>OY743118.1:15000-10015000 GCA_963555685.1 Acrobasis consociella
TTTTGTTCGCATACGCTAGATAATACACCCCGTTGTATAAGTAAACCGTTCCGTACAAATTTTGTATAGTAAAAACATATTTTTTAACGATTTTTTGCCAAATTTCTTCTAAAACACGATTTATTTAATATTTTCGACATAAATACTCACCTGGCATCACTTTTTTGTACCGAGACCCCCCTTTTTATTGATCTAGCTTCGTTCTGGCCGCGGTCCTGCATCCTTTTGCCGCTTTCCCGTAGGAAATCGGCAAAAAATTGCCCGCCCACCCTCCCGGTGGCGTTCCGCAAGCTAGACAAATAGGGAACAATTAAAGATATATAATTTCAAATATTATTATTATTAGTGCCTTTATTAAATTTTAGTCTATAAGATTGGACTTGCAACGGGCTGGACCCTTGGCTCCTCTCTACAGAGCCAAGAGACTGTAATTTTAGTTTTAGTTTTATTTATTATTTAGCTTTAGAGAGAGTAGTAAATCGACGCTTAGCTTAGTTTTATCTATATTTTAACAATTCCCTTGGCTCCCCCTTTACAGGGCCAAGGAAGCTTTACACACTTATTTTATCTACGCTTTTATCTTGTAAAAATTTTAAATTAATTCAATTATTATTTATTTATTGTAAATTGATTTTGCCAAAAGTTGTAAATTATTTAATCATTATTTATTTTATTGTAATTTTAATTTATTGACGCAACCCCTGACAATGCCTATTGAGAGGACCCCTATTGAGACTAAAACCATTGGCAGGACCCCAAAGTCGGTGTCCTTCGCTCGGCGTCTCAGTTACGCGGACGAAGACGAAGAGACAAAAGGGGTGTCCCCCTCGTCCCAAAGCAATTACTATGGCAGTGAGATAACAGCCACGCCCTTCGTTCACCCCAGAGACAGGAAAGAAAGAATAACGGATTATATGAGAGGAGAAATAGGCCAAGAATGCCAAGACCTATTGAAAGAAATAGAGGAAGAATTAGAGACCGCAAGGAATCTTAAAACAACCATTAAGGACTCTATAAAAGAAAAAACCAAGATATTGTCCTACAAAATCTGCGACCTGGGTGAACTAGTTGAACCCCAAAATATAACTCCCGGGTATAACCCTTGCGTCCGAACTCAGACCTCCCCCGCTGAGCCAGCCCCTACCCATGACGAGCTGGCGGCCGGGCTTGCTCTATCCGAAAAATTGGATGAGCAAGCCCGTCTGATCAGAGAAAACGCGAGGATGTTGGAGGAGCTTAAGGGCATGGTAGCGCAGCAGTCTGGTCCTTCGACTTACGCAGCCGCGGTGGCACGCCCAGCCTTGGCGAAACCGACCGAACAGGGAGCCCTGCTTTCCCTTGTCGTCACATCCAAGGATGTGTTCGACACGGGGGAGCAGGTGCTCGACAAGGTTCGGGAGGCCGTGGACGCTAAGGAGGGGTGGGTCCGTGTTGAGCGAGTGCGTAAGGCGAAGGATAAGAAGGTTATCATGAGTTGCGCGACCGAAACAGAAAGGGCGAAATTGCGGGACAGGATCGAAAGGGCAGGCAAAAACCTCGTTGTCGAGGATGTGAAGAATAGGGACCCGCTCCTCATCCTCTGGGGCGTCAACGTCCGATATAGTGATGATGACGTCCTCAGAGCGGTGAGGAACCAAAATTCTGAAGTTTTTCACGACCTCGACAGCGAGGAAGATCGCCTGCAAATAAAATACAAAAAGAAATCCCGAAACCCGCAGGTTCATAGCATTGTGGTCAGCACATCGCCGAAAATATGGAGGAGGGCAGTGGATGCCGGAACCCTCCGCGTGGACCTCCAGCACATTAGAGTAGCCGACCAGTCCCCCCTCGTGCAGTGCTCTCGCTGTTTGGCTTACGGCCACAGCAAGAGGTACTGCAACGAGGAGACAGACTCGTGCAGCCATTGCGGAGGTTCACACTTAAAATCGGAGTGTGCCGACCACAAGGCTGGTACTGAAGCAACCTGCCGAAACTGTAGAAAAGCGGGCGTGGACAAGGCAGATCACAATGCCTTCAGCGGAGACTGTGTAGTGAGAAGAAAATGGGACGCGATTGCAAGGTCAGCAACTGCGTATTCCTGACCTTGCAATCAACTCAGCAACCATTCGTGCGTGGCTTGGTCGTTGGTGCCCTACACCCAAGGGCATTCGACACCACTTTTATCATAAAAGACAGGTCGATATGACTTCATACGGGTAGTAATTGAGTAGGGTACCGCATTTCAGCCACGCACAAGAAATATGCACAGTCTGTGGTGAAGGCATTGTGAATGCATGCAGAAGGCATTCCATTGATTATCATCCTCATTAGCTAGCAATAAATTATTATAAGAAGATTAGATCTTAGTTTGGCTCCAACATGTAATGTGTAAATTGTATAAATACTTATGAATAAAATGAACTATAAATACAAATTAAGTATTATTAAATATAAAATATTTAAATGCTTAAAAATACTGTAAAAATCAACCTTTACCTATTATAAATATAAAACAAAAGTATCAAAAGAAAATAGTGATATATCAATACGGAAAATTGTCGAGTACTTGCCTATAGGAAAAATTATAAATATAAAATGATAATGATCGAAAGAGTTAAAAGACCTAAAACAAAATAGTAATATATAAATGATCTAAACTTTAAATATATATATAAATCTAACAAACAAAACGCAAAAACATACTATAAGAAAATATAGTCTCTGATTATGTCAGAGGGTGAAGAAAACGCGCAAAGCGCGTTTTAAAAAAAAAAAAAAAAAAAAAAAAAAAAACCTAACCTAACCTAACCTAACCTAACCTAACCTAACCTAACCTAACCTAACCTAACCTAACCTAACCTAACCTAACCTAACCTAACCGTTCGAACATCAAAAATTTTTGTACAAATTGAGTCGACTTTTGTTCGCATACGCTAGATAATACACCCCGTTGTATAAGTAAACCGTTCCGTACAAATTTTGTATAGTAAAAACATATTTTTTAACGATTTTTGCCAAATTTCTTCTAAAACACGATTTATTTAATATTTTCGACATAAATACTCACCTGGCATCACTTTTTTGTACCGAGACCCCCCTTTTTATTGATCTAGCTTCGTTCTGGCCGCGGTCCTGCATCCTTTTGCCGCTTTCCCGTAGGAAATCGGCAAAAAATTGCACCTGAAAACATAAAAATATACATATTAATATACAAAACTTAACTTTTTTCACAAACTTTAGATCAAAAATCGAAATTTTCCCATAACGACTGATCGGCTTTTACGTTTTTCCTTTAGAACACGTTAAGCCGCATCTTTTATTCCCATAGTTTATTTCAGTAGATTCAATAGTTTCCAAATTAACTTAACTTTTCTTTCAAAATTGTCAATTTCTTCATACAAAACAGCACTTTTTATTTAAAATCTCCAAATTTTTCCCTTTGACCGTGTCGGTGTTTACTTTTTCTGGTAATACTGACTGTGCTGCATCCTTGGACACCCCATTTGCCAGTGTGGGTTCAGTAGTTTTTGAGTTATATCGATTTTTTATTGACTTTATTCTGTGACGGTACCTAAACCGAGGTTACCTTATACCATCGAATTTTTCATACATTTTGTTCGAACATCAAAAATTTTTGTACAAATTGAGTCGACTTTTGTTCGCATACGCTAGATAATACACCCCGTTGTATAAGTAAACCGTTCCGTACAAATTTTGTATAGTAAAAACATATTTTTTAACGATTTTTGCCAAATTTCTTCTAAAACACGATTTATTTAATATTTTCGACATAAATACTCACCTGGCATCACTTTTTTGTACCGAGACCCCCCTTTTTATTGATCTAGCTTCGTTCTGGCCGCGGTCCTGCATCCTTTTGCCGCTTTCCCGTAGGAAATCGGCAAAAAATTGCACCTGAAAACATAAAAATATACATATTAATATACAAAACTTAACTTTTTTCACAAACTTTAGATCAAAAATCGAAATTTTCCCATAACGACTGATCGGCTTTTACGTTTTTCCTTTAGAACACGTTAAGCCGCATCTTTTATTCCCATAGTTTATTTCAGTAGATTCAATAGTTTCCAAATTAACTTAACTTTTCTTTCAAAATTGTCAATTTCTTCATACAAAACAGCACTTTTTATTTAAAATCTCCAAATTTTTCCCTTTGACCGTGTCGGTGTTTACTTTTTCTGGTAATACTGACTGTGCTGCATCCTTGGACACCCCATTTGCCAGTGTGGGTTCAGTAGTTTTTGAGTTATATCGATTTTTTATTGACTTTATTCTGTGACGGTACCTAAACCGAGGTTACCTTATACCATCGAATTTTTCATACATTTTGTTCGAACATCAAAAATTTTTGTACAAATTGAGTCGACTTTTGTTCGCATACGCTAGATAATACACCCCGTTGTATAAGTAAACCGTTCCGTACAAATTTTGTATAGTAAAAACATATTTTTTAACGATTTTTGCCAAATTTCTTCTAAAACACGATTTATTTAATATTTTCGACATAAATACTCACCTGGCATCACTTTTTTGTACCGAGACCCCCCTTTTTATTGATCTAGCTTCGTTCTGGCCGCGGTCCTGCATCCTTTTGCCGCTTTCCCGTAGGAAATCGGCAAAAAATTGTTAACAGTGACGCTCTCTGTGAGAAGCAGTATCGGGGAACATGAGTCTGGGTCGAAGGCACCGACTGACGTTTCTCCTGTATCGTCTAAGACAAAGCAGGCTGGTCCTGCAGCAATCAAGCCTAAGCAGGTGCTGTCGTCACAAAATAGGGATGAATCAAAGAAATCACCAAAAACTATAAATTCCAGAGCAACTCTCCCCATAACGTCGCAGGTAGGCCCCGCAAAGGAGACCGCGAAGATTTCGACGACGAAGAAGACGCTTGTCTCGAAAGAGACCTCATCTTCGGACGGAGTAGCGGCAACGGCAGCATGGGCCTTGGCTGAAACGGGGAAATCCAAACTGGAAAATGCAGGAAACATAAAGAAAGAAATCAAATGGGAGGTGAAAGCTATTCTTGACCGTTTCTATCAGCTAGTGAAAGATACAGAGAACAACCAAACAAGTATGCAAGTGGGGCGAGGAAGAGAACCAGCGTACGATGACCTTCTCCACTCCGACCCTCCCAGTGCCTCCAATCAGACAGTACTTACCGCTCAGCTGGAAGAGCAAACCAGGCTCCTCCAGGAAAATAATAAAAAGATGGATCAGTTAAAGGAGGCAATGGAAGCGCAAAAAGAAGCTTTGGAAAATCTGACGACGGCTACAGTTAGCTACGCAAGCATAGCGGCCCACCCGAAACCCGTGACTAATCCACAGATAAATCGTGGGACTTTACACTCGGTCGTAATATCGTCCGAAAATGGGACTGAAACTGGTGAAGATGTCCTGAATAAGATACGGAAGGCAGTGGATGCGAAAGAAGGGTGGGTCAAGGTAGAGAGAATAAGAAAGGCAAAAGACAGGAAGATTATAATGGGGTTCAAAACGATAGAGGAAAGAGACAAGGCAAAAGGAAGGCTACAAAAGGAAGGAAATAATTTAACCGTCGAGGACGTGAAGAACAAAGACCCGCTTTTGGTTCTTTATGGCGTCCTGAATGTCTACACGGATGAAGACATACTGAAGGCTATGAGGAACCAAAACCGGGGCGTCTTTCGCGACCTCATTGAAGATGATAACAGGGTAGAAGTACGCTATCGGCGGAAAGCCAGAAATCCCCTAACAGGACATGTTGTTGTCCGGGTTTCGCCTATCATCTGGCGAAGGGCACTCGAAAAGGGGACACTGCAAATTGATCTGCAGCATGTTAGGGTGGAAGATCAGACGCCACTAGTCCAATGCACGCGCTGCCTGGGATATGGGCACGGCCGGCGCCACTGCACAGAAACTGAAGACGTGTGCAGCCACTGTGGCGGCCCGCATCTCCGGGCAGAATGTGCGGACTGGCTGGCGGATGTGCCCCCTAAATGTAGGAATTGTACTTTGGCAAAATCGCCAAACGTGGGACATAACGCCTTCAGTCGAGACTGCCCCGCAAGGCGGAAATGGGAAGAACTGGCGAGATCGTCGATAGCGTACTGCTAAGGGCAGCCAAAATAGAGAGACCCCCTACAAACTGTTGCAGGCAAACCTCCAGCGCAAAAAGTTGGCCACAAATGAGCTCTTAATAGAGGCGGAAAAGCGCGGAGTGGTAGCAGCCCTCATTCAAGAGCCTTATGTCGGGGCGGAGAAAGCAATGAAGGGTCGCAGAGGGGTGAGATTGTTCCAATACGCAGGGCCTGGAGAGGGAGTGGTAAAGGCTGCGATAGCAGTCTTTAGCGATGACGTAAATGTCATCCAATATCCGGAACTCACCACAAATAACATCGCTGTGGTGAGCATCCAGACCGGCGCCTGGGAGATCGCACTTGTCTCCTACTACCTAGGATCAGAGGAGCCCCTCCAACCGTACCTTGATCACTTCAAAAAAGTGCAAGAGCGTGTGGGTTCCAGAATGTGGCTGATAGGAGGAGACGCCAACTCAAAAAGCTCTTGGTGGGGGAGCCCTGTAATAGACCCCAGAGGTGAGGAGTTTTCCGGAGCGTTAGAAGAGATGGGTCTCCATATCCTAAACCGTGGGAACATTCCGACCTTCGATACTATTAGGGGAGGCAAAAGGTACATAAGTTATGTAGACGTAACAGCTTGCTCTACAGATATGCTAGACTTGGTGGGCGATTGGAAGGTGGACGAAAGCCTCACGAGCTCCGACCACAACGGCATGGAATTCAGCATTCTACTGCGCAGGAGTAAGGGACTCAGAGTCAGCAGGTCGACCAGGGTGTACAATACAAAAAAAGCCAATTGGACCGAGTTTCATGTGAAACTCAGCCAATTACTGCAAGAATATAACATTAACAAAACTACCATAGAAAATATTGACACCCTGGAGGAAATCGACACGACAGTTGGGTCCATTACAAATGCTATGAAGGAGGCATGCTCCGAAACGATGCCCGTTAAAAAGAAAGTGGAAACACTTACCTTGCCGTGGTGGTCCGAAGAGCTCGCTGAGATGAAGAAGAAGGTCGCCACCAAAAAGCGTCGTATCCGATGTGCAGCCCCTACCCGAAGATCGATGGTTGTGAATGAATACCTGAAACAAAAAGAGGAGTATGAGTTATTAGCAGCCAAAGCTCAAACGGAAAGCTGGAGGGAGTTTTGCTGTAAGCAGGAAAAGGAGGGGGTTTGGGAAGGGATTTATAGGGTAATAGGAAGAACCACAAAAAGGGAAGAAGACGTGCCGCTCGAAAAGGATGGAACAGTTCTGAATGCAAGGGAATCTACCAAATTTCTGGCGGAAACCTTTTATCCAGAGGACCGAGTTGACAGCGATAGCCCTTATCATTGTTATATAAGGCAGAAAGCCGAAATAGTGAATCGTGGGGAACAAAATGAATTTTGCGACCCACCATTCACACTCACGGAACTAAAAATGGCTGTCGACTCTTTTAACGTTAAAAAGGCTCCTGGTGCGGACGGACTTACTGCAGACATATGTGGCCATGCCATACAAAGCAACCCCGAACTCTTCCTTGCATTATTTAATAAGTGCTTGTCCAAGAATTATTTCCCGGCAGCATGGAAGGAAGCCACAGTTATAGCGCTGAGGAAACCAGACAAGGAAAGATATGACTCCCCCAAATCGTATAGACCAATTGGCCTTCTACCAATACTTGGAAAAATTTATGAGAAGATGCTGGTGGCCCGCCTCAGGTTCTACCTATTGCCAAAAATGAGTACTCGCCAATACGGGTTTATGCCACAAAGGAGCACCGAAGACTCCCTCTATATGCTAATGCAGCATATCAACAACAAACTAGACAATAAAAAGATAATTGTCCTAGTATCATTGGATATAGAGGGAGCCTTCGACAGTGCCTGGTGGCCAATGATAAAAATCCGGTTGGCTGAGGAAAAATGTCCGCTAAACCTGAGACGGGTCATGGACAGCTATCTAAGCGATAGAAGGGTAAGAGTCAGATATGGCGGAGAGGAGTTCGGGAAGGGCACAACAAAAGGCTGTGTTCAGGGTTCAATCGGAGGCCCCATCCTATGGAACCTGCTACTGGATCCCTTACTAAGGAGTTTAGAGGACAAAGGTGTCCATTGTCAGGCATTCGCAGACGACGTCGTGTTGGTCTTTGATGCTGACACCTCGCACGATATCCAAATTGGTGCGAATGCCGCCCTCGAACATGTGAGAGTGTGGGGAATCAGAAATAAGCTAAAATTTGCGCCACATAAGACTTGCGCAATGACAATAACCCGCAAGCTAAAGTACGATACCCCACGCTTAAACATGGGCGGGGTCGCCATTGGTATGTCGAAAGAGATAAAGATGCTGGGTGTCACTATCGATTACAAACTGACGTTCAACGCACACGTAGCGAATGTCTGCCGAAAAGCCCTTGGTATTTACAAACAGTTATCGAGAGCAGCGAAAGCTAGTTGGGGCCTCAACCCAGAGGTGATCAGAATCATCTACATGGCTACAATAGAGCCAGTAATACTATACGCCGCCAGCGTGTGGGCACCAGCTGCTGACAAACTGGGAGTCGAGAAACAATTGGGAGCTGTTCAACGAGGTGTTGCGCAAAAACTGTGCAAAGCGTATCGTACAGTCTCGCTAAATGCGGCCCTGGTGATAGCCGGTTTGCTTCCTCTCGACCTACGAGTCAAGGAGGCAGCTTCACTATATGAAGCTAAAAAGGGAATACAATTGCCGGAACTGAAGGACAGAGAGGTGGAGACGAGGTCGCCGGCACTCCAAGCCCCGCATCCCGCAGAACACCAAGACATAGATGTCAAATGCCTGGTAAACCGGGAGCAAGTTGATGCACAAAATAACCTACATGTACGCATTTATACTGATGGGAGCAAGATTGGGGGCAAAGTGGGAGCAGCCCTGTCAATATGGACGGGAGAAACCGAAACCCGAGCCCGCAAGCTTGCCCTGCAAAACTACAGTACGGTATACCAGGCCGAACTCCTGGCAATATGTCTAGCGACTAGGGAGATTGTCAAACACAGAAATGCAATATCGTATGGAATCTTCAGCGACTCAATGGCAGCTCTCCAAACAGTAAAAAACAACAATTGCCTCCATCCCCTCGCCGTAGAAACACGAGATAACTTAAGAGTCATATCTCACCAAAATAAGATAGTAAATCTGTTTTGGATAAAAGCACACGCGGGGTTGGAAGGTAATGAAAGAGCCGATACACTAGCCAAAGAGGCCGCTGAGGACACCAAACGAAAGCCAGACTACGACAGGTGTCCGGTTTCGTACGTCAAGCGCAGTCTTCGCACGGCAACGCTTGAGGTGTGGAACCGGAGATATGTAGAAGGGTCAACAGCTTCCACTACGAAGATGTTCCTTCCGGACGTGAATGCGGCGTATAAAATTATGCGAAAGACACAACTCAGCATGGTGAGAACTCAAATATTGACCGGCCATGGTGGATTCTCCGCATACTTGAATCGTTTCAAGTGTAAGGAGAGTCCATCATGTCCCTGTGATCCCGCTGAGGATGAGACCGTAGTGCATGTCTTAACTGAATGTCCTATATATATAATTGAACGTCTTGACTTCGAACAGATGATTGGAATTAAAATAAATAAAGATAGTCTTATAGAACTCATGTCTGGCAGAGAAAGAGAGACCTTTTTGAAATTCTGTGAGAAAATTATTATAAAAGTTATAAAAAGGAATAAGTAGGAAAGTTATGCTTATATAATATGAAAAGCATATTAAACATAAGCATAAAAGAGTGTGAGATGAAACGAGAGACAAGAATGTTGGTAAGAAAATAGTACAAAAAAAAAAAAAAAAAAAAAAAAAAAAGTTATTCAAGACGGTACAGTAGACAACCCTTGTGGTCAAAACCCTTCCTTCCGTTAAGTAAAAATAAAAATGACAAGAAACAGCAATCGTTCAAACAAAATCTCCGATAACGTTGGAGGTAGAAGTAATTTAAAAAAAAAAAAAAAAACCTAACCTAACCTAACCTAACCTAACCTAACCTAACCTAACCTAACCTAACCTAACCTTTTTTTTTTTTTTTTTTTTTTTTTTTTTTTGACGCGGAGAAAATCCCTTCGGATACCTTACCGGTTACGGGACACCGGTAAGGTTATGTGGTGTTACCACTAAAAACTCCGCGGTGTCACCTCTCAGCCGCTATCGGCCGGGACCGTGTGCTTCTTCATGCTCCACAGTCCCGGCGCGGCCGGCCGCTACTTAAGCGGCCCCGGATCGCCAACGGCCTCACGGCACCCTCTGCTGGATCAGAGGGGCCGGAGTAACCGCCGCCTTGGCCTCTTGGCCCAAGGACAGACGCGCTGACACGCACACGCGCCTGCCTTCCACTCCGGAGGGCTGTCCGTTGGACGATGGAATCCCGTTTCCACCGTCCAACCAGCCCTCATAATTTGGGGCCTGCGGAAGCAGGCCCTGCCCCAGTCACCCCCCCACCTGACGGCGACCGGGGCCCACACAGCCGGCCCCAGGGGATAGGGAGAACGGCAACGTAACACCGACACTCCTCTTCCCCCGCGGCCCCACCGATGCCGTGCCAAGCGCCACGGCCGCGCTTGGTCGCGGAGGATAGGGCGAGCGGCAACGACACACCGACACTCCTCTTCCCCCGCGACCCCTACCACGGCTGTGATGGTAGGGGGGTCGTCGTCACCCCCCTTCCCTCACAGCCAGGCCATTCCCGCCAGGAATGGCCTCCGCCGGGCCCGGGGAGGCCTAAGCCTCAACCCGGGCAATGGGTTCCTCTTAGCTTCCCTGCGGCCGAGGCAACCGCAGGTACTGAGCCCCCCCATCGCGACAAGATGGGAACCACATCGGGGGGGTAACCTAACCTAACCTAACCTAACCTAACCTAACCTAACCTAACCTAACCTAACCTAACCTAACCTAACCTAACCTAACCTAACCTAACCTAACCCGTAAGGCAAAGGACCAAAAGGTTATTTTGAGTTGCTCGTCGGAGGAAGAGAGGACTAAGGTGAGGGAGAGATTAGAGAGGGCGGGCAGCCTCACTGTCGGGGAAGTGAAAAATCGGGATCCGCTCCTCATCCTCTGGGGCGTCAACGTCCGTTATAGCGACGAGGACGTCATCGGAGCGGTGAGGAAACAGAACCCAGAGGTTTATCACGGCCTCGGCAGTGGGGATGACCGGCTTCAGGTAAAATACAGAAGGAAGGCGAGGAATCCGCACAACAGCAACGTTGTGCTCAGCGTATCTCCGGCGATTTGGAGGCGGGCGCTGGACGCCGGGTTCCTCCGTGTGGACCTTCAGCGAGTTAGGGTAGCGGACCAGTCCCCACTCGTGCAGTGCTCTCGCTGCTTGGGCTACGGCCACAGCAGACGGTTCTGCACGGAGGGGGAGGACGTCTGCAGCCATTGTGGAGGTCCACACATGAAGTCGGAGTGTGCTGAGCACAGCGCGGGGACTGCGGCGAGTTGCCGCAACTGCAAAAAAGTAAGCGGCAACCGGTCGGATCACAATGCCTTCAGCGAGGACTGCCCAGTGAGGAGGAAGTGGGACGCGATTGCAAGGTCGGCAACCGCGTATTGTTGACCTTGCAATCAGCAGCGTTCACCGATAGGTGGCCGGGCCACCTTTTGCCAAATTGACCCCGTATTGTAAAAATTTTTGTTTTGACGCAAAACAAAAACGTTATAGAATGGAGTCAACAGAGGCAAAACAGTGGCCCGGCCAAATATCGGAGCAAAGTGTCCTGCTGAAGACATTGCGGGCATAGGGCAATGGGGTGTTTTCCCTTTTTTATTTTTTTTAATCGCAAATTTTTGCAAATTATTATAATAATAATATTGCATTAAATTGGCAACTAATTTTAATTTTGTAATTTTCACAAAGGGAAAACACCCCATCGCGGTACACTGAGCCTACTTCTGTATTTTACTTAGTTTGGTGCAAATCGTCATGGATTCGTTTCACAGCGGTGCAGGCGTTTTCCGGGCGTTTTCCGGTCCACTAGTGGCGTTTTCCACGTTCGGACTGGGCGCCGGGCTCAGTCTGCCCCGTTTTGGGACGAAGACGTGACGATTTCTAAAATCGATGTCGCATGATTTTCTGCCGTTAGGATATCATCTATGTAGGCGCTCAGTTGTCGGGTCGTTTTTCGAGGTGTTTGGCACGGCAATCGGCGCATGCGCCGGGTGCCGTGATGAACACTTCGAAACGTATGTATTAACATGTATTTTATAATTTTTGGCATATTATATTTATTAGTTTATTATATTACACATATATTTATATATTTTAAAATTATATTATTTATGTAACAATATCACAAACCGCAAATATAGACTCTGACCATGTCAGGGGGTGGGATTTTAAAAAAAAAAAAAAAAAAAAAAAAAAAAAAACCTAACCTAACCTAACCTAACCTAACCTAACCTAACCTAACCTAACCTAACCTAACCTAACCTAACCTAACCTAACCTAACCTAACCTAACCTAACCTAACCTAACCTAACCTAACCTAACCTAACCTAACCTAACCTAACCTAACCTAACCCAGTTCCGCTGCGTCAGGCGACCCGAACGCGCACTGCCCGCAACGCTCCGCGCTCGAAAAATTCAAAGTTTCGCGATTTTTGCGGATTAAAATCAATAACTTCGGAACGGAGACAGTTACAGGCCTGGAAAAAATACCAAAAAGTGCGCGCTGCAAAACTCTATCGTGACAGTGTGGTGACAAATACTTGGATTTTTGCCAAGTATTTTTAAAACGTAAAAAACTGTGCAAGTTTCGGGACCTCACGCGCGAAATAATTCGCTAAAAAATCATCCGGCGTCGTACAGAGATAAATTATATATGATTAAAATCTCCAGAAAGTGGCGGACATAATCACAGTTCAATTGGTGATATAAACAAAAATTTTGGACCTTCTACAGTGGCGGAAATATAAACTTTTTAAAAATTTTAACTTTAAACGCAATTTTCTTTAAAACCAGATCGGTGACCTATACTTTTAGAACTGTAGTTTTGTGGACCGAGGACGTCTTCTCGCCTGGACATAATTCAAAAAATTTTCTGGCGAAGCACCGAGGCGCCAGAGACCAAAAACCGTCTGAACCCACCAGCGGTTTTTTCGGTTTTACGGCTGAACCCAGGTGCGCGCGCTAGTGGTTCTGCCACCCCTAGATGCGCCTTGAGAAGACGCATCAGAAGACATCAAGACCAATTTCCTAGGACCAGGCATCTAGGAACAGCGCTCATCTTTCCGACGGAAAATTGCAACGAGCAATTTTGGACCCGCCCACGCCCGAAACTCCTGGGACTAGAAAATTTTTTTATAGATAAGTACAGTGCAAATCTATCCCACAATCTGTGTGCCAAATTTGAGATCCCTAGCTTCAATAGTTAATTATTTACAGATTTTTAAGTAGAACAGTAGTAAATTTTTGCCCGGGTTTACGTAATTTCAAAGTGAAAAAGTGCTTTTTAAATAGGGGTTGTTTTGAGTAAACAACCCTTAATTTCTTTAGCCCGGGTCGTAAAAATAGTTTTTGAGTTGTTTCCATAATTTTAGCTTCAGTAGTTTTCAAGATATTTCGATCTCAAATTTGGTAAAAGTCGGGATTTTGACCCCCTTTTTTCACCCCCTTCCCGAAAGGGAAACTTATGGGGCAAATAAAAAACCTTCCTAATATACCCTGAATTAATTTATTTTGGCACTATTTTAATTAAAATCCCATTCATTTCGGAAATACACTTGTAAACAAAATCCCGCCATCTATTGAAATCTTTCGGAACTATATACCTGACAAAATTTTGACTTTTTTTTCAAAATTCCAAATTTATGCAAATCTCATAGTAAGCACCCCCGGACCCCTGCTTTACTCCAGAGGGACCCCCTAAGTGGGATAGATTTGTACTTATCGACGTTGCAAGTGGTGACATGACAAAAAGTTTAGAATAAAAATTTGTAAAAAATTATTCTTCCGGAATAAAAATTATTTTTGTAGTGACGACCACAAAAGGGACTCCCCGCTTCGTTCTGGTAACCGGGAGAACCCAATTGTTTATGTACTTTTTAAAATACCTAGATTATAGTGTCACCGAAAGTGGACTTTTTATACACTTCCGCTTGTATTTTAATTATACTTCGCAAAATCTTTTTAAAATAATTTATTTAACTTAATTTATTTAATTCTCTTTAAATTCTTTTTAATCCTAAGTATATTTCATAATTTATTACTTATTTAAAACGTTTTAACAATTTGAATTCTTAGTTATAGTGATTAAAATCCTGATTTTGCAAAGTATTATTTAATTTAATTTAATTTTAAAATTGTTTTTACAACTTTTACAAACTTTTATTTTATTTTAACTATAAACGACCTTGGTTCCTCTTTACAGAGCCAAGGGAACAGTATTTTAAATTTTTAACTTGTATTTAATTGTAATTTTAATTTTAATTTTAATTTGACGCAGACCTCCAGCGTGAGACAATGCCACTCGCCCACTCCCCACCAGCGTCTAGGAGGACACCCATCAGCGGGACACCAAAATCGGTGTCGTTTATAGACCCGCATGATGGTAGTCCTACTGACTCAGACGGCAGCTTTGATCCGTATGCTAGAGCACATTTTAGACGGGACCCGAACGCTACGCCGTTTGTCCCGCGTAATTGCAGACGCAAGCGAATAACCGACGATGATAGGGACGTTCTGGTCCGGGAGTGCAGGGAGTATATAAAACAGGTTATAGACGAACTAGAAACGGCCAGGAACCTGAAAACAACGATTAAAGACGCGGCCAAGGGTATATTAGGCAAATTGGAAGACAAAATTTGTGACTTAGCTGAGTACGTAGAGCCTAAAAACATCACCCCGGGTTACCACCCAAGCATACGTACCCAAACTTCCCCAGAGACTCAACCCAGCCCAAGTCAAGTCGAGCATGCTCTATCCAGGCAGATGGAGGAGCAGGCTCGACTGATTAGGGAAAACTCGAAAAAGCTGGATGAAATTAGGGAACTGGTCGCAAAGCAGTCTGGCCCTTCGTCTTACGCAGACGCGGCGGCCCGCCCGGCCTTGGCGAAACCGACCGAACGTGGGGCCCTGCTGTCCCTTGTCGTAGCATCTAAAGATGCTTGCGACACGGGGGAGCAGGTGCTCGACAAGGTTCGAGAAGCGGTGGATGCCAAGGACGGGTGGATACGCGTAGAGCGGGTGCGTAAGGCGAAGGACCAGAAGGTGGTGATGAGCTGCGCGACGGAAGATGAGAGGGCCAAACTGCGGCAGAGACTTGAGGGGGCAGGCAAAAACCTCACCGTCGAGGTCGTGAAAAATAGGGACCCACTCCTCATCCTCTGGGGCGTCAGCGTCAAACATACTGACGATGACGTCATCGGAGCGGTGAGGAGACAGAACTCGGAAATTTTTCACGGCCTCGAGGGGGAGGAAGGCCGCCTGCAAATTAAATATAAAAAGAAGGCGCGGAGCCCGCAGGTTCATCATGTTGTGGTCAGCACATCGCCGGCCATATGGAGGAGGGCAGTTGCTGCCGGAACCCTCCGTGTGGACCTCCAGCACGTAAGGGTAGCCGACCAGTCCCCCCTCGTGCAGTGCTCTCGCTGCCTGGCCTATGGCCACAGCAGGAGGTACTGCAACGAGGAGGCGGACTCGTGCTGCCACTGCGGAGGCCCACACCTAAAGTCGGCATGCGCTGACCACAAGGCTGGCACCGCGGCTTCCTGCCGCAACTGTGTAAAGGCAGGATTAGGTGGGACAGATCACAATGCCTTCAGCGGTGACTGTGCATTAAGGCAAAAATGGGACGCGATTGCAAGGTCAGCAACAGCGTATTCCTGACCTTGCAATCAGCGCAGACCCACAGGTGCGTGGCCTAGTCATTGGTACCCCGCGCCCTTAGTTCATTCAATACCACTTTTATTTAAAAGCCAGATTGACATGAATAGCATAGGTAAAAAATGAGCGGGGCATCATGACTAGCCATGTACTGTGCACTAGCGCAGTCGGCGATGAAGGTTTTGTGATCCGTAGGCAATGAGGTATTTTCCCTTCACCAAAAAAGTAAAATAAAAGTCTATTATTATAAAAATAATAACTTTATTTACGTATAAAAGTGGAAATAAGTAAACAAAGAAGGAGAATACCTTATAATGTAAGGTTATCTTGGTACAGGTACATATCAATTAGAAATTAATACAAAAAAAAGGTAATAAGTACAAATTGTCATAAAATTGTTTATAGGAAAATTGGAAATTTATGTAATAAAATGTAAGGAAAAATTTTAAAATGGTAAAATATATTGTGAAAAAGAAATTGTTTTTAAATTATAAATTTTTACAATATCAAATGTAATACAGTTTATATAAGTAAGAAATATATAGGAAAATGTAAATAAATTAGTAGTAGTATATTATATTTCAACATGTAAAACAATTAGTTTATCACAAAACTTTAAAACATATGTACAAAGTATTACAAAGTTTCTAAAAATTGTAAAAAAGATAAAAAATTGCCTTGTACCTATTTATTGCCCTATCCTATACCCTATCCTTAAGAATAATAAAGGGAAGCAAAAAACCTAAAGATAGAAATAGATAGAAAAAGTAGATAGACGGGACTCCCACCCGCAGAGTATATAAGGTGATGTATGAACTTGGTCAGTATGATGCATGGCAGTACGAGAGGCATGAAAGCGAGAACTTGTATGTAAGAGTAACTAGTAAACATAGACTCCAATAACGTTGGAGGTTGTAGAATAAAAAAAAAAAAAAAAAAAAAAAAAAAAAAAAAAAAAAAAAAAAAAACCTAACCTAACCTAACCTAACCCATAAGTGCTCCAGACCCTAGTGCATCAGGTCACACAACTAACTTTAATAAAAAACAAAATTTTGGAACTTAAATTGACGAGTCAAATTGAAAAATTTTTCAAAGTGAACTTTAAACCGTTCTATCTTGAGAACAAGATCTGTGACCCCAAAATTTTCAACTGTGAAAAAGTGCGTCTTAGTGTCCTGTACATTTGTGCAAATTTTCGAAATTTTTCGGTCACGCGTCGAGGCACCAGGACCCAAAAACCGTCTGACATCACCAGCGGTTTTTTCGTTTTTGCGGCTAAACCCTGGAGCGCGCGCTAGTCGTGATACCACCACTGGCTGCGCCTCGGGAAGACGCGTCAGCCGATACCTATTTCAAGTTCCTAGGATCAGGAGACCAGGAACTACGGTCACTTTTTTGCTGAAAAATTGAGATCACCAAATTTTGGACCCGCCCACGCACGAAACCTCAAGAGCTGGAGCTACCAAAGGTAGATAAGTCCAAGGTACATCTACTCACCGGGCTTTTGGCCAAATTTCAGATTTTTAGAGTCATTACTTTTAGAGAAATCGGGTTTAGACCAAAACATTGCAAATTTCCGGCCGTAGTTTACGTAATTTCAAACCCGAAAATCACTTTTCAAATACAGGGTTTTTTGGCAAAACAACCCTCGCGCCTTAAAGGCAGGACCAAAAAAATAGGTTCTGTCCACTTTTCAAAATTTTAGAGTCATTAGTTTCCAAAATATTAGCATCTGAAGTTTGGCCAAAACCCCGATTTTCGGATCCCATTTTTACCCCCTTCCCATAAGGGTAGTACTTATTTCCAAATTTTAAAAATTTTCTAAAAATAACCACATACATATTCCGGCTTTACTTTTAATAAATTCTTTTTGGATATCCGAAAACTGGATGTAAACAAAATCCCGCCATCTATTGGTATAAAAATACACTACATACCTGTAAAATCAAAAAGTTTTTATTTTTAAATTAAATTGGTGTGTATCTTGTAAAGGGGATCCTCTGTCCCCCGTTTTTTACTATAAGCCCCCCCTAATGTTATTAGTTTATGTGATATTTAAGTTATAAAGTCAAAAAATTTACTTAACTTGCAAAAATTTTCATAATATTTAATATAAATTATTTTATTCATTTGTTTTAACTCGATTAGTTTCTATAACAAAAGTACTGACCTAACTATCGTATTTCAGTTTAATTAATGTTATTTTAATTTATTTTAGTGTATTAAATTTATAGAATAGTGATAGAAAATTTTTGCAAACGTAACTACTTACTGGACTTATCTACCTTATCATTAAGCCTTTTTTAGTAAATAGTTAAGGATAATTAGGATATAGTGTTGACGATTTTAATTACTAATTTATATTACCCTATTATTTTAAATCTAATTATTATTTTAACTTTGCAAACTATAGATTTTACAGTTTTAAACAAGCAACCTTCCTTGGTTCCCTTTTACAGGACCAAGGAAGCTATACATTGACACTATACCTAATTTTATTTTATTTTATTTAATATTAATTTTAATTTATACTTGTATTAATTTAATTGATTGTTTTAAATATTTTAACGACCTTTGACTCCCCTATACAGAGTCAAAGAAACGACTTATTTTAACGGCTTTTTATTTTGTATTTATTTTAATATTAGTTTTACAACTGACGCAGGCTTTCAGCATGCCTCTAACTCATTCTCCGCCTATACCTAAAGGGACAGTCGTCAGCGGGACACCTAAATCGGTGACATTCGCCGATCCACAAAGGTGTCTGAGCTTTTCGGACTCGAGTCCACCAACATGCACAACAGTGGAAAGAATTAGATTTAAAACATGTATGGAAAATGACCCCAGTCGTACACCTTTTGTCCCAGAGAAATACAGGAGAAAACGTATAGACGATGACAAAAGGAACACATTATTGTTAGAGTGTAGAGATTTTATACAAACAATTATAGATGAGTTGGAGACTGCTAGAAACTTGAAAACGACTATCAAAGAAACGATAAAGAAAATTTTAGAGCAATTAGAGGATAAGATGATAGACCTAGGCGAATTCTGTGACCCGGAAAATATCACACCGGGTTACCATCCCAGTGTCCGTACCCAGACCTCCCCTGAGGCCCTACCCAGCCCAAATCAGATCGAGTCTGCTCTATCCAAACAAATGGAAGAGCAGGCTCGAATGATTAAAGAAAACACTGAGAGGCTGGAAGAGATTAAAGCGATGATCGCGCAGCAACCTGGCCCCTTGTCTTACGCAGACGTAGCGGCCCGCCCGGCCTTGGCAAAACCGACCGAACATGGGGCCCTGCTCTCCCTTGTCGTCACATCGAAGGATGTGTGCGACACGGGAGAGCAGGTGCTCGACAAGGTTCGGGAAGCGGTAGATGCCAAGGACGGGTGGATACGCGTAGAGCGGGTGCGTAAGGCTAGGGACCAGAAGGTAGTGATGAGTTGCGCGACGGAGGCCGATAGGGCAAAATTGCGGCATAGATTGGAAGGGGCAGGCAAAAACCTAACTGTCGAGGTCGTGAAAAATAGGGATCCACTCCTCATCCTCTGGGGCGTCAGCGTCAGACATACTGACGATGACGTCATCGGAGCGGTGAAGAGACAGAACCCGGAAGTTTTTCACGGCCTCGACGGGGAGGAAGGCCGCCTGCATATAAAATATAAAAGGAAGGCGCGGAACCCGCATGTTCACCATGTAGTGGTCAGCACATCGCCGGCCATATGGAGGAGGGCAGTCGCTGCCGGAACCCTCCGTGTGGACCTCCAGCGCGTAAGGGTAGCCGATCAGTCCCCCCTCGTGCAGTGCTCTCGCTGCCTGGCTTATGGCCACAGCAGGAGGTACTGCAACGAGGAGGTGGACTCGTGCAGCCACTGCGGGGGTCCACACTTAAAGTCGGCATGCGCTGACCACAAGGCGGGCACCGTGGCTTCTTGCCGCAACTGTTGTAAGGTAGGGTTGGGTCGGACAGACCACAATGCCTTCAGCGGCGACTGCGCATTGAGGCAGAAATGGGACGCGATTGCAAGGTCGGCAACCGCGTATTCCTGACCTTGCAATCAGCGCAGACCCACTGGTGTGTGGCTTAGTCGTTGGTGACCTGCACCCTTAGATCATCAATACAACTTTTATTTAAAAGCTAGATTGTATGACTAAAACAGGTAGAAAAAGAGCAGGCCATCACGACTCAGCCATTCACTGAGCATGTGCGCAGGCGTCGGTGAAGGTATTATCAGTTCCGGACAACAGGGCATTCCCTCCCCGAATTTGTATAAAATATGTGTGTGTTATTATAAAAATAAACACAATATTTAAGCAAACAAAAACAAGTAAATAAAATGGGAGGGATATACCCCAAAATGGACGTCCGCGAAGATAAAATTTTAATTAATTATCATTTTACTATATACAATTAATAAACAGTAAACAAGAAATAAGAATATTAAAACAAAATTATTATACATTTCAAAAATGCTATATATATATTTATTAAAATTGTAATTAAAATCTGTAAGGTAATTATCGATGAAATAAAATTGTAGAAAAAATAGGTGTTAAGAATAAGCAATGTAAAAATGATATATAAAATTAAAAATTTTAAAATGTGAACTGAATAAAATATTATCTAAGAAGAATACAAAAGACATACACATTAAATTATCGAAAAATTATAAACTAAAAATTTTAATACTGTGAAAATGAAAATACATAAGAATATATTTAAGTACACGTATCTATACTGCGTCTAAATAGTATTTACTGTATCGCGAATTTAAGATGAAATCTGACTTATATAATTTTAGCTATAAAAATTCTGTAATCAAAAATGAGAGGTCTAAGAAATACAGAAAGAAAAAGTAATTTTAAAATCAACTGATGTATACTTGTTATTGTATGTAACCAAAATACTGTAAGCTTCGTTTTCAATTGTATCTTAGAGGGCATGTTGACGTTTGTAATCTTGCAAAAAAAAAAAAAAAAAAAAATAAATATAAGAAGGAAATGGTTGACTAGTTGTGACAAAAAGCAACTTAAAAATAACTTTGCACGAATCTACTGGTAAATTTAATACCTTATTATCATTATTATAAATAAAAATCTGTAAACAATTGAAAACATGTAAGCACAGTCTCTGACCAAGTCAGAGGGTGAAAGGTTGTAAAGACGCAATGAGCAGGGGGTGTTTTAGCCGGTGCAAGCCCGGCACTATCTGGGTCCTCCATTCCCAGATGTCCGTCAGGGATTTCACCACCTGCTCATTAGTCTATAAAAAAAAAAAAAAAAAAAAAAAAAAAAAAACCTAACCTAACCCAACCAACCAACCAACCAACCAACCAACCAACCAACCAACCAACCAACCAACCAACCAACCAACCAACCAACCAACCAACCAACCAACCAACCAACCAACCAACCAACCAACCAACCAACCAACCAACCAACCAACCAACCAACCAACCAACCAACCAACCAACCAACCAACCAACCAACCAACCAACCAACCAACCAACCAACCAACCAACCAACCAACCAACCAACCAACCAACCAACCAACCAACCAACCAACCAACCAACCAACCAACCAACCAACCAACCAACCAACCAACCAACCAACCAACCAACCAACCAACCAACCAACCAACCAACCAACCAACCAACCAACCAACCAACCAACCAACCAACCAACCAACCAACTCGTACTCGTGTACCAAGTATTGGCCAGTTACCACACAGTAGGGTAACGCCCGCGAGACCTTTTATTCATAGCGGCGCTGAGAAATCATCAGTTGCCTTGGAAATTAGAGATTGGCTCGGCAACAACAGCGTTACGTGGCACTTTATTCCCCCCCACGCACCTAATTTCGGGCGCTCTGGGAGGCTGGAGTGAAGTCCACAAAGTTTCACTTGAAGCGTGTCATTGGAAATTCTACTCTCACTTATGAGGAGATGTCCACGGTGCTATCGCAAATCGAAGCATGCCTAAATTCTAGACCATTGTCTATGCTATCCAATGATCACAATGACCCTTCACCTCTGACACCCGGTCATTTCTTAGTCGGTGAGCCATTAGTTATTATCCCAGAACGTTAGAGCAAAGCAATATTAGTACTTTAAAACGCTGGCAAATGACTCAAAGAATGGTACAGGATTTTTGGCGCAAATAGTCCAATGAATATTTGGTTCATTGCTTGAAGAGATACAAATGGTCAAATTCAATTTCAGAACCAGTAATTAACGATCTGGTCTTAGTGAAGGACGATAATATTTCTCCAGCTCGATGGCTAATGGGAAAGGTAGTTGAGAAGTACTCTGTGACGAGGTCCGCACTGGCGCTTCCCTCCTTACCCCGCTCTCAACCCCGCGCGGCCCATATAAATACGGAGGCGTGAGGAGTCTCGTCCTCTTTCGACCACCACTGGACGCCGGGCTGCTTCAAAGCTGAGTACTTTTGGAAATCTCTTCTGGAACAACGAATCTCGTGGCTGTGAACCTACGACCTTTACCTGTGACTACTTTCGGCACTCATTGTATAATTGTTAAAAATTAAATTAAACAGTTTGGTCTTTTTAAATATTGTTTCTTTCAAATTAATCATAACGTCACAACTCGGGTTTGGACGGACTTACTCGGGTAGTAACTTTAAAATGTAATGGGTCCTTGATCAAGAGACCAACATAAAAATTGTGTGTCTTACCAGTAACAAACTAAATCATTTTTTTTTTGTATTTGGTATCTACAATGTTCGCGTTTGTACAATTGAAGAGTTATTATTATTTTAGCTGTTTAGATTATAGTTGTGTTTAGCACATGAGGTGTTTAATTTCGTGTTGTTTATTGTAGTAATTTTAAGAAAGTAGTTTTAAAGGTACACTCCCTTGACGTCATGGTGGACGGTACTAAAAGTTTATGAACGTTATAAGTAGCCTAAAACGTTCATAGTGGGCGAAATGTAAAATGTATTAAACGGCCCACAAGCAATGTTAATGTTTACTTAAATAGTTTAGTGGCACACCAATAGATGGCGCTGTAATGTTTACGTTGCTTCCTAAAACTCGTTATGCAGATTTTTGTACAGTATGGTAGGTATAAGATTTGAGGTGTTCAATTAAACTTACTTCTCACACAAATTATTACGGTGTTTTATTATTAAAACCCAATAGTTCCCGAGGTTGGAAACGATCAGTAGTGGTCGTTCCGAAACGCTAGTAGTTTTTAGCTTTTGACCTTCATTATGAGATTAATTTATCTTACATTGAGTAAAAAAAATTGACTTTGACTTTTATCAAATCGTATATTCCTATAGTCATAGAAAAGGCGCTACTGCGCCGTGTCGTGCTACTCGGGCATTGCCGTGGTGCGAGAGAGGGGCGGGCTAAAAGGTCCACTGAAGTTGGTCATAGAATAAACCACGAATTTCGTACACTTGAGATGTGATACTGCGTTTAAAAAATTTAAAAATAAAGCAACAGAAAAATATAAATAAAAGGAAAAATATAAAAAAGACTTATGTCCACCTGTGCAAAGCCGGGACGGGCCGCTAGTTTGAATAAAAAAAATACCTCGAAAGTTTGACGCTAATATACACGCTGAATTTTCATTGGTTTTGGAAAAAAAATGTCGTATAGTAAATTAATTCCTCTATCCATATACGTAATCCAAATTTGTGTATGAAATAAGATAAAAAAGTTGCGAAAATGATTTTCGATAGAGACCACATAGTTACCCGTTAGTCGTTAGTTAGCCCGTCCAAAACAGCCGCATGACTTCGACGAACTTCTACTACTAATTGATATCACGATTTTACTTCCGAGTTTTAGTCAAATTTTTTTGTTACTGAATTTTTATTTTGACTAGCTAATTAGGTCTCACTAACGATCCTTATGAAGTGGCCTTCTCCTCCAAAACAAATAAAAAATCACCGTGTATATCTGTCTGTCTGTCCCTCCGTCTGTGTGTCTGTTTGTGGCATCGTAGCTCTCGAGCGGATGGTCTGATTGATGAAGCAAATTCTATTGCGCTGGTTCTTAGCTATGTTTGATGAAAATCGCTTGAAAGTCTAAATTACCTGGTAAATAATAGACGGCGCTACGGATATCAATTCTACTTAACAACGGTTGGAATATGTAGTTCCGCCACTCATCCCTAGATGGTGTCAGGGTGTTTTTAATTTGTATGGCAAATAAACTTATATGTTTATTGTTTTAACATTATTATGCAATTATTTTATGAAATGTGTCTAACCGCCATACAAATCAGCGCCCCCTATATTAATATAATTGGCATCGCCTCCGCCAGATGGCGATAAAAGAAAATATAAAACGCGCTATGGTTTGTTTTGCAATCTATACTATATGGTAACGTCATTAAAGGGTTTTTTGTATTCGCTCTGGACGCAGTCGTTTTATTTTTGAGACCTATGTTGAACATGGTCTATCGGCCGGATTTCGGCTAGTTGGCTGCGGTTTTTGGAAAATCCTATCCCTTAAACTGGGAAGGTAGCAAGTGGCTACTCATTGCGATACCGGAGGGGCCTAGCAAAGCAGGAGACGTCGGGAGCTGTTTATCCGACTGCGCTGAAGACAAGTGGTATTGTGTTTTCAAAATAGTGAAGTGTGGTGAAAATTTAAAAAAAAAAACTGTAAGTACTTTGAACCTTATTTACACTAGAAAAAAGAAAACTATAATTTTCAAGAAATATTAAGATAGAAGAAATTAAGTAATTTAGAACTTAAAATAGTTAAGAAATAGTGAACAGACGGGGAATCCACGCCCGATTTCATAGCGGCTTCAGTTTGACAAGGTTCCGAACACTTAGAAAATTCAAGTCACTGATGATCATCGACTTAGAAAATTTTCTATACACTTTTCATAGACACTAGAAAATTTTCAACATTTATTTGATTGATTTGGTGATCTACGAGCATCGTGTTTTGAACTGTACGCGGCATCGGACTTTGGAATGTGAAGGTGTTTTTTTTTTTATAGCGAACGGTACCTAGTTGTTTTGAGTGTATTGTGTGTGTTAGAGATATCTAGTAGTTTTACTACCTTAAATAATTTCATACAAAAATAATATTGTAAGAATTATATAAAATATGGCGTCCTTGTTTAAACTTCAATTGGATTGTAGTTCTAATATCTCCAAAGCTCAAAGAAATTTCAAAAAGTCATCTAAAGATCGTATGACTGTTTCGTACTTGGAAACGCGCTTGGAGATACTGGAAACACTATGGTCTTCATTTTATAGCACTCATAGAAAAATTGTTGAGGAATATAAGTCAACAGAATTAGAGGAATCTGAATATACAACCAAGGATTTGTATTATGTTACTGAGGATATGTATATGGACTACAAATCGAGCATGAAAGACAAGTTATGTGAGTTAAGGACAATGAAAAATGTAACAGTTTACGAGTCTGAGTCTTCTAATGTTTCTAATTTAAAATTACCTAAAATCTCATTGCCGACTTTTAGCGGCCAATACACAGAGTGGACCAGTTTTTACAATTTATTTATATCTCTAATTCATAATAACAAAGCGCTTGACGAAGTCCAAAAACTTCACTACTTGAAGAGTCATTTGACAGGCGAGGCGGAGCAGTTACTTCGCCATATACCTATAACTGGCGACAACTACCTTATTTGCTGGCAAAAATTAGAAAACCGATATAACAATAAAAAATACCTGGCCAATAGTATATTGTCGCGATTTATGGGTCAAAAGAATATAACTATGGAATCGTCGAGTGCTTTGAAAGAAATGCTAGATACAAGTAATGAATGTCTCAACGCTTTAAAGCAATTGGGTATTAAGGTCAAAGAATGGGATATGATAGTCATTTATATTTTAAGTTTAAAGTTAGATAATGAAACAAGGAAACAGTGGGAGTTAAGTGTTAGTAGTTCACCACTGGAATTGCCAACGTGGGATCTTTTTCAAGAGTTTTTAGAGAACAGATTTCGTGCTCTTGAATTTTTGGTGACTAGCACTAAGACTCAAAATCGTAACATAAATAATAATGTTAAAGCGTTTCATGTCACCACTACTTTAAATTGTCCATATTGTTCCGAAAACCACAAAATCCACGCTTGTAAGAAGTTTTCTAGCGATGACGTCGACACTCGCCGCAACTTCGTCCAAACCCAGGGTTTATGTTTCAATTGCCTAGGAGTACGCCACTCAGTAATTGCTTGCCGAGTTCCAACTAGATGCCGATTATGTTCCAGGAAGCATCACTCTTTACTGCATTCCAATTCAGTGCCTACGCCGATAGAAAGCCCAGATGAAACAAATCAATCGGCTGGTGCAGAGGCTGTGTCCGCAGTAGCTATTCAGGGCGATTCCAATGAAGTAATGGTAGGTTGTTGTTCCAAATCGCATTCTCAAATATTGCTAGCAACTGCTTTGGTTAAAATTCAAGCCCGAACAGGAGCAAACATTACTTTTAGGTCTATGTTAGACCAGGGTTCACAGGCTTCATTTATAACGGAGTCTGCCGTCCAACTACTTGGACTAAAAAAAGTAAATAGCAAGAGTAATGTTTCGGTATTAGGGAGTGACACGAGTCCCTCTGTGGCCTCAAGATATGTAGTATTTATTCAATTGCAGTCACTTCTTGATCCCAAGTTTAATATTAGGGTAAAAGCTCATGTTTTGGAAAAATTAACGAATTATCTTCCTAGCAAAAAGGTAGCCATTGAGTTATGCTCGCAATTCTCGCAATTGTCGTTAGCGGATCCCACATTTGATGTTCCCAATAAAATAGACATTTTGCTTAGTGCAAAAGTGTACAGCCAAGTTATCAAAGAAGGCTTGGTAAAAGATCCCTCAAGCTGCCTAATAGCACAAAACACATCTCTAGGGTGGATTATATCCGGAGAGACGGAAATGGGTGATGTTAACAGTCCTATAACATGTAATGTTAATGTTCTACATGCTCAATTGGAGGAAGATAGATTGTTAAGGCGTTTTTGGGAGCTAGAATCAGAGCCAGTGGCAAAGAAAATGCTGACAGAAGATGAAAATAGATGCGAAGAAATTTATGCAGGCACGACCAAAAGAGACTCTTCTGGTCGTTATATAGTCAAGCTACCATTTAAAGAATACAGTCCACAATGTACAAAAGGAAATTCGAAGGATATAGCACTTCAAAGATTATACTCATTAGAAAGGAAATTAGGAAAAGATGAACACTTAAAACATGAATATTCAGAAGTCTTTGCAGAATATTTAAAATTGAACCATATGGAAATCATTCCTCCTCATGAACTAGAAAATTCTGAAGTATTCTACTTACCTCATCTTGTTGTTGTACGTAATGATAAAACTACAACTAAAGTGCGTATTGTCTTTGACGCTTCTAGCCCTAGTTCCAATGGTGTCTCTCTGAATCATGACTTGTTAGTGGGACCTACATTACAAGATGAGATAAGACACATCTTAATGAGGTGGCGCAGGTACCCCATATGTATTTCATGTGATATAGTGAAAATGTATCGCCAGGTACTAGTATCTAAGGAAGATGTGGATTATCAGCGTGTGCTCTGGCGTGAAAATCCAATGTCTGAAATGCAGCACTACAGGCTTCTGAGAGTTACGTTTGGTACATCTTCGGCACCTTACTTAGCAATACGTACGCTGCGTCAATTAGCGCTTGATGAGGGTATACATTTTCCAATAGCTGCAGAAAAGGTGCTGTCAGATTTCTATGTAGATGACATGATGTCAGGTTGTGAAAATGCCTCTGAGGGTCAGCAATTGTATGAAGAGATGAAAAATTTACTGAGCAAAGGAGGCTTTGAATTGAAAAAATGGATAAGCAATGATGATAATCTAATGGAATGGATGAGCAATAAAGAAAATAGCAAGGATATGAATACAGAGGAACAAGATAAAAGCATTGTAGTAGATGTAAAAGAATGTGTTAAGCAGGGACCTGAAACAGAAAAGACACGATTAGTTAATAAATCAGATTCTGTAACCAAAATATTAGGACTCACCTGGGATAGACGTAGTGATGCTTTTAAATACTCAGTGCAATTGCCGCCACTTGACATACCCGTTACAAAGCGAAAAGTGATTTCGGATATATCGCGTCTTTATGACCCTCTCGGCTGGCTTTCGCCCATCATTATAAAAGCTAAAGTTTTTATACAAAAACTATGGATATCAGGTATACAGTGGGATGAACAGCTTACCTCGCAATTATTGGCGGAGTGGCTGGCGTATAGAAGTGAAATTGCTTTGTTGACCAGCATTGAAATACCACGATGGATGAGCACACGGAAGGATGATAGGTGTGTACAACTTCACGGCTTCTGTGACGCTTCCAATGAAGCATATGCTGCGGTCGTGTATATTCGCATTATTGATAAAGAAAGTAACATTCATGTACATCTTGTCACATCAAAGACGAAAGTAGCGCCGATAAAGCAAATATCAATCCCTAGACTCGAATTATGTGGAGCGACGCTGTTGTCCAAGTTGTTATTGGAAGTAGCTGATGTGCTACGAATTCCTCAAACACAGATTTTTGCATGGAGTGATTCCTCAGTAGTGCTTGCGTGGTTAAGTAGTCATCCAAGCAGATGGAAGGTATTCGTGGCTAACAGGGTATCTGAAATATTAGGAAATTTCGATAGATCGCAGTGGTCTCACGTACAATCTAAAGATAATCCAGCGGATGTTGCCTCACGTGGAATTATGCCTTCAGATATGTCACGGATTGAACTATGGAAAACCGGACCTGAATGGCTGAGAAGTCACGATGTGAAACATAATGAAGAAGAGTATACTTACGAAACAAATGCCGAAAAGAAACATAATAAGGTGTTAAGCGTTTACGAGTATAAATGAAAGCGAAACTGTATGGCAAAGATTTTCAACACTGAGAAAACTCGTAAGAGTCATGTCATGGTGCAGAAGGTTTATTTCAAAAACTCGAAATAATTCCGAAAA
This sequence comes from Acrobasis consociella, assembly GCA_963555685.1. Taxonomy (NCBI): domain Eukaryota; kingdom Metazoa; phylum Arthropoda; class Insecta; order Lepidoptera; family Pyralidae; genus Acrobasis; species Acrobasis consociella. The sequence continues at coordinate 43,875 of OY743118.1, forward strand.
ATACCCACAATGGTTAACCAGCAAAGAATTAAACGATACATTAAACATATGCGTTAAGATACATCAAGGTCAAAGTTTTTATGGAGAAATTAGAAGCTTAGTTTCAAATAAAGCAATAAAATCAGGAAGTAAACTAAAACCCCTATGCCCATACCTCGACGACGATGGAATCTTGCGCGTTGGTGGGCGGCTGGACCTAGCCAATTCATTTTTAAGTAACAATAGAATACACCCCATCATTCTTCCAGCTAAAGTTCACTTGACGGAATTGATCATAAGAGACACGCATGAGAAAACATTGCATGGAGGACCCCAACTAATGGTCAATTACTTGAGGTCCAAATACTGGGTTATAGATGCTAAAAATCAAGCAAAACGTCATGTTCGCAATTGTGTCGTTTGTGTTAGACATGCAGCTCAAAGTCGGGAACAATTGATGGGGCAACTACCAACGGCTAGAGTAACGCCTAGCCGGGCGTTCAAAAAAAGTGGCGTTGACTACGCAGGACCTATTTCAATTAGAACATCGAATGGACGGGGGCATCATGCGTATAAGGGATACATTTGTCTTTTTATTTGTATGGCAACCCGAGCGATCCACCTCGAAGCGGTTAGCGACCTCACTTCTAAGGGATTTATTGCTGCATTTAAAAGATTTGTAGCAAGGAGAGGGCATTGCGCAGAACTCTATAGCGACAACGGAACAAATTTCATAGGAGCAGCACGTGAATTAAAAAATTTACTGTCTGAGGAGAAATCTGGCATTGTTCCGGAAATAGCGATCTGGCTTTCTTCTAATGGCACCGAATGGCACTTTATTCCTCCCCACTCTCCAAATTTCGGAGGATTGTGGGAAGCCGGAATAAAGTCCACAAAACACCATCTCCGACGAGTAATTGGCACATCGACACTTACTTTCGAAGAATTAAGTACTCTACTAGCTCAAATTGAAGCCTGCCTCAATTCGAGACCATTGTCGCGTCTTAATACATCAACGGAAGATCTAGAACCCTTAACTCCGGGTCATTTTTTAATTGGAGAGCCTCCAGTTCTAGTACCAGACGTCAATTATGAGACTTCTAACATATCTAGTCTTAAGCGATGGCAACTTACACAGCGTATGGTACAAGACTTCTGGAAGAGGTGGTCTCAGGAATACTTGACACAATTTCTGCACCGGTACAAATGGAGCTATCAGACACCGGAGCCCAATGTGGGAGATGTGGTCATAGTGAAGGAGGATGATCTTCCTCCCGCGAAGTGGTTATATGGTTTAATAACTGAAAAACACCCTGGATTGGACAAGGTTACGCGTGTTGTCAGTTTGAAATGTAACGGAACTATCATTAAAAGACCTATTTCTAAACTTTGCATTTTGCCCATAGTTAAGTAAGCACAACAAAGTCAATGTCAAAGGTTTCATTCAAAAAGGGGAATTTATAAGTGACTAATCTCATGTATCTCTTTTTACTTTCTTCTCTCATTTCTTATATTTTGTATTTTTAAGTATGCAAAATATTCACTTTCATCTTTAAATTTTAAGTTATTTTTAGTTTAATGCTTTGTTTTTAAGATTACTGTTGTTTTGGAAAACCATCGTAAGTGTATCAGTCGTTAATGTATAATACTCTATGATGTTTGAGCCCATATGGCTTTAAGGTATATGTTAAGTGTTCATACATCTTGACGTGGTATGTATGGTGGTATATAGTTTGAATTGTTAATGGACATACGTCCATGGTGGGCGGAATGTCTAACCGCCATACAAATCAGCGCCCCCTATATTAATATAATTGGCATCGCCTCCGCCAGATGGCGATAAAAGAAAATATAAAACGCGCTATGGTTTGTTTTGCAATCTATACTATATGGTAACGTCATTAAAGGGTTTTTTGTATTCGCTCTGGACGCAGTCGTTTTATTTTTGAGACCTATGTTGAACAAAATGAAATAAAACAACAAAAGTTATCATTTAATATAATTATATTTTCTTATCATTAGTATCACAAAGTTCGTTCCCTTTTAATATAAATATAAATAACTAATAATAAACAACATTTCAACTATAAAGATTTTTTAATTTGTTTTTTATAATTTAACTTAGAATTGAGAAATTAAGTAGGTATCTCCATGTTTTTGTAATTTACTGAAAATATTTTTTTATAACAGAATTCGTAATAAGTATTGAAAAATTGTCATTCTTTCATTTAAATATAATAATATCCTCGATCTAGAAGTACGTACGAATGATATTGATTTTTCTAAATGTTCCGAAGAAACAGCATTCACACTAAAACCGGCACACGTGGTGGTCGCGGCTGCGGCGGGCGGGAGCGCCGCTATAAGGCGAGCTCGGCGGGCGCGGCCACGAGCGCGACGGCGGGCGAGTGTGCGGGCGCGGGAGCGCCGGCCGCCGCGGGCCGCGCCTCGCGGAAACCCGGCAACCCCGCGCTCAGCTCCAGCAGACGCCGGGCGTCGAGGCACACGCCATTTTCTTCAGACTTTGAGCCCGAGTCTTTAAACTCCGAGTTGAGACGCGGGTACAGCGACGATTCGTCAGTCTGAACTTGCCTATCCGCCGAACCTTTTTCTGCAAAAAATATGTCGATATCAGAAAATACATTTGCTTTTATAGTTTCTATTAATCAGTCTTATGATTAAGTACTGACCGTTGTCATTGAGCGTAGAGAGGTCGGTGGACGGGGTGAGGTCGTGGGCCGGTGGGCGAGGTAGAGGGGCGGCGCCGACCAGCGCCGCGCACACCGCACCGCCGGCGGCGCCGCGCCGCGCCGCGGTGCTCGCAGCGGCGCCGGCGCCGGGCAGCGCGCGCCAGCGCGGCGGCATCAGTGTCGCGCGCACGTTGCGTTCCGGACGCATTACTATTATGTAAAGCTGAAACATTGGTGGTAAGTATACGTAAATATACTCAATAGTACGCACATTGAAATAAAAGAAAAAAAATTGTTCCACCTTAGGAGAAAAGAGACAGACAAGCGTGACGCTAGCGCTGAGCGAGATGGTGACCGCCATACTGGTGACACGCAGCGGGACGTGCGACGCCGTGCCGAAGTACAGCGGCACGAACGCTAGCCAGATTACACACGTCGTGTACATTGTAAATCCTGCACAGTTTCAAAACGAGAAGTTTACAAAAATTAAGAGAATTTTATGTCAAATAAATTACTTATTTAAAAAACTGGCAATTACCGATGTGTTTGCTCTCATTGAAAGCTTCGGGGATTTTGCGCGTGAGCACGGCGTACACGGTGCACACGACGATCAACACGACCGGGTAGAAGAAGGCGATGGTATAAGAGGCGTCCACGTAGGAGTCGCACACCAGCATGTTGTCCTCCCGCGACGGGTAGTGGTGGATGGCGCGCGCGGGCGACACCACCTGCCACACTACCACTACCACCACCTGGCAACGTTACACTAAAATATACTCCATGTTTCATCACTGAACATTACTACGAAGCAATATACACTCATATTTTCAGGTAATTGAAATAAATAAATATATTGCCTAAGGTTGCGATGCTTTCTTACCTGAATAGATACTAAAATTGAGCAAATAACCAGCTGAGATTTAGGAGATATGAGCGAGGGGCGGCGCGCCGACTGCTTGCTGGCATCGAAGATGCGCGCGATGCGGTTCGTCTTGGTGAGCAGCGCCGCGTACACCACCGTGAAGCAGAACCCGGTGCCGAACCTTGGGAGTACGAGAACCATAATCAAGACAGGGCAGCGTGTGATGAGTAATGACGCCACGGGCCCGAGTGCTTCATAAAGTGATTCAGAGCCCTCGTTTTCATCGGTCGGTCGGTAACAGTACTCTCAGCTCTGCATTGCCTTTATTGGCTGTACAGAGGAAGTCGTTAGAGCTATTTCTCCAGATGTATCATAAATATAATAAAAACAGAAGACTGGGTACAATATAATATTTAAATTAGTAGTTCCATTTGGAGTATCATTTACATCACATTATGTTGAAATTCGTACCTGATCGCGCATTCGATTCGATTCGTGACACACGCGAAATTTAAATCCACTGTATCTACGTCATTATTTGCTAATCAGAGAAAAGAAATAACCGGCCAACTGCGTGTCGGGTTACGCCACTAAAAACGTCTAAAAACTTATTTTCTATTGAATTTGTATGAAATTATCCTTTTTTACATTTTATAAGTTGGTCGCTTATAACTTTTTAATTTGTAAACCCTACTTAGCTCTGATAGTTTTCCTTTAAATTTCGTTAAATATACTACTGCTGTGAATTTTTTACGTGACCGTATATAACCAATAGCAGATAGAGGGGGGACATTAGACTCTAACAAAAATTTGCACTGTAAAACCAAATATTTTAGAAACTGATCCCTAACACAAAAAAATATGTCCAAAAAGTCTTAACATTTTTGTAAGTTCTAAAATTATGTTCAAAAGGTCACAATATTTTTGAAAATTCTAAAACGATATCCCACATGATGGCATACCCAAATTAAGCTTTCTTATACATAATATAGACTCTAAGTAAACCGCGGGCAGGCAGACAGACAAACATGTCGAAACTACAAGGGTTTCTTGTTTACCCCGGAACCCTAAAAATACGTATACCATATTTTTAAATAATTAATCAAATTTTTAGTCCACATTCATATTATAATCGTCATCGTAATCAATCATAATCGAGTTACAGACACAACACAATCACAAAACATTTTCGATAGTAAACCGACCGTTGCAGGGAGCAGAGAACGTCGGTGGGCCGCAGCACGAGCGCGAACGTGACGAGGTAGCACATGAGGATGCCGGCGAGCAGCACGAACGACAGCTCGCGGCCGCTGGCGCGCACCACCGGCGTGTCGCCGCGCGCCGCCCACACGCCGCCCACCAACCTGCCACACACACACTCGCTATCAATCTATGACTCTTAAGTAATAACAACGTGGACGTGTACAAGTGTGTGCAAAAGTTGAATAGGCTCTGGATATATAGGTATTGTCAAAAATTGGTATGATTACGTGGTGAGCAGCACGCCGAGCGCGGAGAAGGCCATAGCGCCGATGGCGGCGGGGTGGCGCGGCTGCAGGTACAGCTCGGGCACGGGCTCGCAACGCGTGCGCGCCGCGTCCGGCAGCGCGCCCAGCGGGCACTCCACGCACGCCGTCTCCGACACCGGCGACCGGATCTGAAACAGAACGGGGCATCGGCTGCTCGAACAAACATTTTTGAGACATAACTACGCCAAAAAAATATAGTAAAGATACCTCATACTGCGTGCAGTTAAAGCAATGCCAGCAGCAGCTCTCGCCCTCCACGTACTGCTTGGCCTGCCCCAGCTCGCACTCCGCGCTGCACACCGACTCTGGCGGCCGCGGCTCGTCCCATTTGAACTGGATCTCTGATAATTTTTTTCTTTTGTTAATGTTATACTAGTAATATTTACATAATCACCAATTGAAAACATTTGAAAATATCTATAGATAAATAACAAATAGATAAAAGACTAAAGTGTGCGCATACGCACCGTCCATGTTGAGCTCGAGCTCGCCGTCGAGGTAGCGGCCCACCTTCAGCCAGCGATACACGCCGCGCGACACCTGCTTGAAGTGCAGGATGTTGTACCGCACGGGGCCGTCGCCGTTGCTGTCGAAGTAAAACTCATCTCCACTAAGCCCTGCACAATATTAAATGACACAGATGTAACATATTTTAATGCGTAGTGTGCGGTGTACGACTCATCCGGCAGATATATTTAGCGCAGGAGGAGCTTACCGGTGAATCGCACGTTGCGCAGATAGCGCAGCAGCGTCGCCCCGCTGGCCGGCTTCATCGCGTCGCACAGCCCGGGCCGGCCGCCGCACAGCTCCGAGTGCATGTCTCTGTCAACATAACTTTGCATGGTCATCATCAAACGTACATGCATACAATTTTATAATGTTTCAAAACTATGCATATCGTAAAAGAAGGCGGTCTAGCAGCTGCATGTACGTGTATGTACCGGATGGCGTGCACGAAGGCGAGCACGGCGTCGGCCACGAACTGCAGCTGCGCCTCGAAGCTGGTGTTCTCGGCGGTGAGCCGCTCCGCGCCCGAGCACGCGCGCGCGTACTCCGCGTTGTACGGAGTGCGCGCGCTGCCCACCACGCGGCAGCGGAACTGGTCCTCCCAGAACTCTGGTAACGAATGAAGTACATTAGCACCAGAGCATATATCTGATATTACAATACAATGATATTACGTCACTGCTTGCTTATGTAGAAAAAGTGAAAGATGCACCTCGTGATTACAATACGCGTATGATTGAAATGTAAATGGTTACTTGTCATTTGGAAGGTCGAGGAGATTACCGACAAACCAGGGATTCCTCAAGTTGTTTTCGACGGTGAGGTTAAGGAAGTACTGCTGGAACCCCTGCACGGGGTTGGCCTGCGGCTGCACGCTGATGGTGCCCTCGACGGCGGCCTCGTGCCCGTCCGCGACCAGCGCGCGCGCCGACCAGCCGTCCGAGCCGACCCAGCCGAAGCTGCGCTCGGCGCCCAGCCGCGTCACCGCCGCCATCACGCCGGCCACCTCCTGGTCCGACCCGAACACTATCACGCCTGCACAACACACGACACGCACCTATATATAATATCCAAACTTGTTATTGCATATGTATAAAATTGAAAGATTTCATTGACTGGGATACCTCTGGCCCGGGGCCTGGACAGCAGTCTTTGCACGATGCTGTCGTAGGCGCGCGCGTCCGCCTCGCCGGAGTCCTTCACGAGCCGCTCCTTCACTGCGATGCAGATCTCGTTTCGTGCCAGCAAGGTTTCCAGCTCCTCGTATGCCTGGGTACACGGTTTATCGATTACTTAGCTTTCACCCGCGACTTCATCTGCGTAAATTTTGTACTTTGCAATAAACTCTACTTTTGCATGGCAAAACAGGATTTCCCATTCATCCTTCTGTAACGTTGTGGAACAACGTATATGATTATCAATAATTTTATTATAAAAAATCAGTAAAACATTGATAACTTATGTAAATTTTGTTTTCAACAAAATAATATTGTAAGCACATGGTTCGACATCGTGTGGATCCCTAACGCCAGAGGCATATTTTACCCGTTACGCGGCCGTACCGCCTATATAACTACTTGCAGCGGACGGAGCGGCCTCTGTCTTGAAGCAACTCCCGCGGAGTAAACACATTCTCTTTACCAGAACACTGCAGCGTTCGCCGAGTCAACTCACGTAATATTTTAATAAATTTAATCCCCTTTGGGGAACTACTCAGGGAGTACATAATTACTCCCGAACTACACCAGGAGTATGTGACTACTCCACAAGCGCGTGGGACCACTTCGTGTTCCTCGCGTCATCGATCCTGGGAGCCCTTGACCAGCCGTCTTCACGCGGGTCAAGAGGCATTCTTTTTACCGCCGCAACCTCTACGTCGTTGGCCACCAGCCGCTGCCACGTCCCCGTACCAAAGCCTACGTCCACCTTCGGCCATCGCAAGGGAAGTGTTAGTTACCCGTCGCGAATATCAGACCGGGCACCTTGAGCTCGGACCTAATTGATTAAGTTTCAGTCAAAAGTGCTAGCTAAGGGAAGTTTTAATAATAAATTATATGTGGGTTGTCCTATACCCTCTTTAATTTTTTTCCTAAACCCAGGGTAGTACGCTACACTTCCTTAATGATTTTTGGGATAAACATTTCCTATACTATGTCCTTTCCCGGGTCTCAAACTACATCCATACCAAATTTTGTCTAAATGGGTTTAGTGGTTTAAGCGTGAAGACGTAACATACAGACAGATAGAGTACGTTCACTTTAATGTTTTAGTATACATATAGTAAGGAAGTAAGGGTATTTTCTAATAATTTGTAATAAATAACACGATTTCGACAAAAGGTCAACAAAATTAAATATGGTAGACAAGCTTTGCTATTCTTTAAACGTACCAGCTATCTCCGTATATAAATCACTGCTTGGGATGTCATGATTCAGACAGGTCAAGATATTTTAATTTAGGTACAAGTACAAGAATCCATACTTATATATAAAGCTGAAGAGTTTGTTTGTTTGAACGCGCTAATCTCAGGAACCACTGGTCCGATTAAAAAAAATATTTCGGTATTAGATAGGTTGTTTATCGAGGAAGGCTATAGGCTATATTGCATCACGCCCGCGACTTCACTCGAGTGGTTAACGCGGGCGAAGCCGAATGTATAAACCTGTGGTCAATCGTGAAATTCTAAACTGGCCATTGCAACAACGATGTTTCACACAATAACCACAAATTTACCTTGATTCCATAATTGGATTCCTCATAAATGATAGAGACGTAGCGCCAGCCCAGCTTCTTGACGATCTCCACCATGGCCCGCACTTGGTGCTGGTCCGAGGGGATGGTGCGCGTGAAGTACTCGAACCGGGCCTTGTTCGACAGCTCCGGAGATGTCGAGAAGAATGAAACCTGCGACAAATGTCTACTCGTACATGGATCTTTTTTTTTAATTTATTTATTCAGTTATTTTATACTAGGGCATTTGATGTATGACTACATTTTCACTCAATTTACCAACAAAAACAGCTGCAATGTTACCTGCGGGATCCTGAACAGCCGCAGCAGGTTGGCGACCTGTACGGAGGTGACGCTGGAGGCGGCGCCCACCACGCCCGAGATCACCTTGCGCACGGCCGTCGCGTTGCACGCGTACTCCGCGTCGTCGATGTTGCTGATGGACCCTAACATGTCACCCGCAGTTAATATCGACGTTGACTTTATCAAAAGAGTCAAGCTCGGGTGATATAGAGCCTTACCCTTGATGAAGTCGAGCGCCATCTCGAGGCCGTAGGTGTCGTTGTCGCAGTCGTCCAGCACGTGCGCGCCGAGCCGCACGCCGGGCGGCGGCAGCCCGCGCGCGGCGGCCGCGTCCAGCGCGAACAGCATCGCCTCCAGCGCCTGCACGCCGCCCTGCGCCATCACGCGCCCGCACGTCGCGCCCTCCGACCGACTGTGCACCTGCGACACACACTACACTTTACCTCCCTCTCCTGGCAACAGGTATTTTCGTTTGGTTACGGAATCGTAAAAATTCTGTAGCTTTTAAATTATAACAATCACCTCAGTAGGCAAAACAAATGGCAACTTATCATATATGCGGCTTATATACACGAGGCCCTTGGCTCTGCCTATCCAGTTAAGTAGGGAGTAAGTAATAGTTCATTATACAGTAAAAAAATAACAATAATAATGTAAATGATTAATAAAATTAAGTAGTTACATTGTTTGTATGTATCGACTAAAGTAATTAAGTAGAAAAAATAATATTACAATTACTATAATTATTTACTACAACAGAAAAAAATACATTTTATAGTAGAAAATAAGTTTAATTTAAATTTTAGTTTTGTAGGTTTATTCGTCTTCTCTCGTGCATCTATACTCCATTTGGTTAGGTATTTAAATAAATGTAAACAATCTTGACATGTCTTTTTATTGAAATATACACTTTATAAATCAATAATTTTGCTAATTACAAAGTAATTATATTATTAATTATAAATTACATAGTAATTACTTTGTAATTTGCAAAGGTATTGATTTATAAAGTGTATATTTCAATAAAAAGACATGTCAATATTGTTTACATTTTTTAAAATACCTAGCCAAATGGAGTACAGGTATTTAAATTTTATCACTCCCTAAAAAACGATACCATCTACATAGAGACGCGCGTTCTTATACCGCTTCATGAGAAGGTATTCGGTTTAAAGAGTTCCGTACGCAAAGGGACCCAATTACTAAGACTCCGCTATCCGACTGTCTGTCTGGCTGGCACCTCATGAATTATGATAGCTCGACAGTTGAAATTTTTACAAATTATGTATTTCTGTTGCGGCTATAACATCAAGTACTAAAAACCGAACAAAATAAATATTTAAGTGGGGCTTCCATACAACCAACGTTTTTTTATAAATAATGGTACGGAACCCTTCGTGAGTCCGACTCGCACTTGGCCGGTATTTCTTGATAAAACCTGAGACCAACTTTTGCAGCTACTTATTCCATAACTTTTGCGGACTTTTGAATTTTTTCGCGGGTTTCCCCTAATAGGGCCGCTAGGATGTCCGTAAATCCTATCACCTTATGACTCCCATTTACTTCCACACTAACCTTTCAGATGACATATTCTAGAACCTATTTAAAGAGGTGACAAGGTATCGCTCTGTTTGAGATCGAAATAACCATCCGCGCCCAAAATGCCCTACAATGTAGCTGTAAAGCCCTAAATAAAGTGTTGACGTCTAAACTTCTCATCAGTAGCACAAAAATATGGATCTTAGCGTGGACGCTAACTTTAAAAGAGTAAAGAAGGTTTCTTGTGACGGAAAGAAAGGTATTTATCAAGATCCTGGTGGCCCGCGCCAGGTATCGCTGGGGCGACGCAGTGCTGGCGGACCTGCACTTGAAGTTGGCGACAGCCGGCACGAGCTAGCACGGGACCGAGAGAGCTAGCGTGCTCTTGTGTTGAAGGCAAAAGCTCACTTTGGATCACTGAGCCAGAAAAGTAAGTAAGTTTATAGTTTATATCAGCTCACTGTTATTAGTTTCTAGCACGCTCAGCAATGGAGAGTTCTTAAAAGTACTTTATATAAAATGTCCTTCGATTTAAAATGAACTCAGCATTCCATTTGGTAAACATCCAATTTCGTCTAACAGTTGGAACTAACTGTGCTGAATAGGAATTTTATGAAAACATCTAGGCGCCGCCAAAAAGGCGAGAGTTTAATTTAGTGCTACCAATTTTCAGTGCAGTCGGCAGATTGTTAGGACGCCACAGGACTTGCGATTGCGAATCGCTGGTAGGTGGACTCAACACGTTTAGCTAGCAATAGTGTCGGGTGTTAACTACGCACAGTATGTTTTGTATAAACAAGATAAAAATATTATTACAAATAACATTTATTTTTTTATATAGCTAACACGCTGGTGTCTGGTTTTTCGAGCTCTGACGTAACTTAGTGACAACACAATAGAGTTACAGTTTTTCTTACAATGTTTTTCTTCATCAGAAGCAAGTCATAAAAATGACCGTATGGGGGGGTGGGGGGGGGGGATTGGTCAGCTTGCTTCATTTTTTTAAATTTACAGTTAAGTATTCTATTATGTAATCTATGTTTGTCAACTTGTTCGCAAGCATTTCATATTATAATGTGCCAACATTATATTAAATTATATAAATATTTGTTGATTAAAAGACATGGTAATAATATGCCAAGCCCATCTAGTGAGTAGGCGACCACTTCTGTGAAAATTTGTTTCATTTCTTCTGTGGTTTTTGCGAAGCGCTGGTAGCGAAAGCTTTTCTTTAAAAATAATTTAAATTTTAATGCAAACTACACGTAATGTAAATTATACTTATTGACGTGTTTATAAATCACATACACTTATTGACGTGTATGTGATTTATAAATAAATAAAAGTGCCGGTATAGGTCTTATTACTAAATAAACATTTGAATTTCATATTGTACTACAAACTCAGAGATACTACTTTCGTTATTCGTTTATTATATGTATTAGTCGGTTCGTTTGCAAGACTGTAGAGGAGGATTAGCATAAATTCCAAATATTTTCATTAACTGACATTTTCGGGTGATTAGACGACCAATGCAGATTAAATTGGTCGTCTTTGGAGGTCATCTTTAGAGTCTTCAAAATCATTAATTCCCAAAGAATGCTATTTACGCAACCAGTTTTTGTACTGTATACGTAAAACAATGTAAGATCAGATTTCATACATAATGAGGATTCCTTAACAAATATTGTTAAGAGGTTGGACGAGGTCGTAGCAAGTGGAGGGAAGTCCATAGTCTCTGCCTACCCATGTGGGAAACGGGCGTGATAATACCTATGTATGTATTGATTTGAAGGAATATGATCTCGCCTCCCAAACAGAGTTACCGGGAGCCGTTCAGCGCAGAGAGCGAGCACTGACCATCATGAGCCCGCCGAGCACGATGTCGCCCTCCACCACGGCCGCGTGCTTCACCGGCCACACCGTCTCGTTCTCCGGCTTCTTCTTGTACGCCGCGAGCCGCGCCTCGCGACCGACTTCGCGGCCGGTCGCGAGGCCAGCCTCGCGACGGGATTCTTTCTGCTTTCGCAATTTCTGCTTAGATCTTGCTTTTTCTGTAGCATTTTTTCCATTTATCAATTTCGTGTTAGTTTTAGTTTGAGAGATAGGTTTTATCGTACGTATTTCAGTCGCAGTGACTTCCGTTAGGTTTGCTGAATTTGTTGTTACACTGACAGCGGTAGGTGCGGGTGGTAACGTCCTTATAGGCAATGGTATCGCTCTAGGGGCTAAAGAACTAGGTGGCACTGTCAGATTAGTAGGTGTCATCGTGCTAGATGTCAGAAGCGTAACCTTGTCGTCGTGATACTGCAGCGGCAGGCCACCGAGTAGAGACGAGGCGCTAGGTTGGGCGACCTCCTCCGGTTTGTTTTTCAGTTTCTTCTTTTTGAACAATTTGTTAAAGTCAAACGTTCCTATGAGCGAATGGGACTCTCTTTTGTATCTGGTGTACTTCTCGTTGGCATGGTTCTCGAGAAGAACATAGTCAATGCGGCTGAGGAAGCGGTAATCTGCGAGGAGTTGTGTGTCGTTGGAGAGCGCGGGCAGAAGCAGCGCGGCCAGCGCGGGCGCGCGGTGCGCGTCGCGCGCCGGCGGCGGGGCCGCGCTCAGCGCCGCGCCCAGCGCCAGCAGCCGCCACATACCTCAAGCAGCGCGCCCGCTCTCACATCTTGCATGACCTTCCGGCGAAACCACCACACTCAACATCATTCACACTCTTTAAGCAATATTCTTTCTGTATTCTAATCTTATTTTATTGTTCACGTCACGGCGTTAGTTGGTAAATAATTTATATACAATGCGTATTATATTTTTCATGTTTAGTCTAATGTCTTTTTTATATATTTGTTCGTAAATTAACACAATATAGCAGAGGTAATTGTTTTTTTCTTCTACACTGTTTTGGTGCCGTGTTAAAGTTAATATTTATTGATTGAAGTAACTTACAATTTAACAAAACCACCAATTTCTTAATTATCCTGAATTTTTGGCACAAATTTCGCCTATATATTCGAAATGAGCAACACCGTGGTTTTGTAAAACACTCGCAAAAAGTTGCAGTTCGCTCCGCGACGTGCGTGAGTTCGCGGCGTGCGAGCCCGCGTGCGAGCAGCGTGCGGCGCGCGCGGCGGGCGAGTGCGGGCCGCGCTCTGCCGGAGCGGCGCCGCCGGCCGCCCGCGCCACCGCCCGCCGCCGCCGTCGCCGCACGCACCCGCTTTACTTATTCCATTCACGACCACTTTTGAATCACATCATTGGCTGCATACATTTAAACTTGTTTTTGGTCAGTTTACAGTTAGTTACATTTGCTATACATGACTGTTATAATATTTTATTTATTTATTTAAACTTTATTTACCAAAACAATATGGTACAAAAGGCGGACTTAATGCTAATAGCATTCTCTACCAGTCAACCTTCGGGATAAAAAGAAAAAAAAATGGTGGTAGGCGTACAAATAAATAATTATAGCTCTAATAATAAAAGAAACACTTCTAGTTACAACACAATAAATACAAATACTTAAATGTTAATACATATATATAATAGAATATACAATACATATATACAGTAATAATATATATACTAATAATATGATTGATACATACCTATATAATATAATTTCTTATATCTAAATACCATATAGGATCCTTGACAACACCTGATACCAGTGTAGATATGTAAATTAATTAGAGAGAAGACGCATGTAAACTTTTTTCTTGAACAGATATCTGTTCGAAATTGTTTTTAGGTCCTCAGGCAGGGCATTGCAGAGTCGTATAACTTGAAGAGTAAAAGACGAGGACATGAAGTTAGAACGAAACAAAGGAATTTCTAAACGAAGAGTATGACTAGAGCGAAGCTCTCGGCTGTGGGACTCAGACTGATACTGGAATTTACTCTTTAAGTATTCGGGGGAAAAGGGATTTTTCAGAATAGAAAAAAGAGTGCAGAGCATTCTCTGCTGTCTACGTTGACGAATAGGGAGCCACTCAAGCTTAGATCGAAAAGATGAGATATGATCATATTTGCGAAGGCAAAATATGAAACGAATGCAGTTATTAATAAGTCGATCAAGCTTATTGAGAACATCTTCATTATGATCAGGATAACACACATCTGCATAATTAATGATGGGTAAAATAAGTGACTGGGAAAGAGTTATCTTGGTTTTTACGGGAAGAAAATTTCTTAACCGATTTAAATACTGTAACGAATAATTGACTTTCCTGCAGACTTCCGTCACTTGGGTCCTCCAGCTCAACGTTGAGTCCAAATAAAGTCCCAGATTCTTTACTGATTCACTGTAAGGAATGGTAGTGTTGTAATATATAATTAATATGACTGACTAGTTCCACCTTTTCCGTTGAATATCTATTTGTCTGTGTGTAATCAAATTTTGCAAGTTATAGGAGAATGGCAGAGGCATATGGGCTTTAAGTACCCACTTCCCGGTTTCCAAATGTATATCGCGTGACAATGCAATAATAATATTATTGACTGGGCGAGCGAAGCAAGTGAAGCTGTCCGATTTTCAGTGTACCGGTCGCATTTTTTAACTGACATTTGTGAAATTTTCTAAGTAAGTTCAAAAATTATATAGCTTTCCATTAGTCGATTCAGTTTTTTTTGAAATTTTTCAAAATAGCGTAAATACGGGGGTTGAAAACTTAAAAAAATATATATATTAAAGCCATTTTAAAAATGTGATAAATCTTTTTTGTTACCCTTATAAAGATTTTATTTATTCATTTGGTTCTACCTAAAGATGCAACTTTTTTGACTGAACAACTTTTTTAACCGACTTTAAAACTTGTTTTTTTTCGAAGTGAAAACTTCTTATGGCGCGTTGTGCATTTTTTTACACTGTTACCAAAACCGCATCTGATGACGGAGCTGGAAGGTGGCACTAGGAACTCTGTAAAAAAACAACGCAACCCCATCGAGTTTTAGCTTACTACATTTGTCTTGATAAGTGCTTAGGCCTAATTTCTTTTTTGATAGTTTTTTAATAAAGTAATTGAAAAAATAAATTTGAAAAAGTTCCATGATGGTAGGAGAATGAAGTAATGAGAACACATACACATGTATTGCATTCCGTGCGAATTCACTTTTAAGTTGTTCAGCCGTATTAAGTTGCTGTTTGCTACGGCGCGGCATCGTTGTTCGTAGAAGTCGCTACGAAATAAGTAAAAGTTGTAGACAACGATCGCTTCGCTCACACAGTACACACTGCACCGGCAATGAACTGCAAATTGTATTCGCAGGTCGAGGCGGAGCATCAACACGTACTTTATTCGACAATGCTCTTCCTCTCCGCTGGGTGTTTACTGAGCGACCTCATTACACCGCCGCGACGATGTTTTTGTCATAATCATAAGTTACTCGTAGTTATCGTGTATCCCGCGACAACGCCACGTTTTATTAAACTTTTTAAACAAATAGAAATCGCTGCTGAAAGCTTGGCTTAAGTTTACGAATGTACGATGTCAAAATAAATAACATTAAACTCGGATGCGACTAACAGGGAACTAAGCTCCCCTCCTCCCTTAAAAAAAGGTTTGAAAATGAAGGCATATACCTACTCTTATTGTAATTATTTTAGTCAGCATTTGATGGTTTTTCAATATGGTTATTGTAAGAAATATCTATTGTTTGCTCAGTGTATATATTATTATCTATGGTTAGTAAAACCTTATTTTTTATTCGCGCCGCTGCCTTCGTGGTCGCCGCTCCGTTTGTGCAGTCGCCGCGTCACCGCCGCGTCACGCCGACAGCCGCCGTCAGCTGCCGCGCGACAGGCCCGGAATTTGTGATAATCCGTATTTCCTTTGTACGTTGTTTATTTCGCTCTGAACGAGTAGGAGGAACAGAGACATGTCTGACAACCTGCCGCTGATTCCAGGAAAGGGGTGCGATGCAGCCTTAGTATTATTACATTGTTAAATACATGACTACATATCGAATAGACATATTAAACTTACAGCACTTGCTAGAAACTTGTCCGATGTAACTAAATCTGTCTCTGCTAACTCTCCCATGAAGGGGAACCCTTTATGGGAGAATAGGAGCAAGTAACATAATATCAAAGTTCTTGTAGTTCGTTGTAACTTTGTTTTTTTATTTGAGTTGATTGAATGAAAGGTAAATTGTGGTCTACGATTTATGTCGTATTAAAAAAAAAACTACTTAATAGATCTCGTTCAAACCAATTTTCGGTGGAAGTTAGCATGGTAATGTACATCATATATTTCACATCACACATTTTACTACTTTGGAAGTGTCTCTCGCGCAAACTATTCAGTTTAGAAAAAAAAATACTACGAACATGTATAGGTTTAATGAAAAAAAAAAAATTGAGTTTCAGTTATGTGTTGTGTGTAGTTTTTAAGCTATTGCATAGCTTCTATCGATCGCGGGCCTTGAGCGCGGGGATCGAATACAGAAATTCCGTAACGAAAAAACCTCACGCTCTCCCCACTCCGCCTACCATGTAGGTTGCCGCTTCGTCTCCGTCGTCCGTTTGCGACGTTACCGTCCTTCCTTGTTTGCAATAGCTTTACCGCGGCAGTCCCCGAGTGCCACACGTCTTTTTTTTTCTATTTTTGTGTGGGAATCTTGATGCGGTTCACAGAATACATCTACTTACCAAGTTTCAACTATAAGAACAATATAGTTCTTATAGTTTCGGAAAAAACTGGCTGTGAAATACAGACGGACAGACAGACAGACATGACGAATCCATAAGGGTTCCGTTTTTTGTCATTTGGCTACGGAACCCTAATAAGAGTTCAAAACAGCGAACAGTGACTAACAGCTAGTAACTAAGTAATAGTAACAATTTCGAATATAAGAGCAACGTAGTAACGTACATTGTTTAAAAAAAAACAATTTGAAAGACACAATTCCATGGCCTACCTACGAGAACTTGCTCATAGATATTCACAAGCTTACACCATTCGCTTGATAGACTAAGATCCTATGGAGATGGTCGAAGATGTGATGTGTTGTAACTGCTAGTATTACTACTTTTTAGGCACACTAAGATAAAGTACGATGTGCGAGGTGTTTGTGTGTGAACAGTACAGTATGCGGCGACGTGCGTGGCGTGCTGCGCGGCGTGTTTCGCGAGCTCGGCGCGCCCGCGCCGCCCGCGCCGCTCGCCGCGCTCGGCGCCGGCACCAAGCGAGCCTACGAGCTGCCCGCCATCAAGGACACACATTGGGTTAGATATGCATTGCATAATATCTTGTACTGGAACGAGCTGGAACGAGCCAACAAAGCGAGGGAAGTTCTCCAGATATATTATTAGTCTTTTTTTGTGATAATAATAATATAGTCAACGGACTTAATGAATTTAGCTGATTACGATATATTATATAGAAAAATAAATATTCTTCGGAGTGCGAGAAGCTATCGATTTGCGAGTCAGCGCTCCGACAAGAGTACGCACGTCGCATAGCGCGCTCGCCGCAAGCCAACCTGTACCGGCTGTGCCCGGCGCGCGCCGCGAGCGAGCCGAGCGAGCGCAGCGAGTGCCGCCCGCGGCTGCGGCGGCGGCACCTAGCGCCCGGCGTGCGGCAACACGCTGCTCGTAAGTGTACTTACAGATATGTAGAAAAGATTAGTTTTAAATCCTGTTTAAAGCTAGGATGTTTGCTGGATAGTCATGACAATAGACATGAAGATTCCAATTACATGGGCACAAGAATGGCAATTTGTATCCCTAAGATATAATAACAATTCTTCTTATTTCGTGTCTATTGGCTCTAATCATTTATACTTAAAAATAAAATAGAGGAATAACTCGCCAGAATATCTTATTTAACAAATATATAATTGGCTTTTATTTTAACAGTAAAGCACATGTTAATTACTTTTTATTGTTTACTAAAATACATTTTATACAAGTATCTATTATTATATAGGTATATATCTATAAAACCTTCAATCTACGCTCTGCTTAACTCTTTCTATAAAGGGAGGTTATAAATTATAATATACGCTCACGTTTTAAATAAAATGCATTTGTATGTGAGGCGAGGCCAGCCTGTGGGTCCGCAACATGAAGTGCTCGAGTTCGGGCTCGCTGCGGCCTGCGCGCGCGCCCGCCCTCCGCGAGCCGTCGCCGCCGCACGCGCCGCCGCCCGCCGACGACCTCACCATGTGCTCTTTTAGGTACCTACGACACTTTATGTGATTCTGTATCTGTGTACACAAAGTAAGTGATAGAAAAGTATTTTATGGCAGTGACACTTTCACACTATTAGATAATATTTACATTTATTGACCGACCGAGGGGTAAGTAATATAAGACAGAACAACAATATATATATTATTTTGAATAAATACCAACGAAATGTATAATTTTGGTCGGTATAATTATCAAGAAAGATAAAAATCATAAATCATACTTTTCTAACCCATAAAATCGTTTAAATAATAATTATTTAACCTAACAAACCTTTCGTATACATTTAAAGTCGTATAAAATTCTTGAAATCTATTTACGTTACGTATAATAAACTTTCTGTAGATATATTATTAAGCATAATAATCATTGCGTATATAAATCGATTAGTAGAAGATTCTTTATATATAATCATCATTAGATATAACAAATTTTTGATATAGCGCCTGGCAGTATGTTGCGGATAATTTTATTAAGACAAGCCAATGCAGGAGGGTTGAAAATAATATATTAATATGTCGCAATCACATAATTTAATTACTGATTACGTATTAACATTAATAGATAATTTCCTTCCTCAAATTTTCGTTTGTTAGCCATAAATAAAAAATAAGTGCAAAACGTTTAAAAGTACGAAATAGTGTTATTTGTGAACTCTTATAATGTGATACTCTTACAATGAAAATAGACAAATCAATAATAAGTGAAATTAAATCTATATCATACATATAATAAAACAGTAAAAAAGTGTCTGTACATTAGATATATTTCAAAAAAAATATTAGGTCGAAGGAGATATAGTAATGGAGTAAGAATTTAAAAAAAGTCTGTCTGTTTGTCTATGTGTCTGTTTGTCTGTTATTACACGCTAATCTCCGGAAATGCTGGACGGATTCAAATTAAACTTTTTTAGTTATATAGCTGTAAGCCTGGGCAACATACAGGGTATAAATAATTTTGGAAGAACACCTGATGCAGAACTATACTGGTCTAGCTAAACTATAAGAGATATAAAAATGGTGCCTTAGTAAAAGTTGTTCAGCCTGATGAGCATTTTCAAGAGACATAAAGTTCACGCGAGCGAAGTCGCGGGCTTCGGTTCGTAAAAAATAAGTTAGTTATTTTTTTATTTCTTTCATACCTTGGGCCTGGGGCGAAAAATTTGGTTACACATTCAAAATGCGCGCGCATTTTGTATGTGTAACCAAATTTTTAATACCTTGGAACTTGGGCGAAAAATTTGGTTACACGTACAAAATGCGCGCGCATTTTGTACGTGTAACCAAATTTTTCATACCTTGGGGCTTGGGCGGAAAATTTTGGTTACACATACAAAATGCGCACGCATTTTGTATGTGTAACCAAATTTTTCATACCTTGAGGCTTGGGTGAAAAATTTGTTTTCATAGCTTGGCTATTGGCAAGATTTGTTTGTTAATAAAAAAATTGGTTAGTTTTTGAAGCCTTTATGTTATGACTTCTTTTTTTACTATTTTCTAGTCAGATTTTTTTACTAATCTAATCGTTTACTGACAAATTTAGATATTTTATTTTTATGTTTGCCCCCACTTTTGGGTATCTTATTCACAGTTTCTTTTATGTTATAAAATATCTTAATGGACATTGCCTACTTCTTTGTTTAAACTTTGCACCTTTATAAACCTATCCTATACCTTGAGTTTTTTTTATAAGAAAATTAAAGTTTATGAGATTTCCCAAATTTGAATTATTTTCGTCTGCCTGTCTATACTTTTTAGATGGTATGGTTTTTAAGTCATATATCTTCTAAACAATATGATTTTGATAGTTATATGTTTTGAATGATATGTCTTTTCAACAATATACTTTTTGAATGATATACTTTTTGTCCTGTATACCGCACAAGTTGTATAACAGGTGATGTTTAGTGTACATAAACGTTATATAAATGATTTTATGCTTTTTAAAATGAAAATGTAATGAATATTATAGCTATTAAAAATATATACCATAATGATTATGTCAAATTAACATTATATCTTATGAACGTTATTAAAATGTAAATATATAAAATGTAATTATATCAAGCAATACGCACCCCCGACCGAGAGAGAGTCTCTGTTTCACGATCGGCAAAAAAAATTATGCCTGCTTTGTGGCTGTCTCATCCGTGGTTCTCACCTGCAAGTCGCATTTTTCTTGTGAATTTTTGTGAGCAGATTTGATAATTTATATTCAAAGAGTAAAAATATGGAGGTTGAAAACAAATAATATTTCTTCAATTTAAAAAAATGTTGGGTTGAGGGTGACTCGCGAGGTGTAAAGCTCACAGAGGCACTAGTTTAGCTTGACTCGCTTTCTTATAAGAATGCGATGGCGCGATGAACGAGATAAATTTAATGACAAACTAGGTTTGGGCGTTATGCGGGCTGTAAGCAGCCCGTGGTTTTTCGTGCAGCTGTTGAGGTTGATATGGTATGTTTTAAGATGATAAAATGGGTACAAAATGCAGAACTGCAATCGTTAAGGAAAATATAAAAAAATGTGTAGGCGGCCATCTTGGATCCAAAATCTAATTGCAGTTTTGAGTTCCGCGGGGTCCTTTACCGCAGCTTACTTCCTTACCGAGGTCCTTTACTTTAAGGGTCCTTTTCCAGAAAAAAGATCCCTAGGATGTTTCAGTAGGTGATGATGAACGAATTCTTCTTCCGCAATTGAAAATATTTTTGCATACTGAATTTTGGTCAAATCGGATGCAGTTGACAACTGGCGGCACTCTTGAAAAATTAAAAAAATCTTAATGCTTGGTGGATATGGCTCGGCCTCGCAGGGACCTCAGCCTGCTGTAGTCCAGCCTGTGTAATGAGGGCGAATATTCCAGCATCGGCTCGGTGCGGCCGCCCGTGCAGCCGCCGACTGCGTCCGCGTCGCAGGAGACGCCGCTACCAGACTACATCCTGTGCGTGCCGCCGTGTCTGGAATTTGTCAATTTTGTCGTTGGTCACGAGCACAAAGTAAGCCATAACATACGCTGCGCCAACGGACACTAGCAGAAAGTCCGCATTGAAGGCGTTGATAGAATCAGCTCCAGCCACTTAATGCTATAGGTATACTGATACAGTAAAGATGACATTCATTTACTGACAACGCTTAGACGATAATTTACTCCTGAAAGCTTCGTATAATTTGAATAAGACTCAGCCGCCCCAATCTCGAAGCGCGTCATTACCCTCGCTTATTGTTTCCGAGTCGAGTGAGCAAGCGACAGCTCTGCTGTGTCATGAGAATATTTTCAATTTATTTTATCAATCGTTACTGATTGACGTAGAGAGATGTGACGCAATGACTAACGTTGACTGTTGAGTGCAGCAGAGCGTGCGGCTGATCAACCTGTCGAAGGCGGAGCTGCGGCTGTCGGTGTCGCCGCCGGCGCGGCGCGAGCTGCAGGTGAGCGTGGGCGCGCGCGGGCAGCGCGTCACGGCGGGCGCGGCCACGCAGCTGCACGTCAGCTTCACGCCCACCGGCGTGCGCGCGCTGCACGAGGACCTGCTCGTGCGGGTGTCTGCGGGCAGGGCGCTCGTCATACCCATCGCCTGCTACATACAGCCGCCTGTACTTGATGGTATTTTAGCTAACATCAACAATGCTAGTAAAAAAATTCGCAAATTTTTAAAGTAAATTTAAATTTGGTCTATGCTGCTGGAAGTTTCCTAGGTCAAAAACAAATTATTTGGCACTTTTAATAGAACAAAACGTCGCAAAATAATGTCACTTGTAATTGATCATATCCATTTCCCAAAGTAAGTTCGAGACTTGTGTTATGGGATACTAACTCAACGATACTATATTTTATTACAAATACATATATAGATAAACATCCAAGACAATTTGAAAAAGGCCATTTTCCAACTTGCCCTGACCGGGAATCGAACCCGGGACCTCTGGGTGGCGGACTAGCATGGTGACCACTACGCCACCAACATCCAACTCTGCTGTTCGTTTACATTAAATAGTTTTGGTGCCATTGGAGCCAACGATGTCGCTGTCGTGCACGCCGGAGCTGTGCGCGGTGAGCGTGCCGGGCGCGGAGCGGGCGGGGCCGGACGCGGGCGGCGAGGTGCTGGACCTGGGCGCGCGGCTGCTGGGAGACGTGCACCGCGTGCCGCTGCTGCTGCATTGCCACGCCAAGCACGCCGCCTTCTTTATGCTCTCGGAGGATTCTTGGATCGGATACACACTCGACGTTAGTACTGACCTTCGTCACACGTATGGTACTTCATACAAACGGAGCAGCATATTTACCTAGTACTACTACAAGCGAAACAATACATCCGTGCACACGTCAAATGTGTGAGTTAAACAATCAGGGTCGCCACCACAGAATTTGTTGCTTTGCTTACCTGTTTTGATCACTCGGAAATCTATTAAATGGTCGTTCTTTTTTGTTTTTCGTGGATAAACAATGATAATATGTGCAGTTTCTCACCATTATGATTCAATAATCCTAAGTAACTCGCGTAACGTCAATGTGCGACTAGCAAGAACCCTGTTTTACAGGCTCTTACACCTCACAATAACGGGGGAGGAGTTACGGGGACGCCAGATTGCGGGGGACGGTACGAGTTTCCGTTCTGTATGTAATACTATTATTAATTCTGTGCCTTCGTTTATGATCGTAATCAAAAAACCAAGTGTAGTGAAAAAGTTCCAAGTCATTTGGTTCACAGGGCATAACTTGTAGCGGCGCACTGGTGTGCGGGCCGTTCTCGTGGTCGCCGGCGTGGTGGCGCGGCGGCGGCGTGGCGCGCGGCGCGGCGTGGTGTCGCGCGCGCCGCGCCGGGCTGCAGGCCGCGGGGCTGCGCCTGCTGAGCTCCGCGGCCTCCGTGCGCCCGCTGTGCCTGCTCGCCGACTCGCTGCTTTTCCGCCGTGATCACATAACGCTGCAGGTCTCGTTACCTATCGCCAATTATCAGGCTGTTGCATGTTTATATATTATGTTGCTATTAGATATCGTCTAATGAGAGACTGTTTTACTAGGCTCACGAGAAGGACTACGACATTTGCAGCGACGACGACCCAGCGTGCCAGTACTATGTGCATCTCGGCACCGCCTTCCCCGGCCGGGGGCTTTCTACCACCGTGCAACTCATCAATCACAGGTTTTGCTTGGATTCAGTTACATTTTTGTGTGTATTTCGCATCAACAACCGACATTTTAATCATTGTTTGAATTGTATATTTTGTATAATTGGGATCAGTTTAATTATTGTAAATGTTATTCTCTCATATGTCAATGCCATCATTGTAATGTATACAGCCCAGTGTCATACTCTTTCTACTGGAGTGTCCGGCCTTGGGGAGTCTGCTCGTGTCGCGGCGAGGAGTGCGAGGGCGCCGTACAGCGATACAGCCGAGAGCTGACGCAGGTTATCACTTATTCATGTTCTTTTTTTAAAGACGACGCATAATAATATATTGATTGGAGTATTGGAGTATAATTTCTGCTTTGAATTCAATTAATAATTTGACTTTCATAAATTCGTGAAACTTAACATTTTACCCATGCTCTTTGTCACCTGTTTGCATTTACTAAATACGATCTTCAACTTCACCTATTATTATTAAGTTTGCATACCCTCTTATCTAATAATTTGTTTGATGGTCTGCGGATGGTCACCATAAGGTGTGTTAGAGTTACTGCACGTCATCTTCATTGAATGCTTACCCTCTGTATCAAGAGGCGCTATCCGTGCGCATGTTTGTCATGCAGGAAGCATCAGTGGCGGAGCAGTCGCAGGGCGGCGTGCGCGTGGAGCCGAGCGGCGGGCGCGCCGCGCCGCGCTCCTCGTGCACGCTGCACGTGTGCGCGCCCGACGTCGGCCGCCGCCTCGGCGTGCAGCGCGCCACTCTCATGTTAGTCACTGATGTGATGTAAGCGGTGGTGGCACTTGCTGTGCTTCTGTGAGGCTTGTACCTATTGAGTTTGAAACCATGTATTTTGGTGGTCCACTTGCTTCGAAAGGAAACCTGCACTCAAGTTTACTAGTGTAAAATAATGACTGTTGTTATTAAATGAGCTACGTCAGATGCATTTAGTTAGCTCGAATCATTTGACACCAGTGTTAGCTATTACCACACTCGATAAGAAAAATCTAACTGAGATCGTCTTAAACTTCTCTCTAGACTTATAGCTCTAGGTGACTCCACCCACAGTTTCTTAATAATTTGTATTTTTGTTACAATTTGGAGACTGCAAATTCAGATTTTTGCAGGTTAATTCTCAAGGACATACCAAAGGAAAGCTTTCCCCCTGGATACGATCCCATGATCATCAGCTGCCAAACGGTGGACTCAGAGCCGACCCCGGGATGTGAAGTAAATAAGTATCATTCCAAACTGTACATTTCATACCGGAATTTTGATGACATGTTATAATTGCTCTACGTTGCGACGTCGTTGTTGCAGAGTGAGCAGCGCGAGATCTGCGAAGTGGTGTGCTGCGAGATGGAGGTGTGGTGGGAGGTGGCGCCCGTGCGCTTCGTCTTGGACCCGCCGCTGATACGGCTGCCACATTCGAGACGGTTTGCAATCTGCCTAAATACTTTGTTGACCAAGCGAGTGAGGGCTACATTTCAAGTTGGGGCGAAAAAACATTGATGTTCCACGATAATTCTAGAACCGTTGAACATATTTTGATGATATTAAGAATAAGTGTAGTGACTATGAATAATAGTTTAGTGACTATTCATAGAATTTTTAAAGTCGTTGTACATCAAAATCGGTTCCACCGGTTTTGAGATATACGCATTTTGGTGAAAATAAATAATACCTTTTAAGAAATGTTAATCAGATTTTGATAAAACTTAACATTTTACAGGATAGTATTGTTATACTCCTCATGTACATTGGATATCAAAATTGTAATAATCAGTTTTGGAGATCTATAACCTGAAACGTGACGGAAAATTACCATAGTGTTATTTATACAGTTCAATACAGTTCTATATCCAACAGTATTTTGGAATAATTCGCGAGGTCTAAGTTGGCGGTGAACCACTAGTAGGTAGTAATTAATATCGCAGTTTTTGACCTAAAATTTTATTGGCCAACTAGCAGTCCATCCCGGCTTCGCCCGTGGTACATACATAGCCTATGTCACTCAGGGATAACATACCTATCCAACAGTGAAATAATTTTTAAAATCGATCCAGTAGTTTCGGAGCCTATTCAATACAATCAAACAAACAAACAAACAAATCTTTCCTCTTTATAATATTAGTGTAGATAAGCATAAGTTACAATTACGAAATGTTTAACGATTTAAAAAACAATTAGCACGTTATTCCAGAGTGGAGGCAGTTCGAGTGACGGTCCGCGCTACGCAACTGTTCGGCCGCGACCCGATCACGGCCGACTGGCGGCTGCCACACAGCGTGCCCGCCTGCGCGCTGCCCGCTGCCGTCCTCACTCCCGCGCAGTCTCTGGCCACTGAGTTCATAGTCACACTGCCAAGTCTGCCTGATCAAGCTATCCCTCATCAGAAGATCGATGTTATTGAGTAAGTTATTCATATCGAGTATGTAAAATAATATAATAGATACTGGTTTCAGATTTTCCAAGCTACCTTATGGGCATCTGTCTTAGCTCAACGACTGTCATCTAGTGTGAACAGTCATTATTAAAAACTAGTCAACTAAGTTGATTTGCAGGTAAGTTGATATTCCCCACGATATTTTCCTTAAGGCCATACCCAAATTTTTCGGGGTCCAGTGGCGCCGCCATTTGAAATAAATCATTTAAAAGGAAACGGAGATATCATTCAAAATTGTGTCTTGGTCAAGCCCTAGATAACCCTTAAAACTATTTTATGAACTACTGTTTATAATTTAAAGTGCGAACGTGAAGCTTTTCTACGCACCTTAGCTAAAAGTGGCCGTTTTTCGCAAATGTGCGTAGAAAAGCTTCACGTTCTCACTTTAAACTACAAAAAGTAGTTTAAAAAATACTTTGAATGGGTATCTAGAACTTGACCAAGACACAATTTTAAATGATATCTCCGTTTCCTTTTAAATGATTTATTTTAAATGGCGGCGCCACTGGACCCCGGAAAATTTGGGTATGGCCTTAAAGGTCTAGGTAAGTAGTTTTTACTCTTATTACTATTATGGGACTTACCGCGGTTAATAAAGTTTTTTGCCAGATATTTGGACGACTCTTCTGCCGTCGTCATGGTCGCTGGCCGATTGAAGAACTGCGATGGATGTTCGGCTGTCAAGGGTAACCATGTCGGTCAACCCTCTTTCTTCATCGCTTGTTGCATAAGTCCTTACACACAACACTGAACACTCTTTTTACAAAGCTCAATCATTGGATTCCACGTCTCTGATAACTTGAAGCCATCTTCTGACTTGTCAATATTTCTGTTTGTCTGCAAGCTATCGCGGAGCATTTTTCACAAGCTGGAGTCAATCACTGAATTGAGTTACATACACCAACCTAAAATACTTGCGACTGAATGCAATTTTAATTGAGAAAATAGCTTCAAGTTATATGGTACTCGTAAAAGTAACTAAGTAATTGATATTCCAAACTTTAATTTATTTTTCCTGATAATCCTGGCCATGATACGGAAAATCCAGAAAAAAATTAAAATAAAACGAATTATACCGCGCTAGTGTAGGAAAATAGAGCAGATTAACAAATGCAAATAAATTAATAGTTATAACAAAGTATATTTTTAAAATAAACTGCAGATATCGCAGCGTAGCGGATTTTCCTTTCGATTGCGATCTTGGAATTTTAATCTTTTATTTTGTTCTGTAACAGCGATAATCATTACGAGCAATTTTTTTGAAACCTTTGTTGCCGTAGTATTACCAAGTGATTTCATTATTTAATTAATTTGGTTATTTATATGGACTGTGATTTCAAAACTTTTATAGTTGAAAATTTTGCAAAATATAAATATTTTTGAGATTGTTGAAAGAATGGCATGTAAGTGTTGTTTTTGAGGGGTTGTCTTTATTGTGCGCAGACTGGTGGGCGCGGGCGAGGAGTGGCGCTCGTACTGCACGGTGCAGCGCGAGGGCGCGCGGCGCGCGCTGCGGCTGACGCCGGCGCTGCACTGGCTGGGCGTGGCCGCGCCCGGCGCGCTGCTCAGCACCGACCTCGCCGTGCGGAACGACACCTACCAGCCCGTATTTATTTTGTCCATTTGTTCTTAACCCCTTAGAATATTTTGTCATTTGTCGAAAGAGGGGTCAGAGAAAGCTAAAATAAAATGCCAAATACAAAGATGAAGCCCGACGAAGCAGTGATGCGATTTTGATACGCAGTCACTAAATGAAAGGTTTTTGCATGAAAAAACCATTCGTTCAGGTGTCTGTATATTTCACAAATAGCACTCCAGTATGGATAGACGAAGACGAAAACAAATCAAAATAGTCTCCAAGTTCGAAACCCGGTCAAGGCAAGTTGAAAAATGGCCTTTTTAGCACCCGACTTCTTCGATAGTCTTTGGCATCGTAGCACGTTCCGTTGCGTTTTTTTACGTGAAAGCAAGTTTCCTCGCGGTGGTTTTTAAGTCTTGCGGTAACTTGAAAGTCGGGGGTTTTTAATTTGCCTGGCAAGTCTATACTATGTATATTTATCAAAAAATGTACTTTGTTTTGTGAGTTAGTATCCCACAACACAAGTTTAAGTTTACTTTGGGGGGCTATCTTATGAAACCCAAGTCATCCTCACCTGAACGCGGTGCGCCCTGTTACTAACCAACGAGGCTCTGGCGCTTAAGAGCAACCGTTGAAGTCCTGATAGGGGATCATGACTTCAATTAAGAAGGAGAGGCCTTTGCCCAACAAGGGGATACTACATAGGCTATTAATATTAGTTATGGTTACTACGTACGCGGATCCCTGCATAGGCTCCGTACATTTAATGTATGTCAAGGATGTCAGGGATGTCAGACAAAACCGGTCGCTAAGAATATGTATGAAATCGAAAACGATCGAATCTGCTGAGTGCTTTTAAGTATAACACTAAAAATGAAAATTAAATGCTACTTGAATTTGACACACGCAATGTCAATGTATAAGAAGTGGGTCGCAGCTAAGTGCTGCGTTCGTAATTAACGATGAAAATGTTCGGCTTTGCTTGAATATTACGAGTTTCCGGTGCAGGTGTCGTGGTCGTGCCGGCCGGTGCGCTGGTGCGGCGCGGTGTCGCACAGCGCGCGCTGCGAGGGCCGCCCGCCGTGCGCGCTGTGCCGCATGCGCGGCTGCTCGTGCGCGCTGCTGTGGCCCACCGACGGACAGCTCGCCCACGGAGACAGCGAACCCATACGATTTTCGGTCTATGCACCAAAAGTAATTTTAATAGTAATTTCGAACACAGCTCTTTTTATCACGAGAAAATTAAGTAAACACGGTTATTATAATATGAAGCCTAAATAATCATCTCCTTTAGGTACAGACATTACTGAACAGCTATGGCCTCAGGGCTATGGCTAGGGAAATTTAAGATGAGCGTGTAGCTCTTTGGTTCCAGGCTTTTAACGAAGTATCTTTTCAAAGATTTTCTTTTAACAATAAAAAATGTGTATGGGACACCTTTTACTGATAGTTGATTGAAAGAAGTAATGATATTAATTAGTTTATTGCGACTGGAATTACTGTACTAATTATGATTGATGGTACAATTTAAAACTTGTAGCGTGACGGCTGTGCGCTGATCCTGATAGCGGCGCAGCGCGCGGCGGCCGGCGACTGCGGGCGCGCGGCGCTCATCGCGTTCCGCGTGCTCGCGCCGCGGTTCGTCGTGCGCGTGCTGGAGTGCGCTGGCAATCACAAGGCTGGCGGCATATGTATTTTTACTTTATTTCAGACAACACATACACACACACCACATATAATAAAACAGTAAAAAAAGTGTGTCTGTACATTAAATATATTTCCAAAATAAAAATTGGGGGCGATGGAGACGTAGCAATTGTACAAATCCCAGGAACTTCTTCCGAATGAAAACCAACGATGGATACTGTTCTGTTTATTTCGGTTGCTTTGCTAGCCTACTGATACAGATATTTGGTTTGAACTGCACAAATAATACAAAAATACCTATATCAAGTTCTATCTTTGTACAACGCCATCTATTTTAATATAGAGCAACTAATGCCGTTTATACATACAGCCCACCAAGAACGACTGTTCTTCATTGGTGGTTGGTTGATAACTTCGGTTGATAAAGATACAAACAAGTGGTTTAGAAATAACAAAAAACAATGAACTTCTTTTATGTGGACTGTAAAACATAATAACTGCTAAACACTTCAATATCCTATAGATACCTATTATACAAAATACGAATTATTAAAGAATTCGATCGGTTGCTGGTAAATAATACTCGCATTTTGAAAATAGAACGGTTGATTCTGTTTTTATCATTACTCTACCACTCGCGTAATGTTGTCCAAGGTGAGATGTTTGTCGATATAGTTAGTGCTCTAACGGTTGGATAGTGGTGATAAGTTCGGTTACCATAATAAATGTTATATGTGAAAGTGATGTGTAAAAGAAAGTATGTTTACATATGAAAGGTTGTTACTATGATCTACTACTAGTAGCGATGTCATGTAAATGTCAAATTAACTAATACCTATGTTTACCTCCTAGTATCAGTTACTGTGTTCGAATGTAAAAACGTTCAAAGGTATGTATCTGCGCCCATATATCTCTGCATGAAACTCGTTAAGTATAATACCTAAAGACCTTATTGTAAGAAATCTCATAACTGCGAACTGGTGCTAAAACAATAAGGAAACATGCAGAGTTAGGTAATGTCATTCTCCATTTTTTGATATAAGACATTGGTTTTAAATGAAGACAGGGATTCACAGTTTGAAACGAACAGTTCTGTAAGAAAGAGCTGTGCAGTATAGATGCTTACTATCTGCTTCTATCTAACTCTCTCTCTCTCTCTCTCACCGCCCACCAACTCGGAATATTCCGAGTTCATTTAGGTAAAGAAGGATTGTCGAAGTAAGTACTGTTTTTTTAACTGTCTTTCCGTTTCTTAAATCTTTTAGCTCATGATGAAATCTTTCCACTTGACTTCCGCTTATTAACTCACTACAAGTTTCTTCTATCTGTCTTTTTACAAGGTAAGTCTGCCTCTTTCTTTTCTTTTTCAGGAATTTCCTACAGGAACTCTGTATAGGTAAGAGATTATTCCATGATGATGACATAGACCACAGCGTATTATCTCCACCTTTAGAATGTATTTTATGCTTTTCTGTTTTTTCTTTCAGGTTAGCCTGCGATTGTCTTCCAGTTGTATAGTTCATAACTTCCTTTTTCAGCCAATTGGGTACATGGATCCACATGTTATTCTTACAGATATCAGACAGTGCTATTTCTCTAGAAGCACAATCTGCCGAATTTTCTTTAGAAGCTACATGTACCTGATTACTGCGTTTTACCTTAGAGACAATCTCTGGCGGTCTGTTTGCTACGTGTGTCTTCCATTTGCCTTTTATCTTTGAGTTTTTCTTCTCCGTATAGCTTTTATTCTTTGATAAAGTTGAAATTTGATTCATCTTAGTATATTTGTTTACATATTCTTCCTTAAGAGATGTGTTGTTTTGTAACTTCCTTTTTCTGTTAAAATAAATCTTTGTCGCTTTATTTCTTGAACCGGTTGGATTTTCATCTCTTAAAGGTAGCTTACCAGTATTTTTTCCTTTTTCATCTGATTTCGTTAATTCCTTGAATATCTCCTCACATCTTTTTTCATCTTTCATTATCATCTTCTTAATTGTTTCTGTTTCCTTCTCAGTTTTCCTTTTAAGTAACTCATCTATTTGAACGTGCATACTAACTATATTACCACTGGAAGCCGGTTGCATTTGTCTACTTACGATCCACCCCAGGGCTGTATTTTGCGCTATCGAAAACCCTGAAGGAGACTTAAGTAAACCCTCTTTGATTATTTGACCGTAGACCTCCGCTCCTAACAAAATATCAATTTCGTTAGGAGTGTTGTAGCATGGATCTGCTAACTTGAGTTGTTCCAGTTCCGGCCATGATGATACTTCCAGTGTGATTGAAGGTAAGTGTGCTGTTAGCTTTTCTAAGATATAGGCACTTACTTGAATGATGCAACAAGGGTCATGAAGAGATTGAATGTTTACTTTGACCATTGCTTTAGAAACAATGCGTCTATCTCCCCCTAACCCTGCAACAGTCGTACTTGTTGCAGTACTCTTAACTCCAAGTAATTGTGCGGCAGCCTCTGTAATAAAAGAAGCCTGCGAACCTTGATCAATCAAAGCTCGCAGCAACTGATGAGCCCCGTATACAGATTTTGTCTTTACCAAAGCTGTTGCCAATAGTACTGTTTGCACACTTCCTGTTGATGTGAGACTAGCAATGTTTACGTCGGTTTCTTGCAGAGATACCATGTGCGCAGTTGGTGATTGTGTTCCGTTAGTAACAACATGCACATCGGCCTCTGTTGTTTGTTTCCTATCCATGTTGTTGATTTGAAAGTTTCTGAAATGTAGTAAAGTATGGTGGCGCTTCCTACAAATATGGCATGAAGTTAGGCTACGACAATGTTTCGCAGAATGGTTATTAGCTAAACAGTTAAAACAGAGTCCCGTTTCTTGGACAAAATTACGTTTCGTGTCACAATCTTTTGTAGAAAATTCCTTGCAACTACTAATGCGATGGCTACCTTTACAATATGCGCATGACACATCTTGAGATACATGTAACGTTTGAACGATATTTGTTTTTGGGGAATAATTATTAACATAAAATTGTCTGTTACCTTGTGATAGTTTTGGATCCATAAATTCTAAAGCGTGGTACCTATTTTGTAAGAATTCATAAAATTGTTCCAATGTCGGCAAATTTTCTGTGTTAGTGACCGACTTACTGACCTCAGTTTCCCATATTTTTCGACTTTCTTGGTCTAACTTGAGGCTTACCACATAAATTATAATCACATCCCAAGACTTAACATCTATTGCAAGATTTTTCAATGCATTGAGCGTATCTGTAGTAACATCTAAAAGTTCTTTAATGGCCGCCGAGGATTCATTCATAATATTTTTTAAACCAAAAAATCTTTTCAAAATGTTGTTCGCCAAATATTTTTTGTTGTTGTAGCGTTTCACTAGAAGATTCCAACACTGCTCATAGTTTTCATTTGTCACAGGAATATGACGTAAAAGCACCTCTGCTTCGCCTGTCAAGTGACTCTTTAGGTAGTGAAGCTTCTGGACCTTATCAAGGGTTTCATTATTATGGATAAGTGACGTAAACATGTCTCTAAAACTCATCCAGGAGGAATAAACACCCGAGAACGAAGGGATCGTAATCTTCGGTAGCTTTACTGTTGATGTTGTAGCCTGTGACTTTTCTTTTGAACAATTATTTTCTTTCTGTGCCAAAAAATTGTCATAAATTTCTTCCAATTCCGAAATAAATTCAATGTAAAATTCCTCTGTCTCTTCATAAACTTCATCAGTAAAATATTTTTTATTCCGTAGCTCTTCAATATTTTTTAAAATTGCCATATGAGTCTTATTAAATTCTGCCCATTTCTGCTTAACTTGTTCTATTCTTATTTTCACGTATTGTTTGGTTATTCTATCTTTTGGACTTTTCTTGAAGTTTGACTTTGCCTTGCTTAGTTGTGATTGCAAGTCTTCCTGTTTGATGATTAGTTCCATTGTTATTAAATTTCACTGGACTTGAAAGTGTTTAAATTTCTTTGATGAAATCTTCTTTGAAAAAATTTTTTAAGTATCCGAGTATTCTTCTAAAAATTTTCTAAGTGTCCAAATTTTTTCTTTAAAAATTTTCTAAGTCCAAAAATTTTTTATCTTCTAAAACGTTTCTATGTTCTGAATTTTTTCTATGTGTTTTTTAAGACAAATTTTCTTCTAAGTAAAATTGGGCATAGGTTCCCCCGTATGTTCCGATTTTTCCAAATAAACTTAAGTTCCAATCTAATTCTTAGAATTTTTTACAAGTCCAACCATCTATAAATTTTTCTAAGTCCAATCATATGTAAATAATTCTAAGTCCAAGAATTCAAATCAAAATTTGCTAAGTGTTTGACAGCTACCAAACAATACGGAAAGTACTTACAGTTTCTTTTCTGTCAAATTACCATACTTCATATCCACGAGTTTTTATGACGTCACCTCTACTTCCGTTCCGTGTACGTCACTGCTGGTACGTCACTTCCAAGCCTCTAAAGACGTCACACTTCGTCGCCTTCGGTAGCTTAGCCTCTTCATCGGCTATCGATGACCATGTACAAATCCCAGGAACTTCTTCCGAATGAAAACCAACGATGGATACTGTTCTGTTTATTTCGGTTGCTTTGCTAGCCTACTGATACAGATATTTGGTTTGAACTGCACAAATAATACAAAAATACCTATATCAAGTTCTATCTTTGTACAACGCCATCTATTTTAATATAGAGCAACTAATGCCGTTTATACAGCAATAGAGTAAGAATTTAAAAAAAAATGTCTGTCTGTTTGTCTATTTGTCTGCTTGTCTGCTTGTCTGCTTGTCTGCTTGTCTGCTTGTCTGTATGTCTGTTTGTCTGTTTGTACACGCTAATCTCCGGAAATACTGGACGGATTCGAATGAAACCTTTTTTGTTATATAGCTATTAAGCCTGGGCAACATATAGGGTATAAATAATTTTGGAAAATGGAACGCCTGATGCAGAACCATAATGGTCCAGCTAAACTATAAGAGATATAAAAATGCCGCCTTAGTAAAAGTTGTTCAGCCTGATGAGCATTTTCCAGAGACATAAAGTCCACGCGAACGAAGTCGCGGGCTTCGGCTAGTAATTAAATAAATTTTTTGAAGATAATATAATATATAATATAACTAATATACTTATGTATTTTACAAAAACTACTAATTGACTGAGCCCGCAAAGCATCCTAGTTTCAAGATTGACCACAGTTTCGAGATTGGCCAGAAATATGGGGGTTCAATTCAAAATTTTATAAATACCATATGAGAGCTATTTCAAAAATTAAAAAAAAAAATATTCTTCTTTATACACTTACTAGCAGTAATTTCGGGATAAAGAGTACTCTATGTCCTTCCCCAAGTCTCAAAATATATCCGTACCAAATTTCATCCAAATCGGTTCAGGAGTTTAGGCAAGAAGAGGTAACAAACAAATATACGAACTCACTTTCGCATATATAATATTCGTAGGAAGTAGGATTAAGAAGAAGCTGTTTTATCTGAACAACTTTTTGAACTGACTTATAAAAAGAGGAGGTTATCAACTCGTCGGAATCTTTTATTTTATAAAGTTTTATTTAATAATTTCGAAAAACTAAATTGGTAAAAAAAAAAAAAAAATATTTTTAAATTTTCACGTGAATTGGTTGAGAAATGGGATCTGTCGGCGGCAACATTACAGGTGCATAAACTGATATCCGCACTAAAGCATTTTTGGCCAATCTTGAAATCGCGGCGCTTCGCCCACTCGGTCAATACGAGCAGAGTTTTTGTGTCCTACGTAATGAGATGCACGTACCCATGCCGCCCGGCAGGCGAGCACTGCGCGCTGGACGCGCGCGCGGCGTGCACGGGCGTGCTGCGGCCGCGCGGCTCGCTGTGGCGCGGCCGCGCCACGTGCTGCCGCCTGCGCCTCACCAACCTCACGCCCGTGCCCAGCACCGTCTCCTGGGAGCCGCCGCTCAGTGAGTCTTGTGGCTTTAGTTACCTCCATGCGATGAAGAATAAGTAGAATATAGTTTGTTATCAGCCCTTTCCTATGGTTAGAGCGTTTGGCTCATACCCGGAGGTCGCGGGTTCGATTCTCAGCGGGGGCAACGACTTTGTGTTGTTGTCCTAGTTTGGTTAGGACATTGCAGGCTGATCACCTGATTGTCTGATAAGTAAGATGATCCATGCTTCGGAGGGCACGTTAAGCCGTCGGTCCCG
Source organism: Acrobasis consociella (assembly GCA_963555685.1). Lineage (NCBI taxonomy): Eukaryota > Metazoa > Arthropoda > Insecta > Lepidoptera > Pyralidae > Acrobasis > Acrobasis consociella. The sequence goes on from OY743118.1 coordinate 79,181, forward strand.
GTCACTGTCTTTGACATTGGTCGTTACCTAAAACCATGTCAGAGGCCTTTAAGGCGGTTTAAAAACTCTGACACTAGTATTAGTCACTAACACACACGATAAGAAGAAAGAAGATAACTGGCAATTGGAGGAGGTAGCAAAGTCGTGTGTGCGACTAATTCATACAATAAAGCGATGCTTGCGACAGTGTCTCGCCATTGCGTGTAAAATGCCGACACGCACTTGGCCGGTTATTCATGTCTCATTTCAATATTTAGTTTAGTAGACTACTTTAGCACTTAAAAACCCTGTATTAATTAATATTTCGCACCTAGTTAAGATGTATTGCATTGTGCTTGCAGAAACTGACGAGCCGCTGCAAGTGACGTTTCTGCCGAATGAGTTCGTCGTGGGAGCGTATGAGCACATGGAGATACAGGTGCAGCTTCAAGCTATAGAAAACTGGGTTCTGTCTCAGCCATCGAAAGAGTACGGGCAGATCTCGAACTTTCGTTGCAATATTACCTCAGTTAACTCTGGCAGGTGGTGCTGAGGGCAGAGCACGTGTGTTCGCGTCGCGTGTTCATCCGGCGCGCACACGCCGAATATTCGTGCTCGCCGCTGTACATGCTCATAGATACGGATATTGCGGCGAGTATAACTTTTACGTATATTCAAATAAGTATCCTGTTTTTTGATTAACTAATTTGGAAAGTATTTTTATTTATTTGAAGAGTAAATAATGTGATGTTAGGGCGTGGAGGTGACGTGCGAGGTGCCCCTGAGCGCCGGCGCCGAAACGACGGGCCCCTCCGTACTCGTGCGGCGGACACAAGTGAGCTCGCTGGTGTTTCACCATACGTCTTTAGAAATAGAGGGGATGCTGTCTATGGGGAACGTTATAATTGCAACAGTAATTTGATAATTTCAGTAGCGGACTGGTTGGTATAGCACGTTTGGTATATAGCAAAATGATTATTTCGCTAAAAATTTAAAATTTTATTTGGTTTAATATATTGCGATAAATACATTTTCATCTATTGCTTAAACATATATTTTCTTAAAAGTAAACTGTTGCCATTGACCATGTTTAGTGTTAGCCGAGCTAAGCACTCTAATTTAATTTTGAGCAGGTAAAAAAGAAACAGCTTTTCCGTAGTTTTGTATAGAAGAAAGAAAAACAATCATAATATAGGCGGCCTATGAATCTCTCACAATGTTTGCGTCAGAGAAAGCAGCGAGCGCGGCGGCGGCCGCACAATGACGGCCGGAGTACACCGCGGCAGGCAGCGCTAGTGTTGCCTGTCTAGACAACTACGATACTTGATAAATAAATAAATGCAGCAGTTTTTAAATCTACTCTTATAGATCAGGCAACAACTAGTACCGATATTAACGATAGTATCGATCCCGATTATGAAAAAACTAACGATACTATCGATAGTTTATGTACTATAGATAGTATCGATAGTTTATTACGAAAAACGATACTATTGATACTATCGATAGTTTGCTCGTCGTCACTGATCGATACTATCGATAGTATTGCTGGTTATCAATGGTATTGCTCTAAAACAGCTATCGATACTATAGATACATGTCCCTATCGATAGTATGGCATTTTTCGATTGTAAAACCATCGATGTTTTGCCAACACTAGTCGGCACCCTGCGGCGGACAATGCTATGCGACTGTAGCCACTCACGACTGCTACATACATTAGCAGGAAATGCTGTAAATTAAGGCGCTTGACTTCAGTCACAAATATACCTGCTTACTTCTTTCAGAAAGAAGTTCGGAAGGCGGTCTCGATCGATGGGGAGTCCGCCGCGAAGGAAGACGTGTTCGAGACCTTCGAGCGACAGCAGATTGAGTACGGTAGTAATAACCAACTCCGGCGGCATAGCTTGCAGCTTGCAGCCTAAAGCACCGCGGTTTTAATTTTTGTAGCGACAAAATGCATGTTTCGATGCTTTTCATGGCGCAAAGTAGGTATTTCGAAAACATGAAAGGAGATTGTGATATTCTGAACTGGAAGTAATGATTTATAAAATTTAATTCTTCTTTTTTTTTTTTTTATTTAAGTTTATTGCACACAATCTTTTGATTGATTACAATGGGTCAAACTTAATGCTAATGCATTATCTACCAGTTTGCCTTTGGGATATGTTGAGAAATTGAATAGGGGTGCAAGTGTAGCAAGCTAACTTGTGATATTTTCAATAAAATACCTATATAATATTACACCTTAAATACACATACTTATTCATTTATTATGGTAAACTAAACATACCTTATAAAAATACACATAAACATAATATATATTATAAATATAATATACAGGGTTACTTTTAATTAACTAGCATCATCGCAGGGGTAGATTGCTGACATCATAAGCAACATCGTTTGTTCTACGACTTTTCATAATTCGTTAGATTTTACTTTCATACAAAAATAAATATTAATTTAATTTCGCGGTTGACTGATAATAAGTCTATGCCAATTTACGCGCATCGTAAAAATTAGGTAAACAAACTCGACGAACGGGTAGGGGGAGGGGCGCGGGGCGGCGCGGCGCTAGCGCCTTTGAACTTGACCCATTTCTTTTTTCGCCGCCAGTCGGTACCTTAGATGCGCGCGCGTTACATCACATCACGCGTCCTTTTGTTTTTGCGTTACCGTGTCGCGTCGATCTATTCTGTCTATCGCCATGCCGTATCGGTATTCCAATGTGGAATACACGGAAATGGTCAGGATGCTTGCCAGGTGTGACGATAATGTGGCGGAAGCCTGCCGCCAGTATGCAATAAGATTTCCAAATCTACCTACACCAAGCCGGGCAACAATGTTATCCGCCACACAGCGGTTACGGGATTACGGACAGTTCCAGCCAAGGTTTAGTGACAGCGGTCGTCCACCGAGGCACTCAGTACGGGAACAAGAACAGATACTGGAGTTCTTTGAGGATAATCCCGCCGCAAGTACAAATGACGCCGCGCTACGGTTTAATGTGTCGTGCGTGGCCTCCAAGATCACCAGACCTAACGCCTCTGGACTTTTATTTATGGGGACACGTTAAAACAATGGTGTACAGTGGTGGTGAAATCGAAAGCCGGGACATGCTTATTGAAAAAATAATTTGGGCGTTTAATCAAATTAAAACTAATTAGGTAGTGTTAGCCAGGGTTAATGAACAGTTAATTTTTAGGTATGGTCTTTGTGTTGGTTGTGAAGGTGACTATTTTGAACGCTATGTGCGCGATACTCATCGGCATGCGCGGGACTTGACCCTAAGAGGTAATAATTTGTAAATAATAATTAAATCAATCATTGTAAATACCTAATATGTCAATTGTTGTAAATACGCTGATTCCACTTTTTAAATACGCCTGCATTAAAAAATCTCAACTGAATAATATCTACCTACCAATGTTTATTTAAACAAAAGTGTTACAGAATGATAAGGTTATTCGTTATTTGGATATTTGGATGTTTAGCCTACCTACCTACGTTTATTATCGTTTTATTTTTTAATGTAGCCAGTCCTAAGCTTGGTAAAGTATGAAGGGATTGTGGATTCAGTGTAAATACCTGATCAGTGATCACTATCGAAATAAACCACGCGAGCAATTGATATTTTTCAGATAATTATCTGGCGAAGAAAGTAGGTACTAGTAGATTAGGTAGTGGCCGTACTGCAAGCGCGCGCGTGCGTCGACCTTTAGTTGATGAATGAAACAGAGGTACCTACCTAGGTAAACATAGACTTAATAATGTCGCGATAGAATAATAAAAACTAGAAAAATCACTTTAAAGTTATTTATTGAGTTTTAGCAAAAGTCGTAGAACAAACGATATTCATTATGATGTTAACTATCTACCCCTGCGAGGATGCTAGTTAATTACAAGTAACCCTGTATACTTATACATAAAATGATACATAGAATACATACATATATCTATATATAACAGCAGAGAGTCTATTCCGATTCCAAATATAATTTCTTCACCTGCATTTTGAAAGTATCACGACTATGTAATCTCGCAATGCTATCAGGTAGGGCATTCCAAAGCCGCACAGCCGTAACGGCAAAAGAATTAGAAAAGAAACCAGTACGGTGAGAAGGAATGTCAAGTTGCATTGTGTTAGAGGAGCGTAGATTTCTATTATGAGTTGAGCTAAGGGGCTGAAATTTAGATGTCATATAACTGGGTGCAGAAGGATTATAAACAATACCATGTAGATAACAGAGAATATGTAGATTTCTACGCTGTCTGATAGTTAGCCATTTAAGCTGCGAACGATATAGGGATATGTGGTCGTACTTGCGAAGGCAAAAAATAAATCTGATACAGTTGTTCAAGAGGCGTTCAAGCTTACTAAGCTGTTCCTCAGTTATATCCAAATAGCATACATCAGCATAGTCGATAATAGGGAGAATGAGAGATTGAGCCAGCATAATTTTGGTTGATATAGGGAGAAAGTTTTTTAGATTGTTAAGGTAATGCATCGAGACAAAAACCTTTCGACTGACTTCCGCGAGATGTGTAACCCAACTCAATTTGTCATCAATGACTAAGCCAAGATCTTTAACAGAATTTAAGAATGGAACAATTTTACCATCATACTTAATTGGTGTCGCAGAATCTATATTTATTTGGGGTAATTGTCTTCTACTACCAACAATAATGGCTTGACATTTCTTCGGGTTAACTGAAATACCAAAACTGTCAGACCATTGCATTATATTATTTAAGTTATCATTCAGCATCTTTATGGCATCATTGATATCTGCAATATCTGTTTGTACATAAAGCTGCAAGTCATCGGCATAAAAATGGTATGAGCATGTAAGAATATGGGAAAGTGTATTTATAAAAATGGAAAATAATATTGGAGATAGCACACCACCCTGCGGTACACCGGCAATGACATCCCTCCACTCCGACTCTGATTGCTCAGAACGGACACATTGTCGGCGTCCACGAAGATAAGAATCAAACCACCCGATTACTGAGGATGAAAGGTTAAAATATGATAATATTGCAAGAAGTATATCAGTGTCTACCATGTTAAAAGCATTAGAGAAATCGATTAATACAATAACAGTAACCAAAGTCTTCTCCATACCATATCTGACATCGTCAGTGATCTTAATTAATGCGGTAGTGGTACTGTGTCCTTGTCTAAAACCTGATTGGAAGGGATCAAAGAGGTTAAATTTGTGCATATAGTCCGTAAGTTGTTTTTGGACAGTGGCTTCTAAGACCTTTGAAAGGAAAGGTAAGATGGAAATTGGACGTATATCGTTCAAACATAAAGGGACGGAAACTTTCGGCAAAGGACGCACAAAAGCATTACGCCAAGCAGAAGGAAAAGCATGTTGGGACAAGCTAGCGTTGACATTGTGAGTAATTGCAGGAAGAGCATAATTCAAAATATGCATGATCATAGCTCTGCTTATATTATCGTACCCAACAGCATTTGAATGGATCGAACTGATTACCTTTCCAATGTAATCCTCAGTGACCGGTGTGAAGACAAAAACATCGGTATTCGGCGCAGGTAAGGCAGAAATAGAAGCAATGGTATTGAGTTTAAGCTTTTCCTCAATGGTTGTTACATTTGTAAAATGCTGGTTCAGATCGTTTAAGCTAAAAGGGATATTAGCAACGGAATTCTTATCCTTACCGATACCAATTGAATTCAGGAATTTCCATATATTGGAAGGTGAAGAATTTTCTAAGTTGTTAATGAAATATTGGCGTTTCGCATTTCTACACATCTGATTACACCGATTCCTTGCAGCCTTATAGTAGCTCCAGTTTTCAGGAGATCTATCTTTTTTGTATTTACGGAATGCGCGGTCCCTTTTCCTCATTGCCATGCGTATACCATCTGTGATCCACGGAGCAGGAGGACGTCTTACTTTAATTTTACGTACAGGAGCGTGTGCGTCATACAATGTCAGAACTATTTTATTAAATTGAGAGACTTTATCGTCAACTGTCGATGCACTATAAATTGGCGTCCAGTCTATATTTGAAGCATCTTTCTGAAGACCTACAGTGTCCATACGTGAAAAACAGCGTAAATTCAAGGTGATAGGTTTGGCTTTCGGGGTTTTCAGCTTGTACGAAGCATAAAGAAGATCATGATGTGAAAAACATGGAGCAGGAAATTGACCATGGCTGGCTATAAGATTTTCCGATGATGTGAGGATCAAGTCGATTAATGTGTCACCGAAACTAGTATGATGAGTGGTTCCAGAAGGAAGAATTGAAAGATTGACTGACTTGACAATATTAAGAAGTTTTTTGGATCGAGTATCGTCTTTTAACAGACAAGTATTTATATCACCCATTATCAACTGATGCGTGTAATCGGCACAAACTGAATCAAGTGCAGTTTCAAATTCAGTAAAATAATTTATTTCAGGAGGACAGTACACTACACCTACCAACGTCTTAACACCATTTATTCAACACTTCTTCTTCTTATTCCTTGCCATTTCCCTATTTGGGGTCCCTCCACAACCTTCTACTCTAGAAAAGAATAAACTTACGCATTCTTTCCACGTCTTTCTCGGCTTTCTTTTTCCTCTGTACCCGTCTACTTTTAGGTCGACCATATTTTTTGCCAGGTGTTCGGCATTCCTTCCCATTATGTGGCCATACCAGGGCAGGCGATGGCAGAAAATTTTGTAGTAGCTGTTACCTGCGCCAGCGCCGCGGCATTGTCCTTGTATTCGACAGATAAACAAATTCAGCTGACACAAAAAAAAAGTATTTTATAAAAACAAGTAGCTAACATATGACAATGTATGTGTTGTGTGATAGAGTGTCAAACGTTCAATCAACAAAACTTGCACATTTAGATATCAGTGAGAGGCCGCTTCGAAGGGACGCGGCGCGGACCGCTGCGGGCCGCAACTTTACGCATTTAAATTTAATTGAAGCGGAAATATATCGCCATAGTTCTCAAATTACGTCCTTTCGAATTTCGTTGTATAATTTGAAAACGCCTCGGTTTACGATCTGTGAAAGTTTATTAAGAAGATTTGTTGTCTAAGAAGATTATTTCGTTTATTAAGAAGACTATTAGTGCGCTTTAAATAAGAAATGATCTTTTTTTATTTAGTGAGTAAATTCCAGCACTTACATTTTATGGGTGAATTTTCAGATTCGGCATATTTAGTTGATTCCCCTGGCGGAATTTATTAAAACAGTTTTTTTATATGTAATAATAAAAAATAAAATTTTACTCAATTATAAACACATATAACGAACAGGCATCACTTTTAGCTGAGCGGTTCCAAAATTATAGCAATTTAAAGTTTTTCTTGGCAGGGGAATCAATAAATGACGTCAAGGGAATCAAAATTTAGTCATGATATAAGTAAATCAAGTTTTATAATTAATTTACAGTAAGTAAATATAACTAATCAGCCTTTTGGTAGCATCTCTAAGAATTAATCAGCCTTTTGATTGAAGGAATTGGCACTTTTATCCATAGTGATTCATTAATTATAGAAAAATGTACTGAAAACAACTAGAAGAAAAACTATTCAGTTTTAAAATCAACTATCAGATTATCCTTATACAAATATTTCGGTAAGTACTTACTTAAATAAAAACATCAGTATTGCGATCCAACGCGGAAATGCGGCCAGCGTTCTTGGCACTATGCCACTTTTTAGACTAAATGAATAGTTTTTCTGTGTGAATATTTGTAAATATGTAATTTTTTTCTTTTTTCTTTTTTACTTCAATAAAATATATATATTTAAAAATTATATAAAATCAACAACTAATATTTTTGGTAACGTCATTATCAATAATTTGTCAATTACACATAAAAAATATCTTAGATCAATCAACTTACATTCAGAAAAAATAAGTATTAATTAATATTAGTTTATGATACAATACAGACACATAGACAGACCCACAGAGAAACAGATATTTATGTCAAACTTATAATACCCTTCTTTTTGCATCGAGGGGTAATAAATGATTTTTAGTCGAAAGGATAGATTAAAAATAAACATATTTGTAATAAATAAGATAAAAACCTTTCTTTTTTTCACGGAAACTCAGGAAAATATTGATTTATCATCATGAATTTTGAGTACCCTGGCGCAAATACCAAGGGAATCGACCCCAGTGGAATCAAAAAGTAGAATGTTTTTATCGATTGTGATAAAACCAATAGGTTTTAAACAATAAAAATATAATAAATACATAATAATCATTTCCGCTGTTCCGTTAATATCGGAAAACAATTCCTAAAAAATCTATTAATATTTATAAACGTGATCAGGGTAATCAACGACCTAGTGAAACAAAACCAAGGGAATCAAATATTCGCCTTTGTAATTTCGTCCTGGAGCAACGAATGGCGCAATCTTCCTCAACGATGTTCGAAGTGCTACTAGTAGTGCCCATGCGACGACTCGGATGCACTCCTTTAGAATATTCCACTAGGGATTTACGTGTTTTAGTGGCGCGCCACGGGAATCACTGTTTAGTCTCGGACAAACTTTATATTATATTTCTAAATAAATCTGTCAATAATACACATACTGTATATTTTTTATATATATCAACAACAACCCTGCTAGCGATTTAACCTCACTGTTTATTTTATTTCCGTTCATAACTTAGTAGGACACTAGAACAGGCAAAAAAAAAAAAACTTAGTGTTTTGTTGGCAAGTTGTTGAGGAAATGTGAAGCGGACGCGCCAGGGTTATCAATATTTTGACCTTTCAGATTTTTTTTTCGACCATTTGCATTAAAATAAACACAATAACTATCGTGCCTCAGTTAGATCATACATTATAGTAGCATAAAAAAAATATTTTGTTTTCAAATTTAAATACTACGGGTACATTATTTTCCCAGCCAGACAGCGCAAATTGAGCCTCTCAAGATTCACCCTTATTAGTATGTTTTGTACCTATCCACTAGAGTATGCCACCGAGACCTGTTAGATACCTAATCTGAAAGTTTATTATAGTTAGTGATTTTCGTGGATGGACCGTGGTCGTCACTCATTCACATGTCATTCATCATATTTTGAATTCCAAAGGTTTAATGTGATATAAATTTAGCACAATATTTATTCATGGACATAGACTAATTTATCACTGGTTATTCTTATTGTCATCTGCGGGGCAAGGTCCGCGGGCGCCGCCGCCCGTATTTGGCTTTCCCGACTCACTACGCTCCTGACTCCTGACGAACCTCACTATAATTTATTTTTGGTTTTTGCGATTTATTTAATGAACGTAGTAACGTCAGTGTTCATTAAATCGGAAATTGTCCATATGAGAAGATAATTCAGACCGACTAATTAGAATATTTTTTTTTGTGTTTGTGATTTTCGTGCATGTATTCGACACAATCCAACATTGCTGCCTTTTTATTGTGGTGTGAACAACAAATAATGAACTATCACTTCCTATTAAACCGTGAAACCTATCAGTACCTTCCTACTGACCTCATTATACTGCTGATGTATGTAAAGGATTGTTCATTCATGGCAGAGGATTGATCAAATAAGAAATTGTTATAAAAGTTCTATTACCGCCTTGATCACTGTTACATTTCCAATAACATGGCGGCTTAAGAACGTAGACACTAGGAACTGCATCATGAACGGGCCTCGAAATGATTGTATGATATCGAGGAGCTGATCCGCGTCGTCATTTGTCTCCGCCCGTGCCGCGGAGAGCCGCAGAGAGCCGCAACGGAGATGGATCGCCGCAAACACGTGCTGATTGATGGCCCGATGCCCAAGTGATGTATTGTTTAGTTTTACGCACTGTATTTCTCTTTTTACCTGACAAGGTTTATTTTACGTTTGTCGCTTTGGTTATTGTTTTTATGTACTGTTATGATTGATTTTTAATTTAAAGATTGGTTAAATTAATTTTGAAATGTAATTTACCGGGTGATTTAAGTTGTAGGCTACTATCAGGTTTTAAAATATAAAACAACAAAGTAAAAAAGTGTTAGTAAAAAAAAAACAAGGGGTGTCGTGGTATACCCGGTGCGAAAAAAGTTCCTACAAAAAAAAAAAAAACAGAGCTCTCGATGAGAGTAGCTCGGCTTGCGGCCTTGCTGGTCAGCTCAGTCTGAGCGTGGGTCCTGCGGGGAGCGAGTAGTTGGAAGGGGCTCGGGCTCCGGGAAATTGTGCTTGTACGGCGACCGTTCTGAATTTGCATTAAAAAAAATATTGAATCGACCTACAGGGACCTTACGTTATGCAAGCGAATCGTAGATTCACTCTCCCGCCACAGCACCTCTCCGATAAGGAACTTCGTTCCAAAAAACTATTAGAATTTTGCTGATGAATATCAGTAATTGACTAAAAGAATATCAGTAAGACGCTGACTAAATTTGTGTTATAATTCAGAAAAATTAGAATAACTTTTAATTTCTGATTATTAGAGAAGCGGTTCAGATGTCGCTGTGCCTTCGACTCGGTGACCCACCCGTCCCCTGCCTCGATAGACAGGACTGTCACCTGTAAGTTGCCTAATATGAGAAGTAAATCTATGGTATGACTTCTAACAGCAAAGTAATCCAATGTTAGAGCACAGCTTCCAAAAGTGGGCCGAGAATTCGCAAACTGTGTCAGTGGGGTGAAATTTGATTGCATCGTATCGCTCAACTTTGATATTGTTTTGCTGGTGCAACAGATAGGTATTCAGTTTTTGGTGTGTATTTTGTACAAATAGGGATGCCATTACCAAACTGTTGTACCGTTTCGTTTGTCCTGGGTCTTAGAAGTTTTCTAAATATATAAATATATATGTAACAAAATATAGTATCTTTAAGTTAGTACCTATCCCATAAAACAAGTCTCGAACTTGCTTTGGGGCTAGCTTAATCAGTGTAATTTGTCCGTATATATTTATTTATTTTGTTTTATTTATAATATGTTGCTAACGTTACGCTTTGTTCTAGACAAAAAAGAGCCCGTGTGTCTGCAGTTCCAGCAACTTCCGATCGGCACAGGTGCTGTATTCGTTGCTTAGCAAAGGAACGCTTTAAGGCTCTTACAGACGAGCGACAGTATGCCCGCGACAAAGGTCGGCGATCGCCGCGGTCGCTCGTCTGTAACAGCGCTTAAATGAACAAGTATTTGTCATAAAAATTAGAAAAACCCGACTTGTAAGCGTTCACCTTTATAACTGTGGAACCACTAAGCTGATTTTCGTCAAACATAGCTAAGAACTAGAGCAAAAAACTGCATCAACATCGGTCCATCCGTTCGAGAGCTACGATGATACACACAGATACACAGACAGACAGACAGATGGATATTGGCGCCAATCTTACAACACCCCTCATTTTTGTCGCAGGTTAAAAGCTAACATAAAGTGACAGGCTACATTACGTCAAAATTCGTTAGCCACGGACTATAGCACATCAATGACATTTCATCTGAAATCTATCTGACTGTCATCTGACAGTTCTGTTTTTACATTGGGCCTTGTCATTCTAAATATACTTCCTTCTTGTTTCGAGCAGCGGCCAGGTACAAATTTTCATACTTACTTTCATGGCCTAGGTCGGAAAATTAATGCATGAACCAAGAATTACAAACTTGGTGTCTTCTTTTTACTACAATAAAGCCTACATTTCCGAGCATGTTTGAAAAAAAATATTTTTAAGCATAATATCACTATGTCCCTCTAGCTGAGAGAGAGGCCTATGCCCAACAATGGGATCTAGCGGGCTCTAAATAAATAAATAATAATAATAGCACTATGTCATTATGTTTGTATCATTGGTCAGTGCGCGCGCATACGCTGGTGCTGCGCAACGTGTCGGTGCTGCCGGCGCGGTGGGCGGCGCGCGTGCGGCGCTGGCCGAGGCAGCGCGTCTGCACGCTGGCCGGTAAACCAGTTAACGTAGAAGTTACCAGAGTTAATGACCAGGGATAAACTAAAAAAGTTTCAAAAAAAACTTCTTTAGCGGCGTTGTGCACTTTTTTTGGAATGGGTAAACTCGCGTCAGGACACGTGGCCTGATCGAAAATTCGTAAGACGGCGCAGGGCGCTTGCGCGAATGTTCGTGTGTGTTTATGTTACAGCGTGCTACGCACATCCATGGATGGTGACAGCTGATGGCTCGACCGTCTGTGTAGTGGCCATACTGCTGTGTATTTGAAAATGATTTTGTTGAAAATGAATTTGGTCATGCTTGTGACATTTGTGACAGACTGTGGTTCAGAAAAGATTTGAAATATTTTATACTGATAATTAAAGCAATTCGTGTAAAATTATTCCCTAACCATTCCAAAATATCAAAAATGCACAACGTTAATATTCAAGTTTTCACTTCTGCCGGCACTCCCAGAGTGCAACCCGTCGTTTTTTTGTACAAGCTTTTATTGTAAGGCCAAACTACTTATTGAGACAAAAAAATTAAGCCCTCTATAATCGATCTATCTATCTGTCTCATCATCAGTATAGCTTATTGACTCCATAGTATTGTAGATTATCCGATTTACATATCCAAAACACATGTGTAAAATTTCAGCTCAATCGGTTAAGGATTTCTGGTTGAAAATTGAGTTAAAAGATTTAACCTAAACAAACATACAAGATCCATTGCAAGTTAAATAAAAGCTTATAAATAAGAATTCTTACAGACAATGTCGACAAAAACCTTTTTAAAAACTGTTCAGTACTTGATGGGATGGATTAAATGGAACTATAAATTCATGAAACTATGAACTAAATGCATTATAACGATTGCCCCGTATTGCAACAAACTTGTTACTAAAGCATCAGTTCAGGAGTCTCTATATCCTGATCAGGAGTTGAGCGGAGTCGCGAAAATTATGCTAATAAATTGTCAATTTTATGAACCGTCGACTGCGGAGCCGTTACCCTAATGCGAGTTAGCAGTTCGGCCGTCCGACGTAATCAAAACAGATTTTAAAACCCGACCAGTGTGGCTTCGGGGATTATTAAATTGTCCAATTAGTGGGTCTGGTTATATATTGTCAAAACTGTAAAGGGGACGTGAAAACATAAGCCGGCTGATTTGTACATTACTATAATTATTTCAGCTGCAGGAAGAGTCTCTTAGTCGGTGATGGGAAACGGCCTGCATGCAGCTTTTTTTCCGCCTTAACGTAGAATATATAAATAACTGTGGATATCAGCGTTCTCAAAATTCTTAATTTTAGAACGGTATTGCTTTCTTATTGTAAAATTAAAAGTGTGATATTTGTAAGTTAAAGCGCTATCTGTTTGTTCAGCGGACAAGTGGGCTGTAGACGTGCGTGATCCTGGAATAGCGATAGAAGTGACTCCAAACCATGGAGTCTTGAAGCCGGGGCGGGGGGTGGAGGGGCGTCCGGAGGGAGAGTCGGCGCGGGTCGCGGTGAAGGTGTACGCGGACTGCGGCGGCCTATACCACGACCAGCTGCTCGTACAGGTGACGTGACGTCACATCTTGCAATGCTTGTTCTTTCTATTCCATCTGAACTTTTTTATTTGCTGCTAACATATAACAATTAGCGGTAATAGCAGTAGCAGTAGTGAAGAGTAAGCAATAGCAGAATACAAACTATAGTATAATGATAGTAAAATAACAGTCAAAAAACAAAATGGAAATTCGAGATTCCCATACAAGTTGCCCGGATGGCTGCACACACCAGTATGGAAATGCCCAAATTTTTTCTAAAAGCTTGACTGTTATTTTTATTTCATTATAATATTGTGATCTAGAATAGCCCGTGGTTTATTTTTTTACGGATATGTCCCTCCCACGTTGTATATTGTTATCTTGCTACGAGCCCTGTCTCCTGAAATGACAATTTCAAACAGCAGTAGATTTAAAATAATAATTATGGTTCCTGTAAGTCCGCGTTAGCAAATAGTACATTACGATATAAGTGCGATAACATGGTTATAACACACGAGGCTGAATTAACCAGCCCGGTTGTATAGCCGAGTGTGTTTAAATACACGCATGTATATCGTATGGCGTTTTTCAACACACTTGTGAGGAAAATACCTAATAAACTGTGTTTTTTTATTTAAAATAAAGTCAACCACAAAACTGTGATGCACACTGTTGCTTTACGGTCGTTATACTTTTTAAAATCAGCGCGGCGCGCTGCTTACTGGCGGGAACGAGAGACTGTTCCAAATCTGAAAAAAATAAAATAAATAGCGAATAGGTGCGGTTTTAGAATATAACTTCACTATTCGCGTTTATAACTCACGTGTGTTTTATGAGCTGCTTTATATATGTGAAACCGGTGAAATTACATCCATTTAACGAGCAAATGTGTTGAAAAAATATAATGCGTTAGCAAGAATAGGTTTGCTTTGCAAATGACGAGCACATTTACCAACATAATGCCCTGTCGAGCACTGGTTTCAGTGCGGGAATACAAAATTACGCCCGGTGTATTTTTGGGGCATTATTTCCTATGTTGCTCTGGGGAGCCATCCCATAAGGCATATAAAGGACCCTTTATGCTGTATCCTGAAGTATAGAAAGTTGTTGTTTTTGATTGTGTAGTTTGTCTGTTTTTCGTGAAATATATGTAGGATTTTTGGTGTTCGGAACGCACTTCTAACTAAAGCTGATAAGCGTAGGTTTGGAACATCACAAAAAACACGCCATCTGTGGTACAAAGAGGACAACAAACAAACGAATATTAACAAAATAAAACATATATGTTCTTTTGTTAGCAAGTTTGTATGTATTTACCTTTGATCATGTATAAATAAGATTTTTGATTAGTTATAGTAAGAGAAAATCGATAAGAAACATCGAGAATTAGTTAATGTCTTATTCATTTTGCGCTGGACGTGTTACTAATGCAGATATCATTGAACATCTAATTCAAAGCCATTAAAAACCAGCTGCAAGCTGTGTATCATACGGTTTGCTGGAGAGCTGTGAAGCATGAAGTAACCTTTGCATGAAAGTCACATCTGGCGGCCGCCGCGTCGACGTAAATTATGCACGCGCCTCACACGCAGCGGGCGCTCGCAAATTCACGGAAATGTGTCGCCGCAGCCGTCTGCGAGAAACATCACTGTCATTAAGAATGCCAGGAGACGTAATTGAATGATTATTCAATCCACACGTGTGAGTGGCGGCGGCGGCAATATGTGTTATCGAATGAGAGGAGCTGAAGTTACGGATTGTTCTTACTACCTGCCTTTTTAGGTCGTCCTCTATAGTTTCTTTTGTATGCTAGCGTAACGCCTAATTTTAGTATCTGTTTAATTTAAGCGTTGCATCCATGGGCGAGTTCTTCGTGGAGATATAATCGTCGTGTCACCTAGTTATAAATTCGGGGAATCCTCCTCTACAGTCATATGACCGAGTCGACGCAGCGATTAGATGCATGACTTATATCAACTCGTTGCAATATTCTCACCAGTAGAGACAACGCCTAATATTGTCGTGCATTTTAGGAATTTATAATCAACTAGCTGCGCCCTACGATGTCACCCGCGGAAAAAGTAGTCTATGTGTTAATTCAGGGTGACAGCTTCCGACCGTTTGCGCTCGAATAAGTAACAAACATACGTGTGTACACATACTCACAAATTTTCGCGTTTATAATATTCGTCTGATAAAAATATGATAACAGTAAACATCAATGATAGTTTCTGTATGAAAAATCCAATACTATACTTGAGGTAATGTTAGAGTAAGTGTTCAATTCGCGCGACAGTTTGCCGACGAGCGCGGAATATCTGAGCGGGAGCCGGTAATGGCGGAGCGGGCGCTTACGTGAGGAGACTTGGCGCGGCAGAGCGACGATGCTGAGTACCACATAAATAAATAAAAAAAAAATCAAAATTTCATGTTGCGTCTTTTGGATGTTGTTTTGAAAAAACTATGGCAAAAAGGCAAAGACTTCGACATAGTTATATTCTCGTAGCAGAATCAGTCGTTAACTCGTTAGAAAAAGTCTATTTGAAATAAATTTGCCTTTGCCTTTGTATCATTGAGAAAATTGATATTTACTATGCATTTTTCGTTTAAATGCTGTAAGAAGCCCTCTTTCATAATCGCCTATTTTACAAACAGCTACACGTTTTGCCACGTGTAATACGTATGCCAAATTGAACTGATTCGATTGAATTGAACACGTTCTAAACTTCTACAATGTTCAGCAATTAAAATATCATCAAATAAAGCTGAGTGTGAAACGCGATAGTGCTGTCGTTACCTCCAAGAACAGTGAAAACGTGATCTAAGGCCGCGCCCATTTGTTCCCTTGCAGCGGGAATTAATAGAAGTTCATTTGTTATCTGCTACGAGCCTCCGGCGGATGGCCAGCTTTACGACTGCGGCCAGGTGCTGTTGCTGACTACAATTTTCTACTTGAAATATAGAGCTATATATACACGGTGATTTTTTATTGGTTTTGAAGCCGAAGGCCACTTTATAGGCAACGTTAGTAAGACCTAATTAGCTAGTCAAAATAAAAATTAAGAAACAAAAAATGTTGTCGAAAACTCGAAAGTAAAATTGTGAGATCAATTAGTAGTACCGCCGCCATACAACGCCCGCCGGCCGGCCGGGGTCATCGGCATTACGCAGCTGTTTTGGCCGGGGTAACTACGTGGTCTCGATCGAAAATCATTTACGCAACTTTTTTATCTTATGTCATACAGAAATTTGGATTACTTATATGGATAGTTTTTTTTTAAAACTAATTTTTTTTTTAAAAGTCAGCGTGTATATAGAATATAGAATTAATTTATATCAAACTAATATTATAAAGGCGAAAATGGAAAGATGGTGAGTGTGTTTGTGTATGTTTGCTACTTCTTTACGTGCAAACAGCTGGATCAATTTTGACACCTTTCTACTTTTCTGCGGGTAATACCGCGGGCGCAGCTAGTACAAAACAAATGACGAGGGACGTTGCTACGTACTCAGATCACGTACAATTTTTGGCAGAAAATTAATTGTTTTTATAGTAAAAGCATCATCACTCTAAGAGCAACGAACATCAAAATATGTTTTCTTTGAAGGTATTTGATAAAAAAGAACACGTTTCGGCACTTTCTTTTGTTCCCATAAATCATGTCCCGCAGCGCTGCCGCCGCCAATGACCTCTCGGCGCGGTGTTGACACGCGACATCGCGTCTTGTTTTATGACTTCTCGGAAGTCTTCTTAAGTGTTCTTGCTTCATATATCTTTTACGGTGTGTCCAATAGTCAACCCAGTACATAACCGTGTACTTAAATCATAACGAGGGCGAGTTCATCGCGGCGATATTTCGTGACACCTATTGTATATTCTGACTTTATGAACCATCTCCACACGGCGATATCATTTATTTATTTATTTTATTTAAAAACTTTATTGAGCCAAAAGATATAGATGGACTTAATGCTTAAGCATTCTCTCCCTGTCAACCTTTAGGAAAAGAAAACAGATAAGAAAGTTGGCGTAAATAACAGATAAAAGATATAAGCCAGAATCATAATAACTTACTAATTATCATAAATACAATAAATACATATTTAATTAACACCTACATAATATATTTATAAATAAAATAGACCTTCATACATATTCGTATATAATATATATATATTATATGTGAATTCTGCTAATTAATTATGCTTTCAAAAATATCATCGCAACGACTCGCCCCGGTGTCTAGCGATAATTCGCCGGTCCATTGCGGCGGTACGTTGTAAATCGTTGACGCCGTCTCGTGGAGTGTACCCGGCGATAGGAGAGCGTATTTTTTCACTCTTGGAGGCAAGAACGTGACAACAGCTATAACTGTCGCTGACGCAGCGCCCTGCCCGCAGATAGAGGAGGTGGAGCCCATCGTCCTGGACGTGTGGGTAGAGGCGCTGGGCGCGCCGCTGGCGTTCGCCGCCGCGCCGCAGCCGGGCGCCGCGCCGGTTCTCTGGTTAGTCTTTGTTTGGTGACAACCTCACGTCTCCTATATTCACCACAGCATCAAATAGTAACGCCACGCATTCCATTAATACTTACTTATCATTTTCTTTATATCATATTTTTTGCTGTATCATCATAACGGATAATGGAAACTGGTTAGTACTTCCTCAAGAATTATTTGATGTACCATTACTTTAAACCATAACTATAAAACGATTTATGAAGCATTTATATCCTTTTGTTATTTTGTTAAAAGATACTTACGTTTTAACTGCTGAGCTTAACGTTTCCCTAACTTTAAACTGTAATAAAGCGATCCCAGCCAAAAGTTTCCTTCACGGCCACTTCTCAATCTATTTAGCATTCCGATTGCAGCCCTCCGTTTGAACCTTTCCTCAGTAAACCTTGTCATAAAGATAAGTTTAACGCTGTGTTTTAATTGATCCTAACCGGCGGCGTTATCTCCACTAACCTTTAGACTAAACCGGTTTTAGTGTCGCTTTGTACTTACATTTATTCACTGGTTCAAAGGGTTAGGAACAATGTTTTTTTAAACGAGTTTAAAAAAGAAGTGTTCATGTTTTTTATGTAGTCATATGTTCTTCGATTACTCGAAGACGCCTGAACCAATTTGGAAAATCCTTTTTTTGTTTGAAAGACCAATCATGTCACGTAGTCCCATAGAAATCAGCAAAGTATTAGTTTAAAAAAAGAAAAGATTTTCGTAGTGAATTTTGAATAAAACCTCAGCTCCTTATTGGAGCCAGTTCCCGATTGCATCTTCAGTGGTATAAAATTACACATACTTCATTTACCATTTCAGTAATATAATGATTTGTTATAGCACAATGTAAAATACAATTCAATTCAGTTTGCCGCCGAATGAAGGCGGCCCCGCCGCAATTAGCTGCGAATTTTCTGAAACCACCGAATAGTTATCTAAATTACTGGGATATTAGTACCTTCCCCCCCTCCCCCGCTCCCCCTATCGCCGCTGTTCTTCGTAATTACGACTAATGAAGGCGGGACCGCAACTAATCGCAAATTAAACCTACGCGAATAATTCAACATGACAGGTCAAGTACGAGTCGGGCCCGCGTACGAAGGATTACGTATCATCTATAAAAAAATCAAGTTTGTTGTATGAGAGCCCCCTCAAATATTTATTTTATTTTAATTATTTATTTTAGAAGTGAATTTATACAACTAAATATCCTGTGAATACCTAGCATCTAGGTAGACGCTAGGTATTCACAAAATTCAGACGCGTTGCCGTTATTAATATCGAGCAAAAAACTGCCAAAACATCACGTTTGTTAACATTAACTGCCTCCGTGGTGTATCGCGGGTTCGATTCAAGCGGGGACAACGACTTTGTGTTGTTGTCCTAGTTTGGTTAAGACATTGTAGGCTGATCACCTGAATGCTTCGGAGGGCACGTTAAGCCGTCGGTCTCGGTCACTGTCTTTGACATTGGTCGTTACCTAAAACCATGTCAGAGGCCTTTAAGGCGGTTTAAAAACTCTGACACTAGTGTTAGTCACTAACACACACGATAATAAGCCCATGGCTTTAAGTCCGCCTATTACATATTTTATAATAAAGTTAAATAAATAAAAATAAATAAATAATAAGATCACATTTGTTGTATGGGAGCCGCCCTTGAAAATTTATTTTATTTTGTTTTTAGTATTTGGTGGCAACAGGAATACGTCATTTGTGAAAATTTCGATTGTCTAGCTATCACGGTTCATGAAATACAGCCTGATGACAGACAGACATACAGACGGACGGACGGACAGCGGAGTCTAAGCAATAGGGTCCCGTTTTTACCCTTTGGGTATGCATCACTAAAAAGATCGATGGGAAACCGCAATTTTGGTAAAAAGAATAAATAAGAGAGTAAGGGTGACTTTAACTGATTAACTTACATAGTAGAGATAGGAAAATCAATATACTGTTATTAATATTACAGGACTTACCGCGAAATAAAATCATATATTGAAAATCAATATATTGTAAAGGTCACAACCTTTTTCATTTAAATTACTTTTTCTTGAAAAGATTAATAATGATGCCGCTACTTGGGCATAAAAGTCGGCTACACGTTTTCTTCTTTTCAATCAAGTTTAGAAACAATCATCAGAATCGTCCGCAAATGTACGGATCCCCTTAGACATCGATGAAACAGATTGTTGCACAATATAAAACAGCATAAATTTTATGAAAAACAATAACATAAAATGCTAACAGCACACATAAAAATGATATACTTAATATTAATTTCAATTTGCGCACCTGTGTTGTGCGGTATTACGCTCGTTTATGGCTGCGTGTCGCATTAAGACGGATATAAATGATGTTGCCCCGGAAATTACACGTGGTCACGGATGAGGGGCGGAGACGAGACTCGATCCGAGGCTCTGTTTTTTAAACAGCTTTTATGTATGAAAAAAATATTTTTTTTTCTATAAGAGCGATCTTCAAACAACAACCTAAAAGATTAAACTGTTGCAACCGTTACTGCTGCAGTCGACGGCAGTAGTTCTGTTTATTTTATTTCACCGACCATGGGCGGGCAAGCTCGTAACTAGTATTCGATAACTATACCTCGGAACTAACAAAACAAAGTGGCAATATGGCGTCTGTTCGGTAACGCAATTGCACTCAAATTGTGCAAACCAGAATTAAAACATTGATTGTGTTCAATGAAACTTGCAAAAGCGTCTGGTATACCACCTAACAACATTGTTGTGCACGTGTGCATTTTTTAAATAATGTGTAAAAGAAAATAGGTTATAGTTACACAATGCACCTATACCTAGTGGAGAAGCTAAATGAATACATGTTGCAGTGAAATTGCTCACGAACTAGTCAACCAACAAACGCTGCATTCAATCAAAGTAAATCCAGCTCCGAAGCTCCGATACACTTTACATCCGAGCGAGATCGTATGTCCTGATCTCAGTGCAGTCTGTTGACCGACCAATATCTTGCGTCTGGTCTGGAGTCCGGAATGAAGCGATCGCTCCGTCCGTCCGGTTGCACTGAAAGTCAGTGCTTTATGGTAATATCATAACTCATAGCACACACATCAACTCATAAGCGGATCGTAACTGTATCAACTCGAGCCGTTTAGTATTCTTTATGTATGAAACTCCTTACTGCTCCTAGCACACTAATCGTAATGTTAACGACTCGCGCACGTCTGCCCGTCAACATCCTCGATGACATTGATTCATTCTGTGTCAATGAGTGGTCGGCGAGCTGAAGTCGCGGCGACACCTAGGCGGTCGCCAGGGTAATATTGTTCTGTGCCTAGGCGACATCCAGTGGTCGGCAAATCGACATGCTGCAGATGCGGTTTACGTGCATTACGTAAACGCCTTATTTACGCTGAGGCGAAAGACCGATCCGTTTACTATGTGATACGTGTGCTGTGACCTTTAGCCGGTACTGGCTCGCAGCTGGGATTGCGTTGGCACTCCACAGGTGTTGAATTTACATTCACTGAATGCGGAACTTCGTGCAGTGAAACGCAAATCTACGGATATTCTGGCTTGTACGAGCAAATATTGTTATCGTTTCTCCTTATTCCTGTTTCCCCCTGCCTCTTCAGATACTGCATTGAATTAATTTTCTTAATGTCATTTCATTTGAATACAAAGTATTAACTGCACGAAATCCATATTAAAATCATAAAAATATACAAATAATTTACTTTTGCAATGTCCAGTATTGTCCAGCAGTGGACTTCCTGTGGCTGATATGATGACAAATCCAGGTAGCCTAATAACGTTTGTTTATAGTAATCGGGACATGTTCGAGGAGACAGTCAATAGGCCGTAGTAGTGAGACAGTGCAAACACAGGAATGAGACCAGTATGAAAAGCAGTTGATCCATGAGACTAGCAAGTCTTTATTGCAGGAGTTTAGGAAACGTCGAGAAAGTATGGTGGCATACGAAGCTAATTATGGGTGCCTGACGATCATAATAAAAATACAAAGTGTAAAATAAAAATAAGCATATGCCGTAAATAGGCAATTTTACAACATGATGTATAATATACATTGTACAAGTATGTTTATTTATTTATTTATTTATAAAACTTTATTGATCCACAATTAAAATTGTTTACAATTGGCGGACTTAACGCTAAGAGCGTTCTCTCCCAGTCAACCATAGTATGTTAACATACTATAATTAGTATTTCGTTTGGTATACAGGATGTCGTCGGCGGACGAGGAGCGGTCTGTGCGCGCGCGCAACGCGACGCGCTCGCGGCTGGTCGTCACCGCGTACCTGCTGCAGGAACACGGTCAGTTCCACTGCATACCATTTCCAGCTTACAGTTAGAAAAATCAAGACGGAAAATACCTATTTTTTATCTTATTGTCTGTTTATGGCACATTGTCATACTCACATTTAATTTTCATAAATCAAAGGAAGAGAGGTATATTACACACGATCGAGATATTTGGAAGGAGATGGGAGAGACCTTTGCCTAGCAGTGAGGTGAAAAAAAATCTCTGTATTTGTATATGAAGAACTAATCTGACTTATGCAAAGAGGATTCTGTTATTTGCTGCCTTCTACCTATGACTTTTGACATATCCGTAATAAATCGAACCACAGGCTGTTCTACAATCAATAGAGTTTGCAAATTGCAATAACAGTAAAAAAACAAAATTAAATTTTGGCATTTCCATACAAAAGTGTGCAGCCGCACTGTATAGAAAATTTGCAGGCAATTTGTATAGAAAAGTCGATTTTTTTTTGTTGCTTATTTCGGTCATTGTTCGTGGTTCGATTTTTCCGTGTATGCCCCTTCCTCTTTGTATATGACTTGTGACTGGTAAATGGAGACACACGAAATATTTGAATGTAGGTACTTTAATGTAGGTAATTACTTACTATAATTAATTTTGAAAGGCGTCTACTTGCTCGTTTGAAATGTGATATTTTATTGGGCCTCTCAAAACAATGAAACAGTTTCTCATTTTCCATTTGTTCGCTTGTATTCGAGTATGTTAATTGTTATTGCGCATAAATTCCCAAATTGTGATAATTTTCATTGGGTTTAATTTTGCTGATACGCTCTGAACAATTTCCAAGAGCCAGCTGATTAATGAATTGTATATTAGTTACTAATTACTATCCATTCAGTTACTGTTTTGTAAATAAGTTGCCTAAAACTTGCTTTTGTTATAGGTACATAACAAAAGCAAGTTTAAGGCAACTTTTTTACGCTCGCTGCTGAAGTTCAAAATACGAGATAAACAAATAAAAGTCTGTCTTCTGCATTTTTCATTTTTCTTACATATTTCTGACCTTTTAAATGAATCATATCACTAAACATAAGACAGTACTCTAAATCTGAACTATTCAAATTAGTAGATTATTCACTAGTAATCTACCAATTTAAGATGTGCAGATTTGAGTACTGGTCGACGTGACGTACTCGTACACGGTATCACACTTGCACAAGATATTCGGCCGCTGTAGCGAGCTAGCGAGTAGTGACCGAGTGCCACCTTGCCTCACAGAGGACGAGCGCGACCGCGAGCCGCTGCGGCTGTACATGCGGCTGGTGGACAAGGAGCCCCCGCCGCCCTCGCCGCTCCCCAGTGACGTCGACTGTACGTACATATCATATCCTCATGTGGTTTCATTTATTCTGCAGCAAAAACTGGAAATATCTTCAACCTAATTCAAGTCTCTTTTCGGTCTTCATAGCCGTATCTTTTAACCAAATATTTGGTAATATTATTTTCTCCGTCTAGCTATATCATATACTTAGTTTCCATTTCATTACCAGCTGTGCTATGCTTGATACTGCCTCTGAAGTAGGTATAAAAGTGGCAATATTCTGGAAGAATTAGGGGCTGGCATTCTCCTTTGAGCCAACGACACCATAAGAAGAAGTTTACTATCATTGCAGCCGCATAACGTCCACTGCTAGGTATAGCCTCTTCCAAGGCCAGTACATGGTCGCCATTCGAGAACCTTTTTGCTCCATCGACTATCGGTTAATCCCGAAACTGTCACTTTAACGAGCTAATCCGCTGTGCTATGTCAGTCTATATAGATAACCATTTGCTTCATAATTTTTATTCATCCTACTAGTTATTTAAATTTTTGATTCCTGACAACTTTTCCAACAAAATGATTTGCTTGCGGCGCAGTGACGTGGGGTGTCGCCGGTGAAGTCTCCAGCACGTCGAGCTCGCTGTATCTGGAGCCAGCGACCGGCGTCGAGCTGAGCTTGTTCGCAGACCACGGCCGGCAGTGCCTCACGCCGTACACGGTACGTAGCTTATTGGGTTCTCGCCTTGGATTTAGTCATGGTTCCAAAAGATACGAAGAATATAGCGACGCTATATTCGAGTATCTTAAATATGAACTTTATAAAATTTTAAAGACGAATATCATTTTTAAATTGAAAAGGGGTGGAAAATTTACATCTAGAGCGAACTACTTATACTAGTTTTTACGTGTATGTCAATAACTTCCTAAGATTGTAGGTAGAGCCCGAGATATGCGAGGTAGCGGCTGGAGCAGACGTTTGTTGGCGAGTTGCGAGACGGGATGACTTCGAAGACGACCTCCCAATGGAGGGCGTGCTGATGCTGCGCTGCGAGCTGCTGGATCCGGCGGGGTAGGCTAGAGGTTTAATAAACCTTCTGAAATAGTAGTAAAGCCTGGCTTTAAGATGCGTATAGAAAAAAATGCTTTCATGCTTGAATTCGAGGCTTCTTAAGCAGGTGATAAAAGTCAACTAATAAAACAATCCTGGGAACTTTGGTAAATAGGTCCGGTATTTTGTTCTTATTTTCGTTTTAAAACTATTGGCCAACTATCTCATTAAGACTTTTGAAGCATCACATTTGGGACTTAGCTTTTTGTACATTGTGTGGAAATGTATTTGTACCCATATCTACAGATTATTGCTAGCTCAACCTACCTACTCATTAACCTATATAGGTACTCGCGTTATTACTTGTTGAATTCTTAGTTGTGCTGCTTTGGTGTCCTGGTGGGGCATTCCGGCTTTTTCTTGACAAAATGTATAGTTTCCTTTTACGGCAACGAGTTCTGTTGCAGTGACAACTGGTACCGGCCCCCTCCTCCCCCGCAGGCGGTGCCGCTGCGGCTCGCGCGGCGCACCGGCCGCGTGCAGCTCTCTACCAAAGAACTGCGCTTCAAAGTGTGCGCGCTCAGTCTACCTTACAATGAAGTGCTTCGGTAAGTTTCATAACTGTAGTATGTCTTTTCAGAAGGGTTCTCAAATGGTGACCATATTTCAGCAAGTGCAGCTTAGGACACCCATCTGCTAGGTGGTCAGGCACAGTAAGGTTGCTGGAAAACCGAAGGATTATATTCAGCTGTGGCAGCTCACACTGAAACGCAAATAAAAATCAGTATGATTTTAGAGTACTCTTCTAGTTAAAATTGTGAAGATTGTATGTGTTCTTTCTTTTGTACAATAAAGCTTTATAAACAAACAAACAAGATTTTTCTTTGGCAGTAATGTGCCGCGTGCCTCTTTGACAAGTCGCTTTCGATTTCTGGTTTCTGCCAAGGCCTATTGTAATATTCCTGTTATAATATGCAGGGTGCGCAAGCGCTTCCAAGTGCTCAATGTGGGCGACGGCCCGCTGAGCGTGGCGGCGTTCGTGCGCAGCCCGTGGACGCTGGTGAGCGAGCCGCAGCACGCGGCGCCGGCGTGCGGCGCGGGCTGCCGCGCGCGGCTCGCGCGGGACCGAGCGCAGGAACTGCCGCTCTACCTGCTGCCGAGGAGCTCCACAGAGGTCAGCGTACCAGGGGGGTACTCGATACTCGGTTGTCGTCCGATAGTGGCGTCCTTTTTTTAAATTAAAACAAATTACAAACTTTATTATCATACATTCTTGTTGCTTGGCAACACAACAGTCTCTATGGGGGTATAATTAGCAAGTTTCATGGCGGCTTAACAGCAGAAAAATGAGGATTGTCATAAATTTTACCAAGCGGGCAAGGCCGGGCTTCAGTTAGTATGAGATAAAAAAACAGTAATTAAAAATGGTGTTCCCTAAATATGAAATCTTCTGTTACATCGAAATTAATTCATGTTTATATTAAAATATACATTATAAATAAATTTCTTAAACCGTAAAATATAAAGCACTGCAGTCGCCTATTATTATAACTTTAATTCTAATTTACATGCAACAGGTGATTTAAGTAGTGGTTTTTTTTAAATCAACTCCATTTCAGGTATGCGTGGAAGTGTGCATACCCCGAACAGCTGCGAGCCCAAAGCTCTTGGAACAAACGGACCCCAAGGCAGCTCGCTACGAGATCACCGCTGAAACCACCTCGCCATTCATAGTGAGGGACGACGAAGATGTACAAGCCGTTAGTATTTACTTAGCTTGAAAATTATATAATTTTTCTTTATAAGCTATGAAATATTAAGAAAATGAAAAATAAATTCCATCATTGAGTTTTTTTATGCCCAATTTTAACTTTCTTCACAATTATTTAACTTTGTCAACAAAAACCGAAACATGTCCTCAGATTACGTACATACATACTATCACGTCTTTATCCCTAATGGGGCAGACAGAGCATTTTGGGTCTTGCGGTTCTATGCAGAGCCTAGGGCCGCAAGACCCAAAAGCCACTTTGGGGCCAAAAGTCCTCAGATTGTTACAAAATAATCTAAAACTTACGACAAAAGAAGAACTGGTTGTGAATTAAAGTGATGTTCGCATGATAAGAGTTAATTAGTTTACAAAAGGTAGTCATCATCATCATCAGGTCTTTTTAGTTTCCACTGCAGGAGCACGACCTTCTCTGTACAGAGCCTTACTTAGCCAGAGCAGCCAGAGAATTTGGCCTACACTCTCCTAGCTGGCCAGTCGGGTTGGAGAGTTCTCACTGATGTTTATATGCTTTGTTTAGCTTGTATTTCCTATGTCGCCTTCTACGACATCCACGGAAAGACTTCCTTTTATACAAAAGGTAATGCGAAGAGTTGAAGACGAAACCGTCATATCAGAGGTGCTATTTTTTTAAACGCGGAGTCACTAAGCGAACTATTTTTTGTATGGAAAAACCATTCGTTTAGGTGACTCCGCGTATCAAAAATAGCACTTCTGACCTAAAATTTGTTTTGTTCCGAAAGAAAATGAAGTTGGTGCTGGAGCTGGAGTACCCGGAGGTGCGCGTGGAGCCCGCCGTGCTCGTGTTCGGCTTCGTGACGGACGGCGACACCAGGAAGGGGTACTTCACGGTGTCGCACTCCAGCCGTCAGTATACTCGTATATGTTTACTAGAGGCAGCGCGCGGCTTCGCCCGCGTTAACCACTCGAGTGAAGTCGCAGGCGTGATGCAATATAGCCTATAGCCTTCCTCGATAAACGACCTATCTAATACCGAAAGAATTTTTAAATCGGACCAGTGGTTCCTGAGATTAGCGCGTTCAAACAAACAAACAAACAAACGGGTTAGTCTCACTATTCCCATTGAGCTTTCCCATTGATGGTAATAGTGATAAAACTTGTATCACTATTCCCATTGCGTTTATATACCGCTACTATTCGCGACCAATAAAACGCTCGATATTATGACCTCTTTATTATTGTTTTGATATCTATACAGGCAATTAGTAATAATAAGTCACAATGACAATAATGGTTTGCCGTTGTAAATACAATTATTAGATATACATAAATAATTACTAAAAGCCCAAATAAAATTTTATATTGCGTAGATTTGTTTTTTTCTGTAGGTAGTATATTATCACAGAGTAATAATATACTACTCGTACGTACAAATATTATTTTACACCCGAAGTTTAAAAAAAACCGCTCCAAATGGGAATAATGAGACATTTTGTAGGAGAACATTAGTCTCGCTATTACCATTCGGCGTTTCGTAATTCAATGGGAATAGTGAGACTGATTTGAAAAAAAAGTGCAGTCTCAGTATTACCACTGCAATGGGTAATGGGAATAGTGAGATCTACCCAAAAAAACAAACTCTTCAGCTTTCTATATAAGTATGGAAGTATGGATATAGACTGTTGAGTTTACACCTATACGTAATGCAAAAGTTCGTAAAACCAAGCGGCCATACTAAGCAGCATGGCTTTATTGTCGTTAACATTGGGCGTAATTCCCAATAAGTAAATCTGTATCGATTAAAAGTGTCGACACACTACACGATCTACCATACAATCTGCAATCTGGTAGCAATCTGCTACTATGCTGCAGATTGTAAAGTGTGTACACGTGGTTTAGGCCACAAGACATTCACACATGACACAGATAATCCACACACATTAAATCTGCTGTACATTATACATATTTACAGATTGTACTTCTATAATGGTAGATATTATACAATGGTTATGGGTACAGAAGCAGCTGTTCTATACTTTTTTCATAAATATCATCGACGTCTAATTAAGCAACGTTTTGGTGGCAGGCACGGAGACCCTGTACCTGATAGTGGAGTGGGAAGGACCTGAAGGCTTCCAGCTGCAGCCGAAATACTTGCGCCTGCCGCCCGGCGACTCCCAGCGCGTCTACGTGCAGTACACCGCGGAGTAAGTCCGACTAACTTTAACCATATATAATACGAGTATTCTTATGAGAGATCTTGAATTTTTACGCTTTTCTTCATATCTGTTGAGTTAGGTTATTCTTCTGCTTTATCACATTCGTGGGGTTAGTATAGTAAGTGAGTTTTTTTGCTGAAGTTAAATCTATAGTCTCAGATTTTTTCATTATGAGTCGCTGCCCTCTTTCGCACTTCGCCTGTTTAAATTGTCTTATTTATTAAAGAAAATGATGGTACGTATTCTGCATGCATTCCGATAGGTGGGCCATTTTGACGTAGAGGTAGGCCCCGAAAACGTTGGTGGGACGACTTGAGACAGTTTGAGGAATGGTTGGAAGTGGCACATGATCGAGATATTTGGAAGAAGATGGGGGAGACCTTTGCCCAGCGACCAGAATAGTACAGGTTAATGAAAAAAAAGTGGTCTGCCGATATCATAAGAAATTCCGCTCGACTCGCTGAATTCGAGTAAAAGATACAAGGCTCTGCGGTTGTTTCACTGGTTGCATGTAGTGTGGTTTGCTTGGGCAGATGGTGCGGCGCGCCGGTGGAGGGCCGCGCGGCGGTGCGCGCGCGGCACTTCGCGTGGTGCGCGAGCGCGGTGCGCGTGCGCGCCGCGCCCGTGCGCGACCACAAGTACCGCGCGCCGCCGCACGACCACACCGACGACCCCGTGCTGCTGCCGCCCGACTGCGAACACTTCTGCTGACAGAGAAACGACAGTTACACACCGTATGCGGGACTAAAATACTCTTAATTTCTAATTAAAAATTACGAACACACTTCGTACTGAGAAAGAGATGGAGACGGTATATTAAATATAATGGCGAACTTCATCAATCAAATTGATGTAAATTTACTATATTTCATTATTTTGTATCTCCTTTGAGAATTACGGGTCTTTTCACTTCGGTCCTTTGAGAAGCTTTCATGGAGAAAAAAAATCTAACACCTTTGGAGAAGTTGTTGCCATGTGCCGCTTATATTTCATATTATTATAGTATGTAATTATTAAAGTTATCAAAATTAATATAGCATTACAAATAATGGTAAAAATACACGAGTTTTTACTGGACATCGGAATTAAACGAATTCGACTAACCGCCGATCAGGAGAACTTGAGAAACTTTGCACCTATATACTTTTATAATTAAATATTTCAGCACAACTTCAAACTTTGTAACATTCTAATATAAAATCAATTAATCACATATTTTATACTAATTAAAGTATTTTATTTAGAATATTTATTCATTTATTTTCTTAATTATAATAAAAGTAATCACTTTGACATAAATAGTTTTATTGTCGCTGTAAGAAATTAATTGAATTCTACAAACTGTTAATCCATATTTCTCAAATTAAAATAAACCTACAATACCACTGACTCACTGATTGACATAGTTGTTTGCCCTATTGCGGGGTGGTAAGGGTTTAGGTTGATGTGTGGTCGTATAGAGGGTGCTCCAGTGAGTACTAGAAAAATCTGACATTACAAAAACGATTGGAGTTAGGGGCGAGATTTTTTTTTCAAAATCCAAGATGGCTGCCATACATGATCAACTTCCCTCCATACAACCTTACCCATTTTCTGAACTGGAAACATATCTTAGCCTACCTGAACAGCCGCACGATAATCCGCGGGCTGCTTGCAGCCCGCGCAGCGCCCGAAAAGCTAGTTTCTCAAATTAAATCTGAATAATGGAAGTACCAGCGCACTAGCGACATAACATACCATAACCTTAACTTTCTTCATAAGAACATAAAACACAATGTAGGTTTAAAAAGTAAGTATCTTAAGCAAGCAGCTAACTAGCGGTGTAATTTGCAAGTATAATTTTGCGGATATTATGCTGAAACTCGGAACATTATTCACTAAAAACTAAGGGTTTCGTTTTGACTGAACGTTTGCTTTTACGAGAACTGGCATTTTTAGAAAGTTGCTTTTCAGCGTGGTTGCCTTGTAGCGAAGTGGCCCTTTAGCGAAAGAAGAGTTCCTAACTGCAGAGGTAAAGGAATGAACTCGCGCTTTAATGCAGAAATAATTTTTATAAACTAAAAACCGCTATGGATCTCAATAAAATATTTTCTATAATTCGATATGATTATTTTCTTTGCCGAAAGTTATGCAGTATTATGACCTGAATTTTTAAATCCTTATGGCCAGATCCTTAAAATAGTTTCAGTAAATGTTGTTAGACGATATTATACGGTGTGCGCAGGTGGTGCAGCGTCACCGTGTGAGCACGTGCGCCGCACGTAACGTAGCTGGCAAACGAGTACATTACCGCCGCTCGGGAACACCAGGTGCAGGCTACTCCACACAACTACTGCTATTACTCTTTTAGATACAAGAGCTGCTTTATAAAGAATTAAACTACAGTTACACATGGTGCTAACTGAGCATGCTTTAAACTAAAATGCTCTTTGTCTGGATACATTTGCTTGCTAAAGACTGATACGAGTAGTTTAGAGCTGGCCCTTCCGCATCTCATTGACATTCACGCCACTAAAATCGTCAACAAAATTTAAAAATCCTAGTTAACTCTTATACTTTTCCTTGAAATTTTGTTGTATATGTTGTTAATATGTAAAAACTACTCCGTTTTAAATCATGTAATTAAAAATTTTGCCACAAGAGGGAATCCACGCCCCACACGATAACGCCGTGAATGCACTACCAATTGTGCTACCGTGACTTCGAATCACCCTGACGAATTTTCTCATCACATAGTACACACGCATTAATAAATCCGATCATGGTAATGCTGTTGAAAATCAATAATTACAATTCCGTTCGCTAATCTAGCGTAATATACAATCGGTTCGCCTGTAAGCGGTTCAATGTCACAAAATCCACAGCGCCATGGTGGCAAAAAGAGAACTTTGTTGCTTTTAAACGCCGACGCACGGCACACCGTTTTTCCAAGTGATCCGAGTATTGTTCATGCATATAATTCATGTTATTGCATTTTATTCTTTTATTCCTTGTGACCAGAGGTACTGTGTGTGTCAGTGGGCTCAAGAACTTTAAATTAGCCGCCCGGCTCATATCTACGGACAATTTTGACAAAGAACCGTCTCCGTGACGAAGCTATCAACCATTTACCGCTACGTGGTAAGTACTT
Source organism: Acrobasis consociella (assembly GCA_963555685.1). Classification (NCBI taxonomy): domain Eukaryota; kingdom Metazoa; phylum Arthropoda; class Insecta; order Lepidoptera; family Pyralidae; genus Acrobasis; species Acrobasis consociella. Next base: position 110,825 of record OY743118.1, read on the forward strand.
GTGTATGGTATTCTCCTGACTCAATTGATTGTCGTGTTGCACCGTTTATTACCGTTAAATATTTTATAGAATTTACATTTTTTTATACCTACCTAAGTAGTCCGCTTTGATATAATCAGAAAAATATTATAGTGGACATTTTGACACGGTGGACATAATGATACAGTGGACATTATGTAGAGTGGATATACTGATATTGTGGACATTTTGATATAGTGGACGTTTTGATATGGTGGACATTTTGATATAGTGGACGTTTTGATATAGTGGACGTTTTGATACGGTGGACATTTTAATGTACTGGTCATTTTGTGACTAAAGGATCTCATCAAGCAAACCTCCAAGAATTGGATCATCAAATTATATTGATGATTCCTAAATTTGTATAGTATTATACGTGTACTGGCAGAATTTGGATAAAGTATTTGCGTAACTCATTAATGAAATCGGGCTTCCTTCAAAAGTGGTACGCAAGACGGACGTTATTGCGTATCCGCATAAGGCATCAATATCGGTCGATTATATCATTTTATTTTATTGAGTAAAACTCCAGCTTCGGAAAGCAATCGAGAAGCAGGCAGTCCTATGTACGCTGTATGATGGGTGAATGATAAGTGACTATATATATCGCCTAAGAACAAGCTGGTGGGATGATCTGGCGTCTTTTAATAAGATTTAGAAGTCCATTGTACGTGATAGAGACCAATGGCGAACTATGGTGTGTATGGAGTTGTACCTTTTGAACATCTTGAAATTTTAAGTGCAAAAAATAAATAAATATAAAAGGCCTTTGCCCAGCAGCATTACACTACAGGTACGTAAATTGAAAATTAAAACTATTTATTTTCTATCATACATACATACATACATACTATCACGTCTTTATCCCTAATGGGGCAGACAGAGCATTTTGGGTCTTGCGGTTCTATGCAGAGCCCAGGGCCGCAAAACCCAAAAGCCACTTTTAGCGTCATGGTGGGCGAGAAGATAGAAAAGCAATCAATACAGTGATGGGTTGCTAGCCGCATCGCCTGTTAACATGATTTGCATTTTTGCCCATTCCCTCGATCGGCTTTTACGATCTGCGTGGGAAGAGAAGCAGCTGGTACATTCTAAGTTTTTTTTTTTTATTTCTCCCAGACCAGCATGGGAGCATTTTCTATCAAACTCACATTAAAATACTTGAGAATCTCTTTCGCTTAAAAGTAAAGTCTTATTTATAAAAAAAAAAACATCGACCCAGAACCCTAACACGATGGTTTCGAATCACGGACGTGTAGGTACTTATTGTACTTAACGTGTAAGACACACAAGGTGCCAATTTGGTGCCAACTGTGAATCGTTGTGGTACTATGTTGATAGTGGTATGTCGAAGTTTAAATTTACATAAACATGTGAAGCAGGCTCGGCTTTAAAGTTCCGCGAATAGTTTCTTGACTGTTTCGTTGAATTTAAATCTTCTGAGAGTTTTACGAACCAAAGACTATCTTTTAGCAAGCGCATTGAGTGGTTGAAATTTAAGTTTGAAGTTAAATAAATTAGTAAGAAGTTTTGAAACATATATACTCAAAAGTTACATAATACCTCACCCAGTATACATTTTTGAAGATCAACTTTTTCGTTTTCTGTGACATATAATCTAGAAGGTCTGCATCCCTTTCGTATAACAGATACCTTATTAGTAGATTTATAGACGATATCCCTTTTTGACAAAAAAAGAAGTAGCTGAAATTGCAATAAAATTCATCCTACTGATTTAAATAATATTGATGAACCAAATACTTCACCATAAACAGTTTTTTTCCTAATTTCCCGCCGCGGGCAGTACCTTAAACGATTTCCGATGCCGTCGCAAGCTTCACAAAGGTGAGATAAAAACACGTTAATGGTGTTTAGCGCCGGGCCTACCGCAAAATAGTAAGTACACAGAAACAGAGCATTTACATATTTATTAAAAGGAAAAATCATACTAAAGGCTCTTAATTCATAAGGCTCAAGGTAAATGGGAGGTGACAGGCAGAAATCGAAGCGTACCTACCGGAAGTGCGTCATATGAACATGACTTCTGTATCTATTCTACTTTCCGGAGTAGTTTTGATTCATTTGACATTTATATTTAAGAGCTATGTTCTTGTTGGTAGATTCTCTCGTTGCAACACTCTAGTGCTGACAATATTGTTGACCAAACCGTCGCAGTTCAGATCGCCGACAGCTGGTATCATCAATAGTTTATTTACACTAAAGGCTCATTTGAGGTCTTTAGGGACACTTATCTCAAAATTGAAGTCTATTTTCAAATTCATGATAGGTGGACAAACATTTTCGGTATAGGTGTCATATTTGAGGTTTTGGGACTTCTTCTTTTTCCTTGCGTTATTGCACTCAGGTGCTTATCTAGGACAATAATATGGTAATACATGTATGTGATTTATGAATTATTCTTCCGTAATATCAATATTGTAGCGCTGCCCATCGCACCGGCTGGGTAACGGCCGACTCTCAAAGGCCGGCCCTTAACGCTAATGTAGTGTGTACTCACGCACGGGAAAAACGACGCAGTTTGCTGCGTCCGGGAGGACGATAATGTCGCTAATGGCGTAACAGCCCGCCATTACGAGAGCCAATCCTACGGCGGTCAATGGATTGAGACGGTCCGCTGTTGAGTGCTTATTTACAAGCACTATTTAGATTGTTAGATACTACTAATTCAAGTGTTAGCCGTTATTTATTATTATATATTTATTTATATTTATTTATTTATTTATTTGTATTGATTTAGATTTTTCAAGGAATATTTAGATTCAGACAACTTTATTCTTCACCTGAGCGCGTAGCTTATTGTATTGTTAGCTGTGCTGCCGGTTCAGCTGCGATTTCCAGCTTTTTCATTATAACATTAAACTAAGGAATATTTTAAAGAGTTTACAGCGTTTATTCTGGTAATGTAATAGTAATATAAGTCTTATCTTGGATATTACCCTAAGTATTCGTGTCAAATTTGTACTAGTTACTCGTACATCTGATAAGTTACTTCACTAAGAAAAAAAAAATTTACCTCCTTACATGTAGACAGTCCCTCAGACATGTAAATATCAAATAGTAAATGAAATAAATTTAGCACCTACGCACAGTAAAAAAAAAAAAAACAGCCAAGTGCGAGTCGAACTCGCCCATGCAGGGTTCCGTAGTAGCAAGTAAAATAATATAAAATTCTAGTAGTTCGTTGTAACTTTTACCAACCGATCTTTTCTAGATTAAAACGAATTTAACCGAAAATTGGTTTGAACGAGATCTAGTAAATAGTATTAAAAAACTTTACTAGATTTCGTTCAAGCGAATTTTCGGTGGTAGTTTGCATAGTAATGAACGTCATATTTTATTTTTTTTAGTTTTATCATCTTATTTCAGAAGTTACAGGGGCCCCGGGGACACATTTTTCCACTTTGGAAGTGTCTCTCGCGCAAAATATTCAGTTTAGAAAAAAATATGTATTAGAAACCTCAAAAATGATATATTTTTGAAGACCTATCTATAGATAACTCACACGTACACGACAAAAAATCATTTGAGTTTCAGTTTTAAGTATGGGGAACCCCCAGAATTGATAGTATTTTTTCTATTTTTGTGTGAAAATCTTCATGCGGTTCACAGAATACATCTACTTACCAAGTTTCAACGGTATCGGAAAAAGTGACTATGACATACGGACGGACAGACAGACATGACGAATCCATAAGGGTTCCGTTTTTTGCCGGGTTTAGTTTCGTTTCATTTAATAACCAATAAACTTGAACATCACATTATTCGTAGACCTTCCTATTGGTCGTAGCCTTGTCGTAGCTAATGTGTAGGCTTTCTACGAGTATCGTAGCACAGCTACAATCGTAGCGCGTTAGTAGTAAGTCATTGCCCGCTAAGTATTCTCTATCTCATCACCTCCCGCCAGACTATGCTGGGGTTAGTAGGACCGGGTGTCTATTAGAATACAGATTTTTTTGACATCGAATTTCATTTCCCAGAAACCTATTCCACGATTTTTAATACATTTTTTTCTTATCATCGCAGTTTCATATTATAAAAACAACATTTAAAAAAATATATATTTTAAAATGGTTTTCTTTTATAGAAAAACGGTATATCGAACTAACATTTCATATAAAATATTAAGTTATCGATAAAACTGTTCATAAAAACATGTTTCAATATCTAACGATACACATAATAACTCGCTTCGCTCGCTCGGCTCGTGCGTGTGTTGGTCGCAGTTCTAACATAACCCAACCTATAGGATTGCCCTAACCTAGGAAAATGGATAGAAGTGTCTTAGCACTCGCCGGCCGCTGCCGCGGCACGCTCGCTTCGCTCGCTCGGCTCGTGCGTGTGTTGGTCGCAGTTCTAACATAACCTAACCTATACGATTGCCCTAACCTAGGAAAATGGATAGAAATGTCTTAGCACTCGCCGGCCGCTACCGCGGCACGCTCGCTTCGCTCGCTCGGCTTGTGCGTGTGTTTTGGTCGCAATTCTAACATAACGTAACCTATAGGATTGCCCTAACCTAGGAAAATGGATAGAAGTGTCTTAGCACTCGCCGGCCGCTGCCGCGGCACGCTCGCTTCGCTCGCTCGGCTCGTGCGTGTGTTGGTCGCAGTTCTAACATAACCTAACCTATAGGATTGCCCTAACCTAGGAAAATGGATAGAAGTGTCTTAGCACTCGCCGGCCGCTGCCGCGGCACGCTCGCTTCGCTCGCTCGGCTCGTGCGTGTGTTGGTCGCAGTTCTAACGTAACCTAACCTATAGGATTGCCCTAACCTAAGAAAATGGATAGAAGTGTCTTAGCACTCGCCGGCCGCTACCGCGGCACGCTCGCTTCGCTCGCTCGGCTCGTGCGTGTGTTGGTCGCAGTTCTAACATAACCTAACCTATAGGATTGCCCTAACCTAGGGAAATGGACAGAAGTGTCGTAGCACTCGCCGGCCGCTACCGCGGCACGCTCGCTTCGCACGCTCGGCTCGTGCGTGTGTTGGTCGCAGTTCTAACATAACCTAACCTATACGATTGCCCTAACCTAGGAAAATGGATAGAAATGTCTTAGCACTCGCCGGCCGCTACCGCGGCACGCTTGCTTCGCTCGCTCGGCTTGTGCGTGTGTTTTGGTCGCAATTTTAACATAACGTAACCTATAGGATTGCCCTAACCTAGGAAAATGGATAGAAGTTTCCTAGCACTCGTTTCAAATGTGTCAACTATTTTGCAAACTGAAACTTACGTGGAAACAAAATTATGGTTAACAAAACTTTGATGTTACGTTATTTCGATAAAATACATAAAATATGAAAAGAAATAACGATAGACTGAGTTTGTAAATAACGAATAATCGAGTAAATGAAATTTCGATGTCAACAGATTTTAGGATTTGTTCAATATTGTATTAAAAGATTTGCGAATAGTTTTATGGGGAATAAAAATCGTTGAAGTTAATTGCGAGAAAGTGATGGGTTCCCAGTAGGACCGCACATATATGTGTAATTTCACGTTTACTCCCGCGGGCGCTTGTAACGATAAAGCTGATCAAGGGAACTCCGGGATTGCGGCGACTCGGCTCATATTGCTGTATTGGGGTTGATAAGGCCGCGGCGGCCCGCTCGATATTATTACGTCATGTATCATCTACATGAGGTCGTATAATAGATAGCACAATGAGCTATTGTTATGTATCTAGATGACTCTGCAAGTACGCGTATGTCTGCGACGACTAGTGGAAGAAGCATAGAAAGTAATTTAGATCAGCGTATTTTGAATTACGTAAAATCATACTCAAACCGTCAATATCAACAAGTTGTCTGGGGTCAATGTTGAGATCTCAAAATAACCTCAAAGTTTTCCATGCAAAAGTCTTGTAAAGATCGTAATTTTTTTCGAAGTCCTAGAACTGTTTTTTTTTATAAAAGTTTATCGTATTGACAGAAACACTTCGAGATTGTGTCCACAGAGCAATTAAGCAGTAATAAAATTAAATACACTAGTAACAATGTTTATGGAAATGTTGTCATTTATGAAACAGAGTTATTTCTGGCGGATACAGCTGAGCTCGAGACCACACGAGGCACGTTTCCTCATACCTCGCATGAGTGAAAATGGAACAAAAGGGTATTTGCCTCAAACGTTTTTCATTCTTGACCTTCCAAAATCCAATTTAGCACATTTTCGGGGTGAATCCGCACATGAGTGAGGCATTACTTTTGTCAGAAAATTCAATTTCCGGCATTGCTAAAGCTCCCCGAATCTGTACAACTGTACAAATAGTCTTCTACCTCGGTACAGTTTCCATCAATATGTAGCAGTACGCACCGTATTGTGATATATGATTTCCTACGGCGCTTTAATTTTTTTCTGAATCCCGTCTTAATTTGATTTAATGTGCTCCTGCTGCGAACAAAAGAAATACGCTAAACTCGGAACCGATATTGATCAAAAGAAAAACTAACGTCTTTATACGCTTCCTGATTTATCTTTTGTCTTCATCAAAGGCTAATTTATCTTATGGGAAATACATCCAGTAATTATTTTGCAAGTATCAACATCAAAGCTACTTGAGAGCTTTGTTTAGTGAGATAGAAATTAAATTACTGTATACTTACTATATGAGACAAATATTGAAAAATAATCAAATTTAGGCCTATCGAGTTGTTCTTGTCTATTTTACTTCTTCATATGTTTTAGTAACTTTCTTTATTTACATCTATGAAATCGCAAACATCTAGAAAGGACTGATCTCGGGAATAATATGACGGATCTCATGTACAGCCTGAACCAGTGTCCGAGTCGGTCATCGGGGACTAGCCCCACAATCAGCATTAGCAGGGTCGCTCGAGTGGACGGAATTATTAATAAACAAAAGTGGAGCCGCAAGTGCCGACCTTTCTGTGAATAGACACTTAGACAGGGCGTCTCTCAAACCCAGTTACGAATACCACACATCATTTTAGAGCGTCCAATGTCTGTTCTGCTCCGTAGCAAGTGACAGACTAGAACAGAATGTGTTTAATCCTGCTGTATAAATCATAAAGAGGTGGAAAAAGATGTTGTAACAAATAATAGTTACTGAATCTGTGGCAGACATGTCAGGCCAGAATACTAAATAACTTTTCCCAAGGAATATAATTAAACGGAATCAATAAAAAATGTTTAACTTGTAGATATATTTTGTTACACCAATATATCAAAATATGCCAAAAAATATGTCACTATTTAAGTATTCCACGGGGAAGGTTTAAGTGATTCACTAGCCTGCCCCTTAAATGGTGTTAGTGTATTATCGCAGACCTACAATACAATAACCACATTTCCTCCTGAACCGAAGCATTCGCTAACGTTTATAATACAAACATTTAGCAAACCCATTTAGCAGAGACACCACATTTGAGAGCACAAACAAACAAACACCCTAAACAAACGAGCTGCGCAATAATTCGAGCAAGTTGTAGCTGTTTGCCGAGCTAGGCCGCGTGCCAACTGTCGATGGCGGCCGTTTTTCAACGTTTATATCTATCTGCGACACTAAATCAAAAGTACGAAAGTACACCCAACGCAAATGGTTGCTACTAACAGAAAACTGTTTTCTGTTAGTAGCTACCATTCGCGTTGGGTGGTGAGTAGGCGAACATAAATTATGCCCACTAAAAAGATCTCGTACAACCGAACTGGTATGGTCTGCAACTTCAGCAAAGGTAACGTTAGTGTAAATGTTTATGCTGCCGATTTTCTTTCATGTGGGCTGTCAGTAGCATCGTAGCTCTCGAACGGATGGATCGATTTCGATGCAGTGTTTTTTTACGTGAAAGCAAGTTTCTTTGCGGCTGTTCTTAGCTATAATTTATGAAAATTGATTCAGACGATTAAAAATTATTGTGGGTTAACGCTAATCATATCGAGTTGGAAATAGTCGGGGGTTTTTTAATTTGCCTGGCAAATAAACTTGTCTTCCTGGAGCAAGAAGCATGTTCTCTCATTACATCATTGACTCTCTTTCCCTCGTTTATATTTATCTAGAAGAACACATCACATTCAATAGAGAATTCCTACATGGAGCAAAATGTATCTGCCTTGAAATAGATTCCCCCGAGCCTGCACACTGCACAGGCCGTGAGCGCTGGATGCACTCACATTTACATAATACGCCGCCGGTGGCTACAGCGGCGTGTGACGTCTGGCGAGGAATACAGGTCACGTGATCAGAATGAGCTGTCTCGGCCACTGGCGGCTGCCAGCCGAGATGGTCACCGGGCGCAATTACACTAAGGGCTCTTACAGACAAGCGACTATATGCCCACCAGTGACTATATGGACTCCGGTGTCCGTATACCGTCGCAATGAATGTTTTGTATGCAAGTGACAAATTAAGCGTAAAAATCGACTTTGTCTTTCAAATTGTCATCTTATTTCTAGGTTGACTGGAAGAGATTCCTATCTGGGATAAGTCAACTATTATACTTTTTCTACTTCCAACCTGTATTTTTGTGTTTATGTAAGTGAAGATTTAACAAACAAACAAAAAATGAGAATAACTAAAATCAATGAAGGAATTCTTCTAAAATAAAGCCATTCCGATCCATTTGTGTCAACATTGTAATCTGCGTACATGTTGACACAAATTATGCACCCTTTCGGTGTGTTGACAAAGGCGGCATCGGCTCTTACAAAGACGGGCCTGTGTGGCACGCCAAAACGGTATGCACACTATTTCATCGAATGTACTATTATACATGTAGTTACTAGGTATAGTACTTACAAGTCTCTCAGTGTCCCCACTTTGCAGACACATCACTTTCAATGCAAGCCCCCACATCCGCGCTCTTTCTGCATATTTTGCGTTGGCGTTGAGCCTCTTCGGGTCTCGGCCGCTTTGATGTTAAAAAAAAACCGCTCAGGGAGTCATGGTCTGAGATATAATAAAAAACTTCACATTAATGAACATACCCTTGACAAATTACAGTACATGGACAAATACATGGCAAAACTATAAGGGTTCCTTATTTGGTAACCTATCATTGTTACGAAACTTTAGTGTTCGAATTTCAGATGATCGAAAACGTTATATCGAAGTTTTAAATACCAAACTGATTATTTTACATAATTTTTCTCATCAATGAACTCATTTTATTCCTATGTTTCATTTGCCAGAATTACACGTAGTCGAATATTATATTTATTTATTTTTTGATCAAAATATGTCTTGTTCACTAGTACTAAAGGTCGAAGTCACTTATTTACTATTATTACTCAGCTACTGTTTCGTATTCTAAACAAGTGTGTTTCATAAAGTTCATAATTTAAAAAAAAACACGTTTAACAAGAATCAAGCTAAGTATATATTTTTATAATAAAAAAAAACAACCAACCTATTTTTATACTCGAACTTAGGGCGAAAATAACAAAGACAACAAAAACTGGTTATGGAAAAACTATAGGTTAGGTTATGTTAGAACTGCGACCACCCCACGCCAAGGTAGAGAGCCTTTAGTAACTATAGTAACTTAACAAATAATATAAAAAATATAATTTTAATTGTATGTTAACCGTTTTGCGTGTTGAAAAGAGATGATAGATGTCAATAAAAGAAAAATCTTTTGATAATTTGGAAAATATGTTTTTTTTTTTTTTTTACTTAACCTGTACTGTACTGACCGTGTACGTAACACCAGCATTCGTTCCAAAACCAAAATAATAGACGTGGGGAGAAAAGCAGCCAAACTCAAATGGGACTGGGCTGGGCATGTGTGTAGGATGCACCCAGATAGGTGGGCCAAGATCGCTACAGAATGGGTGCCGGCAGGCTGGCGTCGAAAAAGAGGTCGCCCAAGGACAAGGTGGTGCGATGATCTGGTGCTTTTTGACAAGACCTGGAAGTCGAAAATAAATGACAGAGAACAGTGGCGTACTAGAGGGGAGGCCTTTGCCCAGCAGTGGGACAGTATAGGCTAGTAAAGAAAAAAAACCTGTACTGTCCCACTGCTGGGCAAAGGTCTCCCCCATCTCTTTCCAAATATCTCGATCGTGTGCCACTTCCCACCATTCCTTCTCAAACTGACGCAAGTCGTCGCACCAACGCTTCCGGGGCCTACCTACCGGAAAATATGTTTATGACGTCTAAATCATCTTCCATTAGTAACTTCACGCAAAAATCAAGTTAGGATTTCAAAACATTTAGATATTGAAAACAATTATAATTAAAAATCGGTTTCTTAATAAGTTTTCAAATGAAATTACGGTTAAATGAAAATATGGAAAATAAAAAAAATAAAAACGTTTTCGGAAAAATAAGATTTTTATGGCAAAATTTTGTCTTTAAGATAGGTAACCCCTTATTTACTACGTAACCCTAAAATCGGTAATATTGCTTAAAATAAAATGTACCAATTACTTATTTTTTTTAAACATTTGCAAAAAAACTCTTTTTAATGCAGCGATCCATCAAGCGATGTTGTGATAATTAAATGCTAAAATGCGAAATAACAGCAAAACTCACGCGGATTGACATAAAAAGGGTGCGTGCTTTTGTTTAAATTGGCCTAAATAAATATTTTTTCGTGTGTTTACAAAACCGAAAGTGGCGACTGTTCCGATTTTGCATGTACATGTAAACATAACCTACGACAAAAATAAAATATTATACAATATTTTATTTTTAGACTTGTATAGATTTTCGAGAAAGAAAGATTTATCAATCTAATGTTTTATTTTCATGTACAATATTATAATTATCTACAGATATAAAGATGAAGGTCTGCACTTAATGTTAATATCTATATTTAATCAGGACTAGGCAGAAACACAAACGCACTACTCAAACAAATATTGGTATACTATTTGTGTACCTACGTAAGCTGTGAAAGCCCGTAATTCGCGAGCTTTCCTGAAGCAAACAAAGTAAGCGAGTCAATAAGGTGTTTCGCCGCACTTTGAACATTTTCTCCGTGGGTTGCTATTTCGCGAGCCCTGTTTTGCATAATTTTATTTTCTTTTCGTTCTGCCCGATTTGCTAACTAAGCTAAATAAGCTTTTGATATATTATTAGAAATGTCAGTTTCAATTGTGAACTAAAGTCTTTAATACTTTGTAATCTCTTTATTGGCAAAAAGTATATCTTATACCTTTAAACGAGCAATTCTTGTATATTTATTTATAAATTTCTGTGATCTCGTAAACGGCGCTAACGATTACGCTGAAAATTGGTATGTGGAGGTTTTCGGGGGTAAACAATCGATCTAGATTAGTCTTATGCTTCGAAAAACGCGTGTTTTTGAGTTTTCATGCGTTTTTCTTTCCACGCAGAATATGGTCGCTGATTTCGCCGCGGCGGCCGTCATCCGTTTGGCTCAGCGGTTAAGGATGCGGACCGCTAGAAAGAGTGTTACGGGTTCGAATCCCACTCGGTGACTTACTTTTGTTTATGTTCGAGTTTATATATAATTTTTTATGTTGTATTGTTTTTGGACAAGTTTAAAAAAAATGTAGTTAATGTTTGAGATGTAACCGAGCAAAGCTCGATCACCCAGGTACTAGAATCAAATTGTTACAGTCAGCTTGGTTTACTGCTACAAAACAAACTGACATAGTGTATCGCATACAAAATAGAACCTCATTTGTTTCCTTATTGCGGAAAACTTACAAGTGCACTTTTTCGCTTGTAATATTTACCCTTGTGGTATTTATTTTTTATGCAAATTGATAAAATGTTCTTCTTTTTTTGTTTTCCTATTCTTTAATAAAATCAGTAATAAATTCTTAATGTTCCATTTGTAATCCCACTAACCGAATGAGACAATATCCAGATACCCGATACATGAGATAAAACAAACAAATAAAATAACAATTATTTCGGACCAGTGCCCCGCAATTACCCCACTTGTTATTCAAAGCGTGAATCGGAACGTTCTCTCATCGACTCCGTCCGGAATGTTAACTCGTATTGGAACAAAATTTTCTTTGGAGTAAAAAGTAAAATCATTGTGCGTGTAATGTGGCGGCGCCAACTTGATATTTTATGAGTGTTTTCACTCTCGGCCGGCGAGCGGAGTGGGAACAAAATGAAAATAACGATGCAGGAAAAATATTACGCGTGAGTCAGCTGCATACACGTGATTTTTAGAGTTCCGTAGTGAAAAAGGAACCCCTAATAGTTTCACTGTGTCCGTCTGTCTGTCTGTCCATCCGCGATTTTACTCAGTGTGCAAAAAGGCTGTAATTTGGCATGGGTTAAAAAAATGTTAGGTATCTCCCGTATAAAATGGGAGGCTATTTATCTTTTCGACTAACACATCGTGTCATGTCTTGTTGAATAGGTCTTTCAAAAATATTGTGGGTTTGTGAACTCAATTTTTCAATTTAGGGATCCGATTCTGAAATATTTGCAAATTTTTGTTAGAGTCCGCAGGGTCCCCGCCTCTGTCACCTAAACGGTTGTAGGTATAAGGATACGTGAACTATCAGAGCAAGTAGGGTTTACAAAGAAAAAAGTTATAGACAAATAACAAATTTTACACAAGTTCCAGAAAATTCCTTTTGTCGTTAAACCATGAGGCGCGAACTCAAAGTCGGCATTCGCAACTACGGAATTAAAGTTTATTGATAAACACCTAAAAATAAGGTACTTACCTAATAAAGATAATTCCATTTAGTGCTAGATTATATGTCGTGGAACGTCACGGGGGCGAGTGCGGGGCACAAGGGCGCAAAATTTCGGAACTATTAGGTTGCACACATTTTTTTTTGGCCGAAAAAGCGTGATTTATTCCTAGATTTCGCTTAAGAGGTCCGCTCATGCCGGCGGAGTAGTAGTAGCTAGAAATACACATGAGCTCGATTTCAATTTTTCTTCTTTGTAAGGTCATAACATGTTTATATGAGTAACATATTCTCCAGAGGAAAAAGCGATTCTTTTTGCGTGAATAATTTACTTAATGTAATATTTTACTTTAATCTTAGATGAGAAAAAACCACAGATCTGTATATCCTTGGGATATCGTTTCAGAGGAAAAACCTTTGTTTTGTAAGCGCTATATTTAAACTGTTGTAACTGTCTTATTAATGTTGGTAGTTGCTGATGTAAAATTATTAAAAGTATTACCTAAGTACAGGTAAATATGTAAAGAATCAAATATTTACTACGTTTAGCTGGCACTTTTTCATTGTTTTTTTTTTTATAATTTATTATCGTTGTGTAAAAGAAAAGAGTTACAAACTACTGCATTTCGGAATGACCAATTGACCACTCTGCAAAGAAACCCCGAAGGAAACTCATTGAAACAACATTGGCCGCCTACGCGTATGAACAGCTTTATTATTTAATAGTTAATGTCAAGTTATAAAAATATACCTATACGTAAATTAATACAGTAATTCAAAAACGTTAAAAAGAGCTTATATAATAGTCTAAATAAATGTGTATTGCGCATAAAGCATCATAAGTTGATAAAGAACAAAGGCAGTATTTCGACGCAGGGCAAATCCTTTCAGATCTCAGCTTTACATCTCGCGTACGCCGCGGCAGCCGAGCGCGCACAATGGTGATGCGGCGAGAGGTGAAAGGGCAACGGGTGAAGCTGGTACACGTGAGATAAGACTAAAAAAATAACCTATCATAGTTTATATATATTATTACTTGTATAGAAACACTGTAGCTAAGGCTTACGAATAACTTATAAAGTTTTGGCACGTTCTGCAGGTAAAATGCCAAAAAGACTGGTAAGGTTTTTTGTTTTATCCCTTTACTACAGGACTTAATGCCTCTAAAGGTTTACTCATTAGAATCTACCAGCTGACAGTTGTTTCTCCTTTGGACTAATCGAACAAGATGATTCATTATTGAGTAATTCGGCGTCTGAATATTCCTCCTATGGACAGTTCACCGACAGAACGTTTCGAATCTGAGAGTTTCCACCTGAGGTTTCCACGACAGGACTTTTTTACCAATAGACTATTCTGCGGTAGATTTTTTTATCTTCGGAGTCTACAGTGTTTCAACGAGAGGAGTTACTACTAGTATATATCTGTATAGTGTATATCAGGCAACTATACTGATTGGACCAAAGGCCTCTAAAGCTTTACTATTGACGATAAAATTGTGGACGGTGGTCGGATTGCTGACTATGCCCGGCTGTCCGCTTTGGGCGTGGTTGCCTGGATTGATGACTGCGAGTAGTGATGATGATGATGATGATGATATTATATATGATAATAGCAGTCGTAAATATAAAACAAATTTAAAAAGTTACAAACAAGTGTATTCGAAAGAAAAACACCCAGTGTGTATATACCTTACAAAATATACAACACAATGATTCGAATCTATAAACAGCGTAATACCCAGACCTACACGCCGGAAACCAAAATTGTATTGGAGCCATAGTAGCGAAATAACATGACGTGGGCAGGCGGAAGGGGCGGCGGCGTGGGCCGGAAGTGACGCGCCCACTGCTGCTCGTTGCATCGGCTAATATAAGTACACAACTATATGTCTCTTGCATAAGCTAATATATGCGAGAAACATAGTCAGTATAAATATAAATTAACTTATATGTATATACTCGTACATAACTATTCTTCGTTTAATTTCTTTTTATTTTTCTTAATGACTATACTAGGCGCACAGCAAGATGCTGAGCGTAATATAGAGTTGATTTTGTACGTGACTAAATTATTTAATAAGGTATTCTGAATACTATCTACTTAGATATGCGCTTGCCCAGTCAGGCAATCAGCGGCTCTTGTGAGGATAAGTCGCTGTCCTTTTGAATTGTGGAGCTGAGTCGCGAGAAAATCACGAGGTTTCCGTGCCACTGCCCAACCAGAAGCTAGTAACCTACGGAGTTTATTGTATTGGTCACCGGCTCCTAATAACTATTTGAGTACTTTAACGTATTACGTGTTGTAACTAAAAACATTCCTTTGTCCTTCAAGTTTACACGGAACTACAAATCGACGTGGTTTTATGCATGCAGATCCAACAAACAAAAATATTTATACAGAAATTTTATTCTGAGAAAAGTTTAATGATGTGAAATAAAATTTTAACAAATACAAGTTATTAACGCGAAAAGAACCTTATAATACTACCATAAATACAATAATATACCACTACTACAAAATAAATCTTTTATCTATCTATCTACCACAATATTTTCCACTTGTGTGCTCAAAGACAACACCGTTTTACTTTTTGAGTAAATACTGTGTAGTTGGCTTTAAGACTGTACGATTTCTTTCTCATTGATGCATAGCACCCCGGGGTGTGCTTTAAAACGATGTCCTGCGTACTTCTCCTGGAAGTCGAGTGGTTTTAGAGGACTTTAGGCAGCTCGCAGCAAATTAACACGCTCGAAGAAGATCGGTTGTCGCCGCCTTGGTTAAAACAAGCTCGATAGAAACTTGATCGACAACGCTATGGTAAGCAGATACCCCAGCGACAACGTTAATCCAGTATCTCTAACATAATCGCTGTGCCGCCAAAGCGTCGTTGTCGATAAATGTCGGGTCGGTCGGTGTAAGCGAGCCCTACTCGGTGGCAATGAGGTGCACTTTATCGTGACTTACGAGTTTCATTTGCGGCGGAAGTGGTTCTAGATATAATAAAGAAGCGCGGGATCGAGAGCTAGGAGCACTTTAAAGAATTTTACAAAATAATATTACTTTTATTGTAGTTGCATTGCAGCTCTTGGTGCTGTAGCTGTAAGTTAAAGGCGGGCATTGCAATTTTATCCATCTCAAATTTAGCACTAAATTTAGGAGCTATAAATTGTAATGCACCATTAAGCTATAATTCTATGCACAGTAGAATTAACACAATAAACATTAAAATACGCAACATTTAGCTAACAAAATGACCACATATATATGGAAACGTAATTTTATGTAAAACATACAGAGCCATTTATTTCATTAATGGTTCAGTTGGAAATGACATTTATTATCGACAGCCACGGACTCAATTCCACAGAAAGCCCACAAGACCCGCCACAAATCACTGCCATCAATAACGCAGCATCCGCGGCCGAACTTTAGTGAGGAGCGCTGGCAAACGCACAAATAGAGCACACACGTTTATTTCAAATCAAAAAACCCGACTTTTAATAGCTTCATATGTAAACGCCATCTAGTGATGAGCACAGGAACTAAAAATTAAAAAAAACAAAAGTATCAAAAACTAATATCCACAGCGCTATCAATTATTTGCCAGACAAACAACAATAACCCTGAATTTCAAGCGTTAAGCCTCAATAACCAGTAAACAATAAATAATTGAATAACTTATTTAATTTGATCTTACTTATTTACATTGTGTTGACATAAAAAAAATTATCTATAAGAAAATAGCACCTAATTATAAATTATAAAGATTAACTTATATTGGGATAAAAATATATTTTGCATGATATATGCGAAGTACCAAATTTCTTCATGTTTGGTCCTGTCATTGCCTATCTATAAGAAGGTCGATGGCGGAAAGAATTATACGAAGGAAATTACTGGCGTTATGTAAATAGATCTCTGAATTACGCAGCCGAGGCCGACTTTTAAGTTGTCGAGGCATTGATGTAAAAGGAATCAATTTACGAGAGGATATCAGGATAATTTGGCCGGTGCTCGCGATCCCATAATTATAACACGTATAATTTTATTTACTGTCCCGTGCAGTTTTCGAATACCTGATTGCAGAATTATTTACCTAAATAAGTCAGATCTTGTCAATCAGTCAGTTAATCCTGTTATCTTTAGGTTCGATCTTGTCTTTGTTGCATTAAGCAAACACTAAAATGAAAAAATGGATAAAGCAGTAGCATTTTTATGAATGTTTTTGTTTTTTAATTCAATACAATGGTACTATATTGAATACTCACAGACTTACTTCATAAGTTAACCGACGCTAACTTTTAAAAGCTTTAAGATAAATGTCATTTACTTTAAAGAAAGAAAATGTTGTTTCTACTAACTTTTAGGGTAGATGCACCATTAGCGGCCCGATGGAATCACGGACAGCCTCTGATTGTAATCGAGTTTGCGAGTCTCGCTCGTGTATGTGCGTTGCAATGTGACAATATTTCTGCTAGGCGGCAGTTTAGTGAGTAACTTAAACGTCGTTTACGGGTAACTTGCTAAACAACTTGTAAATTTTATAACGTTTTCATGGCAAAAATTTTCAATTTTTTTATTTATTTTTCCCTTCACTTTATAATACGTCTAGTAAAACTCTTACTTCTTAGATAAAAAAAAATTAACTACAAAGGACAATTTTGTTTACACTTTGAAATAACCACAAAAGTAGATGCACCATTAGCGGCCAATGAGATTCCGCGAGATGTGATTGCGGCGACGGTAATGGAGTTTGCAAGTCGCACCTGCACTAAGCTCATTACCGCCGACACAACAAGCTTTTTATAGCAAATCACGTTCCGTGTAAAAGGAAAAGAGGATTTATTTGTTAATAAGATAAAAGACTTGCGGCTATGCGACTTCCGACCTAAAATAGGACCACTCCATCTCTTCATGAGGATGTCGTAAGAGGCGACTTAAGAACTAAGCGCGACTCGGCTCCAACTGTATTCCCAAGGAAGGTTGAAAACAGGCCTTTTCTCCCCGGCCGACTGAGGGGTTTGCGTGGGGTAACTAATACTTACAGTAGCCACTCGTAGAACCTTTTTAAACCTTTTGAACAAGTTGGTGTGATGTGATGCTTCCGCCATAATACATTCTGAAATATACTAAATACGCAAATACGAAAGATGGGATAGCTTTCGGAAGGATAAGGATCTGTTGCATATTTGTGTATTAGTACATGATAATTGTACAATGTTCTTGCCCTTTCAGTCTAAATAAACAATATGATAACAAAATGAGTAAGCAATACATTTTTAAACATTCAAACAACCTCTTCTTCAAAATATTGACGGATCCCAGGACTTTGAAGTACGTAATTTAATAAATTGTGTAATTATGTTTCCTTGCAGAAGGATTTGCCTCGCTTTCCATAAAATCCTTCCACGACCTCGTTAGGGATGATGAAAAAGTTTTATGTTTATTTTACTACCTGCCTTGGTCCGTGGTTTATCATAAACCGATGTTGAAAACAATATTATGCTAAATACTTTAACGAAAGTTATATACTTACCTATTATTTTCAACCCACACAAAAAAAGGAAGAGGTCATCATTTCGTCGGGATCTTTTTTTTAGGGTTCCGTACTTGAACGGTTAAGACAAGACCCTACTACTAAGACCGCTGTCCGCCCGTCTGTCTGTCAACAACCTGTATCTCATGAACCGTGATAGCTAGACAGCTGAAATTGTCAAGGGGGGCTCCGATACAAAAAACGTGATTTTTTGCCGTGTTTTGCTCAATATTAATAATGGTAAGAGCGGTTTCGCACTACATTCCAATAGATACTGGTACGGAACCATTCGTGCGCATTCGAATATTCGAAGACGCCTAGACCGATTAGGAAGATTCTTTTTTTTGTTTGAAAGGGCATACTTGTCAGGTGGTCCCTTAGAAATTGTATGAAAATCGGTGGTGTAGTTAGGGGTGACGTCGGTATACGGTAATATTTCAAAACTAAAAAGTATTGAAATACTATATCATTTATTTAATTAAATAATAAATTTATACTAACCTTCATTTCTGTTTATTCCGTTTTTAATTAGACCTAGAATTAGGAAAACCTAAAAAAGTATAGAACTTTCGAAAAATGGTGATGCGATTTTCACTGCACGTTACTGAAAGCCAAAAGAAATTCATTAAGGAGAATAGTTTAAGCGAACTTTAATATCCTCGATTGCGCTGCGAGCTTTAATTGCAGCGAGCGGTAAAGTTAATTCGGAAGTTAATATAAAACACTTTGTTTCCGCGCTGTACTCGGAGCGTACTGCACTAATTTACAGTTTCTTTGGCGAAATAAATACATTTCTTCCATCCACTACGGTGAAGCCAAAAGATTAATGTGTATCGTTCATCGCTATGTTTGCATGTCTCGTATGTATGTATGTTTTACTGATATCCCTGATACCTTGACTTATAAGGTATCGTTGGAAGCGTCTTAGCTGACCGCTGGTTACAGGCTATGTGACGTCACAGTAAATTGAATAAGATACTGTTTAAGGTATCAAATAAAAAGGCTATAAAGCGTGTTACTATAATATTTACATTATTAGCTATGACTCCCTTCTGAGGTCGCATACTGTAAACAAACGTACTTTTCAGTTTACATAGGTATCATCATCATCATCATCATCATTTCAGCCACATAACGTCCACGGCTGGACATAGGCCTCACCCAATATACTTATATAGGTAAATTGTATCTATATATGTTTGCAGATTTACAATGTGTTCTAAATGAAACAGCTTCTCCCATAGGGACCACTTTCATAGCCATTATGTCATCACACAGTAATGCACATTGATTTATAAATAAGAAAGGGTTGTTATTGTAAAACTTAATTTACTTTTGTTCATTTCTTATAAACGGTTTTCCTTTCATAATACATCACAATTTTTCATCTCAGATCAAGATGATACCAGGAGGAAAAAAACGCTTTCTTTGAATTATCTTAACGTTCGGCGGAAAGTTGCAGGAAATTGACAATATTTACATAACTGCTTTGACCCCTGGCCATTTTATCTCCCCCCCTCTCACTTCCCCCTTCTTTGTAATTTGTTTATTCTTCGTTGCTTTAATTCGGACTTGTCAGAAATAGGCCATTTGTCATAATTTCTTGTTTTCTTTTTATCTCTCTGAGTATCTACTTGCATTCCATTTATCATATTATGAACTTGAATAATGGTACTATGAGAATGCCATGTTTGAATTTCCTGTAGATCCCATAAAACAAATTTTTGTAACAAGACGCTCTGTTTTCAAAAATTAAAAATGCTCGAATTATATAACGCGAAGTTGTTATTTTGCGTCTTAGGTATGCCTCGCGTAAATGTCTGTCACCTGCTTCTGTAATTCAAAACTCAAATGTTTATTTAGTAATTAGACCTTTTTAGGCACTTTTACAAGTCAATAAGCATAACTTAAATAAATAAATATATAGGGACAAATCACACTGATTGAGGTAGCCCCAAAGTAAGTTCGAGACTTGTGTTATGGGATACTAACTCAACGATACTATATTTTATAACAAATACATATATAGATAAACATCCAAGACCCAGGACAATTTGAAAAAGGCCATTTTCCAACTTGCCCTGACCGGTAATCGAACCCGGGACCTCTGGGTGGCGGACTAGCATGGTGACCACTACGCCACGGAGGTCGTACGTGTAGTGTATATTAAAATATATTTTTTATATCGAGTGCTAAATGAGTGGATGGCAGCAAACTGCCTTGGATCGTGAATTATGGAAGCATAGAAGGGGAGGCCTTTGTCCAACAATGGGGTAATACATAGGCTATTTATATAAAGGAAAGCTACCGATACCAACGCTTCATCACGACCACTGCTGAGAAGAAATGCCGAAAAAAAACAATTTTCACAGTATTATTACTGTCTTTTAATTGACCAAGCGAGCGAAGCGTCTCAGTTTTGAGATTGGCCAAAAATGCTCTGTTAGGCTGTCAGTTTGCCTGTCTGTCCGGCTGTTCTCGCCTACAAGTCGCATTTCTCAACCGATTCTCTTTAAAAATTTATGAGGAAGTCTGAAAATTATATCGAATATTTCTGTCGATCCAGTTTTTCGAAATTTTTCCAAATGGCGAAAATATTTTTGTAACCCTTATTAAGTTAAGACGCAACTTTTTGTCTAAAAATCTTTTTTACCCGATGAACTTTAACGGGCAAAGTCTACAGCTCACACAAGTTACTAAAAGTTATTAAAAACTTATAATATAAATTTCCCTTTTCAATCCCGTTGATCACGGTCGCATGATGATGCGATGCCTTCCTTAGCGTGGATTTTTATAAAACTTGCATTCCAATAGTGTTTTCGATTCATCATAACTAGGAACGGTGGACTGGTCGCTTGTACTCAGCAATTATATCTACTTTACCAATCAAGCATTGGGCCTACCTACAAGTATGACAAACTTGATTAAATCCACATAACACAACAAAGCAACCAGATCTTTCATATCATAACACTCTGCACGGCTGCGTAAGATTTAACGGGCTACAAACCCGTACCTAGCCGCTCTAGACCCTCTTAGATTTTCAAGGCATCGTAGCATGTAACTCTGTTACTAAAACGTACTACTTTGAGATTTCATGCGAATGTTTCAACAAATGCTATAAAATTAGAGGCGGACGCGAGATTTCTCGAGCGGCAACTTTCAACTTTAGCGAGCTGCCCGCGCCGCGATGCGGAAACCGCGGCGGACCGCGGAATGGCGATTGCAAAGTTGCCGAGATGGAAACAACAAGGAACTTGCTATGATACATTACTCCTTTTAATAGCACAAACTTTAAGGAGTTCAGCCGGTGGTGAGTACACTTTAGGGACGCAATTGTGGTTTATTCGTTTATGCGTAAAACCACAATCCAAGAGTTTCTGCTTCTGTCTCAACCACAAAACTACTTTTACGTAAAAACTCAAAATCGGCCTATCCGTTCGAGAGCTACAATGCGACAGACAGACATTAATTAATAAATAAATATATAGGGACAAATTACCCTGATTGAGCTAGCCCCAAGGTAAGTTCGAGACTTGTGTTATGGGATACTAACTCAACGATACAATATTTTATAAATATATATATATAGATAAACATCCAAGACCCAGCGCAAAGACCATTTTACAACTTGTCCTGACCGGAGATCGAACCCGGGACCTCTAGGTGGCAGACTACCATGTTGACCACTACGCCATGGAGGTCGTCATTGGCGTGTAACTTATAACCCCATATTTTTACGTCGGTGGTTAAAAACACACAAAACTATTATCAATAGCAACGCACATCGCCATAAACTGTTGGCAGCAGGCCCGGGGCCGGTGGCGCGCATCTTTTTACTGACGTTACATACGAGCGGCATATTGCCCGGCGGTAAGTCAGCAGCTTTACTACCATGGGCGTAGTTTGCGAGAAAATTAACCGACAGCTTGTAGCGGAGTCAATAAAGCCATGTTTTACTCCTTTATTGCATAGCACATGTTGGTGTTAGTGCATTTCTGTACCAGTTTATTCTGATCTCGCGTAAATTGTAGCAGTTGAGGGAAGTGGTGCAAATTTTGAGTATACGGTTGAGTCTGACAATGGACTAACAATTTACAAATACAAATGTAAATTACCACGTTTACGACTACTGTTGCTTACCATTTTATTAAACTAAAAAATTATATGTATGTCTGACATTTCGAGACCATGCAAGTCATCCACTGCTTTAATTTAATCTTATACCTTTAAACGAGCAATTCTTGTATATTTATTTATATATTTCTGTGATATCGAAAACGGCTCTAACGATTTCGCAGAAAATTGGTATATGGGGGTTTTTGGGGTAAACAATCGATCTAGATTAGTCTTATGTTTGAGAAAACGCGTGTTTTCGAGTTTTCATGCGTTTTTCTTTCCACGCAGAATATGGTCGCTACTTTCGTCGCGCCGGTCGCTATCCGTTTGGCTCAGCGGTTAAGGATGCGGACCGCTAGAAAGAGTGTTACGGGTTCGAATCCCACTCGGTGACTTACTTTTGTGTTTTTTTATGTTTAAGTTTATATATAATTTTTATTTTGTATTGTTTTTAGACAAGTTAAAAAAATGTAGGTAATGTTTGAGATGTATCCGAGCAAAGCTCGGTCGCCCAGGTACTTATATGCTAACAGGCAAGAAGCTTGTACTGTGTAAATGAGCCTTTATGCTTTAATCTTTTAAGTTGAAATGCCACCTGAATGTGGTATTTATTGTATAATACATATATTCAAATAAGAGAGTATGTACAGCCGTAGGGAGCGCAAATGTCAAGGCAAATTAATATCACTAATTGAAAAGGATGTCTGTCTATCACAGCTATCTTTGAATGCAGTGAAGTACAAGAGTTTATTCCCATTAGAACTGCCAGTAAAAATAAATTAATGGGTATATTAGGACAGGCTCGTAATGAATTTTGGTTCCCAAACATGAAATTACCTCTACAATACTCAAACACACACTGAAAACCATTGTTTATTGTTCCGTTTGTACAAAGGCAGGGCGAGAAGGTGTGACTCGCAATAAGTAGGTCTTGCCCCAAGAGAGGTGACGTCACGGGAAGAGACGCCCGTAATTTACGTAGGTGACGCCACGAGTCACAACGGTTCAACAATATATAGATTGCCATTTATCTATCGAGTTCCGTGTTGTTGAGTAATAAACTGACAGTGACTTTTATAAGAAGTAAAAAAAAAGTGTATTAAATAGAAAATTTATGAAAATTAAATATAATATATTTAATGGATTATTTAGCATTTCTATAACCTGTAGAAACACTTAATGAAGAAATACATAAGGCTTATAAATTACAAACAAAATCTTTTACTAAGATTGAAACGGTTCATGACATTGTTCTCAAATAGTTCTGTCGATACAATACCAGCGAAAGAGAGAAACCACCCTTTATTCCCAAAACATTTCATTCGACAGACAACGGAACAATAGACCATTTACAGGGATACGACAGGGAACCAAATTCCGTGAGTATTCTCATTCACCAACATAAATACGGTGCACTTGATACATAATAGTGACGGTACAAAACCAGAGGTCTATTATGTGCTACCCTAAAAATATAGGTAAGCTTTTATACCCTTTTTGAAGAGCCTCAATTTTATCCTTTATCACGGAAAACATAGCAGGGATCTTGTTTGATAAATTTAGCATGCGAGGGATTTAACGTGTATACGTTTCTTGTGTTCAACGCATTCCTTGTTAATCAGGTGAGACGTGACTTTCGTTCGTTTTTCGTGTGTGTGAGTGGCCAACACTGGTGTCAGATTTTTCAAGCTGCCTTAAGGCATCTTACATAGCTTGAGGACTGCCATATAAAGAAAACAGCCGGGACTAACGGAGCCCACTTGTGGTCCTCCACCACGCCCGGTATCGCTCAACTTGCGAAAGCGCTAGTAATCTTCTTCTTCTTATATTTAAGAGCTAGGCTCTTGTAATACGTGACCCTTTTACTGCGAACGTCGGATTTTTCCAACAAACATTGTCGGGCCCATTTCGCGAGCGTCAGATATTTCTGATAAAAAACCACTGCTCGAGTTGCTCATAACTTATCCACATCCCTTTTTGTTTGTCATCATCATCATTATCATCATCAGGTATTTATAGTCTCCACTACAGGAACACAACCCTCTCTGTACTACTAGAGCCATATTTGGTCAGAGAAGTCAGAGGATTTGGCCTACAAACTCCACGCTGGCCGGAGTGGTTGGAGAGGTCTCATGATGTTTAAAAGCTTTGTTTATCTTGTATTTCCTTAGTCACCTAGGTATTTATTTTAGATTTACTATGCCTAACTGATAAAAAGTCTCTTGGTGAAAGGGACATATGACGTAAGAGACGTTCAACATTCCGGAAATCGCAGCTGTACGTTGTAAAAAGATCATAAGCTACTCAGTACACTCCAAAAAACTGTTATCGGTGTTATTCTTTATCTCTTAAAACATCACAAAGTAAGAAAATAAACTCCAGTGGTCTGTAGTTTCGCTCTCACAAAAATCCCAACCCATTTTCCGCTTTCTGCACTCAGACAGATCTAGCCCGAACTCGACGGCGGCCGGCTCGCAGCTCTCGTTTAGTTCTCCACCGCACAATTATGTTACCCTTTAAAGCAATTGCGAGCTAATCTATTTCGCAAGACATTGTCTGCCTCTTTTCTTGGAAACGAAGCGTTTGACTGAAGACTCTGTTCGTAGTTTAGAATTTTAAATCACCCGCTGTAATATCTGAGATGTACATGCAAAAAGACTATGCTAGATGAAGGATTCGCGTAAACACAGAGCACTACGAGTATATACTAGCGTAAATAACGAAGGGTGGTCATTGTTAGTATACATACTTTTCATACATATTTTACATTGTTTGTCCGCCTTCGAACTGAGGTAGGCCGATGCAGGCATAATTTGGCCCGTTGGCGTTACGTTGATGGATCCGCAACGCAGTGTCAGTGTGGGCATAGCGACCAGACTATGTCACACCTCCTTTCTTGCCCATCGTGCCCTACCAGCTGCACTAAACGTGTCCTGAGGCCTCGGACAACGCTGTAAAAGTGGCGTCTTTCTGGAGGGAAATTGTTTGAACCAACGACACAAAAAGAAGAAGATTTTATTTGTTAAATTGTATAAGGTTAGGTCTGTAAAAACGAGCCGCATTGGAAAATAATCAATGAAAAATAACTAGATCACAAATTGTCAAAACTAAGTGATTATTTCTTGTTGCTCTTTGTTGTTCTATTTATGTGTGTGTAAGTGGTCAACACTAGTGTGGGATTTCTAAGCTCTCTAGCTTTACGACTGCCATACAGTATACAGTGATGACTGTTGTTTCATGATAATATTTAGGAATTTAGTACTGTTGGGGACGCGCAAGCCAGAGTAGTATTTGAGGGCGCGGTGCGTTTCCGAACGTACTGGACGTGTTAAAGAGCTAACATATTATTAAAATTATTTTTGGTGTAATCCTTAAAAAATACAAAGCTAAAATTGTGTTGCGGTGTTCTATATTTCTTGTCCTTTCTATTAGTGCCTAAAACTTGATTTGGGATGCAGTATTGGCTGAGAAATAAGCAAGTGAAGTGGTGAAATCAATGGTTGATAAAAGTGTCCGTGCGGTAGCTAAGATATTCGTCATCTTCTTACCCATCTTGTTATGACTCACAGCTGACACACAGAGTCACCTATAAATCAATTTCACCGTCTAAGTCGTAAGCTAGCTGGCGCAGCGGCACAAAGTGCGTCGTGAGACCACCCAGATCTGTGCTGGCTGTTTAAAACCTATTGAAACGCGTCAGTTCCTAGCTTGCAAGTTGTGCGGAAAACATTATGATCTCACATGTGCGAATGTGTCGGAGCAACGATTTTATAGCACAATGACTTCCGAACACAGAGCCGCTTGGAAATGCCCACTGTGTATCTGCAGCCAGCCTCGCTTTGACAATAGTAATACACCAGTACGTGGCGCCTTAGAAAGAGTAATGTAGCGTCGCGGAGCAGCCGTGGAAAGCTCATCTGATCAAATGGATGATAAATCGTTAATTTTCCCTTTCGCGTCGAATCTTAACAACACTGCCCTTAATGAAACGCTAGAAATAGCCGATACTCAAATGTTACTGCTCGAGCTTCGCCAATTTAGAGAAGAGTACCGTGAAAACAGGGCTTCAGACAGGACACAAATGAAAATGCTGGCTGAATCATTGGAAAAAATTCATTATCGGCAAGATGAAAGTGAAAAAAATTATAAAATCTTATTGAATAGGGTTGATCGCCTTGAGGCTCAAATGAAGGAGCAGGCGAAGGATCCTGGCCCTGCGACGAGAAGTGGCGTTGAGCAGTCCCTTCTTGAGTCCATTCTTGAGCTCAAGGCCGAAATCAATGACCGTGACCAGGATCTCTTGCTAAATGAAATTGAAATCTCCTGTGTTGCGGAACAGCCCGGTGAGAGCCTCGGTCATGTTGCCATTACACTAGCAGACAAATTGTGGGTCCAAATAAGAGACGAAGACCTGGTGAGCGTGACACGAGTGGGACCACCGCCTGGGCAGCCGGATGCGGCCCGGCCTACGTCGGGTCCGCGACCACGGCCGATCGTTGTTCGCCTGGCACGCAGAGCCCTCAGAGACCAGCTACTCCAGGCAGCACGCGTGCGACGCGCTGCTACCACCGATGGGACAGGACTGCCCGGCCCCGCCCGACGATTTTACGTCAATGAACGATTGACGAAAGCCAACAGGCTTTTGTTTCGTCGTGCTCGCGAACTGGCTGTCCAACATAGATGGAGGTTCGTCTGGACCCGAGACGGCCGCATATATGCCCGGCAGCACCAGGACCCGCAGGCCCCCCGTCACCGCATTCGCAGCGAGCAGGACCTTGTCCGTGTTTTTGGGCTTGGAGCTGTTTGTTCTGTGGGCTCCACTGAAACGCAATAAATACCAATTGTTAATTAAATTGTTTCATCATAAATGTTGTACGTTTATATGTCTATCTTTAATTATCACTGCGAACGAATTCTGTTTTAAGTTATTATGTTTATATTTACCTTCAGCTATTTTTGTTTTGATAACCGGTCATAATACAATCTACATGAAACCATCGTCTATTTGTCGACGACTATTGAACCTGAAAATATTACATTTTAACATTAAATTATATTCCGCACGTAGCACTCAATTACCAATAACCATTTTCTACATCAACATTCATTATTTTGCTAAAGAAAACCTGCCTCTACTGATAAATGGTAATGTTGTTATGAATATTTTTAGTATTTTCTTATCATTCTTAAAATTATTATTGGGATATGTACACGTACCTTTGCTCTTTTTAATTATTAATAACTATGTATATTTTCCTTTAATTTGTAGTCACTTTAACCTTAATGAGACCTGCAATGTATATGAAACATTAATCAATAATTTTGTTATCTGTTCTATCTTATTGAATGTTCACTTGTGTCTAATTGGTAAGGAATTTACTTTAATTTTGCTACTATTGGTATGTTGCTGTGTAATCATGCCACTGTTTATTATTTACGTTTTGGGTGCTGCAGTAATACAGATACATAAACCTCATATGAAAGTGAAGCGAATCGATCGGTATTTACTACTAGTTTTTAATATTATTATTTACACTAAACTACTTATTCAATTAACAATTTTATATATTTATAACATTTATTACAGGTTATTATTTATTTATCATACAGTACAGTTGGAAGTCATAACAACAATATTAAGACGTATACTGATTTACTTACCTTTGCTTAGTATTCACTTTTTTCCCCCGTGATAGGTCCAAAGAGCAAACTGTTCAAACTGGGATTATATAACCCTGGCTCCTTGCCTTCGAAATGTGACGACTTCCTAATTGCGATGGATCGCTTTCAACCCGACATCATTGCTATCAATGAAACATGGGTGCGCAAGGGACAAGAGATGCGTGCGCCTACACCGAACGGCTACCGGTTGCATAATGCCCCGCGTCCTATGCAGGTGCGGGAGGGGCGCGGGGGAGGTGTCGGCTTTTACGTTAAGCGAGGATTACGTATTCGAGTCGCTAGGAACCCGCAGGCTGCGGATCCTAATATTGAGCAAATGTGGTTATCAACTCGTATTAACGGATACTCCTTGGCGATAGGCACGGCTTATAGAACGGACCGAGTAAATGTCGATGAATTTATTGACGCCTTGACGGAGTCTGTACTATTTTTTTCTGATCATGACTACGTAGTGCTACTTGGAGATTTTAATATAGACATGTTAAAGCCAAATGATGACAAAACCATAAAATTTAATCACTTTCTGCGTTGTGTTGATTTGATACAGGTAGTTCAGAATCCAACGCATTTTACTAAACACTCAGCAACTTTGATCGATCTGATCTGTACGAACGCACCGTACTAATATAACTGGCAAAGTGGATGGACACTCAATGGTTAATGCTGAACTCCAATTAAAAAAACCCAAAATACCCCCCTAAAAGCGTGTCTTATCGTCCGTTGAAAAACATGAACATGTCTTCATTTAATAATGATTTATGTTCCATAAATTGGGAATCCTTGGCTGCTCTTCCCACCGTCGAAGAAATGGTGACTCAGTTTACTTCGACTATTTTATCACTTTACGACAGACATGCCCCTATAAAAAAAATTAAAATCAGACCTAATCACTCACTACCGTGGGTAACTGACAACTGTAGGCTTATGATTGATCTTCGGGACGAGGCACACAAGCGATATCGACAGACTAATTGTGAGAGTGACAGAAAATATTATTTGGACCTAAAAAAACTTGTTATAGCTAGTATAGCTAATGAAAAAAAGGCCTACTTTAATCATCACCTTAATTCGCAAATGAATAACAGTAAGGCATTCTGGACTAACCTTAAAAATAAAATATTAGTTGACCCAAGTAAAAATGACATATTACCACAGCAATTTGACAATCCTGATGACATTAATGACCACTTCCTTAATATCCCTGCAACAAATATGACAAACATTTCTAATTTAACTTTTTATGAATACCATCGTTTTAATGACTCGGTTTTTAAATTTAAACCTGTAACTGAGGATGATATCGCTGAGTATATTACGTCAATTAAATCAAACGCCACTGGAAGTGACGGTATTAGTCGAGACATGATTATTCTCACACTTCCTTACACCTTAGGTGTTATTACAAGAAAAATCAACCTGTCCCTTCTCTCGGGTACTTTCCCACCTCAGTGGAAGGAGGCCTTGGTCACTCCAATCCCTAAAACTACTAATCCTAGTAATTTCTCTGATCTGAGACCTATTAGCATACTGCCTTTCCTCTCAAAAGTTTTAGAAAAAGCTGCGTACGTCCAACTGTTGTCCTATACTGAATCAAATGACATATTACCAAACCTCCAGTCGGGATTTCGCAAAAGCCGAGGTACGCTTACAGCTTTACTGGATGTAACAGATAATATACTTGCTGAACAAGATATTGGTAACGGCACTATCTTAACACTTTTAGATTTTTCCCGAGCTTTTGATAGTTTGGACGTTTCTTTGTTGTTATCTAAGCAATCCTACTACGGTCTCGATCATCACTCTGTCAGATGGTTTGATAGCTATCTAAGTGGTCGTTCTCAGCGAGTTAAATTATTGCGCGCTGATGGTTCGTACCTTCTGTCGCAACCCCATCCTGTTAACCGTGGTATTCCGCAAGGATCAATACTAGGACCATTACTTTTCATTATCTACAGCGCAGATCTATCTAAGGTAATAAAGCATTGCCAATATCACTTATATGCCGATGATGTCCAAGTGTATATATCAGACACACCTGAGAATATCACTCACGCAGCAAACAAGATGAATGAGGATCTGGAAAGAATAGCTGAATGGTCCACCAAGAATTCCCTTATTCTTAATCCAAATAAATCTAAGACTATGGTTTTCGGGTCTCGGTTGCAAGTGGAAAAAATTATCAGTGAAAATCCGACAATAATAATGCTTGGCAAGGTGATTGATAGGGTGTCAGAGGCAAAAAATTTGGGTATTGTTTTGGATAGTGAACTTCGGTTTGAGACTCAGGTGCAGAACGTAGTCAGAAACTGCTTTTTCCGTATAAGGGTCCTTTACAAAATTCGTAGTTTGTTAACCGAAAATGTACGTATTAGTCTTATTATTATCGTCTTCACACTGCCCCGCGGCCCTCGCATATGAAGAAAGGGCGAGGGGGCGGAGTCGGATTTTACGTGAAGCGCGGCTTGCGTGTGCGCGTTGTAAACTTACGGAATCCTGATATTGAACAGATGTGGTTGTCTACGCGAGTAAATGGACATACTTTGGCAATTGGCACGGCTTATAGGCCTGAATGGGTAAAAGTTGACCAGTTTATTGACGCTCTAACGGAATCAAGCCTTTCCTTATCAGACCACGACTACATAGTCTTTCTGGGGGACATTAACATTGACCTAATGAAACAGAATGACGCTGACGCCTTAAAGTTTACCAATTTTTTGAGTTATTTAGAACTAAACCAGGTAGTTACAGAGCCTACGCACTTCACAAGCCACTCTAAGAAATTGATCGACGTCGTATGCACTAACGCCCCTGTTAGGAAAGTTTTGGTTACGAATATAACGGGTCGAGTGGACGGGCACGCTATGATAAATGTAGAATTAAAATTAAAGAAAACCAAAATACCCCCTAAAATCATCTCGTATCGCCCTCTAAAGACGATTGATATGGACGCTTTTAATAAAGATTTGCATTCGATGAACTGGAATTCTGTAACTCAATTGCTTCACGTCGGGGAAATGGTGGATAAATTCAATAGTCTTATCCTGGGACTCTTTGACAAACATGCACCTACGAAAACATACAAAATTAGATATAATCACTCACTACCATGGGTAACGGATACTTGCAAATTCATGATAGAACTACGTGACCAAGCCCGTAACAATTATCGACAAACTAAATCTGACAATGACAAGAAATATCTCGCCGATCTTAAAAAACTAGTAAAAGACAGTATTGCCAATGAAAAGGTTGCGTATTTCAATCACCACATTAATTCAAAAATTGATAACAGCAAAACTTTCTGGAAGAATCTGAAAGAGAAAATTCTAATTGATCCTACTAAGAGTGATTCTTTGCCTAAATCTTTTGATAACCCTGACGACATTAATAATCATTTTTTGAATCTTCCCAATACAATCAATAATAATAATAATTTATCTAATTTGACATTTTATGAGTTTAATCGTTTTAATAATTCAACATTTCAATTTCAATCTGTATCGGAAGATGACGTAGCAAAATTCATAATCTCAATTAAATCGAATGCAGCTGGACATGACGGCATCAGTAGGGACATGATTCTTCTTACTCTTCCATCTACTCTGAGTGTGATTACGCAGATAATAAACACTTCTCTTCTCACTGGTTGTTTTCCTCCTCAGTGGAAGGAGGCATTGGTGATACCGATACCTAAAACGAACAATCCATCTGATCTTGCCGACCTTAGACCAATTAGCCAATTACCTTTTCTCTCAAAGGTTTTGGAAAAGGCTGCACACTTCCAGTTGTCAAGTTATATCGAAGCGAATAATATTTTGCCGATGTTTCAATCCGGATTTCGTAAAGGCCGTGGAACGCAAACTGCGCTGTTGGACGTTATCGACAACATTCTCGCCGAGCAAGATGGCGGACGTGGAACTTGCCTGACTCTGCTAGATTATTCTCGCGCCTTTGATAGCCTTGATTCACCTCTTTTGATCTCCAAACTTTCATACTACGGCTTTGACCACCAATCCGTACTGTGGTTTGATAGTTACTTGGGTGGGCGGTCTCAGAGAGTAAAACTTATAAAAGAGGATGGTTCTTGTCTCTTTTCTCAACCACGACCTGTAAACCGCGGAGTCCCACAGGGTTCTATACTTGGTCCTCTACTTTTTACTATTTACTGTGCTGATCTTGTCAAGGTAATAAAGCATTGTAAATACCACTGCTATGCCGACGATGTCCAGGTATACATATCTGATACACCCGAGAATATTTGTGAGGCAGCCCGGAAAATGAATGAGGATCTGCAGAGTATTGCTGATTGGTCTGCCAAAAATTCTCTTGTGCTCAATCCAGCGAAATCCAAAGTCATGATTTTTGGTTCCAAAGTGCAAATTGCCAAAATAGTTGATCAAAATCCAATCATCACTATGCTAGGTACGGCAATAGATAGAGTGGATGAGACAAAAAATCTAGGCATTTTAATGGACGGTGAGCTTAGGTTCGAAAAACATGTCAGCAATATAGTTAAGAACTGTTTTTACCGTTTGAAAATATTATATAAAATAAGAAAATTGCTAACGGAGAAGGTACGAATTAGGTTATGCGAATCTTTAATCCTATCGCGGCTTAACTACGGAGATATAGTCTTTGGGCCTCGACTTTTAGAAAGAACACAACGTCTTATCCAACGTGTCCAAAACGCGTGTTGTAGATTTTGCTATAATATCCCGCCGCGAAGTCATATTACGCCATATCTGAACGACAATTCGATGCTGAATATGGTCTCCCGTAGACAACTACATCTGGCAACTCTGCTGTTTGGAGTAATAAAATATAAAATGCCAGAATATCTTTACACGAAGATTATGTTCAACCCCAACCGTAATGCAAGATCCTGTCGTCCACCACTTCTCGTGTATCGTCATAAAACAGCTTCTTTCAGGGGCAGCTTCCGATATCAGGCGACGAAATGTTGGAACAACATACCCCCTCCAATAAGACTCTATACGTCAATTTCATCTTTTAAAACAAGGTTTCGCACCTATTTATTAGATTTGCAAAAAATTCAAAGTCCAACACGTTGCTGGTAGCGGGGGCTGTCAGCCGAAAGTTCTTCTAGGCCTATGTTACTGCTTATTATACCCACATCCCCTTCGTATATTCTTTTTAAACAACATATGTGATACGAGTAATGACAACGCCAAGACAATATTTACACAACAGCAATGCTATATATATGTATATGTATTTAAACTTTCGTATTCTATTACACTATTTACTTATCTATGTATTTATGCATACACACAGCCTCATTTTTCTATTTGTCTATTTTCAAATCATGATTATCGCACCACGCATCTCTTCAGGTCACAGCTGAAAATCAGTGTATTGCTCCCGGGCAATATTACCACTGAGCTGTGGCCTATTTGTATTGCTGTAGCACACACATTGAAAATTGTGCAGGTAGGTAGAAGTTTATTTAATTTTTTGTGTCTGATTTGTGTATTTTTTTTTGTATGTGTGTTATAGCAGCAAATAAATGAGTTTATCTATCTATTATCTATATTAGACTATGCGAAGCACTAGTATTGTCACGACTCAATTACGGTGACATTGTATATGGTCCACGTTTGTTACAGAGGACACAGCGCCTCATCCAATGAGTCCAGAATGCGTGCTGTCGCTTTTGTTTCAATGTCCCTCCACGTAGCCATATCACCCCGTATTTAAATAGTGCCGCTATGCTTAATATGGAGTCTCGTAGAAAACTCCACTTAGCGACCTTAATGTTCGGTGTAGTTAAAAAAAGGAAACCGGAGTACCTTTTTTCCAAACTCCAATTTTATGATGGACGTAACGCTAGGGCATGTCGACCACCTTTGTTAGTATTTCGTCATAAAACGGCTGCTTTTAGGGGCAGCTTCCGATACCAGGCGACTAAATGTTGGAATAACATACCTCCACCTGTCAGGCAGTGTGTATCCATTCAAACATTTAAAAAGCAAGCACGAATGTTGCTGCTTGAAACACAGAAACTAAATAATCCAACAAGTCGCCGGTAATGGATGCTGTCACTGAACTGTCTTTATATCTATTTTTTCTACTAAGCAAGATTATAGCATAAGTTAGCTTCACTGTATCTCCTATATATTATATGTATAATATGTCTAGTTTATCCCTCTTCTTAATAATATTTATGATATATCAATATTTTCTTATATAAACCTATATCAATATTTTCTTTAACACTCGTTTTATATATTTTTTTTCTTTCCTAATTTGATTCGCACCCGTACCTACCTTTCCAGGCCATTGCTGAAAATCAGTGCATTGCCTTTTAGGCAATATTATCACTGAGCTTTGACCTATTTGTCTTGCTGCAGCACACACATGCAATTGATTTATTGTTGTGTATTTATTTGCAAGCCTGTGTAATGTAACTCATGTATGTATACTTTAATTTTTGTGTGTGTGTCTCGGTAGTGACAAATAAACAATTTATCTATCTATCTATCTATCTATCTATTTATATGCATCTTAAGCTTCCTGTGCCACCAACCCTGGTCTTACGTCTTCTAAAGATTTTTTTTTGAAATAAAGGAACAAATCTCGAATGTCTGAAGTAATAACCTCTCAAGTGTTATCAGTCGCGTAGAATGCAGCAATTTGGCAAGGAGTCCAAGAATGCGATTCCCTCAGTAAACTTCACACTATTATATCGCAAACTGAAATACTGCATGTTATTGCAAGGTCGAGTAGGAATGTAGTTGTGTGAGAAATGGTCATATTCGCGGGCTATATTTTCTACAATGTCTGTCTCACTGCAATGTGCAGTTAGCATCAGAGATGCCTGACCCCTCCTCCACCTACATCTTGAATTTTCTCATAAACTGAAAATAATATTAACATGAAAATGTGTACTCATAGAAATTTTTAATGAATTTTTTTTAAATATGCATTTTCATGTAAATATTATTTTCAGTTTAAGAGTAAATTCAAGGTAGAGGTAGACAAAGGGGTCAGACACAGGGCGTCCATATAATAACAATCAAAACATGACTTTTTTATAAATCGCTAAAGCAGTTAAGCCCTACCATCCTGCATAAAGAAGTTATTCCTCGAAGTCGGTAGACAAGCCGGCTGAGTTCTAAGTAGACGCTCGGGGAAATTGGTTAAAGTTTTAATTTCAGTCGCGCCGGGAAAATAAAAGCAGCTGGCAACTCGCTCTTACGCCGGAAGTAGCAGTTTTTCTGTAGTTTTCGTCGAGATAAATTAACAGCTTTAGTTACTGTGAAAAAGAAACGCTTTGACTTCATTTTGGTATTTGGCAGTTTGTAGCCAATTATGCACTTGGAAAAGTAAAAAAAGTTTTTAACAATTAGTCGGTCTGTGGCAGCGTAGCTTTGGAGCGAATAGACCGATTTCGATGCGGTTTTTCACGTGTAAGGAATGTTGGAGTTCCTTGCAGTGGTTTTTAAGTTATGTTTGATAGAAATAAATTCAGTGGTTCAAAAGTTATGAGGGGTGAAATTCGTTTTTTTAATGTGCCTGGCGAATAAACTTGTTCTATACGTAATAGAACAAGTTTATTTGCTAGTTAGTTTCATAATTATGTAAGTTAGGTACCGCAATACTATCAAATTGGATTTAGGACATAATACTCACAAATTTACCTAATCTATTACTAAAAAAATTGCCTTTTAAATACTAGTAGTTCCGTGAGCTGTAGGATTCGCGATTTTATAAATGTTCAAACACTAAAACTCGGCTATTTAAAAAAAAATCTAAAACTAAATCGGGTTGGAAAAATCGGTTAAGAAAAGTGACTTGAAGAGAAGAGTAGCTAGAGAGTCATCAGTACAGTAGAAAGCGTTTTTGCTCAATCAGAAACTGACATGTTTAGATCGCGCTTCGCGCTCGCTCTGACAATAATACCAAAGTTAATTTAACTACATATTGTATCGCACATTGTATTGTATTGTATCGCATATTGTAGTTGCGTGCAGCTTCTTAGGCACTAGTGCAGAAAAAGCGGCAATAAACTGAACTGCAACATTTTCTCCAAGGACGTCAACTTCCAATCAGAGTTATAATTTTTCAAAACTAAAAACCGACGTCACACCCGAACTGCAAGAACAATTACGATAAAATTTCTATGAGTTCACCTCAGAAGTATACCCATTCTAACAAAAAAATATTTTTTCCAAATCAGTCTAGCGTCTTCAAATAATCTGTGAAAATAAAAATAGACCGCGACGAATTGGCAACCTTCTACTTTTTTGTAAGTCGGTTAAAAGGAGTAAGTAATTCGTGTCTCTGCCACATCTCAGTCACAACGCCGGCCGCGGTTTCCACTCAGGCCGCCACTAAAGTCGCAAAGCGCCCGCGGGAGATATCTCGCGGCCGCAAATGTTACTGCAGTAGGCGAAACATTCGCTCCAATGTCTCTTAATAGTCTCGACACCGCTGTTGTTTTGATAACGTTTAACCGTCTCTCAAAAAAAGAGGAGGTTATCAATTCGTCGCGTTTTTTTAAAAATATTTTTTATATTATGTTCATCGATTATTTGATGACGCTGGGTCCGATTTGGAAAATTATTTTTTTGTTTAAATAGCTACATTTGTGGGGTGGATCCATAGAAATTTTATTAAAATCAGGCCTATGGTATGAGGTTAGTCGGTTATTAGTTTAAAAAAATTATACTTAACTAAAGTTCAGCTTGGCCCTACTATCTGCGCGGAAATTGAAGCATCGTCTAAGCAAGAATTTAACCTATCAAACCCCGACGGTTCACATGTGAACCCGTTAACAATAGAAATCTATTGTGTCTGCGATTCCGGTCGTTGACGGGTTAAATATGGAAATACATTTTTAATTTGGCAGAATCGTCTTAATTTTTACAGATATATATTTTCAGCACTGTCTCTATTTAAAAAGAAAAGAATGAAATAATAAAACATGACAAGGAGCCTTCAAAACATTTTCACCGTTGAAACGTAATAATTTATTTCGGTGTGCCAAATTAAAAATATTTGATGATAAATTTTTCTCCACGAGCGGAATTCTAACCGCGCCTCATAGTTTAAACAAATGTTGGAATTTCATGGAAGAG
Source organism: Acrobasis consociella (assembly GCA_963555685.1). NCBI lineage: Eukaryota > Metazoa > Arthropoda > Insecta > Lepidoptera > Pyralidae > Acrobasis > Acrobasis consociella. Next base: position 147,895 of record OY743118.1, read on the forward strand.
GCCTATGTCCAACAGTGGACGTTATGAGGCTGATGATGATCAGTGTAGCAAGCAGTCCAAAACCCTATGTTTTCTATGACGACTGGGCCTTCCTATCCTAACTTTTAATGAATTTCCTCGGCGGGCCGAAGTTGGCTCGTTAAATCCCGAAGTGCTCATTACTGCCTCGTTTTAGTTGCTACAGACTACAGTCATAAACCTTTTAACCGACATCGTATAGATGAGGTGTGAGTTCTTTGCGTATTGCTTTTATATTTCATCAGAATTTGAAATTTGGAATGGGTTGAGACAGTGCCGGTTTTAGCACTGCCAGCGCCCTGGGCTAGATTTCTGTGTCACGCCCTACGTAACTGTAATAGGCATGACAAATGGATTTTTTTTTGTCCTTTGGTTAGATTATTAAAAAATATTGTACTCGTATTTTTTCTTTTCTCTGATGAACCAAAAATTACAAAGATACAGCGCATATAAATTTCGCGTGACGTCACGCTGTGTACGATTTTTCCTTAAGTGTGACGTCGCTCGCAGTCCGTAACTTTGACGCTCCGCATCTTTGTGAATTTTACTTTTTTGGTAAACTGAAAAATACGGGTCCATTCTTTTTGGATAATCTAAAAGACGGACTAATTACAATCATACTTTTCGGACCCTGTCGTCACCTCTATTCAAACGCATTTAAAAACTCTTTATCGCACCAAGTAAACACAAAGAAAACTAATCGTTTGCGATATACAATAATACTTAATTATTAAAAAACTAAAAATATACGAATATAACCATTTCGTCGCTAAGTTGTAGAAATTCACGAGTTAAATAGGCCTGCGAGGTCTATATACAGAAGCGGCCGTGGTGCCCCTTTATATCGGGCGCCCTGGGCGGTCGCCCAAATGCGCCCTACCCTAAAACCGCTACTGCGTTGAGATCGTCTCCCCAGAGCCTTTTTGAAAAGTGAAACATTATTTTTATTAAAGTAATTAATGAAAAAAGAATAAAAACAAGTTTTTATTTAAGACAGTGAACATTTTAAGTGCTCCACAAGAGTAATCAAACGTGTCCAAAGTCGATAGGGTTGCTTCTTTTCATTACAGAGTTATCGTGGCCACCTTTAGACTCCATCATCAGATCATGCAAATTTCAGCTTAATTAAGATTTAACATCAGATACTTAAAATATAAACTGTGTATGCCGAAATTTTTTATAATTACAATTTGTTTATTTGAAATTAATAAGACGATAATTAAAGGTACACTTAGTCTACAATAAAATGGCTTATTCCACAAACAAATCATAAGTACCTACATGAAACTTTTTTTCGTGATGTTTATTTGTTTTCTAATATATTTGTTGTAACCTTCAATAATAGCTACTATTCTTAGACAAGTCTTTAGATCGGCTCCGTCATTAAAATTACAACTTTGTAAGTAGTCAAAATTTTAGACGTACGTACAAAACATCCAAATAAAGAAAACACCAAATAAAACTATTGAGACGTAATACATTCGTAATTTCCATTCATTTGAGTGTACTACAAAAATATCTGCGTTTTATGACACCGCACTGACTTTCTCACTACAATTTTATAGATATTACTGCAATACCTCATTTCAAGTGAAACGAACGCGCATACCAAAAAAATGTGACATTGGTCCCTCACAATACTAAATTTGTTTTCGATCTTCTAGAAATATTATAACAATACCCATAAATATACACGAGCCACGAGTTTCCGATAGTTTTCGTATCTTTACACTCTCGCGCTCGATAAACTCGCGGTATATTCTGCAAACTGAGTATTTCAGGAGGAAAAGAGGTGATTTGTTCTGTAGTTATTAAAATAAATGTTTGCTTTTGATAATTTTGTTTACTTTATGAGTTGTTGTTGTTGAAAATTCACAATTGAAAAAAACAAAAACTCTTAACATTCTTGGTCAAGATATACAGCGTGTTGAAGAAGTTGAAACCCTGGGCATATCTTTTGTCTGCCATTTGCGACTTGAAAGTAATGTATTGAGCTTTGTGAAAACATGCTTTGGCAGATTAAAGATTTATATAATTTGCGTAATCTGCTGAGCGAGCAAATCCATATTATTTTGTGCGAAACTTTTATTTTATCAAAATTAAATTACGCAAACCCGGTCTACGGTCCGCGACTACACCTAAAACACAAAAAATTGTGCAACGTATACAAAATGCTTGCTGTAGATTTTGTACATCTACAGGCTGAAACTGAAAACAAGTGTGCCGCCTTTTAGGCCAACCTCGCTGAGTTGTGGCCTACTTTGCGCTACTGCAGCACAAATGTGTATAGTATCACTGTTGTCTATTGTAATTGTTAAATGTTCATGTTAAGTATTGCTTATGTATTGTTCTGTTTCTGTACATAATTTATGTGTGTGTGTATGTGGTGCAGTTTTCGTGAATAAACGTGTTATCTATCTATCTAAATTCTTGATCTCATTGGCTATTGGAATTTTTTATGTTTTCCAGACTCCAAGGATTTCAAATACAGCATAATAAGATTAGCAACTCCATTTGGTTAGGTATTTAAATAAATGTAAACAATCTTAACATGTCTTTTTAATGAAATATACACTTTATAAATCAATAATTTTGCTAATTATAAAGTTATTATGTTATAAATTATAAATTACATCATTACTTTGTAATTTGCAAAGGTATTGATTTATAAAGCGTATATTTCAATAAAAAGACATATCAAGATTGTTTACATTCCTTTAAATACCTCACCATTTAAAGGTGAGGTATTTATTTTTAATGTCATTTTAAAATGTTTCCGATACTCTATTTGGAGTATAGGAAACATTTTAAAATGACACATTTTTCCTTTTTCTATGCTAAACGATTTATTCTTAAAGTGTTCTTGGATTTCGAACTAAATCAGCTTAGTGTGGCAGAAAAATCGATAATTTCAATCCAAACAACACGCCAAATTACCGATGATGTCGATATCTGTTTCTAACTGACTTCCAAAAAGGAGGAGGAGATTTTTTATATGTTTTTTCACTGGTTATTCGAAGACACCTAGACCAATTTGAATACTCCTTTTTTGTTTAAAGTACTTACTTGACAAATGGTCCCATAGATATCGATAGTATCGATAAGTAAAATACCGGCAGGCTATCATCGACAGCGGCAACACTAAATCAGCTTAAGTAATTAATTAAGAGTGGTTTGCGATAGCCTTCTTCAAATGAAGGAGGCTGTCGCAAACCACTCTGTTAAATAACAGAATCACAATACTGCAGTATAGGTTTTCTCGCGATTTTTTCCTTAACCAGAAACATATAGTGGCACGTTAGTTAAAAATGGCCGTACAAGGAAACAAAATCGGAGGTACAAGTCGCGCCTGGTTAGGGTCAACTCGTGCCTCATTCGTGACGCATAGGGCCACCCCCACTACCGCTTCAATCACCAGACCAAGCAGCTGAAATAATGCACAGTGGACCAAAGATATACCTGGGCCGGCCCTCTACCTATATCTTAAACTAGAAGTAACCAGCGACTTCGTCCGCCTCGAAGTCGAAAATGGTTCTTATAGGATTTTTATTTGTTTTTTTGTTATTAATTTTGTTATAATAACATATGAATTATTATGTTAATATATATATAAATATAAATATATAGAGACAAATTACACTGATTGAGCTAGCCCCAAAGTAAGTTCGAGACTTGTGTTATGGGATATATGATTGACTTAAGCGACGGAACGCTGCAGCATGACCTAGCTAGTAAGTCATCCCATTTCATCTCTCTAGGGGTTGAATTTTGTAAATACTTAAAACACCTACTTATTTATTTACCGCCAGGAGTACTCCTGCAAAGTTTGGAATAAAATGGTCTAACTAATCTTGTTTCTCTATAAAAACTTTGGACTCCGTTTTACCCCCTTACGGAATAAGTTTTGAAAAATCCCTTAGTGTGCGTCCGCATTTTGAATTGAAACTACTGTCCGAATTTCACGTTTCAATCATAAGCGGTTACGGCTGTGCGTGCGTCTTATGTCAGTTAGTCAGTGGGAACTTCTCCTTTTATATATTTAGATTTTCTCTTAAACCCAAAAAATATTAACCACCTGACAATGTATGAAAGACTTCAATAACCTTTCTGAATATACATATTCACGTTAATATGATTTTAAGTAAAAAAATAAAATAAGATAGGGTTAGAAAGCCGGCCCAGGTATCTCGTTGGCCACTGTATAGTCAGGGGGGGGGGGGGGGGGGGGGGGGTTAAAAAGCTCCCAAAGAGGGAAAAATTCAGAATGGATATACAAATATCTCCGATTATCTGCAAACTCGGATTTTATTAGAATGAAAATACTGGAATCAAAAAGATTTGTAATGCTAATTGTTTTGTTTCCATCCATCTGAGAAAAATAAATAAAATACCAAAGGAAATACCACTTGAAATCGATTTACCATAAAACTCTGCAGCAAGGTTGGTTGTAAAATAAGTATTAAACTTTTTAATGAGCTCTTACAAAGTAAGGGAAGGAAGGGCGTAGGGATTTCACGGGTAGCGAGGCAAATCCCACTTCGAACAATCTGGAACGATCTACAAACTAACCCCCGTATTCACAGTTCATTTGCCAGACAAATTAAAAACGTTTAGGGATTTTTCAATCACATCATCTAGTGACGAGTGGCAGAACTACATATTCCAAATAATGTTAAGGGGAAAAAACGTAGTGTCGGCTATTATTTGTTCAGATGTTCCATTTTCCAAAATCATTTATACACTATATGTTGCCCAGGATTAACAGCTACATAACAAAAAAGGTGACATATCAATCCGTTCAGTATTTCCGGAGATAAGCTTGTACAAACAGAAAAACAGACAGACTTTTTTTAAAATTTTTACTCTATCACTATGTCTCCATCGCCTCCAATATTTTTTTTGCAAATATTATTTAATGTACAGACACACGTTTTTTAGGGTTCCGTAGCCAAATGGCAAAAACGGAACCCTTATAGATTCGTCATGTCTGTCTGTCTGTCCGTCCGTATGTCACAGCCACTTTTTTCCGAAACTATAAGACCTATACTGTTGAAACTTGCTAAGTAAATGTATTGTGTGAACCGCATTAAGGTTTTGATACAAAAATAGAAAAAAAACAGTAAAATTTGGGGGTTCTCCATACTTAGAACTAAAACTCAAAAATTTATTTTTCATCAAACCCATACGTGTGGGGTATCTATGGATAGGTCTTCAAAAATGATATTGAGGTTTCTAATAGCATTTTTTTCTAAACCGAATACTTTGCGCGAGAGACACTTCCAAAGTGGAAAAAAGTGTGTCCCCCCCCCCGTAACTTCTAAAGTAAGAGAATGATAAAACTAAAAAAAATATATGATGTTCATTACCGTGAAATCTACCAGCGAAAATTGGTTTGAAAGAGATCTAGTAAGTAGTTTTTTTTTAATACGTCATCATCATAAACGGCAATTTACCTTTCATTCAATCAACTCAAATATAAAAATTAAAAAAAAAACATACTACAAGACTTTTATATTATGTTATTTGCTACTACGGAACCCTTCATGGGCGAGTCCGACTCGCACTTGGCCGCTTATTTACTGTTTTATTATAATATATAAACCTACATTACCACTCACTGACTGACTGATTGACATAGTTGTTTGCCCTGTTGCGGGGTTGGTGGGGTTTAGGTTGATGTGTGGTCGTATTGAGGGTGAGTGTGAGTACCAGAAAAATCTGACATTTGAGGATCTGCAGAAACCTGATGTGGAAGGGGTACGGCCTGCAAAAACGGTTAAGGTTAGGGGCGTGATTTTTTTTCCATAATGTAGAAGATTATAAGCAATTTGACGACCGTCATTTGTTTTTTGTTTTTTTTCGAAATTCAAGATGGCCGCCATATATGGACAATTTCCCTCCATACAAATTTCATACAAACATTCCAAGTAACTTGGCGCAGCCTGAGGCCGAAGGCCGAAGGCGAAGCGCCCTCGCGAGGGCGAAGCCCGAGCTCTCCCTCCCCCCCCCCCCCCTTTGACCCCCCCTACAAGTAGTTTTCACGAGGCCGCAGGCCGAGTGACGCGAGCCCGAAGGGCGAGCTGCGGGCGAGGGCGAAGCCCGAGCCACTTCACCAAGCGCAGTCCAATTTTTTTAATTTTTGAAAATCCAAGATGGCCGCCAAAAGTCAACTGCTTACGATTTGGCTGAAAATCGATATTTCTATGTAGTTTGAGCCCAAAAATCCAAATTTAATTTTTTTTTTGGAATCCAAGATGGCGTCTAGATTTTTAGAAAATTTAACTTATTTCGTTTATAACGTCTCACTGGGACTTCGTAGGGGTCTGAAATTTTGTACATAGGGGTAAAGCACCCCGCGGAACTCGGAACTGGAATCACATTTTGGATCCAAGATGGCCGCCCCCACACATATTATGATGTTTCCTTTACTGACTGCAGTTTTTACCCATTTTCTCAACTGGACATGTTATTTAGCCTACCTCAAAAGGCGCACGAAAGACCGCGGGCTGCTTGCAGCCCGCGCAGCGGCCGAAAAGCTAGTTATATGTATAAATTTAAAACGTCCCGTTTGTCGACCGGAAAAGCCAAGCTCATCGAAGTAGAACCAGCGCCAAGTCTACAATGTGTTGTCAGCAAAATGCGATCCAAGAAATAACAAGCGTAAGGTTGGACTGATATTGAACTCGAAATCATAAGAATATAATAAGAAAAGTCAAAGTCAAAATCAAAAGATGATATCAAAACTGTAGTAACAAAACATATTCCCTCCGGCAGTGATGGCACTTGAGTTAATCCCTACAGACCTACGCAGGAATTTGCGTCAATATTAATGTCTTTCAGAGGTATCAAGTACAATATCACAGCCATATTATCCTATAAAAACTTTGGTAGAACCAAAAAATTCGATACAAGATCCAAAATTTCCTTTTTATCAAGACACGTCTCAGTCAATCAGTATAAAATAAGTATTTAAAAACGTTAATGAAACACTTCGGACGATATACCTTTTTTTCAAAGATATTTTTATTATTTATCGTCATCATCATCATCAGGTCTTTTTGTCTACACTGCAGAAATACAATTAAAATCAAATTATTAATCTGTACATTTCACTACAACAACTTAATTAAATATTTTCACGAAAATCCCAGCCTTTTCCCAGTCTGACGTGGCAACCAAATAATTTTCCTAAGATCGACGTCGGGATTCGAGTACACACGCCACAATTTCAATGATAGTTCTTCCGCACGATCTCGCAATTATTTGTGGGGTGCTCCCGCGCAAATGAAACTCGTAAGTCACGGTAATGTGCGCTTCACCACCAGCGCGGCGGCGCCACACCTCCCGACTCGATATCGAGAGAAGAATGAAGTGAAATGAAAAATGTTTATTTGACACAAACAGGTTCATACAACACAAATACACATAACAAAATAATGTTTGTACCAAAATGGTCCCCACTCAGCATATGCCGTGGTGTGTGCCACGACGCTGGTCATCCGCGGGTACCATGCTAATGAAATAAGTGAAAAATCAAATAAAATTAAATCAGTAGCACTACAACACTATATTATATATCCGAAAATATACTATATATGTAATATTTAAAATGCTGCAATTGTTGACTTTTGCTTTTTCAAAATATGTTTCCTTAATTCAACTTTAAAAGATCTAACAGTTGATGAGCAACCAATGGAGCTGTCCAGCATGTAGTGAATGTGGCAATAGCCAAAACTGCCTCCGTGGCCTAGTGGTCGAGGCGTTCGCCTTGTGATCCGGAGGTTTGGGGTTCTAATCCAACTGGGAAGCATACTTTATGAAAAGTTGTTTTCAGTCTGGATAGGATATTGCAGGCTTGAATCATCTGATTACACGAAAATAAAGATGATTCCGTGTTCTGGAAGGCACGTATGAACTGTGAGTCCCGAACGCCAACTAGCGTTTGTTCAAATCTATCCAAGGATTGGTTCTGGTCTACCCTTTGGGCTGTGGAGATCAGATCAAATCACCTTGGTTAGGAAGTAGACCTCGGGCTCTGAACCGTTTACCGCTGAGGATGTAACGAGGAGGAATACGCTCGAATGATGATAAGTTAAATAAGCATGGGTAATTGAATTGTCAGGGTCGATGACCATCTCTAGCTCATAGGGGTGGGATACTGAGTTCGCTGCCTTCCCTAACATTGGATCTTGTTTCTGTGGCTGTCTCACTACATTGTTGTGCACTACTGAGCTCGCTTTATTGAAAAGTTCTTACTTTACTTTTAATACGAGTATATCTTCAAGTTATCGTGTTAACTGTGCTGCTACAGAGGTCAAGATGCTGCTTTTGGGCGTCTGCTTTTCCAACTTTGTTACATGAATAAACCGCTGAATATAATCATCATCATCAGATCTTTTTAGTCGGCACTGCAGGATAACGACCCTCTCTATACTACTAGAGCCATACTTGGCCAGAACAGCCAGAGGATTTGGCCCACATTCTTCACGCTGGCCAGACGGGTTGGAGAGGTCTCATGATTTTTATAAGATTTATTTAGCGTATTTCCTAAGTCACCTTCTACGGCATTCACGGAAGGATTTGGAGTGGTCCTATTCTACTTTGTCAGAAACCACACGGCACAAAATAATTGATCTAAAATGTTCCAATTTATACCTGACCAGTGATTCGCTAGCTCGAATGACCGAGCAAAGTTCCCTGTGACTGTTTAGACAGGTTTGCGTGTTTTTATTGTCAACATTGTATCTAATAATACTCCAAAATCTTCAATATTGGCATTTTATGACATTTAGGGTTGTTAAAAAGTTATCAGTACATAGGCCAACAAATTTGTTCATGACACTCCCATGGTTAACAGGTGATGGGGGATAAGCAACTTGATACACCACACGTTGCAATGCAAAGATACAATATAAATGATAATCACGAATGAATTTGTTCGTCTATAATGATTTGAAGAATCAAATCGTGCAGTGTAAACGTGTTCTGCTGGAGAGCAATTGTAGGTCGTCTCACGTCGCGTATGAGGCAGCAGTTAGTTTAATAAATGTTGGCGGCTTCTGACCGCGCGGGGAACATCGCAAAAATATATTGTCTCACTCGCGTTGATGTATCACGCTTGATCTGCGCTTACGTTAGATAAGTACGTTTCTTTCACCAAAACGGGACTCTGTTTACCTCAGGCATAATCTTGTTTTCCTCAATGCCTCGATAGACTAGAAGTGATAGTAGTTGTGATAAGGTCACCTTTTAACATCTGTTTTATGTAATCTTTATCATATCAAAGTGTTTTGATGCAATTAAGATTTTAACTTACTGACTAACTAGAATCAGCATACAGTACCCATCTTTGTAGATGATAGGTTGATAGTATATTCAATCGGTAGATGACTAAAATTATGGATGAACCAAAAACGAAACATTTTAATTTACGAGTAAGTAAAATCCTACACAATTCCGCAAAGTGGTTCCAAATTCGCATTTTTAACAGAATCCCGTCGCGTTTTGGAACATTGCAAATGGGAACAAGATTTATGGAACCGTTTGTGTTTTAGATTTAACCGCATTTCCACTGCGACCCCAAACACGTTGAGTGCAGCTCAAAGAAGAGATGATGAATTGTCATTCTTTTGAAGACACGAAAACAGATAGATACACATGTTGTTCACAGATTTTTAAAGGTAAGTATCGCAAGATTTGAACATCATTCTTAGCTAAGTTTATTTAGTATCTCTGAAAGAGATAGGAATAGGTCCCCGTCGCATGGCACCGGCGACTAAATTTATCAAGCGCTATCATCTAAAGGCATGTAATGTAAAAGTTTTAAATTAGTTACCGTGTCCTACTCTGTGCTATTTACACATTTTATTTATTACACTTTAATGTTTCAAATAGTTACAATGTCACTCCAAAAGCACCGCGAATAACGTCGTTAGACCCAGTAACAACCCGAAGCCCATCGTAGTTTCTAAACTAGTGACAATGTCAAACGTTTCAGTCTATCCTTTTTTTGACTTGTACGTTCTTGTATACGCGCATTTATGTATACGCAAATGGAATGCTTACGTATGATATGTGAAAAATACCGATTTTATCATTGAAATGATTTTGTTCGTAACTTTATAGTCGGTTACACAGATTCCGAGCGTATTTCCGCTAATGCTTCAGAGCCCGGACCTACCTAATCTAGGTGATGAGACAAGGTTACTGGTTTTATAAAGAGCAACTACTGTCTGACTTCCGCAACTCAAAGGCTACCAGAACCACTCGTGGGATAAGTTTGAGCAAATGCTATATAGTTTATGGGACCCACAGTTTATACGTGCCGTCCAAAGCACGGAATCATATTTCTTTTCGGAGAATCAGATGATTTAAGCCTACAATATCCTAACCTGACAGGAAACAACTTTTCACAAAGTATGCTTCAAGTGGGATACGAACCCACGATCGCGGGATCACCGACCACTGGACCACGGAGACGGTCGGTTACAAAGATAAAGTTGTTTATATAGATTAAGTGAATCCTATATTAAGAGTCCCCTTACCCTAGACTCCTCCATACAAACGTAGTCTACGTTTAATTTTGAAACCACATGTCAGATTCCGATAAAATTGGTAATTGTAAAGAAATTGCAATTATCAAGGGTTATAACTGGTTTTCTATAGTAAAATTATGAACTAGAAAGAAAATATAACGATTTAGAAGTTTCCCATACTAATGGTCAAAAATGATATAAAACACTATATTCTTTTTTTAAGTTCATAATTTTACTGTAGGAAACCAGTTATAAACCTAGATAATTGCAATTTCTTTGAAATTACAAAATTTTGCCCAAATCGGACATGTCGTTTTGAAATAAAACGTAGACTACGTTTGTATGGAAAGTTGTATTTTGGTCTAGGGTCGGGGGACTCTTAATGCGTCGCTATTAATTAATTAGTCAATTCGCATAAATTCTAATCGAGTCCATTGCAATGCGGCCCGAAATCCGTGATGCGGTTGACTCGCCTCGGCGCAGTTGCGGTGACGCGCTGAATGCCGAGCGACCAAATTGCTTCTGATGTTGATTGCAGGATGTATTTACATATTTACTAGCTTTTGACGTTGCAGCATATACCTGTATGATTTATTTATTACACCACACGACATACAGCATTTATGTCAATTTATTTATTATACATACGGCATTTATGCCATCCATCTCTTCCTATAGTTGCAGTAGGAAGAAGACAAAGCACAAACGTGCTACACCTGTATTCTTAAGGAGGGTTGACGTAGCAACAAAATTTGAAAAAAAAAGACGTGTGGCACTCGGGGACTGCCGCGGTAAAGCTATTGCAAACAAGGAAGGACGGCAACGTCGCAAACGGACGACGGAGACGAAGCGGCAACCTACATGGTAGGCGGAGTGGGGAGAGCGTGAGGTTTTTTCGTTACGGAATTTCTGGATTCGATCCCCGCGCTCAAGGCCCGCGATAGAAGCTATGCAATAGCTTAAAAAAAATTGCAGCATGTTGCGACAAGTCATCTGGCGTTTTGTAGCTGATCGTAGCATGTATTTAATACGCCGTAGCACGCCGTAGCTAGTAGTAGCTCACCGTAGCGCATCGCCGCTCGTCGCAGGTCGCGTGGTCATACAATTCGTAGCACGTTGTAAAATGACGTAGCTCTTCGTAGCACCACGTAGCTCGTTGTAGCACGTTACATTCATGATAACAGACATTAATTATGATGTTTTTTTGAACTTTTATTAAGTACCCTACAATACTCATAATTTAGACATGCGGGAGCTTGTCAAGCCAAATTCTCGCCAAGAATAAGCGATTCAGTACCCGTGTGCATTTAACACCATTTGGAGTCACCTTTGATCCATTGGCATAATCCAATATCTTTATAACTTAAACACATCAAAGATTTACATACTCGTATCGAGACCCTAGATATACTGTATCCCCATACAAGTCAAATACTGAGGTTGTCATACATAAAGATTCAGGATTCTCTACAGAACTTGGCTCGCATTTAACCCTTTCACCTTATGTCGGATTTATCTGATATGTATTGTAGTGCCCATTTCGGATATTTCCGACAAAAAAACTACTGCTTGTTTTGTAACCGTATCCCATTTTAGTTGTAGGTATTTATTTTAGATTTATTTATTAACTAGCTTTTCGGGTGCTGCGTGGGCTGCAAGCAACCCGCGGTTTTTCGTGCGACTGTTGAGGTAGGCTTAATAACATGTCCAGTTGTAAAAATGGGTAAAAACTGAAGTCAGTAAAGGAAACATCATAATATGTGTGGGGGCGGCCATCTTAGATCGAAAATCTGATTCCAGTTCCGAGTTCCGCGGGGTGCTTTACTCCCACATGCAAAATTTCAGACCCCTACGAAGTCCCAGTGAGACGTTATAAACGAAATAAGTTTAATTTTCTAAAATCCAGACGCCATCTTGGATTCCAAAAAAAATATTGAAATTGGGTTTTTTGGGTCAAATCGGTATAGATATCGATTTTCAGCCAAATCGCAAGCAGTCAGGTTTCTGCAGATCCTCAAATGTCAGATTTTTCTGGTACTCACTGGAGCACCCTCTGTACAACCACACATCAACCTAAACCCCTCCCACCCGGCAACAGAGCAAACAACTATGTCAGTGAGTGAGTGAGTGGTATTGTAGGTTTATATATTTATTTATTATTTATTAATATAATGCGTCTACGACGAGCTATTGCTCGTCGTAGACGCACGCTGATATAAAGTCTCGCGGTGAAATGGTTTAAAACCTAATTCTTTTTCGCTGAAGTCGACAACCACACCATATCATTTTGTAAACTTTAGTGGGATACAAAAATACTTTGAGCGGAATTCTAAATTGCTCACGTACACTAACTTACATAGTACGTCAAAAGCCTGTGTCTCGCATTACAAGAAACACCCATCTTCCAGCTATCCATTGAAGTATCGACTCGTTGCCATAATATTCTCCACAACCTCGATCTAATTCCATAAATCTGCGCTGAGGTCGCGTCCAGTAAATCACAACTGTTCCACGCGACGGCGAGCAAACTGTTTGCAACAGAAAATATATCAAAGTGGACAGTTATAGACGAGCGCTATCGACGACACTATCAAAACTAGAAAATCTTTAGTGTTTACTTTTTGGCTCTCTTATTTTGCAGCAAAGCCAGTCCCTACTTGATTTATTGGTCAATTAACATAATACAAAATTTAAATTTTTATACAGTAATTACAAGTCAATTTTAATATACGCTACATGTAATTTACATTACATGCAGTGTAAATTAATTTATTTTTTAAGAAAATCGAAACGAAAAAGAAACCGGAAAGAAACTCACTGTCACAGCATTGGTCGACTACTCGCCAGAAGGGTTTTGACCTAGGCTAGCTTAATCTGTGTAATTTGTCCTGGTATAGTTTATTTTTATTTGTAAAAACTTGCAATAACTTCCCCAGATAACCAGAGCAAGCGCACCGGCCGCATCGAAAATGGGTGTTAGGAAACAGTTAAATAATATTCAGAGAGGTTTCGCAAAATTGCGGTGCATATAGGACGGTCTCCCTGAACTCGGCACTTCTGCTGGCGGGACTGCTCCCCCTTTTTCTTCGGGTAATTGAAGCTGCTTCGCTATACGAAATCAAGAGAGGGGTGCGCCCGCTAGGGCTCGGGGACAGGGAGATTGAGAAACTGGCATCAGCTATTGAGTCCTCTCACTAAACTAGCAATATCGACCCGGGATTCCGAACCCTGGTAGACAAGCAACAAGTTGATGAAAACAGTGACTTTAATATCAGAATATACACGGATGGCAGCAAAATTGACGGAAAGGTGGGAGCCGCCTTGTCCATATGGACAGGGGTAGATGAAACCAAGGCCGTCAAATTTTGTCTGTCGCCGTATTGCACGGTCTACCAGGCGGAATTGCTGGCGATATACGAGGCGATGAGGAATATAAAAAAAACAGCTTGTTCTGGGTAAAAGCTCATGCTGGTGTTGAGGGAAATGAAAGGGCGGATGAACTAGCGAAAGGGGCCGCTGTAAATTCCAAAAGGAAAGCCGACTACGACCTGTGCCCGGTTTCTTATGCCAAACAAATTCTTCGCAAGGTCACAACCCAGGAATGGGACCAAAGGTATATCCAAGGCGAAACCGCAGGAACAACAAAATTATTCTTTCCAAACGCAACTGCGTCATACAAAGACATCCGCGAAATTAAACCCGCCAATTTAATAACCCAACTACTGACAGGGCACGGGGGCTTCGCCCAAAACCTCCACAGGTTTAAGTTAAAAGACAATCCTTCGTGTGCGTGTGATCCAAACATACCTGAAACAGTTGCTCATTTAATTACAGAATGCCCCATATATTGCAAGCAACGTAAAGAAAAAAGTAAAGAGCTAGAAATAACTGTAAAAGAGAAAGTGACGGTAGATAACCTACCATTTAATTTATAAATTGTTATAAAATAGTTGAAAATGTGAATAAACGAAATAAGTAAGAAAATTATGTTGTTATAATATTAAGAGGAAAATATTATTAACATCATTATCAACTTATGAAAGTAAATAATAATAAACATAATATGATAAACATATATTCAACAATAATAATAAACATAATAAAAAAGAAAGAAACATAAGAAGAGAAAAAAGACAAAAAGTTATAAAAGAACAATTGATTGCAGAAATCCTAAGATAACAAACATCCCAGTTAATACCAACCATACAAGTACAAAGAAAGACGAAAAAGAAGGATAATGAGAGTGTGAGAGGCTAATACAGGAGAATTGTATGAAAAACACACAAGTAAGCACAAGCTCCGATTATGTTGGAGGTGGAAGAATATATTAAAAATAAAAAAACCAGAGCAAGCGTAATAGCCTTGAGTCACCCGTTGCTCGGCAAGTCAGCATAGATGCGCAGCATAGACAGCGGGGGTCGTTTTATATCGCGTTCAACATTGTTATTGCACATGCATAATGCATGTTGTGAAAAAGTTAACGTCATGTAGGGAGTGAGACGTACTCACTCGTGTATTCGACGGAGAGTCTCGAGCCTGGATAGAGAACAGCTGTTTTAAAATCAATAAATTTCGTTTTTAGAGGAATTCAAACTTACTACTACTTGCTTACCTAAAAAACAGGCCACGCCTGGTGTAGGAACCAAAAGGATGGATAGTATTATTATAATTATTCTGCTCTCACGAAAAGAAACAATTTTATGTTAATTTGGAGACCTATTTAATTTTTATTTTTGTAAAGTTAAACAGAAATGTGTGGAGATAAATAAAGATTTATTATTACTTCTGTCTATACCCTATTATTGACTTTGTCTTGGAGTTAAGAAACGAAATATTCGATTAAGATTTAAAAAAAAAACTGTTTTATTACATTTTGAAGTTAAGTTACGAAGGCTTCGATGCAAAATTGTAACGTGCAGAAACGTTGACGGCTGCTGATAAAATTATGCAAATTACTTTTGAAATATTTTGACGGAAAAAATTGAAGATTCTTATTTATGCGTATCTAAAATGATGCGACGTTACTGGCAGACTTCGGTAAACAGAGCGACGGCAAACACTCGCGAACGGAAGATTGGAAAAATTGTTTTATTTGTGTTTTGTCATAATCTGTAAGCACACGTTATTATATCCGTTCTATTTCGGGCACAAAATATATGTAGGTAAAAAGAAAGACTTTTACAGGCTAACATTTATGATACTCAGTGTCTTAAGACTAAAGTTTACAACCAATGTGTGTTACCATTGATGACTTATGGCTCTGAAACATGGTCCCTTACTATGGGTCTCATAAGAAGGCTCAAGGTCGCTCAACGCGCTATGGAGAGGGCTATGCTCGGTGTTTCTCTACGTGATCGAATCAGAAATGAGGAAATTCATAGGAGAACTAAAGTCACTAACATAGAACAGCGGATTAACTCATTGAAATGGCAGTGGGCGGGACACATAGCGCGACGAACCGATGGTCGATGGGGCAATAAGGTTCTCGAATGGCGCCCACGTACAAGCAAGCGAAGCGTAGGACACCCTCCCACAAGGTGGTCTGACGACCTAACCAAGGTCGCTGGAAGGCGCTGGATGCAAGCCGCTCTAGATCGGTCATTTTGGAAATCTTTGGGAGAGGCCTGTGTCCAGCAGTGGACGTTGTGCGGCTGAAATGATGATGATGATGATGATTTGTGATACTTACTACAATTTATTGGCTCTACTATTGCTATATTTTCTGTTGTTATTGTAATGCACTAATGCTATGCACAAGCACTTGCACTAATACTATGAAATTATTTTAAGCAAGTTTAAGCAATCTTTAATGCTGGTCTGGGAGAAGGGAACAATTAAGAATGCACCAGCTGCTCTTTTCTAGCGCAAATAGCAAAAGTCGATTGAGGGAATGGGCGAAATTATAAAAGCTGCAGTGTGTTGTTTACAGATACAAAATAATCTTATACCTTTAAACGAGCAATTCTTGTATGTATATATATTTATTTATAAATTTCTGTTATCTCGAAAACGACTCTAACGATTTCGCAGAAAATTTGTATATGGGGGTTTTCGGGGGTAAACTATAGATCTAGATTAGTTTTATGTTTGGGAAAACGCGTGTTTTCGAGTTTTCATGCGTTTTTCTTTCCACGCAGAATATGGTCGCTAATTTCGGCGCGCCGGCCGCCATCGGCTTAACTCAGTGGTTAAGGATGCTGACCGCTAGAAAGAGTATTACGGGTTCGAATCCCACTCGGTGACTTACTTTTGTTTTTTTTTATGTTCAAGTTTATATATAATTTTTTATTTTGTACTGTTTTTAGACAAGTTTAAAAAAATATAGTTAATGTTTAAGATGTAACCGACCGAGCAAAGCTCGGTCACCCAGGTACTGTTATTAAAAGCGTGTCGTGTTTAGTACCTGTGTAGTGATCGCTTCAATGGATATTTATGTGATTTGTTTTAGTCGGCAATGAGAGGCGCGCGAGGAAGCAGGTTAGTTTATCGTTTTATAGTCCGGTTAAATGATTCCAAAATAAAGGAGTTAAGGTACCTAAATTCACAAAAATCTGAAAGGTCGTAAAATTTTTCAAAAAATAAAATAAATTTAAAAAGTTCTCAGAAAAAATTATTCGAGGTCAAAATAAAAAAAACATGTTTTTTTCGCAAAACGGTAAGCATTATCATAAAATTAGATCAGTTTTTTTTAGATCATCTACCTTCAAACAATATTGTTAAGAAATTTAGACTTCGAAAGATATTTTGTAGAGCGTCTGGAATGTTTTCTTAGAAATAAAAAAGCATTTTTCCAGACATTTTTATGAAAATTTTCTCCGAAAATGAGAGTGAAATGCCTAATATTCATTGAGTGTTACGAGCGCACGGCTTTTATTGCCTTCATCAAAACGAACAAAATTAATATAAAAAAGGTTGGCGCCAATTGAAGCACGAGTTTATTTGATTTTATTAATTTAACTTTATTACAACAAACTAACTTTATGTACATATTTCTGCAGAAAAAGAAAAAAAATCCTATTAACAATAACTGTCCTCTGTTTCTCTGGTCGACTGGAAGAGATCCCTCCTGGGATAAGTCCACCGTTTGTACCGCTGTTATAATTATATGTATTAATGTGTGTTATTTGAAGTGCAATCAAGTTTTTAAATAAATAAATAAAAATACTTGAGATAAAAAACACAAATAAAATATTCAAATATGATTGTGTACAATTTTACAGAAGCGAATAATTAATTTTAATTTTACTAGCGCTGATCGCATGATTATAGAAATCGGATTAAATAAACACTGAACAAAAATAATGATACATTAATTATTTTGAGAGATTAATTAAAATATTTCCCATCACAAATTAAGATATTGGGATGGAGGAAATTGCTTTTTTAATTTGGTACGTCAACGATAAGTACTCGAGATTCGAACCGGAGTATCTTTAATTAAGGGGCTATTTATACGGTACTAGCTGTACACGCGGGCTTCACTCCCCGTAAGAATTTCGGATAAAGAGTACCCTATGTCCTTCCCCGAGTTTCAAACTATATTCATACCAAATTTCATCCAAATCGGTTCAGTAGTTTTAGCATGAAGAGGTAACAAACAAATATACAAACTCACTTTCACATTTATAATATTAGTAGAAGAAGAAGTAGGATAGGATTTATTTATCAGTGTAAATTTTTATAATTTTGAATTAAGTTTATGTAAGGTATTACCTTAATCTTTGACAAAAATGCAATAACAATTTTATTTGCTAGACAAATTAAAAAAACCTGATTGTCAAGAACGTCGTATAGTGACAACTGTACTCATCCGCCTCTTCAATCCGCTCCGCTTATGCTAGGTCATGCTTATATGCTTATGGAGATGGGTATCTTCATATAAACATAATTATTTCTCTTCCTTGTCACTAGATGACGCTTTATGGTATAAATTAAAACATTGAAATCTTTTATTTTTCAATTATTTAAATAAAGTAGTACTCTAATTAATTTATGACTTATATGAAATGCAAGAAATATTTTAAAAGAATATTCAACACTTCCTTTGTCACTTTTTTGCTAGTCGTGTGTGCTGCCATCTCTGTGTGCCTACCTTCAACTCCAGTTTTGCCTACTTACGGGCCCTCCTATAGTTTTTATGTTGTTGGGTATCTGTTACGTTAGTAATTATATTATGTTTGGCGATACGAAAAAAAGATGGCGCTAGTCTGTCTTGTAGCTATCAAGCGTTCACTCCCAACAACTTTTAAATGGCTGAACCGATTTTCATCAAACAGATAAGAAAACCTGCTGTCACGTTAAAAAAATTGCATCGAAATCGGATCATTCGTTCGAGCGCTACGATGCCACAGACAGACAGACACTAGCGTTAAACTTATAACACCGTGCTAAAAAATACGCACAGGAAAATAATCTTCCTAGTAATTCTTCATGTAGACTCGGAGGATTCAGCATACTCAAATTTAACTGAGGTAAATTCAATACATTTTATAGTAAACAGAGGCACAATAATAAAGCTAAAAGTTTTCTGTTAAAAAAACGCTTTAAAACAGCTATCGAACAGCAAATTGATGCAGTTGTTGACGAAAGAGTTTGACACAACACCGCTCTGTACAACTTGACTGATTGCCGGCACATTGTTTCGACGGCTTCCGGACGATTGCGCTCGGCTGGGAACAAATGAAACGAGCATAATTTCATAATTACTCGCTTTTGCAGAAGTTTCAAGAACCAAGGCGAACGAAAGTTAATGTCGAAGTTTCAAAACATTTTTACAATCTGCAAACTTTATAAATTAAATATGTTCATAAATAAAGTTGCGTAAATTTCGGGTTTTCTCATCCATTAGCTCTTTAGCAATTATATTACATTTAACACTAAGTATTTTATGCAACAGTAGTATAAGGAGGGTCAAAAATGCGAGTGGCGCATATAATATCTTTCATGAACTCTCAGCACTGTGTGAAATAGACATATCAAAGTCAAAATCATTTATTTATCTAATTTCTTATATGATTATTATTTGTTTAGTTTAATTTAGATTTTAATTTATTCCCATTGTTGCTTATTTCAAATTATAACAAAAAGTATATTTTCGAGGGCTCTAAAAAGCACGAGTGCAGTAAAACTTATTTTTTGCGAGGTTCATAATCTGCTTTTCTTTAAACAACTGCAAGAAAATTGGTTTAATCATTAAAATTCAAAGACACTTTATTGCAATTATTAAAAATGAAGTTAAAGCTTTTTTAGTTTCGATTTGAGTTAGAGAAACTCCCGTATCACTTAACATTTGGGTAAATAATGGTTAAAACCAAGGGTCAAAGTCTGCGCGTTGAAGAAGCCGTTGCCCCTGAAGAAACCTTTTCACGCCCTTTCCAATACTGTAGTAAGTGATAAGTCAACTCCCAAGCTTGTTCCACATCTTTGTACTAAACTCCAGATCTCAAAAGTATCGTAATATTTTCTCTCAATATGAAATCTCATAAAAATATACAACGTACATAAATCCTGCAACAATACGGGACATATATTCTGGACTACGTTCCTGTTTTCGTCGATAATTGCGTCGTATAGTTTTATTTTTCGCAGAGAAGTATCTTTGTTGCTCGCAAACACAATGAGAGAGATACGAGCGCTGATAAGTAGATACCATTGTGGTGTAAGTGGATAAGACGGCGATGAATATTTTGCAATGAAAAGACTTGATATCGTAGTGCAGTTACTGGTTTTTGTCTTGCGTCATTATCATCATTCTCCTCGCCATTAAAAAAATAAAAAATAAATATTTATTGGGTAACAAACATTTTTACAATATTATAGTTGCTGGAGCCTCCTTTTAAGCAAGAAGATGCTTGTAACAGGATCCTCCGCTCTTCTTAGCGCTAAGTTACAAAAAATGGTACCAAAATATCTTCCCCTGTAACAGCCATTTCCTTATTTGAGGTCGGTTCTGTATGTCAACTGTGTCCAATTCTTTCTGTCATTCGCAATATTTGCAAAAGCCCCTTGTTCATGTCTGTCCTTACACATTCTATCTACGTCTTCCTCGGTCTTCCTATCCCTCTGCAGCCCTCCACCTTCAAATGGACCTCGTTTTTGTCTTGCGTATTTGTATTTAAGTGATTTTAATTTTATAACTCTTCTTTTCTCGATAAAAGTTGCTCTTTACGTTAATCACCATTTACATTATTATCATTGCGTTTGCCATTACTAAATACACTTTCAGATAAGGTACCTTATCTATTTTTATTTTAGTAGAAGAGCCACTGTACGGTTTTTTTAAATTATTTTACGGTTTTAGCCCAACTTTATTTTTTCAATTCTTTATTTATAACCGGTTAATGCAGGTCCTTTGATTGCTACAAAGGAGCTTCTGGCGACGAATGGCGGACGGCGCCTAAAGACGTCCACTACAGTCCGCAAACAAATATCACTACAGCCGAACTATGATTGTCCACTTTAAACATTTCACATATTGTCCATCAGTCTAAGCATTTATAACACCAGTTTTACATTAAAAAGTCCACTGGAATCGATTTGCAATACAGTTTAAAGCAAATTCCAATCGAAACCCTTGACTTTCCGCCTAAAACCCTTCAGAGTTTCCACTGATGAGTCATTTGATTTTCATCTTAAGGGTTTACAGCACCTGGGCGACCGAGCTTTGCTCGGTTACATCTCAAACATTAACAATTTTTTCTAAACTTGTCTAAATACAATGTAAAATAAAAAAAAATGTAAACTTAAACATAAAAAAAAACAAAAGTAAGTCACCGAGTGGGATTCGAACCCGTAACACTCTTTCTAGCGGTCGCTATCCTTAACCACTGAGCTAAATCAAGATGGTCACGGCGCGACGAAATTAGCGACCATATTCTGCGTGGAAAGAAAAACGCATGAAAACTCGAAAACACGCGTTTTCCCAAACATAAAACTAATCTAGATCGATTTTTTACCCCCGAAAACCCCCATATACAAATTTTCAGCGAAATCGTTAGAGCCGTTTTCGAGATCACAGAAATTTATAAATAAATATATATATATACATACAAGAATTGCTCGTTTAAAGGTATAAGAATATATATACATACAAGAATTGCTCGTTTAAAGGTATAAGATATACTAAAGTTTAATTATGTATGTACCATATCAGTGCAAAGCCAGGGCAGATCGCTTGTTCTCTTTGAAGTATCGGGTTGTACCACGCCCGAATTGTCAAGGAAATGAATTAATCACCCGGGCTCTAATTAGGATAGTGCGGAACCCTTCTCTCCGTGTCTTTACTAACTATCGTTCTTGTTAGCAGATCAGAGAAACGAGACCTTGACTCTTAATTTTGATACTTACAATGTTGTCTTAATTATTAAATTTTATGGTGGGTGTAAAAAAACAAGCCGTGGAAGTGTTTGTATTGATATTCAGGCAAAATGCAATGTCCATGTGAAATTTTATTTTCATTTGCTTATAAGAAAATACTAGGAAACCAGCTTCTTGTTTCGCTACATTGTGGCTTCATTTACTTTGTAGTTACCACCTGCATAGCATATGAATGTGGTTCTGAAACATTTGGACTCTCGCCAACCGCCTTAAAGGCGTTGTTTGTTTACAAAAGTAGTCGTTGCGAAGCGCTGGTATCGGGATCTTTTCTTTAAAAATTAAATTTTGATATGCCCTGCACATAATGTAAATTAAAGATCCCGTACTTACTTCTCGACAACATTGGTTTCGTATACACTATCGCGTCTTTATCCCAAATGGGGCAGAGCGAGCGTTTTCGTTCTTGAGGCTCTATACATACAAAGCCCAGGGCCGGAAGATCAAAAAGCCATTTGCAGCATGATGGTTGGTAAGAAGATGAAAATAGGAATCAAAATAGTGATGGATTGCTAACCGTATCGCCTTATAACATAATTCACATTTTCGCCTATTCCCTTGATCGGCTTTAATTACGTATTTAAAAAATCCTTATAGTGAAGGACTAAACACAAACGTCTCGTGAATCACCTGCATTCCTAGAGGGTTGACGTCAGGCAGACGACCGGTCGTAAAACTACAGCCAAATCATTTAAACTGTTTAAGCTGTTTCCTCTCCACTTCGTAAGGTATTTGGCATCCTTGATATGCGTATATATTTTATATATTTATTTATCATCACACAAAACAGATTACAACTATTACAAAAATCCACAAAAAAAAGCATTAAAAACATTAAAAACTGGTTGCAATCCAAAATATGTGTGTATCTACAAAGAAACAATTATTAAAGGAGAATCTTACAAACTAAGAGAAAACAAGTTTATCAAATTAAATATTACAATTAATTTACTTTACATGCTCATTCTCCTGTATATTTGGAGAAGAAAAAGCAGGAAAGCGCACCCAGGCATAGATTCAAAAATTCTAATGTTTAATTAGTAATTAGATCTTCACAGTCACTTATACACGCCAAAAGAGGGTCCAAAGCAGCAGAGCTAAGAACGCAACCGGGATGCTATATTCTGACCAAGTCTCCCAGTTTCTGTGGGCTGAGCCCACAGGGCTGAAAGATTACCTCTGTTGTAATTGAGGTCCAGTTCCATCCCCCGTCGTTTGTAACTCACCGTACGTTGTCACGGTATTAGGGCAAGGAGACAAGCGACGTATAAACTTAATAAAGTCAAGGACGTGCTGCTATATGCAACAAATACTACTTGATGTAACTTCTAACACAAATATACTTTCCTGGTTCCAAAATAAATTATTAACTCACAACAACAAAATACACGATTATATCCATTTTCAACGTCATTTAGATTTATTATTGTAGCAAAATACATTGACATTAAGACAGTTATTTGACTTTAAGAAACAATGACAAACTTCATACAAATCCCTCATAAAAAATAATCTGATTTGAGTAGCGAATTATTCTTCGCACATCTGGGGGCACGGCAGTGCCCCCACCAAGTCGAGCAAAAAAGCGTCACGGCGGTACCATACCATACCATACCATCCTTTTCTCGAAGCAATTCAGACCATTTTCGACCCCCTGTAACTTCGTTGTGGATAAAACTAGCAGACTGAAATTTTCAGTAACCATGCAGGCATTGTAAAGACACGGTATATTTCAAATTTCATTCAATATGAACCAGTATTTTAAGAATTATAACGGGTCAAATTTCTTAATTTTGTCACTCACTGACTCACCGATCATCAAAATTCTAGGGCACTTCTAGCAGACCTAGAAGCTTCAAATTTGGAATATAAGTAGTGTTTGGTGTATGAATCAAGGAAAAACTAAAAAATCTAGAAAAGACCGCAAAGAAAATTAAGCCCATACAGCAAAGTCTTCAGTTAAATTTTTCAATATTGGCTTTATTCGTAACGATGTTTTACGGCAGTTATTATTATTGCGTGCGAAGCCGCGGGTTTAAGCTAGTCCCATATAAATATAGGCGCATGGTAGTGCCCCTGCCAAATCGAGCAAAAAATGGGTATTCCCGTCATGAAAACACGTGTAAATTAAATTATTTAATGCAAAAAACGTACCTACGTGCGTATTCGTACTTATTACGAGTGCGTAAGGTTGTAAATTAATTATTATACCACGCGCTGCGATGCTAGCGAGTGAGCGCGGGCCGTTACTACGCGCTGCGCGGTGCTAGAGCGAGGGCGCGGGGCGGGGACAGTGGCGGGGCGCGCGGAAAGGTGAATGTCGCCGAGCGAGCAGCAGCCGCGCTCATACGCGCGAGCGACCCAATGCAGTTCGGATGTGCCCAGAATTCTTACCTATAAGTTTGCGATTTTCATTGATAATTTCGATTGCTATATCTGGGGGCACGGCAGTGCCCCCACCAAGTCGAGCAAAAAAGCGTCACGGCCGTACCATCCTTTTCTCGAAGCAATTCAGACCATTTTCGACCCCCTGTAACTTCGTTGTGGATAAAACTAGAAGACTGAAATTTTCAGTAACCATGCAGGCATTGTAAAGACACGGTATATTTCAAATTTCATTCTATTTGAACCAGTATTTTAAGAATTATAACGGGTCAAATTTCTTAATTTTGTCACTCACTGACTCACCGATCATCAAAATTCTAAGGCACTTCTAGCAGACCTAGAAGCTTCAAATTTGGAATATAAGTAGTGTTTGGTGTATGAATCAAGGAAAAACTAAAAAATCTAGAAAAGACCGCAAAAAAAATTAAGCCCATACAGCCAAGTCTTCAGTTAAATTTTTCAATATTGGCTTTATTCGTAACGATGTTTTACGGCAGTTATTATTATTGCGTGCGAAGCCGCGGGTTTAAGCTAGTCCCATATAAATATAGGCGCATGGTAGTGCCCCTGCCAAATCGAGCAAAAAATGGGTATTCCCGTCATGAAAACACGTGTAAATTAAATTATTTAATGCAAAAAACGTACCTACGTGCGTATTCGTACTTATTACGAGTGCGTAAGGTTGTAAATTAATTATTATACCACGCGCTGCGATGCTAGCGAGTGAGCATTAAGTTGTTACGTAATAATTAACAGCATCTTATAGTGACGCATATCAATATTAAAATTCTTTAATGTTTTATATAAATATATTGAGACTTGACCATCGCCTGAAAACACGTGTAAATTCAATCGCCTGAAAACACATGTAAATTCAATTATTTAGTGCGATGGCCAAGTCTCGATATATTTATATAAAACATTAAAGAATTTTAATATTGATATGCGTCACTATAAGATGCTGTTAATTATTACGTAACAACTTAATGCTTCGAGTACGGAGATTCCAGACACAATTGATTTTCAATTGTTATGGACCACGATCGTGGTCTTAGAGACTGGACGTATTAAGACAGAAAGTCGCTTAAGTAGAGACTGAATAAATTAATAACCGACTTGGTATTACATGGATCTCACAACTTTTTACCGCAGAACAACTGAGTTGCGAGACTTGGTTTTTTTGACAAGTATTGTTTTTGATGGGATTATTATTATTCTTTGCACTTTATTACTCGTATTATTCTTAGCTCGTTTGTTTTTCGAAGTCATTACGTGCAGCTGACGCGGCTCATTCGTAAACATGAACCGTCTTATTATAAAACGCAGACTAACTTTGTTACTAGGTTTAAACCATTATCCGACCAAATCAAGTTGACATCTGGTAATATGCCATTGTCTCATCTGAAAATGTCAACTTGATTTGGTCGGATAATGGTTTAAACCTAGTAACAAAGTTAGTCTGCGTTTTATAATAAGACCGAAACTGTCTTACCAATTATAAAACACGGATTTACCTTGTTACTTCGTATTTTGCAAAATCATAGATAAATAAATACTGTGTTGTCAAAAAAAAACTTTCTCCTACGAATGTTGAAATGATCTGCCCTGGCTTTGCGTTGATAAAGTACATGATAGTACATCAACATAAGTACATGTAAACCCATAAAGTAAAAGCTCAGCAAGTCGAAAACTTAAAGGCAATTTTTTTTGAGAGCGATAGCTATGGGTAGCAAGACCGAAACGTACCTACCTAAGGTATTTTTCAATAGCGATATTATTTGATTTTAATTAAATAGTTCTGATTGACAGAGAGAGAGAAAGAGATATAACACGTATAGAAAGAATAATAAGTAGATGGCGTTCTTGACATTCGTGTTTTTAGGGTTCCGTAGCCAAATGGCAAAAACGGAACCCTTATAGATTCGTCATGTCTGTCTGTCTGTCCGTCCGTATGTCACAGCCACTTTTTTCCGAAACTATAAGACCTATACTGTTGAAACTTGGTAAGTAGATGTATTATGTGAACCGCATTAAGGTTTTGACACAAAAATAGAAAAAAAATAGAAAATTTTGGGGGTTCCCCATACTTAGAACTAAAACTCAAAAAAATATTTTTAATCAAACCCATACGTGTAGGGTATCTATGGATAGGTCTTCAAAAATGATATTGAGGTTTCTAATAGCATTTTTTTCTAAACCGAATACTTTGCGCGAGAGACACTTCCAAAGTGGAAAAAAGTGTGTCCCCCCCCGTAACTTCTAAAATAAGAGAATGATAAAACTAAATAAAATATATGTTGTTCATTACCATGAAAACTACCAGCGAAAATTGGTTTGAACGATATCTAGTAAGTAGTTTTTTTTATATACGTCATAAATCATAAACGGCAATGTACCTTTCATTCAATCAACTAAAATGTAAAAATTAAAAAAAACATACTACAAGACTTTTATATTATGTTATTTGCTACTTCGGAACCCTTCATGGGCGAGTCCGACTCGCACTTGGCCGCTTATTTTAATTTGCCCAGCAATCATATCAATAAAAGTAACGTATCTTTAGTCAAGACACTTTATAATATTTACTTCCAGCCAAGACCTCGGACCGTCTCCCACAACAAAACATACAATGGCCGCCCGCTACTTGTATCTATGAAACGACAACAAAAGCAAGAGGTTTCGCTGAAGCATTGATTTTCGGAACAATGGCAGGCGCGGCCCGATTGAGGGAACACTAAAATTATAATCTCCAGTACTTGAGACTCACAAAAGATTTACATTATCATCATAATTTAAGAGCATTGCTCTTGTCGGTGAAGTTTTTTCGTTCTGTTTTATTTTCTGCCAACCTATTGGCATCTTGATACGACACTGCTGTCACGTTGTCCTTTACTTGCTTCATATCGCTGTGCCTGGGCTTTGCCCTTCCCCTACTCCCTCATCCCATTAAAAGATTTACAAAGTCACAATAATTACAGAGTACTATTGAAACCGTAAATGAATTCTAGGTCTATGATCGAAACCTACGTTTGAACTTGCAGTTATAAGTGACTTATACTGCACTAAAAATTACATTTAGATACAAATAAAATAAAAAAATATTTCACTCCAAAAGTTACTTATAACAATTATTAAGTACGATTCGACACAAGATAAAAAATTTGGGTAAAAATTCTCAAGCTATGATGATACTTACATAAAAAAAGGATTTGAAAATAAATATGTCATGTATTTATTTATTTATTTTATGCAATAAAGGTTATTATATTGTATTGTCCAAATAAACTCTGAGAACTTTCTTCGTTCCTCCCAAATAATATTAAAAGTCAATTATTTATTTTTGATCTACCATTTACTTAGCTAACGGAACTACCGCGTCCTCATTCGAAATAATAAACACAAATTCCAACACTAAGTTCCATTCTTCCTACAACCCCGGGTGCCTCTGACCAAGTTTGAACAAGTCTTGCACCTGCAACTTAAATTAACTTGTTAACTTTGTTAAGACCGCCATAGACGTCTTTAGACAATCAACGTCAAAATTAAGCGTTCCCGGTTATAACATTTTCATTTGGTTTCAATTTACAACTTTGAGCCAATTATTTATTCATGATGACTATTCTTATGGTTGGGGTACATCTGGCAGCACCGAACAGCATTTTTCTATGCTGCTATTTTCTGTCGTTCAGAACCGTCATTAGCTAGAGCGAGAGAGAGGATTGCAGCACAGAAAAGTGTTTTTTCGTGCAGGTAGATGTAGCCCAACCCTTAAACTATAGCGGTGCATATCAAGTCTTAGCCTGGTGTACGGTCGGTGCGATCCGAAAGCAATGTCGCAAACAAATGAAACAATTCACGTGTAATAATTTTCATGTCTAAAAACATTCAATTTAGATGAAATTTTTAATTTAATGGCCTCACGAAACTATTTAAAGGTTTTGTAATTTTTTAACATTGTTAAATTCTAGTCAAACCAGCTTTGCAATGCATACTCTTGGGCTGGTGAACTTTTTGTTTTACCAGATATAACGTAAGAGAGAGTTCAGAGACACAGCAAATAAAGAATACATATGATCAATAAAATTGAATATTCTCAAGACGAGACAGACGTGTATCGTCTACAGAACATACCTGCCCACTGAAATACACTGGATATTTTCAAAGCAGAGAAACCCCGCGAGACGCCGCTCGCCACCTAACACATTTGGACTCGAACTGCAAACTCGGTTTTATTGCAAATACACGTACTTATCTGTACTGACTCCTCAGAGAAAATTAACAACGGTTACTTACTCCGCTGGCTCATAAGCCGGATCTTGGCCTCTGAAGAGACACAATATTTAATACACTTAATTATTTTTTCCTGGAGAACGGGCCAAGACGGGGCTTTGTTAGTGTAACGTGTGAGTGACTTTATGACAAAACTGTTATTGCAAGTGTAATAGTTTGGATTTAAAATGTTGGTTTAATTCAGAACGAGGACTTAGTAAGCAATTTTTAACTGCAAATTAATTAAAGCACATCTTTAAGTTATTTTCGAACTAATTAGCGTTTGAGCATTTCTGCTTATATGCTTTATTTCTCTATCTTTAGTTTTAGATTTGACTTTATTTATCCGAAGTTGACATCTTTTGCCATATTGTCCTACACGAATATTTTCCTAAAATCTTAGTGTCAAGAAAAAAAGTACTTGATTTTTTAAAATGAGCATTGGAAACACTTTTTTCCCGTATTATTTAAATAAACAACGTAGCAGGGGAATACCTGTAATTAATCAAACCACGGGCTACACTAGATTACTTAAGTATAATGAAATTAGAATAAAGACAAAATGTAATTAAAAAATAGATCGTCATTTCCATACGAAAATGTGCATGCACCCGGGCAATGTGTATAGGAATGTAATTTTTTTTTGGTTTTTAATTTTATTTTATTATCAATATATTATAGTATAGTCAATTAGTCAGTGATTTATTTATCAGTCCAATATTGAGCTACTCTGACGCGTATATTGGGCAGAATATAAACTAAAATAAACCATCGATACGCAAAGAAGAAGATAGTCAGGGGTCTGTTTCACATTGTACAGGCATTTTAAAGCAAAATTCTATTTATCGCGACAAAATGATACTTGTTAGAGTCTCCACCATTTCAATTACTGTATAAAGGAAGTATACCTCATTATCACCTCCCCCGCCCCCCGCCGGCCCGCCCCGCTATCGCCCTCCGCCAACTGTTTTGCCTTTCATCTTAACCTCGTTAGGGATTGCTCGCTGATCTGTTTTGTGAGCAAATTGACTGCGGCTGTCTACCGGCGGAGATGTTGGTTAGATTAACAAACTCAATTGAAAAGTGACACAGCTCTGGCACGATAGTCTGGGAATAAAAATAATCATTACATTATTGTCTACATAAAGTAAATGAACAAACTGCTTCTTATCTCGCGTATAGTTTTAGAATGCGACCCGGAGAATGGAAGTAAACCTGGATCTATTATCTAGCTGTGGCCGTGGACTTCAATTAAACGTGTTAACGGTAACGGGAATGTATAGTTTTGAATTATGCCGCTTCGTTCGTAAACATGCGCACGACTTCGAACTTCACGGTGACAGAACTCGCCGTTACGCATCACGCCGAGTAAACGATTTAGTTCTACCCACATCACACCTCGATTTTTATAAAAATGGTCCCTATTACATGGCTATCACGGTTTACAACCACCTTCCAAAGTACATAAAAGAATCCCAGGGGCTGAAATTTGACACTGAATTAAAAACTCTTCTGACCAATAAAAAATATTATACATTGAAAGAATACTGGGATGATAAATTATAGGACTGATATTTAATTTAATTTATTATTATTCATTATTTATTTTAATTCCATTTTATTGACTGACATGTTCATATTAGACAATTCTGTTTAAGCTTAATTGATATAGTAAATTGTATAATATTTAGAATTCACAATGCCTTATAAAGGTAAAATTTGTAAAATAATAAGACCCTTTATGACAATGTAGTGAAATGTGCATGTGTACTTGTTACAAATTTTATGTGAATAAATGAATATGAATATACTTCACTCCCCGTGGGAATTTCGGGATAAAAACTATACTATGTCCTTCCCTGGGTATCAAACTATATCCTTATCAAATTTCTTCTAAACAGGGTCAGTGGTTGAAGCATGAATTGGTAACAAACAAACAAATATACATACTCACTTTTGTATTTATAATATTAGTAGGATAGTAGGATAGGATAGGCGTTGAGTTAAGGTCAAACCTGGATCATGTATGATTGATGGCCATTGTTTTGAATTCATGGACAGGGAAAGGATTAAAACCAATGACAAGGCAAAAGGGCTAAAATAGCACATGAGTAACGGTCATTATTTCATTATGTATGTAGGTACCTATGTATGTATGTAGCGATGTAAGTATGATCTTAAAGTTAAATGAGTACGTACTTACTTCCAGCTTTTAATTGAGTACCTAAATATCCTATCTGTCGCAGGTTGACTGGAAGAGATCCCTACATGGGATAAGTCCGTCTTTGTATATTTGCTCTTTCGTATCAACATATCTTTGTATATGTATTTGTTTTAGTGCAATAATTATTACAAACAAACAAACATTTTGTCAATTTTGTATAATACCAGCGCTCGATTCAAACATGGTTAATTGGTTACTTTCACACAAAAGGAAAGTCGACAAGGTTAAAAAAGTATAATTCTAATTAGGTCTCAGTTGGATTGTCAAAAAAAGGGCACATAATTTTTTTCGTTTATCAAAAAATACACAATGATACAGAGCATCCAATAATCTGCGTTAGGGCTTGTGAAGTCACTGTGCTGTACAAATCTTACGAGATCGTGACGTCATGCATAATTAAAATAAACTGTATCTTCGTCAATATTTGTTTACCAAAGAAAATAAAAAAAATCGTGAAAAGTATTTTTTTATAATTTACTTAATGAGCCAAAATATATTTTTATTCCACAGGGCAGTTAATAGACTTTCTTTTATAACGTTTCACTTGTATTCTATTAGAAGAGCTCGATAGGCTGCCAGGTTATCGAGCTGATGCGCATTTTAGGGCATGGTTTATATTTGGATTGGTGGTCTTGAGCTTCTCTTTGCTTCAGTTGTAAAGCCAATGGTCATGAGATGGTAGTCTAGTCATAAGTTATGGTAATGTGTGATAATGGTAGCAATGAGATGCTTTAAGACAGCTTAAAACATAACTTGCGTCCTAGTAATCTATCGTCAGGAAATACAATTTTCCTGACAATTGATAGTCGATATATAAAACGTGACGTCACAAATCTACGGTTTAATAAACGCCTATTGTAAAGCGTCAAAAGAATTCCTCATTGCCGAGAAAAAGGCATTTAATTATGAAATCAAAAGGCTCGGCACGTCGGCAATTAACATGGATTTCTAGATTACTCTCGAAAGCTCTTTCAAGCTCGGACATGTGCGCGGTGTGAATAGAAAGATGTGCTTTAAAAGACTCGTCTATCTTTACGCGAGACGGGAAACTCCTTTCAACGCGTGGTTTTCCTTTTAGAACGTGCTGTAAATGCGATTTTGATGTTCTTAATGTATTTGAGGTACAAAATTACAAGACTTCATGACATTACAAGTGGTCGATTGTATCGAATGAATGCGCTAGTTGCCATCTTGAATTATAGGGCCCAATTGTGATTTAAATAACTTCTCGGCGATTGATTTTGTGATAGAAATGTCTATAAAAAGAATGAAGAAGATACAATTCCTTACAATTCTTGCATTTATTTTTAGTGTTCAACATTTAAACGACACAGTTATGTACAAGCGTATAAATATAACATATTCAACTCTATTTGATTCCATTTTATTCTGCAACTTTTAAACGAAAAAGTTACAAGCATATAAATATAATATATTCAACTCTGTTTGACTTCACCAAGACGCTGAAGGTTTAATAACACTCAACTCAGCAATCTTGATTAAATTCCAAGTGTCTATTTATTTATTTCTGTTCCTATATTTACTTAAGTGTATTATTGTACAATATGAAAAGGGGTTTATACCTAAGAATAAAGATTATTTATTATTATTTACTAAGTGCAGATTAAAGGTTTTAGATTAGAATTAGTGTTATAATTATTTAATTTTTGTTGGTAGGTATTACTGTTAACAATAATTGTGCTGTACTTTTTAACACTTCACTCATCTTTTTTAATTTATGGTTAACTTCTATTCTGAAAACATCGCGTGTGTATAAGTTTGTTATTTACCCTTAAAACAAACAATATGTTTACAAAATTTAACTGTACAAAAACAAAAAGTTTACTTTAATATGTTTGAAGTTTCGATAGATGTCGGAAGTAAATTCATGTTAAAATGCGATAAGAGTGCGGCCAGACAGTGGCCTCATAAATCGAGAACTTGTTAAAGCGCAGACGAGCTCATAAGTTATATGAAGCGGCAGCGCTTCATCCCATAAATCCAATTACGTGGTGGCCTGCGCCCGGCGACCGCTGCACCCTTTCACTCTATACAAAAGATGTGACAGAATTATTTTACCAATATTGTCTCTTGCTAATATTATAAACGCGAAAGTTTGTAAGTATGGATGGATGTTTGTTACTCTTTTACGTAAAAACTACTGAATGGATTTTAATGAAACTTTACAATAATATAGCTTATAAATCAGAATAACACATAGACAACAATTTATAAAGATATTGTGTGATAATCCCGCGCAGATGAAGTCGCGGGCACCAGCTAGTGATATTATATTTTTACTTGTGTAGTGATCCATTATTTTGTTTGAATGAATCTTGCTTAGATCGTGAATAAATGCAGCTATACGATATAAAATATTCAGAAAAATATAATTCCACATAGACATTTTGCATAATGACTTAATTAAAATTTGTGGGTAGAAAAATTAATGCGCGTTATGTCTTACTAAAAATATCAGTATTGACTTTATAAATAAGTTTCTCCACGCAGTCGGAGGCTCGGGTAACCCTGTCATCATTGTTTAGACTGGCCAAATTCTATTGTATCGTAAGCAGTAGCTATAGTAGATTATACTTGCAATAATTTTATTTTAATTTCAACAGCATAAATATAAATTAGGTAACAGACTTAGTTATTAAGAAGGCAATTACAGGTCCTCATATATAGATACTGTAAAGGATAACAATTAAGTATAAATAAAAAATAAGAAGAAGATGGAGGCTAGGCGGAAAAAAGTGTAAGATCTTTTTGTCACTTTTTTCCATCACGAACTCTTTTAGGAATTTTTAGAGGTTTTTAGGGACTTAATTTTTTTTATTAATGCAAATTTTGCCCAGAATCCCTGTGCTTCGAATACTAAGCTAGTCTCATTGGTATGCGCGCCGCCGCCCGCCACTTCACTTTACGTCGTTACATTAGATGCTTTGTGTAATGTAAGTTCATTGTCCGTTTTTATGAATATTTTGCTAGATAGTGCTTTTAGCTCTCATACTCGTACATATTATACGTTGTATTCTTACAAATGTGTAAGTTAATAAAAAGAGTCGACAGCATCTCACAGACAGTGCGTGTAATTGGTTTCATTAAAAGCAATATGTAACTGTGCCTGCCAGTGGCGCATAAAATTAACAAATAAATATACAGGGATGAATCAAACAGATTGAGTAAGCCTCAAAGTAGGTTCCAAACTTGTGTTATGGGATACTTACTCAACGATACTATATTTTATAATAAATACATAAATATAGATGCACATCCATGATAAAGCAAAAATATTTTTTTCTAACATTAAATCATGTATATAATAATTGCTCGACTTGGCGGGGGTACTGCCGTGTTTCCAGATAGGTATGTCAGATGCCTCGACTTTTTCCAACCACATAACAGTACTCATTTATGAAATAAGACATCCCCATGTCTCTTTGAATCTTATAAAGATAGATACAATTACATTATCACGTATTTTTAATGGGGTAGACAGAGCCTAAGTTCAGAGGTCTTGATAAGCATGAAGTTGGCGTGATGTTACGAAGAGAATCTTCATAATATAGTATTATCATCTGACTTACATAAGTATTCAAAATTTCAGCTAAATCGGTTGAGAATTAACTGGTCAAAAATTGAGTTGCAAGATTTGATCTAAACAAACATTAATGCATCCATACATACAAGATACATTGTCAGTTAAAGCTTATAAAATGTTCTCGTTCATTTTAAATGGAGAATATAATTATAAAATTTGTAACTTAGTACATAATTGCCGCAAACTTACATACAATATTTATGCTCCCTTAGATATTGTACTCGTAAATGTAAACAAAGCTAGCAATCTTGCAGCCACCAGCGCACAGCTGTGATTGCTGCTGGCACCTGGCGGTTAATTAGTGGAGACAAAGGTGCAGGGCGTGTGTGCGTGCATGTGAGGGAAGATGGGACAATGAACGCAAACCAGGGGGAAGGTAATATCAGAAATACGACTGACATTGCTGCTAAAGTTCTTGCTTGTAAGTTGAAGATGCAGTGTGAAAGCAAAAAGAGTTTTCTGTACATATAATAAAACAGTAAAAGAATGTGTCTGTAAATTGAATATATTTCCAAAGAAATATTTGGGGCGATGGAGATGTATTAACAGAGTAAGAATAAAAAAAACTGTCTGACTGTTTGTCTGTTTGTTTATATGTGTGTGGTATGATACTAGACGGATTCAAATTAACTTTTTTGTTATGCAGCTGTTAAGTCTGGGCAACATATAGGGTATAATTGGTTTTGGAAAATGGAACACCTGATGCAGAGCCATAATGGTCCAGCTAAAATATAAGAAAATATAAAAATGACGCCTTAGCAAAAGTGGTTTAGCCTGATGAGTGTTTTCCTGAGTCATAAAGTTCACGCGACTTCTGTTCTGTTTGTGCACTAAATTAACGAATTGCAAATTATTATGTAAGATCATGGTAATCTTTTTTTATATGCAACAAGATTACATGATAATGGCCATAGTAAATATTTTTTAGAAAACAAGAAATTTAGCATACCACGTAAACAAGCCAAAACCAAGCCCGCATTTCAGATTCGCCACGTCAGTCGCAGCGCGGTCGCTCCTTTTTTTTTTAATTTTGGTTCGACGCTGTTGTGTATTTAGCCAGGCTCAAGTTAATAAAACGTGGGAACAATCGATGTGAAATAAAAATATATATATATATACAATCAAAGGTTGGTATAGGTCCTTTGATTGCTTTAAGGGAGCTTCTGGCGACAAATCTATACGAGTCCACTGGTTTTCATAGCCGATTGAGTGGCGGACGGCGCCTACAGACGCCCACCGCAGTCCGCAAATTAATATCACTACAGCCGCACTATGACTGTTCACTTTAAACATTTTACATATTGTTCATGAGAATGATCATTTATAACACTAAACTACACCAGTTTCATATTATCCACTAGAATCAATTTGCAAAACAATTTAAAGCAAACTCCAACTGCACCTCTTGACTTCCCGCCAAAATACCCGGTCGCTCCTTGTTGTGGCGATAAAAACCGCCCACAAATAAACTCGAAATATTTTAAGAGACGCTTTTTAGGGTTCCGTAGCCAAATGGCAAAAACGGAACCTCCAACTCGTCTGGCCAGCGAGGAGAGTGTAGGAACACAAGTGGAATCTATGTAAAATCAGCAAAAGAATTTAGTTTTAATAAAATAAATAATATTTGGCACAGATTTCGTTTTTTTTTTTTAAATTTGGATTACATATCATCGTCAACATGGATGAATGTAAGTAAAAATGTTTATGTTCTTTGCTTCGAAAAAAGAAAAAGGAATAATTTGAAAAAAGCGCAATTTTTGTCTTTGATTTAAAGTAATTACAGAGGTTTTTGGTTATATTGTGTTGAAATTAACTATTTGTGTAAATTTGAATACTTTTTCGTAAGTTAAGCCGATAGTGAACATCAAGTTTATAGTGATTATAAAAAAATATATATACGACCAAAGTTATTATAAGCTTATGAGTGAACATTATTTTAGAAGTTGGTTCTGAAAAAATATTTTTTAGTATTTATTGAATGAAAACTACACTAAATAAGGGTTAGTACTGGTCAGAGCTTTGATTAGGTATTGTAAATGTTCTATTTATCTTCATATTCTGTTTTGAGTCTATTTGCTAGTTTTTCTCATAGATGGCGATGAAAAGTAGAGTGTGCTACTCGCGTACGGTAATATTTTTATCTCGGGCGTTATACGTGAATCCCTCGCTTCACTCAGGATTCCATTATAGAATCACTCGCTACGCTCGTGATTCAACCGTGGAATCCTTCGTTTCGCTCTGGATTCAAAGTAGCGCCCTCGACTTAAAAGTATTACCTTTACCCCTTGTAGCACAATCTACTATTTATTCCACAGGGCAGTTAATAGACTTTCTTTTATAACGTTTCACTTGTATTCTGTTAGAAGAGCTCGATAGGCTGCTAGGTTATCGAGCTGATGCGCATTTTAGGGCATGGTTTATATTTGGATTGGTGATCTTGAGCTTCTCTTTGCTTTAGAAGGCACGTAAAGCCAATGGTCATGATATGGTAGTCTAGTCACAAGTTATGGTAATGTGTGATAATGGTAGCAATGAGATGCTTTAAGACAGCTTAAAACATAACTTGCGTCCTAGTTATCTATTGTCAGGAAATACAATTTTCCTGACAATAGATAGTCGATATATAAAACGTGACGTCACAAATCTACGGTTTAATAAACGCCTGTATTGTATAAAGCGTCAAAAGAATTCCTCATTGCCGAGAAAAAGGCATTTAATTATGAAATCAAAAGGCTCGGCACGTCGGCAATTAACATGGATTTCTAGATTACTCTCGAAAGCTCTTTCAAGCTCGGACATGTGCGCGGTGTGAATAGAAAGATGTGCTTTAAAAGACTCGTCTATCTTTACGCGAGACGGGAAACTCCTTTCAACGCGTGGTTTTCCTTTTAGAACGTGCTGTAAATGCGATTTTGATGTTCTTAATGTATTTGAGGTACAAAATTACAAGACTTCATGACATTACAAGTGGTCGATTGTATCGAATGAATGCGCTAGTTGCCATCTTGAATTATAGGGCCCAATTGTGATTTAAATAACTTCTCGGCGATTGATTTTGTGATAGAAATGTCTATAAAAAGAATGAAGAAGATACAATTCCTTACAATTCTTGCATTTATTTTTAGTGTTCAACATTTAAACGACACAGTTATGTACAAGCGTATAAATATAACATATTCAACTCTATTTGATTCCATTTTATTCTGCAACTTTTAAACGAAAAAGTTACAAGCATATAAATATAATATATTCAACTCTGTTTGACTTCACCAAGACGCTGAAGGTTTAATAACACTCAACTCAGCAATCTTGATTAAATTCCAAGTGT
This sequence comes from Acrobasis consociella, assembly GCA_963555685.1. Lineage (NCBI taxonomy): Eukaryota > Metazoa > Arthropoda > Insecta > Lepidoptera > Pyralidae > Acrobasis > Acrobasis consociella. The sequence continues at coordinate 185,631 of OY743118.1, forward strand.
CTATTTATTTATTTCTGTTCCTATATTTACTTAAGTGTATTATTGTACAATATGAAAAGGGGTTTATACCTAAGAATAAAGATTATTTATTATTATTTACTAAGTGCAGATTAAAGGTTTTAGATTAGAATTAGTGTTATAATTATTTAATTTTTGTTGGTAGGTATTACTGTTAACAATAATTGTGCTGTACTTTTTAACACTTCACTCATCTTTTTTAATTTATGGTTAACTTCTATTCTGAAAACATCGCGTGTGTATAAGTTTGTTATTTACCCTTAAAACAAACAATATGTTTACAAAATTTAACTGTACAAAAACAAAAAGTTTACTTTAATATGTTTGAAGTTTCGATAGATGTCGGAAGTAAATTCATGTTAAAATGCGATAAGAGTGCGGCCAGACAGTGGCCTCATAAATCGAGAACTTGTTAAAGCGCAGACGAGCTCATAAGTTATATGAAGCGGCAGCGCTTCATCCCATAAATCCAATTACGTGGTGGCCTGCGCCCGGCGACCGCTGCACCCTTTCACTCTATACAAAAGATGTGACAGAATTATTTTACCAATATTGTCTCTTGCTAATATTATAAACGCGAAAGTTTGTAAGTATGGATGGATGTTTGTTACTCTTTTACGTAAAAACTACTGAATGGATTTTAATGAAACTTTACAATAATATAGCTTATAAATCAGAATAACACATAGACAACAATTTATAAAGATATTGTGTGATAATCCCGCGCAGATGAAGTCGCGGGCACCAGCTAGTGATATTATATTTTTACTTGTGTAGTGATCCATTATTTTGTTTGAATGAATCTTGCTTAGATCGTGAATAAATGCAGCTATACGATATAAAATATTCAGAAAAATATAATTCCACATAGACATTTTGCATAATGACTTAATTAAAATTTGTGGGTAGAAAAATTAATGCGCGTTATGTCTTACTAAAAATATCAGTATTGACTTTATAAATAAGTTTCTCCACGCAGTCGGAGGCTCGGGTAACCCTGTCATCATTGTTTAGACTGGCCAAATTCTATTGTATCGTAAGCAGTAGCTATAGTAGATTATACTTGCAATAATTTTATTTTAATTTCAACAGCATAAATATAAATTAGGTAACAGACTTAGTTATTAAGAAGGCAATTACAGGTCCTCATATATAGATACTGTAAAGGATAACAATTAAGTATAAATAAAAAATAAGAAGAAGATGGAGGCTAGGCGGAAAAAAGTGTAAGATCTTTTTGTCACTTTTTTCCATCACGAACTCTTTTAGGAATTTTTAGAGGTTTTTAGGGACTTAATTTTTTTTATTAATGCAAATTTTGCCCAGAATCCCTGTGCTTCGAATACTAAGCTAGTCTCATTGGTATGCGCGCCGCCGCCCGCCACTTCACTTTACGTCGTTACATTAGATGCTTTGTGTAATGTAAGTTCATTGTCCGTTTTTATGAATATTTTGCTAGATAGTGCTTTTAGCTCTCATACTCGTACATATTATACGTTGTATTCTTACAAATGTGTAAGTTAATAAAAAGAGTCGACAGCATCTCACAGACAGTGCGTGTAATTGGTTTCATTAAAAGCAATATGTAACTGTGCCTGCCAGTGGCGCATAAAATTAACAAATAAATATACAGGGATGAATCAAACAGATTGAGTAAGCCTCAAAGTAGGTTCCAAACTTGTGTTATGGGATACTTACTCAACGATACTATATTTTATAATAAATACATAAATATAGATGCACATCCATGATAAAGCAAAAATATTTTTTTCTAACATTAAATCATGTATATAATAATTGCTCGACTTGGCGGGGGTACTGCCGTGTTTCCAGATAGGTATGTCAGATGCCTCGACTTTTTCCAACCACATAACAGTACTCATTTATGAAATAAGACATCCCCATGTCTCTTTGAATCTTATAAAGATAGATACAATTACATTATCACGTATTTTTAATGGGGTAGACAGAGCCTAAGTTCAGAGGTCTTGATAAGCATGAAGTTGGCGTGATGTTACGAAGAGAATCTTCATAATATAGTATTATCATCTGACTTACATAAGTATTCAAAATTTCAGCTAAATCGGTTGAGAATTAACTGGTCAAAAATTGAGTTGCAAGATTTGATCTAAACAAACATTAATGCATCCATACATACAAGATACATTGTCAGTTAAAGCTTATAAAATGTTCTCGTTCATTTTAAATGGAGAATATAATTATAAAATTTGTAACTTAGTACATAATTGCCGCAAACTTACATACAATATTTATGCTCCCTTAGATATTGTACTCGTAAATGTAAACAAAGCTAGCAATCTTGCAGCCACCAGCGCACAGCTGTGATTGCTGCTGGCACCTGGCGGTTAATTAGTGGAGACAAAGGTGCAGGGCGTGTGTGCGTGCATGTGAGGGAAGATGGGACAATGAACGCAAACCAGGGGGAAGGTAATATCAGAAATACGACTGACATTGCTGCTAAAGTTCTTGCTTGTAAGTTGAAGATGCAGTGTGAAAGCAAAAAGAGTTTTCTGTACATATAATAAAACAGTAAAAGAATGTGTCTGTAAATTGAATATATTTCCAAAGAAATATTTGGGGCGATGGAGATGTATTAACAGAGTAAGAATAAAAAAAACTGTCTGACTGTTTGTCTGTTTGTTTATATGTGTGTGGTATGATACTAGACGGATTCAAATTAACTTTTTTGTTATGCAGCTGTTAAGTCTGGGCAACATATAGGGTATAATTGGTTTTGGAAAATGGAACACCTGATGCAGAGCCATAATGGTCCAGCTAAAATATAAGAAAATATAAAAATGACGCCTTAGCAAAAGTGGTTTAGCCTGATGAGTGTTTTCCTGAGTCATAAAGTTCACGCGACTTCTGTTCTGTTTGTGCACTAAATTAACGAATTGCAAATTATTATGTAAGATCATGGTAATCTTTTTTTATATGCAACAAGATTACATGATAATGGCCATAGTAAATATTTTTTAGAAAACAAGAAATTTAGCATACCACGTAAACAAGCCAAAACCAAGCCCGCATTTCAGATTCGCCACGTCAGTCGCAGCGCGGTCGCTCCTTTTTTTTTTAATTTTGGTTCGACGCTGTTGTGTATTTAGCCAGGCTCAAGTTAATAAAACGTGGGAACAATCGATGTGAAATAAAAATATATATATATATACAATCAAAGGTTGGTATAGGTCCTTTGATTGCTTTAAGGGAGCTTCTGGCGACAAATCTATACGAGTCCACTGGTTTTCATAGCCGATTGAGTGGCGGACGGCGCCTACAGACGCCCACCGCAGTCCGCAAATTAATATCACTACAGCCGCACTATGACTGTTCACTTTAAACATTTTACATATTGTTCATGAGAATGATCATTTATAACACTAAACTACACCAGTTTCATATTATCCACTAGAATCAATTTGCAAAACAATTTAAAGCAAACTCCAACTGCACCTCTTGACTTCCCGCCAAAATACCCGGTCGCTCCTTGTTGTGGCGATAAAAACCGCCCACAAATAAACTCGAAATATTTTAAGAGACGCTTTTTAGGGTTCCGTAGCCAAATGGCAAAAACGGAACCCTTATAGATTCGTCATGTCTGTCTGTCTGTCCGTCCGTATGTCACAGCCACTTTTTTCCGAAACTATAAGACCTAAACTGTTGAAACTTGGTAAGTAGATGTATTATGTGAACCGCATAAAGGTTTTGACACAAAAATAGAAAAAAAACAGTAAATTTTGGGGTTTCCCCATACTTAGAACTGAAACTCAGAAATTTATTTTTCATCAAACCCATACGTGTGGGGTATCTATGGATAGGTCTTTAAAAATGATATTGAGGTTTCTAATAGCATTTTTTTCTAAACCGAATACTTTGTGCGAGAGACACTTCCAAAGTGAAAAAAAGTGTGTCCCCCCCCCCGTAACTTCAAAAATAAGAGAATGATAAAACTAAATAAAATATATGTTGTTCATTACCATGAAAACTACCAGCGAAAATTGGTTTGAACGAGATCTAGTAAGTAGTTTTTTTTTAATACGTCATAAATCGTAAACGGCAATTTACCTTTCAATCAATCAACTCAAATATAAAAATTAAAAAATCATACTACAAGACTTTTATATTATGTTATTTGCTACTACGGAACCCTTCATGGGCGAGTCCGACTCGCACTTGGCCGCTTATTTCGTTTTGTTTAGATTCGTAACTATACAAAAATATAAAATAACACATTGGCATATTTTGAATTGTCATAAATTGTCACACCTTACATTTTCACCTTATTTTAATTTTCTATACAAATTTTTCTCCTATAATTTTATTTATTATGTACGTTACAAGTGTTCTCTGAGTTACCGACTTACAAATGTGTACAAAATTACAACTCAAACAGTTTATTCGTTTCAGAGCATATTGGCAGTGACAGATGGACAGGTGGATAGACAGACAGATACTTTTTGAAGTACAAAATAAAAAAGTAAAATATTGCTGTTTTTACAGCAAACAATATCTTATTTTTGCTAATAAAACAAAGCCAGCATTTCCTGTATTCCCGAAACGTCACACGCAGCGCCGCTTCGCAAGGAGGGTTAATTACCAGACAAACACGGGCTATTTCGGGAATGAGATAATTTGAGGCGGTAGCGACAACTGGGAGTTGCATGGTAAAATAAATATACATTTCTGTTTTGAGATACAAGAATAATTATCTGCACATTATCGGGTAAATAAATATTTGGTTCTTAATTCTAACGTTTATAATATATTTATTTATTAACACATAAAAATTTGTCTCCAATTGGCGGACATGATGCTTAAAGAATTTTGTCTTCTTTAACCATAGATATAAACAGACTGATATTTTGTTGCAGCGCTAAATATTTCAATTCATCGTAATTATATATAGGCTTTTAGGAATAACAAGCTAAACAAAGCTTATAAACATCAACGAGGCCTCTCCAACCCGTCTAGCCAGCGTGGAGAGTGTAGGCTAAATTCTGCGGCTGCTCTGGCCTAGTGTGGCTCTGGTACAGAGAGGGTTGTACTCCTGCAGTGGAGACTAAAAGACCTGATGATGATGATGATAATGATGATGATGATACAGCCTTTACTGGTCCACCGAGCTCCTTTAACACCTAAGCCGGCACTGGGAGGAATTCCTCCCGACTTCCATTGTTTAACTATTGTGTCTGGCATTGGCGCATCTCAAAGAGATAAATAATAACGCTTTCCAAACATTTCGCATCACTATCGATTACCGACAGCTCATCGAGCATTCACCCAAACACAATGCAACACAACACACGACGCACTAACATTTCCCGCAAACTATAATCCGCTTCGGGCAGCTCATTAATACAACATATATTATGCAATCCAATACAACACAATAGACTAAAGGCTTTAGTAGATACTGTTAGAGGCGACTATAGTCCTTTTGTTGGCCGTGTGGTTTCCGGCAAAGTAGAATAGGGCCTCTCCAAGTACTCCCGTGGATGTCGTAGAAGGCGATTATGCAATCCAATACAACACAATAGACTAAAGACCTTAGTGGATACTGTTAGAGGCGACTATAGTCCTTTTGTTGGCCGTGTGGTTTCCGGCAAAGTAGAATAGGGCCTCTCCAAGTACTCCCGTGGATGTCGTAGAAGGCGACTTAGAAAGTACAAACTAAAAAAAGCTAAACATTAATGAGACCTCTCCAACTCGTCTGGCCAGCGAGGAGAGTGTAGGCCAAAGTCCTCTGGCTGCTCTGGCCAAGTATGGCTCTGGTATCTAGTACAGAGAGGGTCATGCTCCTGCAGTCGAGGAGAAAATCTTGGTGATGATGATGTGATGAAAAGAATTTTACAAAAAAAAAATCCAAACGGTGTTGACGTCAGGCGGCGGCGATATAGTTTAAACTGTTCTGACAATTTTTTTCGATTTTGCATGATCTTCGGCATTCTCAGGTGACTGTTGACATGCATACTATATGAATCTACACACACGTCACTATATCAGATCCAAGTTCAAAGAAAGAAACGCCGCGGCATCCGTGTGTAAATTTACACGAACCATTTCGAGCTGCTTTTGATCCCTTCACTACTCGAAATCTTTTAAACCTAAAAACATAAAATTTAACACATACATTTAAGTCCTCTAGCTTGAATCTTAAATCCAAAATTTAAGATTTAAACTAAAGTTATTGATATACTGAATAACGTTTAAAAACGGCCATGTAGATCTCAATTTTTTGGCGGATTTTGAACTTATCTCCCATTTTCACATTTATGTTTTTGTGGGATAGTATTCGCTTTAACTATTAACACATTCGATAAGAGGGAAGACCTAATCTCCATTGTCATCACTCCGTACATGCATGCAACCTTATTAATCCTCATAATCCACTCGCCAACTCTGCGCCGTGTCACATCTCGTAGCGCTTGATGCGACGCGCATTAATGCTAAATCCATAATGAAAATCTGAATACTTAACGAGAATTTCGGTGTTCATCTATTGGCTCATTAGTTTTAGGTACAACACAACACAGTATTAGGTGTATTATATACTATGTAATATCGTCATCATCCGAGCGTAATCCCGGTTGCAGTGTGCGTTACTCTACGCGGTAACGTTTTAGAGCCCGGGGTCCGCTACCTAACCTAGGTGATTTGACGAGGTTACTGGTTTTTACACAGTATTTTACTGTAATAGATTACGTATTTTAATTCAATATAAAATGAATATACATTTTACCAGGAATTTTAATACGCGAAATGCGCGCTATTATAGCTATTCTGTCATGCTGATCTGTTAGAAAATAAACAACTTAAAATGTACCAGCTGCTTTTGTTTCCGCGCAGACCGCCAAAGCCTATCGAGGGAAAAAGTGATGCGGCTATCAATCTATCACTATTTTGATTCCCTTTCCCCTCTTCCCGCCCACCATTACGACCAAAGTAGCCTTTGGGTCATGCAAGACTGGACTCTGCCAGTTTAGAGCCGCAGGACCCGTAGTATTCTGTCCAACTCTTTCGGGATAAAGACGTGATAGTTAAGGTTCCCAGCATCATATTTGTGATGCAATGGATATTAAATCGAAAGTAATAAGTGTTTTTTTTTCCAAAAACAAGGTTTCAGAAAAAGCTGAATAAAATTCAAACATTTTGCTTCAAGCAGATAAAAGTGTAGTTTCAGTCATCTCTGAGAGTCCCCTTACCCTAGACCAAAGTACAACTTTCCATACAAACGTAGTCTACGTTTTATTTCAAAATGACATGTCCGATTTCGGCAAAATTTTGTAATTTCAAAAATATTGCAATTATCTAGGGTAATAACTGGTTTCCTACAGTTAAAATATGATCTTGAAATAGAATATAGTGTTTCATATCATTTTTGACCATCAGCATGGGAATCTTCTAAATCGTTATATTTTCTTTCCAGTTCATAATTTTATTGTCGAAAACCAGTTATTACCCTAGATAATTGCGATTTCTTTACAATAACCAATTTTTACCGGAATCTGACATGTGGTTTCAAAATTAAACGTTGACTACGTTTGTATGGAGAAGTCTAGGGTAAGGGGACTCTTATGGATAAAAAGCAAGATTGCAGAAAAGTTTTTAATATGCAGGGACGTGCATCACCGATTATTGCAGGGTAGACTAATTGTGGGGCCTTTGCCCAGCAGTGGGACAAAAATAAAGCTCTCTGACTAAACTGACCCTATTAGTGTGTTTACATCCTGAGAGCCACTTATACGCGTCATAATGTTTAATATTAATAAATGTTCCTTTTAGCTTACCGCTTGTTTGAACTTAATCCAAAATAGGCTGGCATCGGCCATTTATGATTATTGCACTTTTTTCCTCAAAAGTTAAATGGTTAAACGCGTAACTTCTCAGTTTTAGCAAAAAAACACCTGGCGCACCACTTTCACATGGAAACCTTTCCATTGCAAACTGTTTTAAAGAGGTAATAATAGAAAAGAAAAATAAGAAACTTCTCCTAATTTCATCTGTTATCGCAAACAAAACAAAGTTCAGAGTTCAGAGATTTGTAATGCGACAATGCAAATAATTATCATTGGACAAGAAAAAATATCAAATATATACGACTAACACAAAAATCTTCGTGTTCCGTTTTATCCTCGAACATCTTCCGTGTATTTAAATTGGTAGCATAACACAAGCGAGAACCAATAACATTCTAGATTTCATCTCGGTACGCATCTCTGAACAAATGAATAGGCCTAAAATCGATGTCATTCCTTATTGGTCAAAAGTGAAAAGAGATAAAAAACGTTGATTATTGAGATAGAACTAGCTTAAAGATAAGGACCGTTTTGAAATCAGCGTTTCACTAACCTAATGCTTTTTTCCATACAAAAATTTGCTTTAATTGTTACTAATGCGTTTCAAAAATGGCATTCATCAGCCAAAGTCTAAAATATTAGTTGTGTGCGCGAATACTTCATGTTTGTGTGCGTGGGTGAAGTACGTTGACGATCATACTACAGACGCAAATCCTTATCCATGCGTTGTGAATGTGTGCAAATCGAGACACGATGAACAATTGTCTTTTAGGTAGGTAGCTCCTAGAGTACATGAGCGAATATACGTATAACCTAAGTAAGGTAGTACGTGGCGGTGGCCTGCATATGGCGCGATGGGAAACGGACGGGGAAGCGCGCGTTTATTTGAAAATATATTTCTATTTATAATTTATTATAATATAAAAAATGCGGATATATTAGGGAAGCTCCGGGTAGCCAATGTCTTTGCGTCTCTATGGACAGCACGTCCCTGTTAATATGTAGGTATCCCGAGAAAAACGTTACACAAAATGCCGGCTGGCTTAGAGCTGTAGTGTTTACGCTAACTGACACAATTCGGTACTCTCCAACAACTCAAATAATATACCTTTTTAGGGTTCCTTACGCGAAGGGTATTAAAGGATATCACTAAGACTTCGCTGTCCGTCTGTCCTTCTGTTTGTTACCAGACTGTATCTCATTATTCTCATGAACCATGATAGCTGAACAGTTAAAATTTTTACAGATGATGTACCTACTTCTGTTGCCGCTATAACAATAAATACTAAAAACATAATAAAATAAATCTTTAAGTGTGGCTCCTATACAACAAACGTAATTTTTTATAGATAATGGTACGGAAACCTTCCGCGCGAGTCCAACTCGCACTTTACCGCTTATTTAAATATGAATGAAGTCTATTATCTAAATTAATTAAATTCCGCCCTTAAACAAACATTTTTACCCATTGTTCTCATAAAATTATGAAGTAGCTGTACGAAATCAAACATCAACTTCCCTATAATTGGCAATAAGCAATTTGAGCCAGAATTGGAAAATCCCCGGCAGTCGCCGAACGCCCGCGGCTCACATTCTAAACGTTAATTTAGAAATTTAGACATTGTAATAAGAGCATTACCGAGAATTACGTAAAATTGAACGAGAGAAGTGGGTAAGTGAAGGTATCTTTATATTATAATATCACGATAAGGTTTTTTATTCCGGCGTGTTTTTGTGGCAAATAAGATAAAAATGTACATTTTAAGTAACTAAATACCATGTTTAATGTTACTCACTGCAAAAACCAGTACCCTTGTCAAATCACCTAGGTTAGGTAGCGGGTTCTGGACTCTGAAGCGTTACCGCTGAGGATGCAACCGGGAATACGTAAGAATGATGAATGTTACTCACTTTGTAAAACAAACCACTTTGTAGTATTGTTGGCACAAGTTATTCATAACGAAATTAAACGAGCAGATGGCGTTACAGAAAGAATGTTTTTGGAACGAAGTTCCTTATCGCGCGTTGCGAAAGGAGGCTAGACGGAAAAAATTAAGACCAAAAGTTGTAACGACACTTTTTGCTATAGTTGTAAGCCGTGCGGCGTACGCGTGTTTCTCTGTCTGTCTCTCTCTCTCCTAGTTATTCGAAAGGAACTTCGTTCCATCCGGGTGTTCCTTGAAAACTCTCAAGTTTTTTTTTTAAACTTAAAAATACCGAATTTGACTTTCCCAATAATTAAATTTTGAAAGTTTTATCACTAGCTATCACTTATCACTATCTGTGATCTATAGGCGTGATTTCAGGAAAAATGTTGACATTATTTAACATTCAGCTAACCAAAAAATAATTTATCTTACCCAATCACAAAATTTCTCGAGGGAATCGGCAGCGATAATAAATGGCGTCGTTACATTTGTATCGGGATTTTCAATTTAACTAGCTGTATTTAAAACGTCTGGCAAATTATTTGATAATAAACATTTTAATATCCATGCAAATTACTTTTCTTGAAATAAATTGCTTTCAACATTTTAATAAGAGATTTCAATTAGAATTTAATATGTAAAATAAATTAAAAATCAATAAAATGAGTTCGTTGAGATAACATAGAAATTGAATACAACGATTACCGCAATTAGCAAAAGATCTTCAGAAATAGTACAAGGCATTGTCATTGCAGTCAAAAGCAATGTAGAGAGATTTGATTTAATAGTAGAGAATTGGGCATTTTCCTATGATAAAAATAAATTATTTTGTACTGATAACAAAATAAAACATCGCAAAATAATGACACTTGCCTTTGAACATATCCATTTTAACGTGATTTTAAATTTATATTTGCAGAAAAACTGATAATAAGAGCGCTATTTGACACCAAAAAACTATGACGTCATCTGCCTGTATTTCATACAAAATCCCATAGAAACTGTTTGTTTTGACGTTTAGAAAAAAGTATCTGATTTGACTAGTTTAAAAATAGCGTATTATACCTTTATAAAAATGTGACAGTTTATAAACGTACCTAACCTACCTAAGTAATAATAATAATCATAGAAGTAGAATTTTTTTACTGCGTAAAAAGACCACACTAGCCGAGTGCGACAGATAATATGATAAGTGTCATCTTCATAAGAGCAAAAGAGATAGCATCAATTTGACAATGAGACAAGTTTTCATACAAAACATGTCACCCATTGTCACCCTGGCTCGAACATCGTTACACGAAAATTTGATTTTACAAATTGTAAACTGTGTTAATTTATAAGTAATCTTATACTGGAAAGATGGTATCGCACTGCTTTACCCATAGTTTGTGTAGTAGGTACAAATACAACCCATAAAAAGTTACACGGAAATATTTCGTTTCTGGTCACATTTTACAATCCATACTTATATATAAAGCTGAAGAGTTTGTTTGTTTGTTTGTTTGTTTGAACGCGCTAATTTCAGGAACCACTGGTCCGATTTGAAAAATTCTTTCGGTTTTAAATAGGTCTTTTATCGAGGAAGGCTATTTTGCATCATGCCCGCGACTTCATTCGCGTGGTAAACGCGGGCGAAGCCACGCGCTGCCTCTAGTACTCTATATCCATCTTATATACCTACCTTCTAAATCTATGATAATAATAAAGATTTATTTCTTACCACAAAACCAGTATACAAAGAATGGTACAATACAAATATAAAGGGTTCTAAATTGAGTATTCTAATTTACCTATGTATTTGATTTAAAGGTATTTATTTAAAAAAAAACAAATACTACTTACTACAGCGTAATAGCATATCGACATTCTACCTGCCTTCCCCTTTCCATTCGTGTCTCACGCCCCAGGCTCGGCATAACATATTTGTCAATCCATTTGTGTGTCTCTCCTGACATTAGGTGTCATGTCAGTCGGAAGCGTCTGACACAGATCTGACACGCGCCGCGTCTCCAATTGGCTGTCTTCCGGACAGATGCCATTTGTCATTGAGACTTTGTGCTTTTAATCTATTATTTTGTATAACTCACGGAAGTAGATGTATAACTTGTATTTTAATCCGCAAGATGACAACATGTCAAATCAGACACTTTTTTCTAAATGTCAATTTAAACACTTTTTATCATGGCATTGCATAGTGTTTTTATGGGATTTGTATGAAATACGTCATAGTTTCTTGGAATTAAATGGCTCTCTTAATATAAGTTTTTATAAGATCAATGAAAAGTTACACTACTTTGTAATATTTTATTTTTATGGACTGTACCGAATAATTTAATTTTGATCCAGTCATCTACCCAAATAATAACTCATTAATTATGAGTGTGTGTGTGTGTGTGTGTGTTTGTGTTGATACAATTTGTTATACAACCATTTGCGCGTAAAAAAGTAAACATACACACTAATAATAAATAAATTATTAGGCTACTTTTTCCACGGGCGCGGGGAACACCGCAGGGGGTAGCTAGTACCTAATAAATTTATTTTTACAAGTATACTAGTAGATATTGAGTAGTTATAAATTCTTATAAATTTTTTTTAAATCTTATTTATTCTACGACTAACCGAAGCCCGCGACTTCGTTCGCCTGGACTTTATGTCTCTGGAAAATGCTCATCAGGCTGAACAACTTTAACTAAGGCGTTCCATTTTCCAAAATCATTTATACCCTATATGTTGCCCATGCTTAATAGCTATATAACAAAAAAAGTTTCATTCGAATCCGTCTCGTATTTCCGGAGATTAGCGTGTACAAACAGACTAACAGACAGACATTTTTTTTTAAATCTTACTCTATTACTACGTCTCCATCGGCCACAATTTTTTTTTTGGAAATATGTTTAATGTACAGACACACTTTTTTTACTGTTTTATTATATGCAAAGATAAAGATACATATATGTATAGATGTATAGATATCGTAACTTTACCTTCCAACCAAAACAAAACGGCATTCACCAAAAAATAAATATTTCATCCATCAAAGTCAACTTGTTTTGGCTGGATTTTGATTTAAACCTGGTATTAACTTCAATCCGCGTTTCGTAATAAAACTGGTTATGTTTGAGGGTTCTGACTAAGCTTCCCGCAGCAAACGAGATCTACCTGCCAGCTGAAAGACGATATATCTTCATCTCCTGGAAATCCCGAATATTATTAAGCTCCGTGACGACGCTCCATGTTGTATGCAAATGGCTCTAAAGCCTTTGTTATTAAAATGCTTTAGTACGCATAGTTTTAGAGGAATTTCCTCCCACGTACGTTAAAGCTGTATTTGGAAATTATACTCCATAATGACATTTTTTACAAAGAAAATACAACTGACTTTATTTTCTTTCAGAAGTTTTTTCCATATCCCCAAAGTTATTATACATAGATGTTGCGTCACACACATACATATTTTCACGTACATACATGTTTCCCATTGGGGTAGGCAGATACTATGGATCTTAACTTACTACGATTGCAAAGTCTCTTTTGCTTCGTCAACACTCATAAATCGGGTGCGCATTGTCTTACATAACTTTTTAACTCATATCATCGGAAGTCCGAAAATGTTTCTCATACCATTTTAAATCATAATGATAATTCTTCATAAAAAATTGAAATACTAATGATTTTAAACTATAATCATTGGAATTCATAATATCACTAATCATACACTTCGTTTTTAATAATATTTGTTTTCATATATTTGTTTATACTAATGATCTAAACTCATAATCATTCGAATTAATAACTATTATATTCATACATTTGTTTTTTCTAATATATTTTTTATAAATTTCTTAATCATAAGTGTTTTAATCATAAGTGTAAATGAAATGGAATAGGTAACAATGATTCATTTAATTGAAAGTAGGCAAACGCACTGACAGGTAAGTCAAAGTTATAAAACTTTGTTGATAGAAAAATAAACAGACACACTGACAGATAAGTCAAACTTATAAAACTAGAGTTAAATTGTTTAATTAAAACAATTGCTGCCAGAAAAGAAGGTTAGGTTAGGTTAGAACTGTGACCCCAACAGCGCGCGAGCCGAGCGAGCGAAGCGAGCGTGCCGCGGTAGCGGCCGGCGAAGCGCCAGAAACTAATTTTTGTTTGAAAAATAGACAGACACACTGACAAATACGTCAAATTTATAAAACCCCTCTTATTTTTGGTCGAAGTCATCCATTTCTATGCGTTACAAAGACAAATCTACATTAAAATATTTTCTTAGTATTGCTTTTATTAATGCAAAAATTATGATAATTGTACTTTATAAAGTAAACTATTCTGAACAACGACGTTATGAGTTGTAGTATGTTATTAGTAACAACATTATTAAAAAAACAATATGACAATTGAATGTTATGAAGACAAAAGTTCTGAAAAAATTTTTTATGAATTTTAACTTGTTCTTGGTAGTAAAAATATTAATAAAAAAAATATGATCACTGAATGTTATGAGCTCCGATGATAGTAATAAAAATGTATGAATAAAAAAAGTATGAAGAATAAAATGATAAAGAGTGATGATTATGAACACAAATCGGTAGTAAGATAAAGAATAGGATTTAGAATTTTATGAGAGCCAATATGGACCCTCACAAATCTTTTCATGCATGCTCTCCGGTTATGGGTACTCCTTACATCACCTTTCTTCAGAACATAACATCGCGTAACAAAAATGTAAGAAAATAAGTCGATTAAAAATCACGTCAAATTATTTCTTCTCTTTATTTATTTTTACTTAGTATTGCACACATTTAACAAATGAGACAGTTACATATGGAGATGAATGTGGCGGTCTTATCGTACAGAAATTTGCATTTTGTGGACTGTCATGTTACAGGTCAGGTTTTATGAGAGATACTCAACTGAATAAAATAAAACACTGTCCCTAGTAGGGACATATTTTCTATATTATTTACATATTTATTAACATATTTTCTATATAACTCATACATCTCAGTTTAGTATACAACTACCAATAATGAAAACGAAATAAAAATTGACAATTATTAAGTGATACAAATATCTAAAGATAAATGATTTTAGGCCTATATCTATACTCCCTTTTTTGTCAAAAATAATAGAAGCTGTAGTTCATGCTCAAGTGTCTTCCTATATCTTTAACAACTCCCTTCTTACACCCTTTCAATCTGGTTTTCGTCCCGGACACAGTACTACTACTGCTCTCCTCAAAGTCACCGAGGATATTCGGTTGGGCATGGAGAATACGTTGGTCACTGTTTTAGTTCTCATTGATTTTTCCAATGCTTTTAATATGGTAGACCATGATATTCTGCTTGCTATCCTTGAGCATCTTCAATTCTCGTCTTCAGTCAGGTGCGTATAGACCGGTTATTGTCGGACTGGAATGATCTGTCCAATGGTGTTCCTCAAGGCGGTATATTGTCACCTTTACTTTTCTCTCTTTTTATAAACCTTCTTTCTACTTCTATTGACTGTTCTTACCATTTTTATGCAGACGACTTACAAATATATGCTCAGTCATCGGTTGATGATATCGAGTCAGGTGTAGCGAGTGTAAACTCGGCTTTATCGGCTATTTTATCTTGGTCAAATGAATTCGGAATTAAGGTAAATCCTACTAAGTGCCAAGCTATAATGTGGGTAGTCCGAAGCAAATATGTCAGCTTGACTTTAACACTGTCGCGCCTGTCACATTTAATAATTGTATTATCCCATGCTGTAAAGCTGTAAAGGATCTTGGCTTCTATATTGATTCTACGCTTAGCTGGACATCCCAAGTGGCTAAAGTCAGTCGTTCTGTTACTATAGCACTTCAACAGCTTAACCGCCTAAGAAACTTTCTACCGTTAAAAACGAAGATATTGTTAGTTCAAACATTAATATTCCCTATAATTGATTACGCTGATGTGTGTTACCCAGATCTCAATGTAGATTTTCTCAATAAGCTCGATCGCCTCGTTAACAATTGTATACGTTTCATTTTCTGCCTTCGTAAATATGATCATATATCATCTTTCCGTTCTGAGCTTAAATGGCTTCCTATCCGTGAACGCAGACAAATGCGAATTCTTTGCACTCTCTTTTCAATTTTATCTAATCCCAATTCTCCGGAATACTTAAAAAGTAAATTTCAATTCCTATCCGATACTCATGATCGGCAACTTCGTTCTGCAGACTCTCGTCTCCTTTTCATTCCTTTACATCGCTCAAACTTTATGGCTAACTCTTTTACCCTACAAGCTTCACGGCTCTGGAATGCTTTGCCCGTTGACATTAAAGAAATTTCAACAAAATTTTCTTTTAAAAGAAGAGTACATTCTCATCTTATAAATTAGTTATTTTCTAATATGTTATATCACCATCGTCATCATCGCAATAGTGTATTTATAATGTAAGTATATATGAGTGTATATTGTATGTATTATATATGTGTATGTTTATGTCATATTATAAACTAAGGTATATATTTTATGCAGGTATATATTATAAGATATGTTATGTAATCTATAATAATATTTTTATATTTAATTTTTTTTGCGCCGCAACAATTTATCTGTTTATCCCTATGGTTGACTGGGAGAGAACGCTCTTAGCGTTAAGTCCGCCAATTGTAAACAATTTTTAATTGTGGATCAATAAAGTTTTAATAAATAAATAAAAAAATTTTGACTTTAATATTATACCTTTAAGACGTCATAATATGACGACATAGTTAAAAAATGTATACTTATCTATTTTAACGGTTAATTCACTCCATAATACTGAACAACTTTCCCCAAGGAACATTTGTTAAAATATGCATTTTATTTTCCATACAAACTCAGCTGATCGGTCAATTTGTATGGAAAGTTGTTTTTTTATTGTCTCATATTTTAATATAAGTTCTTTGAGTTAAAATTGTTCAGTATATGGACTAAATATACGCTAAAATAATTTCATTTTATTTTGTTACACTCTGTACCCTATTAAATTTATATTATAAACATGTCATTACCATCATCATCATCATCAAGTCTTTTTAATCTCCACTGCAGGAGCACGACCCTCTCTGTGCTCCGGGAGCTATACTTGGACATAGCAGCTAGAGGACTTAGCCTACACTCTCCACTCTGGTCAGACGGGTTGGAGAGGTCTCATTATTGTTTATAAGCTTTGTTTATCTTTTATTTCCCAAGTCACATTCTACGACATCCACGGGAGGGCTTGGAGTCAAAGTCAAAGTCAAAGTCAATTTTTTTTATTCAATGTAAGATAAATTTATCTCTTATTGAAGGTCATTTTTTTTAATATTATTTTAGTGCAAAAGCTAAAAACTACTAGCGTTTCGGAACGACCACTGCTGGGAAGATTACGCCGAAAGAAACCCAGTTCAGTATTGGTCCCTACCCAGCCTGATGGGCTATGTTACAATTACAATACAGATTTACACTTAAGCTATACATTTAAATTATACAATTACAATTTGCAGACAACTATTTCCAAGAATTTTTCTCAGCTGATGATAAGTAGTCATTTACATGATAATACGCATTTTGTAATAAATGATTTTTAACGGCTGTCTTAAACTTAGATAATGGTAATGTTACTATATCATCTAGAATTTTATTATAGAGGCGCAAGCCGAGACCCACAAAATATTTTTTTGTTTTCTCTAACCGCAAAGCTATGATGGCTAATTTATTTTTATTTCTCGTGTTAATACTATGAATATCACAATTTCTCTTAAATGAGTGTATATTCTGACGCACGTACATAATGTTCGCATAGATGAATTGCGAAGGGAGGGTCAAAATATTTATGTCTTTAAATAGTTCCCTCAAAGACTCTCTACCACCTAATTTATATATAAATCTGATAGCGCGTTTTTGTAAAATTAATATGGTATTTATATCTGCAGCGTTACCCCATAGCAATATTCCATAGGACACAACACTGTGGAAGTACCCAAAATATACCAAACGCGCTGTATCAACGTCAGTCATTTGCCTAATTCTTCTAACCGCATAGGCCGCAGAGCTAAGTTTTCCAGCTAATTTTTGAATATTGCAACCCTGAATCAAGCGTTATTCCCAAAAATGTTGTGTTATCAACCATATCTACTGCTTCCTTATCAATAAATAATCGTGTTGGAACTTTTGTAACATTTGGTAAGCAGAACTTTACACATTTCGTTTTTTTTGCATTTAATACTAAATTATTTGCTGTAAACCAATCCAACACTTGCAACAATATATTATTCATCTCATCAGAGGTGTCAGTTTTCCTATCTACGCTGAAAACAAGGGAAGTGTCATCAGCAAAAAGTACAGCCTTACAAGGAGTGGCCCTATTCTACTTTGCCCATAACCACACGGCAATATATAAATATGGATTGAAATGTAACTTTACCCGTACAAAGCTGAGAGTGTAAGTAAACACAGCCAGCAATAGTTTACTCACCGTTTATTTGTTTCCATTACACGATCCGTGCTGAGCAACATGTTTCCATTGATTCCATATCCGATACAATAAAAACAAAGCTTGAGTCAACGAGCTAATATGTACCTACTTATTTGAGTTAATACGAATCTTATTTGTATTTGGAACTACGCTCTTCTGGCAGAAATAGTATTGCATAGCAATTCGTTTTTAGGTAATATAATTTTAGATTTCAACCGAGTTCCTATGTGCTTCTAGACTAGGCTTGGTCAAGACAACATTTTAAATGATATCTCCGTTTCCTTTCAAATAGCAGCACTATACCCTTCAGTTTTCATAATGAGGGTCGTCATGCAAGAATGAGTGAAATGCACTTTGAAAAGTCTGAGCATTGTTCTGTCACCTTTGGTCACTTTTGCACACACATTAAAAGCAAAAAAAGTTAAGTGTTGTCAGTTTTTAAACAGGCATAAATTTCCCTCTAAAGAAGAGTAGGTGGTAGAAAATCGTCTGCACTGTGCGATATGACCCTGTTTCAGCGTTGCGCTGTTGCGCATCATTCCGGCCGAGTGAGCAGTACTCCAAGTGTATGTGGAGCCACCGCATCACAAGGGCGGATCCAGCTTTGGTGCTAGGGGGGGGGGGGGGTCACATAGCAGTGGCAGTGGACAAGTAAAGAGTAAAGTATAAGTAGCGGCACGTAAGTTTAGCGTTTTTATTATTATTATCATATATATTATCATTAAAACTCAGATATCAGATGAAGAGAATCTGCATGATGAGACGTTATGTTCCAGATACTTCAGCAAGTGACTCTTATTGTTATTCTTTTTGTTATATTTTCTTTTTACCTTTACCTTATGAAATATGGACGGGCAGAAAGCCAGAGTTGAATCACCTACGGATTTTCGGCAGCCCAGCAATGGTTCATATTCCAAAAGAAAAGCGAAGAATATGGAACAAGAAAGCTAAGAAAATGTACCGACAGGGCCGTATATTCAGTCTCGGTACTGGAAAGTGCCACAGTTTTTTGCCTATGAATCGAGCCGCGACCCGTTCACCCACCAGTGGGTCCACGGGGAAATTATGTTGACCCGTGCACCCACTGCATTATAGCGGGAAAATATCGATATGTATACTTAAAAATGTGATACTTCAAAGTTTCAATTAGAAAGAAAAGTCCGATACGGACTGTGACGTCAAAGTCTACATCATCATTTTACCTCTCTCTCACGTCTCATCTCGACATGATCTTTACTTTTTTTAACCATATATCTATAGTACTTCTTTTGAATAAATATTTATTTTAAGTTTAGATTATTTTGCTAGGATGGGATGTTAACTTATGTTAAGTACCATAACAAAAGAAAATTCAAATGTTAATAATCATAACCCCCATGACCACCCCCTGGATCCGCCCTTGCCGCATCACTGGCTAGTAGTTCAGTAGTTCATTTAAGTAGACCTATATACACAGATGTGGGTGTTTGTTATCGTTTAAGTTTGATCATTATATAACTTGCTTTTAAAGAACTCAAAAGTATTATCAATAGACATCAGTCTAAGTTTATAAGTTACCGGGCAAGGGTGAATTGGACTAGCGCACGAAGGAACCATTATACATTTAATAAAAAACACATTTGTTGTATAGAAGCCCTACTTATATATTTGTTTTATTCTGTTTACAAGCTTATATTCAGTTTCACTCGATTTGTTATCTCTTATTCTATCTGTAATCAAATCTTGCTAGTGAAATTTGACCCACTTTCGGGTTTCCGATTGAGCTGAAATGTTGCACGCATACGTATATCGCGTGACAATCTAATACCTTTAAACGAGCAATTCTTGCATATATATATCTATTTATTTATAAATTTCTGTGATCTCGAAAACGGCTCTAACGATTTCGCAAAAAATTTGTATATGGGGGTTTTCGGGGGTAAACAATCGATCTAGATTAGTTTTATGTTTGGGAAAACGTGTTTTCGAGTTTTCATGCGTTTTTCTTTCCACGCAGAATATGGTCGCTAATTTCGTCGCGCCAACCGCCTTGTTTTTAGCTCAGCGGTTAAGGATATCGACCGCTAGAAAGAGTGTTACGGGTTCGAATCCCACTCGGTGGCTAACTTTTTTTTTTTTTTTAGGTATGTTTCAGTTTATATATAATTTTTTATTTTGCACTGTTTTAAGAAAAGTTTAAAAAAAAATTGTTAATGTTTGAGATGTAACCGAGCAAAGCTCGGTCGCCCAGGTACTGCAATATTATAATGACATGGGGCGGACCGGATGACGTAGCCGGAGGATGGCTATAGGAACTCTGTAATGAAACGACGTAATTCCATTATGTCTGGGAATCGTTTTATTTGTCTTGAGGTGAGTTTTTAAAAAAAAGCTTGTTTTTAAAACATATTTTTTAAATAATTGTATTAGGCAACAGAAATACTAGCTATCACGGTTCATGAGATACAGCCTGGTGACAGACAGACAGATAGATGGATAGTGGAGTAATAGGGTACGGAATCCTAAAACTACAAAACGGCGTCAGTGAATTTTCATCCTCCATGATTGACGAGCCGGCTCTCTTTGTCTAATGTCTAGACTACAAACTACAGACGATTTTAAATTGCTGGGATATTCTAATTAACTAGGGCAATTTGTAAAGGAACGTCGGCCTTTTATTACTTGCTAATAACGGTATATTTTGTAATTAAAGGACAGTCTTTAGTAAAAAGTTTCACAAAAGACCCAAATATAACAACAAGTTTATTTGGCGAATATAAAAAACGCAATTTTCAAGAACACGATATTTAGTAATAAGTAGGTAGCGAAACTACCAAAGTCGTATCGGTAGTTCCGCTACTCATCACTAGATGGATATCCGTAGCGCCATCTATTATTTGCTAGAGAAAGCCCTGACTTTCAAGCCTTAATTCCCAATAACTTTAAATCGGCTCGACACCACAAGAGAATTTGCTTTTACGTAAAAAAAAAACGCTCTTGCATGGGAGCAGTAGCGTTATATTTTAAAGCTGCAAAATTAAATATAGCTGTTATTATGGCAGCTGGGGCAAAAGCAGGGCAAAGCACGGAACTTGAGACATTTAATAATATTTATGCTCGAAAGCCTAAAGCTGCCTCGCAAAATGAATAATAAGAGTATGACAGACATGCCTTTGTGTAGAAAACACTTTTTCGATAGCGATTCTTCCATGGCGGTCTGGGAGCTGCTTGTCTATCTACCTAGATCGTAAAAGCCAATCGAGAGGATGGGGGAAAATCACTATCATGATTCCTTTTTCTAAAGTGCTCTTTGGTTCTTGCGGCCCTGGGCTCTGTTTGCTTAGAGCCGTAAGACCCAAAATGCTATGTTTGACTCGTTATTAACAAAGGTGAGATGTAGAAGTATAATAATGAATTTATGTTTATTTATTGCAGTTTCAATTTATTTATTTCTTGAACAAGGTACAATGTGTTAGAAATTATAAATATAAAACAAACAATTTTAAATCACAATTAGAATATAAAATTAAAAAAAAAAAGTATGAAGAATGTCAAATTAGTATAATAAAATAAAAATAAAACTAGAATTTGTCAAGAGAGTTCTTTTTCAAAAAGAGCTTACGAAACTTGCACTTGAACAATTAATGATGCGAAAATCCTTTTGGTAATCTGTTGAACAGTATAATGGCTTGGCACCATGAAGGGCTTGGCACTGTGCTTCAATTTCTAATCTAGGATTTGTCTCAATCGTGAAGTCCATTCTTCTCGTACTTTACCCGTTGAAACCGTTCCTTTTCCGTTTCCTATAGTAAGCCTTTGGGTGATTTGCACACACCGTCATTTATGTAATCCGGCGATGAAATACTGGATGACGGTCTAGTCGCAAAGGCGGGAAGGGCCTACGAGTGGCGTCCCTTGGAATGACGTCATTACTCGGGGACGCACGGCCATTCCGTGTGACGGGCCGCTTTTCTAACAGCAAATGACAGAGTATGACCTTTGTCGCAGGTAATTGGGTATTTTCCTGGATCTAAGATAAATTATTTGGTATTGTTAAGAAAAGAAAACGTCACAAAATTTGAGTAAGACGAACGAATTACGCGAATGATGAATAAATCCTTGTTCAAATTCCTTCGCGTAGGTTTTATATTGCTAGTTGACTGACATTAGTCGTTATGAGTTAGTCTCAAGGAAATTTTATGTACGTCTCTACTTTCGTGGTTAGTCTCGAATGCTCTTGAATGCAAAAAGTCTATGTAGAAACGCGTCTATAAAATGCAATTCGGAACTCGTTTATAAAGCAACTTGTCTATGTTGCAAGTAGTCTCTAATGTAATTTTGACTAAATTGCAGCTAGCCCCCTATGTTTTTACGCGTCTACTTCTGAAAAAGATCTAAATATCAATTGGTACGAAATATTCATACAGGTAAATTTGTAGTTATCAACCAGTCTCGCGTATCTCTACAAAATAATATCGCATATCATTGATCATATTCATTTTCAAAGTGATTTTAGATTTATTATTGCAGAAAGAGATTTTCATAGTAAGGTGAGTTCAGGTAATATCGCGGTGAATGACAGGAAATGATGATCCGTTAGTATACCTTATACCGTGTTATGAGTATAAGCGTATAACTATGAACCCTGTAACCTTACTGAAAATGGTTATCTATGATATAACCTCATAGCGCAGTGGGTGTTCAAACTAGGTAGTTGAAAAAAGCACTTACAATGTCCCGGGAGCTACGAACGGAGATTTCACAAATGTTACAGTTTTATGACGACCGCAGATGGAGTTAAAAAGTACACTTTATAAAATTCTGTGCTTTTATGTAATATTCTTTGTTACGTGTTAGCAGAGACACATTTGAAATGGAGGATAATATTGAAATTACGTCCATGCTGGTAAAGTGAAAAAACTAAGAATGTACTAGCAGATCGTAAATGTTGATCAAGGGAATGAATCGAACCTTTTCGCTCACCTTCATACAAAAAATGTCCTTAGGTCTTTCCGGCCTCGGCTTTGTCTGCTTTGTTAGAGCAGCAAGACCCAAAAAGTTCTGACTGCGACCATTAGAGATGACGTGATAATATATGTATGTACGTTTTTACAAGCTTATATTTAACTTGCAATTTATCTTGTATGTATGTATGAATGTTTGTTTAGGTCAAATCCTGCAACTCCGTTTTTAACCAGTTATCCTATTATATATACTTGTGTAAATTGGATGACAATACATTATTATAAAGTCAATGAGCTGTTTGGATAATGGAGCTAAAAGATATTCGACAGAACTCAGTTATAAAACAAAATAACTTAATTGAAAAGGACTCCCTTGATTTGTCTTGACTAGCACTTTATGGTAGACACTTTAGGGTCTGATCACGGAGACGGAAGATGATCGATGGAACTCAGTAATAAAACTACGCAACTCCATCGAGTTTGGCCTTATTTAATTTGTTTCAGTAAGTTCTTTGGTCTCACATTATAAGCTTGTAAAAAAAATATTTTTTACAAAAATATTTTTATTACCATAACAGAAGGCTATTGTCATGCCCATTGCTACTAAAACAATTCGCCACTTTTTAACAACTCAAATCTTACTATATATATACTTTTTTCTAATCGTCAAAATAAAACTTTTCTATGGTATTTGTATGAAATACCGGCTGATGACGTCATTTTTTCTTTGAATCAAATAGCGCTTTTAATGTACCGTTTTCCGACACTTTTGTTCCAGCGAATCATCCGGGACTGACTTCATATTTCGCATTTCAACACCTAGCCAGTACACTTGTATCCTTATGATTTGTTTCAGGGAAATCTCATCAGACAGACGAGAGTTTGCGACCCTGGTCGGCAACCAGTGTAGCGAACTGTCGTGCGACAGTAACGACAGTTGTCAGTCGGTTAATGTCAAAACTCATAGTCAAACATCATTTATTTATCTTTGGATTTGCTTTCCATACAAACTCAGCTGATCGGTCAATTTGTATTCGAAGTGATTCAAAGTCAAAAGTCAAAAATGATTTATTTATCTTTGGATATTTGTATCACTTGATAATTGCCAATTTTTCTTTTTCTTTTGATTTCATAATAGTTAAATGTTAATCATTTACTAACAGCTAAGTTTACTGCCGCTTCCTAAGCGCAAGTACAGAAGAAGCGGTATCAAGCTGTACTGCAGCATTTTCTCCAATGGCGCGAACAGTCGAGCTATCACTCGAATATAAGAGCCCTAATCTTCCGAGCCATAACACGCGCGTCTTGAGTGTGATTTCACAAAATGCAATTCATTAATTCCACTCGTTCACCGTAATATTATGTGTAATAAGGACGTTTCACCACTGCTTCTTCTTAAAACCGTTTCCAAAGTACCTACTTTGTTTCCTGAAAGTCGTGACACGCGCGTATCCAACATGACATAGAAAATGTCATTAATTTACTGTGAGATTACACAAACAAAGCGGACGTTCACCTTCCTTTCTCACTATGAAAACAGTTTCAATAGCACCTTCTCTCTAGAAGCAGCATATCTTCAATGTCAGTAAGAAAATGTAATTAATTCGACAAGTCGTTCATACTACGATAGCATTAACATCATCTCAGCCGCATAAAGGCTACAAATTAATCACTCCAGAAAATTTCCAAAATGACTAATGTAAAGCAATCTGCATCCAGCGTAATCCAGGTTGGAAGGGGCGAATTTATCGTAATATTACGTGAGCATCGCAGAACTTTGAACTCATCTCTTATGAAAATCGTTTCTATGACACAATCTCGCGCGCGTGATCAACATGACTAACAAAATGTCATCCATTCGCATAGTTTCCTCTCCGGCGCCTCCAAAGATCTCCAATAAAGGCTCGCTCACCGTGCCGTGAGATCACATCAGCTGTTAGAACGGTGTGATGTCACAAGGGCCTAATCCATAATACGCGCGCGTTCAACGTGACCAACAAAATGACAGTCTTCTAAATCGTGTAGTATCGTGATAATATGCATATAATTTCTTATTATAAGTTTCGTGTTTTGTAATCTACGTGAGATAGATTCTAATATTAATCTGATTACGTTAGTTATGGTTGGTATATGCATATTGACTACAAGGTTTTAAATTCTATTTGTTAATTAATTGTCGAGTCGAGATGCATGTCTGTCGCGACGCGCATCTGTCAAGTTGCGTGTCTGTCGAGTTGCGTTTTTGACGAGTTTCAAATCTGACGACATGCGTTTCTATCTACATGCGTTTTCTGGCGAAATGAGTATCAAGCCAGTTGCGTTTCTGATGAAAAGCGGCGAATCCCTCTAATTTAGTATATAAGTTGTAGTTGTATCCAATATAGTTAGAGTCGTCACTATGTAAGTGGTTTAAGAACCACTCCCAGCCACAACGCTACCTACTGGACACCAACATAAACCATGGCACATATATTTTGTTATTGCAATCGTTCCCCGTGAGAATTTGTGAGCATCTCGTACGTTGAACTGCCGTTTGAAATCGACAACGAATACATCACGCTCGTACAAACAATCAAATAAATCTTCCGCTCCGCTCCGCTCCCGGCTGCACAAAGAATCCCGTTTGCATTCAGCTCCCGCGGGAGCGACACAGTTTGCAGTTAACCTGGTTTGCGTAAAATGGAATTGCAAGTGGCAGTGCTGTAAACTAGATACAGGTTTCGAAAATTCGAATTCAGATCTTTTTAGTGAGGGATTTTTTTAACGCTATGGTAAACAAAGATCAAAAATCCACTAAATACTGATAATATGAATTGTTCTCTAAAAAAGAACCAATCCTTTAATAGATACCTGTTTTAGTAATTTTTCTCTGTAATCATAAAAAATCTACACTCCTATCAGTGCTACAGTTTACAGATTAACACTCCATATTTATGGAGCACTGTCAATTGTTTTAAAATCTGCACTCCGTTAATTGATAGCGTTCTCACTATATTGGGGCAGTATTTCTACGAAAATGACTTCTAGGTTTAAAAAGGGTCATTTCATTTTTAAACCTACAAGTTAAACTTTTAGCTCACTTTGCTTTGTGACAAATTGATTGTTATTTTACGATCGAACGATGAGGAAGTTTCCAACAACTCAAATCAAATACTTTTTTTAAACGTCAAAACAAACTTATTCTATGGGATTTGTTTGAAATAAAGACTTATCGTACGTCGACGTCATAGCTTCTTAAGTCAAATAGCGCTCTTAATATCAGTTTTCCCGCAATCATAAAACTAAAATTACGTTGAAAATGGATGTGATCAATGACAAGTGACATTATATTGTGACATTTAAGTCTATTGACAGTACCATATCATTTATTTTTGACCTAGGAAACTACCTAATGGTAATGAAAATTGGATCGAATAAAATGCTTTTTTCTAAGTCAATGCTCTTTAAACCACGACTGGATAGACAGTTGAAATTTTTACAGTGGTTGTATTTCTGTTGCCGCTGTAGCAACAAATACTAATAACAGAATTCCATACATCAAATGGGGCCGGTTTTTCATAATAATCAATGCTCTTTAATCCGTGACTTAATATTTCATCTGCATTGTGCGGTCAGGCGCAGACAAACCACGTCATAATTCACATCACTCACGGACGGTGCCCGCGCGGAGAGGCGGCCACGTGTGGAGCGCTAGGGCTCCGGACTCGAGGGCCAATTACGATGGAACGCGGCACACTCCATTATTGCTCCCGTTTCTGCCTCGCTCTGATCTTTGTTTGTTATTCCCTTATCGACATACGGCGGCGCAGCCTGCCAATTTAAAAAAAAGTTGTTCGAAAGAAGTGTATATTTTATTGTTTGTTTTCTTAACTTCAGTTTGTGTTTCAAACAAGTTAGCGCACAAATTAAAGTGAAAAGTGACTTTTTATTTTGATTTAGATGCTTGCAAATCTAACAAGCGTGCATTAAAAGAAATAAGAGTAATATAATAAGACGTAAGTTTAAGCTGGGAAAAAAATATATGGGCTTTTATAAATGAGTATCTTAATGCACAACTTTTATTTTTCTTTTCCAAGTACTGAATATCAGTGAGCTTTATAATTTGTGTACGAGAATAATTTTTCAAAACTATAAACTGACTTCACCTGCAAAGTACGCAACCTACTTTGATAAAATTTCTACGGAAACCTGAGTATGCCCTATCAAATTTTCCAAATCGTTCCAGGCATACTCAAATAATCAGTAAACAAACATTTAAAAAAAATTGAATAATAGATAACCTCCCTTATTGGGAGTCGGTGGAAAAGAATTGTTCTTTCGTTCGCTGCTCTCAAGTTTGCCAGCGACCACGGAAAATGCAATTTTTTCGAGTCTTATCTTTATAGGTACGGTAAAAGGAAACCACATATTAAAAAGACATTAAGCTTCCAATCTCTTCCTACTTATCTCAAAGTTGTTTAAAACTCGGCCTCATATCGCGACACTCCCTTGAGACGCAGCACTTTTATTAAATCCTCCCTGTGATCACAACTTCCCAAAGAAGCGTGTGTTCCCTTTGTATTTTCTGCGTGAGTTCACAATAACTCGGCTCTCACAGACGAGCGACAATATGTCAGCGACGGCGGTTCGCGACGCCTTTCGGCAACGGAAAGGGTCACGAATTGTCGTACGACGACACTAGTTACCGTACCGACTGTTGCCGACATTTGTCGCGAGTTGTCGCCGGCACACTGTCGCTCGTCTGTCCGAGCCCTCACGCATTTTTGATATGTTTCCTCCATCTATTATGCAGATTAAAGGTTTCTTACCTGTCATTTTTTCTCGAAGTTATCTAACTTTGTAAATGATGCCCGTTTTCGTGTTGTTGAATAGGTATACTGATACCATCTTTATGTTAATTTAAAATGGAAAAGAGCAGCGTGACATCCACCCTCTTTAGATGAATGTAAGAATGTTGAAGTAGATGTAAATGTGTGATACAGTGAGAGTGATTGACCGCCTAGTAGGTGTACTACTAGTGGACACTACTCGCTCACTACTTACATGCTACTTACTCACTAACCCTCATATTCATAAAATTAACATACCTTTAATAAAACTATTTTAGTTAAAATATGTTTTATATTGTTCTTTTAATGTCAAATATTGAAATAATGAAATAGGACCAAACATGTTTCAACTAAAATAGGTAAGATATGGGTAGGTATTTATGAATAGGAGGGTATGTATATTATCACTTCCACAGTTACATAAGCAGAAGGAAATACATCAACCCAATATCAATAATACCCAACCATTTTCCCTTACACCCATCCCATTATTTTACACCCACCTAAATTACTCTAATAATCCAAAGGTGGGTTGTTAGATAATGCTTTTAGCATTATCGCGGCCTATTGTGCCATACAAATTGTATTTTGTACAATAAAGGTTAAATAAATCAAGTCTATTACAAAGTATAGGTACATTACAGAATTAGCTCTTTATAATGACTCAAAAAACATTTTAATAAAAACATTCCATCGTTTGGAGGTAGACGACTGGGATAGAGGACAGAGGACCAAGAAAACCGAGAAAGACGAGAAAATAATCTGTAATATGTAAGGACAGCTGATATGAAGGAACGCGGCGCTAATATGGTGATTGATGGAAAGATATGGAAGTACTTCATATACAGAGCCGACCCTAAGCAAGTGAGGTAGATGATACAGATACAATTTCACGTCTATATCCCTGACGGGGCAGTCAGAGCCCAGGGCTGTAAAACCCAAAGGCCACGCTTAGCGTAATGGTGATGATGACAATGATAATGTAGTAAGTGAGTAGAAACACGACGCCTGGGGTCTATCTTGTGAATGACATTTGTCATTTGCCATCAGTGTTGGGAAATGTAAGTACAATAATTGTCAAATGCTATCAAACTATATCGTACTAAAAAATATAGCTTTCTAATTATTGTATGCTTTTATACAATATTTCTGAATTCACACATAAAGATCGTCGATCGATCGAAGTCTTTCTATAGACCTAGATTTTTTTAGCTCTATGGCCAGCACCTACAGTTGGCTACCTTTATATGTTAGGTAATAGTTATTAGTTCCACAACACATCATATTCTACCGTATAATTTCGTCCGTGTCCTTATTTTTATAATGGCAACACTTGATATAGTAATATTTTTGTAATGGCTTGGCAACACCAAAATTTCGCACCTACTCTGTTTGCTATCTGCACAAACATCCAAACACTATCGAGAAGCTAACAATTCTCATTAACAGCAACTATGCTGACAAAGAGGGCGCAATCGAACTACGCTCATGTTTACTCTGTCTCAAGCGTATTCAATTCAAATATAATAATCCTCCCAACCAATCAGACAGTCTGACACTGTTTTACCAATACAAACACAAGCAAAAACAAACCTTACCAAATAGATTTAAAGTTCAAAATTGCGAACGAAGTATTCTGCATGTTGATTTATAATATCCGTGATCCATCGACGTACCGCGATTTAATTTAAAGTTACATCAAGTTTATTTAAACCAAGTTTTCGCGAACACAAACTCCGAAGCAATGTTTATGTATGAACGTGGTTCCATTTTTTTTTTGTTGGATGCAAGCCGCTCTTGATCGGTCATTTTGGAAATCTTTGGGAGAGGCCTATGTCCAGCAGTGGACGTTGTGCGGCTGAAATGATGTGGTTCCATTTTCACGTTGACTTGATATGGGATAATGGGATATTTGATATTTTTGGGGTTCAGTGAAGTCCCCATTTGAAATAAACTATTTAAAAGGAAACGCAGAAACCATACAAAATTTTGTGTTCAACAAGCCCTAGATAATAGAGGTTAAAGTAACAACGTAAAGCTTTTCTTTACATGAAATTTTAAGTGATGTCTAGCTATGGACCCCGAACAATTCAAACATCCCCAGATTACGGGGCTAGCAATCCATCACTATTTTGATTCCTTTTTCCACTTTCTCGCCCACCATCACGCTAAAAGTGGCCTTTGTCTTGCGGCCCGGTCTACATCTGCTTCGAGCCTTAAAAACAAAATGCTCTGTCTTTCTCATTATGGACATGTCGCAGTTGGATTGTATAATCCGCTGTTATTCAAAAACTCTAGCTGTTTGGCATTGCAGCTCGGTTTTGTAATATAGCTGAAAATCATTCAGCTAGATCTTCCAATGTGTTACGTTTAACAAAATAGCTAATGTAAGATTGTAGAACGATTATTTCGGAATTCTGCCGTTTGTGGGTCTTGTGGCTTGTGAAGTGTCAGTGTCATAACAACAAATATGGCTTCCCATTAAGGCCATACCCAAATTTTCCGGGGTCCAGTGGCGCCGCCATTTAAAATAAATAATTAAAAAGGAAACGGTAATATCATTTAAAAATGTGTCTTGGTCAAGTTCTAGATACCCATTCAAAGTATTTTTTAAACTACTTTTTGTAGTTTAAAGTGAGAACGTGACGCTTTTCTACGCACATTTGCGAAAAACGGCCACTTTTAGCTAATGTGCGTAGAAAAGCTTCACGTTCGCACTTTAAATTATAAACAGTAGTTCATAAAATAGTTTTAAGGGTTATCTAGAGCTTGACCAAGACACAATTTTGAATGATATCTCCGTTTCCTTTTAAATGATTTATTTTAAATGGCGGCGCCACTGGACCCCGGAAAATTTGGGTATGGCCTTAAGTAAATTCTTCGCCGCGTTCCAGGACTAAGCTGTTTTTATCGAGAGACATCAGGGGCATCGTTTGTGATTTCGGAGTGCAAAAGATTCAAAAGAATAAAGCAGACCTTTAGCTTGGATCCCATATTGTTATTTCGACGCCCGCCTTCCGGCAAGATGGAAAATTCACGTGGATCAATTGGCCGTAAGAAATCGCTCCGCCATTGAGTTGTCGGGTTTACAAAATTTCTATATTTCTAATCCAATTGCATCGAGCTGATTATCATTCTTCATTGGTGTTTTATGATGTTGGAGACTGAATTATTTAGTAAGGAGTTGAATTGAGGTTTTATTTCAATCCCACGAGTAATATAAAAATAATAAAGAACAACTATTGTCTCCTCATATATTATTTCGTTTGGTTAGTTTTATTTAATAACTAGCTGACCCGGCGAACTTCGTACCGCCAAACAGTCAATGAATGTTGTGTTACTTTTTAGCTGAACTAATTTAGGCTTTGATGAACGTAAAACAATGATACAAAATAATATATTTATATAGATAGAAACAAAAAAGTATTTTATTATGATGAATGATGATGAAAACATACTCGTACATACAGAATGAGAATAAAAATAAATAATTAAATTTTTAACAAAAAAAAAACAACCGACTTCAATTTATTTCAGGAGTTTTCTCCATATCTAGTTCTTCATCACATCTTCACCAAATTAATATGGGACCAACTTAGGAGTAAGGGCTTTCAAATAAAAAAAGAATCATCTTAATCGGTCTACGGTTGACGAAACTATCGCGTAACATACATACAAAAAAAAAACATACAATCGAATTAATAACCTCCTCCTTTTTTGAAGTCGGTTAAAAATCGAAAATTAATGTCTAAAACAAACAAATATAACAGAACCTGAACTTTGTAGACATTTTACAAAAAATAAATTTCTGAACGCACACATTGATGTCTTCAGAAAAAAATAAAGTTGTGGCTTAAAGGTCTCAGCAACCAGGCCATAAGCTCCAAAAAAAAAAAATAAGCGGCCAAGTGCGAGTCGGACTCGCCCATGAAGGGTTCCGTAGTTGCAAATAACATAGTATAAAAGTCTTGTAGTATGTTTTTATTTTTATTTTTATATTTGAGTTGATTAAATGAAAGGTAAATTACCGTTTATGATTTATGACGTATAAAAAAAACTACTAACTAGATATCGTTCAAACCAATTTTCGCTGGTAGTTTTTATGGTATTGAACATCATATATTTTTATGATTCCCTTATTTTAGAAGTTAGGGGGGGGGACACACTTTTTTCCACTTTGGAAGTGTCTCCCACGCAAAGTATTCGGTTTAGAAAAAAATGATATTAGAAACCTCAATATCATTTTTGAAGACCTATCCATAGATACCCCACATGTATGGGTTTGATGAAACATACATTTTTGAGTTTTAGTTATAAGTATTTATATAACCCCCAAAATTTTTTGTTTTTCTTCTATTTTTGTGTCAAAACCTTAATGCGGTTCACACAATACATCTTCTTACCAAGTTTTAACAGTATAGGTTTTATAGTTTCGGAAAAAAGTGGCTGTGACATACGGACGGACAGACAGACAGACAGACAGACATGACGAATCTATAAGGGTTCCGTTTTTGCCATTTGGCTACGGAACCCTAAAAAAAGTTGTTACGCTATTTGACAGGATTGGACAACAAATGTTTGACATGTAATAAACAAATCAGCATCTATTGAAATGATTAAGTATTCATTACACATATCGATTTTTCATTGTTTTTAAGATGTATTCTGCTATTCTGGACGGAAACAATTCTAACAAATCAAAAACCATGGCAAACGGTCCAGCCATTCTCGAGTTATAAGTGTTGTAACAAACACGACTTTCTTTTATATATATATAGATGGTAACCCTGTATGCTATCTCAACATAACTCATTGACAATCGAGCTGAAATATTTTTAGCTGTTTTACAAAACCGAGCTGTATTGCCAAACAGCTAGAGTTTTTGAATAACAACGGATTATACAATTCAACTGCGACAGACACATATGAACAAAGGCTTCAATTATTATATTATTTAATATCAGCATTCGGCATAACAAACAACTCAATGTATCCTAAATCAATAACGATAAGATTAAAAATAATAAGCGGCCAAGTGCGAGTCGGACTCGCCCATGAAGGGTTCCGTAGTAATATATATTTTTTTATTTTTATGTTTAGTTAATTGAATGAAAGGTAAATTGCAGTTTATGACATATTAAAAAAAAACTTCTTACTAGATTTTGTTCAAACCAATTTTCGCTGGTAGTTTTCATGATAATGAACATCATATATTTTTTTTAGTTTTATCATTCTCTTATTTTAGAAGTTGCGGGGGGGGGGACACACTTTTTTCCACTTTGGAAGTGTCTCTCGCGCAAAGTATTCGGTTTAGAATAAAATGATATTAGAAACCTCAATATCATTTTTGAAGACCTATCCATAGATACTCCACACGTATGGGTTTGATGAAAAATATTTTTTTGAGTTTCAGTCCTAAGTATGGGGAACCGCCAAAATTTATTGTTTTTTTAGGGTTCCGTAGCCAAATGGCAAAAACGGAACCCTTATAGATTCGTCATGTCTGTCTGTCTGTCTGTCCGTCCGTATGTCACAGCCACTTTTTTCAGAAACTATAAGACCTATACTATTGAAACTTGGTAAGTAGATGTATTATGTGAACCGCATTAAGGTTTTGACACAAAAATAGAAAAAAAACAATACATTTTGGGGGTTCCCCATACTTAGAACTGAAACTCAAAAATTTATTTTTCATCAAACCCATACGTGTGGGGTATCTATGGATAGGTGTTCAAAAATGATATTGAGGTTTCTAATATCATTTTTTTCTAAACCGAATACTTTGCGCGGGAGACACTTCCAAAGTGGAAAAAAGTGTGTCCCCCCCCCCGTAACTTCTAAAATAAGAGAATTATAAAACTAAAAAAAATACATGATGTTCATTACCATAAAAACTACCAGCGAAAATTGGTTTGAACGATATCTAGTAAGTAGTTTTTTTTTAATACGTCATAAATCATAAACGGCAATTTACCTTTCATTCAATCAACTCAAATATAAAAATTTAAAAAAAACACTACTAGACTTTTATATCATGTTATTTGCTACTACGGAACCCTTCATGGGCGAGTCCGACTCGCACTTGGCCGCTTATTTTCTATTTTTGTGTCAAAACCTTAATGCGGTTCACATAATACATCTACTTACGAAGTTTCAACAGTATAGGTCTTATAGTTTCGGAAAAAAGTGGCTGTGACATACGGACGGACAGACAGACAGACAGACAGACAGACATGACGAATCTATAAGGGTTCCGTTTTTGCCATTTGGCTACGGAACCCTAAAAAGGATCCTCATCCCATACTGCATTTCCATTACCAATTCACTCGGAGCTGTATACGTAGGACATCAATCAAAGTTTCCCCAACTACTCCGATTTATTTAACAGGAATAATTTATTGGGATGTAGCCGCCATTCCCATATTACTTGTTGAGTAAAGCCTTGTCGGCAACAAATAACAAAACAGATTTGGGAGGAGTTCCAGTAGAGACCCAATCTATGGATTACTTGATTCCCTTTTCCGTGTTTTATCCCAATTTCATGGGGGATTGAAACGCAATAGATTTTTATTATCCCAAAAACACACAACAAAAACAAGATTTATTTTGGAGATAATAGAAATTCGTAAAGAAATCTCTTACAAATGTCTTATTGGCTTTTATGTTCATATTTTCTTCAAATGTCTACAACGAAGTTAAAAATGCTATTATTATTTATTATTTATAACTACAGTAAAACAATCTTGTATTTGGTCTTTGGGTTTTAAGGCCCTAATCTTTGTCTCCCACGTACTTGCTTAAGTATAATTATACACTCTTTGCAGTAAACAATCATTACTTCCGGTAAATATTTGCTTAGTTTGTGATTTCTTTTATTATTTCCTCACATTTATTGAGAAAAAAAAACCTTGGCGGAAATGGAATTGCCGGACTCATAATTATTGTAAAGGCAGAAATTAATATTATTTTATATGTGCATTCAAGTTGGAAAATTGAAATTACGGGAGATAAAACAGCTGTTTCATATGAAAGACCGTTGTAGAGAATTTAATTATAAAAGTATCATCACGTCAGAACTCTCCCTCACTAACATGCTAAAAGCGTCGCTTTACACGTTAATGCGATTAGCAGCGTGCGGGTCCGGCTGCGGAAGTTGCTACAACTTGCGACCGCGATATAAAAGTTGTCACCACAGTGTAAAAGTTGCCAGAGCACA
This sequence comes from Acrobasis consociella, assembly GCA_963555685.1. Classification (NCBI taxonomy): domain Eukaryota; kingdom Metazoa; phylum Arthropoda; class Insecta; order Lepidoptera; family Pyralidae; genus Acrobasis; species Acrobasis consociella. Next base: position 220,860 of record OY743118.1, read on the forward strand.
TTTAATGTTGTCACCGCATTGCGATGTAAAAGTTGACATTACCGCAGAAAAACGGTTCGTCCGTTAGTAACACGTGGTCAAATTATCTTAACACATTGCTGGTTACTCAGCCAGACACAATAGAAATAACAATTGATGCACGTCTATAGACGTAGTGTATTCAACAATTTGATAATCATATTGTACTTTTTAGAAATGCGCATCCACAAAAAACACTTTGTCGTTTAGTATAATTTTTCAAAACTAAAAACCGACTCCACCCCCAAACTTCACAACCGATTTTGATAAAGTTTCTATGGAACCACCTCGAAAGTACCTTTACCCTTTTAAACAAAAAAATATTTTCAAAATCGGTCTAGACATCTTTGAATGATCGGTGAACATACATAAAAAAAAGATCGCGACGCAGATAACCTTTTCCTTTTTTGAAAGTCGGTTAAAAATATTTTTATATATTTTCACATGTGTCACACACTACAACTCCGAAAACGAGACGTGTCTACACAGCTACTCGTGCCCAGTATAGCCACCAATTGCTAAAGAATGACAATTTTCCGGTGGCTGTGTGCAGTAAAGGCGTTGGTGCACTGAGCTGCGTGATGTGGCGACGAACGCCCTGCCAAATAGGATTGCTGCCACCCAGTTGTGCTTGCCTTGCTAACAATTTGTCTTTGTTTTTAAACCCTGACAAAGAAGAGATTTGTTAGAAGTTTGACGCCAGTTTCTTTGATCCATTCGAGAGCAACAATACCACAGATAAAAAAAACGACGGGTTGCACTCTGGGAGTGCCGGCAGAAGTGAAAACTTGAATATTAACGTTGTGCATTTTTGATATACGAAACAGCAGGCGCAGGCATACATTTTCGCCGCGCCGTAGAAAGAGAGGGGGATACTCCTTCTCCTACGCCGCGCCAGCTGTCTACTTTCCATCCGTCTTACGAATTTTCGATCAGGTCACGTGTCCTGACGCGAGTTTAACCTTTTTTTACCCATTCCAAAAAAAGTGCACAACGCCGCTAAAGAAGTTTTCACTTCAAAAATGGACAGTGAAGTCAATAATAGGGTCCCGTTTTTACTCTTTGGGTACCTAAGAAACCCTAATGAGAGGTAATATGTGAAGAAAATGTTTTCAGCATGACGTAGAATAATATATACTCGTATCGTACTTTAAAAGATTCATTACGAAAAAAGACGCATATGAATTGATTACTATAAATCTTTTACAATCATTTCGGTTGTTGATTTTGTTTGTTATTGATTGAGCCTGCAGCAGGCATTTCCACTTCGCAGCGACATTGTTTTGGCCGTGCAATATAAATACACGAAATGAACAAAAATAATTTATTAAACGCTCACATCAACGTTTATTGATGCCTGCAACGATGTTAAATATTTTTCAGATGTAACATCAGCTTTTTGGTATAAATCGCTCTTTTGTTTCAATTAACCTTTTATATTTATATCACACCATTTTCCATGCGTGACAGTTGAGTAAAATAACCCTTTAGTCATTAGGATTCAGTACCCAAACGGTAAAAATGGGACTCTTTCACCGTTCACCCGTCACCAGGCTGTATCGGATTATCGCATAAACCGTGGCAGCTAGACAGTTGAAATTTTTACAGATACAAAAAACAGAATAAAATTAATATTTACGTGAGGCTCCCATAAAACTAACGTGATTATTTATAGATTATAGTACGGAACCTCTAGTGTGCGAGTTTGACTCGCACTTGGCCGTTTTTTTTACTTTAAGGTTCAGCTGCTTTGATTTTGGTAAAAATTGGGTGCATCGTTGATTTTCCTACAGAAGTCTAAGAAAGGACCGTAGTAAATTACGTTTTATATTTACGCTGCCCTCAACAATGTCACATCTCAAAGTTGTTCCCGTGAGGCGCTGAGTTGTTTTTACAAACACTGGTGTCAGATTTCTCAAGCTGCAAAATGGAATCTGACATCAAGCTACGTCAGATATCATACAATGATGTTAGTGGTAACCAACCAGATAACGTAAATTCCAGAGCACTGAAGAGTGAAGAGTCTAGAGTTAGAAACATTTGTAAATACGTTCAAACAATCCCGCTGCCATTAGTTGAGAACCCCTCCTGTAATGCACTTGTTTGTGTCGACAGTTTTCGCCGAGCACTGGTACTTTATCTACAGATTGTTATATCAAAGGCAATTCAAATAAAGGAAACGGCAAATTTTTCACTTTACTCGGAATGGCAAAGCAATTGCGGCAGTCAGTGTTTTCCGGTTCCAAATTGCATTCCTTATTTATTGACTCGGCATTGGATGAATGAAAAATGGAGGGGCCCCTTCGACGGGCAGAATACATAATGGCTCAAATGAAAGAAATCAAATTATATTTTATTGACACACAAACTCGTACTGTAAAAAATGTTTATAGATCAAACACTAGGTTTAATTTGCAGGTTTCTTGTTTAATGTTTAGTGATAAAAGCCGATCGAGGGAATGGGCAAAAATGCAAATCATGTTAACAGGCGATGCGGCTAGCAACCCATCACTGTATTGATTGCTTTTCCATCTTCTCGCCCACCATGACGCTAAAAGTGGCTTTTGGGTCTTGCGGCCCTGGGCTCTGCATAGAACCGCAAGACCCAAAATGCTCTGTCTGCCCCATTAGGGATAAAGACGTGATAGTATGTATGTATGTATAAAAGGAGTGTCGTGAAATACTCAGTTGGAACCACTTACTTACTTACTATCCTGGCTCAGCGACCCAAGGTGAGTCTTGGCCTCCAGCAAAAGAGCACGCCAGCGCTCTTGATCCTGTGCTAGCTCTTGCCAGTTGTCGCCAACTTGAAGCTCGTGCAGGTCCGCCATCACTACGTCGCTCCAGCGATACCTGGGACGGCCCACCGGCCTCCGACCGGTCGGCCGGCCCCGGTAAGCTCTCTTCACCCCCCGATCCTCGTCCATTCTTTCGACGTGTCCGAGCCAGCGAAGACGGTGCGCTTTAACTTCGCCCATGATGTGAGGCTCGCTCACTAGGTCTTCTATTTCGGCATTGGTTCGTATCCTCCATACACCATCCTCTCCTCTTACTGGCCCCAGGATCATGCGAAATACCTTTCTTTCCACGACAAGAAGCCTTCTTTCCTCTTTTAAGGTTAGCGTCCATGCCTCGCACTCATACATTAGCAGTTGGAACAAAGTTACAAAAATTAAACCTTCGTGACGGAAAAAGTGACGGAAAAATCTTACACTTATTTTGCCTAGAAATTACCGTCCGAAAAGAAACTTTGTTCCAAAAATGAGGGTGATCGAATGACAAAGTATTCCATACTAATCTGTGAGATAAGAAAAAACTTAGACTGTACCAACTGCATCTTCCTCGCAGATTGTAAAAAACGATTCGTTACAGTAGATTCGGTGAAAATTTAAGTTAGAAAATGCGTCTAGAACCCTTTACTGTTTTAATTTGTAAGACTAGCACGTAGACTAAATTCATGAAGAAAGAAGAATATTGTTTCTAACTTATGGTCTTGTTAAATTTATATCCAGATGTTTTGATCCAGATGCACTTGCAAGTGTTTTAGAAGGACTAAGTATGTCCTACTTTCATTTCATTTTAGATGTAACTTCATTCAGTATATTTGGAATAACTTTAGATGTAGTGTCTGCCTCAGAAATAGTAGCAAAGCTTAATAAGTACACACGTTAAGAACAAAGTACCTCACAGAACTTCTCGCCCATCACCATGCTAAAAGTGGCCTTTGTGTTTTGTGACCCTGAGTTCGACGACCCAAACAGCTCTGTTTGCCCCATTAAGGATAAGGATGTCAGAGTGTGTCTATGTATGTTAATGTCGTTATTTTTACCCATATTGAGATCTTTGGTCCCAAGGAAGCTGTTATTATTGACGACCTAGGTTATTTGTTGACCGTTCTCTTACAATACGATATTTTACTCAATAATTTTTATTATTCATATCAATAAGTAATACAATCCCAAACCGGAAATATGTTTTTTTTAATCTGCCCCAAAAAAAAGTAAGTTATAAGCTTTTAAAATCTGATGGAAGGGGAAACTGTCAGGTTATAGAAAAAGTATGCACGTACAGCACTGTTGACGTCACGCTATTAGGTCTCGCGATTACAAAAGGAGAGATGTGATTAGTGAGATGTCCCCACCAAGCTCCCACTCTTATATTTAAAATGTTAGTTACAACTTCATTAATTAACCATTATCCTTGCTGCTTTCATAAAAATATTTATTTTCAGAGCTATTTTTTATTTTATATAAAATATTAACCAAAAACATACAAAGTAAAATAGCCTAGTAAAGCCTACATCACATCAAAAACTAACCGCTAGAGGGCGCGCCCTCTACTCGTCTAAAGATGTAAATGTAATTGTCATCATAAACAATCACCCCTCAGACGACGTCTATCAAACACAATTAGCTCGGATAACAAGAAACGCCGCAGACCGCACTGAGACGCACAATCACGACTCATTAGCAATGGCGGATTTATTATCTTTGGGAGGCAAACTAAAATACACATTCAGAAACTACAAGGGTTACATTTATACTGTCGTACTAGCTGTGCCACACTGTTTTACCCGCGGAAAATGCAGCCTATGTGTTAATCCAGGGTGTCAGTCAGGTTCCTGCATAGCAAATTTTATAAACATTGTTTTAGCCGTTAGCGCGTGATGAAGTAAAAACATACACAAACATACACACTTACAAATATAATAAGTGTTACTGAGCAGTGTGGTTTCCGGCAGAGTAGAATAAGACCACTCTAAGTCTTCCCGTGGATGTCGTACAAGGCTTGAGGAAATAAAAGCTAAACCAAGCTAAAAAAATGAGACCTCTCCAACCCGTCTGGCCAGCAGCGTGGAGAGAGTAGACCAAATCTCTTGGCTGCTCTGGGCAAGTATGGCTCTGGTAGCACAGTGCGGGTCGTGCTCCTGCGGTGGAGACAAAAAAGACATCATGATGTTGAGACATTGCTTACCATGTTGGTCTAGTAGAAAAGAATAAACGTAGAATATACCAGCTGCTTCTCTTTTTACACCGTTTTACAATATTTACTTACTAACTTTATGGTAAGATTGCTACAAGCCAATATTTTTAAGATTAAGATCCTTATTGAATATATGAATATCGCTAATGGCCTCAAGCGACTGCCGCCGCATCAAATGGCCTGCGACGATAAAACAATAAGAGTAACGGTCCGGAAAACTGTGCTGAGCCAGGCTTAATCTATTCCATATGCTTACTTGAAACGAATCTACAAAATTGATATAAGTATCACATACAGGACGGAATTTTCCTATTTCTCGCCTTGTAGAGGCAGCTGAAGGTATTTGCAGCTACGCACTTAACACTCTTCACAATACAAGAACGGAGAAGAGGTGCGGGGAAGAGGGACGGGGACGCATATTGCGCGGAGTTTCCGTTCTGTATGTCCAGCATGATGTAATACTTATTCTGTGACGAAACTATGATTTTCTTATGCTTTGAGGTTGAAAAATTATAGTTTACTTCATTAGTTTTTTATGCCGAGTAGTGCTCGGGGAAAAGACGTCTTATACCTTCTGAAATACAAATCTATTTCAAATTCTCGCAAGCCTGGTCTCCCTTCTTTTCTAATCTATCCATTGGAATCCAGTTGCGATATGAGCCCATATTCCATTATGAACACTAATAATTCGTATGGAACTGCAAGAAGAAGAAAAAGCCAGTGTGAGTGGAAGAGTGGGTCAGGGTCGTCCATAACAAACTGAGGAGGAAACTAAAAAGGAGACTGACCTCTCATTTTACTGATTGATGACTGTAGATGAAGCGAAAGAGGCTCAGTCTTTAATATGAGGAAAAAGGTCTGTCAGGATCGTAGCAAGTGGAGCTCTTTAACCATCTCTCTTCCCCTGCGGGAAACAGGCATTATAATAATTATGTAGCAACTGCAAAAAGAGCAAGTAGTGAGGATTGAACTATTAGCTGTGGAACAGATTCATTTCCATAATACAAAATGTTTTCCAGAATACGCCATCGCCTTACACAAATAAATTGTTGCGTAGGAGCCTATTGAATATTTCATCCCGGCGTCCAATAAATAGGAATGGCTTTAGGAAGGTCATAAATAAGTAGCGATATGTAATAACTCTCATGTATAAACATGACTGTGAGTGAAATTCAATTCATTCAATATAGTAATGTAAATATCGCTCGTAAATCCATGGCTTTAACAATATGGTTACTTTGAAACTTTGATTTAACTTTGTTCTCGTATTTTGAATGTAGGTAACTTGGTTTCTTAAAAATATAATACACTCTTCTACGCAATTTTTGCTTAAGCCACGATATCATTCACATCCTGCCCTTCTTTGGAATGCCCTTCCGTCCCGCATTCACTTTGCTTAGACATTGGCAAGTTTCAAGAACCAGGTAAAGTCGCATTTTCTTTCAACTACACAGTAGCTTATTTTTTATACTTTTTAATAAGATCATAATCTTTGTTCTTATTTCCGTTGCGTATGACATGTAGTTTGTATGTATATATATACTTATATTTGATATTATATATTTATAATTAATATTTATTTATTACCGTATTACCTTATATGTATTTTAGTTTATCTTACTTATATATTTTTTTATTTTTGCTGTCATATTTTGCTCACTATCGCACCACTCATTTACTATTATTTCTATTTGCCAATCCTGTCACCCAAAGGTAGCCTGTAAGAGATTGCCTTGGCGATAAGGCCGCCTATTGTACATCTGAATTTATATTTAAATGTTATTTTCATGTGTTTTGGTGCAATAAAGTGTTTTTACTTACTTACTTACTTATCATTCATTATAGAATAATGATATTGTGTCATCATTTCAGCTGCAAAACGAACACTGCTGGACATAGGCCTCTCCAAAAGATTTCCAAAACGACCGATCTAGAGCGGCTTGCATCCATTGCAATGATATTGTGTACTGAGTTATAATTTTGCAATTTCGCTTTCTATGGCGACTTGTGTCTGAATAGAGAAATAATAAAAGGTACTATTTCTCTATTCAGACACAAGTCGCCATAGAAAGCGAAATTGCAATTTTAATGAAATTGCTTCTCAAACGTATTTCATCTTACATATCTGGAATCGCTCCGATTTCTACACGAATGCTGTAGCATTGGAGATATTGGATCGGGGCCACGCTCCATCTGCAAACATACACAAGATTACGCCACGTCTGCTGCAGAAATTTAGGCTGCATATGGGTATTATACCTTTTTTGGAAAAATTACTTATATGGAAAGAGAGCCAACATTCTAATCTAAGCAAATAACTTTTATCATGAGCCTAACCGCGAAATCATAAAAAAATAAATCAGCTACTTTACCTCCCTGATGGGAAGGACAAAGCCACACTAACTAGTGATAAATTACTTAAACAGCATTTTTTTATAAGAAAAAGCTGAAAGTAAACCCCGGTCTCCGCGCTCCAAAGCAGAACAGCAAAATGCAATCAGGAATGGTCTTAGATAAGAATTGTGCAAGGTGCTTGTGCTACATTATGTATGTAACTCGCATTAGCAAGTACATAATCTCAGTGATGTTTGTTCCGCGCACTTCCGAGAGGATTTACATGGAAACGCCATCTCTGTCTGTAACCGACTCGATTAAACGTAGGTACACAAGACTACGGCACACTGACCAAATGTTTATTCTTCTTCTTTGCGTGTAAAAATTCTTTTTCTTTTTTTATTAGATCAGCCTAGTAGTGGGCGACTTCGACGGCTATATCGTTGAATCTCATCTCAAATAATAATGGTTAAGTTGCTGTGAAATGATTTACTTTAAGATTGAAGAGTACAAATGGCGGCCGTATAGCAACTGCAACTATTTTAATATAAGTTAAACAAAATACTTACATATTAAAGGAATTGTTGCCACATATCATTACGCCTGTAAGAACCCAGTTTAATTACCCATTAATGTAACAATCTTCCCATGTGTCGGACATAAGACTCGTGTGAAATGGAGCGTAAAGTTACGTATGCCAATCGATGGAAAAGTGTAACGGAGCGGATATAGCAACTGCCGCCCACTCGAATTAATGCTGAACACAACGTATTGTCATTCAAAGCCTTGTAAAGCCGTGGCTTTAGCCATGTGAAAACTATGTTTCATTAGACATTGTCGCTACAACTATGTTCAATGTTTGTGAAACGAACCGTAAAATCCTGTACTTAACTGGAAATGTGAATAGGAGCGGAGATACAAATATCAACTGCCGATAACGCACACTTGAATTATTATTGTCACGGTGGGTTGGGGATATAAAAGAAAAATACAATCCTATAGAATAGTGTCTTTATTCACAACTCAAGTGGGTACTCACAAACGACAGCGTACTAGTCCTCTTCCCACGCGAATCACTGCACTGGTACGTACGCGGAAATGTTACGCAAGCGGAAACGTCACTGCATTGTCTTGCGCGTGGAAACGTCACTTCACTGTCACGCGCGCGTATTTTTATTGCACTGAACACTTAACTTTTACTAACTACTTTACTTCACTTTCACTCACTACTTCACTTTACTTTTACTTTCTATTCTGTTTTTTTCTTCCTTCTTCGGATTTTACTTTCTAAACTAAACTGGCCTAGGTCGCGGCCTTGTACTGCTTATATACTCCTTGAATTCGAATCAAATCGTAACAAAGTTCCAAACTCAAATCACTAATTTTCTGTAGTCTTCTTTCTCTCTCATTTTCTTTTCTCTTCATTCATTTTCTCACTTTCGTGACTGTGATTTGAACCAGGGGTCTCGCGATTCACACAGTAACAGCCCAACGCTAATACCACTTGGCCAATATTCTTCTGACGTAACTGATCAAATATTCCTTTAGGTGAATCCTTTTTCGATCGATTTCGTGACGTCGACGATGTCATTCATCATCCTACGCGACATAGCCTATGTGTTAATCTAAGTCAGCTTCCTGCATACTAAATTTTATCAAAATTATTCCAGCCGTTTGAGCCTAAAGCCGTAAAAACATATACATACACTCACTCACAATAATATTAGTGTGATAGTGTAATGAAAAGAAAAAGCCTTGTATAGCCGTGGCTTTACCGATAAAAAAACAATGCTTATTAAACAAAGAAATGAAACAGTCGCCTTGTTTGTTGCATATACGGCCACATGAATTGGAACGTAAAGTACTGTGTACACAGTAAACCCTGCATTCGATGGGTGAGAGTAATTGAGCGGAGATATCAAATGTTGGTGACACATGGCGTGAAAAGTTTATTTGCTAAGCGAATTGAAAACCCCGACTGTCAAGAGCTTTTCCTAGCAAATAATAGATCGCCATATTATTTGCTGAAAAGCCCTGACTTTTAAGCGCTTACCCCAAGTATAACTTTTAAACGGTTATACCGATTTTCTTTAAACATAGCTAGGAACCACCGCAACAGAACTTGCTTTCACGTAAAGAATCCGCATCGAAATCGGTCCATCGAGCGCTAAGATGCGACAGACATACGGACAGACGTTATTGTCAATCATATAACACCCCTTTGTTGTGTCGGGGGTTAGAAACAAAGCTAAACTAAAACCATTAACCATGGCCCAGCGATGTGAACTAGCTATTATTAGATAAATTGCCCATTAATAGAATTATAGTCCTATACGTTCAGCGGCTTTAGATCTACGTGAAATGGAGCGTAATATCCTCTTGTAATGTAATTAACTGACTTCAAAAAAGGAGGTTCTATGTTCGTCTGTATATATTTTTATACGTATGTTCACTGATTTAACCGTCAATTTTAGACCGATTTTTTCAATTCCTTTATTATTCTAAAGAGTTTACTTTCGCGGTGTACTCATAGAAATTTTATCAAAATCAGTTGTGTAGTTGGATGAAGTTGGTTTTAAGTTTAGAATAATTGACCAAGTGCGTGTCGGGCCACGCGCAGTATAGGGTTCCGTAGTTTTAAATGCCAACTTGCAGTCTAAAACGGCTAAGTATTGAATTTGTATGAAATATTCCTTTTCGAGTACATTTTATAAGTTGATCACTTATAACATTTTAATTTGTTAACCCTACTTAGCTCTGATAGTTTTCCTACTAACTACATTATATATACTATAGCTGTGATTTTTTTCACGTGTCCATATATAACCGTTTAGCAAATAGACGGGGGGGACACGTGACTTTAACAAAAAAAAATTACTTAAAACCTAAATATTTCAGACACGGATCCCTAAATCAAAAAATGGTGTTTCCAAGCTCACAATATTTTTAAAAAACCTATTTCACGATACCCCACACAATATGTTTGTAGAAAAAAAAATATTGACTTCCACTTTACTTGTATGGCAGCTATACAAAAAAAAAAATTTTTCCATATTTTATTTTACGACTTTTTTGCCACGATTGATATACATATCCATGCAAAATTACAGCTTTCTAATTCTTACAGTTTCTGAGTAGGACCGCGGACGGACAGACAGACAGACAGACAGACAGACATGGCGAAACTAAAAAAGGGTTCCTTGTTTACTACGGAACCCTAAAAACTAGGTCTTGAAGAGAATAATTTTCATCCTACGCTCATGTTTTCTTATCCTATGAAAAAATGTAATAGACTAGACTTCTTTAGTTTTTTATGAAAATCTTCATATTAATTACATTTTTAGCCGTGACAACGTTTACAAAAGTTTAATATCAATGAAGCCATTCCTCCAAATCGAATTTATTTGAAACTGCCGTACCCATAATTTTAATAGACACAGAATCGCAGAATGGAGGTCGTCCATCGTTTCATCCCCGCTAACGACGGAGGGAGTATTAATTTGGCTGCTCGGCGATTTCATTACGATGCTGATTACAGAAGACTCGATTAACCCAATCAAGGATTACCCGGTGTCTTTCAGTTTGTACACGTGTAATTTTAAATGAATGAATATCTTTTTAGAATCTTTGTATTTACTGTAAAGCTGTTTTACTACGATCGACTCACGTAATACTGTTTATTATTTACAATACAGGTTTGTTATTTTACCCACAACCTAAATTTTTGGAGCAAGTTCAGTCCTTGATTCTGTGCTACTTCCCATAAAAAAATCTAAAAAAATGTCGTCTTTCCATACAAAATTCATTTGGCCGAACGCTTATTTGTATGCAAAGCCGATTTCAGATAGATTCTGAAAGTATTCAGTATAATGGGCAGGACTTGTTTCAAAATTCGGCTGAAAAAGTCAGGATCACTATTCACACTGCATACAAATTTAAGCTATAATATCACATAGCATACTGGCTTAATGCACAATCGTTTTTAAGCATAACGTCCTTTCGCATAATGGAGTATGCATAATAATTTTAAGCATAATGTACCTAAGCATAATCATTATTTAGCCCTAATATTTTAAAGCATAAAAGGATGTAAGTAGGATGTAAGTGGTTTTTGTGTATGTATTAGTTTCGCCCTAAGCTCGTGTTATGGTCACAGGAAACCTAACTAACCTAACCTATACTCTGTGATTATGCCAATTAACATTATGCCGTAACAAATTTGCCTAAAATATAATTATGCCCAACTACCAGTATGCCAAAAAACAACTTATGCCTAAAAACTATTATGACAAAATATTTTATGCCAAACTCAGTATGCCAAAGCATATTAGGACAAAAAAATTATGCAAAAAAAGGGTCCCAAAAAGTCAACCTGTATAGTCAAGTTACCAGATTTTTGATCGATTGAAACGATCAAAGTCAAAGTCAAAGTCAAATTCATTTATTTATCTTTGGATATTTGTATCACTTGATAATTGTCACATTTTTCCTTTCGATTTCTTATATGGTAAATGTTGACGTCAGATCATTTACTTATAGCTAAGTTTACTGCCGTTTCCAAAGCGCAAGTACAGAAGAAACGGTAACAAACTGTACTGCAGCATTTTCTCCAATAACGTCAACTTACAATTATACTGGTATTAAAATTAGATATGTGGACTGAGAATACATTGTTATGTCATAATTGAGTCTTTTTTTTAGATTAGAGTGAGTCTTTTTTTTAGATCATCTTTAGGGTGAGTCTTCAGACACAGAATAAGCATTACATACAGAACGAAATCTCCTAAGACACTGCGCAATATGCGGCCCCGACAGTTCCCTATCCTTTATCATAAAAAATTAAGCCATATTGTTTTAGGGCATACTGTTTTTTAACCGACTTCAAAAAAGGAGGAGGTTATCAATTTGACTGTATGTTTTTTTTTTGTATGTATGTGATGCAATATCTTCGGCAACCGTGGACCGATTTTGATGATTCTTTTTTTATTTGAAAGCCTTTACTCCCAAGTTGGTCCCATATTAATTTGGTGAAGACATGATGAAGAACTTTGGAGATATGGAAGAAACTCCTGAAAAAACTTGAAGTCGGTTGTTTTTTTTGTTAAAAATTTAATTATTGGCGTAATTATTTTTAAGCATAACTTTCTTACGCATACAGTTTACGCATAATTATTTGAAGCAATGTATCTAAGCATAATCATGCTTAGGCATAACGTTATGTTATGTCCTGATAAATTATGGTTTGATATTATGATATCAATAAAAACATAACATTTCTTTTAGCATAGAAATTCTGACTTATAAATTTAACAAAGCATGACTATACAGAATCACAATTTTTACAGACAAACACCCAAAAAAATTAGCTCCTAAAATGTTAATCACTAAAACGTACAATATTGCTATAACATTTTAAAAATTAACTTGAAATAAACTTTCCTTCTGCCCTAACAGTTATTCCTGGTGGTCATAAAAAAAAAAAACTTTAACCTAACTTCCCTTCGGAAGTTCGGACCTTAACAGTTGTTCCAAGTGGTCATAAAAAAATTACTTGAACCAAACTTCTTTTCTGCCCACACAGTTGTTCCGGGTGGTCATCATTTCGGGGACGCGTATTGCGCGGGACCTTAATGAATTCTTCAGGTGAATTGATCAAAACCTGGTCGGCCTTTTTTCACTATACACTATACTACGTGAGTTAAACGTCATAAATTATATAATTTTAAATTCATCTTACTTTAGTCTTAATTAAAATAAAAGTACTTTTTGACGCCAAATTATGTTTTTTTTGTCCAAAACCCATCAAATGCGTATCATCATAAAAAAAACATACATGAATGTAAAAAAGAATTTAGGAATGAGCAATACTAAAAAACCCAGATAACCTCGCTCATTTGCGTTAGGTAAGGGTTACTGCTGTATCACACAGTCGTTGTTTTATAATTCTGGTTTTAGGCATATGCAGTATAAAATGTAGTCTATATTGTTAACAGACACTAATATATTAATCTTTCCAGTATGTTCATTATTTATCATCATCCAAAGTAACTCTGACTTTTATTAATGACGTTCATACAAATACAGATCTAGCAACAAAAGAGCTTTCATTTCGGCACCGCAGGCATTACGCGAAATTAATATAGCTGCTGTTCCCTGGAGTGATTTGACAGTACTATATTCAGGCTCACTAGAAATAATTAAAAGTATAATTTTAGATTATTGTGATTGCTTTGAAGTTGATATTACAATAAAATTGTATGACTAAAAAAATTAAAATTACTGAAATATTTGACATGATATTTTGAGATATTTTTAAAGTTTGGAACGCCGTTTTTAATAATTTTAAAATACTAAATCAACAAAAAAAAACTATCTTTCTTAGAAAAAAATCAAAAGAATCAGTTGAGTAATGCGACCTGTAGACGAAAACAGACGGAAAAGCTGACAAACTGACCACCAGACAGTCAGACAAAAGCATTTTCGGCTAATTTTGAAACTGAGACGCTTCGACCGCGATCATTTTAACGTATCTTTTGGATCTTGTAGTGACGTTTAAAACATAGACGTAGTAACAAGATTCAAAAGGAAAGGGATTATAAAGTGAAAAAAAAAATTCTATGAAAATTTCATAAATCATATATTAATTTGAAATGATCAAGATTACAGACCTCAAAGAACACGTTTGCCCACGTGGCGTTGGCTGTGCTACTCTTAAGACAAGAAATATAGGTAAATACGAAACACTTTATGTAATACACAATGGCAGATTTAAATGGGAAGACTAGAGCCTAGAGCATCACAAATCGTGTATTGCTTCAAAAATGTTATGCAACAGGCAAGATACATGGGCCTTAAGAGCGGCAAAATCAAGGCTTTCCTGGATTTGTATTCAGTAATTAGGGAGGAGAATTGATACTTTTCTATTTAGCCCTTTCTTTAGTTCTTAAGTCCTTTGCCATATTAAGATAAGGCATTAAGACAAGCCTAGATCTAGTTCTGGCTGTAGGTTAAGAGCGGTAAACTATGATTACTGGCATTAAATGTGTACATACGCTACTGCTGATAACTTCAAACATAAACCTTAACAATTGTGAGGCCAGAACTTTATTACTTATGAAGCAACTTCGCTCATTTGGAGGCAATAACTACAGTTATCAGTCCCTCCTTTATCTAGGCATGTACTTGCGGGGCGGAATTACGTAAACCCAAAGGTTAAAATATTTTCTGAATAAGGCTAATAAAGTGAGTTGTAAGTCCTGGAAGGTATCCATTTTAATATTCAGGCTCTACTTTATGAGTTAGTGCCTTTTCACCCGTTGTGTGTGTGAAACTGGGATGTCACTGAAGTGACATAAGTCTGTACTGGTATTCTGGAAGAGATCGCTTCAATCGACAAGACCACTTGTAGGTACTCATTTCATGTAAAATTACTTATTTCTTTGTAATTTTTTTCTTTTGGTGTACAATACATACATACATACATACTATCACGTCTTTATCCCTAATGGGGCAGACAGAGCATTTTGGGTCTTGCGGTTCTATGCAGAGCCCATGGCCGCAAGACCCAAAAGCCACTTTTAGCGTCATGGTGGGCGAGAAGATGGAAAAGCAATCAATACAGTGATGGGTTGCTAGCCGCATCGTCTGTTAACATGATTTGCATTTTTGCCCATTCCCTCGAACGGCTTTTACGATCTGCGTGGGAAGAGAAGCAGCTGGTACATTCTAAGTTTTTGAAGTGAAAACTTCTTTAGCGGCGTTGTGCACTTTTTTTGAAATGGGTAAAAAATCTAAAACTCGCGTCAGGACACGTGACCCTGATCGAAAATTCGTAAGACGGCGCAGGGCGCTTGCGCGAATGTTCGTGTGTGTTTATGTTACAGCGTGCTAATAAAATGTCATGTTTGTGTACGATAGCCCAATAAATAAATATTGTATTCTACCACATAAATGAGAGTACTTTTATACTGATAATTAAAGCAATTCGTGCAAAATTATTCCCTAACCATTCCAAAATATCAAAAAATGCACAACGTTAATATTCAAGTTTTCACTTCTGCCGGCACTCCCAGAGTGCAACCCGTCGTTTTTTTTTTATTTCTCCCAGACCAGCATGGTGTACAATAAAGAGTTTATTTATTATTTAAAAACTTTATTGCACTTCAAATAACACACATTAAACACATATAATTATAACAGCGGTACAAACGGTGGACTTATCCCAGAAGGGATCTCTTCCAGTCGACCAGAGAAACAGAGGACAGTTATTATTAACAGAAAGGCAAAAGTACAGAAAAAAGATACAAAAAGTTTAGATAAGGCTTATACACTACAACTACTACAATTATATAAATATAAATAAAAATCGTACACATATCCATCCTTATCCATCTTTCTGTCTTACCCGTTGGTGTTCATAGCAGTTTTTGAGCTTATTTTCTTAGAAAACTTTTGAAAACGCTAGTATGTAGCTTTTTTAACAAAATTAATTGAACGGACAAGTGAATTGAGTAAAGTTGAAAGAGACTCCTTGAACTATCCAGCGTAATACCGAATTGTTCAAGAAAACTTAGACATTTAACAGAATCTTTTTCTTCATCAATTTGTCCTATGTTGAATATAATTATTGCTTGGCTAAGCCGGTATCTTTATGGGGAAGTAACCAAACAGTGATTTAAATTTTAATAATAAGAAACTCATATTTTTACCTGCACATATAATATAAAAGGGCGGTTTAATAAAGAGAAGATAATTCTTATCCAGGATATCGTCGTAAACAAGCGGGTGAGCATGACCGCAACAAATTACGATATAAAGCCCCGGCCGAAAAGGTTATCAAATGTGGTTCGGGAAAGCTTTTCCTTCTCTGATTTACAATGTGCGTAAAGATTTCTGTATATTTATGTCGAATTATTTTTAACCGACTTTAAACAAGGAGGTTATCAACTTTATTTATGTATGTTCACCGATTATTCTAAGACGCACGGCGATGGCGAAGGTGATTTTTCTTTTTATAGAAATATAAATAGAAAATCTTTATTTGGAGCATATATACAACAACAAAAAGTACATAACATCAACCACCAACCCAATTGAACAGATATGGCTCTGCCTTACATTAACTATAGTACACAGTCACTAAGTAATAAGATAACAAACATTGTTTAATTTTACAGTAATATTTATACTGAATAAAAATAAATTTATTTTTATAAATTTATATAGGCACATATAACAGAAAGAAACAAATAAAATAAAAGCAGGAAGGTTGTTTGGTTGCACAGCACAGTTGCTTAATTGTTATTACATTGTGCGTCAAGTAAATGCCTCTTGAGATTGTATTTGAAGGAGTTAACAGATTTTTGGAAAATTGTAAAGATACTGTCCATAACTGGACCTCAAGGCTTTCCCAATCCCCTTCCTTTCTATATCAATGGGACGGTATAGGTGAAAAAACTTATAATGTTTCAAAAAGGAAAAATATTTTTTTGAGGCCGTGTACAATCCATAACTGCCTCCGTGGTGTAGTGGTTAGAGCGTTCGGCTCATACCCGGAGGTCGCGGGTTCGATTCCCGGCAGGGGCAACGACTTTGTGTTGTTGTCCTAGTTTGGTTAGGACATTGTAGGCTGATCACCTGATTGTCTGATAAAAAAAACGACGGGTTGCACTCTGGGACTGCCGGCAGAAGTGAAAACTTGAATATTAACGTTGTGCATTTTTGATATACGAAACAGCAGGCGCAGGCATACATTTTCGCCGCGCCGTAGAAAGAGAGGGGGATACTCCCTCTCCTACGCCGCGCCAGCTGTCTACTCTCCATCCGTCTTACGAATTTTCGATCAGGTCACGTGTCCTGACGCGAGTTTAACATTTTTTACCCATTCCAAAAAAAGTGCACAACGCCGCTAAAGAAGTTTTCACATCAAAAAATGATCCGTGCTTCGGAGGGCACGTTAAGCCGTTGGTCCCGGTCACTGTCTTTGACATTGGTCGTTACCTAAAACCATGTCAGAGGCCTTTAAGGTGGTTTAAAAACTCTGACACTAGTGTTAGTTACTAACACACACGATAAGAAGAATATTAAACAGGCTAGGTACTGCTGTTTTATCACGCAGATATTTTATTTGCTCAGTTTAAGGTCTGAAGTTTTTTGAAAATCTGTGATAAGGGTTTTTAGTTCTTATTTTCATAATTGAAAGAAAGTTGTCATACATATTTTTAATAAGATTTTTGTCGTTGCCTCTAAGGCCCAACTTAGACGACAGACTAATCCATGTCGCACTTTTTAGTCTGTGAGAATAGAACCCGTGCAATCACATGCAGTAACGCATACGACGCGTAAAAAATCTGGCACGTGTCGTGTGCGTTACTGCTTATGATTGCACGGGTTCTATTTTCACAGACTGTCACAAACTAAAAAGTGCGTCACGGATAGTCTGTCGTCTGCGTTGGGCCTAAAGCTTACCATTATTTTTTAGTCCTTCAGAATACTTTTAACACTTCTCTCTTTTTTATATAATACTATTATTTTATTTGTCATTTACTATTATAAGAAAACGACCGACTCGTCGATTTTAAGTTACAGTTCGTGTGCATGAAACTGGCCAGTAACACGTAACACAACTGTAATTTTTTATATACTCATTTGTTTTTGTTTTCATGTTGTCAGCAAACTGTTAATTGTTAGTCGTCACGTCTATTAGCGAGACAGATCGCCAGTTTTCACCCACATTAATATAGCTCAGTGCTAAAGCTCGCGTGACAAATGACGAGGTGAAAACAAACATCCATCCCCCGCTGCATTGGAAACAAAACGGAACAACTTTAATCAATTACTGTTACCAGCAGTGCAATTAAGACAAATGGATTACAAATCGTTAATCACTTTAACACTTAATTCCCTTAAACTTAACTCCGATACTGGTCTGGGAGAAAAAAAAAACATAGAATGTACCAGCTGCTTCTCTTCCCACGCAGATTGTAAAAGCCGATCGAGGGAATGGGCAAAAATGCAAATCATGTTAACAGGCGATGCGGCTAGCAACCCATCACTGTATTGATTGCTTTTCCATCTTCTCGCCCAACATGGCGCTAAAAGTGGCTTTTGGGTCTTGCGGCCGAGGGCTTTGCATAGAACCGCAAGACCCAAAATGCTCTGTCTGCCCCATTAGAGGTAAAGACGTGATAGTATATATGTATGTATGTAACACTTAATTAAAGCCCATATTTAGCATTTAACTTAGGTATATATTGCATAGGCTTTGTACGAGCTAGCGTACAGTATTACATTAGGTCTATGACACTTTGACGTCACGCAGGCCAGCGCGTGTAACCTACATATTAAGTACTTTACAATTTATGTCGTATTAGTGCAATAAACGCATTCCGTGGTATCGGTCGGGTTTTAATTATTGACGTCCTTGACACCTGCACCCAACATCCCGAACTCACCGTGTCCACCTGACATCTGCAACATCTACATGTACTGAGACCAAACTGTCCAGTACAGGCTTAACAGGTATAACAAAAAAGTTCGATTTGAATCGTTCAGTATTTCCGAAGACTAGCGTGTACAAACATAAATTTTTTCTCAATGCTTACTCTATTACTATGTCTTCATCAACTCCAATATTTTTTTTGGAAATATATTTAATGTACAGACACATTTTTTTACTGTTTTATTATCTATATGTATAGATTTAGACTTTTACAGTTTAGCACTTTTAATGTCAATAAGTACAATTTGCATTACGTCGACCACTACTGCTGAGAAGAAACGCCGCAAGATACTCATTTTCACAGTATTGGTGGCCTAGTGGCTAGAAGGGCTTTTTCATATAATTATTGTCTTTTAATTATTAAAAACATAATAACATAATAAAATGTGACACATTATACCATGTAATGCTTGCGAACAAGTTAACAAAAAAAAAATAACGTAATAGGAAATACTAAGTAGTCAAAAAAGCAAAGCCGAGCTGACCAATCTCTCCCGGCTCTTTTCCTTCCAAGCTGGTATGGATGAAAAGAAAAAATAATAATATACAGCTGCCCTCCTTCTCGTGCACAGCGCAAAAGCTGATCGAGGGTACAGGTGAAAATGCGAATTATGATTATACTCTAAGTCTCCGTCCGTGCACATCAAAGGAGTCGATCAAAAAATGGTGGTTTCACTAGTTTTTCATTCATTCGTTTTCTGATCCCTAAGCTCAAAATAGCTCTATATAATGCCCGTAAAATAATAACCTTGATAATAAAATTAGCATATCAATTAATACTCCAGTGAGAGCGCATAAACTATCGCAACGAAGCATTCATTACGCTTTTACGGCTTTGGTGATATCGTTAGATTCTAATTAAATTTTGTGGCGTATCATATTCAAAATTAATACTCTGCGTAATTTGAAACGAACCTCCACACGAAATTGTACCTTATGTGTTAGCCTTAAAATAATATTTGCAGCAAAACTCTGTGATATATTTAAGGCCATATATTAGAAGACTGTAGAGCAATAGCAATAAGGTTGAGGCTTTAATATGAGACTGCAATTTGCGTTGTTCAAACGTAGCGAGCACAACAAATATATTGCAATTCTTGTGCAATGATACTATCGGGTCGAGAGGACCCCGGGCTCCGAACCAACGTAGCTAAGGATGCAACCAAAATGAGAAAGATTCAGATTGACCTGGATCTTGGATGATTATCTTATGTATATCTTATCGATATCTCTATGAATATCTTAGGTTGTCCAGGTTAACCCTTTCACCGCGAGACTTTATATCAGTTGTCGTGCCCCCAGCGCGAGACATGGTAATTCTAACATACCTATCTACAACCAAAAACGGATATGGATACGTAAGTTATGTGCCATACAAGCATTTTTTTTTGTCACAAATATGCTACCTTCGCGGAATGGGCCCGACAATGTTTGTCACATATATGTGACGCTCGCGGTTAAAAGGTTCTGAAAAAGATTATTTTCCATCATAACCTGACCTGATCGAGGATCAAACCCGGGATCTCCGATGTGACAGCCAGTCACGATGACCACTCTAGGCCACACAGAATGAAAAACTCTAGGTAGTACTGATAAATGTACTAAATAAAGAATAAAAGCTATGGAACAAAGACTAACAATCTTGCTATATACAATACACCCAACGCCATTGAAAACTACCCTAGTTTTAAACCAGCTCAAACTGCGGGATTCGTTCTAAAACGTCCGCGCATGAAGGACAAATGGGAACTTTTGCCTCGACCCCTTTCACGACGAAGAAATATTTCAGACAAGAGGTTATCTCTATGCAATAAATCACAGGCAAAAAGGATACGCAAACAGCCCGCGAACTAAATACGTAATCAGATCCGTCCCTCGTGAGGTATTGTTGCATCCCGAACTACGAGGAACCAATTTATGGCAACAAGTTGCTTGTTGTTTAATTAAGGTTTGAATATTTCATTTGCAAATCAACGCTAAAGTGTTTTAGGAGATAAATTCGCGATGTGAAACAATTTATGAAAATATACCCTATTGTTGCCGCACCATGTTTTGACAAATGTCAAAAAATTGTTAATTCACCTTTGAAAGGAAAATCTTTGAGATACATGAGTTTACTAAATAAATAAATATATAGGTTGAGCTAGCCCCAAACTTTTGTCATGGAATACTAAGTCAACGATAGTATATTTTATAACAAATAAATACTTATATATGGATAAACATACAGCCCAGGACAATTTAAAAAAGTTTTCCAACTTGCCCTGACTGGTGATCGAACCTGGGACCTCTGGGTGACGGACTAGAATGGTGACCACTACGCCACGGAGGTCGTCAAGTGCTAGTGAGAAGGATCTGCTTTTGCTTGAAAATGACCTTGCATTATTCAAGAGAACAATTTTGCTCACAAAGTGCCTCTTTCGCTTCAGCCATAAAAGTAATAAAGTAAAATAATGTAAAAGTTCCATCCTTTCAATATTACCTTCAAACGCAGCCCTGCATCGCTCGGGGACCGGCTTCAATGTTCGCTGATACACATACTAAGAAGCTGCTCACCAAATGGATATAGCTGCTTTAATGTAAAACATGCATCCAGAAGTTTGCTGGCTTCTTCTGCGAGATCGAATACAACGCTATAGAATAAATGACAACGCGCGTGTTTAATAAATAACAAATCGTTTACTTCCGACGTTAGCGGTAGAAGCAATTCTTTATAGTACCGATTAGCGCAGTGTACAATAGTGTACATAGGAGCTGCCCAGATAAACTAAAGTCGATCGCAGAAAATATTGCATCATATATATTTATAAGTTTAGTTTCTAATAACCTAGGACTAAAAAGCTAGGAAGCGGACTGCGAGCTCTAAAGAAAAAGCACTTACTAAGATTTTCAATGTATTTATTTATTTATTGTATTTCATACTAGCTGAAGCCCGCGACTTCGTTCGCGTGGACTTTATGTCTCTGGAAAATGCTCATTAGGCTAAACAACTTTTACTAAGGTGGCATTTCTATATCTGTTATAGTTTAGCTGGACCATTATGGTTCTGCATCAGGCGTTCCATTTTCCAAAATCATTTATACCCCATATGTTGCCCAGGCTTAATAGCTATATAACAAAAAAAGTTTCATTCGAATCCGTCCAGTATGTCCGGAGATTAGCGTGTACAAACAGACAAACAGACAAACAGACAAACAGACAGACATTTTTTTTAAATTCTTACTCTATTACTACGTCTCCATCGCCCCTAATATTTTTTTTGGAAATATATTTAATGTACAGACACACTTTTTTTACTGTTTTATTATATGTATAGATAGATATAGATTATTCCAACTAATAATAGTCTCTGTCTTGTTATAGGTACACTATAAAAGTGTTGAGATGCATCATTAATTATTACGTTGCCATTTACTTACCCAAAGAATGCACTAAGATGAAAGAAATAATATAAGTTTTGTTTGTTATCAAACTCTAATTGATTCTGAGCTCTCGTCGGGATCGCATCGGGATATCAAATCGCCAGTCACGAAGACGTGGCCTTTGTACCAATTCTCGGGGAAATTCTGCAGATTTTTTGCTGCAAAGTGTTCGCGGAAGGGATAATGATCATGCGCGTCGATTTACATGCTATTGCTGAATTTTTTAGATAAATGGACGTAGAAAAGACGGTGAGAGGTTTTTGAGCAGGAATTTTATCATGTTATTTTTTAGGGTTCCGTACCCAAAGGGTAAAAACGCGACTCTAATACACAGACTCCGCTGTCCGTCTGTTCGTTTATCTGTTGTATTTTTGTTGCCGCTATAGCCACAAATATTAAAAACAGAATATAATAAATATTTGAGTGGGGCTTCGGGCTGATCGGTCGACTTGTATGGGAGGCCAAATCTTACTTTTCATATTGCAATACGTATTCTTTGGGGAAAATTGTTAACAATCATAGACTGAATTCACCCTTAAAATAATTTCAGTATATTTTGTTAGACCTTATATGATAGTGGTACGGAACCCTTCGTGCACGAGTCCAACGCGCACTTGGCCGGTTATTTTTTGTATAACTTAGTTGGCAAATAGGCATACGGCCTACGTGATGGTAAGCGAACGACAGATGGAATCAACAAGCATACTAGTCATATAGGCTTGCTGAGGTTGTCTAAAACATATAAAGAGGTTAAGAACTTAGCGGAAGGAAGAGAGACATGGAAAGCACTCCACCGACAAGAGCCCAGCTCTTAAATATAAGAAGAAGAAGAGGTTGTCTAAAAATACAGTTACGCTACCACTTCTTTATATCAAAACGGGTAGATAGAGCTTAGGTCTTTAAAATCCAAAGGCACGTGAAGCATGATGGTGGGCGTGGGCGTAAAGATAGAATCTAGGTACCTCTGGATGTTTTGTTTTTCAGGTGGACAACACTGGTGTCAAATTATTTCAAGCTGCCAAGCATCCGACATGACGACAGAATACAACGATGACAGCCCGGACCATCTGGGTGTATTCTACTCGCATGGCCCATTAGCTGCTTTCATCTATATATTTCCACTCCATATCTAGTATGTTGATGCCAGTACTGTTACAATTATAAAATTGGGTCCTTCTACATATCATTTTTCCATAATAAAATTGGGTCTTTTGGTTAAAACGATACAATTCACTTAACACAATAACTTTGTACAATAGTATACAATATTTTCTGTTCAATTCCTGTGGGTGCTCATCATTCGTACACTTAAAGGCAAAGTTACCCTGAGAGATGTTAATAATTCAGGAGATTTTTGTGCCTTTGGGACCTCTAACATTATTATTCTAGAGAAAATAGGTTCAGTAATCATTTTCTTTTCCAAAAATATATCTTTACCAGCTTAACATTAAACTGAAAGAGTCCTCTTTGATCTGAGATACATAAAGGTTTATAAATAGATTTACCTACGCATTTGGGGAAACCACAGGTTCCCAATTCACTAGGTGTATGAAGCGCGAGGCAACTTTGCCCATCAAAGTTGTGGTCATCAATTATACGCCGACAGATATTAGCCCTCCACAACTTTGTCCGTCCGAATTACGAGTTGAGAAATAGCTACAATAATTTATACACAACCGAGGGGAAAAGAACTGATGTTAGACTAAACTGGATGGTGAAAATATAAACTACTACGAGCATTCCAGTGAGACCATTTACTATCATATGCTTGTTCGGTATTCAGTTTGTTGCGACCTAATTAAGAGGTGATTGCTGTGTGGTATCCGGCAGAGTAGAATAGGACTACTCCAAGTCCTCCGTGGATGTCGGAGAAGGCGACTTAGGAAATACAAGCTAAACAAAGCTTTTACATTGATATAAGCTTCCAATCCGTCTGGCCAGCAAGGAGAGTGCAGGCCAAGTCCTCTGGTTGCTCTGGCCAAGTATGGCTCGGGTACAAAGAGAGTCTTGCTCCTGCAGTGGAGAAAAAAAGACCTGATGATGATGATGATGATGATATTTTTTGAAGTGAAAACTTCTTTAGCGGCGTTGTGTACTTTTTTTGGAATGGGTAAAAAATTTTAAACTCGCGTCAGGACACGTGGCCTGATCGAAAATTCGTAAGACGGCGCAGGGCGCTTGCGCGAATGTTCGTGTGTGTTTATGTTACAGCGTGCTACGCGCATCCATGGATGGTGACAGACAGCTGATGGCTCGACCGTCTGAGTAGTGGCCATACTGCTGTGTATTTGAAAATGATTTTGTTGAAAATGAATTTGGTCATGCTTGTGACATTTGTGACAGACTGTGGTTCAGAAAAGATTTGAAATGTTTTATACTGATAATTAAAGCAATTCGTGCAAAATTATTCCCTAACCATTCCAAAATATCAAAAATGCACAATGTTAATATTCAAGTTTTCACTTCTGCCGGCACTCCCAGAGTGCAACCCGTCGTTTTTTTTATAATACTAGTGTAAAAGCAAATTGTATACAGAAATATTTTACGATATTTAAATAAAGTCATGTGATCAATCTTAAAAAAGAGATCAATCACTAAAAATCTCTTTGCTGAAACGTTGCCGCCTTCACACCTCATCGCCTCTTCAGCTGAAGCCTGAAGCTTTTCATAGGTAATATGCCACTTAACTGATCGCTTGAATTTTGCTGCTAAAAGCGATTTCGTATTTCCATACTACGCAAGCTTCGCAACGAGCTTTGAAATAATTTAACTTGTTTGTATTACGTTGTTCGCTTGTGACATTATCGGATAGCAATTTGGTGCTTTTCCAGATTATGCGGAATAATAATTAAGAATTGCCATTGAACTTGAAAGTTATAGGGTTTGAAATTTAATAGTCCAAGGACATTTTACACTTTTTTCCTTTCTTTTTAGGAGAGCTCTGGAGAACTGTAATGCAGGCACCGCCTACTTCAGTCTCCAGTCTCCCCCAATCCAGTTGTTAACATAACATAATAATGTGTTATGTGCACTCGCTTAATATCTGTTCTTATTTAATGTAAGATTGAATGGAGAGAAATAAATATATTTTTATCTTTTTTTATCTCTTTATTTTCTACAACAAGTTTATTTGCCAGGAAAAATTAAAAATCCCCCTTTGACACCAGCTAGTAATATCGTCATCATTAGATATTTTTGTCTCCACTGCAGGGGCACGACTCTCTCTGTAGTACTAGAGCCATAGGTACTTGGCCAGAGCAGCCAGAGGAATTGGCCTACACTCTCCATGCTGGCCAGACGGGTTGGAGAGGTCTCATAGATGTTTATAAGCTTTGTTGAGCTAGTATTTTCTAAGTCGCCTTCTACGACATCCACGGGAGGACTTGGAGTGGCCCTATTCTACTCTGCCGGAAACCACACTGCAAAAGCAATAGCTAGTGATAAGTGGCGGAACCATTAAATTTCAAACCCTTTGACTCTCAAGTTCAGACACAATATTACATATTTTTATCCGAATATTACGATAACATAATGAGTATAGAAAATACAGAATGTTACCCACAGCGATAATAAAATGTCCGTATTCCTTTAGCCATCGTATTTTATTAGCCGCGACTGCGCAATAATTTAGTGATATATAAAAATTCAGGTCTAGCTCCTCTCTTGGGACGTCCGCAGAGTGGCTTTTTATTTAGTCACAGGTACTAAATCAGGCATTTTACACTCTATTTTAATTATTTCGTAAAACTACAAAAACTGTATTTTAGAAAGATGTTTTCTTCTAGGCTGTTCTGTGAGAAAAGAAAAAGCTTAAAACGTACCTACCTCTTATCTTCCCGCGTAGATCGTAAAAGCTGATTGAGGGAATGGGAGAAAATGCAAATCATCATTAATAAATGATGCGGTTTTCTTTTTCTTCAGTATTATTATTTTCTATTTTCATATTTTTTCCTTCTTTCTTTCTTTCCCATCTCACCCACCATCACGCTAAAAGTAGCCTTTGGGTTTTCTCGTCTTGAGCTATGTCTGCTAGAGCTGCAAGACCTAATATGCTCTGTCTGCCCCATTTACGATAGTTAAAAGTCAAAGTCAAAAATCATTTATTTATCTTGGGATACTCGTATTTTCTCTTACAGCTAAGTTTATTGGTAGACGTAATAGAGTATGTTGGCAGTTTATACCGGGCATGTTCCAAAAGAAGTATGAAAACATTGTTAATAAAATTGCTTTGAGTCAGTCCTCTTTATGTAGATGTATTTAAAAAAAAATAAGTATTTATTCTTCTCATGAATTTTGAAAACTCATGTGATGTGAAGTGGTTTTATGTACTACTAGCTGAAACCCACGACTTCGTTCGCGTAGACTTTATGTCTCTGGAAAATGCTCATCAGGCTGAACAACTTTTACTAAGGCGACATTTTTATATCTCATGTAGTTTAGCTAGACCATTATGGTTCTGCATCAGGCGTTTCATTTACCAAAATCATGGCTTAATAGCTATATAACAAAAAAAGTTTCATTCGAATCCGTCCAGTATTTCCGGAGATTAGCGTGTACAAACAGACAAACAGACAAACAGATATAATTTTTTTTTAAAATTCTTACTCTATTACTATGTCTCCATAGCCCCCAATATTTTTTTTTGGAAATATATTTAATGTACAGACACACTTTTTTTACTGTTTTATTATATGTATAAATTTGGCGATTAAAACTACCGGGACAGCCATTTGCATGGTTCTCATATCACAAAAGAATGGGAGTGCCTCCTTTGCCGGCGGTGGTTGCTGAATTGGCTGCCGGCGCTGGTATAACACGATCTGTGTCTGTTTCTTTCGCAATTAGCTTGAGTTGCTCGCTCGGTTTGGCCACAGGAAACCTAATGAAAGTTCCGATTCTCAATAGTGATAATATTAAGAGCCGGCGCCGGCAGCGGAGGCACTCTCTAAAAGAAAACTTATGCTCCATTAATTCATATTATGAATTATTCTTTGTTCACGCCTCTCTGAGGACTTTTATTGTTGTTTACGTCCAAGTTATTAACAGGATTAATAACTTGCGTTATCTGGTTTTTACAAGAGCATAAGGTTATAATGAAATATTCAGGTTAGTGCCTGCGGTCCGGTGTAAGCTACCGTAGGAATAAAGACCTTTGTGCAACTTGCCACAAACCGCGACAAAGGTTTTTATGTAGTAGTTAAATATTTTATGCGGGGTTTAGGTCACTTTGATATGTATATTCTAGAGTGGTAAGATCTTTAACCTTTATATACTACTAGCTGTGCCCGTGGGTTTCACTCACCCTGGGAATTTCGGGATAAAACTATCATTCTCTGGGTATCTAACTATATCCACACCAAATTTTATCTAAATAGGTTCGGTGGTTGAAGTGTGAAGTGGTAACAAACAAACAAATATACGAACTCACTTTCGCATTTATAATATTAGTAAGGATAAGGATAAGGATTTTAAGAATAAACTTCAATTAACAAATTATAACTCCACACTTCCTCGTGTACGTCCACGTGAAGACCAACATCATGCTGAGGATCGTGAAGCTGGAGTCGCGCCACAGTGTGAACTTCACGTCCTTCGTGGTGCGAGTCCCGACGGAGAAAATAGCGACCTTCATGGAAGCTGACTTCTGGCCGAAGGGTGTTGTGTATCGTCGCTTTCGCGGAACGCTACCCGACACTCCGATGACGCGCAACACGTCGCAGCCTCAACAAGTGCCATTGTTTGATTTATATAATATATAAATATTTTAGGTTAAGGTATATTGTGTTGCCTGATATAAAACAATAAATAAATAAAAATAAAAAATAACTACAGACACTACATTGTGAGAATAACTTATGTTAAACTAATGATATGATGAATAAGTCATTACGACAAACAAATTTATAACTTAAAATAATTTGGAAAATCAAGGCGATCCCGTAGACACAAGTAAAATAAAATATCTCAAACTCCTCAATACTTTTAAAGGCATTTTAAACCGTAAATCTCGACTATATATCATATGATGGCATTGCAATCGTTAACCTTTGTAGTCTGTGGGCAGCCTAAAAAATCATTAGGAATTAGTTACTTTCAAAGAAAGATACAAAATATAGCACACTCTTTCAACATCGTTTACACGATAGCAAAGTTTATAAAAAACAGACATGAGTCATAAATCATTACTCACGAGTACGCAAGAGAATTCATCGGTTTTCCACGCTGTCCGTTCTTTATTTGCACATTCATCACAAAATAAATGAAAACAGATATACTGCATAAGCAATAGGAGAGTTGGAATAATTTGAATCGAGTCACATCACTGACATTAATTTCAAAAATATCAAAATTTAAAAAAAAATGTTTATTTAGTAAATACCTAATAAGACCTTTACAGGCAATTTTTTTTTTATTTAGTTTTGAAAAAAAAAGCTACCGATTTCAGCGCTTCGTAACGGGTACGGCGACCTCTGCTAAGGCGTTGTTGATCTCTGAGAATACACGCTGACTTTTTATTGGTTTTGGAAAAAAAAATGTCGTATAGTAAATAAATTCCTCTATCCATATATGTACTCCAAATTTCTGTATGCCATAAGATAAAAAAGTTGCGTAAATAATTTTCGATCGAGACCACGTAGTTATACGCTGCGTAATGTCGATGACCCCGGCCGGCCGGCGGGCGGTGTATGGCGGCGGTACTACTAATTGACCTCAAAATTTTACTTTCGAGTTTTAGTCAACATTTTTTGTTTCTGAATTTTTTATTTTGACCAGCTAATTAGGTCTTACTAACGATGACTATGAAGTGGCCTTCGGCTTCAGAACCAATAAAAAGTCACCGTGTATAATAGATTCAGCAATATGTTACATGTGAGTTTATAATTTCCGTGATGTTACGTTTGTCTATAATCTTTGTTGAGGCTAAGTGCTTGCGAATGCCTATATAAAATAGTACAAAGTTAATTACAAGGGAGAGTGCTGGCCAAGAATAGATAGTGGTTTTGGGTGTAGCTTGTCTATTTATTGGTGTTGACCCAGCTTGGGACCTCCTGGTAAATAGGAACTATTGTAAGTGCCAATGTAATCATTCTAATATTATAAAAGCGAAAGTTTGTGAGTGTGTGTGTATGTTTATTAGGGTTCCGTAGCCAAATGGCAAAAAACGGAACCCTTATAGATTCATCATGTCTGTCTGTCTGTCTGTTTGTCTATCCGTCCGTATGTCACAGCCACTTTTTTTCCGAAACTATAAGAACTATACTGTGGAAACTTGGTCAGTAGATGTATTCTGTGAACCGCATTAAGATTTTCATACATTTTTCATTAAACGCATATGTGTGTGGATATGTCTTTAAAAATGAAATTGAGGTTTCTAATATTATTTTTTTCCAAACTGAATAGTTTGAGAGACACTTCCAAATTGGAATAAGCGGCCAACTGCGAGTCGGACTCGCCCATGAAGGGTTCCGTAGTAGCAAATAACATAATATAAAAGTCTTGTAGTATGTTTTTTTAAATTTTTATATTTGAGTTGATTGAATGGAAGGTAAATTGCCGTTTATGATTTATGACGTATTAAAAAAAAACTATTAGAAACCTCAATATCATTTTTGAAGAGCTATCCATAGATACCCCACACGTATGGGTTAGATGAAAAATAAATTTTTGATTTTAAGTTCTTAGTATGGGGAACCCCCAAAATTTATTGTTTTTTTCCTATTTTTGTGTCAAAACCTTAATGCGGTTCACATAATACATCTACTTACCAAGTTTCAACAGTATAGGTCTTATAGTTTCTGAAAAAAGTGGCTGTGACATACGGACGGACAGACAGACAGACAGACAGACATGACGAATCTATAAGGGTTCCGTTTTTGCCATTTGGCTACGGAACCCTAAAAATGAGTGTCCCTCCCCCCCCCCTCCTGTAACTTCTAAAATAAGAGAATGATAAATCTAAAAAAAATATTTGATGTTCATTACCATGCAAACTACCAGTGAAAATTAGTTTGAACGAGATCTAGTTAGTAGTTTTTTTAATATGTCATAAATCGTAAACCGCAAGTTATCTTTTATTCAATCATCTCAAATATAAAAATAAAAACATACTACAAGACTTATATTATGTTACTTGCTGCTACAGAACCTTTCATGGGTGAGTCAGACTCACACTTTGCCACTTTTTACTTCTTCACGCGCAAACGGCTACACCAATTTTGATAAGATTTGGAATGTAGGAAGCTGACACCTTGGATTAACACATAGGCTACTTAAGGCGCGAGCAACACCGCGGGACGCAGCTATTGTTGAATAAATACAGTCACGAGTTCCACTTTCTTAGTCTCAATGTGTTGTGCCAGAAGATATGTGTCTTGTCCGTGCGATCGACAGCCGCCAGTTTTTCATACTTTTTGCGAAGTGCCTATTCGTCCATTGCAGACAGTGGCTTAGGTTTATTCGAAAGGGGACGTGGATCGACTGTTAACTCAGATAACTCACAAGAAACTCAGCAAACTATCAAAAAATCTCACATAAATCAAACTTTAGAATTATATGGTCTCATGCTTTCACATTTCATGAAATATCATTTAAAAATATTCGTTTTTCAGCTAATTTTTTTTTCCATACAGCGAAATTGCCTGGACGAAATTGCTTAGCGATAATGTCACCTTTTGCGCATTTTCTAGTTTTGCAATAAAGGATATTGTATTGTATTGTGGTACCTGCTGGTTAGTTTATCGACGGACATCGAATACACATTAATGCCGTATTATTCAATTAGACTCAGAGGATTTCCTCCGCTAAGCTCATTCAATAATAAATAATCCTTGATTGAGTTTCAAATCTTACTTATACTAAAATACGAGTTTACAATGGATTACCCAAAACAGATAATCGGATTAGAACAAAATTCAACGTGTAGATAGCTTATTACCTAGAGTACTACATATTATGATAGTTTGAATCACTAAAAATGTAAGGGACTCGTGGGATTATCAAATACTCTCTGAACACGCGGGTAAAACCACAGGCAACAGCTAGTGAATTTTATTATTATAACGTGCAACACATACGTACCAGATAGTAGTTCTTTATGGATAATCCCTGTATTCTTCAGATCACTCTATTTGTATTCTCTGAAGTTAGACCATCTAGATATTCATACAGCATTCGCGTAGCATAACTTGTGTGCGATCGCGAGGCGACACGTTCCAGGAATATGTTTTGTTTAACAAAATAAGCAATTTTGGTGTTATTCCACTTCTGACACTATAAAGGTCTTTGGCACTTTTACACCTCTATAAGTTTGATATACCTACATCAGATACGTGTAATATTTATTCATAATGAATTAATTATTTTTTTCAAGTTTTTAAGTTTGGCCAACGTTTATTATAAAATCCAGTACAGTCTTAAACATGAAAAAAAAAAGATGATTTATTAATTAAAAAATTTAAAAGTAATATTAAGTGGCCAAACAGCGAAACCTGGCTACCCAACCCCCCTGGCGGCTTCCGTTCACGAGTTGACGCACAGCACTGTTCAGTCATCGCTGGTATTGCATTAGTGAGTGTCCTAAGTAGAGTCAAATCGATCAATACAATACAATACATTACAAATAAAAGGAAACAGAAAAATAAATAATACAGAATTATGATATAAAGGCGGACTTATCGCATAGCAATGTCTTCCAGTCAACCTTTCGGGAAGGGATAAGATAATATATAAATGATAGGCGGTGCAGTATGTCAATCAAATAAAATACTTATACAGAAACGAGCTCTTAGCAGGCACTTTTTCGCATATAACTCACAACTCCCATAGTTCAGCTAACTTTCTCAAAACTGGCACGTATTCAAACGGTTTCGCACGATAAGCCCCAATCCTCAAAAGAGTATTCATGTTCCCGACGTATTCATATTGAGTAAGAAAACTAAACTGTTCTTTGTAACCTACTCGCGCGGATCGTCGAATACCGTATAAATTTACATCATACTGAAATTATTTATATAACAGCAAGAAGTTGTGTCAAATTGTTTAGTTCTGCTCTTTTAGATTTTATAAGAAAACACCAACACTGCTTCTTAGCTTTTTTAATAAGGCCTCAAATTTTCACAATGTGTTTTAAAGTCAAATATAACACAACAAATTAATTTTATAAACATAATCTCATGTTCACGTCATAGACTTATTTTTTTTAGGTTAATAGGCGATGCGGCTAGCAACCCATCACTGTATTGATTGCTTTTCCATCGTTTCGCCCACCATGACTGGTGGCTGTGGCTTTTGGGTCTTGCGGCCCTGGGCACCGCATAGAGCCGCAAGACTTAAAATGCTCTGTCTGCCCGATTAGGCATAAAGACGTGATAATATGTATGTGTGGATTAATAACGTAATTTTGCTCTTTAAAATATGGAAAACCTTACAATTTTCACGCCGACCATTAGAGTTAGTCGTGTGGCAAAAATTTTGTCGAAATAATTACCCTATCGACAAGAAATTATTGTTATCGTAAGATACAGTACTCTTTATTACTTTAAACTGTAAAGATTTTAGGCCATTTACGAAAAACCCAACCGTTACGGAAGATTCTTTTGCTGGCTCACAGATTAGATGGGCGGAACCTTTGGGGAAAGCTTGTTAAATTAATTTCCCTAATTAATTTCTTTTTTTATTATATACAAAATATTGGCCAAATTAAAAAGCTGTACTTATAGCCTCTTTTCTAAATTAAAACAATGTTTCATTTTAGCAATCCGTCCGTTTTGTTAGATGACCTTAAATTTAGCGAACAAAGGCGTCCGGCGATTTTCAGGGCCTCAGCTACCACATTTAGCGGGAAGCATTAGAAAAATTAAACAATTTAGCGCAGCGTTTGCCGAGAGCTGAAATATAATAGATACTGTACTTATCTTAAGTAAATCCGTTAATGAATTACACGTTTATATGGGACACTAGTAACGATTTATGTGAGCACGCACATTGTAGTCGATTGTCGACTATAGTTGCCAATGCTATTTTATACGTTATTTTTATATTTTATTTTCTTCTAGTCCTTCAAATTTTAGATTGAAAATAATACACTTTATCTTATTGTAAGTTATTATCATATTTTTAGTCATATGTATACTTTACCATTTGTAAGTCTGCTTAGCTCCTAGTGGGGAGAGGCTGGTGTACTGAGATACAGGCTCTGCTTAGTTCAGTTACACCAGTCTTTCACAATCTTAACATTAAACCTTGAAATTTACTTTTACTATAGTTTTTAAATATATATAAGTCAAGATTGTGCAGATAATAATAAAATTTGAATCGCACGAATCCCTGGTAGGTTTTTAGTACTTTTTACCCAGTCTACGGCTGCCGGGGTTGAATTGTTCCGTTCGCTTAGTCTTTCAGGGATACGTTGTAAAGCTTGGTCAAAAGCAGCTCTATAGTTATACTCTCAAGATAAATTGGATAATGTGCTACCGTGAACGAATTCAAAACAACCCCTTACATCCAAATTTTTGGCTTCATGATCTTCCTATGAATTTCATCATCAATTTAATCATTGTCTGCACACCAATTTTTCTCTTTTTATCATATCACCTTAACAGGTCTATCATCTGCTTAGATTAAAAGGATTTTTTCTTTTAGCAATGGGAGTCTCTCTTAGAACCTTTTTTAAGAACCCCCACTAAGATTTTTTCCTTGCATTGAAACCCCTTTTGCATTTTGACTTTGTCTCTCTTCATATAAATTTTTGTTTTAGGATTTTTTTTTATAATTGGGAACAGTTTCGCGCCGCTTACGTATTTCATGGGAGATTTATCAAAAAAATAAAATTATTTCAACTTCCATTTCCTTCGCAGCTCAAGCGCTAAAAGCGTCATTGTACGCCGAGCAGCAATTTGCCGCTCATTGTGACTCCTGGGATCATTGTCTAGAATTCCTAAAAAACCCTCGTTGAAAAAAGTTTGCCGCACCTTTGAAACAACCAGTTTGTATAAATCAGGGACCTTTGTGCTAGAAAGAGTAATTAGTATAACTATATCCTGGTTGGGGCTCGTTAAAAACCTTATATATTTATTTACTCGTCCATCTCTTTGTCCTACAATTTTCCAGCTACATTGAACAATTGAGAATTTTTTTTATGTTAAATAGTGACATTTTCTAAGAAAAACTTGGTTTATAACTAAGTGCTATTATATAACATGTATTTCGCGAATCTGTTTCATACGTGGTGCATCTAACTGAACGCTTGATAGATAATTAAACGATTGAAACTAATATTATGGAAAAAGCAGCTGATAAATTATTTGTTTTAATTTGCCAGAGCAGCATAGAAATCCCAAATATTTTTGAAGTGAATACTTCTTTAGGAGCATTGGGCATGTATGAAAACCATCTTTTGGGGTAGGAAAAATAATTCAACTCGCGACACCGCTACCGACACCAAGTTTTCACCTCTATTGGCACTTACGGAGTGCCACTTTTTTAGTTTTTTATTCAGGTAAAAGTTAGCAAAAACCGGTGGATCTTAACGTCGAAACGGATCGCGGTAAACAGGAAATAAAGCAAAAAGATCTCCGACCGAAACCCGCTCCCGCCGCTCCACAATTGAATTCGCCAATTCGTCCAGCTTTTTCAAACTTTAATGGAATTCAATTCATTTATTGTTTTCTTGTCGCCTACCGTTATAGCTGTATATTACAGTAGGTATTACATTGATATTCCTTTATTTATTACTTTATTTGCATATACACTCAAAGCTAACGAATTACACTATCACGTCTTTATTTTTGATAGGGCAGAAAGAACATTTTTGATCTTGCGAGACAGAGCCCAGCGCCGCAAGACCCAAAGATCATTTTTAGCGTGAAATTGAGCGAAAGAGTGATGGATTGCTAGCCGCATCACATATTAACAAGATTCCCATTTCCGCCCAATCTTTCGATCGGCTTTGATGGTCTGCATGATAAGAAGCAGCTTTTTCTTAACTCTCAGACTGGAAGAATAGCAAAAGTAGAAAAGATTTATATACTTCTCTCTTTAAAAAAACTAGCTACTTAAGTTCAACTAAAAACGGACTTTTCTCTTTGCTGCTAGATTGTTTAAATTAAAGAACGACATCAACTCCAGTAGATCTCAGCGCAGTGAAACTCCAACGAATAAGTCGACGTTTCTGAGATAAATGCAAATCAAAGTTCTGGGCACGAGTTGGTAATTAAGGGATTGCGATTCACGGCGACGCTGCTAAGGTAAATAATAAGGTTCCTTCCACATTGTATGCCAGCCCGCGTATCACGTCACCGTCGATAAACCGGTATAAAGATTGTATCATCATTATGATCATCAGGTCTTTTTATCTCCACTGCGGGAGCACGACTTTCTCTGTACTACCAGAGCCATACTTGGCCAGAGCAGCCAGAGGACTTGACTTACGCTGGTCAGACGGGTTGGAAAGATCTCATTGATGTTTATAAGCTTTGATTTGCTTGTATTTCCTAAGTCGCCTTCTACGGCAAACATCGGGAGGACTTGGAGTGGCCCTATTCTATTCTGCCAAAAACCACACGGCAAGTATTTTTTATTTAAATTTTTATCGTTCATCAAATACAAATTGTACAGAACAAGGCGAACTTAACGCTAGAAGCGCTGTCTACCAGTTAACTTTTGGGTTATACAGCAAGTATGTATCAATTCAATTTATTTCTTTATTTATCGCTGGACAGATTAGCACTATCCCGCTTATTTAGTTCAGACAGAGAGAAAAACTGACCGAGCAATTTACTAACTCAATTGAAAATAAGACTGTGTTACCATAGCCTTAAGTATAGAAACGTTTAAGCATAACAAAATTCTCGCTCGCGTCTTGCGTTATATGCCAATAGTTTAATTTTTATCACGACGTTCAAATAGTAATGGGCATATGCAAAAAATTAAAAGTCTATGGTAACGGGCCTGACACGGTGATGTGTGAAAAGGCCCTTATAACACAAAGTTCGGCTCTCCAAACTACGACTTGAGTCAACCACGGTGCACGGGCGTCAATTTACATTATTATGTATTTTTAACTGACTTCTAATAAAGGAGAAAGTTATTAATTCGACGCGATCTTTTTTTTTATGTTTGTTCACAGATTCATCAAAGACGCCGGGACAATTCTTTTTTGTTTGGAAGGTCAAGTGGTCTCATAGAAATTTCATCGAAATTGGTTGTATGGTTCGGGGGTGAAGTCGGTTTTAAATAAATACATGCCAATTATATCTTTAATATCTGTTGTTTTGAATATTAAAGCATCAGTTATCATCATCATTTCAGCCGCTTATCGTATCTTTAGATATACGAGTGATATACTCGCCAATGATATTAATACCAAATCCTTCCCATTCCAGAAGCTTGAAGGCATCTTCTTGTGTAACGGTGAACAGTTACGGAGATATAACGTCTCCCTGTCTTACACCTCTATGCAGTGGAATTGCCCTCGTGC
The DNA here is from genome assembly GCA_963555685.1 of Acrobasis consociella. Classification (NCBI taxonomy): domain Eukaryota; kingdom Metazoa; phylum Arthropoda; class Insecta; order Lepidoptera; family Pyralidae; genus Acrobasis; species Acrobasis consociella. The sequence goes on from OY743118.1 coordinate 257,593, forward strand.
ACTGCTTCTGGTACTCGGACTGACATAGTGGCGTTACTGTATAAGCACTTCAACACTTTAATATACCGATGGCATGGTACAGATATCTATACGGCATCGCTGGAGAGACTGAAGCACGGGCCATGTTTCCATCGAATTAAAGGTTTTTTGCTAGTCCACGAACCCCAAGCATCACAATGCTCAGTCAGTTTTAGAATACAGCATTTTGTGTTTTTTTTTTGTAAGAATAAACACAAAGACAAGTTAAGCAAACATTTGTATAAAACTTAAGCAAATTTATAGATACAGAAATCAAAATAAATAATATAATAATATATGTGATACCTACTTATTTTATTAATTAAGTAATATTATATCCTCAATCAATCAATTTAATATTAAATCTCAGTAATTTTCTACAAGATTCATTGGCAAAGCTAAGTAAAGTAAAGTAAAAAAGTTAGTAAGCTAAGTAAAAAAGTAAGTAATTGAAAGAATTACTGAATCAGCACCGTGGCACATTCGCCATTAGTCAGAGCTGAGCTCGATTCAGCGATACGTAAACTGGGGTTACTTTGATTTACAAGGTTAATTTGATAAAACTCAATTCATTTTAAGCTCATATTAAACGATGTTTGAACTCATGTTTCTACTTCTTTTTTTTTAAGTCATCATCATCATCAGTTCTTTCTGTTTCCACTACAGAAACACGACCCTCTCTGTACTACCAGAGCCATACTTGGCCAGGGCAGCCAGAGGACTTGGCCTACACTCTCCTCGCTGGCCAGACGAGTTGGAAAGGTCTTATTGATGTTTGCTTGTATTCCCTTTCTTTTTGATTAGTAACATGGAACATTATTATCGTAGTGTGATCGTCGGTGTAAAAATATTGCGCTCGGAATGAAACCGTCTGATATCATGGAGCCCTTTTACTCTGATGCTCCGACATGTACATATTTAAAAATACCTAGCGAACAGAATACAGAGACATATCTCAGCAGCTTATAGTCCCTCTCTTGCCCTGTTTCATGACAGACTCATTATAAGGTCGTAATGAATCCGCACGGAATTAACGAAATACCCGACGAGCGAGAAATTTAGAAATTTCGAGTCGCTGTAGTGGCGTCATCGCAAAATGTAAATAGATATGTCTCAGGAGCTTGCCTCGGCTTTGCACGGGTGTTTATTTAACATTTAAAGCTGCCCTAAGTAATACCTGATATTTTAGGTAAATCTACATGAAAGTTAAACGACAAAAAGACAGATAACAACAGATTTTAATGTAGAATTTCTAAAATAATATTATTAATGCGGCTTTACCCGTTGACATTAAAGAAATTTCCACTAAATACTTTTTACAAGAAGAGTACTTTCTCATTTATAAATGAGTTATTTTGGAATAGGTTCCATCACCATCGTCTCATCGTAGGTATTGGTATGCAATGTATATGTCGCAGCTATCTAGTTAAATTAGCCATCCAACCGGACCCCTACCCCGTACGTTAAAACCTGGCATCCGATTGGATGCCTAGACCGATAGTTGATTAAACTACAATCATAGAGTGATTGTAGTTTAATCAACTATCGGATCGTTTAATTATCGTTTAACCACTTGGCGTATTGAAAGTCGGCCCTTTGAATATGACTGACCCAAACTCAGCCAAGTGATTCAATTTAGTTTAGATTTTTTCCACTGCGGCGTAGTAGCGCACCAAAACAAATATGGCGTCAACAACTCAAACAGCTGTTGTGGCTGTGAATGTTATTTTTCATTGCTAAATCTCAAAAAAACTCATTTTTCTCATATTTCTCTATCACTAGTTACTAAGTGGTAGGTATTAGTAAAAAGTTGTCGTCAGGTTTATGTAAATTGTAGAACTGAACTTACAACGTTTAGCCATCTGATTAAACGTTGCGTTCAATGACTTGGCTAGATGTCGTTCAGCCATTCAATTGGATGCGTTGTTTTCATGTCCAGGCTAGGCGTCCAATCGGATGGCTGATTTAACCAGGTGGCTGCGACATATAAATATATGTATGTGTATTCACTGACAAAAAGCTACTTTATCTGCGGGTAACAAAGGTTATATGATTTTAGAGTTTCACGGTCACCCTTGACAGCCGGACATCCATCGCAGTTCCTCAGTCGGCCAGCGACCATGATGGCAGAAGGGCCGTCGAAATATCCGGCAAAAAACGATATTAATCGCGGTAAGTCCCGTAATACTAATAACAGTAAAGGCTATATTTTTATCGTATTAAAAAAAAAGAGCTGGCCATTAGTCCAGTGCGGACATCTAGTGAAAAACAGCCACTTCACTCTTAATGGAGACAATTGATGTAGCAGTCCTGAGCCGCTGCCAACGCGTTGTCTGGGCGCTGGCCAGATGTGAGAAAATAAAGAAAAGACAGTTTAGTAAAAAGTTACCTAACTAAAGATATTGAATCTGAATTGTGTGCTTGCAATTGTTTAAACTTGAATACTATTTGTTATAAAATAATTACTATTTGCGCTGATTATAACTGGAATCTTCCATACTGGTCTGGGAAAAAAAAATTAATGTACCAGCTGCCTCTCTTTAATATTTTATTTACTAAACTTTACACTCTACAAAAAATTTACAGGTGGACTTAATGCCCCATGCCTTTTCTACCAGTCAATCTACAGGTGGTGCTGCGATAAAAGCAAATCTTGAACGAAAGTAGTAATAAGAAGTAAATACTATATTCTAATATTTCTCGCCCACCATGACGCTAAAAGTGGCTTTAGGGTCTTGCGGCCCTGGGCTCTGCATAGAACCGCAAGACCCAAAATGCTCTGTCTGCCCCATTAGGGATAAAGACGTGATAGTATGTATGTATGTATGTACTATATTTACCTTCCCGCGCAGATCGCAGAAGCCGATCGAGGGACTGGGCGAAAAAGCTAATCATTTTAAATAATACTAATCATCAATATTTTGGTTTCTTTTTCCACCTTCTCACCCACCATCATGCCAAAAGTGACCCTCGATTCTTTTCGGCTCTGGGCTACGTCTGCTTAGAGCCGGTAGACCCAAAGTGCTGAGTCTACCCCGTTAGGGATAAAGACTTGATAATGTTATGTATGTATGTATGCGACTGGAATGCCAGGGGCCGTCAGCGCACTTTTACTGCCAAGTCATATTAAACTTTGTTTCCATTAACGAAAATCATTGAATAGCTTAAGAAAACTTGATCGCTTAAGCACGCATTTCGTATCTAAGTTTGTACTACCTAGTGTAATTTTTTTGTCAACACATATTTGAAATTTCTAAGTTTCTCCATACATATATGTTATATGATGAGGACCAATGCTTACACTCATAAATAATTTATATCGATTGTGAATAACTGTTTATTCTAAACTCTAATACAAGGCTTTTCCAGCGAAATACTTCGTAAATCACTTAGACTGTCCCAAAGTCTAGTCTAGACCGATTTATGAAGGTTTTATGTTTAACCCCTTATGAATGTCCCATCAGTTACTCTCGCAAGAAAATATGCGCATTATAACAAGAATAAAGACGAGGGTTTCGACACAAACGGGTATACATACATACATACATACTATCACGTCTTTTTCCCTAATCTATACATATAATAAAACAGTAAAAAAGTGTATCTGTACTCTAAATATACTTCCAAAAAATTTTGGCGGCGATGGAGACATAGTAATGGAGTAAGAATTAAAAAATGTCTGTCTGTTTGTCTCTTTGTATACGCTAATACGGATGGATTCGAATGAAACGTTTTGTTATATAGCTGATAAGCCTGGACAATATATAGGGTGTATATTATTTTGGAATATGGGATACCTGATGCAAAATTAAAATGATCCAGCTAAATTATAAGAAAAATAAAAATAACGCCTTAGTAAAAGTTGTTCAGCCTGGTGAGCATTTTCCACAGCCATAAAGTGCACGCGAATGAAGTCGTTGGCTTTGGCTAGTGAAAAATAAAAATAAAATTCATTCTCAGACCGTAAATGAAAGTCTATACAAACATAAAAAAAACAAATTTTAGTGCAAAACAAAGTGCAGGTTGACTGGAAGAAATCCCTACATGGGATAAGTCCGCCTTTGATTATTTGCTCTTTCGAATTTTTTGTACCTTATTTTGTTTTTTGGTACAGTAAAGTTATTACAAACAAACAAACAATTTTATATTAGGTAAAGAAAATTAAAAAATGGGGCAACTAGAGTATACTTTTTGTATCTTGCGGCTCTTAGCAGATAGAGCCTAGAGCTGCAAGACTCAAAGGACACTTTTAGGCTGTATGTGAGTAAGAAGGTGGATGAAGGAATCAAAATGGTGATTTATTTATTTATTTTATTTATTTATAAATTACATACAGCTTGATGGGTTACTTGTCGCATCGCCTATTAACATGATTCAAATTTTTGCCCAGTCCCTCAATCGGCTTTTACGATCTGCGCGGGAAGAAAAACAGCTTATACATTCTAAGTATTTTCTTTTCTCCCAGACCAGCATGGAAGAAAAAAGTTATAACAAAGGATAAAAACAAAAGTGTTTAGTTTTTTATAGACTGGATATATCTTCTGTTGAAACTAGGTAAACTGACAACGTTCTCGGTTTTCCTAGTTCTATAAAATTTCGCTGTGAACAGTCGTTTTATTGAAACTTCCATTTCACGAAACAAAAGCGTAACTTTGTGAGTCGAGTCTCATACCTGGTTCGCTGAAATGTTATTTCATTTTGCGACCGTTCCGTTTGAAAACACGTTTGAGAAGCTTTCCTAAGTATATTTTCATTTTTGAAGTGCAGTGCAATTTTACTTGCGCAATATTCAAGCTGCTTGAATTAAAAATAACCGGCCAAGCGCGAGTTGAACGCGTGGAGAGGGTTCTGTACAATGCCAAAGTCAATCACATTCGAAATCCTTACAGTAAGACGCGAGTTGACTACTACTAGCGCTATCTAGTGGTGTTTTAATGAACTACTTTCTGTAAGTGACAGTATTATATTAAGTTTAACACTTTATTTTTATTTAATAGAATTCTTACGGGGTTTCCTGTAATTTGCAAGCAATGAACTATATTTTGTATTTTTCTTTCAAAATTTTAGGCTTATAGTAGTTTCCGTTATCAGGGGTTATTTTCGAAATGGTTTTTATTTTCGGCTTCTTTCGTGAATAAAATTAAAACTACTTATTTATTTTACAATAATAACATAATATATGTGAGATTCTCATAACAAGCCCTTTTATTTGATGTATGACACAATAAGGTCTGTGAAACTATTTTTTTTAATTTGTCCCACAAAATCAAGCGTTAATTTAAAAAAATTGGTTGCCTGTAAAGTCGGTATACGGGCGAAAGTTTTACGTGACAACGACTTTTTATGTCTGTCTCTCTCGCTCTTAGGCGGGCTAACCATGCCCGAGTGGAAGGGACGCGTGCCTCTCACTCGCTCTCATTGTGAGCGCATAACGTGAGCGGAGCGTAACGCAGTTTCTTGAAGTGTCACCCGGCAAACCAATTTATAAGACGTTGTCACGTCAAAAAAATACTTTGCACCTCTGTGTATGTCTCATAGGCTTACACCATCCTACCATATTTCACCTTTATTGAAAAATTATTATTTTTAAATATGATAGGATGGTGTAATCTGTCACAGCCTATTTGCTTCGAAGCAAATTGGCTGCGACAGACGGAAGGACAGACAGACGCACGAGTGATCCTATATAAGAATATAAGGGTTCCGTTTATTTTTAATTTGTACGGGACCCTAAGAACGTTAGACCGGAAAGGATATGTATTTTCATTGGTATGTTTGATGCAAAAAAAACCTCAAAGCGGAGATGACTTTGTACCATATTCTACGATTAAGAGTCCCCCGACCCTAGACTTCTCCATACAAACGTAGTCTACGTTTAATTTTGAAACCACATGTCAGATTCCGGTAAAAATTGGTAATTGTAAAGAAATTGCAATTATCTAGGGTTATAACTGGTTTCCTATACTAAAATTATGAACTGGAAAGAAAATATAACGATTTAGAAGTTTCCCATACTAATGGTCAAAAATGATATAAAACACTATATTCTATTTCAAGTTCATATTTTTACTCGGAAACTAGTTACAAACCTAGATAATTGCAATATATTTGAAATTACAAAATTTTGCCCAAATCGGACATGTCGTTTTGAAATAAAACGTAAACTACGTTTGTATGGAAAGTTGTATTTTGGTCTAGGGTCGGGGGACCCTTAACAACCCGTCTGCCCAGCGTGGGGATTATGAAAAAATCCTTCCTTTATTGGGAAAGGCCTTTAGTCAGCAGTAGACTGATATACGCTGTAAAGATGTGGAAAAGAAGACTGGAAAAACAATCAATCATATTTTTAGAAATCTCATAAAGAAAAAGAAGAGTGGAGAACAATACACAATCTTCTTTTTCTTTATGAGATTTCTAAAAATATGTTTGATCACCAAATAAATGAACGTGAATTGTACTGCGATCTAAATAATAAACATGTCGCGAGTAAAATGTATTATAAATCAGGGTAAGAGATGTTTGTCGATCCGACCCGTCGTAAACAACTGAACAATTTTAAAGCGAACTTTAGATTGTTTACAGTTCAAAAGTTAAATTGGTTTATTGCTACAAAATATTTGTTGGTGTAATATTACATACAACGTGGTAGAGATATACCCGTAATGAATCGAACCACGGGCTATACTAGATTATAATGTTAAAGGTCAAGTTATTGCAGTGACGTAAAGTTAAATATTGAAAATAAATAAGTAAAAACTGGCTTACATCCAAAACTTTCTATATTGCCAGTGCGTGGTCTTGAAAACTTTTCCGCACCAATTATTGTCTTCAACGCCATAAAATTTGCCGGCAAATTGTTTTAAAAAAAATATTGTCTTAATAAATAGCTATAAAGACAAGAATTTTTTAAAACAAGTCATTCCTTCACAATCTTTGTTGTGATTTCTTCATGTCCTCAAAGATTTTCATAAGAATAAACTTCGGTTTTTTATAATATACACAATTTTATAAATTTACTTTGCCATGGAGGAAACGATATCATATATATCGCCAGCGGAACGCTGTAGGGGTTCACTGTGGGGGTCCACAGCGTTAAGGGTGTTTTCTAGCATGTCGACTGTAGTGGTCACCGCGGGATTCCAACTTTTTAACAAATATTAACGGACTTGAGCTATCTATAGCACTAAGGTATATTTAAGTAGATATTAAGTTTGACATTAGAATACTATGTATTATTGTTAATGAATAAATGAAATGAAATATCATGTATTTTTATTTGGAAAGACATACTCGTCTTGGCCTATTATGCAACTAGATCCGAAGATATTTACGTAAAAAAAATGTTTTGATTTTTGAGTTCATACCATTAAATGAAAACACATTTAAAACAAATTAATACGAAATTTTCATACATTTTATCAGTTGGTTATTACTAGAGATGCGCCGAGTGACACTTTTGCCGAGTAACGAGTACCGAGTTTTACTCGGTCCAATTTTTGTTCAACCGAGTACTCGGCCGAGTAACTCGGTTCAATCAAACTCTCATTTCACGCGCGTATACAAGTACAAACAGGTTTTCAGAGGCTGAAAATGTCTACGAATAAAAGAGGAATAGGCTGTTACCAGAACGTGCAGAGAGCCTTGTGTTCCTGCATCACAACTTACCTTGATTAAAATTTTAATATTGATTACTTAAGTTACCGTTCTCCTAATTTTTGCCTCATTTATTACTCATTCGTAAGCATAATTTTGATTTATTCATTGCGTTTTTAAAGATTTTATAAATTAGCTATTAATATTTTTTTAAATTAACACTGTTGTTTTTAATTATATCTACCTAAATACATTGCTTTTCATAAAGTATGTAAAAAAAAAGTATACTCGGGATTTAAACCGAGTTATTCGGCCGAGTACGAGTATCAAAAAAACCCGCCGAGTACGCCGAGTACCGAGTATAAATAAAGTGGGGTAAGGCAGGGAGGTTTGAGCTCGCCGATGCTTTTCAACCTATACATTAGGGGTCTAGTCGAGGCGCTTAGCAACCTACATGTTGGATGTCATGTTGACGATGTGTGTTTTAATAATATTTCGTATGCAGATGACGTTTGTTTGTTGAGCGCGTCGATTGGAGGCCTTAGGGAGTTGGTGGGCGTCTGTGAAACATACGCAGAAAATCATGGCCTTATATTTAATGTAAAAAAAAGCAAAATTATGTTGTTTAAGTCAGGTAAGGAGACACCGACAGAGGTTCCTCCCGTGATACTGGGCGGCGTGGCTTTGGAGCGTGTACACAGCTTTATATATCTCGGTCACATAGTGGACGATGAATTAAATGATAGTGCGGATATTGAGCGCGAAAGGAGGGCGCTGTCGGTGAGGGCCAATATGATAGCCCGCAGGTTTGCTCGTTGCTCAAGGTCGGTGAAAATAACTCTTTTTAGAGCGTACTGTACGTCATTTTACACCTGCAGTCTGTGGGTTAGGTACTCCCAACGTTCGCTGCACTCCCTTCGTGTTCAATACAACAACGCGTTTAGGAAGTTGCTGTGGCTGCCCCGCTTCTGCAGTGCATCGCACATGTTTGCCGAAACGCACTTGGACGGCTTTCATGCTATAATGCGGAAACGCGCAGCCTCCATTATGCGGCGGACTCGTGACAGCGACAACAGCCTCCTGGCGGTTGTTGGGGATCGCATGGACGGACCTTTTATGTCTAGTTGGGTCGCCTTGCATGCCCCAGTAATCCGCGAGGAAAGAAAATATTAATTCGCTTTTAATAATTTTTAAGTGCCTTCTAACATTTAGTGTTTAAGTGATTTTTATTACTAACAAATGATGGACTAAAATTGTCTGAAATATCTGAAATAAATGAAATAAATGAAATAAACCGAGTACTCGGTCCATCTCTAGTTGATACGTATTCTTTAATGTAATCTCTATTTAGTTCTGATAGTTTTTCTTATACAACCGTTTTGAAAATGGTGTTTACAAATACTCAATATTTTTAAAAGACCTATTCAACGATACCGTGCATCATGGGTTAGTAAAAAAAATATTGATTCCTACTATACATGGGAGTAACCCTAGGCTACCTAAGGCTGCGTTTCCACTGAAGCGAAGAGGAGCTTAGCGGTGCATGAATTGATCAATCACAACGCTTGAAATCTCCGCTTCGCTGTTCCCGTTGAAGCGGAGCGGAGATTTCCAGCATTGTGATTAGATAATTCATGCACCGCCAAGCTCCTCTCCGCTCTGCTCCGCTTCAGTGGAAACGCAGCCTTAAACATTCTTTTAAAGAAAAATATTTTACAACTTTGTCGACGTTTATACCCATGCCAAATTACACTTTAAAAACTATAAAGGTATTATTTAGTACATTATCCTAAAAAATACTCGTGCCGAACAAAATTCAAGACGTCTATAAATTGCACCACTCGCTTAATTATTACAAACCGAGGCCAAAAACAAATAAAAGATTCTTTCCTCGAAACGGCTCAAATTGACTCAATTATACGAACTCAGTAATTAGCGGCTAATTATAAGCCGCCGAAGGGAGCTTTCTCATTTTAAACGAGACTTTCATGATAACAAGTGGGAAGATTTTTACTTATTTATAAAAGACTTGACCAGCCAGAGGGTTTGGCCTACACTCTCCCTGTGCTCTCATCGCTGGCCAGACGGGTTGGAGAGGTCTCATTGATGTTTATTAGCTTTGTTTTGCTTGTATTTCCTAAGCCGCCTTCTGCGACATCCACGGGAGGTCATGGAGTTCCCCTATTCTACTCTGCTGGAAATCACACGGCACAAATTAATAATAATTTTTGTCAAAAATGCCTGTCATTTACCTACGTCAAATACCTACATTTAGGCAGCTCGACGAACTAACGTCAGTGTTAGCAACTAACACTTTCGATAAGAAAGAAAGTAACATTTCTAAACCCTAAACATAAACAGGACTAAGAGTAAATATTTAGTCGGAATATTAATAACAATTACAAGATAATCCGGCGACGCTCAGCTGCTTTCACAATAATTAAGAGGCTCATCAGAGAAACGAGAGCGCCATTTGTTTGAATCTTGGGAATTGTCGGTTTTTAAGCTTTATAAAGTGATTTGAAAATTAAATACTTACTCAGTATAATCTGGATTAAAAACATTCCGCAATCTTGACTGACGTAACCCTTATTTATAACGTGGGAGAGATCTGTAATACATCGAATCACGGGCTACACAATATTTCTTTAGTATAATGAAATAAAACTAATTGCCAAAAATTAGAAAAAAAATCGGCATTTCCATACGAAAGTGTGCAGCCAGGGCAATTTGTATGGGAATGTCGTTTTATTTGTTTTTTGACTGTTATTTTATTATCATTTACTATAGTGATTTAGTTTGGCCTGTGATTCGATTGATTAAGGGTATAATTTTGAGCTCGTTTACATAGTTGTATCTAGGAGAGAAAAAGATACAAACGCAGTGTTTACAAAATGGTTTCACTTCGCGACAAATTGTGACATACATTTTCATTACCGCGCGGTCCCAACACAGGCGGTCTAGAGACACACTTTACGACCACTAAAATGGAGAACAAATTACAAATAGAGAGCTGCCATAAAATTCTTTTGTAAAGCCCACACTCCACCACAGCGAAGGGCAGAGGAGATGGTCAGCAGTGCAATTCTGGTATTTTACATTTTAACTGTCAAATTCACGATACAAAGTTCGCTTCGAACACGCCTCGATTCGAACCAAAACCAGTTAAACTTTCTTCTGACATTTCAAATCGAAGGTGAGCGGAGTAGGGATTGAAAAACTACGATTTTTATCGGTTTTGTAGTAATTCTAGCTTTGTCTGTGGATGTAGACATGCAAATTGAAGATATCGATAAAAGGAATAGATCTTTATAAACAGGCCATGGGTTTACCTGTGATTATTTCCGTCATATATGCAACGCAAAGTTTAGCTTTGAAACGTTTACAATTTTTAATATGTTGAGCGCCAATATGATAATCAAAATAAAGATTCATAAAAGAAACCCCAACCTCCTAAGTCACAATAACTATGAAACGCGAGGTAGGTCGTGCTCCGGAAATTGTTGGCACTGCCATACTCCAGAAATAATGCATTTTTCATTTGACGACCGCCGTAGCATAGTGGTCACCATGCTAGTCCGCCACCCAGAGGTCCCGGGTTCGATTCCCGGTCAGGGCAAGTTGGAAAATGGCCTTTTTCAAATTGTCCTGGGTCTTAGATGTTTATCTATAAATGTATTTGTACTAAAATATAGTAAGTATCGTTGAGTTAGTATCCCATAACACAAGTCTCAAACTTACTTTGGGGCTAGCTCGATCAGAGTAGTTTACATACATACATACATACTATCACGTCTTTATCCCTAATGGGGCAGACAGAGCATTTTGGGTCTTTCGGTTCTATGCAGAGCCCAGGGCCGCAAGACCCAAAAGCCACTTTTAGTGTCATGGTGGGCGAGAAGATGGAAAAGCAATCAATATAGTGATGGGTTGCTAGCCGCATCGCCTGACAACATGAGTTGCATTTTTGTATGCATGTAGTTGCATTGATCTTCGAACAATCCTACATTTGCTTTGCTCGTTCAACTTAAATATCGATTCGATAAATCTTTTCTTCTAGCAGTTTGCACATCCCTATTATAATCAAGTAAGTATTACATTTATTTAAACCAAATAACTTACAAATCTGTCAAGAATAGTAAAACTTCATAGACACACAAATGTCAAAAACTGTTTACCAGATTGAAAATATGTATAGTCAAAAATCTCTGTTATATATTTATGTAATAGCTTTACTACTATACCATCTACAGTGATCGTCCTGTCCGTTCCGTTTGCCCATCGTAATTACTGATTATGCAGGGAAGAGGCAATTCGTCCAGCAGTGGAATTTTATAAAAAATAAATAAATAGACAAGAACGTGAGAATAATATACGATATATATACACAAGCAATATTTATTTTTCTTATAATAAAACATTTCAAGATGAAAATATCTTGAAATAATCAATAATTTCCAGTATTCCAGTAGTTGTCCTTGAGCTTTAGTCAATAATTTTAATCCAATCTGTTTTTTCGAAACTCCTTTGAATCCTCTAACACTTAACACTTGTATATTATGGCACAAAGAGTTCCATTCATAACATCCAAAATAGTGTGTTTTGTGAAAATAATGTATATTTAATTCATAATATGAGTCCTGTAAAAATCAACATTATTAAAAATTTACAATATGTCATTTCAGAGCACTATACATGAGTTGACATGCTCCAGAATGATTAGAAAAACATATTGTTTTGAAAAGAGTATATTCTACAGATTCATACTCTCTTATATGAAATCTTCTAGTTTCTTCGCTGGATAGCAAAAGATAGCAAAAATAATCATTTCTCTTATCACCAGGGGCGGCTTTCAATCGCGGAGCAATGTCGTTAAAAAGTCTAAGTCTAAGTCTTCTCACGCCAGGGTCCTACGGTCGAGAGAGACGAGCCGCTTTGCAGAGTAGCAACCTAATCGATTCATCTATCAAGTCTGTCGAGCGCGCTCGTTTTCTTGCTAACGCCTAGAATGAGAGTCTTGTTGTAGTAACATCCACCATACCATCTTTTAATTTACTTTTATGGAGCCGAGAACTCAGTTATAAAACAACATAATCCCATTGCGTTGAACTGTCAGACTCGTTTGATTAGTCTTAGTCTTGACAAGCACTGGTAGACAACATTAAACATTTTTTTTGGTCTTTGGATAGGTTGCCAGGTCAGGTTTTGACTGTACCCGAGGTTTGTTTTCATTTTACTCTAGATAGAATATTTTTAATCGACTTAAAAAAAAGGAGGATGTTATTAATTCGACTGTACCTGTTTTTTTTTTTGTATGTATGATTCTTTCATTACCTACGTAGGTATGTAGGTATATTTATTGGAACGCTGTCTAGCTGGAGGCCAGTCTTACTGGATTTTAACTTGTATCTAGTTTCGACGACCTCTGCTGTCTTGGGTTCGTCATACTAGGTTGTCACAGCAGAGGTCCCGGGTTCGATCTCCAGTCAGGTCAAGATGGAAAATGACCTTTTTCATATTGACGTCGGTCTTGGATTTTTATCTATATATTTATTTGTTATAAAATATAGTATCTACACAAGTCGTGAACTTACTTCGGGGCTAGCTCAATCTGTGGGATTTGTCTATACACATTTATTTATTTTGAAAAATCTAGTGATGTGAGGGTGACCGCTCGTGCTTTCACAAGTTAAGGAACCAGCCGAGGTCGAAACCTGGATTGGTGAGTGAGCGTCGCTTGGTAGACGTTGGCTCATATTGGTTCGTTGCGACCAATATGTGAGCGATGTGCTCACATATTGGTCGCCACGAACGATGCGGGCGCTGTGACGGCGGCGCTTGGTAGACTATTTACCGTGGCTACAGCTCGACAGGCCTTACTCATTGGGATGAGTCCAGGGTCCACACATTTTCCCGGGTTAAAAAGTACCTTTGCTAGTTAGGCATAAATCTTGATAATAAGTTAGGTACCTGTATTCTTTTTTAGGGTTCCGTACCCAAAGGGTAAAAACGGGACCCTATTACTAAGACTTCGCTGTCTGTCCCTCTGTCCGTGTGTCTGTCTGTCACCAGGCTGTATCTCAAGAACCACCATAGTATATATATATGTATAGTATATATAGTTGAAATTTTCACAAATTATGTATTTCTGTTGCTACTATAACTATAAATACTTAAAACAAAATAAAATAAATATCTAAGGGGGCTGCCATACAACAAACGCGATTTTTTATAGATAATGGTACGGAACCCTTAGTGCGCGAATCCGATTCGTACTTGGCCGGTTAGAGCTAGTACATACTGGGCGCTCGGCGTCGCGTTGGTCGCGTACACACACCGCTCTTAGGACGGCGTTCTACGCGCGATAGTAAGGTGCGAAACAAGCAAAAAAAAAAATGGAAAAGAAACGAATCGTGAAACGAAAGCACGCGATCAAATGTTCAACAAAATGGCCGATCATATATCTCAAAGCGCGCAGATGACGCCCGAGCAACGCTCGTTCAAACGAAAAAATGTAAACGCGCGCTTGACACGCGCTTGACCAGCAGCGCGCGCTTGCATGTGTACATTTCTATTGAATTAGGGGTTCTCAAAAAGCGCGTTTTAAAACGCGCAATGTGTACCAATGTGCTCTTATTATATACATAAAAAAAATATAGAATCGTTGAGTAGATCCCATAAGACAAGTCGCGAACTTACTTTGGGATTAGCTCAAACTGTGTGATTTGTCCGTATATATTTGTTTATCAAAACAAATTGTATTTATTTTATAAATTATAAGACCTAAACCGGCAATTTTCCGAAGACGAAAGCGCGAATATTCGTAGCATAGCATAAGCAAACGCACACGCACACGAATACGCGCACGCGTGCGCTCTAGCTCGTGCACATGCCTGTATTAGTGACTGCCCAGGTGAGATTAAATTTGAATCGGTAAGTTTCCTGGCCCCAAACTTGCTCACTCGGCTTCGATCGAACTTTGTAAATTACCAGAATACCAATCTAATGACATCTTACTTTCTATCGGGTTTGTTTCGAAGCGGGGCGAGGTCGGCTTTGTATGGGTTTTGGTTCGTACTTTCTTTCGAGTTGCTATCGTGTGCACAATAGGGATATTGACTAAAAATATTTTTTGGCTCAGAGTAGGTAGATTATTATTTTTTCTATTACTAACAAATAATGACAAAGATAATACGCATTTAAATTTCACATGACCCCAAGATCACCTACGATTTTTAACTAAAGGTGTCTTAAATCATCCCCACTTCGACACTTGGAAGCGTATCTGTATCTTTGTAAATTTATATTACTTTGCTAACCGAAAAAATATGGGTCCTTTATTTTTGGATAATCTAGTTGACGGACCAAATAATATAATATCTTTTTATCCAGTCCACATCCCTTTTCAGAAATACAAATTCCTTTATGAGCTTTTAAATAATTTATAACTTGAACTTTGTAATTATTTTCTACGGATTATGAATTTTGTTAATGAATATTCAGTAATCATTGATTCTAGCCGCATCGCCTATGAACATAATTTAGATCTCACCATTACGCTAAGCCTGTCCTTTCGGTCTTACAGCCCTGGGCTCTGTGTATACCGTAAGGAATGAAAATGTGATAATGTATCTATTACGTGATATGCAAGCCGTTAGTCTTGGAAATCACCACGGTATAGCTGTCGTCAAGCTATGTCAGATCCCTCTAGACCAGTACCAGTGTTGGCCAGTTACACAAACGAACAACAAATACATATGTT
This sequence comes from Acrobasis consociella, assembly GCA_963555685.1. Classification (NCBI taxonomy): domain Eukaryota; kingdom Metazoa; phylum Arthropoda; class Insecta; order Lepidoptera; family Pyralidae; genus Acrobasis; species Acrobasis consociella. The sequence continues at coordinate 272,966 of OY743118.1, forward strand.
AAAACCGAGATCTTATCAGTACTGCAGGTGAAGACAATACACACGTAGGAGTTCCTGTCACCTTACCAGTTTTCCGCCAGCCCAACCAAAGAAGGCAAGACGGAGGTTAGGTTAATTCTAAAGTTCATTTTACGCGTATAAAGGCCTGGACTTCAGATAGTTTACTATAAAAGCAGTGCATTTAGGCCTTTTAGCTCCACTGCTTAACTTAATTACATTAGATTATTTGTTTGTCAGGATCGTAGCAAGTGGAGGTCCATAGTCTCTGCCTACCCCTGTGGGAAACAGGCGTGATGTTATGTATGTATGTATTACATTATCTGTATCTTCTCGCCACAAACGTGTGTGTAAGTGGCCAACACTGGTTGCTTAACGACTGCCATACAATGATGACAGCCGGGGCCAACGGCTTTACGTGCCTTCCAAAGCCCGGAGTAGCTCGGGAAAATTTTATGCCACTTGTGGTCCCACCCAAATGCGGACCACGCCTGGTGTTGCTTAACTTGCTAGATTCCTACTTTAACATGTCTTTTTTAAGATGGTGACCCCTTGCCGTACTCCTCTGTCGATAGATATGGGATTGATGTTGTCCTACCCCTAGAAAGTACTTTGTTAGACTTCGACATATATTTTTACATCTTCAATTTGGAATTTGGTATATGTTTAAAACATTTCTACAACATAAATTTATGTAAAAAGGTAAAAACAAAATATTTGTAACAGTCCGCTCATATCACGAAAGAAAACTCGCGTTCGAGGTTCGTTCGTAGTTTTGACAGCGGTTTCGATACAAAATCAGCGCTCAAACTATCCAAAGTACGATCATTGTAATTGCCGGAATACCAATTGCCTTCTGACAGCGTCAAAAACACGAAAGATGTCGAATCGTAGAATACCGATTCGGGGTTGACAGTTCAAATCGTAAGCAAACCCGCGGAAAACTGCTAACATGTTGTCATATATGACAGTAAGTCAAGTCGATTCAAGTTAATTCAACCAGATTCAAGTCATTTTGTGTGACCAAAAAACGTCTCAGAATACCAATTCGAAACTGACAAGATGCTTTTGTGTCAAAGTTTATAAAACTAATAGCTCAGAATCGCACTGCTGTTCTTATTATTTTACTACGAAAGTACAAAAAATGGAAGACTGAGATTATGTATTAGGTATCTAATTTGGTTTTGTTACAGTAAACTTAATAGGGACGTGAAGATGACGTTAATCACCCTCACTCTGAAATCCTCGAAGCGCTGTATCGTTGTCTTTTTGTTGTTAATTTTTAGTTGACATTCTTATTGCGTAGCTTGAAAGTTCGACTAGAAGAGATATCATCTGTGAAAAGTCTGCCATTGTACTTTCTCTTTCTGTGATTTGTATTTTTTGACAGATAATCAATAAGAATTCCCGCGCGATGTGTTACAGACGCAATGCTAATTCTCTGTTTCTTTTGGTCACGCTACCGAGTTCTGACCAGCTGAGTTGCTAGACCTGCTCCTTGAAGGTGGCTACACACAAGACAATTTGGCATACAATTTGCAGCAACAATTTGTTGCTCTACTGCAGCCGTGTACGTGTTGTGGGCCACAGCACGTCTACACACATGACATTCTGCAGTACAGCACCAGATTGTTACTGTAGATTGTATGCTAAATTGTGTCATGTGTAGCCACCTTGAGAGGCGAAAAATCCCGTATCGCAAAACCGTCTGTGTGTCGACTGGAACTATACCTCAGAGTCGACTAAGCTATACCTCTAAGTATTTCCAAATATAAACAAAAATTTAAAATGAATTTATCTCACTTTTGTTTGAACAATATTACAGCTTAGCATAGCTTTAACGGCAATCGATCCTTAGCTAACTAAAACTAAACTTTTTATTTCTGGTCTGACGCAATCTTGCGATAAATCGGTCATTTTATTAGACAGGAACACTGTAAGGACGCGTCACTCAGGGATTGCTTCGCTCCCTTTTCGTTTATCAATAATTCTGTACATCTCAACTTGTTATTTTTTCGTATAAAGTTGAAAGCGCTCGGGGGACCCCCTTGGGCTTTTATGTTCGTAAACAAATGTCAAACTAAAAAAATATTTAAAAAGTTACATTGATTTGAATGTGGAATTTATCCAAGAGATTTTTAAACAACTTTTTGTATAACAGCACACTTTTATAAGTGCTTTTTATGCTAATAAAATAAAACGTCACGAAATAATGTCACGTGAGGTTGGTCATATTCATTTTCAACGTGATTTTAGATTTATTGTCACTTAAAAACTGATATTAATAGCGTTATTTGACAAGTAACAGTGACGTTTTTATTGCATACAAATCCTATAGAAAATATGTTGAAAATAGTATCTGATTTGATTTGTTTGAAACCGATGAAAATCCATGTGTGTTACGATACAACGTCCTACGGTATCTGAATGGGCAAACAATTAACGTGCAGTAACGCAAATCACGATATTGACGGATTAAGATAAAAATGATAGACATCTAATACGTAATGCTACGTTTTTGAGAAAACTGGTTAAGATAGAAGAAAGCCTATATTTCGTTCTTAAAATTTTGAATTTTCATTTAATTGCTTATTTTGTTTCTAATACACTTTGTAAATAGCTCTGATTCCTTTGAGTCAGCGCTTCTTTGAACTAAATATTAATTTTTAAGATTTCAATATTACACGCCAGCATTCAAAGAACATCATAAGCTGATTCCAGAGAAATCCAATTAGAGAAACGTCGAACTTGTTCAAACAAGTTTTTTAGTGAACATTTATTTAGTAATGCCATAGATCAAAGATTACTACGTATAGATGGACATCCTCCATATGTCAAAGTGTACCAAAAAGGATAGTTTTTCCTTAACTAACTAGATGTCGCTACCGGTATCAATCTCAATTGTTTGTCAATATTTATCGTCAAAGCAAACCTCGAATGACCACGAAATAGTACCACACATGTCACTAGATGGCGCAATTCCTGTAATTATTATTCTGTGAATGTCATTTCATGCATATAACTATCATAATATACAAATGCTAAGAAATTTCAAAATATTTTAATAATCCATGGCAAAAATTACTATTGTCGCTTATGACGATAAATGACAATGTCAACGTCACAAATTCAAACTGAAAAGAATTCATATAAAGGGAAATTTCACCACTTTCGTCAGAACAAGATTGGCCTAGTGGTCTTGACGTTAGGCTGTAAATCGAGAGACTCCAGGTTCAAATCACGATCCCGTATTAGTGTTTTTGAAGTTTTTCTAGATAAATCTAGACTAAATGGAAAATAAAATACGGGATAGAAAATGAGTGAGATGGAAGGCGATAGAAAATTAGTGATTTGAGTTTGGAACATTTTGAGGCACGGTACAAAACCGTATTTGAGAGTATACAAGGGCCGCGCCACACTGGATTGGCATGGCATGGCATCGGAAGCGACGCGTCATTTCAAAACAAGCTTTATGTCAAGTGATATAAGATGCATAACCGCTTGAACGCGGAGAGGCGGCCGGCGGCTAGCCGCGATCTGCCGCGCACTCCCGCGGAATGACGCCCTCGGTCGTTTTGGTATAGTCGGAAAAAAGGTTTTGCTGTATTTGCTTGTAAAGTATTTAGGTTACAATAAGCAAATGTAAAGTATTTGCTTATTGTAACCTACAGCATTAATAATTAAATTAACAATGTTTACTCTCTGCTTCAGCTTCATTTTAAAATCACGTAAAAAAATTTGAAGCCATTTGTTCAAAAATTTCACAATGGCGGAAAAATGGGGATTTAAAACTTAAAAAAAATATTTCATAAATTTCGAAAAATATTCAAAAATGTCATAAGATTTTTTAGTAACGCAGCTTTTTTATCTAAAAACTTATAACCGATAAACTTCAAAGGATCAGGAGTTGGAGGGGCTATGTAAAGCCAGCCTTACCAGCTCGCAGAGCAGAGCCACTAGATAAAGATGTTTTGTAAGTGATCTATTAGATATTCTATTTTGTCTCGAATGCTATGGCCGTAGAGTACTATAATATAACTAAGTTCTCGTGTGCAAAACTTGAAAATATAGTGTTATATAATGTTATTCCAAAATAAAATAACAAAAACATTAATATATTTAATTTTTTCGCAATGAAGTGGGACTTGAACCTGCGATTCCTTAATCCTAGATTGAACTATTTCGACTGCGTTAACCGCTTCGCCAATCCGGCTTAGTACCACGTGCGCGAAATTTCTGTTTTAATAGAAAATCGTATAAAATTTTCAATTTTTAGCCATTGAGGGTGTTTGAACTTGCGGACTTTTGATTAGTTTCAAACACGTAATGGCTATGGCTAAATGTGTTCTTTTGTACTTGCCTACAAGTAGCGGCACGTAAGTTTAGCGCTGAGTGAAGTGTAGAGGGGATACTGCGCACGGGTACAGTACTAATTTTTGACTACTGCGAAATTTCGGTCAGCGCTAGAGTTTCGTGCCGCTACCTGTACCTACAAGATTATAATAGTCGGTGCGTGTGTGTAGACGTCTACGAATATTATTCGTATGTAGTTATGGAGAAAGTGGTGTCATCTATTGCTGCTGGATATAAACTAACTCGTATGGTATTCAAGTTACGACTGCAGCGATATTTTATTGTTACGGATTTTTTATGGAAACCTATAACCAACAAGTTTCAGTAGCGCCATCTAGATATAAGCCAAATTTGTTGAGGTACAGATTCAATGTATGTGAGTAGCAATCTATACTTGTAATATATTGTCTTTGGTAATGCTTACACACCGACTCGCAAGGTCTTCAGCTCACAGAGCTTCAAGTTTACATTATCAATCATCCTCATAATCAGGTCTTATTGTTTCCACTGCAGGAGCAAGACCCTCTCTGTATTACCCGAGCCAAACTTGACCAGAGCTGGCAGAGGTCTTGGCCTACACTCTCCACGCTGGCCAGACGGGTTGGAGAGGTCTCATTGATGTTTATAAGCTTTGTTTAGCTTGTATTCCCTAAGTCGCCTTCTACGACATCCACGGGAGGTTATGGAGTGGCCCTATTCTACTCTGCCGAAAACCACACGGCAAAAAAAAGTTTATATATCGCCACAAAATGAATATGTATTATACAGACCGGAATATGAATGAATATGTATTATACATACATACAGAACGGAATACGGAATATGAATATGTATTATACATACATACAGAACGGAAATCCTTAGGGACCCGCGTAAAATGCTTCCCCGTTCCTTGTCCTTGCACTTTTCCCTAGTTCTCGCCTTGTCCTTGGCAGTTGCAGCCGCCTGCAGCCGCCTCTTCAAAGCGAGAACAGGATTTCATTCTGTTTGTAAGACTTAAATATTAATTCTGTAATTTCGCGCAAATTATAGCTTTTATTATAATAAAATATTACATTATATACCGGCTCACAAAATTTTACGAGATTTGGTTGAGAAATGCATCTTTTAGAAGAGAACTAACATCCGGACAAAGGGACAATCGGACATACGAACAAATATTTTTCCAAGCTGAAACGGAGTTTGCTCGGTCAATAATATATTTACTCAGAGATAAGAAAGATATGGGACTTCGTCTGAAATCTATTATTATAGCAGTCTTTTTGCAGTTATTAAATTCACATCTGAAAACGATTGCGCCAAATGCGATTACGAATAAAATGCATTTGTTAAGTTGACGGCTTGGAAAAATTGCGTTTTCATAAAGATGGATTGTCAATAAGTGATTTGTAAATATACATAGTTTATTTTATGGCAATACAATGTGATGAAATAAATAGTTAATACAGTTAAATTGTGCTTTAATCAAATGATTGTAATGTTATATTAAAAATGTCATAAACATAATTACAGATGTCTTCTTGTTAATGTGTACTTGGAGCTATCAGAGAATGTGCAACATAGTAAAAGAACTAGCTATGCTCCTGGGCTCCGTCCCTGTGGGAATTTCAGGATAAAAACTCCTTTTCCCGGTCTTAAACGATATCCATATCAAATTTTCCTTAAAAATTGGTCCAGGCGTTCTTGAGTTATAAATAGTGAAACTAACACGACTTTGTTCGATAATCTTCCCTCTGAAGTAAGTTTCTTTCACAAACAGTCTTCACGTAAAAAGTAATTATTAACGAAATCAAATTGGTTAATCTTTTCGACTACACCATGTGAGTACTCGTAAAACCTTAAACTTAAAGCATTTAAAATGCAAACAAGTGCTAAGAAAATTCTCCACTATTCATGAATATAGAAAGTGAATAATCCCGAGGAAGACTTATAGTACTATTTCTAATGTCAGAATCACTTTGCCAAAAACGGTCTCTTATGAAAAGATATCCTTTTTAGTGAATTACAGCCGCAAACTTGGCACGTCGCGTGCGCCGCCGGCTGGTATAGCTTCACTAAATCACACTAAACTGCATTTTGGAAGGTATTTCTAGTTTCACTAAAAGCGGCGTGTATTTTAATAACCGCCCAAGTGCTAGTTGGACTCGCGCTCTAAGGGTCCCGTATCATTATCGTTAAAAAAAACATGTTTGTTGTAAGGGAGCCATTTAAAAATTATTTTATTCTGTTTTTAGTATTTGTTGTTATAGCGGCAACAGAAATATATAATTAGTGAAAATTTCAACTGACAAGTTGTCACGGTACATGAGATATAGCCTGGTGATAAACAGACGGACAATAAAGTTTTAATGCGGTCCCGTTTTTATCCTTTGGGTACGGAACCTGAAAATGAATTGAAATTTTAAACCACATTGTTTGGAACAGGTGAAAAAATAATGCGCAATAAAGTTTTAATTAAAGATCTTTTTAAACAAAAAACATAATTGAAAATATTTTTGATTTATAAGCAACAATAAAAAAGAAACGAGGCGCTTCTTGACACGTTTTAGCGACCATGCTGGTCTGGGAGAAAAGAAAATAAGTAAAAAAAATATTGGTCTTGGACAAGTTGACCGTTTAGCTAAAAAGAATACCTATCTATTGAAAGTAAAAAAAATCATTTCATGTTCCTTGAGGACAGTTGCTCAGTATTATGGACTTAACCGCAGACCAAGATGTATCACTCAATGATTAGAATTCATTGCTTTAACCTGTTGTCAGGGCAAAACACCAGACACAATAGTAAAACAATGCATGTCGACCGGATTCTGATCTGCTCGCTGACGACATTGCACTTATTTCATGTAAAATTATTTCTTTTAAGTGTACAATAAAGAGTTATCTATCTATCAGATTTCAGCGTAATGAGGAACACGTCAACTCTTATAACCTGCTTCGAAAATTTAATTGTTCTGTGCAATGCAAATTCACGAGTCCTGTATGAAAAAAAATTGTTTTGTACAATGCAAAGTCACGAGCTCCCCGCAGCTCCAAGAAATGTTCTAAGAAAGTCTGTGGACATAAAGAAAAGGCCTCTGACATGGTTTTAGGTAACGACCAATGTCAAAGACAGTGACCTGGACCGACGGCTTAACGTGCCCTCCGAAGCACGGATCATCTTACTTATCAGACAATCAGGTGATCAGCCTGCAATGTCCTAACCAAACTAGGACAACAACGCAAAGTCGTTGCCCCCGCCGGGAATCGAACCCGCGACCTCCGGGTATGAGCCAAAAGCTCTAACCACTACACCACGGAGGCACTTCCTTCTTTATGTCCACAGACGTGAGAATAAATTCAATTTAGTCGAATAGAACTAGACTTTACTAGAATTTTAGATTTTTAGTTGCTAGTATAAAGTGTCGAATTTAGAACCTTTGTTTACGCTCACAAAAAAAATATGTGTGTATATAACGAATATAGTCATACATTGACGAACCACCAGATCCAGACCATCTAGTGCTAAGTGATACCTAAAAATGACACCGACGCTCAACAGAGCGAGTTTCTTTTTAGGCTAGAAAACTATTATAATACTTTACCTTGAATCATGTACTGAGCCATTTACCATTTACCAGCACTTACAAAATTTTTTGGGCTCATATTTGATTTGAAAAATGGTTACAAACTTGTTTTAATAGGCAGAAGTACCAGAAACTTGTCAGTATATATCGTTTTTCATCTGAGGCTTATTTATAGGGCAACATTTGTTAGTCTCTTAGTTTTAGACCCTTACAATAAACAATACTATTTGGATAAGGTGGTAAGTACTGAATTGAATATTTATACCAAAATTGAAAATGAAAGTCATCAAAGTATGTAAACATATTTAGAATTTTTATAAATAAATATCAATAAATATATGGGGACAAATTACACTGATTGAGCTAGCCCCAAAGTAAGTTCGAGACTTGTGTTATGGGATACTAACTCAACGATACTATATTTTATAACAAATACATATATAGATAAACATCCAAGACCCAGGACAATTTGAAAAAGGCCATTTTCCAACTTGCCCTGACCGGGAATCGAACCCGGGACCTCTGGGTGGCGGACAAGCATGGTGACCACTACGCCACGGAAGTCGTCAAAAAGTATTTTAGTTCTGCTTGCCTTGGCTAGGGATCGAACCAAGACCCAGGAATTTAATGGCTCTCACAGTCCTGCTTTTCCCGTGAGAGATAGACATACCGTGCGAGTATTTTAAAGTCATCATCATCCTCACGTACTCCCGGTTGCATCTTCAGCTGTAACGCTTCAGAGCCCGGGGTCCACTACCTAACCTAGGTTAATTGACGAGGTTTGTTTGTTATTTGTTTGTTAAAACTTTATTGTACATAAACACAAGACACAAAAATACAAGTTAGAAGTAGAAAACAGTACAAAGGCGGACTTATCCCAGATAGGGATCTCTTCCAGTCGACCTTGAAATAAGAGGACAATTTAAAACACAGGGTAGAGAGTGGGTACAACATACATAAAACAGAAAACAGAACCTAATTAAACCTAATAACTACTTTACTATACTAATACTTGTAAATACAAAAACTATAACATAATAGATATAAATACATAAAATATACATATAATAATTACTATATAATAAATATATAGTAATATACACATACACTTATACATATATATAACTCAACTCAAGTCTTCCGACTTTTCTAAAAGCTTCCTAATTTTAAATTTAAAAGAATGCAAAGAAGACGACATTTTAATTTCTAACGGCATTTTATTCCAAAGCCTTGCTGCATAGACTGCGAAAGACTTATTATAGCCTTGCGAGGAGTGCGGTTACTAGTTTTCCGCAACCCAAGGGGTAAATGTCGAAGTATTTTAAAGTAACATTCATTAAAACTATGTCAAAGTTAATTTCATGACAGAAAGTCAAATAAGCGGCCAAGTGCGAGTCGGACTCGTCCATGAAGGGTTCCGTAGTTGTTTTTTTTAAAATTTTTATATTTGAGTTGATTGAATGAAAGGTAAATTGCAGTTTATGACATATTAAAAAAAAAATTCTTACTAGATCTTGTTCAAACCAATTTTCGCTGGTAGTTTTCATGGTAATGAACATCATATATTTTTTTTAGTTTTATCATTCTCTTATTTTAGAAGTTACGGGGGGGGGGGGACACTTTTTTCCACTTTGGAAGTGTCTCTCGCGCAAAGTATTCGGTTTAGAATAAAATGATATTAGAAACCTCAATATCATTTCTGAAGACCTATCCATAGATACTCCACACGTATGGGTTTGATTAAAAATATTTTTTTGAGTTTCAGTTCTAAGTATGGGGAACCCCCAAAATTCATTGTTTTTTTTCTATTTTTGTGTCAAAACCTTAATGCGGTTCACATAATACATCTACTTACCAAGTTTCAACAGTATAGGTCTTATAGTTTCGAAAAAAAGTGGCTGTGACATACGGACGGACAGACAGACAGACAGACAGACATGACGAATCTATAAGGGTTCCGTTTTTGCCATTTGGCTACGGAACCCTAAAAATTGCCACTCGGGAACATTTATCACAGCGGCGAATTTGCGCCGTAACGTTTGCGCAGCATTTTGCTCTTTTTTCGAGTCGTCCAAACCCACAAACAGTCATAGCACCTTAACTTATCAGCGAAACGAGTTTAAGAGTCGCCGCAATTTATCTTCGAAGTAATTTGAACCTCGGCGTTCGTGGGAAAAGTGCAAATTGGTCGAGTGTGTTTCACTAAAATTCAAAATTCAAACGTTTATTCAGTAACTAGACCTTTACAAGCAATTTTACAACTTCAATGAGTACAATTTACATTACGTGTACTGTATTTTTTAGTGATACCTACTAACCGCCGCCTATAAAAACGCCGAAAGAAACTCATTTTTTACAAAATTGCTCGCCTACTCGCCAGAATTCGTGTTCAGTCTGTGTATGGCACTATTGATAAACCCAGATAAAGTTCATATCGCGCGACGGCCTAGTGCCATCCCGCTTGATATTATCACGGAGAACGAGATAGTCAACTCATCCAGACAACGCTTATGATGTTGCCTTTATTGACTAGTCGAAGAAAGTGTCGAGTGCCAAGTTACATCATCTAAAGACGTAAATTTTGTTGTTGTTTTTCGTGTGTGTAAGTGACCAATACTGGGCAAATTCTAAAGCTAAATAAAGGCATCAGACATATGATGATAGCCAAGACCAATGACCTAACGTAACTTTTGAAGAAAGGAGGAGCTCGAGAAAATTCTTTGCCACTTTTGGTCACCGATCTAATTGCGAACCACGCTCGGGGTTTCATTATAGAGGCCACCGAGCTCAAATTGAAGACAGTATATTACGACATTCTTTAACTTGCCATTTAACTTGCCCACTCTGCAGTACCTAATGTCGTGAACATTTGGCAATGACTCGTCACTATAGTGGGTCGAGAGTAATTTGTTTTTCTAAGTAGGGCTAACGACAAATAAACTTTTGAAACGAAGACGGACAGGTATAATAATTAGTTTTAAACCGTGGTGACTGCAACTACCTAATGTGATAAGGTTTAACGAAGGTTTGAAATCCCACCAGTCCGTCCGCTACATCGACCCGCAAAAATAATGTTATATGAAAGTGCGGTCTAGATGCACATTTTCAGCGGAGAGTTCCGCACAATGAACACTTATTGTGCCAATAGTTTATGTAGGGAGCTTTTAAATTAATGTTTCCAACAAGTAGTCTACTCCTAATGGTATGAAGTCAAAGTCAAGTCAAAGTCAAATTCATTTATTTATCTTTGGATATTTGTATCACTTGATAATTGTCACTTTTTTTCCTTTCGATTTCTTATAAGGTAAATGTTGACGTCAGATCATTTACTTAAAGCTAAGTTTACTGCCGCTTCCAAAGCGCAAGTACAGAAGAAACGGTAACAAACTGTACTGCAGCATTTTCTCCAATAACGTCAACTTACAATTATACTGGTATTAAAATTAGATATGTGGACTGAGAATACATTGTTATGTCATAATTATAAATTAAGCATGATGTCAAGTTTAAAATTAATGTCAATTTGTAAATTTTGTACTAAAACATGTACAGAATGTTCTTAAATTATGACATTTGTGAATGTACAAATACAAACCTTGGGACCCGCGCCAAGCTCAAGCCAGACATTTTTGTCTCTAAGGTAATCATCGGTTCCGTAATAAGCTTTATCACAGAGTACTTTCTTAACATAAACTTTAAATTTTCTATCTGGCATACTAAGAACCGATTCTGGCAATTTATTATAAAACTTTATACAGTTTCCCATAAACGGAGTCAAACGGATATAGGACGGAGTAAATAAATCATTTATATTACGTAAGTTTCTATCCGTTAAATCACCCACTTTATTAAACAAGGCAATATTTTTCCTTACATACATTATATTTTCAAATATGTACTGGGATGGTACAGTAAGTATATCAATTTTCTTAAAAAAATCTCTTAGGGAGTCTCTTGATCCTAAACCGTAAATAAAACGAATTGCCCTTTTTTGCAAAATAAAAATAGTCTGTATATCAGCTGCACTCCCCCATAGAAGAATCCCATAAGACATCAGACTATGAAAGTAACTAAAGTAAACTAGTCTAGCAGATGCCACATCTGTCAATTGTCTGATTCTCCTAATAGCGTAAGCCGCTGAGCTAAGCCTATTAGCGAGTTTAGAGATATGTGCACCCCATTGAAGTTTTGAATCTATTGTGATTCCCAAGAAAGTAGTATTTTCAACGAGATCTAATTTTTGACCGTTCAGTAGCACATCAACATTGGCTTGCCTCACGTTAGGAAGACTAAATCTAATGCATTGGGTCTTGTTTGCATTCAACATAAGGTTATTGGCTGAAAACCAGTTAGAAATGGCCGTTAAGGTGTTATTCACCGAAGTAGCATCTTCGCTATGACGGTCTATTTCAAAAATAAGAGACGTGTCATCGGCGTACAACACAATGCCAGCTTGTTTCTCAACCGCGTAAGGCAAATCATTGACGTACACTAAGAAGAGGAATGGTCCCAGGATAGAACCTTGAGGTACTCCCATTTAAACGAGAGATCCGTTTGACTTTATGCCATTTATGTCAACAGTCTGAAGCCTATCCGTTAAATATGATTGAATGAGGTTTATTGATTTATCGTCAAAACCGTACTGACGGAATTTGAGCAAAAGTGTTGGATGATCTACGCAGTCAAACGCTTTTGAGAGATCGCAAAAAGAACCGATTGCATCGTTCTTGTTTTCCCATGCGTTGTAAATTTGAGTAACGAGCGCTACCCCCGCATCAGTGGTCGATTTCCCTCCAGTAAAACCAAACTGCTGGCTATGAAAAAGGTTATGGGTGATAAAGTGATGTTGCATTTGATTAAGCATTATCTTTTCAAACACTTTGCTCAAAACTGGCAGAATCGATATTGGTCTATAATTGCCAGGATCTGTTCTTACCCCCTTTTTAAATAAAGGAAGCAATTTACTGCATTTCATTAAATTTGGAAAAATACCTTCATCAATGCATTCATTAAAAATAAAAGCTAGGTCTGCAGCAATGATATTTATAATGTGGAAGCCCGGGGTCTTTCGAAAACTTGGGCAGTGAGATTTTAATAGAAAATTTTTGTTCTATACACAACACACATAGTTCACAGTTTTATACTTTCTATCTTAGATGTTGAACAATCCGCTCCGTCTAAAGTTATGAAAGAAAACATTAATTCTGTCATGAAGTAGAAATCTAAACGTGTAAAGAATACACATTGTATGCCCCGGAAGACATATTTAAACGAATCCTCCTTCAGATAAAACAAAGAACGTTGAATAAACTAATTTGCGTTTTATTTGTCTACCATTATTCTGCGGAAACGTATCGTTGTTGCACAATTTACAACTTAAAGCTTGATATTCACTAGATTTATGTGAACATGCTTTGTAAAACAATACTGAAAAAATATCTAAAGAACCAAAAAAGTAGATACCTAGTATTACGTTTTTGAAACGATAAAACTAACACTTACTTCCATGCCGCTCTGGGAGAAATGAAAAAAGATTTGTACCAGATGCTTCTCTTTCCGAGTAGATCGTAAAGCTAATCTACAGGATCGGCGAAATTGTGAACGTTCGGTTTTTTCCGTGGTTATTGGGTAGTTCGCTATATCATTATTTATTAGCATGTCTTTTTTTAGTCTTTACTGCAGAAGCCCAATCTTGTCTGTATTACCAGAGCCATACGTGGCCAGGGCAGCCAGAGGACTTGGCTTACCCTCTCCACGCTGTGCAGACGGGTTGTAAAAGTGTCACTGACTTTGTTTAGCGTGCTAGATTTCCTAAGTCGCCTTCTACAACATCTACGGGAGCATTTGGAGTGGCCCTATTGTACTCTGCCGGAAACCACACGACATACGATGTGTTTAATAGGGCTAATTCCATTAATCTGATCTTGATGAAAATTTTTCTTCCACGCTAGAAGTGAAAAGTAGTACTTTTGTATTTGTGAAAGCCATCCATAGAAGGTACGTCAGGTCCTGTATCACACAACTTCCTTCACTCCCCCGGGTATTAGAATCCTTTTACTAAGATACAAACCGACCGACTTGAGTCACGCTGGAAGTGAAAACAAATACAAATCACATCTGTTCCTTGTTCGACGTAGATTGAACGATATTTATTTGTTTGTACGTAAAATAAAAATAAGTGCTTTTGTTTGATTACAAATAAAATGGAAGGAAAAGAAGGAAAGTTAGGCGATTAGATCCGAAACAAGCATTTTTTGTTTTTTGAGCATGTAAATTGTAAGTAGTGAACAATGGGGATGTGGGATTTTTTAAAGTCAGTATCAATTTAAAAAAACAGTGGCACTCTGGGGATACCGCCAGAAGTGAAAACTATAGGTGTCAGTAACAGTGTAGCTTGTTTAATGGCTGTATCCCATCTCAAAAAAAATTTTCCGTGCATGCCCAATTGCCCAATATGCCCAACGAAGTGTTCCCTCTAAAAACTGGGTGTTTAGAATTTCAGACATATTGAAAAAGATTCAGTCATTTTTATCCGTGAGATTTAAAATATTCGGAAAGCATCCAATAAAACAGGGTCCCACCCCAGCCTTTCTCGTCAATTTTTCCAGATGGACCTGACGGCCTAAATCCGTGTCCGGCGGACTGACAGTGACGGACGTCCTGACTGGACGTCAAAATTAGGCCACCGAGTTTTAGGCTGAATTTATAGGTGGGCCGGAGAGGCGTGTGTATAAGTAGTTCGATAATAAAAATAATGGCGATATATTGTATGTCCTCAGTTTTTGTAATTTTCTAAGGATATTTCTAATTTTATCATTTGCTTTAAGAACTAATTTTCATGAAATTAGAATTTCAAATACTAGTTATCGTCGCGTCGAATCCAATAAAGCAGGCGTGGTTGGCGACGCGCGAGGCTACGATCAGTGCATTAAAGACCATCACCGCTCCTCCTAACACTCATCCTGAGGATGATCGTCTAAACCGATCGAAATAAGTTGGCCTTTTCCGACTAAACTACGCAAGTAAAACCGTGTAAAAATATTTATAACCTATACTTTTTGCTGGGCAAAGATCTTTCCCATTTTCCTCCCTTTTTCCTATCCAGAGCTGCCTCTGACCAATCGCGCTGGAAAACGTCCAATTCATAACGCCAACGCATTTCCACCCTTGCATCGCTGACCATTTTCGGGTATCCAAGTACCTGTAAGCCCATTTCGTGAGAGAAATTTTTCTAACGTGCCCCGTCTAATCCCAATTCAACTTGGCATCTTTGTGACACACATTGGCGATGTCAGTCTTAGAACGAAGATACATAGGGGCATAAAATAATACATACAAAAACCGGATTTTTTATGTGGATGGGATATTTGATCGCTAAGGGTCGGCGTAAACGGACCAACAAAAAACGCGGCCACCCACCACTTTCATACTAATTTAGTAGCTGCTACCGGCGTCACCGTGTGCGGCAAGTCCATACAAAATGTATGAAAACTACAGGAAAGTGGTAGGTGGCCGCGTTTTTTGGGTGGCCCGTTTGCGCCGAGCCTAAGCTTACTCGTTCAATAAAAAATAAACTAAACCGGTCAAGACCCATAGCATCATATGGTGAGGTTTCCATTGTTTTACTATTGTGTCTGGTATTGGCAGATCTCAACAGTATTAAACAAAGTTCAGTAAGACTACCTTCTATTCACAGAGTTTAACAATTCAGTTCAGCCCTATTTGCACCTTTAATATCTGAATGGTTGCACCAGCCAGTCCAATAGACCGGCATTTCAGAAAACCGTCACATTTCGTATCGATGCACTCCAGACAGCAGAGCATGAAAGGCCACTGGCAATCACGCTGGATGTCGGTTTGATTGGACGAGCTTCAAGCCAAGGACGTCGATTGAAATAGACAGCAGATTGTTACCTAATTGGTATACCCACAGTGTTGGTATTGTTTGAAGTGCCATGTGGTTTTTAGCTTAGGTTAGGGCTAACTATAGTGTAAAAAAGTATTGGTATAGTTTTGCCCGCCTTTCAAACAATGAAAAAAAGCTATAAGAAGCGAGAGTGCTTTACAGCGAGAGCTTAAGATGTGAAACAATATTTTTATAAAACAAAAAATAAATAAATCAGAAGGTACTTCTCGAGAAAGCAGTCCAAAGAAAGAAGCTTTAATTATAAATTTACTCTAGGCCAAATTAGTTGAGTCTAAAGTATTTAGGTTAAACTAGATTATCCTGGTCTAAACTAGTATGAGTTGACCTAGAATGAAACAGTTTAGCTTAGAACAGGCCTAGGACAAACTTGTTTAGTTTAGCCTGAACTCGGGTTTTGCCGGTAACATTATAACAGGAAAGAAACTCATGATTCAGACATTCCCCTTAAGCTTGTCAGGGGTAAAGATCACAAATGCTATTGAAATAATGAACTGAAATAGAGGTAAATATTCTAGGTAGATGCGTCATCTATTTGGTTAGAAGTCTGTGGTTCTACATAACACGCAATACACTTTTGTTTCTCGTTCAGGATATTTTTTATTTATTTTGTTATTTTATGTGACGGGTTGTAACCTTTGAGCCGAAAGCTTTTGGTTTCCACCAGTTAGCTGGAATATCTAAATTCCACCAAAACGTACTAATTTGGACGAAACCAAACCTGATGCATTCAAATATGCTACGTTGAAGTTCACGAAGATATACCAAGTGCTAGATAAGCCGTTGAATCCCAAGACAAATAATTAGACTAGACACGCCAAGTGTGATGATACTCCAAGGTCTGCTTTCTGGGCATTTTTTTTAAATGGGAAAAACCATTGAACTTGCTTCATGTTGCTCAGTTGGGGAGTGTGTGCCTCAAATGGTCGACGTTCCTAGTTCAAAACCAGTACACGCCATTTTTTTTAAATTTTATCAATTGTTTAATTTATTATACAATAAAAAATACCTTATATTGCACAAAATAAATAAATACAGGACAATTATCTTAAAAACTGGAAAATGAAACTGAATCAATTAAATATGTTATATTAGCTAATTATTGGAAAAAAATTAAATTTAACTTAAATTAAAACAATACAAACTTATTAAAATTTAAATTAAAACTAAAATTAAAACTAAAAATTACAAATTATGTAGTCCCACTAAAATATTACCCCTCGGCAACGTGGCCAAAAGGCTGGCAGCATTGCCACGTTGTATGGCAATGCTGATTCTTTGAGCCAGATAGTTACCAGCCCTTTGGTCATGGGATACCTCGAATAAACGTTTAGAAATAATATGAAATAAACTATGGGCGGAAGGACCCCACGGACCAAAAGTGTCTACCCCAAAAGGCTCAAATACCTATGTAGTTTTCTCCGATGTCTACATATTTGCGCCTTTTAAGGTTCTCTGCTGCGGCAGCTGCTGCGCCGGCCTTTGACTTGGTGACCTGAAGATGGGACGGTGCGAGGGTGTCCACACAAGTAGCGTCCCAGACCAAGGGCCGTCCCAATCTCCAAGGCACCAAGGTCATTCCGTCCGGCCTCTTGCCATCATCCCTGGCCAGACCATTTTGTTCTAGGGCCGCCGGGATATTGATGGTGGCGAGAGAACGGAGGATAATATTATTAAGAGCTGCATGGCGCCCTAAACGGCCGGCACTCCTGGTGCAGGAAAGTCCGTGAAGTCCAAGGCCATCGACGGTATCCCCGCAGGGGCAGGGATGTGGGACTACACATGTAGCGCCTACCCGCAGCGCAGTTGCCACGCGGAACGCATCATTATGCAGAAAGGTACCCAGGTTTGCGGATGGTAAGGCATGTAACCAAAGTCCAGATTCCCATTGCGCTACAGCCAGAAGGCGGGCACGCTCTACAGAATTGCTCGACGTTTCTATTAAATGATCTTGTGCAATTCTGCAAAGCGGGCCGTCCCAGTGTCTCTGCGAATTTGGGTAATCAGGAAATTTTGAATTTGGAAGTAAGCTTGCCCAGGTGCTCAATTAAATTAAATTTTTTATTTCTTCGTTGATTTTTTAAATCTTTTTTTTATTATTTTGATAAATTCTTATATTGATAGTAAAACTTCTTTAAGCCTGGTTGGGACATTGTTTAAGGTGGGAAAAAACTCGCTACACTGTTACCGAAACCGACACCTAGTTTTTCATTTCGTTCGGCACTCCCGGAATGCCATGGTTTTTTTTGTTTGTTTATCAACAACAACCCATAGATAATGCATTAGCATTAAGTTTGACCCATTGTAATCAATCAAAAGATTGTGTGCAATAAACTTAAATAAATAAATAAATAAAACCCACCTTGGGAATGCAGTTGCAGCGCGTGATTTTTATGCTTAGTCTTTTAGTCGCCTCTTACGACATCCGCATAAAAAGAAGGCCTTTTACAGGCTGGAAGCCACACAGCCAATTTTTGCCGTTTTTTTGGCCGTATTCTGTACATATGTATCTATGTTAGACGACACGCAGGGCCGTACTGATCAAACATCCGATAATCGCATCAGCTATCACCGGATGGCAGGGAAATTACATAAACTATCCGATTCGGTATTCTGCGCGCTCGGTGATCGTAAAGGTACATAACCGTATTAGGCAGTAATATTGGGTGTGCAGATTTCCTCCACCACAATCAGGTAGTTGAGAGTTATAAATGACAGCACATGAGCAGAAACATAAAAAAGTACAAATTGCGACATATGGAGATCGAACTAGTGCCTTACAGATACCTAGCCAGCGCGTTATCCGGTTGGCCTCCACCATTTTTGAAAACAAAAAATAAAAAACATTATAGTAAATATTTACTATGTTAAAACAGTACTTTATTGAAATCAGTAACCCAGTATCATGTAAGTTTTGATTGAAACAGTACGTAGCAAAAAAAAGACGTAGAATATCCTCTATTACACGAATTTCCTTTTTTCTGGCCTTCTATTAAAAGTATCCTTCCACAAACAGCCGGCTGCAAACACGGCCGTACATACAGTACGCAGGCAGTAACGGCTAATCAAAACATCCGGTAATCGCATGGCCGGTCAGCCGGATATTGTCTGAATACGGCTCTGGATTTTGTGCTAAACCTTTTCGCTTGTTACTAATATCCCAGGGTAGTTTCAGCCAACAAAGTAACTTACTTGATGTAAGTTTTGATGGATTAGTGGGGTTTGTGTATTCAATTTCCGATATAATATAATATTCATCTATCCTAGTTGTTCTGAAACTCTATTAGTTTGTAGCTTTTGCATTTTAAGAGCCAGCCCTAGACCAGCAAAAATTTAAGACAGAGAGGACGCGGTGGGCGCGACGGCTCATAGAAGGATGGTCTAAGCGTGTTGCGAACTTTAGAATGTTTCGGAACATACGAGCGTTATTTAAAAAAAAAAAAGTAAAATATATATATATAGGGGACATATAGGGGACAAATAACACTGATTGAGCTAGCCCCAAAGTAAGTTCGAGACTTGTGTTATGGGATACTAACTCAACAATACTAAACAAATACATAGATAAACATCCAAGACCCAGGACAATTTGAAAAAGGCCATTTTCCAACTTGCCCTGACCGGGGATCGAACCCGGGACCTCTAGCTGGCGGACCAGCATGGTGACCACTACGCCACGGAGGTCGTCTCCGTCAAAATAATCTCTGCCTTATCTGTAAAACAATTATAATCCAAAGTTTCAAGGTTTTCGATGTGTTTTGTGAATAATAGCTGTTTACCGAGTAGATAAGATGTGATTTGGAGGCAACTTGGCAATTTCTTTCCATCGAGAAAATTTATACTATCGTGATTTTGAGTTACATAGTCACTAGAGCTAGTCCTAAACTTTACTGCATTTTTATTTCAACTTAAGTTTATCATTAATATCTTTAATATAAATATTATAGACGGTAATTCAAAACAGTGTGAGATAGTGCAAGCCCTTAAATGAGTACTTAATCTTGAAAATATATAAAAAGGTTTTATTTGTTTCTTGTTCATTCGGCATGTATACTTTTATCCCAAAAAAAGACAAATTCAAATAGCTTTTTTCTTGTATCATTGTCAAATAATAAACGATACAGGACTGTCAGCTGAATCGGTTCAGTTCTTTGATATATATTTTACTTATTTATGGACGTTAGTCTTAGAAAGGCCTCCCCCCATTGCCTTCGCAATAATAGACAATCCACTCGTTCTAACACAAACTCCGCCTGGGTCTTCATCGCTTTCGGGGCCATTTGGTACCCACGATGTGATCAATTTGGCCCACCTGTCCTGTCTCATGCAACAAACATTAATTTACCTTAACAGAGGAACTCCAAATGAGACCAATTAAAAATTACTAGAAAAAAATGACTACGACTTATATAAGGTCACGTTAACCCTGCCAAAGACGTAACAAATAAAGTAAATAAATGACAAAGCCGCAAAGCCCCCGATAAGATGCGAGCTGCGCTCCGTAAACACACTAGAAGAATGGCCGCCTTAATATGTAGACGTTCGAGATCACCCTCCACGGGTCACTTAGTCCCTCTAAATATTTATGACAGCCGAAACAACTCTATATTTTCTAGGGTTAATACGCGCGATATTTGTAAAAAGAATTTGAAAGTGCCTTTACGAATACAGTTACTGTTTAACCTATATGCGTTTTAAATTATTTATTCAGTTATTTATTTACAAAAGCTTAATTCTTCAGGTTATTCTAAGAGTAGGAACATTTTCTCACTTAATGGTAAGTAATTACCGTAGTTCAAGGATGCTTGCAACACTAAGATTACACGCGAATCCTATCCCCGTAGAATAACACTGTTGATAAACCCAGATAAAGATTTTATCGCAGGACGGATTAGTTATTGAAAGAAAGAAAGAACAATACTTTATTTGGTGTATTTTACAGTAGTTACTTAATTTAGTAAGTTAATGCTATTTCACTCGTCATTGTTACATAGTATTAGGATGTATCGAATATTCGCATTCAAATGTGCATATGCGAAGTACAAAATTTGACATTCGTAACATCACTGTTATTTGGAGCGCGATAATGATACATATTAGCGCTCGATAAAAAATGACGCCGCTGCCATGCTGGGGCTGAAGAACTCTTACTTTTTCTTTTTTCATGCCTGTTTGAAGTGACTGCAAAAAAGGAGGAACTTAATTTGAATATTATTTTGAAATATACAAATAAATCTGAAAACTGATGAACCTCGCAATAGCCGTGTTAGTAAGCACCCAAGAAATACATTATTGTATACAAAAAAAATCAACAATAATAAAGATATACACAGATAAAACATTAAAATGTACAATGGGCGGTTTTATCGCTAAAAGCGATAAAACCGCCAAAATTGCGATATTTCTCCCAGACAACTGATGTACTAGACACACTATAAATCTAGACTTACACAAGTAGATCCCTGCTTGTAGCAGTAAGTCTAGATTTATTGTAATCCACAGGCTAAGGACTGGAAGATTGGATCTTGTATTCACTATTTCGGCTTTTTCTATCTTTTCTGGGTCTGCCCTGTGCAAACAGAACACATACCACATGCAAAGGTACATACATTTATTTTAAATTGTTTCAGCCTATGCTATTGCATAGTTTGCTAAGGATTAAAAATTGAAATTACTTTTTTATACAAACTCATTAAGTACATCTTGCTTCGTATTACGATCTAATATAAATTAGATTTTTATGCCATACGTAATGTAGTTATTGTTTATTAAAAGTATATTGATTACATACTTACCTTTATTTTTTAATTATTAATTTTATTGACTTTGACTCCAACGTTTGTTTTCTAACTCTATAGATGCAAAACGAGCTACCGCAAGACCGACCTATGAGGGCTGTGATAAAAACGGACATATTGTGAACCTTGTCTATAAACGCAGATTGTGGGTAAAGACCGACAAAATAAAGAACATCAAACCAACAGCAAACACATCAAACCAATGTCTCGATTCAATAATATTTTCCTACACATACAGAGCACGCACTGGCGGAAATAAAACATGGAAATGATTTCTAAGATGGCTGCCGTGGATTTATTTCCCCTTTTACGACATCGTAGTGGGTCCGTCGTGTGCTTATATACTCGTAAATGTTGCACACCTAGTAGTGAAATATAAAAATTTAATAGCATTTATCTTTATACCTCTCTATGTAACATTCATGTTTTAATTATGTATCCGAATGTATGATAGATTATAATGAATGGGTTTATTGTGTGTATCCGAACGCTGAGAGTGAGAGGATGGATGTTAGAGCGAGAGAGGGGACGAATGGCAGATTGCACTATACGATGTAAGATGTAATGTAACTGTCGTAAGATTTATTTTCAAAATAAACGTTGTAAAGTGGCTCTTGATGTTTCGTTGTCTTTCCCCCATACCACATTCATATCATGAAACATTATTATCATCAGGTTTTGACCCTATCTATACTACTAGCCATACTCCTCTGTCTGCTATTATGACCAACGTAGCAGTCAGAGTATTTGGCCCAGTCTCTCACACTGGTCAGAGGGGTTGGAGAGGTCTAAATGTTTTTTATCAGCTTTGTTTAGTTTGTATTTCATAAGTCGCCTTCTTTTACATCCACGGGAGGACTTGGAGTTACACTATTCTAGTCTGCTGGAAACACGCACAAATTTCTTCAAGCCAGCTTGAACAATGAATCACGAGCACTTCTTTCAAACATATAAATTGTACAGCTAGAATATTAAACCCACAGATTTATCGGAAAAATCTAACTCATGCAAGTGTGAATTTCTTCCAATTTCGTAACTAAGTACCTCTACGACACTCGGCGAAGTAAATCACGGCAAGTTTTAAAATGTTACAGGATTAAACTTTCAATATTTATTTGAGGAAGTTTGAAATATACGCCATTTTATAAGTTACGATGGAATTTTTCTCGTCCTTAAAATTGCAGCGTAACTTATAAAATGACGTATTTGCTTACCATCTCTCTCAATACGTATGTGAACTTAAAAGTTTTTTTAGCTCATTAGGTAGATTATTGAAAAGTATTATGTTAGTATTTTTCTGTTTTCTAAAAAGCAAATAATGACGAAAATGCATCGCATTTAAATTTTGCACGACGTCACAATCAGGTAGAATTTTCACTAAAACGTGACGTAAATCGCCCCTTATCCGAAACTTCAATGCACTGTATCTTTGTGATTTTTTACAACTTTGCGAAGTGACAAAATATGGGTCGATTACTTGTAGATTATCTAGTTGACGGACTAAATAAAATAATATATTTATACCATTCACCCTCTAAAAAGTTTATTTTATTCACTGAAAACAGTGATTAAAAAGCATTTTTAATCACTATTTAGGTGTTTTATTTTATTCAATGAAAACAGTGAATGAAATGCATTGAAATTCTTAATTTTAGTAATTGTTTAAATTTGAATGTGCATTTTAATTAATTCAGCCTTCCTTTTCTTCATTAAACGTATATTTTTGCTTATATTTCTCTTTTTCTCGTAGTCATGGTATAAGTATAGTACGCAACTCTTGGATAAAACGGATTCAAATCGAGGGCCGTGAATCACTCACGTCGCTCAGGATTCTAACACCTGAATCACTCGCTACGCTTGTGATTCAGTTGTTAAAATCCTTCACTTGCTCGAGATTCATCTATGGCTCTCGATTAAAATCCATATTTTAATTATTAATTGCATAATATACTATTTTTTACCGAGTCTCATTCCTATTCAATAAACTGCCGCCAGGGTGGACTGGTCTGCTCGGCTCCGTTTTTAACCCTCGACAAAAAAGAGGGATAATATAAGTTTGACGTGTCTGTCTGTCTGTGTGTCTGAATTTACCGATTTTAATGTTTTATTTATTTATTTGAAAGCTGACTTGATCGAGATAGATTTAAGCTATTATTAATATAAATCGATTCAGTGGTTCAAAAGTTTTTGGGTGGTGTAAGTGGGGGTGAGTTGAGTAATCCAAAGTATGCATCTATGTCTGAGTATTAAATAAAAGAGTTTAATTTGATATCGATATCGGTTCAACCGTTTAAAAGTTATTGGGGTTAGGTTGCGAAACGCTAGTATCGATGGGTAACTCTTGTCCAAAATCAATCATAATTTAAATATAAATCAGCATTACAAAGAATATTAAACCTACTCGTAGTGATGTTTAAAAGAGCTAGCAAAAGCCAAATTAATGAATAAATTATATTTGATTTTTTGAATCTTTTTATTGGACAATATTTTGTATCTCCTTCGGATTCACGGATCATTATCACATCGGTCCTTTGGGAGGCTAGCTTGGGGATACAGATCTAACACGTAAAAGCTCTATGTAGAAGTCCTTTACCCGAGCCATGACAGATTCTTATTAAATCAGTTGAGTTTTAAGCCAGAATCTGGGAACGGCTCTTGGGTGGCCAGTTTCTATTTAATTCGGATTCTGAGTAGGTTAATGTCATGTGGCTCTCCCGCCAAAACCTATTGGATATACCAATTAAAGATTATTATTGTTTTTGAACACTGTGAGTTGGTAGACGTCGCCAGTCACCCTCGACCCGTTGAAGTTTCTCTGATAAAAAGTTGTTAAGACAAAATGTTGCGTCTTAATGAGAGTAACAAAAGAGATCTATGATATGTTTTGAAATTTTTCGTAATGGCTGATTTTTTTATGTATTCGACACAAATATTGCCGCCATTTAAAAAAAATTAAAAAATAAAATTGTTGAGAATCGGTTGAGAAATACGACCTGTAGGCGAGAACAGCCGGACAAACTGACAGACAAAGTCATTTTCGGCCAATCTCGAAACTGAGACGCTTCGTCCGCTTCGCTCGCTCGGTTAATTACGAGGCTTACATGTCTCAATGCTGGCCAAAGGCCTCTGCGTTCATCGAAATTAGTGCCTCCATTGTCGCTTTGAAAGAGGTAATTATTCCCTCGAACGGGCTCGCACACTGTACGCCGGGATCAAAGGGACAGATGAGAGGCGGTCGCTTTTGTAGCCTTCTCTTTGCTCTTTAATAATAGCTTGACTTATGCGAGAACTTCGGCGGGAGTTTAGGCAAAGAATAAATAAGCGGCAATAAAATAGTAAGGATAATAATAGAAGAGATGGGCGAGCCTAGCACAGGAAAGGGATAAATGACAGAAGTAGACCCCTAGAGATAAGTCTGCCATATTAGTTTAGTAAAGTGCCATAGTACATACTATCACGTCTTTATTCCTAATGGGGCAGACAGAGCATTTTGGGTCTTGCGGCTCTATGCAGAGCCTAGGGCCGCAAGACTCAAAAGCCACTTTTAGCGTCATGGTGGGCGAGAAGATGGAAAAGCAATCAATACAGTGACGGGTTGCTAGCCGCATCGCCTGTTAAAATGATTCGCATTTTTGCCCATTCCCTCGATCGGCTTTTACGATCTGCGCGGGAAGAGAAGCAGCTGGTACATTCTAAGTTTTTTCGTTTCTCCCAGACCAGCGTGGGATATGAAAGGTCGTTAATATATATCAGAAATAGGAGTGGGCCTAAAATACTCCCTTGTGGGATACCTGTTTTACATATTTTAAATTGAGATCTGTAAGTGGTTTTGATTACTGATTTTTGAGAGTGTTTGAATTTTACAATTTCAGTGCATTGTTGCCTATTTGTCAAATAACTCTTAATCCATTCATATGCATTACCTCTGATACCATAGTAGTAAAGCTTATTCAGAAGTTTTTCGTGATCAACCAAGTCAAATGCTTTGCTCATGTTTAGAAAGGTTGATATGACTGGTATTGATTCTTTTTGATTAATATTCTCTGTGATATTTTTTATGAGTTCAAAGCAAGCAAGTGTTGTCGAGCTTCCTTTTCAAAACCCATATTGATTGGGGTGAAAAATGGCATGTTTCTCTAAAAATTCTATTAATCTGTCTTGAAACGGTTTTTCAAACACTTTAGATAGTATGGGAGGCAGTGTTATAGGTCTAAAGTTATTTGGGTCCTCTTTATTACCCTTTTTAAAATGTGGTTTAACAACACAGACTTTTAATTCATCAGGGAATATGCCCTGACTAAATGATAAATGTATAATGTGAGCTAGAACACGGCAAATATATGGAGCACTGATTTTCAAAACACTTGTTGGTATATCGTCATAGACACTACACTTGCTATTTTTTAATGCCATTATTGTATTATAAATTTCAACATCATCTACTGGTCTTAAAAATAATGTATGTGAATTGCTATTCGTCATATGATTTTTTAATGTTGTATTTTGTTGTTGATTTTGTTTATTGTTGTCACTTAACTCAATTAAATATTTGTTGAATTTATTACAAATGTCTTTTGGATCAGAATATATATTATTATTAAATTTAATTTTATTTATGTATCTCCTTTGAGAATCACGGGTCTTTTCACCCCGGTCCTTTGAGAGGCTTGCGTGGGGATACAGATCCAACACGTAGAGGCCCTTTGGAGAAGTTGTTGTCATGTGGCGCTCCCGCCAATACCTATTCCTAGATATACCTATGAAAGATGTACCCTTGAATAGGTTTTGGCAGAAGAAAAATCTATTGCATGTAAAAGGAAAAGGTTTAAGGGTTATGGAATGAATTTGGGATGGACTGATACTGGGTTATTGCAACAGAAACGTCACCTGCCATAATCATGATTACTGACTATTATAGGCAGGTGGTGGCTTGCCGCCCACTAGATGGGCCCCTCAAACGCACCGACAGTAGTTGCCGGCAAAGGAGCAACACCGGTGCGAGCGACTCAGGGGTGTCGAGAGGTGTGCTGCGCTTTCTCCGAAGTTACTCGCGTCGTTATGCCCTTTAACACTTCCACCCCTGGAGCAACAGCTCTAACGACTCCTCTCTGCACAGCCAATTAAGGCAATGCAGAGCTGAGAGCCCTGCGAGCCCTCTTGGGTGTCCACCCCGACCGATGAAGACGCGTCGGGGACGAGGGATCTAACCGGCTCTCTGGAGCACTCGGGTCCGTGGTGTCGTTACTCACCAACAGCTCGCCACAAGCTGCCCTGCGGTTTTTTATTTATGTCATTATTATGTATATTATTAGAAATTGTTGATGCTATAGTATTCCAGGTTGCCTTACATTTATTTTTACTGTTTTATTGTAGTTATTATTCTTAATTTTACGGGAATTAGCAATGCATTTTTTTAAGATATTATTATATTTTCTTATTCTATTTTTAATATCATGTTTGTTTAATGACCGTGCTTGTCTACACTTTTGATGCAACAAACGTTTGGTTTTACACGATATCCTTATTCCTTCGGTTGTCTTATTTGATCGATTATTAATTTTAACTCTGATAACTGGAAAACATAAATTGTGGAGTAGGCAGAAAAAGTCATAGAAATCTTTGAATGCTTGAGTAAATTTATTAGATTGATAAATATCAGAAAATGATAGTGTCGACAAGTGTCGTAAAATTTTCTTCACTATTACACATCTCGCTCTTAACCTCTCTTTCATTCCTACATTACGAACAACGAAACATACAACAATAATACGTATTTACATTTATCCATTTATGAGTAATCTGTTTTGTTTTAGTATCTAAAACTGAGGTTAAATTTTACAGCCGTCGAGTCAAAAACAAAAAACTGAGAACTCAAAGTTATTGTTCAAGACTCAAACAAAAACAAGTTGAAAGCTAAGTTCAAATGTTTAATCTCTCGACACTCAGGTAAAATCAACTGAGCCAATATTTACCGGAATTGAAGACAAAGTAAGTAAATATTAGATTTCTTAATCTACGAAGGAACGTCAAGAGAGAAAAGAACGTCTTTATTTTATCAGAAACAAGTTTATAAGTAACTCTTTACTTTGCAACTGAAAGGATCCCGCGAATTTGGCAAGTTTTCTCTTTTCCCTTGGGATTAGCAAAGTAAATATACGGATTGAGCAGCCCCAGTTAATGTTCTTTTTCTGAAATTTAGATTTTCTTTTTCTCATCATCTCCTTATTTGTAACAATTTTTTTAACCTTTATTATCCTAAATTCAAAATGAAGAAGTTATCTGCGTCAAAATAAATTATATAATGTCACTTGTCATTGAATATATCATTTTTTTACGTTATTTTAGATTTATTATTGCGGAAAAACTGATATTGACTCCAAGAAACTATAACGTCATTTAGTCTTTATTTCATACAAATCTCATAGCATGTTTTTTTGACAACAATCTGATTTGATTTGTTAGAAACTTGATTACAATGTCTTTTTTTCCCCACTTTCACAGTGTACTTTCAATTTGTGCTACCGTGACTTCTTCTTCTTATCGTGTGTGTTAGTGTCTAAAACTAGTGTCGGAGTTTTTAACCGTTCCTTTACCGCCAATACCAGACACAATAGTAAGACAATGAACGTGGACATTTAAACCGCCTTAAAGGCCTCTGACATGGTTTTAGGTAACGACCAATGTCAAAGACAGTGACCGAGACCGACGGCTTATCGCGCCCTCCGAAGTAGTGACCGTGACTTCAAATCACCCTGCCGAACTTTCTATATTATCCCACTACTGGGCAATGGGATCCACTCTCCCCCATATTCTTCTACACATCCCGATACATGCCCTGTGCCCCATTCATTTCAAATCATCTGATTAACATAACGTCTCCGTCTCCTAGGCTTACACAGGTTCTTACGTCCATTTACAGGAATCCGCACTTTGGTTTTAAGTAACTCATCTATAGGATTAATCTAAAAAAGCCGGCCTCATACCACATTAGTCTGGTAGCTTATAAATTGTGGAAGAATAAATATACCTACCTGTCTTTAAAATTTTACGAAATCGTTAAATCTTTATTGGACCTATAAATTTTCTAAACTAAAAACTGGCTACACTCCCAAACTACACAACCGATTTTGATAAAATTTCTACGGAACCATCTGACAAATATACCCGCTCATACAAAGATTTTTTCAAATTGGTCCAGACGCCTTCGAATAATTGGTGAACTTACACAAAAGAAAAATCGCGAAGAATTGATAATATCTGAGCTCTCACTTCAAACAAAACACAAAACACTCAATACATTTTCAAAAAACAAACGATTTTCTCTCGGAATAAACCGCTTTGATCTATTTCGTAATATTCCTGACAAACACAATAAGGTACTTGTCGAGCATGACGTCTTAGACAATGTTTATTCTTATCAAGCATTTATTATTTACAATCAAAAATTTCTACTTATATCTCTGTATTCTTTGTTATTGAAATTTTTAATTCACGCTTTTAGCACAGATATTTGTGTGATTTATAAAATCTCGTGGTAGGTACTCGATTTATCGTCGAATGTACACACCAAATTATACCGAATAGATTTTACGAACTTCGCTCTCGGCGGTTAAATCAAAGATAATTAATTTATCATTAATTAATTCGCAGAAGAAGAATAATGTATGAACTGCGCATAAATATTTAAAGCTTAGTTTCTTTTTTTTTCATATATAGGGCAAATCACACAGGTTGAGCTAGCCACCAAGTCAGTTCGAGTCAACCATACTACATTTTATTACAAAATACGTATTTAGATAAACATCCCAGACCCAGGAAAATTTGAAAAAGGTCATTTTCCAATTTGCCCTGACCGAGAATCGAACCCAGAACCTCTGGGTAGTGGATTAGCATGGTGATCACTACGCCACAAAGGTCGTCAATGTCAGCTACATCTGACGAGTCTTGTCTGACCTACATTATAGAATTTTTACAAACGGTCTTAAATTACGTTACGACGGTGGCACGGCGGAATTAACAGGGTCTATTTAGTAAATTAGTAATCCATCAACGTCTAAATAAGGTGGCGACTAATTTAGGGAAAATAAAGGGGAACAAGATGACTCCAAATTTTCCACAATTAAAGAGACGACAGTTAATTTTCATTAAATAAGAACGTGTTAAGTCAATGCTCCCATGCTGGTCTGGGAGAAACAAAAAAACTTAGAATGTACCAGCTGCTTCTCTTCCTGCGTAGATCGTAATAGCCGATCGAGGGAATGGGCAAAAATGCGAATCATTTTAACAGGCGTTGCGGCTAGCAACCCATCACAGTATTGATTGCTTTTTCATCTTCTGGCCCACCATGACGCTAAAAGTGGCTTTTGAGTCTTGCGGCCCTAAGCTCTGCATAGAGCCGCAAGACCCAAAATGCTCTGTCTGCCCCATTAGGGATAAAGACGTGATAGTATGTATTAAGTCAATGTCTTAACAGAATCTCATTTTAGTCGGCCTTTTCTGACTACACCACGTGAGTAAAATCGTTTTATATTCTTAGGTATTAATCTAATAAACTAAGTGTCGATTTCACCAAACTGGACTTTATTCTAGAATAACTATCCTTGGTATATCTTTATACCTAAAATTTAGTCTGGGATTACTTCGTTCACGTTTCACCACTCTACACGAGAGTAAATTTACTCTCGCATAGTTATTCTTTGACTCGGAACAAATCTAAATGATTTCAGAACGACTGTGATAAACCACCTAAAATAAATCGTCCGCTTCTCTCATAATAAGTTATGTTTACTGCGTATTTTCCTTTTGGGTAGTGGTATATGTCAATATTTTAAAAATATTGACAAAACTTTTTATCAAAATCTATATTATCATAGACGTCATTGTTTCTTTAAGGTTTCTTTCTTGTATCCCTTGTATCCTTACGTAATAAAAAATTCTATGTCTATGCTTGTATCCATCTTGTTTGCCTCGGTAAATAGCTGTCAAAGAGTCAGCTGTTACACTCGGGCCGCCATATTGAAATCTTATCCATGGTATAAGCTCAATACTCCATGAAAATTGGCGGAGTAGTGATTTACTCGAGAATAGCCGTATAATCCTAGTATAAGTCTATGGTGAAACGTAAAAATAGTTTAACCTTAGAATAAATGCCGTTATTCTCTGGAATAAAATTTATTCTTGTTTGGTGAAATCGAGTCTAAGTCATCGCAAAAAGTATCCTTTCTCGCAGAATTTACACCCTAGTTTTTTTACACCCTAGTAATCTATAAAGCTCATAACAAAAGTTATGACGCAGTACACTCGTAAAACGAAGATAGCAGTTTCACCTGATATTTTATCTCTTTGTTCGTGAAGCTTTACTATATTGTCGCTTCCTGCAAAGTTATTGCAATCTCAATCCAAAAAATAATATCTAAACAGTTTTACGTTTTAACAACGAACTCGTAAGATTTCAGAGTTCTTTTTACGGTTAAGGATTTCTGAATTTGCTTACTTTGTTAGTTATATTTGATTTCTGTTTTTACATTTATAAGTCAAATAAGTAAGCTTTATTTTATTTCAATATTATTTTATTTGATTACGTATATTTGTTATAAACAAGTTAAACAAAGCTTATAAACATTAATAGGACCATTCCAACATATCTGGCCAGCGTGGAGAGTGTAGGCCAAGTCCTTTGGTTGCTCTGGTTAGAAAACAAAACAATTAACATATTTTTTTCAAATAACGAGTCTTTTCACCCCGGTTCTTTGAGAGGCTTGGCCGTGGGGATACAGATCCAATACACAGAGGCCCTTTGGAGAAGTTGATGTTATGTGGCGCTCCCAAACCCATTCCTAGATAAACTGACGAAAGGTGTTCCCTTGAATTATAGGTTTCCGCAGGCGAATGATCTATTGCAAGAAAAGTCTATTTGTAGGCAAGTGGTGGCCTACTAGATGGGCCCCTCAATAGCGTCGACAATATAGGCAGTTGCTGGCAAAGGAGCAACACCGTTGTAGGCGACTCAGGGGTGTCGAGAGGAGGGCTGTGCTTTCTCTGAATTTACTCGCGGCGTTTTTCTCTTTAATACTTCCACTCCTGGAGCAACAGCTCTAACGAGTCCTCTCTGCACAGTTAATAAGGCAATGCAGAGCTGAGAGCTCTGCGAGCCCTCTTGGGTCACAACTACGACCGATGGAGACGCGTCGGGGACGAGAGCTCTGACCTGCTCTCTGAAACACGCGGGTCCATGTTGTTACTCACCAATAGCTCAAAATCTTGTAGATAACCCAAGAACTTACAAGTTAATCCATAAGGTTAAGCTACACTAGTGGCATTAAAATTATGTAGCGCAAAGGCCAAAATGAAGCCATAGACCATAGCTGCAGACCATGGGAAGCGGAAAATAAAATGTTTGACTATAGTATACTCTTCTCTGTGTCAAAACGTGATTTTTTCGTTGCCGAGGTGTTAACCGGCCATTAGCATCTGGAAAGAATGGGGAGGATGGTGGCGTCAAGGCAGCATATAAGGAAAAGGTATCAGGCCGAAGAACAGTAGGTCGAAAAAGATATCGCTGGAGCGATACGGCTCATCTGCGGGAGATGGAAGTTGTCAGCTGGCAAGATATCACTCTGAACAGGAAGTCAAGATCCACTTCGGGTCGCTGAGGCAACGGAGTAAAGTAGAAGGTAGTGTGATTTAACTATAATGATCTGCCTTTGAAGGGAGTAGCTTTTGCTTCTATATAGAAACGCAGTTGTAGTAAGAGATGTTTGCACTAAGTCATTAAAGTAGTTGCCTTCTACAACATCAACAGTAACAATAGATGGCGTTGTTCTGTTCTCGAATCCACACGGCATCCGGTCACATTTATCTTTATTTTCTCTATTTTATAAAGGAACAGACTGCCATGACACAAATTTTCAATAATTTGCGTAATGAAGCAATTTGGAGAAGCGCGTAATTGCAAGGAAGTGACGCTAATAGGGTAGGGATGTGGACAAAAAATGTTTTTTGGCTCATTACATAGATTATAAATAACTGACCAAGTGCGAGTCGGACTCGCACACAAAGGGTATCGTATCATTAATATTTAACAAAAACACGTTTGTTGTATGGAATCCATAACTTAAACAGTTATTCTGTCTTTAACGGATTACTAATGTTTGACCACAAATTGATTGACAAATGATCATTTGACAAACAACGTTTCACCAAATGTTCATTTGGCAAACGATACATTTGACAAAAGTATCATCTTACAAAAACTCACTTAGCAAATGATCCATTAGCAAACACTACACTTGTTAAATGTGTTAAATAATAAAATGTCAATTAACTTTTTATTATTTCACCAAATACCTAATATGTTTCGCAAATTAAGTATTTGTCCAAATGTCATTTAACAAATGTTATTTCATAAAAAGTACTTCATTTTTCAAACATCACGATTTAATGGTTCTCTATTTTGTCTTATAAATTGAATATCTCATAATATTTTTTTCCATAAAAATCATATGTCCGAATGATGCCTAGCCCTACCCTTCACGGCAAAGTGGTTTTTGTGTCTGTGTTTCTTTCGCCCTAAGCTTGAGTCGCTCGCTCGCTTCGCTCGCTCGCTCGTGTCTTGGTCACAGGAAACCTAACGAACCTAACCTACACTCCACTCCGCGGCAAAGTGGTATTCGTGTCTGTGTTACTTTCGCCCTAAGCTTGAGTCGCTCGTTCGTATCTTGGTCACAGGAAACCTAATGAACCTAACCTGCACTCCACGGCAAAGTGGTTTTTGTGTCTGTGTTATTTTTGCACTAAGCTTGAGTCGCTCGTGTCTTGGTCACAGGAAACCTAACGAACCTAACCTACACTCCACGGCAAAGTAGTTTTTGTGTCTTTGTTACTTTCGCCCTAAGCTTGAGTCGCTCGCTCGTGTCTTGACCCAAACCATATTTATTAATAAACGAAACACATGTAAAATAATTCATTTTATCAAATGTTTTTAGACCAATAGTAGTTTTGTCTGAGAACTCAGTTGCAAAATGTTCATTTGTAAAAATTTTGTAAAATATAAATTTAAGTGATGATCATTTGGTAAAGTGACTCGTTTGTAAAATGATTAGTAGTAAAATGACCATTTGGCGAAACCATTTCTTTGCTAAACGTTGTTTGTCAAGTGTCATTTTGCCAGATGACTTTTGGTCAAACAACAGGACCCCGTCTTTAACACTTGTTGTTATAACGGCAACAGAAAACATCATCTGTCTAGCTATCATGGTTCATATGAGATTTAGCCTGGTGACAGAGAGGTGGATGGACAGACGACGGACAGCGCATTCTTAGTGATTCTGTGCGTCCCGTGTGAGCCCCGGTTTTCCCTTTAGGTATGGAATAGTAAAAGTATAGTATATGTACTTTTCACTAGCCGAAGCCCGCGACTTCGTTCGCGTGGACTTTATGTCTTTGGAAAATGCTCATCATGCTGAACAACTTTTACTAAGGCGACATTTTTATATCTCATAAAGTTTAGCTGGACCATTATGGTTCTGCATCAGGCGTTCTATTTTCCAAAATCAATTATATCCTATATGTTGCCCAGGCTTAATAGCTATATAACAAAAAAAGTTTCATTCGAATCCGTCCAGTATTTCCGGAGATTAGCGTGTACAAACAGACAAACATTTTTTTAAAATTCCTTCTCTATTACTATGTCTCCATCGCCCCCATTATTTTTTTGGAAATATATTTAATGTACAGACACACTTTTTTTACTGTTTTATTATATGTATAGATTTTGTGTGATTAGAAAATAATGACGAAGATACAGCATATTAACATTTTCAAACGAATAATCTAATTGACGAAATAAATAAAATAATATATTTTTTTACCCAGTCCACATCCCTATTTCAGATTTAATTATTATAATCACAGTGAATTAATTTATCTTTAAAAAATTTCTTTTCATACATAAGTCTTCCTTATTTCTGAGATATTTTAAATTTATGGGCGTTTAATAGATACTATATCACGTCTTTACCTAATGTGGCACACGGAGCAGTTTTGGTATTGCGGCTCTAAGCAGACAGAGCCCAGGGCCCTAAAACATAAAAGATTCTTTTAGCGAGAAGATTTAGAAGATAAACTAAAAATCTGTATTGCTAATAAATAAATAAATAATAAATGAATATATATAGGGACAAATTACACTGATTGAGCTAGCCCCAAAGTAAGTTCGAGACTTGTGTTATGGGATACTAACTTAACGATACTATATTTTATAACAAATACATATATAGATAAACATCCAAGACCCAAGACAATTTGAAAAAGGCCATTTTCCAAATTGCCCTGACCGGGAATCGAACCCAGGACCTCTGGGTGGCGGACTAGCATGGTGACCACTACGCCACGGAGGTCGTCGAATGCTATGCTGCTTTGTAAAAGTGATAGAATGCTAAATGTGTTTTGTTTCAAAGAAAACCGTATTTTGAGGGATCTTTCCGTATAAGGCAGAAAGCGGTCATGCATTTTCAATATGTCTTTATTTAGTTGTTTCTGATTTATTATCTTGCCGTGTGCTTTCCGGCAGAGAAGAAAAGGGCCACCCCAAGTCCTCCCATGGATGTCGTGGGAGGCGACTTAGGAAATACCTACAAGCTAAATAAAGCAAACATCAATAGGACCTCTCTAAACCGCCTGGCCAGCGAGGAGAGTGTAGGCCAAAGTCCTCTAGCTGCTCTGGCCAAGTATGGCTCTGGTAGTACAGAGAGAGGCGTGCTCCTGCATTGGAGACAAAAATACTGATAATGATGATCATGATTTATTATCGACTGTATAGACTATATAGTTTCTATAGTCTATACTATACATAAATATTAAGCCCCGCAATTTAACCAAATTAATTATTATTTTATGTATTTGAAGGGCGACCTCGCACAAGAAAATCATTGGACATTGTTTCTTGAGATTTAATATACTCCGCTAGCGAAGATATAAACTTGGCCCAGCTTAAATTGTTTCTAGCTTCTAATAAATCCACGCGACAATCTCAAACTTGTCAATAATTAGTGAACAATTAGTTGTTCTGTATCGCTGGCGCGTCACAAAGCTTGTTACACAAATTGCTAACTTCACAAGTCCAAATTGCCCTAATTGATGTCAAACTTTGAAATAAGTTGTTTCGAAGTTAGTTTATTATATTACCTCCTAGTTTTGAAGGCATCTGGGTCTTATAAAGAAGATTATTTTTTATTTAAATTCTTGTGATTCCTCTTTTCATTTTGAATTTTTGGAACGAAGTTTCTTATCGCCCGTTGCGAAAGCAGGCTAGACGGAAAAAATTAAGACCAAAAGTTGTAACGACACTTTTTGCTATAGTTGTAAGCCGTGCGGCGTGCGCGTGTTTATCTGTCTGTCTCTCTCTCTCCTAATTAATCGAAAGGAACTTCTTTCTATCCGGGTGTCCCTTGACACCTCTCAAGTTTTTTTTTCCCTGTGACTTATGGCTTTTGCTTGCTACTAGTCCGTTTTTTAAAGAGAATTCTTATAAGGAGAGGTATACTTTTCTGAGTTCAGCAATGCCACTTGGTACGAATATTATACACGTCTACCTAAGCCCAAAACGCCCGGGAGCCAGATTGAACTCCGCGTCATGAGGAGGGGAGGGGGGCCCAAAGTACAGAGCTCCCGGCGCTCAGAAAAAAAATTCTGGCGGAATTGTTTGGACATTTGAATTAAGTTTGGTGTCGTTTTCAGGTAACCAGATGATGCCCAGTTCATTCCTCATACCAGTTCTTTTAGGGTTCCGTAGCAAAATATGACGCAATACT
Source organism: Acrobasis consociella (assembly GCA_963555685.1). Classification (NCBI taxonomy): domain Eukaryota; kingdom Metazoa; phylum Arthropoda; class Insecta; order Lepidoptera; family Pyralidae; genus Acrobasis; species Acrobasis consociella. Next base: position 309,411 of record OY743118.1, read on the forward strand.
TAAAATACTAAACCTTTTGTAGTAACGTAATGTAAACAAACCCTTATATTTTTATATTTTTGAATGAAACTTGGTTTATAAAAAATACTATCCGAGAGCCCGTTTAATGCAAATTATAAAAATACTAGCAGTCCATCCCGGCTTCGCCCGTGGTACATACATAGCCTATGTCACTCAGGGATAACATACCTATCCAACAGTGAAAGAATTTTTAAAATCGATCCAGTAGTTTCGGAGCCTATTCAATACAATCAAACAAACAAATCTTTCCTCTTTATAATATTAGTGTAGATAAACAATAAATATACTTTTATCTATTTCCAATGTAAAATAAAATAATTATTGCATATACCTAATAGAGCCGCATAGAACGGTTTATCTTCGAACTACTATATGAAACTTTTCATTTGTCCTTTCTGGCTATCACGACTGGTGGCGTTGGATTCCTTGTAACGCTCAAAACCCGAAACTCTCGGTCATAGAGTGCTTAAGGGGCGGAGGGGGGAGGGGGAGGCAATCAAAGATGGCGGAAGAGCAGTTTGGTTTTCACGCCATAATTCCATAAGTACTGGACTGATTTCCAAAATTTAAATGATTTCTCAAAGGCAATAATATGCTCCATGTCTTGATGAGTTTTGTTAAATGAAATGTTGAAGCTACAGAATTTTTATTTACATCTAGAAGTGCCCGCGGGCTTTGATCCACATGGGAATTTCAGGATAACACTATCCTATATCCTTTCCCGAGTCTGAAACGATATCCATGCCAAATTTCATTTAAATCGGTTCAGTCATACACGCTTGATGGAGTGACCAAGGGAAATAGGGATTTATTTATACATATATAGATTTCCTCCACAATAACAACAAGCTAGCGTTTGGAGCGATTACATTTGGTACTGCAAGATTTCAAGCATCTACATCTAATCAATTCTAAGCATGCTTGAGCAGCCATAGGACTTTGGGTCCACAGTGGCACCCAAACTTCTCCTTTTCCCTGCCAACCCCATTTAGATGGGCAAGGAATATTCAGATTTTTCATAAGCACTGCCCCGAAACCTAAACAGCTTGTAAAACTGCCCTTAAGGTATGTTGTTTGAGAGCAGCCTCTGTAGGAGGCAATTTTTCGGTTTGCCTGTCCTTCTTATCCAACAGCTCCCCGAGTAACAGCTAAGATACTAGATGGTTCGGCTTTAGTTCATATGTTGAGCCCATAACCGTCAAAAATATTTGGGGATTATGCTACCAATGCATTTTCATCCTTTCTGATTAGAGAACTATCTAATGTCAAAAGACTGGACGTGATTGGTGACTGGAGTTTGAAGAATGGCAGCTCGAGAAAAACGCGGTTCTGGCAAACGCTTACAACCACGCAATTAATAGTTAGCGAACATACAAGGATTCCAAAAGGCTAACTTTCTTCGTGTAGGATCAAACAAAGAAGAGCTATACCATCTTTTGTCGTCACATTGTGACTCAAACATGGGTAAACAAGCACTTACGAATGGGTAAAGAATTCATCGTAACTGTAGATAATGATTTATTTTTCTAATAAAAAATCAGAATATTCCTTACCCATATGAATGGGGTTGGCAAGAAGAAGGAAAAGTTTGGGTGCCACTGTGGACCCAAAGTCCTAGCACCTAAGACCAAAGTAAAAGCATGCTTAGAATTGATTAGATATAGATGCTTGAAATCTTGCAGTACCAAATGTAATCGCTCCAAATGCTAGCACGTTTTTATTGTGGAGGAAATCTATATATGTATAAATAAATCCCTATTTCCCTTGGTCACGCCATCACGCGTGTACGGCTGAACCGATTTAAATGAAATTTGGCATGGATATCGTTTAAGACTATGGAAAGGACATAGGATAGTGGTATCCTGAAAATCCCATGTGGATCAAAGCCCGCGGGCACTTCTAGTTGTAAATCAAATTCTGTAGCTTCAACATTTCATTTAACATAACTCATCAACTGTAATAAATACATCTAAGATGTGTATAGACAAAACATGGAGCATATGATTACCTTTGAGAAATCATTTAAATTTTGGAAATCAGTCCAGTACTTATGGAATTATGGCGTGAAAACCAAACTGCTCTTCCGCCATCTTTGATTGCCTCCCCCTCCCCCCTCCGCCCCTTAAGCACTCTATAACCGAGAGTTTCGGGTTTTGAGCGTTACAAGGAATCCAACGCTACCAGTCGTGATAGCCAGAAAGGACAAATGAAAAGTTTCATATAGTAGTTCGAAGATAAACCGTTCTATGCGGCTCTATTAGGTATAAGCAATAATTATTTTATTTTACATTGAAAATAAATAATAGTATATTTATTGTTTATATTTTTATAATTTGCATTAAACGGGCTCTCGGATAGTATTTTTTATAAACCAAGTTTCATACAAAAATATAAAAATATAAGGGTTTGTTTACATTACGTTACTACAAAAAGTTTAGTATTTTAAGTATTGCGTCGCATTTTGCTACGGAACCCTAAAAGAACTGGTATGAGGAATGAACTAGGCATCATCTGGTTACCTGAAAACGACACCAAACTTAATTCAAAAGTCCAAAAAAATCTGCCATAATTTTTTTTCTGAGCGCCGGGAGCTCTGTTCTTTGGGCCCCCCTCCCCTCCTCCTGACGCGGAGATCAATCTGGCTCCCGGGCGTTTTGGGCTTGGGTAGACGTGTATAACATTCGTACCAAGTGGCATTGCTGAACTAAAAATTGGCGTACTTTTTCCCCTTAAAAAACGGACTATACGTAGGCAACAAAAAGGTAATTAATATGTACTTGTATGTGTAATAAATGACATACAATATACAATATTATCATCATCATTAACTAGTCGTCCTACTGAACGGGCTAGGCGTTCAGTTAGCTGGCCGATTTAACCAGATGGCTGTGTCAAATAAAACTGAGCGAGAGTTGGGTACAATAAGCTTGTTCAGTATCAATGCTGCGTCACATCTCAAGTTACACAAATCGGGAACTTCATAAATTGATATTGCTCCTTTATGTCGAGTTTTGAAGCAAGTAACTTTGTAGTTAGTTAATAATAGATAGTTTCAGCTATTTTGAAGTCATCTGGATGATGTAAAGTGATTTATTTGGAAAGATTTACTGCAAACGGGGTAATGGCGAGCTCATATGTTTTTAAATAATTATGGGCTATATGCCGATGACATTATTGTAAATATCCTTGCTTCCTTACTAATATATAAATGCGAAAGTATCTGTATTTGTCTGTTACCTCTTCATGATTTAACCACTGAATCGCTTCAGATGAAATTTGGTATCGATATAGTTTGAGACCTGAGGACGAATATTATGATAGTTTTTTAGGGTTCCGTAGTAAACAAGGAACCCTTATAGTTTCGCCATGTCTGTCTGTCTGTCTGTCTGTCTGACCGCGGTCCTACTCAGAAACTACAAGTACTAGAAAGCTGTAATTTGGCATGGATATGTTTATTAATCATGGCGAAAAAGTCGTAAAATAAAATCTGGAAAAATATTTTTTTTAGGTTAGCTGCCATACAAGTAAAGAGGTAGTAATTTTTTTTTCTCGACAAACCCATTGTTGTCGTTGAATAGGTCTTTCAAAAACATTGTGAGCTTGTTAACACCATTTTTGGATTTAGGGATCCGTTTCTGAAATATTTGGGTTTAAAGTGAAAATTTTTGTTGGAGGCAAGTGTCCCCCCCCCTCTATCTGCTAAACGGTTATATATGGCCACGTGAAAAAATTCACAACTATAGTATATATAATGTAGTTTAAAGGAAAACTATCAGAGCTAAGTAGGGTATACAAATTAAAAAGTTATAGGCGATCAACTTATAAAATGTACTCGGAAAAAGAAATTTCATACAAATTCAATAGATAATTAGTTTTTAAACGTTTTTAGTGGCATAAACTCAAAGTTGGCATTCAGAACTACGGAACCCTACACTGCGCGTGGCCCGACACGCACTTGGCCAATTATTATATCGAAATTTTCACGGAGATCGGAGTCTGCGGGCACAGCTAGTATAACATAAAAGTCAAAGTATGCCTGTTTATGTACAAATATTATTTCTTCAAAAGCGAATGGTATCGAATGGTCACAAACGTAAAAGTCTACAGAAATAACGTGATAGCAAAGGCTTGCACGAACTAAATTAAAAAAACTTTTTTATTAAACAGATAAAACAGAAACATTATTTTTTATTGACTTGTAAATGACATATTTTTTTAAGTAACCATTAATCATAAGCATATTAGTCGCATCATAAACATTTTCACCACTTTCAAACTATTGTTGATTTAAAACCATGCTGGTCTGGGAGAAAAAATCTTTGAATGTACTAGCTGCTTATTTTACTGCGCAGATCTTAAAAGCCGATCGAGGGACTGGGCGGAAATGCTAATCATTTTAATAGGTGATGCGGCTTGCAATCCATCATTATTTTGAATCCTTTTTTCACCACTACTCTTAAAAGTCTACGAGTCTTATGGCCCTGGGCTCTGTCTGCCCCTTTTGGTATAAAGATGTGATAGTATTTATGTATGAATTCAAACTGTGGGCTTATTTTTTAAATTGTTTTAAATGATGACCAAGATGTAAATTTTTTAGAGCTGGCAGTTTGTGACAGTGTTTGCTGCGAAGACTCGTAAACATAAGACCAGTTCTATACAGGTTGTTAGGTTACATTTGAGTAAGTTAAAGTTTTTCAAAACTAAAAACCGACTTCTACACCAAACAAATCAACCGATTTGGATGAAATCTGTATACCTGACAAAAATAAACTTGGTGTCGGAAACAGTGTCGCGAGTTCAATGGTTTTTTCCATCTCGAAAATGCTTTCCGTGTATGCCCAATGCGCAAGAGTTTAAGAAGTTAAGAAGTTTTCGCTTCAACAAAGCAAAAACCCCGGCTCTTAGCACAACAAATAAAAAGGTACTTTAAATTTTAATTTGGTCTGAATGTACCCTGAGCTTAACTTCAGTCCAGCGGCTTCAAGAGCGTTTATTCTGCACTTAAATTTATCGTCCGTTTTTTCGGTTTATTACGACGACGATTTCGTGAACCTTTTTGTATCATTTCGACCGAATAGAGCTTAAGCGAGTAAGCGTTTCTTTTTATTTTATGGAGTACAAATTTTAAATGTTCGCTTGCGGCTTGAATATTGTCTACGCAATCGAGTATGGATGACTTTGAAAATTGGATTGTAATCAAAAAGATTTTTACTATATTCTACTCTATACTATATTATGCTCACTTTCAGGCCACTCATTTACTATTATTTCTATTTGCCAATCCTGTCACCCAAAGGTAGCCTGTAAGAGATTGCCTTGGCGATAAGGCCGCCTATTGTACATCTGAATTTATATTTAAATGTTATTTTCATGTGTTTTGGTGCAATAATGTGTTTTTACTTACTTAATTACTTATATTATAAGCATCCATATCAACGCATATTCAATGGAAGTGGTGATATCTGGCTCTGGACTGGTGTTGGTAAGTTTGGTGCCATGAAAACATGTCATAATTATGGTAGTATATTATAATTATATGTAAAGTTTCTTATTATAAGTATACTTATGTCCAAAATTTGCTTTTATCAGCACTATAATATTGTAGATTGCCTGGTAGAAAAGTCCTTGGGATTTAAGTCCGCTTATTAAGTTTTTGTAATAAAGCTTAAAAAATTCATTAATAAAAAAAACTGAGCCAAGTGGGGTTTTTCATATAACGATTGTTGTGACTGTGGAGCTGTTCAAACCATGGCCCACCTACTCTTATGCCTTAACTGCCGAAGACCTCATACAATAGACAACTTCTCTGCTAATAAAACGACAGAGGAGTACCTAAGTGTGGCCACAAACTAATCCTCAATCTAGACTCGATTAAAAGAAAAATGGTAAAGTACTTCTGGGTGCAAGCTAAAAGCGGTTGGGTGTGTCTCTCATCTTGGACGTTTCGCATGCTTTTGTGAGGTAAAAGTTTAACAACCTTCAGTGCAGGCTAGCAACTTATTACGTAACATACATACTATCTCGTCTTTATCCCCAATGGGGCAGACAGAGCATTTTGGGTTTCGCGGCTCTAAGCAGATAGAGCCTGGGGCTGTAAGACTCAAAGGACCCTTTTTGATGTAGACAAGAAGGAGGATGAAGGAACCAATAGTGATGGGTTGCTAGCCGCAACGCCAATTAACCGATTTGAATTTTCGCCCATTCCTTCGATCGGCTCTTATGATCTGCGCGGGAAGAGAAGCAGCTGGTACGTGTACATTTTAATTTTTTTCTTTTCATCCAGACCAGTTATGTAATTTTTTTTACTATTACCTGGATTTAAGGCGAAAAACATTACTGTTAGTTTCATGTATCTAATAACGATATTTACATTATTTTGACATTCATTAAAAAATAAAACACTTCAGATTAACCATTCAATGATCTCATCATTAAAATATTGGCAAATAAATAAATACACCAACTTATTGAGTGGAATTTCCCTAGTGATCTCGTTAGGGAGGATACTCGTGAGGGTATCTGTTTCATGTTTATTCCAATTAAGTAGCGAACGCTGCACTGAGGCCCTGGTAGATAACTAATTAATACTGATGGAATTGACAAAGTCAGGGTTGCCGATACCGAAGATGAGTCGGTCAACGATAGCCCTATGTATTACTCACACACGGCCGCGTGTGTACGATCGTTGTATCTATGGTTTGATTATTTTGCTCAAAATGTATCAAGTCACAGTTGTCTTCTTGTTGTAGGCTCTGAAGATAACTATGAAAAACCTGAAACCGAACTTTTGAAATATTGGTTCTAAGGCAGCATCAATCCTTGTCGATGGCGTAAGATATAGTGTGAGAAAATGATCGTTAGAATTAAAAGCTCATTTAAAATGTAATGTAAACAAAATATAGCCCCCGACAAAAAATAGTGGTGTTATAAGTTTGACGCTAATCATAATCATCATCATCATTTCAGCCGCATAACGTCCACTGCTGGACATAGGCCTCTCCCAAAGATTTACAAAATGACCGATCAAGAGCGGCCTGCATCCAAGGCTAATGTTTGATGAAAATCGGTTCGGCCGTTTAGAAGTTATTGGGGGTTAACTTAAAGTTAAAGTATGACTGGCAAATAATAGATAGCGCTAAGGCTATTAGTTTTACTAATCAGTTACTCCGCTCATTACTAGATGGCGTTTACATAATCAAAGTATTGAAATTAGTTTTTTTTAAATTTGCCTAGCAAATAAACTTATCTGCGACATTCGAAATACACTCTCTTTTTTATTTTTAGTCAGTCTGTGTGACTTCACTCATGGTCAGTCATTTTCAACTATCTTCTCTTGCTTATGGTGAAGAAAACATCGTGATACAAACTCCACAATCGTTCACTAGTGTGTAATAATTAATGTTGTCACTAGATAAGTTATTAATGTACTAGCTATTAACACACTCAAAAAAAGACTATTTGAAACCCACCTTAAGAAAATTCTAATTGTATTAATTTACAGAATACCTCCAAAGTTCGCACTGTTAATTTGAGTCTTAATGGTGTTTCATTCATCAAAGTCCTGCTTTAGAAATGTGAAAGCGGTTATAGAAAGCTTTTAAAGCTCCGTGGGATGAAGATTAACCTTTTCGTCAGAAAGATAAATTGAATTTTGATTTTAAGCCTAAATCGGCTGTATAAACAATTAGCATTTGCATATTTCAAAAGCGCTTACGAATTCATAAATTACTTAAGTAATTTCTAACTAGTGTATACATGCACGTCTATTTCTAATGGAGCAAAGAGCATTTTAGGCCTTGAACCCAAGTTCGCCAGACCCAAAAGCCACTCGGAGCGTGATAGTAGGCGAGTAGGTAGAAAAATAAATAAATATTGTCGAAATGTAGACGTATCAGAGTTACATTATTGTCGAAATAAAATGATTGGGTTCGTTCAGACGACAGGCGCACGCCAAGCCCACACCAAGCCCACGCCTACCGCATGACAGGCGCAGTTTGAATTTGTTACATATAATTTGAGTCCACACGTCAATACAACTATAATTGCATTTACCAAAGTCGGGCGAGCGCCGGCGGGCGTAAGGCGGAGGCAAGGCTAGCGCGTGACGTATGCGAGGCGTGCGAGTGTTATGCAATTTGAGTTGTATTAATGTGTGTACTAAATTATGTGCAACAAATTTCAAAGCGCCCTTGGCGAGTGCTAGGCATGCGCTGGGCGTTGGTTTGGCGTGCGCGTGTCGTCCAAACACGCCCTTAGACGGTTTCTCAAATTTTAGTTCCGTAGTCACGAAAATAAAAAAAATATAGTGTTATCATCACCATATCACATAGATTGAACGAGCTTTAAAATAAGAATACAATCAATAAAAATAAAAAGATAATCAGATAGGGAAGGGATTATGCGACGTCACTAGGTCTTCAATTTTTTTTGTCATTTGAGATTTGCGGATGGTATGTAATGGTGAACGAGTAATTTTTACAACGGTAAAATATCAATCTTAAACTTTGTGTAGCAATAAAACGATACGACGAATATACTGACATTATTCATGGCGGTCGTAATGTCCGAATAAGCTACAAAAAATGCATAAATGTCATTTGTTTATTTTCCCGAGTGTAGAAAACTGACGTTGTTCTTTGGTGAATATAAAGCAGAATTTTTGTATGTTACAGTTTGCTACAGAATGTATTATTTGGAAATATACTTACATCACGTCTATAAGCCTAATAGAATAGACAAAGTTATTCCGTTTTATTATTCACAGTTTCATTCTGTCCGTTTTTACCCTTTGGGTACGGCACCCTAAAAAAGCCGATCGAGGGAATGGACGAAAATGCAAAATACGGTTAGCTAACCAATAATATTTTGTTTTTTTTTTCACCTACTCGCCACCATCACGCCAATAAGTGGCACTTTGGGTCTTGCGGCCCTAGGCTCTGTCAGCTAATGAATAAAGAATTAAATTAAATAGATCCGCAAAATTTAAGTGCTCAATCTGACTCACGAGAAATAAATAATAATATCTCTTGTTTAAAACTAGCTTAATTGACGACGTTTTCGGAGCCCTTCTCGTTTCTTTTAAATTACGATTAATACTAACAAAAAAAGAATGGTTGCCAGTAGCAAAAATGTTTGCTACACGTTACCAAAATCGAGTAACTGCTAAATTTAAAGCTACTAGTATTTAAAATGTGTTTTAATTAAAACTACATTGTTCTGTTAATTTGAACAAAACTATGGTATCTATAAACTAATTGCAAGTAGCTAAACTGATTCAGCTGTCACTTTTTTCAGTGATTAAACCACAACTATATATAAATAAGGGGTCAGTAAACCAAATTCTGGGCCTGGTTTATGTTACAATTTGTTGGCAATGTATCTGTAGAACGTATCATTTTGTATGAACAAAAGAATTTGCTCTGAACATCAAGATAAGAGGGCGCCGCACACGAGATGATGTACGACCACTTAAGGCTGAGGTGATGTTTATTTTATACAATAAACTGTATTGGTGTATGCTTTATTACTGCCTGTTTTCCCCTGGGTCAATGATATGTTATGCTTGCGTAGGGTTGTTTGTACACCCGTGATAAAGGAGTGGTTTTGTAATATTTATGATTGCATGTATGCTATAACGTCCAACAAAAGATCTGAATCAATTTTTATGGGTCAATTCAGTCCATGATATTGAACAACTTTCTCCAACATATATCCAAAGAAAAATGGTGAAAGGTTGGCTAAATCGCTTTAGTGATAAGCCTTTGTACCAACTTATATTTTGAACTTACTTATGTGTCGTATATATTAAAAGTTTTTCTTTGAGGGACGAGAATGTTGAGAAAGATAATTGGAGTGACAAGAGAGGATAGAATTAAAGTATGTAAGAGGATGTACAAAGGTGGCTCCGATAACGGAAAAGATGAGAATCAATAGGCAAGCATGGAATGGACATGTAATGAGGAGGGAGGAAGAGCAACGTTACAGAAACTGTGCAAAATGTGAAGGTTACTGAATAAAAGAATAGAGAAAAGCCAAAACATTTGGAAGGAGTGCGTTAAGGATCATATGGATAAATTAAAAGGTGCCATGACAAAGGATAAGATGAGAAAGAAGAAGATTTATATAGTTGAGGCATAGAGGTTTTAAATCATTAAAATGAATTAATGGGTTACCCACGTAGTCAGCTACTGGCCGACATTATTTCGACCTCATTCGGAGGTCTTTATCAGGGCGAATGTGAGTAACCCGTTTACTCATTTGAATAATGTCTGTGTCTCAGTTTTAATCAAAAAAAGTTTTATCTCTTTTGCCAAAGCGGGCCTCTCAAGCAGCAAAGTTAAAATGGGAAAATGGAGGACAAAGTCTTATAAGTTGACACGAATATTATACACGTGTTACCCTCGTTTCCCCTAATAATAGACAAGGCACTTAATTAGAGCACATGTCAGTCAAGAAATAAGAGCCCAATAAAGATAGATTTTTCTATTAGGGAAACGTGTGGAATTCCTGTTTTGCCAGCTGAAGGACAAAGTGTGGGGCAATGGAACGATTCATATTTCGGATATAGTAACAGAATTAATATAAGGATTAAATACAGAACGGAATCTTTTAAAGTCCCGCGCAATATGCGTCCCTGTTCCCCGTCCTCGCGTCTCTCCCCCCATCTCGGCTTGTAGTGGGTGTTAAGCGGGCGACGGCAGACCCCTGCAGCTTTATTGTGCGGGACCTTAGGAGTTTCCGTTCTGTCTGTAATACTTATTATTCTGTGATATATTCGTAGCAACAAAAAATAATACTAAGTAAACTATTATTTGCTCCTTAGTTCCGTCGGTGGAGTTAAGTGGAGATGCCACCATTCCTCTCTTGTCTCTGCTATCCTTTTAATGTCCTTGTGACTTGTGCCTAATGAACAAATGTGCAAAAAATAGATTCATCGTCGCTTAGCGAGATCTTTCTAGTAATCTCGTAAAAAGGAATATTCGTTTGATCAACGAGGTCCATTTCTCTTTACGATCGAACAATCCCCACATTTCCCACTCTGGCCAAATCCCCAGTTATCAGTAAACGCCGGATTTATTGCGGCTGCGGCGAGTTGCTCGGGTTATCAGGACAAGGGACATAGGCTCCGAGATTTCTGCTCTATTACATTGTCCTTTTATCGCAATAAACAAAAATCATCAGCTTTTTATTTTTATTCTGGCCTTTCTGGGAATATAGGAAAAAATGAAATATACCAACTGCTTCTCTTGCCTTGTAGATCGTAAAATCAAGACATGGGTATGAATGTGTATGAAACATATTTATTAAGTTTTGGTATAAAAGATTTAATTAAATTAATTTATTGTAGTTAATTTTGACACTTAATTTATAACGGTGAGGAATGTATAAGAACCCCTCGATACAACCAAACATTTACCAACACAAGCACTGCTTTTTTCTTCTTGTGACATCTGTTACAATGATCTCTGCCACAATGACATTATAGATACTATACCACTCCATGATCCAATATATGATTTTAGAGTTTCACGGTCACAATTACTGTTATTAGTATTACGGGACAGTCGGCCAGCGACCATGATGGCAGAAGGGCCGTCGAAATATCCGGCAAAAAACGATATTAATCGCGGTAAGTCCCGTAATGCTAATAACAGTACTATACCACTATATCAATAGGTGTTGCGGCTAGCCACCTATTGATATAGTCACCACTTTTTAGGGTTCCGTAGCCAAATGGCAAAAACGGAACCCTTATAGATTCGTCATGTCTGTCTGTCTGTCTGTCCGTCCGTATGTCACAGCCACTTTTTTCCGAAACTATAAGACCTATACTGTTGAAACTTGGTAAGTAGATGTATTATGTGAACCGCATAAAGGTTTTGACACAAAAATAGAAAAAAAACAGTAAATTTTGGGGGTTCCCCATACTTAGAACTGAAACTCAGAAATTTATTTTTCATCAAACCCATACGTGTGGGGTATCTATGGATAGGTCTTCAAAAATGATATTGAGGTTTCTAATAGAATTTTTTTCTAAACCGAATACTTTGCGCGAGAGACACTTCCAAAGTGGAAAAAAGTGTGTCCCCCCCCCCCCGTAACTTCTAAAATAAGAGAATGATAAAACTAAATAAAATATATGTTGTTCATTACCATGAAAACTACCAGCGAAAATTGGTTTGAACGAGATCTAGTAAGTAGTTTTTTTTAATATGTCATAAATCGTAAACGGCAATTTACCTTTCATTCAATCAACTCAAATATAAAAATTAAAAAAACATACTACAAGACTTTTATATTATGTTACTTGCTACTACGGAACCCTTCATGGGCGAGTCCGACTCGCACTTGGCCGCTTATTTGATTAATGGCTTTTGGAGTCTCGGTCTAGGTCTAAAGACGCGTGAGGAGCTCGGTAGCTGGTGGAAATGCGCACTACTAGCACATTCGCAAGTAACGCGATACCAGGCGTGATCCGCACTTGGATGGGTGACCACAAATGGCTTTAAAAAAAATTCGAGCTCCTCCGTGCTTCGGAATGCACGTGTTAACCGTTGGTTCCGGATGTCGTCAATATATTTTAATTTTTTTTTTCTTTATTCAAATGCACTAGATTTAATGCACGTTCATTTTTTTTACTTTGTTTTTAGATTAAAACTTAAATTATCCCCGCCGCTCGTCCTTTAAATGCATAAGTGCTTATTTTTGTTAATCCTTCTGATTGCCCGCGATACAGGCTTATGCCTAGTGCGGGAATCATTGTTAATCATACAGTGTATTAAGTTTCTTGTTAAATAAATGATTTTGTAATTTTTTTTGTAAATATTGCAGCCGTCAAGCTACGTCAGAGATGTCTTAAGACAGCCTGAAAATCTGACGTCAGTGATGGCCACTTTTACACATGCTCTGTAAGTACCTTCTTATTGTAAACATTGCAACGATGTCGAAAACGATTCGAGTTACTAGTTACTTTGTCTTTATAAACATTTAGAGGCCATAACTTATGTAAGTCGGCATTAACTTGAAACAGCAACTCAGCTCGTGATGATAACAAAACCTTCCCAAGGGACCAACGCCGGGATCTCAAAAAAAAAACAAATATGTAACTCTCGGAGCATTAACCCGAAAATGTAATAAAGACAAGAAAGTTGTTCCGTGTTCATAAATATTTAGAGGCCGTAAGTAACCCGCAGCGATGGCAGTGTCTACGCGTATTAGGCGAGGCTGTTTTATCAATTCATCTTGTTTATATACAGTATTCTGGGAATGGTCCCACTGACTCCCGGAACAAAAAAGAGGAGCAATAAGTTCGACACATCATCATCATCATCATTTCAGCCGCATAACGTCCACTGCTGGACATAGGCCTCTCCCAAAGATTTCCAAAATGACCGATCAAGAGCGGCCTGCATCTAGCGCTTTCCAGCGACCCTGGTCAGGTCATCTGACCACCTTGTAGTTGGGTGTCCTACGCTTCGCTTGCCAGTACGCGGTCGCCATTAAATAACCGTTTTGCTCCATCGGCCATCGGTTCGTCGCGCTATGTGTCCCGCCCACTGCCACTTCGACGAGCTGATCGGCTGGGCTATATCAGTGCATTTTGTTCTCCTACCGATTTCCTCATTTCTGATTCGATCACCTTGAGCCTTCTTATGAGACCCATAGACACGTTGGCTGCAAAAGGAATGATCCGATAAATGGATTGATTACGTTAGGTTAACTGAACAATCGGGCGTCGGCTCCTTGGGAAGAGTAATAATAATTCGCCAATCTAAATAAATGTTACAGTGCAATACATCGTAAAATCCAATCAAGCATAATAACTTTGGTCCCTTTGGCCAGATTCAATTATGGGAGTCTAGACTCAATGGTGAAATCAATTTCGTTAATGTAATTTGCAGTACGCCCGATAAATATGGAGACGCCCAATATTCTAATATTGGTCCTTGATATGCCAGACAAAGAATTGAAAACTTATGTAAAGAAAGTACTTTGTGAGAAGGTTTATTATAGGACCTTACTACTTAATGACATGATGATTACCTTAAATACAAATAAGCGGCCAAGTGCGAGTCGGACTCGCCCATGAAGGGTTCCGTAGTAGCAAATAACATAATATAAACGTCTTTTAGTATGTTTTTTTTAATTTTTATATTTGAGTTGATTGAATGAAAGGTACATTGCCGTTTATGATTTATGACGTATTAAAAAAAAACTACTTACTAGATATCGTTCAAACCAATTTTCGCTGGTAGTTTTCATAGTAACAAACAACATATATTTTATTTAGTTTTATCATTCTCTTATTTTAGAAGTTACGGGGGGGGGGGACACACTTTTTTCCACTTTGGAAGTGTCTCTCGCGCAAAGTATTCGGTTTAGAAAAAAATGCTATTAGAAACCTCAATATCATTTTTGAAGACCTATCCATAGATACCCTACACGTATGGGTTCGATGAAAAATAATTTTTTGAGTTTCAGTTCTAAGTATGGGGAACCCCCAAAATTTGCTGTTTTTTTTCTATTTTTGTGTCAAAACCTTAATGCGGTTCACATAATACATCTACTTACCAAGTTTCAACAGTATAGGTCTTATAGATTCGGAAAAAAGTGGCTGTGACATACGGACGGACAGACAGACAGACAGACATGACGAATCTATAAGGGTTCCGTTTTTGCCATTTGGCTACGGAACCCTAAAAAGTCTGGCTTGAGCTCGGCGCAGGTCGCTCTTGAAGTTTGTAATATAGGTTCTCGCAAATGTCATAATTTGGTACATTTTGTACAAACTAAATCTACATTTTAAAATGTTGACATTCTAAAAATTTAATTAAAATTATGATATGACGTAACAAACAATGTATTCTCTGTCCACATTAACTTTAAATATTAATTTGATTGTGAGTTGACGTCCCTGGAGAAAATGCTGCAGTGCAGTTTGTTACCGCTTCTTCTGCACTAGCGCTTTGGAAGCGGTAGTAAACTTAGCTGTAACCTTTTGACGTCAACAATATCAAATATATCTTTATGATTATAGGATAAAAATAAAGATACATTTGAATTTGAATTTGAATTGGCAAAAGCCTCTCTTTTTCCACTGGAACCTATTGATAACAGCCTGTTTTTTCATAAAGTTGTTGATATCATTTTGTTGTGTTAGTATCCTTTAAGGCAAGCTCAATGTGATTTGTCCGTATCTATTGTATAGATTAAACATATATTTATTTATCTCTTCCGTGGACTCATTCTACGCCTGTGCCCTTCTGGCTTCCATAGGATGGCAACCGTCCAGCCCATCTCTCTGGATGCATGTGGCACACATGTACCGCCCAATCTCATATAATAGGGTCTAACCAAATATACTGAAACTATTTCAAGGGTGAATTCAGTCCATGATACTGAACCACTGTTCCCAAGAAACATGTGACGAAAAATTAAAAATAATTTTTAGCTTTTCATACAAACTCGGATCAGCTGATCGGTCAACTTGTATGTGAGGCCAAAATTGACTTTTCATATCTCGATACGTGTTCCTTGAGGAAAGTTGTTCAATATCATGGACTGAATTCACCCTAAAAATAGTTTTAGTATATTTTGTTAGACCTTATAATATTAGCTAATATAATTAGCCAACCTTCGTATCACTTTATCGACCTCACCCTTCTGGCAGAATTATCAGCGTCGCAGCTCTTTAATAGCTCGTAAGCTCGATCAACTTTTACGTAAAAAAACCGCATCGAAATTGGTCCATCCGTTCGAGCGCTACGATGCCACATGAAAACATTAGCGTCAAACTTATAACACCCTTCCTTTTTTTTGGGGGTTCAAACTAGCACTCTGGCAGCGATGCCAAGCCCGTTTAATATGTAAGTAGGTCCATCTCCGATGATTGGATATCTCATGAATTATACACGAGCCATTGCGGGGAGCCTTCTGAGTGGACGGCGCGGGCGCGCATATTTACTTGTAAGTGATACGTGTTGCTCTGCCATGGGTGGGGAAAGAAACTTAAACAATATGTTTACCAATACTATAGGTACATCATTTATTAGGGTTTTGGTAAAAACTGGACCCTGTTACTAAGACTTCACTGACCCTCTGTCTGTCACCAGGCTGTATCTCATGAACGGTCTTATTCTTGTCGTGTGTGTTAGTGACTAACACTAGTGTCAGAGTTTTTTAAACCGCCTTGAAGGCCTCTGACATGGTTTTACGTAACGACCAATGTCAAAGACAGTGACCGGGACCGACGGCTTAACGTGCCCTCCGAAGCACGGATCATCTTACTTATCAGACAATCAGGTGATCAGCCTACAATGTCCTAACCAAACTAGGACAACAACACAAAGTCGTTGCCCCCGCCGGGAATCGAACCCGCGACCTCCGGGTATGAGCCGAACGCTCTAACCACTACACCACGGAGGCAGTTTCATGAACATCAGAGTCATGAACGGTGATAGCTAGATAGTTGAAATTTTCATAGATTATGTATTTCTGTTGCTGCTATGACAACAAATACTAAAACCGATTTTCCCACCAAACTACACAATCGATTTTGATAAATTTTCTATGAGACCACCTGATAAGTATACCCTATCAAACAAAAACAGAATTTTCCAAATCGGTCTAGGCGTCTCCGAATCACCGGTGAACATATAATAAAGCAGAGCGTTGTCCGGTGCAGTCGTGTCTTATTCAAGTCGCCTCCCCCCTTGCCACACTTCAATATAAAAAAAAAACGCGACGAATTAATAACCTCCTCTTTTTTAAAGGTTGTATCATTTAGGCAGCTCGAAGAATCTGACAGCAATGAAAATAAATTGGGGCAAACAAGCAAATGAAATAAACACGAAAGAAATTGTTGAAAATTTGACATGACTGAAACTCAAACCCATAACTTTTACTGCCCTCGATAACCTAACTGTATATGGATAACTGCGAAGTAAACAACACAAAGCAGCGCACTCCTACCACTGTTCTGAAGTGCCATTTTTCAAACGCGGACTCACTAAACGAACGATTTTTTGTATGGAAAAACCATTCGTTTAGGTGACTCCGCGTTTCAAAAATAGCACTTCTGATCGTGATGCGCAAACACGATTTTCGCATTACGAAGATTGCAGCTTCGCTTATCGAGCGTGAACCATATTTCTTGAACGAAAACCGATCAGGTCGCAGCACGTTCACCCCGAGTCGATGGAGAATTCATAATCTTAAATTAATGGAGCTGTTAGTAGCGGTGATAAGGTTACGCGTTGCAAATTCTATGGTAGGATAAATAATGAAGATTCGATGAAAGAATTTGTTTTTAGTACAAGAACAGGAGCCAAAGTTGTCAACATGGATTCGTGAATATGTCGCTTAGCGGATCCACAACAAGTCAAATCAGTTTTTTCTAAACGTCAAAACAATAATTTTGTATGGAATTTGTATGAAATATACAACTGTGACGTCTTCTTCTTCTTCTTATCGTGTGTGTTAGTGACTAACACTAGTGTCAGGGTTTTTAAACCGCCTTAAAGGCCTGTGACATGGTTTTAGGTAACGACCAATATCAAAGACTGACCGGGACCGACGGCTTAACGTGCCCTCCGAAGCACGGATCATCTTACTTATTAGACATCAGGTGATCAGCCTACAATGTCCTAACCAAACTAGGACAACAACACAAAGTCGTTGCCCCCGCTGGAAATCGAACCCGCGACCTCCGGGTATGAGCCAAACGCTCTAACCACTACACCACGGACGCAGTTCAGGAACTGTGACGCTTTTTAGACTCAAATAGCGGTCTTAAAATCACGTTTTCTTCAACAATCAATCTAAAATCACGTTAAAAATGAATATGAGCATGACAAGCAAATTATTTTGTGATTTTGTTTCTTAATAAATGAATGAATTATTTTGAACGGCCAAATAATTCATTTTTCACTTAGGAAAGTACCCCATTATAGAAATAGTTTTGTAGGTTACAGCTATAAAATTTCCGCGCTAAACTCTCCCCATCGCTAGTTTGTTCGAGAAACCACGTTTTACCATTTGCATGTTACAATAATTTTCGCGGGTAATTGTCCGTAAAAGTCTGAATTCGGTATTTATCACCAAATCCTGTGCAAAATACCCATTTTATGTGGGAGCATCTAGTTAAGAGGACTGTGAATATATTGCAGTAGTTTACTGGCAAAGCGCCCGCGCGTATAAAACTAAAGTAGGGTAAACTGCCTCCATGGTATAGTGGTTAGAGCGTTCGGTTCCTACCCTGATCCTACTACTGATCCGTGCTTCGGAGGGCACGTTAAGCCATCGGTCCCTGTCACTGTCTTTGACATTGGTCGTTGCCTAAAGCCATGTCAGAGGCCTTTAAGGCGGTTTAAAAACTCTGACACTAGTGTTAGTCACTAACACACATGATAAGAAGAAGAAGAAGGAGGATCTAAGGAACTGGTGACTCACGCTCACGTCTGACGGGGTAGACAGAGTTCAGGACCGTAAGACCCTTACATGATGGCGGAGGTAAAGGATGGCAAGGCATAACCAAATAGTGATGTGTTGCGAGTCACATTTTTGAAGTGAAAACTTCTTTAGCGGCGTTGTGCACTTTTTTTGGAATGGGTAAAAAATGTTAAACTCGCGTCAGGACACGTGACCTGATCGAAAATTCGTAAGACGGATGGAGAGTGGGTGCGTATTGCTTGATATAATTACATTTTATATATTTACATTTTAATAACGTTCATAAGATATAATGTTAATTTGACATAATCATTAAGGTATATATTTTTAATAGCTATAATATTCATTACATTTTCATTTTAAAAAGCATAAAATCATTTATATAACGTTTATGTACACTAAACATCACCTGTTATACAACTTGTGCGGTATACAGGACAAAAAGTATATCATTCAAAATGTATATTGTTGAAAAGACATATCATTCAAAACATATAACTATCAAAATCATATTGTTTAGAAGATATATGACTTAAAAACCATACCATCTAAAAAGTATAGACAGGCAGACGAAAATAATTCAAATTTGGGAAATCTCATAAACTTTAATTTTCTTATAAAAAAAACTCAAGGTATAGGATAGGTTTATAAAGGTGCAAAGTTTAAACAAAGAAGTAGGCAATGTCCATTAAGATATTTTATAACATAAAAGAAACTGTGAATAAGATACCCAAAAGTGGGGGCAAACATAAAAATAAAATATCTAAATTTGTCAGTAAACGATTAGATTAGTAAAAAAATCAGACTAAAAAATAGTAAAAAAAGAAGTCATAACATAAAGGCTACAAAAACTAACCAATTTTTTTATTAACAAACAAATCTTGCCAATAGCCAAGCTATGAAAACAAATTTTTCACCCAAGCCTCAAGGTATGAAAAATTTGGTTACACATACAAAATGCGTGCGCATTTTGTATGTGTAACCAAAATTTTCCGCCCAAGCCCCAAGGTATGAAAAATTTGGTTACACGTACAAAATGCGCACGCATTTTGTACGTGTAACCAAATTTTCCGCCCAAGCCCCAAGGTATTAAAAATTTGGTTACACATACAAAATGCGCGCGCATTTTGTATGTGTAACCAAAATTTTCCGCCCAAGCCCCAAGGTATGAAAAATTTGGTTACACGTACAAAATGCGCGCGCATTTTGTACGTGTAACCAAATTTTCCGCCCAAGCCCCAAGGTATTAAAAATTTGGTTACACATACAAAATGCGCGCGCATTTTGAATGTGTAACCAAATTTTTCGCCCCAGGCCCAAGATAAGAAAGAAATAAAAAAAAAACTAACTTATTTTTTACGAACCGAAGCCCGCGACTTCGCTCGCGTGGACTTTATGACTCTTGAAAATGCTCATCAGGCTGAACAACTTTTACTAAGGCACCATTTTTATATCTCTTATAGTTTAGCTAGACCAGTATAGTTCTGCATCAGGTGTTCTTCCAAAATTATTTATACCCTGTATGTTGCCCAGGCTTACAGCTATATAACTAAAAAAGTTTAATTTGAATTCGTCCAGCATTTCCGGAGATTAGCGTGTAATAACAGACAAACAGACACATAGACAAACAGACAGACTTTTTTTAAATTCTTACTCCATTACTATATCTCCTTCGACCTAATATTTTTTTTGAAATATATCTAATGTACAGACACTTTTTTACTGTTTTATTATATGTATGATATAGATTTAATTTCACTTATTATTGATTTGTCTATTTTCATTGTAAGAGTATCACATTATAAGAGTTCACAAATAACAATATTTCGTACTTTTAAACGTTTTGCACTTATTTTTTATTTATGGCTAACAAACGAAAATTATAGGAAGGAAATTATCTATTAATGTTAATACGTAATCAGTAATTAAATTATGTGATTGCGACATATTAATATATTATTTTCAACCCTTCTGCATTGGCTTGTCTTAATAAAATTATCCGCAACATACTGCCAGGCGCTATATCAAAATCAACTATCAAAATCATATTGTTTAGAAGATATATGACTTAAAAACCATACCATCTAAAAAGTATAGACAGGCAGACGAAAATAATTCAAATTTGGGAAATCTCATAAACTTTAATTTTCTTATAAAAAAAACTCAAGGTATAGGATAGGTTTATAAAGGTGCAAAGTTTAAACAAAGAAGTAGGCAATGTCCATTAAGATATTTTATAACATAAAAGAAACTGTGAATAAGATACCCAAAAGTGGGGGCAAACATAAAAATAAAATATCTAAATTTGTCAGTAAACGATTAGATTAGTAAAAAAATCAGACTAAAAAATAGTAAAAAAAGAAGTCATAACATAAAGGCTACAAAAACTAACCAATTTTTTTATTAACAAACAAATCTTGCCAATAGCCAAGCTATGAAAACAAATTTTTCACCCAAGCCTCAAGGTATGAAAAATTTGGTTACACATACAAAATGCGTGCGCATTTTGTATGTGTAACCAAAATTTTCCGCCCAAGCCCCAAGGTATGAAAAATTTGGTTACACGTACAAAATGCGCACGCATTTTGTACGTGTAACCAAATTTTCCGCCCAAGCCCCAAGGTATTAAAAATTTGGTTACACATACAAAATGCGCGCGCATTTTGTATGTGTAACCAAAATTTTCCGCCCAAGCCCCAAGGTATGAAAAATTTGGTTACACGTACAAAATGCGCGCGCATTTTGTACGTGTAACCAAATTTTCCGCCCAAGCCCCAAGGTATTAAAAATTTGGTTACACATACAAAATGCGCGCGCATTTTGAATGTGTAACCAAATTTTTCGCCCCAGGCCCAAGATAAGAAAGAAATAAAAAAAAACTAACTTATTTTTTACGAACCGAAGCCCGCGACTTCGCTCGCGTGGACTTTATGACTCTTGAAAATGCTCATCAGGCTGAACAACTTTTACTAAGGCACCATTTTTATATCTCTTATAGTTTATTGGGCATTCGTAACTACGGAACAAACTGCGCGTGACCCGACATGCACTTGGCCAATTCTTTAATTTCTCCCGGACCAGCAGGGAAGAACCCTTGCCGCAAAAACTTTTTCAGCGGCAAAAATATGGTCAGAAAAATAATAATAATAATATAGACTTATAAGATTTCTCCTCTAAGCTGGCGCATATTGAATGTAACAAATGATGGAAGCTGATGCTAGCGAAAGCTGAGTCACGTATCTTTCATACCAGCAAGTGGTGGATTTTATTTACCTCTGCGCGCCATATTTTAGAAAAATCTATGTACTTTGTGTCTTTACTATGTGTAGGAGAATATGATGAGAAAATCTATTCATGGACAAAATCTTATGAGTGTTTATCAGTGATGTGTGCACATTTTCTAAATAAACTGTCTGTATTTGTATACTTGATGTAGGCATTGTTTATTTTAGCATATACTTTGCATGGAGTTTATTGTTTTCATTCTTATTTTTACATAATGTCTTTTGTTTCACCAAATACTTTTCAAGTTGTGCATTATCCTATCATTTTCCACAACACCCGTTTGGTT
Organism: Acrobasis consociella; assembly: GCA_963555685.1. Taxonomy (NCBI): domain Eukaryota; kingdom Metazoa; phylum Arthropoda; class Insecta; order Lepidoptera; family Pyralidae; genus Acrobasis; species Acrobasis consociella. The sequence continues at coordinate 331,453 of OY743118.1, forward strand.
GACTGGTAGATAAGGCTTTAAGTCCGCCATTACACTTGTAGTTGTGTATGAAGTTAAATAAATAAAAAAAAAACGACGGGTTGCACTCTGGGAGTGCCGGCAGAAGTGAAAACTTGAATATTAACGTTGTGCATTTTTGATAAACGAAACAGCAGGCGCAGGCATACATTTTTGCCGCGCCGTAGAAAGAGAGGGGGATACTCCCTCTCCTACGCCGCGCCAGCTGTCTACTCTCCATGGGTAAGTAATATAAGACAGAACAACAATATATATATTATTTTGAATAAATACCAACGAAATGTATAATTTTGGTCGGTATAATTATCAAGAAAGATAAAAATCATAAATCATACTTTTCTAACCCATAAAATCGTTTAAATAATAATTATTTAACCTAACAAACCTTTCGTATACATTTAAAGTCGTATAAAATTCTTGAAATCTATTTACGTTACGTATAATAAACTTTCTGTAGATATATTATTAAGCATAATAATCATTGCGGTTATAAATCGATTAGTAGAAGATTCTTTATATATAATCATCATTAGATATAACAAACTTTTGATATAGCGCCTGGCAGTATGTTGCGGATAATTTTATTAAGACAAGCCAATGCAGAAGGGTTGAAAATAATATATTAATATGTCGCAATCACATAATTTAATTACTGATTACGTATTAACATTAATAGATAATTTCCTTCCTATAATTTTCGTTTGTTAGCCATAAATAAAAAATAAGTGCAAAACGTTTAAAAGTACGAAATATTGTTATTTGTGAACTCTTATAATGTGATACTCTTACAATGAAAATAGACAAATCAATAATAAGTGAAATTAAATCTATATCATACATATAATAAAACAGTAAAAAAGTGTCTGTACATTAGATATATTTCAAAAAAAATATTAGGTCGAAGGAGATATAGTAATGGAGTAAGAATTTAAAAAAAGTCTGTCTGTTTGTCTATGTGTCTGTTTGTCTGTTATTACACGCTAATCTCCGGAAATGCTGGACGAATTCAAATTAAACTTTTTTAGTTATATAGCTGTAAGCCTGGGCAACATACAGGGTATAAATAATTTTGGAAGAACACCTGATGCAGAACTATACTGGTCTAGCTAAACTATAAGAGATATAAAAATGGTGCCTTAGTAAAAGTTGTTCAGCCTGATGAGCATTTTCAAGAGTCATAAAGTCCACGCGAGCGAAGTCGCGGGCTTCGGTTCGTAAAAAATAAGTTAGTTTTTTTTTATTTCTTTCTTATCTTGGGCCTGGGGCGAAAAATTTGGTTACACATACAAAATGCGCGCGCATTTTGAATGTGTAACCAAATTTTTTTTTTCGTCCAGCATTTCCGGAGATTAGCGTGTAATAACAGACAAACAGACACATAGACAAACAGACAGACTTTTTTTAAATTCTTACTCCATTACTATATCTCCTTCGACCTAATATTTTTTTTGAAATATATCTAATGTACAGACACTTTTTTACTGTTTTATTATATGTATGATATAGATTTAATTTCACTTATTATTGATTTGTCTATTTTCATTGTAAGAGTATCACATTATAAGAGTTTACAAATAACAATATTTCGTACTTTTAAACGTTTTGCACTTATTTTTTATTTATGGCTAACAAACGAAAATTATAGGAAGGAAATTATCTATTAATGTTAATACGTAATCAGTAATTAAATTATGTGATTGCGACATATTAATATATTATTTTCAACCCTTCTGCATTGGCTTGTCTTAATAAAATTATCCGCAACATACTGCCAGGCGCTATATCAAAAGTTTGTTATATCTAATGATGATTATATATAAAGAATCTTCTACTAATCGATTTATAACCGCAATGATTATTATGCTTAATAATATATCTACAGAAAGTTTATTATACGTAACGTAAATAGATTTCAAGAATTTTATACGACTTTAAATGTATACGAAAGGTTTGTTAGGTTAAATAATTATTATTTAAACGATTTTATGGGTTAGAAAAGTATGATTTATGATTTTTATCTTTCTTGATAATTATACCGACCAAAATTATACATTTCGTTGGTATTTATTCAAAATAATATATATATTGTTGTTCTGTCTTATATTACTTACCCATGGAGAGTAGACAGCTGGCGCGGCGTAGGAGAGGGAGTATCCCCCTCTCTTTCTACGGCGCGGCAAAAATGTATGCCTGCGCCTGCTGTTTCGTTTATCAAAAATGCACAACGTTAATATTCAAGTTTTCACTTCTGCCGGCACTCCCAGAGTGCAACCCGTCGTTTTTTTTTTATTTATTTAACTTCATACACAACTACAAGTGTAATGGCGGACTTAAAGCCTTATCTACCAGTCAACCAAACGGGTGTTGTGGAAAATGATAGGATAATGCACAACTTGAAAAGTATTTGGTGAAACAAAAGACATTATGTAAAAATAAGAATGAAAACAATAAACTCCATGCAAAGTATATGCTAAAATAAACAATGCCTACATCAAGTATACAAATACAGACAGTTTATTTAGAAAATGTGCACACATCACTGATAAACACTCATAAGATTTTGTCCATGAATAGATTTTCTCATCATATTCTCCTACACATAGTAAAGACACAAAGTACATAGATTTTTCTAAAATATGGCGCGCAGAGGTAAATAAAATCCACCACTTGCTGGTATGAAAGATACGTGACTCAGCTTTCGCTAGCATCAGCTTCCATCATTTGTTACATTCAATATGCGCCAGCTTAGAGGAGAAATCTTATAAGTCTATATTATTATTATTATTTTTCTGACCATATTTTTGCCGCTGAAAAAGTTTTTGCGGCAAGGATTCTTCCCTGCTGGTCCGGGAGAAATTAAAGAATTGGCCAAGTGCATGTCGGGTCACGCGCAGTTTGTTCCGTAGTTACGAATGCCGACTTTGAGTTTACGCTACTAAAAACGTCTAAAATATTATTTTCTATTGAATTTACGAGTATATGAAGTTTTCTTTTTCCGAGTTTAGTTTTTTTTTATAAGTTGATCGCCTATAACTTTTTTATTTGCAAAACCTACTTAGCTCTAGTATTTTTTTAAATTAAAATATGTTCACAAAAAAAGTTTCATCTTAATAAGGATAAAAAAAAATATGATATATAATGATAATCAAATATGATATTTTAAAGTTTTTCAACCTCCATTTTTTCCGCTATATCAAAAACTTTGGATAATTTTCGAACTTTCTTACAAAATTTCATGGGAATCGCTTGAAAAATGCGACCTGTAGGCGAAAACAGCCCTATAAACCGACAGCCGGACAAAAGCATTTTTAGCCCATCTCAAAAATGAGACATTTCGCTCACTCAGTCAACTAAACGTTCAAGAAACATAAAAGAAGTAAGATTGGCCATAAAAAGTTTGAATTACCTTTTTTTCAATTAACTATAAACATTTTCGCTTTTACAATCGTAATGCGAAATATAAAGATCGCAATCTATACAGGCTTTAATTTCCGTTGACATTTCGGTTAGCCGATAAATGTGGAATAATGTTCCTGAGCGGATATTACAGAACCTCCGATATCACAAAGTTTGGAGATCAGCCATATTTTCTCTCCTACGTAATACTATCACATGTTTATCCTTAACGTGTCAAAAGTCAAAGGTCAAAAACATTTTATCTTTGGAAATTTGTATCAGTTGACAATTGACAATTTTCATATTTCTTTTGATTGTTGACGTCCTCATTTCTAAGTTTACTGCCGCTTCCTAAGCGTAAATACAAAAGAAGCGGTAACAAACTGTAATGCAGCATTTTCTCCAAAAAAACGTCAACTTACAATTATACTAATATTTAAATTAGATCTGTGGACTGAGAATACATGGTTATTTCCATGGTATAATAAAACAGGTATTCTCTTCCCGAGATGGAACTTGACTACGTCACAAAGTGTTGCCACTGATTGTTCTTTTCAGTAAATTTAAGGACTTTCTCAATTAGTTCATAAATATTAAATTAAATATTAAGTAACTTAGCTATTTAGTATCTCGCGATTCTCGCGTGATTCATGTAATATTTTATAGATTGATATAATGGATTATTAATTTTAAATTGGTATATAAAGTTCAAAAATGCATTACGCTCGGGTAATTCAATTTCACACAGTGGCAACATATCAAACTGATGACGTAATCAAGTTCCACCTACGTCATCAGCTGTCACGGGTAGAGAATACCTTATTTTATTATACCATGGTTATTTAAATTAAGAAGCAGACAGATACTATGATATGACCGTACTCAAAGGCTACGTTTAGCGTAATGCTGGAGTGAAGATAAATAAATAAATATTGACTATTTACACTGATTGAACGAGCCCCAAAGTAAGTTCGAGACTTGTGTTTAGGGATACTAACTCAACGATATTATATTTTATAACAAATACATACATAGATAAACGTCCAATACCCAGGACACTTTGTAAAAGGCCATTTTTCAAATTGCCTTGACCGGGGATCGAATCCGGGACCTCTGGGTGGCGGACCAGCATGGTTACCACTACCCCACGGAGGTCGTCTATTGATGTCTATGGCAATTCATCATAGCTTTGCAGCGATAACGGTAGCTAATATAAACAGCGAATATTAATGTTAGTGGCATTAACAAAATCACGTCTTTACAAAGGTACCAAAAAACATTAACGACATTTTAAAGATTTTTAGAAATAGCTGAAACATTATATGTTTAATGTTTTCAACCCCAATATTTCATTTTAAAACATTTCAAAAAACTGAATCGACAAAAATATCTTGAACGTTCTGACAAAATTTCACGAGAGTCAATTGAGAAATGCGACTCGATTTGACCAAATTCGAAACTGAGACACTTCGCTCGCTTGGTCAACTGTGGAAGAATAAACAAATACAATAATTGGCCAAGTGCGTGTCGGGCCACGCGCAGTATAGGGTTCCGTAGTTGTAAATGCCAACTTGCAGTCTAAAACGGCTAAGTATTGAATTTGTATGAAATTTTCCTTTTCGAGTAATTTTATAAGTTGATCACCTATAACTTTTTAATTTGTTAACCCTACTTAGCTCTGATAGTTTTAGTACGGTTATATATGGACACGTAAAAAAAATCACAGCTATATACTATAGCTGTGATTTTTTTCACGTGTCCATATATAACCGTTTAGTAGAAAGAAGGGGGGGACACGTGAATTTAACAAAAAAAAACGGATCGCTAAATCTAAAAATGGTGTTCCCAAGCTTACAATATTTTTGAAAAAACTATGCAACGTTACCCCACACAATACGTTTGTAGAAAAAGAAAATATTGACTTCCTCTTTGCTTGTATGGCAGCTACCCTAAAAAATTTTTTTTTTCCATCTTTTATTTTACGACTTTTTAGCCATGATTGATATACATATCCATGCGAAATTATAGCTTTGTAGTACTTATAGTTTTTTAGTAGGACTGTGGACGGACAGACAGACAGACATGGCGAAACTATAAGGGTTCCTTGTTTTCTACGAAACCCTAAAAATGACCTACCCAAAGTACAAGTACTTAAAACTTTATGTCTTTTCCTCCAGCACCGGTAATGACGTTGCGTCACGCAATGGTCTCACATTAGTTTCTGTATGACATTGCGTCATAGTGGACATTGACTGACAAAGGACGCTGCTCTTCCATAGCACTATACATACATACATACTATCACGTCTTTATCCCTAATGGGGCAGACAGAGCATTTTGGCTCTTGCGGTTCTATGCAGAGCCCAGGGCCGCAAGATCCAAAAGCCACTTTTAGCGTCATGGTGGGCGAGAAGATGGAAAAGCAATCAATACAGTGATGGGTTGCTAGCCGCATCGCCTGTTAACATGATTTGCATTTTTTATTAGCACTATACAGTTCGCTGATTATGAAACTCAGATACAGTGTTCGTATTCACCGTATTCACTTTCAGTTTACGTTCCATTTCCCGAAACCCCTTCGCGAAATTACAGTATTGAATCCGCACAGCGGAAATAATGTACACCAAATTCCGTTCCGTTTCACGCAGCGTAATGAGTTTGTATTTCTGTTCATCATGCCGCTTTGCCAAGTGACACGAATAATACGCTTCAAAATGTACGGAGACACTCATTTTTAGACAAAAAGTGTAATTTTACGTTCCTTTGATGAAAAATATCTGGACGTTTACGTGAAATTCTGGGCAGACCAGCTTTGTGTTGTTGTTGAAAAAGTTTCATTAAAATTCCGTGCAGTTTACAAGATAAAATTGCTTTATGAATTTTCGCCATCGCTATTCCGAAACATTATAAGAAAGTAATAACAACAGGTAAGAACCTAACTAAGCGATATATTTGAAAAGCAAGCAAGTTATTTAAAAAAAGACGTGTGGCACTCGGGGACTGCCGCGGTAAAGCTATTGCATTAAGGTGGTTCGATACAAGGAAGGACGGCAACGTCGCAAACGGACGACGGAGACGAAGCGGCAACCTACAGTAGCGTGAGGTTTTTTCGTTACGGAATTTCTGTATTCGGTCCCCGCGCTCAAGGCCCGCGATAGAAGCTATGCAATAGCTTAATAATAATTTGTTAAGTGTGTGTCGGGCCACGCGCAGTGTAGGGTTCCTTAGTCACGACAGTGAGCTCTTAAGATTTCGTTTAGTTATCATGTGCTCTTTACTTAATACTTACAATGTATATATTGTGTCCTTTTTGGTGAATAAAGATTTTATCTATCTATCTCTTGTCACTAAAAAAACAGCTAAATATAGCATTAACTTTAAATTTTCATCGACTATATATTACTGTTTAATACTTCCATGCTGGTCTGGGAGAAAAGAACAAACGTAGAATATACCAGCTGCTTCTCTTCCCGCGCAGATCGTAAGAGCCGATCGAGGGAATGGGCGAGATTTGAATTATGGTAATAGGCGATGCGGCTAGCAACCTATCACTATTTCGATTCCTTTCTCATCTTAACGCCCACCACCACGCTAAGCGTGGCCTTTGGGCTAACGGCCCTGGGCTCTGTCTACCCCGTCAGGGATATAGACGTGAAAATGTATCTGTATCTGTATATATATATTACTGTGGGCAATATAACTAAAAATAATAAATAAATAAAAAAGACGTGTGGCACTCGGGGACTGCCGCGGTAAAGCTATTGCATTAAGGTGGTTCCGTTCGGTCAGTGAATTTTTACAAGGAAGGACGGCAACGTCGCAAACGGACGACGGAGACGAAGCGGCAACCTACATGGTAGGCGGAGTGTGGAGCGTGAGGTTTTTTCGTTACGGAATTTCTGGATTCGGTCCCCGCGCTCAAGGCCCGCGATAGAAGCTATGCAATAGCTTAAAAATTTCAACAAATTGAACGGAGGTACTTACGTACGAGTCCGATTCGCACTTTCCAATTTATTTCTATTTCCTTAACACCAAATCATCTCAGATACTTACCTCGCTTTAGGCTTGTTAATGAATTTACAAACTGGAGCGTCATTTAAATTCTTAAGTTTGAGTCGGATCGCACCCTTTGATGTCAGGTACCAGTAATTGGATTTTTTAATTATTTATCGTTTTGTTTGCGTCCTTGAGTTGAGAGTTATTTTGAATGAAAAGGCCAGGTGTAAATAACTCGGCAACTAATGTCAATAGAACAAAGGAGTAAGGTTTATATTAAAATACTTACTAAAGCTAATAAAAGCGTTGATTGGTTTTTGTTTTGACTGAAAATGAAGAACATGCTTGTTCCAGACTATGACGAAGCCTAAAGAAGGGTAATATGTTTTATCTAAATGATTGTATAAATGTCCTTTTTTTTATAAATACTAGAGGCTCTATGAGCTGCAGATCTCGCGAGTAACCCCCGACCCGTACAAGTTTATCGGATTAAAAAATTGTTCAGAAAAAGTAGTGTAACAAATAATTTTTGTATTTGTAGGGTTCCGTACCCAAAGGATAAAAACGGGACCCTATTACTAAGACTTAGCTGTCTGTCCGTCTGTCTGTCACCAGGCATCTCAAGAACCGCGATAGCTAGACAGTTGAAAATTTCACAAATTATGTACGTCTGTTGCCGCTATTACAACAAATAATAAAAACAAAGTAAAATAAATATTTAAGGGGGGCTCCCATACAACAAAAGCGATTTTTTTTTGTTCTTTTTTGCTCGCTATCGATAATGCCAACAGGTAGGCACTTAAAATTTTTACGAAATGCTCAGTTGTATATTTAATTTATTAATAAATAAAAATATTGAAATAAAATAAATATTTAAGGGGGGCTCCCATACAAAAAAACTTAATTTTTATAGATAATGGTACGGAACCCTTAGTGCGCGAGAGTGCACTTGGCCGGTTACTTTTTTTTAGAAATTACTGAAATAAGATTATTTTAAAGTTTTCAAACCCCATACTTCGGTCATTTTGAAAAATTTTGAAAAACGAAATAGACAAAAACATTGTTTATAAATTTTAAACCTTACAAAATTTCACGTGAATCGGCAATTTTTGCCATATCTCAAAACTGAGACGCTTAGTAATAAAATTTATAGCAATTTCACAAAAAATTAAATACATAAACTTATTTTCAAAGTAAAAAACAGCCTGAAAAAATACATTTCGAATTCACCTAAAAAACCTAACAAAGCAAACGTTTCAAATTCCACAGTACAAGAGTAGTCAATTTGTTTCAATCGCTACCTTCAACGGTCAGCAGAAACGAGGGTCGCACCATACACGCCGGCACGTATGCTGACGAGGTTCACCTCCTCACCTCCAGGTTATGCAAATAAACCTTTTGCCGATACGCGGAACGGACGTGGGAGTTGTAATGATAGTTTGGGTCATTGTTATTATAGGTCTGTGGCTATTTCGCTGTCGAATTGAAGCGATATTAACTTCTGTGAAGATCAGAGGTGCTATTTATCAAACGCGGAGTCACTAAACGAAGGAATCGTTTAGATAACTCCGCGTTTTTAAAATAGCACTTCAGTTTACCTTGGAAATTTTGAATATTATATATTTGCGCCGTGTGGTTTTCGGCAGAGTAGAATAGGACCACTCCAAGTCTTCCCGTGGATGTGGTAGAAGGCGACTTGGGAAATACAAACTAAACAAAGCTTATAAACATCATGAGACCTCTCTAAACTGTCTGGCCAGCGTGGAGAGTGTTGGCTAAGTCTTCTGGCTGCTATGGCCAAGTATGGCTCTAGTAGTACAGAGAGAGTCGTGCTCCTGTCGTGGAGACTAAAAAGACCTGATGATCATGATAATTTGTATGTACATTTTACAATATACTGCGTCGACACCAATGGCAACTGGTTTTGACGCAGTCATGAGTTGGTATGAAATAGATGTCAATCTCCGCCACCACCACTTTCTTCCAGGGAAGGAAAACATTGTAGGAAGGAAACCGTACACTAGTCACTATTATATTTACTAGTGTATAATAGTTATTTATGCAATTGTTGTATAATGAGGGTTTTTTAAAAACACCCTACTCTTCCCTTGCCAGTACGCGGTCGCCATTTGAGAACCACAATAGTGTTTTGATACCTAAATATATATAGTCGCAAGACTGAATCCTCTATAAAAGTTTCTCAAACAGCTTATTGCCAACATTAAAAATAAGCGGCCAAGTGCGAGTCGAACTCGCCCATGAAGGGTTCCGTAGTAGCAAATAACATAATATAAAAGTCTTGTAGTATATTTTTTTTAAATTTTTATATTTGATTTGATTGAATGAAAGTTAAATTACCGTTTATGATTTATGACGTAATAAAAAAAACTACTTACTAGATATCGTTCAAACCAATTTTCGCTGGTATTTTTTATGGTAATGAACATCATATATTTTTGTTAGTTTTATAACTCCCTTATTTTAGTTTGGAAGTGTCTCCCGCGCTAAGTATTCGGTTTAGAAAAAAATGATTTTAGAAACCTCAATATCATTTTTGAAGACCTATCCATAGATACCCCATACGTATGGGTTTGATGAAAAATAAATTTTTGAGTTTCAGTTCTAAGTATGGGGAACCCCCAATATTTTTTGTTTTTCTTCTATTTTTGTGTCAAAACCTTAATGCGATTCACATAATACATCTTCTTACCAAGTTTCAACAGTATACGCCTTATAGTTTCGAAAAAAGGTGGCTGTGACATACGGACGGACAGACAGACAGATATGGCGAATCTATAAGGGTTCCGTTTTTGCCGTTTGGCTACAGAACCCTAACCAGTGTCATAATAACCATAATATCATCCAAACGAATGTATTTATATACTAAATTTAATTATGCAACTCGAACTAGATCCCTTCTTAACTCATCAAACAGCCACATTCTCGCATGGGTGTAAATGAAGTAGAGGAGGTAATGGCAAACCACTCCATTATCCTACCTTTAATCATCGTTGTATGTGTCTACTTTTAAATAATGAATCCGACAAGAGGACATAAATGAAAGGGGAAGGAAAATGATGCAATGGAATATCATACGTAATAACTCAGGACTTCACGACTCAGGGCTTCACGATATACGTACAGACATTTGAACGGAGGTTTCATAAAAATATTACAGTTTTCTCGGAAATCCTCGGAGAAAACTGGAGATTGGACCTTGCTCGAGGAGATTCTAAAGCGAAATGTAGTTTAACGTGACATTTCAGTTTAATATAAAAGTTAACGTTTCGTTATACAATGTTATTTTCACTCGAGGGTCGAGAAAAATTTAAGAGCCACTTAAGAACGTTACAATATAACAATAATCAAGATGTGTTCTTGATTATTTTCGAAAAGACTCAATTCTTTTCGAAAAATTTTGAACGACTTTAAGTTATAGACCTCGCAAATATGTTTAAAAAGCTTTTAACTGAATAATTAGTAATTAGCCCCAAACTGTGAACTCGCGAACCTATATCTCTACAACCCCATGACAGATTTGGCTCATGTTCGAACTTTAAAATTCTATTGGCTGCTTCTCTATAGCTACTAATTTCATGAAGCTCCGATTAAAAAAATAAAGTTATTGTCCAAGAAACCTTCATACTGGTAGAGGTTCCGGGTTCGATTCCCGGCCAGGGCAGGTTGTTGGATGTTTATCTATATATGTATTTGTTATAAAATATAGTATCGTTGAGTTAGTATCTCATAGCACAAGTTTCGAACTTACTTTGGGGCTAGTGACTAGGCTCAGTGAGTGTAAATTGTCCCTGTATATTTATTTATTGTTCTTTATCAAGCTCTCAAAGTGAAGCCAGTAAATGTTAGTTTCAGACCTCCTTCGCTCGCTGTAGTCTCGATAACGGACGAGCTAATTTATCATCTTCATTTTATTAGCTCAAAGGTGCGATCACGTTACGTCTCCATCGCAAATGAACGAATAGAGATTGATGAAGCGGACGGACGTTGAATATTGAAAACGAAAAAGGTTTTAGTAAAAATTCCTTGATTTCGATAGTCGTGAAGGTCAGTGTTAGGTCGATTCGTGGAGTAAAAGCAATTATTTTTTTCATTATTTCATCTCTGGTTTATTATTTGGAATTTGAAAGTTTATTGAAAATTATTAAATTTATTTTTGAAGTGAAAACTTCTTTAGCGGCGTTGTGCACTTTTTGTGGAATGGGTAAAAAATGTTAGACTCGCGTCAGGACACGTGGCCTGATCGAAAATTCGTAAGACGGCGCAGGGCGCTTGCGCGAATGTTCGTGTGTGTTTATGTTACAGCGTGCTACGCGCATCCATGGATGGTGACAGCTGATGGCTCGACCGTCTGTGTAGTGGCCATACTGCTGTGTATTTGAAAATGAATTTGGTCATGCTTGTGACATTTGTGACAGACTGTGGTTCAGAAAAGATTTGAAATATTTTATACTGATAATTAAAGCAATTCGTGCAAAATTATTCCCTAACCATTCCAAAATATCAAAAATGCACAACGTTATTATATTCAAGTTTTCACTTCTGCCGGCACTCCCAGAGTGCAACCCGTCGTTTTTTTTTATGAAGACTAAGTACGGTTCGCGACCGTTGAAATAGACATTTAATTCATACTGACGGTGACGAAGAACGCATCAGTTGGAGTGGTGATGGTGATACTGCTTGGTTGGAGATATAAACGATCTTACTTAGTTAAGTTAATAGTAAGCTTAGTTAGGTCGACTGCCTCCGTGAGCCAGTGGTCAAGGCTTTCGCCTATTGATCCGGAGGTCGTGGGTTTGAATCCCATTGGGAAGCATACTCTGTGAAAAGTTGTTTCCAGTCTGGTTGAGATATTGCAAACTTGGTTCACCCTAAATCACTTAGATTAGGTAGAGGACCCCAGGCTCTGAAGTGTTACTGCTGAGGATGCATCCGGGAATACGTGAGGATGATGATAATGAGCTAGATAAGTGAGATAAATTTAGGTAAGCATGGAAGATAAAATACTTTTAGAAAAACCCTATTTGCTATAACCAAGTTATTTTTAAAGCAATTCAGGAAAATGTTTATTGACTTGAAGCTCGTCTTCAACATCTCTTCGCTTCGAACGAATTCTAATTGAATTTTTCACTCGCTGTGATTATATTACTAGCAGCAGATGAACTGGAGTTGCGACGGAACTATTGATTTATGGAAATTAAGATTATTCGGATGGAAAAATGTGGATGGCAAAGCGTCCCTCTAGTGGAGAAAATAAACGTGTCCGAACGTTTGTTTTCTGTGGCATCAGGTGTATTGGTTACCTCGTTTGTCACATCCTGAGTTCATTCCCTGCACGATTATTTTTCTTTAGCTATTTATTTCTAATGGTATTCAACCACTTTTCTAGGTGAAAGTTATGCAAGCTTATTATTTGTTTTCAATTTACTATTTTATTTATACCTATTAGATTATACAGCGTTCATGTACTGTTGCATAAACAAATCTTTTCAGTGAAAATAACATGAACTTATTCTAATACTCCCTCTTGGCCACACAAAACATATTTTAAGCCTAGTTCATAGTATCGCCAGTCATTACATCGATGGTCGCCGTATCGGAAATGCTTCATCGATAGGTTGTAGCGAGAGTACCTCATATCGATGGTTGCTGCAACAGTTCAGCATATCGATGTTATATTTAGTGCCCTGAATAAATGAAACTTTTCATTGATAAATCATTTCCATTTGATCGAGTTGCGGCTTCTAATAGATAAGATAAGCGATCTGTTTGCAGCATCAGTGAAGTTCCGTGCGGGGTTTTAATTGAATCGGGAACAAAGTGAGAAATGTCTGCAATGCGCGGCTGCCGCAGATGTTCACACAAATAGACGACACATATATCATAGTTTGTATCGTATCTGATTACAATTTGGCAATCCTACTGAGTTCGATAACAATACTCGTACCATTGCGCTGATCTGATGATGGGTTTGAGATGATATGATGAGAATAAGGTAGTTTAACTAGTTTTGTTCAAAATTTTGCAAACTAGTGTTAAATGTACTACAAATGACGGTACAGAAATTATGGTGCATGAGTAGTGCTTTAGCCGAATGGTGGCTCAGAGTAGGTGAAAAAAGTAAGTCTGGTTGTTTGGCCCTCGTAACGTGACGTGCTCCAATTTAAAACAAAAAACAACGTCAGACGACTTTGACGACATAGTGAAAGTTATGAGTTGCACCTGGTTTATAGCAGCACAGAACCAAAATGGGTGGCGTCGAAAAAGGAAGGCCAATGCTCAGAAGTGGGTGGAATAGCAGCTGAGATGATGATGACGATAATATGGATAGATAGATAGATAATCATTTTATTGGTATCAAAAAGACACACACCATATACACATAAGTTACACAGGGAAAAGAAAACATATATTTGCAGTACTTTATACACTTTTATGCGGTCTACATTATTGCTGGTCTATTTTGACGTCCAAGTTTCGAAGCCAACTCAAGGAGTAAATAATTGTTCATTGAATCTTCACTGAAGTTTATTGAATTAAATATCTCCATTATTTTGTAGACTCTGAACTTTGTTTACGCGATAAACATAAACAGTAAACATTGCTTTGTGCCGTGAGACGAATTCTTATTCTGTCTGCAAATGGTGTGTCGGCGTTGTGAAAATAACTTATTTACGATTTGATAAAATCATGGTATAATAAAACAGGTATTCTCTTCCGGAGATGGAACTTGACTACGTCACAAAGTGTTGCCACTGATTGTTCGTTTCAGTAAATTTAAGGACTTTCTCAATTAGTTCATGAATATTAAATAAAATATTAAGTATTTAACTTTTTAGTATCTAGCGATTCTCGCGCGATTCATCAATTAATTTTTTTATAAATTGATATAATGGATTATTAATTCAAAATTAGTATATAAAAGTTAAAAAATGCATTACGCTCGGGTAATTCAATTTCACACATTGGCAACATATTAAACTGATGACGTAGTCAAGTTCCACCTACGTCATCAGCTGTCACGGGAAGAGAATACCTTATTTTATTATACCATGGAGAAAATAAACTAATGATTCAAAGATTCAATGTTTATTTAGTAACTGAACCTTTACAGACACTTTTACACGTCATTAAGTATAGTTTACATTACGTATAGTGTATCATCATCGTTAGGTCTTTTAATTATCCACTGCAGGAGCCCGACCCTTTCTGCATTACTAGAGCCATACTTGGCCAGAGTAGCCAGGAGATTTGGCCTACTCTTTCCACGCCGGCCAGACGTGTTGGAGAGGTCTCATTGATGTTTATAAACTTTGTTAAGCGTGTATTTCCTTAATCGCCTTCAACAACATATACGGGAAGACTTGGACTGGTCCTATTCTACTCTGCCAGAAACCATACGGTGGTGTAGAGTATATTAAAATTTAATTTATTTTTTAAAGAAAAGCTACCGATACCAGCGCTTTGCAATGACCACTGCTGAGAAGAAGCTAATGACTTTATAGTCCTGTCAAAAACATTATCATATTCGGTTTCAAACTGCCCACTGCGTTACGACTGGCATACCTAAGTCTCATTTTATCTGCATTTTATCTGCATTATTGCAACTCTTTTTGGAACTACAAAGCTTTTAGTAAGATCAAAATACTAGTAAAAAAAAAACAAATTGACCAAATTTAGACAGAATTATGTCATTTTATCGCAGATATGTCATAGCCACCTTTTAGTTTCATAAACAAATCCGTCTTTTCAACCCCTACAAAAAAGGTGGGTATTATAATTTTGACGCTAATGTCTCGAATGGTCTTAAACGCAAGTAGTCTATGTAGTTACTCATTATCTCAATGACATGTTGTCATAATAGGAAGTGGTCTAAAGAATAATCTCGTTCAAAAATGAAGTAGTCTAATGTAGTATTTCGTCAAAATAAAATTATAAGATTTATTGTATTTTCATCCGATTTCAATATGCTGACTGCCTTCGTGTTTAAGTCATCAAGGCGTTCACCTTGTGATCCGGAAGTCATGGGTTCGAATCATACAGGAAAACATAATTTTTGAAAAGTTGTTTCAAGTCTGTTCAGGATATCGCAGGCTTGAATCACCTGATTATCCAAAAAAAAAGATTCCATGTTTCGGAAACTGTGGGTTCCGAACGCCATCTAGCGTTTGATCTTCAAACTACCCAAGTATTGGTTCTGGTTTACCCTTTGGGTTGCGGAGGTTAGACGACAGTCGCTCTGTTAAAAAATCTCCTTGGTTAATTAGCGGACCCTGGGTTCTGAAGTATTACTGCTGAAGCTGAAACCGAAAAAATACGCTCGGATGATGGCGATCCGATTTCTATACGCATACAAAGCCTCTGTTCAATACAACCGCCATCTACATGGCTTGCATTGCATTATGTACCTAGTACTATAATACTTCATGCTATAAAGCATCCCTGTCAATAAGTCATTCGATTAGCTGCTACTAGATGTCATGTTGAAGATACATACATACATACATACTATCACGTCTTTATCCCTAATGGGGCAGACAGAGCATTTTGGGTCTTGCGGCTCTATGCAGAGCCTAGAGCCGCAAGACTCAAAAGCCACTTTTAGCATCATGGTGGGCAAGAAGATGGAAAAGCAATCAATACAGTGACGGGTTGCTAGCCGCATCGCCTGTTAAAATGATTCGCATTTTTGCCCATTCCCTCGATCGGCTTTTACGATCTGCGCGGGCAGAGAAGCAGCTGGTACATTCTAAGTTTTTTCGTTTCTCCCAGACCAGCATGGGGGATGTTGAAGATGCACTATATAAACAAATTTTTGAAATTTCTGTCCCCTGATTCGATGCGGTTTAGCTAAAGGCAGTTTCTTTGAATAAACCTATAGATACTAATGCCCCTCTTTCTCTCAGGCACCTATTTTACATTCTCAGACATTCCATCGGTTGAGAATGAAAATTAAGACGCTTTCAAATTCAGTTGCAAAGTTGCACTCAAACAAACATACATTGCAAGTTATATAAAAACTTAAAAAAGAACTATTTATTAAAGTATTTATGATTACAGTATACAAAAATATTCAGCAACATGCTTCGTCAAAAAATAAGTGTACAAAAGTATATCCGCAACATGCTTCGTCAAAGGTTTACAGAAATAAATCCGCAACATGCTTCGTCAAATAAGTAGGTATAGGTATATCACATTAGTCAAGAAGACCCCCACGGTCCGTACCCGGCCCAAAAGTCCCCATAGTGCTCGCGGCATTATGGGGACTTTTGGGCCTTGTATTTAGCCGGGGTAGGCAGAGACTATAGACTTCCACTTGTTACAACCCTGACAGAACTCTCTCGCTTAATTTACAGTGCATCTTAATCATCTACAATTATTAAAATATAGTATCGTTGAGTTAGTATCCCATAACACAAGTCTCGAACTTACTTTGGGGCTAGCTCAATCAGTGTAATTTGTTCCTAAATATTTATTTATTTATATCTTCGCATTATAAAGTTTATTCTAAACTTTTCAGCAACTAAAGAATGAAAGAGAGTGAAGCAGTCAAAAGCATTTCAGAAATTTTGTCCTACAAATGAGTTAGAAACAGAATAACTGTATTTATACCATTTCACCCTCAGGCGTCAACAAGGCATTTCTCAGAAATATTTGGATTTAAAATAACCGTACAAAATAATCGAGTTTAAAGTTAACTCCTGTTCGGAGTTCTGAACGCCTGAGGCTGACCGATCAAATTGTTCCAGAAATACAAACATGCATATTTAAATAAAAAGTGTTTTGGGATCGCTTTTCAAACCTTTTCAATGTTTTTGTTAGTATTATGATTTTGGATTTCTATATCTATCTGTATCTGTTTATACAGTCTAACAAAACATACTAAAATTATTTTGTGTAATTTTTAAGCTATTGCATAGCTTCTATCGCGGGCCTTGAGCGCGGGAACCGAATCCAGAAATTCCGTAACGAAAAAACCTCACGCTTCCCACTCCGCCTACCATGTAGGTTGCCGCTTCGTCTCCGTCGTCCGTTTGCGACGTTGCCGTCCTTCCTTGTTTGCAATAGCTTTACCGCGGCAGTCCCCGAGTGCCACACGTCTTTTTTCGGCCTCCTACACAAATTGATCGATTAACTGCCCCAAATTTGTATGAAAAGCCAAATGTTATTTTCCATATTTCAACATATGTTTCATGGAGAAAGTTGTTTATATTATGGACTGAATTCAATCTTAACAAAAGTTTCAGTTTATTTTGTTAGACTTTATATTTGTAACTTGAGGTATGCCTCAAGATACAAAGGCACTCTATTAGGCCCTACGCAGACGAGAGACTATTCGTGATGCACTTTTTAGTCTGTGATAGTCTGTGAAAATAGAACCTATGGAATCATACGCAGTAACGCACACGATGCGCGCCAGACTTTTTACGCGTCGTGTGCGTTACTGCGAGTGATTCCATGGGTTCTATTTTCACAGACTGAAAAGTGAGGCACGGTTTAGTCTGTCGTCTGCGTTAAGCCTTACTATTATATATCTCTAATCCCAGCACATTACATTCCAATTATAATCGCGGTGAATCTGATTCCGAGTTAATGAAATACGCGGAAGCGAGAGACTTCGCGCTAAGAAGTTTGTAAGTAAAGTGAGTCAGTAATAGAGGTAGAGTGTGTTCTAGGTGTTCAAGATAAAACAAAAAATTCAATACACATGTTTTAATTTAATCACATAATTAAATATATTATCATACACACCACCCTCATCATCAGATCTTTTTGTCTCCACTGCAGGAGCACGACCCTCTCTGGTACTACCAGAGCCATATTTGGCCAGAGCAGCGACATGACCTACACTCTCCACGCTGGCTCCATTGATGTTTATAAGCTTTGTTTAGTGTGTATTTCCTAAGTCGCCTTATACGTCATCCACAGGAGGACTTCGAGTAATCTTAATCTACTCTACCAGAAACCAAACACCACCTTCTGGACAAGGTTAACGAGAGATAGGGTAAAGGGAAGCCTTAAGTTTGGGCTATATCTGTCAGCACAGCCGCTGCTTTAGAGTTTTGTCTCTCTCTCTCACTCTGGCAAATGAAGGTTCTGAGCAACAGAAAAGGATAACAGCATAGAAAAATACTGTTTCGTGCTGTCAGATGCAGCCCAACCTTCATATGTCTATGGGATGTGTTTATGTGTTTATGCTCCCATGCTGGTCTGGGAGAAATAAAAAAAAAAACTTAGAATGTACCAGCTGCTTCTCTTCCCGCGCAGATCGTAAAAGCCGATCGAGGGAATGGGCAAAATGCATATCATGTTAACAGGCGATGCGGCTAGCAACCCATCACTGTATTGATTGCTTTTCCATCTTCTCGCCCACCATGACGCTAAAAGTGGCTTTTGGGTCTTGCGGCCCTGGGCTCTGCATAGAACCGCAAGACCCAAAATGCTCTGTCTGCCCCATTAGGGATAAAGACGTGATAGTATGTATGTATGTATGTATGTGTTTATGCCAATGAATAAAATAGAATAAAATGTTTATTGTTTAGAGTCAGTGTACAATTGTAATTGGTAGTGAGCTTACGGACGAATTCGCAGTGATTACCGGTCTCAAACAAGGCGATGCCCTGTCACCAATGCTATTTAATTTGGTTCTAGAATATGTCATCAGAAAAGTTCTAGCAGTATGTCCTGGTGTGGAACTAAATGGTAGCCATGAGGTGATAGGATATGCGGACGACCTAGCCCTGTTAGGGGAAAACCGCGAGGACGTCCAAAAGTCGGTAAGGGTCCTGGAACTAGAATCTGCAAAAGTTGGTCTCAGGATCAATCAAGAAAAAACGGAATACCTTCACATGAAGCGATATAATAACACGCGAGTCAAGCGAGAGGATTTCCATGGGGATGGCACCATTTTTAAGGGAGTGGCAAAATTCAAATACCTCGTATGCACAATCACAGATACAATCATGAAAGAAGACGAAATTAACATCCGCATCCAAAATGCCCTACGTTGCAGTGCAGCCCTACATAAAGTGTTGACGTCCAAACTTCTCAGCAGAAACACAAAAATACGGATCTATAAGACGATCATCCGTCCTATATTAATGTATGGGTGTGAGGCGTGAACGCTAACCTTAAAAGAGGAAAGAAGGCTTCTTGTGGCGGAAAGAAAGGTGTTTCGCAAGATCCTGGGGCCAGTAAGAGGAGAAGATGGTGTATGGAGGATACGAACCAATGCCGAAATAGAAGACCTAGTGAGAAAGCCTAACATCATGGGCGAAGTTAAAGCGCACCGTCTTCGCTGGCTCGGACACGTCGAAAGAATGGACGAGGATCGAGGGGTGAAGAGAGCTTACCTGGGCCGGCCAACCAGTCGGAGGCCGGTGGGCCGTCCCAGGTATCGCCGGAGCGACGTAGTGATGGCGGACCTGCGCGAGCTACAAGTTGGCGACAACTGGAAAGAGATAGCACAGGACCGAGAGCGCTGGCGTGCTCTTGTGCTGGAGGCCAAGACTCACCTTGGGTCGCTGAGCCAGGATAGTAAGTAAGTAAGTACAATTGTACGTGTTGTGAGTTGCTACATATATACTATTTGCGTTTAATACCATTCGAGACAAACTCAAAAAATAACACAAAATTCATAATTTTTTTTTTGAAGCAGATTAAAATGATCCTCCTTTTAACATTTGATCTTCGAATTTCTTATTTAGTTAGTAGTATAAAGTTTTAACAAAGCTCTACTGATAGTCTTTACTCATGTACTGCTCAGTCGTAGAATCAGAATCCGAGTATTATGCAAATTCTCCGCACGACGTCGCGGGTATGAATTTTCACAAAGCTCCGGCGACTTATGCAGATCTCGCGATACAAAGTTTTTTGTACAATTTGTCAATTCTAACTTCAGCCATCTTTTCGCGGTTGATGATTTCAACTTCTTTGTATGGGTTAAATCGGATACCTCTTTTGTAATAGTGAGTACAGATGTTTCAGTTCACAAGCTCTCCTGAGCCATGATAGTGTGTGTTTATATATTGACATACAAAATTGTGTCTGTGTGTATTCGGAATCGTCAGTAGTGTCAAATTCAATTTCGCAATTCTAGTTCCAATTGTAAATACATTGAAATTTCAGTACCGTCAGCATAGCAAGTATGAGCAAAAAGAAAAAAGTTATTGATAGGATAAATGGCGTCGTGCGTATGGTGCGAACCTTCGGTAGCTAAATTTAAATAAGAAAATGACGGAGACAGAGAATCAGAAAGGTAATGGCTAAGGTGAGGTATATGGAAGACGTGCACCAACCTTCAGATCTTCGGGAAGCGAGCTCCTGAAGCTCCAGCTCAGCTAGCCACGTGGAATTCACCGGTTCAGGATCACGTCAACTGACACCACACAAGCCAACGTTCGTCAAGTTCTTACTGTCCACACGCGAAAAAACACCACTTTTGAAACAGCGGGACGGATATGACTTACGAGCAGAAGTTGCTCACATCATCAGCGAAAGGAGCTGGAACAGCTCTTGATGGTACGGCGGTTGAACTGATTCTGTGTTGCGGATTGCGGCGCGCAGAGGGCGCCTCATTGTATAGGTACACGTCAAAGTAGGAATAATGGAAAAAGGATGTGTAGCCTAATACCTTGCGTAATTAATAGATAATAGTACCTGGGCGACCGAGCTTTGCTCGGTTACATCTCAAACATTAACTAATTTTTTTTAAACTTGTCTAAAAACAATGCAAAATAAAAAAAAAATATAAACTTAAACATAAAAAAAAAACAAAAGTAAGTCACCGAGTGGGATTCGAACCCGTAACACTCTTTCTAGCGCTCTCGCTATTCTTAACCACTGAGCTAAATAAAGGCGGTCGCGACGCGACGAAATTAGCGACCATATTCTGCGTGGAAAGAAAAACGCACGAAAACTCGAAAACACGCGTTATCCCAAACATAAAACTAATCTAGATCGATTGTTTACCCCCGAAAACCCCCATATACAAATTTTCAGCAAAATCGTTAGAGCCGTTTTCGAGATCACAGAAATTTATAAATAAATATATATATATATACATACATACAAGAATTGCTCGTTTAAAGGTATAAGATTTAAAGTAGCAGCAGTAAAGTAAATTTTAAGAACTACAAATTTTTAGTAAATATTTATTATAAATAAAGCGTTAATAAGAATGGGTGTTCACAGCAACCAAAAAATATTATAGGCAAGTAAAAAGTTCTAGCACTGAGACACAGATTGAGATCTCTTTAGTGCATTATACAGCAAAATCATTGAATATGGCCTGGTGGTCATTATGCCAAACTGTCACACCAGAGGTCCCGGGTTCGAACCCCGGTCAGGTTTAGATGCAAAATGATCTTTTTCACATTGACCTGGGTCTTGGATGCTTATCTATATATATGTACTTGTCATAAAAAAAATATAGCATCGTTGAGTTAGTATCCTATACAAGAACTTACATTTTTTTGTGTTATTCGTCCATATATTCCGAAGAGGAGTCAATTTATGATTTTTTATAACTACTAGTAGAACAAAAAAAATGTTAATATGAGAATGTATATTCAGAAAGATTTTAATGAGGTCTTTCTAAATATTAATTTTTATGATAATATTATTTTGAGTTAAAAGAGAAAATTCAAAAGACCAGCTCAGATATGTCGTTAGCCGATTTTTACATATTTTACAAATTTTTATTTAACTTGCAATGTATGTCATGTTCGAGTTAAATTATTAAAACGATTTCTATTTTTACAACTATCACAAACGGCTCATTAACGATGACCTTGCTAACGCTACCCTTAGTTACGCACACAGATGCGCATGTGCATACACTTTACAACTACAACCAAGGGTTGAGAGCACTCGTGAAAAACATCTGTAGTGGTGTTAGGTGACGCAAGTCTAAAGCGTATAAAGAAATAGGATATGGTGGAGAATGTTGATATGCGGGGTTGAACACGCAAGCCCAGTTAGAAGCACATAGTCGTGTAAGACCAGGTCGCCTTATTTAATTTCTTTACTTATTCCTCCCATGCTGGTCTGGGAGAAATAAAAAAAAACTTAGAATGTACCAGCTGCTTCTCTTCCCACGCAGATCGTAAAAGCCGATCGAGGGAACGGGCAAAAATGCAAATCATGTTAACAGGCGATGCGGCTAGCAACCCATCACTGTATTGATTGCTTTTCCATCTTCTCGCCCACCATGACGCTAAAAGTGGCTTTTGGGTCTTGCGGCCCTGGGCTCTGCATAGAACCGCAAGACCTAAAATTCTCTGTCTGCCCCATTAGGAATAAAGACGTGATAGTATGTATGTATGTATGTTACTTATTCCTTATTTAATTTAGTCTGAGTGCTTTAGCACTGTGTCTTGACTGCATAAAATATGACAACAAGATGTAAAAACACAATATAGTCCTGGTTTGTTTGTTTATAAAGCTTCATTGAGCATGAGAGGCCTGGTTATAAGGTTCACAAAACAAGCCAATAACAGACTCCAGATATATTCATAGATACACTGGAAGTCTGCCAAAGCGTTGCCGTCTCGTGGACTGGTCATTCCAATTCACTGAATCTGCACAAATTATGTCAGTTCAATTTGTTGATTCATTTTTATTTGTAGAAAATCTGTGTTGAATTTTACATCATTGATGGCCATCATTATGGATTCTGAATTATTTGTTTTAGTGTAAATGGCCAACAATGGCGTTATATTTATAAAAGCTGCCGAAAGACACCTACGCATAAAATAAAATCTTCTCAGTTGCACTACCGTCTTTGCCTTTCTCACATTCCTTTTCATCCACTGGTTGTCTGCAAGAGATAGCTTTAACCGATATGACCGCCCATTTTACTCATTTAATGTAAAATTATTTTTTTGGTGACATTTTTTTTGGTGTACAATAAAGAGTTATCTATCCATCTATGCGAAAGAAGACGAGATATGGGAGCTATTACGCAGAGCTCAATGTTGATTGACACCGCAACGAGTAACGTTACTACGTACGTCGCTTTTGAAATAGAGGTCCAGAGGGATTTACTCTAAAAGCGGTTTGCAAGACGGACATTGCTGCGTATTTGCGTTTCACTGTCAAGCAACATTGAACATTAACTTATATTCTGATAAAGTCTACTTTGGTTTGACATATAAATAGAACGTTTCTTTAGAAGACTATAGTATCATTTTTTAAAGTAACGCCTCCTAAATCAGATTATTTTTTAATCAACTTCAAAAAAGGAGGAGATTATCAATTCGATTGTATGTTTTTTTATTTGTATGTATGTAACGTGATATTTTCGTCAACCGTGGACCGATTTAGATGATTCTTTTTTTATTTGAAAGCCCTTACTCCCAAGTTGGTCCCATATTAATTTGGTAAAGATGTGATGATGACTTCGGAGATATAGAGAAAACTCCTGAAATAAATTGAAGTCGGTTGTTTTTTTTTGTAAAAAAATTTAATTATCTAGAGACCAAAATTGCAACCTGTGAATAGACATTGTTATGCGGGCGGCGATAGATATTGTTATATCCTAAGTAACATAATATTATTCTTCTCTTTTGTTATATAATGATAAATCTGCCCCGCAATGTTCCTTTGTGGTCTTAATTAAAGCTTATTTTGGTCCTAATTTTCTGACATGGCGTTGTTTACTTGTTCGTTAGAGAAATAAGTATGCCGCTCTAGATAAAAGCTAAGCATAACCCTTTTAACGACACTGGAAATGTGACATTATTTTATCTCCAAAACTTGTTTGTTATATGCCAGTCTCTCAAATCGTCTTTTACACCTTAAAAAGTTTTGAGGTTACAATATAGTCAAGTCAAGTCAAAATCATTTATTTATCTTTGGATATTTGAATCACTTGATACGATACTTGTAATTTTTTTCTTTGGATTTTTTCAATTAAAAGTTAAATGTTGACGTCAGATCATTTACTTATAGCTAAGTTTACTGCCGCTTCGTAAGCGTATAGAGGAAATACCTTTAGTTTTGCGAAAAAATAGGGTGCTGTGGTTATTTTGGCATGCCAATAAATTTTAAAAAGTCTTAGCTAATATAATAACCTGCCATTTCTTTGACGCGGGTTCCCTATTTTGTTTTGAAAAATGGTGATGCGATTTTCACTTTACGTAACACGATGTATCGCAAAATTATTGTTACGATGTTATACTGATTTTGATATTTTCTTTACTGTTTCTATGTAACGTTTGAGTTTCGATAAACCCTAAACTGGTCTCCGTTACATTATAAAAAATGTTACTATCAGTCGTTTGGTCTACAATGACTGAATTTGAATTGCAAATAATGATAAAGTAAGCTGTGTCTGCAAGCAAATTATCATTAACTAGCTGTGCCCATGGGCTTCGCTCCCCGAGGGAATTTCGGAATAAAACGAAATTAGCGACCATATTCTGCGTGGAAAGAAAAACGCATGAAAACTCGAAAACACGCGTTTTCCCAAACATAAAACTAACCTAGATCAATTGTTTACCCCCGAAAACCCCAATATACCAATTTTCAGCGAAATCGTTAAAGCCGTTTTCGAGATCACAGAAATTTATAAATAAATAAATAAACAAGAATTGCTCGTTTAAAGGTATAAGATTAGGATATGCTTAAAATATTATCTACTCTATAGAATACGACGCCCTTTTTATTTTAATTAAAAGCGCACACTGTGGCGTCATCAAATTATTTTATTCATACATATTGACCGAAGCCATTAAAAAGAAAATTAAAGCGAACAGTATAGGTTTATGTTCTATTATTAATTATTAAAATTGCATGACATTAAGAAGTTTCTAACCCTGTATACTATGGCAGCTGACCTTTATTCCAGACCAGAGTAAAAGTTGTATGCCCAAATATATTTCCTAGGTAGATTGATCATCATCATCATATCAGCCATAGGAGTCTACTGCTGGACAGATTAAATAAAGATATATTATTTATACAAAGACACATTGCAGTTCCTTCCAAGAAGTCAGCCTTGAGGGCCGGGACGGCTACTGAAGGCCCTGAGGCTGCCAAGCGGTGCAAATATTCATCTCTCAGAGAAGATTAACTGCCTCTGTGGTGTAGTGGTTAGAGCGTTCGGCTCATACCCGGAGGTCGCGGGTTCGATTCCCGGCGGGGGCAACGACTTTGTGCTGTTGTCCTAGTTTGGTTAGGACATTGCAGGCTGATCACCTGATTGTCCTATAAGTGAGATGATCCGTGCTTCGGAGGGCACGTTAAGCCGTCGGTCCCGGTCACTGTCTTTGACATTGGTCGTTACCTAAAACCATGTCAGAGGCCTTTAAGGCGGTTTAAAAACTCTGACACTAGTGTTAGTCACTAACACACACGATAAGAAGAAGAGGAGATTATATTTATGCCTTTTGGTGTTAAAACATTTGGACCATAGGGCCCTGGTGCGAAGAGACTTTTAAAGGATCTTCCCGGGACTGATAGCCACCGCAGGTGACAAGAGGGCTGGTTGCTTTTTCGCTCAACGGATCAGCATTGCTATCCAGCGAGGGAACGCAGCCAGCTTTCTTGCCACCATGCCGCATGGACAAGATGTGATTTTTTAAACTTAGCATAGTTATGTAGGTATAGGTTTAGTTTATAGTTCAGTTTTATATTTTATCAGATTAGTTTTTACTTACCTTTTCTCAATAAAGCGTTTTTGCAGTCTTATTTGAAAAAAGTAGAGGTATATATATCATTATTTGAGATAGTAAGAAAACTACTAGTAAAACTATTATTATGCCCAACGGTTGCCTCAAGTGGTAAAGTTTGCCCATCCGAGTTGAGGCTATCTGTCATGCACGGATATTAATACTTTGGATAAGTGGGGAACTCTGACGATAATTTTGTTTTATTACAATGAAATGAATTATGATGCGTTATATTTTAGAAACAAACGCGCTTTTTCAGGAAACAATCGGTGTTTGTTTTTGTGTCAACTGGCCAACACTGGTGATGTCAGATTTTATATTTTATTAAATCAGTTAAGATGTTACATCCTCTAGCTTGGACAATAATTCTTTCGTCTCGTCTTAGGGCCTTTTGAACTTTTTCAAACATTTTTTTGTTAATGTTTTTGTTATAAACTTCTACTACTTACAATTACTACGCGTCAGGCTTTTTGTCCGTAAGGGACAGCAAGCATCAACAGGAATAAACAAAAACAACGAGGCAATTCACCAAGAGATATGTACTATTAATATAATTTGATATTAAGTACGTACCTCTTGGTAAACAGAAGTTGGATAAAGTGTTCTTGTCTTTAAAGTTTATATCAGCGCGAGAGTTTACCATCTAGTTTTGGCTTGGATAGATGTGGAATCGGCCGAGTTTGGGGAGTCGGAAGCTTGACGGAGAAATGGAAAAAGTTCACAACTGTTGAAATATTCCTGGTGTTAAACTTTTAAGGAGTTTGTACAGAATTTCAACTAGTCTTCTTCTTCTTCTTCCTTGCCTTTTCCCTATTTGGTTGGCTCTGTATCTTAACTGCCTCCATAACCTTCTATCCTTTGCCATCTCTGTACTGACCCCCCGCTTCCCTATATCCAATCTTACGTATTCTTCCCACGTCTTTCTCGTTCTTCCTCTTCCTCAATACCCATCTACTTTCAATTCAACCATTTTTTTGGCAAGTGTTCGGCATCTCTTCTCAACAAGTATATAGAATTTCAACAAGTATAGGCCTTCCCTGTAAGCATTCCTTTTACAGTTGTAGGCAAGTTGATGAACCAATAAAATACTAGTTGTGTTTAAGTTTGTAGCGGGAGCAAAGTGGTCGAGCGCCACAAAGGGAAGATCTTCCCGTCAGCCATGGTGCTATAATATTGACTCCAACATGGCGCAACACTATGATAAGCGATGGCGGGAAGATCATCCCATAGTGGCGGTTGAACATTTCACCTTGCTTCCACTACAAGATGAAACATCTAAAGCTATATTGGCTGTTTTGAGAGAATTCACTATGTGTTTGGGGTCCTGCGCAGTAAATGTAGATACGCTAACACGTTTTTCATCCCGGATGGACGAGACGGAGCCAAGGGCCATATAATTCAACAGCTATGGTTAATGGGCGTGTTGGAGATACAAAAAGCGATAAAAAATAGTGATGAGTCAGACGCGTCACCTATTGACTAGATTCTAGATATCTCTCACTCCCTCAACTTGCTTTTAATATCTGCGCAGAAAGAAAAGCAGCTGGCACCTTCTACGTTTTTTTCTTTTAGGGTTCTGCTCCCACAGGGTAACAACTTTTACTAAGACTTACTGATCGTCTTTCCGTCTATCTGTCGTCCGTCAGTCTGTCACCAGGCTGTATCAAGAACCGTAAGAGCTAGACCGTTAAATTTTCACAGATGATGTATTTCTGTCGCCGCTATAACAACAAATCAAAGTCAAAGTCAAAGTCAAATTCATTTATTTATCTTTGGATATTTGTATCACTTGATAATTGTCACTTTTCTTCCTTTCGATTTCTTATAAGGTAAATGTTGACGTCAGATCAATTACTCGTAGCTAAGTTTACTGCCGCTTCCAAAGCGCAAGTACAGAAGAAACGGTAACAAACTGTACTGCAGCATTTTCTCCAATAACGTCAACTTACAATTATACTGGTATTAAAATTAGATATGTGGACTGAGAATACATTGTTATGTCATAATTATTAATTAAGTATGATGTCAAGTTTAAATACTAAAACAGAATAAAATTAATATTTAAGTAAAGCTCCCATACAACAAACGTGATTTTTATAGATAATGGTTACGTTACCTTACGTGCACAACTCGGACTTGGCTGGTTATTTCCCAGATTTGTATAGAAGATTGCGCAGTAGGTCATAATATCATGATTTGTGTACGAGCATGGCCATTTGGCGCAACCTTTTTATCACAAAGGCGTGTGGCGCGTGCGAGGGGACGATAAGAGGCTGCTGTTACTCATTTTAATTGTATCAATTTATGTCACGTGTGGCTTGTAGAGGTATATAGATATATAAAACATAAATAAATACGTCAGTAATAAATAATGTTAGTATGGTTCTCGTATACTAACTAGACGAATTTAATTGCTCTATAAATTGTATACCTATTTCCGTACATAACCATCTCTCCATCTATTTCACCATCATTCTCCATCATTAATTTCGGGATAAAACTATCCCTCGTATATCCTTTCCTGGGTCTCAAACTTCGTCCATACCTTTTATCGAAATCGGTTCAGTGGTTAAAACGTGAAAAGGTAACAGATAGACAGAAAGAAAGGGTTACTTTCACATTTAGTAGTTTCAAGACCGTTATGCTTTGAATAAATGATAATTCATCGATAGGTTGACCTCAAAGTGTTTATAAGGCCAATGTGCAGCACTGCACCTTATGCGGCTAAAATGAACTGTAATCCAATGCTTTTCCGGCTAACACAAATATTTTTAGAATCGTGCATAAATGTTTATTGAACCGTCATTTGAGCTCGAAATATGCGAAAGAACCACTTCTGTTTATTGAACGCGGCTTAAAATATTTGCTGAATGTCTATTTATCAAGTGGAACAGTTTTTACCGGATTTTGGGATGGATTATCAACAAAAAGTTGTTTAAAGCCGTGTGGTTTCCGGCAGATTAGAACAGGGCCACTCCAAGTCCTCCCGTGGATGTCGTAGAAGGCGTCTAAGAAAATACAAGCAAAACAAAGCTTATAAACATCAATGAGACTTCTCCACCCGTCTGGCCAGCAAGGAAAGTGCAGGCCAAGTCCTTTGGCTGCTCTGGCCAAGTATGGCTCTGGTAGTACAGATAGGGTTGTGCTCATGGAGACAGAAATACCTAATGATTGTGTATAGTTGCTATGTACATAGCCAAGACAAATATTGACAGTCTTTAAAATACATTTAAAGAATCTCTATAGAACTTGGCAGAAATTTAGATCACAATTCTTTTGTCGGGTATAGAACTTGGCTCCCATTTTCACATTTATATTTTAGATGAAATCTGCGAGGAATCTAAGTCCCGCGCAGTCCCATTGCAAACACAATCACTCCGCATTCCGATTCAACACCAATATCTCTCTGCGCTTTGAGAGAGTTATTTACATCAGGGAATTATATTTGCATCTTCTGACAGAATTGAATTCTTTTACTTACTTTCGAGCATGGTATAATAAAACAAGGTATTCTCTTCCCGTGACAGCTGATGACGTAGGTGGAACTTGACTACGTCATCAGGTTGATGTGTTGCCACTGTGTGAAATTGAATTACCCGAGCGTAATGCATTTTTGAACTTTATATACCAATTTCGAATTAATAGTCCATTATATCAATTTATAAAATATTGAATTGATGAATCACGCGAGAATCGCGATATACTAAATAGCTAAGTAACTTAACATTTTATTTAATATTCATGAACTAATTGAGAAAGTCCTTAAATTTACTGAAAATAACAATCAGTGGCAACACTTTCGTGACGTAGTCAAGTTCCATCTCGGGAAGAGAATACCTTGGTTTATTATACCATGCTTTCGAGCACGTTTCAAATTCTTCAAATTTAATATAAATTCGCTACTTTCCAACAACTCAATTCAAATACCTTTTTCTAAACGTCAAAACAATTTTTATGGGATTTGTATAAAATACAGGCTAATAAAGTTATAGTTTCTTTGAATCTAATAGCGTTTTCAATATCAATTTTTCTGCAATACTATCACGTCTCTATCCCTAATGGGGCAGACAGAGCATTTTGAGTCTTGCAATCAAAGCAAAAAATCTAAAACACGTTGAAAATGGATATGATAATGACCAGTGACTTTATTGTGTTGAAAATATTAGTTTTGACGTTTAGAACGAATTATCTGATTTGACTTGTTGAAAATAATTTCCAAAAACGAAAATAAAAATAACACTAGGTCAGTCAACTGAACTGGACGACTAGAGTTGTAGGAACAAAAGAACTTTATTCCGTCAAACATTACCTGAAACATAATTCTCCCGTAGCCTTCCTATAGAACATGAATACCAAATCTCAAGTTAATTGGACGATATTATCATCGCATAAATCAGCGAAGCGTCCGTCGTCCATCCCCGCCGTGACGGACAAATGAGGACATTTGCTTGGCCGGAGATACAGAAAGCAATGGATACACGTTTATTTGCTAAACAATTAAAAAAAAAAACTACTGTCAAGTACATGAAAATGGACTTGAAGGAGAGTAGTTTATATATCATTTTGGCCATCAGTATGGGAAACTTCTACACCCTTATATTTTCTTTCAAGTTCATATTTTGAATATGAAATCTAGTTATATGCTTAGATAAAGACAGTATCTTTGAAATTACAAATCCCGAAATCTGACATCTGATTTAACTTGTTGAAAACTATTTCCTAAAAACAAATGGAAATAAAAATTACACTAGTCCAATCAAAGATTACCTGAAAGATAATTCTTCCGTAACCTTCCTACAGAACATGAATACCTATGTCTCAAGTAAATTGGACGATATTATCATCGCATAAATCGGCGAAGCGTCCGTCGTCCGTCCCCGTCGTGACGGACAAATGAGGACATTTGCTTGGCCGGAGATACAGAAAGCAATGGATACACGTTTCTTTGCTAAACAAATTAAAAAAAAAACTACTGTCAAGTACATGAAAATGGACTTGAAGGAGAGTAAAGTTTATATATCATTTTGGCCATCAGTATGGGAAACTTCTACAACCTTATATTTTATTTCAAGTTCATATTTTGAATATGAAATCTAGTTATATGCTTAGATATGTGCAATATCTTTGAAATTACAAAATTTTACCAAAATCTGACATCTGATTTAACTTGTTGAAAACTATTTCCTAAAAACAAACGGAAATAAAAATTTCACTAGTTCAATCAAAAATTATGTGAAAGATAATTCTCCCGTAGCCTTCCTATAGAACATGAATACCTATGTCTCAAGTTAATTGGACAATATTATCATCGCATAAATCGGCGAAGCGTCCGTCGTCCGTCTACGTCGTGACGGACAAATGAGGATATATATTTGCTTAGCCGGAGATACAGAAAGCAATGGATACAAGTTTATTTGCTAGGCAAATTAAAAAAACCGACTGTCAAGAACACCATCTCGTAATGAATGAAAATGGACTTAAAGGAGAATAAAATTTATATATTATTCTTGCCCTGTGGTTTCCAGCAGAGTAGAATAGGGCCACTCCAAGTCCTCCCTTGGATGTCGTAGAAGGCGACTTAGGAAATACAAGCTAAACAAAGCTTATAAACATCAATGAGACCTGTCAATCTTGTCTGGCCAGCGTGAAGAGTGTAGGCCAAGTCCTTTGGTTGCTCTGGCCAAGTTTTGCTCTGGTAGTACAGAGAGGGTCGTACTCCTGCAGTGGAGGTAGAAAGACCTGATAATGATTTTTGGCTATCAGTATGGGAAACTTCTACACCCTTAGATTTTCTTACAAGTTCATGTTTTGAATATGAAAACTAGTGAGATGCCTAGATGTATGCAATTTCTTTGAAATTACAAAATTTCTCCGAAATCTGACATGTAATCCTACTAATATTATAAACGCGAAAGTTTGTGAGTATGGATGGATGTTTGTTACTCTATCACGTAAAAACTACGGAATGGATTTAAATGAAACTTTACAATAATATAGCTTATACATCATAATAACACGTAGGCTACAATTTATAAAGATACTAGCTGTACCCGCGGGCTTCGCTCCCCGTGGGAATTTTGGGATAAAGAGTACTCTATGTCCTTTCCCCGAGTCTCAAACTATATTCATACCAAATTTCATCCAAATCTGTTCAGTAACTTAAGCGTGAAGAGTAAACAAACAAACAAACGAACGAACGAACGAACAAACAAATATACAAATTCACTTTCGCATTTATAATATTAGTAGGATTGTGTGATCCTGCGCAGACGAAGTCACGGGCACCAGCTAGTTTCATAATAAAAGCTACTACATTTGTATGAAAATGTCTACTGTAAGGGGACTCTTAAAAGCCTGGGGGATTACTCCATAAAATAATACGTCAGTCGTACCTTCGATAGTGTCGTCCTATTTCGATGTCAAACCAAAATAGACTTTATCATCAGACGTTAGTGCTCAATGTTGCTTGACACTGAAACGCGGATACGCAGTAAAATCCTTCTTGCGTACCGCCTTTAGATTAAACCCCCATATATTACCCAATCATTCAATGTCTATTACATATATGGTCAAATCCTTACGTAACACTAATTAATAAGCACTCTATTCCAACGCAATAAGGGCCATTCGAAGGTCATTATTCTTGGTATAAATACGTTTGTCAGCCTGGTACAATCTATTGTCCATATATCGAAAGTTATTGGTTTGTGTTCGAGCAAACATTTATTTCTGTGACAAATATTCGTATTGTGATATAATGTCGTTTTCCTTGTGTCACGCTTCACTGATTTGCTATTTTTACCCGACTCCGTTACAAGGAGGGTCATATTTTTGCAGGCTTGACGGATTTAAGCTTGATTTATGGTGTTAGATTAGGCTTAATTCTGAGAGTGTCATTGGGTATATGAAACATTAAACAAAAGCAGAATAGCTTTTGACGACCTCCGTGGCGTAATGGTTACATGCTAGTCCGCCACCCAGAGGTCCCGGGTTCGATTCCCGGTCAGGGCATGTTGGAAAATGGACTTTTTAGGGTTCCGTAGCCAAATGGCAAAAACGGAACCCTTATAGATTCGTCATGTCTGTCTGTCTGTCTGTCTGTCCGTCCGTATGTCACAGACACTTTTTTCAGAAACTATTAGACCTATACTGTTGAAACTTGGTAAGTAGATGTATTATGTGAACCGCATTAAGGTTTTGACACAAAAATAGAAAAAAAACAATAAATTTTGGGGGTGCCCCATACTTAGAACTGAAACTCAAAAATTTATTTTTCATCAAACCCATACGTGTGGGGTATCTATGGATAGGTCTTTAAAAATGATATTGAGGTTTCTAATAGCATTTTTTTCTAAACCGAATACTTTGCGCGGGAGACACTTCCAAAGTGGAAAAAAGTGTGTCCCCCCCCCGTAACTTCTAAAATAAGGGAATTATAAAACTAAAAAAAATACATGATGTTCATTACCATAAAAACTACCAGCGAAAATTGGTTTGAACGATATCTAGTAAGTAGTTTTTTTTTAATACGTCATCAATCATAAACGGCAATTTACCTTTCATTTAATCAACTCAAATATAAAAACTCAAAAAAAAAACATACTACAAGACTTTTATATTATGTTATTTGCTACTACGGAACCCTTCATTGGCGAGTCCGACTCGCACTTGGCCGCTTATTCAAATTGTCCTTGGTCTTGGATGTTTATCTATATATGTATTTGTTATAAAATATAGTATCGTTGAGTTAGTATCCCATAACACAAGTCTCGAACTTACTTTGGGGTTAGCTCAATCAGTGTAATTTGTCCGTATATATATATATATATACAATGTCCTTTTTTATTAAGTACAAATATTTTAAGGGGTGGTTCAGTCCATCATTTTGAACAACTTTTCCCAATAAATGTTTATCGAAATACGAAAAAAAAATTTCAGCTTTTCATACAAACCGAACTAGTCACGTGATATCAGTACTATGGAAAATGAAATTATTTTTTTCATATTTTGATATACATTTATTGGGAATAGTTGTTAGGCTCCCATGCTGGTCTGGGAGAAACGAAAAAACTTAGAATGTACCAGCTGCTTCTCTTCCCACGCAGATCGTAAAAGCCGATCGAGGGAATGGGCAAAAATGCAAATCATGTTAACAGGCGATGCGGCTAGCAACCCATCACTGTATTGATTGCTTTTCCATCTTCTCGCCCACCATGACGCTAAAAGTGGCTTTTGGGTCTTGCGGCCCTGGGCTCATGCATAGAGCCGCAAGACCCAAAATGCTCTGTCTGCCCCATTAGGGATAAAGACGTGATAGTATGTATGTATGTATGTAGTTGTTAGGAATGATGGACTGAATCACCCCTTAAAATATTTGTACTTAATTAAAAAGGACATTGTATATAGCGGATTTTCGAAAATTTTCAAGCTGTCTAATTTTTTTTTTTATATTTTAATATATTAATTTTCTTTGTTTAGTATCATAATTACCATAATATCATCCAAACGTGTGTTATAGTGTTTTTCAAAATTTAACTATAGGCAACATTAGTCAGGCATTATATGAATTAAATAGAAAATTGTCATGCTCGCACGTTCCACTATCAATGCATATCAATTATAAAAAAAATTTAAGGATATTCGAATTCACGTCGTATCCCAAAATTTTAATTCGATACTAGTATAAGTTGCATTTAAATAATTGTACGATCCAAAATGTAAATAGGTAGGTTTAGTAAATAATTTTATTATTGCCTTTAAGTACTTACTACTAACATATCGCAGTGTGGTTTCCAGCAGAGAAGAATAGGAGCACTCCAAGTCCTCCCGTGGATGTCGTAGAAGGCGACTTAGGAAATACAAGCTAAACAAAGTTTATAAACATCAATTAGACGTCTCCAACCCGTCTGGCCAGCGTGGAGAGTGTAGGCCATAGTCCTCTCGCTGCTCTGGCCATGTATGGCTTTGGTAGTACAGAAAGGGTCGTGCTCTTGCAGTGAAAACAAAAAGACCTGATGTGAATGATGATGATAAATTAACATAGAACTCTTATAAAACTGTAGAACACCCTGTGGTTTTAGAATCTTTTATAAGGATTTATAGTATGATGTATGGTTGAAGATAAAGTCATGTATGCAGTACATAATTAGGTATAAAAACACCCATGAGATAATATTATTACATGAGATTATGTACAACAGTTGCACAAATAACTTGTTAATTTGATGTTGTAAATACGTGTTTCATATTATATCGTGTTCCGATAACTACTTAAGGTCTTAAACGATCGAAGTTCCGAAGTGTGTCCGATTATTTGGAATTTATGTGTTTTTGAGCTTCAGAGTTATTGCTGTTTGGAAACAATTGAGGTTGCGCTTTTAAAGTTTCAATATCTTATACCTTTAAACGAGCAATTCTTGTATGTATATATATATATATATATTTATTTATAAATTTCTGTGATCTCGAAAACGGCTCTAACGATTTCGCTGAAAATTTGTATATGGGGGTTTTCGGGGGTAAACAATCGATCTAGATTAGTTTTATGTTTGGGAAAACGCGTGTTTTCGAGTTTTCATGCGTTTTTCTTTCCACGCAGAATATGGTCGCTAATTTCGTCACGCCGCGACCGCCTTGATTTAGCTCAGTTGTTAAGGATAGCGACCGCTAGAAAGAGTGTTACGGGTTCGAATCCCACTCGGTGACTTACTTTTGTTTTTTTTTATGTTTAAGTTTATATATTTTTTTTTACTTTGCATTGTTTTTAGACAAGTTAAAAAAAAATTAGTTAATGTTTGAGATGTAACCGAGCAAAGCTCGGT
The DNA here is from genome assembly GCA_963555685.1 of Acrobasis consociella. NCBI lineage: Eukaryota > Metazoa > Arthropoda > Insecta > Lepidoptera > Pyralidae > Acrobasis > Acrobasis consociella. The sequence continues at coordinate 367,376 of OY743118.1, forward strand.
CGCCCAGGTACTTTACGTCTGAACGAGCAATGTTTCGTTTCACCGATTCTATTAGAAAAATAGGGTTGTTTTGAAATAGACAGTTAGCATAACAAAAAACATTCAATTGTTCTAAAACGTTACAAATTTTTCGTTTTTTGAATGCTGGACTGTGAGAAAAGAAAAACTTACAATTATAGTAAATAATAATATAAGTACAAGTCACACAGATTGAGCTAGCCCCAAAGTAAGTTCGAGACTTGTGTAACGTGATACTAACTCAACGATTATATATTTTATAACAAATACCTATACACAACGTTCAGCGGCTAATTTTAACAGTAACTCTCTTTAATGTAGACAAATGAGATAGGTTAGGTTACGATAGGGCTTTTATGTTTAAAAAAACCAAAGCCTTATAAAAACAAAGATAAAAAAACGTGGAAGGGACATATCCGTAAAAAATCGAACCACGGGCTATTTACATAATGAGATTAAAATAAAAGTATAAAAAAACGACATATTACAATGAACCCGGGCGGCTACACACTTTCGTATGGAAATACCGACTTTTTTTGTAGTTAAAATGTTAAAACTCTCTTCTCTCTTCTCTTCTCTTATCGTGTGTGTTAGTGACTAACACTAGTGTCAGAGTGTTTAAACCGCCTTAAAGGCCTCTGACATGGTTTTAGGTAACGACCAATGTCAAAGACAGTAACCGGGACCGACGGCTTAACGTGCCCTCCGAAGCACGGATCATCTTTAATTATCAGACAATCAGGTGATCAGCCTGCAATGTCCTAACCAAACTAGGACAACAACACAAAGTCGTTGCCCCCGCTGGGAATCGAACCCGTGACCTCCGGGTATGAGCCAAACGCTCTAACCACTACACCACGGAGGCGAATGTTAAAACCGACCGTACATGAATAAGTAGTAAAATCTAGCCAAACTTACAGCACACTTTTGTCAATGTCGTACTCTTAAACTGGACCGCTGTTAGGAAAACAAACTGGGTAAACAAAGCTAAGTTAGTCCGGACAGTTGAATGAAACTCTTTACTTAGACTAAAAGGATTTGGTAAGTTGGCGACTTCTTTCCTCCGGGATTACACCGGAATAAACACTTGGGAAAGATGAGGTAACTAGGTTAAAGCTTGTTTTAACTTTAACTGGTGCTTTTGTACAAAATAATGTTTTTGTAAAGCTACGATATAGTAATTTATTGTATTTTTAACTTCCGACAAAATAGAGGAGTCTTATAACTTTGACGCTGTCTGTCTGTGACACGTAGTGCTCAATTGGATAGACCGATTTTAATGCGGCAATTTTTACGTGGAAGCAAGTTCTCTTGTGGTAGTTCTTATCTGTATTTCATGATAATCGGGTTTTTGTAGTTTGTCTGGAAAATAATAGATGGCGCAACAGATACGTTACGTTGGCGATATGGATTAATTCTACAATTTAATTCCTCCGCACATCATTAGATTGCAAGCGTTTTTCATATGAATCTACTAGCTGTGCCCGTGGGAATCGGGATAAAAACTATCCTTTGTCCTTCCCTGGGTATCAAACTATATCCATATCCAATTTAATCTAAATAGGTTCAGTGGTTGAAGCGTGAAGTGGTAACAAGCAAACATAAAAACTCACTTTCGCATTTATAATATTAGTAGAATTGAACGTCGGCGTTCATTTTAATTTGCCTGGCAAATATATTTTTCAAGTCGACATCATAAATAGCTAGATGACTGACATGTAGTTGACATCTATACATTACCACCCAAGAAAAGTAAATACGAGTGTGAAGCCAGGGAAATAGGCCTTGTTTTATTAGAGACTGGCTGTAGATTACCAAATGAACCATTAATTACGCAGACAGACAGACACTTCACGTGACGTTCACGACGTTGTTACATTAGCGAATTAGTTTGCTAAATGTAAGGCCAAACTCACATGAAGATGCTGACAATTGGCAACAATAACAATTACGTCGCTACAAATTTAAGGGTCCCCCGACCCAAGACCAAAATACAACTTCTCATACAAACGTAGTCTACGTTTTATTTCAAAACGACATGTCCGATTTGGGAAAAATTTTGTAATTTTAAAGATATTGCAATTATCTAGGTTTATAACTAGTTTTCGACTGTAAAAATATGAACTTGAAATAGAATATAGTGTTTTATATCATTTTTGACCATTAGTATGGGAAACTTCTAAATCGTTATATTTTCTTTCCAGTTCATAATTTTAATATAGGAAACCAGTTATAACCCTAGATAATTGCAATTTCTTTACAATTACCAATTTTTACCGGAATCTGACATGTGGTTTCAAAATTAAACGTAGACTACGTTTGTATGGAGAAGTCTAGGGTCGCCGGACTCTTAAATAGATTATTCAACAAGTATATTTGCCAAGTAAATTAAAAAAATACCCCGACTGTCAATAGTTTCATATATAAACGATATCTCCGTAAATATCCGTAGCGTCATCTATCATTTGCTAGACAAACTATTTTCAAGCGTTTTTCATCAAACATAGCTCACCGCAAGGGAACTTCCTTTTACGTTAATCACCGCATCGAAATTGGTCCACCCGTTTGAGCGCTATTAGGCCGCAGGCAGACAGATATTCAATAAATTCAAATGATTTATTACATTTCATAAAGTACCTCTTTAGTTCTATTCTTCCTCAATTTTAAAGCGTCCGTAGTTTGAGGTCTATATTGAAGAAATGTCAGTATAGGTTGTATGTACAACAGTGGCGGAGTCTCCTTAGAAGCAGATTCCCATCGAGTTCCCCCTAAGGGAACTCGATTCGAACTTCTAAGATATATGCATTTATTACTAATAACAATTATAACCTTCGTATATCGGTGCAATTACTATTTTCATAAGCCGTAAACTAGTAGTATGACTGGATTGCACGCACCCACATATTCAAAATACGAAAATTCTCTCTGGTTATTGAAATACACTCACAATAATAAATGCATAAACACGCTCAGATACCTACATATTGTTTACACTTAGGGCCCATTTACACGGTGCAAGTTTCTTGCCCGTTGCATGCCATTTTATTGCAGCAATAGACAACTTGCATGGTCTAAACGAAATGTCAGCCATACAAATCATTTATTGCTTCAATAAAATTGTATGCAACACGCAAGAAACTTGCACCGTCTAAATGGGCCTTAAGTTAATGAAAATCAGCCGGACATGCAACGGCTTATTATATAGCTGTACTAGTCCAAATTCTCACCCAACGCCACTTATGTACAAGTTTGTTTAACTTGAAAAAAAAGGCGTTAAGAGGAAACGATAACAAAATATAGAAGTAGCATTTCTTCAATACCAATTTCCACATAATATGTTATTTTTTCACACAATTAGAGTTATATTTTAGCGTGGCAATATGAGTGGCGAGCCTTACATATTGTTTCCACGAGCATACGCTAAGTGTATTCAGGCGTTGGTATTGAATATTTATTGATGAAAGTCGTAAATAACACTTTATTTCTTTATTTATCGCTTACATGCACTCATACAGAAAATGGTTAATAGGTAAGCACATGAACCCTGGCAGGGTGTTAAGAATTTATAGGTACTTATTTGAGTTTTTATAGATTCTCCATGTTGGTCTGGGAGAAAAGAAAAAAACATAGAATGTACCAGCTGCTTCTCTGTCCGGTAGATCGTAGAAACCGGTCGAGGGACTGGGCAAAAACGCTTATCATTTTGCTGCCCCAATATCAGGGTAGTTACAGGACCTGGGTAAATGGCATTCATGGACAGAGGCTTATTCCTAGTACTGGAAGTTTGAAGACTGCGTATGTTTACATCTTCATATAACACATCTGCTGGAAAATTTCAGCGACATGGGCCTGCCTGGCCTTGTCTAAAGCGGCTTACACACGACAAAATTGCCATGCAACCTGCAGCTGCGGTATGTTACCACAATTTCAATCACAACTTCAGTGCACCTCCTATCGTCACAGCGTGCGCACGCCTGTAATAATGGCTCCTACGAGTAGCTTTCGAAATTCCAAAAAGCGGGGCTCACGATTACCTTATAGTACATGAACCTACAGGTAGAAATAAAAGGCTCATGAAGAATATATGTAACAAAACAATAACCCTATAATCGGCAAAAGGGCCCTGTATGAAGAAGATTTTTTTATTTTGAAAGTGAATCCACCGATGTAGAAATTTAAACATATTTAAATTGATAGGTAGAAATGGATAATAATTAGACTAAATAGGTCTTAATTAAATCAGGTACAGGTTCCCGCTGGATCTACGGACATCTTTTATTTTGCTACAATGTCTATTATGAGAAAGAAAAGAAGATATTGGACGAAAGAAGGCTACAAAAAAAATCACAATGAATATAATGTTATTTTTAAAACCAGAAGATTTTAATAACTTATTAAAGAGTACCTATGTTTGTCTTTATAAAGTTCTAAAATATTTAGCCACACACATTTTCCTCGCTGTTCATATTCAATTTTAAGTAACGTAGGTTACGTAGGTACGTATTGAAAGTTTAAACCAGATACTAGGTACTTAGAGAACCGTAGCATAACGTGTTGCAGTTTCAACGGTGTGCGCACGACTGAGGCAAATTGCATTCAACATACCAACCGCGCTACACACGTTGCGACACTCATACAACTTGCTGTAAAGCAGCGGTCGGATACAGCCGACACGCTTGCTGGGACACGCCCACAATACGTCTACACACATCACGATCTGCAGCACAGCACCAGATTGCTACTGCAGATTGTATTAAAAATTGTGTCGTGTATAAGCGGCTTCCCGGCTTGCGCCTCAAACGTCACTGTGTCACGTTCCGTTTCCCAGAAATTCGTCGACATTACCCCGCGAGACAACACCCGCTCGTTATACATTGCGGGTGCTTTGTGCAATTACCGCGCGGTCTAATTCAAGCAAATTACGCAAACGAACAACACGAACGCATTATGAGAGCTATTTGCTGTTTAACAATACGTCTCGTTTAACTTTGTGTTTTGTTGTAGGTCTGGGAGAAAAGAAGAAATTGATAGTACCAAATGTTTGTCGCGTATTGTAAAAGCCGCCTTTAAAATTATGTTTAATAAATCGTTCCGCTGACGACTTGTACGACTTTACGAATTAATTATTTTATGCTAAGGAGCACATTTGCATTTAATTCGTCTTTTTGTAAATAAAAAGATATACGTCAAATTTGATGATCTCTGTGGCGTAGTAGTCCCCATTGCTAGTCCGCCACCCAGAGGCCCCAGGCTCGAGCCCCGTTCAAAGCAATTTGGAAAATGGCTTTTTTAAATTGTCCTGGGTCTTGGATGTTTATCAATATATGTTTTTGGTATAAAATATAGTATCGTTGAGTTAGTATCCTATAACCAAGTCTCAAATTTATTTTTGGGGCCAGCTCAATCAGTTTAATTTGATTCGAGTATAATAATTTTATTATAGCTATTGTTAGTCTCAACTTTCTACTACTTACTTACGTACAAAAGGTCAAATTTATTAAAAAACTTCATCACTGACTCAAAACTTTTTTCTGCTCATATCTCACAAAGAAAAATGTTAATTGTGATTTGAATTTACGGCCATTTATAAAACTTATAATTGAATTTAGACTTCATATTTCATGATAAACTTAATAAATTTCGAAATTCGTTAAAAAGTTAAGAAAACTAAAAAGTTTGACGAATAAATGGGCATTTTCTTTCTTTATGTTATAACGTGTCAGTATTATATTTATATACGTTATAATTACTTCAGTCAAAGAGATTATGAGTCAAACTTTTCCGGTAAGTAGGCGACCAATGCTGTAAAAATTAGTTACATTCGGCGTTTCTCCTCAGCAGTCGACAGCAGGTCGTTGCGCAATGCTGGTATCGAAAGTTTTTTTTAAAATAATAAATTATATTTTCAAATACAATTCATTTAATTTTGAAATAAAATGGGAACTACCTATGATAATGGCTTGGGATTTTGCAGCATTGACTGAAAGCCCGAACTGACGAGACCAGTTAGCGATACAAGCAAGGTCAGAATTGATTGCACTAATAGCATTCATGAAATTCTGAAGAGGGGCGGCTGCATATATCTGCAAATCATCAGCATATAGATGGAAGGATGAAGAGAGAGAAGCAGTAATACCATCAATGAACAAAGAGAAGAGAATAGGGGATAATATTCCACCCTGCGGAACACCAGACTTAACTTCGCACCAGTCAGAACGGCGATCGTCGACTTTGACCAGTTGAAAACGTTCCGTAAGGTAGGACTAAAACCAAGACAGAGTAATGGGCGAGAAATTAAGGGAACGCATTAGTCCAATCAAAATATCAAAATCTACCGTATAAAACGCATATACACGTAATGTAAATTATACTTATTGAAGGGTAAATGTGCCTGTAAAGGTGTAATTACTGAATAAACTTATAAAATTTGATTTTTTTCTGATTCGAAATTTGAAAGGCATATGTTAGTGTGTGTGTCAAAATTACAGTTACTTTTCAATATGTTATTTATAATCGTTACATCTTTTCTTTTAAGTTTTTGATGCCAGGAAGATCATGCTTCAAAAACCTTCGAGAAAAGGTAAGTACCTATATAGTTCACAAGTTTAGTTTAAGTTGTCTCGTCTTGGCAAGGACATTGTAGTGTCCCCAAATATAACTATCTACTGTGGCTGTATCCGACGTGAATCTGTTTTTAAACCCCGACAAAAAGATGGGTGTTATAAGTTTGATGCTAATATTGGCTCATGTCGGTCTGTTTGTCTGTATGTGGCATCGTAACGCTCGAACGGATGAACCGATTTCGATGGAGATTTTATTATGAGAAAGCAGTCAGGGCTTTCTGTAGCAAATAATAGATAGCGCTACAGATATGTCAAGGGATTTTCTAATTTGCCTTGCAAATAAATTTGTTGCTCAAAACAAAAATAAATGTTTAAAGTAAAGCCTATGAGCGGTACTACTCACCGGTCGCACATATTATGTACTTTCTTACATGATATAGTCACGGTAGTATATTGTACGGCGACACCGCTGTATAAGCCTTATGAATAATTCATATTATCTATAATATTGATGCTGATGAACACGCACGGCACTATATTGTTTTTCGTATAAAGCTCCATTTATATGCCGCCCTTCAAGGAATTATATACAGATATTATACAGATACATTATCACGTCTATATCCCTGACGGGGTAGACAGAGCCCAGGGCCGTTAAGCCCAAAGGCCACGCTTGGTGGTGGGCGTTAAGATGGAAAAGGAATCAAAATAATGATGGGTTGCTTGCCGCATCGCCATGATTCAAATCTCACCCATTCCCTCGATCGGCTCTTACGATCTGCGCGGAAAGAGAAGCAGCTGGTACATTCTACGTTTTTCTTTTCTCCCAGACCAGCATGGAAGGAAAGGAATTATATATCAACCACATTATTATGACGAAATGAAAGGGTTCCTTGTTTGGACTTCAGAACCGAAAAGCTGGTGAAACATTGCAAGAGAGTCTACAATATAAGTAATTATGAGAAGCCTTAGCGAACTCAGCCGTAGCTTTCAGTAAGAAACTTTTAAAGCTTTAATGCACCGAGCAACTTTGTTTGCAGGAAGTTAACTTTGTATTGTACCGCTCGTGAACATATTCTCGGTTGCCTGGAAGAGATTGCACTTGCGAAAAGCCACCTTTTGACATCTGTTTTATGTTAGCTACTTTTCTGTTATATTTTGGTGCAATGAAGATTTAAACTAACTATTCCTATAAACCGATATCAAAAAAAGAAGGGGTTATCAATACGTGGCGATCTTTTTTTTAAGTACATACATACATGCATACAATCACGTCTTTATCCCTAATGGGGCAGACAGAGCGTTTTGGGTCTTGCGGCTCTATGCACAGCCCAGGGCCGCAAGACCCAAAAGCCACTTTTAGCGTCATGGTGGGCGAGAAGATGGAAAAGCAATCAATACAGTGATGGGTTGCTAGCCGCATCGCCTGTTACCATGATTTGCATTTTTGCCCATTCCCTCGATCGGCTTTTACGATCTGCGCGGGAAGAGAAGCAGCTGGTACATTCTAAGTTTTTTCATTTCTCCCAGACCAGCATGGGAGCATTTTTTTTAAGTATGTTTACAAATTATCCGAAGACACCTGGACCGATTTTAAAAATTATTTTTGTGTTTAAACCGGTAAAGACCCGGACGAAATTTATAAATGTCCACGTTCATTGTCTAACTATTGTGTCTGGTATTGGCGGTAACGGAATGGTAAAAGGGATTACTTATCAAGTGGTCTCACAGAGATTTTATCAAAATCGTTCGAATAATTTGGAGGTGAAGTAGGTTACTATTTGTGAAAAATTATTGAAATTTAAACTTGATTGTCAAAATATAAAGTTATTTTATTTATCTTAGGCAAGCTTGGAAGAACTTCTATACGAAAATTCCAGACGCACACTCGATAAGAAGTACCATAGTGGCATAATAATATGAATGTGGATGAGCAGGCGAAAAATATGATTGCGTTTCTATTTTCTATTTCTCAGCTGTTTGACGGAGTTTCCGTTTTAAAACTTCCCACAAAGCTGTATAAACTTCTAGACGGTTGAAATTTTTGCCATTTCCACGACAATGCGAACATTTGCAATTTTGCTCATATTTTTTCTAGCTTTGTCGGAAAGCAGCTGTTGAAAACTTGTTAACAGTTGGAGAGCATTTTAAAATGCATTAAAAGGTAAAACGTATGTGCTAAATAACATTTACAGGGAGTTGATGTGAGGCAGACGGACTTTAGCTAAATTGTTTTAAGGGGCTACTTGACTTTTTCCGGGTCTAGTGCTGACCCATTTGAAGTAAATTGGTTGAAAGGAAATGGAGACCCCGGAAAATTCAGGTAGCCCTATAACTGTTCGGGCTGTTTTTTCTTGATTTCGCACTATTTTCGGCATCCTTGGGAGACCATTGACAGTTACATTATATTTGGAGTAGGAAAAGCGAACAAGTGCATTCCGGGCTCTAAGGCAACACAGTACAGCTGAAGATGCAACGAAGCAGAAACGCTCTAAGATAAAGAAGAAATGCATAATATTTACTAAATAATAAGTACTAGTATTTATTTTGTGATATTACTTGAGTTTAGCTATTTTATTTATTTATTTATTTATTTATTTATTTATTTATTTATTTACCAATTTATGCACACGGAAAAAGAATACAGAGAGTTCATAAAATAAAAGTTGTACAAAGGCACACTTATCTCAAAAGAGATCTCTTCCAGTAGGCCTGTGAGAAGAGATGTTTATGTAAGAGAGGCATACAGGCGTGTTCATACATAGGATTGAGAAAGAAGAAAATTAAAATTACATAAAACTACACAAACTACAATAAACATACTTATACATATATTACACATATACTTAAATAAATACATATATATATATCTAGAAATAAATTATATATATTCTTTAACAAAATAACATTAAAAATATAGGTTACAATTAAGATGATTCCAATAAATAATGATCTTTTACTCGTCTTTTAAACACAGAAATCGTTTTAGATTCGCGTATAGCAGGTAGTAATGAGTTCCATAGTCTGACTGCATGTACCGAGAAGGAGTGGGAAAAGGTAGCGGTGTTGTGGGAAGGAAATTTAAATTATATTTATTTATTCTATTCCCTTAATTCCAATTTCAATTTATTTATTGCTTCCCACATTGTACACATATTACACTTAACTACATAGTCCCCTCTTAAATAAGTAGGTACAATATAAAGCTCCCAAGATAGGACATTGTGGATTGCGGAACGGCTTGCGGATTTTTAGTTTTTATTAATGCTTAAATTATTATGAATTTGACCGGTAATTTTCAATTTCAATTTGTCAACAAATTAATAGAGTTTATTAGGTCGAAGTTACTACGTATCAGAAACGCTATTATTCTTATATATAACTTAATTACATCTTTCTATTCTTTCATGAACTTGCCGGAAATATTGTTCGGAAGATTTCCCTTTAAACATTTTCTAGGTTGGGAAAGTAATTTCGTTGAATTTTGGTATAAAAATATAGAGCCTTGCCGGTGCTTGAGGCGAGTAAGTGGCTTTTTGTTATGCAAACACAGCCTATGAAGACGCTTTAAAATATTTATAGCCTTCCTTTAATAGGCTTTGCTAGATGAAGGCAGCGTTGGTACTTATCGAAGAATATGCTCGTAAATTGTATGAGGTCGTAAGGGATGTAAATTCTTAAAATAACGATAGAGATATAAAAACGGGAAAATTTACTAGAATTTTTATTAGTTAAGTTGAAAATAGGGCATAAACATACATACATAATGTTTATTGATCATATTTGCCTAGGATGAAGGGCTCTGCTAGACATAGTTACGTCATACTTTTATGCGTGTTTTCTTTGCAAATATGAACAAATAACCTTATAATCATAAAAATCTGCACTCCTTATAGCAATCCTCCATCCTTATATCACTCCCATGCTGGTCTGGGAGAAATAAAAAAACTTAGAATGTACCAGCTGCTTCTCTTTCCACGCAGATCGTAAAAAAAAGGGAATGGGCAAAAATGCAAATCATGTTAACAGGCGATGCGGCTAGCAACCCATCACTGTATTTATTGCTTTTCCATCTTCTCGCCCACCATGACGCTAAAAGTGGCTTTTGGGTCTTGCGGCCTGATGCTCTGCATAGAACCGCAAGACCCAAAATGCTCTGTCTGCCCCATCAGGGATAAAGACGTGATAATATATATGTATCTTATATCAATATGTGACCGAGAGAGCGAAGCGAGTGAAGTGTTTCAGTTTCGTTTGACATAAATCAAAAATGCTTTTGTCCGGCTGTCCGTCAATTTGTGTCCGGCGGTTCTCGCTTACAGGTCACATTTCTCAACCGATTCTCGTCATATTTTGTGATATGGTTTAAAAAATTGTATAGATTTTTTACCATTCAGTTTTTGAAGTGAAAACTTCTTTAGCGGCGTTGTGCTCTTTTTTTGGAATGGGTAAAAAATGTTAAACTCGCGTCAGGACACGTGACCTGATCGAAAATTCGTAAGACGGATGGAGAGTAGGCAGCTGGCGCGGCGTAGGAGAGGGAGTATCCCCCTCTCTTTCTACGGCGCGGCGAAAATGTATGCCTGCGCCTGCTGTATCGTTTAGGCGGCGCATGGCGCTTGCGCGAATGTTCGTGTGTGTTTATGTTACAGCGTGCTACGCGCATCCATGGATGGTGACAGCTGATGGCTCGACCGTCTGTGTAGTGGCCATACTGCTGTGTTTTCACTTCTGCCGGCACACCCAGAGTGCAACCCGTCGTTTTTTTAAATTCATTACAATGGCGGAAATAAAGGGGTTAAAAACTTTTAAATCATTTCAAAAAAATTTCAGAAATGTCATAATACTTTTTTTTACACAATAAACTTCAACGGATCAGGGTGACTTAAGAGGTCTACCGCTCACAGACCCACGCTAGTTTAAGTAGTATAACAAATTTATGAAGGCAGGATTTCAAGGACCTGAGAGTAAGTTATTTCTCCACTTCTCAGTTGTACTGCTTTATAGCCCGGTGTCCGCTTTCATGCAGTTTCTTCTGTATTCATAAAACGCCAGCCAAGGGATTAAAATCGAGAAGAATCGATTACGCTGGCGAAATTTACCATTTGGGAGTAATTTATCAACTCTCCTTGGAGGTGCATTTGTGTGAAAAGATTTCGGTTCGCTACTTCAGTGTTATCGTGTGAATGAAAGGCAAAGAATCAGATTAATCCATCTTCGTTTAAACCGTCATCACCCAGTCAAGTGTGGCATTGAGTGAGTTGATATTTTTAGGGTTCCGTAGCCAAATGGCAAAAACAGAACCCTTATAGATTCGTCATGTCTGTCTGTTTGTCTGTCTGTCCGTCCGTATGTCACAGCCACTTCTTTCCGAAACTATAAGACCTATACTATTGAAACTTAGTAAGTAGATGTATTATGTAAACCGCATTAAGGTTTTGACACAAAAATAGAAAAAAACAATAAATTTTGGGGGTTCCCCATACTTAGAATTGAAACTCAAAAAAATATTTTTCATCAAACCCATACGTGTGGGATATCTATGGATAGGTCTTCAGAAATGATATTGAGGTTTCTAATATCTTTTTATTCTAAACCGAATACTTTGCGCGAGAGACACTTCCAAAGTGGAAAAAAGTGTGTCCCCCCCCCCCGTAACTTCTCAAATAAGAGAATTATAAAACTAAAAAAAATATATGATGTTCAATACCATGAAAACTACCAGCGAAAATTGGTTTGAACAAGATCTAGTTAGTAGTTTTTTTTTAATATGTCATAAACTACAATTTACCTTTCATTCAATCAACTCAAATATAAAAGTTTTAAAAAACATACTACAAGACTTTTATATTATGTTATTTGCTACTACGGAACCCTTCATGGGCGAGTCCGACTCGCACTTTGCCGCTTATTTTATTTATAGAAGTTAGAATCATATACTGTACAGATTATAAACGTATATTAAAAGATAATAAGACAGGTCGGGCTACGTGCGTGGTTGTGAATGCCGTCTTAGAACTAACTAAACTTGTGTGAAATTTTACTTTTTCAATCACATTTTATACTTACGTCAGTCGCCTATAACTGTTTAATTTGTTAATTCTGCTTTAGCTTTAGTTAGCTGCCTCTATTGAGGAGATTCGTAGGAGAACTAAAGTCACTGACATAGCCCAGCGGATTAGCTCGTTGAAATGGCAGTGGGCGGGACACATAGCGCGACGAACCGATGGCCGATGGGGCGAAAGGGTTCTCGAATGGCGACCGCGTATAGGCAAGCGAAGCGTAGGACACCCACCCACAAGGTGGTCTGACGACCTAACCAAGGTCGCTGGAAGGCGCTGGATGCAAGCAGCTCTAGATCGGTCATTTTGGAAATCTTTGGGAGAGGCCTATGTCCAGCAGTGGACGCTATGCGGCTGAAATGATGATGAATGAGCTGCCTCTATTAGTTTTCCTTTAAACTTCATTATTATACTACTAATGTGATTTTTTACGTGTCCTTATATACGTGTTTAGGAGAATGAGCGGGGACATTTAACTCTAACAAAATTTGCAAAATCAAAAAATGGTGTTCACTTGTTCATAATATATTCAAAAGACCCATTCAAGTAAAAAAAAAAACTGAAACCTGAATTGTTTTCTAGATTTATTTTACCACTTTTTTGTCATAACTAATAAAAATACCCATGCCAAATTCTTGCTTTCTAGTACTTAAAGTCTCCGAGTAAAACCGTGCACAGACAGACAGATGGACAGTCACGAAGAAACTATAAGGGTTCCATGTTTATTACGGAAAAAACCTGACGTTCAAGTCGATTTCATCAAACGTAGCTAAGAACTATCGCAATTAAACTTGCATTCATGTAAAAAAACCGTATCAAAATCCTTCCTTCCGTTCAAGAGTTACGATGATGTCACAGACAGATAGAAGGAAGGACAGATCGACATTAGTAAAAAAAATAAAAGCCTTTTTTTGTCGGTTGTTAAAAATTAAAACAAACCTTTTACACAATAGGATAAAAATAAATTGATAAATTCATGTTACTGATCTCATTTTTATTGGTAAAGGTAACAAGGGCCTTTTCCGTAATCGCTTTCGCTATAATTATAGACACGTAGGGCCTTTGAAAGAAAATTTATAGACCAAATAAAAGAAAAATTAAACGTGAAATCATTTATAGAGGTTAAGAACTTAGCGGAAGGAAGAGAGACATGGAAAGCACTCCACCGACAAGAGCCCAGCTCTTAAATATAAGAAGAAGAGGGCCTTTGAAGGAAACGGTCAAGATTACATTTAGGTTTACGCTTTTTCAAAGAAACGTGTAAGAGCTTTCATATAACTTAAACATAGGTACTTAAACCGCCAATATAAATATACCGACTAAAATACAAAGTAAAAAGATTTATTATTTGTATTCGTGTTATTATATAAACCTAATAACAAATGTGACTAGGCAGGTCACATAAAACTAGTAGTTCGCCACGAACTTAGACCTCGCGATTATTATTTCAGAATTATGTACCTGATTGGAATAAATAATCGGTGCAGGTTTACCGATATGCGGATTCATGATTGTGACCAAATGTCCAAAATAGTTGGCAATCACAGCCCTTTCTTCAAATGACTTTCGATCTAGCTCTGAAATGTCAGGAGCACCTTCCTACCATACATCACATGGATATGAGGTCTACCGTGATGCTGAAATTCAGTTCTGTACCAGTAGTCTTTCGCCGAAAAATGACCTATCATTTTGCAAATGACAAAGTCAGCTCGTTGTTGAAAAAACCAGAAAACTTTTAATGGGTTTTCGTTCAAATGTTTATTTATATTGCCATGGCTCTATGCCGCTGCTCATTAGTTTTTTACTTTCTTCGTAATGCTACTTTGCGGGCTTTGGTTGCTGTTGATCTCTTGTAAGTTCGTGGCATAATTACTAATACTACTACAGAAGCACAGACAAGCAGCGATAGCGATTGAACGTAAGTTCGCTCAACAAAATTGCTAAATTTAATAAACAAGCCAACAATCAATCAAAGTCAGCAAAAACTGAAAAAAAACCTTATCGTCAAATAAGCAAAACCCTTTTATTTTAAAGTCTTAAATATGATAAAATTTATAGAACTACATATGAAACTCAAAATAATAAGCATAATAGTTATTTAGAGAAATTACTTCGTAGACCCCAGGGGAGATATGTATTTTTAAGAAAGTTGTTCAGTAACCCGACTGAATTCATCCTTAAATAGTTTCAGTATATTTTGTAAGAAGATTTGTATGGTATATCCGTTACGATAGACTCCGCGAGTCACCCTAAACCCGTTTAAGTATAACGCATAAAAAAGTTGTTAAGACAAAAAAGTTGTTCAAATAAAAAAAAATGTTTTTATAATGGCAACAAAAAATTCTATTGTCATTTTTGAAAATATTTTGAAATGGCGGATATATAACAGTTTTAAAATTTTAAACCCCCATATTTCCGCCATTTTGAAAAATTTCGTAAAACTGGCTCGACAAAAAAAATCTATTAAGTTGCTAAACCTGCTTACAAAATTTCATGAGAATCGGTTAAGAAATGCGACTTGTAGGCGAGAACAGACAGACGGACAAAATAATTTTTGGTTAATCTCGAAACTGAGACGATTCGCTCGCTTCGCTCGCTCGGTCAATTAAAGTCACTTTACGCTGGATTCTTATAAATACTTACAAAAAATAAGCTAAGCGTCGCTATTCTCCAGATAATAAACAAAGGAAGGATAATCACCAGTCAAGTGCGAGTTGGACTCGCGCACGAAGGTTCCGTACCAATTATCTATAAAAAATCACGTTTGTTGTATGGGACTTACTTAATTTTATTCTGTTTTTTTTATTTGTTGTTAAAGTGGCAACAGACATTCATCATGTGTGGAAATTTCAACTGTCTACGAGTAGCTATATCACGGTTCATGAGATACAGCCTGGTGACAGACTGACAGACGGACAGACATACGGACAGACAGAGATACAACCTGATGACAAACAGATAGACGGACAGACGAATGGACAGACAGACAGCGGAGTTTTAGTTATAGGGCCCTTTTTTAGCTTTTGGTTACGGAACCATGAAAATGGGTCGGTGGCAATCAATAAAGATTTTACTTTTATAAGTGGCTGAAAATAGAATGAAATAATAAGGAATTAAATTACTAAAATAAGAAATCAGACAAAAATCATTTTAGAAAGAAAAAAAAATTTGTTGCTTGTACATTTATTATTCTGAGATTACGGAAATGTTACCACTAGCGCCATCTAGTGACAGCCACAAGAACTAACATTTCACCTCCAGACGCTGAAACCAGCTGTGAAACCTCCTCGTTAGTTCTCACGTACTGATGCTCTACGAATGTAAACAGTTCAAGTTAACGCGTATAGATGGCGTTAGTTATCACATTTTTACTTAGCTGTTTTAGCAGTTGTAGCACTGCTCAGTACTTTAGTCGTCTCATAAGACATCTAAAGAAGCATATTAAATAATAGCGTGGAATGAATTAATTAGCCTCAGTGGTTTATGTAAATGTCTTATAATGTTCTGTTGTACCTATTTTTGTTATATGTTCATTTAAGTAAATAAAAAATTAAATAAATAAAGCTACTACAAAGTAAAACAAATTATTGCACCAAAATATATAAAAATAACTTTTAAATATATAAACTATATATACAATAGGCGGCCTTATCGCCAAGGCAATCTCTTACAGGCTACCTTTGGGTGACAGAAATGGCAAATAAAAATAAGAATAAAAGTAATAGTAAGTTTATTTAATGGAAAAAAATAAATTTAATTTAAATTAAAACAATTCAACTTAAGTTTTAATTTAATTTTTTTTAAGTTTATAAAAATAATTAACCAAGAAATTTAACTTTTAAAAGGGATTAATCCAATTACAGTGTTTCTCAAACTCTCCCTTCTATCTTAAACTGCTTTGACAGCGGCCCCTGATATTGTTTTAAATTTTTCTTAGCAAAGTTTCCGAGTTACTTCGTTATTGGAGTTTTCTTTGAGACAAGGAAGTCCGCTATTGGAAACTCGTTAAGCAATGGGTCGAAGTTTTATTTTAATTAATATATTTATAATATTAACATAAACTGTTTATGGTAAATGGCTACATTATTTATTAAATAAACTTAATAAATGTCCAAAAGATACATCAAATTCTTTCTTATAAACAAATAATGAAGTACATCGAAATGTATTTAAAACTATTCAAGGTTTGTCGCACATCTAATTCAGAAATACAATTAATCCTCATCTATCATATCAATCCAAAAATCAGTTATCCATTATGTCTGCATTTGGCATTCAATGTGTTAAAACTTAAGACCACTAACTAAATATTTCAGAAATTATTGTTTTAAGCCTTTATGGAAGTTTTCTCAGAACCATGATCACAAGAGACATAATATCAGAAATGTCCCTTGCAATTTGCATCTCATCATAAAATTGGTAAAAAGTTTCGGAATCCTTGGAAAGCCGAGGCGAGTCACCAATATCAAATGTCTCCGCACAAAGAAGGGCCTGTAATCCGACTATTACATACCAACCTTACGATTACAGGAAAAGGGCGGATCCAGTCTTCGGTACAGGGGACCCCCCTCACTGTCATAGAGATATCATAAACTCATTCTCAAGGAATCAAATGTTTATGCACTAATTATTTAGGCCTTTGCAGGCACTTTTACGTCTTATAATTGTATACACAAATATTTAAATATATTAATTTAGCATTTTAGAACGACTTTCTGTTGATAAGAATGTAAATGAGGAGCTTCAGCTGGCGTTTATTTTTTTTATTTTTATTGTTTTTGGTGGTTTTAGCGTTTATAATAACCAATTTAGTTCACATTTGGATGGGGGACCACAAAAAGTGGCATATAAATATATCAAGCTCCTCCATGCTTCGCAAAATATATCTGCACTTGTCGAGCCATGAAGAAGCATAATAAAGTAACAGAAAAATCTTATTGATCATATTTCACACTAATCTTGGCTTTTATGACACTAGATGTCAAAAAAAATTAAAAAATCCCGTCTGTTTTCCGCGAGAGTTTCATACAGCTCAGGGAGGGGCCAACATCACCATGACCCCTGCAAAGTATACGCCCTCATACGGGACAAAGGGAAAAGTCGCATTAGAGGGTCACCTGTAATTTGGAAAGATAAAAGATACGTAATAGGCCTTCGCACAAGATGGGTACATAAGTTATGATGCATTTAGTACGGAATCAGGGAATAGTGGATTCTCTTTGTGAGGGAATTCGATTATAGGCTGCGGTATAATAGCGTAATGGGATGGTGGCTTGATTTGTCTGAATAGTGAGTACGAACTTATGTCTGTTAAATAAAAATTGTAGCACTCTTGACTTATTTACACATACACTCTCGCGGTTTTCTATATAGAACAGAAATACAATAGAATTGCAATTTTAACAACAGGCAAGACGAATGAAAAAATATTTTTGGTCCATCGGTTAGATTATTAAAAAATATTGAACAAGTATGTTTTCTTTTCTTTGAGAAACCAAAAATGACAAAGATACAGCGCATTTAAATTTCGCATGACATCACGGCTGGGTACGATTTTTACTTAAGGCCATACCCAAATTTTCCGGGGTCCAGTGGCGCCGCCATTTAAAATAAATCATTTAAAAGGAAACGGAGATATCATTTAAAATTGTGTCTTGGTCAAGTTCTAGATACCCATTCAAAGTATTTTTTAAACTACTTTTTGTAGTTTAAAGTGAGAACGTGAAGCTTTTCTACGCACATTTGCGAAAAACGGCCACTTTTAGCTAGTGTGCGTAGAAAAGCTTCACGTTCGCACTTAAAATTATAAACAGTAGTTCATAAAATAGTTTTAAAGGTTATCTAGGGCTTGACCAAGACACAATTTTGAATGATATCTCCGTTTCCTTTTAAATGATTTATTTCAAATGGCGGCGCCACTGGACCCCGGAAAATTTGGGTATGGCCTTAAGTGTGACATCGCAAGCCGACTCCGGAACTTTGACGCTCCCTATCTTTGTGAATTTTAATTTTTTGGTAAAATGATAAATACGGGTCCATTATTTTTGGATTATCTAAAAGACGGACTAATTACAATCATACTTTTCGAACCCTGTCGTCACCCCTATTTATTTAAGTATATACACTACGTACCAATGGCAATCTTTTATTTGTTTTGAAGCGGTTCGTTTACAGCAAAATAGAATTTCCAAAAGCGAATTCGTAATTCTAACAAATGAATGGTGAGATATAACGTGTGCAGAAGATAGAACACAAATAAATGGAGTGTCCCCGAGATTTAGATCTCAATTAATGGTTATGACGTGCCGTTGTGGCGGAATAATCATTGCGGATAAAACCATTTAGATTGCAATAAAAAACGACTTTGATTCCAATTATACAACTTTGTTTGTCTGTCTAATCAACAGCCCCGAATCGTCTCAAAGGTTTCCATAATACTAGCAGCATTCCACGTTGTGTAGCGATAGAAATCCTTTGAGCGAGAAATATTACGCAACTGTTTATCTCTTGTCTAGATTCCAATTTCTAATTAACTCGTCTCTCTCATCTTCAGTGCAATAATAACTCACTTTAGTTTTTTTTCGAGCTGCCTACATTTATGCGTCTAACGTAGCTCAATGACTGAACGCTATATTGACAACAGTCAATATTACACACAGAAGACCGAGGGGGCGAAGCAAGCAAAACATCTCAGTTTCGAGATTGGCCAAAAATGCTTTTGTACAGCTGTCCGGCTGTTTCCGCATTTGTTAACCGATTCTTGGAAAATTTTCTGAGAAGGTCCGTGAATTCTCATAGGTGCAAGTCGCGTCTCGTAAGGATCTAATTCGTGCCTCACAGATGCACAGCCAGTGCCCAAACCTTCTAGCTCGACCTTCACCGCTATTTTTAACCCCCGACAAAAAGAGGGGTGTTATAACTTCAACGCTAATGTCTGTCGGTCGGTCTGTTTGTCTATGGCATCGAAGCGGACAGATGAACCGATTTGAAAGTGGTTTTTAAATGGAAAAGCAACTCTACTTGCGTGTTTCTTAGCCGTGTTTGGTGAAAATCTATCATATAAAAGTTATTTGGTGTTAACGCTTCAAAGTCAAAGTTTTTTAGTTAAAATATTATGTAGTTCCGCTCTCTCACTAGATGGTGTCGGTGGTTGTTTTTAATTTGGATAAAAAATTAACTTATTTTTTTTATGATCGGTGTGCCCAAATTTTAATTCATCTACTAGTATTTCTACCAGTTCGCCCTAAACTGTGAACTAAAGCGACCCTAAACAAACCCATATCTTGGCAACTCCTTGACTGATTTACTTAGGTTTGAACGAAATAAAATGCTATCTTTTTTTTATTTCATTTATTCTTTCTAGTGTTTCACTTATTCTGTTGGACGAACAGACGGACCTGGGTTTCTCGTCTGCACCACGATACCCTAAAAATCTGCTATTTCTTACCTCACCATCACTTTAAAATTCTTTTAGAAAAATTCTGAAAAATCAGGCAATTATGTGCTTAAGTCACAAATTAAAGAACACCGGAACAATTTACAGGAATCTTTGAAGCTGAGTAATACCTGCAATTTGCGTTTCAAACCCATTTAGCGCTAGAATTTTCTTAATAGCAATAATTTTGATTTATGCCATTTTAAAAGATGGTTTCGTGAAAAATAGCTTATTCCAAATTTCTCTTCTCACTTATTAAGTTATTTTAAGAATGAAGCTAAAAACTGTTAAAGAAAGATCTCCATACAAATCTTTCGCGGAAACTTATAACTACTGTGCGTTTGGTATGGCTCTTGCTAACGTCTATCCAAACAGATATAACGTCAGAAAAAGATTTTACATATTCTCAGCTATAATAACATTTTGCGGCTTTCAAATATTTTGGTTTTTCACGTACACTATGAACTGTCTTTTAAAATTAGACATCATGAATTTTGCAAGAAACTTCACTTTGTGGATCATTGTGATACTATTTTTCTTCAAATCATTATATGGAATGAAGTACACAAACCAATACGCAGATATTCTGGAAACTATTACAAATGATTATTTAAAAGGCAACGACATGGAAGAAGATTATAAAGAGATTTATGATACATATATAAAGAAAGGTAAAACTGGCGAATACACATGGTTAGTGATACCTATACTACTGAGTTCGCAGTTCCCAATCTACCCAACTATTCTAATGGTCATAGAAAACTTCACTAGTGATTCTCCCAAACGGTACATGGTCCACGAGATGGATATGGTCTACGTTGAAGACATCCAGTACACGACACCGTTCTTTGAAATTTACTTCGCCTACAACATGACGCAGTGCTTCTTTCTGTCACCAATCTTCGTCGGGTTCGACGGGTCGTTTTGTATCGCAACGAATCATTTGTGTATGAAGTTAAAACTGATGACGCTCAAAGTGCGAAGAGCGTTTTTGGACTCAGAGAATTCGGAGCAATTGAGAAGAAAAATAAAAGAGGCTATAAAGGACCATCAGGAAGTCCTTGATTTTTACACCCGCCTGGCAGAATTCTTTGGACCTTGGCTTCTGGTGATGTTCACGGTGGCCTCGATGGAAGTCACATTTAACCTTTACCAGATGTACATGATGCAGCAGATCGTTCCCAAGTACGCCATATTTATGGGCAGTGCGGTTCTTCACATTTACATCCCATGTCTTTATGCCAGTAACGTAATGCAGGTGAGATTTAAGATATCATTTTTTTTTTATTATTGTAGCCGCGTATAACCCACTATATAAACTGTTCTCAGATAAATGACGAAACGACGTGGGACCTGTACGACGTGCCCTGGGAGCGCTGCCACGACACCGCGGTCACCAAGATGCTCGTCTTCATGATCGCCCGCTCTCAGAGGCCCATGCTCTTCAGCGGGAAAGGGATCGTCACTTACAATATGCAGCTCTTTATTTCTATGATGCAGACTGCCTACTCTTTCTACACTTTGATTACGAGTTAAATTTTTAAGTTTCGTATCCCTGAGAATCATGTTAACAGGCGATACAACTAGCAACCCATCACTGTATTGATTGCTTTTCCATCTTCTCGCCCACCATGACGCTAAAAGTGGCTTTTGGGTCTTGCGGCCCTGAGTTCTGCATAGAGCCGCAAGACCCAAAATGCTCTGTCTGCCCCATTAAGGATAAAGACGTGATAGTATGTATGTATGTATGTATCCCTGAGCCAAAAGTCAGTTTCTGGCCTGGGGAAGGCAATATATATTTCGAATGATAAGGAAACTCTTCTTTATCATCTAATGGCTCAAACAGACGACCGACAGCTTGCCAGCGACAGTTGTGTACTGTCGCTTGTTTGCAAGAGCTGATCACACTGAAGTATTACTATTTCTTTCATTGCGCACTTTTAATAGTTTTTATTAAACTGCAACTGTATTATAACTTTTTATTTCTTGCCTTCCTATACTTCATTAACCTAAGAAAAAAAGAGGGGTTTTATAAATTTGACAATCATGTCTGTCTTTCTGTCTATCCATCTGTCTGTTTGTGGCACATAGATTTCAATGCGTTAGCTGTGATGAAAATGGTTCAGCCGTTTTAAAAGTTATTGGGGTGAACGCTTGAAAGTCAGGGCTTTCCCTAGCAAAGAATACATGGCGCTATGGATATCAAGTCGTATCATTAGTTTAGTTACTCAACTCTAGATGGCGTTCTCGACCGTCGGAATTTTTTTTATGTCCCGACTCTCTATTCCTAGAGATGCTTAATTTGAATCATCATTAACCTGTTTTATACCACTGCTGGACAAAGTTCTTTTCCATTTGAATAAGCTAAAGTAGAATATCAAAAACTAGCTGTACCCGTGGGCTACGCTTCCCGTGGGAATTTCGGGATAAAAATATCCTATATCCTTACCCGGATCCCAAACTATATACATACAAAATTTCATCGCAATCGAACCAGCCATTCTGAAGTTTATATAGTGTAATTTACACGACTTTGTTTAATCTAAAATAATAAAATATCAAGATAATTATTCCGGAGCCTTATAATTTTAAATTAATCTGTTCAAATAAATAATTTGGTGTAAAAGCGAGCCAACCAGTTTACTCCGAAGTGAGTTTAATTAAGTTTATAATGTGGAAATCAGTTTAACTTTAGCGCGAGCTTTTGATTATTTTTAACAGCGAGTTAACAAGGAATTACTTCTATTTGAATTATTCTTTAGGGGCTCATTTAATTGCCTGTTTCGGTTCATTGGTTTGGTCGTTTATCAAGGGTCATCATGAATTCCTGTGGCGTCATTTATAGTTTTTTTTTTTTTTTTTTGCTACAACGAAAGCGAACATTTTTGGAATGAAATTTCTTATCGCGCGTTGCGAAAGAAAGCTAGACGGAAAAAATTAAGACCAAAGTTGTAACTACACTTTTTGCTATACCTAGTTGCTATAGTTGGAAAAATAGAATTTTATTTCAATTCCTTCACTAATTAATCGAAAGGAACGTCGTTCCATCCGGGTGTCCCTTGACACCTCTCAAGTTGTTTTTTTTGTAAATAATTCGATAATTTCTAACATCTAAAATCAGATCCTTTTTCTAAACGTTAAAACAAACATTTTCTATGGGATTCGTATGAAATATAGACTATTAATTGTCGTCAAAATTTCTTGGAGTTAAATAGCGATCTCAATATCTGTTTTTCTGCATTGATAAATCAAAAATCACATAGAAAATGGATGTGATCATGACAAGTGACATTATATTGTGATGGTCTACTTAACAGTATAATTTTTTTTTACTCAGGAAAGTAGATTACTAGACAGAGTACTAGTTAATCATTTATATTGAGAGATGTGGACTGGACAAATTTTTAATTAGGTAAATTATCAAAAAGTATGGTGTACGTATTTTTCCTTTTCTCTGATAAGTAAATAATTAAGAAGAAAAAGCGTATTGTAATTTCGCGTGACGTCACGATCAGCTACAATTTTTAACCAAAGCTGACGTAAATAACCCCCCCTCTCAAACTTCGGAGTGCTGTATTTTTGTGAATTATTACTATATTGTGAAACGAAAAAATACGGGTCCTTTATGTTTTACTACTAAATAAAAATAATCATCATCAGGTCTTTTTGTCTCCACAGCAGGAGCACGACCCTCTCTGTACTACTAGAGCCATATATGGCCAGAGAAGCCAAAGGACTCTGCCTACACTCTTCTCGCTTGCCAGATGGGTTGGAGAGGTCTTATTGATGTTCCTATAATTTATAAGCTTAGTTTAGCTTGTATTTCCTAAGTCGACTTCACGACATCTACGAGAGGACTTGGAGTGGCCCTATCCATAAAGCATAGTTTTGGTAAATATTTTACTTTAAATAAGGGCGCTTCTGTCGTCGCTGTGGGACCTTAATGTTTGTAATTACTACTTTAATTTGATTTTCAGCCACAATTAGGGTAAGCGGAAAATTACTGAAAAAGGTTGTTCGTGATCAAACAACGGTGTGGCGAAAATGCGTCATAATTTTATAAAATACACACCAGTTTCTATTGAAATGTGAAGTCTCCTCATAAACACCATTCTCTATTGATATCAAGTATAGTATACACTAGTACGCCACCCAGAGGTGCCGGTTTCGATCGCCAGTCAGGGCAAGTTGGGAAATGAGTCGGCCAGGGACCATGATGGCAGAAGGGCCGTCGAAATATCTGGCAAAAAACGATATTAATCGCGGTAAGTCTCGTAATAATAATAAAGTATTTAATACAGTAATTGTGACCGTGAAACTCTAAAATCATAAGTTGGGAAATGGCCTTTCTCAAATTGTCCTGGGTCATTGGATGTTTATCTATTAATGTTTTTGTTATATAATATAGTATTGTTGAGTTAGTATCCCATAACACAAGTCTCGAACTTACTTTGCGGCTAGTTCTATCAGTGTAATTTGTCCGTATATACATACATACACATTTTTAGAGCTGTTTCCCATAGGGGTAGGCAGAGACTATGGATTTCCACTTACTACGATCCTTGCAAACCTCTTTTGCTTCGTCAACACTCATAACTCTTTTCATGCATGCTCTCCGGTTATCCATATATATTTATTAATCAAAACATTCCTGGCTATAAGCCTTACGTCTTACAACTAAGGATATTCAAGACAGTGCGAAGTGATAAAAAAAGCTAGTAGGTGAACGCCGAGCTTCATCCGAGAAAAGATGTGGTTGTAAATACCAGAAAAGGTAAATTATAAAAAAGTATGCTGTTAATATGCGGCGGACATCGTAAAACTTTGATTTTTAGAGATTTTTTTTACTCGTGAAAAATTTACAGCAGAAATGTTTATAATGAAGTTCAAAGGTAAACTATCACAGCTAAGTAGGATTTACAAATTAAAAAGTCTTAGGCGACCAACTTATAATATGTACTCGGAAAAGGAAAATTTCCTACAAATTCAATAGAAAAATAATTATAAGATGTTTTTTTTGCCGTGAACTCAAAGTCGTTCGCAACTACGGATCCTCACAACGCGCGTGGTCCGACACGCACTTGGCTGGTTTTATTACTATTATTTTAGTGAGGACCTGGCACACGTGATACACTATTCATGTCGTCCTCAATTATTCAGCGCGGCGAGTTCGGGAGATATGAAACTGCAGTTAAACTGACACGTACGGGACGACGTATGTGGGCAGCATTTTATATAGAAACCGATTTTATTACTTTAGGAAATAATTCTACTTTAGTTCGTAATGTTTTAATGTGTAAGTACATACATGGGACAGACAGAGCATTTTCGGTCTTATGGCTCTAAGCTTAAATAGCCTATGGCCACTAGAAGTGGATGGTAGAAAGGGAATTCAAATAGTGATGGGTTGTTAGCCTGTAATAATGGGCCAGTAAGGGGAGAGGATGGTGTATGGAGGATAAGAACCAATGTCGAAATAGAAGACCTACTGAGCGAGCCTAACATCATGGGCAAAGTTAAAGCGCACCGTCTTCGCTGGCTCGGACACGTCGAAAGAATGGACGAAGATCGGGGGGTGAAGAGAGCTTACCGGGACCGGCCGACCGGTCGGAGGCCGGTGGGCCGTCCCAGGTATCGTAGTGATGGCGGACCTGCGCGAGCTTCAGTTGGCGACAACTGGCAAGAGCTAGCAACGGACCGAGAGCGCTGGCGTGCTCTTGTGCTGGAGGCCATACACCATGCGTCGCTGAATCAGGATAGTAAGTTGCTAGCCTAACCTAAACTCACCTGTTCCCTCGATCGACTTGAATTATCTACTCAGGAAGAGAAGCTGCTTTTTTCCCCGTCATGAAATACAATGTCTCCCATGCTGGTCTGGGAGAAATGAAAAACTAAGAATGTACCAGCTGCTTCTCTTCCCGCGCAGATCGTAAAAGCCGATCGAGGGAATGGGCAAAAATGCAAATCATGTTAACATGCGATGCGGCTAGCAACCGATCACTGTATTGATTGCTTTTCCATCTTCTCGCCCACCATGACGCTAAAAGTGGCTTGTGGGTCTTGCGGCCCTGGGCTCTGCATAGAGCCGCAAGACCCAAAATGCTCTGTCTGTCCCATTAGGGATAAAGACGTGATAGTATGTATGTATGTATGAAATACAGTTACGTAAATATTCCCGTTTCAAAAGTATGTCGCGTGAAAGGTATGAAAATAAATATTTGAATTTTCTGTATTCCATATTCGAAACACAAGTGTGGATCGCCAGCTGTATCGCGTTTTTAAGCGGAGGGCCCTCGAGTCGAGGGTTGGGACTCGTCAATGATGCAGCCGCGGAATGGAGCAAAATCGAATATGGTTTCAACTTACGCTCCCATTCTAAGGGTTAACAGGAAATTCATGTGATATATATGTAGTTTATAGAATATAGTGTGTAAGACCTCGGTGGCCAGGCGGGGGTGCGCATTGCTAGCGCTTTCGCAAGTAAAGCGACACCGAGCATGGTCCGCACTTGGATGGGTGGCCACAAGTAGCATACAAATTTTTCGATCTCCTCCGTGCTTCGGAAGGCACGTATAAGCCGTTGGTCCCAGCTGTCAGCAATATATGGCAGTCGTCAAGCTATGTCAGGTGCCTTTAGGTAGCTTGAAAAATCTGACACCAGTGTTGGCCACTTACACACAGGAAAAACATAAACAAAACAAGTTGAAGTGGTAGCTTTGTAGGACGCCTTAGGTTTGTATAGCTTGAAAAATCTAACAACAGTGTTAGCTACTTCTACATATTTTATGATAATTTCCCAAAACTAAAAACCAACTTCACTACTAGACGACTAGCATGCCCTTTCTAACAAAAAATTAATTTTCAAATCGCTCTAGGCATCTTTGAATAATTTGTGAACATAAAGAAAAAAGATCTCGACGTAATTGATAACTTCCTTTTTTGGAAGTCAGTTAAAAAAACAAACGAACATTAAAAAATCTTGAGAGGTGTCAAGGGACACCCGGATGGAACGAAGTTCCTTTCGATTAATTAGGAGAGAGAGAGACAGACAGAGAAACACGCGCACGCCGCACAACTATAGCAAAAAGTGTCGTTACAACTTTTGGTCTTAATTTTTTCCGTCTAGCCTCCTTTCGCAGGCTCCTCCCTGCGCTAGCGACCTTGAAAACACAAAAAAATTAATTTATCTTTCTGTAAGTGAGATTATTAGAAACCCTCGTACAACTTTTTAGGTAGTATCCTGAAGTTTCATTAGAACCTCGAAAGTCATTGAAATACTATCCGGTTTAGAAACCTTTACAAAAAGAGTCAAAAATGGCCGTTTTTAGTATTTTTTGCAAAGGAAAATTCAGGGTATTTTATTTCAATGATTGTTTTCAAGGTCGTTAGCGCGGGGAGGACCCTTAAGGAACTCCGTTCCAAAAGCTAACAAGTATTTCGTTTTGCATTGTACAAGTTATTGATTAACTATTTAATCACGAATGTCGGATATTTTCGACAACAAAAAGCTCGTTTGGCACATAATATTAATCATAATTATAAGTGAAACGGTTAAATAAGAGCATTACAATTTATAATTTAGACGCTTGTAAAAAGAAAATCACATCTATACATATAATAAAACAGTAAAAAAAGTGTGTCTGTACATTAAATATATTTCCAAAAAAAAATATTGGGGGCGATGGCGACATAGTAATAGAGTAAGAATTTAAAAAAAAATGTCTGTCTGTTTGTCTGTTTGTCTGTTTGTCTGTTTGTCTGTTTGTCTGTTTGTCTGTATGTCTGTTTGTCTGTTTGTACACGCTAATCTCCGGAAATACTGGACGGATTCGAATGAAACTTTTTTTGTTATATAGCTATTAAGCCTGGGCAACATATAGGGTATAAATGATTTTGGAAAATGGAACGCCTGATGCAGAACCATAATGGTCCAGCTAAACTATAAGAGATATAAAAATGCCGCCTTAGTAAAAGTTGTTCAGCCTGGTGAGCATTTTCCAGAGACATAAAGTCCACGCGAACGAAGTCGCGGGCTTCGGCTAGTTTTTCAATATAAGAAGACCTACCATTTTATTTCTCCCACGCACCACGCACCGAGAGGCCACAACCTCTCGGTCAGCGATTTTGATAACAAGCTGACATTGCCCTGTATTGCTGATATTCAACCTTCGGCAATTTTCATTTTCGCAGTAAATTTTTGGGCTATACTTTTTACTACATATCAAATATAAAGGTTTACATTTAGATCGAATTAATTATTGTGGAAATACTAAAAAAGCGTAATTGTATATACGCACAAAGATAGGGTATAGGCATACGGTTAGAAATATTTTGATGCCAATTAAGAAAGAGGATGTCGATTGAGAGGTGTCACATTTCAATAATAATTGGGCAAGTGCGTGTCGGGCCACGCGCAGTGTAGGGTTCCGTAGTTGCGAATGCCAACTTTGAGTTCTTGCCACTAAAAACGTCTAAAAACTAATATCTATTGAATTTGTATGAAAGTGTCTATTTTCAAGTACATTTTATAAGTTGATCGCCTATAACTTTTTAATTTGTATACCCTACTTGGCTCTAATAGTTTTCCTTCAAACTACATTATATATGCTATAATTGTGTTTTTTTTCACGTGGCCATATATAACCGTTTCGCAGATAGAGGGGGGGGGGACACTTGACTCGAACAAAAATTTGAACTTTAAACCCAAATATTTCAGAAACGGATCCCTAAATCGAAAAATGGTGTTAACAAGCTAACAATATTTTTGAAAGATCTATTCAACGATACCCCACTCAATGTGTTTGTCGAGAAAAAAAATATTGACTACGTCTTTACTTGTATGGCAGCTACACTGAAAAAATTTTTTTTTCCATATTCTATTTTACGACTTTTTCGCCATAATTAATATACATATCCATGCCAAATTAAAGCTTTCTAGTACTTATAGTTTCTCTGTAGGACCGTGGACAGACAGACAGACATGGCGAAACTATAAGGGTTCCTTGTTTACTACGGAACCCTAAAAACTAATGTGTTTTAACAAGCTTTCCTATTAAGTTTCACCTGGCCCGTTGTCTATCTGTCGGTCAGAGTCTCTGTAATCCTACTTGCCAGTTCCCAATTGAGCTGAAATTTAGCACACATAGGTACGTATGTCGCGTGACAATGTAAGTACCTAATATTATGATGACTTAAAGCTGATCTGATAATGGAGTCAGAAGGTGGCCATAATAACTCTGTAATGAAATAAAGTCGTCTTGAGGAGCCCTTTTAACTTTTAAGTTTATAACATACATACATATTTTACCGCCTGTTTCCCATGGGGGTAGGCAGAGACTATGGATTTACTTACTACGATCCTTGCAAACCTCTTTTGCGTCGTCAACAATCATAACTCTTTTCATGCGTGCTCTCTGGATATGGGTACTCATTACATCACCTTTCTTCAGAACATCTGCTATTTGGTCACAGAATGTTCGCTGCGGTCGACCCGGTCCGGTTTAAGTTTATTGTTTTAGACAAAAGCTTGTTTTAAGTTTTTTTTTTTTCAATAATTAAGTAACTTTAATTTATGACCATGACACAACTGGTAAATTTTTGTTATTATTATATTTTTTTTCTATTTGAAAAGATTATCTTATATATTTTTGTATTGTATTTTATTTTTTGTTCAGTTTTCCTAATTTTAATTAATTTATGTAAGAGTGTAGGTAATTTTATTTTACAATTATTTTACATTAAAATGAAGTGTATAATTAAATGTAGAAAGACTTATTATTAACATCATAATGTGCGCGCAGTAGAAATTTTAATACATTATTATTTAAGAGCTCCGCGTCAACTCTACTAGGGTGACAGCTGAAAATCAGCGGTTGTTCAACACGAGCAACATTTCGCTGAGCTGTAGCCCTTTTGTGCTTCTGTGGCACACATGATGCATGTTAGGTTAAGTTAGTATTAAGATGTTCAATGATGTAATTTTTTTCTTTGTATAATGTGTGTTACAGATAAAGCAAAATAAATCTTTTATCTATCTATCTAACTTTTCTAAAATATTGATTCATAAAATATTTATCGCCACGTGGCTGTTTGAACACGCCGGTACAACCTTTTACAGTAAATTTCCGCTTTCCCAAATTGCGGGTAAAAATCAAATAAAAGTAATAATTACAAACATTAAGGGCTTACACGGATGCCAGTAGTACCCTCATCTAAAATAATTAATTTTTTTAAACTAAGAATATAAGGTAGTAAGGTTATCAATTTTTTTAGGACTACTCAGCTTTAGTTGTAACCGTTTTACTGCCCACCATTGATATAATGCTAAATGTCACAAGTCTTACTTTCATAATTTTATAAAAACTTTTATTCTGTAAACATTACAAGTCCATCAATGAAGTGATTATTTTTTTGTTAATACATGATCCATATATTATTTTCTCATTACGTCACAAAATTACTACTTTAGTTCAGAAAGACTTATATGACTACCTGACATAATAAAAACAATTTGAATGATTTTCATTTATTATGTATAAAAAAAATCAATGGCGCCACAAAATTTCATGAATTTCCTTAACAAACGACCGAACCGCTGAACTAAAAGAGGCAATTAAATAAGCCCCTAAAGAATAATTCAAATAGAATTAGGAGTTAATTCTGTTTAAATTATTCGGAGTGTTAAACTCGCTATTAAAAGTAATCTAATTCTCGCCTTAAATTAAAATTGATTTCTACATTACAAACCTAATTATGCTCATTTCGGGGAACACTGATTGACTCGCTTTTATACAGAAATTATGTATTTGACTAAAATTTTTTAGATTAATTTATTTTATTTTTAGCCTATACTGTACCACTGCAGGGCAAACATTTAAATTAGATTAATATAATAATTAAATTTTTAACAAAACAAACAACCGACTTCAATTTATTTCAGGAGTTTTCTCCATATCTCCGAAGTTCTTCATCACATCACATCTTCACCAAATTAATATGGGACCAACTTGGGAGTAAGGGCTTTCAAATAAAAAAAGAATCATCTAAAGCGGTCCACGGTTGACGAAAATATCGCGTCACATACATACAAATAAAAAAACATACAATCGAATTGATAACATCCTCCTTTTTTGAAGTAGGTTAAAAAATTGATTTAATTTACAATCAAAATTTAGATTAATAAATTTATTTCATATTGAGCTGGTCTTAGAGAAAAGAAATAACTTTACTATCTGCGCGGGAAGAGAAACAGCTGGCATACCAGCAACATTAATCCATAATATGCTACGTGTGTGTTTTCCGGCAGAGTAAAAGAGATGGTAAAAAATTATATAAATTATATTCTTCTTCAAGTCCATATTTTGACTGTAAAAGTATATTTGAGTTAGTATACCATAACACAAGTCTCGAACTTACTTTCGAGCTAGCTCAATCAGTGTAATATGTCCCAATATATTTATTTATTTATAACGTTACTTTGACAACTTCGCTCATTTGTTTCATCAATACGCCTTGCCCATCGAGCTCTCTTACGTAAAACATAAACTGTTACTAGAGAAGGACAGCATAAAGTCTCTTTTTGCGAGTTGCGAGAATATAAAAAAAATGCTTAAAACTTGTTAAACCTTTTAGACTGCGTTTACACTTGAGGAAGTGCAAAAGCGAAAGTAATTAAAAACAAATTAAAACATTACACCTCTTTGAAACTGCAGTAAAAATTGCGACGTGATTCAAGTTAAGCATCTCTCGGAAAAGAGTCGGTTAAGTTTTTAGGGGCATTTTTTATAGCTTCAAGAATGATGTTGCTGAGTTAAACCTTAAAACACTGCTTTCAGAAGATTACGGTTCTAGACTTTGTTCTTATGCTATTATACCATTATTTATTTATTATACCATTGTATCATCATCATCATCGGGTATTTTTGTCTCCACAGCACGATCCTCTGTGTACTACCAGAGCTTTTCTTGGCCAGAGCAGCCAGAGGACTTGGTCCACTCTCCTCGCTGGCCGGGTTGGAGAGATCTGTTTAATGTTTATAATCTTTGAATAGCTTGTATTTTCTAAGTCGCCTTCTACAACATTCGCGGGAGGATTTAGAGTGGCCCTATTCTACTCTGCCGGAATCCACGCCATCGCCTATTGTATCATCATCATTTCAGCCGCATAACGTCCACTGCTGGACATAGGCCTCTCCTAAAGATTTCCAAAATGACCGATCTAGAGCGGCTTGCATCCTTACAACGACCTTGGTCAGGTTGTCAGACCACCTTGTGGGTTGGTGTCCTACGCTTATTATTCTACAAATTAACAACCGTTTGCTAAACCTTTTTTATTTATAGTTAAAAAAAATGTCCCTTTCCCTCTTTTGAATATTTAGGAGTGAGGCTCTGGAGCATGGAGTATTTCCTCTGCTACACAAAAATAATTTCTAGAATTTGAGATTTGTTTAACAGATATGGTGTCTAAGGCACCTTTGCACTAGAAATTTCAAAGGGTTAAATAGCTTTTTGTTTCTTTTTGTCGCCTGGACCGATTTGGAAAATTCCTTACGCTGTTCCACTTACCAAATAGGGTTGCATTATAGACAAATACATATTGAAGTACTCGTCTCTCTCTCTCCAAACGTTGTTATGCGATTTTATAAGGCCATCGTATAACTTTGCTGTCCTTTTTTTTGGAAATTGTTTTATTTATGGTGCAATAGAGAGTATTACTATTGTATCATCAGCATCATCCCAGCATCAAATCTTTTTGTCACCACAGCACGAACCTCTTTGTACTACCACAGGCATATTTGGCCAGAGAAGCCAGAGGACTTAGTACACTCTCCTTTCTGGCTTGGTTGGAGAGATCTGTTTGATATATGATTTTAGAGTTTCACGGTCACAATTACTGTTATTAGTATTACGGGACTTACCGCGATTAATATCGTTTTTTGCCACATATTTCGACGGCCCTTCTGCCATCATAGTCGCTGGCCGACTGACCAGCGACCATGATGGCAGAAGGACCGTCGAAATATCTGGCAAAAAACGATATTAATCGCGGTAAGTCCCGTAATGCTAATAACAGGATCTGTTTGATGTTTATAAGCTTTGAATAGCTTGTATTTTCTAAGTCGCCTTGTACAACATCCGCGAGAGGACTTGGAGTAGTTCTATTCTACTCTTCCGAAAACCACACCGCAACCTATTATATACTTACTGTCTATTGCACGCAGAAGGCACATTTGAATACCAAAGAGTCGCGTACAATGCTGGCCTTGCATTTAAAAGTAGGACCCCGGGAAGAAGGCTCGGTTAAAACTGTCGTTCGAGACACATCTTTCATGCATTTCGAGCTTGCTTTAAAATTCCATCAGGCGCTGCCCGCTCGCTACAACATGTATGAGAACAGCTGTTGTATGAGGTGGCAATGGAATCATACTTTGCATTTAGATTGGATGTGAAAGCAAAAAATAATGCACACATACTTATGTAACAAAGGCGTTTCAAAAGATGGATCTGAAAACTACATTTTGATAGACAGAAAAATGGCCTAACAAAATATACTGAAACTTTTAAAGGGTGTTTTAGTTCATAATACTAAACAACTTTTTCCAAGCAACATGTATAGAAATATAAAAAGTAATTTTTAACCTCCCATACAAGTTGACCGATCACCTGACCGAATTTGTATGGAAAGCCAAGAATTATATTTCATATCTCGACATACGTTTCTTGAGGAAAGTTGTTTTGAATTCACCCTTAAAATAGTTTCAGTATATTTTGTTAGACTTTATACAGGCTGTAAATCTGTAACCTTGCCATATTCTCAGACGTACTTATACCGATCATACTGAACAACTTTCCCTAAGAAACATAGGTCGAAATATGAAAAAAAATAATTGTGCACCCTTACAAAATTGCTAATCAGCTGATCGATTTAGTATGGGAAGTCCAATTTTTTTTTCATATTTCGGCCTACATTCCTTTGGGAAAGTTGTTCAGTATGATCGGTATAGGTACGTCTGAGAATATGGCAAGGTTACAGATTTACACCTTGTATACTTAAGGTTCATACAAATACTAAAATTGCAAGTGTATGGCCTAATCAAAAAAAGTTGAAAATCACATAAGTATCTTTAGATTTGTATCACTTAATAATTTATTTTTTTCCAGCAAGTAAAATAAGATACTTTTTCTTAACGTCAAACAAACATTGTCTATGGAATTTGTATGAAATACAGGCAGTTGACGTCATAGTTTCTTGAAGTCAAAATTGCAATAATAAATCTCTCCTCGACCTCCATGACCTCCACGACCTCCATGGCGTAATGGTCAACACGCTAGACCGCCAACCCGGAGGTCCTGGGTTCGATCCCCAGCCAGGGCAAGTTGGAAAATGGCCTTTTTCAATTTTTCCTGGGTCTTGGATGTTTATTTATATATGTATTTGTTATAAAATATAGTATTGTTGAGTAAGTATCCTATAACACAAGTCTCTAACTAAATTTAGTTCTAGCTCAATCAGTGTAATTTGTCCTTATATATTTATTTATTTATATTATTTATCAATCTAAAATTACTTTAAACACGGATATGATCATGACAACTGACATTATTTTGTAACGTTTTATTTAACAGTACCATACATACATACATACATACTATCACGTCTTTATCCCTAATGGGGCAGACAGAGCATTTTGGGTCATGCGGTTCTATGCAGAGCCTAGGGCCGCAAGACCCAAAAGCCACTTTTAGCGTCATAATGGGCGAGAAGATGGAAAAGCAATCAATACAGTGATGGGTTGCTAGCCGCATCGCCTGTTAACATGATTTGCATTTTTGCCCATTCCCTCGATCGGCTTTAACGATCTGCATGGGAAGAGAAGCAGCTGGTACATTCTAAGTTTATTTTTATTTCTCCCAGACCAGCATGGGAGTAGTAACAGTAACAGTACCAAATAATTTATTTTTATCCAGGAAAGTACTCATTGTCAATTTTTCTTTGGATTTCATTATAGGTAGTTGCGTCAGACATCTTAATATGTAATAACATACTTAGTAAGAAAAATAGAGATATAACTAATATTGCATTCATATCCGTACCGGTTAATTAGCATCATATGCTAATTCAATTCGCACACGACTCCCCTATTTCTTGTGCGTCCCACAACACACAATTCGGATCCAAACAGATTTTGAGCCGTCCAATAAAATTTCGCTTACTTAGTATTCAGCCGCTTTGATCCATCAATACGATATTACTGGACGGAGAAAAAAATAGCAGGCGTACAGATGTGAGACATCTTGGTTTCATTTGTTTTTAACCCCCGACAAAAGAGAAGTGTTATAAATTTGACGCTAATGACAAATATACAGATAGATAGATCTGTCTGTCTGTCTGTGGCATTGTGGTACTCCAACGGATGGACCAAT
This sequence comes from Acrobasis consociella, assembly GCA_963555685.1. Lineage (NCBI taxonomy): Eukaryota > Metazoa > Arthropoda > Insecta > Lepidoptera > Pyralidae > Acrobasis > Acrobasis consociella. The sequence goes on from OY743118.1 coordinate 402,877, forward strand.
TTCAAAGCGGGTTTTTTATGTAGTTGCAAGTTTTCTTGCGGTGGTTCGTGGCTTTGTTTGATGAAAATCGGTTCGACCGTTGAAAAGTTATTGAGGGTTAACGCTTTTGTAGTTGGTCTGGCAAATAATAGATGGCGCTATGAATATTATTTCTACAATTTGTTTCTCCAAACATCACTAGATGGCGTTATATATGAAACTATTAAAAGTTGTTTTTTTTATAATTGACTGGCAAATAAACTTGTATTATAATTATAATTTTTTTTCAGATTGCTCCATAGGTACATAATGCGCTAGTAATATTGAACCTTAAAACTATTTTAGAAAGACATACTGATAAAAGCTCAAAATCAGGGTTTTGCAGTGTTGATTGATGGTAGCATATGAGAAGCTACTATTATATGAAACCACTGAGACTCGCATCTTGTTTAAGTCCGATTAGATTATTTGCGTTAGCGATCATTTTATACGATGAATGGGAAAGTATATGAATCATGTCCACAGGCGATACCTACTGTTAAAAACTAAAAAACAAAACCACGCTAAACGTGAACTTTGCGTCTCAAAATGCTAAACTTTAGCCGTTAATCGTTAGGGATGAACATGTCAAGACAACTAACGAGCCCTGAGTCTTTTATTTTATTTAAAACTAGCCGAAGCCCGCGACTTCGTTCGCGTGGACTTTATGTCTTTGGAAAATGCTCATCAGGCTGAACAACTTTTACTAAGGCGGCATTTTTATATCTCTTATAGTTTAGCTGGACCACTAGGGTTATCAGGCGTTCCATTTTCCAAAATCATTTATACCCTATATGTTGCCCAGGCTTAATAGCTATATAACAAAAAAAGTTTCATTCGAATCCGTCCAGTATTTCCGGAGATTAGCGTGTACAAACAGACAAACAGACATACAGACATACAGACAAACAGACAAACAGACAAACAGACAGACATTTTTTTTAAAATTCTTACTCTTTACTACGTCTCCATCGCCCCCAATATTATTTTTGGAAATATATTTAATGTACAGACACACTTTTTTTACTGTTTTATTATATGTATAGATATAGATAGATGTAGGTACGCTTACAGTGATAAAATATTATAACACTATGTATATCTTTTCTGCACTTTCATTATTTGCAACCTGGACAAAGTCTGAAGGCATGTCGTGTCATAGAATAGGCATTAGCTTTGTTTTCCAGCAGATTGCAAAAGCTTTGACCATTCTTGATGACAGCTTTTTGCTTGCAATCATAGATTATTTAGTGTTTTCGTATCTGTATGTAGTACTGTATAATAGTTTCTTCCATGCTGGTTTGGTAGAAAAGAAAAGAACTTGGAATGCACTAGCTGCTTCTCTTCCCGTGCAAATCATATTAATGTCTACGTTGCTAGTAAATCATCACTATTTTAATTCCCTTTTCCACTTTCTTGCCTATCATTCTGTTATAAGTGATCTTTGGGTCTTACGTCCTGCTCTGTCTGCTTAGAGCTGCAAAACCCAAAATGCTCTATTTGTCCGTGCCATAAAGACGTAATAGCTTGTATATCGCAGATTTGTTTATAATTGGAGCTGAAACATTCCAAGTAAGTAAATATCTACTAGAAGAAATAATCTTGAGGTCCTTCTCGCCAAAGGCATGTCTAGCCTTTAATCAAAAGTCAATAATCCACATCTCAGTAACGTCATAACCAGTTAATATACGGTTTCAAGAATTAATGATAAAAAATATAGTTGCTCTATATAGCTACTAATTTTAATTGATACAGTTGCAATGAAATACGAAATGCTATCAACGTGCGCAGTAAAAGAAAATATTCTTGATTATACAACGAGGAGAAAAATCTCGGATGTCAAGTATTTGATTGGCTCTAACATGCATAGTGGGTCGCGCGACAGTAAACGATAGTAGTGACAGTCGGCAATCGTGGCACAACAGTCGCAACAGCAGTAACAGTCGGTGACCGTCACGCAGCAATTTGCAAAACTGGTCGTTAACTGTCGCTGACCAGGAAAAACCACTGGGCGAGTTTCTTTATCGCTCGAAACGTGAATATGATTGTGCGTCTTCCTAATATGAACCACTTCTTAGCTCAGGAATATTAAATAAAAAGTTTTAACTCGTAATCAAAGTGTAGAAAGAGTAGGCTGATTGCATCATGGAAATAAAGAGCTGCATATTGTAAGTGACGATCCCCTTCCCGCTGAAGAGCATGGGCCTCTGAGAGCGGGCGATCATGAAGACGAGCATCTTGGTGACCGCGGTGTCGTGGCAGCGCTCCCAGGGCACGTCGTACAGGTCCCACGTCGTTTCGTCATTTATCTGAGAACAGTTTATATAGTGGGTTATACAACCGGCGACGGAAGAATTCTGACATCACAGAAATTAGGTACCTGAGCTACAGAATTAATAAAAGTACTAATTTAGAGTGTGAAAGCTCACTGCTTTCCGCGAGATGACCTTCCTTCGTGTCTCCCACAAATCGGTATAATACGGACAGAAATAAGGTTTTATACAAATCTGATAATGCTTGACAATTGCTACATAATAGTTAAAGACAAATCAAGACAGGTAAAATTAGTCAATCTACGAAAGCCCTACGTTTAACTCTTACATGGACGCAGATTTGTGTACAAATGATGTATCTATGGTTGTTTGCTCAAAATTTATTTTAAGCTTTAAGATTTCCATAAACGTAGAAAGTTTTATGCCTGAGCTGAAAGTGAGTGTGCTGTATTTGTGATTCTGCTTTTTACTATCACCCTATGTATGCGTAATATTTACTTAAGGCTAGAAAATAGCTTTTTTTTCCAAAATATATTATTATTAAATCTTTTTTGTGTCAGAAGAACATTATTCGAGAAGTTTTTCTTCGAGGCAACGAAAACGTCAGAAATCATTGATTGGTCCACATAAGTATTAGTGTTACTCTTAAACATTTAAAAACAACAAAAAGTCGAGATCTTAAAAAAACTCACCTGAGTAACGTTACTTGCATAAAGACATGGGATGTAAATGTGAAGAACTGCACTGCCCATGAATATGGCGTACTTAGGAACGATCTGCTGCATCATATACATCTGGTACAGGTTGAAGGTAACCCCCAACGATGCCACCGCGAACATCACCAGAAGCCAGGGCCCGTAGAACTCTGCCAAGCGGCTGTAAAATTCAAGGACTTCTTGATGATCCTTAATGGCTTCTTTGACTTTACTTCTCAATTGCTCCGAGTTCTCTGAGTCCAAAAACGCTTTTCGCACTTTGTGGGTCATCAGTTTTAATTTCATACACAAATGATTCGTTGCGATACAAAACGACCCGTCGAACCCTACGAAGATTGGTGACAGAAAGAAGCACTGCGTCATGTTGTAGGCGAAGTAAATTTCAAAGAACGGTGTCGTGTACTGGATGTCTTCAACGTAGATCATATCCATCTCGTGGACCATGTACCGTTTGGGAGAATCACTAGTGAAGTTTTCTATGACCATTAGAATAGTTGGGTAGATTGGGAACTGCGAACTCAGCAGTATAGGTATCACTAACCATGTGTATTCGCCAGTTTTACCTTTCTTTAGATAAGTATCATAAATCTCTTTATAATCTTCTTCCATGTCATTGCCTTTTAAATAATCATTTGTAATAGTGTCCAAAATATCTGCGTAATCGTCTGTATACTTCATTCCATATAATGTCTTGAAGAAAAACAGTATCACAACGATCCACAAAGTGAAGTTTCTTGCGAAATTCAAGATGTCTAGTTTCAGTAGACAGTTCATGGTGTACGTGAAAAACCAAAATATTTGAAAGCCGCAAAATGTTATTATAGCTGAGAATATGTAAAATCTTTTTCTGACGTTATATCTGTTTGGATAGACGTTAGCAAGGGCCATACCAAACGCACAGTAGTTATAAGTTTCCGCGAAAGATTTGTATAGAGATCTTTCCTGAATAGTTTTAAGCTTCATTCTTTAAATAATTTTACTTTTGATAAGAGAGATTCAGAATGTGCTGTTTTCGACAAAGAGTGGCATAAAAATTTGCTTTTAGTAAATTCTGGTGCTAAATGTGAATGAAATGCAAATTGCAGGAATTACCTAGCTTCAAAGATTCCTGTAAATTGTTACGATCTTCTTTCATTTGTGACTTAAGCAGATAATTGCCTGAAATTCAGAATGTTGTAAAAGAATTTTAAACTAATAGTGAGGTCTGTAATAGTCGCCTTTTATGGTTCCGTGGCGTACACAAAAAAAGCCTTTATAGTTTCATCTGAGAGTTTCACTGAGTTCTTCTGTGATTCCGTTTGAGTAGATGAAAGTAAATAAGACTTAATATATTTATTTTTAGTTCTAACTGAGCCAAATCAATCGACGGATTTTAAGAATCTCGTTTACAGTTTACAGCACAGACTACTAATTATGTCAGCTATTTAGGCAATGGCAGTGTCTCTTTGCTTGTTTGTTTGTTTGTCATGTTCATGAGTGGCCAACACTGGTGTCAGATATTTCAGGCTGCCTAAAGGCATCTCACACACAAATTCACCTAAATTTATCTTACAATCTAAAGGTTGGCTGTTGGATAATGCTTTTAGCATTAACTTCGCCTATTGTGCTATACAAATTGTATTTTCTACATTAAATGTTAAATAAATAAATTTGATCCTCTCTTGACGTACTTAAACTTCTGTGTTTCATATAACTTTATTTTCATCTACTACTTGCTTACGGTGAAGCAAATTACTTTAAGGAAACAATTTTACTTGTTCAGTAATGTGTTACATTAACTAACAGTCATTGAGGCCGCATTTAGGCAGTTCGAAGAATCTGACACTCACTGGTATCAGATTTTACTATAAAGCTAACACTTTCGAAAAGAGAGAAGTTAGTAAGAATATTAGTCCGATATATTGCGTATGAGTCTTCCTTCCGCCACAACGGCACGTCATTACCATTAATCGAGATCTAAATCTCGGGACTCCATTAATTTGTGTTCAATCTTCTGCACACGTTAAATCTCACCATTCATTTGTTACAATTAAATATACCTTGTATTCCAGATTGGGATATGGTGTAAATATTTTAATAAATTGTTAAATAATTGCAATTTTATTGTACTTCTGTCAATAAAGACGCGATAGTGTACCTATGTATATAAAAGACTCGGGCTAACATTTGTAACAGACATGAATGAATGCTACGTTAAGGTTAACTATGAGACAATGCTTAGAATTAAGTTGCACCTTTTGTATCATAATCTTAAGATTTAAAGTGCAATAAATCAAATAAATTAAACTCAGTTGGTACTCACTTTGAGACAAATCAAGCCACCATTACGCTATTTTACAACAGCCTATAATCGGGTTCCCTCACAAAGAGAATCCACTATCCCTTAATTCCGTACTAAATGCATTATAACTTATTCACTCCCGTTTTGTGCGAAGGCCTTACGTAGTTGTATCTTTTGTCTTTCCAAATTACAGGTGACCCTATAATGCGACTTTTCTCTTTGTCCCATACAAGGGTGGATCCATTGCAGGGGTCATGGTGGTGACGGTGGTCAAGGGGGGTCCTTGAGCTGTATGTAACTCTTCCGGGAAATAGACAAGATTTTTTTAATGTTTTCTTCATCTAGTACCAGACAAGTTAAGCTATGTGCGAAATATAATTTTTCTATTACTTTTTTACTTGTGTATATATTTGTCAATGGCATATATATCTTCGAAGCAAGGAGGAGCTCAATATATTTATATAATACTTTTTGTGGTCCCCAATGTAAATGCAAACATTGTGAACATATCATAAACGCTAAAACAACCAAAACACACTAAAAATAAAAATATACAATACATACATGAAGCTCCTCATTTACATTCGTATCAACAGAAAGTCGTTCTAAATCGTCAAATTAATAATTGACTGAGCGAGCGAAGCGAGCGAAGCGTCTCAGTTTCGAGATTGGCCAAAAATTCTTTTGTCCGTCTGTCTGTCTGTCTGTTCTCGCCTACAGGTCGCATTTCTTAACCAATTATCATGAAATTTTGTAAGCAGATTTAGCAACAACATAGAATTTTTTTGTCGAGCCAGTTTTACGAAATTTTTCAAAATGGCGGAAATATGGGGGTTTAAATTTTTAAAACTGTCATATATCCGCCATTTCAAAATATTTTCAAAAATGTCATTAGACTTTTTTGTTGCCATTATAAAAACGATTTTTTTTTTATTTGAACAACTTTTTTGTCTGAACAACTTTTTTATACGTTATACTTAAACGGGTTTCGGGTGACTCGCGAAGTCTAGTTGACTGAGCCGTGACGGATATACAATACAAATCTTCTTACAAATTATACTAAAAACTATTTAAGGGTGAATTCAGTCCGGGTTACTGAACAACTTTCTTAAAAATACATACACCCTGGGGTCCACAAAGTAATTTCTCTGAATAACTATTATAGTTATTATTTTGAGTTTCATAAGTAGTTCTTTAAAAAAAAGGGTTTTGCTTATTTTACTATTAGTTTTGTTTTCAGTTTTTGCTTATTTTGATTGATTGTTGGCTTGTTTATTAAATTTAGCAATATTGTTAAGCGAATTTTCGTTCAATCGCTATCGCTGCTTGTCTGTGCTTCTGTAGTAGTATTAGTAATTATGCTACGAACTAATAAGAGATCAAAAGCAACCAAAGCACGCGAAGTAGCTTTACGAAGAGAGTAAGAAACCAATGAGCAGCGACAAAGAGCCATGGCAATACAAATAAACATATAAACGGAAACACATTAATAGTTTTCTGGTTTTTCTAACAACGAACTGACTTTGTCATTTGAAAAATGATGGGTAATTTTTCGGTAAAAGACTACTGGTAAAGAACTGAATTTCAGCATCACGGTAGATCCATGGCATTGTATGGTTGGAAGGTGCTCCTGACATTTCAGAGCTAAATCGAAAGTCGTTTAAAGAAAGGGCTGTGATTGCCAACTATTTTGGAAATTTGGTCTCAACCATGAATCCGCATATTAGTAAACCTGCACCGATAGTTCATCTAAATCAGGTACATTATTCTGAAATAATAATCGCGAGGTCTAAGTTCGTGGCGAACTACTAGTTTAAATATTTACGTTTATAAACATAACACATAAGGTAAGCCAAGCCAAACCATACACACGTGAAACGTTAGTGAATAAACATTTGATTCTTTGAGAATGAGTTTATGATATCTCTATGACAGGGAGGGGGGTCCCATGTACCGAAGATTAGATCCGCCCTTTACCCGTAATCGTAAGGTTGGTGTGTAATAGTCGGATTACAGGCCCTTCTTTGTGCGGAGACATTTGATATTGGTGACTCGCCTCGGCTTTCCAAGGATACGGAAACTTTTTACCAATTTTATGATGAGATGCAAATTACAAGGGACATTTCTCATGTTATGTCTCTTGTGATGTAACCATGGTTCTGAGAATACGTGCATGGAGATTTAAAACAATATTTATTGAAACATTCAGTTATTTGTGGAAGTTTTAACACCATGAATGCCATAATTGCAGACATAATGGACAGTTGATTTTTGGATTGATATGATAGATTATTAAATAATTATATTATTTGCGTGTTGGATATGCGTAAAAATCTTGAAAACCTTAAATTATGTTTTTATAATTAAAAATCTGCTGTTTCTATATTTGAACATTTATTTAGTTCGACAATCATCAAGCTTTTGGACATTTTACTTTTCGGACATTAGCGCTTTTATTTTATTTATTTAGGTACGTAAAACAGGTTACAATGGATTGGATTTGGGGATTGCGCGTGATAAAACGTGTGTTAAAGTTAAGTGTGAAGAGTAATGAGAACTTTCCATTATGGAATAAACAATTTAATATAAATGTAACTATTCCATATGCTTTTACAGATGAGCGACAGTATGCCTGCGACACCTGTAATAGCCTTTAGTCATGCAAATTAAATTATTGTCCGTGACTGAATCATCCATACGTCATAAACGGATTATGCAAAATAAATATTAATCAAAGTAAAACTTCGACTCATTGCTTATCGAGTTCCTAATAACGGGGTCTCACTTTATTACACATTTTAATCTAGTTCCTTGTCTCAAAGAAAACTCCGATAACTCAGTAACTCGGGGAGTTCGCTGAGAAAAATTTAAAACAATATCAAGTGGCCGCTGTCAAAGGACTTTAAGATGGAAGAGAGAGTTTGAGCAACACTGTAATTGGATTAAAACCCTGTTATAACTTCAATTTCTAAGCTAGTAGCTAACTGATTTCTTCCATGCTAATACGAATATTTAATATGCTTCTTTGGATGTAATAAGAGACGACTAAAGGACTGAGCACAAGCATTTCGTTCTACAAGTGCATTATTAAGGAGGGTTGCTGTCAGGTACGAACATTGGTAAAACTTCAGTACGGATCAGTAGCGTGCATTTCATAGAGACACATAGAATTTGTCTACCCTGTGCTAACCTAAAATACTAGGAAAAAATATATTATGCTTTGAAATGCAGCCGTTCTGGTAATTTTGGTAAGATTTGTGTCTACTCTGTCAAAAATATTTGTGCACAAATATTTTTGTTGACTTGTTGGTGCTTCAGAGAATATGTGTCGGAATACTCAGCAATCTAAAGCAGCGTAACTATTATAGAAAGCACTTCACAAATTTCAGGATATTAATTTATCAAGTATTTATACATAAAAGTTGAGTAAATTTGTGTTTTTTTTTTCTATAAAATGTTCACTCACGTTCTGAAATGATTTGAATCGCGTACACCAAATAACATAATACAAATATCATCAAAGTTAGAACTACATAAATCTGAAGCCAAGTCCAAGTCTTCCCGTGGATGTCGTAGAAGGCGACTAAGAAAATATAAGCTAAACAAAGCTTATAAACATTAATGAGACCTCTCCAACCCGTCTGGCCAGCAAGGAGAATGAAGGCTGCCTTGGCTAAGTATATTTCTGGTAGTATAGAGAGTCGTGCTCCAGCAGTGAAGATAAAACGACCTGATGATGATAATAATGAAATCAGGACCTTACACTTATGTCTGTAAAATTTTCCATCAGGGATAAAACGTGATAATGTATGTAAATGTATGAAATGATGATTATGACGTTTGTTTCTAGAAATTAAATGAAGTCATGACTTCGAAATGTCGACCGGTAGATCAAATTTCTGCAAACTGTGATAAATGCATAGCTAAATTAAATTATGACTACCTGTCTGGTTGTTTAATATTATATTTCTGATTACAAGTACGTCATTTTTGTTTCTGATAAAAATAATTAATCTTATCATTTACGAAACAACATTGAACATCTTAGAAAACAACATTGCATTTTTACTAAGCGACTTTAAAACAGAAAGAGGTTATCAATTCAAATGCACAAACATTTTTATGTATGTTTTCCGATTACTCAAAGACGCCTGAAGCAATTGGGACTTTTATTTTTAATTTGAAGGGCATATTTTCGAAGTAGTCTCATACATTTTTTATCAAATAAGATTGTGTAGTATAGTTAAATGAAAATTGAACCTCGTCATTAGAGTATACGTAGTTTAAAAAAATACATTTTATGAAACTGTTTTACTCATTACAATATCGCTGCAGCGAGCCATTCACTGGCAGACAGCTAGCCAATTAACTTATCTGTTTTGATTATTTTCATTCACTACATTTATTTCAGAACATCTTTTCAAATGGTCCCGTATAGAGATTTAGAATTTTGATATGTCTACCACAGCTTTTAAATACTTTATTGAATACTAGATACATGGGATTGATCGAATTATCTGAAAGAAATCGACGAAAATATGGATTACTAGCTGTACCCGCGGGCTTCGCTCCCCGTGGGAATTTCGGGATAAGGAGTACCCTATCTCCTTCCCCAAGTCTCAAACTATATTCGTGATATAAATATAAGCGTGAAGAGGTAATAAACAAACAAACATACAAACTCAATTTAGCATTTATAATATCATTAGGATACGAGTATCATAAGTGACACTGTACTTTTTTGATTTCTTTTCCATCTTCATGGCCTCTGGGTCTTATGCCCCAGACTCTGTCAACTTTGTACGGAATAAAGACGTGACTCGTTTATTGAGAATACAACCTAACTGTATCAAAATATGTTCCAAGATTTTAGGGTACGTATAGACAGAGACTTTGATGAATAAGGCAGTTTCCTACAACTCAAATAAGATACTTTTTAAAAATGTCAAAACATGTTCTTGAAATTTGTATGAAATAAAGGCAGGTGAGGTCATAGTTTCTCGGAGTCAATTAGCGCTCTTAATATCAGTTTCGATATTAAAAATCTAAATTCACGTGGAACATGGATATGACAAGTGACATTATTTTGTGACGTTTTATTGACCGAGCGAGCGAAGCGAGCGAAGTGTCTCAGTTTCGAGATTAGCCAAAAATTGTTTTGTCCGTCTGTCTGTCTGTCTGTCTGTCTGTCTGTTCTCGCCTACAGGTCGCATTTCTTAACCGATTCTAATGAAATTTTGTAAGCAGGCTCAGCAACCAAATAGAATTTTTTTGTCGAGCCAGTTTTTCGAAATTTTTTAAAATGGCGGAAATATGGAGGTTTAAAATTTTAAAACTGTCATATATCCGCCATTTCAAAATATTTTCAAAAATGTCATTGGACTTTTTTGTTGCAATTACAAAAACGCAATTTTTTTATTTAAACAACTTTTTTGTTTGTACAACTTTTTTATACGTAATACTTGAACGGGTTTAGGGTGACTCGCGAAGTCTAGCTGACTGAGCTGTGACGGATATACAATACAAAATCTTCTTAAAAAATATCGAATTCAGTCCGGGTTACTGAACAACTTTCTTAAAAATACATGTCTCCCGTGGGAATTAAACCCGCGACTTCCGAGTTACAAGGCCCAATGTCTTGACCACTATTTTTAAGAAAAGAAGAAAATTGACAAATATTTGTTGCGTACATTCAATACCATATAATTCACAAAAAAAGAAACAATAGATGTCCAACAAAAATTTTAAAACTCTTAGAACTCGCTTTTAGTCGCTATGGTTATTTTTTCATAAGTTTACAAGATTGACTTGATTTTTTCTAGAATCGTATGACTTTTTGTTGTCTTGCTTGTTTAAAGTTTTGTTTAATTTGTTTAGTCGGTTAATTGTGTTTAATTGTCTTTTTTGCTTTGCTTGGTAGTAGAAGATATAATTGCGAGGTCTAAGTTCGTGGCGAACTACTAGTTGTATTAACAGTACCAAATAACTAATTTTTGACCCAAGAAGCTTCCTTGTTGTAGAAACAAAAAAACTAATTAATTTTTTTATTAGAAACGAGTAACTAATTCCATTGACCATTAATAACTGGCCAGTGTGGAGGGTCGTAGGACAATTTCTCTGACTGCTTTGGCCAAGTATGGCTCTGGTAGTACAGACAGGTTCGTGCTCCTGCAGTGGAGACTAGAAAGACCTGATGATGACGATGATGATGGTGAGTACCTAATTACTACGACAGTACTTTACTTACAACCATGCAACTGCCATCCAATCGACTGCATAGAATCTTTTCCAACTAAGCATACGTCATAATCAAAGTTCAAGATAAACCAAAACATTTACCGATCCCTATCTCCTTAATCAGTGTTATCAATTTAATTCCAATATATAAACTTACTGCTATTAACGCCGGCAGTATTGCTTTTGATTGCCTTACCGGTCGTGATAACATGGATTTCGAAATCCTCCTTTTTGTGGTGTTGGTTAGTGGAGCTAGTGCGTATAGGAATGCGTTTAACACGGATTTGTATGCAAGTGTGATTGACGATGCTCAGTGTGAACAGCAACTCAACTTTCTGGCGAACCACTCTCTTGGACTGCGGTGTGAGTATCCTTCATTATCGTCATCATCATCATGAGGTCTTTTTTGAGTCTCCACTGCAGGAGCACGACCTTCTCTGTACTTACTAGAGCCATACTTAGCCAGAGAAATCACAAGATTTGGCATACCCTCTCCACGCTAACCAGACGGGTTGGAGAGGTTCTATTGATGTTTAAATCTTTTGTTTAGGTTGCATTCTCTAAGTCGTTTTCTACAATATTCACGGGAGTACTTGCAGTGGTCCTATTCTTCTTTGCCGGAAACCACACGGCCTATGTTTGTTTTTATTTTTGGATTTTTTTCTTATCGCGCGTTGCTAAAGGAGGCTAGACAAAAAAATAAGACCAAAAGTTGTAACGACACTTTTTGCTACGAGTATAGTTGTAAGCCATGCGGCGTGCGCGTGCTTCTCTGTCTATCTCTCTCTCTCTCCTAATTAATCGAAAGAAACTTCGTTCCATCCGGGTGTCCCTTAACACCTCTCAAGTTTTTATTTAGACATTTAGGTCTCCAAGCCTTCCCGTGGATGTCGTAGAATGTGACTTAGGACGTACCCTAAACAAAGCTTATATACATCGAGATTTCTCCAACCCGTCTGCCAGCTTGGAGATTGCAGGCCAAATACTCTGGCTGCTCTGACCAAATATGGCTCTAGTAGTACAGAGTCGGTCGTGCTCCTGCTGTGGAGACTAAAAAGACCTGATGTTGATGATGATTAGGCCCCAAAAGGTCTAGGCAAAAGCCTTGACCTAGGTTTAGATGGAGAGACGTTGTCCGCTTTTGACAGAAAAAGGAGCGAAACAGCTGAACAATGAAATATCCTTGTTATTATTGAATATTTTCTCGCAAATTCTTCTATACTAGTGTAAGATTTTTTCACGTAGTGTAGTCGGAAAAGGCTTATTAGTTTCAATCGGTTTAGATGATCATCCCCAGAGCGAGTGCGCGGCCCGACGGTTTTGCTGTCTACAACGCTTTGTGGATAGCAAAGTTAGGTCGCCGCTTTTCCGACTACACTACACGAGTAAAACCGTGTAAAGATATTTGGTTATCTCATCTCACGTTAGTTTTAATGAATTTTCCAAGCTTATTCCCAGGTGAGCAAAAAGAAAAAAAAATAGGTATTAAAACCTTTGAATGTAACCAGCTGCTTATCTTCGAAAGGCGATAAGGCTAGCATCGCAATATCCATCACTATTTTGATTCCTTTTTCCACCTTAGGTTTTAACACATATTTATCCCTTTTGGTATACAGAACACTTTGAGTCTTGCCTAGGCTCACAAGACCCAAAAATTGCTATTAGCATGATGGTGGGGGAGAAGGTGGACAGATAAATTAAATTAGTGATGGGTTGAAAGCCTCCGATTGGCTTTTACAATCTAGGCGAAAGGAAAAACTGCTGGAACATTCTGTTTTTCTTGCTGTCTTCCAGAACCAATGATGAAAAACTGGAAGCAATAATGCGACAGTCAAATTTAAATTTATTATGAGTAGGAATTTTGTACTTTTTATTATTTGAAACTTTTTTTGTTATAGTCCTCGATGCCAGCGCCAAACCCCCGTCAGGAATCCTCTCAGGTAACCTGAACGACCTCGGAGACTATTACCAATGTCTCGGAATCGACCAAGTAGAGATGGAAATGGAAATCAAGGGAAAGTACTGCACAGTCATTATGCCATTGGACCAAACGCCGATTCAGCTGCCAGACTGGCCAGACTTCCCCGAATGGAACATCACTATTCCTGAGAACATCACCTTTCCAGAGAATATAACATGGCCTGAATTGCCTTTGCCGACGCCGGAAGGTGAAACGGTAGTGGATGTGAGGCAAATGATGATGCTGCAAAGGATGTCCCAAGTTTTAGCTGGAGTGGGACGGGATGACAATAATGAGAACCTGGAATCAAGGTAAGAAATAAGTTTCTTTATTTTTATAAGTTATTTGATCGGTTTTATCTTGATCGGTCGTTTTGGAAATCTTTAGGAGAGGCCTATGTCCAGCAGAGGACGTGACGGACGGATGCTGCTGAAATGATGATAATGATGATTTTTATAAGTATTTGGTTTTCCCGAGCAGAAAGTTAAGGCCCATCTAGGTCAAAAATCCGATTTATGTTAAGGCAAGGTACTAGCTGGTATGTCGAAAAACTATTACGCTAGATCAAATTTTAAATATTAATGATTAATGTGAAGAAAAGATTGAAGATATTGTCTAGTGAATTGTGCTACAAAAAGGGTTATTCAGTGGATAAATTATATGCTGAAAATAAGCTGAATGAAAGCTAGAATTTATATAGTAGTAAACTTTCTGATCCTACACTTAATTTTTATGAATATATTATTCGTTATAAATTATAATATTATAAATTACTAATTACTAATTATCATCATCATTATCATCATTTCAGCCGCACAACGTCCACTGCTGGACATAATTACTAATAATTATTAATAAATTACTAGAGAGAATGTGATAAATTATAAAGTTCTATAGTTAATTTGTAAAAAAATATCGCCTCATTCTGCGTTTATTTCGCAATTCCCGCTCTCTCGTCACTCTAAATTGGTAAGAAGCAGAGCGTCTCGCGGATTGCCCCGCATCATCCCCTTCGAGTTTGTAAAAACATCGAATTATACGAAGCGGCTAGCAATCTATCATTATTTATTTATCAATTTCCAGCTACACTACACTCTTCACGCTAAAAGTGGCCTTTAAGTTACAGCTCTAGGCTCTGCCGACCCCTTTCGCTATAAAGACGTGATAGAGTATTTAAAAATATATATGAGCAAAAATGATGGTGACGTCGAATAATATTATCCTTATCAATAGATTTTAATTCAAGTATTGAAAACGCAATCTAATCTGACATGACGCATTGGAGTTTTGCAGAAAAATTCTTTAGCAATGACAGACTCATTAAGTTTTGATTAGACTAATGTTTATCATTGCACAAGCGTATTCCCGAATGCATCCTTCGCTAATTAGGCCATGTTATTGACGATATATCCATGTACCAGCTGCTTCTCTTCCCATGCAGATCGTAAAAGCCGATCGAGGGAATGGGCAAAAATGCAAATCATGTTAACAGGCGATGCGGCTAGCAACCCATCACTGTATTGATTGCTTTTCCATCTTCTCGCCCACCATGACGCTAAAAGTGGCTTTTGGCTCTTGCGGCCCTGGGCTTTGCATAGAACCGCAAGACCCAAAATGCTCTGTCTGCCCCTTTAGGGATAAAGACGTGATATATATGTATTGATGATAATAGGGAACTCTCTTCAACCTTCTTCCACCCACTGTTGAGTGTAGGTCTCCTCACATGCATGCCATTCTCTTCGATCTTGAGCTTTTCTCATCCAGGTCTTTCTCATTACGTGGGTTATGTCGTCGGCCCATCTCAACGCTGGTCTTTCTATGCTTCTGTGGTCCTGTCTCTCCAACTCCATCTTCCATCCTCCCTCCGGTTTAAGTGGCCCGCCCACTTCGTCTTGCACATCTTGATATTAACTATGTGAGGAATTTTAGTACGCATGGTTAATATGGTTTAAATAGGGATGTGGACTGGACAAAAAATACATTATTTTATTTAGTTCGTCAACTAGATAATTCAAAAATAAAAACCCATATTATGTCATAAATAGTGCTTCTGAATTGCGTAGGGAAAACTATTTTTTTCGATTAGCAAAGTAGGAAAAATTCATAAAGATACAGCGATTCAATATTTCGGAGTGACCTTTGTTAAAATTCGTAGCTGATCGTGACGTCACGTGAAATTTAAATCATCATCATCCGAGCGTATTTTACCGGTTGTATCCTCAGCAATAATGTATCAGAGCCCGGGGTCTGCTACCTAACAAGGAGATTTGATTAGGTTACTCCCTGAGAAATTTAGACTTGATTTTGTTTTTAGAATCTTCCCCATGGCAATAACAGCAAACATGGGAGCGACCCTCGCGTTCTGCATCCCCCGGGTGTGCCGCACGAGGATGGCGGTGGACTTCATCCAGGAGCGACTGCTCATCCTCAACTTCACCTACAACGAGTACTTCTGCCGTCTGCCAAACGACAAGCCCTTTACGCCGGCAGATTATGTTGCTTTGTGAGTATATTTTGATTTTAATATCTGACAAGAAAGAGGGGTGCAATAAGCTTGACGATAATGTCTGTCTGTCTGTCTGTGGCATTCCAATTTCTGAACCGGTTTCTTTTTACTAAAAGCAAGTTTCCTTGAGGTATGTAGTTCTTAGCTATGTTTAATGAAAATCATTGTCTAAAAAATTCAAGGGAACTTGCTTTCTCGTAAAAAACCCGCATTGAAATAGTCCTTCCATTCGAGCGCTTCGTACGACAGACAGGCAGACAGACAGACAGACCGACAGACGTTAGCGTCAAACTTATATTTCCCCTCTTATGTGGTTTAAAAATATAGCAGATTACCTTCAAGACTTGGTTTAAACAATTATTCACCCAAACGAAGTTGACAGTGAAGAAAGAGAAGGTGACATTGCAAGTAGTCCGTGGGTCTTGAATGTATGTAGAAAATATTAATATTAATTTCGTTCCTACAGTGCGATCTTTGGCTTGATTGGCTTCCTCTTGGTGGTCAGCACTCTGTACGACCTCTACTGCATTTTTGGTCTAGAAAGGGGTAAGTGGATAACCTTGATTGTTTCTTGTTTGATAGGAATCTGAACCATAAAACCGACTTCACTCCCAAAATACACAATTAAGTTTGATAAAATTTCTTCAACGACAACTTCGCAAGTGTACCTTTTCAAATCAAAAAGAATTTTCCAAATAGGTCCCGGTGTTTTGAATATTAGGTGAACATACGTACCTGTAAACAAATAAATTGCAATCGTTATTTTTGACCTTTTTAAAACGTTTAGGCTACAGGTTTAGTTCTTAGGTTTAGGCTTGAATTTTAGTAAAATAAATTGTCTAGAATGTCTTTTTTTTTCAAAATGATTATCATTCTTCGTTTTTTAATCTATATAGTAAACAAAAACTTATCAAATACATGTTTAATTTTGATAAAAAATCAATTAAATCTTTTAGTTAGTCTACAAATCTAATCAATTGATAAAAGTTGCAATCAAAGAATGATAAATAAGACAGTGATAAAAAATACCTTATCTTTTGAATTACCTATTTGACGCAGGTTTATCAATTTGATTTCGTTTTCTGACTGAGTTCTCTTTACAAGCCACTCGAAGAGGTAGCATGGTTTCACTACAGAGTTCCTTTGGCCTTCCTCAGCTCCATCATCAGATCAGCTGAATGCCATCATAATAATATCATGCTATATACGTTTGCGTGCAAAATTTCATCTCTATTGGAAACCGCGATGTGGGACAAATTTGATTTGCAAGATTTTACAGAAGAGATTACAGACAGATAGACAACGGGACAGGTGAAACGAAATATAATCTTGTAAAAAAACCTCAACCACAGAATAAATGTATCTTTAACTTTAACTCCGAATCTTCCCGTGGATGTCGTAGAAGGCGACTTAGGAAATACAAACTAAACAAAGCATATATAAACATCAATAGGACCTGACCCGTCTGGCCAGAGCGTAGAGTGTGTAGTCCTCTAGCTACTCCTCTAGCTACTCTTGTCAAGTATGGCAGTGGTAGTAAGTAGTGCAGAGAGGGCCGTGCTCCTGCATTGGAGACTAAAAAGACCTGATGATGATGATCCTTAACGATGTTTTCTTGTCCGTAGCACCAAACCGCCTCTACTGCTGTTTCTCGGTCTACACCAACACCCGCCGCTTTCTGACCTTCAACTCACCGCCCGGCGCGTTGGAGTGCATCGACGGCATCAGGGCGATCTCCATGGCTTGGGTCGTGGTCGGACACACGTACGCCTTGACTCTGCTGGGATTCGTTCATAATATTTCCGATACTCTGGCGGTATGTGACAATCCGTAAATCTGTTGATTTCAGCCTGGAAGCACACGGGCTTTTGTAGTTAAAATTCGCACTCGAAAACCCAAAGCGTTTCAGCCGGTCTTACGGCTGCCACAAAAGCCTTTGTACTTCCTGGCCGAAATCAACAGGCTTGCGGAATAAGTGACATTATTATAACCATGATCATCATCAGGTCCTTTTAGTGTTATGTGATATTTCGACGGCCCTTCTGCCATTATGGTCGCTGGCCGACAGAGGAACTGCGATGGATATTAAACTTGCTGTCAAGGGTAACCGTATATTTCTTCGTCGTTTGAATTTTTTATCTTACTTGTCACCTATCTAAATGTGGACCATGAACAGTATTTGTGAATGCGGATTCGTCACTACCGACTCTATTTGGCTTATCCACAAAATTAATTAATGTTTATTTCCCATGCAGTGGCTTCGTAAATTCTCCAGCACGTGGGTGAACTCCGCTCCTATCACTGTAGACACCTTCTTCCTGCTGAGTGGCATCCTCGCCGTCTACACTACAGTCGGGAAGATCAGTCGAGGTACGGTTTTGAGCAATATTGAGCGTAGTATTCTGCCGTCCGTATTATAAACGCATTAACTTCATTTTGACAAAAACGCAGTTAAAGTTTTTCTTTTTCTTTTCCTTATATCTCTGAAACTACTTGGGATACAAACATGAAATTTATATAAAAGATTAAAAAATAATGTCTAAAGTATAAATATACCATTCAATAATTTAATTATAATAAGATATAGTATATAATTTGAAAAAGGCAGTTATGAATAGCAGCCTACACTGTCCATTTATGATGACTCGTCATAAGCGCATTAAGTAGCTTAGTTAATGCACTTACACTAAGTAATTCAATATGATGCAATTATGAATAGTTCAAATTATAACCACCTAATCTCCAGTTGTTTCTTTAAATCTAAGCATATCGCCAAAAACGAATTATAAGATAACTAGCAAAAAGTGCACTAACTCTAACCTAGTGCGTTTATACATAGTAAATCCTTTAAATGGAAAAAAATGTTTGCATTAACTTCGGATGATGCGTTCTAGATAAGTGAAAGTGCTAAAGCAAACATTGTAATATAAGTATAAGAAATAAACATTTTAAAAAGACTAAAGAGTAAACAACAAATTTAGAATAACATAAAACATTCGCTACATATTCGGATTACGGAAGTACGACCATGTGTCGGCTTACCGATCTCAGTTAAAATGGTTACCTATCCGACAGCGGCGTAGTCTGCATATCCTAACTACTTTGTTCTCTGTACTTTTTGATCCTAAGACTCCGGCTTATCTCAAGACCAAATTTACCTTTCTTAGTGATACTCATGTCAGAAATCTTCGCTCTTCTAGCAATCTTCTTCTTACAATGCCACATTATCGGAGCGGATTCTATAAAGATTCATTTGTCGTACAAGCTGTGCGGCTTTGAAACTCTCTCCCACTCAGTATTCGGAAAGCTCAAACTCGATTCGCGTTCAAAAAGGCAGTGCGTGCACACTATCTCCGAAAACTGTCAGTAGTTATATAAAAAGTATTTATGTAGTTGATGTATGTGGTTTATTAGGGATTAATGTATATATGTATATTTTTGTGTAGGTTTATTATATTTATCTTTATGCTGTACTTACCCCCAAAAGATTGCTTGCTCAGCATCACCTGTTGGTTGACTGGTAGGAAAGGCCTCAGGCCTTAAGTCCGCCATTTACATGTATTGTAATAAAGCTAAATAAATAAAATAAATAAATAAAAATGAACGTAAATTTCGGCAAAACATAGCTTGAGTAAAAATATAAAAAGAAAATGAAATAGATACAAGAAATTAATATTAACTTATAAACTATTATAAAACTAAAGTGTATTAATGAAGACCCAGAGGACATAGGCTCCGATACAGATTGGAGGTAGTAGAATTTAAAAAAAAAGTGCTAAAGAAGTCCTAGATAATGCGTTTATAAAATCTGAATTTTTTACTAATGGTTACTTTGGGAAAGTTGTAGATCTCGTTTTCCTGATGTCATATATATATATAACTCAATTTGCACCAAACATCAAGTGGATGCGTTTTTCGTAAGGACGGCAGTATTAACAGATCACATATTTGAATAAACTCTAATCATTTGTTAGGAATAACCACTTACTAACCCCTTCTTCCTAAAAAATTACAAACGTTTGCTAAAACTATTTAAGTTAAAATATATTTTGTCTTGTTCTTTCAATGTCAACTATTCAAAAGAGGGTAAGGGACAAAACATATTTTAGGTTTTAGTTAGAATTTGCTTTCATGTAAAATAAAAACCACATCGAAATCAGTCCATCCGTTGGAGAGCTACGATGTCACAGACAGACAGACAGGCCGACAGACATTGGCGTAACTCGAAACACCCCTCTTTTTTTTGGGGGTTTTTATTAACCTTATGGTATAAAAACGGTGATGATGTAACATTTACTAAATTTAATTACTTAGCTTATGTAGATAAATAATAATTCATAGTACTTAAATTTGATTGATTTAAAGATTTTGGATAATCCTCAATAGAATACCGATTACGTATTTCTTTGAAACAAGTAATATTGATAATTTTCGCGAGCTAAATCACGTAAAAATCAATAAGCGAGATAATAATACTAATAGGCCTCAAATAGATTAATAACGTCACCAAGATTATCAATACTTTTATTTAATCTATGATTTGATTATATTATTTGTACACATGTAGGTATAATTCATTGATAGAATTTTACGTACTTTTTATTCTGATTCCATAATAAAAACTACACCATATGAGTATATTTTTCTTTTTATAGCAATTAACTTCGTGTCTTTAGGTAGTGTGCTGTTATTTACCACCATCATAAATATAACAATTTCACTGTAATAATGTGCTAAAAACAAACTAAATAAAGAAACCTTCATGGAATAATTAAAATAGATAATAGTATTTCTTTCTGTTATTGACTGTACTTTTTTAGTCAATTTGTATATTCTAGGTACTGGCGTATAATAAAGTAGGCATACTGTGACTAAATCCGTTACTAATGTAAATATTTGTTAATGTGTTGTCTAAAAAGACAAAGTGCGATGTTATGTTTAAAGGTTTCATAAGTTGGTATTGTATTACTGATTTCTTGAAATCACTAGAAAGTAAACTAAGGGCATCGTGCTACAAAACTTCTTAACCAATTTATTTATTCATTCTGTCCAGGCCGGTTCATCAGGTCAATCCACCTATTCTACATCAACCGCCTCCTGCGCATGCTTCCGTTGCTGGCCACCGTCGTGCTGCTGCAAGCTTCACTCCTCAACCACGTGTCTGACGGACCGTTCTGGCAGAACACCGCACAGGCAGCAGAGAACTGCCGGCAGTACTGGTGGTCGGCGCTACTGTTTGTGCAGAACTATGTGAACTCGATTGATATTGTGAGTATTCATCATCATCATCAGGTTTTTTTGTCTCCACTGTAGGAACATGACCCCCTCTGTACTACAAGAGGCATACTTTAGGCATAGAGCAACTATACTATCCTACTATATTATCAAAGGCATCCAAAACTGGTAAGTTATACACATCCGTCATCATCCTCCTCGCCTTTTATTTGGGGTGCCCTCTGTAAGTCATCTACTTCCACTTCTTTCTGTCAATCAACATATTTTCACGCATAGACATAGATTTCTTTTACATACATACTATCACGTCTTTATCCCTAATGGGGCAGACAGAGCATTTTGGGTCTTGCGGTTCTATGCAGAGCCCAGGGCCGCAAGACCCAAAAGCCACTTTTAGCGTCATGGTGGGCGAGAAGATGGAAAAGCAATCAATACAGTGATGGGTTGCTAGCCGCATCGCCTGTTAACATGATTTGCATTTTTGCCCATTCCCTCGATCGGCTTTTACGATCTGCGTGGGAAGAGAAGCCGCTAGTACATTCTAAGTTTTTTTTATTTCTCCCAGACCAGCATGGGAGATTTCTTTTAATTTTTAAATTAAAAGAAATCTCGCCCATCTGTTCTCCATAATCTGTCTTTTATTTCTACGGTTTTTTGAGATTTCCTTTCCCTCTGCACCCTCCAAAAGGACTATCTCTTTATACGGCATCCCTGCTCATGACGTGGTCATACTAAGTCAGACCATGAGGTTTTGTGTCCAAAACCACTGTCCACCTATTAATTGGAGCAACCTTCAGGAAATTAATTTTGGCCAATGTTGTCTTCGCCGGATTCTGACAGAAAGGGGCAGATCTAAAAATGCCAATGAGCGTAAATTAATTGAAATCTCCATTATTTCAAGTGATCTATCCTTAGTTTTTATTGGAATTGGTAAAATTTCAAATAAGTTTTCTTCTCGTTAACCGACCTCCAAAAGGGAGGATATTATAATCAATTCGTCGGGTTCTTTAATTTATTTATTTTATGGTTTTTTCTGTATGTTCATCGATTATTCATAGTTTGAAAGGGTGCTTGCGAGGTGGTTTTATCAAAATCAGTTGTGTAGATTAGGGGTGAAATCGGTGTTTAGTTTTGAAACATTATGTATCAACAATTTCTCTCCATAACATACGCTTTAAGTAATATTTATGGCGTAATAAGACACCTCATGGGACCAATTACTCCTGTATAATCTAAATATAGTCGTACAATGCTCCGCGTCACTCTGTATTTGCCATCTCTCACTGACGACTAATCTACTGTTTGCGCACAACTTCACGACAAGTGTTATTTCTCGCTATGTCAACCAGATAAATGGTTTATGACAATGATTGCTACCGTATGTTATGTGTAAGTCTGCGCTATTTGATGCCTTGAAGTGTTTTAGCTGCGTTAGTGCGCATTTAAATGGAAGTTAGAAATTATTAAGAGTCAAGTTTTAAGAAATTAATGGCCTCTGTTGCCTTGTATATTATCTATCATCTCTCATGAACCAGCGCTTTTTCCATGTTGGTCTGGGAGAAAAATAACTGAGAATACACCAGCTACTTCTCTTATTACGCAAATCATAGTAGAATATATACGAATTTAGAGTTTAATACAGTTCTGCGATTAATATAATTTTTAGCCTGATACTTCGACGACCCTTCTGCCGGCTTACCCTCTTTCTTTGTCGCCTCTGATGGTGTCCGTTCGGGAATTGCTTTTTGTTGTTTGCACACATTTTTACCTACAATCTTAAGGTCTTTTTAGTCTCCACTGCAGGAACACGACCCTCTTTGTGCTACTAGAGCCATACTTGATCAGAGCAGCCAGTGGATTTGGCCTACACTCTCCACGCTGGTCAAAAGGGTTGGAGAGGTCTAATGATCTTTGTAAGCTTCGTTTAGTTTGATTGACACAGAAAGACTTGGAGTGGTCCTATTCTACTCTGCCGGAAACCACACCTTTTACAAAGCACAAACTAATAACAGATCGTAGAAGCCGTTCAACGAAATGGGCAAAAATGCAAATCATATTAATAGGTGATGCGGCTAGCATCACTTTTTTCATTCTTTTTCCACCTTCTCGCCTACCACCACACTAAGTGTCCCTTGAGTCTTGCGGCCTTGAACTCTGTCTGCTTAAAGCTGAAAGACCTTTTACATTGTTCCCCTTTTTCCAGTGTCTTGCCCACACATGGTACCTGTCAGTGGACATGCAACTGTACCTCGTGTGCCCGCTCATCTTAGTGTGGATGTTTGGCGCCAGGAGATACGCCTGGTCTGCCGTTACCTTCGCTCTTCTGCTATCGCTGGTCTCTGCCTCCGTTTACAGCTTTATGTATAACTTCTCCGCAGCTCTGGTGCAAATTGGGTAAGTAATATACAATACGTGCTGTTTTGCCTACGACCGTAGCGTAATGGTTATCAAGCTAATCTGCAATTCGGAAGTTCTGGGTTCGATCCCCGGCCAGGGTAAGTTGGAAATTGTCCTGAGTCTTGGGTATAGAGATAGTATCGTTGAGTTAGTATCCCATCACACAAGTTTATGCTTACTTTGGGGCTAGCTTAATTGTTATTTGTTAGTTTTATTTGTCCCTATACACATTAATTGAATGTCCCTTTAATAATTAAATCTTTAAAGGGACATTTAGTCCATTATTTTGAACAACTTTCGTGAGAAAATATTTGGAAAACAGGTTTTCTACTTCTCATACTATACTAGATCACGAGACTTTATTTGGTATGAGAATCTAAACTTTATTTGGGTATTTGCCGTTATACTAGGTATGCATTTATTATAAAAAATAGTATCGTTGAGTAACCATAACACAAGTTCAATCTTGCTTCTGTTTTTTATGACCTTATCTTACCTACCTTACCTTACCTATAATTATTATAGACCGTAGTTATAACATAACTTTATTAGTTCGTTCAATGAATAGAACCCGACTATTAATTATATTACTGAACCAATAATAGTGTAATTCAAATACCATATCTTCACAATATCAGCTGCAATACGATCTGTCATTCCCGGTTTATAGAAAGCCATTGAGGCACTTTGGCCGATGATTCACTGGAATAATTACCATACAAGTGATCGTAAACCACATCACTGCAGATTTAAGGTAGTTTTCCGTGCTTTGCGTCTGTCTATCTGACGTCTGGTGTAGCAATAGGGACAATGTTGTAGTTTGAAAAATATATTTTTTTTGTTACGATAGTAATATTATAAGGAAAACGAGGTATTTCGTTTCGTATATTTTTTTTTTTTATTCTTTAAGTATTGATATGAAATTTGAACAAAATTTTCATTCCATCAATATTTTTTTAAAAGATAAAAATGATAAAAATACATAGAATCTCGTCATTTCTTTAATATGATTAGCAATACACTAAAGTGTGAATGTAGTGGTCTTTTTATTTTTGTCAAAATAAAGACAACAATATTTAAAAAATCCAGCTTTCTAATAATCCAAATCAAGTTTCTAAAATTTAGATTCTTAATAGTGTTCCGTGAAATACCATTTCATAGTGCGATTATTGTAGTTTCATGGGCGTACGGATGCTATCAGACGCGATGCACGGAAGGTCACCTTTAGAATTACGACAGCGCTTCCCATTCGTATTTGCTTCGGCGACATACTGCTAAGCTACAAATCAGTATTGTATGCATTGATAATGGACTGTCATGCTTACAATGGCTGGTACACCTTTAGTTATATTGAAAACATAGTATGTAGATATATTGATAACAACATGAAGTCTAGCGCACTTTTCTTCGATAAGCCAATTTTGCTGCATAATATGCACATGTTGCTAACTAACTTAGAAATTCTAAAAAACGTTGCTAATGTTACAGTATCTTGGAAATTCTAGATAAAGCCTTCATCATCATCATCAAAAAATCTTTTGTGGGTCTCGGCTTGCGCCTCTATAATAAAATTCCAGATGATATAGTAGCATTACCATTATCTAAGTTTAAGACAGCCGTTAAAAATCATTTATTACAAAATGCGTATTATCATGTAAATGACTTCTTATCATCATCTGAGAAAAATTCTTGGAAATAGTTGTCTGCAAATTGTAATTGTATAATTTAAATGTATAGCTAAAGTGTAAATCTGTATTGTAATTGTAACATAGCCCATCAGGCTGGGTAGGGACCAATACTGAACTGGGTTTCTTTCGGCGTAATCTTCCCAGCAGTGGTCGTGCCGAAACGCTTGTAGTTTTTAGCTTTTGCACTAAAATAATATTTAAAAAAAAATGACCTTCAATAAGAGATAAATTTATCCTACATTGAATAAAATTTTTTGACTTTGACTTTGACTTCATCATTAGGTCTTTTTGTCTCCACTGCAGGAGCACGACTCTCTCTGTATCACCAGAGCCATACTTGAGCAAAGCAGCCAGAGCAACTTGGCCTACACTCTCCTCGCTGACCATACAGGTTGGAGAGGTCTCCGAATCGTCTTTGTTTTTGGCTCAAATTATAACTTTTTCGTTTTGCCTTTCTTGAATAATTCTTTTGCACTTTAAAGCTCTCGTGAATATGCGTCTTTTGAGCCTTTCTTAAAGATCACATCTTCACAAATTTCCGAAATGTGAAATCTACCCTGAGCAAACAAAAATACATTTCCAATGTCAAAATCATTAAAAAAAAACATTTACTTTCTTTTTTGGCTTGCCTGTAGCTTTTCTGTTCCATAGCTGGGCAAAGGCGCCTCTTGCCCTGCCACATATCCTTGTCTTCGCACGCAATGCATTCAACAGACATACTCCGCCCAGCTCCACTTCAACTTCGCAGTATTTGCGCCTACATCCGCATTCTTTGACCTTGAACGCAGTATATATCTTTATCAATTGTGTTTAGATATTAAAGTGTAT
This sequence comes from Acrobasis consociella, assembly GCA_963555685.1. Taxonomy (NCBI): domain Eukaryota; kingdom Metazoa; phylum Arthropoda; class Insecta; order Lepidoptera; family Pyralidae; genus Acrobasis; species Acrobasis consociella. The sequence continues at coordinate 429,016 of OY743118.1, forward strand.
TTGCAGATATCAAAAGTTATGTAAACTGGTTAAATATGGCAAAGAGATTGCGTACAATATTTACGTTTACACAAATGTACGAGTACGTCCTATATGTGTAATAAATATGTGTTACGAAAGTACAATCAAAGCGAAGCTTATCAAAATATGCACAGTGAAAACATTAATATTTTGATGCCTTTATTTAGAATTTCTTAATTAAGAACGGGAAGAATGAACAGTGGTAAATAAAAACTTCTGCCAGACGCGCATTGCCTATTCTCTTGACCAACATCACAGAATTAGAATAAGTATTACATACAGAACGGAATCTTTTAAGTTTCCACGCAACATGCGTCCCTGCCCCCCGTCCCCGCACCTCTCCCCCGTCTTCTCCATGTCGAAGCGGCCAGAGGCATTCGCAGCCGCTCGCTCAACACTCCCCTCAAGGGGGTACGGGGGACAGGGACGCATATTTCGCCTTAGAAGATTCCGTTCTTATGTACTACTCATATTAATTCAGTGACGTTACTCAGGTGTAAAATTGTTTTCAGACGCATCGCAGAGTTCAGTGACTATGTTCGTATCTACTACATTAACACCCTGACCAGGGCTCCGCCCTTCTTCGTCGGCATGATATACGGGTACATGTTGCATCTGTGGCGGGACAGGAAGATTCGGATTGCAAAGGTCAGTGGCCTTTTTATAAAGACGCATATGCATTTTTAATCCTCGACAATGAAGAGAGATGTTATAAGTTTGACGCATTTTTTTTCGTGTGTAAGTGGCCACTGGCCAGCTCTGGTCGCTAATATCTGTCTGTCTGTAGCATCAAATTACGAATTTTTCGTAAAAGCAAGTTCCCTTGCGCTGGTTCTTGGCTATGTTTGATGAAAATCGTTTAAAAGTAATTGGGGTTAACATTTGAAAGTCGGGGTTTTTTAATTTACTTGGCAAATAATAGATGGCGTTACGAATATCACAGAGAGACTGACAGACAGACTGACAAACAGACATTAGCCTCAAACTTACACTCCCCTCTTTTTTGTTGGGGGTCAAATAGTAATAAGTTGCCAGTCGCATCGCTTATTAACATGATTCACATCGTCTCCCACCCCACAATCGATTTGCTTTAACGATCTGGAGTGTTACTTTTTATAAATAAATAAGCGGCCAAGTGCGAGTCGGACTCGCCCATGAAGGGATAAAAGTCGTAGTACGTTTTTTTTTATTTTAATTAAAAAAAAACTACTACAACTATTTTATTACCACGAAAACTACCAGCGAAAACCAGTTTGAACGAGATTAGTAGATCTCGTACATCATATATTTTTTTTAGTTTTATCATTCTCTTATTTTAGAAGTTACGGGGGGGGGGACACACTCACTTTTTTCCACTTTGGAATTGTCTCTCGCGCAAAGTATTCGGTTTAGAAAAAAATAATATTAAAAACCTCAATATCATTTTTGAAGACCTATCCATAGATCAGACATGACGAATAAATAATGATTCCGTTTTTGCCATTTGGCTACGGAACCCTAAAAAGCAGCATAAAAGCTTTCCATGAAAGGTTTCTTTGACATATCTACGGCCTAAATGTCAAAATTACGAGTGGTCCTGACGATTCGTTGCACATCCTTCTCATACGACCAATTTAAAAATGCGCACGTTTGGAAGCATTCGTAATATGACAAGTGATTTCAAAAATACGTCCCCTGCTCGAGAAAAGAAGAGCTGCTACAAGGTTTTTTTTTAATCCAGAACCAAATGGAACTTGTACTATTCCAGATAAACGTGTACCTCCTCTGGACGCTGTCATTCGCCATGATGTCTTTCTGCATCTTCACCATCTACCCAGTGATGCAGCTTGACCACGAGGCTCAGATGTTTGATAATTTCCTCAACGCTTACATGAGGGCCATCTGGGCCTGTGCTTTGGGATGGCTTATCTTCGCCTGTGTGCAGGGGTATGGAGGTAATTCATTTATTATTTGTCTCCGTACGTGATCTGCACCAGGATATAATTTTATCAATGAATGCTCATCGGGCTGAACAACTTTTTTTAGCCGACATTTTTATATTTTTTATAGTTTAGCTGGACCATTACGCAAAATCAAAAAAAAATTGACTATTATGCAAAATCAATGTTCCATTTTCCAAAATCAATTGATTTTGGAAAATGGAACGCCTGATGAGCTTTTAAGCCTGGGCAACATATAGGGTATAATTATAACCTTTATGTTGCCCAGGCTTATAAGCTATATAACAAAACAAGTTTCATTCGAATCCGTCCAGCATTTCCGGAGATTAGCGTGTACAAACAGATTAAAAGACAGACAGACAGACTTTTTGACCCTTCGCCCCTAATTTTGTTTTAAATATATTAAATGTACAGACACATTATTTTCCTGTTTTTTTTTTATATGTATAGATAATTAATCAATTTAGCACATCAAGTACCAGTCAACCAAAAGATAAAGAGTTGATATTTAATTAAGAAAAAATCATGAGTGAGATCATCATCATCATGATCGTCATTTTAAGCCCACATCAATGCAATGTTTAATTGTAACATTGGTCCTTCTAATTTCTTGTGTCTCCCAGGTCCCATCAACTGGCTGCTGTCCCTAAAGATGTGGAAGCTACCGGCTCGCCTCTCCTACGCCATGTACCTCATCCACTTGCCCATCATCATGATCGCCAATAGCAGCTGGGTCAAGACCCATTACTTCACGAACGGCGACAATGTAAGTAATGTAACGTAACGTAACTTAGCGTAACGTAATGTTACGAAACGTAAGTAATATATTGTCAAAAAGAAAAAGAAAAAGTGCCCTGTTTTGTCCTTTTCACCGACCGAACATTTGTTCATGGTCGGGTTATATGCACAATTCAAATTGCATGAACCTGCACCTATAGCCCGACCATGAAAAAAATGTAAGTAGTATCATTAATATGGGTGACGTCTACAAAGAGAGGCCTATGCTTAGCAGTAGTCGGAAGAAGTGAATGTTGATGATCATTAATATCTTTCTCTTAGCCCCGGTCGCTCGGTGGCAAATAATATATTCTAAATTTTTGTTGTGTATATTCATTTGACATACTTAGCTTGACAACTGCTATTTTATTGTAACAATAACAGTTAAGACAGCTTAAGTAAAATCAGTCGATCTACTTGCTTCAATCGCGCAGGTTGCACACAACTTTTGTAAAAAAAAATACAAAGATTTGTTAATACCTATACAGATGATTATTTATCAATTTTTCTTGGAAGCTCAAAGCCGTCGTAAGTTTGTTTGTTTATAACCTAAACTAGTAGACCTAGTTTTTTTACTTTTAATAACTTTATGTACCCAAAAAAATACATATACAAAGAACATACAAAAGAGCAAATATAAAAAGGCAGACTTATCCCTCTTGGGGATCTCTTCCATTCTGTCAGTGGGTTCATTATTATCCAGTAAAGGATTTAAAAATATCCATGATAATCATAATGACTCGAAAATAAACAATAGTGTCTTTAGTCTCTAGGCCATAGGCTACAACAACCAAATACTAAAATGAGAGCCAATAAAGATTAAGGATGTTGCGCCTGACTTGTATTATTTTCCACAGTTATACCGCTTCATGGGAGACTTTTCTTTCACGTTCCTGGCGGCCTTCATCCTGTGCATCGCCATCGACGCGCCGTTCTCAACTATTCAGAAGTTCTTAATTGGTGGAGGTAATTACTTTTCATTATATTAGTTGAGCCGTGTGGTTTCCGGCAGAGTAGAATAGGGCTACTCCAAGTCCTCCCGTGGATGTCGTAGAAGGCGACTTAAAAAATACAAGCTAAACAAAGCTTACAAACTTCAATGAGACCTCTACAACCCGCCAGGACCTGGCCAACGAGGAGAGTGTAGGCCAAGTTCTCTATCTGCTCTGCCAAGTATGGCTCTGGTAGTTCAGAGAGGGTCGTGCTCCTGCAGTGAAGACTAAGAGACCTGATGATAATGATGAAATGAGTTGACCCTTTATTAAAATTTCCCCATGATAACTTCCAAAATCGAAACGTCAGTCTTCTATTTAGTAAGTCAGTTGACTGAAAAAAAAGCGACTACGCAGCGCAATTTTGTTTTAATGGTGTAAAATTTATTTTATTCATCCAAAACAGAACTTGGTTCGACATGACAATATGTGGTGATATATATAATATACTTAATGATAGTTCAAGGGATTTTACATTTGCCAAGTCTGTAAGGAGACTGGAGCCTGTATAGGCAAGGCTTTATCACAAAATAATACTGAAACAACCTAGGATTTACCACCGTGACCGTGTTGTCCCGACCTATGGCTCTGTCTGCTTAGTGCCGCAAAACCCAAAAACGCTTTATCTTCTTCTTCTGCCTTATCTTTATCCTACTATTTATGAGAGGTCGATACAACATGTGAGTTCCTTCCACTTTGTTCTATCCCCAGTCAACCTGTCCGTCACCCCTTTCCTACTCATATCCTCCTTTACACATTCCATCCAAAATTTTTTTGGTCTCCCCTTGCTTCCATTTACATGTATTTTCAGAACCTGGCTGGTTATATGTATTTCTTCTCTTCTTTTAACATGTCCATACCAGCCTAACCGATTACTCATTGATTGGTTACTTCAAGGTACCACTTTTCCTATTCCTGATCTTATTCCTTCGTGTAACACCATCCATCCATATCAATATTCGCATCTCCGCAATCTCAACGCGATTTTCCAAAAACGCTTTATCTGCTCCTTTAGAAATACTTTTATTGCCAGTCTCTATAATACCACTTCCCTAGGTTTTTATTTTCTCATTCACACTTTATTGTTTCAGGAGGCAAGAAAAGTCCACATAAAGCGGAGTCCAAGCAATCTATTGTCGACAACGGATCGTTCAAAACAACTTTATAGTCGACAAAGCTGGATGGAGCAGTTCAAACTTTTCTATAGTCGACGAAGTTGGACGAAACTTTACCAAATACTCGAATTTAGCGTCTGGAATCTTAAAGATTTTTGTGTATTCAACTTGTGTATAAAATGTTTTTGTAATATTATTTAGAGTAGAATAACATTAAATAAATATTATGTTATTGTGAGTATAGAACACGCGACAACTTTATAACTAGGTTTAATAACTAAACTCTTAATTATTCGACCAAATCAAGTTGAGATATTGTGATATTTACTAGATGACATTGACAACTGAGATAATGTCATACTTATTAGATGTCAACTTGCTCAGGTTACGAACTAACATTATAAGATATACTTTTTAGATTATGTAAATAAAAAACTGATATTTGTTTTTTTAAGAAATATTTAATTTTATTACAAAATAATGTGGAAGGGACGTAATAAATCAAACTACGGGCTATACTATATTTTTTGTTGTTTTTTTGGCTACTATTTTTTTATCACTATATCACTATAGAGCCATGGAGTATATAGTGATCTAGTATACTCCATGGCTCGATTTATTACGCGTATGTCCCTTTCACGTTGTAGAAACGTAAGTAATTACTTGTTGTAATAATCACGTACAGTTTAAAGTTTGGTAATATACCAAAAATATATATTTATACTCATAAATTTATGTTATTTTATTGTTACCATCTACCTTATTTGATTGACCATCTACCTCATTACATCAACCCATCTACATATACACAATCACATGAGTTATAGAAACATAATAATATACAGAAAATATATGTATTTCTCTCATATAACTCTCTTTCTCTCAAATTTGACAACTGGCAGCAACGCTTACAGGACGCCAAGAAATGGCGCCATGTAGTGACGGAGGCCAGGATCCACTTTAGGTCGCTGCGCTTTTAGTAAGTTCACTTGATAACAAGTTCATTTGCTAGGCAAATTAAATTCAAATGTGAACGCCATCTAGTGATGAGCGGAGGAGCTAAATAGTAGAACTTATATCCGTAGCGTCATCTATTATTTGCCAGACAAACTACACATATCCCGCCCGACTTTTAAGCGCTAACCCCCAATAACTTGGCTGGCCTACTTTCATCAAACATAGCTAAAAACTACCGCAAAGGAACTTGCTTTCACGTAAAAAAAAACCGTATCAAAATTGGTTCATCCGTTCGAGCGCTACAATGCCACAGACAGACAGATATTGACGTCAAAATTATAACACACCTCTTTTTATCGGAGGTTAAAAATAAATACAAACGTATACTACTCAGACTCGTTTCGTATAAAAATGTCTTACAAAGTAAGCGTCATAAGTCCCATAATGTAGATAACGAATCATATTTATATACGCATTTTTATAACAAAAATTTCCATGATATAACTAAGCCTCCTTGGGAATGCAATTCCACAAATTTTTCTGACGTTCCTAGACCTACTTATTTGGTGGCTGCTGTAAGGCGCTTCGACACATCATTGGTCATTAGCTGTCAGGTAACGCTGCGTCATGCATCAGTCCTTTATTTATGTGAAGCCATTTTGTTAAAGCTGGCTTTAGCCTTCGCAACGTTACAGCAAAGGATGCAACTGGTAATACGCTGAGATTAGGGAGAGAAAGTTTCAAACAACTCAAATCCGATCCTTTTTTTAAAACGGAAAATGGGATTTGTATGAAATAAAGACTGATGACGTCATGGTTTCTTGGAGTCAAATAGCGCTAAAATATTAGTATTTCCTCAATTATAAATATAAAATCACTTTAAAATAGATAAGATCATGACAAGTGACATTATTTTGAGACATTTTATTCTAGTATCAGTACTATATAATTTATTTCTGATTCAGAAAGCTTCATAGTTCGCTGCTAACGTAATATCAAGCTAGTCAAAGAGAAGGTACATTCAAGTCCGCCTTAAAGTGGGAGTGTCAAATATATCAGTATATTGACCGAGCCATTATCTATACAAGCACGAAACGTAAAAATATGGAGGACCATAAATAATGTGTAAGCCGCGGATTTGCAGAACAAACTACTGAACGTTATCTGTAACGCAATTACGATTTGTTGACATTCATCGAATAACTCACTTAGGCTAGGGGAGGCGGAGATTTTATTGAAGTGAAAACTTCTTTAGCGGCGTTGTGCACTTTTTTGGAATGGGTAAAAAATGTTAAACTCGCGTCAGGACACGTGACCTGATCGAAAATTCGTAAGACTGCGCAGGGCGCTTGCGCGAATGTTCTTGTGTGTTTATGTTACGGCGTGCTACGCGCATCCATGGATGGTGACAGCTGATGGCTCGACCGTCTGTGTAGTGGCCATACTGCTGTGTATTTGAAAATGATTTTGTTAAAAATGAATTTGGTCATGCTTGTGACATTTGTGACAGACTGTGGTTCAGAAAAGATTTGAAATATTTTATACTGATAATTAAAGCAATTCGTGCAAAATTATTCCCTAACCATTCCAAAATATCAAAAATGCACAACGTTAATATTCAAGTTTTCACTTCTGCCGGCACTCCCAGAGTGCAACCCGTCGTTTTTTTTTTTCTCCTTTTTGAACTAGCACGCAAATCGATCAAATTTCGGTGAAAGAATTGGGTAGCACCTACGTTGGTACGGTCTTACTAAAACCGGTACATTACGTGGTAATAAAATGTGAAACCATCCCGCATCTGTCGGACCCCTGCAGCCATTGTAGACTCAAGAAATGCTACGCGCGCCGATGGTCTTACAACCAAGAAAGTGCTTCTAGACCGAGAGAAGCGAGGAGTTATGGTTATGCTATATATGTCAACAAGGAATAGCACTTTTCTATGCTGTTATCCTTTTCTGTCACTCAGAACCGTCATTTGCTAGAGCGAGAGAGAGGGACGGAACGCCGTAGAATCACCGATGCTCTCATACAGACGTAACCCAACCCTAAAAGTCGGAAAGCATATCTTAGCTTTACATCATAACAGCCAACGATGCAACTGGGAATACTCTGAGATTTTATTTTATTTTTATTTTACTTCTCATAATCATATCACGACCCAAATATCTAATTTCTACATATTTTTTCTAGACTGTACTCCAAAACTATGAGTTTACAGCATGTTTATACATAGTTGCTTTATTTAATTTTTATATATACCTAATAAATTTTTTTTTACAGATGAACGGTGAACAGTGATTTTATTAATTTAATTACACACAAAATAACTAAAAACTAAATATAACTAAGTGTAGGTGATATTTATTGTATGAGCGAGAAAAAACACCGGGACGTCGATAAAACTATATATTACGGAACTTTTAAAACGAGTTTATGTACAATTAATTAATAGAAAAACAGCGGAGAAAATATTTTACATGGAAGCCGAAAAACAAAAATATAACCATTGACAATCACAAGAAAACTTTTGACTTTAGAATTATTTGACAGTCAAAAAGGCGGGAAGATTATTCTACAAAAAACAATATTAATGTGCCAGTGTCACACTTCCTCTCAGTGACATTTACCTAAGGGCTACACATGTGAAAATTAACATATGTACAGTAAAAAAATGGAACTATTTGAGCGCGTCGCTAACATTCCCCACCCCAGTGCTGGCACAGCACTCATCACCAATTGGAATTCGAGCGACGCGTGCCACTGACCGCTTCCACATACCGGTCATGGTCTTCACGTCTACGACCCTGACTCTTCCGTCTTTGCCTAGGAACACTTGAACTATTAAACCCCTGGGCCAAGTGTTCCGAGGATTATCAGGATCGACTACTACCACTAAATCTCCAACTTTTAAAGGCGGTGTCTCCAGATTCCATTTCCTTCTCGGCAGCAAGTCTGGCAAAACCTCCTTTACCCACCTGTGCCAAAACATATCAGCAAAACGTTGAGCTTTGCGCCAATGCTTGCGAAGCTTTAAATCTTTGTCATCGAACGAACCAATAATAGGTAAATTGGATGAGCTGCCAAGAAGGAAATGATTTGGAGTCAGCGTTTCTTGACTATCGGGGTCAACTGAAACATGCGTCAGTGGACGACTATTAACCATATTCTCTACCTCGGCCAACAGAGTAACAAGGACTTCGTCATGTGGCGCTCGTTCCGTCATGATGACGCGGAGTGAATTTTTCACGCTTCGAATCAGCCGTTCCCATGCCCCACCCCAATGAGGGCTGGCCGGGGGTATAAAATTCCACCGCATGGAATTATTAGCACCAACAGCTTTCAAGGCATCTATATCAAGCCCCCGTGCAGCTGACTGAAGTTCTTTATCAGCCCCTTTCAGATTGGTTCCATTATCTGAATAAAGATTCGTAGGCCAACCACGGCGTGCTGCCATGCGGCGTAAAGCCATAATCAAGGAGTCGGTTGTGAGCGATAGAACTACCTCAATATGGATCGCTCGAACTGTAAGGCATGTAAATAGGACTCCATACCTTTTTTGACGACTTCTACTGACTGTCACCTCCATCGGCCCGAACAAATCTAGGCCACAAAAGGAAAAAGGTCGCTGGTGGTGAGCCAGGCGAGCTTCAGGTAGGTCACCCATTCTAGGCACCTCCGGTTTGCATTTCTTCAAACGGCAAAGCATGCAGTGTGATACTACACTTTTTACTGTAGGTCTTAATCGTATAATCCAGTATCTTTGCTTCAGGTTGTTTATCACCAGCTCCTGGTTCCCGTGAGCAGCTTTAATATGGTGGTACCTGACAATCAGCCGAGCGACAGGATGTTTACCATCTAATATGATTGGCCTTTTCGTTTCCAGGTCCAAATCGGGCGCAGCGTCGATGCGGCCGCTGAGGCGAAGCAAGCCATTTTCATCCAGGTAAGGTGATAATGTGAGTAGTTTGCTCACTTTAGAAATGTACTTACCTTTAGTTAAGGCAGATATGTCTGCAGCAAACGAGTCAGCTTGCGCTTTCTTGAGCAGCAGATTTTCAGCTCTTTCCAACGCGTCGCAATCCACTTCTCCACTCAATTTGCGACATTTATCTATAAACTTTAAAACAACGGCAGTAGCTCGGAGCAAGCGGAGCCAGCAGGAGAAGCGACAAGGATCTGGAACCGACAAGCTGACAACTGACTCGTCTACCAACATAACACAATCAGTATCTGTTACTTTACTAGGATAATTTATGTCTGATGGCCATGCAGTACTGTCACCATACAAAAATGTTGGACCTTTAAACCATTTGCAAGGAAAAAGTGTGGAATCAAACTCTTCTCGCGTAGCTATGTCAGCCACATTTAATTTAGTAGGTATATACCTCCATTCGCTTGCCTTTGTAAGCTCGTCGATTTCACCTAACCGGTTGGCTTCAAACGTTTTGTAAGTCCGTTGGTTATTTTTTATCCAATGTAGCACGGTCGAAGAATCACACCAGAAAAAACGATGTTCGGGTGCTATTCTGTGTTCTTTAACAATGGTGCTAGCAAGGCGTGCTGCTAGCAAAGCTGCTTGAAGTTCAGCCTTCGGGACCGTCAGTTGCCTTACAGGTACCACGCGACATTTACTTGCAACAAATGCCACGTAAGTTTTGCCATTTTCAACCCAGCGCCAATACGCTACCGCGCACATTGCTTTGGTAGACGCATCACTAAATACGTGCAGTTGTAAGTGAGAATATTTAGTACTTACATTCGTAGCAGATAGCGCGATCGTAGCATCACTGCCATCGCTCGTAGCGGCGCTACGACTTTCGTAGCATTTCTCCGTAGACGGTGATGCGGTTCGTAGAAGTTCGCTGGTTGTAAACGCTGAGTTTGATATTGAGAGTTGATATTGATGGTCGACTTTGAACTGTAAGGCAGCTGTACCTAAAGTCTCTTTGGGCACGCTGTCCAAAACTGCAGTGCTATTACTTGTCCAATTACGGATGTGAAAACCACCTTCTTTGTGAATATGAGAAATATTTTTTACCATATTAATCGCTGTTAAGTCGTCTGGCAAACTATCTATATAGTCATCCATGTAATGTGAGTGTAAAACTGCATGCACAGCATCCGGCAGTGACAACTCAAAGCGACGTGCATTAAGATTTTTAACAAATTGAGCAACAAATGGTGAACAATTGGCTCCAAATACTAGTGATGTCATAACATATGTGTTGACTGGACTGCTAGGGCTGTCACGCCACAAGAATCGAAAAGCGTGCTGATCCTCAGGTCGAACTTTTACTCTTAAATACATATCTGCTATGTCACCCGAAACTGCTACAGTATATTCCCTAAAGCGCAGCATAATACCCAAAAGTGATGACAATAAATCTGGTCCAGTGAGTAAAAATTCATTTAAACATTTACCATCAACAGCAGCGGCAGCATCAAAAACTAGCCTAAGTTTATTTTTGTTAGGGTTGTCAACCCCGAAATGAGGTAAGTACCACGTCCTAGGTGCAGGACGAGTATCTAGTAATTTTTCTGCATAATCATTTTTCAATAAATGATCTATCCTTTCCTTGTACCTTTCTGCGAAACCTGCATCCTGTTTCATCTTCTTTTCAATACCAATTAGTCTTTTCAATGCAGTAGGATAGGAATTAGGCATAGGGCTATGGTTGTCCTTCCAAGGCAACCCAACATGCCAACGGCCGTCAGATTGTACAGCTGTCTTTTCCAAATGAGAGATGGCCCTTATATCATTGACATTTTGACGTGGCTTACCTGCAACTCCTAGGGCGTCGACTGCAAATGACCTTCTCACCTCCTCGTGGAGCTCCCGCAGTGAAGGCTCGTCGGCGGAGGCGGCAGCGGACGGCGGCGGCGCGCCGCTCGCAGACACAAACAGGGTTGTATGCGACAAACATGCCGCACTGGAAGAGCGCTCACTGTATGCAGGGTGCAGCTTGCCATGCATGCACCAGCCCAGGGGAGTGAGTGTCGCGGACGGCTCATTAATGTTCCCTAACCTAACTTCCAGAGGAAACAATAAATGATAATTATCCATTCCTAACAATATCTCAGGTTTTACATCTTGTGAACATAAGTTATTTTTTATGTCTATTAAATTTTTATACCGATTAAAATCTACTATTGAAAAATACTGAACTGGTAAATCTAAATTATCAACACATCTTAGTCTAATGTTATGCAACTTATTGTCCATGCCAGATAGATTCACATTAGCAATGATGGATTCACATGTTAGATCATTACCCGACCATGCTCCGCGGACATGCATTGTTTCAGAACGGCCACTAAGTCCCACACGTTTGGCTAGTTCACTACTACATAACGACACAGTCGACCCGCTGTCGAGAAGGGCATTTGCACTGAACACACCACAGTTTGTATGAAGGCGAACCGGAACAACTTGAAGCAACACTTTATGTGTGTTCATGTTGATGTATGTCACGGTTTCTTCAGCAGTCTCATCACAGGCTACAGATGTCGTAGTTGGCTCCGTCAATTGGTGATGAATCGGTGCTTGATGTACTCTACTTGCATCAAAATGCAGTAACTTGTGATGTGACTGACCACAGCCATCCTTATCACACACTGCTGCAGTACATTCTTCTCGCTTGTGTCGTGAAACTAAGCATTTATAGCAAATACCATTACGTTTTATATATTGCCATCTGTCCTTACGTAATGCTTTGATGAACCTCTTGCACTTTGTGAGTAAATGATTTGATACTTTACAGTACATGCATTTTTCACTTTGGCCTGTTTGTACCAAAATGGTTTGTGGTCTGTAACTACTATCCTGTTGCTTATATTTATAATCATTGCGCTGTCCCATTATGAATGTATTTGTAGTAGCTGACACTTTAATTGCTTCTTCCTTTAAAAATTCTGCTATGAGTTCTAATCGTGACTTACTTCCATTAGAGATATTTGGGAAACTGTAGTCGGACCACTTTGATAAAAGTACTGTAGGGAGTTTTGACAAAATAGTAGACGCAAGGTTCATGTCTTGCAAGCACTCTTTACGACCAACAGCTTGTACAGCAGCAACATAATTTTGTATTTTTACAGAAAATTGTACAATGTCCTTATGGTATTCTGTTGACATGGACTGGATTTTTCTCATATCCTGTGTCATCCTTGAGATGATGTAATCTGGGTTACCAAATCTTAGCTCCAATGTGGACATTATTCCTTCAGGTGTTGCAGCTGTGATGAGGAGCGATGCAACAGCATCTCTAGCTGGGCCGCGCAGACACTTTCTTAACCTCCAGAGATTTTCCTGCGGGCTGAACTTGCACACTTGCGTAGATTCCTCATATGCTTGTCTAAATAAAAGCCAATCCATTGGGTCGCCAGAGTAGATTGGGAGATCTCTCGGTGTGCATATACGGCTTAATAAGTTGGAGTTCGTACCATTATTTGCTGCAGAAGTGGTGGCTTGCTTCAACGCTGTTGCCAACTGCTCGATGGTGCCATGTAGTGATTCCAGCACGCCCGAAGAAGGACCATTAGCGGGGACGTGCGGTACCTGTTCCATCTCGTGCTGACTGTGTTCCAGCCACTTCTCCACCTCGGTGCGAGGACACTCACTCTCGCGATTGCCTTCACGTGGACTGTATTCTTCTTGCAAGTCGGCTAGGTCAGCTTCCAGTCGTTTATCAATAAGATCCATTTGTAACCTAGCCTTTTGTTCCGCTGCTTCCAACAGCAACTTTTTGCGTCTCGCTTCAAAAGAAGACGACGTGGAAACACGTCGCGTTGTGGAGTACTCTGATGCAGCATCCTGCGGTTGCAGCGGCTGAGCCGGCTGCAATACGCCCAAAACAGAACTCGACGGTTGCGCTTCCATTGCACTTGGTGAAACTCGTTTTTCACCCAATGTAGTAGCTACACTGCAATCCTTTTTAACCACTTGCAGATCACAGCCAGCTTGTTCCGTTTGCTGTTCCCGCTCACGACGCGCGGCGCCCCGGGTGCCTACCATTACGTTTGCTGGTATTACTTAGTTAAATCCGGCCGAAGGAAAGTATTGTAGGTGATATTTATTGTATGAGCGAGAAAAAACACCGGGACGTCGATAAAACTATATATTACGGAACTTTTAAAACGAGTTTATGTACAATTAATTAAAAGAAAAACAGCGGAGAAAATATTTTACATGGAAGCCGAAAAACAAAAATATAACCATTGACAATCACAAGAAAACTTTTGACTTTAGAATTATTTGACAGTCAAAAAGGCGGGAAGATTATTCTACAAAAAACAATATTAATGTGCCAGTGTCACACTTCCTCTCAGTGACATTTACCTAAGGGCTACACATGTGAAAATTAACATATGTACAGTAAAAAAATGGAACTATTTGAGCGCGTCGCTAACACTAAGTATTGATAAAAACTAAACTAGATATAAAAACAATAAAAAACATTAATATAATATAAACATTTATATTATACCTAATTAATATAAACATTAAATAGACTAACTAATAATGAGAGAATGAGATTAAAAAGAAAGGGGTGAAAGTATTGGAGGTTAAGGCTCCTACCCGCGCTAGCGACCTTGAAAACACAAAAAAAAATATTTCTCTTTCTGTAAGTGAGATTATCAGAAACCCTCGTACAACTTTTTAGCTAGTATTCTTAAGTTACATTAGAACTTCGAAAGTCATTAAAATACTATCCGCTTTAGAAACCTTTACAAAAAGAGTCAAAAGTGGCCGTTTTTAGTATTTTTTGCAAAGGAAACTACAGCGTATTGTATTTCAATGACTTTCGAGGTTCTAATGTAATAAGGATACTAGCTAAAAAGATGTACGAGGGTTTCTGATAATCTAACTTACAGAAAGAGAAATTATTTTTTTTGTATTTTCAAGGTCACTAGCGCGTGTTGGACCCTTAAATACAATACAATAATTTAATCTTCGGTTTCTTAGACTATAAAAGATTTTAGATGTGCGCTTACACAATCGCAATTATTATCACTGACATCTACACATTACGGAATATTTAATTAATAATTCTTGATGCGACATCCACCTTTATTTCCATAGTTCAATGGGTGATTTTCCCCTATATTCATTCTCGCATATGACTCAAGAGAAAATAGATGACAGGGTTGATATTGTTCAAATTAACCATTTCAAGTTCAGTTGTGGTGTGAAGTGAAACAGCTGATTCGAAATGACTGAGGAAAAGAAAGAAAAATGTGGCGAAAAAGAAACTTTGGAAATCAAAAGTAATGTTTCAATTTGGTTTTAATTAATTCCATTCTTAGGTTTAATTTTTTTAAATTGTGTGATGTTAAATAAGTTCATTACAAAAACCAATTATGTTTTTATTTAATCAGTTTTTTGTTTCGAAGTTAATTAATTTTTTAAGACAAAAAAAAGTACAATTAAGGCTAACATTAAACTAGAAAAGTTATAATAAATTCCTGAATCCATATTAACGGCTCCTAGAATCTTCTTGGTTGATCTATATGAGTAGATTCAAAAATTGCTGCATTATAATCAATTTATATAATTATAAAAAAACTTGGGAGGTGTCAAGGGACACCCGGATGGAACGAAGTTCGAGAGAGAGATAGACAGACAGAGAAACACGCGCACGCCGCACGGCTTACAACTATAGCAAAAAGTGTCGTTCCACCTTTTTTGGTCTTAATTTGTCCGTCTAGCCTTCTTTCACAATGCGCTATAATTATGGAACTTCGTTCCAAAAAACTGCATATGCAATATATATGTATGTATTTAAATATATAGACTATCTGTATAACCCAAAGGTTGACTAGTAAGCAACTCTTTTAAATTCGCCATTGTTCTGTGCAATTTGTATTTGAAAGACAATAAAGACAAGAAAATAAATGTATTTTATTTATTTTTAAATCGTATACTCAACAATGAACTACATTTTTAATGAATTTTCGATCAGTTCCAGTGAATCGAACCATCTAGGTTTCGGACGACGCATGCCATCCACGACACCACTCTGTCATCTATGTCTTTCATCACCTCGTCTTCTCAGGTGTATGATGAGGAAATTCAAGATGTATCTTATTAATACACGGTGATTTTTTATTGGTTTTGGAGCCGAAGGCCACTTCATAGGCATCGTTTGTAAGACCTAATTAGCTAGTCAAAATGAAAATTTAGAAACAAAAAATGTTGACTAAAACTCGAAAGCAAAATTGTGAGATCAATAAGTAGTACCGGCGCCACACACCGCTCGCCGGCCGGCGGAGATCATCGACATCCACGCAGCTGTTTTGGCCGGCATAACTACGTGGTCTCGATCAAAAATCATTTACGCAACTTTTTTATCTTATGACATACAGAAATTTGGATAACGTATATGGATAGAGGAATTTATTTACCATACGACATTTTTTTTTTCCAAAACCAATGAAAAGTCAGCGTGTATACACTATCACGACTTTATTCATAATAGGGCGACATCATTTTTTGTTTTGGGGCTTTAGGCCAAATACATGCAGAGGATGCCACGTTCCATTTCCTTATAGTGCATGTTTTCGCTTTTTCTTGCAATACTTGTAGATTTTCCTTCTGCCGATGTATTGGTTCTGTATCCCCACGTAAGCCTCTCAAATAACCGGGTGAGAAAACCCATGATTCTTAAAGGAGACACAAAAGTGCAAAGGTGAAAGGCGAGAAAGCAATCTTAATTGCTTCACCTTTATGTACTTGTATTAAATGTGAAGTATTTCTGATTTCAGCTTACGGCCTGGGAATTCGCCACGTGCAGATGTTGAGCATGTCATTGACCATGATAGCACTGTTCATGGCACGCGGCAGCATGGGAGTGGCCGTGCTGGCCATGTCTGACGAGACGAAGAAGAATAGTACTAATATTACGGTAAGATGCTCTTAAATTATGCCATGTGGTTTCCAGCAGAGTAGAATAGGGCCACTCCAAGTCTTCCTGTGGATGTCGTAGAAGGCGCCTTAGGAAATACAAGCTAAACAAAGCTTATAAACATCAATGAGACCTCTCGAACCCGTCTGAATAGCGAACATCTCGTGTTACAACTGCATTCTCAAGGAGGATTGACGTCAAGGAGGTGACTCTGTTGTAAAACTATAGATTCCGGCTATTTATTTTAGATTTAGCATAGACTTCGGCATCCTTGGGTGACCATGAACATTGATATGCATTTTATATTTTGAGATGAAAAAGCAGGAAAGAATCCCAGGCTCCGCTACAGCAATAGTAGTTTGAAGTTTTACAGACCTAATTACTGACTACAATTATATAGTCAAGTATTCAAATTCAAATGTATCTTTATTATCACAGGATATTTATAATATCTCACTCGTCGTCACTTTGTTTTGTTGCACATTTGTTGACGTCAAATGTTTACTTACAGCTATTGTTCTGTCAGTACGGAGGAGGTAGTGCTTCTGCAATGGAGAAAAAAAGATCTAATGATGATTAAAGCGTATTTCTTTTCTCAGATTTACGACTGGGACAAAAGAACGCAGAGTGTGATCTTGTCGTCATTCTTCTGGGGCTATGTCTGCATGCAGGTGCCCGCTGGCATCATCGCCAAGAAGTTCGGCGGGAAGATTATATTACTAGTGTCATTATTGGCCAACGGGACGATATGTCTGCTGATCCCTACACTTGCTTCTTTGGTAAGGAATCTTTTATTTTGAAATTTTGTCTTAAATTTTTTGACAATTCTTTGATGTTGTGTCATCTTATCCTCAGAAAAAACTTTATAAAAATATATTATCTTTTGTCACAAAGTATCTTTGTTTTATGACAATTAGGAGACCTTGGAATAAGTAGGTTCTAAGTCTATTAATTTCTTTACTCTAAAGTCAAAATAGTAATAGCAAGATAAAGTACTTACAAAAATACTATAATTAACAACGAATATTTTTTCTTATCTACTTTCTAATTTTACTTGTACTTCTAGCCTTAATTTGAGTTATATTCGACTTATATTCGACTTATATTAGACTTATATTCAAAGGTAAACGGCGTCAGTTTTAAAAAATTTGCTTCTATCGCCTACGCATACAAATCTACATATTTCCAGGGTGGTTGGCCATTGGTGTGTGCGTCGAGAGTGGTGATGGGACTGACACAAGCCTGCCTCTTTCCTGGGAGTCACACGTTGCTTGGACAGTGGTTACCACCGAAAGAACAGACTTCTTACACAGGCGTTGTTTATGGAGGTAACTTCGCTGTTCGTGAATATAATATCATCTTATTTATTTAAATATCGCCGTGTGGTTTTCGGCAGAGTAGAATTGGACCACACCAAGTTTTTCTGTGGTTGTCGTAAAAAGCGACTTAGGAAATACAAGCTAAACAAAGCTTATTAACATTAATGAGTCTTTCTTCAACCCGTCTGGCTAGCGTGGAGAGTATAGGCCAAACTTTCTGGCTACTCTGGCCAAGAATGGCTCTTGTAGTACAGAAAGGCGTCATGCTCCTGCAGTAAAGACTTAAAAGACCAAAAGATGATAATGATGATTTAATTATCAATTCATAACGTGACGGAAGGATTTCTCTCTTTAAATTATTTTTGTTTCTTTTGCAGGAGTACAAGTGGGCACAATCTTGACAATGCCTATCTCTGGCTTTCTGGCGGAGACTGCTCTCGGCTGGAAGATGATCTTCTACACCATGTCAGCTGTCCTCTACTTTACTGCTGGCATTTGGTACTGGTTCGCAGCCAGTGCGCCGAAGTTTCATAGGATGATCAGCGCAGAGGAAAGGCTTTATATTGAGTCTGGATTGCATTCTGCTGGGACTAAGGTTAGTTTTGCTAGTATATTGTTTTAATATTATTGAACTTGTATTAGTTTCCAACACTTGCGTTAAAGCAGTGCCAAAGGTGAAAATGTTATGTTGGAATTTTCATTTAGGTACCTATTTGACTTTCCATGTGTTCATTATAAAAAATAATGATATTAATAACATAGTAAAGTATAATTCATACGGTTTTATACATTTTTATCTGCCATATAATATGTTGAAACGTTTAATGTTAGATGGTTTCAACTACGAAATAGTTTGATATACTAACATGATAATTAAAATTATTTCGTAAACATGGTTTTACAGGTAAACACAAAAGTTCCTTGGAAGGCGATCCTGAAAACGAAGGCTTTGTGGGCGGTGCTGGCTCCGCAAATAGGATTCGCTATGAGCTTCGTGCTGTTCTTCGTTGATTTACCCACTTATCTCGAAAAAGGACTCCAAATTTCATTGAAGAATGTAAGTTTTATAATATTATTTTAAAAGAGGTTCATGGACTATTTTAAATAAAGAGATAGGTTTCAATGACGTAAATGGAGCTAGTCCCAAAATAGTTGAAAACTTTTATTAATTTAATACCAATTGAACAAAGGTTGGTGCAGTAATTCAAAAATATTATTAATATTCCTCGACGTGTGGTTTTCGGCAAAGTAGAAAAGGATCATTCAAAGTCATTCTGTGGATGTCGTTAAAGGCGACTTAGGAAATACAAGCTAAACGAAGTTTAATAACATCAATGAGGCATCTTCAACCCGTCTGACCAGCGTAAATAATGTATACCAAATCAACAAAACTCCTGATGATGTTTTATATTCATATAAAATCAAACAAAAAAAGTCTCTGAAGTAGTTAACCATTATTTGGTTGAACTATTCGCTATGGACTTCACCGATATATCAAAACTGCTGTCTGAACAAAAATATTTTATTAAAAAAATAATATAGCTTTAAATTGTATCATTATGTATACAGAGCGCCTTACTGTCTGCATTGCCGTACATGGGAATGTGGTTCGGAAGCACGGTGTCATCCATCACTGCTGAAAAAATGATCAACTTAGGATGGACATCGAAAACAGTCTCCAGAAAACTCTACTGCTCTATAGGTATTTCAATTTTTCACAAAATTTTCATGTTTCTATTTTTAATGATATAAGTATCAATAATCAATGAGTAACTTCACTTTAGAAAGAAATGCATTTGCTCTCTGAACTACATTTCTTTATACTAATTAACTTTTGGGGTTTCTCATGATTGTCTTTCTAAATATATATTTTCTATTACATTATTATTTCTGTTTTCCTGGTGGTAAGAATGATAATGTGGTTCCACTGCTACAAACTACAAAATAATTTTAAATTTAGACTTTTCAATTTTGAACTTTATGTAAATTTTGAAGTTTTGCACATCTTTGTCACTCTTCAACACTAATTACTCTCTTCATGTATGCTTTCCTCTCCACATATTTACTTCCTCTCAACTTACATTACACTCAACAACACATTTCAGCTTTATTCGGGGTCGCCAGCGGCCTGATCTGTCTTTCCTTTCTGGGCCCTGACAGTCGACACATTGCAATTGTAGTCCTGATCACAGCTTTTACGCTTAGTGGGGCCGCTGCCGCTGGTCACGTGGTAAGCATTTGATACGACATGATTTGACGCATAACGTGTAAGAAAATTTACTGAGGAAACTTCAATTCAGATTTGGACCCTGATACTGAACTACCCCAAGGAACGTGATATGAACTAGTTTATCAATAAATGATTATCACCATCATAATAAAGGTAAAGGCAAAAAATCAATTATTTCTCCAAAAATTCGCAACGGGTAAATGCAAAAAATAAGTAGATGTATAATTGTTGCCAGCACCGATTTATGGAGAATGGAGACTGCTAATAGTAAGCATAATCAATAGTTTTTGATATTTACGGATTGAACCGATATCAACGGATCTCAAAAGCCCCAAAAATGATATCAAAGTCATGTCGTATCAAGATCACCAAAGAACACGACATATTAACACCACATTTCACCACTAAGAACACAAAAACAACAACAACAAGGCCACTGACAAGAAGAACAACAACATGAGGCGGTAAGAGTGTATGTAAGAAGTATTTCATTTCCAGCGCTCTTCGGAATCGCTGCCGGTGTCATTACTCTGTCGTTCATGGGACCAGACCACAAGATTTCAGCGATTATAACGCTGATTGTTACACTAACGTTAAGTGGTGCTTCTACTGCTGGTCATACTGTAAGTTTCGCATGATACATTTGCATTTGAATACACTTCAAATTTAGGTCAATGACCGGGCGCGATCACATTATCTTTATGTCAATGTAATAAGGTTGAGAATTTTGTGGTGTTCTTATGTCGAGCGGCCTCATCGGGCCGCTTTGGGGTCAATTGGAGTCTGTTTCCCTTAAATAGTCAACATAATCTAGGGACCCTGCTGGTCTAAATGCGGCGTCGTTGCATGATGTTGTAAAGTTATGGTATAAAAGCGAACTGCCTCGACTATTATTTAAGTACCCCTTCTCAACTTAACGTTCTTGGTTGCATCCTGAGCTACTGCTTCTGAACTTAGAGTCTCTGAATGAGAAGATATGCATATCAAGATAAAGGCTTAAACAGACGAGCCACAATATGCTTACGACGACACTATCGCTCTTATGTAAGGATGTCGATTACAGAAGCGCAAAAATAAATTATCACCACCATTATGAAAATCATCACCATTAGAACTATTGGTATCAGGTTTTAAAGCCTGCTTTAGGCTAACCTTGCATTAATCGTTTGGTTTTCTAGGTGAATCAATTGGACATCTCACCCAACTACGCAGGAGTACTGATGGGCTTCACTAACTTCGTCGCAAACATCGGTAGTGTCTCAGTTCCACTCATCACCGGATTCATTTTGGGCAAAGATTCTGTAAGTAACCTCACTGTATTTACCTTGACTTCAACAGTGAATTGATATAAGGTCAACATTGAAGAAAAGCATGTACCTAGTATAGATGGATGATATGAGATTTACTGAAATGATCTACGAAGTAAATATAAGTGGAAGTACGAGTCAGGTCCTCCTTGACATCTTTAACAAATTAATAAAACACCAACTAGTCTAGATAGTCAAAAGGTGTTCAAATTAAAAACGACTCGCCAACATCGATTTGTTTGTTTTTGTTTGTAAAACTTCACAAGACAAAAATACAAGTTATAATAATTGGCCAAGTGCGTGTCCACGCGCAGTATAGGGTTCCGTAGTTGTAAATGCCAACTTGCAGTCTAAAACTGCTAAGTATTGAATTTGTATGAAATTTCCTTTTCGAGTACATTTTATAAGTTGATTACCTATAACTTTTTAATTTGTTAACCCTTCATAACTATGATAGTTTTCCTTTAAACTACATTATATGTACTATAGCTGTGATTTTTTTCACGTGTCCATATATAACCGTTTAGCAGATAGATGGGGGGGACACGTGACTTTAACAAAAAAAATTACTTGAAAACTAAATATTTCAGACACGGATCCCTATATCGAAAAATGGTGTTACCAAGCTCACAATATTTTCGAAAAACCTATTCAACGAAACCCCACACAATCTGTTAGTTGAGAAAAAAAATATTGACTTCCTCTTTACTTGTATGGCAGCTACCTAAAAAGAAAAAAAAATCATATTTTATTTTACAACTTTTTTGCCATGATTGATATACATATTCATGCTAAATTACAGCTTTCTAGCACTTCTAGTTTCTGAGTAGGACCGCGGACGGACAGACAGACAGACAGACAGACATGGCGAAACTATAAGGGTTCCTTGTTTACTACGGAACCCTAAAAAGAGAACAGTACGAAGATGGACTTATCCTAGATAGAGATCTATTCCAGTCAACCTCTTGATTGACATAGGCACATCCAAAAAAAGATCTAGTCTAATAGATAAACTCCTCGTTTTCCAAGTCTGATGATAAACAAATTGATGTTGTGTTCAGGTTGACGTGTCGCGCTGGCGGATAGTGTTCCTGCTCCACGCCGGTATATCCATCACTACAAACATCATTTTCATCATCTTTGGCAGCACTGAAACCCAGGAGTGGAACGATCCCGACTTTTTGGACAGGCAGAAGGCTGATCCAGGTAAACTTCAAACATTCATCATCATCATATCAGCCACAGAAAGTCCACTGCTGAACATATGCCTCCCCCGAACTCCACTAAACTTCAAACATTAGCATTATTATCATCATTATATCATCAGTTCTTTTGGTCTCCACTGAAGGAGCACGACCCTCTCTGTACTACCAGAGCCATACTTGGCCAGAGCAGCCAGAGGACTTGGTTTACACTCTTCTCGTTGGCCAGACAGGTTGGAGAGGTCTCATTGATGTTTATAAGCATTGTTTAGCTTGTATTTCCTAAGTCGCCCTCAACGACATCCACGGGAGGTCTTGGAGTGGCCCTATCTACTCTACCAGAAACCACACCGCGGAAACATGAGCAACAAGCTTCTTTTATAACAAACTAAAAGTTACACAATCGTATTTCAATATTATTAAGCAACAGTTTCATAAAATTGTATTTTGTTTGCAGAGGAAACAACACCTGTACTAGTGAACAAAGATAAAGAAGCGGAGGCAAACAAACAGACGAGCTGAGGCGACAATGTATCACCTATTAAGTTATAATTTGTAAATATTAGCATTAAATAAAGATACCAATGAAGTTTTAATTATTTTTCTCGTTATTTCTCAAAGAACACACTATTTTACCATAAACCCTAGAGATTTTTTCAAAAAAAAAAAAAAATTTTTTTTTTATTGTACGCTTAATCCTGCTTATTATGCTACTAATGTCGAGCTATCTATCGTTAAGTATTTTAAATGAAAACCTAAAGCTGAGAAGTTCATTGGCATCGTAAAAGCACGTATTGCCAGTGCTTTTGCTAGTTTTTAGGGTTCCGTACCTCAAAAGGAAAAAACGGAACCCTTATAGGATCACTTTGTTGTCCGTCTGTCCGTCCGTCCGTCCGTCTGTCAAGACCCTTTTTCTCAGGAACGCGTGGAGGTATGAAGCTGAAATTTATATCAATTACTCAGGTCTACTGTCCCTTGAAGCTGTGAAAAAATCAAACTACTAAGCCAACGCAATCAAAAGATACAGCCGTTTATGCCGCAAATTTTCGACACTTGCAAGGGAATCAAAACCTACAGGGTGCTTCCCGTGAACTCAGAATCTTGAAATTTGGTACGAAGCAACGTCTTATAGCATAGATAAAGGAAAAATTACGAAAACCATAAATTTTTAGTTACATCACATAATATATTTTTTTTTAATAATTTTAAACTTACTACCCATTTCCTCATAAACGCGTAGAGGTATTAAATTGAAATTCATACCAAATTCTCGTTTGTACGGAACCCTTGGTGCGCGAGTCCGACTCGCACTTGACCGGTTCTTTTTTTTAATAATATACAAACAATTCACACAGATTGAGCTAGCACCAAAGTAAGTTCGAGGCTTGTATTGTGGGATTCTAACTCAAAGGTACTATATTTAAATTACTATATTTTAATAGATAAACGTCGCAGAACCAGGTCAACCTTTTAACTTCACCTGACCGGGGATTGAACCCGGGTCCATCATTGTGACAGCGTGTCATGATGACCAGTAGGCCACAGCCCTACGTGGTCCGCACTTGTAAGAGTGACCAATAGTAGCATAAATATTTCTCGAGATCCGTGCCTCATAATACACGTTAAGCCATTGGACCCGGCTGTCACTGCATGCAGTGTTCGCCTCTTTTTAAAACGTAAGCAAACGAAAAAACAAACATACCTTAAAAAACTAAATTGTTTGTGACATTCAAGAGATTCCGCCACAACAATGAGAGTAAATTTACTATATGTAAAGGCTAAAATAGTATTAGGGATCCTTTCGAGAATTCTTAACAAAAAATCCTCAAAAGTAAGAACCACGCCTAAAATTATGAATACAAAACTAATGATAGCTATCTTAATAAATTAGCATTTGAATCTCTAGTTTATATATTACCTTTAACACTTTATGAAAAACCGTAGAAAAAATTATATAACAAGGTTCCATCTGTAACCCATAAACCTTTCCTTTTTCTACTTTTTAAGGGGTACACTCTCATTGCTATATCAATAAATGGATTTTGGCGGGAGCACCAAGGGCTTGATGTTGGGTCTATTTCCCCAAGTAAGCTTCCCAAAGGATCGGGGTGAAGATAGATAACAAATAGTACTCATAAATGTAAAATGCATAAAAAGAGTTATAAGTGTTGACGAAGCAAAAGAGGTATGCAAGGTAGTAAGTAGAAATCCATAGTCTCTGCCTACACCCATGGGGAACAGGCGTGAATATGTATGTATGTAAAAGGAAAATTAAATATTTTTTCTTAAAATACGTAAGATATCGACAACCATATACGTACATCCAAAGCCATTTTTAACTCCCGACAAAAAAGAGGGGTATTAAAAGCTTGACGATAATGTCTGTCAGTCTGTTTGTCTGTGTCATTGTAGCGCTTATTCTCTTTCATGACTGCAAGTTCCTTTGCAATGGTTCTTAGCCATAATTTACGAAAATCGGTTTAAAAGTTTTTTCATTTAACACTTGAAAGTCAGGGCTTTCTTTAACAAATAATAGATGGCGCTACAGATATCCATCTAGTGATAAGTAGCGGAACTACTGATACGACTTCGTAGTTCCGCTTCTAATCACTAGATGGTGTTTTTGATAATCTGAATTTATTTAATTTGCCAAGCAAATAAACTTGCGTCCAAATAATCTCGCTTCACTCGCTCGTTCAATAAAGAAGATAACGAAATAAGCATACAAATTAGACACCTCTGTAATTAATTAAATTAAATTAGACCATTTAAAATACGGAACCGCCAATTAGTAAACCTAATTGTGTCATTTATTACAGAAGTCTGTTCGAGTCACCTTATCTTCCGCCGCGCAGCGCATACTAGACAAACACACAGACGTGAGATAACGGCCTCTGAGAGCGATGGATGTCGAGTTTCTGAAATACCGGTTCGAGCATAAATATGAAAATGTCACGGCTAACAGTAAGTACTGATGTTTTTTACAAAAATGTATTTACGTCACTTCTGAAAGCAAGAACTGCTACTAACAGCGTTCACCCCTGAGGTTCACCCATCATTATGCCGCAGCGGTCTAGCCGCTTTGAAGAAGTCACTCACTCTAAAGTCATGATTGACAGTTGCATGGTGCAAAAATCAAAATATCCAGATAATTTTCAATCAATTTCATGCAACCATCAGTCACCACATTACACGGTAGGTTATCTGTCAGTCACAGCCTTGGCTGTGGTAAAACTGACATCAAAACCTACCGTGTAATGGACGCCTTTGGATTAGGCTACATTTGACAGCATGGAACAGCAATATTCTATGCTGCTATCCTTTTCTGTCGCTTCAGCCGGCCATACTAAAACGTTCCGACGCTTTCTCTCACTCTAGCGAATAATGATTCTGAGTGACAGAAAAGGATAGCTTCATAGAAAAGTGCTGTTCCATGCTGATACTATGTCATCATCATCATCATCAGGTCTTTTTGTCTCCACTGCAGGAGCACGACTCTCTTTGTACTATCAGAGCCATACTTGGCCAGAGCAGCCAGAGGACTTGGCCTACACTCTCCTCGCTGGCCAGACGGGTTGAAGAAGTCTCATTGATGTTTATAAGCTTTGTTATGCTTGTATTTCCTTAGTTTCCTTCTACAACATCCACGGGAGGACTAGGAGTTGATATATGTAGTTCAACCCTAAACCACAACAACCTACAAAAAGCGGCCAAGTGTGAGTCGGACTCGCCCATGAAGGGTGCCGTAGTAGCAAATAACATAATATAAAAGTCTTGTAGTATGTTTTTTTTTTAATTTTTTATATTTGAGTTGATTGAATAATAGGTAAATTGCCGTTTATGATTTAAGACGTATTAAAAAAAAACTTCTTACTAGATCTCGTTCAAACCAATTTTCGCTGGTAGCTTTCATGGTAATGAACATCATATATTATTTTTAGTTTTATCATTCTCTTATTTAAGAAGTTACGCACTTTTTTCCACTTTGGAAGTGTCTCTCGCGCAAAGTATTCAGTTGAGAAAAAAATTATATTAGAAACCTCAATATCATTTTTGAAGACCTTTCCATAGATACCCCACACTTTGATGAAAAATTAATTTTTAAGTTTCAGTTCTAAGTATGGGGAACCCCTAAAATTTATTGTTTTTTCTCTATTTTTGTGTCAAAACCTTATTGCGGTTTACATATTAAATCTACTTACCAAATTTCAACAGTATAGGCCTGGCTGTGACATACGGACGGACAGACAGACAGACAGACAGACATGACGAATCCATAAGGGTTCCGTTTTTGCCATTTGGCTACGGAACCCTAAAAATGGAGTTCATCCTTCGGAAACAATGTGACTGTGGCTATCTCTCCCAAACTATCAACCATCTACTGAGCTGTTCTTTACGCCTAATCATCTACACAAAAGAGGACCTACTGTAGGCCGATGATCAAACTTATATTATACGCGTTTCCCAATTTAATACCAGCATAAAAGTTTGAATCACTGACACAGGTGTGACCTTAGGGGATTCCGTTCTGTGTGTAATACTTTGACACTAAAAGAATATGTATACCAAGCCCTCAAAAATCTAGGGATGGGCTGAGTTTCTTTTCAAGAGAAGACACTTCATTTAGCTAAGATTTAAACATTTACAGAGTTCAAGATCGGCGTCCGCCACCTCCAAACCCTGTACATGATAGCGATCTCCGTGGTGATGGGCCTGCACCGCGGCAGCGCTGGAGTCGCCATGATGGCAGTCACGGACGAGACGAGGCGGAATGACACTTATATAAAGGTACACCACACCATACATACTGTGCTGAATCAGAGACCTACAGTGGACATCCGACACCAGATGACGCCACTGTTTCCTACTTTGCGCCAACTGCAGATATCCTTGGATAGCTTTGACGTCTTTGCAGACTGTCCTCATATTCACAAGAATAAACAAACGTTTGTTAAACGTATTTTAGTTAAAACATGTTTTGTCCCTTTGCCTCTTTTCAATATTTGACTTTAAAAGAATGAAACTTAACATATTTAACTATTTTTTATGAATGAAGGGGTTCATCTCTTAAGCGGTTTTGTCTTTCGTGTCCAACACTGGTGTCAGATTTATCAGGCTGTCTAAAGGTATCTGACATAGCTTGACGACTATTATACATATCTTCTGAAGCACGGAGGAGCTCGAGAAATTTTTAATGCCACTTGTGGTCACCTATCCAAATACGGACCACGCATGGTGTCGTTTTACTTGCGTAAGTGTCAGTAGTGAACTTATCAGTAATCTGTGGTAGTGCGCCGGGTAACCGACCATCTGAATTTCTTAAGCGGTACAGGCCTAGTTGACCCACAGACCTTTTCCTGGTTGGTCTCTCCGTGACTTTTGAAGGTACGACCTTCCTCTTCCCTTTTCCACGCGGTTCAGCCATATAAGTAGATAATGTAAAAGTAAGCACTAAACAATCCACTTACTTTCTTTTGTGTACAAGTATCCATCATTTAAAAGTCAGTGGCCACATACTGAAAGAAGAAGTCAATATAATCTTAATCAGAGAGACTTCAAATAACCATAACATACATCTAACCAAAGAAACACATTGTACGGGTCATTTGATCTACCTGTGCTGCGCCAGCATATTACTCGATATTGTAAAAATCACAGTCTGTCAATTTAGTTCGCATTATACGGCCAGCAAGAGCGCACGCAACTCATATCATTTCATCATAATTTTGTCTACTTTGCATCAAGTTATTTTCAATATATTTCGGTTTAATATCAAGTTTTATATTATTTCAAAAAATCCAAGAAGACATTCCCCGTACACACATGAAAGGTTTCAATCCAAACAATATCTGTTTTTAAACTCTGTTTACCTAACTTGGCGTTTTGCCATCCAGTACATTTTCAATTTAATTTTGTTTTTCACGTGAACCTGATGTCTTACTACCACATCCGATTTCAAGTGCGCCAATTTATCTGTCAAATTCTTTTAAAGTTTGCACTTTCCTTTAATTTATAGATTACTCACTATATGACTGATTCGAGACAGCAGATTTCCTTATTAATTATTAGAAATAAAGATGGGGGATAGCCATAGACCTATAGAATTTTATGGCATAACATTTTGAAATTGATTTGCTTGTGTATTTAAGTGTACCTATTTAATTGCAAGTTACAGAACGTGCAGACATAGACATTCTTGTATTGCAACTTCTCAGTAACAAAATCAACATAAATACAATAAAAAATTATCTCCCCTTTGTTTCGCTGAAGAGATCAATTGATAACAAAGCAAACAGTGTCTAGTTTCAAAATACTTTATTCTCGGAATTGATAACGGTTGATAAATTATGCAAATAGTACATAACATAGGGCAAGAAAATAAATTGCGTAATAAAACCCTGGTGTCTACTCGTAAAGAGAAATGACAGGTTTATTTTAACTATACATCTTTAGCATAACAACCGAAGGGCTTTTGTACTCATCAAACCATAATAGGACTAAGTTTGACTGCCAAAAATGCGAATCTCATCTACTGTAGGGGAAAAAATCATAGTATGTGGGAGAAAAAAGTCTCTGACACTATCCAGCAGATTAGTTTGGGGCGGGACATATAGCGCACGAACCGATGGTCAATGCAAAAAGGTTCTCAAATGGCAACCACGCACTTACAAGCAACGCGTAGGACCCACTCTCTAGTGGTCTGATCAAACCGCTCTAGATCGGTCATTTTGGAAATCCTTGGGAAAAGCATATGTCCAGCAGTGGACATGCGGCTGAAATGATGAAATAGATAAGTTGACTTTTAAGAATGTATTCCATTTCCTCTTTTTACTTTTACGAACTGCGCTAGCAAAACCGCAGCAAGTATTCCAAATCTTTTATTTTTATTTTTAGGTCCACACCTGGGACAAAACCACACAAGGCATGTTTCTCTTCGCCTTCTTCTTCGGCTACGCAGTCATGATAATTCCCGCCGAGATGTGGTTGCGGAGGATCGGCGGCAAATACATACAGACAGCCGTGCTGGCGGTCAGCGGCGCGCTGTGTGCAGCCATGCCTACTATCATTAATAAGGTTAGTTTTGTTTATTTTATTTTATTTACTAAATTCATGTACTCAAAAATAACCAGCCAAGTACGAGTCGGACTCGCGCACGAAGAGTTCCGTACCATTATCTACAAAGTGGAAGGGACATGTTTATTACGCCCGGGTGGGTGTAATAAATTAAGATACGGGATATACTAGATCACTATAGCATAATAATAAAATAACAGTCAAGAAATCAAAAAAAGAAATCGACATTCTCATACGAATACTATAGTGATCTAGTATAGCCCGTGGTTCGATTTATTACGAGTTAGTCTCTTCCACGTTGTTTCTTGTATGAGAGCCCTTTAATTTTTTTATTATTATTTTCAAGTGAATATGTTACTATGTGAATATTTCAAGCGTAACGTAACGGTCGCCGTTATATAAAATCAAACTAAAAAAGTCGCATTTTATGTGTAGAAGCACCCTAAAATATTTATATTATTCTGTTTTTAGTATTTGTTGTTATAGCGGCTACAGAAATACATCTGTAAAAATGTCAACGGTCTAGCTATCACGTTTCATGAGATACAGTATGGTGATAGAGAGACAGACGGACGGACGGTCAGCGGAATCTTAGTAATAAGGTCCCTTTTTTACGCTTTGGATACGAAACCCTAAAACCTCGGAAACAATTAGTCAAAAAATATTGTACAAGTGTACTGCATGCTCATTTCTAAAGTTTCTTTTTCGCTGACATTCACAAAAAATGTAAAAGTCGATATACTAAATTCCAGGGTAACTACTCGGCGGTGTTCAGTGCCCAGCTCTTCATGGGTATGGCGCAGAGCGGTTTGTCTCCTGCAAACAAATGTCTTTTGGACAAGTGGCTGCCGCCAGACGAGAGAGGCAAGTTTAGCTGGCTAGTTTACAGCGGTAAGTAAATTTTTTAAATAGAAAGTTCCTTCTCACATGAATCTGCGCTTCCCATGCACTACACGTAACGTATAAGGAGCTCAAGATCATCATCATTTCAGCCGCATTACGTCCACTGCTGGACATAGGCCTCTCCCAAAGATTTCCAAAATGACCGATCTAGAGCGGCTTGCATCCAGCGCCTTCCAGCGACCTTGGTTAGGTCGTCAGACCACCTTGTGGGTGGGTGTCCGGAGCTCAAGATATTTTAACTCAATATTTGGTGACTAATTGGGTAAATGACTGGGTCAAAAATAATTATTCGATACAGTTCATAACATTAAAGTCACAAAATAGTATCACTTTTCAATCATTGGTCATATCTATTTCCATCGATTCGATTTAAGATTTATTAATGTAGTAAAACTGGTATTAAGAGCGCTATTTAACCTTCTGTCGTGTCCGGGCTGCCCTACGACATGTACCATGGAGGACCTTAACGAGGCTAATGACAGAGGGATCACCGTGGCCACATACTGGTCAAAGACAATTTGAAATTGAAGCTACACTGAAACCATTTCGACTCGATAAGAAGAATAAAGCATGAAGTCACGCTTCCGTGTTTAATACAATTGTTTTGACGTTTAGATAAAAGTATCTGATTTGTTTTGGTGTCATCTAATCTAGCAAGTGATTATATGGTCTTTGTCATCTAGCGGATTGTCATCATTTATACATGCATATTATCGCGTCTGTTTTCCACAAGGGTAGGCAGAAACTATGACTATAGATAATAGGTATATACATATTTTTAGCTGCAAAATGTTTACCAAACCTTAGTGCATTCTGTTTACACGAAGCATGAAATATATGCTGGTTTGCAAGCGACAGTTATAACTTATAGCACTCGACATAAATTAAACTGCACTGCGAAACGGGACAAACAAAAATTATGTAGTTTTTAGAGTTTCGAAGTCCCTAGAATTTCGGTATGTCCTTATGAATAATCTCACATAAAATTTGGAAGATTGTGTAAGTAAATATTTTTAGTTTTAAGGTTAATCTTTTTAAATAGTTTAATGAA
This sequence comes from Acrobasis consociella, assembly GCA_963555685.1. Classification (NCBI taxonomy): domain Eukaryota; kingdom Metazoa; phylum Arthropoda; class Insecta; order Lepidoptera; family Pyralidae; genus Acrobasis; species Acrobasis consociella. The sequence goes on from OY743118.1 coordinate 460,805, forward strand.
TAATAAAAATAACTTTATTAGTACCGGTAACTTAGAAAAGATTAAACTAAACTTATCTAGTGGCTCTGGGACATGTAAAACTCGCGAGTCAGGATAAAAAATAATTTAGATAAAAAAGTTGTAACAAGGGTAACAAAAAGTTTTGTGACATTTTGTAAAATTTCTTAAAATGGCTGACATAAAGTGTTTTTAAATAAAAATATTTTTAATTGTAAAATCTATATCTATACATATAATAAAACAGTAAAAAAGTGTGTCTGTACATTAAACATATTTCCAAAAAAAAATATTGGGGGCGATGGAGACGTAGTAATAGAGTAAGAATTAAAAAAAATGTCTGTCTGTTTGTCTGTATGTCTGTTTGTCTGTTTGTACACGCTAATCTCCGGAAATACTGGACGGATTCGAATGAAACTTTTTGTTATATAGCTATTAAGCCTAGGCAGCATATAGGGTATAAATGATTTTGGAAAATGGAACGTCTAATGCAGAACCATAATGGTCCAGCTAAACTATAAGAGATATAAAAATGCCGCCTTGGTAAAAGTTGTTCAGCCTGATGAGCATTTTCCAGAGACATAAAGTCCACGCGAACGAAGTCGCGGGCTTCGGCTAGTTTTGAATATAATTTTTGAACCGTCTCACAAAATTTTATGAGAATCGATTGAGAAATGCTACCTGTAGGCGAGAACAGTCAGACAAAAACATGGCCAATCTCAAAGCTGAGTCGCTTTGCTCGCTCGCTCTAAAACGTAGTTCCTTACTATGGGTCTCATAAGAAGGCTCAAGGTCGTTTATCGAGCTATGGAGAGGGCTATGCTCGGTGTTTCTCTACGTGATCGAATCAGAAATGAGGAAATTCAGTGTAGAACAGCAGGCAGGCTTGGATGTTTAATATCCCTTTAATTAAGCTAATTTCTGTGATCTGAAACTTAAACTCTGTCTATCTCATTGGGAATAAAGACGAGATAGGGTATCTGAGACCTAAATCGCGCTTGGAGTATAAATCTGCTATTTAAACAGGAATATGCCAATTTTGCTGCAATCTGCGCTTTCACTCGCGCTGTGCCACTATAAATTACCGTTTATCGTGGGAAAGTCTACACATATTTCGTGATTTGTGCTTGTTTAACAAAACATAAATTGCTTTATTTGCTGCTCAAAGCATAAGGAAAATCTGCACATTTGGATTCTAGCAGCTTGCTCTTAGAAAGTCAGATCTTTGCAATCCCATATCAAGCTTAAAACATACATAATGTATACTATCACATAACGGAGCATTTGGGGTTTTGCGGCTCCAAGCAGACAGTGCCCAGGCCTGCAAGACTTAAAGGTCACTTTTAGCAAGAAGGTGGAAAAAGAAAACAACTAGTGATGGATTGCTAGCCGCATCGCCTATTATGATAATTCGTAGTTTCGCCCAGTCCCTGGACCGCCTTTTATGATCTGCGCAGAAAGAGAAACAGCTGGTACATTTTAAGTTTTTTCTTTTCTTCCAAACCAGCGTAGAAAGCTCAAAACAATTACTCAAACCCGTACACGTATATAAAATTTTAGGAATTTGCGATCAAAAATTCAACTCTCCAGCTATCGTTGACCATACGTATTTAAATACACATGCACTTGACAAAAATGCTACATATGCTGGGTTGTCAGACTTTTAGATCTTTACTCGTTTCATTTACTCGATTTGATAATAAAGTTACTTTTCAGGGGTGCTATTCGGCATCATCACCGGCCTGCCTGTGGCTGGGCGACTCTCCGAAGAAGCCCTAGGCTGGGAGCTGGTCTACTACTCGCTGGCCATGATATCCTTATCGATGGCAGTCATCTGTTTTGCACTGACAGCCAGCTCCCCGGAGGAGCACCCAGCTGTGGGAGACGCCGAAAAGGAGTTTATACAGACCGTGGTTACCACTCGAAAGAAGGTTTGTTTTTAAGCTATTGCATAGCTTCTATCGCGGGCCTTGAGCGCAGGGACCGAATCCAGAAATTCCGTAACGAAAAAACCTCACGCTCTCCCCACTCCGCCTACCATGTAGGTTGCCGCTTCGTCTCCGTCGTCCGTTTGCGACGTTGCCGTCCTTCCTTGTTTGCAATAGCTTTACCGCGGCAGTCCCCGAGTGCCACACGTCTTTTTTTTTATTATTATTTTTATTAGGAAGACCAAGAACTTCTTATTTACATAGATAACTATATAGACACAGAGAGTCCATTACAGGTCCTCGTTGATTGAAAACATTGTATTATGTAAAAGATCACGATCTGTACATATCAAGTTTTTATTTACAATCTGCTTTCAAGAAACTGCATTTTTATTGCTTTTGAGAAGACCTTCGTGGTGTATTGTTAACTAAACTAGTCTTCTACTCGGAGGTTCAAAGTTCCATTCGCGGCTATCCAAGACCCAGGACAATTAGAACGGACATTTTCCAACATACTTTGCCTGGGGATCGAACCAAAAACCTCCAGCCACTGGTAGTGAATCAAACAGAAGGTAGCTTACGAGCTGCATTACCTGTTCTGAAAACTTTTATTTTCTCAAAATCAGCTTTTACAGCAAAAGATTACATTCTATATTTTTTGTCTCTCTTCTCAATGTTCGAAAGATTTTCATCAAAAAAAGGCTAAATTCATTGCATTTAACAACCAATTGATTTCGTTTACTTGCAATCTTTTGTATGTCGACTATGTTTGGATGTCATAAAAATGATTTCTTATGACATAACATTTTATTGTTTTACATTTTCAGAACGATGCGGTATCATGGCAAGAAATTTTCAAATCACCGCAATTCTGGGGAATTTCCTGCGCACATGTGTTCAGTAATACAGCGTTCATCTTTTATTTGACTGATGTCCCTATATTCTTGAAGAATTTTCATCTGAGTATTAAACAAGTAAGATTGATAATCTTGATGAGATTAATCTGTGAGTTCATTACTTAGGCACTTTAAAGTGTTTCAAGCAGTAGCGAATCCAGAAGCGAGACTATAATTGTCTTCTTATAGCAAGCTATTAAGTAATATCATAGTATATAAGAAAATAAGGCTTTTGTTACCTAAATTATACATATATACATACATAATATCACGCCTGTTTCCCACAGGGGTAGGCAGAGACTATGGACCTCCACTTGCTACTATCCTGATAAACCTCTTTTATAATTTCACATAACCTTTTTGTTCCTTATCGCGCGTTGCGAAAGGAGGCTAGATGGAAAAAATTAAGATTAAAAGTTATAACGACAGTTTTTGCTATAGTTGTAAGCCGTGCGGCGTGCGAGTGTTTCTCTGTCTGTCTCTCTCTCTCTCTCTCTTAATTAATCGAAAGGAACTTTATTCCATCCGGGTGTCCCTTGACAACTCTCAAGTTTTTTTTAAATAAAGTTTGCCTGGAAGAAATTCCTTAGCGACAAGGCCGCCTTTTGCGCATTTCCTAGTTTTAAAATAACTATGTCCTTTATTAAAGTGTATTGTATTGTATTATTTCTTAGAGCGCTTGCTGGTCTGCGCTCCCGTTCTTTGTGATGTGGATGACTTACATGATCATGAAGCCGGTTGTGCAGTTGGTCGTGGCGTGCTTCGTGCCCAACTGCTATGAGGACTTGGGCTGCAAGAGGCGGCTGGTCAACCCGCGGAAAGTTGTTAATTTTATTAGTAAGTCTTCTTTCTTGTCTTTTTATTATAATCTACTAGCTATTCCCACGGGCTTCGGGATTTCGGGATAAAGAGTACCTGAAATTCCTACGGGCATTTAAGGAATGTTCTTCCCAAGTATCAAACTATATCCATACCAAATTTCATACAAATCAGTTTATCAGGTTAAGCGTGAAGAGGTAACAAACAAAAAAACAAAGAAATATACAAACTCACTTTCGCATTTATAATATTAGTAGGATAGGATGTACCGATAATGTGGTTTCCCCAAGTAGAAGGAAAAACCCTAAATAGTGTAGGTACACGCTCAAAGAGCAGAGGAAAAAAGTTTGAAATATAATATCTACGAGTCAATCAATTACTGCTCTGCCGTTGATTTGGTTTTAAAAACGCTTTTTAAATCTATGCAAGTGTATATTGTGGGCAAATCACGTGACTTGATGGAGAGGTAGAAGATGTAGCAAAGTAACAACACATTAGTGACCCAATAGGGACGAGACAAGTGATAGTCATTTACCATTTTGACTTGGATATGAGTAGCTGACAGGACAGATGGAAGAAAAAAAACTGATAGACTGAAATCAAGATAATATAAATCTAAAACTTTTATATAGCTTGGGTAAAATCTAGGTGTTGTATATCTGTAGAAAATATTTTTTGGTTTACAATCGCTATAACATTTGCATTGATTTATATTTTGAAACAAAATATGGATAGTTCTTTTCAGTTGTTTATAACTGCAGAAAATAAGATAAATTGAATGATTGTTCATTTCAGGTGGAGCAACATTCATATTCTTACCCACTTTGTCCGTCTTCATACCCGAATCTATGACTTCAGCAGTAGTTCTGTTGGTGGTCATATCAGCTGCGTTGGGATTCCAATATCTTGGATTTTTGGTACTTTTCATTTACTTTTATTCAAATTAGCCATTTTATAATGTGTTTGTAATTAGCATAACGTGAATTGCACACACTTAGCATAAATAATTGCCATGTGGTTTCTTTGCTTTGTGGTTTCTGGCAGAGTAGAATAGAGCTATGGAGTAGCTCCGTAGAGCAGTAGTCCTCCCGTAGATGTCGATATAGAAAATACAAGCTAAACTATGCTTAAAACACAAATGAGACCTTTTCAACCCGTCTGGTCAGAGGAGAGTGTAGCCCAAATCCTCAGGCTGCTCTGGCCAAGTAGTAGTAAAGAGAGGGTCGTGCTCTTGCAGTGGAGATAACAAGACCGCATGATGATGATGATGATAATGAATATAAATCGTAACAACTTAGAACGGGTGACGGGTTTACATTTGCTTTAAACTATTGATGACACATCACAATTTTCTTGCAGGAAAATATGTCAGATGCTACGGACAAATACAAGGATGACGTTTTAATGTTGAGTAATACCTTTGCCAGTGTTGTTGGTTCTTTCTATCCTTTGGTTTCTGGATTTATATTTAGAAGCGACGTTGTAAGTATTCAAGAACCTATTTAGTTACTTCTTTAGATAGGTTAAAAAAAAATATTTGTAAGGCACGAGATAAACTATAATATAAGAAAATCCATCACACTATACAAACTATACACTAGGTAAATCTTGAAAAAGAAAATTTAAGAAAGTGCAAATATGGGAAAAACCTCAGAAATTCAACACTCTTTTTAGGGTTTCGCATCCAAAAGGTAAAAACTGGACCCTATCTAAACTAAAACTCCGCTTTCCATCAGTCTGTCAACAGGCTCTCTCATCTCATGAACTGTCACAGCTAGATGTATCATTGTTGCCGCCATAACAACAAATATAAAAAACAGAATAAAATAAATATTTAAGTAGATCTCCTAGAAAAAAATAATTTTTATATAGATTATGGTAAGAAATCATTCATGCGCGCGTCCAACTCGCACTTGTCTGGTTATTTGATTACTTCTTGCTCATCAACACACTAAATGGCATTTAGGTCTTGCAACCTTGGGCGAACAGAACCTAGGCTATGTGTTGCAGATAGATCCCACGGTCTCAAACCACAAAGCCCATTGTTACCATAATAAAGAACAATAATTTTTCACGTTATCTATTATAAATAAGTGATAGAATAGATCTATCTTATTAAAATTAATTAAAATTACAGACAAGTGTTGACAGCTGGAGAAACTTGTTCCTATTCCTGACAACCTTGTGCGTGGTCTGCAACCTCCTGTTCTTCAAGCTGGCGAGGAGTTACAGGATGGACTTTGAAAGAAGAATTGAAAAGCGGCCTAACAATTCAGGTAACTAATTTAAAGTATGTATTCTTACATTTGCCTTGTGGCTTCATGCAGGGTAAAATAGGCCACTCCAAGATCAGGTAAAAGGCGACTTAGAAAATAGAAGCTAAATAAAGCTTATAAACATCAATGACACCTCTCCAACCCGTCTGGCCAGCGTGGAGTGTGTAGGTTAAGTCCTCAGGCTGCTCTGACCAAGTATGTCTCTGGTAGTACAGATAGGGTCGTGCCCCTACAGTGGAGACAAAAAGACCCGATGATAATGATGATAATGATTCATTGACAGATGCATATCTGAACTTTAAGGCTGCGAATGATGATAATGGCGATGTTTTAATCTTTGTAGTGTTGCTAATATATAAGTCACTGTAAAAATAACGATTGCAACTTGCAAAAACTAAGCAAGTTCCCTTGCAGTGGTTCGTTGCTATGTTTGATGAAAATCGATTCAGCCGAGCTGTTTAGGAGTAATTGGAGTTGACGCTTGAAGTCTGGGCTTTCAATACGAATATCAAGTCGTTTCAGTAGTTTCGCTACTCATGACTAGATGGCGATCTAGATAGTCAGGGTTTTTTTTTCTTAGCAAATAAACTTCTGTTTCAGTGTACAGCCCCATAGAAATGCAGATAATACCCGATAAGGTTTAGAAGTCTCAAAATTTCGTAATGGAAAAGGCTCATGATATTATTGATTTCAAGGTTATGCTGTGATAAAATTAGTATTTTTGTATATAACACTCATTATGAATAAAGTTATAAAGAAGCAATTTATTTATTTTCCCTGTGCCTCACTAGGAATAAAGATATACTAGATTATGTAGCGTGGAGATTTTAAGCCAAGTCCTCTGGCTGCTCTGGCCACGTATGGCTCTGGTAGTACAGAAATATTATAATAATAATATACACTGCTGGACCTCTCCCAAAAATTTAGAAATCTTTGGGAGAGGTCCAGCAGTGGACGTTATGCGGCTGAAATGATGATGATGATCTTCATATCGTGTGTGTTAGTGACTAACACTAGTGTCAGAGTTTTGAAACCGCCTTCTAGACCTCTGACATGGTTTTAGTTGACGACCAATGTCAAAGACAATAACCGGGACCGACGGCTTAACGTGCCCTCCGAAGCATGGATCATCTTACTTATCAGACAATCAGGTGATCAGCCTGCACTGTCCTAACCAAACTAGGACAACAACACAAAATCGTTGCCCCCGTCGGGAATCGAACCCGCGACCTCCAGGTATGATATGAGCCGAACGCTCTAACCACTACACTACGGAGGCAGTAATGATGATGATGAACCAGCGAGATACAAATAAAAAAAGGCAAGGGGTGAATGGCTTTTCATTTTCGTCAGTCCAGTTGCGTGACCTGAACACCCCTTCAGTCACCTCTTATGACATTTTAAAAAAGAAAGAGTGAGTGGTCCTAATCTACGCCGAGAGACACATTGCCAATTTATATTTTATTATCTTTCCCCCCCCGCCCCCTCCCATGGGTTGATTTTAATTAATCCTTGGCCTTGTAATAGCAGAATAGGATTATCGAAAAAATAAAGATTACGCAGAAAGGAACGTTGAATGAAACAATTGATGTTCATCATAATTAGGGAACTGTGTTTTAACATTTTTTTATTAGTTTATATAATACTGCTTTAAGTTAAGTTATTAATACAGTACACCAACATTTTGAAATAGAAAAATTTGCTACATATATAGATTTCTTCGTTTCTTTTTTTTCTTCATTAAATATGAATAATTGCACTATATCGAAAGAAAACTTTGGAATCAGGTTTGAGGATAATAATATAATAATAATAAAAATCTTTATTTGCCAACACAAACATAAGTAGGTAGGTAACATAATTACATATTGTGGGCACCCACAAGCAGGTCCCATGGGAGACCTCTCCTCGAACTAGATGTTAATCTGTATCTCGATGGGTTGGTCACCCATAGGAAAGCTGTGAGTGATTGTAATAGTAGGAAGGTGTTGTACTAATGTATATGCTATACGGCTTTAAAACATACATTGCTTGTGTTACTTCTTGCCCAACTAGAAGGTTCTGTTTTTGGGCAGAAGCTTATTTATTATTGTTAGGGTTACAATTACTTAAGACTAATTAGGTGCCTTTATAATTACAGAGTAACTTATTCTAGAGGTGAGCGGATTTGTGTGTTAGTGGTGTGGGATTGGTGTTCATGGAGGATATTGATATTTTACAATCATTTTCGTCTCTCATCAAGAGTGGTCTTCATCCATCCTAAAACTTTATATTGACGTAGGCTTTAGATGTATAATTTTAAAGTTTGTTTTGTAGTCACAATGACTATTAATAATTTTATCTGACTTACCGCAACTAATACTACTTTAGTCAGCTATTTTGACGACCCTACTTCATGGTTGCTGGCAGACCGAAGAACTGCGTTGAATGTACAGCTATCAATGTTGACCGTGGGTTTAGATGTTTCAATTTCGCACTGAGGCAGACAACTTTCATATCTGTACTATCTTTCTTTTGTAACTAGGGGATCAGAGTTGCTGCCAATCTGTTTCGTGTACCTACCATTAATTGATCAGCTTCTGACTGGACGAAAAAGGATTAATTAGGGACTCAATGAATGTGCTGTTTCTGACTCGGCTACAGAAAATAATTATTTGTAGGTATGTAACCTCTATACAGAGTTATTAATCGTCAAGATCATTTGTCCGATATCACATTTGGCGATAACGAATGATGATGGGGTAAGAAATATATTATTCTCTTTAGTCCTTCATTTACGGAAACCGCATTGCGGAAAAATGTCCTCGAGGGATGTAGTCCTTCATTTAGATTATCCAAAAATAAAGGGAATTTAATTTCCGATTCGTCCATTTTTTTGAAATTTCTGTACAATAATTGTATATTTTTGGAACGGAGTACCTTATCGCGCGTTGCGAAAGGGGGCTAGACGGAAAAAATTAAGACCAAAAGTTGTAACGACACTTTTTGCTATAGTTGTAAGCCGTGCGACGTGCGCGTGTTTCTCTGTCTGTCTCTCTCTCTCATTAATGGAAAGGAACTTCGTTCCATCCGGGTGTCCCTTGACACCTCACAAGTTTTTTTTTTATGTATAGTGGTCATTTATTCGAAACAATAAAATAAACAATCAAGATACAGTGCGTCTAAGTTCTAGAGTGAAGGCTTATAACGTTACCTTTCAGTGAAAATAGAGTAGTATCCTGGGAATTCCTTGGTCAAAAATAAATTACTTTGTATAAATGAGAATAAAATGTGACAAAATAATATGATATTGTATTATTATCCGTTTTGTTCACGTGGCAAAATAGAGAAATGGAAAGTAAAAAGATTAAAGAAACACACAAGAAGACGTAAACTATTTATAAGTACTTTTTTCATCATAAACTTCAAAAAAATAACAGTTTTAAGAAATTGAATTCTACAATCGGCACGTTGAAGGATTCATCCTGGTTGCGCCCTGACCCCTCTTAAAGGGGGCATTTTAAGTAAAACGCCTAAAAACCTCACTTGATCGATTAATCTCCGGTGAATAGGCATTAATTGAAAATGTTAATCCCTTGGAAGGGTCCTTAATTTAATTCGTTGTCGGGTTATATGCGTAGGCCATAATCCACGAATACTCCAAATTTTTTATCGGATTTTCTCTCCTGATTTAGTAAGATAAAGATATATAGAATACTGTAAATATTTATTTATAACATATTTCTTCGACCGATTTTTTGTCGTGAGTATGTCAGGGAAGAAAGTTTCCCATAGTAGGCAGATACCTCCACTTGCTATGATCCTGACAGACCTCTTTCGCTTCATCTACACTCAAAACTCTCTTGTTGCATGCTCGCCGGTTTGGGGATACTCTGTGGCCTCTCTTTTTTTAAGAACGTCTGCGATCTTATCATAAAACAAGGAAAATAACCAAATATGGGCTTTGACTGGCTTTGCCTGATAACTAGTTGTCACGCTCATCAGTTGATTTCAATCTGTGAGCAAACTGATAACGGAAGGCACCTCAACCCTCCTTATGAACAGGAAATACTTCAATTATTTTTCTACGCTAATCATTAGGGGAGAAAAATAATAATAATGAATAATAAATGTTTATTTATTTCCTCCACAATTTAACTTAAAACTAAGCTAAGAACTAATACAAACATAAAAGGTAAACAAGGCATGCGTTAAAAGATTAGAATGTATGTAAAGAGTGGAGAGCTGGTGCCTGTGCTAGGTTTCCGAAGAACCTGTAAGAATGAACATACGTTTTGATTATTATTTGTGTTTTAAAAACGTTATCACACGCACCGTAGTTTGTTATATTTTTTGCATTTGTACTAACCTTAGACCATTTAACCAACCGAAGCTACTAACCTTTGCAAATGATGTAGCCGCGGCCAGCCGAAAAACAACATGGAATTGGTTATACTCGCTAGTGAAAATACGTTCCAAAATATCTTACCCGTGGATACTACATAAAATAAAGTAGATTTAAATAATAAATAATAAATAAATATATAGGGACAAATTACACTGATTGAGCTAGCCCCGAAGTAAGTTCGAGACTTCTGATATGGGATACTAACTCAACGATACTATATTTTATAACAAATACATATATAGATAAACATCCAAGACTCAGGACAATGTGAAAAAGGCCATTTTCCAACTTGCCCTGGCTGGGGATCGAACCCAGGACCTCCGGATTGGCGGTCTAGCGTGTTGATCATTACGCCACGGAGGTCGTCATATTCAAAGATTGAAACATTCAACAAGTCAATCCTACATTATAGAATATGGGATGAATGGTCGCCCATTCCATAAAGGGGTGACGCCAGGGTCCGAAAAGAATGATTGTAATTAGTCCGTCTTTTGGATTATCCGAAAATAATAGAACCGTTTTTGTCAGTTTACAAAAAAAAAGTAAAAATTCACAAAGATACGGAGCGTCAAAGTTCCGGAGTGGGGGCTTTCGACAACACACTTAAGTAAATAATGTGCTTAAGTGTGACGTCACGCGAAATTTCAATGCACTGTATCTTTGTCATTTTTGGTTTTTCAGAGAAAAGAAAAAATACGTGTAAATTATTTTTTTATAAAATAACCGATAGACCAAAAATTTTTTTTTCATTCGTCATGACTACTTTAAACTGGCTTTAAAACTTATATGCAATTTTATCTGGAACTGTTGTAATGATGTATTAAAATAATAAAAGTATTTAATATTTGTATTTTGCTACTAGTAACGCCATCTCTTGTGCAATATTAGCACTATATTGAACTAAGTATATTTATGATATTGTACCATTTTGACCAGTTGTATGATTGTCTTGTATGATGCCAATTTTTGGAATAAAAATCAGTCTGTTAGCGGCATTCACTTGTTTCATTATAGGTTATGGGTCCAGCACGCTTCCACTGCGCATTGTTTATATCACTGTGCAAATAAATTGTGTATCTTAACATTCTTGAATGCCGCTTGTTCTCAATTGTCTGTTAAAAATGTGCAAAATATACTTAATCTATTAAGATTTTCCAGCGAGCTAAGCTCGAAGCTAGAGCGTCCATCGAACGAGTCCACTACACTTTTTGTATGGCTTTGCCGACGTCCATTAGGAGCCTATTATCCTGGATTAGTTGATGCGAAACTCAATGATCCGATGAAAGCCTTTATTTTAAGGAACAAAGGGATGAGGAGACGTTATCTTTTCACTTCTCAGAATAGTGGTAGTTTGTGATGCATATACAGCCATTATTTAATACAGACTGTGAATTCTTTAAAAGGATATAAATTACAAATTTATTTTGCTAGGTAAGTTCATGCTTCTAGCATCTTTGGTTGTTAAACCTGTTGGTTTGTTCATGGTTTCTTTAACGACGTCAAGTCACCGTTTCTAGCATTACCTGCTCTACTTGACTTGAGGCGGCATTTTTATATGTTTTTGCTTTGGAACTTTAATTTTGTAAGTTTATTTTCTTCTCACATATCATCATCACACTTAACGGCGACTTTTTCCTCATGTTAAGGTTCGCTCACATCGAATACTTTTTTATTTATTATGTCTTTTGAAAAGAGAAGCTACAATGACGTGGAATATGAAAAGCGTGGGGGAAGGGAGAGTTTTTTTTTTTAATACACGTACGCTGCATGTATAATTAATACACAGTCATTTAGAACGAGGGAAAAAAGGCTTTTAAAAAAATAGGAATTCAACACATAGATACAATAAATATATTTTTTTTTATATTTTTATATTTTTTTATATAGCCTATACAGTGTCCCATTGTTGGGCAAAGGCCTCCCCTTCTTGCTTCCACGATTCACGATCCAAGGCAGCTTGCTGCCATCCACCTATGTAGCCCCCAATATCGTCCCTCCATCTTTTCCTCGGCCTTCCCCTACGCCGGCGTCCTTCTGGAACCCATAACGTCGCTCTTCTTGCCCATCTCTCCGGTCTATAAATAAAAACTATATACGGACATATCACTCAGATTGAGCCAGCCCCAAAGTATGTCTTGTGTTATAGGGTACTAACTCAGTGATACTATGTTTTTAAAACAAATACATATACAGATAAACATTCAAGACCCAGGTCAAACTGAAAATGATAATTTTCCATCTTGACCCGACCGGAAATCGAACCCGGGACCTCAGGTGATATGATAACAACTAGGCCACAGAGGTCATCAAATGGTGTCTATGCTCTTGTATATACCTGCCTATCTCATCTGCTTCAAGGAGAAAAATATGAAGGAGAGAAAAATATTTGATTGAAAAATTGAACTTTTACTTAACGCTGCAAAATGTTTGCCAACTTGGCTTACATACGGCGCATATATCATTTAGCCGAAGAATATTGTTCTAAAGAAGCACTTCGTCGATACTGCAAATGTACCTATCAATACAAGTTAAGTGCCAAATTATACAAACGACTTGCTGGGAGAATAATATTGCTAGAGTAAAAGTATACATCATTTTTACGACTGTAAACCAATTATTATTCTGTAAGAACTACTATCACGTGACGAAAATATTCTCTGCAGAGCTGTTACAGGATATAAGCCTTCCCTACAGGTTGATTTTAGTGTCTAATGGTAACATTGTGATTAGGAGTAGTGATGGAAATAAGAGAGACGTAGAATATACAGGGTGGCCAACTTGGAGGTATACAACTTTTTTTTGCCGCCATTTTGTTGTGGCGGTAAATATGACAGTTTTTGCTTGAATATTACTTTGTGTAGATACGGCAAATTTATTATGGAGCGTTTTACGACGGAACAACGTGTCTTAATTATTAAAACGTTTTACTCAACCCAATCATGTATTGCGGAAACTGAGAAAATTGCGACCGATTTTTGGATTTCGAGAAACGGTGACATTGATTGGCCCCCAAGATCGCCTGATTTAACAGCTCCTGACTTTTTTCTGTGGGGCTATATAAAGGGACGAGTCTATTCTAACATGCCAATGAACCTTCAGCAATTAAAACCAAATATTCGAGACACAGTCACTGAGATAACGCAGGAAATGTGATGAAAAACGCGATGAAAAGGTTCATGTCTGTGTTGCTGCTAGAGGTGGACATTTGTCTGACATTATTTTCCATGTTTAACTGCCGGCCCTAAATATTATATTTAACAAAGTATACTTGATATATTTTATATATCATAGAATAAAATTACAAAACTAAAGTGTATACCTCTTATTTGGCCACCCTGTATATTGTTTTTTTTTTTTACTAAATCACCTTTTTTTGTCATTAGAACCAAATTTCAAAGCCAAACCTAAAATCCTTTTCTATCCTATCCTACTTTCTACTACTAATATTATAAATGCAAAAGTAAGTTTTTATATTTGTTTGTTTGTTACCTCTTCACGCTTAAACTACTGAACCGATTTAGATGAAATTTGGTATGAATATAGTTTGAGACTCGGAGAAGGACATAGGAATACTCTTTATCCCGAAATTCTCACGGGGAGCGAAGCTCGCGGGTACAGCTAGTATCGTATATATCTGTAATCACCATAAGGCAGTATATCGTCTATATACACTAGTTATTCCAAACACCTTCAGCCATAATATGGATCTTATATATGTCACGCCAAGTCCACACACTACACTAGGCCGTTACATGCAAATATAAACCTTACCAAATACAAAGGAATCTAAACTTTATCACAGAGGCATAAGGGTTACCTGACAGGAATTTGTTAAAAGGTAGCGGCAAGGTCCCGCTTTGTTTCGCTGTAATTGACGAATGGATGTGACAAGCGAGTATATTTGCAGTTGAATATTGAAGTGGAATCGGGAAAAATTGGCTTCCCCGCAGCAGTATTCATTCATAACACTTCAGTTCGTAGTATTATATCACATCTTTAGAAGATCTTATATGATACTAGCTGTAATTGCCCGCGACTTCATTTGCGTGGACTTTTGAGATGTAAGCTATCCTATCTTTCAAGTTGGATCAAAGAACATTGGGCATTTTTATATGGAAAAAATCCCAACGGCGGACAAAGATCAAACATGCCCCATTTGAAAGCTTTACACCTTTAGCTATGGTGACTTGGAGCGCATTATTGTGAGGTACTGGATTATTGAGCTATGATAAGTCAAATATGTGTGCCTATAAAAGATTATATTTTTTACTTTGTAGTTGTTTTACTTTATTATTATTTTAGCAGTCTGAAAATAGTGTCCCACCGTTGAGCAATAACCTCCCCCTTTTCTTTCTGCTCACCCTTACTCAGGGATACAGCCCGCCAGTTTATTATTAAATGAAATAGTAAATAATAATATTACGCATTATCCTGCACGGGGTGGATAAAAAAAGCCTCAGGCTGTACAATCTTAAAGCCACTATTAACGTGCAATATGAGATTGAGAGTTGTAAATGGGATTTAAAACATATTGACAGGTTTCAGCCCATTAATAAGGAATGCCTGCCACGCTCATGTCCTTAACCTGTTGTCTGTGCAAAACACCAGACACAATAGTAAAACAATGGCATGTCAACCGGATTCCGGTCTGCTCACAGATGACAGGTTAAACAACTCATACGATCTGCGTGGAAAAAGCAGTGTCCTTCTGTGTCCATCTGAGCACACTATCAAAAAAGGTTTCTGAACTTATGAAGATTATATGTCTTTCTTTGGAACAGGAAATTCATACTTTTCTGGACATAAATATATGTATGTGCCGTCGCCGAGCGCGATTAGGCTTAGTATAACCTACATTCTTACGAAGTGACAAATTAAAAATATGACAAAAATATTTATTTTCTCAGGATTCCCATAAAAGAAAAAAATATATAATTGTACAACAATAAAGTAGACAGTAATATCTACCAACTCTGATAAGTTTCGTTTGTTTCCGCAACTTTTCAAATAGTGGGGCAAAAGTGCCCATTGTTCTTTAAAATCGGTTCAGTAGTAGAAGTCCATCGCGAACTAACTACGCGACACTTAGTTTTTATATATAAAGACTATTTATATAATATAATTTCATAGTGTTTAGTATTGTTTGTTAGAAATTTTATCTTATTTTATTTATTTAAGAAACCAACAGCGTGTTCCAATGCCATATTTTAACTAAAAGTTTCACTTAGAGTAAAGCTAAAAACAGGTTTCTCTCTCTTAATACATACATACATACTATCACGTCTTTATCCCTAATGGGGCAGACAGAGCATTTTGGGTCTTGCGGTTCTATGCAGAGCCCAGGGCCGCAAGACCCAAAAGCCACTTTTAGCGTCATGGTGGGCGAGAAGATGGAAAAGCAATCAATACAGTGATGGGTTGCTAGCCGCATCGCCTGTTAACATGAGTTGCATTTTTGCCCATTCCCTCGATCGGCTTTTACGATCTGCGTGGGAAGAGAAGCAACTGGTACATTCTAAGTTTTTTTATTTCTCCCAGACCAGCATGGGAGCAGGTTTCTCTCTCTTAATACAAGTTTAAAAGAAATGTACAAAACTCAGATAAAAGGTATCTAATAAAGTTAAAAGGATTACCAACTTCATGCTTTACAGTAAATTACAGTTTTTTTACTAGAATAAATTATTTTTTATTTTATTTTATTTTATTTTATTTTATTTTATTTTATTTTATTTTATTTTATTTTATTTTATTTTATTTTATTTTATTTTATTTTATTTTATTTTATTTTATTTTATTTTATTTTATTTTATTTTATTTTATTTTATTTTATTTTATTTTATTTTATTTTATTTTATTTTATTTTATTTTATTTTATTTTATTTTATTTTATTTTATTTTATTTTATTTTATTTTATTTTATTTTATTTTATTTTATTTTATTTTATTTTATTTTATTTTATTTTATTTTATTTTATTTTATTTTATTTTATTTTATTTTATTTTATTTTATTTTATTTTATTTTATTTTATTTTATTTTATTTTATTTTATTTTATTTTATTTTATTTTATTTTATTTTATTTTATTTTATTTTATTTTATTTTATTTGTTCTTCTTTTCTCAGTCTCGAGAGAGGCTGGTGGTTTACTGAGATCCCGCCCTGAAACCTTCAGGGAGAGGGATTTTCAGTGTTGTCCCCGTGTACGAAAATTGAGTCCCCCAAAACTTTTGCAAGTATGTTTGTGGTGTGCATTGCTGCTTGCTTTTGCATTATGGTGATATCTATGTTTGAGTCCAAGATATCACAATACCGCCGGAGGCTAGTTGCGGTTACTCCTGTTGCTCCTATTACGATCGGTACTACTATTGTTTTCGTGTTCCATAGTCTTGCAATTTCAGTTTTTAGTAGGTGATATTTACTTAGCTTTTCAATTTCTTTTGCTCCTATATTGTAGTCCGACGGTATTGTGATATCTATGAGGTAGGTGTTGTTGTTTAGTTTGTCTGTGTAAATGATGTCTGGCCTATTGTGGCTAACTGTTCTGTCTGTTTGTACTGGTATCTCCCACATCAGTTTCGCCTGGTCGTTCTCTATGACTTTCGGTTGGTCTAATACCTCCTTCCACCAGAATTTAGACACTTCAAATTTATGTTTCTGAGCTAGTGTCCAGAAAACATACTGCACAACATTGTTGTGCCTCTTCACATAGTAGCTACCAGCCAGTTTCTCGCAACCTGATATAAGGTGTTGGGCGGTCTCATCTTTGATCTTACATAGACGACATTTGCCGTCTACGGGTTTCTTCATTATGTCTCTTTCGTGTTGTCTGGTAGCTACTGCCTGATCTTGTATTGCAAATACAGACGAAACCAATGAGGAAGGCACCTGCTGTTTTTTTATCCATTTAAAAGAGAGTTCTGTGTTTATGTTTGTTTTATCAAGAATGGCGTTGTAGAATTGACCGTGAAGCGGTTTTGATTTCCAGATGTTGATACGGTGTTTTATTGTGGCTAATTTAAGTTCTCTATCTGTGTGTTGGTTGTTTTCTGCTAGTCCTATTTCTGTTAAATTATTTTTGGCTTCTTTCTGTATTGAGTGTTTAGTTTTATTTTTATCATGATTTACTATTGCTGTTATTAAGTAATCATTTTCCTTCTCTATGTATTGTTTGTATTTTATTATTTGTGTTTTGTGTAGTGTTTCTATGTTCATAAGTCCCCTTCCTGCTTCCTCAATCGGTAAGTATAGTCTCTCTACGTCTGCTTTTTGCTGTTGTATTTTGTTTAGTGCTAATAACTTTCTAGTCCTTGTGTCTATTTTTTTAAGGTCACTGTTTTTGTAATTAACTATACCGAATGAGTATAAGAGTACGGGAACTGCGTATATGTTTATCGCTTGTATGACGTTTTTGGCTGTCAGATGTGTGTGAGTGAGTTTTTTTACCCTTCGAAAGTACTCTTTTTGTATCTGTTCCCTAAGTTTATCGTGGTCTATACTTCCTGATTCATTCATCCCTAGATATTTGTATTTTTCATTTTGCTTTAGGTGTTCAAATACATCACCACTCAAAAGGACATGGCCTTCTCCCTCATATGATGTTCTTCTTCCTGCTTGTAGGTGTAAGACATTACACTTGTTCAACCCAAACTCCATGCCTATGTCTTTCGTAAATACTTCTGTGCTGTCAATTAGTGTTTTGAGGTTGGCTTTGTTGTTCGCATATAATTTTAGATCGTCCATATAGAGCAGATGACTTACCCAAACACTGTCCTTAAGCTTGTATCCTTTAGTATCGTATTTGTTGAGGATTTGTGACAATGGGTTAATCGCTAGGCAGAATAAGAGGGGTGACAATGAATCTCCCTGAAAAATTCCACGGCGTATGTAAATTGGATCAGTAGTTTCTGAACATCCCACTCCTCGGGCAGTCATGACCACCTTCCACTTGGGCATTGCCATATTGAGGAATCCTTTGATAGCTGGTGGGCATTTATACAAGTCTAGTGTGTTGAGTATCCACTCGTGTGACAAGCTATCAAAGGCCTTCTGATAATCTACCCATCCCATGCTCAGATTCTTTTGGGCGTAATGGGCGTCTTCGAGTATGGCTTTATTGACCATCAGATGATCTTTACACCCGCGTGCGCGTCGCCTATACCCTCTTTGTTCTGGAGCTATTAAATCGTAACGCTCACAGTGTTTGTATAAGTCATCAGCTAGAATGGACGTAAATAGTTTATACATGCTAGGAAGACATGATATTGGTCGCCAGTTCTTTGGATCTTCACTATTGTCGTTTTTGGGTATAAGAATGACTTGTCCTGTTGTGAACCAATCTTCTATTTCTTCTTCTCCTTTTAATATTCTGGTGTAAAGGTTAGCTATGTGTTGGTGAGTATTGGTTAGGTATTTCAAGTAGTAGTTCTGTATCTTGTCGATTCCTGGAGTTTTCCAGTTGTGTAATTTATGAATAGCAGTTCTTACCTGTTCTATCGTGATTTTGCCTATCTCTTTATTCTGTTCTATTTCTGCTGTTGATTGTTCTAGATCTGCTATCAATTGAGCTTGTTTATTATAAGATACTGGTTGTGATAATAAAGGTGTCCAGAAGTTTTCTATTTCTTGTTTTGTTGGAATTTTATTAGGTAGTTGTTGCTGTCCTGAAAGATTTCTGTAAAGTTTATGCTGATTATCTTGAAACATTTTATTTTGATTCTGTTTAGCGTTCATGTCTTCGTAGCGTTGTATCCTACCTGCAAGTGCTTTTATTTTCTGTTTTAGTATTTCTTTTGTTTTGTCGCGATCACTATTATTAAATATTTGGTATTTATTGTATAGTTTATTTTTTAGTTTCATCATCTTGTTTGTATTTACTCCTTTTTCTATTTCAAATCTACGTCCCAATTCTTTCCTGAACCCTTCAATTTTGTTTAATATTCTACGCTTCCATGGTGGATCATTACGCGGTTTTAACATGTTTGATGGGATGTATGGTGTTTGATTATTAGCAAGTATTAATGTTTTTGCAGTTGCGTATATAACGTCATTTGTTTCCCGAAGTGTTTTGTTTGATTCTAATATGGTAGGTAAATATCTATTTAATTTGTGTAGTTTTGTTAGAAACTGTTTGTTAAGTTTTGGTTTTGGTAAAACATGGCGATCTTCTATATTTATTTCTCTAGTTTCCGCAATATTTTGTAGTAAGTCTAATACTAATGGATCTTGTGTATTGTAATTGTTCGATAACTCATAAATGGGTTCTAAACTGTTTGTGGTTATACTTTGAGTGTTTTCTATTGTTTGTGGTATGTGTCCCTGACTTGATTGTTCGTGAACAGATGATTGAATGGTTTGTGTAATGGGTGTGAAAGGAAGAGGTGTGTTAATGTTATCAAGGTGAATTTGAGTGGCGGTTGTGTCTTGAGTAGTTGGTTGTTCTGCTTGGCGTTGTATTTCATTAAGTATTTCTGTAGAGAAAGTTTTACGATTGATTACTACTCGCGCCTGGGTAGACAGAGCATTTCCTTTAAATTTATGAATTTTTGGGTTGTTAGGATTTCGTTCCTTGAATATCCTTTCTAAACGGATCATGTACCCTGATCCACCTACTTTTGCTTTATAGTAACAGAACATTAGTTCTCTGAGTTCGTCGTCTGTCCATTTTTTTCTAGCATCATCATTAAGAGGGGTTTCAGATCTGTTATCATTTTCTATTGGCGTCTCGTCTATAATGTTTGTGTTTGTTTCGCTGTGTGTGTTTTCTGTTGTCAAAGTTGCCTGAGTAAAATTATATGTATCTGTGTGTGTAGTTGGTGTATTGTGTGTGTTGCTTTGTTCTGCATTTTGCTGTATTTCTCTAAGTTTTTCTTCGCTTAACCTGTGATGTTTAATTATACTACGTGCTTGTGTGGATAGTGAGTTGCCATTATATTGATGAATTTTTGGGTTATCTGGGTTTCTTACTTTAAAAAAATTGTTAATTATTTTATTTTATTTTATTTTATTTTATTTTATTTTACTTTATTTTATTTTATTTTATTTTATTTTATTTTATTTTATTTTATTTTATTTTATTTTATTTGTTCTTCTTTTCTCAGTCTCGAGAGAGGCTGGTAGTTTACTGAGATCCCGCCCTGAAACCTTCAGGGAGAGGGATTTTCAGTGTTGTCCCCGTGAACGAAAATTGAGTCCCCCAAAACTTTTGCAAGTATGTTGTTTTATTTTATTTTATTTTATTTTATTTTATTTTATTTTATTTTATTTTATTTTATTTTATTTTATTTTATTTTATTTTATTTTATTTTATTTTATTTTATTTTATTTTATTTTATTTTATTTTATTTTATTTTATTTTATTTTATTTTATTTTATTTTATTTTATTTTATTTTATTTTATTTTATTTTATTTTATTTTATTTTATTTTATTTTATTTTATTTTATTTTATTTTATTTTATTTTATTTTATTTTATTTTATTTTATTTTATTTTATTTTATTTTATTTTATTTTATTTTATTTTATTTTATTTTATTTTATTTTATTTTATTTTATTTTATTTTATTTTATTTTATTTTATTTTATTTTATTTTATTTTATTTTATTTTATTTTATTTTATTTACACGGAGAGACCAACAGCTACAAGTAATTACAATAAAAACAGAAAATATAGCAATAATAGAGCCAATTAAAGGTCCTCACCGCTAGAAACAGTATAGAGTTCCAAATAATTGAACATTATTACACGCTACTTAAAAGATATTTATATTAAATATTCATAATATTTAAGTACAGTGCTACCCACCTTGTGATATTTAACTTATTTGTAGACGTAATAACTTATTTGTGCATAAAAAACAAGTGCATGTATTTCAAAAGAACAAATATACCATGACGGACTTATTCTCTGTATAAGGGATCTCTTCCGATCAACCTGCAAAAAACTGTAGAATTATTTTTAATTGATAAGTGGTTAGAGCGTTCGACTCATACCCGGAGGTCGCGGGTTCGATTCCCGGCGGGGGCAACGACTTTATGTTGTTGTCCTAGTTTGGTCAGGACATTGCAGGCTGATCACCTGATTGTCTGATAAATAAGATGATCCGTGCTTCGGAGGGCACGTTAAGCCGTCGGTCCCGGTCACTGTCTTTGACATTGGTCGTTACCTAAAACCATGTCAGAGGCCTTTAAGGCGGTTTAAAAACTCTGACACTAGTGTTAGTCACTAACACACACGATAAGAAGATCATGTGTAATTGTTTATATGTTAAAAAGGATTAGGTAATTAATTAATTCACTATTTTAAAAAAAATTAAGTAATAAACTTTGAAATACCAAAACACAAATTTTTTCTTATCACAAGGAGGCAAAATTTTAATGAAATTTGTATTTTTTATTATAAATACATTCAAAGTTTCCTTTTAAACAAATTACCTTATAAAAAAACATATCGAGATTTTTTTATCCAAGCGTTTGACGAAACAACAATGGACGCCGTCCGTATAGCTATAAACCCCGATAAGTGATAACTACATAGTAATCGTCCCAGCGGACCGCTGTGCTGGATCAGCTGAGACAAAAGATATCCGATCTTTTGTTGCACTATAAAGGATTTTTACAGCGTACGCTATGGCTGCT
Organism: Acrobasis consociella; assembly: GCA_963555685.1. Classification (NCBI taxonomy): domain Eukaryota; kingdom Metazoa; phylum Arthropoda; class Insecta; order Lepidoptera; family Pyralidae; genus Acrobasis; species Acrobasis consociella. The sequence goes on from OY743118.1 coordinate 482,743, forward strand.
ATAAAACTATTAAGTCATTTTTCATCTCATCTATTCGAAAAACGATGTTTTCATCCCAAAACATTTGGAGCTCAAGTTACTGCTAATTCTCTCGGGACTCAAAAGTGGAAAAGAAAATCTTAGGGGATTAAAACACAATTTGAAAATGGAACACGAGTGAAATCTATGAAAACTCAATAAAATACAAAAGAATTTAGTTTTAATACAATAAAAAAGTGGCACATATTTTGTATTTTTTAAATTTGGAATACTTATCATTGTCATAATGGATGAATGTAGGTAAAATGTTTATGTTATTTGCTTCAAAAAACAAAAAAGAAATAATTAAAAAAGCAATTTTTGTCTTTGATTCAAAGTAATGACAGAAGTTTTGGGTTATAATGTGTCGAAATTAATTATTTGTGTAAATATGAATACTTTTTCGTAAGTTTAAGCCAATAGTAAACATCGAGTTTATAGTAATTATAAAATTAAAAAAAAATATAAAGGACCACGCAAACAAAGTTATGAGCTGAGTGAACATTATTTTAGAAATTGGTCATGAAATTTTATTTCTTAGTATTTATTAAATGAAAACTACACTAAATAAAGGTTAGTACTTGTCGGAGCTTTGATCAGGTATTGTAGGTGTTCTACTTTTCATATTCTGTTTTTATCTATTTGCTAGTTTTTCTCATAGATGGCGATGAAAAGTAGAGTGTGCTACTCGCGTACGGTAATAGTTTATCTCGGGCATTATACGTAAATTTCTCGGTTCACTCAGGATCCTTCGTTTTGCTCTAGATTCAAAGTAGCGCCCTCGACTTAAAAGTATTACCTTTACGCCTCGTAGCACAATCTACTATATACAGATACATTGTCGCATCTTTATCCTTGACGGGAAAGATAGAATACAGGGCTGTAAGACCTAAAGTATGATTACTTTTTATACTATTTAGTTACTTACTATTCGGCCTATAGAGGGCACCAAATCAAATATATTGTGACGCTACATAGCTTATCACCAGCGCTAAGCCAAGATGCTTCTAACGATACCTCTTTCGTTAAGATGCCATGTATATCCAGACGAGGGAACAGATGAACACATACATACATATATACAAAAATACATATTTAAATAGCGGTGAAACCTAACCCTCCTTTTGGCTTTGCCGTAGTCGGGTTGGTTTGCCTTTTTCTCTTAGAGCGACAGATTGGAAATTTGTCGCAATCAACGAAATTTATGAAGTTAATAGACAAAATGTACGAGTCAAAAATGAACTTATTAATATTACTTATTGTGGAGAAGAAAACAATATATCATTGAGTGAAGATTATAGTATGATAAACAATAAACTATACCAATGAACAGAAGCTAAAAGAAATGGAAAATATAACGAAAACAACAGATTGGAAATCTGTCGCTAACACAACAGATACTATTTACATACATACTATCACGTCTTTATCCCTAATGGGGCAGACAGAGCATTTTGGGTCTTGCGGCTCTATGCAGAGCCCAGGGCCGCAAGACCCAAAAGCCACTTTTAGCGTCATGGTGGGCGAGAAGATGTAAAAGCAATCAATACAGTGATGGGTTGCTAGCCGCATCGCCTGTTAACATGATTTGCATTTTTGCCCATTCCCTCGATCGGAATGTACAGATACTATTTATCCCGGAAAAATGGGAAGTTCACATCGGATTGTAAATAATAATTACCACTGTTTTTCAAAAGCTAGTGATATATAAGTATTACATCTTTTTGGGACTTTTAACGCGAGGAAAACCACCGCTATGGCTAGTATTTATTAAAACGGAAGCGAGAATGTCTGTTTTAAACTTACTCGTATATTTGAATTATTTTACTCTGCTATCTTATAATATTTGCTTTGATAAGACTAAATTTGACTTCCAGTATTATGCCATAATTGTACCACTTGGAAGGTTGTAAATGTATCGATAAATAAAAAATATTTAAAATGGCGCAAGCAAAAAACGGTGATTATGAGAAAGTTCCCTTTGATGACGTTAGAAATAAAGGTAAGTTGTACTTTCCTTAAGCTTTAAGATTTTTGATGTTAACGACTTTAAGATTGCATAATCATAAAGTTAAAGATGAATATGTTCCGTATCTTTATTTGAAGCTGAAAGTTACAAAGTAGCGGATTCATGGAGTAAAATAATCTCTTAAATTGGTTCTACGATGTCCCTAACTTCTTGTCTTTTAATTTTATCTACAATTTATCGAGAATAACTCAGTTACATTAAATTGAGTTGCCCTTAAAAAAATGTATCTAATTAAAAATAGAGTCCCTTAGACAGTGAAAATTAAATTTAATAATAGTGTATTTTTTTTATCACTGACTGGGCTAGGCTTATTCAGCTTTTTTGTAAATACTTGTATATTTCAGATACAAAACTAGAAGAGCCTTCATATGGATATGGTGTACGACATGTGCAGACATTTATAATTTTTCTAAGTCTTTTTATGGGCTTCCTAGCCAGAGCTCACCTAGGAGTAAGCATAGTAGCTATGACATATTTACCAAGTGTCGTTCATGAAAATGTTAGTTTTATAGCTGAAAATGCCATAGTCACCTACGTTCATGAAGACAATTTAAACAATACTCGTTATGATAACAATCTAGAGGCAAATAAAGAAAATGACAAGGTAATAAATGGCACCGCAATCAACAAAATTGATGATGTTACTGGACAAAATGTACGAGTTAAAAATGAACATATTAATATTACCCCTTATGGAGAAGAAAACAATACATCATTGAGTAAAGATTGTAGTATGATTAATAATGAATTGAATAGTAATTATACAAATGAACTTGAGCATGAGTTAAAAGAAATGGAAAATGTAACAAGTGATGAGAATGGTATTTATAAGGTAATGTATAATTATATAGGTACCTATATTTTTAAAAAAAATCTGGCTAGTGACAACATCTTTATTTCAAGAGATGCTGGATATTTAACTTGATAAATTTATCTCTACGCCAAATAGTAGAATAACAGGAATGGAAACGAGAACAAGATCGCGGGGACAAGTTTGCTGGGAAAACTAGTATGAAAAGAATGAAAATAGTTTAATTACATTCAAGAAAAAGATAAGCTTATTATAAGTACTTTTCAAGATACCTCTACCTAGCAAAACGACAGCATAATAATATAATTAAATATATTCTTTTACGTGTGTGTAAGTGGCTAACACTGGTGTCAAATTTTCATTTTGTTTCTAGAAATACATCTGGTCTAAACCAATACAAGAAATGGTTTTGACATCGTTTTACCTGGGATATTGTGTCTCACAGTACTTAATGAGCATGGTAGCCCAGCGTTGGGGAGGCAAACTTCCGCTGCAGATCGGACTCTTCGTCGATGCCATTGTAACCTTTGCTACTCCGTGGCTTGCTTTTTGGGTAATGTTGTATTTATTTTCTCATAGCTTATACTTAATCATTGTGGATTTCAAACAACCGTTGTATCACCAGCTTTAGTATGATGAAGATGATGAGTAAAGAAGAAAATAGCTCTTTGTATACGTTTTTTATTAAAAACGTTATACTTTAGGTATTACCTTTGTAGGGTTGCCAGGTCGCCAAACCTAAAAGCCGGACAGACCAGCCAGTTTAGCCGGACATTTGGGTAGAAAAGCCGGACACCCTACATTATTGAGGATTTTGTCTCAGCATTAGGTACAACAAAAAAAAATGTATGTAAACCCAAGCTTTTTTGATTATTATCACAAATCTTACCGCCATAACGCAACGTACGGCACGTGCGCTATCAATCGAGGAATAAACAATAACGACAGAGCGCAGGGGGGCGGGCGACAGGCGGCGGCGGGGCGCCCCTCGGCCTGCGTGAGCGACCGACGCGACATTCGACTCTCGTCGCCTGCGCTCGGCTGCGCTCGGCGCTTGGTCGTTCATGAAATGTAAAAAGCCTAACAAAAGCCGGACAGGCCGGACACGCTCTAATTTGGCTGGACACGCAACCAAAAAGCCTGACTGTGTCCGGCTTTATCCGGACGCCTGGCAACGCTATACCTTGGTATAGAGTGAGTTTATAAACTCAATAAATTGTAGGGTCTAAACATATATTAGTGAGCATTTTAAACGTACTCTGTTTATTTTACACATCTTTGGTTTCAACGTGGTTTTGTGTCATCATGCGCATTCTTCATTGTTATAAATCATCATCATCTTCATCATCAGGTCTTTTTTAGTTCCACTGGAGAAGCATGACCCTCTCTGTATATTGTTATAAATATGAAATTGATTTTATTTTAAGGGAGGTTGGAAGGCGGTCTGTGTGTGCCGCATTCTGCAGGGCGTGGTTCAAGGTGGATTCTACCCGTCCATCCAGACCTTACTTGCTCAGTGGGTACCTCCGAATGAACGAGCCAAACTCACCAGTTTCGTCTACACAGGTATTATGTTTTAAAAAAATGGTTGCCTGTAAAGTCGGTTTTACGGCCGAAGATTTTACGTGACAACGTAGATAACATAGTTGAGTGGGAGAGAGACGCAAGGCATTCGGCGGGCCTCTCTCTCGTTCGGTGACTCATCGTAACGTTACCGAGCGTTACACTTTTTCATAAGTGACTCCCAGCCGCAACCTAATTTAAGACGTTGTCACGTCAAAATTATAATAATTTAAGGTGACAAGATTCAAAATGACAAAGTTGAGCGTAAGGTTTTTCTCTTACGAGTACTTGTTTGTTTTTCTTAACACTTACTTATATTCTCGAAGTCATTTCAGTAGGTACCTAAGAAATTGTAATAAGTAATAAGAAATTACCCAGCGATAAGGCCATTTTCTAGTTTTTACGATTATGTATTTTTTTCTTCTGCGGTATTATATCGTTATTCCATATATACAAAAATCAATACTGGTGATTTTTCAAATTTACAGGATCAATTCTAGGAACCATTGTAGCTTTTCAGCTTGGAGGTGTTTTAGCTGTCAGTCCGTGGGGCTGGCCATCTATTTTCTGGGGCAGTGCGATTTTAAGCTCCTTGGCATTTATTGTACTAACCCTATTCGGGGCGACCACACCTGGCGAGCATAAGACGATATCGGAAGAAGAAAGAAAATACATAACGCATACGATGACTAACGTCGACAAAAAGGTAACTAACAGTTTTTCCCATACGGCTCCCACTCTGGTGCTCATCTTCAATCCATCGGTGTAGCTCTTAACCTCATTGATGTTTGAGTTGTCAGTTTTGTATTTTTGTAATTGTATGGTGTATTTCTTATCGAATACAAATTGTTTTTTGATTCTATCGTTTCTTGATCCCTTCAGGTAAGATGAGGCTTTCGTGAGTAATTTATCATTTTTTTTTCATTCATTCTCCCCTTATTATGCAACAGTTTAAATGACTTTATTATTGAATCCTGCTTCATAGTGCCATTTTCTTGATCATTAGGCGTGACTTATACCTCTGAAATTGTAATAATGTACGTTAATTTTCAACTATCATGACTTGCTTCCGGTGAAGGAAAAAATCATGAGGAAACCTGCACCCTAAGTAACTAGTGTGACTTCGAGAATAAAAGTAATAATGATTGTTGTTACTAGACGACAGTTATTACGCTATGTCAGATACATTGTCTTTTTCAAATCTGTCACCAGTATTAGCTATGCCTTTTAACATACTTGATATTAAAGATTATATCCGAAACTAATAAACTAACGACTTTTTGGATTATTATATAACAGCTTGACTATAGTTGGTATTGGTATTATTTGGTACATTTTCATATGGATAGAATTGTTTTAATTTATGAGATTTTTGTGATATATCAGAAACCACGTGTGCCACTGAAGGCGATCCTCAGTTCCAAACACGTCTGGGCCACGTTCTCCGCACACGTTGGTAGCAGCGTCAATTTCCTGTTCATCATCTTGCAAGTCCCTACTTATATCCACTACTCATTGGGTGTCAACGTTAAAGATGTAAGTAACTATGTTTATCTCTTTATTCTTTATTTAAGAGTTTTTATTAATTTTACTATAGGATTACATACTATAATTAATAAATACTCGTATTCCAAAAATTGAACTTAACTTACGCATTTCGAAAAATCACCACCAAGGGACTCCGGACGGCCTAGAAAAAGGGACGATCCAGAAAAAGATGAACGGATGATAAAGAATGTAACATAACATATACAGATCAAGATGCTTGGAAACAGAGAGGGGAAGGAGGCTTTTACTTAACAATGGGATTTGAACATTGAAATAGAAATAACTAACATACAAATTGCTTTATTTATCTATCTAGAAAATTTTGACTTTAGTTAAAAGCTCTCTCGGATCTGCAATTCTCATTGAAATGGAAGCTTAATCTTTTAACATTTGTATAAAAATACTATTGTAAATCTTTTGCCACATCGTGCTATGTAACGAAATGTTAATTTATTTTTCAGAGTGGTTTGTTTTCTTCACTACCTTACGTCGGGAGCTTCTTCATGGCGATATTTTATGGAATATTTTCGGATTTCATAACGAATAGAAATATTCTCAGCGTGAAAAATGCAAGGAGAACATTTAACGCTCTCGGTAAGCATATAAAGCATACAAAGCATATCAATGCCCTCGTGTATGCATACATTTTTAAGACGTTTATACTTTTTCCCAAATTTCGTAGCTTGTTCAAAATTTATTGGACAGTTACTAGACTTTCTGTTTCTAAAAGCTTCAACTATACATATTTTAATTCAAAATGTTTAATTGCAAGAAAAAAATGTTGGCATCCTGATTTGCTTATTATTATATAGTATGGTGAAACTAATTAAAGGCGGAAGCATAAAAATAATCATCATCATCAGGTATTTTTGTCTCCACTGCAGGAGCACGACCCTCTCTGTACTACCCATAGACATAGAATTTTTTTACTGCGAGTACTACCATAGCGTACTTGGCCAGAGCACCCAAAAAATATTGATAAAAAAATGTAACTCTCTTCAGCTCAAGTTGGCACAGCTGTGTGCCTGATCTCGGGGTCCTATACAAAGAGTGTCAGCCTGGCCGTCACCCTGCTGGTACTAGCGCAAACCACACACGTAGCAGTCCACGTGAGTTGGATGGTAAGTTCTTAAAGATTGCGACGTTAAACTTTTGTACAAGAATTTTGCCTTTTTAACAGATTTGCAAAAAGGAATTTGTCGCGATGTTTTGTTATGTGTGTTCACCGATTTTTCGTGGACCACTAAAGACCAATTTCAAAAATTCTCGTTTTGTTTGAAAGTAATACTTGCGAGGTGGTTCCATAGAAATTTGTTAAGACAGGCTGTGTAGTTTGTGGCTGAAGCCGGTTTTTAGTTTAGAAAAATTATTCTTTCTTTATTTAAATCCATTTTGTGGAGTGGTGGCTTCCTGCTTAAGTATTTCGTTTTTGTACTTCATGTCTACGGTTTGGTTTATCTCGTTACGTGTTGCAAGAACCAAAAATATTGGTATTTAATTGGCGTCTTCTTTCAGATAAACTACATAGACCTATCGTCCAACTTCAGCGGCGCTACACTCGCTATGGGAAATACTTTAATGAACGTGTTTACCCTCATAATGCCTGTGCTAGTCTCCAATATTGTCACTGACGTGGTAAATATTTCTTTTATCATTTTTTGGACGAGCAAAATTCCCTGAGTCTGCTTGAACAATCCGGCGTTTGTATGGTCATACGTATATGTAGTTTGTTTGTAATTAAAGCTTTAATACATATTGTCTTCTCTTCCAGGCAAACCAAACCCAATGGAGGGTGATGTTCTTCCTCATGGCAGGGTTCGCTCTCATAACTAATACTTTTTTTGTTGTATTCATGTCTGCTGACAGGCAACCCTGGGATGATGCTGATTATGAAAAAGCGGGTTAGTAATAAAGCTTCTTTAAAACAGGTCAATGGCCTTGAAATGCGCCTGAAGTAAAAACTAAAACAAATAAGCGGGTAGTCAATGGAAATTATTAGCAGTTTCTACAAAGTATAAGGTGTATTATGACGTAACAATATCAATTCTTCCTTAATTAAATAAATCTCGTTCAAGAAGAAAACTGCTTTTAAATGTAGGTTTTAATGTAGGTGACTGTGATTTCCCTTTTTTTTAAAGAATATATAAAATAATTTATTTTCAGTACGCTGCAAAAGGTTTGCCAGCTTAGTTTACGAATGAAGTACTCCCAATAAGCTATGTATATCATGCAACGAAATAAAAATATAGGAGCATTCTATCGATATATATAGACCTTTTGATTAAGAATAAGTGCCAAATTATACAAAGATTCAAGATTCAAAGATTCAAATGTTAGTTGGAAGAAAAATATTCGTTACGGGACACAAGTATTCTTAATGAGTTAAGACCCATGTTATTTATCTTACCAACGACTGTAGCAAGATTTTGCTGTTATTTATTTTTAGCAGAAAACCTAGCTAACCGCTCTAGATCGGTCATTTTGGGAATCTTTGGGAGAGGCCTATATCCAGCAGTGGACGTTATGCGGCTGAAATTATGATGATGATGATTCATAGCAGAAACAAGTAAATAGCATGTTATGATGTAATTATTGTAAAATTGTACTCAAGAAAGTCTTATATTCCTTTTCAGATTGTGATGACATCGAAATGGATAAAACAAAGAAGAATTGCAAGTAATATCAATTTGAATTTAATTTACAAATAAGTATATGTTTTATAAAAATAAATATATTAAATTTAAAAGCTGCTTTTTCATTAAAAATAACTATTTTTTGACTAAATCAAACGTAAACCTCGTATAAATCCAATATCACCATTATTTAATATGTCATCTATGTACACTAGTTACTTCACCTTCAGCCATTTAAATGGATGTAATATAAGTCATGCCAAGTCTATGCACTACACTCAGCCGTTTCATTCAAATGTTAAACTTCCGAACTACAAGGTAATCCAAACTTTATTACAGATGTTTACGGGTTACATGGTGGGAAAACAATTTGACTATGTAAAATACGTATCCTGAATTTAATAAAGATAAAAGATAAAGATAATTTATTTGCCAAACATGTGTTACAAGATATTAATACATTCAATTTTGTCCAATCATGTTTACCATCACCGGTGTGCAAATGTAGTCAGAAAGGCTATCATCTATACCTGTGCTACCTATATAACTAATACTTAATATATGGACCATAAATATAAACCAAAATCAATTTACAGTGTATCAGATAAGAAATCCATACTATAATAACATTTGTCTATCAAAAATGACCTAAATTTTTTCTTAAACAAAGTAACATCTAATTCTTTACATTGTTATGGTATTTTATTATATATTATCGGTGCCATACCTAATACACTATCATGTAATAAAGCAGTTTTGGATGGATGTATGCACAATTTGTCTTCACGTCGATTTCTTTCTACTCTATCAGATAACTTAGGAAACAGGTGAGGATAACTTTTTACAAATATAGCTGTTTCCATTATATATAATGACGAAAATGTTAGAATCTTATGTTTTTTAAATATCGGTTCACAACTATCTGTACTGTATAGAGGAAGAGCGGTGTTGAATAAAGGCTTTATTCATACATATCTTTACTAGTTTAAAAAAAAAAACTAGTTTAACTTTCTAATGCATAAAATTCTTTATGATCATTCATCTTTAAAACAAGACTTACAATTTTGCAACCGGGTACTAATATGCGCTAAGATACTATAGCTTTAATTGAATGAACAATAACAGCCTCCGTGGTGTAGTGGTTAGAGCGTTCGGCTCATACCCGGAGGTCGCGGGTTCGATTCCCGGCGGGGGCAACCACTTTGTGTTGTGGTCCTGGTTTGGTTAGGACATTGCAGGCTGATCACCTGATTGTCTGATAAGTAAGATGATCCGTGCTTCGGAGGGCACGTTAAGCCGTCGGTCCCGGTCACTGTATTTGACATTGGTCGTTACCTAAAACCATGTCAGAGGCCTTTAAGGCGGTTTAAAAACTCTGACACTAGTGTTAGTCATTAACACACTCGATAAGAAGAATTGAATGAAACCTTTTTATTATCAGCCCCATTTTTCTGATACACGTCGGGAGGCTTTGTGGACATTTTGTTCTTGTTACAACGTCAACGGTCGTTCGATAGGTAGCCTGCTATAAATCTACTGGGCTTTTGTATGTATGTGCATTCTTTATTCTACAAAAAGACACCAGAAAAATACAGTAGACAGCAGAATTCATTAGGAGGATCTCTTCCAGTCAACTCAAGGAAAAAATGCCATTATGTAAGATGATGATGTTGGAGATTTTCTACAGGACTATAAAGAATTCCGCTACGAAATAAACTACAAAAATCCAACCGCCCGCGCCGTGACTATAAAACAATTTGATTTTTATCCAGTGAGTAGATTTTTATGCTGCTTCCATCATGACAGAGGTTTTCGGCGCGGGCGCTTGGATTTTGTTAGGTTTTAAATACTACATATTGAGAGTTGTACTGACCCTTACACTCGCGGCCGTGGTGGAATTATGTGTTGTTAGGCCCGGGATCCGTTTTTTTTGAAGTGAAAACTTCTTTAGCGGCGTTGTGCACTTTTTTTGGAATGGGTAAAAAATGTTGAACTTGCGTCAGGACACGCTCGCGTCAGGACACGTGACCTGATCGAAAATTCGTAAGACGGATGGAGAGTAGACAGCTGGCGCGGTGTAGGAGAGGGAGTATCCCCCTCTCTTTCTACGGCGCGGCGAAAATGTATGCCTGCGCCTGCTGTTTCGTATATCAAAAATGCAAAACGTTAATATTCAAGTTTTCACTTCTGCCGGCACTCCCAGAGTGCAACCCGTCGTTTTTTTTCTACATACATAATATTGCATGTGGTGGTCAACCAATGATGCCAAAGACCTTGCTGAAGTGGAGACGAAATCGCCGGAACAATTCAAATGATTTGGCTGTAGTTTACGACCGTCACCTGCCTCTTTAGGAATGACTTTTTCGACGTCCATTGTCTATTATCTTGGATTAGTTGATGTAAAACTCGATGATCCGAAAAAAACCTTTATTTTGATTAACAAAGGGATGAGAAAACGATTTTTTTTTTGAGAAAGCTTCCAACAGTGTTGTTTTGTGGTATTTAAATTGAAATAAGAAAGAAAAAAGAAAAATATTACATATTTACAAATATACACACAGAAAAAAGGTAACTATTAATTTAGTCTAAAAAATTGTGCCCACGTGGCATAGTGCCAAGAACGCTGGCCGCATTTCCGCATTGGATCGCAATACTGATTGGTTTTGCGAAAAAACAGCCAACCCTCTTGTCACCAGCGGCGCAGATTAGTTTGTGGTGCATATACAGATATTAATTTACTTACTGCATTTTCTCTTGCTGACGTCCTCTCTTTTCCATTTGTGGTTGCTGTTGTTGGTCGTCAACTTGCCCCTTGGTAAAGCCTACCCCAGCTGTCTATATAATATTCTGTTCCTTGTTTTTCTTCTACATAATCCTCCTGTTGCCCTGTCCTTCTTTCCTTCTTTTTCCATCACGAGGATACACATTTTGTTCTCTTGATGTTGTTGACAACAACAAGAGTATGTTATTACAAAAGAATATGTTATTATTTAGAAGCATAATTATATAAAATTACTTCTTTGCTTGTTGAGTTCATGCTTTCGGCATCTTTGGTTGTGAAACCTGTTGACTGTTGATACACCTCAGGTATTTTAACGAAGATTCAAGTCACGTTTTCTTGCGTTTATCTGCTCTACCGGCGATTTTATGTGTTTTATTGTCATGTATCACCCTATGTATATCTGAAATTTAGACAGAGATGCTTAAAAAATAAGGAGGATTTTTCTCAAAAAATTTGTCTATACTCTCGGGCGTGCGAGAATAATATCGCTATTGTTAAAGTATACATAATTAACGAAAATTTTTTATCGGCTTCAATTTTTGTAACTTCTTTCCAACCGAATTTTACACGACACTCAGTTTTTGATAATTTGTATTTTTTACCATAAATAAATTCAAAATTCAAAACCCAATGCTGGGCATAGACCTCCCTTTTTGCACTATTTCTTACGGTCCCGTGCCATTCTCATCCACTAATAAAACATATCGAAAGATTTTGATTCAAGCATTTGTTGCAACAACAATGGATAAACTCCGCCAGCTTAGCTATAAACCCCGATAAGTGATAACTACAGAATAATCGTCCCAGCGGACCGCTGTGCTGGATCAGCTGAGACAAAAGATATCCGATCTTTTGTTGCACTATAAAGCATTTTCATAGCGTACGCTATGGCTGCTATACAACTAGTAAGTTATTTATACAGATACATTATCATGTCTATATTCCTGCCGGGGTAGACAGAGTCCGGGACAGTACAGGCCATAGGCCACGCTTAGTATGATAGTGGGCATTCAGACGGGAAAAAAAATTGTTGACCGGCTAGCCGTATCGCCTATTAATTGTCCATCCTCGGTCATCGTCATCATCATCAGGTCTTTTTGTCTCCACTGCAGGAGCATGACCCTCTCTGTACTAGCAGAGTCATACTTGGCCAAAGCAGCCACAGGACTTGGCCTACACTCTCCTCATTGGCCAGACGGGTTGGAGAGGTCTCACTGATGTTTATAAGTTTTGTTTAGCTAGTATTCCCTAAGTCGCCTTCTACAACATCCACGGGAGGTCTTGGAGTGGCCCTATTCTATTCTGCCGGAAACCACACGGCAAATGGAAAAAATATGAAAAAACCGGGAGTGTTAAATTCGACTCTGGAAACCTCGCTTGGTTAACTCACTCGTGCAATAAGCGATAAATACAAAGTAAACCATACATATGGGCAGCCGATTGAAATAGTGAATACTAAGCGAACTGAAATTTATTGCAATTCTTTGGAATTTTTACTGTATGAGCTATTATGCGAGTACATTATGTTCATACTTTGAGATAAGCGATAAGTAAATTGTTCTAAAGACTATTGTTTGCCAGGACGTCTGTTTTGAACTTACCCTTATTTGAATTAGATTGCGTCTGCTATCTCATATTATTTGCTTTGAGACTAAATTCGACTTCCAGTATTATAGCATAGTTATAGCACCCGAATGGTTGTAAATGTATCGATTTATATTAAAAAAATACAATGCCGCAAGCAAATAACGGTGTTTATGAAAAAGTTCCTTTTGATGATGTTGGGAATAAAGGTAAGATGTACTTTGCTTTAAAACTTTTAATAAAATGGTTTGATATTTTAGACTTCTGGGATTACATAATCATAATGTCAAAGATCGTGTTGTAGATCTGTATTAGTAATAAAAAGTTACAAAGTAGTGAACTTGCAGTGGTGCTTAAATAATTCCTTACATTAGTTTAATTAATGTCCTTAACTTCTTGTCTTTTTATTCTATCTATAACATATTGAGAAACAGGCAGTTTCAGCTTAATAAATTCACCCTAAAAAAGAGTATCTCATTTAATATTTTCTTATTTCTATTACTGTAACAAAAAACACGATAATTTCTTTCTCTATCCTAATAAAAGATAAAATACAAAATGTTGAGTAATTTTTTTAAAATCACTAGCTAGGGCTTGGCTTATTCAGCTTTTCTGTAAATACGTTTATATTTCAGATACAAAACTAGAAGAGCCTTCATATGGATATGGTGTACGACATGTGCAGACCTTTATAATTTTTTTAAGTCTTTTTATCGGTTACTTAGCCAGAGCTCACCTAGGAGTAAGCATAGTAGCTATGACATATTTACCAAGTGTCGTTCATGAAAATGTTAGTACTATAGCTGAAAATTCCACTGTCATGTACGCAGATGCAGATAATTTAAATAATACTCTTTATAATAACAATCTAGAGGTAAATAAAGAAAATCATACTGTTGTAAATGGAATAGCAATCAATGAAACTGTTGATTTTAATGGAGAAAATGTGCGAACAAAAAATGAACTAATGAATATTACATATTATGGAGAAGAAAACAATATATCAATCAGTAAAGATGGTAATATTATGAATTATTTAGATAATTATACCAATGAGCATGAGTTGAAAGAAATGGAAAATATGACGAGTGATGAGAATGGTATTTACAAGGTAATCTTCTTATATTGTATTGAATAATAGCAACACAGGTAATAATTTATATAATTTTGAAAATAGTCTGGTTAGTTACACCAGTTATAACTCCAGAAATGCTGGATTTTTGATTGTCTACAACAAATAACATGGAAACGAGAATGAAAACACGTGGAGAAGTTTCCCGGGTCAGTTAGTGTAAAAAGAAAGAAAATAGTATAATTAAATTTAAGAAAAATGAACCAACATTTCAAGATACGACGATAGCATAATAATAAAAATAAACGAACTTACACTTAAGTAACCCAGTTATTAGAATAGAAGAAATGATTATAGTTAGAATATTCATCAAATTTTTAATTTGTTTCTAGAAATACATCTGGTCAAAACCAATACAAGAAATGGTTTTGACATCATTTTACCTGGGATATTGCGTCTCGCAGTACTTAATGAGCCTGGTAGCCCAGCGTTGGGGTGGAAAACTACCGCTACAGATCGGACTCTTTGTCAACGCCATTGTATCTGTTGCTACTCCATGGCTTGCTTTTTGGGTAATATTGTATTTATTTCCTCATAGCTTCTAAACATTGTCAGTTTTAAACAACTATTTTTTATCACTTTATTAACCTCTCGTATGCCGTTGCGTAGATCTACACGAGATAGCATTGTTTGACTATTGTGTCTGATTTTCGGGCTTGCAAGGGGTTAAGTAATATTAAGATGTTAATAAAAACAAAAATAGCTCTATGTTTAGATATTTCATTTTTAACGTATCTGGTTTTAACCAGGTTTTTAACGATTGGAAAACAATGTACCACACATGGTTTTTCATCATGCGCATTTTTTTTTATTATTAATACGAATTTTATATTTATTAAGGGAGGTTGGAAGGCGGTGTGTGTGTGCCGCATTCTGCAGGGCGTGTCTCAAGGTGGATTCTTCCCGTCCATCCAGACCTTACTTGCTCAGTGGGTACCTCCAAATGAACGAGCCAAACTCAGCAGTTTTGTCTACACAGGTATTGTTTTTTGAAATAAAATTTAAATAATTCTAGTTGGAAAATATTAGGATTCTTTTAAAAATGACTACTTCAACGTTGTAATTGTTTTCTTAGCGTCAGGTTTTTCTTTTCCAAATACTTTTCTGTTATCACTTACTTATATTCTAAAAGTCATCTCAGTATCGAAGAAATTGTAATGAGCAGTACGAAGTAGCTTAACGATAAGACCACAATTTGCATATTTTTTTGTTTTTAAAATTATATCCTGCATTTTTTTTGTGCTATAGAGTATTGTATCTTTATTCCATACATGCAAAAATCTATATTGATGATTCTATATTTTACAGGATCAATTCTAGGAACCATTGTAGCTTTCCAGCTTGGAGGGGTTTTAGCTGTCAGTCCGTGGGGCTGGCCATCTATTTTCTGGGGCACTGCCATATCATGCTCCTTGGCATTTATTGTACTCACCATATTTGGGGCGGCCACACCTGGCGAGCATAAAACGATATCGGAAGAAGAAAGAAAATTCATCACGCATACGATGACTAACGTCGATAAAAAAGTAACTGCTTTATATACTTCGTGACTTTGGCACAATTACTTGTAGTATTGAGTTTTATCCTTGCAGAATCGTTTTATCGTATCCTTTATTATGCCGAGTCCGCTTCCTGGCAATTTTATTCATCACTAATTGCAATTTGTTTCTCTGAGTTTGTATTCATGTAAGGTCATTTCCAACCATTACTACTTGCTGCTTTTGAAGGATAATATCATGAGGAACGGACTAATGAACCAGGACATTTTTACTGTGGTAATGGTATCTATTGGTACATTTTCATATGAATAGTAATGGATATAATTATGATGATAGCTCATTTTTTTATCATATTTCAGAAACCACGTGTGCCACTAAAGGCTATTCTCAGTTCCAAACACATCTGGGCAACGTTCTCAACACACGTTGGTAGCAGCGTCGGCTTTTTGTTCATCTTCATGCAAGTCCCTACTTATATCCACTACTCATTGGGTGTCAACGTTAAAGACGTAAGTCACTGTGTTAATCGCTTCATTAATTTACGATTAATTATTCACATGGTCGACCAAATTGAACTTATGCATTCCAAAAAATTAACACCAACGTAACTCCGGACGGCCGAAGTAAACGAAGACGATAAAAAAGAGATGAGCGGATGATCTTACTTTACTTGAAAAATAATGGAAGATGATAACTGCAAACCATGATACTTAGAAACAAAGAGGAGAGGCTCTTTGATCTGAAGCAATTCAAAACCAATACATTTATTTCTGAGGAATCTGCAATTTTCGACTGATTCTCATTATTTTTATAGTAAAATGGAAGCTTGGTCCTTGAACTTGATTCAAAATTCATCAATTTCTTTTAACTTTTTTTAAAAACGTGCTAATTATTTATTGTAAATCTTTTTCAACATTAATATTATGGTAACGAAAATTTTATTTTATTTTTCAGAGTGGTTTGTTCTCTTCGCTACCTTACGTAGGGAGTTTCTTCATGGCGATATTTTATGGAATATTTTCGGATTTCATAACAAATAGGAATATTCTCAGTCTAAAAAATGCAAGAAGAATATTTAACACCATCGGTAAGCATATCGATGCATTTGCATGCTCAAGTTTTTATAACGTTCTTACAATTTTTTTCTCAAATTTCCTATAGGCTGTGCTAAATTAATTGGTCAATTCCTAGACTTTCTGTTTATAAAAGCATTAACTATGAATAATTCAATTTGAAATGTTTAATTGGTAAAAAATTGTTGAGATTCTGATTTGTTTACTTTATCATATTGATAAGTCAACTCATTAATTGGTTAATGAGTATTAAAATTAATTAAATGAGCAAAATATAGTTTGTTAGACCTATTGAAGCTTCAAAATATAATAATGTAAAAACTTTAACAACACAATTATATTTTTTCCTCAATCTGCATACACTTTATACAACTACAACATTCATATCACACAAATAAGTAATTACACAATATAACTTAATTTACTTTGTAATGATTTATGATGTAAAAGAGCGGGACTCCCCAGTTACAGGTTTATAAAAACTTAATTGATGGGCCCCTGCTACCTGTGTTCAGTGTCAACAATTTTGTATGAACAAATAATTTTTAATTTTAATTTTTAATTTTAAAAATAATTTTGATAGAAAATATCGGATTATTTTAAAAATGTGGTGATAACTGGTGACACAATTGGTAGTGCACTCATGGCGTTAACTTCATCGTGGGTTCGAATCCCACTCGTGACGAAATTTTTCACCACAGGTTTTAATTTGAAAATGTTACTTTTTTTAGCACAAGTGGGCACAGCTATGTGCCTAATCGCGGTGTCCTATACAAAGAGCGTCAGCCTGGCCATAACTCTGCTGGTACTGGCGCAAATCACACACGTAGCAACCCACGTGGGTTGGATGGTAAGTTTAATTTTAAGACAAGACAATAGAAATAAATAATTGGCCAAGTGGTTGTCGGGCCACGTGCATTGTAGGGTTCCGTAGTTGTAAATGTTTGAGTTCATGCTACTAAAAACGTCTAAAACGTCTAAGTAAGTATCTATTGAATTTGTATGAAATTTTCCTTTTCGAGTACATTCTATAAGTTGATCGCTTATAACTTTTTAATTTGTTAACCTAGTTAGCTCTGATAGTTCTCCTTTAAACTACATCGTATTATGCTATACCTGTAATTTTTTTCACGTGTCCATATATAACTGTTTAGTAGATGGGTGGGACACGTGAAACTAAACAAAAAAGTTCACTTTAAACCTAAATATTTCAGACACGGATTCCTAAATCAAAAAATGGTGTTCCCAAGTTCGCAATATTTTTGAAAGACCTATTCAACGATACCCCACACAATGTGTTTGTAGAGAAAAAAAATATTGACTTCCTCTGTACTTGTATGGCAGCTACCCTAAAAAAAAACCATATTTTATTTTACGACTTTTATGCCATGATTGATACACATATCCATGAAAAATTACAGCTTTCTAGTACTTATAGTTTCTGAGTGGTGAAACTATAAGGGTTCCTTGTTTACTACGGAACCCTAAAAAGTTACAAAAACCATATTCGCCGCGACATTAAACGAATAGGAAAATAATTAAGCTGCTTCTTCCATGCTAGTGGGAAAAAAGAAAAAAACTTGAGAGGTGTCAAGGGACACCCGGATGGAACGAAGTTCGCGAGAAAGAGAGAGACAGACAGAAAAACGAGCAACGCCGCACAGCTTACAACTTTAGCAAAAAGTGTCGTTACAACTTTTGGTTTTAATTTTTTCCGTCTAGCCTCCTTTCGCAACGGGCGATAAGGAACTTCGTTCCAAAAAATATTGAGTGTATCAATTGCTTCTATTCCTGCCTGATAGTAAAAACCAATCATGGGAATGGCATCATATCTTCATGTTCACCGTCACGCTAAACGTGGCTTTTGGGTCTCACGGCTCTAAACTCCCTTTGCGCCATTAGGAATATAGATTAGGACAGTGTAGTTTCTTTCATACATGGATTCCCACAGCAAGAAATTGTGTAGTGAGCCACATCACAAATAATAATATCATTGCTGTAAACCTAGCTTTAGTTTTTAATGAATGGATTGATGAAGGTATTTTCCGAAATTTGATAGGATGCAGTAGTGCAGATTCCTTTATTTTAAAAGTGAGTATGATCAGACTCCAGTTTTGGGCAAAGTGTTTCAAGAAATAATGCTTAATCACATGCAACATCACTTTATCAACCACATTCTTTTTAATAGTGAGCAGTATTGAAGAGCAGCAGAAATCGACCACCGACGTGGGGGTAGTGCTAATTTAATTACTCACATTTACGACCTATGGGAGAACAAGAACGATGCCATCGCGTAAAAGCAATGTCAAATCTTTTTGCAATCTCTCAAAAGCATTTGACTACGTAAATCATCAGACACTTTTGCTCAAATCCCGTTGGTGCAGTTTTGACGATAAGTCAATAAACTTCATTCAATCATATTTAACGGAAAGGCTTTTGTTATAAATGGCAACTGTTGATATAAATGGCATAAAGACAAATAGATCTCTTGTTAAAATGGGAGTACCTCAAGGTACTATCCTGGGACCGTTCCTCTTCTCAGTGTACGTCTATGATTTGCCTTACGTGGTTGAGAAACAGGGTGGCTTTGTGTTGTTCGCCGATGACATATCTCTTGTTTTTGAAATAGACCATCATAACTAAGGTGCTACTGCGGTGCTAACTATACTTGATCAGCTGACCATGAATTGACGTTACATTTTTGTTTATGAACTTCACCTTGCCCTTTCTCTCTATTCATTATTTTGTGGAAAGTAGCTTCCAGCTTAGTTCTCTTATTTTTTGTACTTACATGAAGTACTACGGATTGGTTATTACGATGTTTTTTAGTTACTTGCAAGTTTTAAATTCAAATTGTACCTTTTTTTTTAGGTAAACTACATAGATTTATCATCTAACTTCAGCGGCGCTACACTCGCTATGGGAAACACCTTAATGAACGTGTTTACCCTGATACTGCCTCTGCTAGTCTCCAATATCGTCACTGACGTGGTAAATATTATTTCCTTTATTGCATTTGTTTAATAAACAAAGCGAGCGAAATTCTCTGAGTCCACTTGAACAATCAAGCGTTTGCATGTAATTACTCAAGTATCTTTTGTTAGAGCTTTATAAAGTTTGGTAATGTCGATAACGACCTCCGTAGCGTAGTGGTCACCATGCTAGTCCGCCACCCAGAGGTTCCGGGTTCGTTCCCCGGTCAGGGCAAATTGGTAAATGACCTTTTTCAAATTGTCCTGGGTCTTGGATGTTTATTTATACTTAATATGTATTTGTTATAAAATATACTATCGTTATAAGTTAGTATCCCATAACACAAGTCTCGAGTTTACTTTGGGGCTAGCTCAGTCTGTGTGATTTATGCAAATATATTTATTTATTTACGTAGCCAAAAGAATTTAAGTTAATTAATACTTTATATTTAAAATTTAAGCCTAAATAAATATTTTCTTTTCTTCCAGGCAAACCAAACCCAATGGCGGGTAATGTTCTTCCTCATGGCAGGGTTCGCTCTCATAACTAATGCTTTTTTTGTTGTATTCATGTCTGCTGACAGGCAACCCTGGGATGCCGATGACTATAAAAAAGCGGGTTAGTAATAAAACTTTTTTTAAATAGGTCAATGGCCTTGAAATGTATCTGAAGTAAAAAGTAAGTAGGTAGTCTAGAAAATTATTAGCAGAGTTTCTACCAAGTATAAGATGTATAGACAATATGACGTCAAAATACCAATTGTTTTCCTTAAATCAAAAATCTTGTTCAAGAAGAACAGTTTTTTAATGTAGGTGACTGTAATTTCCATTTTGGTAAAGAAGATAATATAAAATAATTTATTTTCAATACTCTGCAGAATGTTGGCTTCTTAGTTTACAAACGTAGTACGTTCGATGTGTTAATATATATTAACAATGAAATAAAAACGAGTATTCTTTCGATATAAATGAACCTATTTATTAAAAATAAGTGCCAAATTGTACAAAAGATCTGCAAATAGATGAATATTTCAATGTCTTCATGGTTGTAGAACTAAAGACTATTGTTATGTGACACAATTATCATTTTTGAAACAGGAGACATGTTATAAATCTCAACAGTGACTGTAGCACGATTTTGGCTGAACTATATCAGAAATAAGTTAATGGAAATTACGGAAAATAGCATTATATGATGTGATCATTGTAAAATGATGTACATGTGTTTTTTCCTTCCAGATTGTGAAGTTATCGAAATGGATAAAACAAAGAAGAATTGCAAGTAATATCTATATAATTTGTATAATATGTTTTATAGAAATAATTTTTAAAATGAAATAGCTGATTTTTTTTCATAAAAAGTGATTTTTCGTTTATTCAAATGTCAAAGTTGTATAAATCCACTCTCGCCATAAAGCGATTATGTCATCTATGTACACTAGTTTCTAAAAAAATCTTAGGCCATTTAATATGAATGTAATACAAGCCTTGCTTAGCCCATACGCTGCACTAAGTCGTTTCATGCAAACATGAAACATCAGAACTACAAGGGAATCTAAACTTTATAACAGTTGCGTTAGGGATTACATGGTGGGAAAACAATTTAACATCACCTTGGACTATGCAAAATACGTAACCTAAATTTGAATATACGCTTTATTAATAAATGTAATTAATGTTAAATGAAAGTCGTTTTATTCATACAAACGTGTAGCTTCTAGTCATCATCATCATATGATTTCCGCCTTCCAGCTGACCAAGTCAGGTCATTTGACCACCTTTTTGGGTGTCCTTCTTCGCTTGCCTGTACAAAGTCGCCATTCTTCTTAGCTCCTATGATTTTTCATACATACATACATACTATCACGTCTTTATCCCTAATGGGGCAGACAGAGCATTTTGGGTCTTGCGGCTCTATGCAGAGCCCAGGGCCGCAAGACTCAAAAGCCACTTTTAGCGTCATGGTGGGCGAGAAGATGGAAAAGCAATCAATACAGTGACGGGTTGCTAGCCGCATCGCCTGTTAAAATGATTCGCATTTTTGCCCATTCCCTTGATCGGCTTTTACGATCTGCGCGGGAAGAGAAGCAGCTGGTACATTCTAAGTTTTTTCGTTTCTCCCAGACCAGCATGGGATGATTTTTCATATTATTACATTTTTATTTCCAGATTAATGCAAATACTCTTAAATCATTCGATGATCATTTTTGAACCAGTAAAATGTATTTTTATAGTACCTACTTGAGGTACTATAAAAATACTTTTTACTAGTTCAAATTCAAAGGCATGTAACCCTTTGTGATAATTTTACCTTCAAAATGAGACTTGAAACCTTGCAACCGGGTTCTAAGCTAAGATATTATAGCTTTTATTGAGTAAAACCTTTCCATTATCAGCCCCATTTTTCTGATACACGTCGGGAGGCTTTGTGGACATTTTGTTCTTGTTACAACGTCAACGGTCGTTCGATAGATAGCCGGCGATAAATCGACTGGGCTTTTCTACAGGAATATTGAAAATGCCGCTTTGAAATATCTATATCTATCTATACATATAATAAAATAAAAAAAGTAAAAAATGTGTCTGTAAATCCTACTAATATTATAAACGCGAAAGTTTGTAAGTATGGATGGATGCTTGTTACTCTTCCACGTAAAAACTACTGAATGGATTTTAATGAAACTTTACCATAATATAGTTTTTATACATCAGAATAACTTATAAAGAACTGCGCAGACAAAGTCGCGGGCACCAGCTAGTTGAATATAATTCCAAAAAATAGGGGTGACGCATACATGGTAATAGAGTAAAAATAAAAATAAAATGTTGGGCTTTTTGTCTGTTTGTACACGGTAATCTCCGGAAATACTGGACGGATTCTAATAAAACTTTTTAGCTGTTAAGCCTAGGCAACATATAGGGTATAATTAATTTTGGAAAAAGGAACACCTGATGCAGAACCATAATGGTCCAGCTAAACTATAAGGAATATAAAAATGACGCCTTAGAAAAAGTTGTTCAGCCTGATGAGCATTTTCCGGAGACATAAAGTCCATGCAAACGAAGTCGCGGGCTTGGGCTAGTACATATTTCAAATAGTACAGAGTGATATAGTCTGTGACTATGAAATAATATGATTATTATCAAAAGCGTAGTATCTTCAAGCTGCCTCGGCTGTGGCAGCTGTTTCACACAAGTAGTATGAAAAGCTTTGAAATACCTTCAAAGACTTCCTTGAATTACTCTCAATACTCGTTTCAACCAATTGCCCCGAGCAGAGAACTTAATTCTATGCAAGTCAACTGAATCTACATACTAATTGCCATCCTTGAACGCCAGTAGGCTTATTCTGTAACAAGGTATTTTTTCAAAACTACAAACTGACTTCAACGCTAAACCACAGGTATGGCACTTCATACAAACGGAGCAGCATATATACCTAGTACTACTACAAACGAAACAATCCATCCGTGCACACGTCAAATGTGTGAGTTAAACACAGGGTCACCACCACAGAATTTGCTTTGCTTACCTGTTTTTATCACTCGGAAATCTATAATATTTTCGTTATTTATTGTTTTCCGTGGATAAACAATGATAATGTGCGCAGTTTCTCACCATTATAATTCAATAATCCTAAGTGACTCGCGTAATGTCAACGTGCGACTACCAATAACCCTGTTTTACTGGCGCTTACACCTCACAATAACGGGGGAGGGGTTGCGGGGACACCAGATTGCGGGGGACGGTGCGAGTTTCCGTTCTGTATGTAATACTATTATTAATTTTGTGGCTAAACTATACACCCGATTTAGATAAAATTGATATGGGACTACATGCCAAGTAAGCCCTTTCAAACAAAAAGGAATTTCCTGGTACACGCTTTATCGAATAATCAGGGAACATATGTAAATATATATTTCTACAATTGGGTCTTTTCCTAAGATAAAAATAAATTATTTTGTACTGATAACAAAATAAAACGTCACAAAATAATGTCACTTGTCTTTGAACGTATCCATTTTAACGTGATTTTAAATTTATTATTGCAAAAAAAACTGATAATAAGAGCGCTTTTTGACTCCAAAAAACTATGACACCATAGAAATAGTTTGTTTTGACGTTTAGAAAAAAGGATCTGATTTGACTTGTTGGAAAATAGCGTATTGAACTGATAACCTCCTTCGTAACTAAAGTCGTAAATATTTCAAATTCTAATAAATCGAACCATGGGCTACACTAGATCATAGATAACAAAATAACAGTCAAAATACAAAAAGAAATCTACATTCCCATACAAGTTGCCCGGGCGGCTGCTCACTTTCGTGTGGAAATGTCGATTTTTTATAGTTTTTATGTAATATTTTATCTCTTTATTTATTTATAAACATATATTAGGTTTTTTTATAACATATTTATAAAAAGTAAAATACATAAAAAAATTACAAAATATAAACATATTATTTAAAAATACTTTATAATATGTTTTATTAGATCACTTTATTATTATTATAATATTTATATTATTATAACCCGTGGTTTGATTTATTATGGATAGGTCCCTTTCATGTTTTATACATACATACATACATACTATCACGTCTTTATCCCTGATGGGGCAGACAGAGCATTTTGGGTCTTGCGGCTCTATGCAGAGCCCAGCGCCGCAAGACCCAAAAGCCACTTTTAGCGTCATGGTGATGCCACTTTTAGCGTCATACAGTGATGGGTTGCTAGCCGCATCGCCTGTTAACATGATTCGCATTTTTGCCCATTCCCTCGATCGGCTTTTACGATCTGCACGGGAAGAGAAGTTTTTTCATGTTTTTAACTGTCCAATAAAAATGTTACTCTTAAATAATCATCCATGCTGGTCTGGGAGAAAAAAAAACTTATCTATAGAATGTACCAGCTCTTCCTGAGCTCTGTCTGCTTAGAGCCGCAAGATACAAAATGCTCTGTCTGCCCCATTAGGGATATACGAGTAGAAGAGATAGTGTATGTATGTTTTTAACTTTTTTGTGTGTTTTTGTATAAAATGAGATATAATTAACCTCTGTATTTCTATTCCATTCAAATAATATTTATTATCTGATATTTATAATGGATATGTATAATCCATTCAGGATACAAGCCGCTCAGGATCGGTCATTTTGGAAATCCTTGGGAGAGGCCTATGTCCAGCAGTGGACGTTATGCGGCTGAATGATGATGATGATATTTATACATACATACATACATAATATCACGCCTGGTTCCCACAGAGGTAGGCAGAGACTATGGACCTCCACTTGCTACGATCCTGACAAACCTCTTTTACTTCATCTAAACTCATCAATCTCTTCATACATGCCCTTCGTTTATAATATTTTTATAATGTCTCTAAATAATCATCACTTTATTTTGTTGCCCAATTGTTGACGTCAAATGGTTACTTACAGCTATGTTAACTGTATTTGAAATAAGTCGAAGATATATAAATTGAATCAGATTGAACTTGCCTTCAGAATACACCACCCAACTAATGTAAACATTCCTTGAGATATTCAAAGGCGAACTTATTTACCGATTCCTAATTTAGATAACGTTGATTACGTCCTAGTTTATCCGCGAGTTAAACTGTTTTACGTAACGGTTATTAAGGTGGATCCTTTAAACAAGATTCATGAGATTCAGGACGTCACATATCATGACGATTGAAAAAAGATTGGACTTTGGGTTTAATGTTGTTGTTAAAAACAACAATTCCCCGAGAAAAAAGAGGGGTGTTATTAATTTGACGATAATGTCTGTCTGTGATTTCGTAGCGCTCGAACGGATGGTACAATTTCGATGTAGTTTTTTTGCGTAAAAAACGACCTCTATGCCGTAGTGGTCACTATGCTAGTCTGTCACCCAGAGGTCCCGGGTTCAATCTCCGGTTATGGCAAGTTGGAAAATGGCCTTTTTCAAAATCGAGGTCTTTGGTTTGTCTGGCAAATAATAGATGGCGCTACGATATCAGTATATTATGTAGTTACGCTACTTATCACTAGATGGTGTCGTCGGGGGTTTTTTGATTTGCCTATAGCAAATAAACTTGTCTATATCTATCTTTACATATAAAAAACTTGAGAAGTGTCAAGGGACACCCGGATGGAACGAGGTTCCTTTCGCAAGCCGCACGGCTTACAACTATAGCATAAAGTGTCGTTACAACTTTTGGTCTTAATTTTTTCCGTCTAGCCTCCTTTCGCAACGTGCGATAAGGAACTTCGTTCCAAAACTTCGTTCCAATAAAACAGTAAAAAATATTTTGTCTGTAAATTTAGTATTGGAACGTAGTTCCTTATCGCGCGTTGCGAGAGAAGGCTAGACGGAAAAAATTAAGACCAAAAGTTGTAACGACACTTTATGCTATAGTTATTTATATATATACCTTATGCTATAGCTATAGTTGTAAGCCGTGCGGCGTGCGCGTGTTTCTCTGTCTGTCTCTCTCTATCCTAACTAATCGAAAGGAACTTCGTTCCATCCGGGTGTCCCTTGACACCTCTCAAGTTTTTTTTTTATTAAAATGGATAGAGAGACACTTAAAAAGGATAACAGAAATCATTTTTTTTCTGTCTGTCTTTATGTATGATCACGCTAATCTCCGGAAATACTGGACGGATTCGAATGAAACTTTTTTGTTATAAATATAGGGCATAAATAATTTTGAGAAATGGAACACCTGATGTAGAACTATAAGGGTCCAGCTAAACTATAAGAAATATAAGAATGACGCCTTAGTAAAAGTTTTTCAGCCTGATGAGCAATTTCCAGAGACATAAAGTCCAAGCAAACGAAGTCGCGTGTATCGGCTAGTATTTTCTAATGATTTATATTTGTTTGAAAACTAGCTTCAGCTTGTGGGGCGGCTTGGAAAATCTGACTCAGTCGATAATAGGGACTGAAATAAAAATTATTTTACGAGTGTTACACTCGTTACACGGGTCTCATTTTAATGCGTTTGAAACGGCAAAAGCCTCATGTTCTCCGACCCAAAAAAGGAGGAAAATTTGTAATAATTACTGGAATTAAAACTCGATTGCATCCTTTCCTTTGTCCTTTTTCTCAACAAATCGTAAAGTTTATTCAAATTCAAATAATTTATTATGCAAATAAGAGACGTCGGTGTCTTTACGAGTCAATTTAATTCAGCGGGTGCCGGCGAGTGCCGTCGGAAAAACACCATCTTGTTTTTTTAATTTACAACCCTGGTTTACATAATGTTCAGAACGGAGTCAGTATTAGCTAATTTTCAGAGAAATATAAAGGGAAATTGTATTCTTTTTTCGACGAGGAATAATTTTGAATGTATATCTAGATTCTAGGGAAGTGTTCGCAATACTAAAATTGTAGAAGAATGTAGCATTTTCTGAATGGAAGAGGGTCGTGCTCCTGCAGTGAAGACTAGAAATACCTGATGATGATGAATGGGAGTTAGAGGCTTATCTACTATTATTTTACTCCGTGCTTTTAACTTTAACTGCCTCCGTGGTGTAATGGTTGGAGCGTTTGGCACATACCCGGAGGTCGCGGGTTCGATTCCCAGCGGGGGCAACGACTTTGTGTTGCTGTCCTAGTTTGGTTAGGACATTGCAGGCTGATCACCTGATTGTCTGATAAGTAAGATGATCCGTGTTTCGGAGGGTACGTTAAGCCGTCGGTCCCGGTCACTGTCTTTCACATTGGTCGTTACCTAAAACCATGTCAGAGGCCTTTAAGGCGGTTTAAAAACTCTGACACTAGTGTTAGTCACTAACACACATGATAAAAAGAAGACTCCGTGCTTTATAGCAGCTTTGCATCATCATCATTCTCCTCCACTTCCCTATTTGGAATCGGTTCTATATTTCAACTGTTTCACCCTTCTTCTGTCATTCACCATATTTGCACTAGCTTCGACGAAACGACTCCTTTAAACTTGACCATTACATTTCTTCCACGTCTTTTCCGATCTTTTTATACCTCTGCAGCCCTCTACCTCCAAATGGATCATTCTCTTAGCCAGATGTCGGATCCCTCCTCGTGACGTGGTCATACCACGTGAGTCCACTTTTCAACTTGTCCACTATTGGAGCAACCTACAAACTTCGTCTAATGTTTTGGATCTTATCTATTTTCATTACACCGTATATCCACCTTAGAATTCTCATCTCCGCCACATGCAACGCAGCCTTCCTATATACACATACTCGTATTTGTAGAAGCTGTCTTGTTAATGTTCTGTCCATCAAACAGCTATAACAACCGTGCCCATAAATGGCAAACAGCGTTAATTGCTTTCTGATATAATGCTAGCCAATTTCGTATAATAATTAAGATGAAATGCTCTGCCTGTGGATGACGTGAGACTAAAGGACTAAGCTTAGACACCTCCTGCTAAAACAGTATTTTCAATAAAGGTATTGAGGGTATCTAGACGTCGGACAGTTAAAATA
This sequence comes from Acrobasis consociella, assembly GCA_963555685.1. Taxonomy (NCBI): domain Eukaryota; kingdom Metazoa; phylum Arthropoda; class Insecta; order Lepidoptera; family Pyralidae; genus Acrobasis; species Acrobasis consociella. The sequence goes on from OY743118.1 coordinate 510,852, forward strand.
TAGTATTTTATGCAACAGTTGTGTAAGAACGGACAAAAAATGCTTGTGGCGTAGGTTGCGATGCGAGCCTTGGCGATTATCGTAAGAAGACGCCATTGATTATTTTTTGACGTACTTATACAACTGTTGCATAAAATACTATATTTTAACTGTACGACGTCTAGATACCCTCAAAACCTTTATTGAAAATACTGTTTTAGCAGGTGTCTAAGCTTAGTCCTTTAGTCGCATTGAATACTTTTTCTTCAACTATATGTACTTCTAACCTTTCCGGTTTTTTAGACATGGCACACGGGTACGCGACCCCGGCTTCCCGAGCTGCTACAGACTCAATCCTTTAATTTCCGAGTCATAGTATCCTATACCTGTATCCTTTTCCAAAACCTTTCCCTTTTCCTTACAACCCATGCCGTGTTGGGGCTCATAATAGTAGGCTTGAACGGAACAGTAGGTGTCAAAGCAGGATATCTACTCAGGGCGGCGGCGGAAGAGCGCAAAAAGCGTCAACGGCGGCGAGGTTTCCCGTAGGTCTAGTAAGATGGCTTACTGCTTACCTGCCAACTCGCATTAGACAAGCGCGGCAGGTTAAAAGTCTAAACCTCTCTCATGAATCGAGACACTAATCATAGGCCCCAAGTGCCCGGCGGCTCCAGAGGCCCTGGCCACGACGATACGTCAGCAAGCCCTGGAACCAGGGGTGCTAAGAATCCCCGGGCGGGACTTCCTCACCGTCAAACAGCCTTAGCTAGCAAAAAGGACACCGATAAAGTAATCAACTTGATAACATTTAACGTAAAAACATTAAAATCAGATGAAAAACTACTAGAATTAGAAAATGCTCTTGAAAAAATTAATTGGGATATAGTAGGCTTGTCAGAAGTCAGAAGAATAGGCGACAATGCAATAGAGAGGGACACCAATATATTTTATTACTCTGGTGTACCTGGGGGACAGGCCGGAGTAGGTTTCTTAATTTCCAAAAAATGGAAAAATAACATTTTAGAATTCGTTTCATATTCCGACAGAGTTGCAGCACTTACATTTAAAATAGATTGTAAGAAAACATTAGCCATAATACAAGTCTACGCTCCACAGTCCAAACGCCCAGACGCTGAAATCGAAGTATTTTATAACCACCTAAGCAAAGCCTGCGATGAACTTCGCGAAAAGAGCACTTGGCTTGTTGTACTAGGTGATTTTAACGCCAAAATGGGTATAAGAACAGCCATGGATGATAAGCGCATTATTGGACCGTATGGCATAGGGCAACGCAACAAAAGAGGTAAACGGCTGGTACAATTTGCCTTCGGTCAAAATCTTGCTATATCTAATACATATTTTTACAAAAAACCACACAGAAGATGGACTTGGTTTTCTCCAGACAAAGTAACACGAAATGAGATAGACTACCTTTTAACTTCTAATAAAACCATCATCCAAGACGTTGAAGCCATAAACAATATTAAATACAGCTCAGACCATAGACCCCTTCGAACTCGACTAGCATTTAAATTAAAAATTCAAAGACAACAGCAATTCAAAAGTATTAAGAAACTAGACAAAATTACCCTATTAAACAACTACGAACATCTCAATGATGAGCTGAATGACAATTTGGATTCAATAGAGAACACTGCTAGTTTGAATGCACATGGTCAATATAATAAAATAAAAATGAGTATTAAAAATACATCCGAAAAAATTAAGAGTAGAAAGAATAGAGTTAGTAAATTCACAGACAAAACAGAAAAGTTAATAATAGAGCGACAGCAATACAAAACAAATATTCATGGCATAGAGTACAGATTATTAGATAGAAGAGTTAAACGAAGTATTAGGAAAGATATAAGAAATTATAATAACAAGCTTGTAGAAAATGCACTAGAAAAGAACACGTCACTTAAAACAGCAAAACAGGGAATAGATCGAGGGAAACCGTGGATATCTTGCATCAAAGATCAACAGGGAAATAAACAACAAAACAGGGACATCATTTTAGACTTATGCACCAATTTCTATAAAAATCTCTATTCCAATATTACCCACAGCCACACCAGAATATCATTGCGAAGATGACATTCCACCAATAACAGAGGAAGAAGTTTTATCAGCAATCAAAAAACTAAAATACAATAAGAGTCCCGGTCCCGATGGTATTTGCGCCGAAATTCTGAAACTGGGAGAACCGTCACTGTTACCTCATATAACAACCCTATTCAATACCATTTTACGTACAGGAGAACTACCTGAAGGTTTTTGCCACGCTCATATATCTTTATTACATAAAAAGGGTGATAAATCAGAAATCGGAAATTACAGACCAATCAGCTTGGTATCACACCTTTATAAAGCCTTTATCAAAATTATAGAGTGCAGAATATCAGGTAAACTAGACAAAGCCCAACCCGCCGAGCAAGCTGGCTTCCGCCCAGGCCTCTCCACTATAGATCATCTACACACTCTAAACCAGGTAATCGAAAAACACCAGGAATACCATGTCCCTCTTTATCTCGGTTTTGTAGATTACACTAAAGCCTTCGACAGCGTCTCCCATCATCTAATATTTGACGCATTACGGAACCAAGATATCGAACCTACCTACATAAATCTTATCCGCAATATATATAAAAGCAGTTCTGCTTCCATCAAACTCCAATTCCCAGGTCCAGCATTTCCTATTAATAGAGGAGTAAAACAGGGTGACCCTCTATCGCCTAAATTATTCAATAGCACCTTAGAAGAAATTTTTAGAGTAATAGAACCTAGGTGGCGAGGCAAGGGAATTAATGTAAACACATTCCAGTTAACAAACTTACGCTTCGCTGACGATATAGTTCTTTTCGCTTCGTCAGCAGAACAATTGCAATCTATGCTAGAAGACCTCAGCTTGGCGACGAAGACCAAAATAATGACAAACCATACCGAACACCAGGTTTTTGTAGATGGGGAAGCTATTGCATATGTCCAGGAATATGTGTATCTAGGCCAAATAGTTTCATTCCAGTCCAGACAAGAGGACGAGATCAAAAAACGAGTCGAAAATGCTTGGAAAAGCTTTTGGTCTATGAAAGATCTAATGAAAGGCAAATTACCACTGCACCTTAAAAGAAAGCTCATGGACATGTGCATTCTTCCCATCCTCACGTATGGAGCACAAACTTGGGCTTTGACGGACGTTCAAAAAAACATGCTGTTTGCCAGCGAAGTATGGAGCGTAGTATACTCGGGGTTAAACTCTCAGACCGCTTACGAAACACCACTCTGCGCTCAAAAACCAAAATAATAGATGTTGCAGAAAAAGCAGCTAATTTGAAGTGGGACTGGGCTGGACACGTAGTCAGGATGTGCCAGGACCAATGGGCAAAAAGGGTTACCAATTGGATCCCAAATGGCAAGCGACACCGCGGCCGCCCTCGGACACGTTGGTGCGACGACCTTAATAAATACAATAAGAACTGGCAATTAATAGCACAAAATCGAGAGTCATGGAGTAGTGAGAGAGAGGCCTTTGCCCAATACTGGGACATTGATGGCTATTAATAATAATAATAATAATATGTACTTAATAATATACAAAAACAAACAAATAAAAATATTAATATGTTTGACGTATGTTTGGTAGATACTAGATACTTGGTATCTATGGTAAACTTCTTTAATATTTAAGTTGGCGTCTTTTTAGTAACTATGTTGAAAAAACGTTTTTCTTATATTAGCAATATAAGTAATCTATAGAATCTATAGAATTCTAGGTCAATGGCTAGATTAATCTTTTTGGCGAAATAACAACACATGTGCTATTATGAGAAATAGAGTATAGACTTTAGTCTGAAATAACATTATCAATGTTTTTATATTAGGACCATTCAAAAGACAGATAACAGTACAGGAGTAGAGAAAATATATTGTTGTTACTGAATTTAACGCGAACAAAATCCGAGGCACCAGCTAGTGCTCCATAAATCACACTATAATTTTATCGCTTCATCAAATAGACAAAACTTTAAACACTTTCTAAATTCATTGAAGTACCTCACTGAAGCCTTCATCAATTACTTTCGGCCATCCATCTCAATCGAGATTTAAAACAGATCCAATCTGCATGGACTCCATTAATGGACTCTTTCAACTAGTTTGGACTATCTGACTTACTTTAAAACTTAACGAGATGATGACAAATTGAGTTATTCTTAGATCAGGTATTCGAAGAGATGTGTAAATTTTCTAGAGCGAATAGTACCAAAGACATTGGATATTACCTCTTACCTTATTGCCCTTGAAAAATTATATATCTTCTGAATTACTAAATCTAAAAAAAACAACGAGTTTTTGAGCTTGAAATCGATATTTCTTGATATTGATTAGTTATCAGTTGATTATTATTACTATATGCGTAACTTCTAATTATATTGTCCAATGTTTTTTTTTCTAAAACTTGTGTATTTAAGAGGTCAATGTACCATAAATAAACCTGAACGAAAGGCGCATTTGACGTTTTCTCGGTGTTAATTCTTACTTGTTAGGTCTTGGATACACTTGTATTGTCAAGTCATTGAAAGTATCAAAAATTAAAATATTTGATAATTAACCCATAGACCCCTATTTGGTGTAAGTGTGTTAACTGCTTTTTAGGGTTCCGTAGTAAACAAGGAACGCTTATAGTTTCGCCATTTCTGTCTGTCTGTCTGTCTGTCTGTCTGTCTTTCTGTCCTTCCGCGGTCCTCTTCAGATACTATAAGTACTAGAAAGCTGTAATGTATGTTACTGCATTTAACGCGTACAAAGTCGGAGGCACCAGCTAGTGCTCCATAAATCACACTATAATTTTATCGCTTCATCAAATAGACAAAACTTTAAACACTTTCTAAATTCATTGAAGTACCTCACTGAAGCCTTCATCAATTACTTTCGGCCATCCATCTCAATCGAGATTTAAAACAGTTCCAATCTGCATGGACTCAATTAATGGACTCTTTCAACTAGTTTGGACTATCTGACTTACTTTAAAAGTTAACGAGATGATGGCAAATTGAGTTATTCTTAGATCAGGTATTTGAAGAGATATGTTATTTATTAGGAGTAAAGACAATGTGTATCAGCTATACACCATACCCCTGAAAAAATATATATCTTCTCAAGTACTAAAACGAGTTTTTTTGAGATTGTACTAAGTTGATATTTTTTTTTTTATTTCAATTACTTATCTCTTGATTATTATTACAGTGTGAATAACTTCTAATTATTTCCCTATATATTTATGGTCTAGGATTCAATGGTAATATCACCAACCCATAGAGCCTTATTTGGAGTCAATGTGTTTACTGCTTTTATGCATTGAATTAAGCTGTGATACATTAGGTATTATGAATTTTTATTCTTGACTTAATTGTCTTCTTGTTTCTTTACTCCATCAAATTAACCAATTCAAATTTTATTAGGCTTCTTAAACCAATTTGCAAGGCCTGGGTCCGTCTGGAATACTTTTGTTAAAGTTAGCGCTATAAAAATGTCACCACTAACCACATCATTTTGATTAATATGATGCGATTGTGAATATTGAAATTAATTGAAAAAAAAAATTCTGTACTTTCATTTTCATTTACTATGCGTGGTGATTTTTAATAAGGTACAAATATTTTCGTGGATCTTTTACTCAACCATTTGAAGAAAAAAACAATCCCAATGAGTGCACTTATATTGAAATACCTACCTGTACCTCTTTTAAACAAACGTACCCAATACTTTATCGGTTGTTCATAAAATAGTTCGTAAAAGTGGCTTTTGGGTCTTGCGGCCCTGGGCTCTACATAGAACCGCAAGACCCAAAATGCTCTGTCTGCCCCATTGGGATGAAGACGTGATAGTATGTATGTATGGCAGGGATAAAGACGTGATAGTATGTATGTATGTATAAAATAATTTAAAGGACTATCTAAAGCCTAACGATAAGCAGAATGTTGACTATCGATCAAACAGTTAATTTCAAATGAGGGCATCACTTCAATACGATATACGCCTTTTAAATTCATTTATCAAGTCACGTGGGAGAAACAAATGACTCTTAATCCTTTTTTTACCGAACAAAAAGCAATTGGAAAGCTGTATTTAAATGAAACCAGAGAATCGTTGGCATCCGGCAGAAACAGATGACTGCTAAGAAAAATAGTGAAATAATTTCACCCAAGCCGGTCCGACAAATGGTCCGCATTTTTTAGATCGGCCCCTGTCGACGATGTTCATTTGTAACTGAGGGATGTAAGGCATAAGAGAAAGCGATGGAACGCAATGGAAATACCAATTTAATTTCAGTAAACACATAATTATGTTTTAAAATAAAAAAGTTTTAAAAGTGAATGCAAGTAAAAATACATAAAAGAAAGTGATTTCAAAATTGTACAGCGACAGTCTCTAAGTCAGAAATTTCGCTCGCGTAGTATTAGTTTAAGTATTTATTTCTTTGGTTTATCCCTATGGTTCATCATCATCATGATTAGGTCTTTTCGTCTCCTCTGCAGGAGCACGACCCTCTTTTTACTACCAGAGCCATACTTGGCAAGAGCAGCTAGAGGACTTGGCCTACACTCTCCTTGCTGGCCAGACGTGTTGGAGAGGTCTCATTGATGTTTATGAGCTATGTTTAGCTTGTATTTCCTAAGTCACCTAACACATCCGCGGGAGGATTTGGATTGGCCATATTCTACTTTGCCGGAAACCACACGACAAGGCTTTCAGTTGTAGAATGCTCGCCTGAATATGGTTAAATAGGAACTTAAGGTTATGACTTGCACCCCAACTCATAATCTTACGACCGTTGAACATAAAAAATAAAGAGCTATGCTCCAGGATTGTAGAACGATTGCGAATCTATTCAATTACTAACGATGGTTGACGACCAGCATTTCTTGCTATTAAAAACACTCGTTGAAGTTTTCTTATTGAGTCGATAAAACTTATTTTAGATTATTGAGGATTTTTCTTCACCGCTTTGCACGGTTTTTAATACCATGGTTGAAAGGCCCTACGGCTTTCAGGTAGGGCAAAAGGCTTCAATAGTCTTTCGCAACAGTACTTTTGAATAATTAACTTGTGTTATAAAAGTCAATCGTGTTATGCAATGGACTACGAAGTCAAAGTAATGATGAATCCTGTCAATAAATTTTATTTTATTCGCTATAGTCATTGTTGAAAAAAATCGGCAGGTATCCTTGCATCAAATATCTTCAATGCGTCATCTCTGTAAAGCCCTTAAGGAATAAAGACGTGATCCCATCAAAAACAATACTTGTCAAAAAAACCAAGTCTCGCAACTCAGTTGTTCTGCGGTAAAAAGTTGTGATATCCATGTAATACCAAGTCGGTTATTAATTTATTCAGTCTCTACTTAAGCGACTTTCTGTCTTAATACGTCCAGTCTCTAAGACCACGATCGTGGTCCATAACAATTGAAAATCAATTGTGTCTGGAATCTCCGTACTCGAAGCATTAAGTTGTTACGTAATAATTAACAGCATCTTATAGTGACGCATATCAATATTAAAATTCTTTAGTGTTTTGTATAAATATATCGAGACTTGGCCATCGCACTAAATAATTGAATTTACATGTGTTTTCAGGCGATTGAATTTACACGTGTTTTCAGGCGATGGCCAAGTCTCAATATATTTATATAAAACATTAAAGAATTTTAATATTGATATGCGTCACTATAAGATGCTGTTAATTATTACGTAACAACTTAATGCTTCGAGTACGGAGATTCCAGACACAATTGATTTTCAATTGTTATGGACCACGATCGTGGTCTTAGAGACTGGACGTATTAAGACAGAAAGTCGCTTAAGTAGAGACTGAATAAATTAATAACCGACTTGGTATTACATGGATATCACAACTTTTTACCGCAGAACAACTGAGTTGCGAGACTTGGTTTTTTTGACAAGTATTGTTTTTGATGGGATCTCATTTCTTTTTGTATTTTGTAGACAGTTCTACTTTTTTCCTTTTCGGTACCTTCTACTTATTGTATATATTTATATCTACCAGCAACGAATTTTCTTAAAGCCCTCTCTCTGACTTATGAACTTTTCTTATTTTTGTAGGTAGCCTTCCGTTTTCTCTTTTCCGGTACTACTTCTTGAGCTTCAGCTACAGTTTTTCTAAGAGCCCACTCCCTGTCTCTATGCGTTTTTCTGGGAGGCTTTGATGTTACAATTTTTGACAAATCTGGACGGTAAATGCTTCTTAGTCTGTTGTATTCACAAATTGAGGATTCCTGCGCTTTAACACTTCCAAAGTCGACATTAATTAGATATAAACCGCCCAGACTTGTAACTCTCGAAAGTGCCACGTAAGCTTGACCGGATGTGAATACTGTAGAACCGATATCCATCAGTGCATTATGTAGACTTAGTCCTTGACTTTTATGTATAGTTATAGCATAGGCTATACATATGGGAAACTGTTCGCGATGAACATAAGCTCTATTAATAATTTCAAATTTAGTTTTAACCGGACAAAGTTCGTAGACATGTTCGTTATTAAATGTGATGTATATTTTCTTAATGATTTTTTTATTATCCGGATAAACCTTTACTCTTTGCACTTCCGAACAACGTCCAAATTGTAAGCAAATAATATCAGTAAACCAATGAGAGTGCCTTTAGTCGTCAAACTAATATGGCAATCGAAATTATCAATGAAAATCGCAAACTTAAAGGTAAGAATTCTGGGCACATCCGAACAGCATAGGGTCGCTCGCGCGTATGAGCGCGGGTGCTGCTGCTCGCTCGGCGACATTCACCTTTCCGCGCGCCCCGCCACTGTCCCCGCCCCGCGCCCTCGCGCCAGTACCGCGCAGCGCGTAGTAACGGCCCGCGCTCACTCGCTAGCATCGCAGCGCGTGGTATAATAATTAATTTACAACCTTACGCACTCGTAATAAGTACGAATACGTGCGTATTCGTACGTAGGTATGTTTTTTGCATTAATTAAATAATTTAATTTTCACGTGTTTTCATGACGGGAATACCCATTTTTTGCTCGATTTGGCAGGGGCACTACCATGCGCCTATATTTATATGGGACTAGCTTAAACCCGCGGCTTCGCACGCAATAATAATAACTGCCGTAAAACATCGTTACGAATAAAGCCAATATTAAAAATTTAACTGAAGACTTGGCTGTATGGGCGTAATTTTCTTTGCGGTCTTTTCTAGATTTTTTAGTTTTTCCTTGATTCATACACCAAACACTACTTATATTCTAAATTTAAAGCTTCTAGGTCTGCTAGAAGTGCCTTAGAATTTTGATGATCGGTGAGTCAGTGAGTGACAAAATTAAGAAATTTGACCCGTTATAATTCTTAAAATACTGGTTCAAATTGAATGAAATTTAAAATATACCGTGTCTTTACAATGCCTGCATGGTTACTGAAAATTTCAGTCTTCTAGTTTTATCCACAACGAAGTTACAGGGGGTCGAAAATGGTCTGAATTGCTTCGAGAAAAGGATGGTACGGCCGTGACGCTTTTTTGCTAGACTTGGTGGGGGCACTGCCGTGCCCCCAGATTATAATATATTAGCTGGTCTACGCAGGATTTTCACACAATATCTTTATAAATTGTAGCCTATATGTTATTCTGATGTATAAGCTATATTATTTTGAAGTTTTATCAAAATCCTTTAAGTCGTTTTTACGTCAAAGAGTAACAAATATCCATCCATACTTACAAACTTATGATTCTACGGTTTACAGTATTAGTAGGAAGTAGGATTTAAAAGCTAATCTAACCGTGATATAATTACATATATTCGAAACTATTAAATTTTAACCCAAAAGGATTAATTAAATGGGATACTCTTATTTCATTATCTCTTAACAATCTGGAATTTGTTGCCAAACTTTCTCTACGCCGCAAACTTACTTATAACTTGAAGTTTCGCGTAACTTAATCACTTACTTTTTGGACTTTTTACTGCTCGTAGCTATTTCCGTAGTTTGGTAACTTAATAATATAAAGCGTGGTAGTAAAAATACAGACTGTGTTTAAAGTGTCTCAATAAAAAAAAAAAAAAATAGGTGTATTATACGTATGCTAGTGTCCTCTTCATAAACTATGAAGCACTTGCTTTCCTGTCACTCCATCCTTGAAGATTTACTTGAGGCTAATGATAAAGCCATCCAAGGCAACAAGTTTATTTGTCAGGAAAATTAAAAAAGAAACCCCGACTTTCAATAGTTATGAGCCGGAACTGAATAGTCAGAATAGAGCTATTATCCGTAGCGTCATCTATTTTTAGCCCGACAGATCATCAAACGTAGCGAAGAACTATTGCAAGGGAACTTGTTTTCACGATAAAAAAGCGTTAAGGTAATTGACTCCAATGCTCCGCTTAAGAGACGAGCAATAAATAATAATAAATAATAAATAAATATATAGGGACAAATTACACTGATTGAGCTAGCCCCAAAGTAAGTTCGAGACTTGTGTTATGGGATACTAACTCAACGATACTATATTTTATAACAAATACATATATAGATAAACATCCAAGACCCAGGACAATTTGAAAAAGGCCATTTTCCAACTTGCCCTGACTGGGGATCGAACCCAGGACCTCCGGATTGGCGGTCTAGCGTGTTGACCATTACGCCACGGAGCAATAAATCTATCGACCCGCAAAGAAACAGAAAAGGAGAGATTTATAAATACAGTTCTTATTTAATAGTGTTTAACTATAGACATCTCTCACTCCATAAAGAATAAATAAGTGATAGTGTAAATGTATATTCGCATATTAAAATTATCTGCTACCGTATAACAGACAAATCAAAGGTAAGTAGGAAGTATCCATAAACAAACAGACGATTCTACTCACGCTTTATTGTCATAACAATAAGGCTTTTTTATAATTTTAGCCAAGCGAAGTATAATTATTATTAGCACCTGGGTGACCGAGCTTTGCTCGGTTACATCTCAAACATTAACTTTTTTTTATTTGTCTAAAAACAATGCAAAATAAAAAATTATATATAAACTAAAACATAAAAAAACAAAAGTAAGTCACCGAGTGGGATTCGAACCCGTAACACTCTTTCTAGCGGTCGATATCCTTAACCGTTGAGCTAAAAACAAGGCGGTCGGCGCGACGAAATTAGCGACCACATTCTAAGTGGAAAGAAAAACGCATGAAAACTCTAAAACATGCGTTTTCCCAAACATAAAACTAATCTAGATCGATTGTTTACCCCCGAAAACCCCCCTATACAAATTTTCAGCGAAATTTGTCGTTTTCGAGATCACAGAAATTTATAAATATATATATATATATATATACATACAAGAACTGCTCGTTTAAAGGTATAAGATTTATTGACTGACCCTAGACTAGAGATTGGACCGAGTCTAGCGCCGTGTGGTTTGGTAGAATAGGACAACTCCAAGTCCTTCCGTGGATTTCGTAGAAGGCGACTTAGGAAATACAAGCTAAACAAAGCTTACAAACATTTATTATTGAGACCTCTCCAACCTGTCTGGCCAGCGAGGAGAGTATAGGCCAAGTCCTCTGGCTGCTCTGGCCAAGTATGGCTCTGGTAGTACAGAGAGGGTTGTGCTTCTGCAGTGGCGACAAAAAGCGTCTCAGTTTGGAGATTGGTTAAACAGATTTTGTCCGGCTGTCTGTCTATCTATCAGACTGTCTTCGCCGACAGGTCACTTTTCTCAACCGATTCTCGTGAATTATTTTGAGAAGATTCAAAAATTATATAGAATTTATGTCGACTTAGTTTTTAAATTTTTGGAAATGGCTGTTATATGGGGCTTGAAAACTTTCGCCCTTTCGTTCGGCTTTAAAGATCTGCGCGGGAAGAGGGGCAGCTGGCATATTCTAAATCTTTTCTTTTATGCCAGACCAGAATATAATAAACTAAATTATCTACAATACTTATATAATTAATATATCATGTAATATTGAAATACCTACAATGAGAAAACGACCCACAACAATTAACTTTTACACGCCCTTGTAATTTGCGTGTTTGTCCCAAAAAACTCGTAAACTTTACTGCGTGTACTAACTTCTTGATGACTGGTTTAAAGTGGCCACGTGTAAGCTTTACAGCACTTGTTATGGGTGCCATTATAGCCAGCCTTAGAGAAATTGTTGATATCAGGGTTAACAGACGAGCGACAAAATATCAGTGACACAGTCACCAACGGTTGGTAGGCCCAAAGCAGATGACAGACTATCCGTGACGCACTTTTCAGTCTGTGATAGTTTGTGAAAATAGAACCTATGGAATCATACGCAGTAACGCAAAAGACGCGCGCCGGACTTTTTGCTCGTCGTATGCGTTACGACGGCAGACAGACAGACTAAACCGTGCCGCACTTTTTGGTCTGTGAAAATAGAACCCATGGAATCATATGCAGTAACGCATACGACGCGCAAAAAGTCCACGTGTCAGCTTTACAGCACTTGTTATGGATGGCCATTATTGCCAGCCTTAGAAATGGTTGATATCAGGGTTAACAGACGAGCGACAAAATATCAGTCACAGAGTCGCCAACGGTCGGCGATAGCAGTGACAGTTGGCGACAGTCGGTTACTGTCGCGAAACAATACGGATGTGGGCACAAAAATATTTATAAAAAGATAATTTTCCAAAACTAATAATTGGCCAAGTGCGTGTCGGGCCACGCGCAGTGTAGGGTTCCGTAGTTGTTATGCCGACTTTGAATTCATGCCACTAAAAACGTCTAAAACGTATAAATATACGTATCTATAAAATTTATATGAAATTTTCCTTTTCGAGTACATTTTATAAGTTGATCGCCTATAACTTTATAATTTGTTAACCCTACTTAGCTCTGATAGTTTTCCTTTAAACTACATTATATATACTATAGCTGTGATTTTTTTTCACGTGTCTATATATAACCGTTTAGCAGATAGATGGGGCGATAGATGAGGGGGGCGTGACTTTAATAAAAAAATTCAATTTGAACCTAAATATTTCAGACACGGATCCCTAAATCGGAAAACGGAGTTCCCAAACTCACAATATTTTTGAAAGACCTATTCAACGATACCCAACACAATGTTTTTGTATAGAAAAAAATATTGACTTCCTCTTTACTTATATGGCAGCTACCCTAAAAAAAAAATATTTCCATATTTTATTTTACGACTTTTTTGCCATGATTGATATACATATTCATGCCAAATTACAGCTTTATAGTCCTTATAGTTTCTGAGTAGGTCTGCGGACGGACAGACAGACAGACAGACAGACATGGCGAAACTATAATGGTTCCTTGTTTACTACGGAACCCTAAAAATCAACTACACAACCGATTTTAATAAAATTTCTGTGGGACCACCTCGCAAGCATATACTTTAAGAAAAAGAATCCAAATAATCAGTGAATATACATAAGAAACTATTTTTTTCCGACGAATTGATAACCTCCTTTTTTCGGAAGTCAGTTAAAAAGGATCATAATAATTAGTTACCTGATAAGCTATAAATATTTTTTCTATGTATTTCCGTCACTATTTTTTTTATATGGTTATAGGTTGCCTGGAAGAAATTGCTTAGCGATAAGGCCGCCTTTTGCGCATTTCCTAGTTTTTAAGATAATTATGTGCTTTATTTTTTCTGTGCAATAAAGGGTATTGTATTGTATTGTAAATATTTTAAGTCCACATCGAAGTCGGTTAAAAAAATAGCATTTTTCTGGTACTGGCACGCTGTCGCTCGTTTATCTTAGCCCGTAGCACAGATTACTGATAACTAGTATTTTTTGTTGAAACATTGCTTTTGCGCTACTTTTAAAATATACTGGCCAAGTGCGTGTCGTGTTCGGGTCACGCATACTGTTAGGTAGGGTTCCGTAATAACAACATGTGGAAATATATATTTTTTAATTATACATATTTACTGTCCATTTAAAACAAGTAACAACTTCATCATTAGAGATAATTTTTTATGGTAATGTACTGTCGCATTAGGTGTCAACCTGTAATGATATGTACCTATGTATATGTTAATAAATAAAAAAAATAAAAAAACTTAATATTTTTATCTTGGGTTTTAGTAATTCGTATGACAGTCTCGTTATTAAAATTTTAAGACATGTGGTTAGATAATTTGTATAGTTCAATTTGTAACAAAAAAAAAACAACCCACTTCATTTTCTTTTAGAGTTTCTTCAATACTCCAAAGTAATACCAACTTTGTACTTTAGGACTTTCATATTTCATTTCATGAAATTTGAATAAACTTTAGAATGATTTTAAATCCATGAACATATTATTACATATTTGATACGTACGTTTGTTCGCAAATCAAACTGCATTTCAAGCAATAATACTCGTAAGTCCGCGATCAAACAATTATTATGCATTGCAGACTAGCGCTCAATAACTCAGTTCGGTAGATATCTGGCAGTGAGTTTCTAAGTCTGAGAGAGATCATAGGATTTATACGTATAGTAGTGGATTTGAAAACAGAAATATTTGTAAACGTTATTTCAAAAATAAATATATCTTCTTTCAAAATATTATATCTTAGACGACCTCCGTGGTGTAGTGGTCACCATGCTAGTCCGCCATCCAGAGGTCCCGGGTTCGATTCCCGGTCAGGGCAAGTTCGAAAATGGCCTTTTTCAAATTGTCCTGGGTCTTGGATGTTTATCTATATATGTATTTGTTATAAAATATAGTATCGTTGAGTTAGTATAACACAAGTCTCGAACTTACTTTGGGGCTAGCTCAATCAGTGTAATTTGTCCCTATATATTTATTTATTATTTATTTTAAGTATACAACGTGAAACGAAAGGAACGTCCCCTAATAATTCAAACTATGAGACGTAGTATATTATTACTCTGTGCTATGAGCTACACTAAATCACTATAGTATAATAAAATTAGAATAACAGTGAAAAATAAAAAAAAACCACTTCTATACAAAAATGTGCTGCCCGGGCGTCCTGTATGGGAACGTAGCGAACGTAGTATTTTTATTTTATTTTGACCGTTATTTTAATTTCATTATACAATTGTGATTTAGTATATCCCGTGGTTTGATTTATTAAGGTATGTCCCTTTTTGTATAAAAACCTCGCAAAGGAAAAAGATTTTTTACTCGATTGCGTCGGAAGAATGTGTCTTTTGAGTGTATGTATGTATTTTTACATGCATTTTTATTTCTTTGATACGCTCTGCAGCCTTAACTGCCTGATATTAAGTGTTGTTAGAATCATCTTAAGGGTCCCCCGACCCTAGACCAAAATACAACTTTCCATACAAACGTAGTCTACGTTTTATTTCAAAACGACATGTCCGATTTGGGCAAAATTTTGTAATTTTAAAGATATTGCAATTATCTAGGTTTATAACTAGTTTCCGACGGTAAAAATATGAACTTGAAATAGAATATAGTGTTTTATATCATTTTTGACCATTAGTATGGGAAACTTCTAAATCGTTATATTTTTTCTTTCCAGTTCATAATTTTAGTATAGGAAACCAGTTATAACCCTAGATAATTGCAATTTCTTTACAATTACCAATTTTTACCGGAATCTGACATGTGGTTTCAAAATTAAACGTAGACTACGTTTGTATGGAGAAGTCTAGGGTCGCCGGACTCTTAATTATCGGAGTGACACTAGGTAGAGACATCAAAAATTTTATTTAAAAAAAAAATTGCGGGTTTCGGTCCCAAATTGTCTTAATTTTTTTTCTATTTCAATACCTATTGATATGGATTTTATATCACTTGTGGCTTTGTCTTATTTAAATTTCTGCGTAATTTTATTTGTGTATTATAGTATTGCATACGAAACTTTCTGTACCACTACCTTTAAATACGTTTATTGTATGGGAGCTCCACTGAAATATTTATTTTATTCTACTTTAGTGCAACGCAGGCAGTAAACTTACCTGTAAGTAAATAATCTGACGTCAACATTTACCTTATAAGAAATCAAAGGAAAAAAAAGTGACAATTATCAAGTGATACAAATATCCAAAGATAAGTAAATGATTTTGACTTTGACTTGACTTTCACTTTGCAACAGAAATACATCATTTGTGAAAATTTCAACTGTCTAGCTAACACGGCTCATGAGATGAGCCTGGTGACAGACGAACGGACAGCGCAGTCTAAGTAATGGAGTCCCGTTTTTAGGGTTCCGTAGTAAACAAGGAACCCTTATAGTTTCGCCATGTCTGTCTGTCTGTCCGTCCGCGGCCCTACTCAGAAACTATAGGGACTAGAAAGCTGTAATTTGGCATGAATACGTATATTAATCATGGCGAGAAAGTCGTAGAATAAAATATGGAAATATTTTTTTTTTTAGGGTAGCTGCCATACAAGTAAAGAGGAAGTCAATATTTTTTTTTGTACAAACACACTGTGTTGGGTGTCTTTGAATAGGTCTTTTAAAAATATTGTGAGCTTGGGAACACCATTTTTCGATTTAGGGATCCGTGTCTGAAATATTTAGGTTCAAATTGAAATTTTTTGTTAAAATCACTTGTCCATCATCTATCTCAGTGGTTCCCAAACTTATTTTGTCTACTGCCCACTTTGAGAAAAATATTTTTTTAGCGCCCCCATTTTTTCACCTATTTAAAAACCAGCCAACTGATACAGGAATGCACAATTCGGGTTATTTAACAAAAACTTGTTAAAACATGATAGATATCTACGAGTACTAATAACTATTAAAATGCGAAAGTGTGTCTGTTGCCTTTTTATTTGTTTGTTTGTGTCTACTTTCATTACGAAACGGAGCGACCGATTGACATGATTTTCATTTTTACTATATTCAATAAAATAGGACAGATATATGAACTACGCGGAGAGAAATATAGAACCGAGTTTGAGCAATCTTTTAATTCATATTAGTTGATGTTCACAAGTTGTTGTTGTCGAGAGCTCTTGCAGTCGTTGTTTAAGAGGCGTCCTAGCTAAATAAAGCTCCTAGCAAAAAAAAAACATTTTCTTTCTGGGTCTCTTACCGCCCCCCTTGAGACCTGCAGCGCCCACAAGGGGGCGTTATCGCCCACTTTGGGAACCACCTATCTGCTAAACGGTTATATATGGACACGTGAAAAAAATCACAGCTATAGTATATATAATGTAGTTTAAAGAAAAACTATCAGAGCTAAGTAGGGTTAACAAATTAAATACTGTGCGTGGCCCGACACGCATTTGGCCAATTATTACCCTTTGGGTACAGAACCCTAAAAACGTAACAAATCGTATTCCGCTCGAAATTCCTCTCTGCTGGAAGATAAATCACACACAGACAACTTTACCGCGTGAGTTATGAACTATTGAGGGGTGCAATGCATACCAATACGCGGCTGGGAGTTAGTTCCACTGGAGTAAGCGCAAAACGGTTTCCTGTATAACTTGGCACGTGTGCAAAATGCACGTCTGCTCGCCGAGAGTTAATATATTATAACAAGCTGTAACTGCCTCCGTGGTGTAGTGGTTAGAGCGTTCGGCTCATACCCGGAGGTCGCGGGTTCGATTCCAGGCAGGGGCAACGACTTTGTGTTGTTGTCCTAGTTTGGTTAGGACATTGCAGGCTGATCACCTGATTGTCTGATAAGTAAGATGATCCGTGCTTCGGAGGGCACGTTAAGCCGTCGGTCCTGGTCACTGTCTTTGACATTGGTCGTTACCCTAAAACCATGTCAGAGGCCTTTAAGGCGGTTTAAAAACTCTGACACTAGTGTTAGTCACTAACACACTCGATGAGAAGAAGAACAAGCTGTGCCTATGGGCTTCGCTCCCTGTGGGAATTTTGGGATGAAAACTATGCTATATCCTTCCGTGAGTATCAAACTATATCCATATCAAATTTCATTTAAATAGGTTCAGTGGTTGAAGCGTAAAGTGGTAACGAACAAACAAACAAATATACAAACTCGCCTTCGCATTTATTATAAACTTGAGAGGTGTCAAGGGACACCCGGATGGAACGAAGTTCCTTTCGTTCCTTTCGATTAATTAGGAGATAAAGAGACAGACAGAGAAACACGCGCACGCCGCACGGCTTACAACTATAGCAAAAAGTGTCGATAAAACTTTTGGTCTTAATTTTTTCTGTTTCGCAACGCGCGATACGGAACTTTGGTCCAATATTAGTAGGATTCGTCTTAGTCTAGCGGAAACTAGATGCAAGCTGCTCTAGATTGGTCATTTTGGAAATCCTTGGGAGAGGCCTATGTCCTTCAGTGAACGTTACGCGGTTGAAATGATAATGATAGAGGCAACTGATTGGCGGCCTCTTGTCTCCCGCTTTCGTTGTTTGCGTGGAGGCACGCAGTTGACGTCAACTATGGCCCGAACGACTGAGCGGACGCGCCGGTCAGATATTGCCATTCCGTTCTGGAATGCGCTTGGAATGAGTCG
This sequence comes from Acrobasis consociella, assembly GCA_963555685.1. Taxonomy (NCBI): domain Eukaryota; kingdom Metazoa; phylum Arthropoda; class Insecta; order Lepidoptera; family Pyralidae; genus Acrobasis; species Acrobasis consociella. Next base: position 529,289 of record OY743118.1, read on the forward strand.
TTTGGGTTATTGTGTGTTGTTTTCTGGTTTATACAGTTAAGAATTGTATAAGTTTTTAAATAATAAGCAGGCCGCGATTTGTAATGAATTTAAAAGCTTTGTATTTATCGATTCTACATAAAAATATTTTTTTTAGTACGCTGAACTCATAGATAGGTACATTAAGTTTCAGGAAGTTAGATGACAAAAAATGGGATAGGTCAATAATTCACAGGGATGACTATATGCGTGAGTACAGAAATGATGGCATTCGACAAATGAAATTAGAAGGATATGGGAGAGACTATAGTTAGTTAGTTAAAATCTTTACACCAAAACATACAGTAACATAGTATAAGATACATAAAAAAGATGTCAAAAGGCGGCCTTATCGCAACTGCAATCTCGTCTAGGAAACCGAGGTACTTGGAGATGTTTCACGAAAACAGGTGAGGTGCAAAGTTATAGGCAAGAGAGAAGAAAATAATAACTGTAGATACAATCAATAAATACATACTATATACTATATTCCAGGATGTGGCAAAAAGTTGCAGCTTTCAACAACAATTTTACTACCCGAGCAACGCGCGCTCCTTAAATTCTTCAGTTGTCGTTGCTATGATCCTACTAAATCTATACATATAATAAAACAGTAAAAAAAGTGTGTCTGTACATTAAATATATTTCCAAAAAAAAATATTGGGGGCGATGGAGACATAGTAATAGAGTAAGAATTTTTTAAAAAATGTCTGTCTGTTTGTCTGTTTGTCTGTTTGTCTGTTTGTCTGTTTGTCTGTTTGTCTGTTTGTCTGTATGTCTGTATGTCTGTTTGTCTGTTTGTCTGTTTGTCTGTTTGTACACGCTAATCTCCGGAAATACTGGACGGATTCGAATGCAACTTTTTTTGTTATATAGCTATTAAGCTTGGACAACATATAGGGTATAAATGATTTTGGAAAATGAAACGCCTGATGCAGAACCATAATGGTCCAGCTAAACTATAAGAGATATAAAAATGTCGCCTTAGTAAAAGTTGTTCAGCCTGATGAGCATTTTCCAGAGACAGTGCACGCGAACGAAGTCGCGGGCTTCAGCTAGTAAAAAATAAATTTACTAAAATATCGCTTTTAAATTTAGTGTCAACTTCTTTTGAGTGGAAAGTGGTTAAAAGTGAAGCTGGACAGTTAAAAGGCAACTAATAAATTATGTAACATGACGACCTCCGTGGCGTAGTGTCACCCTGCTAGTCCGCCACCCAGAGGTCCCGGGTTCGACCCCGGTCAGGGCAAGTTGGAAAATGGCCTTTTTCAAATTGTCTTGGGTCTTAGAAGTTTATCTATATATGTACCTATTTGATAATATAGTATCGTTGAGTTAGTATCCCATAACACAAGTATCGAACTTACTTTGGGGCTAGCTCAATCTGTGTAATTTGTCCCTATATATTTATTGTTTATTTATTTTGCCACTTTATTCCCCTTAGCTCATATCATATTCCTTCTGAAACAGAACGTCAAAATCTTTATTATCCGAACGCTTAATTCACTGGATAATTGGAATCTCAACTTCAGGCTTGTTGGAAATTCTGCACCTGGATCCTGCGCTCAGAGGTTACGGAGCAAGTTTTAATTGTATGCAGTTTCAATCATATCTTTGGGAGAATGCAAAAAGCCTAAAGTGTGTTAAAACTTCTGAAGCTTATATAGGTATCCTCTCATCATCACTCATCACTTTTGATTACTTCATCAACCTCATTTTTTTATTTTCGGTTTTACTGAAAAGCGAGTCTTGATTTATCAGCTGAGTGAAATCCTTATAAGTTTCTTAATATCGCATTTTAATCGGAATTGTATTAGTTTAAAGTTTAACTAGTTGTTATGGCACAATATTCAGTGGCGCAGACAAAAGGAGGCTTATGCCCAGCAGTGGGTCGATGAGAGCTGACGATGATGATGATGTGATGGCACAATTGTATTTTTTATGCAACATATAAAAAAAATTTCTTTCTTTCTTTCACCTTCTTGTATCAAAGTAAAAGTATAAGTCTTACAGCCCCAGGCTCTATCTGCTTAGAGCCGCAAGACTCAAAATGCTCTGTCTGCCCCATTAGGGATAAAGACGTGATATTATTTATATTTTTGTTATTTTTCAACTACTAAAAAAACAATTGGATTCAATTGTGTCTGTGATTTATGTGGCTGAAGGATTAAAGACGCTCTAATCTTCCAGAAATAAAAAAAATCATTGAAAATATTTACAACATATCCATACAAATAAATGCATATATAATATACATTAAAGTTCATGATAGCTAGAAATAATATAAAAACTTACGATGCTTTTTTCTCCACACTGTTAAGCAGAGACTTGCTACCATCCTAACAGACCTCTGTCGCTTCATCTACACTCATTACTCTCTTGCATTCCCACCGGTTATAAAGACAACATTTTATAGTTGTTATAAACCTGAAGCAATTGGTTAAACTTTAGTTCATCAACTTTGTGTGAAGTTAATGTCCTTTTTAACCGACTTCCAAAAAAAGGAGGTTATCAATTCATCGCGATCTTTTTTATGTATGTCCACCGATTATTCGAAGACGCTAAGACGATTTAGAAAATTTTGTTTTGTTTGGAAGGGTATACTTGTCAGGTGGTCGCATATAAATTTTATCAAAATTAAGTGTGTAGTTTAGGGGAAAAGTCGGTTTTAATTTTGAAAAATTATTGCTTACCGAAAGTGATTTCATACCAGTGTTTGCGTGTCATTGTAAATTCCTTTTAACTTCAACAAGAATAAACAGGATTTGTAATTCTACTACTGGACCAATATTGATAAAATATAGTATGCAGGAAGCTGACACCCTGGATTAACACATAGGCTACTTTAGGCGCGGGTAACACCGCGGGGCGCAGCTAGTATCTACATAATTATTCTTTGCAAAATGCTTCAAGATTCGCTATATAGAATACATACATACATACTATCACGTCTTTATCCCTAATGGGGCAGACAGAGCATTTTGCGTCTTGCGGTTCTATGCAGAGCCCAGGGCCGCTAGACCCAAAAGCCACTTTTAGCGCTATGGTGGGCGAGAAGATAGAAAAGCAATCAATACAGTGATGGGTTGCTAGCCGCATCGCCTGTTAATATATAGAAATGCCGACCAAAACACGGTAACTCTTGAATCAAGCCCACAGAAATTAGACTGATTTGCAAAGCTGCACCATTTTTCGATTTAGGGATCCGTGTCTGAAATATTTAGGTTCAAATTGAAATTTTTTGTTAAAATCACTTGTCCATCATCTATCTCAGTGGTTCCCAAACTTATTTTGTCTACTGCCCACTTTGAGAAAAATATTTTTTTAGCGCCCCCATTTTTTCACCTATTTAAAAACCAGCCAACTGATACAGGAATGCACAATTCGGGTTATTTAACAAAAACTTGTTAAAACATGATAGATATCTACGAGTACTAATAACTATTAAAATGCGAAAGTGTGTCTGTTGCCTTTTTATTTGTTTGTTTGTGTCTACTTTCATTACGAAACGGAGCGACCGATTGACATGATTTTCATTTTTACTATATTCAATAAAATAGGACAGATATATGAACTACGCGGAGAGAAATATAGAACCGAGTTTGAGCAATCTTTTAATTCATATTAGTTGATGTTCACAAGTTGTTGTTGTCGAGAGCTCTTGCAGTCGTTGTTTAAGAGGCGTCCTAGCTAAATAAAGCTCCTAGCAAAAAAAAAACATTTTCTTTCTGGGTCTCTTACCGCCCCCCTTGAGACCTGCAGCGCCCACAAGGGGGCGTTATCGCCCACTTTGGGAACCACCTATCTGCTAAACGGTTATATATGGACACGTGAAAAAAATCACAGCTATAGTATATATAATGTAGTTTAAAGAAAAACTATCAGAGCTAAGTAGGGTTAACAAATTAAATACTGTGCGTGGCCCGACACGCATTTGGCCAATTATTACCCTTTGGGTACAGAACCCTAAAAACGTAACAAATCGTATTCCGCTCGAAATTCCTCTCTGCTGGAAGATAAATCACACACAGACAACTTTACCGCGTGAGTTATGAACTATTGAGGGGTGCAATGCATACCAATACGCGGCTGGGAGTTAGTTCCACTGGAGTAAGCGCAAAACGGTTTCCTGTATAACTTGGCACGTGTGCAAAATGCACGTCTGCTCGCCGAGAGTTAATATATTATAACAAGCTGTAACTGCCTCCGTGGTGTAGTGGTTAGAGCGTTCGGCTCATACCCGGAGGTCGCGGGTTCGATTCCAGGCAGGGGCAACGACTTTGTGTTGTTGTCCTAGTTTGGTTAGGACATTGCAGGCTGATCACCTGATTGTCTGATAAGTAAGATGATCCGTGCTTCGGAGGGCACGTTAAGCCGTCGGTCCTGGTCACTGTCTTTGACATTGGTCGTTACCCTAAAACCATGTCAGAGGCCTTTAAGGCGGTTTAAAAACTCTGACACTAGTGTTAGTCACTAACACACTCGATGAGAAGAAGAACAAGCTGTGCCTATGGGCTTCGCTCCCTGTGGGAATTTTGGGATGAAAACTATGCTATATCCTTCCGTGAGTATCAAACTATATCCATATCAAATTTCATTTAAATAGGTTCAGTGGTTGAAGCGTAAAGTGGTAACGAACAAACAAACAAATATACAAACTCGCCTTCGCATTTATTATAAACTTGAGAGGTGTCAAGGGACACCCGGATGGAACGAAGTTCCTTTCGTTCCTTTCGATTAATTAGGAGATAAAGAGACAGACAGAGAAACACGCGCACGCCGCACGGCTTACAACTATAGCAAAAAGTGTCGATAAAACTTTTGGTCTTAATTTTTTCTGTTTCGCAACGCGCGATACGGAACTTTGGTCCAATATTAGTAGGATTCGTCTTAGTCTAGCGGAAACTAGATGCAAGCTGCTCTAGATTGGTCATTTTGGAAATCCTTGGGAGAGGCCTATGTCCTTCAGTGAACGTTACGCGGTTGAAATGATAATGATAGAGGCAACTGATTGGCGGCCTCTTGTCTCCCGCTTTCGTTGTTTGCGTGGAGGCACGCAGTTGACGTCAACTATGGCCCGAACGACTGAGCGGACGCGCCGGTCAGATATTGCCATTCCGTTCTGGAATGCGCTTGGAATGAGTCGTTTGGGTTATTGTGTGTTGTTTTCTGGTTTATACAGTTAAGAATTGTATAAGTTTTTAAATAATAAGCAGGCCGCGATTTGTAATGAATTTAAAAGCTTTGTATTTATCGATTCTACATAAAAATATTTTTTTTAGTACGCTGAACTCATAGATAGGTACATTAAGTTTCAGGAAGTTAGATGACAAAAAATGGGATAGGTCAATAATTCACAGGGATGACTATATGCGTGAGTACAGAAATGATGGCATTCGACAAATGAAATTAGAAGGATATGGGAGAGACTATAGTTAGTTAGTTAAAATCTTTACACCAAAACATACAGTAACATAGTATAAGATACATAAAAAAGATGTCAAAAGGCGGCCTTATCGCAACTGCAATCTCGTCTAGGAAACCGAGGTACTTGGAGATGTTTCACGAAAACAGGTGAGGTGCAAAGTTATAGGCAAGAGAGAAGAAAATAATAACTGTAGATACAATCAATAAATACATACTATATACTATATTCCAGGATGTGGCAAAAAGTTGCAGCTTTCAACAACAATTTTACTACCCGAGCAACGCGCGCTCCTTAAATTCTTCAGTTGTCGTTGCTATGATCCTACTAAATCTATACATATAATAAAACAGTAAAAAAAGTGTGTCTGTACATTAAATATATTTCCAAAAAAAAATATTGGGGGCGATGGAGACATAGTAATAGAGTAAGAATTTTTTAAAAAATGTCTGTCTGTTTGTCTGTTTGTCTGTTTGTCTGTTTGTCTGTTTGTCTGTTTGTCTGTTTGTCTGTTTGTCTGTATGTCTGTATGTCTGTTTGTCTGTTTGTCTGTTTGTCTGTTTGTACACGCTAATCTCCGGAAATACTGGACGGATTCGAATGCAACTTTTTTTGTTATATAGCTATTAAGCTTGGACAACATATAGGGTATAAATGATTTTGGAAAATGAAACGCCTGATGCAGAACCATAATGGTCCAGCTAAACTATAAGAGATATAAAAATGTCGCCTTAGTAAAAGTTGTTCAGCCTGATGAGCATTTTCCAGAGACAGTGCACGCGAACGAAGTCGCGGGCTTCAGCTAGTAAAAAATAAATTTACTAAAATATCGCTTTTAAATTTAGTGTCAACTTCTTTTGAGTGGAAAGTGGTTAAAAGTGAAGCTGGACAGTTAAAAGGCAACTAATAAATTATGTAACATGACGACCTCCGTGGCGTAGTGTCACCCTGCTAGTCCGCCACCCAGAGGTCCCGGGTTCGACCCCGGTCAGGGCAAGTTGGAAAATGGCCTTTTTCAAATTGTCTTGGGTCTTAGAAGTTTATCTATATATGTACCTATTTGATAATATAGTATCGTTGAGTTAGTATCCCATAACACAAGTATCGAACTTACTTTGGGGCTAGCTCAATCTGTGTAATTTGTCCCTATATATTTATTGTTTATTTATTTTGCCACTTTATTCCCCTTAGCTCATATCATATTCCTTCTGAAACAGAACGTCAAAATCTTTATTATCCGAACGCTTAATTCACTGGATAATTGGAATCTCAACTTCAGGCTTGTTGGAAATTCTGCACCTGGATCCTGCGCTCAGAGGTTACGGAGCAAGTTTTAATTGTATGCAGTTTCAATCATATCTTTGGGAGAATGCAAAAAGCCTAAAGTGTGTTAAAACTTCTGAAGCTTATATAGGTATCCTCTCATCATCACTCATCACTTTTGATTACTTCATCAACCTCATTTTTTTATTTTCGGTTTTACTGAAAAGCGAGTCTTGATTTATCAGCTGAGTGAAATCCTTATAAGTTTCTTAATATCGCATTTTAATCGGAATTGTATTAGTTTAAAGTTTAACTAGTTGTTATGGCACAATATTCAGTGGCGCAGACAAAAGGAGGCTTATGCCCAGCAGTGGGTCGATGAGAGCTGACGATGATGATGATGTGATGGCACAATTGTATTTTTTATGCAACATATAAAAAAAATTTCTTTCTTTCTTTCACCTTCTTGTATCAAAGTAAAAGTATAAGTCTTACAGCCCCAGGCTCTATCTGCTTAGAGCCGCAAGACTCAAAATGCTCTGTCTGCCCCATTAGGGATAAAGACGTGATATTATTTATATTTTTGTTATTTTTCAACTACTAAAAAAACAATTGGATTCAATTGTGTCTGTGATTTATGTGGCTGAAGGATTAAAGACGCTCTAATCTTCCAGAAATAAAAAAAATCATTGAAAATATTTACAACATATCCATACAAATAAATGCATATATAATATACATTAAAGTTCATGATAGCTAGAAATAATATAAAAACTTACGATGCTTTTTTCTCCACACTGTTAAGCAGAGACTTGCTACCATCCTAACAGACCTCTGTCGCTTCATCTACACTCATTACTCTCTTGCATTCCCACCGGTTATAAAGACAACATTTTATAGTTGTTATAAACCTGAAGCAATTGGTTAAACTTTAGTTCATCAACTTTGTGTGAAGTTAATGTCCTTTTTAACCGACTTCCAAAAAAAGGAGGTTATCAATTCATCGCGATCTTTTTTATGTATGTCCACCGATTATTCGAAGACGCTAAGACGATTTAGAAAATTTTGTTTTGTTTGGAAGGGTATACTTGTCAGGTGGTCGCATATAAATTTTATCAAAATTAAGTGTGTAGTTTAGGGGAAAAGTCGGTTTTAATTTTGAAAAATTATTGCTTACCGAAAGTGATTTCATACCAGTGTTTGCGTGTCATTGTAAATTCCTTTTAACTTCAACAAGAATAAACAGGATTTGTAATTCTACTACTGGACCAATATTGATAAAATATAGTATGCAGGAAGCTGACACCCTGGATTAACACATAGGCTACTTTAGGCGCGGGTAACACCGCGGGGCGCAGCTAGTATCTACATAATTATTCTTTGCAAAATGCTTCAAGATTCGCTATATAGAATACATACATACATACTATCACGTCTTTATCCCTAATGGGGCAGACAGAGCATTTTGCGTCTTGCGGTTCTATGCAGAGCCCAGGGCCGCTAGACCCAAAAGCCACTTTTAGCGCTATGGTGGGCGAGAAGATAGAAAAGCAATCAATACAGTGATGGGTTGCTAGCCGCATCGCCTGTTAATATATAGAAATGCCGACCAAAACACGGTAACTCTTGAATCAAGCCCACAGAAATTAGACTGATTTGCAAAGCTGCACACCTGAAACCGCCAGCTGAGTCACTTCATTTTAGTAAAGGTGGTTCGTACACGGACGGTAGGCTCTCAATAAGCCTGATCTGCATAACACAGGGCGTACGTTGCAGCTGTGAAATAAAAAGGGTTACAGATCGATCTACAGTCATACTAACATGTTATTACTTGCTGCCTTTGTGTGGTCGTTCCGAAACGCTAGTAGTTTTTAGGTTTTGCAATTAAATCCTTAGGGAATGCTTATCTGACTTCCTGCTGATATTACGATATCTCTGTCTAGAAGTCCAATACTTCCTGTGGCTGATAATATGATGATGGTGACGATAATTGTCAGCTGGTGCTAACCAGCTAGTCTCAGTATGCTTTCGACCAACAGTCCCAGCCCATTGCACCCGTTACCAATGATGCCAATGAAACTTCTTTTTTGTGACTGCAGCATCATCGGCTATTGTAAAGTTAGCATTAGAGATACCTTACCCCTGCTCTATCTATATCTTGAATTTTCTCTTAAACTGAAAATAATAAAGAAAATGAAAACGTGTATTTAAAAAGACTTTATTAAAATCTATCTGAATACAAATTTTCATGTTGATATTATTTTCAGTATATGAGAAAATTCATGATGAGTATGATGAGTGAGAGGATTTGGACATATTTTGCGATAGCTTGAAGGTCTTTTAACATAAGGTGCTGAATCTTCTTAATGATTGAAAATCACAAATTTAGATAACTTTAAACTCTCGTTAAGCTTATTTTGATCTTTTAGTCAATGACGTGTATACCAGTTATTGGTATTTACATTAGAACTTAAGTATTACGTGTGTAATTGTGTATCTGCTTGAATGTTGTATGTAAATACTGTTGGTGTACCTTATCCGATAAAAAAAAAGATGTAGGTGGAGAAGGGGTCAGGTATCTGATACTGGCTGTACTTGTGATACTTTTCACTTCTACACGATTCATCTTCAGGAACGAAACCAACTATTGATCTTTTGTCGATCAAACGACAAAAGAATGAACCATGTTAATAACTTGTCATTTGACAGCAGAAAAATATTTTTTTTTTCAACTCGGTACTTACATTATTTTCCCGTCTGTATCAGAGATGGATACGTTCTGTTCTTCTGTTATTGACTTCATTTTGCAATGCAATGTAAATTTCTAATATTTTTCAAAATGTGCTTGGAATTTCTCTGCTATACGTGAGAAGTGATGCTGCAGTAGTTCAGTGGTCAAGGCGTTCGCCTTATGATCTGGAGGTTGTGGGTTCGAATCTCACTGGAAAGAATACTTTATGGATATTGCAGGCTTGAAATGCGTGATTATCTGAAAGCATAGATGATTCTGTGTTTCAGAAGGATCGGACGTCATCCAGCGTTTGCTCAAACCTATCGAAGGATTGGTGGTCTGTCTATTGTCTATCCTTTGAGTTGCAGACGTCAGACGGCAGTCGCTCTGTGTAACAACCAGTAACCTCGTCAAATTTCCCAAGTTAGGTAGCGAATGCTCTAAAGCGTTACTGCTAAGGATGAAACCGAAAATACGCTCGGATGATGATGAGACAAAAGAAGTGGAATGGAATTTCTCATTGAAGCTTCTAGATGGGTCAGTCAACGTATTATTTACTCATTAATTCAGCCTGGGATGGGATAAAATTATCTTAGCAAGCAAATTAAAAAAGTCCCGACTTTCAAGCGTTATCCTCTAATAACTTTGGAACGGCTGAATTGATTTTCATCCAGCATAGGGAACTTGCTTTCACGTAAAGAAACAGCATCGAAATTGTTCCATCCATCTGAGCGCTACGATGCAACAGACAGACAGACATAAGCTTTTTTGTCGGGAGTTCTAAAATCGGATTGATAAAGATTCGTACATATAAAGTATTTTAAAATATTATTTAAAGGGCATACTCAACAACAGGCTCTTAAATATTTTAATCCGAGATCATCTCCCATGCTGGTATGGGAGAAATGAAAAACTTAGAATGTACCAGCTGCTTTTCTTCCCGCGCAGATCGTAAAAGCCGATCGAGGGAATGGGCAAAAATGCGAATCATGTTACCAGGCGATGCGGCTAGTAACCCATCACTGTATTGATTGCTTTTCCACCTTCTCGCCCACCATGACGCTAAAAGTGGCTTTTGGGTCTTGCGGCCCTGGGCTCTGCATAGAGCCGCAAGGCCCAAAATGCTCTGTCTGCCCCATTAGGGATAAAGACGTGATAGTATGTATGTATGTATGTTTAATCCGAGATCAACACTGCTGTGTGACCGGTTGATTTTTTTGTAAACTGAATTTGCATGAAATACTTGCGAATATGGTGCATATAAGCATAGCACTTAATCACTTTACTAAAATTTTATTTTTAAGACTTTCATCACAATTATATTATTTGTGCTCTTCTTGATAATATGCTAAAAACATTTCTTTTTTTCCGCCCCGAGTTTAATTTCCCGCTAAATTTATTGCCGTTTTGTGATTAAGAGACCCTCAATTAGTAGCTTTAATTTCCCAAGTGACCTATCGGGGCACTCTCGGAATAGAATATTTTCGAAGGAATTATGGATATTAGCGTTACCGAAAATCGGTTTTACTTTTACATGCTGGTCTGCGATAAAAGGAAAACTTGGAACATTTTGACTGCTTTTTTCTCGCAGATCATAAACATTGATCGATTAAGGAAATGCGAATTATGTTTCGAGATGATGCACCTTGCAACCCATCTCTACTTTGATTTCTTTTTCCACTTTTTTGCCCATAATCATGCAAATTGAGCTGTATTATATAAGGACTATATATACGACCAAATCACACAGATTGGGCTAGCCCCAAAGTAAGTTCGAGACTTGTGTTAGGAATGTTAATTCAACGATACTATATTTTATAACAAATTCACACCAAATTTAGATAAAAATCCAAGACCCAGGCCAATTTGAAAAAGATCATACTCCATCATGATCTCACCGAGAATCAAACCTATTACAGGACCTCCAGTTTGACAGCCTGGCATGACGCCACTCAGCCAAAGAGGTCCTGTTTATTGAACATTTTGTTGTACATTAAAATTGTAGTGATCTTCTGTATGGTGGTTCTAATCTAAGCTGGAAGTCATACAACTAGTCAATGCATAGTGTACGTAAGTCAGCAAAGCAGCTTACAGTTACTGCAACCTATTAATAAAACTATACGCAGTCAGATTAAAAGCGTCGTGCCAGAGGTTGCATATTATCGCAACTCAAAAGCTGCAGAATTGTTAATAGATTTCGCCTATTGTCTGTTCATGTAGTCAGTTTGATCCGCTTACAAGGAATTTGCTAGCAAGCAGGCACTAACGTTTTGTTAGATATATCACGGAAGTTTCAAGTATGCTTGGACAATCAGGCGCTTGTACGAATTGAGGCGACTTCTGTGCTATTTCTATGCCTTTGTTATAAGCACAAAGAGAAACGCTACGTAGTTCAAAATGAGCACACAAGATGGCGCTATCATATTTTACAACTCGATATTAGAATTATTTCGATTGACTGCATAAATATAACCTTCTATAAACATCGTCAGAGCCGCGGTTCCCCAGGCACAACACCATGCCTAGCGAAAAGATCTTCTTTTGAACTTCCTTTGGTCGAGCATATAACCTCACTCTTGTTATAGAATATATATAGTTATAGAATATTGGGCGAAAACTCTGCTATATCTTTGGTCTTCAGTTGTTTAGAAGAGGCGCGTTATAATATGATTTACTTGGCTTCAGTAACTCGGGGATCTAACATTTCTACTAAGTATCTCTTTATCAGCTGAGAAAATAGATCGAGAATCCTACATTTTTTATCAAGTAATTTACTAAGGTACTATCATTGAGAACAACAAAATCCCCGCTCTGGTAACTCAATATAATGATAAACGACACCCTGCGGAGTATTTGCCCAATTCTCGCAAATCATTTTGTCTATTTTCAGAGTATTGGTCTGATGAAACGGGAAAATCTTATTAGAAGTTTCGGCAAGAATTGCTGTTGAATTTTTCAATGTCAGTTGAAAATTCTTCAATTTAATAATGATAATCTCAGACCAAAAATCTGAGGATATCATGTTAATAAATAATAGTCATGATTGTCACCGCGAAACTCTAAAATTAAATAATGTGTAATGTTCCATGAAAAATATACTTACTCCCAAGATTATATTCAGACAATACCTCATATTACAATCCCATCGTTAGAATGTGTCGCCAATATAATGAAATCCTGGTTACTAATAGAGACATAGACATTTACCACTTCTCATTACACACATTCCGGCGGCAAGTATTTATTCACTTAACCAGATAACGTAATCAATTAATGTTTTTATTTTTATTTTTTATGAGCGCTTCGCTATCTTTTATAGTTTCTCATATTTTAATTATTTCAAGAAAATTGTGTCGAACTCTAGCGCATAAACTTGTGATTTAAATTATATTTAGACTTTTTAGGCATACATATGTAAGGAAAACAATTTAGATCAACACCTAAAACTTATATTGTACCTACATAAGAATATGATTGTTATCTGTTTTGTGTGCTAAATAAAGAAATGAAATTAAATAAAGAACAGTTCAGCTTTAGTACAGTATTTTAAAAAAGGGAATAAAATACTTAAACAGATAACTTTCCGGTGACGTCCGACAGCGTCTAGTTTATTCAGAATGTCGGCGTCAAATTTTCATTTTGTGCCGTTTGAAAAATGTGAGAGTATAAGTTAGTTCAGTTCCATGAGCAGTTCACACCTCCACTGGGGGATGTGTGGTGGAAGTTATAAGCGAAATACTGTAACTTATTATTATGTCCGTGCTGGTCTGGTATTAAAGAAAAAAACCGGCCAAGTGCGAGTCGGACTCGCGCACCGAGGGTTCCGTACAAATTTAATACCTCTACGCGTTTATGAGGAAATGGGTAGTAAGTTTAAAATTATTAAAAAAAAATATATTATGTGATGTAACTAAAAATTTATGGTTTTCGTAATTTTTCCTTTATCTATGCTATAAGACGTTGCTTCGTACCAAATTTCAAGATTCTGAGTTCACGGGAAGCACCCTGTAGGTTTTGATTCCCTTGCAAGTGTCGAAAATTTGCGGCATAAACGGCTGTATCTTTTGATTGCGTTGGCTTAGAAGTTTGATTTTTTCACAGCTTCAAGGGACAGTAGACTTGAGTAATTGATATAAATTTCAGCTTCATACCTCCACGCGTTCCTGAGAAAAAGGGTCTTGACAGACGGACGGACGGACGGACAGACGGACAACAAAGTGATCCTATAAGGGTTCCGTTTTTTCCTTTTGAGGTACGGAACCCTAAAAACGTAAAATGTACCAGATGTTTCTCTTTTCGCGCAGATTGTAAAAGCTAATCGAAGTATTGGGTTGTATCGTAAATAAATGATGCCGCTAGCATTCGCGTTTGAGGTAGTGCTCTACAAGCTTTTTCTGGACTTCGTCACCATCATCATTTGGTATATTTAGTCTCCACTGCAGGAGCACGACCCTCTCTTGCACTACTAGAGCCATACTTAGCCAGAGCAGCCAAAGGATTTGACCTACACTCTCCACGCTGCCTAGACGGGTTGGAGAGGTTTCACTGATTTTTATAAGCTATTTTAAGCTTGTATGTCTTAATTCGCCTTCTACGACATTCATGGAAAGACTTGGATTGGTCCTATTCTTCTCTGCCGGAAACCACTCGGCTTTCTGAACTTAAACTGTCTCCACTATATTTTGATTCATTTTACCTATCAAAGATTACAAAAATACCTGTTTCTCTTTGGAACATTTCTTTAGAATCAGGTCCGAACGCAAAATTAATAAAGCATACTATGTTGGAATAAAGTAATTGATATACGTAATAGTTACAGGCATATACGTTATTCGACAAACATGTAATTAAGGCATTAAGCAATACAATGAATGAAGATTCTGAATAATAATTCAATCATACTGATATTACGACTGAGCAATCGTTTCTCCACCCAATAATACACCTCCTAAAAACAACGTAGTCCTACCCATGGCTAGCTGATAGTTGGCTTCGTCACGATTGTTCGACAAATGTATATAGCTAATAATAACAATAGAAAAAACAAAAGGAAAAACTTAGGCTTCTCTTCCCGCGCAGATCGCAAAAGCTGATCGAGGGTCTGAGCAAATTTGCTAATTATTTTAATAGGCGATGTGGTTAGCAACTCATCACTATTTTGATTCCCTTTTCCACCTAGCCCACGATCACGCTCAAAGTGACCTTTGAGTCTTGCGGCCCTGGGCTCTGTCTGCTTACAGCCGTTAAACCGAAAACGCTCTGTCTGTCCCGTTAGAGATAAAGACGTGATAGTTTGTATGTATGTAGTAAATTAGTAATAAGTATTTTATGACTTAAACCAACCGCAAGCCAGAGAAGGCTGGAGCTTCTCGTGATCGTTAGTTTAGGAAATATCGCAGTTTCCGCGGAATGAATAGAGCGAGACGTGATTTATATGAGGAGATAGATCTTGCGGCTTAAAAACTCTTGGAATATGTAACTATGCTAGTAGACTTTACTTCTTCACAGCGCGTTTCTGTTGAATCCTTAGCTAAGTGGCTTCGGGCTTAAGGTGCGCGTTCTCGCTTTTATTCAGATATATACAGATACATTTTCACGTCTACATCCCTGACGGGGCTGTCAGAGCCTAGGGCCGTATAGTAAGACACAAAGGCCACGCTTAGCGTGATGGTGGGCGTTAAGATGGAAAAGGAATCAAAATAGTGATGGGTTGCTAGCCGCATCGCCTATTTACATAATTTAAATCTCACCCATTCCTTAGATCGGCTTTTACGATCTGCACGGGAAGAGATGCAGCTGGTACCTACATTCAGAGCGCCGCAAAAATCGGAGGTTACTTTTAGTTGTTGGACGAGAAGGTGGAAAAAAAAAACAAAATAGTGATGGCTTATTCAAAACCCATACCATCCGAAAAATAAGTTCATTCCAATAAAAGATAGATTTAAGTACTTCGTATTATTTATTTTTACTTAACTTTAATATGGTATATAATATATCAAGTCCTGAAAAATCTTACAATCAACTTAACTATAGTCTTTGGCTTCATACAATTTTCTCTGGCTTCTGATCTGACGAACCTGAAATCAAAAATAATTATATTATTATAGCGACCACTGAGGAACTAACGAAATCCATTGAATCTGGTTCGATTCATCACCGTCTACAGGCCAGGAATGGCGACGGGATTACGGATAATTTATTGAATTATTGCAGAGTATTTATACTAAAACATTATAGATTATTAGTATATTTAAAAGTTTGTTTGTTTGTTTGTAATAACTTTATTGTACCAAAACAAATACATATACAAAGACAGCTTACGAAAGAGCAAATATACACAGGCGGACTTATCCCATGTAGGGATCTCTTCCAGTCAACCTGCGATAGATTGAGAGGATATTTACTCAATTAAAAAGGTTTTTGGTTAAAACTAACGTGAGATGCAGTCATTAATAATTTCAAAACACGGGTAACTCACGTATAGAGTCAGCTACTGCCACGTTCACGTATAGAGGCAGTAGCTGATTAAAAAGTTAATACGTGATGTGCTACAACAAACAACAAAATTAGTTATGTTTGTATGTTTGTAAATTCTTATGGTACAAAAAGGACACCACAAAAATACAGTAGATAAGAAATACCAATTATTTGCTTGTTAATTAAATATATATCTTTGTGCTCATCATGTACGCTTATAAAGATATACTTTATCTTGAATATGAAAGACCGAGCATTTTGGCTTTTACGGTTCTAAGCAGACAATACCTAGGGCTACACCCAAGCTTTATTGTGGGCGAGAAGATGGTGTTAAGAGCAGCCTGGAAAGCTCAATGACTGTCATCTAGTGACAAAAGTTAGCAAACTAGTGTGCAGGCTTCTTCACCATGTTTTGCTTTACCAGACAACATCTTGAAGAAGCAAGGGGTGGCACTTTCGAATTATTAAAATCTCAAAGGTATATGATGCGTCTGGAATGATCAACCTGTGCCTGACGCACGCAGAACCTTCAAAACCAGCACATATCTGCTATTGACGTGTAACCCCTCAGACTTCCGTAATCAGGCTAGTAATTAGTACTTCTTCTTCTTCTTATCGTGTGTGTTAGTGACTAACACTAGTGTCAGAGTTTTTAGACCGCCTTAAAGGCCTCTGACATTAGTACTAAGCTTTAGGACACATTAAAAAGTAGTACAGATGTAGAGCTCAACATATTTATGGGTAGATTTGTCATTATAATATTGTTATTGTGATACTAGCTATATTTGACATAGAATTTAATTAATTTTTTTTTTTAGAAAGTATAAAATGTTTAAATGCAGCTATCTACATGGCGAATTTGATTTCAATCAGATTAGGTGCTTTCCGATTTTACAGACAAGAGTTGACATTTAAAGGGATGCCAAGTGTGTAGACTATACTAAAAATAACTACATAGAACTTCAACATTTGACAAGGAATCTATTTGAGTAAGTATTCCTTACTGAATCAGTCAATCACCTATATTCAACGTGGAAGGGACATATCCGAACCAAGAGCTATACTAGATCAATATAGTATATTGAAATTAAATGGCCACCAAAAAAACAAATAAAAATTGACGTTCCCATACAAACTGCGCGATAGGCTGCACACTTTTGTACGGAAGTGCCAATCTATGGACTTCCTGTGACTGATATGATGAAGTATTCGTTACAACTGAGTTAAGACTTTCTTTGGTGATCAATAATGTGTTAGTCCTTTTATATTTATTAATTTTACTGCATAGATAAATTTTCGTACATTCTCTATTTTGTGTTCCACATCACAAAGATTTGAAGATTAAACCGTTTGAGGAATTTCTATAGGCCCACCTTTTGTCAAATTATGTCTTAATCTGCAAGCGGCTGACTTATTAGATTTGCGGATGATCTTATAACAATAGGAAGGTACTGCAATACCTAGAGATTAACGTTCATATTAAAATACCTGGTTAGTAAAATAATGGGGAGATAAAAATATTAATTGACATTCAAACATGGTTTTGTTCAATATTTAGTCCTTTTCATATAAGCGCAATATTTATGGATCATTTTTTATCATAAAACTATACAAAATTAAAAAAGACACAATTTTAACAAATTTCTAATTTTGCTTCTATAAGTTTTAGTTTTTTGTTAGGACGGTGTAGGTTATTAAAAAAATCTTTTTTTAAAGTTAGTATATGTGATGTCCCAATGGCATTACTTTTGTTCGGCGGCGTAATGTGTAAACGCTGAAAAGTCTTTCCAATCAAAAAACCCATAAAAAAAACTCACAATCTCACCAATACAATGTTTCGAAACAGGTTCATTCCATTTTTGCCTACAACCAAAATATCAGAAACCGCGAAAATAAAGTAAAGGTGCAAACCCACCGGTATCATTCGCAGTTTCCGTCACGGGCTCGTTCCATTCCTGCTTCTCGCTCGTGCCGAATATCACATAAATGGTGTTGCAGACGACAAAAATGGCCGACGACACGTAGAACACCGTGCGCCACTCTTTTGGGTCGGTCTGAAAACATTGCGGATGAGTACAGAGAGATTGAGGCAGTCAAGTGGGATTTGAACTTGCGTGGAGGGTTCAGTACATTAAATAACTGGCTAAACGCGGGTCTCGCGCTCGAAGGGTTGCATACTATTATCTATAAAAAGTCACGTTTGTTGTATGAGAGCATGATAAAAATAATATAAAATTTTAACTGTTTAGCTATCACGGTTCATGAGACTGTAAAGCCTGGTGACAGACAGACGGATAGCGGAGTCTAAGTAATAGGGTCCCGTTTTTACCCTTTGGGTACGGAACCCTAAAAGTACATCGAAAAATAAACGTTGAAATAATAGTAATTAGTTCTACGCATCTCTTACCTCCTATGAAGGAAAACGAAGGAAACTTTAAGACTAGTGACTTTTTCAGTTTACTAGTGTGTGAATAGGAGAAAGCAATGACAAACCATCCCATTATCTCTGACTAAAAATCAGATTAGAAATGTTGTCTTCATCAGGGCGAATGTGACGAGAGGCCCGTACACCGCACCGGCTCGCGACACACTGAGTGTCAGTCACTCAGTCACTCAGTGTGTCGCGAGCCGGTGCGGTGTACGGGCCTCTCGTCACATTCGCCCTGATGAAGACCTCCGAATGAAGTCGAAACATGTCGGCAGTAGACTCCACACGTTAGTTTCAATCAAAAGATTGTAGAAGTTCGTAATAACGAAAATTGGGAAAGGAATGTTGAGATGGTTCGGGCATGTAGAAAGGATGGATGAAAGGAAATTTACTAAAAGAGTCTACAAAGCGAATATGAGGGAAAGAGTGGGTCAGTGTCGTCTTCGAAGAAGGTACCAGATTGCAGACGTTCTTAAAAAATAAGAGGTCAGCAGTACCCCGTAACCGGCGGGCACGTATGAAGAGAGTGATGAGTGTAGATGAAGCGAAAGAGATCTGTCAGGATTGTAGCAAGTGGAAGTCTATAGTCTCTGCCTACCGCTGTGTAAAACAGGCGTGATAATAAATATCTTTGCCAAAATCATCGTTGTGAGTGTCTCAATATTAGCTCATTAATATCATATGAATGTAGAATTCTAAGTCATTGTGATGGTAAAATATTTAAGAAACTCAGTTCATGACACTGCCAACTTGCCTCAAACATTTCATTCGACCTTTTGGTATGGAACTCTAAAAAAATGCTTGCTGTGAGGATTGGGGACAGAGGAAAATAACTGGGAAATACGTTGAAAAAGAATTCGTGGATAGTCCCTGTTAAAAATGTAGGTGACCGTGTAAACGGGACACCGTGCAAAAAGAGGTTTCAGCAAAAACTGCTGTACCGATACACTCGAAACCAGAAACCTATTTCTTTTATCTTTTGTTGTATAACATGGAGTTTACTTAGTCAGGATAAAACTAGTGAGTTCAACCGAAGCTCGTTTATTATCCAAAACCGGAGAGCATGCATGAAAAGAATAATACAAATTTTAATGTTGATAATGCGAAATAGGTTTGCAAGGATCGTAACAAGTGAAGATCCACATTCTTTGCCTATACCCTTACTTCTTACTTACTTCCCTTGAGGACAGTTATCCGCAATTAGGCACAAATCGGCCGGTCCCGATTTGCGTGGGGAGCTCAGATTGAAGGACGTTCTTTAATATGAGGTGGGGAGCTTACGATGGCCTCAGTTAAAACCTATAATACCGTTATTGAAAACGGGTTTACTATTTCGTTTCGAAAAATGGTGATGCGATTTTCACTGTGTATCACATACGATAACACGATATATCTCAAAATTATTGGAACGATATTTTACTCGGTCAATACTTTACTCGAACTGGCATGATTATACACGTACTTCTTTATCGCTAAGTAAGTGAGGTATACAGAGCATTTTAGATGTTACGACTCGAGCATTTTAGATGTTACAACTCTTACAGAGCCCAGATTCGTAAGACTTACAAAAAGCTTTTGCGCCTAGACAAATATATTTTTTTAACAACTCAAATCATATTTTTTTCAAAAAATCTCATAATTCTAGATTTTAGAGGTCAAAAACGCTCTTAATATCAGTTTTTCTGCTACATTAAATCTAAAGTCATGCTGAAAATAGATATGATTAATCACAAGTGAGATTATTATGTGTCGCTTTATTTTCTTAACAACAACTTGTTTCTTAATTTCTTATCAGTACCAAATAATTTATTTTAGACCCTGAAAAGTACCCAATTTTCATTTTCGCCCATTTGATCAGCTTCTATGATCTGTGAAACTGCACTTCAAAGGATGGTTTCATACAGTACACTCACCTCATCGTCCAAGATGACTCCAGCTACCAGCGGAGCTATCAGTGAAATGATGTTAGCGAGGCAGTTGGTGATGCCCATCAGCGTGCTCGCGAAGTTGGGGGCCATGTCTATGTGCACCAACTGTGAATTAATAGATACGTATTACTTTTAATGCCCAAGCCATAACATGCAAGAAGTCAATTTGGTGGTGTGGCAACCTCTATCGCATTACGATGAACTAAAACTATAGAATATATATAAGATAGAGGCTTTACTCGGTCAACGTGACTTAGGAGACTTTATTACACAAAACACAACTTTAAAGCTTACCAAATAGCCAGTATAATGTCCAGCATTGAGCGCAAGGGTCAGCGTCAGAAGAGAAACGGCGACGGTGACGTTAGCAGGTGCGTACGATAGGATGATCAGGACTATGGCTGGTCCATATTGACCTGGAAATCAAATATGAATACAAGAGAGGGTTTCGTACATTGATCTGAGTTCCATAACTTATTTTGTCTTCCATCTGTGTGACCCAGTTGAATACTAGTCTCGCAAGTGCCCCCCACCCGTTGAAGTATACCGGATAAAAAAGGTTTTCAAACAAAAAAGTTGCGTCTTAATAAGGGTGACAAAAAGGTTTATGACATTTTTGATTTTTGAAGTGAAAACTTCTTTAGCGGCGTTGTGCACTTCTTCACACTTCTGCCGGCACTCCCAGAGTGCAACCCGTCGTTTTTTTTTTATATAGCTGTAATATGATAAAGTTTTCCATTCTCATATTTTCGCCATATTGAAAAATTTTGACAAACTGAATCGACAAACAAAATCTATAAAATTTTCGAACCTTCTCAGTAAATGTTACTAGAATCGGTTAAGAAATGCGACCTTTAGGATAAAGCAGCCGAACAGACTGAAAATCGAACAGCCAGATTTGGCCAATCTCGAAACTGAGACGCTTCGCTCGCTCGGTCAATTAATGCAATGACAAAATTAAGGTCATCCCTTCAACGCATTAATGTAGTCATAGAAAATAGGCAAAAAGCCAGAACTAGAATGTGCCAGCTACTACTCTTTTCACGCAAATTTCTCATTTAAGCCGATTAACGCTAAGGGAAATGGGCGAGAATCTGAATCATATCAATAGGCGCTGCGGCTAGCAACCCGTAACTTTAATAGTGATGGGTTGCTAGCTACAGCGCCTATATCTTGATTTCGCTACATTTACGTCCACCATCATGTTGTGGCTTTTAGATCTATCTCATGGCCCTAGGCTTTGCCTATCTTTTATAGATAGTGTATGCATCCATTGCATTCCATAAGCATAGATTGGAAGGAGCTCAATGTACGAGTATCTTATAGACACTTACTGATAGAATTGCTAATCTTCCTAGACGCGGTGATGCTGATCCACTTCTTCTTCAGCACGTAGTCTGACGTGAAGCCCAGAGGGAAGCTCATAATGTACATAGCGAGGTATGGCAGCGCTGACATTACACCGTTCTGGAATTAGTATTCGTAGGAAGGAGTTAAGGATTATTTTGTGGTCGTAGAAGTTGTACGTCCTCGACGTGAGAATCCTGCCAGTGCCGGATGGCTTCGATAGATATATCACTACATGGCAAGAGATTGCAGAAGACAGAGACAAGTAGAAGAGTAGGGGGAGGCCTAGCCTGCAGTGTCGTACATAACTTTGATAAGCTAGGAAAAAAGTTGTATCCTTTTCCATAAGATCCTTCATCCTCAAACAAAAACTCAGATCTCGATTGTTGGAGAGATATTCTGATTTAATATTACGCGTATAATCCTTTGTGTAGTTTGTGCCGTCAAACAAATAACATTGAAGATAGAAAGGTCAGCATAAGGATGTTTCGAGAAGGAAAACACAATGTGACAGATACGAATGTCTGTGGTGTTAGCCACAAATACTTTAAAATAATAACCGGCAAAGTGCAAGTCACACTCGCGCATGATGCTTCACGTTTGTTGAAACAAGAAGCCCCTCTTAAATAGTATTTAAAAAACACATCGTCTATGAAAATTTCAACTGTCTAGATAAAGCAGTTCATGACGGACAGCTTGTTGAGAGACAGACGGAAGGACAGAAATACGAACAGGGAAGTTTTAGAAATAGGGTCCTCGTTTTTACCCTTTGGGTACGGAACCCTAAAAACAAACTAAAATTTTCACACTTGAAATCAAGTAGAAGACATCAAATCTATATCAAGTAGAAGATATCAATATCAAGGTATAGGCTTCTACAAAGTATATTGCAACCTTGTACCTTATTTTTATAATAAAGAGCAAAAACCGTTTGTAAATGTTTGAGGCCTTAGATTTAAGATTTTAAAAACTTTCAGTTAAATTCGCAAACTGAATAAAAGTTGTCGTTCGTGACGTATGGGTTTGTTGGAAGTTATCTCATAAGTTTAATGCTCGCAGCTAATCTGCTGTCAGTGTGTCGAAGCTATTTGTCTCTCGCTCGCTAGTCTACTAGAGTTTTCTAGTTTTTCAAATGTTACTTAAGTATTTGGATTTTCTAGTCTTTTATTAAATTTTGTAAAATTTCCTTCAAAATTTGTTATTTAGGGATAGATTGACAATTTTTTTCTACGAATTTCGTAAGAGGCAACTAAGAGAGGTATAGGTAAAAATACGGAACCCAAAAACGGGTAATACATACATAATATCACGCCTGTTTCCCATAGTGGTAGGCGAGACTATGGATCTCCACGCTACGATCCTGACAAACCTCTTTTGCTTCATTTTAAGTCATGAATCTTTTAATACATGCCCTTCGGGTAACGGGTATTAGAGTCCTGTTTTTTTATTAAAATAATATTTCTTACCGCTTTAATATCCACGCCCAGCACTTTGCTCATGTAGGACGGCATCTCGGTCATGAGCGTCCAGAAGCCCCAGTTGTGCCCGCAGTGGACAATGATCAGCGATATGAACGGCAGAGAAGTAAGGATTGACTTCCAAGGTGTTTTTAGTTTCTGAAATTAAATAAATTAATCAATATTCATTAATTTTTTTTTATATAATAGCTAAACTTTTTTAATCAATTCACCTTCCAAACAAACTCATTAAATACTGTCCATTGACGAATATCCTGATGACGTCTAATTTAGAGGTCTATTAAGACACTGTGTTGGACCGAATACAATTCCTTGAGGAACGTCTTATTTTATTTCTGTAATTTCAAAATAAACATCTTCTTGTTATCTTTTATTGACCTAATCAGCGCGAAGCGTGAGCGAATCCAAAATGATGTCATTTTCTCGTTGTCCCTCTGTTTTCTTCTATAAGTCGATTTCTCAGCCTATTAAATTTTTTAAAATAATTTCAAGTGCGCAATGTAAAGTGTATATTATCTATGATATTCGTTTTTAAATTATATTATTGTTCACTTCTGCCACACCTAATCGAACGTACGTCTATGTCATAAGAAAACGGATATTACCTTTTGTTCCCCGACGTGTCCCAAAGAATGCTCGATGTACGACCTCTCTTCCACACTGATGATATTGGAAGTCTGTGGCGAAGACGAGCCGATGAAGATGTATAAGACTGTCCAGACTACCCCCAGGCAGCCCATGGAGTAGAAGATGGCTGGCCAGCCCCAGTACTCAGCTATGTAGCCAGACGCTATAAGCTGTAGAGCTGTGCCCAGTTGTGCTCCTTTGAAAAAAAAAACAATTACAGGTACTGATGCAGTGGCAGTGGGAGGGATACAGCGCGACGAACCGATAGTCGGTAGGGCAAAGAGGTTCTCGAATGGCGACAACGTACTGGCAAGCAAAGCGTAGGGCACCCACGAACAAGGTGGTCAGATGACCTGACCAGGGTCGCTGGAAGGCGCTAGATGCAAGCCGCTCTAGATCGGTAATTTTGGAAATCCTTGGGAGAGACCTAAGTCCTGCAGTGAATGTTATGAGGCTGAAATGATGATGATCACGACACATACTGAATGAAATAAGGTTAGCCGCTACGTATTTGATATAGTAGTTAAATGAATTGATTTACTAAATTAAACCCAACGTTTAACTCACACACGGACGCGTGTATGCAAATGTGTGTTTCTATAGTTGTTAGGCTTGTATGAGCTTCACAGCTATGTTAGTGGTTTACCTGAATACACTAAAGTTCCAAGTCTGCTCTTCTCTTCCAATGGAACCCATTTTCCAATTATGTTGTGCATTGAAGGATACAGGAACCCTTGTGACAGACCTTGAATCACTCGACACGCACAGACCAACTTCCAGCCTCCCTAGAAAGTAATTAGACAGGTATTACGTCTTCAACTCAAAACGATGACGACTCAGACGATTTATATATTTACAACTATCACAAATTTTGCTCATTAACGATGACTTTGCTAACGCTACCTTTGTTACGCACACAGAAGAGTATGTGCATACACTTTACAACAACAAGCAAGGGTTGGGAAATGGGAGCACTCTTGAGATAAAACATTGTATTTATCGATAACCGATAAATGTATTTGTTTTGTACAATAAAGTTATTACAAAGAAACAAACATTTTTTAAAATAAAATTGTTCATATTACGACACTATCAAAGATCGCAAAACTAGGAAGTTTAACAAGACAATCTACATCTATTATTACTATGTAATTGACGAGGGACGAGGGACGAGAGAATGGGAACAACGAGTGAAGGAATCACCTATGGCACATGTGTAGGTACTATGTTTTACTTTTATAAGGTTTTTGTAACTTTTTCAAGTGTACATAAACCAATAAAATAAATAAATAAAGAAAAGGAAATATTGAGGGATATTAAAGCGCTGGATGCAAGCGCTCTAGATCGTTTTTTTTTTTGGAAATCTGGGGAGGCCTATATCCAGCATGGACGTTATGCGGATGATATGATGATATAGAAGTTAACTTACAAAGTGCGCTCCGACAGGTAGCAACAAGGAAGCAGCGGAGTTGACCCCAATGCACATGGTGATGAGTATCTTGCTGCCGAACTTCGCGGCCAGCTCGCCCCCCGGGATCTGCAGGATCACGTAGCCCCAGAAGAAGGATGATAGGATCACGCTCTGAGTTTGGACGCTCCAGTCGAATGACTGAAAAAAAATATAAGACTTTCAATTGGGTATTTTCCTAAGCCAAAAATAAATTATTTTGTACTAATAATAAAATAAAACATCGCAAAATAACGTCACTTGACTTTGAAAATATCTATTTTAACGTGATTTTAAATTTATTATTGCAGAAAAACTGATAAAAAGAGCGCTATTTGACTCCAGAAATCTATGACGTCACTCGCCTGTATTTCATACAAAATCCCATAGAAACTGTTTGTTTTGACGTTTAGAAAAAAATATCTGATTTGACTTGTTGGAAAATAGCGTATTGGTATTTAGAATTTTTTGTTTTCCGACTTACAGAATAGAATAAAAAGTTTTATTTTTAAACCATACTGGGGATTCCAAACACAATCAATATGTGTGTAGGAATTATTATTTTTTATCTGAATTACACCCAATTCCACTTCCCCTTTTACTTATCCCATTATTTGACACTCACCTAAATTTCTCTAACAACCCGAAGGTTGGCTGTTAGATAATACTTTTAGCATTAAATCCTCCTATTGTGCCGTACAAATTGTATTTTATACAATAAAGGTTAAATAAAGAAATGTGTATCAAAAAGTATACACATGGCGCTGAACGTGTTAATTTCTGACAAAAAAAAGGGTGTTATAAGTTTGACGCTAATGTCAGTCTGTCAGTCTGTATGTTGTTCTGTGGCATCGTAGCTCTCGAACGGATGGACCGGTGTGGTTTTTAAAGTGGAAGCAAGTTCCCTTGTGGTCTTTCTTTGCTGTTTTTTGTTAAAAACTAACGTGAGACACAGACAGGCATGTGGGCATTAGCTGACTCTATACGTGAGTAACTCGTTAAATAATTGTAATAATGTTCTTAGCTATGTTTGATGAAAATCGATTAAGTCATTTAAAAATTATAGGGTTAACTTGAAAAATAAAGCTTGTAAAAATATTTGCATGTTATTATGTACCATTACTAAAATTCATGACAATATACCTGTTACCTTATTTTATTCAAATAAAATATTTTGACCTTTTTAATGTCGGCGGTAGGTCAGATGTAATGACCGTCATTAGGACTCGTGAGATTTATCGCGATAAAACATGTCGAGTGGATTCTGAACAGTTTTGTTTTGCAAATACTCAAATACAAAAACCAGAACAATGGCGTGAGGTACACAACAATAATACAGTTTGTTTTTCTTGTGTGTAAGTGGCCAACACTGGTGTCAGGATTTTAAGTTGCATAAATAAATATATATGGACAAATAACACGGATTGAGCTAGCAACAAAGTTAGTTCGAGACTTGTGTTATGGGATACTAATTCAACGATACTATATTTTATAACAAATACATATATAGATAATCATCCTAAACCCAGAATCCCAATCTGATTTAAGTAGAGCAGATTGTTTATGATTTTCGGATTGAAAGCAGCTAGCCGATAAACTTGCTACAGTTAGCGATAAGAGTTTCAACCATAACATTACAAATAAAGCAGCGAATCACGTTTTTGAAGGGAATTTACGGCACTTGAATTGCGTAATAATGGCTAGACAATTGTTGCTATTGTTTGATTGATGTGCAAAAAAACCTAAGTACAAAATGACTGACAAACTTAGCCACAAACTGGCTTTAAAATTACTTTGATTTTACAGCCTTTTATACTGAGTTAATAATAAATTGATGAAGTTTTCGCCACGAGTGAGATTCAAACTGACGCCTCTCATATGTATACCACGAGCACATAATTTATATAAGTATTCTTCTTCTTCTTATATTTAAGAGCTGGGCTCTTGTCGGTGGAGTGCTTTCCATGTCTCTCTTCCTTCCGCTAAGTTCTTAACCTCTTTATATGTTTTCACGTTTAATTTTTCTTTTATTTGGTCTATAAATTTTCTTCTGGGTTTTCCTACTCCTCTCTTTCCTTCTATTTTTGATAAAGTATTACAACATCATTATCATTCTCTCTTTCATTATCATTCGGTCTTTTTAGTCTCCACTGCAGGAGCACAACCCTCTCTGTACAACTAGGCTAGAGCCATATTTGGCCTACACTATCCATGCTGGCCAGACGGGTTGGAGAGGTTTTATTTATGTTTATATGCTTTGTTAAGTGTAATTCCTAATTCGCCTTCTACGCCATCCACGGAAAGACTTGGAGTGGCCCTATTCTAATCTGCTGGAAACCACACGGCAAAGTATTACATACAGAAAGGAATCTCCTAAGGTCCTGCGCAGTCCCAGTTCCCCGTCCCCACACCTCTACTCCATTCTCGCCTTGTCGCGTGTGTTGAGCGGGCGAACGCACACACACATTACCATATGCACGGATGTATAGTTTCGTTTGTAGTAGTAGGCGTAAATGATACTCCGCTTCTATAAAGTGCCATATCCATAAGTGTACTTCCAATAGTGCTAGCATGACTTCGGTTCACCCCGGAGAATTTTTCCATGAAAAATTATCTGTTCACGTCTTTATGCATACATAATTCTTCACCTCTTCAACCCGTCTGGCTAACGAGGAGAGTGCATACTGTGGCCAAGTATGGCGTAGTAGTACAGAGAGGTTCGTGCTCCTGAAGTGGAGACTAAAATACTTGAAGACGATGAATTTTCACTACTACTTACCAATCAGCCGTGTCCTAGACAATGAGTATAGAAAAACTTTTGGGCATAAAGTGGTTACTAGTATATGTGTATGTACCAGCTGCTTCTCTTCCCACGCAGATCGAAAAACCGATCGAGGGAATGGGCAAAAATGCAAATCATGTTAACAGGCGATGCGGCTAGCAACCCATCACTGTATTGATTGCTTTTCCATCTTCGCGCCCACCATGACGCTAAAAGTGGCTTTTGGGTCTTGCGGCCCCGGGCTCTGCATAGAATCGCAAGACCCAAGATGCTCTGTCTGCCCCATTAGGGATAAAGACGTGATAGTATGTATGTATGTATGTAGTATATGTGTGGCCTATCTATCTAGAATATGACCACTCTATCTCTTCCTGTGAATGTCGTAAAAGGCGACTAAACAACTATGCACAAACATGATAAGTACGTTTTCAAGTGGCCTTGAAAAACAAAAATACGTAGTCCGGGCTTCAAAGTAGCCTGTATAACTGAGGATACAACTGGAAACACGCTTAGATGAAGAAAGAGGTACTTAGTTTAAGTATTTACTACGAAGAAGTCACGATTATTCCTTAAGTTTACGATACCTACTTTAATTACATAATAATGACGTGACGATTGTTGTGCTATTGTTTGAAATGTATATAAAAACCTACGTTAGTATATGTAGTCAAAGAAATCTTAAAATTATTACATAGGAGTGGTGAAGAGTCGTTAGAGCCGCTTTGGAGATTGTAATTATATATTTTAAATACAATAGCTCGTTTAGTTTCTAGTGATTATAACATATGTTATATGCAATGAGTTCTTACAACGAAGTTTTTCCATTCCTCCGTTTTTAGGGTTCCGTAGTAAACATGGAGCCCTGATAGTTTGACCATGTCTGTCTTTTTGTCTGTCCGTCCGCGGTTTTAATCACAGACTTAAGGTACTAGAAAGCAACAATTATTTCATACAAATTCAGTAGGAAATTAGTTTTTTGACGTTTTTAGTGGCATAAACTCGATGTTGGCATCGCAACTACGGAACCCTACACTGCGTGTAACCCGACACGTACTTGGCCAATTACTTCAACATGAAAGTGACTCATACAAAAAGTTTGAATATCGAATTTCACTATATCGAATAAGAAAATACTAGATATAATTTGTTTAATGTTTTATTTTGTGTAAATAGAAATCAAGTACAAAAAAATTATCATAAACCCTACTCATACGTGCCTACTAATACAACAGAAAGTACTTGTAAAAGATAAATGTTATATTTTGGACGTGACTGTCCATACTGTTCACGTGTTATGACACTTTAAGACAATGAGCACAATGATAAAATATAAAACTATTTATCAATACTCCACTGACGACCTTCGTGGCGTATTGGTTATCGCACTAATCTGTTTGGAGGCCCTGGGTTCGATCCCAGCCACGGCAAGATGGAAAATCTGTATAATTTATACACATAGGTCTTTCCCAAAGATTTCCAAAATGACCGATCTGAAGCGGCCTGCATCCAGCCTTTTCAAGGGACTTTGTTCAGGTCGTCTGACCACCTTGTAGGTGGTATCTTACGATTTGTCGACTTTTACACTTTTGACGACGTCCGTGGCGTAGTGGTCACCATGCTAGTCAGCCACCCAGAGGTCCCGGGTTCGATCCCCGGTCAGGGCAAGTTGGAAAATGGCCTTTTTAAATTGTCCTGGGTCTTGGATGTTTATCTATACAATGTCCATTTTTATTAAGTACAAATATTTTAAGGGGTGATTCACTCCATAATTTCGAACAACTTTTCCCAATGAATGTATATCGAAATACGAAAATAAAATTTTCATTTTCCATAATAATGATATCACGTGACTACTTCGATTTGTATGAAAACCTAAAAATTTGTTTTCGTATTTCGATATACATTTATCGGGAAAAGTTGTTCAAAATGATGGACTGAATTACCCCTTAAAATATTTGTACTTAATAAAAAAGGACATTGTATATGTATTTGTTATAAAATATAGTATCGTTGAGTTATTATCCGATAACACAAGTCTCGAACTTACTTTGGGGCTATCTCAATCAGTGTAATTTGTCCCTATATATTTATTTATTTATTATTATGTATCTCCTTTGAGAATCACGGGTCTTTTCACCCCGGTCCTTTGAGAGGCTTGCGTGGGGATACAGATCCAACACGTAGAGGCCCTTTGGAGAAGTTGTTGTCATGTGGCGCTCCCGCCAAAACCCATTCCTGGATATACCTATGAAAGGTGTACCCTTGAATAGGTTTTGGCAGAAGATAAAACTATTGCATGAAAAAGGGAAAGGTTTAAGGATTATGGAATGAATTTGGGATGGATTGATGCTGGGATATTGCAATAGAAACGTCACCTGCCATAATCATGATTACTGACTATTGTAGGCAGGTGGTGGCTTGCCGCCCACTAGATGGGCCCCTCAAACGCGCTGACAATAGTTGCCGGCAAAGGAGCAACACCGGTACGGGCGACTCAGGGGTGTCGAGAGTTGTGCTGCGCTTTCTCCGAAGTTACTCGCGTCGTTATGCCCTTTAACACTTCCACCCCTGGAGCAACAGCTCTGACGACTCCTCTCTGCACAGCCAATTAAGGCAATGCAGAGCTGAGAGCCCTGCGAGCCCTCTTGGGTCTCAACCCCGACCGATGAAGAAGCGTCGGGGACGAGGGTCTGACCGGCTCTCTGGAGCACTCGGGTCCGTGGTGTCGTTACTCACCAACAGCTCGCCACAAGCTGCCCTGCGGATGATTATTATTATTTTTACCCAGACCACACCTCTATTTCTTGGTTCTTTTTTGTACTCCCTGACCATTATGATTCCGATCTCTAAGTTACAATGTTACAAGATTTGACATTCAAGAGTTTGATGCAGGAAAACGATCAATATTTGAAATATTGATCGTTTTCCTGCATCAAACTCTCTATCTTTATTTACACCGCGTGTGACGGAGATACCAGATAATAGATAGATAGAAAAGAGATAGAGGAGAAACGATAATACCATCATTTTTATCTAGGACAGATCTAGACACGCGGGAGCGTGATATTACACAAACTATTTCAAAAACATTTTGACCAAGTGTGAATAAAAACTAGAACGGTGTATTTTTAGTATTTATTTATTTCTTTTATAAACATTTGCCTTCACATCGTCATCATCATCATCATTAGGTATTTTTGTCTCTACTGCAGGAGCACGACCCTTTCTGTACTAATAGAGCCAAACTTAGCCAAAGCAGCCAAAAGACTTGGCCTACACTCTCCACTCTGGCCAGACGGGTTGGAGAAGTCTCATTGATGTTTGTAAGAGGTCTTGGAGAGGCCCTATTCTACTCTGCCGAAAACCACACGGCACATGTTTTACACCTTGCCTTCACAGGTTTTAGCCTTATGCGGCTTGCTTGCCTTACAGTTGATTATTTATAACAAATTATCCTCAAAGATACCTTGGGAATTCACTCAGACTGCAACAAAATAGGCCGGTCTCGTATGTTAACGCCTGACAAAAAAGGGGTGTTATATGTTTCACGCTAATGTCTGTCGTTCTGTCTGTGTGTGGCATTATAACTCTCGAAAGGATGGACCCATTTCGATGCGGTTTTTTTCACTCTTAATATCAGTTTTTCTGAAATAATAAATCTAAAATCACATGAAAATGGATATCATCATGGCAAGTGGCATTATTTTGTGTCGTTTTATTTTCTTAACAGTACTAAATAATTTATTTTTGACCCAAAAAGTACCCAATTACCCATAATCACCATCGCAGAGTAGAAGAAACTTGTCTAACTATACTAGAAAACATTGATCTCTGGTTGACTAATAGGTAGTTTACCCGGGCAGTGTGAAAGAAAGAAGCAAGTTTACATTAACAACAAACCTTACATTGGCACTGTTGGGGTCGGTCATAGCGACGATGGCCATGCTCATGTTGACCCTCATGCTGAAGGCGATAACCATCGCGAAGAACAGCATCACAGCCTGGAGATGCCGGACGCCCAGCAACGACTCTGGAAAAGTTTGATTTTAATATTTAAAGAGTACCTACTTTCCTACAATTTTGGACTGGGGATAATAAAAACAAAGAATATACAGCTCTTTGATTTTGAAAACCGGCAAATTACGTGGGAAACAAATTTATAACAATAATAACTTCATATAGGCAGCCAAACCAATTTTTACATAAAAATGCACTAAAAGGCCTCTTCATGTTGGCTTTGGCCTTATGAACGCCTCAAAGGACCGGGTTGAAAAGCGTACCAACATAATGATAATAATAACTTTATTTCAGACACTAAAAGCCCATGCCATGCCTCCTCCTCCTCCAGGGTCCGACCGACAGGCGGTGGTAGACCCAAGAACTGCTGACTTGACATCGTCAAGGAAGATATGCGTACCAATCGTCTTACAACTAAGGATGCTCAAGACCGTGCGAAGCGGAGAAGTGAAAGCCGGGAAGTGGACCCCGACTTCGCAGCGATACATTACAGCTGACGATGCAACTGGGAATACGCTGAGATCAGAGAGAGATACAACTCTTTTATTTGTCTTAAAAAGTGCATTACAGAAACACTATCACATCTTTAACCTTAAAAGTCCCCCGACCCTAGACTTCTCCATACAAACGTAGTCTACGTTTAATTTTGAAACCACATGTCAGATTCCGGTAAAAATTGGTAATTGTAAAGAAATTGCAATTATCTAGGGATAACTGGTTTCCTATGTAAAATTATGAACTGGAAAGAAAATATAACGATTTAGAAGTTTCCCATACTAATGGTCAAAAATGATATAAAACACTATATTCTATTTCAAGTTCATATTTTTACCGTCGGAAACTAGTTATAAACCTAGATAATTGCAATATCCTTGAAATTATAAAATTTTGCCTAAATCGGACATGTCGTTTTGAAATAAAACGTAGACTACGTTTGTATGGATGAAAGTTGTATTTTGGTCTTGGGTCGGGGAACCCTTAACGGGGTAAATTATCTGAGGCCGTGAGAGTCAAAAGCCACATCTAAATATGGCCTTTAGGTCTTACGGCCTTAAATTTCCTATCTTCCTATTGATTGCTATCCATTTCTATCCATTCCAATTGCTATTCATCTTATCCATTCCTAGTGAAGGGTTACTAGCCACTATAAAAGTCGAAATCTACCAAGATTCATATCATAACATATTCGAGCCCATTCCCTTAATAGATATTTTACGATGCGGCTACTCTAATCTAAAATAATTCAGATTCGAGTCCATTCCCTCGCTCGGCTTTTATCAGCCACAGGAAGTCCACTGTTTGATGTTTGATTTCCAAAACGACTGATTAGAAGCGGCATGCATCAAGCGTGGGATAAACGCATGCGTATTTTTCTGGGTCAACAATAAATTACTTGATACTGTTAAGGAAAACTGCCTCCGTGGTGTAGTGTTTAGAGCGTTCGGCTCATACCCGGAGGTCGCAGGTTCGATTCCCGGCGGGGGCAACGACTTTGTGTTGTTGTACTGGTTTGGTTAGGACATTGCAGGCTGATCACTTGATTGTCTGATAAGTAAGATGATCCGTGCTTCGGAGGGCACGTTAAGCCGTCGGTCCCGGTCACTGTCTTTGACATTGGTCGTTACTTAAAACCATGTCAGAGGCCTTTAAGGTGGTTTAAAAACTCTGACACTAGTGTTAGTCACTAACACACACGATAAGAAGAAGAAGGAAGTAAAATGTCACAAAATAATGTCACTTGTAATGATGTTATCCATTTATAGAGTGATTTTAGATTTATTTTTGCGAAAAAACTGATTTAAAGAGCGCTATTTGACTCCCTGACTGTATTTTATATAAATCCCATAGAAAATATTTGCTTAGTCGCTTAGAAAAAAGTGCCTGATTTGACTTGTAGGAAAATAGCGGATTGTGCTAAGTAAAACAAATGTTGCCAGTTTGTTTGAAATTAGTGTTTGCAGAAAATCCACTAAATAGAATGAAATAAATACTAATTAGGAGTGCAGTTTACAGCGGCGTTCAGTTAGATTTATCGCTCGGGCTGCAGCTTGCGTACGTTTGCATTCTTCGAGCTCTTGGAGCAAAGAAACTGGGAGATATAATATTTTTCATTGGCAAAGTAATCAAGGGTCTCCTTTTAGCTTCGCCAAAAATTCTCTAGTGTGCAAATTCGGGTTTTTCTTGTGTATAGGTTGCATTTTTCTTGTTGTGTAATTCAGTGAGGTTTGATAATTATGTAGAAATTTCCAACCAGTTTCCAGATTATTTTTAAATGTCATAAATCTTTTTATTATTAAGACGCAATTTTTTATAACCTATTTTTTATTTTGGAAGTGACTCTTGAGGATTGCAGCTTATAGAGCCACTAATATAGTTTCAGTTTGTATATTTGCCATGTTGGATCCTATTATTAACACTTTGCTGTCCGTCCGTCTGTTTATCTGTCACAAAGCTGTATCTCAAAAAACATGATAGCTAGACAGTTGAAATTTTCACAACGTTTTAATTCTGATGTTTCTCTTTAAGAGGTGCTTCCAAACAATTAACGTAATTTTTTAAAGATAACGGTACGTAAAAATTTGTTCGCGAGTTCGACACGGTTATTTTATGATTGGCAGAATAGTTAGATAAATTAATTGCATGACATAAAAATTAATTGAAGTAAAAGTCAAAGTCAAAATTTTTTTAGGTCATTTTTAAAAATTATTATTTTATTGCAAAAGCTAAAAACTACTAGCGTTTCGGAACGACCACTGCTGAGAAGATTACGCCTAAAGAAACCCCGTTCAGATTGATACTTTCAATCCCTCTAATATAATTGCTAATTTGCACTTCTTTTCTCCTCTCCCCTTTTCTCTGTTCTTCAGACAAAATTAATGACATTTCGTGGCGATGCCAAATGCAGTCGAGTCTTTTAAGCTAACTTTTATGCATTTTAGACAACGGTTCAGAGAGGTCGGGCTAACTATGCCACTGTTTTTCTTCGTACAAATGTTTTCGGTCGCTGTCCGCAAAATTTTCTGCGCTTTTGGAGTTTTGGGGATTTAAGTTATGGTCTCTTTGCTTCTGAATTAAGCCAAACGAACAAAGTATTGTAGTGTCGTTTGTCTTTATTTTAACCCTCTGACAAAAGGAGGGATGTTATAAGTTTGGCGTAAGTGACTCTCTGTCTGTCTGTGGCATCGTATTGTATTGTATTGTAAATTCTTTATTGTACATAAATAGACATTAAACATAGATGAAACACAACAGTACAAAGGCGGACTTATCCCTGTCAGGGATCGTCGTAGCACGTAGCACTCGAACGAATGGCTCAATTTAGATGCGGTTATTTTATGTGAAAGCAAGTTCCCTTGCGGTGGTTTTTTAGCCATGTTTGATGAAAATAGATTCAGTCGTTTAAAAGTTAGTGGGTGATAACCCTTCAAATTCAGGGCTTTGTATTTTACCTGACAAATAACAGATACGATATCAATATATCATGTAGTTCCGCCACTTATCACTAGATGGTGTCGTCAGGGAATTTTTAATTTGCCTATAGCAAATAAACTTGTGTCTTATCTGGCTAGACATTTTCAATTTCGGTGACTTTATTCAAAATTTTTAGAACCTTAGGTACTAACTTCTTCTTAACAGCCTTAATCGGTTCACTGCTGGACTAATAGGCCTCTCCCAATAAATAATTGGCCAAGTGCGTTTCGGGCCACGCGCAGAATAGGGTTCCGTAGTTGTAAATGCCAACTTGCAGTCTAAAACGGCTAAGTATTGAATTTGTATGAAATTTTCCTTTTCGAGTACATTTTATAAGTTGACCTATAACTTTTTAATTTGTTAACCCTACTTAGCTCTGATAGTTTCCTTTAAACTACATTATATATACTATAGCTGTGATTTTTTTCACGAGGCCGTTTATAACCGATTTGCAGATAGAGGGGGGGGACACTTGCCTCCAACAAAAATTAGCTTTAAACCCAAATATTTTAGAAACGGATCCATAATACGAAAAATTATGTTAAGAAGCTCGCAATGTTTTTAAAAGACCTATTCAACGACATCTCACACAATGTATTTGTCGAGAAAAAAAAAATTGACTACCTTTTTACTTGTATGGCAGCTAACCTAAATATATACATATCCATGCCAAATTACAGCCTTTTAGTACTTATAGTTTCTGAGTAGGACCGCGGACGGACAGACAGACAGACATGGCAAAACTATAAGGGTTCCTTGTTTACTACGGAACCCTAAAAAAAGGATTTATGCGGATAATGACCGCTTATTTTACATTCAAATTGATACCTACCTACCGATTTAACTATAATGTACTTATTGTAGAAGTATCACAAAATAAACCTTGTATAACTGTTCAGGAAGTAATAAAAATGTTACATTGTCAAAATCATGCCGATTGTTAACAAACAGAAATACTAACTTTTTATTTAACAAAACATAAAAATACAAAAACGATATTAGCGTGTTTGTAGGCGTGATGTTGGAAGAGGTAATCAATATAGTGAAGGATTGTAGCCGCATTTTTTAACGGTTAATTTACCGCCAATACCAGACACAATAATAAGACAAAGTCAAAGTCAAAATCATTTATTTATCTTTGGATATTTGTATCACTTGATAATTGACACTTTTTTTCTTTAGATTTCTTGTAAGGTAAATGTTGACGTCAGATCATTTACTTATAGCTAAGCTAAAAGCTTACTGCCGCTTCGTAAGCGCAAATACAGAAGAAACGGTAACAAACTGTACTGCAGCATTTTCTCCAATAACGTCAACTTACAATTATACTGGTATTAAAATTAGATATGTGGACTGAGAGTTTAAAATTAATGTCAATTTGTAAATTTTGTACTAAAACATGTACAGAATGTTCTTAAATTATGACATTGGTGAATGTACAAATACAAACCTTTAAGAGGGACCCGCGCCAAGCTCAAGCCAGACATTTTTGTCTCTAAGGTAATCATCGGTTCCATAATAAGCCTTATCACAGAGTACTTTCTTAACATAAACTTTAAATTTTCTATCTGGCATACTAAGAACCAATTCTGGCAATTTATTATAACACTTTATACAGTGGAACGGAAGTGAAATGACGTGGACATTTATTAATGTCGTGCGGTTCTCTACCGGTTAATACTCGGGATTGGCCAATTTATGGTATTTCGATTTGCCCGCCGTGTGGTTTCGGCAGTGCAGAATAGGACCACTTCAAGTCTTTCCACAGAAGTCGTAGAAGGCGACTTAGAAAATGCAAGCTAAACAAAGCTATAAACATCAATGAGACCTCTTTAACCCGTTTGGTCAGCGTGGAGAGTATAAGGCCAAGTCCTCTGGCTGCTCTGGCTAAGTATAGCTCTAATACAGAGAGGATCGCGCTCCTGCAGTGGAGACTAAAAAGAACTACGATCTCACAGTTTGAAAAGCAACTCGTACATTTTTTTTTCTTTTCTCCCAGCGGAATAACAACAAGATCAATAAGTCCCGCTTCATACATCCCCCAACGTCTTTCTTGTCAAGTTTCGAGTCAATTTTTCAGCCAGATGTTCGGCATCCCACCTCTTGACATGACCGTCCCACGCTAAGTTAAGAGCAAATAAGCAAATCCTTCTTCCTACTAATATTATATATGCGAAAGAGAATTTGTATATTTGTTTGTTTGTTAGCTCTTCACGCTTAAACTACTAAACCGATTTGGATGAAATTTGGTACGGATATAGTTTGAGACTCGGGGAAGGAGAGGGTACTCTTTATCCGGCTAATATGTATTTTGACGGTCACCATGTTAGTCCGCCACCCAGAGGTCCCGGGTTCGATCCCCGATCAGGGCAAGTTGAAAATGGCCTTTTTTAAATTGTCCTAAGTCTTGGATGTAATAAAATATGGTATCGTTGAGTTAGTATTTCATAACACAAGTCTCGAACTTACTTTTGGGTCTAGCTCATGCAGTGTATGTCCTTATATGCTAAGTTAAGAGCAAATAAGCGAAAATTCCATAAAATTAATTTCACGACTGAACGGACTGCACTCAAGTCTTGAATCCTATCGATATTGATAAGGAAAACTCTTTGTGATGACAATGACCGTCAGAACAATGATTGAGGCGATAAGGCCTTGCGATGTTTACGAGGCGGAGAGAATTGGCATTGTATCGACTTTATGGGTTTATGTAAGCCTGAAATACTAGGCTAATTAATTAAACTAAGACGGGAGTACTAACGCATTGCAATCATCATCATCATTTCAGCCGCATAACGTCCACTGCTGGACATAGGCCTCTCCCAAAGATTTCCAAAATGACCGATCCAGAGCGGCTTGCATCCAGCGCCTTCCAGCGACCTTGGTTAGGTCGTCAAACCACCTTGCTTCACTTGCCTGTGCGTGGTCGCCATTCGAGAACCTTTTTGCCCCATCGGCCATCGGTTCGTCGCGCTATGTGTCCCGCCCACTGCCATTTCAACAAGCTAATCCGCTGGGCTATGTCAGTGACTTTAGTTCTCCTACGAATTTCCTCATTTCTGATTCGATCACGTAGAGAAACACTGAGCATAGCCCTTTCCATAGCGCGTTGCGCGACCTTGAGCCTTCTTATGAGACCCATAGAAAGGCACCATGTTTCAGAGCCATAAGTCATCACTGGTAACATTGCAATCAGCATGCTATTAAAAATCTCACCGTCTTTATCCCTAAAGAAACAACGAAGACCACTTTTAGCAAGTATGAGTATCAAGTTCATCAGAGTCAAGTAAGTAATTACTTGTCCAATGACTCTGATGAACTTGAATATAAGCTTTTTGAAAACAAAATTTTTGTACTAGTTTTATTTTGAAGCCGAAGTACTTATTAAGACAAATTAATAAAATAAGCTGAAACCAACGTTTGATTACTGAGTTCCATCGACCACCTTGATCAGACTCCATCGTCTACCAAAAGTGCTCGTCAAGACAAATCAAACGAGCCCTACTCAATGAGGCTATGTTGTTATAAACATAACTGAGATCCGTCATCGACTCCATAATATTGTATTGTCATCTGACTTACACAAGTGTGCAAAGTTTCAGTTCAATCGGTTGAGAATGACTGATTGAAAATTTTCTTGCAAGATTTGAACCAAACAATCATGTATATATAAAAAAACCGGCCAAGTGCGAGTCGGACTCGCGCACCGAGGGTTCCGTACAAACGAGAATTTGGTATGAATTTCAATTTAATACCTCTACGCGTTTATGAGGAAATGGGTAGTAAGTTTAAAATTATTAAAAAAAAATATATTATTTGATGTAACTAAAAATTTATGGTTTTCGTAATTTTTCCTTTATCTATGCTATAAGACGTTGCTTCGTACCAAATTTCAAGATTCTGAGTTCACGGGAAGCACCCTGTAGGTTTTGATTCCCTTGCAAGTGTCGAAAATTTGCGGCATAAACGGCTGTATCTTTTGATTGCGTTGGCTTAGAAGTTTGATTTTTTCACAGCTTCAAGGGACAGTAGACCTGAGTAATTGATATAAATTTCAGCTTCATACCTCCACGCGTTCCTGAGAAAAAGGGTCTTGACAGACGGACGGACGGACGGACAGACGGACAACAAAGTGATCCTATAAGGGTTCCGTTTTTTCCTTTTGAGGTACGGAACCCTAAAAACGGCCAAGTGCGAGTCGGACTCGAGCACGAAGGATTCCGTACCATTATCTATAAAATACAACAGAGTATTTTGTGAATATTTCAAGTGCCTACCTAATAAATAAATAAATATTTAAGGACAAATTACACTGATTGAGCTAGCCCCAAAGTAAGTTCGAAACTTGTGTTATGGGATACTAACTCAACGATTCTATATTTTATAACAAATACATATATAGATAAACATCCAAGACCCAGGACAATTTGAAAAAGGCCCTTTTTAAACTTGCCCTGACCGGGGATCGAACCCGGGACCTCTGGGTGGCGGACTAGCGTACTACCTACCTGTTGCCATTATAGATAAAAATCGCGTTAGTTGTATGGGAGCCCCCTTTAAATATTCATTTTATTTTTAGTATTTGTTGTAGCGGCATCAGAAATACATAATTTGTGAAATTTTCAACTGTCTAGCTATCGCGGGTCTTGAGATACAGCCTGGTGACAGACAGACGGACAGACGCCCAAAAGTCAGACGGACAGACAGCGAAGTCTTAGTAATAGGGTCCCGTTTTTACCCTTTGGGTACGGAATCCTAATATAGGTACACATAGGTATACAAGATACATTTGTAAAAACAAAAACCTTTATTTAATAAATACTGCAGAATTCCAACACGGTTTTACTCACGCAGTGAAGTCGGTAAAGGCCGACTAGTTTCGATCGGTTTAGATGATCATCCTCGGGGCGAGTGTCACGAGGAGCCGATATGAGTGTTGAAATACCCGACGTGTTAAAATATATAGTTTTGTCATCTCACGTTAGATTTAATAATATACCTGGGTGACCGAGCTTTGCTCGGTTACATCTCCAACATTAACTACATTTTTTTAAACTTGTCTAAAAACAATACAAAATATAAAAATATATGTAAACTTGAACATAAAAAAAACAAAAGTAAGTCACCGACTGGGATTCGAACCCGTAACAATCTTTCTAGCAGTCCGCATCCTAAACTGCTGAGCCATAACGGGTAGCGGCCGGTGCGACAAAATTAGCGGCCATATTCTGCGTGGAAAGAAAAACGCATGAAAACTCGAAAACACGCGTTTTCCCAGACATAAGACTAATCTAGATCGATTGTTTACCCCCGAAAACCCCCATATACCAATTTTCTGCGAAATCGTTAGAGCCGTTTTCGAGATCACAGAAATATATAAATAAATATACAAGAATTGCTCGTTTAAAGGTATAAGATTACTGCCGTGATAAGTGTTGTTACTGTGCAAGGGTGCAGAAAGTATTGTTGGAAATCCTTGGGGGAGGCCTAAGTCCAGCAGTGGACTTCCTATAGCTGATATGATGACTGCAGGTATAACTAATGTGCAGGTTTCCTCGCGATGCCATATTTTTCCTTAAGTACTGGAATCAATTGGTGGTCGTAATTTATTGGTGGTGGTGGTTAAAATTACCGTAAATAGATCTGTGCCACTCCCCGTTTAGGTATCAAAAATATACCTACATTATTACTATGTACGCGGCGACCACTCCGGAGTGGTAAATTCAGTAGCATGAATCCTTTGTCCAGAGCAATAAGAATGAAATTGTCTTGCAAATCTTGCAATGCACTTTTAGGTATCTAAACGAAAAGGTGCCGAGTTCTAACGCGAGCTAAATTAAACCATATCGCTAACGACATAGAGTAGATGTTTCTTTGAATTTCTTTGCTTAGTAAAACTTCTGTAAGTAAGAAATTGTACTTATTCTGTCTTCTTCTTATCGTGTGTGTTAGTGACTAACACTAGTGTCAGAGTTTTTTTAAACCGCCTTAAAGGCCTCTGACATGGTTTTAGGTAACGACCAATGTCAAAGACAGTGACCAGGACCGACGGCTTAACGTGCCCTCCGAAGCACGGATCATCTTACTTATTAGACAATCAGGTGATCAGCCTACAATGTCCTAACCAAACTAGGACAACAACACAAAGTCGTTGCCCCCGCCGGGAATCGAACCCACGACCTCCGGGTATGAGCCGAACGCTCTAACCACTACACCACGGAGGCAGTCCTTATTCTTTGCCGTAAATGAGCACAAACTAGCATAATGTTTTCCTAAGCGTATCGCGCTACATTATGCCGCGCACCGATAACGCATAACGCACACAGTTGCTCTAATTGAAAAACTGGCCAAGTGCGAGTCGGACTCGCGCATGAAGGGTTCTGTACCATTATCTATAAAAATTACGTTTCTTCCATGCTGGTCTGGGAGAAAAAAAAAACTTAGAATGTACCAGCTGCTTCTCTTCCCGGGCAGATCGTAAGAGCCGATCGAGGGAAAGGGCAAAAAATCGAATCATGTTTACAGGCGATGCGGCTAGCTACCCATCACTATTTTGATTCCTTCATCCACCTTCTTGCCCACATCAAGCTAAAAGTGGCCTTTAAGTCTTGCAGCCCTGGGCTCTATCTGCTTAGAGCCGCAAGACTCAAAATGCTCTGTCTGCCCCATTAGGGATAAAGACGTGATAGTATGTATGTATGTATGTTGTATGGAAGCCCCACTTAAACATTTATTTTATACATACATCATATCACGCCTGGTTCTC
Organism: Acrobasis consociella; assembly: GCA_963555685.1. Lineage (NCBI taxonomy): Eukaryota > Metazoa > Arthropoda > Insecta > Lepidoptera > Pyralidae > Acrobasis > Acrobasis consociella. Next base: position 571,494 of record OY743118.1, read on the forward strand.
ACAGAGGTAGGCAGAGACTATGCACCTCCACTTGCTACGATCCCGACAAACCTCTTTTGCTTCATCTAAACTCATCAATCTCTTCATATATGCCCTTCGGTTACGAATACTTTTTACCTCTCCTTTTTTTAAAACGTCTGCAATTTGGTCGCAGAACGGCCGAGGCCGACCCTATTTTTTTTACATAACAATTATTTATTCATGATAAAAATTAAATAACATACATTAAATAATAGAAATTAGAATATACTGGCAGAGAGCACGTTGTCTTTTATGGGATGCCACCTGTGTCAACACCTATGCGGCGACCTACCTCAACAGTTCGGTAAGGTCACCCGGAGCAGCAGCCAATATAAACACAAAATAAACAAAAATATTCGATTCTATCAACAAATGGATATGTTCCTAAGCCAAAAATAAATTATTTTGTACTAATAAAATAAATCGTTGCAAAATAATGTCTTTTGTCGTTAAACATATCCATTTTGAATTTATTATTGCAGAAAAACTGATAATAAGAGCGCTATTTGACTCCAAAACACTATGACGTCATCTGCCTGTATTTCATACAAAATCCCATAAAAACTGTTTGTTTTGACGTTTAGAAAAAAGGATCTGATTTGACTTATTGGGAAATAGAGTATTATGATTTTGTACTTGTGGCTGTTGAAACTGCTGGTCCGTGGTGTGCAGAAGCAAAATGCTTTGTAAGTGAGATAGGATGCCGCTTAGCAGACAAACTAAAGACAAGCCTTCACTGTATTGATTGCTTTTCCATCTTCTCGCCCACTATGACGCTAAAAGTGGCTTTTGGGTCTTGCGGCTCTGGGCTCTGCATAGAACCGCAAGACCAAAATGCTCTGTCTGCACCATTAGGGATAAAGACGTGGTAGTATGTTAGCAGACAAAGGTTTCAACCCTCACTCTGGATGATATCTGATAAATCCCTTGGGAACCTCATATTTTTAAGGTATAAAGGTATCAAATTAATTCATGCTATGCTATGGTTAGCTAACCACTAAATTCATTTAGCAAAACACTCATCCATCCCAACTTTCGCATACATACCAATCATGTTTAGTATTTACTATCTGTTATTATTTAAAAAAAAGGTTAAATAACCATATTCTGGAATTATTATTTTTTTAAATAAATAACACGAGGAATAAGTGATATATTATGAACAACACTTACTTGGTTTTGGTTTTTTAACATCACTAACAATATCAGTTTTGGCACTCATTTTGCTTTTTGCGAACTAATCAAAACACAAATATTACTTTTATCATAAAGTATTGACCACAACACGCTTTTTTTAAAACTACAATAAAAACTCCTTGCACTAATAATAAAAACTATTTACCTACAAAATAAATTAAAAAGTTGAGGGCACTAGGTCGCGCGTTTGCGCTCTCTTGCGCGGGCGCACTGAAATGTTAAAGGCTTCAGATCGAATGCTTTGGCATGTAACCTTAAGAATTTCAACAGTCAATGGTACAGTCAACAACAAAAGTAGTTACGTTTTAAATTTAATAAGACCTACTAAAGATAAACAGAGAATCAATATTATCATTCAATACAGTAAAGTATGAGAATTTGTTGAAACCTATTTACTATTGTATTCATAAATAATCCGCACTTACTGTTGTAGCAAATATAAATTTTAACGCACTTTTTGGTAGGCATTACGCGACTATCTATTTGGTAGAATATTTACTATATGACTATATTACATATATATAGAAGGAATTTTTTTTTTTTTTACAAATAGGAATGTCGTTGCAAGTGCCTCACAATATAATTAATCCCCGACTAAAAAGAGGGGTGTCTGTCTCTCTGTGTGTCTCTCCGTAGTATCATAGCTCACAAACGGATGGACCGATTTTAATGCAGTTTTTTACGTAGAAGCAAGTTGTGGAGATTTTTTTTACGTGGCAAAAAACAGATTGCGCTATGGATATTAATTCTACTTATTAGCATATTTTGGAATATGTATTTCCGCCACTCATCGCTAGATACGTGTTTTTTTTTTTTTTTTCCTGGTCAATTAATTAATGTGACTGACTGTGCTGCGTATCGTGGTAAGATTAAACGTAAAGAAGTTGATTAGCTACCATCGATGGTCTTCATTGGTCATTGACTTTAACGCAGCAAACGATGTTTATTCCCACTAAGTACTACATATTTATGACGAGTTTGTTTCACCACGACTATTCTATTAATTACAAGTGTAAAAGTCTGTACGGATGTATGGATATGGCTGTTTGTTTTGCTTTCATGAGAAATCAGCTAAACAGATCTGAAAATACGAAAAAATAAGGAATCAATGGGATGCTATCAATTTTACGGGCAATGCCGCGGGCATCAGCTAGTACTCTATATATGAAATGTATCGGCCGAAGTTACTTACTTACTGCGACAGAATTAATATAATTATTACATGCAGAACAGCATCTTCTTGACGACCTCCGTGGCGTAGTGGTCACCATGCTGGTCCGCCACCCAGAGGTCCCGGGTTCGATCCCCGGTCAGGGCAAGTTGGCAAATGGTCTTTTTCAAATTGTCCTGGGTCTTGGATGTTTATCTATTTATGTATTTGTTATAACATATAGTATCGTTGAGTTAGTATCCCATAACACAAGTCTCGAACTTACTTTGGGGCTAGCTTAATGTGTGTAATTTGTCCCTATATATTTATTTATTTATAATTTATTCTAAGGTCTTGCGTAATATGCGTTCTTGTACTCGCACGTTTCCCCCATTAGCCTTTCAGCCGCCCGCTCAATACCCTCCACAAGACGAGAACGGGAGAGAGGTGCGAGGACGAGGGACGGGGACGCATATTGCACGGGATCCTAGGAGTTTCCGTTCTATGTAATACTATAAATTCTGTGACACATGCCCTGAACTTCTAGACTCATATCGTCGATTTTGCGTAGAGCATTCGGCGTTAAGTGGAACTGGGCTGGACACATCAGTCATGTGCCTGACAATTCTGAGAAAAGATAGTAACCGACTGAAGATGAGGACGACTGCCCAATGGCAGATGAGGATTAGGGTAATCAAGATCAAGGTGGTGTGACAGCTTTATGACAGCGAGTTGAGGTCAAAAGCAACGGACCAAAAGATTGACGACCTCTGTGGCTTAGTTGTCTGATCATCTTGCCACGCTTTCACACCGGAGGTCCCGGGTTCGATCCCCGGTCAGGTCAAGTTGGATATGATTTTTTTATATATCCATTCATGTTTTAGTTTTAAAATATAGTATAATCTGTGTGATTTGTCTTTAATTAATATTAAATAAAAATATAACGGAAGCGAGGAGAAGCCTTTTCTATTGTGACTGAAACGGCTCTTTTATTAAACAGTAAAAAAGTAAATATGAGGAAAAAAATCTATCTGTGTAAAAAACCAGCAACCTCGTCAAATCACATAAGTTAGGAAGCGGACCCAAGGCAAAGCATTAGGTACCGCTGAGTTTGCAGCCAGGAATACGTAAGGATGATGATAAGACAATATATATGAAAGAGATTACATTCATTATTGCACCTTGTAGAAACTGGCAAGTTGTATACAATAATACTTTTATACTTATTTATAAATATATATGTATATAAATACTTTTTCCATGTAATAAGAACTCTTTGACAAGTCCATTGGAAAAGATACTGCAGGTTGACAAAGGTTATATTTTGAACAAACAAATTTGCTAAGCTTGGTTTTTATGGTCATGACGTCAAAGGGATAAACGTGTATCCTAATGATAAGTAGTGCATTATCTCCCTCTTGTCAGGTACTTTCTCAGTTGCATCCTTTGCTTTGAAGCCCCGCCGTCATAACTTCATATCTATCTCTACATATAATAAAACAGTAAAAAAATGTGTCTATACATTAAATATATATATTTGGGGCGATGGAGGCAAAGTAAGAATTAAAAAAAGAATTTTTGTCTACTTGTCTCTTTATTTACGTTAATATCTGGAAATACAAGGCTGGTTCAAACTAAACTTTTTTTATTATATAGCTGTTAAGCCTGGGCATCATAGGCATGGGGAACACCTGGTATAGAACCATAAGCAAATATGAAGGAGAATTCATTCATTTATTGCACCTTGTAGAAATTGACTGGTTGTATACAACACTTTTTTCAGGTAATAAGAACTCTTCGACAAGTACTGTTTGAAAAGTTTAAAAAAAAAAGAAAAAAAAAGAAACTGCTTGACAAAGGTTTTATTTTGAACAAAAACATTAGCTCAGCGTGGTTTTTGCGTTCATGATGTCAAGAGGATAATATATAAGGTGTATGATAAGAAGTGCATATCTCCCTCTCGTCAGGTACTTTCAGTTGCATCATTTGCTTTGAAGCCCCGCCGTCATAACGTCATATCTATTACATAATAAAACAGTAAAAAAAACATGTCTGTCTGTCTGTTTGTACACGCTAATGCATTAATACAAAACCATAATGGTCCAGCTAATCTATGAGAAATATTAAAGTTACGCCTAAGAAAAAGTTGTTCAGCCTCATGAGCATTTTCCAGAGAAATAAAGTCCACGCGAACGAAGTCGCGTGCTTCAGCTAGTAAATAGTAAATAAGCAAATATGAAGAAGAAAACCTGTCTGAGTAAAAAACCAGCAACTTTGTCAAATCGCATAGGCTAGGTAGCGAACCCCGGGCTCTGAAGCGTTACCGCTGAGGATGCATCCGGGAATACTTAAGAATGATGTTAAAATAAATATAAAGGAGAATTCATTCATTACTGCACCTTGTAGAAACTGACTGTTTTTATAAGAAACTTTTTTTAGGTAAAAAGAACTCTTTTACAAGTCCTTTTAAAAAGAAACTGCAGCTTGACAAAGGTTTTATTCAGATTAAAAACATTAGCTCAGCGTGGTTTTTGCGCTCATGATGTTAAAAGGATAAAGGTGTATGATAAGAAGTGCATATCTTCCTCTCGTCAGGTACTTTCAGTTGCATCATTTGCTTTGAAGCCCCGCCGTCATAACGTCATATCTATTTATACATAATAAAACAGTAAAAAAGTTGTGTCCGTCTGTTTTTCTGTTGTCTGTTTGTACACGCTTTTGTTCAGAAATACTGGAAGATTTAATAAAACTTTTTTTGTTACATAGCTGTTAAGCCTGGGAAACATATAAGGTATATTTGTATTGATGCAGAACCATAATGGTCTAGTTAAACTATAAGAAATATAAAAATTACGCCTAAGAAAATAATAAATAAATAAATAAATATATAGGGACAAATTACACTGATTGAGCTAGCCCTAAAGTAAGTTCGAGACTTGTGTCATGAGATACTAACTCAACGATACTGTATTTTATAACAAATACATATATAGATAAACATCCAAGACCCAGGACAGTTTGAAAAAGGCCATTTTCCAACTTGCCCTGGCTGGGGATCGAACCCAGGACCTCCGGATTAACGGTCTAGCGTGTTGACCATTACGCCACGGAGGAGGAGGAGGAGGAATTGGAAAAAAGTTGTTCAGCCTCATGAGCATTTTCAGGAGACATAAAGTACACGCGGGCTTCGGCTAGTTAATAGTAAATAAGCAAATAAAACCTTTCTGTGCAAAAAAACAGCAAAGTTGTTAATCTAATAACACATAGATCAGGCAGCGGTCCCCGAGCTCTGAAGCGTTGCCGCTGAGGATACAACCGGGAATACGTAAATTAAAAAAACTGCATTTGGAAAGAAGTTTTATTTCGAACAAAAAAAAATGCTTTTTTGCACTCAAGAATTCAAAAGGATAAAGGCATAGACATAGATTTTTTTACTGCGTAAGGATAATGGTATAGGTACCGTAAGAAGTGCATATTTCCATCCCATCAAGTACTTTCTGTTGCGTTATATCGCCATTTTTTAGGGTTCTGTAGTAAACAAGGAACCCTTATAGTTTCGCCATGACTGTCTGTCGTGACGTCTGTCTCGCGTGATTTATCAATTCAATATTTTATAAATTGATATAATGGATTATTAATTCGAAATTGGTTTAAAAAGTTCAAAAATGCATTACGCTCGGGTAATTAAATTTCACACAGTGGCAGCACATCAAACTGATGACGTAGTCAAGTTCCACCTACGTCATCAGCTGTCACGGGAAGAGAATACCTTGTTTTATTGTACCATGGTTGAATAGGTCTTTCAAAAATATTGTGAGCTTGGGAACACCATTTTTCGATTTAGGGATCCGTGTCTGAAATATTAAGGTTTAAAGTGAAATTTTTTGTTAAACTCACGTGTCCCCCCCATCTATCTGCTAAACGGTTATATATGGACACGTGAAAAAAATCACAGCTATAGTGTCTATAATGTAGTTTAAAGGAAAACTGTCAGAGCTAAGTAGGGTTAACAAATTAAAAAGTTATAGGCGATCAACTTATAAAATGTACTCGAAAAGGACAACATATAAATTCAATAGATACTTAGACGTTTTTAGTGGCATGAACTCAAAGTTGGCATTTACAACTACGGAACCCTACACTGCGCGTGGCCCGACACGCACTTGGCCAATTTATTATCGTATTATATTATAAGTTCACTGACCTAGCAGTCATAGAAAAACAGCTAAATAAATAATTTAACTTCACGGTTTACTAGCCGTCATTATGACAACACAAAGAAACGATAAAATAACCTTGACATGGGTACTGATTGATTTCATTTAATTTATTATTTATATGAATGTGAAATGTATGATAACAATAAAGAACCTTATACTGTTATACCTCTGATTATTTCGGTAATAAATTTAAGAAAGTAGCGGCCATTGTTGCAGTGTAAAGTTACCATATATTAATAGATATTAACAAATTACATTCGAAATGATGCAGGGTTCTCTTATAATAAAATCTTTAGCAAGAAATCGATTTATTTTTATTAAATTGGAAAGAAACTTAATTCACCTACCGAGACTCGAACCATGACCTAGCTTCATTAGTTAAACAGTGCGGCTGTTAGTTTGCCTAGCACAAAGAAGCCTACTTGATCGTGATAGACGATGACCTTCGGTACGTATCGGAGGTCCTGGGTTCAATCCCCATGCACTGAGCATGATGGAAAATGTCAATTTTCAAATTGTCTTTGGTCTTGGTTATAGATAAATAAAATAAATAAAGAAATAGGAATAAATAACACTGATTGAGTTAAGGCAGCTACACGCGACACAATTTAGCATACAATCTACAGTAACAATCTGGTGCTGTACTGCAGATTGTCATGTGTGTAGACGTGTTGTGGCCCACAACACATACACGGCTGCAGTAGAGCAACAGATTGTTGCTGCAAATTGTATGCCGAGTTGTGTCGTGTGTAGCCACCTTTAGCCCCAAAGTAAGTGAGAACCCCGCATCCTTCCGGAGTGTATAAGAAGAGCTCCCAGTCGTTTGGCTTTCAAAAGAGCGGCACTTAGATTGTTTCTACCTCAGTCCTAGTCTCAGTCATCCTGATAGATAGGTATATGTATTTATTTCATCATCATCGTCATCAGGTCTTCTTGTCTCTACTGCAGGAGCACGACCCTCTCTGTACTACCAGAGCAATACTTGACCAGAGCAGCCAGATAACTTTGGCCTATACTCTCCTTGCTGGCCAGACGGGTTGGAGAGGTCTCATTGATGTTTTTATGCTTTGTTTGGCTTTTATTTCCTAAGTCGCTGTATATATTGTATATGTACATATATATTATATGTTTAATAGTATATTCTTGAATATACCTTTGGGAATGCGTTCGGTTTATTTATTTACGAATTTTATCACGCCAGCTACACATATTTTGCGCTTAGTCCAATGGTTGACAGAGCGAAAATGCTATATGGCATTTGGTTCACGATTTGATCGGTTTCTTTTAACAGTGCAATAAAGATTTAAAAAAAATCCTCGGTTTTTCAACAAGCCAAGCTCAGTAGCCCAGGTACTCTAGATAAAATATGGAGACTTCACGTGATTTCAAATCTTATTGCGTAGATAAGCCACAATAGTTTGTCCAGATTATGTCATTGGAAATGTGTACAACCGTAGTGATTGTGCTTGTTTCTGATATCATAATAGAGATAATATTTATTGAGTGGAGTCACTAGACAAGATAAAATAAGAAAAGAATACGTAAAAGAAAAATGAACAAGTAATTATTAAAGAAAATATATTTTTTTAAATGAACTTTTATCTAAAAAAACTACAGATAGTTAATAGATTCAGGTGTTAATTTGCGGAATTCAAAGTTACATACTATGTGATTTGATCACACAAAGTAATTCAAATCACATAGTATGAATAAAAACTACCTAAAAAGGTTACAGTGCTCCTTAAGAGCAATCAATAAAACTCTACCTCCGTGGGGTTATGTTGTTTTATCACAGAAATGTCCACCTTCCAGCTCCATCATCAGATCATCAAATATTGCATTGTCACGCGATATGCGTATGCTTGCAAAATTTCAGTTAAATCGGAAACCGTGAAGTAGGTCAAATTACTTGGAAGATTTGATAACAGACAGACGGACATCCGACAGAAAACAGGACAGGTGAAACTAAACAAAAGCTTGTAAAAAAAACTTGAGATGTGTCAAGGGATACCCGGATGGAACGAAGTTCCTTTCGATTAATTAGAAGAGAGAGAGAGAGAGAGAGAGAGAGAGAGAGACAGAGAAACACGCGCACGCCGCACGGTTTACAACAGCCATAGCAAACAAGCGTCGTTATAACTTTTGGTCTTAATTTTTTCCGTCTAGCCTCCTTTCGCAACGCGCGATAAGGAACTTTCTTCCAATAACCAATTAGGACGGTATGGTCACGTTTATTAAAATACTAGCTGTACCCGCGGGATTTGCTCCCCGTAGAAATTTCGGGATAAAGAGTACCCTATGTTCTTCGACGAGTCTCAAACTATATCCATACTAAATATCATCCAAATCGGTTTCATAGTTTAAGCGTGAAGAGATAACAAATAAACAAATATACAAACTCACTTTCGCATTTATAATATTAGTAGGATCATCATCATCATCAGGTCTTTTTGACTCCACTGCAGGAGCACGCCCTCTCTGTACTACCCGAGCTAAACTTGGCCAGAGCTGCCAGAGGTCTTGGCCTACACTTTCCACGCTGGTCAGACGGGTTGGAGAGGTCTCATTGATGTTTATAAGCTTTGTTTAGCTTGTATTCCCTAAGTCGCCTTCTACGACATCCACGGGAGGTCTTGGAGTGGCCCTATTCTACTCTGCCGGAAACCACACGGCAAATTAGTAGGATAGGATAGGCTAACTTACATACTAACAGTTTTACTCCAAGACATCTGCATGATAGATTTTATTAGTACTAAATTTCATTACTATAGACAAACAATTCGAGGGAACGGGCGAAAATGCTGCGGCTAGCAACCCATCACTGTATTGATTGCTTTTCCATCTTCTCGCCCACCATGACGCTAAAAGTGGCTTTTGGGTCTTGCGGCCCTGGGCTCTGCATAGAGCCGCAAGACCCAAAATGCTCTGTCTGCCCCGTTAGGGATAAAGACGTGATAGTATGTATGTATGTAGACAAACACAAATTACTAGTTACATGAAAGATCATTACAAAATTAATTACTATCCAATAAAAATATTGAATGAAATAAAAATTTCGAAGGCAAGGTCTAATTAAAAATATATTAAATTATATAATTATAATTCATAGAGTTCAATTACAAGGTCATATTAGTAATGAATTTATTAATTGAGTCATTGACAATGTAAACATCAGCTTGGTGAGTGAGCATGTCAATGTCAATATGACATTGTAAATGAAAGGGTTAAACCGGTAAAGACCCGCACCACATTAATAAATGTCCACGTTCATCGTCTTACTATTGTGTCTGGCATTGGCGGTAAAGGAACGGTTAAACCATAGACATAGATTTTTTACTGGTTTAAACATTCATACTGGACTATATTAATCATCATCATCATCATCATCAGGTCTTTTAGTCGTCACTGCAGGAGCACGACCCTCTCTGTACTACCAGAGCCATACTTGGCCCGAGCAGCCAGAGGGCTTGGCCTACACTCTCCTCGCTGGCCAGACGAGTTGGAGAGGTCTCATTGATGTTTATAAGCTTTGTATTTCCTAAGTCGCCTTTTAGACATCCACGGGAGGACTTGGAGTGGCCCTTTTTTCCTCTGCCGGAAACCACACGGCACGAGACTATATTAAAGACACAAACATAAAGAGTAAAAGATCATTATTTATTGGAATCATCTTAATTGTAACCTATATTTTTAATGTTAAAGTATATATTTAATTTATTGCTATAAATACATATATATTTATTTAAGTATATGTGTAATATATGTATAAGTATGTTTATTGTAGTTTGTGTAGTTTTATGTAATTTCAATTTTCTTCTTTCTTAATCCTATGTATGAACACGCCTGTATGCCTCTCTTACATAAACATCTCCTCTCACAGGCCTACTGGAAGAGATCTCTTTTGAGATAAGTAGTGCCTTTGTACAACTTTTATTTTATGTATTCTCTGTATACTTTTTCCGTGTGCATAAATTGCTAAATAAATAAATAAATATACATAATACCAACACGTGTTTGTCCTTAATGGTCCACGCAGAGTATTTCAGGTCTTGGGGCTCTGCGCAGACATACCCTGGAAACTTTACCGTTGTTGAAGGCAAAGTGGAAAAAAGAATCAAAATTTTACACATTTTCATCAAAACTTTACACTTTACACGACAAAAAAAAATTGCTTCTAAGATCGGGAAAAAAATCAGCTGGTACGAGTACACTCTAATTTTAAGGGTTCCGTACCCAAAGGGTAAAACGGGACCCTATTACTAAGACTCCATTGTCGGTCTATCTGACTGTCATCAAGCTTGTATCTCATGAACCGTGATAGCTAGGTAGTTGAATTCTTCGTAGATGTTGTATTTCTGTTGCCGCTACAACAACAAATACTAAAAACAGAATAAAATAATTATTTGGTTCCCTACGCTACTCAGAAACACTATCATGGCATTATGTTTCCGAAATGACGTTTAACATTTAAGTACGGAACACTTTGTGCGCCAATCCGACTCGCACTTGGCCGGTTATTATCTCCAAGATCACACTGAAGTACATCAATGACAAAAGCAAAAGTGTCACTTGACACAAATAAGTATGAATGTCTTACACAAGAAGAATTAATGAATGAATAAGTGGTAAATAGCTTATGTCATTGGGTAGCTTTTACTGTGATACTGTTATAGATAGTTTATTTACTAACACAAAAGGTGAATTTACTTTACTATTTTTTATTTTATTTAATTACTAACACAAAAAAAAAACATTTTTTTTAACAAAATGTAATTTTATTCAGTGTTAGGTTAAGCTGCTTGTGATTCCTCTTCTGGGAGTATATCTGAAAAATTTGTATTTGTATAAGTATAAAATTGATTAATATCATTTTTTAAAACTAAAATCCGACTTTAACCCAAAACTACAGAACCAAGTTTAAAAAAAATTCTATAGGACTACGCGTTAGTATTACTTTTCGAACAAAGAAAGAATTTTCCAAATCGGTCCAGGCGTCTTTTACATTACGTTTATAATTTAATTACATTTATAAAAAACTTGAGAGGTGTCAAGGGACACCCGGATGGAACGAAGTTCTTTTCGATTAATTAGGAGAGAGAGAGACAGACAGAAAAACACGCGCACGCCACACGGCTTACAACTATAGCAATAAGTGTCGTTACAACTTTTGGTCTTAATTTTTTCCGTCTAGCCCTCTTTCGCAACGCGCGATAATGAACTTCGTTCCAAAAAGATCGCGACGAATTGATAACCTCCTCCTTTCTTTGAAGTCGGTTAAGAATAAGATTGTTTCACGGATAGTATTTTAAGTATCTAAGTACTAACTGTTTCTCATGACATTGTCCGCGTTCCAAAGTAGCTTTTAAGTTTATCTATTCAAGTCAAGTAAAGACAAAATCATTTATTTATCTTTTGATATTTGTATCACTTGATAATTGTCTTTTTTTTCGATTTCTTATAAGGTAAATGTTGACGTCAGATCATTTACTCATAGTTAAGTTTACTGCCGCTTCCTAAGCGCAAGTACAGTAGCAACGGTAACAAACTGTACTGCAGCATTTTCTCCAAAAACGTCAACTTACAATTATACTGATATTAAAATTAGATATGTGGACTGAGAATACATTGTAATGTCATAATTATTAATTAAGCATGAAGTCAAATTTAAAATTAATGTCGATTTGTAAATTTTGTACTAAAACGTATACAGAATATACTTAAATTATGACATTTGTGAATTAAAAAATTATCATCATCGTCACGAGGTCTTTTTGTCTCCACTGCAGGAGCAAGACCCTCTCTGTACTGCCAGAGCCATACTTGGTCAGAGTAGCCAAAAGACTATTAAAATATACAAACAAAAAATCTTTTCCTTTTTCCAAACAGACTTCAAAAAGGATAAGCTCTTTTATGTGTGTTCACTGTTCACCAATTATTAAAAGACCTGAACCGATTAAGAAAATTCTTTTTAAGCTATTGCATAGCTTCTATCGCGGGCCTTGAGCGCGGGGACCGAATCCAGAAATTCCGTAACGAAAAAACCTCACGCTTCCCACTCCGCCTACCATGTAGGTTGCCGCTTCGTCTCCATCGTCCGTTTGCGACGTTGCCGTCCTTCCTTGTAAAAATTCACCGACCGAACGGAACCACCTTAAGGGTCCCCCGACCCTAGACCAAAATACAACTTTCCATACAAACGTAGTCTACGTTTTATTTCAAAACGACATGTCCGATTTGGGCAAAATTTTGTTATTTCAAAGATATTGCAATTATCTAGGTTTATAACTAGTTTCCGACACTAAAAATATGAACTTGAAATAGAATATAGTGTTTTATATCATTTTTGACCATTAGTATGGGAAACTTCTAAATCGTTATACTTTCCAGTTCATAATTTTACTATAGGAAACCAGTTATAACCCTAGATAATTGCAATTTCTTTACAATTACCAATTTTTACCGGAATCTGACATGTGGTTTCAAAATTAAACGTGGACTACGTTTGTATGGAGAAGTCTAGGGTCGGGGGACTCTTAATGCAATAGCTTTACCGCGGCAGTCCCCGAGAGCCACACGTCTTTTTTATGTTTGAAATACTTGTTATGTGTTTCCATAGAAATTTTATCAACATCATTTGTGTAGTTTGGGGATGAAGTTGGTTTTAAGTTTTGAAAAAATAAATAGGTAATATTAGTTAATTATATAATAATTCGAATAGACATTATCAAGTATTTTGTATCAATAAATGCTCCCATGCTGGTCTGGGAGAAATTAAAAAAAACTTAGAATGTACCAGCTGCTTCTCTTCCCACGCAGATCGTAAAAGCCGATCGAGGGAATGGGCAAAAATGCAAATCATGTTAACAGGCGATGCAGCTAGCAACCCATCACTGTATTGATTGCTTTTCCATCTTCTCGCCCACCATGACGCTAAAAGTGGCTTTTGGGTCTTGCGGCCCTGGGCTCTGCATAGAACCGCAAGACCCAAAATGCTCTGTCTGCCCCATTAGGGATAAAGACGTGATAGTATGTATGTATGTATGTTGTATCAATAAAAGTTAAAAATTCTTCAGATTATATTTATCAATGTCAAATTTATTTAACTTACTCACTTAACCAACAAATAATATTCCCAAATCAAGCATTCATTTCGTAATAAATTTATCTTTCACACATCTTAATACACCATTACACCCGATTGTACAGGCTGAAACTGAAAACCAGTGTGCCGCCTTTTAGGTCAACCACGCTGAGTTTTGGCCTACTTAGTATCACTGTTGTTTATTGTTATTATTGCATGTTTATGGTTTATGTATTGTTTTGTTCTTGTGTTTACTTCATGTGTATGTAACGCAGTTTTCGTGAGTAATCGTATTATCTACCTATCTATCTTAGAAATAGTTACCAGCTTATATCAATTTTAGCTTCAGGCTCGTTCCATTTCTGTTTTTCACTGGTTCCGAAGATGACGAATATGGTGTTGAAAGTGATGTACACTGCTGACGAAAGGTAGAACACGTTCCGCCAATCTTCAGCTCTGGTCTGAGAACAAAACTAATTTGAAAAAGGCGTAGTGGTCACCATGCTAGTCCGCCACCTAGAGGTACCGGGTTCGATCCCCGGTCAGGGCAAGTTTGAAAATGGCCTTTTTCAAACAGCTCTTGTCTTAAATCTGGAAGGGCAAGAAAAACCTTTGCCATTGGAAAAAGTTTTGGTTCCGAGATATTATGACTATAAATGCTTTGTCAATGGAGTGAGATACTCATGTAGAACGTGAGATGATAATAATTATTATGCCCGTAGTTGTCTTAATGTAGCTTACATAATCCAATACCACTGTTGGAGAATAATAATAATAATATACAAGAAACACAAACAGCATTACAGTCTAGGTAAGTTAATATTGTTGGGATAATAGTGCTCATAGCCCGTAGGACATGTAAAACTGTTTGTTTAGGATCCTTCCAGTCGCGGTGTTACCCGGTCCATACAAATATATGTAGTTATTACATTAGTTCAAAGAATGAAAATTTTAGAGGTTTTGTTTACTATACAAATAGTGACAGTTTGTAAACTGTATTTATGAGAAATTTACCCTTTCTGTCGAGATGTTTATGTACACGTTTGTATAAAATATAGTATCGTTAAGTTCGTAACGCATAACACAACAATTCTTGAACTCACTTGGGGCTAGCTCAATCTTTGTGATGTCTCCATTTTATTTATTTATCTGTCTACTTTTGAGAGCCAGCCTCTTTTCGGTATCTGCCGGAAACCACACAACTTGCGGAGACCACGCGGCTTGTAAGCCTTGTAGATAATGAGAGAGCCATACTTGGCCAGAGCAGCCAGGGCAAACATATGTAGTTCGGTCAATGAGTGCTCAAAAGGGGTATGTGGATGGAAAAGTCGAAAGCATAAATTTTTATTCAGGAATTTTGTTTGGACTAGCTAGGAGATAAACATACTAAAAGTCCTTACTCCTCCGAAGTGAGCCCGCGGGGGGAGGGCACAAAGAAGGTCCCGTTTTTTGGTTTTTTGGTCACATCTCGAAAACGGTGCGTTGTACGAAATTTTTTTGTACCACATAATGAAAGCTGATAAAATTCTCTACTACTTTGGCTTCACAATTTTTATCTATCTCCAATCGTTGCCTAGCTATGTCAAAATTGCTTGATGCTTTGCATTTATTGATTGATGACTTTTTCATCCACAATTATTCGTTGACTGTACTAATGTGTGCTGAAATGTCATCACCTCATCTTGGATGATCGCCCCTGCAACCAGCGGCGCGATGATGCCAGCGATGTTGGCGAAGAAGTTGGTGATGCCCATCAGCGTGCTGGCGAAGTTTGGCGCCATGTCGATGTGGCCCAACTGGAACATAAACGAGAGTTTATAAGACGTTTTCTTTATATATCCTTTTGGGATCCGCGCATACCAGGCAGAGTAGTAAAATAATGGAAGCCGCATTATATAATGCCATGTGGTTCTTGATCGGTTCCCAGTTGAGTTTTTGCACATATTTTAGAAACGATTTTATGTCAGTACCACATACACCTATACAGGTGGCACTGGCGTCAAATTGATAACACCCCTCTTTTTCGTCGACTGTCATTACATTTTATGTAATAAAGTTAGCTAAATTTAAAATCATTTAGTTATAACCAAGAATGCAATTGTAGCACGAAATGTTTCAGTTTCAGCCGCATCTACAGGAGAAGATGTGGTCTTAATCGAAGGCGGACACATGATTAAGAAAGTGTCTTTGGTGTATAATAACTACTAGCTGGGTAACCGAGCATTGCTTCTAAAAGCGAGGTTCGTCACTCCCTTAATACTTACTTACTTAAAAACTTAGTTTCACCATCTCAATCAATCTTTGAAGCCGTTTTCGAGATCTTCATTCATTTATAAAATTGCTCGACTAAAGTATAGGATAAGAAAAGAAGATCACCAGGTATCCAGTGAAATGCGCAGCGTTGAGCATCAACGTGAGGGTCAGCAGCGACACTGCTGCTACCGTGCCGGCTGGTGCGTAGGTCAGCGCGATGAGGGCTAGTGCTGGGCCGTAGGCACCTTAATAAATGTAGGTTAAAAATAATTGAATTATCATCATTATTGGGAAGAAGTAGCTAAAGATCGAAATAGCTGGAAACAACAAGGGGAGGCTTTTGCCTAACTATGAGACATAAACGGCTAATTAGAAAATAAAATTAAAAACATCGTTATTAAAAAATTATTATTATCTTGATGGAGCACATATTATACAGGGGCCAAGTCTTGGCAAGCGTCTCGTAATTTAATAACTATTACATAAAGAACGGAATTTCCTTAGGTCCCACGCAAGCAGCAGCGCAGCGTCCCTGTTCCCTGTTCCCGCACCGCTTCCCTATTCTTACCTTGTTGAGGCGGCCAGGCGTCCGCAGCCGACCACTCAACATCCTCCACAAGGCGAGAATGGGTGAGGACGGTGGACGGGACGCATATTGCACCGGACCTTAAGAGATTCCGTTCAATTCAATTCAATTCAAATATATCTTTATTATCATAGGATATTTATACTATCTCTTAATAATCGTCATTATTTTGTTGCACAATTGTTGACGTCAAATGGTTACTTACAGCTAAGTTTACTACCGCTTCCAAAGCGCTAGTGCAGAAGAAGCGGTAACAAACTGCACTGCAGCATTTTCTCCAAGGACGTCAACTCACAAACTTCTGTAAAACAGTTCTGTATGTAATACTTATATTAATTCTGTGGCTGGATGCCGGCTGCTCTAGACCGGTAATTGTTTTGGGAGAGACCTATGTGAGAGAGATGTGGACATTATGAGTGACTACTGTGAATACTAGAAAATCGATAACCTGGGCAAGATTGCATGAAAACGATTTCGTAAAAATCTTGGGTAGTAAGGGTATCTTGTAGTGTTAATATGATAGTGAAAGTAAATTAATTACTTAACGCACTAACCAACAGAGTTGCTAATCTTTCTAGACGCAGTTATGCTTATCCATTTCTTCTTCAAAACATAGTCTGATGTAAAACCCACTGGAAAGCTCATGAGGAACATGGCGAGGTACGGTATAGCAGACAAGACTCCGTTCTGAAAAGGTAACACTCTTATTTGTTTACGTATATTACATAAAAGTGGATCAGGGTCATCTTCGACAAAAATACCGCGGCCAAATTGCAAAAGTTCTTATAAAAACACAGGTCAGACCAGTGCCATTGCTCTGGCTGCCATGCTCCTCCTTTCATATCACTATTGCTTATCACTTGCTACGATCCTGACAAACCTCTTTCGCATCATCTTCTCTCATCACTCTTTTCATGCATGCCCACTGGTTACGGGTGCTGGGCATGCATGAAAAGAGTGATGAGAGAAGATGATGCGAAAGAGGTTTGTCAGGATCGTAGCAAGTGGAGGTCCATAGTCCCTGCCCCCCCTGTGGGAAACGGGCGTGATAATATTTATGTATTACATTAACACGTCATTTTCCCTAATGGGGTAGAGCCTAGATTTGTTTCGCCTGCAGTTTGCATGGTCTTTAAAACAAGGTCAGAACTTAGGGATATAATTCTTCCAGATTCTGCAAAGAACCCATCCATAGAAATGGGTTACCTATATTATAGAGACTTATAAAAAAATTGAAAAGTTAGGCCTGTAATAGACTGCTAATATCTTCTCGTTAGGGCAGAGTTTTCACCGCCATGCTATAAGTACAGATTACTTACAGAAGTAATATCCACTCCCAGCACTTGGCTCATGTACGACGGCATCTCCGTCATCAAGGTCCAGAAGCCCCAGTTTTGTCCGCAGTGCGCTATTATGAGTGATATGAACGGCATCGATGTGAATATAGCTTTCCATGGAGTTGGCAATTTCTGAAAATCACGTACAAAAATATTTCAAGTTTAGTGGTCAATCAGGTGGCTGGTAATAAAATCATAGTCAAATCGTTTGAATGTAGATTTTCAGGTGGTCTTATTGTGTATGATCTTAGAAGGAGACAAAGTTGAAAAGCGCACCCTAGGCTCATGCAGCAGAGCGTATAATTAAACCATGACCGCGTCCAGATAAAGAGGTTTATAATCTTCAATGCCTAAGGGTAACTAAATCCTAGGAAAGTGCAGAAGACCGGCAGATGCAATCCAAAGCCCTAACAGTTTGAAAAAGTGGTCGTTAAAAATACTGGTAACTTCTTACCTTTTGCACACCAACATGTCCTAATGAGTGTTCGATATACATCTTCTCCTCAGCTCCAATGATCTTCGACGTCTGCGGCGAGCTGGACCCTAGGAAGGCGTAGATCACAGTCCAAACGCTGCCTAGTGCTCCGATGGTGTAGAAGATGGCTGGCCAGCCCCAGTATTCGGAGATGTAGCCCGCTGCTACTAGTTGCAGAGCTGTTCCTAATTGACTGCCTGGAAGATGCAAAATAAGGCGTTTTATTTGTGTTTATCTTTATTAATTCATTGCTAGGCTAAAGCCTGTCCTACTGTTGTATAACGGCGTCGTACATTCGCCCTATTCAAGCCAGAGCAGGGGGCGCGGGGGGGGGGGGGCGGCGGCCACCGGGCGGGCGGCGAGGGCGGCGGGCGGCGGCGGCGGCGGCGTGAGCACCCTGCAGGGGCGTCCGTACTACGCGACGAGCGGACTGTATGAAGAGGTAGGGCGCAGCGGGCCGGCAGGCTATGCGAAGGATGCAGCTGGCGGCGGTTCACCAAATAAAACCACTTTTTCTTCCTTGTTTTCCTTTATTTTCCTTTCTTCTTGATTTCACAACTGCTGGAGGAGAACTGAATGCCGCCATACAAACCTCGCGGTAATTTATTGAGAAGTTGGACCAATCAGATTCCTTGAATTTTGCACACGACACTAATTTAGGCCATCCTGTTTTTATATATAACTTTGTCTCTTTCATGGTCCAATTTCTAGTTTTCATCATTTTTCAGTATGAAGGCATTTAGTTCCTTACATGAAACTATTTTTCCCTAATGAAATACATTTTTCTCTATTATTTACAGTTTAAATCTTGTGAATACCTTCAGTATTTACAGAGTTATTTACTAAAAACTACCTGTTGTTCTCGTGAAGGTATTATCTTTTAATTCGCAGACTATATCTCTGTCTCTTTCTAATACTTTAGTATGAAGTATCTTAGGATTAATGGGAAATAAAAGACCCTAACTACACTTACAAATTATCCCTAGCTATAAAAAACAATATTTATTATAATCTCCTTACTTAATAACCATATAATTAGCTTAATTATCTTATCTTAGAGGGAAATAAAAGCCTATCTATTACTTACATACGAATGTCCCTAATCTAAGAAAATAATTTTTATTTGTAATATCAGTACTTATTATTCTTATCTTAGAGGGAAATAAAAAGCCTATCTAACATACAAATGTCCCTAGCTAAGAAATAATCATTATATCTTTATTTATTTATTTACAATTATTTAGTACGTCGCTGACAATCTCCCCCGCAGTGCGAAGCTCTCCATCTTGAGGTAGCGACGTAGCTGTTGGTACCAGGATGACAACTCGTCGAGTTGACCGTCGTAATACTCCTCCTGGTGTCCTCACGTCCAAGACTCTTACTCGTCCATCTGGTCCCGGGTATATCTTCTGAACTTCTCCCCTTGGCCAAGTGTTTCTTGGTGATGAGGCGTCCATTATTAAGACAATGTCTCCGACTTGAGGGTCTGTAGTTTGTCTGCCATCTATTTTTCTGGGTTTTAGAATGGGTAGGTATTCTTTAATCCATCTCTGCCAGAAGTGATCTGTCAATCGTTGCGCTGTTCTCCAGTTTGCTTTGCCGATAAGGTCTCTGTCTTCAAACTCCCCTGGAGTAGCTGCTCCACAAGATCTTCCGAGTAAAAAGTGGTTTGGTGTTAGACTTTCCTCGTCGTCCGGGTCCATACTTATGTGTGTGAGAGGACGAGAATTTACGATGTGTTCCACTTCTACTAGCAGCGTGTGAAGAACTTCTTCTGGCGGTGACTTTGTTAGCAGTACGGTCATCAGCGCTGTCTTGACTGTCCGTACCATCCTTTCCCAGGCTCCACCCATGCTTGGAGTCCCAGCTGGAATAAATTTCCACTTGATACCTTCTCGAGCAGCTGCTTCTTCCAACTCTCGGTGGGCTCCGACGAAATTCGTTCCATTGTCGCTGTATATGACCTTGGGTGTCCCTCTTCTTGGTGCCATTCTCCGTAGAGCCATAATCATGGAGCTGGTGCTGAGTGAGTTTGACAATTCAAGATGGACTGCTCTTGTAGTTAAACACGTGAACAATGCTCCCCATCGTTTCTCTGTCCTTCGTCCGATGGTGACTTGCATTGGCCCAAAGTAATCGACAGCTGAGCAGGTGAACGGATGCTGATGATGTTGTAGACGTTCTATAGGATGGTCCCCTATAGGTGGGATTTGAGGTACACTTTTATGTACTCTGCACCACTGGCAACGATGAATAAGCCCTCTTGTCGTAGTTCTTAGACCCAGGATCCAATACTTCTGTCTGACCTCATTAATAACGGTTTCCGTGTTTCCGTGGAAAAACTTTTGGTGATAGTATTCAATGATGAGGCGACTGATCTTGTGTTTTCCATCTAATACGACTGGGTTCTGCTCTTGGTCTTCAATATAAATTTTCTTCGTTCTTGTCCTCAGTTTTAGGATGTCATTGTCATCGAGATAGACGTCGATCTTCTTGAGTTTGCTTGAATTTTCTAATGACTTATTGTTCTTCAGGCAATCTATTTCTTTATAAAAGCTTTCTCTTTGACTCATTTTGATTAATTCTTCTTTAGCTCTTTTGAAGTGTTCTTCTTTGAGTAGTTTATACGACTTCCCCGGTTTCACAGGAAGCAATGCAATTTTGGGCTTCTTTCTTGTGGTAGTGTTTCCTGGTTTCCAGTTCTTTTCCTTGACTGTGTGAACTAGTTTCTTCTGTTGACTTTCTTTCAGCAAGTCTATAAATTGGAACACGCGTGCTGTACTTCGGAGTAAGCGTGTCCAGCTGGAGAAGCGTTCCGGGTCCGGCGTATGTTGTGGCATTTTCGAGATTGAGGTGACGATATGAACGTTCTTCTCTTCTCCCGTTTCAATAGTTTTGGTCTCAAAGCGTTTGGTTGGCCATCTTTGTTCTTCTTCGTACAGGAACGTAGGACCTTTGAACCATCTTGCGTTCTTGTCAAATTCGTTTGGTGTTCCGCGAGTAGCGTCGTCTGCTGGATTATCTTTTGTGGGAACCCATCGCCAATCTTGTGGGTTTGTCAGATCTTCTATTTCTGCGAGACGGTGGGCTACAAAAGTTTTGAATTTTCGAGGGTCTGCCTTCAACCATTGAAGTACGGTGCTTGAGTCTGTCCAGAATGTCTTCTTGGTTACTTCTAGATCAAGCTCCTTTTCTATTGTTGATGCTAGTCTGCTTCCCAGTAGTGCTGCTTGGAGTTCTAGCCTTGGAATTGAAACAGGCTTAGTAGGACTCACTTGTGCTTTGCCGGCAACCAGCGCGATGTGGACACAAGGTTGCTCTGTTCTCCAGAAGACTACTGCGGCATACGCTTCTTCGCTTGCATCTGTGAAAGTGTGGAGTTGACCCTTCTTCTGATATGGAGACAAGCATCTGGGTATCTTCAGTTCTTTCAAAATTGTTACTTCTTTGATGTATCTCAACCACGCAGCTTCTTGTTCCGGCAGAATATTCTCGTCCCAGTCAATCTTAGTTCGCCATATATCTTGAATGAGTTTCTTCCCTTGAATGAGCACAGGCGCGGCGAACCCCATTGGATCGAACGTAGACATGACGGCGCTAGCAACTTCTCTCTTGGTGGGCGTTCTTTTCTCGTTTAGGAGCTCGGGTGGTGTATTGCGGAACCCGACGTTGAACGCTAATGCATCATCCATAATTAGCCATCTGAGACCGAGGGTTTTCTCTTCTGATGAGAGTTCCTTCACCTCTTCTTGTGGGTGATCTTGCAAGCTTTTCAGCACTTCAGGTTCGTTACTTCCCCATCCTCTTAAGTGAAGACCAGCTTTAGCATGTATGTGTTGCACTTCTTTTGTTATCTTCTTAGCTTCTTCTATAGTGTAGAAGCTCTGTAGATAATCATCCATATAATGATTTTTCTCGATGGCTCTCACTGCAGCTGGGTATTCTTTCTTAAAATCTTCTGCATTCTTATTCATCGCATAGATTGCAGTTGAGGGTGATGATGTGGCTCCAAAAATCACTGATTTCATGCGATATTCTTGAGGTTTCCCGGTTCTTTCGTTTCCTCGCCACAGGAATCGTAGACAATCTCTGTCGGCTTCTCTTATTTGGATGCGTAAAAACATCTCTTTGATGTCTGCAACTACCGCTATGGGCCCTTCTCTGAATCTGATCAATACTCCAAAGAGAGACTGGAGAAGATCAGGGCCTGGAAGCAGGGCGTCGTTGAGGCTCTTTCCTTCGAATTTTGCGGCAGCATCTAGCACTATTCTTGGTTTCTTTTTGACAGGATGTACTACTGCGAAGTGAGGCAAGTAGAAAGTTTTGCCAGGTGTCGTAGAAGATGGAGCCTTTTCTGCGTAGCCATTTTTCATCAGATTATTCATTTGTTCTTCATAAGCTGTCTTCAGGTCTTGATCTTTGTCTAGTTTCTTTTCTACGTTTACTAGTCGTCGAAAAGCTTGACCGTAGTTATTTGGCAGTGTTTCTTGATCGCTTTTCCATAGTAGTCCTGATTCGAATCTTCCATCTGCCAATCTCTTTGTAGTTTTCTCCAGAATTTCTGTGGCCTTCCTATCAGCATCGTTACTTGGGCGGTTTGGTTTTATTCCGATGGATTCGATATCGAAATATTGTCGTACCAATGCTTCTGTTTCATCGTCTACTAGGCGGCTGTGGTTGACAAACTCGATTGGTTTGTTCGCTCCGGTGTCACATCCATGAAGAACCCAACCCAAACTGGTGAGAGAGGCGACCGGTTCGGATTTCTTTCCTTTCTTGAGTCTTCGTGTGACGATAAGTCCCCAATTGTCTTGTCCAATTAACAGCCGCGGTTCTTCTTTCTTATAAACGAGCTGATCTTTCAGTTTCTGGAGGTGATTGCATTTCTTCAAAACTTCATCATCGACTTCTTGTTTTGATAATTTCAGACTGTCAATCGTTCTGACTCTCATTACTTGTTTGTTTCTGCTGTGAGCCCCTTTGATCTTCAATTCAATCTTTTGAGAATCAGTTTTCTTGAGACCTTTTCCGCCGACAGTTTCTATGGTGATTGGTACTGTCACTCCTTCTGCCCCAATCTTCTTTGCCACAGAAGTATCTAGAAGTGATATGGTGGAACCTTCGTCTAGTAGTGCCAACACTCGAGTTGATCCTTTTGGCCCATATAAATCTACAGGAATCATCTTCAGGTATGCTCTTCCATCATTCGTAGTGTGCACCGAAGTAATTATCTCTTCTACTGGCTTTTCTTCTTGAAGTGTGTTACAACTAGAATGCTTTTCTTGTGGCTTCGTTATTACTGGCGGTGTGTCTGAGTGGAGGATTGTATGGTGCCATCTCGAGCACTTCTTGCACGTTGGTGCTCTACATGTTTGCCTTGAATGTCTAAAGCGGAGGCACTTGAAACAAAGTCTTGACTTCTTTGCTATTTCCCATTTCTTATCTGTGCTCGCTTCCTTGAATTTCTTACACTCGTAGACCCAATGTTCTTCTTGACATTCTGGACACTCTTTTCTCTTGGTTGACTGCTGAGTTTGTTCCTTCTCTTGTATCGTGTGGACACCCTTTGTTGCGCTTCTTTTCGTCTCCCAGGACACTTCAGGGGGAGCGAAGTCGCCACACATGTCAGCTTCTACTTCCAGAAAGTCTTTGATGAGTACGAGTTCAGGTTTGTTGTCTTCTCGATGGCTGTGGTAGTACATAAACCATCTGTATCTCATGTTTGAAGGCATCTTCTCTATTAGCACTTTCATTGTTTCTGGTGAACTCAGGTATTGATCTTTCCCGAGTGCCTTGATTGTTGCTACACTATTCCTGACGTGGCTGGCGAACGCGCAAACATCATTTGGTGTTTCTTGCACTCTTGATATGTTCTTCAGTTTCTCCAACTCAGCTAAGGCGATAGCTCCAGGTCTTCCAAAACGAGCTTCCAATCCAGCCATAACTTCTTTTGGTGTCATAGCAGTAAACATAAGGCTTTTCACTGCCTCTCTTGCCTTTCCTTGAAGTGACCTTCTTAGACGAGCTAGGTTTTGCGTGTCTGTAAAGGCGTGCGCAGTGTCTTCAAAGGACCTCTTGAAGGCTAACCATTCTTCGCTAGCACCGTTGAAGTTTGGTAGCTCTATCATGTGTTTCGATAGGCTGTGTTCCGAAGATTTTTCTGAAAGCTTTGTGATGACACGAGCTAGTTCCTCAATATCACTTCTCTTTTCTTCTTGAGGTGGAGGTATCTCTTTTTGAATAGTTTGTGCGTGATCCAACCATTGTTCAACATGCACTTGAGCTTGTTCTTCATGAATAAAATCTTCGTCGTCAGAATCTAACTGTCGCAACTCTAATTCCGCTAGTGCTACCTTTGATCTTGCTTCAGCCACTTCTAGTTCTCTTTTGGCAAGCTGCATCTTTGCTTCTAATGTGGCTCGCTTCGAAGATCGTATTGAACGTGTATCTTGATTCAGTCTCCTTGTTTGCACTTCCGTTGGCGGTAGCTTTACCTCTTTACGACGCCTTTGTGATTCGGTAATACGTGCCAGCAATTCGTCGTGTTGCTGAATTATCGAGCGCGTTGTTTGAGGCGTGTGCGATTCGCCTTCATTTCCAGCAAAACCGGAGCGCGGCGCGACGTGCCTCCTTTCGACGGCCGAGGAGGATGTGGGAGGCGCGACAGGCGCTGCGACATCTCCCTCCATACGTGTGACCGACGCGGCGCGGTCCCCCCTGACGTCGCGGTGAGGGGACGGGTGCACGACGGGAGACGCGAGTTCTCCCTCTAAACGAGTAACCGGCGCGGCGCGCTCCCCTCTAACGACACGGGGAGGGGACGAGTGCACGGCGGGAGGCGCGAGTTCTCCCACTGCACGAGTAACCGGCGCGGCGTGCTCCCCCATAGCGGCGCGGTAGGGGAACGAGTGCACGACGGGAGGCGCGAGTTCTCCCTCTGCACGAGTAACCGGCGCGGCGCGCTCCCCCGGAACGGCGCGGTAGGGAAGCGTTTCCTCAGCGCGAGGCGGCGGTGTTCTTCTAGTAAGCGTCGATCTGGTTGAGATTTCTGTCTCGGTGGTTTCCGTCTCAGTAGGCGTGTTTTGGCTCCAATCAGTTGATGCAGATTCTCCTGTTGTAGCGGTGACTGATCTGGTGGTAGGCCTAGGCATCCTTGTGCTCCTTCATCCGGCTCGAAGGACCAACAAATTGTTGTATAACGGCGTCGTACATTCGCCCTATTCAAGCCAGAGCAGGGGGCGCGGGGGGGGGGGGGCGGCGGCCACCGGGCGGGCGGCGAGGGCGGCGGGCGGCGGCGGCGGCGGCGTGAGCACCCTGCAGGGGCGTCCGTACTACGCGACGAGCGGACTGTATGAAGAGGTAGGGCGCAGCGGGCCGGCAGGCTATGCGAAGGATGCAGCTGGCGGCGGTTCACCAAATAAAACCACTTTTTCTTCCTTGTTTTCCTTTATTTTCCTTTCTTCTTGATTTCACAACTGCTGGAGGAGAACTGAATGCCGCCATACAAACCTCGCGGTAATTTATTGAGAAGTTGGACCAATCAGATTCCTTGAATTTTGCACACGACACTAATTTAGGCCATCCTGTTTTTATATATAACTTTGTCTCTTTCATGGTCCAATTTCTAGTTTTCATCATTTTTCAGTATGAAGGCATTTAGTTCCTTACATGAAACTATTTTTCCCTAATGAAATACATTTTTCTCTATTATTTACAGTTTAAATCTTGTGAATACCTTCAGTATTTACAGAGTTATTTACTAAAAACTACCTGTTGTTCTCGTGAAGGTATTATCTTTTAATTCGCAGACTATATCTCTGTCTCTTTCTAATACTTTAGTATGAAGTATCTTAGGATTAATGGGAAATAAAAGACCCTAACTACACTTACAAATTATCCCTAGCTATAAAAAACAATATTTATTATAATCTCCTTACTTAATAACCATATAATTAGCTTAATTATCTTATCTTAGAGGGAAATAAAAGCCTATCTATTACTTACATACGAATGTCCCTAATCTAAGAAAATAATTTTTATTTGTAATATCAGTACTTATTATTCTTATCTTAGAGGGAAATAAAAAGCCTATCTAACATACAAATGTCCCTAGCTAAGAAATAATCATTATATCTTTATTTATTTATTTACAATTATTTAGTACGTCGCTGACACCTACGTTTATTCTATTGTAAGCAATTTTCTGATAACAAGGTTTATTATTACATATAGAATATGGTTTACGACGGAGGTCGTCGTCATCTTTTTCAGGATGTTCGATTTCAATGTTTGCATGTAGAATAAATAAAAAAATAATAAATAAATAAATATAAAGGGACAAATTACACTGATTGAGCTAGCCCCAAAGTAAGTTCGAGACTTGTGTTATGGGATACTAACTCAACGATATTATATTTTATAACAAATACATATATAGATAAACATCCAAGACCCAGGACAATTTGAAAAAGGCCATTTTCCAACTTGCCCTGACCGGGGATCGAACCCGGGACCTCTGGGTGGCGGACTAGCATGGTGACCACTACGCCACGGAGGTTGTTGTAAATTTTTAATGTATTGTCTTAAAATTAAAATTAACAGTTGATGATGAAAATGGATTTTGTAATGCAATCTCTTCGAAAAATGATAAAGAAGAGAATAAAACTATTTGATTAAGAAACCAATAGTGGAGAAACTACCAGCCCATTGGTTAGACGTTATTGTAAAGTTGACGGAATAGAAGCGAATTGAACTTTAGAAAATGTCGCAAAAAGAAATGCAAAAATACACACCTGCATAAACTAGTGTGCCCAACCGACTTTTTTCTTCTAAGGGCACCCACTTTCCGATGAGGTTGTGCATACAAGGAAAAAGAAATCCCTGAGCGAGACCTTGGATAACTCGACATGCACATACAGATTGCCAACCGCCCTAAAATATGAAAAAATTGAGTGTTAGTGACAGCTGTGATCGCATTTGTCGTATCCAAGAGAGTTGAGTTTCTTTCGGAATCAATAGAGAACACTTCTTAATATATGATGCTTTAAATTGTGCCAACATTGTAAATTCTCGCCGATTCTGTACTGTCGCCGATCATCATCATTATTTTTAGCCACATAGTGTCTATTACATAGATTTATGAATGATTTCGACATAACCGACTTACCAAAAAGAAGGAGGTTATCAATTCGTCGCGATCCTTTTTAGGGTTCCGTAGCCAAATGGCAAAAACGAAACCCTTATAGATTCGTCATGTCTGTCTGTCTGTCTGTCTGTCTGTCCGTATGTCACAGCCAAACTTTTTCCGAAACTATAAGACCTATACTGTTGAAACTTGGTAAGTAGATGTATTGTGTGATCCGCATTAAGGTTTTGACACAAAAATAGAAAAAAAAGTAAATTTTGGAGGTTCCCCATAGTTAGAACTAAAACTCAAAAATTTAATTTTTACCAAACCCATACGTGTGGGGTATCTATGGATAGATAGGTCTTCAAAAATGATATTGAGGTTTCTAATAGCATTTTTTTCTAAACCGAATATTTTGCGCGAGAGATACTTCCAAAGTGGAAAAAAGTGTGTGTCCCCCCCCCCCCCCCCCCGTAACTTCTAAAATAAGAGAATGAGAAAACTAAAAAAAATATATGATGTTCATTAACATGAAAACTACCAGCGAAAATTGCTTTGAACGAGATCAAGTAAGTTTTTTTTTTTTAATACGTCATCATCATAAACGGCAATGTACCTTTCATTCAAATATAAAAATTAAAAAAAAACATACTACAAGACTTTTATATTATGTTATTTGCTACTACGTAACCCTTCATGGGCGAGTCCGACTCGCACTTGGCCGCTTATTTTTGACCGAGCGAGCGAAGCGAGTGAGGTCTCTAAATCGAGTTGGGGGCGAAAACACATTGTATGTATGTAAGTATGTATGTATGTATGTATGTTTGTACCGCGATAGCAGCCGAACCGATGGTTTGATTTTGATGAAACTTGGTAGGCATGTAGGAAACATTAATAGAATTTTCAAGTTCGTTGGGCATCAAAATCGGTTCAGTAGTTTTTGAAATATTAATAAAAATGTCCGCGATTATGTAGCAAACGAAACCATAGCGCGTTCTAACTTTAGATACCGCCATCTAGGGGTTATTTAGGAAACTGAATTGCGAAAGTCGAGGTCGCGAGGTCTAAGTTCGCGGCGAACTACTAGTATACTAGTAGTTCGCCGCGAACTTAGACCTCGCGATTATTTTTCGCAATTCAGTTTCCTAAATAACCCCTAGATGGCGGTATCCAAAGTTAGAACGCGCTATGGTTTCGTTTGCTACATAATCGCGGACATTTTTATTAATATTTCAAAAACTACTGAACCGATTTTGATGCCCAACGAACTTGAAAATTCTATTGATGTTTCCTACATGCCTACCAAGTTTCATCAAAATCAAACCATCGGTTCGGCTGCTATCGCGGTACAAACATACATACATACATACATACATACATACATACATACATACATACATACATACATACATACATACAATGTGTTTTCGCCCCCAACTCGATTTAGAGACCTCACTCGCTTCGCTCGCTCGGTCAATTATCATCATCATTGCAGCCGTATAACGTCCACTGTTGGACATAGGCCTCTCCCAAGAATTTCCAAAATTACTAATTTAGAGCGGCTTTCAACCAGCGCTTTCCAGCAACCTTGGTCAGGTTTTCTGACCACCTTGTAGGTAAGTGTCCTACGCATTGCTTGCCAGTGAGTAGTCGTCATTCAAAAACTTTTTGTCCCAACGGTTACTGTAGATCGTAAAGATTCTATACGATAAAAAGAAGAAAATCTTACTGCATCAGTCAGAATTCTACAGTTTTGGCACAATTTTACAGCATTGTATACTAAAAAGACAGTGACAATGACAATGGACTGTATATACGGACTAAGCATGAACTAAGTACAACAAAAATACAGTGAAATGGTATGGACTGTGTATACGGACTATACATGGACTGTACTTACGTAAACGCCAGCGACAGGCAGCAACAAAGAAGCAGCCGAGTTGATGCCGATGGACAAAAGCAGTAGTATTTTGCTCCCAAACCTCGCGGAGAGCTCTCCGCCAGGTATCTGGAGGACCACATAACCCCAGAAGAAAGCTGAGAGCACGTAACTTTGAACCTGTATGTTCCAATCGAAGGACTGTAAAAAAAGGAGCGAGCCTTAGAGTAGTCGTATTGTATTGTAATTTGTAACATATCACCTTAGTTAACCCGCGAGCACTCGCGCTATGAGCATTTCCCTCACGGTGATTTTAAAACTCGCAGTATTTCGTTAAAAATGTGCTAACGCACCTCGTCCTCGCTATAGCTGAGTTTCGTACGTCCCTCGACTCTTTCGCGACTGGTACATCGGTGCAGTGCGTCCCAGTCTATCGCGGGAGGTGGTTTATTCAGCAGAGTCGTGTCACGCGGCATTTTGCTCATCGCGCGATTATCGACGTAAGTATATTTAAGTTGTTTTTACTTAAAATTTGTAAATAAAGTTATATAACGGATTATTTTGTTATTTTTATGTTAAACGGTCGTTATTAGTAATTGTAGTATTACGGTACAGTCATCAACGGAAGATGAAGGTAAAATTTCTTCTGCACAACCTGAGAATTTACTTTATTACTCAGGCAAAGATCAAAAAACTAATCCATGTAACTTTTACTTTATGTAATATGTGTTAATCTCGTGCGTATAATGAAGATTAATACCATGTCATTTTTTGTCTTCTTTTTTCATTCAATTATTCTTTTTTTTAATTTTTCTCTAAAATTCGTGGGACTACATTAAGCAATTCAGTCCTATATGTGATATTAAAAATTAAAACTAAAATAATGTTACAAACTTTAAATAAAATTTTTATTCGATTATATATGATTGTTGCATTATAATAAAGTCATGAAATAATTAATGAATTATGTACTTTTTACCCTTAAAAATATTTACTAGCTTAAAAAACGTGACCAAATTACTCTATGCGCGAGTACTCGTGTAACTTTCAAGGGCGCGAGTTCTCCCGGGTTAATAACGTGACGTATCCAATGAATGTTCGGGAGTTACTCCATAAAATAATACGTTAGTAATAGTGACATCCTATTTTTATGTAAAACCAAATTAGACTTTATCATCATATGTTAGTGCTCAATGTTGCTTGATACTGAAACGCGGATACTCAGTAACGTCCATCTTGTGTACCGCTTTTGGAGTTACTCTCCTCAATCATAGACATAATATGCCTATATTATGTCTATTACGAACAAGAAGCTAAAGGGTTTCTCAAAAGACTACAAACGACTTTTACTATAGACCCTAAAATTGCTGCAAAATCCGCTTGTTTATTACAAAATTAGATACCTAACCTATTTTTTTAAGCTATTGCATAGCTTCTATCGCGGACCTTGAGCGCGGGGACCGAATCCAGAAATTCCATAACGAAAAAACCTCACGCTTCCCACTCCTACCATGTAGGTTGCCGCTTCGTCTCCGTTGTCCGTTTGCGACGTTGCCGTCCTTCCTTGTAAAAATTCACCGACCGAACGGAACCACCTTAATGCAATAGCTTTACCGCGGCAGTTCCCGAGTGCCACACGTCTTTTTTTTGCTTGTCATAAACTATTTGTTTTCTGGGTTTTCCTCGACTATTATTTGGTCTAAAGATTGACACAAAAACGTGCATTATTGATGCCTTTAACGTTTGTGATTACTCTACAGATAGTAACAGTCAGCAAGTTAATCTTTCAGCCAGATAATCCGACAGGTGGGGTGTCAGCTTGGTAAATAAAAAAGATAAGAAGTCGCCATCGACTACTTCAGTAAAATCCTGATTAATAACCAAGACGAACGTTCCGTACTGTTTTTTTGGACAGTGATGAGAACCAGTAAATAAAAATTGAAAATAGTAGGATAGGAAAGGAGACTGCTAGGCGAAACATAAAATAGGACATCAAAAATAATTAGTCACTTAACGACGAAGACACGGCCCCTCATAACTCAAATTTAAAAACTTACTAGAAGGAAAGATAAAAGGTAGAAGAGGTCCGAAAACCAAAAAAGGGCTATGTAGAATAACTAAAAGAAAAAGCAGGGTAAATCTCGTAGGAATACCGGCGCAAACTCAACCGAAAAGTGTTACTAAACTTTTTGATAATAAGAAGAAGAGCGACGTAGTTTTGCTTAATTCTATTATATAGGTAACATTGTATCAATAGACAGTCAACAGTCCAACTCCAGCTAAGATTGTTGTCGCCAAGTCCGGAAAAACCTAGTATTCTCTATCTTTCAAGAACACTTAGGTATTTCCACACTTGGCCTAGACGTTGTTCATCATTCGGAGGCGTTAGTCCCATGTTACTATGCTTACGTTTTCACTGCTAGAGTCAGTCATAGCGACGATGGCCATGCTCATGTTGACCCTCATGCTGTAGGCGATCACCATCGCGAAGAACAGCATGACAGCCTGGAGATGCCGGACTCCTAGTAGAGCGGCTGAAAGACGTAAATGGGAGTAATTAATACGAAATAGTACTGTAGCGGGAGCGAGGTGATATGCTCGACCGCCACAAAGGGAAGATTTTCCCGCCAGGCATGGTGTTGCGCCTGGGGAACCGCGGCTCCGACGGTGTATTGTCGGATGTTGTATATATAGTCAGTTGCAACCAGAACTCTGAGATCGAGATGTAGAATCTCCTGGCGCCATCTCGTATGATTCTTGTGAACTAGGTATTGCTGCGTTCATTGTTGTTTGTGGTGTTTAGTTTCTCGTAGTGGCGCAGAGGTCGCCACAGTATGACATGTAAGAGACAAATCGAACCACAGGCTATAGAAGGTTACTAGAATTGAACTAAAATTATAAGTAGCAGTCAAAAACAACGAAAAAAATCCATATTATCATACAAATTACCCGGGCGGCTGCACGCTTTTGTATGGATTTTTTAACCCTTTCACCGCGAGCGTCGCATATATGCGACAAACATTGTCGGGCCCATTCCGCGAAGGTCGCATATTTACGACATAAAAAAAATGCTCTTATGGCACATAACTTACGTATCCATATCCGTTTTTGGTTGTAGATAGGTATGTTAGATTTACCATGTCTCGCGCTGGGGGCACGACAACTGATAAGTCTCGCGGTGAAAGGGTTAAAAATATTTTGCGTATGGTATTTCAATTTCATTATACCATTGTGATCTGGTATAAAGCCAGTGGTTAGATTTATTACGGTATGTCCCTTCCACTTTGTATATACCGTCAGTAAGACGAGGGAACTAACATTGTTATAATTTATAGCTTCACAAAAAATATCTAAAGGATTTTGACTTTGATAGGGATGTCATCAAATTATTATTAAATATACAACTTATAAATTTAAATACCAATAAATCATTTATTTATTTTTATTTAGAAATTAAGGTTTTAAAAAACATTACTAATTTCATAACTGTCATGAAAAAGTGCACAGGTACTTACTTGGTTTTTTACCAACAGCGTCATTTTCAGATTTTTCACTCATTTCGGTAATGAAAATACACTTATTAATGAATATACTTTTATTGTATCAATATGAACATTAGAAATAGCCAGATAACACTCTTATGCCTTAATAACATTGAAATATGTTTTGTAATATATCACACTTAAAACTTTAACAACATTGATCTTATCTTCTTGTTTTATCTCAAGTAGAGTTATGCATGCTCAGGTATTTCAAGATTATCAATATTCGATCACACTATTTTCCAAAATCCGTAGTTTCTTTAAGAGTCCCCCGACCCTAGACTTCTCCATACAAACGTAGTCTACGTTTAATTTTGAAACCACATGTCAGATTCCGGTAAAAATTGGTAATTGTAAAAAAAATGCAATTATCTAGGGTTATAACTGGTTTCCTATGGTAAAATTATGAACTGGAAAGAAAATATAACGATTTAGAAGTTTCCCAGACTAATGGTCAAAAATGATATAAAACACTATATTCTATCTCAAGATCATATTTTTACAGTCGGAAACTAGTTATA
This sequence comes from Acrobasis consociella, assembly GCA_963555685.1. Classification (NCBI taxonomy): domain Eukaryota; kingdom Metazoa; phylum Arthropoda; class Insecta; order Lepidoptera; family Pyralidae; genus Acrobasis; species Acrobasis consociella. The sequence goes on from OY743118.1 coordinate 604,883, forward strand.
AACCTAGATAATTGCAATATCTTTGAAATTACAAAATTTTGCCCAAATCGGACATGTCGTTTTGAAATAAAACGTAGACTACGTTTGTATGGAAAGTTGTATTTTGGTCTAGGGTCGGGGGACCCTTAAGTCATTAACTTGTTGCAAGTATGCCTAAGTCATAGCACAACACACGACTGAACAATGCACCGCAAATAAGAGCAAAAAATCTGGTAAAAAGTCTGAAATTTTCCTGTTTTTATCTATTTATTAATAAAATTATTGAGCTAAAAGTTACAAAAGGTGCACTTGATGTAAAAGCATTCTCTCCCTGGCAACCTTGAGGAGACTGTAGGAATGTATTTGCAAGTCCGTTTATGTTTGATTAACATTACAAGTTTTTGTTTTAATAATAAAAGATACGTAACCCTGAAATGTGAAATACATATCCTAAAAATACCTTACTTTTATAATAACTGCCTCTGTGGTGTAGTGGTTAGAGCGTTCGGCTCATACCCGGAGGTCGCGGGTTCGATTCCCGGCGGGGGCAACGACTTTGTGTTGTTGTCCAAGTTTGGTTAGGACCTTCTAAGCTCATCACCTGACTTTTCCGATAAGTAAGATGATCCGTGCTTCGGAGGCCACTGGTCACTGTCTTTGACATTGGTCGTTACCTAAAACCATGTCAGAGGCCTTTAAGGCGGTTTTAAAACTCTGACACTAGTGTACTAACACACACGATAAGAAGATCTTACTTTTGAAAATATTTTGGTATTTTTCTTACAAAATAAACTAAATGTAATGCAATTGCGAAAGCCTAGTTTATTTCAGATAAAGACGAATGTTCATCGGAGTGCATATAGTTTATTTCAATTTACTTGCACTTCAGTACTAATGCAAGGATAATGTGGTGCTAGGCTGGTGTCTGAAAATGTTAATTTATTGCTGATATTGCTAAACACGTTCTCAGCTATTGGATATTATCCTGAGTCAAAAAAGAACTATTTGGCACTGTTAAGAACATAAAACGTCACATAATATTGTCACTTATCATTGATGAAATCTATTTTCAAAGTCATTTAGGAACTTATTTATTTTTTGCAAAAAAACTAAAGAGAATGCTTTTTGACTTCAAGAAAATATGTCGTCATTTGAGTGTATTTCATACAAATCTAGTAGAAAATACTTGTTTTGACGTTTGAAAAAATCTGATTTGAGTTGTTGTAAAATAGCGAAGCGAAATATTCAAGATACCTGTCTTCTTCTTCTTATCGTGTGTGTTAGTGACTAACACTTGTGTCAGAGTTTTTAAACCGCCTTAAAGGCCTCTGACATGGTTTTAGGTAACGACCAATGTCAAAGACAGTGACCGGGACCGACGGCTTAACGTGCCCTCCGAAGCACGGATCATCTTACTTATCAGACAATCAGGTGATCAGCCTGCAATGTCCTAACCAAACTAGGACAACAACGCAAAGTCATTGCCCCCGCCGGGAATCGAACCCGCGATCTCCGGGTATGAGCCGAACGCTCTAACCACTACACCACGGAGGCAGTTCTGTAAAAACGAACTTGTATCAAAGGTTCATGTCAAACTTATTAAAAAGCAAATAAAACACAATATGGTATGTTGTATTACTACTATAATAAATTTATTAAAAACTAATGACTAGACAACCTTCTCAATCTTGCTCTCGTCCGGTTTTTCTGTAAATAAAAAAATATTTTATAATTCACTTGTTATCTCCCGCGGTATTGCCCGCGTTTAAAAAGATAAAATATAGCCTACTAGCTGTACCCGCGGGCTTTGCTCCCCGTGGGAATTTCCGGATAAAGAGTACCCTATGTCCTTCCCCGAGTCTCAAACTATATCCATACCAAATTTCATCCAAATCGGTTCAGTAGTTTAAGCGTGAAGAGGTAACAAACAAACAAACAAACAAATATACAAACTCAGTTTCGCATTTATAATATAGGTAGGATAGGATAGGAAGTAGGATGTTATTCGCTGATATTGTAAGCTTTCTATATGAGAAAGACATTTTTAAATCGGATCTAGTTTTTGGGTTTATCTAAAACAAATAAACATTAACCCACAAACAATAAAATCTTTTCTCTTTATTAGTCTAGGTTACGAATAACAACGGGACTTAGCACGAACTTTGAGCATAAGATTGCTTAGGAATTACTTTATCAAATTGATGACCTCCGTGGTGTAGTGGTCACCATGCCAATTCGCCACCCAGAGGTTCCGGGTTCGATCCCTGGTCGAGTAGAGTTAGTATCCCATAACACAAGTCTCGAACTTACTTTGGGGATAGCTCAACCAGTGTAATTCGTCCCTATATATTTATTCATTAATTTATTACTCAGCACTTAGAGTGCTGCAATTTACTTACCTAATTGTGTTGTTCCTTTGACAGGTTCATTCCAAGGCTGCTTTTCGCTTGTGCCAAATATGAGGAAGATGAGATTCCCTACAAAGTAGATAGCTGATGCCAAGTAGAATACATTTCTCCACTCGTTTGGATCACTCTGAAACAAACAAAACATACATTTCTTCGTCAAGTAAAATAACCGTCCAAGTGCGAGTCAGACTTCGTATCATTAACTAAAAAAAACACGTTTGTTGTATAGGAACCGCACTGAAATATTTATTTTATTCTGTTTTTATTATTAGATTTGCAGCCTGGTGACAGACAGATGGACAGGCTATGCGTCTGTAGGGCACAATCAGTTTGATCATCAGTAGGCGCAACTTGTACATACCTTTGAGTGTGTACATATGTATAGCCATTTTTAACTACCACCACTATCTTCTGATGAAGAAAATCATCGTGAGGAAACCTACGCACTATACTTCACTAGTATGTAACTATGACACTAGATGAAAAACTCAATAATTATGTCACTAGATGGCGGTATTTGAGCTACATCAGATGCCTTTAGGCTTAAGGCCCTACTTGAAGTTTCCGGGATCCAGTGCGGCCCCCATTTTTAATAAATAATTTGAAAGAAAAGGGAGAAACCATTAAAATTTTTGTCTTGGCTAAATCCTTAATAACCCTTGAACTATGTGAGAACGTGGAACCTTTTCTACGCACATTTCCGAAAAACAGACACTTTTGGCTAATGTGCGAAAAAAAGCTTGTAGTTCTCACTTTTAAAATAACGACTGCATTTTTGTGAGGTCATTAGTTCCGTACCTCATCTTTGATCATAGTGCCTGCTACAATGGGTGCTATGATGGATATAACATTGGACATCCCGTTCGTGATGCCCACTAGTGTGCCGGCGAAGTTCGGAGCCATGTCAATATGCACCAACTGGAAATTAATTGCATATTAATTTTAATCCCCGAGAAAAAAGAGAGGTCGGCACGATTACTTCATTTGGGTGAATAATGGTTCAAATCAAATCTTTAGTTATTCTGCATTTAATGATACAAAAGGAAATATTTTAAACATAAGATCATCATTGTTGTTATCATAATCATGATCATCATCATCATCATCATCATCAACAACAACATCATCATCATCATTATCATCAGGTCTTTTTGTCTCCACTGCAGGAGCACGACCCTCTCTGTACTACCAGAGCCATACTTGACAAGAGCAGCCAGAAGACTTGGCCTACACTCTCCTTGCTGACCAGTCGGGTTGGAGAGGTCTCGTTGTTGTTTATAAGTTTTGTTTAACTTGTATTTCCTAAGTCGCCTTCTACGATATCCATGGGAAGACTTGAAGTGATCCTATTCTTTTCTGCTGGAAACCACACGGCAAACGAAAGTTAAATTGATATAAACTTACCATCAATCCACAAGAATGACCGGCGTTAAGACTGACCACAACTGTTATTATACTGCTATAATCACATCATCTGGAGCATACGACAGCCACAGTAAAGCAACAGCTGGACCGAAATGTCCTGGAAACGTAAATGATAAAATTAAAAAAAGAAACGTAAAGAAATAAAAAAATGGAGGTGGTGTTTCAAAATTTTTAAAATAGCGAAAATTTGAGGGTTATACAGTTGAAAATACATTTAAAAAATGCTCAAACATGTCTTGAAACTTTTTTGTTTTTAAGACGCAATATGTGGTCTAAACAAAGTTTCATCTGATAAACTTCAACAAGTTGGAGTTGATTCGCGAGGTCTACAGCTCACAGAGACACAAGTAATAGATTCTTTTGAGATGGATTTTAATTCTTTACAACTTACCAATAGAGTTGAAAAGCTTCCTCGTAGCGCTGGTACTCAGCCACTTCTTCATCAGGATGTAGTCTGACATCCAGCCGAACAATATGGACAAGAAGTACATAGCCAAGTATGGAATCGCCGACATCACACCGTTCTGGAAGGCGTCAACAAAGAATTTTACCAGTGGGAGGTATAAACAAACAAAATTATAATCATACCTACCACTTAATCGGTTGATATAAATAAATCAACAAAAGTTTACAACGTCTTCTTCGTACAAACTTTATACAATCTACTGCAATAATCAGCCTGTCTAGAGTGGTAATTATAGGCAAATCCTTCCTTTATTGAAAGAGTGTTTTAATCTCGTAGTAGACTTATCATCTTTTTTCTTACCTTATCCCAGATGACTTATGGTCTTGACAGCATGTGTAAATTTTTTAAATTCATATCATCCTAGCACTCACTTTTTCTTTGGCCTTCCTTCATTCTTATATCCAGTAACCTTTATAAGCTTTACTTTTAGTAAAGTAACTCTCCCGTAGTAGTGGACTAACATAGACTGTTAAGAACTTACTGCTTTAATGTCAACCCCAAGCACCTGCTTCATGTAGGTGGGCGTCTCGGTCATAAGCGTCCAGAAGCCCCAATTCTGACCGCAGTGCACGATGATCAGAGATATGAAGGGTATGGACGTCCACACTGACTTCCATGGAGTTTTGTATTTCTGGAACATTAAAATAAGTAGTTTTTTTTTGCTGTTGCTTCTTATATCCTCATCATCACCATTTAAGCCGCATAACGTCTACTGCTGGACATAAGCCAAATGCAGGCCGCTCTGGATTGGTTATTTTAGAAATCTATGGAAGACGCCTATGTCTAGCTTCTTATATCTTGGCCAATTCATCTTGATTATGAAATAAGAAGCATATTTCATTGAGTTTATTCCAGCAAGGTAGGGTGTAGGAAGCAGCCTAAAATACCTTAAGTAAAGACTGTAAATGTCATTAAGTAGTCAGGATCTGTAACATTGTCATTGTTATGAGCCTACTAAGATGACTTCTTGAAGAACTACTTGAAATACTGATCTGGCATCATAATCATCACATCAGCCACAGAACATCCACTACTGGATGTCAATCTTCCTTGAGAGAAGTAGGCGTAATGTTAGAAGTAACTTATTATCATCTTCTATTAAGTAAGAGCGTTGGGGCTGGGCAGGGTAACTTTCCTGCCAGCAGCGCGCAGGCGTGGATGTAGACCACGAAGAAGATGGCGAGATAATTTCGATAGATATCTGTAGCAAAAGAGTCTTTTGCCCTGCAGTGCCATCAACTTAAAGGTTAATATAGCAAGAAAATCCTTACCTTATGACCTCCAACATGACCCAAAGAAGTCTGTATATAAAGCCGTTCTCTTTCACTGATCATATTAGACTCCTGGGGCGAAGATGACCCTATGATGGCATACAGAGCTGCCCAGACTACGCCCAAGATGCCCACGACGTAGAATATGGCTGGCCAGCCCCAGTACTCGGCTATGAAGCCGGCAGCCACCAGCTGCATAGCTGTTCCCAGCTGAGGTGCTGAAATGAGGTAGTGTTTCAAATATTAAACTTTTGACAAAAAATCGATTTCATTTTCTTTCAGGAGTTTCTTTCATATCTCCAAAGTTCTTTATCATATCTTCCAAGGTTCCTCGCAATGTGTCCCCGTTCCTCATTCTCGCCTTGTGGAGGGTGTTGCTGCAGGCGCTTGCAGCCGCTCTACACGTGCAGGTACTACGTGCTGGGACGGAGAACGGGGAGGCATATTGCGCGAGATCTTAGGAGATTACGTTCTGTATGTAATTAACTCTGTGGTATAGGCTGATATAGGCTTCTCTATCATGAATCATCTAAGCGCTTTCCGGGGATGCGTTTTCTGGTTTTTTACATACATACACGCCTATTTCTCACAGAAGTAAGCAGAGACTAAGGACCTCCACTTTTACAAACATATACATGCATTATCATATCTTTGTCCCTCTGTTACAAAATTTTCTTCCATGCTGGTCTGGGAGAAAAGAAAAAACTTAGAATGTACCAGCTGCTTCTCTACCCACGCAGATCGTAAGAGCCGATCGAGGGAATGGGCGAGATTTGAATCATGGTAATAGGCGATGCGGCTAGCAACCCATCACTATTTTGATTCCTTTTCCATCTTAACGCCCACCACCACGCTAAGCGTGACCTTTGGGCCTAACGGCCCTGGGCTCTGTCTACCCCGTCAGGGATATAGACGTGAAAATGTATCTGTATCTGCATCTGTTACAAAATTTGCTTACTATCATTACCTAAGTACTTGTCCTACCTTACCAGCGTAAATGAAGGCAGCAAAGCGAGTCTTCTCTTCCAAAGGCGCCCATTTGGAAATGAGGCAACTTAAGGTGGGTATCATAACTCCTTGTGACAGCCCTTGTACCACCCGACAGGCACACACCAGTTGCCATCCACCCTTAAAACATAAAATTTGTAATAAATGTTTTTTTTGGGTTCCAAACCTTAAGGCAAAAACGGGACCCTAGTACTAAGACTACCGCTGTCTGTCTGTCTGTATGTCTCTCTATCACCAGACTGTATCTCATGAACCGTGATAGCTAGAGAGTTGAGATTTTCACAGATGATGTAGTTATGTTGCCGCTACAACAACAAATACTAAAAACATAATAAAATAAATATTGAAGTGGGGCTCCCATACAACAAACGTAATTTTTTAAAGATTATCATTATACTGTAGAGTTAATCTATAGCCTGTTGTTCTATTTAATACGGGTACTCCCCTCCATGTTCTATGGATAAACATATATATGATATAAAAAATCATTTTCCATTTTAACCTAACCAGAGATCGAATCTGGGACCTCTGGTGTGACATCGTGGCATGATTATCACAGAAATATTTATCACACAAAAGAAACTAATTTTGGACGACAAGCAAAAAGAAGTCTCAAAGCATACTTACATAATGAGCGGCGAAGGGAACTATCAAATTAAGTACAGAGTTGATACCGATGCTGCCAACCAGCAGCTTCTTCCCTCCAATCCGGGTTGCCAACTCCCCACCGGGTACTTGCAGAATGACGTATCCCCAGAAGAACGATGACAGGATTACGCTTTGGGTCTGGAGACTCCAGTCGAAGCTCTGAAATTTAGTTTTTTCACTTTCATGAAAGGAATTGACGGAGACCTTTGACTTAGTAGACGAGTAAAAGGAAATGACGACTGACGAAATGACTTAGTAGACCAATACTAGGAAAGGTTATGTAAAAGATCTAGTTTCATATATCATGTAATGTAGAGTATCTGTTAGAAGTAAACAAAGTCAAATAAAATAAATAAATATATAGGGACAAATTACACTGATTGAGCTAGCCCCAATTAAGTTCGAGACTTGTGTTATGGGATACTAACTCAACGATACTATATTTTATAACAAATACATATATAGATAAAGTCGGGTCGCTAGATCGTTTGATGTACCCGAAACGCTTCGTAACATGTATTTAGCCTCAAACAAGAGGGGTGTTAGGTATAAGTTTAGCTCGGAGTTTGTCTGTCTGTGGCATCGTAGCTATCGAATGGATGGACCAATTCGATGCAATTTTTTTATGTATAAGCAATGCAATACGTGATTTAATAAATAATTGGGCAAGTGCGTGCCGGGCCACGCGCAGTGTAGGGTTCCGTAGTTGCGAATGCCAACTTTGAGTTCTTGCCACTAAAAACGTCTAAAAACTAATATCTATTGAATTTGTATGAAAATGTCTTTTTTCAAGTACATTTTAGAAGTTGATCGCCTATAACTTTTTAATTTGTATACCCTACTTGGCTCTGATAGTTTTCCTTCAAACTATATTATATATGCTATAATTGTGATTTTTTTCACGTGGCCATATATAACCGTTTAGCAGATAGAGGGGGACGGACACTTGACTCGAACAAAAATTTGAACTTTAAACCCAAATATTTCAGAAACGGATCCCTAAATCGAAAAATGGTGTTCACAAGCTAACAATATTTTTGAAAGATCTATTGAACGATACCCCACTCAATGTGTTTGTCGAGAAAAAAAATATTGACTACGTCTTTACTTGTAAGGCAGCTACACTGAAAAAAATTTTTTTCCATATTTTATTTTACGACTTTTTTGCCATAATTAATATACATATCCATGCCAAATTACAGCTTTCTAGTACTTATAGTTTCTCTGTAGGACCGTGGACAGACAGACAGACAGACAGACAGACATTGCGAAACTAAAAGGGTTCCTTGTTTACTACGGAACCCTAATAAAAAGAGAATCTCCCTTCTTAGCTATGTTTATTGAAAATCTGTTCTGATATTTAAAAGTTATTGGGGATTAACGCTTAAAAGTCGGGGTTTCTTAATTTGCCTGGCAAATAATAGATGGCGCTACGGATATCAACACCTAACATCGGTTCAAATATGTAGTTTCTCCACTCCTCACTAGATGGTGTCTTGGCGGGTTTTTAATTTGCCTGTCAAATAAACTTGTTTTGGTTTTGGAATCTTGTAATTTCGCTTCCAAGAATTCAATGTAGGTGGGGTGTAAAGTCAAGCTATCCTTACTGTTATAAATGCGAAAGTGAGTTTGTTTGTTACCACTTAACGCTTCAACCACTAAACTTATTTAGATGAAATTTGATATAAGATATAGTACGATACCCAGAGAAGGACATAGGATAATTTAAATCCCGAAATTCCTTCGGGGAGCGAAGCCCGCGGGCAATGCTAGTTATGAGTTAGTTAAAATCTTTATTGCACCAAAATATAGAGTTACAGAGTAATAGATACATATAAAACAGATGTCAAAAGGCGGCCTTATCGCAACTGCAATCTCTTCCAGGCAACCAAGGAGATGTGTGACGAAAACAGGTGAGGTGCAAAGTTATAGGCAAGGGAGAAGAAAAATAATATTTTTATTTATTTATTTAACCTTTACTGTATAAAATACAAATTGTAAGGCACAATAGGGCAGACTTAATGCTAAAAGAATTATCTAACAGTCATATAACTGTAGGTACATTGACTCACGTCCTCACGGTCCCGGTCCGTCATGGAGACGATGGCTATGCTCATGTTGACCCTCATGGCGTACCCCAGCAGCGGCGCCACGAACATGAACACCAGTTGTACATGGCGGAACCCTAAAAAGGACTCTGAAAAAGAATCGAAAAAAGGTTAAAAAATCCAAAAAGCCACGCCTCATAACACATATTAAAAAACATTGTCATGCGACTTCGGAAGGCACGTATAAGGCTCGGCGCAAACGGACTACCAAAAAACGAGGCATCCGACCACTTTCATACTAATTTAGTGGCCGCTACCGGCGTCACCGTGTGCGGTGAGTCCATACAAAGTGTATGAAAACTACAGGAAAGTAGGTGGCCGCGTTTTTTGGGTGGCCCGTTTGCGCCGAGCCTAAGCCGTAGGTCTGCCTGAAAAATCTGACACCAGTGTTGCCCACTTACACACACGAAAAACAAACAAACTATCATGCCTATTCATTCATTAATTCTGCACAAATATTAATCTGCATCAATGCTTTCCATGTAACGTAAGCAGCAAATACAATGTTCCAATAAATGTCACGTGCAAAAGTAATCACCCTGAGTACAAACGGCCAACATGCCATAATGTAATATCGAATAACTGCAATCAAATACTGAGTTCTAAATATTTTCTATGGAATTTGTATGAAATAATGACTAACGACGTCATAGTTTCTTGTAGCCAATCTTATCATCGGGTATTTTTGTCTCAACTGCAGGAGCACGAACCTCTCTACTACTAGAGCCATGGCCAGAGCAGCCAGAGAACTTGGCCTACACTCTCCACGGTGATTAGACGTGTTGGAGAGGTCTCATTGATGCTCATTAGCTTTGTTAAGGTTGTGTTTCCTAAGTCGCCTTCTAAGACATCCACGGGAGGACTTGGAGTGACCCTATTTTACTCTGTCGGAAACCTCACGGCAGTCTTGGAGTCAAATAGCCCATTTATTATCAGTTTTTACGCAATAATACTAAAACCATGTAGAAAATACATACATACATACATATTTTCACGCCTGTTTCCCATGGGGGTAGGCAGAGACTATGGATAAAATGGATATGATTAATGACAATTGACATTATTTTGTGACTTTTTATTATATCAACGGTAGCAAACCATTTATTTTTGACCCAGGGAACCCCCTTAATGCACGGGTGTCAAAATGTAAAAATGTCATATCGTTTAGGAGCATCCAAGTGTTATAACGATGAGATGTAGAAATGCAGTGATGACTGAAATAACAAATGCAATATTGCATGAGTGTAAAAATCAAAGATTTAGAATATACAAAGGTCAAAATGAACAAATTTGAATGTAGGAATGTGGTGATGGTACAAATCACAAACGAAATAATGCATGAACGAGAAAATGTATAGGGAAAGGTAGCCCAAAGCGGAAATATAAACGTTTTTTATACAAGTTTCTTTGCCAGGCAAAAACGTGGGAAGTACTTATTTTATTGTTAATTACTTATGTTAAAAGTAACAGCTTCTTTTACTCTGAAATCGTTTATAGCAAATCATTTATTTTTTTAAAAACAGCCAAAAAAATTCTATAGTAAAAGATGTTTTATTTTTTATATTTTCAGTAATTTTAACAATATCTTTCTCTTTTAAGAGACATTATCGCTACAGATGTAACTCAAAACAAGACAAGTTATTAACTAAACTTATTTTAAATTAATAAAAAAAAGACAGATTAAAATACGTCATATAAAAATAAAATAAAAATGTAAAAAATACATAATAATTACCACTTACTTGGTTTCACATTATCCATTTCTTCGTCATTTAAGGCAGCCATACTCCTATTTGTTATTTCAACGTGTAACAATAATTATTAATGATAACATTACATCACAAATACGTTTGTTCGTTTATCGATCTCCCTCTGAAGTGGTCATGAACACATTGTTTTATCAACATACGTGACAGCTCTCGGCAGATGTTTAACACATTCACGGACACTAAGCCAGACACAATAGAAATAACAATTGAATTACGTCCACAGCCGTAAGTGTCCGTCAATGTGTTAAAATAAACTAGTTAAGAGTCCCGTGTCGCTAGTAGCAGCAAATAATTATTAATTTTTCATTATAAAAATGCAATTAAAAATCAGTAATCAATAATTGGATGAGCGAGCTAATTATCCGGTGGTTTTTTAAGTGCATTCTCAAATTCTTTGATTAGAAATTAAAAAAAAATTGTTAGGCGTGTACGTACCTATAACATAAACAATAAAATAATTGTTCGGACGTGACGTGTGCAGTATGTGCTAAATTTTTATCAAGCGATACATACGTTCGTTTCAGAAGTCACACGTTTCTGAGAATAAGTGAAAATTGTGGACTACGTATTGTTCTTTGCAAAGGACTATCGCAACTGTCTTTATATTGTACCACTTCGGCCCCAAACGTATAATGATAAGTAAACATTTCTCTCAATTACTGGCCGGTTGACTGGAAGGATCCTCTTACGGGACAAGTCTTTCTGATTTTTATGTGTTCTTTTTACGAACAATAAAGATTTATAAAAAAAAACTAACAAACTGTTAATTGACTATAATTATAGCAAGGCAAACAAGATTATTAACAAAACTTTATTTTATATCTATTCATATAATTTATTACTTTGTTCTTATATTTGTTCGGTGATACATTGAACATAGACGGACGTATTCTCTAAGCAGTCAAAATATTAATGAATTACATCATAAAACACGAAGATAAATAAATATATACATATGGAAAAATCACACAGATTGAGTTAGCCCCAAAGTAAGTTCGAGACTTATGTTATGAGATACTAACCAAACAATTCTTTATTTCATAACAAATACATATAATAAACAAATGCATATAAAATAAAGAGATTTCTTGTGTTGTACCACCGCGCCGGGCCTCTTAAGTGTTTGTTTGTGTACACATTGAAACAAAAATACACCTTATATCAAGACAAAGATGGACTTATCTTGAATAGGGATCCCCTCCAGTCCACCTAGAAGTAAAAGGAAAATTTACAACAGAGGGCAGAATGGGTATAATACATATAGATGACAAGAACATACAACTACTTACTGCAATAATGACTATTTAATATAAAAACCTACACAATTCTAATTAAAATATTATAATTTGAGTAGGTATAGTAAGCTACGCGATACCACAAGACTGCGAAGCACGTTACAGTGAAAACTCTTCACTGCGAAACCACACGACTTCGATACAATTATATTTTTGGAACGAAGTTCCTTATCGCGCGTTGCGAAAGGGGGCTAGACGGAAAAAATTAAGACCAAAAGTTGTAACGACACTTTTTGCTATAGTTGCGCGTGTTTCTCTGTCTGTCTCTCTCTCTCCTAATTAATCGAAAGGAACTTCGTTCCATCCGGGTGTCCCTTTACACCTCTCAAGTTTTTTTTATATTTATTAAGTTCCTTCTTTTAATAAAATAAATACCTAAAAATAATTCAGAGACCGGGAATTTTGTTCTAAAGAAAGTTTAGAGTGGTAATGACGTTTTTAACAAAAAAATCCTTTGGGAATGCAGTTGTAGCACGACATGTTTGAGCTTAGTCCCTAGACACAGGTACTTCATAGAAGCGGAGTGTCATATAAACTACTACTCCTACAAATGAAACTATACATCCGTGCACGCGTCAAAGTGTGTGTATTCACCCCTCAGCGCACGCGACAAGGTCAAAACGGGAAGAGGTGCGGGGACGGGGAATAGGGACGCAAATTGGGACCCTAGGAGTTTCCGTTCTGTATGTAGTACCAACCTACCAACCTCATCATCATCAGGTCTTTTTGTCTCCACTGCAGGAGCATGACCCTCTCTGTACTACCTGAGCCATACTTGGCCAGAGCAGCCGGAGGATTTGGCCTACACACTTCTCGCTGGCCAGACGTGTTGGAGAGGTCTCACTGATGTTTATAAGCTTTGTTAAGCTTGTATTTCCTGAGTCGCCTTCTATGACATCCACGGGGGACTTGGAGTGACCCTGTTCTACTCTGCCGGAAACCACACATATCCATAGTCCTATATCCTTCTAAACAAGTGAAAGAGTGACAGTGAAATAAGGAATTATAATAGTGGGTTACAAACATCACCTATGCCCCTGATCGTCTTTTACGATCTCCATTAAAATTAATCTTCACAAAAACAATAAATTTCAATGACGATGATGCCACTGGATCGTATCTTTTACCGTTATCACCGTGTTTATCTTAAGTTTATTGACATGAAAATGGGAGGCCTGAGGATAAATAGTTGAATAATAATAGTACATACATGCATATTACGTCTTTATCCTCAATGGGGCCGACAGAGCATTTTGAGTCTTGCGGCTCTAAGCAGACAGAGCATATTGCCGCAAGACTCAAAGACCACTTTTAGCGTGACGGTGGGTGAGGTAGAAAAATGAATAGTAATGATTTGCTAGCCTTAGCTTAACTTAAAACTGCATCGTTCTTGTTTACAAAAACCAGTTAAAATAAAAACAGCGGGACAATCAAAGCCATTTAGGCCCAAGCTGTGGGTTGGCTAGCTCGGTCAATAAGAAAATAAGTACAATAGAAAGAACTTACACCATCTTTATTTTGATCATTCATGGCAACGGTGGCCATAATCATGACGACTCTCAAGGCAAACATCAGCATCATCACGCAGAAAATGAACGCTATCATGTGGCCTCAGAATTAATATGAGTATTACATACAGAACGAAATAAGAATCCCCTTACTATAGACTTCTCCATACAAACGTAGTCTACGTTTTATTTTAAAACCACGTGTCAGATTTCGGAAAAAAAATAATTTTTAAGAAATTGCAATTATCTAGGGTATAAAGTTAATTTGTATTGTATTGTATTGTATTGTAAAAATTGGTTTGCTACAGTAAAATTATAAACTGGAAAGAAAATATAAGGATGCACAAGATTTCCATACTGCTGGTCAAAAATGATATAAAACACACTATATTATATTTCAAATTCATATTTTATTGTCGGAAACCAATTATTACCCTAAATAATAAATCGCGCATGTTGTTTCGAAATAAAACGTAGACTACGTTTGTATTCAAATGTCTGGGGTAGGGGATTCTTAAGTCCCGCGAAATATGCGTTCCCCTCCCTGAACCGCCCCTCATTCTCGCCTTGTCTAGGCGGCCAAGCGCGCATATTGCGCGGGACCATAGGTTAGGAGATTCCGTCATGGTACAGATATAAACCGTGATTCCGTTCTGTATTTATGTATTTTTTTTTAATACGTCATAAATCACGTAAACCGCAATTTACCTTTCATTCAATAAACTCAAATAAATAAAAAACGTACTACAAGACTTTTATATTATGTTACTTGCTACGGAACCCTTCATGGGCGAGTCAGACTCGTACTTGGCCGCTTATTACTTAGTACATTTTATAAATTGTTCGCCTATAACTCTTTAATTTGTAAACCATACATACTGCCTTAAATTTTTTCATGTGTCTATATACAAACAAATGATAGAAGGAGGATTATTTTTCTATTAAATTTGTATGAAATTTTACTTTTTTGCATACATTTTATTATGTTGATCACCTACTCTTTAATTTGTTAACCCTACTTAGCTGTGATAGTTTTTTTTAAACTTCGTTATATATACTGCTGTCGTGATTTTTTACGAGTCTAAATACAATCGTTTAAAAAAAATAGCATAACCCCTAAATCAAAAAAAGCGGCCAAGTGCGAGTCGGACTCGCCCATGAAGGGTTCCGTAGTAGCAAGTAACATAATATAAAAGTCTTGCAGTATGTTTTTTTTTTAATTTTTATATTTGAGTAGATTGAATGAAAGGTAAATTACCGTTTATGATTTATGAAGTATTAAAAAAAAACTACTTACTGGATATCGTTCAAACCAATTTTCGCTGGTAGTTTTTATGGTAATGAACATCATATATTTTTTTTAGTTTTATAATTCCCTTATTTTAGAAGTTACGGGGGGGGGGGGACACACACTTTTTTCCACTTTGGAAGTGTCTCCCGCGCAAAGTATGCGGTTTAGTTTTAAAAAAATGATATTAGTAACCTAAATATCATTTTTGAAGACCTATCCATAGATACCCCACACGTATGGGTTTGATGAAAAATAAATTTTTGAGTTTCAGTTCTAAGTATGGGGATCCCCCAAAATTTGTTGTTTTTCTTTTATTTTTGTGTCAAAACCCTAATGCGGTTCACATAATACATCTTCTTACCAAGTTTTAACAGTATAGGTCTTATAGTTTCGGAAAAAAGTGGCTGTGACATACGGACGGACAGACAGACAGACAGACAGACATGACGAATCTATAAGGGTTCCGTTTTTGCCATTTGGCTACGGAACCCTAAAAATGATGTTCACGAGCTAGCTGGCATTAAGGGCCTCACATGCGAAAACATAGAAAAAAAGTTTTTTTTGGATTGATGGATTATTTTCTTTTTAAGGTACGAATAGATCTTATTATAAACAAAGCTAAGATGAGTCATCGGCCCTTCTTTTTCGATAAAACTCGCTTGAAAAATTTGAACAGTGCCAGTAGAATCTTTTGGCTTTCGCTAATGAAATTCCTGTGTCCGACAAAATTAATCGTTTTCTATATTTCCCTGACCTTTCCTGCATTTATGGATTAGCGGATGCTAAAGGGTTAGACTTTTTTTGAAAAATAACTCTTTAATTTCTGTTTTTATTGCAATGACTAAAGGAAATGTTGTTTTTATCGCTTTTATTAATTTATTTATATTCATAAAAGCTTTATTGATTAGCGGACTTAAGAGTCTTTTACCCTAGACAGAATTAGACTTTTACATACAAACGTAAACTAGATTTTATTTTATAATGACGTTTACACGTCGTTGTAAACGACTTCAGATTTTTATTTTGTAATACCAAAGAAATTGCACACAAGTAGGCATATAACTGGTTTTTACAGTGAAAGCATCGACTGGAAGGAAACTATAGTTATTTAATAAATTTTTATATTTTTGACCATCAGTATGGAAATATTACCTATATTTTATTTTAAGTTCATATTTTGTATTTGAAAACTAGTCATATGTCTAGATGTGCATACATCTATCTACAGTTCTTTGAAATTACAAAATAATCCCGAAATCTGACATAATACTTTCAAAATAAAAGCTAGACTACATTTGTATGAAAATATTTATGGTAAAGGGACTTTTAACGCTAATAGTGTTTCTTCCAGTCAACCACACCTAGGGATAAACAGAGATTTTGTTGCAGCGCAAAATAATTACCAAAATAAACATAGTTATACTCTTGACCGAAGTGGGATGTTGTACCAACTGTACTTTTGACTCAAGTGGGCTCACGATGCGAAGATGTGGAACTCGAAGTTAGCTGGTCAAAGATGCTTCTGTGCCGACTTGTAGCCGCTCGAAGCCGTTCATAACTTGGTACATTTTTACACACTGAATCTACAACTTGAAGTTATTTATAAAATTTTGACATTCTAAAAATTATATTTAAATTATGATAAGACATAATAAACAATGTATTCTCTGTACACATTAACTTTAAATATAAATTTAATTGTGAGTTGACGTCCTTGGAGAAAATGCTGCAGTGCAGTTTGTTACCGCTTCTGCAAGCGCTTAACCATTTGATGTCAACAATTATGCAACAAACAATCCCTATTATAAAGAGATATTATAAATATCCTATGATATGTAATAAACATATATTTGAGTTGAATTGAATTGAAGCTTGTAAGATAACTCGATCAAAATAATTTGCAGTTCGTGTGGACCGAAGGAAGTCTAAGTACGTTTAAAAATAAATAAGCGGCCAAGTGCGAGTCGGACTCGCCCATGAAGGGTTCCGTAGTAGCAAATAACATAATATAAAAGTCTTGTAGTATGTTTTTTTAAAAATTTTATATTTATGTTGATTGAATGAAAGGTAAATTGCCGTTTATGATTTATGACGTATTAAAAAAAAACTACTTACTAGATATCGTTCAAACCAAATTTCGCTGGTATTTTTTATGGTAATGAACATCATGTATTTTTTTTTAGTTTTATTAGAAGTAGAAGAACCCTTATTTTAGAAGTTACGGGCGGGACACACACTTTTTTCCACTTTGGAAGTGTCTCCCGCGCAAAGTATTCGGTTTAGAAAATAATGATATTAGAAACCTCAATATCATTTTTGAAGACCTATCCATAGATACGCCACACGTATGGGTTTGATGAAAAATACATTTTTGAGTTTCAGTTTTAAGTATGGGGAACCCCAAAATGCGGTTCACATAATACATCTACTTACCAAGTTTCAACAGTATAGGTCTTATAGTTTCTGAAAAAAGTGGCTGTGACATACGGACGGACGGACAGACAGACAGACAGACATGACGAATCTATAAGGGTTCCGTTTTTGCTATTTGGCTACGGAACCCTAAAAACTAACTTTTAGTTTAGATGTTAGATTTTACTTAACAATTTTAACATAATTTAAATATAAAATACTTGCGGTCCGCCCTGGCTTCGCACGCGTATTTAACAATCTCATTTTTCTTTTCAAGAGTTTATTTTACCACCTTTTTCGACATGATTAATATACAATCATACCTACGCTAAATCACAGTTTTGTAGTACTTATAGTCTCTGAGGTAACTCGCGGACGGACGGACTGACAGACATGGCGACACTATAAGGTTAATACGAAACCCTAAAAAAAGAAACTCAGGCGTAATTTAATAATTTTGAAATATAATGATTGAAATAAATAATACTGTAGAAACGCAAGCTGCTAACAGGCTTGATAACAACGAGATTGTATTAGTTACAATCCCTAACGAAATCATTAAAATAATACCAATGTTTGACGGTAAGAAACGAACTGTCAATTTATTCATTAAAAATGCGGATTAAGTCTTGAATAATTTCGGAGGAGATAAATCTAATCCGGTTCAACAAAAATATATTATGCATTAACATCTCGCCTTACGGGTAAGGCCGCGGCGTCAATCAGCGAAAATGGGATAATCAGAATGGGAAGAAATGAAAGCACTATTATTGCAACATTTTGGAGAATCGCAAACTGAATATCAATGGAGCTAGAAGCAATAGTTACAAAATCTAACGAATCCTTCTTAGACCTGTGTAACAGAACACAACTTGTTCGAAGCAATTTATTTGCTAAGATTAATAAAAAATCTGATGAAAATGAAAGAAATAGCAAAATGAAAATATATAATCATTTGCTTTGAATGTATTTTTATACAATCTGCCGAAAAGTTTTATGAGAACAGTAGGACTCAAACACCCCTCTGCATTAGAGGAGGCTTTACAAATTGAATTAGAAGAGTCCAATATCAACGAACATTAACAAACGAAACACCATAAAGTTTATACTTCAAAAAATAAAAATAGTACAAAAAACGATAACCGAAAAATGTATCCTCAAAATTCTTAACCACATTATTTCCAAAATTATTTAATCGCTTCCGTAAAAATTTAAATTACTAGTTTAACCGTAACAAAAACATGACTGTGACTCCACCGCGTAACCCATTTCAAATTAATACTCCAGCAGTTCAATCAAACATGCAAAATAACCATTTCAGAAATTCTAAGCATTCCTGGAATCAATTTATAGGACAAAACAGAGTCACAAGACCTAAATAATAAAAATCGTTTAAACTAAACTACATAAAAGAGAGTCCTATCACAACTATATTTAAACACAAGAGTGAAAGTGAAAGTCCTCAAAAAAACCGAAATTTTCGAAAACGTGCCTCAAACGGGAGAGCAAACGTTTTGTAAGTGAAAGTGTCCCTTATAGTACAAATAGTCCAAACGAAATCACACACTACATTAGTGAGATTCCTAATAACACAACTATATTTGAACACAAGAGTGAAAGTGAAAGTCCTCAAGAAAACCGAAAGGATACGTGCCTCAAACGGGAGAGCAAACGTTTTGTAAATGAAAGTGCCTTCTAGCTTACCATACATTGTGATAGAGGAATTGAAAGCGAAGTTTATGACCTACACAGGGCGCCCATTCATAAGCAACGCTTTAGCTAATAAACACTTCACGCATTTTAAACAAGTTGAGTCGTTTCAAGTTATACGTACCCATGCCGCTAGCCAACATAACGAAGTGATTATTATTCCAATATTTTAAATGTTCGAACGATGATAATAATATGATTTTAAATTCTACTTAATTGACATCGACGACTTTTAAGATGGTTTAACTGGTATGGCAAAATTTTTTTTCGACATCTAGCAGTTTTTAGAATATTATTAGAATCATGACATATTAAAACTATTTCCTTGCAGCCAAACCTTCATACAAAAGTATAGACCTTTTACAAACCTTATGCGTAAAAATACATCTCAAACGACAAATATTAATTACACCTCGTGTAAAATAACCTATTTTTTTTTTATAAACGGCTAGAATTCCTAACTGTTATACAATCAAAATAGATCGATATACTTGTAAAAAGATTACTATTCCATCTAAATTAAAAAAAATATCAGGAATAATAAAAAAACAGAATTTTGCGCTGGCGTGAGAATTCCTTGTTCGATGGTAACAACTGTCAATGGTTTTGCGTCTGTAACAATAGAGAATCATATAAACAGACCTGTTATCATTAAATTCACTTCATTATACTTGAATTTAAAAATAATACGTTCTTAAATGATTTTAATAATTCAAATGAAATCGATAACATACTATAGTTCTGTGGAAGCTTCCATCCAATTCCCTTTTGCTTTTGAAAATTCTTCACTTCGAATCAAAGGCAATAACAAATTTATATTAGAAATACTAAATTTATCTTAGAAATAATATATTTGTATTGCCGTGTGGTTTCCGGCAAAGTAGAATAGGGCCACTATATGTCCTCCCGTGGATGTCGTAGAAGGCGACTTAAAAATAAATAATATATAATAATAAATATATAGGGACAAATTACACTATCAACATCCAAGACCCAGGACAATTTGAAAAAGGCCATTTTCCTACTTGCACTGACCGGGGATCGAACCCGGGACCTCTGGGTGGCGGACTAGCATGTTGACCACTACGCCACGGAGGTCGTCGACTTAGAAAATACAAGCTAAACAAACATCAATGAGATCTCTCTATCCCGTCTGGCTACCGAGGAGGGTGTAGGCGAAGCCCTCTGGCTGCTCTGGCCAAGTATGGCTCTAGTAGTACAGAGAGGGTCGCGCTCTTGTAGTTGAGACAAAAAGACCTGTTGATAATGATTAGATTCTTCCTTCTTTTGATCCTTAAAAGGATCACGACGATGGTTTAACACTTGACAAAATTTTAAAAAATTGTGCAACTCACGATTTTACCGTAGAAGGAAACCGAGACTGCGCCAGTTATACTCTTGACTGAAGTGGGATGTTGCAGCTGTTCTTTGACCCGAGTGGGGTCACGATGCGAAGATGTGGAACTCGAAGTTGGCTTGTTGAAGATGCTCCTATACCGACTTGTAGTTGCTCGAAGTTCAGAAGACAACTGGATCGAAATAATTTGCAGTTCATGTGGACCGAAGACAGTCTTCGTAGGTAGTTTTAAAAATGAAAAACTAACTTTTAGTTTAGATGTTACATTTTACTTAATAAATTTTACACAATTTGAATATAAAATATACAATACAAGAACAACGCGCTTAAAGTCGGCTAGGGAATAGAATGAGCAATAACTTCTTGTCAGGTTTTATATGCTTGTGAAGAGAAGGGAGTCTCCTATGGATAATCTCTCAAGGTTTCATTTGGACAACAAAGTCGTAAAATAACCATAAACTTACCACTGTGTCGAATTCCTTGTTTTAATATATGTCACTAAAACTAATAAACTTTATAGTTTTCTATGGAGTTACTTTGTAGTTCAAAGGGCCGGCGGTATTCTTATCCGATCAACTGTCAGAGTATGGCTTATTTATGACTAATAAAATATAATTTTAAATTAAGATTAACAATAGAGTTTCCAGAAAGATCCGTAATTGCGTCATAGAAAAGTATATGTGTGTTTGTACATGTTCATGGGTGGAGCCTCTTGAAAAGCCAGCATGCTACTTTGTAACAGGCACTACTTTGTATCAGGTACTTGAAGGCACATAATGTGACTAATACCAGTGTAAAATGTCGAAAGGTACACAACTTTTTTTGACAAATTACACTGATTGAGCTAGCCCCAAAGTAAATTCGAGATTTGTGTTATGGGATACTAACTCTACGACACTATATTTTATAACAAATACATTACTAGATAAACGTCCAAGACCCACTACAAATTGATAAAGGTCATTTTCCAACTTGCCCTGACCGGGGATTGAACCCGGGACCTCTGGGTGGTGGACTAGCATGGTGACCACTACGCCACGGAGGTCGTCATACATAAGTACATATACCTAATAAATATACTTACATTTTATACATTCTTAAACATACATACAATCTATCTATCTAAATACGGGTATATGTTTTTTTTATTACTTCAATAAAATTAAAATAACAGTTTAATCTTCTTAATTAACAACTAAATTAAAAACTAAATTAAAATCTAAATTATACTCTAAATTAAACTAAACAAATAATAATAATAAAAAAGAAAAACCTTACAAATAGAAAACGTCTTCCAGATCATTGCCCTGCGGTAGAGTGCCCAAAAGGCTGGCAGCATTGCCACGTTATATTATTATGAGGTAAAAGTGGTTGACTGATGTATCCAACTTACAGGCTAAACCGCTGGGTTTAGAGACTCCAAATTAGGCATATGGGTAAGAAACCTAGATATAAAATAATAATTAAACAATATCATATAACCTCTGCGTTTGACATGTATTTTGGGGTACTTATTTAGAAATGGGATTAATCTAAAGATATGGCTAACATCGTAGATAAACATCCAAGACCATTTTTCAACAGGCCGGGAGTTGAAGTCAGAACCTCATAGAGGCAAACTAACGTGTATGTGTCAATGTAGCGTATGGGTGGTCATAACATTGATAACCATATTAATGTCACACTGATAACTTAAGGGTCACTCTTAAAAAAGGGTTTTGAAAAATCCTTTTTTAGTGCACCTCTAGACCTCACAAGCAACCTATGTGCTAGAAGAAAAGCAATATAATCAATAAATTGCTCTAAAACAGCTATCGTTAGCCCTATCTATATATATCAATGCTGTTGCTGTGGCCTCCTACTGGTCGGGAATAATTTGATTTGGAACATTCAGTCATCGACACGACGAAGAAGAAGAAGAAGTTAGGCCTATCGATACTTTGGCAATTTTCGATTGAAACAATCGATATATGATTTTAGAGTTTCGCGATTACAATAACTGAGTATCACGGGACTTACCGCGATTTATGTCGTTTTATCCAGATATTTTGACTGCCCTTCTGCCATCATGGTCGCTGGCCGACAAAAAACGATATTAATCGCGGCAAGTCCCGTAATACTAATAACTGAAATTATCGATTTTTCAACTACACTAGTCACCATAACTTTGCATAGAAATTAGTTCCCAATAAATTAGGAATAGATACTTGTTCAAATTCAAACTCCACATTTCTGAGCAGATGCAATAAATGTGTCTCCTCATATTCCCTAGGTACACATTGGAACCAATTCTGCAGTATGTAAGTTTGCTTTTACTGGCAAATGCAGCGCTGTGTACTGACGTTGCCCCGGCTCAAAGTTTACTTTGCCTGTTTAATAACGTTCTCCTTTATATCTATAAGGTTTCCTGAAAAGACATAAAATTCATAGGAAGTGTACTTTGGACGTGTAAAAGTAGCTTCTTTATCTAAGGGCAGATTCGACCACGCTAATTTAAAATTTATAAATGGCAACTTTAAATAAAATATTTAAATACTCTAGAATACCTCGATTTTGCGTTTTACTAATTTATAATCTAAGAATAAGATGTCTACTCCAGAATCTTATACCTTTAAACGAGCAATTCTTGTATGTATGTATATATATATATATATTTATAAATTTCTGTGATCTCGAAAACGGCTCTAACGATTTCGCTGAAAATTTGTATATGGGGGTTTTCGGGGGTAAATAATCGATCTAGATTAGTTTTATGTTTGGGAAAACGCGTGTTTTCGAGTTTTCATTCGTTTGTCTTTCCACGCAGAATATGGTCGCTAATTTCCTCGCGCGGGCCGCCATCCGCTTAGCTCAGTGGTTAAGGATGCTGACCGCTAGAAAGAGTGTTACAGGTTCGAATCCCACTCGGTGACTTACTTTTGTTTTTTTTAATGTTCAAGTTTATATATAATTTTTTATTTTGTACTGTTTTTAGACAAGTTTAAAAAAATGTAGTTAATGTTTGAGATGTAACCGACCGAGCAAAGCTCGGTCACCCAAGTACTAATTCATTTATACCGCCAATTTTCTAGGAATAGTAAAGTAATCTGAGAGTATTTTAATGGCGGACTGTTATCAACTGATGAACACTTACTTATGACACCATGTAAACCTACGTACACCATCATCATTTCAGCCGCATAACGTACACGGCTGGACATAGGCAAAATGACCGATCAAGAGCGGCCTGCATCCAGCGCTTTCCAGCGACCCTGGTCAGGTCATCTCACCACTTTATGGGTGGCTGCCCTACGTACATACCGTTGTTAATTAAATTAATTTGACGACCTCCGTGGCGTAGTGGTCACCATGCTAGTCCGCCACCCAGAGGTCCCGGGTTCGATCCATGGTCAGGGCAAGTTGGAAAATGGCCTTTTTCAAATTGTACTGGGTCTTGGATGTTTATCTATATATTTATTTGTTATAAAATATAGTATCGTTGAGTTAGTATCACAAGTCTCGAACTTACTTTGGGACTAGCTCAATCAGTGTAATTTGTCCCTATATATTTATTTATTTAATTAACGAAGTGGTGATCGCAGTCAGAGAACGCTATGCTCGTAGTTACCCTGTTTCCTATACATACAAACTATCACTTTATCCCTGACAGGGCAGACAAAACACTTTGGGTCTTGCAGCTTTAAGCTGACAGAGCCCAGGGCGGCAAGACTCAAAGGCCACTTTTAGTGCGGTGGTGTGCGAGAAAGTGAAAAAAGGAATTAAAACAGTGATGGGTTGCTAGCCGCACTGCGTATTAAAATGATTGACCATTTTCACCCAGTTCCTCAATCGGCTTCTACGATTTGCGCGGAAAGAGAAGCTGGTACATTATAAGTTTTTTCTTTTCTCCCAGACCAGCATGAAAGTAATCTGTTTTCTATACCTCCCTTAAGTTACCTTTTACGACATCCGTCAGAGAAAAAGGGCTGTGACAAATTGCATAAAATTAAAACTCCAATAGAATAAAAAAAATACTTCATGTAAATATTTTATTAAGCTACAATTAATTACATTAAAATACCTTGAGTAAAATTAATAAAATTAAGTAACATTAATTCTACTAGGAACTAAGACAACAAACTTAAGAGTCAGTGTCAAAAGTATAACTTGATGAGAACAAAGTATAAATATGACTGTTATTAGTATTACGGGACTTTTAATCAGATATTTCGACGACCCTTCTACATTCATGGTCACTAGCGGACTGAATCCCGTAGTATTAATAACAGTAATTTTAACCGAGAAACTCCAAAATCATATAAAGTTTAAAGATGACTCCTTCGTAACATGTTCCAATTCTTGTACTAATATTTTTTTAAATAATTACTAGTTAAAACCAGTATATATAAGTTATATGTATATATAATTTGGTCAGAAAAACGTTTGTATTAGAGAGTTTTTCCTAGTTTGGTGAAGTACTTAATACTTGGCCGATATAAACCGCAATCCGCTATGATGTTGGTAGAATAAATGACATTAAAGTTAAATTTACAAATTAAGTGCAGGCAAATGTTTTTATTATTGAAAGCAAGACATTTCGCGTGATTAGGGCTTATTAAGTTTGATCTTAGCAATTTATTACTAAATTTAACTTTATTCACAAACATTCTTATAAATACTGGATACAAAGATAAAATGGACCCAAATCGCTGCGCTCTAAGGTAAGATCCTAGCTGCATTATTGCGTTAAAAGACCGAAGGGCCCGCAGGCTCAGCGTCTAGCGACTGTATTTACACTTCTCTAAGGACGATATGTCCTTTTCCTGCAAAAATTATTCCAGTACTAACTCACACAAATATTATAAAGAAGAAAGTTTGTGAGTGTGTGTGTATGTACGTTTGTTATTTCTTCACGCGCAAACGGTTGGACCAATTTTCGTAAAATTGTGTTGTTATGCAGCAAGCTGAAACCCTATAGGTTAACACATAGGCTTCTTTTTCCACGGGTAACACCATGGCGCGCAGCTAGTCTGTCCATAATTCAATATTATTTGCAGAAACAATTATGCTACTGTCCAAGGTTTTCACGATTGACTCGATATTTTCACGGTTTCACCACACTGCCTTCGCCATCTTTAATCGTTTATTTCTTATCTTTCTTGATCATGGCGTCTGCTTCCTCCGCATCCTTCTTAGGTTCCGGCTCGTTCCAATCAGCCAGTTCTGAGGTCCCAAGGATCACGTATAAGACGTTGCTGAAGAAGTACAGGCCACTCGAGACAAAGAAGACGTTTCTCCATAAATACACGCTGGTCTGAAAATTAAACAGAAAATGTAAGCAATTTATGCAAATCCCCGAACCTATAAGAAAAACAGACTAAAACTTGTGATTCATAAACATGTGGAGATACAAAAGCTGATGGAAGGAACATAATTTACTGTTATTAAAACGTTTGAAGGCTTGGAATGATAGATTTTTACACAAGATAAAGCCAAAACCTTTAATTGGAAATAACTACAGGGTGGCCAAATAACAGGTATACACTTTAGTTTTGTATTTTTATTCTATTAAATATAAAATATATTAAGTATTCCTTGTTAAATATAATATTTAGGGCCGGCAGTTAAACATGGAAAATAATGTCAGACATGTCCACCTCTAGCAGCATCACAGATGTGAACCCTTTTCATCGCGTTTTTCATCACATTTTCACACATTTCCTACGTTATCTCAGTGACTGTGTCTCGAATATTTTGATTTAATTGCTGGAGGTTCATTGGCCTATTAGCATAGACACATCCCTTTTGATAGCCCCACAGAAAAAAGTCAGGAGCTGTTAAATCAGGCGAACTTGGGGACCAATCAATGTCACCGTTTCTCGAAATTAATCGACCGGGAAACATTATTTTTAATGTTTTGTTAAACGTTTTAATAATTAAAAGACGTTGTTCCGTCGTAAAACGCTCCATAATAAATTTGCCGTATCTACACAAAGTAATATTCATGCAACAACTGTCATATTTACCGCCAAAACAAAATGGCGGCAAAAAAAAGTTGTATACCTCCAAATTGGCCACCCTGTATGTATATTGTCCCAAAAAAAAACCATTTGAAAGGGCATATTTACAAAGGTGGAATTATCAAGTACGGACCTCTTCAAGTTATTTTGCGAAAGATTAAGGGCACAATTACTTAATTAAAATACAAAAAAGTACAAACGACTGACATAAAAATTGTGTTTTTTGCATAAAAAGCAATAAAATAGAATAAACGAAGAAACTTACAACATCAGTAAGAATGATTCCAGCCACAACGGGAGCCAGCACTCCGACGGAGTTCGAACAGAAGTTGCTGATGCTCATCATGGTGCCTGCAAAGTTAGGCGAGATGTCAATGTGATTCACCTGTAAGCAAAGGATTATTCTGTCATTGAAAAATCTATTTTATATCTATCCATTACAAACCGTGATTGAAAATATTTTTTTGGACAAGACAAAAGTTTGCTACATAACTGAAAATTTTGGACTATCCTTACAGACCTAGTATTAAAAAAAATATATTCAAAAAGCATTTACCAAAAATCCATAGTGACAGGAAATTTTAAATGCGCAAAGCGTGACCATGATAGTCTCAACGATGTAGATGTTTCGAGGCGCGAAAGCTAAAACGATCAGGCCCACAGACGATGCCATGCAACCTGAAAAGAAACAAACATTTGTACTTTTAGAAAGCCGTGTAAAGGAAATCAAATGGCTACAAAAGAATAAGAACTTCGCACAAAAAACTGACGCTGGGGAGCCAATGCGAGCTGCAACTGCAACGACACTGCGTCCAGTTTTCCATATTTGCCCTAATTATGATCTTCAAGAGATAAAGACGTTGGCACTCAATTGGGCCAAGATGTTTTTTTAATGTAAGTAGCCCGTTAAATATTGAAATGAAAAAAAAATGTATAAAACACAGGATGTAACAAAATAATTATACAGAAACTATTTTAAGGCTGAATTTAATTCAGTCCATGGCATGAACAAATTGAATCATTTAGGTCTCTTGGGAAAAATTACTCAGTGTCATTGACGGATTTCAGCATTAAATTAGATCCAGTATTTTTTTTTAAAGTTTTTTAATAAAATAACAATCAAATTTGGAGTAAGATGCTAGTATCGTGTTGTTAAAATGAATAAAAGAAAATGCAGTGCTTACCAACAGTTTGAGCAAGTTTCCTCGTCCACGTGACGCTGATGTACCTCCTAATGATGAGCATGTCGTAGAACCAGCTGAAGAAGAAATTAGTGATCCACATCACGAAGAAGGGAAGAGCGGTCAGCAAGCCGTTCTGTCAGTTAAACTTTCCATTACAATATATAATCATTTAGATACACAAAAACTAAATTGCGTAAAATACTCCTAAGCTACAAATATATTTGTACAACTAACTCATGACGTAGATGAGCTGCATTATTATAAAACAAACAGTTATTAGCTACTGTAAATAACGTGACATTATCTTTATTGCCGTAATAGTGTTTCCGCAGATGATTGAGACATTTTTATATTCTTCAAAAAACCTGACAAATAAAAACGCATGTTGTAGGTATGTATGTGTGTAAACCTTTTCAAGCTACGGCCAATCGGATCGTTCTGCTCTTACCAAGTATGTTAATAGCTATCAATTGTGTCAGATTATGTTAGCTACCTTAAGACATCTGACGTGGCTTAATGAATGTCAATAATGACATAAGGATGACAGTCATTATTTTCTAAAGGAAACTAGTGCGCAGGTTTCTTTACGATGTTTTCTTTCACCATAAGCTAATGAGTTGACACACATAGGCAAAATCGTAGAGGTACAAGTCGCGCCTAGAGAGGATTGAACTCGGGTCTCACAAATATACCAGTGTATAAACCGCTTGACCACCACCGCTTCAATGACTAATAATGTACAGAATACAACCGATTGAAAGCAGTCTGCGTTAAGCGTTTTCCATATTTTCCAGTGGCTGATATGATGATGATAATGAAAAACTCACTGCTTTTATGTTGACCCCCATGACCTTGTCCATGAAAGCAGGGACCTCTGAATACAGCGTCAATTGGCCCCACGTTTGGCCAATGTGAGCCAAGATGATGGCGTATAAACCACGATGACGGAGCAGCCGGCGCCATGGCACTTTCAGATGTTTCTAAAATACAGAAAATAATCTATAGTAGTAAAGTCCACTAATCTAAACGAAAGACTAATCTTTAGGACTTGGTTAAAACTATTATTTTCCCAAATGAAATTGATAGGTACTGATAAAAGAGAAGGTGACATTACGTAAAGGTTTCTTATTTTGGGCAAATAATGATGTAAGACGGTAAAAGACAAGTAATAGTTTACTTTTAATAGAACACCCTTACCTTACTTTAGATTTTTAAAATTTAGGCGTTGACCTATAAACGTAATCAAAATATTGTATGATTGAGATAATAACACAAGTTTGAACCTACTGTGATGTATAACCTAGTTTAGCTCAACAAGTGATTTGTCCTTATCTATCTAAAACATACATAATTAGATTAAAAATATCCGTCGAACATCCAAATTATACAGGTTGACTTTTTAACCACCAGCATAACTGGAGCAATTCCTGCCTATGATACTGAACTACTTTCCATAAAAATACGGTATTTTAATCAATTAATTTTATTATTCATATCAATTAGCAACTTTTCTAACTCATAATTTATTTAAGGAAATAAGAAGGATAAAAAAAATGCATATTTACAAATATACATACAGAAAAAAGTTAACTACTAATTTAGTCTAAAAAATCTTGCCCATGTGGCATAGTGCCAAGAACGCTGGCCGCATTTCCGCGTTGGATCGCAATACTGATTCGTTGTGCGAAAAAACAGCCAGCCCTCTTGTCACCAGCGGCGCAGATCAGTCTTGGAGAGATCTCTTTAAGGAGACCCCTTATTAGTGACGAAATTTCATAGAACGTATTTACATAAATAATTTTCACGGTACAGACTTGAGCGGTGTGAGTTCTAATCTCACTCGCAGCGAAAACTTGTCTTCACATTTTATTAACTTAATGTTTTTTTTTTGAGTATTGTCATCATCATCATTATAATTAGGATTTTTTTTGTTTCTTTTTGTCTCAACTATATATGAGCACGACCAACTATTTAAGAGCCAGAGCCATACTTGGTCAAGCAGCAAGAGGACTTTGGCCTACATTCTCCACGCTGGCCAAACGGGTTGGAGAGTTTTCATTGATGTTTCTAAGCTTCGTTTAGCTTATCGAGCATTGTAAAATTGTTTTAAGAAAGGTAACAAACCTTATTTGCATCTCCTTTCTGCATCAAAGCTTCTTCAATATAATTCTTCTCTGCAGCAGAAATGCGCTTGTGCTGCGCTGGGCTATCAGCCGTGAACAACCAGATGACAGCTCCACAGATACCGGACAGCACTCCGTAGAAACGGAAGATGCCTGGCCAGCCCATGGGGGAGGCAGCTATGAAGCCAGTTATAGGCAAACCCAGGACTGGTCCTAATGCCTGAGCTGCGAAAAGAAGTAATTTATTCTAATTTCACCTGTTAAGTGATTGGATAAAGACAAAGTTGCAGAAAAACCAAGCTAATTCCAAATAGTTGTTTTGGTAATCTTTTGGGGGAGTCTACGTTAAGCAGTAGACTTTTTTAGGGATGTGATAATTATACTAAAGATTATAAATGAATCTTATAAACAAAAGTTTTCTCTGTGTGCACCTTTTCTCTGTTTTCCGATTTTATAACTTTTAGATAATAATCCACAGTACGAGGCTGAGAACTGAGGGTTACTTCGAGGGCAAAAATATTTTCATCTTCTGATAAAAACCAATCAGAAACTTTGTTATTTATCGATACCCTAATTCCCACTCTGAAAGTAGTGCAGAATACAATGGAGTAGTTCAGTTTTAAACCACTTTTTGGTTCCTGGGTTTGTAACGTAATAATTGTAAACAGCCCATACCTCCGTATATCATCCCACTCAGTCTCCCTCGCTCTTCCAACGGAGTCCATCTTCCTAGAAACGTATGACAAGCCGGCATAATGCAGGCTTGAGACAAGCCTTGCGCCATGCGGAAGAGAGCGGCAGTTATCCATCCTCCCTGGAGGAAAATATAAAATTTAAATAATTCCGTGAAAAATTGATAAAACATCGCTTTTTAATTTAACCTCTAGGATAGATCAGAAATTTTGTTAAAAAATATGGCTAATGGTCTGAGGCAGAGTAAACTGAAAATGTCAATCAGCATGCATGCTTACAGACCTTAACGCATTCCTGAATCAGCAACCTGAATGTGATGTGTTTGCTGATGGAGCGAATGTGATTGTAAGGAAACTGCTTATATATTGCGAGTATGATGAAAGTGAGTCGACTTGTATATAATATTTATTACATACAAGTCGACATAC
Organism: Acrobasis consociella; assembly: GCA_963555685.1. NCBI lineage: Eukaryota > Metazoa > Arthropoda > Insecta > Lepidoptera > Pyralidae > Acrobasis > Acrobasis consociella. The sequence continues at coordinate 635,965 of OY743118.1, forward strand.
AAGTTTTAACGGGAAGTACATTTAGTTATATTTAGCTATAAATTCTCTAGATACTGTAATTGGTAAAAAAACCGTTGTATTTTGTCTAACAATAAATAAAATAAATAAATGTCAAATAGCTAGAATCAATGTCATAGGAACTTACATAAAAGGTGACAGTGGGAAACAAAACGGACGCCGCACAATTGATAAACATGGCGGCAGCTATCAACTTTCTGGACCCGAAGCGATGGGCTAGCTGGCCAGCAGGGATCTGTAATAGCATGTAGCCGAAGAAGAAGGACGAGATCACGACGTCTTGTGTCTTCTTGGTCCAGTCGAACTGTGGGTACTACAGTCAAACAACAAAATTCGGTATTAATTCAAAAGACCCTATATAAAATTATATGACCTCTTACTTAAAATTTAAACAAAATAGCGGAGTAAGTGTACTTTTATTTTAATAAATCATTTTTCGTGAATCTTTCACTCATTCTCACTTACCGGAGGAATTAGCATCAACGCGTTGAGAAATCCATCAGCTTTGTAATCTTCTCCTCTTACGTTTAAACTATCATCAGTGTCGTTCGCACTATCTGTTCCATTTCCAGTAAAACTGTTAACTTCACTATTATTTAATTGTTTCTCTGGGATTTTGTTTTCAACCATACCAACTAATGCTACTCCCATACAAGCTCGCAAGCTGTAAGCTATGGTGAGAGCAGCAAAAAGTACCAAACACTGATTGTGGCGAACACCCCATCCTGCAACTAAGGGATTTGGTATAAAAATAAACTTTTTTTACATCCCTATGGTGGGTTCTCGTATCGTACAACTTTAAATTTAAGTCTATTAAAGGCAAAACGCGAAAAAAATTATTGAAATCTTAATTATTTTATGATCGGATCTTCCATATCAGACGCTGATTAATCTTGTTAGGAAGTTGTTCTTTTTTCGTATCTAAAATTTATCTCTTGGTGGTTAAACATTATTGTTAAATTATATGGACAACTACACAGAGGATTTTATTTAACTTACGGTGAACAAATCAAGATTATTCTTTTTACGATTCCTCTTAATTTATACAGGTTGGCAGTAAGATCTTTGATCAGATGCATAAAACCAACCACCATCGCTTCGCATAAAAAAGATGATTACTAAAAAAGCCATAAATTACCTTTGAAATCTTTGTTTATATCAAATTTGAATGCACCGTCACCATTTTTTCCATTTGCACACTTACTCATTACGACGTTAGTTCTGTATCTATCATCACTAATTCTCTCTCCTTTATCTTGGCAGTTTTGTCGAAGAGAATTAGTTCTTGGAACTATCTTATCACACTTTAAATAGTCTTAGTTATAATTATTTCTTTATGTAAATTTCAATATCTTTATAAATGTTGTCTTATAGTTTAAGTTCAAGTTTAAAGCAGTTTGCATTCGTAGTTTGAAAATTTCACTAATAAATCGATGTATATTTTATTTTAGACTATTGTGTTGTGTACATAGTCTTCTATTATTAGTATTTTATTATTAGTAGTATTTATTGACCGAGCGAGCGAAGCGAGCGAAGCGTCTCAGTTTCGAGACTAGCCAAAAATTCTTTTGTCCGTCTGTCTGTCTGTCTGTCTGTCTGTCTGTCTGTTCTCGCCTACAGGTCGCATTTCTTAACCGATTCTCATGAAATTTTGTAAACACGTTCAGCAACTACATAGAATTTTTTTGTCGAGCCGGTTTTTCGAAATTTTTCAAAATGGCGGAAATATGGGGGTTTAAAATTTTAAAACTGTCATATATCCGCCATTTCAAAATATTTTCAAAAATGTCATAAGACTTTTTTGTTGCCGTTATAAAAACGATGTTTTTTTATTTGAACAACTTTTTTGTTTGAAAAACTTTTTTATACGTTATAGGTACTTAAACGGGTTTAGGGTGCCTCGCGAAGTCTAGCTGACTAAGCCGTGACGGATATACAATACAAATCTTCTTACAACATATACTAAAACTATTTAAGGGTGAATTTAGTCCGGGTTACTGAACAACTTTCTTACAAATACATACACCCTGGGGTCACGAAGTAATTTCTCTGAATAACTATTATGGTTATTATTTAGAGTTTCATAAGTAGTTCTACAAATTTTGATCATATTTAACCGACTTAAAAAAAGGGTTTTGCTTATTTTACAATTAGTTTTTTTTCAGTTTTTGCTTATTTTGATTGATTGGTGGCTTGTTAATTAAAATTAGCAATTTTGTTGAGCGAACTTTCGTTCAATCGCTATTGCTGCTTGTATTAGTAATTATGCTACGAACTAACAAGAGATCAACAGCAACCAAAGCCCGCGAAGTAGCTTTACGAAGAGAATAAGAAACCAATGAGCAGCGACATAGAGCCATGGCAATACAAATAAACATTTAAACGAAAACCCATTAATAGTTATCTGGTTTTTCCAACAACGAGCTGACTTTGTCATTTGAAAAATGATGGGTTATTTTTTGGTGAAAGACTACTGGTTCAGAACTGAATTTTAGCATTACGGTAGACCTCATATCCATGTGATGTATGGTTGGAAGGTGCTCCTGACATTTTAGAGCTAGATCGAAAGTCATTTAAAAAAAGGTCTGTGATTGGCAACTATTTCGGAAATTTGGTCGTAAACCTGCACATCGGTAAACCTGCACCGATAATTCATCCAAATCAGGTACATAATTCTGAAATAATAATCGCGAGGTCTAAGTTCGTGGCGAACTACTAGTTTTATTAATCATGATCAGTTGTGTAGTTTGGTGAGGAAGTCGGTATTTAGTTTAAAAAAAATAAAACTTATATCTAAAATTAAACTTTATTTTTATAAACATTAATTTTAAATTCCATTAGGTTATAAAGTGTAATTAAAAAAAGAAAACTAAACTTAATGTTAGTGTACTATTAAATAATAATAAAATGGACCTCAAATCCTGGAAATGTATGAGGATAGCTGCATTCCTGCATTGAATAACCAGGCTAAGCATTTGACCATTTTTATCTACATTTCTGTATTGAGGATTTTGCCAACAAAAACTACTCCAAATCTAAATAAGTCCAGAATTCAATATTCTTTGCAAAAAATTTGCTTTTCTCTTCGAATTTTTCCCGCTTCGCACCACCTTTACCATCTTCGATCATTTAAGTCTTACGTTTCCTGATCACTGACGCCTGCTTCTTCCGCGTCCTTACGAGGTTCTGGGTCGTTCCAATCAGCCTGTTCCGAGGTCCCAAGGATCACGTACAAGACGTTGGTGAAGAAATACAAGCCACTCGAGATTAAGAAGAAGTTTCTCCATACATACATGCTAGTCTGGAAATTAAATAGATGAAATTAGCATGAAAACCTTGAACTGATAAAAAAAACATCCATGGAAAGTACAAGAACACCATCTGAGTGTTTGAAGACTCAGTCTAAAAGACTGTAACATTTTAGATTTAAGACAAGAAGTATAAAGAGGAGGCGTTTGCCCAGTTATGGCAAATAACAGCTACAGTATTAAAAACAAATAGGATACGTAAGAAGTCGCTATTACTCTTTTTAGAGATAAACGAACAGTACTAACGTCTGACACAAAATGTATAACTATTGATGCTTCCACCCTGATTTTAAAAATGGTAACAATAATTCGTTCTAACATTTTCTAAATGAGATCTGATCAAATGCTGGAATTTAGTTAAATGTTAGTGTATGTTAAAAAACATTTTTGAACAAAATTGGCAGGAGCACATAAAACATCTAACAATTCCTAAAAAAACGTAACAATGGCTAACATTAATTTGCAAACATTTTTAACAGCTCTGTAGGAGCACATTATTTTCAAAATTAAAAACCAACTTCACCCTCAAACTACACGAGTGATTTGGATAAAATTTCTATGGGACCACCTCACAAGTACCCTTTCAAACAAAAGATTTTTTTAAATCGATCCTGGCGTCTTCGAATAATTTGTAAATTTGTGAACATAGGTACTTTAAAAAGAGATCGCGACAAATTGATAACCTTTTTCTTGAAGTAGGTTGATAAAAAGTCTAAAAAGATAGAATAAAAGAAATTAGGAAACTTACAGGGACAGTAAGAATGTTTCCAACTACAATAGGAGCCAGCAAGCCAACGGCATTAGCACAGAAGTTGCTGATGCTGATCATGGTGCCCGCGAAGTTGGGTGAAATGTCAATGTGATTCACCTGTAAGCAAAAGTTTAAACTGTTACAGAAGACCACAATTTATTACCATTTCAATTCGTACTAAATACTAAGGAAGTAAGCGGACTAAGAAAGGTTTATAATAAGGAAGGTAGAGGACTAAGAAATGAGGAGAATTAAGGAAGATTGAAGACTAAAAAAGATTTTATAACATGTACTGAGATCACCAACCCGCCTGCCTAGAGTGTGACAAATCTTCACAGTGAGGTCAGAGGTTTTGCGGGGTTTACTAGGGTATTCTAAATGATTTATCACACGCATAATTGGTAATTTTTTTATACATATTGTTTTGATTCTGTAGTATTTCATCAATATTTCATCGACAAAATCATGTACTAAAGAATAGATCGCCATGATTCTGGTGTTTTTAATAACAGAACAAAATTTTATGATGGAGCTACTTAGAACACAGATTTTATAGTTTCCATTTCTTATTTTAATCGTTACGTCGTGAAATGAGACGCAAATATTTTTCGCATCAGACAAAAGTTTACCATACAAGTAAAACTTTCGTGGCTATTATTAAGGCTATAATATTTTTTAAACAAATGAAGTAATGATAAGATAGAATCGTCAGGATGATTTGAAGTAACGCTAGCACAATAGGCATGACGAATGGAAAAATATCTTGACCCGTCAAAAAATATCTTTTCCTATTCTCAACAAAACAAAAACTGACAAAGATTCAGCGCATTTAAATTTCGCATGACATCTCGGTTAGATACGATTTTAACTTAGCGGTGACGTCTCAAGCCCCCCCCCCCCACTACAGAACTTTGATGCTCCGTATCTTTATGAATTTTTACTGTTTTTAAGAACTAAAAAATATAGGTCCATTATTTTTGGATAATCTGAAAGACGGACTAATTACAATCATATAATTTCTGACCCTTTCTTTTGCCCGTATTGGTAGGGTACTCACGGCGTAAACGTGAAAGACATGGGTTCGAATGTCACTAGTGGCGAACATATTTTAATTTAGTTAATAATAAAAGAGAAAACTTACCAAATATCCGTAGTTGCAGGAAATTTTGAATGCGCAAAGAGTGACCATGATAGACTTAACTATGTAGATGTTTGGAGGCGCAAAAGTCAAAACTATCAGACCTACAGACAATGCCACGCAACCTGCAAAGAAACAACAAAACGTACAAAAAGTCAAGTGGCCTGTAATATGGCTACATCTCTTCCTGACGACGTAAGAAGCGACTAAAGAACTGAGGACAAATAACTCTTGCTACGACTCAGTCGCTGCGGAGTCAATGTGAGATGGCATGTTTCCAATGCTCTGACTTTGCCCTGATTTTGGTCTTCTACTAATAAAGACGTTGGCACAAGGTTCGTCCAATATCTTATACCTTTAAACGAGCAATTCTTGTATGTATATATATATATTTATTTATAAATTTCTGTGATCTCGAAAACGGCTCTAACGATTTCGCTGAAAATTTGTGTATGGGGGTTTTCGGGGGTAAACAATCGATCTAGATTAGTTTTAAGTTTGGGAAAACGCGTGTTTTCGAGTTTTCATACGTTTTTCTTTCCACGCAGAATATGGTCGCTAATTTCGTCGCGCCGCGACCGCTTTGATTTAGCTCAGAGTGGTTAAGGATAGCGACCGCTAGAAAGAGTGTTACGGGTTCGAATCCCACTCGGTGACTTACTTTTGTTTTTTTTATGTTTAAGTTTATATATTTTTTTTATTTTGCATTGTTTTTAGACAACTTTAAAAAAAATTAGTTAATGTTTGAGATGTAACCGAGCAAAGCTCGGTCGCCCAGGTACTGATTTTTTATGAGGTAACTGAAAGTTTGAAAGATTGATTTATATAAATATAGTTAATAATTGATTATTATCATCATCATTCAGCTGCATAACGTTATAACGTAACATACTAAATATTGATTATTAGCTATCTAATTATAAACTTTATTTGCGTAGTTTATTTTAGTAGCTATCATAACCTCTAAGCCGGCACTTGGACGAATTCCTCCCGACTTCAATTGTTTAACTATAGTGTCTGGTATTGGCGCAGCTTGAAGAGTTATACCTTTTTGATTCTAACTATTCATTGCGTTTATATAACGTAGGAACATCAGTGATATTACTGTCTTATAATAGGATCACTATATATTATTACCTTCAATACCCGACTGGGTTCATATAAATACCTTCGAGACCCAGAAGGGTTAATGAAGGTATCGAAATCAATAAGCGGATTTACCGACATGCAGAGATTAATTTAAAAATATATTGACGACCTCCGTGGCGTAATGGTCAACACGCTAGACCGCCAATCCGGAGGTCCTGGGTTCGATCCCCAGCCAGGGCAATTTGGAAAATGGCCTTTTTCAAATTGTCCTGGGTCTTGGATGTTTATTTATATATGTATTTGTTATAAAATATAGTATCGTTGAGTTAGTATCCCCTAGCACAAGTCTCGAACTTACTTTGGGGCTAGCTCAATCAGTGTAATTTGTCCCTATATATATATATTTATTTATTTATTATAAATCTATAATGTGAATATTTAGAGGTAAGTAATGTATGTTTTTAAGGTTGTTAGTTTTGATATTTATTAAGAAGTTAATTAAAAAAACGTATACTACGTGTGTTTCACCGGTATGTGTACAAATCTTTCGTTAATTAAAAAGAAACAATTTCGTGGAACACTCCGACAAAGTTACCAATATTGATCACCCTAAAATACCCCAAGAAATTTCAACCCCTAAAAAGTTGACGCCCCATGACGTAAAAAAAAATATTACACTGTTTTGCCTAGCCTTGCCATACGCCAAATCCATAACGTCCAAAAAGAAACTTCGTTCCAATATATTAAGCTTACTGTAAGAGTTAGTGTGATGTGGTTTAAATGAAGAACAAAATGCAGTTCTTACCAACAGTTTGAGCAAGTTTCCTCGCCCACGTGACGCTCATGTATTTCTTCACGATGAGCATGTCGTAAAACCAGCTGAAGAAGAAGTTGGTGAGCCACATCACGAGGAAGGGAAGAGCGCTCAGCAAGACATTCTGTCAATTGAGAATTTTGTTAATATTTTAGGTGGTTTGCCACAAATTCTATGTCCCGAACGCCATCTAGTGTTTGATCATTAAAGTACCCAAGGAGGTACTACTTTTATGTTGCGGAGGTCAGACGGCAGTCACATACATACATACATACTATCACGTCTTTATCCCTAATGGGGCAGACAGAGCATTTTGGGTCTTGCGGTTCTATGCAGAGCCCAGGGCCGCAAGACCCAAAAGCCACTTTTAGCGTCATGGTGGGCGAGAAGATGGAAAAGCAATCAATACAGTGATGGGTTGCTAGCCGCATCGCCTGTTAACATGATTTGCATTTTTGCCCATTCCCTCGATCGGTTTTTACGATCTGCGTGGGAAGAGAAGCAGCTGGTACATTCTAAGTTTTTTTATTTCTCCCAGACCAGCATGGGAGACTGTGTAAAAACCGGTAACCATGGTATAATAAAATAAGGTATTCTCTTTCCGAGATGGAACTTGACTACGTCGATTTCAATTTAAATTTCAATTTATTTATTTATTGCTTAGATTACACTACACAGTCACTTCTTAGGTTAGTAGGTACAACATGAACCCTGTTAGGGCACTGCAACAGAAAATAACGGAACGGCATGCGGATTATTTCTTAGTATGTATCAAATTCAATGTTAAAATTATTATGAATAAAAATGTAATTTCTTTTTATTGATGTCTTAAAATTTAATTTAATTTTGGTCATATTTTTTATTTTATTTAATGTGTCGATACTTATTATAATATTTAATAACGTCCAAATGTTGTTTTAATTTAAATGTCAATTATATTAAATGTCAATGCAGATTATGTTATTCGTCATTATCATTTATTGTATATTTTGTCAAATCTTTATCATTAAAAAACTCGTCCAATGTATAATAATTTTTATCTATAAGCAGGGCTTTTAATCTTTTAATAAAAATCGAATTCTTCTCCTCTGCTCTAAGCAGGTCTGGGAGGGCATTATAGACTTTAATTGTCATTGCAAGCGGCCCAGAATTAAATATTTCTAAATTACGAGTGTTATTCGGCCTCGCTAACATATTCTTCTTCCTTGTGGGATAGCGTCGCGAAAGTGTTGCCACTGATTGTTCTCTTCAGTAAATTTAAGGACTTTCTCAATTAGTTCATGAATATTAAATAAAATATTAAGTAACTTAGCTAGTTAGTACCTCGCGATTCTTACGTGATTTATCAATTCAATATTATATAAATTGATATAAGTGATTATTAATTCGAAATTGGGATATAAAGTTCAAAAATGAATTACGCTCGGGTAATTCAATTTCACACAGTGGCAGCACATCAAACTGATGACGTAGTCAAGTTCCACCTACGTCATCAGCTGTTACGGGAAGGGAATACCTTATTTTATTATACTATGCCGGTAACCTTGTCAATTTTTCTTGGTTAGGTATAGGACCCCGAGCTCCAAAGCATTACTGCTGAGATGTAACCGAGAAAATCGCTCTTATTATGATGAAATTAAATAAAAGCTTGTAAAAATATGATGATAATGATGTAATACTCACCGTTTTTATGTTCAGTCCCTTCACAAAGTAAATGAAAATTAGGACCTCTCTCAGTGTCACCTGACTCCACGTTTGGCCAATGTCGGCCAAGATGATGGCGTACAAGCCACGATGACATAGCAACCGGCGCCATGGTACTTTCAGATGTTTCTGTAAAACATAACACACACACACACTATCACGTCTTTATCCCTAATGGTGCAGACAGAGCATTTTGGGTCTTGCGACTCTATGCAGAGCCCAGGGCCACAAGACCCAAAAGCCACTTTTAGCGTCATGGTGGGCGAGAAGATGGAAAAGCAAACAATACAGTGATGGGTTGCTAGCCGCATCGCCTGTTAACATGATTCGCATTTTTGCCCATTCCCTCGATCGGCTTTTACGATCTGCGCGGGAAGAGAAGCAGCTGGTACATTCTAAGTTTTTTCTTTTCTCCCAGACCAGCATGTGAGTGTAATACATAAATAACTGGTTAAGTGCATGTCGGGCCACGCGCAGTGTAGAGTTCCTTAGTTGCGAATGCCGACTGTGTGTTCGCGCCACTAAAAATGGCAAACTAATTTTCTATTGAATTAACATTTTTCTAATACATTTTTGATGTTGGTCGCCTATTTAATTTTTGTACCTTATTAAGAGCTCTGATAGTTTTTCTTTATACATTGTCATATATACCATAACCATGATTATTTTTAACGTGTCCATATGTAACCGCTTAGCAGATAAAGGATGATATCTGCACTTTAAACAAAATATATCAGAAACAGATAAATATTTTTAAAGACCTATCCAATGATACCCCACAGGATGATTAGTAGAGAAAAAATTGGCCTCCACTTTAATACGGGAGCTACCCTGAAAATTTAAAGATTTTATTTTACCCCTTTGGCATGCTTATTATACATACCCGAACCAAATTACAGCTTTCTAGTACTTATAGTAAAACCGCGGAGAGATAGACGGAGAGATAGACAGGCAGACAGACAGACAGACGGACAGACAGACATTGGCGTCCAACTTATACACTTCTCTTTTTGTCAAGGGTTAAATAATATTCGGAACCATACTTATATAGTATTCATCTTTCTTATCTATATAGTTAGCATTATAAAATAATATAATATGTTGGTATCGAATAACATAAGCTTAATCCTATTTTGGGACTAGTTCAATCAGTGCTATTCTAAATATCTAAAATTTTCATGAGGTTTGATTTAAAGATTCAAACATGCAAATTATACATACATACCTTATATTACGCCTGTTTCCTATAAGGGCAGACAGAGTCTATGGACCTCCACTTGCTACGATCCTGACAAACCTCTTTTACTTCATCTAAACTCACCAATAGCTTTTTCATTAAATTATATATCATTTAAACACCGTACCATGGTATAATAAAATAAGGTATTCTCTTCCCGTGACAGCTGATGACGTAGGTGGAACTTGTCTACGTCATCAGTTTGATATGTTGCCACTGTGTGAAATTGAATTACCCGAGCGTAATGTATTTTTGAACTTTATATACCAATTTCGAATTAATAATCCATAATATCAATTTATAAAATATTGAATTGTTGAATCACGCGAGAATCGCGAGATACTAAATAGCTAAGTTACTTCATATTTTATTTAATATTCATGAACTAATTGAGAAAGTCCTTTAAATTTACTAAAAAGAACAATCAGTGGCAACACTTTGTGACGTAGTCAAGTTCCATCTCAGGAAGAGAATACCTGTTTTATTATACCATGCACCGTACCATCCAAAAAGAATCTGATAAAAACCTTACTTCATTTCCATTGTAACTTTTTAGGATTCAAATGTCACAAACTGAGCTCACTTTTTAAACCAAACACCAAACTGAAAATTAATGGCGGTAGTTACGTGGTATCATTAATTACCAAGAGTACTTTTGTACCGTTGGTACTAAAAGCCTTGAAATTTATGCTTTGGATCTAAATCAAGTTCTTCGCAAAATACGATAAATTATGTCTTTTGAAAATATTTGAAGGTATGTCAAAAATTTTGGATTGCCTCGTTTTATGGTATAATACAATAAGGTATTCTCTTCCCGTGACAGCTGATGACGTAGGTGGAACATGACTACGTCGTCAGTTTGATGTGCTGCCACTGTGTGAAATTGAATTACCCGACCGTAATGGATTTTTGAACTTTATATACTAATTTAGAATTAATAATCCATTATATCAACTTATTAGATATTAATTGATGAATCACGCAAGAATCGCGAGATACTAACTAGCTAAGTTACCTAATATTTTATTATTTGAGAAAGTCCTAAAATTTACTGAAAAGAACAATCAGTGGCAACACTTTCGTGACGTAGTCAAGTTCTATCTCAGGAAGAGAATACCTTATTTTATTATACCATGCCTCGTTTTAAGTAGGTATATATTATATGCATAATTGTATAGTCAAAAGAAACATATTGTGAGTACCCAGGAAGGCAGAAAGGGCCAACTACTTTAATACTTTGGTCTTCATCGTCATCATCATCTCCATCGCCTTCTCTCTTTTTGAGATCGGCTTTGTATGTAAAATCACTCCATCGTTTTTAGGGTTCTATAGCCAAATGGCAAAAACGGGACCCTTATAGATTCGTCATGTCTGTCTGTCTGTCTCTCCGTTCGTATGTCACAGCCACTTTTTTCCGAAACTATAGAACTATACTGTTGAAACTTGGTAAGTAGATGTATTCCGTGAACCGCATTAAGGTTTTTTACACAAAAATAGAAAAAAAAAACATAAATTTTGGGGGTCCCCATACTTAGAACTGAAACTCAAATTTATTTTTCATCAAACGTGTACGTGTGGAGTTTCTATGAATAAGTCTTCAAAAATAATATTGAGGTTTTTTTATAATTTTTTTAAACTGAATAGTTTGCGCGAGGGACCCTTCCAAAGTGGAAAAATGTGTGTAACTTCTAAAATAAGAGAATGTTCAGACTAAAAAAAATATATGATGTTCATAACCAATCAAACTACTAGCGAAAATTGGTTTGAACGAGATCTAGCAAGTAGTTTTTTTTTAATAGGTCAAAAATCGTAAACCGCAATTTAATTTTCATTTAATCAACTCAAATATTAAAATTTCAAAAAAACATCCTATTAGACTTTTATATTATGTTACTTGCTGCTACGGAACCCTTCATGGGCGAGTCCGACTCGCACCTAGCCGCTTATTTTATCATTTACCATATCTGTACTAATCCCATTCTCTTCTATGTCCCGCTAAAATAACCAAAAACCATCAGATACAATACAATACAATACAAATTAAATTTTTTGCACCATGGTAAACAAAAAATATATAAATATGTCTAATGAAAACAAACTAATTACTGGTGTTATTACAAAGGCTTCTGCCAGCAGTGGGATGGGAAAGATTTTTAATGATAATAATGAAAACTTCAAGGTACACCTAAGAGATAATAAAAATTGGAGGCATTTGGTTGGCAGTGATGAAACTTTATAAATTGTATTTAAAAAACGTCATACAAAATTCTTATGGTAAGGGCGTGTATTCGAATTACACTGGGGGAAAAAAAAATACATACGTATTGAAATTAACCACATAAAATTGCTAAAATTAAGAATAGGTAATGAACCTTGTTTGCATCTCCTTTCTGCATCAAAGCTTCTTCAATATAATTCCTCTCTGCAGCAGATTTGCTCTTGTGCTGCGCTGGGCTATCAGCCGTGAACAACCAGATGACAGCTCCACAGATACCTGACAGTACTGCGTAAAAACGGAAGATGCCTGGCCAGCCCATGGGAGAGGCAGCTATAGAGGCAGTTATAGGCACGACAATTGCTGGACCTAGTGCTTGAGCTGGGAAAAATAAGTAATTTATTCAAAATTCTCTTGTTAGGTGGTCGGACGATAAAAACAAGGTTTCAGAAAATCCCTAGATACAGGCTGCAGAGGTGAGAACAATTCCTGAATATGAAAATTTGTGGTGGTGGCTTAGGGTGATATCAGGTAGTCATTATCATCATATTAGGCACTGGAAGTCCACTGCGTGTCATAGGCCTCCCCAAGGTTATCAAAACGCCCGATTGGAAATAGCCTGCATCAAGCATAAATCAGGTGGTAAAGGTGCACTGCACACAATTCAACCCCAAGGCCGTCATAAAGCTAAGTTTAGACACCGGTAACACTTTTTTTATAATACTATGTAGCCAAAAACAACAGCAATCTATTTTTAGTGCAATAATGCCTATGTTTGGAAATAAAACCTTACAGCAAAAACTTATTTTCATAGAAAACAATGGAGTGTTTCATTCCAAAATCATATAGCTACGAGATGAAGATACAAGGCATAATATCGGGTTGTAAACGTTTTAAACTCCAAGAAGCCCATACCTCCGTATATTATCCCAGTCAGCTTTCCTCGCTCTTCCATCGGAGCCCATCTTCCTAGAAAGGTATGACAGGCTGGAATAATGCAAGCTAAAGACATGCCTTGTGCAATACGGAAGAGAGCAGCAGCTATCCATCCTCCCTTGAATAGAATATCAAAATGTTTTATAATAAACCAAAAAGAAGGTAAACAACAAAAAATAATAGCCATTCTATCGTATTGTCTATAATATGTCTCGAACGGTTTTGTGTTAAACAGTTTAAGACAAAGTTAACTCATATAAATATGACAAGCTCCTAAAAACTTACATAAAAGGTGACAGTGGGAAACAAAACCGACGCCGCACAATTAATGAACAAGGCAGCAGCTATCATCTTCCTGGATCCAAAGCGATGGACTAGCTGACCAGCGGGGATTTGAAGTAACAGGTAGCCTAAGGAGAAGGAAAATATGACCACTAGTTGTGTCTTCTTGGTCCAGATGAACTGTGGGTACTAAGGGCAAAAAAAATGGGTATTCATTTAAAACACCCTAAGAAAATAAAGAAAATATGATATTTTGCTTGAAATTTAAACAAAAAAGTGTACATTTTAACCTATATCCAAAAAAGGAGGAGGTTATCAATGCGTTGCGATCTTTTTAGGAGGCTTATGTCGTCCACTGCTGGACGACATATGCCTCTCCTAAGGATTTTCAAAATGTCCAATCTGGAGCGGCCTACATCCAGCACTTTCCAGCGACCTTTTATGTTCACCGATTACTCAAAGACGCCTGGACCGATTTGGAAAATTATTTTTGTGTTTGATAACCTGGTGGTCTCATAATTTTATTATGAAAATTGTTTGTTTAGTTTGGGAATAAAGTCGGTTTTTAGTTTTGAAAAATTATTCATACGATGTTGGAATGTATGTATATTGTACATGATTGATCCATTGCCAGATGAAAAATCACTACATACAGATTACGCGTTGATTGGCATTCAAACTTTACATGAGCTAAGCTTTTCTTCATATGTATATTTAGAAAAATAATCTCACTTACCGGAGGAAATAGCATTAATGCATTAAGAAATCCATCAGCTTTGTAATCTTCATCATCTGTCTTATTTGCACCGTCTGTTTCATTTCCAGTAAAATGGTTAACTTCTGTAACGTTGTTTCCAACCATACCAACAACTGCTACTCCTATACAAGCTTGCAAACAGTAAGCTACAAGGAGAGCAGCAAATAGTAGCATACACTGTTTGTGGCGAACGCCCCATACTGCAACTGCAACATAAATATTAATTATTTAATTTGGCAGTATCACCTAAATCTGGATTATTATTATCGGAAATATATACATAACATGTTTTCGACTTGATCATTGTCAATGGATATCTGGTAGTGCTTTCTCTCTTATCTTGTGGTACCACGGAAGACCAGCGGCATGATGTAAAGATACGTCATTGCCATATGCTGAGTGGTGCCATTTTGGTGTAAAAATAGTTTTATTTTTATAATGGCTAATGTAACTCCTGTTTTGCACCAAATAAAGTATTTTTCTTTCTTTCTTTCTTTCAACAGAATTTAATGTGAGAATAACTTTAATATCCCTATGATGGGTTCTCGTTTACCTTAAATTTTAGTTAATGGAATAAAACAGATGCACGAGAAAAAATGTGTTGGAACACAAATGAATATACGGATCTTTTATCAGACATTCAGTAACGTTTTTGTTAAAAAAGTTTTTCTTCTATTTTGCATCTTGATGTTTCTCTCCTGCTTGTTTAACACTCGTATAGCTTATTTTTTTAAATATTATCTAATTTTCTACTGTTCTGGCAAACCGTAGCATTAACACGGTAGAACGACAGAGTGTCACTGGCTTGCCATAAACAAACTAAGATTAAAGATCTGAAGGCCAATCTTCATGGATTAGCAGGTCAGATTCTTTGAGCTCCTTAAAGGATCTTCATATCTTTATCAAAGAGGCCTGATTTTTCGAGCTTCTTATAGGCATCTGACGTAGCTCAATAACTGTCATCTAGTGATAGCAGTAGTTGGTTTCTTTAAGATGTTTTTCTTCACCCGGAGCAAGTGGTGTAAGTTTAAAATGACCATAATCATACACGACAATACACAGATTATACACATCACAATAAGCCGTGTGGTTTCCGGCAGAGTAGAATAGGGCCACTCCAAGTCCTCCCGTAGGTATCGAAAAGGTATCTTAGGAAATACATGCTGAACAAGCTTATTAACATCACTGAGGCCTCTCCAATCAAAAGTGTAGGCGAAGACCTCTAGCTGCTGGCCAAGTATGGCTCTGGTAGTACAGATAGGGTCGTGCTCCTGCAGTGGAGACAAAAATACCTAATGATGATGATTGTATTGTATTGTAAATTCTTTATTGTAAATAAATTGACACAAGTTAAACATAGATGAAACACAACAGTACAAAGGCGGACTTATCCCTGTCAGGGATCTCTTCCAGTCAACCCTACAACCAGAGGAGATAATGACCAAAGGTGGGGTGGAACACTGTACAATACTTACAAACTAAGACACTACATGCTACTCATAATTACATTACTGAAATAATATACATACACATTATCTATACATACATATACTGACAGATCTAAATACGATTAGATGTATAAATAAACATATACAATTTATATTTAACTCAATCCAAGTCAGGAACCATCATAAAAAAATTGAATCCTATTGTTGAAGGAATTCAAGGTACGCGACTCTTTAATTTCCAAAAGAAGTCTGTTCCAGAGATATGCAACCATAACTGCAAAAGATTTAGAAAAAGTATGGGAGGAGTAATTGGGAATTTCTAAAAGAAGAGTATTACTAGAAGGAAGGCGGGGATCAATATCTCGAAATTTAAATTTTTCAAGAAGGTAATTGGGGAAGGTAGGATTATACATGACAATAAACTTAAAGATACTATTCGCATCTAGTGGGAATCGAAGTCGTGTCTTATCGTGACGCGCACTCAGTGCCACAGAATAAGCACTGTCACGTACAGAAATCTTACTCAGCAAATGAATTCAAAGAAACATCTACTCAATGTCGTTAGCGATTTGGGTTAATTTAGCTCGCGTCAAAACTTGCCACCTTTTCGTTTAGATACCTAGAAGTGCATTGCAAAACAATTTCATTCTTATTACTCTAGACACTAGACATACGACTCATGTCACTGAATTTACCACTCCGGAGTGGTCGCCGTGCGCATAGTATTAATGTAGGTATATTTTCAATACCTAAACGAGGAGTGACACAGGCCTGTCAGTGCCCAAACCAGTTAGCACTGCTTCGTCTTAAAAAGACGAGCACTAAAAACAACATGGTGTACCTTTTAAATCTTCGTGTAAATCAATTTTGGTTGCACTATCACTAGTTTTAGCATTTGCACAATTATCCATTACGACGTTAGTTCTGTATCTATATTCTATCCCAAACTGCCATACACATGGCAGTTTTGTCAGAAAGATTTAGTTCTGGGAACTATCTTATCACAATTGTATTAATTACAAATATTTCTTTATGTATCTCAATATCTTATAAATGTTGTGTTTTAGTTTAAGTTCAAGTTTACCGCAATTTGGTGTACATTTATATATGATGTATTATAATACTTATGTATTATAAGCATTGCCATACAACGTGGCAATGCAGCCAGCCTTCTGGGCACGTTACCGCTGGGTAAAAAATTACCGGGCCTTTTCTATTTGTAAATATTAGTTTCTAGTGTATTGTAGTAAGTAGTTTTTTAATCTTCGTTTTAGTCTTTAAGAAAATTTAATGTGCATATATAGTAATTTTTCGTCGTAATAAAAGTTTTTCCAAGGAAATCCACATTCAATGGAATCCTGTCTGATAAATGATAAAACTTTACAATGATTTGTTACTGGTTTATAAAAACAGCTGTATTATAAAATATAGTATTGTTAAGTAAGTATCCCATAATACAAGTTTAAACTTAGTTTAGGGCTAACTCAATCAGTGTGATGAGTCCTTAAATATTTATTTACTTATTATTTACAAGCTGCGCCTCGCGTTTTTACCCGGGGAAAAGTAGCCTATGTGTTAATCCAGGGTGCACGCTTACTTCAAACCAAATTTTATAAAAATTGGTCCAGCCGTTTGCGAGTGTAGAAATTACAAACACACACCCAAAAACTTTCGTCTATAAACTGTTAGTATGATTATTTGCTTCCGTAGATGAAAAATTGTAATTATTAATGTACATACATACAATCACGTCTTTATCCATAATTAGAACTGAGGTAGGGGCAGACAGAGCATTTTGGGTCTTGCGGTTCTATGCAGAGCCCAGGGCCGCAAGACCCAAAAGCCACTTTTAGCGTCATGGTGGGCGAGAAGATGGAAAAGCAATCAATACAGTGATGGGTTGCTAGCTGCATCGCCTGTTAACATGATTTGCATTTTTGCCCATTCCCTCGATCGGCTTTTACGATCTGGGAAGAGAAGCAGCTGGTACATTCTAAGTTTTTTTATTTCTCCCAGACCAGCATGGGAGCATTATTAATTCATAATATTTAAACGAACATAGATAGTCCTCCAAAAATGTAACTACTCACATACTTTCTTACTACTAACTGTATCGTATTGTATACTTTTTTGTGTATATGTGTTAATTAAGACCTTTTTGATACCCCACTTGACAGAAGTAGCCACTTCCTAAAAGCGTCTTAAAGCTAGATAGACTAAAGTAGTGTATTCAATAGTTCTTTGTAAAATAATTTTAGTGTTTTTAATTTCCAATGGATATTTTTACAGAATTTTAATCATAAATTAGGGACTATACGCCATTTGGTTAGGTATTTAAATAAATGTAAACAATCTTGATAACTGCCTCCGTGGTGTAGTGGTTAGAGCGTTCGGCTCATACCCGGAGGTTCGATTACCGGCGGGGACAATAACTTTGTGTTGTTGACCTAGTTTGGTTAGGACATTGTAGGCTGATCACCTGATTGTCTGATAAGTAAGATGATCCGTGCTTCGGAGGGCACGTTAAGCCGTCGGTCCCAGTCACTGTCTTTGACATTGGTCGTTACTTAAAACCATGTCAGAGGCCTTTAAGGCGGTTTAAAAACTCTGACACTAGTGTTAGTCACTAACACACACGATAAGAAAAAGATTTAAATATACACTTTATAAATTAATACCCATGCAAATTACAAAGTAATTATGTAATTTATAATTTATAACATAATTAATTTGTACTTAGCAAAATTATTGATTTTTTGGTCATATTTTTCGCCTTAAATAGGTCTCGAGTTCACAGTTCGAGGCGAACAACTTGTTTATTCCACTATTTTTAGCACCGTGATTTCATCATGTTTTATTATTTAAAAATATATAGGTATTTCATCATAATAATACCGTATTACCACAGCCTGAAGTGTAAAAGAGTGTGATGATCAAACGCTAGATGGCGTTCGGGACCCACAATTTATACGTGCCTTCCGAAATACGGAATCATCTTTCTTTTCGGATAATCAGGTGATTCAAACCTTTCACAAAGTAAGCTTCCCAGTGAGATTCGAACCCACGACCTCAGGATCAAAAGGCAAAATTGACCACTAAGTTATCTACACTAATATTATAAAGAGGAAAGATTTGTTTGTTTGATTGTATTGAATAGGCTCCGAAACTACTAGATCGATTTTAAAAATTCTTTCACTGTTGGATAGGTATGTTATCCCTGAGTGACATAGGCTATGTATGTACCACGGGCGAAGCCGGGATGGACTGCTAGTTTTAAATAAAACAAAAAATTCTACTGAAAAGATATATTTTATTGAAAGCAGCAACAAAATTGGTTAATTAATCAAGTAGTAATAAGCATTTCAAATATAAGAGTAAGAGCGTGGTGGGGACATCTCACTATCTCATTCGTACGCGCGAGACCTCAATAGCGTGACGTCAAGTGTGCTGTACGTGCATCCTTTTTTGTTATTTGACAGTTTCCTCTTCCCTAAGATTTTAAAGGCTTATAACTTACTTTTTGGAGTTTTTGGCGGGAAGTCAAGGGGTCCAGTTGGAGTTTGCTTTAAATTGTTTTGCAAATTGATTCTAGTGGACTTTATAATATGAAATTGGTGTACTTTGGTGTTATAAATGCTCATTCTCATGGACAATTTGTGAAATGTTTAAAGTGGACAGTCATAGTGCGGTTGTAGTGATATTTATTTGCGGACCGCGGTGGGCGTCTTTGGGCGCCGTCCTCCACTCAATCGGCTATGCAAACCAGTGGACTCGTATAGATTTGTCGCCAGAAGCTCCCGTGAAGCAATCAAAGGACCTATACCAACCTTTGATTGTATAGTTAAGGGTTTAGGATTAGGAATAAATAATAGATATTACTAGACACTGGCAAAATAAGCTTCAACGAAGTTTGACCGCCATAATCAAGAAAAGAAAAAACAAACTTACTTTTTTTAAAGTCAATGTTAAAAAATCATTTACTTATCTTTGGATATTTGTATCACTTGATAATTATCATTTTCTTTTTCTTTCGATTTCCCATAAGGTCAATGTTGACGTCAGATCATTTACTTATAGCTAAGTTTACTGCCGCTTCCTAAGCGCAAGTACAGAAGAAACGGTAACATAAGGTCAATGTTGACGTAGATCATTTACTTATAGCTAAGTTTACTGCCGCTTCCTAAGCGCAAGTACAGAAGAAACGGTAACATAAGGTCAATGTTGACGTAGATCATTTACTTATAGCTAAGTTTACTGCCGCTTTCCAAGCGCAAGTACAGAAGAAACGGTAACAAACTGTACTGCAGCATTTTGTCCAAAAACGTCAACTTTTCGGTTTCGGATTATGTTACATATTGATTTGAATAATAAAAATAATTGAGTAAAATATTGTATAACTTAGTTTAACTGAAGTTAACAAACAGTGGAGTTATCATATCACAGCCAAGAGTAACTAGAGCAATTGTTCAGCAGGGAGTTGCTCCGACTAACTTGTGGAGTTTACAGCGATGTCGGGGCTATAGGGCCCTAGTGGCCTTAAAGCAATCCGAGTTGTATTAAGAGTTTGTTCAACATACCTAAATAAATTGCAAAATATATTTTTGTTTCGTAATTGAAATATAGTAAAAGTTGTTAAATAATAAAGGCTTTTTTATTGATTTTCTCCATACTTTAACTTAAAACTAAGCGAAGAACTAATACAAATAAAAGGTAAATAAAATTGGCCAAGTGCGTGTCGGGCCACGCGCAGTGTAGGGTTCCGTAGTTGTTAATGCCAACTTTGAGTTTATGCCACTAAAAACGTCTAAAAACGAACTATATATTGAATTTGTATGATTTTTTTTCCGAGTACATTTTATAAGTTGATCGCCTATAACTTTTTAATTTGTATACCCTACTTGGCTCTGATAGTTTTCCTTTAAACTACATTATATATACTATAGCTGTGATTTTTTCACGTGTCCATACATAACCGTTTAGCAGATAGAGGGGGGAACACTTGCCTCCAACAAAAATTTGCAAATATTTCAGAAACGAAACCCTAAATGACCTAAATTGCAAAATGGTGTTAACAAGCTCACAATATTTTTAAAAGACCTATTCAACGATACCCCACACAATGTGTTTGTCGAGAAAAAAAGACGGGTTGCACTCTGGGAGTGCCGGCAGAAGTGAAAACTTGAATATTAACGTTGTGCATTTTTGATATTTTGGAATGGTTAGGGAATAATTTTGCACGAATTGCTTTAATTATCAGTATAAAATATTTTAAATCTTTTCTGAACCACAGTCTGTCACAAATGTCACAAGCATGACCAAATTCATTTTCAAATACACAGCAGTATGGCCACTACACAGACGGTCGAGCCATCAGCTGTCACCATGCATGGATGCGCGTAGCACGCTGCAACATAAACACACACGAACATTCGCGCAAGCGCCCTGCGCCGTCTTACGAATTTTCGATCAGGCCACGTGTCCTGACGCGAGTTTAACATTTTTTACCCATTCCAAAAAAAGTGGACAACGCCGCTAAAGAAGTTTTCACTTCAAAAATATATTCTTGACGTCTTCACTTGTACGGCAGCTACCCTAAAAATTTTTTAACAGATTTTATTTTACGACTTTTTCACCATGATTAATATACAGAACAAATAACAGCTTTCTAGTACTTCTAGTTTTTGGGTAGGACCGCGGACGGACAGACAGACATGGCGAAACTACAAGGGTACCTTGTTTACTACGGAACCCTAAAAAGTCATGCGTTGAAAGATTTGCAAGTGTGAAAAAGTGGTAATATTTCCCTTGAAAAAATAATTTAAAACTATTTGAATCCATAAACATCTTTCTTGTGCCACAAATAACATACATGTTTATTTGCGAGGCATATGTTAAAAAGTCGGGGATGTTTCCCCGACTTTTGTTAGTTTCATATGTAAACGCCACCTAGAGATAGGTGGAGGAACTAAATAGTAGAATAAATATACGTAGCGCCATCTATTATTTGACAGGCAAACTACAAAAATCCCAAATTTCAAGCGATAACTTTAAGTTTTAACCTCTTGTATGCCGTTACGTAGATCTACGCGAGAATGCATTGTTTAAGTATTGTGTCTGATATTCCGGCATAGAAGGGGTTAAACGACCGAACCGATTTTCATGAAACATTGCTAAGAACCACCTCAAGGGAACTTGCATTCAAGAACAATAAAAGCATCGAAATTGGTCCAACCGTTCGAGCGCTAGGATGCCACAGACAGACAGACATTAACGTCGAACTTATAACGCCCCTTTTTACGTCGGGGGTTAAAAATTTTTTCTGATTAGAAGGAAAGTGCTCGTTAATAAAATGCATATAAATATATTTGAATAATTCTTTATTCGTTTAAAACTAGAAATTACCTAAAATTAAATATTTACAAATTAATTTAAGTACATACTTTAATAAATAACTAATATTAAGGCACACATTTCTTGTAACATATCATCTTAAAACAATTACTTTGGGTTCATATATCACAAAATTATTTTGTGTATTCAATGGACAAATCTTTTTGTATTTTATGGTTTGCAGTCTCTGGTCATATTGTTATATCGAGTTTGATAAAATTTCTTAACAATTATTTAAAAAAAAAACAATAATTTTCCTTAATTGGTCCAAGCGTATTCGAGTAACCGGGGAACATACAAAAAAAACACATACCTATACATACACGCTGACTTTTCATTGGTTTAAGAAAAAAAAATGTCGTATAGTAAATAAATTCTTCTATCCATATACATCATCCAAATTTTTGTATATCATAAAATAAAAAAATTGCGTAAATGATTTCTGATCGAGACCACATAGTTATACGCCGGCCAAACAGCTGCGTAATAATGACTCCGGCCGGCCGGCGGGCGATGTATGGCGGCGGTACTACTAATTGATCTCACAATTTTACTTTCGAGTTTTAGACAACATTTTTTGTTTCTGAATTTTTATTTTGACTAGCTAATTAGGTCTTACTAACGATGCCTATGAAGTGGCCTTCGGCTTCAAAACCAATGAAAAATCACCGTGTATATTAACATTGATAGATAACTTTTTTCGGAGTCGGTTAAAAAGGAGTACAAGTAATATAAGCTCTAACTCTATTTGTTGAAATGTTTGTGATATTTGCTTTTTGTGTGTCAATGTTATCTGACCTTAGTACCTACCTATACATTTGGTACATAATATATAACTCATTTACAATATCCTTTTTATTAAGTACAACTTTTAATCAATAAATGTATATAGTAATACGAAAAAAAAAACACGTTCTCATACATATACCATTATTATGGAAAATGAAAATATTTTTTTCATATTTTGAATTACAATTATTGGGAGGAGTAGTTCATATCTTCAAATTTCATTTCAAAATTCAATTTACAACTTTTAACCAAAAAATGTGTATAGAAATACGAATTTTTTTTTTTAGGTTTTCATACAAATCGAATATTTACGTAATATCATTATACTATGGAAAATGAAATATTTTTTCATATTTTGAAATACAATTATTGGAAATAGTAGTTCAGTGTATACAGAAATACGAAAAAAAATTAGGTCCTCATACAAATTGATTATTTACGTGATACCATTACTATGGAAAATAAAAATATTTTTTTCATATTTTGAGATACAATTATTGGGAAAAGTAGTTTGTAATGATATACTAAATCCCTTAAAATATTTGTACGTAATAAAAAAGGACATTGTATATTGATACTTAAAGAGGTATATGATGTCACAACCTATTAATTCTTAAGACTCAATTTATTTCATAATAGTTTTTGTTTACGAACATTTTTTGTCATCATTCTTACGATATAAAATAAAGTATAAAATTCACAAAGAAAAATTGTTCTATTCTGCAGACTAGAATAAAATATATACAACAAAACTTTTTACACGGAGACAAACTTTTGCCCGTGGTTTTTTATTAGTATTTAAAAATAGCCAGCTAAGGCAAGTCGGATTTACGCACAAAGGGTTCTACCACTATCTATAAAAAAAGACGTGTGGCACTCGGGGACTGCCGCGGTAAAGCTATTGCATTAAGGTGGTTCGATACAAGGAAGGACGGCAACGTCGCAAACGGACGACGGAGACGAAGCGGCAACGCGCGAGCGTGAGGTTTTTTCGTTACGGAATTTCTGGATTCGATCCCCGCGCTCAAGGCCCGCGATAGAAGCTATGCAATAGCTTAAAAAAAATGTTTTTTATGATTGGACAAAATCAGTATGTGCGACAGCTATCTCTGTCGCACATACTGATTTTAACAAATATCAATTTAATAGCTGGTGCCCGCGACTTCGTCTGCGCAGGATCACACAATATCTTTATAAATTGTAGCCTATGTGTTGTTCTGATGCAAAAGCTTTATTATTGTAAAGTTTCATTGAAATTCATTCAGTAGTTTTTACGTGAAAGAGTAACAAATATCCATCAATACTTACAAACTTTCGCGTTTATAATATTAGTAGGATTCTATTTTTAGTATTTTCATCATCATCTGTGAAACTGTCCAGCTATCATGGTTCTTTAGATACAGCCTGCTGACAGACAGATAGACGGACGAACAGACAGCAGTCTTAGCAATAGGGTCCCGTTTTTACCCTTTGGGTACAGAACCCTAAAAGAAAAAGCAAGATTGTTTCCTGCTGATTTGCTGGTTGAATTTTAATGTGTAGTGATTCAATGGAGTCATGAATATGGTATCGTGAAAATTCTTATGGTAATATAACAATAGTTAACCTATACTTTTATCTGTTCTCTGAACGAATTCACAAGAGTTGCATTAAGTGTTTTGTGTTAAGATTAAATATATTATATTACTGCTTGTCTACCACATTGGTGAAAACTGTAACGATAGATTTAAGTTATTATTACAAATAAATAAATATTTTGTCGATTTCAGTTACCGTAAACGTTTTTTTGTTTTACGAATAAATTATGTATAGATAAATATATTTACACATTTCTCTTCCACGCTGGTCTGGAAGAAAATAAAAACTTACCCCCTTATTCATAAAAAATTACAACGGCTTGCTAAATCTTATTTTAGTTTAAATATATTTTGTCTCGATCTTTCAATGTCAAATATTCAAAAGAGGAAAAGGAACAGTACATGTTTTAGCTAAAAGAGATTTAGCAAACGGTAGTAAATTTTGATGAAAATGGGGGCTAAAATGAACTTAGCTATTTGTCTTCTCGCGCAAATTGTAAATAGACAATGCGACTAGCAACCCATCACTATATTGACTGCTTCTCGCCTACCATCACGCTAAGGCCAAACGCAGCCGACAGACAAACCGAAACGCATTTTTTACCCATGGGATCACATGCAGTAACGCACACGACGCGCGTCGTGTGCGTTACTGCATATGATTCCATAGGTTCTATTTTCACAGACTATATTATTACAGACTAAAAAGTGCGTCACGGATGTCGTCTGCGTTGGGCCTAAAAGTGGCTTTTGAGTCTTGCAGCCCTAGGCTTTGTCTGTTAAGAGGCCGCAAGATACAAAATGCTCTCTTTACCCCATTAGGGATAAAGACGTGATAGTATGTTTGTATGTATATTTTGACAACCGTCTTTGGCACCAAACAGTTGACTGTCATATCTAACTAAAATTTAGACGCGGTATCTTCTTTCTTCGTTTCGTTTTTCGATCCTTCTTCTGAAAAAGAAAATAACATAGAATTAGTTTTAAAAAATTGGACAGGTTTTGTTTCTAATATTTATTTTTAAATAATGATCAAATCATCAACAAGTTTATTTTCCAGGCATATTAAAAAGCCCCGCACTAAAGCTTTCACCCACATTAATTTTTGAATGGCTGTACCGATTTTCATCAAACATAGCTAAGAACCAACGTGAGGAAACCTGCTTTCACGTAAAAAATGCATCAGACAGGCAGGCAATGGCATCCCTCTTTTGACCTTGGAGGTTGAAATCATAATTTGCTCTAAAGAAAACGAATATAAATGTATATTATAAATAAATAAATATATAAGGACAAATTACACTGAAATTTCGAGATTACGACCGAAAGTAATTTCGAGATTTAGGTTATGGGATACTAAATTTCAACTTTCAAAACTCAACGATACTGTATTTTATAACAAATGCTATATTTTTTTTTATAAACATCCAAGACCCAAGACAATTTAAAAAATACCATTTTCCAACTTGCCCTGACTGGGTGGTGGACTAGCATGGTGACAACTATGCCACGGAGGTCGACAAAAATAATTAACCATTCATAGAAAGAGATAAGGTCAAAAACCTACTGCAACACATTTGGCAGCCTTCTAGAATTACCATCATTACCTCTAAATCCAGGGTCTAATGAATCCATTACCGATCTGATATTAATGCCCGAATAATGAGCCATCTTACCGAATTAGGCGAAATTAGTCCCTCAAGATTTCTCTAGAGAATTCAGTTCATTCAATTCAATTTATCATTTTGTGATTCGAAAATGAATTATTACAAATACATAAAAAGATAAACATGCAAAACCCAGGACAATTTGAAAAAGCCAATTCCCAACTTGCCCAGACCGGGGATCGAACCCGGAACCTCTGGGTGGCAGACTAGCACGGTGATAACTACGCCACGGAGGTAGACAAAAAAAATCTATCAATTCATTGAAAGAGACAAGGTCAACAACCTACTGCAACTCATTTGGCAGCCTTCTAGAATTACCATCATTACGGCTAAATCCAGGGTCTAATGAATCCATTACCGATCTGATAGTAATGCCCGAATAATGAGCCATCTTATCGAATTAGGCGAAATTAGTCCCTCAAGATTTCTCTAGAGAATTTAGTTCATTCGATTCAATTTATAATTTTGTGATTCGAAAATGAATTATTACAAATACATAAATAGATAAACATGCAAAACCCAGGACAATTTGAAAAAAGCCAATTCCCAACTTGCCCAGACCGGGGATCGAACCCGGAACCTCTGGGTGGCGGACTAGCACGGTGATCTCTACGCCACGGAGGTCGACAAAAATATCTATCAATTCATAGAAAGAGATAAGGTCAAAAACCTACTGCAACACATTTGGCAGCCTTCTAGAATTACCATCATTACGGCTAAATCCAAGGCCTAATGATTCCATTACCGATCTGATAGTAATGCCCGAATAATGAGCCATCTTACCGAATTAGGCGAAATTAGTCCCTCAAGATTTCTCTAGAGAATTTAGTTCATTCGATTAAATTTATCATTTTGTGATTCGAAAATGAATTATTACAAATACATAAATAGATAAACATGCAAAACCCAGGACAATTTGAAAAAGCCAATTCCCAACTTGCCCAGACCGGGGATCGAACCCGGAACCTCTGGGTGGCAGACTAGCACGGTGATAACTACGCCACGGAGGTAGACAAAAAAAATCTATCAATTCATTGAAAGAGACAAGGTCAACAATCTACTGCAGCACATTTGGCAGTCTCCTAGAATTACCATCATTACGGCTAAATCCAGGGTCTAATGAATCCATTACCGATCCGATAGTAATGCACGAATAATGAGCCATCTTATCGAATTAGGCGAAATTAGTCCCTCAAGATTTCTCTAGAGAATTTAGTTCATTCAATTCAATTTATCAGTTTGTGATTCGAAAATGAAAGAAGTTTAAATAATTTTAGACAATTAGGATCCAAGTATACTTCATTTTGTCCTCTTAAATTAAATTAAAATTTTATTACAGGCACTTTGTCACAAGCCTTAACACAGGCTTTGCTCATGTTTTTGTTTTTGTCGGTATTTTTAGACCTTTTCCTTTTCTGCATTGACATTTTTTTTTAAATGAATTTAATTGACATAGGTAATTAATATTATGTAAATAACTGAAAAATTGATTCACTAAGCAAAATGAAAGATTAAATATCTTTATATCTAAAGGTTTTGTTTTATTTTATTTATTGTTTTATGTCGTAGCGGTCGAACGAATGGATCGATTTCGATGCGGTTTCTTACGTGAAAACAAGTTACCTTGCGATGGTTCCTAGCTGTAATGGTCAATTTTTTTCTTCTTTAATTAATTAAAGCAAAAAATATAAATTTTATAAAAATTAAAAAAATTAATTGTTGATCCTCATAACGAGCTCTTTCATTTGATATATGACATAGTAAGGATTGCAAAACTATTGTTTTATGTTCTAATATTTTGTCCCCTAAAAATAACCCTTGTTTTAAAAATATATTTAATTACTTTCGCAAGTCTGTATTAGGGTTATAAGATTGAAATATCCTACCAAATTTCACCTGATTTGGTGCAGAAGATTCAAAACAAATTGAAACCCTAAAAACTTATTTTTGACCTAAAATAATGATTGAATTATAAAGTAAAACCATAATTTATGTCAAATAATTTATGTTTCGTCTAATTAATGCACATTATACTTTGAAAATAAACGTATTAGCAAAACGTTGCATGCTTTTTAACTTTGCATGTTTGCGATAGTATTGAATAACATGCAAGAACTTTAAGAAAAAAGTAACATGACTTTGCTTGTAAGCATGTAAATACACGAAACAAAATCTGACTCTAATAAGCATAGTTTGCATAATAGTTAGATTTCGTGAACAACGTGTGCTACGTCAGATACAAGCAGAAATATGTTTTCGTGAAAATTAAAAGGTCCTCCTAAAGTATTTGTATTAATGACTTTTGACGACCTCTGCGGCCTAGCCTAGTGGCCATCACGCCATGCTGTCACACTGGAGGTCCCAGGTTCGACACCCGGTCAGGTCAAGATAGAAAATGATCTTTGATTGTAATATGTCAGAATTGTCAGGACAATCATCACCGGTGGCACAGAATTAATACCTATGAGTATTGCATACAGAACGGAATCTTCTAAGGTCCCGCGTAATATGCGTCCCCGTTCCCCCCCGCACCTCTCCTCCGTTCTCGCCTTTTCAAGGGTCGGCTGCGAGCGCCTGGCCACTTCGACAAGGCGAGGTGCGGGGACGGGGAACGAGCGCACATTGACGGCCTTACCCTAGACTTTTCTATACAAACGTAGTCTACGTTTGCTTTTGATACCACATGTCAAAAGAAATTGCAATTATCTAGGTTAACACTTGGTTTCCTAAAATTATGAACTGGAAATAAATGGTCAAAAATTATATAACACACTATATTCTATAAGTTCATATTTTTATGGTCGGAAACCAATCATTATAGATAATTGCAATATCTTTAAAATTACAAAATGTAAAAACGACATAAAATTACAAAATTTTGTAATTTTATGTCGTTTAAAAATAAAACATAGACTAAGTTTGTATGGAAAAGTGTGGTTAGGTCTAGGGTAAAAGAACTCATAAGAGATTCCGTGCTGTATGTAATATATTCATTCTGTGCGCACGGTATTGTGAGTAGAGTTTCTTCCATCATCTTTTCTTCCAATCTCTTGACTTCTTTACAACACTATCATCACCCTTTGACAAGTGAGTCGATACTTTCAAAACATCGCGTCCTCACCTTCATCAGCTTTGCTCTTGGGCTCGTTCCACGGCTGCAGATCTCCGGAGATGTAGATTATGTAGAACAGGTTGCTGAAGAAGTACATGGCTATCGATATGAAGAACACTTTACGCCACTCTGATGCTTGCGACTGGAAAAGAAAATATTATCTTAGTCAGATTTTTTTTTGACATCAAATTTTTCTTTGTTTCGCCCGTTCCCTTTCCGCTCCCACTTCCGGTCCCGGTCCCGTTCTTATTCCCATAAGAACCTTCCGTGGAAGTTAAGGAACATACAAATAAAAATCGGCCAAATTGGTTCAGCCGTACTCGATTTTGCGCTTAGCTAGGCACTTTTTATACATAGAAGATAGATTGTTACTTTATTTTTTACTATTGACAAATAATTGTACTAAAGTTAATAATTATATGTATTAATTTAAGAAATTAAATCAAAATGAAAAATAAATTAAAAAATAACACAGATTGAGCTAGCTCCAAAGTAAGTTCAAGACTTGTGTTATGGAATACTAACTGAACTATATTTCATAATAAATCCGTATGTAGATAAACCTCTAAGACCCAAACCCATCTGAAAAATATCATTTTCTATCTTGACCTGACCGGGGATCGAACTCAGGACCTCCGGTGTGACAGCGTGGTATGATGACCAAGCCACAGAGTTAAATAAACTGTAAAAAGTTTTTCCCGTGAGGTATAAAAAGCCAAGAACTGCGTTTCCTCTTTGAATAAAACTACACTATAATAATAAATGCTACAATCCTTATTCTTAAAATCATCAGATGAGTTAAATAAAGGCTGTAACAGACGACCGAGTATGCTCGCGGCAGTTTGTGACATGTCCTATCGGCGACTATGGGACAGATGGTGAGAGCATTGATAGCCGGAGACGGTTATTTACTGTTAGCAATGTCACGCAACACAGGTCGCTGACCGTCAGTGACCGTCGCCAACAGGTGCTGCGGGCATACTGTCGCTAGTCTGTTAAAGCCTTAAGATTTACCTCATCTCTAACCACAGCTGATACGCTGAGCGGTGCCATGATGGAGAATACTCCGCCAGAAGCGTTGGTAATACCCATCAAGACGCTGGCAAAGTTGGGAGACAGGTCGATGTGAGACAGCTGTAAAAAAAGACAATTCGATGTTAGATAAAAGACCTTCGATGTTGGTCTGCGAGAAAACAAAAACGTCAGGTCACGAACCTATATAAAGTCTGATAGTATATACTGATACTATTTTAAAGGTGAATTCACTATTTTGATTACTTTATCCACCTTCTTGC
Source organism: Acrobasis consociella (assembly GCA_963555685.1). Lineage (NCBI taxonomy): Eukaryota > Metazoa > Arthropoda > Insecta > Lepidoptera > Pyralidae > Acrobasis > Acrobasis consociella. The sequence goes on from OY743118.1 coordinate 666,492, forward strand.
CCACATCAAGCTAAAAGTGGCCTTTAAGTCTTGCAGCCCTATCTGCTTAGAGCCGCAAGACTCAAAATGCTCTGTCTGCTCCATTAGGGATAAAGACGTGATATGTATGTATGTATGTAAGTATGTATGTGAATTCAGTCCATAATACTGAACAACCTACCCCAAGGAACACGTATCGAAATATAAAAAGTAATTTTTGGCTTTCCATACAAGTCGACCGATCTGCTGATTAGTGTTTGTATGGAAAGCTATTTATGATTCATATTTTGACATTATGTCTCTTGGGGAAAGTTGTTCAGTATCACGGACTTAAATCACCCTTCATGTAGTTTCTTCTTTTCACTTAACATCGGTTGCAATATGTAGAAGTTCCGCCACTCATCACTAGATAATACATACATACATACTATCACGTCTTTATCCCTAATGGGGCAGACAGAGCATTATCACTAGATAATGTCGGGAGGTTTTATTCTATTCGCGTGGCTAATAAACTTGTTGCCTCTCTAAGGCCACAATCTTTTGATACAATTTCTAAGAATCCTACAAAACGATCCTCTGTCTACTTGAAAATAAATTTCGACGAGCAACTTTATAAAATTTGGAATGGAATATAATATTTCCCGATGGTCAATAATCCCTTGTTTGTCCTGTAACTCCTGTAACAGCCAATTAGAATTACGGGAACAAGTTTCTTGTTACAAATTATTTTGGAATTCGCACAAGATATGGACAGTCGAGAAAGATTGCTGCTTTGTTTTTACTATGTAGAACTAAACAGTCAAATTTAACATGAATTTTCTACATACAATTGATCTATATTTTATACAAAAATTTGTTACTCAAGAAGGTCGTTAATGGATGAAGTAAAAGAAAAGGCAAAAGTTGTGTCGTATAAGGAGGTCAAGCATTTAGCGGAAAATAGGGAGACATGGAAAATACTCCACCGACAAGAACCTAGTTCTTAAATTTATTTATGATGATGATGATAATGTTATACTGAATATTTTAGGCTGAATTCGTATCTTACTTTTTGGCTTTATTTGTAAATATGTTAAATATTTGATCTTTCTTATTTCAATGAAATAATTCATATTCGATCTGAATATTTTTAAGTAAACTAGTTCCTTTTGTAGCATTGATAAACAAAGCCCTTTGCATTAAAAAAAATCAAACCTAATTACCCTTTTACACAACCCTTTTTAATAAAATTTCTATGATACCACCTGATAACTTTTCAAACAATAGAAAAATTAATGATAAAGTTAAAATTATACATACTTTCTAAATTTTGTTTCATACTTCTTTTTGGCAAATTAATTTAAAAAAAAATGAATACACAACAAAATGTTTTTAAGAACATTTTCTGATAACGGAAAGTAGTAATACAACAATTTAAACCAAGAATTTAATTATATTACATCAGATGTATGATGATTCGTAGGTTTTTTGTACTTTGTACCTCATCGCTGTGACAGTAACTACATCAGGTCTTTTTTGTCTCCACTGCAGAAGCACGACCCTCTCTGTACTACCAGAGCCATATTAGGTCAGAGCAGCCAGAGGATTTAGCCTACTCTCTCCACGCTGGCCAGACGTGTTGGAGAGGTCTCATGATGTTTATAAGCTTTGTTTAGCTTGTTTTTCCTAAGTCGCCTTCTACGACATCCACGGGAAGACTTGTTGTGATCCTATTCTACTCTGCCGAAAACCACACGGCTAGTAACTACGTATCAACGCATTACCAAGGCTCATTTTGCAAGTTCCATTTCCGTACAGTTTTTATTGTGCAAATCTGTAGAATTATCAATTAATTCTGAAACAGTGATTCAATTACGAAGTTTGACAAGTGGCCAAATTGATTTGTTTCGTATTTACTTTCATACAAACAGAATTAATTGCTTCGGATTGGCAGCCATATTGAGGGGAGCTTATAAGGATTGCAACTTTGTTAGGCCACCTTGTTTTTTGGTTAATATATAAAAGAAACGTAATATTTTTTATTTAGTATATGATATGGTTATGTTTTTATTCATGTTAAAAATTAAAAAAATATATATACAGTCGATTTTACAAATGAATATATACTATATTAAACTATAAATAAACGTAAGACTAAACTATAATAATTATATATAAATTAAAACTAAATTATGTATACACTAATTAGAATCAAAAATTCCGCCTCGGATAGTACCTGGTTCAAAGGTGCCCATCACACTAGCTGTGTTCCCTCTTTGTATTGTGATGGCAATTATTTGAACCAGATACCATCCAGAGCGAGGGTCGAAACCTTGGTCTGCTAAGCGGCGTTCTGTCTCACTTATAAAGCTTTTTGCTTCTGAATATTTTTATTTATTTTATTAAACTTTATTGTTCCAAAGTACAAATATACTGTTAACAAATGGCGGAGTTAATGCTGAAAGCATTTTCTCCCAGTCAATCATAATTTTTATAAAATATTTTGTATGGCGTTTTAATACATATATACATACATATTTAATATGTATGTATGTATGTGTGTGAAAATATGTATGTATTAATAATACAGTAAGTAGAATTATAGTATAAAAAACTAGTACTTTGTTCCTAACTGTAAAATCAGGAACCCCATATCTCGGCACCCATTTCCCAATTAGGCTCATGTTCAAATTCTAAAATTTCTTTTTGCTAACACGCCTACCAAATGTTATAAAGCTGCTGTAATCGAAACTGTTACTACTCCAATAATAAAATACATACAAACGCTGGATTATTCAAGTAGACTCGGAGAATGCTCGCTTCGCTCGCTCGTTTAATGATAGAAAGTTCAGAATAGATTATAGATAACTGATATGAATAGATATCTTAGTTCTTCAAACTAACAATTTTTGGAACGCAGTTCCTTTTCGGACAATTCGGATTATTAGGCGAAAAAAAAGTATCAGATTTTTCATTCAGGAACTTTTTTAGGGACTGGAATTTATTGGGGGTATTTTTATGGGCTTCAAATTTTGTTAATTCATTCTAACCTAGTGTTTCACGTCACTCAGTTTTTGTAGTTTTTTATACTAAGTAATTGTATAAGCATATAATTGACAACCGCTCCAACATTTCCATGAAATGTAGAACCCCTAAGTACGGGGTTTTAAGGATAAAAAATCGAGATAGCTATGCAGTATTTGTCGAGAACCTATTTTTTAGCGTTTTCATTGAAAGAAGCTCAGCCACAATGGTTTATTATATTATAATTCATATATACATACATACATATTTTCCAAAAGAGTAGACCTAAGCAGAGAAAGGTAATATTATAATAATGAATATAAAACTTACCAAGAATCCCACGTAATGTGCTCCGTTAAGCCCAACAGTGAACGTGAGTATCACCACGGCCAGCGTCAAGTGGCCCGGAGGAAGATACGACAGAATTAGCAGAGCCACGGCAGGGCCCCAAAAAGCTGCAAAGGAAAATAAGGGGGCTTTTACAAAAAAATCAATTTAAAAGAAAATGTTTTTTTTCGAGTCGACCTCCATGGCATATTGTTCACCATGCTAGTCCGCCACCCAGAGGTTCCGGGTTTGATCCCCGGTTAGGGCAAGTTGGATCATGGCCTTTTTCAAATTGTCCTTGGTATACGATGTTTGTCTATATGTATTTGTTATAAAAATATAGTAACGTTAATTTCATAATCCCATAACACAAGTCTCGAAACTCCTTTGGGGCTAGCTCAATCGGTGTAATTTGTCCGTATATACTTATTTATTTATTTTAATAACACAAATATAACTTTAAAAGTTGTAAATAATTGGGAAAGTTTCCACTTTAGATATACCTATAATTTGCTGCTTTTTTCGAAACGTTAAAACAAACATTTTCGATTGTATGAAATATACACTAATGACGTCATAGTTTCTTAAAGTCAAATAGCGCTTACTTAATATCAGTTTTTCTGCATTATTGAATCTAAAATCAAGTTAAAAATGGATATGATCAATGACATGCGCCATTTTTTGCAACGTTTTTATTTCTTGACAGACAAATAATTTATTTTTGACTCAGGAAAGTACCCAATTATGTCAACCGTATTTCCATTTATTTTATATCATTATTCCAGTCAGATTATAATTAGGGTGCGTTGGCGAAATGTGTTAGCCCCGAAATAAAAAAGTTTATTACATTTTTTATCGCCTTCTTACATTCTAAGGCAATAAAATTATAACGGTAGTTTATAACACAGAACAACGTTTTTATGCCTTAAAACACACTAGGGACAAAGATAATATTAGTACAAAAGACCTAATTACCCGAGACATAATTGTTCAGTTTTATAACAAATTTAATTAAGTACATTTCTAGTGTTGTTTAAACGTCGACTATGGGATTCGTTGTTAAAAACAGATGCACTATTACGTCTCTATTACTAACAGAATAGACAAAACTATTCTAATAACTGACTTTACATTTTAAGTATTGTTTTGAAATCAAGTCTAAGAGATGATTTTGAAGAAAAGAAAAATCTTAGTATGTACCAACTGCTTCTCTGCCAGCGCAGCGCAAAAGCCAGTCAAAGGTATGGGCGAAAATATGAATCATGTTAATATATGTCATGTGTATACGGCGATGTGAGAAAAACAATTACTATTTTGATCTGCTTTTTAGGGTTCCGTCATGTCATTGTAATCTGTGTAAATAAAAGGTTGCTTCGAAAAAATACCCTTCATATTGGATTTTTTTTTAAATTTTTTCTCTATTACTATGTCTCCATCGCCCCCAATATTTTTTTTTTTGAAATATATTTAATGTACAGACACACTTTTTTTACTGTTTTATTATATGTATAGATTGAAGGATATTTTTTCGTTTAGCAAAATATTGAAAATTCACAAAGATATCACTTCAAAGTTTCGTAGTGGGAGAGATTTACATCACCTTTAGTAAAAAATTGTAGCTGATAGTGACGTCACGCTAAATGTAATGTATCTTGATCATTATTTGCTAATCAGAGAAAAGAAAAATACGTATACCATAAATTTTAAAAATCTATTTAATAAGCCAAATAAACTTTTTCCTTCCACATCCGTATTACTTGTTTAGTCCAACACTATTTCTACAACTTAATGTAACGCTATTTCGTACGAAAATAAGAGCAAAATTTCCGCGGCGCCTAATTAAAAAAGTGTAGTAATGAACAGTCTGGAAAATTTTCATTTATTACAGTCACGCCCAAGCATGCAGATTAGTTTTTTGGTTAATTATTATTGCAATTCAAAACTAATTTTCGTGCAATATGAAATTAAGCTCATGCTTTGTTTAAACTTTTGTAGTGCTATGTTATCAAACTTTTCTGGCCCAAGTTTGACAATAGAGTACCTAAAAACTTCAATGTAAAACTTACACGTTTAATTTTTTTGGAAGTATTTTTTTTGTTTCTGTTGGCAGGAAGGACTCTAGCACAGAATTAATATAAGTATCACATAAAGAATAGAATCTCTTAACGTTCCGCGCAATATGCGTCCCCGTTCCCCATCCCCGTACCTCTCTTCTGTTCTTGCCTACAGCCGCCCGCTCAACACCCTCCACAAGCTCTATATTATTTCTGTGACACTAGTGTAAATTTTTAAGGCACCGATGGCCAATATTGGACTTTATTTCAGAGTTTCGCAGTCACAATGAATTCTATTCGGGATTATATGAAATTGATTTTAGATTTGGACAGATACCTATATCTAAGTCAATGAAAATGTAAAAACAAAAACTTTAACTAAAAATCGCATTTTTATTTTTCTTTTAATATGTTTTTAGTTTTCTTTTAATGTAGGTAGGTTATTAATGTTTTAGTTTAGTTCTATATTTAATTTGAATTAATTAAAGTACCTTAGTCAATATACAATCAATCCCGGAAAATCAATATTCATACATACATACATACTATCACGTCTTTATCCCTAATGGGGCAGACAGAGCATTTTGGGTCTTGCGGTTCTATGCAGAGCCCAGGGCCGCAAGACCCAAAAGCCACTTTTAGCGTCATGGTGGGCGAGAAGATAGAAAAGCAATCAATACAGTGATGGGTTACTAGCCGCATCGCCTGTTAACATGATTTGCATTTTTGCCCATTCCCTCGATCGGCTTTTACGATCTGTGTGGGAAGAGAAGCAGCTGGTACATTCTAAGTTTTTTAATTTCTCCCAGACCAGCATGGGAGAAATAAAAAAACAATAAAAGATCAATATTCACTTGTTAATAATTCCGATTCACTGAAACTTTTATGGACGAAAGCTCACATAACTTCCGTGAAGTAGAAGTAATCCGACCTTGAGCCTTTATTTTGTAATTCTTACTAAAGGTATAGAAGGTTTTATAAAATCGTTCCGATACACAGACATTATTAAAATTACTTAACGGGTTACTCACGTTTAGATTCAGCTACTGCCGACATGCCTGTAGTCACATTTGCCCTGATGAAGACCTTCAGATGAGGACGAACATGTCGGCAGTAGCTGACTCTATATGTCGTACGGAGATCTTATTTATTAATTAAATAAAAAAAAATCGACGGTAAGATCTTTCTAAAGGTGACGCCCAGACACGGCCATGTTTCTGTAGACTATGAAGCCTACTCTAGCCAGCTGAACATGAAGAGATGAGAGATCTTATCAATGATATAGATAAAGACGATCTTACCGATGGTATTGAGAATCTTTCTAAAGGTGACGTCAGACACGGCGACGTATCTGTAGACTGTGTAGATTATGAAGCCTACAAGCCAGCTGTACATGAAGAGATAAGAGATCTTATCAATGATATAGATAGAGAAGACCGTACCGATTGTATTGAAGATCTTTCTAAAGGTGACGTCAGGCATGGTGACGTTCCTGTAGATTACGAAGCCTACTAGCCAGCTGAACATGAAGAGATGAGAGATTTTATCAAAGATATAGATAAAGGCGACCTTACCAATGGTGTTGAAGATTTTTCTGGACGTGACACCGGACACAATGTTCCTGTTCACCAGAAAGTCCGCCAGCCAGCTGAAGACGAAGCTCAGGATATACATGGCGACGTAGGGCAGAGCAGAGAGAAGACCATTCTAAAACGAATATTATTATTTAGTAGGCAACCGAATACTTAAAGCAGAGGAATAGCGCCGTTTTTTAAAAGTGATTTGTCCATTGTGCAATTTTTACATGTTCTTCAAAATTTATTTTAATAAGCCAAAGCTATGGCTGCTCTGGCCAAGTATGACTTTAGTAGTACAGAGAGAGTCGTGTTCCTGCAGAGGAGACTAAAAAGACCTGATGATGATTATAATGATGATAAAATGAGCCAATAAAGTTTTCTCAAATACCATTTTTAACAGTTTGCGGGTTACTCAGCCTTGTAATCACATTAAAAGAGTTGAAATTGAAAGACCTACGTCTTAAGTTGTGTCCAGAGTCTTAGTTGTAATATCAATTACATCATACACTATGTGCCTAAACAGTTTTTCGGATTTTATCATCATATCCCCAAAAGATTTATTTGTCAGCATCACCTGTTGGTTAGCTGGTAGAAAAGGCCACAGGTTTTAAGTCCGCCCCATTTACATGTATTGTCATAAAGTTAAATAAATAAATAAAATATCAGCCATAGAAGTCTAATGCCGTACGTACATAGACTTTCCCCAAAGATTTCCGATTCTTGTAGTGTTAATATACTTAGACCACTTACGTTTTTGATATTAACGTTGAGAACATTCGCCATGTAAGACGGCAGCTCAGTGAGCAGCGTCCAGAAGCCCAGACTTTGCCCACTGTGGGCCAACAAGATGGCCCAGAAAGGCAAAGACGTAAATATACTCTTCCACGGCGTTGACATATCCTGAAAAGAAGACGATAGAAGATCTAGAATATATTAATAACCCTTTGAATTGGCTTACAAATATTTTCTGGGTATAAACCTCCTCCAGATGCTATGCTGTTCTGTCTTCTGCTGTTTTTTTTAAGCTTTTTTTAATATAGTATTGTTGAGTTATTATCCCATAACACAAGTTTCGAACTTACTTTGGGGCTAGCTCAATCAGTGTAATTTGTCCCTATATATTTATTTATTTATTATTTATTTTTCCGATCTTTTATACATCGTCCGCCCATATAGCTAATAGATATAGTAGGTACTAATAATAATCACGTCTAACTGGGTAAACAGGGTCCTAACACATAAAAACTATAACTAGTCACGTTCCTACTGTTATAGTACTAGAAAGCTGTCTAGCGAGAAAGTCAAGAGTCTTTGCTCTGACCGTTTGCTGACACGGCTGTTATTTATTTATTACTAGCTGCACCTTGCAATGTTACCAGCGCTTTAAGTATTTTATGTGTTAATTTAGGGTGTCAGCTTCCTGCATATCAAATTTTATCAAAATTGCTCCAGCCGTTTGTGCGTGAAGAAGTAACAAACATACACACACACTGACAAACTTTCACCTTTATAATATTAGTGTGATAATTTTATAATGAGCCGTGTGGTTCCTGGCAGGGGTTACTCCAAGTTTTCCCGCGGATCTCGTGGAAAGCGACTTAGAAAATACAAGCTGAACAATATAAAGCTTATAAACATCAATGAGACCTCTCCAACCCGTCTTGCCAGCGTGGAAAGTGCAGACCAAGTCCTCTGGCTGCTCTGGCCAAATACGGCTCTGGTAGTACAGAGAGGGTCGTGCTCCTGCAGTAGAGACAAAAAGACCTGATGATGATGATGATGATGATTTCACTAAGTTTTATATCTTACCTTAGTACCAATTTCGTCCGATCCAGCGTTCGTTTCAATATACTTCCTCTCCTCTTTCGAGATCCATTTGCTGGTGCCCGGGGTGGACGCTCCCAGGAACAGCCATAGAGCAGACCAGGTCAGACAGGTCATGCCCGCTACGTAGAAAACGGAGGGCCAGCCCCATTTGCTGGCTGAGAGCAGGCTCGACGTCATCATCTCGATTATAGTGCCGAGTTGGGCCCCTGAAAGGATTTTTTAATGTAATGCAATATATCTCGTATGTATGAATGTTTGTTTAAGAGTCCCCTTACCCTAGACTTCTCCATACAAACGTAGTCTACGTTCAATTTTGAAACAACATGTCAGATTCCGGCAGAGGCGGCGTAAGGCGTGGGCGGTGTGGGCCACCGCCCACGGCCTCGCAGGGCAAAGGGCCTCGCGCCTCACACACAACCGAAAATATATTTGAAAATGTAGGGAAAGTTCAAAAGTACACGCCACAAGGTTTTTCTTATTTTAAATATACTGATGTGTCAGTGGCATGAATAAACGAACCTCAGAGTACAGAGGAAAGAACGTATGTTTGTTCCTGATTTAATACCATTAATTAATGGGCTGGGCAAGCCTCCTATTTGCTTTTTTTAGTTAAACTAATTCCCAACACTGAATTGAGGGCCTCGCGAAATTTACCGTGCCCACATTAAGTTGAGGTCTTGCGCCGCCACTGGATTCCGGTAAAAATTGGTAATTGTAAAATTATGAACTGGAAAGAAAATAACGATTTAGAAGTTTCCGATACTAATGGTCAGAAATGATATAAAACACTATATTCTATTTCAAGTTCATATTTTTAGTGTCGAAAACCAGTTATAAACCTAGATAATTGCAATATCTTTGAAATTACAAAATTTTACCCAAATCGGACATGTCGTTTTGAAATAAAACGTAGACTACGTTTGTATGGAAAGTTGTATTTTGGTCTAGGGTCGGGGGACTCTTAAGTCAAATCTTGCTACTCAATTTTCAATCAGTTATCTTAAACCGATTTAGCTGAAATTTCATTTTTGTTAGTCGGATGACAATACAATATTACGAAGTCATTGAGCTGTTCTGATTATGGAGCCGGGAGATATTCGACGGAACTCGTTGATAAAATAACATAACCTCTTTGAGTAGGACTCGTTTGATTGGTCTTGACAAGCATTTCATGGTAGACTATCCTAGAATCTGATCTCTTGGATGGAAGTTGGCCAATGGAACTCAATAATAAAACAACACAACTCCATCAAGTTTGAACTTTTATCATTTGTTTTTATCAAGTTTTTATCAATTTCAAGTTTTTAGTTTTTGGCGGGAAGTCAAGGGGTTTGCTTTAAATTGTTTTGCAAATTGATTCTAGTGGACTTTATAATATGAAATTGATGTAGTTTGGCATTATAAATGCTTATTTTAATGGACAATATGTGAAATGTTTAAAGTGGACAGTCATAGTGCGGTTGTAGTGATATTTATTTGCGGACTGCGGTGGGCGTCTTCGGGCGCTGTCCGCCACTCAATCCGCTATGAAAACCAGTGGACTCGTATAGATTTGTCGCCAGAAGCTCCCTTGAAGCAATATAAGGAACTATACCAACCTTTAATTGTAAAGTTGTATTTAGGATAGATAATTGGCGCCATTGGTTAACTAGTCACTGGCAAAATAAGTTTCAACGAAGTTTGTACGCCTTATTCAAGTAAAAAAAAAGTGTTCTCGCCTCTCAATAAAAGCTTGTTCAAAAAATGTGTCTTGTTAAAAACTTATTTTGTCTGTCATCACAATACAGATGTGCTATTTTTGAAACGCGGAGTCACCTAAAAGAATGGTTTTTCCATACAAAAAATCGTTCGTTTAGTGACTCCGCGTTTGAAAAATAGCACCTCAGATGTGCCAATTAAGACGGAAGATTTTGATTTCGACATATACGGCGACGTAAATCACTCCGAAACTTCGATGCTCTGTATCTTTATTTATTTTATTGGTTCATGTACACTTAAAAATTTACAAAAAAACCTTATAAAGTTAACATAGTTCATAGGTTATTTTTAAAGAAACTTCTTCCAGCCGACCCGCGAGAGGAAATTTGTGATTAATACTACTTTGCTAAACGAAATATGGGTCTATCAATTTTGGATACTCCAATGGACGGAATATTATGTTTATTTTCCAAGCAAATTAAAGACATTCGACTTGGATTAACACTTGGTACCCCAAATAACTTAAACGGCTGAACTGTTTGTCATCAATTAAAGCTGTAAATCATCGCAAAAGGATTTACTCTTACCTAAAATCGAATTGGTCCATCTGTTTGAGAGCTACGATGATACAGACAGACACACAGAGACAGACGGGTATTAGCGTCAAACGAACAATATCCCTCCTTTTTGTCGGTGGTTAAAAATTTTTCACATGGCATGTGTATTATTTGTTTAACGTGTACTTAAGTCTTAACCCTTACGTCGTAACGCAAAAATACTTTCCACGCTTTTTTCTATTTTGAATAACCCGCAATCCCCTAGCTATCTTAAATCTAAATTTAACCTTCTCAGTTCCACTCACTCTCGCACACTTCGCTCCTCTAGCACTCTTATCCTTGATATCCCTCCGCACCGCACATCATTCATGGGTAAGTCTTTTCAAGTCCAGGCTATCGAGCTATGGAATGCCCTTCCGGAGAGTATAAGAAGAGCTCCCAGTCGTTTGGCTTTCAAACGAGCTGTACATAAATTGTTTCTTCTGCAGTCCTAGTCCTAGTCATCCTGATATATATTTTTATTAGTATCCATGCTGTATATATATATATATATATATATATATATATATATATATATATATTTTATGTATGTAGATATCTATTATAAATATGTTTGATAGTTTATTCTTTTAATGTATATGTATTTTTATGTATAGGTACATATTTATGTACTATATACATTTAGTTTACTTTTTTACGTATTTTATCTCGCCAGCCACACATATTTTCCGCTTGGTCCAATGGTTGACCGGGAAAGAATGCCATATGGCATTAGTATTTTTATTGTGCAATAAAGTTTAAATAAATAAATAAATAAATTAAGTCCTTATAATCCTTGGGGGAGTCCTATGTCCAACAGTGGACTGCTTGTGGCTGATTTGATGATGAATCAGTCAATTTTTCAAGATGCCTAAAGGCATTTGACACAGTTTGACGACTGCCGGGATCCACGGCTTTAAATACTTTCCGAAGCACGGAGGAGCTCAAGAAAATTTTATACTACTTGAGGTCACCCATCCAAGTGTTGACCAGACCAGGCGTTGCTTAACCTGTAAAAGCACCTAGCAATGCCTACTCCCACAGGGCCAATGAGCTCTTCAATACCGTTAATTATAAGACTACCTATTTTACAGAAATCCCATTACAATAACGTGTAAACATTCAGAACACAAAACAAGCGGTAAATTAGTTTTAGTGGTCTTTCCGTCGAAACTTCGAAAACATGTTCAATCGGGGAAATGGTTTTCGGCAGTTAAATCTAGTGCAGTTTTGATAAATATAGTTGTTTAGACCCAGGCAGACAAACGATTTTTTGCTTACGCAGTCAAAAAAATCTATGTCTATGATTTTTTGAGTTGTAAGTCACGTAAAATTACTTCTTTCTCTCTTCGTAGTGCGTTCCTGGTTGCTTATTCAAATATATACTTTGGAACTTTCGGATTTTCTCCTCCAAAAACAATTACCATTGGAAAATTGTTGCCCATCGGTTAGATTATAAAAAAATATTGTACACGTATTTTTTCTTTTTTCTGAGAAACAAAACTTGACGAATATACCACGCCTTGACATTTCATATAAAAGAAAATTAACGATAATAACTTCGACTGTCAAGAACGCGATATAGTGATGAGTGGCGGATTTACCGATAAGACTTGACATCCATCGCCATCAAATATTTGCTAAGGACAACATAGAATTTTAACCCTTTCACCGCGAGACTTTATATCAGTTGTCGTGCCCCCAGCGCGAGACATGGTAAATCTAACATACCTATCTACAACCAAAAACGGATATGGATACGTAAGTTATGTGCTATGCGAGCATTTTTTTTTTGTCGCAAAATGCGACCTTCGCGGAATGGGCCCGACAATGTTTGTCACATATATGCGACACTCGCGGTTAAAGGGTTAAGCGTTAAGTGTGACGACGGACTGCAGTCGCTCCCCCGCCCCGCGCCCTCTCCGCGCGGCCTATATAAGCAGCAGCGAGCTGGTCCTCGCCCTCTTTTTGACCACTCCTGGAAGCTTGGCTACGGCGACACCAAAGCTGAGTACTCGCTACTACTCTGGACCAACAAATCTCGTGGCTGCTAACAACCCCTCTCTGTGACAATTTTTAGTCTTAATCATCTAAATTGTTAAAATTGAATTAAAAGTTTGTTATCTTTATCCCTTCAAATGTCGACATAGCAGACACAATAGTAAAACAATACATTAGACGCCCGCTCCGGGCGTCCGACATTTAAAAGGTTAATATTGTTTTCTATTAAAAAAACCCACAACGTTGTGACGTTCCAATAAGTTCCAATAACTTATAAGCGGCTGAACCAATTTTTATCAAATAACTAGGAACTTGCTTTCACGAAAAAAACCCAATCAGAAACTGTCCATCCATTCGAGAGCTTCGATGCCACAGACAGACAGACATTAGTGTCAACCTTATAACACCCCTTTTTGTCAAAGTTTGAAAATAAGCCCACACAATGAGTTCTTGAACTTTAGAGCTCAAAACTTCCAACATCCCTTCCATTGACTCAACTACCACAACGTTCGCATTGTACGACAACCCACCTAAGTACGACTAATTAGGAGCCTAACTTTTCCTAATTAGCGAACGTCAATATTTATTTCCACTTCGAGAAGTTGTTTATAGTTTCGGAAGTTTCTTAGAGAACGAAGAACTCAAGAAACTGCTTTCGTTGCAAGTGGGGAAGTAAGGAAACAAACTTGAACTTATTTAGTTTTGTAACATAATTATTTATTGAATTGTAAGTTAATGTTGTCAGAGAAAATGCTGCATTTTCGTTTCTGAAAAATCGCAAGTTTGCCAAGGGTTTTTAGCGTACATACAAATAATACATACTCGTATCGTACGTAACTCAGTTGCTCCATCAATTTACAAAACAATTTAATACATTGTAGAGTGCCTGCTCAATTCCTTCACAAACTCATCTGGTACTGAAATCAGTTATGTAGACTACTTGCGTTTAAGACAAATTACACTGATTCAGCTAGCCCCAAAGTAAGTTCGAGACTTGTGATATGGGATACTAACTCAACGATACTACATTTTATAACAAATACATATATAGATAAACATCCAAGACCCAGGACAACTTGAAAAAGGCCATTTTCCAACTTGCCCTGACCAGGAATCGAACCCGGGACCTCTGGGTGGCGGAATAACATGGTGACCACTACGCCACGGAAGTCGTCAAACCATTCGAGACTACACAATCAATTTTAATATAATTACTATGGGACCTCAGAAGTATCGGTTAAAATGTATTCGAAAGATCGGTGAACATACATAAAAAAAAGATCCGACGTATTGATTTCGTTTCGTCTCGGAAGCCATGATCCACTCGGGTCGCTAAGCCAACGGAGTAAGTAATACGTATCGACAACCTCCTCTGTTTTAGAAGACGGTTAAAAGTGACTTTAAGTGTTAAAGTTAAATATGTACAATCTTTCTTTCTCCTCACCTTATCCCACTTTACGTGGGGTCGGGATAGCATGTGAGTCTTTTCCATTTTCCTCTATCCTTTGTCAAGGCACTCGTTACATTCTTTTTATCCATATCGTCCTTGACGCATTCCATCTACCATTTCTTAGGCCGTCCTCTGTTTCTATATCAATTAATCTTCAAATTTAGCATCTTTTTCGTTACGTGGCTCTCCTCTCTCCTCGTTACATGTCCAGTCCATACCATCCTAGTCTATTGCTTCTTAGCTTTTCCGTTATTGGAGCCACCTTTGTACTTTCTCTTACAAAGTTAAATATATACAATATTAACCGCAAAACTACGCGTTACCCAACTCAGTTGCTCCATCAATTTACAAAACAATTTAATACAATGCAGAGCTGCCGCTAAATTGCTACACAAAACTCATCAGCTACTAAAATTAGTGAAATTACGCTCGCAGCAGAAAGTTTAAACGATTTTTATCAAAGTGACTTTCAGTGCAGTGTAAAATATGTACAATGTTAACCGTCCAACTATGCGTTACCGTTCTCATCACGAGCGTTAGTAATGCTATTCTCAAAAGTGACTTCTCACTAATCGCATAATTTAAATTAGCATGCGCTTAAAAAGTCACCGTTTTTATGTTAGGTAAAATAATGATGTCAAAATCTGTTAGTTTTTACTTTTCTTTTGTTCTATTATAATCATCATGATTATAGAATAGGACCACTCCAAATCTTCCCGTGGATGTCGTAGAAGGCGACTCAGGAATACAAGCTAAACAAAGCTTATAATCATCAATGAGACCTCTCCAACACATCTGGCCAGCGTGGAGAGTGTAGACCAAGTCCTCTGGCTGCTCTGGCCAAGTATGGCTCTAGTAGTACAAAAAGGGTCGTGGTCTTGCAGTGGAGACAAAAAGACCTGAAGATGATGACTCAACTTAAGTGGTATTATTTTAAAACCTACCTCCACATCATCAGAGCAATCAGCTCATTTCAGCTAGACGTGGCTATCAGCCCCTCCATAGAATAAAAGATAAACATTGTCTGCCATAGTCTTTTTATTTAGAGAAGATTTTTTGAAAGAAGTAGGTTTTTATTTTTCCTTAAAGTAACCCTTTTCTTACAAAAAAAATATTACACCAAACTATAAAAGAAACTAAAAATAGCAGTGACTATGATGCATGACAAAAATTGTTTTAAAATTAGTAAAATTTTGTGTTTGGAAATAAGTAAAATTCAAACCAACAAATCGATTGCGCTTAATGTTTTACACGTTGTTTTGAAGTTTAAATTTGATAAAGTCCTAAAAGCTTTTAAGAGCCATAATTAATTAGGGAAACCAAATTAGTCACATTACTCAAAGAAGCTTAATTTTATGAATTGGTAACCAACGCATTTTCATTACTGAAAATAAATCGGGAATAGGATATTTAAAAAAAAATATCTTCGTATTTATATTTTATCAAACAATCTTTACTATGCTAAATAGCATGCCATTGACTGAAAAAACAAGCGGTGAATTGATGGCCGATGGGACAAAAAGGTTCTTGACTAGCAACCTTCTCCGTGGCGTAGTGGTCATCATGCTAGTCCGCCACCCAGAGGTCCCGGGTTCGATTCCCGGTCAGGGCAAGTTGAAAACTGTCCTGGGTCTTGGATGTTTATCTATATATGTATTTGTTATAAAACATACTATCGTTGAGTAAGTATCCCATAACACAAGTCTCGAACTTACTTTGGGGCTAGCTCAATCAGTGTAATTTGTCCCTATATACTCGTATATTTATTTATTAAGCTATTGCATAGCTTCTATCGCGGGCCTTGAGCGCGGGGATTGAATCCAGAAATTCCGTAACGAAAAAACCTCACGCTCTCCTCACTCCGCCTACCATGAAGGTTGCCGCTTCGTCTCCGTCGTCCGTTTGCGACGTTGCCGTCCTTCCTTGTTTGCAATAGCTTTACCGCGGCAGTCCCCGAGTGCCACACGTCTTTTTTTTTTTTATTTATTTATTAACCATGCTAGGCACATGCAAGCGAAGCGTAGGTTAGACGACTTGACCAAGACGGCTTTAGATCAGTCATTTTACAAATTCTTGGGGACTTTATCCAGCAGTCGCTTAGCTATGAGACTGAAATGATGATAAATTGTCATCATCATCAATTCAGCCGCATAACGTCCATTGTTGGAAATAGCCTCTCCCAAGGATCAACAAAATGACCTCTTTTCCTGGCAGCGGTCGTTCCGAAACGCTAGTAGTTTTTAGCTTCTGGCACTAATATAATAATTTTTTAAAAATGACCTTTAATGACAGTTAAATTCATCCCACATTTAATAAAAAAAATGACTTTGACTTTGTCTTTGACTTGACCTATCTACAGCCGCATGCATCTAGCTCTTTCCAGCTAGCTTGGTCAGGTGGTCTGAACACCTTGTGAATGGGTGTCCTATGCTTTGTTGGCCAGTACGTGGTCGCCATTTGAGAACATTTTTGCCCCATCAGCCATCGGTTCGTCGCATTGTGTCCCGCCCACTGCCCTTTTTTTGAGAACAGAGTGATTAAATGAGAAGATGTTATGTCTCACCAGCATAGACAAAGGTTCCCAATCTACTCCTTTCGGAGACCGGCGCCCAGTGTCCCAGAAAGCTGTGTATACTGGGATACAGGAGTCCCTGTGTCAGACCCATCGCGATTCGACAGCAGCAAACTGCTATCCAGCCTCCCTGGAACAAGTATTTACTCATTAGGAATGAAAAGAAGGTAAGATAGGTAAAGAAGGTCTACTTAGATGTAAGTCAGCAATGAAGATGTTTTTTTAAATTTTATTAAAAAAATATCTTTCGAAAGTTTAAATGTATACAATGTCTCTACGGTTACCTGTCACTATTTACCTAAACCTCCGCTAAGACTCCGCTGTCCCTCTGTCTGTCCGTCTATCTGTCACCTGGTTGTATCTCATGAACCGTGACAGCTGGACAGTTGAATTTTTGACGGATCATGTATTTTTGTTGCGGCTATAATATAACAATAAATACTAAAAACAGAATAAAATAAATATTTAAGTGGGGCTCCCATACAAAAACGTGATTTTTTATAGATAATGTACGGATGATTTTATTTTACCACTTTGCCGGCATGATTAATCATACCCATGCCAAATTACAATTTTCTAGTGCTAATAGTCTCTGCATAGAACCGCGGACAGACAATCACTATAAGGGTTTCTTGTTTACTACGGAACCCTAAAAAGGGATTTTCTAACAGCCTATTTGAGAACAAAGTGTCAGGTAAAACAAAGTGTTCCCCGATCCCATTCAGCCAGACTAATAACAGCTTCACCCCGTAATCTGGAGAACGAGATAAATCGCCGCCATTTGAGGAATGTCCGCGGTAATAAAGATGGCGATGTGAGCCGCGTTCGTCTTAAAGATTTCTCGCTCCTTTTAAGGCGATGTATGCACCTACGTATTAATCCTTCAAAAACATGGGTATTACAAAGTCTCAGATTCTCTATTGCCATTAGTACAGGCGACTTTTACGCCAATACGAGGAACTAAAACCACGAAAAACAATGGATGAAGCGATACTATAGTTCGCAAGAAGCATATGAGATGGCGCTAGCAGTATCCTACATCTCGATCTCAGAGTTTATAATACCTCCGACGATACACCGTTGGAGCCGCGGTTTTCTAAGCATAATACTAAGTATGGCGGAAAGATCTTCCCTTTGTGGCGGTCGAGCATATAATCACCTCGCTCCTGCTACTGTGGTGACCCTGACGTCATCATCATGATCATCAGGTCTTTTTGTATCCACTGCAGGAGCACAACCCTTTCTGTATTAACAGCGCCATTCTTAGTCAGAGCAGTCAGAGCACTTAGCCTACACTCTCCTCGCTGGCCAAATGGGTTGGAGAGGTCAATGTTATCAAGCCTAGTGACATAAAGAAAGACATGTAACTTAAATTAACTTCACACATAGACGTCATTTTTTAGGGATAAACAAAAACAGTTTTTAAACATGGGGGTAAATTTTAGGGCATAAATTATTTATAAAACCAGTTTAAAACTACTTCGTGTGTCAGATCATTTCCTTGTACCATTAGAATGAAAAAAAAAATTCAGCCCGCGGAAATGAAAATCTCTTCCCCTTAACCACGTGAAACAAACCGGCCTCATTCGTCTTGGCAGTTTCCTGATAATTCCGCCCAATGTTTTTATTATTCACTAACTGCGTGAGGGTTATACGTTTCGAGATGTGAAGATACCGGGCTTTTTACTGACAATGGTAGGAGTTTGAGTTCATACTGATTACCTATTTTCCTCTTGGAGTTCAGTAGCACAGTGGGAGTAGTACTCATTGCTAGCATTTTAGAAAGGGAAGCGACCCCGGGTGTGGTCCAGGCATGAAAATGTTTATACCTCCTCCGTGCTTCAAAAGGCAAGTTAAGCCTTTGATGCACCTTGGTGACAGACAGACAGACAGAGCGACAGAATCTTTAGCTTCAAACTTATAACACCACTCTTTTTCTTCTTCTTCGTTAGCTAAGCACGTTCCCTGTTACATCCTCAGCTGTGCTGCTTCGAAGCACGGGGTGGTTTCCCGCTTTTGTGTCTCCAAATACAACAAGCTGGTCAATGGTCCCCAAGAATGCCAAAAACCTTGCGAAGCGGAGAAGAAATAGCAGTTTGAATGATTTGGCTACAGTTTTACGACCGACCGCCTACCTGACGTCAACTTTCTTATTTTTTTACTTTTACTTATTAAGGTACAATTACAGATATCAGAATGTGCCTAATATATAGTACATTTCTAATAGTCAATATAATTCTGAGATCACACGACATTATAGAGATTATACATGCAGCAAACAATTCAAACAGAACAATAATAAGAAAAAATAAAGGTCTAAAGACATAAATCAATCAATCAAATCTCTTTGGGAACATGCCTCTTTTTGTCGCGAGTTAAAAAGTAGTAACTTACGTGGACAGCAGCGAGTGGAACTAGAAGATTCACAATCCCTGTAGCGATCATAGCGGCCAGTATGAGAAACTTCCCCCCGAACCTGCCGGCCAGCATCCCAGCCGGGACTTGCAGCACGACGTACCCCCAGAAGAAAGACGACAGGATCGTGTCTTGGACCCCTCGGTCCCAGTCAAACACCTGCAAATTGAGGGGAAAATTAATGAGATACCAATACATTATATACCTATACAGCATTATGAACATCAGGTCTTTTTGTCTCCACTGCAGGAGCACGACCCTCTCTGTACTACTAGAGCCAAACTTGGCCAGAGCAGTCAGAGAACTTAGCCTTTAGCCTCTCCACGCTGCTGGCCAGACGGGTTGGAGAGGTCTCACTAATGTTTGTAAGCTTTGATTAGCTTGTGTTTCCTAAGTTGCCTTCTACGACATCCACGGGAGGACTTGGAGTGGCTACATTCTACTCTGCCGGAAACCACACGGCACAACATACATACTATTACGTCTAATAGCCCTAATGGGCAGACAGGTTTTAAGAAGCTTGGTGACCCAGCGAGAGTGCGCATTACTAGCGCTTTCGCAAGTTAAATGATATCGGGCGTGGTCCGCACTCGGATGAATGACCACAAGATGTATAAAATTTCTTGAGCTCTCCGTGCTTCCGAAGGCTCGTATAAGCCGTTGGTCCTGGCTGTCATCATTATATGGCAGTCGTCAAGCTATGTCAGATTTTTCAGCCCTTGACACCAGAGTTGGCCACTTACACAAACAAAAAAAAAGTTAGTAGACAGAGCATTTTGTGACTTGCGGCTCTTAGGAGACAGAGCCTAGGGCCTTAGGACTCGTAGGCCACCTTTAACGAGATGATAGGCGAGAAGGTGGAAAAAATAATCAAAATAGTGACAGGTTGTTAGCCGCATAGCTGGACCTTCTCCCAGACCAAGTGGATTTAAGCTGTTTTGGAAGCTAAAATTGAAATAGAAATGTTGTCTAGAATCTTGAACAATTTGTCTTCCATGCTAATTTGCTAAGTATATCGTCTTGTATATTGTAACTTTATTGAATCTTACACTTCACTATGAGCACGATTTATATTCTTCTATTTTAACTTGAGGTTCCAAAGACTTAATCGTTATAATAAGTGACTCTAAATAAACTAACAGAGCTTGGAAGCTATGACTTTAATTAAACTTTCTCGCGGAAACTTTTCATTTCGCCAGAATTCATTTAAGACTCGGAATTATAGTTGTAGATCTGCTATGTAAAGCGAAAGATTCATTTAAAATGTACCTTTTATCTGCTTCCTTCCAAGCTGGTGTGGGAGAAAAGAAAAAATTAGAATGTACCAGCTGCTTCTCTTCTCGCGCAGATCGTGAAAGTCGTTCTAGGGAATGAGCGAAAATGCGAATGCTAATAGGCGATGCGGCTACCAATCTATTACAATTTTGATTCATTACACCACCTTCTCGCCCCATCATGCTTAAAGTGGCCTTTGGGTCTTTCAGCTCTAGGCTCTATCTGCTAGATAACAAAATTCAAGATGCTCTGTCTGCCCCATATAAATACGTAAATGATACATCATCATCATCATCATTTCAGCCGCATCCACTGCTGGACATAGGCCCAAGGATTTAAAAAATGACCGGTCTAGAGCCGCTTGCATCCAGCGCCTTCCAGCGACCTTGGTCACCTCAATGTAAGATGTAGTAATAGTCAACACTTGTAAGATGTAAGTTATGTAGAAATGTGAGCTATAGTCGATTCTTAATTGGAGAATAATAAGCTGTAACATCTTGGTATTCATGAGTACATGAAATATTACTACAATCGTCTTTTGATCGGACTTTGCAGACTGTGTGACTCAGAAAAGCTACAGACGTTTATCATATTACGTTAATCGATTATGCTTTATAGAAAACGCCGGCTGTCGACTTTCATCACCTGTTTTAATTTAAGATTTTCAGAATTCTCTCAGGTCGAATTTCCCTTCCATTAATCAAGCAATGTTCTCAAAATTACAACAATTCTAAAGACGCCGTTTATTTAAAACAAATTTTATATTGAGTCAGTGAACTGAACGAGTGAAGTGGCGAGTATAATCTTGTTGCAACAAGCAAACTTTACCAGATCTTTAATAGGGATGTGGACTAAAACAATTTTTAGCTCATTAGATATTTCATTAAAAAGTATAGTATAGATTTTTTTCTTTTCTCTGCTTACTAAATAATGACACACATACAGTGCATTTAAATTTCGCGTGACTTCACTAGCTAAGATCTAACCAATCATCTAACCAAAGGTAAGGTAAATCATCCTCATTTAAAACTTCGAAGCGTTGTTGTATCTTTTGTGAACTATTTTGCAAAACTAAAAACCCGGGTCTTTTATTTTTGGATAACCTAGTTGACGGACTATACTATATGACTATATGTAGCAAAAATAATAATAATAAACAGTTATTTTTCGTACCTGCCTAATTTATTCAAGTTTTAAAATATTGGTCAGTCAGATGCCATAGTCCTTATCAGAGCCCATTTCCCAATACACTCACACATCCCAGTATAGTCTTTTCATTGTCTCTCTATAGCCTTGCACCTACTGGGATTAATTGAAACAATTTAAGTACCGCTCATTTAAAAGCCAAAAGACTGGGAGCTCTTCTTAGACACTCCGGAAGAGCATTCCAAAGCTAGATAGCCTGGACTTCGAAAGACTTACCCATGAAGGATGAGCGATGAGCACGGATATTAAACTAATGATGATGATGGTGACGGACGAGTGTTTAACAGCATTTGACTCTAAACGATGACTAAAAAACAAAAGTATAAAGTTGTATCGTTCTAGTAGCACAATGTAACTTTATTGTAAAGGCTTCATTCATCTAAGTCGCGTCGCGTCATAGCGAACTTTCCGACAGCTGACGTACCTTAGATGTTTCGAACAACAGGGAACAATATGAATGAAACTTCTACAATTTTTTGAGTGCAAACGTAATGGAATACTTTCGTTAATTTTGACGAGGAACGGGTTAAATACATGAATTTTTTTGAGGTCTAATGCTGCCTCTATTTGAAATAAATTATGTGAAAGGATCCTTAGATATCATTTATTATGTTGTCTTCAGTATGTTCTAGATAAACCCTTTATACTATTTTATGTAAAAAGTTTAGTGAGAACGTAAAGTTTTCCTTCGCACATTTGCAGCTGGTTTCGCCACAGGCTAGCTGCTAACTTTCAGCCTATATATTGTGTTACCGTATCTGCTTCTGAAGTGCATCACGGGGAGGCTCTTTACATGTAACTCTACTTGAGTTTAATCAACTTTACCTAATTAAATCATTATTGGTTATTTTGGAACGAAGTTCCTTTTTGGAAAGTACGAATTTAGCAGATGGATGGATAGGCGAAAAAAAGTGTAAGATTTTTCCATCGCGAACTGTTTAGAGACTACAATTTTTAGGGTCTTCAATTTTTGTAAGTTGGTTCCAACCGAGTTTTCCGCAAAACTCAGTATTTTTTTTTTTCATTTCGTTTCTATTCATTAAATTAGCAGCATTAAGATTGACAAACTCAAACTCCAGTTCATTCCAGTGAAACAAAAAAGCAACATATCATATTCCGCAAGAATATGAAGTGGCTATTGAACGGTATAGATAACAAATACCTGCCTCCTCAAATCACTGCAAAACATAAAATAACATATCTTCCAATGCGTGTCTGAGAGGTATAGATAGCAAATACCTGCGTTTTCAAATCACTGCAAACATACCAATTCTCTTCCAATGCGTGTTTCGGGCGCATTAGAACTGCCGTAAAAGTGTGTACGTGACGTTATCTTACGTATCTTTATCTATCTTAACGTATCTCAAAGTTCACGGTCAGGAACCTTATGTTTGAATTTGAGTTACATAGTGAAATGTGTGATCAATTTTCTCATAGAGGATATTAAAAAACGATGATTTTATAATAATAGCCTTGTAATTATTTCGTTTTTAGGTTTTATTTAGATTAAATTAATTTAAATTTATTCCTAAATTATTTTTTTTGTTTATTTCTATAGTTTTATTTTTGTTGTATATATATTTTTCAACCCTTAATTATGTTATTTAAGTATCTTA
This sequence comes from Acrobasis consociella, assembly GCA_963555685.1. Classification (NCBI taxonomy): domain Eukaryota; kingdom Metazoa; phylum Arthropoda; class Insecta; order Lepidoptera; family Pyralidae; genus Acrobasis; species Acrobasis consociella. Next base: position 690,091 of record OY743118.1, read on the forward strand.
CAAATAACCTTGAGAAATAAGAAAACTTATTCAACTAATCTGTGATTGGTCCTTATTGAGACATTCGCACCTTCCAGGCCACTCAATACAACAACTTATTTTTTAAATTGTAGCTATACGAGAAGCACAGCTTTTTGAAATTAAATTAATTAAATATATTACTTTGTGCAGAACGAATACAAAACTGTATATGGGTGGTAATAAATTTCACACTCTTAAAAAACGTAAATACGCTAATTTTAAATAGCGCAACAAAATCACTCCATGTTTAACTCCGCATTTCAAATATAAAGTTCCAGCACTCGTTTTCTTCGGGGTTAACGACTTGATAGGTGATAGAGATAAGGTTTTCAGCCAATTGAAGAGGTAGAGATCTCAAACAAGGAGCTTTTGATTTTCTCCGCATTGAAAGAATGAATAGTTTGTAATGTTCATTTTTAAAGTGAGATTAAATTACAACCAAATCCTTAATCGAGACTCAAATATTAAACTTCATAAAATCGCGTATTGTATAAATACATGCATTTTCTATTTTTTAGTGCTGACGTTTCGTCCGGGTTGCACCGAACGTGGTCTCAGCTTGACCCCCAATCTACCAACATTAAATATGGTATGCATTAAATTAGTAATTAAATATTTATTCTGTTACTAGGGCTCTTCAGGATTTTGTAAATGCCAATAAGTTCAGTATACATTACGAGTCGTATTTAGTTATGCATTACAACTTTATATAAGTACTTCTAACGATTAATTAGGTACATACTTTCTTAAGATAACTCGAAAAGTGCCAGGCAAACTGCCAGAAGGGCTAGATCAAAACAGTTAGATTGATTTTACATACTTTTTCAATGTTCATGTTATAAATAACTTGCGAACTCTATGAATATAGAATCAGATTTTCAACTATTTGTAGAGAGATATTACTAATGCTTTCTATACTTCCCTGCCTTTGCTGTACAAATGTGCATAGATCTCGCGAACTACATTTACATAGAATTTACCGACATTAATTGGATACAACGTCTACTAGTAAAAGAACTATCGTATTCTTTAAAAATATGACTAAAGTAGAAAATGACATCTAGAGTTCCACAAGGGTCAGTCTTAGGACCGCTCATATTTTTGTTTTTGACAGTAAAAGATTAAATAAGCATAATAATTTAGTATAAGTCTATTTTATAGCTTAGTTTAATTTAGTTTTGTTTTTTTTTTCTTAATAAATATTAGTGTGATAATTTTTGGCCTCCCAGAAGTTGAACGACTTCCTAAAAGAAAAACAGTAAAAGTGGCTAATTATGGTATCATATTTTGAAGCTGTCATATTTGTCGTGTAGTTTCTGGCAGAGTAGAATAGGGCTACTCCAAGTACTCCCGTAGATGTACTTAGGAAACACAAGCTACTCGTTAACAAAGCTTATATTCAAAGAGACCTCTCCAACCCATCTGGCCAGCTTAGAGAGTGTAGCAAAGTCCTCCGGCTGTTCCAGCCAAGTACGGCTCTGGTATTACAGAGAGGGTCGTGCTCTTCCAGTGGAGACAAAAAGATGATGATGATGATGATTTTGAATCTACCCAAAGGCATCCGACATAGCTATTAATCTTCACTTACCGGAAAGTCATAATCATTGTCGCTGACCATAGCGACAATGGCGACGCTCATGCTGACGCGTGTCGCGTACGACACTGTCGTCGCGAGGAACAGCAGGAACGTGATCACATGCCGCATGCCGATGCTGCTCTCTGCAACAACATTGACAAATTGTATATAACACCTTATATTCCAATTGTTCGAATGTGTCGTTTGTTTAACGAACTTAGCTTGGTTAATGTAAATTCGATTGACATTTATGCGGTTACCCGCACTATTACTTTCAAAAATCAAATCAAGCGTACCCTCCACTGACCTTTTTTCATGGAATCTCATTTAAATTTGGATTTCTTTTTTGTTGTTCGTTATCATAACTTTAAACAATGTAAGTAAAACCAATTGATATATTTATCAATTGGTTAAAAAAAGCTACATAAATAATTCACCGCAAAGAGTTATTACTGTTTGCGGTGAATTATTTATGTAACTTTTAAGTCAATATCTTGAGCTCAACAATGTTAACATTGCCTGTTATGCTGTATGTTTACGTTTTTGGATCTCAGTTAGAGCATAGTGTCTGTGATTCTAAGATTTAACGATTGTCACCTGTTGTTGTTTAAGCCTTAAAAACACTTAATAATATAAAAAAATATCCACAATCTTTATAATTGGGTACTTACTTGGGTCAAAAATAATTTATTTGGTACTGTTAAAAAAAAAGTCACAAAATAATCTCAATAGTGATTTTAGATTTATTATTTCAGAAAAACTGATATTAAGAGTGCTATATGACCCTAAGAAATTATGACATCATAAGCCTATATGTATTCCAGGCTTTTTGGTGAGTATAACCTATTTTCTTGTCGTATTGTTTTAGAGATTTAACACGTTTAGCCCTAAAAACGTTTGTTCATAGGTACGTAATCAATTTAAAAGGTTATTGCGTTCGATCAAAAATATTTAATTTAAAAATAGCTGGAATTGTAAAAAGCTAATTTCTAAAGCTTTAGCAGCCGAAATGTTTCCAAATGGACGCTCTCGCTTTATTGTTGATATATTATTTCCACCCAAGTTCACTTATTGTACATTACGTGTGAATTTTAATATACCAAGTGATGTCTGCCCCGTTAGGAATAGGATTATTATGCCATCTAGAACTGGTTTATTATTATTAATTTGACCCGTAAGTATATGATTTTAGAGTTTCACGGTCACAATTACTGTTCTAGTAACAGTTACGGGACTTACCCCGATTAATATAGTTTTTTGTCAGATATTTCCATCGCAGTTCCTCAGTCGGCCAGCGACCATGATGGCAGAAGGGCCGTCGAAATATCTGGCAAAAAACGATATTGACCCGTAAGTATTTCCATATATCTTTTAGATTCCCAGGCTTTAACTCCGGTCCTTTGCTTGCGGCATACAGATCCAACATGTAGAAGCCCTTTGGAGAAGTTATAATTCGCATTTTCGCCCATTTAGTCGATTAGCTATAACGATCTGCGCGAGGAGAGAAGCAGGTACATTCTTAGTTTTTTCTTTTCTCCCAGAACAGCATGGAAGTAAGCAGTTATAGGGTAGATTTAAATTAAATCTTTCGCTATACAAGGCCGATTTACAACTATGATTCCGACGCTTAACTCTGGCGAAATGAAAAGTTTCCGCGAGAAAGTTTAATTAAACTCATAGCTTCCAAGCTCTGTTAGTGTCTTTAGAGTCACTTATTATAATGATTAAGTCTTTAGAACCTCAAGTTTAAATTCTGAAATACTTTAGAATAATTTAAATCGTGCTCGTAGTGAAGTGTAAGATTAATGATTAATAAATTTACAATACAAGACGTTATACTTAGCATCTAGAGTTACTTAGCAAATTTTCTTCTTTTTTTATAATATTTTTTCTCTTTAAGAGAAATATCCTGTGTTAGAATAATGTTAATCTAGGGATAATATTAAAAAGAGCAACGCGTGGTATAATTTTATTATCATCATAATTTTTCAAAAACCTACTGCTGGGTATAATAAGCTTCCTTTTATCAATTTTTGTGGTTCCATGGTAAATAAAGAACCCTCATAGTTTCGTTATGTCAGTCTGTCTGTCTGTCGGTCCGTCTGTCGGTCTATCTGTGCTTCTGTCTGTGGCATTGCAGCGCTTTAACGGATAGACGGATTTCAATGTGGCTTTTTCACGTGAAAGTAGAGGCGGCTGCAGGCGGCTGCAGGCGCCTGCGGCCGCCCGCTCAACACCCTTAAGAAGGCGAGAATGAGACAGAGGTGCAGAGACGGGAACGGGGCGCGTATTGCGCGGGACCCTAGGATTTTCCGTTCTGTATGTAATACTTATTTAAATTCTGTGTCCATACATCACACAATAGGATTACATTTAGAAGTGTGTAGGATGTAGGTAGGGATTTATTTTTAATCCCCGACAAATTAGAGGGGTGTCGTAAGTTTGATGCTTGTCTCACTGTCTGTCTCTCTTTCTGCCAGTCTGTGTCTATATCTATCTGTCTTTAGATGGCGCTATGATATCAAATATTATGTTGTTCTGTCGCTTATCACTAGATGGTGTCAATGGTTATTTTAATTTACCTTTATCAAATAAACTTGTGAACCCTCTCCATTTACTACAGAAGACCAGCATAAATAATGGCGGGATGCAACCAAATTTATAGCGCCAGTCCCCGGCTGTCGCAAATTTAAACTTCACTATGAAAAAATGTTTCCCGCAGCAAAGATTTATCATTCTAGCAGACATATTGCGCAACTGATAAATAAAAATACGGTTAAACACCAACCTTATAAAAGTGTAATATTAATTCACTGTTGGAAAATTAAAACAATAGAAAAATGTCCTCATATTTGTATATGAAATAATTAAAAATCTGTCTATACATATAATAAAACAGTACAAAAAAATATGTCTGTACATTAAATATTTTTCCAAAAAAAGTATTTGGGGCGATGGAAATATAGTAATAGAGTAAGAATTTTAAAAAAAATGTCTGTCTGTTTGTCTGTTTGTACACGCTAATCTTTTAAAATACAGGACGGATTTGAATGATTTTTTTTTTAGGTGTTAAACCTGGGCAACATATAGGGTATTATTTGATTTTGAAAAATGGAACCCATGATGCAGATCTATAATGGTCCAGCTAAACTATAAGAAATATAAAAATGACGTCTTAGCAATAGTTGTTCAGCCTGATGAGCATTTTCCAGGGTCAAAGTCCACGAGCACAAAGTCGCGGGCTTTAGGTAGATCATAATAAGGCAATAACTAACGTCTACGAGATTTGAATTATTACGCAAAAATAATGAATGAAAAAAGACCGTAAATGAGTACAAACTCAGAGGTACAATACAAGTCGCGATTCTTGAGGATCGAACTCTTGCCTTGCAGACGCACAGCCATTTCCTAAACCGCTTGGCCATCACCGCTTCAAACTTATTGGGACTCGTTAACTAACTTACGAGTAGCTTCAGACCTAGATCTAGGTCTGTGAACTTAACACTTGTTAACTTGCTTAACTTGTTAACTAGATACAGATACACTACGACTTTAACCCCCTAAGTTTAGTAAAATGGTGGGCATGAAAACGGAAATCTATTATCATCATCCTTCTCTCCACTTTCTATCTTAAATGTACTTACTTTTTTATCTTATTTATTCCTTTCGTAGTTTTTAAGTTTGGTGCCTTGTACTTCACGACACAGGGGATCCTAGAGCGGAGTGCAGCGCCACATGCACTGGAGGTTGTTTGTTAATTAATTAAATTGATTTGGTTCCTAAAACACAGGCTTTTGCCTAGTCTGAGAACTCTATTATTCTTAGTTAGTTGCAAGAACAGTGTCGTATTTACAAAAATATATAACTCTTTTTTAAAATTTGGGATTGGCTCTGTATGTCAACTTTTTCTACTTCTTTCTGCCATTCACCATTGCGCTAGCCCCAAAAAAAACGAGTTCTTTATATCTGACCTTACACGTTCTTTCCAAATCTTTCTCGGTCTTTCTATCTCTCTGCTCACCTTCACCTCAAATTGGACCATCCTATAATATGTAAACAAAACTCTATATAGTGAGAAATGATAAGAAAATGGGTAAGCTTGTGCCCAGCATTAAACATTATAAATTAAGCAAAAAGAATTCAATCTGATTTCTATACAAGTTTATTTGTCAGTCTAATAAAAAAAAACCTAGAATTTCAAGGGTTCACACCCAATAACTTTTGAACAGCTTAACCAATTTTGCAAAACCGCAAGGAAACTAGCTGTCACGTAAAAAAAGCCGCTCGAAATTAGTCCATCCGTTCGGGAGCTACGTTGACACAGACAAACATTGGCATCAAACTTATAAAACCCTTTTTTTTCTATCAGAGGTAAAAACCCCGGAACTAACGACTTAGATTAAAGAATTCTTAGAAAATGTTATTAACGAGAGCAAATAAAGGTTGAACCTTCCAAGAAATATATATTTTCGGATCCAATTTCACAGCTGACTCTCCTTCGTACTTCCATGATCTCGCTCATTACCTCGTGTAACCGTGGTATGTTGTATGCTCGGCCGGAATATGTTTTTGCTGTTGTTTATCGCAAAATCGATGGGATATGAGGGGCGAAATTGTGAATTTGTATACTGCTGACATGTGAACATGTTCCGAGATGGTACGCGAGTTTGCGATGAGCAAATACTTTGGGCAGAGTTGTATAATACATACATACATACTATCACGTCTTTATCCCTAATGGGGCAGACAGAGCATTTTGGGTCTTGCGGCTCTATGCAGAGCCTAGGGCCGCAAGACTCAAAAGCCACTTTTAGCGTCATGGTGGGCGAGAAGATGGAAAAGCAATCGATACAGTGACGGGTTGCTAGCCGCATCGCCTGTTAAAATGATTCGCATTTTTGCCCATTCCCTCGATCGGCTTTTACGATCTGCGCGGGAAGAGAAGCAGCTGGTACATTCTAAATTTTTTCGTTTCTCCCAGACCAGCATGGGAGAGTTGTATAAAATTTTGCTTTTCGTTATTTTCAGTGACTTTGATTGTGTCGTCAACCCATCGCACAGGCGGACGCCCGATGCTTGTCTCACCCGTTCTGGGCCACCATTTGGGTTATTTTGAGGAGATTGGTGACCTGGCGGGAGTTCGCATTACTAGCGCTTACGCAAGTAAAGCGACACCGGGCGTGGTCCGCACTTGGATGGGTGACCACACGTGACTCCGTTTTTCGAAAGGCACGTATAAGTCATCATTGTATGGTAGTCCGTTGTACACCATTGTACGGTAGGCCAAACTATGTCTGGTGGGTATATGTCCTTTAGCAGCCTGAAAAATTTGACACAAGTACTGGCCACTTAAACACAAAAAACAAAACAAAATTTCGGTTAATGGTTTGCTCCACCTTCCATCACTCCGTCAGGTCGAGGCGAGGTCCCTGCCTAGTTCCACTTAATAGGGCACCGTAGTTATAATTTTTTCAGTGGTTTGAACCATTATGTCAAAGGCATAAGGTCCAAATTGATGTGGGAACTATTTTACGATTGCCCTATCAAGGGTTTCCGAGGTTCGCCTATTAAGGATTCTTGGGTATGGTTTCCGGCAGAGTAGAATAGGCCACTCAAAGTTCTCCCGTGGATGTCTTAGAAGGCGACTTATGAATACAAGCTAAAAAAATATGAAAAAACTAATTTCAAGTTCAATTAGGTGGTTTTAAATTTAAAGGGACCGCTTTTTTATATAAGTTACTGTGATTTTGTTGTTATCTACTTAGTTGAAACTGCAAATGTAGGCAATAAAAAACGCAATTTTTATGTACTTGACAGAAAGAAATTAATTTGTCGCTGATAAAAACTAATTAATAAAAAACTTTGCACATTGCTACTGATTAAAAAGGACTGGTTTTTAGGGGCCCGTAGCCAATAAGTAAAAACGGGACCTATTACTAAGACTCTGCTGTCCGCCTGTATGTCCGTCTTTCTGTCACCAGATCATGAACCGTGATAGCTAGACAGTTAGGCCCAACGCAGACGACAGACTATCCGTGACGCACTTTTTAGTCTGTGATAGTCTGTGAAAATAAAACCTATGGAATCATATGCAGTAACGAAAACGACGCGCGCCAGAATTTTTGCGCGTTTAAATTCACTTAACAGATGATACATACATACATACATACATACTATCAGGTCTTTATCCCTAATGGGGCAGACAGAGCATTTTGGGTCTTGCGGTTCTATGCAGAGCCCAGGGCCGCAAGACCCAAAAGCCACTTTTAGCGTCATGGTGGGCGAGAAGATGGAAAAGCAATCAATACAGTGATGGGTTGCTAGCCGCATCGCCTGTTAACATGATTTGCATTTTTGCCCATTCCCTCGATCGGCTTTTACGATCTGCGTGGAAAGAGAAGCAGCTGGTACATCCTAAGTTTTTTTTATTTCTCCCAGACCAGCATGGGAGAATAATAGATAACAGATGATGTATGAGTATTTCTATTGACGGTATCACAACTAATGCTAAAAACCGAACAAATATTTCACTGGGTTTCCATACAACAAACGTGACTTTTATAGATTATAGAATGGTACGGAACTCTTCGTGCGCGAGGCCGTCTCGAACTTGACCGGTTATTTTTTAAGGACATTTGTCAAAGTCAGCGTTTTTATTTCAGAAACATAATTGCCACATGCCTGTTATAAGCTGAGGGTATAAGGTGATAGTCCCACTGGAACTGACCAGGGCATGAACGAAGTTAAAACATTTTTCATTCCATTTCAAATTCTAAACAAAGTGTATGAAAATAAAGTTGCAATTTGAACGCAAGCTGTGCATATGATTTCGCGAAATATGGCATTATGTGCGGTGTGTTGAAATTTTGAATTTGTATCCATCCTTTTTAACCCCTGATAAAAAAATTGTTATAAGTTACGCTAATGTTTGTCGGTCTGTCTGTGGCATCGTAGTGCTTAAACGATTTCAATGCGGCTTTTTTACATGAAAACAAGTTCTTTTGCGGTGGTTTTTAGCTATGTCTGATAAAAAACGGTTTGGCCGTTTAAAAGTTATAAAGTTATTTCTTGAATAATAGATGGCGCTGCGGATATTAATTCTACTATACAGGGTGTAATTGAATTCATTGGCAATATTTTAGGTATCTACTATGCCCATGATACAAAGTAATTTAAGACTAATAAAACTTCAATCAAATGTTGTTATTTTCACATTACAGAAAATCTCTAAACATGCGTTAGACTCTTTCATAGATATCATTACTGCAATTATAAATAAAAAAACTAGTTGTCATTAAATAAATGAAAAAGAAATTAATTGTAATAGTATCAATTTCGTCGCGTCGTAGTACGCTAACATTCGTTCCTACTTCAACGTACCTACTATCCTCAACCGTTCATGTGACACGACCCGTCCCCACTCGACTTTCAACCTTATTCACGTAATTTAAAGTCTACTTTTGTATGTTGGCCGCGCCCGCGGTTCAGCTGTATTGCAGCGGGTCGCTGACCTTGCGGCTCGTAGGTGTATCAGTGAGCGCGCACGACTCGAAGTGTTTTGATACTTTGGTTATTTTTCTTGCTTTTTGATTCTTTTTAATTGCTGCATTAATTGCAGTGTTGTTACCGTACAAAATATTCTTAATGTGAGTATGTTAATAAGTTAAATTATTGCTTATGATTTCAATTGCACCCTGTATAGTTCCTACGCCAATGTCAATGTCTAATTAATATAAAATTTTCATGATGTGAGTTTGTTTTTGGAATATTCGTTATTTTTATTTTTAGCCTTCTTTGCGTATCGATGGTTTATTTGTTTAAATTTATATTCCATCAGCCCAGTATTGAGCTACTCAAATATTTAATTAAAATATACTATTGTTTATACGTATGTATATTTTAATTAAATTTTATTAAAATACAAGATTGGTTAATAGATAACAAATTTGTTTTAAGGATTGAACCAAACGGCCTATTCCCTTTTTGTCAAAACGACCTCAAGAATATTCTGCGGCATCTATTGAAAATGTTTTTAACCTCATTTTTTAGGGTTCCGTAGTAAACAAGGAACCCTTATAGTTTCGCCATGTCTGTCTGTCTGTCTGTCTGTCCGCGGTCCTACTCAGAAACTACAAGTACTATAAAGCTGTAATTTGGCATGGATATGTATATTAATCATGGCGAAAAAGTCGTAAAATAACATCTGGAAAAATATTTTTTTTTTTTAGGTTAGCTGCCGTACAAGTAAAGAGGTAGTAAATTTTTTTTTTCGACAAACACATTGTGTTGGGTTTCGTTGAATAGGTCTTTCAAAAACATTGTGAGCTTGTTAACACCATTTTTCGATTTAGGGATCCGTTTCTGAAATATTTGGGTTTAAAGTGAAAATTTTTGTTGGAGGCAAGTGTCCCCCCCCTTAATCTGCTAAACGGTTATATATGGCCACGTGAAAAAATTCACAGCTATAATATATATAATGTAGTTTAAAGGAAAACTATCAGAGCTAAGTAGGGTATACAAATTAAAAAGTTATAGGCGATCACCTTAAAAAAATGTACTCGGAAAAAGAAATTTCAAACAAATTCAATAGATAATTAGTTTTTAAACGTTTTTAGTGGCATAAACTCAAAGTTGGCATTCGGAACTACGGAACCCTACACTGCGCGTGGCCCGACACGCACTTGGCCAATTATTTTATTGGAAACCGCCTCAATTCGCAAGTAGGTAACAAACAGCAAGTCCTTGAGCACTTTTCCTTGAACTGTTCGTAATTATTTCCTATTGTTCGTAATATTCGGATATGCTGCGTCAAGTGTGCCAGTAATATTGTGCTGTGTAGCCGAGTCACGTACTTAATATCCTATTAGCTTGGTTTGATTGATCGTAAATGCTTTCACGAATCTGGTGCTAATGTTTCAATACATCGCTGTATTTATTCGTATTGGGGCAGATAGTTTGTTGGAACGAAGTTCCTTATCGCGCGTTGCGAAAGAAGGCTAGACGGAAAAAATTAAGACCAAAAGTTGTAACGACACTTTTTGCTGTATTTGTAAGCCGAGCGGCGTCGTTCTTCGAACTTCGTTCCATCCGGGTGTCCCTTGACGCCTCTCAAGTTTTTTTTTAATCCCCGACAAAAAGAACGGTGTTATGAGATTGAAGCTAATGTCTGTCGGTCTGTCTGTCTGTCTGTGTCATCATATTGCTTGAACGGACGGACTGATTTCAATAAGGTTTTGTGATGTCAAAGCAAGTTCCCTTGCGGTGGTTTTTAGCTATGTCTGATTGAAGTAATTTACGAATGAATATAAAAATCTATCACTCAATTTTATTTATAGTGTAAGTAGAGATTGACGTCCTCTGTGTCCCGTGGTCAATTGGTCAAGCCAAGCTGTTACACCGGAGGTCTCAAGATTCGATCCCCAGTCAGGTCAAGATGGAAAATGATCTTGGATGTTTATCTATAAATAATATTGTTGAGTTAGTATCCCATAACATATGGCTCGAATTTACTTTGGGATTAGCTCAATCTATGTAATTTTTCCATGTTTATGTATTTATTTTGTTTAAAATATTGATTATCAGAATTATTTGTCGAAAAAGAGGATTGATGAGTTTAGATGAAGCAAAAGAGGTTTGTCAGGACCGTAGCAAGTGGAGGTCCATAGTCTCTGCCTATCCCTGCGGGAAACAGGCGTGATATTATGTATGTTTGTATTTGCCGGAAAATTAGAAAGCATATAAGGTACTTTTATTTTAAAGAGTGAGTCAATCTATTGTTTTGAACAACTTTTCTCAATAAATGTATATCGAAATACGACAGAACTTCGCTGTATTAAATTAATACGAAAGTCCTCTTATTGAACAATCTTTGATGACAGCCGGCGTGTTTCGTATCACGCATCATCACGACATCGTCTGTTATTATCGTGTGCACAAAACTCCGTCATAACCTGAATATGAAGCTAAATATAAAGTTACATTTGTACGTAGATTGGAGCGGAAAATGTTGATACCGTTGGAAGAAAAGTCAATTTGTAAAAGAAAATAAGTAATATTTATTTTTCTCCTGAAATAAATTTAATGGCAAAAGCTTGACTTTGACGTACCTAATGAGAAGTAATCATAAAAAATCATTAAAAATAGTAGTTCAATTTGCAGTTGATTTACTAGTTACAACTACAACCAAGTTATATTTATCAGCGATCTTGACGACCCGTGGCGTGGTGGTCAACATGCTAGTCCGCCACCCAGAGGTCCCGGGTTCGATCCCCGGTCAGGGCAAGTTAGAAAATGGCCTTTTTCAAATTGTCCTGGGTCTTGGATGTGTATCTATATATGTATTTGTTATAAAATATAGTATCGTTGAGTAAGTATCCCATAACACAAGTCTCGAACTTACTTTGGGGCTAGCTCAATCAGTGTAATTTGTCCCTATATATTTATTTATTTTATTTATTTATTAAATCACCCAAATACTTACAAAGCCAGCCCAACCCTATTTCAAGTAACCTGTATGGGTAAAAAAAAACTGGATTTTAATTATGCTACTTATTTAAAGAGCACGGCTTTTTGGATCAGTCGCATAATTTTTTTTACAATACAATTTCTGAAGAACAGGGGTATTAACCCGAAAGGGAGTAAACATCAATGTAAAAAAAATTAAGAGGTGTCAAGGGACATCCGAATGGAACGAAGTTCGAGAGAGAGAGAGAGAGAAACACGCGCACGCCGCACAGCTTACAACTATAGCAAAAAGTGTCGTTACAACTTTTGGTCTTAATTTTTTCCGGCTGGCCTCCTTTCGCAACGCGCGATAAGGAACTACGTTCCAAAAACTTTTACTATGGGACCATCCCTAAAATCGCAAAAAATACCTAACTCCATAAAAAATTAAAACCTACCGTGCCAAAATACATGAAGCTGCAATTTTTTTCGGTTTTATGGATGGTCCCATACAAAAGAGCAGATTTTTAATTTGACGTTTACTCTTATGTAAAAAAGAAATACCTAGGTGTATATTTTAAAATTTTCCGCATTTGCTATTTTATTCAATAGCTTTTTTCTCTGTCGAATAGCCCTGATCTAGACATTTTTATTTCACCTCCACCGCCTTACCGCACTTTTGTAGCAAATAATGCTCTATTAACGGGCTTTTGTATTCATAAACATTATTTATATGATACGCTATTTAGACCATGGTATTCTTTGTAGTTGATTTGGAGCAGCTATTGTTAATATAATGATAACCTTTTATCCCATGCTGGTCTGGGAGAAATAAAAAAAACTTAGAATGTACCAGCTGCTTCTCTTCCCACGCAGATCGAGGGAATGGGCAAAAATGCAAATCATGTTAACAGGCGATGCGGCTAGCAACCCATCACTGTATTGATTGCTTTTCCATCTTCTCGCCCAACATGACGCTAAAAGTGGCTATTGGGTCTTGCGGCCCTGGGCTCTGCATAGAACCGCAAGACCCAAAATGCTCTGTCTGCCCCATTAGGGATAAAGACGTGATAGTATGTATGTATGTATAACCTTTTAATGAGATACTGCCTAGTGGTAGACGGACGGACAGACGGACAGTGAAGTCTTAGTAATAGGGTCTAGTTAAACACTTTGGGTACGGAACCCTAGAAAGTGTCTGATTTCACTTGTCATCTAGCAGATTAGTTGAGAATTGCAATCGGACAAGCCGGACAGACGAAAAATGCCTTAATATTTTAACAGAATAAAAACCTTTACATTTTCCAGCTTTCAAAATGTTTAAAATCGTAAATTGCCTGCAATATTTTGTCCGGCACTAAATGGCATGTTCAAGCAAATAACTTTTTCGTAAATACGCCCTTGGGCTGTATTTTTGACTGACTGACGACCGGCAATTAGTGACGGTATGTGCTCTTGTTGTTACAGAAATATGCAGGCATTTAATGTTTAAAAGTCCCATTTAAAAATATAAAAAATTCACAGTTAAAAAGATCGGTGAGGTAAAATTAAAATCACGTTATTGTGATTTACAAAACGTTTAACAGAACATACTATATGTGTTTACAAACGTAACTCGTTCGCAAGCATTCCATTATCATCATCATCAGGTCTTTTTGTCTCCACTGCAGGAGCACGACCCTCCCTGTACTAACAGAGCCATACTTGGACAGAGTAGTCAGAGGATGACTTGGCCTACACTTTCCTCGCTAGCCAGACGGGTTGAAGAAATCTCATTGATATTTATAAGCTTTGTTTAAAGTTTGTTTAACTTGTATTTCCTAAGTCGTCTTTGATGACATCCACGTGAAGACGTGGAGTGGCCCTATTCTACTCTGCCGGAAACTATATGGCAAAGCAAAAAAACATTACATATTATAATGTATTATAGGTATTATAAGTATATATTAATAAGCGGCCAAGTGCGAGTCGGACTCGCCTATGAAGGGTTCCGTAGTAGCAAATAACATAATATAAAAGTCCTCGTAGTATGTTTTTTTAATTTTTATATTTGAGTTGATTGAATGAAAGGTAAATAGCCGTTTACGATTTGTGACGTATTTAAAAAAATTACTTACTAGATCTCGTTCAAACCAATTTTCGCTGGTAGTTTTCATGGTAATGAACAACATATATTTTATTTAGTTTTATCATTCTCTTATTTTAGAAGTTACGGGGGGGGGGGACACACACACACACTTTTTTCCACTTTGAAAGTGTCTCTCGCGCAAAGTATTCGGTTTAGAAAAAAATGCTATTAGAAACCTCAATATCATTTTTGAAGACCTATCCATAGATACCCCACACGTATGGGTTTGATGAAAAATACATTTTTGAGTTTCAGTTCTAAGTATGGGGAACCCCCAAAATTTACTGTTTTTTTTCTATTTTTGTGTCAAAACCTTAATGCAGTTCACATAATACATCTACTTACCAAGTTTCAACAGTATAGGTCTTATAGTTTCGGAAAAAAGTGACTGTGACATACGGACGGACAGACAGACAGACATGACGAATCTATAAGGGTTCCGTTTTTGCCATTTGGCTACGGAACCCTAAAAAAGACATGTGACAAAAGATATGCGACCAATACTGTGCAAATAAATGTGAGCTTTACACGTAATGTAAATTTTATTGACTAAATAAACATTTGAATTTTTAATTTCATACTTAAATTCAGTACATGATACTGAACAACTATCCCCAAGGAGCATAATACTACAATAGTCATCAATCATGATTATTGCAGGTGACATTTCTATTGCAATATCAGCATCAGTCCATCCCAAATTCATTCCATAACCCTTAAACCTTTCCCTTTTGCTTGCAAAAGATTTTTCTTCTGCCGAAACCAAGGTATTCAAGGGTAAACCTTTCATAGGTGTATGTAGAAACAAGTTTTGGCGGGAATGCCACATAATAACAACTTCTCCAAAGGCATCTAAGTGTATGATCTGTATGCCAGCGCAAGCCTCTCAAATGCTCGGGGTGTAAAGTTCACCCGAGATTTACAAAGTAGGACTTAAATATAATTATTTTGTACCTAGGTGCTTTTCCACTGATGACGAGGCAAGGCGAGATGACGTGAGACGAAAATCTACATCTTCCCGGTTCCTTTCCACCAAAAAGTGCAATCTCGAACATGCGCGCATAATTGTTTTTCCGAAAACAATATACACTAGAAATGCAATATTTATATGCAATTTTGAATAAAATATTTTTGAACAGTTCACTTTTGAATTTAAAGTTCACAAATATGTGTATCCCAGACAAAGTGTAAAAGGCTATAGATAAAATTTCTTTACGTTTTAGGTTTTTAGTCTCATTTCTCCTCTCAAATAAATGTCGCAAAAGTAGGTTAATTGGCCACCAGTTGGTATGACAAGTGGTTCTCAAGATTGTTTGAGTATCAGAGCTAAACAAGTAAACATTAATTGATTTATATATACATTATCTCGTCTTTATCCCGAATAAATAACAATAGAGATGATTATAGAGGATACTGCAGTTTTTCGTTTCGTGCCGTTATTGCTTTCAGACGGGTATTTTCAGTTCAGACTCAATTTTATTTTAAAAGATCGACATTGCTCTTAACAATTCTTATTTTATTGTTTGTTAAATTTATAGATTTATTTGTGTATGTATATTATATATGCTTATTATCTCTTAATTTGTATGAAGTATTTAAGTATTTAATGCACCTATTAGTTTATTCAATGTTTTTAAATATAATAAGGAGGTACATATGAAAAATTAAATAAAGAAAATATGTATAAATATGCTGTAAACACATAGTTTTGGAGTACAGATTATAACAGATTATGTTAAAAATTAGATATTTTGGTCCTGATATGATTTTATTCATTTTGTGTTTCTAATAAAATATAATTATGATTTTTCAAAACTAAAAACCGTCATCACCCTAAACGATTTTAATAAAATTTCTAAAGGACCATCTCTTATACCTTACCATACCTTTGTAGTTTAAGCAAACAAAAAAAAGAATTTTTCAAATCGGTCCAGGCGTCTCCGAATAATTGGTGATCACACATAAAATAAGTGGCCAAGTGCGAGTTTAGTAATATAAAATTCTTGTAGAATGTTTTTATTAATTTTTATATTTGAGTTGATTGAATGAAAGGTAAATTGCCGTTTATGATTTGACTTATTAAAAAAAACTATTTACTAGATCTCGTTCAAACCAATTTTCGCTGGTAGTTTTCGTGGTAATGAACACCATAATTTTAATTTTTTTTTAGTTTTATCATTCTCTTATTTTAGAAGTTACGGAGGGGGGGAACACACTTTTTTCCACTTTGAAAGTGTCTCTCGCGCAAAGTATTCGGTTCGGAAGAAAATTATATTAGAAACCTCAATATCATTTTTGAATACCTATCCATAGATACCCCACACGTATGGGTTTGATGATTTTTTTTTTTAATTTCAGTTCAAAGTATGGGGTGTTAGCAGCAGACTGTTGATGTTGGAGCTGGATGTAAATGAGAGTCCAAGCTTGCTGAATAGTATTTATTTCTCACCAAGGGCAAGGGGACATGTTATGCACATACAGCGATCTTGTGTAGAAGAGAGGGCATACATTCGTTCAATTATGAATGACAACATAACAAAAACTGAAAGAAATAAAACTTTGTGTTGCCAGCAACATGGGGAACCCCCAAAATTTATTGTTTTCTTTCTATTTTTGTGTCAAAACCTTAATGCGGTTTACATACATCTACTTACCAAGTTTCAACAGTATAGGTCTTTTAGTTTCAGAAAAAAGTAGCTGTGACATACGGACGGACAGACAGACAGACAGACAGACATGACGAATCTATAAGGGTTCCGTTTTTGCCATTTGGCTACGGAACCCTAAAAAGATCGTCACACATTGACAACCTCCTCCTTTTTCGAAAGTCGGATATTAATAAAGCCCTGGCCAATTATAACCAGGTATCGTGCGCAGAATGCTGGCAGGATTACCACGTTTTATGGCAACGCTAATCTTATGAGACAGAGAAAGGCGCGTCTCCTGGTCACGTCACGCGTGATTTTATATGTACCTATGTGGAATTTCCCTCTCAAGTCCAATGTCGTCTAAGTAGGTTAATTGGATGGCAAACAGTGGCCTTTAGATAAGTTTCAACACGAAACACTCCACGTATCTACTATAACAATGCCAGATAACATAAGAGCACTTCAGCTAAATCACATGTATTGATTTGTCAATATTTTGAAATGATGCGGATAATGCTTAGCTGTTAGTTATTGCGCTGCATTTTATAGATTTATAAATTTTGACATTTTTAAGCTATTGCATAGCTTCTATCCCGGGCCTTGAGCGCGGGGACCGAATCCAGAAATTCCGTAACGAAAAAACCTCTCGCTCTCCCCACTCCGCCTACCATGTAGGTTGCCGCTTCGTCTCCGTCGTCCGTTTGCGACGTTGCCGTCCTTCCTTGTTTGCAATAGCTTTACCGCGGCAGTCCCCGAGTGCCACACGTCTTTTTTTATTTAATATTGTTTTTCGTACATTATTATTCGTTATTTTAGGTTGTATTCTTTCAATTTCCTTTTCTACAATTTTAAACTTTATAAAATATTTTCATTGTTTTTAAGCAATTATTTTAACTATTAAATCTAGAGAATTGAAAATGATTCTGCACCCCTTGCTTTATCGAAATCTTGGAATGTTTTTTTTAACAGCAAGTCAAGGGGTTCAGTCGGATTTAGTTTTAAATTGTTTTGCAAATTGATTTTAGTGGACTTAATAATGTGAAATTGGTGTAGTTTGGTGTTATAAATGCTCATTCTTATGGACAATATGTGAAATGTTAGTAATGTTAGTGGACAGTCATAGTGAGACTGTAGTGATATTTATTTGCGGACAGTGGTCTTTAGGTGCCGTCCGCCACTTAATCGGCTATGAAAACCAGTGGACTCGTATAGTTTTGTCGCTAGAAGCTCCCTTGAAGCAATCAAATGACCTACACCAACCTTTGATTGTATAGTCAGTGTTAAGGTTAGGAATAAAGAATTGAAAAAAAGGTTGGCTCTAAAGGACTAGTATCCAGAGCCGTAAAACAATTGTCAAAATGCCCGGCCAAGTTCAAATCGGATTCGCCCACTAAGCTCCTCTTAAATAATTATTTTATTTTGTTTTTAGTATTTGTTGTTATACCGGCAACAGAAATACATAATTTGTGAAAATTTGAACTGTCTAGCTATCGCGGTTCTTGAGATACAGCTTGGTGACAGACAGACAGACGGACAGACGGACAGACGGACGGACAGACAGTAAAGTCTTAGTAATAGGGTCCCGTTTTTACCCTTTGGGTACGGAACCCTAAAAAAAGAAATCCTAGAATAGAATCCCCAAGAGAACAAATACGTAAAAAAATATCACTGCAGTCAAAGACCTGTTATCAAAATACTAGAATTGCCCGTCCTTGCCTGCTGTATTGTAGTTCCTTAGTGAGAGAGGTCACCGCGACCAGTTTACTAAAATGGCATAGGTGCGGTATGTAGTTAACATATGTATATGTACTAAATGTTTACATTTCATACAAGTACCGTAGGGTATATTAATGTTCACAGATATCTGTGTTTATGTTATTATAATATACCATTAACCACATGTATTCCAGAATATCAGATACAATAGACATGTACTATACCTTTACATTTCATGCACGTAACGTAGTGTATATTATTATTAATGTTCACAGAATATGTCTGTGTTTGTTATTATAACATACCTGTAACCAAATGTATTCCAGAATATCAGAGACAATAGTTAAACGGCATACCGGAGGTTAATCTATCTATACATATAATAAAAAGTGTGTCTTTACATTAAATATATTTCCAAAAAAAATATTGGGGGCGATGGATACGTAGTAATAGAGTAAGAATTAAAAAAAAAATGTCTCTCTCTGTTTGTCTGTTTGTACACGCTAATCTCCGGAAATACTGGACGGATTCGAGTAAAACTTTTTTGTTATATAGCTATTAAGCCTGGGCAACATATAGGGTATAAATGATTTTGGAAAATGGAACGCCTGATGCAGAACTATAATGGTCCAGCAAAACTATAAGAGATATAAAAATACCGCCTTAGTAAAAGTTGTTCAGCCTGATGATCATTTTTCAGGGACATAAAGTCCACGCGAACGAAGTCGCGGGCTTTGGCTAGTTTTAAAATAATTTGATACCATGTCAAGTCAAGTGAAAAGTCAGCATGTCAAAGACATTACAACAGATTCACGCATGCCAAATTTTTACCCCCATATTTAAAATCTGACCATCTTAATCAAATTGCCGTCTGGGATCCGGCAGAGTAGAATAGGGCCACTCCAAATCCTCCCGTGGATGTCGTAGAAGCACAGATTACTAATAAGTTACTACGTAGAAGGCAACTTAGGAAAATACAAGCTAAATAAAGCTTGTAAACATCAATAGGAGCTCTTCAATCCGTCTGGCCAGCAAGGAGAGTGTAGGCTGTTCTTGGGCTGCTCTTGCCAAGTATGTGTATGATGATGTAATTCAGTCTAATTCAGTAAAATGCTTCCAATTTAAAGAGTTCAGGCTTTTTAAGCATTAAATATTAATAACCAGCCATTATCTATAAAAAGTCATATTTGTTGTATTTAGATCCCACTATTATTTATTTATTTTATTCGGTTTTTGGTATTTTTATTATAGCGGCAACAAAAACACATCATCTGTAAAAAAAAATACTATCACGGTTCACGAGATACAGCCTGGTGACAGACAGACAGACAGACCGACAGTATTTTTCATCAGGGGTTGAAAAGGAATGAACTTAACGGAACGGAAGGGGAATATTATGATGTGTAAATGGTCAATACTGATATTTATATATTTTAAGCTGCCTAAAGACATCTCAATTTTATTATGATGACTGTCGTACAATAAACATGGAGGAGCTTAAGATAATTTTTTGCTACTTGTGACCACCCATCTAATTGGACAATAAGCGTGGGGTTGCTTAAAAATAATAATAAATATCCTATTGCACATCGTGACAAGCTCTCATAAAATTTGCCAACATTAATTTTCTACTCGTTATGCGGCACTTTAAAGCTTCTACTTAGTAGTTATAAGTAATTTTGCTCTTTAAAATTCTAATTAAAGTAGAATTGCTATTTTATGCAAATAAAAGCACCTGTAAACTTTTCCGAAGCGTGAATTTTCATAATTTAAATAATATATGCTACTCTTAATAGTTAGGTGCTGAGCTTAACATGTTATAATGTTTCAACATAGTATAACCCAAGGGCGGGCGCGCATTTCGGACAGCGTTTAAGTATTGCTATCCAACGTGGAAATGCTGCCAGCCTCCTGGGTACTTTGCCCTGTGACGGCAGTGATTTAGCCTCCATTTTCTATATAAGTTATTTCGCCAGCCTCCTGGGTACTTTGCCCTGTGACGGCAGCGATTTGGCCTCAATTTTTTATATCTATATCTATACATATAATAAAACAGTAAAAAAAGTGTGTCTGTACATTAAATATATTTCCAAAAAAAATATTGGGGGCGATGGAGACGTAGTAATAGAGTAAGAATTTAAAAAAAAATGTCTTTCTGTTTGTCTGTTTGTCTGTATGTCTGTTTGTCTGTTTGTCTGTTTGTACACGCTAATCTCCGGAAATACTGGACGGATTCGAATAAAACTTTTTTTGTTATATAGCTATTAAGCCTGGGCAACATATAGGGTATAAATGATTTTGGAAAATGGAACGCCTGATGCAGAACCACAATGTTCCAGCTAAACTATAAGAGATATAAAAATGCCGCCTTAGTTTTCCAGAGACATAAAGTCCACGCGAACAAAGTCGCGGGCTTCGGCTAGTAATTGAATATAAGTTATTTTAAATTATTTTTGTTAGTTTTTATTTTAGGTTGTATTTATTTAGTTAATATTATGTTGTTACATGATGTTTAACATATTTATATCGACCATTTTCCTTTTTTTAGTCTGATAATAAAAGTTATATAGGGTCAGTAAAATAAATACAAATATTCATAATATTATACAACGTGGAAGGGACATACCCGTAATAAATTGAACCACAGGCTATACTAGATCAATGTAGTAAAATGATAATAAAATAATTAATAAAAAACAAAATATCGACTTTCCCTTAAAAATTGCCCTGGAGGCTGCACACTTTTGTATGGAAATGCTGTTTTTGGAATGTAGTTCCTTATCGCGCGTTGCGAAAGGAGGCTAGACGGAAAAAATTAAGACCAAAAGTTGTAACGACACTTTTTGCTAGTTGTAAGCCGTGCGGCATGCGCGTGTTACTCTGTCTGTCTCTCTCTCTCCTAATTAATCGAAAGGAATTATGTTCCATCCGGGTGTCCCTTGACACCTCTCAAGTATTTTTTTTTGTTTTTGACTTTCCATTATATCATAGTGATCTATTGTAGCCTGTGGTTTGATTTATTACAGGTACAGGTTTCTATTTACTTTATATTACAAGTATTTATTACAAAAAACAATTAAATGTGATAAAGCCTTTCTGACGAGTAGACGACCAATGCTCTGAAAATGAGTTTTTTTTGACGTTTCTTCTCAGCAGTGTTCGTTGCAAAGCAGTATCCGTAGCCGCCTCCGTGGTGTAGTGGTTAGAGCGTTTGGCTCATACACGGAGGTCGCGGGTTCGATTCCCGGCGGGGGCAACGACTTCGTGTTGTTGTCTTAGTTTGGTTAGGACATTGTAGGCTGATCACCTGATTGTCTGATAAGTAAGATGATCCGTGCTTCGGAGGGCACGTTAAGCCGTCGGTCCCGATCATTGTCTTTGACATTGGTCGTTACCTAAAACCATGTCAGAGGCCTTTAAGGCGGTTTAAAAACTCTGACACCAGTGTTAGTCACTAACACACACGATAAGAAGAAGAAGAAGTATCCGTAGCTTTTTTTCAAAATATAAATTTAATTTTTACCCTACACGTAACGTAAATTATGCTTATTGACGTGTAAAAGTGCCTGTTCTAAGTACTGAAAATATTTTTATTTCAAATATCATTCTCAGGAAGTACGTACAATGGTACGCATATGCGCCAATGAGAGGATCTTGTTGCCGGAAATATGGAACAATTAAGTGCAAACTCAAACATAATACCTACCCTTCTTCAATCCTTGACAAAATGAGGAGAGAACAGAAGGGACGCTTCCTTCATTTAGTGCGCGTTCCCGGTCTAATAATGAGTAGCGAAACTACCTAAGTCGGTAGACTCGCTTCTCACCACTAGATGGATATTCATAGTGCTATCTACCATTTGCTAGAGATAGCCTTGATTTTGAAGCCCGATAATCTCCAAAAATGTTTAAATGGCTCATCAGATTATCATCAAATATAGCTAAGAACCACCGCAAGACAAACTTTCTTTCGCGTAAAAAAACCGCATTGAAATCGGTCAATTTGTTCAAGCGCTACGATGTCACAGACAGTCAAATCGATAGACATCAGGTTCAAACTTAAAACATCTACTTATAATATATTATCTTTTTTTGTAGGGGTTTATAAGAGGCGGTGACAAATTGTATTCCCCAATTACTCCCAAAACTATTCTACTGTCACATGGTCTTGTATGCTAAGACACTTTACTAGTTTCATTGCTCAATAGAAAACCAGCTTGAACTTTTTATCAGTCCACAATATCTAGTTTTAATATCAGTCTAATTGTAAGTTGATGTCTTTTGAGAAAATGCTGCATTTCAGTTTGCAGCCGCTTCTTCTGTACTTGCGCTTTAGAATGCGGCACTAAGCTTAGTAAATAATCTGACGTTAATAACTACCTATTACGAAATCGAAATAAAAATATTTTTAAGTATGTAATATAAATATTTAAGATTCTTTAATGTTGTCTTTCGGATAAATAAACAGTACATTACAATTATAACAAAAAAAAATCATGGTCAAAATAAAATAATTAAATACAAAATAAAGTTACTTCTTCAGCGTTTCCGGTACAAAGGTGCCCAGAACACTGGCCGCGTTACCGCGCTGTATAGCAATGGCCATTCTTTGCTTCTTTGTACCAGAAACCAGCTAAAGCGTAAGTCGAATCCAGTTATACAAATATCCAGAGATAAATAAATCATTTTGGTTATAACTATTGCTTTCTTCAGTAGGTGGATAACAAATTAATAACTTCAAAATAGTTTATTTTCCGTAATTTCGCTACTTTGCGCCTATGTTCTCGGGGCCTTTGTTGTGTTTGTTAATTGGCTCGTATTTCACATATAAGGCGCGCCGTATATCTTTGTCAAGGCATATATCTTCTGAATTGACGCCTTTGAACTATGGGGTTCGGGGCGGTGACAAAACCGGAAAGTTTTGCTTAAAAACTACCAATAAAGCTTATAAATTTATTTCTGTTTTTCCTTTCCTTTCCTAAAGGCTGACTGGCAGACAATGCATTAGTATTTAGTCCACCTTTTGTACAAGTACGGTCAGTACAGGTTTAATAAGTAAATAAATAAAAAAGAAAAATTTTAGAATCCTTTTGAAATTGTCACTTCACGTAATTTTTTGATACGAATTCCTTGAACACTTCCATGACTG
Source organism: Acrobasis consociella (assembly GCA_963555685.1). Lineage (NCBI taxonomy): Eukaryota > Metazoa > Arthropoda > Insecta > Lepidoptera > Pyralidae > Acrobasis > Acrobasis consociella. The sequence continues at coordinate 713,771 of OY743118.1, forward strand.
TTAAAATTAAATATATTTTTGTCGAGTCATATATCTTTCGATTTGACGCTCTTGAAGTACGAGTTTTGGGGTCGTTGACAATATTAAATTGATTTTGATTGAAAATTATATAATAGATCACTGCTATGTACAGGAAAACTTCTTATGTTAAATAACCGGCCTCGCACAGTATAGGGATCTGTAGATGCAAATGACGACTTTGAATCGAAGCTTCACGGTTTAACTATTGAAGACGTCTTAAAAACTAATTTTATTGATTTGTATGATATTTTCATTTTAATAATAAAATTTTAGTACATTTTATTAGTTGGTTGACTATCACTCTTTAATTTGCAAACCCTACTTAGCTCTGATAGCTTTTCTTTTAACATTATTTTTTATAATATAAAAGAACCAAACCGTTCGAACTAGTGTAGCAGTGACATAAGTGTATAATAGTGAAAAATAGTGACAATGAATACAAAAAATACACGAATATAGTGCCTTCCCCTTAATAGAGACAGTAAGAACAGTGCCCACACATTCTTATAAATAAGTACTTTATAAAACTAGGTCAATGTAAAATTACTCATTAGTCTAAGTTTAGGCTAGATCATAATATTATTAGCGTGTTTATTTATAATATAGATACGTTAAAATATGGAAAAAAAATTATACATACTATTGCTGTAAGTATTTTCACGTGTTCATATAGTTACAACCGTTCAGCTGTTATAAGGGGGAGGGGGGATACTGGACTGTAACAAAAATATTTCATAAACGAATTCCTATATCGAAAAATGGTGTTCACAAGCTGACAATGTTTATTGAAAGGCCTATTGAACGATACTCTATATGATAAGTTAAATTCCAAAGTCAAAGTCAAAGTCAAAGTCAAAGTTTATTTATTTGCCATAAATGTGGTAGCATATTACATTCAAATTTAGCCGTAAGTATCACACATTTAACTGTTTCCAGCATGCAAATATAATTAAATAAATGTTCCACCATTGATAGGTTAAATAGGATGTGAAAATTTGCATAAAATTTAGGTAAAAACTCACTAAACAGCGGTAAAATGTGAGTATTGTCAAATTGACCGCACAAGCAAGGTCTTGGGTTTCAGCTAGTGACACCATACCTATGATGGAAATGGAAACGTCCACATATTTGATTAATTAAGGCAACCTTGTAAGTTTCCACGTAAACACGACTAATGGAAACTACTAGGAAACTTTCAAAGTTTTCACTTTGAAAGACACGTTTATTCCTAACGTGATTACAATTTGTTTAACAGGATTTTACCATTAACGTTTCTCAAATAAATAGAGGCTTAAGTAAATGTCGTTTTTCATATAAATAAATAAATATATAGGGACAACTATATATGTATTTGTTATAAAATAGCATCGTTGAATTAATATCCCATAACACAAGTCTTGAATTTACTTTGGTAGCCCCAAAGTAAGTTCGAGACTTGTGTTATGGGATACTAACTCAACGATGCTATATTTTATAACAAACACATATATAGAAAAACATACAAGACCCAGGGCAATTAAAAAAAAATTCCAACTCTGTCCGGGGATTGAACCTGGAACCTCTGGGTGGCCGAAAAAAACGGTGACTACTACGCCAATTAAAATAGAGACTTAAATGTCGTTTCCCGAAGAAAACGAAATGAAGTCGTAGGCGGTGAGGTGATCCACCTACCCAAAATTTTGTTGGTTAGAAAGTTATATTTATTAGTAATTATTAATAAATTGAATCAGAATGCTAAATTAAGAAATTCTCAATTTAGCATTTCAATTACTTCTTTGTATAAAATAACAAGTTATTTAATTTAAAACATTTAGGTTGCCATTTAAGGAGGTTAAGAACTTAGCGGAAGAAAGAGAGACATAGAAAGCACTCCACCGACAAGAGCCCAGCTCTTAAATATAAGAAGAAGGTTGCCATTGGGTTTTAGGGCTACTGGAGATACGGATTTTGTCTTAGTTTTTAATGATCTCCGTTGCCTAGTGGGCATCATGCTATGCAGTCACATCTAAGGTCCCGGGTTCGAACCCCGGTCAAGTTAAGGTGGGAAATTACCGTTTTCAGATTGACCTGGGTGATGGATGTTAATCTATATATGTATTTGTTATATTTTTAAATATGAATTTACTTGTGAGTTGACGTCCTTGGAGAAAATGCTGCAGTGCAGTTTGTTATCGCTTCTTCTGCACTAGCGCTTAGGAAGCGGTAGTAAACTTAGCTGTAAGTAACCATTTGACGTCAACAATTGTGCAACAAAACAATGTGACGCATATTAACAGATATTATAAATATACTATGATATGATAATAAAAATACTTACATTTAAATTGAATTAAAATACAAAATATAGTATCGTGAAGTTAGCATCCTATAACTTAAGTTTTAAACCATAGACAGAATTTTTTACTGCGTGAGCCTCGAACTTACTTTAATGCTAGCTTAGTCTGTGTGATTTGTCTTTATTTATTTACGTAGATTTATTGTATCAGATATTAAGGGGTACCAAAATGAATAATAATAATAATAAATAAATATATAGGGACAAATTACTCTGATTGAGCTAGCCCCAAAGTAAGTTCTAGACTTGTGTTATGGGATACTAACTCAACGATACTATATTTTATAACAAATACATGTATAGATAAACATCCAAGACCCAGGAAAATTTGAAAAAGGCCATTTTCCAACTTGGCCTGGCTGGGGATCGAACCTAGGACCTCTGAATTGGCGGTCTAGCGTGTTGACCAATACGCCGCGGAGGTCGTCCGAATACATTAAAGTTTAGTGTAAGTTAATTTTCATTTTAGATGCACTTTCGTGTTTACTTTATTAATTATGTGTGCGTTAGCCACTAGTTTGTTCAGGCAAACTATAAGTTACCCAATAATAGTTAATTTTCATTGTACATTTTCACGATATACTTGATATACTTAAACATTCATCATCATCATCATCATCATCATCATCATCATCAGGTCTTTTGTCTCCACTGCAGGAGCACGACCCTCTTAATTAATTTGGCCTACACTCTCCTCGCTAGCCAGACGTGTTGGAGAGGTCTCATTGGTGTTAACAAACTTTGTTTAGCTTGTCTTCCCTAAGTCGCCTTCTACGACATCCGCGGGAGAACTTGGAGTGTTCCTATTCTACTCTGCCGAAAAACACACGAGAACATTTCCATTCATAAGATCAAAATTTAATTACATTCTATAATAGTATTGGAAATTCCAAAAATATAACTGAACCAGAAATTAATTATCTTTAAGAGGCCGTGTATTGAATTTGTTAAATTTCACTCAATTTTGCGTCGAGTTTTTAAAGAAAACTACAGGATTATCATTGAATTTATTTATATATTATGAAAGATCATATCTTATTATTTAGCATGAATTAATTTTTATTGATCTGGAGAAGGCCTATGATCGGATACCCAGAGAAGTGCTATGGATTTGTCTGAGACAGAAGCTGGTACCGCTTAAGTACATTCGGTTAATTCAGGACATGTATGATGGAGCGAGAACACAAGTCCGGTCTCCAGCAGGAACTACTGAAAAGTTTGAGGTTCGAGTGGGTTTACATCAAGGTTCTGCCTTAAGCCCCTATTTGTTCGTATTGGTGATGGATGCCTTGACAGCTTGCATTCAGGAGGACGCGCCTTGGTGTATGCTATTCGCGGATGACGTCGTTCTAATAGAGGAAGAAGGGGAAAAGCTTCAGAAGAAACTTGACGAATGGCAAAAAGCGCTGGAAGATGCTGGTTTGAAAATCAGCCGAACGAAGACAGAATACATGTTCTGCGATTTTGGGGGAACTTCCAGCGTTGCGGCCTTGAACATCTCGCATTTACCGCTGCCAGTTTGTACTGACTTCAAGTACCTGGGATCACTCTTGCAGAGCGACGGAGACGTGGATCGGGACGTTACGAAGAGAATAAATACCGGATGGCTTAAGTGGAGACAGGTTACAGGCGTGACATGTGACAAGAGAGTCCCTTTCAAATTGAAAGGGAAAATTTATAAGACCACCGTTAGACCTGCCTTGTTATATGGAGCAGAGTGTTGGGCAACGAAAAAGAAAGATGAGTATAAGATGCATGTGGCTGAGATGCGTATGTTAAGATGGATGTCTGGGGTTACAAAAATGGATAAGATCCGGAATGAGTATATTAGAGGGAGTCTAAAAGTGGCGCCAATAGTCGACAAATTAAAAATCCATCGCCTGACCTGGTATGGCCACGTAATGAGAAGGGATGCCGAACACCTGGCAAAAAAAATGGTCGACTTAAAAGTAGACGGGTGTAGAGGAAGAGGAAGGCCGAGAAAGACGTGGGAAGAATGCGTAAGATTGGACATGGGGGAACGGGGGGTCAGCACAGAGATGGCAAAGGATAGAAGGTTATGGAAGGAGTTGACATACAGAGCCGACCCCAAATAGGGAAAAGGCAAGGAAGAAGAAGAAGAAGAAGAACCATTTTTCCTATGAACTTGCTTGTTTTAGTATAATTCACCGGAATCCAATGTGCGTTTTGCCAAATTTCGCAAGACGCGTGGCGGGGCTTTCGAGATTTTGAATAATAATTTAAATGTTTGAATAATATCTGTTAGTTTATACCAGTTAGTTAAAATCTTTATTGCACCAAAACATAATGTACCACCAGTATATTTAACCAAAAAAACATCAACCAATGTCGCCGAGCGCACTACACCGCGCTTTATGTCGCCTACGTAGCTCTACGTGTGTGAGCGGCATGTCGTTGTGTGCGTGCGCCCGCTGCCGGCGTAAATTTCTATATTCGCGAAAAGCAAAAAGATAATCGGCCTCTTAAAAGCCGCAAAAATTAAATATAAAATCGACGAAATAAATTCTATGTAATCATATCTTGATAACACATTTTTAGTGTTCCGTACCCAAAGTATAAAAACAGGATCCTTTTACTAAGATTCCACTGTCCGTCTGTCTATCCGTCTATCTGTATGTCCGTCTGTCTGTCACTACGCTGTATCTCATTAACCGTGATAGTTTGACAACTATAACTACATATACTAAATCAGAATAAAATTAAATATTTAAGTGCCCTTCCGTACACAAAAAATCCTACTAATATTATAAATGCGAAAGTGAGTTTGTATATTTGTTTGTTTGTTATCTCTTCACGCTTAAACTACTGAACTGATTTGGATGAAATTTTGTATGGATATAGTTTGAGACTTGGGGAAGGATATAGAATACTCTTTATCCCGGAATTTTCACGGGGAGCGAAGCCCACGGGTACAGCTAGTGATTTTATATATATTATAGTACGGTACCCATCGTGCGCAAGTCCGGCTCGCACTTTGCCCGTTATTTAATTAAAAGCAAGGCAGTAACAATAACAATTATGCGGATACAGTTCGACGCGACACAATCTGGTTTTGAAAAGTAAAGTGCTTTCTGAAGGCCGATGTGAGGATGTAACATGGAGTTACAAGAAACCGAGATCACTACATAACGCGCCTACATTTTTGCACTGTCTGCTTACATCAGATAAAGACAGTAAAGTAGTAATAGGCATATGCTTTGTGGTTTCCAGCAGAGTAGAATAGGACCACTCCAAGTCCTCCCGTGGATGTCGTAGAAGGCGACATAGGAAATACAAGCTAAACAAAGCTTATAAACATCAATGAGACCTATCCTACCCGTTTGGCCAGCGTGGAGAGTGTAGGCCAAGTCCTCTGGCTGCTCTTGCCAAGTATGGCTTTAGTAGTAGAGAGAGTCATGCTCCTGCAATGGAGACAGAAAGACCTGATGATGATGACGGTGAGGCATATCTCTCTACCTAAAGTAGACGCGGGGCCACCTTAGAAGCCGATTCCCATCAAGTTCCCTTACAGGTTTCTTAAGATTTGTTTTTAACAATTATACCCTACTAAGGTTATAATAATTATTGTTAAATATAAATGCGTACCACACACCCACATATTCAAATTACGAAAATTTTCGCTGGTTTATTTAAATACACTCACAATGATAAATTATGTATAAACACGCTCAGAGACATATTACTCACACTAAGTCAATAAAATAAAAAATATATGAATTATGAGCCAGACATGAACGGCTTACAAAACAACCTTTATAGAAACGAATCAGGTAGGTAGGTATTTAATTCGTTTCATAGTTTATTATTAGTACTAGCCCAAATTTTCAATCAACGCTACTGCACCTATATAGTAGGTCGATATTAATTTTTAGGTTCTCGTAACCAAAGGGTAAAAACGGGACCCTATTAGGTACTTAGAGTCCGTTGTCCGTCCGTGCATCCGTTTGTCTGTCTGTCTGTCACCAGGCTGTATCTCATGACCGTGATAGCTAGACAGATGTAATTCTGTTGCCGCTATTACAATAAACACTAAAAACAGAAAAGCATAAATATTTAGATAGGGATTCTATACAACAAACGTGATTATTTATAGATAATGGTAGGGAGACGGACAGACATACGGAAAAATAGACAGACAGACAGACAGACAAACTGACAGATAGACAGATGGAAAGCGAAATCTTAGTAATAGGATCCTGCTTTAACCCTTTGGGTACGGAATCTTAAAAATAACATGCAATTTATACCAGTCTGGTTAATATAACTCAGAAGCAACTTACATGCTGTGCCGACCGCAATAGAGTGGGGTAAGGAAAGGAATTTAATATGAGACTCGGAATTTATCATAACATTTTTAATGCGGTAAAAACTGCGGGTTATTGCATAAAATAAAACGTCAGTTGTACGATAGTTTCGTCTTATTTCTGTCATCATCATTTCAGCCGCATAACGTCCACTGCTGGACAAAGGCCTCTCCCAAAGATTTCCAAAATGACCGATCTAGAGCGGCTTGCATCCAGCGCCTTCCAGCGACCTTGGTTAGGTCGTCAGACCACCTTGTGGTAGGGTGTCCTACACTTCGCTTGCTTGTACGTGGTTGCCATTCGATAACCTTTTTACCTCATCGGCCATCGGTTCGTCGCGCTATGTGTCCCGCCCACTGTCATTTCAACGAGCTAATCCGCTGGGTTATGTCAGTGACTTTAGTTCTCCTACGGACTTCCTCATTTCTATATATGATTTTAGAGTTTCACGGTCACAATTACTGTTAATAGTATTACGGGACTTACCGCTGACGGCCAGTCGGCCAGCGACCATGATGGCAGAAGGGCCGTCGAAATATCTCGCAAAAAACGATATTAATCGCGGTAAGTCCCGTAATACGAATTCCTCATTTCTGATTCGATCACGTAAAGAAACTCCGAGCATAGCCCTCTTCATAGCTCGTTGAGCGACCTTGAGCCTTCTTATGAGACCCATAGTAAGGGACCATGTTTCAGAGCCATAAGTCATCACTGGTAACACACATTTCGATTTGAAGTCGGTTATTATGAAGAATACATGAAGATATTACTCGTGAAGTACTAGACAAAATGTCCTAAATTATAAAAATATATCAATTTATTTTAGGTCTCGCCCGCGCCGGCTTGCGGACATAGTTCTGGAGCCTTTTAATTTAGGTCGCATCACCAGATTATGTACAAACTTTTTCTTTGAAGAATAGCGAAAGAAATACGGTTAAAAAAGCAGCCAAGTGCGAGTCGGACTCGCCCATGAAGGGTTCCGTAGCAGCAAGTAACATAATATAAGTCTTGCAGTATGTTTTTTTATTTTTATATTTGACTTGATTGAATGAAAGGTAATATACTTTGCGGTTTACGATTTATGACGTATTAAAAACAACTTCTTACTTGATCTCGTTCAAACTAATTTTCGCTGGTAGTTTGCATGGTAATGATCATCTATTTTTTTTTTAGTTTTATCATTCTCCTATTTTAGAAGTTACAGGGGGGGGGGAAACATTTTCCACTTTGGAAGTGTCTCTCGCGCAAACTATTCAACAAAAAAATGATATTAGGAACCTCAATATAATTTTTGAAGACCTATCCACAGATCTACCCCACACGTCTGGGTTTGATGAAAAATAAATTTTTGAGTTTTAGTTCCAAGTATGGGGAACCCCCAAAACTTATGTTTTTTTTTATTTTTGTGTGAAAATCTTAATGCGGTTCACAGAATACATCTACTTACCAAGTTTCAATAGTATAGTTCTTATAGTTTCGGAAAAAAGTGGCTGTGACATACGGACGGACAGACACAGACAGACATGACGAATCTATAAGGGTTCCGTTTTTTGCCATTTGGCTACGGGACCCTAACAAAAAGGCTTGCAAATGTAAGGAGTAGGTAAAGGGTTTAAGTAAGGAAGGGTAATACACTACGGTAGGGCTTATGGGTCAAGGATGGGTCATTCTTTTAAATGGCTTTACCAGCCAGGGTAATCGTATCGGTTATTTTGTGGCTGTAAGGGCTCGCGACGTCAACTGTTTTCTGAACCACTAGTTAGTTATATCAGTTGTATAAATGAAAAACTGTAAGATATACGTTCCGCGTCATTCTGCGTTTATTCCGCGCTTCCCGCTCCCCATTCATTTTCAATAGGTAACACCCTGCGGGATAGCCTGCGGGGCATGTCGCGGATTGCCTCGCAACTCATCATTCTCGCGTTTGGGAATACCATACCTTAATACTTACTTAATAAAGCATAATTTACTTTTATCAACATCCTATCCTCAAACACGTCTCATTAAGAGTGAATTAGAAATCAATAAAAAATGAACATATCGTACTCGTTCGATCAACTAATGTCAAACACAAGGCGAAAGGGGAGGTCAGCTTTCATAATTTTGTAATGTTTATTATCGTGATTACCTAGTGGGAGTAAGCTAATATATACATAAAATAATACTTGTAGTTTGTCGATTTGTACACGCTAATCTCCGGAAAAATGAATAAACGGCCAAGTGCGAGTCGGACTCGCCCATGAAGGGTTCCGTAGTAGCAATAACATAATATAAAAGTCTTGAAGTATGTTTTTTAAAATTTTTTATTTGAGTTGATTGAATGAAAGGTAAATTACCGTGTATGATTTATAATAACGTATTAAAAAAACTACTAACTAGATCTCGTTCAAACCAATTTTAGTTTTCCGCTTTGGAAGTAAAGTGTCTCTCGCGTAAAGTATTCAGTTTAGAAAAAAATGATATTAAAAACCTCAATATCATTTTTGAAGACCTTTCCATAGATACCCTACATGTATGGGTTTGATGAAAAATAAATTTTTGAGTTACAGTTCTAAGTTTGGGGTACCCCCAAATTTTTTTATTTTTTTCTATTTTTGTGTCAAAACCTTAATGCGGTTCACATACTAAATCTACTTACCAAGTTTCAACAGTATAGGGCTTATAGTTTCGGAAAAAAGTGGCTGTGACATACGGACGGACAGACAGACAGACAGACAGACATGACGAATCTATAAGGGTTCCGTTTTTGCCATTTGGCTACGGAACCCTAAAATTGGGCTCACAGGATAACTTCGTGGATCCCCGAAAATGGTCGGCGTGGCAGGGGTAGGCCTAGAAAGCGTTGGCGCGATGACTTGGACGCATTCCAGCGTGATTGGTCTGAAGCAGCTCTGGATAGAGATGAATGGAAGAAAATGGGATAGACCTTTGCCCAGCAGTGGGACAGTAAAGGTTAATAAAAAAATCTCCGAAAATACTCGAATTCGAAAGAAACATTTCTTTCTTGTATAGCTGTTAAACCTGGGCAGCATATAGGGTATACCTAAGTTATAAGTATCTTGTAAATTAAAATAAAATCAGAACACAGTTCCCAATGCCTAAATAGGTAATTTTGTAAATAGTTTTTAAGAACACTAATTGTAAAATGAATGTGTATGTATATTATTTACAAATGGCGAAATAAATTAAATATGAAATATAATTGATTCTCGAAGGAACACCTGATATAGTACCATAATGGTCCAGCTAAACTATAAGAAAAACTATAAAAATTACGCCTTAGCAAAAGTTGTTTAGCCTGATAAACATTTTTGTCCACACGAACGAAATCACAGGCATCAGCTAGTTATAAATAAATATGTTATATATTATACTGTTTAAACTAACATGTTAATTAAGTACAATTCTAGTTTTAATATTAATAAAATCATTTTATTATATAATGAGTAGGTACAACATTCTTTCTTGCATTCAAATTAATTCATCTTCGAGGAGTGAGAATTATCTTGTCTTATTTTAATCTTCCAAAATTATGTTTTATTTTAATTTGAAATTGTTTTCAAACAAAGGCTAAAATTTCTTTTGTTATTGTTTAAATAACCTTCTAAATAAATTAACTGCATCGTTGTCTACTATGACTATGTAGAAATGATATTATATTACTTGTAAAAAGGATAGTTTTGATATGATCTATATATGTATTTGTTACAAATTACAGTTGTATCCCATAACACAAGTCTCTAACTTACATTGGGGCTAGCTCAATCTGTGTGATTTGTCAGTATATATTTTTATTTATTTCGTAGGTATTTACATTAAGTAAATATTTCTCTAAACATAGTAATTATACCAGTAGGCATTACTATAAAAAGTACCGCTTCCTGAGCTGGTAATTGTAGCAATCTGCAAAATGGGCCATTACGTAGTTCAGGAGCTAAATTTTGATGACACGTTTATAACGCAGTGTGCTGGGTCGGCCTGTATTGCTGGGATAATTTGTATATTTAGCATTTAAAAGTAGGTGGAGTAACAGTTACTGCTATATTTTGTAAGTTTAAACTTTTTTGCATCGATAAGGTATTGCAATTGTGTGTATATGTAGGCCTATTTCATCATCATCATCATCATATCAGCCACAGGAAGTCCACTGCTGGACATAGGCCTCCCCCAAGGATTTCCAAAACGACCGATCGGAAGCGGCCTGCAAGGCCTATTTAGACGGTATAAATTCATCAGATAGTATGCAACAGACTTATAACTTACTAGCTGGTGCCCGCGACTTTGTCTGCGCAGGTTCACTTTATAAATTGTAGCCTATGTTATTCTGATGTATAAACTATATTATTGTAAAGTTTCATTAAAATCCATTTAGTAGATTTTACGTAAAAGAGTAACAAACATCCATTCATCCATCCGTACTTACAAACTTTCTCGTTTACAATATTAGTAATAAGTAATATCGTTATAAATTGTTGCCTATGTGTTATTCTGATGTATACGCTATATTATTGTAAAGTTTCATTAAAATCCATTCATTAGTTTTAACGTGAAAGAGTAACAAACATCCATCAATCCATCCGTACTTACTAACTTTCGCGTTTATAATATTAGTAGGATAACTTGGAAACGAACCGCTTCGCACGGTCAGTGCTGAAACGTAGGTTTATAGATTTTATTTTCTCACAATAATTACATAGGTTTTTACTGAGGTGAATCTATACATATTATAAAAATCGGCGATTATACTACATTCATACAAATAGATATCACAACACTCATAAACCCCAAGGGCTGCCAGTGACCTCTTTCGCTCTGGCTAATGACAGTTCTAAGCGACGGAAAAGAAAAGTGATATTCTGTATTGCCAGATGTTGCCCAACTCTAATGTGGCATGTAACAACAAATATATAAAAAAAAAACACAGCGACGCTACGATAATGCAACGCATTAATGAGGCACTACCAAAAAAATCAATCATCATCATCAGGTCTTTTTAGTCTCCACTGCAGGAGCACGACCCTCTCTGTACTCCAGAGCCATACTTGGCCAGAGCAGGCAGAAGATTTGGCCTATACTCTCCACGCTGGCCAGACCGGTTTAAAAGGTCTCATTGATGTTAATAAGCTTTGTTTAGCTTATATTTCCAAAGTCACTTCTACGATACCCACGGAAAGACTTGGAGCCTATTCTATTCTGCTAGAAAATTAATATAAAACAGCTAATAAAATTGATAAATAAGTATTTCAGTATCCATCACAGGCTCCCTTGAACTTGCTCTGCTGTGGCGGACATCGCTCTCTCTTCGCGCCGAGAATCGAACAAGGTCGTAATTACCATACCGTACGGGTATAAAGTATGCATTGAATGCACTAACAGTGTTTCCACTTTTAAGGTAAGGTGGTCTATAAATGCGTTTTTTTTTTATATTTAAGGACAAATTACACTGATTGAGCTAGCCCAAAGTAAGTTCGAGACTTGTGTTATGGGATACTAACTTAACGATACTATATTTTATAACAAATACATGTATAGATAAACATGCAAGACCCAGGAAAATTTGAAAAAGGCCATTTTTCAACTTGCCCTGACCGGGGATCGAACCCAGGACCTCTGGGTGGCGGACTATAATGGTATATACTACGCCACGGAGGTCGTCAATAGGCAGCGATCTAACTTCAATAGCGCATGCTAGACTGGAGGAGGAAGAGGTTCATAAAAGACGATCAACGGAATGGACGAAAATGTGAATCATGTAGCTAAATTAATTCGGTTCTTTTTTATCCGACTTCGCATTAGTCTACTGTACACATTTCATGTGGGACCAATGTGAGACTCCACCTGTCTTAGTTCAGTATAGGTGTGATCCCACATGAAATGTGTAGAGTAGAGGTCACACAGCAAGAGATTGATAAGGGTTAGTAAATTTATTTAATTTTATTATTATAACAGAACTGTTGTCAAATATATTGTCCAATTTCTCGCCCCCATCACTCTCAAAGAGCCCTTTAAGTCCTGCGGCCCTGGCCTCTATCTGCTTTGACCATGCTGACCCAAAATTCCACTATTAACAAAAGAAGTGATAGCTATGTTTGTGTATCAAAATAAAACCACGCACTTTTCCTAGTCCACGCACATTCAAAAGAACGGCCTTATTTTAAAAGGGCGATAAAATTTTACGTCCCTTATCCACCCTTTAAGGAAAAGGGCGTTATAAACAATCCTAATCTCACAGCCAGTTTACGACTTCAATGTTTTATACACGAGTAGCAATGTAGGAAACCAAACTTGCATGAAATGGTTTAGGTTACATAGCACATCTTTATCTCTAACGGGCTAGATCGAGCCTAGTAGGTCTTTAGACCAAATGCCATGTTTGTATGTGTGTACTTGTGGTGATGTATCCTAAACATTTTCACGAAACTTTGTTTTAACATGATGGTTGAGACAGAAAATTTAGATAATTTTTTAAGGGATTTTGATGGTTTAACATAATAGTTGAAAGAGATAATTTGTTAGGGATTTTGAATGATTATAAAGTTACCTCGAGGGTTCAAAAGCAAAAAAAAACAGTGGAGAGTGATGACTTGGTAGCGTCGGTTACGGTAATGGTAACAGTGTTGCGAGTTAATTTTTTTATCCATCTCTTATATAGAATTTTTCACTTTTGGCCCCAAAGATATAATAGATGCATTTAAACAGTTAAATTTAAAAAAATCTGAAGATCATTGGGGCATGTCAGTTGCTGTAGTAAGCCATATCATAAATATCATAGCTGCCGATTTAGCTTTTATATTTAACGAATGTATTGATGAAGGCATATTTCCTAACCTAATGAAATGTAGTAAACTAATCCCCTTATTTAAAAAAGGAGAAAAAACAGATCCTGGCAACTACAGACCTATATCTATCCTGCCAGTTTTGAGTAAGGTGTTCGAAAAGATAATGCTCAATCAAATGCTTCTTCATTTTAAGACCTACAACCTTTTCCATAGCCAACAATTCGGCTTTACTGGCGGGAAATCGACCACCGATGCGGGAGTAGCACTTGTTACTCATATATACGACGCATGGGAGAACAAAAATGATGGAATTGGATCATTTTGTGATCTCTCCAAAGCATTTGATTGCGTAGATCATCCGACACTTTTGCTTAAATTTCGTCAATACGGTTTTGATGATAAGTCAATAAAACTTATAGAATCTTATTTAACAGATAGGCATCAGACTGTTGATTTAAATGGCATAAAATCGCACGGATCTAATGTTAAGATAGGCGTACCGCAAGGTTCAATTCTTGGACCTTTCCTTTTCTTGGTTTATGTCAATGACTTGCCTTACATGGTTGAGAAGCAGGCTGGCATAGTGCTGTTTGCTGATGACACCTCGCTTATATTCAAACTTGATCGACATAGCACAAACGCTAGCGCGGTGAACAGCACCTTGTCTTCCATTTCTGATTGGTTTTCTGCCAATAATCTCATGTTGAATGCGAAAAAGACTCAATGCGTTAGATTTTCTCTTCCCAATGTGAGACAGGGCTGCGTTGACATAATGATAGATGGTGAAAAACTCGATCTTGTTGAAAGTACTACCTTCTTAGGAATTACAATAGACTCGAAACTTCAATGGGGTGCTCATATAACTAAACTTTCAAATAGGCTTAGTTCTGCGGCTTATGCTGTTAGGAGAATAAGACAATTGACAGATGTAGCAACTGCTAGACTAGTGTACTTTAGTTACTTTCATAGTGTAATGTCTTATGGCATACTCCTGTGGGGGAATGCAGCCGATATTCAGACTATTTTTATTTTACAAAAACGGGCAATTCGTGCTATTTACGGGTTAGGATCTAGAGACTCACTCAGAGAATTATTCAAGAAAATAGATATACTTACCTTGGCATCACAGTATATATTTGAAAACATAATGTATGTAAGGAAAAATATTTCCTCATACAATAAAGTAAGCGATTTTACCGATAGAAACTTACGTAATAAGAATGACTTAGTTGCCCCGTTTTATAGGCTTAAAACAATTAATAAGACATTTATGGGGAACTGTATACTTTTTTATAATAAATTGCCAAAATCGATCCTTGATATGCCAGACAAAAGATTCAAAACTTATGTAAAGAAAGTACTTTGTGAGAAGGCTTATTATAGGACCGATGACTACCTTAAAGACAAAAAAGTCTGGCGTGAGCTTGACGCGGGTCCCTCTAAAAGTTTGTAATATAGGTACTCGAAAATGTCATAATTTGGTACATTTTGTACAAACTGAATCTACAACTTGACATTACTTAAAATTTTGACATTCTAAAAATTAAATTTAAATTATGATATGACATAACAAACAAAACAATGTATTCTCTGTCCACATTAACTTTAAGTATTAATTAAATTGTGAGTTGACGTCCTTGGAGAAAAGGTGCAGTGCAGTTTGTTACCGCTTCTTCTGCACTAGCGCTTTGGAAGCGGTAGTAAACTTAGCTGTAAGTAACTATTTGACGTCAACAATTGTGCAACAAAATAATGACGATTATTAAGAGATATTATAAATATCCTATGATAATAAAGATAAAAAAAAAAAAAAAAAAAAAAAACTTCAAAAATATTTTCTTAGAATTTAGGAGTTTAAAAGTATTCCACATCTTGGTGACATAAATCATCCCTTCCTTAGCCCGAAGCTTCAGCGCGATCAAATGTAAAGTATTTTAATTCTTTACGGCTTTTCCTATAAAAGACGGAACCTTACGACCTTTGGAAAAGAATTCTCAAGATATAGCTCCAACTTTCAATAAAAACATGTTTCTAGTATACTTTACAATACTTTACACTATCCTATATCCGTAAGATTTTAAGAGAATTTTGTGTCTTCTGGTTCTAAGCAGGCAGAGCCCAAGGCCGCAAGACCCAAAGGCTTTAAGCGTGATAGTGAGCGAAAATCAAAAGGCATATTTTTATCAAAATGCTAATAATAGTAAGTAAAGGCAACTTATTAGTTGTAGCATTAAAGAGTTGTATCAAATAGTACAAAACTATTAGATTTTTTACCATTTCATTGTAATGATACTTTTTACTAAATAATAATAGGTACACTAATTCTAAAAACCTAATATTATTTCAAACACCTTTTAGCTTGATATTCACAAGTGATGCATCATCTTGAGAAAAATTACATCAAACTACTATACTCAAAATTCTTCAGAAAGTATTTAATCCGAGCTATAAAATTGTTGCAAATATTTTGATGAGCCGTAATGGAAAGAAGATAAAAGGTTTTCATTGGTTACAGCTTAATAGCTCTAGAGTTGAGTACGTAAAAGGGATTAAATTAAATTTTATTAGTAAAAGATAGGGGTTTTTATTAGGGGTCCTTTGTCTATAACCTTTTGGCATTTATTAAGATGAAGATAAATATTATGACAAGAATGTATTAATTTTGATGTACTTAAATAATTTTATTCTCTTTTTGATCTGGGAATCAAAACTAAGCCTGGGGCGAAATAATTAGGAGTGTTTTCTTTGGCCATTATGTATTATCTTGTTATTATATTTAAAATAACATTTCTAATTCAATTGACTATTATAGATCTTATGGAAAAATAAAAAAATGAGCATTAGATTAAAAGCATTTATTTTATTATATTATATTGCGGCTCCTATAATGTTACTGTATAATGTTATGAATTTGTAATCTGAAATGTTATGGAGCGTAATAAATGTTTGAAATATTTTTTTTACTTGGTAACTCTTTCATTAGCACAAAAAGGCGGTTGACATGAAAGAGTATTATTAGTAAAGACAAAACTAAGAATAATATTTACGGCTTTCTTCCCACACCGGTCGTAAAAACCATAGACCTAGATTTTTTTATTGCGTTCTTAAATCTATGGTAAATATGGTAAAAACCGACATAGTAATGAACAGAAATGCGAATCATATTAATATCCGATAAGGCTGGACATAGAGAGATTCTTAAGAGAATGGCAGCAAATTGCTCGGAGAGGAGAGGAAAAGAGGAGAGCTTTGCCCAGCAATGGGACATAACATCATACATACATACTATCACGTCTTTATCCCTAATGGGGCAGACAGAGCATTTTGGGTCTTGCGGTTCTACGCAGAGCCCAGGGTCGCAAGACCCAAAAGCCACTTTTAGCGTCATGGTGGGCGAGAAGATGGAAAAGCAATCAATACAGTGATGGTTTGCTAGCCGCATCGCCTGTTAACATGATTTGCATTTTTGCCAATTCCCTCGATCGGCTTTTACGATCTGCGTGGGAAGAGAAGCAGCTGGTACATTCTAAGTTTTTTTATTTCTCCCAGACCAGCATGGGAGCAACAACAACACAACATCAGACTATTTAAAAAAAGGCTGGACACAGCTAACGGATAACCTATCACACTATTTTGATTTCTTTTTAACCTATCACACTATTTTGATTTCTTTTTAACCTATCACACTATTTTGATTCCTTTTTAACCTATCACACTATTTAGATTCCATTTTAACCTATCACACTATTTTGATTTCTTTTTAACCTATCACACTATTTTGATTCCTTTTTAACCTATCACTATTTTGATGCCTTTTTCCTCTTTCTCACTTCCCATTATACGAGAAGTAGTCTCTGGTTCATGCAGCCTTACGTTTAACTCCTTGTGTGCCGGAATATCAGACACAATAGTTAAACAATGCATTCTCGCGTAGATCTACGCAACGGCATACGAGAGGTAAACTGTTTAGAACCGCAAGACCCAAAATGCTCTGTGTGCCCCATTACGGATGAACACGTGATAATGTATTGCATTACGGATATGTATATTATAGTCTAGCCGAAGCCCGTGACTTCCTTCGCGTAGACTTTTAAAAATGCTCATCAGGCAGAACAACTTTTGCTAGACGTCATTTTTATATTTCTTATAGTTTAGCTGGACCATTACGGCTGCATCGGGTGTTTCATTTCCTAAAATCAATTATACCCTTATGTTGCCCAGGCTTAACATCTATGTATCAAAAAAGTAGATAAAAAGACAGATTAAAAAAAAAACTTGCTCTATTTTATTATACGTATTATTTATTGAAAAAAAACATTTTGAAGCCAAAAGCTAAAGCATTCTCTCCATGTCAACCTTAAGGACGAAAATAGACAAGAAAGTTGGCGTCTAAATACCAGATAAAAAATATAAACCAGAATCTATTACTGTCTCCATATCCAATTTTGTTTTGGTGATATATTCAATTTTTATTGTATAATATATATATAAGACGACCTCCGTGGCGTAGTGGGCCACCCAGAGGTCCCAGGTTCGATCCCTGGTTAGGGCAGGTTGGAAAATGGCCTTTTTTTGTCCTGGGTCTTGGATGTTTATCTATACATATATATGTATTTGTTATAAAATATAGTATCGTTGAGTTAGTATCCCATAACACAAGTCTCGAACTTACTTTAGGGCTAGCTCAATCTGTGTAATTTGTCCCTATACATTTATTTATTTATATTTGTTATATGTCAAGATCAGTTTTGGCACCGGAAGCACACTACAGCAAATGTGACAACCCTCAAAAAACATCCAAAAACATCCATTGAACAGCATCATGACAGCTTGATACGACTACAATGGAATGCAATTGCGGCGTACAAAACAACTCAAACATCACGCGGAACCGTGCAAATTGATCTCTATTCAGTGACTCGTAGAGCTTAAATTACAATGGCGATAGTATTTCCCAGGCCACAAGGAAAATCGTGGAAATCACTCAAGCGAATTCGAGATAAATAATTGAAGTTCTTTTTTCAATTTTAATTTTGACAGACATTTTTTTTTCTTTTTATGTTTATTTTTCTTTGATACGTCGTCGACGACCACTTCTTTTATACGATTTCTTTTTTTATTGAAAGAGAGTAACATTTTATTCCTTGCTTATGGGCTTAGCAGTGGGGGGCCTATGCAAAAAAGTGAAAGTTTTTCGTCACTTTTTCCATCACGAACTACTCTGCGAAATTTTTAGGGGCTTCCATTTTTATATTCGTTTCAAACGAATGTTCCACGACACTCAGTGTTTTTTCTACGGGTATTGTTCGTGATAATTGATATTGTAAATTACTTTGAAAATGTCTAGACGGAGCTAGCTACTACTAAATCTTACAGGAAATTTACTAACTTTCTTTTTTGTACGTTGTTATTTTTGTGGATTACCAATGTCTCCTTACCTATCATCACCATATTCAGCATGCATCTTTCTAGATCCGTATCCAATCCAGAAGTTGTTTAGGCCTTCGCTTTGCATCTGCGAGGCATGAGTAGTGATGTGTCGCCGGTTCCAAACTTACGGAAATATATATTTCCTAAATATTTCCATAAATGTCCATTGCTAGAAATATTGCTGGGAATGTTTTCGGAGATATTGCCTATCATCATCTCGCCCACTGCTGAGCATAGACCTCTCTTTGTCGACGCCTCCCATATCGGTAGTGTGCTACTCTTATCTCGTGCAATAGCAGTATCGATCAAATGTTATGTCGGTCATAAGTCTGCCGAGCAACGGTTTGTCGCACAACTATGGTACTTCCAATACGACCATTACCAAATCTCGCATCCTGTTGAATGAATACACAGGTTCTCATTGAATGCTCTCAAAACCTACCTACAAGGTTGTGATGGGCCATTGTCACGACCACACCGATTGTCTACGCATGGTCGACCATTCATTTTTTACCACTTCATCATTAGACGCGTGACTTGTCTTATTAGTATTTTACAAGTATCAATGTTCTTAGTATTTTTCTTTTAGAATAGTTTAATGTTGCAAAAATTAAACCAGGCGACCTATTATTATAGTGATTAATATAATTTTTAAATAATATTAATATGTTTTTATATATTATTTGTATGTATTTTTAAAACTCGCTGGTCGGAAGACATCGTGGCTCTAGCTGGCAAAAACTGGCAAGAAACGGCTCAGGACAGAGAGAAATGGAGTAAATTGGAGACTTAAATTACATTTTATACGCAGAAATAAAAAACAAGAACTTTCTTACTTAGATATATAGGTACATAGATATTAAAATACATATTTATACAAAAGTAGATAAATAGTTGTTATGACGACCTCCGTGGCGTAGTGGTCACCATGCTAGTTCGCCACCCAGAGGTCCCGGGCTCGATCCCCGGTCAGGGCAAGTTGGAAAAATGGCCTTTTTCAAATTGTCCTGGGTCTTGGATGTTTATCTATATATGTATTTGTTATAAAATATAGTATCGTTGAGTTAGTATCCCATAAAACAAGTCTCGAACTTACTTTGGGGCTAGCTCAATCAGTGTAATTGGTCCCTAAATATTTATTTATTTATTATTTATTAGTTCAGAAAGCAAATATTAAACTATACATAGTATACTTATTTAAAACAAACAATAAAATAATAAGATTGAATAAATACTCCTAACACTTCAGAATAACACTATTATAAGCAATATATAATAAACAATGCTATTTATAAGCAACGTAAACTATGGAAATGATACAATAAAGGATGTTTTCTTTTATTTTATTATTTATGTATTTTATAAACTATTTATTATAGTAAATAATATTAATTTTTGTATTGGTAACAGGTACGCATTGAACTTTGTACTGGTAACAGATAATCGTCTACAAAAAATGTTTGATCAACTTAACACGTTAATGGACAGTAGGACTTTTATAGAATACATCAATTGTTTTTTCTATTGTGTCTGGCTTAGTGTCCGTGAAAGAGTTAATTACTCCAAGCAACTGCAATCTCTTAAAGAAACCGTTGCCTGTAGGAATAAAGCCGCCTTTTGATATCTTTTCTAACTATTGTGCATTATCTTTGTTTAACTTAGATGTTTATCTTTATATGTATTTTTATAAAATATAGTATCGTTGAGTCTTTACTTCCTGCAAAAGTAAGTTTGTATATTTGTTTGTTTGTTACCACTTCACTTTTCAACCACTGAACTTATTCAAATGAAATTTGATATGGATATAGTTTAATACTCAGGGAAGGACATAGGATAGTTTTTATTCCGAAATTTCCACGGGTAGCGAAGCCAACGGGCAAATAAGTCTCGAACTTACTTTGGGGATAGCTCAATCTGCGTGATTTATAACTATATATTTATTTTATTGTGCATCAAACATCTTTTCTATGCATTCATCTTTTCTTTGTTTTGGTGCATTAATAGTTTTAAATAACTAATTTTACCGTTTTTTTTATAGAATGTAGTTGTTTTATCGAATAGCCATTTCTCTCCATTCATCTCGTTTTTGCGCTGTAGGGCTGCGTCACGTTGGTAATTAATGGTAGTTATGTACTCACGCATGGGATCGCTGCGACAATGGGCTGTGACGAGCAAACGAGTCGGTAAAGCCTTTTTCATACAACATAAATAAATTTATTATTTATTTATTTAAGCATTGCCATCCAACGTGGCAATGCTGCCAGCCTTTTGGGCACTCTACCGCAGGGCAATGATCTGGAAGACGTTTTCTATTTGTAAGGTTTTTCTTTTTTATTATTATTATTTGTTTAGTTTAATTTAGAGTATTATTTAGAGTATAATTTAGATTTTAATTAAGTTTTTAATTTAGTTTTTAATTGAAATTGTATTAAATAGTCATTACTTATGTTGTCAATTAATAAAGCAAGAAATATATAAATAAATTTATTATTTATTTATTTATTTATAAAAACTTTATTGTTCTACAATATAGAATTGTATACAACTGGCGAACTTAACGCTAAAAGCGTTCTCTCCCAGTCAACCATAAGGATAAACAGAGCTTTGGTAGCGAATTATTCACTAGCTGCACCTGTGGGATTTGCTCCCCGTGAAAATTTCGGGATAAAAACTATCCTATGTCCTTCACTGGGTAGCAAACTATATCCATATCAAATTTCATCTAAATACGTTCAATGGTTGAAGCGTAAAGTTGTATTAAACAAACATACAAACTCACTTTCGCATTCATAATATTAGTAGGACAGGCTGCTCCCCGCGCCTAAAGTAGCCTATTTGTTAATCCAGCTTTGTGTATAAAAAAAATTATTAAAAAATTTTTAGCCGTTTGTGCGTGAAGAAGTAACAAACATACATATACACACTTTCGCCTTTTTTTTTCACTATCACGTATTTATTTGTAATAAGTCAGACAGAGCACTTACGTTTCTACCATTTACGGATTTTGCGGCCCTAGGCTCTGTCTGCTTAGAGCCTTAGCAAACAGAGCCCAAGGCTTTAAGAGCCAAAGGCTCCTTTTAGATATCTTCTTCTTCTTATCGTGTGTGTTAGTGACTAACACTAGTGTCAGAGTTTTTAAACCGCCTTAAAGGCCTCTGATATGGTTTTAGGTAACGACCAATGTCAAAGACAGTGACCGGGACCGACGGCTTAACGTGCCCTCCGAAGCACGGATCATCTAACTTATCAGACAATCAGGAGATCAGCCTGCAATGTCCTAACCAAACTAGGACAACAACACAAAAGTCGTTGCCCCCGCTGGGAATCGAACCCGCGACCTCCGGGTATGAGCCAAACTCTCTAACCGCTACACCACGGAGGCAGTTTTAGATATGCCGGGCGAGAATATTATAAAATCACAGTACATATTATGGGCACAGGTATGGCACTTCATAGAAGCGGAGTATCATTTATGCCTACTACTACAAACGAAACTATACATCCGTGCACACGGCAATGTGTGTGTGTTTGCCGCTCAACACACGCGACAACGCAAGAGCAGAGAGGTGCGGGGAAGGGAACGGGGACACATATTGCACGGGACCTTAGAAGATTCCGTTCTGTATGTAATACTTATATTAATTATGTTCCATTGACAAAGTTTCGTACATTTCTGTAGATTAGTATGGACTAGGCTTTATGGCCCGTGGCGTAGGGCGTGGGTGGTCCACAGATAAACACACATCAGTCTCTATCACTGACACTCTAATTAATACTGCTGAGTCATCCATTTTACTCAAAATAAGCGAGTTTTGTAAAAGCAACGGACTAGAACGATTATCTATGCATATAAAAAACAGTGAGAGATATAGTAAAAGTGTAAGAATAAAAAAAAATGTCTGTTTGTACACGCTTATCTCCGAAAATTTTATTCACTGTTTTCAGTGAATAAAACAAACTTTTTAGAGGGTAAATGGTTTAAAAATCTTTTATAATATGTTATTTTAAGAAAAAAATATTAAAAAAAAATGCAGTTGTACAGAACCAAATTTTTTAAAGTAATTAACTGTGCATACGAAAAATATAATACTTTAACACATGAAAGCAGATTGAGTCCTTAGTTTTGTTAAGATTTTTCCGTAAAATGCTAGAGAAAAATTTATAAGTTCTTACTCGATTTATTTTATCAAAAGTCGACCATCTTTGAAAATAAGCGTGGCGGGGTATCTATTTCTAATTTTATTTTTAATAATAATGATACCAAAAGATTGTGACTGTTGGACCTATCCTGAACATAAAAATGCTATTATTTGTACAAGTAAACAAAACACATTATTTTCTTTTTATTAAATAAAATGGAAGGAATGCCTAAATAAGTAGAAAATTGTATACTTGGTGTGAACTAGGATACTGTGTTTCCTATATACGCAATTATAAAGATAATTACATATTAATGAACAAATTTATACCACGTTTTCCCGTGAATTAAGAATGTAATGAATGTTAATCAAAGTTATTCTTCTCATTAATAAACATTGTATTTTTATTCTTCATCTTATAAATAAATTAAATGATATTCTAACTGACGAAGCGAGCGAGGCGTACAATTCAAGTTGGGTATGTTTTACGATAACTTTCATTTGATGATATAAAAAAAAATGCAGCAACTTTTTATATAATTATTAAGTTCGTTAGGCATCAAAATTGGTTCATTTTTGATGCCGTGTTTGAGATTTATTATGCATTTTGATGAAAATAAATATTGCTCTATAACTTTCGGACCGTTTATCAGATTTGGATGAATCTAAACATTTTACGAGATAGTATTGCTATATTCCTCATCAATGTTGTTGAGTATCAAAAATATTTTACCAATTTTGGTGTTATTAAGTTAAAATCTGAAATGTGACGAAAAAATTGCTTAGGAATAGTGTTAAAAACAGATAAATCCCGATAAATCCCAGTAGATGAAGATAGTAGATGTATATTCTACTAACGTATACATCCATAAGTACAGAAGGAGTACTCACAAATTCTACCTTGCCACACCTTAACCGATACTATAGATATAGGTATAGTGTTAAAAACAGATAAATCCCCGTAGATGAAAATAGTAGATGTATATTCGTTAATAAATTAATATCACGAATCAATAAAAACTTTAAATTAAAGCCTCTTAATTACTTTCAAATATGTCTATGTCGCAGCCATCTGGTTAAATCAACCATCCAACTGGATGCCTAGCCCAGACATTAAAACCAGGCATCCAATTGGATGGCTGAACGACATCTAGCCAAGTCATTGAACGCAACGTTTAACCAGATGACTAAACGTAAATATAGTCATTTAGTTAAATTAATGGGATATTGATGAATTAGTGATATACAATACAATACTTTTTACTAATACCTACTAATTAGTAGCGAGTAAAAGAGAAATATAAGAAAATTGACTTTTCATGAGTTTACGAATGAAAAGTAACATTCCGGTCACTACGCCGTAGTGGAAAAAATCTGAACTAAATTTGAATCACTTGACTGAGTCTCGGTCAGTTATATTCAAAGGGCTATAATATAAGTGGTTAGTCATCTTGTTTAACGTTGCGTTCAATGACTTGGCTAGATGTCGTTCAGCCATCCAATTGGATGCCTGGTTTTAATATCCGGTCTAAGCGTCCAGTTGGATGGCTAATTTAACCAGATGGCTATGACATTATACACATGCAACGCTGCGACATATAAAGATATGGTAAATGATAGAAACCTATAGAGGAAGTTGACATACAGAGCAGACCCTAAATAGGGAGAAGGCTAGGAAGATAATGACGATGATTAAATCTAGAACTTATTTTGGGGCTAGCTCAATCTGTGTGAATTGTCCGTATATCATCAATATCATCAAGTCTTTTTGTCTCCACTACATGAGCACGACTCTCACTGTACTAACAGAGCCATAATTGGCCAGAGCAGCCAGAGGACTTGGCCTACACTCTCCACGCTGGCCAGACGGGTTGAAGAGGTCTCATTGTTTAGCTTGTATTTTCTAAGTCGCCTTCTACGATATCCACGGGACGACTTGGAGTGGCCCTATTCTACTCTGCCGAAAACCACACGGTATCGTTCCGTATATACCTATTTATTTTTTATTTTTTATTGTCGTTTACTTTCTAGTGATTATGTTGTTTGTAATTAAAAAAAAATTAAATTGATGTACTTCCCAGTGACGATATTAAAAAATATGTTTGTGTTGGTGGTAAAATTTAATTTTAATAAAAATCACATATTTTTTTTGTTTTTTAAATTGGTACATGTGCAGCTTCTTTTGTAAAATTAGTGTTAAATCGAATAAAACCTTAAATATATAAAATATAAATATATATAGGGGACAAATAACACTGATTAACTAGCCCCAAAGTAAGTTCGAGACTTTTGTCATGGGATACTAACTCAACGATACTATATTTTATAACAAATACATATATAGATAAACATCCAAGACCCAGGAGAATTTGAAAAAGGCCATTTTCCAACCGGGGATCAAACCCGGGACCTCTAGCTGGCGGACCAGCATGGTGACCACTACGCCACGGAGGTCGTCCTTAACCTAAGTGTAATCTACTTTTAGTATATCTGTGACAGCTAGCCGTATCTTTTTGGCCACATTACGATACAAGTGCGTTTATGTGGAATAAATACTGTTCTGAAGTCATATTATCTGTGTTATTATATTAGTGTTTGTGACTATGTAAATGACATAAATGTACAGGAGTAGAAAAATACACATAATAATACATAAATAACATGCATAAACGTACATTGCGTTATAGTGTTATGTACTTACATGTTTTATTTCCATAATTTATTTTTCTCACCTTTATTATTTTGATTGCACAGGTGTACAACTGTGCAATCATTTTTTTATTATTAAATACAATAAAATTGTTATTGTCGTAGGGATTACATCTCGTCTGGTTTATCAATATAGATCAGGAATTCGAATTATCATTTGACCTAATAATCATCGAGTTTATTTGCTAGGAAAATTTAAAAACCCGACTATCAAGAACGCCCACTGGTGATGAGTAGTGGAACTAACGATGCCACTTTATATTCATAGCGCTATTTATTATTTACTAGAGAAAGTCTTTACTTTTTTAAAGTGATAAACCTCAGTAACTTAAACGGCTGAACCAATTTTCATCTTACATAATTTAGCGTCGAACAATTCTCTTTTTGGACAGGGCTCAAAACATTTGTAAAAATTATGTTAGTATTACGTCGTTCATTTAGCTAACGTATACATCCATAAGTACAGAAGGAGTACTCACAAATTCTACCTTGCCACACCTTAACCGACACTACAGATTCTGCCATATCTATCATTTATTATTATGAGATACAAAATTTTATCAAACTTAAGTTATACAAAAACAATTAATGACTAAGTAATTAGGAAAAACAATATTGTGCCTTAGAAAATTAGGAAAATTAAAAGGATCCCAATCAAATAACAATGACCACGACCCTCAAGAATGAGGAAAATTACTGAGAAGAAGAAGCTAAGCTGTACTTGAATAGATGATAAGGAAAATGTAATTTATCCCTAACATTTTACTTGTCAACACAGATGTCTTTATCTTTGAATGAAACGAATATTCGACCCATATTTTTTGTTTAGCGAAATAGTAAAATTCACAAACTTATTTAAATGACATGTAGTTAACGTAAATCGGTTTACAAATTATACAAACAATTTCTGGAAATGGGGTTTTAGAAAAATAAATATATATAAGGCTCGCATGTACTAACTAGTATTACGCGAGTTTACCACCTTTAACTGCCTCCGTGGTGTAGTGGTTAGAGCGTTCGGCTCATCCCCGGAGGTCGCGGGTTCGATTCCCGGCGGGGGCAATGACTTTGTGTTGTTGTCCTAGTTTGGTTAGGACATTGTAGGCTGATCACCTGATTGTCCGATAAGTAAGATGATCCGTGCTTCGGAGGGCACGTTAAGCCGTCGGTCCCGGTCACTGTCTTTGACATGGGTCGTTACCTTAAACCATGTCGGAGGCCTTTAAGGCGGTTTAAAAACTCTGACACTAGTGTTAGTATATTTAGACACACAAGAACTAACTAGTATTAAGCGAGTTTACCTACTTTTATAAAGTAGTCGTATGGATAAGCTAATTTTTCAAATAATGTTATCTACATACTCTTTTAATAATTTGATAATGGTTCATCCGTCAGAATTGTATTGAATGAAAAGAGCTAGTCCCAGTAGTCCTACCAAGTTTGGTCCACTAGTAGGACTATTGGGATATTTCGTCCCAAAAGTGTGGAAGGTTATGGGGAAGACCTTTGAGTGAAGTAGGAAAGGTAAGGTAAAAATAATGAAAAATTCAAACTACTTGACTATCAAACTCAGATACCTTGCCATATTATAAATAAAAATAAACTAAATAGTGCATACTATGCCATTAACACTTTCAAGGCGTACTTATTTATCAATTTGAAAGTTGTCAATGTAAATATTACTAAATTATAATTTATAACATTCGATATTTAATAATCTATCTTTTATTTAAACATCCATGCTGGTCTGTGAGAAAAGAAAAACTTAGCATATACCAACTGCTGCTCCTATCGCCTAGATCGTAAAAACCGGTTGAGGGAAAAATGGTCTTTGGGTCTTCCGGCCCTGGGTCTTGCCTGGTTAGAGTCACAATTCCCAAAAGGCTATGGCTACCCCATTACGGATAAAGACGTTATAGTGAATGTATTAAAATAAAATAAAAAATACATATGTTTAACTTTATTTTTTATTTAACTTCTAAAAATCGATGCCTGTTTTGGTTTTTAATACAATTCAATGTCTTTATTAATTGTATTTTAATTAATAAATAATACTTCTGACCACATTTTAAATGAATATAATTTCAAAAGTTAATGTGTTGTATAAAATTGTGTACCTAATTAATTTCACAAATTGCACTTTAATTACACCTATCACACAACTAACTATTTAAAAAAATATATAAAATATGAAGTTGTATTTTTTTACTTACTCACTGTTGTTATAGTACATATTTGTATTCATAATTACCTATGTGATAAGAATAAGTAAAAATATTTAAAGAAAAAAGTTTTTGTTTGACCTAATAAAAAAAATCACAGTGTGACCACACTTTTTTTGTAATTAATATTTAACTAAAAAAAGTTGAATAAAGTCTTCTTCTTCTTATATTTAAGAGCTGGACTCTTGTCGGTGGAGTGCTTTCCATGTCTCTCTTCCTTCCGCTAAATTCTTAACCTCTTTATATGTTTTCACGTTTAATTTTTCTTTTATTTGGTCTATAAATTTTCTTCTGGGTTTTCCTACAGTAAAGTTAGTACATATTTATTATTATATACCTATACTATAATTTGTAATTTGCAAAGGTATTGATTTATAAAGTGTATATTTCAATAAAAAGACATGTCAAGATTGTTTATATTTATTTAAATACCTAACCAAACAGAGTATAAATAACTTATTAATGATAATGTTTAAAATCGAAAAAATAAATAACTTACCCGGCTTAGCAGCAGGTAAAACACTCACAACCTCCACCATTGTCACTCAAACACGATCCTTGGTCAATAGGAAGTGTCGCCGCGCGCGCCGGCACTAGACCGCCGGCAGAAAGGATTGTATATATATAGCAATGGAACTTGAATGCACTATCAGTACGGTGGCTATATGTTTGGAATTTGTGGGATTTTTTATATATCACACTAATATTATAAAAGCGAAAGTTTGTGAGTGTCTGTTTGTTATCTCTTTACGCTCAAACGGCTGGACCGATTTTGATAAAATGTAGTATGCAGGAAGCTTGGATTAAAACATAGGCTATTTCTTCGCGGGGTGCAGCTAGTTAAATCTATATACATATAATAAAACAGTAAAAAAAGTGTGTCTGTACATTCAATATATTTCCAAAAAAAATATTGGGGGCGATGGAGACGTACTATTAGAGTAAGAATTTAAAAAAAATGTCTGTCTGTTTGTCTGTATGTCTGTTTGTCTGTTTGTACACGCTAATCTCCGGAAATACTGGACGGATTCGAATGAAACTTTTCTTGTTTTAAAGCTTTTAAACCTGGGCAACATATAGGGTATAAATGATTTTGGAAAATGGAACGCCTTATGCAGAACCATAATGGTCCAGCTAAACTATAAGAGATATAAAAATGCCGCCTTAGTAAAAGTTGTTCAGCCTGATGAGCATTTTCCAGAGACATAAAGTCCACGCGAACGAAGTAGCGGGTTTCGGCTAGTATATAATAACAAAAAAAGATAAATGTCGCCGCGCGCTCCTGCCCGGTCTCATAATTCGGCAATGCACTCGGAAATTTTCATTAGAATTTACTCTCGCCTATGCAAATGGTAGGTACATCAGTAGCAAGTGGTACTGACCGCGAATATGATATAATGTGAATACGATAAGACAAAAAATGGGAATGTCCTTGCGCTGCAATACGGATTATATTAATATATGGATAATATAAGTATTATAGATTTCTAAGACCCAGTAAAAAATTAAATAATACCTACAAAGTTTAATTGGATTTAATAACATGTTAACAAATACAGTGTCAGCCTAACGGTTTGTAAAAAGGTCTCACATTATGTACTGAAACTATTTTAAAGGTGAACCCAGTCCATGATGTGGACATAAGTAAAACAAATGTTATTAGACGTATGGTTTCCAGCAGAGTAAAATAGGATCTCTTTAAGTTTTTTTTATTACTTTTTTGAAAGTAAAAGTATAAAATACTAAAGTATATATATGTATATATTAAAACAATTTTGACTTTAAATTCAGACCACGGTACTGAGAAAATGGTCGAGCTCCAAAGATTTACTGCAATTTGTAACTTTGTCCCAAAAAACGCAGAAATGATAGACTCATCAACAATGTCATTAAAGCGTGTTCGATACTCGCGTGATATAAACTGCAGGATAGGGTGGATCCTACAAATTGATTTAATTTGATGCATTTTTTATCTTCCACAGGAATTTCTCTCTAATATCAAGCTTTTGGCATACATTCTATAGTATACATTACTAACAACTTTTTACAAGTAGTTGGACCTTGTTATCCGTTATAGATTTTGAGTAATAAAATTTTTTATGTAAATTATCGTGAACGTAATGACGTCTAAAGGAGCGTAATGACATTTATACGTGTTGGTCTTATTTTCTTCATAAGAATTAGTTATACTAAATAAAAGACAAAGTAACATCAGTACTTGGTTTATTACTTAATATTACAATTAAGATTGAGTAATCAGAATAACATTTTTTTTTTGTATTAGTCTCATCAGGAGATCACCAAGTTAAATGAAAAATAAACAAATAAATTTCTGAATTTCAACCTTGACTTATTTTTTTACCCAATCATGATTAATATAAACTTACAATATACAGTACAAATATACTTACTAAATAACCTTTGTTTCTACCATTAAATATATTTAATATCTTTTTTACATTTTGTCTGTCTATATGTATGTTTTTTCACCCATCACGCAAAAACTATATTTATGGCAGATTTTTATGATATTTGGGATGTTGGTAGCTAAATGATGAGGTCAACATTTAATATGAAATTTATTAAAGATAAATATCTGATTCCTAAGGAAATATACGAAATACGTCACAAGAACGATGTCGCGGGCGCAGCTAGTATATACAGTACACATGAGTATGAAAAAATCTTGTTTGTTTAATAGTAAATAGTCTACGAATAACAAGAACTTATATTATCACACAATATTTTGTCATTACGTTCACGATAATGTCATTACAAAATATCTAATTTTAACGTAATAAGAATATATTGTGTGTGTAAAGAGTAAAACTACACACAATTATCGTTGACCACCAGGGTCTATCATATGCATAAATCCGAATTTATTTACGGTTGATCCTTTTGAAATTACACGCACTTTGCTGAATGACGCAAAGGTGTGACAAAACACTGCGAACGAAACTTGGTCGACGAAATAGCAATAAGACACGTCTTTCTCCCACTGACTACGGGCGGTGGGCGGGTGTTCCATGGGGTTTCGACGCGTCTCGACACGAGCAAACATGAACTGGAGACGTTCAAATGTCGAATTGTCATCGTGAACTGAATGACGGGTTTACAGTGACAAAACTTTGAACTCATTTATTTTCTTAAATATTAATTTTTATATATTATCACGTCAAAAAAATGAATAAGACATTCATCTATTAAAAGTAGTTTTTTTTATTATTTTCTCTTTCTTATAGTTTTTTTTTTGTTATTATATGTTGCCAAGGAGACCGCTTGGCTTCAAACGTCTGAATGACGTTTTGCGTAGTTTTTTTAATTTATTTTTTTAAATGCAAATAAAACACAATTTAGACTTTCTTACCTTGATAATATAAACCAATTCACATAATATGCAATAAAAATTAATTTAGAAAAACGAAAATTTCATATGAAAATCGACGGTAGATTGGTGAGAACTAATTTTGTAGGATCCACCCGATAATGATCTTCATTACGTCTGAGATTTAAGGAAGTGGGAAGATGACAAGGATGGTTTGCAATCTAAAATATATCTCCATTTCACAGTCTAAATACTGTAAAAAGCTAATAAATCACTAAGTAGAAACATCTTGAGCAAGTTACTGTTATGGATATTTTGTCCAAAAAAGACGCAGAAATGATGGTCACAGCAACCACATAATCAAAGTGCGTTTGATGCTTATATGTTAACCGAGGACTGACTGAGAACTGACTAACCCCCTATAAAAAAAGGGGTTATAAGAGGCGAATACCTACATTAAGAGATAAATTTATCCTACGTTGACTTTTTTTTTACTTTGATGATTTTGTGGTCAGAAGACCTAAACAAGGTTGGTTGCACTCTGGGAGTGCCGGCAGAAGTGAAAACTTGAATATTAACGTTGTGCATTTTTGATATTTTGGAATGGTTAGGGAATAATTTTGCACGAATTGCTTTTAAATAATTATCACTATTAAATATTTCAAATCTTTTCTGAACCACAGTCTTTCACAAATGTCACAAGCATGACCAAATTCATTTTTAACAAAATTATTTTCAAATATGGCCACTACACAGACGGTCGAGCCATCAGCTGTCACCATCCATGGATGCGCGTAGCACGCTGTAACATAAACACACACGAACATTCGCGCAAGCGCCCTGCGCCGTCTTACGAATTTTCTAGATCAGGTCACGTGTCCTGACGCGAGTTTAACATTTTTTACCCATTCCAAAAAAAGTGCACAACGCCGCTAAAGAAGTTTTCACTTCAAAATTAAATTAAATTTCAAATTCTTAGTCAGTCATTAGACCTTTACAGGCACTTTTACACGTCAATAATAATAATAATAGTATATTTGTACATTAAGTGTAGTGTATATTAAAATTTCATTTATTTTTTATAGAAATGCTACCGATACCAGCGCTACGCAACGATCACTGAGAAAAAACGCCTAAAGAAACACATTCTTTCAGTATTGCTGGCCTCCTCGCCAGAAAGGCTTTGTCAATGTCTTTTTGTTAATATTAACTACAACATAGAAGGGACATACATACATACAAACATACATAATATTACGCCTGTTCCCCATAGGGATAGGCAGAGACTATGGATCTCTTGCTACGGTCCTGACAAACCTCTTTTACTTCATCTAAACTCATCAATCTCTTCATACATGCCCTTCGGTTACGGATACTTTTTACCTCTCCTTTTTTTAGAACGTCTGCATTTTGGTCGAAAAATGTTCGCCGAGGCCGACCCTTTCCTACTGTTCCTTTCACATTCGTCATATGAATATTCTTTGTCAATCTCTTTTCATCCATCCTCTCTACATGCCCAAATCATGTTATCATCCCTTTCTCTATTTTTGTCACAACTTCCTTTTTTACTCCACACCGCTCCCTTATGTCATCATTCCGTATTCGATCTTTTAAGGTAACACCACACATACTCCTCAGCGCTCGCATTTCAACTGCATTTATTTTACTTTCATGGAAGGGACATACCCGTAATAAATCAAACCACGGGCAATACTAGATCACTATCCAACAGACAAAAAACAAAAAAATCGACATTCCCATACAAATGGCCCGGAGTGCTATTTTTCATGGAGGGACTCAGCGAAACACAAAACGTGTAGTTTTCCAACTCACCGTTCGCGTAAAATACAAATTGATCGTATTTTTGAAACCGTCGTGTCAGCGAAAAACAATATTGTTTTACGCAGAAAACATCGTTAATTTGTCTATGCTTTTCAAAAAATTCGAACAGGAATAAAAAAACCAACGTGAAATGGAACGGATTTCCCATGATTGGTTTCGATGACATATCTACGCTACAAATGTCAAAATTACGAGTGGTCAAAATCACTCGTTGCAAATCCTTCGCAAACTACCGATTCAAAAATGCGCCCGTTTGGAAACGCTCGCGCAAACCCTTCGTAATGTAACAAGTGGTTTCAAAAATACGTCTCCCGGGCGGCTGCAAAGTTTCGTATAAAAATGACAATATACTTTTTTTGTGTTAATTCCGTTATTCTATAATGAACTAAATTATCTCATGGTTCTATTTATTACGGGAATGTCTCTTTCACGTTATAGAATACAATGCTGACACATTATACCTACCACTTACGTTGACGACGTTACTCCCATGCTGGTCTGGGAGAAAAGAAAAAACTTAGAATGTACCAGCTGCTTCTCTTCCCGCGCAGATCGTAAAAGCCGATCGAGGGAATGGGCAAAAATGCGAATCATTTTAACAGGCGATGCGGCTAACAACCCGTCACTGTATTGATTGCTTTTCCATCTTCTCGCCCACCATGACGCTAAAAATGGCTTTTAAGTCTTGCGGCCCTAGGCTCTGCATAGAGCCGCAAGACCCAAAATGCTCTGTCTGCCCCATTAGGGATAAAGACGTGATAGTATGTATGTATGTATGTTACGTTGACGACTTCCGTGACGTAGTGGTCACCATGCTAGTCCGGCACCCAGAGGTCCCGGGTTCGAGCCCCGGTCAGGGCAAGTTGGAAAATGGCCTTTTTCAAATTGTCCTGAGTCTTGGATGTCTATCTATATATGTATTTGTTATAAAATATAGTATCTTTGAGTTAGTATTCCATAACACAAGTCTCGAAATTACTTTGGGGCTAGCTGAATCAGTGTAATTTGTCCCCATATATATTTATTTAATGCTGCCGAAAGGTTTAACAAACATAAATAAGGAAACTAGAAATACTTAGTAGTCAAAAAGCAAAGCCGAAATGACCAGTCCCTCCCGGTAATTCCCAAATTGACACCTGGATCAGCCATCGTTAAAATCCTATCCTGCTAATCCTACTTCCTACTTCCTACTAATATTATAAATGCGAAAATGAGTTTGTATATTTGTTTGTTTGTTACCTCTTCACGCTTAAACTACTGAACCGATTTGGATGAAATTTGGTATGGCTATAGTTTGAGACTCGGGTAAGGACATAGGGTACTCTTTATCCCGAAATTCCCACGGGGAGCGAAGCCCGCGGCACAGATTACTAATAAGTTACTACGTAACAGATACATCACTTCCCTACAAACGCCAAATACCTACGCTTTATTTAACTAAACTTTCTAGCTGTCAAGCGACGCGAGGAAATATGAGCCTAACTGCTTTGACTCAACGGAGCGTTTTAAGTGCACAGCGGGCGATGACGTCGGCCGTTGTAAGATTACCTTAGGGTTGACTCAATGTTGTAAAATACAAAAATGAACGTGACGCATATTTATGAAAAGAAATTTTATTAAAAAGGATCTATAGATGATTTGACTTTAAAAGTTGTGACGTAATAAGAGCGTGTGATTTTCATAGAAACTTCATTAACTGTGGATGTACCGTACATCGCAATGAGAAACATACGATATTGAGTAATTCTTTATAGCATACTTTCTAGTTCACGTAAATCGTTGTTATATACTTTACTAGAGGAGCTCGGTGGCCCGCACTAGCACTTTCGCATGTAAAGCGGCACCGGGCGTGGTCCGCACTTGGATGGGTGACCACAAGTGGCATAAAAATTGAGCTCCTCTGTGCTTCGGAAGGCACGTATAAGCCATTGGTCCCGGCTGTCATATTGTATGGCATGGCAGTCATTAAGCTATGTCAGATGCCTTTAGGCAGCTTGAAAAATCTGAAACCAGTGTTGGCCACTTACACACACGAAAAACAACAACATATACTATCTGGATACAGTACATCGATGTTAAACTTTCGACGTTCAGTAGGACAATCAAACTTAGTACCTACAAAATAATCTGATTGGACGAGACAGTACCAAATCCTATTCTATACGACTACCTACTTTTTAACGAAAAAAAAACACTTTCCTCGTCTTTTGGCAATGTGAAAAACGACAATTCTTTATTGGTTCTTTGATTTTGACATTGGAATACCGCACAATAATGTCTTGACATTGTTAAATATAACGCTTGTTTATATTGTAAATATAATATAAATATAAGAAGATATTGTAAACAAACAATACGCAGTAAGCAAGTCTCATGCACGCGACTACACACACAGGCCGGAGTGCGGCGCCCCTTTGCCACTTGGGCGTTAGAAAACACGGCTAGCCGGTAGGTACATTTTTGCGATCTTGATCGAGTGACGGAGGCCTGCCCGCGGGTACAGCTAATCAACCATATAGAGGAGATCCAACGACCCGACCAGCGACATCACTCAATCCCGCAGACTTTGTCAAGAGGTAATAGGTACCAAATATTCAGTTTTATTTGTTACTAGCTATACCCGCGGGCTTTGCTCCCCGTGGGAATTTCGGGATAAAGAGTACCCATGTCCTTCCCCGAGCCTCAAACAATATCCATACCATATTCATCCAAATCGGTTCAGTAGTTTAAGCGTGAAGAGTTAACAAACAAATATACAAACGCACTTTCGCATTTATAATATTAGTAGGATTACGCTATTTAATATGGATTGCTTATTTTATTAAAATCATAAATAAAATAAACAAACGTATGTTTGTCACATAATGATCGCAGAGCAACATGATTTACAGTATGCATTATGTTTGCAGAATAAACAGCCATGTAATACAATGTGATAGAATAATAGTAATAAATAGAACCACAGGCTATATAATACTAGACCACTGTAGTATAATCTTATACCTTTAAACGAGCAATTCTTGTATATTTATATGTATATTTCTGTGATCTCGAATACGGCTCTAACGATTTCGCTGAAAATTGGTATATGGGGGTTTTCGGAGGTAAACAATCGATCTAGATTAGTCTTATGTTTGGGACAACGTGTGTTTTCGAGTTTTCATGCGTTTTTCTTTCCACGCAGAATAAGGTCGCTAATTTCCTCGCACCGGCCGCTATTCGTTTGGCTCAGTGGTTTAAGATGCGGACCGCTAGAAAGAGTGTTACGGGTTCAAATTCCACTTGGTGACTTACTTTTGTTTTTTTTTATGTTCAAGTTCATACATAATTTTTTAATATTGTTTTTAGACAAGTTTAAAAACATGTAGTTAATGTTTGAGATGTAACCGAGCAAAGCTAGGTCGCCCAGGTACTAAAATTAAAATAACAAACATACAATACTGCACCCGCCCGAACAATTCATATTTTCGAAAGTCGATATTTTTTGTTTTGTTTTTTGACTGTGATTTTATTATCATTTGACTAAAGTTATCTAATATATCCCGTGGTTCGATTATTACGGGTACTTTCCTTTCACGTTGTATATTATATCAAACTTGTTGACATCTGAAAGTGCCTGCAAAGGCCTAATAGATAAACATTTGATTATTTATTACAGCATCCCGGACTTCGATGAAGCACATTAAAGCACCATTTAGTCGATGCAAGTTTCTTGCCTGTTGCATACCATTTTAATGAAGCTTCTTCTTGTCGTGTGTGTTAGTGACTAACACTAGTGTCAGAGTTTTTAAACCGCCTTAAAGGCCTCTGACATGGTTTTAGGTAACGACCAATGTCAAACATGACAGTGACCGGGACCGACGGCTTAACGTGCCCTCCGAAGCACGGATCATCTTACTTATCAGACAATCAGGTGATCAGCCTACAATGTCCTAACCAAACTAGGACAACCACACAAAGTTGTTGCCCCCGCCGAGAATCGAACCCGCGACCTCCGGGTATGAGCCGAACGCTCTAACCGCTACACCACGGTGGCAGTTATTGAAGCAATAGATAACTTCTACAGACCATTATTTGGTAATCTGTAAAATTAGAAACATTTTTAAAAAATGGCGAAATTTTATATTTAACACCTCCAACAGATTGGAACGGATAAAAGTTGAGAAATTACAAGAGGAAGATGCAAAAAAGAAATATAAATCAATAGTAATAGAAAAATTTAAAGGAATAGAGGACGAATGTGAGATAGAAAACGTGTGGACAGTATTAAAAGAGGGAATGATTGACACCACTATTGATGTATGTGGTATGACAAAAAGAAGAAAAGGCAAGGATGTGGTAAATGTATGGTGGGACAAGGAAGTACAAGACGCTGTAAAAAAGAAGAAGAAAGCATGGAAGGATTGGTTGTCAGTACGAGCTGATCGAAGAAATCAGAATGCAAGGGATAGTGATGTATTTGCAGCAAAGCAAGAATATAAGAGGATGAATGTAATTGTGAAAGAGATAGTAAAAGAGAAGAAAAAAGAACAAAAGGATCTTTTTTCTTCTCTTTTTCAAGACTTTAAAAGTAATATTAAATATTTTTGGAAGAGCGTTAAAACAGCTAGAGGTAAAAATACGACCTCTGAGTTAAACAAGATCAGAGACAAGAATGGAAGATTATTAGTTGGGTTACAGAGTGTAGTAGATAGATGGAAGGAATATTTTGAAGGACTGTTTGAAAAAGATGAAATGAGAGTACCGGAGCCTGAAAATGACGCACAAGAGAGTGATATGCAAAATTATGATGAGGAAATAAGTATGGATGAAGTAGTGAAAGCATTAAATAGTATGAAAATGGGAAAAGCTGGAGGATATGATAGGATTACTGTCGAAATGCTGAAGGCTGGACAGGGCATAGTAGCAAGTCAGTTGTGTCACCTTTTCAATCTTTGTTTTAAAAACTGTGTGGTGCCAAAAGATTGGTGCAATGCAGTAATTGTACCGCTGTATAAAGGAAAAAGTTCACAGCAAGACTGTAAAAACTACCGAGGCATTAGTCTTCTCAGCGTTGTCGGCAAATTGTATGCAAAGGTCTTGATAGAAAGGGTGGTGAAAAATACCGAAGAGAAGTTATGGGATGTACAAGCGGGATTTAGAAAGGGTATGGGATGCACTGATCAGGTCTTTTCTTTAAGATGCATTTTAGAGAAGTTTTTGGCCAAAGGTCGAAAAGTCTATTGCATCTTCGTAGATTTAGAAAAGGCCTATGACAGAGTGGTGAGAAATGAACTGTGGTCAACATTGTCTGCGTATGGGCTGAGCAGCCATCTGATCCGAGCACTGAAATCTCTTTATAGGAATTCCAGTGCTTGTGTCAGAATTGACGGCGAATACACAGACTGGTTTAACATCGAAAAAGGTGTTAGACGGATGTGTAGCGTCGCCTTGGCTGTTCAACTTATTCATGGACAGTTGTTTGACAGATTTGAAAGATGATGAATGTGGTGTCAGAATGGATGAGTTATTAATCAAATGCCTTCTCTATGCCGATGACCAAGTAATACTTGCGGACTCAGAGGAGGAATTACAGAAGATGATAGCTGTTACGAATGATGCATTAGAGAAAAAGGGTATGAAAGTTAATATCAGTAAAACCAAAGTTATGGTTTTTGAAAAGGACGATAGTGCAACAGAATGCAATATTTTAATAAATGGGGTGAAAGTTGAGCAAGTGAAAGAGTTTGTATACTTGGGATGTATGTTTACAAAAGATGGTAAGTACGAGGGTGATGTTGAAAAAAGAGTGAATGCGGGTAACCAAGTGAATGGAGCGTTGCATTCCTTTATGAGCAGTAGGAAGGTATCAGACAAGGCACGTCTCGCTGTTCATAAAGGAGTACTGATACCTACTTTAATGTACGGTAGTGAGAGTTGGGTATGGCAGAGAAAGCATTAAAGTAGAATAAATGCAGTTGAAATGCGAGCGCTGAGGAGTATGTGTGGTGTTACTTTGAAAGATCGAATACGGAATGATGCCATAAGGGAGCGGTGTGGAATAAAAGAGGATGTTGTGACAAAAATAGAGAAAGGGATGTTAAGATGGTTTGGGCATATAGAAAGGATGGATGAAAAGAGATTGACGAAAAATATTTATACGACAAATGTGAAGGGAACAGTAGGAAAAGGTCGGCCTCGGCGAACTTTCTGCGACCAAATTGCAGACGTTCTAAAAAAAAGGAGAGGTAAAAAGTACCCGTAACCGAAGGGCATGTATGAAGAGATTGATGAGTTTAGATGAAGCAAAAGAGGTTTGTCAGGATCGTAGCAAGTGGAGGTCCATAGTCTCTGCCTACCCCTGCGGGAAACAGGCGTGATATTATGTATGTATGTTTAGAATTATAGAGAACTTGCATGGTCTTTACCTAAACATATCATGCTTTGGGTAGAACTGGTATGGCTGAGAGTTCGCCTTATAAACACAATTATTTCTCTTCATTGTCACTAGACAGCGCTATAGGTAATAATAAAAACATTAATATCTTACTATTATTTAAATAAAGTAGTACTATATGCAGATGTTCTGAAGAAAGGTGATGTAAGGAGAACCCATAACCGAAAAGCATGCCTGAAACGAGTTATGAGTGTTGACGAAGCAAAAGTGGTTTGCAAGGATCGTAGTAAGTGGAGATCCATAGTCTCTCCTACCCCCATGGGAAACAGGCGTGAAACTATGTATGTATCTTTGCCTACCCCACAACTCCAGTTTTGCCTACTTACCCTCCATAAGTTTCTATAGCGTTGGGTATCTGTTACATTCATTTTAATATTTTTGGCTATACAAACTATTTGCTATGATAAAATGAAATGCAACAGGCAAAATCTTGCACCATCTAAATGGGACTTTACAGATGCGCCTGCAAATATATTATATTTAAAATGAGGAAGAGTATCATCATGACCAGTCAACAAACATCTCGAGCTTATCTTGGCATTTCCAACAAGTCTCGATGGCCCTTGATGATATCAAGAGACATAGAACCGATAACTATTATATTACGATAGTTATCGGTAGTGTTCTACTGAGATTCCGTCACTAGCTGTCCAAGTGACCAGATGATTTGATGTGATTATCAACTTGTCCAGTGTTTTACAGTCACGAGCTTGTGATAACTTCAAGATAATATTGTCAAAAAATTACTGACGTACCAAACGTTAAGTGGAACAAGAAATAAATATATATACGGACAAATCACCTAGATTGAGCTAGCCTCATAGTAAGTTTGAGACTTTAGGTCAATTTGAAATGTGCCAAATTGTTCCCCTGTCAGTATTGAACTTGGGACCTCCGGTGTGACAGCGTAGTGTGATGACCACTAGGGCACATAGTAATAGGTTAGTATCCTGGGACAAAAAGTCAAAAATCAAAAATCATTTATTTATCTTCGGATATTTGTGTTACTTAATAATGATAATTATCAATTTTTCTTTTTCTTTCGATTTCTAAAAAAGTAAATGATAACGTCAGATTGCTCGGTTACGCAAGAACAAAAGAAACGGTAACAAACTGTTCTGCAGTATTTTCTCCAAAAACGTCAACAAATAATTATACTGATATTAAAATTAGATATGTGGACTGAGAATATATTGTTATGTCATAATTTTAATGAAGCATGATGTCAAGTTTAAAATTAATATAAATTTTCTATATTTAGTACTTATAAACATGTAAAGAATGTACTCAAATTATGAAATTTGTGGATATACAAAATCAAATCTTTAAGAGGCACCAAGCTCAAGCCAAATATTTTTGTCTTTAAGGTAATCATAGACGACCTCCGTGGCGTAGTGGTCACCAGGCTAGTCCGCCACCCAGAGGTCCCGGGTTCGATCCCCGGTCAGGGCAAGTTGGAAAATGGCCTTTTTCAAATTGTTCTGGGTCTTGGATGTTTATTTATATATGTATTTGGTATAAAATATAGTATCGTTGAGTTAGTATCCCATAACACAAGTCTCGAACTTACTTCGTGGCTAGCTCAATCAGTGTAATTTGTCCCTATATATTTATTTATTTATTTATCGGTTCCGTAATAAGACTTATAACTAAGTACTTTCTTTATCGATTAAAGATAACCAATTTTGGCAATTTATCATAAAAAAATTACAGTTTCCCTTGAACGACTTACTGACTGTTTTCAGCCTTTAAATACGGAGTAACTAAATCATTTATATTACGTTAGTTTCTATCTCCAAAATCACCCACTTTATAAACAAGGCAATATTATTTCTTACAAACATTTTGTTTTCAAATATGTACTGGGATGTCTGGGATGTTACAGTGAGTATATCAATTTTTTTTTTTAAATTTCTAAGAGAGTCTCTCTATGGGACTAATGTTGACATCTCGAATAAAATAACTTCGTAAATATGTTTCTTAGAAGGTTCTTAGTTTTCTATTACTGGGTAAGAAATTTCAGTTACCAACAAAGTTAATTACATACTTACTTAACTTGCCGAGACTCGGCCAAAGCACTTAAAGTTAAGAACTGCGCTAATGTCCTTTTATTAGTACACCGCACACGTAGCTCGGGTCGAGTAGTCTTCACATATTTATAGATTTCAGTTTGTAGAGATGGGAAAACTTAGAAGCGGGCCAAACAAAAATTGTTATGTTGGTCAACGATGCACATTCTACCTTATCTTATACCTTTAAACGAGCAATTCTTGTATATTTATTTATATGTATATTTCTGTGATCTCGGAAACGGCTCTAACGATTTCGCTGAAAATTGGTATATGGGGGTTTTCGGGTGTAAACATCGATCTAGATTAGTCTTATGTTTGGGAAAACGAGTGTTTTCGAGTCTTCATGCGTTTTTCTTTCCACGGAGAATATGGTCGCTAATTTCGTCCCGCTGGGCGCTCCATCCGTCCGTCTGGGTCTGGCTCAGCGGTTAAAGACGCGGACTGCTAGAAAGACTGCTACGGGTTCGAATCCCATTCGGTGACTTACTTTTGTTTTTTTTATGTTCAAATTTATATATAGGTAATTTTTTAATTTTTAATGTTTTTAGACAAGTTAAAAAAAATGTAGTTAATGTTTGAGATGTAACCGAGCAAAGCTCGGTCGACCAGGTACTGTACTCTATGTAATCTAATGTCAGTTGTATAATGGCGAATATGGAATGACGTCATAAGAGAGCGGTGTGGAGTAAAAGAGGACGTTGTGACAAAAATAGAAAAAGAGATTTTAAGATGGTTTGGGCCTGAAGAAAGGATGGATGAAAAGAGATTGACAAAAAATATTTATGTGACAAATGTGAGAGGAATAGTAGAAAAGGGTTGGCCTCGGCAAACATTCTGCGACCAAATTGCAGACATCCTAAAAAAGAAGAGGTAAAAAATACCTGTAACCGAAGGGCATGTACGAAGAGATTGATGAGGTTAGATGAATCAAAAGAGGTTTGTCAGGATCGTAGCAAGTGGAGGTGGTGGAGTCTCTACCTACCCCTGTGAGAAACAGGAGTGATATATATATAATACACGTATATGTGTTTATGTTACGGGCAACGTGATTAACAGGGCCGTATTAATAAGGGCCGAGTATTATGAATAGTTAGTTCCCAAGATCATCGGGCTATTTGATAAATTTTAGTATTTTAATTACTTAGACCGGTCCATATTATATAACCCGACAGCCCGTGGTCCATTTAAAAATCAACGTAAGCAATAGATTGAATTTATCACTTGGACCGGGTGGTTCCCTACTAAATGTCACTTTTCACGTGTTTTATTATTTTGCTTTACTTACTTTACTTTGTTATTACGTTAAATAGTTTAATTTCTTTGGTTATTTCTTTTGTATGTTAAATAGTTTTTGACGTGATAACGTCTTTAAAATCGTTTTAGTCGGGTGACATGTTCAGAAACTTGTGTCACACCAAAACCTCACGAGCGCGATCGCAGGTATAACGAGAGAGAGACGGACCGATCTCCCGTCTCATCTCGAGCGCTGCCAGTCATTCCGTGAAACGACGTTATCACGTAAACATCTCGATCGTAAACCTACTTTACAAACAACCAATTTTTTTTTTATGTTTCTGCTGACGCTAGCTCCTAAAAATATAACTATTGGGAACCGGCGGTTATACTGCCGGCAGCCGAGATTTAAAACACCGGCTGCCGGCGCCAGCACTCAAAATTTGCCGTGAAGTGTAGTTTAGGTTCGTTAGGTTTCTTGCGACCAAAACACGAGCGAGCGAGTGACTCAAGCTAAGGGCGAAAGTAACACAGACACAGATCGTGTTATACCAGCGCCGGCAGCGGAGGCACTCCCTAAACAAAAACACTTCATTTCATTTGTTTTATTATTTTGCCCAAAACGTATATTCCCTTATTCATACTGACCGGAAAAAGTGATAGGCATGAAATTTTAATCAAATTGCCCACGTGACATGGGCATTATGCATACAGGCCGATCACTATTCATAGGGACCAGACTTCTCAAGTTGCCCGTAACATATGTATAATGGCAAGGGCTAACTGTCGGACTGAGCATCTTTTTAAAGAGTTTTGAAAAGGAAGTTGCAGTACCGAAGTATTCAAAATAAATAATGAAAACATTTAATATTCATTTAATGGACAAATTACGCAGATTGAGCTAGCCCCAAAGTAAGTTCGAGACTTGTGTTATGGGATACTAACTCAACGATACTTTATTTTATAACAAATACATAAATAAATATCCAAGACCCAGGAAAATTTGAAAAAGGCCATTTTCCAACTTGCCCTGACCGGGGATCGAACCCAGGACGTCTGGGTGGCGGACTAGCATGTTGACCACTACGCCACCTAGGTCGTCTTTTGTCCTGGGTCTTGAATGTTTATCTGTATATGTATTTTAGTATCATTGAGTTAGTATCCCGGAGGTCGCGGGTTCGATTCCCGGCGGGGGCAACGACTTTGTGTTGTTGTCCT
The DNA here is from genome assembly GCA_963555685.1 of Acrobasis consociella. NCBI lineage: Eukaryota > Metazoa > Arthropoda > Insecta > Lepidoptera > Pyralidae > Acrobasis > Acrobasis consociella. The sequence goes on from OY743118.1 coordinate 757,860, forward strand.
AGTTTGGTTAGGACATTGTAGGCTGATCACCTGATTGTCTGAAAAGTAAGATGATCCGTGCTTCGGAGGGCACGTTAAGCCGTCGGTCCCGGTCACTGTCTTTGACATTGGTCGTTACCTAAAACCATGTCAGAGGCCTTTAAGGCGGTTTAAAAACTCTGACACAAGTGTTAGTCACTAACACACACGATAAGAAGAAGAAGTATCCCGTAACACAAGTCTCGAACTTACTTTGGGGCTAGCTTAATCAGTGTAATTTGTGTGTATATGTTGTTGATCTTGGTTGGACAATCAGATATTTTTCTTGAGGTTGATTTTCGGATATCGTACCTGCTTATTGTTTGAATATTTCTGGCTACTCTAATTCCCATCAATTTTTTTTCTTTATTGACGAGTTTGCCCAGGTATAATTGCTTAGTGACAAGGCCGCCTTTTCGCGTCTTCTAGTTATTAGATAATTATATGTTTTGTCTCGAATTGATTACAATACGAGACAAAACATATAATTATCTAATTCAAAACAGTACATTAGTACTGTTAATAAAAAATGTAATTCTCTAAAGCTAATACACTAAATGGGCTAATTTAAATGTTTTTCTATTTATGTGATAATTATGTAAAAAAAAAAGACGGGTTGCACTCTGGGAGTGCCGGCAGAAGTGAAAACTTGAATATTAACGTTGTGCATTTTTGATATTTTGGAATGGTTAGGGAATAATTTTGCACGAATTGCTTTAATTATCAGTATAAAATATTTCAAATCTTTTCTGAACCACAGTCTGTCACAAATGTCACAAGCATGACCAAATTCATTTTCAACAAAATCATTTTGAAATACACAGCAGTATGGCCACTACATAGACGGTCGAGCCATCAGCTGTCACCATCCATGGATGCGCGTAGCACGCTGTAACATAAACACACACGAACATTCGCGCAAGCGCCCTGCGCCGTCTTACGAATTTTCGATCAGGCCACGTGTCCTGACGCGAGTTTAAAATTTTTTACCCATTCCAAAAAAAGTGCACAACGCCGCTAAAGAAGTTTTCACTTCAAAAAAATGTAACTAGTCAGATTTGAACATTTTTATGTACAAATTTGAGGTAAAACCAAATTAATGTCGCGGACCAAATCAAATCCTTCTCCGAGCCAGATTTGCTCGTCAGTTTCCCAATACTGATCCGTATGACTAGAGACTTGGCAATCGGAACAGTGAAATTGGTGTTCTATGAATTATGGCCACTTCGTGTCGTGTCGTATGAAATTGAGAATGTTCATTCCCTTACCCTAGACTTTTTCATACAAAAGTCTACGTTTTATTTTGAAACCACATGTCAAACTGTACAAATTTGCAATTTTAAAGAAATTGCAACAATCCAAGGTTATAATTAGTTTGTGAACTGGAAAGAAAATGGATGTAGGATGATGTTTCCTACACTGATGGTAAAAAAAAAACCTAATACACTATTTTATTTCAAGTTTATATTACGTACATATATTAAGTATTCAGATTTAGTTTAGTTATATTTAGTTTTATTTAGAACTAGCTGAAGCCCGCGACTTCGTTCGCGTGAACTTTATGTCCCTGGAAAATGCTCATCAGACTGAACAACTTTTACTAAGGCGGCATTTTTATATCTCTTATAGTTTAGCTGGACCATTATGGTTCTGCATCAGGCGTTCCATTTTCCAAAATCATTTATACCCTATATGTTGCCCAGGCTTAATAGCTATATAACAAAAAAAGTTTCATTCAAATCCTTCCAGTATTTCCGGAGATTAGCGTGTACAAACAGACAAACAGACATACAGACAAACAGACAAACAGACAGACATTTTATTTTAAATTCTTACTCTATTACTACGTCTCCATCGCGCCCAATATTTTTTTCGGAAATATATTTAATGTACAGACACACTTTTTTTACTGTTTTATTATATGTATAGATATAGATGTATAGATATTTCATTGTGTTTGTATGTAGTGAAACGTGTCTTAAATAAATAATAGACGATTGCTAGAAATGATGGAAAGTTACAGTTCGTATTTTGGTGTGAAAACTAATTATATGATATGAACAACATCTTTGAAATTACAAAATTTTGCCCAAACCTGGCATGTCGTTTTGATATAAAACGTAACTACGTTTGATGGACAAGTGTAGTTTGCTTCGACTATTAAAACCACATGTGGTCTTCTTCTTATCGTGTGTTAGTGACTAACACTAGTGTCAGAGTTTTTAAACCGCCTTAAAGGCCTCTCATGGTTTTAGGTAACGACCAATGTCAAAGACAGTGACCGGGACCGACGGCTTAACGTGCCCTCCGAAGCATGGATTATCTTACTTATCAGACAATCAGATGATCAGCCTACAATGTCCTAACCAAACTAAGACAACAACACAAAGTCGTTGCCCCCGCCGGATATCGAACCCGCGACCTCCGGGTATGAGCCGAACGCTCTAACCACTACACCACGGAGGCAGTTATATATAGAAAATGTAACCACATGTGGTTATATATAGTCAATGGTAGGTTGGTTTTAAAAGTATTACAAAATTTTGAAAAGATACACCCATACATACCTAGATTATCACGTTTTTATCCTTAAAAGGGTAAAGGTTTGAAGCTCTAGCATGATGGTGGGCGAGTTAGTATTAAAACCGGCCAAGTGCAAGTCAGACTCGCGCACATAGGGTTCCATACCATTATCTATAAAAAAAAACTCGTTTGTTGTATGGAAATCCCCTTAAATATTTATTAATTTTCATTTAATTATTAATGTTTCAAGTAAAAATACAACTAAATATGAATATTCTATGATTATTTTAAGCGTCTACCTATCGTCTATATGTCTAGAAAGTTATCTCTATTTTGATTCCTTTTTCAACCTTGTTCAAAGACGCTATAACATATGATTTTAGAGTTTCACGGGACTTACCGCGATTAATATCGTTTTTTGCCACATATTTCGACGGCCCTTCTGCCATCATGGTCGCTGGCCGATATTAATCGCGGTAAGTCCCGTAATACTAATAACGTTAATACATCTTCTTCTTCTTATATTTAAGAGCTGGGCTCTTGTCGGTGGAGTGCTTTCCATGTCTCTCTTCCTTCCGCTAAGTTCTTACCCTCTTTATATGTTTTCACTTTTAATTTTTCTTTTATTTGGTCTATAAATTTCCTTCTGGGTTTTCCTAATACATCTTATAAAGCAGTAATCGAAACAAGGCAAAATTTAAAATCTTCCTTAAGACTCATTTAGATAAATACACCAATAAATTAACTGAACCCTTGAACATGTCTCTTTAGGTCGCGACAGGATAAATTGTCAAGCGTGATCCCTTTACTGATTGCGAGGAAAAAGTTGACATGGTCTTAGCTCATGACTCATGAAACTGTAACTTCTAAGATGTATTGACTGCGGGTATAATCGAATTGTGATCCAAAAGAAGTTTATTTGTTAGGCAAATTTAAACTTCCACCGAATATTCTAACCGATGTTTAGTGTTTCATCTACTATTGACGACCTCCGTGGCGTAATGGTCAACATGCTAGACCGCCAATCCGGAGGTCCTGGGTTCGATCCCCAGCTAGGGCAAGTTGGAAAATGGCCTTTTTCGAATCGTCCTGGGTCTTGGATGTTTATCTATATATGTATTTGTTATAAAATGTAGTATCGTTGAGTTAGTATCCCATAACACAAGCACAGTACAGACAGTATTGCAACTCGGCGCTGTCCTTGAAAAATATACCTACGCCACGCGTGCGCTAGGGCTGCCCGTCTACAGTATTTTAACCAGTCAAGACCCGCACGACATTAATAAATATCCACGTTCATTGTCTTACTATTGTGTCTGGTATTGACGGCACGGAAAGGAACGGTTAATTTCATGTACCTACTAGAGTAACTAGTTTTGTGATTGTAAGGTAAATGAAAAAGATAGCGTTAAATAAAAATACATGTTATGTTTTTGATTATTATCATATTTAATATCCCTTAAATATTTATTTTGTTTTGTTTTTAGTATTTGTTGTTATGGCGGCAACAGGAATACTTAATTTGTGAAAATTTCAACTGTCTAGCTATCGCGGTTCTTGAGATACAGCCTGGTGACAGACAGACGGACAGACAGTGAAGTCTTAGTAATAGGGTCCCGTTTTTACCCTTTGGGTACGGAACCCTAAAAAGATCGCGACGAATTGATTGCCTCCTTTTTAGAAGTCGGTTGAAAAGGAACGGTAAGTTATTCTGGTTTGTTCAGTCCGGTCGGATTACAATCCCTACATACAGCACGAAGCAACTCGAAACAATTTTTTTTGTTTACCTTCCCATATTGAAACGCTGCGAACGTAACTTAACATTAACCATATCATCGCATACGCTTCCTACAGCAATCAAAACCCTACTACAAAATCTCACTTAAAAATTATAGGTAGTTCTACTTAGCGTAAATCTTACTAGGTAGGTAACTAAAAGGTAGGTAATAATTGTTATAATAACATTATAACCATTTGTAATGATATTTTATTTCAATAATATATGTAAGTAGCTAAGTACCCACATCAGTAAGTAGATATGTAGCCTAGGAAACCACTACTTAGCTAGTTTTTTTATCGCGAGCATAGGTAAGATAGCTTACTCGTGTTATGTATTAAGTCTTTCAACATTATCACTTATTTATTTTTTAATCTAGGTATTTGTGAAAAAAGGGAAATACTTACCTATTTAAAAAAATAAACAACATACTAGTAGGTACATATATAAAAACTATTTTTATTAGTCTTACTTACCTTTCGGAGTTTTGAGGTAACCTAAAATTGTTTATCTCTGTGTGCTTAACCGACGAGTTTAAACAACCAAAAACAGCACAATATTGTCTGTGTTTCGCTATATTATTAACGCACGACTACTGCTTGCATCAAAACACCGTTCGCCACAGCGACGCATTCTCGGCTGTTTGTATACCGAGTCACGGAACAAGTGTATACCGACCTTCGAGGCGCGTAGGTATAACTTGCGTTCCGACCGTTTGTATGAAGATACAATACTGTATGATATCTATATTGTGACACAAGTCTCGATCTTACTTTGGGGCTAGCTCAATCAGTGTAATTTGTCCCTATATATTTATTATATGTCAGGTAAACTACAAAATCTCGAATTTGAAGCGTTATCACTTTAAAACGACTGAACCGATTTTCAGGGGTCCTGCAATGGATACTAGAAAGAAAACCCTGACGATGGTAACCATTGTCATTAAAGCTGATTGTGCTTGTGACTAAGCAAAATCATCTTAACATGCCAATGAAACTGACATTCACAACGAAAAAGAGAGACCTATTATAGTACAAAAAGCAGACACATATAAAGACATAATACTTTCCAACAAACTTGGTCTTGTCTTACCCTTGAAATCTTTAGGTCGGCGGCAGGAAAAGTGTCAAGCGTGATCACACTACTAATTAGAAGGAAAAACTCCATTTCCTGAAACGTGAGGCACGCGTAGATCATCTTGATAAATAATGAGGACAAATTACACAGATTAGCCGGTATTAAACTATTCGGAATATAGTTATTAAAGTATGGAATATAATAGTAATAAATAAATATCTTTTAATATTTTGTATGCGACATGATAGCAATAGGCGAAAGAATAATATTGACAGACATCACAATAGAAAAAATTGATATAAATGTTTATCTAGAAATGGCCACCGTTACATAGTACTTCAACTGCCCCAAGGTTGTTTGTTTTATACGATACCACATAGAAGTAGATTTTTTTTACTGCGTAAAAAGACCACACTCTTCATAAGAGCAAAAGAGATAGCATCAATTTGACAATGAGACAAGTTTTCATACAAAACATGTCACCCACTGTCACCCTGGCTCGAACATCGTTACACGAAAATTTGATTTTCCAAATTGTAAACTGTGTTAATTTATAAGTTATCTTATACTGGAAAGATGGTATCGTACTGCTTTACCCATAGTTTGTGTAGAAGGTACAAATACAACCCATAAAAAGTTACACAGAAATATTTCGTTTCTGGTCACATTTTACAATACTGTATATCCATCTTATACCTTCTAAATCTATGCAATACCACAACAAATTATGCAAATAATATGTTTTTGAAAAGAGCATGTTTCGCTACTTTTCAACAACTCAAATCAATCAGATACTTCTTCTACTGTTTGTGTACGGAATCCACAAAAGGCTATTTTCCAACTTGCCCTGGCTGGGCATCGAACCAGGAACAAAGTGACGGACTAGAGTGGTTACCATAACGCCAAGAAGGATGTCTGTGCAGGTATATTTTATAACAAACAAGTAACAACAATTTTTCAAAACTATAAACCGACTTCAGCCGCAAACTACTTTTGATAAAATTTCTATGAAATTATAAAACAAGTATACCTTTTCAAACAAATCAAAAATCCCAAATCGGTCTAGCTAGGCGTTTAGGAGTAGATAGACAGATAACTCGTTATTGTACATCAAAACAAAAATAAAAAAAATTTTTTGAGTGAATGTGAGTGAAAATTAGTACTATAGGCGGTCCTAAAACGTGGAAGGTCACCAAAGACATCACGCAGCAGATCCAAGTTTTCTGGCCTGATAAGATCTCCAACGAACGCCTGTGGCAGCTCTGTGGGGAAACACCGATCGATCACCAAATAGCGCATCGCAAATGGACATGGATTGGCCACACGCTCAAAAGGGATCCCACTCACATTCCAAGGCAGGCCTTGGAATGGACTCCTCAAGGCAAGAGGAAGCGTGGTCGGCCAAAACAGACCTGGCGACGATCGGTAACAACGGAAATGAAGACAATTGGGCTATCCTGCCCTGAAGTGAAGCGCATTGCTCAAGACAGAACGAGATGGAGAAGTACTGTAGCGGCTCTCTGCCCCACCCATGGGACATAGGACAATAAGTTATAGGCGGTCTTATCGCTTAAAGCGATTTCTTCCAGACAACCAGTCCAAATAATCTGTGAATATACAAAAAAAATATCGTGACGTCTGATAACCTTCTCCATTTTAGAAGTTTTTTAAAAACAAAGAACAAGTATCAGAAGCCAGATGTTTGATTAATACTGACATTAATGAATCCATTTTCAGTTGTCGATATTTAACTTAAATCGGAATCACATTTACGCGAACAATCGCTTGTTTTAATATTAAAGTTTCCACGAAATAAATCAGTAATCCGATGACAAATAAGTGCAAATATCATTAAACACGTTTTCACCAATGTTAATTGAAATTGAATGCCATTGGAATTCACTTCACGTCACATAATGTCGATAAGTGAATGGGCATGGTTTTACGTTTTGTGTTAATTGAATTACAATTTATTCAGTATACCCTCTCTTATCGAATGGGTTAGTAGCTCACTGGTGTTTGGTGATTTATCGACTTGTGTTAGTAGCTCACTGGTGTTTGGTGATTTATCGACTTGTGTTAGTAGCTGACTGGTGTTTGGTGATTTATAGAGTTGTGTTAGTAGCTAACTGATGTTTGGTGATTTATGGAGTTGTATTAGTAGCTCACTGGCGTTTGGTAATCTATCGAGTTGTATTAGTAGCTCACTGGCGTTTGGTGATTTATGGAGGTGTATTAGTAGCTCACTGGCGTTTGGTAATCTATCGAGTTGTATTAGTAGCTCACTGGCGTTTGGTGATTTATCGAGTTGTGTTAGTAGCTCACTGGTGTTAGGTGATTTATCAAGTTATGTTAGAAGCTCTCTGATGTTTGGTGATTTATCGAGTTGTGTTAGTAGCTCACTGGTGTTTGGTGATTTATCGAGTTGTGTTAGTAGCTCATTGGTGTTTGGTAATCTATCGAGTTGCGTTAGTAGCTAACTGATGTTTGGAGATTTATCAAGTTGCCTACTGGTATCTTACGTAGCTTAATGATTAGTGACAATAGTAAATGCCATTGGAAAAAAGTGAATGCCATTGGAATTCACTTCACGTCGCATAATGTCGATAAGTGAATGGGCATGGTTTTACGTTTTGTGTTAATTGAATTACAATTTAATCAGTATACCCTCTCTTATCGAATGGGTTAGTAGCTCACTGGTGTTTGGTGATTTATCGAGACGTGTTAGTAGCTCACTGGTGTTTGGTGATTTATAGAGTTGTGTTAGTAGCTCACTGGTGTTTGGTGATTTATCGAGACGTGTTAGTAGCTCACTGGTGTTTGGTGATTTATAGAGTTGTGTTAGTAGCTAACTGATGTTTGGTGATTTATGGAGTTGTATTAGTAGCTCACTGGCGTTTGGTAATCTATCGAGTTGTGTTAGTAGCTAACTGATGTTTGGTAATCTATCGAGTTGCGTTAGTAGCTAACTGATGTTTGGAGATTTACCAAGTTGCCTACTGGTATCTTACGTAGCTCAATGATTAGTGACAATAGTAAAAGTTTTAAAAATTTAGGAAAATTATAGGGTTCCCCTAATTTTATTTTGATTTAATTGTTTTTATAGGTTTTAGTCACATTTTTTTGTCATATTGAAATATTTTTGTTGCGAATGTTTCTGTATTTACATAAACCTTACTAACGCAACATAATCTTTAAATAAGTTTTTTGAAAAAAAAAACCTTTTTTTGCAATCTCTTATTGTAAGACCTAAGTATTTCTTCTGTGACCTAAGTACTTATCAAGACAATGTAATTAGCCTAAACTGGACAAAGTTGCGTCATTTCATTACAGAGTTTCTATGGCCACCTGCTAACTGAATCATGACATCAGCTACATACACAATATTGCATTAGGAATTTTATTGCATGAAGTAGGTCAAAGTTGGCAAGATTTGATTACAGACAGACCGACAACGGGACAGTTAGTACTGAATAAAAGCTTGTAAATAACAGAAACTATAATTTAGATGCTGAGTATCTTAAGTTTGGAGTCTGACGAAATTTAAGCTCTTTCAAACAGCTTCTTCTTCTTATCGTGTGTGTTATTGACTAACACTAGTGTCAGAGTTTTTAAACCGCCTTAAAGGCCTCTGACATGGTTTAATTTAACGACCAATGTCAAAGACAGTGACCGGGACCGACGGCTTAACGTGCCCTCCGAAACACGGATCATCTTACTTATCGGACAATCAGGTGATCAGCCTACAATGTCTTAACTAAACTAGGACAACAACACAAAGTCGTTGCGCCCGCCGGGAATCGAACCCGCGACCTCCGGGCATGTGCCGATCGCTCTAACCACTACACCACGGAGGCAGTTAAAACAGCTGTATAAAACATACATACATACATATTATCGCCTGTTTCCTCACAGTGGTAGGCAGAGACTATAAACCTCCTTGCTACGATCCTGACAGACCTCTTTCGCTTCATCTACACTCATTACTCTCTTCATGCATGCCCGCCGATTACTAGTACTTCTAATCTCTATTAAAACATACAATTATTATTGCATATATCGCAAAAAACATTTCCTTCTCGTGTAAAAATATAATATATAATATTTAATACGACCGTGTAAACTGACCTATTTCTCGGTTTTTATTTGGTCTGAGGGCGCTGCAGAAAAATGCAAATATACGACGCTCTGCGAGAATGCTGCGCATTTTCCGTTTTCTAATCAAAATGCATTGCAAAGTAAGCTTCAAATCATTTTATGTTACTTTTATTTACGAGTAAGATTTTAGATTTTGGTTTTTTGAAATATAATATTATTATACTCTTTCATAGAGTTCATGGAAATATAACAAGTATATTAGCTATAGATAAATTAAATAAACCTGCGACGATACCATCTAGGGATGAGTAGCGCATGATCCAAAAAAACAGGTCTGCTATTCCGGCAGTGACACGAGCCTACGTCACCACAGAGTTGCCACTTTAATGTGACTAAGTTAAGATTTAGGGAACGTTTGCCTGCCATTATTCATGACAATAAATATTTTAATGCATAATAATTAGGTTATACTTGTTATTCATTAACAAGTCTAACTTATTTTTTCATAAATAGGTTATTTGTAAAAATGGACATGGTTTAATCCGATTCAAATATACGTGAATAATGAAAGTTGGGTGTTTGATTTTACAGTACCCGTATCATTGAGTGACGGTGACGTAGGCTCGTGTCACCCACGTGACCACTATATGTCGGAATGCCATACCTGGCGCAGTATATTATTATACCATGGAGTAGCGGAACTACACCGCAATATATTGATATCGTAACTATTGTTATCTAAGCAAAATTACGAATGAAAAGTGGTGGGTCTACATAATATATTAATGTCGTAGCTGCATCTATTTTTGTCAGGTAAATTACAAAACCCCGAATTTGAAGCCTTATTACCAGAGATCTGATATTCCACTGCATATTTACCTAAACTTCGAGGTAGTACGTAACATACAGTGAATAATACCACCTCTAAAAAAATTAAGTTTTTTTGATACTGTGATTTTAAAATATTTGATTTTACAAAAATAAATAGTCAGGTACAAATGATTGATTTGAAGAATATTATTCCTAGGTTAGAGTTCCTTACTCAAATTGTGTCGAATTAAAATATTCCTCAAATCAATAATTTGTACCTGACTATTTATTATTTTTGCAAAATCCTAAAAATTCATGATTTTAAATCACGGTATCAAAAAATATTTTATATTTAGAGGTGGTATTACCACTCTGTTACGTACCACATCGAAATTTAGGTAAATATGCACTGGAATATCCGATTTCTGCTTATCACCCAATAACTTTAAAAACACTGAACCGATTTTCATTAAATATGGCTGAGAACCATCGCAATCTTAGTTGCTGTCACATAAAAATTGGGTCCATCCGTTCGAGCGCTACGATGACACAGACAGATACACAGACAAACAGACAGACACTAGCGTCAAACTTATAACAACCTTCTTTTAGTTCGGGGGTTAAAAACAGTTCGACACAAAATAGTTCATCATCGATAAACGTTTGGCCGAAAACACCGCTTCTCTTAACGTAAAGAAACGAAAATATTTTGTCGATTAAAGGCATGACATATCCAGCCGCACGAGCGACCCTGTGAATCCTATTAGCATCTGTGTCTACGCCTCGACCATCAGTATGCAGCCCGCGTGTCGTGTTAGAGGCATTTAATATTAGGCTGGTTTGGGAATAAAAAAACTTTCTAGCTGTTTTTTTCTACCGCCAGTATGTAAGATTCTATCTAGGGAGTGGGCTGAAACCTAAATTATGTTAATAAACGAAGACGAGAACGAAAACGGGGACGTGCAAATCAGACTAGCGCACGAAGGGATCTTTCAAATCACGTTTGTTGTATGGGAACCTCACTGTAATATTTATTTCATTCTGGTTAGTATTTGTCCTTTTAGCGGCAATAGAAATACCTACATCATCCTGTGAAAATGTTAGCTGTCTGCTAACATTTTCACAGGATTTTCACTGCTGCATTATGGTTCAGGGTATACAGCCTGTTGACAGACAAACGATAGGACGGACTGCGTAGTCTTAGTAAAAGGGTCCCGTTTTTACCCGTTGGGTACAACACCCTAATAGCGATGCGGCGAGCATATTTTTCTTATATATATATTACTATGTTGGTCCTTTTTTCACCTTTGCCGCCCATCATCTTACTAAACGTGGCTTTTGGATCTAGGATGTGTCTACTTCGTTTAAGATAAAGATGTGATAGGATTTCGAGTTGCGGTAGGCTTTAAAGTAGAGCCCGCTACGTTTGTCTGTAAGTGTTTATCACAACAGTTTGTCATTGGTCGGTCAACAAACTAGCATCGACGATTACCAATTGACCGAAAATACTGTCTCAATCATTACAAAAAGACGGGTGTTATAATTTTTATGCTCATGTCTGTCTGTCTATCTATCTGTTTGCTCGAACGGATGGACTGATGTCGATGCTTTTTTTACGAGAAAGCAAGTTCCTTTGCTCTGTTCTTAACAAATTTTGATGAAAATCGGTTTATTATGATTTAAGTTATTAGGTGTTAAAGCTTGAAAATCAGGGCTTTGTCTAGCAAATAAAAGATGGCGCTACGTACATCAAATCAGGGTTTTTTTATTTGCATAGCAAATAAACAATTCTCTTTACGTAAAAACTAAACTTTTTTGTCGACATATCCAGCCGACCCCTGTGAATCACCATTAGCATAATTTGAGAAAGAAGCGAAACTGTGGATATGCTGACACATAATATGGCCGCTGTCTACGCATCGCTCGGCGATCAGTATGCGGCCTGCGTTCCTTTTAGAGCTGCGAATCCATTAGAACCTTCTTAGAGACCCGATACGTTTCTCCGACTCCGACTCGAAAAATGGAATCTCGGTTTTCCGCACTTTTTAGGTGTGAAATATTGGAATGGTTTTGATAGGGGTCCAGTTTTGTGGTCTTGCTCTTCCGCTCGGGTATAGAACTGGGCCAAAAATAAATTATTAGGTACAATCCATAAAGTAAAAATGTCAATAAATGGTGTAACTTGACTATAAATAAATAAATAAAATTTGTTAATTTCAGACGTTTTTACGGTCCATATATTGTTTGTAATACTATACATTGATGATGTCCATTTCCAACATAATTTTAAATATAATAATGCAGAAAATCTGATGTCAAGAGAGCTATTTGATTCCAAAAAAGCATGACGTTACATTTTTGTAATTTATACAAATCCAGTAGAAAATGTTTGTCTTGACGTTTAGAAAAAAGTGTCTGAGTTGACTCATTGGCATCGAGCGGATTATTTTATGTTTCATTATTTATAATCATTTATTCAATAAAAAAATAACATTTCATTCAAAAACACAAAAAAGAAATCAAATACATAACACTTACATAAGTTCTTCATGACTTGACATATACATAAATACATTATCACGTATTTATTCCTAATGGGGCAGACAGAGTATTTCGGGTCTTGCGGCTCTAACGGATAAAAATTCCCGAAAAATAAGGTAAAATTATAATTAATAACGTCGGGTCGGGTACCCATACCAGACCTCGTTATAATAATAATTTTACCAGATTTTTATCACTCCGATTTTTTTCATGTTTTACCTTGTTGATCAATTTCATAGACCTAAGCAGTAGTGGCCAGATGGATTAGGCGCTGGCTGTGTGTCTGTGAGGCCCGAATTCGATTCTCACTAGATGCGACTTGTAGGTGCCTCTAGGTTGGTATTTATGCTCAGTTTTTTGACTACCATACCCCTTTAAATGTCGGACGCCCGGAGCGGGCGTCTGATGTATTGTTTTACTATTGTGTCTGCTATGACGACGTTTGAAGGGATACTGTGCAGCTTAAAAACCACGATTCACCTTAAGTAGGCATGACAATATTTTTTTGGCTTACATTGTAAACGTATTTTTCGTTTCTCTGAGAAACAAAAAAATACAAAGATAAAGCGCATTTGAATTCCGCATGTCGTCACGGTTAGGTACAATTATTACATAGCGGTGACGTCGCAAGCACCTACTCCTGAACTTTGATGCTCCATATCTATGTGATTTTTCACTATTTTGGCAAACTAAAAAATATGGGTCTACTACTTTTTAATAATCTAAAAGACAGACTAATTACTATTTTAGTATCACATTTTTCATTTTAAAATTAAGTAAGACCACTCTTAACAAGGGCGTTGTCTATTATGGGATCTGGAAAAGATTCTTAGTTCTGGACTGATATAAGCTAAAGAACAGGAAAGAAAAAGAAAAACATAAACATGGGTAAACAAGAAAACGTCTAAGTTATTCTACAAACCGATGCACTAAGGAAATAACATTTCCTATCGGCAAAATGTTTTTCAATAAGCAAGGTTTATAAAAGTTTAAACAGAAGCTCACAGCCACACTTAAAAAATTAAATGCCAACAGAAGAATACTCTAGTAGTCCTACATTGATAGTTCTGATATTCTATATGTTTTCTACATTCTAAGCCTTATAATTTACAGAAGTTAATTATCTTCCCGTCCTTTCCCTTATTTAGGGTGGGCTCCATATTTTCGTTTCCTTCCCTATCTTTATTTCGTTCCCTTATATCTGATCCCACGCATACATAGGCATTCAAAGCATGTATTTCCTAAGTCGCCTTCTACGACATTCACGGGAAACCACACGGCGCCATAACCTTATTCTCATCTTGTTACCTCTGTTCCCCCTATATTGTGGTCACACTGAACATTGCACTTCACTGCTTTTGTAGCAACACTCGTTTCATCTGTTAAAGCTAATTCACTTAGGCTCACTGCTGGGAATCTACGAGAACTGTACTTGGACTAGTTGAACTGAGAATTTTATATTTCTACCACTTTATTTATAAAACCTTTTAGTTGAAACACCTGCTGTTACAATAACTAGCTTCTATTTTTTAAAGCTCACTACAGAATCTTTCTCGCGGGTTTAAGAATTAGAAAATGCTTAGAATGCTAGCAGCTATTTCTCTCAGGCGCAGATCACAGAAACTGACGGAATGAGTGTAAATGCGAATCATGTTTATAGGCGATGCGGCTTGCAATCCATCACTATTTTAAATTTCTTTTTCCACCTTCTCGCTCGAAATCACGCCACGAGTCTTACGGTTCTGGGCTCTGTCTATAAAACATAAAAAAAAATTGAGCTCGTCCCAGGCAGTCCTGCCAATTTTTTTCTACCAGCAGGACTACTGAGATATTTCGTCCCAATCCATCTTATTGTAATACGCACACTAACTTACTAGGTTTAAACCATTATACAATCATATCAAGTTGACAACTAATAATATGCCGTCTCGTCTGAAAATGTCAACTTGATTTGGTCGGATAGTGGTTTAAACCTAGTAAGTATAACACGGAATAGATCTACCTGTGATCTCTGACGTAAAAGTAGTTCTAATGGGAATATTCTTAATCCCAATTAACTTACTGGAGATTTTTTGGGGATTTTAGAGGGATGTCTAAGGAGTGGTTTTGTGATCTATTGCCTGTAGCATAATCGTAGATTTTTTGTTCTAAATCAATGGTCTGTAGTGATCATCTATAAAAATATAGAGATAATAAACTGCGCAAACAGGAAAATATCTGTTTCCATACACTATTAATGGGAATGAGGATATGGGAATAGGATGCGATTTTCCTCGAGACGCCCATTAATGTGGTTTTATGGCTTTGCTGCTGTAAAATTCATAAGGATATAATGTAAGGTACTTTGAGAAAACAAAGATTATTGTACCAATTTTATGATTAAAGTGCCAAATAATCTGTATAATTTATAATGATGGTTAACACAGTAGTCCGTCATTTCTGAGGTTCTGAGTTAGATCCTCAGTTTAAGGTCCATTCTTCTATGCTTGTCTGGGAGAAAAGAAAAAACGTAGAATGTACCAGCTACTTCTCTTCACGCGCAGATCGTAAAAGCCGATCGGGGAAATCATCAATCATCACTGTATTGATTACTTTTCCATTTCTCACCCACCATGACGCTAAAAGTGACTTTTGAATCTTGCAGCCCCAAAATCCCGACTTTAACACCCAATAACTTTCAAACGACTGAACCGATTTACATCAAACATGCCTATGAACTAACGCAAGGAAAGTTGCTTTCACTTTGAACAAATCGCATTGAAATTAGTCCATCCGTTCGAGCTTAAAAAACAGAGCTTTCCCTAGCGAAACATAGATGGCGCTAGAGTCAGGTGTTTTTAAATTGCCTAACAAATAAACTTGTTTTTAAGAATATTCACACAATGTTTCTTGCCTCGCTCGCTTGTAAGATATCAACCCTTGCGCAAGTTCTTCCATTCGCCGTTTCTGTTGATGCCGATAGGAATATCCTGAGTTCATACGAAATATTAAATGGTTTATTAACTGTTCAACATATGTCGGGACACAACTCTTATTCCTTCATTTTATATTTCTTCTAAAAGCGTATAAGTAGGTCAATAGAGCGTGTATTTTTTGGGATATTTCTCGAAGCGGTAACTTTTTTAAGGTGCAACTAATGGGGCGCACCTTTTTAAACGCGGATGCTTTTTGAGGAATAGTTAAGGTGCGCCTCACAATTTTTACGTAGGAATGCATGTAGTAAGTTTAACTAAATTAACCAGAACAAAGATTCTGTGGGTTCAGCTCTAATATTATTTTCTCGCTATGGTGTTTCATTTTAATCTGTTGATACAGAATTGACCGATGGACTCGTTAACACAATATTTATAATACGTCAATGCCATGCAAATATCAATGTCAAACTCTAAAACGTCTCTTAGTCCTTGTGAGCTCTCTCTCTGAACCTAGGCTGTGCCTGTGTAATGTCTTGCTTGTATAGTATTCTATATTCTATCGTTTTCGCCACAACCTTCATAATGACACCTGTACGCTAGTTCCCCAGAGTGTAATATCGACTGTTTTCTTGGGACTAGATAACAGTCATTGAGCTATGTCAGACGTCTTGTCTTGAGGGCTTATTTGGAATAAATGCGCACTTTAAATTTTTTGAAATTTGTTGCATAAAATTTAAGTCTTGTCACACATCAATACAATTTAAATTGCATCGACCAAAGTCTCCACGCGGACGCCTCGCCTACGCCACGCACTCGCCTTGCCTTCGCCTTACTTTCACCTGGCGCCCGCCCAGCGCTTGCGTCGACTGGACTTCGGTAAAATGCATTTTGAGTTGTATTAATGTGTGATAGGACTCAACTTATATGCATTAAATTCAAACCGCGCTTGTTATACGCTTGTCATGCGCTAGGCGTGGCATCTTGATCACAGCAATCTTAGCCACAATCTTAACACACTCATCAAGAAAAAAAAGCCTCGTATATAAAAAAAAAAATATATAAATATACAGGGACAAATTACATTGATTGAGCTAGCCCCAAAGTGATTTCGAGACTTGTATTGTGGGATACTAACTCAACGATACTATATTTTATGACTAATACACATCCGAGACTCAGAACATTTTAAAAAAGGCTATTTTCCAACTTGCCCTGACCGGGGATTAAACCCGGGGCCTCTGGGTGGCGGACTAGCATGGGTTACCATGGTAATTTGACGAGTAATTCAGTAATTCGTCCCATGTACCTACGGCCCACTTGGGACGAAACGCAGAAAATCAAAATTAATTAAAATTTCATTCTGCAATTCGTCCCATGTTTAAAAATGTAACAATTCTAACGAAATATACATTTATCTTAATTCTTGTCTCACTGACTGTACCACTCTCACCAAGCGTTAATAAGGTTTAAATTTCCAAACAAAAAAAGAATGGGACGAATTGCAGAATGAAATTTTGATTAATTTTGATTTTCTGCGTTTCGTCCCAAATGGGCCGTAGGTACATGGGACGAATTACTGAATTACTCAATTTGACGACCATTGTGGCATAGTGGTTACAATATGCCACAATGGTCGTCAAATTACCCGTCTTCTTATATTTTTGAGTGTACTGGTCAATGCTGCAAATAAAACGTCGGGATGTTATTAACACTAGCGTCAGATTATTCGAACCGCTTAAAGGCACCCTATCTCATAAGTATGTTCAGACCACCAGCGGACCATCTGTTGTAAACTTTCACTGCATCGGGGCGTACAACAGTTAAAAGTTTAATATTAGTTTTGGAGAACTTTCGCGACAAGCTTCCTATTAGTTTAGCTTGCAACTTATTCGTGGATGATAAATCTTAGTTATTTTATAAGTTTTTCTTCCTTGGATGTTGCTTGGAGTTTTGATGAAAAAACTCACTCAGCCAAGGAGATAAGTAGAGATGTGGACTAAAAATAACCGGTCAAGTGCGAGTTGAACTTGCGTGGAGAGGATTCTGTTCAATCCCGATGTTAACTACTACTAGCGCTGTCTAGTGGTGTTTTTTAGTGAACAATTTTTCGAACGATCGAGTTTACAATTTATTACGAATTGATCGAATTGTTATAGTTATCTTGTTATCTTCAAGCAACAAATTAAATTTTGTTTTTTTTTTCAAAATTTTAGGCTTACTAGTTTCGGAGATCTGGGTGTGATGGTAAATTTTTGTTATCTTTCTTGAATAAAATCAAAACTATTTATTTTACAATAATATAAAAAATATTGAGATCCCCATATTTCGACATATATTTCTTGATGAAACTCGTTCACTATCACGGACTGAATTCACCCCTTAGATAGGATATTTTACATACCTCCAAGTACCACATATCTCCAAGTAGTTACAAAATTATTTAATCAGACTCTCCGAAGAAATCATGTCACAAAAAAGGAGCTGCGTCAAAGAAGCTGCAAATATAAATTAAAAAACTCCAATATTTTCCCAAATACTTGTTTACTTTCATAGAATGTATTCGAAAAGACTCTTTGAAGAAAGCATGTATCAAAATATGTAGCTCCGTCAAAGAAACTCGGCGCAGCTTATGAAAGTTTAAACTGCATTAAACACGCTCCGGCGACGAGATTGCGCTCACTCGTGCTGTATGAAGATTTTTATTTCCTTTCCACTTGCACGTACGAAGATTTTTCTAGAAATATCCTAATAAAATTTGGCGAATGACGTGAAAACAGTTGACATACAGAGTCGACCCCAAATAGGGAAATGGCGAGGAGAATGATGATGATCCTAATTATTTCAATACTAGACGAAGCCCGCGACTTCGTTCGCGTGGACTTTGTGTCTCTGGAAAATGCTCATCAGGCTGAACAACTTTTACTAAGGCGGCATTTTTATATCTCTTATAGTTTAGCTGGACCATTATGGTTCTGAATCTGGCGTTCCATTTTCCAAAATCATTTATACCCTATATATTGCCCAGGCTTAATAGCTATATAACAAAAAAAGTTTAATTCGAATCCGCCCAGTATTTCCGGAGATTAGCGTGTACAATCAGACAAACAGACAAACAGACAGACATTTTTTTTTAATTCTTACTCTATTACTACGTTTCCATCGCCCCCAATATTTTTGGAAATATATTTAATGTACAGACACACTTTTTTTACTGTTTTATTATATGTATAGATTTTTTAACCCCCGACGAAAAAGAGTTGAAGTTTGACCTAAGTGTCTGTGGCATCGTAGCGCTCAAACGTCAATGTCAATGCAGTTTTTTTACGTAAAAGCAACTTCCTTTGCTGTGGTTCTTAGCTACGTTTGATGAAAATCAGTTCAGTTGTTTAAAAGTTATAAGGTGATAACTCTTCAAATTCAGTTTTGTAATTTACCTGACAAATAATAGATGGCACTACGATCTCAATATATTAGTTCGCCGCTTATCATTAGTAATTTACCTAACAAATAATAGATGGCACTACGATCTCAATATATTATGTAGTTTGCCGCTTATCATTAGTAATTTACCTGACAAATAGAAGATGGCGCTACGATATCAATTACTATGTAGTTCCGTCACTTATCACTAGATGGTGTCGGGGGTGTTTTTAATTTACCTAGCAAATAAACTTATCTTAGTGAGTTGAAATGGTTTTATTGCTATTCTGCGGCGAAAGGATCAACCAATCTGCGTTACGTACGGACTGTCCACGCAGATTGCGTAGGGTACGAAAACAAAACACAAAACAAAATAAAGAATACATGAATTTATTTATTCAAAGTCTTACTTCAGGTACTTAAAACTTATTTATTCATAGTTAGTATTATTATCATGGCAAACAGTGAACATACAATGTTTAATAAAAAAAAAACGACGGGTTGCACTCTGGGAGTGCCGGCAGAAGTGAAAACTTGAATATTAACGTTGTGCATTTTTGATATTTTGGAATGGTTAGGGAATAATTTTGCACAAATTGCTTTAATTATCAGTATAAAATATTTCAAATCTTTTCTAAACCACAGTCTGTCACAAATGTCACAAGCATGACCAAATTCATTTTCAACAAAATCATTTTCAAATACACAGCAGTATGGCCACTACACAGACGGTCGAGCCATCAGCTGTCACCATCCATGGATGCGCGTAGCACGCTGTAACATAAACACACACGAACATTCGCGCAAGCGCCCTGCGCCGCCTAAACGAAACAGCAGGCGCAGGCATACATTTTCGCCGCGCCGTAGAAAGAGAGGGGGATACTCCCTCTCCTACGCCGCGCCAGCTGTCTACTCTCCATCCGTCTTATGAATTTTCGATCAGGTCACGTGTCCTAACGCGAGTTTAACATTTTTTACCCATTCCAAAAAAAGTGCACAACGCCGCTAAAGAAGTTTTCACTTCAAAAATTCACAATTTTCCTATATGTTATCAAATCATAATGAATACCTAGTATATTCGTTATACTTCTTTGATGTAAGTATATACTATGTCCGTCTATGGTTTCTTTTAGGCTCTTTCATTACTTGACTCTTGCAGCGATATTGTTGACTTTAAATTCCAGTCTTACAAAATTTTCGAAAAAGCCACTTAATTGAAAATTTGAATCCTTTTTTGCCATGGTAACTTTAAAAATATTATTTACAAAAATCACAGCAAATTTCCTTGTATTACTACGATGAGGTTACCTTTTCTGCAGATTCTTTTTCTGTAACAAAAAAATTACACATTCAAATCAAAATCAAGTTAGTAACTATGTAAAGTACATACCTAACTTATTTTAGTTTTTTAGTACAAAAAAATTAAAAACGTATGCATTACTAAATTATATACTTGCGGTCAATTGCCTGCATGGTAAAATTTTTGACAGTCTCATGGGAACTTTACATTTTACTTGAATGAAAATTACCGTGTACAGATCCAAAGTAATAAGCTATCTAAATGCTAAATTTCATTTTAGCGTGCAAGCGAAACAAACACCCATACAAACTTTCAGTTTTATAATATTATTGCTTCAATCAATCAAAATCGTCTTGCGTCTACATTATTTTACTTAGTCCTTTGAGCCCTGTACTTATTTTAATAGCCCTAATCGAGGAGCTCTATGACTCAGCGGGGGTGCGCGTTACTATCACTTTTGCAAGTAAAGCGACACCGGGCGTAGTTTACACTACGATGGGTGACCATAAGTAACATACAAATTTCTCGGGCTCCTCGGTTCTCCGAAAGGCACGTATAAGCCGTTGGTCTCGGCTGTCATCCAGGGACCGGAACCGCTTACCTTTTAAAGGGTTTTCGTTCGGGTTTTTGATCGACTGGTTTTCGTAAACCCTAATGATTTGGTTACCATATCATTCGCTTACCCTGACAAAAGGCTTACTAATACGATACAGTTAATTCAACTAAGCAGCAACTAATATCGCAAAACCCTATGATAGGCTAACCCTATCAATATTATTTATACGGCCTCAAGCAATTTAATCTTTATTTGAATGGCATACAAGACATAACTGCTTGTGCAAACAGTTTATAGGGTCTAGGCATCGGGCTAGACAAAGAAGGCAGGCTTTGTGGCATGTCCAAACGGCCATTCAATAATTATACTCATTGAATTCACATAAGACTTATATTACATTGTTTACAGTCGTTTCTATAAGTTTGGAAGTAGTAGACAAGACTGTAGAACAAAGAGGGGGAAAGGGTAACCAACCTAATGCTAACTGGTATAATCGGAACTTTAAGGTTACTGGTAAGTCCAGTTACCAGAAGTTAACTGATTCAAAGGAGTTACCATAACGTTAGGGTAAGTCAATCTTCTTCTTCTTCTTATCGTGTGTGTTAGTGACTAACAGTAGTGTCAGAGTTTTTAAACCGCTGTAAAGGCCTCTGATATGGCTTTTAGGTAACGACCAATGTTAAAGACAGTGACCGGGACCGACGGCTTAACGTGCCCTCCGAAGCACGGATCATCTTACTTATCAGACAATTAGGTGATCAGCCTAGAATGTCCTAACCAAACTAGGACAACAACACAAAGTCGTTGCTCCCGCCGGAAATCGAACCCGCGACCTCCGGGTATGAGTCGAACGCTCTGACCACTACACCACGGAGGCAGTTTTAAATAAGTCAAGTAAGTCAATCGATATGCTAACTCTAACAAAGGGTAAGCTTGTGATAGAGTTACTCCATCGATAGACTTAATCAAATAAAGGGGTTTTTCGGTCCCTGCTGTCATCATTGTATCGTCAAGCTATGTCAGATGCCTTTAGATGTCCTGAAAAATCTGACACCAATGTTGGCCACTTACACAAACTAAAATCAACAAATAATAATAGTGATTGAAGCTCTGTCTACCTTGTTTATAAAGAAGATCTACTCACCAACATCAGTGTTCTCTTGCGGTTCATTCCACGCTTGTCGCTCCGACGTGCAGAACAGAACAAAGAATAGGTTGGTAAAGAAGTATACTCCTGAAGCCACGAAGAATACTATGCGCCATTGGCTAGTATCAGTCTGGAAGAAACATATTTTATATTGTTACTAGCTGTGCCCGTGGGCTTCGCTCCACGTGGGAATTTCGGGATAAAAACTATCATATGTCCTTCCCTGGGTATCAAACTATATCCATATCAAATTTTTTAATAATATCTCAGTTTTCTTTTAAATTATATATTTTAAACGAGGGTAGCACTAGACCCCGAAAATTCGAGTATCCTTAAAGTTGTATAGCTTGTTTATTAAATAGAATTATCCTTTCCTATTTAAACAAGCTTAATTAATTAAATACAAGTTTATTTTGCTAAGCAAATTTAGTCCCAACTGTCGAGAAATGTTGATGAGTATGATACGACTTGATATCCGTAGCGCCATCTTGTTTTTTGCTAGTAAAAGGGCTGACTTTTAAGCTTTAACCTTCAATGACTTTTAAAAGGCTGAATCGATTTTCAACAAATATAGCTAAGGAGGGAACTTGGTTTCACGTACATAAAACCGCATCGGAACCGGTCTATCCGTTCAACAATGCCACAGACCGACAGATCGACAGACGTTAGCGTCAAATTTATAACGCCCATCCATTTTACAGGAGGTTAAAAATAAACCCACCATGACGCTAAAAGTGGCTTTTGGGTCTTGCGGCCCTGGGCTCTGCATAGAACCGCAAGACCCAAAATGTCTGTCTGCCCCATTAGGGATAAAGACGTGATAGTATGTATTAAAAATAGACACACAATTTTGAAAAACCCTAATTTCCCGATGATTCCCTCGCTCTGTAATTTCGTTGATAAATGGAGGGCCTAGTATGTAGGCCGCTTAAGGCCATCGTTTGTATCTGTCGACCAACTATTCAGCCGCATGTCTAGACTTATCTTGTGCGAGAATATTGAAAAATTTCTGGTAAATAGAGTTGTAGTGCCTTCTTGAATAATAATAATAATAAATATACCTATAAGGACAAATGATACAGATTGAGCTAGCCCCAAAAACAAATACCTACATATATAAATAAACATCCAAGACCCAGGACAATTTGAGGCCATTTTCCAACTTGCCCTGCAAACCTCTGGGTGGCCGATTAGCATAGTGACCACTACCAACTATCTGTCGACCAACTTCTCAGCCGCATGTCTACAGAGTTATCTTGTGCGAGAATATTGAAAAGTTTCTAGTAAATATACTTGTATAGTGCCTTCTTGGATAATCACAACAACTAAATTCAATCCAGTTCAATTCAATTCTTTATACATACATGGGGCAGACAGAGCATTTTGGGTCTTGCGGCTCTATGCAGAGCCCTGAAGTGCTATTTTTGAAACGCGGAGTCACCTAAACGAGTGGTTTTTCCATACAAAAAACCGTTCGTTTAGTGACTCCGCGTTTGAAAAATAGCACCTCAGGCCTGTCTTACTCCGCGGTGGGTATTAAAATCGCAAGTACAATAAAAGTACGTACTGCGGCCACGCCAGCGTGGCTAATCAGTGCGGCAGAAAAGGTAAGCGTTACGCGATAGAAAGAGACGAAAAGAGATGGAACGTCTAGGTGAATATAACTGTAGGTTATGAGCGATGTGCGATCTGAATTGAACTCAATTGTATCGTAGCGAGAGTCGCTATTCGTTTAATAGATTTTTCGGAGTGAATCTTCTGTACTTGTACTATTATGTATTCTGTGGCAGAAGCCAGGGCCGCAAAACCAATTTGCTAAAATTGGTCTTGCGGCCGTGGGCTCTGGTCATGGTGAAGGAGAATATGGAGAAGCAATCAATACAGTGATGGGTTGGTAGCCGCATCGCATTTTCGCCCATTCCCTCTATCGGCTTTTACGATCTGCGCGGGAAGTGAAGCAGCTGGTACATTCTAAGTTTTTTCTTTTCTCCCAGACCAGCATGTAAGAGCGCTTAATTCAAATTCAATTATTATTTTACAAAGTCAATTCTTTATTATTACTATCAAGATGGTGTTTTTGTTATTATTAAATACTTTTTAGGGTTCCGTACTCAAAGGGTAAAAACGGGACCCTATTACTAAGACTTCGCTGTCTGTCCGTCTGTCCATCTCTCCGTCTGTCCATCTGTCTGTCACCAGGCTGTATCTCAATAACCACGATAGCAAGACAGTTGTAAATTTCACAAATTATGTATTTCTGTTGCCGCTTAACAACAAATACTAAAAACAAAATAAAATAAATATTTAAGGGGGCTCCAATACAACAAACGCGATTTTTTTGCCCTTTATCGCTCGATATCAATAATGGCAACAGGTAGGCACTTGAAATATTCACAAAATACTCAGTTTTATTTTTTATTTTAATAATGAATAAAAAACAATAAATAAAATAAATATTTAAGGTGGCTCCCATACGAAAAACTTGATTTTTATAGATAATGGTACGGAACCCTTTGTGCGCGAGTCGGACTTGCACTTGGCCGGTTTTTATAAGTTTTTTTTTCACTTAAACAGGGTATACGCCTTATACTCGTACACGGGCCGAAGCCAAGCGTAGAGTAGAAGGGGTTAATGTATGCTGAAAGTTGAAGTAAGTGTGGAGGAACTAAGGAGTTTGCGTGTGATGCGACACGTGTCGAGGATCACGGCCTTTTGAATTAAAGTGAGTATATGTGCGGGGAGGTCTAGCGTATCTAAACTTTTAATTAGTGCCTCAGGTATTACGCCCGTAGTTGGAAATACTATTTTGGGATTATAAACCGTTTAAACTTTCCATTGTGCTTTTATTTTTATAGCTAAATCTTCGTATTACTCATCATCATGATCATCAGATCTTTTTGTCTCCACTGCAGGAGCACGACCCTTTCTGTACGACCCGAGCCAAACTTGGCCAGAGCTGCCAGAGGTTTTTTGGCCTTAACTCTCCACGCTGGCCAGATGGGTTGGAGAGGGCTCATTGATGTTTATAAGCTTTGTTTGACTTGTATTCCCTAAGTCGCCTTCTACGACATCCACGGGAGGTCATGGAGTGGCCCTATTCTACTCTGCCGGAAACCACACGGCAATTCGTATTACTACTTATGTTAAATATGTGCTCGAGAGATGAGGGAAATTTGGTATATATCGATTTATAGTGATTGCTTACAGCGCGTAAAAAGAGAGCCGTGGATACGACCTGAATTTCTTTATATCTTATTTACAATATGACGTCTATCGGCGACTATAAGAATCACTTATTGACAGGACTGCTTGTAGCATCAAGCTTTGATATAATATTCGATACTAGGACCACAGAATAAATAGTATTCACGTACAGAGGTGTTACTCAGCAAAGGAATTCAAAGAAATATCTACTCAATGTCGTTAGCGATTTGGTTTAATTTAGCTCGCGTCAGAACTCGACACCTTTTCGTTTAGATACCTAGAAGTGCATTGCAAGCCAATTTCATTCTTATTACTCTAGACATACGATTCATGTCACTGAATTTACCACCCCGGAGAGGTCACCGCGCGCATAGCAATAATGTAGGTGCTTGTCGATACCTAAACAACGTATAGTTATAGTTTGTAACTTTATTTATATGTGATGCAGTTTTTGTTAACAAACTTTCTATCTATCTAAACGGGGAGTGGCACAGGCCTGCTAGGACACCTAATACGATGCAAGCCAACTAGATGATGCTTGTGTTTAACAACTTATTTTTTCAGATTAATATTAAAATGACTTACCTCATCTTTGACGATGGCGCCGCAGACCAAGGGCGAGATAATGGAGATAATGTTGGCCAGGAAGTTGGTAATGCCCATCAGACACGCACTGAAGTTGGGCGCCAGGTCAATATGCACCAACTGTAGCAAAAAAGAAAGAAACCTAGAGTAAGTCTCGAATAGTCTTAAATGAAAATGGTGACCTATGAAGAAACTCGTCTTAAAGCAAATCTGAACTCGTTAAATTAGCAACTCTTGTAATTGCAACTCTAGCAACTAAGTTGCAATAGTCTTAAATGTTATGTTATTATGTCTACTGCTAAAATTGGTCTAAAAATCATTTGGTTCGAAATGCAAGTAGTCTAAAATGTTACTTAGCCTAAATTGTAGCTAGTCTGAGATATTTTTTGCCAGATCGGTCAGCCCTTCTGCTGAAATATCTGACAAAAAACGATATTAATCGTAAGTCCCGTTATACTATTAACAGTAATTGTGACCATGAAACTCTAAAATCATATAGTCTGAGATGCTTTTTGGCCTTCTTCTGTAAGTAACTGATCTAGATACATGTTATTATTTATACAATTTGTATTTTTAGGCTGCCTGTCCACTAATGCAAAGAATAGAAAAAAGGTGTTGAGCTGTGCCAAAATTAACTAAATTGAATTGCACAAAAAACCCTTAGCCCTTGTCATCATTAGATGACAGTCACGAGATTGAGTTAAAATTTATCTACCTCTACAATAGTTGATACACTGAGTGATGGCAGCTAGAGCAAGGCATTGACCGAATGATGGCCCAGATCAGATAAGACAAGCGTCGGCGTCCGCCTATGCACTGGATTGATGTAATAATCAAAGTCGCTTGTCACACCTGGATGAGAGCAGCACAGGATCGAGATGGGTGGCGTCGACGAAGAGAGGCCTTTGCTCAGCCAGCAGTGGGCGCGAGAAGGACTGGGATGATGATGATGATTTAACCCATACATACATAGACAATCAAATCTTCATCCCTAATAGTACACACGTCTCGCAGACAGAGCCCAGAGTCAAAGACCACTTAAGGCTCTAACAGACCTGCGTCAGTATGCCTACGACACATTCATCGCCGATAATCGCGCGGCAGTTTTTGACAGTTTGTCACCGATTGACATATGTCACGCGACCGTTTAAGGCAGTCAGCGAACATTGCGTGAAGTAGACACAGGTCAATGATGGTCGCCGACGGACACCGACAGGTGTCGCTGCTCTGTAAGAGCGCTTAGAACGTGATCGTGAACAGTTTAAAACTACCTAAAATATACTTTTATAGTTGAAATTCAGAACACGAGAATATGGAACAACAAAGGTTAAACTCCAAGCAAATTAAAGCTAACAAAGAACTTTATTCATAACAGTTAATTTAATCCCCGAGTGCAACTCTAACTTTCAAGCTTACGCTACCTACTCGGTGTTATATTCCGTAAATAGATACTGTTAAACTCAAACCGTCTTATCATAAAACGCAGACTAACTTTGTTACTAGGTTTAAACCATTATCTGACCAAATCAAGTTGACATTTTCAGATGAGACAGTGGCGTATTACTAGATATCAACTTAATTCGGTCGGATAATGGTTTAAATTGGAGTCTGCGTTTTATAATAAGACTTAAATCGTTCTATTATAAATGGGACTGACTTTAGTGCTTTGTTTAAACTATTGTCCACCATAAATAAAAATAAATAAATATATAGGGACAAATCACACAGATTGAGCTAGCCCCAAAGTAAGTTCGAAAAGTGTTTGGGATACTAACTCAACGATACTATATTTTATGACCCAATTGAAGTTAGAGATACAGACTGACTGGTAAAACAAGTGCTAAATTTATCGCTCTTACAAAGACAAAATACCTACAGGTATCGGGGGCGGTCACTCGTTTGTAAGAGCCCTTAAGGACATTCAATATATAATATAATCATGATCACAAGTTACGTTTGAAAATGGTAAACCAACAAAATACTTATTAATTGCAAAGAATTTTTTTTATAAAATGAGTGCGTAAATGTCGCGAAATGTTTGGAAACCGCGTGCCTGCTACGCGGAGGTACGCGCGCTTATGCGCTCAGCACGCGCTCTGAAGTGCCATTTTTAGGGTTCCGTAGCCAAATGGCAAAAACGGAACCCTTATAGATTCGTCATGTCTGTCTGTCTGTCTGTCTGTCTGTCTGTCCGTCCGTATGT
Source organism: Acrobasis consociella (assembly GCA_963555685.1). Taxonomy (NCBI): domain Eukaryota; kingdom Metazoa; phylum Arthropoda; class Insecta; order Lepidoptera; family Pyralidae; genus Acrobasis; species Acrobasis consociella. The sequence goes on from OY743118.1 coordinate 786,034, forward strand.
CACAGCCACTTTTTTCCGAAACTATAAGACCTATACTGTTGAAACTTGGTAAGTAGAGGTATTATGTGAACCGCATTAAGGTTTTGACACAAAAATAGAAAAAAGCAATAAATTTTGCCCCATACTTAGAACTGAAACTCAAAAAAATATTTTTCATCAAACCCATACGTGTGAGGTATGCTATGGATAGGTCTTCAGAAATGACATTGAGGTTTCTAATATCATTTTATTCTAAATCGAATACTTTGCGCGAGAGACACTTCCAAAGTGGAAAAAAGTGTGTGTGTCCCCCCCGTAAATTCTAAAATAAGAGAATGATACAACTAAAAAAAATATATGATGTTCATTACCATGAAAACTACCAGCGAAAATTGGTTTGAACAAGATCTAGTAAGAAGTTTTTTTTTAATATGTCATAAACTGCAATTTCCCTTTCATTCAATCAACTCAAATATAAAAATTAAAAAAAAAATACTACTACGGAACCCTTCATGGGCGAGTCCAACTTGCACTTGGCCGCTTATTTAAACGCGGAGTCACCCAAACGAATGGTTTTTCCATACAAAAAACCGTCCGCGTTTGAAAAATCGCACCACAGATCGCGCTTGGTATCTACCTAAACCTAACTCAGCTTGTAGATATACCGCTTGTATAATCGCGCGCAGCGCGGGTGTCCACACTTCTTGATTTTATTGGATAATTTGGTCAAATTTTAAATACCAATTTTTTTATATATTCGAAAGGAGAATTGAGTTCTGAGTCCTCTTTCAACATGTAACGTGATTTACTAGTCAGCCGGTATAATTACCATTTAGTCTACCTTTCAATCTACCTTATAATAACCGAATAAAGCTACTATAATTAATATTTTTATTGTTCTAAAACTACTTTTGATCTAATGACTCAAACAGATGAGTGACAGGTGTGTCAGCGACCCTATTCAAAGACCATCTTAAGATAGTTGGCGACCGTAGGCAATAGTCATCGCCAGGCAGAGATAGTCCACGATCGTCGGCGACAGTTTGCGACACAGATCGTCGGCCGTCACCGATACAATGTTGCTCGTTTGTCTACGCCCTTAGTGCTTTTTGTTTTAATCTTTGATGCTTCGAAGCTCGAAGTGCAGTTTAAAAAATATTCGCAATGTTTGTGTAGGTGAATGTAAAATATTATAAATAGAATTGTAAACATCGCTATGACATTGAATACTTTTTCAGTCAGTGTTTGTTGTTTTGTGTTGTCAATGTTTTAAAATGTAAAACGTGAATATTTTTTCATAATATTTTCTTCATTTTCCAGATATTTCTAGCTGAAACTAGTTCTTTTACGTCATAGCAAAAAATATACTACAAGTAACAACGGTAAAGTATTTGGGAGTGTTAGTGACCAAAGGCTTCTTATTTAGTCACGTAGTGGAAGTCATAAAAAAGATTTCAGAAATCAAGGATTCGTGCAAAGGGAGACTAAAGATTTCAGAGTAGACTTCTTCTTCTCCTTCTTCTTCTTCCTATCGTGTGTGTTAGTGACTAACACTAGTGTCAGAGTTTTTAAACCGCCTTAAAGGCCTCTGACATGGTTTTAGGTAATGACCAATGTCAAACACAGTGACCGGGACCGACGGCTTAACGTGTCCTCCGAAGCACGGATCATCTTGCTTATCAGACAATCAGGTGATCAGCCTACAATATCCTAACCAAACTAGGACAACAACACAAAGTCGTTGCCCCCGCCGGGAATCGAACCCGCGACCTCCGGGTATGAGCCGATCGCTCTAACCACTACACCATGGAGGCAGTCAGAGTAGACTGAAAACGAGTTTACATGTTACGAGTTTGGTCTCCACAAGAAAAGAAATACCTACTTATTACTTCCCTCGAGGACAATTTTCCACAATTAGGCCCGAATTTGCCGGTCCCGTTTTGCTCCGGGAAGAAATACCTATTTAATGATGGTAAAAAAAATCCAGAACGTGTTTACAAGATGTCTAACTTACCGACGATTAGGAAATTATCCCTTTTACCCGCTTATATACCTAACCTTATTGATAAAAGGATTAGTGAGGTATTTTACATTGGAGTAAAAAGAAACCTGGCATTGGCAATATATGTTTAATCGGTAATTCTCTCAAGTATCGAGAGAGGCCTCCAGTCTAACGAAAAATTGATAGAGGCTGTTAAATAAAAATAAAAAACATACCAACCATAAAACAAAAAATCAAGGAACCTGGTGACTGAGATTTCAGCGCACCTCCGAGAGGTTACGGGCGATACAAGGGCTGGCAGTTATTTCGCCCAAAGAATTCCTATTGCAGTGCAGAGAGGCAATGCTGCTAGCTTACTGGGCACCCAGCCTCGCGGCGACGCGTTAGAATCTCTATTTTATTTGAATTTTTTGTAAAAGCTTTTTTGTGTTAAAGTCTGTAATGCATTTTTCTATTGAAATAAAAATCATACCATGTATCCCGAGTACATGCCAGCGTTGACGCCTACAGCTAACACCAGCATGATGACGGCAAGTAAGCTGTTCCCAGCTGGAGCATAGGACAGACCAATGAGGGTAAGGGCCGGGCCCCATAGACCTATGAAGAAAAAACAGATGATAACAGGTTTTATGAAGACGAACACTATATTTTACTATAAAGGCGCGTTCGGGCGACAGGCGCATGCCAAGGGCATGACCAGCGCACGCCAAGCGCGGATTGAATTTGTTAAATATATAAATATATATCTTGGCACACATAAATACAACTTAAATTGCATTTACCGAAGTCCAGCCGGGCGGGCACAGACCGGAGGCAAGGCGGAAGCAGAGCGTAGGCAAGGCGTGCACGTGGCTTAGGCGAGGCGTGTGTGTGTTGACTTTGGTTGATGCAATTTGTGTATTGATGTGTTATAGGGCTCAAATTATATAGAACAAATTTTAAAACGCTAGGCTTGCGCTGGGCTTGCACTGGGCGTGGGTTTGGTATGCGCGTTTTGTCCGAACACTAATTCATAAAAAAATAAGTTTATAAGAATAGTCTTACCAATAGTGTTGAAGAGCTTCCTAGAATTTGATACACTGAACCAGTTCTTCCGCCGTATGACATCAGTCATGGCTCCCATCATGAAGCTCAGCAGAAACATAGCCAGGTACGGCAGCGATGACAGCGCGCCGTTCTGTGGAAAAAAAATAGAATTACAACCCTTCTTCTTCGTCGTGTCGATGGCTGAATACTCTATATCTAATTATTCCCGACCAGTAGGAGGCCGTATGGTTTCTGGCAGAGTAGAATAAAACCACTCCAAGTCTTCCCGTGGATGTCGTAAAAGGCGACTTAGGAATTATAAGCCGAACAAAGCTTATAAACATCATGAGACCTCTTCAACCCGTCTGGCCAGCGTGGAGTGTAGGCCAAGTCCTCTGGCTGCCCTGACCAAGTGTGACTCTGGCAGTACAGAGAGGGTCGTGCTCTTGCAGTGAAGACAGAATTATCTGATGATGATGATGAGTAGGAGGCCACAACAACAGCATTGCCTGTGCTCTGCATCAAGTTGACCATTGAACACGAAGCAGGACGTGAGGGCCGGCAGAGGAGGTGTGGCATTGTCTGCCTCGGTTGGCCCTCGTTTCAGCCCTTAATTAGAACAAATGTATGGACCAATCTATGGTGCCAGATTTTTCAATATAGTTTGACGACTGCCATTCAATAATGATAGTCAGGACAAATGGCTTATCTAACATGCCTTCCGAAGCTCGAAGGAGGTCGAGAATTTTTATGTTGTCACCCATCCAGAGTGCCTTGCGAAAGCGCTAGTAAAGCGTAATGTCACTGAGCTACCGAGCTACTAATCAAGCTGAGATCATCCTCTCCTCTCACCATTAATACCCTCCATCTCGAACTAAAGAATTTTCTAAGAAAAAGCCATTACATAAAAGAGCTCCAATTATTCTGGCACCTTCAAGGTAGGTGCAATGTTGCAACTTTGTTTTATGCATTTTATATGGTATTCTCGAAAAGTTCGAAGAAAATAGCTCCCAGTTACCATATACCAAATGCTAGTGCCTATAAAAGTGTAAAGAACTATGTTGTTCAAGACATATCTCTAGAGCAAAGTTCCCTAGAACTTGTAAGCGAGTATTATGATCTAGAGCATTATGACTAAGTTGCCTTATTTATCTTTCCGTGGCGTTTAGTTACTGCACCTGCCCATTTAGTAAACTTTTCGTAAAAAATACTGGTCTCATCTGGATGGAAAGTTTTAAGGAACGTGGTGCAGCTAAGTGCATTAAATATTATAGTAGTCTTGTTATAATTCTGTGCACATATTAAATACTAGCCGAAGCCCGCGACTTCGTTCGCGTGGACTTTATGTAAAAGTGGTTCAGCCTGATAAGCATTTTCCAGAGGCAAATTCTCATCAGGCTGAACAACTTTTACTAAGGCGACATTTTTATATCTCTTATATTTTAGCTGGACCATTACGGTTCTGCATCAGGCGTTCTATTTTCCAAAATCATTTATACCCTATATGTTGCCCAGGCTTAATAGCTATATAACACAAAAAGTTTCATTCGAATCCGTCCAGTATTTCCGGAGATTAGCGTGTACAAACAGACAAACAGACAAACAGACAGACATTTGTTTTTAAATTCTTACTCTATTACTATGTCTCCATCGCCCCCAATATTTTTTTTGGAAATATATTTAAAAAAAATCTTTATTGTGTAAAATGAGTTCTACAAATAATATTTGGTTGTTGGAGCCTACTTTTAAGCATAGGGATGCTTGTGCCAGTAGACTCCGCTCTTCCATATCACTATCATCGAATAGAACTAAGTGCAAAAATTCAAGTAGGTAAGTAACAATACAAACTAAAATTAATTATTTTTGTAAGTGTGTATGTTTGCGAGGGTGTATGTATGTGTGTGTGTGTGTGTGTGTGTGTGTGTGTGTGTGTGTGTGTGTGTGTGTGTGTGTGTGTGTGTGCGTGCGTGTGTGTGTGAGTGAGTGTGTGTGAGGGTGGGTGTGGATGCTTGTGCGTGTTTGTGTGTGAGGGTGTATGTATGTGTTTGTGTGGGGGTGTGTCTATGTGTGTGTGTGTGTGTGTGTATTTGAATGTACAGGTAGTCATTTAAATAATAATTCTTTTAATAAACTTCTCTAATTCGTCGTAGCTGATTTCTTTAAGCCAAGCTGTTAATAATGATTTACACTTATAAGATGGTTTGTTGTATATTTGCAATTCTTTGTTTATTTTATTGTATAGGTAAGCAGAACGAATATTGTACTGTACTCTAGCAAATTCAGTTCTAGCAGAAGGAACACTAGTAGCAGGCAAGGGTACTCTTCTGTTACATGTTTGAGGAATAAAAGGTAAGTTTTTATGTTTTTTTAGTAACATTTGTAACACATATAATTTTCTAATAGATAGCAGATCACATGATTTGTACAAGATATCAGTAGAAAAAGTCCTTTTTTTAAAGAACATCACCTTCAAAAGTGTGCGTTGCGATCTTTCAACCTCCAAGAATTTTGTTTTTAAAGCACCACCCCAAACCGAGATGCAATATGTGGCTATAGACTGTACCAGGGAGACGTATATTTTGTTAAGAAGTATAGGTGGAACTATATGCCTGAGGGTCTTAAACATCCACACAAATTTACGTATTCTACCTGAAAACTCCTCAATTTGGGGATACCAAGACAGACTTTGATCCACTATTACACCGAGGTATTTGGTTTGACTCACTTTAGCAATAGAGGGGCAGTTACAGTTACATGTGTTGTCACAGGAGTGGATTTTTATATCAAAGTCATCAGGTGGTTGCGTATTTTTATATATACTAAAACAGATGTAATTTGTTTTAGTTGCGTTTAATGTAAGTAGGTTATTATTTAGCCAATTAGCTACCTGGGCCAAACCCCTCTCAGTGTTATTACGCGCGATTTTCCAGTTTTGACCTGTGAATATTATAGCGGTATCATCGGCATAAGAGAATATTTTTGCATTTTTTAGTGTCATATGGCACAGGTCGTTGATATAGATAAGGAAAAGAGTTGGACCCAGGACGCTTCCTTGCGGTACACCATAAATAACGTTTTCTTCTTCACTTACACAGTCATTAAGTTTAACTTTTTGAATCCGGTTTGACAAATAGTCTCTAAATAATGCAAGTTGTTGACCCCTTATTCCGAGTTTTTCTAGTTTAGCCAATAGGATAGGAATGGAGACAGTATCAAATGCCTTTTTTAGATCAATAAAACACGACAAGCATTTTACGCCTTTATCTAAGTTATTAACTATGATTGTAGTCAAAGAGGTCACTGCATCTTCAGTGGACATTCCTTTTCGGAAACCGAATTGAGAATCAGATAATATATTATGGGCATCAAGGTAATTAAGTAATCTTATATTTAAAAGTTTTTCTAAAATTTTTGCCAGGACCGTGATAACTGAGATAGGTCTGTAATTATTAATGTCATCTCCATTTCCTCCTTTAAATACAGGTGTTATAATAGACTGTTTAAGTACTGTAGGAAATATACCTTTATCAAAGCATAGATTTGCTAGGTGAGTTATAATAGGTATAATTTCGTCCTTAACGTGTAGTATAAGCCTAGTGGAAACATTATCCCATCCTGGTGCACTATCTGTTTTTAAACTTTTTATAATGCAGTCCACTTCTTGACAATCAGTTTTTAACAAAACGAAAGATTGGGGTTGACTGGGAAGACTATTGAGGTACGTTTGTATATCATCTTTAGCTAAAGTAGATTGGATATTATTTGCGAGTTGATTGCCAATATTTGCAAAAAAGCTATTGATATAGTTTGCGGATTCAAGAGGGGTTGGTTTCAGACCTATTAATTCCTCATTAGGACCTTTACTCTTAATGTTATATGTTAGTGATTTAATGTTTTTCCACAAAAGTTTATTGTTTTTTATTGTACTATTAATTAGATTTCTTTCATAACTTCTTTTGGTTTTTTTGATAAGATTGTTACAGAAATTTCTATACCTAGTATAGGTAATTTTTTTAATTTGACTATCTGGATCCTTGCGCGACTCTTTTTGTAATCGATTTCTATTTTGAATACATTTAACAATACCCTTGGTCATCCAAGGTTTAATTGTGCGTTGTTTTTTAGGAATTTTTATTGTAGTTGTGCTTTTTTTTATAGATTCAATAAGGGTTTGTATTAAAGTTATAGTTAATATATTAGGATCTTCGCAAAGTAGAAGGTCAGATATATTTTTCTTTTGTAAATAAGTTAAAGCATTATCAAAGTTGATTTTTGAAGTAGTTTTACGTGTACTTTTCATAAATTTAGTTTTCCTTAAAGATAGAAACGTTGTTGAGTGATCTGTAATAGTAGTATTTAAAATAGCAATAAATGCAGAATGTTTACATTTATTTATTCTTAGCATAAAGTGATCGAGGCAGCTATTTTCCCTTGTAGGCAAAATATGCCCAGGTAAAATCCCTTGGGCTGCAAGTGTATTAAGATAGGAAATTCTATTATTATATTCATACGATTTTTCTTTTAGTTTAGGTAAAATATTAATATTTATATCCCCGGCAATAACTAAATTTGTTTTAGAGTTTAGGCTATTGATATGTTCATTGAGTGAATTGATAAAACCGTCAGCGTTGGTGTTCGAAGGGGAGCGGTAAATACCAAGAATAGTGTGTTTAAGGATATCAACTTGTAGACAAGATGCCTGGGTTAATTTTATTTCTTTGATTTTAGGCTTAAGTTTTTCTTTCACATATATAACGACACCATCATTCTGATTTAGTTGAAATGAAGTTGCTTTAGAAATAAAATTATTTAGTATGGGAATAGGTTTATTTACATCAAGACGGCATTCAGAAAATATAATGACATCAGGTTTAAAGGTAAGAGATGATATATTTACCATAAAATCATCAAAGTTTTTATATATACTGACGATGTTTTGAGCAATTATTTTGAGGTCACTTTTATTTGCTTGATATTGTGTATTAAGCTCAGTAGCATCACATAAAAGTGACTCTGCTATATTAAGCTTGTCCATTTCAGTTATTGTTTCCATTGTATCACACATTTATAGGGGTCAAAGTGTATGAAGTACGTAACTCGAAAGCTTTAAGCAATTTAAGTTGTTTCGTTAGATCGTTGTATGGTAAATAAGTTCTGAAGTTATTTTTACTACGTATTTTAGGAGCAATTTTAATTATTTTATTATATTTTGGAGTCTGTAATATTTCTGTTAAACATTTGCAGAGATCCAGATATCTATAAGTGTGGCGATCTGCTTGTGTCTGGTTCGATTTTTTAATAATTTTACAGTTTAATAGTTTCATTGTTGTCTTTGTATTTATTATGTGACGTGTATGTTGAGAGTGAGAAGAGAATAGATGTTTATTAATTTGTGTGGCATTTATATTAGTGATGAGTGTGTTTGTATGTGTGTAATATGTGTATAGACGAATAGTGTTTATAAGGGTTAGTCTCAGAGGTGAGTTTATACAATAAAAACTTATTGATATGAAACTTAACGAGAACATGAAACAGCATCTCAGATATATTGCAAGAATTAGTCATTTGTTTATATTAAGTTGCTGAATTTGCGCCTCACTTTTTATAAGTATTACCGGAGAATTATCTTCTTTCCTGAGGTATACTCTTCCGTACGCTGTCCAGCAGTATTTGTAAGTTTTAGACTTTACGAACTCGCGGGCAAGAAAATATAGTCGAGCTGCTTTAGCGGTAAGTTGCTCTGAGATAAATATAGGCGTTTCTTCATTGGAGCGCATGCCCAAATGTTTAGCGCAAAGTTTTGTCTTCTGTTTTATATTATACGCTTTGCAAGATCTAAGAAGATCATTTTTAACCAGAGTCGAATTCGTCTCCACTATAATCGGTGTATTTACATTAGAATCTCTCTTTCCTCGTACTCTGTAAATGTCACGAATAATCGATTTTTCTGTCTTACAACCTACAGTGTTTGACAGGTGCATCACCATATTTATTAAATCTTCTTTGGTTTCACTCGGTTTTCTTGGCACATTTTTTATTTCAATATTTGCCTTCCTGCTATCCTGTTGACTTATTTCCAATTTTTCCTCTAGAATTGCTATATATCTTTTATCTTCGTTAGCATTTTCTTCTAACAATTTAATTCTGTTCTGAAGTTCCATATTTTGCTCCATTAAAAATGCCACAGAACTTTCTATATTATTATTTGACCTTTGAATGTCCTGCAATGCAGTGGCGTTTTTTGCAAATTCTTGCGCCTGTGCTGCCATCATGTCTGTGAACATGTTGTGCATCTCATGTCGCAACCGGGAAAACTCGCCACTATAGTCTTCTTCTCTAGGTCGTTTGTTTCTATATGATGCAAAATTCGGCGGTGTATCACGTGGTTGCAAACCCGCACGGTGTAATTCCGGGTCCGAGACAGATTTATCCAAATTTGGGATCGTATTGTCCATAGCATTAGATGATGTGGTTTCCACAGTCAACAAAAAATCTTTTTGTCTAGTACAACTCAGTATAGTAAGTACCAGGGCAGCATAAGCCACGCGGCGTACAAAGCTCGAGTAAGTTTGCAATGGAAGCATCAAGCGGGCGAGCGGGATAGTTATATCTCTGGCTGTTTTGTATCAAGTGTGTGTGAGCAAGAGAGTAAATGCGCAAGCGGCTTGACTGCCTGGGGTAGTAAGCAGGATGGAGATAACTGCCTTAGTTTACCTCGCGTATTTGGTGGTCGATGCGTGCAAGGGAGCCAGCAGGTGCATGAACGTGCCCCGTTATACTGTTGTGAGATAGAGATGGATAGTGCACGTACCAGTTAGAAGTCTCCGATCCTAATGAGATATGCAAAATATTTAATAACTTTTACGCTAACGTAGGGTCATGTCTAGCTGAAGAAATTCCCATAGATTTTCATGTTAATTATACTCATGCACTACCCAAACCAACTTCACAAAATCCTCAAATTAATACCTGGGAACCATGTAACGAAAAGGAAATACTTGATATTATCAATAACCTTGATTCCAATAGTAGTGTTGGTCTAGACGGTATTAGTACCAAAGTTATTAAATGTGTAAAGGATCTAATAGTAAAACGACTAACAATATGCATTAACAAACTGTTACAAGACGGAGTATTTCCTGACTCACTCAAAATAGCCAAAGTGACACCTATTTATAAATCAGGACCAAAAACGGAGCCTGGAAATTATCGACCTATCTCTGTGCTGCCAATTCTATCAAAAATTCTTGAGAGAGTCTTGCATACACGGTTACTAAATTACCTAGATTCTATTAATTTCTTCTATGAACGACAATACGGGTTTCGATCTAAAAGTAATACACTTACGGCAACTATTGATCTCATTACTACAATAAAACAAAACATCGACAAAAAAAACATCGCACTAGGGGTATTTATTGATTTAAAAAAGGCTTTTGACACCGTTAGCCACAAATTGCTTTTAAAAAAGCTGGAGGTCATCGGTATAACTGGAAAAGCGCTAAACATGTTTAAGTCTTACCTAACAAACAGACTGCAGATTGTTAAAACGGACAATAATTCTCAAAGTCCTCCGCTACCGATTGCCTATGGAGTCCCGCAAGGGTCAATACTGGGCCCACTACTGTTCTTAGTTTATATTAATAATATGCATGAACTAGGCCTAAGCGGTAATGTCACTTTATATGCTGACGACACGTGCCTTTTTTACTTCGGTTCATCAATCCAAAGCTTAATTTCTCAAGCCCAAAACGACCTTAATATCCTTCAAGATTGGTTTCAGTATAATTTACTTACCATAAATGTCTCCAAAACTAGTTATATAATTTTTTAAGCTAAAAATAAACCAATACCCTCTTTCACACCTCTCAAAATAAATAACATACCTTTACAACAAAAAACCACTGAAAAGTATCTTGGCCTCCTCATGGATACCTATTTAACATGGAATAGTCACATAAAAAAATTAATAACTAAATTTGTATCACTCCTTGCCTCCTTCCGGTTAAATGTTCGATATATCCCACGTAAACTACTTTTTACCATCTACAATGCTCTAATAAAACCACACCTGTTATATCTTATTGAAGTTTGGGGAAGTGCTGCTAAAACAAGATTAGACAAATTACAAAGACTACAAAATAAAATAATAAAAATGCTATTTAACTATAATTTTCGGACACCAACTACTAAAATCTATCACGAAACTAAACTAATGACAATAAAACAATTATATACTTATAATACTTGCATTCTCATCCGCAAAATCATGAACAACAAAGTCCGTACTAACCTAAAGTTTACTAAGCAAAAACAAGTTGGGCGCACCTGCACTCGACGCGCGAGCTTCATCATTTTGTCTAAGACACGGACAAAACATTACGGCCAATCGACGATAACATACGAAGGTGCGCGCCTTTTTAACAAGATACCCTCGGATATAGAAAATATTAACTCGTTCGATGTATTTAAGAAACAATTAGCCAAGCACATAATCTCAACTTACTGAACTTGTATGTTTTATTCTGTTTATCAGTGTGACAACGAATAAGTATATTTATGTCTTGTATTTATGTTCTCATGTAAGTGATGTAAAATATGTCTTTATGAGAATAAAAGTCTTTAAACCTAAACCTAAACCAGGCGAATGTAGTGTAACTTGTAGCACAGGTATGGATCTTGCGCGAGCGCGTGTGTCGGCTGCAGCACTGAGACTTCCTGCAGCTTATGTGTTCCTATTTTTCGCACTGATTTAATTTTGCTAGGAAATTAATTTATAATTTGTTTGTAAGAGTAATAAGTTCAGACACGAGTACACCTTACGGCGGTCCGGGGGGAAGAGGAATGTACAGACAAACTTTTTTTACTGTTTTATTATATGTATAGATTGCTATCTTCCAAACATTTTACTAAACAAGTTACTTACTCGGATGTCTGTTTACTGCTAGGCGATATCCTATTCTTCTTTCTTACACCTTTATTCGGTGTTTTTCCCGAATACTTGTCGTAACTTTTTAGGATAAAGTTTTAGACGATGAAACCCAAAAGCCCTTAAAGTCTGTGAAAGTGGAAAAGGAATAAAATAATGACGGGTTGCTAGTCGCATCGTCTATAGACATGATTCAGATTCTCAACCATTTTCTCTATTGACTTTTATAATCTGCAAGGGAAAAGAAGCAAACGTACTCTAGATTTTTAAACGGTATGTCAGCTTTCAACAAAATATGTCATTCTACATTAATAATATCAATTGAGCCAGTAAGGAACTAAGTTCCGAAATGAATTATAAATGTTGGTTATTCAGCTGAAGTACCAGAAAAGCAAGATTTTACTTCATTTTGAAAATTAAATTGAAAAGTCAGTGGTATCATCAGGAAGCACGTAAAACAATTATGTAAATATCGCCAGTCGATTGCAGAGCCAGTGTACGTGGCATGCGTCCGATATTACTTGCATGCGTGTGATTTCCGCGCAATTTCACGTGGAAATGTTGGGAAGTAAACGAATTATTTGTATAATGCGATATGGTTTCTCAGGCGATAAGAAAATTAAGGAGGTAAGTGTTGAAACTGGATGGGAGGTGTCAAGCAGACTAATAAAATTGCTTGTAAAAACTTGATTAAGATCTATAATTAAAAGGATAGACTTCGGTATGTAATACAATACAGAAAATTGTAGATATAACATTTGAAACAAAATTGAAAACTGAAACTCATTTTTTTTTATTTAATGTAGGATAAATATATCTTTTATTGAAGGTTATTTTTTTCTTCTTTCTAAAAGATAGGAAGCGCGTGCAACAACAAATATATTTTTAAAATTAAAATTGGCTGAACCCCCAATTGATTTTGATAAAATTTCTATCGGATCATCTCACAAGTAGGTATACCTTTCAAACAAAAAAAAAAGAATTTTTCAAATCAGTCCAGGCGTCTTCGAATAAGCGGTGAACATAAATAAAAAAACGATCGCAAAGAATTGATAACCTCCTTTTTCTGAAGTTGGTTAGAAATAACATGAAATATAAAATAAATTTTATCTCACATTGAGGGTAACTTTTTTTCTTTCTAAAAGGTCACAGAAACCGCGTCGCTAACCCAAAAATATTAAAAAACTAAAGATTAAGGGAAATACATAAATACTAGCCTTTCCCCAGATATAAATGTTGGCAGCGCACCCAACCATTAAATATGACTAATCACACAATACCAATAACTTAATTACGGTGATCTCTTAACTCAACATGAAGCTAAACCCGCAAATATCATCCCCGAAACGAACAAACGAATACCTTGAAACTAAAACTCACACAGTCATAAATACAATTACAGTCTAACTAGACTATCAAAACTGCAATTACAGTACACTTCTGACAACTGCAGATTTACAGAGCAATCTGCTGCATCTCTCGACTCCATACAACATACTGCCGCCGTATTGCCTCGAAATGCTAAATAGCGTGGAACGTGTACAGGTCCATATTGGGATCCAATTTATTTGTCAGACACACTGTCTATTTTTCAACCAAAAATTTGTTTCTGGCGCTTCTCCGGCCGCTGCCACGGCACGCTCGCTTCGCTCGCTCGGCTCGCGCGCTTTTGGGGTCACAGTTCTAATCTAACCTACCCTACTTTTTTGGCAGCAATTGGTTATACTTGGTTAAACAATTTAACTCTTGTTTTATAAGTTTGTCTTATCTGTCGGTGTGTCTGTTTACTTTCTATCAAAAAATAGTTTCTAGCGCACGCTCGCTTCGCTTGCTCGGCTCGCGCGCTGTTGGGTTCACAGTTCTAACCTTACCTAACCTATCCTACTTTTCTGGCAGAAATTTACTTTATTAAACAATAAAATTAAATCCATTACTTTTAACCCTCGACCAAAAATAATAGGGGTTTTATAAGTTTGACTTATCCGTCAGTGTGTCGATCTACTTTTCTATCAACAAAGTTTTATAACTTTGACTTACCTGTCAATGTGTCTGTCTACTTTCATTAAATGAATGATTGTTACCTTTTCCACTTCATTTACACATATGATTATTTTAATTTAGATTAACTGTATGAAAGTGAATATATTAGTATAAAACAAATGTTTGATTATAGATATTTTCATTTTCAATAATATAGATAAAACATTTATAGTTAAGAAATTTATGAAAAAAATATTAGAAAAAAAACAAAAGTATGAATATAATAGTTATTAATTCGAATGATTAGGAGTTTAGATCATTATTATAAACAAATATATGAAAACAAATATTATTAAAAACGAAGTGTTTGATTAGTGATATTATGAATTCCAATGATTATAGTTTAAAATCATTAGTATTTCAATTTTTTATGAAGAATGATCATTATGATTTAAAATGGTATGAGAAATATTTTCGGACTTCCGATGATATGAGTTTAAAAGTTATGTAAGACAATGCGCACCTACGTGTACTCATAACATTACAGATCTCTTTTCCTCTCTTCTTCATTATCGTATCCTCCTGCCTCACAATAAATAAATAAATATATATGGACAAAGTACACAGATTGAGCTAGCCCCAAAGTAAGTTTGAGACTTGTGCTATGGGATACTAACTTAACGAAATTATATTTGATAACACTTTGAAAAAAGCTATTTTTCCAACTTGCCCTGACCGGGGTTCGAACCCGAAACCTCTGGGGTGGCGGACTAGCATGGTCACCATGCTACGCCACGGAGGTCGTTAAACGGTTTTCCACATTAAGATTTTCGCCCATTCCCTCGATCGGATATCCCCATCTGCGCAGGAAGAACTAATATTTACTATTACACCAGCTACGAGTAACATTTTTAGTTCACTTAATAGTTTCCATCCAGTCGGGCTAGATAAGACTAGGTTTTTATGGAAACTCCACGGAAAGATAAAGAAGAAAACTTAGCAGTAATAATCATAATATTATCTCTAGAGAGCTTTCTTTAGAGATATGCCCTGAACAACCTAGTTCTTTAAACTTTTATAGGCACTAGCATTGTATATGGCACCTGGGAGCCATTCCTTTTACACTTCTAGGAAATAGCATAAACTGTCATAACTCTGTGATAACTAAAGTAAATCTGAGCAAAACCGCAGATGGACAGACAGACAAATGGCAAAACTATAAGGGTTCCTTGTTTGCTATGGAAATCTAAAAAAGAATTTTCTAAATCGATCCAAGCATCTTTAAACAATCGGTGAACATACATAAAAAGATTCAGACGAATTAATGACTCACTCCCTTTAGAAGTCGGTTAAAGACAAAAAGTTGCAACTTCGTACCAAGCACAAAATAGAATTAGTAGAGAAATATATGGAGAGTATTTTAATAGACGTTTTTGAATTATTCTTAAACCGTCAAGGAGTCGCTGTTTTTGGAAAGAAATATAGGAGCCCTGGGTTAGATATTATATATTCCGTCTAATTACATAACACGGACTAATTTTAGTACTTGGTTTAAAACAACATACGTCTTCAACAAGGTAACCTCCCGTAATATGTCGCCTTCTCTTATGTCAGTGTCAACTTCATACGGGTTAACAATGGTTTAAATCAAATCATAAAGTTAGTCCTCGTTTTATAGTAAGACGGATTAATTGCTTTTCATTTCATAATTTACGGGTATTTTAACCTATGCTTCGCATCCTAAATGAATGTACGATGTTGAAAGACTCCAAAGAGTTTCCAATAATAAACATAATAATATCAAACACGGTTTTATATTTTCTGTATCCTTTATAAAGCGTATTTAAAGTTATTTTCAGCTCAAACCATTTTTGGAGTCAGACTTATCATAAGTAGGTAGTGTTTATATAAATTCCATCATCCTTTGAAATAGAAGTTGAGCACTTTGCTCATCATCAATTTGCTTCATGCAAATTTGATAAATAAATAAGTGTAGTTCGTTGCAGAGTAAAAAAATAAACGTACCTTCAAATTTATTACATGGGTTACATTTCTGTATCCTTCATGTTTCGTAATAAAAGTTCATTTTAGCTAACATCTCAAACCGTTATTGGAGTCGGTCTTATCATAAACTGTGTTTATGTGAGTCCCGCCCTCCATCACTGCAGCGTTCTAAGCAAAGGTTTTACTAGAGATCGATGCTTGTTTTTTTAATATCCAGAGGTAAGAAAGTATTTTAGTTTATTTCTCTTTTCAATAGCTTCGTTGTTTTCTCTAAAGTGGGAATTATTATCTATGTAGTAATAGTAGTCATTGTGGTGACGGTCATCATCATCATCTTCCTCGCCTTATCCCTATTTGGGGTCGGCTCTGTATGTCAACTCCCTCCACAGTTTTCTATCATTAACCATATTTGTATTAACCCCCCTCTCCTCCATATCCCGCCTTACACATTCCCCCCACGTCTTTTTAGGTCGTCCTCTATCTTTGTGACCATCTACCTTTAAGCTAACCATTTTATTTGCCAGATGTTCGGCAGCTCGCCTCTTGACATGGCCGTACCATGTTAAACGGTGGCTTTTTAACTTTTCTACAATCGGTGCTACCTTCAAACTCCCTCTTATATATTCATTCCTGATCTTATCCATCTTCGTCACCCCACACATCCACCTAAGCATTCGCATCTCTGCTACATGTAATCTATGTTCTTCTCTCTTCTTCGTAGCCCAACATTCGCCTCCATACAACAAAGCAGGTGACGGTATCTATATAAAATTAAAATTACACAAACTTTTTTCTTTCACGGGTTTCGTAAGAGTAAACAATACGTTTTTTTTGTTGTCAAATTTGAATAAAGTTGTCAAGCTGCCTAAAGGCACCATTATTGTATGGCAGTTGTTAAGCTATATCAGATAAACAATATGTACTTACACTTTTAGATCGAAGTTGAGCACTTTGCTCATGTAGGTAGACATCTCCGCCATCAGAGTGAAAACGCTAAAATACTCTCTATGTGTTATTACATTCTTGAGATTGAAGTTAAGTACATTCACATGTAGGTGGGTATCTCCGGCATTATGACGGAGAAACCCCAATTCACTCAATATATTGTTTTTAGTACTTACACTCATAAGATTGAAGTTGAGCACTTTGCTCATATAGGTGGAAATTTTCGTCATCGGGGCAAAAATTCCCCGTGCTCTTTTTATATTATTTTAAGTACTTACACTCTTGAGATCGAAGTTGAGCACTTTCCTCATGTAGGTGGGCAACTCCATCTTAAGGGTAAAAAGGTTCTCTCTTCATATTACTTTAAGTACTTACACTCTTGAGATCGAAGTTGAGCACTTTGCTCATGTAGGTGGGCATCTCCGTCATCAGGGTGAAGAAGCCCCAGTTCTGACCGCAGTGCGCTATGATGACGGCCCAGAATGGCAGCGAAGTCATGATCTTGAGCCATGGGGTTGGGTATCTCTGAAACAAAAAAGAGAAATGCTATAAGTTAGATGCTAATGTCTACATGTGACATCGTAGCTCTCGAACAGATGGACTGATTTGGATACGGTTTTTTTTTACGTAAAAGCCAGTTCTCATGCTGTGCACAAAACCATATTATTATTAAACCTGATCATTCTATGACCTTTTTCTAAGATCCACGGTGATCATTCATTCAGTTACTTAGACTCACGAGATCAAAATTAAAAAATATTATTCCGTAACTAGATAGGAAACAGGCCTGATATTATGTATGTATGTAACTAGACATTTACAGGCACTACACGTCTATAACTATAATTTACATAACGTGTAGTATATACTAAAATGTAATGTATTTTTTAAAGAAAACCAGCGCTTCGTAACAATCACGGCTGAGAAAAAACGCCGAAAGAAACTCAAATTCTCAGTATTGGTCGCATACTCGCCATAAAGGCTTTGTCGTATTATAATTATGTCTTTTTTTAAATAAATACACATACATACTATCACGTCTTTATCCCTAATGGGGCAGACAGAGCGTTTTGGGTCTTGCGGCTCTATACACAGCCCAGGGCCGCAAGACCCAAAAGCCACTTTTAGCGTCATGGTGGGCGAGAAGATGGAAAAGCAATCAATACAGTGATGGGTTGCTAGCCGCATCGCCTGTTAATATGATTCGCATTTTTGCCCATTCCCTCGATCGGCTTTTACGATCTGCGCGGAAAGAGAAGCAGCTGGTACATTCTAAGTTTTTTCATTTCTCCCAGACCAGCATGGGAGTTTAAATAAATACTTATAATATATAATACAATACAACGCGGAAATGCCGCCAGCCTCTTGGGGACTCTGCCTGTTGACGGTGGCGATCTGGGAACGATTTTTTATATAAATTAATGTTTTTATTTTTAGTAATATTTTTAATTTATAGAATAGCATTTAGTTAATTAATTATAATGTAATTCTTATAATATATTACAATATTGACACATCATAACATATAATACTTGCGAACGAGTTAACAACCATGATTTTCAGATAACAGAGCCACTAGTATTATAAAATAAACGGCTAAAATTACTTGGCTACCCTATCTTCAAATGAACCTCAGAAAACCATTTACTCACACCGCATTTGACATCACCGTACCTCGTTCATGAATCCATTCATTTGGTTTGAGTGAACGTTTTAATTAAATCTCGAACGTCTTTACACAATTTACATGAATGATAGATGGTGTTATGTTATGAATAGCTATTTTTATGTTTGATCTAAATGTCTGTCTATTTGTGCCATTATAGCGCTCGAACGCATGGACCAATTTCGATGCGGTTTTGGTTTTATGCGTGGAACCAAGTTCCCTTGCGGTGGTTCTTAGGTATGTTTAATAAAACTCGGTTTGGCCGTTTAAAAGTTATTAATTAATCGCTTTAAGTTTTATGAAGTTTGCCTGCCAAATAATAGATGGCGCTATGTATACGTTACTTTGGTGATACGGATCAATTCTAGTATTCAGTTCCTCCGCCCATCACTAGATGGCGCTTGCAAATGTAACTATTTAAAAGTCGGGTTTTATTTTAACTTGCACTTCAAAAAGCTGAATATTTGATCAGTGAAAAGTGCTTTAGTCTGCAGGCTTTGTTAAAAATCACTTTTGCTTAATATTTCAGTTGAAAGAAATTTTAAACGACGTGACGGCGTCGGCGTACCTTCTTATATTTTCTTTAGACTTTTTTCTGCAGTTTAGAGCTGTTACAGACGAGTGAATAAATGCGACACCTGTCGGCAACAGTTGGCGATTGTCGGTGACCGTCGCTGACCTGTGTCGTCGATAATTGGCTCGGAAACGGTTGGGTACACATGTTTATCTGTCAAAAACTGCCGCGCGACCGTCCGCGACAGTTGCTGACTATCAACAACTATACTTTAAACCCCCGACAAAAAGAGCGGTGTTATAAGTTTGACGCTAATATCTATCAGTCTGTCTCACTGTCTGTCTGTATGTCCGTCCGTCTATCTGTCCGCTAAGTGGGCTCCCAAACATCAAAGCGATTTTTTGCCATTTTTGCTTAATATTAATAACGGCAACAGAAAGACGCTTTAAAAAATTTACGAAATATTCAGTTTAAAAATAACACAGGTCGGCGACTTTCACTGTCAGTCGCGGACATACGAACGCTCGTCTATAAAAGCACTTAGTGTCCATTTGACTGGTTAAAGATTCAACTGTCACTTCTTATCGTCCATTTTATTTCTGGCTGCTTCTTTGTTTATTGTTTATTAAGGCATGCAAAAAAGGTTACAATCATTTTACGCATAAATCTAAAAATTTATAGACGCTGTGACTAGACTGAGACCCAAAAACGTGTACACACAGCATAACAGGCAATGTAAACATTGTTGAGCTCAAGATATTGACTTGAAAGTTACAAATATAATTCACTGCAAAGAGTTTATATTTAATAATTGGTGTTACTTATATTGTTTAGAGTTGCGATAACAAATAACAAAAAAGACCAGCGGTAAAACAAATAAAAATACCGACGTTTAGTTACCGTTCGAACCACAAAATATAAAAAACAGCGATGTTTTTTTAGCTACTTTTAAACCCCCCGTCCCCATACGTTATACTTTAAATTACCGCTACTATCCCTAGGTTAGATCACGTGTATATTTTCAATATAAATATTATTATTTTTTGGTTAAATCGTTGCCTAAAGCAATCAATCAAAGTCACGCGCAGCTTTTCAAAATAGAAATCGCACGCTTAATGAAAAAGTAAATAATCTACGACCTCCCCTCTCACTTGTGATATTTCGGTTTTTGCCGAACCTTCTCTACCCCTTTAGAGCCTCACGTGATTAATGGATGATCCCTTAATAAATTAATAAACATATACAGACAAATCACACAGATTGATCTAGTCCCAAATTAAGTTCGAGACTTGTGTTATGGGATACCAACTCAACGATAGGTACTATATTTTATAACAAATACAGATATAGATAAATATCTAAGGGTCAATCTGAAAATGATTATCAAGTTAGTTCAAACAATCTAAATCAGTAGCCGGTGTGTACAGTCCACAGTACATCAAGCTACTAAATCCACTGCAATTTCACCACTATTCCCACTGCATAAGGTAACGTCTAGATAATTTACCCTGCTGTAGGCTGTGTAATATAGGGAGACCGGGAATGTGCTCAATCTTAGAGATTGGAATTAAATGGGAATGTACGCCTAGTAGGAAATGTGCTAAATCGATTTTAATCACAGAATGTGTTCTAATAGACTATTACACTGTATACAATGTACATTATTGGTTAATCCATACTTCCATACTTATATATAAAGCTGAAGAGTTTGTTTGTTTGTTTGAACGCGCTAATCTCAGGAACCACTGGTCCGATTTAAAAATTCTTTCAGTATTAGATAGGTCGTTTATCGAAGAAGGCTATAGGCTATATTGCATCACGCCCGCGACTTCACACGTGTGGTTAACGCGGGTGAAGCCGCGCGCTGCCTTTAGTACTTTATATAAAACAAAAAATACTAATGAATAGATTTTTTTTTTTAAAACAGCAAGATAGTTGGTTAACTATTAAAGTAGTAATTAGCATTTCCAATATAAGAGTGGGAGTGTTGTCATCTCACTATCTCTTTCGTACATGCGAGACCTAATAGCAGTGATGTCAAGAGCGCTGTATGTGCATCTTTTTTCTGTTACTTGACAGTTACCCAAAAGCTTACAACTTACTTACTTTTATGCAGAAAATAATAATAATTTTGTTTTCGGTTTCGGATTATGTTATTTATTGATATGAATATTAAAAATAATTGAGTAAAAGACCGTACTTGGTGGAAACTTGCAAATTGCCTGCTGTTTCTTGGGGTAGACTTATGTTAAGATTTTCCTAGTAAACCAATTGAACTGAGTTAATGCGTACTTAATGAATGCCAACAAGATCTTTGCTATTAACGATGTTTGAACTTGACCTGCCATCTCTAATATGTCTTAGATCTACGGCCGACTTTAAAGTTCTGTTTCAAGAGCCAACTTTTCAAAAAAGTAGCACAATGTTGAATTTTGGCAGATACAGTGGTTTACTATTTTAAACACAGTAAACTAACTATATTTGCCAGGCAAACTATTTTTTTTTAAAGCGTTAAACCCCAATATTTAGAAGGCTAAACCGTTTTTTATCAGATATGCAGTTAAGTAGCGCCTTAGGGGAACTTGGTTTCACGTAAAAAAAAAACGCATTGAAATAAGGATATTTGTTAGAGAGCGACGATGCCACAGAGAGACCGACAAACGGACTGACAGACAGACGGACAAATATAAACGTCTAACCTATACACCTCTCGTTTTTGTCGGGGGTTAAAAATTACCTTACATGATTCAAACTCAGAAGTACCTAAAAGCCGCGACTACTGAGGAAAAAATCCTTATCATATCTTAGTTTTCTTACCTTCTGTTCTCCAACTCGCCCCAAAGATGTCTGGATATAAAGCAGTTCGCTTTCCGAGATCAGCTTCGACTGCTCCGGAGAGGCCGAGCCCAGGAATGTGTAGGCCACCGCCCAGACAGCTCCCAGAGTGGCGTTGGTGTAGAATATGGCCGGCCAACCCCACGCAGCTGCGATGAAGCCGGATGCAATGAGCTGGATCGATATACCGAGCTGACCACCTGGGCAAAGAGGCATGATGAATGGAAAAAAACTTTCGACCCCTCGATTATAATAAAAATATAATAAATATACAGGGACAAATTACACTGATTGAGCTAGCCCCAAAGTAAGTTCGAGGCTTGTGTTATGGGATACTATATTTTATAACAAACTAGCAGTCCATGCCGGCTTCGCCCGTGGTACATACATAGCCTATGTCACTCAGGGATAACATACCTATCCAACAGTAAAAGAATTTTTAAAATCGATCCAGTAGTTTCGGAGCCTATTCAATACAATCAAACAAACAAACAAACAAATCTTTCCTCTTTATAATATTAGTGTAGATACTTATGTAGATAAACATCCAAGACCCAGGAAAATTTGAAAAAGGCCATTTTCAACCTGCCCTGACCGGGGATCGAACCTGGGGCCTCTGGGAGGCGGCCCAGCATGGTGACCACTACGCCACGGAGAACATGAAAATATTGGTTAGATTATTAAAAAATATTGTACACGTATTTTTTATTTTCTCTAAGAAACAAAAAATTACAAAGATACAACGCGTTTAAATTTCCCATGACGTCACAAATCTAGGTACGATTTTTACTTAGCGGTGACGTCGTAAGCCCCCACTCAGGAACTTTGATGGTCCGTATCATTGTAAATTTTTACTTTTTTGGTAAACTGAAAAATATGGGTCCATTATTCTGAAAAGACGAACTAATTACAATCATACTTTTCTGACCCTATCGTCACCCCTATTGTATATAGTTCCATCTCCAAAACATACTCATATCACATTCATCATCAGGTCTTTTAGTCTCCACTGCAGGAGCACGGCCCTCTCTGTACTACTAGAGCCATACTTGGCCATAGTAGCCAAAGGATTCGGCCTACACTCTCCTCGCTGGTCAGACGGGTTGGAGAGGTCTCATTGATGTTGATATGCTTTGTTTAGCTTGTATTTCCTAAGTCGCCTTCTACGACATCCACGGAAAGGCTTGGACATATCACCTTTTCACGTCTTTATCTACAGACAGAGCCCTAAGCGACGATATCGTGCGGCCCTGGGCAAACAAAACCATACAGAACCCAGGGCTGCAAGACCTAAGTATCTAACCACACGCAGAGATACGCGCGACTCATCTTGCGTCGCATTACGTATATATTGCGTTTTATAGAATTTCTACGCACCGTAACATCAGGCACATTTTTAGAACAAGGCAAATAAAAAATCTAAATTCTAATGTTTGTTTAGTAATTAGATCTTTACAGGTACGTTTACTCATCAATAAGTACAATTTACATTTCGAGTAGTGTGTATATTTAAACTTTATTCATTTTTAAAGAACAGCTGCTACCGATACCGGTACTTCGCAACTGATACGCAAGATGCGTCGCGCATCTTACGTTACATGTGCTAGAGTCAAAACTGACCATTCGCGACTAACTCCTCCTTTATACATAGCAAAATGTATTTTTTTACGTTCTTAGCTATCCCTTGATGCATAGTAATGCTGGTTTTGAAACATAAAGCTTTAGAAAAACATTAACAAATAAAATAATCCACAGTACCTACGCCAAATCCTATTACATTATACTCAAGGATCTCAATAACCTATTTCCTTTAACAAATTATGCACTGAGTAATACTTAGCATAACTCAATTTGAACGAAACCTAAACTCAAACAATTTCCGTTCGCAAATAAAGTTCAACTTTCTGAATTTTCTACGGCAACGTAGACGTTTTAGGAAATGGACTTGTCAAGTCTTGTTTTGATGTGACGTTGTATGGAGAGACGCCGCTTTCTGAATGTCATTGAGTGAGATTTTGCGTAAAGAATTTTAAATAAATAAAATATCAAAGTCGCGGGGCACACCTGGATGAGGGCAGTAAGATTGAGATTGGTGGCGTTGACGAAGAGAGGCCTATGTTACATAGACCTCTCAACGTAAACTACACCCATGTCTACCACGCTCACACGCTCTGCAGTAGGCGGAAAAAGAGCTAGGAAGACGATGATCATGAAAATATTTGTAGTATTAATTTAATCATTTCAGAACCATCCAATGTTTTATAAAGTAAAGAGTTAAAGCGGTATATAATTAAAAATTCTTTGTTGTGATATAGGCTTCAATTTGAATGCAATTGATAATAAAATTAAAATAACAGTCAAGGAACCCCAGAAACCTCGACATTCCCATACAAATTGCCTGGGCGGCTGCACACTTTAGTATGGAAATGCCAATTTTTTTTTGTTCTTATACTATTATTTTCATTCAATTATACTAGAGTGATCTAGTATAGCCCGCATCATCATCAACAGGTCCTTTTGTCTTCACAGGAGCACGACCCTCTCTGTACTACCAGAGCCATTCTTGGCCAAAGTAGCCAGTAGCCTTAGTTAGGGTTGGAGAGGTCTTATTGATGTTTATAAGCTTTGTTTAGCTTGTATTTCCTGAGTCGCCTTCTACGACATCCACGGGAGGACTTAGACTGGCCCTGTTCTTCTCTGCCAGAAACCACAGAGCAATATAAGGGATTAGTGGGGGAGGGGAGGGGGGTCCCTTCCCCGTTATATACTAGCATATCGTCCACCCAACGCATAGCTACTCGTAGATATCATCTACCTCGCTTGTTGGCTCATGGTCGCCACTCCAATACCCTTCTGGTCCACCTACTTAAGACCATTCTTGCTTCGTGTCCTGCCTACTTCCATTTTCGTCTTTATTAATTATGTCACTTTACTTTAAATTGAGTTGAGCTGAATTGAAATGTTGCAAGTCTACGTTGCTCAATTAAAGCGGCAGCCATTTTAACAAAACAATTAATGTAAATATACTCCATTCTTGCAATTCCATAATTAATATTTTGATGAGTTAATGGAGTGTACTTAATGGTAAAAGTTTGACAGGATATATGTTTAACAAAGTCTTATTTAACTTGCAACGTTTGTATATTACATAGACTGTGGAGGCGGATTTTGATTCTCACTTGTACATTTGAGTTTTAACTCATGTAAGGTCATTTTTAACTGCCACTCCTATTTTCCAACGCAGACGAAATGATAGCGATCACTAAGAGGCTAATGAAACCCATTGGATCTGGTTTCCATCACCATCTATTGGCCAGGAGTGGCAACGGGATAATGGATTATTTATTTGAGTATTGCAGAGTACTTATATAAAAAATAATAAAATAAATTAAAAGAGTATTTATAATTTAATATGTAGTAACTATAAGTTTTTCTTTTATTACTATAGCTATAACTATTTATTTGTACGCCTACCACCAGTTTATTTTCTTTTTATCCCAAAGGTTGACTGGTAGAGAATGCTATTTTTTGTACCATATTGTTTTGGTGAATAAAGTTTAAATAAATAAATAAAACATTGTGCAGTGTTATATTGAATCTACCCGTTCAGTAAGTACGCGATGTGCTAAATAGACAAAATAAAATATCCAATAGTTTTCATTAGTACTTTAGTGGTCGCTATCTTCTTCTATCGTGGGTGTTAGTGGCTAACACTAGTGTCAGAGTTTTTAAACGCCTAAAGGATTCTGACATGGTTTTAGGTAACGACCAATGTCAAAGACATTGGTCGTTACCTAACCACCAATGTCTGTAGCCACCAAGGTGACCAGGACCGACAGCTTAACGTGCCCTCCGAAGCATGGATCATCTTACTTATCAGACAATCAGGTGATCAGCCTGAAATGTCCTAACCAAACTAGGACAACAACACAAAGTTGTTTCCCCCGCCGGGAATCGAACCCGTGACCTCCGGGTATGAGCCGAACGCTCTAACCACTACACCACGGAGGCAGTTATAGAAATATAGTGGTCGCTATAGACATTATTGTGAGAAAATCACAAGTGAGTAATATGTTTGTTGTCACTAGACGTCACTAATCTACGTCAGATGATTTAGGCAGCAAAAATCTAACGCCAATATAAATTATATTACACTCGATGAGACGAAGGTTCTTCTTATTAATAAAGAGTTAAGCTCTTGTTTGTGGAGCAACCAATGCCTAGAAGGCATGGGTCTCATTCTGTCTAAAGTCAAATCCTTTTTAGGGTTCCGTAGTAAACAAGGAACCCTTATAGTTTCGCCATGTCTGTCTGTCTGTCTGTCTGTCTGTCCGCGGTCCTACTCAGAAACTACAAGTACTAGAAAGCTGTAATTTGGCATGGATATGTATATTAATCATGGCGAAAAAGTTGTAAAATAAATCTGGAAACATATTTTTTTTTAGGTTAGCTGCCATACAAGTAAAGAGGTAGTCAATATTTTTTATCGACAAACACATTGTGTGGGGTGTTGTTGAATAGGTCTTTCAAAAACATTGTGAGCTTGTTAACACCATTTTTGGATTTAGGGATCCGTTTCTGAAATATTTGGGTTTAAAGTGAAAAATTTTGTTGGAGGCAAGTGTCCCCCCCCTCTATCTGCTAAACGGTTATACATGGCCACGTGAAAAAATTCACAGCTATAGAATATATAATGTTGTTTAAAGGAAAACTATCAGAGCTAAGTAGGGTTTACAAATTAAAAAGTTATAGGCGATCAACTTATAAAATGTACTCGGAAAAAGAAATTTCATACAAATTCAATAGATAATTAGTTTTTAAACGTTTTTAGTGGCATAAACTCAAAGTTGGCATTCGGAACTACGGAACTCTACACTGCGCGTGGCCCGACACGCACTTGGCCAATTATTTACATCCTTGCTGGTTAAACCATTGATTAGATCTTTAAGTTGTTTTATAAAACTATCTCTCGATCTTCCTTTGCTTTCCCTCTATTTTTTCCTTCAATGTTACTACTTTCAAAAATTCATCATGTCTAATAAGATGTACTTACATTTAGCCTCTCCTAGAAAATAGTTTGTACAGGGTGGCCAAATAACAGGTATACACTTTAGTTTTGTAATTTTATTCTATGAAATTCAAAATATATCAAGTATTCCTTGTTAAATATAATATTTAGGGCCGGCAGTTAAACATGGAAAATAATGTTAGACATGTCCACCTCTAGCAGCATCACAGATGTGAACCCTTTTCATCGCGTTTTTCCTCACATTTTCACACATTTCCTACAATACCTAAGAGACTGTGTCTCAAATATTTTGTTTTAATTGCTGAAGGTTCATTGGCCTATTAGCATAGACACGTCCCTTTAGATAGCCCCACAGAAAAAAGTCAGGGACTGTTAAATCAGGCGATCTTGGGGGCCAATCAATGTCACCGTTTCTCGAAATTAATCGACCGGGAAACATTCTTTTTAATGTTTAATAAAACGTTTTAATAATTAAAACACGTTGTTCCGTCGTAAAATGCTCCATAATAAATTTGCCGTATCTACACAAAGTAATATTCATGCAACAACTGTCATATTTACCGCCAAAACAAAATGGCGGCAAAAAAAAGTTGTATACCTCCAAGTTGGCCACCCTGTAGTAGTTTGAGAAGAAGGTCATCTAACTTTAATTACTGACTTAGAAGCACAGTGGTAAAACATACATGAAAGTTAGGGCCCAGTTAGTTTTTTTTATTGAAAATATAGACAATTTTGCTGATAAACGAAACATCAGACTTACAAATCATTTATTGCTTTAATAAAATGGTATGCAACAGGCAAAACACTTGCACTGTATAAATGGGTCTTCCATCTTTAGGTCTTTTTTGTCTCCACTGCAGAAGCACGACCCTCTCTGACCAGAGCCGTACTTGGTCAAAGCAGCCAGCGGACTTGGCCTTCACTGTCATAGCTGACCAGATGGGTTGGAATTGTTGGAAAGGTCTCATGATGTTTATATGCTTTGTTTAGCTTGTATTTTCTAAGTCGCCACACACACACACACATTTCCAGCAATAAATAGGCCCTTACCAGCGTAGATGATGGTGCTCAAAAGTCCCTTCTCCTCGAGAGGCACCCATTGGCTGATGAGATGATGCGTGCTAGGGTACACGAACGCCTGAGTCAGACCTTGGACAATTCTACACCCGCAGACCAGCTTCCAACCACCCTGTAACGAAGATAAATAAACACTATACATTATCACCTCTTTATCGCTAATGATGCAGAAGACAAAGCAGTTTGAGTCTTGCAACTCTAAACAGTCAGAGCTCAGGGGACCAAGACACAAATGCCAATTAATATAAGTCGGCTTCTTCTTATCGAGTGTGTTAGTGACTAACACTAGTGTCAGAGTTTTTAAACCGCCTTAAAGGCCTCTGACATGGTTTTAGGGTAACGACCAATGTCAAAGACAGTGACCAGGACCGACGGCTTAACGTGCCCTCCGAAGCACGGATCATCTTACTTATCAGACAATCAGGTGATCAGTCTGCAATGTCCTAACCAAACTAGGACAACAACACAAAGTCGTTGCCCCCGCCGGGAATCGAACCCGCGACCTCCGGGTATGAGCCGAACGCTCTAACCACTACACCACGGAGGCAGTTATAAGTCGGCGAGAACAGGAGAGAGGAGCGGGGACGGAAAACGAGGACGCATATTGCACGGGACCCTAGGAGATTCATAACAGTCGTAAGTTATCAAGAGAATGGCAACATTTCACTTGTAGTAACGTTATAATATGCAGTACCTGGGCGACCGAGCTTTGCTCGGTTACATCTCAAACATTAACTACATTTTTTTTAAGCTTGTCTAAAAACAATGCAAAATAAAAAATTATATTTAAACTTAAACATAAAAAAAACAAAAGTAAGTCACCAAGTGGGATTCGAACCCGTAACACTTTTTCTAGCGGTCGGCATCCTTAACCGCTGAGCTAAAAACAAGGCGGTCGGCGCGACGAAATTAGCGACCATAATCTGCGTGGAAAGAAAAACGCATGAAAACTCAAAAGCACGCATTTTCCCAAACATAAAACTAATCTAGATCGATTTTTTACCCCCGAAAACCCCCATATACAAATTTTCAGCGAAATCGTTAGAGCCGCTTTCGAGATCACAGAAATTTATAAATATATATATATATATATACAAGAATTGCTCGTTTAAAGGTATAAGATATGCATGCTTAGTATAGGTTACATCCTTTGTAAGCTGCGTGAGATAGATTCAATAATGGTTACTCTAAGTTAGTATATAAGCTGTAGTTGTAATCAATAGGTGAGAGTCGTTACTATGTAAGGAGTAGGTTTAAGAAGATGGAATAAATACAATCAACGGCTCTCGTGTTTCCATCACCACTCCCAACCACAATGCTACCTACTGGATACCTACATCTAACCAACGGCATGGCACATATTATTTGTTATTGCACACTATGTACTATCAGTACTTGCATAGTTTCTATTAACATGTATATAAATGATATACGTTATAAAAACAACCGAATTGAGTTACAGTATTTGCCTCGCGCATGCAGTAAATTGCAGTCATGTATAATTTACAATATTAAAAATTCAGCTCATACGCACTTTTGTATAACAATACAAATATGCGAAACTTCCAAAGACTTGACCGACATTTTACTAAAATCTTACATAACTTGTTACTGGTGACAACCTCTGGATAATTATGTGTTAACGGCTTTCTTTTACAAACAAATAATTGAAATGACACCTCATTATGTTTTCACTCGTTACTCGCCGGTTGTTGCACTTACGACTTGTGTCATAGCACTCATGGCTCAAAATTATGTAAGTATAACATACAGAACGGAATCTGCCAAGCTCCTGAGCAATATGAAGTGTGGAACTGCAGCCGCCTACAAGGCGAGATAGGGGGAGAGGTGCGGGTAAGGGGAACGGGGACGCATATTCCGCGGGACCCTATATAGCCGTCTTATTATAAAACGCAGACTAACTTTGTTAAGATGTTAAAACTATAGTCGACCAAATCTAGTTGACTTCTTATAATATGCCATTGTCTTATATAAAAATGTCAACTTGATTTGGTCAGATAATGGTTTAAACCTAGTAACAAAGTTAGTCTGCGTGTTGTAATAAGACGGTAGGAGTTTCCGTTCTGTATGTAATACTTGTATTGATTCTGTGGTCACGGCTTGTGTTCAGCGCAATGCTAGAAAAGGAAGCAAAGCGAAAAGAGAGAGATAGCTCCTGAGCGTTCAGTTTGCATTCCATTAAACGAATATTAACTATTCATAGTGCGGTAATTTTATAAAACTAGTTCCAGGTAATATGTGTTTTTCAGTAAGCCTTACGAGTGTGTGAAATAAATGTTTTTCATTTAGAATCATTATTACATTTGCGAGGTTTATATAAAGAGGTTAAGAACTTAGCGGAAGGAAGAGAGACATGGAAAGCACTCCACCAAAAAGAGCCCGGCTCTTAAATATAAGAAGAAGATATGAAAATATTTTCGTTACTTTTACAATTGATGAGTATTTTATGAACGACCAAAGTTCAGGTAGGTATTTTTGCAAAATGCAGATTTTGGAAGAATTGTGCTGATTTTTTTTATTCGCCATTTTTTTTTTTAAATAGCGCACAAGATCACTTATAGTTCAAAAGTTTTCAAGAAAGATCTGTTACAACTCGTACAAGCGTTTGCATGAAAACTAAGACGGGTTGGGCTTGCTTAACCTGTTGTCAATGCAAAACACCAGACACAATAGTAATGCATGTCGACCGGATCCCGATCTGTTTACAGAACCGGCGGTTATACTGCCGGCAGCCGAGATTTAAAACATAGCTGCCGGCGCCAACACTCAAAATTTGCCGTGAAGGTTTGTAGGTTAGGTTCGTTAGGTTTCCTGTGACCAAAATACGAGTGAGCGAGCGTTTCAAGCTAATGACGAAAGTAACACATACACAGATCGTGTTCTATCAGCGCCGGCAGCCAATCCGGCAACCAGTGCCGGCAGGGGAGGCACTCCCTAATTTTATAACCGTGTATATGCTTTATCTAAAACATACCACAACACTTTAGATAGGGGGTTTAAAATGAAACATACTATGCTGCAACTAGGAATCAAATCTACACCCCAATGGGAAACAAGCACGCCATTTGCGAGACTGAGCTGGTAAATCAAAATAAGTAGTTTATTCGGTAGCGTGCTGTTCGTTACGTCATCGCAACGTTTATAAATTCTGTGTGTGTTTGCAGCAAACGCAGAGCAATGTAATAAGGAGATATTTCTAATGTCAACAACAAATTAATCTGTGACGTAAAACTTTTAGAAATTTACTCTGCTTTTGTTTGTTTCATTTTGAGGATAAACTATAAATAACCGGCCAAATGTCGGGCCATGCACAGTGTAGTGTTCCGTAGTTTTGAATGCCGACTTTGAGTTTTTGGTTGGCTCTGACAGTTTTTCTTTAAACTTTGTTATTTATACTACTGTCGTGATAAAGACGATCTGGATACATAGTCTTTTTGAGATATGTTATTTGTGTAACTTAGCCATTCTGATATCTTGTCCTTTTGATACTAATCCCTAAATATTTTAGAAACGGATTCCTAAATCGAAAATTGGTGTTAAAAAACTCAATTGTTTTTTAATTACCTATTCGACGATACCCCACATGATGGACTTGTCGAGTAAAAAAATTTACTCCCCCAAAAAAATTTACTCCCCCAATTAATTTGTACACAAATGTAATTTAGGTAAGATAAGTGCCTACCCTGTCAAAAATATTTGTGCACATCACTCCGTGATAGTGTATTATATCTCCTTGTTTTCATTATCTCTTTCAACTACGAATACTTGTAATAGAGCATAATCATATTTCGCATATTATAAATTCGAATACTTAGCGTTTACAAACTGTGTTACTGAATAATAAAGTAATTTATCAATAAAATGAATTTATGTAAATTGACCTAATGTGAGTATAATTTCTTGCGATATAATTTTCTTTGTACTTAAAACTTTCTTTATAACACTGTTAAAGTTCAATAAAGGTAAGTTGCCTCAAGTCGTATGTATAAATAAGCAGTTTAATGTTTTATAATGCTCTTGGGTGCAAAGTTGCTAAAGGCATCTAACACAACTTGAGGACTTGCCATACGATGATGACAGCGAGACAAATGGCATTGGTGTGCGCGGGAGAGCTCGAGAAAATGAGGTCACTTATGGTCACTCATCCAAATGCGGTAAACGTTTGGGGTGGCTTAACTTGTGTTATTTAAATATAAAAAAAAGACGTGTGGCACTCGGTGACTGCCGCGGTAAAGCTATTGCAAACAAGGAAGGACGGCAACGTCGCAAACGGACGACGGAGACGAAGCGGTAACCTACATGGTAGGCGGAGTGGGGAGAGCGTGAGGTTTTTTAGTTACGGAATTTCTGGATTCGGTCCCCGCGCTCAAGGCCCGCGATAGAAGCTATGCAATAGCTTAAAATTCAAATTTAGAATTCAGAATTCATAAATCAATTTAAAAAAATATATGAATAAAAACACATTAAAAAAAGCGCGACGAATTCAAAAATATCAATATTCAAAATTTAGAATTCTAAATTCTAAAGTCTAAATTCATATATGTTTATCCCGTAATAAGACCTTTGCAGGCACTTTTACATGTAAGCACTAGCAATGCGTACTCCCAACAAGCCACCAAGCTAAGAAAGTAGACTTACAACAGCAGCAGCCGTGGGTATGAGCAGTGACACCAGCGCGTTCACCAACACAGCTACCGTGAACAGCAGCTTCCCCCCGACCTTCCTCGCCAACATCCCGCCAGGGACCTGCAGCACCACGTACCCCCAGAAGAAAGAGGATAGGATCACGGATTTCACCGTGGAGTCCCAGTTGTAGCTCTGAAAGAAAGAAAAAGGTTATATTGTAGATTTTCTCTGATCTAACCTCTCTGAAATAACATGGAGTATATCAATTGCTACTCAGATCGAAGAAGCCGATTGAGATATAAGGCAAAAATTCAAATCATAATAGGCATGTTAAAAGCAATACATTACATAACGCTGAAAATGGCCTTCGAGTCTTGCTTAGAGCAAAAAGAACCAAAATGCTCTATCTGCCTCATTAGAGATAGAGACGTGACAATATGCATATTTGCCGTGTGGTTTCCGGCAGAGTAGAATAGAGCCACTCGAATTCTCCCGTAGATGTCGTAGAAGGCGGCTAGGGAAAAACAAGCCAAACAAACTTTATAAACATCAATGAGACCTCTCCAACCCGTCTGGCCAGCGAGGAGAGTGTAGGCCAATTCCTCTGATGGCCGGCTCTAGTAATACAGAGTACCTACTCTGTACTATCAGAGCCATGTGCGTGCTCTGCAGTGGAGACAAAAAGACCTGATCTTCTTCTTATCGTGTGTGTTAGTGACTAACACTAGTGTCAGAGTTTTTAAACCGCCTTAAAGGCCTCTGAAATGCTTTTAGGTAACGACCAATGTCAAAGA
This sequence comes from Acrobasis consociella, assembly GCA_963555685.1. NCBI lineage: Eukaryota > Metazoa > Arthropoda > Insecta > Lepidoptera > Pyralidae > Acrobasis > Acrobasis consociella. Next base: position 819,461 of record OY743118.1, read on the forward strand.
CAGTGACCGGGACCGACGCCTTAACGTGCTCTCCGAAGCACGGATCATCTTACTTCTGAGACAATCAGGTGATCAGCCTGCAATGTCCTAACCAAACTAGGACAACAACACAAAGTTGTTGCCCCCGCCGGGAATCGAACCCGCGACCTCCGGGTATGAGCCGAACGCTCTAACCACTACACCACGGAGGCAGTTCAGTTGAAAGACCTGATGATGATAATAAATATGTATGTCTTCTTTTTGTCAAATCTGCTAGCCAGCCCGCTCAACACACTCACAAGGCGAGAACGGGGGAGAGGTGCGGGGACGGGGAACAGGGACGCATATTGCGCGGGACCTTAGAAGACTCAGTTTTGTATATAATACCTACTTATTATTCTGCGTTTTGTTATGATTTGTATGACGTATCTGCTTTAATAATTTTATCTACATGTCAGTCACTGGGTGTGGTTATCTACTTTGTAATTTGTCGCAAAAGGTCTCCAGAACTTTAGGTGGTGTGTACAGAAATATAAACTTTAAGTCTACGACATTAATGTTTACTTTAAAAATTCGGTTTTCTTATCATTCAAGATTGTTCGTAAGTTCTTTGGACCATTTGTTGTAGTTACAGAGGCGTGTCGGGTCAAAGAGCAAGTGTATGTAGACCCGTCACTTATCAAGTCATATAGGACAAAATGGTTCAAGTGTGTTTGTCTTCTTTTTTAAAGGTGGTTTATGGCTAACTATGGTATCAGATTTTTTAAACTCTCTAAAAACATCGGACAGATTTTACGGTAGTAGATAAAATAAAATAAAGTTCATTGATTTCAGGTAACTTTGACCTTTAAAATAATAATGATAATGTCAGTCGTTCGAAAGTTAATTACACATACATGAAAGAATACAATTAAAAATATTAGTTAAAAATAAATTAATTAAAGCTGCCTTGCTATGTGGGTACCAAACATAAAAGGTTATTTATCAGTATCAGAGATCATTCGCTGTTAAATTTTTATATCAAATATATGCGGGTAATGTTTAAAAAATAATAAGATATGGCAAAACTTTGGAAAAGGACGGCAAATTCATAAATTTTATTAAAACCAAAAATAAAAGACTAAATTTATATTTATAACCCTCGACAAAAAGAGGGGTGTTATAAGTTTGACGATAACGTCTGTCTGTCTGTAACATTGTAGCGCTCGAACGGATAGATGGATTTTAAAGCCGTTTTTTGACGTGAAAGCAAGTTACATTGCGGTGTTTCTCAGCATGTTTGACGAAAATTGGTTCGACCGTTTAAATTTTATTGGGGCTTAAAAGTCAGGGTATTCTCTAGCAAAAAAAGAGGGCGCTACGGATATCCAGTTGTATCGGTAGTCCTGCTTCTCATCACTAGATGACATTCTTGACGGTCAAGAGTTTTAATTTGCTAGCAAATAAACTTGTTCTGTAAAAAAAGTCAGCCACGTCTCCCATGCTGGTCTGGGAGAAATAAAAAAAAACTTAGAATGTACCAGCTGCTTCTCTTCCCACGCAGATCGTAAAAGCCGATCGAGGGAATGGGCAAAAATGCAAATCATGTTAACAGGCGATGCGGCTAGCAACCCATCACTGTATTGATTGCTTTTCCATCTTATCGCCCACCATGACGCTAAAAGTGGCTTTTGGGTCTTGCGGCCCTGGGCTCTGCATAGAACCGCAAGACCCAAAATGCTCTGTCTGCCCCATTAGGGATAAAGACGTGATAGAATGTATGTATGTATGTATGTCAGCCACAATCTTTAAAAGTCAATTGAGAAGTGTCTTGGAGATATGTTATATAAAAACGTACATTTATCTGTTGACCAGTTTATCAATGTAATTTTACGACTTAATTTATATTGATAGTGTTGTAATTAGCGTGCAATTATTCTTGGAAGAGGTCATGAACCAATTCTTATGGAATAATACAATACAAAAAACTTTATTGGACCAAAAGACATTAGTTATACGGATCATATACGGATTATACGGATTATATGCATACAAATTTAAGCTATAATATCACACAGCATACTGGTTTAATGCACAATCGTTTTTAAGCATAACGTCCTTTCGCATAATGGATTATGCATAATAATTTTAAGCATAATGTACCTAAGCATAATCATTATTTAGCCCTAACATTTTAAAGCATAAAAGGATGTAAGTAGGATGTAAGTTGTTTTTGTGTATGTATTAGTTTCGCCCTAAGCTAGAGTCGCTCGCTCGCTCGTGTTTTGGTCACAGGAAACCTAACTAACCTAACCTATACTCTGTGGCAAAGATATGTACACATTTCCTAGAATATGTGCGTATTACATAATTCCTTATTATTAAACTTATAGTTACTATGCCTATGGAGATTATGCCAATTAACATTATGCCGTAACAAACTAGCCTAAAATATAATTATGCCCAACACCAGTATGCCAAAAAACAACTTATGCCTAAAAACTATTGTGACAAAATATTTTATGCCAAACCCAGTATGCAAAGCATATTAGGACAAAAAAATTATGCAAAAAAAGGGTCCCTAGTTATACACAGTGTAGCCCATTGGGTAGATGAATGGGTCAAAAATAAATTATTCGGTACAGTTCATAAAATTTAACGTCACAAAATTGCTTTTCATTGATCATATAAATTTTCAACATGATTTCATTTTGAAAAACTGATTGAAGAGCGATATTTGACCAAAAAAGGATAACGTCACGTTTTTGTTTTTCGTACAAATTCCATTCAAAATGTTTATTTTGACGTTTAGAAAAAGTGTCTGATTTGACATGTTGTCATCTATGTGCGCCATAGCCCGTAGTTGTGAATGCCGACTTTGAGTTCATACATACATACATACATACTATCACGTCTTTATCCCTAATGGGGCAGACAGAGCATTTTGGGTCTTGCGGCTCTATGCAGAACCCAGGGCCGCAAGACCCAAAAGCCACTTTTAGCGTCATGTTGGGCGAGAAGATGAAAAAGCAATCAATACAGTGATGGGTTGCTAGCCGCATCGCCTGTTAACATGATTCGCATTTTTGCCCATTCCCTCGATCGGCTTTTACGATCTGCGCGGGAAGAGAAGCAGCTGGTACATTCTAAGTTTGTTTTTTCTTCCAGACCAGCATGGGAGATTTGAGTTCATGTCACTAAAAAGTCTAAAAACTATTTTTATATTAAATTTGTATGTAATTTTACAAGTTGGTTGCCTACTGGATTACCAGCCGCATCGTCCACAAACACAATTTCCTTTTTTGCCCATTCCCTCAATCGGCTTCTACGATCTGCGTAGCAACATTTTGAGCCACTATAAATATCTTTTCAATTTTGTACTTGGTAGCGAGTGCCGACACTTTTCCCGAAGGCGGTCAAAATAAACACCTCAGCAATACCACGTACCATCACCAAAAAAACTTAGATAAATATAAATGAATAATTTTTAAATTATTTATCCTACTGTCCTATCCTATCCTACTAATATAAAAAATGCGAAAGTGATTTTGTAATTTTGTTTGTTTGTTTGTTAGCACTTTACGCTTCAACCACTGAACCTATTTAGATCAAATTTTATGTGGATAATAGTTTGATAACCAGGGAAGGACATAGAATAGGTTTTATCCCGAAACTCCCACGGGGAGCAAAGCCCACGGGCACTGGTAGTCTGATCATAAACGATAAATATTTTTATTTCACTCAGAGGTCCTAGATTCGATCACTAGTCGGGGTAAGTTAAAAAATAGCCTTTATTCAATTCACCTCGGTCTTAGGTGTTTATACGTATGCATATAACATAAAATATAGTATCCTTAAGTTAGTATCCCATAACACAGGTTTAAAATTAACTTCGGAGCGAGCTCAATCTGAGCTTATATATATTTATTTACTATCCAGGGTAAATATTTAATTTTGCGGTTAAAACTGCTTTAGTTTCTTGTCTAATCTTTTTTGGTGACCATTTTATTAGCTATCTGACTTGTTAAGCTTGACAAATGCATCTAATGATGTCCCTTGGACCAATAGCTTAACCATGCCTACTCATCGTCATATAATCATTATTATTTCTTTTCCTTGTAACTAGATGGCGCTTTAAGGTAAAAATTAAAACATAAAAATCTTTTATAACTATTATTTAAATAAAGTAGTGCTCTAATTAGTTAAATAACACTTATATGAAATGCAATATATTTTTTAAAAGTATATTCAACACTTTCTTTGTCATCTTTTTGGCTATTCGAGTGTGCTGCCATCTCTGAGAGGCCGCTTCGCAACTCCAGTTTGCGTGCTTACGGCCTCTCCAATCGTTTCTATGGCGTTGGGTATCTGTTACGTTAGTAATTATATTATCTTTGGCTTAACGTAGCTTCCAAAGCACGAACTTGCGGATGTTAAATGTCTCAATTTTTCGTCCCCGACAAAAAAGAGAGGTGTTATGAGTTTGAGGCTTATGTCTGCAGTTGGTCTGTCTGTCTGTGTTATTGTAGCGCTTGAACGGATAGACCGATTCCAATGCGGTGTTTTTACGTAAAAGCAAGTAGCCTTGCGGTGGTTCTTCGCTATGTTTAATTTTTTTTTTACTTTTTTTTTTTATATATACAAATTACACTGATTGAGCTAGCCCCAAAGTAAGTTCGAGACTTGTGTTATGGGATACCAATTTAACGATACTATATTTTATAACAAATACATATATAGATAAACATCCAAGACCCAGGACAATTTGAAAAAGGCCATTTTTCAACTTGCCGTGACCGGGAATCGAACCCGGGTCCTCTGGGTGGCGGACTAGCATAATGCGTCACTACGCCACGGAGGTCGTCATAATGAAAATTCTTTCAGCCGTTTAAAAGATATTAAGGGTTAACTTTTGAAACACAGTATTTTCTAGATGGTGCTACAGATTTCAGTAGTTTTGCTACTCATCACTAGATACCGATGTAGACAGTCGAGGTTATTTTTTTAATTTGCCTAGCATATAAACTTGTTAGATGAGAGTCCGGCGACCCTAGACTTCTCCATACAAACGTAGTACACGTTTAATTTTGAAACCACATGTCAGATTCCGGTAAAAATTGGTAATTGTAAAGAAATTGCAATTATCTAGGGTTCTATCTGGATTCCTATAGTAAAATTATGAACTGGAAAGAAAATATAACGATTTAGAAGTTTCCCATACTAATGGTCAAAAATGATATAAAACACTATATTCTATTTCAAGTTCATATTTTTACCGTCGGAAACTAAATATAAACCTAGATAATTGCAATATCTTTGAAATTACAAAATTTTGCCCAAATCGGACATGTCGTTTTGAAATAAAACGTAGACTACGTTTGTATGGAAAGTTGTATTTTGGTCTAGGGTCGGGGGACTCTTAAGATTATTTTGCTGATGGTACGCACGTAGCCCCGGCAAGCAAGCGTCTGACAGCCTATTATCGGAAGAGGTTGGCTGAGGAGGTCGCTGACAGTACTGCCAGCGCTGCTCAGCACAGCTACGGTTACTACGTCAGCAGTCCATTTATCTCACTAGGTACTTAGCCGATATTTTACAAAAAAATAAGAAACTATCCTACTAATATTATAAACGCGAAAGTTTGTAAGAATGGATGGATGTTTCTTACTCTTTCTAAAAAACTTCTAAATGGATTTTATTATTTATTTTTCTTCTCAGACCTATTCATTCTTCTCAAATTCTCAACATCAAAAACATACTGACTCTTCTTCTTCTTATTGTGTGTGTTAGTGACTAACACTAGTGTCAGAGTTTTTAAACCGCCTTAAAGGCCTCTGACATGGTTTTAGGTAACGACCAATGTCAAAGACAGTGACCAGGACCGACGGCTTAACGTGCCCTCCGAAGCACGGATCATCTTACTTATCAGACAATCAGGTGATCAGCCTGCAATGTCCTAACCAAACTAAGACAACAACACAAAGTCGTTGCCCCCGCTGGGAATCGAACCCGCGACCTCCGGGTATGAGCCAAACGCTCCAACCATTACACCACGAAGGCAGTTACATAACATACTGACTAAATATACTTTTTATAAAATTTAAATCAAACATCCACACTTGTTGTATTACATACCCCGTCTTTGTGGACGTCGGTCATATCGACGATGGCCATGCTCATGTTGACTCGCATCATAAACGCTAGCAGCATACCTAGGAACAGCATCAACGTCTGCACATGCCGGGTACCCAAGCCAGCTGCAATATAAAAATCATCATCATCAACTGCCTACCCCTGCGGGAAACAGGCGTGATATTATACATACATACATACATACTATCACGTCTTTATCCCTAATGGGGCAGACAGAGCATTTTGGGTCTTGCATTTCTATGCAGAGCCCAGGGCCGCAAGACCCAAAAGCCACCTTTAGCGTCATGGTGGGCGGGAAGATGGAAAAGCAATCAATACAGCGATGGGTTGCTAGCCGCATCGCCTGTTAACATGATTCGCATTTTTGCCCATTCCCTCGATCGGCTTTTACGATCTGCGCGGGAAGAGAAGCAGCTGGTACATTCTAAGTTTTTTCATTTCTCCCAGACCAGCATGGGAGATATTATGTATGTATGTATGTATCATCATCAACATCATCATCGTCTCCCCTGCAGGAGCATGACCCTCTGTACTAACAGAGGACTATGTGACTATGACTACAAAAATCGACATGTTTCATTGCACAGCAGGTGAAATATGAAAATCATCCTATTCATCATCATCATCATCAGGTCTTTTTGTCTCCACTGCAGGAGCACGACCCTCTTTGTACTTCCAGAGGACTATGTGAGTACAAAAATCTATGTTTCAATTCTTTTAAGGGTTCCTTAGTGAACAAGGAACCCTTATAGTTTCGCCATGTCTGTCTTTTCGCGGTTCTACTCAGACACTGTCTTATTATAAAAAGCAGACTAACTTTGTTACTAGGTTTAAACCATTATCCGACCAAAACGAGTTGACATCTAGTAATTAGCCAGTGCCAAAGTCTTCTGTTTATAATGATCCGATCATGTGCTCTAAGTGTGAAAGTTCGAAATACTATGTCTACAACTGCTCCGAAACTTCCTAATATTTCGAAGTAATGTCCAAATTAGTTTCATGTAAATTATAATCCCACATCCAGAAGTAATTCAATTTAATGTTCATTTGAAATCGTTAAGCGTGTAAAGGGTTTGGTACATTGATGACCAATGATGTAGATGTAACACTAGTGCTCAATACTTGTCAACTAAGAGTACATTACAACTAATAGTTGTAGGATATTCTCATTCGATACTTATTATAAATTGATAATGTCCTTACCATAGAACTAAAAAAAACTAGATTTTTTTTACTGCGTAAGAAGACCACACTAGCCGAGTGTGACAGATGATATGATAAGTGTCATCTTCATAAGAGCAAAAGAGATAGCATTAATTTGACAATGAGACAAGTTTTTATACAAAACATATCACCCATTGTCACCCTGACTCGAATATCGTTACAGCGTTGGATTTTCCAAATTGTAAACTATGTCAATTAGTAAGTTATCTTACACTGAAAAGATGGTATCGTACTGCTTTACCAATAGTTAGTGTAGTAGTAACAAATTTCTGGTCACATTTTACAATACTCTATATCCATCTTATACCTTCTAAATCTATGATCCTTACATTATAAGCAAAAAGAGGCCTTTTGAGGGTGGCATATTTTCTTTGACTTTTGAATATCAAGATAAAAATCTCTTAAGTCTTTGCAATCCGCCAATACCAGAAACAATAGTAAAACAATGGACGCTTTCTTACTTTGTGGAAGTCAGTTTTATAATTGAAAATATACAACGTGAAATTGACATACCCCAATAAATCGAAGGGCTAAACTAGATCACTATAGCATTGTGGTAATAAAATAACAGAAAAAAAAAAACAAAAATCGATCTTTCTACAGGAATTGCCCGGAATGCTGCATATACTTTCGTATGGAAATGTCATTTTTTTACTGTTATCATTATTCTATAGATAGATAGATAGATAAAACGTTTATTTGTGAAAACTGCACAAACACAATCACACACAAAGGAATACACGAATTATTTTTTAGTATATCAAGAACAAGTTTTTAGCGATGTGACGTGTATGCTGCAGTTGCACAAAAAGGTCGTAGGCTCAGCGACAATTCTAGTCAATACTATATCCATTTCTTTCAGAGAAAAGCTACAACAGCGCCACCCTTAAATGAAATGTGATATGTTTTAGTTAAGAATTTGTATGTTATATATGATGTGGCATCTTAAGAAAATATAACATCAATATTCGGGATAAAAGGGCTTAGAGCAGGCGTCCGCACTCGACATAGTTTGTGGGCACTTAGTGTGAGACAATCCGAACAATTTTTGGGACTTTTGGGATTTTTGATAGTTTCATGGCAATGTGGCTAAAGCGAGTTAGCAATTTTAGTTACAGTAGTGGGCAGAATATCAATATATTTCGATTCCTTTTAACACCATTACGCTTAAAATGGTCTTTGAGTCTAGCGGCCCTGGGTTCTGTATTAGAAGCGCAAGATTCAGTTTTCCGAAATTCATCTAAATGGCAGAAATATGAGGTTGAAACTTAAAAAATATCATTTTGGCCACGTTGCCGAGGGCTAATATTTTAGTGGGACTACATAATTTGTAATTTTTAGTTTTAATTTAAATTTTAATAAGTTTGTATAGTTTGAATTTAAGTTAAATTTAATTTTTTTGTTTTTTTTTCTTAAATGTCATAAAACTTTTTTTTATTCCTCAGATGCCACTTTTTAGTTTGAACAACTTTTTTATCTGTTTAACATCAACGGGGCGGGGTGACTCACAAGGTCTAAAAGCGCGAAATGATATAACAAGAATTGCTCGTTTAAATAATAGTGAATGTATAAAGATAAGAATAATGTGTATTTATGTATATGTATTGTTTATGTAAGTTTATTATATAAATATATATATATCTTTAGGCGCCTATCGCTAATAAATTTATTTCTGTTTTTCCTAAAGGCTGACTGGTAGAGATGCGTTAGCATTAAGTCCACCTTTTGTACCATTATGGTCAATAAAGATTTAATAAATAAATAAATAAAGACTTAAACTAAAAGCTATAGGTACTAAGGTACTAAAAATAAAAACATTAATTTATATAAAAAATCGTTCCCAAGTCGCTACCGTCATCAGGCAGAGTCCCCAAGAGGCTGGCGCATTTCAGTGTTGTATAGCAAGGGCTTTGGCCGAAATACGCACCAGCTCTTGAGTCCCCAGAGACTTCAATCAAACGTGTGGAGACCTCTTTAAACAGTTGACGGGCTTCCACACCCTGACTTAAATTATAACAAACATATTTGTATCTACATATATTTGTATAAAATACAAAGATATTTATATTTCATTAGGCAATATAAGAATCAATAACATTCCTAACGTTAAGATACGTATATTTATCTAACCAATTACTACATTGGAAGACATAAACCAAATAAAACAAAATCATGTTTACTTTATGTGTATCAGAATCTAACTTAGATTTTCTAAGAACATTGTTGAACCTAATCCTAGAGTTCAATGTATAAATTGAATGAATATACGTCTATTCGTGTTGCTTTATAAGAATTACAGACCTAACCTATCTGATTGTAATGAGATCTTCAAGTCAAAAAGTTACGAGCTTTGCGTGGGGACACAAAATAACGAACATATGGAACAATTTTAGTTGGTCTGGGAACGAAACAGCACAAAATCAACAATGTTTAAGTTAACTATTTCGTCAGCCTAGCGTAAGTTTATTCTTGTTCAGAATGACTATATATAATATATAAATAAATGTATAGGGACAAATCACACATATTGAGCTAGTCTCAAAGTAAGTTCGACACTTGTGTTATGGTACTACCTCAACTTTACTATATTTTATAACAAATATATACAATGTCCTTTTTAATTAGGTACAAATATTTTAAGGGATGATTCAGTCCATCATTTCGAACAAGTTTTCCCAATAAATGTATATCGAAATACGAAAAAATAATTTTCATTTTCCATAGTAATGTTATCACGTGACTACTTCAATTTCTATGAAAACCTAAAAATTTTTTTTCGTATTTCGATATACATTTATTGGGAAAAGTTGTTCAAAATGATGGACTGAATCACCCCTTAAAATATTTGTACTTAATAAAAAAGGATATTGTATAAATAAACATCCAAGACCCAGGACAACTTGAAAAAGGTAATTTTACAACTTGCCCTGACCGGTCGAATCCAGAACCTCTTGGTGGCGGACTAGCATGGTGACCACTACGCCACGGAAGTCACTATTATTCATATTACAGGACTTACCGCCAATGGTTTTATTGTTTTGGCCCAGATATTTTAAAAAACCTTACTACCGTAATGGTAACTGGTAGACCGAAAAAATGCGGACAGATGACACAGATTGAACTAGTCCCAAAGTAAGTTCGAGACTTTGGTTTTGAGATACTAACTCAACGATACTGTATTTTATAACAAATACATATATAGATAAACACCCGAGATCCAGGACAATTTGAGGCCATTTTCCAACTTGCCCTAACTGGAGATCAAACCAGAAACCTCTCTGGGTGGCAGACTAGCATGGTGACCACTACGCCGCCGAGGTCGATAGATTGAAAATGGGATGCTTTTTAATTACGTGAGTCATAGTCTATTTATATATAAACTAGCTGGAGCCCGCGACTTCGTTCGCGTGCACTTTATGTCTCTGGAAAATGCTCATCAGGCTGAACAACTTTTACTAAGGCGACATTTTTATATCTCTTATAGTTTAGCTGGACCATTATGGTTCTGCATAAGGCGTTTCATTTTCTAAAATCATTTATACCCTATATGTTGCCCAGGCTTAATAGCTATATAACAAAAAAAGTTGCATTCGAATCCGTCCAGTATTTCCGGAGATTAGCGTGTACAAACAGACAAACAGACAGACATTTTTTTTAAATTCTTACTCTATTACTATGTCTCCATCGCCCCCAAATTTTTTTTTGGAAATATATTTAATGTACAGATACACTTTTTTTACTGTTTTATTATATGTATAGATGTATAGATAATCATACTATCACGTCTTCTTCTTCTTTCACGTCTTTATCTATCATGGGGCATACAGAGCATTTTGGCTCTAAGCAGACCGAGCCATTAAAAAGATTTTTAAAGTGAGTATATCTGTTGTTACGTTATTTTAGGCAAGGTAACTTTGTAAGGCATTTGCAATATAAACTTTAGGTTTACAACCGAAAATTTAATAACTGGGATTGAAGCCAACTTTATACTAAGTTTTATGGGGTGTTCTTAGAAAAATGTTTAGTATCTCTTGAGGTTTTTCATAAAAATAATGGAGTGAATAACCTTCTCAATCTATATATAACTCTTTCTCTTTTATGGACGAATCACACCGATTAAACTAGCCCTAAATAAAGTAAAAACTTGTGTTATGGGACACTTACTTAACGATATAATATTTTATAATATAATACATAATATTAATAATAAATAATAAATCATTTATTCAGTAAAAACACATTTTACAATACATATATAGATAAACACCCAAGACCCAGGACGATTTGAAAAAGGCCATTTTCCAGCCTGCCCTGACTGGGGATCGAACCCAGAACCTTCTTATTGGCAGACTAGCGTTTTGACCATTACGCCACGATTGTCTTCAAGAACGTAGACTGGAAAAGATTTCACAATTAGCCTTTTTTGTCTGAAATATATAAAAAATCTTCCAGTTTGTTTAAAATGTACCTATATGCTTTTAATTCTTGGCCTCCGTACTTCTTCTTCTTATCGTTTGTGTTAGTGACTAACACTAGTGTCAGAGTTTTTAAACCGCCTTAAAGGCCTCTGACATGGTTTAAGGTAACGACCAATGTCAAAGACAGTGACCGGGACCGACGGCTTAACGTGCCCTCCGAAGCACGGATCATCTTACTTATCAGACAATCAGGTGATCAGCCTGCATTGTCCTAAACAAACTAGGACAACAACACAAAGTCGTTGCCCCCGCTGGGAATCGAACCCGCGACCTCCGGGTATGAGCCAAACACTCCAACCATTACACCACGGGGCCTCCGTACTTAAAGGGCAAAACGGGACCCTATTACAATAATCCACTGTCCGTCCGTTTGTCTATTACCAGGCTGTAGCTCATGAAACGTGATAGATAGTTTTAGTGTTTACAGTTGATGTATTTATATTGCCGCTCTAACAACAAATACTTAAAACAGAATTTACTTTTATAGATATGGTATGAAACCCTACGTGCGCCAGTCCGACTTCCACTTGGCCGGTTTTTTGATAAATATTTCTCTCCGAATACTTTTATAAAAAAGATTTGATTGTTTGTGTCTTTGTTAGATAAAATCAAAAACTACTGTTCAGATTTTAAGAGTCCCCCGACCCTAGACTTCACCATACAAACGTAGTCTACGTTTAATTTTGAAACCACATGTCAGATTCTGGTAAAAATTGGTAATTGTAAAGAAATTGCAATTATCTAGGGTTATAACTGGTTTCCTATACTAAAATTATGAACTGGAAAGAAAATATTACGATTTAGAAGTTTCCCATACTAATGGTCAAAAATGATATAAAACACTATATTCTATCTCAAGTTCATATTTTTACCGTAGGTAACTAGTTATAAACTTAGATAATTGCAATATCTTTGAAATCACAAAATTTTGCCTAAATCGGACATGTCGTTTTGAAATAAAACGTAGACTACGTTTGTATGGAAAGTTGTATTTTGGTCTAGGGTCGAGGGACCCTTAAGAAAGCTACATTTTAAGTGAGTATCATAGTCTATATTTAATCTTTCAAAACGTGGGCAATGCTGTGGGATACAGCTCAGCCACCCTCGTACTTACTATCCCATCCCTCCCAACTATCCCATCCCATCCCGACTATACATACCTATATCCTTACTTCCTTACTAATATTATAAATGCGAAAGTGAGTTTATATATTTGTTTGTTTGTTTGTTACCTCTTCGCGCTTCAACCAATGAACCTTTTTAGATGAAATTAGGTATGGATATAGTTTAAGACTCAGGAAAGGACATAGGATAGTTTTTTTTCCAAAATTCCCTTGTGTAGCAAAGCCCGCGGGCAAGGCTAGTAACTTTTAATTTTTTAAAACTAAAACCGAAATCAACACCTACCTACACAACCAATTTTAATAAAATTGGGACCAAAATAATAAGTAAACATACACACAAAAAAACATAAAAGATTCCGACGTATTAAGAACCTATTCTTTTTTACTGAAGTCCTTTAAAAAGTACCATGCACATGCTAAAACTTCCCAACGGTTGTTATTCCAGAACTATAGTTATTTGAAGCTTATGATTTACTGTGTGAAAGTAAGTTAAAAAAATAGCCACCAATAAATAACGAGATTTATAAACTTTTACAAAAAAGTTTAAATAAAACTTTAATTATAAAAAAAATACTTACGTGGTCGAACATTTTCCACTTTTTCCTCGACAACACCCATTTTATTTATTTATTTTTTTACTTTAAATATATTGATTTATACTTTGTATAAATTTTTGTTATATTTTTCTATAAATATTTTAAACTAATTATATATGAATTTATACTATAACATACAATTATAGAATATTGTATATAATAACATGTTCTTATCATCACTCCCACTCACCATCTGATTGGGAGTGTTAATGATGTGTTGAACTGTTTACTTATGAAAAACGTTTCCTAGAACAGCGAATGCATGGAGACTCTATAATAATATTCTTAGAATAAACGCGGTGAAATATTCTAGTTCAATATTGGAAATAACCGGCCAATTGCGCACGAAGACTCCATACCATTATCTATAAAAAATCACGTGTGTTGTATAGGAACCCCATTTAAATATTTATTTTTTTAGGGTTCCGTAGTAAACTAGGATCTTTACTACGGAACCTTAAAAACGGTAAACTTTTATAGTTTCACCATATCTGTGTCTGTCCGTCCGCAATTTTACTCAGAGACTATTATGGCACGAGAAAGCTGTAATTTGCGAAAAAAATAGAAAAATAGTTTTCAGACGTTTTTAGTGGCATGAACTCAAAGTTGGCATTCGCAACTACATGACAGCATTCACGTTGTATTGTTGTCATATTTTGATATGAGAATTTATATGTAACCAAAAATGAATTTTCCAAATCGGTCTAGGCGTCTTCGATTAATCGATGATCTACCAAAAAGAATTTCGACAAATTGATAACCTCCTTCTTTTTGAAAGTAGGTTTAAAATATAGAAAAACCCATAACGTCGCGTATTTATACATATTTTGATAATTAATAGTTTGAAATTGTTTTAACAATAACAAAATTCAAAGCATATTAGTCGGCTCACGTTTATAAAACTTAATGGATTTTTAACTATTTGTTTTATCAATTATAAAAACTTACATTCTAAAGCAATGAAATGTCGGTCAATAAAAAAATAGTGAAGGCGAACACTATGTACTTATGAAAGATGTTATATTAATAATAAACAATCTACTGAATTAAATTAAGTAAGTATATTCGTATAAAATGGCCTTCTGGTTATTAGGCGACCAATACTGTGAAAATGAGTTTCGTTCGGCGTTTCTTCTCAGCAGCGATCGTTGTTAAGGCTCCTCCTTGCGCTAGCGACCTTGAAAACACAAAAAAATTAATTTCTCTTTCTGTAAGTGAGATTATTAGAAACCCTCCTACAACTTTTTAGCTAGTATCCTGAAGTTTCATTAGAACCTCGAAAGTCATTGAAATACTATCCGGTTTAGAAACCTTTACAAAAAGAGTCAAAAATGGCCGTTTTTTGTATTTTTTGCAAAGGAAAATTCAGGGTATTTTATTTCAATGATTTTCTAAAAAGTTGTAGGAGGGTTTCTGATAATCTCACTTACAGAAAGAGAAATTATTTTTTTTGTGTTTTCAAGGTCGTTAGCGCGGGGAGGACCCTTAAACGCTGGTATGGGTAGCTTTTTTTTTAATAAATAAAATTCTACTATGTAGTGAACACTGAACGTTATGTAAATTGTACTTTTTGACGAGTAAAAGAGTCTGTAAATGTCTAGTTACTGAATAAACATTTGAATTTTGAATTAAAAACGTCTCTTTCCATAGAATTTTTGATTGATAATCGCTTGGCTGGAGGAAATTAAAGTTAAATAATTATGCTAACGGTATCGCTCAGTCTATTTTGTCGAATCCAGGCTCGATAATCGCCAAGAAATTCTATGACATTTTTATATCTCCTCAAACGTAAATTTTCTGATCAAAGTTACTATAGGGCCAACATGTCTCTTAAGATAAAAACCCTTAAAAAAAGGATTAACGACCCCCATGGCGTAATGGTCAACACGCTAGACCGCCAACCCGGAGGTCCTGGGTTCGATCCCCAGCCAGGGCAAGTTGGAAAATGGCCTTTTTCAATTTTTCCTGGGTCTTGGATGTTTATCTATATATGTATTTGTTATAAAATATAGTATCGTTGAGTTAGTATCCTATAACACAAGTCTCGAACTTACCTTAGGGCTAGCTCAATCAGTGTAATTTGTCCCTATTTATTTATTTATTATTTATTACAAAAAAGCTAGGTTCTTAATTTTAAAAGAAGAAAACCATAAAATGAATTGTTCTTATATAGATACTTATGGCTGCAAACACAGGCTGTAAAGTTTTTTTTGGAAAATCTACAAATTATTTTAAGACATTTCGCTCTAGAATTTAACATTGTTCTTGAAATTTTTGCAATATATACATAAATTACATTTCTAGTTTGTTTATATTAGTTCAGGTGTGTGTTAAATTATTCACGTGGATTCCACCGTGCACTATTTTATTATGAAGGAAAAAAAAATATTTCAACTACGTAGGAATGTTATTATTAATTAGTACAACAAACTGATTACAAAGGACGTATTTTTCGCTTGGAATCAAAACAGTGCATAAATATTATCTTATTGTTGCATAGTTTTTCATTAATGTACTGTTTTTTTATGTATTTATTTTATTTAATTTTAGATAAAAAGGCGGAAAAGCAAGCAGTAGCTCTATTTGCGTTTTTTTACTGTTTGGTATTTAAAAAATCTGAATAAAAACGCAGGGTGCACCAATAAGGTTACACATAACTTTTCTGCACTATTTGGGTTTACAAAAATACGTCTTTTCACTGATATTTTGCTATTAAAATGGAATCTTAAAGTGATGCGGAAATTTCTTCAACTACGCAATTCAGAGCGAAGGTAAAAGAAAACATTAATTTTAATAATGAAACTATGTATTGTAATATCCTTCACTTTTTTATCACTTACTTTTGCTACATTTGTGAAAAGAAAAGCAGTATACACCTCACATTAACCCAAGACAACTAACCTTTGTTCATACCCCTTAAAACCTAACCATTCGTCATATCGACGAACAATATTCGATGTGGCTTATTATATTTTTATAAATATATTCTTTTAATGATGGTAATAAAATCAATAAACAGATACTAATTAAATAAATAAAACATTAAATTTACATTTTCATACTCAAATATTTATTTTACACTCTATATACTCATCATCATCATCATCATTTCAGCCGAACAGCGTCCACTACTGGACATAGGCCTCTCCCAAAGATTTCCAAAATGACCGACACTCTATATACTACGACATTAGTTTTATGTGATCAAATTAGACGCTTAGTTAGAAAAAAAAGTTAAGTAAGTTATATGAAACTCATGTCTTATGATCATGTCTCATGGGAAGGGAAGAGGTAGCATATAATAGATAAGCCAAACTCCATTTAAAAAATCACTCTTCAGTAGGTAGATAGATAAAAGATTAATTTAGTAAACGGAAAAATTATAACATTAAATATCTTAGTACTAATTTAGCTTATAACATGCAATATGTGTGCCGCAGAAGCACAAAATGACTACAGCTCAGCGATATGTTGCTCGTGTTGAGCAACCGCTTATTTTCAGCTATATATCAGCTTCAGTGGAACAAAATAAATACCCTTTTATCGCCCGGCAACAAAAAGTTTGATACATATTTCTTAGACAATTTCATCTACCATGTCCAGTCCAGTCAGTGATCCCAATCTTCAAACTTAGCGAGTATTTTTACAAGTTATGCGAAAAAGTAAAAAAACAACTTTGCAAAAATCACAGACCGAGATTTTTCCCAATGATAAGAACATCATGACTCGTAAAAATGCTGATTTATGGACGAATACGAAATTTAATTTATGATTCAGTAAGTTAAATAAAATAAGTTGGATAAATTGCAAATTATTTTGTTTGATTAATGATTATTATGAGTTGAAACGTTTTTCTTTTCGCATTTGCATGAAGTTCGCTCTCCTTGGTATTTATTTGAATTTTTGAAGGGTTCAGTGCTTCCCCCATTTGAAATAAATTATTTGAAAGAAAAAGGAGATATCATTTTAAGTTTTGTCTAACCCTAGATAACCCTTAAATTTCTTTTATGAACTACTGTTTACAGTTTAAAGTGAGAACGTAAAGCATAATTTGCACATTTGCAAAAAACGGTCACTTTTAGCTAATGTCCGAAAAAAGTTTTATTTCAGGCGACTTCAAGTAATCGGCGAACATACATAAAAAACATATGCAACGTTAAAGGGACATACTCATAATAAATCGAACCACGGGCTATACTAGATCGTTATACTCTAAAATACCAGTCAAAAACAAAAAAACATTGGCAAATCCCTACGAAAGTGTGCTACCGCCTGGATGATTTGTATAGGAATGTCGAATTTTAAGCTATTGCATAGCTTCTATCGCGGGCCTTGAGCGCGGGGACCGAATCCAGAAATCCCGTAACGAAAAAACCTCACGCTCCCCACTCTGCCTACCATGTAGGTTGCCGCTTCGTCTCCGTCGTCCGTTTGCGACGTTGCCGTCCTTCCTAGGCTCCTACCGGACCGAATCGAACCACCTTAATGCAATAGCTTTACCGCGGCAGTCCCCGAGTGCCACACGTCTTTTTTGATTGTTTTCTGACTGTTATTTTAATTTCGTTATACTATAGCCGTGGTTCGATTTATTACGGGTATGTCCCTTCTACGTTGTCCACATGCGAATTGATAATCATCCTCCTTTTTAAAAGTCAGTTATAAGCTGGTCTCCCATGCTGGTCTGGGAGAAATAAAAAAAAACTTATAATGTACCAGCTGCTTCTCTTCCCACGCAGATCGTAAAAGCCGATCAAGGGAATGGGCAAAAATGCAAATCATGTTAACAGGCGATGCGGCTAGCAACCCATCACAGTATTGATTGCTTTTCCATCTTCTCGCCCACCATGACGCTAAAAGTGGCTTTTGGGTCTTGCGGCCCTGGGCTCTGCATAGAACCGCAAGACCCAAAATGCTCTGTCTGCCCCATTAGGGATAAAGACGTGATAGTATGCATGTATGTATGTTAAAAGGCAAATATTTAATGAATACTCCATTTATTTTTGTGACATTACTTCTTGATAAAATTTTCATAAACAATACTACTATAGGTTATCTAAATCTGAGGGGCGAAATTTTATCATCCAATTGGTGATTTGCGACACTTAAGATATTTAGGCAAGATGAAAAAGCGACTCTAACACCCACGTCTTAAAGATGTCTCGAGTGCTTAGATAAGTGTGTTCAGATAAGACCTTACACCTTATTATTGACCCCTGTATCTATAATAAGATGTGCACATGTCTACTCCAACATTAACAAAACGTGACGAAAGTTGTAAATTAACTTTGATTTTACTATTAATATCAAGCGACTTGTCTTTTTGCCCGACCGAGCGAAGCGTCTTAAAAAGTCAACCGATTCTCGTAAAAATTTGTAAGCAGTTCAATACCGTATTAAATAAACATTTTTGACTCAGTTTTTAAAAAAAATTCAAAATGGTGGAAATTTTATTTAGTCATCTGTCTAAATAAAACAAAATGCCTCCCCTATCATTTTGTGACGTTTTATTTTATGTAAAAATAATTTATTTCTGACCCAGTCTCCCAGACAATTCATTAACGATCGCGATACAGACACATTTATTATCATATATATTCAAAACACATGCGACAATTATCGTCTACCTACATCGTAAAAAACGCGCGTCAATATTGCGTAAAAAATACGCAGTGTGCATACGCTCTAAAAGCTTAAAAATATGGAAAATCTACGAGCGCCATAACGGCCGATAGTGATATTTATGAGCAAACTATTCCATAGATTACAACTAGCCGGGAAAGTTGCTCTGTAAATCAGTCAGTCTATACTTCATAGCCGACAAGCTAAGAGGCGGGGAATACTATATCTTCCTTACACAGTTTAAGATGATTTTCAGTTTCTGATTTAAAAGATGTACTTATTTTCTGCATTTTAGCACCAGGGACAGGAAGCGCTTTCCCTAACGCGGGTTTTTAGCGGCTAACTGAGAGGCTTGAATATTTTTACTGGATCAAAAACTCCTATCGCTGTGTAACTGTTTCGATCGACTAACCGTATCATATGGAAAGCCTTTAAAAGGGTTTCCCTTTAAATAAGTTGTTAAAACATGCATGTTACGTTACCCTTACAAAAACCATTTTTCATAGGGTAACCCTATCTCATAGGCTAACCCTTTAGAAGCGCTTTCCCTGGCGGCCACGTGGCGGGGGGGGGGGGGGGGAGACGTGGGTGGAAAAACCCTTTCAATAAAACGGAAAAAAACAACCCCTTCCAATGATTTGGTAAACGCTTAGCCTATCATAAGAATAGGGTTACCCTATAAGGGATACGGTAAGCCTTTCGCTGGATAAGCCTTTTACAGGCTAACATAGACATGAGGGTAAGCCTATCGTAAGGATGACCACTCAAAGGGGTTTTAAAAATTAGCTGCTAATCCGGTCCCTGCTTAGTGCTTTAGATTGAATCCAGCTGTGCTTCTTCGGAGCCCGAGATGCACTTTCTTGCTTTTTTTTCTCCATAACTATACAGAGACACTTTTAAACCCCGGAATAGTTCACTCCACAACACTAAACTATTTTCTGAAATATGATTTCCATTTGGCTAAACGCTAATTTATTACCTAATCCCTTTTTTGTTGTTTTTCAATAATTCATCACCATTACCATCGGGTCTTTTTAGTCTCCACTGCAGGAGCATGACCCTCTCTGTACTAATAGAGCCATACTTGGCGAGAGCAGCCACTGTCCTCGCTGACCAGACGGTTTGGTAAGCTATTGTTTGACGGCACATCTGACGTCACCCTCCTTGGGAATGCAGTTGTAGCGCCAGATATTTATGTCAGTTAAATGTTGGTCGAACAAAACTGATGCCGAGCAATAGTAATACCGGTCAAATGGTATGTCAGTCATAGGTCTTCGGTACTTTCTGTTTGTGCTTTGTCTTTTAGTAGCCTCTTACGACATCCAAGGTATGTAAGTAGTGCTCCTATTCAGCTACATTTTTAAGAATGAAATCTGAATAATACAAACTTTTCCATCTTATTGAGAAAAGTAACAAAACATTTCGAAGCTACAAAACTTGTAAATTCTAATCGAAATTGGGTTGACGAGGTTGCCAACTACAGTTCGGAGTTTGAATAATTCCCGAAACTTGTGGATTGGTGTAATCCGTTTGTTGGTAACTTTCCCGAATATCTGGGAGACAAATTGTTGGGATGGGAACACTTGTTTGGCACAATTTCATGTTTAGAACTTTACTGGGGGCCTTGGTAACTCAGCTGTGCTTGTGATTGGTTATGCTCATGCGTGTAAGCATGCGATTCGGAGGCCTTGTGGTTTCCGGCAGAGTAGAAAAGGGCCACTCCAAGTCCTCCCGCGGATGTCTCAGAAGGCGACTTGGGAAATGAAAGCTGAACAAAGCTTACATACATACATACATACTATGACGTCTTTATCCCTAATGGGGCAGACAGAGCATTTTGGGTGTTGCGGTTCTATGCAGAGCCCAGGGCCGCAAGACCCAAAAGCCACTTTTAGCGTCATGGTGGGCGAGAAGATGGAAAAGCAATCAATACAGTGATGGGTTGCTAGCCGCATCGCCTGTTTTGCCCATTCCCTCGATCGGCTTTTACGATCTGCGTGGGAAGAGAAGCAGCTGGTACATTCGAAGTTTTTTTATTTCTCCCAGACCAGCATGGGAACATGGGAACAAAGCTTATAAACATCAATTAGACCTCTGACCAGCGAGGAGAATGCAGGTCAAATCCTCTGGCTGCTCTGGCTAAGTATCGCTTTGGTAGTACAGAGAGGGTCGTGCTCCTGCCATGGAGACAAAGAGGCCTGATGATGATCATGATGCGCCTTAAGCATATCTTGATGCAGGAAGGACTTGTTTAGCTCCACACCATTCCATCGGAGGAACTCCATCTCTTCCTGTAGATGTCGTAAGAGGCGACTAAAGGACTAAGTACAAATATCTCGTGCTACGTGTACATTCCCAAGGAAGATTAACGTCGGGGAGTGGCTGGGGGTAAACATTTTCTTGACGTAAAACAGGCGGCCTTTCGTTGAACTATAGCTAAATATTTTCATCTGTTTCGGCTATGTTATAACTTATAACAAAATATAAAAATATATGTTATAACTTATAAGATTGTCGGTCCGTCTGTGTCTGCCTGTAGCTTCGTAGTGGTCAAACGGATGGCCCGATTTTAATGTCCTTTTTTACGTGATAGAAAGCTGTCTTGTGGTAGTTCATAGCTATGTATGATGAAAATTGGTTGAGCTGTTTAAAATTTATTGAGATTAAATCTTCAAAATCAGGGCTTTCCCTAGAAAAAAAAGATAGCGCTATGGATGTCAAGTTGTATCGGTAGTTCCACTGTTCATCACTAGATGTCTCTTGACAGTCGGAGTTTTTATAATTTACCTAGCAAATAAAGTTGTTTCTCCACAAAATATTTGCAAAATAAAATCTTTGCTTCAGATATTACATAAGGGGTTTATTATGAGTTTTAGGCAATAAGTTACCTATGTTGTAAGCAACTTTTCAGAATTTCTCCTCAAGTTTCAACATATTTTGCCGACAAACATCTTGTATATAATGAGGGTAGGCTTGAAGCATTAAACGTAATTTGGTTACCCACTTATTTAGAGTCTGTCTAGAAATTTGAAGGAATTTGCTTTAATATTCGAGATTTTTTCATCCGAAATACCAGACGTAAGTGCCAAATTTATTTTAATTAATTTAAAGTGAAATGTAAAATGAAATGAAATGATGAAGAATAAGTATATTTTATTAATACAAGTTTATTTGCTAAGCACGTTTAAGCTAAGCGCACGGCGTAGTATACAAATTCAATTCTAATTCCAATTAAAAATTTCAAATCTATCTATCTATACATATAATAAAACAGTAAAAAAAGTGTGTCTGTACATTAAATATATTTCCAAAAAAAATATTGGGGGCGATGGAGACGTAGTAATAGAGTAAGAATTAAAAAAAAAATGTCTGTTTGTTTGTCTGTTTGTCTGTTTGTCTGTTTGTCTGTTTGTACACGCTAATCTCCGGAAATACTGGACGGATTCGAATGAAACTTTTTTTGTTATATAGCTATTAAGCCTGGGCAACATAAAGGGTATAAATGATTTTGGAAAATGGAACGCCTGATGCAGAACCATAATGGTCCAGCTAAACTATAAGAGATATAAAAATGCCGCCTTAGTAAAAGTTATTCAGCCTGATGAGCATTTTCCAGAGACATAAAGTCCACGCGAACAAAGTCGCGGGCTTCGGCTAGTGTATACTAAAAACTAAACCTTTACATTCATTTTTACACGACGAGATTCAAACACAATTTTGTAACTTAAACAAACGGGGCGATCATGAAAGCGCGACAACTGCGTTATCAGGTACATAATGTCTACTTTACCAAAAATACTACTGATTTAAATGTCTGCTTTCCCATGGTAAGTAATTTGTACATAAGTACAACACAAACGCGCGTAACTTACGCGTTTCGATCAGAGAAACTGGCCTCTTCTCTGTCACTACTCCGCCCCTAGTACGCTCTTTAAACGAATTTCGAACGCGCTTAACGCGCGCGTTTTAAGGGGCTACCTGAATTTTCCGGGGTCCAGTGGCTCCCCTATTTGAAATAAATCATTAGAAAGGAAACGGTAATATCATGCGAAACTTTGTCTTGACCAAACCCTAAATAACCCTTTTGACTATTATATGAACTACTGTTTATGATTCAAAGTGAGAACGTGAAGCTTTTCTACGCACATTTGCGAAAAACGGCCACTTTTAGCTAATGTGAGTAGAAAAGCTTCATCTTCTCACTTTAGATTATAAACAATAGTTCATAAAATAGTTAAAACGATTATCTAGGGTTTAGTCGAGACAAAATTTCAAATGATATCACCGTTTCCGTTCTAATGATTTATTTCAAATGGGGGCGCCACTGGACCCCGGAAAAGTCAAGTATGGCCTTAATGGATACAAACGTAACAATTAGCATCTACGGCACTGAAAACGCGCGTTCCTGAAACGCGCTGTGTGCTTACAACCTAAAAGTTTCAGCATTTTGTTTGTCCGAAATCTCAGACCAAATAAAAAGTCAACTCTCACCTAACCGCAGATTTAATGTTCTTGAGAACGGAACAAATAGAAACCTGTCTCCGGAGCATCGACAGCGTTTATCTCTATCGCTATCTCACACTACGCAATAATAACGAGCGCGATAGCTAGTCCTTGGCAGGGGTTGGTCAACTCCCGGAAACAAATGTCCCATTTAACCGTTTTAGATAGGAAAAGTTCAGTCCAATGCGAAATCTGTTTTCTTGTCCCGAATATCTTATATGTTTGCTCAGACAGTGCTTTTGCGACTTGCAATGATTATTTTTTGAGATGTCGCATTGAGTTCGACTTTTAGTTTGCGACTGTAAAGTTAACGAGTAGTCTGCCTCGAATCCTATCCTATCCTATAATATTATAAATGCGAAAGTGAGTTTGTAAATTTGTTTCTTTGTTACCACTTCACGCTTCAACCACTAATACCTATTTAGACAAAATTTGATATGGATATAGTTTGATACCCAGGTAAAGACATAGGATAGTTTTTATCCTCAAATTCCCACGGGAAGTAAAGCCCACGGGCACGGCTTGTAAATTGTAAAGAAAATGTTTGGTAAACAACTGCCTCTTGATCCTCCTTAAAAATGCAATTGTAGCACGAGATTTTTGTACTTAAAGCGAAATGGTAGCAGACATGGTATAATAAAACAAGGTATTCTCTTCCCGAGATGGAACTTGACTACGTCACGAAAGTGTTGCCTCTGATTGTTCTTTTCAGTGAATTTAGGGACTTTTTCAATTAGTTCATGAATATAAAATAAAATATTAAGTAACTTAGCTATTTAGTATCTCGCGATTCTCGCGTGATTCATCAATTCAATATTTTATAAATTGATATAATGGATTATTAATTCGAAATTGGTATATAAAGTTCAAAAATGCATTACGCTCGGGTAATTCAATTTCACACAGTGGCAACATATCAAACTGATGACGTAGTCAAGTTTCACCTACGTCATCAGCTGTCACGGGAAGAGAATACCTTGTTTTATTGTACCATGGTAGCATAACTCAGCAAAGGTGGCGCCCTCATTTGAAATGGATTATTTAAAGGTAAATTTGGTGATGATTGGCTATTTGACTGCCTCCGTGGTGTAGTGGTTAGAGCGTTCGGCTCATACCCGGAGGTCGCGGGTTCGATTCCCGGCGGGGGCAACGACTTTGTGCTGTTGTCCTAGTTTGGTGAGGACATTGCAGGCTGATCACCTGATTGTCTGATAAGTAAGATGATCCGTGCTTCGGAGGGCACGTTAATCCGTCGGTCCCGGTCATTGTCTTTGACATTGATCGTTACCTAAAACCATGTCAGAGGACTTTAAGGCGGTTTAAAAACTCTGACACCAGTGTTAGTCACTAACACACACGATAAGAAGAAGAATTTGATTTCCAATAATCTCTTAAAGGACCTTTGATTTATTTTATTAACGACCGCTAAAATTAATTGTAACTCAATTAAGTCCGTCTGCGTTAGTTTTAAAACTAGACGGACTTTCAATAATACTTTCAGCGGTCGTTCATGGAATGATTTGAAGGTCTTTCTGGAATTGTTGGAGGTCAAATTATTGATTATTGATTGGAAAGGGTTGATACTTATTCCTTAAGTCGCTACTTACAACATCTACAACATACATACATACTATCACGTCTTTATCCCTAATGGGGCAGACAGAGCATTTTGGGTCTTGCGGCTCTATGCAGAGCCTAGGGCCGCAAGACTCAAAAGCCACTTTTAGCGTCATGGTGGGCGAGAAGATGGAAAAACAATCAATACAGTGACGGGTTGCTAGCCGCATCGCCTGTTAAAATGATTCGCATTTTTGCCCATTCCCTCGATCGGCTTTTACGATCAGCGCGGGCAGAGAAGCAGCTGGTACATTCTAAGTTTTTTCGTTTCTCCCAGACCAGCATGGGATTTAACAGACAACATCTACAAGAAAAGAAAATAAGCGGCCAAGTGCGAGTCGGACTCGCCCATGAAGGGTTCCGTAGTAGCAAATAACATAATATAAAAGTCTTGTAGTATGTTTTTTTTAATTTTTATATTTGAGTTGATTGAATGAAAGGAAAATTGCCATTTATGATTTATGACGAATTAAAAAAAAACTACTTACTAGATCTCGTTCAAACCAATTTTCGCTGGTAGTTTTCATGGTAATGAACATCATATATTTTTTTTAGTTTTATCATTCTCTTATTTTAGAAGTTACGGGGGGGGGACACACTTTTTTCCACTTTGGAAGTGTCTCTCGCGCAAAGTATTCTGTTTAGAAAAAAATACTATTAGAAACCTCAATATCATTTTTTAAGACCTATCCATAGATACCCCACACAAATGGGTTTGATGAAAAATAAATTTTTGAGTTTTAGTTCTAAGTATGGGGAACCCCAAAATTTACTGTTTTTTTTCTATTTTTGTGTCAAAACCTTAGTGCGGTTCACACAATACATCTACTTACCAAGTTTCAACAGTATAGGGCTTATAGTTTCGGAAAAAAGTGGCTGTGACATACGGACGGACAGACAGACAGACATGACGAATCTATAAGGGTTCCGTTTTTGCCATTTGGCTACGGAACCCTAAAAATGGTCCTATCCCTCGTAAGCCACACGGCTACCTATTCTATGTTTAACGCTAGATGTTAACCATGTTATATCTACAGTTTGTTTTAGTCTCAGAATGGCATAAGTCGGTTTAGAATAACTGATATGTTTTCTACTACTACATCAGAGACCAAAATTGTTTGAATTTCTAAACACTTCATTTTATTTGAGGAGTTCTGAAGTTTTTAATCATACGCCAACTAAAAGCCTTTCAAATAAAAAAGAAATCAAAATCGGTTCCCAAGAGGCGAGAAATATCGCGTAACATACAAACAAAATAAATACGGGTCGAAATTATAACTTCCTCTTTTAAAGTCAGTTAAAAATACCAAAGATAATATAATTACTAACGTAACAGATACCCAACGCCATAGAAACGATTGAAGAGGCCGTAAGCACGCAAAACGGGAGTTGCGGGGCGTCCTCTCAGAGATGGCAGCACACACGACTAGCCAAAAAAGTGACGAAGAAAGTGTTGAATATACTTTTAAAAAATATATTGCATTTCATAGAAGTCTTATTTAACTAATTAGAGTATTACTTTATTTAAATAATGGTTATAAAAGATTTGTATGTTTCAATTTTTACCTTAAAGCGCCATCTAGTTACAAGGAAAAGAAATAATAATGTTTATTTGACGATGGGTAGGCATGAAAATACTAAAGCCATCCAAACTCAGATCCAGCCTAATTTCTGCGTGTTGACGTTTGGAATTTTCAAGATGCCGACATCTAATTGTTTATCGTCCCAAATTCCCTTCTAACTAAACACTTGACGTTCAAATTACTTAAATTTCCTCTTGTTAACAATTGCCGGCTTAATTGATATTTCATCTAATTACGGAGTTTTGAAAATAGGTATTTAAAGCTCAGATAGATGAGTGACAGTGTCAGCAAAAGCGCACAACTCGAGTCCCCTTACCATAGACTAATCTACAATTTTCCATACAAGCGAAGTCTACGTTTTATTTCGCAACGACATGCCCGATTTTGGCAGAATTTTGTAATTTCAAAGAATTTGCACATATCTCACACACATATCAATTCAATTCAATTTAGTTATTGCATTTCATAATTTACATCAGTTTTAACTACTAAAAGTCACTGTCTTAAATTAGGTACACTATGAACCCTGTCGGGTATCGATATGATATAAAATGATATGATAGGATAAAAAGTGGTATCATATCATATAACTGGTTTTCAAGGTCAAAATATGAACTATTTTGATTCCTTTTCCATCTTAATGCCCACCATCACGCTAAGCGTGGCCTTTGGGTCTTACGGCTCGGGGCTCTGTCTGCCTCGTCAGGGATATAGACGTGAAAATGTATCTGTATCTGTATAAAATATGAACTTGAAATAGAATATAGTGTGTTATGTTTAACCATCAGTATGGAAACTTCTGCATCCTCATACCTCATATTTCTTACCAGTTCATAATTTACCGTCGGAAACCAATAACCCTAGATAATTAAACTTTCTTCAAAATTACAAATTTTTACCAAAATCTGAGATGTGGTTTTAAAATAAAACGTATACTATGTTTGTATAGAAAAGTCTAGGTTAACGGGATTCTTAAGAATCCCCTATAGATATTGAGGGTTACTTAGGTAATATCACGGGATGAGCTTCCTTTGTGTGCGTTAAGTAAAAATAAAAGGCAATAATATTTCGATTTATCGAAATTGCAAAAATTGCTCTTTCCGAACTAAAGTGTTGAAAAAACAATTACACAAAAATCCTTTTTCTTTTCGCTTCCCTTTGAGGAAATAAAAAAGTGCCAACGTCGCTTCTAACATCAAAAACATTTGTCTACAAAGAGCTGTCATGTATCCAGGAATCATTGGTTATCTTCACAGAAAAAGCAAACATTTTGCCCAGAATGTGTCATAAAAACAGTTTTACGCGTTACGTTCATGTTTAGCTTCGTGTCCCCAGGAATTAAAAAGATTTTTGGTACTAAATGTACTGTGGTGCTATTTTTCAAGCGCGGAGTCACTAAACGACCGGTTTTTGTATGGAAGAACCATTCGTTTAGGTGACTCCGCGTTTCAAAAATAGCACTGCTGAAAAGGAACTATATCACTTTGGCTTTAATACTCGTATTTACACTACACTACAAGAACTATAAACGATGTCACAACACTTACGAAAGTTTCGTATGTTTATTATAGATCAACGACCTCCGTGGCTTAGTGGTCACCATGTTAGTCCGCCACCTAGAGATTCCGGGTTCGAGCCCCGGTAAGGGCAAGGTGGAAAATTACCTTTTTCAAATTGTCCTGGGTCTTTGGATGAGTGACCATAAGAGTGGCACAAAATTCTCGATCCGGAAGACAAGTATAAGCCATTGGTCCCGGCGGTCATCATTGTATGGCAGTCGTCAAGCTGTATCAGATGCCTTTCGGCAACCTGAAAAATCTGAACCCAGGGTTAGCCAACACACACGAAAAGCAACAAAAACTGTCACAAATTGAGCACTGCTTAATAAATATGCTGTGTGGTTTCCGGCAGAGTAGAATAGGGCCACTTCAAGACCTTCCGTGGATGTCGTAGAAGGCGACTTAGGAAATACAAGCTAAACAAAGCTTATATTATTAATGAGACCTCTCCAACCCGTCTGGCCAGCGAGGAGAGTGTAGGCCAAGTCCTCTAGCTCTGGCCAAGTATGACTCTGGTAGTACAGAGAGGGTCGTGCTCCTGCAGTGGAGACAAAAAGACCTGATGATGGTAATAAATGTGATAAGACTAATGTTTGAAAGTTGTGCAACTCGTGGCGGATATAATAAAAGTTCCGAGTCACGTAGTCGGGTTGTGCGAGTCACTGATGTGTATCACTGTATGGGTTGCCAGTGACAGCGATTAGATCACTTTATTACATTTATTTGAACTAGCTTTGCCCGTATAGATAATAATACTAGCTTTAGCCCGCGATTTTGTCGTAGAAGTCGAAATTTTTTAAATAATATTTTTCATTAGTTTTTTACGTTATTAATTTTGTTATAACATATAAATTGTTATGTTAGAATATTTGAATACATATCAAATATAATAGTCTTCATTATATTATAATATAATATTTGTTTGTTACCACTTAACGATTTAACTACTGAACCTATTTAGATCAAATTAAACATGGATATAGTCTGATACCCAGGGAAGGACATCGGATAGTTTGAAAGTTATGCAACTCGGGGCGGATATAATAAAAGTTCCGAGTCACGTAGTCGGGTTGTGCGAGTCACTGATGTGTATCACTGTATGGGTTGCCAGTGACAGCGATTAGATCACTTTATTACATTTATTTGAACTAGCTTTGCCCGTATAGATAATAATACTAGCTTTAGCCCGCTACTTTGTCCGCGTACAAGTCAAAAATGGTTTTAATAGGATATTTCATTGGTTTTTTACGTTATTTATTTTGTACTTATAACATATGAATTTATATAATGCTTATCAATAAATTCTAATCATTTGAATTAAATAATTCAATTAATTATCTTTATTATAGTAAAGGGATTGAGGGGATAGTTAATTTATCTCTTCCTCTCCCTCTCATTTCATCCCTCTAGGTGTTGAATTTTGTAAAATCCTGTAGGTACTTACTCATTTACCGCCAAGTACTCTGGCTGTTTTGGTTAAGTATGGCTCTGGTAGTACAGAGAGGGTGCTCCTGCAGTGGAGACAAAAATACCAAAAAATAAGATGAGATGATGAATGTATAAATCAAAAGTTGAATTCCGCTGAAACTTGCACCACACCTGACTTGGGATCAGAAGCGAAAACCACGAAGCGTTGCTAATTCGTTTACGAGGCAAATTAAAGGCAAAGATTATGAACTGGCTTCATGACGAGCTCTTTTAGGGTAAATACGAGTATGCCTAACATACAATATATTATAGACTTTATTTATGTAACCTTAATGTGATCAAGGGTGTGTCGGCCCACGCGCAGTGTAGGGTTCCGTAGTTACGAATGCCGACTATGAGTTTACGTAAAAACGTCTAAAAATTAATTTTCTATGTTTTAATTATAATTTCGTACTGCGGTGAATCTTTTCCCATGTCCACATACATCATCATCATTGCAGCCGCATAATAGTCTACTGCTGAACATAGGCCTCTCCCAAGTATTTCCAAAATGACCGATCTAGAACGGCCTGCATCCAGCGCCTTCCAGCGACCTTGTCAAGTTTTCAGACTACCTTGTTGGTGTATATAATACAACCGTTTACCATTTAGAGGGCACTTGACTCTAACAAAAATTTGCACTATAAAACCAAATATTTCTGAAATGGATCTCTGAATCGATAAATAGTTTTCACAACTCACAATATTTTTTAAAGACCAATTCAAGGAAACCTTACATGAGGGGTTAGTCGAGAAAAAGAAATTTAATTTCTTCTTCTTCTTCTTATATTTAAGAGCTGGGCTCTTGTCGGTGGAGTGCTTTCCATGTCTCTCTTCCTTCCGCTAAGTTCTTAACCTCTTTATTTTATACTTTTCTCTATTTTGACTCAATTTTAGGGATATAGTACGGTGGTTTCCCCATTGGCCTTCCGTACCGCAGTATTTGATTCGACAGAAACCCTTCCAAATTCCGCATCTTCGGCCTTCTGCCAATACTGTCACTACTGCTGCCTAGTGACAGAGGAATGCCTATTTACTGGCGGCATTGAATCGCCATGAATTTAATCTCACTTTAATTGAATTGGAGCTGCCTAAAAAAATTGTTTAAGCTTTTACTTTACCATTCTTTTGGCATAATTAATATGTATAATTACAGCTTTCTAGTACTTATAGTCTCTGAGTTGAACCGCGGACAGACAGACAGAAGATTCCTTGTTTAATACGGAACCCTAAAAAACATCTTACGCAAAGACTGTAAAGTCATTCGGAAGAGTGAGCAAAGCGAACGAAGGTCTTTGTTTCGGCAAATATTCTTTCTGGTCCGACCGAATTCCGGATGTTCAGTTTGCCCGGTTGATCTCGCCTACAGGTCGCATTTCGCAGCCGATTCTCGTCAAATTTTGCGAGTAGGTTCGATAATTATGTAGATTTTTGTGTAAAGTGGAGGAAAAATATGATTTTTTAAACGTATTATATTATATATATTTCAGTCATTTCAAACAAAAAACTTAGCTTTTTAGGGTTCCGTAGTAAACAAGGAACCCTTATAGTTTCACCATGTCTGTCTGTCTGTCTGTCTGTCCACGGTCCTACAGAGAAACTATAAGTACTAGAAAGCTGTAATTTGGCATGGATATGTATATTAATTATGGCGAAAAAGTCGTAGAATAAAATATGGATAAAAATTTTTTTTCAGGGTAGCTGCCAAACAAGTAAAGACGTAGTAAATATTTTTTTCTCGACAAACACATTGAATGAGTTATCGTTGATTAGGTCTTTCAAAAATATTGTTAGCTTGTGAACACCATTTTTCGATTTAGGGATCCGTTTCGGAAATATTTGGGTTTAAAGTTCAAATTTTTGTTCGAGTCAAGTGCCCCCCCTTCTATCTGCTGAACGGTTATATATGGCCACGTGACAAAAATCACAATTATAGTATATATAATGTAGTTTGAAGGAAAACTATCAGAGCCAAGTAGGGTATACAAATTAAAAAGTTATAGGCGATCAACTTATAAAATGTACTCGAAAAGGAAAATTTCATACAAATTCAATAGATATTTAGACTTTTTAGTGGTATGAACTCAAAGTTGGCATTTACAACTACGGATCCCTGCATTGCGCGTGGCCCGACACGCACTTGGCCAATTATTTGTATTTTTGTCTGAACAAACTTTTAATTCGATAAACTTAAAGGCAAGGTTTACAGCTCACAGAGCCACTCATCATCAGGTATTTTTGTCTCCAATGTAAGAGCACGACCTCTCTGTACTACCAGAGTCATACTTGATCAGAGCAGCTAGAGGACTTGGCCTACACTCTCCTCGCTGGCCAGACGGGTTAGAGAGGTCTCATTGATGTTTATAAGTTTATAAGCTTTGTTAAGGGTCCCCCGACCCTAGACTTCTCCATACAAACGTAGTCTACGTTTAATTTTGAAACCACATGTCAGATTCCGGTAAAAATTGGTAATTGTAAAGAAATTGCAATTATCTAGGGTTATAACTGGTTTCCTATACTAAAATTATGAACTGGAAAGAAAATATAACGATTTAGAAGTTTCCCATACTAATGGTCAAAAATGATAAAACACTATATTCTATTTCAAGTTCATATTTTTACCGTCGAAAACTAGTTATAAACCTAGATAATTGCAATATCTTTGAATTTACAAAATTTTGCCCAAATCGGACATGTCGTTTTGAAATAAAACGTAGACTACGTTTGTATGGAAAATTGTATTTTGGTCTAGGGTCGGGGGACCCTTAAGCGTGTATTTCCTAAGTCGCTTTCTACGACATCCACTTGGAATGGCCCTATTCTATTCTACCAGAAACCACACAGAGCCGTTATCGTATTTTAAATATTGGAATATAGTACGATATCTTACTACAATGGCAGTTAAAAGCCGTAATAACAATCAGTTCAAAAATGTTAACGATATTTTAATTGCACGCGTAATCAAATTCTTTTCGCTCTAGACCTGCAACGTTTTACTGCTTGGCCGTAAATACCGAATTCTCCAACAGAATCAGGAGTCATTAAAATAACAATTTAGCTTTAGGCAGAGACAATATAATTACTAACGTAACAGATACCCAATGCGATAGAAACGATTGGAGGACACGTAAGTAGGCAAAAGCGGGTAGGCACACAGAGATGGCAGCATAATCGAGTAGCAAAAAGTGATAAAGGAGTTAAAAAAAAATTGTAACATTTTTTAAATAATAGTATTAAAGATTTTAATGTTTTGATTAATACCTATAGCGCCATCTAGCGACAAGTAAGATAAATAATCATGTTTATAAGGCAATGGGTATGCATGCTTTATGCATCCAGTAAGTATCTCGTTTGTAGAACGAGGAACTTGTTTTTAGTGTATGTAACTGGCCAACACTGGTGTCAAATCCAAGACAGCCGCCACCAACGGTTACGGCTCGTCAAATATAATAAGTTTTATTTAAATTATTCAAACCGTTTCTTATCCGCCGACGAAAAAGAGGGGTGTTATAATTTTCATGCTAATGTCGGTCTGTCTGTCTCCTGCATTGCAGCGATCAAAAGGATGGACCAATATCGATGCGATTTTTTTATGTAAAAGTAAGTTCCTTTGCGGTGATTCTTAACTATATTTGATGAAAACTGCTTCGGATGTTTAAAAGTATTTGTTTAGTTAACGCTTGAAAATCAGGGTTCTGTCATTGACTGGCAAATAATAGATGGCACTACGGATACTTGTTCTACAAATCAGTTCCTCCGCTCATCGCTAGATGGCGTTTACATATATTACTATTAAAAGTCAGGCATTTTTTTACTGGCAAATAAACATGTTTTATGTAAAGCTATTTATTTAACTTTCATAACGTTATCTAAAAAATGCAATTTTTACCTGAACGCGTATTTTATCTGAACAAAGCCCACCAATATGTTCAAAATACCAAGCATAACCCAATATATTTTGTAAAACCGTATAATGGACGTCATGTCTAAAATATGATAGCAATTTACCAGGGGTTACCTTGTTGCGGGTTTTTTAATTGGAAGATTAAAATATTTCGCTAGGGTCAAGTGTTGACCTCTAGCCGAAAATATAAAAGGTATAGGTAGGCCGTTGTTTGATCATGTTGTTGATTTGACGGAAAGTTATAATAATAATAATAAATGTAAATTTATTTTCCTCCACAAAAATAAACTTATTGTAACTTAAAAGGTAATCATACTAAACATATTTATACTCGTATTGAAATAAACAATAAAAAATGTGGAGAACTGGTGCCTATGATAGGTTTGAAAAGAACCTGTGTTACGGTTTATGTAATGCGTTTTATTTAATTTTATTTTTATCAATTTTAGCCATTTTTGTTAGTTCGGCCATTTTTTGTTCGTGTTTGTGATATATCAAATAAATTATTTTTCTTTCTTTCTTTCTTTTTTTAGGGTTCCGTAGCCAAAATGGCAAAAACGGAACCCTTATAGATTCGTCATGTCTGTCTGTCTGTCCGTCCGTATGTCACAGCCACTTTTTTCCGAAACTATAAGACCTATACTGTTGAAACTTGGTAAGTAGATGTATTATGTGAACCGCATTAAGGTTTTGATACAAAAATAGAAAAAAAACAGTAAATTTTGGGGGTTCCCCATACTTAGAACTGAAACTCAAAAATTTATTTTTCATCAAACCCATACGTGTGGGGTATCTATGGATAGGTCTTCAAAAATGATATTGAGGTTTCTAATAGCATTTTTTTCTAAATTTTTAATCAACTCAAATATAAAAATTAAAAAAACATACTACAAGACTTTTATATTATGTTATTTGCTACTACGAAACCCTTCATGGGCGAGTCCGACTCGCACTTGGCCGCTTATTTTAACTTAGGCCGGTACCAGTTTCACGCGCAAAATGGGACCGGCAAATTCGGGCCTAATTGCAGAAAACTGTTTTCGAAGTAAGTAAGTAAGAAGTAAATACCGGACAAGTGCGAGTCGGACTCACCCACCGAGGGTTCTGTACTCTGTTTAACCCAAAATTGTGCCAATGAAGCCTTTTAACTCACTTCAAAATTTGGACCACCGTTCCTTGCAAAAAAAAAACAGATCTTTTAACTCTGTTTTATTTTTAACCCTTGACATTAAAGAGGGGTGTTATAAGTTTGACACTGATGTCTATCTGTGGCATCGCAACGCTCGAACGGAGGGCCGATTTTGATGCGATTTTTAAAAGTTATTGAGGGTTAACGCTTAAAAATTTTAACAGTCGAGAGTTTTTAATTTGCTTAGTAAATAAACTAATTGCATTTAATTGCAAATATAGTTTACAGATTTTCCCCTGTACAAGACGATATATATTACTTACCAAATTCTTGGTTTCTGCTCCTAAAAGATAAAATTATACTTTCAACACAAAGAAGACATATCAGGCTAACGAAACCGCCGCAAAAGCTTTTACTAAAAATAAGAGAAACACAAATAACTCAATGAAAGTCGGGCTTGACTTATGACTTCAGTAAGAAAAATACTTAAGTCTGATACAGAGGAGGTTTGGATGTGGAGACTTTTTATTTTTCACCTCCAACTAAAAGGAGAGTTTTATAAGTTAACGCTAGTGTTTGTCTATCTGTAGAATCATAGCGTTCGAACGGAGGGACCGATTTTAATGCGTTTTTTTCACGTAAAAGCATTTCCACGTAATCATTTTTAGATATGTTTAATGAATCGGTTCCGTCGTAACGTTATTAGGGGTTAACGCTTAAAAATTAGAGTTCTATCAATTTGACAATGTACTCCCGCTACTCATTACTAGATGACATTCCTGACAATCAAGATTTTATTTTAATTTGCCTTGCAAATATATTTGTACGTATAATTATTTATTACATCAAAATTGTATAAAACGTATGTATGGATGTTAAGTAGTTATCTATTCATAATTGGGTCAAATATAAATTATCCGGTACAGTTTATAAAATAAAACAACATAGTGTAATTTTTCGTTATTCATAATCCACTTTCAACAAAATTTTAGATTAATATTGCAGAAAAACTGATATTAAAAACGCTATCTGACTCAAAAAAAGATGATATATATTTCATATAGTATTGCCGTGTGGTTTCCGGCAGAGTAGAATAGGACCACTCCAAGTCCTGTGGATGTCGTAGAAGGCTACTTAGGAAATACAAGCTAAACTAAGCTTATAAACATCAATGTGACCTCTCTAACCCCTCTGACCAGCGTGAAGAGTATAGGCCAAGTCCTTTGGCTGCTCTAGCCAAGTATGGCTCTGGTAGTACAGAGAGGGTCGTGCTCCTGCAGTGGAGACTAAAAAGACCTGATGATGATGTATTTCATTCAAATCCCATACCAAATGTTTGTTTTGAAGTTTAGAAAAAAGTGTCCGATTTAAATTGTAGTCATCTAGCGGATTATTTGCTAAAATTCGTAGCTTACAATCTACGCTATGCTTCCTGTATATAGTTTTGTTGAGCACAAGAGTAACAAATTAAATGAAAAATGCAGTTGCAGTGTGGCGGGCAAACTTTGACAAAGACGTTCAGCTGAGAGTACTCAGACCGCATTTCAGCAGAGATGCCACTGAAACTGAACAAAGATATTCTATATTATGCCTACTACCATGTACAGGCAAGCGAAGCGTAGGACACCCACCCACAAGGTGGTCTGACGACCTAACCAAGGTCGCTGGGAGGCGCTGGATGCAAGCCGCTCTAGATCGGTCTTTTTGGAAATCTTTGGGAGAGGCCTATGTCCAGCAGTGGACGTTGTGCGGCTGAAATGATGATCATGATGATTATGCCTACCCATCGCCCTATAAACCTAATTACTTCTAAAATAAATAAAAAACTTGAGAGGTGTCAAGGGACACTCGGATGGAACGAAGTTCGAGAGAGAGAGAGAGACAGAGAAACACGCGCACGCCGCACGTCTTACAACTATAGCAAAAAGTGTCGTTACAACGTTTGGTTTAATTTTTTCCGTAAAGCCTCCTATCGCAACGCGCGATAAGGAACTTCGTTCCAAAATAAAAACATCATTTATTGCCATAGTTTATGTCACTATAGTCAGAAAAACAGTTAAATAAAACTTTGTAATTGGGCAAAGGAATGCCTCAGCATGTGTTGCGCCTGACCGGAGTCAGAGGTAACCATAGACATAGAATTTTTTTTACTACGTAAGAAGACGGAACATGCCGAGTGCGACAAAAAATGCTTTAATGTCGCTAACACAAGAGCAAAAGAGATAGCGATCACACTGACATGAGCCAACTTTTGGATGAGAGTCAACCGCGGTAATCCTAGCTGATAAAGTGTCAAACGAAAATTGTATTTTTCTTATAGTAAACTGTGTTTTTCCATAAGTTTCCTTACCTCGGAAAGATGGTATCTTGCAGCTTTACCGACTGTGATACAACAACAAACAATAATCCCAGTAAATACACATTTCACAGGTAATTTTGCCGGACACGTATTTCTCCAGTTAGTCACTATTTCCTTCGCAACTTCACCAAAAAACCACTCAAAATCATGCATTTTATATTTTCATTGAAAGATAACACAATATTTATTAGTTATTTATGGAATTCAGTAATATATTGCATAAAATATAAAGTTATCTGATTCCGCTAGGGCTTGACTAATTATTGACGTCATTTTATGTCATGAATACATATATCGATAAAAATCAATAGTTTTTGTTATCAGTACAAACTTTTTTTGAACAAAATTACAATCGGAATATTTCATAATGAGTTTCGATTTTCGTTGGTAAGATTTATTTCCCAACATTTGTCCCTATATATATTATTATGTATTTTTTTTTGTTACAGTTAATTTTATCAGTCTAGCGCTTATTCTTTTTTCTTATTCTTATAAAAACAATATATATATATATATATAATATATATTATTTCAGTACATACATAAAAGTAATTGATTAATTTTTATTTTGACAGATTCCCAACAAATGTCAATTTTAATGATTTTTTTTAAAATGGATAACCTGTGTGAATAGACCGAGTTGGGCTCCCAAAAGGTGTTCTATTATTTGCAGTAAACATTTCGAGCCAACGCGTTTTATTTATACAAACAACGTTCTTCTGCATTCACAGAAGAACGTTTTAATCGAGGATTCCTTAGCCAACTTTATTTGTTCCTGTAAGTGTACATAATTCGTCAATTGGGTGCTGGACTATTTTTCGATGCTGGTATGTCAACATTTATTGGCATCATAATGTATTTCACCTTTTCACCCAAGAGAAAAAAATATTGAATATTTCATTTTCAGTTATTATTTTATGTTTATTTGCAATGTTTAACATTAATATCGTTCATCAAGGATAAAGGAGATTAGGAGAGACCTTAGTTCCGCTTTGTATATTAATAAATTCGGTGGATTGCAATTAGTATTTGTTTAATAAAATATTAAATCTCAGTACTTACTGGTACATTATTTTTCTTATATATTACTTAAGTATTGTAAGGCAATTGATAGCGACAAATATATTTATATATAATGTAATATTACTCTTCTCGCAGATTGTACAAGTCGATTGTCGGCAAAGGAAAAAACACTTCAATCATTTTAATATATCACATAATATACTGCAACAATTTTAAGGGTTTAGATTCGATCCATGATAATGAACATCTATGTCCTAAAGGCGGGGTCTCCTGCTACTGTTTTTACGAAACATTACACAAAAACATGCAAAAAAGGGGCGTGGCTATACAATTGTCTATGGCATACACATGTTTCTGCTTTCCAAAGCAGATGGAAAACGTGCGCTGCGCGGGGCGAGAGGGGAAGGGTTTCTTTTTCATTATTTTACGGTTCTGGGTACGAGTCCTTCAGAGCCTATCTGTCCTTTATTGACCGAGCGAGCGAAGCGTCTCAGTTTCGACATTGGCCAAAAATTCTTTTGTCCGTCTGTCTGTCTGTCTGTCTGTCTGTCTGTCTGTCTATCTGTCTGTTCTCGCCTACAGGTCGCTTTTCTTAACCAATTCTCATGAAATTTTGTAAGCAGATTCAGCAACAACATAGAATTTTTTTGTCGAGCCAGTTTTCCGAAATTTTTCAAAATGGCGGAAATATGGGGGTTTAAAATTTTAAAACTGTCATATATCCGCCATTTCAAAATATTTTCAAAAATCTCGTTAGACTTTTTTGTTACCATTATAAAAACGATTTTTTTTTATTTGAACAACTTTTTTGTCTGAACAACTTCTTTATACGTTATACTTAAACGGGTTTAGGGTGACTCGCGAAGTCTAGCTGACTGAGCCGTGACGGATATACAATACAAATCTTTTTACAAATTATACTAAAACTATTTAATGGTGAATTCAGTCCGGGTTACTGAACAACTTTCTTAAAAATACATACACCCTGGGGTCCACAAAGTAATTTCTCTGAATAACTATTATGGTTATTATTTTGAGTTTCATAAGTAGTTCTTAAAAAAAAGGGATTTGCTTATTTTACGATTCGTTTTTTTTTTCAGTTTTTGCTTATTTTGATCGATTGTTGGCTTGTTTAATAAATTTAGCAATATTGTTGAGCGAATTTTCGTTCAATCGCTATCGCTGCTTGTCTGTGCTTCTGTAGTAGTATAAGTAATTATGCTACGAACTAATAAGAGATCAACAGCAACCAAAGCACGCGAAGTAGCTTTACGAAGATAGTAAAAAACCAATTAGCAGCGGCATAGAGCCATGGCAATACAAATAAACATATAAATGGAAACCCATTAATAGTTTTCTGGTTTTTCCAACAACGAGCTGACTTTGTCATTTGAAAAATGATGGATCATTTTTCGGTAAAAGACTACTGGTACAGAACCGAATTTCAGCATCACGGTAGACCTCATATCCATGGCATTGTATGGTTGGAAGGTGCTTCTGACATTTTAGAACTAGATCGAAAGTCGTTTGAAGAAAGGGCTGTGATTGCCAACTTTTTTGGAAATTTGGTCACAACAACCATGAATCCGCTTATCGGTAAACCTGCACCGATAGTTCATCCGAATCAGGTACATTATTCTGAAATAATAATCGCGAGGTCTAAGTTCGTGGCGAACTACTAATATCTATATATCTTCTTTTCTTTATTACTATCTTTGGATCCATACCAGGAGTTACAAATAGAGATCTAAACCGATCGTCTATATGTAACTCAAGGTAAATATTAAAATTGCGATCCCGTAAATTCTCTAATACGAAATCTGAGTTTTCTTTTCGTTTTAGCGATTGCATCTGCAATTGGTAAAACGCAGAACACATCTTCTAATTCTTCGTCAGGCAGAAATAATGATAACAGTAATCAAAAATAAATATTATTAGGTATCTTAAGTGTCATTTTTGAAACGCGGAGTTACCTAAACGAATGGTTTTTCCATCCAAAAAACTGTTTGTTGAGTGACTCCGCATTTGAAAAGTAGCACCTCATGATGTGGTTAACCATAGAGAATATAAACCCTAACCTTAAAAAATATTTCGTTCAAAACAGAAATTATTCGCTGGAGACGGTTTGTGTGTGAAAAATAATAATTTTGTTTCGTGTTTTTTGTGTAAACTCTGATCTGCTGATAAGTCAACTTGTATAGGAGGTCAATTTTTTTTTTCTTTTTCAGAAATGTTCCTTGAGAAAGTTGTTTGCTATCATGACCTGAATTTAGCCTGATAACATATTTTTATCCGTTTATTCCATTTTCCACCCACGCATCTACTAAAGTAATATAGCTACTGAACTGACTTTTTGACTTGGGCGACATCTACACCGCTAGGGACAAAGAGATTAAAATGTTTTAAGTATATATTTCTTGTCATAACATTACCAAGAATATCAATTCATAATCACAATACATTTATTTTATCGATATCGACGAAGTACGTGGCGTGTAGTAGGTACAACCATTTTAAAGTCAGACGTGACATTTCATTTCTGGTCTCATTTTACAATAAGGTAGTTATATCTTGTAGTATGGTAGATCTATGGAGGTAACGCTGTTTTTTTAGGCATCCCTCTACTCCCTGTGATGGTGTGCGGGAGTTTACGATAAAGGGGCTAAGATTTAAACTCTTATTAAATGATATTACATTCTACTAAAATTAATATGGACAAAAAAAAAAAAGGAAATAGCTTCAATGACTATTTCTCAACTGCCTCCGTGGTGTAGTGGTTAGAGCGTTCGGCTCATACCCGGAGGTCACGGGTTCGATTCCTGGCGGGGGCAACGACTTTGTGTTGTTGTACTAGTTTGGTTAGGACATTGTAGGCTGATCACCTGATTGTCCGATAAGTAAAATGATCCGTGCTTCGGAGGGCACGTTAAGCCGTCGGTCCCTGTCACTGTCTTTGACATTGATCGTTACCTAAAACCATGTTAGAGGCCTTTAAGGCGGTTTAAAAACTCTGACACCAGTGTTAGTCACTAACACACACGAGAAGAAGAATGACTATTTCTCTTCCCTTATAGAGTGTAGGCCAAATCCTCTGGCTGCTCTGGCAAAGTATAGCTCTAGTAGTACAGAAAGGGTCGTGCTCCTGCAGTAGAGACTAAAATTCCTAATGATGGTGATGATAGAGACTTAGACCTTGCGAGTCCCGGGGGACTAACTTTATCGGATAAAAAGATTTTCAGACAAAAAGTTACGTCATACTAAGGCTAACAAAAAAATTTCATGACATTTTAGAAAAAAATTAAGTGGCTAAAACCTGACTTTTTTAAGTTTTCAAACCTTATATTCTCGCCATTATAAAAAATTGCGAAAAAATTAAGTTACAGAAAAAATCTATATAATTTTCGAACCTTCTCAAAAAATTTCGCAAGAACCCGTTGGCAAGAAAAGCCGGACAGCCGGACAAAAGCATTTTTGACCAATCTGTAAACTTTTTTAATTGGCTTTTTCCACCATCACGCTAAAAGTGGCCTTTAAGTCTTGCGGCTCTGAGGCTTTGTCTGCTGAGACCCACGAGCTGCACGACCCAAAATGCTCTGTCTGCCCTATTAGGGATAAAGTTAAAGACTTAATAATATACAAGAACGTGTGTGAAAATCAGATTAAAATTCTTTAACAAAAATTCTGACAAAGGTTTCAACCATATCAGGTAACAGGTAGTAAGAAAAATGGGTCCTACTCCAGACTGGCAAACAAATGAACG
Organism: Acrobasis consociella; assembly: GCA_963555685.1. Lineage (NCBI taxonomy): Eukaryota > Metazoa > Arthropoda > Insecta > Lepidoptera > Pyralidae > Acrobasis > Acrobasis consociella. The sequence continues at coordinate 861,517 of OY743118.1, forward strand.
TAGTGTTCAAAGCGGCGATAAACAAAAAGCCAAAGTGAACAGTCCGGAGTTAAGTTACAAAGGAAATCGCAGCTTTGGACGCGAACGAAATCCGAATTACAGTTTTTGACTCTTTGTATGTTGCTGCTGCTTATTGAGTTTCAATAAAAACATGTCATTATTAAAAAAGTATTTTTTCTTTCTAAAGTATATTATTTTTATATAAAGACTCGCCTTAAGACGAAGAAGTCTGGAAGAGATCGCTTAAAGTGATAAGACCGGCGATTGTACTCATTTAATGTAAAATTATTTCTTTGTTATTTTCTCTTTTCGTTTACAATAAAGAGTTATCTATCTAAGATGAATCAAACGAGCCCAAACTCGACAGAATTGCATCGTATCATTACTAAGTTTCTATAGCCATCCTCCGGCTTCATCATCAGATCCGCTTCATGCTATCATAATATTGCATTTTCACGCGACATGCATACGTATGTTGCGTCAAAATGCAATATTACAGGTAACAAGTAGTTACAGAAAATTCGGTCCTACTCCAGACTGGCAAACAAACGAACCCAGTGTTTAAAGCGACTTTAAACTAAAAGCCAAAGTGAGCAGTCCGGAGTTAAGTTACAAAGGAAATCGCAGCTTTGGACGCGAACGGAATCCGACAATCATTTCCACCTTTGTTCATTTTACAGTTTTTTGACTCTTTGTATGGTGCTGCTGCTTATTGAGTTTTAATTAAAAACAAGTAATAAAAAGTATTATTTTCTCTCTAAAATATTATATTAATCTATAAAGAATCTCCTCAAGATGAATGAAACGAGCCCAAAATCGACGGCATTGCATCGTTCCATTATAAAGTTCCTATAGCCTTCCTCTGGTTCCATCATCAGATCAGCTCCATCCATGTCATCACAATATTGCATTGTCACGCGATATACGTAAGCGTGCAAAATTTCAGCTCAATTGGAAACTAGAAAGTGGGTCAAAATAATTCATTTTCTCTTTTTCTACCTTCTCGCCCACCATTACCCTTTAAGTGGCATTTAAGTCTTGTGGCCCTGGGCTCTGTCTGTTTAGAGCTGCAAGACCCAAAATGCTCTGTCTGCCCCTTAGGGATATTTTAGAATGTACATACGTATATTGTATTGCTTTTTTGTGCCTCATAATTTTCTCTGTTTATCCCTATGGTTGACTGGGAGAAAATGCTTTTAGCATTAAGTCCGCCATTTGTTAAAACTATATTTGTACTTTGGAACAATAGTAATAACAAGTTTGATAAAAATAAAATAAAAATAAAGACGTGATAGTATATAAGTGTGTGAAAATCAGATTTAAATTCTTTAACCAAAATTGTTACTAATGGCAAAGGTTTCAATCACATCAGCGACGATAAACAAAAAGCCAAAGTGAACAGTCCGGAGTTAAGTTACAAAGGTAATCGCAGCTTTGGACGCGAACGTAATCCGACAATCATTTCCACCTTTGTTGATTTTACAGTTTTTTTGGCTCTTCGTATGCTGCTGCTTATTGAGTTTCAATAAAAGTATTTAATGAATTGTTTTACAAAAGTTACAGAATGTACAAAGGAATTCGACCTTTTTAATTTTGTAATATTTTAACTCTTTCTCATCTTAGAATATTCCCAGTTGCATATGTATGTATTATTTACTTTCTTACAAAAAGAATTCAAAATGTTTGTATTAATTTATAACAATCCTACTAATATTATAAATGCGAAAGTGAGTTTGTATATTTGTTTGGTTGGTTTTTTGTTACCTCTTCACGCTTAAACTACTGACCCGATTTGTATGAAATTTGGTACGGATATAGAGTTTGAGACTCGGGGAAGGCGTAGGATACCTTTGTCCCGAAATTCCCACGGGGAATGAAGCCTGCGGGTACAGGTAGTGTTGCATAAAATAGGGTTAGTTTTTCCGAACATCTGATAATGTTATCGATCGCTTAAATATTTATTAAATTAATGTTTTAACTAAACCTTTCTAAGAATTTAAATAAAGATAAAATAAAACATTCCTATACGTATACAAAATAATAGAATTCCATGCACATATCGAACACAGAACTACCTATGCAGTAAATCACCGTACCTTACTCAGGCTGTAACAATTATGTCAGATTTTTTTCACTCGTAAAATATTTCATAACAGCATAATAGGGTCCCCTACGGAACATAACAGTACGGAGTCTTGCTGCATGGTTTGTACTTTCATTTAGTTTTGGCTAAAACCGCCTTAGTTTCATTAATATCTGTTTTGAATTTAGACAACAAAGAGGAGTGTTATAAGTTTGACGTGACTATGTGTATGTCTGTATGTCTGTGGCTTTGTAGCGCACAAATGAATGGGCCGATTTTAATGCGGTTTATTTCTTTGAAAGCTGACTTGATTAAGATTGTTATGACCTATGTTTAATTTAAATCAGTTCACCTATTTAAAAGTTATGAGGGATGAACCCTTGTCGGGATTTTTATTTGCCTGCCAGCCAGAAACATTGTTTATTATTATAAGACTAACTTAAATACTAATTTTACCCTGTGATTTTACCTAAACCAAGAACCGATTTTCGGGCAATTTAATCTTTCTCTTTCATCCCGCTCTACCGAATAAGTTAAACTGGGCCTTTAGTCATATTCGCACTAATGAAGAATTGAAGACCTACGGATTAGGTCAAAACGTATTGGTCAGTAGCTGACTCTTTACGTGAGTAACCAATTAACTCATTCTAAGATGTCTTTGTCTCACGCTACTTTTATAAAATAGCAATAATTTTAGACTTTTCATTTAAAATACGTTTTTTAACAAAAAGTTTGAAAATTAAATTTTGATCTTGAATAAAGCGCTTAATAATGAGACGTTTAAGTTTTTAAAATATTGCAGTGAGCTCTTACACATAGAAGGTATTCTCGTAATATCGGAAAATAATGGAGCAGCGCCGCTATTTCTTCCAACCGTTCCCTGTCATATAACTCGAGAAATATACTAGGACCTTTATTTTGTTCTGACTCCAATTACCGTTATGAAGAGGATCTAGAACAGACTGTGCTTGGTCTGTTATCGTAAAGTTGGTCTTATTTGTCTAGGGGGAAAAGATACTCATTTCATTTTCATTTCAAATACTACTTCTGAAGCGACAAATGCAATATAAAAAAATTCTATGAATTAAGTAGTATTGTAAAAAACTTGAGTCCAAGAGTCTACATTTGCAAACTCGACTTAATTTTGCATGCTTGCTAGCCTAAGCCTAAGACATTCACAAGTCAGAGTCGAGTCGAGCCCGAGTTGTCGGAGCCCAGACTCGGAGTCGAATAAAAACTCAAGTCTAATAAGAACTCCGAGTCGCAGAACCAACTCGAGTTCGATTACGAAAATCAAAGCAAATTCAACCCAACTAAACTGTTACAATAAGTTACACAGCATTACTACCATTCAAAACTTAATTAATATTAATGATTGGTATTACTACAAATAAACAACTATGATTTTATGAGCGCGACTCAGTCCATAGTCAGACTCGAACACAGAACAGAGTCGAGCACTTATACCGAACTCGAGTCTATTACGGGAGCTTGAGTATGACTAACACATCGAACAGTAGAGTCTCTATTTATGAGTCGAGTCTTGTGATTTACAGTCGATTCAGAATATTAAGACACCCAGACTCGAGTTTTTTACAACACTTATAAGGGATACCTAGTCCTTATAGCAATAAAAAAAAAAGACGTGTGGCACTCGGGGACTGCCGCGGTAAAGCTATTGCAAACAAGGAAGGACGGCAACGTCGCAAACGGACGACGGAGACGAAGCGGCAACCTACATGGTAGGCAGAGTGGGGAGAGCGTGAGGTTTTTAGTTACGGAATTTTTGGATTCGGTCCCCGCGCTCAAGGCCCGCGATAGAAGCTATGCAATAGCTTAATAACTGAAATATAAAATGGAGCTCGTAAATCACATTTCACATCCGTTGTTTACAAACTACGTTCAGGATTAAAGTTTCACGTCATCATTACAACAGGTCGGACAGATTTATGTTACCACAGACTTGTAATACGGAGCAATAACATGTAAGGAAAAATAACACTGGTGCAGTTTAAACTGATTTATGTTTGTGAAAATGTTAATTTTTAGCATTCATTTGTAAACATTTTTAAATACGGCTGGCGAGAGGGTCAAAAAAGTATTGTTTTAAATCCGTCTTTTATAACCAAGAATAATGTATCCATAATTTTCAGTTTACTTACTAAAAAAAAATTACAAAGATATGGAGCATTGAAGTTGCAGACTGGGGGCTTGCGACGTCACCGATATGTAAAAATCGTAACTAGCCGTGACGTCATGCGAAATTTAAATGCGCTGTATTTTCGTCAATTTAAGTTTTTCAAAGAAAAGAAGATGGTGCTACGGCTAGCAATCCATCACTATTTTTATTAATTTTTCATCTCGCCCACCGTCACGCTACAAGTAACCATTGAGTTTTGCGGCTTTTTGGGTCCCATGGCTCTTCTAGCAGGCAGAGCGTCTGCTTTAATAGCCCCAAGACCAACATGCTCTGTCTGACCCATTAAAAGGAGTAGTGGCTCTGTGCTGTAGACCTCACGAGTCACCCTGACCCTTTGAAGTTTATCGAATAAAAAAGTTATTCAGACCAAACAGTTGCGTCTTATAAAAAGGGTAAGAAAAAAATTCTGTGACATTTTTGAAAAAAATTCAAAATGACTGAATTCTTTTTAAGGATTTCAAGCCCATATTTCAGCCGTTTTGAATAAAAATAGAAAAAAAACTATTTAATTTTTAAACCGTTTCTCAAAATTTTACGATTTAGTTTGAGAAATGCGACGACTTGTATACGAGAACAGCCGGACAGACAAATTCAACCAGTCAGCCCGACAAAAACATTTTTGGCCAATCTCGAAACTGGGGCGCTTCGCTCGCTTGGTCTATAAAATGTGACTGTGTATAGTTATTAATGTTTCTGGCCTCAGCAGCCTTTAGTAACAATTGACATGAGTATATGTCATCTGTGAAGAATAAAAGAAAGTTCACTCCGTACTTCAAAGCAGCACAGCTGAATGTAACGCCACAGAATTAAAGTCAAAAGTCAAAAATCATTTATTTATCTTTGGATATTTGTATCACTTAATAATTGTCACTTTTTTCTATTTCTTTCGATTTCTGAAAAGGTAAATGTTCACGTCAGGTCATTTGCTTACAGCTAAGTTTACTGCCGCTTCCTAAGCGCAAGTACAGAAGAAGCTGTAACAAACTGTACTGCAGCATTTTCTCCAAAAACGTATTACATAATCACAGGTATGGCACTTCATAGAAACGGAGCAGCATAAATACCTGGTACTACTACAAACGAAACAATCCGTCCGTGCACACGTCAAATGTGTGAGTTAAACAATCAGGGTCGCTACCACAGAATTTGTTGCTTTGCTTAATTGTTTTCATCACTCGGAAATCTATAAAATTTTCGCTCTTTATTATTTTCTGTAGATAAACAATGATAATGTACGCAGTTTCTCACCATTATGATTCAATAATCCTTAGTGAATCGCGTAACGTCAACGTGCGACTAGCAATGACTCTGTTTTACAGGCGCTTACACGGCCCAATAACGGGGGAGGGGTTGCGGGGACGCCAGACTGCGGGGACGGTGCGAGTTTCCATTCTGTATGTAATACTATAATTAATTCTGTGACATAATAAAAGTATTACATAGTAACGCTCATCTTCTCATTTTAGACGTTTGGCATTACTCTTCTAAGTAACTGTAAAGTTACCATCTAAGTGAGCAGTCCGCGGATAAGTAAACAAGCTGCACTTACGTCGTCAACGCTGGGATGTCTAAGTTGTCTCAAATATCGAGAGTACAGAACATTTTCGGAATAAATGTTTTCCGGACTACGGACGGACGGATTTGAAACATGTGGATTAAATCCAAGACAGTTACAGGATGAGATAGCAGTAATGGCGGGGCACAAACTTAAGGTCAGTTCAGACAGAGAGGGACAATGCCCGAGCAATTGACTAACTCAGTACATAAAAAAAAAGCTCCTGAGGTCTTGAGACTGTGACAGCATTTTTTTATATTTTTTACATTTGTCAAAAGCGACCACTTTAACAAATGCACGTTTATACGAACATTTGCGAAAAGTATTTATATGTTTTACGTTCTCACTATAAGCTGTAAACAGTAGTTTATAAAATTATTTGAAGGGTTACAGGGCTTAGCCAATACAATTTTTTTTAAGACTATCTTTATATTCTTTCAAATAATTTATTTCAGATAGGGGCAGCACTAGACACCGAAATATTCCAGACCCGCACGACAATAATAAATGTCCACTTCATTGTCTCACTATTGTGTCTGGTATTGGTGGTAAAGGAACGGTTAATACACTCGATAAGAGAGATCTCAATGATGTTCAATAAAAAAAATAAAAATAAAATATATATAGGGACATATCACACTGATTGAGCTAGCCCCAAAGTAAGTTCGAAACTTGTGTTATGGGATACTAACTCAACGATACTATATTTTATAATAAATACATATATAGATAAACATCCAAGACCCAGGACAATTTGAAAAAGGCCATTTTCCAACTTGCCCTGACCGGGGATCGAACCCGGGACCTCTGGGTGGCGGACTAGCATGGTGACCACTACGCCACGGAGGTCGTCAAAGAATCTCAATAGAAGATGCCAAGGCCCAGTGCTCGATCGATGGAGCGTCATTCCTGTAACCTCCAAATTTAACCCAAGTAGTGCACAAGTAGAGGCAGTTAGCTGCAAGAGCTTGCCATATGCATTAAAACTTGCATACTAATATGCTGCGGTTGGGTTGATTCGCATCTGAAACTCTCCCTCTTAGCAAATTGGTTACATTCCAAGGGGATTGTGACTGAGTGACTTACTATGAGTTTACGTCGAAACAATATTGGTTTGAATGTTTATACTCTATCCCTAAAAACAGTTGAAGGTTATCCAAACGGTATGAATTTTTAGGAAGATACCTAATCATTTTGTGATTTTCTTGCAAATCGAATAAGCTATATAAATTATTTATTTAACTCAAGATAAATATATAACAATACAAAAAATAGATAATTAAACTAACAGCTAACGACCTACCAACATTAAAAGAAAACTATAAACAAAAATATATGTATATAACAAAAAACGACGGGTTGCACTCTGGGAGTGCCGGCAGAAGTAAAAACTTGAATATTAACGTTGTGCATTTTTGATATTTTGGAATGGTTAGGGAATAATTTTGCACGAATTGCTTTAATTATCAGTATAAAATATTTCAAATCTTTTCTGAACCACAGTCTGTCACAAATGTCACAAGCATGACACATTACACACACGAACGTAACGTAACACACACGAACATTCGCGCAAGCGCCCTGCGCCGTCTTACGAATTTTCGATCAGGACACGTGGTCCTGACGCGAGTTTAAGATTTTTTACCCATTCCAAAAAAAGTGCACAACGCCGCTAAAGAAGTTTTCACTTCAAAAACATTATTTTAAATAAAAATATAATATGTAATATTTTAAATAATATTAAATAATAAAATAGTTTTTATTGAAAGTAGTTCAGTATCACAGACTGAATTTGCACCAAAAGTGTTGCGTTGTTTAAAAATGAACTCTGTATATGTATAATACATATCTGTGCAAAGTCGGGGCGGATTGCTTTTATAAATACATAAGGATTCATGTTTATTAAACGTGAGCAAAATACTCACGTTTAATAAGCAAGAATCCTCACAAGTTTACTCAACTTATATCCATAACTTTCCATTAATTTGTTTTGAAAGTTTCAAATTAACCTAGGGTAAGGTAATAGACAATTATTAAAATAGATACTTCAGAGTTTCTGATAGCGGCGGTGGTGTATTTAGTGGAAAATTTGATGGTTATTTGGATACTTCAGGCAATGGCGTGGTTAAAATGAGGCAGGCGGGGGGCGCGCCCTGGGCAACGATGTCAGGGAGCGGCAAATTTAAAGAAGAAAAAGTGCCATAGTTTTATGACAAACCGTTTCCCTGTATACCTCACTATTATCATCATCGGCAGCCTTCCATATTCCACTGCTGGAAATAGGCCTCTCTCATTGTATACCAACTACATCGGTCCTGTGCCTTACGAAACTAGTTTTGACCCGCGATTTTTCTTATGTCATCAATCCATCTAGCTCTCGGACGACCCACACTACGTTTACCATCTAGAGGCAATCACTCTACTCCATCTATCGTCACCTCGTTTTGCCAGGTGTCCTGCCCAACTCCACTTGAGATCTATAACACGCTTTCCAGCATCCTGAACTTTAGCTTGTCGGATCACGAGGTTTGGGATTCAGTCTTGTACGAGTTGTTTGATGCCGAGCATGGCTGGCTTCGTGGCTCTTTATGCAACTCTGACTCGGTGCACCACCTCCTGGGTCAGTGTCCATGTTTCGACACCATAAGTCATGGTAGGCACGACACATTGATAAAAGAAACGGGTCTTCAGGCATTGTGGAATTTGCAGATCTATGACCGACATAAACTTTGATATTACTTTTCGGTACTACTACTGCTCGACATAATTTCTTTTTGACCAATGTTTGACAGATATAACATTTGATCGGCATTACTATAACTCGAAGATGTCTTAATGTGATTATGACACAATAGAGGCAAATGAAGACCTGCAGATACTTTATTAATCAAACAAAAGATCAAATCAATGTTTCAACTTACAAGGATGTAAAGGAGTTGACTTTAAATAGAGAGAAAAATGAAAGGCATTAGCTGCATCACAGACGAGAGATTAGCCCTTTAATAATAATAAACCAAAAAACTCGTACCTACCTTCGCTGTAAGAATTAATCTTTGTATATTTACTTAGCACGAACCTTTAATTGTTATGACTCACGTATTTGAAGAGTTACATCCTTCGTGGTCAAAGTCAACTTCAGATGTTTTATCTCACGAATTCTTCCAACCCTTGGTTGTAGTTGTATTGTATGCACAAATGCATATACGCCTTTGTGTGCGTGACTACGACAGCAAAACATATAGCTAACTATTAACAATTAATAATCTAAATCATATAGATCATACTCAGTGCTTAAACTTTTTACTTACCTATCAATTTTAAAAAGTACTTAATAATTTTATACACCTTACCTCTCAGCCAATATTTTTTCTCTTTTTACCTATAGTTGCCATGCTGCCGGTACAGTACTTTCAATGTAGATTTGACAACTTAACTTGACCTTGAATTGCGGGATAATTTGAATTTAAGGGTCCCCCGACCCTAGACCAAAATACAACTTTTCATACAAACGTAGTGTACGTTTTATTTCAAAACGACATGTCCGATTTGGGCAAAATTGTAATTTCAAAGATATTGCAATTATCTAGGTTTATAACTAGTTTCCGACGGTAAAAATATGAACTTGAAATAGAATATAGTGTTTTGTATCATTTTTGACCATTAGTATGGGCATGTATGGGAAACTTCTAAATCGTTATATTTTCTTTCCAGTTCATAATTTTGGTATAGGAAACCAGTTATAACCCTAGATAATTGCAATTTCATTACAATTACCAATTTTTACCGGAATCTGACATGTGGTTTCAAAATTAAACGTAGACTACGTTTGTATGGAGAAGTCTAGGGTCGGGGGCCTCTTAACACTTCTTATGATTTCCGAATTGACACATAAAGAAAAATTTTATGTAAATTTAAACACACACAATCATGGCTCACGAGCGTGAGATGAAACATCTGAACTAACACAAAAAGGCGCAAATATTGGTACAGCCCTGGGCTGTATTACCGCTCAATACGCCACCGACTCCAGCTATTTCGGTTAACGACATGAGCGCTATAATGCCAAATGGAGTTGTGATGAAGCTAGGGGTTTGTTTGAACGCTAATGGACAAATGATGCTTTTATTTTTTGCCCCGTAACAAAATGAGTATTGCTTACTTTTATAACTTAAAAAGTTCTCGAGAGAGAAGAATAAAATTAAATATTCATTCGTTGAACGCGTTGAATTAAGAATGAGTGCTGTGCTGTATTTCTTCGAAACTCCGAACCTATCATCCTCATCATCAGGTCTTTTTGTCTCCACTGCAGGAGCACGACCCTCTCTATACTACCAGAGCCAAACTTGGCCAGAGCAGCCAGAGGACTACCTTAAATCAGCCTCGTTCAACATTCATCATATCAGTCGCATAACGCCCACTGCTGAACATAGGCCTCTCCTAAGGATTTCCAAAATGACCGATCTAGAGCGGTTTGCATCCAGCGCTTTCCAGCGACCTTGATCCGGTCTTCAGACCACCTTGTGGGTGGGCGTCCTACGCTTCGCTTGCCAGTAATATTTACGTAATTTGACGTTTTTTACAAGCTTTTATTTAGTTTCACCTGTCCCGTTGTCTGTCTGTCTAAAATCAAATCTTGCAAGTTAAATTTGACCTACTTCCCGATTTACAATTGAGCTGAAATTTTGCACGCATACGTATATCGCGTGACAATGCTATATTATGATGACATGGAGCTGTTCTAATGATGGAACTGGAAGGTGGCTATAGTGGCCATAGGAATTTTGTAATGAAAGGACACAACCCCATCGAGTTTGGGCTCGTTTGATTCGTCACGAGGAGCATTTTGTATCATTTTGATAGCTGTCACTGTCAATGTCAAACTTTTTATTTTTTAATTTTAAATGCATTTGTGTTGTTTCTTTAGCATTGGGTAGTTGTGTTGTGTTGTGTCACCTAACTTGTGTATGATAAACGTATTTTTTATATATATATATTTTGTATATGTAGTCATGAGGGAATGTCCGTGAATGCACCCATTATGGCTCCAACGAAAGATCAGCGCTGGGATCTCGCTAACGCAAATCCTAGCATATGCTGAGTTGGAGACCATTTTGGAGAACAAATAACTTTATTTTTTATTTGTACTTTAAGAATTTGTTTATATAATTTTATTGTGTTGTTTTTGTCCTTCGAATAAATGGTATATCTATCTGTCTATCTATCATTTTAGGTAAAATTTTAAAGAATTTTCCAAATCGGTCCAGGCATCTTCGAATAATCGGTGAACCGACATTAAAAACATTTTGGCAGTCGAAAAAATGTTTGCATTTACAAGTATTATGTGTTGAATTTGATCAAAAAATTACTTTTAATCCTCATAAAGATAAATCTTTTTTGGATTACATTTTATTACCTGCCAGGGTGACTGAGGGGTCGGTGGCGAGACTCGTTTGGACATGTTTACGATTTGGCTCAGCAAAACGACCGCACTTTTAGGATCACAAGCAAAAACAAGTAAAAAATATGGGCTTGCGATTTATAGGTCGTAAGTGAGTAAGCTAAATCGTTAGGGACTAAAACACTTGAAGAATGACTGTGGTTTTCTTTATTTAATTCTTTGTTGAGACAAAATGGTACAATAATTAGATTTTCTCAGCGTTTTCTTATGGTGCTGGGAACACTAAAAATGTTTTAAAAATTTGTAAACAACCAAATGATTGTCCACATATTTTTTCTTTTCTCTGAGAAACAAAAAATGACAAAGATACAGCGCATTGAAATTCACAAGACTAGGCTATGTACTTTGGGGCCAGCTCAATCAGAGTAATTTGTCCCTATATATTTATTTCTTTATTAATGTACGATTTTTACCTAGCGGTGACGTCGCGTGATGTTAATTTTAGGGCCTTCGCCTTCGCTAAAGTTACGCGGGCGCACGCCGGCGGGTTCAGTCTATCTCTGTCACAAACGCTACGTGCGACAGAGACAGGTGACCCGCAGCGGATTCTGCTGTCTCTTTCGCATTAAGAGTTCGCCGCTAGACGAGACGTCACCGCTAGGTAAAAAGGCCCTTACTTTTTTGGTAAACTGAAAAATTTGGGTCCGTTTTTCACATAATGTAAAAAACGTAACGTAATTATTACAACCATACTTTTCTGACCAAGTGGTCATCCCTAGTGACCTGTAAATATACTCATTTTCCTACTAGTTAATGCATAACAAACATACACCATTCAACCCACTACCCCCCAATTACATTAGTGTACGAGTTAAGTGTATTAACATCCGTGTTAATGAGAATGTACCATAACTTTTGATCCGACACTTCGGGATAGACACATTATTCCCATTATGTAATTGTTCAAGTTCAAGTTATAAGAGGTTGTATATGATTTCAAATCCTTATCTTTACTTCCTTACTTCCTTCTCATTACTATCCTAATTAATATTATAAATAAATAAAATAAATAAATATATAGGGACAAATTACACTGATTGAGCTAGCCCTAAGGTAAATTCGAGACTTGTGTTATAGGATACTAACTCAACGATACTATATTTTATAACAAATACATATATAGGTAAACATCCAAGACCCAGGACAATTTGAAAAAGGCCATTTTCCAACTTGCCCTGACCGGGGATCGAACCCGGGACCTCTGGGTGGCGGACCAGTATGGTGACCACTACGCCACGGAGGTCGTCAATTATATTAGTTATAAAATAGATGTGCCTGTGGGCTTCGCTCCCCGTGGGAATTACGTGATAAAAACTATCCTATGTCCTTTCCTGGGTATCAAACTATATCCATATCAAATTTTATCTAAATAGGTTCAGTGGTTGAAGCGTGAAGTGGTAACAAACAAACCAACAAGTTGTTATTGTGACAGTTTTGGACGGGCGTAACTACGTGGTCTCGATCGAAAATCATATTCGCTACTTTTTTATCTTATGTCATACACAAATTTGGATTAAGTGTAAGGAATTTATTTACTTCAAGCCTTTCAATTTTTTTTCCAAAAACAATGAAATGTCAGCTTGTATATAATAATCGCTCTGGCTCGTACCTTGTGCCAATTGTACATTGCAATAATTACATTTGAGAAAACACAAGCTTGTGTTTCCTGTGGCTTTGAAATGGATATAAATTCAATTTGAGCTAAAGTGGTTCAAATAGTTTTTTAATTACGTAATTTGACTTCGACGTCTTCTAGGGAGGTCGGTCGAGAACGGTTCTCGATAGAGATAAGTTTGTTTGCTAGGCAATTAAAAAAAAAACTTTGACTGTCAAGAACGCCGTCTAGTGATGAGTAGCGCAACAACCGTTACGACTTGATGTCCGTAGCGCCATCTATTATTTGCTGAGGAAAACCCTAACTTTCTAAACACCAAATAACTTTAAAACGGCTGAACCGATTTTTATCAAAAACAATTAGAACCAACAAGCTATAGTTGCTATAGTTGTAAGCCGTGCGGCGTGCGCGTGTTTCTCTGTTTATCTCTCTCTTTCGCGAACTTCGTTCCATCCGGGTGTCCTTTGACACCTCTCAAGGTTTTTTTTATATAATTTAGTACTTGTCAAACAGTAAAGGCAATAGCATTTTCATCATTATAAGCAATTTTCAGCTTTTTTCACATTTGGAAATTTTTAAACATACATACATACATACTATCACGTCTCTACCCCTAATGGGGCAGACAGAGCATTTTGGGTCTTGCGGTTCTATGCAGAGCCCAGGGCCGCAAGACCCAAAAGCCACTTTTAGCGTCATGGTGGGCGAGAAGATGGAAAAGCAATCAATACAGTGATGGGTTGCTAGCCGCATCGCCTGTAAACATGATTTGCATTTTTGCCCATTCCCTCGATCGGCTTTTACGATCTGCGTGGGAAGAGAAGCAGCTGGTACATTCTAAGTTTTTTTTATTTCTCCCAGACCAGCATGGGAGAATATTTAAAGAAACATCTTAAATTCTAAAGAAAATTCCTTAAAAATAATAAAAACTCAACTCTAATCATAAACATAAAAATTTAATAGCTCATTTAAATAAAGAGGTTTATATATTAAAGAAAATCTTAAAACTTGACAAGTTAATCTCATTTAAAAATTTCAGGCATTAAATGACTCTAAGAAGTGCTAAGGAGCTAAATGCCTTGGTCTAAGACGCTTAAAAACCTAACTTTAATCAAGACATTTCGGTTTTATTATGTCTAGATTTTCATGTACTTTCAGCTAACCCTGTCTGCGGTTTATCTAGGTTTTTATCGAGACATTTAAGTCTAGATAGGCGCGTCTTAAAGTAAGATATGTCTAAAGTTACGGTACGCATGTACATTAGTCTGGGGAGAATGTTATATTTCACAGCTATTTGTATAATTTTTAAACATTAATCTTCTTCTTCTTATCGTGTGTGTTAGTGACTAACACTAGTGTCAGAGTTTTTAAACTGGTAACGACCAGTGTCAAAGACAGTGACCGGGACCGACGGCCTAACGTGCCCTCCGAAGCATGGATCATCTTACTTATCAGACAATCAGGTGATCAGCCTACAATGTCCTAACCAAACTAGGACAGCAACACAAAGTCGTTTGCCCCCGCCGGGAATCGAACCCGCGAAAACACATACTTAAACATAAATAAAATATTATTAAAATGAGTTAACGGTTACTCACGTATAGAGTCAGCTACTGCCGACATGTTTCGACCTCATCAGCAGGTCTTCATCAGAGGGAATGTGACTCAAAGCCCAAATAAATTAATACTAAGTTAACTCATTTTAATAATGACTGTGTCTCACGTTTGTTTTAATCGAAAAATAAATAAACTATATATTTTATTTTTCAGAAAGAGGGGTGTTATATATAAACAACGTAGAAGGGACATACCCTTAAATAAGCGGCCAAGTGCGAGTCGGACTCGCCCATGAAGGGTTCCGTAGCAGCAAGTAACATAATATAAAAGTCATATAGTATGTTTTAATATATTTTTATATTTGAGTTGATTAAATAAAAATTAAATTGCGGGTTACGATTTATGACCTATTAAAAAAAACTACTTGCTAGATCTCGTTCAAACCAATTTTCGCTGGTAGTTTGCATGGTTATGAACATCATATATTTTTTTTATTTTGATCATTCTCTTATTTTAGAAGTTACAGGGGGGCACACACATTTTTCCACTTTGGAAGTGTCTCTCGCGCAAACTATTCAGTTTAGAAAAAAATGATAAAAGAAACCTCAATATCATTTTTGATGACCTATCCATAAATACCCCACACGTATGGGTAGGATGAAAAATAAATTTTTGACTTTCAGTTCTAAGTATGGGGACCCCCAAAAATTTATGGTTTTTTTCCTATTTTTATATGAAAATCTTATTGCGGTTCACAGAATACATCTACTTACAAAGTTTCGGAAAAAAGTGGCTGTGACATACGGACGGATGGACAGACAGACAGACAGACATGACGAATCTATGAGCGTCCCGTTTTTGCCATTTGGCTACGGAACCCTAAAAACGGGCTATACTAGATCACTTTACTGTAATGAAATTAAAATTAAAATCAAAAATTAAAAATTGGAAACATTTCATTTTCTTCCATGCAGGTCTGGGAGAAAAGAAAAAACTTAGAATGTATCAGCTGCTTCTCTTCCCGGGCAGATCGTAAGAGCCGATCGAGGGAATGGGCATAAAATCGAATCGCATTCATAGGCGATGCGGCTAGCAACCCATCACTAGTTTGATTCCTACTTCCACCTTCTTGCCCACATCAAGCTAAAAGTGGTATTTGAGTCTTGCAGCCCTGGGCTCTATCTGTTTAGAGCCGCAAGACTTAAAAATGCTCTGTCTGCCCCATTAGGGATAAAGACGTGATAGTATGTATGTATGTATTTCATTTTCAATTTATGCAATGATGTAATGATGGCAATGACGAAATTTTGTTTAACACTGTTAGTACCTGGGTGACCGAGCTTTGCTCGGTCGGTTACATCTCAAACATTAACTAAATTTTTTAAACTTGTCTAAAAACATTACAAAATAAAAAATTATATATAAACTTGAATATAAAAAAAAAAAACAAAAGTCACCGAGTGGGATTCGAACCCGTAAAATTCTTTCTAGCGTTTAGCATCCTTAACCGCTGAGCTAAGCGGATGGCGGCCTGCGCGACGAAATTAGCGACCATATTCTGCGTGGAAAGAAAACGAATGAAAACTCGAAAACACGCGTTTCCCCAAACATAAGACTGATCTAGATCGATTGTTTACCCCCGAAAACACCCATATACCAATTTTAAGCGAAATCGTTAGAGCCGTTTTCGAGATCACAGATTTGTATAAATATATAAAATACAAGAATTGCTTGTTTAAAGGTATAAGATTTTATATAAATTTTTTTAGGGTAGCTGCCATACAAGTAAAGACGTAGACAATATTTTTTTTCTTGACAAACACATTGAGTGGGGTATCGTTGAATAGGTCTTTCAAAAGTATTATTAGCTTGTGAACACCATTTTTCGATTTAGGGATCCGTTTCTGAAATATTTGGGTTTAAAGTTCATTTTTTTGTTCGAGTCAAGTGTCCCCCCCCTCTATCTGCTAAACGGTTATATATGGCCACGTGAAAAAAATCACAATTATAGTATATATAATGTAGTTTGAAGGAAAACTATCAGAGCCAAGTAGGGTATACAAATTAAAAAGTTATAGGCGATCAACTTATAAAATGTACTTGAAAAAAGACATTTTCATACAAATTCAATAGATATTAGTTTTTAGACGTTTTTAGTGGCAAGAACTCAAAGTTGGCATTCGCAACTACGGAACCCTACACTGCGCGTGGCCCGACACGCACTTGGCCAATTTTATTTAATATCATATTCAAAAAAGTTGATTTTATATATTGCAATGATTTCAATAGCCAAATAGGCAGCACATTTTTTCATAAAATTAAATTTAGTACCTACAAAATATTTTTACTAAATCTGTTAAAAAAGAAAATACTAATTAAAATTCACAGTTCTTAAATACTTACCCGTTTTATTAAAATATTCTGTTAAAAATATTTTCTAGTCTAATTTTTCTAAAATTAGATAAAAAATGGCTGTCGTTCCAAAGAACATGAATGAACTGAGTGGAGTGAAATATTATGAAGACGCCTACGCGAGAATTGTGGGCGTAAGCATTAAGCTTTATGATATTTCTAGGTTTATTTTAGGCTATTATTTTAAAGTTTATAATAGACTTGAGAGATTGTGCCTTTACGAACCTTTAAATTCTTTGGTCTTGTCATTCGAAAGTAATACTTTATGGAGCATTTGGTGATTCAGGTTCGAATTGAAGGCATACGCTCACGTAGTCGATCTCCAACGAGATGGTTGGATACAAAGCTGTAATTGCCGTGTGTTATCCCGCAGAGTAGAATAGGACCACGACAAGTCTTCCCGTGGATGTCGTTGAAGGCGGCTTAGGAATTACAAGCTAAACAATGAGACTTTTCCAACCTGTCTGGCCAACGTGGAGAGTTTACGCCAAGTCCTCTGGCTGCTCTGGACAAATATCGCTCTGGTAGTACAGAGAGGGTCGTGTGCCTGCAGTGGAGACAAAAGTACCTCAGGATGATGATGATAAAAGCTGCAATACAGTGGGCACTGCCTCCGTGGTGTAATGGTTAGAGCGTTCGGCTCATACCCGGAGGTCGCGGGTTCGATTCCCAGCGGGGGCACCGACTTTGTGTTGTTGTCCTAGTTTGGTTAGGACATTGCAGGCTGATCACCTGATTGTCTGATAAGTAAGATGATCCGTGCTTCGGAGGGCACGTTAAGCCGTCGGTCCCGGTCACTGTCCTTGACATTGGTCGTTACCTAAACCATGTCAGAGGCCTTTAAGGCGGTTTAAAAACTCTGACACTAGTGTTAGTCACTAACACACACGATAAGAAGAAGAAGACTGTATTGCAACAGAATGCTCCAAAAAATGGGTGGAGAAAAATCGCAAGAGTAGCGGCCTTGGACGAACAACCCAATCCATAATCATGACCCCTCTATAACCAAAAAGTTATTTGACAATTTTCAAAATTCAATCAACATTTCAAAAAAAATATTTCAAAGTAAAAATTTCAAAAAATCTGATTTGGCACAAAAATATTTACAATTTTGAAACCGTCTCACAATATTTTACGAGAAACGGTAGAGAAACGTGACCAAAAGGCGAGAACAGCCGTACAGACAAACTGACAGACAGCCCAACAAAAGCATTTTGGCCAATCAAAGGATTTGATGTCAAAACTGAAACGCTCGCTTGGTCAATTAAACTTCATATTCCATTTTACGTCTACATCGAGTATTAATATTCATAAAATACCTTACATAATATCTATGCAAGTAAAAAATAAAGGTCTTCCCTTTATACAACACACACATACTTCCCTGGCCGCAAGTTTTTAAAATTTAATTAATACTTGAGCTTTAGAGAGGAATCCATGAAAATGTTCAAGTTTCGCCGGCAGATTGCTAGCACGAGAGGCTAGTCCTTTCAATCCGCCGCAATTTGAAGCAAGCTGGGTAATCGACTATGTAAAATAATTTTATACCTTTCGACTCATATTTTTTCCTTCTCTGTCACGAATTTTTTTAGAGGCGGGATTTTGTTAAGGGTTTTTTAAGGGTCTTCAATTTTTGTAACATCGTTCCAACCGAGTGTTTCACGACACTCAGTTTTTTATTGTTTTCCACAGAGTAGAAGACCACTCCAAGTCTTCCCGTGGATTTCTTACAAACAACTTAGGAAATACAGACTCAACGAAGCTTAGAATCATGATGAGACCTCTCCAACCCGTCTGACCAGCGAGGAAAGTGTCCAAGTCCTCTGGCTGCTCTGGCCAAGTATGACTCTGGTAGTGAAGAGAGGGTAGTGCTCCTGCAGTGGAGACAAAAAGACCTGGTGATGATGATGATGATGATCTATGTGGATTACTTTCTCTGATTTTTTGAAAAGAGGCAAGACTTGATTGGTTGGACCGCCTGCTAACGTCACCCTCCTTAGTCGCCTCTTAACACATCCATACGAAAACATAAAGTGGAACTATTCTAGGCTGAAAGATGAAAAAATTAAATGAAAATATTTAAGTAAATCGACTGTTAAATCGTACCTTATAAAGTCTTTTAAGAAGGACAGCACGGCTTTAAAGCGATTTAATCACAGCCCAGTTGCCAGGTACTCTGGATATTAATATTAGAAAAATGTCTAAGAGATTGCACCGTGATATTTAATGCCCGGCTCGGGCTGCGATGTACGAGAAATGACTTCAAGATTTTTAGGGTTCCGTAGCCAAATGGCAAAAACGGAACCCTTATAGATTCGTCATGTCTGTCCGTCTGTCTGTCCGTCCGTATGTCACAGCCACTTTTTTCCGAAACTATAAGACCTATACTGTTGAAACTTGGTAAGTAGATGTATTATATGAACCGCATTAAGGTTTTGACACAAAAAAAAAAAACAGTAAATTATGGGGGTTCCCCATACTTAGAACTGAAACTCAAAAAATTATTTTTCATCAAACCCATACGTGTGGGGTAATTATGGATAGGTCTTCAAAAATGATATTGAGGTTTCTAATAGCATTTTTTTCTAAACCGAATACTTTGCGCGAGAGACACTTCCTAAGGGGAAAAAAGTGTGTCCCCCCCCCGTAACTTCTAAAATAAGAGAATGATAAAACTGAATAAAATATATGTTGTTCATTATCATGAAAACTACCAGCGAAAATTGGTTTGAACGAGATCTAGTAAGTAGTTTTTTTTTAATACGTCATAAATCGTAAACGGCATCTACCTTTCATTCAATCAACTCAAATATAAAAATTAAAAAAACATACTACAAGACTTTTATATTATGTTATTTGCTACTACGGAACCCTTCATGGGCGAGTCTGACTCGCACTTGGCCGCTTATTTAAATATAAATAAGGTGCAAGAAAAATTTTAGCATTGAGAATAGTAGTGGTTTACTGGACTTCGCTTGGGTACGCTAGGATAACAGATAGAACCGCTATAAGATCTGAATACTGGAGTAAATGTTTTATAAAAAGTGTGGATAATTTTGAAATTTAAATAAACAAAAACATTTTAAATAAACAAAATTGACGACCTCCTTTGCGCAGTGGCCACCATGCTAGTCCGCTACCCAGAGGTTCCTGACTCGATTGTAAAATGGCCTTTTTCATTTTGTTTTGGATCTTAGATGTTTATCTATACTTTTAATGTGTTTGTTATAAAATATAGTAACGTTGAGTTAGTATCCCATAACACAAGCCTCAAACTTACTTTAGGGCTAGCTCAATCAGTGTAATTTGTTCCTATATATTTATTTTGTTTATTTATAAAATTTAAATATTATTAATGTACACAAGAATACACCACTTAAATTCGCTAAAATCTCCTGTGAATGAGCTCATAATTAATAAACAATTGCGTAGTAAATGTGGCGCTAAATTAAATGCCTCGAATACATGTGGCTTAATAATTTTAATAATGTAACGTGTGGGTACGTGGCATTTAGTTTTTATCCGACTGTGGCGTAGTCAAAGGGGAGTTATGTGTTCGCTGCTACGCGTGTATGTATGTATGTTTTTTGTTCTGTTCCCTAGTATCTTCTATGATATCCGTGATACCTTAACAAATGAGGTTCTTATAGTTAGAAGCGTCTTGGCTGTACTTTGGTATAAGCACAGCGTCTTTATACCAAAAAAATAATAACTAAACAAGTTTATTTGATATAATTCCATTTCCTCTCTCGAGATTGTTGGAAAAAAATTGTTTAGAAATAAATAGCACCTATGTACTATGTTTACTTTTATAAGGTTTTATTTGTAAATTTTTCAAGTTTACATGAACCAATGAAATAAATAAATAAAATCAATTGGCAAATTTTCATCATCATCATCATCTTCCTCCCCTTCTCCCTATTTGGGATCGGCTCTGTATGTCAACTCCCTCCATAGTTTTCTATCATTCACCATATTTGTACTAACACCCCTCTCCTCCATGTACCGCGCATATATGATTAAAGAACTTTATATATGATTCTTCAATAGAAAAACCCCGACGACACCATCTAGAAATAAGTATTACATACAGATCGGAATCTTTAAAGATCCAGCACAATATGCGTCGTCGCAGACTCAACAAGGCGAGAACGGGGGAGAGGTGCGGGGACGGGGGACGGGGATGCATATTGCGCGGGACCTTAGTAGATTCCGTTCTGTATGTAATACATACATACATACTATCACGTCTTTATCCCTAATGGGGCAGACAGAGCATTTTGGGTCTTGCGGCTCTATGAAGAGCCCAGGGCCGCAAGACTCAAAAGCCACTTTTAGCGTCATGGTGGGCGAGAAGATGGAAAAGCAATCAATACAGTGATGGGTTGCTAGCCGCATCGCCTGTTAACATGATTTGCATTTTTGCCCATTCCCTCGATCGGCTTTTACGATCTGCGTGGGAAGAGAAGCAGCTGGTACATTCTAAGTTTTTTTATTTCTCCCAGACCAGCATGGAATCTGTATGTAATACTTATATTAACTCTGGCATCGGCATTCTTTTAGTCCTAATGTTTCAACTCGTTAAGGTGAATAGTAGTCTAAAAGTGTAATAGGAATTAAGCTGTCTAATAAAGTTTTCTTGCACCATTAAGGATCCATATTTCGGTGTTGACTGCAATGTAGCTGCATTTATTAAAGCAATCACACTGCGCTGCATTTAGACTATTAAGCTGGAGCAGACGAGCTACTTAATATAAAAATAATTGAAAATACGTGGGTCTGGGCGATAATTAAAATAATTGGCCAAGTGCGTGTCGGGCCACGCGTAGTGTAGGATTCCGTAGTTCCGAATGCCAACTTTGAATTTATGCCACTAAAAACGTTTAAAAACTAATTAACTATTGAATTTGTATGAAATTTCTTTTTCCGAGTACATTTTATAAGTTGATCGCCTATAACTTTTTAATTTGTATACCCTACTTAGCTCTGATAGTATTCCTTTAAACTACATTATATATACTATAGCTGTGAATTTTTTCACGTGGCCATATATAACCGTTTAGCAGATAGAGGGGGGGACACTTGCCTCCAACAAAATTTTTCACTTTAAACCCAAATCTTTCAGAAACGGATCCCTAAATCCAAAAATGGTGTTAACAAGCTCACAATGTTTTTGAAAGAATTATTCAACGACACCCCACACAATGTGTTTGTCGAGAAAAAAAAATACTTTTACTTGTATGGCAGCTAACCTAAAAAAAAATATTTTTCCAGATTTTATTTTACGACTTTTTCGCCATGATTAATATACATGTCCATGCCAAATTACAGCTTTCTAGTACTTGTAGTTTCTGAGTAGAGACCGCGGACAGACAGACAGACAGACAGACAGACATGGCGAAACTATAAGGGTTCCTTGTTTACTATGGAACCCTAAAAACATACAAAACAGTTAAATATTACAGTATATAAAGCGAATGTAATAATAGTTATACTCGTTTAAGTACCTAAATATGTTTGTTGTTATTGAAGAGCGGGATCTCCTAACACAGGTAACTATTTACTTAAATGGAGATCCCGATCACAAATAAGTTAATGTCATAACATGTTACAGAAATAAAGATTTATTTATTTATTATTTTAATTATATATATATTTACCTTTTGCAGTACAGACAATGGGCCCATGGGGTCCTTAAGCTAGATTATTTCTTAAGGACACCACGACGCGCCTTAATGAGGCAACTGGTGATCATAGAGCTGGCAGCTATTTCGCTCAGCGTATAAGTATAGCCATTCAGCGGGAAAATGTTGCTAGTATTTTGGTTACGTTGCCTCAATGCGGGGCGTTGGAAGAAATATTTTTTATAACCTATTTATTTTGAATGTAATATTTTTTATTTGTTTATAAAATTATATGAATATTTGAAATTTCAGCTGCAGAGTTTGCATATTGGGAAAAACCCGGTCTTTTTATAGAGTGAGGTGAAACTGGTGTCAATAAGTTTATTTGCTAGGCATATTAAAAATTAGTAGAGGAACTAATCAACGTGGAAGGAACATACTCGTAATAATTCAAACCACAGGCTATACTAGATCACTTTAGTATAATGATAATAAAAGAACAGTCAAAAAAGTCGGCACTCCCACACAAAAGTGTGCAATCTCCCGAAAATTTGAATGGGAACGTATTTTTTTCGGTTTTTAGGTACCGTACCCAAAGGGTAAAAACGGGACCCTATCACTAAGACTTCGCTGTCTGTTCGTCTGTCCGTCTGTCCGTTCTGTCACCAGGCTGTATCTCAAGAACTACAATATCTAGACAGTTGAAATTTTTACAAATTATGTATTTCTGTTGCCGCTATAACAACAAATACTAAAAACAAAATAAAATAAATATTTAAGGGGGGCTCCCATACAACAAACGCTATTTTATAAGGATAATGGTACGGAACCCTTAATGCGCGAATCCGATTCGCACTTGGCCGGTTATTTGACTGTTATTTTTATTTAATTATACTATAGTGATATTGTATAGACCGTGGTTTGATTTATTATGGGTATGATATGACCCTTCCACGTTGTATATATCAATTGATATTCGTAGCGCCATCTTTTATTTGCTTGGAAAAACCCTGACTTCCAAGCGTTAACCCCCAGTAAGTTCTAAAAGTCTTAACCGATTTTCATCAAAAATAGCTAAGAATCACCGCAAGAGAAAAACGCATAGAAAACAGGCCATCCGTTTTACATAGACGATGCCACAGACAGACGATAGCGACAAACTTATAACACCCCTCTTTTATATCGGGGGATAAAAAATGATAAGACAGTGTTACAGCTCTTTAGACATAGGTAAGCTTAGCTTTGCATTTGTGTGAGTGCACACATTGCAGACATCGGCTTGAGACACGGCGCGGCCCGCACCGGTTAATACTGGTTTTTTAAACTCGGCCTGAGCTTCAGTACGACTTCTCGGTTCATTTCCCTACGCACACCTGCCGGCTCCGCTCTCGCATTTGGTACTGCTAGCAGCCTGACGTTCCAGTGTTGCTATGTTTGAATTATTAGTGAAAAAACTTACTCAAGACTTTCCTTAAATCATAAATTATCAACGTTTTTATGTTAGTGTTCATGACTTTTTAAAAGGTAAATAACTTACAGGAGTAGAAAAAAAAATCTTACTTACCTTCGCCGTTAGCAATAATGTTTGAAGTTATTCTTCCATAGAAATAAAGCTCGTTGTCCCTTAAAATTATAATGTCGTAACAATATTTTTTGCTTAGTCTTCTTCTTCTTATCGTGTGTGTTAGTGACTAACACTAGTGTCAGAGTTTTTAAAACCGCCTTAAAGGCCTCTGACATGGTTTAGGTAACGACCAATGTCAAGGACAGTGACCGGGACCGACGGCTTAACGTGCCCTCCGAAGCACGGATCATCTTACTTATCAGACAATCAGGTGATCAGCCTGCAATGTCTTAACCAAACTAGGACAACAACACAAAGTCGTTGCCCCCGCTGGGAATCGAACCCGCGACCTCCGGGTATGAGCCGAACGCTCTAACCACTACACCACGGAGGCAGTAAAAGTTTTGCTTAGTAAAAATCACACATCAAAATCTAGTCACATGATCGATCGATTCAAAAAGTATCGCGTCTACTATGTTTTTAAATTTGCAAGGAAACGCTCCGTTTAAATAAAAGAAAAAATAACTGAGAATTAGCATAGTGTTTGACTTTAGTTATGATGGAATAAATAAATCACTTTGCAAAGTGGGAAACTAGTTTAGTAATACCACCACAATAAAAAAATATGGCCTCATATATCTATACTTCTATACTAATATATAAAGCTGAAGAGTTTGTTTGTTTGGTTCAAATTGAAAAATTATTTTTGTGTTGGATAGATCATTTATCCATGAAGGCTTTAGGCTATATAACATCACGTTGCAACTAATAAAAGCGAAGTAATAGTCGAAAATGTGGAAAAAACGGGGGAAATTATTAATCTTTGAGGGCTTCCGTTGCGTGCGCTGCGAAAATCGTTCGAGATGCCCAAAAAATATGTATGAAAAAATTATTCCTCTTTAAATTATCTAAAAAAATGTCTACAACGGTATATGTCTATCTTTTAAGATTAACTTACAATAACTGTTTTTATGATAATCAAATTTGGTTGAAATTAATGCATTATTACATTTTAACTATTCCACGCGGACGAAGTCGCGGGCACAGCTAGTCAGATATATAGTAAATAATGCAGATTTTATTATGAAACAGCGGTTGGGTATTCCTGTAAAGTTCAACATTTTGTTTTTAAAGGAACCGAAGAACGATGCCATTTGTATTTAAGGGGAGCGAAATCTTATTTATCAATATCGGTTTACATTTGACAAATAACATTCTCTTCTTCTGCCTTATCCTTGTCCCACTACTGTTGTGGGGTCGGCACAGTGAGTTTCTTCCACTTTGTTCTATCTCCAGTTAACCTGTCCATCAACCCCTTCCTACTCATATCCTCCTTTAGACATTCCATAACATTTCTTTGGTCTTTCTCTTTATCGATCTCCTTTTACACATGTATTTTCAAAACCTGCCTGGTTTTATGGCTTTTCTCTTTTCTCTTAACATGTCCATTCCAGCCCAACCTATTACTCCTTAATTTTTCTGTTATAGGGGCCACTTTCACAGTTCCTCTTATATAATCATTCCTGATCTTGTCCCTACGTGTTACACGACACCACACATCCATCTCAACATCCGTATCTCCGCAACGTGCAACCTTCTTTTATCCACTGCTTTGGTGGGCCAAGTCTCGGAACCATACAACATGGCAAGTCTTATAATCGCTTTGTAAATCTAATTGAAAAATAACATTATAACAAGGTTATTTGGTAAAAATGAAGATGCGAAGGGCATGTATGAAGAGATTGATGAGTTAAGATGAAGCTAAAAAGATTTGTCAGGATCGTAGCAAGTGGAGGTTCATAGTCTCTGCCTACCCATGCGGGAAACAGGCGTGATATTATGTGTAATACCTGGGCGACCGAGCTTTGCTCGGTTACATCTCAAAAAATTTTTAAACTTGTCTAAACACGCGTTTTCCCAAACATAAGACTAATCTTAATCGATTGTTTACCCCCGAAAACCCCCATATACCATTTTTCAGCGAAATCGTTAGAGCCGTTTCCGAGATCACAGAAATTTATAAATATATAAATATACAAGAATTGCTCGTTTAAAGGTATAAGATATGTGGGAGAAAAATATTTATCTACCTATAAAAATATAAATTTGTATTGATATTTTATTATTTTACATAGCATAATGGCACCTGCCTATCGTAAACAACAGCTGCGGTTAATATCCCCACTATTGCCTTGTTTTGAACGGCGTATAAAAACGTCGCTCAGTCGTTAAATACTCAGTCTTGTTTGAGCCGCCGTACGGTGTACAACTCGTTTGTGTACTTTGCTGTGACTTGGCCATGACTCATTTCATTGTGATTATTGTAATAGATTGGTGATCTGATTTATTATAATGACTGTTTGTTTCAGCCTGACGATAAGCCCAGGTGGACATAGAACATCTGTGTGGGCCAGAGTATTTCATTTTACACATGTGGTTATAATGCAAGGATCAGCGCGAGGAGGGGCGCTCATCTTATCGTCACGCTCTTTATTTGTTTTAGGTACCGCGTAAAAGCCACCCTGGCTCCCACATATATGTATGTATTTGCTAAGCAGCGTCTTTCGCTCTATCTGTTTGCAATCAAATCTTGCAAGTATTTGACCCACTTCCCAGCTTCCGCTTGAGCTGAAATTTTGCACGCCTACGTATATCGCTTAAAAATGTAATATGACGACATAGAGGTGATCTAATGATGGAGCTGGAAGGTGATCACGGCATCTCTGTGATGAATCAACATAACCTCACCGAGTTTGAACTCGATTGATTCGAAGCACTTTGATATTTTTAGGTAATTGTTATAGATAAAAGCTTGTGAAACTTTTCTTTACATTACTTATTTTAATATCATCATCCTTCGAGCGTATTTTCCCGGTTTCATCCTCAGCATTAATGCTTCAGAGCACGGGGTCCGCTACTTAACCAAGAAGATTTGACGAGGTTACGAGTTTTTCACAGAGGGACTGCCGTCTGACCTCCGCAACCCAAAGGGTACTTAAACCAGAACCTCTTAGTTTGATGATCAATCGCTAAATGGCGTTAGCACACGAAACACGGAATCATCTTTATTTTCAAATAATCACGTGATTCAAGTCTTTTATTTTTGACGCGGACAAAATCCCTTCGGATACCTTGCCGGTTACGGGACATCGGTAAGGTTATGTGGTGTTACCACTAAAAACTCCGCGGTGTCACCTCTCAGCCGCTATGGGCCGGGGCCGTGTGCTATTCCCGCTCCACAGCCCCGGCGCGGCCGGCCGCTACTTCAGCGGCCCCGGCTCGCCAACGGCCTCACGGCACCCTCTGCTGAATCAAAGGGGCCGGAGCAACCGTCGCGTTGGCCTCTCGGCCCAAGGACAGGCGCGCTGACACGCACACGTTCCTGCCTTCCACTCTGGAGGGCTGTCCATTGGACGATGGAATCCCGTTTCCACCGTCCAACCAGCCCTCATAATTTGGGGCCTGCTAAAGCAGGCCCTGCCCCAGTCCACCTGACGGTGACCGAGGCCCACACAGCCGGCCGCAGGGAATAGGGAGAGCGGCAACGTAACACCGACACTCCTCTTCCCCTGCGGCCCCACCGATGCCGTGCCAAGCGCCACGGCCACGCTTAGTCGCGGAGGATAAGGCGAGCGGCAACGACACACCGACACTCCTCTTCCCCCGCGATCCCTACCACGGCTGTGATGGTAGGGGGGTCGTTGTCACCCCCTTCCCTCACAGCCAGGCCATTCCTGCCAGGAATGGCCTCCACCGGGCCCGGGGAGGCCTAAGCCTCAACCCGAGCAATGGGTTCCTCTTAGATTCCCTGCGGCCAAGGCAACCGCAGGTACTGAGCCAATCGTGACAAGATGGGAACCACATCGGGGGGAGGTGATTCAAGCCTGCAATATCCTAACCAAACTAGAAACAACTTTTCACAAAGTATGTGGTTCCCAGTGGAATTCGAACCCATGACCTCCGGATTAAACGACCTTGACCACTGAACCACGGAGGCAGTTTTACTTCTTTATTTTAATAACTAAAGTGCTTTTTAGGATTTAAATCGATTGCTTTCACCACCGCCTTTCAAAATAGCCTAATATAATGAATGAAGTTTACGAAATTCGTAATTATTATGAATGAACTTGAATGAAATCCCCCAAATAGGATAACATTTATTCCAAGAACGAAACACAACTAAACAATTTAAACTCAACAAGGTGTTATTACAAGTTTCAAGGAAATACAATTGGATACTTCTATCTCAGAATTCCACGAACGTCTAATGCGTTTCGTTATTTTCGTACCCATCCATGTTTATTTTAAGTTATTTCATTTGCTGAAATTCAATGTTTACATTTTATGCGATGTTATTTTATCTCTGAGAGAATATTTTAAGTTAATTTGATTTTAAAATCAAAAGAATTGCTTCTAAGACGAAAATCCAATTGACAGCAAAAAGATACAGTCGAACATAAAACCTTCCTTTTTTGAAGTCGGTTAAAAAGAGGTCTGCTAGGATAGCAAGTGTGTAGCGACTATGGATCTCCATCCATCCAGTCCCTGCCAACCCCCATGAGAAACAGGCGTTAAAATATGTATGTATGTATGTACCTAATAAATATACCTACGTATATTTATTTTATACTTTACTGATGTACTTTTTTAACTCGTAACGAATCTAATCCCATGTCCATCACATTACTTAGTTCAGTTAGTTAATCAAACTTTTCTTGTTTTCGTGTTGGCAATAAAAACTTCATTGTTGCTGAGAAACATAGGGAATAACGACATCATCTATTGCTGATTAGAACTAAAGCAACCATTAAGTATCTTTTATTTCTTAATCATCATTATTAGTTCTTTTTCAACCGACTTTAAAAGGAGGAGGTTATCAATTCATCCGAAGCTTATGTTTTTTTTATGTATGTTTACTGATGACTCGGAAAACCTTGGTCTAGACTAATTTGGAAGAATTTTGAAAGGGCAAACGTGCTAGGTAGTCCCATAGACATTTTATCAATATTGGTTGTGTAGTTTCGTGTTAAAGACAGATTTTAATTTTGAAAAATTATTAATCTCCACTGCAAGAGCACGACCCTCTCTGTACTACTAGAGCCAAACTTAGCCAGAGAAATCAGAGGATTTGGCCTACATTCCCCACGCGGGCTAGACGAGTTGGAGAGCTTGTATTTCCTAAGTCGCCTTCTACGACATCCACGGGAAGACTTGGAGTGGTCCTATTCAGCTCTACTGGAACCCACACGGCTTTTACGTAGTTGGGTGAGGGATAAGGACAACATACATACATACATACTATCACGTCTTTATCCCTAATGGGGCAGACAGAGCAATTTGGGTCTTGCGGCTCTAAGCATATAGAGCCCAGGGCTGCAAGACTCAAAGGCCACTTTTAGCTTGATGTGGGCAAGAAGGTGTATGAAGAAATCAAAATAGTGATGGGTTGCTAGCCTCATCGCCTATTAACACGATTCTAATTTTCGCCCATTCCCTTGATCGGCTCTTACGATCTGCGCGGGAAGAGAAGCAGCTGGTACATTCTAAGATTTTCCTTTTCTCCCAGACCAGCATGGAAGAGACAAAATATGTTTTAACTAAAATATGTAACGTAAACCTCT
The DNA here is from genome assembly GCA_963555685.1 of Acrobasis consociella. Classification (NCBI taxonomy): domain Eukaryota; kingdom Metazoa; phylum Arthropoda; class Insecta; order Lepidoptera; family Pyralidae; genus Acrobasis; species Acrobasis consociella. Next base: position 891,206 of record OY743118.1, read on the forward strand.
GACATTTTTATGACTACAAGGTAAGGCTAGAAAACACCTGGCACAGCAAAGTTAAACAAAGCCTAGTAGGCGATAAATCCAAAGCATACCCCGAAGCCCGCCATTAAAATACCTTTTTGTCAACATCCCTGTCAGTTTCCGATATTAAATTATTGGCGGGTGACCTTCTGGCACCCAGCCAGGGTTTGGACAGGCGCGCTCGTGAATTATGTATTAGGAAAAGGTTATGATTTAAAGGCTAGACGAAGGTAGGTTTTGATAATACGCGACATCCTAGCGGGTAGTATAGGAATCAATAATTTTTATGACAAATCAAATAAAACCATTTTATGTCATAGATAAAGTTGAATTTTAATTTTATTTATTTTAGAAACACACTCAGTGGTGAGTGTGTTTTATTTGTTAAATAGATATGTACTTAACAGAAAAATACATTAATGAATAACTATTTATAAATATTTTCCAATATATACTATACACACACATTTACGTTGTTATCCCTGAAACAGTGGCTTTAAGGGCAGTCATGAGTCGAAAATACCTAATCACAAGCCACGCCTTCCTTCCCCGCTTCGTCTCCAGTCGTGGTTTCCGATATAGCTTTCTCATTTTCGCTGGCTTTCTTTCATTGAATCGAAAGATAGTGGCGCCATCTCCGTAAATCTATCAGAACCGACACCGAACGTGATAAGTCGTTATCAGTCGTCGAAAATTTTGTGATAGATGGCGTAAATTAAAGTTATGATTCAAAATATTTTCCTATATCTTTTCGTATTTGATACAAAGATCTAAAATATACAAGAATTTGATATATATATTATGTATATTAAAAATTGACAGAAAAGTATTATATTTTATATAGACATTTTATAATGAATTACGTATTCGAAATATTGGATGCCACTTCATTCAAACAAATCTTTAAAAAAATCATCAATTAATGACTCCCTTCCCCTAAAAAAAATTGCTAGCGCGATTTTTCACTTTATACCTACTTAACAAACTTAATATCCACATAATATAATAAAAAAAATAAGCGGCCAAGTGCGAGTTGGACTCACCCATGAAGGGTTCCGTAGTGGCAAAAAACATAATATAAAAGTCTTTTAGTATGTTTTTTTTTTTTTGATTTTTATTTGATTTGATTGAATGAAAGGTAAATTGCCACTTATGATTTATGACGTGTGTATTAAAAAAAAATACTTACTAGATCTTGTTCAAACCAATTTTCGCTGGTAGTTTTCATGGTAATGAACATCATATATTTTTTTAGTTTTATCATTCTCTTATTTTAGAAGTTACTTACACTTTGGAAGTGTCTCTCGCGCAAAGTATTCAGTTTAGAAAAAAATTATATTAGAGACCTCAATATAATTTTTGAAGACCTATCCATACACGTTTGATGAAAAATATTTTTTTGAGTTTCAGTTCTAAGTATGGGGAACCCCCAAAATTTATTGTTTTTTTATTTATTTTTGTATCAAAACCTTAATGCGGTTCACATACCAAGTTTCAACAGTATAGGTCTTATAGTTTCGGAAAAAAGTGGCTGTGACATACGGACGGACAGACAGACAGACAGACAGACAGACAGACATGACGAATCCATAAAGGTTCCGTTTTTGCCATTTGGCTACGGAACCCTAAAAACGAAACATTTATCGGTAAGGATCGAACCTATCTCGCAGATATGCAATAACTGTCATTGTAAAAACAATACACCTACCTAACCAATAGTCCACCCTTCGTTGCACTTGTTAGATCGAAATTTAATTCTTCACTAGGCTAGGTATTATGATATTGCCCGGACTATTTGATAATTTTAAAAGTTTTTACCACAACTGCCTCCTCATATTGGGCATTTTTCACACGGCGCGGACATTTATTACAATGTCTAATTTATCACTTCATCCATAACAATATACTAGATCCGTTACTTACGTTAAATTCATTTCCTACGAAATGTTTATCTACAACGCCTGAATAACTGTTAGGCAATGCATGAAATTATTTGTTTGTGATATACCTATTTCATACCATGAATCAGTCACGGAAGTTAGGTGGTATGGATTAACAGTGCAATACCATCACAAAGTCAAAAGTCAAGGCTCATAGAGATGGGCGGTGGGTAAATAGTTAAATACCCAGTCTAACCCATTCGGGAATATACCCGGTACATTGGGTAAATACCCGAGAAATACCCATATCTACCCATTTGGTGGGTAGATTGAATGTTATGAGTAACCAGCTCTGCCCGCGACTTCGTCCGCGTGGAGTTATTTTAAAATTGTATTATCTTATAAGATGTTTATTGAAATTAGGTGATGTCAAAGACAATTTTGTTCACCGTTTATTACTCTTACTTAATAACACATTTATTTGGATAAAGATTAATATTATATGTTGATACAACTCTGACAAATAATTTGTAATTATGCATTAATTTCGACCGATATTATGCATGCGAGCAATCACACCATCCTATTTCTTTAGACCCCTGTAAGTTTTATGAACTTTAAATCAAGTGTTATTTACTTATATACAAGATAGTGTACCTATTTGTCTGTATAAGTGGGTATGAAGTACCCACTTCTAATGTGTACCTATCTTACGTTACTTCTCTCTTGCAAACAAAGCTAGCTATCCTAGCTTGGGTCTAAGGTACCTAACAGTAAAAGACAAAAACAAAATACTCTTTATTTCTCCATAACTAAACTTATATACATTTCACATCTTATCCTAGTCCTACCTATTCTACTTATTCAAATATATATTTATTCTTACAAATGAACAATAAAAAAGGGCAACTATATACATTAGGTACTAGTTATTTATTTCGTCGTGAACAATATAGATGACTTTGCAATTAAGTTTATAATATGTTTAAAATGCAGGTAGACGTCAAATCTGACTTAAAAGTATATGAAACCACCATACTAATCATACTTTGAAAGTAGGCTTCTTTGACTTATACTCATTTTTTGCTGGGAGGTGCGTAAGACATATTTATAAGTGGTGAAATGAGTAACAAAATATAAAATGCGATGTCAATATATGAACACCCTCAAACATACAGAGAGAGTAGATTTTTAACTGCTCATCTAAGAGCCAAAACTACTGATTTCGGGGTTGGTATCGGAACAAAAGATATTCGTATAGATAAATTCTTTGATCCCCCATCACATTATTATAACATTTCCCACAATACAGTATGCCGCGTATTTACCCATATCTACCCGTTGTATGAGAATATACAAATTGACAGGTGTAAGTTTATATTTTTTGCTGGCAAATGTTTTTAGACCTAATTAGATGTTAAAATGAGCAATCAGACATCAAATGCGTTGTCAATATATGAGCACCCTCATACATATATAGAGAGTAGGTATCTTTGACTGCTCATCCAAGAGTCAAAACTACTGATTTCGGTTGGTCTCAGAACAAAATGGGTACCATCTATCTGGCAGAATCTTGATGCTCCGAATTTCATTTGGCATAACATACTTGGCAGAATCTTATTTAATAGAACATTTCAAATACATAAAAATATTGAATATAATTTTCATTTGGTCGAATTTTTATATATTCGAACAATAGCATACTTTTAACATGTCACAATTTCATTTAGTTTAATGACCATTTACATACATTAACTTTCGTATAATTTGTTTACAATAATATTTAATTAGTACTACTTTTATTGAGTATTTTTTTCACCTTCTAAGAAGATGGCTTAAATTCATCTGCAACGCTAATAAAAAAGCATAATAATTGATTAATACCATAGTCATTAAATTCGATAATATTGTTGGTCAACATAAAAAAAAACATTCCGAATTTACTCGGTTAGGGCAAAAATATAGGTTAGGTTATGTGCGACCACAAGGTAGACAGCCTTTTCATACTATGATATTTTTCGAATACAGGGAATAATGAAAACCATAATTATTACAATCTACACAAAATAGCATTCCGAGTTTCCTCGGTTAGGGCAAAAATATAGGTTAGGTTATGTTAGAACTGTGACTACACCACGGCACGGGCTCAACATTAGAAACGTGCTACCCGAATTTGAGTATAGTGATATGCCCCCCCCCCCCCCAAGCATTTTTTTTGCCGGTACTCCCTCCTTTTTTTATATAAATTTTTGAAATTATATTTTTTCGTGTAACGGATCGCAAAATTTTCGATCAGTAGACACACACACAAAAACAACTTTGCCGTGGAGTGTACGTTAGGTTTGTTAGGTTTCCTGTGACCAACACATGAGCGAGCGAGCGACTCAAGTTAGGACGAAAGTAACACAGACACAAAAACAATTTTGCCGTGGAGTTTAGGTTAGGTTTGTTAAAAAACGGTTGCAATTGATTTGTTACAGTACCTATCATGAAATACACATTTTTCTTACTACACCTTATCTACAATATGAGCACTTAAGGCCATACCCAAATTTTCCGGGGTCCAGTGGCGCCGCCATTTAAAATAAATCATTTAAAAGGAAACGGAGATATCATTCAAAATTGTGTCTTGGTCAAGCCCTAGATAACCCTTAAAACTATTTTATGAACTACTGTTTATAATTTAAAGTGCGAACGTGAAGCTTTTCTACGCACATTAGCTAAAAGTGGCCGTTTTTCGCAAATGTGCGTAGAAAAGCTTCACGTTCTCACTTTAAACTACAAATAGTAGTTTAAAAAATACTTTGAATGGGTATTTATTTTATTTTTATTTTTTTGGGAAACAAACAATAGCCTTGTACAGACAGATATAACTTAACTACTTAAACATACATCAGTAAAGTTTCCACTAATAACTAACGCATAACGTTTTGAGCAGTGTAAAGGAACTACATAAAAAGGTCACTAAGAAGATAAGTTAAAGAAGAATTAAACTAAACTAAAAGTATACATCAAACAATTATAGCGATATATCCTACACCTTTGTTGAAAGTATTCTTCTCAGCCCATTTCTGAATGAAGCAGGTGAGAGAATGAAGGGATCCAGTTCTTGAAACAACATATCGTAACAATTACAAGCTCTTTTCAAAAACATATTACTTGCATAATTTGTGTGGGTATCTTGCAAAACAAATAACTTATGATGACGTGAGTTAATACGGGGACATTTAAAGTTTATACAACTTAAGAGGAAGGGAGAGTCTACCTGATTATTCAAAATTTTGTATAAAAACATTTGATCTCTTTGAATGCGGCGATCCATTAGTGTCATGTCTATATCAATCCTTGGATTGAGATCAGAACCATAGCGTGACGATTTGTATTTAAGGTGTTTGATAAATTTTGTATTTATTTTTTCTATGCTGTCGATATACAGTTTATATTGCGGACTCCAAACCGTTGACGCATATTCTAAGATCGACCTTACATATGAATTAAAAAGTAGAATCATAGTCGAACAAAGTTTGAAGTCTTTCCCAATTCGAATAATAAAGCCCAGCATACGAAAAGCTCTTGCTGTAATGTTAATGACATGAGAATTAAAAGTAAGTTTGGAATCTAAGGTTACCCCTAAATCTTTTATTTCAGAAACACGCTAAAGTGATTCATTATCTAATTTATAATTATATAGTATTGGTTTTAGTTTCCTAGTAAATGTAATTATATTACACTTTCCTGTGTTTAGGTGAAGACCGTTAAGTTTGAAATATTCATTTAGGGCGTTTAAATCGTTTTGCAGGTCGGCGCAATCAAATTCAGATTTTATAGTTCTAAAAATTTTCATATCATCGGCATATAAAATAATATTATTATGATTAAACATTATGATGAGATCATTAATATATATATTAAAAAGAAGAGGAGCTAAATGAGCACCTTGTGGGACACCTAAAGAGATCGGAACAAAAGTAGAGCAATAACCCTTGACCAAAACAGCCTGACTTCGATGTCTCAAATATGATTCAAGCCAACGCAACAAGTCGCCGTGGATTCCGAGATCACTCAATTTACGCACAAGAATAGAATGAGGAATTTTGTCGAATGCTTTAGAGTAATCGGTATATGCTACATCTACTTGAAAGCCCTCATCCATCGACGTTGCTATTTTATGTGTGAATTCACAGAGATTGCTTTCTACAGATCTCTTATCCACGAATCCATGTTGTTGGTTTACTAATATTGGTCTAAGTAGAGGGTAAAGATTATCATAGATAATTTTTTCAAACAGTTTAGGTATAGCACTTATTTTGGATATTGGTCTGTAATTTCTTACGTTATGTTTATCGCCGGATTTGTGAATCGGTGTTATATAACATTGTTTCCAGATCTCTGACATTTTTCCCGTTCGTAATGAATGTTGAAACAGCAGTGTAAGTGGTACAGCGAGATTTTTATGACATCTCTGCAGAAATATTGGGGGTATGCCGTCGGGTCCATAACCTTTACTTATATCTAATTACTTTAAACGTTTTTCTACATCTGACACAGTTATATTGATAGAGCCTATAGAAAGAGTACTGGATGATTTATGAGATTCCGAATGAGTAGACTGCGTTGAATGATTTCGCTCAGGTTCAAACATTGACTGAAAGTATCTATTAAATAGATTACAGATTTCAACACCATCTGTTGTTGTCTTATCATCAAAGAACATTGAATCAGGCATACCAGAATTGGCCTTCTTGGATTTTACGAAGGTCCAGAAGCATTTACTATTTAGTTTTATTTTGTTCTCAGAGTCTCGTATGAAACTGTCATAGCATTTTAACTGGACCTTTTTCTGCCTCTCGCGCAACAACTTAAATGTCTCAAAATCACTATTTCTCTTGTATGTTTTCCATTTTTTATGATATTTTAATTTTTCATTTATAATTTTGATAAGAGCTGGAGTATACCAAGGTGGAAAGCGTGTATTATGTTTATGTAATTTAACTGGAATAAAATCAGATATTATGTTATTTATTATCTCGTAGAACTTTGAGACCATTAAGTCTATGTATGGGTATCTAGAACTTGCCCAAGACACAATTTTAAATGATATCTCCGTTTCCTTTTAATTGATTTATTTTAAATGGCGGCGCCACTAGACCCCGGAAAATTTGGGTATGGCCTTAAGCTAAATGATGATTCTTACTGTACATACTCCAAGATATGACGATTCTGCATTATTTAGAAATTGATTTTATGCTAAAATGCCATTCTAGCTGTGAACTGTCTACGATATAATGATTCTTCGATTTAATTATTATAGCTATCAAGTTTATGCCATAAGATGAATATTAATTTAAAAATTATGGATTCTAAATGTATGAGAAATGACAATCTAAATTCTACGAAATGAGGTTTCTAACATACGCTGTTATGCATTTTATTATTCTTAACTAAAAAGTTCTACCATAAAAGGTAGACCCAACAAAATATATTCTTATCGACGACTTCTTCGATCCCCCATCAACTCGTTATAACGTTGCCTAAAAAACAGTATGCCGGGTATTTACCCGTATGTTTATAGACCTAATCACATGTTAAAATAAGCAATCAGATAACAAACAAGATGGAATTTGTATATTTAATATGAATAGCACCCGTGATTTTCATCTTTATTATTTTCTTCATTGTTTTATACATTAAATAACTTTTTTGTACATTTCTACACATAAATAGTGGACACGCACTAAATTTTAAATAAATATCCCCATCTACCCACCCAAACGGGTAGATACGGGTATATACCTGTTGCATATCGGGTAAATACCCAAGCGTGGGTAAATACCCGGGTAGATGCCTACTAAGTCAAGAGTTAAGAGTCTTGGTAAAATCTAAAGTCAAAGTTAGTCAAAGCCGAAGTCGAAGTCAGTCAAAGTCATAGTCCTAGTCTCGGTCAATTTTGACTTACAATGCCTAGGTAATGTAAGTACATGTTATGGAACAAGTGATAAATCGTGTCATTGTTCATAATACCCGGGCATTATGAATAATGTCAAGCTAGCTACATACATATAAGTATGTATATGTAGGTACGTACATCATAAAATTACGAGTTATTCACGTACCTGTAATATAAGTGTAAAGTATTAGGTAGTTAGGTAGGTAAGTACTATACGTTTTCTTCTTCCTCATCTCACGTGCTAGCTGTTTTTAGGGTTTCGTTGCCAAATGGCAAAAACGGAACCCTTATGGATTCGTCATGTCTGTCTGTCTGTCTGTCCGTCCGTATGTCACAGCCACTTTTTTCCGAAACTATAAGACCTATACTGTTGAAACTTGGTAAGTAGATGTATTATGTGAACCACATTAAGGTTTTGACACAAAAATAGAAAAAAAACAATAAATTTTGGGGGTTCCCCATACTTAGAACTGAAACTCAAAAAAATATTTTTCATCAAACCCATACGTGTGGGGTATCTATGGACAGGTCTTCAAAAATGATACTGAGGTTTCTAATATCATTTTTTTCTAAACCAAATACTTTGCGCGAGACACACTACCAAAGTGGAAAAAAGTTTGTGCCCCCCCCCCCCCCCCCCCGTAACTTCTAAAATAAAAGAATTATAAAACTAAAAAAAATATATGATGTTCATTATCATGAAAACTACCAGTGAAAATTGGTTTGAACGAGATCCAGTAAGTAGTTTTTAATACGTCATACATAAATCATAAACGGCAATTTACCTTTCATTCAATCAAATCAAATATAAAAATTAAAAAAACATACTACAAGACTTTTATAATATGTTATTTGCTACTACGGAACCCTTCATGGGCGAGTCCGACTCGCACTTGGCCGCTTATTTCTGCTTCAATTTAACTTTTGAAAAGTATCTGTTTTTGTTTCCCATTTTGATTACCTAATTAATTAGTTTTTAGGGTTCCGTACCCAAAAGGTAAAAACGGGACTTTGCTGTCTGTCCGTCTGTCTGTCACCAGGCATCTCAAGAATCGCGATAGCTAGACAGTTGAAATTTTTACAAATTATGTATTTCTGTTGCCGCTGTAACAACAACTACTAAAAATAAAATAAAATAAATATTTAAGGGGGGCTCCCATAAAACAAACACGATTTTTTTTGCCCTTTTTTGCTCGATGTCAATAATGGCAACAGGTAGGCACTTGAAATATTCACAAAATACTCAGTTATATTTTCATTGTAATAATAAAAAAAATAATTAAGGGGGCTCCCATACAAAAAACTTGATTTTTATAGATACGGAACCCTTAGTGCGCGAGTCCGACTCGCACTTGGCCGGTTATTTATATACCCAAGAATTTGACAAAATATTTTACAGAAATCTAACCTAACCCTAATTAAACTTACTTACCTTAGTAATTATATTATCTTTGCCTTTACTTATGGATTGGATATTATCATAAAAACCAATGTAATTATAATTTCCTATTTATAATATAAAATCTGCAATTTCAATAACTAGAACACAAAACGCGTAGGTAATTAGAAAGACAAACAAATACAACGCTGTGCGCTGCCGTTGTCTTCGTGCTTCGGTCGACGCGACGCGGCGACGGACGACTACGGAGCGGAGTGGGTAAAACATGATCAAAATTGTCTATGCGGTGCACCGTGCGTGCGGTTCGGTGATCCGGTCACACACAATTGACACAATAGACATAGGTATGTATATGTTACGGCTAAAACCCGAAATGCGACTACACCAAGGTTTAGCCGGCTAGAAGTAGGTGCAGCCGGTCTCAGATGGTTACACTTAGGTGTATCCTATTTATTTTCGGCTAGAACTAGGTTTAGCCTTTATCATTTCGGCTAGAACTAGGTGCGGCCAATCGCAGGCTGCACCTAGTTCTAGCCGTAACATATACAACAGCACCTTCTAAATTCTACTTTTACTATGTACTTTTATAAAAATTGGTTTGTAAAGGCATTTTATTTCTGCACCCAAATTATAATCAAATAAGTACCTACTGCGTAAGATGCAAAGTGAGTATAAAAACAATTAAATATTATAAAATGTGTCCATTTTTTATTTAATTACGATATTACAATTAATGATGATGTATGTTTACTATTTTCTTTAGCAAAAGTGATATATTTATCAAAAAAAGATATAAGAAATATCCCACAAAAAATCACAATATTAAAAAATATAAAATTGTATGATACGTGCTAGGATTCGATCCCGGAATCTGTAAGCTGCGCTCATAATGACGCACAGAATGGACCACAATTCCAGTATTATTACGCATTACACGACGAAATTAAAGATTGCATGTGCCTAAAAAAATCTTTCGAAAGAAGAATACGCGGCTAACAAGATAATTTTTAAATTTAATTATGATATTAAAATTAATGACATGTGTTTACTATGTTTTTAGCAGAAGTTATAGATTTATCAAAGAAAGAAATAATAAATTTCTTACTAAAATCACAATAATATAAAAATATTGTAATATTTTGATAGATTATGTTATTAAAAAAACCTAATCTATGTTACTTAATAAACAAAGAGAATAAAAATATAAAATTGAAAAACACGTGTTGGGATTCGAACCCGGGGCGCATTCATTTGTCGCGCAAAATAGACCGCGACACCACTACTGCTTCAAGACTATGGTCACAGGTATGGCACTTCATACAAACGGAGCAGCAAATATACCTAGTACTACTACAAACGAAACAATCCGTCCGTGCACACGTCAAATGTGTGAGTTAAACAATTAGGGTCGCCACCACAGAATTTGTTGCTTAACTTACCTGTTTTTATCACTCGGAAATTTATAAAATTTTGGTTATTTATTGTTTTCCGTGGATAAACAATGATAATGTGCGCAGTTTCTCACCATTATAATTCGATAATCCTAAGTGAATCGCGTAATGTCAACGTTCGACTACCAATAACCCTGTTTTACTGCCACTTACATCTCACAATAACGGGGGAAGGGTTGCGGGGACACCAGATTGCGGGGGACGGTGCGAGTTTCCGTTCTGTATGTAATACTATTATTAATTCTGTGCTATGGTCGAAATTAAAGATCACGTGTGTCTAAGGAAATCTTTCGTAAAAATCACAATTTCGCGGCTGACAAAATTGGACACACGTCCGACCTCATCAACATCGAATGGGCGAATGGGCGGCGCTTGCGAAAGGGATAAGTTTATGGGTTTCACATAGTGAAGAGCGAGGCAGGGGATATCAATGTGCTTGGGTTATTTCGTGCACTTTATCATATTAGTGGCCAGATATTAATAAATTATAAATATATTTTTTAAAATAATTTTATTCTAACTGTTCCCTAGATACATCAGTGGTCGTTGGTTTAAACAAATATTTGCTGGTAAAACATGCTTCTTTTATGTACTGCACTCACATAAAGAAAAAGGAGAGGGAACTTTGGATTTATTTTGTATCGAGAAAATTATATGCTAATATGTTTTGAGCCTGATCAATATTTCAGGTATATAGTCAATTAAAATATATATTTAATTCAGATTTTTTCACTGTCCTAATTGGACGATACACTCACATAAAAAACATCTATTTTTTTAGGTACCCCCTTAATTTCACATTTTAATTGGTCGATAACTCAGTCGACTAACGACCAATGAAAACCATAAGTCGATACAGTGGTCGATACCCGACTGTCGTTATACCTCACATGTTGTAAATCGACTGTACATTCCTCTATCGCCTAGTGAAAACGGCTTCCCGTATGGCATACTTTTTAGAAATCTCCCGTATTCCGAATGTGTGGCAGAACGATCAATAAAAACAAAGTTCGATTTAATTTAAATTATTTATTGCATTTCATAATGTACATCAGTTCTAACTACTCTAAGTCACTGTCTTAAATTAGGTACACTATGAACCCTGTCGGGTATCGCAACCAAAAAGTGGAACGGCAAGCGAGTTTTATGACATGCAGTTAATTTATAAATTTAAATGATAAAATATAATTAAAAAGTATTTTTGTTTGTAGTTGTCAGCAGATTGTTGGTTATTTATTATTAGTCAAGTCCAGGACTGCAAAACCTAATGACGACTTTCAACGTGATGGTGGAAAAAGCAATCTAACTATTGATGTTTTAGACGTTTAAGTTTTTTCCTTTGCCCCAGAATAATATGAAAAAAAAATAGAAAACAAGAAAGGCGTCAAAACCGAAACCATTTTGAGAATGAACGATAACTCATTGCCGCCGACCTCAACCTGATAAATTCCCTTATTTGCATACGTCGATCTCTGACTCCCTTAACCGTCATTTTTCAGGCCCCATACATCCCTTACCTGGCACAAAAGGCCCGGCGGAATGTGGAATACCTAATAGTGAAAATATTTTAACGAATAGTTTACCCGTTTGTTGAAAGCCGATAAATTTGAGCTAGAAAGGGATGGGGTCAGGGCCGGATTAAGTACAGGTTACATAGGCTGCAGCCTAGGGGCCCGCACAGCAAGGGGGCCCGCGTCATTTTTTTTTATGCTACTAAGTACGCAAACCGGCAGAGTAGAACAGGGCCACTCCAAGTCTTCTTAGTAAAAAGCGACTTAGGAAATACAAGCTACTCGTAAACAAAGATTATAAACATTAATAAGACCTCTCTAACCTTAGCTCTGGCCAAGTATAACTCTGGCAGTACAGAAAGGGCCGCGCTTCTGCAATGGAGACAAAACGACCTGATGATGATGTAGGCAAACAGTTCAGGGCAAAATCGTGGGCAAACTGCCTACAACTTTACTCCTGTCAAATTCGATGTAGGCAAACAGGCATGCGGCATGCACATGAAAAAAAAAGAGATTAAATAACAAGCCAAGTGCTAATTGGATTCATGCACTAAGAGTTTCGTACCGTTACCTATAAAAATCGCGTTTGTTGTGTGGAGGGGAGAGAGCCTCCATTAAATTAGGGGTATTTAAGGGAGGCTCCCTGAAATACCCCTTATTTAAGGAGAGGGGGGTTAGTACAAATATGGTAAATGATAGAAAACTGTGGAGGGAATTGACATACAGAGCCGACCCCAAATAGGGATAAGGCGAGGAAGATGATGATGATAAGGGAGGCTCCCTTAAATACCCCTTAAAGGTCCCGTTTTTACCCTTTGGGTACGGAACCCTAAAAAGAAAATGTATAGGTAGTATGGTATGTCAAAACCGAATCATAGGAATAAAATATTTACTATGTGATTATCCCAAGGTCATTTAATTTTGTTATAAATAATTAATCTTTTAACAATCTTTTTGACCTACTTCCAAAAAAGGACAGTACTCCATTCGACTGAACATATGTTTGTATTGTTTATATGATATGATATATTTCTCGCCCAATTGTATAGAAGGGGGGCCCGCAGCGTAGACTGAGCCTGGGAGTCTAGTTCTTAAATCCGGCTCTGGGGTTGCTTATATTTTAAGGGTAGTAAGCGAAACTAAAATTAAAATAGATTTGGCGGTCATTTTTGATTCGTAAGGGATATTGGAAATTGCGCTGCCGAAACAAAATAGGTTCCAAAGGTAAACCTAAACTATAACAGGCAGTTTCCCGAGCTTTTCCATGCAAACGTACTCTAGCTTTTATTTTAAAACAACATGTGGGATTGCGACACAATTATGAAATTTAGGGGCGATATATGTTTGAAGCTAATATCTGTCTGTCTGTCGGAAGTTCGGAACCGATTTTCATCGATCATAGCTAAGAACTACCGCAAAAGAACTTGTTTTCACGTTTAAAAAAACCGTTTCGAAATCGGTCCATCACAGTTCGAGAGGTATGTATGTATGAAAGACATTAGCATCAAACAACACCCTTTTTTTCTGGCTTAAAAGAAGAATGATATAAAAAAAAGACGTGTGGCACTCGGGGACTGCCGCGGTAAAGCTATTGCAAACAAGGAAGGACGGCAACGTCGCAAACGGACAACGGAGACGAAGCGGCAACCTACATGGTAGGCGGAGTGGGGAGAGCGTGAGGTTTTTTCGTTACGGAATTTCTGGATTCGGTCCCCGCGCTCAAGGCCTGCGATAGAAGCTATGCAATAGCTTAAAAACTTGAGTGAATCTGAAACAATAAATATACGTTATTATGTTTAAAAAAACGCGACATAATATTTTGTTATTCCGTCACGTTTGCCAACACTATTTATAAATCTATAACCTTGCCATATTCTCAGACGTCCTTATACTGTCATGATGAACAACTTTCCTCAAAGAGCAAAGGTCAAAATACGAAAAAAGCATCGGGTCCCCCATACAAAAATGCTAATCAGCTGATTTAGTATGGGAAGTCCCATTTTTTTCATATCTTATACCTTTAAACGAGCAATTCTTGTATGTATGTATATATGTAAATGAATCTTATATAGTACTTCATTTATACATCCTCTTTGGTTCTAGTTTTAATTTTAATTTTGTTTATTATAGAGATAGACATTTTGACAAGAGAGATTGTCAATCATAGGTAAAAAGATATGGAAAATGTTATTATATTTAAAGATAATATTTGTGAAACAGTGTTATGAAATAGCATTAAATGTTGTTTCTCTGGTTACAGAACAACGCATTATTATTTCATAAACCTATATTATATAAAACTACTTTATAAAACAACATTTTTTATGGCTATTTTTTTTTACAACAATGGAGAAGTTACGATTTCGATTTGTGGTGAAAGCAAGTGCTGAAGAACTAAAAACGAATGTGGTCTGTATGACCTCTATTACGGATACGAACAATAACACTTTCTTAATCCCAGAACACTACCAACCTATGAAACTGCATGATGAGATAAGGAAAACTCAAGCTTATCAGAAAGTCAAAGAAACATTACAGAGAAGACACGAAAAAAGAGATGTATGGATTAAGATAACGCCAGAATTAAGCGGAGTTTATATAGATGATGACGGAAATATGCATTTTAAGGGATATTTACTAGAAGAGACTATACCAGAATCGGAACATCAGATTTCAACTGCGGGAATGTCAGAAGAGGTTTTGTCAAGAATTTTAGAAAGTTTTGCTGAAAGAAAGAAGGACGTACCTAAACCAGATAATATGAAAAAGTTAACGGAGAATTTTGTGATCGAGAAATTCAATACTAAAACTATAAATGCATCGCAATGGATGAATACTTTTGAAGCAGAATGTGTACGTATAGGAATAGATGAAGATATTAAGAAGATTGAAGCTCTTAGGTTGTTTCTGGAGATTAATTGTCAGGACTGGTATAGTTCCATGCTTATTAAACACACATTAAATTCTAATTGGATGACATGGAAAAACAGTTTTTGTGAAACTTATGCTGATAAAGGTTGGACGCCGGTCAGGTATGCAATTTTATTTAAATATAGACAGGGGTCGTTATATGCATTAAAAAAGGAAAGACTTTTGTTGGAGATAAATAGATATATGGATAAAAATACATTTTATATGTATGTATATATATATATTTATTTATAAATTTCTGTGATCTCGCAAACGGCTCTAACGATTTCGCTGAAAATTTGTATATGGGGGTTTTCGGGGGTAAACTATCGATCTAGATTAGTTTTATGTTTGGGAAAACGCGTGTTTTCGAGTTTTCATGCGTTTTTCTTTCCACGCAGAATATGGTCGCTAATTTCGGCGCGCGGGCGGCCACCAGCTTAGCTCAGTGGTTAAGGATGCTGACCGCTAGAAAGAGTGTTACGGGTTCGAATCCCACTCGGTGACTTAGTTTTGTTTTTTTTTATGTTCAAGTTTATATATAATTTTTTATTTTGTACTGTTTTTAGACAAGTTTAAAAAAAATAGTTGATGTTTGAGATGTAACCGACCGAGCAAAGCTCGGTCACCCAGGTACTATTTCTTATGTTATACCTATGTTCCTTTGGGAAAATTGTTCAATATGATCAGAATAGGTTCGTTCAAGAATATGGCAAGGAGATTGACACCCTGTATAAGCTAAATTGAGGTCATCAAGTGACCTGAAAAAGGGAGTGAATAATCGAAATCAACAGCGTCCCCCATTCCCCCCTAAAAGTAAACGTGCTCGTTCCCACAATAGCGGTTATGTTTTGGACACACGTGGACATGTGTGGATTAGGTTACGCACTGAACGGCTGAAACGCTGACCGACTGACTGACTGCCACATCATCATCATCAGGTCTTTTTGTCTCCACTGCAGGAGCACGACCCTCTCTGTACTACCCTCTGGTAGTACAGAGAGGGTCGTGCATACTTGGCTAGAGCAGCCAGAGGACTTTGGCCTACACTCTCCACGCTGGCCAGACGGGTTGAAGAGGTCTCATTGATGTTTATAAGCTTTGTTTAGCTGGTATTTCCTAGGTCGCCTTCTACGACATCCACGGGACGACTTGGAGTGGTTATTCTACTCGACATGGCAAACTACTACCACCATAATGTCACAGAATTAATATGAGTACCCATTACATACAGATCGAAAACTCATAGGGTCCCGCGCAATAAGCGTCCTCGTTCCCCGTCCTCGCACCTCTCCCCCGTTCTCGCTTGTGGGTAAGCGGGCAGTTGCGTCCCGTATGCAAATGTGCGAAGAAAAGCATGGCGTTCTCAATTTAAACTGTTACTGTAAAAAGTAGTTCATAAAATAGTTTGTAGCGTTATTTAGGGCTTGGTCAAGACAATTTTTTTAATTATATCTCCGATTTCTTTCAAGTATTTATATTCCCTTAAGCACAAAGCTACAAAGACGAGATAGCATGTCTGTGCGATACACTAATAAAAAGTATATAGGGACAAATTACGCTTGCCCCAAAATAAGTCACTGTCTGTGTGTTTTTTATAAGTGATATAAATGATATTTTCACCGTCGAAACCGAACTAAAACAATAAAAACTAAGCGTTGCATTCCACGCCTAACTTACATATTGGGTCCCATAAATCAGGAGTTATCAGAGACAATAAGTTTTTATTGCATTGCGTGCGAGGCAGCCGAGTGGCTCAGATGTGTTCTGCTTCGATCGCTGGAGGTTTATGATCAGAATACTTATCACATAGTTATGTAAAGTGCGTATATTAAATTTTGAAAAAAATATGAGCGTAAATTCGAATTATGGCAATAGGCGAATTGGGTAGCAACTCGTAAATTGCTATCCAATTTATGAGTTGCTACTTACGACACATATGTGTCGCAGTTGAATTGAAACAGAGTTTTTGAATAACAACGGATTATAATCCGTTGTTATTCAAAAACTCTGTTTGTCATTACAGCTCGGTTTTATAAAACAGCTGAAAATGATTCTCTTGTGTGTCCTTGTGTGACTCATATGTGTCCTAGCCGTAAGATTTGATCAGTGAGAGTACTGGTGAGCTGTAATGCAGGGCCAGCCTTTTACACTAACCAGTCTCCATATCACATTATATAATAAATAAATCACAGCAATGTATATACGCAGATATAAGTTTTATGGAAAATAATATATACTTTTTTACTTTTACTTTTAGTCATAACTACGGCACTATGTAATATGTAGTAGTTCCGCGACTGACCACTAGATGGTGTCTTAGGATTTTTTTTTAAAATTTACGTGCTAAAAAAATTGTATTCTGGCATTTTGAAAAGTAAAAAATATATACAACGTAGAAGGGACATACCGACAATCGAACCGAACCACAAGCTATGCTAGAAAACTATAGTATAATAGAATTAAAATAAAGGTGAAAGAAAAAAAAGTGTGCTGCCGCCCAGGCAATTTGTATGGGAATGTCGATGGTTTTTGCCTATTCTTTTGATGTTATTATGCTAAAGTGATCTAGAATGTAGTTTGAGTTATTACAGGTACATACCCGTTATAAATCAAGGCTATACTGACCAGAAAACAATTTTCTAAAATCAAACAAGCATTAAACTTGCTGTGAACAGTGCGTAGCTCCAAAACCCTCTGTTTAGCACAATAGGTGGTCGCCATTAGCGGCCCTTCCCGAGTGCGATTGTTAGCAAATAGCTGATGAAAAGGTCTAAATGTGCGTGCGGTTTCCGCCCTAGGATTTAAAAATAACTCCATCTGTTATATTTTTCTTCTCTCCCTGCCATATTTCTGTACGGGGTCGATGGGAGTTGACGCCAATATCTGTCCGTGTGTCTGTCCGTGTGTCTGCCTAAATAAATATAGAGGGACACATAACACTGATTGAGCTAGCCCCAAAAGTAAGTTCAAGAATTCTGTTATGGGATACTAACTCAATGATACTATATTTTAAAACAAATACATTTAAAGATAAACATCCAAAACCCAGGACAATTTGAAAAATGGCCTGATTTCCAGCTAACCCAACCCGATGTCTGAAGCATCGTGGAACGGATGGACCGATTTCGATGCAGTGCTTTGCGTGAAAGCAGGTTTTTGTACGGTGGTAACTATGTTCTTAGCTCTATAAAAATTGGTTCAGCCGTCTAAAAGTTATTGGGGAAAGTCAGGGTTTTTTCCTAGTAAACATAAGATGACGCTACGCATATCAACTCATATCAGTAGTTCCGCTATTTATCACCAGATGGCGTTCTTAACAGTCGGGGATTTTTTAAATTTGCCTAACATATAAACTTGTCTTACCACACACTTTCTACAAAATGCCATCCCATGCTGGTCTGGGAGAAATTAAAAAACTTAGAATGTACCAGCTGCTCCTCTTCCCGCGCAGATCGTAAAAGCCGATCGAGGGAATGGGCAAAAATGCGAATCATGTTAACAGGCGATGCGGCTAGCAACCCATCACTGTATTGATTGCTTTTCCATCTTCTCGCCCCCCATGACGCTAAAAGTGGCTTTTGGGTCTTGCGGCCCTGGGTTCTGCATAGAGCCGCAAGACCCAAAATGCTCTGTCTGCCCCATTAGGGATAAAGACGTGATAGTATGTATGTATGTATGTATGTTTCTACAAAACATACGCTGATATTATACTATACTTTTATTTATGTAGTAATCAGGAATATTATCTTTGCTTATACGTATGAGCGTCCTATTTAAATTATACGGTTTCACCATAATACGATGCCACTAAAGAAAACCAACCTATTTTCTTTACCAAATTGCCACTTCAGGTAAAATAAGAATATAATTTTAGCCCCGGGCCTTTGTAAATTTTTTGGGCTCAAAGGATCTACGAAATATTTTGGTGAATGGGACAGAATATGTGGTTAATTTTTGGAATTCTTGCTTATGTCAACGTTCTATATTATGGTTATTTCCAAAAATACTCTCATAAGTTATTGCTTTTTAACCAACTTCAAATAGTAGTTATCAATTCATGTTTTGTTATTGGAACGAAGTTCCTTATCGCGCGTTGCGGAAGGAAGCTAGACGAAAAAAATTAAGACCAAAAGTTGTCGTAAGCCGTGCGGCGTGCGCGTGTTTCTCTGTCTGTCTCTCTCTCTCCTAATTAATCGAAAGGAACTTCGTTCCATCCGGCTGTCCCTTGACGCCTCTCAAGTTTTTTTTTATGTAAATTCACTGATTACTCGAAGAAGCCGAATAATCTTTTGTCATTTGGTACTATAGAAATTTTCAAAATTGTTTGTGTAGGTTGCAGGTGAAGTCCGTTTTTGGTTTTAAAAAATTATTGAACTAACGAAGCACACAGCCATCCAGTTTTTTTTGAATGTTGAAAACTTTAAAAATGTTTTATTTCAAATAATATTAATCGTAAATTTTTCAAATCAGTTTTGTTACCCTTACCAAGACGCAACATTTTTGTCTAAACAACAATTTCATCCGATACACTTCAACGGATCGAAGTAACTCGTACATTTAACACAGCCACTAGTATATCTAATTACGTCTCGCATCTCACATCAAAAAGTCCTACAGAGTCGTAAGGGAGCTTCACGAAGTACGGAACAAAGTTCTCATAACCAAACAAACTAGCACCGTAAAGGCAACCAATTCATTTCGACGTACGAGCAACTCTCTGTATTGCACTTGACGTAAACAAGCAAATGAGAATCAGCGAAACTAATCCCAGAGTTGTGTTATGACCCTGATGGAATGACATACGCTAAGATTGGGCTCCCTATGGGATGTGTTGTGAATACAATACAGATACGGATGCAATGTTACGTCTTAATCGTTGGCGGGGTAGACAGAGGCAAGGGCTGTAAGACCCAAAGACCACGTTTAGCGTATTTTTTTGTAAAATAACTTAAATCTAAGATGGAATAACCGATCAAAGCGGGAACGACTCGCACACGAAATGTTCCGTATTATCTATAAAAAATCAAGTTTATTGTATGGTAGCCCACATATTTATTTTATCTTTTTAGTATTTGTTGTGAAAATTTCAACTGTCTAACTATCATGGTTTATGAGTTACAGCCTGGTGATAGACAGACAGACAGACGTACGGATAGAGAAGTCTTAATAATGAATCCCGTTTCTACCCTTGGGGACGAAACCCTGAAAAAGTATCAAAATAGTCATGGGTTGCTGGGCAATGAAGAGAGACCTACGCTCAGCAGTGGACAGAAAAAGGGCTTAGATGATGATGTTAGTCACCCAAGGGGCGAAATCAAGAAGAAATAGCCAGAACAGTGTAAAAGATTTAACTACAGTTTTAAGATCAGCCGCCAAAGTCAGCCATCCTTGGAAATATACATTTAGTCGCCTCTTAAGACATCCATAGGAAGAGGCTGTAAATCACATGGTATTGCTAGTCAGTTTTCAACAATTAAAGATCATACAACTAAAATTAAACCCATAGAAGCATCACATACCCGTAGGATCAAACAAAAGATAGAGATATATTTTTTAATATTTAAAGCATAGGTATGGCACTTCATAGAGACGAAGTATCATTTATGCCTACTACTACTACAAACGAAACTATATATCCGTGTACACGACAATGTGTGTGTTCGCCCGCTCAACACCCTCGACAAGGCGAGAACGGGGGAGAGGTACGGGCACGGGGAACAGACGCATATTGCACGGGACTTTAGAAGATTCCATTCTGTATCTTATACCTTTATAAGAGCAATTCTTGTATGTATATATATATATTTATTTATAAATTTCTGGGATCTCGAAAACGGCTCTAACGATTTCGCAGAAAATTTGTTTATGGGGGTTTTCGGGACTAAACAATCGATCTAGATTAGTTTTATGTTTGGGAAAACGCGTGTTTTCGAGTTTTCATACGTTTTTCTTTCCACGCAGAATATGGTCGCTAATTTCGTCGCGTCGCGACCGCCTTGATTTAGCTCAGTGGTTAAGGATAGCGACCGCTAGAAAGAGTGTTACGGGTTCGAATCCCACTCGGTGACTTACTTTTGTTTTTTTTTATGTTTAAGTTTATATATATTTTTTTTTATTTTGCGTTGTTTTTAGACAAGTTTAAAAAAAATTAGTTACTGTTTGAGATGTAACCGAGCAAAGCTCGGTCGCCCAGGTACTGTAATACTTAATATACGATGTGGAAAGGACGTACCTAAAATAAATCAAACCACGGGCTATACAATGTCATTTTTAATTAAGTACAAATATTTTAAGGGGTGGTTCAGTCTATCATTTTGAACAACTTTTCCCAATGGATGTATATCGAAATACGTAAAAAAAATTTTAGGTTTTCATACAAATCGAAGTAGTTACGTAATAGCATTACTATCGAAAATGATTTTTTTTTTGTATTTCGATATACATTTATAGGGAATAGTTGTTCGAAATGATGGACTGAATCACCCCTTAAAATATTTGTACTTAATTAAAAAGGACATTGGATACTTGTACGGGCCATAGCACGTACAATTTGCAGCGTCAGCGCGTCCACACCGCGTGGCGCTTGCACTCAAAAAATCATAGTATTCACGTTCACGTCAGCGACGGTCCGCGAGTGTCGTGCGCTCATATATCATTGCATCAATTTATCAGTTATCAATATACGCCTTTTCTATCAGAACTTTCTATCATTTACTATCATTCTCAATATGTCTTGGTAGCAACCTAGATCATTTATTATAAATAAGTTTTTTGAAAAAATTACATTTTTTGTACAAGCTTTTATTGTGTGGCCAAAGTACTTATCAAGACAAATGAAATAAGCCCAAACTCGATTGTGTTAAGTCGTTTTATAACTGAGTTCTATCGACCACCATCCGTCTGCGTGATCAGACCCTAAGCATCGTGTCCCATAAAGTACTCGTCACGACAAATCAAACGAGACCTACTCGATGAGGTTATGTTGTTTTATAACTGAGTTCCGTCGAATATCTTCTCAGAACAGCTCATTTACTTCATAATATTGTATTGTCATCCGACTTACACAAGTATACAAAATTTCAGCTAAATCGGTTGAGGATAACTGGTTGAAAATTGAGTTCAAAGATTCCACCCGAACAAACATACATTGCAATTTAAATAAAAGCTTGTAAAAAAATCAATAAAATAAAATAAATCGACATTTCCATGCAAAGATTTGCAAAAGCAATTCGCCTAGGCAATTTGTATAAAATTTTTGAATATGATCTACGTGAGTACTGATATTTATTTCGAGATAATTCATAATTCATAATTCATTTATTTCATGTTTTCATGCACATACAATTGTAAATCTTAAATTTAGTTCACAAAGTGCACATGAGACCCTGGTAGGGCGCTACATTTAATAAAAATTAGTACTACATTTACACTTAATGTGATTATTATATTTCTAACAATTTAAACTAACTGAAAAAATTTTTTAAGCTTCTTTTATAACAGGCACTTGCTAATAATATTTATATATTTATCTATTTTCCTTATCGTCGAAGTATTCGTTAATCGTGTAATAACATTTTCTAATTATAGCCCGTGGTATGATTTATTACACGGGTAAGTCTCTTCTACGTTGTATTAATTCTGTGCCAGAAGTAACAACTGAAATGGAGCTAACATGCTATTTTTCGCGACATTACCTCACGACGCAGTTACCTACCCTTAATAGCATTGCTGGAATATCTCCCGATGTCTCAAAGGAGCGTTAGCTACATTCCTCGCCCATGTCAGACGCTCACACGTTGCCATTTGTTGAGGAAATACTCCATTGTTGCGTACCTCCTAGGTTTAATGGCTTGAGAAAATGGTTCATATTAAAATGTTAATATTTTGCGAGAGAGTAAGTGCTTTTACAGACAAGGCAGTATGCCGCCACACCTGTATCGTCGATAATCGCCGACTATCGCAAACAGTCGCGTGTGTGACGCATGTCAATCTATTTAAAACTGCCGCGCTACCGTTGATAGTCGGCGACAGTTGCAGTCGCTTGCCTGTAAGAAAAGTGTGCAGTAAGTATATATTAAGTAAGAATACATTTTTTGATTAAAACTAACGTGAGGTACACTCATTGTTTTATTTAGAGAAACGGGTTACTCACGTATAGAGTCAGCTACTGCCGACATGTTTCGACCTCAACCGGAGGTCTTCATCAGGGCGAATGTGACGAGAGGCCCGTACACCGCACCGGATCGCGACACACTGATGTTAGTCGCGGGAGGCGCGGGGCGCGCGGGCAGCGCGGGCGATCGCCCTCTGCGCCCGCAGCGACAGTTCGGTAAATGGTGGTTGCTGCTGGATAGTTGCGTCAAGGACTCCCGTGGATGTACTGGGAGCCGTTATTTCCTCTTCATCATCTTCTGCGGCTG
Source organism: Acrobasis consociella (assembly GCA_963555685.1). Lineage (NCBI taxonomy): Eukaryota > Metazoa > Arthropoda > Insecta > Lepidoptera > Pyralidae > Acrobasis > Acrobasis consociella. The sequence continues at coordinate 914,745 of OY743118.1, forward strand.
GTGATAGCGCCAGTGCGTGAAAAAAGCTCACTGTATCAGAGACTGTCGGCTGTACATGGCATCTATTATGCGTCTCTTGAAGTACCGGTTTCCAGGCGGCGGGTAAGCTCCAACCAACATCACGATTAAAATTAGGACGTCGCCCAATTTCTATTGCTTCACGTATTTTACGAGGGACAAAACCTTTCTCTCTAGCTAAGACTTTGCCCTGTCGAAGCGTATGTAATGTGTGACGTCCGTCTCTATCGCATGTTCGGCGATGGCTGACCCGTTGCTGTCCAGTTTCTTCAGGCTCCTTATGTGCTCCTGTAACCTGGTCGACACATTCCGACACGTCTCTCCTACGTAGCTTCTCCCACAATCACAAGGGACTTCATAAACACCGGGAACGTTTAGTGGCTCACTATCTTTTGGGGAACGCACAAGCTGTCGGATTTTTGTGAGAGGCCGAAATATCGTTTTGATGTCAAATTTGCGACGCAACATTTGACCGATTTTGTCAGTCACTCCCTTCACAAATGGTAGGTACAATATCGCTCTATCTACCGATGTTGATTGCGTGCTCTTATTAGTACTAATCCTCAAGCTTTGTCGCCACTTGTATCCATTGCTTTCCAGCACTTGTCTTACATGTGCCAACTCAGACTCAATGTATTGCAGGTCACACAGACGCAACGCTCTGCCAATGAGAGATCGAGGAACCGACGCTAAATGGGCTGGGTGATGGTGGGAATCCGCTCTCAGATAGCGGTCTGTATGAGTCGGTTTTCGATAAACTGTATGCGATAGTGTGCCATCGGGTTCTCTTACAACCAGAACGTCCAGGAAAGCAAGGACTCCGTCCTTTTCTTGTTCACTTGTGAATTTTATTCTTGTATGCAGTGAGTTAAGGTGTTCTAGAAAAGGCATCACGTGGTCCCTGTGTAGGATAGAAAAAACATCGTCCACGTATCTCCACCAATATCTGGTGACCCCATTGCTACTCACCTATAGCTCCAGTGGTGGCAAACATTTTTATGGAATGGTTTGAGGAGAGAGCACTCAACGCCGTGGAACACAAACCCAGATATTGGTGGAGATACGTGGACGATGTTTTTTCTATCCTACACAGGGACCACGTGATGCCTTTTCTAGAACACCTTAACTCACTGCATACACGGATATTTCGAAAGAAGAAAAAAAATTCTTATTTAGAAACCGGTTTCGAACTTTGGTTTCGGAAGTGGCCGAAGGGAATAAAATTCACAAGTGAACAAGAAAAGGACGGAGTCCTTGCTTTCCTGGACGTTCTGGTTGTGAGAGAACCCGATGGCACACTATCGCATACAGTTTATCGAAAACCGACTCATACAGACCGCTATCTGAGAGCGGATTCCCACCATCACCCAGCCCATTTAGAGTCGGTTCCTCGATCTCTCATCGGCAGAGCGTTGCGTCTGTGTGACCTGCAATACATTGAGTCTGAGTTGGCACATGTAAGACAAGTGCTGGAAAGCAATGGATACAAGTGGCGACAAAGCTTGAGGATTAGTACTAATAAGAGCACGCAATCAACATCGGTAGATAGAGCGATATTGTACCTACCATTTGTGAAGGGAGTGACTGACAAAATCGGTCAAATGTTGCGTCGCAAATTTAACATCAAAACGATATTTCGGCCTCTCACAAAAATCCGACAGCTTGTGCGTTCCCCAAAAGATAGTGAGCCACTAAACGTTCCCGGTGTTTATGAAGTCCCTTGTGATTGTGGGAGAAGCTACGTAGGAGAGACGTGTCGGAATGTGTCGACCAGGTTACAGGAGCACATAAGGAGCCTGAAGAAACTGGACAGCAACGGGTCAGCCATCGCCGAACATGCGATAGAGACGGACGTCACACATTACATACGCTTCGACAGGGCCAAAGTCTTAGCTAGAGAGAAAGGTTTTGTCCCTCGTAAAATACGTGAAGCAATAGAAATTGGGCGACGTCCTAATTTTAATCGTGATGTTGGTTGGAGCTTACCCGCCGCCTGGAAACCGGTACTTCAAGAGACGCATAATAGATGCCATGTACAGCCGACAGTCTCTGATACAGTGAGCTTTTTTCACGCACTGGCGCTATCACCAGCCGCAGAAGATGATGAAGAGGAAATAACGGCTCCCAGTACATCCACGGGAGTCCTTGACGCAACTATCCAGCAGCAACCACCATTTACCGAACTGTCGCTGCGGGCGCAGAGGGCGATCGCCCGCGCTGCCCGCGCGCCCCGCGCCTCCCGCGACTAACATCAGTGTGTCGCGATCCGGTGCGGTGTACGGGCCTCTCGTCACATTCGCCCTGATGAAGACCTCCGGATGAGGTCGAAACATGTCGGCAGTAGCTGACTCTATACGTGAGTAATCCGTTTCTCTAAATAAAACAATAAGAATACATTTTCGAGTCTTAGAAGACATGAAAAGATATCAGAGGGAAGAAGAGTAGAGCGGGCACCTGCAGCTCAACACGCTCCACGGGGAACGGGAACGCATATTGCACGAGACCCTAGGATATACGTTCTGTAACGTTATCCTTCTGTTACTCGGGTATAAACTTACATACATACATACATTCTATCACGTCTTTATCCCTAATGGGGCAGTCAGAGCATTTTGGGTCTTGCGGTTCTATGCAGAGCCCAGGGCCGCAAGACCCAAAAGCCACTTTTAGCGTCATGGTGGGCGAGAAGATGGAAAAGCAAACAATACAGTGATGGGTTGCTAGCCGCATCGCCTGTTAACATGATTTGCATTTTTGCCCATTCCCTTGATCGGCTTTTACGATCTGCGTGGGAAGAGAAGCAGCTGGTACATTCTAAGTTTTTTTATTTCTCCCAGACCAGCATGGGGTATAAACTTACTTCTTGTATATCACTTGTATAAAGATTCTTTTTTAGAATACTGTGAAAAGTAACAAATTGCTGGGATCCGGTCAAAGTGTTTGTTCTGGAATTAATCACGACGCCTCGGATCTGTGTAGAGTTGTGAGATTTTATCAAACTCTGCAATGTTTGGCGCAAATGCAGGAGACTGCGGATATAGGAATGCCATTCCACTAAAGAATACTTTATGCATAGAGCATTGGCCTTGCCTATTTTTAAACGCTGACAAAAAGAGAGGTTTTATAAGTTTGACGCTTATGTTTGTCTGTCTGTGGCATCGTAGCATTCGAATGGATGGGCCGATATCAATAAGGTTTATAGGCAAAAGTTCTTCATCCGTCCCTTGTAGCTTTTATTTAACTTGCAAAGTATCTTGTATGTTTGTTTAGGTCAAATCTTGCAACTCAATTTTCAAATAGTTATTCTCAATCGATTGAGCTGAAATGATGACAATAAAATATTATGGCATGAATGACATGAATCACGGAGAAGGAAGGTGGTCGATAGAACTTAATAATAAGACGACGCAACTCTATCGAGATTTAATTATTTCATTTGTCTTATTAAGTACTTTGGCCTTTTGGCCTTAAAAGCTTGTGTATAAAAAACTAAATTTTTTGAAAATACTTATTTAAACTGTAGACGTCTTCGAAGCGGTCACCCCAAAAAGTTGCTACGGGATAAGCCCGAGCAAGAAAAAAAAATGAAATAAAATAAACTACAAGGAAAAAGGACAATAAAAAAAACAAAATAAATTAAAATAAACAACTATATTGTCCTTTCTACAATATATATAACAATAAAACACACAAAACTAATAATCTAGGGACAGACGCGGGTCCAGCGAAAAAATAGGTAGTCTCGTACAGATGATGCGTTTACAAATACAAAATTAAAACAGAACGGTGGTCAGTGGTTCTCGGGCGGAACTTATCTGGGTGAGGGACGAATATGCACTCGGGGCAAAACAAAATGGCGGCCGGTTTGACTCGCCGCGCGCTCAGTTGATACTTCCGCTCCTCACCAAAGGTGATGAAGTTTCTCTTCAGGGGTAACGAAGTTTTTTCTCCAAGGGTAACGAAGTTTTCTCCAGGGGTAACGAAGTTTTCTCCAGGGGTAACGTAGTTTTCTCCAGGGGTAACGTAGTTTTCTCCAGGGGTAACGTAGTTTTCTCCAGGAGTAACGTAGTTTTCTCCAGGGGTAACGCAGTTTTCTCCAGGGGTAACGTAGTTCCCTATATAACAGGGAACTCGTACGCAATAAAAAATATTTTTAAAAAAGAATAAAAAAAAAATAGCTGGCGGACAACTCAGCCGTACAAATTATTGTAGACAAATTATTATGTTTGAAGCCGAAGCGAGCCACAATTGTAATGATCGATCACTGAGGTTTTTCGATCTACATTCGCCAAGATGTAGGTAGATTGATAAAAATATCAACTCTGTGATACCCGAAACCCACTCAATAATTAACTTTTGTCTATTATCGAAGGTTCTAGAAAATGGGAGATAATATAAAAATAAAAATGTTTAAAAGAGTTTATTAGTTTATTATGGATTCTTTATAAATAAAATGAATGATTTTAAATAATCAACATTATATTGAATTATTTTTTAAACTGGGAATGACCATGACATTAACCACCTGTCAATGTCATCTTAAGTCATTCAGTTAGAATAAACTACCGAAAACAAACAATGTACAGAACCAACCTATTTGTATGAGTTTATTTCTGAAAATTATAATTACTTTTTATTTAAAATGTGATGGAATACATACTTTTGAAAAAGAATTTAGCAATATCTATAGAAAACAAAAAATGACCAATTGGTGAGTGATATTGTTAACATTACATTGTTACAAAGTTGTACCGCAAAACAGTTTGTAAACTTTTCATGTGATCAATGTGCACTCTTCATATCCCCTCGATCGCCGATATCTCTTGGCTTGTATCCAAAACCATGGGCCCTAAACGGAAATTAAACGTTTTGTATAACGCTCAGAGCAAAAGAATGTTTTCCAAGATAAAATGGTAGGCGTCCCTCGAATACATCGGCTTTGATAGAAGAAGAAATTTAATTCGTTTTTGCTTGCACGCTCTCAGAAAGATAACTGATGGACGTAACTACATACAGACGCCTTTGTGTGCTCTCAGTTTATTTTGATTGATAAAAATAGGAGGTTTATAAGGTTACCCTGTAGTTTTGAAATTGTCGTCGTGTAGTTTCCGTCAGGGTAGAATAGGATCACTCCAAGTATTCCCGTAGATGTCGTAGAAGATGGCTTAGGAAATATAAGCTATAGAACGGTGTGTCTGCGTGGGTCCTGAGTTCGATCCCCAGTCAAGTTAAGATGGAAAATGATCTTGTTCAGATTGACCTGGATCGTGGATGAATTCTATAATATGTATTTGTCTGTAACTAAAGTCTGTAACTTACTTTGAGGCTAGCTCAATCGTGTGATTTGTTCGTTTATTTTTAAAGCTATATTATGTATTGTAAAAAATATTGTTATATTGTACTTGCTCTCATGTATTTATTTGGCCTTGCTGTGTACACTGTAGTGGATTGCTGACTAGTTTTTTTCTCCTAATGCTTACAAATTTCTCCTGTTCTATGTTGTCTGTAATCTGTTTGTGTGCCTTATAATAATAATAATAAAAAAAAGCTTATAAACATAAATGAGATTAGCGTAGAGAGCATAAATCAAAACCGCTGGTTGCTCTGACCAAGTATAAGGCTTTAGAACTACCAGAGAGGGTCATGATCATGCAATGGAGACTAAAAAGACCTGATGATGATGATGCAGCAACATTATTTGTTTTTTTTTTTGTTTCAAAATTACAATCATATTTAACATTTTAAACCGTCAGGAATGAGATAGATCTTTAAGTTGTTTCATCAACAGGAAGAGAAGTATCCTAAACCAACATGGACGAAAATGTCTGTATTCAAGAAATTTTAAATTCAAACGTTTATTCAGTAATTAGATCTTTACAGGTACTTTTACAGATTTATACACACATACATACATACTATCATGTCTTTATCCGTAATGGGGCAGACAGAGCATTTTGGGTCTTGCGGTTCTATGCAGAGCCCAAGGCCGCAAGACCCAAAAGCCACTTTTAGCGTCATGGTGGGCGAGAAGATGGAAAAGCAATCAATACAGTGATGGGTTGCTGGCCGCATCGCCTGTTAACATGATTTGCATTTTTGCCCATTCCCTCGATTGGCTTTTACGATCTGCGTGGGAACAGAAGCAGCTGGTACATTCTAAGTTTTTTATTTCTCTCAGACCAACATGGGAGATTTATAAATATAATTAACATTACATGTAGTGTAAATTAATAGATATTTAATTTATTTTTTCTTCTTCTTTTCAAGTCGTTGGCTCAAACATTTAAATTTTAACTTCCAGAAAGATGCCACTCTTACAGCGTTGTCCGAGGCCTCATAAAGGTCAGGTTTAGTGCAGCTGGTGGGGCACGATGGGCAAGAAAGGAGGTGTGACATAGTGTAGTCGCTATGCCCACACTGACACTGTGTTGCGGATTTATAAATGTGACGCAATCGGGCCAAGTTATTTATTAAGCTATTGCATAGCTTCTATCGCGGGCCTTGAGCGCGGGGACCGAATCCAGAAATTCTGTAACGAAAAAACCTCACGCTCCCCACTCCGACGGGCACGGAGGTGTGGCTTGAAGACCGTGCATCGTCTAACGTCGTTTCAGTTCGGCAGTCTTCGACACGGCGTTGTGTGCGTGCGATTAGACGTATTGTACGACTCTACGAAACTCGCACGAATCGAGACGAGCTGCTCCGAAATCGGACGAATACATAAGCAATAAATAAAATAAATAAATAATTATAATTGCATAAGTTGATACAAAATGCTATGCAATAGCTTTACCGCGGCAGTCCCCGAGTGCCACACGTCTTTTTTTTAAAGAAAAGCTACCGATGCCAGCACTTATACCAACTGCTATTAAACAAACAATATGCTATCGATATCGCTTTGCAAAAGCGTGAGGCACGCCATCTTTCTTATGACATTCCCTTAAAATTGGTCGATTTACTACTGGGGTGTTATCGCCTGTAGTAAATAACTATTGAAATAATAGGAATTTAAGGCTGTCTAGATTCAATTTGAATTGTCATTTGTTTTACTTAGACCTAGTTTTAGCTAAAATTGCGACTTCTGTAATTTTACCTCAATTGTTATTTATATTGTCTGGCCGAGTGTCCTGCAATGTGTTAGATAACTTTTAAATATGAACAAATTTTCATCAAACATTGCTAAGAACCACGGGAACTTGCTTGCACGTAATAAATCGCATCGAAATCGGTCCATCTGTTTGAGCGCTACGATGCCACAGACTGACACAGACAAACTTTAACGTCAAACTTATCATAAGTTTGACGAGGACGGACCCACTTTTTGTCCGGTACTAATTAAAATTGTTTCAGTGCAATTTGTTTGACAAGATATAATTGAGTGATTGCTTTATAACTTACAAAAAAAAAAAAAAATTTTTTTTAAATGAAAATAGAAAAATTTACAAACAAAAATATTTCACTCACAATGCAAAATTACACGATTCAAATGAAAACACTTAAACTCTGAAGCGAAATGGTCGTGTTTTAATAAACTTGATATTCCTTTAATGAATAAGTAAGTTCCCACTTCAGGACTTGAAGACGTGACTTGAATGATTAAGTGAAACTAAAATTCTGGTTCTTTTCTCGTCCTTGAAAAAATGTTAACGTAAAAGCAATGTGGAAATTTTCAATTATTTTATTATGCTATCTGTTCTTGCGTTAAGGGCTCTTAAGGCGTATTTGGATGACATCTACACCCAGCGCAAGCCTAGCGCGCTTTGAAATTTGTTTCATTTAATTTGGGTCCTATCACACATCAACACAACACTAATTGCATTAACCTATGTCAACCACCGCACGCCTCGCTTACGCCACGCGCTCGCCTTGCTTCCGCCTTGCTTCCGCCTTGCTTTCGCCTCGCGCGCGCCCTGCGCTCGCCCTGCTGGACTTCGGTAAATGCAATTTGAGTTGTATTGACGTGTGATAGGACTCAAATTATATGCAACAAATTCAAACCGCGCTTTTCGTGCGCTTGTCAAGCGCTAGGCGTTTGCAATTTTGATAAAATTTCTATGGGACTACTTGACATGTAATGCACTTTCCAACAAGAAAAGAATTTTCCAAATCGGTCCAGGCATCTTTGAATAATCGGTGAAAATACTTTAAAAAAATGGCGACGAATTGGAAACCTCTTTTTTTGGAAATCGGTAGAAAAAGAATAGGACTTATTGAATTTGTCGTAGCAACGTTTTTCAATTTCCAGAGTGAGTCCGGAAACTCCATTCAGAAGTTATCAGGGTCATTTAAGAGGTCGCGTGACTCACGCAATGGTCGTTCATTAAGACATGGCCAATGATTGAACGGTTTCGCCACATTAATGAGAGTGCGTTGACCTAATCATCATCATCAGGTCTTTTTGTTGTACTACTAGAGCCATTCTTGGCCAGAGCAGTTAGACGACTTGGCCTACACTTCGCGCTGTAAGTCGCCTTCTACGACAACCACAGGAGGACTTGGAGTGGTCCTATTCTACTCTTCCAAAAACCACACGGCTATTGTTGACGTAGACTTAACGAAATCACTTACGTCACTATCACGTCTTTATCCCGAAGAAGAAGAAGAAGAAGAAGAAGAAGAAGAAGATAGACAGTATAGAGCTTAGGGGCACAAAACTAGGCCAATCTAATCTTGATGATGGAGTAATCATCGTATGCTGATCGGTTGCTAGCCGCCTGCATACCATATTTACGTATATTCAGCCTATTTATACAACGTGGAAGGGGCATACTTATAATAAATGGAACAACGGGCTATACTAGATCACTTAGTACTTATAATTGAATTAAAATAATTGACAATTAAAAAAACGGCCTTTCCATGCAAAAGTGTGCAGCCGCCCGGGCAATTTACATGGAAATGTCAAATTTTGTGTTGTTTGACTGTGAACGGTTCTTGAAGTGGACTGCTTTATTTTGGACCAGTGAAACACGTTGCTTTTAATTTGGTTTATAAAAATGTTTTATTTCGCACAAGACACAAGCACATCGATATGGGTTGCACACACGATTATATTGGAAGTGTCAATGTTTGATAGTCACATATAGTTTATACCTTGTGTTGCCATCAACATACTGCCGCCTGAGGGAAAGCAAGTACAAGTAGCAAGCAAAACAAGAACGAGATAAGAATTTTATGAGATAGGTATGTATGCTTATGACAACCAAAGCACTCTTATTTTAAGCTTACATGGTAATGTTAAGTACATAAGGTTACATAGATTCATCACTAAGCCGGTATTAAACTCTTTAGAAATAAACATTGTACCAAACAAAACTTTGTTTTTCACTTATCATAAACTTCCTTGAAACACTATATATGTATTATATGAAAATTGAGATCAGATACATACATATAAATGAACCATACAGTTTGAAATTTTGAACTACATTGTAAGCAGTAAATCCTTAATTGGAAATATTGACAAGCAAACAAGGAACCAATTAATTATTTTAAGACAATGTATATAAATCAAGGATAACATATATTTGTTACATAGTTTCAAGTTGACAGACGTATGCAAGTATTATCTAAAGTTGTTACAATAAAGTATGCCTGCATATAGATATACTATCAAATACTTAAAAATATAACTTTACATGTTTTTTATATTTTAGTTAACCATTGAATACTCAACTATGAGAGTTACAAAAGTAAAAAATAGAACTATTACCAAAGTCTTAAGAAATAATTTAAAACTATTTTTCGATTGGTAGTAAACTTATGAAGGAAGAGAGACATGGAAAGCACTCCACCGACAAGAGCCCAGCTCTTAAATATAAGAAGAAGAAGAAGTAAACTTATGGTTTGCAGTGACCTGGTATACAATTTACCATCAGCTCTTTTAAGTTGGAATGCTCTGACCTTGCCGTCATTGCCAGGGTACACATTCACAACTCGCGCCATGGGCCAAGTCAAAGGCTGAGCATTAGCATCTCTCATAAGAACTAGTGCGCCTACAGATACATTTGGCATTGACTGGCACCATTTACTTCTATTTTGCAAGGTATTTAAATAGTACTTATACCAAGCCTTCCAAAATCTTTGTTGCAACTGCGTACATTGTTGCCAAAAACTTAATCTATTAGTATTAGTGTCTGAGTAATCTATTTCAGGATACATTGTCATAGCTGTGCCTATAAGAAAATGCCCGGGAGTGAGGTAACAATAATCATTAATATCTTCGGACAAAGGTAGGATAGGACGCGAATTTAGCACGGCCTCGATTTGACACAGGACAGTATTTAACTGTTCATATGTAAGTGCAGCATTTAATACAATTCTCTTTAAATGAAATTTCATACTTTTCACAGCCGCTTCTGCAAGCCCTGCAAATACAGGTGAAAAGCTCGGAGTGAAGTGGAATGAAATACCTTCCTTTGCAGCATAGGCTTGCACAAGCGTCTGGTGATCAGTTGAGTTATTAAGCTTGTACAGTTCAGTCAGCTGATTCTTTGCCCCATGAAAACAACCACCATTGTCGCAAAATACATCGCTGGGCAAGCCACGTCTGCTTATGAATCGTTTAAAGGATGCCAAGAATGCATCAGTTGTTAGATCGGAGGTCAATTCCAAATGAATTGCCTTTGTAACAAAACATACATAAACGCATACATAACCTTTAGTGACAATGGCCTTTCTAACTCGAGAATTTTTGACCTGGGCTGGCCCAGCGAAGTCGATAGCTATTTTTTGAAACGGTCTGCACGATGTGACACGTTGCTGAGGCAAAGATCCCATCAGCTGCTTCGCTGCACCAGCTTTGAGTCTAAAACAAACCAAGCATTTATGAGTTATTTTTTTTACTTGTCGTATGCCATTTATTAACCAGTATTTTTGGTTTAAGTTAGCTAAAAGTGACTTAGGGCCAGCATGTAATAACCTAATATGTTCACTCTGAATTAGAAGTTCAGTTATGTTTGACCTTTTAGGTAGAATAATTGGATGCTTCTGTGCAAGCGGTATATCTGAGTTATCTAATCGGCCACCTACTCTAATCAAGCCATCTTTATCCAAAAATGGATGTAGAGATTTCAGTGGCCCACGCATTCCTTGTTCTTTTTGCAATAGGACTAGCTCATTATGAAAATGAATAGATTGCTCATGTTTGATGATTAAATGTAATGCGTTTTGTAACTCTTTTGGACTAAGCGTCTGATTCTTTACCTTTGCACTATTTTGCAAGTTATGACAAAATCTAAGAATGTAAGCAAGCATTCTAGTCATTTTTCCTAAGTTAGAATATTTATTTAAAACTTGGAACAAATCTGTTTGTATATGTGTTGTTGCTAACACTACCTTAGCTGGAAGAGTGGGGTTGCGATCAGCCTTCATTTCTGGTAAACTGTCAGGTAAGACCACATTCTGATTATCAAAGTCATACTGCGATTGCAGGAAACTCGGTCCCTCAGTCCAGTAGTTGCATTTCGAAAGGTTCTGAGGGTCTATTCCCCTACTGATTCCATCAGCGGCACAGTTATCCACAGATCTTACATACAACCAGCTCCATTTAGTACTTTTTTTCTGAATTACACCCACTCTGTTCGCTACATAAGCTCGTAGTTTTAAAGTTTCCGTTTTTATCCAAGCTAAAGTTATTTTTGAGTCGGTAAACAAATAGACATTATCGATTTTTATATTTTTATGTAGAATCTCATAAACTCGCTCCATTAAAATGGACAAAAGCAAGCAAGCATTCAGTTCAAGCTTCGGAATCGTGAGTGGATTCGCCAAGGGATTTATTCTAGATTTCGAACAGAGTAGGTATAGTTTAGTCTTACCTGTGACGTCGATTACGCGAACATATATACAGCATCCATATCCAGTCGTACTGGATGCGTCGGCAAATCCAATCAGCTGCACTGCTGCTGCGTTGTTGGTTGGGATGTGGCGTGCTATATTAATAGGCTGCATGGCGGCCAAGCTTCTAGCAAATATAAGCCACTCGTCAACTAAATCTTTTGGTATACAATCATCCCAGCCAATGTTTTGAGACCAAATTTTTTGAATAATACTCTTAGCCTTTATTACAATTGGGCTTGCAAAACCCATAGGATCATAGAATTTCGATATATAGCTCAGAACTTCCCTTTTCGTTATTTTATTTTCATTAAACGGCTCTGGGCTGCTAATAGTAAAACAATCCCTTTGTAAATTAAATGTAAGCCCCAAAGCTTTCATATTATGATTCCCTATTTGTTTGTCCAGCTCACTAAATTGCTGTTCTGTTTCTGGTACATCTGACAGAACAGAGGCTGTGTTAGAAGCCCATTTATGTAAGCTGAAGCTGCCGTAACTTAACATTTTGCACAGCTGTCGTTTCGCTTCAAGCAATTTGTGCAAGTCTGAGCATGAAAACAAAATATCATCAACATAAGTGCAATTTTTGATTATAAAAGATGCCAAAGGCAATTCATGCTCATGCTTAAGTGCCAGTTCAAGTAGACAGCGGGTTGCCAAATAGCTTGAAGATTTCACACCATAAGTGACAGTGTCAAGACGTATACATTTAATAGCTTGACTTGGATTGTCACGCCACAGAATATTTTGGAGTGAAGTGTGCTCCGGATTAACTAGTATATTGCGGAACATTTTCTTAATATCTGTACTCAAGGTATATTGCCCAAATCTAAAGAGTAAAATTATATAGAATAATTCTCTTTGCACTGCAGGTCCATTAAGTAAAATTTCGTTCAATGAGGCCTTGTTACTTCCCTTCATGGAGGCGTCAAAGACAACCCTAGTCCTCGTACTTTTGCTGTTTTCATTAATGACAGAATGATGGGGTAGGAAATAAATCGGATCCTTATTGAAATCATAGAAACCAATATCAAAATAATGCGCATGCTCAAGACTAACGTATTCGTCTATAAATTTTTTATAGTCCTTGAGTAAGTTACTATCTTTTTGAAGTCTTTTTTCAAGACTGAGAAATCTGTTTAAAGCTAGGTCAAATGAGTTTCCTAAAGTTTTATTTATTTCGCAGATTTCTATCTTCAAGGGTAAATCAACAGTAAATTTATTTTTCTCTAATTTTACTGAATTTATGAATTTATTTTCAGCTAACTGTTGCTCTGTACTTTGTTCCACTAGTAATTCCGGAACACGTTCCACTTCCCATAGTTTCTTAATGCTGTCACTTACATCAGATTCACACTTAGTACATAATAAAGATATAACCTGTTTTTTTATGATGCTAGTCGGCAATGCCCCAGCCACCACATGCCCAAACCTTGTGTTTAAGATATATGGAGACGATGCTGCGTCCTTGTGTGCTGGCAAATGCTGAGGTTCTTCATGCTGCAGTAGAACCTGGAAAAATACGTCAGCCCCAATTAACATATTTATTTCTGATGGCTGGTTAAAGGTTGTGTCAGCTAACGTGACGCCGGCAGGAATATGTATGCCTTCTAAGTTGATTGGTGACTGAGGTAAATTACATGTAATTTTGTCTACTACATGACAGTTTATCAAAGTATTGAACTGGGATGTCAAGGAATAAATCTGTAGTGGAATACAGTAGCTGACCTTGCTAAGGGTTTCTGTCACACCGATGAGGTTAATTTTATTTTGCTTAGGGGTTAAGCCTAAGACCTCAATAGCCTTCGCAGTGATAAGAGATACCTGAGAGGCAGAATCCAGTATGCACTTAATATGTACGTACTTCCTGTCCGCTCTTTGTAAACACGTTTACTCGTGCTGTTGGAATTAAAACATTGTTTGCAGAGTCCTCAGACAAGAGAACCACTGGACCTGGGCCCCTTTCATCGAGGTGTAACATTGAGTTATGATTTTTCTTACACTGCTTACACCTAAAGTGGAATTCACACTTACCAGGATGAATGTTTAAACATGTATTGCATAAATCTTTTTCTTTGACAAAGGAAATCCTGTCTTTACTAGGTTGCAATTTAAACTTAGGACAATTATATAATTTATGGTCTGGTAACTTACAGTAGAGGCACTCCATCGAAGTCTTGGCTGACGTTGCTAGTGCTACCTTGGACTTAGTCTGTGTCACAGCTGCACCGGACTGCTTTCCAGCTTCGGACATATCTATATGGGAGTTAGTATTCTCTAAAGCGAGGGCACGCTTTTCCATATAGGCCAAGAATTCCTCAACTGTTGGATCATCCTCTTCATTGCGCTCCAAATGGTATGATCGAGAGCTATAGTTGTCCAGATTACGTTGCAGGATACCTAGGAGTATTAGGTCCCAAGTATTAATTGCTGCCTCTAGGTTTTCCAGAGCATTAAGGGTTTGACGGATTACTGAAACAAAGTTCCTAATATCTTTAGCCTTCGCGAATTTTGGCAATTTTTCCAAATCCAAAATTGTGTTAACATGCTCGCTTACTATTCTAAACTTATTATAATATCTTTTATTTAATAACTGCATTGCATTTTCATAACTTTCGCTAGTCAATGGCAGATTTTTAATGAGATCCAACGGCTGTCCTTGTAAAAAGGACCTCAGATAATACAGCTTCTGAACATTGTCCAGTGACTTGTCGTTATGAATTACTGACTTGAAAATCTGAATAAATGTAATAAATTCGGAATATTTCCCATTATAAATTGGAATGTTAATAAATGGCAATTTTGTCCTAGAAGTACTAACACACCTTTCGTGAGACAATGACTGCTCTTTAGCAGAAGTATGAAGTTTAATATTTTCATTCAACACTGTTAGCACGTGGAAATATTTAGTTTCAATCTCAGCAACGTTTTCGTTGTCTGACGAATCCAACGCAAAAATCTCTTTATTGTAACCTTCATACTCCGCGAAAGCTGCTAATAGTTTGTCACGTTTCGTCATTAATGCCTCAACAGAGCTGAGCTTGAGATCAATTTCATTTGTTACAAAACATGATAATCTTGTTAATGTACCTTTTGAGTAGCCTCTATAGGCTCGCAACTTTTTGATATCATCTTCCATTTTTGTTAGAAATTAAATTGCAAAACTGAACACTGAACACCAATATTGACAGAGATTTAACATAAACTATGAATAAAAACCACTGCAAACAGCGAAATGGCGGATTGCCTTGCAAAGATGGCTGAAGTTGAGCGAGATCGAGGTGTGATGCGCGTCGTTCCGATTCGACTTCCTTTCGCCGCCGCCGGCGCCGTAGTTGCCAGCGCAGGCCGGTAGGGGTCACGGTCGCGGTGATTGCAGTTGCTTCCTGATTGGTCGCGTTATTTGCCCACAGGAAACACTATGAGGCCGATAACCAATGAATGCACGACGTTCAGGCACGACGTTAGTAACGTTATCGCTGCGCGCCAAACTTTAAACGCTGCGTTGTAGCACTGGTCTGGTGGTACGGGATGTGACGTCCTTGTAGTGACGTCACACGCGCCGCATGGAATTCCTCGTGGTTGTTGATTCTCACAGGTTTCTTGCAGGAAACTGGGCTCTTTCTCTTCGCTTTGCTGCGCAGAAATAGCTTCTTTTTCTGAGCGATGTTAACGTCAATTCTTGAGGTTGCGTGTGTGGCACGTGTCGAGTAAACCAATTTCGCCGCAAACGGTGTTCCTTTCGCTGGCTCGTAGGACCTTGAACGGTTCTTGAAGTGGACTGCTTTATTTTGGACCAGTGAAACACGTTGCTTTTAATTTGGTTTATAAAAATGTTTTATTTCGCACAAGACACAAGCACATCGATATGGGTTGCACACACGATTATATTGGAAGTGTCAATGTTTGATAGTGACATATAGTTTATACCTTGTGTTGCCATCAACAGACTGTTATTTTATTATCATTATACTATAATGATCTAGTATAGGACATGGTTCGATTTCTTACGGGTTAAGTCAAGTGAAGTAAAACTTTATTGTACACCAAAAAAATTACAATTATTACAATATACACAGAAATAAACATATAAATTCCTTCTACGTTGTATTTTTAGCTAAATATTTTATAGCTTTTTTTTTCTTTTCCAAAATAATTTGGAAGAAAAATTCCATAATTTAATTTCTCTTAGCAAAATTGCATTTTAATTTCCGGAGTGAGTCCGGAAACTCCCGTCAGAAGCTATCGGGGGTCACTTAGCGAGTGAAGTCGCGTGACCCCCTGAGTACATGAGCGTTAATTAGACACGGCCAATGATTGAACAGTTCCGCCACTTTATACGTTACAGTGACCTAATAAATAACCGGTCAAGTGCGAGTCGGACTCGCGCACATAGGGTTCCGTACCATTCTTAAAAAAACTTGAGAAGTGTCAAGGGACACCTGGATGGACAAAGTTCCTTTCGATTAATTAGGAGAGGGAGAGACAGACAAAGAAACATGCGCACGCCGCACGGCTTAAAACTATAGCAAAAGTGTCGTTACAACTTTTGGTCTTAATTTTTCCGTTTAGCCCCCTTTCGCAACGCGCGATAAGGAACTTTGTTCCAAAAATCACGTTTGTTGTATGGGAGCCGCCCTTAAATATTTATTTTTAAGGTGAATATACCTGTTGCAGTTACTAATGTCCCCCATTAAATATTTATTTTATTCTGATTTTTAGCAGTATTTATATGTTGTTATAACGGCAACATGAATACATTGTCTACAAATATTTCTCAACTGTATACAGCCTGGTGACAGACAGACAAATATACGGACAACGGAGTCACAGTAATAGAATACCGTTTTTACCCTTCGGGTACGGAGCCTTAACAAGGAGTAAATTAAAAGGAATGACTCGACTTTGAGGTGATTTTGTGACTTGAGTATGCAAGTAACGTGGCGAAAATAGGTAGTTTCTAGATTGATTGCTATTTCAATCAGAGCTTCTAATAGCATTATTGTTATTGACAATTTTCACTATGCGAAAGTATAGCAGTAAGCGTGTTATTATTTATTATTATTTAGAGCCCGCTAGATCCCATTATTGGGCAAAGGCCTCCCTCTCGGCTCTCCATTTCTCTCAGTCTTGCGCTTTTGCTTGCCAGTCCTTTGAGTAGGCTTCAGTCGTCACGCCATCTACGCCTAGGTTTTCCAGGACGCCGACGCCCGTAAGTGTGTGACTTATTAAAATCAACTTTCATTTATTTTATGTATAATCAGAAATAAATGTCTTTTATAATTCACACCACATTTTAACATGTTTTATAAATGAACACACTATAAAACATTAAATTTAAAACTTCAATAAGCCTTTCATCCCTAATCCGAATCGAAAATAAAATATTCATCAAAGTTACACAGCTGTAAAATAAAAATAATCCGAAAAATAACGAATAGCACTTTTAAGACGATACCACAAAAATTATGTACCTCATTTGTGGGCGGAGCTAGACGTATCGTGTCGATTGCGCGAGGGGGCGCTTTCCTTGATATTATATTTACGCGCACTGCCGAGAACATGTTCATGAACTCGGGAGCTTAGAACGTATGGAGATAGCAGACAGATATGTTTACAATAATATTTTTAATTCAGTAGATACAAATATGTTAAAAGAGGTGATTCGGTCCATCAATTTGAACAACTTATAGCAGTACATGTATATTGAAATACGAAAAAAAATAACGTTCTCAAACAAATCGAAGTAGTCACGTCATCTAGTTACTATGGTCTTTATGTATGGTATTTTTTTCATACAATAAAGTTAACAACTTTTATGTTGCTTTCGCCAAGAAATCAAAAGACAAAATATATAAATATAGTTACAAATTGACCGGTCGGCTGATCAGAAAATATTGTTCTTTATATATAAGGTCTAACAAAATATACTGAAACTATTTTAACAGTAGGCTCAGTCCGTGATACTGAACAAATTTTCTCAAGAAACATATAGTGAAATATGAAGTTTATTTTTTACATACACTGACCTTCGACCGCACATGCCGCGCCGTCCGCTCATCGCCGCAATACCTAAAGGCAGCCACAAACGTAGCTAAATGGCGCGAGGCCGCGACATCACTCGAACTTTATGGCACGACTTCACAACACAATCACAGTCACAAAACAAATTCATCAAATTAGTCGAGTGATTTATTATTTTTGATATCACTTGCCTAAGGCAACTAGTATTTATTCTGTACCCTATTAAACCTCAAGTAGACCCGCGTCTATTACATGATGCATGAAGTTATTAAAACAATAAGAAAATAAATAAAATGGCGCAAGTCACCTAAGTTTGATGTAAAAGTATCTAGGCTGGCGTTTTAATTACACACAATATGACTAGGTATTTTTGAATAACTGCCTATAATTTGGCATAAAGAAAACGTACGCACGATGCTATTTGCATCAGTTCCAACTCAAAACTGACCAGACCTTGGAAAGTTTTTTTGTTGTTTATTTGTTTTCAGTTAGCGTTCCCACGGTTAACATTTATGGCCCCTTTTGTTCTCGCCGCAGGCACGAGCTAACTTAAATTTTATTGCACATTTTTTGCTTGTTGTGAACAGTATTTTTGTAAGTAAAATGCCGACAAAAGAAATAAACAAAACATCATAAAAGCCGGCAAAAATTGAACCGGTGAATTTTTACTACAAAATCCTTTGTTGTCATATTCAAAGAAATACCGCCTCATGTGAATAACATGTTTTTACTTATTATAGCAAGAAACAAAACCGACTAATAACATCAGTTGACTTTTGTTGCTCTAGTGAATAGGTAGTTCAGTCTCCAAAATATGCGAGTTTAGTGTAAATTAGATTTTTCTTATTAATAACCTATCGCATGAGATGTTTGAATATTTTTGACTGTATCAAAATATTAATTTGGAATGTGTTTTACTGTTGTGAATAATGTCGTTATTAACTGTTTGCACATTGTAAAGATACTTGTCGAAATAATAAAAATAATCTTAATTTCTTAGGTACTTAATTCAAAGTGTGTTGTGAATTGATTAAATTACATATGACTACCTAATGACTACTAGGACAACATGTGATTGTTTGTGAATGAGTGTAATCGTAGCGTGTGTAGACGTCCTTTGCTGCATACAGCTGATGTGTCGGGTAGAGCGGCGAGGCACATAGCAGTCAAAGGTGGGTGATATATGAAAAATATATTTTTTATATTTCGCTATGTGTTCCTTGGGGAAAGTTGTTCAGTATCACGGACTGGACCTACCTTTAAAATAGTTTCAGTATATTTTGTTAGACCTTATATTTCGATACAATGATAAGGTCTTTGGGGAAAATTACACACATTAAAACATAGGTATGGAATATGTAAAAGAAAAATATTCAGTATATTTCGTAAAATAGTTTCAATGTATTTATATATATAGGTGTACAAAATAAAAATATAAAACAATTTTTCATAGATTTATTGCTAAACATATACAATAAAAATAGCATAATAACAATAATAATTGATATCTTTTGATTATACGATGAGACTGATGTATTAAACATAAAAATAAAAAACATCCTAAGAAATATAATAATCTTGATAAAGTTTGAACTGGACAATCAACTGCTAATAAGATTACATTATGTTCAAAGAATCAGAAAAATATTTATTGCCCAATACAGCAGTATTTATTTTTCACACACATAAAGAGCACTTGTGTAAATCGCCTCCCTATCATAGTTGCAGCACCAGACAGAGCGGAGTAATTTCTCTCAAGAGTCTCTTTCACCCGCCATTTTTATCTATTTTACCCTCTTCAATCGCAGCAGCTTTTTCTCTTTGTCCAGCTTTTTTCATTTCGTCCTAAGCTGTGGTCCCCCAGTTTTCGCATATTTTGTCATGTGCACGGTTGTAAATGCGCTCAGACATAATTGGTATATCTAAGGAGGCAGGCACTAATTTGTTTGAGTGGGGGGTGACCACAACCTGCTACCATAGCCCCTGCTACTCCATCTTTATTAACATCCTCCAATGTATTCTTTATTGTAAATTGTTCGTTGCAAATGGAGCATGATAAAAAGCAATTTGATGTTATTCCCGTACATTTTTCTGATACAATATTGATGGTATTTAACCCACAATCACAAAGCGACTGGTGGCTATTTTCTTTAATTCTTTAAAGAAGTACTTGATGTTCACTATACGATGTCCAGAAATATTTTCATTAAATTCATCCTGAAACAAATACCATATTGTAATTTTTATTTCATGCTATTAGGTATACATATGCAAAACTATATAGATAAAGGTAATTTCAGACCGCAATACTGAAAGAACTTCGATGTCACAGACAAACAGACATCGGCATCAAACTTATAACACCCCTCTTACTGTCTGTATGTCCGTCCGTCCGTCTATCTGCGACCAGGCGAAATGCCCGTTTACGAGATTAAAAAATAACTTAAAATATTGTCATATTTGAAAGTATGTATTCTATTAAGTTCTATTTAAAATACACACCTTTCCATTCCACCTGTAGTGATCCTGACGAAATATTTTGATTGTCCAGATCCATAATTTGTAAATCCGACTCCATATCAATTACACCTCCTTGTTCTTCTTGCGGCGGCGACGATCGACGCGGACAAAGAGTCATCAAACTCTGATAAAAGAGGATTTTTTTTTAGCCTGAAAACAGTAGTACTTTTATATTAGCGGATTTACTTCGAAGTTATTCGGTAGGTGCATATTATCCAAAATGTTAGTTGGGTAGAATAAGTTGTAACTTGTAACAGTAGAATTAGACAAAAAGGTAGATACGTATTAACATAAGTAGGTAATTATGGTTTGAAAGTAGGACAGTACGGTGCCATCTCAGTATGATACAACTTATACCTAGTAGGTACCTATATTTTGAGTAGTCAGTAAGATTGGTAGGCACTTATTGACATACCTACTCCCTTTCTTACAAACTTTACATATTTTATCAATATAAGCCACTTATTTAG
Organism: Acrobasis consociella; assembly: GCA_963555685.1. Classification (NCBI taxonomy): domain Eukaryota; kingdom Metazoa; phylum Arthropoda; class Insecta; order Lepidoptera; family Pyralidae; genus Acrobasis; species Acrobasis consociella. The sequence continues at coordinate 935,615 of OY743118.1, forward strand.
AAACATTGAGGTAGGTAAGTACTTACCATCTATTAAATTTTTGTCTCATCATGCTTGCTTTTCCGTTCCCGTTTTCTATTTTACCTATTATTATTATACTTATGTACACAATCACAATGTAAAACAGTAAGTGAAAATAGGGTTCTATTTTCACAGACCAAAAAGTGCGGCTCGGATTAGTCAGTCGTCTGCGTTGGGCCTAAAACTTAATTTTTACAAATAAAAGATCGATCATTCGGAACGTTGGGATGTGCGGACGACTGGCACAGGTCTTACGTCCAAGGAATCCATACGCAGACTGAGCAAAGCTGTGGCAAGAGATAGCGCTCGGCGAGTTGACGCGCGTGGGGCCGAGAGAGGTATACGGTGGGTGTGTTCAATTGGGGTTCCAATTCACATGAACGAATAGGTCGTAACCGCCAAAACCTTTATTAATAATTTACGGCAAAATTAAATGATCAATCAAAATTTCATCTTGTTATTATTAAAAATGTCTGAAAATCTTACTTATAGTTCAAACGGTTTCTTTTAAGTCGTCCTATTCGAGCGATAATATTGACAAGTTTGCTAAGTAAGACCATATTTCGAAAAATATTTCTATCGAGATTTTTCTTTTCAATCATGTTTTCATCTTATCAATAAACTAAAAAAAGAGTAAAAAATCATATCCTTAAATTTCAAATTTATATTTCAAATACTTTGCGAGATAAATTAGACTCAACACAACCTTTTTGGCGGAGGTATCGTCTTAATATTAGTCACCGTTGACTAAATTAAAGATTAATAGAAGTATACCTGACCACATAACGCGAATAGTACTGAATATTTATTTTACTAGTGGCTCTATGAGCAAGTCACACCCAACCCGTTAGCAGTATATCGCATAAAAGTTGTTTAGACCAAAAAGTTGCGTCCTTAGAAAGGCAACAAACATCTTCGTGATACTGTTTTAAATTGCTGAAATATACTATTTTTCAGTTTTAAGTCCCCAATTCGGCCATTATAAAAAAAATCGACAAACTAAATAGACCACCTGGTAAAATTAGTAAACGAACAACAAATCAAGCCAAGAATAAAATTTCATTTATGGATTAACCGGGGGTAAAACGAGTACTGCTGAGAAAAACACCCAAGAAACAACTTAAGACTGAGATCTAACTTCGTCGTGGAGATACGCCTATGTCTATTTTTAATTTGTCACTCCCGACCTCCGATAAGTACCTATTTCGTAATATTTCGGCTTAGAGGGCGCGACTGCAAAATATTCTAGTTAATGAATAAGCGAAGCAGCTGAGATCGAGAGAAATCTAAGTATGGAAAATCCAAAAGAGCACTCCTCATTAACCCATTAAAAAAACAATGAAGACGTAAAACAAAATAATTTTCTGAACACTTTTCTGAATAAATATTTGGCAATCGTGAACGCACAAATCGTGAACGAAACAAATATTTGACAATATCAAATGTCAACGCTCAGCGCTAGGTGTCACTTCCCGTTTAGGAATCGAAAATATAGTGACATAAATCGTTTTAACAGAGTCATAAGAATGAAATTGGCTTGCAATGTACTGCTAGGTATCTAAACAAACAAGTGCTTAGTTCTGATGCGAGCTAAATTAAACCATATCGTTAACCACATTGAGTAGATATTTCTTGGAACTTGTTTGCTGAGTAAGCCTTCTGTTTGTGAGTACTTTACTAGTACCTACTTATTCTGTGTCAACGCTCCGCTTGTGAGGCGTGCAGTATTTTCTTTACTGGAAAATGTTTTTTTTTTGTAAAGATTTGACTGATAGTTAACAAGTAAATGTAGATAAGTATTGTAAACACTTATTTAAAAAGGTGATGATCACTTCCCTAAGTCGTCTCTAACGATATTCATTTTACCGGGAGGGAGAAGCGGGGGCACCTAACACAGGTATCTAATACTTACAAGTTGCTCCCATCTATGTATATTTTACAATAAGTGTTTTGAAACTGAAATAAATATTTTTGTTTTTTTTTTTTTGGTACTTATTGAATGGGAAAGGCGTACGAAAAATTGTAATTTAGGACTCTTATAGACGAACGACAGTATGCTTGCGACACTTATCTATCACTCCTATTCCGCGACGGTCGCCGAGTACAACCTTCCTTGAGAATACAGTTGTAGCCCGAGATCTTATGACAATCTACTGGAAGAGATGGAGTGGTCCTGGTCTAGGTCGGAAACCAAATGGTATGTAAAACACCAGATTCTGGGGTCCGCAGCACAGCTAAGAAAGTCGACCATCACTGACAGGTAGCCCGAGCACGAGCATATTGTTACTCGTCTGTTAGAGTCCTAATCTGCCATAACCTATAAATACTAATAACACTAAATAAATAGGAGAATTTTGGATAGTTTTCAATTAAATGGCAACACTTAATGCACTATATACATCTAAACTTGTGTCTGAAAGCAATCAACCATTTATTACCAAATTGTCGCAATTCGAACTGAAATTGCGAAGTACCACGGTACACTTTACCACAGAACACATAACAATCGACATAAGTGTCTCGAACACTCGCATCCTTTGACAAAGTTTCTGATCGATCCAAATTACTAAGCTTAATCCAGTGCTATTATACCTAACTTTGTTATGGCGGTTTATGAGTAACTTTGTGTATTAATTGTACGTTTGTTTAAATTTACCGCAGGTTTAGAATGCTCAAAGTTTGAGAAACAACCAAGTGATTATATACATACTCTTTGGTAACCTTATTTAGTTAGACTTACCTCATTTAGGAATGACTTTTGACGAACATAATATTATCGCCGTGGTTTGAAAGCACTTTGAAAGGCGTGCCCTGTGACTTAACTTTTAATGAGGTGACTGTCATATAATGATGAACTTGGGGTAGACTAGGCTAAATCTGACTGATTATTTTAGGCAAAATCTGACACCAGTGTTGACCTACACATGAAAAATAAACATGAAAAAACATTTAGATGACATGTACCCTGCTCAAACCTTGAATTTTATAAATTCAGTATATTTTGCTTCAAAAAATACGGAATTATTTAAAATAAAATAAAAAATACTCTACTCGTTATGCCAGAAGTATAATTTTTAAAACTTAAATTGACTTCACCCTAAATTACACAACTTTTTGATAAAAAATTTATGGGACTACCTGACATATTCTAAATCGGTCGAGGCGTCTTTGAAAAATCGGTGAACATGCATAAAAAAAAAGAAAACGAAAATTCCGACGAATAGATAACCTCCTCCTTTTTGGAGTCGGTTAAAAAGGATATTTGATTATTATTATTGACACAAATGTTGAAACAGAAGTGATTTATTTTAAACCAGAAACTTTATTTAAAGCTTAATTTTTACAAGAAAAGGGTTTGTAGCTATGTATATTATGTCGCAGTTGTATGGTATAATCCGCTGTTTGTCAAAAAAATATTAAAATAGAGCTCCAACAGAACTATTTAAAATTGTTTGTTCCGAATGCGTCGTGCTCCGAATTCGACGTACTCTAGACTTCAGATTTGTCGTAATCCTAATTCGTCGTAATAAAGTCGACTCCATAAAAAAAACTTCAGAAGTGTCAAGGGACAACCGGATGGAACGAAGTTCCTTTCGATTAACTAGGAGAGAGAGAGACAGACAGAGAAACACGCGCACGCCGCATGGCTTACAACTATAGCAAAAAGTGTCGTTACAACTTCTTTTCCGTCTAGCCCCCTTTCGCGCGATAAGAAACTTCGTTACAAAATATCGCCTTTGACACTTTCCAACGTAAGTGATCAGCGAAAGCGGGAGATAGCGACACATGGAAGGAAATGCCAAAGACCTTTGCCTAGCAGTGGGACGATGTAAGTTAATTTTAAAAAAAAAACAGAGGGGCCCCCTGAACTTGAGGTCCCCGGGGCACTGCCCCGTCTAGCCTCCGGTAGCTATGTCACTGTTTTTGTCGTTCAGAACTGTCATTTATTAGAACCAGTACTCCAACCATTAACCTCCCTCTACATACAAACTTTCCTCCTCCATATAATTTCTTCAGGGAATAAACTTCAAATGTCTCTATGAAGTGTAAGACATTTAGGTCTACAAGTTCTCCGTAAGTTTCTTCGAAATTTTTATAACTTACCTCAAATAATTAATGTAAAAAATACTTGTATTTTTAGAGTGTTTAAGCGCTTTACTGTTACAAACATTTTATAAAATAAATAAAATAAAAATAAAAAGCCTTATATTTTTTTTGCAAAATTAACAAAAAGAGTAAATCTGAGTACATATCTATCAAATATTTTACAAGGCAAGGAAGAAGAAGATCTATCAAATATTTTAGCTAACTATTCCAGGTACATTAAAAAAGTAAGTATTTTTATTGTATTCTTTATTTATTCTATATAATGATTATATTTATTCTTTACTGTAACAACAAACATATTACTTGCGACTTTTATTACTTCTTATACTAGTGTCTGTTTAATAACTAACTAACCATGTTTTAATTTGTATAATTTACAAGAAATCTCTCCCATGCTGGTCTGGGAGAAATAAAAAAAAACTTAGAATGTACCAGCTGCTTCTCTTCCCACGCAGATCGTAAAAGCCGATCGAGGGAATGGGCAAAAATGCAAATCATGTTAACAGGCGATGCGGCTAGCAACCCATCACTGTATTGATTGCTTTTCCATCTTCCCGCCCACCATGACGCTAAAAGTGGCTTTTGGGTCTTGCGGCCCTGGGCTCTGCATAGAACCGCAAGACCCAAAATGCTCTGTCTGCCCCATTAGGGATAAAGACGTGATAGTATGTATGTATGTATGTAATTTACAAAAAACCCTTCTCGGGTAAAGGCTTCTTCCAAGGAACTCCATTTCTCTTTATCTTGGGCTATTTGGAACCAGAGTAGACCAAATATCCTGACGATCTCGTCTGCCCATCCTCTGTATGGTCTGCTATAGCCACAGAGTAAGCACGAGTCACGTATCACAGAAGTCTTACTCAGCAAAGGAATTCAAAGAAATAACTACTCAATGTCGTTAGCGATATAGTTTAATTTAGCTCGCGTCAGAACTCGGCACCTATTCGTGTAGATACCTACATAGAAGTGCATTGCAAGCCGATTTCATTCTTATGCCTCTAGACATACGATTCATTTATTTATTTAAACTTTATTGCACAATAAAAAAAGTACAAATGGCGGACCTAATGCCGTATGGCATTCTCTCCCGGTCAACCATTGGACCAAGCGGACAATATGTGTGGCTGGCGTGATAAAATACGTGAAAAAGTAAACTAAATGTATATCGTACATAAAAATATGTATTCATGTCACTGAATGGAGTGGTCGCCGCGCGCATAGTAATAATGTAGGTATATTTTCGATACCTAAACGGGGAGTGACACAGGCCGACCACCGCGGAGTTTTCCTAGTGGGCAAACTTTATTAAATAAATCAGAGCTATTTTAAAAAGACATAGGTACCTTAAATAAATGTTTTCACACAACCCTTTAGCAATCGGAAAGTTTTCAGAGTTTCCATTTTATATACCCACCAAAAGTTTAACTGCTAAGGGACTTACACTTTTAGGCCAAAAGTAAACACATTTCTCAGTCCATACGGAGCCTAGGCCTGCCCAATCTGTAAATCCCTTGATAAACATTCCTCGTTACACGAAAAACTCAAGTTCGAATCGGTTTAAATCATCCAGAAAAAACGGAGAAATGGGTTTAGTTTATTTAGTCGTTTGGTTCCGTATACATAACTTTTTAGAATTTAAGTGATAAATTATAACTTTCAATAAAAAGTGCCTGGTTTACTTTTTTTCACATTTTTTGAAGTTTTTTAAACTCAATGCCCGAAATAAAATATTAAACGGAAAATACATCATTACACTAATTATATTAGGAAGGCGAAAGTTTCTATATGTGTGTGTGTGTGTGTGTGTGTGTGTGTGTGTGTGTGTATGATTGTTAATTCTACACGCGCAAACGGCTGGACCATTTTTGATAAAATTTGGTATGCAGAAAGCTGACACCTTGAATTAACACACAGGCTACTTTAGGCGCGAGAAACACCGCGGGACTCAGCTAGTCATTATAATATAACTGGTGTAAAAACAAATTATTTACAAACGAAGATGACAAAGTGGACAGCTGCTGCTGTACTGTCTCAGAGCCCGGGTGCGTTTTATAGCTTTATCTTCAGCAACTATCATACGTGTGTGTCCATAGTTATTAAAGAATGCAAATTGGAAAAGAAAAAAAAATCCAGCGCGTTTAAAAAAACTGTAACCAAATAGTCTACATACAATTCCATGGTCTACAGTTTTGCGATAGCCCCTAACGTCAACACTACTTGAAAAAAAAAACAGTGACGGAAGTGAAAACTTAGTGTCGGTAACAGTGTCGCGAGCAATGTTTTTTTCCCCATCTCAAAATAAACTTTTTGTGCATGCCCAACGCGCTTAAAGATGTTTTCATTTTTTAATTTCTTATATCTTACGTAACCCTGAAAATCGTGCTGCCTCTACAAGTTCGGGCGCGGTCATTAGTCACGGGAACTTGGCTAAGCCGAAGCCCTGAAGTTAGTTGGAGCTCAGTTGAAGGTCGCGCAGCCAGATGTGCATGCCGACTTCGATGTCGTTCGATGATTGCGATTGATCTACGGTTATAGTCGCATTCAGATTATAGGTAACAGTCATTGCAATCGTCTTGCACATTTACTAACATATCCACACACCAATAGTGTATTATATTGTGACTATTTATTATTTATACATTATACCTAAACTAAATACGAATAGATGGGCGGACCAAATAGAAGATGTCTCGGTAATGACGCTGACTAGCGTCCAGCCGACGACTAGCCCCTTAGCATGGCACAAAATTTATTTAACGCGCAAGGAGCTAGTGCCGTCCGCTAATCTTTATATATCTTTCTCTACATATGAACGTAGAGAAAGATAGAGTTCATTAAACTGGTGCGATCAGAAATTAATAACATACTGGATTTTATTAATTTCAAAACACGAGTAACTCACGTATAGAGTCAGCTACTGCCGACATGTTTCGACCTCATCCGGAGGTCTTCATCAGGGCGAATGTGACGAGAGGCCCGTACACCGCACCGGCTCGCGACACACTGATGTTAGTCGCGGGAGGCGCGGGGCGCGCGGGCAGCGCGTGCGATCGCCCTCTGTGCCCGCAGCGACAGTTCGGTAGATGGTGGTTGCTGCTGGATAGTTGCGTCAAGGACTCCCGTGGATGTACTGGGAGCCGTTATTTCTTCTTCATCATCTTCTGCGGCTGGTGATAGCGCCAGTGCGTGAAAAAAGCTCAATGTATCAGAGACTGTCGGCTGTACATGGCATCTATTATACGTCTCTTGAAGCACCGGTTTCCAGGCGGCGGGTAAGCTCCAACCAACATCACGATTAAAATTAGGACGTCGCCCAATCTCTATTGCTTCTCGTATTTTACGAGGGACAAAACCTTTCTCTCTAGCTAAGACTTTGGCCCTGTCGAAGCGTATGTAATGTGTGACGTCCGTCTCTATCGCATGTTCGACGAAACATGTCGGCAGTAGCTGACTCTATACGTGAGTTACCCGTGTTTTGAAATTAATAATGACTGCATCTCACGTTAGTTTTAAGCAAAAAATACTGGATTTTCCTTTAAATTTCACGAAATACGAAGAATCTGTTTAAATTAGCTGAATCAGTAAATTTGTAATAAAATTAAGAAACTTTGGCAGGCGATTTTACTATAAAACAGGTACAAAGACAAATACAATACAGGTAGGTATTATAGGAACGCTAAGTAAAGTATGTTCGCTTGATCACAAAAAAATTAAGCTTCTAACTTTTTCCACAATAATGATACAAGGGTGTCAAAAGTGCTTCAAATTTCTTCCCGCCAAGTCGAGCAAAAGCCATATCATGCCGTAGATATACCTTTGTTTGTTTGTTTGCTTTTACTCGACTTGGCGGAGGCACTCTCGTGCCTCTAGATAAATTGAAAATACACCAAGGAAGGAAACTCAGACAAGACGACACTTTTTGTTTGTCTTAATGAGGAACATTTCTGTTTAAATATTTTAGCTCTGTCACAAAAGATACGGATTCAAATGTAAATTATGTTAAGATGCTCTTTTCAAAGACTTTTGTATGGAACACTGCTTTGCATTGATTCAATTGCGAAGAATTTTAGGAAGAATTTAACATATTTTATGCTTTGAAAACGTAAGAATTATTACAATTAAAAATGATAAATGCTCTTTTTTAACCAAGATCCAGGTGGTAAGATGATTTTTTTATATATTCTTACCCAAATAGCAGAAAGTAGCGTTCAGAGAGAGATTAGTGGAAGGGGGTGGCCTTTATCCAGTCACAATATAATGGTGGACATAATAACCACATAGAAAAGAATCAAGAAGTAATAATTCTAAGTCATTACTATTTACAGCAGAATTGTCTTGTCAACTAAAGAATATAAAAATGTTGTAGGAGAAGGCGAAAATATAGACAATTTAAGAAAATTACTTTTTTTTTTGTTATTTTAAACATTACAGTGACGACAACCAACAATAGAAAATTACATTTATTTCTATGCTTGTACTAAAAAGAACAATAAAATCTGCCAAAAGTCAATGTCTCCTGTATAAATTACACGAAAGTACATACAATTCCATGACTCGAAGAATCTTAATCGTGACGTCACTTCCTCAAATAAGCTTGACCTTGTATTAAAATGAAGGTCTTCCCTTGTGGTGGTCCTTTCATTTCAAAGTTATTAGATGATATGAAAACATTATTTAAACATTATTTTGCATTATTCATGCAAAACTATTAAAAAATGGCGCTATGACATCAATTAATTATGTGGTTCTGCCACATACCACTAGATGTTTTCGATAGAGGTTTTTTAATTTGCCTTTAGCAAATAAACTTGTATCGGGGGTTAAAAAACTAAAAAGCGGACACCATGCTTGACAGCATTATCGCTTCTTCTTATTTTCAAGTCAAAATGGTCCCAATACATGTTCATTATCTCTGAAGAATACGCTAAGACGAGAGAGAGAGCTATCAATCGACACCAGGATAAACAAACCAAAGCACACCTAAATTACCTCGGGACAAAAGAAAAACAAATGCGCTGCCGACGGAAACATAAAGATACTTTACCAAGCCGAATCTAATTCACGGATTAAAGGTATTTGTAGATGCGACACCTCATGGGGTCTGAAGCAGAGGATAACTTATAACATCCTTAATTTCACAATATAGTCAAAATAAATTAAAATCTAACTTTGACCTTCCAGCTTTATTAGATCGCGCTCTCGTGCCACCACGACTTTACTTGCCGTGTGATTTCCATATGAGTAGAATATGGCCACTCCAAGTTCTCCCGTGAATGTCGTAGAAGGCAATTCAGGAAATATCAGCTAAAAACGCTTGTAAACATCAATGAGACCTCTACAACCTGCCTGGCCAATGAGGAGAGTGTAGGCCAAGTCCTCTGGCTGCTCTGGCCAAGTATGGCTCTGATAGTACAGAGAGGGTCGTGCTCCTGCAGTAGAGACAAAAATACCTGATAATGAAGATGATGAATGTCTGAGCTAAAGCTACAATAAAACTGAATCAAACAGTGATGGCAATTTTGAGTTGTAGTTTATATTTATAGTATTTTTTTCATCTTAGCGGCTTTTTCACTCTCAAGTAAATATACTTAGTTAAATGACGCCGTTCTATCTTGTTTTTTTTTGGTGTCCAAGTCAAGATTGTAATTAAGTAAACAAAGGAACGTCACAAATACTGTCTAGGCCTTAATGAATTCCGACACCTGTTTTGTTTGCAGCTAAATTAAAAAAATGGGTTGAAATTTTAGTAGTTTTTAGTATAAAGTAATTCATAAAAACGACTTTACGTGACAGGGAAAATTGTACATTATTGCAGAGGGCAGGAAGTAACTTCGTGCGACGCCTTTGCCGAAAGAATCCGTCAAATCAGATATCTATATCTATACATCTATACATATCTATACATATAATAAAACAGTAAAAAAAGTGTGTCTGTACATTAAATATATTTCCAAAAAAAATATTGGGAGCGATGAAGACGTGTGATGAAGTCCTCGGGTGCTTCCCTCCTCACCCCGCTCTCCACCCCGCGCGCCCATATAAATACGGAGGCGCGAGGACCTTCGTCCTCTTTCGACCGACTGGACGCCGGGCTGCTTCAAAGCTGAGTACTTTTGGAAATCTCTTCTGGAACAACGAATCTCGTGGCTGTGAACCTACGACCCTTACCTGTGACTTCTTTCTCATTGTATAATTGTTAAAAATTAATTAAAGAGTTTTGTCTTTTCAAATATTGTTTCTTTCAAAATAATCACTACGTCACAGTGGCGCCACAACAGAGGAGTTACCACGAGATTCGTTGATCTTCTAAATTTTATAACTGTGTTTTGAGTGCTTTATTTCGTTCAAAAGGGTATGTACTAGTGTTTGTTATTTTTTTGGTGTTTTCATTCCGTACTCAGTGCAGTGCAGTGCATAATTATATAACATATCTAATTCCTTTGTTCACGCGGTGCTATCGTCCGTCCACGTGCTTTTGCGTGCGCGCAGCGTGGCATATCATATCCCACTTTAAACTTAATTAACCTCACGTAATAATACCCTTGCTGTTAAACCCTTTTGGACGGAATCAAATTGATTTTTTTTTTTACTTTTCGCTCCACATAATTTTTCTGGTTTCGTAGCTGCTCCACACATTTTTTTTTTTTTTTTTTTCGGTCACTATGGCTTATACCATAAAATTTACTTTATTAAATAAATCGGAACTCGAATATGAGGTAGAAATAAGAGGTGGTGACTCCTCAAAGTGTACTGTGGAGGAGTTACGTAAATTAATTACCAAACTTTCATCTAGTTCTCCTTCAGAGGACATTTTAGAATCATGTTTTACGGTCGAAGAGGATATTTCCGCGGTAAATAATTCCTTAATACGAGTGAAAAACAACGCGAAAGCCTTGCAATCTAAATTTGATAAAAATCTTTACTCTAGAACTGAATCTATTCTCAGCCACGTTTTTCATAGGTTATCACGCATTGACGTCACCTCAATTAGTGATACACAAAAATTTAATTCGGTCTGGAACGAGTTTCATTCCATTTCCGAAATTCTCTCGTCCTTAACTTCTTCTAAACCTGTAGTATCGAGCGGAGTCGAGTCACAGAACTCTGATGAAAAATTCTTTGATGCATTAACCTACGATCGTAAATTATTTTCTGAACTCGGTAAATTTAAATATAACGGCAAATCGTGTGTGCGCGCCTTTATCCAAAAAGTTAACGAATTTATGTCTTGTAGAAACATTCCAGATAGCAAAATCTTTTCTTTCGCTTTTGAGATATTTTCAGACGATGCACTCCATTGGTATCGTTCTATCAAAGACAGCGTTGATACTTGGGACGATCTTTGTAAATTACTTAAGCGTGATTTTAGTCCGCATAATTACGACGATAAACTAATGGCGGAAATAAGACTTCGTTCTCAGGGCGAGAAAGAGAACATAACCTTATATATAGCAAAAATGCAAGGATTATTTTCCCGTTTGGATGAGCCTGTCAGCGAGTCTGTCAAATTGAACATCTTGTTAAATAACATTAGGCCTTGTTACACTAATTGCCTTCTGACTGGGGTTGTTTCAGATATTTCTTCGTTGGTTAGCATTTGCAGAAAGTTCGAACAATATCAAAGTCGTAGTAATGATTTTTCTGAGCCACCTAAGGTTACTTCTAGTACTTTGGCGCCTGAACTGGCTTACGTTGATTCCGATTCCGCCATCGTAAATAAAACTTATAATAATAAAAACTTTTTCCGAAATCGAAATTATTTTAAAAATCCCAGTCCGGCTTCTTCTAACAATTTTTCTAAGGATCGTCAAATTAATGCCGTTGCTAATACTACTAATAATAAACAATTCTGCCTTAGATGTAGAAATGACTCGCACAATCTATCATCTTGCACTCAGCCTCGTTTTCTTATTTGCTTTAAATGTGGTTTGAAAGGTTTTAAAGTCTCTAATTGTACAAACTGTAATAAAAACAATGAACCTTCAAAAAACTTGTAAGTTCCGATTGGGGAAAGTCTAAAATAAAAACTCGAACTAGTAAAACTGAGTGGCACAATTGGCTACATCACGTATCCAATTTCTTTAATTGCCATAAACTTTCTTCAATCGTAAATACAAACACACAACCTCCCTATATTCCTGTAGTAGTAAATAAAAAAAACACCATTGGCTTACTCGATTCTGGGTCTTGCGCAACTATACTTGGTAATAATTCTCATCTTCTTTTCTTGAAAAATTTGGAATTAAGTGGTTCTAAGCCCTTGGTTTTTACCACCGCTGGTGGCGAGCAATATTCTTCACTCGGCTCAGTGGTAATTCCATTCCAATTTCAAAATAAAACTGTTTCTCTTGTTACCCATATCGTTCCTGGCATCAAAAACCCCTTGATTCTGGGTATGGATTTTTGGAGAAGTTTTGGTCTGTTTCCGGCTAATTTGGAAACCATTTCACCTCAAAATAATCACGAATCTGGAACCTCGGTAGTACAGAAGGACACCGTTAGTAAATTAATTTCATTTGATAATTTAACTGACGATCAAAGAACTACCGCCAAAAACATTATTTCTCAATTTATCGATATTTCTTATCAGAAACGCGGTCTCGGCCGTACCTCTCTCATTACTCATTCGATAGATACAGGTGATCACCCACCGATTCGGCAGCGTTACTATCGCATGTCACCAGAGAAACAGCGCATTTTGGTAAAACATGTCGACCAAATGCTTAAAGAGGACGTGATTGAACCTTCCGAGAGCCCTTGGTCTAATCCAGTGATCTTGACCCCTAAAAAAAATGGCGAACTGCGTTTTTGTCTGGATAGTCGGAAATTAAATTCTATAACAAAAAAAGATGCTTATAGTTTACCCTATATTGCTGAGATTTTGGATAACTTAAGAGATGCTAAATACATATCTAGTTTAGACATTTCAAAATGTTTTTGGCAAACCTTGATAAAAAAAGAGGATCGTTGCAAAACGTCATTTTATATTCCTACGCGTGGTAAATTTCATTTTAAATCTATGGCTTTTGGATTAACTAACGCTCCAGCCACCCAGCAGCGTCTTGCAGATATTTTGTTTTACGGTCCAGAATTTGAAAACAGGGTTTTTTGTTATATCGACGACGTGATTTGTGTCTCAGATTCGTTTGATAGCCATATCACACTATTGTCAAAAATACTAGAAAAATTAAAATATGCGAACCTCACTATAAATCTCGACAAATGTAACTTTTTCTGTACTAAATTAAAATACCTGGGTTATGTAGTGGATTCGGAAGGCCTTCACGCCGATCCCGAAAAGGTAGAATCGATAAAAAACTACCCCACTCCTACTAACAAAAAGGAGGTCCGTCGCTTCCTAGGCGCTGCGTCGTGGTATAGAAGGTTTATACCTAACTTCAGTGCGCTGGCATCTCCCTTGAATAAACTAACCTCTAACGGTAAAAACTCTCCTGCGTTCAATTGGTCGCGAGAGGCTGACGCAGCTTTCAATAAATTAAAGGATTGTTTGTCTTCTTCGCTGGTACTATCTTGTCCAGATTACACACAACCATTTGAAATTCACGCGGATAGTAGTGACTTTGGTATCGGAGCTGTTCTTTGTCAGGTCTTGGAGGGGAAAGAAAGAGTTATAGCCTTCTACAGCAAATCCCTTACGGACCAAGAAAGAAATTATAGTGCTACAGAGCGCGAGGCGCTTGCTGTTCTGTCAGCTATTGAACACTGGCGTTGCTATGTAGAAAATGGCAAAAAATTTATTGTGTACACTGATCACGCTGCTCTCAAGTGGTTTATCAAACTCAACAATCCTACGGGTCGACTGGCTAGATGGGGAGTCCGTCTTTCTTCCTATAATTTCGAAATAAAGCATCGTCGAGGAACCGATAACGTTGTGCCAGACTTCCTTTCTCGTTCTCCTAATGTCATGCCTATGCAATGCAACACAATAGATGGGAATGTCATTTCTACTAATGATCCATGGTATCTTAATATCTATAAAGGTTGTTCACAGTCTCCTGCCTCTTTTATAGACTATCAGGTCCTTAATAATAAATTATATCGTTTTAAAAAAAGTCTTAACCCTCTTACTAGAGAGTTCCAATGGAAAGAGGTTGTTCCATCCGAAGAGAGATCGGAGTTAATAAGGCAAAACCATTCGTTGCCCACAGCCGGTCACATGGGCATCTCTAAAACATACAAGCGCTTGGCCCTTAACTACTATTGGCCAGGTATGTATGCGGACGTGGTTAAGGCCGTCAATTCTTGCGATGATTGTATCGCTCATAAACATCAAACTCACTCCACTTTCGGTCATATGGGCGGACCAAAGTCATGTCTTAGGCCGTTTCAAACGATAAGTATCGATCTAATCGGACCCCTTCCGCCTACAAGAAAACAAAATAACTATATTTTCGTTGTCTGTTGTTGTTTCTCCAAGTATTGTTTGCTTTTCCCTATAAAGCGTGCCACAGCAGAAATAATAACAAAAATACTCGAAGATAATGTTTTCTTGGTTCACGGCATTCCTTCTACGGTCATAGTAGATAACGGTAAACAATTCGTTAGTGCCCAATTTAAAAACTTATTATCTAAATATAAAGTTCCGAACACACACTATACCCCATTTTATACGCCTCACGTTAATACGGTTGAACGTTATAACAAAACTATAACTACAGCTATCTCCGCATTCATTGAGAACGACCACAGAGTGTGGGATACGCTAGTACCTAAAATCCAATTCGCTATCAATTGTGCCGTAAGCGAAGTCACAAACTACACGCCCTCTTTTCTTGTTTTCGGTCGCGAATTGATAACCTGCGGTTCACACTATCTAGATTCTGATCCGAACTTAATTCACGAACCACGTGACTGTTATGCGGAGTCCCTTGGTCATTTGTCTTCTATCTTCGACAAAGTACATGCATCCTTGTTATCGGCCCACGAGCGTAACTGCCAGTCTTATAATCTTCGCCGTAAGTCGGCCGAATTCCACGTTGGCGATATTGTTTGGAAGCGAACATTTTATTTAAGTGATAAAGACAAATATTTTTCAAAAAAATTGGCCCCTAAATTTATAAAATGCAAAATAGTATCAAAAAAATCTCCTTTGGTGTATAAACTTTCAGACATGTCTGGTAAGCCACTGGGCGAATGGCATATTAAAGATATAAAACAAATAAATTATAAAGAATAATTATCAAAATATAATCAAAATTTAAACTAATTAAATACTATCTTCTATAACCAATGTATAACATTTTTTTTTTTTTCTTGTACCCTATGGTTTAGTGGTAAAAAAGTCTCTCGCTTGAATCAAGTATACAGGTTCGAATTGTCTTTATAACATTGTGTGTTCACCTATTCGCTATCGAACGCATTGACACTTGCAAGCTACGACCGGTTCTTGACCTTGGCTTACCGGTTGTGCATACCACAGCTGTTCACGCACACTTGTTAATAGATAACTATAATGATCGCTTCACATTGTTATTTCATATCGCATCGCATCTAACGTTTCGCGCTATATTTTAATCATTGTTTCTGGTGCTAAAAATAAAATAAAAAAAATAAAAATAAAATTGCTCTGTGAGGTGACTCGGCTCGGCTCGTATAATGTATTTCTAACTTTTCAGGTAACCTAACTGCGATACCTAGAATGTTACTCATTCCTTTTTCTATAAATTTCAGCTGTCCTGCTCCTCCTGGGTCTCCAGAGTCCGCAGCCCCGTCGTATCCTGCCAGCTTCAGCCAGCGAGCAGACGAAGCCGAATTTTCCGGCAGGAAAATTCTGTCCCAACGAGGGGGGTGTGTGATGAAGTCCTCGGGTGCTTCCCTCCTCACCCCGCTCTCCACCCCGCGCGCCCATATAAATACGGAGGCGCGAGGACCTTCGTCCTCTTTCGACCGACTGGACGCCGGGCTGCTTCAAAGCTGAGTACTTTTGGAAATCTCTTCTGGAACAACGAATCTCGTGGCTGTGAACCTACGACCCTTACCTGTGACTTCTTTCTCATTGTATAATTGTTAAAAATTAATTAAAGAGTTTTGTCTTTTCAAATATTGTTTCTTTCAAAATAATCACTACGTCACAGACGTATTAATAGAGTAAGAATTTAAAAAAAATGTCTATCTGTTTGTCTGTTTGTCTGTTTGTACACGCTAATCTCCGGAAATACTGGACGGATTCGAATGAAACTTTTTTTGTTATATAGCTATTAAGCCAGGGCAACATATAGGGTATAAATGATTTTGGAAAATGGAACGCCTGATGCAGAACCATAATGGTCCAGCTAAACTATAAGAGATATAAAAATGCCGCCTTAGTAAAAGTTGTTCAGCCTGATGAGCATTTTCCAGAGACATAAAGTCCACGCGAACGAAGTCGCGGGCTTCAGCTAGTTTTTTATAAACGTCAAAACAAACAGTAACTATGGGATTTCTATGAAATACAAGCAGACGATGTCATAGTTTCTTGGGGTCAAACAGTGCTCTTAATATTAGTTTTTCTGCAATAATAAACCTAGATCACATTGCAAATTGATATGAACATGTCAAGTGACATTATTTTGTGAGGTTTTATTTCCTTAACTGTACCAAATTATTTATTTTTGACCCTGGAAAATACCCAATTGGTGCCATCATCCATGCCAAATAAGGCTATATCGAACAATAACAATGGTTGTCTTAAAATTCATTTTTTTTAAGCTATTGCATAGCTTCTATCGCGGGCCTTGAGCGCGGGGAGCGAATCCATAAATTCCGTAACGAAAAACCTCACGCTCTCCCTACTCCTTCTACCATGTAGGTTGCCGCTTCGTCTCCGTCGTCCGTTTGCGACGTTGCCGTCCTTCCTTGTTTGCAATAGCTTTACCGCGGCAGTCCCCAAGTGCCACACGTCTTATTTTTGCATTTTAATACAATTTTTTATTAACCTTACTTTACTTATATAACCGATATAACCAAGTAATATTATTTTAATCTGGTACCACTTTGAGAGACGGACCTTGTACTATATTAACATAATTTATTCATCATCTTCCAAACGTATTTTTCTGGTTGCATCCTCAGCAATAATGCTTCAGAGCCCGGGGTCCCCTACCTCAAAAAGTAGATTTGACGAGGTTACTAGTTTTTATACAGAGCGACAGCCGTCTGACCTCTGCAACCCAAAGGATAAACCAGAACCAAACCTTGGGTAGTTTGATGATGAAACGCTAGATGGCGCTCAGAACCCACAGTTTATACGTGCTATACGTGCCTTCTGAAACACAGGATCATCTTTCTCTTCGGATAATCAGGTGATTCAAGCCTGCAATATCCTAACCAGACTGGAAACAACTTATCACAAAGTATGCTTCCCAGTGGCATTCGAACCCATGCCCTCCGAATCACAAGGCAAACGCCCTGGACCTTGACCATTAGACCACAGACGCAGTCAAACAAACATAATTTATTATGTCAGACGAACCCTTACAGGTTTAGAATATCTTAGTATCTATCTAAAAGCCTGTTAGTATCCGATCCGACCTACAAATTGTTTACTTCCCAGAGCGATAGTAGTTTGGACGACCTCTCGTCAGAGTAATAACGGCATGTTAGCGTCACTCGATGTTCGAGACACCCTTGCTACGGCTAAATACATTAAGAGACACTTTGATTAACGAACATACACAATATTACAAGAAACATTAGTTATCTAACAACTAATGTTTCTTGTAATATTGTGTACTAGCCGAAGCCCGCGACTTCGTTCGCGTGGACTTTATGTCTCTGGAAAATGCTCATCAGGCTGAACAACTTTTAGTAAGGCGGCATTTTTATATCTCTTATAGTTTAGCTGGACCATTATTGTTCTGCATCAGGCGTTCCATTTTCCAAAATCATGTATACCCTATATGTTGCCCAGGCTTAATAGATAACAAAAAAAGTTTCATTCGAATCCGTCCAGTATTTCCGGAGATTAGAGTGTACAAACAGACAAACAGACAGACATTTTTTTTTAATTCTTACTCTATTACTACGTCTCAATCGCCCCCAATATTTTTTTTAAAAATATATTTAATGTACAGACACACTTTTTTTTACTGTTTTATTATATGTATAGATGTAGATTGTGTAAACATAGTTTTGCCATTTCTGTCTGACTGACTCCGTGGTCCTCCGGATCACAACCTTGACCCCAGTGGTCAAAGCGTTCGCCTTGTGATCCGAAGGTCCAAATCCCACAGGGAAGCATACTTAGTGAAAAACCTGATTATCTAAAAAGAAAGAAGATTCCGTGTTTCGTGTTCCCATGCTGGTCTGGGAGAAACGAAAAAACTTAGAATGTACCAGCTGCTTCTCTTCCCGCGCAGATCGTAAAAGCCGATTGAGGGAATGTGCAAAAATGCGAATCATTTTAACAGGCGATGCGGCTAGCAACCCGTCACTGTATTGATTGCTTTTCCATCTTCTCGCCCACCATGACGCTAAAAGTGGCATTTGAGTCTTGCGGCCCTAGGCTCTGCATAGAGCCGCAAGACCCAATATGCTCTGTCTGCCCCATTAGGGATAAAGACGTGATATTATGTATGTATGTATGTATTCCGTGTTTCGGAAGGCACATATAAAATGTGGGTACCAAACGTTTGATCATCAAACTATCTAAGGATTGGTTCTGGTTTACCCTTTGGGTTGCGGAGGTCAGACGGCAGTCACTCTGTGTAAAAACCAGTCTCCTTGGTTAGGTAGCGGACCCCGGGCTCTGAAGCATTACTGCTGAGGATGCTATACTAGGGAAATACGCTCGGATAATGATAGTTATGCCATGTTTGTCTGCCTGTCTGTCTGTTTATCTGTCCTACCATCCGCGGTTCTACTCAGAGACTATAAGTACTAGAAATCTGTAATTTGCCATGCATATTAATCATGCCAAAAAAGTGTAAAAAATAACCTTTTTTTTTTTATACATGTTACGTGGGATTCAATACTTTCTTGCGACTTACCCATCGTGTGGGTTGTTCTTGAATAGGTCTTTCAAATTGAACACTATTTTTAGATTTAGTTATCTGTTTCTAAAATATACGGTTTTGTGTGTGTGTGTGTGTGTGTGTGTATTATAGTATCGATCCTGATGAGGAACTAACTACCCGTACTATCAATATTATTGCTTTTCATACTACATAAACTATTGATACTATGTATAGTAACGAAAGCTTGTTCGTAGTCATCGATCGATTGATTATCTAGTATTGTTTTCAAACATTTAAATCTAAATATTATCTAAAACATTACAAAGCCATGGATTGACGACCTCCGTGGCGTAGCGGTCACCATGCTAGTCCGCCACCCAGAGGTCCCGGGGTCGATTCCCGGTCAGAGCAAGTTGGAAAATGGCCTTTTTCAAATTGTCCTGGGTCTTGGATGTTTATCTATATATGTATTTGTAATAAAAATATAGTATCGTTGAGTTAGTATTCCATAACACAAGTCTCGAACTTACTTTGGGGCTAGCTCAATCAGTGTTATTTGTTGTTATATATTTATTATTATTTATTATACTACATAAACTATTGATACTATCGATAGTAACGATAGCTTGTTCGTCGTCATCGATCGATTGGTTATTAATGATATTGCTCTAAAACATCTTAATCTAAATATTATCTAAAACATTACAAAGCCATGGATAGTTTGGTATTTTTCAATTGAAATATTGATTGTAAACCTATCGATTTTCGACAAACTTAGCTATACATGCCATAACTCCGTAACTCCGAAATTCAAATGAAGCTCCTTTGTAATAAAGCTTCAACTGAAACATAGAAATTGACGTCTTCCCATTATAATAACGTTGTCAGTCATAAAACACTTAAAATTGAAACATTAAACTGAGGTGTTGGCTCAAGAAAGCTCCACATAAAAGTGCCGTAAAACCGACAATGACCTCGTAACGTGAATTGTGGGCGCTTACCTGGGATTGCTGACGGAAATACACCGGCATGGTGAAATAGAGGTGACAACAGGGTTAGAAATTATCATCATCGGGTCTTTTTGTCTCCACTGCAGGAGCACGACCCTCTCTGTATTACAAGCAAGAGCCATATTTGGCCAGAGCAGCCGGAAGATTAGGCCTACACTCTCCTCGCTGGCCAGACGGGTTGGAGAGGTGTTATTGATGTTTATAAGCTTTGTTTAGCTTGTATTTCATAAGACGCCTTCTACGATACCCACGGACTTGGAGTGGTCCTTTTCTACTCAGCCGGAAACTACACAGCAGAAGATCAGAAGCGTACGATTCTAATAAGTCTGTCTTTTAGATTATCAAAAATTATTGAACCAATTTTTTGAGTTTATTAAAAAAGTAAAAAATTATCAAGATACAAAGCATCAAAGTCCGGAGCCGAAGCTTACGTCAAGTGAAACAATGTCTTGATCATTTTTTGTTTCTCAGGGAAAAGAAAAAATAGGGCTACAATTTATTTTAAATCTTAGTATCCAAACAAAACGATAATGTGAAAATAGAAGCTAAGTTCAATAATATGTTAAAAATAGTTGACGACTTCACGAACAAAAGAATTATGATCTAAATTAGGTGCCAAGTTCTGTAGAGAATGCTCAAATTATTTTTTATGAATCTTATCATTTGATCTGACAACAAATCTTCTGGGTCATCTGAAAGCGGGTTAAGTTTTTGATCTAGTCAGTGAGTCAGTCATAATAATGCCTGCTTTTAAACGTTAATATGTGAACAACTATTCGAGCTACATTTATGGAATTTCGGATTCTAGATGTACTTCTTATAATAAATCTTCCAAAAAGTCATATAAGTAGTTTAAAAAGTTTTGAGATGTAAAGGGGCTGATCCCTTGTACTTTTGAATTAGCTCAAAATGGTTTATATAAAACTAGCTGAAGCCCACGACTCCGTTCGCGTGGACTTTATGTCTCTGGAAAATGCTCATCAGGCTGAACAAATTTAATAAGGCGGCATTTTTATATCTCTTATAGTTTACCTGGACCATTATGGTTCTGCATCAGGCGTTCCATTTCCAAATCATTTATACCCTTTATGTTGCCCAGGCTTCATAGCTATAAAATAAAAAAGTTTCATTCGAATCCGTCCAGTATTTCCGGAGATTAGCGTGTACAAACAGACAAACAGACTTACAGACAAACAGACAGACATTTTTTTTTAATTCTTACCTTATTACTACGTCTCCATCGCCCTCAATATTTTTTTTTGAAATATATTTAATGTACAGACACACTATTTTTACTGTTTTATTATATGTAAAGATATAAATATATAAATATGTAGGGACAAATTACACTGATTGAGCTCGCCCCAAAGTAAGTTCGAGACTTGTATTATAAGATACTAACTCAACGATACTATATTTTATAACAAATACATATATAGATAAACATCCAAGACCCAGGACAAATTGAAAAGGCCATTTACCAACTTGCCCTGACCGGGGATCGAACCCGGGACCTCTGAGTGGCGGACTAGCATGGTGACCACTACGCCACGGAGGTCGTCATTTATGTGAATACATACACTGCTGCTGCGTCGCTAGTTAATTTTTTTGAACTGTCCTACTGTCCAGCCAGGACACGCTACCGTGTGTCTAGATAGAAATACGTTCCGTAGACTCAGTAGACATCTACGGAGTAAAAGTAGAAATAGAAACCGTAATAGCTCAAATTACTAAGATGGAATTTAACGGTCTACATTACGAGTGGCGAAAAACCTATGTCTTCATAAAAAGACCATTAGCTAGCATTGCTGTGACAGAAATATAAACTAATGGGAGCTAACTTACTTTAATGTCTTAAAATTTTTACTATTTCTTGATATTATTTAACGTGAATTTTTTTTTTGTAAGTGGATGGAGAACAAACTTTTTTTAACTATAAAGTAGGCCATCTCTCTTAAACGGACATATCTTCAATACATATGCTATCTTTATTATTACTTTCAAATATTTCTAGTCATAGATCTACTAATTAATTTTATCTTCTTATATTTTGTGTAATTTGAAAAAAAAGTCATGTACTCGTATCTGTTTTATATTTTAGAGAATGAAGCTTAACTCGAAAAAGAATTGGTTTGTTTTATTTATCATATTTTAAAAATTCAGCGCCTAATGGCACATCAGACCAATTCTAACTCTAAATTGCACTGATTTGAATATAACACAAGAAATAACTTAAACCCTTGATATCACACTAAAGTCAGATGGATTTCAGCTATAAATTGTGTAAAGCCAAAAGACAGGGTGTCAAATGCTTCACAGATCATATATCAATATGGACTACAAATGTAAAAATTATTTATAATTATACTGCCTCCGTGGTGTAATGGTTAGAGCATTCGGCTCATACCCGGAGTTCGCGGGTACGATTCCCGGTGGGGGCAACGACTTTGTGTTGTTGTCCTAGTTTGGTTAGGACATTGCAGGCTGATCACCTGATTGTCTGATAAGTAATATGATCCGTGCTTCGGAGGGCACGTTAAGCCGTCGGTCCCGGTCACTGTCTTTGACTTTGGTCGTTACCTAAAACCATGTCAGAGGCCTTTAAGGCGGTTTAAAAACTCTGACACTAGTGTTAGTCACTAACACACACGATAAGAAGAATTATTTATAAGACAATTGACAGATGTAGCAACTGCTAGGCTAGTGTACTTTAGTTACTTTCATAGTGTAATGTCTTACGGCATACTCCTGTGGGGGAGTGCAGCCGATATTCAGACTATTTTCATTTTACAAAAACGGGCAATTCGTGCTATTTACGGGTTAGGATCACTCAGAGACTCACTCAGAGAATTATTCAAGAAAATAGATACAGTTACCTTATCATCACAGTATATATTTGGAAACATAATGTATGTAAGGAAAAATATTTCCTCATACAGTAAAGTAAGCGATTTGACCGATAGAAACCTACGTAATAAGAATGACTTAGTTGCCCCATTTTCTAGGCTCAAAACAGTTAGTAAGACGTTTATAGGAAACTGTTTACTTTTTTATAATAAATTGCCAAAATCGGTCCTTGATATGCCGGATAAAAAAATCAAAATGTATGTAAAGAAAGTACTTTGTGAGAAGGCTTATTATAGGACCGATGACTACCTTAAAGACAAAAAAGTCTGGCTTGAGCTTGGCGCGGGTCACTCTTAAAGTTTGTAATATAGGTACTCGCAAATGTCATAATTTGGTACATTTTGTACAAACTAAATCTACAACTAGACATTATTTTAAATTTTGACATTTAAAAAATTCAATTCAAAACAATGTATTCTCTATCCACATTAACTTTAAATATTAATTTAATTGTGAGTTGTCGTCCTTGCAGAAAATGCTGCAGTGCAGTTTGTTACCGCTTCTTCTGCACTAGCGCTTTGGAAGCGGTAGTAAACTTAGCTGTAAGTAACCTTTTGACGTCAACAATTGTACAACAAAATAATGACGATTATTAAGAGATATTATAAATATCCTATGATAATAAGGATATATTTGAATTGAATTGAATTGATTTTCCGAATTAAAACATGTGATGAAAAGTTTTGCCACTTAAATTTTAATTTGGTTTATAATTGAAACTTTAAAGTGCTGTTAAAAATCAATAAGTCATAATTATTGGATAACCATTTAATCACGTAAAGGGGCTACCTGAAATTTCTAGGAACCAGTGCTCCATTTAAAATAAATCATTTCAAAGGAAAAGGAGATATTATACTAATTTATGAATTTTTAAACTATTTTATGCACTACTGTTTATTTATAGTTTAGAGAACTTCAAACTATTTTATGAACTACTGTTTAAAGTTTAGAGTGAGAACGTGACTCTTTTTGAAAAACTGCCTCTTTAGGCTAATTTCGTAGAATAGTTTCACGTTCTTAGTTTAAGGCCCCTCGCCCACCGCGACTTTTTGTCGCGATACTGTCGCGTATTTGCATCGATGCAGTCGCGATGCAGTCGCTAGCTGTGTACCCTCGCCCACCTAAACATGATGCAGTCGCGATACCAACGCGATACTGTCGCGCTTCTGTCGCGATGCAAACACGCGACAGAAAAATGCGTTTTTTCAAGATTTCAATTTGCAAGATGGACTCCGTTGAGGCAACAGTCACGTTATCTTTGGTGCTGCTTTTACGTAAGCAGACGAAGAGTAGACAGCCGAAGCGTGGGCAACGGAAGCAACGTCAATTGGACGCATCCATTTAATAAGGAAACGGTCGCGCGACAGTCGCGCGTTTGTATCGATGCAGTCGCGATACTGTAGCGCGTTAGCATCACTACTGTATCGCGCTGCAAATGCGACTAACGCGCGTTAGTAGTGATGCAGTCGCGTGTTTCGTAATCGCGCGACTGCATCGCGACAAAAAGTCGCGGTGGGCGAGGGGCCTAAATTGTACCACAGTTTAAACACGGAATTCCGAAACACTGTTTTTTTCGGATAATAAGGTGATTCAAGCCTGCAATATTCTAACCAGACCGGTAACAACTTTTCACAAAGTGGGATTCGACCCACGACCATGATCAAGAGAAACGCCTTGGCCACTGGAATACAGAGGCAGTCAACCAGCAGTCATCCATGAGAACGTCTCAGACCTTAAATTTATACATACATACATACATACTATCACGTCTTTATCCCTAATGGGGCAGACAGAGCATTTTGGGTCTTGCGGTTCTATGCAGAGCCCAGGGCCGCAAGACCCAAAAGCCACTTTTAGCGTCATGGTGGGCGAGAAGATGGAAAAGCAATCAATACAGTGATGGGTTGCTAGCCGCATCGCCTGTTAACATGATTTGCATTTTTGCCCATTTCCTCGATCGGCTTTTACGATCTGCGTGGGAAGAGAAGCAGCTGGTACATTCTAAGTTTTTTATTTCTCCCAGACCAGCATGGGATTACTTAAATTTATGTACTTCAAAATTTTATCTTCCATAGTCTCGTATGAGATTCGTTATCCAATCAAATTGTTAGTCTATGAAGATTCGTTTTAAACATGCAAATATATTTTAATCCAAGGTTTTGGCTGCTTTGTTATCTTAAACATGAGCTGGCATTTATCTCATTTACACTTAATTGAATAAAAAGTAGGTACCTATCAATGTTAAAATTTTTACGAATTGGTTAATTAGACTTTTAGGTCATATTTGTTATTTATGTCATTTTAAACAGACTTAAAAAAAGGACAAGTTCATCAATTCATCGCTATCTTTTTTTATGTTTCTTCACCAATTGTTCGAAGACGCCTGGTTCAATTTTTTTTTGTTGTTTGAAATGGTACTTGTGAGGTGGTCCTATAGAAATTTTATAACTGCCTCCGTGGTGTAATGATTACAGCGGTCGGCTCATACCCGGAGGTCCCGGGTTCGATTCCCGGCGGGGGCAACGACTTTGTGTTCTTGTCCTAGTTTGGTTAGGACATTGCAGGCTGATCACCTGATTGTCTAATAAGTAAGATGATCCGTGCTTCGAAGGGCACGTTAAGCCGTCGGTCCCGGTCACTGTCTTTGACATTGGTCGTTACCTAAAACCATGGCCTTTAAGGGCTTTAAGGCGGTTTAAAAACTCTGTCACTAGTGTTAGTCTCTAACACACACGATAAGAAGAAGATAGAAATTTTATCAAAATCGATTGTGTAGTTTGGGAGTGAAGTCGGTTTATCGTTTTAAAAATTATAGGTCATTTCTGTTTTTTTGTAGAGGCATTTTATCTATATGTGTCCGTATTTCGCAAAAAAGAAGATTATAGCACGAAGAATGAATGGTCGAGGCCATAAGAGTTCTTGAATGGTAAACACGCAGCGGCAAGCTCAGCGCGGGACTAGTTAGTCTTTTTTTTTTTGGTTCGCAAACTGGTTGTTACAAAATAAAGAAATATTCTAAAGTAAGTCCCAAAGTGTAACATAAACTGAACAACCTTCTAGGAGCGAACACAGCATGCAACAACCTTAGCAAGGTTGCAGGACAACGCTGGACGCAGGCCGCTTCCAATCGGTCGTTTTGGAAAATCTTAAGTAGACCTGTGTCCAACAGTGGACAATGAAACTAATAAAATTTAATTTTACTTTACGACTTCTTCTTTCTTCTTTTACAGCCTAATCTATCCACCGCAGGATAAAGGTCTCCTACTTCTTCTTCTTTCTTCTTTTACAGCCTAATCTACCCACCGCAAGATATGGGCCCCCTCCATTGCACTCCATTTCTCACCATGTTGCGGCTTTCTCATCCACAGTGGACCAGCTGTATTACGATGTTATCTGTCTATCGTGTCATTGGTCTCTCATGACTTCTGCGGCCCATCCATGGTCGCTAGTCCAATGTTTATTGACTTCATCTTCCGTTCTCTCTAAAACTAATATGACCCGTTTCCAATGTAGTATGGCTATTCTTTTGATTATATCGGCAATCTTGGTCTGCTTTCTTATCTCTGTGTTCTGGATAGGATCTCTAAGGGAAACGCTCAACATAGCCCTTTCCATATCTCATGGTGCCACTTTTAACTGATTCACAGTGAGAGTCCAAATCTCACAGCCATAGGTACATAGGCAGGATACTTTAGAACTAGCTCAAACTAATAACTGTTATTTTAGTTAGTTAAACTGCCTCCGTGGTGTAATGGTTGAATGGAGCGTTTGGCTCATACCCGGAGGTCGCGGGTTCGATTCCCAGCGGGGGCAACGACTTTGTGTTGTTGTCCTAGTTTGGTTAGGACATTGCAGGCTGATCACCTGATTGTCTGATAAGTAAGATGATCCGTGCTTCGGAGGGCACGTTAAGCCGTCGATCCTGGTCACTGTCTTTGACATTGGACGTTACCTAAAACCATGTCAGAGGCCTTTAAGGCGGTTTAAAAACTCTGACACTAGTGTTAGTCACTAACACACACGATAAGAAGAAGAAGAAGAAGTTAGTAAAAATCTTTATTGCACCAAAACATAGAGTTACAGAGTAAAAAATACATAAAACAGATGTAAAAAGCTTATCGCTACTGCAACCTACCCTTTTTCTAATATAAAATTATTTTACCTCCCTTAACACAATATTTCACATGTTTCTAACAACATGTTTCAGCTCTTCAAATCGATACTTGATTAGCCTTTTCGCGCTGCCATCCAATAGATTTCTAACAGTCCCAAAACCCTTTCCGATTCAACCCCTATCAACGATATTTAAACAGCAATTGAGGACGCAACATACGAACTTGGAGCATTTCCAACTGGTATTTGTTTCCAAATAACTATACAGGTTCCACTGCCTATAGGCTATTTTTAACCCCCGAAAAAAAAGAGGGTTGTAATAAGTTTGTTAGTTATTCCCATGCTGGTCTGGGATAAATAAAAAAAAACTTAGAATGTACCAGCTGATTTTCTTCCCACGCAGATCGTAAAAGCCGATCGAGGGAATGGGCAAAAATGCGAATCATGTTAACAGGCGATGCGGCTAGCAACCCATCACTGTATTGATTGCTTTTCCATCTTCTCGCCCACCATGACGCTAAAAGTGGCTTTTGGGTCTTGCGGCCCTGGGCTCTGCATAGAACCGCAAGACCCAAAATGCTCTGTCTGCCCCATTAGGGAGAATGATAGTATGGATGGTATGGATGTAATAAGTTTGACGCAAACGTTTTGTTGAAACACGTGTCGCGCATACGACGTCCGATGTTGCTGCAGCCACAGCGGATGCAGCAGCTGGGAGGGATCATGCATCGACTGTTGGTGGCGGGTGCACACGGGCTGCTGGTGGCAGGTATGCTGGTACTAACAGTGGTGGGTGGGCGCCGGCCGGCAACAGTTTGCATGAACTGGTGGCGGAATCGCATAAAGTAATTCGAATCACATAATATCATCATCATTATTATCAGGTTTCTAGTCTCCATTGCAGGAGCACGCCCTTCTCTGTACTTACTAGAGCCACACTTGGCCAGAGCAGCCAGAGGATTTGGCCTACACTCTTCAAACTGGCTGACTTGTTGTTGGTTGGAGAGGTCGTATTGATGTTTATCAGCTTTGTTTAGGTTGTATTACCTAAGTCGTTTTCTACGACGTCCACGGGAAGACTTGGAGTGGTCACATTCTCTCTGCCGAAACTACACGGCGAATATACATATAATATCTTCATCATCATCATTTCAGCCGCATAACGTCTACTGCTGAACATAGGCCGCTCCCAAAGGTTTCCAAAATGACCGATCTAGAGCGGCTTGCATCCAGCGCCTTCCAGCGACCTTGGTTAGATCGTCAGATATATAGTAGACTTTGTAATCTAAGTGCCCGTGTGTCCCAACCTTACGACCCTCTCACACAATGGCCATGGTCCTCTACCGTTAAGCTGAATGGGCTCTTTGGCATCGTTTTGACATTATAAGAAGTGGGTCCAGTGATTACAGAGCTACAAAACGCTTGTTCGGCGACATTCGGCGTAGTTTCCTTGATTGCTTCGTTTACGGAAGGTAAGGTATCAATTGGGGGCCATTCAAACCCGATTTTCAGTTTGTTGAAACAGGTAATAGTAGACGGCGTATGTTTAAAACTGGAAGCAGTACTTTTTAATACAATATAAAATACAGGACATAAATGCGAGTTAGTCGTGAATGGTCTTAAACGCAAGTAGCCTATGTAGCAACTCGTCTAAAACGCTGATTGTCTAAACAACCTTATTGTTAAGTAATTTCTTCAAAGCAATCTCGCTTCATCATCAGGTCTATTTAGTATCCACTGCAGGAGGACGACCTTCACTGTACTACCAGAGCCGTACTTTGCCAGATTAGCCAGAGCAGAGGACAATTTCGCAAATAAATATTTAAATATGTTTTAGATTAATTGACAATAGATGTAGATGAAGGGAAGGAGGTTTATGGATCCATAAACCTCGTAGATTTCCCACAAAGGTAGGCAGAGAATAGTCTCTGCCTACCTTTGTGGGAAACAACTTTGTGGGAACAAGCATGATATTATGTATGTTAAATAAAACTAACCGATATAAAGGTAAAAGAGATATTGCGTTTAAATTTTAATTAAAATACATACAAAAAACCTTTACAAGCATCACAAACAAGAATGTTGTTAAATTAAACATTCCGACGTGTTTAATTTAATTTATTCTCAAGTGTAATCTCGTAGATTGGATGCGATGGCCGTTTGTACATTATTTATTTAAAACTCGTTTCAATGGGATCAAATGGAGGCTCGTATGACTAGGTGACGGGATGGGTTAGGGGTCGGCCCGAGTTGAAAAATTGAAGAGAAAAAACCAATTTAAAATGTATATTTATTAAGATAACCCTTCTTCTAATACTAATGATAGAGCTGCCCAAAAGTATGAGACGTAGCGTGACGATTGTCATCTAACGTGCCTTTTGAGGAGGAACTCAAAACTTTAAATCGATTTTTTAGTTCGGAGGGTTTAAAAAAATATTGTTTAAAATAAGTAAAAAATTCGCCACTAAAACGTATACGACCATCAACAATGATGATCTCCGTGGTGTAATGTTCACATTGCTATTCCGCCACCCAGAGGTTCCGAGTTTGATCCCCGGACAGAGCAAGTTGGAAAATGGCCTTTTTCAAATTGTCCTGGGTCTTGGATGTTTATATATATATAGATATATATGTCTTTGTTATGAAATATAGTATCGTTAAGATTGCCACAAGACAAGTTTTGAACTTACTTAAGAGTTAGCTCGCATAAAGAAATTTAGAGGTATTTCTACAAATTGTTGGATGTCAAATTTTTAATTATTACCATATTTACTTTTAAACATTTTCCATGCTGGTCTGGGAGCAAAGAAAAAACATAGAATGAACCAGCTGCTTCTCATCCCCCGCAGACTGTAAAAGCCGGTCGAGGGAAGGGCGAAAACCTAAAGAAACATACCATAAATAAATATATAGGGACAAATTACACTGATTGAGTTAGCCATAAGGCGATGCGACTAGCAACCCATCACTATTTTGATTCCATTTTCCGTGTTATGCCCATTAACATGCTAAACGTGGTCTTTGTGTCTTATGACCTGTGGCCCTGTCTACCCCGCAAGGGATAAAGACGTGATTTTATGTATGTATGTTACTTTTAAACAATTTATTTTAAATGAGGCCGCCACTTCTGCTACCATTTCGCCTTAAGAATAGTACTTAAAGATCTAAGATATACTGAATAGTTCAACTCGCCGTCGCCTGTGACTTTCCCCACATATTAATGTGATGAGGTTGCGTCGCGGTCCAATTTCACTTTATTACGCTGCATTTGCGTGAAGACGTGTGACTGGTTACATCTAACATGCTAAGATGTACTTAATTTAGAGGTATATACAAGTTAGTTATTTTAAGGTAGCTAACAACCAGTGGTCGGATCATAGAAGTAGAATTTTTTAAGTATCATCTTCATAAGAGCAAAAGAGATAGCATCAATTTGACAATGAGACAAGTTTTCATACAAAACATGTCACCCATTGTCACCCTGGCTCGAACATCGTTACACAAAAATTTGATTTTCCAAATTGTAAACTGTGTTAATTTATAAGTTATCTTATACTGGAAAGATGGTATCGTACTGCTTTACCCGTAACTTGTGTAGTAGGTACAAATACAACCCATAAAAAGTTATACAGAAATATTTCGTTTCTGGTCACATTTTACAATACTCTATATCCATCTTATACCTTCTAAATCTATGGGTCGGATAATCGGATGCATATTTGCCTAAAGTTAATTTTTGGCTAGGAAATTATGGAAACAAGCATTTTTACATAACTCTGATAAATTTTCATGTGTATGTGAGTCTTTTACTGTCCTGGATAAATAATCAGCTGGGTTTCTATTTGTGCTAATATGTCTTATCTTATATTGAAAAGCTGATAGAAATATGGAGTAATGTTGTAATCTTTTGGCTGCCATTTTTGGAATAGATTTATTAGGACCAAAAATCCTCACCAGAGCTGCACTGTCAGTTTCTAACTCAAACTGACGGCCGTAAGTATAATTATAGAATTTAGTCACACCAAACACTATAGCTAGTGCTTCTTTATCAATAGCAGAATATCTTTGTTCTGCCAGACTTAACTTTTTACTTGCAAATGCAATAGGTCTTATTATACCATTTTGATCTCTGTTTGATATCACCGCCCCAACCCCAACATCCGAGGCATCGCATGTAAGTATTAATGGTAACTTGGGATTATAATGTCGCAAATTAGAAACAGATGCAAGTTTTTCTTTGATTAAATTGAATGCTTGAATACACTGGTCATTCCACTCAAATTTGTTCTTTTGAGTGCATTGATATAATGGTGCTAAAATACTTGACATATCTTTAAGAAATCTAGAGTAATAATTAATTTTTCCAAGAAATGATTTTAATAATGTTAGGTTGGTTGGAGGCGGTGCCAACAATAATGGTTCAATATTTTCTTTAATTACTCCTATTCCACTGTTACTAATTCTATAACCAAATACATCAATGTATTTCTGAAATAGCTTACATTTGTTCAGTTTCAGTTTAAATTCACATTCCTCTAATTTACACAAAACCTTACATAAAGTGTTAACCATTTCTTGCAGGTTTTTACCTGACATATAAATATTGTCTATGAATACTGAAACATTAGGTATACCAGATAATTTCTTACTCATTAATCTTTGAAATGAACCGGGGCCTGTGTTTACACCATAAGGTAAAAATTTAAATTTAAAAGTTCCTAGTTCAGTTACAATTACTGTATACTCCTGAGATTCAGTACTTAAAGGTGCTTGTAAATATGCTTCTTTAAGGTCAAGCTCGCAGAAATATTGTCCATCCCGCAATGTATAAAATATTTCTTCCAAATGGGGTAATGGGTAGTGATCTAACTCCAAGTGTGGGTTTAGTGTTAATTTGTAATCACCACATAAACGTACTGACCCATCAGGTTTTAATATAGGAACGACAGGAGTACCCCATTGACTGTGTTCAACTGGTTCAATACGGCCATTTTCTTTTAATCTAGTAATTTCACTTTTTACCTTATCTCGAAGTGAAAATAGTACTCGCCGAACAGGAAGACAGCGTGGAGTAGCTCCTGATTTTAGTTTTAAAGTTATTTCTTCACCTTTGAAGTTTCCCCATCCCGGTGAAAATACTTCTGCGAACCTTTCCTTTACATATTGTTCTGCTTCTGAAATATTTTGAAAAGACTGATTACAATTTATAATTAAATTCTGTTGCACCTTATTGTTTGAATTTACTAAGCGTGGTGGCCAGAGATCAAATGTTTTTAACCAGTCTCGTCCCAAGACACATGGCATCTTTTCTGATCCTACAAATGCTTTCAAATAAGTGGTATTACCATTGAATTTTACAAGCAAATTATCAATTATGCCAACAGGCTCAGAGTAACTCTGATCAAAATTTCTAAAAATTGTGTTACTCTTCCTTATATTTTTTTTTTTTGAAATAGGTTATGTATCATTTGTATTGGTATTACAGTAACATCAGAACCTGTATCTTATTGAAATTCTATATTTTTTCCTTCAATATTAAGAGTGACATAGTGAGGTGGAATTCTACTTACGCCTAGAGAGTATACCTCCATTTCATTAAACATAGATGACAAGTTATTTTCCTCGCTTAATACTTCTTCTGGACTCGTTGCATTGTTGTTTAACTCCGTAGAAACCAATTTTATAGATTGCTGCATTCTTTTAGAACACATCCTGAATATATGGCCTTGTTTCCCGCACTCAGAACAAAACTTTTTTATAAGAGAACACTCTGACTTCAAATGGTTACTTTTACCGCAACAATAACACTTTTTTCCTTGATTTTTTTCTTGAAAGGGCCGTCTTCTCTTTTGGATTGTAGTGCTTGCGGATGTATTGTAGAACATGGATGCTGTAGTGCTTGAGGAATCGGACACATTAGATGTGTTAATTGCAGCTTCCACTCCTTTGGCCAGAACAATCAATTTATCCAATTTCAGCTCAGCATTCTTTATCAGTTCAAATTTTATAGTGTTTGAACTGACTCCCTCAATGAATTTCTCTTTTATTTGGTCGTCCATATCTGAAAATTCGCATTTTCTGGCCATCTTTTTTAGTTCCATTATGTAATCTTCAACACTTTCTCCATCGTTTTGATTTCTTTTACGGAATTGAAATCTTTTTATTGTTGTGGATGTTACCTTTATGTAATGTTGTCCTATTAGTTTACATAGTTCAGTGTATGACTTTTTGGTAGGAGATACTGGATGACAGAGACTGAGTACTGTATCAAATACCGCGGTACTTAGCTTCGTGATTAACAAAGGCACTTTCTTTTCTTCGGTGGTTTCATACAAAATGAATAAACATTCCAGTTGTTTCTCAAACGCCTCCCAATTTTTTCCATCAAATGGCTTAAGGTTTCCCAGTTCAGTCATCATCTCCATCTTATCCAGTTCCAGTTTTGCTCTCCTCGTTAGCATGGAACATCAGCTAGCGTGATCCGCGTTGTTAAAATAAAAATGGCGGGAACGCTCTTTGTTTCTGTTTGGCAATTAATTAATACCTGTATTGTAGTATGATTTAGTGGTTCCCTCGTCGCCACTGTTATATATTAAAAACACAGATTAATATTAACTGCGGTTTATTTATTAACTTTACTACATACATAACATTTATTAGAAATAAGTACCGTACCAGTCACAACCACCATTGCAGGCCAAAGACAAGCGCCAGCGGCTGCGTTCATAGATAACATATTTAGAAACTAATAGTTGCGTTCTCACACTCTCCCCAACCAGTTATAGCCCAATACTAGCTATCAGACTTACACTTATAAGTTAATCATACAGTTGTAACATACACAATATAACTCTATAAATCTTAATCTAGTTTTAAACTATTGCCACATTCTAACATTTGATTTACATGTCGCTTGCAATGAACACCATTAACCTCTATTAAGTAGGTAACTCCAGGTGTAATCTCACGTACAATAGTTCCCTGAATCCACGGTTTATAACCCTTCCTGTAGTCACGGACCATTACAATTTGTCCCAGCTTAAAGTTTACATTTCTTTGTCCACTAGCATATTCATTGTTTTTATTTAGTGTTTCATACATTTTATCAGTTATGGAAGGTGGTCGCAACAATGAGAACCTACACCTTATTTCCCTCCCCAGCATTAAACGGGCCGGCGTTACTCCACTGGTTTTATGTGGTATACTGCGGTAGTCAAACAAAACAAAACGGCATCTTAAAACATATAATTAAATTCAAATTCTAAAAAAATCGGGAATGCTAAACTAATTGGATGCATATTTACCTAAAGTTAATTTATACTAGTTTGGTAACCTGCTTTACAAAATTAGCCGGCATCCGAATCCATAGTTAAAAAGCATTAAATTTGATCGGAATCTCGAGATTTTTACAATCGATACAAAAGTGCATCTCATATAAGCCAACACCTGAACGTAAGTAAATATACACCCTACCCGATTTTAATCTATAATCAAAACACTAATGTTAATTCTGGACTCTCGGGATTTTTCAGATACAAAAGTGCACTCCATAACTGCCAACATCTCAACTTTAGGTAAATATGCATCCGATTATCCGACCACTGGTCATAACCTACGGTGCTCAAACATAGTCTCTTACGAATGCTCAGATGTCCAAATTGAAGGTGTGCCAGCGAGCGATGGAGCGCAGCATGTTAGGTGTTAGGCGAATAGATCGTGTAAGAAATACCACACTGCGCTCCATCACCAAGATAGCTGATGTGGGAGTAAAAGCGGCTACATTAAAATGGGATTGGGCGGGTCATGTCTGTCGCATGCATCATGAAAGATGGGCACATATAACTGCCTCCGTGGTGTAGTGGTTAGAGCGTTCGACTCATACCCGGAGGTCGCGGGTTCGATTCCCGGCAGGGACAACGACTTTGTGTTGTTGTCCTAGTTTGGTTAAGACATTGTAGGCTGATCACCGAATTGTCTGATAAATAAGATGATTCGTGCTTCGGAGGGCACGTTAAGCCGTCGGTCCCGGTCACTGTCTTTGACATTGGTCGTTACCTAAAACCATGTCAGAGGCCTTTA
Source organism: Acrobasis consociella (assembly GCA_963555685.1). Classification (NCBI taxonomy): domain Eukaryota; kingdom Metazoa; phylum Arthropoda; class Insecta; order Lepidoptera; family Pyralidae; genus Acrobasis; species Acrobasis consociella. The sequence continues at coordinate 970,806 of OY743118.1, forward strand.
AGGTGGTTTAAAAACTCTGAAACTAGTGTTAGTAACTAACACACACGATAAGAAGAAGAAGGCACATATAGTCACCAACTGGACTCCGGACTGTCGAAGAAAGAGAGGAAGACCAAGAAAAAGATGGACGACTTTGCACAGTTAGAAAAGGCATGGCAGATCACGTCTAGAGACCGCGATGGAAGAAAACAAAGAGGGGAGGCTTTTGCCCAACAATCGGACCAATAGAGAATATGTACGCATTTATTTTATTTGCATAATAAAATCCTTGTTAGCCATAGTAAACAAATATGAAAGAATTTATCAAATATCTTAATCTGCGACGAACCTATGATACTTTAAAGTTTCAATTAGAGAGAGAAGTCCGATATGGACTGGTGACGTCATAATTACATGTCATCAATACATTTGCTATGGACAATAGCGTTTTTGCGAGTGAGATAGACATATTTTCGTAAAATCGCTTTATCTCGTTCGTTTTTCCACGAATTTTTATTCTGTTTTCACTGTTAGTACTTTACTTTTGAATATTTACAAATAAACTGGTTAGATAGCCCATATTTTTTTTATGCATATTCTCTATTATAGCTAACGAAAGCAAAAAAGATCATAACCGAAAGGTCCCAGGTTTGATCCTTATACCGATTCTCTGGAGGAGTTAGCGAACTCCATACTTTAACTCCCTGTAGACTGGCTAAAAATCCTACCATTAAATGTTTAGGATTCGTGGATTAACATGTCTTGGATGTTTATCTATATATGTATTTGTTATAAAATATAGTGTCGTTGAGTTAGTATTCCATAACACAAGTCTCGAACTTACTTTGGGGCTAGCTCAATCAGTGTAATTTGTCCCTATATATTTATTATTATTATTATGTCGGTACGCTTTTCAGCCACGAGTCCATGGGGACCCGGTCCTTTAAGGCGTTCATGGGGCCAAAGCCAACATGAAGAGGCCTTTTAGTACCTTTTTATCTAAAATGTGAGATGGCTGCATCTTATTATTATTATTATTATACAACGTGATGATTTATTAAATCTTTATTGTTCATCAAATACAAACAAAGCGTTGTTTACCAGCCACCCTTTAGGTCTTGTTGCCCTAAGCTCTGTCGAGCCCGTTATGGATAAAGACGTGATAGTGTCTAACATTTAAATAAAATTTTATTTATTGGAACTTTAAATTCCCAGTCATATGTTCACATTAGTACGCCAAGTCGATGTTAACTTAATCTCGTAGCTTCTCGTAGCAACTCGTAGCATCTCGTAGCATGCATTAACCTGCTACGTGACTCATAGAACTGCCACGAGTGCTACGACTGATGATATTATAAAGTGAGCGCTATGCTAATAGTTATTGCAACTGTTCTATAATAGGGGTATTAAAACACGAATTGGTTTTCATTACTTGTTTTAAGTTGGACATAAATGTGGGTTTATCACACGAGGCGAATCAGAGTGTACTGTGACACTGGTTGTTTTAATATTGGCAATAAGCTAACTGTTTCAGAAACTTTTATAGAGGATGTAAAGCAAGGGTATACTCTTACAGGAATAAAATTTTAGTGTTATTCAACATAATAAATTATTTTCATAAAAGCGAAAAACCTTTCAAACAAAAATTATTTTAAGATGAATACATTTTAAAAATCTGACGAATCAATATTCCTATTTATTTTTTTGACAACGGTAAAAATATTGTAATTTTTCTAAAAGGCAGTCATGTATGAGGTTTGACAAAATAAACTGATTCTATTTTAATTTTTTAAAGCCATTTTTGTAATATTAGTATGTCGTTATTTCATACAAGTTAAATAAAAGCTTGTTTTTAGGGTTCCGTAGCCAAATGGCAAAAACGGAACCCTTATAGATTCGTCATGTCTGTCTGTCCGTCCGTATGTCACAGCCACTTTTTTCAAAAACTATAAGACCTATACTGTTGAAACTTGGTAAATAGATGTATTATGTGAACCGCATTAAGGTTTTGACACAAAAATAGAAAAAGAACAATAAATTTTGGGGGTTCCCCATACTTAGAACTGAAACTCAAAAATTTATTTTTCATCAAACCCATACGTGTGGGGTATCTATGGAGAGGTCTTCAAAAATGATATTGAGGTTTCTAATATCATTTTTTTCTAAAACGAATACTTTGCGCGGGAGACACTTCCAAAGTGGAAAAAAGTGTGTCTCCCCCCCCCCCCGTAACTTCTAAAATAAGGGAATCATAAAACTAAAAAAAATACATGATGTTTATTACCATAAAAACTACCAGCGAAAATTGGTTTGAACGATATCTAGTAAGTAGTTTTTTTTTTAATACGTCATAAATCATAAACGGAAATTTACCTTTCATTCAATGAAAAATTTAAAAAAAATTAAAAAAAAACATACTACAAGACTTTTATATTATGTTATTTGCTACTACGGAACCCTTCATGGGCGAGTCCGACTCGCACTTGGCCGCTTATTTTAAAGTACCTACATGCACCATTGCTACCCATAAACTCGTACATCATAAGCTGGAAATACTCGTAACGACATCATTAAAAGTAACGTCATAATAATTTTCCAACAAATCTCAAGTGCTAATTAAAAGTTGGGGTAATTATATTCCAACAAACTTTGCCCTGAAATGTGGAGATGCTTCTACAACTCAAGAGGTACCTTCTATCTGTCAAAACCTTGCCGTTCCGAAGTTTATTTAACATAATACACTTAGCATAATCTTCTTAAGACGTAACTTAATATTTACTTAATATCATTAAGGCATAAAAATAATAATACAGTTATTATCTGATTTCAACGTGGCAATGCTGCCAGCCTTTTGGGCACTCTACCGCAGGGCAATAACCTGCAAGACGTTTTCTATTTATAAGGTTTTTCTTTTTTATTATTATTATATGTTTAGTTTAATTTAGATTTTAATTATTTGTTTGTATTGTATTGTGTTAATTATAAAATATCTAGTTAAGTAAATAGATTAGAAAAAAACAAGACTATTACAAATTCTAATACATCCAAGAATATCAGTTTTATCTAGCCGAATGTTTATTTAGGTCTGCATTCACAATGGTATACTTTTATGATGGCAGAATTTTCTTTGGCATAAATACTTTTAAACGAAATTAAATTGCGCATGAACTTTAAGCATAACGTTCCTATGAACTTTAAGCATAATTTTTATGTAGATCAGGAAAAGTATGAAATAAGTATAACAAATAGCAATGGTTACCTATTATATAAGCAGAACGTTATTAATATTAGTTATTATAATAAAATCGCAAGTGCTAATTAACAGTTGTGGTAATTATATTACAAAAAAGCTTTACCCTGAAATAAGGAGATGCTCCTACAGCTCAAGGGGTACCCTGTGTCTGTCAAAATCTTGCCGTCCCAAAGTTTATTTTGCATTACACACTTAGCATAATCTTCTTTAAACATAACTTAATCATCATCCGAGCATATTTTCCCGGTTGCATCCTGAGCAGTAATGCTTCATAGCCCGTAGTTCGCTACTTAACTATGGAGATTTGACGAGGTTATTGGGTTTTTACACAGAGCGACTGCCGTCAGACCTCCGCAACCAACAGAGTAAACCAGAACCAATACTTAGGTAGTTCTATGATCAAACGCTAGATGATGTTCAGGGCCCACAGTACGTGCCCTCCGAAACACGGAATTGTCTTTTTTTTCGGATAAACAGGTGATTTAAACCTTCAACAACTTCTCACAAAGTATGCTACCCAATGGGATCCGACGACGACCTCCGTGGCGTGGTGGTCACCATGCTAGTCCGCCACCCAGAGGTCCCGGGTTCGATTCCCGGTCAGGGCAAGTTGGAAAATGGCCTTTTTCAAATTGTCCTGGGTCTTGGATGTTTATCTATATATGTATTTGTTATAAAATATAGTATCGTTGAGTTAGTATCCCATAACACAATTCTCGAACTTACTGTGGGGCTAACTCAATCAGTGTAATTTGTCCCTATATATTTATTTATTTTATTTATTTATCCGAACCTATGACCTCCGAATCACAAAGCGGACGCCTTGATCACTAGACCACGGAGGCAGTCTTTATATGTAACTTAATATCTACCTAATATCATTAAGGCAAAAAAAAACAATCATTGTTTGACCGAATGTTTCTATGTCTGAATTCACAATGGCATACTTTTATGATGGCAGAATTTTATTCGGCATATTTACTTTTAGACGAAATTAAATTTCGCATGATTTTGTTTAGCATTTACGTGTATGTAGATCAGGAAAAGTATCAAATGCATGACAAATCAATAAAATGCAATGGTTACCTATTATATAAGCTGAACGTTATTAATATTTGTTATTTATAACATTTATTAATTTTTGTTCTTAATAAAAATTAACTATAATGAAACTAGAAAAGACGAATAGGTTTCAAAAAATATAACATTAGAAATTATATGTGAAAAACCATAAGAACGTCGATATAATATCCTCATAATAAAATTCCAAGTACTAATTGAATGTTGCCATAATTATAATTTAACAAACTCTGCCTTGAAATGTGGAGAAGCTCCTACAAGCCAAAGTTCTGAATAGACGAAACAGCCTCTTTACAAAATAAAATAAAATTAGAATTTTAATTTGACGAAAATTTATGGAAACTTGCTTTGATGAAAATGTCTTTGTGTTATTTTTAACTTTTGAAGTTATAAAAATAAGCATTTTGCCTACTCACTCGGATATTTTCGTTTATAAAAGATCAATCGAATCTTAAGCTTTTTATATGGTAACATTTTACTAAATTATTAAAAAATATATTCACTTTTTACATCTATATTTGGGTTGCAGGATTACATTATTATCCTACCAAATTTCACCTGAATTGATCTAGTAGATTAAGAGCAAATTGGCTTCAACAGACGGACGGACAGACAGACGCAAGAGTGATCATAACAGGGTTCTGTTTTTTATCTTTTTGTACGGAATCCTAAAAATATAAAACTTTAGTAATGAAATAATTTTACAGACGTATTATATAAAACTTATTTAAATCAATCGGTAAAGTAAAGTAGAATCATAATAATGATTCAAAGATTTATGATATCATAGCAATAATATGATATTTTAACCTAAACTTGCGCAGGCGCTAGTATGTATTTATGTATGTAAATTCTTTAATGTACAAAAAGACGTCGCAAAAATACAGTAGATAACAATACAAATGCGAACTTGTCCCTATAAGGGATTTCTTCCAGCCAACCCAAAACCAGAAAAGGGAAGATGATTAAGTAGGGTGGAATACTGTACAATACTAACAAGCTAAAATTCAAATAAAAAACTTGAGAGGTGTCAAGGGACACCCGGATGGAACGAAGTTTCCTTTCGATAACTTAACGAAACAAAAAGAAAATGGCTTGCTTTCTATGAGAGAGAGAGAGAGAGAGAGAGAGAGAGAGACAGAGAAACACGCGCACGCCGCACGGCTTACAACTAGCAAAAAGTGTCGTTACAAATTTTGGTCTTAATTTGTTCCGTCCAGCCCCCTTTCGCAACGCGCGATAAGTTACTTTGTTCAAAACCTTGTATAAATGTATAAAACATAAATATATAAATAAAGTTTATAAATCTTTTTCTTTAAAGTTGCTGACATACACAAAAAACTCAGGGAAAATCGCTTGAGGTGGTACGGGCATGTAATGCGACGAAAAGAAGACCACACGACTCGTAAAGTATGTAATAGGCATATAGGAGGGGAAGAGAGGAAGAGGGCGCCCTACTACCTGGAGTCGAACCATCTCCAACGTTTCAAAGACGTGGGGTATAAGCCCAGAAATGACACAAAACCGCCAAAAATGGCGCAAAAGTATTAGGGGGGCCGTATAGGGATACGGCAAGAAGAGAAAAAAAAAAGTATAGAAATCTTATACCCTTAAACGAGCAATTCTTGTATGTATATATAAATATACATTTATTTATAAATTTCTGTGATCTCGAAAACGGCTCTAACGATTTCGCTGAAAATTTGTATATAGGGGTTTTTGGGGATAAACAATCGATCTAGATTAGTTTTATGATTGGGAAAACGCGTGTTGTCGAGTTCTCATGCGTTTTTCTTTCCACCAAGAATATGGTCGTTAATTTCGTCGCGCCGACCGCCTTGTTTTTAGCTCAGCGGTTACGGATACCGACCGCTAGAAAGAGTGTTACGGGTTCGAATCCCACTCGGTGACTTACTTTTGTATATATATATATATATATATATATATATATTATTTATAAAGTTCTGTGATCTTGAAAACGGCTTTAACGATTTCGCTGAAAATTTGTATATAGGGGTTTTCGGGGGTAAACAATCGATCTAGATTAGTTTTATAATTGGGAAAACGCGTGTTTTCGAGTTTGCATGCGTTTTTCTTTCCACCCAGAATATGGTCGTTAATTTCGTCGCGCCGACCGCCTTGTTTTTAGCTCAGCGGGTTCGAATCCCACTCGGTGACTTACTTTTGTTTTTTTTTATGTTTAAGTTTATATATAATTTTTTATTTTGCATTGTTTTTAGACAAGTTTAAAAAAATTTAGTTAATGTCTGATATGTAACCGAGCAAAGCTCGGTCGCCCAGGTACTATAAAAATTAAGTGTCACGATGTTTGTCCGCGATGGACTCCTAAACTACTGAACCGATTCTAAATTTGATTTGCACACCGTGTGCTATTTGATCCAACTCGAAAGATAGGATAACTTACATCTCAATTCATAGTCGCAATATTATTTTATTGTACTGGACTGATGCAGATACGCCGGAGTCTTAAAGTCCACGCGAACGAAATCGCTGTCATAAGCTAGTGAATATATAAATATAAGTACATAATACATACAGTCTTCTTCAGTAAAAGTTTTTGACCCTAGCTTAAAAGGAATATAAAGAGGTTGACGCTTTAATAATAGGTGGTAGTTCATTCCATAAATGAGCAGCCATGACAGCAAAAGACTTAGCATAAGCTCGAGAGGAGAAATTGGGAATGTTAACATTTTTATTACGAGCTAGTAATGCTTATTCCCAACAAAAATGCAAGATTCATTTAGGTATTTGCCCTCGTAATAGAATAAAAAAATTATGTTGTTTGAAGGTTATAACTTTTGAAACAAATGACCCAATTTAAATCTTTAATTCTCATTGCAGATGTATCACAACGTTAGCACAATTAAACTCATTTTTTCTTAAATATTTTTACTTTTCGAGACTTTTATAGTGGCTGGGCGGCCCTAAGTTGATAAGAAACATTTTCATTTCGCAAAGTGCCGTGTAAAATGTTTTGTCCGTGTAATAGAATGACAGAAATAATGTAGGTTTAACTTCGCAGCGCAGCGCAGATTTCAAGATTAAACACGTTGTTTTGCTTTGTGTTTACGTTAATTTATTTTTAACCCAATTTTCTCAAAACTCTAATTTTAGTTATCATCATGTCTTTTTGTCTCTGCAGGAGCACGACCCTCTCTGTACACTGGCCCAGAGCTAAATTATAATACTAAAGTAAAAAAATAAAAAATAATAATAATAAAGAAAAATGAAAAAAATGAATAAAGAATAATAACCAAAAGAAAACATAATTATTATAAAAGAAAAAATCCATCGACCCACAAAGAAAAAGAACTCCAAACTACAAAATCTATGAGTATAATGATAAAAACTCTATGAGACTAGGTACCTGACGAGTAAAATTTAATTTTTTTTAAATTGAATGACAACAATTTTCAGGTCCAAGCGTTTTCAAGTAATTGCGGAATATACATAAAAAAAACAAGTCCATTCGAATTGCTAACCTCTTTTTATGAAGTCAGTTGAAATGTGGACAAGGTTTCCATGATATTACGCACAAAGTCACCTCCTAACTTAATAGCATGGCCCCATCAACTATAATTGGTGTCTGAAAGATGTCCACTAAACCAATTAGGGAATTGATCCACCAATTTTGCACTTGGACTCCCTTAGGTCGTAAAGAACGACCTTGCAGTAAGGCCCAATTTATAGGGCTTTCGGAAACGGGCTAAGTTTTGTATCTAGTTAAACGCTACCGATCTTTAGCTACAGACTTAAGATGGGTCTGAAATTTTTCTTATAAAAATATCTGTCACTTGCTGTGCCCGTGGGCTTCGCTTCCTGTGGGCTCAGGATAATTTCATTCTTATTACTCTAGACATATGATTCATGTTTCTGAATTTACCAATCCGGAGTGGTCACCGCGCGGATAGTAATAATGTAGGTATATTTTCGATACATACCTAAACGGGGAGTGACACAGGACTGTCGAAAGATAGATAGGTGAAAAAAAACCATAGACTATCATAACTAAAAACTATTTCATTTTATTTTTATTTTTTATTTTTTTTTATTTTATTTATTATGGAAAACTAACAGCCATATCTTATCTATTTAAACTAAAACATAAAATAGTTATAAAACTTAGCCAATAATAAGTTTTCACTTATAGATTTTGCCGTATTATATAACGTCTCAACTAAAATTTACAGAGCTAAAGCTGAAATCTTCGGGCTGAAACCTTTACAATATTTGGGACAAAGTTGGATAGTTATCAATAACGCATCGAGGCGTTCCGAAGGCACATGTTTTGTTTCTCTGCAGCCGAGTGGAAAAGTCGGGTCAGTTTGGTAAGATGCTCAACCAATTTAGCGAGTGGCATAGAGCAAATATCGCATGGAATACGGGGATTTTTTGTTCAAGTTTAGTCTATTTTTTTTATTTATTTAACTTTATTACAAGGTTACCTATCTTAAAGTTAATGTATAATACATACATACATACTATCACGTCTTTATCCCTAATGGGGCAGACAGAGCATTTAATGAATAATAAAGATGTAAAAAAAAATTTTTTTACTCCTAGACTTAGGTATTTCTATTCTATAATTTGATTTGTAAGACTATTGTGTTCCAATAAATAAAATAAAAAATAAACTTCGGGATAGATAATTCTAGTTCTTCTGTGTCGTTATTGCACTCGGTGTCGAAAGTGTTCCGTTATGTCGGTCACGGCACACGTCAAAGGCAGGGTCGGCGCGGCGACCGGAAAATACCAAGCTCGGCGTTTTTGGGCGCACCCTGTCTAAGTACTTTACTTACATGTGCGATGAACTATGTAGTTTTTTTATTAGGGTGCGTGTTTAGTTTCTTTGATACAAAACATTTTTATTTGAAGGAGCGACCGAATTTCGCCGTGTCTACGTGGATTTTATATATCGTTTTAAAAAATAATAATAATGAAAAGTAGTTCAGTATCATAGACTGAACAAACCATTCTACAGAAATGTAAACGATTCTGATGAAAACTTGTTAAAAAATAATATTGATAAAAAAAATTTTTTTTTGTTTATTTTGCATCTAGATTTTTTCCTATTCTATAATTTGTTAAGACTGTTTTGTGTGCCAAGAAATAAAATAAAATAAAATATACTTCGAGATAGGTAGGTCTAGTCCTTCTGTGTCGTTATTGTTTGCACTCGGTGTCGAAAGTGTTCCGTTATGTCGGTCACGGCACACGTCAAAGGCAGGGTCGGCGCGGCGACCGGAAAATACCGGGCTCGGCGTTTTTGGGCGCACCCTGTATATGTACTTACATGTGCGTGTGTAGTTTCTTTGATAGGAAACTTTTTTAATTGAAGGAGCGACCGAACTCCGCCAAGGCTCAACATTATTATTATAGTACTAGCTGAAGCCCGCGACTTCGTTCGCGTGCACTTTATGTCTCTGTAAAATGCTCATCAGGCTGAACAACTTTTACTTCTTCTTCTTATATTTAAGAGCTGGGCTCTTCTTGTAGAGTAAAAGGAAAAAAATAAAAGAAAATAAATTAAAGAAAAAATGGAGAAAAGTATAAAATAAAGAGGTTAAGAACTTAGCGGAAGGAAGAGAGACATGGAAAGCACTCCACCGACAAGAGCCCAACTTTTACTAAGGCGACATTTTTATATCTCTTAAAGTTTAGCTGGACCATTATGGTTCTGCATCAGGCGTTTCATTTTCCAATATCATTTATACCCTATATGTTGCCCAGGCTTAATAGCTATATAACAAAAAAAGTTGCATTCGAATCCGTCCAGTATTTCCGGAGATTAGCGTGTACAAACAGACAAACAGACATACAGACAAACAGACTTTTTTTTTAAATTCTTACTCTATTACTACGTCTCCATCACCCCCAATATTTTTTTTGTAAATATATTTAATGTACAGACACACTTTTTTTACTGTTTTATTATATGTATATAGATATCAATATGGTATCGTTGACGTAGTATCCCATAACACAAGTTTAAACTTAGTTTGGGGCTAGCTTAATCAGTGGAATTTATCCGTATGTATTAATTTATTTATTTATTTATTTATTAGCTCTCAACGACCCATTGCTGAGTATACGCTTCCTTTTGTCTGTTCCACTGAATCCTATTCCTTATCTTGCCTTACCTATCTAGATCTTTCCACCAATCCGTTTGATATCATCGACCCACCTAGCCAACGGACACCCATCACTCCGTTTTCCATACCTGGGGTACCACCGTACCACTCGATGACAGCTTACTCCATCTTTCATCGTTCTTTTTAGCCAGTTATCCTGCCCAGTTCCATTTTAGGTTTGCAACCGTAGAGAGCACTTCGTCAACTTTTGTTCGACGCCGTATCTCTGCCAAGTCTGCCTGGAATAAACTTGTTGTACGCATAACTAAAAAGTAGATGTGAGTAGATCAGTATCAGCCACAAAAAGTCCTCTGCCGATTTCTAAAAAAAACCTGACAGCTGTAATTTGGCATGGGTATGTACCATCACAAATTACAGCTTCCTAGTACTTATTGTCTTTGACTTAACTTCCTTTTGTTGTCCTAGTTTGGTGAGATTATTGCAGGCTGATCACCTGATTGTGTCTGATGAGTAAGATGATCCGTGCTTCGGAGGGCACGTTAAGCCGTCGGTCCCGGTCACTGTCTTTGACATTGGGCGTAACCTAAAACCATGTCAGAGGCCTTCAAGGCGGTTTTAAAACTCTGACACTAGTGTTAGTCACTAACACACACGATAAGAAGATTATCTTTGACTAGAACCGCGGACTGACAGACAGATAGATATGGCAAAACTATACCTAACACTTTTGCCATGTCTGTCTGCCTTGTTTACCACAGAACCCTAAAAACTGAAAGCGAAAAACCCGAATGTTTGTTGCGTTTGTTTGAAAAACCGCAGACAATAGGATTGTTAGTGGGTGACATCGGATGTCTATAGACACTTTTAGAGTAAAACTAGAGGTTCGCGCGATAGTAGAGAAAAAACGAACAAAACGGTAAAAGCCAGGACTGTTGACTGCTTTTATTTGCAGCTTTATTTTGTCAAAGCCTCCAATCAGGTTTCCCAATTGGCAGCCACACTTTAAAATAGAAATCGTTTATGTCCTGACATGTTGAGAGTAATGCACTACCTCAAACGCTCCACTTATAAGGTATGCATTATTTCCTATACATTTTAATATGATCATAATCTTCGATCTTATTTCCGTTGTGTATGAAATCTATTTTTATTGTATTCTAATGTATATATATTTATTTATGCATGTGTATGTTTATGTTTGTATGTATATATATACTTATTTATTTTATTTTATTTTATCAAACTTTATTGTTTCAAAGTACAAATATACTTTTAACAAATGGCGGACTTAATGCTAAGAGCATACTTATATTTGATATTATATATTTATAATTAATATTTATTTATTACCGTATTACCTTATATGTATTTTAGTTTATCTTACTTATATATTTTTATTTTTGCTGTCATATCACGATATAATTAAGTTAGTACTATGCTCACTATCGCACCACTCATTTACTATTATTTCTATTTGCCAATCCTGTCACCCAAAGGTAGCCTGTAAGAGATTGCCTTGGCGATAAGGCCGCCTATTGTACATCTGAATTTATATTTAAATGTTATTTTCATGTGTTTTGGTGCAATAAAGTTTTTTTACTTACTTACTTACTTGCATGCAATATACATTATGTTAAAAAAACCCTGTCCGATCCGTTAAGGTGATGTTGGGTAGCTTGTGTAGGTTCTATATATCGGTTTCTCCCAACCCTGAAATCGCAAATCTTCCCGTGGATGTCGAAGAAGGCGACTTAGGAAATACAAGCTAAACGAAGCTTATAAACATTAGTGAGACCTGTCCAACCCATATGGCCAGCGTGGAGAGTGTAGGATAAATTATTTGGCAAAATATAGCTTTTATAAAGACTAAAAAAGACCTGACGGTGGTGGTGAATACATGAGTTTGCAGTTTCCTATTTATGCAAGAGTAAGGAGCATTAATACCGTTTTATTACAGCAATATTATAACTCTGGAACAATTTTTCATCTCCTTTTCATTACACATTTCATTCAGGTTTCGTTTAATGGTCCGCTTTTTACGACTTGGGCTTTCTTTTGTTTAAGAAGTGACGTAATTTCTGGGTTAAAAGCTGAGTTTAACATGATAATGAGTATGGTAATTTCAGAATATTAAATATCTCCCAAGACCTTTGATTGTTACTGTTGACAAGTCCTTTGGTTCGCCATCGGTTTCCGGCAGAGTAGAATAGGACCACTCCAAGTCTTCCCGTGGATGTCGTAAAAGGCGACTTAGGAAATACAAGCTGAACAAAGCTTATAAACATAAGACCTGTTCAATCCGTCTGGCTAGCGTGAAGAGTGTAGGCCAAGTCCTCTGGCTGCTCTGGTAGTACAGAAAGGTGTCGTGCTCCTGCTGTGGAGACAAATAAAAAGATCCAATGATAATGATGACAAATCCTTTTTAGTACTCATATTAAAACATTAATAACATTATTTCTTTATTGAGTGCGTTAATATAGCTAAAAACAACAATAGTTCCTCAATTACTGATATTAAGTAACATGTAGATACATCAATAAATGAATAAATATAGGGACAAATTACACAGATTGATCTAGCCCCAAAGTAAGTTCGAGACTTGTGTTATGGGATATGACTATCGTAACAATAGAAATAAATTAAATAGTCATTTAAATTAAATTTGTATTTTTTATTGTATAAATTGTTATAAATAATACGAAATATAATTTATTGTGAATGCAAAATTGTTTTTATTTTACCGGGAGGGAGAAGCGGGGGCACCTAACACAGGTATCTAATACTTACAAGGTGCTCCCATCCGTGTACTTTATAATAAGTGTTTTGATACTGAAATAAATAATAATAATAAATAAGATAAAAAGGTACTAAAAGGCCTCTTCATGTTGGCTTTGGCCCCATGAACGCCTCAAAGGACCGGGTCCTAATGGACCCGTGGCTGAAAAGCGTACCAACATCATAATAATACGAGCCATCACGTGTCCTACTGCGATGGAGGGAGGCCTTTGCCCAGCAGTGGGACAGAAATATATTTTTTTTTTAAATTTTACTATCGTAACAAGATGTTACAATAGTCATGTAACTATCGACTAATAACTAGATGATGCAATTATCGTTTCTTTTAACAAGCTTAGCAAATAAACTTGTTTCTTATCTTCAAGAACAACAAAAAAGATATGTAAAGATGAAAAGCAAAAATTTTATTCCGTATCAAAATCACAAAAAAAGTTGGTATAAAGTATAAAATTTGGGCGTATTTTGTAAGTATTGAAATTGAATAAGATCTAAAAAAGGTCCTTATACTAAAAATGCTTCCAAGGAAATTGGAGACTCTTATTTACTGTTTTTGTTTCATCGCCGAGCTTTTAAGCTCGTTACGGTGAAACAGCTTATTATAACAAGACTCTCCAATTATGACAATGAGCCCGGGATATCATCCTCTTTTTTATAATTTAAATATTTTTCACTAAATGTAGTATGAAAAGAAAATACCAAATCTCTTTTTATCCTTATGGTTGACTGGGACAGAACGCTTTTAGCGTTAAGTTCGCCAATTGTATATTGTGGAACAATAAAGATTTTATAAATAAAGGCCCATTTAGACGGTGCAAGTTTCTTGCCCGTTGCATGCCATTTTATTGCAGCAATAGACAACTTGCATGGTCTAAACGAAATGTCAGCCATACAAATCATTTATTGCTTCAATAAAATTGTATGCAACACGCAAGAAACTTGCACCGTCTAAATGGGCCTTAAATAAATAAAAGAGCTTGGATTTGTATAACGACCTCCTTATTAAAAACACAGTAGTAAGAGTTCAATCCCCAGCCAGGGGAAGTTGGAAAATAGCCTTTTTTACGACCTCTGTGGCTAAGTGGTCATCCGGATTCGATACCCGGTCAGTTCAGATTGACCGTGGTCTTGGATGTTTATCTATGTATTTGTTATAAAACATAATATCGTTGAGTTGGTATTTCATAATTCACCATTCCACATAAGTCTCAACCATACTTTGAGGGCTAGCTCAATCCGTGTAATTTTTCCTTATATATTTGTTTGTTTGTAATAACTTTGTAATATTTATTGAATACTAGCTCCGTCCCGCGCCTGAAGTAATCTTTGGGGTCAGCTTCATGCATACCAAATTTTATCAAAATTGGTCTAGCCGTTTGCGCGTGAAGAAGTAACAAACATCCTACACACACTCTTACAAACTTTTGCCTTTATTATATTAGTGTGATTTAATATTGATTTATTTTAAAAAATACTGTTGTTAAAAGTTAAGAGGCCATATGTACCTTAGTACTTAGAGATGCAAGTCGCACATAGTGAAGTCGGGCTTGCCTAGCGCCATCCTGCGCTCACCCACACACGCGTTGCGCCTGCGCAAGGCGATTAACACACTGCACCGCACCCCGCTGCGTAGTGCGGGGCCACCAAACAGAAACGACGTGCGTAGACGCGGTGTTAGTGTGTTGTCCTATGCTTGTTTTCTATACAAATGGAGTTACTTGCATGCAGTGCGGCCCCGCACCACACAGCGGTGCGCGTTGCAATGTGTTAATCGCCTTAGACACTAGTTATCTAGTGTACCAGTAGAAGTGTGTAGTGTTTACCAGTAGAAACGCGCGCGGGGCGTGCGCGATGCGTGCAGGGACTAGCATGAGGCGAGTGCGGGTGCAAGGCGAGCATAAGGGCCGCGCTACACTGGATTGGCATGGCATGGCATCGGAAGCGACGCGTCATTTCAAAACAAGCTTTATGTCAAGTGATATAAGATGCATAACCGCTTGAACGCGGAGAGCCGGCCGGCGGCCTGCCGCGGCCTGCCGCGCACTTCCGCGGAAAAGACGCCCTCGGGCGGTTATGCATCTTATATCACTTGACATAAAGCTTGTTTTGAAATGACGCGTCGCTTCCGATGCCATGCCATGCCAATCCAATGTAGCGCGGCCCTAACGCGCATGCGAGTTCTATGCGCTTTCGGGCCTAATTGCGGAAAATTGTTCTCGAGGGAAGTAAGAAGTAAGGGTCCCTATGCTTAGTCAGCGCGGGTCGTCTGAACACGCCCATTCGCCATCACCTCTTGAATACACAACAAAATTCAACACAACATTTACGTAATAAGAAAATACTATAATAGAAATCTTACAACAGAGTACCTTATAAGATTTTTTGAAACCTCTCTTATATAACTAACCTATATGTGGCAATTTATTTCCAATGTTGTAATAATATTTCTATTTTTGTATTAAAAAGGTTCAACACCAGTACCTACCAATATATCGTTTATTTTTATGTTATTAAAGTTCTCGATTGAGAGCATAAACAAGATATTGTTTTTGTGGTTTGCGATCCATTTGTTATATTGGAAAAACAAGTCTATTGTTTTCACAACCTAATAATAAATAATGAACCCGCAGGGCAGCTTGTGGCGAGCTGTTGGTGAGTAACGACACCACGGACCCGAGTGCTCCAGAAAGCCGGTCAGATCCCTCGTCCCCGACGCGTCTTCATCGGTCGGGGTGGAGACCCAAGAGGGCTCGCAGGGCTCTCAGCTCTGCATTGCCTTAATTGGCTGTATTGGCTGTGCAAAGAGGAGTCGTTAGAGCTATTGCTCTAGGGGTGGAAGTGTTAAAAGACATAAAGCGAGTAACTTCGGAGAAAGCGCAGCACACCTCTCGACACCCCCGAGTCGCCCGCACCGGTATTGCTCCTTTGCCGGCAACTATTGTCGGCGCGTTTGAGGGGCCCATCTAGTGGGCGGCAAGCCACCACCTGCCTATAATAGTCAGTAATCATGATTATGGCAGGTGACGTTTCTATTGCAATAACCCAGCATCAGTCCATCCCAAATTTATTCCATAACCCTTAAACCTTTCCCTTTTTCATGCAATAGATTTTTCTTCTGCCAAAACCTATTCAAGGGTACACCTTTCATAGGTATATCCAAGAATAGGTTATGGCGGGAGCGCCACATGACAACAACTTCTCTAAAGGGCCTCTACGTGTTGGATCTGTATCCCCACGCAAGCCTCTCAAAGGACCGGGGTGAAAAGACCCATGATTCTCAAAGGAAATAAATAATAAATAAATATAAATGGACAAATCACACCGCTGCAAGATCCAAAAGCCATGTTAAGCGTAAAAGTAGGCATTAAGGGAAATACGGGAACCAACTAGTCATGGGTTGCTAGCCACATTGCCTGTGACATCGGCGACTGCGGAGACAGCTGCCACAGCATTCAGGGAGTGCTATCATCATCTATCATTATCTCATCATCATCCTTCGAGCGTATTCCCGTTTGCATCCTCATCGGTAACGCTTAAAAGCCTGGGTCCTACTAGGTGATTTGACGAGGTCACTAGTTTTTACACACAGGGACTGCCATCTGACCTCCGCAACCCAAGGGTAGACCAGAACTAATCCTTGGATAGGTTTGAGCATACGCTTGGTTAAGTCATCTTTCTTTTTAGAGAATCAGGCTATTCAAGCCTGTAATATCCTAACCAGGAAACTACTTTTCACAAAATATGCTTTCCAGTGAGATTCGAACCCACTTAATGCGGATCACAGGGCGAACTCCTTGACTTCTAGACAACGGAGGCAGTCGCACTATCATGCTTAGCATAATAATAACGAGTGGGATAATACTAGTCCATGGCGCGATATATACTAACTTACGTACACTATAACACTATTTTTTTAGGTTTTTCTTTTTTCCTAGACCAAAACGAAATATTTCAAATGGAATAACCAAAACACAGTTAAGTACTCGAATTCTATTGAAATAGCTTTTAGCAACTACATAAATTATATTACGTTTAAACGTGTGAGTATTCAAAGACTCAATACTCAATTAGAAAGGTACTGAGTTAGTCTAATTTTGTAGCTACGCGTAGAGAAATTTCGAGTTTGTTCTGAGATCGTGCCGGCATCCATTTTGATTACTTAAACAACTTTGAGTACACATTTGGGTTTTCCAAAAGGTAGGAGTTAAATCAATACTGTACAACTTTGTGTTTAAACGATAGGCTTATTACCAGTGCAAATTAATCATTTCAAATATTATGTTTACCGCATCCATCTGGTTAAATTAGCTAGTTAATTTAACCAGCCTAGCTCATTCTTTTAAAGCAGGCATCGAATACGCTATTTTACAACAAGTCAAATTAGCAACTTTTTTCTAAACGTGAAAACAAACAGTTTCTATGGGATTTTGTATGAAATACAGGCAGGTGACGTCATACATTTTTGGAGTCAAATAGCGCTCTTATTATTAGTTTTTCTACAGTAATAAATTTAAAATAACGTTAAAATGGATATGTTTAAAGACAAGTGACATTATTTTGCGACGCTTTATTTTTTTATTATAGTACAAAATAATTTATTTTTGACTTAGGAAAGTACCCAATTAATGAAGGACTACCAGCCAAATCATTGAATACAACATTTAACCAGATTGATACCCAATGATTTAGATACACTATCCCGTCATATACCTGATGATACAATAAGAGCAATTTGGGTTTTGCAGCTCTGAGCAGACAGACTCCAAAGGCCACTTTTAGAGGGGAAAGTGGAAAAGGAATTAAAAATACTGATAGGCAGCTAGCCACATTTACATTTTGCCCATTCTCTAGATCGGCTATTACAACGAACATGGAAAGAAAAGCAGCAGAACATTCTTAGTTTTTCTATTCTTCCAGATCAGCAAGAAAGACATATAAGACTAGCATGAATGTCACCAAGAAATGGTGACTCTCGCTCTAACTTGTTAAGCTATTGCATAGCTTCTATCGCGGGCCTTGAGCGCGGGGACCGAATCCAGAAATTCCGTAACGAAAAAACCTCACGCTTCCCACTCCGCCTACCATGTAGGTTGCCGCTTCGTCTCCGTCGTCCGTTTGCGACTTTGCCGTCCTTCCTTGTAAAAATTCACCGACCGAACGGAACCACCTTAATGCAATAGCTTTACCGCGGCAGTCCCCGAGTGCCACACGTCTTTTTTTTTTTTTGGTGCAAAGGATGGCCATTGCAATACAGCGTGGTAATGTAGCTAGCGTTAAGGGCACTTTTGCACCAGAAATGATACAGGGCGGGTTTTAATTGTTATATACATTATAACTTGACATTATGTAAAGTGAATATTTTAAAATAAATAGAAGACCAGCATGGATTTCATTCCCAACATTTAGATAAACCCTATGAAGCTTTTATCAATACACAGGCGTGGCTCATAGGAAGAAAAAAACCATTCTAAGCATTATTGAAAGTCCATTGAACATTGTATGAAAATTCCTCGAGCATTAAAGGAAGCGCCTCAGGCAACGCAGTGATACAAGCCTATAGCGGAAGGGTCGGGTGGATAGAATAACCTTTCATAGACCTGTGATTGAGATAGACTAGACCTGCTTGTTTGTTGTACACTAGTGAACTAACTCAACCTACTATGGTCCCGCGCAATATGGGTCTTCATTCCCCGTCCTCGCACCTCTCCCCCGTTCTCGCCTTGTAGAGGTGGATTCAGGCATATTGCGCGGACCTTAAAGAGATTCTATTTCGTATGAAATACTTATATTAAGGCTCCTCCCCGCGCTAGCGACCTTGAAAACACAAAAAAATAATTTCTCTTTCTGTAAGTGAGATTATTAGAAACCCTCGTACAACTTTTTAGCTAGTATCCTGAAGTTTTATTAGAACCTCGAAAGTCATTGAAATACTATCCGGTTTAGAAACCTTTTCAAAAAGAGTCAAAAATGGCCGTTTTTAGTATTTTTTGCAAAGGAAAATTCTGCGTATTTTATTTCAATGATTTTCGAGGTTCTAATGAAACTTAAGGATACTAGCTAAAAAGTTGTACGAGGGTTTCTGATAATCTCACTTACAGAAAGAGAAATTAATTTTTTTGTGTTTTCAAGGTCGCTAGCGCGGGTATGAGCCTTAATTCTGAATTAACGGTGAGCCTTCCAAAACACGCGTAAAGATAACATTATAAGCGCGACGAACATTACTAAATGTATTTCATTACACATAAAAAATAAAACAAATGTATTTTAGGCTAACCTGTATTTTATGCAAATTTTCAAGTGCTACCTGGTGTTTTTTACCTGTAAGCACAGGTACAAAAAACCAGGTAGCACTTGAAAATTTGCAGACATAGTAGATATAATTAAGTATGTTGACTTACCTACATTTTGTATATATATTTATTTAAGTAAATATTTATATATACAAAAACATTGAAAACGTCGTGCAGATCATTGTCCTTCCGTAAAGTTACCAAAAGGCTGGCAGCATTGCCACGAAGTAATTGCCCAATAAATTTATGTAAATAAATGTTTTTGGCTTTAATATTTATATTGGACTTGACCCTCGTTGGTTAAAGGATGACTGTAGAAGTCTACGTAATTGGAGATAAAGCCTTTTAGGGCCTGAGTTACGGTGATCGGAACTTTACGGACCTGTTTAGATATCCACTCTTTTGAGACTACATTGGAATGTTTATTTGTAGTAAAAGTATACGTATCCTATTTGCTAGTCAAGTATGTTTAACCTTTATTGTACGAAAAACAATTTGTTTAGCACAATAAGCGGACTTAATGCTAAAAGCATAAACAGGCTTTTGAGGGGAAATGTAGGTGGATGTAAAATTATAGGATTTGTAAAAAGAAACGTGGTTAGGAAGTGGGTATACCGTGCGATGAACTAGCCTTAGTAAAATACCCAATTGTAATCAGTTGTAATAAATTATTTTGCACTCATAACAAAATAAAACGTCGCAAAATAATGTCACGTGTCTTTGAACATATCCATTTTAACGTGATTTTAAATTAATTATTGCAGAAAAATTGATAATAAGAGCGCTATTTGACTCCAAAAAACTATGACGTCATCTGCCTGTATTTCATACAAAATCCCATAGAAAGTGTTTGTTTTGTCGTTTAGAAAAAAGTATCTGATTTGACTTGTTGGAAAATAGCGTATTACGAGTATGTAGAGCAATAGTGATATAATAATAATAAAACGGCGTCGGGACGTGACGACCCCATCGCCCACTGGAGTCCCTTGATTGTGTTGCGCCCTGGCCGCATTTTCGTGGCTAGTTAGGGTGCCCACAGGCAGTGTAGCCAACTAGCAGCAAGTCACCATCTACCAGGTTAAAATTATTGTGAGAGATTTTTAGGTAGATGTCCGTATCTCACTCCATAACCCAGTTATCCTGCCCACTAACATCCCATCCACATAGGCCAAACCAAGTCAATCCCTCCCTGGCAATAGTTCGGCAGCTATGGAGTATCTCAATGGTACATTAAGGGATAGACCTCCGTAGATGCAGCCAACCCACATTTTAGATAAAAAGGTACTAAAAGGCCTCTTCATGTTGGCTTTGGCCCCATGAACGCCTCAAAGGACCGGGTCCCTATGTACCCGTGGCTGAAAAGCGTACCAACATAGTAATAATAATAAATAATAAAATCGTTTATTTCCTCTTTACAAAAAAACCACTTTTCTGATAGATGATAGCGTTCGATAAATGCTGTCCCTAGTGCTACAGCGGCTAGTTTTGGTGTTTGTATGTATATTTTCTTTATATTGGTCATCTGCTTATAAACGAATATGTAAGAGGAAGTACAAAGGTGGCCCCAATAACCGAAAAGCTAAGAAGCAATAGACTAGGATGGTATAGACATGTAAGGAGGAAAAAGGAGGGCCACGTTAAAAAATATGCTTTTGAAGATTATTCGATATAGGAACAGAGGACAGCCATATGGGACAAGTGCCTTGACAAAGAATAGAGGAAAATGGAAAAGATTCACATGCTGTCCACGTAAAGTGAGATAAGGTGAAGGTGAAGAAAAAAGGATCTGCTGGACTTATGACGATCTGCTGGACTTATGACGACCTCCGTGGCGTAGTGGTCACTATGCTAGTCCACCACCCAGAGGTCCCGGGTTCGATTCCCGGTCAGGGCAAGTTGGAAAATGGCCTTTTTCAAATTGCCTTGAGTCTTGGATGTTTATTTAAATATGTATTTGTTATAAAATATAGTATCGTTGAGTTAGTATCCCATAACACAAGTTTCGAACTTAATTTAGGGCTAGCTCAATTAGTGTGATTTGTCCCTATATATTTATTTATTTATTTATGACCTCTCCCAAAATACTCCAACAAAAAGAGGGTGTAAGTTTGACACTTACGTCTGTCTACGAGCGTCGATGCTACAGACAGACCGACAGACAGGCCGACGACGTCTGTTTGTCTGTGGCATTACAGCTCTTGAACAGATCCGATGCGGTTTTTTACGTAAAAGCCAATATTCTAGCGGTGATTCTTGGCTATGTTTAATAAAAATCGTTTTTTAAAGTATAATCTTTATATATATATATATATATATAAACTTAGAATGTACCAGCTGCTTCTCTTCCCACGCAGATCGTAAAAGCCGATCGAGGGAATGGGCAAAAATGCAAACCATGTTAACAGGCGATGCGGCTAGCAACCCATCACTGTATTGATTGCTTTTCCATCTTCTCGCCCACCATGACGCTAAAAGTGGCTTTTGGGTCTTGCGGCCCTGGGCTCTGCATAGAACCGCAAGACCCAAAATGCTCTGTCTGCCCCATTAGGGATAAAGACGTGATAGTATGTATGTATGTACGTATCTTTATTGGGGGTTACTACTTAAAAGTCAGGGCTTTCCCTAGCAAATAGATGGCGCTACGAATATTAAGTCATATCGGTAGTGCCTCTTCCCATGACTAGATGGCGTTCTTGACAGTCGGGGTTTTTAATTTGCCTAGCAAATAAACTTGTTAGAATCTATTATGATCAACATTTACATTTTTAATTTAGATATTAATTTAGATTTTTAATTTAGTTTTTATATTTAGTTCAGTAAGTATTTATTTAAAGTTAGAATCTATTGTATATGGTTTTTTTTAACTTCTTGGGCTATGAATGAATGAATGAATGAAATCGTTTATTTCAGACTGCATAGGTATTCAATACAGGTCCATATTTGTTAGTAGGAAACTTAATAACTATGTTAATAAAATTTAAAATGTGGGTTATTATTTGAGTCATGTAGGGATTATTATTTGAGGCTATACACCTCCTCAGAATTTTTTATCAAAGTAGTTAAAACGAGTAACAAACATGTTATCAGTAGGCTCATCTCCAAAACCATAGATAAACTACGCGCGTAGATATTTTCCGAATCTTCTTACGTGTTCAAAAGTTTTATCTCGAGGACTGCACTGAACGCCACTTCGGGATAGTCTTATCGAAATAAGCCCCATAACAATATGAGATAATATCTGTAAGCTCGCCTGAGGGATCTGAAACAAAACTACTAGCAAAAGTAAGCAGAATGTGGGAAGGTACATTTTTAAACCTCTACAGAAAAAAGTGGTGGTAAAATTTGACTCGACGAACGATAATTGCAGATGTTCTGAAGAAAGGTGATGTAAGGAATACCTTTACATTAACTTTAAGTATTAATTTAATTGTGAGTTGACGTCCTTGGAGAAAATGCTGCAGTGCAGTTTTTTACCGCTTCTTCTGCACTAGCGCTTTGGAAGCGGTAGTAAACTTAGCTGTAAGTAATCATTTGACGTCAACAATTGTGCAACAAAATAATGACAATTATTAAGAGATATTATAAATATCCTATTATAATAAAGATATATTTGAATTTGAATTTGAAAAAAATTGAACTCGTAAACGAAGAGCATGAAGAAAAGAGTATTGACGAAGCAAATGAGGTTTGCAAGGATCGTAGTAAGTAAATCTATAGTAGTACATGGGAAACTGGCGTGAAAATATGTAAGTATATGTATGATTTTGACGCTAATATCTCTCATCTGTGTGTTTGTCTGTGCTCAACAGCCTTTATTTATATTTGAATTATAAATTGTATTACAATCACAATAATAAAACAAGTTTAAATATTCCAAATTCCAACAAAATAATTCTAGTTTATGTAACTAATGTATCTTAACTAAGATAATAGGAGCCCTGATTTGTCAAAAATGCAAATGAAAATACATATAAAACACGGACTAACTTAAGTCTTCTTCTTCTTCTTATATTTAAGAGCTGGGCTCTTGTCGGTGGAGTGCTTTCCAAGTCTCTCTTCCTTCCGCTAAGTTCTTAACCTCTTTATTTTATACTTTTCTCCATTTTGGCTCCATTTAAAGGCCCATTTAGACGGTGCAAGTTTCTTGCCCGTTGCATGCCATTTTATTGCAGCAATAGACAACTTGCATGGTCTAAACGAAATGTCAGCCATACAAATCATTTATTGCTTCAATAAAATTGTATGCAACATGCAAGAAACTTGCACCGTCTAAATGGGCCTTAAGGGATATAGTACGGTGGTTTCCCCATTTGCCTTCCGTACCGCAGTATTTGATTCGACTAACTTAAGTACTCGGTTTAAACCATTTCCCGCCCAAAACACGATAACCTCTCGCAATATGTCACCTTTTTCGTCACTGTCAACTTCATATGTGTGATTATTGGCTTAACACAAATTAGTTCTCATTTTATACAACGTGGAAGGGATATACCCATAATTAATCAAACCAAGAGCTATACTAGACCACTAAAGTATAATCAAAAATATAATAACAGTAAAAAAAGAACAAAAACATTTTTTGACATTTCTGTACTAGAGTCACAGAATACAACAAGTACAGAGTTTTTACTGCCTCCTTGGTGTAGTGGTTAGAGCGTTCGACTCATACCCGGAGGTCGCGGGTTTGATTCCCGGCGGGGGCAACGACTTTGTTGTCGTAGTTTGGTCAGGATATTGCAGGCTGATCACCTGATTGTCTGATAAATAAGATGATCCGTGCTTCGGAGGGCACGTTGAGCCGTCGGTCCCGGTCACTGTCTTTGACATTGGTCGTTACCTAAAACCATGTCAGAGGCCTTTAAGGCGGTTTAAAAACTCTGACACTAGTGTTAGTCACTAACACGATAAGGAGTAAAGAGTGTAGTGCTAGAGTACTGCCGCCCGGTCTATTTGTATGGTATGCCGATATTTTTTTGGTTATTTGACTGGTATTTTTATTTTTTATGCTATAGTGATCTAGTATAGCCCTTGGTTGGATTAATTATGGCCAAATTGTCCTGGGTCTTGGATGCTTATCTATATATGTATTTGTTATAAAATATAGTATCGTTGAGTTAGTATCCCATAACACAAGTCTCGAACTTACTTTGGGGCTAGCTCAATCAGTGTAATTTGTCCCTATATATTTATTTATTGTTGGGTATGTCGCTTTCAGGTTGTTAAAAGTTAAAGTCTTTTAATGAAATTAAAAGAACTTAAATACCTACCCAAGTAAATATGTTATCCCTATTTTAAAAGTGGTTTAAAATCAACGGTGTATTTTTTTACCAAATAATGTTTGCAACCAAGTAACGAAGATGGTTTAAAGTTTTTTACCAAGTAACGGTTGCAACTAAGTAAAGGAGATGGTTTAAAGTTATAAAAATACTTTCTTTTTGAAGTCGTTTAAAAGCCTCGGCAGTAGGATCACAAAATTTAAATAAAAACGTATTCCCAAAGCCCACGTTTGGTATGTCTGTCACGCACTGCGTTAACACAATATGAAGCAGAACAACACGACTCTGGAAAAAAACAACGCGGGTAGAAAGATTCAGTCTTACTGTAGCGTGGACTTAAGTGAGAAGTTGGTTTAAACCATGTAGCGTGAATTTACGTGAGAAATTGCTTAAAACCGTTATCCACCTTAATCAAAATGGGACTAAACGTTGAGAAAATAGAAACAAACCATTTACAACATCATTTGATAAATAAAACTTGCTAGGAGGAAACCAAGCCGTTCACAACAAAATTCGATACATAGGACTCGATAATAGGAACAGGCTCGGAGGCTAGATTCCTATTTGTAGTAGTGCTGTGTTTCTTTAAATTCTGTTTAAGGGTGTTCCCAAACTCACCCTTGCATAAATCGCCACAGTAGGTAGACTAAACATTAAACACATCGACATAAAGTTCTAATAAAAATAAAAAAAACTTAGAATGTACCAGCTGCTTCTCTCCCCACGCAGATCGTAAAAGCCGATCGAGGGAATGGGCAAAAATGCAAATCATGTTAACAGGCGATGCAGCTAGCAACCCATCACTATATTGATTGCTTTTCCATCTTCTCGCCCACCATGACGCTAAAAGTGGCTTTTGGGTCTTGCGGCCCTGGGCTCTGCATAGAACCGCAAGACCCAAAATGCTCTGTCTGCCCCATTAGGGATAAAGACGTGATAGTATGTATGTATGTATAAAAATTCTATATATTTTTCAAACCATCTTACAAAATTGGATGACAATGGTTGAGAAATGCGACTTGTAGGCGAGTAGAATGGCCGGACAAACAAACTGACGTACAACCGGACCAAATTGAGCCGCCTGGCTTGCTTGGTCAATTATTCGTCAGCCTGGTTGTGCCGAAAAAGTGTATAGCAACCCGGTAAGCTATGTCACTGCACAAACAATGTGTCGCGAGCCGGTGCGGTGTACGGGTCTCTCGTCACATTCGCCCTGATGAAGACCTCCGGATGAGGTCGAAACACGTGCAGTAGCTGACTCTATACCATAGAAGTAGAATTTTTTTATTGTGTAAAAAGAACACACTAGCCGAGTGCGACAGATAATCTGACAAGTGTCATCTTTATAAGAGCAAAAGAGATAGCATCAATTTGACAATGAGACAAGTTTTCATACAAAACATGTCAGCCTTTGTCACCCTGGCTCAAACATGGTTACACGAAAATTTGATTTTCCAAATTGTAAACTGTGTTAATTTATAAGTTATCTTATACTGGAAAGATGGTATCGTACTGCTTTACCCATAGTTTGTGTATTAGGTACAAATACAACCCATAAAAAGTTACACAGAAATATTTCGTTTCTGGTCACATTTTACAATGCTCTATATCCATCTTATACCTTCTAAATCTATGCTCTATACGTGAGTTACCCGTGTTTTGAAATTAATAATAGGGCTTCGTTTCAAACCTTATCTCTACGCTCTCAATACTTTGTATGACCCGACACGCACGAAGCCTACGCTCTGTATTGAGAAGGCAAATATACTCTGAGGCGTAATATCAAAGTCCTTTTGATTATCTCCCTTTGACCTGATACCACTGGATTAAATAATCTAATCGTTTGAACCAGTAGTAGAACTGTTTGTGCCATTCCTCATCAGCTTGACGCCTACCCATCGTCTTATAAGCATAATCACAGACATAGATAGATAGTGAGCGAGCGAGACCACAGATATAAAATCTATGAGTATGAGCGAGACGATCAGGGCAGCAGCGTGCGTCTTTGATAAATCGTTTAAGGGTCCTCCCCGCGCTAACGACCTTGAAAACACAAAAAAATTAATTTCTCTTTCTGTAAGTGAGATTATCGGAAACCCTCGTACAACTTTTTAGCTAGTATCCTTAAGTTTCATTAGAACCTCGAAAATCATTGAAATAAAATACCCTGAATTTTCCTTTGCAAAAAATACTAAAAACGGCCATTTTTGACTCTTTTTGTAACGGTTTCTAAACCGGATAGTATTTCAATGACTTTCGAGGTTCTAATGAAACTTCAGGATACTAGCTAAAAAGTTGTACGAGGGTTTCTAATAATCTCACTTACAGAAAGAGAAATTAATTTTTTTGTGTTTTTAAGGTCGCTAGCGCAAGGAGGAGCCTTAAATCGTAGCGAGCGGTTTCTTTGATTCGGTTTAAATTTCCCATTACTAAATTTGCCTGTGACGTCACAGTAGACATTACAAAAGTTGGCACGCTTGGTTTCCATACAAATTTTGATACGGGCGTTATCTATTACATCTATATCTGTGAGCATAATTATTTGTCTTCCCTGTTACTAGATGGCGCTAAAAAGTAATATTTAAAGCATTAAAATCTTTTATTACTGTTATTTATATAAATGAGTATTCTAATTAATTAAATAAGACTTATATCTATTAAATTCAATAAATATTTTTAAGGATATCATATTGTCGTTTTATTGCTAGTCGTGTGTGCTGCCATCTCTGTGAGGCTACCCTGCAACTCCAGTTTTGCCTACCTACGGAACCTCCAATAGTTTCTATGGAGTTGGGTATAGCGACCACGAAGGTATTAATGAAACCCATTGGATCTGGTTCGGTCCATCACCGTCTACAGGCCAGGAGTGGCAACGGGATAGTGGATAATTTATTTGATTATTGCAGAGTATTTATACTAAAACATTGTACAGTGTTTTATTGAATCTACACGTCCAGTTAGTACGTGATGCGCTAAATTAACAAAATATATAATTTGCTTATTAATTAAATATATATCCTAGTTGACATCACGTACGACTTTATGGATGCTGCCATATTGGGTATCTGTTAAATTAGTAATTATATATCTTTGCTAGTGTGTAATAATGATTGTTGTCACTAGATGGCAGGATGGCAGTCATTGAAGTATGTTTTTAATTCGGTTGAAAACAGTCTTTTTAACCCCTACAAAAAGAGGGGTGTTATAAGTTTGACTTTGATGTCTGTGTGTTTGTATGTGGCATCGTATTTCTCAAACAGATCATCCGATTTCGTTACGGTTATTTTACGGGAAAGCAAGTTTATTTGGTTTTAGCTATGTTTGATGAAAATCAGTTCAGCCGTTTAAAAGTAATTTAGGGGTCAATGCTTAAAAGTCAGGGACTTTTAGTTTGCCTAGCAAATAATAGATGGCGCTACGGAAATACATTAGGATATTTAGTTCCGCTACTAATCACAAGATGGCGTTCTTTAAAGGCGGGGATGTTTTAATTTGCCTGGTAAATAAACTTGTAGTATACAATACATACATTTTCTTACCTAGAATTTTACTATGATATTTTTATGAATACATCAACTAGTTAAATAGACCTTTATACGCTTTACAAGATTTTCCATTGAAACTTTACTGGATTCATGCCTCCAAAACGCTATGTGAATAGCAGGTTTAGCATTTTTGATAGAAGTTGAATACAGGAACCACGTGAATACTTAGCTTTACACTATAATCAGTGTAATGAATGGCTCTTTACACTCAGTTTTGATTCACGGTACAAAATTACCTCTCTCATAAACATCTTGAATGAGTGACTTGAAAAGTTGATCTAAAGTGCTACCTATGCTCATGTTTTCATCTTTCATGGTTGAATTGAATTAAGCTTGAAATGTTATTTCATTATCATCATTAAATTTGACTTAAGTTTTTAGTATTATAATGTTTATTACAAGATTTTGTAACACGTTTTAAATGGACTATTCTCAAAGCAATAAATATTGGAATTTAATTCATTATGAATCTTGAACACGCGGTAAATCTTTTAAAAAAAAATGACGGGTTGCACTCTGGGAGTGCCGGCAGAAGTGAAAACTTGAATATTAACGTTGTGCATTTTTGAATAAACACACACGAACATTCGCGCAAGCGCCCTGCGCCGCCTAAACGAAACAGCAGGCGCATGCATACATTTTCGCCGCGCCGTAGAAAGAGAGGGGATACTCTCCATCTGTCTTACGAATTTTCGATCAGGTCACGTGTCCTGACGCGAGTTTAACATTTTTTACCCATTCCAAAAAAAGTGCACAACGCCGCTAAAGAAGTTTTCACTTCAAAAATTAAAAGTAAGCGCTGTTAACTGCGGGTCCATATTTATCTGTTGCCAAATATACACGATGATTTTTTATTGATTTTGATAAAAATTCAGAAACAAAAAATGTTGTCTAAAACTCGAAAGTAAAATTGTGAGATCAATTAGTAGTACCGCCGCCATACATCGCCCGCCGGCCGGCCAGGGTCATCGACATTACGCAACTGTTTGGCCGGCGTATAACTACGAGTACGTGGTCTCGATCGGAAATCATTTACGCAACTTTTTTATCTTATGACATACAGAAATTTGGATTACGTATATGGATAGAGGAATTTATTTACTATACGACTATTTTCTTCGTAAACCAATGAAAAGTCAGCGTGTATAAGTAGTTACCATGTGAAGAGGCTGTCTTGTTAGGGTTCCGTAGTAAATAAGGAAACTTTATAATTTCGCCATGTCTGTCTGTCTGTCTGTTTGTTCGTGGTTCTACGCAGAGACTATAAGTAATAGAAAGCCGTAATATGGCATGGGTTTGTATATTTATCATGCCGTAAAAGAGGTAAAATGAAATCTGAGAAAAAAGAATAGGATTGCTCCCATACTTGTAAAGTGGGAGTAAATTTTGTTTATCCACTAACCTATCGTGGGAGGCCTTTGCCCAACAATGGGATCTAGCGGGCTCTAAATAATAATAATATCGTGTGAGATATCGTTGAATAGGTTTTCAAAAATATTGTGTACTTGTGAACATAACATTTCAATTAAGGGATCCGTTTCCTAAATATTTGGTTTTAAAGTACATATTTATGTTAGTAAAGTGTCTCCTCCCCTTTATTTGCTAAACAGCTTGTATATGAATACGTGTAAAAATTTACAGCAGTAGTAAATATAACAAAGTTATAAAAAAAGCTATCAGATTTGAATTGAGTTTACAAATTAAAAAGTTATTTTACACTGGCCTTTTTACACTGGCAGCTATTAATCTTATGAAGCAAGGATGTCTTTTTAATCTTTTTCAAATATTTTGATGTTACATATTTTTTTTATAAGTATGTAGCGGTAAAGGGTCGCCCTAAACTGCCATGGTCTGATGATCTCTGAAGATCTTATAAGAACTGACAAAATACTGCTTCGGGTAAAGACAAATCTTATACCTTTAAACGAGCAATTCTTGTAAGTATATTTATAAATTTCTGTGATCTCGAAAACGGCTCTAACGATTTCGCTGAAAATTGGTATACGGGGGTTTTTGGGGGGTAAAAAATCGATCTAGATTAGTTTTATGTTAGGGAAAACGCGTGTTTTCGAGTTTTCATGCGTTCTTCTTTCCACGCAGAATATGATCGCTAATTTCGTCGCGCCGGCCGCCATCCATTTAGGCTCAGCGGTTTATAATGCTGACCGCTAGAAAGAGTGTTACGGGTTCGAATCCCACTCAGTGACTTACTTTTGTTTTTTTTTATGTTCAAATTTATATATAATTTTTTATTTTATATCATTTTAGACAAGTTTAAAAAAATTTAGTTATTGTTTGAGATGTTGTCGCCCAGGTACTATCTGAATCTCGTAAGGTCCCGCGCAATATGCATCCCCGTTCCCCGCCGCCGCACCTCTCCCCCGTTCTCGCTATGTAGTTTTGAGCGCGCGGCTGCATACGGAGCGCCAAAGTTCCGGAGTAGGGGTTTGCGACGTAATCGTGCTTAAGTGTGACGTCACGCGAAATTTATATGCATTTACTGTATCTTTGTCATTTTTGGTTTCTCAGAGAAAAGAAAAAATACGTGTACAATATTTTTTAATGATCTAACCGATGGACCAAAAATATTTTTCGTCATGCCTATTCAGTGACTCACCGCTGTGATGCCGCGATTCGCGATCAAGGATTTTGTATGGACTTGTTCTGACCCTTACACACAATACCACCGTGGCAACGACTTAAGAGTCCGGCGACCCTAGACTTCTCCATACAAACGTAGTCTACGTTTAATTTTGAAACCACATGTCAGATTCTGGTAAAAATTGGTAATTGTAAAGAAATTGCAATTATCTAGGGTTATA
Source organism: Acrobasis consociella (assembly GCA_963555685.1). Lineage (NCBI taxonomy): Eukaryota > Metazoa > Arthropoda > Insecta > Lepidoptera > Pyralidae > Acrobasis > Acrobasis consociella. Next base: position 1,001,957 of record OY743118.1, read on the forward strand.
ACTGGTTTCCTATCTTAAAATTATGAACTGGAAAGAAAATATAACGATTTAGAAGTTTCCCATACTAATGATCAAAAATGATATAAAACACTATATTCTATTTCAAGTTCATATTTTTACCGTCGCACAGTGGGAACTTTGACTCATTTTCATATCAAAAATCTATAACTTATTTGTTAATAAAGATATTCAAGTGATTTTTTTCCCTGATAATCTTGATTGTATGTGCTTTAAAATAATGTATATTTCGTATGTAAAAATTTATTTATAATAGTAAAAAAAAAACAAGAAAGCAAAAAGAAGACAATTTAATTCTTACATCTATGTTCTTCGAAGTCAAAAAGGCATAATAAACATCTACTATGTTAAATACAAATAAATAAACTCTAATATGACTTAAACGTCACTCAAGAGCTCCTTTGCTTCATCAATAAGCTCCAAATATTTTTTGTTGTATGGTTTTCTTATGCTTGAAATGTATGGATCAGAGGTATACAAAAGTGAATGTAAAACGTCTTCATTGGTTGCTGCCCTCGAACATTTTCTTGCATGATGAAGCCTGAACTGTTTATAGTCTTTATTTCGTGACTCTTGAGCATCTTCGGAGAGTTGCCCAATAGGCAAGACAGAAAAATGACGAATAACACTCTCACCATGAATCAATACCTTGTGTACAGAAGATGGCATATAATACCATTTATATTTATTAACATATAATTGTGCTGTATTGAAAGCATACTGACCAAATTTTGTGGCATCAATACCTCTACCGCTTGACATGACCTGAAGTATAACGTAAAACTGTTTTATTAATTCCTCATCTATACCTGTGATTTCTGATGAACACTGGTAATTTTGGAAAAATCGTCTGGCTGTATTTCCGTCATTTGTGTTGCCACTAACTTGCTTTGGTTTATCAATATTCAATCCAAGCTCTTCTCTAAACCTTCGCTGTACGTAAGTCTTCTTTTGTTTTTTTAAGGCTTTAGTTTCTTTTGTTGTGGCAGACCATTTTTTAAAACCAAGATTGTAAGATAAATGTAAAACAAGTTCCATAAATCTGATCCAACAATGCAAAGTCGAAAGGCCATATTGATAGGCAGTTTCATCGACAGGTTTATCCTGCACTTTTTCTAAATTGTTCATCTCTGATGGTTTAGCACCGCAAATGGTACATACAGCACCTGATGAAGTTTCTGTCAATACTTGAGCTACTTTTCCGTCAATCATAGTTAAAAATAATGTATGTTTTATTTCAATACCTTCGCCATTATGATTGATTAGGGAAGGATTAAGGGATAAAATTTGAGCATTTATTTCATCGACTACTTTTCTTGTCTTCTCAGGCGTTTCTTTTGAAAATTCTATTAAAATTGGTCTGCAATATCTCACTGATGATGGAGCAGGATTATTCCACAATACTTCATTCGTATTCGTATTAACAAGTCGCAGGGGCACTAATGAAGAAATAAATAAATTGGAGTCTGAAATGATGTCATTCTCTTCAGGTTTACTCTCTTCAGAAAGGACTTGCTTATATTCGCTCTGTCCGCTTGACCCATCACATCCCCATTTGGAATATAACATTAAGTGGGTTGAACCAGTTTTAAAAACAGCATTAATTTTTAAGAGTCTGGCTGAGGTGTGATCTAAAAGATCTTGCAGTTTGATTTTTGCTCTAATGTTAGTAATTTCAATGCTTGATTCTGGTGGATAGCAATTTTGTTTAGCTTCACGAATTAATTTGTATGACGGAAACAATAAACAATTCTTTTCTATTAGACAATTCCTCATATTATCATACTGTGCTCTAGTTAGATCCAGTTCTAAAAAAATGCTAAGAGCTTCGTCTTTTGAATAGGCTGTTTCCGGTTCATTGAGAAGATTTTTACGTATTTCACTCTTTTTTTCTGCCGGCAATGCTCGCAAAACTTTGACGATCAATGCTTCTTCTATTTCGCCACGAGACCTTAAACCCTGTACGTATGAATTCAGAATGAAATCAATTCCACACGTATCAAGCAATTCTTTATTTTTCCGCTTCTTTGTACTTTCTGCACTGTCTTCATATGGTTTAGAAGGTCTTCCTCTTTTACCTGTCGATGTAGAAGGTTCGGATTCGCATGTAGGTTCTTCTAGCTTAACGGTGAATATGCCATCCAACCAATTGTTATTTTGACTTAAAAAAAAATCCTTCTTTCGCCCAGATTTAGTATATCGCTGACGAAACTGAGTTATAAAGGACTTTTGAATACTTGCTATAATTTTTGAAATATCTGCATCTGAATATTTTGGGAAATTATTGCGTATATAGAATGAGATAGAAGAAACAGTAGCACTTGGATCACTTTCAATTAATAACAGACTTAAGTCACGTCTGGTACACGAAAATTCACTCATTGTGTAGAGATAATTAAAAAAAACTTTTAACTATGACAAAAACGAATGAAGAACTGTACTATTGCTTACGCAAAATAACCATTTTATACTAAATATTCATGGGAAACGTGTAAAAATTTATTTGATAAATACTATTTATCGTTAAGTGGTTATGTGGTTTTGCGTGAGAATGGGAATTAATAATATTTATAACTTGTGTGGAAACTCAACAAAAATATATCAAAAGATAACGTATAATGTAACAATTGAGCCAAAACCTTTTTTTTTTGTCTAAGCTTAAAATATAAAATATAGAAAATGCTTGGTAACGTACTCAAAAAATAGACATTGTTCCCGCCTGCATATAATATTATATTTCAATACGTTGCGCAGCAAATCCGCAAAATTTTTTTTTTTGCCCTCAAATAATATTATATTTCCTACAATATAAACCATAAAACAGAACTTCGGCAAGCTTCGGCAACTGTCGTATCTCCAATTGAAAGTTCGAGAAAAGAAAATAGGACAAATATTTATAATATGTGTGTTTACTTTAGTATAATCTACTAAACTACATAAACTTTTATTTTAAAGTAAAGTACACATTATAAGCTTTTTAAAACGGTGTCACACTTACATATTTTTTATTGTTATCATATCATAAAATCATACCAAACATTGTTAAAGTTACGTCATTATTTCTGCACTTTATCATTCCTTGACTTAAGATGCACTATGCCATAAAATATGTACAGGCACCAATTTGATTCATACGTACAATGATAGATTGACTCTTAAACTACAATTTAAGGTACAATACATGCATCTGTGCAGAATTTCAAAAAAAGTATTTATGAGATGGCTTTCTTCGGCGGGTTCCCACTGTGCGTCGGAAACTAGTTATAAACCCAGATAATTGCAATATCTTTGAAATTACAAAATTTTGCCCAAATCGGACATGTCGTTTTGAAATAAAACGTAGACTACGTTTGTATGGAAAGTTGTATTTTGGTCTAGGGTCGGGGGACCCTTAATGTGTAAACGCCCGACTGTCGCTCTAAATCTGGTTAGTCATCTCAAAACAACAACTCTCACTTGTTTTGATATCCAGAACAAGTGAAAGTTCAAGTGAAAGTCATCCCAAAACACCAACTTGGGAGCTGCCGAGTAAGGATGCGTGTTCACTGAAGGCTGGATATCGGAGCGGTGCGAGAAAATAGGCGGAGTGGAGTTGCGGACTATGTTTTTTTATACGCTCTCTTCTTTGCTTCACCGCCTAGCTTCGCCACTCAGCTTCTCTGCTTATCATTACATTTTTTATATATGAATTTTAAAGCTAGTTTTCGAATCCCCGAAGCGGATATTTTATGGAATTCGATTGGTTTATTTTTGACACAGCGCCTTTTTTCTCCTCGTCGTTAGTGGACAGGCAGCCTAAGACAACGCGGATGACGTGGCCGTCAAATTTTATTGTTGTTCGCAAACTCCAGATAATGTCGGATAACGTCATATCCATTCCGTATACGGAAACGTTTATATTTAGTGCAAATATTTTGGGAAATGCAGTCTATTAAAATATTTGCACTTAATATAAACATTTCCGTTCTTCTTATCGTGTATGTTAATGACTTAACACTAGTGTCAGAGTTTTTAAACCGCCTTAAAGGCCTCTGACATGGTTTTAGGTAACGACCAATGTCAAAGACAGTGACCGGGATCGACGGCTTAACGTGCCCTCCGAAGCAGGGATCATCTTACTTATCAGACAATCAGGTGATCAGCCTGCGATGTCCTTACCGAACTAGGATAACAACACAAAGTCGTTGCCCCCACCGGGAAACGAACCCGCGACCTCCGGGTATGAGCCGAACGCTCTAACCACTACACCACGGATGCAGTTTCCGTATATGGAATGGATATGACTATAAACCACAGGGTTATCTGGAGGTTGTTGAGCCGCGACTGCCTCTACAAGGCGAGAACGGAGAAGAGACGCGGGGACGGGGGACGGGTACGCATATTGCGCGGGACCTTCCGACATTAACTACATTTTTTAAAACTTATCTAAAAACAATAAAAATTAAAAAAACATATATTTAAACTTGAACACATAAAAAAAAACAAAAGTCCGAGCAAAATTCGAACTCGTACCACGCGTTTTTGCCGTCTGCGTCTTAACCCGCTGGACCAGACGGACAGTGGCCGGTAGGACGAAATTAGCGACCATATTCTGCGTGGAAATAAAAACGAATGAAAACTTGAAAACCCACGTTTTCCTAAACATAACACTAATCTAGATCGATTGTTTACCTCCAAAAACCCCCATATACCAAATTTCAGAGAAATCGTTAGAACCGTTTCCGAGATCACAGTAATAAATTTATATACATGTCGCAGACTAGGGTGTCGTGCAGAGGCCTGACCGGGATCGGCATATGACATCCCGGTTGACGTGAACTAGCCACTTGGTTACTTACAGTACGAAATCAGGCTTATGTCAGGATGAGAACCCACTTACAGTCACGTCACGTCACCTTAGCGATGTCGCCGCAAGAGAGGCCTTACGTGGGCATTATAAAAATGTGCCGATAATTCAACGCCCCGCCACGCGTTGACCATGAACTCAACCACATTAGTTAATACACAGTAGTTCTCTGGCCCACACATGGATTGAATCTGTGTACAACAGGGCTTATCGTCCAACTGAAATAGACTACCATTGTAAGAAATCGGTTTACCAATCCAGATCTATTACAATAATCACAATTAACATGAGTCATAGCCAGGCCCACCACTAAACACAGAAATCATAAGAGTTATGCATGTACTGTTGAGTATAGATTATTTCCCCTCACTACAATTGTATCACATCATTATAGGTTACCATAGTACCTAACTTATCAATAAAGAAAATATGGAGTCGTTTCCTTTCCTTATAAAATAAATAGCTCTCGACATCTAGCCCTTCGCTAATGGATTCCCAGTATGTATGACTGTGATTAAACGAGATTGAATAACTGTCCTTTTCTGTCGCTAGGAGTCTTAGCGACCGGCTTCATCGCTCCAGTAGACTACCAAGGGTAGTCGGCCACGGCTGCCGCACATCATAGTTAACCACTTTCTCCTTGCACTTTGTAATTACGTCCTAGCCATATGCATAAAGCACAAAATGCCAAGCATTATAGAAATTGTATGACGCGCAAGCTATTCTCCACCGCGATTCCTATGTTCTTTGTAAATGACTGACAGTACTGACACTGACAAGTGACAGCTATGGCTGCGTCCGCCAGCAACAAGCCGCGCCTCCTATTGGTCAAGCCGATGCGCCCCTATTGGACGCGCGATAACAGGCATTCGGATAGTTGCAAAATTGCTTCGCGCTCGCATACGATACGTTTGGATACATTGTATGGAAATAAATAATAATTAGGGGAAACTAAATTCCAACTCCCCGACATACATATAAATAAATATACAAGAATTGCTTGATTAAAGGTATAAGATAGCATGTCAGAGCATGATAGAGCGTCAGTCAAAAGTAATTTTAACCGCAAACTTGCAGTCAAAAGAACTAATAACGAATAATTTTCAGTCAAAACTACTTTTGACCAACGTCTGTTCAGTCAAAAGAACTTTTGACTGATTTTGCTAGTCAATAGTACTTTTGACTGGTTAAGAGTTTTGACTGCAACATATATACCAGAATTGGATATTCACTTTGTCCCCGCACTTGTCCATGCAACATATTCTATTGCTTTAACACAAATTAGGATAAGTTGAATGATGCTCGCATTCCTACCACGTACCTCTACCCCATTCGATCTAGAACCAATAAAATGTCTCTTTCCAAAGTGCTAACTTGCCAGCTGGCGAGCAGACAGAATAATTGTTCCAATTCATATTACATTCATATTTCCAATTCCAATTCAAAGCTAAAATGCCACTTTGCCAAATTGAGATTTTGATGGAAACGTTTATATATGGGCATTTCAATGAATCACTGAAAAACTTTTGAATCTTGAATATTTTTGTAAAACTAAGTAATTATGCAGATGGGGTAATTCCCATCTAAAGGTACAGTTGTACCTTTGCACTGTTTGTTGTTTTTTAACCGATCTACAAAACGTAGGATCGCGTGCTTTTTTATGTATGTTCACCGTTATTCGAAGGCGCCTGGACCAATGTGTAAAATTATTTTTTTCTTAGAAAGGGCGCAGGTGGTCTGGTCCCATCTTCTTCTTCTTATCGTGTGTGTTAGTGACTAACACTAGTGTCAGAGTTTATAACCGCCTTAAAGGCCTTTGACATGGTTTTAGGTAACGACCAATGTCAGAGACAGTGACCGGGACCGACGGCTTAACGTGCCCTCCGAAGCACGGATCATCTTACTTATCAGACAATCAGGTGATCAGCCTACAATGTTCTAACCAAACTAGGGCAACAACACAAAGTCGTTGCCCCCGCCGGGAATCGAACCCGCGACCTCCGGGTATGAGCCGAACGCTCTAACCACTACACCACGGAGGCAGTTATACCACAGAGGCAGTCTGGTCCCATAGAAATTTTTATCAAAGGCGGTTGTGTTGTTTGGGGGTGCAGTCAGTTTTTAGTTTTAAAAAATTATTGTGTATGTATTTGTCTGTCGGTCTGTCTGCGTGTGTGTGTGTGTTTCTGTCTCTCTGTCTATTTGTGGCATCGTAGAGCTCGAACAGATGGAATGATTTAGATGCGGTTTTTTACGTAAAAGCAACTTCTTTAAAATGTATAATAAAAATTAGTTTGGCCGTATAAAAGTAGGCGGTTAGCGCTTGAAAATCAATGATTTTCAAGAGTTACTTAATGGTGCTACGGATATAAACAATTTCCGCTTCTCATCACTAGATGCCGTTCTTGACAGTCGGGGTTTTTTAATTTGCCTAGTAAATAAACTTATAATGCTTCCATGCTGGTCTGGGAGAAATGAAAAAACTTAGAATGTACCAGCTGCTTCTCTTCCCGGGCAGATTGTAAAAGCCGATCGAGGGAATAGGCAAAAATGCGAATCATGTTAACAGGCGATGCGGCTAGCAACCCATCACTGTATTGATTGCTTTTCCATCTTCTCGCCCACCATGACGCTAAAAGTGGCTTTTGGGTCTTGCGGCCCTGGGCTCCGCATAGAACCGCAAGACCCAAAATGCTCTGTCTGCCCCATTAGGGATAAAGACGTGATAGTATGTACTCACGTAGAGTCAGATACTGGCCGACAAGGCTCAACTTCTGACGAGACCCAGAGGTTCCGGGTTCGATCCCCGGTCAGGGCAAGTTGGAAAATGGCCTTTTTCAAATTGTCCTGGATCTTGGATGTTTATCTATACATGTATTTGTTATAAAGATATAGTATCGTTGAGTTAGTATGCCATAACACAAGTCTCGAACTTACTTTGGGTCTAGCTCAATCATCGTAATTGGTTGCGGCTAGCAACCCGTCACTGTATTGATTGCTTTTCCATCTTCTCGCCCACCATGACGCTAAAAGTGGCTTTTGGGTCTTGCGGCCCTGGGCTCTGCATAGAACCGCAAGACCCAAAATGCTCTGTCTGCCCCATTAGGGATAAAGACGTGATAGTATGCAAAGAACCGGCCAAGTCCGAGTCGGATTCACGCACGACGGGTTTTGTACCATCCTCTATTTATATAAAAACCCTTTTGTTTTATAGGAGCTCCCATGCAGCCCCTGTTAAATATTTAATTTAATTATTTTTTTTCAAAGTGAATCTACAAATGAATATTCTATGAATATTTCAAGCGTCTACCAGATGTTATTCATATCGAGCAAAAAGCCACGTTTTTTGTATGGGGCTATACTTAAATATGTATTTTATTCTGTTTTTATAGCGTTAACAGAAATACATAATCCGTTAAAAAAACATTCTAATTTACTCAAAACCCAGGACAATATGAAAAACATCATTTTCTAACTTGCTCTGGCCTGGCTGGGTATCAAACCCAGAACCCCAAGTGGCGCACTAGCGTAGTAACCAAACGTCACGGAGGTCGTAAAAGGTAAAATTTTCAAAACTGCACGATTTCTATTTCATTTCTTTAGCCTGAGATATAAAGTACCTAAGTAAACATTCAATTAAACCACATTTATTTGGCAAACATTTTAATTTATCATTTATGCAATGTGAATTTTCAATTTAGTATTTATTGATATTTGACAACCAATAAAACTGTGTAAAAACTTCGTTAAAATACACTATTCACAAATATTTGTACTCGATCTGAAATACGAAAAAGCTTTTATCTCGAATGATATATTTGTAGTTTTTGAGAAATTACAACTTCTTATGACATTGTCTCGTTCGTTGTTGTACTCCAAGCCTACTGGAATAATCTATTGTAAAATTTATCCTAAGTCCTAAAGTTGAACTACTTAAATGGCCATAAAGAACTTATTAATAGTACTATAATAGTTGTATTACTAAGACCTAAGTTTAAATTAAATCGATACAGATATTACTAAAATATAGGATTTGAAAAATTTGCGCGATCGCGAGATCGCAAGTTTACAGAGAGAGATTCTTGAGTTTACAGGAAGAGAAATTCTTATAATTATAACTTCAAGATAAAATTAGAATTATGGCGTACAAACCAGGCTGTATCTCATAAACCGTAATAGCTAGACAGCTGAAATTTTCACAGATAATGCGTTTCTGTTGCTGCTATAACAGCATATACTAAAACCAGAATAAAATAAATATTTTAGTGTAGCTCCCATACAGCAAACGTGATTTTATAAAGATAATGGTACGGAACCCTTGACGCGCACTTGGCCGGTTATTTTTATTTTCCAGATTAGTATTTCTTATTTACTTTTACGCAGATAAGCGTAAAAGTATATAAGAAATACTTTAACAAAACAAAATAATGTGATTTATATTAAATTTGAGATAAATTGTATGACAGTTTTATCTCGAGTAAACAAAGTTATAACAAACTTTGAAAGTCGTAAGCACTGAAACTATAATTTCATAAAGTCTCGTCTAAAAAATTGCCGAAGTTGCTGCAAACAGTTTAAATAAAACACTATAATTTTTAACGCAACACTGCTTTTGTAACTTACATAGAATACAGATGTCAACCTTCCAGTATTAGAACTTAATTAAAAATAATGTGCTTATTTTTATTATAATATGTAATAATAAATTATTAATTAAGAAAAGCTGATACGATTTTTTGAACAGAAATTAAAAATAAATAAATCGTGATTTCCTAAAGTAACAGATTTGATCTAGTTTTTGAAATAAAAATATGTAAATCACTTCAGTTTGCCAATATAAATAATATTTCATGTCCTTAATACACAAATTTTTCGTCACTTTTGCCACTCTGGCGGCCAGCTGTCTCTGAGAGACAGACCGATGACGTCGGAGATGAACTTTTGTTGATAATGTTGCTGTTGTATGAAACTGTATTTCTAAATAAACATTATTTAATTGACTCGTTTTATCTGTTTTACGCGCTAATCTTCAAAAGTAAATGACAGATTTTTACGCAATTTTCAACAATAAATTAAGGTGAGCTTGGAGCAATTATGTGTTTCAGTCTGATGGCAAAGAAAAAGTTGAAAACTGGTTAGAAAAATATCACTAGAAGCGCTAAATTTTATGCAGTTGAAGTCGCAAGCATCAGCTTGTATTGGAGTAATTTATTTATTTATTTACCAATTTATGTACACGGAGAATGTTTATACAGAATTCATAAAATAAAAGTTGTACAAAGGCACTACTTATCTCAAAAGAGATCTCTTCCAGTAGGCCTGTGAGAGGTGATGTTTATGTAAGAGATGCATACAGGCATGTTACTAAAAGAATTGATGATGATCATCATCATCAGTTCTTTTAGTCTCCACTTCAGGAGCACGACCCCCTCTGTACTACTAGCCATACTTGGCTAGAGCAGTCAGAGGACTTGACCTACACTCTCCTCGCTGGCCAGACGAATTGGAGAGGTCTCATTGATGTTTATAAGTTTTGTTTAGCTTGTATTTCCTAAGTCGCCTTCTACGACATCCACGGGAGGACTTAGAGTGGCCCTATTCTACTCTGCCGGAAACCACACGGCGTTGTTCGTTTATACATGTTTGTTCATACATAAGATATATCATTTGTTGGGTTTTACTTCTGCACTCTCTCCGTTTATACCTTGGTGCGCTCCCGTCGTAAATCACCGGCGACCACGTTCAAAGTTTAAGGAACTAACCATGAGTTACGGTGAATAAAGTTTGTGTGCACTTTTCTATTATTACTTTTATACAATAAACAAAAAAATTGCTCCGTAATCCGTCATATGTGTCTATCTGTCCATGCAACCTATAAAACTTTTATATAATAACTAAGTCTAAAAATATTATTCCATTTAGTTGGTCAATCATTTATATGTATTTTTAATATTAATAACGAAACTACAAGTCTTTTTTACACAATTTGTACATGTGAAAGGTTTTAATCCAATGCGCCCACACGTGACCTTTAATCTTATTAGTTTTAAGGGTTTCGTTATTCTGACAAAGAAAAAATCTATCCATGCAACCTATAAAACTGTCATACGGATAATGGCTAAGTCCGAAAAATATTATTCAAATTAATCGGTCACATTACGATTCATCTGATTAGTGAACAATGAAGGGATCCGTACCGTTATCTACATAAACCAATTTTGTTCTATGGAAGCCCCCATTAAATATGTAATTTATTCTGTTTTTACTAAAAAAAAATTTACAGCAGCAAGTGAAATAAATAATCTTTGAAAAATTAATTTGTCTAGCAAGCATGGTTCATGAGAAAAAATATCGCTTTAACAACAATATTAAAAATAGAACAAAATAATTATTTAAAGGGTAATAAACATGATTTTTTTATAGATAATGATACGGAACCCTTCGTACGCGTGTTCGACTCGCACTTGGCTGGTTAAATATAACCACTTAAAGTTTTAAACGCAAAACGAGTTTGAATATTGAAAATGTTTACAGAGGTTTGTAAACACTGAGAGCGCCATATCAATCAAAAACTCATACGAAAGACTGATACATACATACATACATACTATCACGTCTTTATCCCTAATGGGGCAGACAGAGCATTTTGGGTCTTGCCGTTCTATGCAGAGCCCAGGGCCGCAAGACCCAAAAGCCACTTTTAGCGTCATGGTGGGCGAGAAGATGGAAAAGCAATCAATACAGTGATGGGTTGCTAGCCGCATCGCCTGTTAACATGATTTGCATTTCCCTCGATCGGCTTTTACGATCTGCGTGGGAAGAGAAGCAGCTGGTACATTCTAAGTTTTTTTTATTTCTTCCAGACCAGTATGGGAGAAAAGACTGATGGATCCATAAAATGCTAATCTCTTTTACCCCCCACTTTACACCAGCGTTTTTAGAAATCATCAAAATCAACAGGTCTTTATAGACTTCACTACAGAAGCACGACCCTCTCTGTACTACTAGACCCCTATTTAGTCAGAGGAGCCTGAAGACTTGGCCTACACTCTCCACGCTGGCCTGAGTTGGAGAGGTCTCATTGATGTTTATAAGCTTTGTTTAGCTTGTATTTCCTAAGTCACCTTCTACGATATCCACGGGAAGACTTGGAGTTGTCCTATTCTATTCTGCCAGAAACCACACGGTATGTGTTTTAAAAAATAATACATAGTAACGAGAAAAAACAGTGATTTATAGGAAAAAACTTTAACAATTTAAAGAATCAGCATGTATAGAGCGACTTGGAGCTGCGTGACGCCATTATAAGAAATCGAACCTTTGTTTGATAGCTTGTTAAAGTTTTGTTTGAAACTAGTTATCAAGTACGTGTTTCAATAAATCTCGCTCTAGTAAAAGATTTTTAAGCTATTGCATAGCTTCTATCGCGGGCCTTGAGCGCGGGGACCGAATCCAGAAATTCCATAACGAAAAAACCTCACGTTTCCCACTCCGCCTACCATGTAGGTTGCCGCTTCGTCTCCGTCGTCCGTTTGCGACGTTGCCGTCCTTCCTTGTTTGCAATAGCTTTACCGCGGCAGTCCCCGAGTGCCACACGTCTTTTTACATTTTTGACACTCGTTTGACGCTAATGTCTGTCTGTCTGTGTCATCGTAGCGCTTAAACTTAAAAGAAGGTTTAATTGCGGTGGTACTTTGCTATGTTTTATGAAAATCGGTTCGACAGTTTAAAAGTTATTGGGGCTCACTTGAAAATCGGGCTTTGTAGTTTGTATGGCAAATAAAAGATAAGCAAAAGTCGTAGCATACCTACGACGCTACAATATGCTACGCTATTGTCTACGAGCCTCTACGAGTGAACAGTGAACAATATCCATTTCATACTTCATATTACAAAATATTGCTTTCTCAGCATCACCTGTTGGTTGACTGGTAGAAAAGGCCTCAGGCCTTAAGTCCGCCATTTACATGTATTGTAATAAAGTTAAATAAATAAAATAAAAATTATCATACTAATATTGTAAATGAGACAGTAACTTTCTCTGTTAACTCTAACCGATTTAGATGCAATTTTAGATGGATATAGTTTGAAACCCGAAGAAGGATATAGGATAGTTTTTATCCCAAATATCATCTCAAAAGAGAATGAAAAGAAAAGAAGTCGCAAGTAAAAGCCAGTTTCTTATAAAAAAATAACAATTTTAATATAATATTACAGACCTAGTTAGTGCCTAAGCTAGTCGGCCACTATCACATAACCCCATACTTTTTACCATCTTTTTTAATATAACACAAAATGATTTATTCATAAATCAATCATTTATTATGATGAAATAAAAATAAAAATAAATTACCTGGTGATTCGATTTTTTACGGGTATGTATGTCACTTTCACGTTGCATTTAATTTTGTCAAAAAAACATTAATGTAAGATTTCTATTGCTATGTCCCTTCCACATAGCATGATATTTTGAGAAAAACCTTTAAGAGGGCCCTTGCAAATGTAATGAAGATTCTAAATAAAAAACATTTATTTCACACACTCGTAAGGCTTACTGAAAAACATGTATTACCTGGAACAAGTTTTATGAGATTTCCGCACCCTATGAAAAGTTATATTCGTTCAATGCATAGTAAATAATAATACTAATTTCGTATCTATCGTCAACGCGAGCATAGTTGGAAATGCTTGTTGTTTCATCCAGCGCAATGATAGAAAAAAAAAGCAAAGTGAAAAAAGAGAGATAGCACCTAAGCGCTCAGTTTGCATTATATTGTACGAAATTAGTATTATTATTTACTATGCATTGAACGAATATAACTTTTCATAAGGTGCGGAAATCTCATAAAACTTGTTCCAGGTAATACGTGTTTTTCAGTAAGCCTTACGAGTGTGTGAAATAAATGTTTTTATTTAGAATCTTCATTACATTTGCAAGGTTTGTATGCAAATATTTTTTTTTTACTTTTACAATTCATGAGTACTATATGATCGGCCGAAGTTCAGGTAAAATTTGTACAAAAAAGATTTTTTGAGACTTATACTGAATTTGTTTTCCCAAATTTTAATTTATATAGAAACCTAGGTATAGCGCATAACATTCCTGTTAGTTCAAAATTTTCCAAGAAAGTTCTGTTACAACGCCATAATCACGTACGAGCGTTTGTATGAAAAGTAAGGCGGGTTGGCCGCTCTTAATATAAGATTTATATTGCCTTATATCAAGAGTATAGTTTGTGACACAGCGAAATATATCTTGACATAACTCATTATTTCCTTACCGTCGCATTCCAACCCATTACCACGTTGTAGCGTATTTTTTGCCCATTAGGTCCCATTTGCCCATAAAAACGGCACGAATGCACGTAATGTACACATGTCTTGCCCATTTGGAAACATTCGCAAGGAAAAAGAGCAAATGAAAAACAATATTTGCAAGAACATAGTGGGTTAATAAGGAAAACTTGGTATTAGAACGAATTCTTTTAAAATTTTATTGCAAATAGGATGGTGAAAGTATACGATTTTAGAGTTTCACGGTCACAATTACTGTTATTAGTATGATTTGATATGATTTTATTATGATTTGATTGAGCTTTGTAAAAAGAGTGTGCGAATAACTAAAAACAATTTCTAAACGGACACCGTCAGTGTTGTGTGTAAGGACTTATGCAACAAACGACGAAGAAAGAGGGTAGACCGATATGGTTACCTTTGACAACCGAACATCCATCGCAGTTCCTCAGTCGGCCAGCGACCATGATGGCAGAAGGGCCGTCGGAATATCTGGCAAAAAACGATATTAATCGCGGTAAGTCCCGTAATACTAATAAAAGGATGGTGAAAGTACAAACATTTGAATTTGAAAGCAAAATGAAACTATTTAATTAGTGTAGTTCGGTCGATGAGTGATCAAAACGGACATGTGGATAGAAAAGTCGAAAGCAGAAATTTTGACTTAGGAACTTTGTTTGGACTTGTTAGGAGATGAACATACTAAAAGTCTTTACCCCTCCGAGGTGAGCCCGCGGGGGGAGGGCGCAAAGAAGGTCCATTTTTTTGAATTTTCTCATTGATGTGTATAAGCTTTGTTTAGTTTGTATTTCCTAAGTCGCCTTCTACGACAACGACATCCACGGGAAGACTTGGAGTGGTCTTATTGTACTCTGCCGGAAACCACACGCAAAGAGAGAGACAGAGGTCGTCTTACATCGTTAACAATAATTAAACGATGTTAGACGGCCTCTGTCTCTCTCTGCGTGTGATTTCTGGTTTGATATTTAAGCATACAAGTGGTAAAGACATAATACAAAGCATTCCACACTACCCCTAGCCTTACTCTGTCCCATTAATTAAAACAAGCAATTACAGAGCACATACAATGAAATCATAACTTAGCAGCACTACTGCCTGGCTCATTAAAATAACTCAATGCTTAGGCCAGCGTGCGCAAAGATATGTATGAAAATAGACCAGTCGAATAGTTATAATTTTTCAAAACATTAAACTGAATACACTCCCGAACTAGAAGACTAATTTTGATAAAATTTCTTGGATCACCTCGCAAGTATACCCTACTCTTAAATGCATAGTGATGTACATCTACATCATATTGAAATTATTTTTTTTAATTATTATTTTTAATATTTTTTAAATGTTTTCTGATCAATTGTTAAATACTTTTGGTAAATAATCAAAAAATTAACTGTTTAATGCATAATTAATTTTTTATTTCTTTTTTGTCTATGCCAAGTCAATTTTCTCACGACAACAAACGAACGATCCGAAATCTATATTTTTTAAAAATAAATATTTTGTTTACTTAAAATGGTCAAACTGACATAAAATAAATTGCGTAAATTAGGAAATTAAACATATTTTTAAAATTCATAAATAAAAATAACTAAATTGAAAAATTATTTTATTTTATAAAAGGGGGCTCTTTTGCGAAAACTCAGGACTTTTAAAAATTTTAGCAATAAAACAAAGCAAATATATATTTTTTTAATATTTTTCCCGTGTTATTTGGACCATGATTAAATCATAATGTAAGTTTTATGCAAATCGGAAAATACATGCATTTAAAGGTTAGGAATTTTTTAAATCGGTTCAGGCATCTTCTAATAATCTGTAAACATATATAAAAAAATATTGCGACGATTAATCACTTCCTCCTTTTTTGAAAGTCGGTGAAAAATAATAATTACTTCTACCTACAACCACAGGTATGGCGCTTCATACAAGCGAAGTAACATTATGCCTACTACTAAATCTACAAGCCCAACTATACTGCGTGAAAAAATTCACATTTCTAATGTTTATTAAGAAACTAGACCTTTACAGGCAGTTTTACATATCAATAAGTATATTTAACATTATGTGTGGTGTATATTAAAATTTTATTTAGTTTTTTAGAAAAGATAGCGATTCGCAGCGACCTCTGCTGAGAAAAACGCAGAATAAACTTATCTTTACAGTATATTGGTCGCCCACTCACCAGAAGGGCTTTATCTTATTATAATTATGTATGTATTTTTTTAAATAAATACTTATAATACAATACAAGATATAATGTATCAAACATGATGCTTGCGAACAAGTTATCAAACATAGGTTACGTTATACGAAATACTAATACGTAGTGCACACTTCAATGTGTGTTTCAGTGTTCTTAGCCACCTAACACCACCGAGATCGGGGGAGAGGTGCGGGGACGACATATTGCGGGGGACACTGTGACTACAACTACATTTCGTCTCTCCGATGGGACATCACACAATTTACGTCATATTTATGAGTGCAGTCCATCATTTTGAACAACTTTTGCTAATTATTGTGTATCGGAATACAAAAAAAAATTAAGTTCGTCTACAAATAGAAGTGGTCACGTAATCTAATTATTATGGGAAATTAAAAACCTGTTTTCTTCTTTCGATTTAAGTACATTTATTGGGAAAAGTTGTCGAACATGATGGACTGAATCACCCCTTAAATATTTCATCATCAGGTCTTTTCAGCCTCTATTGCAGGAGCACGACCCTCTCTGTACTACTATAGCCATACTTGGCCAGAGCAGCGAGAGGCTTTGGCCTACACTGCCCACGCTGGCCAGACGGGTTGGAGTGGTTAATATATGTACATACTAAAAGCACCTTGTATATTACTGTATTATGTCTGTCTATGTATTTAGTTCTTCTGTGAAGCTGCATTGTATTTATTGACCTTAACGCTGGTCCAGAGTATAACGGAACGCATTCACAATGGTTTATGTTATTACTGCAGTAATATTAATTGGTCCACGGGCTGAATAGTGCTGTTTTAAGCATTAACGGTAACTTATAGTGCCTATATAGGACTTAGCATTGCCAAATTGAAAGCAGTTTTAATCCTATTCAATTGCGAAAATTTATATGGTCGTTTTTGCGCTTTCACGCCAACACGGCTGAACTGATTGCAATGCGATTTGGCATGTAGATAGCGCGTTACCTGGATTAACAAATATAACACTTTTTATCCCGGAAAAACACGAGGTTCCCATAGGCTTGTCAAAAATTTGACTACGCGGGCCACACCGCGGATGTCAGCTCGTAAATTATAAATCAAATATCATCATCATCACCATAATCAGGTCTTTTTGCCTCCACTGCAGGAGCACGACCCTCTCTGTATTACTAGAGCCATACTTAGCCAGAGGACTTGGCCTACACTCTCCTCGCTGGCCAGACGGGTTGAAGAGGTCTCATTGATGTTTATAAGCTTTGCTTAACTTGTAATTCCTAAGTCGCCTTCTACGACATCACGGGAGGACTTGGAGTAACCCTATCCTACTTTGCCAGAAATCATACGGCAAGTCAAATATAGAGGTAGTAAAAATAAAAAAGTACATCTATTGTCTCTTCCAAGCTGGTCTGGGAGAAAATAAAAAACTTAAAATGCACCAGTTGCTTCTCTTTCCACGCAGATCGTACAAGCCCATCCATTGACTGGGGAAAATGCGAATCATGTTTAAAGGTGATGCTAACCGCATCACCTTTAAACATGATTCGCAACTCATCACTGTATCGATGATCCATTTTCTCGCCCACTATCATGCTAAACGTTGCCATTGAGTCTTGCGGCCTGGGCTCTGTCTATGTCTGCTCCATTAGGGATAGAAACGTGATATGATATATGTATGAGTTATTGTATACGGCTTACGTAGCGTAGTTGAAAAGGCCAGGTTTTTATAAATTTCAACGATCATTACCTAAACACCAAAACCCCTAACTCCCTCCACCACCCGGCCCTTAAAAACAAAGACGTCAATTTAAAAATACTAGATATCAAGTTCACAAAAACCAATTTTATCATGAATATTTACGAATTTTCTTGAATGTAAAATTAATAAACGCGTTGAATAGAAAATGTTATATCGCGTCAGACAAGCGAAAGTGACAATAGAAAGTTTAACATTCAAGTTTAGTTGAGGGCGACGGTTCGGCTTGACTTTGAAAATGTTTTGAAATTGAACAACAACGTGTAATAATAAACTATCAATTTGTGATAGCAAATTCGTGAAAACATACGTAAAAACGTTTTCTCAAAAATTATTTGTTTACCAAATTTATGTACGAAAATGTTTACAGAGAATTCATAACATAAAACAAAAGTTGTACAAAGGCACGACTTACCTCAAAAGAGATCTCTTCCAGTAGGCCTGTGAGAGGAGATGTTTATGTAAGAAAATACAGGCGTGACCATATATGTTACTGTTTATAATGTATCTCCTTTGAGAATCACGGGTCTTTTCATTCCGGTCCTTTGAGAGGCTTGCGTGGTACTGATCCAACACGTAGAGGCCCTTTGGACAAGTTGTTGTCATGTGGCGCGCTCCCGCCAAAACCCATTTTTGGATACACCTATGAATAGGCTTCGGCAGACGAAAAATCTATTGCAAGAAAAAGGGAAAGGTCTATAATGTTACGAAACGAGATTGGGATGGATTGATGCTCAATCAATTCATACTGACTACTGTTTTATTTATTATTATTATTTTATACTTGACTAAGTTCAAATGGTCACGCCCGTTATTAAAAATCTCTGGGGATGTCTTAAGCTCCCGTGAGTTTCCAAACCAATTTTAGTTCTCTAATTACATCTGATTGCAATGGAGCGTAATTTTTATAGAACTTCTCCTGAATTGGACAAATTGGATTAAACAAAAGTTTGGTATGACAAATGTTAGGGATTAGTTTCGCGACTTTGTTTGACTTGTCTAAAGGATTTGTTAACTTGGATTTTGCTAATGCTGAAATCATTATACTTACATAACTTATACTCTAATTTTTATTATAGTTCTAGTAAAAAGTAATAATATTTTCCTAAAATAAAATCTTATTAACCCTTTCACCGCGAGACTTTGTATCGTTGTCGTGCCCCCAGCGTGAGGCATAGTGAATCGAAAATAAATACCTACAACCAATAAGGGATGTGGATATTTAAGTTATCTCGCCACGGCTCTTTAAATGACATCATCAAAAGGACTCATACATACATACATACTATCACGTCTTTATCCCTAATGGGGCAGACAGAGCATTTTGGGTCTTGCGGTTCTATGCAGAGCCCAGGGCCGCAAGACCCAAAAGCCACTTTTAGCGTCATGGTGGGCGAGAAGATGGAAAAGCAATCAATACAGTGATGGGTTGCTAGCCGCATCGCCTGTTAACATGATTTGCATTTTTGCCCATTTCCTCGATCGGCTTTTACGATCTGCGTTGGAAGAGAAGCAGCTGGTACATTCTAAGTTTTTTTTATTTCTCCCAGACCAGCATGGGATCAAAAGGACTCTTGCTACCATAAACGTTCCCTGCACCCTGGAACCCCGGGGTGTAATACGAAATGATGGCAAGAGGCCAGATGGGATGTCGCTGATTCCCTGGGAACGCGGAAGAGCTCTAGTGTGGGACGCAACATGTGTGGACACACTGGCGTCTTCCCATCTCAGGGAGTCAGCCCTGTGGGCCGGGGCGGCTGCTGAAGACGCGAGGAGACTTTTTAAGGAGATCTCTCCGCGACTGATAGCCGCTGCAGGTGACAATAGGGCTGGCTGCTTTTTCGCTCAACGAACCAGCATTGCTATCCAGCGAGGAAACGCAGCCAGCGTTCTTGCAACCATGCCGCATGGACAAGATAAGTTTTTTTTTTAATTAAGCATAATTTAGTATAAGATTATTTTGTAGCTTAGTTTAATTTTGTTTAGTTTTTTTTGTTGTTATTTCTTTTTTCTTAATGAACCTCAGTTATGTGCAATATGAACAGTCTTTTTTTGCCAGAAATATACGGCACTCGCGAAATGAGCACGAAAATGTTAGTCCGAATTTCGCGGTGAATGCCGTGAGGTTTCCGGCCTAGTAAAATAGGACGACTTAGGATATACAAGCTAAACAAAGGCTATAAACATTAATGAACCTGGCCGGCATGGATTTACATCATTTATTATTGTGACGACATGCGATTTAGACATTGACCGTATTATTATAAAACGCATGTAGTTTTAAACCATTAACCGACCAAATCAAGTTGACATCTAGTATCATGCCACTGTCTCATCTGAAATGTCAACTTGATTTGGTCGGATAATGTACAAAGTTAGTCTGCGTTTTATAATAAGACCGTTTGAGATGAGTTGCTACATACCTAAACTATTTGCGTATAAGGACATTCGACACTAACTCTCAACCGATGGATGATGAAATTTTATTAAACTATAGTTGTTGCCCGTGACTTGGTCTGAGTGGACTTTTTAGCATTTTTATCAAACTGATTTAGACGTGATTTTTAAATTAATACGACTTTTATTGAAATTTTACTGATTTAAATTAAACAAACACTTCTTCTTCTTATCGTGTGTATGAAGGCCTCTGACATGGTTTAAAGGTAACGACCAATGTCAAAGACAGTGACCGGGACCGACGGCTTAACGTGCCCTCCGAAGCACGGATCATCTTCTTATCAGACAATCAGGTGATCAACCTACAATGTCCTGACCAAACTAGGACAACAACACAAAGTCGTTGCCCTCGCCGGGAATCGAACCCGCGACCTCCGAGTATGAGCCGAACGCTCTAACCACTACACCACGGAGGCAGTTACAAACAAACACTTAGGGAATCAAAATAGTGGATTTCCTTCTTACAGAATTACTCAGCTTAACCGTTCCTTTACCGCCAATACCAGACACAATAGTAAGACAATGGACGTAGCCATTTAATAATGTCGTGCGGTTCTTGACCGGTTAAGTGAGGAGCCTGATAGACCAATAGTAGTACGAATAAGGCGGTTTAAAAACTCTGACACTTGTGTTAGTCACTAACACACACGATAAGAAGATGAGTACGAATTAGTAGCGCTTTTGCAAGTTAAGCAACCTTCCAAGTGCATGTTGGGTACTAGGACGTGTGATGTGGGACTCACACACGAAGGGTTCCACGAAATCACGTTTGTTTTATAAGAGCCCCCTTGAAATATGTATTGGAACGAAGTTCCTTATTGCGCGTTGCGAAAGGAGGCTAGACGGAAAAAAATAAGACCAAAAGTTGTAACGACACTTTTTGCTATAGATGTTAGCCGTGCAGCGTGCGCGTGTTTTTCTGTCTCTCTCTCTCTCCTAATTAATCGAAAGGAACTTCGTCACAATCGTTCCATCCGGGTGTCCCTTGACACCTTTCAAGTTTTTTTATTTTATTTTATCTAATTTCCTTTTTTTTTAAGTGTGTATACAACTAAATATTCAGTGATTATTTCAGGCATCTACCTGTTGTCATTATAAATACCGAGTAAAAACGGCAAAAAACACATTTCTTCTATAGAAGCCTCCTTTATTATGTACTAGCTGATGCCCGCGACTTCGTTCACGTGGACTTTATGACTCCGGCATATAAATATGCTCATCAGGCTGAAAAACTTTTGCTAATGCGTCATTAATGTATATTTACAACAGTTTAGCTGGACCATTATGTTTTGCATCAGGTGTTCCAGATCTTCGATTTTTATACCACTGTTGGCTGAACAACTTTTGCTAAGACGTCATTTTTATATTTCTTATCATAGTTTAGCTGGACCATTATGGTTCTGCATCATGTGTTCCATTTTCCAAAATCAATTATAGCCTATATGTTGATAAAAAAGTTTCATTCGAATCTGTCCAATATTTTAGGAGATTAACGTGTACAAACAGACAAACAGACAGATTTTTTATTTTATTTCTTACTATATTACAGTATCTATCGCCTTAATTTTTATTTTTAAATATATTCAATGTACATATATATACATTTTTTTACTGTTTTATTATATGTAGAGACAATTATGTTTATGAATCAAGTGTTCCAGACTTCGATTTTCATACCTCAACAAAAAATGCTCATCAGGCTGAACTACTTTTGCTAAGGCGTCATTTATATATTTCTTATAGTTTAGCTGGACCATTAAGGCTCTTCATCAGGTGTTTTATTTTCCGAAATCAATTATAGCCTGTTTGTTGCTCAGAATTAACAGCTACATAACAAAAAAAGTTTCATTCGAATCCGTTCAGTATTTCAGGAGATTGGCGTGTACTAACAGACAAACAATCGCCCATAGAAAAATTATCTATTAACTTTAAATGATGATAACTTTTTTATCTGACATCAGATTTCGATGAAACAAAGCCTATATGTTGCTCAGAAATGAGCTTAATCTTTTACTAAAAACCGCGTAAAAATATGTTTAGTAGTTTTAAAGATTAGCGAGTACATACAGACAGACAGACAGACAGACAGACAGACAGACAGACAGACAAAAAAATCTAAAAAATCTTTTTTGTGTTTTTTTACTCTTTTCTTATCGCCCACACCCATTTTTTGTTTTTTTTTTTTTTATCAAATGTACAGACACGCGGTTCCTACTGTTTTATTATATGTATTGATTTGATTCTGTTTTTGCATTTGTTGTTATAGCTGCAACAGAAATACATCATCTTTGAAAATTTCAGCTGTCTTGTTATCACAGTTCATGAGTTACAGCTTGGTGACAGACAAATGGACAGACGGACTGACGGACAGTGGAGTCTCAGTAATAGGGTCTTATTTTTACCCTTTGGATCCAGAACCCTAAAAAAATAATAACAACAAGATTTTAAATTCAAAGAAATGTACCACTTGGTTAGTAAAAACAAAACAAAATTTAAAAAAAAGTTATGATGCGTCCATTAGCAACCATATAAAATCTTCATCGAACCTTCTAGGGTGAATAAAGATTTTAACATCTTTCCGTTTCCGTAAAAGGCTCTAACAGAAATATTAACGACCTTGGCACATTAAAATTTATTTGAACACCTTTAATTAACTTCGCTTGCGTTATTTGAGAGGAAATGAGTTAATGTATGCTTTGGAAAATAATTATTTTATGTGAGTTTTGGTGAGCTAACCTATCTTGAACCTACTATGGCGTAGCCAAAAGAAGTTTTTCTTTTCTTCCAATGTAGAAATTAAAGCAAGAATTTGTCTTAAAAAAATCTACATAAATATATAAACTAATCAATAGAAGGTACCTAAATTGTAGAGACTACAAAGTTAAGTTCCTTATTATATCCTTTTTTTTACTTTCTTTTTGCTTTTTATAAGATTGTTGATGCTTAGTTTATATCCCCATCTAACAACTGAAACCACTATAATACCTAAAACTCCATTACAGTATTTGCAACAAACTCATGTCAAAAAATATAAGAAAAAAAAGAATTCTATGCAACCCGCCCGCATATAAGTCATAGTTAAGTGCGTCCATATTTATCTAAGACTAGCCGAAGCCCGCGACTTCTTTCGCGTGGACTTTATGTCTCTGGAAAATGCTCATCAGGTTGAACAACTTTTACTAAGGCGGCATTTTTATATCTCTTATAGTTTAGCTGAACCATTATGGTTCTGCATCAGGCGTTCCATTTTCCAAAATCATTTATACCCTATATGTTGCCCAGGCTTAATAGCTAAATAACAAAAAAAGTTTCATTTGAATCCGTCCAGTATTTCCGGAGATTAGCGTGTACAAACAGACAAACAGACATACAGACAAACAGACATACAGACATACAGACAAACAGATAGACATTTTTTTTAAATTCTTACTCTATTACTACGTCTCCATCGCCCCCAATTTTTTTTTTGGAAATATATTTAATGTACAGACACACTTTTTTTACTGTTTTATTATATGTTTAGATTAGATAAAGATATATATGTATAGATATAGATTCATTAAAACGAGCCAAATTCTACTGTTTTAATAATGCTCGCACATTTCAGCTGCATGCGGCCACATAGTTCATTCGCGTGTCAGCTGTTTTTACTTCACATTTTGTATCAAATACAGAATACAGATAACATTTGAGATTCTACCGAGCAACGATCGAGAAAGGACCCATCACAGCCAATTTTACACCGAGCTCACAACAATAGACCAAAATCACTATCTTCTTATTGAGTCGAAATGGTTTCAGTGTAGTTTCAATTTCTAATTATCTTTGACCAGTATGTGACCACGGTGATCCATTATCTATCATTAGCTGTCATTATCCTCGTTTAGGTCGTCTATGGTACACGTCGTACTGGCAAGTAAAGCGTAGGACACCCACGCACAAGGTGATCTGATGACCTGACCAAGCTCGCTGAAAGGCGCTGGCCGCAGGCCGCTTTAGATCGGTCATTTTTTAAATCCTTAGGATAGGCCTATATGTCTAGCAGTGGACGTTATGCGGCTGAAATGATGATGATGTTGATGATGACACATTACGTAGTGCTCGTACACGACAGAAATTGGTACACTGATTGAATGGCATCACAAAAATCGCTATTTAATAACAACAATAAACAGTTTCTAAGTAACGTGGTCTTGTGTCTCCACACCAACATCTAACAATCTCAACATCAATATGTTGGCGTGTATGGCGTTGCCCTAGTGACAACCGAATTCTGCGCCGTTCACCAGCTTTGTGGGAATTCCACCTGTCCCAGCTCAGTAAAGGTGTGTCTCCACATGAAATTAGTATAGTAGAGGACGTAGAGCAAGTGATTAAACAGAAGAAGATAATTTTATTTATTATACAATAGAACTGATTAGGTATATAAGAAATTAGAAATACTTAGATGTTACTAGTATCAGAAGTGAAATAGGAATGAGTCAGAGTGATGAGGTAGGAATGTGTCCGGAATTTAAAAATGTAGAAATTAAATTTGAAAATAATGCAATGATAGAAAGGAGGGGAGCAGAAATATGAAGGATGGAGCTTATTGCAACATCATTATAGCTTTAATCCGCATGATGACAATAAGTCAAATCACACAGTTTTTTCTTAACGCCAAACAACATTTTCTATGTGATTTGTATGAAATGAAAAAGCGCTCTTAATATCAGGTTATCTGCATTAATCTAAAATCATGTTGAAACTGAATATGACCATGAAAAGTGACACTATTTTATGACATTTTATTTTATGAACTGTACCGAGTTTTTTTTTTGGCCCAGGTACATGAAACGCAGTTCTAACTCATTCACAAACTTTGACATAACCTACACTGAGGCCCTGAAAGCTGATCTAAAATCATGTTGAAACGGGATATGACCATGAAAAGTGACACTAATTCAAGTCGCATTATTTTATGAACTGTCCCGAATAATTTATTTATTGTAATTTACGAATTGCCCCAGATATTTGTCCAATTCCAACTCATTTACAAACTTTGACGACCTCCGTGGCGCAGTGGTCACCATGCTAGTCCGCCACCCAGAGTCCCGGGTTCGATCCTCGGACAGAGCAAGTTGGAAAATGGCCTTTTTCAAATAGTCCTGGGTCTTGGATGTTTATCTATATATGTATTTGTTATAGAAATATAGTATCGTTGAGTTAGTATCCCATAAAACAAGTCTCGTCAAATCAACACTGAGGCCTCAGGCCCTGAAAGCTGATCTGAAATCATGTTGAAACTGGATATGACCATGAAAAGTGACACTAATTCAAGTCGCATTATTTTATGAACTGCCCCAAATTATTTATTGTTATTTATGAATTGCCCCAGATATCTGTCCAATTCCAACTCATTCACAAACTTTGTCATAACCTACACTCAAGAACTGAAAGCTGATCTAAAATCATGTTGAAACTGGATATGACCATGAAAAGTGACACTATTTTCTGACTGTTTTGTGAACTGTACTGAATAATATATTAATGTGTGTGTCATTTTCAATCAGTTTATTAATTGTAATATATAATTTGACCCAGATATCAACCCAATTCCAACTCATTCACAAACTTTGACATAACCTACACTCAGGTCCTGAAAGTTGATCTAAAATCATGTTGAAACTGGATATGACCATGAAAAGTGACACTATTTTGATAAATTTTATTTTATGAACTTTACCGAATAATTTAATAATTGTAATATATGAATTGACCCAGATATCAAATCAACCCAATTCCAACTCATTTACAAACTTTGACATAACCTACACTCAAGCCCTGAAAGATGATCTAAAATCATGTTGAAACTGACTATGACCATGAAAAGTGACACTATTTTGAGACATTTTATTTTATGAACTTTACCGAATAATTTAATAATTGTATTATATGAATTGACCCAGATATCAAATCAACCCAATTCCAACTCATTTACAAACTTTGACATAACCTACACTCAGGTCCTTAAAGCTGATCTAAAATCATGTTGAAACTGACTATGACCATGAAATGTGACACTATTTTGTGACTGTTTTGTGAACTGTACTGAATAATTTATTAATGTGTGTGTCATTTTCAATTAGTTTATAACTTTGACATAACCTACACTCAGGTCCTTAAAGCTGATCTAAAATCATGTTGAAACTGAATATGACCATGAAAAGTGACACTATTTTGTGACCGTTTTGTGAACTGTACTGAATAATATATTAATGTGTGTGTCATTTTCAATCAGTTTATTAATTGTAATATATGAATTGACCCAGATATGTACCCAATTCCAACTCATTCACAAACTTTGACATAACCTACACTCAGGCTGAAAGCTGCGGCTGTAAGCTCAACTTTACAAGCTTACAGCGGCAGTGTCCCGCCGTTCGCCGCGCCGCGTGGTCACGCCAGCCCGCGCTTTCGCCAAAACTTTACGAGTGCTGTGTGTGCTTTATTTTATTTTACTTAGTGAAGTGAGGTTTCGTTTGCGATGCAAGTTTATTTTGGTAAGTATTTTCATTTAAATAAATTAAAAATACAGTAATATAATTAAATTACAACGAATAAATAATTAAACCTAATATACTAGCTAAATTGTCTTTTTTTTAATATTTTTCCTGATATACATTTTATATACTTTTAACCGACTTTCAAAAAAAGGAAGAGGTTATAAATTCGCCGCGTTTTTTTTTTATGTATGTTTGTTCACCAATTATTCGAAGATGCCTGGACCGATTTGGAAAATTCTTCTTTTGAAAGGGTATACTTCCAAGATAGGTTAGAAATTTTATCAAAATCGGTTTAGTAGTTTGGGGGTGAAGTTAGTATTTAGTTTTGATAAAAATATTATATTATTTTAAAATCGTTCAATTGAAAGTTAATTGTAATTTATTGAGCATAGTTGAGATATGTTCCAAGAAGAAAATAAAATGAAGACAGAGAGAAAAGATAAGAGGCTATAGAAACTAGTGGCTCTGTAAGCTGTAGACCTCGCTAATCACCCCGATCCGTTGAAGGTAGTTGAAAATATAAGTTGTTTCGACAATAAAGTTGCGTCCTAATAAGGGTAGTTGACAAAACTTTTGTTATATTTAAAAAAAAAGCTGAAGTATAATGTTTTTAAAGTTATCAAGACACATATTTCCGCCAATTTAAAAAAAAAATGAAATACTGAATCGATAAAAAGAACTCTATATAATATTCGAACCGTCTCAGAAAATTTCACGAGAATCGGTTTGAGAGAAATGCGCCCTGTAGGCGTGAAAGCTAAACAAGGAACACTTATAGTTTCCCCGTGTCTGTCTGTCTGTCCGTCCTCGGTGTTACTCAGAGACTTAAGTTCTAGAAAGCTGTGATTTGGTACGGATATGTATATTATACACGCGGAAAAAGAGGTGAAATAAAATGTTGATTACAATTTTTTTAAGGTAGCTCCCATACAAGTAATATCCGGGAGTCCGTTTTTTTTCTCGGATTTAGGGATCCGTATATGAAATATATATATAATATTTTTGATAGAGTCAAGGGTCCCGCCACCTCCTTCATCTATATATATGGCCACGAAAAAAATTCACAGCAGCAGCATAAATAACGAAGTATATAGGAAAACTATTAGAGATAAGTAGGTTTCAAAATTATAGGCGACGAACTTATAAAATTTACTCAAAAAGGAAATTATCGTACAAAATCAATAAAAAAATAGTTTTTAGTGGCGTGAAACCAAAGTCGGCATTCGCAATTATGGGACCCTACACTGCGCGTGGGTCGACACGCACTTGGCCGGTTTTAGAAGCTTGACTGTAGCTTTGACATAGAACATACGTATAGGTATTATGAGCAAAAATTTGTTTATTTTTTATTTATTTAACCTTTATTGTACAAAATACAATATGTTTAGCACAATAGGCCGAGTTAACGCTAAAAGCATTATCTGACAGTCCACCTGGGTTGTTAGAGAATTTTAGGTGGGTGTAAAATAAAGGGATAAGTAATGTGCAAAACTATTTTTAGATTTGTTCTTTTCATTCGTAAAGAATCCGTTCTGTAAATTATTTCTGCTACGGGCTAAGGATACGACAGATCTCATTTCTCCAAACGAAACATAATAGGGGTCTCCTTAAAGAGATCTCTCTGAGACTGATCTGCGCCGCTGGTGACAAGAGGGCTGGCTGTTTTTTCGCACAAAGAATCAGTATTGCGATCCAACGCGGAAATGCGGCCAGCGTTCTTGGCACTATGCCACATGGGCATGATTTTTTAGACTAAATTAGTAGTTAACTTTTTTTTTTATGTATATTTGTAAATATATAATTTTTTTTATCCTTCTTATTTCCTTAAATAAATTAATAGAATATTGTCAACGAAACATAGTACAATAGAAAATCTACGATATTACGTCCCCGATAATACGAAGTGCCCTCAATTGATATCTAAATATTTAATTTCCCCCGACTTCTCAAAACCTCGTAATTGGCAGGCAATTAATGACACCCTTAAATTGGGAACTGTGATTTTAACAAATTGCATTTATTTAACAACATTTTACACGAATCCCAAAAAAAAGCAAGTTATCAGTTTGTCACGATCTTTTTTTTAGGGTTCCGTACCTAAAGGGTAAAAGCGGGACCCTATTACTAAGACTTCGCTGTCTGTCCGTTTGTCCGTCTATCTGTCACCGGGTTGTATCTCAAGAAACGTGATGGCTAGACATTTAAAATTTTCACAAATTATGTATTTCTGTCGCTGCTATAACAAAAAATGCTGAATCGAAAATTGTTTTTTTTTTTAAAGTTCAATTTGCAAAGGTTTCAATTAGTCCCATACAAATATTATCAAATTCGGTGGTTTAGTTTGGGAGTGAAGTCGGTTTTTAGTTTTGAAAAACTATCAAGTTTTTACTTACGTACGTACACTTACACGCGTAAGTGTCTTCCATGCTAGTCTGGAAGACAAAAAAAAGGTAGGAGGTACCAGCTGCTTTGCTTTTCACGCAGTTTATAAAGTTGATTACGGGAATGGGTGAAAATACGAATGACTGACCCACTAATATATAATTTTTAATTTAATTTAATTTTATTCAATTATTTCTAAATTAAATATATAGGGACAAATTACACAGATTGAGCTAGCCCCAAAGAAAGTTCGAGACTTGTGTTATGGGATACTAACTCAACGATACTATATTTTGTAACAAATACATATATAGATAAACATCCAAGACCCAGGACAATTTGAAAAACGCCATTTTTCAACTTGCCCTGACCGGGGATCGAACCCGGGACCACTCAAATTAATTAATTTAATTTTAATTTTAAAATAAGTGATTAACCACCGTCATAGTAAAAGTGGCCTTTGGGGTTGCAACTCTGAGCTCTGTCTGCTTAAAGACCCCAAAATACATGTCTGCCCCATCAGGGATTATATGCTATAAAAATGTTATAAACGCCTTATTAAGACTTATCTGAATAAGTTATTTCAAAAAATAATTTAATTTATATTTCTTTTAGGATTACTTTGAAAGTCTCCACATCACATACATAAACAAAAAGAAGATATTAAATTAAATGAAGCATACTCTCGAGATATTATTTGAGATGAAAGCCTTGGCGAAGTTAAAGCGATGTGAACGAAATAATGCTCTGATAAGTCCCAAACATCAGACGAACCTTTTCTTATTATGAGTTCAAATCATGCGATATCACAGATCTGTATTCTGAGTGTGATATTTTTTAATACTTAACGTTATGATATTGTTACATTTTAAGATTAAGTAGATAGCCGTGTGGTTTCCGGCAGAGCAGAATAGAGCCACTCCAAGTCCTCCCGTGGATGTCGTAAAAGGCGACTTAGGAAACACAAGCTATACAAAGCTATAAACATCAATGACTCCTCTCCAACCCGTCTGAGCAGCGTGGCGAGTGTAGGCCAAGTCTTCTGGCTACTCTGGTAGTACAGAGAGAGTCGTGCTCCTGCAATGGAAACAGAAACACCTGATGATGACGAAGATAAGATAAGAGAAGTTAACATTTCTTTATAGCATCAACTACTCAGCATAGCAGTAATGCTTCAGAGCCTGGTGTCCGCTACCAAACCAAGATTTGACGAGGTTACTGGTTTTTACTCAGAGTGACTTCCGTCTAACCTCAGCAACCCAAAGGGTAAACCAGAACCAATTCTTGATAGTTTGATGATCAAACGCTAAATGGCGTTCGGGACTCACAGTTTATAAGTGCCTTCCGAAACACAGAATCATCTTTCTTCTCGGATAATCAGGAGATTCGAGTCTGCAATATCCTAACCAGACGGAAAACAGCTTCACAGTGGGATTTGAACCCATGACCTCCGGATCACGAAGCGAACGTCTTGACGACTGAACCACAGAGGCAGTTGCTAAGTATACATTAACTAAGTATGACAATAATCAAAAGTAGATTTAAAATATAGGAGGCACAAAGGCGGGCTTCTCACCAAACTAATGGATAAAGTAGACTGTAAAAGTATTATGTTTATATAACTATCTGTCACTAATAAACCAGACGGAAAACAGCTTCACAGTGGGATTTGAACCCATGACCTCCGGATCACGAAGCGAACGTCTTGACGACTGAACCACAGAGGCAGTTGCTAAGTATACATTAACTAAGTATGACAATAATCAAAAGTAGATTTAAAATATAGGAGGCACAAAGGCGGGCTTCTCACCAAACTAATGGATAAAGTAGACTATAAAAGTACTATGTTTATATAACTATCTGTCACTAAAAGGTACAGCATGATTTAAGATGGTTTTATTTATTAAGAAACAAAAAAACAGTTACATAAACTTTTCAGGGTCCAGTGCCAAAAGTGGAAATTTTTCGCAAAATGCTGAGAAAAGCTTAACGTTTTCACTATTTACACTGGAAACAGTAGTACATAAAATATTTTTAAGGGTCATCTAGAGCAGCAAATTCAAATGATTCCGTTTCCTTTTAAATAATTTATGTGAAATGGGTGCCATTTGACATAAATTATTTAAAAGGAAACAGACTCCGAGAAATTCATTTATATTAATAAAATCTTAACAACAAAACAGATATATATATGACGTAATATATGAAGTATTAATAATTAAGTAACCCACTACGTTGTCCAGTTTAAAATAGAATGCAGGATTATGTATGACTACAAATATAACAACAAAAATATATAAAAGTTAAAGGTGAAAAATCATTTATTTCTCCAAAAATCGCACAGGGTAAATACAAAAAATAAATACATATGTGTGCTTACAAACAAAGCGAAGTGAATCAAAATTAAAGAAATTTATAATTTAAATAAATTTTAACTATATCTCCTAGAAGGTTTATCATGATTCATATGCATACGAAGCCGAAGCGAGCTGCTAGTGAATATATGAAGACATAGTCTTTAAGCTTTCAAAGCTCTCCCAATTGGAACCAGGGCACCGTATGGCCTGGAAACGTATTCAGGCTGCTGAAAGCGTCGTTTTCAGCGACGAAAAAAGCGTAAAATATTTATGTTTCAGCAACCTGCGGCAATGTTGCCGGGACATACATACATACTATCACGTCTTTATCCCTAATGGGGCAGACAGAGCATTTTGGGTCTTGCGGTTCTATGCAGAGCCCAGGGCCGCAAGACCCAAAAGCCACTTTTAGCGTCATGGTGGGCGAGAAGATGGAAAAGCAATCAATACAGTGATGGGTTGCTAGCCGCATCGCCTGTTAACATGATTTGCATTTTTGCCCATTCCCTCGATCGGCTTTTACGATCTTCGTGGGAAGAGAAGCAGCTGGTACATTCTAAGTTTTTTTTTTTTTTTCCCAGACAATCATGGGAGACATCTTTTAAAAATGGCATGTAGGTTAGTTTCATTGTTTTTCCACTCAAATGTTCTATCGTTTGTGACGTAGTCACACGTTTGTGTTTTATTGTTCGCAACTGAAAATATCTATTTATTTATTTAGCAATTTATTTACACGGAAAATGTATACAGAGAATTCATAAAATAAAAGTTGTACAAAGGCACTACTTATCTCTTCCAGTAGGCCTGTGAGAGTAGATGTTTATGTAAGAGAGGCATACAGGCGTGTTCATACATAGGATTGAGAAAGAAGAAAATTAAAATTACATAAAACTACACAAACTACAATAAACATACTTATACATATATTACACATATACTTGTATCTTTGGTATTTTTTAAAATTTAAAAACACAAACAGAACACAATCCTCTCAGGACCTAAATATCTAATTTCTACATAATTATCTGTTCTAGACTTTACTCCAAAACTATGTGTTTACAGCATTTTTATACATAGTTGCTTTATTGAATAAACTAACTAATAAGTGCATTAAATACTACATAAACGTTGAGAGATAATAAAAAAATAAGCGGCCAAGTGCGAGTCGGACTCGCCCATGAAGGGTTCCGTAGTAGCAAATAATATAATATAAAAGTCTTGTAGTATGTTTTTTTAAATTTTTATATTTGAGTTGATTGAATGAAAGGTAAATTGCCGTTTATGATTTATGACATATAAAAAAAAACAACTAACCAGATTTTGTTCAAACCAATTTTCGCTGGTAGTTTTCATGGTAATGAACATCATGTATTTTTTTTATATATAGTTTCGGAAAAAAGTGGCTGTGACATACGGACGGACAGACAGACAGACATGACGAATCTATAAGGGTTCCGTTTTTGCCATTTGGCTACGGAACCCTAAAAATGGTTGTACACACGTATTTTACAATAAAACAAAGTCTTAATTAAAATAACATATTTTATTTGAGCAAACCACGATATTAATTATTTTAACAGTATCTCCCATGCTGGTCTGGGAGAAATAAAAAAACTTAGAATGTACCAGCTGCTTCTCTTCCCACGCAGATCGAGGGTATGGGCAAAAATGCAAATCATGTTAACAGGCGATGCGGCTAGCAACCCATCACTGTATTGATTGCTTTTCCATCTTCTCGCCCACCATGACGCTAAAAGTGGCTTTTGGGTCTTGCGGCCCTGAGCTCTGCATAGAACCGCAAGACTCAAAATGCTCTGTCTGTCCCATTAGGGATAAAGACGTGATAGTATGTATGTATGTTAACAGTATCTAAGCTTTATTATTATCCAGTTAGGGCTCTAAGTTTCGCAGGCGTTGCCGCTCGTAAGTTCGAGCCTATTAATCATTCAACAAATTTCATCCAATACGTCCATATCCAAGCTAAGTAAACATAAATAATCCTCAACGCATTTCGTGGAAGCAACACTGCGGATAAGCTTCAGTCAACTGGGGAGTAAATCACATTGCAGTGGTTTGTGATCCCCTATATATAGGAACACTAACTTTTAAGCCTGTTACACAGCCCTGAAGTTTCATACTTGGCTACAAAAATTTACATACATACATAATACAAAATATTTTATAGCAAACATTTTTTTAAATTTATCTTTCTAAAATGAAACTTTTACTGAATACAATTAAATAAATACTTTTAAATCTTGCATGCGGCCCTAAGTTCCATCATTATCATTTATAATAAACGTATTTTATTATTATTTATGGTATACATTTTTTCTGCTCTTATAGGGTTTATTATATTTAGTACGTTGAGGTAAGAGAAGACGAACTTAGATCTTTGCGGGTTATGCGCATGTGTTAAGGATGACGTCTTTCTGGATCCGGGTAAGAATATGAACTTTTACTTCTAAAGTATCTAAGCTTTATTATTATCCAGTTAGGGCTCTAAGTTTCGAAGGCGTTGCCGCTCGTATGTTCGAGCCTATTATCATTCATCCAATACGTCCATATCAAAGCTAAGTAAACATAAATAATCCTCAACGCATTTCGTGGAAGCAACACTGCGGATAAGCTTCAGTCAACTGGGGAGTAAATCACATTGCAGTGGTTTGTAATCCTACTTTCCTATCCTATCCTACTATTATTGTAAAAACGAAAGTGAGTATGTATATTTGTTTGTTTGTTACCTCTTCACGCTTAAACCACTAAACCAATTTGGATGAAATTTGGTATGGATATAGTTAGATACTCAGGAAAGGACGTAGGGATAGACATACTCTTTATCCCGAAATTCCCACGGGGAGCGAAGCCCGCGGGTACAGCTAGTCCCCTATATATAGTACACTAACTTCCAAGCCTATTACATAGATCTTACGCTATATAATTGACTACAACATTTTTGATACATACATAATACAAAATTTTTATGGCAAACTCTTTCTCCTTAAATTTATTGACATTAATTTAATAGAATAAAATATAGCCTAAATTTAAACTAACCGGACGTAATTAAATAAATATACAAATTAATTAAAATTTTCTCATAACATACAATTAAAACTATAAATTTAACTGAAACTAAATAAAATTATACTTAAAAGAAAATAAATAAACTAAAACTTATCGAAGAGCTAGCCTTGGAGCGTACCGGGCTCGAAAGTGCCCATGCCAGGGCAATTGTCTTGTATTGTATTGTATTTGTATATAAGTTACAATTACAATAAAAAGATTATAATCTAATTAATTACAACTTAGGATCCTAACCACTAGACGATCTTGGCCAGTATTGATATTATATAAATATCGCCTGCCGTGTGGTTTCCGGCAGAGTAGAATAGGGCCACTCCAATTCCTTCTTGCTCCTTGGGGAAAGTTGTACAGTATCAAGGACTGAATTCACTCTTAAAATAGTTCCAGAATATTTTCTTAGACCTTATACATATACTAGCCGAAGCCCGCGACTTCGTTCGCGTGGACTTTATGTCTCTGAAAAATGCTCATCAGGCTGAACAACTTTTACTAAGGCGACATTTTTATATCTCTTATAGTTTAGCTGGACCATTATGGTTCTGCATCAGGCGTTCTATTTTCCAAAATGATTTATACCCTATATGTTGCCCAGGCTTAATAGCTATATAACAAAAAAAGTTTCATTCAAATCCAGTATTTCCGGAGATTAGCGTGTACAAACAGACAAACAGATATACAGACAAACAGACAGACATTTTTTTTTAATTTTTACTCTATTACTATGTCTCCATCGCCCCCAATATTTTTTTTGGAAATATATTTAATGTACAGACACACTTTTTTTTACTGTTTAATTATTTGTATAGATATAGATGTCGTAGTAATCTAGTTAAATTAGCCTAGGCTATTCCTTGAAGGCCGGCATCCAATTAGATTCCTTATCCGATAGTAATTTGAACTAATATCACTTAACGTTTAACCACTTAGCGTATTGAAAGTAGCCTATTGAAGATGACTTGCTTATACGTGCGAAGCACGGAGGAGCTCGAGAAATTTATATGCCACTTGTGGTCACCCATCCAAGTGCGGACCACGCACGGTGTCGCTTTACTTGCGAGAGCGCTAGTATTGCGCCCTCCTGCCGGCCCACTGAACTCTTCAACGCTTACGAAAACATTAAACAACATTTTATTCAATTCCTGTCTTAGAACATAAATATTATTAAGCCTGTTTCCCATAGGGGTAGGCAGAGAATAATGACCTCCACTTGCTAAGATCCTGACAGACCTCTTTCGCTTCACCTTCTTTCTTTGTCTTTGAACTCATTCAGCCGCATAACGTCCACTGCTGGACACAGGCTCTCCCAAAGATTTCCAAAATGGCCGATCTAGAGCGGCTTGCATCCAGCGCCTTCCAGCGCCTTTTGTCTTTGAACGATTGACTTAAATACTCGAGTGCCTACGTATTGTATGTATACGAATAAATAAACGGTGATACAGTTTCGAGCCTGCCAAAACATCACTAATCCTGAACACATTCCGCGAAGGCAGAGTTCTGGAGATTAGCTTCATTCAGCGGGGAATTAAATCACACAGCTCTGACTTATAATCCTGTATATATAGGCTGACGTTATAGGCTAAAACGCACAAAGGGCAATCAGCGTTTTGATATACGTTTAAATTACTATAAACCCGACTCGAAAATTCTTGCTGAAAAGTATAATTCATTACATCAAATCGAGTCAAGTTTAATACATATTTTTCTAATTATTTGGAAAATTATTACGCAAGCATCTGGCAAAGTTAAAGACCTTACAAAACTGGCTTTTGTTACTCTTTAAATAATCAATTTAAATGCGTTACAAGATACATGTTTAAAATACTAATACCTGACTACGGAGGCCATAAACGGCTTACAATACAATGTATATTTTTGAAATGTCCCAATCCATACCATTCATTCGATACCCCACTATAATGACACCAGACTATAATAAATGACAAATCAATTGCTACATAATTTATAAAAATTTAACAAGCTATTTCGATGCTACATGATGTAAAAATGACAGATTCATCATCATCATCATCATTAGCTTTTATTAGTCTCCACTGCAGGAGCACGACCATCTCTGTACTACAAGAGCAATCGGCCAGAGCAGCCAGAGGATTTAACCTACACTCTCCACGCTGGCCAGATAGGTTGGAGAGGTCCATTGATGTTTATAAGCTTTATTCAGCTTGTAATTCCTAAGTCGCCTTCATAGAGTACTATAATATAACTGAAATAGAGAGCCATCTCGCGTAATATGTCTGTTACGCGAGATGGCTCTCTATTTCCAACACTTTAAACTGCAAACGTAGAGTCATCTATTAATCTTATTCCAAAACAAAATAAATAACCAATATAAAATATTTATTCTTGCACAATGAAGGGGGATTTGAACCTGTGATTTCTGAGTGAGATCTCAGTTGAATTATTTCCAATGCGTTAACCGCTTCGCCAATCAGGCTTAGTATCCTGTGCGCGAAATTTTGCTTATTGTTTAACATAAAACTTATAGGAAAACGTATAAAAGATGTTTATTTATTAGCACGTGAGAGGACTTGAACCCAAGGATTCATGATTAGTTTCGAACGTGGTAGACCATTACACCACGAAGACTTAGTACTTAGTATGCGAAATTATTGGTTATACTATACTTTAACACCGTGATTATTAAGACTAAGAAAGCACGTAGTGCGCCATCTCTACAAATTCTAACAAACTAATAACTTAAAGTGGTTTTGATAAATAATCCAGAATAAGATTTATAGATGACGTCGTTCAAAACGAAAAATTCGCAATGTATGGCAATTTCACCCCCCTGGTCGCCTTCTACAACATTCACGGGAAGACTTTTAGTGGTCCTGTTCTACTCTGCCGGATACCACACTGCATCAAAAATAACAGAATCCCACAAGGATATTATAAAACAAGTTTGCAGCTCGCCTCGTTACCATTTATAAACATCAGCAGAAGCAGAGCTAGGGATTAGCCCCATTCAATTGGGATTATATCACTTCGCACTGATTTATAATCCGACTTCTGACTGAACTTTATGGCGAAGAGAGGAACAAGTACGCAATCAGCGGTTTTATTACATTACTCTTTATTTGACAGAGATAGCGAGCTATGAATGTAAAAAAGTGGGCCTCAATCGAGCTGGAGCTTCCGAAATGTGTACACATACATACATACATACTATCACGTCTTTATCCCTAATGGGGCAGACAGAGCATTTTGGGTCTTGCGGTTCTGTGCAGAGCCCAGGGCCGCAAGACCCAAAAGCCACTTTTAGCGTCATGGTGGGCGAGAAGATGGAAAAGCAATCAATACAGTGATGGGTTGCTAGCCGCATCGCCTGTTAACATGATTTGCATTTTTGCCCATTCCCTCGATCGGCTTTTACGATCTGCGTGGGAAGAGAAGCAGCTGGTACATTCTTAGTTTTATTTTATTTCACCCAGACCAGCATGGGAGCTTCTAATAAATGTGTGCTTCTAATAAATCACGAAATGCTAACCCTGTAACTTTTTTGAAGATACTCTAACTTACTATACTTTACTATTTTATGACGACCTCCGTGGCGTGTCACCATGCTAATCCACCACCAAAAAGTTCTGAAAAGTTCCGGAGAATGGTATTTTTCAAATTGTCTTGTGTCTTGGATGTTTATCTTTATTATATATTTTTTATATAGGTATAGTATCGTTAAGTTAGTATCCCATAACACAAGTCTCGAACTTTTGGGGCTAGCTCATCGGTGTGATTTGTTCTTATATATTTATTTTGAAGTTTATTGAAATGGTGTAAACGTAAATGCTTCTTTTTAATATTTCTAAAATGTTGTGCGTAACTGGACTTCGAAATACTAATTTGCGAAGAATAGTGATTCGAAATATCGTTGTTACGATAAACTGCTGGTCGACAGATTGCTAGTGCGATTAATGAAAGTACGAATCGAACGAAGGAATGACATGATTCAAATAGGATTTCTTTCAGAATAAGACGGAAGTCAATTAACTTGTTTGTTCTAAATTTACATCAAAACTGTTCAAAATACAACACTGGTGTTAGATTTTTCAAGCTGCCTATAGGTATCTGACATAGCTGACAACTGTGGAACAATAATGACAGCCAGACCAACGGCTTAACCTGTCTCCTGAAGCACGGAGCTAGATTTTTTGTTATATCATTTGTCGACTCATCCAATTTTGGACTACGCCCGGTGTTGCTAAACAAGCAAAAACACTAGCAATGCGTACTCTCACACACCACTTCACAACACAATGTTGTTAGAATGTATAAACACACAACTAGTCTTAAAAAAAGAAACAAATGTCGCTGTCAAGTCAACTATATGTCAATGTCGTCGAATTGTCAGTTATCTCTCTTCCTGTTTTATACAATTTGCAAGTCTCGTTCATTCTCCATTAAAACTAATTAAATCAACGCCCTGTTGTTTCCTTTTGGCTATAAAACCCCCAAATGTGGGATGTAACCCGCAGAAAGGTTGATTCAATTAATACACAGGTAACGGTTGTTAACAATACTGCAAAACTGAATTTATTATTCCATTGCCAATTTAGCCGCGGGCCTTCTTTCATTTGAATGTAAATAATTTGAATAAATTGTATTTGACACGTACTGTATCAGGTTGGTAAAGTTTTAAAGCAAACCGTGCGTGTTAATTAACATAAAGTAATATTTATTTAGTACTTAATATTATTCAATCTAAAGTTATTATCATTATCGTCAGGTCTTTTAGTCTCCACTGCAGGAGCACGACCCTCTCTGTGCTACCAGAGCCATACTTGACCAGAGTTAGCAGAGCACTTGGCCTACACTCTCCTCGCTGGCCAGAAGGATTGAAGAGGCTTTATTAATGTTTATAAGCTTTGTTTGGCTTGTAATTCCCAAGTCGCCTTCTGCGACATCCACGGGCAGACTTGGAGTGGTCCTATCTCTGCTGGATACCATACGCAATCAAACTAAAGTGAGATTGCATAACTAGGTAACGTAGAGTAGTCGGCCATTACCGAATATACTACGTGAGGACAAATTTATTTGACTGCCCGTTCTAGACCCGCATGGCACCATATAGTGAAGCTTCCATTGTTTAAATATTGTGTCTGGTATTGGCGGATCTCAAAGACTTAATTAACCTCCGAAGATCACATCATCTACCAAAGATTTAGAACATATAGTGCATCAAATAGTGCATCTAATGATGAGTGCCATGCTGGTCTGGGAGAAATGAAAAAACTTAGAATGTACCAGCTGCTTCTCTTCCCGCGCAGATCGTAAAAGCCGATCGAGGGAATGGGCAAAAATGCGAATCATGTTATTACATCTTCTCGCCAACATGACGCTAAAAGTGGCTTTTGGGTCTTGTGGCCCTGGGCTCTGCATAGAACCGCAAGACCCAAAATGCTCTGTCTGCCCCATTAGGGATAAAGACGTGATAGTATGTATGTATGTATGTAATGATGAGTGCATCTACATATTCTAAGCGAAGTCAAGAGAAATTGTTATCCGTAATGCCATCAATTATTTGCGAGGTGAATTTAAAGCCCCGACTTCTAACGTTAATTCCCAATCTTCTTCTTATCGTGTGTGTTAGTGACTAACACTAGTGTCAGAGTTTTTAAACCGCCTTAAAGGCCTCTGACATGGGTTTTAGGTAACGACCAATGTCAAGGACTGACCGGGACCGACGGCTTAACGTACCCTCCGAAGCACGGATCATCTTACCTATCAGACAATCAGGTGATCAGCCTCCAATGTCTTAACCAAACTAGGACAACAACACAAAGTCGTTGCCCCCGTCGGGAATTGAACCGCGACCTCCGGGTATGAGCCGAACGCTCTAACCACCACACCAAGGAGGCAGTTATCCCCAATAACTATAAACGATTGATTCCTTTTTGTTAAAAATTTTAATTATTTGTACTTGTCCTTTGAAAAAACTATATAAAATTTTATACTTGTTGGTTAAAAAAAAAACATTACCTAAAAATTTGTTTAAACTCTTCAATTGTTAGATCCCTTGACCCAAGATACTTCAGAACTAAGTAAATATAAAACAACATTTTATAAATTAACTTTTTTCGGTAATTAGGTGTACATTTTATAACGGACCTGCAGAGTAGAGTTTTGAGACTGTATAAACCCTCTCAAGTCGAGTCAAGTTTGATTGAGAAGACCTGTAATTAGTAAAGTTTATTTAACTGCCTCCGTGGTGTAGTGGTTAGAGCGTTCATACCCGGAGGTCGCGGGTTCGATTAGTGTTAGTCACTAACACACACGATAAGAAGAAGAAGTGAAGTTCAAAGAATGGGACTTATCTCATTTTATCATGTTTATAAATGTGTAAGAAACACAACTTGCAATGAGACTAATAAATAAAATAAAATAAATAAATATATAGGGACAAATTACACTGATTGAGCTAGCCCCAAAGTAAGTTCGAGACTTGTATTATGGGATTAACTCAACGATACTATATTTTATAACAAATACATGTATAGATAAACAATAAAAAATACATGTATAGAAAAACTACATATATAGAGCCCGGGGATCGAACCCGGGTCCTCTGGGTGGCGGACTAGCATGGTGACCACTACGCCACGGAGGTCGTCAAATAAGGAAATAAGGAAGGAAAGTAATGTGACACAGTTGTCAAATTTATATAACTTACAGGCAGTAAACGCAGTAAAGAACAAAATTGTACGTGATCAAATATTTTTTTGTTTGTGGACCTTTTTTTTTAAACACTCAAAATATGAATATCATTTTAATAGGTAATCACTCAACATATTAAAATCAATGAACTTCTTAATTGTTGTTAAAATAGTCTGTCTGTGACAACAAAATATGCAACACTTATTCGAAACGTTAGACCCAATAAATAAGGTTTGCTAAGTCCCGTTTATTATATTGTATTGTATTATAAATTCTTTATTGTACGTTAATAGACACAATTTAAACATAGATAAAACACAACAGTACAAGCGGACTTATCCCTGTCAGGGATCTCTTCCAGTCAACCCTACACACAAAACATTTACTTCTACCCTCATATTAAACATATTTTAAAGAGATAATTACCAAAATAGTTTTTAGTTAAATTTATGATTTTAATTGTGTATATTTGAATAAATAATTTGCCTGTTAAACAATTAAGTAGACCAAAATAGTATTCAACTATATCACGCGCAATTTAACGAATTAATGGATTGATTAATACCACACGTCACAAAGCACTGATTTCGACTGATATTACCAGATGTGTCAGATACTAATTAGATGTAATTATTGACTGTCAGCTGCCTACCAATAGCCCGCTGGTTTAATAAGATGAATTATGAGCTCCTATTGTTTCACCTATGGTTTGGTGCATCATCATCAGGTCTTTTTGTCTCCACTGCAGGAGCACGACTTCTCTACTATGTACTACCAGTGTATACTTGGCCAGAGCAGCTAGAGGACTTGGCCTACACTCTCCTCGCTGAAAAAGTCTCATTGATATTTATAAGCTTCGTTTCAACTGATGTAACACGACGACCTCCTTGGCGTAGTTGTCAACACGCTAGGCCGCCAATCAAGGCAAGGCAAGTTGGAAAATGGCTTTTTTCAAATTGTCCTAGGTCTTGGGTGTTTATTTATATATATTTATTATAAA
This sequence comes from Acrobasis consociella, assembly GCA_963555685.1. Lineage (NCBI taxonomy): Eukaryota > Metazoa > Arthropoda > Insecta > Lepidoptera > Pyralidae > Acrobasis > Acrobasis consociella. The sequence goes on from OY743118.1 coordinate 1,044,573, forward strand.
ATATACTATCGTTGAGTTAGTATACCATAATAAAAGCTTAAACTTACTTTGGGGCTAGCTCCATCAGTGTAATTTTTATATTTATTTATTAACTCTTTGTAGAGCAACATTTAGCAACATGTAAATGTTAGGTTAAAATTAATTTTGAATGACAACACTGTCTGCACACCTGTCTACAGGTTTTAAACATACTAACATCACTGATATCTATTGTATATTGCAAATAAATAATTCTTGATATCTCACGTTGGTCTTGATAAAATAAAATAAACCTTGTTTTTCGGAGTAACGTTGCGGACCCGTGCGTACCCAAGACTTCTTGTTAAATAATATTTTCGTGTCCAAACCTTTCTAGTAATCAGCCAACGAACAAATTGAATAAACCCTAATTGGATTCAGCGGACGTGCTATTTATCATTCATGACCGGTAATAAACCTATGTGGTGAAGTTATTTAATTTTGGCCATGTTATTGTACCAGCGAGAGAAAAGGGAACGAAATTTTCTGAGTTTACGCATAGGTCATTTTCATTGGTCGATATACAGCATGCTGGGACTCCCCGTACACGGGCTAACGACCAATGAAAGCCATAAGTCAATACAGTGGTCGTTACGCCGACCGCTTTATACTTTACATGTTGTATATGTATATCAACTGTCCATTACTCTATCGACTAATGTACAGATAATGAAAACCGCCCCTGCATGAGTTGCGGAAATTTCTCGCACCCCGAATTCGAGCTACAACTTGTGAAAACAGTTTTAACCCGCATTGAAGTCGGTCCATTCGAGCGCTACAATGTCACAGACAGACAGAGAGACAGACATTAGCGTAAAATTTATAACATCATCATCATCAAGAGGACTTTTTAGTCTCTATTGCAGGAGCACGACCCTATCAGTACTACCAGAGCCAAACTTGGCCAGAGCAGCCAGCGGACTTGGCCTACACTCTCCTCGCTGGCTAGACGGGTTGGAGAGTTCTCAGGCTGGTTTCAGAGTAACGCCGGCGGAACGCGCCGGTGGCCAGCGCGTCTCAAAAGCGCACGCTTGACCGGCGGACCACTGTGAAACTAGTTTTAGTGTCGCGCGTTTCTTTGCATGTACAGTTGTGTATAATTATTATTGTCATGGAGACAAACCGAGTAACAGGATTAGCTATTTATATTTTATGGAAAAGAGTGCAACAGCGACGGCGTCGTAGAAGATTGCAAATTAATCTGTTTAATGCCACACGATTTCCTTTCAGACTTTATTTTTGACGTCCCTATCTTTGTAAATAAGATGTGAAGCATCCAACTTGGTTAATCAGACGCCTTGTAACGAGGAACATGGAGTCGTTGCTCATCGATATTATTCGTTTGAGTGTACTCGACAGTGCGTGCGAACCGCGTCACTCTGAAACGCTAACTGCCAGTAGAAGAGATACGACCGCGCGCGCTCGGCAGCGCTGGCCGCCGCCGGCGCGCGTCTCACGAACGGCGCGTGTGAACTGAAACGCGGCTACTAATCTACTGTAATAGCAAGCGCGCGCGTGTGCCCGGCGCTGGTCAAACGCGTTACTCTGAAACCAGCCTCATTGATGTTTATACGCTTTGTTTAACTTGTATTTCCTAAGTCGCCTTCTATGACACCCACGGGAAGACTTGGAGTGGTCCTATTCTACTCTGCCGGAAACCACACGGCACTCCACCCTAACACTAACCCCTCTTTTTTGTCAGGGATTAAAAATCTGGTAAAGTTTAAGATGACAGTCAAAAGGCTTCGTACAATGCATGTTACCCAACAAGGAAGCGTTTAAAGCAACTCAAAGTCATGCTCTGAGTCCAAACTTAGTATCTAAGGCTCGATCTAAGTGGCCCAGTGCAGCTTTCGGAGAAGTTTAAATGTATATTTCTGGTAAAATATTGTATGTTATGGCAGTTTAAATAAACAAGATACCATACTCGTATCTAGGGCAATAAGAAAGAATTAGAATAGACGAGCTACTCTTCTTCCTGTACACTAGTGTCAGAGTTTTTAAACCGCCTTAAAGGCCTCTGACATGGCTTTAGGTAACGACCAATGTCAAAGACAGTGACCGGGACCGACGGCTTAACGTGCCCTCCGAAGCACGGATCATCTTACTTATCGGACAATCAGGTGATCAGCCTACAATGTCCTAACCAAACTAGGACAACAACACAAAGTCATTGCCCACGCTGGGAATCGAACCCGCGACCTCCGGGTATGAGCCTAACACTCTAACCACTACACCACGGAGGCTGTAACCCGTTAACTCATTCTAATAACATCTCACGTTAGTTTTAATAAAATAAATGACAACCTCCTTTTTTAAAGTCGGTTAAAAGGCTACATTGTAACCCAACAAGGAAGTGTCTCAAGAAACTCAAAGTCACGCTTCTGTCCAAACTTACTATCTGAGGCTCGATCTAAATGGCCTGAAGCGGCTTTCAGACGAGACTGAAAAAGGATTTTATGTTAAAGTCAGCACAGAGTGGGGCTTTTTCGTGAAATAGTATATTTTTAACCAACTTCTAAAAAAACTCCCATGCTAGTCTGGGAGAAATAAAAAAAAACTTAGAATGTACCAGCTGCTTCTCTTCCCAAGCAGATCGTAAAAGCCGATCGAGGGAATGGGCAAAAATGCAAATCATGTTAACAGGCGATGCGGCTAGCAACCCATCACTGTATTGATTGCTTTTCCATCTTCTCGCCCACCATGACGCTAAAAGTGGCTTTTGGGTCTTGCGGCCCTGGGCTCTGCATAGAAGCGCAAGACCCAAAATGCTCTGTCTGCCCCATTAGGGATAAAGACGTGATAGTATGTATGTATGTATTCTAAAAAAAGAGGTATCAATTCGTCACGATTTTTTATGTATCATCATCATTAGGTCATTTCATTATCCATTGTAGGAGCACGACTCTCTCTGTAATACTAGGGCCATATTTAGCCAGAGCAGCCAGAGGACTTGGCCTACACTCTCCACGCTGGCTAGACGGGTTAGAAAGGTCTCATTGATGTTTATAAGCTTTGTTTAGCTTGTAGGTATTTCCTAAGTCGCCTTCTACGACATCCACGGAAAGATTTTGAGTATCTGTATGTGTGTTAACTGTTATTTAAAGACGCCTGAATCGATTTGGAATTTTTTTAAGGGTGCACGTGTCAGGTGGTCCCCTAAAAGTTTTATAAAAATCGGTTGTGTAGTATAAGGGTTAAGTCGGCTTTTAGGGTTAAAAATTATAATATACTAGCCGTATCGCTTCCGACCTGTTATAAGGGTTTGGCTACAGCTATCAGGTGAGTGGAACAGCACTTTTCTATGCCGTTATCCTTTTCTATCGCAAAGAACCGTCATTAGCTAGAGCGAGAGAAAGCGACGGAACGCCGCGGAATCGCTGTGCGAATACGCTGTAATGAAGTGACAAAGTGATGTTCAGTAATTTAAAAAAAATGAGTGTCGTGGTACACTCAGTAGGAACGAAGTTACAAAAATTGAAGCCTGACAAAACCCCCAAAAAATTCCAGCCCCTAAAAAGTTCGTGACGCAAATAAGTGACGGATAAATATTACACTTTTTTTCGCCAAGCCCGGACCGTCCGAAAAGGAACTTCGTTATAAAAGAAATTGAAAATATACCAGCTGCTTTTGGCTGTGCAGATAAAAAAAAACAATAAAGGAAATGGGCGAGAACCAGAATAGATTCAGCATTTAAAAATCCAAGTTCTAAAACATACCAATTTCGTAGAGATTATCCCTTACTATGTTTTAAAATAAAGCAACCAAATTGTTTACAGTGGTCAGGCCCGTATCTCCTAAAGTTTCCTCCGACCCTCCCCTTTCGACCTAATTCCCGTTGTATGGATAAAAAACTTCCTTCTAGCAAAGTTTGGACATTAGTATTCAGAGTGCAAGACTTCGACTAAATAAAGACGCGTCGCGGCTTCCAGTGAAAAAAAAGGTTATTTGGTGAAAAGTGCTTATGTTTATCGTGGTGCAGTGGTAAACAGGGTAGTCCGCCGTTCGGAGGATCCGGATTTGATCTCCGGCGAGAAAAAAGTCCGGCGGGAAAATGGCTTTTTTTTAGAATTGTCCTATATATACAGTTAATATACAGTTCTAAAAAAACCATCTAATTTTCGTTTACAAGCATCTATAAACGTATTTATCATAAAATATAGTATTGTTGAATTAGAATTCTATAATACAATTTTACATTGGGGCTAACTCAATTATTAGTGTGGTGTGTTTGTATATATTTATTAGCTAAAGCCCATTTTGCCTTGCCCACGTGGTCAAATAATTTGTCCTCACATTTTCTCCGTGTTTAACTGTTTTTAGCTTCGTTTTTAATTTAAATTTAGCGGCCACTCCTTTTAAACAAAAATAAGTTTTCAAATCAGTTAAGAACACACAACTTAAGAATATTTCTTATCTGATACGAAAACTTTTTTTTGTTAAAGTTTTCAAATCAGATATGATATCATTCTGTTTGGAGTTCTGAGGAAACAAACTTTAAAAAAAACTACTACCGAAATTCTTATTTTTATTTTTTTTATACACTGGCTTTGCGTTCCAGTTTACTCTTTTTTTTATCTAGTTTCACGTTCTAGTTTATATTATGCAAGAATACGGAGTAGCGAGAATAAACAAGGGACCCGCCTTCGTAGTGGATCAACAGTTTATTTACTCCATGCTTATCGTGGGGCGTGTTTGGAATACTAATAAGAGGTCGGCGACCCCAATGTGCTTCCAGTTAATTGTGAGCCGTCGGTAAATTGGTTCAAATCTGGATACAAGGAAAAAGGAGAGGTATTGTGTTGTATATACAATACAATACCTCTCCTTTTTCATTTCGTTTCAATAGTTTGTAAAATCTTTATTGTGCATAAAAAAGCCGCAATTGAAATACAAATATAACAAATACAACAATAGTACAAAGGCGGACTTATTCCTATGAGGGATCTCTTCCAGTCAACCCCACAATCAGGTTCTGTTTTTTTTTTGTAAAAAGTTTTTTAATAAGATTTTTTTCATCATCATCATCATCATCAGGTCTTTTGGTTTGGAGTGGACTCCAGGAGCACGACGCTCGCTGTACTACCAAAGCCATACTTGGCCAAAACAGCCAGAGGACTTTGGCGTACACTTTACTCGCCGGCCAGACGGTTTGGAGAGGTCTCATTAATGTTTGTAAGCTAGTTAGCTTGTATTTCCTAAGTCGCCTTCTACGACATACACGGGAGGACTTGCAGTGGCCCTATTCTTCTCTGCTGGAAGCCACAATTGACATACAAATAAAAATACAATATTACAACGGATTTATCCCTGTCAGGGATCTCTTCCAGTTAACCTGTCATCTGTGAGCAGACTGAAATCCGGTCGACATGCATTGTTTTACTATTGTGTCTGGTGTTTTGCACAGACAACAGGTTAGCTCTACAAGCAGGTTCTGTTTTTTTTTTTTAGAAAATTGTTTGGCCGGCACTATCATAAAGATTTATACAAATTAATATTAAAAAGTGTGATAAAAACTTCGTGACGAAATTTTTCATCACATTTAGGTTTTTTTTTTATTTGCCTGGCAATTAAACTAGTTCGGTGGCTTTTGGGAAACATACATACATAATTGGCCAAGTGCGTGTCGGAAAACGCGCAGTGTATAGAGTTCCGGAGTTGCTAATGCCAACTTTGAGTTGAATTATTTTACGTGTCCATATATAAGCGTTTAGCAGATACAGGAAAGGGTTCACTTGACTCTTACAATGGTATTCACAAGCTCACAATACTTTTGAAAGACCTATTCACCCCCACAATGGGTTAGTCAAGAAAAAAATTTCTTCCACTATACTTGTATGGGAGCTATTGAAAAAAACATGATTTAGTAAATATACATATCCATAACAAGTTACAGCTTTCTAGTACTTATAGTCTCTGTGTAAAACCGCGGACAGACAGACAGACATGGCGAAGCTATAAATGTTACTTGTTTACTACGGAACTCCACATAAAAACTCCATCTTTTTAGAAGGCAGTTAAAATGTGGCAGCAATGGAAGCTTTCTCTCTACAGACGCTTATGTAAGTGCTTTATTAAGAGACAGCAGACAGAATGAAGCCAGATTTAGTTAAGCGGGGGTTAGTGTGTCTTATACAACGCTGTCATTGTTAAAATTATAGATTTAGAAGGTATAAGATGGATATAGAGTATTGTAAAATGTGACCAGAAACGAAATATTTCTGTGTAACTTTTTAGCGGTTGTATTTGTACCTACTACACAAACTATGGGTAAAGCAGTACGATACCATCTTTCCAGTATAAGATAACTTATAAATTAACACAGTTTACAATTTGGAAAATCAAATTTTTGTGTAACGATGTTCGAGCCAGGGTGACAATGGGTGACATGTTTTGTATGAAAACTTGTCTCATTGTCAAATTGATGCTATCTCTTTTGCTCTTACGAAGATGACACTTATCATATTATCTGTCGCACTCGGCTAGTGTGGTCTTTTACGCAGTAAAAATATTCTACTTCTATGGTTAAAACCTAGCTTAATTTGTGAGGAGTGAGTGTGAGAAGCTCGGTGGTCCGATGGGAGTGCGAATTACTAGTGCTTTCGCAAGTTAAGTGACGCCAGGCGTGGTCAGCACTTGGATGGGTGACATGACCCACGCACGACCCAGAATATTCTGTTCACCTCTTTGGGAAACAAGACGTGATACAATGTATACAAACACATAATAAATCGTACCACAAGCTATATATAATATATCGCTATGATGGTACAATGATAATAAAATAACAGACATAAACAAAAAAAAAATACATTCCTATACGCACACTTTCGTATGGAAATGTCATTTTTTTTAAATATTTGTCTGTTCATTTTATTTTTATTACACTATAGCGATCTAGTATAGCCTGATGTTAGTTTAAGTAACTTATTAAAAACAGTAGTTTTATTGCACCAATACAAAAAAACAATACAGTCCCTTACTATGGGTCTCATAAGAAAGCTCAAGGTTACTCAACGCGCTATGGAGAGGGCTATGCTCGGTGTTTTCCTACGTGATCGAATCAGAAATGAGGAAATCCGTGGGAGAACAAAAGTCACTGACATAGCACAGCTCGTTGAAGTGGCAGTGGGTGGGACACATAACGCGACGAACCGATGGCCGACGGGGCAAAAAGGTTCTTGAATGGCGACCGCGTACTGGCAAGCGAAGCGTATAGGGCACCCACCTGCAAGGTGGTCAGATGACCTGACCAGGGCCGCTTGAAAGCGTTGGATGCAGGCCGCTCTTGATCGGTCATTTTGGAAATCTTTGGGAGAGGCCTATGTCCAGCAGTGGACGTTATGCGGCTGAAATGATGATGATAATGATGACTAACAAGTCTCTAGTACTTAACAATACAAAATGTATATAAAGTACAATGAGCGGTTTTATCGCTTAGAATTTTTATCGCTGTTGAATATAAAATCGCATTGTGGAATTTAGTACTAGAAAAAATATAGTTGTCTGTAATTAAAATAGTGTAGCCAAAAACATTTGTGGCATAAAAACATTCTGCGTACAAAATGCAAATGGTTGCATAGCAAAATGCCTTTATTCTAGTGGTTTAGACGCGAAAAGTCTAAAAGGCAAAATGTCTGGTAAGATTAAGGTCTCAGACAGACAGACGAGCGACAGCGTGCCAGCGACAGCTCGCGACGCTAGACACCGATTGTCGGCGACCATCAACAGGTGTCACGATCGGCTACTGGGCTACTGTCGCTCGATCCCTGAGATGACCATCTCGATGATGTTACGGTTAACAACGTTAACCCGTCACCAATGAGGTTCTGGGTTCTATCCCCAGCCAGGGCAAGTTTTAAAATGGCCTTCTTCAAATTATACCAAGTCTTCGGTTTATTGCATTAGTTACAAATTATTAGCTCTTATCAATAAGTTAATGTCTCACTAGTCACATTTATGTAAAATGTTTTGGTGTAATTCTTATTAAAATATAAAATATTTTTTTGGTACTTTATTTATTAATTTAATCTTATATCAATGATAATATAAATAGGCGAACTTAACGTTAAAACCATTGTCTAGGTACCAGCGAACCTTTGAGTTATACAGATAGACTAAATGTTGGTTAAAGAAGAAAATAAAAAAACAGAAAAAAAATCAGGCAGCTAAATAAACTAATATTTGTACACACAAACCGGTTGTTTTGAGAATCATACTTTATGCAAATTAGGCATTCTGCGTCGAAGCCATTGCGGTGACCTCAGTCGGCACGCGGGATTTATGAGAATTGCGCAGTGTTTTAGATTTTAGGTGTTTTCGTCGATGTGCGCTTCCGGGGGTTTTGCATACAAAACTGAATACAAGTACTTGCAGGATTTTTTTATTGCGAGCTGTGAGTACGGGGCGTGAAATTGGACAACGCATTTTCTATTGACGACCTCCGTGGCGTAGTGGTCACCATGCCCGCCACCCAGAGGTCCCGGGTTCGATTCCCGGTCAGGGCAAGTTGGAAAATGACCTTTTTCAAATTGTCCTGGGTCTTGGAAGTTTATCTATATATGTATTTGTTATAAAATATAGTATCGTTGAGTTAGTATCCCATAACACAAGTCTCGAACTTACTTTGGGGCTAGCTCATGCAGTGTTATTTGTCCTTATATATATATATATTTATATTTCTAGCAAAATTGCAAGTTCTGCAGCCTAAAGAGGTTGCTTGTGAGGTTAAGTTAGATTTGAGTGACAATTAGGCGGATATCAATATTATATATATCAAAAGTGGCAGATTTTTTGTAATTTTAAGTTTGCAATTATTATGTATCTCCTTTGAAAACACAGATCCAACACGTAGAGGCCCTTTGGAGAAGTTGTTATCATGTGGCGCTCCCGCCAAAACCTATTCCTGGATATACATTTGAAAAAAAAATGTACCCTTGAATAGGTTTTGGCAGAAGAAAAATCTATTGCATGAAAAAGGGAAAGGTTCAAGGGTTATGCAATGAATTTGGGATGGACTGATGCTGGGTTATTGCAATAGAAACGTCACCTGCCATTATTATGATTACTGACTTTTATAAGCAGGTGGTGGCTTGCTACCCGCTAGATGAGCCCCTCAAACGCGCCGACAGTAACTGTAGTTGCCGGCAGAGGAGCAACACCGGTGCGGGCGACTCAGGGTTGTCGAGAGGTGTGCTGTGCTTTCTCCGAAGTTACTCGCGTCGTTATGCCCTTTAACACTTTCACCCCTGGAGCAACAGCTCTAACGACTCCTTTCTGCACAGCCAATTAAGGCTATGCAGAGCTGAGAGCCCTGCGAGCCCTCTTGGGTCTTCACCCCGACCGATGAAGACGCGTTGGGGACGAGGGCTCGGACCGGCAATTATTATTATTATTATTTGTTTAATTCAAACCTATGGATGTGTCAAAATTATCTCTTTAATATAGATTTTTTCCACGCAGTAAAGTTTCATGTGTTTTTATTAGATACTTATTCCTTGTAACACATACTTGTTCTAACCAAAGTAAATAAACTTTTAGGCATTATCTTCTACAGGAACATTCGACTTGTGTCAATTTACCTTAAACTTTTTCAGCTAAATATTCAGCACCACCTGTAAGCAATTATAAACATTATAATCACTTTGTTAAGGGCTAAAATAGCTTCATTTCGAAGGCATCAGGTGTTTCTGGTTATACGTGACGTAACTTGCGATCGACTCGGGAATCGGGAAAAACTCATCTAAAATTAAGGGAGTTTGTTTGTTTCAGGGAAAATTTGTGAGTATCGGAGTTCGGCACTTCGGTTTTGGATAAATACCTACATATATAGGCAAAAATTTCACACGCACTGGGGAAGTTTGAGATGTTAAAGTATTTATAATATTCATTAAGTTTGGTTCATCGACGTGGAAGGAAGAGTGCCAGACTGAAATAGGACTGGGCGGGTCACGTTTGCCGAATACATACATACATACATACTATCACGTCTTTATCCCTAATGGGGCAGACAGAGCATTTTGGGTCTTGCAGTTCTATGCAGAGCCCAGGGCCGCAACACCCAAAAGCCACTTTTAGCGTCATGGTGGGCGAGAAGATGGAAAAGCAATCAATACAGTGATGGGTTGCTAGCCGCATCGCCTGTTAACATGATTTGCATTTTTGCCCATTCCCTCGATCGGCTTTTACGATCTGCGTGAGAAGAGAAGCAGCTGGTACATTCTAAGTTTTTTTTATTTCTCCCAGACCAGCATGGGAGTAGAGTTTGCCGAATGGTGCCGGGTAACCGGATAGATGGGCTTACATACCAACCATGTGGATTCCAGGAGACGAGAAACGATCAAGGGGAAGGCCTTAAATGAGATGGAGTAACGCCTGGTTTGCGTTTGACAAGGATTGGAAAGAAGTAGCTAAAGATCGAAGTAGCTGGAAGTAACAAGGGGAGGCCTTTGCCCAACTATGGGACATAAACGGCTATTCAAAAAAATAGTTTAGTTGACCTGTCCTGCTGTCTGTCTGTCTATAATCAAATCTTACAAGACCTACATCCCGATTTTCAATTGAAATAAAATTTTGTTTGATATGTTATCATCATCATCAGGTTGATGTAGTCTCCACTGCAGGAGCACGACCTTCTCTGTACTACCAGAGCCGTATTTGGCCAGAGCAGCCAGAGTACTTGGCCTACACTCTCCACGCTGGCCAGACGGGTTGGAGAGGTCTCATTGATGTTTATATGCTTTGTTTAGCTTGTATTTCCTAAGTCGCCTTCTACGTCATCGACGGGAGGAGTTGGAGTGATCCTATTCTACTCTGACGAAAACCACACGGCAAACCTAAATATAACGTCTTATAAAATACTAGCTGTAGCCGCGGGCTTCGCTCCCCTTGGGAATTTCGGGATTACGAGTACATTATGTCCTTCCTCGATTCTCAAACTATATCCATACCAAATTTCATCCAAATCGGTTCAGTTGTTTAAGCGTAAAGAGGTAACAAACAAACAAATATATAAACTCACTTTTGCATTTATAATATTAAGTAGGATACTAAACCATTTTTGAAAAACAATCTTTGGCAATATAAAAACCACACAATGTTTTATTAAATTAAATAGGCCCTTATTATGTTAAAACAACTTTTCCTTAGAATAATTTTCCCCGTTTTTCCCTCATAACAAAATAAAGTTCCGCGACAGCTCATGACAGGTGCGAGGTGCGAAGTGCCTCATTACAACTCTAAGCGCTTTAATAACGCAAACAATGTTATTCCCGACATTTTGCATTTAATCAAAATTTACAGGAAAAGTTTTTGCAGTTTGTTATTTAAATTTCGTTTTAACTATTATATTAGAGATTCCAAGATTTAAATGTTTATTCAGTAATTATAGACATTTACAGGTACTAAACAAGCTTTTAAATAAACAATGAATTTAAAAGTTTGAAGTGTAAAGCACCTTCTTCTTCTTATCGTGTGTGTTAGTGACTAACACTAGTGTCAGTGTTTTTAAACCGCCTTAAAGGCCTCTGACATGGTTTTTGGTAACGACCAATGTCAAAGACAGTGACCGGGACCGACGGCTTAACGTGCCCTCCGAAGCACGGATCATCTTACTTATCAGACAATCAGGTGATCAGCCTGCAATGTCTTAACCAAACTAGGACAACAACACAAAGTCGTTGCCCCCGCCGGGAATCGAACCCGCGACCTCCGGGTATGAGCCGAACGCTCTAACCACTACACCACGGAGGCAGTTAAAATTGTAAAGCACCGTTAAAGACAAACTCATTTAATTACAGAGTTCCTTTGACCACTTTCCGGCTCTCTCCTCAGAACAGCTCTTTGTCATCATGATATTGCATTGGCAGGCGATATACTTGCGCATGCAAAATTTCAACTCAATCAGAAACCGGGAAGTGCGTCAAATTTATTTTGCAAGATTTTATTACAGACTCCCATGCTGTTCTGGGAGAAAAAAAAACATAGAATGTACCAGCTGCTTCTCTTCCCACGCAGATCGTAAAAGCCGATCGAGGGAATGGGCAAAAATGCAAATCATGTTAACAGGCGATGCGGCTAGCAACCCATCACTGTATTGATTGCTTTTCCATCTTCTTGCCCACCACGACGCTAAAAGTGGCTTTTGGGTCTTGCGGCCCTGGGCTCTGCATAGAACCGCAAGACCCAAAATGCTCTGTTTGCCCCATTAGGGATAAAGACGTGATAGTATGTATGTATGTTATTACAGACAGACTGACAGAAAGACAACGGTAAAAGCAAAAACTATTTTTTTTGTGTTTTGATTTATTTAATCGTCATCATCACACCAGCCGCATAACGTCCTCTGCTGGACATATAAGCCGTTTCCAAGGATTTCCAAAATTACCGATCTAGACCGGCCAGCATCCAGCGCATTCCAGCGACCTTGGTCTTATTTAATATCATTATCTTATAATGATGTAGTAACCTGTAGTTCGATTTGTTTTGCATGTATTTTAAAAGCTGTATAAGTAATTTAAATTTAATTCAAGGGAGCAAAGGGTTTAGTTTCGAGATTGGTTAAAATGCTATTGTCTGGCAAGTCGTCAGTTGTCTGTTCGGCTGCTCTTACATATCTCAACCGTTTCTCGTGAAATTTTGTGAAACGGTGTAAAAAGTTATATAGTATTTTTTGTCGATATCCTCTTTATCTAATGAATATATTTTTGTTCCGCTTGGCGTCGAAACTCTTAGTCCGAAGGTCCAAGTACTAAAAAAATTATTAAAAAAATAACCCCTCGGCTTGTCGACGCCGCTGGTGACAAGAGGGCTGGCTCATATCTCGCGCAGAGGATTGCAGTAGCTATTCAGCGCGGTAATGCAGCCAGTGTTCTTGGCACCATGCCACATGATCAAGATTTAGATTTTTAATTAAGTTTTTTAATTTAGATTGTAATTTTTAACTAGTTTGGTCGAATCCACCCTTAGTTGAATAAAAGCACATTACGTTGTCCTCATTCAATTTTTTTTATTGGCGGAAATATGGGGATTGAAAACTTTAAAAATACGATATTACAGCCATTTCGAAAAAAAAACAGAAATGTCACGAACCTTTTTTAATTGACTTATCATCACCATCATCACCAGGTCTTTTTATCTCCACTACAGGAGCATGACCCTCTCTGTACTACCAGACCCATACTTGACAAGAGCAGCCAGAGGACTTGGCCTACACTCTCCACGCTGGCCAGACGGGTTGGAGAGGCCTCATTGATGTTTATACCTAAGCTTTGTTTAGCTTGTATTTCCTAAGTTGCCTTCTACGACTTGGAGAGGCCCTATTCTACTCTGCCGGAAACCACACAGCGAATAACAATAGAATATTATATTAATTTGTCCTATATTAAATTGCAACTTTTTTGTCTAAACAACTTTTTTATCCGATAAAATTCAACGGGTCGGGGCTTACAGAGCCATTAGTCGTATCGTTTTTCAACATAATGTACGAGTGTGTGTGCAATGCAATTTGCAATACAATGATTAAATCGAAGCAATTTAGTGCTTAAAGCCAGTGTAGTGTTTATTGTATACTTTCCCTAATGTCCCCATTAGTGGCCAAGTGCATCGTTAGTGCGAGCTGATTACAAACGTATAACTATTTAACTATTTATTGAGATGGCCGTGTGGTTACCGGGAGAGTAGAATAGGGGTACTCCAAGTCCTCCCGTGGATGTCGTAGAAGGCGACTTAAGAAATACAAGCTGAACAAAGCTTATAAACATCAATGAGACCTCTCCAACCCATCTAGCCAGCGAGGAAAGTATAGGATAAGTTCTCCTATTGCTCTGGCCGAGTATGGCTCTGGTATAAGGTACAGAGAGGGTCGTGCTCCTGCAGTAGAGACTAAAAAACCTAAAGATTGATAGATAGAACTATTTATCTTGATATTAGAACTAGTTGGTGCCAATAACTTTATGAAATTTAACTGCAAATCGCTACTCTCCAATAACTCAAATAGATATACGAATTCATACGAATCCCATAGCAAAATGTTTGCTTTTATGGTAAGAACAAGTTTATTTGTTACCAAATTTAGAGAAATCCCTGATTGGCAAGAAAACTATCTAGTGATGAGTAGCGGAACTACCGAAGTCGTATAGTACCCGTGCTAGATAGATATCTGAAGCGCTATGCATTATTTGCTAGAAAAAGCCCCGACTTTCAAGCGTTAATCCCCAGTAACTTGTAAATGGTTAAACCGATTTTTATCAAACATGGCTAAGAACAACCGGAAAAGAATCAGCTTTCACGTAAAAAAACCGCATCTTAACCGGCCCTAAAAAAATTCAATGCCACAGACAGAAACAAAGACAGATAGACAGACCGACATTCAAACTTAAAGCACCCCTTTCTTTGACAGGGGCTAAAAAACCTTACACTGACTCCGCCAAAAACCCAGGTCTTAAATGAAAAAGAATTAAGTAGTAGTATATATCATTCAGTACACTGCACCTTTCCCTAAAGTCTCATTAGTCACTAAGTGCATCATTAGCGTTCAAGTTGCAGTGCAAGTTAACGCCACTCCATATGTTCGTGGAAGTGAACAAATTGGATACTTTAGGTTAGAACTTAGACCGTTTATTATAGATCTTAAAAGCCCTGTTAGCAAGTTAGATACAAAAGAAATTTGTTTGGTTTTTGTAACATAAAAGTACATTTTTTCTATTTAATAACGTATCAATTTTGAAAATAAATACGCTAATAATATGAAGATCTATCCTAAATTTAGACTATTAAGTAACTTTAGATTCACCTAGTTTTATAAGACTTGTTTAGTAAAAATGTATCCATGAGCACTTTTCTAACTGTCTCTATTAAAGTAAAGACACTGACGAATTTACAGTAAAAAAAACAACAAGGTACGAATTAATACAAGTATTAATTCGTCACTCGTTGTTTTTTTGTTGTTGTTAAAAACCTTGGTTTTTTCGGTGACAAATTTATAACAACGAAGACAAATGTAGAATAACCTTTTATTCGTGTGTTTATGCTTAAATTAAAAGTACATTATACATAATTACATATAACATACATACTTACTGTTACGTCTTAATCCCTAATGGGGCAGACAGAGAATTTTAGGTGTTTTGGCTCAAAGCTGACAGAGCCCAAGTCCGCAAGAATCAAAGGTTTCGGACGACCTGACCAAGGTCGCTGGAAGGCGTTGGATGCAAGCCGCTCTAGATCGATCATTTTGGAAATCTTTGGGAGAGGCCTATGTCCAGCAATGGACGTTGTGCGGCTGAAATAAGGGAAACTAGAAACAGAAATACGAACCGTTGAAATAATTCCCAACATTAAGAAGCATGACCGCATGACGTTATTAGCCCAAAGCCAGCGGTCACGATTTTACTTTCATTAAGTTGGCAGTAAAATAAACGGTGGGCCATCGGTCTAAACAAACATTGTGATATAAGGGAGTGTTGTACGTGGGCCGCTGAAAGCTAGTAGTTAATGTATTTTGGAAACACACGGGAGTTTAGTATGGACGTGCCCGCCTTTTTTTGTTGAAAAGAGTAAATCGTCGGTCTAAACAAACTTTATTAAACGTGTGAGTAAAGCGTCTTATTTTCGATATTGGTCAAAAATGCTTTTGTCTAGCAGTCCGTTTGACTGTTTGTCCGGCCGTTCTCGTCTACTGGTCGCTTTACTCAACTGACTCTCGTGAAATTTTGTGAGAAGTTTCAAGAATTAAACATATTTTCTTTGTCGATTAAGTTTTTCCAAATTTTTGATAATGGCGAAAATATGGGGGTTGTTTGATAATGGCGAAAAAACTTTAAAAAATATCATTATTCAGCCACTACGAATAATTTTCAAAAATGACAAAGAACTTTACCCTTATTCATTTAATAATTAAGGCGCAACTTTTTAATATGATAAACTTCAACGGGTAGTAGAATAGTAATACCTATATAATGGAGTGTTTTACATCAGCCGCTAAAAGTTTAACATGGACGTGCTCACTCGTCTGTTAAACTAAGAATAAACCTCGGTCTAAACAAATATTATAACCTAATTGAGTGTGATACGTCATGCCCCTGAAACGTACGTAAATAAAGTATTTTAGAAACCAAATGGAGTTCAATACGCATGTTACTTGTTAAAAGTAAACAAATATGCGGCTTAGTTAAATCTTTGATTATGTATCTCTTTTAATTAACCGTTCCTTTACCGCCAATACCAGACACAATAGTAAGACAATGGACGTGGACATTTATTAATGTCGTACGGTTCTTGACCGGTTAAATAATAATGTTCTCAGAAATGTCACTAGTCTTTATGCTTTCCGGGATTTACTAGCGAATTATTAAAAAAAAAATAGAACAAGTAGACGGAAAGAACTTTGTTCAATTCGCTCGTTCGTTTCCAAATTATGCTTCCGTGTGTTCCACCCATTCATTAGTGATTAACGACGTCGATATACCACGTTCAACGTCAATTGCCGGTGTGTACTAAATAACGTTTATAATAGAGAGCTATTCAATGTGTGACAAGGGATCAAGTCCAGTGTTTTAGTCATATTTGCGACCGGCCATCACGATGACCTGAGTTGCGATGACGTGAATTTTATTATGATTTCGAAAATAGAGATTCCATTTGTCGCGATAACATGAGTTGCAGTTACGTGAATCGTGATTTCGAAAATCGAGATTACATAAGTCGCAATAACGTAAGTCGCGATAACGTGTGTCGAGGTTCCGTGCATGGGGTTTATGTGAGTCGAGATCTGTCGGGATAGCGTGATTCGAACTGGCGTGTTTCGAGTTTACGTAGTACACTCGTTGAAAAATGGTCTTTTTAAATTGTCCTGGGTCTTGGTTGTCGGTTTATATATATAAGGTCTAACTAAACATACTGAAACTATTTTAAAAGTGAATTTAGTCTTTGATAGTGAACAATTTTCCAGGAACACGTATTGAAATATGAAAAGTAATTTTTCGGCCTCCCATACAAGTTGACCAATTAGTTGATCCGAGTTTGTACGGAAAGCGAAGAATAATTGTTCATATTTCGCAAAACGTTTCTTGGAAAAGTTCACTAGCGTGGACTGAATTCACTCTTAAAATAGTGTCAGGATATTTTATGAGACCTTATATATTTATTTATCAATAAATATATTACGAGTGTACTTAAAAGGGCCATTTTTCAACTTATACTGCCCGAGAATAGAACCCGGAACCTCCAAACGGCGCCACTACGCCAAAGAGGTCGCTTAATCCCGTTTTAATTAGAAACCCCATCATTTATCGTCTGATGCTTACAAATTCCTACTTAGCGATATCTGGGCGACGCAGCGTTTTCGGTGCATTGTGTAAATCATTTTGGACACATAGACTTTATAATCTAATAGACCTGTTTAGAAATTTAATAAGCGGCCAAGTGCGAGTCGGACTCGCCCATGAAGGGTTCCGTAGTAGCAAATAACATAATATAAAAGTCTTGTAGTATGTTTTTTTAATTTTTATATTTGAGTTGATTGAATGAAAGGTAAATTGCCGTTTACGATTTATGACGTATTAAAAAAAAACTACTTACTAGATCTCGTTCAAACCAATTTTCGCTGGTAGTTTTCATGGTAATGAACAACATATATTTTATTTAGTTTTAACATTCTCTTATTTTAGAAGTTACGGGGGGGGGGGGGGGACACACTTTTTTCCACTTTGGAAGTGTCTCTCGCGCTAAGTATTCGGTTTAGAAAAAAATGCTATTAGAAACCTCAATATCATTTTTGAAGACCTATCCATAGATACCTCCACACGTAGGGGTTTGATAAAAAAAATATTTTTCAGTTTTAGTTCTAAGTATGGGGAACCCCCAAAATTTATTGTTTTTTTTTCTATTTTTGTGTCAAAACCTTAATGCGGTTCACATAATACATCTACTTACCAAGTTTCAACAGTATAGGTCTTATAGTTTCGGAAAAAAGTGGCTGTGACATACGGACGGACGGACAGACAGACATGACGAATCTATATGGGTTCCGTTTTTGCCATTTGGCTACGGAACCCTAAAAATGATAATATAATTTTACGAAACTAAAAACCGACTTCACCCCAAACTACACAACCGATTTTGATAAAATTTCTATGAGATCGCCTCGCAAGTATAAAAAGGCTCGCGAGGAATTGATAAAACACGTTTTTTGGAAGTCTTTTTGAACTAATCTAATTATTTTGTAGTATACGTACTTACCTAAATGAAAACAAAATTAAGCCTAATCAATTCCTGACTTGAATTGACAATTGATGACATTCTTGAGTAAGTGGCAACAGATTGCTCGGGACAGATGGAGAAGAGAAGGGGAGGCATTTGCAGAGGGACGCAACATCTGGCTACAAAAAATATCTGAGGCCTTTGGCAAGCACAACATCTTGCTATAAAAAAACGACGGGTTGCACTCTGGGAGTGCCGGCAAAAGTGAAAACTTGAATATTAACGTTGTGCATTTTTGATATTTTGGAATGGTTAGGGAATAATTTTGCACGAATTGCTTTAATTATCAGTATAAAATATTTCAAATCTTTTCTGAACCACAGTCTGTCACAAATGTCACAAGCATGACCAAATTCATTTTCAAATACACAGCAGTATGGCCACTACACAGACGGTCGAGCCATCAGCCGTCACCATTCATGGATGTGCGTAGCACGCTGTAATATAAACACACACGAACATTCGCGCAAGCGCCCTGCGCCGCCTTACGAATTTTCGATCAGGCCACGTGTCCTGACGCGAGTTTAATTTTTTTTACCCATCCAAAAAGTGCACAACGCCGCTAAAGAAGATTTCACTTCAAAAATTAAGACTATTTTCGTCAGCTTTAAAAATTTGTCAGGTCTGTCTAATTCGTAACTCTGTCAGAACGTGCTTCCAGCAGGAGAGATAATTTAATTTCAACCACAACGTAATGCCTCGCCGACATTAAGGTGGTTGTTGTATCCTGTAGGCTTGATGTTAGGGAAGACCACGATGTTGCACGATCTAGAGCCAGAATGCTCACGTACTATGACAATATTATAATGTATATGATGTATATGCGCTGGGTGGTACCCGGCAGAGTAGAATAGGGCCACTTCATGTCCTCCCGTGGATGTCGTAGAAGACGACTTAGGAAATACAAGCTAAACAAAACTTAAAAACATCAATGAGACCTCTCCAACCTGTCTGGCCAGCGAGGAGAGTGAAGGCCAATTCCTCTGCCTACTCTAGCCAAGTATGGCTCTGGTATTACAGAGAGGGTCGTGCTCCTGCAGTAGAGACAAAAAGACCTGATGATGATGATGACGTGATGTACACTAGGATATGCATTTTAAAAAAAGGCACTTTATATTTCTCAATCTAGTACATGACAGTCCATATTGAAAGATTGAAAATATCTTACTAAAGAGCAAAAAGAAATGTTTCATACGGAATAAAACTAAGATGAATCCTTTCAAAATAGGCACCTTTTAGACGTTCTGTCAATAATAAAGTAGACAAACTCAAATAATTCCCGAAAATCCCATTTAATCTGGCCAACCCGACGGATTTGATAAAAGTATTTCCAATGAAAAGACCTTTTTGTACGAACACAGTAAAAGTCGGTTGTAACAGAATAAGGAGGAAGCCGGCGATAATTCGTGAAACTTTTGTATTGGTGCGTATTGTCAAAGTTATTCAATGAATTTGATATAGAAATATCGTGGCTTTTCCTGATAAAGTACCCTATTCATGAAGGAGAGTAATCGGGGAAAGAAGGCAAAAATATTTATTTATTGTTAGTATTCTTTATCTATTTATAGAATGTGTTAGGTCAGACATCTTTTGCAGGATTGTGTTAGGTTTATTTTTAACCGCGGCAAAAAAGAGGGGTGTTATAATTTTAAAGCTGTCTGTAGGTCTTTTTGTGGCATCATAGCGAATGTATGGATGTTTCGGAGCGGTTTTTTTTTACATCTAAGCAAGTTCCGTTGCGGTAGTTCTTAGCTATGTTTAATGATAATCGGTTTTATGTATAGCTGTTAAGCCTGAGTATCATATAGGGTATAATTGATTTTGGAAAATAAAAAAAGACGTGTGGCACTCGGGGACTGCCGCGATAAAGCTATTGCATTAAGGTGGTTCCGTTCGGTCGGTGAATTTTTACAAGGAAGGACGGCAACGTCGCAAACGGATGACGGAGACGAAGCGGCAACCTACATGGTAGGCGGAGTGGAGAGCGTGAGGTTTTTTCGTTACGGAATTTCTGGATTCGGTCCCCGCGCTCAAGGCCCGCGATAGAAGCTATGCAATAGCTTAAAAAACACCTGATGCAGAACCATAATGGTCCAGCTAAACTATAAGAAATATAAAAATGACGCATTTGCAAAAGTTGTTCAGCCAGATAAGCATTTTCCGGAGTCATTAAGTCCACGCGAAGTCGCGGGCTTCGGCTAGTAAAAAAATAATTTAAGGTTGCGACGAATTGATGACCTCCTCCCTTTAGTAAGTCGGCAAAAAAAGTAATGTAAAATAAGAGATTTTAAAATCACGCTTACTCGTAGCACGTTAGACATAAATAACAATTTAGCAGTCTGAGCCCTAAAAAACATTTTTTCGGGCCAAAAAAAAATATTGAAAAGCCATTAAACGCAATCTGGCTGATCCTCTAGGCCGTAATGTTCAGCTTCGTAAAATAAAAAGGTTTGTTTTGGCCTCACTCAGATTTTTTTGAATATTTAAAACGTTGCTTTCATTTGTAAACTGGACAAATTAAAAAAAGTATAAAATAAACAAGGCCACGGAATAAAGACTAGACGAAAAGGCTAACTTTAATTTTAAAAAAAACGAGTTTATTGATTCGACCCAAATGTTTTTGTTTTGTTTGTATGTTACGCGATATTTTCGCCATTTCTTAACCAATTTTCATGATTTTTTTGGTTTGGATTGTTACAGCTGTTAATTTTTGCATTTTTGCACGTTTCCATTTATAAAAGAAGCAGATAGAGGGGGTGGGGGACAGTTGACTCTAACAAAAATTTGCAAATTCAGAATTTCAGAAACAGATCCTTAAATCGAAAAATGATGTTCACAAGCTCACAATATTTTTGGAATACCTATTCAAGGATACCCCACCCGATAGGGTTAGTAAAGAAAAAAAGAATTACCCTACCTAAAAGAGGTACCCTAAAAATATTGTTTTCAAGATTGTTTGTCCATAATTTAATAAATATCCATTATTCATACCAAATTACCGCTTTCTAGTACTTATAGTCTCTGAGTAAAACCGCGGACGGACAGACAGAACAGATAGACAGACAAACATGGCGAAACTATTAAGGTTCCTTGTTCACTACGGAACCCGGAAGAAAAAGTATTTTCCTATTCGATTCGCTCTCAATCCTATCAGCCGGTTCTACACAAAAGGAAGGCGATCTTACAAGAATTCACTCCGAGCTGTTAACCTCAAACGACCACTTGAAATGTAAAAGGTTTCAACTTAGGCCATTAGAAACACATTTTGCACTTTGACACAGGTAGTTTTCTATTCAATATTGGGTATACTTTGCGACCTGATCTAAGTGTAGTCAGCCATTATAGGAATTACAGTTTAAAGTTTTTTTTAACCGACCTAAAAAAGGTTAAGGTTTTTAAATGGTCAATTCGAATGTATTTTTTTTATACGTATATTCCCCGATTACTTGAAAAACTAAATATATCAATTTGGAAAATACTTTTCTGTTTGAAAGCGCATACTTGTCAGGTAGTCAGTCCTAAAGGATTTTTTTTTAAATTAATTGAAAGATAGATAGATACCTATATAAATAAACACTTTATTATGTCTCACTGAGGCACACACATATTAATTTACATACAGACAAATCAGACCCTTATTTTAAAATGTATATTTACTTTTTTTTAAAATTTATAGTAATTACTTTGCCCGTCTTTATTTGGGTTATAGATAGACGATTCAGATATAGAAGATTTGGAGCAAATTGACTGTGACAGATGGACGGAGAGGCAGAGGTATGATCCTTTATGCTTTCCGTTTTTTAATTTTTTGTACGAAACTCAAAAAAGATAGGAAAAGTAAGTATTTTTCTTTTTTCTATTCGATTCGCTCTCAATCCTATCAGCCGGTTCAACACAAAAGGAAGGTGATCTTACAAGAATTCACTCCGAGCTGTTAACCTCAAACGACCACTTGAAATGTAAAAGGTTTCAACTTGGGCCATTAGAAACACATTTTGCACTTTGACACATGTAGTTTTCTATTCAATATTGGGTATACTTTGCGACCTGATCTAAGTGTAGTCAGCCATTATAGGAATTACAGTTTAAAGTTTTTTTTTTACCGACTTAAAAAAGATCAAGGTTTTTTTAAATGGTCCATTCGAATGTATTTTTTATACGTATTTCCCCGATTACTTGAAAAACTAAATAGATCAATTTGGAAAATTCTTTTCTGTTTGAAAGCGCATACTTGTCAGGTAGTCAGTCCTAAAGGATTTTTTTTCAAAATTGATTGAAAGATAGATACCTATATAAATAAACACTTTATTATGTCTCACTGAGGCACACACTTATAAAATGTATATTTACTTTTTTTTATTTATAGTAATTACTTTGCACGTCTTTATATGGGTTATAGATAGACGATTCAGATATAGAAAATTCAGAGCAAATTGACTGTGACAGATGGACGGAGAGGCAGAGGTACGATCCTATATGCTTTCCGTTTTTTAATTTTTTGTACGCAATTAAAAAAAAAAGAAAAAGTAAGTATTTTTCTTTTTTCTATTCGATTCGCTCTCAATCCTATCAGCCGGTTCAACACAAAAGGAAGGCGATCTAACAAGAATTCACTCCGAGCTGTTAACCTCAAACGACCACTTGAAATTTCATCATTTCATCATCATTTCAGCCGCATAACGTCCACTGCTGGACATAGGCCTCCCCCAAAGATTTCCAAAATGAACGATCAAGAGCGGCCTGCATCCAGCGCTTTCCAGCGACCCTGGTCAGGTCATCTGACCACCTTGTAGGTGGGTGCCCTACGCTTCGCTTGCCAGTACGCGGTCGCCATTCAAGAACCTTTTTGCCCCATCGGCCATCGGTTCGTCGCGCTATGTGTCCCGCCCACTGCCACTTCAACGAGCTAATCCGCTTGGCTATGTCAGTGACTTTTGTTCTCCTACGGATTTCCTCATTTCTGATTCGATCACGTAGGGAAACACCGAGCATAGCCCTCTCCATAGCGCGTTGAGCGACCTTGAGCTTTCTTATGAGACCCACAGTAAGGGACCACGTTTCGGAGCCATAAGTCATCACTGGTAACACACATTGGTTGTAAACCTTAGTCTTGAGGCACAGAGGTATTTTGGACGAGAAGACATTGCGTAGCCTCCCGAACGCTGCCCAGCCGAGTCGGATTCGTCGAAAGACCTCTTCCTCGAAGCTGGAACTTCCTGCCTGGATCAATTGACCCAGGTAGATATACTAGTCTACAACTTCGAGGGTGGAGCTCCCAACACAAATAGGTAGGGGCGCAACATGGACATTCGACATTACTTTGGTTTTGTCCATGTTCATTTTAAGGCCTACTTGTTGGGAAACTCGATTTAGGTCTCCGAGCATAGTACTTAAGTCTTCCATCGATTCTGCCATGACAACAATATCGTCGGCAAATCGAAGGTGAGTGATATACTCGCCATTGATGTTGATGCCAAATCCTTCCCATTCCAGAAGCTTGAAGGCATCTTCCAGTGCAACGGTGAACAGTTTCGGAGATTTAACATCTCCCTGTCTTACACCTCTATGCAGTGGAATTGCCCTCGTGCACTGCTCCTGTACTCGGACTGACATAGTGGCGTTACTGTATAAGCACTTCAACACTTCGATATACCGATAGTCAATACGGCATCGCTGGAGAGACTGAAGCACGGCCCATGTTTCGATCGAATCGAAGGCTTTTTCATAGTCCACGAATCCCAAGCATAACGGCCGGTTATACTCCCTCGTCTTCTCTATAACCTGCCGCAGCGTATGAATGTGGTCCATGGTGCTAAAGCCTTTACGGAAACCAGCTTGTTCGGGAGGTTGAAAGGCATCAAACCTGTTCGCGAGACGATTCGTGATGACCCTCGAAAACAACTTATATACATGACTCAGAAGCGTGATAGGCCTATAGTTCTTCAATAGGGTGTTATCTCCTTTTTTGAAGAACAAGACCACCACGCCCTTGTTCCACGCTTCTGGCGTTACGCCCTCGAGCAGAACGGAATTAAAGAGCCTCTGAAGGACTTTCAGTACCGGCGTTCCGCCCGCTTTCAGAAGCTCTGCTGGCTGTGATTCCATCCTCGCCCGGCGCCTTGTTGTTTTTAAGCTGTTTGAGGGCCATCCTAATCTCGTACAGGCTGATGTCCGGGATATCTTCGGTATAGTGTCGGGTTAGCTTGGCTCTTGGGTCTTTAACCATTTGTTTACTGGGTTGTGATACTGAGGTATACAGCTGTCCATAAAACCTCTCGATCTCCGCCAGAACCCCTTCCTTTGTCGACACCACGCCGCCGTCCTCCGTCTTCAGCTTCATCAATCGGCTTTGCCCAACCGACATAGCTCTTGCGAACACTTTGGAGCCTTTATTCTGCTCTATCGTCTCCTTAATACGCTCAGTATTAAAGGAGCGGATGTCGTGTCGCAAGGACTTTTGTATACGTCTGTTGAGCTGCCGATATGATTCAGCATCTTTGGAGGTATGCAGCGGCCTTGATCGTCGCTCTGCCATTAAGTCTAGGGTCCGAGCAGAGATTTTTTGAGGCTTTCGTTTGGGGCTGGACCTGAATACTTTTGATCCCACCGCTTGGACAGCTTGTATAAACCCTTGGTTTATCTCGTCCACTGTAACGCAATCCTGAAGGCTTTCGAAGCGATTCGACAGTTCAATCTGGAAGCCCTCGGAGTTCTCAATTTGGACTTGCGACGGTCGGAGCGTCGACTTCATCAGTCGTGACCTTTCGACTTTGAGACCAATATTCACGATGCCTCTTAATATTCGGTGATCACTCCCGGTTTTGACTCGAGTGATCACTGAGACATCGTTGAATATTCGTCTCTTTGTCGTTAGGATGAAGTCGATTTCGTTCTTAACAGGGGGCTGGTTCTTTTTTGCTGGACCCAACCAGGTCCACTTTCTTTGCGGCGGCTTTTTGAAGAAAGAGTTCATCGCAAAGAGTCAGCTCCAAAAAATCAGCCAGCCTACGTCCCCTGTTATTTCGCACTCCGTATCCAAAGTTTCCCAGCCTAAACTCTCCAATGCCTCGCTTACCCAGTTTTGCGTTAAAATCCCCCATAACAACCGTAAAATAGGTTTCAGAAGTATGTATGGCCCTACTGATGTCCTCATACACTTGATCCACCTCTTCATCGGAGTGATCCCCAGTTGGCATATATACCTGTATAACCTTCAGCGAATATCTTTTAGATACTCTGAGTATCAGGTATATTACCCTGCTGGAAACACTCTCGATGGTTGTGACGTTGTTAATGAGGGACTTGTGGACGAGAAACCCGACACCATGCTGGGACTTCTTTTCGTCTCCTTCCCGGTGATAGAGTATGTTACCAGACTCTAGGGTTGTCGTGCCCTCGCCCTCTCTTCGGACTTCAGACTTGAAATGTAAAAGGTTCCAACTTGGGCCATTAGAAACACATTTTGCACTTTGACTCAGGTAGTTTCCTATTTAATATTGGGTATATTGCGACCTGATCTAAGTGTAGTCAGCCATTATAGGAATTGCAGCTTTAAGTTTATTTAACCGACTTAAAAAGAATAAGATTTTTAAATTGTCAATTGAACGTATTTTTTTAAATATGTATGTTCCCTGATTACTAGAAAACGCCTAGACAAATTGGGAAATTCTTATAGATTTTTTTAAATCAAAATTCGTTGTGTAGTTTTCTGTAGAAGTGGGTTTTTACAAGCTTTTATTCAATGCAATGTATCTTGTACGTATATAAAAATGTTGCAACTCAATTTTCAACCAGTTATCCTCCACCGATAGAGCCAAAATTTTGCCCTATTAAGCACTTTGGCCTCATAAAAAATTTATTTTTTCAAACTTATTAGTTAAAAAAGCACATTTCTTTAATGTTAGTCCCATTCTGTATAAAGAAAACGGAGATTCTTTTTTAATTTTCTTATCACGCATATAATTAAAAATTTGGAAAAATGAATCAAATAGTGATCGGTTGCTTCCCTTATTATGATAATACTCGTAATTCACATTTTCGCTCACCTCGATTAGCTTTAACTATCTGCGAGGGAAGAAAAGCAGCTAATTCATTCAAAGTTTTTCTTAACCTTCAGTCCAACATACAGAAAAGAAACAATTTTATCCCCATTCATAACAATTCTTCTATTTCTCCTCAAATTAATGTGATGTAGGCGCCTGCCAACTCAATCACAGCAAATATAAAAGTTGTGTCGATATTAGGAAAACTCATCATAACTTATTAGTGAAACAACATTGCCGCTATTTACTAAATATAAGGGAACCTACTTCTGAAGCTCCAAGCAATAAGCTGAAGCGGGTTAGAAATGTACTAATCATTTATTAACTACTGATACTGCGGTGAAACGCGATTCACAGATTATTACCAACGTAACAGATACCCAACGCCATGGAAACTATTAAAGGACCTATTAGAGAGTATATATTAAAACTGGAGTTGCGGCTAGACACACAGAGATAGCGCCACTCACGAATAGCAAAAAAGTGTTCTTCTTAAAAGGAAATTTTTCTACAGATTCAGTAGAATTTTTAGACGTTTTTAGTGGCATGAACTCAAAGTTGGCATTCGCAACTAAGGAACCCTACACTGTGCGTGGCCCGACACGCACTTGGCCAATTTTTTAATGTACTATATTATATATATGTAATTTATATGTTCACCGATTATTGTAAGATGCCTGGATTGATTTGAAGTATACCTATTATTAATTCTGTGACTATACTTGTTGAGTGTTGCCATATAAATTTTATCAAACTCGGTTGGGTAGTTTGGGGGGTGAAGTCGACTTTTAGTTTTGGAAAATTATATCTTATCAGCAGAGATCGGATACTTTAGTGCATATTTACCTAAACTTGAAGGTACATAACATAGACAAGAAATACCAAATTTCAAAAAATAAAATATTTTATTTGATACCTTGATTTTAAAAATCATGATTTTCTATTGGATTATACAGAAATAATAAATAGTTAGGTGTAAATTATTGATTTCAAGTTTTTGTTTGTTAGAGTCCCTTACTAAATTTGTGTTAAAAAATAATAATATATTTCTCGAAGTTTAGATAAATATGCACTGGAATATCCGATCTCTGCTTATCAGTCCAAAAATCGCTTTTTCCTGTGACTCGACACGCTACAACTTCAGTTTTTGCAATAATACTCGGGAAAAGTTCCTTCGTTCCGGGATTCGCGAAGTTGTACGAGGCTAAAGCCTAGCACCTTTATTCCGTGTCCAGGAGAGAAAGTTCTGGAATAATTACTTTGGGGCTAATACTTATACAAAACTAACTTACTGTGTCGCTTCTTTATCCCTAAGAAGATAGGTAGACTCGGTATAGACTCCCTAGGGACGTAAGACCCAAAAGTCATTTTTAGCATGCTAGTGGCACATCATCATCATGAGGTCCTCTTGTCTCCACTGCAGGAGCACTCTCTGTACTACCAGAGCCATATTTAGTCAGAGCAGCCAGAGGGCTTGGCCTGCACTCTCCACGCTGGCCAGACCAGTTGGAGAGGTCTCATATGTTTATAAACCTTGTTTAGCTTGTATTTCCCAAGTCGCCTTCTACGACATCCACGGAAGGACTTGGAGTGGCCCTATTCTACTCTGCCGGAAACCACACGGCAAACAAGTAAACGCGACTGGCAAGAACGCCATCTATTAATGAGTAGTGAAACTTCATATACCAATTGATCAGCGCCATCTATTTCCTAGGAAAATTCCTGATTTAGCGTTACCCCCAATAACTTTGAAACCGTTGAACCGATTTTCTTTAAACATTGCTTAAAACCACCGCAAGGCAAGTTCCCTTTTACATAGAAAAACTGCATCGACCCATCCGTTCGAGAGCTATGATTCTCAGCTATATTCGATAGAAATTCGTCCAGCTGATTATAAGTTATGGAGGTGAACGCTTGAAAGACAGTGTTTTTTTTAAAACTCACACAAAAATTTTATTGAATAAAAGAAATAATCTCAGGAATAGCTAAAAAAATACTAAACTAAACTATAAAACAAACCTATACTAAATTATAAAAAAGACGTGTGGCACTCGGGGACTGCCGCGGTAAAGCTATTGCATTAAGGTGGTTCCGTTCGGTCGGTGAATTTTTACAAGGAAGGACGGCAACGTCGCAAACAGACGACGGAGACGAAGCGGCAACCTACATGGTAGGCGGAGTGGGGAGCGTGAGGTTTTTTCGTTACGGAATTTCTGGATTCGGTCCCCGCGCTCAAGGCCCGCGATAGAAGCTATGCAATAGCTTAATAAATTTAAAAAAAAGCCAGAAAAGAAACTGACAGATTTATTAACTTATATTGTTGCAAAAAAGTAGTGTATTTCTCGCCGTATACCTGTATATTAACAAAATAGACACACCGTCCTCCTCATACATCAAACCCTTAACGCGAATGACGAAGCGATCCTATTTCGTGGAATTGAGAGGAATTTTATTGTCTAAGCGGCTAGAATTCTAATAGGCGGTTTGCGAGCCCTGGCCACGGAGGAGAAATTAATACAGAGACTTCTTACGAAATCTTAAGTAGTTCTGCATGATTATCCATGTAGGTATCACATTTCCTTTAATAGATTTTAACTTTAACTGCTGTCCCGCGCTTAGAATATGCAATCACCAATCTAATACTCGACGACCTCCGTGGCGTAATGGTCAACACGCTAGACCACCAATCCGGAGGTCCTGGGTTCGATCTCCAGCTAGGGCAAGTTGGAAAATGGCCTTTTTCAAATTGTCCTGGGTCTTGGATGTTTACACAAGTCTCGAACTTACTTTGGGGCTAGCTCAATCAGTGTAATTTGTCCCTATATATATATATATATATATATATATATATATATATATATATATATATATTTAATAGTGCAAACGTTATTAACTAGTTTCGTTTACATTATTAATTTATTTATCAATTTAAGCATACGGAAAATGTATACAGAGAATTCATAAAATAAAAGTTGTACAAAGGCACCACTTATCTCAAAAGAGATCTCTTCCAGTAGGCCTGTGAGAGTAGATGTTTATGTAAGAGAGGCATACAGGCGTGTTCATACATAGGATTACTACATAATATTAAAGGTCTAAATGAAACTATATAGTTACGTTCGCACCATCAATGGTCCTAGCCAATGATGCAAATGAGACTACACGAATTAAACAGGTTCTTACTGAAAAAATGTGAAACAGTTTAAACTAGTGTCAGTTATTAAGTAAATACTAAAAGTTGTAAATGCAACAAAGTATTTTTCTTTCCTTCTTTCAAATAGATAGCGTAGTGCCAGTACTGTGGTTGGCATACCGTGGTTTGCTTATATTTGCTTTTATAAGCATAATCAAACGCAAAAAAGTTACCACAAGTAAATTCGTAACAAGTGGGGGTACATGAAAATTACATTTCCCGCGTCTGGAACGTGTCACCACGACAATCCAAGAGATGACAAGTCTAGACAGATTTTTTTCTACAATCAAAATAAATAAGTATTCTCTATGGAATTGGTACGAAATACAAAAGTGTGAAGTCTTGCTTTTTTGAAGTCAAAAAGTGCTCTAAAATCAGTTAATCTAAATATAAAATCGTGTTAGAAATGGATATAATCAATAAAAAGTTACATTATTTTGTGACGTATTATTAGTATTATTTTATTTATTTACCAAATATTTTATTTTTGATCCAGTCACCTACCCAATTGGTATTTATCAGTGGCCGCTATAAAGCTGAGTCATAGAACATTGGCCGATATTTGATGCTGCGTCATGCTTCAGTCATATATCATATAAACGTGATGCAGTTTTGCGAGATGATGCCCCTCATGGCTTAACCCGAACAGTCCCAGACCAGGCAATAAGTAGTACTTTTTGATTAAAACTAACGTGAGGTACACTCATTGTTTTATTTAGAGAACGGGTTACTCACGTATAAAGTCAGCTACTGCCGACATGTTTCGACCTCATTCGGAGGTCTTCATCAGGGCGAATGTGACGAGAGGCCCGAACACCACACCGGCTCGCGACACACTCTCTCACATTCCTCGTCACATTCGCCCTGATGAAGACCTCCGGATGAGGTCGAAACATGTCGGCAGTAGCTGACTCTATACGTGAGTAACCCGTTCTCTAAATAAAACAATAAGTAGTACTGTTTATGAATATAGTATGTGGGTGTCATAGTCCTTGACCAGGGGACTGTGGGTCTGTGACAACCACAGACTATATTCATAAACAGTACAATAAGTAATTCGCTTATACTCTATGTGTGTATTCTCTGCACCTGACCGATTTTTCCCACATCCCTACTGAGCAATGAAACTGTAATCCAAACACGTCCTCGCTTTACAGCCGTCGAAACGAATTTTGAAATACATTTGCAATTTAACAAAGTAATAGAACAAAAAACTTTTTTTTAATGTATCACAACAAGTTTTCCTCCGATTTTCACTTTAAAAACTTGAGAGGTGTCAAAGGACACCCGGATGGAACGAAGTTCCTTTCTATAAATTAGGAGAGAGAGAGACAGACAGAGAAACACGCGCATGCCGCACGCCTTACAACTATAGCAAAAGGTGTCGTTACAACTTTTGGTCTTAATTTTTTCCGTCTAGCCTCCTTTCGCAACGCGCGATAAGGAACTTCGTTCCAATAAATAATCAAGGGACCAATTACACTGATTGAGCTGGCCCCAGAGTAAGTTCAAGACTATGGGATACTAACTCAACGATACTAATTGTATAACAAATACATATGTAGATAAACATCAAGGACCCAGGACAATTTGAAAAAGGCCATTTTCTAACTTGCCCTGACCGGGGATCGAACCCGGGGCCTCTGGGTGGCGGACTAGCATGGTGACCACTACGCCACGGAGGCGTCACAATAATGTCTGAGAGCGTTTGTTACTCACAACAACGCCACCGCGGCATCGTTTATTGCTGTTGCTGCTGTCTTGATGCCATATAGACTCAACTCTCACGAAGAGTAGCGAAGAGAAGTTTCATTGTCAAACCATATTAACCTTTATTTATATCTAGTAAATGTTTAGAATAACTTAAATAAGCGGCCAAGTGCAAGTCGGACTCGCCCATTAAGGGAGAAAGTGACTTAATATAAGTCTGGTAGTATGTTTTTTTTATTTTTCTATTTGAGTTGATTAAATGAAAGGTAATTTGCGGTTTACAATTTATGACGTATTAAAAAAAAAACTTCTTCTAGATCTCGCTCAAACCAATTTTCGCTAGTTGTTTGTATGGTAAAGAACATCATATATTTTTTTAGTTTTATCATTCTCTTATTTTAGAAGTTACGGGGGGAGGAGGGGGACACACATTTTTCCACTTTGAAAGAGTCTCTCGCGCAAATTATTCAGTTTAGAAAAAAATTATATTAAAAGACTTAATATATTTGAAGACCTATCCATAGATACCCCACATGTATGGGTTTGATGAAAAATTTTTTAACCGACTTCAAAAAAGGAGGAGGTTATCAATTCGATTGAATGTTTTTTTTTGTATGTGTGTGACGCGATATCTTCGGCAACCGTGGACCGATTTTGATGGTTCTTTTTTTATTTGAAAGCCCTAACTCCCAAGTTGGTCGCATATTAATTTGGTGAAGACACGATGAAGAACTTTGTACATATGGAAGAAACTCCTGATAAAAAATTGAAGTCGGTTGTTTTTTTTTTGTTAAAAATTTAATCATTTTGAGTTTTAGTTCTAAGTATGGGGAACCCGCGCTGGATGCAAGCCGCTCTAGATCGGTCATTTTGGAAATCTTTGGGAGAGGCCTATGTCCAGCAGTGGACGTTATGCGGCTGAAATGGTGATGATGATGGGGAACACCCAAAAATTATGGTTTTTTTTCTATTTTTTTATGAAAATCTTGATGCGGTTCACAGAATACATCTGCTTACCAAGTTTCAATCGTATAGTTCTTATAGTTTCGGAAAAAAGTGGCTGTGACATACGGACGGACAGACAGAAAGACAGACATGACGAATCTATAAGGGTTCCGTTTTTTGCCAGTTGGCTACGGAACCCCAAAAACCTCGGCAACTTGGTGTAGCCAGAATTCGCGAAAAACAAACATTCTAAGTTTTTTCTTTTCCTCCAGACCAGCATCGAAGATAATGATAATAACATAAAATTTTAAAAGATAATGTTATAAAAATAAATTTAAAACTCATACATAATATCACGCCTGTTTCCCACAGGGGTAGGCACGGACTATAGACCTCCGCTTGCTACGATCCTGACAAACCTCTTTTGCTTCATCTAAACTCATCAATTTCTTCATTCATGCCCTTCTACTCTACAAAGTAAAAACTTTACAAGTATAAGAATTTCTTGAAAACTGTGCCATGAACTTTTCGCATCGGTATTGCTACAGATAACAAAGAAACCGATGTAAAAAGCGCATTAAGTTCGGACGGAGTCAGGAATGGAACTGATGGCAAATAGACGACTGTAAAACTGCTATAAAGTTCCAACAGTGTTGCTCCGGTGTAAACCTTTTTAGGACCAATCTTGGGACGACAATGTCGAGAACAACTGTACCCAATTGGAGTAAACAAGTTTGTTTTTTACTTCTTACAAAAAAACAGGAGCGTTTTAAGTTTGACGCTAATTTCTGTCAATTCAATTCAATTCAAATATATCTTTATTATCATAGGATATTTATAATATCTCTTAATAATCGTCATTGTTTTGTTGTACAATTGTTGACGTCAAAAGTTTTTTTACAGCTAAGTTTACTACCGCTTCCAAAGCGCTAGTGCAGAAGAAGCGGTAACAAACTGCACTGCAGCATTTTCTCCAAGGACGTCAACTCACAATTAAATTAATACTTAAAGTTAATGCGGACAGATAATACATTGTTTGTTATGTCATATCATAATTTAAATTTAATTTTTAGAATGACAAAATTTTTAAATAATGTCAATTTGTAGATTCAGTTTGTACAAAATGTACCAAATTATGACATTTTCGAGTACCTATATTACAAACTTTTAGAGGGACCCGCGTCAAGCCCAAGCCAGACTTTTTTGTCTTTAAGTTAGTCATCGGTCCTATAATAAGCCTTCTCACAAAGTACTTTCTGTACATGGGTTTTGAATTTTTTGTCTGGCATATCAAGGATCGATTTTGGCAATTTATTATAAAAAAGTATACAGTTTCCCATAAACGTCTTATTAATTGTTTTAAGCCTATAAAACGGGGCAACTAAGTCATTCTTATTACGTAAGTTTCTATCGGTCAAATCGCTTACTTTATTGTATGAGGAAATATTTTTCCTTACATACATTATGTTTTTAAATATATACTGTGATGCTAAGGTAAGTATATCTATTTTCTTGAATAATTCTCTGAGTGAGTCTCTAGATCCTAACCCGTAAATAGCACGAATTGCCCGTTTTTGTAAAATGAAAATAGTCTGAATATCGGCTGCATTCCCCCACAGGAGTATGCCGTAAGACATTACACTATGAAAGTAACTAAAGTACACTAGTCTAGCAGTTACTACATCTGTCAATTGTCTTATTCTTCTAACAGCATAAGCCGCAGAACTAAGCCTATTTTAAAAGTTTAGTTATATGAGCACCCCATTAAAGTTTTGAGTCTATTGTAATTCCTCAGAAGGTAGTACTTTCAACAAGATCGAGTTTTTCACCATCTATCATTATGTCAACGCAGCCCTGTCTCACATTGGGAAGAGAAAATCGAACGCATTGAGTCTTTTTCGCATTTAACATGAGGTTATTGGCAGAAAACCAATCAGAAATGGAAGACAAGGTGCTGTTCACTGCGCTAGCGTTTGTGCTATGTCGATCTATTTTGAATATTAGCGAGGTGTCATCAGCAAACAGCACTATGCCAGCCTGCTTCTCAACCATGTAAGGCAAGTCATTGACGTAAACCAAGAAAAGGAAAGGTCCAAGAATTGAACCTTGCGGTACGCCTATCTTAACATTAGATCCGTGCGATTTTATGCCATTTAAATCAACAGTCTGATGCCCATCTGTTAAATAAGATTCTATAAGTTTGATTGAATTATCATCAAAACCGTATTGACGAAATTTAAGCAAAAGTGTCGGATGATCTACGCAATCAAATGCTTTGGAGAGATCACAAAATGATCCAATTCCATCATTTTTGCTCTCCCATGCGTCGTATATATGAGTAACGAGTGCTACTCCCGCATCGGTAGTCAATTTCCAGCCTGTAAAGCCGAATTGTTGGCTATGGAAAAGGTTGTAGGTCTTAAAGTGAAGCAGCATTTGATTGAGCATTATCTTTTCGAACACCTTACTCAAAACTGGCAGGATAGATATAGGTCTGTAGTTGCCAGGATCTGTTTTTTCTCCTTTTTTAAATAAGGCTATAGGATGATATAGGATGACTGTACTTTACTGTTTGAACCCCCGACAAAAAAGAGTTTTCTAATACACCATGGAAGGGACATTAACACAATAAATCGAACCACGGTCTATATACTAGATCACTATAGTATAATGAAATTTACGTGCCTTCCGAAGCATGGAGGAGCTCGAGATTTTTTTATCCCACTTGATGGCCACCCATTCAAGTGCGGTTTATGCCTGGTGTTACCTTACTATCTCGATGAAAATCATAGATCAGAATATATACTAACGTACTAAAAGTTGCCTTCTAGCAAATGTATATTTCTATACTCTTTATTTTTAGTTTTAACCAACTTGCACTAAAAGGATTAGGTTATCAATTCGTTGCCATCTTTTTTTATCGTTCACCGATTATTCGAAGATTCCTGGACCGATTGACAAAATTCTTTTTTTGTTTGAAAGGGCATGCTTGTTAGGTAATGTCATAGAAATTTAATTAAAATCGTTTGAGTAGTTTGGGGGTGAAGTTGGTTTAACATTAAAAGAAATATTTTATTGATGATCTGTTTCATTTGTTACAGGTAAGTTTTTACTTCTATCTGTATTCGTCAAGAATCTCAACAGAAGGATTTCTCTCTGAAAAATGTAACGCAAGCTTACAGGAAGAGATCAAAGACTACAGGTAATTTTCTCTTCTTCTCGGTTCTTCTCGCCATCATAGCACGTCCTCGGCCCTGCGATGCACTTTCTCGCTTTTATTACTTCAAATATCATCTTCATCATCACATCAGTCCCAGGAAGTTCACTGCTGGACATAGGCCTCCCCCAAGATTTCCAAAAGAACCTATCGGAAACGGCGTGCATTTAGCGCTTTCCTGCAAAGTCTGATCATCTAGCAGGTAGGTGTCCTACGCTGCGCTTGCCAGTACGTGGCCGCCATTCGAGAACCTTTCTGCCCCATCGGCCATCGGTTCTTCGCGTTTTGTGTCCCGCCCCTCATTTTCGATTCAATTGCGTAGGAAAACACCGAGCATGGTCCTCTCCATAACCTGTAAGGAACAACGTTTCAGAGCTATAAGTCATCTCATCACTGGTAACACACATTGATTAAACACTTTTGTCTTGAGGCCCTGGGGTATTTTGGAGGATAAAACACTGAGTAATTTCCCGAACGCTGCCCAGCCGAGTCTCCAAATATAATAGATGTTAATGGTCACCCGGGTCTAGGCGTGCGAAATCAAAAAAGAAAAATGTGCTAGAATAGTTTAAACCATTCGGCTTTAAATTTACGACCGCCTGATTGACATAAATGCTTCATTAGAAGACGATTTCTGAAAGTATGCAGAATCAGAACACATGCCCAGGGTGCCTTCCGGCGGGCGACAGGCATCGGACAAAAAATCCTACTTCCTATCCTACTAATATTATAAATGCGAAATTGAGTTTGTATATTTGTTTGTTTGTTACCTCTTCACGCTTAAACTACAGAACCGATTCGGATGAAATTTGGTATGAATATAGTTTAAGACTCGGAAAAGGACATAGGGTACTCTTTATCTCGAAATTCCCTCGGGGAGATAATTTCTTTATAAGATACTAGCTGTACCCGTGGGCTTCACCCACGGGTACAGCTAGTATGTTATAATATGCGGCCGGGTCTAGTCGCTTCTTACCGATTGGCTAAAGTATGCCCGCGACTGACATACGTGTCACGCGACCGTCAAAGCCAGTGTCGCGAGCATACTGTCGTTGGCAAAGATTTAAGACCTGCGCAGACGACGGAGTTTTCTCCGCGACGGAGAATAAAATACGCTCCGCGAATAAAAAGTCCTCCACGGATTTACCGCGAACTCAACGCACACGTATCGTCGTACATACTTACGTCACTCTTGAGCGCATAACGCGGACTAAAGTCCGCCATGGTGCGTTGCTTTGCCTAGTCATACGAGTTCTATTTTTTTCCGTCCTTTTGTCCGGTCCGCTTCCTGCATGTCCTCCGTTATTCGGGGGACTTTATATACGCGGTACTTTTGATCCCTTGTTTGCGTTACTTGATACAGTTGTAAGCGATCTATTTTATGAGACAAAAAAGTCCGCGGACAAAAATCTCTCGTCTGCGCAGGCCTTTAAAATATGTCGTTTATTTTAGAGCGCTAAGACACCCACAGGAAAAGTCAAAGTGCCCTATTCTACGCCGGAAAGCACGCTAAAAGTTAAAGTCTTCTACGGGACATTAACTACGATAGTTTGGAATTGCAGACGATCTCAAGAACTTCGCAAACATATTTTACGTAGTGTTTGTTAAAACCAGCAGATGTAATCTTTGACAAAAATAGACAAGGAGAAGAAAACATTTCAAATATAAGTAAGATAAGTTTCTTATTTATTTGTTTACCAATTTATGCACACGGAAAATGTATACAGAGAATTCATAAAATAAAAGTTGTACAAAGGCACTACTTATCTCAAAAGAGATCTCTTCCAGTAGGCCTGTGAGGGGATTGTTTATGTAAGGGCCTTCGCTAAGTTACGCGGGCGCACGCGGTGGGTTTCTGTCTATCTCAGTCACAAACTCTAAATGCGAAAGAGATAGCAGAATCCGTCGCGGTGACCCGCGACGGATTCTGCCTCTGTCGCACGTAGGTAATAAAAATAATTGATTAAAATATCTTATTACTATAGAGATAATATCGTATTTACTTACTATGTCTCTCTCATCTGAGCGTTTTCCCAGTTGCATCCTCAGTTGCAATGCTGAGAAGCCCGGGGTCCGCTATTTACTTATTATGTATTCAGTCATATATGGTTGGTTAAATGATAAATATCTGTTTATTTATATAAGCTTTATAGCACACAAAAAGTATACAAATGTCATTCTTTCCCAGTCTACCATTAGACTAAGATAGTAATAAATTAAAGAATAAGAGAAAATATCCACTAGCACACACTTCATTTCTGATAGAAGGAAAAATCCTTGCACGTCCTTAAGTAAGAGCTCATGATTCAAAGAACTAAAATTCATCTCTAAATACCAAATTATTTTTCTTTATTTTCTTAATTGTGCAAAATAAATAAATAGAAAAGTATAAGTAAAAGTCGAGCGCTTCCCAAGAAACATTAATGTGTTCGGGAGTGCCATTATTCGTCGGGATACATTAGAACTGGAACTCGAAGACGATGACTTGGGAGTTCGCCAAACACCTGAACCGAATCTGACGTAACGCTGTGGCGTCAAACTTTGATTTCAAATACTTTCGCCTCATAGCCTTAGAATACATATTTGGCTAATCTATACATATAAAAGAATACTTATCTATACATATAATAAAACAGTAAAAAAAGTGTGTCTGTACATTAAATATATTTCCAAAAAAAATATTGGGGGCGATGGAGACGTAGTAACAGAGTAAGAATTAAAAAAAAAGTCTGTCTGTTTGTCTGTATGTCTGTTTGTCTGTTTGTACACGCTAATCTCCGGAAATACTGGACGGATTTGAATGAAACTTTTTTTTTATAAAGCTTTTAAGCCTGGGCAACATATAGGGTATAAATGATTTTGGAAAATGGAACGCCTGCTGCAGAACCATAATGGTCCAGTTAAACTATAAGAGATATAAAAATGCCGCCTTAGTAGAAGTTGTTCAGCCTGATGAGCATTTTCCAGAGACATAAAGTCCACGCGAACGAAGTCGCGGGCTTCGGCTAGTCTAAGAATAAAATAATAATCATTTAACGTTGTAGTTTTAGCTTTACAACCTTCTCCTTATTCCGCCTTTCTCGTCGCTCAACGACCATTTTTTTCCGGATTCCGTAGATTCATATCCTGCGTGCTCGATAGTGAGTGAGGCACGAAATATGTGAATTTTTCCAAGGGTGTAAGGTATCAAATTACGTCACGCTTCAAAAATCAATCACTCAATCAAATGAACGGGATACCTCTCTTTGTTTCTGGGTTCAAACAGGTATTAGAAAGGGTGCATAAGTAATCAGCTCCGTTGGGAATTGTAATTCTCCTCTTTATTTTGCATCGGTAATTCTTCACGATTGGGAATTTGTTTCAATCGGATTACGTCTGTAATGCTCAATGGAAACTCTTTGTTGAGAGCTATTTAACTATAATAAAACCTGCGTTTTATATATTATTTATTTATTATTATTTTTTTACTCATATATCTACTTATTTATTACTATATATTGATTTATTTACTCCCATGCTGGTCTGGGCTCCCATGCTTATCTGGGAGAAATAAAAAAACTTAGAATGTACCAGCTGCTTCTCCTCCCACGCAGATCGTAAAAGCCGATCGAGGGAATGGGCAAAAATGCAAATCATGTTAACAGGCGATGCGGCTAGCAACCCATCACTGTATTGATTGCTTTTTCATCTTCTCGCCCACCATGACGCTAAAAGTGGCTTTGGGTCTTGCGGCCCTGGGCTCTGCATAGAACCGCAAGACCCAAAATGCTCTGTCTGCCCCATTAGGGATAAAGACGTGATAGTATGTATGTATGTATGTATTATTATTTTGCCTGCGACTTCGTCCGCGTGGACAAAAATGTACTTAAGGCCGAACAACTTTTGCTGAGACGTCATTTTTCTCTATCTGTAATGCTCAATGGAAAAATAGGAAGCTGTTGAAAGGTATTTTTTTAAAGTCGGTTAAAATCACTTCGTTTCGAGGCACGTCTCCCAATTTGAATAAGCTAAATATATTTACCAAAATAAGCCACCATAGATCAAGCCACCCGACCCCTCCCCTGTTTATTAACTACCTTAATGACATAATTTATCACGTCTCGCGTTTCAGGGAGCGTGACGTCATAAAATGTGTTTTGAGGAGTGTTGTGGTGTCAAATGGCACAGTGTACTTTGGGAAAGAAAAATGAAGCCTTCCTCTTTTTCTGCGTAACAAACTATATATAATTTACAACGAATAGATTGCCATGTTGCCGTGTGGTTTCCGGCAGAGTAGAATAGAATTACTCCAAGTCCTTCCGTGGATTTCGTAGAAGGCGACTTGGAAATACAAACTAAACAAAACTACTGTTATTAGTATTACGGGACTTACCGCGATTAATATCGTTTTTTGCCAGATATTAGATTCGTTTTTTCCCAGATCGTTTTTTGCCAGATATCGCGGTAAGTCCCGTAATACTAATAACAGTAATTGTGACCGTGAAACTCTAAAATCATATAAACAAAACTAACTAACATCAACGAGACCTCTCCAAACCGTCTGGCCAGCGAGGTGAGTGTAGGTCAAGTCCTCTGGTTGTTGTGACCAAGTTTGGCTCTGGCAGTACAGAGAGGGTCGTGCTTCTGCAGTGAAGACAAAAAATCTGATGATTATGATGATGATGATAAGATTATAAATAAGGTCCCTGGGGACAAAAAGAAGTTGGTTGGGCTACTGGGATTCTTGTCCCAATAGACGTACCAGTTGGACAACTGGGACTAAAATCTCCAGTAGTCCTACTGTTATTCCTATTGCGACAAAAAAACCTAGTAGTAATTTTCTACCTATATACCTATCTACATATGATAAAACAATAAAAAATATGTATGTATACAGAAAATATTTAAAAAAAAATGTGACGTTGAAGACGTGTTAATAGAGTAAGAATTAAAATATCTGTATGTTTGTTTGCCATTTTGTACACGCTAATCTCCGGAAATAATGGACGGATTTGAATGAAACTTCTTTGTTATATAGCTGTTACGCCTGGGCAGCATATAGGGTATAATTGATCAAAGAAAATGGAACACCTGATGCAGAACCATAATAGTCCAGTTAAACTATAAGTACTCGGCTCATACTAGTCCGGTTAACTAAACTATAAAAAATATAAAAATGACGCCTCAGCAAAAGTTGTTTCACGCGGACGAAGTCACAGACAAACAAATATATAAAAAACAAATAATACATAAAAGGCAGGTTTTTATATATAGTTTAATAGCTTTCAACAAAGAGTTTCCATTGAGCATTACAGGCGTAATCCGATTGAAACAAATTCCCAATCGTGAAGAATTACCGATGCGAAATAAAGAAGAGAATTACAATTCCCAACGGAGCTGATTACTTATGCACCCTTTCTAATACCTGTTTGAACCCAGAAACGAAGAGAGGTATACCCTTCATTGAGTGATTGATTTTTGAAGCGTAACGTAATTTGATACCTTACACCCTTGGAAAAATTCACAGGTCTCGACCCTCACACGACTATCGAGCACATGGAAATGAATCTACGGAATTCGAAAAAATATTGTCGCTGTGCGACAAGGAAGTCAGGATAAAGAAAAGGTTACAAAATAAAACTACAACGTTGAATGATAATTATTTTATTCTTAAATACAAACTCATTTATTCATAACTAGCTGAAGCCCGCGACTTCGTTCGCGTGGACTTTATGTCTCTGGAAAATGCTCATCAGGCTGAGCAACTTTTACTAAGGCGGCATTTTTATATCTCTTATAATTTAGCTGGACCATTATAGTTCTGCATCAGGCGTTCCATTTTCCAAAATCATTTATACCCTATATGTTGCCCAGGCTTAATAGCTATATAACAAAAAAAGTTTCATTCGAATCCGTCCAGTATTTCCGGAGATTAGCGTGTACAAACAGACAAACAGACATACAG
Organism: Acrobasis consociella; assembly: GCA_963555685.1. Lineage (NCBI taxonomy): Eukaryota > Metazoa > Arthropoda > Insecta > Lepidoptera > Pyralidae > Acrobasis > Acrobasis consociella. The sequence continues at coordinate 1,085,900 of OY743118.1, forward strand.
ACAAACAGACAAACAGACAAACAGACAAACAGACAGACATTTTTTTTAAATTCTTACTCTATTACTATGTCTCCATCGCCCCCAATATTTTTTTTCTGGAAATATATTTAATGTACAGACACACTTTTTTTACTGTTATATTATATGTATAGATAGATATAGATGTACAGACACACTTTTCTACTGTTTTATTATATGTATAGATATAGATGTATAGATTAACATAAGTATTTTAGACATAACGCCTTTTTTGCTACAGGGCAAACCCTTGACCCAATCAACTTTATTTAGGCCCAAGTTGTAGCTAACTAATTTGTCCAGACAATGTTTTTCAGATGTTTAATATCATTCTTCGTTTTTAAAATATCTTACGCCGATATCAAAATCCGGAATTTTTCACTATTTTGGCCATAACTTTTTTCGTTTTTGGCTTCCATTTTGCACCTTAGAGCTCTTGTGAATACGCGTCTTTTAAGCCTTTTTAGGGTTCTGCGAGTTAAAAAATGGCCTTTTTCAAATTAGGTCTTAGGTCTTGGACGTTTGTCATAGGTATAAAGTATCTATTAGGTACTAAGTTCTTATTCTTAGCGAGTCGGAATGGCGATTTTATATAGTTGTGGACTAGGTGTGTGGCCACACTTACAACCCTGTCAATAGCAGAGTTTAAGTCCTCTAATGTACCAGATGTTGGGCAGTTTGGGCATGAGAGTAGGTGGTCCATGGTTTGAACATTTCAACAGTCACAACAGTCGCTATTTGAGAAACCCCACCTGGCTCAGTTTTTATGGCACCTTCCAACACCAGCCCGGAGCCTATTAAAGGACTTAATAAGAAGAAGAAGGTCAAAACTCAAGAGGCGACTACTTAGCCCTCAGGTTGTTTAACGTTTATTAATGTAAACATCCATCGCATATTTCCGTGACAGTTCCGACGACTAATATATCTACTGCCATTTATCATTTGGCTGTCCTTTTAGGCCGCGTGCCTTGCTGATGTTTAGCTTGAAAAATACGTTACGAGACAGTTCGGGTGTAAATATTAGTTAGTTTATGAAGGGAAATATCCGTAATAAATCGAACCACGAGCTATATATACTAGATCACTATAGTACAAACAAATGAAAATAAAAAGCAAAAATTAAAAAAAAAAACTTGAGAGGTGTCAAGGGACACCCGGATGGAACGAAGTTCTTTTCTTGCTTTCTATGAAAGAGAGAGAGAGAGAGAGAGAGAGACATGCAGAGAAACACGCGCACGCCGCACGGCTAACAACTATAGCAAAAAGTGTCGTTACAACTTTTTTTCCGTCTAGCCTCCTTTCGCAACGCGCGCTAAGGAACGAAGTTCCAAAAAACAAACTTGAGAGGTGTCAAGGGACGGATGGAACGAAGTTCCTTTCTTGCTTTCTATGAGAGAGAGAGAGAGAGAGAGACAGACAGAGAAACACGCGCACGCCGCACGGCTTTAGCAAAAAGTGTCGTTACAACTTTTGGTCTTAATTTTTTCCGTTTATCCTCCTTTCGCAACGCGCGATAAGGAACTTCGTTCCAAAAGTTTAAAGCAAAACTATCAGGGTTAAGTAGGGTTTACAAATTAAAAAGTTATAGGCGACCAACTTATAAATTCTCGAAAAAGGAAAATTTCATACAAATTCAATACAAAGTGAGCTTTAAGACGTTTTTAGTGGCATGAACTCAAAGTTGGCATTCTCCACTACGGAACCTTACATTGCGCGTGATCCGACACGCACTTGACAAGTTTTTACCCTTTAGGTATGGAACCCTAAAATACTTTTTATTCGAGTAAGGCTTACTCTGCAGTGCGGATTTTCTCCACGCGTTTATTTCCGCAAATCTTTGACTCATATGGGAATTCTATGGAAGTTATTTAAGGCACTCGTGAGTTGCGCATTTTTTGCGCAGTGCAGTACCTTGCACCTTTAAGTAATGTCTTTAGAAGTTAATTCCGATGGGATTCCAATGGGATTCCCTTAGGGCTTTCTAATATACGTATTTACGTATTTATTAAATACGTATATATTAGTAAGCCCTAAGGGTATTTCGTATATAGCGCCCGCGCACCGCGCATTAAAATGTCCATTTACTACTTTAATAAGTCGTAAACTAGCAGTATGACTTTGCATATATTCAAAATACGAAAATTTTCGCTGGTTATTAAAATACACTTACGATGGTAAAGAATAATAATAATAATACGCGAATTGCAAGCTAGACAACGATTTTATTTTCTAGCTGTACTAGACCAAATTCACATCCAACGCCACTGACGTACATACCTATTGGTTACATTTGATTTAGTGTACTAGACCAATATATTTACGGGAAGAAATCCATCACTCAATCAAAGGGATATCTTTCGTTCCTGAAACCCCAAATAGATATTTGAAAGGGTGCATAAGTAATCAGGACCGATGGGAACCGACACTGCCTTATTCCGCGTCGGTAATTGTTCTCGATTGGGAATTTGTTTCAATCGGATTAGGCCCTTAATGCTCAGTGGGAAACTTTTGGTTGAAAGCGGTTTGGAAATTAAAACAATGGAAGAGTTAAATTCGATCAAATTCAAATAATGCCGTGTGGTTACCGGCAGAATAGCATAGGGCCACTCCAAGTCCTCATAGCGCGACGAACCGATGGCCGATGGGGCAAAAAGGTTCTCGAATGGCGACCACGTACAGTACAGGCAAGTGAAGCGTAGGACAAGGTAGTCTGACGACCTGACCAAGGTCGCTGGAAGGCGCTGGATGCAAGCCGCTCTGGATCAGTCATTTTGGACATCTTTGGAAGAGGCCTATGTCCAGCAGTGGACGTTATGAAATGATGACGATGACTCCAAGTCCTCCCGTGGATTTCGTAGAGGCGACTTAGGAAATACAAGCTAAACAAAGCTTATAAACATCAATAAGACTTCTCCAACCCGTCTGGCCAGCGAGGAGAGTATAGCCAAAGCCCCCTGGCTGCTCTAGCCAAGTATGGCTCTGGTAGTACAGAGAGGATCGTGCTCCTGCAGTGGAGACAAAAATACGTGATGATGATATTGAGGCACAGGAAAGAAAATTGAACAAAGTTGTACTGTAAAAAAGCCTCCAGCTTTGCATTTAAATGCCCTGTTGTTCGGTTCTCGATGCTAATGTATTAACGCGGTACTGTTTACGAGATAGAATAGTAGCAGGTGAAGGTCTATAGTCTCTGTTTACACCCACGGGAAACAGGCGTGATATTATACCCGTAACCGAAGGGCATGTATGAAGAGATTGATGAGTTTAGATGAAGCAAAAGAGGTTTGTCAGGATCGTAGCAAGTGGAGGTCCATAGTCTCTGCCTACCCCTGCGGGAAACAGGCGTGATATTATGTATGTATGTATAACTTACTTACCTACTTAATTCTTCATCAGGGTACTTTTAAATAAAACCTGGATCCTTTAAATATTGTATTGCTGTATTTAATTGGTACAACATTTTAGAAATCTCTTTTGCTTTATGTTCTAACGCGGCATTGCTTCTCAATGGCAAAATTCAGTGGGGCCAGGTCCTTTTCTACTTGTACGATTCATCATCATAGAATAGAATAGAATTTACTTTTTTGCCAATAAATATGTAGAATTAATGTGCGTGTGTCTATAAAATAGGTAGATAAGTAAATAGGATAAATATATGTTAAGTAAATATGCTGGTCTGGGAGAAATAAAAAAAAACTTAGAATGTACCAGCTGCTTCTCTTCCCACGCAGATCGTAAAAGCCGATCGAGGGAATGGGCAAATATGCAAATCATGTTAACAGGCGATGCGGCTAGTAACCCATCACTGTATTGATTGCTTTTCCATCTTCTCGCCCACCATGACGCTAAAAGTGGCTTTTGGGTCTTGCGGCCCTGGGCTTTGCATAGAACCGCAAGACCCAAAATGCTCTGTCTGCCCCATTAGGGATAAAGACGTGATAATAAGTATGTAAGTAAATATGAATGTGTGTGTATGAAAGTAAAAGCCCATAAGCTCTTCGAGAAAAGTGTCAGGTCGTGCTGCTTTGACTTGGCGGAGGCGCTAATGCCATGGCCAATATGAGAATGATGATGAGAAGATATTGCTTAATACAGGCGACTGTCAAAGACATACATAACGTGGAAGGGACATACCCGCAATAAATCGAACCACGGGCTATAGTGTAATTGACCACTATAGTGTAATGAAATGAAAATAACAGTCAAAAATTTAAAAAAAAAGACGTGTGGCACTCGGGGACTGCCGCGGTAAAGCTATTGCATTAAGGTGGTTCCGTTCGGTCGGTGAATTTTTACAAGGAAGGACGGCAACGTCGCAAACGGACGACGGAGACGAAGCGGCAACCTATAGCGTGAGGTTTTTCGTTACGGAATTTCTGGATTCGGTCCCCGCGCTCAAGGCCCGCGATAGAAGCTATGCAATAGCTTAAAAATACGCTACGCAAAATTGTGCAGCTGCTTGAGCAATTTGTATGGAAGTGTCGAATTTCTTTTTTTTTTTTGTTTTTTGACTGTTATTTTCTCATTATAGGTACTATAGTGATGTATATCCCGTGGTATCCATTTATAACGGATATGTCCGTTCCACGTTGTATATTTTCACCGGGTCACAGAGCTCCTATTAAGTTGAGCACTGGACATTACATTCATTTTATACAAAATTCACTCACCAGTAAATCCAACTTTTGGGCAGTCGCCAACTCCTTGACTTGCATAAGGTAAATTTAAGCAAAAATGTCAAGTAAATTTGCTCGCTCCACTGGGCAGGATATAAGTGCTTCACGGGGTTTGATTTATTTTGTTTGGGGAGTTCACTTTAGGGAAGAGGGGAGGTCTTTTCCCAAAAGAGGGACATGGACAATTTGTTAGGAAAATTTAAAACATCCCCGACTGTCGAGAACAGCACCTAGTGATAAGTAGCGCAACTGCCGATACGACTTGAATTGACGATACGAAAGATTACGCTACGTATCCGAAGCGCCATCTATTGTTACTAGGGCAGACTCTGTCAGTCAAGCGCTTACCTCAAATAAGATTTAAACGGATAAACCGATTTTCCTTAAAGAAAGTAAAAAAACTGCATTGAAATCGGTCTATCCGTTCGAGCGCTACTATAAAAGTAAAGTGAGAGTAATTTTTTTCTCGGTTATAGTCTCTAGAGTAAAACTGCGGATGGACAGACGGACCGACAGACAGACGTGACAAAAATCACAATTCGTACCCCAAACAGGGAACAACTATAGTGTGGAAATGAAAAAGGAACTAAAATAGCGATGTTTCGATAGCCTCATCACTATTTTAAAAATTATAAAAAGCAAGCTGCGCCCGCCATGTTACTCGCGCCTAAAGTAGCCTATGTGTTAATCCAGGGTGTCATCTTCCTACGTACCAAATTTTATCAAAATTCGTCCAGCCGTTTGCGCGTGAAGAAGTAACATACACACACACACTCACAAACATTCGCCTTCATAATTTTAGTTTAATTTAACTTAATCCCTTCGATTAACCTTTTCGATAAAGAAGCATTTAATACATTCTCCTTTTTTTTCTCCCAGCCCAAGAATAAACATCACTTTGAAATATTACCACTATCTGCAAAAACCTTTTAACGCATAGGGTAGTAGCGCCAATGGCGGCCCGGCACGTGTTGTCGGCGATGCCGACGCACAAATGTGATTGATTACCCGACGTCAGCCTTCGACACATCACCAAGTAAAAGGGTAACGTATGACTATTTGGCACGGGAATATGCGCGGATGGGCCGTTCATCATTCGTGAAATATTACATTTTTAATATAAAACGAAAAAATGAATCAAACTACAATACAGCGATAAAAAAGGTCAAACTTAAAATTGAAATATCTTTTCAGTAACTACGGTTACCAAAGATAAAGGCAGCCTATGTGTTAATCAAGGATGTCAGCTTCCTGCATACCAAATTTTATCAAAATGGGACCAGCAGTTTTCGCGTGAAGAAGTAAAAACATACACACACACTCACAAAACTTTTGCATCTATAAAATTAAATTGATTAAACTCAATCTCTTCGATTAACCTTTACGATAAAGAAGCAGTTATTATACATTTTCCATTTTTTATTTTATCATAACCCAACAATAAACATCATCACTTTGAAATATTACCACTATCTGCAAAAACCTTTTAACGCATAGGGTAGTAGCGCCAATGGCGGCCCGGCACGTGTTGTCGGCGATGCCAACGCACAAATGTGATTGATTACCCGACGTCAGCCTTCGACACATCAGCAAGCAAAAGGGTAACGTATGACTATTTGGCACGGGAATATGCGCGGATGGGCCGTTCATCATGCGTGAAATATTACATTTTTAATATGAAACGAGAAAATGAAGCCAACTACAATATACCGACATAAAAATCAAATGTTTATTCGGTAACTAGCTTTACCCCGCGGTGTTGTCTGCAAAAAAAGTAACTTATGTGGTCATCAAGGGTGTCAACTTTCTGCATACCGAATTTTGTCAAAATTGATCACACACATACACACACACACAAACTTTCGCCTGTATAATGTTAGTATTTTTAGTGTGATTAGACCTTTACAGGAATTTTTACACTTCAATAAGTATAATTTACATTACGTGTAGTCTATGTTAAATTACCATATTATATAATACTAGCAGTCCATCCCGGCTTCGCCCGTGGTACATACATAGCCTATGTCACTCAGGGATAACATACCTATCCAACAGTGAAAGAATTTTTAAAATCGATCTAGTAGTTTCGGAGCCTATTCAATACAATCAAACAAACAAACAAACAAATCTTTCCTCTTTATAATATTAGTGTAGACTAGCGCTTCGTAACAACCACTGCTGAGAAGAAAATGCCGATAGAAACTCATTTTTAGAAGAACATAATTACTATTTTTCGTCGGCAATGCGACGTTTAGCAACGGTCAGCGATCATCGCCGACTGTCGCCGACCGCGACGACAAGTGTCGCTTTTCTGTTGAAGCCCATAAATACTAAGAAATATTATAACAGGTCGTGAGCTGTTGCCAAGAATTTATTAATGTTGAACATTTACTTAGTTGGATATTTGGATTTATGTTAATAAGTACCATTAACTCTAGTAGGCTTCGAGAAGTAAAACCTGTTTAATATCACGGTTGGTTTGGTCTCGAGTCTCATTATACTTCAAAGTAATGTTGTCGCTCAATAAATCCACTATCGATAGTCTATCTGTATCTTAAATAAAACCAATCCCATCGATAGTATTGTGTCAAAAACTAGCGATAGTATCGATACATGATTTTAGATTTTCGCGGTCACAATTACTGTTATTAATTTCAAAACAAGGGTAACTTACGTATAGAGTCAGCTACTGAAGACATGTTTCGACCTCATCCGAAGGTCTTCATCAGGGCGAATGTGACGAGAGGCCCGTACACCGCACCGGCTCGCTACACACTGATGTTAGTCGCGGGAGGCGCGAGCAGCGCGGGCGATCGCCCTGTGCGCCCGCAGCGACAGTTCGGTAGATGGTGGTTGCTGCTGGATAGTTGATGTCGGCAGTAACTGACTCTATACGTGAGTTACCCGTGTTTTGAAATTAATAATGACTACATCTCACGTTAGCGTTAACCAAAAAAAAAAAACAATTACTGTTATTAGTATTACGGGACTTACCACGATTAATATCGTTTTTTGCCGGATGTCTCGCCCTCCTGCCATCATGGTCGCTATTAATCGCGGTAAATCTTGTAATATTAATAACAGTAGTATCGATTGTTTGATTGATAAATGCCAAACTATCGATAGGCCTATATCTCTCCTTTTCGCGAGAGATTAAGACTTAAGTCTCCATCTAACTTACCTTGTCGTTCCACCTTTTGGTTGCGATACCCGACAGGGTTCATAGTGTACCTAATTTAAGACAGTGACTTTGAGTAGTTAGAACTGATGTACATTATGAAATGCAACAAATAATTTGAATTGAATTGAATACATAACTGACTTACTTACATAACTATGCGAATACATCTGTTAACCAGCAAAGATATATTAACTACTTCACTCGAATCCTAAACAAACCGTGTATGAATTTAATTAATTTAAATAAACTATTGCTGGTGTGTAGCAATATATCTTGGTATTCCATCTACATTTTCCCTTAGTGAGGAAATCTACTTGAAGCTAAGAAAGCTAGAAGCTTTCAACAAATTAGTTCAGTAGCTTTTAGTGACGTAAATGAAATACAGTACACATGTGTGCAGAATTATCCCACAATATTTGTGAAATAGGTGCCCGATAGAAAGAGGCAAATTTGTTATAATTATCGCTTATTTGTGGTTGCTTACAAAGCGTGAAAAGGAGTAGGGTGTGGACACGGCCTGAATCTGCTTATATCTTATTTACAATCTATATCTATCTATACATATAATAAAACAGTAAAAAAAGTGTGTCTGTACATTGAATATATTTCCAAAAAAAATATTGGGAGCGATGAAAACGTAGTAATAGAGTAAGAATTAAAAAAAAATGTCTGTCTGTTTGTCTGTTTGTACACGCTAATCTCCGGAAATACTGGACGGATTCGAATGAAACTTTTTTTGTTATATAGCTATTAAGCCTGGGCAACATATAGGGTATAAATGATTTTGGAAATTGGAACGCATGATGCAGAACCATAATGGTCCCGCTAAACTATAAGAGATATAAAAATGCCGCCTTAGTAAAAGTTGTTCAGCCTGATGAGCATTTTCCAGAGACATAAAGTCCACGCGAACGAAGTCGCGGACTTCGGCTAGTTTACAATATGACATCTGGTGGCGACTATTCGAATCATTTGTTGACAGGGCTGCTTATAGCATCAAGCATTGATATTCGATACTAGCACACCTAATGCAATGGAAGCCATATAGATGGGGCTTGTGTTTAACAGTAATGTTTGTTTAGGCTAGCTTTCGTGTGTAAATAAAATTAAGGGCTTTCATAGATCGACAAACATTTTACTTGACTGACACATATCTGTAGTACTGCCAGGCTTGTGTCACTCCTCGTTTAGGTATCGAAAATATACCTTCATTTTACCATGAGCGCGGCGACCATTCCGGAGTGGGAAATTCAGTGACATGAATCGTATGTCCAGAGACGTAAGAATGAAATTGGCTTGCAGTGGATTTCTAGGTATCTAAACGAAAAGGTTCTAAGTTTTGGCGCAAGTGAATTAAACCTTATCGCTAACCACTTTGAGTAGATATTTCTTTGAATTTCATTGCTGAATGAGACACACGTCATCACGAAGTTAAAAAAATATTTGATACAAGATGGCAACACAGTGGCGTCAGGTCCGCTATTGTCATAAGACACACATAATATCTGTGTCATAAGTAGTGTTGCAACGGAACTGGCATAACGGAAGCAGAAACGGAAACAGATGTCAAAAGTAAATCTTAACAGAAGCGGAAGCGGAAGCGGAAACGGAAACGGAAGCGTTAACACTATGAAAAAAAATCACAATTTTGCATTTTAATTTTTTTTATTAAATTTGTACTTTAATACTTAGTTTAATATTCAAAATTAAAAAGCGGCAAGTTATATTTTATGAACAGTAACTTAAAACAATAACAAAGTAAACGAACTCGTTGTGACATGTTTGTCGTTTGTTTACCGCGCGCGCCCCTCCCCGGAAGGGATTCGGCAATTATCGGCAGCATGCGCGCCTGGACGATCGTGTACATTCGTATTTCGTCCACGCGTGACCCCGCAACCGCCCCCGCGCGCCGTGCCGCCGTCGCGTCTGCTGCACCGCTCGTCATCGCTCTCTCCCCGCTTCCGTTCTGAGTTCTGTTATAAAGTTTGCGGAACCAGAAGCAGAAACGGAAGTGAAAAATCATGCGGAACTTCCGCAGTTGCGGAAACGGAAACAGAGTTCTGTTGCAACACTAGTCATAAGACCATCAGTTCACAGGATGATAGGTTTTTTCCAATAACAGCAGCATATTGGACATGACTTCACTGTACTCATATTTTTGGAAACCCATCCATGTGTTTTCGAGCTATCGCTTTTTTTTGACTGAATTTATTAACTTTTTACCAAATTTTGGTTTCAATGTTAATAAAACTTTTTTGCTTCGTCTTTTTTTTTCATTTGTCACTGACTTCACTTCTCTTTATTCGTTATTTGCGTCCGAGTTCATAGTAATTTAATTTTCTGTAATGAATTGTGGCTCTATACTGTCCTGTTCATAGGATATACAGATATATTATCAAGTTTTTATGCATTGCAGAGTAGACGTAGCCGAGGGTAGTAACTCATTAGTAATCTCTGGCCCAGGGCCGTAAGATCAAAACGCAACGTATAGCGCAATGGTGCTCGCGGTCGGACTTGTAAACGAAGGGTTCCGTACCATTATCTTCGTGGCGTAGTGGTCACCATGCTAGTCTGACACCCAGAGGCTTAGGGTTCGATTCCCGGTCAGGGCAAATTGAAAAATTGCCTTTTTAGGGTTCCGTAGCCAAATGGCAAAAACGGAACCCTTATAGATTCGTCATGTCTGTCTGTCTGTCTGTCCGTCCGTATGTCACAGCCACTTTTTTCAGAAACTATAAGACCTATACTGTTGAAACTTGGTAAATAGATGTATTATGTGAACCGCATTAAGGTTTTGACATAAAAATAGAAAAAAAACAATAAATTTTGGGGGTTCCCCATACTTAGAACTGAAACTCAAAAATTTATTTTTCATCAAACCCATACGTGTGTTGTATTTATGGATAGGTCTTCAAAAATGATATTGAGGTTTCTAATATCATTTTTTTCTAAACCGAATACTTTGCGCGGGAGACACTTCCAAAGTGGAAAAAAGTGTCCCCCCCCCCCCCCCCCCGTAACTTCTAAAATAAAGGAATTATAAAACTATTCTACTTACGATAATACGATAACTACTTCATTACCATAAAAACTACCAGCGAAAATTAGTTTGAACGATATCTAGTAAGTAGTTTTTTTTTTTAATACGTCATAAATGGCAATTTACCTTTCATTCAATCAACTCAAATATAAAATTTAAAAAAAAACAACTACAAGACTTTTATATTATGTTATTTGCTACTACGGAACCCTTCATGGGCGAGTCCGACTCGCAATTGGCCGCTTATTTAAATTGTCCTGCGTCTTGGATGTTTATCTATATAATGTGATTTTTTTACAAAAATATAGTATCGTTGAGTTAGCATTCCATAACACAAGTTTCGATCTTACTTTCGGGCTAACTCAATCAGTTAAATTTGTCCTTATATATATTTTTATTTATTATATATTAAAACATGCTCCTCTGCTCTCCCATGCTGGTCTGGGAGAAATAAAAAAAAACGTAGAATGTACCAGCTGCTTCTCTTCCCACGCAGATCGTAAAAGCCGATGGAGGGAATGGGCAGAAATGCAAATCATGTTAACAGGCGATGCGGCTAGCAACCCATCACTGTATTGATTGCTTTTCCATCTTCTCGCCCACTATGACGCTAAAAGTGGCTTTTGAGTCTTGCGGCCCTAGGCTCTGCATAGAACCGCAAGACCCAAAATGCTCTGTCTGCCCCATTAGGGATAAAGACGTGATAGTATGTATGTATGTATGTATATATTAAAACTCAAGTTTGTTGTATGGGGAGCCTCACTTAAATATTTATTTTATTCTTTTTATAGTGTGTGATACAGAGGCAATACAAATACATTATCTGTTAAAATTTAACTGTCTAGCTATCACGGTTCATGAAATACAGCCTAGTGGCAGATAGATACAGACGTAACCTTTCGTGTGCGAATCCGACTCGCACTTGGCCCGTTATTCCTTTCCGTTTGAAATAGTTGTAATCAAACAAAAGACTGTGCTAAGGTAATCCGTTAGATGACAAGTCAAATCTTAGTATGCTGCAAGATTAGGCAGCGTGACAGGCGATGAAGTTTTAAGATCCCCTTTCTTTTGATATATGACATAGTAAGTGTTGTAATTGCAAAACTTTTTTTTATTCTCTAAGTTGTTCCCCGAAAATGACCCTTAAAAATGTAGTTAATTACTTTGCACGTTTATATTACACCATCCTACCAAATTTTACCTGATTTGGTTCAGGAGATTTGCAGAAAATAGGCTGTGACAGACGCACGAGTGAACTTCGTTTTTTTACATTTTTTGTACGGTACTCTATAAACAAAACTGTAACTGCCTCCGTGGTGTAGTGGTAAGAGCGTTCGGCTCATACCCGGAGGTCGCGGGTTCGATTCCAGGCGGGGGCAACGACTTTGCATTGTTGTCCTAGTTTGGTTAGGACATTGCAGGCTGATCTCCTGATTGTCTGATAAGTAAGATAATCCGTGCTTCGGAGGGCACGTTAAGCCGTCGGTCCCGGTCACCGTCTTTGACACTGGTCGTTACCTAAAACCATGTCAGAGGCCTTTAGGGCGGTTTAAAAACTCTGACACTAGTGTTAGTCACTAACACACACGATAAGAAGAAAAAGAACAAAACTGTGAGTAAAGTGATATTTTTTATTCAAGAATTGTTCTTCAATTATGTCATTATTACTTTAAACATGTTTTTACCGACTGTACCATTTTGATTTGAACGAAAGATTTTTTATGCGTGGTCAAGACGCTGGAAGAAAAATATTAAAATTGCACGCCTCATAAGCGAAGCGTTGTGGTGGGTACTACTGTCACTTCGCGCAAAACATCTGATTTTTCAAACTTAAAATGTCTTTATGTATCATACATTGCACTTGTAAGATAATATATACTCACACATATTAAGAAAAAAAACACTATTTTTAACACTCATGATATTTTTGATGTCATTTTTGTTATTTAAACTAGTTAAAAAACAGTTTTAAAAAGTTCTGTCTTGGACGTCCGTGTGTCTGTATGTGCGGAGGCTTTTCTTGTTAACACGATAACGACCGAAATACTTTACTAATCGAGTCTTTTTTTTCTCTTACGCTTGAGTATGCTCAGGAATAGAACCCTTTTATTTTTCAGGGTCTGATTCGATGTGGTTTAATTGTTATTTAATAAACAAAAAAAATATCGACTGTTCTTCATAGTTTTAGTATATCTATATATATATATATATATCTTTATTTTTCTATATGCGTAAGAATTAAAAAAGACGTGTGGCACTCGGGGACTGCCGCGGTAAAGCTATTGCAAACAAGGAAGGACGGCAACGTCGGAGACGAAGCGGCAACGTACATGGTAGGCGGAGTGGGGAGCGTGAGGTTTTTTCGTTACGGAATTTTTGGATTCGGTCCCCGCGCTCAAGGCCCGCGATAGAAGCTATGCAATAGCTTAAAAAAAATTATGGACCCTTTGAGGCGTGCTCTTTTGGATTTTCCAAACTTATTTTTTATTCCGGCGACTGGAACCTCGGTCCGAGTTGATTGCGGTCCCAGTTGACGGCATCCCCGTTTCATTTCTGTACCGTGGTTGTTTGGTCCTAGCTCTGGTAATCTAATTTGCTGTAACGAATTGTGGCACTCCCGTCCTGCCTGCAGGGTATGAGGCAATCAATCCCAAAGTCGATTTGAGAAAGTTATGTTTGTTGTTCATTAACTTAAACACACAAGAACAATAAACTATATCTTGTGTATATTATTAAATAGTATTATATCTTTCAAAATTACATATTTTGCACCTCCTTCTAAAGACTTATTATTCTTGGCATCACCAGTAGGTTGACTGGTAGACTGACAAACTTACTTTGGGGCTAGCTTAATCAGTGTAATTTGTCCCTATATATTTATTATTTATATTTATCTTACTTCCTACTAATATTATAAATGCGAAAGTGAGTTTGTATGTTTGTTTGTTACCTCTTCACGCTTAAACTACTGAACCGATTGGATGAAATTTGGTATGGATATAGTTTGAGAATCGGGGAAGGTCATAGGGTACTCTTTAGCCCGAAATTCCTACGGGGAGCGAAGCCCGCGGGTCAGCTAGTTATTATATAGTCTAATCTAGTACTCCCGTGCTGGTCTGGGAGATATAAAAAAACTTAGAATGTACCAGCTGCTTCTCTTCCCACGCAGATCGTAAAAGCCGATCGAGGGAATGGGCAAAAATGCAAATGCATGTTAACAGGCGATGTGGCTAGCAACCCATCACTGTATTGATTGCTTTTCCATCTTCTCGCCCACCGTGACGCTAAAAGTGGCTTTTGGGTCTTGCGGCCCTGGGCTCTGCATAGAACCGCAAGACCCAAAATGCTCTGTCTGCCCCATTAGGGATAAAGACGTGATAGTATGTATGTAATCTAGTATAGCGGGTCGATTTATGACGGGAACGGCCCTTCCACGTAGTATAATGAATTCTCTCCAATGCCCAAATCGTTGAACATAAAAATAAATACGGTCAGCAAATGACCGGCAAAGAGCTCAGTTCTAAAACATTAACTAACCAGGACCCCAATGATTAGCAGTTTCATTAAAAGCCTCCGTTGTTTGCGACGGTCCGTCTCGGTTTGCAATATTCCGTTGTAATATTTAGGTTAAGTACCTACTCGTAGGTAGATTAATGATCGTTAGTCGAAGCTTTATTTGCTTGTGTTTTAGTGACTCGGCGGTAAATAGACGAGCGGGTTCGTGTGTGTTTTTGTTTGTGTTTGTTGGTGTTTTTCGTAGGTTGATACAATGTGAAAGGGTCGTACCTGTAATAAATAGAATCGCGGGTTAAACTAGATCACTATAGTAAAAAAAAATTCGACGTTCCCATACAAATTGCCCAGGCGGCTGCACACTTTAGTAAAGAAGTGCCGATTTTTTTTTTTAATTTTTTACTATTATTTTAATTTCTCTTAACTAAAGTGATCTAGTATACCCCGTGGCTCGATTTATAATAGGTATGTCTCTTCCACTTAGTATAATAAATTCTCTCCAATGTCCAAATCGTTGAACATAAAAATAAATACGGTCAACAAATGACCGGCAAAGAGCTCAGTTCTAAAACATTAACTAACCAGGACCCCAATGATTAGCAGTTTCATTAAAGCCTCCGTTGTTCGCGACGGTCCGTCTCGGTTTGCAATATTCCGTTGTAATATTTAGGTTAAGTACCTACTCGTAGGTAGATTAATGATCGTTAAAAGCATTACTTATTTGCTTGTGTTTTGGTGACTCGGCGGTAAATAGACGAGTAGTTCGTTGGTTTTTGTTTGTGTTTGTTTGTGTTTTTTCGCAATGAATGTGTTAAACCATAATTGTTACTAAACCATAATCCTACTATCCTACTAATATTATAAATGCGAAAGTGAGTTTGTATATTTGTTTGTTTGTTACCACTTCACGCTTCATCCACAGGACCTATTTAGAAGAAATTTGAAATGGATATAGTTTGATACCCAGGGAAGGACATACGATAGTTTTTATTTCGAAATTCTCACGGAGAGCGAAGCCCACGGGCACAGGTAATCGTTAATGTAGTCGAAATGTAATTTTTAAGCTATTGCATAGCTTCTATCGCGGGCCTTGAGCGCGGGGACCGAATCCACAAATTCCGTAACGAAAAAACCTCACGCTCTCCCCACTCCGCCTACCATGTAGGTTGCCGCTTCGTCTCCGTCGTCCGTTTGCGACGTTGCTTGCCGTCCTTACTTGTTTGCAATAGCTTTACCGCGGCAGTCCCCGAGTGCCACACGTCTTTTTTTTTACTCTTTCAACTGGCAGTCGTTTTATTTTCAATTACACCAAAATCTGAATGCCAATGGAAAACTTTTATAATTTTTTAAGTGAGAAATAATAATGAACGTAGGCAGATGTTTATTCCACGCGGAGCAGATAGAGCCTAGGACAAGACCCGAAGGCTAATTTAAGATACGTGGATGGAATCAACAAATAGTGAAATCCAGCTACATCGCCTATTAACATAATTCAGATTTTTCCCTTTCCCTCAATCGGCATTTGCAATCTTTGCTGGGACAGAAGCAGCTAGTTCTTCCGTTTATTTTTCTCCCAGGTCAGCATAGAAGAAAATAAACATCATACATAGTACAAATAAATATTCATTAACTCCCATAGACTTCCCATAAAATAAGTTGATCGAACCGCAAAAGGAAGCTTTACGTGCGAAGTGCCACTGAAAAACATCTACAACTTGTTTACGATGTACATTAGCCACAAAAATAACATTTTAAATCAATCTTTGGGGAAGAAAATAAAGCTTCTAGAAAGGGGCTATAAACTTTTTCTTTTACACCTTGTATCTGGTTTAATCTTTATCTGTGGATTTTTGGTTAAAATGCAAATGTTGATTACGAATTAGAGTATTTACACATTACGCTGCTGCGACGTCACGCGCTTGGCATTTTAACCGACTTACAAAAAGAAGGAGTTTACCAATTGGTCGCGATATTTTATGTTAGATGATTGATGGTCCAGCGGGAATGCGCATTACTAGCGCTTTCGCAAGTAAAGCGACACCGAGCGTGGTCCGCTCTTGGATTTGTGACCACAAGTGATAAAAATATATCGAGCTCATCCGTGCTTCGGAAGACACTATAAGCCGTTGGTCCCGGCTGTCATCATCGTATGGCAATCGTTAAGCTATGTCAAATGCCTTTATGCAGCTAGAAATATCTGACATCAGTATTGGCCACACATAGCATGTTAGATGCTGTGGGGTAAAAACGGCATGTTATTGGGTCTTGTGGCAAAAAAAATTCGTGCTTGCCTTATAATTTAAGGGGACGCACCGTGAAAATGGGCATTTTCTATTTCTTATTTCTCAGCGAATATCAGAAATTTAGAACTGATACTTGCTAATAGCATACTAGAACGCTTTTATAGCATAATTGTGGTTGTGGATACATGATTAGTTAATTTTTGTAACACAAACTTGCTCGTCAAAAACACCTCTACCAAAACATATATGGTCTAATTTCTCACAAACGAGAGGGACTTCAGCTTTAAAAACTTTTTATGCAGATCAGTAATTATGTAATCTTCAAAATTGTGGTCCAAATTTTTTTTTGTTGCTTTAGTTTTAATTTTAGAGCTATTTTTCTATAATTGATCAGTTTTGCGTGGCTTTAGATTTCAGTCATATAAGCCCTTTTACCTTCCTGAAATTTATTGTAATTGCCGTCTCGCTTTTTCGCGAGTGTATTTAAATAAACTGTTCTTGTTGCACAGATTTTTGACAGTTATACATCAAATTGTCAGATGGCCGATGGGCCTCGCGGAGCAAGGACGCGTCGCTCTTCACAAAAAAAATGACATTTAATTTCGTTAAATTATTGTCACAGTGTAAAATAATATCACGAATATATATGGGTCGAACAGTCTGTAAACAAACGTGCGAGTAACTTTCTTACACTGTGTCACTTGTCATAATGTCAAAGGAAATGTCAAAGTATAGCGTGGCATAGATTGATTAGCTGACAGACATGGTTGGCATAGATTTTTTTTCATACAAGTACCGTACATACAATATCGATTTATAATATTTTAGTTTTATTTAATTACCAGTTTTGTGGCAATAAATTAATTTTATAATAGCCAAAGAAACTTATCTATAGATACTCTTCGGATTTATTTACCTTTAGATTTCGAGAAATATACACGTACATACTGTACCACTGACTGACTGGCTGACTGATTGATATGGTTGTTTGACCTGCGCCGTGCTGATAGCCGTAAGGAGTGAAGCTCACTTGCTTGGTGGGGGAGCAGAGAGGGGGGGGGGCTTTCTGCTTATCCCTCTAAACAAGCAACTAAGTAAAGCTTGAGGCCTGAGGCAGAGGTCACCTACGAGGCCGTAGGCCGAGCCACTCCCACCATGTGCTTCGTCGTTCTTTTTTTTGCAAACCAAGATGGCCGCCGAAAGCATTTTTTTGGAATCCAGGATGGCGTCTGGGCTTTAGAAAATTTAACTTTTTTCGTCAGTAACGTCTCACTGGGACTTTGTAGGAGTCTGATTTTTGCATGAGGGGGTAAAGCACCCTGCGGAACTCGAAACTGGATTCAGATTTTGGATACAAAATGGCCGCCCACACATTTTTCTTGTTTTCTTAAGTAACTGGAGCTTTTATCCATTTTATGAACTGGAAAAATATCTTAGCCTACCTCAACAGCTGCACGAAAAACCGCGGGCTGCTTGCAGCTTCCGCAACGCCTAAAGAGCTAGTACATTTGTTAAAATTGATATAAAATATCGATGAATAAGTATAAAATATCGTTAGTCTATATACTATATTTGTGGCCTTAAAAAACCATAACAATATCGATAGGACTATTGATAATATTGATTTACTGATAGTTTACAATTATATTGATAACAAGTAAAACTATCGACAGTTTTTAGGGTTCCGTTTTAAACAAGGAACCCTTATAGTTCCATCATGTCTGTCTGATTGTCTGTCATTTGACGTTTTATTTAGAGACTATAAGTACTAAAAAAGCTATAATTTGGCATGGGTATATTAATCATGCCAAAAAACAGTGAAATAAAATAGGGAAAATCTTATACCTTTATACAAGCACTTCTTGTATATGTATTTATTTATAAATTTCTATGATCTCGAAAACGGCTCTAACGATTTCGCTGAAAATTGGTATATGGGGGTTTTTGGGTGTAAACAATCGATCTAGATTAGTCTTATGTTTGGGAAAACGCGTGTTTTCGAGTTTCTTTCTACGCAGAATATGGTCGCTAATTTCGTCGCACCGGCCGCCATCCGCTTCGTTCAGCGGTTAAGGATACTGACTGTTAGAAAGAGTGTTACGGGTTCGAATCCCACTCGGTGACTTACTTTTGTTTTTTTTTATGTTCACGTTTATATATAATTTTTTATTTTGTACTGTTTTTAGACAAGTTTTAAAAAATATAGTTAATGTTTGAGATGAAACCGACCGAGCCAAGCTCGGTCACCCAGGTACTATAATATTGTAGCTCCCATGAAAGTTTTTTTTTTCTACTAACCCATCGTGTAGGGTATCGTTAAATAGGTCTTTCAAAATATTTTGAGCTTGTTAACACCATTTTTTATTTAAGAATCCGTTTCTAGAATATTTGTATTTAATAAAAGTTAAAATAAAACTATCAAACCTAATAAGGGTTAACGAATTTAAAAAAATCATAAAATAAAAATAAAATAAGTTTTTAGACGTTTTTGGTGGCGTAGACTTGGCTTGGCCGGACGATTTTACCATTTGGGTACGGAACCCTAAAAAGATAAAAGATCTAGTTTAACTTTAAAAAATTGGGTAAAAATAAAGGACTGAATCACCCTTTCTTGGCACTTGTTTAAAAATTTGCCCATCGTTTACAGTAGCACAACTGTACTATAGACAAATCTGAATACATAAGATTGTTCTCCTAGCATTTACACTACATAGACACTCCGCAAATTCGACGTCAGTTTAAAATAAATGTAGTGCCCACAGTAGTGCCAATATACAACGTGGAAGGAATATACCCGTAATAAATCGAACCACGGGCTACACTAGACCACTAACTATAATCAAATAAAAATCACAACCAAAAACTAAAAAAAAATGGCATTTCCATACAAAAGTGTGCAGCCGCCTAGAAAATTTGTATGAGAATGTCAAATTCGGTTCTTTTTTACTGTTATTTTATAATTATAATAAAGTGATCTAGTATAGGTTCGATTTATAACGGGTATGTCCCTTCCATGCTGTATATTATCTAATTATTTTTTCAACACACTTGCTCGTAAAGTGGCTCTAATTTCTTCGGTTTTAGATATAAAAAGTAGGTCATAAAACACGCTTGCGTTATAAACATATTAAAAATAACTAAAAACGGCCACTTTTGACACTTTTTGTAAAGGTTTCTAAAGCTGATAGTATTTCAATGACTTTCGAGGTTCTAATGAAACTTAAGGATACTAGCTTAAAAGTTGTGCGAGGATTTCTGATAATCTCGCTTACAGAAAGATAAATTATTTTTTCTGTATTTTCAAGGTCGCTAGCGCTGGTAGCAGCCTTAAAATAAAAATCAGTTTAGATATAAGTGTATGGAAAAACGTCGTGCTATATACGTGTGTATATTAGTTAAAACACTTTCAGCTCTATTACGCCCTCGCTTTCGGCTCGGGCTGGAAAATCATCACACACAAAACTTATATCATAACGTACAACTATTTTGCAATTTTAAAAATATTACTTACTTTAATATAAATAATTGAATAATGCAGCTCTTTTTATATAGTTACTTATTTACCCCTTAGTAATTTAGTACATACATGCTGACTTTTCATTGGTTTTGGAAAAAAATCTATTGTAAATAAATTCCTCTATCCATATACTTAATTCAAATTTGTGTATGACATAAGATAAAAAAATCGAGACCACGTAGTTACGCCCGATCAAAAACTACCGCATGACCTCGATGATCTCCGGCCGGCCGGACGGAGGCGGTGCCTGGTGGTACTACTTATTGATCTCACGATTTTACTTTGTTTTTGAATTTTTATTTCGACTAGCTAATTAGTTTTACTAACGACCCTTATAAAGTGGCCCTTAGCTTCAAAAACAATAAAAAATCACTGTGTATATTTTAAAATTTAAATAAACTATTTTTGTTTTTTCTAAAGGTTGACCGGTAGACAAAGCATCAGCATTAAGTCCTTGTACGAACATGACCTTATTCAATTCTTTACAAAAACATAATATGTTACAAAAATGTAAATATATTAGATTTATTTCATTACGTCATGTCTTCCATACTGTAACCTCTATATATTTTTAACTCTATCTGCATTGCGTTTAGACATTACTACAAACCTAGCGGAAAAGAACGGACAACTTTTGAATCAATTTTGACAGATTTTGAAAAATAAAAGCGTAGAGCCAAGCCTTAATCCAACTATCTTACCCCATTTCCGATGTTACCACGCACCATGGTTTTAGGGCTCTCAGAGACGAGCAACAATATGCAGTAACTGTCGATGTCACTCGTATGGCTGAGCCCTAAGGATCTGTACAAATATAGAAACACTGCAAGAGAACTTGCCTTCACGTGAAAAAAACCGCATCGAAATCGGTCCATCCGTTCGAGCGCTACGACGCCACAGACAGACATTAGATTAAACATATAAAACTCCCTTTTTAGGGTTCCGTAGCCAAATGGCAAAAACGGAACCCTTATAGATTCGTCATGTCTGTCTGTCTGTCTGTCCGTCCGTATGTCACAGCCACTTTTTTCCGAAACTATAAGACCTATACTGTTGAAACTTGGTAAGTAGATGTATTATGTGAACCGCATTAAGGTTTTGACACAAAAATAGAAAAAAAACAATAAATTTTGGGGGTTCCCCATACTTAGAACTGAAACTCAAAAATTTATTTTTCATCAAACCCATACGTGTGGTATATCTATGGATAGATCTTCAAAAATGATATTGAGGTTTCTAATATCATTTTTTTCTTAACCGAATACTTTGCGCGGGAGACATTTCCAAAGTGGAAAAAAGTGTGTCCCCCCCCCCGTAACTTCTAAAATAAGGGAATTATAAAACTAAAAAAAATATATGATGTTCATTACCATAAAAACTATCAGCGAAAATTGGTTTGAACGATATCTAGTAAGTAGTTTTTTTTTTATCCGTCATTAATCATAAACGGCAATTTACCTTTCATTCAATCAATTCAAATATAAAAATTAAAAAAAAACATACTATAAGACTTTTATATTATGTTATTTGCTACTACGGAACCCTTCATGGGCGAGTCCGACTCGCACTTGGCCGCTTTATTATATCTGTTTTGTATCTGTTACGATAGTAATAATTATATTATCTTTGCTTCTATTAGTAAGGCATATATGTGAGGATGGGGCTGAGGAAGATCCATAGAAAGAAATACTTGTTTTAGCTAATAATAATAATCTGATATATTCGACTTTTAACTTTACAATTTCGTCTTCACTTCTTTCTTCTTTAAAACTTAAATTTATTCTTTAAAACACGTCTTACAACTTAAATTCCGTCTTTACGTATCTTTCATTACTCCGTTATTCTAATCACTCTTTTTCACATATCCTTCCCAATTCAAACTTTTCGCGCGTCTATCCCTTTCTCTCTCACACCGTCTTACTTGTACCATATGTCCTTCTCTTACAAATCGTACGTTCCTTTCCATTCAAAACTCTTACATCCTACATATATTTTTGCTGCTGACTGTAACTAAGGACAGGTAGCTCGACTTTCCTTGTTAACAGATTTAATAACGGCATCCAATTTGTGCTCCACGTGACCCTAAGTCGACTTTTTATTACGACTTACTGTTTAAGTCAAAAAGTTGGACGCACGCGTCTACATTTCAGGACCAAGGGAGAAAATAATGTTTTCTTTCTGGCTTTGCAATTAGATAAGTTGTTCTGTGGTGCAATGTTTCGGAATGGAGTTTCGTTTAGATGCAGTGTGGTTCTACGGTAAAATCAATGTACCATCATAAAATTTGGATACATACATACATACATACTATCACGTCTCTATCCCTAATGGGGCAGACAGAGCATTTTGAGTCTTGCGGTTCTATGCAGAGCCCAGGGCCGCAAGACCCAAAAGCCACTTTTAGCGTCATGGTGGGCGAGAAGATGGAAAAGCAATCAATACAGTGATGGGTTGCTAGCCGCATCGCCTGTTAACATGATTTGCATTTTTGCCCATTCCCTCGATCGGCTTTTACGATCTGCGTGGGAAGAGAAGCAGCTGGTACATTCTAAGTTTTTTTTATTTCTCCCAGACCAGCATGGGAATTGTGTAAATACAATTTTTTACATTAAATATGAAACAAATCGGTCAAGGGTTGTCGGGTTAATGGATTTGCGAGTTACTGTTTGATGCGAACTACTTGACTACTTGTACTGAACAAGCGAGCGAAGTTCTGAAACAATCCGGCTTATATGAGTATTTGTATATATTTAATTGACGATAATTTGCGTACTTTTGATCTGACCTTCAGGAAATAGGGTACGATTGTAATATAACCAATAAAATTTTTAAGATCGAACACAAACCAAATCGGTCAAGGGGTGCCGGGTTAAGGGATCGCGGGTTAAGGGAAAACTACTTCTAAACAAATTTATTTGCAACGCAAAAAAAAAACAACTGTCAAGAAAGCCATCTAGTGACGAATAGCGGAACTACCGATACGACTTGATATCCGTAGCGCCATCTATTATTTGCTAGGGAAAACCCTGATTTTCAAGCGTTAACCCTCAATAACTTTTTAACTTTTTATCAAACGAAGCTAACAACCACCGCAAATCAAGTAAATTCTACTTTCACATAAAAATCGCATCGAAATCGATCCATCCGTTCGAGCGTTACGATGCCACAGACAGACACTAGCGTGAAACTTATTACGCCCCTCTTTTTTGTCGGGGATCTAAAAACATTCTAGAAATAAATATAACTAAATAACTAAGATCTTAATGCCACCTTTGAATGTAGTGAGCGTAAGGGTTGGGTTACTTATGTCAGCATGGAACCCTAAAGAAATATAAACATGACGTAAGAACGGTAATATTTTACCAAACAATGAATATTTAACAGGACAATCACTCTGTTGAATGAAATCATTGTTGGGTAAAATCAAGTCACAAAGTATGTGTATATACTTTTTTCTATATGTAATATTTTACATATCTGACAACCTCTGTGGCGTAGTGTTCAATCCCCGGTCAAAGCAAGTTGGAAAATGGCCTTTTCTTTACACAGACAGTGGATATGAACGTTTTATTTATGTACCGAATAATTTTTTTTTACCCAGTCATCTACCAATTGTTAAATTCGAAAATGGGGTTGTAAAAGGGTCACAAGTTCACAGTTAAGGATGAAAAACTAATAAATAGGTGCTAAAAATAGCACAGTAGTGTATTTCATTATTTCTTGCAAGAATTTAGTACTGGCGAGTGAGGATTTTATCACGCGTTATATTATACCAGTGTACTTTACCCTATCACAAAATACAAATAGTAAAGAAGGATTTAAATCAGTTAACGGATTACTCACGTACAGAGTCAGCTACTGTTGCATCAGTGTGTCGCGAGCTGGTGAGGTGATCGGGCCTGTAGTCACATTCGCCTGATGCAGACCTCCGGATGAGGTCGAAACATGTCGGCAGTAGCTGACTCTATACGTGAGTAGTCCGTTAACTCATTTTAATAATGTCTGTATCTCACGTTAGTTTTAATCAAAAGTAAAGAAGTACTTATTTGCTTAAATTTTACAATTTTTTATATATGCCTCTGCAGCTTGAGAGATTTATGTTTGGGCTATCATGTAGTGATGTTAGATAGTTGAATCGTTTGTGTATAAAAGTATCTAGTAATGAATGATATTGCTATACCTATGCTAAGTAATTACAATATCCAAGACCAAAATATCACTCTGGATGATGGGGGGTGCAGGTCAAACAGTGATACTTATTAATTTTCAACAGCATAACAATGCTCGAATTAATATCCAAACCAAAACAGGTAATGAAACTCGTTGCGAGATTTTGCATCACATATTTAATTTGGACATGGGTTATTGGACGTGTCAATTATCTTGATTGGTTTTTACGATCAGAGGGTATAACCATCTGGTACATTCTATGTTTTATCTTTTCTTGCAGTCCAGTATCATCATCATCAGGCCATTTTAGTCTTCACTGCAGGAGCACGACCCTCTCTGAACTACTAGAGCCATTACATTGTCAGAGTAGCCAGAGGATTTGGCCTACACTCTCCACGCTGGCCAGACGGGTTGGAGAGGTCTCATTGATGTTTATAAGCTTTGTTTAGCTTGTATTTTCTAAGTCGCCTTCTACGACATCCAACGGGAAGATTTGGCTTTGTTCTATTATACTCTTCCGCACACGGCAGTCAAGTATGGAAGGTGACAAAAGAGAGGTTAGTATCTAGACTATTCATATTTTGCGAGTCCTCCAGGGACATGAATGAGCCAGGGCGACACCTCATGAATTAAGGGACTGGTCTTGATTAAAATTTATAAAACACGGTGAGCTGCTCCCATACTGGTCTGGGAGAAAAAAAAAAAAAAAAAAACTTAGAATGTACCAGCTGCTTCTCTTCCCACGCAGATCGTAAAAGCCGATCGAGGGAATGGGCATAAATGCAAATCATGTTAACAGGCGATGCGGCTAGCAACCCATCACTGTATTGATTGCTTTTCCATCTTCTCGCCCACCATGACGCTAAAAGTGGCTTTTGGGTCTTGCGGCCCAGGGCATAGAAGCATCTGCATAGAACCGCAAGACCCAAAATGCTCTGTCTGACCCATTAGGGATAAAGACGTGATAGTATGTATGTATGTATGTAAACACGGTGAGCCAATTTGGTACTATGATATTAGTTTTTCAGAATTGCCGTGTGGTATTCGGCAGAGTAGAATATGACCACTCCAAGTTCTCCTGTGGATTTAGAAGGCGACTTAGGGAATACACGCTACACAAAGCTTATAAACATCAGTGAAACCTCTCCAACCCGTCTGGCCAGCGTGGAGAGTGTAGGCCAAGTCATCTGGCTGTTCTGGCCAAGTATGGCTCTGGTAGTACAGAGAGGGTCGTGCTCCTGCAGTGGAGACAGAAAGACCTGATGATGATGATGACGTTAGTTTTACGTAACTTTTTTCAGAAACCAAGTAAAATATTTATTTTAAAATCAACAGAAAAAAAATCATTTACCTATTAGATAATGGTATGGAACCCTTCGTGTGCAGGTCCGACACGCACTTGGCCGGTTATTTATAAACAAAATCCTATCTGTGTATACTCAATCAACTCTGAAAATACTAATGCAATTTTCATGTTGTTATCAATCACTCCGAAATGAAGACGTTTTCTAAGGGAAGGTAACCATGTATGATACAAATTTTTCTTATGTATAATATCGTGATCAGATAAACAAACATCAGATAGGTTCCTGTACCCAAAATATTTAAAATAAATAATTTAAAAGGAAACGAAGATATAATTTAAAATTTTGTCTTAACCAAGCCTTAGATAACCATTCAAACTATTTTATGAACTACTGTTTACAATTTAAAATGTGAACGTGAAGCTTTTCTACGCACATAAGCCAAAAGTGGCCGTTTTTCGCAACTCAATTATTTTTATTATTCAAATCAATAAGTAATAATCTGAAACCGGAATCAAAATCTTTTTTTAATCTGCCCAAAATTAAGTAAGTTATAAGCTTTTAAAATCTGATGGGAAGAGAAACTGTCAAGTAATAGAAAAAAAATGCACGTCTTGCAATTTTGACGTCACAACTATTAGGTCTCGCGCATACGAAAGAGATGCGAGACGTCCCCTTCACGCTTCCGCTTTTTTTCATAGCAATATTTCAAATGCTAATATACCTAACTGTTTTTCATTAATAAACCAATGTTTTAAAAATATTTCTTATTATAGGTGTTTTTGGTCTTATATAAAATAGTACCTGGGCGACCGAGCTTTGCTCAGTTACATCTCAAACAATAACTACAATTTTTAAACTTATCTAAAAACAATACAAAATAAAAATTTATATATAAATTTAAACATAAAAAAACAAAAATAAGTCACCGAGTGGGATTCGAACGCGTTACCCGTAACACTCTTTCTAGCGGTCCGCATCATAAACCGCTGAGCCAAAATGGATGGCGTCCGGTGCGACGAAATTAGCGATCATATTCTGCGTGGAAAGAAAAACGCATGAAAACTCGAAAACACGCGTTTTCCCAAACATAAGACTAATCTAAATCGATTGTTTACCCTCGAAAACCCCCATATACCAATTTTCAGCGAAATCGTTAGAGCCGTTTTCGAGATCACAGAAATTTATAAACATATAAATATATAAATAAATATACAAGAATTGCTCGTTTAAAGGTATAAGATTAATCAAAAACATACGTAGTAAAATTGCCTATTCCCGGATGTCCGGTTATTTCCTCGCCTACAGATCGCATTTCTCAACTGATTCTTGTGAAATTTTATATATAAAACAGATGGTCGATTCAGTTTTTCGAAATTTCTCAAAATGGCAGAAATATGGGGTTAGAAAACTTTAAAAACTCATCATAGAAAAGTATGATGTATTGAAAAATCATCATTTTTCAAAACATCATAGTTATCTTTAATTTTTTTTTCATGTTGAGATTTTCCTATAACATTAAATATTTTAGCTCATTTTTTAATAATAATTTAAACCGGCATTTTAAACTCAAGCTCAAGCTTGTAACATTAGAAAGATTTACTAAAAGTAAAATAAAATACTTAACTAAATCTAATTTTAGCGAAGTTTTAAGGGCTATTTGTGCTTTTCATCCTACATACAAATTAATAGTATTTTATGCAACAGTTGTATAAGAGGGTTCAAAATATGCGAGTGGCGCAGGTCACGATGCGAGCTTTAACGAGCATCGTAAGAAGACGCCATCGAGCATTTTTTGACGTACTTATACAACGTTGCATACAATGCTTTTTCTACGACTATATTTACTAAATAAAATACAAAAATAAACAAAGAAAAATATGAAAATGTACGACATCATTTAAGTTTGGTAGATAATAGGCATCTATGGTAAACTTGATTTTTTTTAAATTGACGTCTCCCTAGTGAATATATCACGAATATATTAATAAAACGTTTTTCTTATGTTGGCAGTATGATAGATTCAAAGAAAAAAAAAGGTTCTAAGTCTATGGCTAGGAGTATCGTTTTGGCGAAATAACGATACAAGTGCTGTTATGGGGAATAGACTATAGACTTTCCTGAAGTCATAAATAATCAATGATCTTATAATAGTGTTCGTGACTATGTAAAAGGCAGATAACAGTAGAGGAGTAGAAAAAAAACTAAATGCACAAAATATTTTATTACGGAACGATTCACAAAGCATACTCACAAAATATTAATATCGGATCCAAATAAAGAACACGTATTAAACAAAACTCAGCGATGCCTGTATCGCGGGCTTTATATAGTTTAGACTAGGCGAGTTAATATGAAATAGCATTAAACGAATCACAGAGTGGAAATAGCTGACATCATTTAAGGCTACGTAGGCAGAGTTATTGAGTTTTAATACCGAGATATAGAAAGTGTTTAAAATCTTAAAATAGGTATGTACATACAATCTAAAAAGATAAATTTTATTTAAGAGTCCAGTCTAGTCAAAGTCGCATTCAAGACCTAATAAACTTCACTTGATAAACAAAACCCAAAACAACCCCTTTATACATACATACATACATACTATCACGTCTTTAACCCTAATGGGGCAGACAGAGCTTTTTGGGTCTTGCGGCTCTATGCAGAGCCCAGGGCCGCAAGACCCAAAAGCCACTTTTAGCATCATGGTGGGCGAGAAGATGGAAAAGCAATCAATACAGTGATGGGTTGCTAGCCACATCGCCTGTTAACTGTTCGCAAAAATGCGAATCATGTTAACCCCTTTATGAAATATTTTTTTCAAGCCTATGACTATTTTACTGATATTTTACATTTAGTTCTTGTATTTCTTTTTCTACCAGAATTTTCCGGGGATTCCCCATTTGAAATAAATCATATGAAAGGAAACGGAGATATAATTTAAAATTTGTCTCGATCAAGCTTTAGGTAACCCTTCAAACTATTTTATTAACTACTGTTTACAGTTTAAAAAGAAAACGTGAAGCTTTAATCGTACAGATCGCCCCGTACCTCATAAGGAAAGGCTCACGGCTCTCTCCTGCTAGAAACTCGCACTGTATAACTATTCCACTTTCAACCTTTATCTCGGCTGAGCCGGAACGGGTATTTTGTATCAGGATTTTTGATATTTCGCACACAATACTATAGTAATGTTTAGAGTCGAATGATTTTTGTGGGATTGCTGTTTGTTATATTGGGAATGTTTAGGCTTTTTGGGAAAATATATAGGAATAAATCTCACAGATTAAGCAAGCCCCAAAGTAAGTCTTAACTTGTGTTATGGGATACTAACTCAAAGATACTAAGTTTTATTTTGATAAATACCCACGACCGACGACTATTTGAAAAATGAAATATTCTTTCTTGCTTTCTTGTGGTGGCCAAACGGTTAAAAATCAAAATCAAAAATAATTTATCTTTGGAGACTTGTATCACTTGACAATTATACATTTTTCTTTTGATTTCATAATAAGTAGTTGTTATTTCATAAATGAATTTAAGAACTAGGTTCTTGTAGTTGTTATTTAGCACTGGCCTGGACCGATTTTGAAAATTCTTTGTTGTTCAAAATGGAATACCTGTCAGGTGGTCCCGTATAAATTTTATCAAAGCTGTAGTCTAGTAAAATCAGTTTTTAGTTTTGAAAAATTATCAACTACGTAGCAGCTTTTGTTAAAAGAGAACATTGTGAGGAAACCTACAAAACAGTTACTATTAAAGTTCACTGGTGTGTAAATAGGACAAGCAATGGCAAATAATTATTTCTGCCGAAAATCGTCTTTGTGTCAATCGTCAATGTCTCTTTCCGTACAATGGCAACATTTCATCAAAGTAATGAATAGTTTATTTGCTATACAAATTAATTAAACAATCCTGTCAAGAACGCCATTTAGTGATGAGTAGCGGAACTACCGATACGACTTGATATCCGTAGCGCCATCTATTATTTGCTAGTCAAATTTAAAAACCCGACTTTCAAGCGTTAATCCCCTATAACTTTTAAACCGTTGAACCGATTTGCATCAAACCTATCTAAAAACCACCGCAAAGGAACTTGCTTTCACGTTTAAAACTGGATCAAAAACGGTCCATTCGTTCGGTCGCTGTGATGCCACAGCCAGATAGACAAACAGACAGGCAGACTGACCGACAGACTGACCGATAGACGCCACTCCAAGTCCTCCCGTAGATGTAGTTAAATGCGACTTAGGAAATACAAGCTAAACAAAGCTTATAAACATCAATGAGACTTCTTCAACCGGTCTGGCCAGCGAGGAGAGTGTAGGTCAAGTCCTTTGGCTGTTCTGGCCGAGTACGGCTCTGGTAGAACAGAGAGTGTCGTGCTCCTGCAGTGGAGACAAAAAGCCCTGATCTTCTTCGATGATGAGTGTGTGTTAGTGACTAACACTAGTGACAGAGTTTTTAATCCGCCTTAAAGGCCTCTGACATGGTTTTAGGTAACGACCAATGTCAAAGACAATGACCGGGACTGACGGCTTAACGTGCCCTCCGAAGCACGGATCATCTTACTTATCAGACAATCAGATGATCAGCCTACAATGTCCAAACCAAACTAGGACAACAACACAAAGTCGTTGCCCCCGCCGGGAATCGAACCCGCGACCTCCGGGTATGAGCCGAATGCTCTAACCAATTGGATATTTCTTAGACAAAGCTTTTAATAATGTATAAATTTAATTGTAATATTGCTAAAGTTTAATTTAATTTAACTTAACATTCCTACGCCTATTAGGCAGAGTATGTCGCACTTGTACCTGATAACACCATTGTATTACCATATTCTAAGGAATAAATGACATCTATCTATCTACCACTTCACCACGGAGGCAGTTAAAGCCCTGATGATGATTAAACACTCCTATTTTTGTCGGGGGAAAAACAATCTCAAAATAATCACGATACACGATATACAGTTGTTGCTTGGTAAAATTGATTATTGGAAATGTTTGAAAGTTTGACGGGACATGCCTGCTGTCGTCGGCGCCCGATATCTTTCTCTTCAAATCTCGAGTGCCATGAGTGACGTCACAAGGAAGTGAAGCTCAAACCAAGTTTGAAGTTTGTGACGTGAGTATCGATGTATTGATGTATCGATGACAATGCGGGCTTAAGAGCTGTCACAAGTTTATCGAATGATTGATTGGGGTAAGTGTTTTTTACCCCTGATAAAAAGTGGGTTGTTTATAAAGTTTGACGCTAATGTTTGTCAGTATGTCTGTCTATCTGTCTCTCTATCTGTCTGTCTGTCTGTCTGTCAGTCTGTGGCATTATAGGGCTCGAACGGATGGACCGATTTCAATAACTCTGATCTTTCTCAGATTGGATTGCATGTTTATTATCTATGCAACGTGGAAGGGATATACCCGTAATAAATCAAACCACGGACTTTATCTAAATCACTACAGTATGAAATTAGAATAACAGAAGTTTGCAGCCGCCCGGGCAGTTTGTATGAAAACGTCGAATAGTTTTTTGGTATTTTGACCGTTATTTAAATTTCATTATACTATAGTGATATATAGTATAGCCCGTGGTTCAATTTATTACGGGTATGTCCCTTCCACATTGTAGATATATGTATATGTTATAAAATATATTTTCTTTGAGTTAGTATCCCATAATACAAGTCGAATCTCGAATTTACTTTGCGGCTGAAGTCGAAGAGAGTCTTTTTGTAGTTCGTTCTTTTGCAGAAAGTTTTCTCGTGGGTGTCGTAGAAGGCTTAGGAAACACAAGCTAAACAAAGCTTAATCTTGAACTGACCGGGGATTAAACACGGGACCTTCTGGGTAAAGGATAGCGGACAGTTACGGAGGTTGACGTGGATGCAACTGGTACGCGCTAAGATGAGATAGGAAAAAGCTGAGATATATCATGCTTTGTTGCTACATTGTTGTGCTCTTAGATAACCCGGTTATGTTTTAAGATTATAAGACGTATGAGATTTCGTATCAAAATAGAAAACTACCAGAAATTAAATGGCGAATCATAATCATGTTTTCATAAATAATAAAATATTTTTTTTTCCTTTCTTAACTTAATAATTAATTTTGATAATCATATATATTGATACTCAGACTAATAGGTAATTAACATTGATCTGATTTATACGTTTACGTAGAGATACAAAAACAATTTCTTCCCTTAATAGATACAGAAAGAAAAGTGTCAATGGACACATTCTATAACAATAACGTATAAAACTTTTCATATATGAACTAAAAATGTGTGACACGATAAAAAATTAAAATTTAAACAAAAAACATATGTATGAACAGATATTATACATCCTATGTATGAACACGCCTGTATGCCTATCTTACATAAACATCTCCTCAAACAGTCCTACTAGAATGTATACATCTTCCGCGTATACATACATTGGTAAATAAAAATTTCATTTTTTATTTAGTATTGATGGTACTTTGCTATGAGTTTACTTTGTATGGTGCTCCATTGTGCACGATTTTTCTTGTTGTGTTACCACTAAGCTTTCTTTCTTTCTTAGGTAAAGTTGTTTTAAATTTGTTTTAATATTTTTTTCAAAGTTTTTCACTGATCTATTGTTTTTGATTAAGCATTATTTCAGTTTTATTTTAAACTACTGATAATACGACAAAGCATGTGACTACATAAAGAATAATGAATGGTCTGTGTATAAGTAAAAACAACCTTTTTGAAAAATAATGTTGTATGTTGTTGAAAGATATGTCAGTTACTAGATCTTGATATAAATAAACCATAATAAGTGATAAAATAAGTATTTTATTTGTATCCAGAATGAATTGAAAGGTAAACAATACAGTCTTTTAAAAGAAGCGAGCTATCTCGGTCAGACTGTATTTACAGCTACATTTCTTCACCCTCATTGTTTTGTGTGCAACGTTTCTACTTTATTCACTCTATTGTTGAGGTAATATGTTCTTTGTTCCCTCGGTATTTGAAATACAAGACCGTCTGAGCTCACTTTTCTAATGAAGTGGGATGGAATGCCCTTGATCCTTCAGAGGAAATTTGCAAATCATTTTTCCGAAGGGAACATTTTTCCTTCAGAGAAATTACATCTGTTTTCCCTGCGGAACAAACAGATCCACAAGCTGATTGATGAAGGCACTAGCTATAAAAACTATCTTGGCAGATATGTTATGGTAGAACCATTTTTACGACAGAAAATTCGTATAAACTTTAGCAAGAGTTTCTCAATTCGTCAAGATCTTTTTTTATGCGTCTAACCGACTACTCCCATGCTGGTCTGGGAGACTCCCATGCTGGTCTGGGAGAAACGAAAAAACTTAGAATGTATCAGCTGCTTCTCTTCCCGCGCAGATCGTAAAAGCCGATCGAGGGAATGGGCAAAAATGCGAATCATTTTAACAGGCGATGCGGCTAGCAACCCGTCACTGTATTGATTGCTTTTCCATCTTCTCGCCCACCATGACGCTAAAAGTGGCTTTTGAGTCTTGCGGCCCTAGGCTCTGCATAGAGCCGCAAGACCCAAAATGCTCTGTCTGCCCCATTAGGGATAAAGACGTGATAGTATGTATGTATGTACCGACTACTCGAAGACGTCTGAACCGATTAGAAACTATTTTTGTTTGTTTGAAAGGGCATGCTTGTGACAAAGTCTCATAGAAATGTTATCAAAATCGGTTTTTTAGCTTGGAGGGGAAATAGGTTTTTCGTTTTGAACAATTATTTCATCTTATTATTAGAAACTTAAAAATCATATACATTATCATATAGTAATCACTGACGGGGTACTCAGAGCTTAGGGCCGAAGAGTGTTAGCAAGCATTAAATAAATAAATATATAGGGACAAATTACACTGATTGAGCTAGCCCCAAAGTAAGTTCGAGACTTGTGTTATGGGATACTAACTCAACGATACTATATTTTATAACAAATACTTATATAGATAAACATCCAAGACCCAGGACAATTTGAAAAAGGCCATTACGCCACGGAGGTCGTCAATTATTATTATGTAAGTTTATTTTTAGGCAAATTAAAAAAAACCCCGACTGTCAAGAATGCCATCTAGTAATAAGTAGCGGAACTACCGATACGACTTGATATCCGTAGCGCCATCTATTATTTGCTAAGGAAAATCCTGACTTTAAAGCATCAAACCTCAATAAAAATTAAACAATTAAACCAATTTTCATTAAACATTGCTAAAATCACCGAAAGAGAACTTGCTTTCACGTTTAAAACCGCAAAAAAATCGGTCTATCCTTTCAAGCGCTACGATGCAACATACAGACAAACTGACAGACAGCCAGACAGCCAGACCGACAGACATTAGCGTCACACTTATAACACCCCTCTTTTTCGCCGGCGGTTAAAAAGGAAATCAGAATAGAAAAAGGTTGCTCGTCAATTCCCTCGATTTGAAAATGCTGATACATTCTAGGTTTTCCATTTTTCTGAAACCAGCAAGGGTTTTATAAAACACATAAAGGTAGTACTTTTGTTTCACGCATATGTATATCGCGTGACAAGGCAATAATATCATTACATGGATCTTACCTGAACCCATGCTGGTCTGGGAGAAATAAAAAAACTTAGAATGTACCAGCTGCTTCTCTTCCCACGCAGATCATAAAAGCCGATCGAGGGAATGGGCAAAAATGCAAACCATGTTAACAGCCGATGCGGCTAGCAACCCATCACTGTATTGATTGCTTTTCCATCTTCTCGCCCACCATGACGCTAAAAGTGGCTTTTGAATCTTGCGGCCCTAGGCTCTGCATAGAGCCGCAAGACCCAAAATGCTCTGTCTGCCCCATTAGGGATAAAGACGTGATAGTATGTATGTATGTATGTATGGATCTGATCTGATGATGGAGTTGGAACGTGGTCGTAGAAACTTTGTTATAAACCTACGCAACCCCAACGAGTTTGGGCTTATTAAATTTATCTTGTTTACGTACTTAGGACTCACAATAAAAGCTTGTAAGAAAAGTGTTTATTTTTCAACAACTCATTTGTATTTGTTGTTGTATTTCCTGCTCAAATTTCCAAAAACCTTTAATAATCTGATTCATTGTAAATTAAATTTCTGTTATTCTAGTGAAAATAAAGGTGAGTAAAATTAGACAACAAATTATTGTTATTGTTCAATTCAAGGTTTTATAAAAAAAAGGCTATTTGTCTTGCTCAAAACCTCCTTTCAAATAACTCGAAAAGCAATTTCCGAAGATATCGTTAAGTTTAGAAGCCACGTTACGTATAATGGATGATAAACAAGCCTTCTGATTCAATCAAAAAACGGCTCCAAGTGTAACAGGATTTTCACATATAAACATATATACACTGTCATAGTATTTGTCTACCATGTGTCACCCTAATGCTGGATAAAGCGTGATGTTTAATGTTTTGGTGGATATGAAGCAATTCTCATATTTAAGGTGGGATTCTTACGATATGCCTACCCTGTAAGAAGCAGTTGTGGTCATCACAGATCACGTCTTTATCACTAATATTATTTTGTTAACAAAAATAATGGTAGGCTCTAAGAATTAAAATTTAATTATTCAAAGATTTAAAGATTCAAGGATACAAAAATTCAAAGATTGAAATGTTTATTCAGTAATTAGACTTTTACAGGCACTTTACATGTTAATAGTTCATGTACATAATTCCATTGTACCAGCTGCTTCTCTTCCCACGAAGATCGTAAAAGGCGATCGAGGGAATGGGCAAAAATGCAAATCATGTTAACAGGCGATGCGGCTAGCAACCTATCACTGTATTGATTGCTTTTCCATCTTCTCGCCTACCATGACGCTAAAAGTGGCTTTTGGGTCTTGCGGCCCTGGGCTCTGCATAGAACCGAAAATGCTCTGTCTGCCCCATTAGGGATAAAGACGTGATAGTATGTATGTGTATGTATGTACATAATTCACATTACGTGTAGTGTATTTTATCAACTGAACTGTATCATAATCATTATCATCAGGTCTTTTAAGACTCCACTGCAGGAGCACGACCCTCTCTGTACTATTAGAACCATACTTGGTCAGAGCAGCCAGAGGATTTAGCCTTCAGTTTCCACGTTGGCCAGACGGGTTGGAGAGGTCTCATTGATATTTATAAGCATTTTTTAGCTTGTATTCCCTAAGTCGCCTTCTACGACATCCACTGGATAACTTGGTGGAGTGGTCCCATTCTACTCTACCGGAAACTAGACGGCTTCAGATTTAAGTATTTCTAGAGTCGCCTTCTACGACATTTATGAGAGGACTTGGATTCCTTGCTGTCCTTGGAGTACTCTGCCGGAAACCACACGGTGATTCTATTTAAAGTGACTAAATTTATTGAGAAATAAGCTGCCACCGTCTCCCCAGTAATAGCCTCCCCCCTCAATTCATAAGAATCCTTCCAGATCGCGCGTTCCCCCACGTTTGTCAACGTCACATGAAAAGCCCGTTTGCTACCGCATAAAGTGAAACAAGAGGACTTTTATGTACTAGACTAAAAGTATCTCTCAGTCCTAGTGACGTCGCATTCTCTCATTTTTTTCCTTTAATTGGGTTTCCTTTCTGTATTCTATCAGTGTTGTAAAATTCTTTTTGGCTATTATCATGTCTTTTTAGGGTTCCGTAGCCAAATGGCAAAAACGGAACCCTTATAGATTCGTCAAGTCTGTCTGTCTGTCTGTCTGTCCGCCTGTATGTCACAGCCACTTTTTTCCGAAACTACAAGACCTATACTGTTGAAACTTGGTAAGTAGATGTATTGTATATGTGAACCGCATTAAGGTTTTGACACAAAAATAGAAAAAAGACAATAAATTTTGGGGGTTCCCCATACTAAGAACTGAAACTCAAAAATTTATTTTTATCAAACCCATACGTGTGGGGTATCTATGCATAGGTCTTCAAAAATGATATTGAGGTTTTTAATATCATTTTCTTCTAAACCGAATACTTTGCGCGGGAGACATTTTCAAAGTGGAAAAAAGTGTGTCCCCCCCCCCCCCCCCCCCGTAACTTCTAAAATAAGATAATGATAAAACTAAAAAAAAATTATGATGTTCATTACCATAAAAACTACCAGCGAAAATTGGTTTGAACGAGATCTAGTAAGTAGTTTTTTTTTAATACGTCATAAATCATAAACGGCAATTTACCTTTCATTCAATCAACTCAAATATAAAAATTAATAAAAACATACTACAAGACTTTTATATTATGTTATTTGCTACTACAGAACCCTTCATGGGCGAGTCCGACTCGCACTTGGCCACTTTTATTTATTGTATAACTAGATGTGCCCCGCGGCGTACCTAAGGGACAAGTAGCCTATGTGTTAATCCAGGGTGACCACTACGCCACGAATGGCTTTTCTATTCCATTTACCGCTTTATCCAGAATTTCATGAATGGAGCAGCAAAAGTACTTATTTTGGATCTTGTAGCTCTAAGCTAGCAGACAGAGCCCAAAGCCACAAGATTTAAATGCCACTTTTACCACAAATGGCAAGTGATAAGTTGGGAAATTCTTTATATAGTTGCTATAGCCACATCGAATAACTTTTTTGATCATTCCCCTTAATAAGATCTGCACGGGAAAAAAATCAGCTTGTGAATAGAGGAAGTCACCTTACAAACGGTCCTGTAGTTCTGAATTTTTGATATGTTGTCTAGGATAGTAAGTAGTAAGTAAGTAAGTAAGTAAAATACAAATTCCTTACTCCCCTCCCCCCACCCCTCAGCGAGAGGGGACTCTTTCTTGGGACCATTGAATAGCATGGAGTTTTTTGGAGTGAAAATTTCTTGAAGCGCGTTGGGCGTGCATACAAAACGCATTTTTTTAGATGGGAAAAAACCATTAAACTCGCGACACTGTTACCGACACCAAGTTTTCACTTCAGTCGGCACTCCCGTTACATCAATGTTTTTTCTTACATCAAAAAACAGCAAATCTATTTCCACAAGTCACTGTCACATCCCTATTCGAGATAAAGAGCATTTGTCTCGCGATATCTCTCAGAATAATATATGAAACG
Organism: Acrobasis consociella; assembly: GCA_963555685.1. Classification (NCBI taxonomy): domain Eukaryota; kingdom Metazoa; phylum Arthropoda; class Insecta; order Lepidoptera; family Pyralidae; genus Acrobasis; species Acrobasis consociella. Next base: position 1,123,638 of record OY743118.1, read on the forward strand.
CTTTTAAAGGTCGGGAAGGGTTGGAGCAAGTAGCTGCGGCCTGTTTGATGTCGCCTTTAAAAAGACTAATTATTGTTTCATGTCGCCAAAGGCTCAGCCTTCTTACGCGAGTGTTTTGTGTTTAATTTTCAGCGAAGCCACAAAATCCTTGTACAATATTTGCTAGAATTAAGTAAAATCCTTTTTAAGTATCGGCAATTTTAAGAGCAAGTTTTATGGTTCTTCTTTTTATTCTTCCTTAAAGAGGAGAGGTTATCAAATCGTCGCGTTTTTTTTTCTAATGTATGTTTGCCGATCAAGCGAAGACGCGTGGATTGATATAATTTTTTTTTTGTTTAAAAGGGCGTGTATTATTTGATGTACATACATTTTATGAAAATTGGTTGTGAAGTTTAGAGGTGAAATCGGTTCTTAGTTTAGAAAAAATATTTCTAAATTTAAAAGAATTTATAGTATACTAGCTGACCCGGCAGACTTCGTACTGCCAAATATAGCCTGTCAAAATGTACGTTTGTATGGGAAAAAGAAAAGGGCTGTTTTTAGGGTTTTTCCGGCAATTATTCGAATTTTTCTCGCCGTAAAAACCATCTTTGAATTTCAACGAACATTTTAAAAAAAGAATTGGCCAAATTGGTCCAGGCGTTGTTGAGTTATGCACTTACCAACACATTTTGCGATTCATTTTTATATTATAGATGAACGGGACTAGGCACGTCTAACGTTTTAAATAGAAGTTGTATCCTTCGTGGTCGCAGACCTAATCCTGTTTATATACATAAATTATGTGTTTAAAGCGCGGTAGTTCTGAACCTAACAATTGTCAAAAGTTTTAAATATTAGGCAAAAATTTAAAGCGCTTCTAAAATTTAATTCTTTCTTGTTTTATAAAGTTTAAATAATTCCGTTTACTTTGCGAATTCTATGAAATTGATGGAATGTGGAAGCTTTAAAGCTCTTGGTAGGAAAGTTTCAACGTCTAGTGTGCTTTTCTCACACGATTTATCTTCGGCAAACCGAAATGAATTTATATAGACTAAAGATGTGGAAAAGTCGAATATTTCATTCTAAATTCTTTTCGTTTCTTCTTAGCAGTGGTAGCTTTTCTTAAAAAGTACCTGGGCGACCGAGCTTTGCTCGGTTACATCTCAAACATAAACTAAATTTTTTTAAACTTGTCTAAAACAATGCAAAATAAAAAATTATATATAAACTTAAACATAAAAATAAAAACAAAAGTAAGTCACCGAGTGGGATTTGAACCCATAACACTCTTTCTAGCGGTCGATATCCTTAACCGCTGAGCTAAAAACAAGGCGGTCGGCGCGACGAAATTAGCGACCATATTCTGCGTGAAAAGAAAAACGCATGAAAACTCGAAAACACGCGTTTTCCCAAACATAAAACTAATCTAGATCGATTGTTTACCCCCGAAAACCCCCATATACAAATTTTGAGCGAATTCGTTAGAGCCGTTTTCGAGATCACAGAAATTTATAAATATATATATAAATAAATAAATATACAAGAATTGCTCGTTTAAAGGTATAAGATAATTACTCACTTACTTCGCTGACTCAGCGACTCAAAGTGAATCTTGTAAAAAGTTTGGGGCGTTGGAGACATAGTAATAGAGTAAGAATTTAAAACTATTTTTAAAAACTAGAAACCGACTTCATTTCTAAACTACACAACCGATTTTAATTAAATTTCTATGAAACCATCTGACAAGTAAACTATTAAACAAAAAAACACTAAATTGGTCCTGGTATAGTCGAGCGATCGGAGAACATACATACAAAATATTCAACGAATTAAAAACATCAACTTTTTAGAAGTCTGTTCAAAAAGCTCATAAATTCAAAACAAAAAAAAAATTCACGTCACCATTATTAATCTGAAAAGCGAAAACGAGTATCGCAAAGCACTTAAAATAAAAACATTCAATAAACGACATGAGGAAAAAGGTGATATAAAATTCCGCTCACGGGAAAAGATTTTTTGTTCGTTTTCGTCACGACCTCCCAATTTGCGAGGGAAATGTTGCATTTCTATACGAATACTTTTATTATTCACATAAATTTGCCCACGATTCTTGTAGTCTTGGAGCAGTGTGTCTATTTCCTTTCAGCTTAGATAACTTCCAAGCTAGTCTTAAGAGTCCCCCGACCCTAGACCAAAATACAACTTTCCATATAAATGTAGTCTACGTTTTATTTCAAAACGACATGTCCGATTTGGGCAAAATTTTGTAATTTCAAAGATATTGCAATTATCTAGGTTTATAACTGGTTTCCGACGGTAAAAATATGAACTTGAAATAGAATATAGTGTTTTATATCATTTTTGACCATTAGTATGGAAAACTTCTAAATCGTTATATTTTCTTTCCAGTTCATAATTTTACAATAGGAAACCAGTTATAACCCTAGATAATTGCAATTTCTTTACAATTACCAATTTTTACCGGAATCTGACATGTGGTTTCGAAATTAAACGTAGACTACGTTTGTATGGAGAATTCTAGGGTAAGGGGACTCTTAAAAAATAGTTTAGAAAAAACGAGTTGCTTTCTTCCTGAATTGGTCACTAATTTATTTGGTAGACAAATTAAAAAAATCCCCGACATTCAATAGTTTCATATATAAACGCCACCTAGTGATGAGCGGAAGAACTAAATAGTAGAACTATCCGTAGCGCCATCTGTTATTTGCTAGACAAACTACAAAACTTCTTTCAAGCGTTAACCCCAATAACTTTTAAACGGCCGAACCGATTTTGATCAAACAAAGCTAACAACCAACGCAAGGGAATTTGCTTTTACATAAAAAATGCATCGAAATGAGTAAATCTGTTTGAGCGCTACGATGCCAGAGACCAACGGACAGACATTAGCGTCAAACTTTTACCACCTCTCTTTTTAGTAAAGGGTTAATAAAAGCCAGTCAACGACATCTGATCCTAGCGTCAACTTGTGAACGGGTTATGCCAGGAGAAATTGTCCAGCTTGGCTTTTTAGATACATAACTTATGTTTGGCGTTACATGCATAATTTGTGATCTGTGATTGTGATGTGAATTGCGGTCACAATCACTATTATTATTAATTACTCCGTTAAGCCAGATATTTATAGATAGCAAACCGAGGAACTGCGATGGATGTTCGGCTGTCAAGTATGATCAATGATCATATCGGTCTACCCTCTTTCTGTGTCGTTTATTTTACAAGTCCTTACACACAATACTGACGCTATCCCTTCGAAAAATAATCCACCATTTTGGTTTTATTTTTAACTGCATTCCAAAAATGAGGTTTATGTATGTTCATCGATTATTCGAAGAAGCCTGGAGCAATATAGAAAATTCTCCTTTTTTTTTTGAAAGAGTCAACTTGCTAGATGGTCACATAGAAATTTTATTAAAATCAATAATGTAGCTTGGATATGAAGTCGATTTTAAATTTTGATAAATTATAATATATGCATTTATATTATACACCCAGTGTAATCTAACGGAACCTCTCAAGCTTAAGAATCCCCTAGATTTCTCCATACAAACGTAGTCTACGTTTAATTTTGAAACCACATGTCAGATTCCGGTAAAAATTGGTAATTGTAAAGAAATTGCAATTATCTAGGGTTATAACTGGTTTCCTATAGTAAATTATGAACTGGAAAGAAAATATAACGATTTAGAAGTTTCCCATACTAATGGTAAAAAATGATATAAAACACTATATTCTATTTCAAGTTCATATTTTTACCGTCGGAAACCAGTTATAAACCTAGATAATTGCAATATCTTTGAAATTACAAAATTTTGCCCAAATCGGACATGTCGTTTTGAAATAAAACGTAGACTACGTTTGTATGGAAAGTTGTATTTTGGTCTAGGGTCGGGGGACTCTTAAATCCATCAAGCTGTTTACGCTGCAGAGCGTGTAAAAAATATACAAAATAATATGTATAGATATACTTACGTATAAACATCACCATCGTCATCCGAGCGTATTCCCGTTTGCATCCTCAGCGATAACGCTTCAGAGCCAGGGGTTTACTACCTAACCTAGGTGTTTGACGAGGTTACTGGTTTTTACACAGAGCGACTGCCGTGAGACCTCCGCGACCTAAAGATTATTCTTTGGGTGGGATTGGATTATTCCAATAGACCAATTCTTGGATAGGTTTAAGCAAACACTAGATGGCGTTTGAGACCCACTGTTTATACGGGCCTTCCAAAACAGGATCATATTTACTTCGGAAATTCAGGTGATTTAAGCCTTTTTTTTTTGACGCGGATGGAATCCCTTCGGATACCTTACCGGCTACGGGACACCAGTAAGGTTATGTGGTGTTACCACTTAAAACTCCGCGGTGTCACCTCTCAGCCGCTATCGGCCGGGACCGTGTGCTTCTCATGCTCAACAGCCCCGGCGCGGCCGGCTGCTACTTAAGCGGCCCCGGCTCGCCGACGGCCTCACGGCACCCTCTGCTGATACAGAGGGGCTGCAGCAACCGTCGCCTTGGCCTCTCGGCCCAAGAACAGGCGCGCTGACAAGCACACGCGCCTGCCTTCCACTCCGAAGGGCCTTCCGTTGGACGATGGAATCCCGTTTCCACCGTCCAACCAGCCCTCATAATTTGGGGCAGGCCCTGCCCCAGTCAACCTGACGGCGACCGGAGCCCACACAGCCGGCCGCAGGGGTAGGGCGAGCGGCAACGTAACACCGACACTCCTCTTCCCCTGCGGCCCCACCGATGCCGTGCCAAGCGCCACGGCCGCGCTTGGTCGCAGAGGATAGGGCGAGCGGCAACGATACACCGACACTCCTCTTCCCCCGCGACCCCTACCACGGCTGTGATGGTAGGGGTGGTCGTTACCCCCTTCCCTCACAGCCAGGCCATTCCTACCAGGAATGGCCTCCGCCGGGCCCGGGGAGGCCTAAGCCTCAACCCAGGCAATGGGTTCCTCTTAGCTTCCCTGCGGCCAAGGCAACCGCAGGTACTGAGCCCCCCATCGCGACAAGATGGGAACCTGATCGAGGGGGGGTGGTTTAAGCCTGCAATATCCTAACCAGACGGGAAACAACTTAAAAAATATGATTCCCAGTAGGATTCGAGCCCACAACCTCCGGATCACATGACGAACACCTCGACAACTAGACCACGGCGGCAGTCTTACAAAAAAACTTACATACAATCAAAAAATACAACCCACTTTCTGGCACAGTAAGGTAACAACAAAAACCCTCATTAAAAAGAAATAAAGGACAAATTCCAGAATACAAAAATAAAACAAATTAAATACAAAATGAAATCACATTGCCATTAGATCGCAGATAATAAACACCAGAAATTTCCAGCCATAAAAATGTAATTTGATCAGAAATGGCAATCAGATAAGTCAAAAGGGTAACAAATTACTTTAACGCGTAAAAATGAATGTTTTCAGCTCGATTATGGCTTTCTTTGTAATACTAGATGGTAATCTTACACCGCTTGTCATACTCAAAAAATAAATAAAGCTGGATATAGACGTCCAGTTAACTGTGTGAAAACAGCAGAACATCCCAATTATCTCATCCCATTCTGACTGTATTATAAATGCGAAAGCGAGTTTGTAAATTTGTTTGTTTGTTACCTTTTTCACGCTTCCATCATTTTATTCTACACTGCAAGAGCACTACCCTCTCTGTACTACCAGAGCCATACTTGGCCAGAGTAGCCAGAGGACATGGCCTACACTCTTCACGCTGGCCAAACGGGTTGGAGAGGCCTGCTTGATGTTTATAAGCTTTGTTTAACTTGTAATTCCTAAGTCGCCTTCTACAAAATCCACGGGAAGACTTGGAGTGGTCCTATTCTATTCTGCCGGATACCACACTGCAAGCTTTAACCTATTTAGATGAAATTTGGTATGGGTATAGATTGAAGCCCAGGGAAGGACATGGGACAGTTTTTATCCCGGAATTCCCCCGAGCACCCTTCGTAATTAGATAGTAGCGATAAGTCCGCCTTTGTGCCTATATTGTTTCTTGTTGTTGTTGTAATTTTTTATGTTTATCATGGTGCAATAAAGTTTTAATTTGTATTGTATTGTATTTGTATTGTATTGTATTTGTATTGTATTGTAATTAGTAAACTATACTATGTAAGAGCTACAGCAAATATAGCTAGAACCACCGCAAGGGAACTTGCTTTCCATCAATTGGACCCGTCGATCGGAACAAATCGGACGTCTATTAGCCAGCTTTATTTATACAAAATTCCTTTGATTCTATTACAATGGAATATTTTATCAGATTTCATTTTAATAAATCGAGTCTTTTATTGCTTTTTAGGTTAAGTGTGTTGTTTACCTTGTTTTGTTGGGTTTCCAATAAGGAAAGAATTTGTAGGATAAATAATTTATGCGGAGCACTCACCTTTTACTCTGATGTAGGTACAGCTACTAAGTATCATTCATGTTATGGGATAAGATATTTCAACGACCCTACTGCCATGGTCACTAGGTAGACTGAAGAACTGCGGCGGATGATATGCTGTCAAGGGGGATCGGTATACACATTATGATATACTGTGTATATGTAAATAACTGTCATCATTGAAACCGCGAAAAATCGGTTTAGGGTGCCAATTTTTTTTTACTACTACTTTAGAGCTGTGTTCTGGCAGGCCTGTCTCACTCCGCTGTAGGTATTAAAAACGCAAGTACATACGGCGGCCACGCCAGCGTGGCGAATCAGTGCGCCAGAAAAGGTAAGCGTTACGCGATAGAAAGAGATGGAATGTCTAGGTGAATGTAACTGTAGATTATTAGCGCTGTGCGATCTGAATTGAACTTAATTGTGTCGTAGTGAGAGTCGCTATTCCTTTAATTGATTTTTCGGAGTGAATCTTCTGTGCTTGTACTATTATTGGTATTAGAATATGTAAAGAGAAGAATACAATAACGATTTGTAAAAGTACATCTAAAGACTATCACGGGTCTTCCAAGCCCGCATACTACCGACTACAGTGGCCTAGTAGTCATTATGCCACGCTGTCACACCGGAGAACCCAGGTTCGATCCCGGTCAGGTCAAAATGGATAATGTGTTTTTTTTTTCAGATGGACCTGGGTCTTCGTTGTTTATCTATATATGTATTTGGTATAACATATAGTATCGTTGGGTTAGAGTATCCTATAACACAAGTCTCGAACTCATATTGGTGCCAACTCAGTGTGTGATTTGTCCGTATATATTTATTTATTTATACTATACGGCTGTAAATTTTTAAAGTGGTCCTAACTTCCCGATTTGGGGACGACCTAGCAAACAATATTTGAAACTTTGCCTATTGGACAAAAACTACATCTCCAAATATTGAAACGTAAACGCCTTAGCTTTAGAGCTGCTAGTTTGTTCGTATATATAAATAAATATGTAATAAGTAAAAATAGCTATGTATTAAGTACTATCTAGCTATATACATACGACTTAGCAAATAATATTTGAAACTTTGCCTACTGGACAAAAATATCATTTCCAAACATAAGACGCAAACTCATTTTTTTCATAGATACTATACTAGTATTTAAAAATAAATAAATAAGTTTGTCTCTTAAACTACCACGAGTCTTCCGAGCCCACATACTATCTGGCATGCAAACATAGGAAGTGGTCCCAACTTCCCGAGTCGGGACCGACCCAGCAAACAACATTCGAAACTTTCTACGGGACAAAAATATCATCTCCAATCATAAGACGCAAACTCATTTGCTTTATAGCTACTAGTATATATAAATAAATGTATAAGTATATCTCTTGAACTACCGCGAGTTTTCCGAGCCCGCATACTATCTGGAATGCAAACATAGAAAGTGGTCCCAACTTTCCGAGTCGGGACCGACCCAGCAAACAATATTCGAAACTATCTACGGGACAAAAATATCATCTCCAAACATAAGACGCAAACTCATTTTCTTCATAGATACTTGTATTTAAAAATAAATAAATAAGTTTGTCTCTTGAACTACCGCGAGTCTTCCGAGCCCGCATCCTATCTGGCATGCAAACATAGGAAGTGGTCCCAACTTTCCGAGTCGACCGACCCAGCAAACAATATTCGAAACTTTGTACCGCCATATTTTTTCTCGTAAATAACAAACAGCTCCCACACTTGTAACGGTGTGAAGAATATTGTAAAAGTTATGTTTTCACTTTACTTTTTTCGTTGGATAATTTGTAGTTATTTGTTGTGATAAAGTTCTAAGTTCTACAATATTGCTTTTGGCGCTTTTATGTTTACATATAATAAAACAGTCAAAAAGAATGATTCTGTACATGTCATAAAATATATTTCCTAAAAAAATGGACGAAGGACACATGGTATTTAGATATACATTTTTTTAATTCTTATTATCTGTTTGTCCGTTTATTCGTTTGTCCTTTTGCAAACATAAATAGGGACTACCGCAAGGGAACTTGCTTTCAGTTTCACATCAAAAAACCGCATTGAAATCGGTCCACCCGTTCGAGCACTACGATGCCAGACAGACAGACATTAGCGACATACATATAACACCGCTCTTTTATGTCGGAGAATATAAACGACAGGAAAGCACACTCCAGGCTCCAAATCAGCACAGCTGAAATGCAACTGATAACGTGCTAAGCTTTTTGCACGCCTCATAAGCGAAGCGTTGAGGTGGGTACTACTGTCACTTCGCGCAAAACATCTGATTTTTCAAACTTAAAATGTCTTTATGTATCATAAATTGCACTTGTAAGATAATATATACACACACATATTAAGAAAAAAACTATTTCTTACACTCATGATATTTTTGATGTCATTTTTGTTATTTAAACTAGTTAAAAAACAGTTTAAAAAAGTTCTGTCTTGGACGTCCGTGTGTCTGTATGTGCGGAGGCTTTTCTTGTTAACACGATAACGACCGAAATACTTTACTAATCGAGTCTTTTTTTCTCTCTTACGCTTGAGTATGCTCAGGAATAGAACCCTTTCAGTTTTCAGGGTCTGATTCGATGTGGTTTAATTGTTATTAAATAAACAAAAAAAAATATCGACTGTTCTTCATAGTTTTAGTATATCTATATTTATCTTTATTTTTCTATATGCGTAAGAATTAAAAAAAAATTATGGACCCTTTGAGGCGTGCTCTTTTGGATTTTCCAAACTTATTTTTCATTTATTTAGATATCTAACAATGACACAATACATAATTATTCTTAAATAAATAAAATCTAAAATCTTATTAACTTATACATTTAAATTTGTCACCAACTACGCTACCACAGATTAATAAAAAAATTAGGAAGATTCATTATAGATTCTATCTTATTTTAAACATTTTCAAAACGAAAAACCGATTATATAAAATTTCCGGGACTACCTGATAGAATACTCTTTAAAAAAAGAATTTTCCTCATCGGTCCAGGTGTTTTCGAGTAATCGGTGAACATAAATAAAGAAAACATGAAAGAGTCCAACGAATTGATAACTTCCTCGTTTTTTTTAAGTCGGTAAAAAAACATCAAACGCTTGCTAAATATATTTTAATAAAAATATGTATTCATGTAGTCATTCCTGTAGCTGCCTCCGTGGTGTAGTAGTTAGAGCGTTCGGCTCATACCCGGAGGTCGCGGGTTAGATTCCCGGCGGGGGCAACGACTTTGTGTTGTTGTCCTAGTTTGGTGGTCCTAGTGTACATTGTAGGCTGATCACCTGATTGTCCGATAAGTAAGATGATCCATGCTTCGGAGGGCACGTTAAGCCGTCGGTTCCGGTCACTGTCTTTGACATTGGTCGTTACCTAAAACCATGTCAGATGCCTTTAAGGCGGTTTAAAAACTCTAACACTAGTGTAAGTCACTAACACACACGATAAGAAAATGAAAATATGTGTTTAAATATTGAAAGTAGAAATAAGGACAATTAACCATATATTTTAACCGACTTAAAAAAAAGAGGTTATCAGTTCGTCACGATCTTCTTTTATGCATGTACACTGATTATTCGAAGACGCCTAGACCGATTTGGAAAAATTATTTCTTTGTTTAAAAGTATATACTTGTGAGATAGTTATATAGACATTTTATCAAATTCGGTTGAGTAGTTTAGGGATGAAGTCGGTTTATAGTTTTGAAAACTCAACCAGCTGTACCCGCGGGCTTCGCTCCCCGTGGAAATTCTGGGATAAAAAGTACCCATTGTCATTTCCCGAGTTTCAAACTATATCCATACCAAATTTCGTACAAATCGTTCAGTAGTTTAAGCGTGAAGAGGTAACAAACAAACAAACAAATACAAACTCACTTTCGCATTTATAATATCAGTAGGATAGGATTAGGTTTAACAAACGTTTCATTTATTATTTCATGTCACTGTACATCACTATCTTAACTTGACTTTCCAATTAGGAAGCACTCTTCCTTACTTTCATGTATCATTTCTCACAATTCATCTAGCTTTTAGGTCCTCTCATCTATATGCGTTCGTGACTCTATATAAAACAAAAAAATATATAACCTTAGACCTTATGGTGTTGACATAGAACTCATTTTTGTCTAGCTTTTTATTGTTATAGACGTAATATCTATATAATAATATTTCTAATCTTAGACTTTGTTGCGTCGAGTTAGAGTCTATTTTAGGCTAGCTTTTCAGTATCATATATGAGGGTAAGAAGACAATTTGACACTTGATAAAGTGGAGTATATGAAAGGGTAATGTGATAAAGAATATGACGACAAAGAAGGGTTGCATTAGTTCTTAGATTTCATCTACGAGTAAGTAACTATATATGTCAAGCTCACAACATTTATCCAAATTATTAATTCTTCAAATAAGTTTTTTTTTTTAATAACTGATTGTACAAAACCATTCGTTATTGGTCGGTTAAAAAAACTAACAGTTGGCCAAAAACCAACAATTTTATCCCTTAAAAGTTGTACGTAAATAGACATTTTCTTATAGAGGCAAATTATGTTTATTATAATATATGGAAATATAGTAATAATCAGTTTTTATTGGACAATTATTTATCAACTATTGTCATATTATTATTAATTATATATAGGTCGATCTATAAAAAGATTAAATTAAAATTTAATTTATGTTTCAAAAATATGTAAGTTCATACACATACAAATATTTTTCCCTTTTTTCGAGCCCTTGACACGTACGATGTTATTATTGTAAAAGACAAAGCCAGTTCGCTAAAGACTCTAAAGGCAGCACAACTTGTCACCACGTTTTCTAAAAAGACGAAAGGAATCAATAATTTTTTGTAAAAGAAACGCTCTCTCGCTCTTTTATTTGAAATGTTAATGGCTGCTTCGTTAATTAACCAATTTGTTTTCTTAGAAATTTTAAAAGGAAACCAGAGATAATTTAAAACTCTACATATATTTCTTCACCAATTTTGTGTATAAAGCAAAAAATAAAGTTTTTTTTTATAATCATTAAACGCATTCGATAATTAATGACTTCTCACTTTTTATTTTGTACGCTGACGTGCAAACGCAAGAGTGCTGTACGTGCATCCCATTTCTGTTACCTGACAGTTCCCCCTTCCAATAGATTTCAAAAGCTCATAACTTACTTATTTTTGGCCAGTTTTAAAAACCAATTTTATTTTTGGTTTCAGATTATGTTGCTTAAGGGTCCCCCGACCCTAGACCAAAATACAACTTTCTATTAGATATTGCAATTATCTAGGTTTATATTTAGTTTCCGACAGTAAAAATATGAACTTGAAATAGAATATAGTGTTTTATATCATTTTTGACCATTAGTATGGGAAACTTCTAAATCGTTATATTTTCTTTCCAGTGCATAATTTTACTATAGGAAACCCAATATAACCCTAGATAATTGCAATTTCTTTACAATTACCAATTTTTACCGGAATCTGACATGTGGTTTCAAAATTAAACGTGTACTACGTTTGTATGGAGAAGTCTAGGGTCGCCGGACTCTTAATGGATTACCATACCATACTATAAACAAGCTGTACAGTGTTCGTACATGCTCCTAGCCCTCTCTGAAACTTCGCTAAAGTTAGGTAAAATTAAAGATCCGTCGATTCAAATTCAATTTGGTCTAGAACTGCCCCGTCATAAATTCAATTTGCGTCTGGGCAGGTAGGGAGATGGCGAACGACGCAAAAATTGACCGCCGATATTACTTGGTTATTGAATTTTATTATATAAATGCAAAATGTTTTTTAAGTCAGTGCCTGCAATGTAAAATATGTAATTATAAGGTATTTATTTATTTATTTTACAATTTGTACAGCACAATAGGCGGATTTTTCTTCGCACATTTGTCAAAAGTGGCTGTTTTTCGCCACAGTAGTTCATAAAATAGATTGAAGTATATAAGGACACGATCAAGACAAATTTAAATGATATCTCCGTTTCTTTTGACATAATTCATTTCAAATGGCCCCCATTTGAAAAGAATTATGTCAAAAGCACTAGACTCCAAACCAAAAGATTTTTTTTTTATCAAACTTTATTGTTCCAAATTACAAATATACTTTTAGCAAATGGCGGACTTAATGCTAAAAGCATTTTCTCCCAGTCAACCATAGCGATAAACAGAGAAAATTATGCGGCACAAAAAGCAATTCAATATACCTACATTATAGAATATTAATAAAAAAATACATTATATAAGTACCTATTATAAATACATATTAGAAAGTATATTTACTTAAACAATACAAACATATACATACACATTTACTTATACTATCTAACATATAAATACATAGCTAAGAAGAGAAGAGTTGATGACGATGACTTTATGAAGAAAGGGAGTATAAAAGGTGGGCGTGAACTTTTCTTTTAAATGAAAATTTAGTAGAAATTTCTCTAATGTCAACGGGTAAAGCATTCCAGAGCCGCGAGGCTTGAAGAGAAAAAGAGTTAGACATAAAATTTGTCCGGAAAAGAGGGATAAAGAGCTGACGTGTCTTATTAGACCGAAGCTGTCGATCGTGAGTGTCTGAAAGAAAATTGAGTTTACATTTAAGATATTCAGGGTAGTCAGGATTTAAAAGAATAGAAAACCTTTGGGTTGTTAGAGAAATTTTGGTGGGTGTTAAATAATAATTTTTTGCACTTCTTTTTGTTTTTTGTTACAATAAAGTTATTACAAACAAACAAACAAAAATACAGCAAAATTAATGCCAACTAACTCACAAAGGAAAAATAGAACCAAAAGTAAAAACCAAAGTTCCATAATGTCAATCGTTTCCAAGTAAATGCTGCTTAATAAATAACTGTAACTCCATCGGACCATGCGAACCGTTCGTCAATCTATTATGTTCTGAGAACGAAACTTCGCAAACTAAGGAACGTAGCCGATTCTGGGAATAGGCTTAGTTACGAGTTTCTTTTCATGTTTAAGGTTACCAAGTAATTGGGAGATCATTGTTCTAAATATGATTATTATTTATCTTACTTACTAAATTCTAACTAAACGAACTACATTATTGTGACACAAACAGTAATTATTATTACAGAAATATGTAATGACTGTTTGTGTCACAATAATGTAGCAAAAACAATAATTACATACATACATACTATCACGTCTTTATCCCTAATGGGGCAGACAGAGCATTTTGGGTCTTGCGGTTCTATGCAGAGCGTAGGGCCGCAAGACCCAAAAGCCACTTTTAGCGTCATGGTGGGCGAGAAGATGGAAAAGCAATCAATACAGTGATGGGTTGCTAGCCGCATCGCCTGTTAACATGATTTGCATTTTTGCCCATTCCCTCGATCGGCTTTTACGATCTGCGTGGGAAGAGAAGCAGCTGGTACATTCTAAGTTTTTTATTTCTCCCAGACCAGCATGGGATTTCTAAATTTTTTATTTCTCCCAGTATAATTAATTCCCAATTAAGTCCCAAACAATAATTATTAAATATCAATTTTATTTTCCTTGAAGAAAATGCTGCACTGCAATTTGTTGCCGCTTTTTCTGCACTAGAGCTTAAGAAGCCGCAGTAAACTAAGTAACCATTTGACGTCAAAAATAGTGCAACAAAACAAAGTAATGATTATTAAGAGATATTAAAAATATCCTATGATAATAAAGGTGTACCTATTTGAATTGAATTGAATAAAGAAGAAAGTTATTGGCCTGGTGGCTTTCGGCACAGCAACTGGCCTAGAAACGATGAGCTGTATGTTCCTTCCGATGTCGTAAAAGGCAAATAAAGTACTAAGTCAAAAGATTACTTTCTCAGCATCACCTGTTGGTTAACTGGTAGTAAAGACCACGACTTAACTACCAATCCGTCTGCTATTTACATCTTATACCTTTAAACGAGCAATTCTTGTATATTTATATATAAATTTATTTCTGTGATCTCGGAAACGGCTATAACGATTTCGCTGAAATTTGGTATATGTGGGTTTCGGGGGTTAACCATCGATCTAGATTAGTCATATGTTTGGGAAAACGCGTGTTTTCGAGTTTTCATGCGTTTTTCTTTCCACGCAGAATATGGTCGCTAATTTCGTTGCGCCGACCGCCTTGTTTTTAGCTCAGCGGTTAAGAATACCGACCGCTAGAAAGAGTGTTACGGGTTCGAATCCCACTCGTTGACTTACTTTTTTTTTTTTTGAAGTGAAAACTTCTTTAGCGGCGTTGTGCACTTTTTTTGGAATGGGTAAAAAATTATAAACTCGCGTCAGGACACGTGGCCTGATCGAAAATTCGTAAGACGGCGCAGGGCGCTTGCGCGAATGTTCGTGTGTGTTTATGTTACAGCGTGCTACGCGCATCCATGGATGGTGACAGCTGATGGCTCGACCGTTTGTGTAGTGGCCATACTGCTGTGTATTTGAAAATGATTTTGTTGAAAATGAATTTGGTCATGCTTGTGACATTTGTGACAGACTGTGGTTCAGAAAAGATTTGAAATATTTTATACTGATAATTAAAGCAATTCGTGCAAAATTATTCCCTAACCATTCCAAAATATCAAAAATGCACAACGTTAATATTCAAGTTTTCACTTCTGCCGGCACTCCCAGAGTGCAACCCGTCGTTTTTTTTATGTTTAAGTTTATATATAATTTTTTATTTTGCATTGTTTTTAGACAAGTTTAAAAAAATTTAGTTAATGTTTGTAATGTAACCGAGCAAAGCTCGGTCGCCCAGGTACTTTATACCTTTAAACGAACAATTCTTGTATATTTATGTATAAATTTATTTCTGTGATCTCGGAAACGGCTATAACGCTATGAAATTTGGTATATGTGGGTTTTCGGGGGTAAACAATCGATGTAGATTAGTCTTATGTTTGGGAAAATGCGTGTTTTCGAGTTTTCATGCGTTTTTCTTTCCACGCAGAATATGGTCGCTAATTTCGTCCTGCCGGCCACTGTCCGTCTGGTCCGGTGGATTAAGAAGCAGACGGCAAGAAAAAAGTGTTACGGGTTCAAATCCCGCTCGGTGAAATTTTTTTTTTTGTTATATGTTTAAGTTTACATATTTTTTTAAATTTATATTATATTTAGACAAGTTTAAAAACATGTAGTTAATGTTTGAGATATATCCGAACAAAGCTCGGTCGCCCAGGTACTGTATTGTAATGAAATTAAATAAATAAATCTTGTACTACTACTACTGGGTTGATGTCGGGTGGAGGTTAGTTGTAAAACTATTCGCATTTTTGTTTCTAAAGTAGAAAAAATATTTTACTACCGAAACATCTGATTATCAAGTGCACAGGGCCGTATTCAGGGATGAAAAGGTTGATGTAAGTGCAAATGGCCCTCGATCCCCGTCAATACGATTCTGTATCCTGACACCTCCTGACGGCGGTCCCAGTGAATATTTTTATTATGATTGACACTTCCAGCGGCGTGAAGGGCCTTTGCCTCGCCAAACTCCTCGGACAGACTGAAAGGTCAGAATTCAATTTATGAACGTTTTATTTAGGGCTTGTCCCAAAGGAGGGCCTGATAGACTCGGAGATGTTTCGCTTATGTCCACATTTGTGATAAAACAAAAGAGATCTGAAATAAAGGGAGGCCTTTCGTTTGTTGGACGATTTAATTCAATTGATTTTCTATTCAAATATATCTTTATTATCATAGGATATATATTATATCTCTTAGTAATCGTCACTTTGTTTCGTTGCACAATTGTTGACGTCAAATGGTTACTTACAGCTAAGTTTACTAGCGCTTCCAAAGCGCTTGTGCAGAAGAAGCGGCTAAAAACTGCACAAACTGCACTGTAATCTAAGTCTATATTAATATGTAATAAAACAGTAAAAGAAGTGTGTCTGTATATAAAATATTTTTTCAACAAAATATTGAGGCTAACGAAGACATAGTAATAGAGTAAGAATTTTAAAAAATGTCTGTCTGTTTGTCTGTTTGTGCACGCTAATCTCTGTAAATACTCGACGGATTCAAATAAAACTTTTTTGCTATATAGCTGTTAAGCCTGGGCAACATATAGAGTATAAATTATTTTAGAAAATGGAACTTCTGATGCAGAACCACAACGGTCCAGCTGAACTATACGAAATATAAAAATGACGGTTAGGAATGTTTTTTCAGCCTTTTCTAGAGACATGAAGTCCACGCGAACGAAGTCGCGGGCTTCGACTAGTAATAAATAATAACATTATTTTATCTGTTTTTTGGCAGATCTGCCACGCCGCGAGTCGCGGTCTAAAGTCATTGCATACGAAACCATAGTAACTACTAGTGCCACTACCATAGACATAGAATTTTTTTTACTGCCACTACTGCCTGCTGCTCAGATTCAAATTGTACCTTAAGGTTTGGGCTACATATGTCAGCACGGAACATCACTTTTTTATTAGCACGGTTATTAGTCGCTCAGAACCGTCATTTGCTAGAAGTAAATAATAAATAATAATAAATAAATATAAAGGGACAAAT
The DNA here is from genome assembly GCA_963555685.1 of Acrobasis consociella. Lineage (NCBI taxonomy): Eukaryota > Metazoa > Arthropoda > Insecta > Lepidoptera > Pyralidae > Acrobasis > Acrobasis consociella. The sequence continues at coordinate 1,140,581 of OY743118.1, forward strand.
TACACTGATTGAGCTAGCCCCAAAGTAAGTTTGAGACTTGTGTTATGGGATACTAACTCAACGATACTATATTTTAGAACAAATACATATATAGATAAACATCCAAGACCCAGGACAATTTGAAAAAGGCCATTTTTCAACTTGCCCTGACCGGGAATCGAACCCGGGACCTCTGGGTGGCGGACTAGCATGGTGACCACTACGCCACGGAGGTCGTCAAAAGAAGTAGAGAGATCAAAAGGACGGAACCAGTCATGCTGAAGCATCCCGTCTCTCTCTCTCTCTCTCGCTCTCTCTCGCTCTCTGACTATTTATCCTGACGAAGTTAGCCAGCGCTTAATTTTCTTAGGATTATACCACGTCGTCAGGGGCCCGGCGAAGGCGACTATGGTATAAAGTTTTGCTCTTATCTATACAATATAACGCTGAGATACGGTATAATATTCTGGGGTAACGCCACAAAAAATGTATAAGAGCAATATGCAATTTAAAACGAAGAGATACAAGCAAATCACACTTTCAAGATTTAAAGATACTTACTTTTCCGTCCTTATGCATATACGAGGTATGTGTTTTCGTAAAAACTAACTATGATTTGTTTAATCCTGTTAAAAGTCTACGTCGCTAGGATAAACTTCATAGAATACCGACCAAAACTGATTTTTTACACAAAAGTATTAATGCAATGGCCCCTGAATTATATAACGAACTACTCACACAAATAAGACGGTGCAGTGAAATTAGTAAATTTAAACGCTTATTGTTTGACTTTTTCGTAAATAAAGCATATTATTCCATTGATGAATACTTGTGCGATAAGAAAAAACAATTAAAAAATAATTGACTATACGTAATAATTAATTATGTAAACTAACATGACATTTGACATCCGGAGGTCCTGGGTTCGATCCCCAGCCACGGCAACTTGGAAATGGCCTTTTTCAAATTGTCCTGGGTCTTGGATGTTTATCTATATATGTATTTATTATAAAATAAAGTATCGTTGAGTTAGTTGAGTTAGTCTCGAACTTACTTTGGGGCTAGCTCAATCAGTGTAATTTGTCCCTATATATTTATTTATTTATTTAGTTATTTGTATTATTAGCAAAATTACTCTTGTATCTCAACTGACTTCTAATCTGTAGACATTTCAACACTTTTTTTTATATATTTTTATTCTTTTACTGTAACTTATAAACATTTAAATTAAAAGTAAATATTAGTAGAAATCTTTGTGACAGCATGTGTTAACAAACAATTTATATGACTTTGTATGCCTAACGGCGCAACACAGTGATACTTTATTTTTATGTACCTAACACCCATTGTACCTGTGATTGACAAAATAAATGATTATGATTATGATCTGGGAGAAATAAAAAAACTTAGAATGTACCAGCTGCTTCTCTTCCCACGCAGATCGTAAAAGCCGATCGAGGGAATGGGCCAAATGCAAATCATGTTAACAGGCGATGCGGCTAGCAACCCATTACTGTATTGATTGCTTTTCTATCTTCTCGCCCACCATGACGCTAAAAGTGGCTTTTGGGTCTTGCGGCCCTGGGCTCTGCATAGAACCGCAAGACCCAAAATGCTCTGTCTGCCCCATTAGGGATAAAGAAGTGATAATATGTATGTATGTATGATTATGATTTAAAAAAATTATATTAAAACACACTGTGAATAAGTTGAATGAATGCTCATTACATTGAAATAAATAGAAATGGACCATCATTCTTTACTAAGAAGGTTTTAAGAATATGCTTTACTTTTTCTTGAATTTTTCAATGTAACCAAATATCAAAGACTTAACGAATTTCTGTTTAGTCCTTCATTACTAATTCCTTTATTCACATCATTTCACAAAATCTACAGGCGTAATCGAGCGCGGACAGGGCTCGCCACAAAAGTTTCCACATAAAAACTCGGCGTCTTTCAGTAGTTAATTTTGTCGAGTAACTCCCCGTAATTGGGGAGGTGATGGAAAGATTACTGGGAAAATGTTGAAGTGCGAGGGAAATTGCTGAAGGTTCTGTACAAAATATACTAATGGCTCTGTGATCTGTAGACCTCGCGAGTTAACCCGAGCTTTTGAAGTTTATCGTACAAAACAGTTGTGGAAACAAAAAAGTTGCGTCTTTAAAAGGTAACAAAAATTTTTAAAGTTTGAAAAATTTTAAATACTAAATCGTCGTAAAAAAATCTCTATAATTCTCAAACCTTTTTTCTTCTTCTTCTTATATTTAAGAGTTGGGCTCTTGTCGGTGGAGTGCTTTCCATGTCTCTCTTCCTTCCGCTAAGTTCTTAACCTCTTTATATGTTTTCACGTTTAATTTTTCTTTTATTTGGTCTATAAATTTTCTTCTGGGTTTTCCTACTTTTCTCTTTCCTTCTATTTTTCCTTCCATATTTTAAAAAACGCATTTATTTTCTATTCTCAAACCTTTATGCCACGAGAAATCAATTGCTTTACTCTAACCAGCTTTTTATTTCCACTATCCCATGTGTCTATCTTTGTAATCGAACTGTCTATAAAGCTTCCTTAGCACTCTAACAGACAAGGGACAGTATGCCCGCGATAACAACAATATTTTTTTTTGCCCTTTGGCGACATTTGTCGGCTACAGTCAGCGAACGTCGCGCGGCAGTTTTTGACAGTTCGTAAGAGATTGATAAGTGTCACGCGACCGTTAGCAACAGTTGGCGACCTGTGCGGCGGGAACCCGTAACACTCTTTCTAGCGGTCGGTATCCTTAACCACTGAGCTAAAAACAAGGCGGTCGGCGCATATTCTGCGTGGCAAGAAAAACGCATGAAAACTCGAAAACACGCGTTTTTCCAAACATAAGACTAATCTAGATCGATTGTTTACTCCCGAAAACCCCCATATACAAATTTTCAGCGAAATCGTTAGAGCCGTTTTCGAGATCACAGAAATTTATAAATATATGTATATGCAAGAATTGCTCGTTTAAAGGTATAAGATTAGCTTATCATGTTTATTATGTGGCTTATTATGTAATTACCGTAACTTACAAAATATAATCTACATAATTAATAAAAACTTCAAACATTTTCTCACTACTTTCAGACTTTACCTTGCGCAAATAGACTATACTAGACTATATTAGAACAAACTAATTATTTTGCTTTCAAATAATACCAAAAACCGACAAAACAAAACTCACTTTAAAAAGCCGTTACTTCGGATGTTTTGATAAATTTAATCTGACAGCTGAAAAATGGACTTAAGCTAACCGTTGTCACAGATATCAGTTTCTGACCCTTCCGCACTGTACCCTGAAATGGGAAGGGAAGTGGTCGTGCCGAGAAAGAGAATAAATTGGCCTACTGTTTTCCTTTGATGGCGCTCGTAGGCCTGAAATGAGGAATACAAGTTCTTTGAGACTTTTTTAATTTCAATGTTCAGTAAAATTAATTTTTTTTTCACATGTTGTGTTTCTTTGAAGCCTTATTAAAAAGCTAGTTATCTGTGGTATGTTAAAAGAACCTAATAATAAAGATGGAGATGGATGGAGACTGCCTCCGTGGTGTAGTGGTTAGAGCGTTCGGTTTATACCCGGAGGTCGCGGGTTTGATTCCCGGCGGGGGCAACGACTTTGTGTTGTTGTCCTAGTTTGGTTAGGACATTGTAGGCTGATCACCTGATTGTCCGATAAATAAGATGATCCGTGCTTCGGAGGGCACGTTAAGCCGTCGGTCCCGGTCACTGTCTTTGACATTGGTTGTTACCTAAAACCATGTCAGAGGCCTTTAAGGCGGTTTAAAAACTCTGACACTAGTGTTAGTCACTAACACACGCGATAAGAAGAAGAAGAATGAAGATGGAGTTTGGTGGCTTGGAATTAGTAACATTCTGAGAGTCGGCTGAGTAACTAACAATTTAAGAATGAATGAAGTATACAGATGTCTTACTATCGTATATAATTTGACGACCTCTATGGTTTAGTGGTGATCACGCCACGCAGTCACACCGGAGGTCCCGGTCAGGTGAAGATAGAAACTGATATTTTTCAGAGTGACCTGGGTCTTGTGTGTTTATCTATATATTTTTTTGTTATAAAATAAAGTATTGTTGAGTTGGTATCCCATAAACAAGTCTAAGTGTCTCAGCACACTTTGCCGAGGTTCAGCCGCTGAAGTTCAGCCAAAGCATGCCTGCAATGTTATTTCCATATACCCCGACACACTATGCCGAACTTCCAATGCGTTTTGGCTGAATCGGAACTTCGGATTCAGCCAGAACGCGTTCAATGTATTTTACATATACCCCGACACACTATGCTGCGGCTGAAGTTCAGCTTGACGCTGTCGAGCTGAACGGGGAACCCATTTTGAACACGCGAGTCATAAAACTGAAAATCGTTTTTCCAGTACCGGCGCGACATATGTATTTATTTTTATTTAATATTTTTTTAAATAATAATACCTAATGTTTGGTTTGGGATCATAATCATGATCTTCTGCTATCGACGGCTCACAGCTGGGCATAAGCCGAATACAAACTTAAAAACGGTTGTATTAAGATTATACTAGTGGTTCGCCGCGAACTAAGCCTCGCGATATTCCACAAGTTTATTTGCCAGGCAAATTAAAAAAACCCTCACCTCATCGAAAACGGTCCATCCGTTCGAGAGCTACGATGCCACCGACAGACATTGATGTCAAACTTATAACACCCCTCTTTTTTGTAGGAAGTAAAAAATACGAGTATATAAATTTACTGAACCAGTTTTATTGTCAATCGAAAAAGTGATATTTATAAATTGCGCCGTTCGATACAGTTGCAGTAAACAGATTTTCCAACCTTCTATTCTGAGCTGCAACAGTTCCATTTTTTATTTTTTTTCCATTTATTTCCACGCGGATAAAATCGAAACCTGGATCAAATATTGACAGAGCAACGTCTCTACATCCAGTCGCCAACTCTTTTACGACAATGTCCACCTTATCCAGGCAAATGACAGTGGAGCGTGGAATGGGAACCGTACAATTTGTTTGAGGACCAGTAATACTTCTCATACTGTACACAAATCACAATTGGTATAGATATCTTGTGGTAGAGCTGACGTGATTCAGAGCAATGTCACTTTTGTATCAGAGACACCTAGATACATATTTAAAACCTAGATCAAATATTTATTTGTTTATTAAATCTTTATTGACTATTAGGCGCTTTGTGTATACATACATAAACAATAAAAATACATAGACATACATCATTAATACAAATATTCACATATTTACATGTGTAATTGATGTGTGAAGGTAACTTTAGAGTTACCTTTGGTTGCTTGGTGATATAAATTTAGGGTCGAATATACATCCACCAACTTCATCTAAGGAGATATAACTGTCTTTAACACTACGGTAATTTTTCTTCACATTTCAGGTTTCACTCAATAGTGAATATGCATGTAAAAAATATAAGTTATCAAACCAGTTTATTCATACTTCTAAAGTAAAGTTCTAACAGTAAAAACAGAATAAAAATTGGTTGAAAAACTAACGAGGTACCTATAACGATTTTACGAAAATATGTCAACGAAAATATGTCTATCTCACTCGCAAAAACGCTATTTTCAATGGCAAATGTATAAATGACATGAATTTCTTTTTCTAATTGAAACTTAAAAGTATCAAAAGTTGATCACTGATTATGATATTTTATGAATTCTTTCATATTTGTTTACCGTGGTTAGAAAGATTTTATTAAGCAAATAAAAAAATACGTGCATATTTTCTATTATCTCCAAAAATAGTTGAACTATGTTGATATCCAATACACATGAACAAAAAAATATAGCAATATTATCTCGTGAAAAGTTAAGTTTCATCCAAAGCTTTGTCTCAAAAACGGCTCAACCGCCGTTGATGCCCAACAAACTTAAAAATTAAATGAATAATTGCTATACTCATTCTAAATATCATCAAAATTAGTTCAACGGTTAATACATAGATACCAACATACATACATATATACAAACAATTTTTTGCGCCCCAACTTGAATTTAACCCGAAGGAAGTTCCCTGGTGTCGGCATATATTGTTAGGTTTAAAGTTCGCCATTAAACTTGTATTTGTGTATAAACGACCAGTAGAACTCGGCGATCGGACCACGGGCAACAAACGATAAAAATAAACAAATAAGACTGTCTTCGTGTCTGTTTTTACTGGTCTGGGGGAAAAAAAATGGAATTTATCAGCTGTTAAAAATGTGCGAGCGGTTAAAAAAACGCGCCACTTCGGAAAAGATCAGAAGCAAAACATTCGTTGTATTGTACTCCTGCGTTCAAAAACTGGTCTCATCTGGGAAAAATAGAAATCCAACCTGACAACCCTTTAATGCTATTTTTTTCTTTAAAATGGCAAAATAAAAAACCCAACCTGACAACCCCCGGGGTGGTCAGGTTGGGTGTTTAAAATTTACCAACTGTACGATCGGTTAAAAAAACGCGCCAGTTTGGAAAAGCTCAGAAGCAAACCATTTGTTTTTCTTTCCCATTTTGAAGAAAAAATTAACATTGAAGTTTTGGGGAAATAATATCTTTAAGGTATTTTTAAATTCGTATTTTTCTTGATGGTGGCGGTACCGTGCGTGCGGGCTAGTTTCAATCAAAGGGTGGTGTAGGTGATTAAGTAGCGGACTGCGCCTTAAGTCAAACAAACAAATATCACTCCAGCCGTACTATGACTGTCCACTTTAACTATTTCACATATTGTTCATGAGCATGAGCATTAACAATATCAAAATCACCATTTTTTTATTAAAAAGTCCAATAATATCAATTTGCAAAAAAAAAGAAAAATCCGACTGAGCCCCTTGACTTTCTGCCAAAAACTCCTAGGACTTGACTATTTCATACCGAAAAGCTCAATAAAGTCTATAAGTCTGGCAATTTGATTCCAGCGCCATAAAATTTATAGTAAGGAAAATTAACAATTAATTAATAAAGTCAGAGCGTTTTTCTAAAGAAAATTCAGAATCTGGGGAAATTCGAGAAATCTCATCTAGCAACCCTGCCATCATCTGCTATTGTGTGCGTGCATAGTGATGTGCCGCCTTATAACTTTCTCAAATGGAAACTTTAAAAGTTTAAATAGTAATTTAAGTATTTTTAACTGACTTCAAAAAAAGGAAAAGATTTTATTTCTTTCTTCCTTTCACTAATTACTCGAAGACGCGTGGCATCTAGAAAAAAAAATTGTTTCAAAGTGTTTATAATATTAGTCATCAAGTCAGGATCTTATGATGGGATTTTAGAAAAATCGAGTAAACTCTTTGAATTTTATAAGCACACATATTGCGATTTAGGTATTTTTATTGTGACTAGAGCATTTTCTTTCATAAAGCACAGTAAAGTACGATTTCATGATGCATCAACATTAGTTTGGGGGTGAAGTCGGTTAGAAGTTTTGAAAAAATATATTTTTAAATACGAACCTACAATAGGTACCACTGACTGACTCACCGATTGACATTGTTGTTTGGCCTGTTCCAGGGTGGCAGGTGTTAAATGATTAGGTAATCTTTGTATAGGGCTACTCCAGTGAGTAGACCTGACCCTGAAGTGGTTAGGGTACGGCTTGGGGGTAAGAGGCCTTTTTTTCGATAATGAAGGGGGTTGTAAGTAATTTGGCTATTAATTGTTCTTTTATTTAATTTAAGAGAGCCACCATACAAAGTAAATTGCCGAGTGTGTATCGCAAGGCATTAGGCCGAGCACCTAAGCCTAAGCGCTGAACTATTTTTTAAATTTTCCATAATGATCGCCAGTTATCAACTGCATCCAATTTGACTGAAATTCAGTAAAGGTGGTTTTTGCTTTGCAAAATCCAAATCTAAACTTTTTTTGGAATCCAAGATTGCGTCTGGGGTCTAGAGCTTTACCGTCCTACTGGAACATTCGAGGGTCTAAAACTTTGTAAACTGAGGTAAAACACCCCGAGAAACTCAAATATGCAATCAGATTTTGGATGATGATGTTTGCTTTACATTGCTGTAGGTTTATACTCATTTTTTCAACTGGTCATGGAATTCTACCAACTTTAACAGCAGTAATAAGCTAGTATTTTTAGTGTTCCGTAGTAAACAAGGAACCCTTATAGTTTCGCCATGTCTGTTTGTCTGCCTGTCTGTCTGTCTGTCCGTCCGCGGTCCTACTCAGATACTATAAGTACTAGAAAGCTGTAATTTGGCATGGATATGTAAATCAATCATGGCAAAAAAGTCGTAAAATAAAATATTTTTTAGGGTAGCTGCCATACAAGTAAAGAGGAAGTCAATTTTTTTTTCTCTACAAAACACATTGTGTGGGCTACCGTTGAATAGGTCTTTCAAAAATATTGTGAGCTTGTGAACGCAATTTTTCGATTTAGGGATCCATGTGTGAAATATTTAGGTTTAAAGTGAAAATTTTCACTCTATCTGCTAAACGGTTATATATGGACACGTGAAAAAAATCACAGCTATAGTATATATAATGTAGTTTAAAGGAAATTTATCAGAGCTAAGTAGGGTCAACAAATTAAAAAGTTATAGGCGATCAACTTATAAAATGTACTCGAAAAGGAAAATTTCATACAAATTCAATATTTAGATACTTAGACGTTTTAGACGTTTTTAGTGGCATGAACTCAAAGTTGGCATTTACAACTACGGAACCCTACTCTGCGCGTGGCCCGACACGCACTTGGCCAATTATTAAAATAATTTTTTTGTATTATGTTAATTCAAATTAATTAAAATATAAATAAACTGGCCCTTGACCGCTACCACCTCACAAACCGGCGTTTGTTGTAGTATATTTGCATTTAATTTCTCAGAAAAACGCAAATAAAATTCGGGAATGTTCTCAGAAAGCCGGAGATAAAATTCCCATATCGGCACATCACTACCTTTCGGCGTTTCCACCGAACTTTAGCGGCTGAACTTCAGCTTGTATAGTGTGTCACCCCCCCCCCCCCCCCCCCAACTTTAGCCGCTGAACTTTAGCCGCTAAACTTCAGCCGCTAAACTTCGGCATAGTCTGCTGAGACACTTACACTTACCACTCAAGTCTCGAACTTATAATGGTGCTAGCTCAATCTGTGTGATTTTTCCGTATATATAGTAATTAGCTTATTATTATTTACTTACTAGCTGACCCGGCGAACTTCGTACCGCCTAACAGTCAATGAATGTCGTGTTACTTTTTAGCTGAACTAATTTAGGCTTTGATGCACGCGGCATTGTAATTAAAATGTGCACTCGCATAAAACCACCAAATATAATAACAGTGTCTGAACTTTCGAGACATAGACAATAGCTTTTGAGTATATAACCACTACGTATGAATAGATTATCAAGAAAAATCATAGACAACCTATAAAAAGACATTTACACTTTTGTTAACTTGTAGATTTTTTTTCCTTAATCTTATAACCTTTACCAACTGATTTTTTATTCCCTAACTGATTTTTGATTCCCTAAATTCCGTTCCTTTCCGATGATTTTATGTTTTTACTGTAGAATAAATCTTAGGTATGTACCTGAACTTTGTAGACATTTTACAAAAAATAAATTTCTGAACGCACACATGATGTCTTCAGAAAAAAATAAAGTTGTGGCTTAAAGTTCTCAGCAACCAGGCCATAAGCTCCAAAAAAAATAATAGTTGTTACACTATTTGACAGGATTGGACAACAAATGTTTGACATGTAATAAACAAATCAGCATCTATTGAAATGATTAAGTATTCATTACACTTATCGAGTTTTCATTGTTTTTAAGATGTATTCTGCTATTCGGGACGGAAACAAATCCAACAAATCAAAAACCATGGCAATCGGTCCAGCCGTTCTCGAGTTATAAGTGTTGTAACAAACACGACTTTCTTTTATAAATATAGATTTATTTATCACTTTTTTTTCAGTAGAGTACATTACAGGTTAATACATTACGGCAAAATAGGAAAAAAATGAAATACTACGACAACCGGGACCATGCGACGTTTTCAGTCTATCTCTGTCATATACTCTTTCTGCGAAAGAGATAGCAGATTACATCGTATGATGCTGTGTGTTTACGGCGTGGGCCCGCTTAGCGCAGTTTACGCCCTGTTAACTGATATATTTTATCCATCTTCGGACCTAAATTCATACCTCAATAAAATATAATTTTTTGAGCTTGAAAGATAAATAAAGAAGAAACACGATTTTGTACCGAATGTTTTATCCACGACAATTCGCGCCAAAAATACAACCGAAATATCGGAACAATCGAAAGGTCTCTCTTTATTTTCCGATCTCTATTATTTTACCGAAAAATGTGGACATAAGCGAAACATCTCAAATTCAAACACTTCTTTCTGATAAACTCTAAGGTTACTCTTCCATGCTGGTCTGGGAGAAAAGAAAAAACTTAGAATGTACCAGCTGCTTCTCTTCCCGGGCAGATCGTATAAGCCGATCGAGGAAATTTGAATCATGACAATAGGCGATGCGACTAGCAACCCATCACTATTTTGATTCCTTTTCCATCTTAACGCGCACCATCACGCTAAGCGTGGCCTTTGGGTCTTACGGCCCGAGCTCTGTCTGCCCCGTCAGGGATATAGACGTGAAAATGTATCTGAATCTGTATCTAAGGTTACAAATTGTGAAACTCAGACACTCCTTTTAGGTAAGCTCTAAATAAAACGGTTGTAAATTGAATTTTGCCCTTTCGGTCCATCCAAAGAGTTTGGCGAGGTCAGAGGTTCATACTCGTCGCTGGATGTGTCAATTATAATAAAAATATTCACTGGGACCGCCGTCAGGAGGTGTCAGGATACAGAATCGTATTGACGCGGATCGAGAGCCATTTGCACTCACATCAACCTTTTCCTCCCTGAATACGGCCCGGTGCATGTTTGGTAATCAGATGTTTCGGTGGTAAAATATTATACTTATATGAATTTTGGGACTAAAGTGCAACGACAAAGCTAGCACAAATAGAAGAGAATAGAGGAGGATTCTCCAAATAACTTCACCGACAAAAGTAAGAAGATAAAATAGTACAGTAATAATCTGAAATATCGGAACAAACGAAAGGTCTCCCTTTATTTTCCGATCTCTATTATTTTACCGAAAAATGTGGACATAAGCGAAACATCTCAAAGTCAAACACTCCTTTCTGATAAATTCTAAGGTTACAAATTGTGAAACTCAGACATTTCTTTATAAGCTCTAAATAAAGTGGTTGTAAATTGAATTATGCCCTTTCACTCCGTCCGAGGAGTTCAACGAGGTCAGAGGTCCCTACACGTCGGTGGATGTGTCAATTATAATAAAAATATTCACTGGGACCGCCGTCAGGAGGTGTCAGGATACAGAATCGTATTGACGCGGATCGAAAGCCATTTGCACTCACATCAACCTTTTCCTCCCTGAATACGGCCCGGTGCATGTTTGGTAATCAGATGTTTCGGTGGTAAAATATTATCTTATACCTTTAAACGAGCAATTCTTGTATATATATATATATATATATATATATATTTATTTATTTATAAATTTCTGTGATCTCGAAAACGGCTCTAACGATTTCGCTGAAAATTTGTATATGGGGGTTTTCGGGGGTAAACAATCGATCTAAATTAGTTTTATGTTTGGGAAAACGCGTGTTTTCGAGTTTTCATGCGTTTTTCTTTCCACGCAGAATATGGTCGCTAATTTCGTCGCGCCGCGACCGCCTTGATTTAGCTCAGTGGTTAAGGATAGCGACCGCTAGAAAGAGTGTTACGGGTTCGAATCCCACTCGGTGACTTACTTTTTTTTTATGTTTAGGTTTATATATTTTTTTATTTTGCATTGTTTTTAGACAAGTTTAACAAAAATTAGTTAATGTTTGAGATGTAACCGAGCAAAGCTCGGTCGCCCAGGTACTACTTATATAAAAGTGAGGAACAAAGTGCTACGACAAAGCTAGCACAAATAGAAGACAATAGAGGAGGATTCTCAAATTAACTTCACCGAAAAGAGTAAGAAAGATAAAATATTTTAGTTATAGTATTATAGCGTCTCCACCGACCGACAAGAGCAAGCTCACTTGTCATAGAGCATATCCATTTTCAACGTGATTTTAGATTATATTAGCATGAATTTTATTTTAATGAGGTTTGCAAAGATAAACGCTAAGCGTGGCCTTTGGGCCTAACGGCCCTGGGCTCTGTTTGCCCCGTCAGAGATAAAGACGTGAAAATGTATGTATGTTGCAAGGATGTGACATTATAGTACCTAATAATAATATAGCTTAGATCGTAAAAGGTTAAATTTTTTTGTCAGGTATAATTTAGCAATACATCTCTATTCTGAGAACCCCTTTACCGACTTCCAAAAAAGGAAATTAAGAGTCCGGCGACCCTAGACTTCTCCATACAAACGTAGTACACGTTTAATTTTGAAACCACATGTCAGATTCCGGTAAAAATTGGTAATTGTAAAGAAATTGCAATTATCTAGGGTTATATTGGGTTTCCTATAGTAAAATTATGAACTGGAAAGAAAATATAACGATTTAGAAGTTTCCCATACTAATGGTCAAAAATGATATAAAACACTATATTCTATTTCAAGTTCATATTTTTACAGTCGGAAACTTAATATAAACCTAGATAATTGCAATATCTTTGAAATTACAAAATTTTGCCCAAATCGGACATGTCGTTTTGAAATAAAACGTAGACTACGTTTGTATGGAAAGTTGTATTTTGTTCTAGGTCCGCCGGACCCTTAACAATTCGTTGCGATTTTTTATTATTCGAAGACGCCTGAACCGATTTGAAAAAAAACATTTTTTGTTTGATAGGTACTTGCGAAGTGGTCCCTCCAAAATTGGTTGTGTTCAAACTACACAACCAATTTTGGTGTGAAGTCGGCTTTTAGTTTTAAAAAATTATACAGATACAGATACATTTCCACGTCTATGTCCCTGACGGGGTAGACAGAGCCCAGGGCCGCTAGGCCCAAAGGCCACGCTTAGCGTGGTGGTGGCCGTATAGATGGAAAAGGAATCAAAATAGTGATGGGTTGCTAGCCGCATCGCCTATTACCATGATTCAAAACTCGTCCATTCCCTCGATTGGCTCTTACGATCTGCGCGGGATGAGAAGCAGCTGGTACATTCTACGTTTTTTCTTTTCTCCCAGACCAGCAAGGAAGAATTGATAAATTATACCATTGTTAATCTAACACTTAGCTGAAATGTCCTTCGTATATTGCGGCCCTCGGCTCTGTCTGCTTAGAGCTGCAAGACCCAAAATGCTCTGTCTGCCACATTAAGAATAATGACGTAAATTATGTATGTAAAAATAATTTCACTGTAGCTAAGTAATAATTAACTCGTTTCCAATCCATAAAAGCGTCACGAAAGCTTTTCAACGTTGGTTCATGTTATAATTAACACACGCTGATGTCTACATTGTTTCTACAAAGTATTTATTAACTCTGAAATAAGTTATAACCGACCTATTTACATATGTAGCAAATAATTATTTACGATGTAGAAACTTCACGAAAAAATGAAATTAGAAACATCATTTTAATAAATAATTTGGCCAAAGTACCACTTTTAGCGTGCCATGTGGTTTCCGGCAGAGTAGAATAGGGCCACTCTTAGTCCTCTCGTGGATGTTGTAGTCGCCTTCTACGGGAACTACTTAGGAAATACAAGCTAAACCAAGCTTATAAACATCAATGAGACCTCTTCAACCCGTAATAATTTATTTTGTTGATTTAGCCCATTATGTTCTTACTAACTAGACGTGTACATTCAATATAACACTGTACAATGTTTTAGTATAAATACTCTGCAATAATCAAATAAATTATCCACTATCCCGTCCCCACTCCTGGCCTGTAGACGGTGATGGAACGAACCAAATCCAATGGGTTTCACCTTACCTTACCTAGTACCTTAGTGGTCGCTATAAGAATCAAAATAGTGATAGATTGCTAGCCGATCGGTGCTAGCTGCCCATCGCATTTTCTTTCACTCGTTCACTCGGTCATATTTCACGATCTGCGCAGGAAAAGAAGCATCTGTTATGTATTACGATATTTAGTAAACTCGGTTACTCACGTATAGAGTCAGCTACTGCCGACATGTTTCGATCTCATCCGGAGGTCTTCATCAGGGCGAATGTGACTTCAGGCCCGTACACCGCACCGGCTCGCGACACACTGACATCTGTTATGTACTTAGCTGTGCTCACGGGGAATTTTGGGATAAAATCTATCCTATGGTCTTCCCTGATTCTTAAACTATATCCATATCAAATTTTATATAATCATGTTCAGTGGTTTAAGTCTGAAGATTCTTACTCATACTCTCAAACTTACTTTCGCATTTTTAATATCAGTTGAAATTTTGATTATTTAAAAATAATTGTTACTAGTTTGGAATAAAAACTATCCTATGGTCTTTCCTGAGTCTTAAACTATATCCATACCAAATTTTATCTAAATAGGTTCTGTGGTTGAAGCGTGAAGATTAAAAAACCAAACAAATATACAAACTCCCCCTCGCACTTTCAATATAAGTTGGGATTTTTGTTAATTTTCGTAGAAGGATTAACAAAAGGAAGTAAAACATTAAAATACAAGTAAAACAAATCAAACAATTCCCTTCGATATTAATTAACATTCAATTTAATAAAAACTGTCTACAAGCTTCCGCGAAAAATGAGTAAAAAGCTCTTTATTGTGAAAGTTCGGAAGCTCAGCGGTAGTTCGGAAGTTGCCTCATCTTCAATCAAGTGTCAGCTAAGAAGTTTTGGGATTCCAATGGGATCGAAGTAACGAGAAAATCTATTATTTAATGGGTATGTGTGTATACAACGTGGTAGGGGACATCTAGATCACTATATTTTTTTTAATGATAAAAACAATTTAAAAAAACTATTAAATTTAAAAAATAAAATAATCGAGATTCCCTTACTATTGCTCTGGTGGCTGCACGATTTTGTATGGAAATATAATTTTTTTTTAGATTTTGAGTGTTATTTTAATTTCAATATACTATAGTGGTTTGATTTATTATGAGTATGAACCTTTGTTTATCAAATCATGATCAAATCATTCCTTTTAAAACACTCTATCTACTGATTGAACCCGCATTTAAATCCGTTCCGTTGTTAAATAGATCTTTGTGTTCATATGTAAATATATACATATAGATAGAGGGACCATTATGTTAATTGCTGGTTTGGGCTGATATAAGCTGCTTCTCTTTCCGTACAGGATGTAAATGCCGATCGAGTGAATGGGATCATTCAGACTGATGGACTAAGTACTTAATCCATTCATGTATCATCTTCGTCTTCAATATGAATACAACGTGACAGGGATACCCGTAATAAATCAAACCTTTGGCTATATATACTAGATCACTATGTACGGACAAATTACACGGATCAAGCTAGCCCCAAAGTAAGTTCGAGACTTGTGTTATGGGATACTAACTCAACGATATTTTATTTTATAACAGATACATATAGATATAGGTCGCTGGAAAATTCTGGATGCAGGCCGCTCTTAATCGGGCTTTTTGAAATCTATAGGTAAGGCCTATGTCCACCAACAGAGTGGACATTATGCGGCTAAAATGATGATTATGATGATGACATATAGGTACGCGTTTATAGATAAACAGCCAAAACCCATTTCAATCTAAAAAACATAATTTTCCATCTTGACCTGACCGGGGATCTAAACCGGGAAATCCGGAGTGACAGTCTGGCATGGTGTTCACTAGACAATAGAGGTCGTCTTAGATTGTTCCTTGTTGCATACTCAGCTCCGCAGATTCGAAGCCCGGGGTGCGCTTTCTCGTTTCTTCTTCTCCAAATATAATGTGCTGGTTACCCAAAGACCATACGAAATAGTTATCTACTTCTAAAATAAAAAAAATCCCCTTTCAGTTTCACCATCATCATTTGTTGTTTGTATATTATAGAATGTTTGAATGTTTATGTATGTATATGAATGTGTGTATGTGTGTCATAAGTGTAGGTATATGTACCTATGTAAGTATATTTATTAGGTATCTACTCGTGTTTTATTTAAAATGTTGTTTTAATTTTGCGCCACTCCCAAATCTCTGTTTATCCTTATGGTTAACTGGGAGAGAACGCTTTTAGCGTTAAGTCCGCCAATTGTATATGGTAGATCAATAAACTTTTTATAAATACCTAGATACTTTTACTAAATAAATAGAAATAACCGAAAGTCATCAACGCCTAGCTCTCCCAATAACGGTAACACAAAAATCGTGAAATTCATGAATTTTCGCACATTCTTGGATACAAACTCATTTTACATTCGATATCAAAAGTATTTTCTATTTCGTAAGGGCTAAAACCCAATGCATTTGAGAATTTCACTACAAATTTTGATGTGGCCGTTTCGTGGAGTAATATTGCCTGTCTCCTTTGTGTCTTGCCTGTCCAATCTTCACCAAAACAACTTTATTTGGGTCACATTGAACTGTCAGCCAAAATACGTTTTAATTAAAATAGTCTGAGTACAAGACGGGACTTTCAATTATTTTTTATAATAATTAAATCTGCTAGTTTCGAACCAGTTAAATCAGAAAATTGGGATTGGTATCCGTTCATTTATGGATTTGTATAAAACAACACGCAGTGACGTGATAGTTGGAGCAAATAGCGCTCTTATTATCAATTTTTCTGCATTCCATAATCTAAAATTACGTTGGAAGTGGATATGATCAATGACAAAAACATTAAGTGACGCTTTATTATCCTATCAGTACAAAATGTTTTTATTTTTGACCGTGGATACTACCCAGTTTTTGCCCTCTCGATAAGTGTAATACAAACATCGCCGCGACATGGAATTCCCCACATTCTTAGATACAAACTCATGTTCGATATCGAAAATATTTTTCTATTTCCTAAGTGCTAAAACCGAATGCATTTAAGAATTTCACTACAGAATTTTCGTGGTCGTTTCGTCGAATAAAATTGCCTTTCTCCTTTGTGTCTCGCATCTAATCTTTACCAAAAGAACTTAATTGGGGTCGGATAACAAAAATACATTTTAATTAAAAAATTAAAATAATCTTTGTTCAAGACGCGCCTCCTTTTTTGTAACCTTTTAAATATAATTTTAATTTCTTAAGTTTTTAGTTTTATGTCCATCTTTCATCTTATTATTATATCAAGGCAATTTAATTTTGTAATAGGTTACTTTACTATGTATGATTTTGGTATGTTACATAAAACAAAAAATACCTCTGAAAATAAGTAAATACATACATACATACTATCACGTCTTTATCCCTAATGGGGCAGACAGAGCATTTTGGGTCTTGCGGTTCTATGCAGAGCCTAGGGCCGCAAGACTCAAAAGCCACTTTTAGCGTCATGGTGGGCGAGAAGATGGAAAATCAATCAATACAGTGACGTGTTGCTAGCCGCATCGCCTGTTAAAATGATTCGCATTTTTGCCCATTCCCTCGATCGGCTTTTACGATCTGCGCGGGCAGAGAAACAGCTGGTACATTCTAAGTTTTTTCGTTTCTCCCAGACCAGCACGGGAGAAAAGAAAAAAAACGAAATAAGTAAATGAAGTAGTAATTAGCATTTCAAATACTAAAATGGGACCGTGGCGGGGACACCTCATTATCATTTTCGTACGTGGGACGAAATAACATAACGTCAAGAGCGTTGTACATACGTGCGTCCTTTTTTTGTTACTTGACAGTTTCCCCCTCCATCAGATTTTAAAAGCTTATATCACTTTAATGATGTCAAAAAAAATGAATGTCAAGACACTAGAAAAGACGTGTACAGAATGAACTTAACTTAAGATAAATGAGTGTAGATATGAGTGTACACATACAAACCTTTAAGAGAGATCCGCGCCAGGCTCAAGCCAGATTTTTTTGGCTCTAAGGTTGTGTAATAAGCCGTCTCGCGAAGTACTTTCTTTACATAAACTTTAGCGAACTCTCAAGAACTGTCACACGATTCATGTCACAGATGTCGCTATATTGTGACTCGTCTTTTTATGTCGTTTCAAATTCAGTTCTCAGTTCCCAACCCAATAATACTGTTTCGCGCGGCCTCATCACTCACTGAGCGAAAATAACGTAATTTTCACTGTATTGAGATGTCAGTCAAAGTTGTAACGTGCGTCAGCAAGATTGTTTGGAATGTTGAATGTTTTGTCGAAATATTTCAAAGAAAGTTAGACTATAAATATTATCCTTAATAGACCTGACAGAGCATCACACTAACACTATCACGTCTTTAACACTAATGGGGCAGACATAGTCCAGGGACTAAAAGGCTTCTTTAAGCGTAATGATAGGCTAGAAGTTGGAATAAAAAATAGTGTAGTCTAATCACCTATTAACAGAATCCGCATCATAGAGTACTATAATATAACTGAAATAGAGAGCCATCTCACGTAATTTGTCTGCCAACACTTTAAGCTGCAAACGTAGTGTCATCTATTAATCTTATTCCAAAACCAAATAAATAACAAATATAAAATATTTAAACTTCTCAATGAAGTGGGATTTGAACCTATGATTCCTGAGTGAGATCTTAGGTGAATTATTTCCAATGCGTTAACCGCTTCGCCATTCAGGCTTGGTACCGTGTGCGCGAAATTTTGCTTATTGTTTAACATAAAACTTATAGGAAAACGAATAAAAAATTTTAATTTTTTCAGCCTTTGAGGGGATTTGAACTCAAGGACTCATGGGTAGTTTCGAATGCTTAAACCATTACACCATTATAACTTAGTACTGAGCATGTGAAATTATTGGTTACACTATACTTTAACACCGATAAATTAGGACTGATAAAGCATGTAATGCGCCATCTCTACAAATTATAAAAAACTAAAAACTTAAAGTAGTTTTGGTATTTAATTCGGAATAAGATTAATAGATGACGTCGTTCAAAACAAAAAATTCGCAATGTATGGCACTTTCACCCCCCTGATCCGCATTTTTGCCCATTGCGCGGGCTTTGTCCGCTTGTTTGCCAACCCGCCTCGACTGTAATGAACATTTTACCACACTTGTATCATTAACTACTATAATTAAATTTTTATCAAACTTTATTCTTTATAGTACGTATAAATTTAGCAAATGGCGAACTTGATGCTAAATGCACTTTCTCCAGGTCAACAATGGGGATAAACATAGAAAATTATGCGGTACAAAAAGCAATACAAATACTTACATTATAAAATATACCGACTGAAAATACCCTGTATATTTATTTTCCTGTCGTTTAAAATCCAGCTCTCACTTCCAAACCCAATAATACCGTTCCGCGTTGCCTCATCACTCACTGAGCGAAAATAACGTATTTTCACTGTATTGAGATGTCAGTCAAAGTCGTAACATGCGTCAGCGGGATTGTATGTGATGTTGGATGTTTTTGTCTTAATATTTCAGAGAATGGTAGACTATCAAATGTTATCCTTAATAGATTTGACAGAGCATCACACTAACACTATCACGTCTTTAGCACTAATGGGGCAGACAGAGCCCAGGCACTAAAAGGCCTCTTTAAGCGTAATGATAGGCTAGAAGTTGGAATAAAAATAGTGTAGTCTCATCACCTATTAACAGAATCCGCATTTTTGCCCATTGCGCGGGCTTTGCCCGCTTGTTTGCCAACCCGCCTCGATTGTAATGAACAATTTACCACACTTGTATCATTACTACTATAATTTAATTTTTATCAAACTTTATTGTTCAAAGTACAAATATACTTTGAACAAATGAAGAACCTAATGCTAAGAGCACTTTCTCCCAGTCAACCATAGGGATAAACAGAAAAAAAATATGCAGCACAAAAAAAAGCAATATAATATAGGTACTTACATTATAAAATATTCCAATAGAAAATACCCGGTATATTTTCCTGTCGTTTAAAATCCAGTTCTCACTTCCCAACCCAATAATACCGTTCCGCGTTGCCTCATCACTCACTGAGCGAAAATAACGTATTTTCACTGTATTGAGATGTCAGTCAAAGTCGTAACATGCGTCAGCAAGATTGTATGTGATGTTGGATGTTTTTGTCTTAATATTTCAGAGAATGGTGGGCTAATTGGATGGAAAACAGAAATCACATATTCTTAAAATGTTCGCCAATCTATAATCTACTAACATAACTTATAAGTTTCAGTTAAATTGTATACTAACAAATTTGGATCCCTGTTATCTGATAAATAAACAATTTCAATTTCATTTCATAATCTATAACATATAATAAAACAGTAAAAAAATGTGTTACATGTAATATATTTTCAAAAAGAAGACGACTAGTACCGATTAGGAAAATAATATTTTTGTTTGAAACGGTTTATATTAGGTCTAACAAAATATACTGAAACTATTTTAATGGGGCATTCAGTAGATGATATATACTGAACAACTTTCCCCAAGGAGCACGTCTCAAAATATGAAAAGTAATTTTTAACCTTCCATACAAAGTGACCGATCAGCTGATTCGACTTTGTATGGAAAGATAAACATTATTTTCCATATTTCAACACATGTTTTTGAGGAAAGTTGTTCACTAGCATTAACCCTTAAAATAGTTTCAGTATATATTGTTAGACCTTATATACTTGCGGGGTGGTCCCATATAAATTTAATCAAAATCGTTTGTGTAGTTTTTAGTTATGATTATCTTTTAAACGGATTTTTTCACTTGTTTCAGATGTCCTGTTGAGAAGACCAGCAGTTCTAAGTCATCTTGAAACCTAAGCAGTATTAAAAGACGTAAGTAATTTTACTTACTTACTACGGTTCCGCAGCGACACTATTCCCATTACGCACAGCAATGGTAATACTGAGCCAAAGTGGATCTTGGACTCCGACACTAGATGGCGCTATTTTTTACGGTCTTGTAAGCGTTGCTGCTAGTCGCCAACTCCGAGGCATGGCAGGTTTTTCTGCACCTCGTCGGCCCATCTATACCTGGGGCGATCGACAGGTCGGCGACCATTCGACGGACCTAAGTAGGCTCTCTTCAACGTCTAATCCTCTCCTATTCTTTCTACGTGTCGGCACCAGCGAAGCCTAGCTGCTTTCGTTTTACCGATGATATTTGATTCGGACACTAAATCTTCAATCTCTTGTTTCTTTTTGATTCTCCAGGTTCCATCTTCCCTTTGTCTTTCTAAATAGCAGAAAGAAGGCAAAGGCAAGGTAAACTAAAGAAATGCTAAATGAGAGCCGCGCGGTCGAAAGAAATGCGCACGCCTAGCCCACCTCTAGTGCATTTTGAAATTTGTTGCATATAATTTAAGTCCTATCACAAATCAGCTCAAATTGCATTTATCGAAGTTCAGTCGGAGCGAGCGCGCGCTTGGCAGAAGCAAGACATAAGCAAGACGGAAGCAAAGCGGAAGCAAGGTGGAAGCAAGGCGGAAGCAAGGCGGAAGCAAGGCGGAAGCAAGGCGGAAGCAAGGCGGAAGCGAGGCGGAAGCAAGGCAGAAGCACGACAGAAGCAAGGCAGAAGCAAGGTGGAAGCAAGGCGGAAGCAAGGCGGAAGCTAGGCGGAAGCAAATTGAGCGCGTGGCGTGGGCTAGGCGTACGCGTGTCGTCTGAACGCTCCCGAATGGTCTTGCAATCAAGGAAAAACTGAAAAATTGACCCTCTATTTTGTACGCTTGAAACCATTTGATTGAAATCCTTTCAGTAACCTCGGATTCGATTCGGCACTTTAAAGTTTCTGCATTTTGAATAAAGCTCCGACAGTGCTTCAGATGTATTTTTTTTTAATGCAAATGCTAGTGAAAAATATCTTTTTAAATCCAGACAAAAATTAGAGGTGTTATAAGTTTGACACTAATGTACCGTCCGTCTGTGTGTCTTGCTTAGACGGATGCGGTTTTATTACGTGAAAAAAAGTTCCCTTGCGGCTATGTTTGATGAAAATCAATGCAGCCATTTAAAAGTTGATGGGGATTAATGCTTGAAAAGCGGAATTTTTAATTTGCCTAGCAAATAATACATGCTACGAAATTACCCATACGACTTGATATCCGTAACGCCATCTATTTTTTGCTTGGAAAAGCTCTGATTTTCAAGCGTTAACCCCCAATAATTTTTATACGGCTGAACAAATTTTTGTCGTACATAGCTAAGGTGGTTCTTGGTTATGTTCTAGCCGTTTGAGCGCTACGATGTAACAGACAGACAGACAGACTGACATAAGCGTCGACCTTATAATACCCCTCTTTTTGTTGAAGGTTAAAAACTGAAAACGAGGACGGTTTTGCAGAAAACCCACACACTAGTTCACTAGTCAGTTTGTAAGGTAACCACAACATAATCCCACTACCGTCCCAAATCCAGGAGCCAGCAATAAAACTTATTTTATAGACGGTACATAAAACCTAACACTGTGACCCAGGATTCCAAGGATAAACCGACCAATGACGGCGACCTGGTGTGATTTTACGACCGTTTTATGTCGGGCGCCCTGCATTATTATTTGTAATGTTTGAGAGCCTTTAACAACTGTCCTTTGGTTTTTCGACTTAAGAGTCCGGCGACCCTAGACTTCTCCATACAAACGTAGTACACGTTTAATTTTGAAACCACATGTCAGATTCCAGTAAAAATTGGTAATTGTAAATAAATTGCAATTATCTAGGGTTATATTGGGTTTCCTATACTAAAATTATGAACTGGAAAGAAAATATAACGATTTAGAAGTTTCCCATACTAATGGTCAAAAATGATATAAAACACTATATTCTATTTCAAGTTCATATTTTTACTGTCGGAAACTAAATATAAACCTAGATAATTGCAATATCTTTGAAATTACAAAATTTTGCCCAAATCGGTCATGTTGTTTTGAAATAAAACGTAGACTACGTTTGTATGGAAAGTTGTATTTTGGTCTAGAGTCGGGGGACCCTTAATATGTTGACTTACTTACTTTACTTTTGCCCAACTATGGAACATAAACGGCTAATCAAAATTAAATAAAAAATATTGACTTATGTTTACGATAAAACTCTATTTTATGTACATAAATGGGACTTAGCACAAATCTTTTTTGTACTTAGTCTTTTCTAAATAATAAAAAGTCCTGCTGGAAAGTCTGTCTTCGACAACGAAGGATGTAACCCCTATCCGAAACGTTAGAACTGTTATGACTAAAGACACTTTTAATGGATATCAATCTTAAACGACTTTCAAAAAAAGGAGGTAATCAATACGTCGCGGTCTTTTGTTTTTTAAGCTATTGCATAGCTTCTATCGCGGGCCTTGAGCGCGGGGACCGAATCCAGAAATTCCGTAACGAAAAAACCTCACGCTCTCCCCACTCCGCCTACCATGTAGGTTGCCGCTTCGTCTCCGTCATCCGTTTGCGACGTTGCCGTCCTTCCTTGTTTGCAATAGCTTTACCGCGGCAGTCTCCGAGTGCCACACGTCTTTTTTTTCTTAATAACTGAAAATGAGAACGGTTTTGCACATAACTAACAAACTTGTTCACGAGTCAGATTGTAGGGCAACCACAACATAATCCCACTACCGTCCCAAATCTAGGAGCCAGCAATAAAACTTATTTTATAGACGGTACATAAAACCTAACACTGTGATCCAGGATTCCAAGGATAAACCGACCAATGACGGCGACCTGGTGTGATTTTACGACCGTTTTATGTCGGGCACCCTGCATTATTAATTGTAATGTTAGAGTATAGCCTTTAACAACTGTCCTTGGGTTTTTCGGCTTAATATGGTGACTTACTTACTTTACTTTTGCCCAACTATGAAACATAACGGCTAATAAAAATAAAATAAAAAAGTTTGACTTATGTTTACGATAAAACTCTATTTTATGTACATAAATGGGACTTAGCACAAATCTTTTTTGTGCTAAGTCTTGTCTAAAAATAAAAAGTCCTGCTGGAAAGTCTGTCTTCGACTACGAAGGGCGCAACCCCTATCCGAAACGTTAGAACTTTTATGACTATAAAAGACACTTTTAATGGATATCAATCTTAAACGACTATCAAAAAAATGAGGCAATCAATACTTGCGGTCTTTAGTTTTTTTGTTAAAAACCGAAAATGAGAACGGTTTTGTACAAAACCCACACACTAGTTCACTAGTCAGTTTGTAGGGCAACCACAACATAATCCCACTACCGTCCCAAATCCAGGAGCCAGCAATAAAACTTATTTTATAGACGGTACATAAAACCTAACACTGTGATCCAGGATTCCAAGGATATACCGACCAATGACGGCGACCTGGTGTGATTTTACGACCGTTTTATGTCGGGCGCCCTGCATTATTAATTGTAATGTTTGAGAGCCTTTAACAACTGTCCTTTGGTTTTTCGACTTAATCAGTCTTATTACAAAAAAGGCCTTAAACGTAGTTTAGTCCCGTATTATCTTAGTCGGTCTTTAGTACAGTAACAAACGTTAAATCTACTTTAGACTTTGCTTTATTACAAAACGTCCAAAAAAGACGGAATAAGATAGATCCAACTTAGTCTGACCGGAAGTAGAAAAACGGCTAATGAAAATAAAATGAAAAATTTTGACTTATGTTTACGATAAAACTCTATTATATGTACATAAATGGGACTTAGCACAAACCTTTTTTGTGCTAGTTCACGAAAGTCCTCTCGGAAAGTCTGTTTTTGACACGAGGGATGTAACTAATATTCGAAACGGTAAAACTAAAACAGTTCACAAAAGACACTTACTACTTCTAGATTGAATGGATATCATTTTTCAGAACTAAAAACCGACTTCAACCACTGGTATACTTTAACACGACATAACCAAATTTCATGGGATACCTGACATATATACACTAACAAAAAAAGGATTTTAAAATTAAAAGTCCCCTGATAACTCGAAGACCCCTGGGGTCTTCGAGTAATCACGGAACATAGATAGAAAAAAATAACATATATTTTTATGTCAGTTAAAAAGTAAACAAATATTCGGTTACTTTGAAATTGTATCTTGTTTTCACCATAAAATCCCAAGTGACGTCACTATCTGCAAGCCGTAAACCATGTTTGTTCGAAGAAACCAATAGATATATCCAGTTTATCCTCGGGTGAAGCGCATATTGCCCGTTTTTCGTCCTTTCGTACAATAAACATCGTATTTATTTACATTTATTCTAAGTTCAGTTTTATGAGCAGATAGATTTAACGCCGGCCTTTTAAGAAAAGCCTAAAAACATACACACTGTAATATTACTAGTGGCTCGGAGAGCTGTAGACCTCGCGAGTCAGCCTGATCCATTGAAGTTTATTGGATAAAAAGACATACAAAAAAGTTTATAAAAGAGGGTAACAAAAAATTAGAACGTTTTAATTTTTTTTTGAAATGCTAACTTCGCTCGCTCGGTCAATAAAGGCGAAAGTTTGTGTGTGTGTGTATGTTTCTGACTTCTTCACGCGCAAAAGCCCAATTTTGATAAAATTTGGCAAGCACGAAGCTGACACCCTTGATTAAAGCATAGGCTACTTTTTTGTGGTTAACACCGCAGGGCGCAGCTAGTCTATTGAATAAAACGTAAAACATAAAAAAAAACTAAAAGCAATTTTGGGTGAGACCTTTGAGTAGTGCTCTATCAAAAATTAGTAAAATAAATGTACCGTATAAGATATAAGGTCTAACAAAATATACTGAAACTTTTTTAAGGGTGAATTCAGTCACTTTTCCCCCAAGAAAATATATCGAAATATAAAAAAAAAATGGCGCTCCATACCAACTTGGATCAGCTGATTGAAGAGATTGAGATTAAAGCCACTAATTACTTTTCACAGTTCGATACGTGTTCCTTAGGGAAAGTTGTTTAGTATCATGGACTGAATTCACCCTAAAAATAGTTTCAGTATATTTCGTTAGACCTTATATAATAGTAAAGCTTTTTCTTCCCAGATTTTTCGGCCCGCGAGCTTCTGAAAACTTAATACTCCACTTTTGGGTAGAGCGAGTGACAACGTGAGCGTGACAAATTCAATATGGCGCTCCCCGGAGGCCTAAGTAAGAAAATGTTACGGCTAACATTTCCAGAGGGCTTTTAATTTTTTATATCGCCTATCTACTGCCTTGGTTCTTTTTATTTACTACGAAAATATGTTAGTTACGTGTTTGGAGCAAGAGAATATCATATCGATAGGGAAAAGTCACGTCTTGAAGAATGAGTGAACTACATTATATTCCCGGTTAGCTGCTGTTTTGTAACTTTGAACCCGGGTCAAAAGTTAAAAATCATTTGTTTATCTTTGGATATTTGTATCACTTGATAATTGTCAAATTTTCTTTTGATAGGAGTGTAATTTCCAGCATTTTCTTTACCAAAAGCAATACCTACTTGTCTATGGTCAATCCAGAAATAAATGAAATGAATGAAACGAATGAAATAAATGAAACTAATGAATTGAATTAAAGTATTGAAATGAATGACCAAATGAAATGCAGAAAACTAATGAAATTAATGAATGAAAAACTCTTTATTGCGCCAATACAAAAAACATAAAAATGGTTTTACAAAGTAAACATTACAATACAATACAATAGGCGTTCTTATTGCTTATAGCGATCTCTTCCAGACTGGATGTAGAGGAATGTAGGCAAGTCAGAAATAACGAAACAAGAAATGGCCGAAACAGTTTAATTGATTTTGAAGTTTTACGACTGGCCCCCTGCCTGACGTCACCCCTCTTTGGGAAACATTCGTGCGAAAAATTTTGCAAGCGACCGCATCAACGGCAGCCGGTGACAGTCGTCAAGCTATGTCACATGCCTTTTGGCAACCTAAAATTTACCAGTGTTAGCAACTATCACACACAAAAGACCCAACAAAAAAAACGTAACGTAATTAATTTTCTGCCATTCCGTTACACGTAAACGCAAATTTTAATTAAGTAAACGTCAATATTTTCGCCACGCAATTGTGTCATTGTTTGATTTCAAACATCCATCCATTTTGGTCACGAAACAAACAAATCAATGAATAAAGAATATACTTCCGTACTTTGTGAACGATTGAACGGAGTGCGTGCAACTCCGTTCAATAAAATAAATAAATATATAGGGAGAAAAAACACTGATTGAGCTAGCCCCAAAGTAAGTTCGAAACTTGTGTTATGGGATACTAACTCAACGAAACTATGTTTCATCACAAATACATATAAGACAAACATGCAAGATCCAAGACAATTCTAAAAAGGCCATTTTCCAACTTGCCCGGGCCGAGGATCGTACCAGGAACCTCTGGGTGGCGGACTAGCATGGTGGCCACTGCGCCACGGAGGTCGCCAATACGTTCAATCGTTCATACAAGTAAGCAAATTAAAAAACCATTAAAAAGTCATCTAGTGATGAGTGACAGAACTACCCATAAGACTTGATAGCAGCGCCATCTATTTTTTGTAAACTTTAATATATTTGCATTTCTGTTGTTTTCTTTTTTTATGGACGAAAGCTTGCTACATTTCCCTCTTTACGTTGCGTGAGCTTTGAATGTTAAGATTCGACTGATAAAAACGTTGACCTATTTAACCCTTTAAACGTCAGGATAGTCACCCGTGTACGATAAACAGTTTTAAATTTATTGCCTGCAATGTTGGCAGTCAAAGTGTTAATACTTTTTTTACCGAAACCGATTTTGCTTCCAAACTACACAACCGATTTTGATCAAATTTTTAAAGGACTATCTGACAAGTATACCGTTTCAAACATAAAAAGAATTTTCCAAATCGGTCTAGGCATTTTAGAATAATCGGTGAACAAACATTTAAAAAAAAAAGCTCTGCAAATTTATATCCTCCTCCTTTTTGGGAGTAGATTAAAAATTGCTCACTACCAAAAAAAAATTTGATCTTGCCTAACATGGAGTTAGGTCTAGGAAAAAAACTTTGAATCTACCAGCTGCTTATCTTCCCATGTAGAAGCCGCGGTGGAGAAAAAGGGTGAGAATCTGAATCATATCAAAAGGCGATGCGGCTAGCAATCTATCACAATTCTGATTATGTTTCCACACTCAGGTGATCTATACAATGTCCTTTTTTAATTAAGTACAAATATTTTAAGGGGTGATTCAGTCCATAATTTTGAACAACTTTTCTCAGTAAATTTTTATCGAAATACGAAAAAATAATTTTCATTTTCCATAGTAATGATATCACGTGACTACTTCGATTTCTATGAAAACCTAAAATTTTTTTTCCTATTTCGATATACATTTATTGAGAAAAGTTGTTCAAAATGATGGTCTGATTCAGCCCTTAAAATATTTGTACTTAATAAAAAAGGACATTGTATACGCAAATAACTACTGCACAATAGGGACTCGGACTAAAAAAAATTTGCTCATTAGATAGATAGATAGATAGATAGATAAAATCTTTATTCACCAAAAAAGGACACAATATATACATTAAATAGTATTATGAAGTATGGTATATGTATTTTTTGTTTCCTCTGGTTAGCAAACAATGACGAAGATACAGCGCACTTAAATTTAGCGTGACGTCACTATTAAAGGTAGATAAAATCGCCTCACTCCCATGCTGGTCTGGGAGTCTATGGGAGTCGCTGGTCTGGGAGACTCACATGCTGGTCTGGGAGACTCACATAAAAAAAACTTAGAATGTACCAGCTGCTTCTCTTCCCACGCAGATCGTAAAAGCCGATCGAGGGATCGGGCAAAAATGCAAATCATGTTAACAGGCGATGCGGCTAGCAACCCATCACTGTATTGATTGCTTTTCCATCTTCTCGCCCACCATGACGCTAAAAGTGGCTTTTGGGTCTTGCGGCCCTGGGCTCTGCAAAGAACCGCAAGACCCAAAATGCTCTGTCTGCCCCATTAGGGATAAAGACGTGATACTATGTATGTATAAAATCGCCCCTACTTCAAAACTTCGATGCGCTGTATCTTTGTGAATTTCTTCTACTTTGCTGTATGAAAAATATGGATCCCTTATTTTAGGATAATCTAGTTAACGGACTAAATAAAATAATGTGCTTTACCCAGTCCGCATTCCTTTATGTGACCTACATACCTCCCAGCGATTGGCCTTGAACTTAGCCTCAATACTTTAACAGACTTGTCCACAAAGTCGCCAAACAGCCATAGCCAAACACCATAAACAGCCGCGCCTCTTTCCATTTATAGCCCCTACTACCCTATAACTATGGCTATCTTCAACGGTTTCCCAAACTTTTTGTCGCGCCCATTGACCGCCAGGGATTCCAGACATTATAGTAAAACAATCAATGTGTATAAAAAATGATACACATGGTGCTGTACGTGCTAGAATAAAATGTAAGGCTTGGGGAACTTCCTATTAATAATATAATAATTGTGAAAGTATGTGAGTTTTAATGTCTGTATGTTTTGAACGGATTAGAATAAAATTTAGCAAGATGAATTGTTGAAAACTAATTGCTTTATAATAATAATTTGGTATATAATATCTTTCTCTCTTTATGTCGTTGTTTAGTCTATCAAAAATTAAAAGGAAAAAATAACAGGGTCAAAAATAAATTATTTTGTACTGATAAGAGAATAAAACGTCATTTAATAATGTCACTTGTAATTGATCCATTTTCATCGTGTGCAGAAAAACAATATGCGCTTATAAACTCCAAGAAAGTATGAAGTCAACAACGCATCCCATAGAGATAATGTTTGTTTTGATGTTTAGAAAAAAAAGTGTCTGATTTGATTTGTTGGAAGTAGCGGATTATATTTTGCATTCTTTTGATATGTCCACGCCCCACAGTTTAGGAACCTCTGACCTACTCGGATTGCATTTCGGCTTCCAATTTGCGGACTAATGTTTGTGGGAGCAACTTCATTGGATATTAACGTCTATTTGGTTTGGATATTTCTGTTTACACATACACTGTTACTACTAACTACCTCCGTGGTGTAGTGGTTAGAGCGTTCGGCTCATACCCAGAGGTTGCGGGTTCGATTCACGGCGGAGGCAACAACTTTGTGTTGTTGTCCTAGTTTGGTTAGGACATTGTAGGCTGATCACCTGATTGTCTGATAAGTAAGATGATCCGTGCTTCGGAGGGCACGTTAAGCCGTCGGTCCCGGTCACTGTCTTTGACATTGGTCGTTACCTAAAACCATGTCAGAGGCCTTTAAGGCGGTTTAAAAACTCTGACACTAGTGTTAGTCACTAACACACACGATAAGAAGAAGAAGAAGACACTGTTACATCTTATTATTTCGGTGCTAACAGTCCACTAGCGCTGAGCATGGCTGTGCTAGTGTAAGCGCTTGATAGTCCACTATCAATAGTCTATCGGTATTTTAAATGATGTCGTGTGGTTTCCGTAGAATAAGGCCACTTCAAGTCCTCCCGTGGATGTCGTAGAAGGCGTCTTAGAAAAAACAAGCTAAACAAAGCTTATAAATATCAATGATACCTTCACCTCTTGGGGTGGTGCGTGCAAATCAATAAAGCTAGAAAGGGCCCAGAGAGCACTACTTAAAGTATGCACATTTAAGCCCTTTCGCTTTCCCACTTACGACCTCCTTCAATTTTGTGAAGTCCTTAGTGTACGACAATTGTATATTCTAAATACCGTCCTACAACAGCACCGTGTTACCGACTATAACTATAATCGCTCAAAACGAATCCGTCTCGTTCCGTTGACGTCTTCTTTTAAAACTGAGTTCTCTCATCGCTTCTTTTGCTTTATGGGTCCGTTTCTATACAATAAAATGCATCTTAATAACTGTAAATACTATCGATAAAATCGATAGTATCGATAGTTTGTTCATCGTCATCGATCGAATACTACCGATAGTATTGTTGGTTATTAATAGTATACGTAGTGCTCTAAAGCAGCTATTGACACTATCGATATTTTTCAGCTACACTAGTTTCATTAACCAATAAGGTTCCATTAATAATAAATACATCGTAAGACATACCGATTAGTACTTATCTTACACTGGCCAGGGACAAGTCCGCCATTTGTTAAATGTGAAATGAGATAGGTAATTAAGATTTTAACAAAAAAACCACCAACTTCTTTTCTTTCAGGAGCTTCTTCCATATCTCTAAAGTTTTTTTATCTTATATTCACTAAATTAATATGGATCCAATTTAGTACTAAAAGCCTTCAAATAAATCAAAATCGACTGACAAGTGGCAAAGATGTTGTGTGACATACACACAAAAAAAAATGAGTCATAAAAATTCAGCCCCTAGAGAAGTTTGTAATGGAAAAAGCGACAGAAAAAATCTTACACATTTTCAAAAACCCAATGGGTCAAATTGAATAACTCCAAATTTTTTGAAGGTTAAAATATTATTATATGCATCTCAGTTCCCCATCCCCGCACCTCTCCCCCATTCTCACCTTGTTGCATGTGTTGGGGGTGAACTCACACATTGATGTGTGCACGGATGTAAAGTTTCGTTTGTAGTAGTAGGCATTAATGCTAATCCGATTCTATGTGTCATACCTGTGGCTGAAAGATTATTGCATGTACAGTCTAGCCTACAGCTTGTCAATGGTCTGCGTAATCTCATTCAGTAGTGTAGAAACTTTTATATCCTGGCTTGTATTTCTCCAACTTTTACGACATGGCTTGTATGAATTTAAAATGTGTAATGCTTTTTGACTACGCTTTAGTTTTACGATTGTTGTGTCGCCTCGTTGTTGCCAAATTACATGTTGTACAAAGAGGGGATTTGGCAACAAATCAAAGAAGGGAGTGATAACAACTTTGAGAGGCGATTTAGTTCTCCAATATGAACAACTAATATCTTGATGTTCCTATTTACGATCACACAATTTGTAGCTGTAAAAAATGTTGTTGCAATTTTTTTTTGAAGAATTTTATGTTGCTTTGTTCTGATTCGTGATTTGCCAGATGTGTGGTGATGATCACCACACATCTGGCAAATCACACACCTTATAAAGCATTTGGTGAACGAAAAAGAAAATCTGGAATGGAAATAACTGTTAATATTGTTAATAATGCTGGTCTGGGAGAAACGAAAAAACTTAGAATGTACCAGCTGCTTCTCTTCCCGCGCAGATCGTAAAAGCCGATCGAGGGAATGGGCAAAAATGCGAATCATTTTAACAGGCGATGCGGCTAGCAACCCGTCACTGTATTGATTGCTTTTCCATCTTCTGGTCCACCATGACGCTAAAAGTGGCTTTTGAGTCTTGCGGCCCTAGGCTTAGAGCCGCAAGACTCAAAATGCTCTGTCTGCCCCGTTAGGGATAAAGACGTGATAGTATGTATGTATGTATTGTTAATAAGTGGCCTTTCAGCATAAGACCCGAAATGCTCTGTCTGCCCCATAAGGAATAAAGATGTGATAGTGTGTATGTATGTATTTCTCGTTTTTCTTTTTTGTTGTTATTTTTAACCAACTTCCTAAAAAGGAAAAGTTTTTCAATTCGTCGTTATCTTTTATTATTTTTTAATGCATGTTCACCGACTATTCAAAGACACCTCGACTAATCTAGATTTTTTTTTGTTTGAAAAAGAGGCATCAAACTGCACTGCAGTATTTCCAAAAACATCATTTACAATACGGTTGGTACATGACACGGGGTGACCTCAGACCAAATAAGGGAACATGCATTGTCATGGCATGACTGGAGACCGTATTGTTTGCATTTGCATAAGTAGGTACCTTACCTACCTATTGCATATTCTGCCTCTTGCATGTTTTTTTTATTTATTTTAGGAATAATTTATGACTTTGAACTCATGTTTTATTTCATTGGAAAGCTACGCGAAGATTTTTGGTAGAATAAACTTTGCTAGGTCTTCATAGAGAAAAGGAAATGCACGTAATTTACTAGCTGCTTTTTTACCGCTCGAATTAAATAAATAATAATAAATAATAAAAGCGTTTATTTTCTCTTCAAGAAAATGTGCTTAGTTACTAAGTAGCTAATGTATCTTATACAACTAGGTTACATTGTATACTTTGTGAAGAGACTAGTCCCTGAAATAGGCCTCCTTGAAGGCCTGTGCTACAGGTAACTAGGCCCCTCCCTTGGAATACATGTTGTTTTTTTGTAAATGTAATAAATCATTGACTCGCAGCACATCACAGATTTGGTTTTAAAAAGCCTTACAGAAATTATTGCTCCTCATTCTTTTGTTATTTTGTCACAAGCTTTTATATTACTTGCAATGTATTTTGTATTTATATATGTATAAATGTTTGTTTAGGTCAAATCTTGCAACTTTATTTCCTTATTTTTATTATTCCTTAACCGATTCAATTAAAATTTTACATGTATAAGTCGGATGAACATACAATATTATGAATTCAATGAGCTTTTCTGATGATGGAGCCGGGAAATATTCGACGGACATAAGTTATAAAACAACTTAACCGTTTTAAGTAGGATTCGTTTGATTTGTCTCGACGAGAATTGACATAGACAATGCCTAGGGTCTGACCACGGAGACGGAAGCTGGTCGGTGGAACTCAGTAATAAAACTACGCAACGCAACTCCATCGATTTTGGGCATATTTCATTTGTCATAGTAAATACTTTGACATCACAATAAAAGCTAAAAACAAAAGATGAACCTTTTTTTTAAAAACTTAAAAATATAGCTAAAAATAAATTATAGTCATCAACATCATTTCAGCCGCATAACGTCCACTTCTGGACATAGGCCTCTCCCAAGGATTTCCAAAATGACAGATCCAAAGCGACCTGCAGCCAACACTTCCCAACGACCTTGATCAGGTCGTCTGACCACCTTGTGGGTAAGTGTTCTACGCTTCGCTTGCCAATGCGCGGACACATTCGAGACCCTCTTTTCCCCAACGGCTATCGATTCGTTGCACTATGTAATAGGCCCAACGCAGACGACAGCCTATCCGTAACGTACTTTTTAGTCTGTAAAAATAGAACCCATGCAATCATAAGCAGTAACGCACACGACGCGCGCCGGACTTTTTGCGCGTCGTGTGCTTTATTGCATATGACTGCACAGGTTCTATTTTCACAGACTAAAAAGTCCGTCACGGATTAGTCTGTCGACTGCGTTGGGCATACTGTTACTATATTTATATTTTGGTCATTAGAGCTTGTGTTACTTGTACAAACAGTTAAACAGCAACAGAAATAACGAATACCAAACAAACAGAACTGGATACCAATGTGTAATGAGAACAAATATTTATTCACCTTGAGTAAGCTGAGTTGCGGTGTAATATTTAACCCCCGACAAAAGAGGTTGAAAGTTGTTCAATATCACGGAATGAATTCACCATTAAAAAACCTTTAGTTGCATACCGTCTTATCATAAACCGCAGACTAACTTTGTTACTAGGTTTAAACCATTATCCGACCAAATCAAGTTAACATTTTCAGATGAGACACTGACATATTACTAGATGTCAACTTGATTTAGTCGGATAAGGGTCTAAACCTAGTAACAAAGATAGTCTGCGTTTTATAATAAGACTGATAAAGTAAAAAATTTAGTCGCATAAAGTCTACTGTGTCAAAATGTCCCCTGTATCAAAATGTCACCATAGTTTCAGTATGTTTTGTTTCTTTCTCGTCATTTCAATTTTGTCGAAAAAATATATTAGGAACATGAATTTACTGTGTTATAATATAATTAACCGGCCAAGTGCGTGTTTGACTCGCGCACTAAGGGTTCCGTACCGTTATCTATAAAAAATTACGTTTGTTGTATGGGAGCCCCAGTTAAATAATTATTGTTTTAGTATTTTTTGCTATAGTGAAATACAGGAATACATCATTTGTGAAAATTTTAACTGTTTAACTATCACGGTTCATAAGATACGGCCTTGTGACAGACAGACAGACGAACAGCGGAGTCTTAGTAAAGGGCCTCGTCTTTACCCTTCAAGTACGAAACCTTCCTTCTAAAACACATAGCACTAGAAATAAAAAATAAACCTCTCACGAAGGGTTACGCACCATTATCTATAAAAAAAAAACACGTTAGTTGTATGGACGTCTCATTTAAATTTATTTTGTTTTAAGTATTTGTTGTTGCAGAGGCAAAAGATAACAACTGTGAAAATTTCAACTGTCTAACTATCACGGAGATTTTATTATTAGGGTTTTTACCCTTTTAATACGGAACCCTTAAACTTTATCTGATCTAAAACATAGAAATAATGAGTGAATATAATTGCAGGTGATCTCCACAACTTCACCTGGACTTGACTCCCGCGAATCTCATTTAAATTATTAATTCAATCCCAAAGTTGTTGACAGACAATTATGCTTGGCCCGCCTTGGAAGTTCATGTTTTAATGGCTTTTGGTGCATTTTGTCACGAGAAATTGTTAATATTTATCTCGTTACAAGCTTCTATTTATTTTGTTATATATTTCTATCTGTCAATCTGTCTGCCTCCGTGGTGTAGTGGTTAGAGCGTTCGGCTCATACCCGGAGGTCGCGGGTTCGATTCCCGGCGGGGGCAACGACTTTGTGTTGTTGTCCTAGTTTGATTATGACATTGCAGGCTGATCACCTGATTGTCCGATAAGTAAGATGATCCGTGCTTCGGAGGGCACGGTCACTGTCTTTGACATTGGTTGTTACCTAAGGTTTTAGGTTGTCAGAGGCCTTTAAGGCGGTTTAAAAAACTCTGACACTAGTGTTAGTCACTAACACACACGATAAGAAGAAGTCTGTCTGTCATCAAATTTTGCAAGTTAAATATCAACCACTTGACCTTGGGCTCTGACTGCTTAGGACCATAACACCCAAAATGCTCTGTCTGCCCCATTAAAAAAAAGAAGAAAGTTTGTATGTATGTATTTTTTTATGACTTCACTGACACATCGTGTGGGGTATGGTTGAATAGGTCTTTTAAAAATATTGTGAGTTCTAAAACATCATTTTGTGATTTAGGGATCCGTTTCAGAATTATTCGGTTATATAGTGCAAACTTTTGCACTATATAACCAAAATGTTTACGTGAAAAAAAATCACAGCAGTAATTCATATAACGAATTTAACATCTATCAGAGTTAAGCAGAATTAACATATAAAAAACAATAACATATATATTTTATTATTATATATTTATTTTTATTCTTTATTTTTTCTCAGAGCAGAATTGAATGGAAAAGATGGAGGGAGGCCTTTGCCCAGCAGTGGGACACGTGATGGCTCGTATTATTATTATTATTATATATATTTTATATTTATATTTTAATAATAAATAACATATAAATTTTTGGTACAATAAAGTTATTACAAACAAACATAAAAATATAGGCGACCAACTTATCTGGGGGCACGGCAGTGCCCCCACCAAGTCGAGCAAAAAAGCGTCACGGCCGTACCATCCTTTTCTCGAAGCGATTCAGACCATTTTCGACCCCCTGTAACTTCGTTGTGGATAAAACTAGAAGACCGAAATTTTCAGTAACCATGCAGGCATTGTAAAGACACGGTATATTTCAAATTTCATTCAATTTGAACCAGTATTTTAAGAATTATAACGGGTCAAATTTCTTAATTTTGTCACTCACTGACTCACCGATCATCAAAATTCTAAGGCACTTCTAGCAGACCTAGAAGCTTCAAATTTGGAATATAAGTAGTGTTTGGTATATGAATCAAGGAAAAACTAAAAAATCTAGAAAAGACCGCAAAGAAAATAAAGCCCATACAGCCAAGTCTTCAGTCAAATTTTTCAATATTGGCTTTATTCGTAACGATGTTTTACGGCAGTTATTATTATTGCGTGCAAAGCCGCTGGTTTAAGCTAGTCCCATATAAATATAGGCGCATGGTAGTGCCCCTGCAAAATCGAGCAAAAAATGGGTATTCCCGTCATGAAAACACGTGTAAATTAAAAATAAAAGCCTCAAAGCCTCCCAGAAAAACGCATAGAGACAGGAAGTGGGCTCTTAGAAAAACTGTAGCTGAAGCTCAAGAAGTAGTACCGGAAAAGAGAAAACGGAAGGCTACCTACAAAAATAAGAAAAGTTCATAAGTCAGAGAGAGGGCTTTAAGAAAATTCGTTGCTGGTAGATATACATATACTTATACAATAAGTAGAAGGTACCGAAAAGGAAAAAAGTAGAACTGTCTACAAAATACAAAAAGAAATGAGATCCCATCAAAAACAATACTTGTCAAAAAAACCAAGTCCCGCAACTCAGTTGTTCTGCGGTAAAAAGTTGTGAGATCCATGTAATACCAAGTCGGTTATTAATTTATTCAATCTCTACTTAAGCGACTTTCTGTCTTAATACGTCCAGTCTCTAAGACCACGATCGTGGTCCATAACAATTGAAAATCAATTGTGTCTGGAATCTCCGTACTCGAAGCATTAAGTTGTTACGTAATAATTAACAGCATCTTATAGTGACGCATATCAATATTAAAATTCTTTAATGTTTTATATAAGTATATTGAGACTTGGCCATCGCCTGAAAACATGTGTAAATTCAATCGCCTGAAAACACATGTAAATGCAATTATTTAGTGCGATGGCCAAGTCTCGATATATTTATATAAAACATTAAAGAATTTTAATATTGATATGCGTCACTATAAGATGCTGTTAATTATTACGTAACAACTTAATGCTTCGAGTGTGTTTGTATATTTGTTTGTTTGTTTGTTTGTTACCTCTTCACGCTTAAACTACTGAACCGATTTGGATGAAATTTGGTATGGATATAGTTTGAGACTCGGGGAAGGACATAGGGTACTATTTATCCCGAAATTCTGACGGGGAGCGAAGCCCGCGGGCACAGCTAGTATATCATATACAATATGATAAAATGATTTAATGATCTTTATCTATTATCTATTTTTATTTAGCAATAATAAATCTAAAATTACATTGAAAATACATATAATCATAACAAGTGACATTATTTTGTGACGGTTTATTTCCTGAACAGAACTTAAAATTTATTTTTGACCCAGGAAACCCAATCGGGAAAATTAATAAGTCAATCTACGGGAACCCTACGTTTGATAGAAGCATGTCATAAGAACGTTGTATAATATCATTATTTATTTAATTATTTTAACGAAGCATGTTGCGCATTTGTCATTCTATCTCAAAATTGATTAAATAAATATATAATACTATTTATTTAATGCTTTAAAAGTGATTACATTAGTTGTTTATTATAATTTTTAGATCACACTTTTAACCTGTCTAGGCATGCAAGTGTTAAAGGTTATCATTTATTTATTTTTTATTTTATAGTTTTCATAGCTATTCTATCATTAACTACTACATACATACATACTATCACGTCTTTATTCCTAATGGGGCAGACAGAGCATTTTGGGTCTTGCGGTTCTATGCAGAGCCCAGGGCCGCAAGACCCAAAAGCCACTTTTAGCGTCATGGTGGGCGAGAAGATGGAAAAGCAATCAATACAGTGATGGGTTGCTAGCCGCATCGCCTGTTAACATGATTTGCATTTTTGCCCATTCCCTCGATCGGCTTTTACGATCTGCGTGGGAAGAGAAGCAGCTGGTACATACTATGTTTTTTTATATTTCTCCCAGACCAGCATGGGAGCAGCAGCATGGGATTAACTACTAATGTATAATAATAATTTATTTAAACCTCATTTACCAAAACAATATGGTACAAAAGGCGGACTTAATGCTAATAGCATTCTCCTACCAGTCAACCTTCGGGATAAAAAGAAAAAACTGGTGGTATGTAGGTGTACAAATAAATAATTATTATTAGTGATATGAATGTATCTATGTTTGTTTGTCAATTTTGCTCAAAATGTAGCTTTACAATTGTGTTCATTCCTCGCGGACCCTTATAATCTGATGAGCTCGTTATGAACACACGCACACCGCACTCCGCTCTGCAGCCAAATGATGACAGGCAGTTGCTGCACCGATGGATTTCAGGAAAAAATTCTTTCTAGGTCAAAGGACAAAAAGTATACACGTACACAGACTGTTATAAGGGAAAATAAAAAGAGTTAATTCAAAATAAAAGAAAATGTTTGATTGTTTGTTGTATTCTATTTTATATTTTGCAGAACTCAGTTCGTTGCTTAACATTGTAATGAGACTCAAAAAAGTTATAATTTAGTTAATTTCAATTAAATAATGGTTGTTAAAAGTAAAAATAAATGAATGCAAATAACAGCCAGTTTATTAGAAATTAATATTTTCAATTGGTCTGTACAGACATAAACTAAAGTTTAAAATAAAAAAAAAATGACAAATTAAGTTTATTTCAAGTGTGTTAAATGTAATATGGATCGGAATCTGCAATAAATGATTATTATTATACATACATACATCACCTCTTTATCCCTAATGGGGCAGACAGAGCATTATTATTATTGTATTATTATTATTTTATTATTATTTATCTCCTTTGAGAATCACGGGTCATTTCACCCTGGTCCTTTGATAGACTTGCGTGGGGATACAAATCCAACACGTAGAGGCCCTTAAATGAGAAGTTGTTGTCATGTGGCGCTCCCGCCAAAACCTATTCCTGGATATACCTATGAAAGGTGTACCCTTGAATAGGTTTTGGCAAAAGAAAAATCTATAGCATGAAAAAGGGAAAGGATTAAGGGTTATGGAATGAATTTGGGATGGACTGATGCTGGATTATTGCAATAGAAACGTCACCTGCCTTAATTTATTTATCATATTTGGTATGTTGAATAAGATGGAGTCTTTGTGGACGCCCTCTGCCCCAGATAGCGGTAAGTTAACTAATTTATTCCAAGGCGCCTGGACCGATTTGAAAATTTCATTTTTTTTTTTTGTTTGAACTTTTAATACTAGACTTGTCATGTGGTCCTAAATTTTATCAAAATTGGTCCTAAAGTTTGAAGCTGAAGTCAGATTTTAAGTTTTGATATTTTGAAAAATTATTCTATGTAGAAAAGTCTCTAAATCGAGTTGGGGCGAAAACACATTGTATGTATGTATGTATGTATGTATAAATGTATGTATGTATGTTTGTTGCGCGTTTCAAAAATGGCGCTACTGTGTCATCAGCAAAGCTCATCGGTTTAATTAGTATTTCACTAACATATTAATTAAATTCCAAATTAGCGCGATCCTAACCACACATCCTAACATCTCAACCTTTTGACAATTTATGTAGCTGTACCATTGAAAGTCGATTCTAAATTTTAGCTCCGTGGTTGCTGAAAAACACAATACTCGTTTTAATTTTCGTAAAACATACACGGTATGCATACACTGTGGTTTCCAGATGTTTCCAGCAGTCGTAAAATCAAAACCATATAGCTTTTGAATAATAACCTGAGAAAGAAAAAAATATATACTTTTTAGAAATTATTTTAGATTCATCGACTGCTTAAAAAAAACTGATTAACTGTAAGTTGTTATTTTTTTTTAATTCCTGGCGATCTTTTTTTGAAGTGAAAACTTCTTTAGCGGCGTTGTGCACTTTTTTTGGAATGGGTAAAAAATGTTAAACTCGCGTCAGGACACGTGACCTGATAGAAAATTCGTAAGACGGCGCAGGGCGCTTGCGCGAATGTTCGTGTGTGTTTATGTTACAGCGTGCTACGCGCATCCATGGATGGTGACAGCTGATGGCTCGACCGTCTGTGTAGTGGCCATACTGCTGTGTATTTGAAAATGATTTTGTTGAAAATAAATTTGGTCATGCTTGTGACATTTGTGAGAGACTGTGGTTCAGAAAAGATTTGAAATATTTTATACTGATAATTAAAGCAATTCCTGCAAAATTATTCCCTAACCATTCCAAAATATCAAAAATGCACAACGTTAATATTCAAGTTTTCACTTCTGCCGGCACTTCCAGAGTGCAACCCGTCGTTTTTTTTTGTTCATCGATTATTGGACGACGCCTGAACCGATTTAGAAAATTCTTTTTTGCTCTGTTTGATTGGGAATACTTTTCAGGTGGTCCCATATAAATTTTATCAAAATTGGTTGTGTAGTTTGGAGATGAAGTCAGTTTTTAATTTTGAAAAATTATATGCCCACGCTCATATTGTATTTTATGGCATATTATGCCCTGTGCTAAATATCATTATAACAAAACGTTTTTCACGTGATAAATATCATTATCACAAAACGTTTTTCAGTGTCTATATGAAACTATAACGCCATTGACGACCTTTGTGGCATAGTGGTCATCATGTCAGGATGTCGTCACTCCGAAAGTCCCGGGTTCAATCTCCAATCAAGTCAAGATAGAAAATGATCTTTTTCAGATTGAAATGGGCCTCGGATGTTTATTTATGTTATGTCATCATCTTCATCATTTCAGCCGCATAACGTCCACTGTTGGACATTTTATGTATTTGTTATAAAATGTAGTATCTTTTAGTATCCCATAACATAAGTCTCGAACTTACTTTAGAGCCAACTAAATCTGTGTGATTTGCCTGTACATATTTATTTATCTGAAAGCATCACAACAGTCATAAACCAAGCCATTATACAAGCGAAACAAGACAAATTAATGAACCACATTCACGTAGGTGTCGTAATGTTCAATTACCAATCGAGATTTACTCGTGGTAGGGCCCGTGGGGGCCGTGCGACTGATGATACCATTCCCCAACTATAAAGTAACATCAGTAACCGAATAATGGGTATAAATTGTACG
The DNA here is from genome assembly GCA_963555685.1 of Acrobasis consociella. NCBI lineage: Eukaryota > Metazoa > Arthropoda > Insecta > Lepidoptera > Pyralidae > Acrobasis > Acrobasis consociella. Next base: position 1,182,261 of record OY743118.1, read on the forward strand.
GTCGTATTATGTACGATCCCGTATTGAGTTTGTTTATTTAGAGGACATGACTGGATGGATGTGTGGAGTGACGCGAATGGATAAAATAAGTAATTAGTATGGAGAAAGTTTGAAAGTAGCACAGAATTAATATACAGAATGGAATCCACAAGGCGAAAACGGAAGAGAGGTGCAGGAACCTTTACTGTATGGTGGATAGGCGACAAAACGTCTAAGGTTTTTCCGTCGCTTTTTTCAATTTATGTTACTTCGTTCTAACCGACTGTTCTACGACACTCAGTTTTTTTCATTATCATCATCATCAGATCTTTTTAGTCTCCACTGCGGGAGCACGACTCTCTCTGTACTACTATAGAGCCACATTTGGTTAGAGCAGGCAGAGGATTCGGTCTTCTCGCTGGCCAGATGGATTGGAGAGGTCTCATGATGTTTTTGAGCTTTGTTTAGCTTGTATTTCTTAAGTCACTTTCGCACTACGACATCCAAAGACTTGAATGGTCCTATTATACTCTGCTTTAGATCTACGCTTTTACAAGTGTAAACTATAGTGGCTCTGTCGATAGTATAGACGTATAGACGTTTCACGTAGTTTCAGAACCACTTTAATAAGCTAGCTTTATTTAAGCTGGTCAATTAGAAAGGACTGAACAATATCTATGACTGCCATTGACAACCCAACAACCCGTTCCAATTCACAACCCGCCCGTCATCCGCACTGTATGCAAATAATTAGCCGTCTCTTCAACACTGATTTATACAATGCCACAAAATTAAGTGCGATTCACACTGATTATTTATTTGTAATTGTTTACTAGCCGAAGCCCGCGACTTCGTTCGCGTGGACTTTATATGTCTGGAAAATGCTCATCAGATTGAATAACTTTTACTAAGGCGGCATTTTTATGTCTCTTATAGTTTAGCTGGACCATTATGGTCCTGCATCAGGCGTTCAATTTTCCAAAATCATTTATACCCTTATATGTTGCCCATGCTTAATAGCTATATAACAAAAAAAAATATTCGAATCCGTCCAGTATTTCCGGAGATTAACGTGTACAAACAGACAAACAGACAAACAGACAGACATTTTTTTTAAATTCTTACTCTATTACTACGTCTCCATCGCCCCCAATATTTTTTTTGGCAATATATCTAATGTACAGACACACTTTTTTTACTGTTTTATTTTAAGTATAGATAGATATAGATTAGTTCACCAACAGTTAATACAACAATACTTGTTTACAAAGAACTTACAGATAAAAAACTTAAGGCTTATTGTTTAACCAGTTAAAGGTAAACCCAGCATTAACCAACTTCTCAAAAAGATGAATTTATCAATTCGTCGTGATCTTTTTTTATGTATGTTCACCGATTGTTATATTAGAGCAAGGGAATGGATTAAAACCTGAATCATGGTAAATCAACTCAATATACTATCAGGATTCCCTTTTTTCCATCTTAACCACGCTAGACGAGGCCTTTCAGCCTAAAAATTTACAAAAGGATACCCTTATTAGCACAAAACAATAGATACAGATCATAATTATCTTAGACAAATGAGGAAATACGCAAAATGCAGCCTTATCATGTCACTGACAACCTCCCATATAGTCGTATACAACGTAGCAGGGATATACGCGTAATAAATCAAACCACGGGTTATACTCTAGATCACTATAGTATAATGATATAATCGTATACCTTTAAACGAGCAATTCTTGTATGTATATATATATATTTATAAATTTTTGTGATCTCGAAAACGGCTCTAACGATTTCGCCGAAAATTTGTATATGGGGGTTTTCGGGGGCAAATAATCGATCTAGATTAGTTTTATGTTTGGGAAAACGCGTGTTTTCGAGTTTTCATGCGTTTTTCTTTCCACGCAGAATATGGTCGCTAATTTCGTCGCGCCGACCGCCTTGATTTTAACTCAGTTGTTAAGCATACCGACCGCTAGAAAGTGTTACCGGTTCGAATCCCACTCGGTGACTTACTTTTTTTTTATTTCATGTTTGAGTTTATATATAATTTTTTATTTTGCATTGTTTTTAGACAAGTTTAAAAAAAATTGTTAATGTTTGAGATGTAACCGAGCAAAGCTCGGTCGCCCAGGTACTGAAATAAAAATAACTGTCAAAAAACCAACAAAAAAAAAACGACTTTCTCATAGAAATTTCTACACACATTTCCCGGGTGTCTACACATTTTTTTGTATAGAAGTGCCATTTTTTTGTTTTTGACCGTTATTTTAATTAAATAAACTATATTGTTCTAGTAAAGCCTATGGTTTAATTTATTACGAGTATGTCCCTTCCACGTTGTCGAGAAACAAGTGAGTGAACCTATTTTATTACTTTTGAGCTTTTGAGGTACGAAACTCTAAAAAGATTATTATAAACTAGCTGAAGCCCGCGACTTCGTTCGCGTGAATTTTATGTCTCTGGAAAATGCTCATCAGACTGAACAACTTTTACTAAGGCGACATTTTTATATCTCTTATAGTTTAGCTGGACCATAATGGTTCTGCATCAGGCGTTTCATTTTCCAAAATCATTTATACCCTATATGTTGCCCAGGCTTAATAGCTATATAACAAAAAAGTTTCATTCAAATCCGTCCAGTATTTCCGAACAGACAGACATTTTTTTTTAAAATCTTACTCTATTACTATGTCTCCATCGCCCCCAATATTTCTTTTGGAAATATATTTAATGTACAGACACACATTTTTTACTGTTTTATTATATGTATAGATAAATAAACCTGGACGTGAAATTCTGCCAAGTTAAACAATGAGCTTACATCGAATGCAACTCGCTAAATATCAATTCAGTAGTTCGAGTCCGATTGACATAATTTATTGCCTAAAGTCCCCAAAATTTATGTATAACGAGTGAATGATTTATACATTAATAACGATTGACATAATGGGACACTAGTTTGACAGTTATGTTCGTAGTATCTTACAAACAAAGTGTTTTGAAATAGAGTACAATATTTACATTTTACACCTCTTTTAGATTTATTACATTTAATAGGTATATATTTATATAGGCACTCAAATATTTTGAATGATCTTCTTCTTTTGTATTTTAAAAATGTTATTTTGCCACCAATATGAATTTATTACATGGAATACCTGTTTTTTATGTATTCTGATATATGATATTTTTTTAAAACAGGTTTTAGGGTTCCGTTCCCAAAGAATAAAAACGGGACCCTATTTACTAAGACTCCACTATCTGTCTGTATGTCTGCCTGTCTGTATGTCTGCCTGTCTGTATGTCTGCCTGTCTGTATGTCTGCCTGTCTGTCCGTCTGTCTATAATCAGCCTATAATCTTATGAGCCGTGATAGCTAAACAGTTAACATTTTTGCAGATGATGTATTTTTGTTGCCGCTATAACTACAAATACTAAATACTTAATAAAATAAATATTTCATTGTGGGTCCTATTAAAAAAACGTGATTTTTTTATCTAAGCGAGTCTACGACTTCAGCGGTTAATTAACTTAAATGTATATTTTATTCTGTTTTTAGTATTTTTTGTCATAGCAGCAACAAAAATACATCATTTGTGAGAATTTCAACTGCCTAGCTATAATGGTTCATGAGATACAGCCTTGTGAGAGACAGACAAACAGACGGCGAAGTCATAGTAATAGGATCCCGTTTTTGCTCTTTGCGAATGGAAACCTTAAATTTGAAGATTATTCTATACACGCTGACTTATCATTGGTTTTGGAAAAAAAATGTCCTATAGTAAATAAATTCCTCTATCCATATACGTAATCCAAATTTCTGTATGTCATAAGATAAAAAAGTTTAGTAAATGATTTTCGATCGAGACCACGTAGTTATGCCGGCCAAAACAGCTGCGTGGATGTCAATGACCTCCGCCGGCCGGCGAGCGGTGTATGGCGACGGTACTACTAATTGATCTCACAACTTTGCTTTCGAGTTTTAGCCAACATTTTTTGTTTCTGAATTTTTATTTTGAGTAGCTAATTATATAGGCTTACGATGCCTATGAAGTGGCCTTCGGCTTCAGAACCAATAAAAAGTCACCGTGTATAACACACTGCCCTGTGTAAATCGAATGATATTTCCTCGAGGGACTGTCAACCGTGCTCAATCTTCCAGTAATCGAATCGTGATCGAGTGCCCTCCACTGGAAGCGATCTTAAATTAATATCTCCAAGTTTTCACTTTAAATTCCGGATAATGTTTGTCGATTATACTTAAGTCCAGATTTGTATTGGTTGTGATTCCTCAGTTTATTTTAAGTAATAATATTAGTTTTAAAAATTAAGAAGAATCTTTTAGGTGATCTAAGCTGGTCTGGGAAAAAAGAAAAGACTGTTATGGTACAAGTACATTTATTATTTACAATTTATTAAGAAGTTACGCATGACAGTCAGAATTTTTAATTTTCCAGGCCAAAATTTGCCAAGTAATAGATGGCGCAATGGATATACCTTTTTATAGGGGGTTAAAAATAGAAGACATTTGACAGAATACAGTCAAAAATATTTTTTACATACCTAGATATATATATAATTCTGTTCTTCTTCTCAACGAGTGAAAAATGGCTTAAATTATATTTTTTTAGACCATAATTTAGCCACCTAATTCTGTGAGTCTATCATATACATACATACTATCACGTCTTTATCCCTAATGGGGCAGACAGAGCATTTTGGGTCTTGCGGTTCTATGCAGAGCCTAGGGCCGCAAGACTCAAAAGCCACTTTTAGCGTCATGGTGGACGAGAAGATGGAAAAGCAATCAATACAGTTATGGGTTGCTAGCCGCATCGCCTGTTAACATGATTTGCATTTTTGCCCATTCCCTCGATCGGCTTTTACGATCTGCGTGGGAAGAGAAGCAGCTGGTACATTCTAAGTTTTTTTTATTTCTCCCAGACCAGCATGGGAGGGAGCGTCTATCTTATTTCTCGCATAAATATAGGAAGAAGTACAACTAGTTACCTAAACGCAAAATAAAACGTTTCTGACTTTTACAAAACAAGCAAACCCCTACTGACAGTAAACAAACAGCATGTTATCATCTTTATCAAAGACCAATAATTTGAAGTAAAAATATTTCAAAGCAATAAAATTACGTGCAATATCCTCAGAGAGCACTCGATCACAAAGATCGATGGAACAGTAGGGCTGGCAGAAACCACATTTCAAACGGCTCATTTTGATTAGTCGATAACTCAGTTGATATACACACAGGTAGATAGATAGATAAATTGTTTATTTGTCACTACCGAGACACACAAAAAAAAAGTATACATACATTAGTTACACTTACACAGGCTTACAAATAAATACACAACAATAAATCAATTCCTTGTGTTTGCTGCAGCAAGACAAATAGAATTAATACAGCATGCGAGGACGCCTCATAAGGACCAATAAAAGTCATAAGTCGATACAGTGGTCGCTACCCCGACTGCGGAGTTACTCCACATGCTGTTTGACTACTGAAATCAGCTCCCTACATGCATTACGGAAATCTATCGCACCCTGGATTTAATCTAAATCAACTAGAAAAAACGGTTACCCGCATGCGTGTGCACTTTCAGAAATCTCTCGCACCCCGAATGCGTGCCAGAACGACCAGTGGAAATAAGCTTAAATAATAGGCTTTTTTTACGTTTGTGACTTTTATTAGTTTAAACAAAAACATGGATTATGCTTTATTAATTTTACTTTAATGCATGTAACTCTAGACAGACGAATGATATTTCGACGGTTTTTATAATGAACTTTCATTGCAGTTGGCATGAAACTGCAAACCAAACATGCAGTCCGATTACAGTCGATGTGCAGTCAGCAATGAATAAGACAAAGCTTTGTTCTAATAAACATATGGAAACTAACAAATTTTGTTAGCGCTGATATTTCCGAGCCTGCCCTCTTAAAATTGGTAGCATACTAACTATGAGTGATTAACAGTGCAGATTTTGTAATGAATTTTAAGGTAAGTATGTGAATTTTATTACAATGTGTCAAGTGTCAGCCCTAAGGTGGCGTAAATGAGGCGTCTGATCTGAAGGATGCGCTGCGATTCAGGAGTGCCATTACAGCATCCCGCAACCCATTCTATCGAATAAGTATATTGCACTGCACATAGCAATCCTTGTGAAATGCAGGGGGATTTTTTAATCCATACTTATATATAAAGCTGAAGAGTTTGTTTGTTTGTTTGTTTGTTTGAACGCGCTAATCTCAGGAACCACTGGTCCGATTTAAAAAATTCTTTCGGTATTAGATACGTCGTTTATCGAGGAAGGCTATAGGCTATATTGCATCACGCCCGCGACTTCACTCGTGTGGTTAACGCGGGCGAAGCCGCGCGCTGTTTCAAGTACTGATATAAAGAAGCAGATATGGTCTACTTGTATTGTGTCAGTCTTCGACCCTTCGAACTTAGAAAAATGCGTTTATCTTGACAAAAAAATGTATGATTTATATACGTATATAAACGGGACTTAGTACAAACGATAAATAAATAAATAATAAAATAAAATAGTCATTTATTTCTGTAATCTTAGTGACTAAATGATGCTAGGACTTCCCAGTGAGTAATCTTATAATACTCGTAATGGAAATGACCCGCTGCTTCCTTTAAAGGAAGACTACATTAGTAAATGTACCTACTCGTTTATACATATTAAAAAGAAAACAAAACAATCGAGTGCATTTTAATAGTGTAAGTGTAAAGGACATGTGTCAGTGTGAAAGCGTGTATGTGGGTGTATCTGTATGTGGTAGTGATGTAAAGAGTGATTTGGTGTGTGGTAATGAGAGTGTGCGTAGGAATTATGTGAGTGTTAATGAAGTGTGTTAACTTGTGTAAAAGTGATATGAATGCCTTTGATGTATCTCCAATTTAAAACATTAGACCTAACTAAAAAGGTTTGTGCTAAATTCCTTTTTAACCGACTTCAAAAAAGAAGGAAAAGTACACTTGTCAGGTGGTCCCATAGAAGTTTTATCAAAATTGGTGAAGTAATTTAGGGCTGAATTCAGTTTTTAGTATTGCAAGGCGAAGGGACATACCCGTAATAAATTGAACCACGAGCTATATTAGTTCAGTATAGTATAATGATAATACAATAACAGTCAAAACACAACAAAAAAATCGACCTTCTACTTTTGTATGAAAATGCCTATTTTGTATTTTTAAATTTTTGACTATTATTTTAATCGCTCTCTACTATAGTGATCTAGTATAGCGTATGGTTTGATTTATGACGGGTATCTCCTTTCCATGTTATATACAATTATAATTCAAGTTTCTACGAGCGATAGTTTATTTTTTGTGTGTTTGTGTTTAAAATTGTTTAATTCAACCTATGTGTTTACATATTTTGTTCAAATCATAACCCCTAATTTTTGCTAAGCGCAAGAAAAAAAAAGAAAAACATGCATTCGTGCTCTCTATTTAATTAAAAAATTTGGCTTCATCAAATTAATTTGCGAGGGCACTGGCACACTTTGTTAATCTTAATAACTATTACGATTTTAACGAGTCGGAAATTGAACGAGTTTCCTCATTTCAAATCGAGACTGGGAACTTTTTAAACATGTAAATATTGATTTCTTAAAGATCAACAATAAAGTACAAAATACTATCTAACGGAAAAAGGAATCAAAATAGTGATGGGTTCCTAGCCGCATCGCCTATTCGTTTTTTTTTTTCGCCCATTCTGCGCCTATTCGTCATTTTACAACCTGCGGGGGGGACAAACATTCTCAGTTTTTTACTTTTTCAGTTTGACGACCTCCGTGGCGTAGTGGTCATCATGCTAGTCCGCCACCCAGGAGTCCCGGATTTGATTCCCGGTCAGGGCAAGTTGGAAAATTGCCTCTTTCAAATTATCCTGGGTCTTGGATGTTTATCTATGTATGTATTTGTTATAAAATATAGTATCGTTGACTTAGTATCCTATAACACGAGTCTCGAACTTACTTTGGGGCTAGCTCAATCAGTGTAATTTGTCGCTATATATTTATTTTCTTATTTTATTAGGTTTTCTTTTTTCTTAGACTAAAATAAAATCTTTTTTCAGTGACTGAAATTTACACAACTCATGTGTAAAAAAAAACCGTTCACCATGTATTTTATGTATTTCAATACGAACCCCAACTCTAAAGATTTCCTTCTCTAATTGCTCAACCCGCAAGCTGCCAGTCAGAAATCGGCAATTTGGAAACAGTATTGAGCAATATACATTCTGTAAAATGCAATATGCAGCAGCTCGCAGCAATTGCAGTCCGGTTGCAGACTGCATTCCCTTAACTGTGTACCCCATTTACTTTTATGAAGCCAATCAAAGTACGTATGGTTTATTCCTGTGTGTTTTTTATTGTTCCGTACCTAAAGGGTAATAATTGGCCAAGTGCGTGTCGGACTCGCCCATGAAGGGTTCCGTAGTAGCAAATAACATAATATAAAAGTCTTGTAGTATGTTTTTTTAATTTTAATAAAAAAAAAGTGGCTGTGACATACGGACGGACAGACAGACAGACATGACGAATCTATAAGGGTTCCGTTTTTGCCATTTGGCTACGGAACCCTAAAAACTACTAACTAGATCTCGTTTGAACTAATTTTCGCTGGTAGTTTTTGTGGTAATGAACATCATATATTTTTTTTAGTTTTATCATTCTCTTATTTTAGAAGTTACGGGGGGGGGGGGGGGGGGACACACTTTTTTCCACTTTGGAACTGTCTCTCGCGCAAAGTATTCGGTTTAGAAAAAAATGATATTAGAAACCTCAATATCATTTTTAAAGACCTATCCATAGATATCCCATACGTAGGGGTTTGATGGAAAATAAATTTTTGAGTTTCAGTTCTAAGTATGGGGAGCTCCCAAAATTTATTGTTTTTTTTTCTGTTTATGTCAAAACCTTAATGCGGTTCACATAATACATCTACTTACCAAGTTTCAACAGTATATAGGTCTGTAAGTTTCGGAAAAAAGTGGCTGTGACATACGGACGGACAGACAGACAGACAGACAGACATGACGAATCTATAAGGGTTCCGTTTTTGCCATTTAGTTACGGAACCCTAAAAAGCGATGTCTGCCTGTCTGCCACCAGGCTGTCTCATGAACCGTGATAGCTAGACAGCTGAAATTTTTACAGATGATGTATTTTTAATGAAATATTCACAAAATTAACAATTGTACATTCACTTTAAAAGGCAACAAGTAGACGCTTAAAATATTCACAAAATATCTAGTTGTTTATTCACTTTAAAAAAAACATGATTTTATATACCTAGATATTATTACGATAGATAGTAGTAGATAGTACGGAACCCTTCATGCGCGAATGCGACTCGCACTGTTATTATTTTTACTAATTGTTTTTATGGAAGTAGTATACTTTTCATCATCATCATCATCATCATTTCAGCCGCATAACGTCCACTGCTGGACATAGGCCTCTCCCAAAGATTTCCAAAATGACCGATCAAGAGCGGCCTGCATCCAGCGCTTTCCAGCGACCCTGGTCAGGTCATCTGACCACCTTGTAGAAGGGTGCCCTACGCTTCGCTTGCCATTCAAGAACCTTTTTGCCCCATCGGCCATCGGTTCGTCGCGCTATGTGTCCCGCCCACTGCCACTTCAACGAGCTAATCCGCTGGGCTATGTCAGTGACTTTTGTTCTCCCACGCATTTCCTCATTTCTGATTCGATCACGTAGGGAAACACCGAGCATAGTCCTCTCCATAGCGCGTTGAGCGACCTTGACCTTTCTTATGAGACCCATAGTAAGGGACCACGTTTCAGAGCCATAAGTCATCTCAGTAACACACATTGGTTGTAGACCTTTGTCTTGAGGCATAGAGGTATTTTTGACGAGAAGACATTGCGTAGCTTCCCGAACGCTGCCCAGCCGAGTTAGATTCGTCGAAAGACCTCTTCCTCGAAGCTGGAACTTCCTGCCTGGATCAATTGACCCAAGTAGATATACTGGTCTACAACTTCGAGGGTGGAGCTCCCAACACAAACAGGTAGGGGCGCAACATAGACATTCGACATTACTTTCGTTTTGTCCATGTTCATTTTAAGGCCCACTTGTTGGGCAACTCGATTTAGGTTTCCGAGCATAGTACTTAGGTCTTCCATCGATTCTGCCACGACAACGATATCGTCGGCAAATCGAAGGTGAGTGATATACTCGCCATTGATGTTGATGCCAAATCCTTCCCATTCCAGAAGCTTGAAGGCATCCTCCAGTATCCATCATACTTTTATGACTATATATTTATCATTGTTCTTGCTTCAAATTGTATCTAGTGATTTAAATCCCTTTTATAATGTAAACTCTAAAACGTCGCTAGAAGGGAAGGGCTAAGACTGCACTTTCTAACAACTAACTTTCCAACAACTGAAACAAGAAAATTACGTATTCAAGTCAGAGTTAGTTTTGGTCTGAATCTCGGAACAATGTTCCGCCTGTTTGGACGGCAGGAAGTGAGTTCCAGAGTTGAAACGGCGCCTAGAACAATAGTACTCTGAGCTCTACGAGCATGACTATGTAATTGGAGCTCAGAAAACTAAATGTTGATAGGAAACCTGGACACAACATTTACTATTTGGGGAAATAGACTGTTTGAGAAAGTTGACCGATCGGGAAAGTAGACCGATTGTACTGGAGGGCTAAAATTGACCGAGCGGGAGAAGCGAGCAAAGTTTCGAAATTGCCCAAAAATGCTTTTATCAGACCGTCCGTTAGTTTGTCTGTCTGACTGTTCTCGCCTACAGTCGCATTTCTTAACCGATTTTCGTGAATTTTTTTGAAATTTATTAACATGGCGAAATATGGGGGTGGTAGGTAACTTAAAAAAATATTTTATATTTCAGCCATTTACGTTTCTCTTACTGAGACACATCTTTTTTGTCTGAACAACTTTTTTATCCAATAAACTTTAACCGGTCGGGTGACTCGCGAGGTCTACAGCTCACAGAGCTCAAGCAGCTCAAAAAACCTTTCAAGGGGATACACGAATTTTTCAGGGACCAGTTCCCCTTATTTGAAATACAGTACCTGGGCGACCGAGCTTTGCTCGGTTATATCTCAAACATTAACTACATTTTTTTAAACTTGTCTAAAAACAATAAAAATTATATATAAACTTGAATATAAAAAAACAAATGTAAGTCACTGAGTGAGATTCGAACCCATAACACTCTTTTTTGCCGTCCGTGTCTTAACCGCTGGGCCAACGGATAGTAGCCGGCAGGACGAAATTAGCGACCATATTCTGCCTGGAAAGAAAAACACGAAAACACGCGTTTTCCGAAACATAAGACTAATCTAGATCCATTGTTTACCCCCGAAAACCCCCATATACCATAGAGATCACTGAAATTTATAAATATATAAATATACAAGAATTGCTCGTTTAAAGGTATAAGATTATTTGAAAGGAAATAGACGTATCATTTTAGATTTGGCCTCATGCGACTCTAGACAACCCTTCAAACTATTTGTCCTGTCGACAAACATTCCAGTGGCCAATGAGTCGCAGGTGAACGGTTGCAGAATCATTTTACGAACTACTATTTACAGTTTAAAGTGGGAACGTGAAGCTTTTCTTAGCATTTTTGCAAAAAACCTCATCACTGAGACTCATTTAAAAAAAATTGGCGAGTTGTTAGGCATTAGAACCTTTAAATTATTTTATGAATAATCGTTGATTGTAATCAATTAAGAGTCCCCTTACCCCAGACTTCTCCATACAAACGTAGTCTACGTTTAATTTTGAAACCACATGTCAGATTCCGCTAAAAATTGGTAATTGTAAAGAAATTGCAATTATCTAGGTTTATTACTGGTTTCCTACACTAAAATTATGAACTGGAAAGAAAATATAACGATTTAGAAGTTTCCCATACTGATGGTCAAAAATGATAAATAACACTATATTCTATTTCAAGTTCATATTTTTACCGTTGGAAACCAGTTATTAACCTAGATAATTGCAATACCTTTAAAATTACAAAATTTTGTCAAAATCGGACATGTCGTTTTAAAATAAAACGTAGACTACGTTTGTATGGAAAGTTGTATTTTGGTCTAGGGTAAGGGAACTCTTAAAGAGGGAACGTGAAGCTTTTCTTAGCATTTTTGCAAAAAACCAGCGGGATCTCACGGCAGGGTACGAGCTTCCGTTCTGTAAGTTCGAAGACTGAGACTCATTTAAAAAAAAAATATTGGCGAGTTGTTAGGCATTAGAACCTTTAAATTATTTTATGAATAATAGTTGATTGTAATCAATTAACGATTAGTACCTGGGCGACCGAGCTTTGCTCGGTTACATCTCAAAAAATAACTACATTTTTTTAAACTTGTCTAAAAACAATAAAAAATAAAATATTATATAACTTTGAACATAAAAAAACAATAGTCACCAAGTAGGGTTTGAACCCGTAACACTTTTTCTAGCGGTCCGCATCATAAACCGCTGAGCCAAAATGGATGGCGACCGGCGCGACGAAATTAGAAACGATCATATTCTGCGTGAAAAGAAAAACGCATGAAAACTCGAAAACACGCGTTTTTCCAAACATAAGACTAATCTAGATCGATTGTTTACCTCCGAAAACCCCCATATACCAATTTTCAGCGAAATTTTTAGAGCCGTTTTCGATATCACAGAAATTTATATACATATAAATAAATAAATATACAAGAATTGCTCGTTTAAAGGTATAAGATTCATAAAATAATTTATGTTTTAAAACTACATGGACATATTTTCGACAAAAATAGACACTTTTAACAGCAACGCGTTTTCAAACCGGACTACTAAAAAACCTTCCGAAGATTATTCATAAAATAATTTAAAGGCCTATCCTTTAAGTCCTGTCTTATCGTCTCACAATTATCTCAAATAAGGCCGCCACTTCTGCCATCTTTGCCTTAATCCTATGACTCGGCTCTAATTGCTTATCACTAATTGAACTTGATATTGATTTTCAATAATCCTGATTTGTATCGGAACGCCCCACACCAACTAACGATTCAAACTTGATCACTTCAGTTTGAAGCTGCCCGATCAGCTTATAATCGACTTTATTGTTACAATACAATACAATACAAATACTCTTTATTGCACCATAAACAAAAGGAAATACAAAACAGAAAAAAAAATAAGACAGAATTATGATACAAAGGCGGACTTATCGCATAGCAATCTCTTCCAGTCAACCTTTGGGTAGTGGGAGTTGAGTTTGGGTAGTGTTACTAGGTACGTAGAAGCTAAACAAAGCCAAATTCAAATCAAATTCTGCCGCTAACAATAAGTTTTCTTTTTTACCTCTCCAGTCTTCCAGTGGATGTTCCGTCTGGCTAGCGAGGAGAATGTAGGCCAAGTCTGCTGCTCTGGCCAAGTATGGCTCTGGTAGTACAGGGAGGGTCGTGCTACTGCAGAGGAGACAAAAGACCTGATGATGAAGATGATATTTTTAAAATTAGTGCTAACTTTATTAACTTCTGACTTTATTTCAATTGATTCTAACCCTTATCGCAAATCCTACTTGCTCGTTTAATTATATTAAAGTCGCTGAGAGTTGATAAATATTATATTTTGCGTCTCACTGCGCCTTCTTAATCCGGCCTTATCCCATTCTAGTTGGGGTCGGCTCTCCTAATCTTTCTTCTCCAAGGAGATCTGTTTTGGGTTGTCACTGGCATCTCACTACGGACTGTCGCTTAACTGTCGCAAACTGTATGGCGGTCGTCGCTTATCTCCAGCTTTCGCCATTTACGTGGTACGAGGCACGCAGTTGTTGTCAACCGCGGCCCGAAGTTAGAGTATCTAACTTGTGTTTGTTTGTTTTCGTGTGTAAGTGGCCAACACTGGTGTCAGATTTTTCAGGCTGCCTAAAGGCATCTGACATAGCTTGACGACTGCCATACAATGATGACAGCTGGGACCAACAGCTTGTGGTAATGTAAACCTTATGTGTCATTATATATGTATGTACTTAGTAAGTAATGATATTTAAATATGTAAAACTTTACTGGCCTGTAAATCTTGTTTATATTTTGAAAAAGTAAGGAATATCTTATGTAGTAATTTTTAGTAAGTACAAGCCGAAGCCCGCAACTTCGTTCGCGTGGACTATATGTCTCTGGAAAATACTCATCAGGCTGAACAACTTTTACTAAGGCGGCATTTTTATATCTCTTATAGTTTAGCTGGACCATTATGGTTCTGCATCAGGCGTTCCATTTTCCAAAATCATTTATATAGTGATGTGCCGTTCCCGGGAACGTTCCCACATTCCCCAGATTTCCAAAATCATTCCCGGGAACGTTCCCAATAATTGGAAATGTCTGGGATAGTTATAATTTTATGTATCAGACAATTTTTTTATTAATGCAAATGTATTAAACTTATGTAAAAGCATTTCTTAATATGGTTATAATTCAAATATTTCCAATAATCCATAACATTTCCAAAAAATGTGGGAACGTTCCCTGGGAACGTTCCCAAATTTCTAGGGGACGTTCCCTTGTTGCCGGGAACGTTTCTTTGATGCCGGGAACGAGACCCGTTTCCATAGGATATACATCTTATTAATCGCAAAAAAAAAACTATTTTATTGTTTTATGGTCATTAATATGTTATTCAATTATTTAAAAATATGAAATTGGCCCTTTGAACGTGCCGACTTTCTTGGTAATAGGTTAAAAATTATGGGTTAAAAATGAATTATTTTGATTTTAGATCTGCTGATGAATATACATATTAAGAATACTTAACTACCTATAGCAGAAAACATTCATATGATGAAAAAATTAAATTGAGATGGGAACGTTCCCCTGAAATTGGGAATGTTCCCGGGAACATTCCCGTAAACGGGAATGAGGAACGTTCCCCGGAAACGGGAATTTGGGAACGGCACATCACTATTTATACCCTATATGCTGCCCAGGCTTAATAGCTATATACCAAAAAAAGTTTCATTCGAATCCGTCCAGTATTTCCGGAGATTAGCGTGTACAAACAGACAAACAGTCACACATTTTTTTTTAAATTCTTACTCTATTACTACGTATCAATCCCCCCTAATATTTTTTTTGGAAATATATTTAATGTACAGACACACTTTTTTTACTGTTTTATTATATGTATATAGATTTATCTAAATTATACCCAAATATTTCTCCTTTTGCTATCCCATTATTTTACACCCACATAAATTTCTCTAACAACCCATAGGTTGGCTGTTAGATTATGCTTTTAGCATTAAGTCCGCCTATTGTGCCATACAAATTATTGTATTTTGTACAAGAAAGGTTATATACATAAATAAGTAAATATCTTATTACGATTGTGTCGATATCGGAGTAAATTAATAATTCATAGCAAAGCTCGACATCTGTCCATTTTATTCATTGATTCATTATCATAAATTTTAGCAATTTGAAGAAATAATTGATTTTATCATTCATCATCATTTCAGCTGCACAACGACCACTGCTGGACATAGGCCTCTACCAAAGATTTCCAAAATGACCGATCTAGAGCGGCTTGCATCCAGCACCTTCCACGATGAATGGGTTTAAATAGTTGATTTAAATCCATTCATTTTCTTAAATTAAAGATATTTTCGTTTTCATTCTAGATATTATTTATATGAGTATAATTAGGTAAATTGGTGACACAGTGGTGACAGCAGAGTCGAACACGTTTGTCACCAACAAACCCCTACAAAAAGGGGGGTGTTATATGTTTGACGCAAATGTGTGTCTGTCTGCGGCGTCGTAACTCTCGAACGGATTCACCAATTTCGATGCGGTTTTTCAAGTTCCTTGCGTTAGTTCTTAGCCATTGCTTAGTGGAAATCAGTTCAGCCGTTTAAAAGTCATTGTGTTAACAGTCACTTTTGTAAATGTTTATTGAGAAAAAAGAAATAACAACAAAAAAACTTAACTAAACTAAACTAAGCTATAAAATAAACTTATACTAAATTATGCTAAATTAAAAAAATCTCATCTTGTCCATGCGGCATGGTTGCAAGAACGCTGGCTGCGTTTTCTCGCTGGATAGCGATGCTGATCCGTTGAGCGAAAAAACAGCCAGCGTTCTTGTCACCTGCAGCGGCTATCAGTCGCGGGGAGATTTCCTTAAAAAGTCTCCTCGCGCCAGGTCCCCATGGTCCAAATGTTTCAACACCAAACGGCACAAATATATAATCTCCACTGAGAGATGAATATTTGCGCCGCTTGGCAGCCTCAGCACCTACAGCAGCCGCCCCGGCCCTCAGGGCTGACTCCCTGAGATGGGAAGGCGCCAGTGTGTCCACACATGTTGCGTCCCACACTAGAGCTCTTCCGCGTTCCCAGGGAATCAGCGACATCCCATCTGGCCTCTTGCCATCATTTCGTGTTACACCACGGGGTTCCAAGGTGCAGGGAACGTTTATGGTAGCAAGAGCCCTTTTGATTTTAACAGTCACTTTTTCTGAATTAATAATGTAAAATCATGTTGAAAATGGAAATGATCAATGAAAGCAATACTGTTCTGTGACGTTTTATTTTATACATACATACATAACATCATGCCTGTTTCCCACAGCGGCAGGCAGAGAATATGGACCTCCACTTGCTACGATCCTGACAAACCTCTTTTGCTTCATCTAAACTCATCAACCTCTTCATACATGCCCTTCGATTACGGGTACTTTTTACCTCTCCTTTAGTACGTCTGCAATTTGGTTGCAGAATGTTCGCCGAGGCCGACCCTTTCCTACTGTTCCTTACACATTTGTCACAGATTTTTTTTTTATCAATCTCTTTTCATCCATTCTATGAACTGTATAAATAATTTATTTTTCACCCAGTCATCAACCTTGGACACCTACACAAAAGACTACCGACAACTCTCTCAAGAAAACACAAACCTTATTTTCTACGTGTTTTCTAACTTCAAACAAACAATAAAAACAAGGTAAAAGCGAAAACATTCAATATTATCACACGATCGTTCTTTGGTGGTTGACAATAGATTAGATATCGATTGTCTGTACATATGTATGTATGGTGTTCTTTTTAACCCCGGGTAAAAAGGAGGGGTGTTATAAGATTGTCGCTAATGTCTGTCTGTGGTGTTGTGGCGCTCGAACGGATGGACCGATTTCAGTGCAGTATTTTTTACGTCTTCTTCTTATCGTGTGTGTTAGTGACTAACACTAGTGTCAGAGTTTTTTTTTAAACCGCCTTAAAGGCCTCTGACCTGGTTTTAGGTAACGACCAATGTCAAAGACAGTGACCGGGACCGACGGCTTAACGTGCCCTCCGAAGCACGGATCATCTTTTCAGACAGTCAAGTGATCAGCCTACAATGTCCTAACCAAACTAGGACAACAACACAAAGTCGTTGCCCCCGCCGGGAATCGAACCCGCGACCTCCGGGTATGAGCCGAACGCTCTAACTACTACACCACGGAGGCAGCACGGAGCAGTTTTTACGTAAAAAGCAAGTTCCCTTGCGGCGGTTCTTATCTATGTTTGATGAAAATCGGTTCGGCCGTTAAAAATATATTGGGTTTAATGCTTGAAAGTGGTTTTTGTTTTATTTTCCTGGCATATAAACTTGTTTAAGTGCTTGCAGCGCGAAAACTACCACGATATCTAGAAAGAAAGTCTCTCTCTATCTTCACGATCCATTTGCATACAAATCTCAATTTGTTTTGCATCGCCCCGCGACACGGTTTTCATGTCTCGCAAACAAATGTGCGCCAGTGCACGTGAATACAAATTGCGTGTTTTAGAGGTGGGCTTTGGATTATTGTGTAGCGAAATCAATTGATTTGTGAAATTTTACTCATTAATTAATTGAGGAATTCTTGTTTTTTCCAAATCCATGTCCTTATATTAGGTTATGGGCCCAGTGAGTTAGTACTATATCTCTAGTTATTCTCCCTGATCGGACCATTTGATTTATAACATTCCGTACCCAAAAGTTAAAAACGGGACCTAGGTATTACTTGTACGTAGTATATTTTTACTCTGTGGTATTACTAAGACTCCATTGTCCGTCTGTCTGCCACCAGGCTGTATCTCATGAACCGTAATAGCTAGACAGTTGTAATTTACACAGATGATGTATTTCTATTGCCACAATAAGTACTGCAAATGGAAATTAATTGAGTCGGGCTCCCATACAACATACCTGATTTGGCCGGTTGTCAATATATCGCTAAGCCATTCGTATATGCTTGCGATAAAGAGTCTACGTCTTTGAGAAGTAAATGAAGTTTTGCAGGACTCAAAGTCGGCATTCGTAACTACGGAAACCTACAATGCGCGTGACCCAACACGCACTTGGCCAATTATTAATTACTAGCTACTAGCTTCGCTACCCGTAGGAATTTCAGGATAAAAACTATCCTATGTCCCTATGTCCTTCCCTGGGTATCAATCTATATGCATATCAAATTTCATCTAAATAAGTTTAGTGGTTGAAGCGTGAAGTGGTAACAAACAAACAAATATATAAACTCACTTTTGCATTTATAATATTAATAAGTTTATGGATAAGGATTTAATAGTTGCATGTCTAAGAGTGCATCCAGACGATAATACAAACAAATACATACATACATACTATCACGTCTTTATCCCTAATGGGGCAGACAGAGCATTTTGGGTCTTGCGGCTCTATGCAGAGCCCAGGGCCGCAAGACTCAAAAGCCACTTTTAGCGTCATGGTGGGCGAGAAGATGGAAAAGCAATCAATACAGTGACGGGTTGCTAGCCGCATCGCCTGTTAAAATGATTCGCATTTTTGCCCATTCCCTCGATCGGCTTTTACGATCTGCGCGGGAAGAGAAGCAGCTGGTACATTCTAAGTTTTTTCGTTTCTCCCAGACCAGCATGGGATTCGATACAAACATATTCTTTGCAAATATCACCAGTTACAGCTAATCAACAAGCTTGCTACCTAAACTAGCTTAGAAGTTGAATCCTCATGCAACTAATCGAGTTAGAATACCTCCAAACTCTGCTGAAACTAATACTAAACTCGCTGTTGGATTCAAACATTTAAATTTGAATCAACAATCCGCTGCCCGCTTGCAATCATCTTACAATGCAAAACAGATACCCCAATTCAGCGCTTTCCTCATTCGCCATAGTTTTATATTACCGTAATCTTGACTAATATAGTCGCCCTAGTCGCCAAGCGTACCAACTGTCGTAGAGTATTATAAATATTTATGTAGTTTATGTAGGTTTTATGTTTTATGCCAAATTTGTGTATTATTTACATGTATGTTTATAAATACTTATAGATATATAAATAAAATTATACTTAGTTAAATAGATTTAATTAGAATGTGTCTTGTCGTCCAAAATTAGCTTTTTTCGGTATCACCTGTAGGTGACTGGTAGAAAAGGCCCTGGGCCTTAAGTCCGCCTGTTAAAATTTTTGTAATAAAGTTAAATAAATAAAATTAATAAATAATCTTTTAGTGTGTAAGAAAAATCATTTTTGAACAGAGTTCCAAAGTGGAGAAGGTTATCAATCAATCACAATTTTGTTTTATTTATGTTCATCGATTATTCGAGGATTTCTGGACCAATTTGGAAAATTCTTGTTTAAAAGAGTATGATGTTTGAATTCTTGTCAGGTGGCGCCATTATTAAAATCGGTTTTGTAGTCTGGGGGTGAGGTCGGTTTTAAGTTTTAAAAAATGATGCTTAAGGGGCTACCTGAATTTTTCGGGGTCCAGTAGCGCCCCCATTTTATATAAATCATTAGTTTGGAAACAGTGATATCATTCAAAATTTCGTCTTGACCAAACCCTAGATAACCCTTTTGACTATTTTATGAACTACTATTAATGATATAAAGTGAGAACGTGAAGCTTTTCTACGCACATTTGCGAAAAACGGCCACTTTTAGCTAATGTGCGTAGAAAAGCTACATCTTCTCACTTTAAATTATAAACAATAGTTTATAAAATAGTTAAAAGGATTATCTAGGGTTTGGTCAAGACAAAATTTCAAATTATATCACCGTTTCCTTTTAAATGATTTATTTCAAATGGGGGCGCCACTGGACCCCGGAAAATTCAGGTATGGCCTTAAAGCAAATAAAACTGAAAATTAAATACAGATACACCAATCCACATCAAACTGCTACGTACATGCACGAAAACAATGACCTTGATGGCACGATGGAAAAACGCATTGGACAGATTTTAAACTTTTACATTTAAAAGTTTTCTTGTATCCTGGCTACAACAATTACAATATGTGAAAAAAAACCCTGTCTGATCCGATAAGGTAATTGTGTAGGTTCTATTTAAAAATCTGCGGCTCTATACAAAATGAAATATCTACCGTTTCTGAACGTATGAAGCTGCAGATATTTTTTTTGCTATTTCAGGGTTGGGAAAAAACCAATAAACAGAACCTACACAAGCTACCCAACATTCCTTTATCGGATCGGACAGGGTTTTTGAAACACTGTATAAGTAACTCAAGATCCTTGAGTATCCAAGTAAAGACTTCAAGATCCTTGATCGTTCAATTATTTATTTAATCATGTTAACAGGCGATGCGGCTAGCAACCCATCACTGTATTGATTGCTTTTCCATCTTCTCGCCCACCATGACTAAAAGTGGCTTTTGGGTCTTGCGGCCCTGGGCTCTGCATAGAACCGCAAGACCCAAAATGCTCTGTCTGCCCCATTAGGGATAAAGACGTGATAGTATGTATGTATGTATGTATTATTGGAAATTCACAAACGACACTAACATATTACAGCATATTACGTTTTACTATTACAGCAACTTTCAATTCCGAATCGGAATCGCAGCGAATCGGGAACAAGCCGCAAATCGAACGGTCAACTCCGGAGTGTTCCGAAATCTGCGGTTCGCTGCAGCCAGTTGTTTGGACTACACGGATTGAATATTTGATGAGTGAGCATATTCCAATGCAGTTATTGATGGTTTGTTGTGTTTGATATTCATCCTTCTTTGAAATACGAGGATATTTCTATCCTTTTTAACTCCTGATAAAAGAGGGGTGTTATATGTATGACGCCAATATCTGTCGACAGACGTCTGTCGCTCTGTCTGTATGTCTGTCTGTCTCTTTGTGTCATCTAGCTCTTGGACCGATTTCGATGCGGACTTTTTAAAGTAAACGCAAGTTTTCATGCGGTTTTTGATGTTTATTCGATGTTTTTTTGATAGAAATTGGTTTAGCGGTTCAAAAACTTGGTGAAAATGGTAAAAGGATCATTTACCATTTTCACCTGACCGGGAAATCGAACCCGGGACCGCTAGGCTACAGAGATCGTCCATATAATAACGAAAGTCTGAATCATATCTATATTTATTTATTAAATCTTTACTGACCAAAATGGTACAAAAGGTGGACTTAATGCTAACGCATTCTCTACCAGTCAGCCTTTAAAAAAAACAGAAATAAATTTATTAGCGATAGGCGCTTAAAGATATAGTACCTGGGCAACCGAGCTTTGCTCGGTTACATCTCAAACATCGAAAATACGCGTTTTCCCAAACATAAGACTAATCTAGATCGATTGTTTACCCCCGAAAACCCCCATATACCAATTTTCAGCGAAATCGTTAGAGCCGTTTTCGAGATCACAGAAATATATAAATAAATACACAAGAATTGCTCGTTTAAAGGTATAAGATATATACCTAATAAACTTACATAAATAATACACCTACATAGATACACGTTATTAATACATACATTAATATACATATATAGGCTATATGTAAATACAGCATGTCTTCAGGGTATTATTTTTAGTACATGTACTTAGCTGACAGTCTCTCTCCAGAAGCAATCCCTTCAGATCTGTTTAATACATAAATAAAGATTTTGTCGTCAAAACCGACTAAATGAAAGCAAATAAATCTTAAGGTGATCCCTACGGAGTCCCTATTTACTTGCTGCCATCCGGAACGGATCCGGATTATCCTTTAATTTAGTATTGATCGGGGTTTAGGCCGAGCGATCATTTATTGAGGAGCGGGAGACATCTTGACGTCAAAACCTTTCTTTATTTAGGTTTAGTTAATGTACCGTATCTATGGATGTTTGTTTATCTATATATGTAAACATATCCTATCCTATCCTTCAATTCCTCTTAATATTATAAATGCGAAAGTGAGTTAGTATATTTGTTTGTTACCTCTTCACGCTTAAACCACAGAACCAATTTGGATGAAATTTGGTATGGATATAGTTTGAGACTCGGGAAAGAACATAGGATACTCTACATCCCGAAATTCCCACGGGGAGCGAAGCCCGCGGGTACATAACAGCTAGTTTGTTATAAAATATAGCATCGCTGAGTTAGTATCCCATAACACAAGTCTCGAACTTTGGTAGCTCAATCAGTGTAATTTTTTTGTATTTATTTATTTTTACCTCCGACAAAAAAGAAGGGTTTTAAGTTTGACGCTTATGTCTGTCTGTCTGAGGCATCGTAGCTCTCGAATGGATGGCCTGATTTCAATGCGGTTTTTACGTAAAGCAAGTTCCCTTTTGATGAAAAAATTTTCAGCCGTTTAGAAGTTATTGGGGGTTAACGCTTAACAGTAAGCCTTTTTATTGACTTGTGAATATGTAGAGGACGATATGATATTCTGATCGGTCGTTTTACAAATCCTTAGGGGAGGCCTATGTCCAGCAGTGGACTTTCTATGGCTGATATGATGATGATGTGGAGGACTGCAGGCGTCTGCAGCCGCCTTCATATAGGTACTTCATTTCATGACATCATTTCTCAACAGCCTCTACCAGACGAGAACGGGGGAGAGGTGAGGACGGGGAACGGGGACACATATTGCGCGGGACTCTAGGAGTTTCCGTTCTGTATGTAATATTTATATCAATTCTGTGCTTTAGAACAATAAAATTAAATAAAATTAAATAAATAACTTCATGTTTAAACTACAAAGTCCGAAACACTAAGTACAAAAACGTGTTAGAATAAAATTTAAACATTGTTTAAAATTGTTGAGCCAAGTTTTACACAGACTGTAATTAACTGCGGGCTTAAAAAGTAATCAGGTAATGGGGAAATGGGGAAATAGGGAAAGACTAGAAAGTCTTCAAAATATGCTGTATTATTTATGACTCCTCGGGCACCCTTTTTGCACCTGCGTTCTTGAGGGCAATGATTCATTGCACATCACATGCCTTTGACATTTCAGCTAGGTACAGTTTTATATTTGAGTTAGTCTCTAATGGTCTTAAACGCAAGCTGCCTTATTATAAAACGCAGACTAACTTTGTTTCTAGGTTTAAACCATAATCCGACAAAATCAAGTTGACATTATTAGATGAGACAGTGACATATTCTCTTTTTTTTTATTATGGCGGACAAACTTCGTTGAAGCTTATTTTGCCAGTGTCTAGTAATATCTCTTCTTTATTCCAAATCCTAAACCCTTAACTATACAATCAAAGGTTGGTATAGGTCCTTTGATTGCTTCACGGGAGCTTCTGGCGACAAATCTATACGAGTCCACTGGTTTTCATAGCCGATTGAGTGGCGGACGGCGCCCAAAGACGCCCACTGCAGTCCGCAAATAAATATCACTACAACCGCACTATGACTGTCGACTTTAAACATTTCACATATTGTCCATGAGAATGAGCATTTATAACACCAAACTACACCAATTTCATATTATAAAGTCCACTAGAATCAATTTGCAAAACAATTTAAAGCAAACTCCAACTGGACCCCTTGACTTCCCGCCAAAAACTCCAGTGACATATTACTAGATGTCAACTAGATTTTGTCGAATAATGGTTTAAATTAAACCTAGTAACAAAGTTAGTTTGCGTTTTATAATAAGACGGAAGTAGTCTATGTAGCAACTATACTTCTTCTTCTTATCGTGTGTGTTAGTGACTAACACTAGTGTCAGAGTTTTTAAACCGCCTTAAAGGCCTCTGACATGGTTTTAGGTAACGACCAATGTCAAGGACAGTGATCGGGACCGACGGCTTAACGTGCCCTCCGAAGCACGGATCATCTTACTTATCAGACAATCAGATGATCAGCCTGCAATGTCCTAACCAAACTAGGACAACAACACAAAGTCGTTGCCCCCGCTGGGAATCGAAACCGCGACCTCCGGGTAAGAGCCGAACGCTCTAACCACAACACCGCGGAGGCAGTTTAGCAACTATAGGAAATAGTCTAAAGACTAATCTCGTCCAATAATGAGGTGGTCTAAACCAAGCTTTTATTTAGTTTGACCTGTCCCGTTATCTGTCTGTTTGTAATCAAATCTTGTATGTTAAATTTGACTACTGATTTGTAATGGAAAAATTTTGATCGGAAAAGATAAGATTATTTATTTTATTTTTAATTTTTCCAAAAAATAACTTGAAAATTTCATGGAGCTGATCTGATGACGCATTTCTTTTGAGTTTGGGCTCGTTTGTTTTGTCTTTAAGAGCACTTTAAAATGTTAAGTTCATTGTTTAAGAAAAAAGCTCGATTAAAAAAAAAATAATAATTACTTGTTCACTAGCATACCTGTGGAGTTGCTAACATAGAGATTCTTTGATAATCTTTTATCTAAGGTGTTTGTATATTTTCTATATTGAGGACAAAAAGGCAAGCGGATCAAATTTCAATTTAAAATAATATCATACCTTGCTTCTAAAGCTGAAACTTACCTTACATCGAGGAAATAAGACTTACAAAGTAATATGTTGCATATTAAGTTCGTAAAGCCACAGAATTAATAATAGGTAAAGCTTAACTCACACACAACGGAACGGCAGCGACGGACAGCGCACTTTCATTGTCAAAGCATATTGACCTTTATTTGTATGTATGCAATACACAGTAATAGCTTGAACAAAACAAATTATATGTAAATGATATTATTGTGTTTTTCTGACTTTAGGTTATATAAAAAATGTGAATAATATTTTAATAGTAAATTCAATTCAAGTTAAATAAATATTTGCATGCCTTAGTTTAGGTTGAATACATGATACTTATTATACTATTGACATCTTATGTACTGTGTTTGAGCAAATAAAATTATTCTTATTCTCATTTAAAAGCCTCGTCTGATCGGGACTGCCAGGGCGCCAAGTGGCCGAGTTTTTATTAAGCTATTGTATGCGTTATAGTAGATAGAAATAAAGGTGACTATAGTTTGACAGTAAAGTTGGCTGCCTGCGGAACTGTATACTTAGTAACTTTGTTGCATTGCTCAACGTTACAAGACTCGAATGAACAGTGGACAAAATTAAGCTTCTGTTTTAATACTTTGTACAAAAGAGAACTCGAAACTTACTGAAAATTAAAACAGACCAGTGAAACGCTGAAATGTCACTGAATATAAGGATGTAACTAAATAACAAACTAGTTAGCTGCAAGTTTTTTTTATTATTAAAAATCCCCGACTTTCAAGCTGTAACTCCCAATAACTTTTAAACGGCTGAACACATTGTCATCAAACATAGTTAAGAACCACAGTTACCTTGCATTCACGTAAAATAAACTGCAACGAAATAGGTCCATCTGTTCGAGAGGCAAGGCAATCATTACGTCAAACTTATAACACCCCTTCATCATTCTTCATCACATCTTTTTTGTCGGAGGTTTAAAACAATTAGCTTACAACAACTGTATATCCCTCTGTATATGTTTGTACTCGTATGTCTCGTATATTTTAAACTACTCAACGAATTTTACCGCAGTTTTCTTCAATAGATAGAAATATTCAGGAAGAAGGCTTAAATACCTACGTAAAGTAATACTTATATTATTGAAATATCTGGCCAAAAATAAAATTATTCGTGGTAATATTAGTAAATTTTGCGTTGACGTCTTAGCCTGGGCCTTATTCGGCCAACGTCTTGACCGATATCCCTTAAGCCAGGACCGTTCTAACGTCTCGTGATAAGGGGGATTAGTCCGGGCCCGTCCAAATCCATCTTCTGACGTATTTATAGGATTTGAGGTCCAGAGCCCACTGCGGAGAAACCTTGATTTTGCTTCAATGGTCATTCATTTATATGAAAGCGACGAGAAGCGAAACGTCTTCCGAAAATGCTTTCGTGTGTCTGTTCTGCCTGCCTGTTTAGTAGTTTTGCCGAAAAATTTATAGTTTTAACAAACTATCGATAGGCCTATTGATAGTATCGATATTATCTTTAGCTGTTTTAAAGCAATAATGTTGGAAACTAACAATACTATCGACAGTATCGATAGTTTATGAAACGCAATCTACGCTATCGGTAGTCTCGTTAGGCGATGGATAGTGGACTAATACTACTGCCATGCTATTCTCCTACGCAGTCCAAACAAGTTTTTTTAATACAAAACGTAGAAGCCATTCGCAGCCTGGCACAACGTCAAACGAAAATTTGATCTTTCATATTGTAAACTGCATAGACATAGAATTTTTAAACTGTGTTAATTTGAAAATTATCTTACCTTAGATAGGTAGACCAAGAAAGACGTGGAAAGAATGTGTAATGAAGGGACGAGGGGCTAGTGCAAATATGGTAAATGACAGAATTGGAAACAGTTGACATACTGAGCCGGCCCCAAATAGGGAAGTGGCGAGGAGAATTATGATGATGATCTTACCTTTGAAAGATGGTATCGTGATGCTTTATAAATAGTTCGTGTATTAGATATACTTAAAGTCTATAACTAAGGGATTCGGTAGACGGAAATAGGATTACAAAATGACCAAACAATGACAGCTCTTCAAACGTTTTTAAGTTGATCTAGATACCGACAAGGCAAGCCGACAAAATTTACTGGACTTGCCGAGATCCCAATTTATGGCTCCAAGTGTCAGAGCCTGTAAATCACTGCTTGTTTGCTCAAACCTCTTTGTTTGCGTCGGGTTTCGTTTGGTTAGGTTCGTACTTTACTTGTAAAATAGAGGTGTACATTTGTAATAATAATCCAGTGAACCTATCAGCTTTCCAATTTGTACCTTCAATTGTCTGAATTCTATTCGGATTTATACCTTTCAGTGTCTGAATTCTATTCGGATTTATACCTTTAATTGTCAAGTTCCATTAAATCACTGATTGTTTGATAGATATATTAGATCATTTTATTTGCGCTAGGTTCCATTGGGTTAGATTAGTACTACTCTTGTTTATCTACCTGTTGTAAATCATCATCATCCAAGAGGATGATGACGTTGATAAGCCAAGTCTAAATAGGGAAAAGGCAGAGACGCCACTTTTCTACTTGGGGTCGGCTCTATATGTCAAATAATCTCAATTCTTTCTACCGTTTTCTATATTTGCAGTCAAATAATGTGATGAACCTGCCAGCTATTCGAATTCACTCCTATAAGTGTCAGGAGTCTATTCGAATTTACGCGTTTAAGTTTCAGGATTCTATTCAGATTTACACCTTTAAGTGTCAGGATTCTATTCGGATTTTCACCTTTAAGTATCAGGATTCTATTTGGATTTATACATTCAAATGTTAGGATTCTAAAATCACTGAATGTTTGTTTAGATTTTTTTGTTTGCTCTGGGTTCCGTTTGGTAAGGTTGGTACTTCATCTTGGTTATCTTCCTGTAGTGAATTATCATCATCATCCAAAAGGGTATAGATTTTATGGTTGCTCTATTTAGGGTCGGCTCTGTAGGTATGTCATCAACTTCCACTTCTTCTGTCATTAACCATATTTGCAGAAACCTCCCGTCACAGAATTATTCTCCTTGTGGGAGTGTTTAGCGAGTGGCTGCAGGCTGCAGGGGAGTGAAGTCTTGGAGGAGAGATTTTGTTTTGTATGTAATACTAATATTAATTCTATGCCCAGTTCTCTCTGCTGTCTTTACACTTTCTACGTCTCCCTTTCTATCCCTCTGCAGCCATCGACCTCAAAATGGATCATGCTCTTAGCCAGCATGTTCCGCATCCCTTCTCATGACGTCATATCGCGCCAGACTACTATTGGAGCAACCTTCAAATTTCCGTAAGAACATTTTCGTTTTATAATATTTGGAGCGAGGTACAAATTTAAACTGAAGGTTTAAAAAGAAATATTTCAGATATAACAATAATGAAACGAAAATGGAACTATCAACGTTCAGTATGAAAACAAGGTCAGAAAAATAATACAATTTTAAATTAGAATTGATTACAGCAAGTAATTTGTGACAATACTTTCACAAACTAAAAATACATTTATGTTGCATGTTATTTTGACATTTGAATGTTGCATGATTGGATTACCTTCATCGCTAATGATACTATAACATATTTTACTAAGTTACATTTTTCAATGTTGTCCCATCAAACAATGAATCAAAATGTAATGTAAAAATTAGTCAATTAAAAATTTAAAAAAAACCTTTTGCCTTTTACCAATGCACTACTTAAAATCATTTTTTTTTTCTTGTTGCTCGATGCAATGTATTGTTTTGCCATGTCTATCTGTCCGTCCGTGGTTCTATTCAGAGACTATAAGTATTATAAAGCTGTAATTCGGCATGGGCAACCTTTATATATAGGTATATGGCAACCTATACCTATATATTGTATATTAATCATGCCGAAAAAGTGGTAAAATAAGTCATTGATAATTCTTTTTTTTATGTTAAGTAGGAGTAAATTCTTCGTAACCCACCATGTGGGTTATCTTTGAGTTGATCTTTCGAAAATATTGTGAGCTTGTGGATACCATTTTTCGGTTTAGAGATTTGTTGAAAATTTTTGTTAGGCTCAAGTGTCCTCCCCCCCATCTACTGAAATGGTGTATATAAAAAAATCACGGCCTTAGTATAATATATATAACGCAGTTTAAAGGAAAACTATCAGAGTTGAAAAGATTTTAAGAATTTTAAGGTTATAGGCGACCATCTTACAAAATATACTCGGAAAAGGAAAATTTAATTTCATAGAAAATCTGCTTTTGGACGTTTTTAGTTACGTGACCTCAAAGTCGGCATTCGGCCGGTAATTACGGAACCTGCACGTCGCCCGACACGCGCTTGGCCGGTTATTGTTTTAATTTTTTTGATACAGGGACAGGAAATGCACTTCAGTTTAAATAAAGTTTCCAACTATATGTCATAACCACGCAGCAAATCCACATCGTTAATCGTCTTTCAAGTACTCAAGTTGTCAAATAAAATAAACGTACAAATATACATCCCAGCAAAGACCTCACTTTCCGGAATCTTTTTACGACTCCGGACCCAAAAAATCCCAGTGGGACTCCATCAGGCCTGTCTATCCGTCTGTATCTCACGAACTGTAAAACAAAGTAATCTGTAAAAGGTTGTTTTTCACTGTCTATCGTGTGTCAATTTTCTTACTTTGTTTATGTTTTTTCTTTGTTACTAAGTATGTATGTATAAGTTTTGTAAAGGAAAGTTTATTTGCAAGCACATTAAAAACTCCTAGACTCTCAAGCTGTTAGGACGAGACTACACTTTTAGGTTTAAAAAAAAAACAAGGAATTTATTTTAAGACCACCTTGACGACCTCGGACCGGAGTTAAGAGCAGACTGGTGAGTTAGCTAGGCGGACTTGCCTTCGAAGATGAATATGCTGATTTAGCTCAAAGTAGCGAGGTAGGGTTGTCAGCCCTATAGCACAGGTATGGCACTTCATAAAAACTGAGTAACAAATATACCTAGTACTACTACAAACGAAACAATATATCTGTGCACTCGTCAAATGTGTGAGTTAAACAATCAGGGTTGCCACCACAGAATTTGTTGCTTTGCTTACCTGTTTTCGTCACTCGAAAATGTATAAAATCTTCGGTTTTTATTATTTTCCGTGGATAAACAATGATAATATGCGCAAGTTTTTTACTATTATGGTTCAATAATCCCAAGTAAATCGCATAACGTCAACGTGCGACTAGCAACAACCCTGTTTTAAAGGCGCTTGCAAGGTCGATAAGCGGGGGAGGGGATGCGGGGACGCCAGATTGCGGGGGACGGTGCGAGTTTACGTTCTGTTTGTAATACTATTATTAATTCTGAGTCTTTAGTTAACATCTTAGGATGTAACAAAACGCTCACGCCTCACAACGTTTATACCACTGAACCGATTGGGAGCCAAAGGTCATTAATTATGAAAAAACTACACAGCGCACGGCTATGTTACATTGGGAGAGAGCAGTGGGATATGGAAGGATGCCGATGATGATGATAGAATTCAAAATGGCCTAAGGGCGAAAAAATTAACGTTTTATCAAGCCTTCATACATTAACAACGTTTCAAATTTTTTTTTGCCCGGCAAATTAAGAAACCCCCGATAACTTTTGAACGGCTAAACCGATTTTCATCAACCGTGGCTAAGAAACATTGAAAGGAAACTTGCTTTTAGGTAAAAACCCCTATCGAAATCGGTCCATCCGTTCGAGAGCTACAATGGGAAAGACACATAGATAAACCACACATATTTTCCGCTTGGTCCAATGGTTGACCGGGAAAGAATGCCATATGGCATTAGGTCCGCCACTTGTACTTTTTTATTGTGCAATAAAGTTTAAATAAACAAATAAAAAATAAATAAACAGACATTGAAGTCAAACTTATAGAATTCCTCTTTTTATCTCGGGGCTTAAAATAGCTTTTACTTCACCTTTTGCAAGGCAGCCACATATTCAATGGACTTTATTAAGGCTCGGTTTCAAAGCTAGAAAAAAAGTAAATTAATGTTTTAATGAAGCCCAGTGAGGATATTAAATGCCATTATATGTTGTTAACTAGTTGCATACGATCACGTGACTTTATAATGTGTACAGCTACTACACGCCACGTTAGGCTAAACGCAAAATAAACCGTGCCGCACTTTTTAGCCT
The DNA here is from genome assembly GCA_963555685.1 of Acrobasis consociella. Lineage (NCBI taxonomy): Eukaryota > Metazoa > Arthropoda > Insecta > Lepidoptera > Pyralidae > Acrobasis > Acrobasis consociella. Next base: position 1,213,156 of record OY743118.1, read on the forward strand.
ATCTTATTTATTATATTACTAGCTGAAGCCCGCGACTTCGTCCGCGTGCACTTTATGTCTCTGGAAAATGCTCATCAGGCTGAACAACTTTTACTAAGGCGACATTTTTGTATCTCTTATAGTTTAGCTGGACCATTATGGTTCTGCTTCAGGCGTTCCATTTTCCAAAATCATTTATACCCTATATGTTGCCCAGGATTAATAGCTATATAACAAAAAAAGTTGCATTCGTATCCGTCCAGTATTTCCGGAGATTAGCGTGTACAAACAGACAAACAGACAACAGACAGACATTTTTTTTTAATTCTTACTCTATTAGGTACTATGTCTCCATCGCCCCCAATATTTTTTTTGGAAATATATTTAATGTACAGACACACTTTTTTTACTGTTTTATTATATGTATAGATTTAGGCTATCACAGACTAAAAAGTGCGTTACGGATAGTTAGTCGTCTACGTTGAGCCTTAAGTACATAAGGTGCTTTTTAGGGTTCCGTACCCAAAGGGTAAAAACGGGACCCTATTACAAAGACTTCGCTGTCTGTCCGTCTGTTCGTCTGTCTGTCACCAGGCTGTATCTCAAGAACCGTGATAGCTAAAATGTTGAAATTTTCACTCTAACAATAAACACTAAAAACAAATTAAAATAAATATTTAAATGGGGCTCCCATACAACAAATGCGATTTTTATAGATAATGGTACGGAACCCTTAATGCGCGAATCCGATTCGCACTTGGCTGGTTATTAAATAAATACTATTTTAAGGAGTAATTCTGTCCGTCATTTTTCCGAATATTTTTGTAAAGAAAAAAATAAAATTTACCAACGATATGTGTGATCATGTGACTACTTCGTTTTTTATTAGAATCTATTATGTTGCACCTGTGGCCTCAAAAGCTATGGGCATAAAAATATACTTTGACTCGAGGGGAGCATAATTTGATATGTTTTTGTCTCACAGCATTTTCAGCAGCTAATATTAAAAACCTCCGACAAATAATTGGCCAAGTGCGTGTCGGGCCACGCGCAGTGTAGGGTTCTGTAGTTCCGAATGCCAACTTTGAGTTTATGCCACTAAAAACGTTTAAAAACTAATTATCTATTGACTTTGTATGAAATTTCTTTTTCCGAGTACATTTTATAAGTTGATCGCCTATAACTTTTTAATTTGTATACCCTACTTAGCTCTGATAGTTTTCCTTTAAACAACATTATATATACTATAGCTGTGAATTTTTTCACGTGGCCATATATAACCGTTTAGCAGATAGAGGGGGGGGGGGCACTTGCCTCCAACAAAAATTTTGGGGGTGTGTTAAACGTATAAAATTGAAGCGCCGCGCCCTTGCAGGTGCTACGTAAGAACAACCGTTTGGCCAAGTGATACAAATATCCAACTAAGCGGCTGCACACTTTTGTGTGGAAATACCGATTTTTTTATTAAGTTTTTGATTGCTATTTTCATCATACTACAAAATGGTCGTGGTTCGATTTATTACGGGTATGTCCCTTCCACGTTAATTATACTACGCCATTAAACCAAACATGCAGTAAACACAACAAGGTTTATCATCGGCACGTCATCGTTCTTCCACGAAGATCGTAAAAGCCGATCGAGATAATGGGCGAAAGGGCTAGGCAATGATGTTTACATACTGCACTGTCGTGTGCCGTTTGGTTACCGGCAGATTAGAATAGGACCATTCCAAGTCCTCCCGTGGATGTCGTAGAAGGCGACTTAGGAAATACAAGCTAAACAAAGCTTAAAAACATCAATGAGACCTCTCCAACCCGTCCGGCCAGCGAGGAGAGTGTAGGCTAAGGCCTCTGGCTGCTCTAAGTATAGCTCTGGTAGTACAGAGAGAGTCATGCTCCTGCAGTGGAGACAAAACGACCTGATGATGAACCCAGCACTATTTTGAATCCTTTTTCGACCTTCACTACGTAAGTGCTTCTTCTTCTTCTTAACGCCCGCTCCGTAGCAAGTGGACAGATTCGCAAATGGACGGATTCTCAACTGGACAGATTCTCAGGTGGACGGATTAGAAACTGGACAGGACATGTACAGTCCATAACATAAACGCCCACAATCAAGCTAAAACTCTCAGCAGACAAAACAGAACCCGACGCCACAAAACCCCAAACGTATGCCCTATTAGGGATACACACATGATAAAGCGTGTATATTCGTTTACCAATTAACGCTCTATGTAGTGTATAATTATTCACGACACACGACACCTATTTACGTAGCAACACCAAGTATTAACGCACCCAAATACATATTATTATACCAAATTACCGACGCTATTGTCGGATAACATTATTTGCTCTAATGCTCTTGCTTAGGGCTTCAACAGACGAGCGACAGCGTCGACCGTCACTCACTGTCACTAGTGTCACTACTGTTAATGCTGTCATGAACGGCAACGATGTTTTTTTAATCAGACTGTTAAGGTGAGTGTATACTTTTGGAACGAAGATCCTTATCGCGCGTTGCGAAAGTGGGCTAGACGGAAAACATTAAGACCAAAAGTTGTAACGACACTTTTTGCTATAGTTTTAAGCCGTGCGGCGTGCGCGTGTTTCTCTGTCTGTCTTTCTCTCTCTCTCGAACTTCGTTCCATCCGAGTGTCCCTTGACACCTCTCCAAGTTTTTTTTAGTTGAATATTAACTTTGCTAATATACGAGAAATTAGGCGATTTTCAGTGAAAAAAATTAAGTTAAAAACATTGCCAATAGATGGCGCATAACACTTTTGGGATTGTTTTGGCAAAAAAAGGAATAGGCTGTTTGGTTCAATTCTTATAATAAATTTTAAATTTATTAACTAATCTTGTATTGTACAAACAATAGTATATGTTAAACAAAAAATAAAAATATTAAATATTCCAAATACAAACTTACACCATGAAAATTTTATATGAATTAGACATTGACAGAACAATTTTAGTGATTGCTGCGGCATTTATGTAACGTAAAGGAACAATTTTTTTTAATAAAAGCCCTCATTTTGTTATTTATAAGTTTAATTAGATGATAAGATACGATTGTATTTTTATGCACCAAATAAAATATTTTTCTTCCAACAATCGCCGACCATCGCCGGCTGTCACTGCTGCCACAGAATACATAATAGTACAAGTATAGAAAATTCACTCTGAAAAATCAATTAAAGGAATAGCGACTCTCGCTACGATACAATTAGGTGCAATTGAGATCGCACAACGCTAATAATTAGCCACGCTGGCGTGGCCGCCGTGCGTACTTGCGTTTTCAATACCTACCGCGGAGTGAGACAGGCCAGGCCTGCTGCTGCTGCGAACGGCAACAGTCGCCGACCGTCGGCAACTATCACACTGTCATGACGGCGACAGTCTCCAACCGACACTAACTGTTATTGCCATCACGATTTGTCGCGCGACAGTTGGCCTCAGATGTCGCAGGCATACGTGACGTACGTGACTCAAAGGATATCCATAGCCATTTAAAGAGGAAACGCAGCAAGCGTGATAGGTACTTTTGAGCCGGGTACAATTCGGGGTGGGATTTTCGATTAATTTGTTGTTGTTGTTTTTTTTTATTACTATTTTGTTGTTATTTTTTTAGGTTTTGTTTTTTTATTATTATTTTGTTGTTGTTTTTTAGGTTTCAATGTATAAGTAATTTTTGTATATATGTATTTCTTTGAATAAAGTGTGATGTACTATCGCTCGTCTGGAGCATCTATGCCAAAATTATCCATTAAATTTAACCCAAGATGACGCACTTAGGTATCAAATTATGACAGCTTCAGGAGTTGCTCCTTGGTTTGAGATGATGGTTGGTAGCATGTTGCAGAGAAATCAATTAAGCTAAAAGCTGATATATGATTTAGACAGGCGACGTCCATAAATTACGTAAGACGTTCCAGGGGAAAGAGGTCGAGTAGACTCTCATCTAATCTGACTTTGGGGAGAGGGGGTCAAATATCACGTATTTTTGGAACGTAGTTCCTTATCGCGCGTTGCGAAAGGGGGCTAGACGGAAAAAATTAAGACCAAAAGTTGTTACGATACTTTTTGCTATAGTTGTAAGCCGTGCGGCGTGCGCGTGTTTCTCTGTCGGTCTCTCTCTCTCTCTCTCTCTCTCTCTCTCTCTCATAGAAAGCAAGCCAGTTATTTTCGTTTCGTCTTTGTCATGTCATTGTCATTTCGCATAGAACTTAACGCTCATATCGTTAAGTCCGCCAATTGTAAACAATTTTAATTGTGGATGAATAAAGTTTTAATAAATAAATAAACAGGTTTTTTGTACATAATAAATAACAAAATATTATTATAACTTAAAAAAATAAAATTTTATTACAATTCCTTCACTAATTAATCGAAAGGAACTTCGTTCCTTCCGGGTGTCCCTTGACACCTCTCAAGTTTTTAATTTTTTAAACAAGTCCCCTTACGGTGGTTCTTAGCTATGCTGGATGAAAATCGGTTCATCCCTTTAATAGTTATTTTTCGTTGACGCTTGAAAACCAGGAACATTCCCCAGCAAATAATAGATGGCGCTTCGGATACCAATTAGAATGCCTAGTTCCGCTACTTATCACTAGATAGCGTTGACAGTCGGGGTTTATTAAATTTGTCTAGCAAAAAAACTTGTTAATTGTCGATTAATTATTGCAAAATAAAATAAAAAACTATCCAGTAAACCCTTACTTTATTAGTTCTAAAGAAAAACACTAATAATAACAAATCTCGCTTGTTTACGACCCAATCGCATGTAAGCTTCAATATTGAATCAATAAAAATAAATTAAAATTCAATAATCAATTTCCGATTTTTATTATCCCCTTCATACAAATGGAGGACAGGGCGAACTCTCGATAAAAACAAATTGTGTATACAATGAGATTAGATTCTGATCGTAACAAAAATTGATAGTTTCTATCCCTTGGGAGAAAATTATGAAGGGTTTTTGACCTCTTTGCTCTTTTTCATATTTAATATTTTGTTTGCTTGTCGCATATTTTTAAGCCCCGACAAAAAAGGGGGGTTTACAAGTTTGACTCTTACGTCGGTTGTTATGCCTGTGGCATCGTAGTACTTGAACGGATGGACCAATTTCGATACGGCTTTTTTGCGTAAAAGCAAGTTCCCTTGCGGTGGTTCTTAGCTATGTTTGATGAAAACCGGTTTGGCCGTTTATAAGTTATTGGGGGTTAACGCTTGAAAATCAAGGATTTTGTAGTTGGTCTGGCAAATAATAGATGGCGCTACGGATATTAGTTCTACTATTTAGTTCCTCCGCTCATCACTAGATGGCGTTTCCCTGTATTATATTACAAAATTACCTAAGTATTTACGAAATTAAATGTATGATTTTAGAGTTTCGTGACCGCGAATCTCTAAAATCATACTGTTATCAAACATGTACTCATGACTGTTATTTAGTATTACTTACCACGATTAATATATCTTTTTGCCAGATAGTTCAACGATCTTTCTGCCATCATGGTCGCTGAACGACTGAGGAACTGCGATGGATGTTCGGCTGTCAAGGGTAACCATGTCTACCCTCTTTCTTCGTCGCTTGTTGCATAAGTCCTTACACACAACACTGACGGTGTCCGTTCGGGAATCGTTTTTTGTTGTTCGCACACTCTTTTTTTTACTCAATCACTGGATTCCACGTCCCGGATAATAAAAGTTCGTTCCAATCCTGTAGATAGATAGATACATACATTGTAGAGTGAGACCAACCGTCCTCATTATTGTCCTGCTTTAACATTGTAACCTTCTCTATGTAGATCACCTAGATTATATATCCTTGATATGCTTGTAACATCTAGGTACCTATGGCCTATTCGTTTAGTATATAAACCCATGTCTTATTAATAAATAAGACAGTTACGAACTAGACTTCGACGTGTTTCATTTAGTACACCCCCTCGTGCTACGACCACCACATGGCGACCCTGCCAGCCACTGTTCTCAGACAGTGTTATGTGTCATGGGTTCCGAGCCAAAACGCGTTCCGCGAGTGACAAAGTAAGAATAAAGTGTTATAAAGAAGATCACTACAACCCAGCATGGGCGGCGCTACGTCCCACAGGCAGGCTCAGAAAGAAGAAGTTATCATTGCCCAAAATGGCGCAAGTAATAGTGCAGGTGCATCACAGTCCCAGGTATCATCTTTAATGTACAATATATCGCTGGTCACTGTGGCGATACTTATTATTGTGGCTTTCCTGTTTGCCTACTTCATTTGGAAGAAGATCCATAAATGCCTCACGAAGAAGATCGAGCGACAAACTGTTGCTGCCAGTGTACGCAGACAAGCCTAAGGCCCGAGCAGACTCCATCAACGGTTCAACGGTATGACTAAGTAAGTGATATCAGTGTGAAAAAAAAGTGTCCAGCGCGTTAAAAAAAAAAAAAAAAAAAGTGATTAATTGCGAATGTCTGAATTTCAAATAATATATGAAGAACTTAAAAAACTCCAAGAAAATATAAGAAAACTTGGCCCGTCCCGTAGAAAGAAAGAAATAGGTCAGAAAAAATTTGCAGAAGCGAGACAACTATATAAACAGTATGAACAATATATAGAAATATTCAGTGTAAAAATAGAAAATTCAGAAATTTCTGTTAAAGATTGTGAATTAATACAAAATATTGTTGGAAAAGTAGAGCAAGTATATGCTAAAATATTAGAATACGAATCCGAAGAGATAACCATGGCTTCAAACCAAAACTTTGATTTAAAAACGGCAGTTGCCTTATTGCCTATTATGGATGGTTCCGAGCAAACCACGGAACGATTAATTAACGCGATTGAATTATACTCAACAATGATAAAAGATAGCGATGAACAAATACTAATAAGTTTTGTTTTGAAAACCAGACTGTCTCATAGCGCTAAGCTTAGATTATCTCAAACTTATACTTCCGTTTCACTAATGGTTGATGAAATGAAAAAACTATTATTAATTCGTAAATCAGACACGGCTTTACAAAAACAACTGCAAATGGCTAAGCAAGGGAGTAAAACTTTGGAACGATTTGGTCAGGAACTGGAAGAACTTTTCGTTAACTTAACCATATCGCAAGCTAATGGTGATTCGAAAACATACGAAGTATTAAAACCTTTAAACGAGAAACAAGCCATTCACAGGTTTGCGGATGGGTTACGAAATGAGCGGCTTGGCACCATAATATCGGCACGTGGGTACACTTCCTTGCAGGAAGCAATCCAAGGTGCCAAGGATGGGCAAATAGATATGACGCCATCCACATCGTCCTCTGAACAAATGTTTTACGCTCATAGGCGTAATATTCGATATAAAAAATCTTATAGAGGAAACGGTAAAAACCGCGGGAACCAAACATATGTGGCACGGGGGGGTGCAACATATGTAACGCAAGGAAACGCGCATGCAACGAATAGAAATACTTACCCTCGGGGAAATACCTATACACGTTATCAGCGTGGTAACAGAGGTCGTAATTCCAGATTTTCATATCGAAAGTCGGCACCTCAAGTAAATATAGCACAAGAAACCGACGTCCTTGATGATAAGTCGGGTGATATACTCCAAAACCTTTTTCGCGACTAATAATTATATATTATCATACGGTAACATGAACTCAGCACAATTTTCTATAAATGGCAAGCTATATACCTTTCTCCTGGATTCAGGTGCGTCACTAAGTGCAATAAAATATGATGCAATAATGGCTATGCGCGAGTTCATTATACCAAAAACTACACATATAAAGGGAATAGGAGGAAAAATCACGTCACACGGTTACACACGTTTACGTTTATATCATGAGACAGACTCGTATTTTACACATAATTTTCATGTATTCGATACTTTACCTATATACATTGATGGAATAATAGGTCAAGACTTTTTAACAAAATACAAGTGTAACTTAAACTTTGAGAATAAGACATTAACCTTAACCTCGAACGAGAATACGATAACTATGCCTCTAACCTTGTATACAAGTGACGATAAACAAGAGCTATCATCATGTATCAAATTACCGTCGAGAAGTGAATCATTCGTAGGGCTGTCAAGCAATATGATGGGTGAATGTGTAATTTATTCAAATGAAATTTGTGACGGAGTTTTTGTAGCAAATACAATAACTAAAAATATAAATGGAAAAATTATAGTAAAAATACTAAATACGCGAGAAGAAGAAGTGACTTTAAAACATTTTACACCAGATGTAAGACCCTTATCGGAATTTAATTGTTTCACATTTGAGGAGTGTAAAAATGATGCACAAAGAGTAAAATTACTTTTTTCTCTACTAAAATTAAATTACTTGAATAAAGAAGAAGGAAATTCAATTGCAAGTATATGCGCAAAGTTTGCAGATATATTTCATTTACCCGGTGACTCATTAAACACTACCAATCTCTATGAACAAACTATACATTTAAAGGATAACACACATCCAGTATACATTAAACCATATCGGTTGCCCCAATCCCAAAAGGAGGAAATCAATACACAAATAAAACAAATGCTTAAAGACGATATCATTGAAGAGTCATAATCAGAATGGTCAAGTCCAATTTTACTAGTACCAAAGAAGGAAGACGCAAGTGGAAATAAAAAATGGAGATTAGTGATAGATTATAGGAAGGTAAATGAACGAATTAAGGATGACAAATTTCCTCTCCCTAATATCACTGAAATACTAGATTCTCTTTCAGGAGCAATGTACTTCAGTACTTTAGATTTAAATCAAAGCTATTACCAAATTAGACTTGATAAACAAAGTCGAAAGTATACTGCATTCATAGCAGACAAGCACTATCAGATGAAACGATTACCCATGGGTCTGAAAACCAGTCCCAACTCTTTTAGTAGAGCTATGACTATAGCCATGTCCGGTTTAAACTATTTACAATGCCTAGTATACCTTGATGACGTCATAATCATGGGCCGTAGCCTTGAACATCATAATAAAAATGTAATAGATGTTTTTTCAAGATTAAGAAAAGTAAACTTCAAGCTTAACCCTTTAAAATGTAAATTTTTACAAAAGGAACTTTTATATCTAGGACATGTTGTAACATCAAACGGCATCAAGCCAGATCCTAAAAAGATTACAGCAATAAAAAGTTACCCAGTACCAAAAAATGCTGACGAAGTCAGAAGATTTGTAGCATTTGCAAACTATTACAGAAAGTTCATAGCAAATTTTTCAGGAATAACACAACCATTAAATAATCTATTAAAAAAAGATGTCACCTTTGAGTGGAGTAAAGATTGCTCTGTTGCATTTAACACACTAAAGGACGCCATGAGCAGTCCACCACTGTTACAGTATCCAAATTTTTCAAGTGAAAACGAATTTATAATTAACACAGATGCATCAGGTATAGCTATAGGATGTGTATTGTCAAATGGAGACGGCTTGCCAGTAGCATATGCAAGTCGCCCTCTGAATAAAGCAGAAAAAAATTATCCCACCATCGAAAAAGAGTTATTAGCAATAGTATGGGCAATTAAACATTTTCGACCATATTTGTACGGACGGAAATTTAAAATTATAACGGATCATCGTCCACTAGTTTATCTATTTAATATGAATAATCCGTCTAGTAGACTAACTAAATTTCGTCTATGCTTAGAGGAATACGATTTTACTGTGACTTATTTGAAAGGAAAAGATAATGCAGCTGCAGACGCATTATCTAGGATTGAAATCACAAGTGGAGAATTAAAAAATATGAATAAGCATGTAATATCAATAATGACAAGAGCACAAAAGAAACGACTAGAAGAGCAAAAAACACCAGTAAGCCCAACTAATGAGACCTCTAACTATGATTGGACTAGCTACCCAAGTGTAGTAGAGATACTCAAAAAACCCAAGGATCTACCAGAATTGAGTCTCAGTAATCAAGACTATAAAAAAATATTAAAACAAGGAAATTATAAAATAAGCCGTAATAAAAACTTCATTTATTCACCTGAAACATTGATAATAGGTGTCAACCCTAGTTCAGGATCATGGATGAAACGAGCTTTCTTCGTGAATGAATTAGATGCATTTTGTAAGACACTAAAAATAAATGAAGTATGCATAATACGTAATAAAGACACCGAGAATATTATAAAAGAGTTAACTCAATATTTAAATAAATGTGTAAATAGGTCCGGACCCCGTTTATGCATAATAAAAGGTGTCACTAAAGTGAATAATAAAGACGACAGGCGCGTCATATTAAACGACTTTCATATACTGCCAACCAGTGGCCATGCAGGCATACGTAGAATGACAAATAATATTAAACGTCACTATTATTGGCCTGGCATGAATGACGACATATACAAATTCGTGACAAAATGTGATAAATGCCAAAAACAAAAGCATCATAAAAATATAAGGCAGCCAATGTGTATCACGAGTACGGCAACCTCAGCTTTTGCAGGCACAAGATGCAACAATACAATGGCTAAAATGCACCATGATTAAATAAGATTAGTTATCCCAAATAAAGAATAGCATCTTCATATTACTTGCAAGTAACACTACCTCTGCATTGTAATGAGAATAAAAGAGACAGATTGGTGATCAAATTACGACGTAAGCAATAATTAATCTAGATCACCCACCTTGTTCTAATTAATAAATAGGAGTAAGTTATTGATGTTATTGTATTCCTAAATATTCTTAAACATATGTAATTTTTTTTTTTTTACTAATAAATACATAATTGTATAATAGGAGTAAGTTATTAATGTTACGCTTTTATTCTTAAACATATGTTACCTTTATCATATTTTTACTAATCAATACACACGTATATCCAGTGTATCCATTTTATGTAATCATAGTTTAAGAGCTCATGTACTACAAATTTGAAAATTATAAAAAAAAAAAAAAAAGTCTATTAGATATAGTGTAATGTAAACACTTAATAACAAATAGGTATATTTATTATAAACATAGGTATTTAAGAAATATACTATAGGTGATATATATATATATTTTCTCTCTCTGTACAACTATATTATTAGCGATGTAAAAAAGGAGAAGAATTTGCTGAGTCGATAACATTTTCTTTTGTAAATTTCCAAAAAAATTCATTATATTCATTTAAAAAAAAAAAAAAAAAAAAAAGGGGGAAGGTGTAGAGTGAGACCAACCGTCCTCATTATTGTCCTGCTTTAACATTGTAACCTTCTCTATGTAGATCACCTAGATTATATATCCTTGATATGCTTGTAACATCAAGGTACCTATGGCCTATTCGTTTAGTATATAAACCCATGTCTTATTAATAAATAAGACAGTTACGAACTAGACTTCGACGTGTTTCATTTAGTACACCCCCTCGTGCTACGACCACCACAACATACTATCACGTCTTTATCCCTAATGGGGCAGACAGAGCATTTTGGGTCTTGCGGTTCTATGCAGAGCCCAGGGCCGCAAGACCCAAAAGCCACCAAAACCAAAGATAGATAGATAGATAGATAGATAAAACGTTTATTTGTAGCTGTAGTTGTAAGAAGATATAAAGATAACTTTACTGATTCATGATGAGAATGCTTCTACACAAATTCCGACATCCGAAATATGTTCCCTTTTCCATGCAAATGTTCTCTCGCAGCCAAATAAGGGAATTATTGAGGAGCACATCTGGCAGAGTTTGTTCATTTATTTTTACCGCACGTCGCGCACGGAATATCGAGGTACCAGAAAAGCTGATGGAATATATTAGTAGTTCGCCGCGAACTTAGACCTCGCGATTATTTTTCGCAATTCAGTTTCCAAAATAACCCCTAGATGGCGGTATCCGAAGTTAGAACGCGCTATGGTTTCGTTTGCTACATAATCGCGGACATTTTTATTAATATTTCAAAAACTACTGAACCGATTTTGATGCCCAACGAACTTGAAAATTCTATTGATGTTTCCTACATGCCTACCAAGTTTCATCAAAATCAAACCATCGGTTCGGCTGCTATCGCGGTACAAACATACATACATACATACAATGTGTTTTCGCCCCCAACTCGATTTAGAGACCTCACTCGCTTCGCTCGCTTGGTCAATTATGTGGGATAAGGGCTGAGGGAATCCACAAAGAATACTGGCTCAAAATTCAAATTTTTTATAATTCACGTTACATAATGTATATTAAAATTTAATTTATCTACCGATACCAGCACTTCACAACGGGCACTGCTGAGAAGAAACGGCGCCAGAAACTCATTTTCACAGTCGCCAGAAGAGCATTTTCATATTTTAATGTCTTTGGAAATTACCTAAAAAAAGAAGAAGAAGACTAAATTTCACAAGAATGTTGAGAAATGCGTCCAGAAAAAGAAAACACTGTCCGGCTGTTTTCTTTTTCTGGACGCATTTCTACGTACGAAGTCGCCGCAAGATAAAGTGCTAGCACAGTTGTTCTTTATGTTTGAACTTCCACATCTAATCTTTATATAATTTATGTACAAGGCGCCGGATCACGTTCCATAGCCGCATCGCGTTGCAACTTTTACACGAAATTCCTAAAATATGTTTTTAGTTATTTTTCGGAGTTATTCCGGTCTGATCCACCAAACGAATCCACTCTTCATTATTATTACTACTTTTGTCCGGTCTGATCCACTCTAAAATTAATAAGTCCGGTCTGATCCCCTACCTGTTTAGCACAGTCAAGAAAAAAACAGTTTTTATTAATTATAATCAATTACAGATTATAATAAATTTGCACCTTTGATTTAGATAACATCAAATAAAATTGTAAATAATTAACAAATGAAAAATAAATTACTTTACAAAAAAAACCTTCTTTAGACAATTATTACAGTAATCACATATACAAGGTGACTTTTCAAACACTGTCCAAATTTTTGGAGCAAGTTCAGTCCATGAGTCTGAGCGCTGATTTGTATTAATAACCTTAAGGTAGCCGACAATTTAATAAACCAGATCAAAAAAAATTTCAGTACAAATATTTTGTTACTGACTGTACTAAAAATATGCTTGGGGATCCGACCGGAATACAATATTTAATTATTTATTCTGATCCCCGGGACGGGGTATCATTTTTTTTTATTATTATTTTATTATAAGGCACACAAACAGATTACAGACAACATAGAACAGGAGAAATTTGTAAGCATTAGGAGAACAAAACTAGTCAGCAATCCACTACAGTGTACACAGCAAGGCCAAATAAATACATGAGAGCAAGTATAATATAACAATATTTTTTACAGTATCAGAACGGAATAGAAAATAATTAAAATAAAACGGATCCACTAGGGTATCAGATTTTGGGTATTAGACCGGAATAACTCATTTTTCGCGGTGTAGGTTAAAAACAAAGCCGTATAATTTTTTTTAAATATTTTTCTGCTCCTCTGGGCTCAAATGTTTTATCGAAAACGGTGCAATTATAAACGAAGTTTGAGTTGAAGAGGACTTTAAATTTGAATTGAATTACTTATCTTGGTATCAGAGGATTAACGCAGGCTTTTGGCTAATAAGACTTGCTATACAGTGTCTTTTTAATTATTATGTCTTTATTATTTCTGTATGGGACATGAAGAGCTCGTTTTGTTTTGGTTGTTGTTATAGCGGCAACAGAAATACATCAGCTGTAAAAAAATCAACTGTCTAGCTAGCTACCACGGTATATGAGAGAAAGCCTTGTGACAGATAGACAGACAGATTGTCAGTGGAGTCTTGGTAAGATGGTCCCGTTTATACCCGTTGTGTACGAAAACCAAAAATAAAAAAAAAGACGTGTGGCACTCGGGGACTGCCGCGGTAAAGCTATTGCATTAAGGTGGTTCGATACAAGGAAGGACGGCAACGTCGCAAACAGACGACGGAGACGAAGCGGCAACCTACAAGGTAGGCGGAGTGGGAAGCGTGAGGTTTTTTCGTTACGGAATTTCTGGATTCGGTCCCCGCGCTCAAGGCCCGCGATAGAAGCTATGCAATAGCTTAAAAAGTATCATCATCAATCAATTTAAGAACTAGGTTCTTGTCGGTGGAGTATTTTCTATGTCTCGCTATTTTTCGCTAAATGCTTGACCTCCATAAACGACACTAAAAGTAAGGTAAATGGCTCTTAAAATAATGTATTAGATGTGTATGAGTCCTACAGCTCTAGGCCTCTCTTTGAAGACACGTGATAGTTTGAACTTACTCGATCCCTTCATTAATTCCAATTACTAGTACGGAGTCAGAAACGACAATGGGCCGGACCAGTTGGGCTGTTTTGAATCTAGTTGCCAGGTGCTATCTATATTGTTCGCAACAAACTTTAGTTGAACAGATCGACACTATTCATACTGTTAGTTTAATATTTGACTGTTTGAGTACAGTCATCGACCTAGCTTGGAAATCCAGGTGCACAGCACAAGATTTGTTACACTTACAGCTTAGACAGACGAAATACAGTGTTCCAGAAATAGCTTTTATAGTTTATGCATTTAATATTACTTTATTGTTCGTTTATATGTTATAGTATGTACTCCTATTATTTAATTGTATAGGTACTTGTATTTTTCTACACTGTAATAGTCTAACTGCGCCAACTCCCCCACATCTTTTATAGTCTTCTTTACCCAAAGGTTGGCTGAAAGAAATCACTTTAGTGATAAGTCCGCCTTTGTACCTACTATATTTGAAATATACTTTTGATTATTGTCATACTTAGTTGGTGCAATAAAGAAATTTTATATTATCTTATCTTACTCGCATACAGTTGTCAACAGTCACCGATGGTTGCGTGATAATTCGCGGAACTGGTCACCGACTGTTAAACACATAATCATCATCAGGTCTTTTTGTCTCCACTGGAGAAGCACGACCTTCTCTATACTACCATATAGCCATACTTGGCCAAAGCAGTCAGAGGACTTTGGCCTACACTCTCCTTGATGGTCAGACGGGTTGGAGAGGTCTCATTGATGTTTATAAGCTTTGTTTAGCTTATATTTCCTAAGTCGCCTTCTATGACATTCACGGAAGGACTTGGAGTGGCCCTATTCTACTCTGCTGGAAACCACGGCAATCAACACAAGCGCCATCTATATCGCTTGCATTGATTTATGTAACTAGTACTATCATACTTGACGCTTTAAGGCATCCCTGTCAATAAGTGATTCGATTAACCGCCACTAGATGTCATATCTTACGTATACTATTTAAACGGATTTTGGGATTTGCGTGTTCTGTTACAACGTGCTTTAGCTATAAGCAGTCAGCTTAAAATAAATCGATAGATACTAAATTTTCCTCTTTCTCTCGGGAACCTATTTTACACCGATTAGTATCATAAACTGTTGCTGGCACACTGTCGCTTGTCTGCGAAATCCCGACTTTTAATTACTTCTTACGACATTTACAGAACGAGATGGAATAGTACTATTGGAGCGGGAGCGAGGTAATATACTCGACCGCCTCAAAGGGAAGATCTTCCCACCAAGCATGGTGTTGACCATGACCGATGGTGTATCGTCGGATGTTGTATATATAGTCAGTTGCAACCAAAACTCTGAGATCGAGAGGCAGATACTGCTGGCGCCATCGCATATCATTCTTGTGAACTATGGTATCGCTTTGTTCATTGTTGTTTGTGGTTTTTAGTTCCTCGTAGTGGCATAGAGGTTGCCACACTATTCTAGGTCGGAATTTATAAGGCAATAAACAGACAGCCCAATGCCATAAATCCCAAAGGCCACGTTGGCCTCAAACCAACAGAGGTTCAGAACAGCAACCGACAGCTATGAATAAACAATGCAAATTGCGTCAATAAACTCGCGTGTCCGCCATGACGGGATAACGATCTATTGATTTGTTCGAGAAAGTTTAAAACTCGCTTTCTTCGAAAACGAGCTAGAAGTCAAGGTAAATGTATAAGTTTCTCACATCATTACGTTTCTTCAGATAGGTATTCGTAGTTTATTACATCTAAGTCTCGTCCATCGTCAGTCGTCTGAGCACCCACCCACAAGGTGGTCTGACGACCTGACCAAGGTCGCAGGAAGGCGCTGGATGCAAGCCGCTCTAGATCGGTCATTTTGGAATTCCTTGAGGGAGACCTATGTCCAGCAGTGGACGTTATGCGGCTGAAATGAAGTCTGGTCGAACTTGATTAGATTTATTAGCCACAGCATGCAAATCTCCGAAATAGCACAGCTGAGGATTTAATAACCGGCCAAGTGCGTGTCGGGCCACGCGCAGTATAGAATTCAATAGTTGTGTGTTTACAGTTTAAAGAGAGAACTTCACTTTTCACGTTCGCAGTTTACACAGTAGTTCATAAAATAGTTTGAAGGGTTATCTAGGACATATTTGACGATCTCCGTGGCGAAGTTACTAAGCTAGTCCACCACCCAGAGGTACCAGGTTCGATCGAAGGTCAGGGCAAGTTGGAAAATGGCCTTTTACAATTTATCCTGGGTCATGGATGTTTATCTATACATGTATTTGTTGTATATAAAATATAGCATCGTTGAGTTAGTATCCCATAACACAAGGCTCGAACTTACTGTGGGGCTAGCCCCACAGTAGGTAAATATAGAGACCAATTACGCTGATTGAGCTAGCTCAATCAGCGTAATTGGTCTCTATATTTATTTATTTATACTAAAGACGATTTTAAAAGATATCTCCGTTTCCTTTAAAATGATTTATTTCAAATGTCATGTGTCGGGCCTTGAATTTTAAGGCTAAATATAATTTAATATTTCTTCGTCTAGACGGAACAAATTGAACTGCTCTAGTTTTATTTCTTGCAAACTTGGAATAGCTGGGATACTGCTAAAGCAATGTCGTAGTTCAATAATGGAAGTTTAACAGATTTTAACTTTTAAACTGTTACTAATTTAATAAATAGAACAGTCTTGCTTCTCTAAGTAGACAGAATCCAGGGCCACGAAACCCAAAGGCTACTTTTAGCGTGCTGGAGGGCGTGAAAGTGGAAAAAATGTCCAACGTAAGATTGTAGATTTTAGTACGGAAGTTTGCCACAGTGTCAAACAGCTAGACGTTTTGCCAAACAGCGGATTATACTGACAAACTGCAACATATAGATTAACATCCATGTACAGGGTAAAAGCAATAAAAAAATGACGGCATCCTAGTCGCATCGAGTAATAGTCATGATGTTTGAGTCAGAAAAAGATAAAACCTAGATAATGGTCAATATTCGAATGGCCGTAAAGTTTAGTGGGTCATAAATAGTGTCTCCATTTTGCGACATTAAGGACGCTTTTATGGTATCATTGCCACTCTCAACATTATGTTACTTTCCTAATTTTACACGCACTTAGTATCATGTCTTAAGCTAGCTCAATCAGCGTAATTGGTCTCTATATTTATTTATTTATACTGAAGACAGAATTTTAAAAGATATCTCCGTTTCCTTTAAAATGATTTATTTCGAATGTCATGTGTCGGGCCTTGAATTTTAAGGCTAAATATAATTTAATATTTCTTCGTCTAGACGGAACAAATTGAACTGCTCTAGTTTTATTTCTTGCAAACTTGGAATAGCTGGGATACTGCTAAAGCAATGTCGTAGTTCAATAATGGAAGTTTAACAGATTTGAACTTTTAAACTGTTACTAATTTTATAAATAGAACAGTCTTGCTTCTCTAAGTAGACAAAATCCAGGGCCACGAGACCCAAAGGCTACTTTAAGCGTCCTGGAGGGCGTGAAAGTGGAAAAAATGTCCAACGTAAGATTGTAGATTTTAGTCCGGAATTTTGCCACAGTGTCAAACAGCTAGATGTTTTGCCAAACAGCGGATTATACTGTCAAACTGCAACATATAGATAAACATCCATATAGATGGTGAAAGCAATCAAAAAATGACGGCATCCCAGTCGCATCGAGTAATAGTCATGATGTTTGAGTCGGAAAAACATAAAATCTAGATAATGGTCAATATTCGAACGGCCATAAAGTTTAGTGGGTCATAAATAGTGTCTCCATTTTGCGACATTAAGGACGCTTTTATGGTATCATTGCCACTCTCAACATTATGTTACTTTCCTAATTTTACACGCACTTAGTATCATGTCTTAAGCTAGCTCAATCAGCGTAATTGGTCTCTATATTTATTTATTTATACTGAAGACAGAATTTTAAAAGATATCTCCGTTTCCTTTAAAATGATTTATTTCAAATGTCATGTGTCGGGCCTTGAACTGTAAGGCTAAATATAATTTAATATTTCTTCGTCTAGACGGAACAAATTAAGCTGCTCTAGTTTTATTTCTTGCAAACTTGGAATAGTTGGGATACTGCTAAAGCAATATCGTAGTTCAATAATGGAATTTAACAGATTTTAACTTTTAAACTGTTACTTATTTTGTAAATAGAACAGTCTTGCTTCTCTAAGTAGACAGAATCCAGGGCCACGAAACCCAAAGGCTACTTTTAGCGTGCTGGAGGGCGTGAAAGTGGAAAAAATGTCCAACGTAAGATTGTAGATTTTAGTACGGAAGTTTGCCACAGTGTCAAACAGCTAGACGTTTTGCCAAACAGCGGATTATACTGACAAACTGCAACATATAGATAAACATCCATGTAGAGGGTAAAAGCAATCAAAAAATGACGGCATCCCAGTCGCATCGAGTAATAGTCATGATGTTTGAGTCGGAAAAACATAAAATCTAGATAATGGTCAATATTCGAACGGCCGTAAAGTTTAGTGGGTCATAAATAGTGTCTCCATTTCGCGACATTAAGGACGTTTTTATGGTATCATTGCCACTCTCAACATTATGTTACTTTCCTAATTTTACACACACTAAGTATCATGTCTTAATCCCTAGTGGGGCAGATAGAGTACTTTGTTTCTTGAGGCAAGACTTGAAGGCCACTTGTAGGAACTCCACCTGTCCCAGCTCAGTATAGGTGTGTTCCCACATCAAATATGTACAGTAGAGATCGCAAAGCAAGAGGTTGACAAGAGTCAATAATAGTAGATTGTGCTACAAGGGGAAAAGTAACAGTTTTAACGCTACTTTAAACCCAGAGCGAAACGAAGTCGACTAAACAAATACAAGCAAAACAAAACTTATGAACAACAGTAAGATCTCTCCAACCCTTCTGGACAGCGAGGAGTTGTAGCCTAAAGTCCTCTGGCTGCTCTGGCCAAGTATGGCTCTGGTAGTACATAGAGGGTCGTGCTCCTGCTATAGAAAGACTTAAAGACCTGATGATGAATTACGAGAAAAGTAGAAAAACATATCAAAATAGCACTGTAGGACGTACTGTAAAAAAAGAAAGAAAAAGAACATGTTTCTTTCACCACACGAGACAGGTAATTCATTGTCATTTTTAATACACATAGTAACAAAGCCAGTGAACAGCCTACCGTATAAAATTAAATCCTAGTCGAAGAGCTGGCGTCACCTTTTCTCGAGGGAAGAACAATGGAATAAATTAGAATAATCAAATGCGCGCTCAACTGGCAAAGAATATGATACTTGTGAGACGAGCAGAATGGGGCGGGACTCAACAGGGTGCCTCTGGTCGCATCAGCCGACAGACGAAATCTCGGTAAACGCTATACCGACAGATCATTTACTTTTAGTGCATTAGATCGACAGAAGACGAAATTACCGCTGGAAATGTTTCAAATGTATGGGAATTTTTCCCCCTGAAAATTGAATTACAAAAATTAAAACTTAGGTTATGAAAAAATTTTCATGTTTAGGAAATATTGTAGGAATTTTTTACGGAAATATTCCCAAAGTTTCCAAAATTCCCGAGGATGGTACGTTACTAATCGCAATAAGTATAACATATAATCACATACTATAATGCACCAGGTCGTCCCACGCAACCGATTTATGTTCAACTACTGAGGACGCTGTGAGAGTAGCTCAATATTGGGCTGAAAGAATAAAAAAACAGTACTCGCAAAGTTTCAAAGAGGAAGAAAATCAAGTTGTAACTCATTGGCTGATATAATTTTTATATTTTAGCTTTCTCGCTTGCACATTACAATTTACAGTTGAATATTGTAACAATAATTTACAAAAAAGTCTATACCGTTCGACCCGCTCCTACCTTCTAAATTATATGGCAGACAGCGGCCCGACCCATTGAGACCCGCTCAAATCTGCCTACTTTATCAGTGAGTCTTCATTTCCAGCGCAATTTTGTAAAGGAGAGGAAACGTAACGTCAATCAATGTCGGTGCTAATAATGACAGCTTGAGTGAAATGGCGGCGAAATTTCTCAAATTAGGTGAAGAAATTCGGCTCAACTCTAGGCTCAAACTGTGCCAGTGCGTACACGTGTAAACTACCTGTCTAATATACTTTTTCAAGTGAGATTTCCCAAGTGGAGTTTCGTAGAACTATCAATATTCTTTGCAAGAGATAATAGCAATGACAATGACGGCAAACGATTTTGTTTACGTCAGAGACTTGCTTCTAATAGACTCCGTCTAACATGTCAACTTGTTGACTTTTTAGTTTGAAGCCTATTGAAATTATTAGGTCTTTTTGTCTCCACTGCAGGAGCACGACCGTCTCTGTACTACTAGAGCCATACTTAGCTAGAGCAGCCAGCGGACTTGGCCTACACTCTCCTCGCTGGCCAGACGGGTTGGAGAGGTCTCATTGATGTTTATAAGCTTTGTTAAGCTTGTATTACCTAAGTCGCCTTCTACGAATCCACGGGAGGACTTGGAGTGACCCTATTCTACTCTGCCAGAAACCAGACGACACGATTGAAATAGACCGAAGTGAAGTTGATCTCACTAATAAAAATCGGCCGAAGAGCTTGCGAAGTGGAGAAGAATACAAGAGGAAGAAAAAAAAACAGGCTATACAGTAAGATAAGGAAATATTCTTTAAATAAAATATAATGTTATGACAAATTAACATGTCACGAGTACCTAACCAAATTTAATTAACAAAACTTTCTCTTAATTACCGACAGATCTCTATATAAGATACTTAAAATCCGCTGTGTGTACAATAAAGCAAACAGTATGAGTACTACTAATTTTATAGTGTGTAGTACTTTTATGATATTGGTGTCTAAAAATTCTTCTTCTCAGCATGTTTGCGTCCACTGCTGGACATATGCCTCTTCCATGGATTTCCATTTAGATATTGCGGCGATTCTGGTCCAGGTCAGCCCTGCCGTCTTTTTGATGTCGTCCTACCGTCTGGCTGCTGGTCTGCCTACGCTCCGTTTTCCTGTCCGGGGTCGCCAGTACAGAACTCGCTGGCTCCATCGATCATCGTCCCTATGGCAGAGGTGTCCAGTCTATTGTCACTTTAAATGTGCAACTCACCGATATATGTAACCTCTGTGCGTCGGCGAATGATGTTGTTTCGTATTCGATCCCGCAGGGTGATACCGAGTATTAAGTGTTCCATGGCTCGTTGAGCAACTATTAGATAGATGGTGGTTGACCATCTATCTAATAGTTGCCCAACGAATCCCGACAGATATGGTCCACGTTTCACAAGCATGAGTCATTACTGGAAGTACACACTGGTCAATCGAGTCTTCAAACTTTGAGGCATCATCGTAAGACATCTTTGAGTTTTCCAAAGGCCGCCCATCCCAGTTGTATGCGTCTGTTTATCTCGTTCTCCAATGCAGAGCAGGTAACCATACGTCTCTAGTTTCTCCATCGTTATGCCGTTTATTGATATTTGGCTAGTGTCTCTGGAGCCATCCACTTTGCCTTGTTCAGATTCATTTTCAGCATCTTTTCGAGATCTTCAAAGATTCAAAGATTCAAATTTGAGATATTGTCTGCCTACGTTGATGTCCATTTCATTCCACTCCAATGTCTTAAAAATATATATTTCGTCAAAATATTTAAAAAAATATTTTGACTTTCATAAAAACTCGTATCAGCCAACCGGTCAACTTTTATGGGAGGTTAAAACTTTTCATATCCACACGTGTTCCTTGGGGAAAGTTGTTCAGTATCACGAACTGAATTCATCCTTAAAATAGTTTCAGTATAAATTGTTAGACCTTATATAAACACTATCCAATACCGGAAGTCCCATTTTTATCTAACATCAAAACAGGGTTAGGAAAAACTCCTGAAAGCGCCTTAAAAGCTCCGGCGAGATAGGCCGTTTAGTAATATAAAGTGCGAGCTTGGTCGGGCCATATTGTAGGCTTTGACAGCTTACTCTGTCACTTCCGGCCTTTGAGGCTGGCGAGAAATATTAGTTGGGAATTCCTTTATAAGGGTCTACTGAGGTATATACAATGTAAGCACTCTACAAATGCTTTTTGTGAGTAGTTTTCTAAAGGGAAAATGGAGGATGAAGTTTGGCTCCGCGGAGTTTCAAAAATCTTATGTACTAACTGCGCCCCGCGGAGTTTCCCGCGCCTTAAGTAGCCTATGTGTTAAATAAGGGTATCAGCTTCCTTCATGCAGAATTTTATCGAAATTGGTCCAGCTGTTTGTGCGTGAAGAACAAACAAACATTGCAAAAAAAAATATGGCACAATTTTTTTTTACTTTTATTATGACGCAACTTTTTGTCTGAACAACTTTTTTATCCGATAAACTTCAACGTGTCAGTATGTGATGTGCTTAATTATTTTTAAAATTTTCTGAGATTGGTTAATATTTTTTTTTAGTTTACTATGAATTCTTTCGGGTCAGGTTTAATATATTCTAAATCTTTGTTTGGCACCTATAATAATAGTACTATTGAGATGCAAACACTTTGTCTGAACAACTATTTTTTTACCGACTACAAAAAAGAAAGAGGAACACGAAGTTACCTAGACTGACATGGAAAATTCTTTTTTTTTTTGTTTAACGCCAAACTTGTTAGGTGGTCCAATAGGAATTTTATCAAAATCAGTTGTGTAGTTTGGTGTTGAAGTCGGTTTTTAGTTTAGAAAAATTATATCCAATAAACTTATTATTATTACTGTCGAGGGTGACCCGCGAGGTCTACAGCTCACAGTGCCACTAGTAATATCAGTGTGATCTATAAAAGCACGAACTTGCCCCGTTGTCTGTCAACAAAAAAAAACGACGGGTTGCATTTTTGATATACGAAACAGCAGGCGCAGGCATACATTTTCGCCGCGCCGTAGAAAGAGAGGGGGATACTCCCTCTCCTACGCCGCGCCAGCTGTCTACTCTCCATCCGTCTTACGAATTTTCGATCAGGTCACGTGTCCTGACGCCTGATGCGAGTTTAACATTTTTTACCCATTCCAAAAAAAGTGCACAACGCCGCTAAAGAAGTTTTCACTTCAACAAAATTAGGTCACATGACTATTGTCTTACCTTTGCAATCTAGTAAAAAGAAGCCACGTAAGACATCATTTATCATGGAGTAAAAACTGAGAGTTAAGAATCGTTACAGAAAGAACATTTCTTGTGATAACGTGGAAAGAACTTTCTTCTGTTGAAAGTGATTACACCGACCACGGAATTACCTCAGGGAATTAATAACTAAATACTTGGTACTTAGATTTGTAAAAAGATTGGTGACCCTGCACGTGTTTTTATTTATCTTGAGCTCATTCGTTTAAAAGATGACAAACGGTTATATTATAACAATATTTTTTCGAAATAGCTGAAATATTATCTTTTTTAAGTTTTCAACCATTTTGAAAGATTAAAAAAACTATTTTTGACAGACTAATCCATACTTAAATATAAAGCTGAAGAGTTTGTTTGTTTGTTTGTTTGAACGCGCTAATCTCAGGAACCACTGGTCCGATTTGAAAAATTCTTTCGGTATTAGATAGGTCGTTTATCGAGGAAGGCTATAGGCTATATTGCATCACGCCCGCGACTTCACTCGGGTGATTAACGCGGGCGAAGCCGCGCGCTGCCTCTAGTCCTATATAATTGTCGAACCGTCTCAGAAAATTTCACGAGAATCGATTGAGAAATGCGACCTGTAGACGAGAACAGACGAACAGATAAACTGACTGACAGCCGGAGAAAAGCATTTTTGGCAATTCTCGAAACGTAGACGCTTCGCTGTTTAGCAGCAGTAGGAGTGCAGATTTTAAATCTTATACCTTTAAACGAGCAATGCTTGTATATATTTTTTTTAATATATTTATAAATTTCTGTGATCTCGAAAACGGCTCTAACGATTTCGCTGAAAATTGGTATACGGGGGTTTTCGGGAGTAAAAAATCGATCTAGATTAGTCTTATGTTTGAGAAAACGCGTGTTTTCGAGTTTTCATGCGTTTTTCTTTCCACGCAGAATATGATCGCTAATTTCGTCGCGCCGGCCGCCATCTATTTTGGCTCAGCGGTTTATGATGCTGACTGCTAGAAAAAGTGTTATGGGTTCGAATCCCACTCGGTGACTTACTTTCGTTTTTTTATGTTCAAATTTATATATATTTTTTTATTTTGTATTGTTTTTAGACAAGTTTAAAAAAATGTAGTTATTGTTTGAGATGTAACCGAGCAAAGCTCGGTCACCCAGGTACTGAATATTTATAACGGACAGAATTCCGCTCTCTCCACAAACATGCTCACATTTACACGTAAAAGTAGGATAACATCAAAAAGATTTTAACCTTTCGCATAATATGATGTAATATCTCTCAAACACGAAGTCAAATTTGTCCATAAATTACACCCTGTCTGGAGATGACATCATGACGAAATTACAATATTTTGAGATTCCATCTTAATTCCGACAACCCACGTGCTCAGAGACCGACGAACCGTGTACACATAATTTTGTTGTAATACACTTGTATTATATACGTATTGCCGTGTGGTTTCTGGCAGAGTAGAATAGGATCCAAGTCCTCCCGTGGATGTCGTAGAAGGCGACTTGGGAAATACAAGCTAAACAAAGCTTATAAAGATTAATGAGGCCTCTTTAACCCGTCTAGCCAGCGAGGAGAGTGTAAGCCAAGTCCTCTAGCTGCTGGTAGTATAGAGAGGGTCGTGCTCCTGCAGTGGAGACGAAAGGACCTGCTGATGAAGATGGTGATATACGTATGTCGCAGCCATCTGCTTAAATTAAGCAGCTAGCTGGACGCCTAGGCCGTTCCTTGAAGACCGGCATCCAATTGGATATTATAGGCCAATATAACCCTATAAATCACAAATTCATCAAAATTAACTTTACGTTCAGCCATCTTGTTAAACTTTGCGTTCAATGATTTGGCTAGTCGTCCTGACGCCGGCTTTAAGAACGGGCTAGGCATCCAGTTAACTGGCAGATTTAACCAGTTAGCAGTGACATAAACAAAAAGTCACATGCTTGGTGTAGTCCCGACACTGGTATAGTCCCCAGGTTCATGTTGAGCGGCGGCCGAAAAGTTTTACATTTTCACACAAATGTATTAATTCCCAAGGAGATAAAAGTTTTAGGAGATAAAGGGGAAAATACATACGTACTTTATCCCTCATGGGGCAGACAGAGCATTTTGGGTCTTGTGGCTCTAAGCAGACAGAGCCCAGTACCACAAGCCACTGTTAGTGTGATAAATAAATATAGTACCTGGGCGACCGAGCTTTGCTCGGTTACATCTCAAACATTAACAATTTTTTTTTAAACTTGTCTAAAAGCAATGCAAAATAATAAAAAAATATAAATTTAAACATTAAAAAAAAAACAAAAGTAAGTCACCGAGTGGGATTCGAACCCGTAATACTCTTTCTAGCAGTCGCTATCCTTAACCGCTGAGCTAAATCAAGGCGGTCGCGGCGCGTCGAAATTAGCGACCATATTCTGCGTGGAAAGAAAAACGCATGAAAACTCGAAAACACGCGTTTTCCCAAACATAAAACTAATCTAGATCGATTGTTTACCCCCGAAAACCCCCATATACAAATTTTCAGCGAAATCGTTAGAGCCGTTTTCGAGATCACAGAAATGTATAAATAAATATATATATATACATACATACATACAAGAATTGCTCGTTTAAAGGTATAAGATATATACGGACAAATCATTCAGATTGGGCTAGTCCCAAACTAAGTGCGAGACTTATGTTACTCAAGGATACAATATTTTATACATACATACATACATACATACTATCACGTCTTTATCCCTAATGGGGCGGACAAAGCGTTTTGGGTCTTGCGGCTCTATGCACAGCCCAGGGCCGCAAGACCAAATAGCCACTTTTAGCGTCATGGTGGGCGAGAAGATGGAAAAGCAATCAATACAGTGATGGGTTGCTAGCCGCATCGCCTGTTAACATGATTCGCATTTTTGCCCATTCCCTCGATCGGCTTTTACGATCTGCGCGGGAAGAGAAGCAGCTGGTACATTCTAAGTTTTTTTTTATTTCTCCCAGACCATCATGGGAGAATTATATAATATAACAAATACATATATAGAAATATTTTATAACAAATACATAGATAAACATCCAAGACCCAGGTCAATCTGAAAAAGATCATTTTCTGTCTTGACCTGACCGACAGCTTGATTACCACTAGGCCACATAGGTCGTGATGGTGGAAAAAGGGAATCAAAATAATTGCAAACATGATTCGCATTTTTGCCCGGTCGGTTTTTACGATCTGCATAGATAGAGAGACATCTCGTACATTGTAAGTTTTTCCCTATCTCCCAGACAAGCACGGAAGTATTTAGGGCATTATGATTATCATATTCACAACAGATTTTAAATTTAACAAAGTTTACTGTTGTTTATAAATAACTAACCATAGATCCGGAGTTCCGTGAATACACCGACGAGTACAACGCAATCCCAAAGTTGCGGAACAACCAGGAACTTGGAACTTGGAACTTGGAACTTCTTGCTTAATGATTAAGGATAGCTAATGGATAATTAGGGGCATGTTCGGCACCTGCGAATGTCTTGCCACAGAAAACTTCGCCAGGTGAGGAAATTATTTCAGAAGATAGTATTAGTACATCAAACTCTCCGGCAACGGCGACTACTGTTTGTTTAATTTAATCAACTACTATCTTTAATCCTGTGAGCTCTGATGTGGCTAGCAAAACCGAACTTCGTCTTAAAGACTCGGTTACAAAATGTATAAATTTAAATTTAAGTATATTTTTACTATCATAGGATTTTTATAATATCTGTATCCATCTTAACGCCAACCATCACACAAAGCGTGGCAGGTCTTACGGCCCTGAGCTCTGTCTGCCCTGTCAGGGATATAGACGTGAAAATGTATCTGCATCTGTATATTTATAATATCTCTAATTGTCACTTTCTTTTGTTGCAATTGTTGACGTCAAATGGTTACTCAAAGCTAAGTTTACTACCGCTTCGCGAAGAAGCGGTAACAAACTGCACTGCAGCATTTTCTCCAAGGACGTAAACTACATACATTGTATGATTATGTCATAATTTAAATTAAATTTTTATAATGTCTCAATTGACCATGAAATGTTTGGTTGGTGATAAGGACAAAACACTACACTTTTTACTTTTTCTTCGTTTAGAAGTCACAATAAGACTATCTCGCTCTAGCAAAGCATTTTAGGCCCTTGCCTGTAACAAATGAAACCTTTCACACGATATTAAAACAACCTAAAGCTCTTCAATCTTTGGTCAGCGGTAATGTGTTCCCGTCACGGCGACAGCTTGTCAAACATGGGATAAGGGCAGGTTATTTAATACCGCCACCCTGAGCTTAAAAGGTAGAGTACATACGCCTTTTCCCACAGAGGTAGGCAGAGAGTATTGATGGACCTTCACTTGCTGTACGCACATACATACGCCTTTTCCCACAGAGATAGGCAAATAGTATTGATGGACCTTCACTTGCTATACGCACATACATACGCCTTTTCCCACAGAGGTAGGCAGAGAGTATTGATGGACCTTCACTTGCTGTACGCTCATACATACGCCTTTTCCCACAGAGATAGGCAAATAGTATTGATGGACTTTCACTTGCTATACGCACATACATACGCCTTTTCCCACAGAGGTAGGCAGAGAGTATTGATGGACATTCACTTGCTATACGCACATACATACGCCTTTTCCCACAGAGGTAGGCAGAGAGTATTGATGGACCTTCACTTGCTATACGCACATAAATACGCCTTTTCCCACAGAGGTAGGCAAATAGTATTGATAGACTTTCACTTGCTATACGCACATACATACGCCTTTTCCCACAGAGGTAGGCAGAGAGTATTGATGGACCTTCACTTGCTGTACGCTCATACATACGCCTTTTCCCACAGAGATAGGCAAATAGTATTGATGGACTTTCACTTGCTATACGCACATACATACGCCTTTTCCCACAGAGGTAGGCAGAGAGTATTGATGGACCTTCACTTGCTGTACGCTCATACATACGCCTTTTCCCACAAAGATACGCGAGAGTAAGAATGGACGTCTACTAGCTACAATCTTGAGAGACCTACCAGTAAAATGTTAGAGATTTATGATTTCTTCTTTTTTTGACTGCATTTAGTCCAGTGGTCTAAATCGCCTTGTGATTTGGAGGTCATGGGGTCGTAGGTCGACCGTTTCGATCGATTTCGACAATCATCTTCAGGGCTAGTGTCAGAAACAGCAATCAGACGTATTTCACGTGGCTGAGTCAATTTCCTGACCGTCTTAAACAGTTAGTTGCCAAGCAAAGATCCCGACTTTTAGGCTGCGTTTCCACTGAAGCGGAGCAGAGCAGAGAGGAGAGAAATTGACCAATCACAATGCTCGAAATCTCCGCTCAAGCATTGTGATTGGTAAATTTCTCTCCTCTCCGCTCTGCTGCGCTTCAGTGGATACGCAGCCATAAGCGTTATCCCCAACAACTTTTGAACTGCCGAATAGAGTCTCATCAAACATAGTTAGAAACCACTTCAAACAAAAAAAAATACCATCAAAACCCGCCCATGCAGTCAGGCACTACAATGCCATACAGGTCAAAATTGTAATACTCCTTTTTCGTCGGGGTTAAGCAATTATAACTGACGTTATTTTTAGCCAAATTATTGGAAAATCTCCTTAATTTTTGTATTTTTCTTTTATATGAAAATTACTTTGTTCAAATTCTTAAATATTAGCTTTGAAAATCATTAGGATTTCAGGTAGGCTCACTGGAAAACATTTTTCCGAGAAACGAACCTTAATTTTGACTAAATATTGGCCGTTTGAAGAGAAAGTAAAATTGCCAGATATTTAAGATTGTTGGACTAACATTATTGTACGCTTCGGGGAAATCAAAATTTTGCTAACCATCCGCGCCAGAAAGAGGGTCGTGTTTTTCGAAAGTAGTACCTAACCTTTCTGCCTGTATTCTGATATGTGACATACATGTAATAAGTTGAACTTCGGACTGTCTAGATCACTTCACATCATTATCATTAGGTCTTTTTAGTCTCCACTGCAGAAACATGACCCTCTCTGTACTACCAGAGCCATACTTGGCCAAAGCAGCGAGGAATTAGATTACACTCTCCACGCTGGCCAGACGTGTTGGAGAGGTCTCATTGATTTATAAGCTTTGTTTAGCTTGTATTATCTAAGTCGCCTTCTACGACATCCACGGGAAAACTTCGAGTGGTTCTATTCTACTCTGTCGGAAACCACACGGCAACTCTCACTATAGTATAATAGAATTAAAATAACAGTAAAAAACATAGTTTTTCCGTTTTGGTACAATATTTTTCTGAAACTAATTGCTCCTTCCAAAGCACTACCAGCAGCACCGAGATGTAAAACAAGAATTAGGTCGCAACCGTCGCAGACGCAAGGTCGCGTAAAATGGGAATCGGGATATTTCCCACTAGCACGCCTCCAGACACAAACTAGAGATAATACAGATAGTTAGTTGATATTTTATGTAGCCCATGAATCATATATGATCATGAATCATATATAATTCATGGGATGGTTGGATATCATTTATGATTCATATCCTTTGATTAACTATTGTCCGGAGCTGTAGTCATGCCTACTCATCGCCTTATAAACATAATTATTTCTCTTATTAGAACCAGAAATTAAACATTAAAATCGTTTATGTTTTATTTTTATAAAATATTAAAATGGCACTCTAATTAATTAAACACTATCTTATATTGGTAGCCCGCTTTTCATATTATCAACGAGCGGACTGAAAAAAGTCTGTCGCCCGATATAAACTTTATCTAGGTTTATCCATGGTGCCATGCTACGAGGACAGGTCTTTCTGTACTCTTCATCTTCATCATCAGGTCTTTTTATCTCCACTGCAGGAGCACGACCCTCTCTGTACTACCATAGCCATAATTAGCCAGAGCTGCTAGAGGACTTGGCCTACACCCTCCTCGCTGGCTAGACGGGTTGGAGCTTGTATTTCCTAAGTCGCCTTCTACGACAACCACGGGAGGACTTGGAGTGGCCCAATTCTACTCTGCCGGGAAACTACACGGCGATTCTGTACCCTAACTATGTTGCAAAGCAAGTGTATGTGGGATTTTTGAATAAATTTGAATAAGCCCGCCGCCGCGGCAACAATAAGCGTCGAGGTTTGCAACATGCGAGGTAATGGGTTTTTTTCGGCCTTTTCGCACGCCTACTCTGGAAATGAGGTTTTTTGCGTATTATTTTAGCACGTGTGGGATTTTTTTACAAGCTTTTATATATTTTTAGCCATTCCGGTATTTCAATCTGCAGTCTAATCTTGCTAATAAAATTTTGTAGTAGTACTTTTATTGACAAGCGCGTACGAAAAATGGGAAAATGGAACGGTGGTCAGATTGACATACAATACGGACATATAACTAATAATTGACCGAGCGAGCGAAGCGTCCCAGTTTCGAGACCGTCCAAAAATGGTTTAGTCCGGCTGTCCGTCAGTTTGACCGCAACTTTTTTGTCTGAATTATCTTTAACGGATCGGGGTGATTCGCGAGATCTATAGCTCAAAAGTAGTCACAATAAAAGCTTGAATAAAAATTCAATTTACAAATATGATATTTTTCGAAATGAGGACGAAAATATTTGACAAAGATGGGACGAAATTTTGACTTCTTTATTGCACTGAGTAGAATAATAATTAAATGTAAACATAAAGTAGGTTAACCTACAAAGGGTTTTTTTGGTGTACCTGATAATTATCATCATCATCATCACCAGGTCTTTTTGTCTCCACTGCAGAAGCATAACCTGTACTACCAGAGCCATACTTGGCCAGAGCAGCCAGAAGACTTCGGCCTACACTCCCCCCGCTGGCCAGACGGGTTGGAGATGTGTCATTAATGTTTATTAGCTTTATTTGAGTCGCCTTCTACGACATCCACAGAAGGACTTGGAGTTGCCTTATTCTTTTCTGCTGGAACGGCATATACACGCTAACTTTTCATTGGTTTTGGAAAAAAAAATGTCGTACAGTAAATAAATTCCTCTATCCATATACGTAATCCAAATTTCTGTATGTCATAAGATAAAAAAGTTGCGTAAATGAGTTCCGATCGAGACCACGTAGTTGCACGCCGGCCAAACAGCTGTGGAATGTCGGCTGAGGCGCTGAGGCGATGTATGGCGGCAGTGCTACTAATTGATCTCACAATTTTACTTTCGAGTTTAAGACAACATTTTTTGTTTCTGAATTTTTATTTTGAATAGCTAATTAGGTCTTACTAACAATGCCTATGAAGTGGCCTTCGGTTTCAAAACCAATGAAAAATCACCGTGTATTTGATGATAATACTGTGGACCATATATTTTTTCGTCTAAATAAATAAAAAAAACTGGTAAATACATCAACAAATTAGAAAGACTTTTAAACCCTTCCTTACACCTGAATCCTTTAATGTAATAAAAGACGGTTTTGGCCATTTTAATTCATAAACTTTACGTACTTCCGCGAACCATAATCAAAGCTAACGACCTCGTTAAAATAAAAAGGTTTTATTCATTTTACATGTAAAGGCCTTTAAATTAGGCTCCTTGGTCGAGTTGTTAAAAAACATAATGTTGTGAATTTTCATGAGGCCCGTCTAAACTGGTGCAGTGGAAAATTAACTCACCTTTGAAGGTAGGTTCACAAAATTTTTTTAGGGTTCCGTACCCATAGTGTAAAGACGGAATCCTACTACTAAGGCTCCATTGTCAGTCAGTCTGTCTGTCTGTCTGTCAGACTATCACCAGGCAGTATCTCATGAACCGTTATAGCTAGACAGTTGAAATTTTAACAGATGATGTATTTCTATTGCAATATTTAAAAGAACAAATTCTTAAATCAGAATAAAATAAATTTAATATTTACGGGGGCTCTCATACAACAAACGCGATTTTCTTTGCCGTTTTTGCTTGATATTAATAATGGCAAGAGGTAGATGCTTGAAATATTTACAGAATATTCAGTCGTAGGTATATTCACTTTTTAGAAAAAAAATAATTAAATTAAAATAAAAATAATGTCTAACACACGCTCCCGTACAAACAAACGTGATTTTTAATAGTAATGGTACGGAACCCTTCGTGCGCAAGTCAGACTCGCACTTGGCCTGTTATTTCTAAATGTCTACATCTAGACATCAAAGTTCTAAATAAAGGCAAAGTAGATACCTACGCGTTCAATGAGATATACTTGCTCTATCTTTTCTACTTTCACCATTTCATTCGAAATCTTACCGTCTTTTATTTCTGTTGTCATTGGCCCAAAAGTAAATACTATATTTTACGACCTCCGCGGTGTATTGGTAACATAACAACTTTAGTTTGCCATTCAGCAATCCTGGGTTCGATACCTATATCCCTATTACCTTTTCAAACAGAAATCCCACCTGGAAACATAAAGGGGTCGCCTTTCACGAATAAAATTGCATCTGTTTTTCTTACCTCATGAAAAGGAAAATGGCGGTCTCATCCTAAGATCATTGAGTCGTTAGTGAAAAAAAGTGATTACAAACCCAAAGGGTACGCCTTCCTAATGCCCTTGGGATTAATGTTATCTGTAATGTATTAGGCGCACGCATTTTGGTAATATAAAATAATGACGCTGCTTTGTTGTCTATTGTTGGCTTCGCTTTTTAGGGTTCCGTAGTGAACAATCGCCACGTCTGTCTCTCCGTCCGCGGCTTTACTCAGAGACTATGAAAGTACTAGAAAGCTGTTATTTGGCATAGGTATAAATAATAACAACTTTTCAAAAAAGGTCCCATACAAGTTTAGTGGAAGTCGAAGAAGAAGTTTTTATTAGAGTCAAGTGCGTCCCCTCCCCCCTAGGAATCCTCCACTGCGCGTGGCCCGACACGCACTTAGCCATTTTTTCTTTTTCATGTACTTAATAGTTCTTAGAAAATCTCCGTGGCGTAGTTGTCATGTTAGTCCGCCATCCAGAGGTCCCGGGTTCGATCCCCGGTCAGGGAAAGTTGAAAAATGGCCTTTTTCAAATTGCCTCGGGTCTTGGATGTTTATCTACATATGTATTATTATAAAATATGATATCGTTGAGTTAGTATCCCATAACATAAGTCTCGAACTTACTTGGCTAGCTAGGTACTTTGTTAAGTAATTTGAAAGAAAGAAAGAAAATTGCTTAATTTGGTGCAAAATAGGAGTTACGTTATCCATAATAATTACTAAACTGTTTTTCCACCAATTTATGTTTATCTCTCTCTAATTTATAACTCTTTCGCAAGCGTTACATTTTATTATGTGCAAACATTGTATTAGATTATACAATACAATATAACAGAAATTAACTAAAAATTACAACAACAACAAAAAACAATATAGGCACAAAGGCGGACTTATCACTATAAGGCCTAACGCAGACGACAGACTATCCGTGCCGCACTTTTTAGTCTGTGATAGTCTGTGAAAATAGAACCTATGGAATCATACGCAGTAACGCATACAACGCGCGCCGGACTTTTTGCGCGTCCTGTGCGTAACTGCATGCAATCTCTTCCAGCCAACCTTTGGGTGGAGGAAAAAAATAATTTGAAACTACGTAGGCGCAATAATAAAAATTATAATAAGTATTCATTAATTAAAAGACACTAAAATGACAAAGCCCTTCTGACTAATAGGCGCTATGATAATTTTTCAAAACTAAAAACCTACATGTAATGTATTTTAACGTGTTAAAGGGTCTAATTACAGAAAAAACATTTGAATCTTCAAAACCTCCGAAATACCGCTGTTGCATAAAATGTTTATGCTTTGTCTTTAGTCGCCTCTTACGACGTCCAAAAAGATTGAGTGGTCCTATAATAGGCCGGAAGTCACACGACGTGAAGCCGTATCTAACCAACGAAACCACTTATGGGCAGGAAACGGAATTCCATCAAAGTCGGTGAAAAAGAAAACTGAAATTGAACTGATATGATAGGGGTCGCCATGTTATGTTTTGGCAGCCATATTGTCGGCGCTGCTCACACGGTTACCAAATTTCCTGTCTATTTCCGGACCCTTCAATTGGTCCCATATCTCAAATTCGAATCCCGATATCGACCAAGTTTCGACGAATATAAAAAGTTGACTCGGAATGAATTTATGATCAAAGTTTGTGATGGAAAACTTTTATGGGTTTCCAATTTATATTGATCATATTACCTATTTGTATGCATTCTTACGGACTCCCAAAAGAAAATTGAATTCGATATTTACTAGCATTGTGACCAAACATTGAATCCAAAACGGTTTCTCGCACACACTACTTATTACGTATCTTATACCTTTAAACGAGCAATTCTTGTATACTTATTTATTTATTTATATATTTATAAATTTCTGTGATCTCGAAAACGGTTCTAACGATTTCGCTGAAAATTGGAATATGGGGGTTTTCAGGGGTGAATCATCGATCTAGATTAGTCTTATGTTTGGGAAAACGCGTGTTTTCGAGTTTTCATACGTTTTTCTTTCCACGCAGAATATGGTCGCAAATTTTTTTCGCGCCGGCCGCCATTCGTTTGGCTCAGCGGTTAATGATGCGGACCGCTAGAAAAAGTGTTACGGGTTCGAATCCCACTCGGTGACTCACTTTTGTTTTTTTTTATGTTCAAGTTTATATATAATTTTTATTTTGTATTGTTTTTA
Source organism: Acrobasis consociella (assembly GCA_963555685.1). Lineage (NCBI taxonomy): Eukaryota > Metazoa > Arthropoda > Insecta > Lepidoptera > Pyralidae > Acrobasis > Acrobasis consociella. Next base: position 1,248,143 of record OY743118.1, read on the forward strand.
GACAAGTTTAAAAAGATGTAGTTAACGTTTGAGATGTAACCGAGCAAAGCTCGGTCACCTAGGTACTTTGTACCTAATAACAGACAGAGCATGCATTTTGGGTCTTGCTGCTCTAAGCAGATAGAGCATAAGTGCCACAAGACCCAAAGGCCACGTTATGTGGTGGTCGAGAAGGTGGAAAAAGAAATCAAAACAGTTAACGTTTGCTACCTGCATCGCCTATTATCATGATGCGCATTTTCGCCAATTCCCTCGATTGGCTTATAAGATAGATAGCGAGAATATTCCAAGTTTTTTCTTATCCCGAAAAAGAATTTAAGTTTCGTACCCGATAAAATACCCTATACTCACAAGGGTCAATATCATTCATCTTTCAATAAGCACAAGTCTGATATTCGTCCGGAATTCGTGAAATATCCGACGGCACAAAGTGTCACTCCCGATCTGTGATAATCCAATATGTCGACCTCATGAAGTGTCCGTAAAGATTCGATATTCGTTTCGATTCTTTTGCGATAAAATAGATAGACAGATGTTTCGTTTTTGTCATGGTATAACCCTTCAAGCAAGGTATACCGGCATAGTATAATAAAACAAGGTATTCTCTTCCCGTGACAGCTGATGACGTAGGTGGAACTTTAATACGTCATCAGTTTGATGTGTTGCGACTGTGTGAAATTGAATTACCCGAGCGTAATGCATTTTTGTACTTTATATACCGATTTCGAATTAATAATCCATTATATCAATTATAAAATATTGAATTGATGAATCACGCGAGATACTAAATAGCTAAGTTACTTAATATTTTATTTAATATTCATAAACTTATTGACAATGTCCTTAAATTTACTGAAAAGAACAATGAGTGGCAACACATCGTGACGTAGTCAAGTTCCATCTCGGAAAGAGAATACCTTGTTTTATTATACCATGGTGTTTGTTATCTGTGATATTTTGGCAACTTCTGTGACCTAGTAGTTTAGGAAGTCCTTGGACCCGCAGTGGACGTTATGCGGCTGAAATGATGATGATAATAATGTGGCCCAGTAATCATCATGCCAGGCTGTCACACTAGAAGTCCCGGGTTCGATTCCCAGTCAGGTCGAGATGGAAATTGATCTTTTTCACGACTACGAAACTGAACTTCGACAAACCGTATTACGTCAACATTTTATTTTGACAATATGTAACTTCGATGCGTCTTTATTTCGACAATATTTTAGCTCGAAATATCTCAAGTCCGGTTACTGTGAATTGGTGTAGAAGTTGGTTCTTAATTTTGAAAAATTATATCAGATAAACTTCAATGCATCGGGGGTGACTCGCGAGATCTGCAGCTCACAGACCCCTAGTTGTATTGTGTAGTGTCTCTTTGTTGGTAAGTCTTTATCTATCTATCTTTATTGTTACAAGCTATTATTTAATTTGCTATGTATCTTGTATATATAAGAATGTTTGTCTAGGTCAAATCTTGCAACTCAATTTTTAACCGTTATCCTCAACTGATTCAGCTGAAATTTTGTATAATTGAGTAAGTCGGATGACAATGCCATATTATAGACAATGAGCTGTTCTCATGATGGAGCCTGAGATATTCGACGGTACTCTGTTAAATAACAACATGACCTCATTAAGTAGGACTTGTTTGATTTGTCTTGACAAGCACTTTACCATATACATAAACGATATGCCTAGAGTCTGATCACGGAGAAGGAAAGTGGTCGGTAGAACTCAGTAATATTACGACGCAACTCCATCGAATAGTGGCTTTTTTTAATTTGTCTTAATAAGTACTTTAGCTCTGCAATAAAAGCTTGTAAAAAAATGAAAATATTTCAAAAACTTATTTTTTGCCTACAATTTTTTGTTGTGTCTCCTAAGTTCTAGTATATCATAGAGTTTGTTACAAAGTGACCTACATCTTACATATCTACACATGTTATTTAGTTACATCACATCGAAGGTTCCCTCACTCAACCGCCTACCATCAAACTAGGAATAAACCTGTATCCGGTAGTAGGTAGTCAGGGGCAGGTAGCATTGCGAGGGACTTGAATGATTACATCAGAACTAAACAACGAGAGACACATATTTGTGGTCGATACTCAAACTAGATTTTATCTGTGATTTGGGTAATCAACAACAGAATTACTGGCCCATAAAGATGACAAAAACGTGATTTAATGTAAAACTCTCTGAGAATCACCCAAAGTGTGGCCGCAGCCGTCGAAGTGGCTTTATTTGCATTTTGAACAGATTAAAAGGCCGATCGGGCCCTAATTGAGTCCCCGGGCGGAGGTTGTTGGCCAGATGGGGCCTGTTTGACAACAAAAATAATTGTACGAAGGCCTTTACGTACAAACATAGTATTTCACTATGTATAGGTACGTCTTTATAATGAAAAAGAAAATACAAGCTGAACAAAGTTTATAAACATCAATTAGACCTCTCTGGCCAGACGTGTTGTCTGGCCAGCGTGGAGAGTGTAGGCCAAAACCTCTAACTGCTCCGGCCATGTATGACTCTAGTAGTATAGAGAGCGTCGTGCTCCCGCAGTGGAGACTTAAGGACTTGAAGATGATGATGATGACGACGTCTTAAAAAATAAATATATGCAATACAAAACACACAGAACGAACTAAGCCCAAAGTAAGTTCGAGACAGTCTCGAACTTGTGATCAACGATACCTGTGATGTGAACAACGATACCTGTGGTATCGTTGAGTTAGTATAGCTATAGCTATCAGAACTCTCAGACTATCAGACTCTCAGAACACATAATTGATACTCCGCTTCTATGAATTACCATACCTGTGGTATCGTTGAGTTAGTATAGCTATAGCTATACTAACAATTTTTATGTAGTACACATAATTGATACTCCGCTTCTATGTTTAAACCATTATCCACCCAACTCAAGTTGACATTGACAGATGAGAGAGTTTCACTTTACTAAATGTCAACTTGATTTGGGCGGATAATGGTTTAAACCTAGTAACAAAGTTAGTCTGCGTTTTATAATAAGACGGATACAGTTTAACGACATCATATAGTTTCTAGAAGTCTAAGCTAAATAGCACTCATATCAGTTTTTATGCAATACTAAAATCACGTTGAAAATGGATATGATTGTGACAAGTGCCATTATTTTGTGACGTATTTTCACAATATCAAATAATTAATTTTTACATACATACATACTATCACGTCTTTATCCCTAATGGGGCAGACAGAGCATTTTGGGTCTTGCGGTTCTATGCAGAGCCCAGGGCCGCAAGACCCAAAAGTCACTTTTAGCGTCATGGTGGGCGAGAAGATGGAAAAGCAATCAATACAGTGATGGGTTGCTAGCCGCATCGCCTGTTAACATGATTTGCATTTTTGCCCATTCCCTCGATCGGCTTTTACGATCTGCGTGGAAAGAGAAGCAGCTGGTACATTCTAAGTTTTTTTATTTCTCCCAGACCAGCATGGGATAATTAATTTTTGACCCAAGAAAATACCTACCCAATTACTAATTTAAAATTGCATCATCAACATCATCATGTCTTTTTGTCTCTACTGCAGTAGCACGACCAAAGGACTTGGCCTACACTCCTCTCGCCAGACGGGTTGGAGAGGTCTCATTGATGTTTATTAGCTTTGTTTAGCTTGTATTTCCTAAGTCGCCTTCTATATACGACATCCACGAGAAGACTTAGTGCCTATTCTACTCTGCCGGTAACCACATGGCAAAACACGTCACGTTCCGATATCGCGAATTTATTATCCAAAAATTCCACATAACACCCAAAAGAAAATATATTGGCATCAAATTCTAATAAAAAAATAAAGCGATGAGTATCCTAACCCGTTATTACATCCGCTCTAACTCATAAATCGTGGAAAGTACCTAACAATTAAACACTTTGATTGCCATAGCGGGTCGGATGGGACGGCAATTTTTTATAATAACAAAAGGGATATACTACTTTTTTTCTAAAAAATTGTCATTCCTGATACGATTTAGTACCACGATGATCGTATAAATTGTTTAAATACATAAGTGAAAACCACAGGTAATGACAACCACATAATATTTTAAAACTAAAACCGATTTTACCCTTAAACTACATAATCAATTTTTATAAAATGTCAATTGGACAAGTAAACAATTTTCCAAATTGGTCCATGCGTATACGAATAATCGGTGAACATACTTAAAAAAAAACAAATTCAACGAATCGATAACATTTGATCGGCACTACTATTGCTCGACATCAATTCAGTCAACCTGTTTTAACCTGTCATCTGTGAGCAGACCGAAATCCGGTCGACATGCATTGTTTTACTATTGTGTCTGGTGTTTTGCACAGACGACAGGTTAACGAAGGTGGTCTAGACCACCTTTACGTGTACCATTACTTCAGCGGCTGAACTTCGGCATAGTGTGCTTAGGGTCGTGTGGCCTTGGGCTCTATTTGCTTAGAACCGAAAGATCCAAAATGCTCCATCTGCCCAATTAGGAGTAAGGGCGTGATAGTGTACGTGTTACACCTACTTACATTCTACCGTTTCTTCCAAATACCTAAATATGTACATAGTAATAAATAAATATCCAGCCAAATTAACAATTTCTTTCTTTTATACCTAACCTACACGAGAACCCCGTAATTACCCGTGAAACAGGAACATTAGGCCAAATCTTTACAGGCTGAAACACACAATGGAGTAATTTGGCTTTGTGTGCGTACATCCTATTGTTTCTCTTCGTGTGGGCCAGTGCCCTAAATGCCTAGTTTGCTTTAAAGACTTGAGGGGGCCGTAATTACTTTCATTGCAGTATTAAGTGCTGCATTTCTGCACACGGGAACAAAGGAATTGATTTAAACATTAGGGATCTAGGTGTCTATTCTTAATAGGTAAGCAACCTGGCACTTTTTACCGATCTTGCAACCCTTGACCTTAGTTATCCCGTGTTTGTTGTTTGTTTGTTTTTTGCGTTTGTGTGTATGTGTGTGTGAGATAGCTTGATGTACCTACTTTACAGATTAATATGAGTACCGTTTGGCTAACCTTAAAAACAATGGTCTTCCTATTATCACCCCTTGAGAAACAAGTTTAGAAGACTAATGAAATATTCAAATTACAGGCCATTTGCGACAGAATTTAATGTTATAATTATTATTATAAAGCACCATCAGGAAGAGAAATAATTATGTTATTTTTCGATGGGTCGGCATACTCGGGACGGGACAAACGATTCAATCACTGAGTTAACTACTTCGGAGTGGTAGCCGCGGGCATAGTGATAATGTAGGTATATTTTCGATCCCTAAACGGGAGTGACACAGGCCTGGTGTTGCGCCCTTGCGCCGTTGGGCATACAAAATCATAAATAAAGGAAATAAATAAGCAGAGAAATTGCTTCTATATGCATTTATATTTTGGCTATCTATAGGTAGCATCTATAGATAGAATTCTTTTTTTTCTGTGTAGGCTATAAACCTCCTGCCTGTCTTTGCATAATGGACTCCCCTAACCACTTGAAGTTTATCGGATGAAAAAGTTGTTCAGACAAAAAAGTTCAGAAATGGTTTTGAACATATTATTTAAATAGCTCTTTTTCCCTTTTTTTTTACCTATTTCGTTACCCAAAGTCTCTGTGAAGACTATTACCGTCGTATCTTGTAATCAGTTGACTGCCTCCGTGGTGTATTGGTTACGTTCGGCTCATACCCGGAGGTTGCGGGTTCGATTCCCGGCGGGGGCAACGACTTTGCGTTGTTGTCCTAGTTTGGTTACGACATAGTAGGCTGATCACCTGATTGTCTAATAAGTAAGATGATCCGTGCTTCGGAGGGCACGTTAAGCCGTCGGTCCCGGTTACTGTCTTTGACATTGGACGTTACCTAAAACCATGTCAGAAGCCTTTAAGGCGGTTTAAAAACTCTGACACTAGTGTTAGTTACTAACACACACGATAAGAAGAAGAAGATCAGCTACATGACAACTATTCAAATCAGACGATTTTTTCTAAACGTCATACGAGTAACAAACTACTAATCCTACTAATATTATAAATGGAAAAGTGAGTTTTTATATTTGTTTGTTTGTTACCTCTTCACGCCTTAACTACTGAACCGATTTGGATGATATTTGGTATGGATATAGTTTAAGACTCGGGGAAGGACATAAGGTACTCTTTATCCCGAAATTCCCACGGGGAGCGAAGCCCGCGGGTACAGTTAGTATTATATAAGCGAAAGTGAGTTTGTATATTTGTTTGTTACCACTTCACGCTTCAACCACTAAACCTTTTTAGATGAGATTTAATAGGCAGTACCTGGGCGACCGAGCTTTGCTCGGTTATATCTTAAACATCGAAAATACACGTTTTCCCAAACATAAGACTAATCTAGATCGATTGTTTACCACCGAAAACCCCCATATACCAATTTTCAGCGAAATCGTTAGAGCCGTTTTCGAGATCACAGAAATATATAAATAAATATACAAGAATTGCTCGTTTAAAATTTTTAAAATCGCCATTCCGACTCGCTAAGAAGAAGATATAGTTTGATACCCAGGTAAGGACATTGGATTGTTTTGATCCCGAAATTCCCACGGGGAGCGAAGCCCGCGGGAACAGCTAGTTTTCTTTCTAGAAATACAAATTGCTTTATGCTTTTTTTTTGAAGTCAAATATCGCTCTCCGCTTTAATAAATCAAAAATGATGTTGAATATGGATATGATCAATGAAATGTGACGCTATTTTGGGACATTTTATTTTAGGGACCGAATAATTAATTTTTGACCCAGTTATCTACCCAATTGCCTCGTTACAATACTTATAGGATGGGGAAGAGGTAGTAACAATTCGTACTGTCACTATTTGGCCCGTATGACAGTTATAAAAAAATATACTAACATATACTTTCTTTTTCAGGTAAGTACGTCGATGGATCTTATGTTTTTACAGTAAGTAAAAGCTTAAATTTCCTATAAGTCACTTTATTTCGTAAATTATTATTTATCATTTCAGCCGCACAACGTCCACTGCTGGACATAGGCCTCTCCCAAAGATTTCCAAAATGACCGATCTAGAGCGGCTTGCATCCAGCGCCTTCCAGCGACCTTGGTTAGGTCGTCAGACCACCCTGTGGGTGGGTGTCCTACGCTTCGCTTGCCTGTACGTGATTATTATTAATAATTATTATGATTTACTAACAAATTTCTTACCTATCATAGTAAACTTATTAATAATATAATAATTACTAGTAATGATTTAGTCTTGAATGTTCTTAAGAATTTCCTAGATTTTTCCATACGATAGTCTACGTTTTATTTTGAAACCACATGTCAGATTTCGGCAACATAAGTTTCTCAACGTTTTGAAAACTAGTTTCCAACAAATCAAATCAGCCACTTTTTTCTAAACGACAAAACAAGCATTTTCTATGGGATTGGTATAAAATAAAAACGAATGACGTCATAGTTTCTTAGAGTCAAATAGCGCTCTTAATATCAGTTTTTCCGCATTACTAAATCTTATATCACGTTGAAAATGGATATGATCAATGACAAGTGACATTATTTTGTGACATTTTATTCTTTTAACAGTGCCAAATAATTTATTTTTGACCCAGGAAACTTGCTTATTGTTTGTCATAATCGTTGTATAACGTTGAACTCTATACGTATTCTACTCTGTGCTCCAACTGCGAAGCAATATAGAAGTTGGAATGGTATTTTAATATCTTCGCAAATTCGTTAACAAATTTATGGGGGTTTGTCGCTAATCGCCGTGTTTGGACCTCGTTCACACAATTTTATGGCATTTTTATGGTTTGGATGAAAGATATTGCGTGCCAGGTGAAAAGCGTACGTTTAACTTTGTTTTTAATTAAACTGTGTCATATATCTCAGCCGCTATAAAGGGAAGGTTATCAAAATATTATTGTGTCTTGTATATGTATTATACAACGTGGAAGGGACATAGCTGTTATAATTCAAACCACGGGCTATACTAGATTTGATAGTATAATGATAATAAAATACTTAAATGTCAAAAAAACAAAGACATACTCGACATTCCTATATATACAAATTGCCCGTGTGGCTGCACACTTTCGTACGGAAATGCCGATTTTTGAAGTGAAAACTTCTTTAGCGGCGTTGTGCACTTTTTTTGGAATGGGTAAAAAATCTTAAACTCGCGTCAGGACACGTGGCCTGATCGAAAATTCGTAAGAAGGCGCAGGGTGCTTGCGCGAATGTTCGTGTGTGTTTATGTTACAGCGTGCTACGCACATCCATGGATGGTGACAGCTGATGGCTCGACCGTCTGTGTAGTGGCCATACTGCTGTGTATTTGAAAATGATTTTGTTGAAAATGAATTTGGTCATGCTTGTGACATTTGTGACAGACTGTGGTTCAGAAAAGATTTGAAATATTTTATACTGATAATTAAAGCAATTCGTGCAAAATTATTCCCTAACCATTCCAAAATACCAAAAATGCACAACGTTAATATTCAAGTTTTCACTTCTGCCGGCACTCCCAGAGTGCAACCCGTCGTTTTTTTTTTAAAGTGTTGTCTTTTATTTTAATTTCATTATACTACAGTGACAGTCTAGTATAGCCCATAGTTTTAATTTTTGGTTGTACTGATTTGTATAAGGGTATATAGTAAACATATAAAACTTCCTTTTGAACTCTATTGGTTTCCACTATGCTGAATTTAGGATACTGATTTTATATCTTTGCCTGTTTTGCAAAGAAAATACGTTGCATAGTTTACGTAGACGTATAGGTACCTGATTTGCTATTTTTCAACAACTCAAATCGGATCCTTTTTCTAAACGCCAAACATTTTTTATGAAATTTGTATGAAATACAGGCTAATGGCGTCATAGTTTCTCGGAGTAAAATAGCGCTCTTGATATCAGTTTTTCTGCAGTAATGACTAATGAATCTAAAATCATTATTTTATTTAGTGAACGGGTTACTCACGTATAGAGTCAGCTACTGCCGACATGTTTCGACCTGATCCGGAGGTCTTCTTCGGGGCGAATGTGACGAGCTGACTCTATACGTGAGTAACCCGTTCTCTAAATAAAACAATGATTGTATCTCACGTTAGTTTTAATCAAAAAATCTAAAATCACTTTGAAAATGGATATTATCAATAACATGTGACATTATTTTGAGACAATATACCTATAGAGTCCTCTTACCCTAGACCAAACTACTCGTTTTCATACAAACGTAGTCTACGTTTTATTTCGAAACGACATGCCCGATTTCGGCAAAATTTTGAAATTTCATGCGTATTGCAATTATCTAGGTTAACTGCTTAGGTTAACTGCCTCCGTGGTGTAGTGGTTAGAGCGTTTGACTCATACCCGGAGGTCGCGGGTTCGATTCCCGGCGGGGGCAACGACTTTGTGTTGTTGTCCTAGTTTGGTCAGGACATTGCAGGCTAATCACCTGATTGTCTGATAAATAAGATGATCCGTGCTTCGGAGGGCACGTTAAGCCGTCGGTCCCGGTGACTGTCTTTGACATTGGTCGTTACCTAAAACCATGTCAGAGGCCTTTAAGGTTGAACTAGTCGCTGACTCGAACTCACGGGTGGGCGTGGCCTAAAGCATGTTGTTTCATCTAACATTGTGGCGGGCGAAAGCAGTGTGGTGAAACGGAGCGACAAAGTAGGTAAATCGAGCGCGTAAAAAAATACGTAAACTCATTTGGGAAAAGGGGTTTTAAGCAACAACTACTGCCTTAATTAATTACAAATAAAGTTTATTATAATCTTCGATAGTTAAGCTGTGTCGGTGCGGTCTTTGTTTTGAGATTTTACACTTCTTATATTACTTATTTAAGCCGAAAGTTGCGTAAAAATTAGCAAGAAAAACGAATCTTTGATGGCTCATAACTTTTAAATGGCTTTTTATTTTACTATTCTGTATCCATACCGACAACATTTATAATGAGACAAAACGATATCATGCTAAACTTTGGATTTACTATGTCAAACAGTGAAGGAAATCCCCTCCGCAATTTGTATAGAAAAAGTATTGACTAGTTCAACCTTAACCCGTCAACGACCGGAATCGCAGACACAATAGATTTCTATTGTTAACGGGTTCACATGTGAACCGTCGGGGTTTGATAGATTAAGGCGGTTTAAAAACTCTGACACTAGTGTTAGTCACTAACACACACGATAAGAAAAAGAAGGGTAATAATTGGTTTTCGACAGTAAAAATATTGGTTTGTATGGAGAAGTCTAGGGTAAGGCGATTCCATAATTTATTTTGACCCAGGAAAGTACTTACCCAATTATACGTTCATACGTCACGAATGATTGCTTTATCTTGAGAAGTACCTAGAAACACCACAACCCTTACGAAATTACAAAACAAGTTGCCAAGACCTCCCTAATCCGAGAGTTGTTCAACCGCTCATAATAAATTAACTTCGAACAACAGTAAATGGTATGAATTAATTAAGTACTCAACTTCGTGAATATATAGAAAAAGTTTAGTTCACCATTCTCGATATTCTGCTAATGTATTATTAATCTTAGTTGTCAACTTTGAACAAGATTTGGTAAGACATTAAAGATAAATAAATAGGCACCTATATATAAAAGACATAAAGGGACATATCACACAGATTGTGCTAGCCCCAAAGTAAGTTTAAGACTTGTGTTATGGGATACTAACTCAACGATACTATATTTTATAACAAATACATATATAGATAAACATCCAAGACCCAGAACAATTTGAAAAAGGCCATTTCCCAACTTGCTCTGACCGGGGATCGAACCCGGAACCTCTGGTTGGCGGACTAGCATGGTAACCACTACGCCACGGAGATCGTCAAAAATAGATCTACTAAATTGTAATACAGACATAACTACCACTTTTTTTTGGCTCGTATGGCCTCTCTCATATCTACTTGAACTTGTGCTTTGCAAATTTTTACTAATTTGCTAAAAAATAAAGGTCCATTATGTTTTGATAATCTAGTTCACTGACAAATTAAATAATATATTTTTTGCCCAGTCCACATTCAGTATGTTCACGAATTATTCGAAGACGCCTGGACAGATTTAGAAAATTCTTTTATGTTATAAATGGCATACTTGTCAATAGTCCCATAGAAATTTTATCAAAATCGGTTCTGTACTTTGGAGGTAAAGTCGGTATTATTTTTGAAAAAATATTAACTAAACAAAAAGGAGAAAATTCAAATTGGGCCCAAAGTCAAAGTTCCAGCTGTCAGGCGGCCATGAAGTCTATAGTTAGTACTACTAATGGTGATCATTTGTTAGTATGGCATGAAACCTGTGGGGTTATTCCACAACTTTTTATTTCCATTTAAAGATTTATTTCTTTCATACTTTTTTCCCAAATGCCGGCCAGATTCCGGCGATGCACTAGGTTATTAGCACTAGTGACGGTGAGCAATTATTACTATGGCATTAAAAAAGTAGGGTTATTCCACAACGAGGTATGGGCTTTTGAAAAGTGAACTTTTCATACATTTAAAAAAAAAGTGCCGGCCAGAAGGCGGCCACAATTTCAATTGTTAGTATTACTTACTAATGGCAATCATTTGTTAGTATGGCATGAAATCTGTGGGGTTATTCCACAACTTTTTATTTCCATTTAAAGATTTATTTCTTTCATACTTTTTTCCCAAATGCCGGCCAGATTCCGGCGATGCACTAGGTTATTAGCACTAGTGACGGTGAGCAATTATTACTATGGCATTAAAAAAGTAGGGTTATTCCACAACGAGGTATGGGCTTTTGAAAAGTGAACTTTTCATACATTTAAAAAAAAAGTGCCGGCCAGAAGGTGGCCACAATTTCAATTGTTAATATTACTAATGGCGATCATTTGTTAGTATGGCATGAACCCTGTGGGGTTATTCCACAATTTTTTATTTCCATTTAAAGATTTATTTCTTTCATACTTTTTTCCCAAATGCCGGCCAGATTCCGGCGATACACTAGGTTGTTAGCACTAGTGACGGTGAGCAATTATTACTATGGCATTAAAAAAGTAGGGTTATTCCACAACGATTTATGGGCTTTTGAAAAGTGAACTTTTCATACATTTTTAAAAAAAGTGCCGGCCAGAAGGCGGCCACAATTTAAATTGTTAGTATTACTAATGGCGATCATTTGTTAGTATGGCATGAACCCTGTGGGGTTATTCCACAATTTTTTATTTCCATTTAAAGATTTATTTCTTTCATACTTTTTTCCCAAATGCCGGCCAGATTCCGGCGATACACTAGGTTGTTAGCACTAGTGACGGTGAGCAATTATTACTATGGCATTAAAAGTGTAGGGTTATTCCACTACGATTTATGGGCTTTTGAAAAGTGAACTTTCCATACATTTAAAAAAAAAGTGCCGGCCAGAAGGCGGCCACAATTTCTATTGTTAGGGATACTTACGTTCATCATTTGATAGTATGGCATGAACCCTGTGGGGTTATTTCAAAACTTTTTATTTCCATTTAAAGATTTAATTCTTTCATACTTTTTTCTAAAATGCCGGCCAGATTCCGGCGATGCAGCAGATTGTTAGCACCTGTGACGGTGAGCAATTATCAGTAAGACATAAAAAGTGTAGGGTTATTCCACAATGATGTATGGGCATTCGAAAAGTGAACATTTCAAACATTTAAAAAAAATGCCGGTCAGAAGACGGCCACAATTTCAATTGTCAAGGTTACTAGTGGCGATCAATTGTTAGTATAGCATGAAACCTGTGGGGTTATTCCACAACTTTTTATTTCCATTGAAAGATTTCTTTTTTCATACGACGAATATTCATTGAAGGCCTTCGAAATAATTCGATAGATCAAGCTGGAAGCCCTCGGAGTTTTCGATTTGGATCTGCGTCGGTTGGAGTGTTGACTTCATCAGCCGCGATCTTTCGACCTTGAGATCAATATTGACGATGCCTCATAATATTCCTTGATCGCTCCCGGTTTTGATCCGATGTATCACGAGACATCGTTGAATATTCGTCTCTTAGTCATTAAGATCAAGTCGATTTCGTTCTTAACAGGGGGCTGGTTCTTCTTTGCTGCACCTATCCAGGTCCACTTCCTTTGCGGTGGCTTCTTGAAGAAAGAGTTCATCGCAAAGAGTCCCTCTTGCTTCAAAAAATCAGCCAGCCTACGTCCCCTGTTATTTCGTACTTCGTATCCGAAGTTTCCCAGCCTAAACTCTCCATCGCCTCGTTTCCCCAGTTTTGCGTTAAAATCCTCCATAACGACCGTAAAATAGGTTTCAGAAGTATGTATGGCCCTACATGTCCACATACACTTCATCCACCTCTTCATCGGAGTGATCATATATACATTGGCATATATACCTACCTGTATAACCTTTATCGAGCATCTTTTAGATACTCTAAGTATCATGTATATTACCCTGCTAGAGACACTCTCGATGGTTGTGAAGTTGTTAATGAGGGATTTGTAGACGATAAAACCCGACACCATGCTGGGACTTCTTTTTGTCCCTTTCCCGGTGATAGAATAGGTTACAAGACTTTAGGGTTGTCGTTGGTTTTATTGCAATAGTAATAATTGCTCACCGTCACTAGTGCTAACAACGTAGTGCATCGCCGGAATCTGGCCGGCATTTGGGAAAAAAAGTATGAAAGAAATAAATCTTTAAATGGAAATAAAAAGTTGTGGAATAACCCCACAGGTTTCATGCCATACTAACAAATGATCGCCATTAGTAATACTAACAATTGAAATCGTGGCCGCATTCTGGCCGGCACTTTTTTTAAAAATGTATGAAAAGTTCACTTTTAAAAAGCCCATAAATCGTTGTGGAATAACCCTACACTTTTAATGCCATAGTAATAATTGCTCACCGTCACTAGTGCTAACAATCTAGTGCATCGCCAGAATCTGGCCGACACTTGGGAAAAAAGTATGAAAGAAATAAATCTTTAAATGGATATAAAAAGTTGTGGAATAACCCCACAGGTTTCATGCCATACTATCAAATGATCACCATTAGTAGTACTAACAATTGAAATAGTGGCCGCCTTCTGGCCGGCACTTTGACATGTGGACCAAAAAATGTATGGCGCCTGAATGGTCTCCTTTCATTTATTAACGGTTATATAGAGTTGAGCTACACCTGTCAGCATGGATCAGCAGTTACGCATCCTACTATCCTTTTCTGTCGCTCAAAACCGTCATTTGCCAAAGCGAGAGAGAGCGACGGAACGCTACACGGCCGGTGCTATAGCGCGCCGTCACTCTCTCTCGCCCTACACGGAAAAAAATAAATTTCCACTATACTACAAGAATGTATAGTTGTTCAAGTTTTGTTGATATTACAATAACTATGTTATTACCACCGATTTATTCGTTTCCTCAAAGATTTGATTAATTTCTAATACTATGTATTTGTAGTCTGTGCGACGACATTCTAGTGGTCGTAATATGTAGTGCTAAAATATTATATAGTAGTAGAAACTATGTAAAGGAGACCATTCAGGCGCCATACATTTTTTGGTCCACATGTCAAAGTGCCGGCCAAAAGGCGGCCACTATTTCAATTGTTAGTACTACTAATGGTGATCATTTGATAGTATGGCATGAAACCTGTGGGGTTATTCCACAACTTTTTATATCCATTTAAAGATTTATTTCTTTCATACTTTTTTCCCAAGTGTCGGCCAGATTCTGGCGATGCACTAGATTGTTAGCACTAGTGACGGTGAGCAATTATTACTATGGCATTAAAAGTGTAGGGTTATTCCACAACGATTTATGGGCTTTTGAAAAGTGAACTTTTCATACATTTTTAAAAAAAGTGCCGGCCAGAATGCGGCCACGATTTCAATTGTTAGTATTACTAATGGCGATCATTTGTTAGTATGGCATGAAACCTGTGGGGTTATTCCACAACTTTTTATTTCCATTTAAAGATTTATTTCTTTCATACTTTTTTTCCCAAATGCCGGCCAGATTCCGGCGATGCACTACGTTGTTAGCACTAGTGACGGTGAGCAATTATTACTATTGCAATAAAACCAACGACAACCCTAAAGTCTTGTAACCTATTCTATCACCGGGAAAGGGACAAAAAGAAGTCCCAGCATGGTGTCGGGTTTTATCGTCTACAAATCCCTCATTAACAACTTCACAACCATCGAGAGTGTCTCTAGCAGGGTAATATACATGATACTTAGAGTATCTAAAAGATGCTCGATAAAGGTTATACAGGTAGGTATATATGCCAATGTATATATGATCACTCCGATGAAGAGGTGGATGAAGTGTATGTGGACATGTAGGGCCATACATACTTCTGAAACCTATTTTACGGTCGTTATGGAGGATTTTAACGCAAAACTGGGGAAACGAGGCGATGGAGAGTTTAGGCTGGGAAACTTCGGATACGAAGTACGAAATAACAGGGGACGTAGGCTGGCTGATTTTTTGAAGCAAGAGGGACTCTTTGCGATGAACTCTTTCTTCAAGAAGCCACCGCAAAGGAAGTGGACCTGGATAGGTGCAGCAAAGAAGAACCAGCCCCCTGTTAAGAACGAAATCGACTTGATCTTAATGACTAAGAGACGAATATTCAACGATGTCTCGTGATACATCGGATCAAAACCGGGAGCGATCAAGGAATATTATGAGGCATCGTCAATATTGATCTCAAGGTCGAAAGATCGCGGCTGATGAAGTCAACACTCCAACCGACGCAGATCCAAATCGAAAACTCCGAGGGCTTCCAGCTTGATCTATCGAATTATTTCGAAGGCCTTCAATGAATATTCGTCGTATGAAAAAAGAAATCTTTCAATGGAAATAAAAAGTTGTGGAATAACCCCACAGGTTTCATGCTATACTAACAATTGATCGCCACTAGTAACCTTGACAATTGAAATTGTGGCCGTCTTCTGACCGGCATTTTTTTTAAATGTTTGAAATGTTCACTTTTCGAATGCCCATACATCATTGTGGAATAACCCTACACTTTTTATGTCTTACTGATAATTGCTCACCGTCACAGGTGCTAACAATCTGCTGCATCGCCGGAATCTGGCCGGCATTTTAGAAAAAAGTATGAAAGAATTAAATCTTTAAATGGAAATAAAAAGTTTTGAAATAACCCCACAGGGTTCATGCCATACTATCAAATGATGAACGTAAGTATCCCTAACAATAGAAATTGTGGCCGCCTTCTGGCCGGCACTTTTTTTTTAAATGTATGGAAAGTTCACTTTTCAAAAGCCCATAAATCGTAGTGGAATAACCCTACACTTTTAATGCCATAGTAATAATTGCTCACCGTCACTAGTGCTAACAACCTAGTGTATCGCCGGAATCTGGCCGGTATTTGGGAAAAAAGTATGAAAGAAATAAATCTTTAAATGGAAATAAAAAATTGTGGAATAACCCCACAGGGTTCATGCCATACTAACAAATGATCGCCATTAGTAATACTAACAATTTAAATTGTGGCCGCCTTCTGGCCGGCACTTTTTTTAAAAATGTATGAAAAGTTCACTTTTCAAAAGCCCATAAATCGTTGTGGAATAACCCTACTTTTTTAATGCCATAGTAATAATTGCTCACCGTCACTAGTGCTAACAACCTAGTGTATCGCCGGAATCTGGCCGGCATTTGGGAAAAAAGTATGAAAGAAATAAATCTTTAAATGGAAATAAAAAATTGTGGAATAACCCCACAGGGTTCATGCCATACTAACAAATGATCGCCATTAGTAATATTAACAATTGAAATTGTGGCCACCTTCTGGCCGGCACTTTTTTTTTAAATGTATGAAAAGTTCACTTTTCAAAAGCCCATACCTCGTTGTGGAATAACCCTACTTTTTTAATGCCATAGTAATAATTGCTCACCGTCACTAGTGCTAATAACCTAGTGCATCGCCGGAATCTGGCCGGCATTTGGGAAAAAAGTATGAAAGAAATAAATCTTTAAATGGAAATAAAAAGTTGTGGAATAACCCCACAGATTTCATGCCATACTAACAAATGATTGCCATTAGTAAGTAATACTAACAATTGAAATTGTGGCCGCCTTCTGGCCGGCACTTTTTTTTTAAATGTATGAAAAGTTCACTTTTCAAAAGCCCATACCTCGTTGTGGAATAACCCTACTTTTTTAATGCCATAGTAATAATTGCTCACCGTCACTAGTGCTAATAACCTAGTGCATCGCCGGAATCTGGCCGGCATTTGGGAAAAAAGAATGAAAGAAATAAATCTTTAAATGGAAATAAAAAGTTGTGGAATAACCCCACAGGTTTCATGCCATACTAACAAATGATCACCATTAGTAGTACTAACTATAGACTTCATGGCCGCCTGACAGCTGGAACTTTGACTTTGGGCCCAATTTGAATTTTCTCCTTTGTTGAATATGATTGTACTAAACAGTTTGTAAAGCAAACTAAATGAACCGTTACCTATACAACGGTAACAGTAGGGCATACCCAAATTTTCCGGGGTCCAGTGGCACCCCCATTTGAAATAAATCATTTAAAGGGAAACGGTGATATCATTTGAAATTTCGTCTTGACCAAACCCTAGATAACCTTTTTAACTATTTTATGAACTACTGTTTATAATTTAAAGTGCGAACGTGAAGCTTTTCTACGCACATTAGCTAAAAGTGGCCGTTTTTCGCAAATGTGCGTAGAAAAGCTTCTCGTTAAGGATATGATATTTTTTTCCGTGTAGCTAATGACGGTTCTGAATGACAGAAAAGGATAGCAGCATGCGAAAGTGCTATTACGTGCTGACAAGTGTAGCTCGACATTATATTATACACTAACAGTGTGAAAGCGAAGCCAATATTAGGCCGCGTTATTGTTTCCATTCCTCACTATCCATAATATCCATGTTGGGTTTTCTCCAGAGCAATCCAATGAAATACGGACAGATCATTCCACTCTCGTGTTTAATCACTTGATAAAAATCCAATTACTATTAACTCGAATGACGATTCTCTTTTACAATATAATTTTCAAGAACTTATTAAATATGTACGCGCCATATAAAACTAAAAACTTATTTCTGACAGACCAACTCAAATACCTCCCCATTTTTCTTTATTAGCCAATCACTGCTAAATGTTTGACATTAAGACATAGAGGATTGCCATAGACTAAATTACAAGCATTATAGACTTCACAGATTAAAAATATCTTAATAATGGTAATTTGCTTTCAAGTGCAAGAATTTACTGTATGAACAATCCTATCATGAATTTTTCGGCTGTAAAGTTTCATGTCCCTATTTTTATCGCAGGCTCTAAAAGCTAAGGCAGAACTAACGGGCCAATTGGCTTTCAATTGGGGCTTAAGGGCTTGGGCCGTAAAATGAAAGGTTCAAAATCTTACTTGCTCTATACCCTCTTATGTTTTCCCAAATTGGATTTTACAGTGCACGCTTTCAAGAATGTGGCTTTTGGTCACCTTTTAACGTTGCCTACTTTATTATTAAACAGTACCTGGGCGACCGAGCTTTGCTCGGTTACATCTCAAACATTAACTATTTTTTTTTAAACTTGTCAAAAAACAATGCAAAATAAAAAATGATATATAAACTTAAACATAAAAAAACAAAAGTAAGTCACCGAGTGGGATTCGAACCCGTAACACTCTTTCTAGCGGTCGGTATCCTTAATCGCTGAGCTAAAAACAAGGCGGTTGGCGCGACGAAATTAGCGACCATATTCTGCGTGGAAAGAAAAACGCATGAAAACTCAAAAACACGCGTTTTCCCAAACATAAAACTAATCTAGATCGATTGTTTACCCCCGAAAACCCCCATATACAAATTTTGAGCGAATTCGTTAGAGCCGTTTTCGAGATCACAGAAATTTATAAATATATATATATGTATAAATAAATATACAAGAATTGCATTGTTTACCCCCGAAAACCCCCATATACAAATTTTGAGCGAATTCGTTAGAGCCGTTTTCGAGATCACAGAAATTTATAAATATATATATGTATAAATAAATATACAAGAATTGCTCGTTTAAAGGTATAAGATATGTGTTCACGCATTCATACTCCGTGGCCACCGGGTGGAGGAGAGACGAAGCGAGGGGGGAGCAAGCAGCGGCCGGGCCGGCGCCTGCGCCGCCCCCACCGCCACTCCACTGACCGACAGACGCCGTCGCGGACACACGCGTAGTGCAATTTCTTTTAATAAAGTACATTTAATTCTGAACACAAATTTCTTTTAATGAAGTACGTTCAATCCTGAACATTTGGCGACCGTGAAAAAACGTTGCTGCCAAGCTGCCAGCAACGCCGAATTTGCATAAATCGAATACCAACGGATGACCGTTATTCGAAATATCAACGGAAAAGAAGACAAAGGATTTGGATTGGATTGCCGCGTATGCTGCCTTCGCACCCGTTAGTTGAGGAGAGCAGGTTCAAAAGTTACCTGAGGGAGGATATCTGGACGTCTGGAGTGTTATCCCGAGGGAAGTTGGTATATCCTTTCATTTATCCACTCTTTTTCCACCTTTCTTTGTGTAAACAGTTGCGCTCTAAAAGTGTTAAAGTAGTGTTCTAGCTAATAGCGTACCTATTTTTGTCATTTTGGTTTTTGCGTAAGCCAATGTTCCTATAGCGTTTCGCTTGCTGCCTACTTCGTGAAATTATTTAAAAGCATTTAGCGCTCCGAAAACGTTTAGTTTAAAAGCAGTTACTTCTTTTATTTTATTTAAGTACTGCATACATTCTTCTTTCACTATTTATTTCGTTCGGCTACTGCGCAAGCTTTAAAGTATTCACTATACCTACCTACATTTAAAAAATATTTTTGTGATTCATTTCGCATTCTTTTTTTCGCTAATATAAAATAAATACATAAATAAACCAATTATATGGTTTCATTCTTCTTTATTTAGCTTAATATAGCACTTTCAAAGGGCATTAATCGTTTCTGTGCTACTCGCCTCCCTTCCTACCATTGTTATAAAGTATAGTTTTTCATGCTTTATTGCCGATGATTCCAGGTCATACTGCATATTCAAATACTTGCACTAACGAAGTGTGAGACGTCCGAGTCCTGCTGTTGGTACCTGCGCTCGCGGCGCGCCGACGGCCGGTGAGGGCAAAGTGCAGCGACGGTTGGGTCAAAGTCCAGCCGTTAACGGGTTTGGATTGTTATCTAAGGTATCTCTTTATACACTTTATTCATTGCATATCTCAATCACTGTTTTTTGTTTTGTTGATTTAAGCTTTTGCCATGGAAGGAAAAGATTTAAAGGAATTAAATAAAAAGCGTAGCATAATTAAAGGTAGATTGACGAAGTTTAAAGATTACGTTAATGTTTTAAATCAAGTGGGTGCTGGAAAGTTAACAGTTAGTCAAATAAAGGAACTATCGCTTCGTATAGATAAAATTCAAGATTTATTGGCAGAATTTTCGGAATTGCAATCGGATATTGAATTACTTTCCGCTTGTCTTGATGAACAGTTGACTGAGAGGGAAACTATTGAGTCACAGTTCTATTCTGTTCTTTCCACGGCTCAGGTTTTATTAGAATCAAGTAATACAGAGATTTCTCCTAAGGGTAATGGAAGTGTTTCCGGCGAAAGTCAGTGCTCGCATTCAAATTCTATTAAACTTCCGACCATTTCTTTACCATCTTATGATGGAAATTATTTAAAATGGCTGGAGTACCGAGACACTTTTGATGCCCTCGTAAATAAAAATGATTTCGTGCCGTTGATCAATAAATTTCATTATTTAAGGTCTAGTTTAGAAGGTAGTGCCGCTGTAGTGATAAGATCATTTGAGTTCTCAGCCGATAATTATAAAAATGCATGGCAAACTTTATGTGAACGTTATAATAATAAGAATATTTTGATAAATAATCATTTGAAGGCATTATTAAATATAGATCCCATTACAAAAGAATCTTTTAAGGCGCTGAGATTTCTAATTGATCATATTTCGAAAAATTTAAGATCTTTACACTCTCTGGGCCTTCCAACCCAGCAGTGGGATGTATTAATAATATTTATAGTCTCAGCCAAGCTAGATACCACTACGAGTAGAAAGTGGGAGGAGCATAAAAATGACCTGTCGGATTTACCAACTTTAGATGATTATTATTCATTTTTACGTAGCCGCGCGGACGTTTTGGAAACTACGTACTATAATAGGTCTGATAAAAATGATTATAAACAGAACGGTAATCCGAACAAATCCGTACGATCTTTTTTCGCTGCCGCAGATCGTAGCAATTCAAAACTTTTATGTGTTGTTTGTAACCAAAGCCATCATGTCTATGAATGTGCCAAGTTTAAGAAATTAAGTTACGATGATAAGGTTAGTGAAGTTTCAAAACATAAGCTGTGCACAAAATGTTTACGTAGTGGTCATAATAATTTTCAGTGTCGATTGAAAGGTTCATGTCAGGTGTGTAGAGGAAAGCACAATACTTTGCTTCATAAACAAAGTAAGGACAGCTCGGCATCGAATCCCGATCAAGCCGCGCTGAGCGCGTCTACTAGTAACAATAACACCTCGCTCGGACAGGTTTCGTTATCAGCGGTGACGATGACTCACACGTTATTGTGCACGGCGCAAGTAGAAATTATCAATACAAATAACAATAACAGTGTTATTGCTAGGGCTCTTTTGGATACTGGTTCTCAGTCCTCATTTTTAACAGAAAATATGCGAAATAAATTAGGGTTCTGTATGCAAAATGAAAATATAAATGTATGCGGTCTAAACAATATTAAGACTAACATTTCTGGCAGTTGTAAAATAAACTTAAAGTCGTGTTTTACTTCATTCACTATTCAAGTATCGTGTTTAGTGGTGCCGACTATTACAGGTGTTTTGCCCAGCACTGAAATAAATGTATGTGAGTTAGGCATCCCTGAGAATATTCAATTGGCAGATCCTAGATTTTTCGAGCCATCAAGTGTGGATATTCTTCTAGGGGCAGACGTGTTTTGGTCTATCATAGGAACGAACCAAATTAAGTTAGGTGTTAATATGCCTACACTGCAAAATTCCCAGTTGGGTTGGTTGATCGCGGGCCCGGTGGGATTTAGTAGGTCTAAGTCTAAGGTCCAGTGTTTTTTCAATCAAGTAAGTGAAAATGATTTAAATAATTCCCTAAAGAAGTTTTGGGAGATTGAAGAACTGCCTTCAGACACGAAAACATTATCTTTAGAAGAACAATTCTGTGAAAATCATTTTTTAGAAAATACGACTCGATTAGAAAATGGTAGGTTCTGTGTTATGATGCCATTGAAAGAGCCCGAAAGTAATCTCGGCGCATCTTTCAATTTAGCTTTAAGGCGGTTCGTAAACATTGAAAATAAATTAAATAAGAATACAGAATTAAAGGAACCCTATTGTAAATTTATAGAGGAGTACCAGGCGATGGGTCATTTAAGTGAAGTAGAAAAACCACATTTTGGATACTATCTTCCACATCATTGTGTCATACGGGAAAGTAGTGAAACGACGCGATTGCGCGTTGTTTTTGACGGATCGGCTAAAACGTCGTCAGGTAAGTCGGTAAACGACATTCAAGCCGTCGGCGCAGTCGTCCAAAGCGATTTATTTTCGATTTTATTGCGTTTCCGCTGCCATCGGTATGTTCTTCTAGGAGACCTGGAGAAGATGTACAGGCAAATCATCTTGCATCCATCTCAGCGTCATCTCCAGTTAGTTCTTTGGCGAGATCTGCTTTCCCCGAAAACACAACTCAAGTCTAATGTTAGTGGAGATACTGATAATTTACGTGTGTTGCAGTTAAACACCGTTACATACGGCATGGCCTCTGCTCCATTTTTGAGTACTAGGTGCTTGTTACAATTAGCAAATGAGTGTGCGGATGAGGTCGTAGCTAAAGTAATTAGGAGTGATTTTTATATAGACGATTTAAATACAGGAGCAGAGACAGAGAGGGATCTGAAATACATATATAAAAACGTAAAGAAAGTTTTAGATTCAGCTTGTCTGCCTTTAAGAAAAATTCGAACTAACTGTTCCCAAGCATTTGATAGTGACGACTCGATAACCGATTTAGTCGATTTAACTAAGGAGTCGAGCGTTTTAGGTTTGAGGTATTGTCCTAAATTCGATAAAATTCAATTTTCAGCTAATGTTGAATTATCTCAAGTGCCTACAAAAAGGTCTGTCATATCTATGACGTGCAAAATCTTTGACCCTCTCGGATTGATTTGTGCATGTATTATTAAAGCGAAAATATTTCTGCAAAAATTATGGATAGCTAAGTTGAGTTGGGAAGAACCTATACCACAAAAACTTTTAGGTATTTGGTACAATTTTATAAATAACTTGCATTTAATATCGAACATTAGAATCAAAAGAAATGTACTTTGTGACAACCCAGTCTCGATAGAATTGCATTGCTTTGTCGACGCATCGAATGATGCTTTCGCAGCCTGTTGTTATTTACGTTCTGTAGATAAAAACAATCAAGTCACAGTTAACCTGTTGTGCGCCAAGGCTAGAGTAGCCCCCATAAAGCCGACTACGACCCCACGTTTGGAATTGTTAGGTAATTTGCTGGGAGCTAACTTATGTCACAAAGTGCTAAAGTCTTTACGTGTTCACATTAAAGAAAAAATTATTTGGACCGATTCAACAGTTGTTCTCGGTTGGTTGAAGACTGATGTTAAAAATTTAAAAATGTTTGTTTGTAACAGAGTTAACGAGATTAACGAATTAGCGCATGATTTTCAATTTAGGCACGTACCTACCAATATGAACCCAGCTGACCTTGCTTCGCGGGGGGTCGATCCTCAGGCTCTAGAGTCCTCTACTTTGTGGTGGGAGGGTCCTTCTTTCCTTAAAATGGAACAGTCTGAATGGCCGCAGCATTTATATTCAACCGTAAATTTACCAGATATTAAAGTTAACTCGTTATTAGTGTCTTCCGAACAAGCAATTTCCAGTGAGTCATCACTAATTTATTTCAATAAGTTTTCTACGTATTTAAAATTAATAAGAAGTTTTGCGTTTGTATTGCGCTTCGCAAATAATATTCAACGTAATAAACAAAGGCTATCAGGTCCATTGAGTGTTGCAGAGTTAGATAATGCATTAATGTTTTTAGTAAGATTAAGTCAAATTCAATCGTTTGCTAATGAAATTAAATTACTCGAACAAGGTAAAATTTTGCCAAAAAGGAATAAATTATTACAGTTAACACCATTTATTGATTCAAATAAAATAATTCGTGTAGGCGGTCGATTAAATAATTCTAAATTTGATTTTGATAAAAAACACCCCATTCTGTTAGACTCGAAACATCATTTTACTAAACTTATAATGGTCAATGAGCATATACGGCTATTTCACGCAGGTCAACAATTATTATTAGCATCCGTTCGCGACCGATACTGGCCAGTCGGTGGTAGGTGTTTGGCGCGGCAAGTGGCGCGACGATGTGTCACCTGCACAAGGCTACGCGCTGTTACTATGCAACCCATAATGGGGCACCTACCTGAGGTACGGACTAATGCTACCTTCCCATTTTACTCGTGTGGAGCTGACTTTGCAGGACCATACATGATATGCAGCCGAAAAGGCCGGGGCAACCGAATTACAAAATGTTATTTGTGCTTATTTGTATGCCTAAGTACGAAAGCCGTTCACTTAGAGTTAGTTAGCGATTTAAGTTCCCAAGCTTTTATTTTATGCCTCCGCAGGTTTATATCACGACGAGGTAAACCTTATGAAATATATTGCGACAACGGCAGGAACTTTGTTGGTGCTTGCAATGAATTAGGTAGACTATTGAGATCCAGCCGTCGGTCTGTATATGAATATGCTAGTCATGAGGGAATAAAATTCATGTATTCGCCGCCCTACTCGCCTACTTTTGGGGGAATTTTTGAAGCTGGGATACGCTCGGCTAAATTTCATTTAAAACGCGTAGCTGGAAATGCTGCTTTGACGTTTGAGGAGTTAGCGACGTTGTTTACACAAATTGAGGCTATCCTAAATTCACGCCCGCTGTCTCCTCTCTCGTCCAATTGTACTGATCCATCTCCTCTGACCCCAGGCCACTTCCTGATCGGGAGGCCGCTGACATCTATTCCCACGACTCCTATAAATGTAAAGAGACCCAACAGATACGAGCTCATTGAGAGGATTCGCCAACACTTTTGGGATCGATGGAGCCGGGAGTACATCTGCGAGCTGCAGCAGCGCACGAAGTGGCGTTACCCGCAGCGCGAGCTCGCGCGCGGGGACGTGGTTCTGCTGAAGGAAGACAACCTACCGCCCCTTCAATGGAGGATGGGCAGAGTGAGCCGTCTATTTCCTGGCACGGATGGTGTCAACAGAGTTGCTGAAGTAACAACTTCAAAAGGCATTATACGGAGGGCTGCCAACAAGATGTGCCTCTTACCAACAAACGGGCTTGAAGAAGATGACCAGGAGGAGATTGGACCATCACCAGACTCACAAAACTTTTGAAAGCTATGGCTTTCAACGCCCCGGAGGATGTTCACGCATTCATACTCCGTGGCCACCGGGTGGAGGAGAGACGAAGCGAGGGGGGAGCAAGCAGCGGCCGGGCCGGCGCCTGCGCCGCCCCCACCGCCACTCCACTGACCGACAGACGCCGTCGCGGACACACGCGTAGTGCAATTTCTTTTAATAAAGTACATTTAATTCTGAACACAAATTTCTTTTAATGAAGTACGTTCAATCCTGAACACTTTACTTATTCTAGTCTGCCGTGTGTTTTCCGGCAGAGTAGAATAGGACTTTATTTTTGGATAATCTAGTTAACGAACTAAATAAAATGGTATATTTTTGACTCAGTACACATCCCTATTTTCACGTGTCTATCATGGTATAATAAAACGTCACCAGCTGTCACGGGAAGAGAATACCAGGCGAAGTATATTATTATATCCTGACCTACCAAATCTTTAATAAATTATTTTTACCATGGTGTTTATATTCAACCGTTAAGTAGATAGAGGCGGGTGGATACTTGACTATGTAATACTATTATTAATTCTGTGACTTGACTCTAACAATATTTGTACTATAAAACCATATTTAATACTTTAATTTTACGGGAGCTACTATAAAAAATACCATTTCGTTACCATAATTATTAAACATACCTATGTCAAATTACAGCTTTCTAGTACATTTAGTTTCTGAGTAGAATCGCTGACAGACAGACATAGCGCAACTATAAGGGTTCCTTGTTCACTACGGCACCCTAAAAACGATCTTCTATGTTGTTTTTCGTTGAGCAATTCGATTTCACTGTATGGCATCGTACAGGGACGAATCAGTATGTAGATTTAGGCTAAAAAAAACAGGAAAACATGAGTGGTTTCGACCAAACGAGGATATACAAGGAGCCTTTGTTTTTCTATTTTTCTTTATTGGAGAATATACATAAAGCTGTTGTGTTTTTGAAGTTTTGTTTTTTTTTGCTCTTCTTGTTAATGTTAAAGGCGTACAGCTATTTTTAAGAAACTCTTGTAATGTTTTAATGAGATTTTGTTATTTCGTGGCTTTATATTCTTTATGCCGACTTCATAAAGAGAAATTTGACTATTTTTCTTTATGTGTATGTTACGCGATATCGTTATATCTTCTTCTTCTTATATTTAAGAGCTGGGCTCTTGTATATCGTTATATATAGGTCCCATATTGATTTGGTGAAGTTATGATGAATTTTGGAGATATGGAAGAAACTCCTCAACGTTCTACAGCATTTCGATGATTGTTACGAGATATCATCACCAAATGTGAACAAAATGTAATTCTTTACCATCTGTGATCTATTTGATCAATATAAATATCATGCTTGACAAAGCTATAAAAAGTAAGTTATTTCGGGTAAAAATATTTTTCAGCTAACTGATTGGTTGCAAACATGAATATTATAAAAATTGGGTATTTATAATACTGTTGTTTTTTAGGGTTTCTACTACAGTTTATTTTGATGGTAGATAAAATATTTTAAGTAAGTACATAAAGATAAAACATTGTAAGTTAGTAGTAATAAAGTATTTTAATTTATTTGTATTCTGGTATTCTTCTACATTCTACACCCATTTGAGTGGTATCATATGTAGGCCTTTCAAAATTTTCATCAAAATCTTTTCAAGACGATGAGTATGCTATGCAACCAATGTATGTTACCAGTGATGACTTATGGCTCTGAAACATGGTCCCTTACTATGGGTCTCATAAGAAGGCTCAAGGTCGTGCAACGCGCTATGGAAAGGGCTATGCTCGGTGTTTCTCTACGTGATCGAATCAGAAATGAGGAAATTCGTAGGAGAACTAAAGTCACTGACATAGCCCAGTGGATTAGCTCGTTGAAATGGCAGTGGGCGGGACACATAGCGCGACGAACCGATGGCCGATGGGGCAAAAAGGTTTTCGAATGGCAACCACGTACTGGCAAGCGAAGCGTAGGACACCCACCCACAAGGTGGTCTGACGACCTAACCAAGGTCGCTGGAAGGCGCTGGATGCAAGCCGCTCTAGATCGGTCATTTTGGAAATCTTTGGGAGAGGCCTATGTCCAGCAGTGGACGTTGTGCGGCTGAAATGATGAGTATGCTATGAAAAGAAAGAATGCGAAGTGAAGAAGAACAAAGCCTGAGCCAAATCAAATTTTATTTTAAAATCCCGTCAGTCATTATCATCGCCCGAGCGTATTCCCTGTTGCATCCTCAGCTGTAACGCTTCCGAGCCCGGGATCCGCTACCTAACGAAGTAGATTTGATGAGGTTACTGGTTTTTACACAGAGCGACTGCCGTCTCCCCTCCGCAACCCAAAGGGTAGACCAGAATCTCTTCTTGGAAAGGTTTGAACAAAAGTTATAGGGACCAACAGTTTTAAAACCTCGTCAGACTTCATTAGAATTTTTTTTAATTAAAACATCTAAATTCAAAGCAAAAAGAAAACTGATTTTCTAAAAGGCTTTAATGGAGATCGTGTTTATTAATCATCTGTAAAATGTATACATGTGTAGAAAGACCCAAATCTGATTGATACTCGTTAATTTGTCATTGTCAAGCGATGTTGAATTCATCATAGTTTTGATGAATTTTCTTTGGCAAAGTTCTGTTATTAAATATCGTAGATTTATTACAAAACGTTCACCTAAGGTCCGTGACTTCGTTTCATAAAAATGAAAATATCACATTTAATTTCATAAAAATCTTTATTTAAACTGCATATCTTTTAAAATCCATATAGAGTTTCCCCAAACTTGATGGTCGATAGGTTGGGATAGACTTAGGCTGGGATATTGCAATAGAAATCACTACTGGCTATTGTAGGCAGGTGGTGGCTGGTCGCCCACTATATATATTCAAGATGTAAAACTTACTTTAAGGAAAAAGCAAGTTTAAAATGAGAAAACGTATAAGTCGTGCCATATATTTCTTTCAAGCTATTGTTTCCTCGCGGAAAACATTGTGTGTTCGAGAAATAATCGCTATACATGGTGTATTATTCCGCCTTTCAGTAACATCTTGTGTATCGCTATACAGGGTGTATTATTCCGCCTTTTAATTACATCCTGTGCAATCTGCTGAGTCATATATCTAATAGCTTTCAGTATCAAAATTCTTGACGAGAAAACATGGGTTGATAAGGAGGAAATACACACTTTTACGACCAAAATGGTTTGTTTTTGTGTGTGTAAGTGGCCAAAACTGGTTTTCCGATTTTCAGACTGCCTAAAGACATCTGATATAGTTTATTATATATGTTTACTTTTATGATTTGTATCTGTGTTCTTTATTTTGTACAATAAAGCTTTATAAACAAACAAACAAACAAAAAGCTTGACTGCAATACAATGATGACAGCCGGCTTATACGTGCCATCTGAAGCACGGAAGATCTCGAGAAATATTTATGCCACTTGTGGTCTTCCAACCTTTGGTTTTATAATTAAAATAGCCCTTCTTCTTCTTTCATTGTAGCGCCCACCAGGGCCCTTAATTGATCCTTATTTTATTGAAACACTTGTATTGTACAATTGAGTATGAGTAAAGTATTTCATTAACACAATTCATGTCAAAATAACATTTTATCTAAACACGCAAAGCAAAGAAAGGTCATTTTGCCTAGTAATTTATTCGTAGACGAAGTGATTAATGTTCAATTCTTACTTTTTCTTTTGTAACTAAAAAGAAAGTTAAAAAAGTTAAGGCTGATTATAGCGAAACCTTATTGCCGTGTGGTTTCCGGCAGAGTAGAATAGGGCCACTCCAAGACCTCCCGTGGATGTCGTAGAAGGCGACTTAGGTAATACAAGCTAAACAAAGCTTATATACATCAATGAGACCTTTCCAACCCGTCTGGCCAGTGTGGAGAGTGTAGGCCAAGACCTCTGGCAGCTCTGGCCAAGTTTGGCTCGGGTAGTACAGAGGGTCGTTCTTCTGTCTTCTGCAGTGGAGACAAAAAGACCTGATGATGATGATGATGATGATGATGATGCGAAACCTAATGAACTAAAGCCCACTACACTAAGTAATGTGTAGTGTACATATCTATAATCTATACATACATACATACATACATACTATCACGTCTTTATCCCTAATGGGGCAGAGCATTTTGGGTCTTGCGGCTCTATGCAGAGCCTAGGGCCGCAAGACTCAAAAGCCACTTTTAGCGTCATGGTGGGCGAGAAGATGGAAAAGCAATCAATACAGTGACGGGTTGCTAGCCGCATCGCCTGTTAAAATGATTCGCATTTTTGCCCATTCCCTCGATCGGCTTTTACGATCTGCGCGGGCAGAGAAGCAGCTGGTACATTCTAAGTTTTTTCGTTTCTCCCAGACCAGCATGGGAATAGCATCTATAATCTATGCATATAATAAAACAGTAAAAAAAATATGTCCCTACATTGATTGAATTCCAATAAAAAATTAGGAGCGGTGCAGATATAGTAATAGAGTAATATTTAAAAAAAATCCGTTTGACTGTTTGTCTTGTTATAGCCGAAATAGTAAAAAAAAAAAAACATTTTTTTCTAATTTTTTTATTTTGGCGCTCGATATTTTGGAAAAGATGAATGATATTAAAAAAATTTAGTAAAACTACTCTGAAAAATTTAGACAGCTACAATTTGAGCCTAAAACAAATACGATTGAATTAATGGATTGCCCCGTAGCCTAAACTTTTTGAAAAATTTATGTCTTCTTATCGGTGTTAGTGACTAACACTAGTGTCAGAGTTTTTAAACCGCCTTAAAGGCCTCTGACATGGTTTTAGGTAACGACCAATGTCAAAGACAGTGACCGGGACCGACGGCTTAACGTGCCCTCCGAAGCACGGATCATCTTACTTATCAGACAATCAGGTGATCAGCCTGCAATGTACTAACCAAACTAGAACAACACAAAGTCGTTGTCCCCGCCGAGAATCGAACCCGCGACCTCCGGGTATGAGCCGAACGCTCTAACCACTACACCGCGGAGGCAGTTATGTCAAAAAGTCAGAACGACATTTCATATCTAACGTTGTAGTTTTATTTTGTAACCTTTTCCTTATCCCGACTTCCACGTCGCTCAATGACAATATTTTTGCGTATTTCGTAGATTTATTCGACGTATGTGACTTCCGTGGCGTAGTGGTAACCATGCTAGCCCTCCACCCAGAGGTTCCGGATTCGATCCCCGGTCAGGGCACGTTGGAAAATGGCCTTTTTCAAATCGTCCTGGGTCTTGGATATATATGTACTAGCTGTACCCGCGGGCTCCGGTTTCCGTGGGAATTTAGGGATAAAGAGTATCCTATGTCCTTTCCCGAGACTCAATCTATATCCATACCAAATTTCATCCAAATCGGTTCAGTAGTTTAAGCATGAAGAGCTAACAAATAAACAAATATAAAAACTCACTTTGGCATTTATAATATTATAGTAGGATAGGATAGGATTTGTTATAAAATATAGTATCGTTGACTTAGTATCCCATAACACAAGTCTCAAACTTACTTTGGGGCTAGCTCAATCGGTGTAATTGGTCCCTATATATTTATTCAGGTATTTATTTATTTCCAATTTGCTCGATAATCGTGTGAGACACAAAATCTGTGATTAAAAAAAAAACTGTATCTTATAATATTATCATTTGCGGCGCGGCGTCTTTTCACTTTTTAATTTATGTTAAAAACTTGCAAATGTAATTCCTAGTGGTGTAATATGCTTTTTGTAACATAAAATGCCATACTTATGTAGGTTGTTCAGGTGTAGAACGGAGACATGGCACGCATGCGTGTTATTTACTTCACAGAAACCACTCACTACCCCACAATCCCTTGGGGAATGCTAATTAGAATGAACTCCGAACTGTTGCTGTTTAGTTTTTAATGAGGTTTAGATTAAATTCTGCCGCTAAGGAGTATAAGTTTTTTACAAGAAATAGCAATAACTGCCTCCGTGGTGTAATGGTTGGAGCGTTTGGCTCATACCCGGAGGTCGCGGGTTCGATTCCTGGGGGGGCAACGACTTTGTGTTGTTGTCCTGGTTTGGTTAGGACATTGCAGGCTAATCACCTGATTGTCTGATAAGTAAGATGATCTGTGCTTCGGAGGGCACGTTAAGCCGTCGGTCCCGGTCACTGTCTTTGACATTGGTCGTTACCTAAAACCATGTCAGAGGCCTTTAAGGGTCCGGCGAACCTAGACCAAAATACAACTTTCCATACAAACGTAGTCTACGTTTTATTTCAAAACGACATGTCCGATTTGGGCAAAATTTTGTAATTTCAAAGATATTGCAATTATCTAGGTTTATAACTGGTTTCCGACTGTAAAAATATGAACTTGAAATAGATAGAATATAGTGTTTTATATCATTTTTGACCATTAGTATGGGAAACTTCTAAATCGTTATATTTTCTTTCCAGTTCATAATTTTACCATAGGAAACTTAATATAACCCTAGATAATTGCAATTTCTTTACAATTACCAATTTTTACCGGAATCTGACATGTGGTTTCAAAATTAAACGTGTACTACGTTTGTATGGAGAAGTCTAGGGTCGCCGGACTCTTAAGGCGGTTTAAAAACTCTGACACTAGTGTTAGTCACTAACACACTCGATAAGAAGAAGAAGAAGAAGAAGACAAGAAATAGTATGAAACATTCGCCGTGTGGTTTCCAGCAGGGTAGAATAGGACTACTCCAAATCTTCCCGTTAATGTCATAGAAGGCAGCTTAAGAAATACGCTAAACAACGCTTATAGACATCATGAGACCTCTCCAACTCGCTTGGCCAGCGTTGAGAGTGTAGGCTAAGTCCTCTGGCTGCTCTGGCCAAGTATAGCTTTGGTAGTACAGAGAGGGTCGTGCTTCTGCAGTGGAGACTAAAAAGACCTGATGCTGATGCTGATGATAATGATGATGAGTATAAAATATATCCCTTCGAATGTCGGCATAGCAGACACAATAGTAAAACAATACATCAGACGCCCGCTCCGGGCGTCCGACAGTTAAAGGGATATAATATACTAGCTGTACCCGCGGGCTTCGCTCCCCGTGGGAATTTCGGAAGAGGTAACAAACAAACAAACAAATATACAAACTCACTTTCGCATTTATAATATTAGTAGGATAGTAGGAATAGTAGGAATAGTAGGAATAGTAGGAATAGTAGGAATAGTAGGAATTAGTAGGAATAGGAAGTAGGATAGTAGGATATAAATATTTCATATTTCATTTGATAAACTTGTTTTCTCCTAGTTTGTAAGTTTCTCCTTTAATAATTGTTTCTTTGTAGATACACACATGTTTTGGATTGCGACCAGTTTTTAATGTTTTTAATGTTTTTTCTGTGAATTTTTGTAATAGTTGTAATCTGTTTTGTGTGTTAATAAAATAAAATAATAATAAAATAAAAAATAATGTGAGTTTCGTGTGATGACTGATAACGACAGAGTAGGATATGATTTGCAAAACATATTTTGAAAACTAAAAACAAACAAACGATTTTGATAAAATTTATATGGGACCACCGGACGTAAACTCTTTCAAACAGAAAGAATTTTTCAAATTTCAAATTGATAACCTCCCCATTTTAGGAAGTTAGTTAAATAGAATAGCAAAGCAGAATTTAATTTTTGATCGAAAATTTTACGAAATTATTGGCAATTCATTCAATTACTCAGATTCGTATTTACGATTGTGAAGGGTTGGAATTGCTATGTAAATTTATGGATAGAAGTTTGCGCCCCATGGCGTTGCTAATTTTATTTCGACGGCGATAATGTAGTTAAGAATTTCGATTAAGGCAGGGACAGTACAGTACGAGAGAAATATTGGTTGCTGTTTGGGGAAACGAGCCAAATAGGGCTTTATTCCAAATATACTCCTATATATTTAATATATATATATATATATATATATATATATATATATATATATATATATATATATATATATATAATAGATATATATATATAATTAAGTAGCTCTATTTTTGACGATCTCCGTGGCGTAGTGGTTACCATGCTAGTCCGCCACCCAGAGATTCCGGGCTCGATCCCCGGTCAGAGCAAGTTGGGAAATGGCCTTTTTCAAATTGTTCTGGGTCTTGGATGTTTATCTATATATGTATTTGTTATAAAATATAGTATCTTTGAGTTAGTGTCCCCTGGTCAGTCTGGAAGTCTCTCAATAGACTCCGTGCTAGTGTTGGGAGGTGTAGAGAAAACCGAGTTAGGTGGCGTCACGCTGATAACGATCTTTGCGATTGCGGCGCCATCCAATCAATGGAGCACCTTCTGTCGTGTCCGGGCTGCCCTACGACATGTACCATGGAGGACCTTAACGAGGCTATATATATATAACCATTTCGACTCGATAAGAAGAAGAAGACTCCAAATATAACATGCCTTTCGTCCAAGTCTTTGCATTCATTCGCAATCCTCATAGATACAATCAAAGCACACAAATTGTCAGTGTGTGAGTGAAACATAGGGCTGCTGTGCCACATTTTCCTCGAATATCTTGTTCTGTAAAGCTAAAAATTTTCCAACAAGTCAAATTAGATACTTTTTTCTAAACGTCAAAACCAACATTTTCTATTTAGTATGAAATATAATCTAACTAGCTGTACCCGCGGGCTTTGCTCCCCGTGGGAATTTCAGGATAAAGAGTACCCTATGTCCTTACCCGAGTCTCAAACTATCTACTATCGGTTCAGTAGTTTAAGCGTGAAGAGGATTATAAGTATATAAGTATAAGTAATATTATAAGTAGGATGACATCATAGTTTCTTGGAGGCAAATAGTGCTCTTAATACCAGTTTCCTTGCAATAATAAATCTAAGATCACGTTAAAAATGGATATGATTATTACGAGTGTCATTATTTTGTGACGTTTAATTTTCTTATCAATACCAAATTATTTATTTTTGACCCCGGAAAGTACCCGAAATGGGAATATTATACTGATTTGCGGGAAACGCTCGGGAACGTCAACTCAAGACATGGGTGAGCGCAGTTGCACAAAAGTGTACAGGTTATAAGAGGTTAAAACTTTTTCGAAATCCCATTACCGACATCCGTGGCGTAGGTGCATTAGGTACACGGTACGTGCGTAGGTACACGTCTTTTCTTCTTCAATCGGGTCCAGTCAAGAGAGTAGAAGCGTCTTTTTTTATTACGGTAAAATCGTAACGAAGCAAGATACAAAAATAAAATAAATATTGTCAGATGCGCCTTTTTTTCCTGATTCCGGCAATATATATAACTCAATTTATGAAAAAATGTTAGATGCGCCTTTTTTGCTATCGGGGGCAGTAGTGGTCGTCATGCTAGTCCGCCACCCAAAGTCCGGTCAGGTCAAGTTGGAAAATGGCCATTTTCAAACTGTCTTGGATCATCATCATCATCATCATATCAGCCACAGGAAGTCCACTGCTGGACATGGGCTTCCCCCTAGGATCGCCAAAACGACCGATCGGAAGCGGCCTGCATCCAGCGCCTTCCTGCAACCTTGCGCAGGTCGTCTGACCATCTAGCAGGGTTTTAGATGTTTATGTATTTGTTATAAAATAAGTACTTATAGTATCGTTCAGTTAGTATTCTATAACACAAGTCTCGAACTTAGCTAAGCCTAGCTCCAAGGGATTTGCTTCGCTCGTCGAAGTGTAATTATTTGAACGG
This sequence comes from Acrobasis consociella, assembly GCA_963555685.1. NCBI lineage: Eukaryota > Metazoa > Arthropoda > Insecta > Lepidoptera > Pyralidae > Acrobasis > Acrobasis consociella. The sequence goes on from OY743118.1 coordinate 1,283,372, forward strand.
AGCAGTGAAGAACGGTTTTGTGTTAAACAGTTGTTAAGAGTCCCCAGACCCTAGACTTCTCCATACAAACGTAGTCTACGTTTAATTTTGAAACCACATGTCAGATTCCGGTAAAAATTGGTAATTGTAAAGAAATTGCAATTATCTTGGGGTTATCACTGGTTTCCTATAGTAAAATTATGAACTGGAAATAAAATATAACGATTTAGAAGTTTCCCACTAATAGTCAAAAATGATATAAAACACTATATTCTATTTCAAGTTCATATTTTTACAGTCGGAAACTAGTTATAAACCTAGGTAATTGCAATATCTTTGAAATTACAAAATTTTGCCCAAATCGGACATGTCGTTTTGAAATAAAACGTAGACTACGTTTGTATGGAAAGTTGTATTTTGGTCTAGGGTCGGGGGACCCTTAAGGGTACTCCATTTCTTATCTTAAAATTTTATGTCCGAAACCCGAAGCGAGCGAGTGACTCAAGCATAGGGCGAGAGTAACACAGACACAAAAACCACTTTGCCGTGGAGTGTAGGTTAGATTCTTTAGGTTTCTTGTGACCAAGACCCGAGCGAGCGAGCAACCCAAGCTTAGGGCGACAGTAACACAGACACAAAAACCACTTTGCCGTGGAGTGTAGGTTAGGTTCGTTAGGTTTCTTGTGACCAAGACCCGAGCGAGCGAGCAACCCAAGCTTAGGGCGACAGTAACACAGACACAAAAACCACTTTGCCGTGGAGTGTAGGTTAGGTTCGTTAGGTTTCTTGTGACCAAGACCCGAGCGAGCGAGCAACCCAAGCTTAGGGCGACAGTAACACAGACACAAAAACCACTTTGCCGTGGAGTGTAGGTTAGGTTCGTTAGGTTTCTTGTGACCAAGACCCGAGCGAGCGAGCAACCCAAGCTTAGGGCGACAGTAACACAGACACAAAAACCACTTTGCCGTGGAGTGTAGGTTAGGTTCGTTAGGTTTCTTGTGACCAAGACCCGAGCGAGCGAGCAACCCAAGCTTAGGGCGACAGTAACACAGACACAAAAACCACTTTGCCGTGGAGTGTAGGTTAGGTTCGTTAGGTTTCTTGTGACCAAGACTAGAGCGAGCGAGCAACCCAAGCTTAGGGCGACAGTAACACAGACACAAAAACCACTTTGCCGTGGAGTGTAGGTTAGGTTCGTTAGGTTTCTTGTGACCAAGACACGAGCGAGCGAGCGACTCAAGCTTAGGGCGACAGTAACACAGACACAAAAACCACTTTGCCGTGGAGTGTAGGTTAGGTTCGTTAGGTTTCTTGTGACCAAGACCCGAGCGAGCGAGCAACCCAAGCTTAGGGCGACAGTAACACAGACACAAAAACCACTTTGCCGTGGAGTGTAGATCTTAAATTATGGATAAAAAATTTATGAGACAAAATATAGAACCGTTGTTCAGCCAAGGTTATTTCGTTCAGTTGTAGTGAGCAAAGTCAAAATCATTTATTTATCTTTGGATATTCGTATCACTTGATAATTGAATAGAGCTCATCTCAATCAGTGTATTTGTCCGTAGATATTTATTTATTGATAAATGACAATATCGCCGGGTTTTCGAAGCATCAGATGCACCGAACGATATAACCTTCTGTTGACTGTGATTTACGACGGAATAAGTTGCGCTAAATTCATGGTAGAATAATGGAAATAATTGGCGCTCGTACAATTCTATGTTAGTCCACGATACGCACCCGTTTTTAGACTAACTTTGTAGCTGTGAATTTGTGCGTTAAATTTTAGTTCTCCATTAGCAAGTTGTGTAGAACCTCCGTCTCCGACCAAAGTCAAAGTCAAAAAAAATTATTTAATGTAGGATAAATTTATCTCTTATTAAAGGTCATTTTTTAAAATATTATTTTAGTGCAAAAGCTAAAAACTACTAGCGTTTCGGAACGACCACTGCTAGGAAGATTACGCCGAAAGAAACCCAGTTCAGTATTGGTCCCTACCCAGCCTGATGGGCTATGTTACAATTACAATACAGATTTACACTTAAGCTATACATTTAAATTATACAATTACAATTTGCAGTCAACTATTTCCAAGAATTTTTCTCAGATGATGATAAGTAGTCATTTACATGTTAATACGCATTTTGTAATAAATGATTTTTAACGGCTGTCTTAAACTTCGATAATGGTAATGCTCCTATACCTTACACAAAAAGTGGTGGTTTTTAAGGTTACGTACCCAAAGGGCAAAAACTAAATAAATAAAATAAATAAATATATAGGGACAAATTACACTGATTGAGCTAGCCCTAAGGTAAGTTCGAGACTTGTGTTATAGGATACTAACTCAACGATACTATATTTTATAACAAATACATATATAGATAAACATCCAAGACCCAGGAAAAATTGAAAAAGGCCATTTTCCAACTTGCCCTGGCTGGGGATCGAACCCAGGACCTCCGGGTTGGCGGTCTAGCGTGTTGACCATTACGCCATGGAGGTCGTCTAAAGTCTTACTAAAGTCTTACTAAGATTTCGCTGTTCAGTTTATTCATATAAACTTTATTGATCCACAATATACAATTATTTACAATTGGCGGACTTAACGCTAAAAGCGTTCTCTCCCAGTCAACCCTAAGGACAAACACTGATTTGTCTGTCACCAGGCTGTATCTCATGAACCGTGATAGTTAGACATCTGAAATTTTCACAGGTGATGTGTTTCTGTTGCCGCTATAACAACAAATACTAAAAACATAATAAAATAAATATTTAAGTGTGGTCCCATACGACAAACATGATTTTTATAGATAATGATACGGAACCCTTCTTGCGCGATTCGGACTCGCACTTGGCCGATTTTTTTAACATGTACGATATGGTGAATGTCGACTCCCATTCGAGAGAATTCGAGAAGGGCCCGCTACGTGTGTTGCTTTCTGATTGAGGCTTGAGTTGTATTGTTTTGCGGTTTTTAGGGTTCCGTAGCCAAATGGCAAAAACGACACCCTTATAGATTCGTCATGTCTGTCTGTCTGTCTGTCCGTCCGTATGTCACAGCCACTTTTTTCCGAAACTATAAGACCTATACTGTTGAAACTTGGTAAGTAGATGTATTGTGTGAACCGCATTAAGGTTTTGACACAAAAATAGAAAAAAAACAGTAAATTTTAACGGTTCCCCATACTTAGAACTAAAACTTAAAAAAATATTTTTCATCAAACCCATACGTGTGGGGAATCATTGGATAGGTCTTCAAAAATGATATTGAGGTTTCTAATATCATTTTTTTCTAAACCGAATACTTTGCGCGAGAGACACTTCCAAGGTGGAAAAAAGTGTGTCCCCGTAACTTCAAAAATAAGAGAATGATAAAACTAAAAAAAATATATGATGTTCATTACCATGAAAACTACCAGCAAAAAATGGTTTGAACGAGATCTAGTAAGTAGTTTTTATATGTCGTCATCATAAACGGCAATTTACCTTTCATTCAATCAACTCAAATATAAAAATTATAAAAACATACTACAAAACTTTTATATTATGTTATTTGCTACTACGGAACCCTTCATGGGCGAGTCCGACTCGCACTTGGCCGCTTATTATTTTTCGTCTTCAAGTGAAAGTTGTTTGTATTGATAGACTAAACTAGCCCTTGAAGTATACAATGCACACCCATATTTCATACGGACTAAACTTGCTTGGCCAATGCATACTCTTTATTGCACAAAAATATAAATTCTTAGAAACTAAAATAAATATAAATTGATGTTTTTATTTTTAGTAATAGTTTTAATTTATAGAATAGCTTTTAGTTTAACATAATTTAATTATTATTAGATATTATTATGTCCTGTATTTGTTTATTTTGTGCAATAAAACTCCCATGCTGGTCTGGGAGAAATAAAAAAATACTTAGAATGTACCAGCTACTTCTCTTTCCACGCAGATCGTAAAAGCCGATCGAGGGAATGGGCAAAAATGCAAATCATGTTAACAGGCGATGCGGCTAGCAACCCATCACTGTATTGATTGCTTTTCCATCTTCTCGCCCACCATGACGCTAAAAGTGGCTTTTGGGTCTTGCGGCTCTGGGCTCTGCATAGAACCGCAAGACCCAAAATGCTCTGTCGGCCCCATTAGGGATAAAGACGTGATAGTATGTATGTATGTATGTATGTATGTATACAATAAACGTAGCTGGCCAATTTCGAGTCGGACTCGCGCAAGAAGTGTTCTGTAACATAATCTTTAAAAAATCGCGTTTGTCTTTAAGAGCCCCACTAAAATATTTATTTTATTGTGTTTTTAGTATTTACTGTTATAGCAGCAACAGAAATACATTATCTGTGAAAATGTCAAATGTTTAGCTATCACGGTTCATGAGATACAGCCTGGTGACAGACAGACGGACAATAGAGTCTTACTAATAGGGTCCGGTTTTTAGGGTTCCGTAGTAAACAAGGAACCCTTATAGTTTCGCCATGTCTGTCTGTCTGTCTGTCTGTCCGTCCGCGGTTCTACTCAGAAACTATAAGTACTAGAAAACTGTAATTTGGCATGGATATGTATATTAATTATGGCAAAAAAGTCGTAAAATAAAATATGGAAAATTTTTTTAAGGGTAGCTGCCATACAAATAAAGACGTAGTCAAAATTTTTTTTTTCGACAAACACTTTGAGTGGGACATCGTTGAATAGGTCTTTTAAAAATATTGTTAGTTTGTGAACACCATTTTTCGATTTAGGGATTCGTTTCTGAAATATTTGGGTTTAAAGTTCAAATTTTTGTTCGAGTCAAGTGTGTCCCCCCCCCCTCTATTTGCTAAACGGTTATATGTATATGGCCACGTGAAAAAAATCACAATTATAGTATATATAATGTAGTTTGAAGGAAAACTATCAGAGCCAAGTAGGGGATACAAATTAAAAAGTTATAGGCGATCAACTTATAAAATGTACTTGGAAAAATAAATTTTCATACAAATTCAATATATATTAGTTATTAGACGTTTTTAGTGGCAAGAACTCAAAGTTTGCATTCGCAACTACGGAACCCTACACTGCGCGTGGCCTGACACGCACTTGGCCAATTATTACCTTTTGGATAAGGAATCCTAAATAGCGCAAAAAGCGACCTTATCGCTTTGCAATTTTTTCCAGGCAACCTCGCTTATATCTACTTACTAGCAGTGCCCGTGGGCTTCGCTCCCCGTGGGAATTTCGGGATAAAAACTATCCTATGTCCTAGCCTAGGTGTCAAACGATATCCAATTCAAATTTTACTAAAATAGGTTCAGAGGTTGTGAAGTGGTAACAAACAATCAAATATACAAACTCACTTACGCATTTATAATATTCGTTAGGATAAGGATTATTTAATTTAAATCTACCTATAAATAAATAAATATACAGGGACAAAATACACAAATTGAGCTAGCTCCAAAGTAAGTTCGAGACTTGTGTTATGGGATACTAACTCAACGATACTATATTTTATTATATAGATAAACATCCAAGACCCAGGACAATTTAAAAAAGGCCATTTTCCAACTTGCCCTGACCGGGGATCGAACCCGGAACCTCTGGTTGACAGACTAGCATGAGGACCACTACGCCACGGAGGTCGTCATTATTTATAATCCTACTATCCTACTTCCTACTAATATTATAACTGCGAAAGTGAGTTTGTATATTTGTTTTTTTGTTACCTCTTCACACTTCAACTACTGAACCGATTTAGACGAAATTTGGTATGGATATAGTTTGGGACTCGGAGAAGGACATAGGGTTTTCTTTATCCAGAAATTCCCACGGGGAGTGAAGCCCGCGGGCACAGCTAGTATTTGTATAAGGATTTTGTAAGTCTACTTACCATCATCAGGTTTTTTTTGTCTCCACTGCAGGAGCACGACCTTCTCTGTACTAGAGCCATTCTTGGCCAGAGCAGCCAGAGGGCTGAGCCTACACTCTCCACGCTGGCCAGACGGGTTGGAAAGGTCTTATTAATGTTTATAAGCTTTATTTGGCTTGTATTTCCTGGTAAGTCAACTTAGAGAGGCTAAAAATAGTTAGCCAGTTTGCCTTACATGCCAGGGTCACAAAGTGGGTCGCATGACGTACCAGTAAGGCATCCTATGCAAATACGCCTAAATACATCTTACACGACCCTTGCCTCACATTATACAGGATATCTCGGAGTGGTCAAGTTTGAATTAATATGAATTTATTCCAAGTGACCCGCCCGGGTCACGTCATCCGGATCTCAAATTAGAGAGGAACAGACGCGACATCACTTAAACATAGACACATACATTTCTTAGAGACCATGTCATAGGTACGAGGACTAAAATGTTCAAATAGACTGTTTGGTATATTGCTTAATGGATTAAAAACAAAATTATACACTGTTTTTTTTCTACATTCCATAACAATCCGAAGATACACCGCAATTGAAGTTCATATCACTACTTTATGCCTTGGTACAGCTTTCAAATAAACTGATGGGAATGAAAGCCAGAACAAACAAGATAATTTTTTAAAACCAAAATCCGACTTTAATGCCAAAGTATATAACCGATTTTGATAAAATTTATATGGCCTCTAGCCCTTTCAAACAAAAAACTTATTTTCCTAATTAGTCCCGGCATCTTCGAGAAATCGGGGAACATACTTAAAAAATATTCTTGTTTTGATTTGGATGTGGGTTTGCGACCGGTCTATCATCAACCTTCTTTGAGTAAAGCTACTTTTCTGTAGTGACTATATTTGATATCCGGGTTTTAACAGCCGGATAATGTTTTCACACTCGTAATGGAAATGTAAACAGGCCACCCTTCAACTCCCGAGGGACAGGGTTTTTGTTGGTACTTAACGAATTAACTAAGTACTTTGTTGAGTAAATACATTGGAGGTGTAATGTACGATAACATGTACTTGAATGAAAGAACGGACTGGTGCCGACAGTACGAAAATCTTTTTCTGTGTCAAAGTGATTTTATTTATCTTTGGATATTTTATCACTTAATATTTTTTAATTATCAAGTGGTAAATAGTCCAGCTAAACAATAAGAAATATAAAAGTGACGCCTTAGCAAAAGTTGTTCAGATTCATGAGCACTTTTCGGAGTCACAAAGTCCTCGCGAACGAAGTCAAGTGTTTCGGCTAGTACTAAATAAGACAGTTACAGGGTAAAATGTGTATAACTATGATAGTCTGAAAAGGTTATCCTATCCTATCCTATCCTATCCTACTAATATTATTAATGCGGAAGTGAGTTTATATATTTGTTTGTTGGTTTGTTTGTTACCTCTTCACGCTTAAACTACTGAACTGATTTGGATGAAATTTTGAATGGATATAGTTTGAGAATCGGGAAAGGACATAGGGTACTCTTTATCCCGAAATTACCACGGGGAGCGAAGCCAGCGGGTACAGCTAGTATTAAACAAAAAAAATATCCCAATAAGTGAAGACCCAAGTACTAGGGTGGCATGGAAAAAATCTGATTTTATTTTGAGCGTTCGACACGAGAAGAAGAAGAAGGGTGGCATGGTGGAATAATAAATACCCCACTACCATCAAATGGTGATCTCCCCTGGGTAGTCTGGAAGTCCTTAAATAGGCTCCGGGCTAGTGTTGGAAAGTGCCATGAAAACTGAGTCAGGTGGGGTTTCACAAATAGCGACCGTTGTGACTATGGAGATGTTTAAACCACGGTTCACCTACCTCCATGCCCGAACTGCCCAACATCTTGTACAATTCTTCTTCTTATCGTGTGTGTTAGTGACTAACACTAGTGTCAGAGTTTTTAAACCGCCTTAAAGGCCTCTGACATGGTTTTAGGTAACGACCAATGTCAAAGACAGTGACCGGGACCGACGGCTTAACGTGCCCTCCAAAGCACGGATCATCTTACTTATCGGACATTTAGGTGATCAGCCTACAATGTCCTTACCAAACTAGGACAACAACACAAAGTCGTGCCCCCGCCGGGAATCGAACCCGCGACCTCCGGGTATGAGCCAAACGCTCTAACCACTACACCACGGAGGCAGTTAAGGCTTGGCTCTACGCTTTTATTTTTCAAAATCTGTCAAAATTTATTCAAAAGTTGTCCGTTCTTTTCCGCTAGGTTTGTAGTAATGTCTAAACGCAATGCAGATAGAGTTAAAAATATATAGAGGTTACAGTATGGAAGACATGACGTAATGAAATAAATCTTATATGTTTACATTTTTGTAACATATTATGTTTTTGTAAAGAATTTAATAAGGTCATGTCCGTACAAGGACTTAATGCTGATGCTTTGTCTACCGGTCAGCCTTTAGAAAAAACAAAAATAGTTTATTTAAATTTTAAAATATACACAGTGATTTTTTATTGTTTTTGAAGCTAAGGGCCACTTAATAAGGGTCGTTAGTAAAACTAATTAGCTAGTCGAAATAAAAATTCAAAAACAAAGTAAAATCGTGAGATCAATTAGTAGTACCACCAGGCACCGCCTCCGTCCGGCCGGCCGGAGTTCATCGAGGTCATGCGGTAGTTTTTGATCGAGCGTAACTACGTGGTCTCGATTTTTTTATCTTATGTCATACACAAATTTGAATTAAGTATATGGATAGATTTTTTTCCAAAACCAATGAAAAGTCAGCAAGTATGTACTAAATTACTAAGGGGTAAATAAGTAACTATATAAAAAGAGCTGCATTATTCAATTATTTATATTAAAGTAAGTAATATTTTTAAAATTGCAAAATAGTTGTACGTTATGATATAAGTTTTGTGTGTGATGATTTTCCAGCCCGAGCCGAAAGCGAGGGCGTAATAGAGCTGAAAGTGTTTTAACTAATATACACACGTATATCGCACGACGTTTTTCAATACACCTATATCTAAACTGATTTTTATTTCAAGGCTGCTACCAGCGCTAGCGACCTTGAAAATACAGAAAAAATAATTTATCTTTCTGTAAGTGAGATTATCAGAAATCCTCGCACAACTTTTAAGCTAGTTTCCTTAAGTTTCATTAGAACCTCGAAAGTCATTAAAATACTATCAGCTTTAGAAACCTTTACAAAAAGAGTCAAAAGTGGCCGTTTTTAGTAATTTTTAATATGTTTATAACGCAAGCGTGTTTTATAACCTACTTTATATATCTAAAACCGATGAAATTAGAGCCACTTTATGAGCAAGTGTGTTGAAAAAATAATAAGATAATATACAGCATGGAAGGGACATACCCGTAATAAATCGAACCACAGGCTATACTAGATCACTTTATTATAATTATAAAATAACAGTAAAAAAGAACCAAATTTGACATTCTAATACAAATTTTCCAGGCGGCTGCACACTTTTGTATGGAAATGCCAATTTTTTTTAGTTTTTGGTTGTGATTTTTATTTGATGATAGTTAGTGGTCTAGTGTAGCCCGTGGTTCGATTTATTACGGGTATATCCCTTCCACGTTGTATATTGGCACTACTGTGGGCACTACATTTATTTTATACTGACGTCGAATTTGCGGAGTGTCTATGTAGTGTAAATGCTAGGAGAACAATCTTATGTATTCAGATTTGTCTATAGTCTGTATAGTCTACAGTCCTTTATTTTTACCCAATTTTTTAAAGTTAAACTAGATCTATAGATACCCTACACGATGGGTTAGTCGAAAAAGAAACTTTCATGGGAGCTACAATATTATATAGTACCTGGGTGACCGAGCTTTGCTTGGTCGGTTTCATCTCAAACATTAACTATATTTTTTAAAACTTGTCTAAAAACAGTACGAAATAAAAAATTATATATAAACTTGAACATAAAAAAAAAACAAAAGTAAGTCACCGAGTGGGATTCGAACCCGTAACACTCTTTCTAGCAGTCAGTATCCTTAACCGCTGAGCTAAGCGGATGGCGGCCGGCGCGAAGAAATTAGCGACCATATTCTGCTTAGAAAGAAACTCGAAAACACGCGTTTTCCCAAACATGAGACTAATCTAGATCGATTGTTTACCCCCAAAAACCCCCATATACCAATTTTCAGCGAAATCGTTAGAACCGATTTCGAGATCATAGAAATTTATAAATAAATACATATACAAGAATTGCTCGTTTAAAGGTGTAAGATTTTCCCTATTTTACTTCACTGTTATTTGGCATGATTAATATACTCATGCCAAATTATAGCTTTTTTAGTACTTTTAGTCTCTAAATAAAACGTCGGATGACAGACAAACAGACAGACATGATGAAACCATTAGGGTTCCTTGTTTAAAACGGAACCCTAAAAACTGTCGATAGTTTTACTTGTCATCGATATTATTGTAAACTATCAGTAATCAATATTATTAATAGTCCTATCGATATTGTTATGGTTTTTTAAGGCCACAAATATAGTATATAGACTAACGATATTTTATACTTATTCATCGATATTTTATATCAATTTTAACAAATGTACTGGCTCTTTAGGCGTTACGCAAGCTGCAATCAGCCTGCGGTTTTCCGTGCAGCTGTTGAGGTAGGCTAAGATATTTTTCCAGTTCATAAAATGGATAAAAGCTCCAGTTACTTAGAAAACAAGAAAAATGTGTGGGCGGCCATTTTGGATCCAAAATCTGAATCCAGTTTCCAGTTCCGCAGGGTGCTTTACCCCATCATGCAAAAATCAGACTCCTACAAAGTCCCAGTGAGACGTTACTAACGAAAAAAATTGGTTGTTTGTAAAGAAGGTTTACGATCGAGATGTTTACGTGATAACGTCGTTTCACGGAATGACTGGCAGCGCTCGAGATGAGACGGGAGATCGGTCCGTCTCTCTCTCGTTATACCTGCGATCGCGCTCGTGAGGTTTTGGTGTGACACAAGTTTCTGAACATGTCACCCGACTAAAACGATTTTAAAGACGTTATCACGTCAAAAGTTTAATTTTCTAAAGCCCAGACGCCATCCTGGATTCCAAGCTTGAGGCCTACGGCCTCAAGCTTCACTTGGTTGCTTGTTTAGAGGGATAAACAGAAACCCCCCCCCCTCTCTGCTACCCCACCAAGCAAGTGAGCTTCACTCCTTACGGCTATCAGCACGGCGCAGGTCAAACAACCATATCAATCAGTCAGCCAGTCAGTCAGTGGTACAGTCTGTACGTGTATATTTCTCGAAATCTAAAAGTAAATAAATCCGAAGAGTATCTATAGATAAATTTCTTTGGCTATTATAAATTAATTTACTGCCACAAAACTGGTAATTAAATATAACTAAAATATTATAAATCGATATTGTATATGTACGGTACTTGTATGAAAAAAAATCTATGCCGACCATGTCTGTCAGGTAATCAATCTATGCCACGCTATACTTTGACACTTCCTTTGACATTATGACAAGTGACACAGTGTAAGAAAGTTACTCGCACGTTTGTTTACAGACTGTTCGACCCATATATATTCGTGATATTATTTTACACTGTGACAATAATTTTACGAAATCAAATGTCATTTTTTTTGTGAAGAGCGACGCGTCCTTGCTCCGCGAGGCCCATCGGCCATCTGACAATTGTATGTATAAATGTCAAAAATCTGTGCAACAAGAACAGTTTATTTAAATACACTCGCGAAAAAGCAAGACGGCAATTACAATAATTTTCAGGAAGGTAAAAGGGCTTATATGACTGAAATCTAAAGCCACGCAAAACTGATCAATTATAGAAAAATAGCTCTAAAATTAAAACTAAAGCAACAAAAAAAAATTTGAACCACAATTTTGAAGATTACATAATTACTGATCTGCATAAAAAGTTTCAAAGCTGAAGTCCCTCTCGTTTGTGAGAAATTAGACCATATATGTTTTGGTAGAGGTGTTTTTGACGAGCAAGTTTGTGTTACAAAAATTAACTAATCATGTATCCACAACCACAATTATGCTAGAAAAGCGTTCTAGTATGCTATTAGCAAGTATCAGTTCTAAATTTGTGATATTCGCAGAGAAATAAGAAATAGAAAATGCCCATTTTCACGGTGCGTCCCCTTAATAGGATCTTGTACAATAGACGACTTAAACTCTGCTAATGACAGGAGTTAGTGTGGCCACACACTGGTCCACAACAATATAAAAACGCCATTTCGACTCGCTAAGAATAAGAATGCCGGATTGCAGAATTCTTCCCGTGGATGTCGTAGAAGGCGACATAAGGATACAAGCTAAATAAAGCTTATATAAACATCAATAAGACCTCTCCAACCCGTCTGGTCAGCGTGGAGAGTGTAGGTCAAATTATCTGTCTGCTCAGGCCAAGTATGGCTCTGGTAGTACAGAGAGGGTCGTGCTCCTGCAGTGGAGACAAAAAGACCTGATGATGAAGAAGAAGCCGGGACGTTTCATTCACACTCAGACACATCTGTACGAATGTTGTATCTTATACCTAGTTGTTAACCAATTTTGTTCAAAATGTACCAAACTTCACAATTATGGCACTAGCCAATACAATGAACGGTGCAGCTGGTGCAGTAAAAACTCGATCCGGATTCAATTGGGATCCCCTGCGAACTAGTTTACGACAAAACTTTCGCGAAGCATGACAACTTTTGAAAGTTGGGATGTTAACGATTGGTGAAGTTTTTCATCTTAGCGAGTCTTTGTTAAGGTATATATGTTATGGACCAAGTGATAAATGGGGACATTTCTTATAATACCCAGGTATTATTAAAAATGACTAGCTACTTTGAGCTAAGTAATACAGTTCACCTCAATTAATAATTCCAACTTGCACTAGTCGGAGCGTGAACCCTCAACGCGGACTAGTGTGGTTGCCACTACCCCACGGAGGTTGTCATTTTGCCTAAGTATAGCTCTTTCTTGAGCTTCCTGGACCTCTTCTTTATGTTTCTTTCTAGTAAGTTTCAAATAAGGAGTCATACCATGTTGATGGTTAAATTATTTAGCTTATCTTTCATATGTATTTGAATGTAATGTGATGCATGGTGGTGTTTGTGTAAATCCAAAATAACGGTACTCAAACATGCAAGCAAGCAAATAAGCTGGACAGAGAGAAAAACCAACAAAGAAGTGCTGGAAATGGTCAATGAGAACAGAACGATTATGCATACAATAGAGATAAGACGAGGAAGAATGCGGCATGACAACTTCATAAAAAACATAATGGAAGGGAAAGTGGAAGCCAAGAGAGGAAAAGGAAGACCAAGAAGGTCGTTCATGGATGAAGTAAAAGAAAAGGCAAAAGTTGTGACGTATAAGGAGGTCAAGCATTTAGCAGAAAATAGGGAGACATGGAAAATACTCCACCGACAAGAACCTAGTTCTTAAATTTATTGATGATGAAACATGCAAGACCTTTGCACAGGGTCGTATTATGTATCTATAGATCGCTATGCAATTATTGGATGATTTTGGCTCCTTACCAAGCATACAATAAAGTAAATATACATATGACGCTGCGGACGAGAGTCACTCTGTGTAAAATCGAGTAACCTCGTCAAATCACCTATAGGTTGGGTAGCGGACCCCGGACTCTGAAGCGTTACCGCTGAAGATGCAACCGTTGACGCTGTTTAAAAAAAAAAATTGTCCTTTGAAAATTGGTACTCAGTACATTACAAGAGGAGGCCCCTTACATTTAGTAAAGAGGAACTTTTAAAGAAGACCAGAAATTGAAATCGCCGTTTTAGGGTTTCGCAGTAAACAAGGAACCCTTATTGTATAGTAGTATATTAACGAAGTTTAAAGAAAAGCTATCAGAGCGAAGTAAGCAGGGTTTACAAATTAGAAAGGTATAGGTGACCAACTTATAAAATATACTCAAAAAAGGAAAATTTCATTAGTTTTAAGACGTTATCAAAGTCAGCATTCGCAACTACGGAACCCTATACTGCACGTATTTTTAATTGCTATTCAGCCTATATATTAGTTTTTAAACAAAATCTTTTTTGAAAACTGGATCCTAAACATGAACTTGTGATCAAAGAGCTTTCTTTACCTACTGTATTTTATGCACACGGTCTACTAAACCTTAGGTCAAGGTAAAATTGCCCATTATGCCAATATATTTGGCGTATCAGTCCCAGCTACGTTAAATGCAGTTGCTGCACATTTTGCGCTGGTTTATGTTTGCTTATTCTACAAGTAAGTTATTTATTATATGTTTGGCAGACATTTGACGACCTTCGAGGCGAAATGGTCAACACACTAGTCCGCCATTCCGGAGGTTCAAGGTTCCATTCCAAGTCAGGGCAAGTCGGAAAATGACTTTTTTCAAGTGGTCTTGAGACTTGGGTGTTTATCTATATACCTAATATAAAATATAGTATCGTTAAGCTAGTATCCCATAATACAAGTTTATATTTACTTTGGGGCTAGCTCAATTAGTGTGATTTGCCCTTATCTATTTATTTTATCCCAAATGGAGCAGAGAGAGCATTTTGGGTCTCGCGGCTCTAAGCAGACAGAGTCCAGTTCCATAAGCCACTTTAGGCGTGATGGTTGCCGAGAATATGAAAAAAGGAATTAAAATAGTGATCGCCCATTAACATGATTTCCGTTTTCGCTCGTTCCCTTGATTGGATTTTGCGGTCTGCGTAGAAAGAGAAGTAGTTGGTACATTCTAAGTTTTTATTATCTCCCACACGGCTCTAAGCGGCTCTAGCTACAAAGGGTCTTGTAGCTAGGTGTCAGGATCATCATCATCATATCGTTTTGATTGCTTTAATATGGCCACATAATTAATAAGAATTACTTGTACAATACCTTTCTCTAACATTATATTGTACCATTTTTACCCCAAACGCATAAGTAAACATTTCTCTCAATTACTGGCCGGTAGAGATCCCTATACGGGATAAGTCCGCCGTTGTATGTTTACTTTTCTGATTTGTGTCTGTGTTCTTTCTTTCTTATAAACAAACAAACCAACGAGTATTACATACAGATGGGATTCTCCAAAGATCTCGCGTAATATGGGTCCCTGTCCCCCGTCCCCGCACCTCTTGCCCGTTCTCGCCTTGTGGAGAGTGCTGAGTGGTCGGCTGCGGACAGGGACGCATTTTGTGCTGGACTTTAGGAGATACCGTTCTGTATGTAATACTTAAATTAATTCTGTACTATGTCACTACCATGGTATAATAAAACAGGTATTCTCTTCCCAAGATGGAACTTGACTACGTCACAAAGTGTTGCCACTGATTGTTCTTTTCAGTAAATTTAAGGACATTTTCAATTAGTTCATGAATATTAAATAAATATTAAGTAACTTAGCTATTTAGTATCTCGCGATTCTCGCATGATTCATCAATTCAATATTTTAAATTTAAATTGATTTATTGGATTATTAATTCGAAATTGGTATATAAAGTTCAAAAATGCATTACGCTCGGGTAATTCAATTTCACACAGTAGCAACAAATCAAACTGATGACGTAGTCAAGTTCCACCTACGTCATCAGCTGTCACGGGAAGAGAATACCTCATTTTATTATACCATGGTCACTACCTGAGTAGTGCCGTCTAGCTAAATCAGAAATAATGTTTCTAGGCAATAATGCGTAATAGAATAAAATAATGGTCATCCTTATTGCTTACAACAAATCTTTGCCAGCGAATGGCGACGCAGGGAGCGATTGTAAATGTGTCACACGATGTATGGGGTCATATTATGTGGGCGCAGTGTTCCTGGGGTATCGTAAAAACCCACTAAAGGTCTACGGGTAAACATCTCACTCTATAACATTATAATTAACTTAGTTTTGGTAAAAATCCAACTAACTGCAACTATACATAACTGCAACTACAACTGCCTCCGTGGTGTAGTGGTTAGAGCGTTCGGCCTTTAAACGTTGTCAGTGCAGACACAATAGTAAAACAATACATCAGACGCCCGCTCCGGGCGTCCGACGTTTGAAGGAATTATTATACAGCCTTATTTAAACTTTTTGTTATTCCTTGTTCTGTACTTCTGCCTTCCTAATAATAATTGTCCTTTGTTTCTCTGGTCGACTGGAAGAGATCCCTTCTGGGATAAGTCCACCGTTTGTACCATTGTGTTTGTAATTTTATGTGATTAATGTTTGTTTCTAAGTACAATAAAGTTTTTAAATATATAAATAAATAAATAAGGAATATGAATTTTTTTTTCTCTCATTAGCAAATAGTGACGAAGATACAGCGCATTTAAATTTCGCGTGACGTCACGATTGGCTACGATTTAAAAGCAACGCTGACGTAAACCACTCCCACTCCAAAACTTCGAAGCGCTGTATCTTCGTGAATTTTGACTACTTTTCTAAACGAAAAAATATGGGTCCTTTATTTTTGGATAATCTAGTTGTTGGATTAAATTAAATAGTATATATTTTAAACCAATCCACATCGCTATTGTATACCGTTCCAGCCATCTCAATTCCACACATAATTATTAACGTACTAAAAGGAGGCTCACTCCTACAAGATTACTATTCTCAGGGCACAGGTATGGCACTTCATAGAAGCGGAGTATCATTTATGCCTACTTCTACAAACAAAACTTTACATCCATGCACACGTCAATGTGTGTTCGAACACACGCGACAAGACGAGAATTTATAGGGGTAAGATGCGGAGACGGAGATCGGGGGACACATATTGCACGGGACCCTAAGAGTTTCCGTTCTGTGTGTAATTATAATAACTCTGTGCTCAGGATCCCCCGCAAATCGGTATAATATGGAGATATATTAATTGGATTAAATGAGGTTTATCGTTCTGAATCTGACGTAGCTTGACATCTGCCGTACAATAATGACAGACAGACAGAATAAAGCAGTCAGGTAAATGAGTTAATCTACGCTAGCGTTACGTTTCACGCACACGCGGACGCATACGTTCGAACTTAATTTCCAAGATTGTGCGGAATATGAATTATAAGAGCTGAGACTTTATTTAGAAGTTTACATCAAGAACAGCGGCTGTAAATGAACCCAAGCAGTATATGGCTGCTATAAACATTGCTGCTTCGCGTTTGAAATAGTGTTTGAACGTGGGGCGAGTACGTAAAGAGCCACTAAAGTTCTGGAGATAGCTTGATTTAAAACGTATCGCTCGAGCGCTAGAACAGTCTAGATTTAAAAGGAATAATAGGGATTTACATTTCTTGGGAATCTGGAATAGATTCACTTACCAGGTAATCTAAAAGACCAACTTATTTTAAACCCCACGAAAAAGAAATGTGATAAAAGATTGACGAGTCTGTGTGTCTGTCTGAGGCATCGTAGCGCCTAAACAAATGGGCCGATGTTGATGCGGTTTTTTTGTGTGTAAACTGTCTTGATCGAAAAAAAAAGTTTGATGAAAAACGGTGTATCGACTTCAAATTTTTAAATTTTCCTGGAAAATAAACTTTTTCAACGTATTGTAGGATATGTAAAAAGACAAATACTTATGGTCAGTTATTTTCAACACCTAACACCTTCATTCCGGTAAAGAAAAACATGGTGAAGAGAAGCCAATATATAGACCAGTGAAATAATAGTGTGCACTGTGCAGGTTGCACACTATTTCACTGCTCTATAATAATGGCTGATATCAGTGATAGATATACGTCAAATGCCTTTAATTAGCTCAAAATATCCCACAGCAGTATTAAATATTAACCTTGTCATTATGAGGGAGAGTAAAACACCAATAAAAGTATTACATACAGAACGAAAAGTCCCGCGCAATATGCGTCTTGGTTCCCCGTCCCCGCACCTCTCCCCCGTTCTCGCCTTGTGGAGGATGATGAACCCATGCATGCGCCTTAAGAGATTCCGTTCTGTATGTAATACTTACGAGTATATTAATCCTGTGACGGGAAACAGCGGCATATATCACTACCTATGGCCCCTTTTCTTACGAGGTATCTTCACAAAGTTGCGTCGTTTCTGTTTTACTGAAGTTTTACAGCTGTTTGCGAGTTGTTTGCTAATAAGGGCTTTTACACATGAGGGATAGTGTGTCAGTGCCAGTTAGTGACACTGGTAGTTACGACCAGGATACGGTCCCCGGACCGTATTTCAGCGGACCCCGGGCTTCTCAGCTTTACATCTGAGGATGCATCTGGGAATACCGTACGCTAGATGAAAGAGACAGTGTTGAAAAAGTTAACGTATAGAATACTATTTGTGCCTATGGGCTTCGCTTCCCGTGAGAGTTATGGGATAAGAACTATTCTATGTCCTTCCCTGGGTATCGAACTATATCCATATCAAATTTCATCTAAATAGGTTGAATAGTTAAAGCGTAAAGTGGTAACAAACAAACAAATATACAAACGGAAATGAGACCAATGAGATTTTTTAGACTAAATTAAAAGTTAACTTTTTTCTGTGGGTATATTTGTAAATATGTAATTTTTTTTATCCTTCTTATTTCAGTTGTAAGTACCTGGGCGACCGAGCTTTGCTCGGTTACATCTCAAACATTACTAATTTTTTTGAAACTTGTCTAAAAACAATGCAAAATAAAAAATTATATATAAACTTAAACATAAAATAAAAAAAAGTAAGTCACCGAGTGGGATTCGAACCCGTAACACTTTTTCTAGCGGTCGGTATCCTTAACCACTGAGCTAAAATCAAGGCGGTCGGCGCGACGAAATTAGCGACCATATTCTGCGTGCAAAGAAAAACGCATGAAAACTCGAAAACACGCGTTTTCCCAAACATAAAACTAATCTAGATCGATTATTTACCTCCTAAAACCCCCATATACAAATTTTCAGCGAAATCGTTAGAGCCGTTTTCGAGATCACAGAAATTTATAAATATATATATATATACATACATACAAGAACTGCTCGTTTAAAGGTATAAGATTTTATTTTAATAATAGATACTTCTTGAAAATAAACGGTTAATAAGTAAATTTCGAAATATACAAACTCACTTTCGCATTTATAATATTAGCAGGATAGGATAGGATAATGTTTCACTAAATCGTGACTTCACCCCCAAACCACACAAGTTATTTTGGTAAAACTTCTATGGGAACACCGGACAAGACTCTTTCAAACAAAATAATAACTTTCCAAAATTTGTCTAGGCATCTTCGAGTAATCGGTGGACACGTATAAAAAAAATGACGACGAATTGCTTTTTGAAAGTCGGTTGAAAATAGAAAAGTATTCCACTACTTTTAAACTTTAAAAACGTATTTGCCTTCGATGTTTCTTCGTCTAGCGCCGTGAAAGATAAAGCATACTTGCCATTCAACTCAGGAATAACTTATCGTTGTTAGTGTATCAGTTTCCCACAGCAGATAGGTATGTGAAAAGAATTGTAAGATTTATTACTTTAGTGGCGTTTTACACTCACTTTAGAAGATACTTGAAATTTTGCGGTCCTGTGCTGCTCCTACGCACTTTTGCGAAAAATGTGTTGTGGCAAATGTGCGTAAACAGAAGCTTCATGTTCTCACCGTAAAGTGTAAAAAGTATTTCATAAAATAGATTGAAGGTCTATTCAGGGCTTAGTTTAGACAAAATTTTAAAATTTAAAATGATATCTTGGACAAACCCCCGTAAATTCATGTGTAGCGGAAATTTTTCATACCTACAAAAGGCTATATCGGTTATCTACCTACTCCAAATTTTAAGATTTTTGGAAATGTGGTCGATATTATAAAAAAAATAAGGCAGAACGTTTTTTATGTTTTCAATTTTATAAATTTGAGATTTTATTCATAACTTGAATAGGTAACCATTATTTTCATAAAAACTTCGACAACTTTTTTTTTTATGAAACCAAAAAGCATACGGTCAGAGATTAGGCACTACGTATGCTATATTAGGGGAAAATTATAGATTGTGGTTTCATATTTGGACAGGAATTCATATTTGTATACACGGTGATTTTTCATTGGTATTGAAGCCGAAGGCCACTTCATAGGCATCGTTAGTAAGACCTAATTAGCTAGTCAAAATAAAAATTCTGAAACAAAAATTTTTGTCTAAAACTCGAAAGTAAAATTGTGAGATTAATTAGTAGTACCGCCGCCATACAACGCCCGCCGGCCGGCCGGGATCATCGACATTACGCACGGTGTAACTACGTGGTCTCGATCGGAAATCATTTACGCAACTTTTTTATCTTATGACGTACAGAAATTTGGATTACGTATATGGATAGAGGAATTTATTTACTATACGACATTTTTTTTTCCAAAACCAATGAAAAGTCATCGTGTATAGGTATAGGCGTATTCTATTTTTCGTTAAAATATTTACAGAAAACTTCACCGTCACCCCTAAAATTTTTACCTATGTACGTAGGTAAAAACCTACACACAGAGCAACTACAGCCAAGTAGTGTTTCAAACGACACGTCACCAATGTTTACGGCAGCCTATATATTCTTGGGAAGGTTTACAACGGCTGTTCCTTTCAGGCTTAGAGTTGCATTCTCCTTGTAATATGTTTATTTATTTTGTTGCTGACATTTACAGTACATACTTATACACTGTTGTTTTGTTTTGCATGTAAAGTGGCCAACACTATTGTCAGATTTTTCAAGCTGCTTTAGGCATGTGACATAGATCGATGAATGCCATACAGTGATGACAGCCTGGACCAACGGCTTGCAGAAGCGTGGAAGAATATAACAAGATAATTTTATTATTTTTTTCCATATTATGTTAACGTATCTATAACTGGCTGTGCCCGCGACTTCGTCTGCGCAGTATCTTTTTAAATTTTAGCATGTGTTATTCTGATGTATAAACTATATTATTATAAAGTTTCATTTAAATACTTTTAGTATTTTTTACGTGCAAGAGTGCTAGATCCATTCATACTTAAACACTTTCGCGTTTATAATATTATAGTAAGATATTCTAGGATTAGTAGGATGTAAATAGTACGCTAATAATATTACGATCCGATCAAGTCTTATGCTCAGGCTAATGAGTAGTTTTACATTGACCTAGTTTTATAAAGTACCTACTTATCTCCTACTCCCATGCTGGTCTGGGAGAAATAAAAAAACTTAGAATGTACCTGCTTCTCTTCCCACGCAGATCGTAAAAGCCGATCGAGGGAATGGGAAAAAATGCAAATCATGTTAACAGGCGATGCGGCTAGCAACCCATCACTGTATTGATTGCTTTTCCATCTTCTCGCCCACCATGACGCTAAAAGTGGCTTTTGGGTCTTGCGGCCCTAGGCTCTGCATAGAACCGCAAGACCCAAATGCTCTGTCTGCCCCATTAGGGATAAAGACGTTATAGTATGTATGTATGTATGTACCTACTTATTTTCTAAGAATGTGTCCATCGGCACTTTTCTTACTGTCTCTATGAAGGGGAAGGCACTATGTTCGTGTGTCTTTTGTTTTCATTGTCACTGTTTTTCACTATTAGAAACGTATGTCACTGCTACACTAGTTCAAACGGTTTAGTTTTTTAAGTCTTCGCACTATGTCTGTGTTGTCATGGAGCTGGATCGCCTCAACGTTAGCATAGTGAAGCAACCTGGAGTCGTGTGCTTCTGCGTACTTTTTTATAATTTTGTTAACTGTATATTAAGGTCGTGGAGTAAGCCGTTGTTTCTTACATATTACGGAGTGTAAACAATATATCGCAGCACTTCATTTTGGAATAGTTATAATGGTATCGATGTTGCTTTGTTTAGTACAGCCCCACAGCTGTGATCAAATTTGACGTAAAATTTATCACTCTTCCCATCTGATGAATAATATTAAATTATCAGCCACAATGTTATCTAAATTAAATCTTAAACGGTTCGTGCCTCGGAAGCGCTGCCGGTGACTATGCGGTCAAATATAACACAGATATATTAGATATCGTGTCACGTCTTTATTTCTAACGGGGCAGAAAGGACCCTAACTGTCTCCGGGTTCTAGGGGTCAAGCTATTCGCCTTGTGATCCGGAGGTCCTTAGTTCGAACTCTAGTATCCAGTCTTGTTAGGATATTGCAGGCTTGAATTAACTATGAGACCGATGAGTCCATGTTTCGGAAGGAATGTACAAACTGTGGGTCTCGAACGCCATCTAGCGTTTGCTCAAACCTATTGCAGGATTGGTTCTGGTCTACCATTTGGGTTGCGGAGGTCAGACGACAGTCGCTTTGTGTAAAAATCAGTAAACTCACGGTTCGTGAGGAAAAAAATCGTACCCCACCGACAAGAGCATAGCTCTTAAATAATATAGACAGATAGATAGCATGTTATTGTATTGAGTTTATTTTAATTCTACGAAAACCAAACTGTAACCTGCCAGTGACGCTCAAAGTTCTACTCGAGCTTTTCATTCCAATTTCCTTTTAGTCAGCGAATAGTTTCGCTTGAGAACTCACTGCACCGTGCACCGGTTCGAGATTTATTATTTTTAAATTAAATTTCAATTCTACTTCTCAAATGTATTTTTAAAGAACTTCTTTCAGTTGACTCTGTTTTAAAGTGGTTCTTGCTTATAGAACATATTTAATTTAGTAGAATGATTGGAAATAAACTTTAGTTCTTTAAAAAGTTTCACTTTAGTAGAAGGAAAATTCACCGAGAATCATACAATATTAAAATTGATGAGCAAACGCATGAGCAAAATCTGTCAAAGGGTGGTCGATATATGCATGAAAGTATTTGTATTTATTAACCTGGTACCTAATTTTGAAATACAATATACTATGTCGAAGTATGGCTTTTATTGGTAACGACCAATCCCCGCTATAAATCGACTGAGCTATCGACCACTGTTATTAGTATTACGGGACTTACCGCGATTAATATCGTTTTTTGCCAGATATTTTGATGACCCTCCTGCCATCATGGTCGCTGGACGATGGCAGAAGGGCCGTCGAAATATCTGGCAAAAAACGATATTAATCGCGGTAAGTCTCATAATACTAATAACAGTAATTGTGACCGTGAAACTCTAAAATCATATATTGAGCTATCGACCAATGAAAATGACCCATTAGGTTATAGAGCTATCGCCCAAACTCCCATACTGGTCTCATAAGAAGGCTCAAGGTCGTCCAACGTGCTGTTGAGAGGACTATGCTCGGTGTTTTTCTACGTGATCGAATCAGAAATGAGGAAATTTGTAGGAGAACTGAAGTCATTGACATTGCTCAGCGGATAAGCTCGCGGACACATAGCGGGACTAACCGATGGCCGATAGGGCCAAAAAATTCTCGAATGGCAATCACGTACTGACAAGCGAAGCGTAGGACACCCACCCACAAGGTGGTCAGACGACCTGACCAAGGTCACAGGAAGGCGCTGAATGCACACTGAGAAAAAGAATGGTTGCTAGTAGCAAAAATGTTTGCTACACGTTACTAAAATCGAGTGACATCTAAACTCATGGCTACTAGTAGTTAAATTTTTTTAAATGAATAGTTGTAGTTTGGGATATGCAACTACATAGTTCTGCTAATTAAAACAAAAGTTTGGTATCTACTAACCGAATCGCAAGTAACGAAACTGGTTTAGCTATTTCTTTTTCTCAGTAAAGCTGCTGGTGTAACTGCCTCCGTGGTGTAGTGGTTAGAGCGTTTGGCTCATACCCGGAGGTCGCGGGTTCGATTCCCGGCGGGGACAACGACTTTGTGTTGTTGTCCTAATTTGGTTAGGACATTGTAGGCTGATCACCTAATTGTCTGATAATTAAGATGATCCGTGCTTCGGAGGGCACGTTAAGCCGTCGGTCCCGGTCACTGTCTTTGACATTGGTCGTTACCTAAAACCATGTCAGAGGCCTTTAAGGCGGATTAAAAACTCTGACACTAGTGTTAGTCACTAACACACACGATAAGAAGAAGAAGAAGTAAAGCTGCTCTAGATCGGTCATTTTGTAAATCCTTGGAAGAGGCCTATGTCCAGCAGTGAATGTTGTGCGGCTGAAATGATGATGAATGATGAAATGATGAAACCCTTTAAGATCAATTATACGAAAAATACGCCTAAATACGCCGAGAAATACATCAATCTATCTAGTAGTGATAGACAATGCATAGCAAACTCGAAATGCGTAATGATTTAGGCATAACTGATGCTGTCATAAGCCGAGACCGATCTGTTTTGGTCGGATTTGTGTTAGAGTGCAGCAATATGGAAATGAATAGTGATATTTTGATGCGATTAGTGAATCGGGATGAAAATTAATTTAGGTCGATTTGGCTTGCTGTTTCCATTTGTTATCTTTTCTAATGCTGGTCTGGGAGAAATAAATAAAAAACTTAGAATGTACCAGCTGCTTCTCTTCCCATGCAGATCGTAAAAGCCGATCGAGGGAATGGGCAAAAATGCAAATCATGTTAACAGGCGATGCGGCTAGCAACCCATCACTGTATTGATTGCTTTTCCATCTTCTCGCCCACCATGACGCTAAAAGTGGCTTTTGGGTCTTGCGGCCCTGGGCTCTGCATAGAACCGCAAGACCCAAAATGCTCTGTCTGCCCCATTAGGGATAAAGACGTGATAGTATGTATGTATGTATCTTTTCTAAGCCGACGGTTGTATGACTTTTTAGAGTTCCCTAGTTTAAAAGGAAAACTCATAATTTCACCATGTCTATCTGTCTCCTGAAAGCTGTAATTTGGCATGGTTAATATGGTTATGTATATTAATCACCCCGACAAAGTGGAAAATAAAAAAATCTTGGAAGAAAAAATTTTTCACCCAATCTATGGTTGTTGAATAGGTCTTTGAAAAGTATTGTGAGTTTGTAACACATATTTTTTAATTTAGGGATTAGTTTGTAAAATATTTGATTTTAATTAAAATTTTGTTAGCGACCTTGACCCTAACAAAATTGTACTTTAAAATAGAAGAAAATTTATCAAACCTAAGTAAGGGTTACAAATAAAAGAGTTATAGCCGACTGAGTTATAGTTATAGTGCTTTGGACGCTAAAATTTCATACAAAGTCAATAATCTAGTTTTTTAGACGTTTTTATTCGCTAAACTGTGAGGCGTGAAAAAAAGGCTGCATTCGCAACTTTGGAACCCTAAACTGCGCGTGCCCGACACGCCCTTGGCCGGTTATTGTTTTTTCTTTTCATGAAGTTTCGATCAAAAACACGTGATACTAGTTACTGCCGACCAGTTATCATACATTCATACATACATATTTTCACGCCTGTTTCCCATGGGGGTAGGCAGAGACTATGGATTTCCACTTACTACGATCCTTGCAAACCTCTTATCTACTGGACCAAATCAGATAAAATTTAGTAAGATTGTGTAATGTTATGACCAAAACACAGAAGTGTAAAGTAAATAACTAGTAGTTCGCCGCGAACTTAGACCTCGCGATTATTTTTCGCAACTCAGTTTCCTAAATAACCCCTAGATGGCGGTATTCAAAGTTAGAACGCGCTATGGTTTCGTTTGCTACATAGTCGCGGACATTTTAATTAATATTTCAAAAACTACTGAACCGATTTTGATGCCCAACGAACTTGAAAATTCTATTGATGTTTCCTACATGCCTACCAAGTTTCATCAAAATCAAACCATCGGTTCGGCTGCTATCGCGGTACAAACATACATACATACATACATACATACATACATACAATGTGTTTTCGCCCCCAACTCGATTTAGAGACCTCACTCGCTTCGCTCGCTCGGTCAAATATATTTTTTTTAAATAAGGGTCATTTTCGGGGAACAAATTAGGAAATTTTAAAATAAGTATTGCAAACCTTACTATGTCATATATCAAATAAAAGGACTTGTTATGAGAATCTCAAATATATTTTGTTGTTATCGTTATATAATAAACAGTTTCAATATAGATCTCCGAAAAGACTGAGCCTAAAATTTTGAGATAAAATACAAAATAAAGTTCTTTTTTTTAGCCATTTAGGTGCCGTTTATTTGGGCAAAAGCCTCCCCTTTTTGCTTCCCTTCACTTCTATCTTCAGCTGTTTCATGCCATTCTTTGTCAAAAGCGGATAACTCGTCCCTCCATCTCCATCATAGTTCATTACAAAACTTATAAGAATTTTATAAATTGAAAAATATAATACGTTCATTTACAGAAAATAGTTCACTAAAACACCACTAGATAGTGCTAGTCGTAGTTAAGTCCCGTCTTACTATGAGGATTTCAAATGTGATTTTAGCATTGTACAGAACCCTCTCCATGCGAGTTCAATTCGCACTTGGCCGATTTTATTTAGCAAAAAGCCCACTGTTTCGCCGATCATATTTCACGTAAGTACGCGTCAAATTAATCATACTCACTCTTTTTTGAGCAGGAAAAGGTATTTTTTAAGGGAACTTCCGAATTCAGAACAAAGCAGTCATTATACTGTGTTGCATTACAAATGGGCCTCAAAAATACCGAAAGCTCAGGTGGATACGCGATGGGATTTTTCAGGACTTTATTCTTAAAAAAACAGAAATATTTTAAAGCATTAAAGAACATAAATTTACTTGTTAATTTTTTCCTACAAAGTTCTTTCTCAAAAAGTGTTTTCAGTCCATGATACTGAACAATTTTCCCCAAGGAACACGTATCGAAATATGAAAAGTAATTTTGGCCTCCCATACAAGTTGAGTGATCAGCTGATCCGAGTTGGTATGGAAATGCAAAAAATATCTTATACCTTTAAACGAGTCTTATACCTTTAAACGAGCAATACTTGTATATTTATTTATATATTTATATGTATGTATATAAATTTCTGTGATCTCGAAAACGGCTCTAACGATTTCGCAGAAAATTGGTATATGGGGGTTTTCCGGGGTAAACAATCGATCTAGATTAGTCTTATGTTTGGGAAAACGCGTGTTTTCTAGTTTTCGCACGTTTTTCTTTCCACGCAGAATATGATCGCTAATTTCGTCGCGCCGGCTGCCATCCGTTTTGGCTCAGCTGTTTATGATGCGGACCGCTAGAAAAAGTGTTACGGGTTCGAATCCCACTCGGTGACTTACTTTTGTTTTTTTATGTTCAAATTTATATATATATTTTTTTTTATTTTGTATTGTTTTTAGACCAGTTAAAAAAAATGTAGTTATTGTTTGAGATGTAACCGAGCAAAGCTCGGTCGCCAAGGTACTTTTTCATATTTCGACATATATTTCTTGGGAAAAGTATTTCACTATCACGGACTTAATTCTTCTCTAAAATAGTTTTAATATATTTTGTTAGACCTTATCGCATATTATATAAATTCTAGAGTTGTGCTTTGAAACAAAATAAATATATCTATAAGCTTAGGCTTAAATATTCTACACAGCCAGAACGACAATATCTGCATGTGTGACCTATGTGTTCATAGAAAATTTTACTCTTTAAATCATTTACATAGTCTGTATCACGCTACTGTTTTAAGAAGCATTGTTTTTTTCTGTCAATTGCATAAAGCACTTCTTAAAATTGGTACTATACACATTATATAAATGATTCAGGAAGACTGATTATTTATTAATTATTATAATGTTTCAAGGTTAGTAAGTATGTTCGCGTTGGTAATCAAACCCATAGCTCGCTATGGGTTTGATTATGTATTATGTATATGTTATAGGAATGAAAAAAGGCCCGTTTAATTTTTTGCAAAATTTAAGATTTCCCGTAGTTTTACTTCAACTTGGTAACCCTAACGTTACCTCGTTTACTTTTCTGCCTCTTTTCGGAGGATTCCCACATTTTGCGTCGAAACGTAAAATGCTATACTTAATGTGGTCACTAACGAGTCACGAATCCCCTATTTGAATTTTGCTTGATTTTTCGTGTGATTCCCGTGCATCTCTGGGGAAACTAAAGGCCCATTTAGACGTGCCAGTTCCTTGCCTGTTGCACACCGTTTTAATGAAGCAATAAATGATTTGTACTTCTGACGTTTCGTTTAGACCATACAAGGTTCACCTGGTTCACCTGGTTCCGTGGACATTTTTCCGCGCCTAGGCTATTCTAATAAGCCCCTTGCACGTGTGGGAGACAGCGACATTCTTCTGTGCCTCCCCATTGTGGACTGGAAATTGTTGTTCTTTTTCATTCGAGCCAGCCCAGCTCGTCGAGGTAGCGGAGAAGTGCAGAGGGTGTGCTGCAGGCCTCCGGCATCGTACTTGGAGATCCCAGGTACTCCTCTCGTGTTGATGCAACGCACGGACACTCTAGTATCACGTGCTTCGCTGTTTCTTCTGTTACCATACATCCTCTACATAGAGGGCTGTCGGTCATACCTATAACGAATAGATGTTTGACCATGCAAGGTATCTATTGCTTCAATTTATTTGTATGTAAGATTTTCTTTTCATGAATTTATCCGTCTTGCGCCTAAATCATGATTAAGACCCTTTTTTAACTTGTAGCTTTTTAAGCTATAGACCTCCCAAGTCTGACTTTGCAGAGCTCAAAACTGAATAAGCGCGTATTCGGACGACATGCGCACGCCAATCTCCAATGCTGGTCTGGGATCTCCCATGCTGGTCTGGGAGAAATAAAAAAACTTAGAATGTACCAGCTGCTTCTCTTCCCACGCAGATTGTGAAAGCCGATCGAGGGAATAGGCAAAAATGCAAATCATGTTAACAGGCGATGCGGCTAGCAACCCATTACTGTATTGATTGCTTTTCCCTCTTGTCGCCCACCATGACGCTAAAAGTGGCTTTTGGGTCTTGCGGCCCTGGGCTCTGCATAGAACCGCAAGACCCAAATTGCTCTGTCTGCCCCATTAGGGATAAAGACGTGATAGTATGTATGTATGTATGTACGCGCACGCCAAGCCCACGACCAGCGCCTGCCAAGCGCGATTTTTTAAATTTTAAATTGATTAATTAATTATTAAATACCTTCAAGTATACCCTTTCAATCAATACAATAATTTTCCAAATGTGTCCAGGCGTCTTCGAGTAATCGGTCGAGTAAACACACATAAAAAATATAAAAGAGCGCAAAGAATAGATAACCTCCTTTTTTAGAAGTCGGTTAGAAAGCAGAAATCATAAAAA
The DNA here is from genome assembly GCA_963555685.1 of Acrobasis consociella. Lineage (NCBI taxonomy): Eukaryota > Metazoa > Arthropoda > Insecta > Lepidoptera > Pyralidae > Acrobasis > Acrobasis consociella. The sequence goes on from OY743118.1 coordinate 1,312,305, forward strand.
CGATTTGGACCCGTGATTGCAATTATCTCAAAATTCAATCTTATTTCATTTCCCATTTGACATTTTTGCTGTTCTTCTCCAAACTTGATTTAACTCAATATCGCTTGCCGCATCCCCAAAAGTTCCCATTAAAAAGTTTTCCGGGGCGGATGATTTGTTTAGCCAACTTTTTTATTTAATGTCACCCCTTGAGGGCGCAACTCTGTGAAGGGGAAAAAAGAATTATCGAATAGGCATTTTTTTGTTAACCTGTTTTGTCCCATTGTTGGAAAGGTATCTCCCATCCTCTTCCACTTATCTCTTTCTTGTATTAGGATCGTCCATCCCTTCTGAAATGCGTCGATATCGTCTCGCCAGCGGCCATAGGTATGACGGATGTAAAAATATTTTTAGCCCATCGGTTAGATTATTTAATACTAGTGGTTCGCCGCGAACTTAGACCTCGCGATTATTATTCCAAAATAGAATCCCACCAAAAACATTTTCATGTAAAAATGTTGCCAAGACGAGTCTACATAGCTTACCCTGTGAAAAAGTTATCAGATCTCGTATAAAGCCAAGTTCTGAAGACTACACGCTCTAAACCTACAAGCTCTACACTACATCTTAATCAAAATCTATGAAAAAGTGGACAGATCTCGTGTAGAGCCAAGATTCTTGATCTATGCGCCCTTACCGTGTGTGAAATAAAACGACCAAGCCACACGTCTACAAATTTCCACCTCCTATTCCGAGGGGAAAGGTTAGGTTTGGTTTTTTTTTTGTTGTTTGTAGTAATATTAGCTTACATACCAAATTTCAGCGTTCTAGGACTTCAGAAAGTACCTTTAGAATTTTGATGATCAGTGAGTGAATCAGTGACAAAATCGGGGGCTTTCAGACATTAATAAAATCTTAAGTATAATAGCTACGACATTCACACTTTTTATTTTTAATGACTGTATTGGTGTCAATATATCTTGAAATATTTAACTATTTAGCATTATCCAAACCAAAGTTATGAGAGTTCAAAAAAACGACGGAACATTTCAAGAAAAGGTAGGTAGTGCCCTTGCGCTCCGCTTGGCTCGTCTTGGCGGGGGCATTCCCGTGCCCCCAAATTAAAATGAATTTTAATATCCAGTAAAACTGTGTGTTTTTCTTTTAGATTTTTCAACCTTCTTTCTTCTTCTATTCTGAGCTGATAAGTTCTTTTTTTTTTTTCAAAACGAATTAATTTAGAACCTGGATCAAATACAATATCCGTAAGACGTTTCGAACTTAAAAGAGCAACGTATGTATGATTATACACACGGTCGCCAACTCTTTTACGCCAATATCTACGACTACTTTATTCAAAGTCCTTGCGATTTGTGTACAGTTACTGCCTAGGCAAATGTCAATGAAAATTGCGTACGTGAGCATGAAACTTGGCCAGTCTTCCGCGATCGGATCATAGGTGGAATGGAATCCGTGTTCTGGTGAAGATTCTTCCTCTCGAACCTCCACAGCGTGCTCACGAATTGAGTGCAAGCGCTTAAAGTTCAGGGAATAGTTCATGCTCTATTACTTCCCTTGCGTGCTCACGCTGTGAACACAAGCTTTAGAGGCGTTCGGCCGAATTTTCTTGCTGACGAAGCTCCCTTTTACGTTGGGAAAGATTTCTTGATGTAAGCGATTGATGAGCTCTCATTGGCACGAGAAGTACTGGCATCTTCCTTTAGTTGCGAAAGATGCTCATGCCGCTTCTCATTAGTTTCTCACTCTCTACGTAAAGCTACTTCGCGGGCTTTGGTTGACGCTGATCTCTTTTTAGTTCTAGGCATAATCACGAATACTACTTAAGAATCACAGACAAGCAGCGATAACGATTGAACCAAAGTTTGCTCAACAAAATTGTTAAATTTAGTAATCAATCAAACTAAGCCAAAACTGAAAATAATGCAGTATAACCGCCAGTTCCCATTAGTGATATTTTTAGGAGCCGGCGCCGGCAGTTTACTCCCTAAAAAAAAGTTATCGTCATTGGAATGAACTCAAGGCACAGGTTTGCCTATGAAAATATATAGCAATCTTAAGTAAGTTACATAGGAAATTTAAAATCCAAACTCAATTCATCATCATTATATGATAGCATTATTCCTATAAACATACGAGTATAAATATAAGCGAAAATCAGTTTGATAACATCTTGGTATGCCCCAAATAACATGCCTATTAATTCTTCAAGAATCCGCTAGATGGTGCTGTTTCATTTAATCCATTTCTACACCGCGCATAAGCTAATAATGTCGTATAGAAATAATTTCTTTGAGTTTACTTTTCCTCAAAGAATTGCTTAGTGACCAAAATATTTTATTTGGTTAAATACAGTAATACTATCTCGTTGACATGACAAGTTTCACCCCAATCTGATTAACGGTTCGGAAGTTATAGACTAATAATTATTTTCACAAAAATGCGTTTATCTCAGAAACGGCTGAACCGATTTTGATGCCAAACGAACTTAAAAATTCTATAAATAGTTGCTACACTCATTCTTAATATCATCAAAATTAGTTTAACGGTTCGAGAGTTATCGTGGAACATATATACATACATACAAACATACATACAAACATACATACAAACATACATACAAACAATGTGTTTTTCGCCCCAACTTGAATTGTAGACCTTGCTCGCTTCGCTCGCTCGGTCAAATATTGTACTCGTATTTTTTCTTTTCTCTGAGAAACAAAAAATGACAAAGATACATTGCATTTAAATATCTTCTTTTCTTTAGAAACAAACAAAGGCGAAGATACAGTGCATTTGAATGACGTCACGGCTAGTTACGTTTTTACTTTGCGGTGACGTCGCAAGCCCCCGGAACTTTGGAACTTTGATGCTCCGCATCTTTGGGAATTTTCACTTTTTTGGTAAACTGAAAAATATGGGTCCATGGAGATAAATGACATCTTAAAGACACAAATTAAAAGTATAATTCTGTCTTCTAACTGAGTGAATAGTGATAATCGTTGTTCAAGTCTAAAGACATTATAAATTGATTCTATATAATTTTTCAAAACTAAAATCCAAACCGATTTTTATAAAAAAAATTAGGACGGTGGTCCCATAAAATTTTTCTTTCTCATAAAAACCTCACTCAAAAAAGATGTTTTCAAAGCGGTCCAGCCATCTTTGAATAATCGGTGAACACACCTAACAAAAAAAGATCACATCCACCAAAAAAACTTGGCCTTTGGGCCTTTGGGCTCTTACGATACCAACTTCCGTCTACGTTTTTAGCAAAAAAATGAGACAATAATAATATAGCATAATTACACACGTAAGTTCAATACAATGACGCGTTTAGAGTATTGTTTGGGTTACCGCGTTTTTGTAGCGCATCAAAAATGTTTGCCGACGCCAATACAGACTGCTTTTATGCAATTATTAGAAAGAGGTGTGCGGCGCTGTTAAGTCGCTTACGTGCTAGCTCGAATAGTATTCTGCGTGTGTAGATTAAGTTTTTGTTCATTACTAACATAATATGGATTATGTCCGAAATAAAGATTTTATTATTATTATGTCGGTACGCTTTTTAGCCACGGGTCCACAGGGACCCGGTCCTTTGAGGCGTTCATGGGGCCAAAGCCAACATGATGAAATGTGAGATAGCTGCATCATTATTATTATTATTATAATCTAAATTTTGATATTAAGTAGGCAACTTTTTGAAATACACTACAAGTGTTTCAAGTTAAATAAAAACCATATAAAATCCTCTACAAAACTATAACTCGACTGAAAGCACGCGAACCCCATGCAGAATCTTGATGTTACCTAACGGAAACCACCATAAATTTAAACTGAAATTTCAATCTTCATGTCGACGGGCGATAATTATGTAATTATAAATTCGGGGACCCGGCAGGTGAATCGCCGGGGCTGGTGTTAGGGTGCCAAATGATAGCTCATAGAGGTGAGGGCACAATTATTCTTTTAATAGACTTCCAGAATGTTTTTTTATGAATGTTCAATGGCGCCTGGACTGATTTGAAAAATTCTTTTTTTTATTAGAAAGGCTTTACTCAAAATATCGAGAAAAAATATTTTTTGTTTGAAAGGATATACTTGTCCGATAGTCTGAGATAGAGTAGATATAGAGTAGAGATAGGTAGTGAAAAACGAGTCAATTTTAAAACCACCATAAATTTAAACTGAAATTTCAAGCTTCATGTCGACTGGCGATAATTATGTAATTATATTAATTTATTTTATTTATTCAAACTACATGGTCCAATTTATGTTAATAAATTTTTTTCTTAAAACTATGTTAGTAATGTTTTGAGAAGGTATTATAAATTCGGGGACCCGGCAGGTGAATCGCAGGGGATGGTGTTAGGGTGCTAAATGATAGCTCATAGAGGTGAGGGCACAATTATTCTTTTAATCGACTTCTGGAAAGGAGGAGGTAATCAATTTGTAGCAACCTTTTTTATGTATGTTTACCGATTATCGAAGACGCCTAGGCTGATTTGGAACATTCCTTTTTTTTGGCTAGAAACCACAGCATAGGAAGTTGCTATCAAGTAAAAAGCTGCATTGAAATCGGTTCATCCGTTTAAACGCTACGATCGATGCCACAGACAGACCGGCAGACATTACCGTCAAACTTTAACACGCCTCTTTTTTGTCGAGGGTAAAGCTTACGAGTACGTATGTTAAGAATAAAGAAGAAATACTAGATATCTGAAGGGCATTACAAGAGAGCAAAATTATTTTTAATGGCGATCAGCTCATGGTATCTTATTATTTGTACATCTTTTATCTTCGTCATATGTAGGTCTTTTAAGTCTTCACTGCAGGACGACCCTCTCTGTACTACTAGAGCCATACTTGGCCAGAGCAGCCAGAGGACTTGGCCTACACTCTCCACGCTGGAGAGACGGGTTGCAGAAAACAGAGACAGGGAAACCCAAAGGTCACTCTGAGCGAGGTAGGCGAGAGCGAGTTAACTAGTGACTCTGGGAGCTGTAGAACTCGCGAGTCACCCCGGTCCTTTGAAGTTTAACGGATATAAATGTTGTTGAGACATAAAAGTTGCGTCATAATATGGGTAACCAAATAGTTTTGTGACATTTAAAAAATAGCTGAAATAAAATATATTTAAAGTTTTCAACCCTCATAAGATAATTCCACCATTTTAAAAAACTTCGAAAAATTTAATCGACGAAAGCACCCGCCGACATGGGCCCAGCTCTTAAATATAAGAAGAAGAAAAAGAAATTCTATATAATTTTCGAACCGTCTCAAAAAATTTCACGAGAATCGTTTGAGAAATGCGACGTGTAGGTGAGAACAGCCAGACAGACAAACAAATTTATTTTCCCAGCAACACTGCACGTTTGTATACCTGCCCTAACTCGACCTGTCGTATTACGTTCCCTAAGCATGACGTAGGTCAGCCCTAAAGAGGGGAATCTCGGAAAACTTACAATCTCCAATCAATTTTTATTAAAAACTCTGACCGTTAATTACAAAAGTCTCGTCGCCAATAAACCTTAATTTTTTCTCATTATAGATCAAAGAAGCAGTTATTAATAATTATAAAATGAAATATAATTAAAGACAATTTTAAATTTTAGACTGACTGATGCACGCAACTTTGTTGGCGATAAAATATAATAATCGGCCAAGTGCGAGCCGGACTTCTGTGGGAATAATATTTATTTTAATTTACTTTTAGAGATTAACGCATATGGACTGACAGACATCGTACCCAAAGGGTAAAAACAGGACCCTATTATTAAGACTCCGCTCCATCCGTCTGTGCGTCTGTCTATCTATATAACCTGTATGAGACTAACCGTACAAATATACAAATAGTTTTTATTGTAGAACACAGTAGGTCTTAAATTTATAAAAGCGCCTCCATGTGCTGTCCTACGAGGACATACAATAATTATTATTACCTATTATAAATAGCTTATTATATTATTATGTAAGCTCAACATTCACATGTGTACAAATATAAATTATATTTAAAATCAATAATATTATTCATTTAAATATTATTTTATGGAATAATAATATACCGTGATAGACACTTAAAATTTTCACAGATGATGTATTTATTCTAAGATTAAAAACAGAATAAAATAAATATTTAAGTGGGGCATCATATTATAGTTTTATATTTAAGTTCCATACAACAAACATGATTTTCTTCGTGCAAGAACAGAAACACAGTTTCTATGATTTTCATTTGATATTGATTTTCATTTTGTACAAAATTATTTATTCCACGTCTTTCATAATGAACATACAATTATGAGTATTTAATAGTTATATTTAGGTACTCTGCCAAAGGAACAAAAGCTTACAAATTCATCGTTTATAAACAGTTTGTGGGCGTCTTGTTTCTATTAAATGTCGTTAGAGGCTTTATTTACACTCAAATAACTTAGAACAATTACTAGAAAATTATAAGTAATCATTTATCACAAATTCTGAAATGAGAAATTCCTGTGATTTTGGTTCTTATTAGAATTTCAATTGAGGAATGAAATTTCTAAAGTGTAATACACACACACTATCACGTCTTTATCTCTAATGGGGCAGACTGAGCCTTTTTGGGTTTTACCGCTGTGAGATGACAAAGCGCATCAGGTCCGCAAGATCTAGAGGCCACTCTTAGCGTAATGGTAGTGGCATATAGGTGCCCTTTCCCTCGATCGGCTTTTACGATCTGCGCGGGGATAGAAGCAGCTGGTACATTCTAAATTTTTATTTTCGCATTTTAAAGTCTAAGACGCGCTTCCTGATTTTCACTTGTCTTGTCACATCATTTTTGCATACCAAATCAGTAGAAAATTATTTTTTATACGTATTGAGTAGCGTTATCTCAAAATCGCAACTACGGAACCCTACACTGCGCGGCCCGACACGCACTTGGCTTATTATTATTAATATATTCTGTCCATTGTTACAGATTAAAATGCATCGGCAGCACTCAACAGCATGGACGAGGCATTTAACCAGCATGGCATGAGACATCCCACACTATGCGCCCCGGCCAGCAGTGGTTGGCGATCGGGATGCTCCTTGTGGTACCCCGCTCCGAAATGAGGCCCGACCCCGCCCACGACCACTTCAAAGACAACCCCATCATCCGACACCACCACAGACACAAACATAAACATCATCTCCCTGAAGATTTTAAACCATTTTACGAACCAATAGCCAATATAAATGACGGAATACATTTTATTGATAGAGATTTAGTTAGTTACGATATGGTGTTTAAAAATGAAGGTAAAAGCGATTGGATGAATATGTCCAATGATCAGATAGGAGAATTGAAAGATCAGAAGGGGAAGCATCATCCGCATTGGCCTATAAAGAGAGAAGCGGTTATAGAAGGGGATTTGGTGCTTGGAGGTCTGATGATGGTACACGAAAGGTCTGACAGCATGACTTGCGGGCCGGTCATGCCTCAAGGAGGGGTGCAAGCTTTGGAGACGATGTTATATACGCTAGACATAATAAATGACATGAAGTTAATACCTGGAGTCACGCTTGGTGCTCATATTCTGGACGACTGTGATAAAGATACTTACGGCTTGGAAATGGCTGTTGATTTTATTAAAGGTACGTGTTTTAATTATTGATTTATGTAGCAATACAATGCTCGGAGCAATATCTAAATTAAAAGTAGTATGTGACTTTTGCCTTAACTAGGATTTGAACCTACACGCCTTATGTCAATACCGTAAGTGCATTACCGATTGTACAACCGTAACTTTGAATGACCGTGACGAATTTTCTTATTTCATCCATCCATTCATAGCAGGACATAGACCTCCTTCATATCTTTCCATCTTAGTCTCTCCCTTGCCACCTGCATCCAGTTGCAGCCTGCGTGATTTTCAATATCGTCCACCCATCGGATTACTGGGTGGTGTGTACCCTCTACCTCACTTTTTGGCCCATGGTCGCCACTCCATTACTCTTCTGGTCTACCGGTTTATGAGTCCATTCTTGCTATGTGTCCTGCCCACTTCCATTTTTATCTTTTTATTGTATAAACAACATCCTTGACTTTGGTCCACTTTCGAATTAATTCATTTCGTAAACGATCGGGCAACGTTCTCATCACAAAGTTCTACAATAGTTAGAAATTGGAAGCAGGATCTAAAAAACTTATTACTTTAAAAGCGAATTCCGTCCATGATACTGAACAATATTCTTCCAGCTAAACTTTATTGTTTAAAATAGTTCCAGTACATTTCGTGAAACTATATGTAACCGAATGGTGCAGTAAGTCTTTTAAAGTGTATATTCCGGGCAATTTATCTGCAGTCACATTTATCATCCCATATATCTTTGCCGTCGTGAGGCTTTGGGTTCTGTTTGCTTAGAGAGAGATGCAAGACCCGAAATGCTATGTCTGATCCATCTATACTAATATCCTATCCTATCCTATCCTACTAATATTAAAAATGCGAAAGTGAGTTTGTATATTTATTTGTTTGTTTGCTACTTCTTCACGCTTAAACTACTGAACCGATTTGGATGAAATTTGGTATGGATATAATGTAAGACTCGCGGAAGGACATAACTTTTTATACCGAAATTCCCATGGGGAGCGAAGACCGCGGGTACAACTAGTTAAGTATAAAGAGTATAGTTTTCTAATCAAGCAAACAACCCCTAATTTTGAGTATGGAATTCCGCAGTTTGGAAGTACGAACGTTTACGATTATGATGTACATTGTACATCAGTTCGAAAGTACACCGTCGCGAAATACGAAATTGCGATGTATGTGAGATCAAAAGTCTGTATAAACTACTGATCCGATTCCAAAACTCTTTAATTTATAGAAAGCTACATTATCGACGAGTAACATTATATTTTACATTTCTTTTCATTATTTTTTGATTTCACCTGTCCCGTTGTGTACATACATACATACTATCACGTCTCTATCCCTAATGGGGCAGACAGAGCATTTTGGGTCTTGCGGTTCTATGCAGAGCCCAGGGCCGCAAGACCCAAAAGCCACTTTTAGCGTCATGGTGGGCAAGAAGATAGAAAATCAATCAATACAGTGATGGGTTGCTAGCCGCATCGCCTGTTAACATGATTTGCATTTTTGCCCATTCCCTCGATTTACGATTTACGATCTGCGTGGGAAGAGAAGCAGCTGGTACATTCTAAGTTTTTTTTATTTCTCCCAGACCAGCATGGGAGATCGAAAGTCGGTATAAACTACTGATCCGATTCCAAAACTCTTTAATTTATAGAAAGCTATTATATTATTGATGAGTAACATTATATTTTACAAGCTTCTTTTCATTATTTTTTGATTTCACCTGTCCCGTTGTGTGTCTGTCTGTAATCAAATCATGCAAGTTAAATTTGACCCACTTCCAGGTTTCCGATCAAGCTGAAATTATGCATGAATACGTATATCGCGTGACAATTCAATATTATTATGACATTGAGCTGATATGATGATAAAGCTGGAAGGTAGCCATAGGAATTTTGTAATGAAACGACTCAAGCCCATTACATCGAATTTGGGCTTATTACATTTGTCTTGATAAGAAGGTACTTAGGGCTGACAATAAAAGCTATACAAAACGATAAAGTGTCTTCAAAAAAAATATTAAAAAATGCGGCAATGCTGCTGGCAGATTTTATGTCGTATATAGATACGTACTGAGTCCGGATTGTCCAAACAGACTTAGCGAACTTCCCCTTTCAAGAAGTTTATTTGCCATAATAAACTTAAGAAACCCCTAACTTTCAATAGTTACACATGTAAACGCGATCTAGTACTGAGCGAAGGAACTAAATAGTAGAACAAAATTCGTGGCGCCATCTATTATTTGCCAGACAAACTACAAAAAACTCGATTTTTAAAAACGTTAATCTCCAATAGCATTTTAACCGCTGAACCGATGTCCCTCAAAAATAGCTAAGAACCACCGCAAGGGAACTAGCCTATACGTAAAAAGAGCGCATCGAAATTGGTCCATCCGTTTAAGCGCTACGATACAGCAGACAGGCAGACAAACATAAGCGTCTAACTTATAACACCCCTCTGTTTTGTCTTCCTACAATAATCTGGAACGCTTTTACCTTTTTTAGCTTCATCATCCATTTAAATTACATCAACCCAGTTTCTTGGTTGAGCGATGTTATCGGTCGGTGTACTATTAAAGGTGAATTTTTACACGAATTAGGAGCTCGGTGACCCAGAATTACCTAGCCACTAATTTAGCTGACACCTGGCGAGGACTGTACTTGGTGAACACAAGTGGCATAATAATTTCTCGAGCTGTCCTAATTGAATTGCAGTCGTCAAGCTGTGTCAGATGCCTTGATATGCAGCTTGAAAAATCTTACATCTGTGTTGGCCACTTACACAAAAACAAACAAACAAATAATTTTGTTTAGTTATTCACTAATCATCATTTGATCATGATTTTAATGATTTCATGATTTTCTTAAAATATTTTTTTTTGTTTACTTAATTAAAATATTCAAATGTCATATTTGTACAAAACTAAATCTATTGAGAGCGTGTTTGTATGAGTTGATTTATTTATTTATACGTTTACCCCTCTAAAGAGTTTATTTTAACACATTCGATGTTTGGGTTTAGTTTAATTACTCTTAATTTTAGTAATTGTTCCAATTTTAATGTGCATTTTAATTAATTTTACGTACTTTTCTTCATTAAATTCTATCTTTCTTTTTCTCGTAGTCATGGTATAAAGTGTAGCATGCAACTCTTGAATAATATACCTACTATTTTTCAAAGAACAACTGGAAAGGGGAAATAAAATTCAAAATACTCTCTCATATTCATAAAAAATTGACAAATAAGCAAAAGTCTGCTTTAAAAAAAATACATGTAAGCAAAAGTCTGCATTAAAAAAAACTGCCACGTAAGCAAAAATCTGCACTTCACAAATTGGGAGCACGTGAGTGAAATTAAAAGTGGTGAAATTAAATAAGATTTAACTGCTCTGAAATTAGATATATATGTATAGCAAGAAGTAAGCAGGCCTACCCCCATGGGAAACAGGCGTGAAAATATGTATGTATGTATGGAGTTAAAAAGTACTCAGATATACACGCTATTGTAAAAGCGAGCTACAAATATAATATTCTAACTTTAATAAAGTATAACCGGTATTACCAGCGCCATTTTATGTTCCCGCTTTGAAAGTATATTCACAATTTTACATTTCAACGTCTGCCATCTAGTTTGAAACGTCCCCGGAGAAATGTGGTATTACTTACAATATTTTACGCCCCCACAACGTAAGATCTTTATGCATTTTTGACCGAATTTAGAAAAAGGAGGAGTTACATACATACATACATACTATCACGTCTGTATCTTGCGGTTTGGGTCTTGCGGTTCTATGCAGAGCCCAGGGCCGCAAGACCCAAAAGCCACTTTTAGCGTCATGGTGGGCGAGAAGATGGAAAAGCAATCAATACAGTGACGGGTTGCTAGCCGCATCGCCTGTTAAAATGATTCGCATTTTTGCCCATTCCCTTGATCGGCTTTTACGATCTGCGCGGGAAGAGAAGCAGCTGGTACATTCTAAGTTTTTTCGTTACTCCCAGACCAGCATGGGCAAAAAAAATACATGGAATATAATTTTTTTTACAAAATTATCTGCGTTCTTTGGTATGAACGCCGTCAATTGTTATTTTTAACTCCCAAACAAAAAAGAGTGTTATAAGTTTGACGCTAATGTCTGTCTGTCTGTGGCATAGTATAGCTCTCGAATAAATGGACTGATTTCGATGCGGTTTTTTTCACGTGAAAGCAAGTTTCCTTGGTAGTTCTAAGCTATTTTGATGAATATCTAATAACGCGGCTATAAATATCAACAATGCGAAAAACGGCTTTTGGCCAGTGTGCGAAAAAAAGCTTCACCTTAAACTGTAAACAGTAGTTCATAAAATAGTTTGAAGGACTATCTAGGACTTGGTCAAGACACAATTTTAAATGGAAACTCCGTTTCCTTTCATTCAAAATTTTATTTTAAACTGCAAGCACTGACCCCTAAAAATTCAAGTATCTCCTTGAATGCTCAATGTCCTGTACATCATGTACTTCTTCTTCTTATCGTGTGTGTTAGTGACTAACACTAGTGTCAGAGTTTTTAAACCGCCTTAAAGGCCTCTGACATGGTTTTAGGTAACGACCAATGTCAAAGACAGTGACCGGGACCGACGTTTTAACGTGCCCTCCGAAGCACGGATCATCTTACTTATCAGACAATCAGGTGATCAGCCTACAATGTCCTAACCAAACTAGGACAACAACATAAAGTCGTTGTCCGCGACCGCGACCTCCGGGTATGAGCCGAACGCTCTAACCACTACACCACGGAGGCAGTTATTTTGGCGGGATTGGGTAAAAATGCGAATCATGTTATTAAAATCATTTTTACACCTTTACACCCACCATCACGCTGAAGGTCAGTTTAGACAGAGAAAAACGCAGCGGAGAGGATTCTTTATGACATTCGAAAATAAACTTTAAGCTATTCGCATAAAGTGCAAGACGCAAGCGCGGTCTCGAACTGCAGGAGCATTTTGTCATGACGGTTTTAATTTCAATTGAATTGCTTGGGCATTTTTTCCTCTCTGTCTGAACTGACCCTAAGCCTGAACTTTAGACCTTGTGGCCCTAAAGCCTCTGTATACCTCATTAGGGTAAAAACGTAAAAATGTAGTAAGTGTGTGTGTTTGTGTGTGTGTGTGTGTGTGTTCAAAGAATAAAACGTTACAAAATATGTCACACAGTTTATATCCATTCCGAGCGTGATTTTTTATTCATACAGAAAAGCTGATGATAATAGGAGCGCTATTTGACTCCCAAAATCTATGACGTCCAGATTTGGTTTTTAGAACTTACCAAATCGTGACGTCGAAACAACAAACAACACTAAAAAACTTTTCCCCAAAACAGCAAGAAAATCTTATACCTTTAAACGAGCAATTCTTGTATATTTTTTATATATTTCTGTGATCTCGAAAACGGCTCTAACGATTTCGCTGAAAATTGGTGTATGGGGGTTTTCGGGGGTAAACAATCGATCTAGATTAGACTTATGTTCGGGAAAACGCGTATTTTCGATGTTTGAGATGTAACCAAGCAAATCTCGGTCGCCCAGGTACTTGGTTATTAAATGAAGTAGAAAAAAACCAAATCGAGACGTCATAATTTCTTAGAGCCAAACAATTTTCCGCATAAATAAGGTCTAAGTTCTAGTATTGTTTATTGTTTCGTATAAAATATTTAATATATATATTTTCCACAGGTTCTATCAGCAACATCGACGATGCAGAATACGCGTGCAATGCGACGGCCGTGCGCAAGGTGATCTCCGGAGTGGTGGGGGCTGCCTCCAGCGTGACGTCAGTGCAAGTGGCCAACCTGCTGAGGCTGTTTAAGATACCGCAGGTAAGGCTGCCGCAGCTAGACTCCCACCTTACAAAAAGTTAAGAATTTGTTTGTCATTTTTTGGTTTAGCAACAGTCATATGAGTATATGTCGCTGACAGTGATGATGACGATGACATCATCAGTTAGCTAGCAATGACTGTCTGCTAGATCTTCTTATATTTAAAAGCTGCGCTCTTGCCAGTGGAGGGAAACCTTTTTTAATCTACGCCATTAATAACACTTACTATCTTGCATTTATTTGCTTCTAACGGATTCACTAGTATAGTACTTTAGGGCTGGATCTCATCGGTCAGCACGGTACGCCTAGAGCAATTAGTAGTGATGAAACGCTTCGGCTAATGCTGAAACGTTACGTCGCTCTCTCCCTATGGCAGGTCCAACACTATGCTGACTAGCTCTATTTTTCTCCAGGTGTCGTTCTTCTCAACGTCTCCAGAGCTGTCCAACAAAGCCCGCTTCGAGTACTTCACCCGGACGATACCGTCAGACCTCCACCAGGTCCGTGCCATGGTGGAGATCGTCAAGAAGCTGGGCTGGAGTTACGTGTCTATCATCTATGAAGAGTCCAGCTACGGCATAAAGGTAAATTTAAAGAAATTGGTCTGTCACGGTCGCCGACGGTTGTCAATGAACGCTAATATACTATTTGTTACACATATATGTATGTATGTACATATATGTTGCTATTTGAAGAGAACCGTAAGCCATAGGGCTTTCTTCAAAAAGCATAGGTGACTTTGGCATAGTTTTATACTTTGTTCTCAGCGTATCACTTCCATGCTGGTCTGAAAAATAAAGAAAATAATTTAGTATGTATGTACCAGTTGCTTCTCGTCCCACGCAGATGATAAAAGCACATCGAAAAAATGGGCAAATAGACGATGCGTCTAGCAACCTATCACTTATTTGATTCCTTTTTCCATCTTTAGACCAACGCCAAGCTTAAAGTGATCTAGGTAAATGGGTTTGCATACGGCCCTGAGCTTAGTTTGCTTAGAACCGCAAGATCCAAAATGCTCTGTCTGGCCCATTAAGGTAGACTTTCGAATCGAGCGTCTATGGCGCAGCGACACTGACGCGGCGTCTATGGCGTCAGTGTCATTCATACCTGTCATTGTTGTCATTTCATACCTTTGCACAGAATATCTATCTGTCGCTCTGTCGCGGCGTCACAGACGCGGCGCCACTGACGCCATAGACGCTCGCTTCGAAAGTCTACCTTGAGGATAAACACGTGATAGTTAATGTATTGGATGCATCTTTTATAAATTATAGTATCTTTTTGCTGGGTATAGGACCCTCGATTATTTGAAGACGCCTGGTCCGATTAAGAAAATGCATTTTTTTTGTTTGAAGTTAGTCAGGACGTGTCAAATTTATCAAAATCGGTGGTTTAGTCGGTTTTTAGTTTAAAAAACATATAATATCACTGGTTAGGTTTGGAGATAATAAATCCTTTTTCTATTATTTTATTTATTTAAATATCCACATCTTTCCATCCTCAAAAACTTCCGCAGTTATAATCCCTACTACAAGTAGGATTTGTGAAACTCGCTATCTGTTTAGTTAAACTTGTACAACACGTACAAAACTACATTCAAACGTATACCTATAAAGTACAAAACTGTGCACTACATAGTTTTTCCTTAATTATGGAATTTCGGTAAATTATTGGGTGAACTAACTTTACCGATCATTTCATTAATTTACAGAGTGTTTATCCATGAATGTATTATATTAATCATAATTGATCGAGCGAGCGAAGCGTCTCAGTTTCAAGACAGATACACTTATAACACCCCTCTCTTTTGTCAGACTGTCTGTCAATTTTTCAAAATGGCCGAAATAATGGGGATCAAAAACTTTTGAAATACCACTTTTTTAAAGTTTTTGACCCAATTTCCACAAATTTAAAACTTTTTTGTTACCCGACGCAACATTTTTATCTGAATAATTCTTTTATCCGATACATCTCCAACGGAAACCGACGTCACCATTTAGTGATAAGTAGCGGAACTAACCGATGTATCCGTAGCGCTATCTATTATTTGCCAGGTAAAAAACAAACCCCAGACAAACCAAACTTTGAAGCAGTAACACCCAATAACTTAAACGACTGAACCTATTTTTATCAAACATGGCTAAGAACCACCGCAAGAGAAGTTGCTTTCACGAAAAAAAGCGCATTGAAATCGGTCCATCCATTCGAGCGCCCCGATGCCACAGATAGACAGCCCGACAGACATTATCCGTCTTATTATAAAACTCAGACTAACTTTGTTACTAGGTTTAAACCATTATCCGACCAAATCAAATTGACATCTAGTAATATGCCTCGCAATGTAGAGATCCGGCGTCGAACGAAAGTCCACGACGTGCTATCTAGGGTTGCGAACCTAAAATGGAACTGGGCAGGACACCTGGCTAGAAGGAATGATGGAAGGTGGAGTAAGGCTATTACCGAGTGGTACCCCAGGAATGGGAAACGGAGTGTTGGGCGTCCGGCAGCTAGGTGGGTCGATGATATCAAGCGGATTGGTGGAAAAAACTGGATAGCTAGGGCTATGGATAGGATTCAGTGGCGCAGACAAAAGGAGGCTTATGCCCAGCAGTGGGTCGTTGAGAGCTGACGATGATGATAATGAATATGCCTCGGTCTCGTCTGAAAATGTCAACTTGATTTGGTCGGATAATGGTAACCTAGTAACAAAGTTAGTCTGCGTTTTATAATAAGACGGTATTTGTCGGGAGGCTTAGTGTGAAGACGGCCTAACCTAACCCACAAATCTAATTCCAGATCAATTGGACTTTATGAAATGGTAATAATAAGACAGTTTAAATTGAATCTATTGTGGATCCCATGAATATTCAGTGGCTGAATAATCCATTTCATCTTCTATTTGCTTTAATGTAGCTGCTTGAATTTTGGATTTGTATCAGTCGTCACGGAGTCTATTTGATTAGTAATGTTAATTTTCATTATTGTTTAGCTTTTTGAATTATTTGCCGGCCAGTAGCTAATACGCTTTTCTCCAAAAAGCCAAATCAGATAATTTTTACCCGAAGGGTAAAAACGGGACCCTATTAGTAAGAATTCGCTGTCTGTCCGTCCGTCTGTCCGTCTGTCTGTCACCAGGCTGTATCTCAAGAACCGCGATAGCTAGACAGTTGAAATTTTCACAAATTATGTATTTCTGTTGCCGCTTTACCAAAAAATACTACAAACAAAATAAAATAAATATTAAAGGGGGGCTCCCAAACAACAATCGCGATTTTTTATAGATAATGATACCTTAGTGCGCGAATCCGATTCGCACTTGGCCGGTTATTTCTAAACGTCAAAACAAACAGTTTCTATGTGATTTTGTATAAAATGCAGGCAGATGACGTCATGGTTTTTTGGAATCAAATAGCGCTGTTATTATCAGATTTCTGAAATAATTAATTTAAAATCACGTGCAAATGGATATGTTTAAAGACAAGTGACATTATTTTGCGACATTTTATGTTGTTATCAGTACAAAATAATTTATTTTTGGCTTAGGAAAATACCCAATTTTCTATGTGAGCAACCTTGTTTATTCAAGCTACTGGTTTAGTTATTGAACCCCGCAAATATTTGAGTTGATAGCTACGTCGGTTTTGTCGATGCTATGAAAGTCTCACATGGAAGCCTGTGTCCCTCCTCGTTTAGGTATCAAAATAATACCTACATTATTATAATGCGCGTGGCGACCACTCCAGAGTAATAGGGGTGACGACAGGGTCCAAAAAGTATTATTTTAATTAGTCCGCCTTTTAGGTTATCCAAAAATAATGGACCAGTATTTTTAAGTTTACCAAAAAAGTAAAAATTCACAAAGATACGGAGCGTCAAAGTTCCGGAGTGGGGGCTTGCGACGTCACACTTAAGTAAAAACCGTGCTTAAGTGTGACGTCACGCGAAATTTCAATGCGCTTTATCTTTGTCATTTTTGGTTTCTCAAAGAAAATAAAAAATACGTATACAATATTTTTTAATAATCTAACCGATGGACCAAAAATATTTTTCCATTCGTCATGCCTATTTAGTGACATGAATCGTATGTCTAGAGTAATAAGAATGAAATTGGCTTGCAATGCACTCTAGTTATATAAACGAAAAGGTGCCGAGTTCCGACGCGAGATAAATTAAACCATATCGCTAACGACATTGAGTAGATATTTCTTTGAATTCCTTTGCTGAGTAAGACTTCTGTACGTGAGTACTAGTACTTATTCTAACTGCCTCCGTGGTGTAGTGGTTAGAGCGTTCGGCTCATACCCGGAGGTCGCGGGTTCGATTCCCGGCGGGGGCAACGACTTTGTGTTGTTGTCCTAATTTGGTTAGGATATTGTATTCTGATCACCTGATTGTCCGATAAGTAAGATGATCCGTGCTTCGGAGGGCACGTTAAGCCGTCGGTCCCGGTCACTGTCTTTGACATTGGTCGTTACCTAAAACCATGTCAGAGGCCTTTATGGCGGTTCAAAAACTCTGACACTAGTGTTAGTCACTAACACACACGATAAGAAGATGTACTTATTCTGTGACATGGGATATTTTTTGCTTTATTTTGCCATTTGCTTCTTAGGAAATTATATAGAAGGACCAATCTTGTTTCAAAAGCACTTTGAAATAAAAGCGTTAGGTATTTTTTTATCGACTTCCAAAAAGAAGGTTTTTATTTTTATTTTTTATGTGTATGTTCTCCGGTTATTCGAAGACACCAGGATCGATTTGGATAATTCATTCTGTTTAAAAAAGCGTACTTGTCAAGTGAACCAATAGAAATGTTATCAAAATCCGTTGTGTACTTTGAAGGTGAAGTCGGTTTTTAGTTTTGAAAAATTATGGGTGTGACGTGTGTGTTGATGGTACTATTTTTTCGTCTAAAATTAGCATTAGACCAGGTACGCGACGTAAGTCCGCTATGGGATAATTCAAATAGCATTGTAGGCATAATTTCACTAAAGTTCGGTCGCGTAACTTCGGCATATGATGTAGTAGATGTAGACGGCAAAAAACGTTACGCAATAAGTCCCGTAAGCCTAATAACAGTATATAATGTAGTATCTTTGACACTGTGACTAGATTTTAGTCAGTGTGTGTGTCTTTCCTAGACCTTTGGTTGAAATACTAACATACTATCACGTCTTTATCTCTAATAGCGTAGACAGAGCATTTGTGGTCTCGCGACTTTAAGCAGTCAGAGTCCAGGGCCGTAAGACTCAAAGGCAAATTTCAGCATAATGCTGGGCGAGAAGGTGAAAAAATTAAACTGGTTTAAGGTATATTTTTAATATTGTTTTTGTCTCCAGGCTTTCGAAGAGCTGGAAGCACTCCTCGCCCGCAACGGCATCTGCATCGCCGTCAAGGAGAAGCTGGTGAAAGACTCCGGAGTTGCGGACGAGCGGGCGTACGACGATATCGTGCTCAAGCTGCTTACAAAGCCTAGAGCTAGAGGTAGGTCATATCCCATTACTATTCAATTCAATTCAAATTATTTATTGAATTTCATAATGTACATCTAACTACTAAAAGTCTATGATTTATATTAGGTATACTGTGATCCCTGTCGGGTATCGCAACCGAAAAGTTGAACGGCAAGCGAGTTTTATGACATGCAGTTAATTTATAAATTTAAAAGTGAAAGTGTAATTAAATAGACAGTATTTTTATTTTTATCAGTAAGATTGTAAGATGTTTATTATTTACTAGCCGAAGCCCGCGACTTCATTCGCGTGGACTTTATGTCTCTGGAAAATGCTCATCAGGCTGAACAACTTTTACTAAGGCGGCATTTTTATATCTCTTATAGTTTAGCTGGACCATTATGGTTCTGCATCAGGCGTTCCATTTTCCAAAATCATTTATACCCTATATGTTGCCCAGGCTTAATAGCTATACAACAAAAAAAGTTTCATTCGAATCCGTCCAGTATTTCCGGAGATTAGCGTGTACAAACAGACAAACAGTCAAACAGACAAACAGACAGACATTTTTTTTTAAATTCTTATTTTATTACTACGTCTCCATCGCCTCCAATATTTTTTTTGGAAATATATTTAATGTACAGACACACTTTTTTTACTGTTTTATTATATGTATAGATTAGTAAATATTCTCAAGTTATAAGTATAAATGTAGTGTCAATCTTACTATAACGTGACCTCGGTGGTAAGGCGGGAGTGGGTCGTCAGCACTTGGAAGGGTGCAAGTGGCATAAAAATTTCTCGAGCTCCTTCGTGCTTCGGAAGGCAGGTATATTATTGGTCTGGCTGTCATTATTGGGTGAAAGTTGTCAAGCTATGTCAAATGCCTTTAGGCGGCCTGAAAAATCTGACATCTGTGTTGGCCATTTACTTACAAGACAAACAACAAATAAAGTAGCAGTTCTTGTATATTATCAACTAGAGGCAGCGCGCGCGGCTTCGCCCGCGTTATCCACACGGGTGAAGTCGCGGGCGTGATGCAATATAGCCTATAACCTTCCTCGATAAACGATCTATCTAATACCGAAAGAATTTTTCAAATCGGACCAGTGGTTTCTGAGATTAGCGCGTTCAAACAAACAAACTCTTCAGCTTTATATATAAATAAGTAATAAGTAATAAGTATAAGTATAAGTATGGATGAGCAATAAACGGGTTACTCACGTAGAAAGTTAGCTAATGGCCAACATGCTTTGACCTCATCCGGAGGTCTTTCACTGGGCGAAGAAAGTGACTCGAGACGGGCGCACTTAGGGTTGGACTGCATCTGACAGCACGAAACGGCACTTTTCTCTGCTACTACTTTCTTTTTCTGTCGCTTAGAACCGTCATTTACTAGAGCAAGAAAGAGCGACGAAACGCTTTAGTTCTGCTAGTGCTGAAGCGTCTATGCTGCCAGATGTAACCCAACCCTTAGTCGTCCTGAATACACTGACGTTAGCGATACGAGCGATTGCACGCTGCGCTGGTTGGTCTGCTCTTAAATCAGCAAACTTAATAGTAAAGAAGATCAAAGAGTAACTGTAGAAGAAGCGGCAAAAAATTCTGCAGTTTTGTAACTTCCTACTATGTCCCACTACTGGTGAAGAACGGCTACGTTTCCAATCACCTCTGTTTGTCGTTTTCTCCTTCCAATCCTCTTCAAAATGTCACAGCTCATCCAACCACTGCGTTCTAGAACTGCCTCGCTTCCTCTTGTCATCTGTTAAATTCCAGAGACTCTATAAGCCCATCTTTACTGTGGTATACGACAGTCGTGACCAACCCACTCCCACTCCAAGCTACTGTCTTTTTGCTAACCACCACTTATGGAACGCAGGGTGTCATTTATGAAGTCAAATTACATCTTATCTGTCTTATTATAAAACGCAGACTAACTTTGTTACTAGGTTTAAACCATTATCTGACCAAATCAAGTTGACATCTAGTAATATGCCACTGTCTTATCTAAAAATGTCAAGTTGATTTGGTCGGATACTGGTTTTAAACCTAGTAACAAAGTTAGTCTGCGTTTTATAATAAAACTGACAATGTTTTCAATATAAAGATTGTTTGTTTATTTGCAAAATCTTTATTGTACATAAAAAAGTTAAAAGAAGAGAACATTACAAAGGCGGACGTCCTAGATAGGGATCTCTTCCAGTGAACCTTGAAATATGAGGACAATTTACAACACAGGGTAAAGTTGACCGATAAGCGGTTCCTCTATATGTAAATGTTATATAACTTTTATACTTGGCCCATTTCGGCGTACCGTTTAGTTAAAATATAGCCATAGCCAGTTTTTAGCTTAGCCGTCGATTTACAAAAACGTTATTTTTTTGCGAAACGTTTAGCATTAGCTCTTTTTTAGGGCTCCGCACCCAAAGGGTGAAAACGGGACCCTATTACTAAGACTTTGCTGCCTGTCCGTCTGTCCATCTGTCCGTCTGTCCGTCTGTCCGTCTGTCCGTCTGTCCGTCTGTCCGTCTGTCCGTCTGTCCGTCTGTCCGTCTGCCCGTCTGTCCGTCTGTCCGTCTGTCCATCTGTCCGTCTGTCCGTCTGTCTATCCGTCTGCGATAGCTAGACAGTTGAAATTTTCACAAATAATGTATTTCTGTTGCCGCTATAACAACAAAAACTAAAAACTAAATAAAATAAATATTTAAGAGGGGCTCCCATACAAAAAACGCGATTTTTTAAAGATAATGGTACGGAATACTACGTGCGCGAGTCCGACTCGCACTTGACCAGTTTTTTACTTAAAGCTTATCCGTTGTATAAACATCGAGTAATGGTAATAGCGGCTATTGGGTGCGATTTACGACTGCAACAACAATATAGCAAAAAATAAACCGGTTTTATAACAGTCGATATCAGTATATAGGTAAATGAAAAAATAACGTGCTGCGAGGGCAGGGTGTAAAACTTTATGCTCACTTTTACTAGCGACCTGTTCTTGTTATTAACCCCCGACAAAAAAGACGTGTTTTAAGTTTGGCGGTAATATCTGTCTTTATGACTGTGGCATGGTAGCGTTCAAACGGATGGATCAATTGCGATGCGGTTTTTTTTTCGTGAAAGAGACAGCCTTACCTTGCGGTCATTCTTAGCCTTATAGGTGTAAACCATTATCCGACCGAATCAAGTTGACATTTTCAGATGAGACAGTTTCTTATTATTAGATGTCAACTAGATTTGGTCGGATAATGGTTTAAACCTAGTAACAACGTTAGTCTGCGTTTTATAATAAGACGGATTATGTTTGATGGAAATCGGTTCTGTCGTTTAAAAGTGACTGGGTGGTAACGCTTCAAATTCGGGGTTTTTTAGTTTACCTGACAAATAATAGATAGCGCTATGCCATCTATTATTTAATCATAGATAGCTTCATTTATTATTTGCTAAGGAAAACCCTGACTTTTAAGCTTTAACCCCAATATGTTTTTAACGGCTTAACCAATTTTCATCAAACATAGCTAAGGACCACCGCAAAAGAACTTGCTTTTACGTAAAAAAATCCGCATCGAAATCGCTTGTTCAAGCGCTACGATAAAATGAAATAAATCTTTATTAGGAACAGTACACAAAGGTCATTTTAAAAACATCATGTAAGTAAGATTATACCTGCAGTAGTTTAAGATAACCAGCCAAGTGCAAATCGGATTCGCGCACTAAGGGTTCCGTACCATTATCTATAAAAAATCGCGTTTGTTGTATGGAAGCCTCTCTTAAATATTTATTTTATTTAGTTTTTTGTTTTTGTGTTGTAGCGGCAACAGAAATACATAATTTGTGAAAATTTCAATTGTCTAGCTATCGCAGACGGACAGGCGGACAGACCGACAGACGGACAGACGGACAGACAGCGAAGTCTTAGTAATAGGGTCCCGTTTTTACCCTTTGGGTACGGAACCCTAAAAAACTGTGTCGCAAGCTATGCCACAGACAGACAGACAGACAAAGTGGTAGCAGAAGTGGCGTCTTCATTTGAAATAAATTGTTTAAAACTAAATATGGTGATAATTAAAAATTTGATTTGTATCAATGTCTAAAAAGACCTTTAAACTATTTTATGAATAACCTTTGAAAGTAATATTGGTAGTCCGTCTAGTTTTAAAACGGTTTTTGTTTGTTTAAAACTAAATATATTATAATATGTCACCAAAAGAAATAAATATTAGACATATTTAGTTTTCTGCTGGTCCCATGCTGGTCTGGGAGAAATAAAAAAACTAAGAATGTACCAGCTGCTTCTCTTCCCACGCAGATCGTAAAAGCCGATCGAGGAAATGGGCAAAAATGCAAATCATGTTAACAGGCTATGCGGCTAGCAACCCATCACTGTATTGATTGCTTTTCCATCTTCTCGCCCACCATGACGCTAAAAGTGGCTTTTGGGTCTTGCGGCCCTGGGCTCTGCATAGAACGGCAAGACCCAAAATGCTCTGTCTGCCCCATTAGGGATAAAGACGTGATAGTATGTATGAATGTATATTTAGTTTTAAACAATTTATTTCAAATGAGGGCGCCATTTCTGCTACCACTTCGTCTTAACGTCAATTTTAAACACCTTTTTTGATGAGTATTAAAAATTGAAGCCCTAAAAAAACTCCTCAAATAGTTCATGACGGAAAAATTTTCGATAGTGTAGAGGAGCCATTACACTTTTTTTCACCTAGCCCCCCTCCGCCATGTCCGTAGCGTCCGAAAGAGAACTTCGTTCCAAAAATAATTTGAATATAAACTCATTACACCGTTTGTAACCCATTAAAAACCCAATCTTGTAATCCCTTAAGCAATCAAATAAAATCAAACTCGATAAGTAATTTCTTTCGGTTCACTCCTCTTTTTAACGACAGATTGTCTCGTTTCGGCCGGGGGCCGCTGAAATTACTTATTCATTTTTATTAATTACGGTCCATTGGTTTCCTAATAAATGTATCGCCGTTTCAATAGAATTTCATCATAAATAGAAAAATTAAGGGACTTTTTGGCTGCATCAGATTTTTACAAGGTTATTTTTTTAATTATGAAAATTAAGGCTGGTTTTTGACTTTGATGGTGAGCTTTATTTCTTTTGTGTCACATTTTGAAAGCACGACTACGTCACGTCTTTGTCCCTAATGGGACAGACAGAGCAAAGTTCTTGCGGCTCAAAATACAAAATTCAAATGTTTATTCAATATTTAAACCTTTACAGGTACTTTTACACGTCAATAAGTATTATTTATATTAGTGTATATTAAAATAATTTATTTTTTAAAGAAAAAGCAGACAGAGCCCGGAGCCGCAAGACCAAAGGCCACTTCAATGTGGATATGTAGGAGAAAAAGGGGAATTAAAATAGTGACGGGTTGATAGCCACATCGCAACCTGATTCACATTTTCACCTGTTCTCTCGATTGGCTTTGGGAAATATAAAGATGCATTTTTTCTTTTTTCCCAGACTAGCATGGAAGTGTAATTTCTTAGGTACAATATCTATTCCCTTTTTATTATCGACTTTAACCCATCAGACACAATAGTTAAACAATGCAATCTCGCGAAGATCTACGCAACGGCATACGAGAGTTAAAAAAAACAACAGACATCGTTTTTAGAAGTTTGATCCCACAACACGAAAGAAAAAGAAACAACGGAAAAATATTAGCTCTATTTTTGCGTGTAAAAAACAAAGTGACGCGACTATAAAATAAAATTGGGGTTCGTCATCTGTGGCCGCGGCTGCGCTCGGCGATAGCAGCTGCGACAATTTCTCGCTCGCTGCCTCGGGATTGAATCCCGCCACGCAGAACCGATCACTGTGCGATGTATTTAGATGGCGATTATCAGCCAATGGAGTTTGGTGATTTATTAGACCCTTTAGTATCTTTTTCGTTTGAGTTGCATGCTTTATTTTATGCTGGTCTGAAATAAAGAAAAATGTACAAGTTAGTTCACTTTCTGTACAAATAAGGGAGAAGGCAAAATCCAGCGATGATGTCTAGCAACCTGTCCTTATTTTAATTGTATATGACACTTCTTATATTTATGGAGCTGGACTCTTGTCGGTGGAGTGCTTTCCATGGCTCTCTTTCTTTCGCTGAGCTCTTAACCTTCTTATGTGACACTTACACAGCCGTAATAATCTTAAGCGTGTTCTTGGGTCTGCAGCCTAGTTCTTCTATTCCATAAGAGGTAAAGATGTGTCCTTATATTCAATCAATGCGCTATTATTTTCGTGTAAAAAACATAGTAATGAAATTGGTTTGTATGCTTATTATCTGTAACATATAAGACAGTGCCTGCGCTCAGCGATAGCAGCTGCTACAATTTCTCGCTCGCTGCCTCGGGATTGAATCCCGCCACGCAGAACCGATCACTGTGCTATGTATTTAGATGGCGATTATCAGCCAATGGAGTTTGGTGATTTATACCTTTTAGCCCCGACGAAAAAAGAAGGTTTTTTAAGTTTGACGCTAACGTCTATCGGTCTATCTGTCGGTCTTTGGCATCGTCGCACTCGAACGGAGACACCGATTTCGATGCGTTTTTTACGTAATAAAAAAAGTATTCTTGCGGTGATTTTTAGCTATGTTTGATAAAAATCGGTTCAGCCGTCTAGAAATTACTGGCGATTTAACGCTTGAAAGGCAGGGCTATCACCAGCAAAAAATTGATGGCGCTACGGATATAAAGTCGGAAGTGCCATTACTCATCACTAGACGGCGTTTTTAACAGTCAGGGTTATTTTTAATTTGCTTAGCAAATAAACTTCTTGATTTGAATTGTATATGTCGCAGTTGGATTGTATAATTCGCTGTTATTCAAAAACTCTAGCTGTTTGGCATTACAGCTCGGTTTTGTAATATAGCTGAAAATCATTCAGCTGGATCGTCCAATGTGTTACGTTTTACAACCTAGCTAACGTAAGATTGTAGAACGATTAGTTCGGAATTCTGCCCCTTGTGGGTCTTGTGGCTTGTGAAGTGTCAGTGTCATAACAACAAATATGGCCTCCCATGAAGTAAATTTTTCGCCGCATTTCGGGACTAAGCTGTTTTATCAAGAAACATCGGGGGCATCGTTTGTGATTTCGGAGTGCAAAAGATTGAAAAGAATAAAGCAGACCTTTAGCTTGGATCCCATATGGTTATTTCGACGCCCGCCTTCCGGCAAGATAAAAAAATCACGTGGATCAATTGGCCGTAAGAAATCGCTGCGCAATTTAGT
Source organism: Acrobasis consociella (assembly GCA_963555685.1). Lineage (NCBI taxonomy): Eukaryota > Metazoa > Arthropoda > Insecta > Lepidoptera > Pyralidae > Acrobasis > Acrobasis consociella. Next base: position 1,338,484 of record OY743118.1, read on the forward strand.
TGTCGGGTTTACAAAATTATTAAATTATATTTATAATCCAATTGCATCGAGCTGATTATCATTCTTCATTGGTGTTTTATGATGTTGGAGACTGAATTATTCACTAAGGAGTTGAATTGAGGTTTTATTTCCATCCCACGAGTAATATAAAAATAATAAAGAACAACTATTGTCCCCTCATATATAATTTCGTTTGGTAACACAGATTTATTCAATAATGGTAACCCTATATGTCATCTTAACGCTAGCTGTTTTGTTAAACGTAATTACGTAACTCATTGACAATCGAGCTGAACTATTTTCAGCTGTTTTACAAAACCGAGCTGTATTGCCAAACAGAGAACTAGAGCTTTTGAATAACAACAGATTATACAATTCAACTGCGACATATACTTTTTCTTTTATGCTGATCCGAAATAAAGAGAAATGTAAAAATATATAAGTTGTCCTTCTGTGCAAATCGTCAAACCTGAATATAAATTAGTCTAGTAACGTTTCCGAAACGAAAAGTATGACCTATAAAAAGTAAGTTTATTAATGGTCTCCACGCCACAAGGGCTTTATGGAAAATTGATATCCAAATATATCTTACCAATACAACGAAGAAAGCTTCTAAATTAATTTACTTTCTTAAAAGGTTTCCGGCATCAAATACAAAGGATCTTATTAATCTATTTTGATAGATAAATTATGGGTAAATGGCATTAGTTTTCTATATTGACCTGGAATATAAGTACAAAGTGATAATAATACTTCCAACTGTAAATATTTAAGCGAATTAAAAAAATATATCAAAATTGTTTGTTTGTTTAGATCAATACACATCTAGTGAGATGGCGCTTTAATTTATTATTACCAGTAAAAACATAATTTTTTTATGACTATTATTTAAATAAAGTAGTAGGTACTCTAATTAATTAAATATGACTTATTGACCGAGCGAGCGAAGCGAGCGAAGCGTCTCAGTTTCGAGATTGGCCAAAAATTCTTTTGTCCGTCTGTCTGTCTGTCTGTCTGTCTGTCTGTCTGTCTGTCTGGCTGTTCTCGCCTACAGGTCGCATTTCTTAACCGATTCTCATAAAATTTTGTAAGCAGGCTCAGCAACTAAATAGAATTTTTTTGTCGAGCCAGTTTTTCGAAATTTTTCAAAATGGCGGAAATATGGGTGTTTAAAATTTTAAAACTGTCATATATCCGCCATTTCAAAATATTTTCAAAAATGTCATTAGACTTTTTTGTTGACATTATAAAAACGCATTTTTTTTATTTGAACAACTTTTTTGTCTGGACTACTTTTTTATACGTTATACTTGAACGGGTTTAGGGTGACTCGCGAAGTCTAGCTGACTGAGCCGTGACGGATATACAATACAAAATCTTCTTACAAAATATTGAATTCAGTCCAGGTTACTGAACAACTTTCTTAAAAATACATGTCTCGCGTGGGAATTAAACCTGCGACTTCCGAGTTACAAGGCCAATGTCTTGACCACTATTTTTAAGAAAAGAAGAAAATTTGCAAATATTTGTTGCGTACATTCAATACCATATAGTTTACAAAAAGCAATAACTATGTAGGTAGATGTCCAACAAAAATTTTAAAACTTTTAGAACTCGCTATGGTTATTTTTTCATAGGTTTACAAGATTGACCTGATTTTTTCTTAATCGTATGACTTTTTGTTGTCTTGCTTGTTTAAAGTTTTGTTTAATTTATTTAGTCGGTTATTTGTGTTCAATTGTCGTGTATTGGATTGCTTGCTTGCTTTGCTTGGTAGTAGAAGATATAATCGCGAGGTCTAAGTTCGTGGCGAACTACTAGTATGATATCGGTATATCGAAGTGTTGAAGTGCTTATACAGTAACGCCACTATGTCAGTCCGAGTACAGGAGCAGTGCACGAGGGCAATTCCTCTGCATAGAGGTGTAAGACAGGGAGACGTTATATCTCCGAAACTGTTCATCGTTGCACTGGAAGATGCCTTCAAGCTTCTGGAATGGGAAGGATTTGGCATTAACATCAATGGCGAGTATGTCACTCACCTTTGATTTGCCGACGATATCGTTTTCATGGCAGAATCGATGGAAGACCTAAGTACTATGCTTGGAGATCTAAATCGAGTTTCCCAACAAGTGGGCCTTAAAATGAACATGGACAAAACGAAAGTAATGTCGAATGTCCATGTTGCGCCCCTACCTGTTAGTGTTGGGAGCTCCACCCTCGAAGTTGTAGACCAGTATATCTACCTGGGTCAATTGATCCAGGCAGGAAGTTCCAGCTTCGAGGAAGAGGTCTCTAGACGAATCCGACTCGGCTGGGCAGCGTTCGGGAAGCTACGCAGTGTCTTCTCGTCAAATATACCTCAGTGTTTTAAGAATAAAGTTTACAACCAATGTGTGTTACCAGTGATGACTTATGGCTCTGAAACATGGTCCCTTACTATGGGTCTCATAAGAAGGCTCAAGGTCGTGCAACGCGCTATGGAAAGGGCTATGCTCGGTGTTTCTCTACGTGATCGAATCAGAAATGAGGAAATTCGTAGGAGAACTAAAGTCACTGACATAGCCCAGCGGATTAGCTCGTTGAAATGGCAGTGGGCGGGACACATAGCGCGACGAACCGATGGCCGATGGGGCAAAAAGGTTCTCGAATGGCGACCACGTACAGGCAAGCGAAGCGTAGGACACCCACCCACAAGGTGGTCTGACGACCTAACCAAGGTCGCTGGAAGGCGCTGGATGCAAGCCGCTCTAGATCGGTCATTTTGGAAATCTTTGGAAGAGGCCTATGTCCAGCAGTGGACGTTGTGCGGCTGAAATGATGACTTATATGAAATGCAATAAATATTTTTAAGTATATTCAACACTTTCTTTGTCACTTTTTTGCTAATCATGTGTGCTGCCATCTCTGTGTGCCTACCCTTAACTCCAGTTTTGCCTTCTTACGGGCCCTCCAATTAGTTTCTATAATTATATTCTATTTGGCGATAGTGTTGGCATAGTCCTTTGTCGTTTAGTGCGTTATAAACTCTGAACTAATTAGGTAGGTACCCAATTAATACCGATGCGATGTGGTCACGTGAATTGGCTTCATTTGCCTACAAATATTAACTATGATATATGTAGACTCACTATTTTAACCATATTGTGATGAAAACTATTGTTTGATGACGGTTATCAGTTCAATTCAAATATATCTTTATAATTGACCGAGCGAGCGAAGCGAGCGAAGCGTCTCAGTTTCGACATTGGCCAAAAATTCTTTTGTCCGTCTGTCTGTCTGTCTGTCTGTCTGTCTGTTCTCGCCTACAGGTCGCATTTCTTAACCGATTCTCATGAAATTTTGTAAGCAGGTTCAGCAACTAAATAGAATTTTTTTGTCGAGCCAGTTTTTCGAAATTTTTCAAAATGGCGGAAATATGGGGGTTTGAAATTTTAAAACTGTCATATATCCGCCATTTTAAAATATTTTCAAAAATGTCATTCAACTTTTTTGTTGCCATTATAAAAACGCAACTTTTTTATTTGAACAACATTTTTTTCTGAACAACTTTTTTATACGGTACATATACTTGAACGAGTTTAGGGTGACTCGCGAAATCTAGCTGACTGAGCCGTAACGGATATACAATACAAATCTTCTTACAAAATATACTGAAACTATTTAAGGGTCGATTCAGTCCGGGTTACTGAACAACTTTCTTAAAAATGCATGTCTACCGTGGGAATCAAACCCACGACTTCCGAGTTACAAGGTCAATGTCTTGACCACGATTTTTAAGAAAATAAGAAAATTGACAAACATTTATTTTGTTGCGTACATTGAATACCATCTAGTTCATAAAAAAAACAATAGATGTCGCAAGAAAAATTTTAAAACTCTTAGAACTCGCTATGGTTTTTTTTTATAAGTTTACAAGATCGACTTGATTTTTCAGTCAACTTCTAAAAGGAGGTTATCAATTCGACATTTTTGTTTTTTTTGTGTATGTTACCTCATAACTCCGTCAAATACAAACCGATTTAAAAAATATATGTTTCGTTTTAAAGAATGCACTGCAAGGTTGGTCCCATGTAATTTTTTTTAAGATCGGACACAACATCTTGGAACTGGAGACCGAAATTCTTCAAAAGACAACTGCAGCTCAAATATTAATAATACATTTGCATGCTCATATCACTTTCTATTATAAACCGATTCTAATGATTCAATGTTTGTTTGGAAGAATTGCTTATAAGTTTCTTATAATTTGAGTGAAGATATGATGAAGGGTTTTGGATCTGGGGTATAAAACTCAGGAAAGAAAGACAGCAAGTCACTTGCAAAAAGGTTTTTTTGATAACTCTTTTTGTTAACCTCGCAGACCAAAGTCAATGACCGAGCCCGCTTAAATGAACTCTGCTTAAATGTCAATGTAATAAGGTAAAGTACTGCATGCGGTTATATTCTGATAACAAAAGTGTTCAAAATTCAAAATTACAATTGTAATAGGCTAAAAGCCCGGAACCGGCCTACAGCGAAAGTACCGGCGAACCACAATAATAAAGAAGCTGCACAGGCCTACGCTGATCAGCAGGCCCAGGGATTGGAAAAAACCATTTACCTATGTGTCGGCAGCAGAGTCATGCTTAAGACCAATTTGTGAGTTAAAAAAGGGCTTGGTGAATGGTGCATTAGGCACTGTTACTCAATTGGTTTACCCTCGAATTGCTCCCCACCTACAGATTAACCTTTGGTGATAATGAACCAATTTGACACCTACACTGGGCCACATATTAACAATTCTGTGCCCATAGCGGCCGTTACTCGATCTTGGCGTTCTGGAGAGATCACTTATTCTAGAACCCAATTCCCTCTTATATTAGCATGGGCAGTGACCATCCACAAATCGGGATGTTACTACGTTGCCCTCTCTCGTTCTCGCCGACTAGCGGACATAGTTTTTGAGCCATTTAATTTAGACCGCCTCACCAAAATAGCTAAATGAAACTTCTTCTGTTAAGAATAGAGGAGGAAAAGAGATTGAATAAGCTAGCAAATGTAAGGGGTGTGTAATGGGTTTAGTAAGGAGGGGTATACTTCAAATCGAGATCGTCATGTTTTTGGAAAACAACGAAAATATAATTTAGCAATTTAAATAAGGTTGATTATCTGAAATTTGTGCTAAGAGTTTTGGATTGAGGATGGCGATGATAACAATAACATTTTAATTTTCATCACAACGTTATGTCCAACATTCGGAAGTCGGTTTTAGCAACATTCAGAATTATTTAAGGATAGTAGTAGTAAGGTAGTAGTAAGGATAGGATCGTAGTATATACCAATCCCTATTGTTTTTATATGTATGAACTTGTTTAACACATTTGCTGCCATAAGAATTACTGGTGAAATCACATGATCTTCTCGGTTTCGGGGCCTTTTTTCACTGTGTATGCTATTTTGTAGAAAATACTCTCCAGCTATATACAAAAACTTGAATATTTTGAATTTTTAGACACCAAGCTTCGGAGGAGCTACTAAAAATCTCTTATCTTGTAACCTCGCCTGCCAAGTTTTTCGAGTCATATGATGAGGTAGCAAATATCTAATTTATCTAAATGACTAGACGATATTCAGTCATTTTGTTAAACGTTGCGTTCAATATCGTGGGGCTTATGCGTAAAGGATAGGCGGTAGGCCTGTCTACTTTCTTCCCAACAGGTTTCAAAACCCTCCAGTGGCTTTTGCTAAGCCAGGAAAAAGATTAGGATATCGGTTATTCCATGGTTGTAAAGTTATAAAGGCTCGCGAGGTCTACTGTTCTAACAGAACTACTAGTCATAGAATATTTATAATATATTTATAATCTAACCAAGGATTGGTTCTGTTTTACTCTTTGGGTTGCGGAGGTCAGACGGCAGTCGCTCTGTGTAAAAACCAGAAACCTCGTCAAATCTCCTTGGTTAGGTAGCGGACCCCGGGGTCTGAAGCGTTACTGCTGAGGATGTAACCGGGAAAATACGCTCGGATTATGGATGGATCATAAGATATTTGTTATATCTCTTATCGTCACTTTCTTTTGTTGCACAGTCCGCTAGACGACAAGTCAAATCAGACACTTTTCTAAACGACAATACAAACATTTTCTATAAGATTGTGGCGACCTCTACGCCACTACGAGGAACTAAAAACCACAAACCACAATGAACCTTAGTTCACAAGAGTCATACGAGATGGCGCCCGCTGAATCTACATCTCGATCTCAGAGTTCTGGTTGCAACTGACTATATATACAACCTGCGACGATACACCGTCGGAGCCACGGTTCCCCAAGCGCAACACCATGACTAGCGGGAAGTTCTTCCCTTTGTGGCGGTCGAGCATATAACCTCACTCCCGCTACAGTGGTGACCCCGACGTGATTGAAAGCAGCCTTCCATCATCAGCAACCAAAGCAGCCTTCTTCAGCATCACCGAACTCTCTCATCATCGCTCCTTTCTCCCTCACTCAATGTTGGTCAGCAGCAGCATCAGCAGTCTCACGGCAAGCCAGCACAACGGGTCAATCTCCAGGTCCATCGCAGCCAACTCACCGAGCTTTCTGGTTCTGATACCAAGCATTCACAACTCACTCGATGACTTCAGCGACCGGCGCCTCCCCCGCAGCATCGTACCCTGGATCTGAGGCATCTACTCTGCAGCGTAGTACTCCGGACGGACATCATTCCAGCGCCAACAAGTCGACAACGCTCAAGACAGTCTCGACTCACCGCAGAGTACGAGCAAGCGATTCACTTCCGACTCACTGGAAGACTCCCGACTCATTGGGACAAAAATCATCTGGCACTTGCTAGCTACGATATGAAGCACAGACTGCACTTGGAAAAACTATCAGACCTCCGGTCTTGGGAGGGAGTCCTGTGGTGATCTCTACGCCACTTCGAGGAATTAAAAACCACAAACAACAATGAACCACAGTTCACAAGAATCATACGAGTTGGCGCCCGCTGAATCTACATCTCGATCTTAGAGTTCTGGTTGCAACTGACTATACTCGTATATACAACCTCCGACGATACACCGTCGGAGCCGCGGTTCCACAGGCGCAACACCATGCCTGGCGGGAAGATCTTCCCTTTGTGGCGGTTGAGCATATCACCTCGCTCCCGCTACAGTGGACTGTAGCCACAAGATTTATGTGAAATACAAAATCATGACCACCTCATGGCCTGACCAGGGTCGCTGGAAAGTGCTGTATGCAGGCCGCTCTTGATTGGTCATTTTGGAAAACTTTGGATGATGCCTATGTCCAGCAGTGGATGTTATGCGGCTGAAATTATGATGATGATGACTAAAGCGTGACGTCATGCCTTTTTGAAGCCAAGTAGTAGTAATAAGTTTTTCTGCATAATCCGGTACCAAGTCAGCTACGCATTGGGCTTCATTAATATAGCTCCTTGAGATTCACGGGTCTTTTCTCTTTTCGCGCCGGTCTTTTGAGAGCCTTGCGTAAGGATCCAAATCCAACACGTAGAGGCCTTTGGAGAAGTTGATGTTATGTGGCGCTCCCGCCAAAATCCATTCCTGGACATACCTACGAAAGGTATCCTTGAATAGGTTTCGGCAGGCGCAAAAGCTATTGCAATAAAAAATGAAAAGGTCATTAATATCATTGGTCAGTTTCACCACCGTCTTTATCTTTCTCACATTCCTCTCCATCCACTGGTTGTCTGGAAGAGATCGCTTTAAGCGATAAGACCGCCCATTTTACTCATTTAATGTAAAATTATTTCGTTGTTATTTTTAAGGTTCCGTACCCAACGGGTAAAAACGGGACCCTATTGCTAAGACTTCGCTGTCTGTCCGTCTGTCTGTCACCATAGGCTGTATCTCAAGAACCGCGATAGCTGAAAATTGAAATTTTCACAAATTATATATTTCTATTGCCGCTATAACAACAAATACTAAAAACAAAATAAAATAAATATTTAAGGGGCTCCCATACAATAAACGCGATTTTTTATAGATAATGGTACGGAACCCTTAGTGCGCGAATCCGATTCGCACTTGGCCGGTCTTTTGTTATTCTTTTCGCGTACAATAAAGAGTTATCTATCTATTGTTACAGGAGCAATCATCTTCGGTTCTGACCAAGAAGTGGCCGGTGTGATGAGAGCGGTGGAACGCGCCAACGCGACCGGCGCCTTCAGCTGGGTGGGATCCGACGGCTGGTCAGCGAGGTCACTGGTGTCCGACGGGAACGAAAGGGCGGTGGAAGGGACGATCAGTGTGCAGCCTCAAGCCAACGACGTGAAAGGGTTCACGGAGTATTTTCTCCAGCTGAACGTGAAGAACAACAGGAGAAACCCTTGGTTTGTTGGTGAGTTTCTGTTTATTTTGTGTTCACAGGTAGATTGTACACCATATGCAATGAAAGTACTCTAAAAAAATCACAGTGTCGTAAGAATTTTGCTTCATAACAAGTTTATTTGTTACGCAAATTAAAAAGACTTTCAAGAGTGCCATCTAGCTGAACTAAATTACTCCAATAATTGATATTCGTAGCGCCATCTCTAATTGACTAGACGAATTAAAAAAAAACAACTTTCAAGCGTTCGCGGTTCTAAAGCTCGATAGTAAATATATAAATATAACATAGATGACAGCAGTAATAGAAACTATAACTGTAATTTTGCATGGGCATGTACATTTATCATGCCATAAAAGTGGTAAAATACATCATTCAAAAAAAATATCAATTTAGCTCTATACCTATTAAATGATACCGGTTATTTATTTTAATCATTTTCAAAGTTTTGCCAGAAAATAAATTGCAATTTAATTTTTATACAGTAAAAGAATACTTCAAAGATAAGTTGACTTAAATTTTATTTTATTATTGATATTGAATTGTATAATGTTATTTAATTACTAATTCCACCTTTATTTGCTATATTTTTATTTTATTTATCGCCTAGAAATTTGACCTTATATTGTTGTATGTCCATCAAGGGCAGGTCACAGTGGTACTTGTATAAATATTTTAAGATCTTTTTGTAACCTGTGTTTCCACAATAAAGATGATTTGATTTAAGATAAAGTACCGCAGTAAAAGTTTCCCACGAAGCCTCCGGGAGTTCGACTAGGAGCTAATACTTGGAGGCTTTACAGGCTGCAATTAGAGGAACTTACACGTGCCGGAAAGCTTAGATGAGCTTTCCACTTCTATCTGAAGTAGGTAGTAAATAAACTTGCAAGGAATGAACTGAATTTCAACGGTTCTGACGACAATAAAAAGCTGTTTTGAAGGTGTTGTATAGACCAAAGAGAAAAGATCTTTTGATAGTTGAACATAAAACGGAATCCTGCCTTATGAAGCTTTACATTGTAGTCTAGAGAGTAGAAAATCCATAATGAGCTCCAAATATCATTTCTTATTGAATGTATATTTTTAACCTCCGACAACGTTAACGTTGGACCCGGCTGTCATATTGTATTGCAGTCGTCAAGCGATGTCAGATGCCTTTAGGCAGCCTGAAAAATCTGGCACGAGTGTTGGCCACTTACACATAAACCCCCGAAAAAAAAGAGTGGTGTAGTAAGCTTGACGCTAATGTCTATCTGTCTGACTGTCTGTGGCATTACGATGCCACAGACAGTCAGACAGATAGACTTCATTCGTTTGAGGGCTACGGCCCTCAAACGAATGAAGGTGGATATTTTAACTAAAAGTAAGTTTTTAAGCTATTGCATAGCTTCTATCGCGGGCCTTGAGTGCGGGGACCGAATCCAGAAATTCCGTAACGAAAAAACCTCACGCTTCCCACTCCGCCTACCATGTAGGTTGCCGCTTCGTCTCCGTCGTCCGTTTGCGACGTTGCCGTCCTTCCTTGTAAAAATTCACCGACCGAACGAACCACCTTAATGCAATAGCTTTACCGCGGCAGTCCCCGAGTGCCACACGTCTTTTTTTTGGTGGTGGTTCTTAGCTATGTTTGATGAAAATCGGTTCTATCGCCTAAAAGTTATTGGGGGTTTACGCTTGAAAATCGGGGTTTTAGTAGTTACGAATTGCCTGACAAGTAATAGCTGGCGCTACGGATATTATTTCTACTATTTAGTTCCTCTGCTCATCGCTAGATTGCATTTACATATGAAACTATTGAAAATCGGGAATTTTTAAATTTGCCTGGCAAATAAACTTGTTACTCTTTCTAAAATTAAAAATACCGTTCCGAACGTACATGAGTTTGAACTCAGAGATATAGTCAGGAAAGAACTCCTCTGTCAAAGTACCTAAACCACAACTGCTTCCATATCATTACCACAGAATTAAGAAGTATGAGCATTACATACAGAACGGAAGCTCCTAAGGTCCTGAGCAATATGCGTTCTAGTCCTCGCATCTTTCCCTTGTTCACGCTTTGTGGAGGTGTTGAGTAGTCGGCTGCAGGCGCCTTGCCTAGCGTTGAAAATTCCGAAAGAAACAAATTGGTTTTTTTCGGTAAAAGAAACGATATCTCGTTTTTTACCGTTTTATTCGTTTGTTGCATTGAAATATTCCCGAAAAAAACCTTCGGAATTTTTCGAAAGATATCAGAATTTTTGAAAAAAACGATTGAAATAATCAAGTTTTTATTACTATAATTCCAACAGACAGTATAGTAGTATAGTATTGTGTGCGTGATATAAACCTAATAAAAATATTCTGTGAAAAAAAATCAATACTCTTCCGTTTTTTTCCGTTTTTTCCGTTTTATTGATAAAAAACATGAAAAATTTCTTAAAATATTTTTCTTGAAACTTTCGAACAAAAGTTGAAAAAAACGGGGAATTTTCCCGCTTTTTTCAACGCTAGCCTTGCCACCTCAACAAGGCGAGAATGGGGAGAGGTGAGATCCGTTCTGTATGTAATCTATACATACATTATATTAAAACTGTAAAAAAGTGTCTGTACATTAAATAAATTTACAAAAATTTTTTTGGGTGTAATGGAGACATAGTAATAGAGTTAGAATTTTAAAAAATGTCTATCTGTTTGTCTGTTTATCTGTTTGTACACGCTAATCTCCAGAAATACATGACAAATTTGAATGAAACTTTTTTTGCTATATAGGTAGCTGTTAAGCCTGCATGGGCAACATATAGGGTATAAATGATTTTGGAAAATGGAACACCTGATGCACAACCATAATGGTCCAGCTAAACAATAAGAAATATATAAAGGACGACTTTCAAAAGTTGTTCAGCCTGTTGAGCGTTTTCAGATATATATAGTCCGCGCGAACGAAGTCGCGGGCTTCGGCTATTCTGTGCCTTTACTAACTGATAATATGTGTCTTCTCCAACAGAGTTCTGGGAGGACCACTTCCAGTGCCGCTACCCCGGCAGCCCGCGCACCCCCTACAACGGACACTTCGAGGGCGCGTGCTCGGGGCTAGAGCGGCTCTCGCTAGACAACACCGAGTTCGAGCGGCAGCTGCAGTTCGTCTCCGACGCGGTCATGGCCTTCGCGTACGCTATCAGGTAACACCACCCGTATCAGGCTATATCAGTTCACTACAACACTAAAGGACAACACTTGACTGGCTCGCGCTGTACAACGCCGAGTTCTAGGCCTTTGCGTTAGCTATCCGGTAACACCACCCGTATCAGTCTATATCAATTCACTTCAAGGCTAAAGAACAACGCTTAAGAGTCCCCTTACCCTAGACTTCTCCATACAAACGTAGTCTACGTTTAATTTTGAAACCACATGTCAGATTCCGGTAAAAATTGGTAATTGTAAAGAAATTGCAATTATCTAGGGTTATAACTGGTTTCCTATGATAAAATTATGAACTGGAAAGAAAATATAACGATTTAGAAGTTTTCCATACTAATGGTCAAAAATGATATAAAACACTATTCTATTTCAAGTTCATATTTTTACTGTCAGAAACCAGTTATAAACCTAGATAATTGCAATATCTTTGAAATTACAAAATTTTGCCCAAATCGGATATGTCGTTTTGAAATAAAACGTAGACTACGTTTGTATGGAAAGTTGTATTTTGGTCTAGGGTCGGGGGACTCTTAAGCGGCTCTCGCTGGTCAACACCGATTTCGAACGGCAGCTGCAGTTCGTCTTCAATATTGTCAAAGTCTTCGGGTAGGTTATCAGGTAACACCACATTTATCAGTCTATATCAGTCCATTTTCAACAGTGGACTGAAAGGAAGTAAAGTATCACACTGATAAACCAAGATTTTTTTAAAGATGTACTTGTTTGCATATGTAGTCAAGTACATTTTCGAACAAAAAGTTCCATTATTATAGAAAGATAACCAAATCTCTAATTTGGCTCGCCCTTAATCCTATCGAACTCGTGTAAACCTCACCGACCCGAGTGGAATTAATAAAAAAAGACTTCGTAAATTATTCTAATCAGTATTAGCATATAAGCCAGGGAAATCCAAAAGGCGGACAAAATGTACGTTTCCCTTGATCCTCTCGCGAGCACGCAATCATGCTGTCCTTGTCACTCATCCATCGTTTACATTGGCTAAAACGAGAGGAAATATGAAATTTTTATTCCACATTGTATAGACAAAGCAGTGACGTATTTTAGTTTGAGGTGGCCCAAGCCTGTTTTATTAATGGCGCCCCCTGGTTTATTCAAAAAGTATCACAATCTTGGGAAAAAACATCTAAATAAAATTGAGTGGATACACTAAACCTGTAGCAAGAGTTATTTGCGGAAAATCAAGGAGCTCGTTGGGGTTTGCTTTAAATTAATGAAAATATTTTGCAAACCTTTGCAAAAGGCCGCGTAGACATTGTTTTTCTCTTTACGGTTGTACAAAATTTTCTTCACTTACTAACTATCAAACAAAACAGCCTTCGTCTCGTTAGTGTCCCGCAAATATTAGTTTACCACAGATTTGTACGCTGACGATACCATTTATCGATGGTATGGTCAGCACAGCATTCGTAAACTATTATGAGGTCAAATTTCAAAATTCTAATATTTTACACATCTAAAATTTAATTTATTTTTTAACTGCTTTAAAAAACGCCGAAAGACTAGACCTACTTATTTTCACATTATTGGTCGCTTATCCGCAAATGTTGATACATTCTAATATTTAATGCTTGTGAACGAGAATTACCAAACATAAATTATGTAATAAGAAATACTAACCAGCAAAAAAGCGCCAGTGTTCAAAGTAACCAAGTAACATTCTTCATGTAATACTAGAGTTACATGTGAAAAAATAATTACATTAGCCGCCCCTTCGCCTCGGGCCCTGACCTTAAAACAAATACGCCACTACAAGGTAGCCCTATGTTTTCGCGAAATAATGGAAAAAATAATGGAATAACCGTACGGAATTTGATATTTAAAGCCAATACAAATCCCTTGTGTTTGGTGATTATATCATACAAACGGTAGGGACACGTGTCAATTTGTTGATACTTATTAACGTTATGGCAATGAACGTCCGGTGTGAAATTGGTTCATTTCATTTTAATTTAAGAGCGACGCTCTGGTGGGTGGAATAATTGTAGAATTGGTTGGGCGTTTGATTTGTTACATACATACTATCACGTCTTTATCCCTAATGGGGCAGACAGAGCATTTTGGGTCTTGCGGTTCTATGCATAGCCCAGGGCCGCAAGACCCAAAAGCCACTTTTAGCGTCATGGTGGGCGAGAAGATGGAAAAGCAATCAATACAGTGATGGGTTGCTAGCCGCATCGCCTGTTAACATGATTTGCATTTTTGCCTATTCCCTCGATCGGTTTTTACGATCTGCGTGGGAAGAGAAGCAGCTGGTACATTCTAAGTTTGTTATTTTTCCCAGACTAGCATGGGTTTGATTTGTTGGCTAGACTAATCCTACTAATATTATAAATGCGAAAGTGAGTTTTTATATTTGTTTGTTTGTTTGTTTGTTTGTTACCGCTTCACGCTTAAACTACTGAACCGATTTGGATGAAATTTGGTATGGATATAGTTTAAGATTCGGGGAAGGACATAAGGTGCTCTTTATCCCGAAATTCCCACGGGGAGCGAAGCCCGCGGGTACAGCTAGTATCATATAAAAATTTGAACGTAAACCGTTCTATTACAGAACTTGAATAAACTAATAATAATGTATTTAAAACTATACATTATAATAAAACAGTAAAAAAAAAGTGGATATTGAATATATTTCCAAAAAAAATTAGGGACAATGTAGATGTAGTGATGGAGTAAGTTTTTTTTAATGTCTGTCTGTGTGTCTGTTTGTACACGCTAATCTCCGGAAATACTGAACGGATTCGAATAAAACCCTTTTGTTATAATAGCTACTGAGCCTGGGAAACATAAATGATATAATTGATTTTGAAAATGAAACATCTGATGCAGAACAATAATAGTCCAGCTAAACTATAAGAACTATAAAAATGACGCCTCAGCAAAAGTTGTTCAGCCTTTTTTTTACTTTTTTACTTTTACTTATGAGCATTTTCCTGAGACATAAAGTCCACGCGAACGAAGTCGCGGGCTCCGGCTAGTTCTATTTGAAACTCAGATTAAAGAAAATAAGTTTACCTATCAAACGGTTACTTTCTCATACATCAATGTCAACGTTATTTAATTCAATCTTATTGGTACTTATATATTTCATCCGGTAAGCAGATGGGTGAATTGACCTCTCTTTGGGTCCATTTAGTTTTTTTTATTTGAACACAACATTACCATGACCCTATTTTTTACATCAAACCTAGTGGTACAAAGATTTGACATAAAAAAATATGGTATCTCTATATGTATCCTCAACTACAACAAGTGGTAGAAAAAATTCAATCCGAAAATGATACCTAACACAGATTAAAATAAGAATGAAAAATGCGTGATGAAGGACATTACTGCCACGAGCCCCGCTTCCCTGTTTCTTATCTGTCACGTCGTTTAAATTAGACGACACAACATTATCACGTCGCTGAAATATCGCGGGTTAACATAATAGGGTCACATTACCACGCGCGGCCATTTGCAATTGGGTAGATGACTACAAAAATAAATTATTCTGTTCATAAAATAAAAGTTCACAAAATAGTATTACTTTTTGCACTTTTTGCAAAAAATTGTGCAGGAAAACGATATGAAGAGCGCTATTTGTTTTCGAAAAACCATGACGACGCTTCTGTATTTCATATAAAATTTTATAGAAAATGTTTGATTTGACATTTAGAAAAAAGTGCCTGGAAAGTATTTGATTTGACGTTTAGAAAAAGGTGTCTAATTTGACCAAGACACTTGCACCGTCTAAATGGGCCTTTATATGATAATCGTAGAGATTATTACAGGCAGTTTGAAAATGAGGCAACAATGTAGACTCCTTAAGCTTTAACTTTCATAAAACACATAGAGCGGTAGAAAAAATATAAACCGAAAATGGTACCTAATACAGTTTAAACCATTCTATGTCTATGGTTTAAACTAAGAATTAAACTAAGAATTAATTACCGGCCAAATACATGTCGCGCCACGCGCAGCGTAGGATTCTGTAGTTACGAATGCAGACTTTGTGAGTTCACGCGAACGCCGAATGCCGAAATTGTATGAAATTTTATTAATTTTCAATGGTCAGGTAAAGATGGGGAATGATATTTTTCAAATTAACCTGGGTCTGCGGGTTAAATGTTTATGTGCATTTGTTATAAATAGCATCGTTGAGTATCTCGAACTTCCACGTACTTTTGCCTTAGGTTAAAACTGAAAACCAGTGTGTCGCCTTAAAGGCTAACCACGCTGAGTTTTGGCCTTTTTGCACTGCTGCAGCACATACATTTATAATTTAATAGTGCATGTAAATTAAAAACTTTTTAGGATAAGTTATAGTTTGTATGTTTATTTGTATTTGATGCAGTTTTTGTGAATAAACTATCTATCTATCTAACTTACTTCGGAATTAGCTCAGTCTGTACGATTTGTCACGTCGTTTAAATTAGACTACGAACATTATCACGCTGTTGAAATATCGCGGTGAACATAATAGGGTCACATTACCACGCGCAGACATTTGCTTCTTTGTTACGTTGTGGATAAATATTACCGGTATTTTTCTTTAGTGAAAACCGAGCAGGTATTTTTCTGTATTTTTATAGAACCGACTAGACTTGGCTTTGCTGGAGAATTTTTAACTGAGTTCCAAAAAAGGAGGAATTTTATATTATCATCAGGTATTTTTAGTCTCCACTGCAGGAGCCCAACTGTCTCTGTACTGCTAGAGCCGTACTTGGCCAGAGCAGCCAGAAGATTTGGCCTACACTCTCCTTGCTGGCCTTACGGGTTGGAGAGGTCTCATTGATGTTTATAAGCTTTGCTTAGCTTGTATTCCCTAAGTCGCCTTCTACGACATCCACGGAAAGACTTGAAGTGGTCCTATGTTGGAAACTACACAGCGAGGTTAAACAATTCGTTAATGTTTCATTTATTATGTCGGATTTGGAAAATTCTTTCATAATTTTTTGTTTGAAGACACAAGTGGGCCCATAGAAATGAAAAATTATACTAAAACCTTTTCTTTAATCACTTTATCTATTAATGAAAACCGCATTTAAATCCACTCTTACTTCTAAACCCGTTAAATTAGTTTCAATTTTTTTTTGTTAGTAACTAACAACATAAACTGAATTACCCACCCTGTAAGTATAAAAAAGAAATGTGTTTTGGCTTTCAATTTTCTACTACTTTCTGTTTTTCGAAATACGTAATTACGAGACAGACAAACAAATATAATATAGATATAAACGCAAAAATAAACATTTCCACGGTTATACTGATTCATAACTAGGACAGATGGGATGCAGTCAACAAGCGGTCGCCCATGGGAAATCTAAGTACGCGAGAAATATGCATCCCAGTTAAACTAATCGGGAGTTCGCAACACATGACGTAATTAACTTATACAAATTAATTATTTTCCTAAACTATATGAAAATTGTAATACTAATTATCCTCGTTAGACGACCTCCGTGGCGTAATGGTCAACACGTTAGACCGCTAATCCGGAGGTCCTGGGTTCGATCCCCAGTCAGGGCAAGTTGGAAAATGGCCTATTTCAAATTGTCCTGGGTCTTGGATGTTTATCTATATATGTATTTGTTATAAAATATAGTATCGTTGACTTAATTAATCCTACATCTAAAGACAAGGGAAGAAAAATAATTATATGTATAAGGGTAGGCAATTAGGCATCCACCACTACACATCACACGAAAACTTTGGCCACAAGAAAAACAGATTCATTTCAATGTAATTTCAGCCGCATAACGTCCACTGCTGGACATAGGCCTCTCCCAAAGATTTCCAAAATAACCGATCTAGAGCGGTTTGTATTCATTTTAATGCTATTTCATTAATTACGAAATAGAATGTGTAATTCCAATCGTACTTCAATTAGAACTGCACCTGTTCAAACTTCATTAGCTAAGTAGATTCCTATGTCCTCTTCCTGCTGGAAGCTAGGGGAATCTAATCAGTCCTTACAGGTCACTGCGTCCGACACGAGAACGCAATACTGCAACATGCAGCTTCGAACTACGATTTATGGGGTAGGAAAACACGGATGTCCCTATGTAACTATAAAATACAATACAATACAATACAAAGTAAAACAAAATATTCAATAAATAAAGAAGCTTCTACTAATTTATTGGAAAAAGGATTAGGTTAATTATATAATTCATACACTGACAGAGAACTTAAAACAGCAATACTGAAAAAACGCATTAACACGTGGAAATCTAAACCGCTTCACGGACAATTCTATAACGCAGTTCTTGACAAACCAAACATAGATAGAGAACTCTCTTTAAAATGGATCAAAAAACAACAGGTACCTTCCTTTTTAATTTCATCAGTGTTTGCCATACAAGACCAAGCAGTGGCTACCAGACAGCACGAAAGAGATATAATGAAGAAACCCGTAGACGGCTAATGCCGTCTGTGCAAGGTCAGAGATGAAACCGCCCAACATCTAATATCAGGTTGTGAGACGCTAGCTGGTAGCTACTACGTGAAAAGACACAAAAATGTTGTTCAGTATATTTTCTGGATACTTGCCAAGAAACATAAATTTGAAGTGGCAACATTCTGGTGGAAGGAGGTGCTAGGACAGCCGAAAGTTCTAGAAAATGATGAGGCGAAGCTGATGTGGGAGATACCTGTACAAACAGACAGAACAGTTAATCATAATAGACCTGACATCATTTACACCAATAAACAGAACAATAGTACTTACCTGATAGATATCACAATACCGTCGGACTACAACATAGGAGCAAAAGAAATAGAAAAACTCAGGAAATATCATTTGCTTAAAACAGAAATAGCCCGTTTGTGGAACACAAGGACAATAGTAGTACCCATAGTTATCGGAGCCACCGGAGTAATAGCCAAGAGCCTCCGGCGGTATTGTGACCTAAAGACCCTCATATAGACATCACAATCATGCAAAAACAAGCAGCAATGCACACTACCAGCATATTAGCAAAAGTTATGGGAGACTCCATTTTTGTACACGGGGATAACACTGATAATCCCTCTCCCTGAAGGTCTCAGGGCGGGACTTCAGCAAAACTCCAACCTTAAATAGGTTGAAAAAAAAACAATACAATACAAATACTCTTTATGCACCATAAACAAAAGGAAATACAAAAACAGAAAAAAATTGATAAGACAGAATTATGATACAAAGGCTTATCGCATAGAAATCTCTTACAGTCAACCTTTGGGTAGAGCCTTTTGGTAACGGCGGGCGCGCATTTTGGACAGCGTTTAAGTATTGCTATCCAACGCGGAAATGCCGCTATCTTCTTGGATACTGACCTGTGACAGCAGCGATTGTGCCTCATATCTATACATATAAGACAAACAGTAAAAAAAAGTGTGTCTGTACATTAAATATATTAACAAAAAAAATATTGGGGGTGATTGAGGTATAGCAATAGAGCAAAAATTTTAAAAAATTGACTATTTATTTTTTGTCTGTGTGTCTGTTTGTCTGTTTGTACACGCTCATCTCCGGAAATACTGGACGGATTGAAATGAACCTTTTTTTGTTATATAGCTGTTAAACCTGGGCAACTTATAGGTTATAAATGGTTTTGGAAAATAGAACAACTGATGCAGAGCTATATAATGGTCTAAATAAATTATAGGTATTTTAGGGTTCCGTAGCCAAATGGCAAAAAACGGAACCCTTATAGATTCGTCAAGTCTGTCTGTCCGTCCGTATGTCACAGCCACTTTTTTCCGAAACTATAAGACCTATACTGTTGAAACTTGGTAAGTAGATGTATTTTGTAAACCAAATTAAGGTTTTGACACAAAAATAGAAGAAAAACAATAAATTTTGGGGGTCCCCATACTTAGAACTGAAACTTAAAAAAATATTTTTCATTTAACCCATACGTGTATGGGTATAGGGGTATCTATGGATAGGTCTTCAAAAATAATATTGAGGTTTCTAATATCATTTTTTTCTAAACTAAATACTTTGCGCGAGAGGCACTTTCAAAGTGGAAAAAGTGTGTGTGTGTAACTTCTAAAATAAGAGAATGATATAACAAAAAAAAAATATGATGTTCATTACCATGAAAACTACCAGCGAAAATTGGTTTGAACCAGATCTAGTAAGTAGTTTTTTTTTAATACTTCATAAATCATAAACCGCAATTTACCATTCATTTAATCAAATCAAACATAAAAAAAACATACTGCAAGACTTTTATATTATGTTGTACTTGCTGCTACGGAACCCTACATGGGCGAGTTCGACTCGCACTTGGCCGCTTTTTCTTTTTCCCTGACAAAAAAAAGAAGTTATAGCGTATAGTATAACTTCAAAAGCCCACACAGAAAAAAAAGAATTTTTAATTCAAGAAAACTGATTTTCTTGGTATATTTGCTATACTTAAGTAATTTTTATTTAAACTTAGTAATATTTATTTTAACCAAAAACTTGAAGCCGTTAAAAGTAAACTGCGGTTTTACTTGAATTTAAATAATATATTTTTTTAGTTTACAAAAATATTTTCAACTAAAGGAAGATCAAATTCTAAAGTCAAGAAGACAGTATTTTCTTAAACTAACTCAAAAAAATGCTAAGATTAATAATTTAAGGATGTTAAATTAATGAAATATTTTCTTGACCAATCGTTTTTATTCGACAAAGAAATTATTTTCTTGAATTGAAAAATGTTTAACTCAAAATGAGTAGAGTAGTAATCATATTTAATTACTCAAACAGAAGTTTCTTGTTTTTTAATAAAAGATATTTGTAATTTGTTTAAAGAAATACATTTCCTTTTTTAAGGTAACTTCTTTGAACTAAAAGTTAATTTAATTCAGTAGAAAAATATTTTTTTTGACTTTTGAGTTTGAGCGTGTCAAAACCTGCCTATTTGGTCTGTTTGTGCTCCGCGCCGCGTCGGTCCCTACTATTAAAGCTTTGTGTTGTTTTATAGTAAGGAAAGTGGTTGCTTTATTACGTACGTATTACTACAGTTCGTACCTACATTATTCTTAGTGGTAAGTAGAGTTTTTATTATAATTCCGTGTAGAGAAAAACACGCGCTGAAGACCCGGCGTCAGTGTTAAAGTCAAGTTATTTCGGAATTATAATACTCTACTTACCACTAAGAATAATGTAGGTACGTTATAAAACTGTAGTAATACGTATGTAATAAAACAACCACTTACCTAACTATAAAACAACTATAAAAAATTAAATCAAAAGAGCTTTGAATTAAGAATCATTAACTTAAAGGAAACATTTTTAATTGCTTCATCCAAAATACAATATTTCTTCTAAACAACAAATCAAAAGAGCTTTCGTTTAAGATGTTGATTTTCTTAAATCTATGAAACATGTTTGTCTTGACGGAAAACTTATTTTCTTCTTTCAAGTAACACTTATCTTCTTTAAAAAAATGCATTCAAAAGAATCTCTTAGCTATATCCAAGAAAATATTAGTTTCAGTATATATGAGTAAACCATATTCTTGGTTGAATGCAATTTGCTTCCTATTAAGTATTTTTGTCTTATTTTAAGAAGGCCTTTTTTTCTGTGCATGCTTCGGAACTTGGCGCTCTGTATTTGAGATCTTTTACTTATAACTTGTAGGAATAAATGTGTACAAAGTTGTCACTTCGCTTCGCATTGTCGCTTCGAAGTTTTGGAGGGGTGATTTACGTCACTTTTCACGTCGTACATTAGTCGTGCAAAAAAGTGATAAATAAAAAACTTGAAAAATATTTTTAGGGAAGCTTTACAATACCATTTTTCGATTTAGAGATCAGTCTCCGAAATATTTTTGTTAGAGGACAGAATAAATACTAGAACGTTAGAAACAAGTATCCCCGCTCTATCTGCTAAACGGCTATAGGTATTAAGACACATGGAAAAAACTTGCGGCAGTAATATATGATAGATAGATAAAACGTTTTTTTGTGAAAACTGCACAAACACAATCACACACAAAGAAATACACGAATATTTTTTTAGTATATTAAGAACAAGTTTTTAGCGATGTGATGTGTATGCTGCAGTTGCACAAAAAGGTCGTAGGCTCAGCGGCAATATTGCTCAAAGAGCAATGCGCTGATTTTCAGCTAAAACCGGTGCAAGTGCGATCAGTTGTGAAGATTGTTAAATTAACGTGTTAAAGACTATAAAAACAAGAATAAACTACAAGACATATAGATACACAATAAATAAATATACTAAGTACGACATAATACAATAATTATAAATGTGGGTAGTGCTGTTGTAGTGAAATTTCAGAAAATAAAGATTCGAGAAAGGTTGGCCGGTTATTCTTAAATACATACATACATACATACTATCACGTCTTTATCCCTAATGGGGCAGACAGAGCATTTTGGGTCTTGCGGTTCTATGCAGAGCCCAGGGCCGCAAGACCCAAAAGCCACTTTTAGCGTCATTGTGGGCGAGAAGATGGAAAAGCAATCAATACAGTGATGGGTTGCTAGCCGCATCGCCTGTTAACATGATTTGCATTTTTGCCTATTCCCTCGATCGGCTTTAACGATCTGCGTGGGAAGAGAAGCAGCTGGTACATTCTAAGTTTTTTTTTTTTCTCCCAGACCAGCATGAGAGATGGGGGATGGTTATTCTTAAACCATACCAAATATGGCTCTAGTAGACTGTTCCACTCCACAAAGGCAGAGGAAGTGATGGAGTACGTCCGCGTGAAGACCAACATCACGCTGAGGGTCGTGAAGCTGGAGTCGCGCCACAGTGTGATCTTCACGTCCTTCGTGGTGCGAGTCCCGACGGAGAAGCTGGCGACCTTCATGGAAGCTAACTTTTGGCCGAAGGGTGTTGTGTATCGTCGCTTTTGTGGAACGTTACCCGACACTCCGATGACGCGCAACACGTCGCAGCCTCAATGAGTGCCATAGTTTAAGTTTTGTATTGTATGTATGTTAGTCTATTAGGTACTAGCTGAAGCCCGCGACTTCGTTCGCGTGCACTGTCTCTGGAAAATGCTCATCAGGCTGAACAACTTTTACTAAGGCGACATTTTTATATTTCTTATAGTTTAGCTGGACCATTATGGTTCTGTATCAGGCGTTTCATTTTCCAAAATCATTTATACCCTATATGTTGCCCAGGCTTAATAGCTATATAACAAAAAAAGTTGCATTCGAATCCGTCCAGTATTTCCGGAGATTAGCGTGTACAAACAGACAAACAGACAAACAGACATACAGACAAACAGACAAACAGACAAACAGACAGACATTTTTTAAAAAATTCTTACTCTATTGCTATGTCTCCATCGCCCCCGATATTTTTTTTGGAAAAATATTTAATGTACAGACACACTTTTTTTACTGTTTTATTATATGTATAGATTTATAAATCCATATTTATAATAAATAATAAAATAATAAATATATAGGGACAAATTACACTGATTGAGCTAGCCCCAAAGTAAGTTCGAGACTTGTGTTATGGGATACTAACTCAACGATACTATATTTTATAACAAATACATATATAGATAAATATCCAAGACCCAGGACAATTTGAAAAAGGCCATTTTCCAACTTGCCCTGACCGGGAATTGAACCCGGGACCTCTGGGTGGCAGACTAGCATGGTGACCACTACGCCACGGAGGTTGTCAATTTATAAATACCTTATAGACTAACATAGATACAATATAAAACTTAATATAATAATGTAAATGTTCATTTTGTTGCCTGAAATAAACGATTATTATTTTTATGATAGTACAGAGAGGGTCATGCTTCTGCAGTAGAGATAAAAAGACCTGATGATGATGATAATAATGATACTAGAGATTAATAATTGACAAGTACATTAACTCCCCTATACCTTTTTGTCGCAGCATTTTTCGCAAATGTGTACAATGCGCGCTTTATTGGCCTGAAAGGATCCACCCAAGTGTTGAAAAATCCATTACTCTTGCACCAAGCGATGCATATATCAAAACTTTAATATCCGATGAAGTTGGTTCTCATTTCAAGAGACGGGGGATTTTCTTACCGCATTTAAACTTTGTTCAGATCTCATAAGTCTTTTTGGAATAGTTTCTCTTTACCTTCATTGCCTTTTCATTAATTTAGCAGCACGAATCCCTTTACTAGGTATAGATATCCTTCATAAATACATACCTGCCATACCATAAGACCTCTCCAACCCGTCTGACCAGCGAGGAGAGTGTAGGCCAAGCCCTCTGGCTGCTCTGGCCAAGTATGACTCTCGGTAGTACAGAGAGGGTCGTGCTTCTGCAGTGGAGACTAAAGAGTAGGTCTCTTGAAAGAGTAGGACCTAATGATGATGACGATAATACATACATACATAATATCACGCTTATTTCCCACAGGGGTAGGCAGCGACTATGGACCTCCACTTGCTATAATTTTGACAGATCTATTTCGCTTTATCTACCTACACTTATCAATCTCTTCACACATGCCCTCCGGTTAATATTATGTTACTTAAATATACATACATTCAAACAAACAAACATATTATCATACATGTTTTCTATCAGAATCAGAGTGCAATTTAGCAGGATTGTGATCATGATTATCTACGCCAAGAACTACAATATCTTGCTTATTAAAATACGAATTTTGGAGCTGGATCCGTGAGTGAGTTACACTAAAAATACGATTAAATATTTAAAAAATACAAATAATAAGAGAACAGTACAAAGTCAAAGTCAAAATCATTTATTTATCTTTGGATATTTGTATCACTTGATAATTGTCACTTTTTTTCTTTCGATTTCTTATAAGGTAAATGTTGACGTCAGATCATTTACTTATAGCTAAGTTTACTGCCGCTTCCAAAGCGCAAGTACAGAAGAAACGGTAACAAACTGTACTGCAGCATTTTCTCCAAAAACGTCAACTTACAATTATACTGGTATTGAAGGCGGACTTATTCCAAACAGAGATATCCTCCAGTCAGCCTTGAATCGAGAGGAGAATTTCCAACACAAGGTAGAGAGGGTACAAATTACAATACACAGACAATAAGAAATAGAAAACAACAAAATACGTTTCCGAAAAACTAATCGTAAGTTGACTTGACAGGAGTTATTATGATTTATTGATGATGCGTAGATCGATCATCCTCATGTCACCATTTACCCTCAGCAATCCATTTCCGTCTTTTTTTATTTGTATAACTTTAAGTACTAACATTCGTTAAGTTATTGTATACAAATGAACTGGATCTTAGCTATTTTAAATAAAAGAATTGAATTAAATTGAAAAATTTAAACCCCGACAAAAAAGTGGGGTGTGATAAGTTTTAGCGTTTCTCGGTTTTTCTGTCCGTCTA
Organism: Acrobasis consociella; assembly: GCA_963555685.1. Classification (NCBI taxonomy): domain Eukaryota; kingdom Metazoa; phylum Arthropoda; class Insecta; order Lepidoptera; family Pyralidae; genus Acrobasis; species Acrobasis consociella. The sequence continues at coordinate 1,363,349 of OY743118.1, forward strand.
TCTGTGGCATCTCTCTAGGCTTTCATCTCGTTTTCAGCTATATTTGATAAAAATTGGTTCAGTCATTTAAAATTTATTGGGTGTTAATGCTTAAATGGTGGGTTTTGTAATTTACCTGGCAAATAATAGATAGCGCTACCATATCAATATATTATGTAGTTCCGCCACTTATCACTAGATGGCGTCGGAGGTTTTTATAATTTGCCTAGCGAATAAACTTGTGATATATATCTTATTATGGCCGAGTTTCCATTGAAGTTAAATTTGGATTCCGATGTCAACAGATGTAACTTTGTCATTGGTTGGTAATAAGTACACAGCAGGTTTACTTAGATTGAAAAGTGGATGTATCATGTCGAAAGTACTCACGTACCTATGCTGGGTGACATTGTTACCCCTGCTAAATTTATAGTTCTTTTTTTTTTATTTATACATACAAATTAGCGCTTAGCCGCATGGATTTTCTTTGGAAAAACGACTTTTATTCCATTTTCTCTGGTTGTTGAAGCTTTTTTTAGTCGATTTGTAAGACTTACTTATGCCGAAGATGCGCGACTGAACTTTGGCAAATTAACGCTCACAACGAAATAAGCTGTTTGACTAACTTAATAAATCAGCCGCGAAATTTCACCCGCGGAACTTCAGCCGCGCAACTTCGGCAGTGTGTTTAGTCAGACACTTAAAATACCACGTTTGAAATGAAAGCCCTGCGATGCACTTAACCGAACAAAGGCAAGAGGTTCGCCGTCTTGAATGTTTTAAAAACACGGCCCCGTCTGTAAAAGTGGGTATTATACTGTCTACGCCGCATTCAGAAGGCAGAACATAAAGGAAGGTTACAGAAGAACAACAGAAAGATCTGGAATATTCCACCTTGGTCCTTGACACATATTTTTTATTGGTTCATGTACACTTGAAAAAATACAAATAAAACCTTATAAAAGTGAACATAGTACATAGATGGTAATTATTTCTAAAGAAATTTATTCCAGTAGACCCGACATATTTACTTTGTAGAGAATCTATGGGCCAAAAACTGCTATTTTACCCGCTACTTCTCTTCTTAAAAGGGTCTTAAAAGGGGCCTTCCACACAATACGTTATAGCGATGAGGGGAGTGGGGAGTCACGCCAAATATGACAGTGTGTGTTAAAGGAATCCGAAAAAAGGAGGTGGAAAAATCAAAAGTCAAATTTCGCCTACAGTTCCTGTACCGTGATTTTTCATTATTTATTTATTTTATTCTTGTTGTTTGAATTCCCTGTGGGAAACAGGCGTGATATTATGTATGTATGTATGTATGAATGTTTGATTTTCACGTGCAATGTATTTTATGTTGCCTGAAGGCATCTAACATAGCTTGACGACTGCCACACAATGATGACAGGCATACTTTTTAGGGTTCCGAACCCAAAGGGTAAAAACGGGACCCTATTACTGAGACTCCGCTGTCCGTCTGTCCGTCTGTCTGTCCATCCGTCTGTCACCAGGTTATATGTCATATGAACCGTGATAACTAGACAGTTAAATTTTCTTTTAATAAAAATTTCAAAGATGATGTATTTCTGTTGCCGCTATAACACCAAATACAAAAAAAAATACAATAAAATAAATATTTAAGTGAAGCTCCCATACAACAAACGTTATATTTTAAACCCTTCGTGCCCGGTAAGTTTAAAATATTTTTCTTGGTTTCTTTAAAAAATAATTTAATATACACGATATAGTTATAGCCGTGTAAAAGTGCCTGTAAAGTTCTTGTACGAGCCAAGCTCCCACATTTCAACTGCACGTGGCCACATACTATGTAGGTCGCGTGTCAGCTGTTTTTACTTTACGTTTCAAATCAATTTATTACAATCAAACGAGACACTATCGAACAGCGATCGAGAAAGGACCCGTCACAGCGTCACATCCAACTACAACATGTAATACATTCAACAATAAAAAGTTTCTACGTGACGTGGTCTTGTGTCTCCATAACATCATCAACCAACAGCAACATCTCTTCATGTATGACGCGGGCCTAAGTGACAACCGAAGACTGCGCCGTACAGTTATAAATAATAAATTATTAAAAACCTCCTTGACGTACTCCGTACGTAAGTGACGTAGAATGACGACCTCCGTGGCGTAGTGGTCACCATGCTGGTCCGCCACCCAGAGGTCCCCGGCAAGGGCAAGTTGGAAAATGGTCTTTTTCAAATTGTCCTGGGTCTTGGATGTTTATCTATAATCTATATATGTATTTGTTATAAAATATAGTATCGTTGAGTTAGTATCCCATAACACAAGTCTCGAACTTACTTTGGGGCTAGCTCAATCAGTGTAATTTGTCCCTATATTTTTTTTAATACATTAGATTTTTGAAGTGAAAACTTCTTTAGCGTCGTTGTGCACTTTTTTTGGAATGGGTAAAAAATGTTAAACTCGCGTCAGGACACGTGACCTGATCGAAAATTCGTAAGACGGATGGAGAGTAGACAGCTGGCGCGGCGTAGGAGAGGGAGTATCCCCCTCTCTTTCTACGGCGCGGCGAAAATGTATGCCTGCGCCTGCTGTTTCGTTTAGGCGGCGCAGGGCGCTTGCGCGAATGTTCGTGTGTGTTTATGTTACAGCGTGCTACGCGCATCCTTGGATGGTGACAGCTGATGGCTCGACCGTCTGTGTAGTGGCCATACTGCTGTGTTTTCACTTCTGCCGGCACTCCCAGAGTGCAACCCGTCGTTTTTTTTTTTACCTTTGCACCACTGAAACCGTTCTGCCGAATGAACCGTCGCATCTGTACCTTCCTTAGTCCGCGAGCTGGTTGCAGTGCCGCGGTGAATCGCTTTACAAATTGTTGATGGAGGCTGCAATATGCGGCATTCTCTAGGCATGGAATGGGAGCGCCGAGTGGAATTGATTTACGGTTGAAAAGGGCATTTTTACAGCCGTATTCTGGGCTAAAGTTGGATCGCTTTATCTCTGCCTAAGGTAGTTGTATAGGGCTTTATTCAAGCGTTTATTAATTATTAACTATTCTTGCCACTTCCAGCGATGCACGCTTGGGTTTAGTGTTTTTTGTTGCCACGGAGATACAATGACAAAGTAAGGCTCCGATTCGGTACATGCACTTAAAAACAGCAAAACTTCTCTAACCTATTGTCTGTGCAAAACACCAGACACAATAGTAAAACAATGCATGTCGACCGGATTCCGGTCTGCTCACAGATGACAGGTTACGGAAGAAAAGAGGAATGCCAAGAGAGAGATGAGCGGGCGACCTCACACAGTTTGAATAATTGTTCAATACTAAAATGTAACTTCACCTCCACACAACTAATTTTTGGGACCATCTGATGTGTAAACCCTTTCAAACAAGAAAATAATTATCTAAATAGGTCCAGGGCGTTTTCGAATAAACGGAGAAGATTTATAAAAAAAGATCACGACGAATTGATAACTTCCTCCTTTTTGGAAGTCGGTCTAAAAGAATAGCCGATCTAGGGAGCGCCAAAGATGGAAGTTGAGAGGGGAGGCTTTTGCCCAACGATGGAACATAATCAAGCCATAAAAAAACCAAAGCTAACAAGTTTATTTGATATTCAATTAAAAAAAAAAAAGGCTATCAATATACTACTGATAAGTAGCGGAACCACCGACACGCCTTAATATACTTACTGCCATTTGAAAACCCTGACTTGCAAGCGTTAAGACATCTACACTTTTCTATACAAACGTAGTTTACGTTTTTATTTAAAACGACATGCCCGATTTCGGCAAAATTTTGTAATTTCAAAGATATTCCAATTATCTAGGGTTATAATTGGTTTCCTACACTAAAGATATGGACTTGAAATAGAATATAGTGAACGGAAGCCAATTATTACCTTGTTATATTTTATTAAACATGGCTAAGTATTTCTTAGCTATGTTTAATAAAATATAACAAGGGAACTAGCTTTCACTTTAAAAAAAAAACAAGCTAAATCGGACAAACTTAAAGCACCCTTCTTTTTGTCAAGGGTTTCAAAGACCAAAATTCCTTCTTACTACTTAGAGCTACAAGCTAAAACAGTTGAGTTTACTTACCCCATCTAGTGCGGAGTTAAGAGCACTCACAATCTTTTGCTGTGTGGAGGATATTAAGAGGAATTTACTTGTTTCATGTTTCGTTTTGTGGCTTCTGCAGTGTCACAAAGGGAACTGTGCAATATGCAACCTCTTATGTAAATACTTAGATGCTATTCTTGTGCTCATTTTCGTAGTGTTTTTCTCTGAGTGTGTTGTGAACGTCCTTGTGTTTGAGTCTATCGGACACAAGCTACAGATATAATTATATAGAGACAAATCACTATATGTAATGTATATAGTAATGTAATTTAGTTGTATGTTTAATCTGTTAAAATATTTAGGACGTTCTTACTTCTACATTTAAATTTTATTGAATAAATACCCTCTAACATTAAGCTCCCATGCTGGTCTGGGAGAAATGAAAAAACTTAGAATGTACAAGCTGCTTTTCTTCCTGCGCAGATCGTAAAAGCCGATCGAGGGAATGGGCAAAAATGCGAATCATGTTAACAGGCAATGCGGCTAGCAACCCATCACTGTATTGATTGCTTTTCCATCTTCTCGCCCACCATGACGCTAAAAGTGGCTTTTGGGTCTTGCGGCCCTGGGCTCTGCATAGAGCCGCAAGATCCAAAATGCTCTGTCTGCCCCATTAGGGATAAAGACGCGATAGTATGTATGTATGTATGTAAAATTAAGCGCAGGTTGACTGCAAGAGATCGCTGTATGGCATAAGTTCGCATTTGTATGTATGTCCGTCAATGCTCTTTCAAATTTTATGTTCAAACAAACATACTAATTGAGTTAGCCGCAATGTAAGCTTAAACTTGTGGTATAGTAACTGAACGATACTATATTTTACGAGAAATACTATATAGATAAACAGCCAAGGCCCTTACAATTTGAAACGGCCAATTTCCAACTTCCCTCACGGGGTATCGAACCCGGAAACTCCGACCGGCGGACTATCTCAATGTGCCCGCATAATTTATTGTGGCAATATTTATTATCTTCCGACAAAAAAGAGACTGCCGCCAATGTCTGTCTGTCTGTGCCATCGTAGCTCTTTACCGAACGGATGGACCAATGTCGATGCAGTTTGTTTAAGTGAAATCAAATTCTCTTTTGGTGATTCTTAGCTATGTTTGAAGAAAACGGTTATGCCGTTTAAAAGTTATTAGGGGTTAAACAATTGAAAGCCAAAGATTTTTGAAGTGAAAACTTCTTTAGCGGCGTTGTGCACTTTTTTCGGAATGGGTAAAAAATGTTAAACTCGCGTCAGGACACGTGACCTGATCGAAAATTCGTAAGACGGATGGAGAGTAGACAGCTGGCGCGGCGTAGGAGAGGGAGTATCCCCCTCTCTTTCTACGACGCGGCGAAAATGTATGCCTGCGCCTGCTGTTTCGTATATCAAAAATGCACAACGTTAATATTCAAGTTTTCACTTCTGCCGGCACTCCCAGAGTGCAACCCGTCGTTTTTTTTTTTTGCAAGTATTAGATGGCGCTACGTATATCAAGGCGTATCGGTCGTTCCGCTACTTATCACTAGATCGTTCTTGACAGTTGGTTTTTTTAATTTGCCTAGCAAATAAACGTGTATACCAGTCAACCAACAGGTGTTGAAATGTGCCTACATTTTATTGTAACCTTATTTATGGAATATACGACCGTAAAAATTTCCCCATCCTCTCTGAAATACTTATGTTCAGGAAAAATTAAATATTTCGTTAGTTAGGGGGGTCAATAATCTCCTGTTTCCTCCTAGTATCCTGTTAGATTTTCTCTGAATCAACACTCATCTGTCTTGATAAAACCTCAAATTGAAGAGTGTTACAGATCTGCCTCCCAGATATCTCCGTTATACTTGCTGGTCTGGTAGCAGGAAAAAAACAGGACACGGTATAAGTGGTCCTATTCTACACGGCTATATATTTATAGGATAGGACCACTCCAGGGTGATCATTTATTTGTCTGTATGTGAAATATTTGTCATTATAAGTCTGTATGTGAAATTTCCGCCCCTCGAGGGAAAGGGTTCCCTCGTATTTATTTATTTATTTCACTTTATCATCACAAAGTAAAATCATCATCAAATCAGTCACAAGGAGTCCACTTCTGGACATAAGCCCAAGTAAAATTGTACTTTAATTAAGTGGCGGACATACTCGTATGGTAAGAGCAGTTTCTTAACCATGTTTTTTCCACACATGCATCGGTCTTAAGCGATCTTCTGCCACATCTTCTTTCTACTTAATACAGAAAAAAATACGTACGAGTTGTTTGTTTATTAAACTTTATCTCTTCCAGTCAACCGGCCAGTAATTGAGAGGAATGTTTACTTATTACGCGTTTGGGGTAGAAGTGGTACAATTTAAAATTACAAAAAGATACTGTACAAATAATAAACAAATGTAAACGGAGTTGTTATCGTTCTATCACGTCTTGTAGTTTTGTTTTGATTGATATTTATTTGCGAACGTTCAATTCGTTATATTGATGTCTATTTCCGAAGAAGGAAATAAGCGATGTGGAGAAATAAATGGCGTTCAGACGGAATCTTTTATAAACGATCGAAAGAAATTCGATAGAATGCTTAGAATTAAATTGCGGTGTTTATACCGACAGCAAAAATGATTTATTTGTAAATATGCACGGGACTTGACTCGAACCCTTTTTAGGGTTCCGTAGCCAAATGGCAAAAATGGGACCCCTATAGATTCGTCATGTCTGCTTGTCTGTCTGTCTGTCTGTCTGTCCGTCTGTATGTCACAGCCACTTTTTTCCGAAAGTATAAAAACTATACTGTTGAAACTTGGTAAGTAGATGTATTCTGTGAACCGCATTAAGACTTTCACACAAAAATAGAAAAAAAAAAACATAAATTTTGGGGGTTCTCCATCCTTAGAACTGAAACTCAAAAATTTATTTATTATCAAACCCAAACGTGTAGGGTATCTATAAATAGGCCTTCGAAAATTATATTGAGGTTTCTAATATCATTTTTTTTCTAAATTGAATAGTTTGCGCGAGAGACACTTCCAAAGTGGAAAAATGTCTCCCCCCCCCCTGTAATTTCTAAAATAAGAGAATGATAAAACTAAAAAAAATATACGATGTTCATTACCATGCAAACTACCAGCGAAAATTGGTTTAAACGAGATCTAGCAACTACTTTTTTTTTATACGTCATAAATCGTAAACCGCAATTTACCTTTCATTTAATCAACTCAAATAAAAAAACATACTATAAGACTTTTATATTATGTTACTTGCTGCTACGGAACCCTTCATGGGCGAGTCCGACTCGCACTTGGCCGCTTATTGTTCGTTCTAACGCTACTTCCTTCGTGATCACAGTAATAATATTTTGGCCCAGCCTTTTTGTATACATACTCGTTTTTATTTTAGAAGTAGCCTTGATTGAAAAGGAAGCAATACAATATTTAAAAAAAAATGATTTTTAAAGAGAGACCTTACTTGATTACCACTTATTTTAAATTTATATAAATACTAGCTGTACCCGCGGGCTTCGCTCCCCGTGGGAATTTCGGGATAAAGAGTACCCTATGTCCTTCTCCGAGTCTCAAACTATATCTATACCAAATTTCATCCAAATTGGTTCAGTAGTTTAAGCGTGAAGAGGTAACAAACAAACAAATATACAAACTCACTTTCGCATTTATAATATTAGTAGGATAGTAGTATGTAATACCAAAAATACTAAAAAACATTCGAAAAGAAACAATGAAAATAATTTTATAAATCAATTTAAATAAATTTTGGAAAGAAAAAATTCTTCGTTACAGAATATATGAATAAAATGTATAAATGTAAATAAAAATAAATATGGAATTCTTATGTAATTTAATGTTTAAACAGTAAATTAAGTGACTATATTCCATTTGTTTAGGTATTTAAATAAATGTAAACAGTCTTGACATGTCTTTTTATTGAAATATATACACTTTATAAATCAATAATTTTGCTAATTACAAAGTAATTATGTTAAAAATTATGAATGACATAATTACTTTGTAATTTGCAAAGGTATTGATTGACCGAGCGAGCGAAGCGAGTGAGGTCTCTAAATCGAGTTGGGGGCGAAAACACATTGTATGTATGTATGTATGTATGTATGTTTGTACCGCGATAGCAGCCGAACCGATGGTTTGATTTTGATGAAACTTGGTAGGCATCTAGGAAACATCAATAGAATTTTCAAGTTCGTTGGGCATCATAATCGGTTCAGTAGTTTCTGAAATATTAATAAAAATGTCCGCGATTATGTAGCAAACGAAACCATAGCGCGTTCTAACTTTGGATACCGCCATCTAGGGGTTATTTAGAAAACTGAATTGCGAAAAATAATCGCAAGGTCTCTAAGTTCGCGGCGAACTACTAGTTTATAAAGTGTATATTTCAATAAAAAGACATGTCAAGACTGTTTACATTTATTTAAATACCTAACCAAATGAAAATTCTATACTCAGAAGGTTCAAAATTACTATATGAAAGTGTTCCTCAGCCCAATATTGTCGAATTTACCTGTGTATTTCACAATCTGGGCTTGGCATCGCACTGCAGTGTATAATATTAATGCGGGAAGTCTCAATCCAGGTCTATGTATTTTGGAGAGTCTCCAATGAAGCTATGCATTGGTGCATTTACAGTTTTAAAGACAGTGTACCATTAAACTTGTTTCACTATCGGTTACGTTTGTCATGATTTTAATAACTGGCCAGTGGGAGTCGGCGTCGCGCACGAAAGGATTTTTTAGAATACAATACAAATTAACTTTATTGCACCATGATAAACATAATAAACAGCCAAGTGCGAGTCGGACTCGCGCACGAAGGGTTCCGTACCATTATCTACAAAAATCAAGTTTTTTGTATGGGAGCCCCCGCCTTAAATATTTTTTTTTATTTATTACTAGTAGTTCGCCGCGAACTTAGACCTCGCGATTATTTTTCGCAATTCAGTTTCCTAAATAACCCCTAGATGGCGGTATCCAAAGTTAGAACGCGCTATGGTTTCGTTTGCTACATAATCGCGGACATTTTTATTAATATTTCAAAAACTACTGAACCGATTTTGATGCCGAACGAACTTGAAAATTCTATTGATGTTTCCTGCATGCCTATCAAGTTTCATCAAAATCAAACCATCGGTTCGGCTGCTATCGCGGTACAAACATACATACATACATACATACATACATACATACATACATACATACATACATACAATGTGTTTTCGCCCCCAACTCGATTTAGAGACCTCACTCGCTTCGCTCGCTCGGTCAATTAAAATAAAAATACAACTGAGTATTTTGTGAATATTACAAGCGCCTACCTGTTGCCATTATGGACATCGAGTAAAAAATAGCAAATACATCGCGTTTGTTGTATGGGAGCTCCCCTTAAATATTTATTTTACTTTGTTTTTAGTATTTGTTGTTATAGCGGCAACAAAAATACATAATATGTGAAATTTTCAACTGTCTAGCTATCGCGGTTCTAGAGATTCAGCCTGGAGACAGACAGACGGACAGACGGCCAGATGGACAGACAGCGAAGTCTTAGTAATAGGGTCCCATTTTTACCCTTTGGGTACGGAACCCTAAAGCTTATAACAAAAACAAGGAAAAATATAGACACAAAGGCGGACTTATAAAGGAGGACGCTATAAATGCAATCTCTTCCAGCCATCATCCTTTGGGTGGAGGAAAAAAATAATTTGAAACTAGGTGGGTTTCGTACTATTATCCCAGTTAAATATTTATTTTATTATGCTTTTAATATTTGTTGATATAGCAACATTACTTTCGACTAGCGACTGTCGCTTAGTTATCGCAAACTGTATAGCGGCCGTTGCTTGTATCCTACTTTCGCCTTTTGCAAGGTATAAACAAGGTACGCAGTTGACGTCAACTGCGGCCCAAACGGGTGAGTGGACGTGACGGCCAAATTTTGCCATTCCGTCCTGGAATGCGCTTCGAATGAGTCGTTTGGCAGTTTGCGTGTTGTTTTCCGTTTTATACATATAATAATACGGATATCAGTTGGAATATTTAGTTCCGCTACTTATCACTACATGGCGTTATTGTCAGTCGGAACTTTAATTTGCCTAGCGAATAAACTTGTCATAAATACATACATACAGATACATTTTCACGTCTATATCCCTGACGGGGTAGACAGAGCCCAGGGCCGTTAGGCCCAAAGGCCACGCTTAGCGTGGTGGTGGGCGTTAAGATGGATAAATATAAATAATCATGACCGAGAATTCTTTAAGAAGGCCATTTTCCAACCTTTCTTATCTTTTTATGAGGATCAAATCGAGGACCTTTGATTGGCGGACTAGCATTGTTTTGTTATCAATACACCACGAAGGTCAATAAATAAAAGAAACTCGTCTAATGAAACAGCACTGTACATAATATGAGTATGATCAACAGCCTCCAATGGCCTCTGACGGCGGAATCCCAATTCCCCCATGAAATAACAGGCCATCCGTCTTACATTCGAGGTCGCTACGTCATCATCCATTGAACCTGAGCGATCAAGCGTAATTTTATCAAATACTTATTTACACGAAGTTACTGTCTGTTTATTTACACGCTTATTATGGTTATTTACACGTGTTTAAAGTGTGTAATGAGAGTTAGAATGAGGATAAATTCAGGGCTTTTTATCATCATTATCAGGTCTTTTTTGTCTCCACTGCAGGAGCACGACCATCTCTGTATTACCAAAGCCATACTTAGCCAGAGAAGCCAGAGGACTTGGCCAACACTCTCCACGCTAGTCAGACGGGTTGTAGAGGTCTCATTGATGTTTATAAGCTTTGTTTAGCTTGTGTTTCCTAAGTCGCCTTCTACGACATCCACGGGAGGACTTGGAGAGGCCCTATTCTTAAGTCGCCTTCTACGACATCTACGGGAGGACTTGGAGAGGCCCTATTCTTAAGTCGCCTTCTACGACATCCACGGGAGGACTTGGAGAGGCTCTATTCTTAAGTCGCCTTCTACGACATCTACGGGAAGACTTGGAGAGGCCCTATTCTTAATTCGCCTTCTACGACATCCACGGGAGGACTTGGAGAGGCCCTATTCTTAAGTCGCCTTCTACGACATCCACGGGAGGACTTGGAGAGGCCCTATTCTTAAGTCGCCTTCTACGACATCCACGGGAGGACTTGGAGAGGCCCTATTCTACGCTACCGGAAAACACACGACTTATATGCGTACAATAGTATTTATATACCATTGTACGCATATAAGTATATATATTGTACGTATATATATTGATTTGATTTAATTTGATTTGATTTATAAATATCTGTAATCCTCCTTCCCATCCACCCACCTTTCACGAGAAAGCTCTTAACCTAAACCTCATTAATCTTATCTAACGACGAAGCTCACTACCTACAATTTAAATTTAGAGTTTAAACCGAGCTTTGCCGGCTAATTATAACGGACAGCCATTATAATGTGGTTATAATAATAAACTTAGGTAATACTTTATCGTTTACAGCTTTAGCAACACATTTTATGGAATGGAAGAAACAGTGATTTAGCTTATAAACAGCTGTTTAATTCTTTTTTGTACATATATTTTGTTTTATTTTATTGGAACGAAGTTTCTTATCGCGCGTTGCGCAAGGAGGCTACACGGAAAAAATTAAAACCAAAAGTTGTAACGACACTTTTTGCTATAGTTTTAGGCCGTGCGGCGTGCGCGTGTTTCTCTGTCTGTCTCTCTCTCTCCTAATTAATCGAAAGGAACTTCGTTCCATCCAGGTGTCCCTTGACATCTCTTAAGTTTTTTATTATAATATCATATCGTGTTTCGGAAGGCATACTTTTTGATTTTAAATATTATTTAAAATTGTGTTTGTTATGCTTTACTTTCACACTAATAAATGAAGATTCAAATTAAATTAAAAAATGTGTATTTAAAAATTTGTTGCGAGAATATCAGTGGCCAGACTATCTTTTTTTTTAAGAAAAATAGGCTTTTGCAACTTATTTTTTACGTCTGTATTGTATACACACTGACTTTCCATTAGCTTTGGGAAAAAAAATGTGGTATATTAAATAAATTTCGCTATCTATATACGTAATCCAAATTTATGTATGTCATAGGATAAAAAAGTTACGTAAATGATTTTCAATCGAGATCACGTAGTTACGCCGGCTAAAATGTCGATGACCTCCGGCCGGCCCGAGGGCGGTGTATGGCGGCGGTACTACTAATTGATTTCACAATTTTACTTTCGAATTATACATATAACGTTTCGAGTTATCAAGTCAACATTTTTTGTTTCTGAATTTTTATTTTGACTAGCTAATTAGGTCTTACTAACGATGCCTATGAAGTGGCCCTCGGCTAAAAAACCAATAAAATCACCGTGTATAACAAAACATAGTGTAAAACAAAGTCGCATCCTGCCGTCTGTCCTACTATTTATATCTATGTACGCTTAGATCTTTTGAACTAATTATTAAAAAAATATCAAAATAGTTCAACATTAATGTACATACTAAAACTATTACATAATTAAGCTCTGTGACCATATTAGTTCTAAACTCCGAACATCTAAAGTAAAATTAATACGCTTGTACCCGACCTCTGAGTATCGAGTTACCTTTTAATTAATGTTTGGATTCACATAGGAAATGTTGTTAACATATAACAAATAACGTTATCTAAATTTTTACATACATATATAATATACATACATATTTTCAGGCCTGTTTCCCACGGGGTAGGCAGAGACTATGGATTTCCACTTACTACGATCCTTGCAAACCTCTTTTGCTTCGTCAATTTTTTTTTATTCTTCACTTGACTAATTGGTTAGTTCAAAACTACATTTTATAACAAATACATACATATACAATGTAAAGGGGATACATTATCTTGATGAGATCTTGGGGGATCTTGTAGAGTCAAGTAAACTCCATTGAACACACGTATGTATGTTTATTGTTCTCGTACAGGATTTACAAGTAAAGAGAGAGAGAGCTTAACCTACTTACTCTAATTTATAACTACAAATATTCTTAATGAGCAATACGATGCTACAGTGCGTATAGGCATGTCGCGGTAATATGTTAAATTAGACACACAACTACAGGGACATACGCATAATAAGTCAAACCACGTGCAAAACCTAGATAACTATGGCATAATAAAATTAAAATAACCAAAGAAACTACTTTCTTATTCAAATTGTCCGGGCAGGTGAAAACTTTAGTATGGAAATTCCATTTTTTTTTTGTTTTCTGACTGTCATTTAAATTTTATTAAGGTTCAATTTACGTGTATGTTGACATTGGCTGACAGCGGATTAGCTCGTTGAAGTGGCAGTGGGCGGGACACATAAGCGCGACGAACCGATGGCCGATGGGGCAAAAAGGTTCTTGAATGGCGACCGCGTACTGGCAAGCGAAGCGTAGGGCACCCACCTACAAGGTGGTCAGATGACCTGACCAGGGTCGCTGGAAAGCGCTGGATGCAGGCCGCTCTTGATTCTTGATCAGTCATTTTGGAAATCTTTGGGAGAGGCCTATGTCCAGCAGTGGACGTTGTGCAGCTGAAATGATGAAGGTTCGATTTATTACGTGTATATCCCTTCCACGTTGTACACTTAAGGACAAATCACACAGATTGAGCTAGCAACAAAGTAAGTTCGAAACTTGTGTTAAAGGGTTACTCACTCAACCTTACTTAATGTTATAACAAATAAATACCCATATACAGATAAACATCTGGACACTTTGGAATGCGTAATTAATAAAATCTAAGCATACATACATACATTAGACACACATACATACATTTAGAGGGACAGATGGCGGGTATCGACTTTGTTTTATACTATACACGGTGATTTTTTATTGGTTTTGGAGCCGAAAGCCACTTAATAAGAATCGTTAATAAGACCTAATTAGCTAGTCAAAATAAAAATTCAGAACCAAAAATTTTTGACTAAAACTCGAAAGTAAAATCGTGAGATCAATAAGTAATGCCGCTGCCGCCCGGCCGCCGGGGTCACGTGAGTTCACGCGACAGTTTTGGGCAAGTGTACTACGTGGTCTCGATCGAAAATCATTTTTGTAACTTTTTTATCTTATGTCATACACAAATTTGGCTTACATATATGGATAGAGTAATGTATGTACTATACGACATTTTCTTTTCCAAAACCAATGAAAAGTCAGCGTGTATACTACATAATCTCGTTCAATTTGTATAAAATCTCGTTTTCCGTACCGTCTGTTCCCAACTTTACGACAGCATTGCTCCACATCCTTATTCTATCCTTATTAACATTGTGTTTCGCGTTTACGACAAGCGGCTTCATTCCTTATTTATAGAAGTAATCTTCGATAATTTGATGTGACGTCTCCGTGCATCTCATTATGAGAAAGCTACAGGCAAAAGCTCCTAGGCACTGTGACAATGCGGCTGTAAAATAAGATTATGAGTTTTCAGGTTGTCGTAAAGTACTGTATATATAGTATATAAGTACTGTATATATATAACAGGGATGTGGACTGGGTAAAATGTATTATTTAGTCCGTCAACTATATTATCCAGAAACAAAGAACCCGTATTTTTTCGTTTTATGGCGTTTGGTTTCTGGCAGAGCAGAATAGGGCCACTCCAAGTTCTCCGGTGGATGTCGTAGAAGGCGACTTAGGAAATACAAGCTAAACAAAACTTATAAACATCAATGAGACCTCTCCAACCCGTCTGGCCAGCGAAGATAGTGTAGATCAAGCCCTCTGGCAGCTCTGATCAAGTATTGTTCTGGTAGTACAGAGAGGGTCGTGCTCCGCAATGCTCGTGGTCTGCAATGAAGACTGAAAAGACCTGATGATGATAATGAATAATAGAGATGTGGACTGAGTAAAAATATTTTATTTATTTCGTCAACTAGATTATCTAGAAATAAAAGACCCAATTTTTTTCGTTTAGCAAAGTAGTAAAACTTCACAAATAAACAGCGCTTCATAGTTTTGGAATGGAGGTGACGTTGGTTCAAAATCGTAGCTGATCTTGACGTCACGCGAAATTTCAATGCGCTGTATGTAATTTTTATTTTTACATTTTATTGCACGAATTTTTTGGTGTTATTATGCCAGATATTTCGACGGCCCTTCTGCCATCGTGGTCGCTGGCCGACTCAGACTGGTCGGCCAGCGACCATGATGGCAGAAGGGCCGTCGAAATATCTGGCAAAAAACTAAATTAATCGCGGTAAGTCCCGTAGTACTAAACTAAATCATATATTGAATTTGTTGGTGTAGTATTTTAACTATTATATATGTATACCTATTAAAAAGCTTTCTATTAGAGACTAACAGCTTTCGGGATAAACCCCAGGTGAACAATCAGACAAATGGTCATGGCGATTACGGATATCGATTGGACTAAGTAGTTCTGCTGAATTGGCGTTTAGGACAGTCACAGTTTTTTAATTTATACAGATACAATTTCACGTCTTTATCCCTGACGGGGCAGACAGAACCAAGGGCCGTAAGACCCAAAGGCCACGCCTAACGTGATGGTGGGCGTTAAGATGGAAAAGGAATCAAAACAGTGATGGGTTGCTAGCCGCATCGCCTATTAACATGATTCAAGTCTTGCCCATTCCCTCTTCCCGCGCAGATCGTTTTTTAATTTATCTAACAAATAAACTTGTATAATCATTGAAACATTCAATAGGCAATTGTAAATCAGAAAATGAATTCAGATAGACATTTCACAGACCAATGGAAATAGTCATTTGGGACCAAAACTCATAACATGGTCGGACGACTGCTTGAATTGAAATTCGAAGATTTGTTTGTCTGAAACAGAACTCTGAAAAATATGGGCCATTAAGTAAATCTGGTGATTGTTGCTGCAAAAAGGCAATAGTTTTGGTGAAATGCTGTTCCGAATATTACAATATAAAAACGATTAATCGAACACGAGTAAGCAAATTAATTTGTTTATGCTTGTGTAAAATGAAATGTCGTAAACAAGAACGCGTTTGTAGCGTTTTGGTTGCGACATTTAATTTTCTGGCTCAATAACTTCTTTGTTTAATCTCTTTTTATATGTAACTATATAGAGTAGATTATAGTATGTCAATCTTTTTCAAATTATTACTTACTACATGAACTCTATACCTCAGACTTAGACCTCCCCTAAAGATTTCTAAAACAACTGATTGAAAGGGGCCTGTAAGCGTTTTCCTGCACCCTTTCTCAGGTCGTCCGGCCACCTAAGTAGATGTCCTACGCTACGCTTGCCGGTACGTGCATGCCTCCCGTCCCAAGAACCTTTCTGTCACATCGGCTATCGGTTCTTCGTGCTATGTGCCCCGCCTACTGCCACTTCAATAAGCTAATCTAAAGAGCTATGTAAATGACCCTAGTTCTTCTATGAATCTCCTCATTTCTGGTGGAATTTATGATTAAAATGTGATATTTGTCTACAGGGACATGCATGTCGCCGTGTGCGGAGGAAGACCAGGTCTCTGCGACGCGATGAAGCCTGCCAGCGGCTCCGACCTACTACGGTATCTCAGGAAGGTCAACTTTACTGGTAAGCATTACTATATCCAGGACAACCTCCGTGGCGTAGTGGTCACCATGCTAGTCCGCCACCCAGAGGTCCCGGGTTCGATCCCCGGTCAGGGCAAGTTGGAAAATGGCCATTTTCAAATTGTCCTGGGTCTTGGATGTTTATCTATATATGTATTTGTTATAAAATACAGTATGGTTGAGTTAGTATCCCATGACATAAGTCTCGAACTTACTTTGGGGCTAGCTCAATCAGAGTAACTTGTAAAAAAAAGTATAGTAAATTCTCCCAATCACGCCTTTATCACCTCACAGCTAAGGGGAGATGTGCAAAATTTTAATAATTCTTGAGAGAATGGCAGTCTTCTTCTCAATGGTACTTCAATGTTGAGGTTGTGTCTAGTATTCCAGCAGACAAAGGGTTAAGAGCGCTATCGATAGCTACGGTTAGCTCCTGTAAAATGCAGGTGTTTGTGCATATAGGAGAAATAGTCTGTAAAGACTCGGAGACTACCTTCACGGGCAGATGGTGCACCTATTCACAAGCAAAGATTTCGTTATTGACATACCAAAGAAGTCCAAGTCCTCCCGTGGATGTCGTAGAAAGCAAATTAGGAAATACAAGCTAAAGAAAGCTTATAAACATCAGTAAGACCTCTCCAACACGTCTGGCCAGCAAGGAGACTGTAAGCCAAAGTCCTCATGCTTCTCAGGCCAAGTATGGCTCTGGTAGTATAGAGAGAGTCCTAGTCCTGCAGTGAAGACAAAAAGACCTGATGATGATAATGATGATACCGGAGGAAACAGAGAAATAATATGTGTCCAGTAATAACAACGTCTTCTTGGATATTAAAGCACAGCACATCTCCACTCAGCTTCTGTGGAGTCTGGACTAACAATTTTAAAATTCTACCAGGTTTAAGCGGAGACGCGTTCCACTTTGACAGCAACGGCGACGGGCCAGCTCGTTACAACATCCTCCACTTCAAGCAAATAGCGCACGGCGTGTACCGGTGGGTCAATGTCGGCCAGTACCTGGACGGAGAACTCCAGCTCGACGTAAATGGTAAGACTGCCAGCTCGGTACAACATCCTCCACTTCAAGCAAATAGCGCACGGCGTGTACGAGTGGGTCAATGTCGGCCAGTACCTGGACGGAAAACTCCAGCTCGACGTAAATGGTAAGACTGCCAGCTCGTTACAACATCCTCCACTTCAAGCAAATAGCGCACGGCGTGTACCGGTGGGTCAATGTCGGTCAGTACCTGGACGGAGAACTCCAGCTCGACGTAAATGGTAAGACTGCCAGCTCGGTACAACATCCTCCACTTCAAGCAAATAGCGCACGGCGTGTACCGGTGGGTCAATGTCGGCCAGTACCTGGACGGAGAACTCCAGCTCGACGTAAATGGTAAGACTGCCAGCTCGGTACAACATCCTCTACTTCAAGCAAAAAGCGCACGGCGTGTACCGGTGGGTCAATGTCGGCCAGTACCTGGACGGAGAACTCCAGCTCGACGTAAATGGTAAGACTGCCAGCTCGGTACAACATTCTCCACTTTAAGCAAATAGCGCACGGCGTGTTCCGTTGGGTCAATGTCGGCCAGTACCTGGACGCAGAACTCCAGCTCGACGTCAATGGTAAGACTGCCTGCTTGGTACAACATCCTTCACTTCAAGCAAATAGCGCACGGCATCTACCGGTGGGTAAATGTCGGCCAGTACCTGGACGGAGAACTCCAACTTGACGTCAATGGTAAGGCTGCCAGCTCGGTACAACATCCTCTACTTCAAGCAAATAGCACACGGTGTGTACCGGTGAGTCAATGTAGGCCAGTACCTGGACGGAGAACTCCAGCTTGACGTAAATGGTTAGACTGCCAGCTCGGTACAACATCCTCCACTTCAAACAAATAGCGCACAGCGTCTACCAATGGTTCAATGAGAACTCCAGCTCGACATAAATGGTGAGCCTATCAATTCATAGGATAACTACCCATAATCAGCCCAATTGCCCACACTGTTTTTAGGTTTTTTATGACATATCTTGATATGTCTGCTGCCTGAATCAAACTAAACGCTAAACGTACTTTCAGAGATAAGAGAGATAGAAATTATACAAGGTCCTCTGTGCGAGCTTGTAAATTTCGATTTTTTAAGATTAATGGTAAGATTTCGAACAATGGGTTTTAGTACTCAATTGATCAAGATGGCACCAGGCCACCGAGCACGTGAAGACATCCAGGCCATCAGTCTAGTAATCTTATACAATTAGCACGATATAAAGATACTAAGATGGGCTACAGGGTTAGGCAGAAGACCAATCTATGTACGGCGAGGGTTTTAAGCCCCTTATTTTATTCAACATCTGTTCTATTTCCCAGATATCCAATTCAAATTGGACGAGCCCCGGCCCCCAGAGTCAGTGTGCAGCGCAGAGTGCGAGCTGGGGCAAGCCAAGCAGTACGTAGAGGGCGAGAGCTGCTGCTGGCACTGCTTCAACTGCACGCAGTACGAGGTGACTGGGTTTCCTTTTGTTTGACGATTTAGTGGGAAGGTAATATGCTCGACCGCCACAAAGGGAAAATCTTCGCCCAGGACATGAAGGCAGTGCTTTGACTGCACTCAGTACGAGGTGACCGGTCTTCTTTTTGTTTGACGATGTAGCGGGAAGATGATATGCTCGACCGCCACACAGGGAAAATCTTCCCCCAAGACATTAAGGCAGTGCTTCAGCTGCACTCAGTATGAGGTGACGGGGCTTCCTTTTGTTTGACGATGTAGTGGGAAAGTGATATGGTCGACCGCCACAAAAGCAAGATCTTCCCGCCAAGCATGGGGTTGTGGACTGTTTCTACGACCGTGTATTAACGGGGGTTGCTTTGTTGATTAAAACTTTGATACCGAGACGTAGAATGTGTCAGCGCCATCTCGTATGCTTAATTTGAACTATTTTCGTGTCTCAGTAGTATTTATATAGTGACGTAGATGTCGCCTTATATCCCAAATAAAATAAGATAGGCAAATCTTGTACTCTATAGCCACAAAGTGTTATTTCAGTGATATAGTACTACAGTTGCCAAAGACAAGAACTGGATCAAACTCAGATCAGAACACAGGTAGTACAAGTAACATGAGCTGTACAGGGTTGAAATTGTAAAATGTAATAAAGTATTTCTTTAGTTCCCTAGATTTAATACTTTGTCTGATATTTTCCCATATGTACAACGCAGTACATATTTGGGGGAGGTTCCGACTATTGAGACACCCTTTGACTAATGATAACACAGTACTGCTCAATAGGTTCATTGGGCGTAGGTTCGAGGATAAAAACCACATAAAATGGACACAATGTCACAATTTTAACAAAAATAACAATAGCTAGTTTTAAAGTAGGTACGCTAAACATAACAACACCATCTATTGGCAGTTTGCTGAACTGAAATTACCAAATAACTCTTTTAGAAGTTTTAACACGGAATCAAGTTAGCCATTTAGTTTCTTCTCGTTTAGTTAATGACTGCAACTTTTTCAAACCTTCCTTTATAGCTAATGATCTCTTCCTGAAGACCAGATTTAGATTTCAAAGCGATATTCTCTTGGGACTCTTGGCAGTAATCGTTGCCAGATTGCAGCACATCTTACGTGAGCTGCAACTGCAAGCGATAGTTTCCCCAACATAAGAATACTCTTGGGAATAAATGAAGTTTTATTACCTTAAACGTGGTTTATTCTCAAACATCAACCTAGAAAAACAATGTATTTAATCGAAAACAAAGAGAGATATAAACAAAGTAAATTAAAACTAAACAATCCATAATACAATGTGAAAATAACTACATAAAGTAACCTATACATATAATAAAACAGTAAAGTGTCTGTACATTGAACATATTTTAAAAAAAATATTTCGGCAGATGGGCAATAGAGCACACTATAACGCTAATCTTCAAAAATATACTGGACGGATTCGAATATTTTTTTTTATTATATTGCTGATAAGCCTGGGTAACATATTGGGTGCAATTAGTTTTGGTAAATGGAACACTTGATGTAAAACCATAATGGTCCACCTCAACTATAAGAAATATAAACATGACGCCTTAGCAAAGTGGTTCAGCCTGATGAGCATTTTTCAAAGTCATAAAGTCCACGCGAACAAAGTCGCGGGCTTCGACTGTACTTAAGAATATTTTCGTACTTCCTTCAAATGAAAACAATTTTCTTTTCTATGATCGGAGAAGATGGTTTTCCGATGATCAAATTTTTGTTATTATCTACTTTTTGCACGAACGCAATCCCAAGTTAAGTTGATGTCAGTCACGGAATTGGCCGATCATAAAACCACACGAATTGCTTTAATAGTTCAGGCTTTCTGTCATCCATTTTGTAGAGCTAAGTTTACTGGCGCTCCCTAAGTGCTAGACCGCTAGTGCCGAAGCGGCAACAAACTGTATTGCAGCATTTTCTGCAAGGACGTCAACTCACAATTAAATTAAAATTAATATGTGGACAGATAATATATTGATTGATAATGTAATATTTAGAATATCAAAATTTTAAAATAATGATGAACTAAATGACCAAATTATAACATTTCTGAGTATTTTAAAATAACAATACAGGATGATTTTATACCCACTAGCTTTATGAAAATCTTAGAATCAGAATCACTAATAGAACACAAAACCGTAATAAAAAAAGCAAATTTTCAATAAATGGCCAACCGTATAATGAATGAACTCGCTCGGCGCGCCGCACACACACACACAGGCACACAGCTGATTCACTCGTGCAACCGCGCCGCGCCGCGTACCTTGTTTTTTTCCTTGCTTAGTAACAATAACAACTAATAACAGTTTCAGTATTTTGACGGTTATAAAACGGTAAAGTACGAAGGGAAATTGCGACTTATGATTAGATATAAAATTAAGACTTAATTCAGTTTCTTCCTTTATTGTGTTTACGAAAGTGGCCAACACTGTTTGCAAGATTTTTACAAGCTGTCTTAAGGCAGTTTTACGACTGATATCTAACGATGAAAGCTGAAGGATGCTGAAATTTTTTTATGCCCCTTACGGTCACCCATCCTGGTATAGCACACCCAGGGCTACTTAACATGCGAAAACGCTAATAAAATACGCACCACGATCGTGCTACCGTGTAAATGGTAGAAACGCGAGGTTTATGCAGCCATTTGAGCATCAAAATGAATTTACCCTTATTAAACGTAATACAATAGGTACGTAGCGATGAAAGATCAATGATCTTGCGGCGTAAACGCGTCTCCGCGCGGTCTTTGCCACTAGGGACGCGGCGCGGGCGACAAATTATTCGTTTATTTTTGGGATATCTTTGACGCCTGATATCTTTGGTTTTTACTATGAAACGAAATTCAACATGTATTTTTTATATCACATATAGAGTGCGTTCCTTAAATAAAGCTAGGGAGTTCAAAATCATCCTGTATATACCTATACAGGTCCCACAGTTATTTTTTACTGGTAGTGATCGTTAGTAAGACCTAATCAGCCAGCCAAAATAAAAATTCTGAAACAAAAAATGTTGACTAAAACTCGAAAGTAAAACCGTGAGATCAATAGTAGTACTGCCGCCAGGCGCCGCCAGCTAGAGTTCATCGGGGTCACGTGGCAGTTTTAGACGGGCGTAACTATATGGTCTCGATCGAAAATCATTTTCGTATTTATTTTATCTTAAGTCATACACTTCGGATTACGTATAAGGATAGAGGAATATATTTACAACCAATAAAATGTCAGCGTGAATTATATGTCCCGTGAAAGCCGTTTTTCAACATATTTCACATAACTTTAATTTCTACAAATTAGTTGCCCGTGTTCAGATCCCACCTTCCACCAGGGAATCCCGTTGCAACATTGTGAGTTAATCAGGTTACTGATCGCACGCCAGCCTCATATGAATGAAAACCGCTGTAAAATTATTTTAATCATGCATTTCAATAAATGTGTATCGGTTAATTAATAAATTTAATACATTGTGGGCTGATGAAGCCTTAAGTCCGCCCAATTTATTTGTATAAACTTAATTAAATAATTTTTCAAAACCAATCACCTACTTCACCCCCAAACTAAACAATCGATTTTGATAATATTTCTATAAAACTACCTGATAAGTATGCGCTTTCAAACAATAAAAGAATTTTCCAAATCGGTTCAGGAGTCTTTGGATAATCTGTGAACATACACTAAAAAAATCGGAACGAATTGGTAACCTCCTTTTTGAAAGTAGGTTGATAAAGAAATCCTTGTATCAATTTCATCATTATCATCATCTGGTCTGTTTAGTCTCCACTGCAAGAGCACGACCCTCTGTGTACTACCAGAGCCATACTTGGCCAGAGTAGCCAGAGGACTGTATCAATTTGTAATTACAAAACTCATAAGTTAATTCTTCCAAAGTCACACTTTCGAAAATTCTAAATCCTCCAAGCAGAAAACTAGCATTTTAGCAAAAAGAACACCCTTTAATGTACCTATAAAGTACTCGTAGCTTCCTAATGCATTGCGGCGGGAATAAATTTGCTCTTTTCCGCTGAATCTTTTCATGTTCGTCTGAGAGGGAAAAAGAAGAATAGTCCTGAGAATGAAAATATGAAAAAGTGAAGGAACACGCCCGACGCCCAATAAAATTAATAATGTGAACCATTCTAATGAGTAGAAGGAAATTGTATAAGAAATTTTTACTCCTTGAAAAGTCTTAGATGTCTTTAGTGAATAATTTTTCACAACTTCACCCCCAAAGTACACAATCGGTTTTGATAAAATTTCTATGGGACTACCTGACAGTAAAATCTTTCTAAAAAAGTCTTTGAATAATCGGTGTACACATTAAAAAAATCACGTCTAATTATATGCTACTCCTTTTTAATAAAGTCGTTTGAAAACGACACCAAATAAAGTTCAGTATTCTACTCATAGGTACAAGCAAATATAATGTATTTTTTTTTCATAAATAAACATGAAAACTAGAGAGTGTTAGATACTTTGAGTGCGGTACGTAATATTTTTATATGTAGCGCTCTCGCATTATAACTTCTTTTCAAATCTAAAATAACCTACATGTCGTCTAACAAACTCAAAGAATCAGCTGATGGGTCAACACGTGGGACAACATGTACGAAAAGCCATTTTTTTCATATTTCGATGTATTCTCTTAAGGAAAGTTGTTTGGCATCATGGACTGAGTTCTACTTTAAAATAGTTTTAGTACACTTTCTTACTCCCTAGTGTATAAAATTTGTCCTTTTTGTCTCCCCAGATCCGATCTCCGTACGTGGAGACAGCCTGCATGGTGTGCCCGCGGGGTACGCTGCCCGACCCCACGCGCACCCGCTGCCGGCCGATACCGGAGGCCTATCTGCGGCCGGACTCCGCCTGGGCCATCGGCGCCATGTCTTTCTCCTCGGTCGGAATACTTATTACTGCGTGAGTGTTTTATTTTTTACAGGAAGAGGTTATCAATTAGTACCTTTTTTAGGGTTCCGTAGTAAACAAGGAACCCTTATAGTTTCGTCTATCTGTCTGTCCACGGTCCTACAGAGAAACTATAAGTACTAGAAAGCTGTAATTTGGCATGGATATGTATATTAATCATGGCGAAAAAGTCGTAAAATAAAATGTGGAAAGAAAATTTTTTTTAGGGTAGCTGCCATACAAGTAAAGAGGAAGTCAATTTTTTTTTTTCTCTACAAACATATTGTGTGGGCTATCGTTGAATAGGTTTTTCAAAAATATTGTGAGCTTGGGAACACCATTTTTCGATTTAGGGATCCGTGTCTGAAATATTTATGTTTCAAGTAATTTTTTTGTTAAAGTCACGTGTCCCCCCATCTATCTGCTAAACGGTTATATATGGCCACGTGAAAAAATTCACAGCTATAGTATATATAATGTAGTTTAAAGGAAAACTATCAGAGCTAAGTAGGGTATACAAATTAAAAAGTTATAGGCGATCAACTTATAAAATGTACTCGGAAAAAGAAGTTTTTAAACGTTTTTAGTGGCATAAACTCAAAGTTGGCATTCGGAACTACGGAACCCTACACTGCGCGTGGCCCGACACGCACTTGGCCAATTATTTTATGTACGAATATGTTCACCGATTATTCGAAGGCACTCTGGAAAACCGACTGATTTGGAAAATTCTTTTTTTGTTAGAGAGGGCATACTTGCTAGGTGGTTTGATAGGTATTTTATCAAAGTCGGTTGTGTAGTTTGGGGGAAAAGTCGGTACTTAGTTTTGAAAAATTATTATTTGTCATCTTTTGAGAATCACGGGTCTTTTCACCCCGGTTCTTTGAGAGGTTAGCGTGGGGATAAAGATCCAACACGTAGAAGCCCTCTGGACAAGTTGTTGTCATGTGGCGCTTCCGCCAAAACCCATTCCTGGACCTTTACCTTTTGACGACCTCCATGGCGCAATGGTCAACACGCTATACCGCCAACCCGGAGGTCCTGGGTTCGATCCCCAGCCAGGGCATGTTGGAAAATGGCTTTATTCCATTTTTCCTGGGTCTTGGATGTTTATCTATATGTCGGATTATGAGGGTAACTAATCAAAAAACAAAAGACTAATTTATAAACCCTGTAAAGCTTGACACGGCGACATACCTATATATGTATTTGTTATAAAATATAGTATCGTTGAGTTAGTATCCTATAACACAAGCCTCGAACTTACCTTAGGGCCAGCTCAATCAGTGTTATTTTGTCCCTATATATTTATTTATTTTATTTATTTAAGTATTTGCCTATAGGTTTCGGCAGAAGAAAGAGGTGCTATTTTTCAAACGCGGAGTCACTACACGAACGGTTTTTTGTATGGAAAAACGATTCGTTTAGATGACTCCGCGTTTCAAAAATAGCACTTCTGATCTATTGCAAGAAAAAGGGAAAGGTCTATGGGTTATAGAATGAGATCGGGATGGACTGATGCTGGGATATTGCAATATTGTTAAACTATGGTGTACATACCTAAAGGGCTAAAAAAAGCGTTAAAGAGGCAAGTAATGCTAATAGCAATTTTTTTGCAGGTTCGTTTGCGGTGTCTGGTTCCGCCACAGCTCGACCCCGGTGGTGCGTGCGAGCGGGAGGGAGCTATCGTACGTCCTGCTCGCCGGTATCCTCATGTGCTACCTCGTCACATTCGCGCTGGTCTTCCGCCCCACCGACATACTTTGCTCAATACAGAGGTTAGTTTATAAAGAAAAGTCTTCATTATAGCGCTTTCCTGGTTGCATCCGATTTAAGGTACACTTTGAAGTTTAGCGGCAGACAGCAACTGCAGCTATACGTGGCGCGGCAGGCGGCACTAGTAGTTATTTCTGTGGTAGTTACTCCTACACACTTTCTCAACATACCACCATTTATTTGTAAAGACCCAAAAATGTTAGTAAGATTTTAATCCATGTTCCATTTACAAGTTTATTTGCTAAGCAAATTAAAAATACCCCGACTGTCAAGAACGCCATCTAGTGATGAGTAGCCGACCTACTGACAAGACTTAATATCCGTAGCGCCACCTTTTTTTCGCTAAGAAAACCCCTGACTTTCATGCGTTTACCTCCAATAAGTACGGCTAAACCGATTTTTATCAATCATAGCTAAAACCACCTCAAGGGAACATGCTTTCACGTAAATAAAACTAAAATCAAAATTGGTCCCTCCGTTCGAGCGCTACGATGCCACAGACAGACACACAAAGACAGACAGACCGAGAGAGTAAGTTAACGTTAAACTTACAAGCTAGGAGCTCGTTTGCCCGGTGGGAGTACGCATTGCTACCGCTTTCACAAGTAAAGCGACGCCGGGCGTGGTCCGCACTTGGATGGGTGACCATAAATAGCACAAAAATTTCTCTAGCTCCTCCGTGCTCCGGAAGGCACGTATAAGCCGTTGGTCCCGGTGGTCATCATTGTATGGCAGTCGTCAAGCTATGTCAGATTCCTTAAGGCAGCCTGAAAAATCTGACACCAGTGTTGGCCACTTACACACACGAAAAACAAACAAACAAACAAACTTACAACACCCCTCTTTTTCGTCGGTGGTTAAAAATATTTTATTCATAAACCTTTGATATCCGTGTTCGAACATTCCTCTAGGTTATTAATGCTATGCCGCTGTGAAATGTAAATTAATGTATCTCTGATATCATCAGGGATATGTTTGTTAATTGTACAGCGAATTTAGGTCACTATAAAATGTTTTAATGAACCCATTTCACTACCGGTCGGATAATTTAAACTATTTGTAGAACAATGTTTACAATTGGTACATCTGTTTATTAATTTTGATGGTTACAATCTAACTCGGCTGCTTGTGGGGGAAAGGAAAAAATTACAATGTACTAGCTACGTCCCGTCCCGCTCTGATCGTAAAAGCCGATCGAGAGAATAGGTGAAATAGTGAACCGTTGCGGCTAGCAAAGTTACCTTTGGGTCAGTTTAAACAGAGGAAAAATATCCGAGCAAATTATTAACTCAATTCAAAATAAGTCCCTATAGCCATTAGCTTAAAGTGTATAAACGTTTAAACATGACATAATTAAATTTTTAACAAAAAAAAAACAACCGACTTCAATTTATTTCAGGAGTTTTCTCCATATCTCCGAAGTTCTTCATCACATCTTCACCAACTTGGGAGTAAGGGCTTTCAAATAAAAAAAGAATCATCTAAATCGGTCCACGGTTGACGAAAATATCGCGTAACATACATACAAAAAAAAAAACATACAATCGAATTGATAACCTCCTCCTTTTTTGAAGTCGGTTAAAAATACTCGCGTCTTGCTCACTATAACATAAAACTTCTCACGTGAATTAAGGGATGACCTGAAACGTGGTCCTTTTCTATTGGTCTTATAAGAAGGCACAAGGTCACTCAACACACTATGGAGGGGGCTATGCTCGGTGTTTCTCTACGTGATCGAATCAGAAATGAGAAAATTCGTAGGAAAACTAAAGTCACTCAACTGCCTCCGTGGTGTAGTGGTTAGAGCATTCGGCTGATACCCGGAGGTCGCGGGTTCGATTCCCAGCGGGGGCAACGACTTTGTGTTGTTGTCCTAGTTTGGTTAGGACATTGTAGGCTGATCACCTGATTGTCTGATAAGTAGGATGATCCGTGCTTCGGAGGGCACGTTAAGCCGTCGGTCCCGGTCACTGTCTTTGACAGTGGTCGTTACCTAAAACCATGTCAGAGGCCTTTAAGGCGGTTTAAAAACTCTGACACTAGTGTTAGTCACTAACACACACGATAAGAAGAAGAAGACCCCAGCAGGTTAGCTCGTTGAAATAGCAGTGGGGGACACATAGCGCGACAAACCGATGACTGATGAGGCAAAAAAGTTCTCGAATGGCGACCGCGACACCCACCCACAAGGTCTGACGACCTGACCAAGGTCGCTGGAATGCGCTGGATGCAGACCACTTTAGATCGGTCATCGATCGGTCCAGCAGTGGACGTTATACGGCTGAAATGATTATAGGTTTTTAAATTTATTTCTTTAGATATACCTACTTGTCTAGTTAAATTTGCACCCCGTCTATCATCTTTTCTGTTACGTCCCAAAGGTAAACTGGTAGACAATGCTTAGCATTAAGTTATACCTTTTGTACTAAAATCTTAAGATTTTAAGTGCAATAAATTAAATAAATAAATAAATAGGTTTTTAAGTGTCGTAATAAAATACTTTCCGCAGTGACTTTAACTGACCCTTAAGAGGGCTCTTCCCGATCCGTCTATCGGCAACGCGAGCATGGTTAGAAATGCTTGTTGTTTCATCCAGCGCAATGATAGAAAAATAAGCAAAATGAAAAGAGAGAGATAGCACCTGAGCGCTCAGTTTGCATTCTATTGTACGAAATTAGTATTATTATTAACTATTCATTGAACGAATATTAACTTTTCATAGGGTGCGGAAATTTCATAAAACTTGTTCCAGGTGATACGTGTTTTTCAGCAAGCCTTACGAGTGTGTGAAATAAATGCTTTTCATTTAAAATCTTCATTACATTTGCAAGGTTTATATGCAAATATTTTCTTTACTTTTACAATTCATGAGTATTGTATGATCGGCCGAAGTTCAGGTAAAATTTGTACAAAAAAGCAGATTTTTGGAGACTTATACTGAATTTGTTTTTTCAAATTTTAATTTTTAATTTCGATAGAAACTTAGAAATAGCGCACAAGATTCATGTTAGTTCAAAAGTTTCTAAGAAAGTTCTGTTACAACGCCATAATCACGTACGAGCGTTTGTATGAAAAGTAAGGCGGGTTGGGCGCACTTGTTTGTCAAATATGTCAAACCTTTCAATCTAAAATCAAAAGTGCATGTCACCTTCAGCCTGAATTCATGTAGCATTCCATTTTGAAAAGATATATGATATCATATACATGATAAGTGTAGGCGAGCGAGAAAAATTGCATGCATCGCAAGCGATCCGAGAGAAATGGGATGCTTTGTTGCATCCACAGATCTCTATATCTCTGTAGCGTCCCTGACGCAACATTCAAACCACGTAGGGTTGTCAGTTATAGTGGCGACCATGAAGTGTATTACATTGTACGCTTTGGAGTGATAACATCGCCTTTCTACTTTCTTTATTTTTAACAGACTTCGAAAGGAGAGGAGGTTATCAATTAGTCGCGTTCTTTTTATTCTTAAAACTAGAGGCAGCGCGCGGCTTCGCCCGTGTTATCCACTCGAGTGAAGTCGCGGGCGTGATGCAATATAGCCTATAGCCTTCCTCGATAAACGACCTATCTAATACCGGAAAAAAATTTCAAATCAGACCAGTGGTTTCTGAGATTAGCGCGTTCAAACAAACAAACAAACAAACAAACAAACAAACTCTTCAGCTTTATATATAAGTATGGATGTAAAATAAATATACTAATATAACTCGTAATTAAGGGGTATGGGAACTCCATCTTACCCAGCTCAGTAAAGGTGTCCCACATGAAATGACTATAGTAGATGTCGTAGAGCAAGAAACTAAACAGAAGATGATATATTTTTTTTTTACAATAGAACTGATAAGGTGGAATAAGTCAGAATGATGAGGAAGGAATGTGTCTGGAATTTAAAAATTGAATTTAGAAATGAAATTTGAGGATAATGAAATGATAGATAAGAGGTGGGCAAGAATATATAGGATGGAACTTATTGCAACCTCGTTACAGGGGTAACCCTAAAAGCTTACAAAAACCCGTGCCATAGAAAGCTCTTCGACAATTTCGCTCGCTGCGAAGCTCGGCGCAGGATCCGAGGAGCTTTTTGCTTGACTGAACACCTTTTGTGTGCATGGCTTGTTTAGCCGACGGTTTTAGACATGCCCGTGTGAATACGTCTGAAAAATATAAGTTATTTTTAATAGAATTTTCAACAAGTTAAATCAGATGCTTTTTTTGGGTTCCGACAGAGTAAAAACCCACAGGGTGTTGCCGTGGGGTTTCCGGCAGAGTAGAATAGGGAGAATAGGGTCACTACAAGTCCTCCCGTGGAAGTCGTAGTAGGCGACTTAGGAAATACAGGATAAACAAAGCTTATAAACATCAATGAGACCTCTCCAACCCGCCTGGCCAGCGAGGAGAGTGTAGGTCAAAGTCCTATGACTGCTCTGGCCAAGTATGGCTCTGATAGTAGAGGGTCGTGCTCCTGCAGTGGAGACTACAACAACCTCTGATGATAATGAGGATAAAAACGGGACCCTATTACTAAGAATTTTCCAAATCGGCCCAGGCGTCTTTGAATGATCGGTGAATTTACATATCACGACGAATTGAAAGTCTTCTTTTTTGAAAGTCGGTTAAAAACTAGATTATTGATCTCACGATTTCACTTTCGATTTTTAGTGATCATTTTTTGTTTCTTACTTTTTATTCTGACTAACTAATTAGGTCTTACTAACGATCCTTGTATGTTATTTAAGAGTAATGCTCTTGTCGGTGGAGTATGATTTTTTTTCCACTCTTCTCTCTCGTCTGCCAGCTGTTTTACTTCGCTGTACGACACGACGTTCATCTTTTCCTTTATCTGCTTCATGTAGCTATGCCTCGGTCTTCCTGGTCCTCTTTCCCTTCTATCTTTCCTTCGATGATGATTTTTATGAGATCGGCGTGTCGTATCAGATGACCTAACATCTCTCCTCGCCTATTCTCTCTCTTACTCTTTTCAGGACTTCTTCATTGGTTCTAAATTGGTACAAAACCAATGAAAATTTCCCGTGTGTAGGTAAATGAAAACTAGATTATTCCAAACCAAACTGGACATTGTTGAAGAAGCTGGGATACAGCGGCTTCAACTCAAATTTTAAACCCGTATTGACGCACGAAGTTAGCTCGATCGGAAATCCGGAATTAGTAGGGCTCTCGAACACGAGGGACTAATAACACGGGCTTTATCGGCTTTAATTGGACACTTTATTGTTACTAATCTGCTTTTTTGGGTTCCATACCTAAAGGGTAAAAACGGGACCCTATTAGTCTGTCTGTCACCAAGCTGTATCTCATGAACCGTTGTGTAGCTTTAGATAGTTAAAATTTTCTCATAATAATTTATGATGTATTTCTGTTGCCACAACAAGTACACACAGAATAAAATAAATATTTGGTGGGTCTCACATATAGCAAACGTGTTTTTTTTTGTGTATGGAAAAGGTACGAAACCCGAGCAAATCCACTGAGCTATGTCAGTGATTTTTGTTATCCTACGAATTTCCTCATTTCTGATTCTATGAACTCTGAACAAAGCCCTTGAAACATCAAGCATAGCTCCATAGCGCGTTGAGCGACCTTGAGCCTTCTCACGAGACCCATAGCAAGGCTCCATGTTTCAGAGGTATAAGTCATCACTAGTTTGTTTGTTTGTAATAACTTTATTGTACTATGAAAAAACACAATTACATACAAAACAATAGAATAAATTGACAACGGCGGACTTATCCCATAATGGAATCTCTTCCAGTCAACCGGCGAATAAGAAGATAGGACAATTACTCACAAGAAGGGTATAGAAGGTCGTACTTACACAGGATAAATGAAACCAATATTATATCTAACTAAATACCTACACATGCATACTTGCTACAAGATACTATAAGATACTAGTAATTCACGTTAAAAGTGTTTGGACACCCTTAAGCCGGCAGCAGTCTGAACACGTCCGTCAATCGAAACAACAAGCAAACCCGATTCCATCCTGATTATATTATTGCTCGGATGTGACTCTGTTCTATGATAGTTAGTTAATTGTATTCAGACTGAAGGACAGACGAAATTTATTCATAAATATTTGATTCAAACTGGTTAGGATTAGAAGTAGGAATAAGTAGATAAATAAATAAATATATAGGGACAAATTACACAGATTGAGCTAGCCCCAAAGTAAGTTCGAGACTTGTGTTATGGGATACTAACTCAACGATACTATATTTTAAAACAAATACAAATATAGATAAACATCCAAGACCCAGGACAATTTGAAAAAGGCCATTTACCAACTTGCCCTGACCGGGGATCGAACCCGGAACCTCTGGGTGGCGGACTAGCACAGTGACCACTACGCCACGGAGGTCGTCATCAAGATATATAGATAATGGCTCATTTTAATTGGTCGATAACTCAGTCGAAATAAAGCCTGCGGGGCTAACGACCCAACACTGAGGACAATTTGAAAAAGATCATTTGCAACCCAGAACCGAGAACCTCCAGAGTGACGGACTGGCGTGTTAACCACTGTGCTACGGAGGTTGTCAAAGTGTAAAGAAATGAAATAATAAAGATAGGCTGTAAAAAAGGTTGTATTCAGAGCCGCAATTTAATTGAAGCCGACTTTCAAGCTATTTTTATCAAACAAATTTAAAATTAAATGCTATATTATCTACATTAAGAGTCCCCTTACCCTAGACCAAAATACAACTTTCCATACAAACGTAGTCTACGTTTTATTTCAAAACGACATGTCCGATTTGGGCTAAATTTTGTAATTTCATAGATATTGCAATTATCTAGGTTTATAACTGGTTTCTGACTATAAAAATATGAACTTGAAATAGAATATACTGTAGTGTTTTATATCATTTTTGACCATTAGTATGGGAAACTTCTAAATCGTTATATTTTCTTTCCAGTTCATAATTTTTTATAGGAAACCAGTTATAAGTTATAACCCTAGATAATTGCAATTTCTTTACAATTACCAATTTTTACCGGAATCTCACATGTGGTTTCAAAATTAAACGTAGACTACGTTTGTATGGAGAAGTCTAGGGTAAGGGTACTCTTAATAGTAATGAATATTACTGTTAACGTAAATCTTAATCTTTAATCTTATATAACTAGGTGTTAAAGTCTCTGTTGGGTTGTTATTATAATATGATTGATAAAAGAGAGCAGTTTTAAATGATTTATAATTAATAGTAATAAGTTAGCAAAATAATGGCAGGCAGATAAAAATGTGATGATATCTCCTTACCATTTATCTAATTACCGTATTTTACCGTTCACATCATACCCAACGGTAATTAGATTATTTAAATGGTAATTATATCTGCATATATTTTTATTTTTTTGAAGCGATATGGATACATTATTACATCTTTTTCCCTAACAGGGTAGACAGGGCTGCATGTCCCAAAGGCCTCTTTTACCGCGAAGCTGGGCGAGAAAATGGAAAAAATTATTTGCTAATTACCATCCATTTTTAATTCTAACTACCGTTTTCACAACAACTGGATGAGCTTTTTTCTCGAAAAGTAGCAACGCGTGTTTTCTAATACATGTTTTAAAACATCCCGAAGACTACAAAAAGTAGATAAAGAACGGTTTTTAAAATGATGTTTTTCGTTATTCACTGACAGCCCAGTATGCACGAAATCAAAGATTCACCCTAGTACGTGGGTGTATGTAAGTGTATGTGCAGTATAAGTAAAATGAGTACATCAATACAGAAACTTCGCCTGCCACAGTAATTTATCTTACCCAAGCCAGTTTCCCCGAATCGGAATGAGGAATGAAGGGCCCGTAACTCCGAACTATGCGACTGGCCGCATTTCTATCGAATGTAATTATCATTTCGGTTGAACTACGACGCTGAATATCCACGGCCGTCTTTGGGCCAAGATATAGTAAGACTAGATATACAATCTAGGGACACGGCATTGCCCCCAGTCGAGCAAAACAGCGGCACGGCCGTACTATCCTTTTCTCGAAGCAGTTCAGACCGTTTTTGACTACGTATAACTTCGTTGTGGGTAAAACTAGAAACCTGAATTTTCAGCACATGACTCGCACAAGAAGGGTCCCGGTACCACTATTAAAAATTTGCTTAGATATTTATTTTATTCTGTTGTTATTTTGTTGTTATAGCGACAACAGAAATACATCATGTGTGAAAATTATAACTCTCTAGCTATCACGGTTTGTGAGATACAGCCTGGTGACAGACAGATAGACGGACAAACAGTGGAGTCTTAGTAACAGGGTCCCGTTCTTAGCCTTTGGAAGTAAGCTCAAAAAAGGCAAGAAAGATTTCGTTGAAAGGTGTCTGCAGCACTGATCTTCCATTGCAGCCATTTTGGTTTTTCTAAGTGAATTTTAATACAATTTCTATAGGACCACCTCGAAAGCATACCCATTGAAACAAAAATAGAATTTTTCAAATTAATACAGGCGTATTTGTTTAAGTAATCGGTGAACGAACATACATAAAAAAAAAATTGATCGCGACAAATTGATAATCCTTTCTGAAGTCTTCTCCTTTTCGGAAGTCTTTAAAAAATAGGATCTCGAACTAAGGTTATATTTTCGAATAGATATTCTCTAACAACACTAAGTAAAAGAAATAGCTGTGATCTAGTTTTGCTGCTTGCGATTCGGTAAGTAGATACCAAACTTTTGTTCTAATTAGCAAAACCATGTAGTTAAATATTCCAAACTACATCTATTAATTAAAACACATTTTAACTAGCAGCTCGATTTTGGTAAAGTGTAGCAAAAAGTTTTGATACTAGCAATTCTATTCTTTTTTCTCTGTAAAACCGTTTTGACTGTGTACAGGAAAGTACATTAAACCATCTATTCCTTTACATCCCTGTTTTCAAGCATTAGTTATTGGAAATCCCTCCTCGTGAAATTGGTTCCCGCGTCAGGAACGTCCAGGGTTATTCCCAACAGTCACCTTGGGGACGTCCCCATTGTTGCTTGGGATATATTGTTTTAAAATATTTACATGCCTACCAGAAAAATTAATATCTTATTCCTTGTTTAAAGAATTAGTACCTGGGCGACCGAGCTTTGCTCGGTTACATCTCAAACATTAACTATTTTTTTTAAACTTGTCTAAAAACAATGCAAAATAAAAAATTATATATAAACTTAAACATAAAATAAAAAAGAGTAAGTCACTATTAGTCGATTATTTACCCCCGAAAACCCCATATACAAATTTTCAGCGAAATCGTTAGAGCCGTTTTCGAGATCACAGAAATTTATAAATATATATATATATATACATACATACAAGAATTGCTCGTTTAAAGGTATAAGATTTTACGGCGAAAATACAGGCTGACTGGTAAATCACGTGTCATAATTAAGGACATAATGAATCGTGATCACAACTAACGTCAAAACATACGAAACTAAGCGAAATACTTATTGATTACAATGAAAAATTTGATGAAATTCGTGCGCAGTCTTAGAATGTTCATAAACCGAGTGCTCGATACCACGTTCGGTATGCGCTCGATCACATATAGGATAAAATACGGCCCTACATAAAGCATATCGGTCTTATTATAAAACGCAGACTAACTTTGTTACTAGGTTTAAAATATTCTCCGACCTAATCAAGTTGACATTTTCAAATGACACAATGACATTTTACTAAATGTCAACTTGATTTGGTAGGATAATGGTTTAAACCTAGTAACAAAGTTAGTTTGCGTTTTATAATAAGACGGTAGATGACAAAATACAATCGTGGCAAAATGCGATTAGAGCAAAAACCTTACTGTAACAAAAGCGTTCGAGGCAACCATCTGACAAATCTTGGTACCTACCTACCTAGCTCGGCTCGTGGTCTTCTTCTTCTTATCGTGTGTGTTAGTGACTAACACTATTGTCAGAGTTTTTAAACCGCCTTACAGGCCTCTGACATGGTTTTAGGTAACGACCAATGTCAAAGACAGTGACTGGGACCGACGGCTTAACGTGCCCTCCGAAGCACGGATCATCTTACTTATCAGACAATCAGCTAATCAGCCTACAATATCCTAACCAAACTACAAACTACAACTACAAACGAGAATCGAACCCGCGACCTCCGGGTATGAGCCGAACGCTCTAACCTCTTCACCACGGAGTTTTACACTTATTGTTTTTATTGGGTAAATTTGTTACTTTTAAGCACCTATTTTATATATATTTGGAACAAGAATTGTGTACTGAGTGCACCCTTTCAATATGTAACGTGATGTACCAGTCAGCCTGTATATGTTGTATAGGCCTATTTTTTTATATTTTATTTAGTTTTTTTTTTTTGCTGTACTTTTTTCTATTTAGTCTGAGTTTTGGCAATAAAGGAAATTCTATTCTATTTTAAGATGACATGTTAGCTTAGTTGGGTCAAATGGGATTAATCCCACTTCGTCAGCACTCGGGAATGATCGCTTGCTTTCAAGTCATGATTGCCGTACGTGACAATAATACCACTCCATAGAATACCAACAAATAAACTGCTTAGTGGTGTGATGTGTGGACTCCTGCCTAAAATAGGCTCCTTTCTATAGATGCGAATAATGTTTATTGCATAGATCGGAGAGTAAGCGACCAATACTGTAAAAATGAGGTTCTTTCGGCGTATCTCGGTAGCTTTTCTGAAAAAAAAATATACTACAAGTAATGGAAATCATACTTATTGACGTGTAAAAGCTCAAGGTCTTGCAATGCGCTATGGAGCGGGCTTTGTTCGGTGTTTCTCTACGTGACCGAATCAGAAATGAGGAAATTCGTGGGAGAACTAAAGTCACTTACATAGCCCAGCGGATTAGCTCTTTGAGATGACAATGGGGGGGACACATACCGCGAAGAACCGATAGTCGATGGGGCAAAGAGGTTCTCTAATGGCGACCACGTACGGGCAAGCGAAGCGTAGTACACCTACCCAAATCCGCCGCATAACATCCACTGCTGGACAAAGGCATCTCTCAAGGATTTCCAAAATGGGTCATGTTGGAAATCCTTGAAAGATTTTTTGAGAGATCTAGAGTAGCCTGCATCCAACGCTAAATGCTAAAGAAATAAATCATTTTCTCTTGCTCATTTCTGATACGATCGCGTAGAGAAACAACAAACATACTCCTCTCCATAGCGCGTTGAGCGTCCTCAAGCCTTCTTATGAAACCCGATATGAAGGACCAAAATAAGTATCAGATGAGAATAACCCCCGTTAAGCAGTCGGGAATGTCCACGAGTGTTCAATAGCGTGATTGCTCTTTCAGAACAATGCCTCCCTGAACAATAACTTATATCTACAACCTCTCCTTATGTACACATAGCCCTTACATCTAGAATCTTTATAACTATATAGTTTGGATATGTTGACGTAACTACGCTGTTCTTTTATTTCATAGTGTTTCAGACAGAGCATTTTGGGTCTTGCGGCTCTAAGCAAACAGAGACCAGAACCGTAATACCCAAAGGCCACTTTTTACATGGTGGTAAAGAAGAGGATGGAAACAGGAATCAAATAATTTTTCAAAACTAAAAATCGACTTCACTCCTAAACTAAGCAACCGATTTTGATAAAATTTCTATGGGATCACTTGACAAGTATACCTTTTCAACGAAAAAGAATTTTCTAAATCGGTACGGGCGCCTTCAAATAATCGGTGAACATACATAAAAAAAACATATTAACGAATTGATAACCTCCTCTCGGTTAAATAGTGATTGGTTGCTAACTGCAATAACATTAAATATCGAATACAAAATGTTATCAAAATATCTCCCATGCTGGTCTGGGAAAAAAAAACTTAGAATGTACCAGCTGCTTCTCTTCCCACGCAGATCGTAAAAGCCGATTGAGGGAATGGGCAAAAATGCAAATTATGTTAACAGGCGATGCGGCCAGCAACCCATCACTGTATTGATTGCTTTTCCATCTTCACGCCCACCATGACGCTAAAAGTGGCTTTTGGGTCTTGCGGCCTTGGGCTCTGCATAGAACCGCAAGACCCAAAATGCTCTGTCTGCCCCATTAGGGATAAAGACGTGATAGTATGTATGTATGTACAAAATGTTAAAATTCTTGAAGTATCACACACGACAAATATTTGTTACAAAGTAGTCATCAGCTTCACGTAGCACGTTCGTAGCGTCGTAGCAAGTTCGTAGCAAATCGTAGCACGTTTGTAGTAGCTTTGTAGCACGTCCCTCGCAAGTTCGAACTGTTTGAAAAGCTCCGAGAAAGCCTTAGAAATATAAATGGAAAGTTCAGAGGGGATAACTTTTAAGGGTGTCATGTTATACCTTTTCAGTTCAGAAAAATGGAGAAAAGCTTTATTTTTATTCATGTTTGTAACTTGATAACTACGTCATATATATTAGGAGAAAAAAAACGAATTTATCAACTGCTTTTTTCATTCTTCTTCTTCTTATCGTGTGTGTTAGTGACTAACACTAGTGTCAGAGTTTTTAAACCGCCTTAAAGGCCTCTGACCTGGTTTTAGGTAACGACCAATGTCAAAGACAGTGACCGGGACCGACAGCTTAACGTGCCCTACGACGCACGGATTATCTTACTTATCGGACAATTAGGTGATCAGCCTACAATGTCCTAACCAAATTGGGACAACAACACAAAGCCGTTGCCCCCGCCGGAAATCGAACCCGCGACCAAATGAAATATGACCATGAAATGCAAATAAATTGATTTGATTTTTGATTTGACCTCCGGGTATGAGCCATCACTAATTTGATTTTTTTTTCCAGCTTTTTTCCCCACGCATAAAGTTGCCTTTGGGTTATATGGCTCTAAGATCTGCCTTCTAAGGGTCAATTCAGACAGAGGAGCGCAGCAGAGAGGATTTTTTATAACACTCGAAAATAAATACGACGACCTCCGTGGCGTAGTGGTCACCATGCTGGTCCGCCACCCAGAGGTCCCGGGTTCGATCCCCGGTCAGGGCAAGTTGGTAAATGGCCTTTTTCAAATTGTCCTGGGTCTTGGATGTTTATCTATATATGTATTTGTTATAAAAATATAGTATCGTTAAGTTAGTATCCCATAACACAAGTCTCGAACTTACTTTGGGGCTAACTCAATCAGTGTAATTTGTTCCTATACAACGTCCCTTTTAATTAACTACAAATACTTTAACTGCTGCTTCATTTAAGGTGGAACAACAGTTTTGTCGCATAAAATAAAAAATCCGCAGGTTAGTTTTCTTTTTCGCTTTTTCTAACAAAAATATTAAATTATTTACGCGAACCTCCTGTATGTGGTCTACTAAAATTCATTCATACTTCTAAACACTTATTAGGCACCGCCCATCGCTATCTATCTCTCTCTTACTATAGTAGAGTGTGTGTGATAGACCGAGTCATTAATGACTTTCACTTTCTGGGTAACTACATACACCTTTAGTTAGTAATAAACAATAAGAAATAAGTAGGTAGCTACATACCTGTTACAAATTCAGAAAACCTCAAGCAGACGCATGAGTCATGACTCAAATCGCGAGCGGCTGGAGCTACTTGTTAGGTCTATTCCGTCAAATGGACCATGTGGTATCATGCGACTGCGCTTTTCACCTGGGCTTACACTCACATTTACACTGACACTTTAACACCAAACGAGTGGTGGCATTCAAGCACTCAAAAACACTTCAAACGCCTGAAATTTAACTAACGCACTGCACTGTGGTAGGTACCTACCAATACGTACATTATCTACGAATATTTAGAATCCCCTGCACTCTGGTAACACTACACTGTGCACTGTACTTTTATATTTTTTTGTGACGCAATTTAGATAGTTACTGTTATCCTAAATAGGTAAATACTTATCACTACGCAGTGTACGAACAACTTCTGCGAAGCCGCGAATAGAAATTTTACCAATTTCATGACGGAAATTGCCGGTTCCAATTAAAAAATGGTTAAAACATTTCACCTACGCGCTTATGTTATTA
Source organism: Acrobasis consociella (assembly GCA_963555685.1). Lineage (NCBI taxonomy): Eukaryota > Metazoa > Arthropoda > Insecta > Lepidoptera > Pyralidae > Acrobasis > Acrobasis consociella. The sequence continues at coordinate 1,403,235 of OY743118.1, forward strand.
ATTATTTAATTACATGCCACCTAGATAGGCCATGGACTCAGACTGAACGAATCGAACCGAAAGCCGGCGGGTCTAGGCTAGGTAAGTACATAGCGATTTCGGCGACACGAGGCTAGAGTGAGATGCGACACAAAGTAAGAGTGAGATAAAAGACTATCTGTACACGTGTGTCGGTAATGTCGGCGAATGTTTAAAGAATTACAAAGATACCGCTTTCGTTTACGATTGCCGCGGCCGGCTATTAGAAAAGCACAAAGACGTGCCGCAATTGCAAAGAGTTCGTACAGTACAGATGTGACACTTGTTAATATTGCAATGAATACAAACAAATGAAAGTCTATTTTTTATCTTTTAAAATTAAAATTACGACTTAAGATGTACTTAGTAGGTACTTACCGTTACAAATTATACGATGGTAATGTCTTTAAGTATGTGATGTGTGACCCACCTACTAGATGGTCAGACGACCTGCGCAATGTTGCAGGAAGGCGCTGGATGCCGGCCGCTTCCGATCGGTCGTTTTGGAAATCTTTGGGGGAGGCCTATGACCAACAGTGGACTGATATGATGATGATGATGATGTGCGAAACTACACAGTGTATTAAAGGTTTTCGCATGTGCTGAATCGCTAAGAGTACGATATTTCTCACAACAGGGTGTCTAATCGCAGTGATGACCTAAACTAACTAAGGTGTTTAGTCAGAATGATATTATGATTCACTATGAGTGTGTTCGTACTACAATGGCAACGCTAATGGAACGAACTGTCTGTATTTCAACTTATCTATGACCGTAGCTTCGAACAGCTGAAAGTTTGATGACCGTAGGTATTGAATGGATTTCGGATGGTGATATTTTTAAAATTTATGAATGAATTTGCGTTATAGGGGCGTGTACAACGTAATGTTATAGTATAAACAAATAGTACGCAATACGCAATATCTTCTACAGGATGTTGTTTGTGTCTCTTTAAGGAAAATTTGTAAGTGAAGTTATCTCGAAAACTAACCTGCGGATTTTTTATTTTATGCGTCAAAACTGTTGTTCCTCCCTAAATGAAGCAGCAGTTAAAGTATTTGTAGTTAATTAAAAGGGACGTTATATATCTATTTATTTTATTAAAAAAGAAAAAAAAAATACTTTAAACTATTGGCATATAGTGCGAGACGCAAGCATTTTGTCATGTTTATACACTTTAGGCTATGGTGATACCGTCTTATTTTCGATTGAGTTCATCCCAGGTAGCATTTATAAGTCATTATGTCGTCCGTTTACGGTACTGCTCGACGTAAGAGACGTCATGTCTTGACGTCGGGGGGTCCCAACAGATGACGTCAATTTGTCACAGCCTCAAGACGTCAGTTTATAGACGTTAGAGAGACGTCAGTTTACAGACGTTAGAGAGACGTCATATAGGGACGTTACTGGGCCGTACATATTAGGGCAGCCACTGACGTTTGAGTGACGTCATATACTGAATTCATAGGGACGTTACTGGGCCGTACATATTAGGACAGCCACTGACGTTGAAGTGATGTTAGACATACAAGTCAGGAGTAGGACCTACGGGAGCTCATGATATGTACAGTGTGTCTTGGGTGTCGCTACCGTCGCACACCGATATGGAAATTAAACCACACACTACTGCTGAACTCGATTAATTGGAAATATGCACCAAGTAATAAGAATGTACATAAAAGAAACCATAACCAGTTTTAATTTTGAACAGCGCCATCTAGGGATTTTCTAAGAAACTAACACTTGCATACAATATTACTCAAAATAAAAGGTTTTATGGTTATGATTAGAACTATTACCTAATGCTTTTTACGTCTTAATTTTTTACGGAATGGACGAAGTCTAAAACTGCCTAATTTAGAGGAAATAAAATTAATTAACAAAGATTACACGAATTTGGACAGCGGGTATTATATAGATTGTAAGAACACACTTACAGCTGATATCGTTAGCATGGCAATATGCTCCCCTTAGGTAGTTTGGGTGGGTAGTTTGTTAAAAAAGAGAACCGCCCTGGCTATTGAGTGAAATAACGTGCTGGCAAAACTGGCACTAAAGCCTGAGCTGCGCATTTAAGCTCGACGACGGTTCTAAGTTATTGGTCAGGGGCCCTAGATCAAAAGACTACGGTACGTGTTATATTCTATCCCTTTTCACTCCATCTAGCAAATCCTTACGCGTGATAGTAGGATAGAATTTAGTGCTTAGCATGTAGCATTTACGTTTGCAGGCATCTTACCTACGTATCTTGAAGAGACTCAAGAACTTTTATGGATGAAACTAAAAAAACACAATGTAAGTAGTATAATCTATATTTAAGATGCAATTAAGGACAGTGGGAGACAATTGCCAGAACAATGATACAGGGACCATGTTTTTTAAGACCATAGACTTAAGGACATGGAAAAATGATTTAAACCGTACTTTTACTTAAACTTAACAGGTGGCCAACTTCACAATGCCTTGGCGTCTACTACCGATTCGGTTCCGCTGTTTTTTCACTTAATTGTATCACTGAGTACATGTTACTTTTACCTTAAAAGTCTTGAACAATAAAACGTCCACGTTGGGACGAATATGGTAGGTACTTACGTCCATATACTGACCCTAAATTTACTTCAGTAAAACGTCCTCGTGGCGTCGTATATGGTACGTCCTGATATTGACCCTAAATATACGTCAGTAAGACGTACACTTTGTGGCGAATATGGTCCGTCCAAAAACTGACCCTAAATAGACGTCAGCAAAACGTCCTCTTGGCGGCGTATATGGTACGTCCAGATACTTGCCTTTAATTTGACGTAAATACGAAGTCCTGCTCAACGCTGACCCTAAACTGACGTCACTTTAACGTCTGCTCTCGACGAATAAATGACCGACCCTATTATGACCTATATGTGACGTCGCTTATACGTCGCTGACGTCAGTTTGCTACCTGGGATTAATTACTCGGGCATTTTTCCTCCCTGTCTGAATTCACTTTTAGAGCCGCAAGACCCAAAATGCTGAATAAAAAATAGTGTATACGTTTATACTAGTAATTCGCCCCGACTTGCTAACTCGCGAACTCCATTACTCAGCAACTTCTTGACAGATTTGGCTAATGTTCGAACTTAACTACTTCTACATGCCTGCCAAATTTCATGAACCTCTAAACAAAACGACTTGAGTTATCCCAGACATACTTAAATACATGTGTACAGACGCCAGATTTTTTAAGGAGAACTCACACAAATAATAAAGTCACAACAACTTCAATTTAGTTCACAAGAACCATACAAGATGGCGCCAGCAGTATCCTACATCTCGATCTTAGAGTTTTGGTTGAAACTGACTATATTATATATCCTCCGACGTTACACCTTCGGATCCGCGGTTCCCTGCAACACCATGCCTGGCGGGAAGATCTTCCCTTTGTGGCAGTCGAGCATATCACCTCGCTCCCGCTACATACTCATCACCTTTTTCATCATCGCTCACTGCTAAGCGAGCAATGCTTCCCTTCGTCGACCCCATACTCACAAATGGTAACTTATTAAAAGCTATACCATCAACATATAGCTACATATATCGACATTAAGCAATGCTCACTGCGTTCTAACCACAGCTTTGCGGTTGTTCCGCTGTTTCACGGTAGACAGATTGTTGTCTATTGGGTTTACATACATATTGATTACTACGTTGTTTATTTGAACTCAAGTGCCTTTATGCATATATATGATTACGTCTTTATCTCTGACAGGGCAAACCGATCCCAGGGCCGTAAGACTCAATGGCCACGCTTAGCGTCAAGATTGAAAGAATAATTAAAATAGTTATGAGTTGCTAACCGCATTGCCAATGATTTAAATCTCGCACATTCCCTCGATCGGCTTTTAGATGTGCGCGGAAAGTGAAAACTTTTATAATATCATAATTCAGCTGTCGTATTACGTTTTTGTTACCCTTATTAAGACGCAACTTTTTTGTCTGAACAACTTTTTTATCCGATAAACTTCAACGGGTCAGGGTGACTCGCGAGGTCTACAGCTCATAGAGGCACTAGATTATTTATTAAAATGATATTTAACTCAATACTTATACAATCCTTCTTCAACAGATTCGGCACCGGATTCTGTTTCACGGTGGTCTACGCAGCTCTACTCACGAAGACCAACCGGATCTCCCGCATCTTTAACGCGAGCAAGCACTCCGCCAAGCGACCCATCCTGATCTCTCCCAGCTCTCAGCTCGCCATCTGTGCTGCTCTGGTCTCCATTCAGGTGAGTACTTTACCGTCAGTCTTATGGCCAACAATAGAAGACTAACTTTATCTCCAATGTCTTCAATTCCAGCTAGCACTCCGCCAAGCGACCCATTCTGATCTCTCCCAGCTCGCAGCTCGCCATCTGTGCTGCTTTAGTCTCTATACAGGTAAGGTACCTGATTGTCACGTGTCTTCCGGCCTACAATAGAAGACTAACTGGATCTCCAATATTCAAACCCAGCAAGCACTCTGCCAAGCGACCCATCGTTATCTCTCCTAGCTTTTACTCGCCATTTGTGTTGCTCTGGTCTCCATTCAGGTGAGTACTGTACCTGAGTCTTCCGGCTTAAGGTAAAAGACGAACTAGATCTCCAATATCTTTAATGCCAGAAACGTTTCGCCAAGCGACCCATCCTGATCTCTCTCAGTTTTCAGCTCGCTATCTGTGCTGCTCTGGTCTCCAATAAGCGACTCATCTACCAACCACTATTTTGATTCCTTTTCCAACTTTTCACCCACCGTAATCCCAATCAAACACTGGCCAAAGTGGCCCTTATATCTTGCAATCCTGGACCAGTCCCAAATTGCTCTGTCAGTCCCATTATGGATAAAAACTTGATATTGTTTCCAGGTGCTGATCGTAGTAGTCTGGATGATCGTGGCCCCCGCCCGCGCCATGTTCCACTACCCCACGCGCGAGGACAACATGCTGGTCTGCGACTCCTACGTGGACGCGTCCTACATGATCGCGTTCTTCTATCCCATCGTCCTCATCCTGGTCTGCACCGTGTACGCCGTGCTGACGAGGAAGATCCCAGAGGCCTTCAATGAGAGCAAACATATCGGTAAATTTTACATATCTATCAAAAACTAAATGTTCAAGGTAATCTAACAGCGATTTCACTAAGTCTGCGTGTCACATTATGACGATAACCAGGCAAGATATTTAGTTCGCAATGACGTTTAGTGCGTACATTGTACTTATCATTTCTTACAATAGCTTATCTGAGCTTATTCCCAGTTGTATCATCATCGGTAACGCTTCAAAGCACGCGTCCGCTACCTAACCTGGGTGTTTTGACAAGGTTACTGGTTTTTACACAGCGCGAGTGCCGTCTGACCTCCGCAAGCCAAAGGGTAAACCGGAAACAATCCTGGGATAGGTCTGAGCAAACGCTAGATGGCGTTCAGGACCCACAGTTTATACGTTCCGAAATACGGAATCATTATCCTAACCAGACTAGAAACAACCTTTTTCACAAAGAATGCTTCCCAGTGGGATTCGAACTCACGACTTCCGGATGACAAGGCAAACGTCTTGACCACAGGACTACAGAGGCAGTCAAGTCAGTTAGTTTTATTTGTCTATCAAAAACTAAATGTTCAAGGTACCTAATCAAGAAGCGATTTCATTCAGTCTGCGAGTCACCATCTTTCATTATAAATAAATAAATGTATAGGGACAAATAATATGACGATAATTACGCAAGATTTTAGTTCGCAATGACGTTCATTGTATACATACCATTTCTTACCATTTCAAATATTCCATTAAGTTTTAACAATCAGATAACTATTATAATCTTGCTCTTTGATACTCAGCAACCACTCATATGGCAACTAGTCTCTGATATATTAGGGTAAGCTGTTTTAACCTCTAACCTTCATAGCTGTTACACTGTTAGCCCAGTCACTTTAGCAAAAAACGACGGGTTGCACTCTGGGAGTGCCGGCAGAAGTGAAAACTTGAATATTAACGTTGTGCATTTTTGATATACGAAACAGCAGGCGCAGGCATACGTTTTCGCCGCGCCGTAGAAAGAGAGGGGGATACTCCCTCTCCTACGCCGCGCCAGTTGTCTACTCTCCATCCGTCTTACGAATTTTCGATCAGGTCACGTATCCTGACGCGAGTTCAAAATTTTTTACCCATTCCAAAAAAAGTGCACAACGCCGCTAAAGAAGTTTTCACTTCAAAAGTATTGGTCAACAAAGGTCAACCTAGAAATGAGAGATAATACGTATACGCCTTCTTTTTGGCATTCTAAAGTCATGTCAAGAGTCTTAATAATAAAATATCTTATCTGCGTCGTAAGTTATTCAAGATCAATGACTTAAGTACTTACGACGCAGACACGACATTTTATAAAATAATGAGCCTTTTTAAAACAACTGAACGCAAAAAGGTGCATAGGAGTTTTCAACTTATTATCTCTCATTCCGAGGTGAAACTTTAAAATAAGTAGGATGGCTGGCGCAGCATCAAAACTCTTTGTGGTAAAAGTGCCTAGGCTCTGGACTAGTCTGTGATTTTTAGAAGATGTTATGGCTATGCAGTGCCCAAGTGTATCCATAAGCAGGAAACAAACACAGCACTCACAAATAAATGACTAAATAGAGCCAAAATATCAAACAACCTTGTCAATGAAAACAAAACAACATAAAGAATAAGAACTAGTAGTTCTGTTAGAACAGTAGACCTCGCGAGCCTTTATAACTTTACAACCATGGAATAACCGATATCCTAATCTTTTTCCTGGCTTAGCAAAAGCCACTTGAGAGTTTTGAAACCTGTTGGGAAGAAAGTAGACAGGCCTACCGCCTATCCTTTACGCATAAGCCCCATTAAAGTATACCCCTCCTTACTAAACCCATTACACACCCCTTACATTTGCTAGCTTATTCAATCTCTTTTCCTTCTCTATTCTTAACAGAAGAAGTTTCATTTAGCTATTCTGGTGAGGCGGTCTAAATTAAATGGCTCAAAAACTATGTCCGCTAGTCGGCGAGAACGAGAGAGGGCAACGTAGTAACATCCCGATTTGTGGATGGTCACTGCCCATGCTAATATAAGAGGGAATTGGGTTCTGGAATAAGTGATCTCTCCAGAACGCCAAGATCGAGTAACGGCCGCTATGGGCACAGAATTGTTAATATGTGGCCCAGTGTAGGTGTCAAATTGGTTCATTATCACCAAAGGTTAATCTGTAGGTGGGGAACAATTCGAGGGTAAACCAATTGAGTAACAGTGCCTAATGCACCATTCACCAAGCCCTGTTTTAACTCACAAATTGGTCTGAAGCATGACTCTGCTGCCGACACAGAGGTAAATGGTTTTTTCCAATCCCTGGGCCTGCTGATCAGCGTAGGCCTGTGCAGCTTCTTTATTATTGTGGTTCGCCGGTACTTTCGCTGTAGGCCGGTTCCGGGCTTTTAGCCTATTACAATTGTAATTTTGAATTTTGAACACTTTTGTTATCAGAATATAACTGCATGCAGTACTTTACCTTATTACATTGACATTTAAGCAGAGTTCATTTAAGCGGGCTCGGTCATTGACTTTGGTCTGCGAGGTTAACAAAAAGGGTTATCAAAAAAACCTTTTTGCAAGTGACTTGCTGTCTTTCTTTCCTGAGTTTTATTCCCCAGATCCAAAACCCTTCATCATATCTTCACTAAATTTATAAGAAACTTATAAGCAATTCTTCCAAACAAACATTGAATCATTAGAATCGGTTTATATTAGAAAGTGATATGAGCATCTGTATTATTAATATTTGAGCTGCAGTTGTCTTTTGAAGAATTTCGGTCTCCAGTTCCAAGATGTTTTGTCCGATCTTAAAAAAATTACATGGGACCAACCTTGCAGTGCATTCTTTAAAACGAAACATATATTTTTTAAATCGGTTTGTATTTGACGGAGTTATGAGGTAACATACACAAAAAAAAAACAAAAATGTCGAATTGATAACCTCCTTTTAGAAGTTGACTGAAAAATCAAGTCGATCTTGTAAACTTATAAAAAAAAACCATAGCGAGTTCTAAGAGTTTTAAAATTTTTCTTGCGACATCTATTGTTTTTTTTATGAACTAGATGGTATTCAATGTACGCAACAAAATTAATGTTTGACAATTTTCTTATTTTCTTAAAAATCGTGGTCAAGACATTGACCTTGTAACTCGGAAGTCGTGGGTTTAATTCCCACGGTAGACATGCATTTTTAAGAAAGTTGTTCAGTAACCCGGACTGAATCGACCCTTAAATAGTTTCAGTATATTTTGTAAGAAGATTTGTATTGTATATCCGTTACGGCTCAGTCAGCTAGATTTCGCGAGTCACCCTAAACTCGTTCAAGTATACGTACCGTATAAAAAAGTTGTTCAAATAAAAAACATGCGTTTTTATAATGGCAACAAAAAAGTTGAAGGACATTTTTGAAAATATTTTAAAATGGCGGATATATGACAGTTTTAAAATTTCAAACCCCCATATTTCCGCCATTTTGAAAAATTTCGAAAAACTGGCTCGACCAAAAAAATTCTATTTAGTTGCTGAACCTGCTTACAAAATTTCATGAGAATCGGTTAAGAAATGCGACCTGTAGGCGAGAACAGACAGACAGACAGACAGACAGACAGACAGACAGACAGACAGACGGACAAAAGAATTTTTGGCCAATGTCGAAACTGAGACGCTTCGCTCGCTTCGCTCGCTCGGTCAATAATCTTCATTGAATATAAATTAACACACACATGCTACGCAGTGGCGGAACAGGTTTTAAGCTGGTAAGAGTCCGGTACTACTTAGGTCTCCCTTCCCAGGAGTCCATGATGGATTTTCGTCTTTCACCATTAGTCTCAAAAAACCATTTGGCAGTTGGCCACCACCGTTTCAATCAATTATACAACTCTGCTAACTAGCTAGAATTAAGTGCAACAATATGAAGCTAATTATTTCGTTATAGCCCAGCTGGCTTGCAATTAACCTACAATTTGCACTAATTGCAAACCACCAGCCAGCTTGCATCTTTGTTTTAATTGTAGAGTAAGTGAATAGAAAGTTATAGTTAACAAAGATTATATTTACGTACAAGTAATAAAGAAATACATATTTTATAAAACTAGCTTTTATTTAAAAATGAATTTAAAAGCTTAATGCCTCCCATGCTCGTCTGGGACTCCCATGCTGGTCTGGGAGAAATAAAAAAACTTAGAATGTACCAGCTGCTTCTCTTCCCACGCATATCGTAAAAGCCGATCGAGGGAATGGGCAAAAATGCAAATCATGTTAACAGGCGATGCGGCTAGCAATCCATCACTGTATTGATTGCTTTTCCATCTTCTCCCCCACCATGACGCTAAAAGTGGCTTTTGGATCTTGCGGCCCTGGGCTCTGCATAGAACCGCAAGACCCAAAATGCTCTGTCTGCCCCATTAGGGATAAAGACGTGATAGTATGTATGTATGTAAAAGTTTAAGAAAGTAGAAGTTTTCCATACTGATGATCGAACATGATATAACCACTATATTCTATTTCAAGTTTATATTTTTATGTGAAAAGAGTCAAATTGTAGTGTGTGTGGCACCCTTAAAGATGTGCAACACTTGCTATTGGAATGTGTACGAAATGAAAGGGAAAGACAGTCACTGAGCAGTCGTAATTTGAATAAATTTGATATTGGTGTTATCTCTTGTTTATTATCAGAGCCATCCTCGGATGGAGCGATAGCAGTATATAAATTAGCAGCGGCTGCGCAACAGTTACTCCCTTTAATGTAGACAAATTAGATAGGTTAGGTTACGATAAGGCTGTCATGTTTTAAAAAAAAACATAAAAATAAAGATTAAAAAAAATTATGTGGGAAACCAATTATAACCCTAGATAATTGCAATATCTTTGAAATTTCAAAATTCTGCCTAAATCGGGCATGTCGTTTCGAAATAAAACGTAGATTAAATTTGTTTGGAAAAGTGTATTTTGGTCTAGGGTAAAGGGACTCTTAAAGGAGTACTTTAAGCTTTACTTCAAGACGAACCAAACTAGCCCAAACTCAATGGGGTTGCGACTTTTTATTACAGAGTTCCTATGGACACCTGTCGGCTCCATCATCATATCAGCCCAATGTAGTCATAATATTGCATTATACGTACGCGTGCAAAATTGCAGTTCAGTCGGAAACCGGAAAGTGGGTCAAATTTAACTTATGTATTTGATTATTACAGGCAGACAACGGGACAAAAGCTTGTACTTAATAAAAAAATGACGGGTTGCACTCTGGGAGTGCCGGCAGAAGTGAAAACTTGAATATTAACGTTGTGCATTTTTGATATATGAAACAGGAGGCGCAGGCATACATTTTCGCCGCGCCGTAGAAAGAGAGGGGGATACTCCCTCTCCTACGCCGCGACAGCTGTCTACTCTCCATCCGTCTTACGAATTTTCGATCAGGTCACGTGTCCTGACGCGAGCGTGTCCTGACGCGAGTTTAACATTTTTTACCCATTCCAAAAAAAGTGCACAACGCCGCTAAAGAAGTGTTCACTTCAAAAACTATGTTAGGTAGTTATGCCAGTTTTCAGCCTTACTCTTTCTTTAGAGCTTAAGCTTGAATTGGATCTTATTTGTCGGAATGACAGAAAGATTCAGCACGACCGGACGTGCTATAGCGTTCCGCCGCTCTCTCTCGCTCTAGCATATGAAGGGTCTGAGAGACAGAAAAGGATAACAGCATAGAAAGGTACTGTTCCGATGAATCCCAACCCTAAACGACCTGATCCATGCCTATTCTTTTAGTTATTATTTTCTGACAGAGTGATCGCCGGATGACCAGAGCTCTTCGGTCAGAAGGCATTCCTTCCTTATATACAAGGATTTCATCATGGGATGTGACTAGGAACCTTCACTATTTTGATTCCCTTTTCACCATCCCAGTGAAAGTGACCTTTAGGGCTGCCTCTTAAGAGTCCCCTTACCCTAGACTTCTCCATACAAACGTAGTCTACGTTTAATTTTGAAACCACATGTCAGATTCCGGTAAAAATTGGTGATTGTAAAGAAATTGCAATTATCTAGGGTAATAACTGATTTCCTACAGTAAAATTATGAACTGGAAAGAAAATATAACGATTTAGAAGTTCCCCATACTAATGGTCAAAAATGATATAAAACACTATATTCTATTTCAAGTTTATATTTTTAATGTCGGAAACTAGTTATTACCCTAGATAATTGCAATATCTTTGAAAATTTTTGTCAAAATCGGACATGTCGTTTTGAAATAAAACGTAGACTACGTTTGTATGGAAAGTTGTATTTTGGTCTAGGGTAAGGGGATTCTTAAGGACAACAGACGTGATTAGTATAGGACTAAGCTATTACGTCTAACTCCCTAATTAAACACGAACTAAGTACTACAATATAAAGCTAATCATCTCGTTAGCGCAGCCGGCTAGCAATTAACGGACAGTTGTGTACTAATTGCATTCCAGTTGTAAAGTAACTAAAGACAGAGTAAGTCTAACTTGTTCACAACCAAATCGCTTTACTGTTTCCAAGAGCTCGGTGTCTTGGTGGGCCATTAGGAAGGCTTAAATAGTTTTGTATTTATGTGATGAAAGCTGGATGAAAGTTCCAATGTATTCAAACTGGTTTACCTTTCATTGAAGCACGGCAGCCTCTTAGTTGCGTAGCAACGCTAGAGCTGATTGATGAACTAACAACAATGCGAACAATACACCTACAACGCTATTTGCTGAGCAACTACATTGATTTTAAGATTAATGACTTGTAGGTAGTATTTTGGGTGTGTATTAAAAGTATTTTCGAATTATATATTTAAAGCAAATAATCGAATCCATATAAAAATGGCTGATATTTCCAAAACCGCAATTACTACACCATTTGTAATTTTTAAGTTCTTAAACATGACATTTGGTAAAATGCAGTTGATTCGTCATCGAAGACAGATGAGTATTTACAAAAACAACGTGTTATTTTGTATTTTTATTTTATTCTTCTCTGCTAATAGGGCAAACAAAACATTTTATATGATCTTGCCCAAATTGTAATTTAAGGAGCCTCTTAGTCGCGTAGCAACGCTCCAAGCCAATTGATTAGGAGCAAACAAACATTGAGAACAATACATTGCCGCACCTACTTACACCACTGTTTGCTCGAGGTTTGTTCAAACCAATGACAGTATTGATTCGTCGACGGGGTTAATGAGATTTTGACGACGGCGGTTGAAGTTGAGATTAATTATACCTGTACTGTACCGATGATGAATACATAAACAAATACATAAATACATTATCCAGTTTTTATTTCTAACTAGCTGTGCCTGTTTGCTTGGCTCCCGTGGAAATTTCGGGATAAAACTAACCTATGTCCTTCCCTGGGTATCAAATTTCGTCTAAATAGGTAATAATAAGGTATCGAGCATCAACTACCTCCGTGGTGTAGTGGTTAGAGCGTTCGGCTCATACCCGGAGGTCGCGGGTTCGATTCCCGGCGGGGGCAACGACTTTGTGTTGTTGTCCTAGTTTGGTTAGGACATTGCAGGCTGATCACCTGATTGCCTGATAAGTAAAATGATCCGTGCTTCGGAGGGCACGTTAAGCCGTCGGTCCCGGTCACTGTTTTTGACATTGGTCGTTACCTAAAACCATGTCAGAGGCCTTTAAGGCGGTTTAAAATTTCTGACACTAGTGTTAGTCACTAACACACACGATAAGAAGAAGATAATAAGGTAGTAACAAATAAGGTAATCGTAAGGATGGGACAGATAGAGCATTTTGGGTCTTGCGAGCTTTAGCAGACAGAGCCCAGGGCCGCAAGACTCAAAAGCAAGATGATGGGCGAGAAGGTGGAAAAAGAAATCAAAATAGTGATGTTTACGAACACGGTGCATTAAAAAGCCCGAGAAGGTGGAAAAAGAAATCAAAATAGTGATGTTTACGAACACGGTGCATTAAAAAGCCTCCATAGTATTCCATACCTGACGACCAGACATAGACACGGTTTAAGACCGTGCGTAGACCCAACGAAACGTGTTTTTGTTATTGGCTTATGATGGCAACTTTTGAGGAAAAGATTTATATGTAGAATAAAAGAAGAATAGTCTCAGTAATATTCCATAGGAACTTCAATTTATTGATCAGTATTCATTACTCTTTTCAGAATTTTATCAGCCAGATGTTGTAAACATCTCCGTTACATCAACACATCTGACCTACAAATGAATAGGGGTTAAAACAAATGTATTGTTGGAAACTACATTGTTCTTGACACAAAGGCAGGCAATCACTGACAGCCTTAATTGTTACCGTCGCGTGATGTTATCAATGGGCGACTATCTATTTTTATTTTCATGGAATATTTGTTTCCAATGAAAAATACCATTTATTATTAGACGGCAGCATTTATCATGCAAATAATAACAAAAAAATATAAAACACGTGTACAACTTTAATAAATATTGCAATAATACGTATATATGGAGGATATTTTTGTTCATTACTCTGTAAAGTATAAGTAATGAATTTAATTTGCTTCGACTATGAATTTGACGACATGAATATTGATACGTCAAATGCCCAATGCTTAAAATCTGACACTAATGTTAACTATTAACTTACTTTATAAGAGAAAGAAGTCAAGTAGGCTTAAACAACTCGCTTTATTCATGACATAATCAAAATCCCGGGTCACACCTAGACGAGAGCAGCACAGGACCGAAATGGGTGGCGTCGACGAAGAGAGGCCTGGGTTAATAATGATGATGATGATGATACAACCGCTGCTTATTTCATAAACCAGTGTATCACACTCTTCTGCTAACCATTTATCTATATTTTTGCTTTCATTAAGTTGTTGAATGTAAGACTGTAGAGATTTGGTTAAAATTTTCCAATAATTGGCTTTGGTCTACCCCTTGGTTTGCAAAGGACAGACGGCAGGCTGTCGCTCTGTGTAAAAACCAGTAACCTCGTCAAATTACCTAGGTTAGGTAGCAGACCGAGGGCTTTGAAGCGTCACCGCTCAGGATGCAACCGGAAATATGGGAGGATGATGAATGCATTAAAGAGAAAAATAAAGAAATTTTGAATTATGAAGAAATAACCAGCCAAGTGCCAGTTGGACTCGCGCAAGAAAAATCACGTTTGTTGTAAACCCCACTTAAATATTTATTTTTTTTGGAAAAAATATACAACACCTGTGAAAATTTCAACTGTCTACCTATCACGGTTCATAAGATACAGCCTGCTGACAGACAGTCAGACAGACGGACAGACAGCGGAGCCTTAATATTAGGGTCCCGTTATGTTAGAAATTAGTGATTAAATATATCTTTCCAGGGTTTACAATGTACACGACCTGCGTGATCTGGCTAGCGTTCGTGCCGCTGTACTTTGGCACGGCATCGCACGTCCCGCTGCGCGTCACCAGTATGGCGGTCACCATCTCGCTCAGCGCTAGCGTCACGCTCGTCTGTCTCTTTTCTCCGAAGGTAACATTTACCGTCGCAACTAGTAAACAACTAACCCTCTACTTCGGCACAGTGTAGAACGTCACCAGTATGGCGGTCACCATCTCGCTCAACGCCAGCGTCACGCTCGTCTGTCTCTTTTCTCCGAAGGTAACATTTACCGTCGCAACTAGTAAACAACTAACTCTACTTCGGCACAGTATAGAACGTCACCAATATGGCGGTCACCATCTCGCTCAGCGCCAGCGCCTCTCTCGTCAGTCTCTTCTCTCCAAAGGTAATTTTTACACCAGAAATGATATGCTTGTTAATGATCACGCAAAGATGCCAAGGACTGTGAAGAAGAAAAAGCCTCTAATCTAAATATACAAAATTTTAAGGCCATGGACAAACATGATAGAATTTGAATTTTTGAATCTTTGAATCACGAACACAACAATACGATAGGACCTAGAATACAACCCTGTAGAACTGCTGGTTTTATGAAAGCAATATATATCCCTTAATGTTCTGCAAATTATTATAATTCAATAGTCATCAAAAATTTTATTGGTGCCTCTTTTAAAAAGCAGTAACAAAATTTGAACGCATCTCTCTGATTCTTTATTACTACTTATAGCAAAAGCTATAAATAATCCACAAAAATTTGCATTCTAAGTTTAAAGATGCGAAAATGCTGCATTTGCAAATGAGATTTTTGCGTTTACCTATATTACTAACGTAAATAATTTCAATTTTGTTTCCAGCTGTACATAATCCTGATCCGACCGGAGCGGAACGTCCGGCAGAGCATCATGCCGGTTCGGTACAGCAGGAAACCAGCGCCCACGCATGCCACCATACCTCACCACCCCACGCAGAATAAAAGTGAGCCTTCTCTTTCATATAACCTAAGTAGGTGTAGTTAAGTAGTGTATAGTTAAGTAAAATAAAGAAGAGATGTTACTAGACACTGGCAAAATAAGCTTCAACGAAGTTTAACCGCCATAATCAAGAAAAGAAAAAAAAAGAAAACTATTGTAAACTATTGTAAAACAATATTAATTGTATTTCATCATCATCATCACCGGGTCTCTTTAAGCTTTGTTCAGCTTAATTCCTAAGTTGCCTTCTACGACACCCAGAGGGGACTCGGAGTGGTCCTATTGTACCTTTCCGGAAACCACACGGCAAATTTGATTATACCTAAAATGTTTCTTTTATTACAGAACCTGTGTGTGCAGACAAAGAGACTCAAACCGATCCAGCAGAATTCTGTAAGCTGACAAATGGACAAACACAAATCAGCGATAAGGAGAAAGGTGATGCAAACAAAGAAGAAAAACCAGACCTTCAATGTAATAATATTAACTCTATACCAAACAATGTAAATGACAAAGCTAACAATGTAAATATAACTAATGAAAAAGCTGATACCTTATAGCAACGACATTCCTCCAGATCGCTGAATGAATTTATACCTAAAAATAAAAATAATAATAGCAGTATAAAGAAAAAAAGTTGTTCATGCAAAGGCAGGGAAAGAAAACCAGTTGTAGTTTAAGGAGTTTTAAATGTTTTGAATGGAACAAGTATTTATTGAAAGATTTAAATTTAAAGGATTGGTTGAATGTGAATTGTTAAATATATAAGATACATAATAGTTCTTCCCATTAGAAATTGTACTTATCTAGTTGTATTTTAATAATATATAAATATCACAAACAGTCTCAGTGTATCTAATTCAATAAGCTTTGTAAATATTAGCCAAATATCACTTTTCAATCTTTAATGCCATATTATCAATCGTTACACATTTGTAAATATATTCAACATATTTTACGTGTAAATAAATGATTAATGTATGTAAATAATGATATATCGTAAAAGACAAGATAGTGATGTGTATTGTAAATACGATGTATTTAAATATAATGTACTTATTATATAAAAATCTGTTTGATATATCAAATGTATAATGTAAGTTATCAAATCTGTAATATGAACAGGGTGAAGCCATGAGCCAGGGCTGTAGAAATGAAGATAAGTGTGACTGAGTTATTTTCAAAATTGAGACTGCTTACGTAAAATTAGGAATAAATGTGTGTTTTGAATTTGAATGAGTGAATATGGAACAACTAACTTTATTTTCCCTAAATCAATGGTAATCCTATCATAGTGACTCCTAAATTTAAAATATTTGGTAAAACATACTAGTAAGATCTTATTAAAATCATAGATAACATAAGAGATATATAGTAGGTTAAGAAATAGATATTTAAAATATAAACAGATATTACATTTACGATGATAGAATATATAATAAGCAGACATTTTTATGCACTTCTATAATAATCACTATACCTAGATAGCTAAAAATAATATTACGTACTTATTAAAAATCAGCAAAACAAACTTAACAACATATTTTATCAGTACTTAACATCTAACAGAAGCTACATTATTACACTTGTTGATTCATAATAGACAAGTATTTTTCTAATTAACTATTAAATAAAATATGTATGTACTTGCCCAGCCAAGATGAATAATTCAATAAACTTCTTGAAATTGAATTAAATTAAATACAACGGTGAGGAAGCATATTTGGTCCAGTCTTTTTATTTGTGCAATGAGAGTGTAGAATAAACTTATTATTATATTAATTTGCCAACTGTCCAAAAAGCTTTTTGTTGTTTTGGTTATTTTTTAAACTATCGCGCTTTGAACCCATGATAATAACTATGTGAGAACAGGACTAAGCACGAACCTGTTTAGTCACAAGAACAAAAAATTATAGACATTAATCAAGCTTTTTACTGATCTTAATTACTTACTTATAAGTTCCTTCTCTTGTTCAGATTGTATGGCACAATCAAATTTTGAAACATGGTTTTTTTTGGGATCATAAACTTTAGACCCCGCTAATAACTTGGTTTTCCATCTTAAACATATTAAATATTTTATTCG
This sequence comes from Acrobasis consociella, assembly GCA_963555685.1. NCBI lineage: Eukaryota > Metazoa > Arthropoda > Insecta > Lepidoptera > Pyralidae > Acrobasis > Acrobasis consociella. Next base: position 1,420,716 of record OY743118.1, read on the forward strand.
TATCTTCATTCAATGAAAAAAAATACCCCCTCTTCTCGACAGGCATTTCTCTTTTACTTATCAATCCCAAATTTCAGAGAGAATCAGCAGTAACTTTAGCTGAAAACATAGAAACATAGTTTTTCTTTAAATGAGATTAAAAAAAAATTGGTTGTTTGTAAAGTAGGTTTACGATCGAGATGTTTACGTGATAACGTCGTTTCACGGAATGACTGGCAGCGCTCGAGATGAGACGGGAGATCGGTCCGTCTCTCTCTCGTTATACCTGCGATCGCGCTCGTGAGGTTTTGGTGTGACACAAGTTTCTGAACATGTCACCCGACTAAAACGATTTTAAAGACGTTATCACGTCAAAAACTATATTTCCTCTTCTCGACAGGAGTTGAAACTGGTGTTAATATATCGCTTTATATTTCCATGTAAGTACCATGTAAATGTGAAAGAATGTGTATGTACTTGCGAACAGTGATGATTAGTACGAAGGTCCTTCATTGCTACAGTCTTTTGCTTGCCCTGTGCATATGCAAGTACTATAAGTACTCGTATTATTATAATTATAGGTATTTACGCAAATAAACAGTTTTGATGTTTCACTGTGTTTTCTTGAACCTTCTTATACATTATATGTAGGTACTCACAGTTTCTTGGCCAGTTGTAAGTATACCTACTACCTCGTTACAGGCTCTGATGAAACCTTTTTAGCCCTTTTTATAAAATCTCATAATGAATCCTTGTTTTTTTCAAAGACTGTAGGTGTATTGTAGATAGAGCTTTCAGCAATTAATGTTCGTCACTTACACAAAAACAAAACAAACATAACAAATAGTTACCTAAATAAAGAAACGAAATGCTTTGAGAGAAGACAGGTGTTCACACGGTACTACGAGCATCTCGTCTTGGCGAGGGCACTCCCGTACACCCAGGTCTGCAACAACTGCAACATCCTTGCTGAGTAGGTACACCTATGTCAGATTTTCAAGATTCATCAAGGCATTTTGTGTACCTACTAAGATATACAAATAACCAACCTGCCTTCCACAATGTACGGATGACCAGCTAAGAAAAGCCAGTAAAAACATGCACTACAGAAAAACACACATAATTATTGTAGTGCTTAACTTGGTTTCTACCCGCATCACTCTGCTGTGCAACCTAAAGCACGTGCCACTCATCAGCTCACCACTGACCAAAGAAAAAGTGACTAAATAGTGAACTCTACGGATAGGTACTGAGTTACTGACTGAAGATAAAAATCACGAAAAGTATCTATTCTCTTTAATCATAAAAACCATCGTCTTCTGTGGATGTATACGTTTAGATATTTGAGCACAACCATGAGCACAACTAAAAATTAAAAGTTTAGAAGTTAGTATTGCTAGCTTTTAAATAACAACCTAAATGAGGTCTTTTCAGAATAGAAATTTAAAAAAATAAGTCTAGATGGCGTTGATAAAAAGGCATGTGTCAATGTCATAGATGGCAATATTTAATGTCCTGTCACTCTCTATAGGGGTGGGTCGTCAACGGTTTTGTCGTCGACGAAACGAGACCGTTTTCCGTCAACTTTAAACGAGTTCATAAAACAGTCTAATTTTCGACTAGTTAGGAACCACATTGAGGAACTATGACAACGTAAACTAAACTTTTATGGCATGATTCAACGACAACGTCAACGTCGTGACGTGAACTAGACTAGAGTCAAATGAGACCTAAAAAATACCGTAAATCAAGTCTAATAACCTGTTTATAAACTAAAAATACAATCTATGCGTATGACAATAGAATTGAACTGCGCCCACTCATAGCATGGATTTCGCGCATGCGCGCGGCAGAGACAGCCATATCGGCAAATATTAAAGTATGAATGAAGGGAACAGATTGCTAGCTTCGGTTGGCGTAGCGAAGCGACGAAGAGCCACGATCATTATCATTCGATCATTTTGGTTTATCATTCGACGGTAAACTAGTCGAATAGTTCATGCACTTCATGCCAGTTAACGGTTGAAATAAACCGTTCGTTCATTCAACGTCCAGTCTACTCTCTAGGTATCTATGTAGGTAATATAAACATAACTATTTACTGTTTCATTTATAATGTTTGCTTATTAATATTCTAACAAAAAAAATATATATACTACGTTATAATTATGGTTAGCCCATGTATTGTGAAAAACGGTCAAAATATTGGCACTTGTCGTTTTCCTTAAGACGAAATCACAATGAATACAAGCTTTACGACATAATATCAAGTCTGGACTAACTTTTCATAAGAATTCTCTCATATATTTACTGAATTAAGGAAAAATTCTTAGTAGAATGTAAATTGCTTACATTTTACAAGTACTGTCGCCGCCTTCAGAATTTATTATAACTATGGGGAATAACTAAAAACTCTTAAAGAAACCCAAAGGCGGCGAAAGACAATATATGCATTGAGAAACAATTGCCAACTGCAAACATGTTGCATTGTGACTCATACCTTTAGATTATGTATGCATTGCGCTATCCATCTGTGTCCATCTCCTCAACGCATACAAATAATGGTCTGCTTCGCTAGTATAACATCTGCCATCGCTACCTGTAGAGATAAATATAATTATGATTCCAACTGAATGAAATCACCAGTGCCTAGGATCATGTTAAACTTCATTAAATCAATATTATCATAAAATTAACTTTAACCATGGAGAATAGCGTCTTCATCTTTTATGGATCCTTTTTGTCTATAGACTGGGCTAAGAGGGACGCATCCCAAATCTAAACCAGCATAGCTTGGCTAAGGCCACGACAGACCAGAGTGTCCGCCGGGTCAGCGCACCGCTGCATGACCAGCTACAATCTAACCAGCATAAACCAATACTAGTTGATACGTGCCCTAGCTTGGCTAAGGCCACGACAGACCTGAGTGTCCGCCGGGTCAGGGCAACGCCGCATGACCAGCTACAATCTAACCAGCATAAACCAATACTAGTTGATACGTGCCCTAGCTTGGCTAAGGCCACGACAGACCTGAGTGTCCGCCGGGTCAGGGCAACGCCGCATGACCAGCTACATTCCCCGGGGACAAAAACCATACCACCTCTGGGGTATGGACGCCTATAATTCTCTTACATGGTTCGGTCCGATTCCTCCTCGAGGAACACGGAACGTCTTCATATATTATTGATAACTACTTTAAAATAAGAACTAATCCTAGACACTTAGCTTTATTACAGAAGACCGCCAGACCAGGCCTTCGATCCAACACAGAAAAATAATTTTACTTAGTGCGTAAGACGCATTGCCGCGTTACGTTTAAAATAATCTTTTCACATAAAGGCATAGACAACAGATAGCGATAGCAAACTTACCATAAACTAAAAAGTGTTGCTATGTTTAATATTTACATCTCGCGAAGAGTCGCGACAAGTACAGCATTTCTGAAGTACTGGGCGTTTTTGTCTTTTTGAAACTGGTTTCTATGAGAGAAACGAACGAACGGTTTTCGATTCATATACATTTAGTTATACTGAGAACGGACGACCACACCGGGTGAAACGAAGAAACGAATAACGAAACGATCCCCGATATCCAAAACATGAACGAACATTTCTTCCGTTCCGCCCGTTTATTCGTTTTTTCTCCTACAAACACGTTTCTTTCGTAATGTTTATTTAATTAATTAATAATTATAGAAAATAATTTTATATCTTATTCAAAGGAGAGGGAAAGCAGTTTTTCGTGAAACTGGTTCTCAATCCAGTTCCTTTGCCAGATGAAACCAGCCCGTTTCGTTTTCTGCAAAACCCGTTACGACCCACCACTATTTGACACTTGACCAAGGCATCAAAGCCATCTGGTGAGAAAAAGAGTTACAATTTTTTTTTTTTAAATGTCACTTTGAAAACCCCTCATTATGGGAAATTTTCAAAATTACAAAAAGTAAGCAGTAAAGGGAATATCGGCATCTTTTCTACTGTTTTTTTTTTTCACCAATTAAAGAGTTGTTTCATTTATAAGTCTCTTACTGAAGCATCGATACCTACGACTTACGATGGATGAAAGAATATCGCACTATATACAATTAACGCAAGCTCGCACGACGCCGCACGATCACACACCCGTGGTGCGATTTTTCAAACGCGGAGTCACTAAACGAACGGTTTTTTTGTATGGAAAAACCATTAGTTTAGGTGACTCCGCGTTTCAAAAATCGCACTTCAGTTACTAGTCACTACATGGTCACTACACTCACTACTCACTACGCACGACATGGGGTTCTTCAAAAGGTGTGTTAATAGGACTCTAAAAGGCCGGCAACGCATAGACGGCACCTCCGGTGTTGTATGTGTCCATGGGCAGCGATGACCTTTTACCATCAGGAGGCTCGCTTGCTCGTTTGCCGACTTATAACATAAAAAAAAAAAAAACGACACGACATGACATCACATGACACGCGACGGGGCGGCGCGCGGCAACACATCGGTGTTGCCGCGCGCCGCCCCGTCGCGAAAGGAAAGGAGATATCTCGTAGTTGCTCGAATTTCCTGTGAATTTCAAGTCAAGGTACTGGCAACACTGCTTTTGACATTGACATTTCAAACAAACAAAATGTCACTTTCGGTGAAATAGAAAAAAAAAAGAAATTTGGTTTGGGATTTTGCCCGTCTTTGTGTTGCTGATCACACGTGCTTTTATAAAAATCGTCATTTTCCTATATTTGTGCATTGAGTTGCCATAATTTTTTGTTTGTGACGTTCTGGTTGTGGTAATACGTAAGTGATTGTTATATTTTTTGGTGCAATTCATCGTTTTAGCGATGGATGATCCCCCTGATGGGGGAGGTAAGTCTCCCCCTGACATTACAATGGACGAGGAAGGCTTTACTCCTGCCCAAAAGCCTAAAAGATTGAAACGTCAGGCGGATTCAGAAGCCCCAGTCCCGGTGGAAGCTAAAAAAACGAATTCCCCTGCTCAATCTATTCAATCTGTCTTTACGAGACAAGGGTATGAAGAAGATGCCCATTTGCATTACTCGGATTCGGACCCAGGCCCGTACGTCACCCACGTAAGTCGTACAGAACCAGATAATTCTGCTGGATTAACTATCCGCGTTTTAAAGTTCGCCCAACTCATGCATCGAACAAATGTTTGTGGAATCGCAGATGATGGAATTAAACCTATCAGCCGTAGCAAAATTGCTGTTTCTTTTAAAACTGCCGGAGAAGCGAACAACTTCTTGTCTAACCCTGTTCTGTCGGAAAATAAACTCGTAGCCATTATTCCAAAATTCCTTGTCTCCCGTATGGGGGTCATCCGTAACGTCCCTACTGAATGGTCACTAGAAGACTTAATAAATGATCTCCAAACCCCAAGAGGTTCTGGTTTAGTAGTGAGAGCTAGGAGATTAAATATTAAAAAGAAAACCGATTCTGGAGTTACTTGGGTTCCCTCTACTACTGTAGTCCTCACTTTTCTGGGCCAATCACTCCCTTCTAAGGTCTTTTGCTACAAGACTTCTATGGACGTCGACATCTACCACTTACCTACCATCCAGTGCCGAAGCTGCTGTAAATTTGGACATGTAAAAAGCCAATGCAGATCCAAGCCACGATGTTATAAATGTGGACAAGGACACCCTGGTGAAGAATGTGATGTGGAAGACCATGTCTGTTTTCTGTGTAATGGAAAACACATGGCAACTGATGCTAGATGCCCAGAACACATTCGCCTAAAATCAATAAAGTTTGTCATGTCAGAGGAAAATCTAAGCTATACAGATGCAGCTCGTAGGTTCCCAGCTACTAAAACTTCCTATGCAGAGGTTACAGCCTCCAATGCTCCCTTCCAATCCCAAAGGTCCCCTTCACGCTCCCAGGCCCCGGAGTATGTATCATACTACTCCCCAGCAAACACATCTTATAAAAAAACCATATTTAAGTCCCCAAGACCCACCCCCACCCTTGGCAAATCATATGACCATGAGGCCCACAACTTTTTAACTCAAATTCCCAAATCAACACAACCAAATGGTTGTGCTCTGCAAGACAGCCCCCCCAGCCCCACCAGCCCCACCCCTAAGCTCACACCTAATGATAACCTTATAGAACTATTAGTCTGTACATTAATTAATATTGTCTCAAAATTCTCAGATGCCCTACCGAACAATGTCAATACCCTACTTCAGCAGCTTTTATCCTCATTAATAACATATAATGGATCACACCCAAAAGGACATCCTACAGTGGAACTGTAAGAGTGTCCGCAGCAAAAATAATGAACTTATTTCTCTCTTCAACCAATACAAACCTGTTGCCGCTGCCATCTCGGAGACTTGGTTACGCCCGGGATCTCGCTTTCGGATCTCCGGGTATTCTTGTCTTCGGGATGACAGGGATGACGGGTATGGAGGCTGTGCCCTCTTTCTTTCAAATTTATATACCTTCTCACAAATAGTTATTCCTCCCCACAACTCTGATTTCCATGTGGTTGCTGCCAAATGTATTGGATTATCCCTTGTCTCCATTTATATTCCTTACCCTAATATCCAAATCATTACTGAACTAAATTCTATCCTCTCCAACATTCCTAAACCAATGATTGTGCTTGGTGATTTTAATATTAAAAGTACTCTGTGGGGTTATGCTGAAGATGATGACACTATCCTTCCATACTTTCTGGATCTCTTAGACTCTCAAGATCTATGTGTCATTAATGATGGTTCCCCAACACGAAGGACCTCACCGACTCAGAATAAAAGTGCCCCAGACCTTACATTGTCCTCCCCTAATTTGGCCCCTTGCCTTTCTTGGTCTGTTCATCCTAACACATACGGTAGCGACCATATGCCTATTATAACTTCTCTTTTTTCCTCTTTTAAACCATCTCCCCCCATTGAACCCCTCTTGAAATTCCGTACTCAACATGCAGATTGGTCAATATATTCTATGGCATTGGATGAAGAATTGTGCTCTCTCCCATTCGTTGATAGTACAAACGCTCATCTTATTTATGACCAGTTCATAACATGTATTCAGTCCGCAGCTAATAGATCTATTCCAAGAAAAAAATCTTCTAATTCCCATATACCCTCTCCCCCCTGGTGGGACCATGAGTGTACTGCCAGTGTTAATGAAAGAAAAGATGCTGAAGATCAATATTTATCAGAAATTAACATGTCCAATTATCTTAACTACAAAAAGGTTAATGCACGCACAAGAAGATTTCTAGCTAAAAAGAAAAAATTAGGTTGGAACAACTTCTGTGAGTCCCTATCACCCAGAACTCACTCTTCCGTTGTTTGGAAGAACATTAAAGCTTTCCGACGAAGCTTAGTGGACAATAATTCTTCATCTAATGACCCATCTCCTTGGCTGGAAGGCTTTTTAGATAGACTGGCTCCTCCCTATGCTCCCAACGTTGATTGCCTTCCTCCATTGCAATCAAACACTCCATCCTCTGACATGATGAATCAGGAATTCTCTTTTGCGGAACTGATGAGTGCTCTTGATCATCTGAAGGATTCTGCTCCGGGTATTGATGGTATCCCATATTCTTTTGTCTGCAAAGCTTCTCCCTCTGCAAAACGTTATCTTCTGAATATTATAAATGGTATCTTCTTGTCCGGTAATATTCCAGAATCCTGGAAAACTCAAATAATAATTCCCATACTAAAACCAGGTAAAGACCCATCCGATCCTTCTTCCTATAGACCCATTGCTCTTAGCTCAGTCATCATTAAAATTATGGAACATCTAATTAAAAACCGATTAGAATGGATAGTTGAGAATAGGAACCTTTTATCTAAATCCCAATTTGGATTTCGACGCTCAAGGGGTACCACAGACAGCCTTAGCATCTTGTGTTCTACGATTAGATCGGCCTTCTCTAACAATGAAAGTGTCATTGGAGTCTTTCTTGACATTTCATCGGCTTATGACAACGTTCAACTCCCATTGCTCAGGCAAAAAATGTTGCAGCTGAGCATCCCGGAGAGACTCGTCAACGCTATAAGCATGATTTTTTCAGCCCGATCTATTCGCGTCCGCGTCAATGGTATTTTACTTCCTCCTCGAAATGTCTGGATGGGCCTTCCTCAAGGGTCAGTCCTTAGTCCCATTCTATACAATATTTACACCTATGACTTAGATCAAACGGTATCCAGCTTTTGCGAATCCCTACAGTACGCTGATGATATCGCCATATATGCACGAAGTGAGAATTTCGAAGAGATATCTTCACGTTTAAATTCTGCCCTTTATTATCTGAACGACTGGTTAATCAATCACGGGCTTACTTTGTCAATTGGCAAATGTAGCGCAGTTGTATTCTCTCGGAAAAGGTCCATCCCCGCTATTAATCTGTCTGTTAACAATATTCCCATCGAAATTGAAAATAAAGTTAAATTTTTAGGCGTATTTTTAGACTCTAAAATGACTGGTGTATCACACTTAAATTATGTCTCACAGAAAGCTGAGAAAGGCTTAAATGTCCTACGTGCCGTATCAGGTGTACGATGGGGTGCTCATCCCTATAGCCAGCTTCTCCTTTATAAGGCTATTATTCGAAGTCACTTTGATCATGGCTGTTTCTTGCTGGAACCTTGTAACAAGCTTGCGCTTGCAAAGCTTGACAAGATTCAAGCAAAATCATTACGCATTGTTGGAGGAGCTATGAAATCCTCCCCAACACTAGCTCTCCAAGTAGAATTCCTTGAACCACCTTTACACCTTCGCCGACAATATCTTGCTGATCGATTCTTCTACAAAGTTATACAAAATTCAACTCATCCTCTTCTTAACATTTTAGCTTCACTTTCCCAATCTCTTAATATTTCAAACTACTGGATTCACAAAGAATACCCACCGCTCCTTAAAAGCTTCCAAAATTTTAAAAACATGTCTCACCCAGTTCTTCAATTTGATGGCAATCCACTTTTTCAAATAAATTTCTTGGCCTTAACTTTCCAACCTCAAGTGTTGTTAGACTTGGGTATACATAAACATTCTGTGGAAGCAGGTACACAATTTGACCGAATCATAGATCAAGAATGGTCGGATTGGCTACTTGTTTTCACTGATGCTTCAAAAATGTCGAATGATGGTAATGTTGGTATCGCTGCGTGGATACCAAAATATAATATATTATTAAACTTTAAATGTCCTCCACAGTGCTCAGTGTTCTCTGGAGAAGCGATAGCTTTACTAGAAGCTGTAAAATATGTAGAATCTCATAAACTTAATAAATCTCTTATACTTTCAGACTCCAAAAGTTGTCTACAAGACTTGATCAAGCTCCCACTACATGCTAAAGACAATTTCCCCATTTCTCTGTTGACTCGGGAAGCCCTATATAGGTGTAATTCAGCGGGCATAGAAGTAGTGCTGGCATGGATTCCTGGACATGCGGGTATATCAGGCAACGAAACGGTCGACACATTTGCAAAAGAGGCAACTCACCAGGGCTCAGATACTTATTCCTTATGCCTTCCACGGGATCTCAAATTGTCGGCCCAAACCCATTTAAAAAAAGATTGGGATAGAATTTGGTCAACTCATGGCAAAAATATGGCGAAAATGTACTTCAAAATCCAACCTGATATCCCCGTAAAACCCTGGTTTTATAAATATAGAAACTTCCACAAACACCCAACATCAGCCATTATCCGTCTTAGAATGGGGCATGTTTGCTCTCCGGTATTTTTAGCCAAAATTAGAATTAGAGACAGCTCTTTGTGTGAGTGCGGCCTTGATGAGGGTACTTTAGATCACATCTTTTTCGTCTGTCCCAGGTTATCGGTTTCTCTGTACGACTTACTCCCGCGCAATATCCCTCGCCCCGTAAATGTGTCTTTTCTTTTAACCTTGGTCTTCTCTTCGTTCGCAAATATCCTTGCCAAATTTATTAAAAACAATAATATATATTTATAAGATTTTCGTTTTATATATGTATTTACTTCCCCTGTTCTTCTACTCTTCCCCATTTGTATATCCTACTTGATTGGTATGGTCTAATTCTCTCACTAACCGTCTTCGTCATATTAGATAGTTTACTAACATTACTTACTAACTCTACATGTTTGTTTGTTTTAGGTTGCTCCATGCTCATCGGTACCGGTCAATCGTCAATAAATTTAGTTTTTTCCTCAGTATACATTATCGTGTCATTTTCAACCTTGACATTGGCAAAATCATCGTTTTGATAACGATGGAGCCATAAAATAAGAAAAGAAGAAGTTTGGTTTGTTTTGGTTTTGCATAAAGTTTTGTTAATAAAATATATGAAAAAAAGGGTCGTTGAGTATTTATCAAAGATTTTGGACTGAGTTTTTAAACAATGGAGGAAGAGCCAATATGTTTCATTAGAGAATCGACAAGAAACCTTTTAAAATTAAACCGGAGAATCCACAAAGATGAAGAGAGTGATGCTCTGCGTTCAGTAGAAACTAAAAGGTAAACCAATACTTGCATACAGGAGGCGTCTGGTTTCCTGCGTCATGAAACAGATAATATAAAATAAACAATCGGTGGTACAAAAAATGTGCCACAGGTAATTTAAACAGTAGGAGTACATAAAATGTGCCACGCTACACATATATTTTTCGAAACTATAAAAACTGACTTCACCCCCGAACTACACAAACGATTTTGATAAAATTTCTATAGGACCACCTGACAAGTATTAAGTTCTAACCAATTAATAACCTCATTTTTTTAAATTCTGATAAAAATACTCATATAATAGGTATTTATATTCTTCCTTTCAGTTTGTCTCCAGACCAAATATCCGACATCGCTAACAGACTCAAAAGCAAGTCCCAGGTGACAACTCCAGAGCTGCAGCTGTTGAAAAATGCTCTCATTTATGATAAGAATCATTTGAACATAGTGCTTAGCCACCAGGGTGCCTTACGAGGGTTGGTTAGGGAGTTGACAGGTAATCTATCAGTTTGCTTTATTTGAACTTTTTTATGCTTGTCTATTGCCGTGTGGTTTCCAGCAGAGTAGAATAGGACTACTCCAAGTCCTCCCGTGGATGTCGTAGAAGGCTACTTAGGAAATACAAGTTAAACAAAGCTTTTATACATCAATGAGACCTCGCCAACCCGTCTGGCCAGCATGGAGAGTGTAGGCCAAATCCTCTGACCAAGTATGACTCTGGTAGTATAGAGACGGTTGTGCTCCTGCAGTGGAGACAAAAAGACCTGATGATGATGAAGGTCTATTGGCTGCTTCTATTGCCGCCTAGGGAATAAGTGAAAATGCAAATCATGTTAACCATTTCACGGTGATAATCGGATTTATCCGACAAACAATTCCGTGCCTAAGCATCGGATATTTCCAGCAAAAAACCACTGCTCGTATTGCACATAACTTCAGTATTCACATCCCTTTTTGGTTGTAGCTATTTATTTTATATCTACTTTCGCTTGACCGCTAATCCGGAGGTCCTGGGTTCGATCCCCAGCCAGGGCAAGTTGGAAAATGGCCCTTTTTCAAATTGTCCTGGGTCTTGGATGTTTATCTATATATGTATTTGTTATAAAATATAATATCGTTGAGTTAGTATCTCATGACACAAGTCTCGAACTTACTTTGGGGCTAGCTCAATCAGTGTAATTTGTCCCTATATATTTAGGTATTTATTATTTATTTACTATGCTTCGTGCTGGGGGCAAACAACTGAAAAGTCTTGTGGATAATAGGCGATGTGGCTAGTAACAGATCATTAGTTTGATTTCTTTTTTCCCCTACTCACTTACCATCACTGGAACTGGTCACAAGCTTTCGGATGTATTAGCTCTCTCTCTCTCACTCTAGAAAATTATGTTAATTGCTAATTAATTTTGCTAAAAATTGTTCAGGCTGTTTCTTCTTGGTTTCTCAAAGTCTTGACCAACTTTGGGTGACCATTGAAATTGTATTATTTTGGAGAAGAAATAGATTATATTTGAATGCTATGCAGTTGGAATGATGATGATGATGTATATTCTAGGAACAGACGTGAAGAGACAGGTTGCTGCAGCCGGCTGCTGCTGCAACCTCGCACTAGGGGACTCCAAGGCGTGCGCGGCGCTCGCGAAGGCGGCGGGCTCGTATCTGGTCGCTGCCTTGGACAGTCTGACTGCTGAGTTGGCTGTGAGTGTTTTTTTAAAAGTCTGACAAAAAAGAGGGTGTTATAAGGTACGCTAAGGTCTGTGTGTAGTATTGTAGCATTTGAAAGGATGGTCTAATATCAATGTGGTATTTTTTACGTAGAAGCAAGTTTGCTTGTGGTAGTTAATAGCTATGTTTGATGTGAATTGGTTCGGTCGTTGAAATGTTATTATCACTTAGTAAAGCGAGGTAGTTTCTAGTTTGCCTGTCAAATAATAGATGGCGCTATGGATACTTTACTTTGGCGATACGGATTAATTCTGCTATTTAGTTCGTTCGCCCATTACTAGGCGATGGCATAAGAGTCCTATGTCCAACCTGGATGTTACTGAAATGATGATATCAACTTTTTCAAGGTGCCTAAAGACATCTGAAATCCTAACAATTGCTAGCTAATGATCTTAGCCAAGATCAACAGCTTAACAACCTCCAAAGCATGAAGGAGTACTTCCAGGATTGCCTAACCTGAGCAAACTCTAGCAAGAATCAACCTGACTGTTACCTGACCCATCCATAACATGTGACTCAGAACAATAACTCCTCATTCATTGTTGATGGGAAACATACATACATACAAATTTTCCCATGGGGGTAGGCAAAGACTATTGTAGATTTCCACTTACTACGATCCTTGCAATCCTCTTTTGCTTCGTCAACACTCACAACTCTGGTATGGTAAACATGATTGGTTAAAACAGATTGTCTGTAAATGAATCTTGTAACACATGTTTTTGTTTTTCAATCTGTGTAATTTGTCCCTATATATTTATTTATTTTATTTTTTATTTATATATTTATATTTATTTTTATTTACGCTTGGCAAACAAATTATCTTTATCTTGCATCTCCATCTTTATCCTTTATCCTTATCCAGGTGACATGCGCATGGGCTATCGGCAACATGGCCGGCTCCGGGCCCCGCGCATGCGCGGTACTAACTGCGCAGGGCGCTGTCTCCAAGCTGAGCGATCATCTGCTCTCACACGAGGACCTGAGAGACGCAGCTCTGTATGCCTTGCTCCATTTTGCATGTCAGCTCAAAGACAGTCTTAGGTAAGAAGATTTTTGTCATTATTCTACCTGTACCTGTGGCACAGGCATGGCACTTCATAGAAACGGAGTACTAAATATACCTTGTACTACTACAAACGGAACAATATATCCGTGCACACGTCAAATGTATGAGTTAAACATCGGGTCGCCACCACAGAATTTGTTGCTTTGCTTACCTAATTTCATCACTCGGAAATCTATAAAATTTTCTTTCTTTATTGTTTTCCGTGGATAAACAATGATAATGTGCGCAATTTATCACCATTATGATTCAATAATCCCAAGCGATGTGCGTAACGTCCACATGTGACTAGCAACAACCCTGTTTTACAGGCGCTTACAAGGCTCAAAAGCGGGGGAGGGGTTGCGGGGACGCCATATTGCGGGGAACGGTGCGAGTTTCCGTTCTGTATGTAATACTATTATTAATTCTGTACCTGTGGCGTCGCTCACGTGGTCAAAGACAGGCAGTTTGATGTTTGATAATCCCACGGCTACCTTACATTTATTTTAGTTGTAAACCAGGTAATAAGCTTTCTACGTGTAAGTTTTTAGGGTTCCTTACCCAAGTCAGGATCGTAGCAAGTGGAGGTCCATAGTCTCTGCCTACCCCTGCGGGAAACAGGCGTAATATTATGTATGTATGTATTACCCAAAGGGTAAATACGGGACCCTAATACTAAGACTCCGCTGTCCATCGGTCTGTCTGTCACCAGGCTGTATCTCATGGACCGTGATAGCTAAATAGTTAAAACTATCACAGATGATTTTATGTTGCCGCTACATCAACAAAAACAGAATAAAATAAATATTTAAGTGGGGCTCCCATACATAAATAATATTTTTTTATACTAGTTTGGTTATTTGGCTTTATAACAAAACATGTCATATCATCATATCACTATAACAGGTACACTGCTAGACATAAGCCTTCCTCAAGGTTTTCCTAAACGACCGATTGGAAGCAGCCTGCATCTTTCTGTGAAAAAAAACATAAGTATTTCCAATAAATTATTTTTAATTTTTTTACAGGGTTGAACACTTAGAAAAAATATTGGAAGCCATATTCAAACATGAATTTTCAATGGCGTCTTCTCAGCTATTATTCATCTTATCGTGCCACGATTACTTCAACAACACGGGATTGTCAGAGCCTTTCCTACAAAAACTGCTGCATGCCACCACAGTGAGTACAAACACACATGTATCTACCTGCAAGCAAAGCCAGTGCTGTGAACTAGTGTATCTATATCGGACTCTAGCCAATGTAAGTGAAAAACATAGTTCAGTAATTCTAAATCATTTTATATTTGAAGAAGTGTGTAAAGTTAGTTTTCCTAGGATTCTACTATCAGAGAATAGGATTCTAGTTGAATCCTTGTTGTGGTTGTTAGGCGAGTTGTATAAATACTGTGATCAGAAAGACTTTTTTACGCAAATGATGGATGCTTCTTGATAATAAACATATTTTGTACTTTTTTCTCTTGTTTTTATTAGCTATTTATATAATAATAAACAACCCATATTTTTTGTCTGAAATTAACATTGGACTGCATTACTTTTACTTATGTCAAAGATTAACAGTCCCTAAAGTAGGCAAAACTGGAGTTGCGGGGTACCCTCACAGAGATGGCAGCACACTCGACTAGCAAAAAAGAGACAAAGAAAGCGTTGAGTATACTTTGAAAATATTTATTGCATATCATATCAGTCATATTAATTTAATTATAGTACTACTTTATTTAAATAATAGTAATAAAAGATTTTAATGTTTAAATTACCGATGGCCGATGGGGCAAAAAGGTTCTCGAATGGCGACCACGTACAGGCAAGCGAAGCGACACCTACCCACAAGGTGGTCTGACGACCTAACCAAGGTCGCTGGAAAGCGCTGGATGCAAGCCGCTCTAGATCGGTCATTTTGGAAATCTTTGGGAGAGGCCTATGTCCAGCAGTGGACGTTGTCATTATTTAAATAAAGTAATACTCTTATTAGTTAAATAAGACTTATATGAAATGCAATATATTTTTTAAAAGTATATTCAACACTTTCTTCGTCACCTTTTTGGCTAGTCGTGTGTGCTGCCATCTCTGAGAGGACGCCCCGCAACTCCCGTTTTGCGTGCTTACGGGCTCTCCAATCGTTTCTATGGCGTTGGGTATCTGTTACGTTAGTAATTATATTATCTTTACCTAAGTGTAGGAAAATCTTGAAATAAAACAAAGCACCCATTTCGCAATAAATATATTATTATATCAATAATTATCATAATATTTCATAATAATCATAATAGTTAGATTAATACGGATAAGGCTACAATATTTAAAATGTTTACTTCACTCCACAAGGTATCGAGGTCTATTCACACTAGACCACGAGTCTTGGTTGGTTTAACAATGTTCATATACTTGACTTTCGTATAACTGTGGGTGTTCTTTTGAATTGGTACATATACACTGCTCCTCTTGTATCTGAAAATATGTTTGGACTATACACACTATCACGTCTTTATCCCTAATGGGGCAGACAGAGCATTTTGGGTCTTGCGGCTCTATGCAGAGCCCAGGGCCGCAAGACCCAAAAGCCACTTTTAGCGTCATGGTGGGCGAGAAGATAGAAAAGCAATCAATACAGTGATGGGTTGCTAGCCGCATCGCCTGTTAACATGTATCACATTTTCGCCCATTCCCTCGATCGCCTCTTATGATCTGCGAGGGAAGAGAAGCAGCTGGTACTTTCTAAGTTTTTTCTTTTCTCCCAGACCAGCATGGAAGGTTTGGACTATAACCTCCATATTTATAAAGATACACACGATTGCTAAACCTCTTTTAGCTAAAATATGTTTTTTTTTCATGTTATTTCAATGTCAAATATTGAAAAGTGTGATAGGGTCAAAGCATATTTTAACAAATTTAGTAATCATGTGTATTTTTTATGAATTTTGGGTTAGAATTTAATTTAATTTGTGTTTTGAATATTTAACTGAAAGTTCACAAATTCTCTAAAAATAAACTAAAATCATTATAAAACTGGTTATTAGTTAAAATACGCGTCTAGTATAAATAGACCTTTGATAAGGATAATAAACATGATAATTTCAGGGCTAAAAAGTCTAAAATTTAGTACACAAGCCCTTTGTACATTTTGGTCAATAAATTAATAAATATTATTTAAAACAAGGAATTGAGCATTCGATACTAATGACCGATTATAAAATTCCGAATCGATAAGACTCCTAAACCATACTTATCACAGGAGCTACAAACGAAACCTTTAAGATAAACATACTATAATGTATATCAGAGTCTTTGCAGAAGTCTAAATCTAATGAGGGTTTTCAAAAATATGTGACACTACGTGGCAGTACAGTGACGTTATGGCTAATTTTCATTGGTCGATACGTACGCGGGCTAGCGAACAATTAAAGCCGTAAATCAATACAATGGTCGTTACGCAGACTGCGGTTACACACGTGCTGTATATCGACTGTACATTACTCAATTAACTAGTGAAAAAACGGCTACGGGCGGGCGCAAGAGATTTTTACGTAACGCATTCGAAATTCAAGCTACATAAACTAGTGAAAACGGTTACCCGCATCCCGCATGCGTGCCTGATGGCATACGTTTCGTGTTTACGAATACGCGCTAGAACGACCAATGAAAATCATGATCCAAAAAAACAGGTCTGCTATTCCGGCAGTGACACGAGCCTACGTCACCACAAAGTTGCCACTTTAATGTGACTAAGTTAAGATTAAGGGAACGTTTGCCTGCCATTATTCATGACAATAAATATTTTAATGCATAAAAAATTAGGTTATACTTGTTATTCATTAACAATTCTAACTTATTTTTTCATAAATAGGTTATTTGTAAAAATGGACATGGTTTAATCCGATTCAGATATACGTGAATAATGAAAGTTGGGGTGTTTGATTTTACAGTACCGGTAACACTGAGTGGCGGTGACGTAGGCTTGTGTCACCCTAGTGACCACTATATGTCGGAATGCTATACCTGGCGCAGTATATTATTATACCATGATGAAAATAAGCCTTCAGGTCCAATCGACTGTTGTCATTGGATCATTATTGTAGAGGTTCTCTTGCTCCGTCAAATGTATCCAATAACAGCAGCTTATTGGACCTGACGTCACTGTCCTGCCTTAGTGTTCCATATTTTTTTAAATTCTCATAACTGCCTTTTACGTTCTTCCATAATTTTAAGTATTACTTAAAATATATGGAAGATAACTCTCAAATGTGTATACAAATTAACATTTCTTGCTTTCAAATGCTATACAAAGTGTTAGTGGTTCAAAGCAAGCCGTTAAACAACATACAAAAATTAACAGCAACAAATGTGTATGTATAATCGAAATTATTTTTAACGAGGTGTAAATTTTTGAACTAAATTGTATTGACATGGTGAAAGAAAATGATTCTTCTTTAACATTATCTTCGCTTAGATCGTTTTCTATTGATATAATTTTTCAAAACTAGAAACCGACTTTGACACTAAACTACACAACCGACTTTGATAAATTTCAATGGGACCACATGACAGTATGCCTTTTCAAACAAAGATTTTTCCAAATTGGTCTAGACGTCTTTGAGTAGTCGGTTAATAACAAAAGATTCCGACGAATTGATAACCTTCTCCTTTTTTGAAGTTGGTGGGTCCTATGTACAGCAGTGAACTTCCTGTGAATGATATGATGATGATGAATGAATGATGAAATGTCTAATATATTAAGTAGAAAACAATCTTAGCCGCAATGATTAAGAATTAGTATGCGCAATTGTGATTTTCAGAAATCCATTTACTTCAATAGAGTTCAAAAATTTACCTATAGTCCTACATATTTATTTTTGCTAGGACATTGTATCACATAAAGTTCTTTACTAAACAAATACAATTCAGTGTCGGCGACAGTCGGCGACGGTCGCCGACAGGTGTCACGGGCATACGGTCGATCGTCTGGAAGAGCCCTTACCAGCTTTTTAGTCTTTTTGAAGGTTTTTGGGGATAAGGCAGTGTATTTTAACTTGAAACTACTCAAGTTTGGGACAAAAATGAGCCATCACAAAAAGAAAATGTATGTTAAAAACTTCAAGAAATATTAAACAACAGGCTTCAAGTCCGCGTTACTATATTTAGCCTAACAAAATATGAATATAGTCCATGATACTGAACTACTTTCCCCCAGAAACATCGAAATATGAAATAATTTTGTTTCCACACAAACTTAGATGTGCGGAGCTCTTCCGCTAGATAACAACAACTCAAATCAGTCAATTTTTTGTAAACGTCAAAACAAAATGTTCTATGGGTTTTGTCAGGAAATACGAAAGCTTTATATAAATTTGGATTTACTATGTTCCTTGGGGAAAGAAGTTCATCGTCAAGGTTTAAATAAACCCTCAACTTCTCATATGCCGATGCGTAGATCTACGTAAAAATGCATTGTTTGACTATTGTGTTTGGTTTTCCGACATACAAGGGGATAAAATAGTTTTAGAATATTTAATTAATATTCTGTATAGTAAGTTTATATCTACCTACGAAAATGAAAATCCCCCGGTCTACAACTGGTGTTTACGATCGCTAAAAGCGCGAAAACAGACACTAGCAAGAGGGCCAATTTATTACTACTATTGACAAACTCGATATTAAAATGGTATAAAATGGGAAATGCATATTTCAGACTTATCCAACATGCTATAAGCAGTTATTGCTTCCAGTAAGATGCGTACGATGTTATTTCAATCTATAACAAGAGATTTCCCTAATGAGGGCCGTCTATTTATTACGTCACAAAGTCAAAAATGATTTATTTATCTTATATTTGTGTCACTTTATAATTGTCAATTTTTCTTTCGATTTCATAGTAGTTGTTGACGTCAGATCATTAACTTACAGCTAAATTTACTGCCGCTTCCTAACTGCACTGCATTTTCTCCAAAAAACGTCACATAATTTTGACATTTTGATCCCCCAACCTTGTCCCATTTCTCTTAACAAGTATTTTCTTTTAACAAGTATTGTCACATTTGACATGACCCCCTCCCCGCATCGCTGTGACGTAATATTTGTATGGCCCCATGTGTCTCGCCACATCTGCAGAAAAGGTGTTATTTTAGTTAAGTTTGAGGTTAATGTCTGTCTTTCTGTCTGTCTGTCTATGGCATCGAAGCTCTCAACGGATGAACCGATTTCGATGCGGTATTTTACGTAAAAGCAAGTTCCTTGACTTTGGTTGTTAGCTGTTTGATAAAAATCGATTCAGCCATTTCAGTTATTGGGAGTGAACGCTAGAAAGTCTTTTATTTTACCTGGCAAATAAAAGATGGCGCTACGGGTACGTATAATATTAGTTCTGCCACTCATCACTAGATGGTGTCGTCGTAGATTTTTTATTTACATGGCAAATAAACTTGTTGTCAAATTATACGTTTGACTATTAAAATCTCACAGTCTCAAATATACTCTAATTTGCTCACATTAGTGGCGAATGGACTTTTTTAATAAACAACGTTCTACAGATGTGGCAAAGACTTATGCAGATCACAGAGGAAATACATGCAGAGACTTAGCAACAAAACACAACAAATAATATGTCACTTGCTATTCTTTATTTAGATTAATTGATTTTTATTGCAATTTATGTCTAATAGGTTAAGCTTAAAACGATTTTAATACAATAGCCATAAAATTTGTATTACATAAGTTTACTTCTCTAAATATAAAAGAAATGTGAACATCTAGTTTTACGGCCATTTTAATTCACTTTAGACATAATTGCAATGTCCTTGTTTTGTAGTCACTTCATTTATTTTCTCTGTGCTAGGGCGTTGGAACCCAGTGGCTCAGCCACGAAGTTAGGACGATGGCGACCAGTAGCAAGTTTGCCTATCTCTTTCAGACCAAGAGAGTAGTGAGTGAGACAGACAGTTTATTGCCAGTCTCCGTCGCTTAACAACATAGTGTACGCAACGATAAATAGTAGGATCTATCTATGAGATGAACTACGCTGTTTGATCAAAAGCCTGAATAAAAAGTTTGATCAAATGTTTTTTTAAATAAAACTTAGTGTTTAATTTTTTAAATCTGTTTAACATAAATAAATAAAGAAGGACAAATCACACAGATCGAGCTAGCATCCTTATGTTATAGGATACTAACTCAACGATACTATATTTTATAACAAATACATATAGATAAACGTCCCAGACCCAGGTCAATCTGAAAAAGATCATTTTCAATCTTGACCTGGCTGGGGTGTGCCCGTGACCTCCGGTGTGACAGCGGGACATGATGATCACTAAGCCACAGAGGCTACATAGACCAAATTGATTAATATTTCACGGGTCATTCATGTACAGTCGGCCAACAAAACACCTGGGCCGGCCTTTTACCTATATATTGAATTTTCACTTGAATCTAAAACAATACCTTTTAACCGCGAGCGTCACATATATGTGACAAACATTGTCGGGCCCATTCCGCGAAGGTCGCATATTTGTGACAAAAAAAAAATGCTCGTATGGCACATAACTTACGTATCCATATCCGTTTTTGGTTGTAGATAGGTATGTTAGATTTACCATGTCTCGCGCTGGGGGCACAACAACTGATATAAAGTCTCGCGGTGAAAGGGTTAACATGAAAATGTAAATTACAGTGTTATAATTTAGTAAATACTAGTCAGACCAATCGGGTTTCAATCTGATAAGGCTCGCTGTGAAAGATGGAACGTGGCCACGTCCGCGGCTCAGCTTTCAACCTTGTCTTCCAATGTGATAAAAAACTGGATAACCAGAGCAGTGGTGCGATTTTTCAAACGCGGAGTCACTAAACGAACATGGAAAAACGATTCGTTTAGGTGACTCCGCGTTCCAAAAATCGCACTTCAGACTACGGACGTAGTAACCGTGAAATATATACAATTTTTGATTAAATTAAAATTCATTATTTTTGGCATACCTAAGTAAAAACTTTTTTTTTATTTATATACGCCTACTATATAGATAAGTCGCTACAATTCACCGTTGCGCGTTTAGCCTCTACAAACGGTAATGGTTAATTATAATGAAACAGTTACCCGCTGCTGCCCCGTGGTAGGCGGCGGTGCAATTACGTGTGGTCGGGCGCGTGCTTGCGGTGCTGCTGCCGCCGCGGACGGCGCGCCTCCAGCGACGCTGCAACA
This sequence comes from Acrobasis consociella, assembly GCA_963555685.1. Classification (NCBI taxonomy): domain Eukaryota; kingdom Metazoa; phylum Arthropoda; class Insecta; order Lepidoptera; family Pyralidae; genus Acrobasis; species Acrobasis consociella. The sequence continues at coordinate 1,442,115 of OY743118.1, forward strand.
GGCCCCCAAGCTTAGCACGGAAGTAATATAAGTATTATATACAAAACGGAATCTCCTAAAGCGCTGGACACGTAGAAAAGACGTTTAGATGCGGACGGGGCGCAGACATTTGTCTGTTTCGCGACGGCAAACGACGGTTTTAAACAAAACGTAAAGAAACATCGCGGAGCGGAATACACAGAAAGAACGCGCGCCCCGTCTTTGCCCTGTCCTTTCCGTCGTTTGTCGTCGCGAAACACAAATTTCTGCGCCCCGTCCGTGTCCTACGTCTTTTCAGTGTGTCCTGCGCCTAAGGTACCGCACAATATACGTCCCCGTTCCCCGTTCCCGCACCTCTCCCCCGTTCTCATCTTATCGAGGGTGTTAAGCAATATGGCGAGAACGGGGGAGAGGTGCGATGACAGGGGACGGGGACGCATATTGCGCGGGACCTTAGGACCTTAATTGACAGAAAAATCGATGCTAGTTAAATCAGTAGCGTATTAACTATATACTTGATTTAAGGAGTGCCGATTTTTTTATGAATGTAAAGGGTTCACAAAATTTTTAAATACCATTTCAGTCCATCATAAAGCCATATAAAAACCGAATCATAATCCACCACCGTTATCAAAGCTAAATCTGTACAAAATGATGAGGCGGAACCCATACAACATACATTTACAGCATAGAATTAGAATACATATAATCAAAATTAGTTAACAACCAAATAGTGAAGGACAATCCAGATGTCAGTTATTGTAACTCTGTTATGGAGTATACCTAACATATATTTTTTTTAATAAGCACTACAAACATTTACATAGTATTATGTTAGCATAAGTTAGATTTAGTCAGCCTTAAGTAGACGAAATAAGCAGACAAACGCGTTTTAGTGAGTAATGAAATCCTTAAACAAGTCACAATTTCCTTTCTTTTTTTCTTTATTTACTACCGACAAAAAGAGGGATGTTATAAGTTTTGACGCTATTGTTTGTCTGTCTGTGGCATCGTAGTGCTCGAACGGATGGACCAATTTCGATGCGTTTTTTTTATATAGTTATATATTATAAGGGATGTTGCTTATACGTATATTTATACGTATAAGCAACATCCCTTGCGGTGGTTCTGAGCTATGATTGATGAAAATCGGTTCAGTCGTTTAAAAGTAAAATTTGGGGTTTTGTAATTTACCTCTCAAATAATAGATGGCGCTACTATATAAACATATTATGTAGTTCCGCCACTTATCATTAAATGGTGTCGGGGTTTTTTTAATTTGCCCATAGCAAATAAACTTGTTAATATTATGCGGTTAGTTTGCACTTCTATATCCATATATGTAGTTAGACAAACACCCAAGGCATAAACCCACAGCCTCTACAGATCAGATTCTCACCCTTATCGTGTGGTATCATTTTAGTAACCACAACCCTCAACTCTGGGTATATGGGCATACGGTCGATTTTACGCCGGTCCGGCGATTTGGGTTCGTTCGTGCTTGTTGTTCTTATTCGTGTTACTGAAAATAATTTAAATGGAAGAAACAAAAAATAAATTGAAATAAACTCCAACTGAAAATTAACAAGATTCTCCTTACCATTAAAAAAAATTAATCTTTCTTTGTAACTTACAATACAATACAATACAATACAATACCAGTAGTTATTAAATGGTGACTTCAAAACTCAGTTTTACACGCCATTTTCGGTCATTTTATTCCCTCAATGGCGTATAAAACTGGGTTTCAAAAGTCACCATTTAATATCTGGGAATTACTTTACCTTTAGAGCTTATTTTCAATCGCTCAATGATGTGTTTTGAATCGTATAATAAAAGAGCACCCAAAAATCAACGTAAATTCACATATAACACTATATTTCGAAAGTCGCGTAAGAGATATTTGTGTAAAACTTACCAATATTAATTTTCAACTCGATCCGCAACACATTACACCACTTTAGAATTTTAACTCTGACAAATTCACATGTAACACTGCTTGTTTCAGTTAAACACAGACATTTGACATATTTCACTAGACACTCCCAAACACTGAGTTTTAGCAATATAAAATTGCTGAAACCTAAAAGATCTGACCATAGTGCATAATGCAATGGATAATCGCTTTACCAAGGCCGTTTGCTCATGCCGGTGGTCTAATTGGTGGACACCTAGAATGAATAGTCTGTCGCAAGGTCATCGGGACGCCTTGGGATCGAGTTTTCTCATTACTGGCCCGATTGGTCGTGCCGGTGACCCATTGGCTATTGGCACCCAGTAAATACGAGAGCACTGTCACCCGTTAAGACATTGGTAAAAAATACCCACCGAGACCATGCTGAGAACTTTTCGATGTTTCTAGGCCGTTTGCTCGTGCCACACCAAGTTCGATTGTTGGCATCCTGGACCACGATAAATCCTATCACAAAGCATATGGGATCCATTTAGAAATTCAGTAAATTTATATTACATTTTACTCATAACTTCACAATGCAACGGTCCAAGTTGAAATGCATTGGTAGGTAAATTAATAGGGTTGCGAACGCACGTTGTGAAGGAGACATCGATCAACTATCGATAAAAGTTTTGAATAATTATGTTAAGATATTCTTCAATCGCAATTAATTGATTACATTAACAATCTCATTAATAAATTTGCTAATAATTACGGGAACTGTAACCAGTTATTTATTTCTTGTAGTCACTATCAAAATGAATTATTAAATAAATACTCGTATATGTAACGTTTATACAGAATACAATAAATATATCTTAAGGGTAATTATTTTGTGGTAACACCCGTTTCATATTAAATATACTTATGGTTATAATCAAAACCTTTCCACTTGAAAAAAAAAAGTTTAGTTGTAATATAAATTATTTTGCATGTAATTTTATCGATTCTAATATCTTGAAATCACTACGACAAAATTGTATAATCTGCATTATTCGTTCCCACGGAAATATACCACGAGCGTACATGTCATAGCGTGTTATGCTTACCTCAGCTCAGTTGCGGTTTTAGGCGACCAACCAGGGCGCCGGTATAAAGGGGGCCATGACTGCTCATGTATATCCCCTCGCTAATTGATCGAGGCCTACTTACTTTTTATAAACAACTATTTCATTACGTATATTCATTTTATTGTGGATATCTATGTGTTTTTCACCTTAGCATCCATACCGCTTATCCACTTTTGACAAATGAGATGTCAATCGATTCTACTTTATTGTCCGGGTGACAAAGTTTACAATTTGTATTCAATAAATGTATATAAAGCATTCTTCATACAATAATTGCGGGGCATAATTTTTTTTGTTTTGTTTCGAGATGTATATCAAATGGAAGGTCTTAATTAGCACATTTCAAAAATATATACATTGTTAGCTGTAAATGGCTTCCGTAATCAGGTATTAGTTTTTAAAACGTAAATCTTGTTTCGAATGGGTTTGCATTACATTTAGGTGGGGGCACCTTAGAAATTTCGCCCAGGGCGCTGGTAGGGCTAAAACCGGCACTGCCTAAGCTTACAAAACAGTTGTAAAGGATAGTTGCGACCAAGTGCAAATATATAAAGTATAAGTAGGTAGTACAAAATATTTTTTTTCTTTCCTCTCCATTTAAATTTCAAAATCTCTTTCCTATAACTTGTGAATTAAAATACCTTTAGCAAATTTAATTCTCCATGTCTAAAATTTATATCTTTGATTCGCAATTTGTAGAAAATGTTTTTTATTTGCATAATACCTATACAAGATATGATTTCTAGTTTAACCTATATCACTACATGTTGATTGCAAAAAGATGTTTAGTAGTACGAACACAAGTCATTTTAAACAACACCTAATGTGATCGCACCTTTACATACAATTTTTACCCTTTGCAGCTTCTCCTCCCGTGCAGATTGTAAAAGTCGCTTAAGGAAAATTCTGACGAACTATGTTAATAGCTGATGTGGTTAGCAACCCATCATTATTTGGTTCTATTTTCCACCTATGCACCACCAATATATGCTAAACGTAGCCTTTGGTCTTAATGCCATAGGCTCTGCCTACCGTAAGGGATGAAGGTCTGATACAGTTCCTGTTTTCTGTTGTTTAACCCTCTTTTGTTAGTTGGTTAATTAGCTATTGACATAGACGGCCTTTTTTGATGATCGTATTTCAAAGGAAGTTTGCAACATGAAACTTTTGTTTTCGAGTTCTGCTTTAATAAATTCGACTAAAATAAAGTGCTTACCTATGCTATCAAAACTCAGACTTTGTACACCGTTTGGCTTAAGTCATGTATTATTATTGCTAATTTTTATATGTGAATCGGAAATTTCTTCGGCACACCTAAAGGTTTACAATATCTGTAAAAATATTCATGATTCGGCTAAAACGCTGTATATATAATCTTGTAGGGTGGTTTTTCACCCAATTAATTTCGACGAGTGCCAACTTAGACACAGTCTACTGAAGCACTAGTGTGTGTGTGTGTGTGACTCTACGACGTCTCCCTGCCTGTTGCCAACCAGCAACGCCGATCCAGCTGCTAGCCAGTCTTTCAAGACGAGAATCTACGCGAGAACTATAATGTTCGTAAGTTTATATTCGTTATATTGATTTTTAAAAATAAGATAACGAGATTGCAACATATTGATTTATCCACACTTTATTTGTCGTGTAAGTCAGACTCGCATTTTGACTTTGACTTTAATAATATCATTAATTTCAGGTCGGAGTCTGATTACATCAAGAAACGTCCTACTAAGGGAGCGAAAAAACAAGTGCGGGACCCACTTTTCGACTCTGACGAAGAGCCATCAACTTCTAGAGTAAGGTAAATATTAATTTTAAACATTCATTATTTGAATCAATTAATTATTATGAAAACGAAATCATAATACTATATAAATCTAATTTTAAATTACATAACTACTTAAATGAAATTATACCTCTATAAAATATACTAAAACTACTTAAAACACTATTTTAAACATTATCTAATTTTAAAGTGCCTGAAAGGATTTTAGAATAGTGTTAATCAACATAGTGTTTATATTTTCAATGCTTTTCTTATATTTAATGTATTGATTGCAGATCAAGCCCCGCTGCCAGTAAGCAGTCGAAAAAGCGACAGCAGTTAGTGGAGGACATAATCGACTCAGACGAAGAAGTCTTACCTAAAAAGTAAGTTTTATAATATTACTTAAATTACCTTAGATTTAAAACGAGTATACATAGTTTTCTACTTTTTGTTTCTGTCTGTTCACATTATTTTGTAATACTTCATACTCCTGTATTGATAATTATGTTACACACTTAATTCATTACACCTAATCACTAAAGTTTTATAGAAGAATTATTACTTCAGCTAAATAAATCAACTTTTTTTCTCTACTATGCAGATCCAAGCCAACAACCGAAAAAATCCGCAGCGCCTAGTAAGACCGGTTGGCATGACAGCGATACCGAAGACGAAGTCTACGATAAGACTGTCAAGAGCCCGCAGACCCTGCAGTCCGTTCTAACACGACGAGTGGCGGACGGTGTCGTGAGGCGTACAGCCAACTTAGACGGCGATGTATTCGTAGAGGTGAAGGTATACAACGCCGCGGATATAGCTCTCGTTGATCCAAAAGATAGGTGGGAGCACGCTGTCTTACTGTTAAAGTTTAGAGCAGACGATGACGCTCCTGAGTTGCGCTCACTAAAAGGTTTTTTGAAAAAGTGCAAAGCGCACTTTACAGCTGAAGGCAAAGTTTTTCTTAAAAAGAAAATTTAAAATTTTTATTACCTGTTTAATAGTTTTAATAACAAAAGTAAGTTTTGCGCTTCCTAAAACATTTCTTAAAAAGTGCAAAGCGCACTTTACAGCTGAAGGCATTTTTTCTAATAAGGAATTTTAGTTCTTTTTATAACTTTGATTAATACTTTTTTTAACATAAGTAAGTTTTGCGCTCACTAAAAGATTTCTTAAAAAGTGCAAAACGGACTTTACATATGATAGCAATTTTTTATAATTTGACAAGTTTTGTCTTTTTTACATTAATACTATAATTGTTTTTTTCTTAATAACAAATGTTCTATGTTATTCAATTACCGCATATTAACTCTCTTTCCATCAACCATTCGATTTATTTAAATCTAATCTACAATAATCTAAAATTTATGTAATATAAAGTTACAATTGTATTTTGAATTAAACTATAAAATAAACTTATATTTATGAGTTAAATAATTATTTTACTCTTCACTCATACCTACCTATTATATTAGTAAATTTATTGCATATTTACTGTAAATATGACTAATAAAACAGTCTACTGCACTGTTTGCGATTTATCAGTAAAGAGTCGCGCTTTCTCAAGTCATCTTAGAAGTAATATACATAAAAACAATTATTCTATCGATATTAGTAATGATATTCAAAATATAGGTGGGGCGTTCAGAAATAGAATTGCTTCATACAGAGTGCTGCCTATGGTCGCAGATGGAGATGACCATGCAGTAACGCTACCAATGGAATTCTTACAAGGTTTAAGATCTCGTGTAAAACATCTATTAGCCGCAAGACGCGCTACATATAATTCAATCAAAGTTAACTTTGAGTTGTTTGCCGAATTTAATCTACCTTCAACATTAAACAACGATATAAAATCATTTTCTACTGAAAACTTTATATTACATAACTATTATAATTTTAACGAAATTTTTTCCAAAGTCGTTTGTACTATTATTAATAAAATAGATGAATTTCAAGAAAGGGACAGCGGCTGGACATTTCTACGCAATTTGTACTTAGAAGTAAACATCAATAAGTACAATCCTTTGAGAGGTGCTAGATTTATTGAATTACCGAAATCTATAAAATTAAAACGCGCCTGTGTCAATGTACAAAATAATGATGAGTTTTGTTTTTTGTGGTGTATAATGGCTGCATTATTTCCAGCTGTCAACAATCCACATAGAATATCTTCTTATCCCAGATTTGAAAATAAACTTAATATCAAAAATATGACGTTTCCCGTTGGTTTCTCGGACATCAAAATCTTTGAAAAAAATAATCATCTAATTAGCGTCAATGTATACGGTCTTGGAAAAAAGTCAACAATTGTGGGTCCTTTATACAAAACTAACCATAAAAGAAAACATCATGTCAATTTGTTACTATTAGAAAAAGGTGAATTTCGTCATTATTGCCTCATAAAAAATTTGAGTAAATTACTGAGACCTCAGTTAACAAAACATGCCGGAAAAATATATTTTTGTGATGAGTGCATGATATTTTTTAATATAAAACAAAAATTTGATGACCATATTTGTGGTGGGGTTCGAACAGTTTTACCTGAACCAGGAACTGTAATTCAATTTAATAGTTTCGAAAGAATGCAAGATATGCCATTTGTTATATACGCTGATTTTGAATCTTTATTAGTTGAACCCGAATCAAAAAATCATGACTCGAAATGTACATCTATTATGCAGAAACATGTACCAGCAGCATTTGGCTATTATATCGTCTGTTCTTTTAATAGCTCTCTCAATAAATATGTGTCTTATCGTGGGAAAGATTGTATCGAAAAATTTCTGAAATTTCTTGGTAAAGACGTAAAACAAATATACAAGATTTTGAAAACTCCAATCCCTATGTCTTCATTAACACCAGATGAGCAAGAAAATTTTAATACATCAAAATTTTGTTTTCTCTGCGAAAAATTGTTACTTGATGACAAAGTAAAAGATCATTGTCACCTAACAGGAACATACCGTGGAGCGGCTCATTCTTACTGTAACCTTAAATATTAGTTACCAAAATTTGTTCCAGTATTTTTTCATAATTTGTCCGGATACGATAGTCACTTATTTATTCGAGAGTTAGGTGAAATGCAAGGCAACTTAAAGGTAATTGCGAAAAACAAGGAAAACTACATATCATTTACAAAATTTTTTAATACAGGTTATCAGGAATATATACCGGTGCGGTTTGTGGATTCATTTAAATTTTTAGGTACTAGTTTAGAAAAACTTGCTGCAAACTTAAACGAAAGTGACTTTAAGCACCTATCAATTTTTTTTCCAGAGAAAAAGCATTTTGATCTAGTAAGACGAAAAGGTGTGTACCCATACGAATATATGACTAGTTGGAATTCGTATAAAGAACTTAGTTTACCATCGCGAGATTGTTTCTATAGCCATTTAACTAACGACTCTGTTTCAGAGTCTGATTATCGTCATGCAAATCAAGTTTGGAAAACATTTTGTTTAAAAGATCTCGGTGAATACACGGACTTATACCTAAAAACAGACGTAATTTTACTGGCAGATGTTTTTCAAAATTTCCGTATAACTTGTAAAACAAATTATAAATTAGACCCAGCATTTTATCTAACAGCACCGTCTTTAAGTTTTGATGCAATGTTATTGATAACTAAAGTAAAACTTCAACTTATAAACGACCTAGAAATTATACGCATGATACAACAGGGTATTCGTGGAGGAATCTGTTTGTGCTCTACCAGATATGCAAAAGCAAATAATCAATATTTGGATAATTATAATTCATCCTTACCCGATAACTATTTGCTGTATATAGATTGTAATAATTTGTATGGTTATGCTATGTGCTCTTATTTACCCTATTCAGATTTTACGTTAATGAACCAATCTGAAATTAATGAACTTAATATTCTTAGTGTACCCGATGACTCACAATATGGTTATATCTTGGAAGTTGATTTGGAATATTCTGAACATCTCCACGATGCTCACAATGACCTACCATTTTGCCCACAAAAATTTACACCACTAGCATCTAAATCTCCAAAGTTAATTCCTAATTTATACGATAAATTTTATTATGTAATTCATTATGTTCATTTAAAAACATGTGTACGATATGGATTGATATTAAAGAAAATTCACAGAGTAATAAAATTTAAACAACATCCATTTTTAAAACAGTATATTGATTTGAACACAAAATTACGTCAAAAGGCTAAGTCAACATTTGAACAGGACTTTTTTAAATTATTAAATAATAGTGTTTTTGGAAAAACACTAGAAGATTCTGAGAAAAGGGTTAATATTCATTTAGTAAATCGATGGACTGATACAAGAAACAAAACAAATAAAACTTACTCAGCTGAACAACTAATATCAAAACCAAATTTTCATAGCTGTACTATATTTTCTGAAAATTTTGTAGCTGTACAAATGAGACCCGAGTCAGTTATCTTAGATAAACCTATTTACATAGGGTTTACAGTATTGGAAATGTCTAAACACCATATGTATGATTTTCACTATTCTATTATGAAACCATTCTATGGGAAAAGTTTAAAGCTTTGTTATACAGACACTGATAGTTTTTTATATTCTATTGAGACAAAGGACGTATACAAAGATATTAAATGTTTTTTTCAATCATACTTTGACACGAGTAATTATAAAAATAACAACCAGTATGGAATCTTATGTCAAAATAAAAAAATACCTGGGCTCTTTAAAGACGAATTCGGAGGAGATCTGCTTTTGGAATTTGTAGGTCTTAGGTCAAAGCTATATTGTATTAAAACAAAAGAAAAGGAAATAAAAAAAGCTAAAGGTGTCAAAAAATCTGAAATAAAAAGCTTAAATATAAAAGATTATAATGATGTTTTGATGTATAATACATCTCTGAAGAAAAGAAATATTTTATTTAAATCTCTTAAACATGAACTTTTCACACAGTCAGTAGAAAAAGTTGCACTCTCTGCTAGCGATGATAAACGCATAATACAAAAAAATAAAATTGATACCTTATCTTGGGGTCATCAATCAAGTTGGTTTTAAAATAAAATGTTAACGCTTTTGTATGACGAATGGTCGATGGAAATGAATAAAAAAATGTTTAACTATAATTTAAGGTAAACTTGTGTATCAGCAAGATGCTGAAGATTTTATTTTGTATATTGTCTATACATATTCTTTATGATTTATAATAAAAATCTATAGTACCATATTTAGTTGATACCTTATTTGGGGTCATCAATTAAGTAGGTTTTAAAATAGATATATTGTTATTGTTACTCTTTTGTATGACGAATAGTCGATGAAGACGACTAAAATATGATTTACTGTAATCAAAAATAAACTTGTGTATCTGCAATATGCTAAAGATATTATATTGTATATTGTCTTTTTTAATTATGATTTATAATAAACACCTACTATACTATATTTAGTCTTTTTTTTTTTTATATGCTACTTTTAAAATATAAAATAAATACTACTAAATGTATTCGGCGTGCGTGATAGACAGTATTTAAAATAAGCAGGCGTTCAAAATACAATTTTACAAGCTATGCCCATGGGCTTCACTCCCCGTGGGAATTCCGGAATAAAAACTATCCTATGTCCTTCTCTGGGTCTTAAACTATATCCATACCACATTTCATCCAAAACGGTTCTGTGGTTGAAGCGTGAAGAGGTAAAAAACAAATATACAAACTCACTTTCGTATTTATAATACTAGCTGTGCCCGCGGGCTTCGCTCCCCGTGGGAATTTCAAGATTAAGAGTACCCTATGTCCTTCCCCAGTCTCAAACTATATTCATACCAAATTTCATCAAAATCGGTTTAGTAGTTTAAGCGTAAAGAGGTAACAAACAAACAAACACACAATATGAACAACGATATGGTGGTTGTCATATAAACCAGCGCCCCCTATATTAATATCATTAACATCGCCTCCGCTAGATGGCGGTGAAAGCGAATTAAAACTGGCTATGGTTTGTTTTGGAACCTATTGCATATTATGGTAACGTCAATAAACGATTTCTTCATTTTTGAGACCTATGTTGAACAGTGGTGTTTAGGTGATTTGCTCGTATAAAGGTACATGATATTATTGAATCATGTGTATGAAATATGATAGCTATTAGAACTTAACACCTGGCTAGTGGAGATGAACATGTCTATTCTTGTTTGGTTTGCGAGGAACGTCGAGTTTTGCAATACAATCATAATGTATATTGTTATATAAAAGACTCGTGCTGTTTATAATCGTTTTTCAGTTGTTATTGAACAGCCAATCTGCGATACATCATCGTCTGCTAAACCGATTCAAACCCACCGCGGTTTATAACTTCATGTAAGTAGACATATTTTTATTAATATCCCTTAATGTCTAAATATTATATGTGTTACTTATTATTAAATGTATGTTTTGTTCTTTACAGATCATGTCGGACTCACAAGAAACTCACACTTGCATATTGTGCTCTCAATACGCTCAAGATCCCAACGAAGGTCTTACAGAAGACTTACAGTTCATTCATGTGTTGAGAGATCGGGCTGCAGAACTTAAGAAAATCGAAGATAAGAAGGAGGCTGCGTTGAAGAGAAGCAAGGAACTTGCATCATCGTCTTATGTAATTAAAAAGGCGCGAAAGGGCATCCGGGTGATTAAAATTCAGATCTTGGATCTAGAGAACGAGCGTGAGCGCGTCCCAACATACAGTGCTTTGTCTCCTCCAAGTTCTCCAACTCAACGCCAAGACGATGATAGTGTGGTGTTAAGTGCGCAATATGTGATCAGTGACTCATTTGATGAAATATTGGAATTGACTGAAAACGTAATTAGTAAGATAAGTAAAAAACTTAGTAGTGATAATTTTGATAAGTACTTATGCTGTAAATAAACTTAGTTAATTTTAATATATGTGTGTATATACTTATTTATATTAATAAAAATGATTGTATTTAATTAAGTAATAAATAAAAGATAGTATATAATTTTTTTGTGATAATTAAGATTAAGTATGTCTTTGATAAATTTAGTAATAGTTATATAAACATATTTTAATATAAATGATATAATGTATTTGTAGAATTAATTGAGTAATAAATAAAAGATGGTATATATTTTCTTGTTTTATTATTATCCATAACCATGAACTATATTTACAAAAAATATTCTATTTTCTATCAACTATACTAAAAAAATCTTATAGTTATAACATTATTTTATTTTCCATCAACCATTTCTTTATACATAAAACATTTTTTAGTGCACATTGTCTTAGATGAAAAAAACAATTTAATGAAAAAGATCCTTTACAATACTTAGCTTGAAGCTCTTTTAAATTTGGAATATTTTTATTTGTAATATCTTCAATATTTTGGTGGTCACATAACTGCTGAACCCACAACACTTTTTCTTCACCTTTCACAATAATTTTTCGTCCATTTAAATAAGGTTTTATAATCCTATGAAATTCTTTGTAATCGACAAATCCAGAGCCCCATCGATATCCGAGATTTTTTTCGATCCACCGAACACGTTTCCTTTCTTCAGGGGTAAGTTGGGAGAAAGCATAAGGCGGTTTTATTAAAAATATATGAGTATGCTCTTCAGTAGCTATTGCAAATTCCTTTACAATGAATTCATTGCTAGGGTTTTTGAAACCTTGTAGATCTACGACAATTGTGTTTTTATTCATGATATCTTTTTAACAATGTTGCTCAAAGGCTTGTATTCAAATATGCAATCGTTTAATATCAAGCAATATGCTGCTGTCTGATCTGGTATTTCTTGGTCAGCTTCAATTTCTACTCTCACGTCTATAGAGCCCTTCAATGTTTCCTGCTGACGGGAACAGTCGATAACAAATAATGGAGAAACGTCTTTGAATTCTTTTAAGCTCAACAAAGGTTCTGCTCGACGTCCATAATAAGACTGCTGAAATCTTGCATATTGTTCGTATAATAAAGAAAACTTATTTTCTGAGAAACTTATGTTCAATCCTTCATAGGGGTAATACGATGAATTTAAAAAAACTTTTATATCACGAATATTACAGTGATCGAATTCTGCCATTGACGTTTGTGGTTGATGTTTACGATTGGTTTGGAACCCAATAATAACAAACCGTGGTTTCTCAGTTTGCGATGTAGTTTTAATTGCCCAAGTGTGTTTACGAGTTCTGGGGAGTAATGGGTATTCATAGAGATCCCAATTCCGGAAAGCTAATGTAATAGCACGATCTTTTTCCAGATGTTTCAATAAATTAATTCTTTCACGATCAGATACTTTGACGTGTGGAACTCGCCAAACTATTTTATTAATAACTATATCATCAACAATTTCTTCATTATTTAATATTAATGCATTAAGGTTACTGTTGCTTCTTAGTAACACTAACTCATGTTTGCAATTTATTATGATTTTTTCGTAATCTTCCGCGAAGCCTAATATTCTGTTTAATGGTATTGAAGCAGAGAATGAACCGTCATGAACATTAGTTGTACCAGTAGGAGACCACCCCCATACTTTTGCAGATTTTGATTCATTTTCATTTAAGGAAAGATATGATTTTATGGTTGTAGTAATACCAGCATTTTTTATTCTATCTATTTCAACTCCATTTAATTCATACCGAATATCTTGAAATAAAAATAATGCAGGATTGTTGACAAAGCTAACACTTGAAAGTACTTCTTTTGTTTTACTATTGTATACGTTTGCTTTACCTTCAATGTACAATGTGCTGAGAGAGGGTAATATGTTCAAGTCTTGTTGGTTAATAGGGATTCGGATTTCATCATTCTTGTTGAAACTTGTCACGTACGGCTTGTATGAATGAAATTCGAAACTTTCCACGCTGTTGTCGTAGGCTGTTGGTTGAGATATATTTAAAATATTCATTTTAATAATCCTACCAATTTTAAATATTCTTGGTTAGTTTTTGAAAGCTTCGTCTGTGAAGAATGGAGAGGTCTTCTTTTCTGAGATGTTTTCTTGAAACTAACTTGAAGAGAGGATGGAATAGGGTTTTTATTAAAATTAATCATTTTCTTCTGAAATGTAAATACAGCTGAACCTCCTCACCGCGTAAATTGATTTGATTGTTTTCAGCGTCTAGCAATCTGATATTCAGATCAGTAATCGAATTTTGGTTGATTGGGAAATATATTATATTCTTGGGAATTTCAATAATGCGATAACCAGGTGGTACGTTAGGCACAAATTCATGAATTATGTGACTAGGTTTTCCGTTTACAAAAGATCCGCTCACTACATCACATTCGATGCGCACGAGAGTAGTAGATATAATGCTGACAGGATAACGAGATTCAGTACTTTTATTAGCTTTAACAGTCTCTTTTCCGAATCCTAAGATTCTACCAATTGAATCACGTTTTTCAAAATAAATATCTTTGGAACAGAAAATATTAGTTTTCAGTGTATTGTTATTACAAGTAAGTTTAAAGGAAGCATTTGTAATATTACTACTTAAAAAATCTTGTATATCTTGAAGTTCATAAGACCCTTCTGGAATCTCGATAACTTCATTTCCATAATATAATTTATTATTTCTCTCGTCTATGTTGGGAATCGAATTAAAAGTAGAAAAGTATAAAAGACCACATTCATAATCTCCAAGTAATTCTAGAGTTGGTGAATAGTTTGTTGTCAAGGAGCTTCCCACCCCAGTTATTGACACAGTGAAAGACATGTTTGTACTAAAAAAAAAATTTTTTTTATTCACTTAAATACATTTTTCCAAAAATTTATTAAAAAATTCAAGCAATGATGTCCACAGTTCGTGGATCCGAAGTTCTGATGTTGAATGTAATTATATTTAATGGGTGTATTTTTCAAATATTTTATTAACTCTAATGGTGGTTTTAGATTGCCAAAACTATCAAAATATTCAGAATAATTATCAAGCTTCGCGTAGGCTACCCAGTGAGTTCCAGGGTTATTACAACTATCAAGGTTGAGTATTGCGCACTCTATTTTTCTTGGTTTCGTAGGTAAAGAATCTCTCATAAACACACCACGAAAATAAGGTATATCGTTAGCATACTCTAATAAATCGAAATTAGTAAGTGGTCGTTTGGGTAGCCATTTCATTAGTTTTTTGAATTTTTAAGATATAATCCCGCTCCTTTTTTACTATGCTTGATGTATAATCCTTTTCCAAGAGCAACTGCTTCCATTGTTTTGTTGTGTCGTGCAGACTCTTGAAGATTCTGTTTAGCCACTTTGTAATCATTTACAGCTTTTGCTATACCTGCAGCTCCACCAGCTAGTGAACCGAGAGCCGATAATCCAGCAAAGATGGGAATCAAAGGCAAAAATCCACCACACTTAGGAATAGGTATATAGCGTGGTAAGCGCATACCACTTTTGTTTGTAAATATTTTCTTTGCAGCTGCATAAGCATATTTAATAGCAGTGTTTTTGTCTTTACGTTTAATTTTTTTCAAACCAGACTGTATTTTTTTCACAATTTTCATAAATGATTGCGCTCCTGCGCCTGCTTTTAGTTTTGCTTTCATAGCATTTTTTACAATCCATGAAGCAATTTTTTCTCTTTTACCTGCATTTTTGGATTTTAACCTTGTTTTGCCATGTTTAAAAGTTCTAAATCAGCGTTATGTCGAATGTTAATATCACTGTTATTATACGCAATATCGTGATACATGCACGCCCTATCTAAATCGTTAATACCTCGGTCACCTCTTAATAACCTTTTCTGTAATTTGGTTCCTGGACCGCAAAACTGATATCCGGGTAAATGTAGTTCAAACGGTAACTTATCAATTAAACTGTTAATAATACCACTTCCTTTCTTCATGAATAAGCCGAAACTGATGTTTAACCTTCCGATACTTGACTTATATTACTGCAACAGCGCACTTTTGTCGACCCAACTGTTTTCGGAATCACTTAGTCCTAACCATTTTACAAACAATTTAGTTCCTTTTCTTTTTATAACTTTTTCAATGAGATAAAGATCAGGAAACTTAGTCTTCTGTAATTCATAACCGTAAAATGTTCCCAAAATTAGTTGCTTATGTTTGTCTTCTATTTGATAAGTAGGTGGTTTGGTACAAGTTACTTTTTTAACAGTAAATATTTCCGTTGACCACTTAGGGGTGTAACCTTTACTAAAATCTCCTTTATACTTACTAATTCGAACATGATCACCAACATGAAACAGGGATTTCGTGATATGTTGTTTTTGAGTTTTATTTATATTAGCCTTGACTAAAGTCTCATTATACTTATTAACGTCTATTGGTTTAAACTTTGTTATGCTATGGGGTGTCCTGTTATAACGTTGAACAACGGATTTCAAATTACTGCCTAACCATTGATACTGTGCATAAAGACTAAATAATTTGTATAGATGACTTTTTAATGTTCTTATTACTCGCTCAACTATCGATGCTTTTTTTACAGAATAAGTGGAATAATGGTTTATTTTATATTTGCCCATCAATCTTTGAAAATGTTCATTGTAAAACTCTTTACCTAAATCTGTTTGCAAATTGCTTGGTTTTCGAGTTGATTCAGTCAATATATGTCGCATTGCATCTGTAACACAGTCCTTTGTTTTGGCTTTAAGAGGATTCACCCAAACATATTTCGATAAAGCGTCAATAACAACCAATATGTATTTGTATCCTTTATTAAACTGTGCATATTTTTGTAAGTCTATAAGATCAGCTTGCCACAAATCATCCATTCCTTTTATAATTGTACAACGACGTGGAAAATTCCTTCTCGCTGATCTATGGAGCTCGTCAACTATATTCCGTTTACTCATTTTTATTTAACCTTGACATCATTGAATCTATATCAGTTTTTGTATAGTATGTGGAACTTATATTAGACGAAACAGCTTTTTCTAAACCACTAAGATAATTTTTTACATTTGTTTGTATTTGTTTTAATTCAGCTCTTAAATCTTGAATTTCTTTATCCAAATAGGCTTTGTTAACCGCGTCGTTATCTTTCTTTGGATGTAACAATCCCTTTAATCTTGTTAGTTTTAGATTGTAATCTCCTGTTTCCGATTTGGTTAATAGGTCGTTTAGAGAGTCAAAATATTTAGAAACTCTTAAACGCTTATGAACGTGGTGACCGAATTTGTCTATATTCATTGCAATATAATATAAGTATATAGAGCGAATATTATATGTAAACTGCTCAAATCTCTTAATGTATGCTCTTAATATATTCCTAAATTCTCTCGATACTACTAAGATATAATACTACTTAATTTTCCCAGTGAATGCTCTTTAAGTTGTACATTCACTATCCCAGCTTCTTGTAATTCTGTTATAATTTCAATAATTTCGTTATCTAATCCTGTGTTGCCAGCTGCCCGTGACCCTAACAATAATTTTAGTCGTTCTACTAACTCATTAGGATCATTCCAATAAACCAAATCAGTATTTTTTTTAAGATTTTTCAACAGCTTCATACCTGACCCCTTTGAAAGACTCTCAGTACTAGTGGTTACAGTTCTAGTAAATTTAAATAGAGGTTTAATGATGTTCGTGTATTTAAAACCTTTATTACTATTAATAGGCTTCTTAGGATCGTAGTTACGTCGATGAGCATTGGTTTCCAATAACAACAATTTGTAATATTGTAAATCTTCATCTGTAATTAAATCCATGTTTGGTATTTTCTTGAAAAGTAATTCTTTTAAACCCGGTGTCTTTTTAATAATACGAGTTCCTATTTTCCATGTTACATCTTGGTCGAAGATACGTATGTTGCCTAGCAAGACTTTTCCGCGATCATGTCTGATACCAAAAGGAATATCATTAAGTGCTTCGGATGACCAAGACATATCATCATGATGTGTTTGATCTTTAGAGGTCGGTGATGAGCGAACAGATTTGAAGGACTCATCACTTAGGTTGTGTTCAGAGGGTGATACAGTAAGGGTTTTGTTAGAATTGTGTTCATGAGAATCATAGTTTTCTTCATCGTGTTCTTCCTCGTCAAATGGTTCATCTAAGTCTTCTTTAGTAAAAAATGATTCTTCATTTTCACTTAACTTCCTTATTTTTGTTTCGGGTATATAATTCTCCTCTTTTTCTTCGTCATATTTTCTAATGTTTTTACTTGACAGTTGATTAAGTGGATCAACGATAGGTTTGAATATTGTTTCTAAAGCCATGTTGCTCGCGTTTTTTGTATCTCTTATCAAACCCACCTTTCTTTTTACAGCAGCTGCGGATTTCACGATTTGTTTTTTTATTTTTTTCTCCATTTTATGATCCGTTCTTGTTCAGAATCTCTCATAAAGTGAGTTGTTATCATAATGACAGTTTCTTTTTAATGCTAATCTATAACTATAAATGTATCAAATTTCATCCTGTAACATCCTTTATTTCGCTCACAATCCTTATTTATTACAACATAACCATACAGTTCTTTCCATACTGTTGAACACAATTCACGGAATTGATACCATGACATATCAGAACGCACGTGTTCTTCATAAACGTGTTTTAAATTGACATCATCCTGTTTGAATAATACAATAAGGTTTGCATTATCTCTCACGAGTTGCTTCGGTATTTTGGTATAAGTTTGATTAAGATAAAAACAGTCAATATTCTTATGACGTCCCATAGCGAAATAATCCCGTATATTATTTTGATTTTCACAGGCAACATCGTCAAATATTATAATAGAGTTTGGATCAGCTTCTTGCGGATTCAACACTTCAGTATTATGACTATATTTTTTAAACGATACACCTGGCACCATATTTAATACTTTTTCTAGAAATAAGTATTTTGGTTGGTATAAAGATTTTGAATATACGTACAGATTACGAAATCGTAGACCATTTTCATGCAATAATAAGCTTATCACTAAATTTGTCTTTCCACAACTTGATGGTCCGCATACAATGCAACGTATTGTATTTGGCAACAAGTTGCCATGTCGCTTAACCCCATTCGTCAGCATAGTAGGGCAAATACATTGTAAGTTTAAGGATTCTTTTTGTTTTATAAATTTCATAATTAGACAATTTAATTAACTTGACTGTCACCTTTGCTGTATCTTAACAAAATGAAAAGTTACAACTTTGCTATTATATTTATTAAAGGTGCCCACGAATTAGATCACCAGCATGAGCAAACGGCCTTGGTAAAGCGATTATCCATTGCATAATGCACTATGGTCAGATCTTTTAGGTTTCAGCAATTTTATATTGCTAAAACTCAGTGTTTCTGAGTGTCTAGTGAAACATGTCACATGTGTGTTACATGTAAATTTGCTAGAGTTAAAATTCTAAAAGTGGTGTAATGTGTTGCGGATCGAGTTGAAAATTAAAATTGGTAAGTTTTACACAAATATCTCTTACGCGACTTTCGAAATATAGTGTTATATGTAAAGTTACGTTGATTTTTAGGTGCTCTTTTATTATACGATTCAAAACACGTCATTGAGCGATTGAAAATAAGCTCTAAAGGTAAAGTAATTCCCAGCTATTAATTGATGACTTTGAAACAGTTTCACACTTCCATTGAGGGAATAAAATGACCGAAAATGGAAGTGTGAAACGGTTTCAAAATCATCAATTAATATCTACTAATACCCTATATTGCACAAAATAAAACTTACTTACCTAAGTACAAATAATTATATATTTTATCTAAAACTACCTAAGTAAGTAGTTATTTTATCAGTAAAATATAAGACTTTAAAAAGCTCAAAATCTGTGCCTATGTTGCTAAATCAATAAAGGCTCATTTTCATTGGTCGTTCTGGCATGCATTCGGTGTGCCGGGAGCTTGATTTCCCGTAAACGCATACGTGGAGCCGTATTCACTAGCCAACAGAGTAATGTACAGTCGATATATATACAGCATGTGGGGTATAACCGCAGTCGGCGAAACGACCACTGCATCGACTTACGGCTTTAATTGGTCGTTAGCCTGCGTACGGGCCGTACCCGCATGCTGTATATCAACTGAGTTATCGACCAATGGAAATGAGCCACAACTGAAATAGATCAGAAAGTAAAGTGCGACTCACAAGTGGGTTCCTCGGGTGACTTGACATGGGCTGGTTCTCCGTTAGACTGTGGCTTTTTCTTGTGCTCGTATCCGTTGGCTCGAGGCCGCGTATGATCTGGAATGGTCATTTTGAACTTCGTCAGTGTTATATTAAGTTTAACGATCGTTTTATTAACGGAAAAGAGGAATAACTGGCAAAGTGAGAGTCGGACTCGCGCATGAAGAGTTCCGTACAAATATTTATGAAAATCACGTTTGTTGTATGCCCCACTTGAAGATAAATTTGATTACGTTTTTAGTATTTGTTGTTTGTTGATATAGCGGCAACAGAAATACAGCATCTGTAAAATTTTAAGCTGCCTAGACAGACACGGGTCAGCCGTAACATGGACAACCCGTATGAGAAGCGCCCGCAGAGCACTGAAACGAATGGCGTTTTACGGGATTCCCTTGTACGAATCTCCCGCATTGCTGTAAAAAACATGCTGCTAGCCGAATTTTAGAATTTTTCATTAAAACTATGTGAGACAGAAAATAATATTTTAAAATCTGAAAATAGATAGGTACTTATGTCTTATTTAAGTCTAGTCAAATTCGCATTCAGTTACATAGATGTTTTAACAAACTTCACTCGCAATAAAAAAAACCCAAAGTTACCCCTTTTATGGTAATATTTTTTCAAAACTACAACTTAATAAATGTAGGTATTTATTGATATTTTACATTTAATTCTTGTGCCCAATTAAAGTCACAAAATATTTAAGTATAGACATTTTCGAGGTCCGTTTCATACTGTTTATCTGTTTTTTTTAAACCGATATCTACATTCCGCGTTCATTCTTCGCGTCTCGTCCCGTTCATCAGAGATACGAGATAAAAAAGTGTCGGTGCCTCGCAAATCGCCCAGCACCTTATCTCCAGAATAGGGTAAAACCAGGATAGTTTTCCCACTTTTTTTGTCCAAAAACAAGATTATTTTTTTGTAAAAAGGAATAAACAATATCTTTGATATTTCCTGAGTATTGACGATTTTTGCAGACCTCAAAATGTTAGGACAACTATCCCATATAGGGGATAGTTTCCTCATCCATATAAATTATGTTTAGGACAGATGCCCTGTTGAGAAAGAGGATATTTATCCCGCAAAAACTTTGATCGCGCCTAGCCGTCCCATGCAATCTCACAGAGACATGCAACACGGTCACCTTAGTCAAAGTTGCAGTCTCTCGATAAATAAATAAAATAATGTGTTTTTTTCACGAAACTAGAGTAATTGCAATCAAGGCAACTATACCCCCGGGGCAACTATCCGGGTTTTACCCTACAGCCCCAAAACAAAGGTAGTGTGTACTGACGGTTGGCATACACGGTGGAGCGCTGCAGCGGCTGCCCCGCTAGCTCGGGCAGCGTCAGCGGCCGCCGGCTGCTGCGCCCGCGGCCCGCCACGGGGTAGTCTCTGCAACAACATCAATACTTACGTAAGTACTTACATCACAGAATTAGTGTATTACATACAGAACGGAATCTCCAAAGGTCCCGATCAATATGCGTCCCCGCACCTCTTCCTTGTCGAGGGTGTTGAGCAAGGCGGCCAAGGCAAGGAAGGGGGAGAGGTGCGGGGACGGGGAACAAGCACGCATATTGGCGGGACCTAAGAAAATCCCGTTCTGGATGTCAGTTACAGTAATTCTGTGACATTACAGCATTTTTTAAATGTCCAACACTGGTGTCAGATTTTTCAAGCTGACATAGCTTGACGACTGCCATACAGTGATGACAGCCGAGACCAACGCTTACACATTTATCATTACACCATGACTTATTCTTAGGACTTATTATAGACTAGCTGAAGCCCGCGACTTCGTTCGCGTGCACTTTACGTCTCTGGAAAATGCTCATCAGGCTGAACAACTTTTACTAAGGCGACATTTTTATATCTCTTATAGTTTAGCGGGACCATTATGGTTCTGCATCAGGCGTTCCATTTTCCAAAATCATTTATACCCTATATGTTGCCCAGGCTTAATAGCTATACTTATAACAAAAAAAGTTGCATTCGAATCCGTCCAGTATTTCCGGAGATTAGCGTGTACAAACAGACAAACAGACATACAGACAAACAGACAGACATTTTTTTTTTAATTCTTACTCTATTACTATGTCTCCATCGCCTCCAATATTTTTTTTTGGAAATATATTTAATGTACAGACACACTTTTTTTACTGTTTTATTAGGTATATGTATAGATTATATGTATAGATTATCCTATAGAGATAGGTACTGCCATGAAGGATACGATTTATACTCCTGAAATGATGATGATGACATAATCACAGCAGCAGCGTGAGACAAGTAGGTAGGCACCTACCTACCTCAAAATCAAAATCAAAAGTGTCAAACAATATAAAACACGTTCGTATCTTCGTACTCGAGTTATAGTAATGAACTCTATATCTGTGTCTGTGGATAAAACTACCAAAAAGGTACAAATTAGGTACAAACGCCGGAAAGTCCAAATAGATATACAATGTCCAATTATCCAGATATTTGTTTTACCTACACTACAAGACTCAGCAGAAGTTAAAAATAAGTTGAAGCAATTTAAATATTTTTAAAACAATGGCGCGATCTAGCGCCATTTTGTAAACATATTTTTGATTTTGATTATTTTAATTTGACAGATTCGCTTCCGGTTATGATATCTTCATACGACTAAACAAGGTGCATCCTTTTCGACCGAACGAGCGCGAAGCGTCTAAGTTGGGCCAATTTTAATATGCTTTCGTATGTCTATCCGACTGTTCTCCAAAGGTCGCATTTCTATATATATATGAACTTTTTGTTGATTCAGTTTTTTGAAACATTTTCAAAACGACTGAGCCTGGGCTTTGGAAATGTGAAATATATCATAAAGTTTTTGGTTTTTCGTGTGTGGAAGTGGTCAACACTAGTCAGTGTAAGTTGCCAAAATTTGACGTTTTCTTAAAGCATCTGACATAGCTTGACGACTGCCATACAATGATGGCAGCCGGGACCAACGGTTAACGTGCCTTCCGAAGCACGGAGGAGCTCGAGATTTTATTATGATTTTTTGCGAAAAATCATATAGCTATGCAAAGATAAGGCTTGCGAGGTCCATAACTCATAGAACCACTAGGGTTACACCGGAATAGATTTAGCATGTTATTTTTTATACTCACTCTCTAATTGGCTCCCTCCAGAACTCAGGCGTGTGTACTGGCGGGAAGTGGTAGTTGTTCTGGTAGCCGTAGCCGCCGTCCAGGCCGGAAGCCCGAAGACTGGCGTGGAGGGAGTTCTTCATGCACTGCAACTAAGGTACGATACGGTAATTTGAGCTTAACTTTGACATGTGGACTGTACTGAAAAGCACGCAGAAAACTAATCCAAACTCATTGGGGAAATCAAGTATCAAAGTTTGGGTGTGGGATTTTTGGTTTAATTTTTGATGAGCGCGCTTTTCAACAGTCTGGGGCTAATTAGATTAATCTAATGTTAGTATAAGCAAAAACTTATTATCAAACAACAATTCAACAACAATTCAAAGCATTTGAAGAACAGAGAAAATGTACTAGGTAATTAGCTTCCATCAGGTATAGAATCAATAGATAGTTAACGATTAAGTTTGTACATGGTCAGGGGCAACTAGAAGACATAGATAGTGACTACTATTTGGGTAGAATTATTAGGTTAATTTAGTGCAAACAGGTTGCATAAGTGTTAATGTCAAATGGCGCTAGTGCTTTTGTGCAACAATTCCAGTTATAGACACAGCTGCACACAGCGCTGAAAAACATTCCAGGACATAGATACGATCTAAACCTACGTTAGTAGTAATAGTTTATTATAATCCAAACCTAGAACAAAAGCTACTTCACGTCAACCGTGCAAGACAAGCGCTAGAACCGGGTGCGATCGTGTGCGCGGCCGCGTCTATACCTGTAAGTGTGGCGAGACATACGTGAGCGTGTCGCGCGGCCGCGCCGTCAAACAAGAGGTTAGTGACCGCGCCCCCCGCCGCGGCCGCGAGTACCTCTCTGCGCTGTCGCTCCGCGTCGCCGCGCAGGCGCCGCACGAGCCGCTCGGCCTCCGCCAGCCGCGCGCGCAGCTCCGCCCGGCTCTCCTCCACTCCGTCCGCCACGCCTTCCAGCTGCGACTCCTCGTGGCATGAGCTGCATTTCTTCAAATCGAGTTCTCGTATTTTTCTGGAAAATTAAACTTATTTTACTAGGTAACGTACTTTCTATGTATTCCACTATCAGGGCTTTTGTTCTTGTTGTCCTGTCAATTTCTGCAACTGCAACAGCAACAGGGGTAATGATCCATAAAATAATACGTTAGTCGTACGATAGTGACGCCCTATTTCTATGTCAAACCAAATTAGACTTTATCATTATACGTTAGTGCTCAATGTTGCTTGACACTGAGACGCGGGTATATAAGCAGTAACGTCCGTTTTGCGTACCGCTTTTGGAGTAACCCCTCTGGGCTGGCCGGAAAGGCAGTGAACTTTCAAAATTCTGTAAGTATAGGATAGTTTACAGACAGATAAGTACTAATCGCTGAATTCTTTTAATTGTTAGAGTTAACATTGGGACTGTAAACGCATATTAGGCCCAAAATTTACTCCTAAATCAACATTCGAAGATTCAGAAATGAAAAACATAGCAGATAATAATACAAATGTTTGATCGTACTCAGCCTGAGCGTCCACTAGTGTCTGCAGCTGCAACGCTCGTGCCTCGGCTGCTCGCGCTTCGCCCCGCGCCGCAGCTGCCTCGCGCTCCAAACGGCTCACTTCACGTTTCAGGTTTGCTTCTCTCTGTCAATTTCAAAATGTCTTTTAAACATAAGGTCTTACAAAATATACTGAAACTATTTTAAGGGTAAAATCAGTCTGTGATAGTGAACAACTTTCCCCAAGAAACATGTCAAATAATTTTTGGTTATCTCCGATCCGCTGATCGGTTAACTTGTATGTGAGGCCAAAAATTACTTTTCATATTTCGATATGCATTTCTTGGGGAATGTTGTTCAGTATCATTGACTGATTTTCAATCAGTCTGTGATAGTGGAGAACTTTTCCCAAGACACATATGTCAAAATATGAAAAATAGTACTTGGCCTTTCACAAGTTGACCAATCAGCTGATCCGAGTTTATATGGCAGCTAAAAAATATTTTTCATATTCCGACTTGTGTTCCTTGGGGAAAGTTGTTCAGTATCATGGACTGAATTCACCCTTAAAAAGTTTCAGTATATTTTGTTAGACCTTAACGAATTATAAATTAACCTCTAAATTAAGTATTCCAAAAAACCTATGGTCTTGTCAGTAAAGAACAATTTCTACCAACTTAATTATAGATTTTTGTATAAATACCTAGATGTACTTGTAACAATTTTTTTTTATTTATTTATTAAACTTTATTACAACAATGTAACAGGCAGACTTAAGGCCCAAGGCCTTTTCTACCAGTCAACCTACAGGTGGTGCGGATAAAAGCAAATTTTGGGCGAGAGTAGTAATTATAAGAAACTTTACAATCAATCTATACATATAAATATATACACATACATAAGATAAATAATATAATCTAATGTATCAATAAACCTATATACAATATACATAAATATAAATAGGTTATATTATATTATATATATACATACATAAACTACACAAATATAATAAAACGGCAGTTTGTGAAGATAATATGCGCGTACAGCACTCTTAACTAGGGGCTTTGCGAATACCAACAGGAAGGGCGTTCCAAAGAATCACGGCTTGTTTGGTGAATGTATGTTTTAGAAACACACTTCGGCAGCTAGGCATATCTAGAAGGAGATTATTGGACGAACGAAGATCTCTAAGATGAGTATTAACCAGAAAATGGGACTTGGTTTTGAGATACATCGGAGTTTTGGGTATGATATTGCATGATAAAAAAAAAGACAAGTGAAGTAATAGTTTATAGTTACCTCACTACTGTCACCACCATCGTCAGAAGCTGGAGTTGTAGCGACGACTTTAGGTGACCCTTCCTTATTGAATATTAGTTGAAATTGCAAGTCTGAAAATAAAAATAAGAAATATAAATAATTGATTTGTAGACTTCATTAAAAAAGCACTAAGAAAAAATCAAGGAAACCTATTTTCGACTATTTTCGTGGAATTTCAGTAAGTATCAATGTTCCATTCGATTTCATTATACAAGATACCAATTAAGTCTGACAGCACTGTAATTTTAGATCCAGGAGTAGCGACTATCTCGGACGGGCATTTCATGATGCATTTCTATTTCCATAACCCGCGCAGTCTTGCTGTTTCTTTACTTTGGCACGTATCTGTTTAATAACGTAAATCATTTAACGCGTCAATGATACCTTATATAAAGTGCTATGAAATAGATACAAAAACTTATAGCTACAAATATTTTAAAAAATTACTAAAGATTTCAATCTCAAACAAAGGAAACTACCACATTTAAATTAAGTGTTTTATTTTACTTTAGGTTTCGAATTCGATAATGAGATGAAAAATGTCTGTATGAGCATGTATTACTTCATGTGGAACCTACAAAGTAAACCAAATGAAAATAACTTGAGTTATTTTATCGTTTACAACGAGCTGAAATTTAATACAAGGGAGATGAAAGGCCATTATAATAAGACAGGTGACAATGTTGTAATGGAGTTTGCGACACATAAAGCCTCCATTAGCGAGCGAAAAAAAAGAATGAAAAGCTTACATCTAGGATTAGGTAATATGATATAGTTATAAAAGCCGGTACGACATCAACTAATTGTAGGTAACAAAGGACATTGTAGCTAACAGACATTAGAAAAAATAATGTATGAAGTTGAAGTCCATATAAAAAGATTACATCCTATTTTAATAAACATGTTAGTGGCGTGAAAGGAAGTGAGGCAAAGCCTATGTTGGACTTAACTAATGATTCTTTTGAGACTAATTATAAGTAGAAAGATAATTACTTTGTTGATATCAAAAAGATTAAAAGACACGCTTATAAATAAGGTAATTACCTCTATTCCTCTCTCTAAGTGCCTCGATCTCAGCATGCAGTCCACTCAGCATGAGCCGATGTTGCTCCTGCAGAAAACGCACGCTGTGCTCCAGGTGGGCAACCCTGGCTGCAGCATCCCCACTGCTGATGATGAATCCGCTCCCATTCGTTTCAGGTGGGGACTTCTTCACCTGTAACGATTCAGAAACTTAGGAATTAGTATCTACGTATTTTAGTAAACTTCATTTTCTAACACTTCACTGTTTTTTTTTTAAATGTCATTAACTAAGTTTTGTACCTATGCTCACAAAGATTACTGTTTAATTGTTGTTATTTGTTGTTTTATTCTTGTATTAATATCGACAAAAAAATCATGTTCATTTTTTTCTGATAAATCCCTGAGCTTGTAATACTTAATATATGGACGTCAAATGTATAACTTTTACCTTTTTTACAAGCTTTTATTTAATTGTCCCGTTGCATTGTCTATTTATTTGTATTTAAATCTTAATAGGCCTCACAATAACAGGTATGAAACAAAAAAAAATCAATGTCTTAGTATTTTTACAGTCAAGGTAATCTTTAGTCATTCTTAAAATTGTGTAAAGTCATATGGTAGCTACGTGAGTACTAAGTTTGGCAATTTTATTGCTTGAACCTTGTGCAAATTGCTAGTACGTGAAGTCTGTAAGCCAGTTAGCCTGTAGATTAAGGCATGTGGTGAAGCAATGCCACTATTGTCTGAATACAAAATTAGATTAAGTACTTTGTTCAATCCTGCAGCAAGAACAATTTGCAGATATTTTGACTTTATATACTTAAGTATTAAGTAGATAATTTTATTTTGATAAACATCATCGTAAAAAGCAAAACCTAAGCGTTCTAATATTTTTTGGGCATTTCTTAGTAAGACAAATGATCAATGAAACATACAAAGAGCAGGAAGGAAACGTAACTATGATTTTTTAATGACATCTATTGACCGCGGTGGGAAAACCCCATATGACCGATAAGTGCATTGACTTCCGGCATGTCGTTGACCCAACCATTATCCTTTGTGTCTTCTGACTTCACCGGTTTGATCCTGTCTCTAACAAAGGACCAAGCTCACACGTACTAAAACAACAGAAACACTAAGAATAAAGAATTTTTTCGATGGATTTTTAATTTAATTTACTTACTTGCAATTTAGCAAAGGGGGCAGCCGGCACCAGCACTTTAGATGCCATCGCTGTAGCAATTTTTAAATCACTTATCAGAGCGACGGCAACTTAGTCTCCGGGTGAAGTAATTAGCGCAAACTCCTTTGTTGTGAACTGCCTCGGAGCACGCGCGCGTTTGCAATGGTAAAGATCCAACATTTGTGCACGGCGAGATACGACCTTGCCCACTATACGTAATAATTAAAAATAAGATTCGCGGCTCAACACAAATAACAAACAAGTATTGCTTAGACTAATACTATGAGGTAGATGTTTCGCCTAAAGGTCGATGAACGTTTCGACCTTGAACTAGTGAACTGTTTATGACCGGCAAAATTGACGCAAGATGAAAGCACTGAATTTCAAGATTTTGTTGTATTTCCACGATTTTTCTTAGTATTTTGTCGTGGCGGACGGTAAGCGAGGGCTGCGGATACCCGGGGCAGGTGCAGGCTAGGGGCGGGGAGGGGTGCAGTATCTATCGATCGCGCCGCCGCACTCAGGTTCCGTCCTACCGACATGGAGTAGACAAGTACAAAGATTAAGCTTTGTAAAATCGCGCTACATATGATACAAAATTAAGTCTGTAACTATTATAGAGTATCTACACAGATATCTTAGTTGGGACATGGCTCTATTTTAGGCAATGATTATGTTAATTTCATTCCTTCCCGCATGGCAGCCCATCACTGCAACGATATAGGAAAAAAGTTCATCGTCTCTTTTAAAGGTCCTTGTAGTTTAGCTTTCTCGATTGGCTGCAATCTTTTAAAAAAGCATATTATTCATCTGGAACCTACTTGCATTTTAGATTTTTGAAGTGAAAACTTCTTAAGGCGCGTTGGGCATTATTTAGGATGAGAAAAACCATTGAACTCGCGACACTGTAACCGAAACCGACACCAAGTTTTCAATTTTGTCGGCACTCGCGGATTGCCACTTTTTATTTTATTTGCAAAGTGTAGCAAATAATATTTAAAAAGGTGATCTAGCCTGCCTTTATATTAATATGCTCTATGCTACCGCTGACTCACGGGCTTCGTCTGTCACTACACAGTCATGGCTCGATGCCAGCTCCTGTGATAGCTTTACAGCATATCACTGAACACTCAGATAATGGTTTAATATTTGCCTGGCGAACACTGCCATTACATTTGCATGGGAATCCTAGTTGTATAATATTTAGGTCAGATGTGTAACGGAACAGGGGGGTTTTCCATAACATAATACGTTAATCGTACGAAAGTGTCGTCCTATTTATATGTCATACCAAATTAAACTTTATCATCATATGTTAGAGCGCAATGTTGCTTGATATTAAAACGCGGATACGTAGTAACGTCTTGCGTATCGCTTTTAGAGTATACCCCCAGTTGTTTCCCTAGTATTATCTTATACCTTAAACGAGCAATTCTTGTATATTTATTTATATATATCTTATACCTTTAAACGAGCAATTCTTGTATATTTATTTATATATTTCTGTGATCTCGAAAACGGCTCTAACGATTTCGCGAAATAACCTGTGCCTATTAAGGTACCTTTACATATTATAGTAGGTATACAAAGTTAACAAGCGACATGTACGGCTAAAGGCTGTCATCTAACAACACTGAAAGAAAAGACTAGGTAGTCTTTGTTTATTTTAGTGATTAGTACCTGGGCGACCGAGCTTTGCTCGGTTACATCTCAAACATAAACTATTTTTTTTTAAACTTGTCTAAAAACAATGCAAAATAAAAAAAAATATATAAACTTAAACATAAAAAAAAACAAAAGTAAGTCACCGAGTGGGATTCGAACCCGTAACACTCTTTCTAGCGGTCGCTATCCTTAACCACTGAGCTAAATCAAGACAGTCGCGGCGCGACGAAATTAGCGACCATATTCTGCGTGGAAAGAAAAACGCATGAAAACTCGAAAACACGCGTTTTCCCAAACATAAAACTAATCTAGATCGATTGTTTACCCCCGAAAACCCCCATATACAAATTTTCAGCAAAATCGTTAGAGCCGTTTTCGAGATCACAGAAATTTATAAATAAATATATATACATACATATATACAAGAATTGCTCGTTTAAAGGTATAAGATATACTCTTTGGTTTCTTTGTTCTTCCAGACCATAACCAGTTCTTTATAGCAAGTTATATCTTTACTTTAGGTTCTATGTTATAAAGTCAAGACGAGGTATTCTTCTTAGGGCACCCTTCTGAAAGGCACCTGCGCGAATGGCACCTAGCCTATTCCACGAAGGGCACCTAATATTCGCTGGTGCTCGTGGTGGACTGTAATTTATTTTTACACGAACAGCACCTATGATTTAGTAGCCTAAGATATCGATAAAAAATATTAGAACGTTTATTAATTACTCATACAATACATATAGACATAATATTAACACATAGTATCACCACCGGGCGGCGGCTAATACAAGTAACCTAGGCTGCGTTGATTCGTAAATCATAACAACATACACAACGTTTTTTTACATTATAGCCAAAAAAAATTATCATTACTAACGTACCTTAGTATAGCAAAAATCATGTACATACTTACATTTAAGCGTACTTGTAGTTGACTACGTACTAACTGTATTTTATATCAATCTTAATGAGTTGCATACGGTGAAAGTGATGCGGGTAGCCGGTAGACTAAACATTTGTGGATTAATTTAGTTTTGTAATCGTGAAAGTCTTACTTTCAAACTTATGATATATGGCGTAAATGGCGTAATATAATGAGTGCCTTAATCTTGTATGACGTAAGGGTACGTTTGCGCTTAATCAGCTCTTCCTTGGATCAATATGTGTTAGTGGCCACATTTTATGCTAAAAGCATTTGACATAATACGGCAACAGGAACCAATTTCCAACGATATTAGAAAAGGAAAAAGACTTTACTTACGTGTCTTCTAAAGCACTGATGTACGTACATGGAGCTCGTATATAATGTAATACAAGGTCTCACCAAATATTATGTACTGAAACTATGAAGATTAAAAGTGAATTTAGTCCATGATAGTAAACAACTTTCTCCAAGAAACGTATGTATAGCGAAATATAAACAATTATATTTGACTTTCCATACAAACTCGGATCAGCTGATCGGTCAACTTTTATGGGAGGCCAAAAATTACTTTTTATATTTCGATACGTGTTCCTTAGGAAAAATTCACTCTTAAAATAGTTTCAGTATACCTACTTACATACATATATTTTGTTAGACCTTGTATAACATGTACATTGTACTGTACATAGGTAAAGTGGTACATAACAAGTATAATGCTGATGTAGGTATATAAGTAGGTGATGGCAGAAAAAAAATATGACGTAGGTACCTCTTCATCATCTTCACCAATGCTGTTCGAAATAGTCAAAATTGCAGTTCTGCTCCACTGAGGAAAATGCCGGGGCGATGCCGGCAGCGGCGGCGCTCCCATGCCAGCCAGCGGCCTTGCACTGAATAACATAGTGCACTTGCTCAACACGAAGATCCGATAGATCTATAATAGATAACTACCGACACAACAATGTAATTCACTAGTTAGTCTACACTTCAAAAATCATAAAAGCACGCACATGCCACGAGCGTTCAATGTTTAATTCGTAGGTAGGTATTTACTGGTGCATCCTTCGCTTGTACCTACAAAAAGAGTACTTTTTCGGTAAATGCTAAGGTCTGTAATATATGTATATAGATTTATAATATTAAAATTGTTCATTATAAATTCAGAGCTGATTTTATTACATATCATTGTTTACATTTTTTGTTGTGATCATGTTGCCTAGCAACTATCAGCAGCAATGGAAGCACCATAGACATAGAATTTTTTTTACTACGTAAGAAGACGGAACATGCCGAGTGCGACAAAAAATACTTTAATGTCGCCTAACACAAGAGCAAAAGAGAAAGCGATCACACTGACATGAGGCAACTTTTGGATGAGAGTCAACCGCGGTAATCCTAGCTGATAAAATGTCAAACGAAAATTGGATTTTTCTTATAGTAAACTGTGTTTTTCCATAAGTTTCCTTACCTCGGAAAGATGGTATCTTGCAGCTTTACCGACTGTGATACAACAACAAACAATAATCCCAGTAAATACACATTTCACAGGTAATTTTTCCGGACACGTATTTCTCCAGTTAGTCACTATTTCCTTCTCAACTTCACCAAAAAACCACTCAAAATCATGCATTTTATATTTTCATTGAAAGATAACACAATATTTATTAGTTATTAATAGAATTCAGTAATATATTGCATAAAATATAAAGTTATCTGATTCCGCTAGGGCTTGACTAATTATTGACGTCATTTTATGTCATGAATACATATATCGATAAAAAGTCAATGGTTTTTGTTATCAGTACAAACTTTTTTTGAATAAAATTACAATCGGAATATTTCATGATGAGTTTCGATTTTCGTTGGTAGGATTTATTTCCCAACATTTGTCCCTATATATATTATTATGTATTTTTTTTGTTACAGTTAATTTTATCAGTCTAGCGCTTATTCTTTTTTCTTATTGTTATAAAAACAAAATAAATATATATATATTATATCAGTACATAAAAGTAATTGATTACTTTTTATTTTGACAGATTTCCAACAAATGTTAATTTTAAAGAAAATTTTAAAAATGGATATCCTGTGTGAATAGGCCGAGTTGGACTCCCAAAAGGTGTTCTATTATTTGCAGTAAACATTTCGAGCCAACGCGTTTTATACAAAGAATGCAGAAGAACGTTTTAATCAAGGATTCTTAGCCAACTTTATTTGTTCCCGTAAGTGTACATAATTCGTCAATTGGGTGCTGGACTATTTTTTGATGCTGGTTTGTCAACATTTATTGGCATCATAATGTATTTCACCTTTTCACCTAAGAGAAAAAAAGATTGAATATTTCATTTTCAGTTATTATTTTATGTTTATTTGCAATGTTTAACATTAATATCGTTCATTAAGGATGAAGGAGATTAGGAGAGACCTTAGTTCCGCTTTGTATATTAATAAATTCGGTGGATTGCAATTAGTATTTGTTCAATAAAATATTAATTCTCAGTACTTACTGGTACATTATTTTTCTTATATATTACTTAAGTATTGTAAGGCAATTGATAGCGACAAATATATTTATATATAATGTAATATTACTCTTCTCTTCTCGCAGATTGTACAAGACGATTGTCGGCAAAGGAAAAAACACTTCAATCATTTTAATATATCACATAATATACTGCAACAATTTTAAGGGTTTAGATTCGATCCATGATAATGAACATCTATGTCCTAAAGGCGGGTCTCCTGCTACTGTTTTTACGAAACATTATACAAAAACATGCAATAAAAGGGGCGTGGCTATACAATTGTGTATGGCATACATATATGTTTCTGCTTTCCAAAGCAGATGGAAAATATGCGCTGTGCGGGGCGAGAGGGGAAGGGTTTCTTTTTCATTATTTTACGGTTCTGGGTACGAGAAATTCCTTTAGAGCCTATCTGTCCTTTATATCTATATAGCTTTTTTTCTTTATTACTATCCTTGGATCCATACCAGGAGTTACAAATAGAGATCTAAACCGATCGTCTATATGTAACTCCAGGTAAATATTAAAATTGCGATCCCGTAAATTCTCTGATACGAAATCTGAGTTTTCTTTTCGTTTTAGCGATTGCATCTGCAATTGGTAAAACGCAGAACACATCTTCTAATTCTTCGGCAGGCAGAAATGATGATAACAGTAATCAAAAATAAATACATATCTTAAGTGTCATTTTTGAAACGCGGAGTCACCTAAACGAATGGTTTTTCCATACAAAAAACTGTTCGTTTAGTGACTCCGCATTTGAAAAGTAGCACCTTATGATGTGGTTAACCATATAGAATATAAACCCTAACTTTAAAAAATGTTTCGTTTAAAACAAAAATTATTAGCTGGAGACGGTTTGTGTATGAAAAATAATATTTTTGTTTCGTGTTTTTTGTGTAAACTCTGATCTGCTAATAAGTCAACTTGTATGGGAGGTCAATTTTTTTTCTTTTTCACTTATGTTCCTTGAGTAAGTTGTTTGCTATCATGACCTGAATTTAGCCTGATAACATATTTTTATCCGTTTATTCCATTTTCCACCCACGCATCTACTAAAGTAATATAGCTACTAAACTGACTTTTGGACTTGGGCGACATCTACACCGCTAGGGACAAAGAGATTAAAATGTTTTAAGTGTATATTTCTTGTCATAACATTACCAAGAATATCAATTCATAATCACAATACATTTATTTTATCGATATCGACGAAGTACGTGGCGTGTAGTAGGTACAACCATTTTAAAGTCAGACATGACATTTCATTTCTGGTCTCATTTTACATTAAGGTAGTTCTATCTTGTAGTATGGTAGATCTATGGGAAGCACACTAGCAAAGATCGATCTAGGTACCGGAAATAATTTGATTCATATTGTGATTATTACTTTTAACCTTTTATTAATTTTTATTGTCTCACTTATAAAAGAGTACAATTTAATAAATAACACTATTTCTTGTGCAATATTTTTATATTTTCAGATAGGTGTGTGTGCGATATTAAAAAGTGTTCAGGGAACTTTGTTGATGAAGTTTTGGAATACAAAACAACAATGAAATGTCAAATTTGAATTTTTGTTTTGACTTTTGAGTGACTTTTGGATAATTTGCTATTTGTTTACATCTCAAACAACTTTTGTGCAATCAAAAGAATAGAAATAACATCAAATGTGTAATGATTTCTTGATATTGTCGCTTTAGTTTTGAAATTCAAGTGTATCAGCATGGAGATGGAAACTTGCGTGCGTGGGTTTTCTTTCATGCCGAAAGAGAAAGTTTCTTCGGAAAGTTTGCAGGTTTGTTTAAGAGTTTGAGGAGCTTGAGCGGGCGCGAGCTTCGGTGGGCTACATGCATGGCAAGCATTGTTGAGTGAGTGCTGACCATGATGGGTA
The DNA here is from genome assembly GCA_963555685.1 of Acrobasis consociella. Taxonomy (NCBI): domain Eukaryota; kingdom Metazoa; phylum Arthropoda; class Insecta; order Lepidoptera; family Pyralidae; genus Acrobasis; species Acrobasis consociella. The sequence goes on from OY743118.1 coordinate 1,477,140, forward strand.
TGTTTCCGACATTTATCTCGAGTTTCTTCTGCCCTTATTTGTTATCTTCCTCTTACAAACACTACGTCAGGTCAGGCGGCTTATTTGACACCTGATGATACTGTTTGAAGAAGTCCTAAGTTTTTGATATTCTGACAGACTAAATAGGTGATATTTGTGTGATCCAGTCATCAACATCATCCCTATTTTGATAATCTTTCTTGATCCTGCAAACAGTATTCCTAGTTTAATTTTAACTGGTGTTGCTTAGCAATTATTTTTTTTGTGACATAATATGAATACTAGGGATAATAACATGGCAACTTCACGTTTACTCAGGATTAAAGTATCCCGAATGGTAATTCTGGTAATAGCGGCTATCTAGATGACAAATTTCATTCTAATCTGATCAACCGTTTTGGTAAGAAAACAGCACAAACACATGTATACATCCATGTATTGTATTGTATTGTATAAGCCCTTTATCCTGAACTCTTGGGTTACATTGGTGTTTCTTATAGGATATCTCTGAGTTCAGTGTGCCTTTCCAACCACTTCCACTGCCTCCTGTCTCTGGCGACCCTTCTCCAGTTAGGCCCTGCAGTGAGTTTTAGCTCATCCTCCCATCTTATGTGCTGTCTTCCCCTGGTTCTCCTTCCGTCCCTTGGATACCAGTGAGTAAGGGTTTTGCTCCACTTTTCCTGGTTACTACGCAACATATGACCAGCCCATCTCCACTTTAGTTGTATACATCCATAACTCACATTTAAAACTAACTGGCTTTTACAAAGTACTAAATTTATGAAGACAAAGTCTTCTTTACGACTTTGTCTTTATAAATTTAATATTTTGTTATAAAGTCTACTTTTGTACAAATAGGACTACCCGTACAAAGTTTCACTCCCGTTTTCATTCTCTTGACAGATGATTTTTGGGATAAAACTATCCTATGTCCTACCACTGATCTCAAACTATATCCATACCAAATTTCATCTAAATCGGTTCTGTGGTTGATACAAGAAGAGGTAACAGACAGAGTTCCTTTCACATTTATAATTTTAGTTACCTAGTAAGGAAGTATGGATTATTTTCCAGTACATCGAAGGAGAGGAGTTGACCCGCAAATGGCGCGCGAGCCGCCGTGAGCGACAGAAGGAGAGGGAGCAGCGGATCTGGGAGGAGTTTGTGGAGAAAGAGAGTGATGTGCTGAACACTTTGTGCAAAGGTACGTGTCTTGCAACCCTGTCTACCCCAGAAGAGATATAGATATGATGTGATAACTGGTCCCAAGCTGTGTGGTTTTCCAGCTTCAAATTAGAATCAGTCCATCTCTTCCTGTGGAATTTGATAGAAAACAACACATAGTGTTGCTGAAAAATCGACTTAAATCGAAAAATGCCAAGCTATCTATAGGCCTATCGATAGTATCGACACTTATCAATACTATCAAAAGGCCTATAGATAGCTTGGCATATTTAACATTTTCATTGTCACTTTTTTGCTAGTTGTATGTGCTGCCATCTGTAAGCCTACCTGCAACTCCAGTTTTGCCTACTTACAGGCCCTCCAATAGTTTCTATGGGATCACTATCTATATGCATACAAATTTAAGCTATAATATCACAATAGCATACTGGTTTAATGCACAATCGTTTTTAAGCATAACGTCCTTTCGCATAATGGAGTATGCATAATAATTTTCAGCGTAATGTACCTAAGCATAATCATTATTTAGCCCTAACATTTTTAACTTAAAATATTCTGTTATTTTTAAAAATATTATGCCTAAGTACTATTAGTCTTATAGTTATTACGCCTAAAGAGATTATGCGAATTAACATTATGCCGTAACAAATTAGCCTAAAATATAATTATGCCCAACTTACCAGTATGCCCAAAAACAACTTATGCCTAAAAACTATTACTATACAAAATATTTTATGCCAAACCCAGTATGCCAAAGCATATTAGGACAAAAAAATTATGCAAAAAAAATGGTTGCCTGTAAAGTCGGTTTTACGGGCGAAGATTTTACGTGACAACGTAGATAACATAGTTGAGTGGGAGAGAGACGCAAGGCATTCGGCGGGCCTCTCTCTCGTTCGGTGACTCATCGTAACGTTACCGAGCGTTACACTTTTTCATAAGTGACTCCCAGCCGCAACCTAATTTAAGACGTTGTCACGTCAAAACAGGGTCCCGTTTCTATGGCGTTGAGTATCTGTTACGTTAGTAAATTTATCATCTTTGACATGGTCATTGTCTAATTCTATGTATTTCTTAACGTTTAGATGACCCCTACCTGTTCTTAGAGCAGCTTCCTGAAGAATGCCTCAAGGAGATGATGGAAGACCAGCTCAGGAAGATGAAGGAGGAAAGTAAAATCGAAGATGATAACATAGTGGTAAAAGTCTTTATTTAATACAAGCCACGTACTGGCAAGCGAAGTGTAGGACACCTACAAGGTGGTCAGATGACTGACCAGGGTCGCTGGAAAGCGCTGGATGCAGGCCGCTCTAGATCGGTCATTTTGGAAATCGTTGGGTGAGGCCTATGTCCAGCAGTGGACGTTACGCTGAAATAATGATGATGATGAAATCTTATAAACAAACAAACAGCGTGTTTAGTAACTTAGCTGCCTATCTACATATGTCACTTTGTCATAGCGGACAAAGCCCGACTGTTGTCGTTGCGACATACATACATACATACATACTATCATGTCTTTATCCCTAATGGGGCAGACAGAGCATTTTGGGTCTTGCGGTTCTATGCAGAGCCCAAGGCCGCAAGACCCAAAAGCCACTTTTAGCGTCATGGTGGGCGAGAAGATGGAAGAGCAATCAATACAGTGATGGGTTGCTAGCCGCATCGCCTATTAACATGATTAGCATTTTTGCCCATTCCCTCGATCGGCTTCTACGATCTGCGTGGGAAGAGAAGCAGCTGGTACATTCTAAGTTTTTTTTTATTTCTCCCAGACCAGCATGGGAGTTGCATAATAGTAGTTGCGTCATGCGACTATTATTATAATTTTTTAACCCCCGATAAAAAAAAGGGGTGTTATAAGTTTGACGCTAACGTCTGTCGGTCTGTCTGTCTGGGGCATCGTAGCGCCCGAACAGATGTATCGATTTCGATGCAAGTTTTTTACGCGAAAGCAAGTTCCCTTGTGGTGGATCGCTTTAGTGATAAGCCCGCCTTTGTACCTACTATATTATATTAAATGTACTTTTGATTATTGTCATACTTAGCTGAGGCAATAAAGAAATTTTATCTTATAAACTGTTAAATATTTTTTTTGCCTAATACTAACGTGAGTCACAGACATTATTATACTTAGTGAACGGGTTACGGGTCAGTGTGTCGCGAGCTGGTGCGATGTACGGGCCTGCAGTCACATTCGCGCTATAAAGACCTCCGGGTGAGGTCGAAACATGTCGGCAGTAGCTGACTATACGTGAGTAACCCATTCACTAAGTATAATAATGTTAAAAATATCCACAGGACCCGTTCACTATGTATAATAATGTTGAAAATATCCACAGGACCCGTTCACTATGTATAATAATGTTGAAAATATACACAGGACCCGTTCACTATGTATAATAATGTTGAAAATATCCACAGGAGCCGAGCCAAAACGGCGAAGGCGACACTTCTCCCGACCCCTTGGAAGATGCACAAGACGTCCAGCACTCTGTCACCTTCGCTGAAGACCTGGAAAGAGATGATGACGTGTTCCACATATATGACGACGAAGAAAAGTCGGGTTCGTAAACAAGTTATAGGCATGTGGCCTGGGTAAATTATAATAAATAAATATATAGGGACAAATTACACGGATTGAGTCCCAAAGTAAGTTAGACACTTAATAAACCGGCCAATGCGAGTTGAACTCGCGTGGAGAGGGTTCCATACAATGCCAAAGTTAATACTACTAGCGCTATCTAGTAGTGTTTTATTAAACTATTTTCCGTATTTTGTTGAGTTAGTACCACTTTTCAATTGATAGAATTATGATAGGTTTTCCTGTAATCTTCAAGCAATTAACTATATATTGTATTTTTTTAATAGTCAATTTTCGTCTTCTTTCATGAATAAAATTAAAACTATATATTATTAAAAAAAAAATTGAGATCCTGATAACGAGCCCTTTCATTTGATATGTGATATGACACACTTAAGGTTTGCAAAACTTTTTTTTTAATTTCCTGATTTGACCCTCGAAAGTGACTTATTTCTTGTATCTGTATTTGGGTCATAGGTTTACACCATCCTAGCAAATTTCACCTGATTTGTTCCAGTAGATTCGGAGCAAATTGGCTGTGACAGAAAGACGGACAGACAGACGCACGAGTTATCCTTTAAGGGTTTTTTCATATTTTGTACGGAAACAGAAAAATACAAGGTTACTTTTAATACACCAGCAAAATTTTTGAAGCACGTTTAGTCCATGATACTGTTACGAAGCTGGGTTCGAGATTTGGAGTAAAACGCCAAAGTTCGTATGAGGGTTTTTATTCACTACGGAACCCAAAGGTTGACACGTGAAGATAGTCTTCCTGATGTCCAAGTCCAAGTCGCGTAGCAGCTGAGGTCCAGGTATCTCGCCAAAGTAGTCGCAGGTACTTCCACTTGTCGCACTGAGGTAGATTTCCTTCGCTTCGGTTCGCTTCGAAGTTATCGCTTTCGTAGCTCGTACTGAACTGGCGGGACGCGCACTCGGTCGCCTTTTTATATGCGCCGATACAGAGGTCTACACTTTTCTCGAATATTCTCATTACTTGACGAATGTATTTCGATTGACGGGAAACATCGAGACGCCGGTATGTATGTGTGAGTGCGACTAAGCCGACGACCATTCAAAGAACTCTAGCCTTTATGCTGTAAGAATATAAGGCCTAGTTTCGCTTGCATGATTCCACTCGCGAACATTCCAAGTCTATCTCGCCAGCAGAGTTCTTACTCGCGAATATTCTACATCTATCTCGTTCGCGACACTGCCCCCTTCTTAAAGACGCGCGTCCCGAGCGTCACTATTGCTGCCATGATAACGTGCTAGACGGTCTATTTGCACCACTTTGAGTGCCCCTCTTGGTTGACGTTGGATCCGATAGGTCACGTCGTTTATTCGCGTTATGATCTTGTATGGGCCTTCCCATCTCGTTTGTAATTTCGGTGATTTTCCTTTCCGGCGAATCGGGTTATGAAGCCATACTAAGACTCCTTCTTCAAAGCCACGTGAGTTCGCTCTTCGGTCATATCTAGTCTTCATGTTTTCACTTGCTTGTAAACCATTTTCGCGAACTAAGTCATAGATGTTCCATATTCGCTCTCGAAGATCGAAGACGTATTCTGGCACAGTACATGGGTCTTCTGGTGGCCTCCCCGTTAGTAGATCCACAGGTAATCTAAGTTCTCTGCCGAAATTTACCTGAGCTGGGGTAAGTTTTGTGCTTTCATGCTCCGATGTCCTATAAGCCAAGAGGAAAAGTGGTATGTACTTGTCCCAGTCTTTCTGATGTTTGTCAACCAGTTTCGCTAAATGTCTTTCCAAAGTCTGGTTAAATCTCTCCACCATGCCATCAGACTGAGAGTGATATGGAGTGGTTCTCGTTTTATGCATCCCCAATAGTTTGCAGATTTCTTGAAATAGTTGCGACTCGAAGTTTCTTCCTTGATCTGAGTGGATTTCTAGTGGTACACCAAACCGGCAGATTACTTCCTCAACCAACTTGGAGGCTACTGTCGAAGCTTCTTGATTAGGTATAGCGAACACTTCCGGCCACTTGCTAAAATAGTCCATGACAACCATGAAGTACTTATTTCCTGATTCAGTTACGGGGAATGGTCCGGCAATGTCTACTGCAATCCGTTCCCAGGGCGCGCCGACATTGTACAGCTGTAGACTTCCTCGAGTTCTTGTTGACGGGCCTTTCACGGCTGCACAAGTTGTACATTTGCGACACCAATCCTGAACATCTTCCCGACAATTCAGCCAGTAAAACCGTTCCCGAATCTTTGTTAACGTTCTCTTAACGCCTAGATGTCCACCTGTTACCCCATCATGTACTTCACGGAGAACGTCTTTCACTCTGTCTCTTGGAACAACAACCTGTAGGTGAAACTCTTTGCCGTTTGGTTTCTCCCATTTACGGTAAAGTATTCCATTCTGCAGAATAAAACTGTCCCATTGAGCCCAATAAGCTTTGGTGGTGTGGCTCGTAGGTGCAACTTCTGCCCATCTAGGTTTATCAGCACTTCGTTTTTTCCATGCGATGATGAGCCTTATATCTTCATCGTCTTCTTGGGCTTCTCTTAAGTTGTCATCATCCCATTGCCCTGTAGGGATTGTTCTTGTGATGTTAACTGTAAGGTCCTTTGTCTCTTGTTTAACGCAATGCTTGCAGTCTTCCACACATGGTCTTCTTGAGAGTGCATCAGCATTTCCATGGGCCTTTCCACTACGGTGCTCAGTAACAAAGTCAAATTCTTGGAGTTGTTTAATCCGACGTGCAACTCGGCCTTCCTCTGTGTCAGCCAGTATCCGCCCCTCAGTCCTGGCTGTTACTCGTTTCCCTTGATTTCTTGCAGGAAAGGAGGTTAAGGAGGATTCTTGCCTTTTCGTGATTTCAGTTAGCTCTTCTCGTATTTTCTTTATTTTATGCTTTTCTGGACAGGAGAGTTGCAAATGTCCTCTTTCACCACACCTGTAGCAAGTAGGCGCAAATCTATTGGTCTTCTTTGGCGGGCTCTTGATAGCCTTAACTTCTTCTGTGACTTCTCGCAACTTATGTGGCCACATTTCCTGTCTTAAAGCTTCGTACTCAAGAGCATGTGCTAAGGCATCTTTAAGTGACGTGTGATGATGAATCCCCACTGCAGCTCTTACGTCCACGTCTCTTATCCCATCAATAAAAGCTTGTAAAATATATGTGTCGATCATTTTGGAGTCAAAAGACGAGTAGGCTTTACGCACTAGTTTTTCTATTTCCAATGCCCACTGTTGAAGTCCTTCTCCTGGGCGCTGAACTCTTTCACGCAGCTGGGCTCGAAAAACGTGTTCGAGATGACGTTCTCCATACCTGGCTTCTAACGCCTCCATCAATTCTTTAAAGGTGCTTCCAGAGCTAGGCAGTGCCTCCAGGACTGATAGAGCTGAGCCTTTCAGAGCAACAGTAAGAGCTGTATGGCTCTGTTCATCGGTCCAACCGTTTAAACCAGCGACGATCTGGAATTGCTGTTTATATGCGGCCCAAGATGTGGTACCGTCATAAGATGGCACTTTTACCTTTGGCCCCTTGGTTTCACAGCCGGATGTAATTGGGGTTCCTACTGTCTCTAGACGCAATAGTTTCTTTTCCAAAAAGGTTACTCTATTTTCCACCTTGTTTTCCAGATCAGTCACACGGTTTTCGACAACGTCTACATCATTTTGGATCTGCTCCACTGATTGGTTGAGTTTGCAGAAATTTCCCAAGACTATTTGCTGTTGCTCACTCAAGCGTGCAAATCGTAAATCTTGTTTCTCTTCTATACGTTGAAGTCGTAAATCTTGTGTCTCTTCTATACGGTGCAGTCGTTGTTGAATTAGTTCTAATATGTGTACTAAGTTATTTGAATCGTTCGGCGTCTCTAATGAACTTGGCACTGCTTGGTGGGCGTGGTCAGTAGGCGTGGCCTGGCCAAGGTGGGCGGGGCCAGTGGGTGGAGCTAGACGTCTGGTGGGCGTGGCTTGAGGTCCAGTGGGCGTGGCTTGAGGCTCAGTAGGCGGGGCTTGTTGTCCAGTGGGCGGAGCCTGATGGGCGGTGGGCGTGGCCTGATAGGCGGTAGGCGTGGCCTCAGGGTCAGTGGGCGTGGCTTGAGGTTCAGTAGGCGTGGCCTGAGCCACGCCCTCTTGAGCCTCCATGGCACGCTGGGCCCTGGTCCTGACGCCCTCCCTGGTGGTATCCTCTTCTTCTCTGGGTAGAACTGGCATCTCCAAATCCCACTTCTGACACCAAATGTTACGAAACTGGGTTCGAGATTTGGAGTAAAACGCCAAAGTTCGTATGAGGGTTTTTATTCACTACGGAACCCAAAGGTTGACACGTGAAGATAGTCTTCCTGATGTCCAAGTCCAAGTCGCGTAGCAGCTGAGGTCCAGGTATCTCGCCAAAGTAGTCGCAGGTACTTCCACTTGTCGCACTGAGGTAGATTTCCTTCGCTTCGGTTCGCTTCGAAGTTATCGCTTTCGTAGCTCGTACTGAACTGGCGGGACGCGCACTCGGTCGCCTTTTTATATGCGCCGATACAGAGGTCTACACTTTTCTCGAATATTCTCATTACTTGACGAATGTATTTCGATTGACGGGAAACATCGAGACGCCGGTATGTATGTGTGAGTGCGACTAAGCCGACGACCATTCAAAGAACTCTAGCCTTTATGCTGTAAGAATATAAGGCCTAGTTTCGCTTGCATGATTCCACTCGCGAACATTCCAAGTCTATCTCGCCAGCAGAGTTCTTACTCGCGAATATTCTACATCTATCTCGTTCGCGACAATACTAAACAATTTTCTGTAAGAAGTTATATTAAATGGTCCTCCTAAATAAATTCCATTTGGCTGAGCGCTGATTTGTATGGGAAGCCAAAGTTTAGTAAAATTAAAATCCATTTAAAAGTTATGTATGAGTCATCAAAGATTCGTTTTTCTTGCTCATTTTTAAGCAACTTTCGGCGTAAATAAGTGTAAAATCCCCAAAACAAAGTCGGCACCGACACAGCTTAAGTATCGAAGATTATAGTAAACTTTATTTGATTGATTAGTGCAGTAGTTTTTGCATAAAACCCCTTTTTAAATGACTTTACGTATTTTTTTACGCGCTTGGTTTACCATGAATTGTCTTTCATTTCACCTCACTGCTTTTGCCCGCCACAATGTTAGGTGAGACAGCGTGCTTTTTGGCCACGCCCACCTGAGAGTTCGAGTCCGCGGCTAGTTCAACATGGGTCAAGAACCGCATGGCAACATATGGTGCGGCTTCTATTGTTTTACTATTGTGTCTGGTGTTGGCGGATCTCAAACTGCCTCCGTGGTGTAGTGGTTAGAGCGTTCGGCTCATACCCGGAGGTCGCGGGTTCGATTCCCGGCGGGGGCAACGACTTTGTGTTGTTTGTCCTAGTTTGGTTAGGATATTGCAGGCTGATCACCTGATTGTCTGATAAGTAAGATGATCCGTGCTTCGGAGGGCACGTTAAGCCCTCGGTCCCGGTCACTGTCTTTGACATTGGTCGCTACCTAAAACCACGTCAGAGGCCTTTAAGGCGGTTTAAAAACTCTGACACTAGTGTTAGTCACTAACACACACGATAAGAAGAAGAAGAAGGATCTCAAAGACTTAGCTAGAGTGTGTTGCAGGCCAGTCGGACGAGGCGGCGGAGTCGCTGTCGCCGTCCACGGTGCGCGAGCGCTCCGACCTCTCGCCCGCCTCGCGCTTCCCCTCGCCAGACAAGGACAGCGGACAGAGTGAGACATGCTTTCTTTATCGGTTCAGTCGCACTTTTAGATGTAGCCTTACCCCCGACATAGAGAGGGATGTTATAGGTTTGACGTATCTGAACTACGTATGCACTATCAGATGTAGTCCCACAAAAAAGAGGGGTGTTATAAGGTGAACGAATTGACTGACTTTGAAACGTTTTTTTATATTTGAAAACTGACTTGATCGAGACAGTTCTTAACTATGCAGCGGTTTTAAAGTTCTGGTGGTGAAAGTGTTGGGGAGCAACGTAAAATATGCCTGAGTGGGTTATTAAATAAAGAGGTAAATTATTAATTATAGTATGAAAGCTGGAGCTTTTTTAAAAATTTGTCTGGCAAATGAACGTGTGTAATAAAGTAGGGATACTTTAAATATTTTATGTTTGTACAATGTTTTCATATTACAAAAAAATGTGTATTGCAGGTAAATCATCGGAAAACGTTGCTAACACCATAGAGAACAGCATTTACTTCGCCAAAGTGAAGGATTTGAGGATCAAGATAGCCGAGGAGATGGAAAGTATTGTGTACGTTACTATATACATTTTGGAACGAAGTTCTTTATCGCGCGTTGCGAAAAGGGGCTAGACGGAAAAATTAAGACCAAAAGTTGTAACGACACTTTTTGCTATAGTTGTGTTGTAGGCCGAGCGGCGTGCGCGTGTTTCTCTGTTTGTCTCTCTCTCTCCTAATTAATCGAAAGGAACTTCGTTCCATCCGGGTGTCCCTTAACACCTCTCAAGTTTTTTTAGATACATTTTCACGTCTATATCCCTGAGGGGGCAGACAGAGCCCAGGGCCGTACCCAAAGGCCACGCTTGGCGTGATGGTGGGCATTAAGAAAAGGAATCGAAATAGTGATAGGTTGCTAGCCGCATCGCCTATTACCATGATTCAAATACTGCCCGAGCACGTTACAAATACAAATACTCTTTATTGCACCATAAACATACAAAACAGAAAAAAATGAATTAGACAGAATTATGATACAAAGGCGGACTTATCGCATAGCAATCACTTCCAGTCAACCTTTGGGTAGTGGGAGAAGTGAATATTTAGAAGTACGTTAATAAATGTTCATATCAATTTTATATATCTCTTTCACTAGCAGGCAATTTCATAATTTTTTTTTTTTATAGTCTAGAGGGATTTGTCGTTTTTCGTCAGAAACGCAACTGGTCAGATAAGTATCTCGTCATCTCTCATGATAGACTCGCAACTTCTGTCGAGTTGCGTTTTTCATTACGCGATTACGCTGTCATTACGCGTTTTCTGGCGAAATGAGTATCTGACCCGTTGCGTTTCTGACGAAAAGCGACGAATCCGTCTAGAGGACGCGCGCACACGATACCGACTATCACAGACGTCTGCCGCAGGTGTACGCTGGCGCGGCGCGACGTGTCCCGCGCGGAGGCGGGCGAGCTGGTGAAGATGTGTCGCCGCTCCGCCGAGTTCAGCGCGCGCTTCAACCGGGTGCACGTCTACCAGCTCCGGAGACAGGTGGGCTGCGCTCGTTCAGTGTTTATTATATGGGACACCAGACGGCAGCACAGTGACGTCAGGTCCAATCCTCTTCTTCTTATCGTGTGTGTTAGTGACTAACACTAGTGTCAGAGTTTTTAAACCGCCTTAAAGGCCTCTGACATGGTTTTAGGTAACGACCAATGTCAAAGACAGTGACCGGGACCGACGGCTTAACGTGCCCTCCGAAGCACGGATCATCTTATTTATCAGACAATCAGGTGATCAGCCTGCAATGTCCTGACCAAACTAGGACAACAGCACAAAGTTGTCTAATAAGTTGCTGTTATCAATACATATAATAAAACAGTAGGAACCGCGTGTCTGTAAATTTTATAAAATTAACAAAAAACAGGTGTGGGCGATAAAAGAAGAGTAACAGAACACAAAAATCATTTTTTTGATTTTTTTTGTCTGTCTGTCTGTATGTACTCGCTAATCTCCGGAAATACTGGACGGATTCGAATGAAACGTTGTTTTTATATAGCTGTTAAGCCTGAGCAACATATAGGCTATAATTGATTTTGAAAAATGGAACAACTAATGCAGAACCATAATGGTCCAGCTAAACTATAAGAAATATATAAATGACGCCTTAGCAAAAGTTGTTCAGCCTGATGAGCATTTTTTTTTAGGGTTAAAAATCGAAGGACTGGTACACCTGATTCTGAAACAGAATGGTCCAGCTAAACTGTTAGAAATATACATTAATGACGCATTAGCAAAAGTTATTCAGCCTTATGAGTATATATAAACGCATCACAAAGTCCACGCGAACGAAGTCGCGGGCATCAGCTAGTTGGATACATAAGAGACCTCAACGGATAGTCCAATGACAACAGTCGATGGACATGACGTCACTGCTGTCATCTAGTTTTAGGTATTTTTGAAAACCCTCATTACCTCATCCTTTTCACTAGCTACTTTTTTTTTTTTTTTTTTCATTTGTGACACCAGGCCAAGTGACCAACACTAGTGTCAGATTTTTCAAGCTGCCTAAAAGCATCTAACGTACTTTGACGAGTATACAATGATGACAAACTGATGAGCAACTGTGTAGTAAACTTAGCTGTAAGTAACGATTTGACGTCAACTATTGGGTATTTTCTTAAGCCAAAAATAAATTGTTTTGTACTGATAATAAAATAAAACGTCGCAAAACAATGTTACTTGTCTTTGAACATATCCATTTTAACGTGATTTTAAATTTATTATTGCAGAAAAACTGATAATGAACTCCGAAAAACCTATAACGTCATCTGCCTGTATTTCATACAAAATGCCATAGAAACTGTTTCTTTATGTTCACAAAGTACCTGATTTGACTGAAAATAGTGTATTGCTCTTTTTGTATTGCATTGTTAATTCTTTATTGTACATAAATTAAAACAAGAATTTAAACATAGATGAAACACAACAGTACAAAGGCGGACTTATCCCTGTCAGGGATCTCTTCCAGTCACTCCTCTTTTTTTCTCTTTCGTGTGTAAGTGGCCAAACTGGTGTCAGATATTTCAAGCTGCAAAGGAATCTGACGTAGCTAGACAACTGCTATACAATGATGACAGTTGGGACCAACGGCTTATAAGTGCCTTCTGAAGCAATTTAACCAATCTCTTGGTTTTAAATTGAAAAAAAAAATTGGCGAAACCAGTTTTGGCAACTAACACACGAAAAACAAAGAAACATTACAATTTTAAAGAGTTTTAATTCGCGCCATCTATTGGCGTCTTTAGGAACTACTAAAACAACTATGTTGAAAAATTGCCTAGTAAACAGACAACCAAAATAAGCAAACAGGCTTAACCTTTCAGGACCCGATGGCATTTATTAATGCCATCTTTTTTGCACCGTCCAGACCCGATGACATTTATTAATGCCATATCGTCCGTCCGGCGATTATTATCCTTTTTTCATAGTGATAAGGCTTTGTTTGGCCTGAATTTTGTTTGCCATAGAGTTTAATATATTCTCCGTTGATTGGTTACACCAAAAACAAAATGCCATAGAAAAAATTAAAAATAAAAATGACTAAAGTCAGACTTCAAAGTTGACTGTTATGACGCGCGCGTTTACGTGTTATTGTCCGCGAAAAGTGCTTTTTTACTACAAATTAAGTGTTTATAATGTGAGTAAGTGCAAAAAATGATTAGTTATTGTTTATTTAGTTATTATAAGTGCCTACAATTATATTTCGTTGAATATTTATTGTAATAATTCACTTTTCAAAATAGTCCCCGCTCAGCTCGCGCGTTTGAATTTCCGAAGCTAATATTTTACATTGAATCAATGAAATCTATTGAAAATACACATAAGTACAAAGATAATTTATGTTCAAACACTTATATGCACAAATATTCCGATTTCTGGTAAGTTTTGTCTAATATTTTACCAATAAAACGTAAATTTGAAATTGACCTTGAACGCTGCGCGCGGACGTAAATATTTGGCAATATTTAGCATTTTTTTATGGTTTTTATTGTAAAGTAAGTCCTATGGTGTTATATATTATTAGAAAGATAATTTCTTGGACTTTAATTAAATATTTTTGAAATTGTGACAAATTATTTACATATATATATATATTTATATATGTTCGACTCTAACACCTACACTACGTCATTTGCTTAGTTTGCGTTATTTTTACTTCCTAAAATATATACTTATAATTATACCGAAAAATTATACAACATAGTATTGTTGAATATGTAACATATACCATAAACTAAAAATAAAATAGCTAAATACAGTAATCTCTTTACATTATTTTTTCAAACATCGCGCAAAACGTAAATTGAAAAAAAAAAAGCTACCTCATATATATACGAGTAATCCTTTTTTTTACTAGGCACCTATACCTATATTTTACACTCATTATAAAGCTTATATACTGCAGAATATAAATACATAAGGTGTTAATACTTTACGACTTCCTAATATTCATTACAGATTTTTCAATTAGCACGAACAAATTTTTTCCACACTGGCCGCTTTAGGCGCCAATAAAAAATAATGTAAACATCATAAATCTCTCCATTATGCTTAAGTCGCTAGTTTGGTTCAATAGCTTCTCAGAATTGTCGCGGCGGCAATCCTAAGTGTAAACATCTGGTCTCAGTTATAAAAAACAATGCGATAAGGCGTGAGCGCGCCGAAACGGTGTCAAGTGTCGGGTCCGCGCGTAATTTGACACGCCAAGCCCGCCGTCCCTGATAGGTTAAGTAACAACACGACTGTGTCTGCCCCGGCAGCTCAACGACGTGGAGCGCAACAACAGCGTGTCACTGCCGTTCGCGAAGCACACGCAGTTCCAGGCGCAGATGGTGCGCGTCACCTCGCTGCACCAGAACCTGCTGCAGGCCTTTCAGGTTCGTAGTGTACTTAGACTTACTTAGAAACTAGCTATTCTCCGCGGCCATAGAATTAATACGAGTATAAGGCCGCCATACAAAAACAACGCGCGTAGACGCAGTGTTAGTGCGTTGTACTATGCGTGTTTTCTATACAAATGGGAGTTACTGGCATACAGTGCGGCCCCGCACCACGCAGCTGGGCGTGTTGCAGTGTGTTAATGGCCTTACATACAGAACGGAATCTCCTAAGGTCCCGCGCAATACGCATCCCCGTCCCCCGTCCCCGCACCTCTCCCCCGTTCTCGTCTTGTCGAGGCGGACAGGCGCTCGCAGCCGACCGCTTAACACCCCACAAGGCGACAACGGGGGAGAGGTGCGGGGACGCATATTGTGCGGGACCTTAGGCGATTTCGTTCTGTATGTAATATTCTTATAATATTAAACCTATGCCGCGGCGTTGCCTGTTACCTGTGGGTTAGTTGAAAGATATAATTTTATAAATTGACTTCACCCCCAAACTGCACAACCGATTTCTAAGGGTAAACCTGAACTATGCCATTTCGAACAAAAAAAGAACTTTCCAGGTGTCTTCGAAGCGACGAATGGACAACCTCCTAATTTTTGAAGTCGGTTAAAAATATATGCCTGTTATTTGCTGAAAATGTAACCTTCATTTATTAAATCGGAACATTAATTTTTAGTTTCTATTTCAAGCAAACCGACAATCAAATCTTTTTATTTATTTTGGTATGTTGTACAAATTGATAAGTTATCAATTTGTACAACATACCAAAATAGTGGTTATCAATGATAACCACCTTTTTGGAAGTCGGTTAAATATATATGCCCATGTTATTCGCTGAAAATGTAACTTATCATTTTCTAAATCTGATCTTTATTTTTGGTATTTTTATAGTATGTAAGGAATAAGAATAATATTATAATATGCTAATGTGATAGGTATATCACCTGTAGGTGTAGGTTGTATTTGATAGTTTATGTGGGCCGATCCCGGCGGCACTGCAATGCCGGGCCGACCCGTGACGGGAGTGGAGCGAGCCCCGAACACCCCGTCGGTTTACAAAAATCAGTTTAATATACTGGTCCCCCAGTGGGGGAACTTTCAGATATTAAGCTGAAAAGAACAGATACTACACTTTGATCTTAGCCAAAAGGCCGAGAAGCGATACCAAAAGTAATCAACCGAGGGAGGTGATGAAATGCGAAAAAATAACCATAGCGAGTTGTGAGATTCACGGAAATAGAATAGCGACATCTAGTTTGGTTCTCGTGAACTAACGTGTTTGGCGCTGTTGTCGCGTGTGGCGCTCTCGTACACTAACCTTGACATTGTTTGGTCCCTTGGTATTTTCTTGATAATGATTGTTGTTTGAAAGTTTGTATGGCCTGTGACACAGGTTTTTCTTCAACTACTGCAGGTATCAGCATAGCAGACATCGTACATGAATGTTTTAAAATATCTTTGTATACTGCTAATACAGATATCTTTTGTAAAACGTATCTTTGTGGGTTTCTGGGTTTCATTCTGTATTAAGATGAAATATAAAAATAAAATTTAGTACGCATGATTACATTAGATATTTTGAGAGGAATTTGTCATGGTCGCAGGTGTTGCTAAATCGGGATTATTGGACGGTATGAAGGCGACCCGACCTTAGCCAGCTGTAAGAAAGTGTAGTTTAAAAAAACTAAATGATTGAGATTGAAGACGGAAAGTGAGATACAAGTAAACAGTTGGGCAAAAAAGGGCGAGTCAAATAGTTTTTTAACCGATTTCTAAAAGGAGGAGGTTAATAATTCGTCTTTTTTATGTATGTTCTTCTTCTTCTTCTTATATTTAAGAGCGGGGCTCTTGTCGGTGGAGTGCTTTCTATGTGTCTCTTCCTTCCGCTAAGTATTTATGTATGTTCACTGATTATTCGAAAACGCGTGGATCAATTTGAAAACATTCTTTTTTTGGTTTGAAAAGGCACTTGAAAGGTGGTTTCATAGAAATTTTATCTAAATCGGTTGTATAATTTGGGCGTGAAGTCGGTTTTTAGTTTAAAAAAAATATTTATTATAAAAGAATAATTATATTCGATGACAAGTATTAAGTGAAAGGTCTTTATTAGCACATTTTAAAAATAAACTATACAACGTAGAATAAACACACTCGTAATTAATCAAACCACGAGTTATACTAGATCATACTATGGTTTAATAAAATTAGAATAACGGCCAAAAAGCAAAAAAAAAAGAGAAATATTTTCACCATTTCCATACAAAAGTGTACAGTTGCCCGGACAATATGTATTTTTTTTTTGGACTTTGATTTATATTTTAGTTTCATTATACCATAGTGTTGCCGTGTGGTTCTCGGCAGAGTAGAATAGGGCCACTCCAAGACCTCCCGTGGATGTCGTAGAAGGCGACTTAGGTAATACAAGCTAAACAAAGCTTATAAACATCAATGAGACCTCTCCAACCCGTCTGGCCAGCGTGGAGAGTGTAGGCCAGGACCTCTGGCAGCTCTGGCCAAGTTCGGTTCGGGTAGCACAGAGAGGGTCGTGCTCCTGCAGTGGAGACAGAAATGCCTGATGATGATACCATAGTGATCGAGTATAGCTCGTGCTTCAATTTATTACGGGTATGTCCCTTCCACGTTATATACCTTGTCAGCCGTAAATGGCTCAAGCAGTCAGCTATTCGTTTTTGAACGAAGTTTCTTATCGCGCGTTGCGAAAAGAGGCTAGACGGAAAAAATTAAGACCTAAAGTTGTAACGACACTTTTTGCTATAGTTGTAAGCCGTGCGGCGTGCGCGTGTTTCTCTGTCTGTCTCTCTCTCTCTCGAACTTCGTTCCATCCGAATGTCCCTTGACACCTCTCTTTTTTTAACCTTACATTCTCCAACCGGCCCCATGGGTTCAGTCGAAGCAGACGAACCTCAACCTTATTGCATTGACATAAAGTTTCAGTTATCAGGCAATGTTTTGTCGGGGTATACGAAAGAGGGTCCCGGACTTAGATAATTTTAGATTTTTTTGGCTCCATATTCCATAAGGGCCAATTTCAACAAGAAACCTTACGAACCTAACCTACATTCCACAGCAAAGTTGTTTTAAGAAAAAGGGGTGTTCGAGCAATGCTCGCACATTTCAGCTGCACGCGGCCACATACTATGTAGGTCGCGTGTCAGCTGTTTTAACTTTACATTTTACATCTATTAAACACTACAATTGAGATACTATCGAACAGCGATCAAGAAAGCACCCGTCACACCCAACTCTACAACATGTAACATATATAACAATAAACAGTTTCTACGTGAGGTGGTTTTATGTCATCTCAACATCTTACAGTCAACATCAACATCTTTTCATGTTTGGTGCGGGCCCAGGTGACAACCGAAGCCTGCGCTTTACATAATGGTCCTTCGAGCCGGATAGAAGAAAATTCGAAATTATCTAAATCCGAGACCCTCTTTCGTAAACCCTAACCAATGTTTCACCTACTTTGAACGTAAATCTCGGATTGTTGTGTGTCAGATATTCAACAAGTCGATCGAGCAGACGGGCTGCGTGCGCGAGAGCATCGACACGCTACGTAACCTGGCCGCCGTCTGCCGGCAGACCGCCGACGCCGGCGCGCGCCAGCTCGCGCCGCACGGGGCCCTCGCGCCCGATGTGAGTTTTTGGGTTTTAACATCTGACCGTTCTTACACAAGGTTTAAAAAAGGTTGCGGGCATAGCTACCCAAAAATCGACCAGGAGTACTCACTCATGATGAACATTAATGGAGTTATCTCAGTTTTAAACGAGTTCTTAATTTGATATTCTTTTAGTTTTTTAAACGTTAGCATTGACTGCAAACTAAATGAAACACATATACACCAAGATTTTTTGAAATCAAGGTTGTGGGAATACCCATAGTGCCCTAAGCGGTGAATCCGCGCTTGGACGCTCCTAAACGATTTGACATTTGTACATTTTGACCTTCGTACCATCCGACTGCCCATCCATTATAGCAATAGCATACAGAACATTTGTCTACCCTGTGCTACCCTAATGTAATCTTCTTCTTCTTCTTCTTCTTCAGCCTTCATTCACCCATTGTTGGGTCTAGCCCTCTTCATGGTGTTTCCACTTGATCCGGTCTTCTGCAGTTCGCATCCAGGTCTTGCCCAACATTTTATAGATGTCATCGGCCCAGCGCATAGGTGGTCTCCCAACATTTCTCCGACCAGGCCGAGGTCTCCATTTGGCAATTTTACGCGCCCAACGACCATCTTCTCTTCTACTCATATGTCCAGCCCATCTCCATTTCGACCTCGTCACTATTACTGCGATATCAGTGACCTAATATAATATCAGCATTTTATCTTCCTTATCCCTAGATGGCGCTATAAAGTAATAATTTAAACATAAAAATCTTTTATTACTATTATTTAAATTATGTAGTACTCTATTTAATTCTAACTATATTTCACACAAACCTCTCCCACACAATGTCACACTTAATTGACCCCCTCCCTACTTCTTAATGTTTCACGTAATTTATGGATGGTCCCTAACATATAAAAACGTTTCCCAGAAAGTCCTCCTTTTGTGCGACGCGTTAGACGAGGCTATAAAGCAGTACGCGGCCAAACTGGCCTCGTACATGGAGACTACGGATAAAATCGTGAGTACTTTGTATTCTGTTCTGTACGGTCCGATCCTATGGCCTAGTTCATGCTCCGACGATAGGCCTCCGTGGCGTAGTGGTCACTATGCTAGTCCGCCAGCCAGAGATCCCGGGTACGATCCCCGGTCAGGGCAAGTTGGAAAATGGCCTTTTTCAATTTGTCCTGGGTCTTGGATGTTTATCTATATATGTATTTGTTGTAAAATATAGTATTGTTGAGTTAGTATCCCATAACACAAGTCTCGAACTTACTTTGGGGCTAGCTCAATCAGTGTTATTTGTCCCTAGATATAAATATTTTTTTTTCCTTTTTTGCTACGCTGTCTCACCAGAGGTCCCGGGTTCGATCCCCGGTCAGGATAAGAATAAAAATTATCTTTTTCGGATTGACCTGACCGACAGACTAACGTCAAACTTATAACATCCCTCTTTTTTCGGGGGTTAAAGATGTTTACTGACGTTTGTACATTTTTACGGGGATGTCGTTTTTTGAAGTGAAAACTTCTTTAGCGGCGATGTGCACTTTTTTTGGAATGGGTAAAAAATGTTAAACTCGCGTCAGGACACGTGACCTGATCGAAAATTCGTAAGACGGATGGAGAGTAGACAGCTGGCGTAGGAGAGGGAGTATCCCCCTCTCTTTCTACGGCGCGGCGAAAATGTATGCCTGCGCCTGCTGTTTCGTATATCAAAAATGCACAACGTTAATATTCAAGTTTTCACTTCTGCCGGCACTCCCAGAGTGCAACCCGTCGTTTTGTTTGTTTGTTTTTCAGTTATTTTATTATCATTTTACTATAGTGATCTAGTTTAGCTCGGTTAGAGGCTAGATTGAATGTATTACGGGTACCTTGAACGTTTAAAAAAAGTACAAATTTAAAAATATCTTGTTTTTAATTAAATTATTTGTAAGTATAAGTTTATATGATATTAAGCGTCTTCTGAAGCATATTATTTTGTGTGTTTGTATTTCAGTATACGCCACATTCAAAAAAGATGAAAAGCAAAAAGAAATCCACCATTGGGACATGGATAAACAAATCCCTTGGATCGGGTATGTACTGCATTCATAGTAAAAGGTTGGCTATTAACTTCTACATATCCTACTAATATTATAAATGCGAAAGTGAGTTTGTATATTTGTTTGTTACCTCTTCACGCTTAAATTACTGAACCGAATGGGATGAAACTTGGTATGGATATAGTTTGAGACTCGGAGAAGAACTTAGGGTACTCTTTATCCCGAAATTCCCACGGGGAGCGAAGCCCGCGGGTACAGCTAGTACATACATAAATCCCTTTCCCTAATGGGGCAGACAGAGCCCAGGGTCGCAAGACTCAAAGGCCACTTTTATTTTGTCTGTTTATCGTATTTTTGTTGTGTGATACATACATACATACATACTATCACGTCTTTATCCCTAATGGGGCAGACAGAGCATTTTGGGTCTTGCGGTTCTATGCAGAGCCCAGGGCCGCAAGACCCAAAAGCCACTTTTAGCGTCATGGTAGGCGAGAAGATGGAAAAGCAATCAATACAGTGATGGGTTGCTAGCCGCATCGCCTGTTAACATGATGTTGTGTGATACGAAAAAAAAACCGCTATCAGTTTTTTAGTTTTGTTTTTTTTTAAATAATTACTTGGAAGATCTTTACTCATTTTTACAGGAACCAGGCTGTCGATGTATTCGTTGGACACCGTGCGTATCAACCTGAAGGGGTCGAAAGTGTTGAAGGGGTCGAAAGATACCAAGTTAGATATAGTTTACTTTTTACTTATTAGTAGTTTATGATACAAGTGTTGTAAAGTGTTCATTACAGTCAAGGCGGGTTGGCACACAAGCGGGCGAAGCCCACGAGTGTGTTTATTTAGCCGAGATTTTTTAAGAACATACATACACACGAGTGTCAAATTAGTACGTTTTTCGACACATTCTTAAGCAAAACATATTCAGTCTTATTACAAAAACAGGACTAACTTTGTTACTAGGTTTAAACCATTATCCGTCCCAATCAAGTTGACATTTAGTAAAGTGAAACAAACTCATCTGTCAATGTCAACTCAATTTGGGTGGATAATGGTTTAAACCCAGTAACAAAGTTAGTCCTGGTTTTATAATAAAACGAAAAAAAAATTATAAGTATGGTGCGGATGTCTGAAAACTTTATTTTTTTAGACATTTACAATGTCTATATCCTACCTATGTCCAGCAGTGGACGTTATGCGGCTGAAATTATGATGATCTTTATATTACCCCCTCTCCCCAGCGGCGGCCCGGGCAAATCCCGCGCCCGGAAGTCGTCATCGAGCCGCTCGCCCAGCCGCCCGCACTCGCCCAACCGGAAGGGGAGGAAACGTTCGCCCAGGTACCCACTGTTGCCACTACTATCACAAATTAAGTCCTAGTACTCACATACAGAAGTCTTTTTTTTTTTAAATTTTGGCTCGACGCCATTCCCTATTTAGCCAGGCTCAAGTTAATAAAACGTGGGAACAATCGATGTGAAGTAAAAATATATATATATACAATCAAAGGTCGGTATAGGTCCTTTGATTGCTTTAAGGGAGCTTCTGGCGACAAATCTATACGAGTCCACTGGTTTTCACAGCCGATTGAGTGGCGGACGGCGCCTACAGACGCCCACCGCAGTCCGCAAATTAATATCACTACAGCCGCACTATGACTGTTCACTTTAAACATTTTACATATTGTCCATGAGAATAAGCATTTATAACACCAAACTACACGAATTTCATATTATAAACTCCACTAGAATCAATTTGCAAAACAATTTAAAGCAAACTCCAACTGAACCCCTTGACTTCCCGCCAAATACCCCCTACAGAAGTCTTACTCAGCAAAGGAATTTGAATAAATATCTACTCAATGTGGTCTCTTTATGCGTCTGTAGGCACTTACAATAAAACATTAAAAGATAAGCAGATTTTTTCAAAAAACTTATTTTTCACCCTTCTAAAAAAAAAGAGTGTGTTATAAGTTAAACGCTAATGTCTGTCTGTGGCATCGTAGCTCTCGAAGGAATGAACCGATTTCGAAGTGGTTATTTTTATGTAACGAAGCTATGTTTGATGAAAATCGGTTTAGACGTTTGAAAGTTATTGGGAGTTAACTCTTTAAAAGACAGAGTTTTTAATATACCTAGCAAGTTACCAAACAGCAAAAGAAAAATCTTCTCTTGTAACTGGTTACAAAAGTTTAGTTACCAAATTGGACGAAGGCAAATAATAGATGGCGCTACTTATATCAATTCCACCTAACATTGGTTGGAACATATATATTTCCGTTAACCATCACTGCCTCCGTGGTGTAGTGGTTAGAGCGTTCGGCTCATACCTGGAGGTCGCGGGTTCGATTCCCGGCGGGGGCAACGACATTGTGTTGTTGTCCTAGTTTGGTTAGGACATTGCAGGCTGATCACCTGATTGTCTGATAAGTAAGATGATCCATCCGTGCTTCGGAGGGCACGTTAAGCCGTCGGTCCCGGTCACTGTCTTTGACATTGGTCGTTACCTAAACCCATGTGAGAGGCCTTTAAGGCGGTTTAAAAACTCTGACACTAGTGTTCGTCACTAACACACACGATAAGAAGAAGAACCATCACTAGATAGAGTCATCGCTCTTTAATTTGCCTAGCAAATAAACTTGTGTTTAAATAGTTCTATCTTCAGATGCCGTCGTCCACTGATGCGCGATCCCGACTCCGGCCGGTCGAAGTCCAAACGGAACATCCCGGGAGACGGGGAGATCAGGACTATGGTGGAGACTGTGGACACTATCACTGTAAGGCGATTAACACAAAGCACCGCGCCCCGCTGCGTATTGCGGGGCGCGGTGCAAACACTACGCGCAGGGACGCGGTGTCAGTGTGTTGTCCAATACGTGTTCTTTATACACATTGAGATACCAAAATAATGTAAATTGTCATTGTTCATTGATCATAAAATATCCATTTTGTGATTTTAGATTTATTATTGTGGACGAACTGATATTAAGAGCGCTGTTTGACTCCAAGACACTATGATATCAGTCTTGATTTAATACAAATCTTATGGAAAATTTTCTGACCTTTAGGAAAAAGTATCGGATTTGACTTATTGGATACTTCCTTATTCTGCGACTAGCCGAAGCCCGCGACTTCGTTCGCGTGGACTTTATGTCTCTTGAAAATGCTCATCAGGCTGAACAACTTTTACTAAGGCGGCATTGCAGAACTGCAGAACCATAATGGTCCAGCAAAACTATAAGAGATATAAATATCTCTTATAGTTTTGCTGGACCATTATGGTTCTGCATCAGGCGTTCCATTTTCCAAAATCATTTATACCCTATATGTTGCCCAGGCTTAATAGCTATATAACAAAAAAATCATTCGAATCCGTCCAGTATTTCCGGAGATTAGACAAACAGTTCTTACTCTATTACTACGTCTCAATCGCACCCATTTTTTTTTTTGGAAATATATTTAATGTTCATAGACACTTTTTTTACTGTTTTATTATATGTATAGATGTGATAATATTTGTAAAAAAGTGAAATAAATGTCCGTGTGGTTTCGGGCAGAGTAAAATAGGGCCACTCCAAGTCCTCTCGTGGATGTCGTAGAAGTCGACTTAGGAATTACAAGCTAAACAAAGCTTATAAACATAATGAGACTTCTCCAAGTCTGATCAGCGTGGAGAATGTAGGCCAAAGTCCTCTGCTCTGGCCAAGTATGGCTCTGGTAGTACAGAGAGGGTCAAAAAGGTTTGAAAAAGTCAAAATTTTAAAATTTTGACAATCTAAAAATTCAATTTAAATTATAATATGACATAACAAACAATGTATTCTCTGTCCACATTAACTTTTAATATTAATTTGATTGTGAGTTGACGTCCTTGCAGAAAATGCTGCAGTGCAGTTTGTTACCGCTTCTTCTGCACTAGCGCTTTGGAAGCGGTAGTAAACTTAGCTGTAAGTAAGTATTTGACGTCAACAATAGTGCAACAAAATAATGACGATTATTAAGAGATAGTACCTGGGCGACCGAGCTTTGCTCGGTTACATCTCAAACATTAACAATTTTTTTTAAACTTGTCTAAAAACAATGCAAAATAAAAAATTATATATAAACTTAAACATAAAAAAAACAAAAGTAAGTCACCGAGTGGGATTCGAACCCGTAACACTCTTTCTAGCGGTCGGTATCCTTAACCACTGAGCTAAAAATAAGGCGGTCGGCGCGACGAAATTAGCGACCATATTCTGCGTAGAAAGAAAAACGCATGAAAACTCGAAAACACGCGTTTTCCCAAACATAAAACTAATCTAGATCGATTATTTACCCCGAAAACCCCCATATACAAATTTTCAGCGAAATCGTTAGAGCCGTTTTCGAGATCACAGAAATTTATAAATAAATATATATATATACAAGAATTGCTCGTTTAAAGGTATAAGATATTTGAATTTGAGGGTTTTGCCCCTGCAGTAGAGACAAAACACCTGATGTTAAATGTCGCCGTGTGCGCAGTGCACGTCGAGCCGCGTGAGCTGCGAGCTGCCGCCGCCGCCGCGCCGCGGCCGCTCCCGCCCCCCCCGCGCGCCGCCCACGCCCCGCAAGCCCCCGCCTGCGCCCCCCGCCGCGCCCCGCTCCCCCAGCCCCGCCAAACCCAAGAGGAGGGTACCGCCGCCTGCTAAACCGGTGGTGAACAGCGGCAGAAGCGAACCGGAGGCGATTCAAGCGACTCAGGCCAGACCGCCGCCGGTGAAGATCGAGAGGAAGGGCAAAGAGATGCAGAGGAGAATAGTGCCGGAGTTGATTGAGGTTGAGGTAAGTTATCTTTGAGCGATATTCTGATAATGCCCGGACTATTTTAAAAATGTCCGGGTTATTTTCATAAGGCCCGGGTATTATGAAAAATGACAAGCTACTTTAACCCATTGACTATCATGGATTCCAGACACAATAGTAAAACAATCAAGGTGTATCAAAAATTATACACATGGCGCTGAGCGTGTTAAACTTTGCGGCCTTGTGCTCTGCCTACTTAGAGCCGCAAGACCTAAAATGCTCTGTCTGCCCCATTGTAGATAAAGACTTGATGTTATATATATGTATTACAAACTACTTTGGGCTGAGTTTTTAATCATAATTTAAATTTCATTATTTACCAAATTGCCCAGACATTATGATTATTGTCATATGGTTTTCGGACAATCTGATAATACAGAGGTACACTGCACGGGGGATTCACCTATCCCTGATTTATCTTAGGTTTATCGGTCAAGTGACGGAACCGACAAATTTATAGCTATACCCCGAATTAGCGTTGCCAGGCGTCCGGATAAAGCCGGACACAGTCAGGCTTTTTGGTTGCGTGTCCGGCCAAATTAGAGCGTGTCCGGCCTGTCCGGCTTTTGTTCGGCTTTTTACATTTTATGAACGACCAAGCGCCGAGCGCGGCCGAGCGCAGGCGACGAGAGTCGAATGTCGCGTCGGTCGCTCACGCAGGCCGAGGGGCGCCCCGCCGCCGCCTGTCGCCCGCCCCCCTGCGCTCTGTCGTTATTGTTCATTCCTCGATTGATAGTGCAAGTGCCGTACGTTGCGTTGCGTGGCGGCAAGATTTCTGATAATAATCAAAAAAGCTTGGTTTTACATAAAAAATTTTTTGTTGTACCTAATGCTGAGACAAAATCCTCGATAATGTAGGGTGTCCGGCTTTTCTACCCAAATGTCCGGCCAAACTGGCTGGTCTGTACGGCTTTTAGGTTTGGCGACCTGGCAACCCTACCCCGAATTATGTACAGGTCATGTAGATAGATTATGGTGCGGCACTATAATCTATAACTACATGACCTGGGTGGTATGCATGACTAGAAGAATCTTTTGAAGGCTAGAGGCGCCCCAAGGGTTAATTAGTTACTTCTTTCATTATTTCCTTACATTTACTGAGAAAAAGACTATACATACCTCGGCGGGAATGAGATTACTGTACTCTTAATTATTGTCAAAAACTACTCGTCCGGTAATGCCTAACTTCCCGGCATCTGCAGTAATGTTCTATTCCTTTACCAGGTGGAAACGTCCCGCACAGCGCTGGACACCCCTCCTTCGCCGGCTCCCCCGCGAGCGGCGTCTCCCCCCGCGTCCCCCGCGCCCCCCGCGCCGCCCCCGCCGGACGGGGGGGACGGCAGCCAGCCCGGCAGCAGCACCCGGGGCGAGCTCATGACGTCAGAGAAACGCTGCGAGATCGAAGCCCGGGAGAGGAGCAAGGTAAGTTTTCGTGCGTGCCGACACTGATGTCAGGTTTTTCAAGCTGCCTAAAAGCATCTGACATGGCTTGACTGCCATACAATGATGACCGTGACCACGACGTTTACGACGATGCACGAACTACGGACATCGCCCGGAGTTCCTTAACTTGCTAAAGCGCCAATAATGCGTATTCACTTTTATCTCCTCAATTAAGGACATTTTTACATTGTTTTTTAGTGCAAAAACTATAAACTTCTGCGTCGCGCATCATACTGATACAACATTGAATTAATAAGTTTATTTGCCAGGCAAAATAAAAAAACCCCGACAACACCATCTAGTGATAAGTGACGAAACTACATAATGTTCTAACCGATGGTAAGTAGCGCCATCTACTATATGTCAGGTAAACTACTGAACCCCGAATTTGAAGTCCTATCACCCAATAACTTTTAAACAACTGAATCGATGTTTATCAAACATGAGAAGGGAAGTGGTTTTCACGTATAAAAACTGCATTGAAATCGGTCCGCCCCGTTTGAGCGCCACGATGCCACAGACAAAAAGACTTTAGCGTCAAAATTACAACACCCCTCTTTTTCTCGGGGGTTTAAAATCAAACAATACGAATATATCCAAAAGTAATTTATTCAAGACAGTCACACTTATCTCATAAGTGTTGCAAACAATCTTCAAATAATATTAAAAATAAAATAAGTGCGGTTTTTCTAAGACCTCCGTGTAACATTTACATGATGTAAATACGTTTTTGAAAAACGTTATGTAGTGAGGCCTCTAGAATGTACACACTAATAATTAATAACTGATAAAAAAAAGTCTGTACATAGGTTCTTATCACAGGTGAAAGTAAGACAGAGCACAAAAAGCGATGAGTACAACTAAGGACTTAGGCCCTATTTTTGTGAAAATACTTAAATGATACCCGAACATTTATAAAATTTAAGAATTATCCGGTTGTATATTATATGCGTAGAGTGGATTCTAAGTAAATGTAAGTTGGGGTAAATGTAAAAGCTAGGCATATTTTAATTTTCGTATTTAAAAAAAAAGTTTTATTAAAAGTAAATATAAATATGAGTAAAATACTTGAGCCCCCGTTCTTCACAGATTTGTTTTCTTCTGTGTATAAGTAATTTTTTTAAATAATTATTGAAAAGTCACAGTATGCTTTAGCATTAAGTTTTACCCATTGTAATCAATCCATCATAAGATAGTGTGCAAGAAACTTAAATAAATAAATAAATATGCTTTAAGTTATGTCGAAACTTGCGCTATCTCTTTCTATGTATAGAAAACAGAAAGAGAGAACAACATTTTAACGTTAATCCTTTTTTTGTGTTAGGCGAAAGAGAACATAAGCGTTCCCATTTACCCCTGTCCACATTTACCCCTTAACGAAGTGTGGATAAATAACATGACTATGGTAATCTTAGGTTTAGTGTCATTGCTAGCTTGGTGGTTTAGGCGCATTTGCCGCACAGGGGCTTGTTGTCCATCACTGAGAAGGTGGAGTCTGTCACTGGGTTTCTGCATTTCTGGAATGGGAAAAGATAATTATTTATAACTGATTTCCAAAAAGGAGGAAGTTATGAATTCGCTGTGATGTTTTTTTTTCTATGTATGTTCAGCAATTATTCGAAGATCATTTTGGAAAATTCATTTTTAGGTGGTTCCATACCGTCTAACTATAAAACGCAGACTAACAAAGTTAGTATGGTTTTGTATGGGTTTATAGTAGTATGGTTTTAACGCAGACTAACTTTGTTAGTCTGCGTTAAAACCATTATCCGACCAAATCCAGTTGACATTAACAGATGAGATAGTGCTACTTTAAACCTAGTACCAAAGTTAGTCCTAGTTTTGTAATAAAGACAGATAGAAATTTTATCAAAATCGGTTGTGTTGTGTGGGGATGAATTCTGTTTTAGTTTTGAAAAATTATAGATAGCTAGGACCTATGCTTTTGTTTTGTCTAAACGAGAGGCTTGTACAAATATGGTGAATGACGATAAAAGTAGTTGACATACAGAGTCGACCCCAAATAGGGAAGTGGCGAGGAGAATGATGATGATGTTGTCTGTTTTCTCATTATCATCCTCACGTATTCTCGGTTGCATGCCAAGGAATCTGCAAGTCTGCGTCTTTAACAAGCTACTAACGTTGCACGTGAAGCACTCCCGGTGCCACTTGGCGTCCAGCGCGATGATGGCCTTGTCCACGATGGGCGCGCGGCAGCCCGCGCAGCGCGCCGCGAACTTGTCCGCGTAGCACGCCGAGCAGTACGGCCGGCCCGCCTGCAACGGATACGTACATACATTATTACACATAGGGTGGACGTACCTAATACCAGCCCCGTACCTAATACCAGCCTTTCAACGTTTTTTTAGATAATAAGGTTTCTGTAAACATAACGTGGCAAGAACTTTTTTTTAAAAATATAAACCATTTGGTCCAAAATATTTGTTAAATATGGTGTCACTGGACTGAGTACTTCGACGTCAATCGTCAATTAAAGCTAGGCGGCGGCCATTTTGCTAAAAAAATGATAGTTCCGGAGTCACTAAAACAAGGTATTTCTCTTATTTTTTCAGCTCTGCTGTTCTTGATTTGGTTTATTTTGTATTATGATAAAGTTGTGAATCGATTTCTAAATAATAATTTAGGTTTTGTCTCTCATATCAGCTGAAATTAATGGGGCTGTAGTTAGATACATCAAATGTATGGAGTATGTAATTTCAGCCACAGTCACTCTAGGCCACTCTAGGCTGGTATTAGGTTAGATGGAGTACCTAATTCCAGCCACCCTAGGCTGGTATTAGGTTAGATGGAGTACCTAATTTCAGCCACCCTATTAGGCTGGTATTAGGTTTAACGGAGCACCTAATTCCAGCCACCTGAGGCTGGTATCACACGAGGCTGATATTCGGTACGTGAAAGGGTGGTATTAGATACCGAGAGGCTGTAATTAGAGCCGAAGGGTACTTTTCTATATTTTATTGTTTTAAAAATTTGCAATAACCTATCAACCTAAAAAAGAAACAATTGATTTCAGCCTATACTTAAAGCAGTACAATTTTTTAAAGGTGAAATTTGTACCAAAAGGCTGACATTAGGTACGTCCACCCTAGGTACATACATATTTTTTATCCGGCTGCTGTAGACACACTGTTTAATTGATGGATCGATTGACGTATGGTCGCAGCTATACATACACAACATGACACATAACACCATCATTAGCGTAGCCTTTGGGTTTTGGCGACCTCTACGCCACTACGAGGAACACAAATAACAATGAAGGCACAACCTACAAAATAGTTCACAAGAAGCATACGAGATGGCGCCAGCAGTATCCTACATCCCGATCTTAGAGTTCTGGTTTACTGGTCCGCGGTTCCCTGCGCGACCCCATGCCTGGTGGGAAGAGCTTCCCTTTATGGCGGTCGAGCATATCACCTCGCTCCCGAATATTTCCGTATATTTGGAATATTTCCAGCGACCCATCTTTAATAACGACCACGAGGCATCGGAGTTTATTTATTTTATACACAAATGCAATTGTAACAACATACTTAAAGCCTAAGCCCTATTTACCAGTCAACCAAAAGGGTAGTGCACAACTTGAAAAGTATATCAAAATAACAGTCAAAATAATAAACTACGTACAAATAACACACACAAATAGAAATAGGGGTCGTCAAAAAGCGTAAATACCTGTTCCATGAAGCCACCTCCGCCAAGTTCGGCCTTGCAGCCTCCGCAGACGAAGTGGTTGGCGTGCCATGACACACCCAGGGCTTGGATCACTCGCTGGAATTAGAAAACAATATACATTAATCATCAGGTCTTTTTATCTCCACTGCCGGAGCACGACCCTGTCTGTTATTCCAGAGCCATACTTGGCCAGAGCAGACAGAGAACTTGGTCTACTATCCACAAACAAGTGAAAGGTTTTTCTACAGATTATTGGAAGTCAAATTTTTATATCACCATATTTACTTTTAAACATTTTTTTTCAAATGAAACTTCTGCTACCATTTCGCCTTAAGAGGGCCCTTCCCGGTCCGTCTACCGACCACGCGAGCAGGGTTTGAAATGCTTGTTGTTTCATTTAGCGAGAAAAAGCTAGAAAAAGAAGCAAAGCGAGAAGAGAGAGATAATGCCTGAGCGCCCAGTTTGCATTCTATTGAACGAAATGAGTATTATTTATTATTAACTATTCATTGAACGAATTTCAGTAAACCTTACGAGTATGTGAAATAAATGTTTTTCATTTTGAATCTTCACTACATTTGCAAGGTTTATATGGAAATATTTTCTTTACTTTTTCAATTCAAGAGTACCATTCAGGCCAACGGCCAAATTTCAGGTAAATTTTTTACAAAAAAGCTGATTTTTGAAGGCTTATACTGAATTTGTTTCTCCAAATTTTAATTTTTAATTTCGATAGAAACCTAGATATCGTGCACGAGATTCCTGTTAGTTCAAAATTTTCCAAGAAAGATCTGTTACAACGCCATAATTACGTAAGAGCGTTTGTATGAAAGTAAGACGGGTTGGCCGCTCTTAAGCGGTTCAAAAGTATTGGGGTGAACGCTTGAAGGTCATGGGTTTTTGTTAAAAGTATACTATGTATTGATATTGATGTGGGCCGGTAAGTGTTTTCAATTTGTTTGTAAATCCAATGATAGGCGACTAATTAACGCCACATAAAACCGTCCATTGTTATCTAATAATAAACAAGTCGCCATAGCTTGTTTTTCTGGGCGTGATGTCATCGCGACACAATGGTGCCCGTGTGTGGTGGATCATGGGGATTCCTTGTGTGTGTGTGTGAGTGCACTTGCGGTTAAGGAGACGAAAACAAGCCGAATTGGTTAGTGTTGAAAGTTTACTGGTGATTCTAAAATCAATAGTCACTTAATCAAAAAATAATGAAGAAACTGACTTTGTAGGCACTCTTTCGCTTGCGGTTTCGTTGACGAAAACAAACCGAATTCGTTAGTGTTAAAAGTTCACTGGTGATTCTAAAACCAATAAAATTAGGTACTACAAACGCTTAAACGACGGTGATATAAAGGGGATTCTATAGTGACTGGGCCAATATAGTCTACGGCAAGAAGAACAACGGACATCATTTTTTCAAAACTAAAAACCCACTTTACCTCCAAACTACACAACCGATTTGAATAAAACATTTATGGAACCACCTGACAAGTATACCTTTTCAAACAATAATAAAATAATTTTCAAATAGGTCCAGGCGTCTTCAAATAATCGGTGAATATACATATAAAAGATCTCGATGAATTTACAACCTTCTGCTTTCAATCGATAAAAAAAATTCGTTCTCCCACACAAACTCCGTTTAGCTGAGAGCTGATTTGTGTTCTCATGTAAGGTTCAATATCATGGAAAGGACTTGCGCCAAAGATTTAGTTGGTGGTTAAAAAGTCACCCTGTATAACGTATTTCTTTATCTATCAAGTTATATTATACTGAAACTATTTTAGTGTTAGGCTAAATTCTTTCCATGAAACTAAACAACTTTTTTCGAGGAACGCTTTTCTGATCGGTCATATTGAACATATTAATATGATTAGTGTCAATTCTGAAATATTTTTCAGTAGGTTTTCAGAACTTAAAATATAAACATCTAAATCTATATACTTTTAAGAGCTATGCTCTATTGCTCTTGTCGTTGGAGAACGAATTTTCTTCCATTTTTCTCTCTCGTCCACCAGCCGTTTTACTTCGCTGTACGACACGACGATCACCTTCTTCTTTATCTGCGTCACGTCTTCTTAATCCTACATACATACTTTCACGTCTTTATCCCTAATGGGGCAGACAGAGCATTTTGGGTCTTGCGGTTCTATGCAGAGCCCAGGGCCGCAAGACCCAAAAGCCACTTTTAGCGTCATAGTGGGCGAGAAGATGGAAAAGCATTTAATACAGTGATGGGTTGCTAGCCGCATCGCCTGTTAACATGATTTGCATTTTTGCCCATTCCCTCGATCGCCTTTTACGATCTGCGTGGGAAGAAATCTTAATCCTCTTTTTGTTAAATCGTCGTGTCGTATCAGATGACCTAACAATACACTAATTTAACAGTAAACATTTGCAAGTACAAAATTGTTAATTCCGAAAATGTTATTCAAACAAATAAAACTACATATCGTAGTTTCCCGAAATAAACGAACTACAAGCGACCTAAAACGAGGAATCGTAAAAGACGAACATTTGTTAAGAGAGGTGACCTAATAACTCGCGGAGAGATGTTGTCTCTGCATAATTAAAGGCGTTGACAGAAATGGCCGCTGTAAACTAATGTTTAGAGGTGAATAAAAGAAACAGGGCACATTAAACTACTTAATGTTTGATTTTATAAGATATAAAACAGTTTAAAAATGTAATTAAGTACAAAGAAGCAAGATTAAAAAAATTCAAAACTATAAAAAACTACTTTGGCCCCAAACTACAAAATCAATATTGATAACATTTCTATGGGACCACCTGACAAGTATTCAAACAAAAAAAGAAATTTCGAACAATCCGTGAACGTACCTACATTAAAAAAAAGATGGCTACGAAATGATATAATCTTTTTCGTTTGGACGTCGGTTAAATATCACTTGACAGGCTCACGTTCTCTAATTTGACACTTTCTTGTCACTTTTTTGCCAGTCGCGTGTGCTGCCATCTCTGTGAGAGCAGCTGGTACTAATTCCGCCTACTAGTTTGCCTACTTCCAATAGTTTAGTGTACAATTAGCTGCTTTGCCTTCAGAGGGTCGGACTCCTCTACGCATTTTATTAAGAAAAATAACTTAAATGTCAGCGTGGTGTGGGAGCCATGAGTCTCGGCTCGTTAGAAGGCCGCCACTGACTCACAGTTCACGGAAACCAGCCTTATATGGACCGACGAAAGTTTGGCAACAACCCCGGTTGTTCGTGAATGAAACAGAAGTTATTAACTCGTTATCGACTGATTACATGATGTAATCTTCCATGCTGGTCTGGGAGAAAAAAACGTAGAATGTATCAGCTGCTTCGCTTCCCGCGCAGATCCTAAATTGAGGCATTTGTTACGCTCTCGGTTGTAAAACAAGTTTTGTTTAATGAAATCTTGAGTCTACTGTTGAGAATAGAAATGTTTTTTCATTGACCGAGCGAGCGAAGCGCCTCAGTTTCGAGATTTGCTTGTGTCCGGCCGTCCGTCAGTTTGTCTGTTCGGCTGTGGTCGCCTATAGCTCGTATTTCTCAACCGAACCGACTGTGGTGAAATATTGTGAGACGGTGCGAAAATTATACAGAAAAATTTTGTCAATTCAGTGATTCGAAATTTTTCAAAATGGTTCCACCATTTTTAATGATGGTGGATGAAATATGGTGGTTCAAACCTTTAAAAATGTTATATTTCAGCCATTTGGAAAAAAATTTTTTTTACCCTAATTAAGATTACTCCTAATTAGAAGAGACTCGCGAGGTCTACAGCTCACAGAGCCACTAGTGTTAATAGGCGTTGCAGCTAGCAACCCATCACTATTTTGATTCTTCTTCCACCTTCTCGTTCACCATCAGACAAAAATGGTCTTTCGGCCTTACGCTCTGCTCTGTTTAGAGCCGCAAGACACAAAATGTCTGCTCCATTAGGGATAGAGTAGAGACGTCATAGTATACTTATTGTATATTAAAAGAAGTTTAGGCTTATATACTAACATATAATCTGTGATTTCGGGCCCCCTACTTTACATTATGTGCCTAATACGGAGTAGTCCATATTGGAGACCTAATAAAATAAACACCTACTCAGTAGCTGTTTTATGGTTCGGCGACAGCCCAGGGCGCTGGATATAAAGGGGCGCCACGGAGGGCATATATCCATTATCTCCACGCTCATTGATCGAGGCTTACTCGTAATTCCTTCAATTTAGCGAAAAAAACGTTATGATAATGTTCATATTTTTCTGTATTTCTTTGGTTGTGTTTTTTATTTATTATATCCGTTGCATTTTTAACTGACTTCCAAAAAGGAGAAGGTTATCAATTCGTCGGAATCTTTTCTTTTTATGTATGTTCACCGATTATTCGAAAACGGCTGGACATATTTGGAAAAATCTTTTTTTTTGTTTGAAACAAATTTTTGATTGGTCCCACAGAAATTTTATTAAAGTCGGTTATGTTTGGAGGTGAATTCGCTATTTCGTTATTAAAAATATTTTTAATGGATTTGAGTTGTAGTAAGGTTAGGGGGCGCCGCCGTAGAATACTCGCCAGGGCGCTGGTAGTGCTACATCCAGCACTACACCTACTTATTAAAGATGAATCACTAATGTGTTTCACTCAACATAATTAATATTGACGAACATAATCACCTGTTTACCTACATCATTATTCTTCGCCACCACTCTTAAATTACATATAAATCGCTTCCTTAACAACTGAGAATCACTAACTGAACGCGTCTTTTATGCAAAAACAAACACCATTAGTAGTACATGTGCATAATATGTATCTTGGTAGTTGTCACATGTATTCCTTAGTGACCTTACTAGTGGCTGCGATATGACTATGAGTAATACGAAAGTATCATACTTAAGAGCGGCCAACCCGTCTTACTTTTCATACAAACGCTCGTACGTGATTATGGCGTTGTAACAGAACTTTCTTAAAAACTTTTGAACTAACATGAATCTTGTGCGATATTTCTAAGTTACTATCAAAATTAAAAATTAAAATTTAGGAAAACAAATTCAGTATAAGTCTCCAAAAATCTGCTTTTTTGTACACATTTTACCTGAACTTCGGTCGATCATATACTCGTAGTACTCATGAATTGTAAAAGTAAAGAAAATATTTGCATATAAACCTTGCAAATGTAATGAAAATTCTAAATAATAAACATTTATTTCACACTCGTAAGGCTTTCTGAAAAACACGTATCACCTGGAACAAGTTTTATGAAAATTCCGCACCTTATGAAAAGTTAATATTCGTTCAATGAATAGTTAATAATAATACTAATGTCGTACAATAGAATGCAAACTGAGCGCTCAGGTGCTATCTCTCTCTTTTTACTTTGCTTTTTTATTATTGCGCTGGATGAAACAACAAGCATTTCCAACTATGCTCGCGTTGACGATAGACGGACCGGAAAGGGCCGTCTTGAAGAAACATTTTATTTATATCGATGAACCGAGAAACGCTAGCTAGTCGTAAGAAAGGAGAAGTAACTCTTGCATATAAGTGATCTCTTGCATGTAAGCGCTTATCACACACTAATTCGAAAAGGCTGTGTTTGTTTGTTACTTCCTCACGCGCAAACAGCTGGACCAATTATGATAAAATTTGGTATACAGGAAGCTGACACCCTAGATTAAAATCACAGAACATTTTTTTACAAGTTTACTCAAAATTGTTTAAAAAAATAATAAAAACAATTTAAAATTGCGTGAACTACAAGTTCGTTCCATTAAGCCGATGAGTCAGATAACGAACACTGCACTTGCGTTAATCGATAAATAATTGTCTCGATCATGATCTCAATTAACCTTATCTCAACACATTTACTTGCAATACCAACACGGGAAGAGAAACAACTGTGAACTACTTCCAAGGTTACGAATTGTTTTAAAAGGTTTCTGGAGTTTTGTTACACACTCACACTTACAAACTTACGCCTTTATAATATTAAATATAAATAAATAAATATATAGGAACAAATTACACTGATTGAGTTAGCCCCAAAGTTAGTTCGAGACTTGTGTTATGGGATACTCAACGATACTATATTTTATAACAAATACATATATAGATAAACATCCAAGACCCAGGACAATTTGAAAAAGGCCATTTTCCAACTTGCCCTGACCGGAAATCGAACCCGGGACCTCTGGGTGGCGGACTAGCATGGTGACCACTACGCCACGGAGGTCGTCATATTACTGTGCTTCTGGTCCTATTTATTTATAGCCGGAAACAATTGATGACATAAACTGATTGGCGCTACTCAATATTATTTTGTTTGTTGATTTGTTGTCCATGATGTCACTGGAAATATTTGCTTACATACTCATTTATACAATTAATACAAAGTTTTGACTAAGTTTGTATTTCAAACTGACTCATGATCGGTATGTTCGACCACAAACTTGCTATCGTTGAAAACCTTACGAGGAAAATTACGGACTGATTGTAATTGAGTGTTGTCCAGTGAGATGGCAAAATACACAGCGAAGCAATGTAACAATGTTGCTTTTTATGACACAGCTGAGCCAAGTTGACAATTACCAAAATTGTAAACAAATTCTTGGCTAAGTTTTCAAATATTTTCTATTTTAGTGGTATTTGGAAATTTTCTTAAATTCTTTTACAGGCTAGCAAAAAATACTAGTCATCTTCCTTTCCCTTTCTCTCATTATCTGGGTTCGGCACATATCTTGTATCTCCATGTTCTCTATCACCAGTCATTCTTCCATCCACTCTATTTCCATATCGTGTTCTATGCATTCCACTATCTTTTCCTAGGCCTAAACCTACCTGCACTCGTACATTTTCATATTCAAGGCCTATTACTAACCGAATAAAAAAAAAAAGGATTTTTTTGTATGTTCCCTTCTTGCAGACGCTTGGACCAATTTAGAAAATTATTTTTGTTTGGAGTATCAAGGACTTACTCGTGAGGTGGTCACATATAATTTTTATCAAGATGGGTAGTGTAGCTCAATTTTGAAGTCGATTTAAAGTTTTGAAATTTGTAAATTTATGTTGTAACTAGTAATAGAGATGTGGACTGGGTAAAAAATATATTATTTTATTTATTCCGTAAAATAGCAAAAGGAAAGGATCCATATTCAATATTTTTTCGTTTAGCAAATTAGCAAAAATTCACAAAAATACAGCGCTAATCTAATAGCCAAAAAAAAAAAAATTGTCATCCGTATTAGAGTATTACGAAACAAATATTTAAAATAGTGTTATATCAAACATATGGTAATAATCACAAATCTACATCTATTTAAGATCATTGACACACTGTCTAAATGAGAGCCTGAATCATCTGATTATAAATTCCGTGACCTTGATGATTCATGTTTACTTTACCCGGTCGTGTCTGATATGAAGGTGTCAATGTTAAGGTTGCTTATGATTTATGACGTAGGTACGTTTATGGATTTCTTTCTAATTCAGTTCACTTGGTTACATTATTGCATGATCCTTTATTATTAGGTAACTGATACGAGTCTTATAATTGACTTTTTCTTCTTTCTTTTATAATTAAAATCCTTGAAATGAAAAAGGTATGTAGGTAAATAGCATTTTTAATATAATTTTGTTGGGAATCCTTGTTTTGGTCATGAATAGTAACGTTTATTCGTGTTATTCTGCTAAAACATGTTGTGATTTATAATTAATATCTATTTTCTTCTTTACTTTCTCTTTTAGTACACTAAACATGCTATTTTGCTTCTATCTCATGAAAAATTCTTTTGCTAAATTTGACACAAAATACGAAGTTTTGTATGATGATTTCATTGAACAACTTCATGAATCTCATCGATAGATTCCTTGTAATTTCTCGCATCGAATATATCTGGGTGGCGTGGGTCTTAGACCGGTGGTTAAGACAACGCCCTGTATTATAGCCGTTGCGTCAGCTAATGACAATTTCAGTAGAATAGCCAAATTAGTCACACATTGTTTGTCATTTGATAACTAAGTGGATTACTGTATTTATTTCCTTGATTACAAGTAGGGACTTGAATGATATTCTCGAATGAATTTGATTTGAGTATTATGTCAAAATACGTATTTTGCACTTCAGAGCTCGCTGAATCCAAACGCATGAATGATTTTATATCGATGACATGCTTAGAGTATACAAGCAAGATGCGACTTATTTTATTAATTATAGAAGATTCGGCGGCGCGATTCTTTTAGGTACGGTACGTAGTGGCGAAGCTCACCTACTGATTGATGGGCTAAGCAAAATTGTCATCGACAATAATGCTATGCGCCGACTTTATCTCGGCTAGGTTTTGACGTATAAAAGTGCATGTAAAGGTCTAGTTACCGAATAAACATTTGAGTTTTGAGGTGCATGCGACCCGCGACTTGTTTATGTCATCAACCTATCGTATAAGCGAACACCCGACGCTTCTTTCACCCGGTCTAGGCCACCATTGCCTGGCTCCATCTGCTGTCACTTCGTCGGGCCAAGTGCCTTGTTATTGGGAATGTTAAATTCTCATGATTAGTGGAACTGAGCGAAATATGGCACGCTGCCGTCTCCTTGTGAGTCCTAATGATCTTGTATCTATGAATTTGGATCTTTAAAGAATTAAGGATGACACTTACGTCAGTGATAGGCTCGCCGCAGCCATGGCACCTCGGGCTATGGTGCTGAGCGAAGCATGGCACGCAGACTACGCCGCCATCGTGCTGGTGGAACTTGGCGCCGTCGATCGGCTTCCGGCACGTGTTGCACGTGAAATGCTCGGGGTGCCACTTCTTGTTCAGGGCTGTCACGATCTGTTGATAAGAAAAGGTTTAAATCATTGAGGGAAGACTTCTTAGCAGTGGCACGTTGAAAGTTGCGGATGATATTCAGAGGATCGACGGTATCAAATGAGCTGACGGAGAGCTAATGTGGCTTGAAATTGGATTACGATGACCAGGACTTTAAAAGTAATTCGAAGAAGATGTCTAGTAGTAGATTGTTAACAGTTGATAAAGATGACCCCATCGTTTCAAATATTAAAAGATCTAATGAAAGATTAAATTTATCAAATCATGAAACAGACCAAGAGTTTCGAATTGCATAGTCAAATATGGCAACACAACTTATTAAAACACTTCTGGAACTTTGTAAAAGTTTTTCAATCTCCAACTTATTCCGAAATTCCTTGTGACTATTTGATGAAAACTAACTGTCAAAAAGTACTGAAAAATGAAAATCTACTAATATTATACCTAAATGCGAAAGTAGTATCTATTAATGTTCGTTTCACTTAGTTCGAATGTAAAGTTATTGAACTTGCAATATCGGATAGAAAAACTCAGACATAAGTCAACGACGAACTTGTTTATCAAAGACGAAGTCCAACGATAAAGAAGCAAGTGTTAGTAAACACATCTGATTAAGGTCAAAGCGACCCTATAATCGTCCGAAGGGAAGAGCCGGAAAAGTTGACATTGAGGCAAAATCACCGGGGTCGTCGCTTTGTTCACAGAAATAGACATGACTGGACGCTAAAAACGACGCGCAATGTGCTTAAAACTATGAGAATGGACATGTGACTAAAGCGTACCAATTTTCACGTCGCGTGCAAAAATATTTATCCAGACATTATAAGGACGTTTTTGGAAATGTCATTAAACAATGTCACGAGTAATTAGGTTAAGGAGATCTCGATTTTAATCCTTTGACCGCCAGATAGGCATTATGAAAGCAATCAATGTGTATTTATCATCATCATCATCATTTCAGCAGCATAACTTCAAATGCTGGACAATGGACATAGGCCTCACCCAAAGTTTTAAAAAATGACCGGTCCAGAGCGGCCTGCATCCAGCGCTTTCCAGCGACCCTGGTCAGATCATCTGACCACTGTGTATTGAAAAGATATAATGGGTAGATGAATGGGTCAAAAATATATTATTCGATATAGTTAATGAAATTAAAGGTCACGAACTATTGTCCCTTTTTATTGATCATATTCAATTTCAACATGGTTTACGTTTAATAATGCAGAAGAACTGATATTAAGACCCATTAAGACCGCTATTTGACTGCAAAAAGCATGACGTCACACTGTTGTACTTCATACAAATCCCGTAGAAAATGTTTGTTTTGACGTTTAGAAAAAAGTGTTGTTATCAACTTAAATCAAACAAGACAACAACTCAATTAAAGCAACATCATAAAATTGAAATTTTAATGCAATTAATGAAATTTTAACTGGTATGGTTATTGTAAATAATGAAGCGGATTCCAGAGCAGAATAGATTTTATTCGCAAGAGTCGGACAAACGGTGCGAAATGTGCCTCGATACTATGAGAATGGACATGCCTGTGACTGAAGCATACTGATTTTCACGTCGCGTGCAAAATCTTATGTGTGGACATTTTTAGAATAGTTTTGGAAAGATTAGCCATGCCAACACAGTCTCTCAAGTTCAATTTGGTCAAGGAGATATTGGCCTTTAATTTATTGTGTGTCTAATGAATCGATATTGATACTCTCTCATTTCTTTTTTTTCTTTTATATATAGTCGTGTTTATGAATAATATAGCCACTACAGCTATTCCTGAACTTTGCTGCATTTTTATTTCAACTTGAGTATATCATTAATATTGGTATTACAGACGATAATCCAAATCAGTATGAGAAAGTGCGAGCCCTATGCAATCTCGCGTAGATACTAGGATCAACGCAACAGAATACGAAAGGTTAAACCTATGCCGATACTGGAAACTCGACCCATACAGTCTGTAGTCTAACGTAATTTGAACCCGTGCGAATACGGAGCCAGAAGTAGCTAATCTATGACACATGTTTTAATACTACTACCTTTGAATGTGACCAGATTTGGTCTGGCAGGCTAGATCACGTGGTTATGTTCACGTGTTTCTTTTTATGGGATCTTATATCTTTTCCATAAATGCGAGTTTTGTATACAGAGCGTGTGATTGCACGTGGTATGCATTGCACATACTTTATACATTCGTTTAATTATTTGTAAGTATACATTTTTTGACTAGTTTGTGGAACATATCGTCTTCTCCATCTCAAAATTTAAATTTAAAATCATTATTAATTAATAATTATGACATAACAATGTATTCTCAGTCTAAATATCAATTTTTTTGACTTTTTTTTTATTTAAATAAACGCTGCACTTAATGCAGTAATTGAATGAATTATTACTATATTAATTTAGTATATACAAATCGAACTGCGCCACCTGTTATCTTATTACATATTTCGCATTTCTTCTCTTTTTGGTTGCTTGTAAGAGATTGCTTCGGCGATAAGGCCGCCTCTTGTACCTCATTACATGTTGTTTTTTCATAAGTGTTAAAAAATTGTAAATGTCTTTTGGTGCAATAAAGATTTTTGTATTGTATTGTATTGTATTGAAGAAAGGCTGAGACCAAAGGCCGTTAAAATATTATAAAAAAAGTAAGTAAATGATCTGATGACAACAACTACCTATTATGAAATCGAAAGAAAATTAGACAATTGTCATGTGATACAAATATCCAAAGAAAATTAATGATTTTTGACTAGGTAAATGAGAGCAGAGATACAAGTCGTGTCGCCTAGTGCAAATTGAACTCGTGTCTTACAAACGTAAAGTCAGTGCTGAAACCGCCACCGCTGCAAAACTTAAGTACTTGTTCAGGTCACCTAAATTGGCCACATTCTGTCACTACGGATCTGATAATTCTCAAAGTCAAAGTCAAAAATAATTTGTTTATATTTGGATGTTTGTATCACTAGATAATTGTATTTTTTTCTATTTCTTTCGATTTCTTTAAAGGTAAATGTTGACGTCAGACCATTTATTTACAGCTAAGTTTACTGCCGCGTCCTAAGCGCAAGTACAGAAGAAGCGGTAACAAACTGTACTGCAGCATTTTGTCCAAAAACGTCAACTTACAGTTATACTGATATTATAATGTTTTTCTAATATCGTATGTTACCAGTGTTTACGATATTTAATCTCCATGCCACGAAACATTCAATTAAAGGACCCATGTCATCGATGCATCACGAAACATTTAATTAAAGGATCCATGGCATTGGATCGGCACATCGGGGTTTGCGCTGGGCACTCGAGTGGCATACTTCACGATAACGGGATGAAACGATGATATGTTGCGATAAGACCGCCTTTTGACATCTGTTTTATGTTATCTATTGTTCTGTAACATTATGTTTTGATGCAATGAAGATTTTAACTATGCTAACGATCTTAGTAAAAGTGTGATATGTATCATAATATGTATTGCTCTTGTCTCTGAAAAGATTACAAAATTTATTGAATATTCTATATTTTTTCATACCATGCGTGTGGTATGTTAGCTGTGCCAATATAACGCTTAGCGGCCATTCACATTTTCACAGCGTTGGAGGAGGTCATGCCAAAAAGTCAAAAGACATGTGTTTATGTTTGGATATTTGTATGAATTGTCACTTTTTATTTCAATTTTATAATAGACGTTAAGGTCAAATCATTTACTTACAGCTAAGTTTATTGCCGCTTCCTAAGCGCAAGTGCAGAAGAAACGGCAAAATGTACAGTAACTTTCTCTACGTCGAGATTTAGATTGTAAATGTGATGTAAGGTCGACACATACGTGAAGTATACCTATACTACGTAGACAGCATTGTCTACGTATCTTGAGCAGGGTACAATTTTCAGGTTTCTCTACGTCGAGATTCAGGCTATAAATGTAAGGTCGACACTGCATCTTACCCCTACAATATGTGTACGTACAACCTATGGAACTAATGCCGAACTTGTATGAATAAGTCGAAAGAGATTAGTAGAAAGATTAAGTAAATGTAAGCACCTTAGGAGAGGCATGGACTTCTTATGGCTGATATGATAATGACTAGAAAAAGCAATAACAGCGAAATAAATACTTACTCTTCCTTGAATCGGCACTTTGCAGCTGTTGCAGATGGCTGGTCCGTCGGACTGAAACAAACAAATTAGCTCGATTAGCATGTCTCGGCTCATTACTATCAATATGACGTGTAATCGTGTAAATGATGTAGGTCTGCCAAATGGTCGTTTG
The DNA here is from genome assembly GCA_963555685.1 of Acrobasis consociella. Taxonomy (NCBI): domain Eukaryota; kingdom Metazoa; phylum Arthropoda; class Insecta; order Lepidoptera; family Pyralidae; genus Acrobasis; species Acrobasis consociella. Next base: position 1,520,298 of record OY743118.1, read on the forward strand.
CATTATGTGTATCATTTGCATGTTTAACACCATCATCAATAGAGCTATGGTCTTGTCGGTGGAGTATGAATTTTCTTCCATTTGTCTCTCTAATGTCTGTCGGTCTGTCTGTGACATCGTAGCGCTCGAACGGATATACCGATTTCAAAGCCATTTTTTACGTGAAAGCAAGTTCCCTTGCGGTGGTCTTAGCTATGTTTGATGAAAATCCGTTGAGTTTAAAAGTTATTGATGTTAACGCTTGAAAGTCATGGCTTTCTCTAGCAAATAATAGATAGCGCTACGGATATCCATGTTCTCATCACTAGATGGTGCTTTTGATAGTAGGAGTTTTTTTATTTGCCTAACAAATAAACTTGTAAGTCACGACGTTCACCTTCTTCTTTATCTGCTTTATTTAGCTATGTCTCAGTCTTTCTGTTCTTCTTTTCCCTTCTATCTTCCTTGAATGATATTTTTTATGAAATGGTCGTGTTATAAAGATGTAAGTAGCTAATGTTTGCTTTGCAGATCGATGTTTTTTAAGTGATGTAGAAAAATGTGTAAACGAGTCTGGGAGTCTGAAATTAATTTAACTCAATTTCTTGGGCTCGGCGCCTACGAAGCATATCATTATCATAGCTTGATTAGCATTTCTCGAACTACGATTGTCTATAAGACATGTATCTACCTAATGGTCATTGTATCATTTGCATGTTCAACGTGATGTAACTGTTTGTTTTGTATGATTGGAAGTGTTGGAAAATAGGGATCAGTTCATAATATTATTATCTCGTGATCGGACTGTCGCTTTCGGTGTGATTTTGAAGAGAATTATCTAATGATATCGGCGAGTAACTTTGAAAAAAATTTGGACTACGACTGATTAACGACTGTAGACATCATAAGGACTATATTTTTGTGTCAATATTTGGTTCCGTAGTAAATGAATTCCCTAAGAAGAGTGTTGGCGTTTTTACTCCAAATGTCGAACCCCAGTTTCGTAACAATATGTGTAGTGTCAATTGTCCAACCCGTCTGGCCAGCGAGGAGAGAGTAGGCCAAGTCCTTTGACTGCTTTGGCTAAGTATGGCTCTGGTAGTACAGAGAGGGTCGTGCTCCTGTAGTGGAGACAAAAAGACCTGATGATGATGTGAAGTGTTGGCCAAGTATGTCTGTGGTAGTACAGACAGGGTCGTGCTCCTGTAGTGGAGTCAAAAAGACCAGATGAGATGTGTCGTGTATCCCACACACCCGTCCATCAGCGCACGCGCCCACCGCTTCCTCATTTTTTGCTTGTCAACAAATGATGTCACCGTGCCGTGTCGTATCATAATCGCAATCGGACCGTAATCGCGAAGGTCATTGGCAAATTGATTAGATATGCTTATTGTTAATTTGTTATTGAACTTTTTGCTGGTTATTTACCCTTCTGCTAAGGAGGGTTGTGTTTTATCAAGTGGCTTTGATAGAGTTTGGTAAATTTAAAAACTCAATCATTATTTATTTCATCATCATTAGGTCTTTTTGTTTTCACTGCAGGAGTACGACCCTCTCTGTACTACCAGATCCAAACTTGAGGTTGGAGAGGTCTCATTGATGTTGATAGGCTTTGTTTAGCTTGTATTTCTTAAGTCGCCTTCTATGACATCCACGGGGGGACTTGGAGTGGTTCTATTCTACTCTGCCGAAAACCACACGGCAGGATTATTTATTTATCAGTTTAGACAGAGCATTTTGTACCTTGCGGCTCTAATGGCAAACAGAACTCAAGGTAGCAAGACTCAAAAGCCACTTTTAGCGTGATACTGGGCGAGAAGATGGAAAAGCAGTCAATATAGTGATGGGTTGCTAGCCGCATCGCCTATTAACATGATTCACATTTTCCCCCATTGCCTCGATCGGCTTGCGATCTGCAATAGAAAGCAGGTGGCATTCTGAGTTTTTACTTCTCTTCCAGACTCCCAGGCTAAGTTTCTTGTAGAGTAATCATCATAAATCGAAAAAATATACAATAATGCATCACAAATTAAAATGACATTGTTTAAGAATTGTATGAGATATTTTTATGCAGGTTTCTGGCAACGGCTCCCATATAGTGTAAGAATTAATGAAAACGCGTGGTCGGGATTATTTACGACGCCTATTTAGGGCGGGCGTATCTTCGCTTTTGCGTGAATCATTGCATAATTGAATTATAAATGACACGAACGTGCCGAATTAAGACAGTGGAACAATGTAAATCACTTAGAGTATATTCTTATTCTTACTAATATTATAAATGCGAAACTGAGTTTGTATATTTGTTTGTTGGTTTTTAGGGTTTCCTTGTGAACCCTTAGAACGCTTAGTGCGCGAATTCGATTCGCACTTGGCCGGTTATTTACCACTTCACGCTACAACCTCTGAACCTGTTTAGATGAAATTTTATATGGATATAGTTTGTTACCCAGGGTATGAGATGTGGTAGTTTTTATCCCGAAATTCCCACGAGGAGCGAAGCCCATGGGCACAGCTAGTCACCCATACAGTGTTGTGCACGAGTTGCACGGAATAGGAGAAATTATAGAGCAAGAACCCGCGACTCCCGCGAGGGACAGTTCTCGTCATTTTTAACCCCCGACAAAAAAGAGTGGTGTTATAAATTTGGCACCAACGCTTTTAAATTTGGCATGACGTCACGAGGTACGATTTTTACTTAGCGGTGACGTCGCCTGCTCCGTCTCCGTAACTTTGATGCTTCGTATCTTTGCGAACTTTTAAATATTTGATAAACTTAAAAAAATATGTGTGATATTATTTTTGGATAAAATAAAAGAAGTCTAATTACAATCATACTTTTCTGACTGTGTTGTCATTTTTATTAGCCGGGATCTCATAACTAACTTACAATTCACAAATGATCTGTCAGATACTTAGTTTTAAAAGTATGGCACGTATTTTCTACTAAGATCTTCTAAGAGAAGGGTTTAAATCCACTGTTTTAAGAGGGTAGCGGCACGAAACTCTAGCGCTGACCGTTATTGCGCAGGAGTCAAAAATTTGTACTGTACCCATGCGCAGTATTCCCTTTACATTTCACTTAGCGCTATACTTACGTGCCGCTACTTGTACATGCAAAAATGTCATATTTTTGCATATCGTTTCGCGAAAAATTGATATTGTTTGTCACCTGTCACCTGACATAAGACACCTGCACAATCTTATGTACGTGTTAACTGCGCCTTAATCGATGTGTCAAATTTGACATGTAATATTGTACGAGATACGATTGTTCGAAATATGTCGTGTGTGTTTCACTTATTGTAAAGTTTGACTTCGTAAATTTTTATGGTCTTTATAGGTCAACAACTAAGTTAGTAAGTAAGTATTTTTTTTATTGTACTAATGGTTCCGTACCATAATCATATCTATAAAATGTCACGTTTGTTCTATGGGAAAATTGAATATTTATTTTATTCTGTTTTAAGTATTTGCTGTTATAGCGGCAACAGAATACATGGTGATGACAGACAGGCGGACAGCGAAGGCTTAGTAATAGGTCTCTTTTTTACCCTTTGAGTACGGAACCCTAAATATTAACTGCGACAAAACAAAACACAAACTCGATTTAGCATTTGTAATCTTCAAGATAACTAGTTGAATGAATGTCAGATAATATAGCCTTCATCATTTATTAATCTATCTATATTTGAGAGCTATGCTTGTCAGTGACGTATGAATTTTCTTTCGGAGATGATTTATGAAGCGCGCATAAATTTAACAGTATGGATCATTTTAATTGGTCGATAACTCAGTCGAAGTACAGCACGCAGGGACTCCCCATCCGCGGGCTAACGACCAATGAAAGCCATAAGTCGATACAGTGGTTGTTACGCCGACTGCGATTATACCCCACATGCTGCATATCGTAGAAGGTGACTTAGGAAATACCAGCTAAACGAAACTTATATCACTGAGACCTCTCCAACCCGTCTGGCAAGGGTGAAGAGTGTAGGCCAAGCCATCTGACTGCTCTGGCCAAGTATGGCTCTGGTAGTACAGACAGAGGGTCGTGCTCCTGCAGTGGAGACAAAAAGACCTGATGATGATGATGATGATGCTGGATATCATCGACTATACATTACTCTATCGACTAGAGAAAAAGCTTCTCCGAATTCGCGCTACATCAACTAGAGAATACGGTTACCCGAATGCGTGCCAGAACGACCAATTAAAAGGAGCCTTAAGATGCACATGTAAAAAAACATGATGTATATTATGGAATAATCCACCTTAGCTACTTTCGGAGATAACGCGTACTAATTGAATGTTATAAGCCCGTTATCAGGCCGATAACTATTGAAGTTCGCCGGCGTTGGCGCGGGATCCATTGCGCAATTTACTACCGACGATTTTGTATTAGCTGGAAAGTTTTATGTTCGCCTTACCTAGCCGGAGCCCGCGAATTCGTTCGCGTGGACTTTGTCTCTGGAAAATGCTCATCAGTCTGAAGTTCTGAACAACTTTTACTTATGCGTCATTTTTATATTTCTCATTGTTTAGCTGAACCATCATGGTTCTGCATCAGGTGTTCCATTTTCCAAAATCATTTATACCCTATATGTTAACAGCTATATAACAAAAGTTTAATTCTAATCCGTCCAGTATTTCTGGAGATTAGCATGTACAGTCTTTTTTTTTTAATTCTTTCTCCTCTACCGTTTTATTATATGTATAGATATCGTTTGCCGTTCTACTACAAAAAAATAGTAAACACGCAATTTCAGGAGTTTGGCTAAAAGTGGTATTTAAGTCTTGCGGCCGTGGGCTATGTCTGTTTAGAACCGCAAGACCCAAATGCTCTGTTTTTGTCAATTAGGAATAAAAACGTGATAGTTTATGTATGTATGTATGTATGACCAACTACTTACTTACTCCGCTTTCGAAGAATTATGCTCATGAACGGGTGCTATTATGATTAATTATGACATTTCGCCGTGACCCAATGAAAGGCTGTTCATTTCTCATCGTAATGGGAATAAATAATGGAATTGGATTAATTACATCGCTTGAGTAATCGTAATTAAGGGTCCCCCGACCCTATACCAAAATACAACTTTCCATACAAACGTAGTCTACGTTTTATTTCAAAACGACATGTCCGATTTGGGCAAAATAAAAATATGAACTTGAAATAGAATATAGTGTTTTATATCATTTTTGACCATTAGTATGGGAAACTTCTAAATCGTTATATTTTCTTTCCAGTTCATAATTTTACGATAGGAAACCCAATATAACCCTAGATAATTGCAATTTCTTTACAATTACCAATTTTTACCGGAATCTGACATGTGGTTTCAAAATTAAACGTGTACTACGTTTGTATGGAGAAGTCTAGGGTCGCCGGACTCTTAAGTATGTAAAGTAATTTGTTGCTTTCATTCGCCTTTATTGGGCAGCGATCACCGCTTTTTCATATCAGTCGTTTGTAATAAACCATAACCAAACTTGTTAAAATTGAAACGTGTGTACTTTCAAGATGACTGATAATAAGTTTTTTTTTAAATTACATTTTTTGTACAAGCTTTTATTGTGTGGCCAAAGTACTTATCAAGACAAATGAAATAAGCCCAAACTCGATTGTGTTAAGTCGTTTTATAACTGAGTTCTATCGACCACCATCCGTCTGCGTGATCAGACCCTAAGCTTCGTCTCCCATAAAGTACTCGTCACGACAATACAAACGAGACCTACTCGATGAGGTTATGTTGTTTTATAACTGAGTTCCGTCGAATATCTCCCGGCTCCATTATCAGAACAGCTCATTGACTTCATAATATTGCATTGTCATCCGACTTACACAAGTACAAAATTTCAGCTAAATCGGTTGAGGATAACTGGTTGAAAATTGAGTTCAAAGATTCCACCCGAACAAACATACATTGCAAGTTAAATAAAAGCTTGTAATAAAAAGCAGTCATCTTGCAATTCAATATAATGTATGGGGAAAAAGTACTTGTAAAGGTCTAGGTTCTGAAAAATATTTTATTTTGATTCAATATAATTTTAGGAAAAAATTATTCGTATGCAGTCTTGGTCAAATTGTTTTTCTGAAATTTTATTGCAATTTTCTGATAACTCGATGCAGCCCTTATTGGAGTAATTTTGGGCTAGAAAATAATATAGTCGTAAATGTAGAATGCAGGCCGCTCCAGATCGGTCATTTTGGAAATCTTTGGGAGAGGCCTATGTCCAGCAGTGGACGTTGCGCGGCTGAAATGATGATGATGATGAATAATATAGCCGCACTTTGCCAAGTCTTTTTTTATAAGACAAATTAGATTTTTCTTATTTTCCCTAGCCTCGTCACCTTTGGTAGGAAGCCAGCCTTAAAAATAACAACGACAGGTAGTTACCGTAAAGTGTTTTCGCTTGACAGCTCAATGCGGCGGCCATCTTGCAATAAAGCAATAACTTCGGCTAAATATTGGCGCACATTGCAAACGGCCTGCTCTGACCTCAGCCCTGTACACAAATAGTGCGCGTGGGAGGTATTGTGTGTGATAATATTCCAAAACGAAAATGGAGCAAAAATTATAAAAGTTTGCCCTATATTCTTTAGACGATTCCAGAAGAAAAAAAAGTATTGTATGTCCATTTTCGGCTTCCTTATATTCTTACCAATAAAAAGTAAAAATAAATAAATAATAATTTATAAAAATATAATTATATGTATAAGTATTTAACTGAAAATAGGGAGACATGAAAAATACTCCACCAACAAGAACCTAGTTCTTAAATTTATTGATGAGTAGCCGAAGCCCGCGACTTCGTTTGCGTAGACTTTATGTCTGGAAAATGCTTATATGGTTGAACAACCTTTGTGCACCAGCATCAGGTGTTCCATTTTAAAGAAATAATACTCTATTTGTTGCCCAGGCTTAATTGATATGTAACAAAACAAAATCATTTGAATCCGTCAAGTATTTCCGGAGATTATCGTGTACAAATAGACAGACATTTTCAGAGCAGATTCCGCATCGATATATATTAGGACCCCATAAAGAATCATATGAATAAAAGCTGAGAATAGCTTCCCACTGCTTCGCATTAATTTATTTGAGTTTGAGTTGCAAATCGCGTAAGCTCTTTTGTTCTGATACCCACAGACGATGTCCTGAGTTTCCTGACATGTACTTTGTTAAGGCCATACCCAAATTTTCCGGGGTCCAGTGGCGCCGCCATTTAAAATAAATCATTTAAAAGGAAACAGAGATATCATTCAAAATTGTGTCTTGGTCAAGCCCGAGATAACCCTTAAAACTATTTTATGAACTACTGTTTATAATTTAAAGTGCGAACGTGAAGCTTTTCTACTCACACGTTCACTTCACGTTCTCACTTTAAACTACAAAAAGTAGTTTAAAAAATACTTTGAATGGGTATCTAGAACTTGACCAAGACACAATTTTAAATTATATCTCCGTTTCCTTTTAAATGATTTATTTTAAATGGCGGCGCCACTGGACCCCGGAAAATTTGGGTATGGCCTTAAAAGGTTCTGTCGTCATTTTGTATCAGCCCTTTTTTGGTCTCACCGTTTAATGAGTTGGCAGGAAGTGACATTTTCAATTAAACATTAGGGTTCCGTACCTTATCATTTGAATTAATTTGATTGTTCATTTAAATTGTCACTAGTACTTTTGTACTAAGTCGTTCAAATAAAAAGCAAAATTCAATTTGCACATTAAGGTAAAGGAAAAATATATTCAATATTTATGTTATTAATTCACTCGCTATATTACTGTTTTGGGAATTACAATTAGGTAGGAAGTGATATTTACATTCCTGTTACTTCGTTTGATTACCTTATTTACTATATTAACAGGAAAAGTGTTACATGTTTCAGCTTTTGTTTTGAGTTTAGCAGACTTTAGTACTTTGTCAAATATAATATTACGTGAATAAAAAAAAACTACTATAAAGTACAGTTTTCACGAAAAGTCGTAAAATGTACCAGCCTGACCTGACCACTCTTTCCGTTTTCTACCATCAGATCAGATCTTTTTATCTCCACTGCAGGAGCAAGACCCCCTCTGTACTACCAGAGCCATACGTATCCAGAGCAGCCACAGGACTTTGGCCTATACACTCTCCTCGCTGGCCAGATGAGTAGGAGAGGTCTCACTGAAGTTTTATAAGCTTTGCTTAGCTTGTATTTCCTAAAGTCTACGACATCCACGGAAGGATTTGGAGTGGTCCTATTCTACTCTGCCGGAAACTACACGGCAATCTGCCGGAAACCACATGGCAAATATGCATGTCAATAGTCACCAATTCTTACTACGGAACCCTAAAGATGGTCCCACGCATCACGTTTTACATTGTTTTCCATCCTGGTCATGCCATGATATATTGTCAGGTGTGGTGCTTTGCCAACACTAACACGTTCCCTAAATAACTGTTTAAAGTGTACCCACTACTACTACACTAAAAATTTTGCCGTTTGGTGGAGCGTAGAAATGGCGGGAATCCTGAGAAGACTAAAGACAAATATTTCTAGTTTGTGAAAATACTTTACCGCATCTGGTGTAGTTGATATCATATCCATGATATTTTTCAAGGTTTTTAAACGTAATTATATCAATAAGTTCGAGCCACATTATTACAATTTCGGATTTAAGATGAGCAAGAGCACTTTAATGTATGTGCAAAATTTTTTTTATTCAGATTACATCCAGTTCTGAAGGGGTAAAAGTATCTCGAAATGGTTCGTGTATATACACACGGCTAGGCGGCTGCTGCGTCGCCATCTCCTTTCTTTGAACTTGGCTCTGACACGCTGCGCGCTGCCGCCTGTTGTATTTATTTAGACTCAAATTTATAAAAAATTACAGCCGATTGCGAAACCTGTTTTAGTTAAAACATATTGTGTCCCTTTCCTTTTTGTCAATGATTGACATACAAAAGTATTAGACAAAACACATTTTAACTAAAAGAGCGTTAGGAAACGTTTGTTAGCTTTTAATTAATATAGGGGTTAGAAACTACCTTTGCAGGCAGTTTTTCACGTCAGTATTATGTACGAAAGTAAAAGCACAGAATATATAATAGTACATTTCAATGTGTTGTAAATGTGTCTCTTAAAACTTTGTTGGTCTTTATCTTTTGAGAATTTCTGGCTTTATTGCTTTATATATATGTTATATTATATATATTATGTAAATGTGGAATTCTTATCGTTTTCTGATAAATTTCTAGAAATGCGCTCACGATAAATAATTTAGTACAGATAAGATCGATCAACTAATGTGACTTTATGTATAAGTAGATGAATATACATAAAAAAACAAAGCCGGGAAGTGCTAGTCGGACTCGAGCACCAAGGGTTCCGTGCCATTATCGATAAAAAATGACGTTTGTTGTATAGGAGCCGAACTTTTGTATTACAGGCAGGCACACTGTGCCTAACCGCTTGACCACCAACACCACCGCTTTTTAGGGTTCCGTAGCCATATGGCAAAAACGGAACCCTTATAGATTCGTCATGTCTGTCTGTCTGTCTGTCCGTCCGTATGTCACAGCCACTTTTTTCCGAAACTATAAGACCTATACTGTTGAAACTTGGTAAGTAGATGTATTATGTGAACCGCATTAAGGTTTTGACACAAAAATAGAAAAAAAACCATAAATTTTGGGGGTTCCCCATACTTAGAACTGAAACTCAAAAAAATATTTTTCATCAAACCCATACGTGTGGGGTGTCTATGGATAGGTCTTCAGAAATGATATTGAGGTTTCTAATATCATTTTATTCTAAACCGAATACTTTGCGCGAGAGACACTTCCAAAGTGGAAAAAAGTGTGTGTCCCCCCCCCCCCCGTAACTTCTAAAATAAGATAATAATAAAACTAAAAAAAATATATCATGTTCATTATCATGAAAACTACCAGCGAAAATTGGTTTGAACAAGATCTAGTGAGTAGTTTTTTTTAATATGTCATAAACGTCATAAATAAGCAAATAACATAATATAAAAGTCTTTTAGTATTTTTTTAAAATTTTTATATTTGAGTTGATTGAATGAAAGGTAAATTGCAACCTTTCATTCAATCAACTCAAATATAAAAATTTTAAAAAAATACTAAAAGACTTTTATATTATGTTATTTGCTACTACGGAACCCTTCATGGGCGAGTCCGACTCGCACTTGGCCGCTTATTTTACATACAGTGAACTTAAAATTAAGTCACTGTGTAGTAACTTATCATTAGTAATCTTCAATTTCTTATACAGTAAAAGGGATAAATACGTATACGAGTGTATGAAAACGCAACTATATCCCGAAAAAGTTTTATCACTCTTGTGTTTTCGCCAAATAACATAAGAATTAGCCAAATTGCGCGTTAACATGACAGGTCGTAAACTCAATCCAAATATAACAAGGTAATAATAACAGAATCTTCATTCACAATCACATACATACATACATACATACTATCACGTCTTTATCCCTAAGGGGGCAGACAGAGCATTTTGGGTCTTGCGGTTCTATGCAGAGCCCAGAGCCACAAGACCCAAAAGCCACTTTTAGCGTCATGGTGGGCGAGAAGATGGAAAAGCAATCAATACAGTGATGGGTTGCTAGCCGCATCGCCTGTTAACATGATTTGCATTTTTGGCCATTCCCTCGATCGGCTTTTACGATCTGCGTGGGAAGAGAAGCAGCTGGTACATTCTAAGTTTTTTAGACCCACCACCCAGACCAGCATGGGAGATCAGATTGATGATGAACAGATGAGAGATTCAGAATCACAATGTACGAAAAGGCAAAGGCAGATCAAATAGGGAAACATTGATATAATCCATACTTATATATAAAGCTGAAAAGTTTGTTTGTTTGTTTGTTTGTTTGTTTGTTTGTTTGTTTGTTTGTTTGTTTGAACGCGCTAATCTCAGAAACCACTGGTCCGATTTGAAAAATTCTTTCGGTATTAGATAGGTCGTTTATCGAGGAAGGCTATAGGCTATATTGCATCACGCCCGCGACTTCACTCGCGTTATTAACGCGGGCGAAGCCGCGCGCTTCCTCTAGTAGTAGATAAACAGTATTCGTAGTAAGAAGAGTACATAAATAAAATAGCCATCCAAGTGCAAGTTGAACTCGCGTGGAGATGTTTCCGTACAATTCCAAAGTCATTACCTTAATTTCCTTAATTGTCCCCCGAAAATGACTATTTAATTTAAATTAATTTACTTTGCATATCGTGATCCTATAAGGGTTCCGCTTTTTCCTTATTCGGACGGATCCCTAAAAATTAGATGATAGATTAAAAACCTGTTTATTCCAGTGACCAAAAAAATTGAACAAAAATAATCAATTTTTTTTCTCATGCATAATGCAATTTATATTAGGTAATCTAAGTTAAAATCAATATATCGATTTCGATTAATTTTATTTCGTTACGAGTGCATTCTAGAAGGAAATTAAGTGACTATGATAAAGAATGTAGCGGTGAAGCATTCTGCCTAGCTGATACGAGTTAGTTGTTTGGTATCGTTGACCCACTTAACTACCTAGTACCACAGGGTAATGATATACTACGTCTATCTTATAGTACGTACCGCATTTAATCAACTGATAGTGCTTTTGGGATGTCATACTCCATCGACAAAAGCATATCCCTTAGTTGACTGCTCACTGTTGAGTTTCGTAATGTGCCCGATGTTTTTACCGTGTGGTTTTCGGCAGAGTAGAATAGGACCACTTCAAGTCCTCCCGTGGATGTCGTAGAAGGCGACTTAGGAAATACAAGCTAAACAAAGCTTATAAACATCATGGAGGCCTCTCGTACCCGTTTGGCCAGCGTGGAGAGTGTAGGCCAAGTCCTCTGGTATATATGACCAAAATACTGAAGTACTCCCTACAGACATGTACTTAGATTACAAGCTAAGTTTTTGATGGAAACGTTGGTCCTTCGTGTTGTCCAGGGTATTCGCAGCATGCTTTTACATTTTTTGAATATGACCGGAAGCAATGATTAGAAGTTTTGGTACAAAGAAGTGTTTCAAACCATGCCCTAGTCACAGACTGACCTATTTCCCACTGCTCTTCTAAGATGGGCATTACTCATCAACCTTAAAATGCTTTAAATACTTGCATCCCAATGTTTTCCTTGTATGTAAGTAGAGCCATAATCCTTACCTTTGAAAACGTCTGTTTTCCTGTTCACAAATGTTCATTAAGGTGATCTACAATCTGTTGTTGTTGACATGTTTTCTGCTACTGTGTGTGTGTGTTTTAATGTTACAATGCAAATAGAGCTGTGTCACTCTATGTTAGTAATCTAAGTTTGGAACTAATCAATTTAGAATGCTACTTTAGAAATTTGAGCTCTGTAGTATTGTGACTGGAAAGGTCAGGAACATGACGTCAAAAACGACCGATTCTTGACAACTAAAATTGAATTGTAATAATATCGACCTTTTTAAATTTTGCCCCTCGCTGTTTGAATTCTTGAAATTAGATCATAGCGTCCCGGTATCACATACTATATTACGTCATCCTATTTCAGAGTGGATTGAATATAATGTTCTATAATTTTTTGTTTCATTTTACCGAGCGTCAAACGAATTGAGGCGTAAGAGATAATTGACACCGTACATCGTATATGTCTGTCATTACTGCTCTTACACCAGGCTTGGATCATTTATATGAATTTAAGTTGACAGATCAGGAGGAAACTTTATCGCTCTCTGATGTTAGACGTTCATAGGCTACAAGGGTGATGAGTTAACAATAACCGACAGTCGTATGTCTGCTTAGTTGTTAACAAGTAATTATTAAAAAAAGAATTTCTAAAACAAGCTTTTATCTAAAACAATGAACTTAAGTGCTCTTCAAGGCGAATCAAACGAGCCTAAACTAGACGGAGAGTTCCTATGGCCACCTTCCGGCTTCATCATCAGATCAGCTCCATGTCGCCGTAATATTGCATTGTCACGCGATGTATGTTTGCGAAAAATTTTAGCTCAATCGGGAAACGGGATGTGGGTCAAATTTAGCTTGCAAGATTCGATTACAGACAGATAGAGAACGGGAGAAGTAATACTAAATAAAAGTTTGTAGAAAGTGATGTTTTAGCAGGTGTAAAAAATCGAAAAGACAATCTTAATACGAATATCTTTGAGCATGAAAGCGCAATTACGAATATTAACAGCCGGTAGAAATAGCGCTCCAGATTTTATAAATAATGGCATAACCCGAAACTAGGTTGACACCGACGTCTCTTTTTATTGTATCAAAACAAAAACACGCGCTCTTATGTTTTCTTAGAAATGTGTCAATGAAACAGAACAACCGAAAATGATATAGGTAAGGTAAAATCAGTAGACTTAACAAAAGAGATATACGTACATGCTTAAATATCAAGTATAAGATATTCTTTATTGTTTTCTTTGCATTTTCTCTCCACTAGAAAGAGAGACAAAATGAAAAGTAAAATTTTAGTTTTTACGAAATGGGATCGGCTTCCAGCATACATGATTTTGGGAATTCTTATGACAAAAACGTCATAACTTGACTCTAGGATTACTAGATTTATCGCGTATCGTTCCTCAGCAATTGACAAAATATATATAAGTGCCTCGTAATATAGATTTATTATTGCCTGACACACGCTGAAGGAAGGGCTATTTAATCATCAATCTATTACATGTCATAGTAATAAACCGTACACGAAGTATTCGCCACAGGGCCTCTATTCATTGATATAAATCGTTAGCTATTAGAAATAAAACATATCAACAATTATCTTGCTGTCAAATAAATCAATGAAGTATAATGCCGCATTTACACATTCGCGCGAATCGTGAGGCGAATAACGACCACGCATTTGTAAACAGTAAGTTCGCTATTCGCCTCGCGATTCGCGTCTTCGTACCGCGTTTGCACATTCGTGCGAATCGCAAGGCGAATGACGAGGTGAATAACGAACACTAATGTGTAAATGCGGTATAAAATTAATACAAACAATAGTCAAGAAAGAAGTATACAAGCAATTCAATTGATCGTCATATCACGAGATACATGTTTAGGTACTCGTGATTTTTTTTAAATTAATCTACATCCATTTTTTCTACATTTGTTACTGTTATAAGAGGAAACATTGTTTTAGTCATCTTATAAGACACGAACAAGATGTTAAAAACACAAAAGAAAGAAAAATCGTAGCAAGAAGATTTATAGGAAGATGCATTTATAGATCAAGTTAAGGAGAAAGTTGTCGTGAGCCGTGTCGTATATAGGGAGGTCAAAAGGATGGCTCAAGAGTAGAAGACATGGAAACTACCCCACCGACAAGAACGTTGTTAAATTTAGATTTAGAAAGAATATAGCAATCAAATTGATGTTCTTATCAGTTATATGAATTAATATTTTGATTCAGGATGCATTGTTTGGTGCATATTTCGCATATCGGAACGTGTGTGTCTGTTATTGTTGGTGTACAATATATTTGGAGAATGTCTTCTTGTGTGAATATTAGCATCGCAATTAGTATTCTCCCTACAATCAAAGCTGAAAAGAGAACGATTTTTATAATTTCTACTTAAGTTTTGATAAATTTACAACCGATATTGGTGTAAATTTTAATATTATATTAAATTTTGATATGTATATGCAGTTGTTTACATAAAATTACTTAATCGCTATGGAATTACTAATTGATGTTAATTAAAATTACATGAAAATATGTTATCTAAACATAATGACCCTAATCTCATATTTTCCACAATTTTAAATGTAAAAAATTACTTCAATTTATTGATAATATTTTATGATATTGAAACAATATTTGGGATTATTAGTTGGTGTATTATTAAAAATTTTGCAATGCCAATTCATTTTGGAATGTTATTATAACATTGTTTAGAAAATTTTGTTGTTCATAGTTATAAGAAAATATTTTAATCTGCAGTCTTTTTCTTAAATTGGAAAAATTGTTTTCTGTAATTTGGGACTATTAATTATAACCAAAATAAAATACATACAACATCAGTTTGCTAAGGAAGATAGTGTAATATTGACTTGTACTCATACATATTGTGTATTATCCTACATTCAGATATTCAGTCCGATAATAACCTGCGCTTCGCACGCTATTTCCAATGGTTAGACCGTTTCGCGACTGGAGCACGTAAACAAAGCGATATTTATAATGTGGAAGTATTTCGATGTTCATTATTATTGCCCGCCGCACCAGTTTTATATGCTATTGCTGCTTACACTGTTACTTCAATGTTTTCTAACAAATCCTTGAAACTTTTGCACGTTTCTTGATACCCGTAAATTATTCGATCATCATTATACACAAAAGAATTTTTAACAGTAATAATTTATACAGAAATAAAAGAATATAGTTGAATATTTATCAGATCATTATAATTTTTACTTACGAATATACGTTTCTTATCGTTTTAATAGAAATCAAAACGAACATTTGTACAACCTTTCTTTCGCACATATTTTATTTTAGATCACTTTATAATATGGAGAATTAGGTCAAACTTGTAAGAATGTTAACACTGGGACAGGTGATGTAAAGTTTTATTTGTAAACATCGGAATTTTAAAATTAACATCAGAAGTCGCTTTATATTATTAATTTATTAGTAATTCCTGACTGCGTTTGAATACTAGAAAATAGATGATATATTTCAAATTTCAACATGTTCCATAGCACTTAAAATATAATAAAAGTAACTGCAAATCGCGAACCTCGTAAAACGTGAAATACAGCAGATTCCTCTAAACCTTACTCATCGGCATCATTGTTAGATTTACTTCGTGTAAAAATATCTTCGGAAAGTTTATAAACACTCACCATGGTGTCGTGTGGTGCGGACGGTTGGGTTGTGGATACACGCGCGTGTGCTCGCTTCAGCGTTCGGGTGTGAACTGGTGGCAGCAGGCACGGCGGTGGATTCGCGAACGCGACGTGTTATCGCTGGTGACGTAATGGTTGCAGCTATGGGACTGCACGCTGGAGTTATGGGTTTGAGAGTCAGGGTCAAGTCTGGATCGGGACGGGCGTAGGAGACATTCCTGTTGGAATTTAGTATTATCAAACGTTTTGATCGCTTGTTTATTAGATCGTGTTGAGAGTTGAGTAGACAATGTTTAAAGAACGGAAAAGGATTTGCGAGCAACGTTTGGAATGGATGATTTATTTTTGTCTGTCAAGATTCTTATGAAGCGAGGATATTTAGAATGCTGAGCGCGTTTGGTTTTGCAATATATGGAGTCTAAGCAAGAATTGATCGATTGATGAAGAGTGAATTTTAAAATTGTGTATCGTATGGAGCAGGGTTAGCTAGTGATTGGAAAACGATGGAGTTATGTCTCCAAAGATCGAATTTGGACCGCTGCTGGTTTGAAGCTTTAATTATTGATTGAATTTTTAGAAGAACTGCGTAAATTCTTTAGAAATATACATGGCTTAACAAAATATACTGAAGCTATTTTAATGTACATAAAGTATCATGGACTGATTTGCCTTTTAAATAGTTTCAGTATTTTTATTACACTTTACATACAAATTTCTAAAAATCATAAGTCTAAAAATAAAAATATCATTTTTATTGTAAGCTTGAAAAAGCATTTCTTTAATTTCGTTCTTTTGACCTTTCTTCAGAAGTTCAATCACATACGTACCTAAACTAGTTGTTTTTAGGTTTAGTTTGGGTTTGTGTGCAAGAACTACAACATAAGTATAGTGTAACAACATTATTTTGCCACTCGAACATTAATCTATATTGATCTTTATGAAATGAATCGAGCTATCTACGGCATGTCTTATTTTGACCAAATCGGGCTTGAATCGCAATTTGTACAACATTTCATAAACGTGTAAAGACTCTTTGGGAACCATTTTGCACCATTCTCCATTACTCAGAAGTGCAAAATTTTTTGTATTAATATGGGCGCATAGGAATCTGTCGCTTTACCGTATTTGACTGTTTTATGACGGCTTAGTTTTCCTTTTATATCGATGTCAGTCGAAGTAACTTTTTTAAAGTTATTAGAAACGAAGCGGGGAGCATACAATACAACTGATGTACGATGTTCAACTTGTGTAAAAAATATAGATATAAGTGTACTAAAAATGATAAAAATAACTCTTTTTATATTAGTCACTTGGTGTTGCCATTTCTAAATTATAAAGTAGCGTGTACTTAAATGGGACCACAAAAATGTTATTATAGAAATAACGTTCAGTTTTACTTAGAACTTATACTGTATCTCATTCTTTTATAAAAAATAATAATGGAAGTACAGTAAAAAGTGAGATTTTTGGCATGAGTTGTACTGGTACTTCTCAAATATAAAGCTTGAAGTGTCTACTAACTGCAGGCTACTTCCGTACACTAGACTGACCTGTAGGTTACTCTACTTGTAGTCTTGAAAGATAAGATTTTAATAACTTAAAGTATTCTAGTTAAAGTATTAGTTTTTATTATATGGTTTTCATAGTAGGTTGGTGCGAAAAGTTTTTCTCTTTATATAATTTTTTTTTTCTCTAAATTATTTGATTAAAAAATTTAAAACTTAATCAAATAAAAATACTAGTATAGTATAGTTTGAATTTAAGTTAAATTTATACAGTATAGCAATAAACATACTTAGTACTAATTGGAAAAAAAACTTAAGTAAGAATTTAATTAGTTTTTCTTTGTTTACAGTCGTCAACATCATCAGCCAGATGCGAAGTTACCAGGATCGTGAGGCAGTTATGTGGAGGGGATAGCGCAGGGTAAGATATTTGGACCTATTTCTCTTATTTACTTGTACAGTATCATCAATAAATTTAAGAACTAGGTTCTTGTCGGTGTGTTATTTTTCATGTCTTCGTATTTTCGCTTAAATGCTTGACCTCCTACAGTTTATATTTTTTTTTTGCCCTATGTACCACTGCTGGGCAAAAGCCAAACTGCTTTATAATAAGCATAAAAAATACTTTAAATATGGATTTGCAGTATTATAAAAGTAATGAAGAGGGTACCGCAGGGTACTGTATTTGGACCTGTTATTACTATTTCAAGTGCTGTGATATATTTTGTAACCATTGAAATATCATCACACAAGAGTGTAAGATCAATTTTTTTTAATCATGGAAAATATTGTCGCCAAAAGATTGACCTTTTCCATAAGACCATATTACTCTTGATTTATAATCTTAAATACACACCCAAACCAATCTTAGTCATAAAAAATAACCAAACGCCAAAACAAATCATCTCTTTATACGGGTTTCCAATAAGATTTCAAGAATAACGGATGCTTTTTCATCTCTTTCTTTTTCCATATCTCCGACAAGGACGTGAGATATTTTAGTAATAGGCTCTGCGTTGTCACTCCTACACAGATAAGCTGTTTATGGTGTCTTGACTGACTAATTACTACTGATCCGACTCGCGATAACTTCAATCTTCGATCTATATTTGGAGGCGATTTGAAGTTTTTGTTTATGTCTTGATTTGTACTTTGGTTAACGATAGCTTTATTTCTACAATTTGTAGAGTTATGTGATTTTAATGCATCGACTGTGTGCGCAGGTTATCTGTCTATAAATATGCTATTAAAAATTAATTGACTTAAAAGTAGAAGGGTATAGAGGAAGGGGAAGGCCGAGAAAAACGTAGGAAGAATGCGTGAGATCGGATATGGGGGAACGGGGGGTCAGTACAAAGATGGTGATGGACAGACAATTATGGAGAGTTGGCATACAGAGACCAGATCTCAAATAGGAAAAAGGTGAGAAAGGAAAAAGTATGAATGTTGTACGCATACGCTTGTCCGGGAGGGAAAAAAATACGTAGAATGTTATAGTGACTACTAGGTACTAATGCAACTCATTGGATCTGGTTCGATCTATCACCGTCTACAGAAAAGTATATAAATGTGCTGTCATGATGTAATGAAACTTTGTATGCGAATGTATGGAGAACACGAATGGAGAAGGCTATGCTCTATGTTTCTCTACGTGATCTAATCAGAAATATAAGAAATATAAGAAGATTCGTAGAAGAAGTAAGGGCACTGACGTAGCCCAGCGGGGCATATAGCGCAAAGAACCGATGGCCGATGGGCGCAGAAGGCTTCTCAAATAGCGGCCACGAACCGGCAAGCGTAGCGTAGGACACCCACTGACAATGTAGACGGTCGGGCAATCTTAGCTATATAGGTAAAAGCTAGAAGCGTTTTGAAAAACCTTGGGTAAGTATATTTTCAGCAGTGGGCTTTCTGCGGCTTTTTTCTGAACTTCATTATTATGTTCTCATTCCCATTTCCTACAATGGCAGCAGATTGTTAAGTGTAACATACAATCGTACATCGGTTGTATTTGATTATTGGCTAAGTCTATTCGTAATATTCCTTTATGAACTAACAAGATATCGTTTTAAAAACTACAACCGGACTATGAGAAGAAACTTGCTCAAAAGTACGTTTATCCAATTAATGCAAGCACTGCAGGGAGAAACAGCTAGTAATGTATGTATATATTTTTGAAATTGCTAATTGGGCCCTTTCATTTGATACCGTACACGTCGATCATGGCATGATTGGTTTTTTTTTTACATTCTTACTTATTGGCCTATAGAGGGTGCCATATTAAATTCATTGTGACGTCACATAGCCTAGCCTAATTAGCGCACAGCTAAGACGTTACCAACAATACCTCATTTGTTAAGGTTAATACCATGAATATCAGAATATGTAAGGGAACAGATAAACATACATAGCGGTGTAACACAACCCTCCTTATGGCTTCGTCGTAGTTGGGTAAAAACTAACCTAAAACAATCATTCGTAAAATAAAAATTTGTAAGTCTGTAACATATTTTTTTAATAAAAAAATATCTATTTACTTTGTTTTCTAGTAATTTATCTATTATAATTATAAGATGTAAGATTAGGTTAATCCCGAAGGGATTATATAATCTTTATATGGAGAATCGTTTGTTTTACTAGAATTATCGTTTGACCACTTATACTGCGGAGCTGCGATATTCATGTCATACGGTATTCTCAAACGCCAAAGTTGTGAAAAATTATTTAAAGTCAATTTTCAATTGTTTTTCATAACAAAAAACTGACTGAAATGCCAGAGTCAGTCACAGAAAAGCTAAATACGCATTTTTTTTAAATTAGTCTGTACTGTCCCACTGCTGGGCAAAGGTCTTCCCCATCTCCTTCCAAATATCTCGATCGTGTGCCACTTCCACTTGTAATTGTACGTTTTATTATATTTTTTTAACATAAATTATTTTTATATAGATTTGTTTGTAGAAAATAATAATAGACTATTTTGCATGTACCTATTTCTAATTGTAATGTGTGATAAATGTAATTGGTGTAAATAGTTTTTATCACAATAAACAAATAAATAAATTCCCACCATTCCCTCTCAAACTGACGCAAGTCGTCACACCAACGCTTCCGGGGCTTACCTCTCTTCCTTCCACCATCTTCGGGAGTCCACTTTGTTACCAAAGTGGCCCATCTGTCCGGATGCATGCGGCAAACGTGCCCCGCCCAATCTCATTTTAGTTTAGCGGCTTTATGACCGACATCAGCAAAGCCGGTTTTTGAGCGAAGCATTGTGTTTGACACCTTATCGAGCCTAGTGACACCCAAAGCATTCCGTTCCATTGCTCTTTGGCAAATCTTGAGCTTGGACTTCTGATCCTCAGTCAATGACCAACTTTGAGCACCTAATAAATACGCATTAAACCAAAATAAATGGAGAAAACTTGAGAGGTGTCAAGGGACACCCGGATGGAACGAAGGTGTCGTTACAATGGTTGAGTTCTAAAGTAACAAACATTAAAAACTACAATTGTATTGATCACCTCTAAGAAACTGCTGTCCCTGTTTGGAAGAAAAGTGGTTTCAGAACATTACAATCATATCGGTCAACAATCATTCTGTATTTCTAGAAGATTAGATTGGACTCATTGAAAAATTACAATCGTTCATGGTCATGGTAGTCACCCTTGCTTTTTAGGGTTCCATACCCGAAAGGTAAAAAACGAGACCCTATTACTAAGAGTCCGCTATCCGTCTGTCTGTTTGACACCAGGTTGTATCTCATGAACCGTGATAGCTAGACAGTTGAAATTTTGCATATTATGTATTTCCGCTATGAAAACAAATACTAAAAACAGAATAAAATTAATATTTAAGTGAAGCTCCCATACAACATTTTTTTATGCATAATAGTATGTACCTACGTACCCTTCCTGCGCGAGTCCGACTCGCACTTAGCCGGTTATTTATAATCATTTATTATTATCAATGATTATATTATTATTACGTGGTAAAAATATTTTTTGACATCTTATCGAAACACCAATTCCTTGAACATAGCTGTAATCTTTGTGTAATTGTCATTGATATCTTTATTATTACTCATAAACATTATAACATCCTGTAAGTAATTTAATACAACGTAAAAGGGACATCTTCTTATATTTCTTCTTATATTTAAGAGCTGGGCTCTTGTCGGTGGAGTGCTTTCCATGTTTCTCTTCCTTCCGCTAAGTTCTTAACCTCTTTATATGTTTTCACGTTTAATTTTTCTTTTATTTGGTCTATAAATTTTCTTCTGGGTTTTCCTACTCCTCTAAAAGGGACATACCCGTAAGAAATGGAAGCACGAGCTATACTAGATCACTGTCATCATTTCAGCCGCATAACTTCCACTGCTGGACATAGGCCTCTCCCAAAGATTTCCAAAATAACCGATCTAGAGCGGCTTGCATCCAGCGCTATAGTATAATAAAATTGAAATAATAGACAAAAACTAGAAAAAAATCGGTTTCCATAAAAAAATGTGCCTGGGTAATTTGTATGGGAAAGACTAAGTAGGTAATGTAGGATTAATACGTTTCCGAAATAGCCTCAAGTGTGTGTCTAGCCTGAGACAACATGTAGGTATTAACCATCACGGAAGTTTCTATATCAATATATAACTTTAGATTTTACTACCCGAAGCCCGCGACTTCGTTCGCGTGGACTTAATGTCTCTGGAAAATGCTCATCAGGCTGAACAACTTTTACTAAGGCGGCATTTTTATATCTCTTATAGTTTAGCTCTGCTGGACCATTATGGTTCTGCATCAGTCGTTCCATTTTCCAAAATCAATTATACTCTATATGTTGCCCAGGCTTAATAGCTATATAACAAAAAAAGTTTCATTCGAATCCAGACAAACAGACATACAGACAAACAGACAGACATTTTTTTTAAAATTCTTACTCTATTACTAAGTCTCCATCGCCCCCAATATTTTTTTGGAAATATATTTAATGTACAGACACACTTTTTTTACTGTTTTATTATATGTATAGATGTATAGATATAATATAATTAATCCTTTGTCTAAAAGTTTTTCGTGCTAAACTAACTAGTTTACTACTTTTTATAATTGATTTGATCGCAAAAAGTAATCACGCAATTGAATAGAACTTATTGTAAAGCTCATTTAGTTGGTGCAAGTTTCCTAAATATTGCATTATTTTATTAAAGCAATAGATAACTTGCGTGGCCTAAACTAAACGTTGACATCATGATAATATTAATTCTTCCTTACCCATATTTATTCATAAGTACAATCGAGATACTTAGGCGGCCCTCTACCTTATATCTTGATTTTTTTCTTAAACTCAAAATAATATTACATGAAAAAATGTATTTAGAAAGACTTTATTAAAATCTTTCTGAATATACATTTTCATGTTAATATTATTGAGTTTAAGAAATATACTTAGATAGGATAGGATATTGATAGGTAGAGGGCGGGCCCAGGTATGAGGTATCTCGTTAGCCGACTATACCTACACTTACTGATTCGATATGTATTGATACGTTATGAGCTTCAATAAATTCGACATGCAATGCAACAGGCAACAAACTAGCACCGTCTTAGCTTCTCTAGCACCTTAAAATAAGTACTTACTTAGTAAGCTAGCTAGTTGGATGTTACATGAATTTTTCGGAATCCAAAGCTGTCCCCATTTGAAATAAATTATTTATTTATTTATTTAATAATTACATTGCATTCCCTCCCATGCTGGTCTGAGAGAAATAAAAAAACTTAGAATGTACCAGCTGCTTCTCTTCCCACGCAGATCGTAAAAGCCGATCGAGGGAATGGGCAAAAATGCAAATCATGTTAACAGGCGATGCGGCTAGCAACCCATCACTGTATTGATTGCTTTTCCATCTTCTCGCCCACCATGACGCTAGAAGTGGCTTTTGGGTCTTGCGGCCCTGGGCTCTGCATAGAACCGCAAGACCCAAAATGCTCTGTCTGCCCCATCAGGGATAAAGACGTGATAGTATGTTATTTAATAATTACATTGCATTGCACATGATCCATCCCATACAAAACATTTGAAACGGTGATATTATTAAATTTTTGGCTCGTGTGGCTCGGCTCAAAAATGCTAAGAAAGGTTCAGGTAGTAGAACTACTACGGAGTAAGTTAAGTTAAGTAATACTTTATTGTACACCAAAAAAAAATAACAATTATACAAATATACACAGAAAAAAAAGCATAAATGTACAATGGGCGGTCTTATCGCTTAAGAGTCCGGCGACCCTAGACTTCTCCATACAAACGTAGTACACGTTTAATTTTGAAACCACATGTCAGATTCCGGTAAAAATTGGTAATTGTAAAGAAATTGCAATTATCTAGGGTTATATTGGGTTTCCTATAGTAAAATTATGAACTGGAAAGAAAATATAACCATTTAGAAGTTTCCCATACTAATGGTCAAAAATGATATAAAACACTATATTCTATTTCAAGTTCATATTTTTAATTCATATTTTATGTCGGAAACTAAATATAAACCTAGATAATTGCAATATCTTTGAAATTACAAAATTTTGCCCAAATCGGACATGTCGTTTTGAAATAAAACGTAGACTACGTTTGTATGGAAAGTTGTATTTTGGTCTAGGGTCGGGGGACCCTTAAAGTGATTTCTTCCAGACAACCGATGGATGGAAAGAACATAGTGAAACGTTAGCAGACGAAATGGAGTACTTCGGGTAGAAGATTACTTATCTGTCTTTATCATCCTGATCATAATATTTAGAAATATTATCTTATGTATTTATTAAATGTATATGTAAATAAGTAAGTGTACATACATTGAGAGAGGCCTTTTCCCAGCAGTGGGATATGGAAGGCTGTTGATGACTGATGACTAACTGATATGTAAATATGTATGAGTATATATGAGTACCTATTTATGTAAGTTTATTTTACGTATGATTATGTAGGTATGTTTTTTTTTAAATTTATTTATGCATTTTGTATTGTACATGCCAATTACCTCTTTCTTCCCATTTCCTCTCGCGGGTCTACTGGAAAAAATTTCTTTAGAAATATGTAGCACCTATGTACTATGTTTACTTTTATAAGGTTTTATTTGTAAATTTTTCAAGTGTACATACATGAACCAATAAAGTAAAATAAATAAATAAAATACGTGAACCTTTTTTATTAATTTGCGAAAAACTGCCACTATTAGCAAAAATGCTAAGAAAAGCTTCAGGTTCTCACTTTGAACTGTAAACAGTAGTTCATAAAATAGTTTAAGTTTCTTTTCAATTTATTTCAAATGGGCGCAGCACTTGAACCCGAAAAAATCATGTATAACACTTCGACTGCAAAAAAACGCGCCGTGTGTTTTGCGTTAAATTAGCGTGATTAGTTTTTGCAATCACAACAATAATAATAAGCGGCCAAGTGCGAGTCGGACTCGCCCATGAAGGGTTCCGTAGTAGTATTTTTTTTTTAATTTTCATATTTGATTTGATTGAATGAAAGGTAAATTGCAGTATATGACATATTAAAAAAAATCTTCTTACTAGATCTTGTTCAAACCAATTTTCGCTGGTAGTTTTCATGGTAATGAACATCATATATTTTTTTAGTTTTATCATTCTCTTATTTTAGAAGTTACGGGGGGGGGGGGGGGACACTTTTTTCCACTTTGGAAGTGTCTCTCGCGCAAAGTTTTCGGTTTAGAATTAAATGATATTAGAAACCTCCATATCATTTCTGAAGACCTATCCATAGATACTCCACACGTATGGGTTTGATGAAAAATATTTAATTGAGTTTCAGTTCTAAGTATGGGAAACCCCCAAAATTTATTGTTTTTTTTTCTTCTATTTTTGTGTCAAAACCTTAATGCGGTTCACATAATACATCTACTTACCAAGTTTCAACAGTATAGGTCTTAAAGTTTCGGAAAAAAGTGGCTGTGACATACGGACGGACAGACAGACAGACAGACAGACATGACGAATCTATAAGGGTTCCGTTTTTGCCATTTGGCTACGGAACCCTAAAAAGGAGGCAACCTATCAAATTAGAATTAGAAAAACGAAACGTGAACCAGTTGTTTTTATTAGTGTGACTACTGACCCTAGATCTGATTGATATTAACTATACACATGTTTTTCCTGATCACGATATGTGCACGTACTTACCGTCAAATAAGTAGGCAAACGGAGAGAATTAAATAGCTAAAATGGTAATTTTCGCAATATTTTAATCTAATCGGTACTCACTGGGAAGAATATTAGTTGCAATGTTACTCACCCACTCTTACTTAAGGGGAAAAAACTTGTTACTCATTGCAACATTTTGCCCAATTAAATTACAATATTGCGATAATGACCATTTCAGCTATTTAATTTACTCAGTTTTCCTACATATTTGATGGTACATGTGCTTAGCATATCATGATCCGAAAATACATTTGTTTACGTCGACTTTGACATATAGATGTCTGTACACACAGACTGTTTACGACCACCATATCAAAACTGTTTTTGCCTAATAAAAATAAATTTAAAAAAAAACGACGGGTCGCACTCTGGGAGTGCCGGCAGAAGTGAAAACACAGCAGTATGGCCACTACACAGACGGTCGAGCCATCAGCTGTCACCATCCATGGATGCGCGAAGCACGCTGTAACATAAACACACACGAACATTCGCGCAAGCGCCCTGCGCCGCTTAAACGAAACAGCAGGCGCAGGCATACATTTTCGCCGCGCCTACTTCTACTCTCCATCCGTCTTACGAATTTTCGATCAGGTCACGTGTCCTGACGCGAGTTTAACATTTTTTACCCATTCCAAAAAAAGTGCACAACGCCGCTAAAGAAGTTTTCACTTCAAAAACCTAATAAGTAACATTCCAAGCTGTTCTAAGTTACAACATAGGTCCCTTATCTGTTTCTCTGATGCAGTATTATTTCACACAGTTGTATGAATGCGAAACATGTGTTTCTTGAACTTCGTAGAACTATGGTATAAAAGGTGGTTTTCCATTGGAAGTAAGAGGGGTGGCGAGGCAAAACGAGGCGAGTTTTGAATGGTGGTGGTTGAAATAGTTGGATTGAAAAGGCGAGGTGAAGCGAGAAAAAACACATTGTTTTTAGATTAAAATATATCCGAAAAATTCAGGGTTCTGAACTGAGCAATTTTATTTCTGCACCCAAATTGCTCACTAACATACGTAGCACGTCTCATCAATCCGACGGTATTCTTCCTCACAATGTATTTTTAACCCAGTTTCAACTTTGTTTCTAGATTATAATATTTATTTCCTTTTTGGAATCACGGGTTTTTGCACCCCGGTCCTTTAAGAGACCTGCGTGGAAATACAGATCCAACACGTAGCTCAGACCCTTTGTAGAAGTCGATGTTATGTCGCTTGCGCCAGAACCCATTCTTAAATATACCAATGCAAGGTGTAGTACTTATTTATTATTATTGGGAACGCATGCGAAATTAACACCGTGAACTCGGGGTACAATTTAGATCTTAAAGGATCACTGTCAGGTACTGCGAGCCATCTTCGTCCATCGTCGAGCCGGTGGAAAAGCACCTTTACTCGTTTAACGTGTTTACGACGTATTTTTCCACACTGTCCCTGGCCTTGCCCGTATTAGGGTTGAGCTACATCTGGCAGCATGGAATACCACTTTTCTAGGCTGCCATACTTTCTTTAATAATTGTTTTACGGCTCTGGATACTAGTCCTTTAGAGCTAATCTTTATTGTTGTGCCGCATAATTTTCTCTGTTTATCCCTATGGTTGACTGGGAGAAAATGCTTTTAGCATTAAGAGCGCCCAACCCGCCTCACTTTTCATACAAACGCTCGTACGTGATTATGGCGTTGTAACAGATCTTTCTTGGAAAGTTTTGAACTAACAGGAATCTTGTGCGCTATATCTAGGTTTCTATCGAAATTAAAAATTAAAATTTGGAAAAACAAATTCAGTATAAGTCTCCAAAAATCTGCTTTTTTGTACAAATTTTACCCGAACTTCGGCTGATCATATAGTAATCATGAATTGTATAAGTAAAGAAAATATTTGCATAGAAACCTTGCAAATGTAACGAAGATTCTAAATGAAAAACATTTATTTCACACACTCGTAAGACTTACTGAAAAAAACGTATCACCTGGAACAATTTTTATGAAATTTCCGCACCCTATGAAAGTTAATATTCGTTCAATGAATAGTAAATAATAATAATAAATTCGTACAATATAATGCAAACTGAGCGCTCAGGTGCTATCTCTCTCTTCTCACTTTCCTTTTTTTTCTATCATTGCGCTGGATGAAACAACAAGCATTTCCAACCATGCTCGCGTTGACGATAGACGGACCGGGAAGGGCCGCCTTAAGTCCGCCATTTTTTAAAAGTATATTTGTACTTTGGAACAATAAAGTTTAATAAAAATAAAAAAATGATTTCTCTTTATTCCTAACCTCAACCCTAACTATACAATCAAAGGTTGGTGTAGGTCCTTTAATTACTTCTGTCGCTTAGAACCATCATTAGCTAAAGCGAGAAAGAGCGACGGAACGCTTCAGCTTCCTCTCGCTCTAGCGAATGACGATTCTGAGCGAAAAAAAAGGATAGCTGCATAGAAAAGTATTGTTTCTGCTGATAGATGTAGCACAACCCTTAATCACGCTGGACTTTTGATTCTTCGTATCAATTTGATAAAACATTGCGTAAATTACTTAGTGTTAGATTATTTTTATATGTAAACGACAGGTATGGAGTAGGCACAAGGGCCAAGATAAGTACTATAGTAGCATTTGATGGCTATTTAGAAGCAAAACAGAGGAAAAAAAAACAAATCAGAATAAGCAAGAGCTAGTTTTTGTTTTTGAGTCTATCCAATCCTATCCTACTAATATAATATTATAAATCCGAAAGTACTAAACCTATTTAGATGAAATTTAATATACATATAGTTTGATACCCAGGGAAGGACATAAGATAGTTTTTATCCCGAAATTCCCACGGGGAGCGAAGCCCGCCGGCACAGCCAGTATGTTATAGAAATCCTAGTCAAATTGGTAAAGGAGTTGCTGAGAGATGAGGTTGTCAAGGCTTGCGAGTTCACAGTACTAACGTTCAAAAAAACAAATATTTTCAAGGTTATGTCTTGTGTGATGACCGCATGAAACCCTTGGGATAACCATTGTCATTAATAAACTCCTATTGTTCCCCTTTAGGACTATAATGACAAAAGCACGCGTTCTTAGCTCATCCATCCTGATACATAGGATGCATATAATGGACTGTGTGTTTACTTTTCTAATCGACTGTATGACCTCACGATGTAACTTTACTATTCATTGTGTTCATATGGTTGTAAAAGATAATCAAGGAATCTAAGATCATTCCTAGTCCGATCCTTGATGGTATTTTTTTTCCATGAGGGAATATAGTATTATTCCTAGTCCGGTCCTTGTTAACTTTTTTCCCATGATGAAATCTAGAATCCTTCCTAGTACGATCCTTGATTATCTTTTTCTTATGAGGGAACATGGGATCATTCCTAGTCCGATCCTTGATTATATTTTTTTTAATAAGGGAATTAAGGAGCATTCATGTTCCGATCCTTGATTATCTTTTTTTCCCATGTTGGAATCTAGGATCCCTTCCCAGTACGATTCTTGATTACCTTTTTTCTCATGAGGAAAAATAGGATCATCCCTAGTCCGGTCCTTGATTTTATTTTTTCTTGAGGGAATATGGGATCATTGCTAGTCCGATTCTCGATTATATTTTTTTTAATAAGGGAATATCGCATTATTCCTATTCCGATCCTTGATTATCTTTTTCCCATGATGGAATCTAGGATCCTTCCTTGTTGGATCCTTGATTATCTTTCTTCTTATGAGGGATTATGGGATCATTCCTAGTTGAAGTTCGATCCTTAATTAGCATTTTTGCGGTAAGTCGTCGATAAAAAATAATACGATACCCAAGTCACATTCTAACGTATTTATAGCGATATAACTATACTACTATATATTATTTATATCTTATGGTGTCATTTGGAAACCAATAAAACGCATAATATGGCGCTAAATGCTGTCACTGTCTAATAAAACTTTCGATTACGCATTCAGTGCGCAAAGAGGAGTAATAATTCCTTTCATACCATTATGGTGTCATTTCGCTATACATACGTGCTGTAATAAACGAACGCTATTCGTTGTGCGTGGAATAGTAAGCGATGTAGGATGCTCCTTTCATGCTGGTCTGGGAGAAAAGAAAAACTTTTTCTTGTTTTTCTTTTCTCCCAGACCAGCATAGAAGGTTTTCGCCCTATTGATCAGACCTGGAGTGAAGTTAAGCGCGTAGCTCAAGACAGACTGAGATGGAGAGTCTTTGTGGACACCCTCTGCCCCCGAATAGGAAATTCATGACTATAAGCCAAGTTCATCAATTGGCTTTTACAATCCGGCAAACTACATTTATGTATAACATTTAATTTCAAGTCGGCGCTAAATCTGAAGAACATGATACCATGTCATTAATGACACAATGTGGAACAGTCACGAAACACTAAGCTATCTGTTATTGGTGATCTAACACCGCGACCTTGACCTTCGGTACATAAACAGGGGCGAGCTGATACGGGGAGCCACGGAAGGGACGGAACCTCCTGGCACCGGTAAACGTACCACGTTTGGGACTTTTAGTATTTTCCAAACAAAATTTGATAAAAATAATAAACACACACTATCACGCTTCGCTATCTGCTTCTCTCCCTGGGCAGATCGTAGAAGCCGATTGAGGGACTGGGTGAAAATGCAAATTATTATAATAGGCGATGCGGCTAGCAACGAAACATTATTTTGATTCCTTTTTCCACCTTCTCACCCACCATCACGCTAAAAGTGGCTTTCGAGTCTTGCGTCCCTGGGTTCTGTCTGCTTAGAGCCGCCAGACGTAAAATGCACTGTCTGCCCCGTTAGGAATAAAGACGTGATAGTGTAATCTCTTTGTGTTTCTAATATATTTAATAAATAATAGTTTGTAAGGCAGGAACAAATGGACTAAAGACATAATTTGAATTGACCTCCGCAGATTCACGACAAAAAGTAAACTAAACTGCCTCTGTGGTGTAGTGGTTAGAGCGTTCGGCTTATACCCGGGGGTCGCGGATTCGATTCCCAGCGGGGACATCGACTTTGTGTTGTTGTCCTAGTTTGGTTAGGACATTGCAGGCTGATCACCTGATTGTCTGATAAGTAAGATGATCCGTGCTTCGAAGGGCACGTTAAGCTGTCGGTCCCGGTCACTGTCCTTGACATTGGTCGTTACCATAAACCATGTCAGAGGCCTTTAGGGCGGTTTAAAAACTCTGACACTAGTGTTAGTCACTAACACACACGATAAAAAGACGACAAAAAGAAAAAGAGTAAGACTAAGAAAGCGTTGGTTTGACGACATCAAAAAAACAGTGGGTTCATTAAGGTATATAACAACCAAAATAAGAGAAGAGTAGAAAAAGCTGAAAGAGGCTTTCGTATCGCAAGACACGCCGATATTCAACAACTGATCCATTGTAAATATAAAGAAAACGCAAATGATAAATGTGTTATATAAATAAAAAGTATGTATTGGTGAAAATTCGAAAAAAAATAGAATTGAAGATAAAATTGCTCAATCACAACAGAAATAAAGCTGCAATATGATTGACGGGCCTAATTGGTGTAGGCTTCGTGACCCTATCGTCCCTAAAACCGTGCGTGTATCCCAGTAAACATGTCATAAAAGTGATTGAGGCATGCCCGTCAGTCAACAGTGACATCATGGGCGAGGTCGAATCAATCTAAACTGCATTGTGTTAATCAGGAGGCATTATCTTATTACAACACGAATTGGAGAGGTAGGTAACGTGATACTGCTTCACACCTACCTCTACCAGTGAGAGCTAATGGGAAAATGATTTTTCGAAACTAAAAACCGACTTCACCTCCAAACACGATCGATTTTGATAAAATTTATATGGGACCATCTCACAGGTACATCCTTTTAAACAAAGAATTTTTCGAATCGGTTCGAATAATCGATGAAAAAGAAATACATTTAAAAAAATCGCGACTAATTGATAACCTTCTTCTTTTTTAGAAGGGTTAATTAAGAAAATGTACTTAGTTCTTGGGCGACCGCGAGCTTCGCTGGATAAACGACCTCCGTGGCGTAGTGGTCAACATGCTAGTCCGCCACCCAGAGGTCCCGGGTTCGATCCCCGGTCAGGGCAAGTTGGAAAATGGCCTTTTTCAAATAGTCCTGGGTCTTGGATGTTTATCTATATATGTTTTTGTTGTAAAATATAGTATCGTTGAGTTAGCATCCCATAACACAAGACTCGAACTTACTTTGGGGCTAGCTCAATCAGTGTAATTTGTCCCTATATATTTATTATATATATAAAATATAGACTGTATTGTAGTAGACTGAATTGGCCTACCCGAACCATGACTTTTAGATCAGTTTCATTTACAGTACTTACTAATAAATAAAACTAATGTTTTGAAGACTGAAAACGGAGTTCTCTAAAAAGCCTAGGTTTCATTCTCAAGATCGATTTTTTGGCCTCGACACTTCCACATTAAGTTTCATCAGATTAAATGTCTATTTTTACAGTTAGGGCTAGCAAATTGTCTGGACGGTAACTGTCTTTGTCTGACTTGGTTTTTAGGGTTCCGTTCCGTACCCAAAGGGTAAAAACCTATTACTGAGACTCCATGTCCGTCCGTCTGTCTGTCAGTCACCAGACTGCATCTTATGAACCGTGTTAACTAGGCAGTTAACCTTCACAGAGACAAACGCTTAAAACTGAAAAATAAATATTTAAGTTAGGCTCCTATACAACAACCGTGATGTTTTATAGATATAATGTTCCAGAATCCATCGTGCGCGGGTCCGACTCACACTTGGCTGGTTTTAATATTGCACGCCTCATAAGCAGAGCGTTTGAGCTGGTAGCTCTACTCTCAACATTGACATGTCATGTCATTGTGGTTTAAAACTGTCTCTGTTATATTTATTAATATGGCGATTAGAGTCAGAAACTGCAATAAACGATATATAGCCAATAGTTTGTTGTCTTCGGGGTATGACAAACTAAATCCCCCATCGACAGTAGGTGACATTGACAAAACCTTTCATGTTTCGCGTCTAGACGACTCGCCAAGGGGTCGCCCATCCCTGCACATCAACAAATATAAGCTGGTATTATGACATCATCTCATTCCCCTTGCTAGCTGAAGGGTAATAAATTATCTAAATTATTTTCTATTATATACATATATATGATGAAACGTGACTTGTTGTCTGTCTGATCGATCATTGTACATGTGAAACCGCTGCTGGGTCTAAAAGCATGAAATTTTGCACAATCTTTCCACGTCGGTCACCTGGTGTCTGACAGAAAAATCTCTTGTGTCTGTAATTCTGGCAGTCAATGTGTTAAGTGACTTAAGTTTGCACTAAGAAGAGATTTTAAAAAATTCATCCCCTAAGGGGTTGAAATGAGGGTTGAAAGTTTGTAGGAAACTTGGTCAATTTTGAAGTTAAAAATGTAAAAGTAACTCCCGGTTCAACGCAAAAGTTTACTATAGATATCACTATTTTAAAAAAACGACGGGTTGCACTGTGGGAGTGCCGGCAGAAGTGAAAACTTGAATATTAACGTTGTGCATTTTTGATATTTTGGAATGGTTAGGGAATAATTTTGCACGAATTCCTTTAATTATCAGTATAAAATATTTCAAATCTTTTCTGAACCACAGTCTGTCACAAATGTCACAAGCATGACCAAATTCATTTTCAACAAAATCATTTTCAAATACACAGCAGTATGGCCACTACACAGACGGTCGAGCCATCAGCTGTCACCATCCATGGATGCGCGTAGCACGCTGTAACATAAACACACACGAACATTCGCGCAAGCGCCCTGCGCCGTCTTACGAATTTTCGATCAGGTCACGTGTCCTGACGCGAGTTTAACATTTTTTACCCATTCCAAAAAAAGTGCACAACGCCGCTAAAGAAGTTTTCACTTCAAAAACCCTTAGGGGGTAAATTAGAGGGTGAACGTTTGTATGAAACTTGGTCAATTTTTAAATTAGAAACGTAAAAGTAGCTAACGGTTCACAAATAAGTTAACTGTATCACTATTTCAAAAAAATCATTCCCTAAGGGGGTAAACTAGAGGGTGAAAGTTTGTATGAAACCTAGCCGCGAAAACGTCTAAACAGCGGAAAACGTGAGGATTGTCTAAAGACCACGCGGACAAGGCGGTGGGCTTTAGCTAGTCCTCTGTAAAGCTATTAAGTTAATTAAAAGTATAAGTTGCAAGAGTCATGAAACTGTACGACTCATTAATTAAGCATATTGCGTTTCGGATTAACATTGTTGAGAAGAAAAACACATTAATCATACCTACTATAACAGGGTTTCTGTTCTTTACCTATGTTTTCAGTTTTAAACCCCCGACAGAAAGAGGGGTGTTATAAGTTTGACGCTAATGTCTGTCTGTCTGTATTCTGTATATGTCATCGTAGCTCTCGAACGAATGGTCTGATTTTGATGCGGTTTTTTATGTGGAAGCATGTTCCCTTGTGGTGGTTCTTAGCTATGATTGATGAAAATCGGTTCAGTCGTTTAAAAGAACAAAAAAAAAAAGTTATTTAGGGGTTAACGCTTGAAAATCTTTTTCTTTTTACCTGAAAAATAATAAAGACGCGATGTATATTAATTCCACTTAATATCGGTTGGAATACGTACTTCCGCCACTCATAACCAGATGGTGTTTATAATTTGCCTTAGGTTTTTTTATTTATTTACATGGCAATTAAACAAAATTAGCCCAAGGATGAGCCAATTTTTTGTATCAATTTTAGTCTTTTAACGATCAGTATAAGGAGTAAATATTTAATAATTACTTGCAAACTCACCCTAGCTGGGGATCGAACCTAAATTTTGCCGGTGTTTAAAAAAACCCTGTAAGTATACATATAGCTTTTGTTTTCCCCCAGAAGCCGGAACGAGCGTGTGAGCGGTGCTAAGAACGCGCAGCTCCTATGCGTCAGTGGTTCGAGTCCCCGGCAGCCCACCACACCTCAGCTACTCCGGGTAAGCTTATTTTGAAGTTAAAAATATGTACATACTATCACGTAGTAGGAAATACAAGCTAAAAAAGCTTATAAAACATCGATAGGACCTCTCCAACCCGTCAGGCCAGCTAGGAGAGTGAAGGCCAAATCCTCTGGCTGCTTTGGCCAAGGATAGCTGTGGTAGTACATAGAGAGTCGTGTTTCTGTAGTGGAGACAAAAAACCCTGATGATGATACTATCACGTCTTCATCTCTAAAGAGGCAGACAGAGCATATTGGATCTTGCGGCTCTAAGCAAACAGAGCCCAGGGCCGCAAGACTCAAAGGCCACTTTTAGCGAGAAGGTGGGAAAAGAAATCAAAATAGTGATGGGTTGCTTGCCGCATCGCCTATTAACATGATTCGCATTTTCGCCCATTCTTTAGGCTCTTTCGCCAAGGCTTTTACGATCTGTACCGGAAAACAAGAAGTTGGTACATTCTAAGGTTTTTCTTTTTCCCCCCTCTAAATCCTATCACGCTAAAAGTGGCCTTGGGTCTTGCGGCCCTGGGCTCTATCTGCTTAGAGCCATAAGACCCAAAATACTCTGTCTGCTCCATCAGGGATGAGGACGTGATGTGTTTGTGAACCTTCCGGATCCATGATGACCTTCCGGGTGACCATAGTGTAAAAGTGTGAAATTGGGTATTTTCCAGGGTCAAAAATAAAATATTTGGTACTGTTAGGAAATAAAACGTCACAAAATAAAGTCTTTAAAGGCGCTATTTGACTCCAAAAAACTATGACGTCATCTGCCTGTATTTCATACAAATCTCATAAAAAATATTTGTTTTGACGTTTAGAAAAAAGTATCTGATTTGACTAATTGGAAAATAGCGTATTGACCAAAAAAGCAAAAACACTAAAGTTGGAAAATGACTATTGTTCTAATGACAATAGTTTAAAATTGACTAAGGTATATTATAGTATAATATAAAAGGTCGTAAGTCTACATCTTATCTGAAACACTTATACGATAAGCGCAGTGGGTTAAGATTATTTGTTTTATTCCGTTACGAAATTGTATACAATGGAAATTTGATAAATAGTTTATATGGATTGTTTCGTGGAACAACATCATAAGCTAGTTTTGATCCAATATTGGACAATGGCCTCTCCCATTTCTCTCCGTCTCTGTCCTTTGTATTTCGTCTCCTCAACTTGCCTTCCAATTTTAACCCCCGACAAAAAAGAGGGATGGTATAAGTTTCACGCTAAAGTCTGTCTGTCTACCTGTATGTCTTTCTGTGACACCGAAACTCTCGGAACGGATAAACCGATATCGATGCGGTTTTTTTACGAGAAAGCAACTTCCGTTGTGATGGTTTAGAATTGTTGGGTGTTAACACCCAATAAATTTTAAGTTGAAAGTTGAAGAAACAGCTTGTAAGTCGAGTTATTAATTTACCTGGCAAATAATAAATGGCGCTAAGGATATCTCATACAGATACAGATACATTTTCACGTCTATGTCCCTGATGGGGTAGACAGAGCCCAGGGCCGTTAGGCCCAAACGCCACGATTAGCGTGGTGGTGGGCGTTAAGATGGAAAAGGAATCAAATAGTGGTGGGTTGCTAGCCGCATCGCCTATTACCATGATTCAAATCTCGCCCATTCCCTCGATCGGCTCTTACGATCTGCGCGGGTAGAGAAGCAGCTGGTATATTCTAAGTTTTTCTTTTCTCCCAGACCAGCATGGAAGATATCTCATTTTTTAGAAAGACAAGACAGACGGAAGTGTCTCATTTTAACATTTTTTTTTTAACTCTACAGAATTTTTTAAACCACGTTCAAAACAATTCATTATAGATATTTACATTAAATAGAAAAATTTGTGGGAAACACCTTTTCTTTTGTTTTCAAAAATATATCTTAATGACTCCAATAGGTTTGCATTGCCAAGGCGTCCGCAATGCCTTTTGGAGATACTTTTCAATTTACATAATCCCAACCAACCCACCACAGATACTAGAAGAAACAATCCAGAAGAAAGTGCCGAAGCAGCTGCTCAACCAGATGACCCCCCGGGACCACGAGCGGTTCCGCATGACGTTCAACCTGCCGGCCGTCACCGCGGAGCGCATGTTCCAGTACCGCACCAAGTTCGTGCAGCACATGCTCACCAGCCCCATGTACGCCAACAGCCTGGTCGGGAAGCCCTGGGAGGTCATCAGCAGGTAACAACACTCTTTCTAATCTACTGTTCTTGTTCTTCTTTACGTATCAATGGATTTTTCTATTATATTCAATCAGTCCAGTAGTAGCCCACTTCGACGGCTTTATCGTTAGCCTCAAGTAAATCATCCAGGGTGCAGGTGGTAGGGTACTGTGCAGCACATGCTCACCAGCCCCATTTACGCCAACAGCCTGGTCGGGAAGCCCTGGGAGGTCATCAGCAGGTAACGCACCTTATTTGTCATCTATCATCGTCATTTATAGTAGGTGTTGGTATGTAATGTATCTGTCGCAGTTGAATTGTATAATCCGTTGTTATTCAAAAACTCTAGCTGTTTGGCATTACAGCTCGGTTTTGTAAAACAGCTGAAAATAGTTCAGCTCGATTGTCAATGAGTTTCGTAATTACGTTTAACAAAACAGCTAGCGTTGAGATGACATATAGGGTTACCATAATTGAATAAAACTGTGTTACCAAACAAAATAATATATGAGGGGCAATAGTTGTTCTTTGTTATTTTTATATTACTCGTGGGATGAAAATAAAACCTAAATTCAACTCCTTGCTAAATAATTCAGTCTCCAACATCATAAAACACCAATGAAGAATGATAATCAGCTCGATGCAATTGGATATTAATATGTTGTAAACCCGACAACTCAATGGCGTAGCGATTTCTTACGGCCAATTAATCCACATGAATATTTCATCTTGCCGGAATGCGGGCGTCGAAATTACAATATGGGAACTAAGCTAAAGGTCTGCTTTATTCTTTTCAATCTTCTGCAGTCCAAAATCACAAACGATGCCCCCGATGTCTCTCGATGAAACAGCTTAGTCCCGGAACGCGGCGAAGAATTTACTTTATGGGAGGCCATATTTTTTGTTATGACACTGACACTTCACAAGCCACAAGTGGCAGAATTCCGGACTAATCGATCTACAATCTTACGTTTGACGATCTAGCTGAACGATTTTCAGCTGTATCACAAAACCGAGCTGTAATGCCAAACAGCTAGAGTTTTTGAATAACAGCGGATTATGCAATCCAACTGCGACATATGTATATGATATGTGTGTGTCTGTTATATTATCTAAGCTATATATTATTATAATTTTTTCAAATATATCTTTATTATCATAAGATATTTATAATATCTCTTAATAATCGTCATTGTTTTGTTGCACAGTTGACGTCAAATGGTTACTTACAGCTAAGTTTACTACCGCTTCCAAAGCGCTAGTGCAGAAGAAGCGGTAACAAACTGCACTGCAGCACTTTCTCCAAGGACGTCAACTCACAAATAAATTAATACTTAAAGTTAATGTGGACAGAGAATACACTGTTTGTTATGTCATATCATAATGCAGGTATATGTTATAAGATTAGCTTTAACCCGCGACTTCGTCCGCGTCCGCCACGTCCGTGCGTCATTTACTAGAGAGAGAAAGCAACGGAACGCTTCAGCATGGCCTAGGTCACCCCGTTATTATATTTTCATTATACTATAGTAGTCTAGTGTAGCCCGTAGTTCGATTTATTAAGGGTATATCCCTTCCACGTTGTATATGTATTTGCTATAAAATATGGCATTGTTGTGTTAGTATCCCATAACACAAGTCTCGAACTTCTTGGGCAGGAAAAATATGAAAGAAACTATAGCAAAATAACTCCCATACTGGTCTGGGAGAAATAAAAAAAACTTTGAATGTACCAGCTGCTTCTCTTCCCACGCAGATCGTAAAAGCCGATCGAGGGAATGGGATACGGGAAAATGCAAATCATGTTAACAGGCGATGCGGCTAGCAACCCATCACTGTATTGATTGCTTTTCCTTCTCGCCCACCATGACGCTAAAAGTGGCTTTTGGGTCTGCATAGAACCGCAAGACCCAAAATGCTCTGTCTGCCCCATTAGGGATAAAGACGTGATAGTATGTATGTATAGCAAAATAACACCGTAGACAACTTGCTTTGTACCTATAGTATTCGACCTATTAAACGGTGTCTTATATCACCGATCGTCCAGCGACTTCCTATATTTGTCATCATTTGTTTTGCTGTGCCAAAAATAATCTAAATACGCCACATCCCATCGATAGACAATTAAAATTCGCGGCACACGCTTGTCATTTTCGGGCGCAAGGATTCACTATTACGTCAGCAGGGTCGGTCTACTTAATGGCTTTTTGGGCTGTTGCCCAGGGCCCCGTGGGTAAAAAGTGCCCCCAGCGTCCATTGCAAACAATGGAAAATATTATGAAGGAAAAATATCGACAATTACAATCTGCATAGAACCGCAAGACCCAAAATGCTCTGTCTGCCCCATTAAGGATAAAGACGTGATAGTATGTATGTATGTAATTACAATACAAACAAGGGTTCATAAGACTGTTGGCTCACTATTACCGTTCTTTTTCCAAGCTTTTATTTAGTTTCAACTGTATCGTTTTCTGTCTGTCTGTAATCAAATCTTACAAGTTAATTTTGATCCACTTCCCGGTTCTGATCGAGCTGAATTTTTGCACGCATACGTATATCGTGTGACAATGTATATTATAATGACATGGAGCTGATCTGATGATGGCAATAGGAACTCTGTAATGAAAGGACGCAACCTCATCGAGCTTGGGCTCATTTGATTCGTCTTGAGGAGTACTTTCATTTTTAAATTCTTTGTTTTAGATAAAAATATTTTTTGACAATTACTTGTTTATTTTAGATATTTTTTCTTACGGCGCCGGCTTTCAGACTACCTTATGCGCATGCCGGCCGTGCTACCGCGCATATGTGGATTAGGTAGGGTACCCTAAGTAGTGTTTCCAACCAATCACCTAACCAAGGATTGGTTCTGGCTGGTCTACCCTTTGGGTCGCACAGGTCAGACGGCAGTTGCTCTGTGTAAAAACCAGTAAAAAAAAGTCAAATCACCTAGGTGAGGTAGCGGGCCACTGAGGGTACAACCGGGAATACGGGAGGAAGATAACGAGGCCCCTAACTAGTATTAGCCCAGGGCCCCACGCTCCGTCCACTACGTCAGCCAGTTCGTAGAATCAGTCCGAAGGGAGCCGAGGGCCACACGCGGTGACCCCAATACAGAAAGGACTGCAACGATCCTTATCGAATCTGCTGGGTCATGCGCTTGTTACAGTTTGTAATGCGGTATTGTGAAACGACTTGATGTTTCTGTTGTCGTATACACTTGGAAGGACATATAATAAAACAGTTAAAAAATGTGTCTGTACATTGAATATATTTCCAAAAAAATATTGGGGGCGATGGAGACATCCTAATATAGTAAGAATTTAAAAAAATGACTATGACGGTCTGATCCGAATGAAACTTTTTTGACGTGATAACGTCTTTAAAATCGTTTTAGTCGGGTGACATGTTCAGAAACTTGTGTCACACCAAAACCTCACGAGCGCGATCGCAGGTATAACGAGAGAGAGACGGACCGATCTCCCGTCTCATCTCGAGCGCTGCCAGTCATTCCGTGAAACGACGTTATCACGTAAACATCTCGATCGTAAACCTACTTTACAAACAACCAATTTTTTTTTTTGTTATACAGCTGTTGAGCCTGGGCAACATAAAGGTATTAATTATTTTGGGAAATGGAACACCTGATGCATAACTATAATAGTCCAGCTAAACTATAATAAATATAAAAATGACGCCTTAGCAAAAGTTGTTCAGCCTGATGAGCATATAAAGTCCACGCGAACAAAGTCGCGGGCTTCTAGTATCCGTATAAAATCAAAACAAAGGCTATACTAGATCACATAGTAAAATGAAATTAAGATTTCGAATCTTACTATACTATATAAGAAGAACAGTCGAATAATAAAATAAAAATTTCAGCATTTCTATACAAAAGTAAGCAGCCACCCGTTCAATTTGTATGGGAATGTCGGATATGACGTCTTTATCTACATATAATGGGGCAGACGGAGCATTTTAGGTTTAGCGGCTCTTAGCAGACAGACTCGCTCATTCCTTCTATCGACGTTTACGATCTGTGTGGGAAGATAAACAGCAGATCGAAAATAGTCGGCCTTTTCCGACTTAACTACGTGAGTAAAACCGTGTTAAAATATTAAGGGCTACATGAATTTTCCGGGGTCCAGTGCTGCCCCCATTTGAAATAAATCATTTGAATGGAAACGGTGATATCATTTAAAATTGTGTCTTGACCCAGCTCTAGATACTCCTTCAAACTATTTTATCGACTACTGTTTTTAGTTTAAAGTCAGAAAGTAAAGCTTTACAACGCACATTAAGCCAAAAGTGGCCGTTTTTCGCAAATGTGCGTAGAAAAGTTTCTCGTTCTCACTTTCACCCCTTCAAATTATTTTTTAAACTATCTATGAACAGTAGTTTACTACTAGTTTACTACAGTAGAACTACTGTTCATAGGTAGTTTTAAAAATAATTTGAAGGGGTATCTAGAGCTTGGTCAAGACACAATTTTAAATGATATAACCGTTTTCTTTCAAATGATTTATTTTAAATAGGGACGCCACTGGACCCCCCGGAAAATTCAGGTATGGCCTTAAGTCAGGTGCCTTAAGCTTGAAAAATCTGACACCAATTTTGGCCACTAAAAACAAATATGACCTTCCAGGGTATCGGATCAGATCATCGATGACCTGCTGAGGACGTGTGCCAGGGAAATACAGATGGAGGACACACTGCAGAAGATGTACGATTTGGAGACACGTTGACGGTTAACTGAGATGGAAGTTTTGTAACGGTTGTTCTTTTTAATAAAATTTAGCTTGGTTCTTATTGTTTTATTCTATAGATACGTTTAGATCGTCCAGTTTAAAAATACTCGCCCCGCTCATCGACTTACGCTCACATGCAAAATTGGTGTTTATTTTCAATTCATTTTTTTATTGTGCCGTGTGGTTTCCGTCAGAGTAGAATAGGGCCACTCCAAGTCCTCCCGTGGATGTCGTAGAAGGCGACTTAGGAAATACAAGCTAAACTAAGCTTATGAACATCAATGAGACCTCTCCAACCTGCTGGCCAGCGTGGAAATTGTAGGCCAAAGTCCTTTGGCTGCTCTGGCCAAGTATGCTCTGGTAGTACAGAGAGGGGCGAGCTCTTGCAGTGGAGATAAAAAGACCTGACGATGATGATGATTGATCTTCATCGCATGCTTGTCAAGTGCATAAGTGTGGTTTTACAATGCCGCTTTTGTAAACCAACCGTGACACTGTAAACCAAATATGTATGTCTTTCAAGCCGCGCTTACCACCCGCGCGGGTGGAAAGTCACTGTATAATTTTTCAAAACTTAAAACCGACATCACAACTCAAACTTCTAAACCAATTTTGCAATTTTAATAAAAAAATTAAGGGACCACCTGTCATGTATGTCCTTTCAAACAAACAAAAAACGACGGGTTGCACTCTGGGAGTGCCGGCAGAAGTGAAAACTTGAATATTAACGTTGTGCATTTTTGATATACGAAACAGCAGGCGCAGGCAAATATTTTCGCCGCGCCGTAGAAAGAGAGGGGGATACTCCCTCTCCTACGCCGCGCCAGCTGTCTACTCTCCATCCGTCTTACGAATTTTCGATCAGGTCACGTGTTCTGACGCGAGTTTAACATTTTTTACCCATTCCAAAAAAAAGTGCACAACGCCGCTAAAGCAGTTTTCACTTCAAAAAAACAAATCGGTCCAGGAGAGTTACCCCATAAAATAATACGTTAGTCGTACGATAGTGACGTCCTATTCCTATGTCTAACCAAATTAGACTTTATCATCGTACATTTGTGCTCCATGTTGCTTGACACTGAAACACGTATACGCAGTAACGTCTGTCTTGACCCCCCCCACAGGCATCTTCGAATGATCGGTAAACATACATGAAAGAAGACTAACTAGCCTCGACAGAGCAGATTTGTCACGTCATATTTTAGGCTCGTAGTTCGACTTGTGATAGTATCCAGATTGATTGCACGATTTTGATATAAATTAGAGCCCGGATTATTCCAATGCAAAATCGAATTGCCGCATGGAATCGCAATGAGTATTTACCCCCACACATTCATCAATCATCATCATAACGTCCACTGCTGGACATAGACCTCTTCCAAAATGACCGATCCAGAGCGGCCTGCATCGAACAATTATAATTAGTGAAAAGGAGTTTTTATTTTATTTAAACTTTATTTACCAAACAATATGGTAGAAAAGGCGGACTTAATGCTAATAGCATTATCTACCAGTCAACCTTCGGGATAAAAAGAGAAAAAACTGAAGAATTTTAGGGCTAGACGATTGTGTATTTACTTCAGAAATGCAAAAGATGTGATGAAGACCAGACGGAGACACGCTGATAATGAAACTAGTTGATTGTTTTATAATAACATTATTTTTAATACAATTTAGCTGCGTACATAGTTTCGTTCACATTCATGCTTAATTGCTCACGTCAGTCTTTAGAGCCCACAACCCGGTCCAGTGGTGAGACCCTATTTGACCATTTGGAATAATTCTTGAATATTTATATAAATAGATCTTTAAAATAAATAGATTTTTATACAGGCAGCTTCGTGTCTGTGAAGAGTAGCCGTAGGCAAAGATATATATATACTAACGTAACAGATACCCAACGCCATATAAACTTTTGGAGGGGCCGTAAGCACGCAAAACTGGAGTTGCGGAGCGGCCTCTCAGAGATGGCAGCACACACGACTAGCCAAAAAGGTGTAAGAAAGTGTTGAATATACTTTTAAAAAATATATTGCATGTCATATAAGTCTTATTTAACTAATCAAAGTACTACTTTATTTAAATAATAGTTTTAAAAGATTTTTGTGTTTTAATTTTTACCTTAAAGCGCCATCTAGTTACAAGGAAAAGAAATAATGTTTATATGACGATGGGTAGGCATGCCGTAGGTATTACGTGGGTACAGAATTAGCACTAGTATTACATACAGAACAGAATCTCCTAGGGTCCCACGCACTATGCGTCTCCGTTAACGTCCACTGCTGGACATAGGCCTCTCCTAAAGATTTTCAAAATGACTGATCCGCTTCGTATACGATTTAATAACCCATTTCGAATGGAGGAGCCGCTGAACCGAGTTCTGGACCTTACGAGCGTTTCCACACGCCGCGACAGCGTTGTATTGTGTATGTATATTTATTTCACTTCAATTTCAATTTATTTATTGCTTTTCACATTATACATATATTAGATTACACTACACAGTCACTTCTTAGGTTAGTAGGTACAAAATGAACCCTGTTAGGGCATTGCAACAGAAAATAACGGAACGGCATGCGGATTATTTCTTAGTATGTATCAAATTCAATGTTAAAATTATTATGAATAAAAATGTAATTTCTTTTTATTGATGTCTTAAAATTTAATTTAATTTTGGTCATATTTTTTATTTTATTTAATGAGTCGATACTATACTATAATATTTAATAACGTCTAAATGTTTAATTTAAATGTCAATGCAGATTATGTTATTCGTCATTATCATTTATTGTATACTAGCCGAAGCCCGCGACTTCGTTCGCGTGGACTTTATGTCTCTTGAAAATGCTCATCAGGCTGAACAACTTTTACTAAGGCGGCATTTTTATATCTCTTATAGTTTAGCTGGACCTTTAGGTATGGTTCTGCATCAGGCGTTCCATTTTCCAAAATCATTTATACCCTATATGTTACCCAGGCTTAATAGCTATATAACAAAAAAAGTTTCATTAGAATCCGTCCAGTATTTCCGGAGATTAGCGTGTACAAACAGACATACAGACAAACAGACAAACAGACAGACATTTTTTTTTAAATTCTTACTCTATTACTACGTCTCCATCGCCCCCAATATTTTTTTTGGAAATATATTTAATTTACAGACACACTTTTTTTACTGTTTTATTATATGTATAGATATAGATATAGATTTTGTCAAATCTTTATCTTTAAAAAACTCGTCCAATGTATAATAAATTTTATCTATAAGCAGGGCTTTTAATCTTTTAATAAAGATCGAATTCTTCTCCTCTGCTCTTCACTGGTGGTACATCTGTACAGACTCTGGCACACTTGTTGAGATGCCCAGACATATAAATCTGCAGGAACCTGTACAATGCAAGCACTAACGCTGTACAGGTCGCTTATTACTGTGCCTAGAAAAATCATCATCATCATCATTTCAGCCGCATAACGTCCACTGCTGGACATAGGCCTCTCCCAAAGATTTCCAAAATGACCGATCTAGAGCGGCTTCCAGCGA
The DNA here is from genome assembly GCA_963555685.1 of Acrobasis consociella. NCBI lineage: Eukaryota > Metazoa > Arthropoda > Insecta > Lepidoptera > Pyralidae > Acrobasis > Acrobasis consociella. The sequence continues at coordinate 1,565,296 of OY743118.1, forward strand.
CCTTGGTTAGGTCGTCAGACCACCTTGTGGGTGGGGTCGCCATTCGAGTCGCCTAGAGAAATATTTAATTGTTTTATTTATCAAATATTATTTATATTAAAATGTGTATTATATTTAGTTATAAATTCCAACATTCTCTAGATACTGTAATTGGTGAAAACCGTTATATTTAGTTTTTTATTAAATAAATAAATGAATTGTTTCAAAGTACAAATCTACTTTTAACAAATGGCAGACGCTAACAGCGTCTTATCTTATCCCAGTCAACCATACGGATAAACAGAGAAAACTGCGGCACAATAAAGCAATACAATCAACTTACATCATATACGCTAAGGCCCAACGCAGACGACAGACTATCCGTGACGCACTTTTTAGTCTGGAATCACATGCAGTAACACGCGACGCGCAAAAAGTCCAGCGCGCATCGTGTGCGTTACTGCGTATGATTCCATAGATTCTATTTTCACAGACTACAGACTAAAAAATGCGGCACGGTTTAGTCTGTCGTCTGCGTTGGGCCTAAGATTGGATGTCGCCACGGCAGCGGTTTTCGCCGCAGTTACGGCGGCGGTGTGAAAACGCTCTAACAAGAAGTCGAACAACCGTAAATTACCACTGGCATATGAGTAATCTTAATCTAAAATTCGTATCGTTCACGATAATGCTACCCTACAAGCACATTTACACGACACTGATAAATAAGGCACTTAATCATAAGACTAGGTACACATACCCGAATGTAAACTTACTTCTTAACACTTTGTAGGACACTACCAAACAAAAAACAAACGATTTTACGTTTACTGTTAGTGTCCCTAAAAGAGTTGAATTGTTCAATTCACACTTGATCGTCACTGTTGAAACTTAGTCGAAAAGAATTCAAAACTTCCCCGAATTTAGCCTTTTGTCTCGATAATGTGTCATTTTTATTTTCTTTCGTAATCTTCGGTATGCTTTCTGTACTGGATGACTCTGTCTGGTACGCTTCTTCGGGCGTTGGTGGGTTAGATTTCATTAATCTCGGTTTCAGGAGCTTCGGACCACCAGACGCGAATATTGACTCCAATTTAGACTTCAAGTCATCTCTCGACATGCTCAAATCTTCAGCCTCCTCTACAGGAGGCTCTTCTGGTTCTGCACTTTTCTCATCTTCCACTTTCACCGGTCGTAAATCCTTACCCTTTCTCTCTAAAAGTTCTTTCTTTAAATCTAGAAATATTAACGGTCTTTTATTATCTACAGATAAATCAGTGCCTTCAATCACATTGCCAGTTGAATGCGATCTTTTTCTTTGTTCTTGATCTTCATTGCTCGGATTGAGCTTATTTGCAAAAATACCACTAAGTTTAGACATGAAATGAATCTGTCTGTCGCTTCCAAAGACAATATTTCCATCGCCTTGGGAGCTGTTTGATTGTAAACTTTCTCTTGGAGATATAAGTTCGTCATCAGGTACTATTGATGGCATTGTAGACACTTTACTTTTACTTTTGGGCATTGAGTAAAATTTTTGAAGTGTTGGCTTTGAAAAATATTCTTCATCAATGGGTGGAGGAGTTGGTATGTAAGGAGTATCTTCCTTAACATTTTCTTCAGAATCATTAAAACCAGTCCTATCTAGTATTGTGTCAAAATATCCTGATTCGTCTGTCCTAGAGTTAGTTTCGCTTTCATTAAAAGCAGTCACTTGTTCATATTCTTCCATTTCTATATTCTCGACATCGTCGTCTACTTTATCATGACGTTCTTCTTCTTCACTAACTATTGGTAAATCTTCTCTATGTACCTGGGCAATTACATCATATTTAGATAATACTTGAATACCAAAAGATGCGTCCGATCCAGCGTCAGATAATTCGCTCAATGATATCCTATGGACAACTGGTTCGTTAACAGAACCTGTATCTTCATCGTCTTTTACATTTGCAATTTCTCCGTATCTATCTTCTTCTGCCTGCAATACTTGATCTAGTAAATCTATTATTTTAGCTTCTTTTTCTTCATTGTTTTCGATAGTAGCTTGTTGGATAATAATTTCTTCTTTTCTGACAGGTTCTATTTCTATAACATCTCTTACTATGGTTATTTCATCTTCTATATCTGTATCTGGCGTTATTTCCTGCATTTCTTTGACATTTTCTATTATTGCTCCAAAATCGCTAATTCTTTTAGTGCTACTAGGCGGAGTGGGTGATTCGATTACAATTTGCACAGGATTTTTTCCATTTTTGTCAACATGGGCGAACGTTTTCATGTTTTCTTCTAAATTATTTGACTCTTTGTTCTTTTTGCAGCATACACAGATGATGTAAACAGGTATACCTGTAAAAAAATGTATAATTGTAGACATATCAAACTATTTGTTTAACTTTTTTCTCTCTGTTACATTAATTCTTCAAGCTAAAATCAGTAAATTAAAACTTACCTACTAAAATCCAAACGAGCACTCTTATCCAAGTCTGCACGTTTATTAGCGTCATCAAGTGGATGTTTACATAGATACTGAGGCACGGGATCAGAGGGACCAGAGGCGTCTAAAAAAAAAGAAGATTCACATAAAAATTCTAAAAATAAAATAAGGTTAAATATTAAAAGGGTCGTCATACAAGAATCGTGTTTATTTTGGCGTTTTTGACTCGATCGTAATATTGGCACTAACTAGATACATGACCTTCGTGGCGTAATGGTAATCATGCTGTTCCGCCCTTAGGAGGTCCCGGGTTTGACCCCCGGCCAAGGCAACTTGGAAAATTACCTTATCAAACTGTCCTGGGTCTTGGTTGGTGAAAGTTGTTCTAGTATCACGGACTGAATTTACCCTTAAAATAGTTTCAGTATATTTTGTAAGACCTTATATATACTTATTTAAGGCCAGTAAGATTTGTGTAGTAGAGTTTAATCTTATACCTTTAATCGAGCAATTCTTGTATATTTATTTACTTATAAATTTCTGTGATCTCGAAAACGGCTCTAACGATTTCGCTGAAAATTGGTATATGGGGGTTTTTGGGGGTAAACAATCGATCTAGATTAGTCTTATGTTTGGGAAAACGCGTGTTTTCGAGTTTTCTTGCGTTTTTCTTTCCACGCAGAATATGATCGTTAATTTTGTCGCGCCGGCCGTCATCCATTTTGACTCAGCGGTTTGTGATGCCGTGATGCGGACCACTAGAAAGAGTGTTACGGGTTCGAATCCCACTCGGTGACTTACTTTTGTTTTTTTTATGTTCAAATTCATTTATAATTTTTTATTTTGTTTTATTTTTAGACAAGTTTAAAAAAATTTAGTTATTATTTGAGATGTAACCGAGCAAAGCTCGGTCGCCCAGGTACTATTATTTAAGGCCAGTAAATTTTTGAGTAGTATCGTTTAAAAAAGCCATGTTACCTTAGTAGGAAACGCCTCTGCGACCTTCGGCTGGCAGCACAGGACGAAGATGAGAAACAGCGCGGCGGCGTGCAGCGCCAGCAGCGGCACCAGCGCTTCGCTGGTGAACTGCAGCACCAACGCGGAGCTCACACAGATACATACTGGAAAATAATATAATATCATCCAAATTATATACATACATAATAATAAAATTGTCGACCTCCGTGGCGTTGTGGTCACCATGCTAGTCCGCCACCCAGAGGTCCCGGGTTCGATCCCCGGTCAGGCCAAGTTAGAAAACGGCCTTTTTCAAATCTTCTTCTTATCGTGTGTGTTAGTGACTAACACAGGTGTCAGAGTTTTTAAACCGCCTTAAAGGCCTTTGACATGGTTTTAGGTTACGACCAATGTCAAGGACAGTAACCGGGACCGACGGCTTAACGTGCCCTCCGAAGCACGGATCATCTTACTCATCAGACAATCAGGTGATCAGCCTACGATGTCCTAACCAAACTAGAACAACCACACAAAGTCTTTGCCCCCGCCGGGGATCGAACCCGCGACCTCCGGGTATGAGCCGAACGCTCTAACCACTACACCACGGAGGCAGTTAAAAGAGGAGGCTTTTTCAAATTATCATGGGTCTTGGATGTTTATCTATATATGTATTTGTTATAAAATATAGTATCGTTGAGTTAGTATCCCATAACACAAGTCTCGAACTTACTTTGGGGCTTGCTCAATCAGTGTAATTTGTCCCTATATATTTATATTCTATTTATATGATAAAACAGTAAAAAATGTGTCTACATTGAATATCCACTTCATCTTAGTTAGCTCCAAAAGGGGTTGTAGGAAATACAAGCTAAACAAAGCTTATAAACATCAATTAGACCTCTCCAGCGAGGAGAGTGTAGGCAAAGTCCTCTGGCAGCTTCGGCCAAGTATGGCTGTGGTAGTACAGAGAGGGTCGTGCTCCTGCAGTGGAGACAAAAAGACCTGATGATGATGATATCAAGTAATACAATTTTTTTACTTACTGAACAGTACCAACATAACAATGACCACCCGAGTGGTGGTCCGCGTCGGTGCCTTCAGACCGCACCCGAAGACCGATCCAAAGGTAGTCTTGCTTGTGGGGTCAGCTGACCGGTGTCTGAAAAGAGAATGGATTAACATTTTGTGCGCCTGCGCTTGTTAGTGACACAGTTACCTCCGACGCCAAGCCTAGTAAAAAAAATCGAGTACTTTAGTCGTCAATCAACAAATTACTTACACTACACAAATTTTAGTGTTGAAGTCGGTTTTTAGTTTAAAAAAATGATAGTATTGTTGTGGCTTTATTGCACTGTGTAACTTCACTCTAACTTAACCTAACCTCTCATCTGTGAGGCGACCGGATTTAGGTCGATGAAAAAATTGCTGTATCTGTGGACCATCCGGAAATCGGTTGGTACAACGTAACTTGTTTCGCGCTAAAACAAACGGGCATACCATGCTCTATCGCATTTACACGTATTTACGAGTAAGTAAGCTAGCAATAGATCATTCATTCGCCACTAGTTGGGAACATCAACTCCCAGTAAACTTAACTCAAAAACTGACATTGAAAGTGCGTTGTTGCTCGCAGTTTTGTGCTCAAACTTTCGTGTTTTTGAGCTGTATTTGAGGTTTCTTCGTGAGAAAACTATGAAAAGGTAAGTAATAGTTCATTTTATTCTAAATTCACATAATCATCTTTTGGATTTATACTAAAAATCGATGTCTAAACATTCCCACACTCACCTAACGGAAAACACATGTAATTTTGTTTGCACTATATTCGGACTAATAATTATTAAAACACCTCCTAGGTGTTTTGTAAAATAAGGCAACAAATTAATAAATAATTGTTACCATCAAAAGTAGGTATTACGGTCCAATACTTGCATTTTCAACTAAAATAACCAACACTGCGATCATCGACCGGAATCCGGTCTCACCACAGACAGCATTTGACAGCTTGGTTTTGCGCGAGATGGGCTGAATGGAGACGCACTGCTTTTATATAATTTATATTTTTTTTTACAAGCTTTTATTTAGTTTCACCTGTCCCGTTATCTGTCGGTCTGTCTGTCTGTCTGTAATCAAATCTTGCAAGTAAATTATTCAAAAGATTGTTTTTTTTTTTTTTAATTATTTTTTGTTTACTAACTAACATTTTAATTTACGATATAACTTTATTTGGGTTTGTTTTACTTTTCCATTAATTGTTGTCTCTATTTTACTTGTTTAATTTTCATTTTATCAGTCATTACCATTTTTCATATTTTTAACCCACTTGTTACTCTTTTGAGGTTTTTGGCTTATTTTTTTATGCATGTATTTTTTTATTTATGATTTATATTTCATTTTTGATATGATCGAACTTCACTTGAGAAGTTTGTTTGATTTTATATTAAAATTAATCAACCAGCTTATTATTGTCATTTTAGATTTATGGCATGTGGTGGTACGCCTCAGTCACAGAGTAGTACTACTCGATTGCAGCTTTCACCACAGCCGGGTGGATCAGGACTGGTGAGGAAGCGACCTATGTGAGAATAATAGGCAAGAAAATCAAATTATTCAAAAAGTTTGAAGATCAGTTTACCTGGAACACCACTGTCCAGACGTTGCCTGTAAGTTAATAAATAAATATACATACTTCAGATACTTGAATAATATTTGTCATTAACGAAAATTTTCGTTATTACAGAAACCCATCGACATCTTCGGCTTCGATGAATCGTCATCCTCTCACAGAGGATAAAATATCAAAAGAATTAATCTGTTATGGTAATTGTATTCGTAATTTACATGCCAAGTGTCTTCCTTCTGTTTACTAAATGTTACTTATTTAAATTATCTTTTTAGGCAGTGAAGAGGATGAAACGGACTCAGAAGGAGAAGATGAAATTGGGGTGCCGCCAGTTTTAATACCAAGGGCGGCTCGGATATTTATGATGGCTGATGTAGAGGACGAGGTATGAAGAATTTATTAAGGATGCCAAATATTACATTTAAACTACAGTTCTATTAATTTTACTATTGGCGTTTTGTTAATTGTTATTAGGAATTGAACCAAAATATTAAACCAAATAAAACAGTGAATACTACTTTTATTTTATTTGTAATACTGAAAATATAGTTGATTTTTGGGGCACTTCGAATTAATGAATGCATTTATGCCGATGTAACTTAAGTATGTATATACAATCAAGAGTAATTAGTAAAATACTTATCTAAGAATCATAATCTACGAAGAAAATAGCTAAAAATCTTATTAAAGTACAAGAAATTCTAATTAAACAAAAAAACCAGGCATACAAACCCCTGTCTGTGAGCCAACCGGATTATGGTTCCACAGTCAAGACAAAAACAATAAAATGGCCGCCAGCCCACCACAGTTGAAAGGCACACACAAACCTTACATCAAGTAAGGTTATGTGTGTGGTTAAATACCAAAAATCAGAAGGTTTACAAGCTTTATTCGACACAACGAATACAGTCCTACTAATATTTTAAACGCGATGGTTTGTAATTATGGATGGATGTTTGACACATGACAGTTGAGTTGCGTTTCTGACAAGTTGCGAGACTTGCGAGTCTATCATGAGTGACGACGAGATATTTATCTGATCAGTTGAGTTTCTGACGAAAAGCTACGAATCCAACAAAACGTCCTGGGACCGGCCACCACAGTATACGAGGATGTTACCGCTGCACCCTGTTATGTAGGTACATAACCTGTTGTCTGTGCAAAACACCAGACACAATAGTAAAACAATGCATGTCGACCGAATTCCGGTCTGCTCACAGATGACAGGTTAACATACCTCAGCAGTATGACGCACGCCGCCACCGAGGTGTAGGACAGCAGAGTCCCGATGCACATCATCATCAGCAGCTGATCCAGCTCCATCACCGCTGACAACACAGCTAGAAAACAAGTATATTACGTAATACACAGTATATGTAACCTGCTCTTTTAAACTCAAACAAGAATTAAGTCTGTTTTTAGTTTAAAAACAAATATTTTGAGCAACGGTCGTTACGAACGCTAGTTGACCGAGCGAGCGAAACGAGCGAGGTCTCTAAATTAAGTTGGGGGCGAAAACACATTGTATGTATGTATGTTTGTACCGCGATAACAGCCGAACCGATGGTTTGATTTTGATGAAACGTATGGAAAGGGCTAAGCTCGGTGTTTCTCTGTGCGATCGAATCAGAAATGAGGAAATTCGTAGGAGAACTAAAGTCACTGACATAGCCCAGCGGATTAGCTCGTTGAAATGGCAGTGGGCGGACACAAAGCGCGACGAACCGATGGCCGATGGGGCAAAAAGGTACTCGAATGGCGACCACGTACTGGCAAGCGAAGCGTTGGACACCCACCCGCAAGGTGGTCTGTCGACCTGACCAAGGTCACTGGAAGCCGCTTTAGATCGGTCATTTTGGAAATCCTTGAGAGAGGCCTATGTCCAGCAGTGGACGTTATGCGGCTAAAACGATGATTATGATGAGACGTAGGCGTAAAACAGTTAGCGGCTGGATGTACATACGTTGCTCTTTCAAGATTCAAATGTCTTACGGATATTGAATTTGATCCAGGTTTTGATTCAAATTGTTTGAAAAAAATTAAAAATGAAACTTTTGCAGCTCAGAATATAAGAACAAAGAAGATTGGAAAATCTGTTTCCTGCAACGGTATCGAATCGGAAGTGAATAATGTATCACAGTTTCATTAAATCACAGTTTCACTGGACATTGAAATTGATTCAGTTTTCAACCGACTTCAAAAAAGGAGGAGGTTATCAATTCGACGTGTATGTATGTTTTGTGTATGTTACCTCATAACTCCGTCAAATATGAACCGATTTAAAAAATATATATTTCGTTCTGAAGAATGCATTGCAAGGTGGGTCCCATGTAATTTTTTTTAAGATTGAAGAAAACGTCTTGGAGCTGGAGACCGAAATACCTCAATAATAGACTACTGTAGCTCAAATATTTTGTGTATGTTACCTAATAACTCCGTCAAATATGCAACGATTTAAAAAATATATGTTTTGTTTTAAAGAATGCATTGCAAGCTTGGTACCATGTAATTTTTTGGAATAATATTGCGAGGTCTAAGTTCGCGGCGAACCACTAGTAGTATTACCGATACTACTAGCGTTCGTAACGACCATTGCTGGCTTGTCGTATCCAATCACTTACTTGTCGTAAGCCTTGGTTTTTCGTATCCAAAAACTCAAATCAGATACTTTTAAAACGTTTAATTTAAAATGTTTAATGGGATTTGTATGAAATAAAGACTTTATATGAGCGCTATTTGACGAAGAGTTCCCTGGGTCAAAAATAAATTATTTGGAACTGTTATTGGAATATAACGCCACAAAATAATGTAACTGATTTTGAGATTTATTATTGGAGCTCTTCATAGTTTCTTGGAAGAAGAAACTATGAAGAGCTCCAATAATAAATCTAAAATCACATTGAAAATGGATATGATCAATCAGACATTATTTTGTGACGTCTTATTCTAATAACAGTTCCAAATAATTTATTTTTGACCCAGGGAACTCTTCCTCATTATTAAATAAACAATCGGATTTGAGGGTTGGCATTGAAAGGCGGCCGGCCGTAAAACTTGACTGGCAACTAACACATACATACATACATACTATCACGTCTTTATCCCTAATGGGGCAGACAGAGCATTTTGGGTCTTGCGGTTCTATGCAGAGCCCAGGGCCGCAACACCCAAAAGCCACATTTAGCGTCATGGTGGGCGAGAAGATGGAAAAGCAATCAATACAGTGATGGTTGCTAGCCACATCGCCTGTTAACATGACTTGCATTTTTGCCCATTCCCTCGATCGGCTTTTACGATCTGCGTGGGAAGAGAAGCAGCTGGTACATTCTTAATTTTTTTTATTTCTCCCAGGCCAGCATGGGAACACATACATACCATAATAATGAAGATATTATAATTACGTACCTATAACAGCGGCAGAAATGAGCGTGGCTACGACCGGAGACTGGCGACTCGAGACTCTGTCGAAGAACCTGATGAAGAGTCCATCCGAAGCCATCGCGTACAGCAGCCGCGGCAACGGAAACAGCGCCCCGTACAGGCTGGAATTAAAAGTAAAACATTTTGACATTGGAAATGTCTTTTCGTTCGCTTCAGTAGTAGTAGCTCAGATAGTTCTAGGCCAAACGCAGACGCCAGACTATCCATGACGCACTTTTTAGTCTGTGATAGTCTCGTCGTGTGCGTAACTGCATGTGATTCCATGGGTTCTATTTTCACAGATTAAAAAGTGCGGCACGGTTTAGTCTGTCGTCTGCGTTGGGCCGTAAGGTGCAAAAATAATTATTCAAGGAAATCTAAAGGAACAGCGCCCAGACTGGAATGCGATAGTAAATCATATTTTGACATTGGAAATGTCTTTTCGTTCACTCCACTAGTAGTAGCTCCAAAAAAAGATAGCTAGATAGCTGTAAGGTGCAAAAATAATTAGGTATTCAAGAAAATCTGAAGAAACATTGAAAATGTCTTTTCGTTTGCTCCAGTGTAAGCTCCGATTTTACGAAAAAGTGCGACCCTTATATCTCAGAGAGATATGAAGGTATGATATTCAAAAATGGCTCAAAAGATTTGTATTTACGAGAGCTGTAAGGTGCAAAAAGAATTATTCAAGGAAATGAAGGACTAGCGCCCCGCAAAGACGGGAACGCGAGAACAAAACACATTGGAGATCTCTTTTCGTTCGCTCCAGTGTAAGCTCCGATTTCACGAAAAAGTGCGATATACCAAATCTACTAGATCTAGTTAAATGGTGATGCCGAGAATAACCAGTATTTAGAAATCTACATACATACATAGTTTTTTTTCTTTAATCTTATTTGCCCACAATGGTACACAAGTTTACTTGCCAGGCAAATTACATAACCCCCGCCACCATCTGGTGATGAGTGGCCTAACTACATATTCCACCATGATTCCAACAGATGATCTTCTTCTTCTTATCGTGTGTGTTAATGACTAACACTAGTGTCAGAGTTTTTTAACCGCCTTAAAGGCCTCTGACATGGTTTTAGGTAACGACCAATGTCAAAGACAGTGACCGGGACCGACGGCTTAACGTGCCCTCCGAAGCACGGATCATCTTACTTATCAGACAGTCAGGTGATCAGCCTACAATGTCTTAACCAAACTAGGACAACAACACAAAGTTAATGCCCCCGCCGGGAATCGAACCCGCGACCTCCGGGTATGAGCCAAACGCTCTAACCACACCACGGAGGCAGTTACCACATGCAGTTAGAGGAGGCAGGCACCACCAACAGATGATAAGTGAAATTGATATCCGTAGAGCCATCTATTACTTGCTACGTAAATTCAAACACCCCTTATGTTCCGCAACGAAACCGCATCGAAATCGGTTGTTCCGTCAATCCGTCACTGTTGGTGTACTGTTTGATCTCTCAGCCCTTCTTCAGCTCACTGCTGAGCATAGACCTTCATCTTCACTACCAATCTCGGTCCTGTGCTGCTCTCACAAAAAGAGTACCTAGGGATATCCCTCACCTGGCTGCAATCCCACAGACGGTGCCGACAGACACCACCCACCAAGCCCAGTCCCAGCCGACGTGCGAGAATGAATCGGCTACGAACGATATCGTATCCTGCAATAGGTGGAGAATGTTACTGGGTTGGGTATGCAAAATCGCTTGAAACTTTGTCACAGTAAAGCCCATGTGAATATAAATACACTAGCTTTTGTTTCATTCCAAAATATTAATTAGTTTAGATTAGAGACATTTGAAATCGGTGTGACGTCACAGGTCATACACCGCCTGAAGAAAATAACTTTTCCGGTGCATTGGTAGTGCTTTTACATTTTGGCACAACACATGATTTCTTGTACTTGAATTAGACATTTCGAATAATATTTGCGTTATTTCGTAGTGATCCGTCCTGGAGCGCACAACGTACTGCGTGAGTGTATGACCTGTGACGTCACCGCAACGAGCGCCGGCCGGCCGACACTCGCGCCGTTTAAAATTCAATATCTCGGGAACTAAGTGACATATCGAAATAATTTTTACACACATTTTATTTATTTCGTAAGGACTATAAGAAAAGTAAAAAATCGAAACTTGTGAATATTCTTCATTAAAGGATTTTTAAACATACTAAGATACACGTCTTCATCCAGCGCAAATAGGGTCTTGTGGCTCTGAGTGGACAGTGCCCAGGTCCGCAAGACTAAGGCCGCTTTTATCGTGATGGTGGAAAGAAATCAAATAGTTAAAGGTTGCTAGTCTCAGCGCCTATTAATATGACTCGCAGTTTCGCCCGTTCCCTCGATCGGCTTCTCCGATCTGCGCGGGAAGAGAATAATCTTCATTCAGATGGCAGCACAGTGACGTCAGGTCCGATCGACTTTTGTCATTGGACCATTAGTTGACAGGTTCTTTTGTTCCGTCAAATGTATTCAAAAACAGCAGCTTCTTGGATCTAACTTCACTGCGGTGCCATCTGGTGTTCCATATTTTTGAAAACTCCCATTTCGTCGACCCTGGCTAACGGGCGACCTACGCTGCTTGATTTTAATAACACTCAATTCCACCTACTATTTTCATCATTAGGTCTTTTTAGTCTCCACACGCTTTTTTAAACCATCCACGCCTTTTACACTCTTGGATTATTTTTAAGATGGTAAGTTTGAAGTTTTAAACCCTAAATTGTCAAGATCATCATTTTTTTCGTCTCCACTGCAGGAGCACAACCCTCTCTGTACTACCAGAGCCATACTTTACTCTGGTAGTACAGAGCAGCCTGAGGATTAAGCCTACACTCTTCTCACTAGCCAGACGGGTTTCTTTGGAGAGGTCTCATGATGTAGATAAGCTTTGTTCAGCTTGTATTTCTTAAGTCGCCTTCTACGACATCCACGGGAGATTGAATTCCACCTACCGTCTGTAGATAATAAGGCGTCATCATGGTGACTACGATAGCGACGAAGGAGTACGTAAAGAAGACGGTCACCAATGTCATCAGGATGGCAATTGGTATATTCTCGCGGGGTTCTCGGATCTGAAATGGAAAAAGAATCCTAAGACTGTATCTGTACCTATTTTTTGTTAGCCGCACATCGTCTACTGCTGGACATAGGCCTCTCCCAAAGATTTCCAAAATGACCGATCTAGAGCGGCCTGCATCCAGCGCTTTCTGTACTTTTTTACTTTCTTTGTTATCCCAGTCCATACGAAATATTTTTATTTTAACAGACTTCAAAAAATGAGGAGGTTATCAATTCAACCCTTTGTTTTTTAATTCTTTCGTATACATGTATGTTACGCGAAATCTTCGCCAGTTGCAAACCGATTTTGGTGATTATTTTTTATTTGAAAGCCTTTACTATTTAGATGGTCCCATTGCATAGCAACAGAAAGTCTACAGCTAGACATGAGCTACGTTTCCTGCTTGTTGCATACAATTTGAATGAAGTAAATAATAAATAAATATATAGGGACAAATTACACTGATTATGTACAAATAATTTTTGTACGTTTGAAGTTTTTTTAGTTAAAACCATGCAAGCAAGTCATCATTGCTTTAAATAAATTTGGGATTTGGACTGTCCATCGACTAGATTATCCAGTATTAAAAGACTCTGAATATATTTTCGTTTAGCAAAATAGTATAAATTTACAAAATAGCTTTAAAGTTTCGTAGTAGGGGTTTTACAGCAGCCTATTTAAATACGAAATTTAAATACGCTGTTTTTTGGTCATTAATACCCATTTGCAAATGAGAAAGAAATAAATACGTATACCAAATTTTTTAATCTATGTATCTAGGTTGGCTGGAAGAGATTGCATTTATAGCGATAAGTCCGCCTTTGTGCCTATATTGTTTCTTGTTGTTGTTTTAATTTTTTATGTTTATCATGGTGCAATAAAGTTAATTTGTATTTGTATTTGTATCTAATGAGCCAAAAAAAAATTTACCCCACACCACATTACTATTGTATAGGTGTATACCAAGCCAGAAACGTAAATCTATTTCGTGCTGTGGACTTCATGTGACTGATATGCTGATGATACCTACTCGCACTGTATGAATATTTGAATAATCCATGGTATAATATAACAGGTATTCTCTTCCCGAGATGGAACTTGACTACGTCACAAAGTGTTGCCACTGATTTTTCTTTTTCGTAAATTTAAGGACTTTCTCAATTAGTTCATGAATATTAAATAAAATATTAATTATCTTAGCTATTTAGTATCTCGCAATTCTCGCGTGATTCATCAATCCGATATTTTATAAATTGATATATGGATTATTAATTCGAAATTGGTATATAAAGTTCAAAAATACATTACGCTCGGGTAATTCAATTTCACACAGTGGCAACATATCAAACTGATGACGTAGTCAAGTTCCACCTACGTCATCAGCTGTCACGGGAAGAGAATACCTTATTTTATTATACCATGGAGTAATCCTTAAAATAAAACTTATCAGTTACCTCTTCTCCAGCAGCGGTGATGACGTCAAAGCCCACGAACCCGTAGAAGCAGACCGCGGCCCCCCGCAGCGTGCCCCACACCCCGTACGGGAAGAAACCCCCTGACCCATGGTTTTCTGGCACGTCTGCTGATGATATATACCAGTGCGCGCTGTCAGCTGAAAACGCATGAATAAGAAACGTGTTAAAATTAAAACACAGATATTGTGATCGCGAAGATAGTCTAAAGTTTAATCAACATCTTATGTAGACTTTTCAAAAGACCTTGATGTTTCAATATGTATTAGGTAACTGTTTTAAATAAAATCACAATTTGTCGCGCAAGACATATACCTACACGGTGATTTTTCATTGGTTTTGAAGCCGAAGGCCACTTCATAGGCATCGTTAGTAAGACCTAATAAGCTAGTCAAAATAAAAATTCAGAAACACATTAGTAGTAACGCCGCCATACACCGCCCGCCGGCCGGCCGGGGTCATCGATATTACGCAGCGTATAACAACGTGGTCTCGATCGAAAATCATTTACACAACTTTTTTATCTTATGACATGCAGAAATTTAGATTACGTATATGGATAGAGGAATTTATTTACTATACGACATTTTTTTTCCAAAACCAATGAAAAGTCAGCGTGTATACAGAATATACATATGTCTTATCCCTCCATCTCACCAAATACATAGATGATGATGATGATTCCAAACTAATAGATGCGCCTAGGGGGGAAGAATCCAATAATCGTACTTAATATAAACTTGTGTCAAAACTCATAAGGTCACAGCACACTTATCAACTCGGAAAGGGATCGACACCGTATCGCCTTTCGCCGCGCGGTCAACCAGGCGTCGACCTGACGTAGGCACGTAACCAAACAGGCTCAGCTTCGGTACGTCGACTCGACTACGGCTGGGCGACGCCGCGCTTACCGCTCGCCGGCCGCTCTGGTCTGGCTGGCACTAGATCATTTTAAACGTAAAGTGTAGCGCACGGTTATGTCTCGGTTCACAATACGCGAGTTGGCAATCATAGCCATAAATTTTTGATTATCTACAAATAAATAAAACGCGGCTGTGAGGAAACGGAGAGACGTCAGCTCGCATACAGAGAGGCGTAAGCGCGCGGACGACGAGCCGCAAGCGCGGGGACCGCTAGTTGACCGACCAGCAAAGTGGTTCGTGAGCTGGTCCCGAGGCGAGGCGTTTACGTTACGAATCCGAATAGTGTGCGTTGCAGTAGGAAGTTTCATACAAAGAATACTGAGCTGCTCGAGTTGATACGTTTACGTTCCTTTTACGAGTTGATAAGTGTGCTGTGACCTATAATCTTAACACACTAGAAGTAAAAAATCCCATATTATCTTATTCTATAGGTAAATATAGTGACAAACAAAGATTAAGTATGTAATGAGGTACCTTTGAAAGCCCCGGCGACGATCACGAGGCCGATAACCAGTAAGTTGAGCACCGTCAGCGCATTGCTGACGGTCGCTGACTCCTTCACCCCGGCCGCCAGCAACACTACAATATAAAAATCAACATCTTGAGCAAAACAACTGTACTTAGAGTCATACATACTATCACGTCTTTATCCTTTATGGGGCAGACATATGCTTTCGCAAGTAAAGCGACACCGGGCGTAGTCCGCTCTTGGATGGGTGACAATTGCCATAAAAAAAATTCTCGAGATCCTTCCTGCTTTGGAAGGCACGTATAAGTCGTTGGTCCCGGCCGACATCGTATTATGGCTGTCGTCAAGCTATGTCAGATGCCTTTAGGCAGCCGGAAAAATCTGACACCAGTGTTGGCCACTGACACACACGAAAAACAAAACAACAAACATGGAGCAGACCGAGCATTTTGTATCTTGCGGCTCTATGTGCAGTCAGAGCTCAGGGCCGCAAGACTCAAAACCACTTTTAGTGTGATGGTGGGCGATCGTAACCCTTAGCCAGGCCTGGCGATTATTTCATCTTTATATACAGATAATGGTAGATTGGATGATAATAAAGAAACTAATTTCTTATTTTTTTTTATTCCTATGTTTTCCTAAAAAAAACCCTCTGGTCTGGATATGACCACTGCCCATTTAAATATACATGATGTGGATTATATCTGACCACTGCCCAGTTAGGTCACAACATGTAAGTATGGAAAAAATAAAGGTGAATCCACATATAAGCCTAATATTAATAAAAAGAGGAAAGATTTGTGTGTTTCTTTGTATAAAACCTTATTTAAACATCAATGTAACCCCGAGGTATCAAAATTTTGGATATAAACGGCATTGCCGTATCCTTACTAATATTATAAATGCAAAAGTGTGTATGTATGTATGATCCATTTTCACGCTAAAACGGCTGAACCAATTTTCATGAAATTTAACGTAGAGTTATATTGGACCATGGAGAAGGACATAGGCTGGGTATCGGTTATTCTTCGATCCAAGAACCTATCCATCTACCATACAAAATATTTGATGTGTAAATATGGTTTTGCCTTTACATATGGATAAACGCTTGTAGGACAGTGGTTACACGATAACCACAAAAAGTTTTTCCAGACAGGCAGAAGTCACATCTTGAACACAAACTTTCGGCGTAAATATTTCAAAGAAAAACAAATATCATGTAAAACCGAAACATACTACATATAGTTCAATCTATCTGCTATCATAAAAACACAAATAGTATCACTTACCGGGATTTTTTTCGCCATAATCTAATAAAAACACTTCCACTCTGCTCAAAATTTTGCCGGTTGACCATTATTTTCACTTTGACAAGCGAAATGTCAAGTTTTTTCTTCTAGAGTCGTTTTTTTTTTCGTTCAGAAATCAACTGTATCATAGACATTAGACGGATGACATTTTGCGGTTTCTAGCTAGCATATGCTCGTCAGAAAAAAAATATTTCTGAGGTGGTTCGCTATGTGTACCCAGCCTGGCTAAGGGGTAAAGATGGAAAGCAATAAATATAGTGATAGTTGCTATTTTCGCGCAGGAAAACAAGCAGGTGTACAGTATTAAGTTTTTTCTTTTCTGAACATCATGAAAGATATTAGCTTAGTTTCTAATGGATACAAATTACCGACCTATGCGAGTTTGTGAATCAATCGGTACATGCGATTTTTGCTACTCACAGGCGTAAATCATGCCTGGCTACTTGGAAGGAGACTTAAGTATATCTCTTTCAGAGACACTACAGCTGCATGCGTTAACCTATCAACATTTTTATAGCACTTGGTCTTAAATGGTAGCTCACAACGCTTCTCCGAAAAGTTAAAATCTATGCTTCTTCTGAAGCACGGAGAAGTTTCCAAGAAGAGCAAGCATACCTAGTTATCATAGTTGGCAAGAATAAAAGTATTATATCGGCGTTAATCACACAGTACCTGGGTGACCGAGCTTTGCTCGGTCGTTTACATCTCACATTAACATTTTTTTTAAACTTGTCTAAGAACAGTACAAAATAAAAAATTATATATAAACTTGAACATAAAAAAAATACAAAAGTAAGTCACCGAGTGGGATTCGAACCCGTAACACTCTTTCTAGCGGTCAGCATCCTTAACCACTGAGCTAAGCCGATGGCGGCCGGCGCGCCTAAATTAGTGACCATATTCTGCGTGGAAAGAAAAACGCATGAAAACTCGAAAACACGCGTTTTCCCAAACATAAAACTAATCTAGATCGATAGTTTACCCCCGAAAACCCCAGTATACAAATTTTCTGCGAAATCGTTAGAGCCGTTTTTGAGATCACAGAAATTTATAAATAAATATATATATATACATACAAGAATTGCTCGTTTAAAGGTATAAGATACAAGAATTGCTCGTTTAAAGGTATAAGATACAAGAATTGCTCGTTTAAAGGTATAAGATACAAGAATTGCTCGTTTAAAGGTATAAGATTAAAAGGTAAGAAATATAAATAAAGTTTCATGTTATTACTGACCTGCGACGAACAAAACGGCGCAAAACGCGAGCAGATCGAAATGTGGTGAGAAGAAGCCCACTGTGATGGGAGCTACGGAGGTGAACCACGTGGACAAGGAGTGGTTTGTCATGCCGTCCACGACCAGACTGAGGCCCTTGGCGATGCTGGCTGTGCCTGTGAAAGAAAGGATATACAAGAAAGATAAACTTATGTCTTCCTTAACACAGAATTAACTTGAGTATTACATACAGAACGGAATCTCCTAAGGTCCTGAGCAATATACCATGGTATAATAAAATAAGGTATTCTCTTCCCGTGACAGCTGATGACGTAGGTGGAACTTGGCTACGTCATCAGTTTGATATGTTGCCACTGTGTGAAATTGAATTACCCGAGCGTAATGCATTTTTGAACTTTATATACCAATTTCGAATTAATAATCCATTATATCAATTTATAAAATATTGAATTGATGAATCACGCGAGAATCGCGAGATACTAAATAGCTAAGTTACTTAATATTTTATTAAATATTCATGAACTAATTGAAAATGTCCTTAAATTTACTGAAAAGAACAATCAGTGGCAACACTTTGTGACGTAGTCAAGTTCCATCTCGGGAAGAGAATACCTGTTTTATTATACCATGCAATATACGTCCCCGCCCCCCGTCCCCGCACCTCTTCTCTTCCCAGCCCACTCAAAACGTGTGGGTGGAGGGTGGTGAGCGGGCGGCTGCAGCTACCTCAACAAGGCGAGAACGGGGGAGAGGAACGGGGAACGCATATTTCGCAGGACCTTAGGAGATTTCGTTCTGTATATAATACTACTACCTGGGCGACCGAGCTTTGCTCGGTTACATCTCAAACATTAACTACATTTTTTTAAACTTGTCTAAAAACAATACAAAATATATTTTTTTATATAAACTTGAACATAAAAAAAACAAAAGTAAGTCACCGAGTGGGATTCGAACCCGTAACACTCTTTCTAGCGGTCCGCATCTTACCGCTGAGCTAAACGGATGGCGGCCGGCGCGACGAAATTAGCGACCATATTCTGCGTGGAAAGAAAAACGCATGAAAACTCGAAAACACGCGTTTTCCCAACCATAAGACTAATCTAGATCGATTGTTTACACCCGAAAAACCCCCATATGCCAATTTTCTGCGAAATCGTTAGAGCCGTTTTCGAGATCACAGAAATATATAAATTAATAAATATACAAGAATTGCTCGTTTAAAGGTATAAGATTAATTCTGTGTCCTTAATTTTCAGTAGATGGCGCTTTATGGTAATAATAAAGACAATATAATCTCTTATTTCTATTATTTAACCCATTCGCAACCGCCAATACCAGACACAATAGAAAGACAATGAACGTGGGCATTTATAAATGCCGTCCGGGTCTTTACAAGGTAAATAAAGTAGTACTATGTAATACTATTATTAATTCTGTGGTAGTACTCTAATTATGCCTGCCCAGCGCCATACAAACATAATTATTTCTCTTCCTTGTCACTAGATGGCGCTTTAGGCATGCAATCATATGCAGTAACGCACACGACGCGCGCCGGATATTTGCGCGTCGTGTGCGTTACTGCATATGATTAAAAAGTGCATTACGGATTAGTCTGTCGTCTGCGTTGGGCCTTATGGTAATAAATCAAACATTAAAATCTTTTATTACTATTATTTAAATAAAGTAGTACCTACCTTAATTCATTACATTTATAAGACTTATATGAAATGCAATCAATATTTTTAAAGCATGTTCAATACATAGGGTGGACGTACCTAATACCAGCCCCGTACCTAATACCAGCCTTTCAACGTTTTTTTAGATAATAAGGTTTCTGTAAACATAACGTGGCAAGAACTTTTTTTAAAAATTATAAACCATTTGGTCCAAAATATTTGTTAAATATGGTGACACTGGACTGAGTACTTCGACGTCAATCGTCAATTAAAGCTAGGCGACTATGGACGGCGGCCATTTTGCTAAAAAAATGATAAGTTCCGGAGTCACTAAAACAAAGTATTTCTCTTATTTCTTCAGCTCTACTGTTCTTGATTTGGTTTATTTTGTATTATGATAAAGTTGTGAATCGATTTCTAAATAATAATTTAGGTTTTGTCTCTCATATCAGCTGAAATTAATGGGGCTGTAGTTAGATACATCAAATGTATGGAGTATGTAATTTCAGCCACTCTAGGCCACTCTAGGCTGGTATTAGGTTAGATGGAGTACCTAATTCCAGCCACCCTAGGCTGGTATTAGGTTAGATGGAGTACCTAATTTCAGCCACCCTATTAGGCTGGTATTAGGTTTAACGGAGTACCTAATTCCAGCCACCTGAGGCTGGTATCACACTAGGCTGATATTCGGTACGTGAAAGGGTGGTATTAGATACCGAGAGGCTGTAATTAGAGCCGAAGGGTACTTTTCTATATTTTATTGTTTTAAAAATTTGCAGTTAGATTTATGGTCAATTCAGATATTAATTATGATTTTCAAATACATAACCTATCAACCTAAAAAAGAAACAATTGATTTCAGCCTATACTTAAAGCAGTATAATTTTTTAAAGGTGAAATTTGTACCAAAAGGCTGACATTAGGTACGTCCACCCTACTTCCTTTGTCACTTTTTTGCTAGTCGTGTGTGCTGCCATCTCTGTTTGCCTACCCGCAACTAGTATTGCCTACTTAAGGGCCCTAGTTTGTATGGCGTTGGGTATCTATTACGTTAGTAATAATAATATTATCTATAACAAGGTTTGTATTCGGAAGATCGGACTCGAACGGACAACGAAGTCAATGTAAAATGGACCAGAAAAAGCCGGAAAGCAGAACCTCAGGCTGAGTAAGACAGCTAAATATGTAACCGGGGACCAGTTCCACTTTCTCTTTTTCTTACGACTCTTCTCCAATTTAAACCCACTGTCAATTTGAGTTCATCCTCCCATCTTGTGACTTGTCTTCCTTGACTTCTTTTACCTTCTCTGTACCCTAACACTTAGGTCCTAAACATACATACAATCACGTTTTTATCCCTCATAGGAAGACAGAGCATTCTGGTCTTGCGGTTCTAAGCAGATGAAGCCTAGGGCTGCAAGACTTAAAGGCCACTTCTAGCTTGATGTGGGGAAGAAGGTGAATCATCATCATCATCAACATATCAGCCGCATAACGTCCAATGCTGGACATAAGCCTCTCCCAAGGATTTCCAAAATGACCGATCTAGAGCGGCTTCCAGTGACCTTGGTCAGGTCGACAGACCACCTTGCGGGTGGGTGTCCTACGCTTCGCTTGCCAGTACGTGGTCGCCATTCGAGTACCTTTTTGCCCCATCGGCCATCGGTTCGAAGAAAAGAAGGTGGATAAAGGAATCAAAATCTTACTAAACAACCCCTCTAGAATGTTGTTCCATCCCACGACGAAGGCAGCCAGTTCACCTATCGTCACGTATGTGTAGATGTAGGCGGACCCTGCGCGCGGGATCCGAGACCCTAACTCTGCATAGCACAGGCCTGGAAAAAGTTATATAAAGTTATTATGGGCTCACACAACTAGTAAATGGGTCCCTACAGACGGACAAAGGTCAAGAAGAAAACTTAAAATGAGATGGACAAACTTATATTTTGATTAAAACTAACGTGGGACATAATTAGAATGTTAACGGGGTATTGATACTTACGTATAGAGTCAACTACTGGCCGACATGTTTCAACCTCTTTGATTGCCAAGCGGAATAATTTCCCGGCTTTGATCATTTGAAGAGTGCCGTGTGGTTCCCGGCAGAGTAGGATAGGGCCACTCCAAGTCCCCCGTGGATGTCTAGAAGGCGACTTAGGAAATACAAGCTAAACAAAGCTTATAAACATCAATAAGACCTCTCCAACCCGTCTGGTCAGCGTGGAGAATGTAGGCCAAGTCCTCTGGCTGCTCTGGCCAAGTATGGCTCTTGTAGTACAGAGAGGGTCGTGCTCCTGCAGTGGAGACAAAAAGACCCGATGTTGATTGAACAGAAGTAGCTTACCAGCTAACAGCGCTGCTACAGCTGCGATGAGAAATGACAGGACTACCGAAGGTCCTGCGAGATGGACAGCCACGTAACCCAGCAGTACGTAGGTGCCGATGCCCAGGGTGCTGCCTACTCCTAAGCCAGTCAGGTCCCAGCGGGTCAGGCATCTGGAAATGGATGGACAGGAGTTTACCCCTTTAGTTTCCTGGCCCAGTTCTATATGAGTTTTTCCAAACTACTGGCACAGGTATGGCACGTCATAGTAGCGGAGTAAAATGTATGCTTACTATTACTACTAAAAATGAAACTATACATCCGTGCACACGGCAATATGTGTGTGCAGGGCCGGATTTAGAGGTCGAGAGGCTTCGGGGCAACAAAGGAGTGGAGGCCCCCTGGCCCCAAATTATTTTCCAAATAAAGTGGACAATTTTTTTCAGTTGAGTTTTTCAATAAATAATTTATTGTGGAACCAAGTATAGATTATTTTATTATTTAACAAACATATAAATATAATCGGTAACGAGAAATATCTGAAATTAAATTTTAGCGTTAACGAATGGAATCTTCCGAGCTTTTTTCGTCGAAAAAACGTTTTTTGAAGTCTCCATTGTTGTGCCCCTCTTTCGTGGAGGCCCCGGGGCTGTAGCCCCGGTTGCCCCCCCCCCCCTAAATCCGGCTCTGTGTGTGTGTGTTCACCGCTCAACACCCTCGACATGGCGAAACCGGGTGAAAGGTGTGCGGGTACGGGGACCTTAGGAGATTCCCTTCTGTATGTAATACATATATTCATTCTGTGTTACTAATGGTCCTAAAGACCGGTTTTAAAGACCGGGTTAAAAATATAATTATTGAAGATCGAAAAAGAAAGTAGAACATCTTGAAACAAACTTGAAGAATTTTTAAATCG
Source organism: Acrobasis consociella (assembly GCA_963555685.1). Lineage (NCBI taxonomy): Eukaryota > Metazoa > Arthropoda > Insecta > Lepidoptera > Pyralidae > Acrobasis > Acrobasis consociella. The sequence goes on from OY743118.1 coordinate 1,588,119, forward strand.
CGTCTTTAAATAATTTCCTTCTTTTTTGGAAGTCGGTTAAAAATAATTAAAAGGGAGGATCTCATGTTACAGAGATCGAAGACCCACCTTTTCAAATTCCCAGCTTCCAACTGGCTGGAAGTGAACTGTTTCCTCCTGTTGACAACTTTACACAGACGCGTGCCACCAGCCATTAGCCCACGCCCCAATCCCACATTTGGGCAGCTCGCTTATGTTACCTGAAATATATTTTTTATTATCTATAATATGAGTTATCTATAAATTGGTCAGACTTACGTTAATAATTATATTATCTTTGGTCAGACGATCTAAGGGCATACAAAAAGAGTTGGCAAACTCTCGCCACTGATAGAAATTTGTGGAAAACTAGAGTGGAGGTCTTTGCCCAACACTGGGACACTGCGTACTTATAAAAAATCTATAATAGCCCCATCGTTGGGCAAAATTCTATCTGTTTCCATTTTTCGTAGTCCTTAGACGTGATCTGCCATTATAGTCATATCAGCTACCGAAGCCTACTGCTGGACATATAGGTCTCCTATGTGATTTGAATTATTTTGTGATTACTATGTGATTTACAAATCACATAGTATGTAACTTTGACTTCCGCAAAGTAACACCTGAATCTATTAACTATATAGGTCTCCCCCAAGGATTTCCAAAACGACCGATCGGAATAATTGATTTTACGTGATCTGCTATAAAATAAATAAATAAATATACAACGTGAAAGGAACATACCCGTGATAAGTCTTTTTTTACTGATATTTTAATTTTATTATGCTATATTGATCTTGATTGCTTCCATGCTGGTCTGGGAGACAAGAAAAAACTTAGAATGTACCAGCTGCTTCTCTGCCCGGGCAGATCGTAAGAGCCGATCGAGGGAATGGGCAAAAAATCGAATCTTATTAATAGGCGATGCGGCTAGCAACCCATCACTATTTTGATTACTTTATCCACCTTTTTGCCTACATCAAGCTAAAAGTGGCCTTTGAGTCTTGCAGCCCTGAGTTCTATCTGCTTAGACTCAAAAAGCTCTGTCTGCCCCATTAGGGATAAAGACGTGATAGTATGTATGTATGTATATTGATCTTGAAAGTATAGGCGGCGTATAGCCCGTGATTCGATTTATAACGAGTATGTCCCTTCCACATTAAAAAGTAAAGGGACAAAATCACACTGATCAAAAAAAATCTTTGTTTTAATGTTAACTGACACTGCCAGGCTCCGAAAAAAAAAATTAAAAAATTACAAAGGCGTACGAACACAAAACCACTTATAAAATATCACAACACGCACGTAACTTTCCATAGAATAACTATTTTTTAAAGAAACGTTTTTATTATCTGCAGATTGTGATCTCGGTTAAACCTTATCTATGACCTTACTCGTAGTTCCACTCCGTTGCACAAGATCATGATGAGTGGAACACGCGCTGGTGACGTCACAGATGCAGCAGGAATTAAAATAGAAAATACATTTTACAAGACGTAATTAAGAAAAAAGAAATAAGAACAAATAAAACTAAACTTATACTAGATTATGCTATATTTAAAAAAAACATATTGTCAATGCGGCGTGGTTGCTAGAACGCTGGCTGCGTTTCCTCGCTGGATAGCAATGCTGATCCGTTGAGCAGAAAAGCAGCCAGCCCTCTTGTCACCTATGGAGGCTAACCGTCGCTGCGAGATCTCCTTAAAGGCACAAATATATAATCTCCACTGAGAGAAGAATATTTGCGCCGCTTGGCAGCTTCACCTTCAGCAGCCGCCCCGGCCCTCAAGGCTGTGTCAACACATGTTGCGTCCCACACTAGAGCCCTTCCGCGTTCCCAGGGTATCAGCGACATCCCATCTGGCCTCTTGCCATCATTTCGTGTTACACCCCGGGGTTCCAGGATGCAGGGAACGTTTATGGTAGCAAGAGCCCTTTTGATGATGTCATTTAAAGGAGCTCCGAATTATTTGTAGAATTAGCCTTGACCGGTCTAATGGTACAAGGAAATCACTGTTCACCGTTCATCGGTACAAAGAGAAAATTTTACGCCGCTACCTTTTCTCACCGACAGCTCGGTTCGCCGAAATCATTTTTAAAATAAAAGTGTTTCACAGATACATTTATCTGCAGATAAGGCGATTCGCAGAAAGCTGTGTGCGAATTGGTATTTTATCGATACAACGCATTGCAGAAAGCACTATAGTATTTAGTAAACAGTAATTTCTATGTACAGTTAGATCGGTCAAGGGAAATTCTATAAATCATTCTGAGCTCTTTATAAATGGACATTAATTTCTGACCCATACCTAATTTAGATTTTAGTATAATTGTAAGTTGACGTTTTTGGAGAAAATGCTGCAGTACAGTTTGTTGCCGCTTCTTCTGTACTTGGGCTTACGAAGCGGCAATAAACTTAATTGTAAGTAAATGATCTGACGTCAACAACTTCCTATTATAAAATTAAATAAAAATAAGTTTAAAAAAAACATTTTTTGTACAAGCTTATATTGTGAGTCCAAAGTTCTTACTAAGAAACATAAGCCCAAACTCTGTGGAGTGTTGGAATATACAAAAATAAATTTGTCTCTCTCTAACTTCAGGAAGTCTGTCCCTTTCAGTCAGTTTGTTTATGAATAAAACAGAGTCTTTATTATCGAAGTCCGAGTTACATAGAGGTACATCTAGGCTCCCTCAGAACTTAGTGAGTTCCCAGCCCTTGTCTCAGCTATACGTTGCCGCACATAAAAAACACCTTTCAATTTAAAAGTGAAATAAACAATAATATTATATTTAATTTCGTCTTTCATTGGCTTCCATAATCCAACAGTTGCGTCATTTCATTACCGAGTTGCAAGCCGCTCTAGATCGGTCATTTTGGAAATCTTTGGGAGAGGCCTATGTCTAGCAGTGGACGTTATGAGGCTCAAATGATGATGATGATGATTGTTCAGTTCCATCGACCACCCTCTGCTTCTCTTCCCGCGCAGATCGTAAAAGCCGATCGAGGGAATGGGCAAAAATGCAAATCATGTTAACAGGCGATGCGGCTAGCAACCCATCACTGTATTGATTGCTTTTTCATCTTCTCGCCCACCATGACGCTAAAAGTGGCTTTTGGGTCTTGCGGCCCTGGGCTCTGCATAGAACCGCAAGACCCAAAATGCTCTGTCTGCCCCATTAGGGATAAAGACGTGATAGTATGTATGTATGTATGTATCGAGCACCCTCTATCTCCGTGATCAGACCCTAGGCATCGTCTACCATAAAGTGCTCGTCAAGACAAATCAAACGAGTCCTATTCAATGACTATGTTGTTTTATAATTGCATGAGTTCTATCAAATATCTCCTGGCTACATCATTGACTTCATAATATTGCATTGTTATTCGATTTACACAAGTATATAAAATCTCAGCTAAATCTATTTATTTATTTATAAAATCTTTATTGACCATAATGGTACAAAAGGTGGACTTAATGGCATTAAGTCGACCTTAAGAAAGTGCGGTAGATTTAGCATTAAGTTAATGCTAAATCTACCGTACTTTTTTGTCTGAACAACTTTTTTATCCTACAAACTTGGTGATTCGCAAAGGTCTACAGCTCACAGAGCTAGTTACCTGTGCCCCAGGTTCTGTATACTCCGTTAGGGATTAAGACGTTACAATACAACTAACTTATAACTCAAAACCCAAACGCATGATTTCTCCGAAGATCACCACCTTAGGCAGCAGTAGTGAGTCTGCTCCTGATAAGATAAGGCTGATAACAGATGCGGTACAGCCGCCGAGCAAACGCGCCGCTTGCTGAGATTTTGTTAGTATAGTTGTTGCCGATGATTTTGCCCAATTTTAACTCCCGAAGAAGAAGAAGGGTGTTATAGTTTGATGTGACTGCGTGTCTGTCTGTGGCATCGTAACTCCAGAATTTTTCGGAAGGGGTTCAGTGCTGCCCCAATTTGAAATAGATTATTTGAAAGGAAACGGAGATATAATTTAAAAAATTGTCTTGATCAAGCCCTAGATAACCTTTCAAACTATTTTATGAATTATTGTTTACAGTTTAAAGTGAGAACGTGAAGCATGTCTACGCACATTTGCGAAAAACGGACTCTTTTGGTGCATTTGTTAAATAGTAACAACAAATAATAATTGTATTTATTAAAAAAATAAATAAAAAACATGTCCTTTATAAATTATTAAGGATTAAACTCATCGATTTAAGTTTTTTGCAAACAAACACGTGTGACCAGGCTGATGTATCATAAATTACAACTTTTACAGCGTTATCTGAGACCCCGTGAGACACACGATTAACATAATAAAAAAATAGTATTATCCTAATTAGATTAGGCGAATATATTGATAACAAGAAATGGAATAAAGATTATAATTTAATTAATCACTTATTTTCAAAACTCTACTTAATCATCGTATAAAACAGCATATACATTACTTAAGAGTCCCCTTACCCTAGACAAAAATACAACTTTCCATACAAACGTAGTCTACGTTTTATTTAAAAACGTCATGTCCGATATCGGCAAAATTTTGTAATTTCAAAGATACTGCAATTATCTAGGGTAATAACTGGTTTCTTACACTAAAAATATGAATTTGAAATAGAATATAGTGTTTTATATCAATTTTCCATCCATCAGTATGGGAAACTTCTAAATCGTTATATTTTCTTTCCAGTTCATAATTTTACCGTAGGAAACCAGTTATTACCCTAGATAATTGCAATTTCCAATTTTTACCGGAATCTGACATGTGGTTTTAATTAAACGTAGACTACGTTTGTATGGAGAAGTCTAGGGTAAGAGGACTCAAAGACCCTGGCGTTGAAATCTGTACTTTACATGCTGAGAGAACAGTTACAGAAAAGCTTAATTTCTCGATTATATCTATTAGGCGCTTAAGTATATACGATATTTTCACGTTATCTTAGTATAAGTACTTAAAAACTAAACTCATCGCATATGAATTTCGCCTTATTAGCGAAGCGTGTGACGAACGACCCAAAATGTACCTTACGTCTGCGTAGCAAACGGTCCATTTCACTTTATCTCTGGTGTTTTCAACAATTTCAACCTTGTATATGACTACATGCTAGAGGGGCCGATTGTCTGGGGAATGCGCCTGGTGGAGATATAGATATACACCTGGCCTAGTACTGATTTAAACTCGGATAATGATAGGGGTGTAAGTGTGGCTACGCACTGGTCTAAAGCCTTATGGAAAAGCTCGTTAAGAAGAAGTACTGTCCAGTTACTTTTTGTGATTGAGTGATTGTAAAGATCGAATACGGAATGATACCATAAGGGAGCGGTGTGGAGTAAAAGAGGATGTTGTGACAAAAATAGACAAAGGGATGTTAAGATGGTTTGGGCATGTAGAAAGGATGGATGAAAAGAGATTGACGAAAAATATTTATATAACAAATGTGAAAGGAACAGTAGGAAAGGGTCGGCCTCGGCGAACATTCTGCGACCATATTGCAGACGTTCTAAAAAAAGGAGAGGTAAAAAGTACCCGTAACCGAAGGGCATGTATGAAGAGATTGATGAGTTTAGATGAAGCAAAAGAGGTTTGTCAGGATCGTAGCAAGTGGAGGTCCATAGTCTCTGCCTACACCTGCGGGAAACAGGCGTGATATTATGTATGTATGTATTGAGCGATTGTAGTAATCCTTTTTCGATTTCACTAGGTAAGGAGCTACGACTTTCTAGATCCGAATTAAGGCCTAGGGGCCCGCACAACTAGCTACGCCAGGCCCTTCTAACGCTAGGGTCGCCGTCTCGCCCAGCGCCCTCCATCACGCCCTGGGCTCTATCTGTTTAGAGCCGCAAGACCCAAAAAGCTCTGTCGGTCCTATTTGAAATAAAGCGTCATACTTAGTGTTGCCGTGTGGTTCCCGGCCGAGTAGAATAGGGCCACTCCAAGTCCTCCCGTGGATGTCGTAACAGGCGACTTAGGAATACAAGCTAAACAAAGCTAATAAACATCAATGAGACCTCTCCAACCCGTCTGGCCACCGAGGAGAGTGTAGGCCAAGCCCTCTGGCTGCTCTGGCCAAGTATGACAGAGAGGGTCGTGCTCCTGCAGTGGATACAAAAAGACCTGATAATGATGGCTTAGTGTTACTTACACAAGCAAAATCAAAGTATGCAAGGTGTAGACAAGATAAAAATCTTCAGTCATCGTTCATAGTACAATGTCTCATGAATTTCAGGACTTACAAACAACCACCTGATTTTCCACTACAGCTAATAGAAAAACAACTAACCTTTACCACCTTCCTTATGTAAAACACTTCACTGTCACACAAATGTATCCATATTCGGGCACTAAGTAGCTGCGCCTAAAACAATGTGCGGACTGAGCGAGCGAGTGAGCGTTATCAGTTATCAGATAAGAGGAGGTGTTTGATTGGTATTTGATTATCATTTATCTTGCCATATCGAAGATGAATGTAAGAGTGCGTTGGGAAACTGATATCATTTATTTTTACCGTTTGCTCCCGATGAGTAACACTCTCGGACACCTCTTGGGTACTGTTACTTAAGGGGAAAAGCTTTCCGATGAGTGTTACTCACTGTAACTAACATTCTTTCCATTGAGTTTATTTTTGGTCCCGATGAGTAACAGCCTCAGACACCTCTTGGGTACTGTTACTCTAGGGGAAAAACTTCCCGGTGAGTGTCACTCATTACAAATAACGTTCTTCCCAATGATTTTATATTTGGTCCCGATGAGTAACACTCTCGGACACCTATTGGGTACTGTTGCTCAAGGGGATAACTTCCCGATGAGTATATTAACTCATTGCAACTACAATTCTTCCCAATGAGTTTATGAGTCTCACTCTGTCATATCGCGCTCCGTATTCTCGTCAAGTAAGTACCTATTTAAGAAACAGTGACATTTTTACACTCAGTGACTTTTTTTTTTCAGGTACTTTACAGACGGGAATACAGCACTCCGTCCGTATTCCCGTTGAGTAACAGTAACAATAAACTAATGAGTAACACTGGAACTTATCGGGTTTTTGAAGTGAAAACTTCTGTAGCGGCGTTGTGCATTTTTTTTGGGATGGGTAAAAAATCTAAAACTCGCGTCAGGACACGTGACCCTGATCGAAAATTCGTGAGACGGCGCAAGGCGCTTGCGCGAATGTTCGTGTGTGTTTATGTTACAGCGTGCTAATAAAATGTCATGTTTGTGTACGATAGCCAAATAAATAAATATTGTATTCTACCACATAAATGAGAGTACTTTTATACTGATAATTAAAGCAATTCGTGCAAAATTATTCCCTAACCACTCCAAAATATCAAAAATGCACAACGTTAATATTCAAGTTTTCACTTCTGCCGGCACTCCCAGAGTGCAACCCGTCGTTTTTTTTTCTCCTTGATTAACATTGGTACTGAAAAGGGTTTACTCGGCGGGAACAAACGATTTTTATATGTATAGTTCAAGGAAGAACTATATAGACCAACTAAGAGAAAAAGCAGAGGTCATGTCGCAGGATTAGTCCATAAAGTTATCATCATCTGCCTTACCTTACCCCATTATCTAGGGTCGGCGCAGTGTGTCTTCTCCTTCCACAGTCTGTTTCCCGTCAAACTAACATCTACTCCTATTACCTCCATTTCTTGCTTTACGCATTCCATCCACCTCTTTTTTGGTCTTCCCCTTCCTCTATTTCCACTAACCTTCATGCTTGACTTTCTTTTTGTTGCGTGTTGATCCTCTCTTCTAATTACATTTCCAAACCATGACAACAGATTGCTTCTCACTTTCTCGTTTATTGGTGCTTCCTTTAACTTTAGTTATATATCAAGCCCTAAAAAGTAAGGAAGATTACCGAGAAGTTTGGCGCCATAACTCTACCGACAAGAGCCAACTAAGCTCTTAAATAAGAAAAAAACTAGCCAATACTAACTTACTTACGAATCTTACGATGTCACTGTTGTAGCTTGCGTCATCTACAGATCTTCTCGGAGTGCTTCGACATCTTCACAGGCTTTATCTCTCCAGCGACACCTAGGGCGACCCAAAGTTGTTCAATACAAGGGATTGAATCTACTAGGTATGTCTGTAATATGTTTTAATTCTACAGACAAATATTTATTCTATAGATAAATATTATTAACATTTCTAATTACTTGTAATAAATTGTAGTAATAGTAAGTACTTAGGTAATTGTCATTTTTAAGGCGTGATTGTTATTGTTTCATTGTATTCTATATGAGGAATAGCATGTTACTTTTAACTTTACTTTAATTCCGACACAATGTACCTACATATTGTTTATGGAAATCAATAAATAAACGTTAAAAAATGTCAGACCTTGGTTACTGTAATGTTTTAATATATTTGTAAAGAGATAATAGTTATCAATGTGTTAGTGACCAACATTTATCTTATACATGTCTAACTAAAGTATCTAATCAAGCCAATCGAAGCAAAATGGGCATAAAAAAATAAAATCTTGTATTTTATTTTTGTTTATTTTACAACTTGAAGATGTTTTTCATGACACTTAGCTAGGCACTAGAACAATTGTTTCTTTTTTGTATGTGTGTAAGTGGCCAACATTAGTGTCAGATTATTCAAGCCGCCAAAAGTGTCTGACATAGCTTGGCGACTACCATACAATGACGACAGCCGGGCCCAAGCCTTCCGAAGCACGAAGGAGCTCACGAAAAACTATTACGTCACTTGTGGTCACCCATCCAAGAGCGGACCACGCCAGGTTGCTTAACTCCCAACCGGGTCACTGGGATCAGACCAGTGAAACTTTCGATCTTCAACCTGCATTGCCAAATTCATTTCTGCATTACTGACTATCGCGAACACCTCACTTTTAATCCTCAACTGCTCTGCAATAGGGAAACCCTTCACTGTCCTTCCCATGTTCAAAAAAAAACCTATCAAAGGATCATATTCATCCTGGTTCCCTTCACTAGCAGCCGGAACAACTCTTTGTTCCAAATAATCTTTAGATCCAGTAGCTGTGGAATTTTCGTCAAAATTTCTTGAAATCGTCAACATGCTTTCCTTAGCTGAGAAAGTAAATGGATCAACTGAGTCGCATTTCGGAGAAGTAGCTGATTCTTCTTCTGAAAATTGACTTTGTGGAGAAGAAGGATCACCGCTTGTATCATTTTGGTCTTCATTTTGTAGGAATAGCTGTAAGAACTGCAATTCTTTGGTGTACTTCGCCGGTCGCATCCTGGCGCCTTTATAGCTCTTGGTCTTCCGAAGCGCCAGAGCTTTCCGGTAGTTGTCTCTTATCTTGTTCCATCGTTCTTTGCACGCCTTGCCTGCGGAATAACCAAAGGAAATTATAAATAAATAAATATATAGGGACAAATTACACTGATTGAGCTAGCCCCAAAGTAAGTTCGAGACTACGATACTATATTTTATAACAAACTAGAGGTAGCGCGCGGCTTCGCCCGCGTTAACCACACGAGGGGAGTCGCGGGCGCGATGCAATATAGCCTATAGCCTTCCTCGATAAACGACCTATCTAACACCTAAAATATTTTTCAAATCGGACCAGTGGTTCCTGAGATTAGCGCGTTAAAACAAACAAACTCTCCAGCTTTATATATAAGTATGGATACGTATATAGATAAACATCTAAGATCCAGTACAATTTGAAAAAGGCCATTTTCCTACTTGCCCTGACCGGGGATCGAACCCGGGACCTCGGGGTGGCGGACTTGCATTGCATGGTGATCACTACGCCACGGAGGTCGTCGTCGAAATTGTAAGGAAACATCGGTACTTCATACTATATTACGTCCTCATCCCTGTAATCCTTAAATTACGATTACGTCACACATTAAGGGGAAGGGGATCAATGAAGTGTGACTTTGTGTGACAAAGGTTTACAAAACTTTTTTTAATTTCCTATATTTGTCCCCAGAAAATGGCTCTTATTTTAAAATATATTTAACTAGCTGACACGGCGAACTTCGTACCGCCTAACAGTCAATGAATGTCGTGTTACTTTTTAGCTGAACTAATTTAGGCTTTGATGAACGTAAAACAATGATACAAAATAATATATTTATATAGATAGAAACAAAAAAGTATTTTATTATGATGAATGATGATGAAAACATACATACAGAATGAGAATAAAAAAAAAAAAAAAAATAGTAATTAAGTACTTCAATCGAGACATAGACAATAGCTCAAAGAGTATCCACTGCGTATGAATAGCTTAAGGCGGGTCTCCTGCACCAAAATATCCAAAACATTACACAAAAACACGCAAACAAAGGGGCGTGGCCATACACAATTGTCTATGGCATACACATGTTTCTGCTTTCGAAAGCAGGTGGAAAACATGCCCTGCGCGGGGACGAGAGGGGAAGGATTTCTTTTTTAATTATTTTACGGTTTTGGTTTAGAGTCCTTTGGAGCCTACCTCTATTATCTGCAATTGGTAAAACGCAGAACACATCTTCTAGTTCTTCGTCAGGCAGAAATGATGATAACAGTAATCAGAAATAAATATTATTAGGTACCTTAAGTGTCATTTTTGAAACGCGGAGTCACCTAAACGAATAGTTTTTCCGTACAAAAAACCGTTCGTTTAGTTACTCCGCGTTTGAAAAGTAGCACCTCATGATGAAGTCAACCATAAAGAAATGTTTCATTCAAAACAGAAATTATTTGCAGGAGACGGTTTGTGTATGAAAAATAATATTTTTGTTTTGTTTTTGTTTCATGTTTTTTGTGTAATGTTTCGAGATTTCTGGCGCAGGAGACCCGCCTTTATCAAGAAAAATCATAGACAACCTATAAAAAGACACTTTTTTTTTTCCTTAATCTTATAACCTTTACCAACTGATTTTTTATTCCCTAAATTCCGTTCCTTTCCGATGATTTTATGTTTTTACTGTAGAATAAATCTTAGGTATGTACCTGAACTTTGTAGACATTTTACAAAAAATAAATTTCTGAACGCACACATGATGTCTTCAGAAAAAAATAAAGTTGTGGCTTAAAGGTCTCAGCAACCAGGCCATAAGCTCCAAAAAAAAAATGTTGTTGCTCTATTTGACAGGATTGGACAACAAATGTTTGACATGTAGTAAACAAATCAGCATCTATTGAAATGATTAAGTATTCTTTACACATATCGAGTTTTCATTGTTTTTAAGATGTATTCTGCTATTCGGGACGGAAACAAATCCAACAAATCAAAAACCATGGCAATCGGTCCAGCCGTTCTCGAGTTATAAGTGTTGTAACAAACACGACTTTCTTTTATATATATAGATTACACGTCTGTATTTATGTCATAGAATTACACCATCCTACCAATTTTCAGCTGATTTGGTCCGGTAGATTCGGAGAAAATTGGTTGTGACAGACAGACGCACAGACAGACGCAGGGGTCCTATAAGGGTTACGTTTTTTCATCTTTTGTACGGATCCCTAAAAAGGAACACTGAGGAAAGCAAAGCACGCACTCGTCTATACAAACACAGAAAACGGTATCCACTTCTAAATGTTATCGATGATTTTTAGTATGTAACTAACACAATAAGTACCTGGGCGACCGAGCTTTGCTCGGTTACATCTCAAACATTAACAATTTTTTTTTAAACTTGTCTAAAAACAATGCAAAATAAAAAAAATATATAAACTTAAACATAAAAAAAAACAAAAGTAAGTCACCGAGTGGGATTCGAACCCGTAACACTCTTTCTAGCGGTCAGCATCCATAACCACTGAGCTAAGCCGATGGCGGCCGGCGCGCCGAAATTAGCGACCATATTTTGCGTGGAAAGAAAAACGCATGAAAACTCGAAAACACGCGTTTTCCCAAACATAAAACTAATCTAGATCGATAGTTTACCCCCGAAAACCCCCATATACAAATTTTCAGCGAAATCGTTAGAGCCGTTTTCGAGATCACAGAAATTTATAAATAAATATATATATATACATACAAGAATTGCTCGTTTAAAGGTATAAGATATGTTTATAAAATTAAAAATACAAAGTGGAAGGGACATACCCGTAATAAATCAAACCACGGGCTATACTAGATCACTGTAGCATAAAAAAATTAAAATAAAATAACAATCAAGAAACTAAAAAAAAAATGACATTCCCTATTTCTCATAAAGATTGCTCGGGCGGCTGGACACTTTAGTATGGAAATGCCAATTTTTTTCTTGTTCTTTTAATTTCATTGTACAGGGTGGCCAATTTGGAGGTATACAACTTTTTTTTGCCGCCATTTTGTTTTGGCGGTAAATATGACAATTGTTGCATGAATATTACTTTGTGTAGATACGGCAAATTTATTATGGAGCGTTTTACGACGGAACAACGTCTTTTAATTATTAAAACGTTTTACGAAACATTAAAAATAATGTTTCTCGGTCGATTAATTTCGAGATACGGTAACATTGATTGGTCCCCAAGATCGCCTTCTGTGGGGCTATCTAAAGGGACGTGTCTATGCTAACAGGCCAATGAACCTTCAGCAATTAAATCAAAATATTCGAGACACAGTCACTGAGAAAACGTAGGAAATGAGTAAAAATGTGATGAAAAACGCGATGAAAAGGGTTCACATCTGTGATGCTGCTAGAGGTGGACATGTCTGACATTATTTTCCATGTTTATTTGCCGGCCCTAAATATTATATTTAACAAGGAATACTTAATATATTTTATATTTCATAGAATAAAAATACAAAACTAAAGTGTATACCTGTTATTTGGCCACCCTGTACTATAGGCCCGTGGTCCGAATTATTACGGGTATGACCCTTCCACATTGTACATTAGCAAAAAGGTCTTTTACAGAAAAGAATCACAAGAAAAGCACATGACCTTAAGTTACAGATATGTGGCACTAACTACAGTAAAAAACCCCTGACTGTCTGACGTCATCTAGTGATGAGTAGCAGAACTACCGATACGATTTGATATCCGTAGCGCCATCTATTTTTTGTTAGCGAAAGCCCTTACTTTCAAGAGTTTCAAGCGTTAACCCCCAATAACTTTAAACAGCCGAACAGATTTTCATCAAACATAGGTAAAAACCACCGCAAGGGAGCTCACTTTTACGTAAAGAAACCGCATCGAAATTGGTCCATCCGTTCGAGCCCTATAGACAGACAGAGAGACGTTATAGCGTCAAACTTAAAACACCCCTCTTTTTTGTTCGGGGTTAATAAAAATAATGACGTGCATCTAGCCATGTCGTTTATTAATGTTATTCACATTTAAAGTCTTTATTCGCGTTAATTTCTTAAATAAATTTATAAAGTAATATCTAAGTACCTACGTAGGGATTTCTGTATTTTGAATAATTGCTACAAAGATGACATTTTAAAACGCCTGAAACATTTCTGATGTCAAAAAACTCAAAAATAAACTTTTTCTGTTTAGTCGTATCATTACATTATAACAAAATAAATAACTTATTAAATATGTAAATATAGTCAGCGCCATCTGTCAGTAGCTTAAAGAACAACCGTAGAAACCCGCCATTCGTAGCGTCAGTCTGTCTCACTCAGCAGCATACATCCATCTCACTCTTCGCAGTCGGCAACGCCGGCATCGTGCGTTGCGTAAACATGATATTTGATAGACTCACCACTTTCTTTCATTTTATTTCCGATTTCGTTCCAAATAGCATCTCTTCTCGCTAGGTTGTAATATTGTCGATGATTGGGGTTGTACAGTTCTTCATATCGTCTTATCAAAGAAATTAATTTTTCGTTGTCCATTGTGAATTGTGATTGTAAGCGCGTCAGGTTGGCGTGAGGTGAGGCGTCAGCCCGACCGACGGCGCGCTCGGAATCCGAATGGTCCCGAAGGGTCATCGGCGGCGTTCGGCTCGGTCGGACCGAGCGGGCGGAGTATGGCACAAACAAAACCGTACGATTCGTACGCCTCGATAAAACCTGAAGTGCCATTTTTGAAACGCGGAGTCACTTAACAGGTCTTTCCATACATAACTGTTTAGTGACGTGTTTCAAAAATGGTACCAGGGCACCACTGTTGCCCAGTTGGATGCAGACTGTAAATGCAGATTTTTTGTAGGACACGCTAGTAAGCAGATATTAAGTACCTACCTAGTGGGTATTATCTTTATGCATGCATGAATTTTAAAAATTGGCCTTTGTTGGTGCCTGCCTTCTCACTCCATGTAATGCGGTGATAATGGTGACAAGACAACCTAAAGCTGATTGGGGGTACCTAAGTTGGAACGTAGCTTTTGAAGGTGTAAGCATAATATAGCGGAGTAAAATATAACTGATAATAATATGAATATCCTATGATAATAAAGATATATTTGATTTGATTTGATTTGATTTGAATACATATAAATAAGGATAATGCAGTTTTATTTGGCGAAGAGGACAAAACATTATATTCTTTATAACCGACTTCCAAAAGGAGAAAGTTAGCAATTCGTCAGAATCATTTTTTTATATATGTTTACCGATTACTCAAAGACTCCCGGACTGAAAAAAAAATCCTTTTTATTTGAAAGGGCATAAGTAAGTAAGTATGTACTTACTTGTCAAGTGATCCTCTAAAAAAATTATCAACACCGGTTGTGTAATTTGGGGTTCAAATCAGTGTTTAGTTTTGAAAAATTATGGCTATATCGGCTCTTAAGGGTTAGCGACCTTGAAAACACAAAAAAATTAATTTCTCTTTCTGTAAGTGAGATTATCAGAAACCCTCGTACAACTTTTTAGCTGGTATCCTTAAGTTTCATTAGAACCTTGAAAGTCATTAAAATACAATACGTTGTAGTTTCCTTTGCAAAAAATACTAAAAACGGCCACTTTTGACTCTTTTTGTAAAGGTTTCTAAAGCGGATAGTATTTCAATGACTTTCGAGGTTCTAATGAAACTTAAGGATACTAGCTAAAAAGTTGTACGAGGGTTTCTGATAATCTCGCTTACAGAAAGAGAAATTATTTTTTTTGTGTTTTCAAGGTCGCTAGCGCGGGTAGGAGCCTTAATATACGTACTTACTTATAGTATGCAGGAATTTTATCTTAGATAGCTGAAGTATTAACGAAGTCTACACAAATAATTATTAAATGACTAACACCGGTGCAGAGTACGATAATGCGATTAGATTACACTAAGGGCCGCGCTACACTGGATTGGCATGGCATGGCATCGGAAGCGACGCGCCATTTCAAAACAAGCTTTATTTCAAGTGATAAAAGATGTATATAACCGCCCGAGGGCGTCTTTTCCGCGGGAGTGCCCGGCAGGCGGCCGGCAGGCTCTCCGCGTTCAAGCGGTTATGCATCTTATATCACTTGACATAAAGCTTGTTTTGAAATGGCGCGTCGCTTCCGATGCCATGCCACGCCAATCCAGTGTAGCGCGGCCCTTACTGTTCATGTACAATCATTTTACTGTAATCTCGATCAGACTGCAAATTTAAATGGCGGCATCATTCTGTTGTAAATACGATAGATAACATTAATTAATTGGTGGATGATTGTTTTATTAGCTCATTTTTAATTTTTTCCTTCCATGCTGGTCTGGGAGAAAGGAAAAAACTTGTACCAGCTGCTTCTCTTCCCGCGCTGATCGTAACAGCCGATCGAGTGAAAGGGCGAGATGCTAGCAACCCATTACTATTTCGTTTTTTTTTGCCATCATGCTAAGCTTGGCTTTGGGCTCTGTCTGCCCCGTCAGGGATATGAAAATGTATCTGTATCTGTATTTTGTGAAGTTTTCTTGTTTATTTATTTAAAATCTTTATTGAGCCTACATTCTACAACATACTACTACATGCTACAACATTCTCTCTTGTAAGGGCTGGCAATTACTTATTTCGCCCAAAGAAGCCTTTTAGACACTCTGCCACAAGGTAAATGATCTGTTTTTTATTTGTACATAGGGATTTTTTTAATTTTTAATTTTTATTTGTTTTGTTTAATTTAGATTTTAATTAAGTATTTACTACAATACACTATATTTAATATCTAAATACTTTATCAAAGCTTAAAAAAAGTATATATTACCCACATTCGAATTAACTAAAACAACATATTTCCCTGTTAAAATTATACAAGCTAAAACTGTTTTCTGCGAACTTACCTACTTATATTTTATAATCAGGCGTCGCATCCGCCTTATATATTTTGATGAGCAATGTTGTTTTACAAGATATTTGATCCGTTTTTAGGGTTCATTAGTTAACAAGTAACGGAACCCACGATCTGTTTGTCCGTCTGTCACCACAGCCAATTTGCTCCGAATCTACTGGACCTAAAGACGGGACATCTAAGACCCAAATACAAACGTGCAAAGTAAATAATATTTTTTTCTTAAATACGGATAATTTTCGGGGGACAAATTAGGTAAGTTTTTTTTATAAACCAACCTTACTGTGTATTGCATGAAAAGGGTCTCAAATAATAATATATTTTTGTTATGATTGTAAAATAAATAGTTTTGATTTTATTTAATAAAGAAGACAAAAATTGCTTGTAGGTTACAGAAAAACCTTTAAGAATTGTATCAATTGAAAATAAATTGGTAAACTCAAATTGATACGTTCTCATCTCACCCCTTCTACTACTAATTAATACGCGCTATCAGCACATAGCTGAGCTGGTCGCCTTTTTCGGCAATTCGTATTTGTATGTTTTATTGTATTTACCTATATGTAAGCTGCGGGGATACTATCGATGGCCTTGAACTCCACGGACTTTCCTGTACCAGGAATGCCGTTTAGGGCGTCATGCAGCCCTTAATAATATTATCCTCCGTTCTCTCGCCACCATCAATATCCCGGCGGCCCTAGAACCCAATGGTCTGGCCAGGGATGATGGCAAGAGGCCGGACGGAATGACCTTGGTGCCTTGGAGATTGGGACGGCCCTTGGTATGGGATGCTACTTGTGTGGACACCCTCGCACCGTCCCATCTTCAGGTCACCAAGTCAAAGGCCGGCGCAGCAGCTGCCGCAGCAGAGAACCTTAAAAGGCGCAAATATGTAGACATCGGAGAAAACTACATATTTGAGCCTTTTGAGGTAGAAACTTTTGGTCCGTGGACCCATAGTTTATTTAATATTATTTCTAAACGTTTATTCGAGGTATCCCGTGACCAAAGGGCTGGTAACTATCTGGCTCAAAGAATCAGCATTGCCATAAAACGTGGCAATGCTGCCAGCCTTTTGGCCACGTTGCCGAGGGGTAATATTTAAGTGGGACTACATAATTTGTAATTTTTAGTTTTAATTTAATTTTTTTTTCCAATAAATACTTTCAACCTAAATCTTTATTCAAATAAATGTAAGCTGTAATTGTTTTGATTGCCGAATAAAGCTTTTCTTTCTTTCTTTTTTTTATTTGGCTTATGTGCAAACTTAAAATTATATCTCATTTAGGTACTAGTATGTAAGCGTCTACTATATCAAATTTTATAAAACTTGACTTATCTAGAACCTATCCACTTACATAATTTACATACATATAAACACCAAATTAAGTAGACTGGGTCAAAATAAATTATTCGGTAGAAATGTCACAAAATAGTATCACTTTTCATTGATCATATCCGTTGACGACATGATTTTAGATTGATTACAGAAAAACTGACAATGAGCGCTATTTGACTCCAAAAAAACACGACGATCCATTTTTGTATCTTATTCAAATTCCATAGAAATATTTGTTGTGACATTTAGAAATAATTGGCCAAGTAACACGCGCAGTGTAGGATTCCGTAGTCGCGATGCCAAATGAATGAGTTCAATTGCCGCTAAAAACGTCTAAAAACTAATCTTCTAAGGAATTTGTATGTTTTCTTTTTCCAAGATTCCATAAGTTGTTCGCCTATAACTTTCTAATATGTAATGTAAAACCCACTCAGCTCTGATAATTTTCCTTTATACTTCATTATAGATATATACTATAGCTGTGATATTTTCACGTGTCCATATGTAACCGATTAGCAGCTATATAGAGGGGACATTTGACTCTAACAAAAAGCAGAATAGATCTCTAAATCGAAAAATGGTGGTTACAAGCTCAGAATATTTTTTCGATGGGTTAGTCGAGAAAAAAAAAGACTCCGACATTACATGTATGGGAGCTACCCTAAAAAAATATTTACCATTTTTTCGGCATAATTAACATACATTACATACCCATACCAAATTACAGCTTTCTAGTACTTAAAGTCTCAGTGTAAAACCGTGGACGGACAGACAGACAGACAAAACTGTAAGGGTTACTTGTTTAGGTACGGAACCCTTAAAAGTGTCTGATTTGACTATCACTAGCTATATATGTCGAATGTCCATGTTGCGCCCCTACCTGTTTGTGTTGGGAGCTCCACCCTCGAAGTTGTAGACCAGTATATCTACCTGGGTCAATTGATCCAGGCAGGAAGTTCCAGCTTCGAGGAAGAGGTCTCTAGACGAATCCGACTCGGTTGGGCAGCGTTCGGGAAGCTACGCAGTGTCTTCTCATCAAATATACCTCAGTGTCTTAAGACTAAAGTTTACAACCAATGTGTGTTACCAGTGATGACTTATGGCTCTGAAACATGGTCCCTTACTATGGGTCTCATAAGAAGGCTCAAGGTCGTGCAGCGCGCTATGGAAAGGGCTATGCTCGGTGTTTCTCTACGTGATCGAATCAGAAATAAGGAAATTCGTAGGAGAACTAAAGTCACTGACATAGCCCAGCGGATTAGCTCGTTGAAATGGCAGTGGGCGGGACACATAGCGCGACGAACCGATGGCCGATGGGGCAAAAAGGTTCTCGAATGGCGACCACGTACAGGCAAGCGAAGCGTAGGACACCCACCAAGGTCGCTGGAAGGCGCTGGATGCAGGCCGCTCTAGATCGGTCATTTTGGAATTTTTTGGGAGAGGCCTATGTCCAGCAGTGGACGTTGTGCGGCTGAAATGATAGCTATATAACTGTCATCTAGCGGATTGCTCAAATGCTCTTATGAAATCGAATTTCGCTTGCAGCGCTGACTTGTTAGAATCATCTTAAAATGAATAGAAAGTAGATTTTTAAGGCGAAATGTTATCAAAAGTGGCGCACTCATTTGAAATAAATTGTTTAAAAGTAAATAAATAAATAGGGACAAATTACACTGATTGAGCTAGCACCAAAGTAAGTTCGAGACTTGTGTTATGGGATACTAACTCAACGATACTATATTTTATAACAAATACATATAAGTATAGATAAACATCCAGGACCCAGGACAATTTGAAAAAGGCCATTTTCCAACATGCCCTGGCTGGGGATCGAACCCAGGACCTCCGGATTAGCGGTCTAGCGTGTTGACCATTACGCCATTGAGGTTGTCAAATATGGTGATCATTGAAAATTTGACATCAAACAATTTGTAGAAAGACTTTTAATTTTTTTTACGAATATCCTTTGAAAGTAATTGCGTTAGCACATCTAGTTTTAAAACGAGTTTTCGCCAATAGCAGCCACTTTTGGCGAAAATTTGTTTTAAATCTAGACGGATTATCAATAATACTTTCAAAGGTCATTCATAAAATAATTTAAAGGTCTTTCTACAAGTTGTTGGATGTCAAATTTGTAATTATGACCATATTTACTTTTAAACAAATTATTTTAAACTAGCTGAAGCCCGCGACTTCGTTCGCGTGCAGTTTATGTCTCTGGAAAGTGCTCATCAGGCTTAAACAACTTTTACTAAGGCGACATTTTTATATCTCTTATAGTTTAGCTGGACCATTATGGTTCTGCATCAGGCGTTTCATTTTCCAAAATCATTTATACCCTGTATGTTGCCCAGGCTTCATAACTATATAACAAAAAAAGTTGCATTCGAATCCGTCCAGTATTTCCGGAGATTAGCGTGTACAAACAGACATACAGACAAACAGACAAACGGACAAACAGACAGACATTTTTTTTAAATTCTTACTCTATTACTATGTCTCCATCGCCCCCAATATTTTTTTTGGAAATATATTTTATGTACAGACACACTTTTTTTACTGTTTTATTATATGTATAGATATAGATATAGATAGATATAGATAAGGGCGCCACTTCTGCTACCATTTCGCCTTAAGGTGACGCATTGAAGATTTTGCTTGCAAGGATATCGATTTTTCTCAACAATGGCTAAAGCGAGCAAAATAACATTTAACATCAGGATTCATCATATCTTTGACTTTATGTAGTCCATTGCAAAACACGATTGGTTAAATTTTATAACACAAAATAATTAATCAAAAAGACCTCTACAAAACTAGAGATTCCAATTTTACCGACATTTAGGAGCAATTTAAGGTTCCAAAATTTCTACATATATTAATTGAAACCTACACTATAATTGACACATATGTCATATGAAATATATTTGTAGTTTAAAAGTTATGCAACAAAAACTATTTTGTCGCATACGCCCTTTCCGTTTTCCGCGGGTTTTCTATGAGAAATCGTCCCCCCCTCGTGCCCGCGCAGTTCACTTGCGGGATGCGGGGTACTGAGAGGAACTTCAGACGCAGCGTCACCTTAATTCCCATTCACGTATTTATTCTGTGACCATTCAAAGAATAAATACGTGAATGATGGCCCAGAACGGGTGAATGAAGCGTCAAACGATGGGTTGACGTCATAGGTAGGTAATCAAAGTCGCGGGTCACACCTGGATGAGAACAGCACCGGACCGAGATGGGTGGCGTCGACGAAGAGGCCGGCGAAAGAAGGGCTAGAATGGTGGTAATGATGTCTTTTAGTTAAATTTTACCTTTCAATATATAGGTATGTAAGCGCAGTTCATGATGCTATCACAACTAGCGAAAAATGAGCCAATGACTATAAGGATTGCATAAGGGTGTCAGAATTAGGCACGAGTTCCATAATAGCTAAAATTATAGCTTATGTATGGCCGCAGAAGAAACCTAAGGTATTTTTATGGCACTAGTACTGCACAGTAGCATGCCTACCCATCGCCTTATAAACATAATTATTTCTCTTCCTCGTCACTAGATGGCGTTATTGGTAATAATTAAAACATTAAAATCTTTTTGATTAAATAAAGTAGTACCTAATCTAATTTACTAAAAACGACGTTTATGAAATGCAATTAATATTCAACGCTGTTATTGTCACTTTTTTGCTAGTCGTGTGTGCTGCCATCTCTGTGAGGCTACCCCGCAACTCCAGTTTTGCCTACTTACGGGCCCTCCAAGTACTGGAGCAATCTTTTGTGCCACTTTTAGTAGCTTAAGGGTTTTGTATAGCAATTTAGACCAACGTTGACAGCATTGTAGTTAAAATTGCATTTCTGTTGACACTTTTCGTTGCATTACGGTACCGCGCGACATACTTTGCCACCTATTGTTCCGCATAAGTCAGTAATTATATTATCTTTGGCATATAGGATAGAAAATGGTGGCTTATTTACTTCTTACGGCTTCTGTTACATGTGAGCTAATATTAGCTCTTCAGCTCGTAAAATTCTTTTTTTAGAACTATTATGGAGTCCCCAGTGTTTCATGATAGGAAATAATAGCTATGCAATTAAATGGTTGGCTACGACTTGAGCAGTATGGGTTTTTATTTCTCGTAGATTTTATTTTCTGGTTTGGATATCATGTGTGACGAAAGTCCCTTGAGGACGTGTGATAATTTTTCTAATTTTCAAAACTACTTTCTACCGGTATACTGAATGAAACAGGTCTTATCTATTTATAGATGAAATTCGGATTTGTTTACATTTGTTTTTCTATTACGACATACTGTTCTGGGACAAAAGAAAAAACTTGGAACGTGCTAGTTGCTTTTGTTCCCGTGTAGATCGTAATAATATAATGTTTCAAAGCTAAAAACCGACTTCATTCCGAAACTACACAGCTGATTTTGATAAAATTTCTATGGGATCTCATGACAAGAATATTCTTTCAAACAAGATTAAAGAAGAATTTTCCTAATGGGTTCAAGCGTCTTAGAATAATTGGTGAACAGACATAAAAAAGAAAGATCGCGGCGACTTCATAACCTCCTCCTTTTTGGTAGTAGGTTAAAAATATGAGACGCGATGCGACGTCTTGATATCCCGGGTCATAGCGTGATGAAATTATGTAGGCATTCAATATAAATATTTACTAATACCGCGCAACCAGATTGAATCATTAATCATTATTGCTGTTCATTTCGCGATTTGCGCGATAAAAATTGCATTAAATTAATTACAGCAAATGCCGTTTATGATGGTAATTACTTTACGTAAGAAATGACGAAATGCGAAAATCTTATCCCTAATGAGGGAGCCTGAGTCCGTTAGACCCAAAAGCCTGGTGGGCGCAAGTAAAGGTAGGTAACCGGGCAAGTGCGAGTCGGAATAGCGCACAAAGGGTTCCGTATCATTACCTATAAAAATCACGTTTCTTTGAATGAGAGCCCCACTTTAATATTTATTTTATTCTGTTTTTAGTACTCCTTTGTTATAGCGGCAACAGAGATACATTATCTGTGAAAATTTCATCACAGTTCATTAGAACATCATAAATCGAACAATGGGAAATGCTAGACCACTATTATAGTAGTATGAATTATACTATAATAGTATAATGAAATAAAAATAACAGTCAAAAACAAAACAAAATCGGCCGTTTCACACAAATTACGCAGCCGCCCGGGCAATACGTATGGAAATGTCAATTTTCTTTTTTGTTTTTGGAACGAAGTTCCTTATCGCGCGTCGCGAAAGGGGGCTACACGGAAATAAATAAGACCAAAAGTTGTAACGACACTTTTTGCTATAGTTTAGTTTGGTTTAATGTTTCTCTGTCTGTCTCTCTCTCTCCTAATTAATCGAAAGGAACTTCGTTCCAACCGGGTGTCCCTTGACACCTCTCAAGTTTTTTTGCCTGGTAAATTACTTTATTATCATTATACTATAGTGATCTAGTATAGCTCGTGGATCGATTTATTACGTTTGTCCCTTCTGTGTTTGTAGAGTGAACCCGTTTCAAAATTTTCAAAAAAATTGCCGTTTACCTCTTCAGACCAGTAGATATTCTTGATCACTGATCTATGAATACAATAGGGTAAAAGGAAACTAAAAAATAATTTGTTACACCAATACAAAACAAGTAAAATTGTTGACCGCGTTGCAGCAGCGTTTGATACCTCATTGATTCAGTGAGAGAATCGAATGCGCGAGCGCTGGCCGCGTGCGCACGGAAGGAAACGCGCGAATTTGTACGAGTATTTTCGATAGTGTTGTGAAGGATTAAAGAAAAATTGTTTGTTCATTCATTTATGATTTGTTTTGTGGGATTCTGATTTAGTTTTTGAGGTTAGTGTTTTTTAATTAATTCTTCTTTTTTTTTAGAAATAAAATTTAGAACTCTGAGAAGAAATAGTGAAGGTAGTTGGTAATATTATGTATACGTAAAATACCAACCTACCTTCTATTTTTTCGGAATTCAAAATTTTGATTTTGACAAATTTATTTTTAAAAATTTTAATTTATGTTTAATATAATTTTTAAAAACTTACGTTTCTAAATTATTAATTTTTATTTTCATCAACGTACATCCATTTAGGAAAAAACTTTTATTTAACCTTTAAAAAAAACTAAAATTTAACAAAAAAAATTTGTGTACAATTTTTGAAATCATAATGCATCAATGATAGCTAAGTACCTACGAGTATGTATGGTGACATAAATTATTAATTTGTGTTATTTTAAAACTTATACTGTCATTTTTGGTATGACCACTGCTGAGAAGAAACGCCGATAGAAACCCATCATGACAGTAAAGGTATCTCTATAGGTACTACTCTTTAAAAGAATTCTAGATATACCTACTTCAAATATGTTAGTAAAATTAACATAAGCCTTGTAAACCGTCATTTTTTCGCATAACTAGAAAGTAAGTATTTTAAATAAATATTGTAGTACCTAAATGCGTTAAAAACTACTCTAAATTCGATAAACTTTTAGTAAGTACCCCGTATCTACTTTAAATTAACTCTAACCGTTGTGTTAAAAAATACTGAGTGTCGTAAAACACTCGGTTGGAAAGAAATTACAAAAATTCCAGTCCCTAAAACAGTTTGTGACGGAATAATCTTACACTTTTTTCGCCTAGCCCGCCAAGGCTGTATCGATCGAAAATGAACCACTTACGTTCAAAAATCTGCACACTTTTTTTATGCAACAGTATTATACATATATTTATAAGCACTAACATAAAAAAGACTGCTGCACTCTCTAATTTTGCAGCATGTCACGATATAACTGGTATAGAAGCATTGGGACCCTTTTTTTTTTGCATATTTTTTTGTCCTAATATGCTTTGGCATACTGGGTTTGGCATAAAATATTTTGTCATAATAGTTTTTAGGCATAAGTTGTTTTTTGGCATACTGGTAAGTTGGGCATAATTTTATTTTAGGCTAATTTGTTACGGCATAATGTTAATTCGCATAACCTCTTTAGGCGTAATAACTATAAGACTAATAGTATTTAGGCATAATATTTTTAAAAATAACAGAAACAAAATTAAGTTATTTAAGTGTTTATTTTTAACTATCATGGAAAAAAAAATATGACCACACAGAACAAATGTGAGGACGAAAGGGAAGTTAGGTTAAAGTTTTTTTTTTATGATCACCTGGAACAACTGTGAGACCAGAAAGGAAGTTAGATTCAACTTATTAGCAATTAATAAACAATTTATATACAATGAATAAAAATGTTATGCTTAATCATTTTTATGCTTAAAGTAATGTTATGTCTTGATAAATTATAGTTTGATGACATTATGCTTACATCCTATTATGCTTTAAAATGTTAGGGCTAAATAATGATTATGCTAAGGAACATTATGCTTAAAATTATTATGCATACTCCATTATGCGAAAGGACGTTATGCTTAAAAACGATTGTGCATTAAATCAGTATGCTATGTGATATTATAGCTTAAATTTGTATGCATATAAATAGTGATCCAGAAGCATAATCATACAGACAGCTCGCGACCCTGGTTGCTGGGATACTGTCGCTTGTCTGCAAGAGCTCTTACACAAAAACACAATACAAGTAGAAATACATACCTATTGGTTGGTAAATTATTGCGCTTTGAACACATTATTAAGGTATATAATGTGGAAGGGATATAAATACCCGTAATAAATCGAACCACGGTCTGTACTAGATCATTTTAGTATAACGATATTAAAATAACAGCCAAAAATAAAAAAATCGACGGTTCCATACAAATTGCCCAGGCGTCTGCACACTTTTGTATGAAAATGTCGATTTTTTAAAGTTTTTGACTGTTGTTTTATTTTTACTATATTACTATAGTGTATGCATATACATACATACTATCACGTCTTTATCCCTAATGGGGCAGACAGAGCATTTTGGGTCTTGCGGTTCTATGCAGAGCCCAGGGCCGCAAGACTCAAAGGCCACTTTTAGCTTGATGTGGGCAAGAAGATGGAAAAGCAATCAATACAGTGATGGGTTGCTAGCCGCATCGCTTGTTAACATGATTTGCATTTTTGCCCATTCCCTCGATCGGCTTTTACGATCTGCATGGGAAGAGAAGCAGCTGGTACATTCTAAGTTTTTTTTTTTATTTCTCTCAGACCAGCATGGGAGTATGCATATAATATCTACATTAATAGAAGGGTGGATCCTACAAAATTGGTTCTCACCAATCTACCGTCGATTTTCATATGAAATTTTCGTTTTTCTAAATTAATTTTTATTGCATATTATGTGATTTGGTTTATATTATCAAGGTAAGAAAGTCTTACTTGTGTTTTATTTGCATTTAAAAAAATAAATTAAAAAAACTACGCAATACGTCATTCAGACGTTTGAAGCCAAGCGGTCTCCTTGGCAACATATAATAACAAAAAAAAACTATAAGAAATAGAAAATAATAAAAAAAATACTTTTAATAGATGAATGTCTCATTCATTTTTTTGACATGATAATATATAAAAATTAATATTTAAGAAAATAAATGAGTTCAAAGTATTGTCACTGTAAACCCGTCATTCAGTTCACGATGACAATTCGACATTTGAACGTCTCCAGTTCATGTTTGCTCGTGTCGAGACGCGTCGAAACCCCATGGAACACCCGCCCACCGGCCGGCGTTAATTTACCGCCCGTAGTCAGTGGGAGAAAGACGTGTCTTATTGCTATTTCGTCGACCAAGTTTCGTTCGCAGTGTTTTGTCACACCTTTGCGTCATTCAGCAAAGTGCGTGTAATTTCAAAAGGATCAACCGTAAATAAATTCGGATTTATGCATATGATAGACCCTGGTGGTCAACGATAATTGTGTGTAGTTTTACTCTTTACACACACAATATATTCTTATTACGTTAAAATTAGATATTTTGTAATGACATTATCGTGAACGTAATGACAAAATATTGTGTGATAATATAAGTTCTTGTTATTCGTAGACTATTTACTATTAAACAAACAAGATTTTTTCATACTCATGTGTACTGTATATACTAGCTGCGCCCGCGACATCGTTCTTGTGACGTATTTCGTATATTTCCTTAGGAATCAGATATTTCTCTTTAATAAATTGCATATTAAATGTTGACCTCATCATTTAGCTACCAACATCCCAAATATCATAAAAATCTGCCATAAATATAGTTTTTGCGTGATGGGTGAAAAAACATACATATAGACAGACAAAATGTAAAAAAGATATTAAATATATTTAATGGTACAAACAAAGGTTATTTAGTAAGTATATTTGTACTGTATATTGTAAGTTTGAATTATTCTTGATTGGGTAAAAAAATAAGTCAAGGTTGAAATTTAGAACTTTATTTGTTTATTTTTCATTTAACTTAGTGATCTCCTGATGAGACTAATACAAAAAAAAAATGTTATTCTGATTACTCAATCTTAATTGTAATATTAAGTAATAAACCAAGTACTGATGTTACTTTGTCTTTTATTTAGTATAACTAATTCTTATGAAGAAAATAAGACCAACACGTATAAATGTCATTACGCTCCTTTAGACGTCATTACGTTCACGATAATTTACATAAAAAAATTTATTACTCAAAATCTATAACGGATAACAAGGTCCAACTACTTGTAAAAAGTTGTTAGTAATGTATACTATAGAATGTATGCCAAAAGCTTGATATTAGAGAGAAATTCATGTGGAAGATAAAAAATGCATCAAATTAAATCAATTTGTAGGATCCACCCAGAAATACATAGTTGTGTTTGTGTACACCTAGGTTAACAAGTAACTAGGTGATTTCACAGTGAATGTCGGCTGATTGTTTATAAATATAGCGCAAAAGAATCGAAGAATGCGTGAAAACTACATTTCTCGAATGCTAGCCTGAGATTTGTAAACAGTGAGTAATAAAAAAGCGATTCAATAATGTGCGATAAACTGAAATAGGTAATAACTACCCAGCCACCTTTTTTGCTTGGGCCGGTGGAGGAAATTATGACATTTCAAATAATCTCCAAAAAAGAATTTGCTTGCCTCAAACAGATTTACATATCAATAAATATTTATCTAAATTAAAAACAAGGTTATTGGTAAGAAAAGAAAAATCTAATCATCCACAAACTTTAGTTATACAAACTATTCAGGTAATTTAAAAAAATACACTAGCTGCTTCTTTTCCCGCGCAGATCGTAGAAGCCGATTGAAGGGATGGGCGGCGAAATGCGAATCTTGTTCATACGATGCGGGGGCGGCGAAAAGATACATTTACATATAAATATATACAACGTGGAAGGGAACCGTAATAAATCGAACCACAGGTTACACTAGATCACTATAGTATAATGAATAATCATAATAATAAAATAACAATCAAAAAACAACAAAAAATCGACATTCCCATACAAAATGCCCGGGCGGCTGCAAACTTTCATAGGGAAAACCCATTTTTTTTATTTGACTTTTATTATTATTATTCTATACTGATCTAGAATAGGCCGTGGTTCGATTTATTACTTTTTTTCGTGTACGTTCCTTCCACGTATAACGGACAAATCACATAGGTTGAGCTAGCCCCAAAACATATTTAAAAACAAACATCTAAGACCCAGGCCAGAGGTATTTTGGCAATAATCTACACTAATATTATAAAGAGGAAAGATTTGTTTGTTTGATTGTATTGAATAGGCTCCGAAACTACTGGATCGATTTTAAAAATTCTTTCACTGTTGGATAGGTATGTTATCCCTGAGTGACATAGGCTATGTATGTACCACGGGCGAAGCCGGGATGGACTGCTAGTATGATATAAAGAGTGAGAGACAGCTACCTTTTAGACTGGTGTCCGACCGTGACCCTGCAGACCGCATTAGGCAACGATGCTGAACGATCCTAAGTAAATACCTCAATAATTGCAAGACATAACAACCACAAGTCTTGTTAGGTAAACATTTTGATAAATTACAGATGTAGATATACTCTGGCATGTCTTAAGGGGATACTTGAACATTTCAAGGTCAAGTGCTGTCCCCATTTAAAGAAACGGAGATATTATTTAAAACTAGCTGCTCCCCGCGGTGTTACCCGCGCCTAAAGTAGCCTATGTGTTAATCCAGGGTGTCAGTTTCCTGCGTACCAAATTTTATCAAAATTGGTCCAGCCGTTTGCGCGTGAAAGAGTAACAAACATCCATCCATACTTACAAACTTTTGCGTAGTAGAAAGTAGGATGTTGTCTTGACGAAGCCCTAAGGCCCTAACCCTTCAAACTATTTTATGAACTACTCTTTACAGTTAAGAGAGAACGTAAAGCAATTTTTCGCACATTTACGAAAAACGGTCACTTTAGGCAAATGTACGAAGAAAAGATTTACGTTCTCAATTTGAACTGTTGTGACATTTATTTAAAGGAAACAATATTAAGGATAACAAACTTTTTCAATTAATTTTTAACAATTTAGCTAATTAACACTGAAAATAGTCACAGAGAAGGGTCGTGGGTTAGCAGCCACGAGATTCGTTGATCCATAGTATTGGGAAGTACTCAGCTTTGGTGTACAGCAGCCCGGCTTCCAAAAGTAGTTGTAAGAGAACGAGGAACCTCTCGCTGCCGTTTATATATGGGCCGCGCGGAGAAGGTGCGGGGTGCGGGGCGTCCGCCCGCCATTCAGCCCGTCGTCACACTGTAAACAGTACTTCATGAAATAGTTTGAAAGGTTATCCAGGGCAGCGCATGCGCAATTGCGCATCCTTTAGCTGGGCTGCCTCCTGTCCAGATTGTAGAACTCATTAAAGAAATTATGGTACTAAATAGACAAACAATCTAGGTCTATATTTCTCTCATGTTTCATCTTTAGCCCGCCTTTTTAACTGCCTCCGTGGTGTAATGGTTGGAGCGTTTGGATCATACCCGGAGGTCGCGGGTTCGATTCCCAGCGGGGGCAACGACTTTGTGTTGTTGTCCTAGTTTGGTTAGGACATTGCAGGCTGATCACCTGATTGTCTGATAAGTAAGATGATCCGTGCTACGGAGGGCACGTTAAGCCGTCGGTCCCGGTCACTGTCTTTGACATTGGTCGTTACCAAAAACCATGTCAGAGGCCTTTAAGGCGGTTAAAAAACTCTGACACTAGTGTTAGTCACTAACACACACGATAAGAAGAAGCCCGCCTTTTTAAACCCCGACAAAAAGAGGGTTTTTTATAAGTTTGACGCTAAAGTCTGTCGGTCTGCCTTTCTGTCTGTCTGTGGCAACGTAGCGCTCGAACAGATGGACCCATTTCTATGAGGATTTTTACGTAACAGCAAGTTTCCTTACGGCGATTCTTAGCTATGTTTGATAGAAGTCGGGGTTTTATAATTTGTCTGGCAAATAATAGATGGCGCTACGGATATTAGTTGCACTATTTAGTTCCTCCGCTCATTACTAGATGGCGTTTACACATGAAACTTTAAAAAGACTAAGGGTACTTTGTATAATCATATCTCAAACGTCCTCGTTCTAAATAAGTATGAAAGAGCTAATACTAGTGTGAAATGACCTGTCATACAACTCCATACAAGAGAAATGCACCTCTTGTCGTCTGACAAGGTTCCATGGAGGCCACGCATTATAATGAGTGCTTGAGGTAAACTATACCCTCGTTTACCTTATAGTTATGACCACTTTGACTTAATTTAGCTTTAGTATTTGGTGTCAACAGATTTTTGAAGTGAAAACTTCTTTAGCGGCGTTGTGCACTTTTTTTTGAATGGATAAAAAATGTTAAACTCGCGTCAGGACACGTGACCTGATCGAAAATTCGTAAGACGGCGCAGGGCGCTTGCGCGAATTTTCGTGTGTGTTTATGTTACAGCGTGCTAATAAAATGTCATGTTTGTGTACGATAGCCCAATAAATAAATATTGTATTCTACCACATAAATGAGAGTACTTTTATACTGATAATTAAAGCAATTCGTGCAAAATTATTTTCTAACCATTCCAAAATATCAAAAATGCACAACGTTAATATTCAAGTTTTCACTTCTGCCGGCACTCCCAGAGTGCAACCCGTCGTTTTTTTTTTCTAAACCTACGTTGTAACGTATTAATGGGCAAAGGCTTCCATTAATTTCAGAAACGGATCCCTAAATCGAAAAATGGTGTTCCCAAACTTACAATATTTTTAAAAGACCTATACAACGATACCCCGAATGACGGGTTAGTCAAGAAAATAAAATAAAAATTTAACATTTTATTTAAGACCTTTTTGCTATGATTAATAAGTATTCATACCTTTGCCAAATTACAGCTCGGACAGACGGACAGACGGGCAGACCGACAGACAGACAGACGGACGGACAGACAAACAGACAGACATAGCGAAAATTCCTTGTTTACTACAGACCTCTAAAAAGATCGTGTCAATATTTATAACCTCCTCCTTTTTGAAATTCGGTTAAAAAAGTTCATACTTAGTTATCGGAATTCATAGTTTGTTTTGACACTGTAAAATATGGTGTTTTTAAATGTCTGTACGTCAGCAGCCCACTGTCCACTGTCCAGAGCAGCACTCGATTGATGACCACGTGCATCGTGTAAAACACAATAGCTGATAAAACTCAATCACACCACTTTGCTCAATGGTCCTTGTGTTTGTTACACTTACACGTTTGACTGTTTTAGAATAACTTAGAATTATTATTACTGTTATAAGAATTACCTAGTACTTATTCTCAGGGACCGGATTAGCAGCTAATTTTTAAAACCCCTTTAAGTGGTCATCCTTACGATAGGCTTACCCTCACGTCTATGTTAGCCTGTAAAAAGCTTATCCAGCGAAAGGCTTACCGTATCCCCTATAGGGTAACCCTATCCTTATGATAGGCTAAGCGTTTACCAAATCATTGGAAGGGGTATTTTTTCCGCTTTTTTGAAAGGGTTTTTCCCCCCACGTATCCCCCCCGCCCCGTGGCCACCAGGGAAAGCGCTTCTTAAAGGGTTAGCCTATGAGATAGGGTTACCCTATGAGAAATGGTTTTTGTAAGGGTAACGTGCATGTTTTAACAACTTATTTAAAGGGAAATCCTTTTAAAGGCTTTCCATATGATATGGTTAGTCGATCGAAAGAGTTACCCAGCGATAGGGGTTTTTGATCCAATAAAAATATTCAAGCCTATCAATTAGCCGCTAAAAACCCACGTTAGGGAAAGCGCTTCCTGTCCTTGCTTATTCTGTGCAGTGGCGTATTTACACATTTGCCGCCAGAAGGCTATTAAATTTTGCCGCCCCTAAGCTGCGTTTAGAGATAAGTGGAAGGACAAGGGGGAGGCCTTTGCCAAGCAGTGGGACATAATAAAAGGCTAGGTAAAAAAAGTTCTACATTCTCCTGAAAAAAATTGACGCCCCAAAATGTGCCGCCCTAGGCTTTAGCCTACTTAGCCTATTGGTAAATCCGCCAATGATTCTGCGGTATTACGGGACTAACCGCGATTAATATCGTTTTTTGCCAGATATTTCGACGACCTTTCTGCCGTCATGGTCGCTGGCCGACTAATAAAAAACAACCCCGACACCGTCTGGTGATGAGTGGCGGAACTACATATTCCAACCGATGCTAAATGGAATTGGTATCTGTAGCGCTATCCTACTAATATAGTAAATGCGAAAGTGAGTTTGTATATTTGTTTGTTACCTCTTCACGCTTCAACCACTGAACCGATTTGGATGAAATTTGGTATGGATATAGTTTGAGACTCGGGGAAGGACATATGGTAATCTTTATCCCGAGGGGAGCGAAGCCCACGGGCACAGCTAGTATATATATATATATGTTATTTGCCAGGTAAATCCTGACTTTCAAGCGTTAACCACCAATAACTTTCGAACGGCTGAAACGATAAAAAACAAGAGTAATTCAGTAATTCGTCCCATGTACCTACGGCCCATTTGGGACGAAACGCAGAAAATCAAAATTAATTAAAATTTCATTCTGCAATTCGTCCCATGTTTAAAAATGTAACAATTCTAATGAAATATACATTTATCTTAATTCTTGTCTCACCGACTGTACCAAGCGTTAATAAGGTTTAAATTTCTATACAAAAAAAGAATGGGACGCATTGCAGAATGAAATTTTGATTAATTTTGATTTTCTGCGTTTCGTCCCAAATGGGCCGTAGGTACATGGGACGAATTACTGAATTACTCAAAAACAAAGATAAGATCCACCGCAAGGGAACTTGCTTTTACGAATAAAAGTCGGTCCACCCATTCGAGATATACGATATAGTGCCACAAACAAACAAACATACAGACCGACAGACTCTTAACACCCCTGTTTATTGTCATGGTTTAAAAATATACCATGGCCACAAAGGTTAGGTACTGGTCACAGATGATTTGAAATTAAAACTAGGTACATTAAAACCATTTCGACTCGATAAGAAGAACAATATAGGTACCTAAATGATCCTACTTCGTAACTAATACTTAGAACGAAAGAACAATAGTTCAAGACATTTTGAGAATTTTCCAGCAGTGCAAGGTTGAAGGCACGCCGTTTGGTTTCCGGCAGAGTGGAATAGGACCACTCCAAGTCTTCCCGTGGATGTCGTAGAAGGCGACTTAGGGACAAGCTAAACAAAGCTTATAGACATCAATGAGACCTCTCCTATCCGTCTGGCCCGCGAGGAGAGTGTAGGCCAAATCCTCTGGTTGCTCTGGCCAAATATGGCTCTAGTAGTACAGAGAGGGTCGTGCTCCTGTAGTGGAGACTAAAAGACCTGATGATGATGATGATGATGGTGAGGGAATCACGATAGTAACGCCTGCATCCGGCCGGTCTCGCTTGGCTGCTGCCAGAACAAAAATTCAAAACATGTGTACATGACATAAACACGTAAATTATGGGGATAATAAGCAACTCATTATATATGGTGACTGTATACGACCTTACGAAGTTGTCAGAGAGGTGCATTGTGTACCATAAAAGCCTTAAATCATTTTAATTTGTTCTAAGCCAAAAGCGGTAAAATATCGAATCGTCAAACTTTGAGATTCTTATGAATTTTCAAGATTCTAACTTGGCAGTTTAGATCTCACTTCTTTTGTCAGATATTGAACATGGCTTCCATTTTTAATCGATTGAAATAATTAAATTTTCAACAAAAAAAAAAACAACCAACTTTATTTTTTTCAGGAGTTTCTTTCATATCTCCAAAGTTCTTCATCATGCCTTCACCAAAGTAATATAGGACCAATTTGGTAGTAAAAGGCTTTTAAATAAATAAAAAAAACGGCGGGAACTCTGCAATCCGTATTTAATTTTAAGACAATGAAATCTAGTTACTTACCGATGGAAAATCATTCCTTTATATTTTGCCTTATTTTTTAATTCATTACTGCATTAACTCACCAAGGCAATTTTTGATTATGTTGACAGTGTTCTATTTCATCAACTATGGAGTGTACTTGGCGCGTAAATGCTAGCAAACGACATAAGTGAGGTAAACAGTGATAGCTTTTTATGATAGTTATGATGAACAGATCAAAACTTCGTCTATGGTATAATAAAACAGGTATTCTCTTCCCGAGATGGAACTTGACTACGTCACAAAGTTCCACTGACTGTGCCTTTCAGTAAATTTAAGGACTTTCTCAATTAGTTCATGAATATTAAATAAAATATTAAGTAACTTAGCTATTAAGTATCTCGCGATTCTCGCGTGATTCGTCAATTCAATATTTTATAAATTGATATAATGGATTATTAATTCGGAATGGGTATATAAAGTTCAAAAATGCATTACGTTCGGGTAATTCAATATTACACAGTGGCAACACATCAAACTGATGACGTAGTCAAGTTCCACCTACGTCATCAGCTGTCACGGGAAAAGAATACCTTATTTTATTATACCATGGTGGCGTCCACTCTAGTACGTAAGTACCTTACCGTTGGGTTTGTAAAAAAAACAACCGACTTCAAATTCTTTCACGAGTTTCTTCTATATCTCCAAAGTTCTTCACCATGTCTTCACCAAATTAATTAATATGGGAGCAACAGTTAGAAGTAAAGGCTTTCAAATGTAAAAAAAAGAATCATTCAAATCGGTCCACGGTTGACGAACATATCGCGTAACATACATAAAAAAACCGGCCAAGTGCGACTCAGACTCGCGCACGAAGGGTTCCGTACCATTATCTATAAAAATCAAGTTTTTTGTATGGGAGCCCCCTTAAGCCCTTTTTTTATTTATTATTAAATTAAAAATACAACTTAATATTTTGTGAATATTTCAAGCGCCTACCTGTTGCCGTTATTGATATCGAGCAAGAAAGGGCAAAAAGCCCCCCTTAAATATTTATTTTATTTTGTTTTTAGTATTTGTTGTTATAGCGGCAACAGAAATATATAATTTGTGAAAATTTCAACTGTCTAGCTACCGCGGTTCTTGAGATACAGCCTGGTGACAGACAGACGGACAGACAGAGAGACGGTCAGGCGGACAGACGGACAGACAGCGAAGTCTTATGGTGCTCCCACACTGCTGTTAAAAAATGTTATAATATAAAAATAAGATACTGTCATTTACAATACTTATTTATTTATGAATAATAAATACTTATAATAACAATATTACAACTATAAGTTACTTTATTTAAATGTTAGAAAATGTTAGTAAACATTTTTTAACAGCAGTGTGGGAGCACCATTAGTAATAGGGTCCCATTTTTATCCTTTGGGTACGGAACCCTAAAAACATACAATCGAATTGATAACTCCTCCTTTTCTGAAGTCGGTAAATAAAATCCTGGCTGACCACTTAGCAACAAGACTATAGCAGAATATTAACATAACTACTTTCTAC
The DNA here is from genome assembly GCA_963555685.1 of Acrobasis consociella. Classification (NCBI taxonomy): domain Eukaryota; kingdom Metazoa; phylum Arthropoda; class Insecta; order Lepidoptera; family Pyralidae; genus Acrobasis; species Acrobasis consociella. Next base: position 1,623,492 of record OY743118.1, read on the forward strand.
CGGTAGCATTACTGAATGAAACAGGTCTTATCTATTTATAGATTAAGTTCAGATTTAATTAGGTACATTTGTTTTTCTATTGCATACTTGTCTGGGACATAAGAAAAAAATTGGAATGTGCTAGTTGCTTTTGTTCCCGCGTAGATCCGCGCTTCGGAAGGCACGTTGGTATCTGCTGTCATCGTTGGCAGCCGTCAAGCTATCAAGCTATGTAAAATTAGTTTAGCAATAGCCATCTTTTTTAATCTGACAAGTGTTGGGCACTTACACTCACGAAAAATAACAAACAAATTGAATTGGTATTAGTCAAACATTCACATAAGAAAAATCCTTACTTCCTTATTAATATTAGTACCTGGGTTACGTTAGTAATTATATTATCTTTGACCTGGGTGACCGAGCTTTGCTCGGTCGGTTACATCTCGAACATTAACTACATTTTTTTAAACTTGTCTAAAAACAGTACAAAATAAAAAATTATATATAAACTTGAACATAAAAAAAACAAAAGTAAGTCACCGAGTGGGATTCGAACCCGTAACACTCTTTCTAGCGGTCAGCATCCTTAACCACTGAGCTAAGCGGATGGCGGCCGGCGCGAGGAAATTAGCGACCATATTCTGCGTGGAAAGAAAAACGAATGAAAACTCGAAAACGCGCGTTTTCCCAAACATAAGACTAATCTAGATCGATTGTTTACCCCCAAAAACCCCCATATACCAATTTTCAGCAAATTGTTAGAGCCGTTTTTGAGATCACAGAAATTTATAAATATATATATATATATATATATATATATATAAATACAAGAATTGCTCTTTTAAAGGTATAAGATAAATATACAAGAATTGCTCGTTTAAAGGTATAAGATAATTGCGAAAGTTAGTTTGTATATTCGTTTGTTTGTTTGTTACCTCTTCACGCTTCAACTACTGAATCGATTTGGATGAAATTTGGTATGAATATAGTTTGAGACTCGGGGAAGGACATAGGGTACTCTTTATCCCGAAATTCCCACGGGGAGCGAAGCCCGCGGGTACAGCTAGTTGATTTATTTATTTATTAGCCTCTCTAATTGCCAACTTTTGTGGTTGGCGTGTCTTGAGACACATAGGCCTCCTCCAGCTTCTTCCAACAGCTAGTTGATAATAACTCTTTAATCACTGAGACTGCTGATACCTACTTAATCCGGTTTTTCCCACTACTTTGTCATTAGTTTATCTTTACAGTAAAACAATTAGCAAACAGCAATGAACTGTCACATCACACGTGACGTGACGTAACACGTTAATTAGTAAATTAAAATAAATAGTTTATTATAAGGACTGTAATAACTTTTCTGTAGTTTATCGCTTTTGACTTTTTATACTCGTTTATTTAAATAATTTCTTTAATAATGTGTCTTGTTCATTTATTACTTTACTTCCATTTAACAAATTTTCATTGTATTATACCTTAAAGTGTAGGTACATAATGTTCATTATAATATGTTGAAGTTTGTATACCTAATTTATAAGAAAGTCTAGGCAATATTTGAATGAAGAACACGTATTTCTCAATTTTTGTAATAGATGGCGTTGGTAGCAATATTGAGAAAATCTGATCAAATTAATGAAAAATATGTTTCTAGACTAAAATATGGTGAAATCTGACACATTCTTCGCGCAAAGACTGCCAAAGACTCAGTAAATGTTTTCACTTATATCCAAAAAATCTCAAAAATCTTAAACCTTGCGTAATTAATGGACGCCCCTTAATGATTTATTTTTATTACAAATTGCAAAGGGCCCTTTTTAGTCCTTTTTAGTCAATATTCTGTAACTGAGTTTTAAAAAAAATCTTCTAACCAAATAGGACTTGGCTTGGCTGTGTTGTGTTTATGGACTACATTCCTTGCTTTCCTTTCTTAGGACATAAGCGATAAATTAAAAAATAATAATACGTAAGTTGAAAACCGTACCTTCTCAGTAAGCCAACCGTCCTTTTTTTGAATATCAAACTGGAAACACTGGAACCAGCCTACAGGGTAGGCCACAATAAACCGTAGTACTAAAAAAAAAGTATTCGGTTTTATTGCGTATCCATTGCTCCTTGGACTGTTACATAATTTAAAAAAAAAGACGTGTGGCACTCGGGGACTGCCGCGGTAAAGCTATTGCAAACAAGGAAGGACGGCAACGTCGCAAACGGACGACGGAGACGAAGCGGCAACCTACATGGTAGGCGGAGTGGGGAGAGCGTGAGGTTTTTTCGTTACGGAATTTCTGGATTCGCTCCCCGCGCTCAAGGCCCGCGATAGAAGCTATGCAATAGCTTAAAAACTCTCAAATCAAATTAAACAAGATGGATTACAAAACTCAGTCAATACATTACTTAGTTAAATTGCAAAATTATTGTGACGTTTGTACACACTTATGCATAACTTTTATGGTACAGTGTGAAGTAATTTTTAGACACCTAATTTACTTGTTTCGACATGTTCCTATCACATTTGCTTTCACTTTTTCCATCATTTGAAATAGTACGTGCTCATTGTAGAGTATTTCAATGGTTTACTTATGATTTATGCTTCTACCTGAATAATATAAAGGCCAACAGTATAGTTATGTTAGTATCTAACCAGCAACATAGGTTAAATAACCGGCCAAGTGCGAGTCGGACTCGCGCATAATGGGTTCCGTACCATTATCTGTAAACAATCACGTTTGTTGTATGGGAGCCACGCTTTAATATTTATTTTATTCTGTTTTTAGTATTTGTTATTATAGCGACAACAGAAATACGTCATCTGTGAACATTTCAACTGTCTAGCTATCACGGTTTATGAGATACAGCCTGGTGTTGTAAATAAGAGAGTAGAGCTTGCAGTAAACTGTTTATTCAAGTATCCACTGAAATCTTAGTAAACGCTGTACACATCAACCGGCCGCCATTACGTTACAAGAAAACCAAGTGACAACCTACTAGAACATAAACAATCATGATTTGCACAGATATCATATCGCCATACAGCCAGTTGTTCAAAATGTTACATTGCTATATTACAACACAGCCTGATGACAGACAAACAGACAGACGGTCAGCGGAGTCTAGAGTTCCGTTTTTACCCTTTGGGTACAGAAGAGGAATCAAAATAATAATGGGTTGCTAGACTTGCTAGCCGGCCCATTCCCTTGATCGGCTTTTACAAACTACGGGTAAAGAGCGGTACATTCTAAGATTTTTCTTTTCTCCCAGACCCACATAAAAGAAATATTAAACTTAATATTTCGCTCACATAACAGCGGTAACCTGAGGACCAAGGTTCGTAACGAGGTCAGGCAAGTTTCCTTGGTACTTGTACTTACGAACTTCGTGTCATATCAAATACCTTAGCTGAGAGATTGTATTTATAAGGGCGTGTAGTTTAATTAGATATTGTACCTTGGCGTTACAATTTTATTTTCTTGGCCTTGTGATGTGTCTTACGTAACGATCTACACTAACGGACAGTACCATTTGATATAAATATTTTTTGCCAAAATCGGCCGTATTCGCAAAAATTAAAAAAAAAACTTTACTTTTTCACTTAGACTGTAATACACTGGCATATCACTAGCCGTCAACTTAATTTGGTCGGATAATGGTTTAAACCTAGTAGCAAAGTTAGTCAGCGTTTTATAATAAGACCATAGACATAGAATTAGACGGTAATAGAAGTTCATTTCATACAATACGCTATTTTCCAACTAGTCAAATCAGATACTTTTTTCTAAACGTCAAAACAAACAGTTTCTATGGGATTTTGTCAGATGACGACATAGATTTTTGAAGTCAAATAGCGCTCTTATTATCAGTTTTTCTACAATAATAAATTTAAAATAACGTTAAAATGGATATGTTCAAAGACAAGTGACATTATTTTGCGACGCTTTATTTTTTATTAGTACAAAATAATTTATTTTTGACTTAGGAAAGTACTCATTTGTTTATAGGGTTGTCTAGAGCCGTATAGACAATTTTAAATTATATCTCAATTTTCTTTTAAATTATTATTTCAAATGGGAGTGCTAGACCTCGAAAAATTCAGTACATAAATTACTTGCATTATCATTATCACGTCTTTTTCCCTAATAGGACAGACTGAGCATTTTGGTTCTCGTGAATACAAAACAGAAATCTGCCAAAAATATAAATTATTATTCATGTACTAGCGTTACAATATATATAAATATTTTTATACTTGTGTTGATTGACCGAGCGAGCGAAGCGAGTGAGGTCTCTAAATCGAGTTGGGGGCGAAAACACATTGTATGTATGTATGTATGTATGTATGTATGTATGTATGTTTGTACCGCGATAGTAGCCGAACCGATGGTTTGATTTTGATGAAATTTGGTAGGCATGTAGGAAACATCAATAGAATTTTCAAGTTCGTTGGGCATCAAAATCGGTTCAGTAGTTTTTGAAATATTAATAAAAATGTCCGCAATTATGTAGCAAACGAAACCATAGCGCGTTCTAACTTTGGATCCCGCCATCTAGGGGTTATTTAGGAAACTGAATTGCGAAAAATAATCGCGAGGTCTAAGTTCGCGGCGAACTACTAGTATTTTAAATATGAACTTAAGCTGAAGAAAGTCAGTGATATTTTTAAACAAAATTATACTAGTAGTTCGCCACGAACTTAGACCTCGCGAATATTATTCCAAAGGATGTGCCTCCGCTGCCGGCGCTGATTGCCGAATTGGCTGCCGGCGCCGGTATAACACGATCTGTGTCTGTAGTAAGATATGCATTTTTAAGAAAGTTGTTCAGTAACCAGGACTGAATTCAACCTTAAACAGTTTTAGAATATTTTGTAAGAAGATTTGTATTGTATATTCGTCACGGCTCAGTCAGCTAGACTTCGCGAGTCATCCTAAACCCGTTCAAGTATAACGTATAAAAAAGTTGTTCAAATAAAAAAATTGCGTTTTTATAATGGCAACAAAAAAGTCTAATGACATGTTTGAAAATATTTCGAAATGGCGGATATATGACACTTTTAAAATTTTAAACCCCCATATTTCCGCCATTTTGTAAAATTTCGAAAACCTGGCTCGACAAAAAAATTCTATTTAGTTGCTGAATCTGCTTACAAAATTTCAAGAGAATCGGTTAAGAAATGCGACCTGTAGGCGAGAACAGACAGACAGACCGACAGACAGACAGACAGACAGACGGACAAAATAATTTTTGGCTAATCTCGAAACTGAGACGCTTCGCTCGCTCGGTCAAAGAATCGAATGAGCACACGCTACCTTACCGCTTCATAATTTCTAAAAAATAATACTGTTTTTCAAAAGCCCTTTTTACAAATTACATACAATTTCGAAACTAAATTACTTACGAGTGCCCTGAAGTAACTGTTTGTATATTTGTATATTTTTGTCTTTTTACTACTAGCTAATATTATAGTACTATACAAAGGGGATATCAACCCGATCAATGTGAACAACTTTTACTATGTGATCATCCGTGAAATCGCAAAATAAAACTGCAGGCTCCATACATTTTGGCACGGTATAGGTATTTAAATTTCACGTTTAATTTTTCTTTTATTTGGTCTATAAATTTTCTTCTGGGTTTTCCTACTCCTCTCTTTCCTTCCATTATTGTTTTAAAGAACGCATCGTGGCGTAGTAGATGACCGAACATTTTCCCTCTTCTATTTTCTTTAATTTGTATTATTTGTCTTTTCTCTCTAACATCCTCTAGTACCTTCTCATTTGTAATTTTTTCTGTCCAACTTATTTTTTTCATTCTCCTCCAGCACCACATTTTAAATGCTTCTAATCTATTTCTTTATATGTTTTTTAACGTGAAAACATATAAAGAGGTTAAGAACTTAGCGGAAGGACATGGAAACATTAGACATGGAAAGCACTCCACCGACAAGAGCCCAGCTCTTAAATATAAGAAGAAGAGGTATTTAAAATTGTAGCTGCAGATTTTTTTGCGATTTTACGGATGGTCCAATAGTAAAAGTTGTTCACATTGATTTGTACGTTAACTCACAATACAAATACAATACAAATTAACTTTATTGCACCATGATAAAAAAAAATTCGGGATGATACCCTCTTTTCGTGACACGTTGTATATACTCATAAAAATATATGTAGTTCGCCTTGCTGCATTAATTTCCGGACTGCCAATCACCGGGCGTGCAACGAGAACTCATTGATCATAAATTAATATATGTATGTGTATATTTATAGCCTAATATCGTGATATATACATAACAATAATTTAGAAATGTTTACATGTAAAAATATATATCCTATATGAAACAGAATATCCTCTATGTATGTATTATGTATTATGTTATGACAAAGTTAAAAGACAAAAATAATTTATCTTTCGATATTTGTATCACTTGATAATTGTCAATTTTTCTTTCGATTTTATAATAGATTGTAAACATCAGATCATTTACTTACAGCTAAGTTTACTGCCACTTCCTAAGCGCAAGTACAGAAGAAGCGGTAACAAACTGTACTGCAGCATTTTCTCAAAAAATGTCAGCATACAATTATACTGATATTAAAATTAGATATGTGGACTGAGAATACAAATATAATACTTTACCTCGATCAGATGCATTTATGGAGATTTTTCATATTTAGTTTATTTTATTTAATATTGTTTTATTTTTATATTTAGATTTAATTAATTTAATTTATTTTTTAATGTTTGTTCCTTTAGTTTAATTTTAATTGTATATATTGGTAATGAATACAAATTGAAATTGACTTTTTCGAAATGGCTAATTTATTTCTTTAGTTTAGGGAAAACAAAATTCACTTCCATGCTGGTCTGCAAGGAAAGGAAAACTGTAGACCAGCTGCTTCTATTCCCGCGCAGGTCGTAAAAGTCCATTGGGGAAATGACCGAAAATACGAAGGCGGCATACCTAATTATTACGGGACATACATACATTTGCCATAATAATTAGGTATTGTGAAATTATGAGCGTGACACAAATATCATACGATTATTCTATCATTGAATATTGTTTTGTTCACATAGGTAAATGCGTCATAGCAAAATGAATAAAACATGCCAAGAGCACGGACCACGCGCGGAGAAGGGTTCCGTAGTGGCGAATGCTGACACTGAGTTCAAATTCACGCCACTAAAAACGTCTGAAATAATTTTCTATTTAATTTGTTGAAATTTTCCTTTATCGATTACATTTTAACAGATTATTAGATTCTAATAGCTTTTTTCCTTTAAACTTGTACGACGCAGAAGGGACATACCCGTAATCAATTGAACCAGGGGCTATACTAGTTCACTATAGTATATTGGAAGTAAAAGAACAAAAAGCAAACAGGGACACCCGGATGGAAGTTCCTTTCGATAATTAGGAGAGAGAGAGAGACAGACAGAGAAACACGCGCACGCCGCACGGCTTACAACTATAACAAAAAGTATCGTTACAACTTTTGGTCTTTATTTTTTCCGTCTAGCCTCCTTTCGCAACGTGCGATAAGGAACTACGTTCCAAAACATTTGGCATTTTCATACTAAATTGTGCAGCCGCCCAGGCAATTTGTATTGGAATGTCGATTTTTTTTTGCTCATGGTTTAATTTGTTACAGGTATGTCCATGTTGTGTGTACTACTTCTGTAAGTTTTTCACGTGTCTACATATAACCGTTTAGGAGATTGAGGTGGCGGACACTTGACTCTAACAAAAATTTGCATTATTTAGGAAACGGATCTCTAAATCGAAAAATTGTGTTTCCAAGCTCCATAATATTTTTGAAAGACCTATTCAACGATAACTGACACGATGGGTTGATCGAGAATAAAAAAAATTAACACCCTCTTTATTTGTATGGGAGCTAGCCTAAAATAAATTTATATCCAGATTTTATTTTATCACTTTTTCGGCATGATTGATATTCATTACAGTTTTCTAGTACTTATAGTCTCTTAGTAAAACCGTGGACGGACAGAAAAACATGGCGAAACTAAAAGGTACCTTGTTTACTACGGAACCCTAAAAATGGGTTTTTATTAGTAAGTGACAAGCGTGAAAACCCATTTTCATGGGCCATCAGTCACTCAATGACACCAGCTGGTACTATTCTTTGCGGACGTCACCTAACAGCCTATTGTATTGTGTTATGGGTTAATAATCCCATACAATAAGTACTTTTAAAGTTCCTTACCATAAAAATGCGCACGTTTCATGGATTGAAAGTGACTGATTGTTATATCAACCTTAATCAGGTTCGAAAAGAAAGATGATACGTGCTTCGCAAGGCACGTAACGCTAGGTCCTGAACGCTATCTAGCGTTTGCTCAAACCTATCCAAGGATTGATTTTGATCTACCCTTTGGGATGCGGTGGTCAGACGGCAGTCGCTATGTGTCATCATTTGTGTCTCCACTGCAGGAGCACAACCCTCTCTGTACTACCAGAGCTTGGGCAGAGCAGCCAGAGGGCTTGACTTACACTTTCCTCGTTGGCCAGACTTGAAGAGGTCTCATTGATGTTCATAAGCTTTGTTTAGCTTGTATTCCCTAAGTCGCCTTCTACGACATCCACGGGAGGTCTTGGAGTGGCCCTATTCTATTCTGCCGGAAACCACACGGCTTGCTCTATGTATAACAAGTTTGTTTACCAGGCAAATAAAAAAAACCGGCTTCGTTAAAAACCGTTAACCCTCAGTAACTTTTAAATTGCTAAACCGATTTTCCTCAAACATAGCTAAGAACCACCGCAAGGGAAATTGCTTTTACGTAAAAGAACCGCATGGAAGTCCATCCGTTCGAGAATTTGGCTACGGAACCCTAAAATTGCGCTCACATTTAATGGATTGAACTTGCTTGACTGGTGTAAATCGATTTTGTTTCAGCTTAAGAGCGAGGAGACATTGTTTAACTTATAATAGAGTTGATAACATTTCGTATGGAAATGTCCCTGATAATATAAGTAAGAAGCGAAGCATGTCGTGTTTTCAGAATTGAATAATCTGGCGTTTGTATGTATGTTAGTATGAAGGTTTTTTAGTTCGTTAGGGTTGGTTCGTCCGAACATTTATATTTAGATTAGTTATCTACTAATTTTAGTTTATTAATTATAGTTTTAAAATATTTTTTGTAATATTAGTATGTCTGTTTCTTTTTAGGGTTCCGGACCCAAAGGGTAAAAACGGGACCCTATTACTAAGACTTCGCTGTCTGTCCGTCTGTCCGTCTGTCCGTCTGTCCGTCTGTCCGTCACCAGGCTGTATCTCAAGAACCGCGATAGCTAGACAGTTGAAATTTTCACAAATTATGTATTTCTGTTGCCGCTATAACAACAAATACTAAAAAGCAAAATAAAATTAATATTTAAGGAGGGCTCCCATACAACAAACTCGATTTTTTTGCCCTTTTTTGCTCGATATCAATAATGGCAACAGGTAGGCACTTGAAATATTCACAACATACTCAGTTGTATTTTTATTTTAATGATAAATGAAACAATTTAAAGAAAATAAATATTTAAGGGGGGCTCCCATACAAAAAACTTGATTTTTATAGATAATGGTACGGAACCCTTAAATTTATTTTTACTATATACTTAACTATTTATTAATTTTTTATCATGTGTTGTAAGTACCTACTACAAAAACTTATCAAATGAAAATAGGATTGTATAGGTTCGAGCATAAGTCATATCGCTTGAGTTTAAAGTTTGTGATAAAATACTGTCACATAATAAGTCGGTCAAATTGGAATGCCACCAAATAGTTTAAAAAAAATCTAGGACGATTTGACACCACAATGCTCGTAACTAGTTATACAAGATAGATTTAAAAACTAAACCCCGGATACGGAAGATTTTTTTGGTGCGCATTTCGGCCAAAGGCTTAGCCTTGCAATACAACGCGGAAATACCGCCAGCCTCTTGGGAACTCTGCCTGTTGACGGTGGCGAACTGGGAACGATTTTTTATATAAATTAATGTTTTTATTTTTAGTAATAGTTTTAATTTATACTTCTTTTAGTTTATGTATAAGATATCCTTTATCCAGTGAATGCAAGCACAGCAAGGAAAAAACAGCTATAGTTATATCTGATACCCTTCCAGATCTGCTAAGAGCAGAGAAGAAAGATACCATTTTTTATAAAAGATTAAAAGCACTGCTTGTAGAAAAAAATTATTACACATTGGACGAGTTTTTTAATGATAAAGATTTGAAAAAATATAAAATAAATGACGAATAACGTATATATTATAAGTACATTGGACAATGGAAAAAATAAATGATAATAATTAAAAGAAAATTGACTTTTAAAAGAATAAAACCAACAATATAAATGTAAAGGACATAAATATACGAGTAAATACACAAATATAGCTAATATTGAATGAATTAAAATACTGACTTTGTTATACAAACTGACATTACCTACTCGTATCAAAAAACTACTAAACAAATCAATCTTTATTTAAATAATTACTAACTAATTTTATATTAGATAAATACTAACGAAAAATAAAACCGCATGCCGTTCCATATTTTTTCTTTTGCAATGCCCTGTCAGGGCTCATTTTGTACCTACTAACTTAAGAAATGACTATGTAGTAAAGTGTTATATATGTACAATATGAAAAGCAATAAATGAATTGAATTGAATTGAATTGAATTGAATTGATATCTGTATATGTATATACGGATTTAATTTATTTTATTTTCAGTTAATTACTTTTTAGTCTGTAGTCAGGCGCCATATTGAATTTATTCTGACGTCACATAATCTTTAACCATAACCAGCGTACAGCCAAGACACTTCTATAGATAAATCATTTTTTAAGGTACCATGGATATCATAGAAGATACGAGGGAACAGATGAACAGACGAAAATACTTACTACCATAGATCTAGGATAGTACGTAGCAAAACACATGCTATATCTATGCTTACTACTAATAAATCACGGCGAAACACATAACCCTTCCTTAGGCTTCGCCGTCGTCGGGTAGAAATAGTTGTATTTACTTATAATAACCGGCCAAGTGCGAATCGGATTCGCGTACTAAGGGTTCCGCACCATTATCTATAAAAAATCGTGTTTTTTGTATGGGAGCCCCCCTTAAATATTTATTATATTTTGTTTTTAGTATTTGTTGTTTTAGCGGCAACAGAAATACATAATTTGTGAAAATTTCAACTGTCTAGCTATCGCGGTTCTTGAGATACAGCCTGGTGACAGACAGACGGACAGGCAAACAGACAGCGAAGTCTTAGTAGGGTTCCGTTTTTACCCTTTGGGTGCGGAACCCTAAAAATAACATCCTCTGACTTTTTAGACTTAATTAAATAAATAAAAAATCCTTTTTGTTAATGCAATAAAAAGTGCAAATACCTGTTCTGGTCCTAATAATCCAAGTTTAGCAGTGAGCTAATTATAAGGCCAAGTGTACACACTGTATTGGTGGGGGTTTTTAACCTCCGACAAAAAGAGTCTATCGATATGTCTGTCTGTCTGTCTGTGTCATTCGTAGTGTTCGAACAGATGGACTTATTTCGATACGAAAGCAAGTTCCGTTGCGGTTATTCTAAACTATGTTTAATGAAAATCGGTTTAGTCGTTTAAAAGTTATTAGAACGTAGTTTTGGAACGTAGTTCCTTATCGCGCGTTGCGAAAGGAGGCTAGACGGAAAAAATTAAGACCAAAAGTTGTAACGACACTTTTTGATATAGTTGTTAGCTGTGCGGCGTGCGCGTGTTTCTTGTCTGTCTGTCTCTCTCTCTCTCTCTCTCTCTCTCTCTCTCTCTCTCTCGCAAAGAAAGCAAGCCAGTTATTTTCCTTTCGTCTTTCTATGTCGCATTGAACAGGTGGTGTCGCGACGATTATTTTTGTTGAGTGTTTACAGGTTTTTTGTACTTAATAAATAATAAAATACTATTAAAACTAAAAAAAAAACGACGGGTTGCACTCTGGGAGTGCCGGCAGAAGTGAAAACTTGAATATTAACGTTGTGCATTTTTGATATTTTGGAATGGTTAGGGAATAATTTTGCACGATTTGCTTTAATTATCAGTATAAAATATTTCAAATCTTTTCTGAACCACAGTCTGTCACAAATGTCACAAGCATGACCAAATTCATTTTCAACAAAATCATTTTCAAATACACAGCAGTATGGCCACTACACAGACGGTTGAGCCATCAGCTGTCACCATCCATGGATGCGCGTAGCACGCTGTAACATAAACACACACGAACATTCGCGCAAGCGCCCTGCGCCGTCTTACGAATTTTCGATCAGGTCACGTGTCCTGACGCGAGTTTAAATTTTTTTACCCATTCCAAAAAAAGTGCACAACGCCGCTAAAGAAGTTTTCACTTCAAAAATAAAATGTTAATGCAATTCTTTTATTTATTAATCGAAAGGAACTTCGTTCCATCCGGGTGTCTCTTGACACCTCTCAAGTTTTTATATTTTATTTTGTTTCTCCCATGTTTCTCCTAAAATGTAACCAATCCGCTGAAAGACAAGTCAAATCAGACACTTTTTTATAAACTTCAAAACAATCATTTTCTACGAGATTTGTATGAATACAAAAATGTGACGTCATGCGTTAATCTTATACCTTTAAACGAGCAATTCTTGAATGTATATATATTTATTTATAAATTTCTGTGATCTCGAAAACGGCTCTAACGATTTCGCTGAAAATTTGTATATGGGGGTTTTCGGGGGTAAACTATTGATCTAGATTAGTTTTATGTTTGGGAAAACGCGTATTTTCCAGTTTTCATGCATTTTTCTTTCCACGCAGAATATGGTCACTAATTTCGTCGCGCTGACTGCCTTGATTTTAGCTCAGTGGTAAAAGATACCGACCGCTAGAAAAAGTGTTACGGGTTCGAATCCCACACGGTGACTTACTTTTGATTTTTTTTATGTTTAAGTTTATATATAATTTTTTATTTTGCATTGTTTTTAGACAAGTTTCAAAAAATTAGTTTATGTTTGAGATGTAACCGAGCAAAGCTCGGTCGCCCAGGTACTATCAATTTTTATTCACATCAATAAGTAACATAATCAGAAACACGTCTTAAAAAAATACATAAGAAAATAAACATATTAAAATTTTAAATATATATTATACACTAGCTGTACCCGTGGGCTTCGCTCCCCGTGGGAATTTCGGGATAAAAAGTATCCTATGTCCTTCCCCGAGTCTCAAACTATATCCATACTAAATTTCATCCAAACGGTTCAGTAGTTTAAGCGTGAAGACGTAACAAACAAACAAACAAACAAACAAATATACAAACTCACTTTCGCATTTATAATATTAGTAGGAAGTAGGATAGTATTACTAGTAGGATTAGTAGGATAGGAAGTAGGAAGTAGGAACTATCCTACGATAGTAGGATAGGATTCATGGAATTGTATGTAATAGGATTTAAAATCACTTTGAAAATGGATAAGATCAATGACAAGTGACATTTATATTATGACGTTTTATTTTCTTAACAGTAAGTACCGAATAATTTATTTTTGACCCAGTGTTCTACCCATTCTCAGCAGCCGATAACCAGGCCTATCTGGACGCAGCCTTACTCTACAGGTTTCGACTTAGGCTATAATAAAATGTAATTGGGACTTGCATAAAATACTTGCATATGATAACATAAACCGGTCAGCAACTGAGTAGGTTATTTCGAGATGTCGACGAAACTTCGCATCTCGCGCATTAGACGGGCACGACTGCTTAATTTTTAAGGGTTCCGTACCCAAAGGATCAAAAAGGGATCCTATCACTAACTAAGACTCCGCTGTCCGTCTCAATTCAATTCAATTCAAATATATCTTTATTATCATAGGATATTTATAATATCTCTTATTAATCGTCATTGTTTTGTTGTACAAATTGTTGACGGCAAAAGTTTACTTACAGCTAAGTTTACTACCGCTTCCAAAGCGCTAGTGCAGAAGAAGCGGTAACAAAGGTTATCCGTCCGTCTGTCTGTCACTGGGGGGGGGGAGGGGAGTACGTTCTGTTTTTATGTCAAACCAAATTAGACTTTATCATCATACATAAGTGTTGCTTGACACTGAAACGTGGATACGTAGTAACGACCATCTTACGTACTGCTTTTAGAGTAGGCTGGCTGGCTGTATGTCATGAACCGTGATAGCTAGACAGTTGAAATTTTTACAGATGATGTAATTCTGATGCCGCTATAACAACAAAAACTAGTGGGGCTCCCGTACAACCAACATGATTTTTATAGTTATTGGTACCCAAACCCTTCGTGCGTGAGTTCGACTCGCACTTGACCGGTTATTATTATAAGTCTAAACAAACTCGTATGTGCATATGTCTGTGGTTGTTGCGGTCATATAGAGGATGAGCAGATAGTTTTTAGTTTACAAGGCCATATACCTGGCCGTGTGGTTTCCGGCAGACTAGAATAGGGCCACTCCAAGTCCTCCCGTGGATGTCGTAGAAGGCGACTTAGGAAATACAAGCTAAACTAAGCTTATGAACATCAATGAGACCTCTCCAACCCGTCTGGCCAGCGTGGAGAGTCAAGTATGGCTCTGGTAGTACAGAAAGGGGTCGTGCTCCTGCAGTGGAGATCAAAAGACCTGATGATGATGATGATGATGATACCTGGCCTTGTGGATCTAGGACCCGGTTCTATTGAAATTGGCATACTATCGCCTAAAAAGCATAGATACCCCGAACTTCAAAGCAACACAGCGACGATGCCAGCGGGAACGCAGAGCCATGTCAAAGTTTACATAAAGGGAGTGCCTCGCGCTGGTTGCCGAATTGGCTGCCAGCGCTGGTATAACACGGTCTGTGTCTGTGTTACTTTCGCCCTTAGCTTGAGTTGCTCGCTCGCTCGTGTTTTGGTCACAGGAAACCTAACGAACCTAACCTACACTTCACGGCAAATTTTGAGTGCTGGCGCCGGCAGCAGGTGTTTTCAACCTCAGCTGCCGGCAGTATAACCGCCGGTTCCCAATAGTGATATTTTTAGGAGCCGGTGCCGGCAGCAGGGGAACTCTCTTTACATAAATATAGATGGAATCTTAATAATATCGTCAGTCAGTGAACAGATTGATCGCCAAGGATGTGTTAACTGACTTTCACCAGCTAGATCCACACTCGGCATTGGCCGAGTCTTCCGGTAATGACGTAACCACTACACGCAATGATAAAGAACTAATAAAAATTCGACAAATACATTCACAGAACATACGCTTTCAATAAATTTATTACGTAAGTGGGGATTGTGTCATTGAAATAACTAGTTTTTGAGCTATTGCATAGCTTCTATCGCGGGCCTTGAGCGCGGGGACCGAATCCAGAAATTCCGTAACGAAAAAACCTCACGCTTCCCACTCCGCCTACCATGTAGGTTGCCGCTTCGTCTCCGTCGTCCGTTTGCGACGTTGCCGTCCTTCCTTGTAAAAATTCACCGACCGAACGGAACCACCTTAATGCAATAGCTTTACCGCGGCAGTCCCCGAGTGCCACACGTCTTTTTTTTTCTAAGGAGCTCGTTAGACATGGAGTTAGTAAGTTTTAAACCAACTTATAAAAAGGAGGAGGTTATTAGTTCGTCGTGATCTTTTTTTATGTACGTTCACCGATTATTTATTTATATTTGAAGACGCTTGGATCGATTTGGAAAATTGATTTTAGGTTGAAAGGTTAGACTTGTCAGATGGTCCCATATAAATTTTACCAAACATGGTATAAAGGTGAAGTTGTTTTTAGTTTTTAAAAATTAGATTTCTACTATTATAGGTACATTTTCACGTCTTTATCCCTAACGGGGCAGCCAGAGCCTAAAGTCGTTAGGCTCAACATTCAATGGAATATTTTTTTTCATGTTCTTTCAAAAAAATAGGATTTCTTTTTTAATCGTATTACGGCTCTGGATATCCTTTAGAGCCAATCTTTATAGAAAACGTATCATGTTGGGAATATGTATTGTATATATATAGGGACAAATATATAGGTATAAATTACACTGAATTGAATAATTTGAATAAAATTGAGAATAACAAAAAAAAAAGAAATCAAATCTACCACCCTGATTATGTCGAGGATCTCCAAGTATAGGGAATAGCGTGTGAACCACTATTTCGCCACTTAGAAGTTCTCGGCATAAATAAGTGTGTACATTTAATTTCTAGATGTTTCTTTGTAAGTATCTAAGCGTCAGCCTCAAAAACTTTTCTTATACAAAAACGGGCGGAACTCATAAATACTTTTTTAAACAAGATTGCAGTTTTTATAGTCTGTGTTAATGGTTAATGTTTGACACATTTATACAACGTGGAAGGGACATACCCGTTGTTAATCCAACCACGAGCTATACTAGATTACTTTAGCAAAATGAAATTTAAATAACAGTCAAAAACTTAAAGATTTTATTTTATTTCTTGACTTTTATTTTAATTGTATTATACTACTGGCTGTGCCCGTGGGTTTCGCTTCCCTTGGGAATTTTGGAATAAAAACTATCATATGTCCATCCCTGGGTAACAAACTATGAAACTATATCTATATCAAATTTCATCTAAATAGGTTCAGTGGTTAAAGTGTGAAGTGGTAAAAAACAAACAAATATACAAACTCACTTTCGCATTTATAATATTAGTAAGGATAGTGATCTAGTACAGCCCGTGGTTCGATTTATTATACGTATGCCCTTCCACGTTGTATAGTAAAAAATATTTTGTACAAAAACACTTTCGACCTTTAACTTTGAACTTAAAAATATGGAACCCATCCATTTGCGGGATCTAGGTCAATATGATAAAAACATTTCTGCCAAAGTAATCTGCGTGTTTCTCATTTTTATAGTTTTAAAATCGACATTGCAAAAACTTGCACAGAGTGTGTTAAGGTGATCCGGTGCTATCATTACGATACCTAATATATTGCAAGCACCTTGTATTTATATTTAAAATACCTATTGGAACTTTGCCGTGAGGTGAGGGCCGACAAAAAATAGCATTTTTTCTACTTCTGTACTTTTATCTGTCAATTACCATATTCAATTCAATTAATTTATCGCTTTTCACATTGTACATCTCGCATTTGACAGGCCGTAGCTGAAAATCAGTGAGCTACTCTTTGAGCAGCACGAATCACTGAGCTATGACCTTTTTGGACTGCTGTAGCACACAGATACAAAATTGTTGATATATGTCCTTAATACGTTGTTTTTACATGTTTTGTTTTGTAATTTTTGTATCTTTATTCTGTATGTGTGTGACTATAGCCACAAATAAACGTTTTATCTATCTATCTATCTATCTACATATATAACACTTTACTACATAGTGACTTCTTAAATTAGTAGATTCAACATGAACACTGATAGGGCATTGCAATTGAAAAAAAAATGGAACGGCATGCGGTTTTATTTTTAAGTTAGTATTTATCAATTCTAAAATTAGTAAGTTATTATCTAATAAAAATAGATTTGTCTGGTAGTTTTTGAAGATAGGTAATGTCAGTAAGTTTTTATACAAAGTCATAAATAACACTATTATAAGAAAGAGGGCAAAAATGCAAATCATGTTAACAGGCGATGCGGCTAGCAACCCATCACTGTATTGATTGCTTTTCCATCTTCTCGCCCACCATGACGCTAAAAGTGGCTTTTGGGTCTTGCGGCCCTGGGCTCTGCATAGAACCGCAAGACCCAAAATGCTCTGTCTGCCCCATTAGGGATAAAGACGTGATAGTATGTATGTATTATAAGAACACAGATAATATGACTTAAGAATGTATACTCTATTCCCCAAAAAAGTTCTTGTATCGTAATGTAGCCAAAAAGATACACCTAGCTGTCACATATACACAAAAAAGAAATTTGACCTTATGTTTTTGTATGTCCATCAAGGGCAGGTCACAGTGGTACGTGTATAAATATTTTAAGATCTTTTTATAACCTGTGTTTCCACAAAAAAAGATGATTTGATTTGGTTTGATTTGTGTAAGAAATAAATAATTAAAAAAGAATACAGATACAGATACATTTTCACGTCTATATCCCTGACGGGGTAGACAGAGCCCAAGGCCTTTAGGCCCAAAGGCCACGCTTAGCGTGGTAGTGGGCGTTAAGATGGAAAAGGAATCAAAATAGTGATGGGTTACTAGCCGCATCGCCTATTACCATGATTCAAATCTCCCCCATTCCCTCGATCGGCTCTTACGATCTGCGCGGGAAGAGAAGCAGCTGGTACATTCTACGTTTTTTCTTTTCTCCCAGACCAGCATGGAAGATGGATTAAAAAAGAAATTTACAAGTCAAACAACTTGTTGTATTTAAATTCGCAATACTGATTTTTACGAAAAGACTATTGCAGTTACATAAGACCATCGTGAGAGTGAGACGTAATACCCGTAAAAATTAACATTTAAATTACAATAATATAAAATATAAATATACTTATGCAGACAGATCACACAGATTGAGCTAGCCCCAAAGCCTAGTTCGAGACTTGTGTTATGGGATACTAACTAACGATACTATGTGACTATATACAAATGAAAAATAACATTATTTGTATTACTAGTTCGTCTGTACTTACATTCGCGTCTTTGTTCACACAGGTTATTTATATAGTCATATCTTACATCAGTCATAACATAACTCATAAAAGTCAGTGGAACTAATCTGAAAACAAGAAATGAACCATGATCTTTGGGTATTGAAAATGAGTAAGTATTATTTTCATGTTTAAACATGGATAAATTACTTAACATGAAAATAACAATATTCTACTTATTTACTTGTACGCATGAATTAGTAACACATTTATCTTTTCGGTAAATACTGAATACACCCTTAGAATATAACAATATAATATTAACTAAATAAATACAGCCTAAAATTAAAACTAATTAAAAATAATGTATACTAAATTATATAAAAAATTGAGGCCAAATCGCTGCCGTCACAGGGCAAAGTACCCAAGAGGCTGGCGGCATTTCTGCGTTGGATAGCAATACTTAAATAAAGTATCGGGGAAGTACCTTGCCTACAGTTGGGCACTTTAAAGGCCCATTTAGACGATGCAAGTTTCTGTTGCATACCATTTTATTGAAGCAATAAACGATTTTTATTACTGGCGCTGACTGTACCGTGTGGTTTTCGGTAGAGTAGAAATAGGACCACTCCAAGTCTTCCCGTGTATGTCGTAGGAGGCGACTTAGGAAACACGCTAAACAAAGCTTATAAACATGATGAGTCCTCTCCAACCCGTCTGGCCAGCGTGGAGATTGTAGGCCAAGTCCTCTGGCTGCTTTGGCCAAGTTTGGCTCTAGTAATTCAGAGAGGGTCGTGCTCCTGCAGTGGAGACTAAAAAGACCTGATGATGATGTAGATATCTAACGTTTCGTTTAGACCAAGAAAGTTATCTATTGCTTCAACTTAGTTGTGCAAGACAGGAAGTAACTTGCAGCGTGTAAATGGGCCTTAATATTTAAAGAGTGATTTCAGAGATTCCTCCTTACTGAATAACAAGGTACCAGCTGGAAATCAGCGCTGTGGTTCACACCGCAGCACAAAGCTGAGCTGGCATCCTTTTTGGCACTCTTATTGTAATAGATATAAGTCTAGTGTAGTACAAAGGATTTTATCTAACGAAT
Organism: Acrobasis consociella; assembly: GCA_963555685.1. Lineage (NCBI taxonomy): Eukaryota > Metazoa > Arthropoda > Insecta > Lepidoptera > Pyralidae > Acrobasis > Acrobasis consociella. Next base: position 1,643,167 of record OY743118.1, read on the forward strand.
AAAGATTTTCTTTCTTTCTTTCATTTCTAGTAGTTAATTTGACTGTGCTGCTTCAGATGCCTGGGGGGGACCCATTTTTTCTTTTTAAAGATGTCTGCACCACAATAGTCACCCAACGATGCGGACTTGCGAAATAGGGTAAAATAACTGCGGTTTTACAACAGAAGTGCTATTTTTGATATGCAGAGTCACTTAAACGAATGGTTTTCCATACAAAAAATCGTTTGTTTAGGGACTCCGCGTTTGAAAAGTAGCACTTCAGAGCTACCTGACGTCGCGTCTTTTGGAGAATGTTTAGTGCGAAAAGTTTTATAAACAGCGCGACGTCAAACCTCCTTGGTAATAGCAAGGTCAGGTATATTCCCCGATTATCACGTCGGTCGTTGCTCTTATCACCAGCTCTGAACCAGACGAGCATGATTAAACAATGATAGAGAAACAAACTGTCTACTTTCTTTGTAGAGATTATACGGAGCGATAACGGTTTCGTGCACTGCAAGTTATGCTAAACATTTCAAGAAGATAAGAGGAGAAAAGAAATAGACTACTACAATACCACGCGTTTGTGTATTTCGCTGTCTACTAGTTGTGAAGTACTACTTCACAACTAGTAAATTTTTTATTTGAAACGCGAAGTCACCTAAACGAAGGGTTTTTCCACCCAAAAAATCGATCGTTTAGTGATGTGTTTAAAAAATGGCACCACTGGTCGTGTTTTGAAAACTCCTGTAAAACCGTAGATTTAAGAACGTAGTAAAATAAGATCTATGTATGTCACTAAATTTAAGGGGGGGAAAATTTTGAAAACGTGAATATTTTTTTCTGTTAGGTTAGGATTCTATTTGTATAACTTCGTTCTAAACAGGTGTTTTACAACTTTTTAGTTATATATTGGAACGAAGTTCCTTTTCGGACGGTGCGGACTTTGCGGCCAATGCATAGGCTACGTAGGTACCAGTATTTATTTATTCTGTGACTAGGCAAAAAAAGTGTTAGATTTTACCTTTTTAAGGCCGGGAATTTTTAGGGACTTCTATTTTTGTAACTTCATTCAAATCGAGTGTTTCAAGACACTCATCATCATCAGGTCTTTTTAGTCTCCACTGCAGGAGAACGACCCTCTCTGTACTACCAGAGCCATACTTGACCGGAGAAGCCTGAGGATATTGGCCTACACGACCCTCAGTTTTTTATGATTTCCATTTTTTGCTTTTTATAATTATTTAAATATCTTCTATATATCCGCTAAAAAGATATAATATAAAATTATGTTCATAAAATAAAGAGTCATTTATTTAACTAAATATTAAATAGATATATTTACCAGTTATATTTACAATATTGAAACATTACCTAAGTACATGGATGCATATAATTCTACTATACGAGTATATGTGTATCGTTGCAAGTATAGTATTTCCCTGCGGCTTTTGATATTTTTAATGTTTTCCTGTAGACAATATGTGGATTTTTTATTTTTTATTTCAATGATGTTGATAATTCCGACCAAAATATGTGTGTATGCGTAAAATTAACTTTACTTGCCAAAAACCGATCAGGATCAGAATCGGCAAGAGTCTGAACTGAATCATAGAATCATATAGTGGCCACCACAGCACAGGCATGTTGCCTAGTGTGGGGCCAACAGTGTAACTTTTGTACATTAAGGAGTCAAATAAATTTCATTTCAATTTCAATACTAGGCGATGCACCCAAACGCTCTTAGCATTAAGTTCATCTATTGCTTATGTAGCTAACTAGATACAATTTGTATTTAATGGAACATAGAGGTCAAATAAATAAATAAGAATATCACAGACGAAACAATAATAAATAAACTAATTTTGCGCCAAACTGTGAATTCGCGAATCCAACTCAGCAACTCCTCAACCGATTTGACTATGTAAAACTTAAAAATTGTATAGATTAAATTAATAAGCAGAGATCGGATATTTTAGTGCATATATACCTACCTACACGTAACATAGATACCACTTCTAAAGTATTAACATAAAATATAACAAAACGTATGTATGTAGCAGATTTGTACTTATATTTGAAGCAGATGTTCAATAAGCAATGAAATTATAACACAGACAGACCGACAACCAGGAAATATATGAACGAACACTAAGGTTTACCGTGGATTGGCAAGTCATAAAGATAGCGCCTAAACAAACGGAGGCGATATGAAAGGATTTCTGATTCTTATTGTCACTGTTTGGTCCTCTGTCACGCAGTGATTTTGTAATTTTCGCGACGGAATTTAATTTAGTGGTTATTATCCGCTTCTGTTTTGGTGAGTTTTCGTTTTTAGTTGCTTTTTAATTGTGTACTTGCTAGGTTATTAGCTTGATTGCTGAAAGAGTTTTAATTTTAAGATTTACAGTGATATTTTTATTCTTGACGTGAAACGGGACGTAGAAGTTAATTTAACCATTTTATTAAATCAATAAATGATGTTAATTGCTGACGTTTCGTTTAAACCAAGCAAGTTATCTATTGCTTCAATAAAATGGTTTGCAACACGCAATAAACTTGCACCATCTAGTTGGTTATATAACTTATCTGTAGAGAGGTATATAGCCAAATTAAAGAGTAAATTGGAGTGCTAGCGCCATACCATCTTGGTGCAATCATTACCGGGAAAATATCAAACAAACTCTTCATTCCAAAAACCATAGTCCATTCCAGGACTTAAATGCAAGCAGGATTCAAGGAAAATTCTCTAAAACTGCAGTGTACTACGTATGCAACAACTGTGTCTATTGGCTTCAGAATGGGAGGACAAATTCATTGACGATAGAATGAGGTTTCCATGATGTAAAGATTTGTTATGAAGTCGGTTGCAAATCTTTCTGCGCTACCAACTAATCTGTACTTGAAACTCCAGAGATTACTTTGTTATAGAGTGTTTCATGATTTGAGATAAAAAGATACTTCCTAAAACAGCGTGGGTTGCTAGATGTGACTGTAATACTTTTACAGTTATTAATAGGCTAAGAAGATGACAACCCTAGAGATGTCGTTAACATGTATTATAAAAGTTTAATTTTATCTCTTGTAAATAACACTATAATAGATGACCTTAGAGGAATAAACTAGTGCCTAAGCGAGGTAGACCCACCTGTATTACAAGTCACCAAGCTATTTAATTATGTACTTAAAGTACTTTCATATGAAAGAAATAAGTTAAAACTTATCGAATTGAAAAATTTAATAGAATACTAAATAGCGATTGAATATATATTATAAGAAGAAAAACCAGAAGAATAAAAAACTAAAAAACCGAGAAGACGATCCTCGATCCAGTAGTAACCGTAAGTTTCAGGGATAATGCCAGCAGTTGACTAAACATTGCAGCGTAACTAATAGATGGTCGGTCGTTCACAAAAAGAGTACTGAGCCCTGCGGAACACCAGGATTTATTTCGTAGACTAGATTTTTGAAGTGAAAACTTCTTTAGCGGCGTTGTGCACTTTTTTTGGAATGGGTAAAAAATGTTAAACTCGCGTCAGGACACGTGACCTGATCGAAAATTCGTAAGACGGATGGAGAGTAGACAGCTGGCGCGGCGTAGGAGAGGGTGTATCCCCCACTCTTTTTACGGCGCGGCGAAAATGTATGCCTGCGCCTGCTGTTTCGTTTAGGCGGCGCAGGGCGCTTGCGCGAATGTTCGTGTGTGTTTATGTTACAGCGTGCTACGCGCATCCATGGATGGTGACAGCTGATGGCTCGACCGTCTGTGTAGTGGCCATACTGCTGTGTATTTGATCATTTTGTGATCATTTTGTGATCTCTCCAAAGCATTTGATTGCGTAGATCATCCGACACTTTTGCTTAAATTTTGTCAATACGGTTTTGATGATAATTCAATAAAACTTATAGAATCTTATTTAACAGATAGGCATCAGACTGTTGATTTAAATGGCATAAAATTGCACGGATCTAATGTTAAGATAGGCGTACCGCAAGGTTCAATTCTTGGACCTTTCCTTTTCTTGGTTTATGTCAATGACTTGCCTTACATGGTTGAGAAGCAGGCTGGCATAGTGCTGTTTGCTGATATACCTACCTGATACACCTCGCTTATATTCAAACTTGATCGACATAGCACAAACGCTAGCGCGGTGAACAGCACCTTGTCTTCCAGTTCTGATTGGTTTTCTGCCAATAATCTCATGTTAAATGCGAAAAAGACTCAATGCGTTCGATTTTCTCTTCCCAATGTGAGACAGGGCTGCGTTGACATAATGATAGATGGTGAAAAACTCGATCTTGTTGAAAGTACTACCTTCTTAGGAATTACAATAGACTCAAAACTTCAATGGGGTGCTCATATAACTAAACTTTCAAATAGGCTTAGTTCTGCGGCTTATGCTGTTAGGAGAATAAGACAATTGACAGATGTAGCAACTGCTAGACTAGTGTACTTTAGTTATTTTCATAGTGTAATGTCTTACGGCATACTCCTGTGGGGGAATGCAGCCGATATTCAGACTATTTTTATATTACAAAAACGGGCAATTTGTGCTATTTACGGGTTAGGATCTAGAGACTCACTCAGAGAATTATTCAAGAAAATAGATATACTTACCTTAGCATCACAGTATATATTTGAAAACATAATGTATGTAAGGAAAAATATTTCCTCATACAATAAAGTAAGCGATTTTACCGATAGAAACTTACGTAATAAGAATGACTTAGTTGCCCCGTTTTATAGGCTTAAAACAATTAATAAGACATTTATGGGGAACTGTATACTTTTTTATAATAAATTGCCAAAATCGATCCTTGATATGCCAGACAAAAGATTCAAAACTTATGTAAAGAAAGTACTTTGTGAGAAGGCTTATTATAGGACCGATGACTACCTTAAAGACAAAAAAGTCTGGCGTGAGCTTGACGCGGGTCCCTCTAAAAGTTTGTAATATAGGTACTCGAAAATGTCATAATTTGGTACATTTTGTACAAACTGAATCTACAACTTGACATAACTTTAAAATTTTGACATTCTAAATATTAAATTTAAATTATGATATGACATAACAAACAAAACAATGTATTCTCTGTCCACATTAACTTTAAGTATTAATTTAATTGTGAGTTGACGTCCTTGGAGAAAAGGTGCAGTGCAGTTTGTTACCGCTTCTTCTGCACTAGCGCTTTGGAAGCGGTAGTAAACTTAGCTGTAAGTAACTATTTGACGTCAACAATTGTGCAACAAAATAATGACGATTATTAAGAGATATTATAAATATCCTATGATAATAAAGATATATTTGATTTGATTTGAAAATGATTTTGTTGAAAATGAATTTGGTCATGCTTGTGACATTTGTGACAGACTGTGGTTCAGAAAAGATTTGAAATATTTTATACTGATAATTAAAGCAATTCGTGCAAAATTATTCCCTAACCATTCCAAAATATCAAAAATGCACAACGTTAATATTCAAGTTTTCACTTCTGCCGGCACTCCCAGAGTGCAACCTGTCGTTTTTTTTTAATGGATTAGTTATTCCATTCACACCAGCTTCTTAAAATAATTGAAAGAAAAGCATCTAGTAAATTCTACGATTTCTCTTTTCTTCCTGACGAGCACGGAAGGAACATTTCAAGAAAACCGTGAACGATTTTTTCTTTGTCTGCGTAAAGAATGAAGCTGAGCAGACGCCAATGTTTGCGGAATTGTTATCAGCGTGTAAAACTATTAGATTCGCTTCTTAGTTTCGGAATTCAAGAATTTGGTTTGTTCTTTGAGGGAAAGGAAGTAATCGAGACAATCCATTTTCATCATCATCAGGTCTTTTAGTCTCCACTGCAGGAGCATGACCCTCTCTGTACTACCAAAGCCATACTTGGCCAGAGTAGCCAGAGGACTTGGCTTACACTCTCCACGCTGGTCAGACGAGTTGGAGAGGTCTCATTGATGTTTCTAAGCTTGGTTTAGCTTGTATTTTCTAAGTCGCCTTCTATTAAGACATCTTACGGGATGACTTGGAGTAGCCCTATTCTACTCAGGCGGAAACCACACGACAATCAAGAGAATGATCGATCAGAAAATTTGGACTGAAATGTTAAGTGAATTAATTTTCAATTTGCACCGGTAGCAGGCAACAAAACCTGACTGATTGGCGCAACAACTGAATTGTAACAATAGCTGAAAGACCGTACATGTGTGAGCCAGCGTCCATGAAATCTGTATTTCGCAGCGTAGCCTTGTCGAATGGCACAGGTCTGGCCGCCACGGCCACGGCGTGACGGTCAAGGTTGGGAGCTCACTGCCGCTCCGGTGGATTACTGCATTCAGCAAATTAATGCTCTTCGATCTAAATTACTTTGTGTGCTTCCGCCATCAGTTAATTAGATTAGCGAACTGTTGTCGGTTGGCTCCCGCGCCCTAAAAAGGTTGGTTGTTTGATGGCCAGAAGGGACTCATCCCTTTTTGTCATTGGCTTTTCGGAGTGGCGTTGTTTTTCTTTAGTGGCTGCTGAAGTTTCGTCAGTCCTAATTCCTGTTTTAAGCAAAGAAATAAAGGGAATGGATGAAAATTCGTCTCATGTTAATAAGCTTTGCGGCTAGCAACCATCACTATTTTGATTTCTTTTTCTACCTCCTCAACAGAATGAATTAAGAAAAAGTTTTACATACAGAACGGAGTCTCCTAAGGTCCCAATATGCGTCCCCGATCCCCGTCCCCTCACCTCTCCCCCGTTCTTTCCTTCCATATCTCCGCTGTGTACCCATGCTGGTCTGGGAGAAATAAGAAACTTAGAATGTACCAGCTGTTTTTCTTCCCACGCAGATCGGAAAGCCGATTGAGGGAATGGGCAAAAATGCAAATCATGTTAACAGGCGATGCAGCTAGCAACCCATCACTGTATTGATTGCTTTTCCATCTTCTCGCCCACCATGACGCTAAAAGTGGCTTTTGGGTCTTGCGGCCCTGGGCTCTGCATAGAACCGCAAGACCCAAAATGCTCTGTCTGCCCCATTAGGGATAAAGACGGATAGTATGTATGTATCTCCGCTGTGAATAGGGACCTTAGGAAATTCCGTTATCTATATGTGATACATAAACTAATTCTGTTCCTTCTTACCCACCATTTTTCTTAATTTACGGCCCTGAACTTTATCTGCTTAGAGTGGCAAGATCCAAAAATCTCTGTCTGCCCCTTTAGTGATAAATTCATGATAGTAAGTATCTATGTATACTTATGTGCATTTAGACGCTTATGTAGTAAATTCGCCATGTGCAAGTAGCGTGATGAGCAAGGTCGGAGACATTGTACTGTTGTCGTGACGTCACAGTTCGCTGCTCATTCATGTGTAGCTGATGGCCTGATTAATGCCTCTTTTATTGATGTCACTTGGAGTAAATCGTAAAATCTGATAAAGGGAATGGGCGAGAATCGCTGCATCATAGTAATGTAGCAATTTCATCAATATTTTGGTTTCCTTTTTTCATCACTTGACGACCTCCGTGGCGTAGTGGTCATCATGCTAGTCCGCCACCCAGAGGTACCGGGTTCGATCCCCGGCTAGGGCAAGTTGGAAAATGGCCTCTTTCGAATTGTCCTGGGTCTTGGTCTGGCCTCTTTCAAATTTGCTATAAAATAGGTATAGTATCGTTGAGTTAGTATCCCATACAACATAACACTAGTCTCTAACTTACTTTGGCTTTAGGGCTAGCTTAATCATACTTTTAGGGATAAAAACGTGATACTAAATTTACCAAAATTATATCACCTAAGTAGTCTGCTACTGATTTACCTACTTTACAAACATATTTAATTTTGTTTGGTTTCCAGTAGACAAAAATATTTTTAGCTAGCTGATTATCTGATCGTGATCTGGCAAATTGGCATTTAAGTACCTCATTTAAGTTTTACGACTAAACTGTGGTTTACCGCCACGACTTTGCCGGCAATGAGAGTAACTAGGTACTTATCTATAAATATGAGGCGATTCGAGTTCTTAATTTTTTTAGTAATGTAACTAGTGGCTTTTTGAGCTCTCGCGAGCCACCCCAATCCGATCCGTTAAAGTTTATCGGATACAAAAGTTGTTCAGACAGAAAAATCAAGACTTAATTTACATATCAACTTCGACAAGGGGTGCGGCAGCGGCATGTTCGGCTGAGGCAAGCAAAAAACGAAAATACGTGGATCTGAGCGATAATTATATATTTTTACCCTTTGCAGTAGAGACAATGGGCCCATGGGGTCCTGAAGCTAAATTATTTCTTAAGGACATCACGACGCGCCTGGCAACTGGTGATCATAGAGCTGGCAGCTATTTTGCTCAGCGTATAAGTATAGCCATTCAGCGGGGAAATGTTGCCAGTATTTTGGGTACATTGCCTCAATGTGGTGCGTTGGAAGAAATATTTTTTTTATAACCTATTTATTTTCAATGTAGTATTGTTTATTTGTTTAATAAAAATGAACCTGTCTTATTTACATATACAAGTTGTAAATCTGTAACCTTGCCATATTCTTAGACGTACCGATACTAATCATACTAAACAACTTTCCCAAAGAGCAGAGATCGAATAATGAATAAAAAAAATTGTTCCCCATTACATAATTGCTAATCAGCTGATCGAATTAGTATGGAAAGTCTATTTTTTTAATATTTCGACCTGAGTTTCTTAGGAAAAGTTGTTTAGTATGATCAGTATAGGTACGTCTAAGAATATGGCAAGGTTACAGATTTACACCCTGTAAGTGTGTGACAAAAAGTGACAATTATCAAGTGATACAATTATCCAAAGTTAACTAAATGATTTTGACTTTGACTTTGACTATGTAAAGTAGGCGCATCACTTTTTTTTCTCCAGTAACCCATGCAATGGGGTTTCGTTAAATATCGGTCTTTCAAAAATACCTGTTAAAAGTCTTCTGAACTTCATTTTTCGATTTAGAGATCCGTTTGTTGAACTATTTGATTTTAATCACAGCTATGTAAGAAGGGTTAGATAGTCGACTAACTTATAATATGTACTTGGAAAAAGAAAATTTCATTATTAATTTTAGAAAAATTTGATCGAAAAAATTATTTTTGTAAGTTTTTAGACGATTTTAGTCGTTAAACTGTAAGGCGTGAACTCAAAGTCGCCAATCGCAACTACGGAACCCTACACTACGCGTGGCCCGAATGCATTTGGCCAATTAATTCCAATTAAACATTCTGTCACATTTGGCATAGTCACTTCGCTGTGCCTTTTTAAGTAGATAGCTACCCCCCTAATTAGGTACTTAGATTTTTACCTTCTGTCCTGAACATGCAATGGCATTAGAATTATCGTTCTAAGGGGTATAATTACATTACATAACATGTAATGAGAATACCTCACTGACAATGAAGGCTACTGCTTTAATGTGGTGATGTAAACGATTTTACATAGCAATTATAAGAATTGATGAATTTATAATGTCCTGCTGCTCTACATATTGACACACGTGTTAATTAAATGTGATACAAATGCATTAGCAAAAGGTTTGAATTTAAAATAGCCTCCGCTGCCGGCGCCGGCTCCTAAAAATATAACTATTGGAAACCGGTGGTTATACTGCCGGCAGCCGAGATTTAAAACACCGGCTGCCGGCGACAGCACTTAAAATTTGCCGTGAAGTGTAGGTTAGGTTCGTTAGGTTTCTTGTGACCAAAACACGAGCGACTCAAGCTAAGGACAAGAGTAACACAGACACAGATCGTGTTATATATACCAGCGCCGGCAGCCAATTCGGCAACCAACGCCGGCAACGGAGGCGCTCCTATTACTTAAATATTTGGGACGAGTGTCATAAATAAGTGATTATTAGCATGAATTCAAACTGGTTACTCACGTAAAGAGTCGACTACTAACACACAGATCTTAGCGGTGCGTCGAGAGATTTCGTGTGCGCGCATCCTCTAGGCCTAGTCACATTCGCCCTGATAGCCCTCTTAGTCCGTCGTCCCAACCTCGATTTTCGTACCGATCGTACTTTCTTGGGAGACTATAATATTAATGTGCGCACTTATTAGGGGTCCCTAAATATCGGCGTCTGCCGAGCGAGACAGGAAGCTTTTGGGAGTTATGGCACCTTGAATGGTGCTCCCGTAGCCGAAAAATTACCGATCTTACTTTTGAAAAATTCTTTCTTAGAATCCTTCCTTGTATCATTATGAACAGCTTATACTAAATTCCAGACAATTTACAGGAAGCACTTGCAGAATCAGACGGTTTTTATAGGTGGGATTTTCACCCAAAAAATACCTATCTTACTTTTTGACGAAACTACATTCAGGTGATAGGGCAGCTCTCACACGATCATAAAATCCAAGTCTGCCTCAGATTTTAGGAAGCGTTTGCAAAACCAGACGTTTTGAATGCGTCACTGATAGACGACTCGTACGTATAAAACGTAACAATAATAACGTTGGTACTTACTTTATATTCTAATGCCTTCTATTTACGAGTGTAACTAACCAGACTCATCCAGCAGAAAAGAAGTAGGTACCTGCCTACTTCACTTAATTACTTTTTTTATATGAAATCAACACCAAATTTTTAAACAAGAAACCAAAATTAGGTTAATTTAATTTCAAAAAACTACCTTTACATGCTTTCACCGTAATTAACTAACGAACGTTCACTACTGGACAAAAGCCTTCTCCAAGAAAAGCATTGTGGTAAGTATCTAAATGAACTTACCCGCTCCATGTGACGGTGAGTAAATACCCCTTCTAGCCATTTGGTGCCAAACGCTATAATATGCTTAAAATGCAAGTAGATGTCAAACATTTAAGTATATGAAATAAAGTATAAGTATGCTGTGCTTATCATACATTAAAAATAGGCTTCTTGCGAAGTCATATTTATATGTTAAAATAATAAAAAAGGTATTAACAACTTCGCTGCTGGCTGAATTCATGGTGCCACGAGTATGGGCAACATTTTTTATTATTATTACGTTTGCTATTTTGTCAGATATAATAAAATAATCATTAAAATTAACAAATAAAAAAAAAACCCGCACAAATGGGAGGGATTAAATTTTCATCCCTGTGCCAGCTCGCATATTTGCGGAGCTCTAAATTTCACTCTATATTGATGTATATATAAATAAAAATCACCAAAATATGTATTATTATAATACATGGTTTAGTGCATAGTTTGGTGCAGGCGGGAAAGTGGTATCGTGCTCATGTGGAATAGGAGGTCCAGGAATATTTTAAGTTCGGAGATTGTTACCGGTTACGTCTTTCCATGATTTAATTATGGAGTGCTCGGCTATTAAGATTTGCAGTCATTTTGTAGCTTAGAACAAAAGTTATTTGTATTGACAATTTATGCAATCCCCCATCAACTTGTTAAAATATTTACCACAAAATTCACAGTTTTGGTGGCAATTTTTATAGACCTGATTATATGTTAAAATAATCAAATATACATCTAATGGGATGTCAATATATGAACACGCTCATACAAATAGGAAGAGTAGATTTTTTTGACCACTCATCAAATCTGCTGATTTCGTTGGTTGGCCTCCCATCAACTTGTTATAACATTTCCCACAAAATAGTATGCCGGTTATTTATCCGAACCTACCCGTTGTATCGGAAAATACAAATTGATAGGTCTGAGTTTTCATTTTGGCAAATGTTTGTAGACCTAATTATATATTAAACTAGCTGACCCGGCGAACTTCGTACCGCCTAACAGTTTGACAGGATTGGACAACAAATGTTTGACATGTAATAAACAAATCAGCATCTATTGAAATGATTAAGTATTCATTACACATATCGAGTTTTCATTGTTTTTAAGATGTATTCTGCTATTCGGGACGGAAACAAATCCAACAAATCAAAAACCATGGCAATCGGTCCTGCCGTTCTCGAGATATAAGTGTTGTAACAAACACGACTTTCTTTTATATATATATAGATATGTGTTTTTCAGGGTTCAAGAAATCTCCATACAAAATTTCATTCATATCGGTCCGACGGCCGTGAAAGCGTAACAAACAAACCACAAATAGTATTTATAATATTAGTAGGGATTTTAGATAGAGCAGGCTTTTATTTTAAAGATAGGTTAAAATTCAACCAGTAGGTCGATGATAATGATAATAAACTACATATTTTAATACTTATCATTTTTTGTAGTACAGGTCGTCGATCACTGACCCATTTTAAAACGTCTGATTTCTAAAACGCTTCCTCAAATCTGAGGCAGACTTGGCTTTTATGATTATGTGAGAGCAGCTCCCCCAACACCTGAATGTAGTTTCATCAACAAGTAAAATGGGTAATTTTTGGGTAAAATATCTGCGGCTCAACATTCAAATACAAAAGCCCTTGCGATGCGACATGACATTCGCGCCTTTAATACCAAGTGTATTAAGGAAACGATAGAACAAAACAAAGGTTCCAAAATATTCGTCAGGACCATGTCTACAGGTCAGAGCCAATTGACAAAGCTGAATACGGAGGGCGGTAAAGTGGTGCCAATAAAGGATAGGGATAGATAGGTTTTATGGGCATTTACATACATTCGTTGCAAAACCTAGCGTAAATACGGCTATAGATCCAAATGCCAAGCTAACCCGGCACCATACCGAAGATATCCCGGACATCAGTCTGTACGAGATTAAGCTAGCACTCAAACAGCTCAAAAATAACAAGGCCCTGGGTAAGGACGGAATCACAGTAGAGCTTTTGAAAGCGGTTGGAACGCCGGTACTGAAAGTCCTTCAAAGGCTCTTTAATTCCGCCCTACTTGAAGGAATGACATGTAGAACAGAGGTGTGGTAGTTCAAAATGGGTGGCAACACTTATTGAAGAACTAATAGACGCATTACGCTTTTGAGTCATGTCTATAAGTTGTTTTCGAGAGTCTTCACGAACTGTCTCGCTAACAGATTTGAGATTCCAATGCTACAGTATCATGGACTACATCCACACGCTGCGGCAGTTTATAGAAAAGCCGAAGGAAGCAGTATAACTGGCCGTTATGTTTGGGGTTCGTGGACTATGAAAAAGCCTTCGATTTGATTGAAACAATGGCTGTGTTCCAGTCTCTCCGGCAAAGCCATATTAACTATAGGTATATCGAGGTGTTGAAGTGCTTGTACAGCAAAGCCACTATGTTAGTCCGGGTTCAGGAACTCAGTACGAAAGATATTTTACTGCAAAGAGGCGTGAGACAAGGAGAAGTCATATCTCCAAAACTGTTTACCGCTGTTCTGGAAGATGCCTTTAAGCTCCTGGAATGGGAAAAGACTGGGCATTAACATCGATGGCAAGAATGTGACTCACCTTCGATTTGCCTACGATATCGTTGTTTTGGCAGAATTGATTGAGGACTTGAGTACGATGCTTGAAGATCTACATAGAGTTTCCAAACAGGTCGGCCCAAAAATAAATATTGACAAGACGAAGGTCATGTCGAATATCCACGTTACACCTTTACCCGTTTCTGTTGGGAGCTCCAACCTCATAGTTGTAGACTAGTATGTTTACCTGGGATAATCTCTCAAGAAAGCACGATGAGTATAAATAACCAAAAATTACGTATTTTACTTTCTAATTTTTTTTATTTCTTCTTTGTATTATTATTCACATCATATACTAAATTCGAGAATTTACAGGAAGCACTTGCAGAATCAAACGGTTTTTATAGGTTCCCAAAAATACCTATTTTACTTTTTGATGAAACCACATTCGGTTGTTGGGGCAGCTCTCACATAATCATAAAAGCCAAGTCTGCCTCAGATTTGAGGAAGCCTTTTAGATATCAGTAGTTTTAAAATGAGTTAGTGATCGATGACCCGTACTACCAAAAATGATGAGTATTATAATATGTAGTTCATTATTATTATCATTTTAACCTACCAAAAGCCTGTCTTTATCTAAAATCCCTACTAATATTATAAATACTAATGTGGTTTGTTTGTTACGCTTTCACGGCCGTCGGACCGATTTGAATTAAATTTTGTATGGAGGTTTCTTGAACCCTGAAAAACATTTATTTAATATATAATTCAGTCTACAAATATTTGCCAGCAAAAAATGAAAACTCAGACCTATCAATTTGTATTTTCCGATATAACGGGTAGATTCGGATAAATAATCGGTATACTATTTTGTGGGAAATGTTATAACAAGTTGATGGGGGGAGGCCAACAAATAAAAATCTACTCTTCCTATTTGTATGAGCGTGCTCATATATTCACATCCCATTAGTTAGATGTATATTTGCTTATTTTAACATATAATCAGGTCTACAAAAGTTGTTAGCAAAAAATGTGAACTTAGACCAGTCAATTCGTATGTCCCCATACAACGCGTAGATTCGGATAAATACCCGGCATACTATTTTGTGGGAAATATTTTAACAAGTTGATGGGGGATTGAAGAAATTGACAATACAAATAACTTTTGTTCTACGACCAGCCCTGAAATCAGCAGGTTTAGCTCTTGAATGGGCAGTCGAAAATGCTTCTCCTTAGTATGTATAAAGGTACTGATACGAGTATGTTGTTATCGTATTTCCTTTTTTACTTATTTTAACATATAAATATGACTTCGCACACCTCCCAGCAACAAAATGATAATAAGTCAAAGAAGTCTACGTTTAATGTATGATATGTATGCTGTTTTCATATACTTTAATGTTTGACATCTACTTGCATTTCAAGCATATTATAGCGTTTGGCATCAAATGGCTAGAAGGGGTATTTACTCACCGTCACATGGAGCGGGTAAGTTCATTTAGAGGGGATATTAAGCACAATGCTTTTCTTGGAGAAGGCTTTTGTCCAGCAGTGAACGTTCGTTAGTAAATTACGGTGAAAGCATGTATAGGTAGGTGTTTTTTGAAATTAAATTAACCTAATTTTGGTTTCTTGTTTAAAAATTTGGTGTTGATTTCATATAAAAAATAGTAATTAAGTGAAGTAGGCAGGTACCTACTACTTTTCTGCTGGAAGAGTCTGGTTAGTTACACTCGTAAATAGAAGGCATTAGAATATAAAGTAAGTACCAACGTTATTATTGTTACGTTTTATACGTACGAGTCGTCTATCAGTGACGCATTCAAAACGTCTGGTTTTGCAAACGCTTCCTAAAATCTGAGGCAGACTTGGATTTTATGATCGTGTGAGAGCTGCCCTATCACCTGAATGTAGTTTCGTCAAAAAGTAAGATAGGTATTTTTTGGGTGAAAATCCCACCTATAAAAACCGTCTGATTCTGCAAGTGCTTCCTGTAAATTGTCTGGAATTTAGTATAAGCTGTTCATAATGATACAAGGAAGGATTCTAAGAAAGAATTTTTCAAAAGTAAGATCGGTAATTTTTCGGCTACGGGAGCACCATTCAAGGTGCCATAACTCCCAAAAGCTTCCTGTCTCGCTCGGCAGACGCCGATATTTAGGGACCCCTAATAAGTGCGCACATTAATATTATAGTCTCCCAAGAAAGTACGATCGGTACGAAAATCGAGGTTGGGACGACGGACTATCTGGTCGAAACATGTCGGCCAGACTCATGCTAACAATGTCTGTGTCTCACTCTCACGTCAGTTTTAATCAAAAAATCTTCCCATCGTTTATATCGTTTGCCTTTGTGTCTTTTACCGTCTTGTAGGTACGATTTTGGAGTAAGAGTAGGATCCTAGGACCAGATATTAAAAATAGCAGGGTTAAGAGAAGAATGGAAGCATATAAAGGCATCTCTCCTTAACTCCACCAACAAGAGCAAGCTCTTAAATTACAAGAGAAGAGAAGAGAGGGTACCATTCCGTTACTAGTTTCGTCCTCTTTTTGTTCCCTTAACTTGTAACATGTCCATCTCCATTTCAGGCGTTTATATACGGTATGTTTGTTTTTGAATTCAGTTCTGTTCTTTATACTTTTTTCTTTCTTATCTTGTGGGGCTTTTTGTTAGTACCTAATTTGGAACGCAACCAATATAGTTTTTATTTTTCGCCTGTGGCTTCATTGTTGTACTTCTCCCGCGTAATCTCGTTGTGTTATCTTGTCAACTCATTGTGCAATAAAACTTCCATATATAGTTAAAATACGCTATTATTTACCACAACCACGAATTATATTCCTTTACTTTTGACTTCACTCACACTCTTTCCATTTCGTTTTTCCCATGTATATTTTTTTTTGCGTGTTCCTCGATTACTCGAAGACGGCTGAACCAACTTAGATAATTATTTTTTGTTTGGGCCTACTTTTTATAATGACTAATGAAACAAAAATTTCCTTTGTCATTATGATAGTGACACTGACAAAGTCACTAAACTATCACATTGAAAATAGTTTTGTTGATGTAACGTTTTGTTTGTAATTTCATAAATTGTGTATATAATTCATACTATTTAATTGAGATTTCGATCTTTAGAAGAAAATCAATTTGTAGCCATGGCTCTACCTTGGCAAATTCCCCTAGAATGTGCTCCTGCTTCAAAGTCGAAAGGTACCCCACCAGAACCAACATTTCTTAAACATTTCGCTAACTTGAATCTACACGAAAATCCTTGTGAAGAATTGCAGACTGGTTTAGTATGTGATATTGGAGTCCACAACCGGGATCCCGCTGTTATACAAAGACTCATCGCCTCTGGTATGACAGTAGCTCGTCTTGATGCGCGAGATTTAGAACCTGATGCTTGTACGCAACTTATACAAAGTATTCGTCAAGCAGTTTACAATTATAGTGCCGAATTAGAATACATTTATCCTTTGGCAGTGATACTGGATGTTAAAGGGCCTGATATAGTCACTGGCGATTTGAAAGGTGGACCCCGTTCTGCCGTAGAGTTGGTCCAATATGGAACGATAAGACTCACTACTGATACAAGTTGGCGTGAAAGTGGCACTGCCGATTGTCTATACTTTGAATATGACCACCTGACAGAATTAAACCCAGGTGATATAGTTTACATCGACAGTCTTTCTCCTGAAAAGATAAAGCTTACTATTGAAGAAGTAGGTGATGATTCCATCGAATGTTCTATTGATGTCGGGGGTATTGTCGGCCCAAAGATGACTGTCCGTATAGCTCACGTACCTCAGGAATCAGATGCACGTAGTGGGCAAGGTGACAGTTTACAGTCTGTTTCATGCAGCGAACGTTCTGAAGAATGTTTTGATCAAATGCAGCAACAAATTGCTTGGGCAGTTGCTTCTGATGTAGATGGACTTTTAGTTCCTAATGCCCAGGGTGGAAACGATATCCGCCAAATAAGGAATCTCTTGGGAGATAAAGGAAAACACATCCTTGTGTTCGCTTGTATCGATTCAATTTTAGGCTTTGATAATATCGGAGAGATCCTATCTGAAGCTGACGGAATATATGTCGATAGAGGAGTTTTATGTACTGATTTACCAGTGGAAAAAATATTCATCGCCCAGAAAATTATTCTTGCGAAATGTAATGAAATCGGTAAACCTTGTTTGTTTAAGGCGGTAATAAATGAACAGATACCGACCTTATGTGTAACTGATATAGCTAACTTAGTATTTGATGGTGTCGATGCACTTTGTTTAGAAATACACTACGATTCTCCTATGAAAAAATTTGCTCCCAATTACGACGCAATACGTATGGCTGAGCATTGTATAGCTGCTGCTGGAGTTATCTGCCGACATGCGGAAAGAGTCATATATAAACCACGCATCTATGGCAATGTAGAACTGATGGAAAGTCCTTTGCCAGAGCCTACAACATCGATATGTGTTAGTGCTGTTGAACTTGCTATGCGTTCAAATGCTTCGGTTATAATCTGCGTTACGAATTCAGGAAGAACTGCCAAAATTTTGTGTCATGTAAAACCTGCTTGTCCAATAATAGCTGTGACGAGGGCTTGTCACACAGCGAGACAACTTCGATTCTGGCGTGGCGTGAGAGCGTTACATTACTATGAAGCAGCCAAAGGGAATTGGGCAGCAGAAACGGATGCCAGAATCCACACTGCTCTTGACTTTTGTAAAGCTAAACGCATATTACGCGCTGGAGACGCGTATATCACCGTTGCCGGGTCTCGACGAGCAACGGGGTATTGCGACTCTGTTCGCCTTTTGTACGCTAGTGCCCGAGCCACTGTCACGCTCGAATAATGTGCACCTTTTGTCCATAGATTTATATTATTTTAATAAATATTACCACCTTATTGAATTGATATTATTTCTCATTCATGAAGGGAGTAACGAAAACACAAGTGTCAGGTGCTGAGAAAAAACCATTTTGGCATGTTTTGTAATAGTGTTTTATATTTTGTATTTTTGTTGTTGTATATATATAAATATGATACAAATAAAGATTTTTATATTTCTATTTCCGCTTCTCGTCTTTAGCAGATCTAGCCAGATAGAAGCCAATAAAGATAATGGACGAAAAGCGACCAATAAAGTATATATTATGGACCAAGTGATTAATAAGACATTATAATAAATGCCCTTGCAGTTTTATCATCATTTCAACCGCATAACGTCCACTGCTGGACATAGGCCTCTCCCAAAGATTTCCAAAATGACCGATCTAGAGCGGCTAGCATGCTTGCCCATAAATGTCCAAAATAGGTGGGCAGTGACCAGTGTGATAAAAACTGTTAAAATAAACAGTCCGGGTATTATTACTAGTACTCCAACTTTACTTTAACGACCTCCGTGGCGTAGTGATTACCATGCTAGTCCGCCTACCCAAAGGTTCCGGATTCGATCCTCGGTCAGGGCATGTTGGAAAATGGCTTTTCCAAAATGTCATGGGACTTGTATGTTTTATCTTAAACAACGTAGAAGGGATATACTCGTAATAAATTGTACACGGGCTATATTAGATCACTTTAGTTAATAATAAAATTCCCATATCCTGATGAATTATTAGGAAGCGTTTTATGTAACTACTTATACGCCTTTAGGGCCGTACAATATGCATGGTTACTTGTACACTTTATCTGTGTCTAACTAATGAATAACAGATTTAACACCAGTTAACCTGAAGAACGAGAATTTTGAGTTACATCTATATCTGTGTTGAGTACCTATTCCATAAATAAAAAGCACCACTAGTAGGATTAGAATTTACCATAACTCAGTGACGTGCACGAATATTTTTAATCTTACCTAAATTAAAAGAACGGCTGGATATCAAGCAAAATACATTTTTCGCTAGTTTATGTAATATCACGCTTATTTCCCACAGGGGTAGGCAGAGACTATGGATCTCCACTTGCTACGATCCGGAAAAAACATCTTTTGCTTCATCTATACTCATCAATCTCTTCTTAGATGCTAGTACCTATCTAATATTGTAATAGGGTGGCACAGGGTAGACAAATCCTATGTCTGTATGAAATGAACGCTACTGCCATATCTTATTTCAGTAATATATTTATTATATTATATGAAGGGGTCACATTTAATATTTTTACACGGTTTTATACGCTCAGTGCGTTGAGGACATGGGAACTTTCGGGTCACCGCTCTTCCTAACACTCTCCTTGAGATCGTCTAAACCGGCCGAAACTAGTCTGCCTTTTTAACTACATGAGTAAAACCACGAAGTGAAACCGTGTTAAAATATTTATAAGTCATCTCACGTTAGTTTAAATAATATTAAAGGTTAACATACTTAAAACATGCGTAACTCCCTACTATTAGTATGCATAGATATTGTTAAATAATCGAGCATTGTTCTTCTGTTCTTATGAAGTAATTAATAAAACTACCATTCGTTTTTTCTGTACTTCATCGTCATCAGATCTTTTTGTCTCCACTGCAGGAGCACGACCCTCTCTGTACTACCAGAGCCATATTTGGCGAGAGCAGCCAGAAGACTTGGCCTGCACTCCTCGCTGGCTGGGTTGGAGTGGTCTCATTGAAATTTAAACCCACGAAGAGCACCTGCAAATGTAGGTGCTCTTTGTGGAATAGGCTATTTGCTATTATCAGGTGCTATTCAAACGGGTGCTAAGTGAAATAACTCGATGTTTATAATCTTTGTTTAGCTTGTATTTCCTAAGTCACCGTCTACGAGAGGACTTGGAGTGGCCCTATTCTACTCTACCTGAAACCACACGACTTTGTTCTGTATGAAGGAACTAGCCGAAGCATTGTAGTTTAGCTGGACCATTATAGTTCTGCAACAGATGTTCCATTTTCCAAAATCATATACCCTTATCCTATACGTTGCCCAGGCTTAACAGCTATATAACAAAAAAGTTTTATTCCAATCCGTCCAGTATTTCCGGAGATTAGCGTGTACAAACAGACAAACAAACAGACATTTTTTTAAATTCTTACTCTATCACTGTGTCTCCATCGCCCCCAATATTTTTTTGGAAATATAGTTCATGTACGGACACACTTATTTTACTGTTTTATTATGTGTTTAGATTAATAAAAATGTCCTTCGTTTGTTTCAGATGGGGTGCGCACGTATTCTAGCGGTGCTCCGTCGCTGTAAGAGCCTGGAGAGCGACAACTCCGCCACTCCCCTGGCAAGATGCCTGGGCCTGTTTGACCTGACCTTCCTGGGGATCGGCAGCACCCTCGGTCTGGGAGTTTACGTCCTGGCAGGGTCGGTGGCGAAGAAGGAGGCGGGGCCCGCTGTGACGCTCAGTTTCCTGGTCGCTGCTATCGCTTCGGCTTTTGCTGGTGAGTCTGTTTTTATCATTTTACTTGACTTGGCAAGTAACTATTAAAAATATACAATGTGGAAGGGTAAGTACCTGTAATAAATTGAACCACGAGCTGTACTAGATCCTTGATAACTCTTGTATAATAATAATAATGCAAATAAAAAACAGTCAAATAACAACAAAAAAACACGACATTTCGGCGCCTGTACACTTTTGTATCGAAATGTTGATTTTATAACCAATATACGGATATCAATTCGAATATGAAGTTTTACTACTCATCACTAGATGGCGTTCTTGTCAGCCAGGATTTTTTTTAATTTACCTAGCAAATCCTACTAATAATATATCCTAATAATATTATAAATGGGAAAGTGAGTTTGTATATTTCTTTGTTACCACTTCACGCTTTAACAACTAAACCTATTTAGGTGAAATTTTATATGAAAATAGTTTGATACCCAGGGAAGGACATAGGATAGTTTTCATCCCGAAATTCCCACGGGGAGCGAAGCCCACGAGCACAGCTAGCGTAAACTTATATTCCGCACAAATTTGACGGAAATAATAAAAAAATGATTTTTATAACATTTCGTTCTTTGTCAGCTTCCACAAATGCTTATACTATACGTCCAGCTATAATCTTTATGACTCAATGCCGCAAGATTCCGAGTGACATTAACATCTTAAGAGATTAACACTTTACTGCTTGTGATGCTCCAAGGCGATATTCCGCTGATAAGAGCTCCAAGAGGCTCTTTAAATGATTGTATTAATTGCGTCTTTCAAATAACAATGTATTGATGATAGTGGTGACCTAATGTATGAATTGACTACTTCAACGTATATTTATACGTCTACAGTGAATTGAAGAATAGTGTTCTACTCCCCAATTCATAACATAGCTCTGATTCATTTGTCTGTTCAGTCAGATTGTCCCACAATACTTTTGCGAGGAACTGTATATGTACCTACGCCATTGATAATGCATACATACATACATACTATCACGTCTTTATCCCTAATGGGGCAGACAGAGCATTTTGGGTCTTGCGGTTCTATGCAGAGCCCAGGGCCGCAAGACCCAAAAGCCACTTTTAGCGTCATAGTGGGCGAGAAGATGAAAAGCAATCAATACAGTGATGGGTTGCTAGCCGCATCGCCTGTTAACATTGATAATGCTTTAGCTTTATACTATTTATACACATAAATATAAATGTACCTATTACCTAAGTTATTATATAAGTTACCTATGCTATAAAATTTCAAACTCATAAAAAGAAGAATCCAATTTGACTAATGATTTTTAGGGTTCCTTACCCAAATGGTAAAAACGGGACTTTGTTGCTAGTAGACAGTTAAAATTTTCGCAGATGATGTATTTCTATTGCCGCTATAACAACAAATACTAAAAACAGAATAAAATAAATATTTAAGAGGGGCTCCCATACAACAAACGCGATTTTTTGGCGTTTTTTATCAATAACGGCAACAGGTAGACGCTTGAAATTCACAATTTACAGAATATTCACTTTAAAAATTAATAATTAAATTACAATAAAATAAATATATAATGGGTCTCCCATACAACAAACGCGATTTTTTTATATCGTGCGCGATTTAGACTCGACTTGGCCGGTCAATTAAATTTTGCGTCTGCAATTTTTTTTCTTCTTCAATCTTTTTTTCGACGACCTCCGTAGCGTAGTGGTCACAATGCTAATCCGCCACCCAGAGGTCTCGGGTTCGATCCCCGGTCAGGGCAAGTTGGAAAATGGCCTTTTTCAAATTGCCCTGGGTCTTGGATGTTTATCTATATATGTATTTGTTATAAAATATAGTGTCCTTGAGTTAGCATCCCGTAACACAAGTCTCGAACTTACTTTGGGGCTAACTCAATCAGTGTAAGTTGTCCTTATATATTTATTTATTTTATTTATAATTCCAGGTCTATGCTACGCAGAATTTGCGTCGCGCGTCCCAAAAGCGGGCTCAGCGTACGTGTACAGCTACGTGAGTGTAGGCGAGTTCATCGCCTTCACCATCGGCTGGAACCTGGTGCTGGAGTACGTCATCGGCACCGCCAGCGTGGCCAAGGGCATGGCCAACTACATCGACAGCCTCTGCAACAACACCATGAGAAACACTATGATGGAAGTCGCGCCTATGAATATCTCTTTCCTGGCGAAGTATCCCGATTTCTTCGCGTTTGCGCTCGTGTTGTTAATTACTAGTGAGTTTTTATCTTTCTTTTTCATCAAGCTATAGCTACATCATCGATAGAGAGCTCTCTCTCTCTCTCTCTCTCTCTCTCTAAAGACTTCTCTCTTAACATCGAGAATTCACCCCGTAAACCAATGTTAGATTTTGCCAGTGACTCATTTATTTATTTATCTGTCACCTCTTCCAAATCGGTACTAAGTATCTAAAGTGTATGTACACTTTAGTAGCCTGCAACACTGCATTAAAAACATTTCACTACCTCTTTGAAGAATCTCACGTTACCTATCGCCTTGGGATGCTCAGTGTGCGAGAAAGAAATTTTCTTTGCAACCATTTTGTACTTAACGTGTTTGGTTTCAAGGTGAATGAATTCCTTATAGCGACATATACATAGTCATATCTTCTCTTTATTATAATCTTTACTTCAGCCGCATAACACGGCTGGACATAGACCTCTCCTAAAGATGTCCAAAATGACCAATCTAGAGCGGCCTACATCCACTATCCAGCGACTTTGTTCAGGTCATATAACCTTCTTGTGGTCACATCTTCTTATTTATCGTATGTAAATATTTCTTTCCAGTATTGCTGGCGTTCGGCGTGCGAGAGTCCACGAAGCTAAACAACGTGTTCACGGTGCTCAACTTGCTGACCGTCTGCATCGTAGTTGTCGCTGGTGCCATGAAAAGTAAGTTGAAAACGAGAATTAGGAGACTGTAATATGTGTTGGAGCTTACAGCTGATGAAAGTCAGGGGACTAGTCTTTCCTCATGATATTTGTCCTAAGTAATCTCTTCTTTAAAAGGACACATTTTACTTATAATTTATTAAAAGAAGTTATGATGTTAATAAATTTATTGCGACTGGAATTTTTGTACTAAGTATGATAGATGGTACAAATTGTATGAGAACGCGTCTGCAATGGTGTGACAAAAGACGTGAAATAAAGTAAATGCTGAATAAGTAATTGATGCAACGCGCGGCGTGTGTATTTGCTGATTTGACAAATATGAAAAGACGTGTGGCACTCGGGGACTGCCGCGGTAAAGCTATTGCATTAAAGTGGTTCGATACAAGGAAGGACGGCAACGTCGCAAACGGACGACGGAGACGAAGCGGCAACCTCCATGGTAGGCGGAGTAGGGAGCGTGAGGTTTTTTCGTTACGGAATTTCTGGATTCGGTCCCCGCGCTCAAGGCCCGCGATATAAGCTTAAAAAATGCGATATTTTTACCGATCAAGAATTCTATTATCTTTAAATAGTCTAACAACTTCCCACGCCTCTTCCAGGTAACCCAGCCAACTGGAACATCCCAAAGTCCGACATCCCCGAGCAGTACGCCGCCGGGGAGGGCGGCTTCATGCCGTGGGGTATGGCCGGGGTCATGGCCGGTGCGGCAAAGTGCTTCTTCGGCTTTGTGGGCTTCGACTGCGTCGCCACCACCGGGGAGGAGGCCAAGAACCCCAAGAGGGACATCCCCCTGTCCATCGTGGTCAGCCTCATCGTCATCTTCGCGTCCTACTTCAGTATCGCCACGGTTTTAACGATGATGTGGCCTTATTATTTGCAAGTGAGTAGTTATTTCATGTCATATTCGTCTACCTACTTCTTTTTTATTGCGTGTTGATGGTTTATTTGTTTGTTTATTTATCTATCTACAGTGGCTTGTTCTGATTATGTTTTGGCACATCTTTTTGGTGAAAAAGCGAAAGCCCGGCTTCCGCTTTTCTAACTACCATTACAATAATTTAATCAGTAGCATGATTTATAGATTTTAGGCAAACTATTTACTTACTGCCTTGTAAATTTTACATATCCTGTAGAACCTAGTAGGTTTACTCTACTTAGATTTTTCTCTCGAATAAATTCAAGATTCTACTCTTATTTGCTAGTTTGAACCTAGCAAATAAGAGTAGAATCTTGAATTTATTCTTAAAAGTAGTTGTTAATGCCATTTGGCCATGTTGCCGGTGGGTAGTATTTTAGTGGGACTAAATTTTTTTGGTTTTTAGCTTATCTAAGTTCTTTTTTATTATTAATAAAAATTTCAATCCGTCTTATTTTAAAACAAAGACTAACTTTGTTACTAGGTTTAAACCATTATTCGACCGAATCAAGTTGACATCTAGTAATTGCCATTGTCTCATCTGAAAATGTCAACTTGATTTTATCGGATAATGTATTGAATCTAGTAACAAAGTTAATCTGCGTTATATACCTAATAAGACTAAATAAGTTTAGCTTGAATTTTTTTTCAATAATAAAAGATGTTGTTATTTGATATTCTTTTAGTATAACTACCTCTATTTTCCAGGACGCCGACGCTCCTTTCCCGTACGTGTTCGAGCAGACCGGCATGCCCACTATCAAGTGGATCGTGACCATCGGCGCCATCTTCGCACTCTGCACCAGCCTGCTGGGAGCCATGTTCCCCCTGCCGCGGGTGCTGTACGCCATGGGCACCGACGGGGTGCTGTTCAGGCCGCTGGCTGGCATCCACCGTTGGACGCAGACGCCTATGCTCGCGACTATACTAAGCGGACTTTTTGCTGGTAATTACTTAGTCAATTTAAAAAGTTTTTTAAATAATAACAGGCCGAGTGCGTGTCGGACTCGCGCAAGGAGAGTTCCGTACCATATCTATAAAAAATACGTATGTTTTGAACACGGGAAATCACTTAAATATTTATTTTATTCTGTATTTAGTATTTGTTGATATATCGACAAAAATGCAAACCGCCCTAAATAGATCGGTAATTTTGGAAATCTGGGAGAGGCCTATGTCCAGCAGTTGACGTCTTGCAGCTGAAATGATGATAATAATATAGCGGCAACAGATATACATCATCTGTAAAAATTTCAGCTGTCTAACTATCACGGTTCATGAGATCATCCTGGTGACAGACAGACGGACAGCGCAGTCTTATTTTTATAGGGTCCGTTTTACGTACGGAACTCTAAAAAACATTAATTACGTGATTAATTGTTGACTCCTCTTATGCTTCACACTGAGCCTTACACAAGGCAAAAAAGCGAGTTAGTCCAAGATATGAATAGGTAAGTAACTTTTCTGTCAGGAGATAATTTAAATGATCTTTGTTTTTTTCTATAATTTCAGCGTCAATGGCGGCCTTATTCGACCTGGACCAGCTCATAGACATGATGTCCATCGGCACCTTACTAGCGTACACCATCGTAGCCACCAGTGTTCTTTTTCTCAGGTAAATGATGTTCCTGGTATAATTTTTTATTCAGCTTTTTGCACTGATCCCTCTTCATAGCTGCCTGGAGCTACTATCATGAAACTGTCCATGTCGCTTCACTATTTCCTTTTACGTGTGCACCTTTCTGGCATTACCACAGAATACATTCTAGTACTTACGTACATAACTTCGATTATATAATAGTACTCAGATGTCTTTGGCTTAATTACCTAGAAAACAGGAATAGCCCGATCGTTGTACGACCAGCCGCCTGTCTAATGTGAACCCTCTTGAAAATGCAAATATGCGCAACGTTTTAAACCCCTCCCTGGGAATGCAGTTGTATCACAACATGATTGTGCTTTAGAAGCCTCTAACGACATTCACAGGAAGGGATATGGACTGTTCGTTTTTACCTCGGAAGCCACACGGCAGCACTGAAATAAAACAATCATCATATCAGCCACAGGAAGTCCACTGGCAATAAACCTCTCTCTAGGATTTCCAAAGCGCCCGAGCGGCCTGCATCCAACGCCTTCCTGCAATCTTGCGTAGGTCGTCTGAAAGCCTAGCAGGTGGGTGTACTGCGCTACGATTGCCGGTACATGGCCGCCATTAAAAATGAAAACCACTAATATATCTATAGCATATTATTATATTATATCACAAACAAAGCTAATTTTCGTATGAAAAAATCAGGGGGTTAATAAAACGCTGACCTTTAAAAAATATCCCCTCTATCCTACTCTAAACTTTTCAGATACGAGCAAACAGAAGACACGGTGCAGAGCATCCAGGCCATCAAGCCTGTCCCAGAGACCGCGTACTCGGTAGCTCGGCAGACGTTCAACTTGCTGGGGCTGAAGCGGCCAAACCTGCTCTCTGCAAGCATCGCTAAAGTCACCATCTTCCTGTTGTGTGAGTGCAAACAGGATTGCTTGATTTTGACCATATACATGCAGGTAGCGGCACAAAACTCTAGCGCTGACCGAAATTGCGCAGAAGTAAAAAAAATGTACAGTACCCGTGCGCAGTATTCCTTCTACTTACATTTCACTCAGTGCTAAACTTACGTGCCGTTACTTGTAAATAGTATATTTGTGAAAACTCTGCATACACACTCACACTCACAAGGAAATACATATATCTAGGTACGTATAAGCTGTTGGTCCCGGCTGTCATCATTGGTATGGCAGTCGTCAAACTATGTCAGATGCCTTTGGGCATGCCTACCGATCGCCATGTAAACATTCCATTTAAGGGTCCCCCGACCCTAGACTTCTCCATAAAAACGTAGTCTACGTTTAATTTTAAAAACACATGTCAGATTCCGGTAAAAATTGGTAATTGTAAAGAAATTACAATTATCTAGGGTTATAACTGGTTTCCCATAATAAAATTATGAACTGGAAAGAAAATATAACGATTTAGAAGTTTCCCATACTAATGGTCAAAAATGATATAAAACACTATATTCTATTTCAAGTTCATATTTTTACGGTCGGAAACTAGTTATAAACCTAGATAATTGCAATATCTTTGAAATTACAAAATTTTGCCCAAATCGGACATGTCGTTTTGAAATAAAACGTAGACTACGTTTGTATGGAAAGTTGTATTTTGGTCTAGGGTCGTGGGACCCTTAACAAACATTTTACGAGCCCTCCAATAGTTTCTATGGCATTGAGTAGCCTGAAATATCTGACATGGAACTGTAAGCTCTCTTACTTCATGTCATCAAAACCAACAAATTCAACAATGTGTCGTTAATCTCCAGTCATCCTGGCGCTGGTGACGTGCGTGCTGATGCGGTGGGAGCGCGGCGGCGGCGTCAAGGATGTCGTGCTGGGCACGCTGGGGGCGGCGCTGGTGGTGCTGCTGCTGGTGCTGTACCGGCAGCCCAGGCATGACGTCAGGCACCTCAGCTTCTCGGTGAGTGGTTAGTTTAGGCCCTAACGACCGCACAGACAGACAAACGGCGTCAAGGCCGTGGTGCTGGGCACGCTGGGGGCGGCGCTGGTGGTGCTGCTGCTGGTGCTGTACCGGCAGCCCAGGCATGACGTCAGGCACCTCAGCTTCTCGGTGAGTGGTTAGTTTAGGCCCTAACGACCGCACAGACAGACAAACGGCGTCAAGGCCGTGGTGCTGGGCACGCTGGGGGCGGCGCTGGTGGTGCTGCTGCTGGTGCTGTACCGGCAGCCCCGGCACGACGTCAGGCACCTCAGCTTCTCGGTGAGTGGTTAGTTTAGTGCCTGACGACCGCACAGACAGACAAACGAATAAGCTTTGTTTAGCTTGTATTTCCTAAGCCACCTTCTACATTCACGTGAGGACTTGGAGCGGTCCTATTCTACTCTGCTGAATACCACACGGCAAGGTTACTACTTAACCTAACTAAAACTAGCATTAAAATATTGTTCAACTGTCACGAAACGGGAATGTGACAAATCAAAAGTAGGTATAGTCAAAGATGACTCACGTATTTCTTTGTTCTTGAAGCAATCTCTGGTCCTATTTCTTGATTCACCCGTGTTTGACGAGGTGATGTTGACGCAGTTTTAAACCATATAATAGTTTACCCTATGATTTGGTTTCTCCAGGTCCCTTTGGTACCGCTGGTTCCCTGCCTGAGCGTGTGCATGAACCTATACCTGATGGTGCAGCTCGACCACCAGACGTGGATCCGGTTCATCGTGTGGCTGGTCATAGGTGAGTGACTTTTATTTCAATTTAGACCTTATTCTGTTTGCTGTGGGTTTTATTTCCGGTGGCAATATCGCAAAATCTGCCTTATTTATTAAAACTTTATTTATCCACAATATACTTACAATCGTTTCCAATTTGCGGACTTAACTCTAGTAGCCCTGAGTTCAGCAGTCACTTGATTTTGGTAATGTGTAGTAAAAGTTTTTGCCACTAGCAATCATTCCCTTTTCTCAGTGTACGTTTTTACATTGCAGGATACCTAATATACTTCGGCTATGGCGTCAGAAACAGTTCGTTGAACGAGAAGGAGATACCGACTGTACAAACCAACGGCAAAGCTGACCCTAGAGACCTTAAAGCTTCACACATCGCTGGTTCAAAAACTTCAAAAGATATGCTCGATCTAAATCCAAAAGAAAGGCTAGCTCTCGGTCCGGAGAAACTTGCTATTGACCTTAGTGAACGATATAACATCACTACTAAGTTTTGATGTAATTTGAGACTTATGTGTGTGTAATAAGATGCAAAATAAGCGTATGCTAAGCTGTGATTACTGATGGGTAAGGGAAAAATTTCGTTCGGAAAATTATTTTTTCAACATTTTTCAAATTTCCTAAAAGTACCCACTTTTAATTTTTCCGAAAAGTAACTTGAAAAATTTCCATTCCTTATTTTTCCGAAAATAACTTTTGAAAAAATTCATTACTTGAAAAGTTTCAGAAAATTAAACCCACCAGTAGCTGAGATGATTCGTAAAGAATAGGTTCTTACCTAAGTTTTGAGACTGGAATAATCTTGCTAGACTTATCAGAATTCATGGAATCTTTAAAGGCAAGTTTAGCATCAAACTGAATAACTTTCTCTAAATAACGTAAGCTGGTTTGCAAAATCAACTAAGGAATGTAAAAAACTAACAATCAGTTGAAACTAAATTGTGACGGAATAATCTTACACATTTTTCCGCCTAATCCGTACGGTACTATTGTCACTACAACTATTTATCCATCTAAATTTGTACATTTTGGCATTAACACAATCAAACTATTTATAAACAGCTATGTCCTGAAAAGTACTAAAAAAAACATCGGTCCAAAAAATTTTGAACGGTTAAGTTGTTTATAACTTGTCAATTCAAATGTAAGCTTGTTACTTTTTTTAGAAAATCTCACAGTAGGCCAGGCGCACAGGCATAGGTATGTATTTTATCTTCATCTGCATTGCAAAGTTACTTCGAAAATGTGTGAGGCTCGAGACTCTCGGTCTCTTTTCCGCTTTCGTAGCGCAGAGGTAAATCAATAATTTTTGAGTATGCATGCGTTGCGTTGCAATTTTTTAATTTTACGATTACTTCGTCCTACATGCTTCCTAGTCTCTCTTGCCCAAAAAAAAAAAAATATTATAGAAATAAAACAAAAAATACTTATATCCAAAGTGGCAAAGTGTCTAAACATATAGTGCAAAGATGGCGGCTGAAGTTCCGCGGCAAATTTTCTTGGAAAAGCGCGACGTAATTTCCGCATATTATATTTACTTACATTAATGACAAAAATCTCATACGTTTTGTTAAATTATTAAGAAATCTATTTATTTTATTTGCCTATTGCTTCTTCAATATATATGTTTGAACCCAAGCCAGATATGATATTATAAGTGAATATACTAGTTGACAATTGGCTGGTCAATACCGTTCATTGAACTTGCCAGTTGCACACTTGTGACGTTGTCCTCTTCTAGAAAAGACTGCAGTCGAAAATACTTATTGACTAGACAAATGGCGACCACTATATTTTTTACGTACTTAAATAATTTTTTATTAATAAAATAAAAATAGGCAAAATAACTTAAAATATATTTATAACCTTATTTTAAGATGGTATGTAATTATTCTTTACTTTATTGAATCCAATTGTAAAATATTTTATTTATAGAAACAGGGAATAATATAGATAGGTACAAGTAGCGGCACATAAGTTTAGCGCTGAGTGGAGTGTAGAGGGGATACTGCGCACGGGTACAGTATTACTTTTTGACTTCTGCGCAGCCAAGGTCAGCGCTAGAGTTTCGTGCCGCTACCTGTAGTATATTTTGTATTTTAATTATAAGTCTTGTAGGTAGGTAAGTTCTATTCAAAAAGCTTAAGAGAGTAAATGAAAATAATGTAAGAAGAAAACTTTTTGTAACATTTTAGATTTATCTTCATAAATTGTAAATTTCTATACAAATATGTAGACATATTAATTAAGGCATATGAAAACAGGGATTGTATTTATTTTTTTCGCGGGTTTGGCCACATCTAACTGTTTAATAACTCTTTCATTTCTTACAATAAAAACTGGCATATCTTCATCTCGCTCTATTGCACCGATTCTGAGTGCATAAGACGATGTAAATTTTCGTTAAGAGTTTATAATATTACCTTACCTCCTTATTGAATAGCATATTGTGTTCTAAAGTCATTGAATTAAAGTCCATTTTAGATTGAAGTGAAATGATTATCGAGCAGATAGATGTAGTCATCTCGTAATGAATATTGTGATACTGATATGTGATGTGATTCATGTGATTGCTTGTGTGATTAACTTTAAATAAGTGTAGCTTAAGTATTAACAATCTGTGATGTGACAGTGAGTCGATGCCTTGAATTAAATACGATGACATTGCAAATATGTGTTTTATTTAGTTTTTGACGTGATAACGTCTTTAAAATCGTTTTAGTCGGGTGACATGTTCAGAAACTTGTGTCACACCAAAACCTCACGAGCGCGATCGCAGGTATAACGAGAGAGAGACGGACCGATCTCCCGTCTCATCTCGAGCGCTGCCAGTCATTCCGTGAAACGACGTTATCACGTAAACATCTCGATCGTAAACCTACTTTACAAACAACCAATTTTTTTTAGTTTGTAGGCATTCAATAGAGCTTGAACTGTGTCACTCCTCGTTTAGGTATCGAAATTATAACTACATTATTACTATGCGTTCGACGACCACGCCGGAGTGGGAAATTCAGTGACATTAATGGTATGTAGAGTATTAAGAATGAAATTGACTTGTAATGCACTCCTAGGTATCTAAAGGAAAAGGTGTCGAGTTCTGACGCGAGCTAAATTAATCCATATGGCCCAACGCAGACGACAGACTATCCGTGACGCACTTTTTAGTCTGTGAAAATAGAACCCATGCAATCATACGCAGAAACGCACACTACGCGCACCGGACTTTTTGCGCGTCGTGTGCGTTAGTGCATATTTTCCATGGGTTCTATTTTCACAGACTAAAAAGTGCGTCACGGATTAGTATGTCGTCTGCGTTGGGCCTATTGCTAACAACATTGAGTAGATATTTCTTTGTATTCCTTTGCTGAGCAAGACTTCTGTACGTGAGTACTAGTAGTTATTCTGTGCTAAAGGCTAGTTCAGACAGAGAAGCAGCGGAGATATTATTTAAAATATTGTCTTGACTAAACCCTAGATAATCCTTCAAACTATTTTATGAACTACTGTTTACAATTTAAAGTTAGAACTGAAGTTTTTGTTTTTTGTCAAAAGTGGCTGTTTCTTCGTCCTAAATCTTGTAAAGTAGAAAATAAAAAAACATATTGAAGCGGTCAATAACATTTATTAAAACAACCATCACAAATACTCATAGCCTCGGCTTAGCCAATCTTATAACTAACATACATTTATATCATCGTCTTTATCCTTAAATACATAACCAGAATTAATTCAAGTAAGTATTACATACAAAACGGAATCTTTTAATGTCCCACGCAGTATGCGTCCCCGTTCCCCGTCCCTGCACCTCTCCCCGTTCTAGCCTTGTAGAGTGTGTTTAACTGCCTCCCTGGTGTAGTAGTTAGAGCGTTCGGCTCATACCCGGAGGTCGCGGGTTCGATTCCCGGCGGGGGCAACGACTTTGTGTTGTTGTTCTAGTTTGGTGAGGACATTGTAGGCTGATCACCTGATTGTCCGATAAGTAAAATGATCCGTGCTTCGGAGGGCACGTTAAGCCGTCGGTCCCGGTCACTGCCTTGACATTGGTCGTTACCTAAAACCATGTCAGAGGCCTTTAAGGCGGTTTAAAAACTCTGACACTAGTGTTAGTCACTAACACACACGAGAAGAAGAAGGAGGGTGTTGATCGGCTGCAGCCATCAGCAGCCGATCTACAAGGCGAGAACAGGGAGGTGCGGGAACGGGGGACGGGGACGCATATTGCGCGGGACCTTAGGAGATTCCGTTCTGTACGTAATACTTATATTAATTCTGTATTTTGACTGCAGGCTATGCAGTTTCAAACTATTTATCGATATCGAATATATATTTGTATAAACTGCATATCACTAGTCTATGCTAGAATGTGCGGTGCCTCGCGCACCGCAAATTTCAGCACATGCTGCACACGGCATGTTTCAGTCTATCTCTGTCATAAACTCTTAGTGCGAAAGAGATAGCAGAAACCGTCGTGGGTCATCTGCCTCTATCTTATTTAGACTTTGTGAAAGAGATGGATAGAACACGCCATATGGCCCGCTTAACTTAGCGAACGACGCCGTAATAGGATATACAGAGAATTTTGGGTCTTGCGGCTCTAAGCAGAACCAAGAAAATTCTAGCAAATACTTATTAAATGGCAGTAAAAACAGGATGACATTATCAATACGGCTCGGTGCTGCCACCTGGCCGTAAACAAATGAAGTTTTTATTTTATTGGGTTATAGATATAATAATTATATTCTGCATTTATTACATGAATTATTTTACTTAAATACTATTTTAACTAAATAAATAAACCTAATTAAATTAAAATTCCGTGGAAAATTATTTCCTTACTGAGACCGGGCAAAAGCTAGTATAGCTAAGTAATCTTAGTTAATAGATTCAAGTGTTATTTTGCGGAAGTCAAAATTACATAATATGTGATTCGTTTTTAATATTATTATCGAAATACAAAATTTATAAATAATAAATATCAAATTTATAATTTACATTGTACTGGTTATCAACTTATCATATACAAATCATGCGCATTTCAGAAACATGGACATCTACGTGCACTGTGCAAACCTTCTCAAATTACTTATTAAATTACATAAATATAATAAATTACAAACATAAACATTATATATAATATAAATACTATTTTGAGCCACATATAATGGCGTTATCTCATAG
Source organism: Acrobasis consociella (assembly GCA_963555685.1). Classification (NCBI taxonomy): domain Eukaryota; kingdom Metazoa; phylum Arthropoda; class Insecta; order Lepidoptera; family Pyralidae; genus Acrobasis; species Acrobasis consociella. Next base: position 1,677,126 of record OY743118.1, read on the forward strand.
ATAACCGTCAATGCTGTCTCACAGCCGCAAAAAATTCAAAAATAATTTATTTATCTTTAGATATTTGTATCATTTGATAATAGGGTTGACGACAGGGTCCGAAAAGTATGATTGTAATTTTTCCGTCTTTTAGTTTATCCAAAAATAATGGACCCGTTTTTCAGTTTACCAAAAAAGTAAAAATTCACAAAGATACAGAGCGTTAAAGTTCTGGAGTGGGGTCTTGTGACGTCACTGCTAAGTAAAAATCGTACCCAGCCGTGACGTCATGCGAAATTTATATGCGCTGTATCTTTGTCATGTTTGGTTTCTCAGAGAAAAGAAAAAATACGTATACAATATTTTTTAATAATCTAACCGAAGAGCCAAAAATATTTTTCCATTCGTCATGCCTAATAATAGTTGTTGACGTCATTTACATCAAAGAGCAAAAAAAATAGATTTTTAAAGAGATAATATATATAGATGAGATAATCGGACACAAAATCCATCTTAAGTCTCTTCCCATCTTATGGGACTATGTCGAAGGTAACCTGGTTGCTGCTTGTACGGCAGAATTTAAAAGACATTGTCTAATGACATTGACTTGTGTTTAGGTGACTTTTCAATTTATTAGGGTCATACATACTCAGACGTATTTCATACAAAAAACACGCCACGTTTCAAAACAGCTTATACTTTTGAGACTAAAACGCGAAATCTATATACCTCCTATATCTAAAATTTAGTTACAGGTAAGCGTGGGCGTGCACTGGTGACTTTTGTCGCCGTTTTTATCTCTTTTTCTTATTTAGAATGTGCAAAAGAGACAGAAATACTGTCACGGTGACAAAAAGTCACCAGAGCGTGCCTAGCCTAAGTTTACTACCCAGGCTCACAATAATACAGGAATCATACAACAAGGGCTATATGAATAGGAAACGAGCACGTAAGGTTGCCGTCTGTCTGACTTTAGCCGGGCATATGTTGTCTTTTTCGAGTTTTGTCCGATCTGTCCGGCTTTTGATAGGCTTTCTTACCCCCGATTAAAAAGACGGGTGTTACAAGTTTGAGATTAAACTAGACAAACTTTAGCCTCAAACTTGTAACATGGTCTGTGCCGTCGTAGCGCTCGAATGGATGGACCGATTTCGATGCGGTTTTATTTAACTTGAAAACGATAACACTTGAAAGTCAGGCTTTCTATAGCAAATAATAGACGGCGCTACGGATATCAAGTCATATTGGTAGTTCCGCTACTCATCACTAGATGGCGTCCTTTCTATAATGCCTGGCAAATAAACTTGTGGATGACCTTTTTTAGGTCTCGCCAAACCAAGAAATATTGTGTCGCCATCGCTAGTTTTATCTTATACAAATCTTTTATTTTTCCCCGTATCCGCGACCGACTTTTACGGCAAAATTTACGGCCTTACTTAGACAACCCTACATGCTACACTATACTACACACAAAAAAATGTAACACAGCAGTTTTAGACAGTCATAAAGACTCTCAATTTAACTCTTTCTGAATAAAAATCTGCTCTAATTGTTAGGCACTTACAACTAGTTAAGCCCCATGATTCATAAAAAATAGAAGGGTTTGCTAAAATTCAATTTAAAAAAATTGTCTCGGTCTTTATGTAAAATTTGAAAAGAGGAAAAGGGATAAAAACATGTTTAACTACAATAGGTTTAGCAGACGGTTATTTTTTATAAATATGAGGGTTAGCCTTTAAATGACTGGATCACCCTTTAAACTTTGAGGGTGATTCAGTCCATCATTTTGAACAACTTTTCCCTGCTATACTTAATCAAAATATAAAAAGAAATAAATAAAACAATATAAAAAAGGGTAACATACAAATCGCAGTAGCTACGTAACCTACTTACTATGGGAAGTGTGTTTTTTTCTTATTTCTATAGTATTTTATATTTCTTTTATAATAATTTACAATAATCTAGAAACATAGCAAAGACAATAGAATAGGGATGCGGACTACAATTTATTTGGCTCATTAAATAGATTATTAAAAAGTATGATATACGTATTTTTTCTTTTCTCCGATTAGCAAATATTGAAAAAGATACAGCGCATTTAAATTCAGCGTGACGTCACGATCGGGAACGATTTTTATCCAAAGATAACGTAAATTACCCCGACTCCGAAACTTCGAAATATCTTTATCTTTATGAATTTTTACTACTTTGGTAAACAAAAAAAAATACGAGTCCTTTTTTTGGATAATCTAGTTGAGGGACTTAATAAAATATTAAAGGTCTAACAAAATACACTGAAACTATTTTAAGGTTGGATTTAGTCCGTGATACTGAACAACTTTCCAAAAAGATTATTAAAAACTGCCTCCGTGGTGTTGTGGTTAGAGCGTTCGGCTCATACCCGGAGGTCGCGGGTTCGATTCCCGGCGGGGGCAACGACTTTGTGTTGTTGTCCTAGTTTGGTTAGGACATTGTAGGCTGATCACCTGATTGTCTGATAAGTAAGATGATCCGTGCTTCGGAGAGCACGTTAAGCCGTCCGTCACGGCCACTGTCTTTGACATTAGTCGTTGCCTAAAACCATGTCAGAGGCCTTTAAGGCGGTTTAAAAACTCTGACACTAGTATTAGTCACTAACACACACGATAAGAACAAGAAGATTAAAAAATAAAGGTCTCGTATTTTTTCGTTTACTAAAAATTTGTAAAAATTCATAAAGATACAGCGCTTCGTAGTTTCGGAGTCAGGGTAATTTATGTCATCTTTGGATCAAAATCGTAGACCTAGTTTTGTTAGACATTATACAGGGTGGAATTGAATTCGTTGGCATCCTTCTAAGTAGACATGGGTAACTCCGGACTAGAAGATTCAAATGAGCCGAATACTCAACAGGAGCCGATAACCTAATCAGCTCCGAGCAAATGGTACCGACTCTCGCGAGTTATTTGATCCCCGTCGTAGATACTTAGTCCCGCCTCCCGCCAGCTCATCGGCGCTCTTCGGCTCGCGTCGCTCGCGATCCGCCAGTCATTCGTTTCGGCTCAACCGCGTCACGGGTGTCGAGATCGGAAATACTCGGGACTCGGAAGGAATCGGACGGAGGCTTCTGTTATTCATCGTGCGCCGCCAACCAACGGCAAATGATATTATGATAGAATAAGATGCGAATGTTTTTTCTATAAATAAGAACAAGACAGATATTTGTTACATTGTTTGCTCCAATACAGCTACAGACGGAGCCCGGTATCGGTTTCAATATATATTGAAACCGGTACCAAAACGGACGTGTGTTTTCTTTCGATCCAAGATCCGATAGCGAGACTTAGCAGATCATGGAGCCGGAGTCGGTAAGGGAGTAGGAATCAATAAGATGAGTCGGTACCGAATGAGGATTCAGATTAGGTGAGCCGAAACGCACCTCGGAGTCGAGATTACCCATGTCTACTTCTAAGTATCGACTATACCGACTATACAAAGTAATTTAAGACTAATAAAACTTCAATCAAAAGTCATCATTTTCATATGCAAGAAAACCTCTAAACATGCGTTAGACTCTTTGATAGATATCCTTACTGCAATTATAAATAAAAAACTAATCGTCATTAAACTCACGAAAAAGAAATTAATTATATTAGTATAAATTTCGTCGCGTCATGGTACCCTAACATTCATTCCTACTTCAAACGTACCTACTATCCTCAAGCGTTCGTGTGACAACGACCCGTCCTCACTCAACTTTAATCCTTATTCACGTAAATTAAAGTCTACTTTTGTATGCCTGCCGGTCGCGCCGCTCGGCTGTATCCGTCGGAGGTCTTTGAACTTGCGGGTCGTAGGTATCAGTACGCGCGCAGGACTCGAAGTGTTTTGATACTTTATTCATTTTTCTTACTTTTTGATACTATTTTATTACTGCATTAGTTGCAGTGTTGTTACCATACAAAATATCCTTTATGTGAGTATGATGATAAGTTAAATTAATGCTAATGATTTCAAATGCACTCTGTATTTTTACTTAGTCCTCATCCGTATTTATTATGTAAATATGTCACAGTGTACGCCTACAGTCGAGTTGTATCGTCAAAACATCTTAAAGGACCTTGTGTACAGTTTGTGTGTCAATGCGACAATATGAATTGAAACAATACAAAAGGTACATATTCTGTTATGTAATATACATGTATGACTGAACAATGTCAGAGCTGATGGGTTGAAGTATTTTGGCATAAACACCTAAACCTATTCAAATTTAATTTAAAAAGTCAGTTTGGTACACTTTGTGTAATAGGAACTCTATGGAGATTCTTAAGTACAACATACGTATATATACGTAATACGTGCACGTACATTATTAATCTTTTTTATAAAATAACAACTTAAAAAAAACCGCCTATTGCGTAATATAATTAAAATAACAGTCAATAACCTTAAAAAATTAACATTCCAGTACAAATTGCCCGAGCGAGCTGCACGCTTTAGTATGGAATTGGCAATATTTTTTTTGTTCTTTAACTGTTATTTTATTTCCATTATACTATAGTGATCTAGTATAACACGTGGTTCGATTTATTACGGGTAATGTCCCTTCCACGTTGTATATTTATTAGTACCACGTTAAAACTATCGTACAATTAGAATAAAGTCAAGCATAGAATTATTATAAGCATTACATACAGAACGGTATCTCCTAAAGTCCCGCGCAATGTGCGTCACCGTTCCCCGTCCTCGCACCTCTCCCCCGTTCTCTCCCGAACCTGTAGCAGCTGCTGTAGCCGCCTGCAGCTGCCAGCTCAACACCCTCCACAAGGCAAGAACGGGAGAAAGATTTGGGGACGGGGAGTTTCCATTAAGTATGTAATACTTATATTATGCCGATACAGGTCACGCCTAGTGAGAATCGAACTCGAACCTCAAAAACACACAGCTACTGCCTAAACCGCTTGGCGGTGTGACTATCGTTGTGGAGCTGAGCCAGTCGAGATGATTTAATACTATCCTAAATACTTGATATAAAACTGACGACTGTACCGCTAGGGCTGACGATATCCCTACGTTCTCCCTGCGTGCCCTGCTCTCCCTGTCAGCCAAAGGAATGCTGCAGACCGTTGTGGTTCAGCAGGGCGGTGTGACTGTCGTTGTGGAGTCAAGCCAGTTGAGATAATTTAATACTATCCTATATACTTGATATAAAACTGACGACGGTACCGCTAGGGCTGACGATGTCGCTATGTTCTCCCCGCGTGCCCTCTCTCTGTCAGCCGAGGGTGTGCTGTAGACCAGGGGTGTGAGGACTACTGTGGTTATGCAGGGCGGTATGACTGTCGTTGTAAAGCTGAGCCAGTTGAGATGACTAATACTATCCTAAATACTTGATATAAAACTGACGACGGTACCACTAGGGCTGACGATGTCGCTACGTTCTCCCCCCGTGCCCTCTCCCTGTCAGCCGAGGGTGTGTTGCAGGCTGTTGGAGTGCTGCAGACCGTTGTGGTTCAGCAGGGCGGTGTGACTGTCGTTGTGCAGCTGAGCCAGTTGGACGGAGTCCAGCGTGCGGCGGCGCTCCGAGCTGTGCCACGCGCCGTAAGTGAAGTAGATGAGGAGGCCTGGAATGTTCGAGAAGGATTGTATTATTATGCCGTGTCCGGGAGAGTAGAATAGGGCCTCTTAAAGTCCTCCCGTGGATGTCGTAGGAGGTATTATGTCGTGTGGTTTCCGGCAGAGTAGAATAGGGCAACTCCAAGTCGCCTTCTACGTCATCCACGGGAGTGTCGTAGAAGGCGACTTAAGAAAAGCTAAATAAAGCTTATAAACATCAATTAGACCTCTCCAACACGGCTGGCGTCTGGTCAGCGTGAGAGCAGCCAGAGGACTTAGTGTAGGCCAAGGCTCTGGCTAAGTTTGGCTCTGGTAGTACAGAGAGGGACGTGCTCCTGCAGTGGAGACAAAAAGACCTGATGATGATGATGATGATGATTATTTTTACCCGACTACGGTAAAGCCAAGAGGAAGGGTATTGAGTTTAGCAGTCTATGTATATAAGTATGTATGTGGATATCTGTGTACCGCTGTTAGCATACAAACTGCTTACCGGATTTTGACATTTGAATGTTACATACAAAAAATGAGCCAAAGAATTTTTTTATTGGGGTCATAAGGTGAACGTCACAATACAAAATCTACATCCAAACAAAATCCAAAGTATTAAAAAAGTAGGTAATAATGAATTAACTTTAAAATATTTCCAGCTTTTAAATATTAAATTTATTAAATAAAAAATCGTAATCCGTGCTATTAAATAAAAAATTCGGTATCTATGACGTCATACTAGGGGGTCTCAATTGGGACCAATCTATACATATAACAAAACAGTAAAAAAAGTGTGTCTGTACATTAAATATATTGGGGGTGATGGAGATTACAGTAATAAAGAATTAATAAAATGTCTGTCTGTTTGTACACGCTAATCTCCGGAAATACTAGACGGATTCGAATAAAACTTTTTTTGTTATATAGCTGTAATATATAATGATTTTGGAAAATGGAACACCTGATGCAGAACTATAATGGTCCAGCTAAACTATAAGAAATATCAAATTGACGCCTTAGCAAAAGTTGTTCAGCCTGGTGAGCATTTTTCAGAGACATAAAGTCCACGCGAATGAAGTCGCGGGGTTCGGCTAGTTGTGACATAATTTATGGTTCCGAAGAAGCTGAGCATGCAACCGCAAACGCGTTAAGACGAAGAAGACATACAAATGATCTTACAAGAGCTCCGGTTTTCCTACAACAAGTTAGTATGCTAAGCAAATTAAAAAACCCCAACTGTCAAGAACAACATCTAGTGATGGTCTGATATCCGTAGCACCATCAGTTTTTGCTAGGGAAAGCCCTGACTTTCAAGAGTTAACCCCCAATAACTTTCAAACGGCTAAACCGTTTTTAATCAAACTAAGCTAAGAGACTTGCTTTTACGCAAAAAACTGCATTGAAATCGGTCACTGCGTTCGAGCGCAACGATGCCACGAACAGACAAACCTACAGACTTATAACACCCCTCTTTCATGTCTGGGGTTTAAAAAATCTAAACATTTTAAATAAGTAAAATATTCTGTCACTTCTTTATCACTCATGTAAAGTAATTAACGTTCATTTACATTAATTACTCAATTTGCATTCCCACAATTTGAATTACGCATAATTAGTATGTGTCCCGCAGTCGTGGGCTAACCAAATCTGTGTTCGAAAATTGAAATAAAATTATTTTTAATTAATAGTTATGGAAGGACCATGTTTATAGTAAGTATACTCAGCTCACGTCACTAAATAGTTTTTTTTTTCTATACTAGTACTCCAAAATACCTCTATGCCTCAAGACTAAAGGCTACAACCTATATGTGTTACCAGTGATGACTTATGACTCTGAAAAGTGGTCCCTTACTATGGGTCTCATGAGAAGGTCGCTCAACATGCTATGGAGAGGGCAACGCTCGGTTTTTCTCTACGTGATCGAATCGAAATGAGGAAATTCGTAAGTGAACAAAAATCACTGACTTAGCCCAGCGGATAAGCTCGTTCCTGTCGCAATGGACGGGACACATAGTGCTACGAACGGATGGTCGGTGGGGCAGAAGGTTTATACCCACCCACAAGGTGGTCAGACGACCTGACTAAGGATGCTGAAAAGCGCTGGCTGCAGGCCGCTCTCGATCGGTCATTTTGGAAATCTTTGGGAGAGGCCTATGTCCAGCAGTGGACGTTATGTGGCTGAAATGATGATGATGATAATAGTGCGACACACAATATATAATAGTACTAAATAGTGATGTAATAAGAAGAGCTGAAGTTTTTTTTTAAAGTATTCTTATCACATTCCAGACACGTGGTGAACAAGAAGATAGGGACACCAATACGATTGACAACATGTTCTACAAAATCCTAGTAGCCATCCTTTTCGGTACAACAGTATTATCTGTCCAGATTAAAGATGTCCCAGAGGACGGCAGACTCAACTTCACCGGACTAGCGCTCAAATACTGCCGAGCAGTCCAAGAGTACGACGTGACCACTGAAGACGGGTACATCCTCAGACTATTTCGCATTCCTGGCAAGAGTACCACTCCTGTTCTTCTCATGCACGGTCTATGGGCTACATCCGACGATTTCATCTTGCGGGGAAACGATTCTTTAAGCGTTACATTGACAAATGCTGACTACGACCTATGGATCGGTAATTATAGAGGAAACCGGTATTCCCGACGACATAGAACCATTAATCCTGACACTAACTCGACTTTTTGGGAGTTCGGACCTCATGAACATGGATACTATGACTTGGCAGCGTTTATAGACTTTGTTTTGAACAACACAGGACAAGCGAAGCTGTCTGTAATCGCACATTCAGAAGGCGTTATGTCTACGTATATACTTGGCGCTGAAAGACCGGAATATAACGAGAAAATTAGAGTGTTAATCGCTATGGCGCCGATTTGCCACTTGGATAAGTTAAAGGCAAGTTTTCCACCAATAGTAGAATTAGGGTATTTCGCAAGCCGCTTAGTGAGGTGCCTCAACATCAACGAGCTAGGAGGCCATGACGGCGTCACTGGCGCTGTAACGAGGTCGTTTTGTACGCAAACAGTAGTCGGCATCGAGGTGTGTCGACGGTTCATATTTATAACTTCAGGCTATGACGCAGAAAGCATTGAATCTGACTTCATACCGATATTATTCTCCCATTACCCCGCCGGAACGTCAAGAAGGAACTTGGAACATTTTCTCCAAATTATTGCATCAAAAAGTTTTGCAAACTTTGATCATGGTCCGGTAAAGAACATGAGGAGATATAAATCAATAGTCGCACCCAAATACGATCTTAACAAGGTTACTATGGCGACTTATTTGATTGCTGCTAAAAATGACCTGTTGTCAGTGCTTGGAGACACCAGACGCCAAGCGAGGGAGCTTCCTAACGTGAAAGAATACATGGTCATTGAAGATGCATTGTTCAACCACATCGATTTCCTGTGGAGTCGCAAATCACACAATGTTTTGCACCCTAAAATTTTGGAAATTTTAAAAATTTATAATTAAGTCAATGTGCATTTTTTGTGAACTAATAATGTATCATTCCGTTAGATGCAATTTTATCCCGTAGATGTGTAACCTCAAGAACAATAATACACGGTGAATTTTATTTGATTTTGGAGCCGAAAGCCACTTCATAAGGATCATTAGTAAGGCTAGCTATTCAAAATGAAAATTCTGAAACAAAAAATATTGACTTAAACTCAAATCGTGAGATTAATTAGTAGTTCCACCGCTAGGCACCGCTGGCCAGTTTTGGACAGGCGTGGTCTCGATCTAAAATCATTTTCGCAATTTTTTTATCTTATGTCATATCATACCTGAATTTGGATTTCGAATATGAATAGTGGAATTTATTTACTATACCTTCTTACGACATTTTTTTACAAAACCAATAAAAAGCGCGTCTATTATCTATCTTTATTAGGAACAGTATACAAGGAAATTTTAAAAACATCTTGTATGACAATACCTGCAATAGTTTAAGAAAAACTGTGTCGTCACCAGGCTGTATCTCATGAACTACGATAGCTAGACAGTTGAAATTTTCACAGACGATGTATTACTGTTGTCTATAATAAAAAATACTAAAAACAGAATAAAATAAATATTTATACCATATTATAAACATGATTTTTTTATAGACAATGGTATGGAACCCTTAGTGCGCGAGTCCGACTCGCACTTGGCCGGTTATTTTTTTGATAGAACTTTCATTTGTTCATTACTTTTTTACTTTATAGGTTACTAGCTTCCCCGTGGGAATTTCGGGATAAAAAGTACCCTATGTCCTTCCCCGAGTCTCAAACTTTATCCGTACCAAATTTCATCCAAATCGGTTTAGTAGTTTAAGCGTGAAGAGGTAACAAACAAACAAACAAATATACAAACTCACTTTCGCATTAATCATATTAGTAGGATAGAGGGCGCCATCGTGCATTTATTGTGACGTCATATAGCCTTAAACCAGTGCACAGCCAAGACGCTTTCAACGATACCTTATTTGTCAAATGTTTGAAGATACCAGGGAACAGATGAACATACGAAAGCGAAACACATCACCCTCCTTTTGGCTTCGCTGTAGTCGGGTAAAAGCTACAAGTAACTTAATAAAAACATTATTTATGACTTGTCACGCCAAAAATGAATGCGTTCGGTCTATTTTGAATATACATAATGACACGATACTCGTAGTACGCATACTATGTGATTTGAATTACTTTGTGCGATTCCGCCACCAGTAAGTTCACGCAAACTATTGCCGACCGGCGCCCACCCACTACTGTTAGTCCCAGCATACCTGCCACCATCAGCCCGTGTGCACCCACCACTAAGAGCAAGGTTACACGCTCAGTTTGGCATCATCTCAGTCTATCAGTCTGGATTGACTTGACTGATGCCAGAATGATGGATGATTTTCACGGTTACACGGTCAATCAAGACTGACAGCAGACTGATAAAAAGGACGTCAGTCGCCGTTCAGGCAGCGGAGCCGACGACGGTCAGTTATCAATTTATCAGTGCTCAGTTCTGAATATTATAAGGCAAAAGAAAGCCTGTGCTATGATAATTATAGCTTTGCTGTTAAAGAAACGCATAAAAAGAGCGAGATGGATAAGAAGCTGGCTACAAAGAAGAGCATTAAAGCTCGTAGCTGTGTCACGTGACAGGTCTTGCACCATTGCGTCACGACGGCGGCGTGCGTTGCGACGGTGACTGACGGGAAAATGATACGATTACGAGCGGGTTACACGATCAGTCTCCCATCAGTCTTTCATCATTCAAAACGGACTGACAAAATTATTTAAAATATTTAATTTTCATCAGTCCGGACCATCAGTCTGTCAGTTATTGGGTTACACGATCATTCTCCGATCATTCTGAACAGACTGATAGACTGAACTGATGCCAAACTGAGCGTGTAACCTTGCTCTAACAGTCGATGCATGATCCTCCCATGCATGACACGATAGTAATGAATAGTATACTACGGGTAATGCTAGAACGTCTTTAAAGTCACCTCCATTGTCTCCATAGGTTAATTTTGGTACGAGCATGGTCGTACAAGACCAATGTCGCTGGTTCAAACTCCGCTCACGTGGTATTTTTCACTATTTCTTATTACATTATTTAGTTTGAGCAGGCTTGTGTCACTCCCCGTTTAGGTATCGAAAATATACCTACATCATTACTATACGCGCGGCCACCACTCCGGAGTTGTAAATTCAGTGATATGAATTGTATGTCTAGAGTAATAAGAATGAAATTGGCTTGCAATGGATTTTTAGGTATGTGGGGGTCCTAGGGGATGTTAAATAAGTGTGGACTGTATTACTCAAGGGCTGGTTTATTACGTCGGCGTAAAATACAAAAGAACACAAGCCCAACGTCCGCGGTGGTCTTGAATAGTAAGGAAGTGTGGTCGGCTGCTGGGAGGGCCTGCGTCCGGCGCTTCCTCAGCCCCCGGACCCCGCAGCTACTCCGCTGGTGGGGCGAAATCGCCTCGACAAGGTATCTAAACGAAAAGGTGCCGAAGTCTGACACGATCTAAATTAAACCATATAGCTGACCACATAGATAAGAATAAAATTGGTTTGCAATGCACTTCGAGGTATCTTAACGAAAAAGTGCCGAGTTATGATGTGAGCTAAATTAAACCATATCGCTAACGACATTGAGTAGATATTTCTTTGAATTTATTTGCTGAGTCAGACTTCTGTAAGTGAATACTAGTACTTATTATGTGGTTTGAGTACTTTAAGGATTAAGACTGCGTTCGCCTTGTGATCCAGAGTTCATGGGTTTGAATCCCACTGGAAAGCATACGTTGTGAAAAGTTGTTTCCAGTCTGATAAGGATATTGCAGGGCTTGAATCACCAGATTATCCGAAAAGTAATATGATTCTGTGTTTCGAAAGGCACGTATAAACTGGGTCCCGAACGCCATCTTGCGTTTGATCATCAAACTACCCAAGGATTGGTTCTGATTTACTCGGGACCCACAGTCACTATGTGTAAAAACCAGTAACCTCGTCAAATCTTCTTGGTTAGGTAGCGGACCCCGGGACCCAACCTACTTTCAAGCGGTAAGTTTATAACATTTTAAGGGCCAAACCGATTTTCATCAAACACAGCTAAGTATTAACCCAATAAAACTTGGTGTCACGTAAAAAAAACCGCATTGAAATCGGTCCATCCGATGCCACAGACCAACAGCCGACAGACATTCGTCAAACTTATAACACCAATCTTTTTTGACGGAGGTTTAAAATAAACAAATCATGTTAACAGGTTGGCAGACACAACACTCTAACAAAGTATAAACTCTAACAGATCAATGCCAATGAACACTGATCTTGGGGTTCTGAGTAACTCGTGTTACTCGTGTAATGATAGTTCTGCATAATATACTTATGTCGCAGCATTTAAGGGGTACAGGAATATTTGGGGTCCAGTGCTGCATCCAATATCACGCCCTTGACGAGAAAAATAGATCATTATCACCATTATCATCAGGTCTTTTTGTCTCCACTGCTGGAGCGTGACCCTCTCTGTACTACCAGAGCCATACTTGGCCAGAGCAGCTAGAGGGCTTGGCCTACACTCTCCTCGCGGGCCAGACGGGTTGGATAGGTCTCATTTATGTTTATAAGCTTTGTTTAGACTTTAGCTTGTATTGCCCCAGTCGCCTTCTATGACATGCGCAAGGAAAGACTCCGAGTGGCCCTATTCTATTGTACCAGAAACCACACGGTCGTTAAAGACGTATTCGGTCCAGCATTCAGTCCTTAATTGATGTAAAATATACATCAATTGAGGACTGAATGCTGATGTTGTAAATGATAACTTGATGTTTAGAGATCGTAATCTTTTAAAAAGTACAATGTTTTCTATCAGTGGGGACTTGTAATAGACATTCTGTGTCTATATTGTTATCTATGTAAACAAGATTAGTTGTTGGTCTTACCAATAAAATAAAATTAAGGAAGGCAGATAGCTTAAAAAAAATGACAATATTGTTAGCCACTTACACGCACGAAAAACAAACACTGGGCAGGATGCATGAAGTAAGAGCCCTAACTTCATGGCAGGATGAGTCAAGTAGATACCTAACCTAGGACATCATTCTTTTTTTTATTTGGTTCACAAAACTGAAAATTTATGGGGTACACAGTAACACTTTATGGGGTAGGCATCTTAAATATAAAGAAACATGTGAAAGTGAAAGTCTTCTTGATGTGTACACAGCATGCATATACAAAAACCTATATAAATACATATAACGACACTACACAATATGAATAAATTATTAAACAAAAAGAATAGATAATTTACAGCAAGCTATGTTTAATGAAATTGGCCGATGCACTAAATATATCAAATTTAGAAGATACGTTATTATTCTGTAATAAAGAAGTTTCCAACAAATCAAATCAGACACTTTTTTCTAAACGTCAAAACAAACATTTTCTATGAGATTTGTATGAAATAAAAACGAATGACGTCATAGTTTCTTAGAGTCAAATAGCGCTCTTAATATCAGTTTTTCCTCATTATTAAATCTTATATCACGTTGAAAATGGATATGATCAATGACAAGTGACATTACTTTGTGACATTTTATTCTTTTAACAGTGCCAAATAATTTATTTTTGACCCAGGAAACTTGCTTATTGTCAGGAAAAATTAAAAAAAAACAAAATGGCGAACATCAAAGTGGCTGCCACGAGCCATTTCAAAACAGCCGATTTTGACAATTGACTGCGACATTTTTGAACATGCCTGTTACATGTTTTAGGTAGTGCACTATGTGCGCAAAACATTTTAAAAAGGCATTGTTGATTAAAACTTCAGACGTTCCGCGCGGGATTCAAAAAATTGAAAATTAGTAAGTGTATTAGTAACAATTAATAACCAGCCAAGTGCGTGTCGGGCCACGCGCAGTGTAGGGTTCCGTAGTTGTAAATGCCAACTTTGAGTTTACGCCACTTTAGTCTAAAAATTAATTTTCTTCTGAATTTGCATGATATTTTTCATTTTTCCCTTTATGCTATAAGACTAATGGAAAGTGACTTTTATGGCTATCAACATTATGCATTGCAACTTTATGACGAAAAACGCTATGCGTTTCTGCATACGTTAGTCGGTATTCTCGAAGTCATTATATCGTAGTGGTCTCCATGCTAGTCCGCCACCTAGAGATACTGGGTTCGATCCCCGGTCAGGGCAAGATGGAAAATGGCATATATCTAAGATGGTCTTGGATGTTTATCTATACATATATGTATTATCTATATGTATATGTATTATCTATATTTGTAATTAATTTACTTCAAGGTACTATACTAACAGTGACACGATTCCTCCTCTCTCCTATTGCAGCGCCCATCAGGGTCCTTAAGTGATTATGGAATCATCTATGTATTAACTTGCTATCTAATCTGCATGTACTTATTTGTCATTTAAGGAAGCAATAAATTATTGAGTATTGAGTTTATGTATTTGTTATAAAATAAAGTATCGTTGAGTTAATATCCCATAACATAAGTTTTGAACTTACTTTGGGGCTAGCTCAGTCAGTGTAATTTGTCCCTATCAAAATAATGAGGAAAACTATAGTCTTGGCAAAAACTAAAAGTTATATCGTCTTCTTTCAGATACATCAATACACTCGTCATCATTATCACATCAGCCCCAGGAAGTCCACTGGACACTGGCTTCGCCTGAGGATTTCGAAAACAACAGATCAGAATCGGTCTGCAATCCAGTATCTTCGTCCAAGTTTCCAAGCAACTTGCAAAGAAACTACAAAGGGAAAAAACAAAATTGGATCAATATACGACATGATACAAAGGATTACTGTGGTAATCCTGCTCTGTACACCAGTTGCATTCTCAGCACTACTCATCAAGCTACCGGAAGATGCCAAACTCGATTTTACAGGACTTGCCCTTAAATACGGAGGAGTGGTCGAGGAGTATGCCGTCACTACATTCGACGGCTACATTCTTAAGTTATTCCGCATCCCTGGCAACAAAACCAGACCTGTTCTCCTAATGCATGGTTTGCTGAGTTCTTCAGACGATTTCATTATTCGTGGCAATGATTCTTTAGCCGTTGCGCTAACACAGGCTGGCTACGACGTTTGGTTCGGCAATTACCGAGGAAACAGATACTCTAGACGGCATACTGTACTAGATCCAGACAGAAGTAAGTCCTTTTGGAAGTTCGGACCACAAGAGCATGCATACGACTTGGCAACGTCCATAGACTTTGTTCTAAACAAGACAGGAGAGTCGAAGATGTCTTTAATAGGTCACTCTGAAGGCTCAATGATAACGTACATACTCGGCTCTGAAAAGCCAGAATATAACAGCAAAATCAAAGTGTTTATTGCTATGGCGCCAACTTGCCACATATATAAGGAAATAAAGAAGATACCCAGGTTGTTACAGATGCATAACTTTTTAATTGTATTGCTAACGCTACTCAACAAGGAAGAAGTGGGCGGTTTTGGTGGCATCGAAGGCGTGATGTCCAGATTGTTATGTGCGCGAATTAAACTCGTTAATAAAGAGTGTCGACGGTCGCAGAACATGTTCCATGGCTGGAACCCAGCAAGCTTGGAGGAAGGTTTCCTTCCGATAGTGTTCTCGCACACCCCGGCCGGCACGTCGAAAATGAATTTAGAACATTTATTACAAATGATACAGTCTAAACGCTTCGCTAAATTTGACTTCGGTCCAGCAGAGAATTACAATAAATACGGATCTAAGGTTTCACCCGAGTTTAGTTTAGGCAATGTTACTATGAGAACTGTTTTGATTGCTGCTAAGAACGACTTCCTTTCAGTGTTAGAGGATAATGAGCTGCAAGCCAAGGAACTGCCTAATGTCGAAGATTATATTATCCTTGAGGACGAGTGGTTTAACCATCAAGATTTTCTTTGGAGCAGACAAGCGCGAGTTATCCTACATCCTAAAGTGTTAAAAATTTTGCAAAGGCATAACTGAGTATACAATTTTAAGATGATCTGAAAGGGTGCAATGGAGGGTATTATTATTAGATAGACAGAGCTAAAAAACAAGAAAGGAGCAGAACTAAGTCACAGGAAGCAGAGGAAAAATGAACGCAAACTACAATGAGATTATATTCACGGAGAAAGTTAGTTATTCGACATATGTAGGAGGAGGATTTGTCATATAGGGATATATATGCTTAATAAAGTCGTAATTGTGATAATATGTGTCAGTTTATGTTAAATATGAGTAAATATATGTTTTTATTTGCTTTTGATACGATTTTTAGGGTTCCGTAGCCAAATGGCAAAAAACGGAACCCTTATGGATTCGTCATGTCTATCTATCTGTCTGTCCGTCCGTATGTCACAGCCACATTTTTCGAAACTGTAACCTATACTGTTGAAACTTGGTAAGTAGATGTATTCTGTGAACCGCATTAAGGTTTTGACACAAAAATAGAAGAAAAAAAAAACAATAAATTTTGGGGCTTCCCCATATTTAAACTGAAACTCAAAAATGTATTTTTCATCAAACCTATTCGTGTGGGGTATCTATGGATAAGTCTTCGAAAATTATATTGAGATTTATAATATCATTTTTTTCTAAACTGAATACTTTGCGCGAGAGACGCTTCCAAAGTGAAAAAAAGTGTCACCCCCGAACTTCTAAAATAAGAGAATGATACAAATAAAAAATATATATGATGTTCATTACCATGAAAACTACCAGCGAAAATTGGTTTGAACGAGATCTAGTAAGTAGTTTTTTTTTAATACGTCATAAATCATAAACGGCAATTTACCTTTCTTTCAATCAACTCAAATATAAAAATTAATAAAAAAAATACTACAAGACTTTTATATTAAGTTACTTGCTGCTACGGAACCCTTCATGGGCGAATCCGACTCGCACTTGGCCGGTTTTTTCCTTCTCGGTCAGTTGCACCACCGTCTTTGTCTTTCTCACATTCCTCTCCATCCACTGGGTGTTCGGAAGAGATCGCTTCAAGCGATAAGATCTTTCATTGTGCTCATTTAACGTAGAATTATTACTTTGTTACATTTTTAGGGTGCCGTAGTAAACAAGGAACACTTATAGCACAGATTGCTTATAGTTTCGCCATCTCTGTCCATCCGTCCGCTATCTGTTGAACGGTTATGTATGGACACGTAGTAAAAATTCACAGCTGTATACTGTAGTGTATATAACGAAGTTTAAAGGAAAATTATCAGAGCTAAGTAAGGTCGATCAACTTATAAAATGTACTCGGAAAAGGAAAATTCCATATGAATTCAATAGAAAATTAGTTTTTAGTAAAATGAACTCAAAGTTGGCATTCGCGAGGTACCCTACACGCACTTGGCCAATTATTATTTTTAGTGCACATATAACATATACGGCGGATTGCCGGGTGGTCTCCGACAGAGTAGAATAGGCCACTCCAAGTCCTCCCGTAGATGTCGTAGAATGCGACTGAGGAAATACAAGCTAAACAAAGCTTGTACACATCAATGAGACCTCTCCAACCCGTCTGGCCAGCGTGAAGAGTGTAGGCCAAACTCCTTTGGCTGCTCTCTATCTATGGTTTTTGGAATACATATTTTCGAAACCTCTCGGCAGCTCAATGCTCCAAGTCTCCGGAGCGGGCGGGAACAATTACCTAACCAAATTAATACATTTTGACTCTTTACCGCGTCTTTTATTTTTATTTGCCTTAATGGGTGTACTGAGATGACACTTGAAGGTTGATATAAATATGAAAATGAATCTCATTATCATTGTATCTGAATTATAATTTGTATATAACATTCAAAAGGACAAACACGTAGATATAAAATTGGCATATCCGTGGCATCGTCCTCAGTCTGTCAATTGAAAGTATTCAAAATGATCTCATAATTACCCAATAATTAAACATTATAATATAAAAGTTAAAAGTATTTTGAGTTTTGAAAAGAGTACTGAGTTTTACTGTTTTCTTTTTATATGTACTGAAACCAGGTTATATTTTGTAATGGTGAAATAAAAAGTTGAGCAAAACGCTTTTAAACTGTTTTCTGTAAGTACCTATGTATGTATATGTATAATTTTAACACCCGACAAAAAAGAGGGGTTAATGTCTGTTGGTCTGTCTGTCTGTGGTATCATAGCGCTCGAACAGATGGACCAATTTCGGTGCGGTTTTTTAACGTGAAATCAAGTTCCCCTGTTTGATTGATATAAATCGGTTCAGCCGTTTAAAAGTTATTGGGGATTAACGCTAGAAGGATATCAAGACGTATTGGTAGATTCACAACTTATCACTAGATGGCGTTCTATTCCTAGTTCGATGGTAGACTGCCGAATGAGGGAACCTTCGATATGATGTAACTAAATAACATGTTTTAGATGCTGGTCTGGGAGAAATAAAAACTTAGAATGTACCAGCTGCTTCTCTCTTACGCAGATCGTAAAAGCCGATCGAGGGAATGGGCAAAAATGCAAATCATGTTAACAGGCGATGCGGCTAGCAACCCATCACTGTATTGATTGCTTTTCCATCTTCTCGCCCACCATGACGCTAAAAGTGGCTTTTGGGTCTTGCGGCCCTGGGCTCTGCATAGAACCGCAAGACCCAAAATGCTCTGTCTGCCCCATTAGGGATAAAGACGTGATAGTTTGTATGTATGTATGTATGTATGTATGTATGTTTTAGATTTAGACATTAATGTGAGTCACTTTGTGACAATGTCACAGAATTAATAATAGTATTACATACAGAACGGAAACTCGCACCGTCCCCCGCAATCTGGTGTCCCCGCAACCCTTCCCCCGTTATTGTGAGGTGTAAGTGGCAGTAAAACAGGGTTATTGGTAGTTGCACGTTGACATTATGCGAGTCACTTAGGATTATTGAATTGTAATGGTGAGAAACTGCTCACATTATCATTGTTAATCGACGGAAAACAATAAATAACGAAAATTTTATAGATTTGCGAGTGATGAAAACAGGTAAGCAAAGCAACAGATTCTGTGGTGGCAACCTTGATTGTTTAACTCACACATTTGACGTGTGCACGGACGGATTGTTTCGTTTGTAGTAGTACTAGGTATATATGCTGCTCCGTTTGTATGAAGAGCCATACCTGTGACAATGTCTAGGTTGTAACGACAATAACGTTTATTTTATTTTCATTATTATTTTCTTATAGAGGTTTTTTTATTGCTTCGCAAATAAAATTGTGTTAATTATTCGACATACTCATAAATGTCACTCAACACAGCTTCAATTCAGAATGCAGGGACGATTTCATCGTTTTAAAAGGGACGATCGTTTATTATTATTAGGTACCTATACCTACATTGCACGCAAATATATCACAAAGAATTAGAGATGCGCCGAATAGGGATTTTGGCAAATAACCGAATACCGGATATTATTCGGTTTAACCTTTACCGAACCGAATATTCGGCCGAATTATCCGGTTTACCATTACTTCGTTTTGCCGTGTAAACAGATTCTATCATGTACGCTACGTCTCGCTGCTGGCTAGCTCACGAGCTATAAATGTTCATTTAAATTTTACAAACAAACAAAATTTTCGTTTTTTTAATTAAAAGAAAAAAAAAACTTGAAACTAATATATTCGGCTGTAATGCTGTAAATAATTCGGCCGAATACAAATAGTGGAAAAGATGCCGAATACGCCGAATACCGAATACTAAACGAATATTCGGCGCATCTCTACAAAGAATATATAATTAAGTATTATTATTGTCTTCCAGATAAATGCACATGAGTCGCATGTCAAGGAACTTGAACTCTAGCGCAATGTTCAACAAAACTATCGCGATAATATTGGTCAGCTGCTCTATACCAGCTCTAACCTCAGCACAGCAAGTCAAGGTGCCAGAAGACGGGATGCTCAGCTTCACTGAACTTGCACTCAAATATGGGGGAGCCGTCGAAGAGTACGATGTCACCACTAGTGACGGATACATTCTCAAACTATTCCGCATCCCAGGCGACAAGACCAGACCACTGCTTCTCGTACACGGGCTTCTGAGCTCATCCAACGATTTCATCATAAGAGGAAACTATTCTCTTGCTGCCACTTTGAAAAAAGCTGGTTACGATACATGGTTTTTAAATTACAGAGGAAACCGGCACTCCCGAAGACATGTGACCCTTGACCCTGACACGGACGTGTCATTCTGGGAGTTTGGACCTCACCAACATGCATATTATGATCTGGCGACGTGTATAGATTTCATTCTGAACAAAACTGGAGAAAGCAAGCTTTCTTTGATAGGACATTCTGAAGGGACACTGATAACGTATATACTTGGAGCTGCCAGACCGGAATATAATGATAAGATCAAAGTAGCCATCGCTTTGGCTCCGGTATGTCATTTACAAAACGTTAGGAAGGAAATACCACTTATAGTCGAGGGGGGGTATATTCTACGGAGTTTGTTGAAGGGATTACATATGGAAGAGGTAGCGGGGTTCGATAGCGTTGAGGGGGGGATATCGAGAGTTTTTTGTGGGCGCTTTCCATTAGGCGTGGAGCTGTGTCGCCAGTCCATGTTCTTTGTGGCAGGGTTCGAGATAGAGTCAGAATTTATGCCGATATTGTTTTCGAATACCCCAAGTGGAACTTCTAGGATGAACTTAGAGCATGCGTACCAGATGGTTGTAACCGGTCGGTTTGCGAACTACGATTACGGTCCCGCGAGAAACATGAAAGTGTATAGATCTACAGTAGCACCCGACTACGACATAAAGAAGGTGACTATGAGGACATATTTGATAGCTGCTAGGACCGACATATTGTCCGTGTTGCAAGACCAAAGGCGCCAAGCTCGTGAACTACCTAATGTCGGAGAATACATTCTCCTTAAAAACGAATTATTCAGGCACAACGATTTCCTCTGGAGTCGAGAGGCTCGACATATAGTACATCCAAAAGTTTTGAAGATTTTAAAGAAATATAATTAGACAGACGTAGACCAGTAGGAAAATGGAGGAAACCACCGGCCCACTGATCTTACGATATTGTTAGGTTGATAAGAACACTCCGTTTGAAACAAGAACAGTAAAGTACAGAACCTTGGCAAATGGCGAGAAAAATGAAGTTTATGTCCAGCAATACACTTAATTAAGCAGATAGTGCAATTACTCCTACGCCACTTCTGTAGCATTCCATTGTTCACAGAACGTTTAAGGAGATTATACAGTGTTGTGTCTATTTGTAACATTTACCAATTTGTACTTAAATATACAAAGACTTTAAATACCTGCTGCTCTTATTTGATGATTGCAAGAATAGGATGGGAATGGGATGGTTGTTTGGGACCTCTAAGTCGCACATATTCACTCGCAGCAATATTTCAATTTTCAAAATTCGACAACCGGAATTCAGGACTGATTTTTCGCAGGCAACCCTATACCAACGTGTTCATAATGAAATAATCTTTATTTTCATTTAATTTTAATTCAATAATCATCATCGTATAATAGGCAAACAAATGATTAAGAAGAGCATTAGAAATGAAATTAGGAAATATAATACATTTTTGATAAAAGTAGCGATAGAAAAGCACAAATCTTTAAGGGTGACAAAACAAAGCATAACAAATAGAAAATCTTGGATTAACAGTATATGCGACGACCAAGGTAAAAAAACACCATAATCAGATTAACATTTTAGACATATGTACTAAATTTTATAAATCTCTCTATACAGATAATAGCAAAGTAGAATCAGAGAAATATTATTTTTGCCCAGATGAGATCCCTTTAATAACAACTGGAGAAGTCTTTGATGCTTTAAAATCCGTGAATCTTGGTAAAAGCCCCGGGAGTTACGGTGTAACAACAGAGGCTCTTAAACCTATATAACTAAATTCTTTTAACTGGTAAACTACCAGCTAAATTTTGTCACTCCAATATCGTCCTCCTGCATAAAAAAGGGACAAAACAAACATCAAAAACTACAGGCCTATCAGTTTAGTATCGCATATTTTTAAAATTTTCATCAAAATTATCCAGAAACTTATCAACAGCAGTCTAGATTCACACCAAACACCTGAACAAACCGGATTTTGTCCTAGTTTCTCAACTAATGACCATCTCCACACAGTAAACCAAATTATCGAGAAATCAAACGAGTTCAATAAGCCCCTCGACATTGCTTTCGTGGATTACACGAAAGCATTTGATAGCATAAAACATCAGGAAATATTTACAGCATTAGAGAAACAAGGTATTGACAGAGTTTACATACATCTGTTAGAACGCATTTACAACACCAGCACTGCAAATGTTACATTACATACATCAGGAACCCCATTTAAAATAGAAAAAGGGGTGAAGCAGGGCGACCCGCTTTCCCCTAGATTATTCACAAATACTCTCGAAGAAGTTTTTAGAAAGATGTCGACTCTGAGGGAAATTAAGGGGATATTGATCGGCACCAAAAGGCTTAGCAACTTACGATTCGCAGATGACATTGTGCTTTTTGCTTCAACATACTATCACGTCTTTATCCCTAATGGGGCAGACAGAGCATTTTGGGTCTTGCGGTTCTATGCAGAGCCCAGGGCCGCAAGACCCAAAAGCCACTTTTAGCGTCATGGTGGGCGAGAAGATGGAAAAGCAATCAATACAGTGATGGGTTGCTAGCCGCATCGCCTGTTAACATGATTTGCATTTTTGCCCATTCCCTCGATCGGCTTTTACGATCTGCGTGGGAAGAGAAGCAGCTGGTACATTCTAAGTTTTTTTTATTTCTCCCAGACCAGCATGGGAGAAATGACATTGCTTCAACTCCTCAAGATTTACAAAAAATGCTTGAAGACCTAAGCGGGGCAAGTCTTGAGGTTGGGCTTTCTATGAATAGATCTAAAACGCAAGTTATGACCAACAGCACGAAACTAAAGGTCGAGGTTGATGGTCAAAAAACTCACTATGTCGATGAGTACATATACTTGGGCCGGCTAGTCTCCTTCAGCAACCGACAAGAAAAAGAAATAAACCGCCGCATTGACAATGCTTGGAGGAGCTACTGGTCCATGAAAGAGCTTATGAAGGGCGACCTTCCAATCTCACTAAAGCGCAAACTCATCGACAAGTGTATCTTGCCCATCCTAACTTAAAGTGCTCAGAGCTGGTCATTTACCGAGGAGCAGAAGTCCAAACTCAAGATTTGTCAAAGAGCGATGGAGCGAAGTATCTTAGCGGCTGGATAAAGTGCCGAAAACAGAACTCCATTTAAAAACGGGAGTTGCAGATGTGGGACACAAAGCTGCCAAGTTAAAGTGGGATTGGGCAGGCCACGTATGCCGGATGCACCCAGACAGGTGGACCAAACTAATTACAGAATAGATTCCTGCAGATGGTCGTAGGAAACCGGGCAGGCCTAGAAAGCGTTGGAGCGTTGACATCAGATGTTTTGAGAAGAATTAGTCGCAGGTCGCACAAAATCGGCATAAGTGGAAGGATATGAAGGAGACCTTTGCCCAGCAGTGGGACAATAAACAGTTAATAAAAAAATCAGAGTGTAGTATCGTTTTATCTGTTATACCTGTCTACCCGAAAGTTGTCACCGGAAAAGAATAGGCAACCTAACGTTTCCATATTCTATGGGCTTCATACTTTCGATTGGTATAGAATTTGTCTGATAATCGAACCGGTGAAATGCTTAAAAACATTTTTTTTTTAATTATTCGATAATCATATCTTAGGACTGATATTTGTTAGGCGACCCGTATGTAATATATTTATTGACGATAAGTTTCATCAAATAAACATCTCGGTGAAGGTCGTTTTATATCGGGATCCTATACTATAAGTAAATTTGATATTCACTATCGGCTTTAACTTACAAAAAAGTATTCAAATTTACATAAATAATTACATTTATTACATACATATAAAATATTACCTAAATTTCTGAAATTACTTTAAATGAAAGACATAAATTCGCTTTTTTAATTATACCTATTTCTTTCTTCGAAGTGAAGAACATTAAAATATTTAACTATATTCATCATTAATATTGTTTCAAAACTAAATTCTTCTTTTTTTTTTGCTGGAATGCCAACATTATTCTAAAAAGATTTTATTCGTGTTCGGTTTTTCAATTGTTTTTTTATCTATTTAGTCCCGAGAGAATCAGCAGTAACTTTAGCTTCAATGTTTTGGGATAAAAACATCGTTTTTCGAGTAGATGAAATGAAAAATGTACTTATTAATGCTGAGATGAATGAACGAAAATAGAATATAATTAAAATTTCAAAGACGAAGATGTTTCCGATAAAACCTTGACTTTGGTAAACACACATTGATTGAGCTGATGCTGCTGGGTTTGTGTGGACAGTAGATTTTAAATAGGTATGTTTGTATATTATTTATTTTAGTTAATTTACAAGATAATCAATGATCCGTGTCCGCGCAAGATGGTAGTAGTTGTGTGTGTGTGTATGACATCGTTTCCGGCCGCTCCGCATCGCATCGCACCGTAATGTTGCCAGTGGCCGTAACACACATGTTCCAAGACATTTTTTAGATTTAGCCTAATGAATACCTATTAGGTGATAGACAAAGTACAGATAGACCCAGTATTAAACCCTGCGAAACCCTAGGAATAGCGTTACGATAACTTCTGACAAAAGTTTTTACATCAAATTTCCTGCAAATTTAGTCATATTTATTTTTACATTACTATCAATACTTAATAATAGGCTGTTAAACTTAAACAAAGAGAATATTATTTTTTTTGTTTTGGAAAATTTATTGTTTCCCTTTGACTCGAAGACCCCTGTACCAACTTGGAAAAATATTTTTTTTTGTTGGAAATATATTTTTTTTGAAAGAACTTACTTGTCATGTTGTCCTATAGAAATTTTATTAAATTCAGTTATGTGTTCGATCGGTTTTTAGTTTTAAAAAGTTATTATCTCTTAGTTAACTTTAACACCCTTTAGCTTCTAAAGTATTGAGAGTAGAGTTAAAAAAATGTGAACTTTGCAAGGAATTTGATGTAGAAACTTTAGTCAGAATAGAAGTTTTCATAGCGCATAAGATATTCGAGATGTGAGCAAAAATCTGAAAAAAGGGTACCCACACCCAGAGTTGGGCAAAAATTATTCGAATAACGAATAAAATTCTGATTTTCATTCGTTATTCATGAATAATTCATTCGCGAATGAATTATTCGCGAATAATTTTGCCACGAATAAATATTTATTACTTTATCTACTCCTGTACTGTTATCTGTCTTTTAAATGGTTCTGAACACTAATTAATGAACATTGATAATATGATTGCAGAAAAAAGTCTATACTCTATGCCTCATAATAGCACATGTGTCGTTATTTCACTAAAACGATAAGCCTAGCCATAGACCTAGAACTTTTTTTCTATTGATTTACCATACTGCCAACATAAGAAAAAAAATGTTTTTCTAACATAGTCACTAAAAAGACGTCAATTAAAAAAAAGTTTACCATAGATATCATATAGGTCAGTACTAGTATCACGAAATGTATATTCTAAATCTGATTTACCAAACATACGTCAAACATTTTCATATTTTCTTTGTTTGTTTTTGTATTTTATTTAGTAAATACAGTCGTAGAAAAAGTATTGTATGCAACGTTGTATAAGTACGTCAAAAAATACTCGATGGCGTCTAATTACGATGCTCGCCAAGGCTCGCATCGTAACCTGCGCCACTCGCATTTTTTTACCGTTCTTATGCAACTGTTGCATAAAATACTATTATTGCACAGTAAAAAAAGTACCAGTGGCGGGCCTAATGCTACGGCATTAGGCCCGTCAATGGTACTTTTTAGGCATTCATTAATATCATGATTTTATTATTATAAATAACGAATAAATGTATTTTATTGAAAACTCAACTAACACATTTTAACCTATTGCGTCGGAAAGAGGTCAAAGAGGGTTACATTTTCGAGTGTAGGACTGTATTTGATATTGATTTCGATCAAATTACACCTTCTCTTTTGGACTGGAAATACAAAATTTGTTTAAAGCACTATACATTGAAATCAACAATTCAAATATACACTTGTAGAAATAAGCAGAACCTATATGAATACCATGTCTTTAAGTTATTTTTCTATTGTTTTTATGTGTAAATTAACTATTAACATTACGAAATAATAATAAAAAATACATATTACATACCGCAACGCATTTTTAATGTGTTGGTTATTGTCAGTGGTTGGTAATGTGTTTGTTATTATGGTTGTTTCTCATTAGTATTTAAGGTTGTTGATTATTGTTGGTGTTTTTGGTGATTTTCGGTGGTTGTTACTAGTTTTGGTGGTTGCTGAAAGTTACTACTAGTAGTTTTTTGTAGTTTTTTAAGGTTTGGGTGGTTGTTAATCATTACTGGTGTTGTTGATGGTTTTGGTGGTTATTTTTAGTATTAGTAATAGTTGGTAGTTGCTACATTCATATTGTTGGTAGTATTTGAGCATTTCGGTGGTTGTTATTTTATTATTTTTTGTTTGTTTTTGAACATATTGCCTTTAAAATTGATAACTAGGGGTGCCTATGATCTTCCAAAATTGATCTATTCTCAAATTTGAAGTGGCCGCCGTTTTGAACTTTTTCGTTTCTGGAATCTGGACCGATTGATTTCTAAATAATGGTTCACGTGTGTGACACCATAGGAACAAAGACGAATAAAAACTCTTTTTAAACACGAAGTGGCGAGAGAAATATCAAACAATATTATAGAATCGGAAAAAAGAGTAATATTATCGCAATGTCTCGCAGAGTAAGACCGAAATTTAAAAGTTTTAGGTCGCTACCCGGAAATAAAGGAAATATTTTTAAAAATTTACCATATATCAGTATCTGTAGAACGCATATTTTCATATGCTACTATGATCAATATGAAAATCAATATCATCAATGTCAAGAAATAATTATGTGTCATGATGACAAATGGAAAAAAACTAATTAAGATTAATAAAAACTGATAATCTTTACCTGTTCTTCAGTTTGATTTTATTATTTGCCAATTGGCTTGGTTTTTAAAAAGATCTGATTCGTAATCCTTTTCGAGGAATAGCCTCTAGGCACAGGTATGGCACTTCATACAAACGGAGCAGCAAATATACCTGGTACTACTACAAACGAAACAATCCGTCCGTGCACACGTCAAATGTGTGAGTTAAACAATTAGGGTCGCCACCACAGAATTTGTTGCTTAGCTTACCTGTTTTTATCACTCGGAAATTTATAAAATTTTCGTTCTTTATTGTTTTCCGTGGATAAACAATGATAATGTGCGCAGTTTCTCACCATTATAATTCAATAATCCTAAGTGAATCGCGTAATGTCAACGTTCGACTACCAATAACCCTGTTTTACTGCCACTTACACCTCACAATAACGGGGGAAGGGTTGCGGGGACGCCAGATTGCGGGGGACGGTGCGAGTTTCCGTTCTGTATGTAATACTATTATTAATTCTGTGCTCTAGGAGAAGCTTTCTCTAATCAGATTTTAAAATAAGGTCTTACTTATTTAGATATTTGCAAAAACCCCATTGACCTTCATTTTCAAGCAAAGTCAAGCTTATTTGAGGAAGTGATGTCACAATGAAGATTTTTGAGTAATGTTGAAAATTTCCACTTTCAGTACCGTACTGAAGCGATTTTTGAAACGCGGTGTCACCTAAACGACTGGTTATTCCATACAAAATCCGTTCGTTTAGTGACTCCACGTTTCAAAAATGGCACCACTGTATTAATTATGTCACTGTCAATGTCATCTACCAACACAACAACTTAACAACAACCAACATAACGACGGTAATTTATACAGTGGACATTAACAGTTGACAGATGTCATTGATTTTTTTTACTGTAGGCATAGGAAAAATGTAAATTTCAATTGATGTGTGTCGTCACTTCCGGTGTAATGTTTAAAATTAAATAAAAAAATCCTGATAACACGTAGATTTTTTTTATTCAAATTAGTTTCTTAAAATTGACTATATTTTGGATTAAAGGCACCTTTAACTCTTTTATATATTTTAGTTGACTACCTAATTTTATCAAATAAGAGCACCATTTTGAATTTACTTTCATTTTTATAGGATGACCTGATATACTTAATTCAGCTGTTTGTGTAAATCAAAGACTGTGATATAGTGGTTTAACGTTTTAGTTTTTGCTCTGTGGTATAAGCAATGTATCATTGCATTATTTTTTTAAGGTTCAAGGCTTATTTAAATATTTAAAATATGTATTTTCTATCCTATTCAAATGTGTTACTAAATCTATTCCATCCTAATTTCCATTTTTATATTATTATCTCCATAATCTATACATAAATAGGTGCATTCAAAACTACTTTTATCTTCCAACACCACCATAAATCAAACTAAACTACCAAACATACCATCAGAACTATTTACCACCATAATTTCGTACCATATCTATACTAATATTATAAAGCTGAAGACTTTGTTTGTTTGTTTGTTTGTACGCGCTAATCTCAGGAACTACTGGTTTGAATTGAAAAATTCTTTTTTTGTTGGATAGATCATTTATCGAAAAAGACTTTAGGCTATATAACATCACGTTGCGACTAATAGGAGCGAAGAAACAGTCGAAAATGTGGAAAAAACGGGGAAAATTATTCATCTTTGAGGGCTTCCGTTGCGCGCCCTGCGAAAACCGTTCGAGATACCCAAAAAATATGTATGAAAGAATTATCTTATTTTAATAAAAATCATGATATTTTATTCGTGGCCAAATTATTCGCCAATAATTCATTTGCAGATATTTTAATAAATTTTATTCAAATAATTATCTAGATAATTTTTTATTCGAATAATGCACAACTCTGCCTACACGCCCCACCAACCTTGAGGACTTTTAGTACGTTTACCTGGTCACCACATGGTATAACTGTGTCAATTTTCAAAACTTCACGTATTATTTCCCTTGATTTTGTTCATTTTCCTGGGCTATATAAAAAAGTACAGTATGGCTTATGCATGTAATTAACCAAAGAACCAGTTAAACTTGGTTCGCTTCCTTGGTATTGACGGCAGTCTTCAGTTTCAGTTATTTGTTCATAAGTAAAAGAATTTATTAAAAACATTTTCAATATTAAATACATATACATTAGTATATTTTCTATATTTTGTGAACAAAAGTTCAATTTGTTAACACATTTTTTTTGTTAGAAAAAATTAATAAACAGAACCATTGTTTAAATATTGTCATGTAAAATAGTGCTAAAAAAACCTGTAGTAAAGAAAATTAAAAAAAAATTTGAAACTTGGTGGATTTACAGAGGACCTTTTTAGTATTTCAATAGCGAAGCATTATGTTTGTGGTTATGCAAAGAGGGACCTAAAGGTATTGGAAATATATTATTTTTCCATGAATTTTGATTCTGAGTTCTTTCAGCGTGGTTTTGGTGTAATAAGAATATTTTTAATCAATTATTTGACCTTCAAGTCCCTTTTTGCGTCACCACCCACATATTTTATGAAGCCGTTAGTTGTATCACAAATAAAATAAAACATACAACAAATTCGATTATTTTTTAGTCCGTAGCGGACTATGAAGTAAATGGTTTTCTATTTGTTCCTTCTCTATTGTTTAACTTGTCATAATATAGCTTTACAATGTTATTAAACTATTTTTTTGTTTCTCATAATATTTATTTTTGGATAAGCCGCAGCACCTTACGCTACTATACTATGGTTTTTGTAATATTATATAGTGTTATATCATTAGGTTACTCAAAATTATGACAAAAAAAGTTTACGTTAATGAGGACTTTGACTATAGTAACTTCATAAGAAAGTACACAATGTCACACTAAGATTAGACAAAATATTACGAAGTCATTATAAGGTTATGCCGAAACGAAAAAAATATAATTTTCTGATTTACTTACACTACGTGGTTGTTAGTTATTGTCCCTACATAAAAAGCCCGTATAAATTAAGAAAAAAATAAAGCACTGTCTTTGTCTTGCAGGCACATCAAGAGTGAAAACTGTTTCAAAAAGAGTAACTCAGCGACATGTTAAACAAACCTGTAATTTCTTCATTTCTCCTGCTCTGTATAGCAGTTTTAATCTCATCATATTTTGTTAACGTGTCGGAAGACGGAAACCTAACATTTGAAGATCTCGCAATCAAATATGGCGGAGCGGTGGAGAAACATAACGTCGCAACCGAGGATGGATATATCCTTAAGCTATTCCACATCCCCGGCAACAGGAGAAGACCTCTTCTCTTCATACATGGTCTTCTGTGTTCATCCCACGAATTCATCATGACAGGAAACTATTCCCTTGCTGCCACCCTAGCGAATTCTGGATATGATATTTATTTTCTAAATTATAGAGGAAATAGGTATTCTCGGAGGCATGTCAATCTTGATCGTGATACAGATCCGTCTTTCTGGGAGTTCGGACCTCACCAACACGGATACTACGACCTGGCAACGAGTATAGACTTTGTTTTGTCCAAGACTGGAGAAGAGAAGCTGAACTTGATAGGGCATTCTGAAGGCACAATGATAACGTATATACTTGGATCTGAAAGGCCGGAGTATAATAGCAAAATCAAAGTTTTCATCGCGTTGGCACCCGTCGCTCACTTACACTACGTCGAGACAAAACTACCAAGTATAAAACGATTTGGATATACCGTCCTTAGTATAGTTGAGCGAATGAATTATTCGCGAATAATTTTGCCACGAATAAATATTTATTACTTTTTCTACTCCTGTACTGTTATCTGTCTTTTAAATGGTTCTGAACACTAATTAATGAACATTGATAATATGATTGCAGAAAAAAGTCTATACTTTATGCCTCATAATAGCACATGTGTCGTTATTTCACTAAAACGATACGCCTAGCCATAGACCTAGAACTTTTTTTTCTATTGATTTACCATACTGCCAACATAAGAAAAAAAATGTTTTTCTAACATAGTCACTAAAAAGACGTCAATTAAAAAAAAGTTTACCATAGATATCATATAGGTCAGTACTAGTATCACGAAATGTATATTCTAAATCTGATTTACCAAACATACGTCAAACATTTTCATATTTTCTTTGTTTGTTTTTGTATTTTATTTAGTAGTGCGGGAAGTAGTGTCATAAGGTGCAAATTTTGGTATCGGAAGAATTCACTTGGCACAGATGTAATATACGTAAAGTTAAGCTAATTTAGCCCGGTAGCCATCCCCCACCCCCTGGGGGGTAGGCAGGGGGGGCATTCAAAGTTACTCGCCGCCACGCTTCAGAAAAAAAATCATATCAGCTTCTATTTACCTAACACCTCGAGTATGGTGTCATTTTCTGATAAATCGGGGATGAGGAATTCAATTTTGAGTACAGTTTTACATTTAATGTATAGGTTAATAGTAAAAAAAGGAAAATATTGACGAAAATATCAAAATCGGATCGCAGTTTTTTTTATTTTAACAGATTTATTTTGCCAGAAACTCGGAATTTCGTGTTTAAAAAAATATTAACTTGAAGAATATTTATCTAGCTTTAAAAAAAATATACTTTATTATATATAGCTGTCACACATCTATCTGAAAAAAATCGGACATGGCACGCGGCGGTGCCTAGAAACTTTTTCAATCGTCTCAGCTCACATAATTTGTTGCAAGTATTAAGTTGTTTTTTATGAAAAATATATAGAATACATACTTAACTTAATTATTGACTGTCGCTTATGGTCTTACATATCAATAATAGTATTTTATATTTATATTTGTAATTTTTTTCATTCAAATTTTCCACCACAGTGGTATAATTCGGTACATTTTAATAGTTTTCTTAGACAGTTGCACCTAACACTGCACCCTGACTTGCACTTGCACCGAATCAGGTCACAACAAGCAGTAGCAGCCACTGGTGCAGTAGTCCAATTTGGTTTCCAATTATTTGATTCCATTTCCTATCCCCAATCCGCCGGACTGGGAGGATTTGGAATCGGCACCATCGCTTGGCCCAAACGTGCACTGCACACCATGCTAAACAGCCCTTATGATGCCGAAAATTCTCTAGCTGTCAGTCTTTTTTAGAGAATATCTCCCTCCTGCACTCGTTTAACGATATGCACTGACTGGATCTAAAACGAAAATCCGGTAAGTAGGTATTGCATTATTTTTTGGTTATAATTGACCGAGCGAGCGAAGCGAGCGAAGCGTCTCAGTTTCGAGATTAGCCAAAAATTCTTTTGTCCGTCTGTCTGTCTGTCTGTCTGTCTGTCTGTCTGGCTGTTCTCGCCTACAGGTCGCATTTCTTAACCGATTCTCATAAAATTTTGTAAGCAGGCTCAGCAACTAAATAGAATTTTTTTGTCGAGCCAATTTTCCGAAATTTTTCAAAATGGCGGAAATATAGGGGTTTAAAATTTTAAAACTGTCATATATCCGCCATTTCAAAATATTTTCAAAAATTTCATTAGACTTTTTTGTTGCCATTATAAAAACGCATTTTTTTTATTGAACAACTTTTTTGTACGGACAACTTTTTTATACGTTATACTTAAACGGGTTTAGGGTGACTCGCGAAGTCTAGCTGACTGAGCCGTGACGGATATACAATACAAATTCTTCTTACAAAATATTGAATTCAGTCAAGGTTACTGAACAACTTTCTTAAAAATACATGTCTCCCGTGGGAATTAAACCTGCGACTTCCGAGTTACAAGGCCAATGTCTTGACCACTATTTTTAAGAAAAGAAAAAAATTGACAAATATTTGTTGCGTTGCGTAAGTACATTCAATACCATATAGTTCACAAAAAGCAATAACTATGTACGTAGATGTCCAACAAAAACTCAACTCGCTATGGTTATTTTTTCATAAGTTTACAAGATTGACTTGATTTTTTCTAGAATCGTATGACTTTTTGTTGTCTTGCTTGTTTAAAGTTTTGTTTAATTTGTTTAGTCAGTTAATTGTGTTCAATTGTCGTGTATTGGATTGCTTGCTTGCTTTGCTTGATAGTAGAAGATATAATCGCGAGGTCTAAGTTCGTGGCGAACTACTAGTAAAATACAGCTATATATACCTGACATGCTTACTTATCATACATCGTTACTCACTGGGTAACGATGCAGCGGACGAGCTGACACCGGAGGGACCCCTTCCGATGGCCCCGATTCCCTTTACGCAGGTTCTCTCCTTGATCAAGAGTCGTATTGGCGAAGAACTGGCTCAGTCTCCCAATGAGACAGACGTTTATCCCGACGTCTGTTAGCACTGCCGAGGAGGAACCTACGCCCTATGATTAACATTATTACTGGTCATTGTGCACTAAACAAACACCTTTTCACCCTAGGTTTAAGTAACAGTCTTCGTTGCAGAGCATGCATGGAGGCTGAAGAAACTGCGAGCTATTTCCTCCCAGAGTAATAAGAAAAAAGCTCCTAGAACATCCGGAAACCATGATGCAAAACGGAACCGGCAAATTCGGGCCTAATTGCGAAAAATTGTCCTCAAGGGAAGTAAAAAGTAATATCATACATTGTTATGACAAATTTTGAATAATTTGGTTAGAGTTTTCTATGTCTCTGTCATTGAACATATTAAATACATTAGTTGCTGATGGAAAAGTATTCCATGCTTCGTCAGCAACATGCACAATTATTCTCGTATGAGCATTCAGCTTCGTGGTTACAGGGGTCGATGTTATTTTTACAACGATCGCTGCTGCTAGGAACAGTCGTATGACTGTTCTTAGCAGCTGGTTTTGAAGCATAAAATACTTTTCTATCAGCAACTAATGTATTTAATATGCTCGCTGATAGACACGTAGAAAACTGTAACCAAATTTTTCAAAAATTTATCATAACGATGTATAATAAGTGAGCGTAAATTAAATTGTATTTACGTGGTTATAAATGATAGCTGTATTTTATATTAATCAAACTAATGCAATACCTACTTACCTAATTTTCATTTTAGATCCAGTGTGTAGTGCACATCGTTAAACGAGTGCAGGAGGGAGATTTTCTCTAAAAAAGGCTGACAGCTAGAGAATTTTCGGCAGCATAAGAGCTGTTTAGCATGGTGTGCAGTGCACGTTTGGGGTCGAGCGATGGTGCCGATTCCAAATCCTTCCAGTCCGGGGGGATTGGGGATAGAAAATGGAATCAAATGATTGGAAACCAAAGTGGACTACAGCACCAGTGGCTGCTACCGCTTGTCGTGAACTGATTCGGTGCAAGTGCAAGTCAGGGTGCAGTGTTAGGTGCAACTGTCTTAAGAAAACTATTTAAATGTACCGAATTATACCACTGTGGTGGAAAATTTGAATGAAAAAATTTACGAATATAAATATAAAATACTATTATTGATATATACTACCATAAGCGACAGTCAATAATTAAGTTAAGTATGTATTCTATATATTTTTCATAAAAAAACAACTTAATACTTGCAACAAATTATGTGAGATGAGACGATTGAAAAATTTTCTAGGCACCGCCGCGTGCCAAGTCCGATTTTTTTCAGATAGATGTATGACAGCTATATATAATAAAGTATATTTTTTTTAAAGCTAGATAAATATGCTTTAAGTTAATATTTTTTAAACATGAAATTCCGAGTTTCTGGCAAAATAAATCTGTTAAAATAAAAAAAACTGCAATCCGATTTTGATATTTTCGTCAATATTTTCCTTTTTTTACTATTAACCTTTACATTAAATGTAAAATTGTACTCAAAATTGAATTCCTCATCCCTGATTTATCAGAAAATGACACCATACTCGAGGTGTTAGGTAAATAGAAGCTGATATGATTTTTTTTCTGAAGCGCGGCGGCGAGTAACTTTGAATGCCCCCCCTGCCTACCCCCCAGGGGGTGGGGGATGGCTACCGGGCTAAATTAGCTTAACTTTACGTATATTACATCTGTGCCAAGTGAATTCTTCCGATACCAAAATTTGCACCTTCCATACATTGGGTGACACTACTTCCTGCACTATAGTAAATACAGTCGTAGAAAAAGTATTGTATGCAACGTTGTATAAGTACGTCAAAAAATACTCGATGGCGTCTAATTACGATGCTCGCCAAGGCTCGCATCGCAACCTGCGCCACTCGCATTTTTTGACCGTTCTTATGCAACTGTTGCATAAAATACTATTATTGCACAGTAAAAAAAGTAACAGTGGCGGACCTAATGCTACGGCATTAGGCCCGCCACTGGTACTTTTTAGGCATTCATTAATATCATGATTTTATTATTTTAAATAACGAATAAATGTATTTTATTGAAAACTCAACTAACACATTTTAACCTATTGCGTCGGAAAGAGGTCAAAGAGGGTTACATTTTCGAGTGTAGGACTGTATTTGATATTGATTTCGATCAAATTACACCTTCTCTATTGGACTGGAAATACAAAATTTGTTTAAAGCACTATACATTGAAATCAACAATCCAAATATACACTTGTAGAAATAAGCAGAACCTATATGAATACCATGTCTTTAAATTGTTTTTCTATTGTTTTTATGTGTAAATTAACTATTAACATTACGAAATAATAAAAAAAATACATATTACATACCGCAACGCATTTTTAATGTGTTGGTTATTGTCAGTGGTTGGTAATGTGTTTGTTATTATGGTTGTTTCTCAATAGTATTTAAGGTTGTTGATTATTTTGGTTTTTTGGTGATTTTCGGTGGTTGTTACTAGTTTTGGTGGTTGCTGAAAGTTACTACAAGTAGTTTTTTGTAGTTTTTTAAGGTTTGGGTGGTTGTTAATCATTACTGGTGTTGTTGATGGTTTTGGTGGTTATTTTTAGTATTAGTAATAGTTGGTAGTTGCTACATACATATTGTTGGTAGTATTTGAGCATTTCGGTGGTTGTTATTTTTTGTTTGTTTTTGAACTTATTGCCTTTAAAATCGATAACTAGGGGTGCCTATGATCTTCCAAAATTGATCTATTCTCAAATTTGAAGTGGCCGCCGTTTTTAACTTTTTCGTTTCTGGAATCTGGACCGATTGATTTAATAATGGTTCACGTGTGTGACACCACAGGAACAAAGACGAATAAAAACTCTTTTTAAACACGAAGTGGCGAGAGAAATATCAAACAATATTATAGAATCGGAAAAAAGAGTAATATTATCGCAATGTCTCGCAGAGTAAGACCGAAATTTAGAAGTATTAGATCGCTACCCGGAAATAAAGGAAATATTTTTAAAAATTTACCATATATCAGTATCTGTAGAACGCATATTTTCATATGCTACTATGATCAATATGAAAATCAATATCATCAATGTCAAGAAATAATAATGTGTCATGACAAATGGAAAAAAACTAATTAAGATTAATAAAAACTGATAATCTTTACCTATTCTTCAGTTTGATTTTATTATTTGCCAATTGGCTTGGTTTTTAAAAAGATCTGATTCGTAATCCTTTTCGAGGAATAGCCTCTAGGAGAAGCTTTCTCTAATCAGATTTTAAAATAAGGTCTTACTTATTTAGATATTTGCAAAAATCCCATTGACCTTCATTTTCAAGCAAGGTCAAGCTTATTTGAGGAAGTGATGTCACAATGAAGATTTTTGAGTAATGTTGACAATTTCCACTTTCAGTACCGTACTGAAGCGATTTTTGAAACGCGGTGTCACCTAAACGACTGGTTATTCCATACAAAATCCGTTCGTTTTGTGACTCCACGTTTCAAA
Source organism: Acrobasis consociella (assembly GCA_963555685.1). NCBI lineage: Eukaryota > Metazoa > Arthropoda > Insecta > Lepidoptera > Pyralidae > Acrobasis > Acrobasis consociella. Next base: position 1,713,949 of record OY743118.1, read on the forward strand.
AATGGCACCACTGTATTAATTATGTCACTGTCAATGTCATCTACCAACACAACAACTTGACAACAACCAACATAACGACGGTAATTTATACAGTGGACATTAACAGTTGACAGATGTCATTGTTTTTTTTTACTGTAGGCATAGGAAAAATGTAAATTTTAATTGATGTGTGTCGTCACTTCCGGTGTAATGTTTAAAATTAAATAAAAAAATCCTGATAACACGTAGATTTTTTTATTCAAATTAGTTTCTTAAAATTGACTATATTTTGGATTAAAGGCACCTTTAACTCTTTTATATATTTTAGTTGACTACCTAATTTTATCAAATAAGAGCACCATTTTGAATTTACTTTCATTTTTATAGGATGACCTAATATACTTATTTCAGCTGTTTGTGTAAATCAAAGACTGTGATATAGTGGTTTAACGTTTTAGTTTTTGCTCTGTGGTAAAAGCAATGTATCATTGCATTATTTTTTTAAGGTTCAAGGCTTATTTAAATATTTAAAATATGTATTTTCTATCCTATTCAAATGTGTTACTAAATCTATTCCATCCTAATTTCCATTTTTATATTATTATCTCCATAATCTATACATAAATAGGTGCATTCAAAACTACTTTTATCTTCCAACACCACCATAAATCAAACTAAACTACCAAACATACCATCAGAACTATTTACCACCATAATTTCGTACCATATCTATACTAATATTATAAAGCTGAAGACTTTGTTTGTTTGTTTGTTTGTACGCGCTAATCTCAGGAACTACTGGTTTGAATTGAAAAATTCTTTTTTTGTTGGATAGATCATTTATCGAAAAAGACTTTAGGCTATATAACATCACGTTGCGACTAATAGGAGCGAAGAAACAGTTGAAAATGTGGAAAAAACGGGGAAAATTATTCATCTTTGAGGGCTTCCGTTGCGCGCCCTGCGAAAACCGTTCGAGATACCCAAAAAATATGTATGAAAGAATTATCTTATTTTAATAAAAATCATGATATTTTATTCGTGGCCAAATTATTCGCGAATAATTCATTTGCAGATATTTTAATAAAATTTTATTCAAATAATTATCTAGATAATTTTTTATTCGAATAATGCCCAACTATGCCTACACGCCCCACCAACCTTGAGGACTTTTAGTACGTTCACCTGGTCACCACATGGTATAACTGTGTCAATTTTCAAAACTTCACGTATTATTTCCCTTGATTTTATTCATTTTCCTGGGCTATATAAAAAGGTAAAGTATGGCTTATGCATGTAATTAACCAAAGAACAAGTTAAACTTGGTTCGCTTCCTTGGTATTGTCGGCAGTCTTCAGTTTCAGTTATTTGTTCATAAGTAAAAGAATTTATTAAAAACATTTTCAATATTAAATACATATACATTAGTATATTTTCTATATTTTGTGAACAAAAGTTCAATTTGTTAACACATTTTTTTTGTTAGAAAAAATTAATAAACAGAACCATTGTTAAAATATTGTCATGTAAAATAGTGCTAAAAAAACCTGTAGAAAAGAAAATTGAAAAAAAAATTTGAAACTTGGTGGATTTACAGAGGACCTTTTTACTGGGAGTATTGACAAATAGTAGAAAGTATTTCAATAGCGAAGCATTATGTTTGTGGTTATGCAAAGAGGGACCTAAAGGTATTGGAAAAATATTATTTTTCCATGAATTTTGATTCTGAGTTCTTTCAGCGTGGTTTTGGTGTAATAAGAATATTTTTAATCAATTATTTGACCTTCAAGTCCCTTTTTGCGTCACCACCCACATACTTTATGAAGCCGTTAGTTGTATCACAAATAAAATAAAACATACAACAAATTCGATTATTTTTTAGTCCGTAGCGGACTATGAAGTAAATGGTTTTCTATTTGTTCCTTCTCTATTGTTTAACTTGTCATAATATAGCTTCACAATGTTATTAAACTATTTTTTTGTTTCTCATAATATTTATTTTTGGATAAGCCGCAGCACCTTACGCTATACTATAGTTTTTGTAATATTATATATAGTGTTATATCATTAGGTTACTCAAAATTATGACAAAAAAAGTTTATGTTAATGAGGACTTTGACTATAGTAACTTCATAAGAAAGTACACAATGTCACACTAAGATTAGACAAAATATTACGAAGTCATTATAAGGTTATGCCGAAGCGAAAAACATATAATTTTATGACTTACACTACGTGGTTGTTAGTTATTGTTCCTACCTAAAAAGCCCGTATACATACAAAAAAAAATAAAGCATTGTCTTTGTCTTGCAGGCACATCAAGAGTGAGAACTGTTTCAAAAAGAGTAACTCCACAGCGACATGCTATACAAAACTATAATTTCTTCATTTCTCCTGCTTTGTATAGCAGTTTTTATCTCATCATATTTTGTCTACGTGCCGGAAGACGTAAACCTAACATTTGAAGATCTCGCAATCAAATATGGCGGCGGGGTAGAAAAACATGACGTCACAACCGAGGATGGATATATTCTGAAGCTATTCCACATCCCTGGCAACAGGAGAAGACCTCTTCTCTTCATACATGGTCTTCTGTGTTCATCCCATGAATTCATCATGACTGGAAACTATTCCCTTGCTGCCACACTAGCGAATTCTGGATACGATATTTGGTTTCTGAATTATAGAGGAAATAGGTATTCTCGGAGGCATGTCAATCTTGATCCTGATACAGATCCGTCTTTCTGGGAGTTCGGACCTCACCAACACGGATACTACGACCTGGCAACGAGTATAGACTTTGTTTTGTCCAAGACTGGAGAAGAGAAGCTGACCTTGATAGGACATTCTGAAGGCACAATGATAACGTATATACTTGGATCTGAAAGGCCGGAGTATAATAGCAAAATCAAAGTTTTCATCGCGTTGGCACCCGTCGCTCACTTACACTACGTCGAGACAAAACTACCAAGTATAAAACGATTTGGATATACCGTCCTTAGTATAGTTGAGCGGTTTAAAATCAAGGAGATTGGTGGTTATGACAGCATTAATGGGGCAATGATAAGGAAGTTTTGTTCACATTATGTAGGTGTTGAGATTTGTAGACGAATCGTGTCCGTAGCTTTCGGTTTCAAAGCAGAAAGCTCAGAAGTTATAGCAACCGTGTTCAAGAACTTCCCAGCCGGGACGTCCCGGATGAATCTGGAACATGCGTTTCAAATTATACTAAATCAACGTTTTGAAAAATTCGACTACGGTCCGACGAAGAATTTACTAAAATACAAGTCTGAAATTGCGCCGGATTATGATTTGAGTAAAGTTACTATGAGAGTTCATATGATCGGTGCTAAAAACGACATTCTAGCCACGTTGGAAGATGGAAAGCAACAATATTGGGCGCTGCCTAATGTAGCGGAGCACTTGATCGTCGATGACGAGTTGTTCAGCCACGTGGATTTTGTTTGGAGTCGAAAAGCAAAACACACCGTGCATCCGATAGTGTTGGAGATATTAAGGAAATATAATTGAGAAGAAAGAATTTAATTCTAATCATTTATTACATTTCATAATGCACACTGTTTAATATTAGGTACACTATGAAGCCTGTCGGGTATCGCAACCGAAAAGTGGAACGGCAAGCCAGTTTTATGACATGAAGTTAATTTATAAAAATCGTTGACAAAGTATAATTAAATAGCTTTTTTTGAAGTTATCAGCGAGATTGTTAGTTATTTATTATTATTAAATTATCAAGTTATATTATGTATTCATGTCAAGTTACAAGTATAAAAATACCCAGCTACAAATCTTTTATATTAAACCAAAACGGTGGTGTGATAGTATACGTTAAAGATACTTGGAACGTCATGGTCAGGGAACCAGAATTTGACGATTGTAACTGCCTTGAGATTCATTTGAATTCACCTTTTTTCATTTTAGAAATCTATCGATCTTCGTCCTTTACGAATATCAATCCTTTCCTGGGATCTTTACAAACAATTCTACACGGTGCAGACAATAAAAAATACGTTATGGTGTGCGGAGATATAAACATTGATCTCTTGGACAGCTAAAAGTGTTTTGATTACTTAAACCTGATGTGTGGATTCCAACTTCTACCTGCAATTACAGAACGCACAAGAGACGACAAATACTTGGACTACATATTTGTAAATAAAGATGATAAACGCTGTGTCTAATTTGCCCGTCCGATATCACTGACCATTTGTATGTAAGGATTATCAATTAACGAGCCTACACCCACTCGCAAACGTACTCGAATCAAAACCGATTATGATTCTGTCAAGCAACAACTAAAACAATGTATTTATAACAAGCAACATGATCATCGGTCCTTAGAAATACTTAAAGTTAAACCAAACCCAAGAGATTACATTGACTATTGTAATAAATTTTTAGCTGATGTCGGAAATACTCCAGCAAAAACTACAAAATATAGGTTCTACCAAGGAAAATCTTTTTAACTTCCTTCAAAACTACAAAATCCATTTCCGATTCCTACACGATATTAAAGTCAGTGACTTGATAAACAATCTAAAAACAAACAGGATATGACAAAATTACCCCTTTCCTAATCCAAGAACTAAGACAAATCATCGTGAAGCCTTTAACACATCATCAACCTTAGTCTTTCAAGTGGCGTCTTACCAGAACTATGGAAAATTGCACTAGTGACCCCTATTTATAAAAATGGTGCAGAGAACTCTCCCGGTAACTATAGGCCCATATCTCTTCTTTCCATATTCCAAATTGCTAGAGAAAATCCTACTACCCTACTTCCTACTATAATAATTGTTAAAATAATTAATTTTGTGGTTTGCACAAATAAAATATGTTAATTTAATTATCACTTTTATTTTATTGCAAAATACGTGCGTACAACCATTTTCTAATTTTGGAGGGAAGAGAAGACCATAGACAAACATAGAATTAAAATATAACTTAACTAGAGATTACAGACAGTTTGTACCTTCTCAGACTAATGCTAGATGTCGCTACGTGTATCGTTTTGATAATTAAGATTATAAAATTTACTCTAAATTACAACAATAATATTATAAATGCGAAAGTGAGTTTGTATATTTGTTTGCTTGTTATCTCTTCACGCTTAAACTACTAAACCGATTTGGATGAAATTTGGTATGGATACAGTTTGAGACTCTGGGAAGGACATAGGGTACTTTTTATCCCGAAATTCCGATGGGGAGTAAAGCCCGCGGGTACAGCTCGTAGTAAATAAAAGGCTTATAACTTTTATCGAAAAAATAAACTTCTACCAGAACGTCAGTATGGTTTTCGACGGGGAAATTCATCGGAAGATGCTGTGGTCCTGCTTACGGAGATTGTGTCTTCGGCCTTGGATATAAACGAACGCTGCATTGGAATATTTCTTGATCTAGCCAAGGCCTTTGACACGGTCTCTGCAAATATTTCTCAGGAAACTTACGTTTCTGTTTTGGAATACGGGGGTCTGTTTTGGAATACCTACGGGGGGTTGTTGGTAAGACTTCAAATGCTCTAAGTGGATAACATAATCAGCGATGCCGTTACCGTATCTTATGGAGTGCAACAGGGCAGTATTCTAGGCCCAACTCTGTTCATATTGTACATAAGTGACATGTTTGACCTCTCTCTAGAAGGTTCTGAAGTGATCTGCTATGCAGATGACACCATAATACTCTTTCGCGATTCTTCAAGGGTGCAGGTTTTTCAAAGAGCAAAAAGAAAATGGTATGTCAAAAATGATAGAACGGTTAAAAAAAAATCTTTCGACTTTAAATATCTCAAAAACTAAATTCATAGCTTTCCATAAAACGTCAGCTTCGGAACGTCCAATTCGCTATTTTACTCCATACAAGAAAAATGTAAAAATATATTATAAAGAGAGTTTAAGCAAAAAGCTATCTGAAAATTTTAGTTTTAGCACAGATTACTAATAAGTAGTAGGAGTATTTGTCATATAGTGATTTATATTGTTAAAATTTAGAATTGTGTATAATATGTTAAGAGTCCCCTTACTCTAGACCAAAATACAACTTTCCGTACAAACGTAGTCTACGTTTTATTTCAAAACGACATGTCCGATTTCGGCAAAATTTTGTAATTTTAAAGATATTGAAATTATCTAGGGTAATAACTGGTTTTCTACAGTAAAAATATTTACTTGAAATAGAATATAGTGTTTTATATTAAATTTTGACCATCAGTATGGGAAACTTCTAAATCGTTATATTTTCTTTCCAGTTCATAGACTACGTTTGTATGGAGAAGTCTAGGGTAAGGGGACTCTTAATGTAAGTTTATGTTAAATATGTGTAAATTTATGTTTTTATATCCAATTGATAATATTTTCCCTTCTCGGTCAGTCGCACCACCGTCTTTGTCTTTCTAATTCCTCTCTATCCACAGGTTGTCTGGAAGAGATCGCTTGAAGTGATAAGACCGCCCATTGTATTCATTTAATGTATAATTATTTCTTTATAATTTTTTCTTATGGTGTCCAATAAAGAGTTATCTATAAATTTATGGTTTTTGGAATCGATTTTCGGAACCGTCTCTCGGCAGCTCGATTATCCAGGCGGAAACGATTACTTAACAAAATTAACATATTTCAACTCTTCACCATATATTTTCGTTTTTCTTTGCCTAACGTGTACGTGCGTGGATGGGTGTACTGTGATGACACTTCAAAGTTGATATAAATATGAAAATGAATCTCATTAACATTGCATCTGAATTATAATTATATATAACATTCAAAAGGACATACTCGTAGATATAAAATTGACTAATCCGTGGCATCGTCCTCAGTCTGTAAATTGAAAGCATTCAGAATTATCTCTTAATTACTCAATAATTATATCCAACGTTTCTTAGTTCTCCCTCTGTTTCGAATTTTTGAGTTTTGAAAAAGTACTGAGTTTTACTGTGTTTTTTTTTTTTATTATTAAAACCAGGTTCTGTTCTGTAATGATGTACTAAAAAGTTAAGCAAATCGCTTTTAAACTGTTTTCTGTAAGTATCTAATAAATGCATAATTTTAACCTTCGACAAAAAAGAGGGGTGTTATAATTTTGACGCTAATGTCTGTTGGTCAGTTCGTCTGTCTGTGGTATCGTAACGCTCAAACGGATGGACCGATTTCTTTGCGGTTTTTTTACGAGAAAAAAAGTTTCCTTATGTGTTTCATAAAAATCGGTTCAACAGTTTAAAGTTATTGGGGGTTAACACTTGTAAGTCAGGGCTTTCTCTAGCAAATAATAGATGGCACTACAGATATCAAGTCGTATTGGTAGTTCCGCTACTCATCACTAATCAGTTCTGAAAATTGTTAGCGACAGAATAAATGCATTCTTTTTTTCCTGAAACTATTTTAAATTGACGGCTAATTTCAATACAAATCTTCTTGGGGAAAATCATTGGCCACTAATGTGTAGTTATTTTTTTAAACTATTCTATTGTTTGCAACAATGGACGTCTCGCGGTAATATTTTCGTAGTATGATTTTCTATGAATGATAAACGAGGGTTAACCTTCAAGGAATCTCACGAAAATTTACAAGCTGCATTTTGGAAGTCTGCTCCTGCGTTAGCAACAGTTACTTATTGAATTCGTGAATGTAAACGTGGTCGAAAGGACCTAGAACAATGACCCCAGACCGGCCGACCACTGCAGTAATTAATGAAAACGTCATCAGGGTAGAGTGGCTCTTGCGGGAGAATAGACACATTACAAGAGATACAGGCTGAACTGAACATTGGATCACGGGCAGATTCCACCATCCTGCATAAACACCTACCCTAAGGAAGCTCGCTTCGCGATGGATACCTCATTCTCTCACTGAAGAGCAAAAATTCTATCGTACTGATTGGTGCAAATTTATGTTAGAAAAGTTCGAAGGAGGAACTTCGCAAAACGTACAGCTTAGATATAGCGCCATGCGATTTTTTTTTATTTCCTACGGTAAAAAAAAAATGCTTCGTCGGCGAATAGTCTACGCTTCAGATGAGGTTGTTGAAGAATTTCGGCTGTTATTTTTGGACCTCCGGAGAGATACGTTTTTTAAATGTTTCGAAAGCTGATTTACCCGAATGCATAAATGCAAAAGGGTTAGAGGGGAATTCTTTGAAAAGCTATAAATTTTTTTGTTTTCATTTTCTAACTATTTTTCATTTCACTAACTATTTTCGGAACAGCCCACGTATGTCACAAAGAATATATAATTAAGTATTATTATCGTCTTTCAGATAAACGCACATAAAACTCATGTCAAGAAACTTGCATAGTAATTGCATACTTGAACGCAATGTTAAACACTATCGCGATAATATTGGTCAGCTGTTCTGTACCAGCTCTAATCTCAGCACAGCAAGTCAAGGTGCCAGAAGACGGGATGCTCAGCTTCACTGAACTTGCACTCAAATACGGGGGAGCCGTCGAAGAGTACGATGTCACCACTAGTGACGGATACATTCTCAAACTATTCCGCATCCCAGGCGACAAGACCAGACCACTGCTTCTCGTACACGGGCTTCTGAGCTCATCCAACGATTTCATCATAAGAGGAAACTATTCTCTTGCTGCCACTTTGAAAAAAGCTAGTTACGATACATGGTTTTTAAATTACAGAGGAAACCGGCACTCCCGAAGACATGTGACCCTTGACCCTGACACGGACGTGTCATTCTGGGAGTTCGGACCTCACCAACATGCATATTATGATCTGGCGACGTGTATAGATTTCATTCTGAACAAAACTGGAGAAAGCAAGCTTTCTTTGATAGGACATTCTGAAGGGACACTAATAACATATATACTTGGAGCTGCCAGACCGGAATATAATGATAAGATCAAAGTAGCCATCGCTTTGGCTCCGGTATGTCATTTACAAAACATTAGGAGGGAAATACCACTTATAGTCGAGGGGGGGTATATTCTACGGAGTCTGTTAAAGGCATTACATATGGAAGAGGTGGCGGGGTTCGATAGCGTTGAGGAGAGGATATCGAGATTTTTTTGTGGGCGCTTTCCATTAGGCGTGGAGCTGTGTCGCCAGTCCATGGTCTTTGTGGCAGGGTTCGAGATAGAGTCAGAATTTATGCCGATATTGTTTTCGAATACCCCAAGTGGAACTTCTAGGATGAACTTAGAGCATATGTTCCAGATGGTTTTAACCGGTCGTTTTGCGAACTACGATTACGGTCCCGCGAGAAACATGAAAGTGTATAGATCTACAGTAGCTCCCGACTACAAAATGAAGAATGTGACTATGAGGACATATTTGATAGCTGCTAGAAGCGACCTCTTGACCGTGTTGCACTTGCAAGACAACAGGCGCTTATCTCGTGAACTGCCTAATGTCGGAGAATACATCCTCATTAAAAACGAATTATTCAGGCACAACGATTTCCTCTGGAGTCGAGAGGCTCGACATATAGTACATCCCAAAGTTTTGAAGATTTTAAAGAAATATAATTAGACAGACGTAGATCAGTAGGAAAATTGAGGAAACTACTAGCCCACTGATCTGACGATATTGTTAGGTTGATTGTAACACTCCGTTTGAAACTAGTAAAGAACCTTGACTAATTGGTATGAAAAAAGAAATTTAAATTATTATAATGTCCAGCATTACATTAAATAGATAGTGCATCTACTCCTACGGCACTTGTGTGACATCCCATTGTTTAAATAAAGTTTAAGGAGATACATTGTCGTGTTTCAAGCCTTTAAATACCTACTGCTTTTTTTGTTAATTGAATCATAAAAAAATATTATAAAAATACAGAAATAAGTTTTTATATTTAGTATTGCATTTTCTTTAATTGAATATGCTGCAAAGGGTAAAGTTAATACTTTTGACGCGAGGACGCTATTATAAAACCAGATCGAAACGAAGGATTGAACAATTGAATTACGAGATTAGATTCTACGGTGGAATCCTGAGTGAAGCTAGTCTCACACCCTTCTTTTCATCTCCATCTATGAGAAAAACTAGCAAATATAAAACAGAATATAAACAAAAGTAGAACACCTGCATATATCTAATCAAAATTCAGATACTAACTTTATTTTTGGTGTCGTTTTCATTAAGAAATACTAATAAATAATTTCTTGAAGGGCCCTTACTTCTGATAAAATTTTCACTCGTAACTTTATTTGCGAGGTCCTTCATTTCTTTTAATTTTTTTTAAGTAAATTTAAAATTCACTATCGGCTTCAACTTACGAAAAAGTATTTAAATTTATACACAAATATATACATATAAAACATAACCTAAATTTCTGTAATTACTTTAAATGAAATATATAAATTCGCTTTTTTAATTATACCTATATCTTTATTCGAAGAAAGAACATTAAAATATTTAACTATATTCTATAGATATTCCCAATTAAAGAAATGACTACGCCTGTGCCCATTTTTTTTATAAATGTACTTTTTTTTGCTGGAATGCCAACATTATTTTTGATTCTAAATAGATTATATTCGTGTTCAGTTTTCCAATTGCTTTTAATCCCTAGAGATTCTCTTTTTAACTTTTCAGTCCCGAGGGAATCAGCAGTAACTTTAACTCCAAATGTTTTAGGACGAAAACATCGTTTTTCGAGTAGATGAGATGAATAATCACGCAAAGAGAATATAATTACATGTTCAAAGACGAAGGTATATACATTGTTTCAAACAATTCGACAACCTTGTCTTGACATATTTTTAGATAGATAGTAGACAAAGTACAGATAGACCCAGTATGAAACACTGCGGAACCCAAATAATAATGTTAACAAAAAGATAATAATTTTGTCATTGGTTTTGAAAAATCTCGATCTTTGTTTCTCGATTACTCGAAGATCCCTGGACCAATTCGGATTTTTTGTTTGTTTGAAAGAGTTTACTTGTCAATTTATTACATTCAATTCCGTGTGATATTGGTTTTTAGTTTTGAAAAGTTATTATCTCTTTGTTGATTTTAACACCCGTTAACTCCTAAATTATTGAGAGTAGAGTAAAAATAAATAAGAACTTAGCAGGAAATTTTATGTATAAACTTTTTTCAGAAGTAATCATAATGCTCCTAAGACATTCGAGATATGAGCAAAAATCTGAAAATACATCCCCCATTATTATGTTCATCTTGACACAAAAAGGTATAACTGTACCATTTTCAAAACTTCACGAATTATTGTCCCCGATTTTATTAATTTTCCTAGGCTATATAGAAAAAATAACAGTATGACTTATGCATTTAATTAACCAAAGAACAATTAAAACTTGGTTCGTTTCCTTGGCATTGTCGGCACTCGGCAGTTAATTTCTTTCATTTCTTCTGTTGCATTCATAAGCAACAGAAGAAATTAACAATATCTTCTTTATAAAATACTTATTAGTATAATTTTCTATAAATTTTTAATCAAAAGTTGAATTGTTAACACAATTTTCAGTTAGAAAAGAAATAAACAGAACTATTATTAAAATATTATAATTACGTGAGGAAAATAGTGCAAAAATTCCGTCGTAAACAAAATTAAACAAAACTTGAGAAATTGGTGGATTTACGAAGGAAATTTTTACTGTGAGTATGGATTCATAGTAGACAGTATTTCAATAGCGATCTATGTGTTACGCGTTACGCAAAAAGGGACCTAAAGGGATCGGAAATATTTTTTTCATGAATTTTTTTGGTCTTATCTGAATATTTTAATCAATTATTTTCCCTTTAAGTCCCTTTTTGCGTAACCCATTCAATAACTTGTCATTACATATTATCATATGCAATTTAACTTAAATTTCGTTTCTCATTATATTTATTTTTGGCTAGGCCGCAGCACCTTACGCTATACTATAGTTTTTGTAATATCAAATAATGTATTAATAACATTAGATTACTTAAAATTATGTCAAAAAACTTTACGTCAATAAAGATTTTGACGATGGTAACTTTTTAAGAAAGTACACAATGTCAAACTAAGATTAAACCAAATATTACTAATCATTATAAGGTTATGCCGCCGAAGCGACACATATAATTTTATGACTTACTCACACTACGTGGTTGTTTGTTATTGTCACTACCTAAAAAGCCCGTATAAATTAAGAAAAAATAAAGCATTGTCTTTGTCTTGCAGGCACATCAAGAGTGGGAACTGTTTCAAAAAGAGTAACTCCACAGCGACATGCTATACAAAACTATAATTTCTTCATTTCTCCTGCTTTGTATAGCAGTTTTTATCTCATCATATTTTGTCTACGTGCCGGAAGACGGAAACCTAACATTTGAAGATCTCGCAATCAAATATGGCGGCGGGGTAGAAAAACATGACGTCACAACCGAGGATGGATATATTCTGAAGCTTTTCCACATCCCGGGCAACAGGAGAAGACCTCTTCTCTTCATACATGGTCTTCTGTGTTCATCCCACGAATTCATCATGACAGGAAACTATTCCCTTGCTGCCACCCTAGCGAATTCTGGATACGATATTTGGTTTCTAAATTATAGAGGAAATAGGTATTCTCGGAGGCATGTCAATCTTGATCCTGATACAGATCCGTCTTTCTGGGAGTTCGGACCTCACCAACACGGATACTACGACCTGGCAACGAGTATAGACTTTGTTTTGTCCAAGACTGGAGAAGAGAAGCTGATCTTGATAGGGCATTCTGAAGGCACAATGATAACGTATATACTTGGATCTGAAAGGCCGGAGTATAATAGCAAAATCAAAGTTTTCATCGCGTTGACACCCGTCGCTCACTTACACTACGTCGAGACAAAACTACCAAGTATAAAACGATTTTTATATACCGTCCTTAGTATAGTTGAGCGGTTTAAAATCAAGGAAATTGGTGGTTATGACAGCATTAGTGGGGCAATGATAAGGAAGTTTTGTTCACATTATGTAGGTGTTGAGATTTGTAGACGAATCGTGTCCGTAGCTTACGGTTTCAAAGCAGAAAGCTCAGAAGTTTTAGCAACAGTGTTCAAGAACTTCCCAGCCGGGACGTCCCGGATGAATCTGGAGCATGCGTTTCAAATTATACTAAATCAACGTTTTGCAAAATTCGACTACGGTCCGACGAAGAATTTACTAAAATACAAGTCTGAAATTGCGCCGGATTATGATTTGAGTAAAGTTACTATGACAGTTCATATGATCGGAGCTAAAAACGACGTTTTGGCCCCGTCGGAAGATGGAGAGCAACAATACCGGGAGCTGGCTAATGTAGCGGAGCACTTGATTGTCGATGACGAGTTGTTCAGCCACATGGATTTTGTTTGGAGTCGAAAAGCGAAACACACCGTGCATCCGATAGTGTTGGAGATATTAAGGAAATATAATTGAGAAGAAAGAATTTAATTCTAATCATTTATTACATTTCATAATGCCCACTGTTTAATATTAGGTACACTATGAAGCCTGTCGGGTATCGCAACCGAAAAGTGGAACGGCAAGCCAGTTTTATGACATGAAGTTAATTTATAAAAATCGTTGTCAAAGTATAATAAAATAGCTTTTTTGGAAGTTATCAGCGAGATTGTTAGTTATTTATTATTATTAAATTATCAAGTTATATTATGTATTCATGTCAAGTTACAAGTATAAAAATACCCGGCTACAAATCATTCATATTAAACCAAAACGGTGGTGTGATAGTTACGTTAAAGATACTTGGAACGTCATGGTCAGGGAACCAGAATTTGACGATTGTAACTGCCTTGAGACTCATTTGAATTCACCTTTTTTCATTTTAGGAATCTATCGATCTTCTTCCTTTACGAACATCAATCCTTTCTTGGGATCTTTACAAACAATTCTACGCGGTGCAGACAATTAAAAATACGTTATGGTGTGCGGAGATATAAACATTGATCTCTTGGACAGCGAAAAGTGTTTTGATTACTTAAACCTGATGTGTGAATTCCAACTTCTACCTGCAATCACAGAACGCACAAGAGACGACGAATACTTGGAACACATATTTGTAAATAAAGATGATAAACGCTGTGTCTAATTTGCCCGTCCGATATCACTGACCATAGCATATGTATGTAAGGATTATCAATCAACGAGCCTACACCCACTATGATTCTGTCAAGCAACAACTAAAACAATGTATTTATAACAAGCAACATGATAATCGGTCCTCAGAAATACTTAAAGTTAAACCAAACCCAAGAGATTACATTGACTTTTGTAATAAATTTTTAACTGATGTCGGAAATACTCCAGCAAAAACTACTTTGCAAAATATAGGTTCTACCAAGGAAAACCTTTTTAACTTCTTTTAAAACTACAAAATCCATTTCCGATTCCTACACGATATTGAAGTCAGTGACTTGATAAACAACTTAAAAACAAACAGGATATGACAAAATTACCCCTTTCCTTATCCAAGAACTAAAACAAATCATCTTGAAGCCTTTAACACATATCTTCAACCTTAGTCTTTCTAGTGGCATCTTACCGGAACTATGGAAAATTGCACTAGTGACCCCTATTTATAATTACTGGCCAAGTGCGTGTCGGGCCACGCGCAGTGTAGGGTTCCGTAGTTGTAAATGCCAACTTTGAGTTTATGCCACTAAAACGTCTAAGTATCTATTGAATTTGTATGATTTTTTTTTCGCGTACATTTTATAAGTTGATCGCCTATAACTTTTTGATTTGTTAACCCTACTTAGCTCTGATAGTTTCCCTATTAACTACATTATATAAACTATATCTGTGATGTTTTTCACGTGTCCATATATAACCGTTTAGCAGATAGATGGGGGGACACGTGACTTTAACAAAAAAAATCACTTTAAACCTAAATATTTTAGACACGGATCCCTAAATCGAAAAATGGTGTTCCCAAAGTCACAGTATTTTTGAAAGACCTATTCAACGATACCGCACAATGTGTTTGTAGAGAAAAAAAACATTGACTTCCTCTTAACTAGTATGGCAGCTACCCTAAAAAAAAATTGTTTACATATTTATTTTAGTACTTTTTTACCATGATTAATATACATATCAATGCCAAATTACAGCTTTCTAGTACTTTTAGCTTCTGAGTAGGACCGCGAACGGACAGACAGACAGACAGAAATGGCGAAACTATAAGGGTTCCTTGTTTACTACGGAACCCTAAAAATGGTGCAGAGAACTCTTCGGTAACTATAGACCCATATCTCTTCTTCCCTGTCCAAATTGCTAGAAAAAATCCTACTACCCTACTTCCTACTAATATTATAAATGCGAAAGTGAGTTTGTATACTTGTTTGTTTGTTACCTCTTTACGATTAAAATACTAAACCGATTAGCATTGGAATATTTCTTGATCTAGCCAAGACCTTTGACACAGTCTCTGCAAATATTTCCAAGGAAACTTACGTTTCTGTTTTGGAATATGGGAGGTTGCACAGCACTGGTTCGAGAGCTACCACATAGATAGACTTCAAATGCTCAAAGTGGATAACATAATCAGCGATGCCGTTAACGTATCTTATGGAGTGCCACAGGGCAGTATCCTAGGTCCAACTCTGTTCATATTATACACAAGTGACGTGTTTGACCTCTCTCTAGAAGGTTCTGAAGTGATCTGCTATGCAGATGATGACTTTTTCGCGATTCTTCAAGGGCGCAGGTTTTTTAAAGAGCAGAAAATGGTATGTCAATAATGACCGTATGGTTAAATAAAAATCTTTTGACTTTAAATATCTCAAAAACTTAATTCATAGCTTTCCATAAAACGTCAGCTTCGGAACGTCCAATACGCTATTTTAGTCCATACGAGAAAATTCTAAAAATATATTATAAAGAGAGTTTAAGCAAAAAGCTATCTAAAAATCTTTGTTTTAGCACAGATTACTAATAAGTAGTAGGGGGATTTGTCATATAGTGATTTATATTGTTAAAGATTGGAATTGTGTATAACATGTTAATGTAAATTTATGATAAATATGTGTAAATTTATGTTTTTATATCTAATTGATAATATTTTTCCTTCTCGGTCAGTCGCACCACCGTCTTTGTCTTTTTTAAATATCTCTCTTTATTCACTGGTTGTCTGGAAGAGATCGCTTGAAGTTATAAGACCGCCCATTGTATTCATTTAATGTATAATTATTTCTTTATAATTTTTTCTTATGGTGTCCAGTAAAGAGTTATCTATAAATCTATGGTTATTGGAATAGATTTTCGGAACCGTCTCTCGGCAGCTCGATTATCCAGGCGGAAACGATTTCTTAACAAAATTAACATATTTCAACTCTTCACCATATATTTTCGTTTTTCTTTGCCCAACGTGTACGTGCGTGGATGGGTGTACTGAGATAACACTTCAAAGTTGATATAAATATGAAAATGAATCTCATTAACATTGCATCTGAATTATAATTATATATAACATTCAAAAGGTCATACTCGTAGATATAAAATTGACTAATACGTGGCATCGTCCTCAGTCTGTAAATTGAAAGCATTCAGAATTATCTCTTAATTACCCAATAATTATATCCAACGTTTCTTAGTTCTCCCTCTGTTGCGAATTTTTGAGTTTTGAAAAAGTACTGAGTTTTACTGTTTTTTTTTTTATTAATAAAACCAGGTTCTGTTCTGTAATGATGTACTAAAAAGTTGAGCAAATCGCTTTTAAACTGTTTTCTGTAAGTATCTAATAAATGCATAATTTTAACCCCCGACAAA
Organism: Acrobasis consociella; assembly: GCA_963555685.1. Taxonomy (NCBI): domain Eukaryota; kingdom Metazoa; phylum Arthropoda; class Insecta; order Lepidoptera; family Pyralidae; genus Acrobasis; species Acrobasis consociella. The sequence goes on from OY743118.1 coordinate 1,730,643, forward strand.
AAAGAGGGGTGTTATAATTTTGACGCAAATATCTGTTGGTCTGTTCGTCCGTCTGTGGTATCGTAACGCTCGACCGGATAGACCGATTTCTTTGCGGTTTTTTTTACGTGAAAAAAAGTTCCCTGATGTAATTCATAAAAATCGGTTCAACAGTTTGAAGTTATTGGGGGTTAACACTTGTAAGTCAGGGCTTTCTCTAGCAAATAATAGATGGCACCACAGATATCAAGTCGTATTGGTACTTCCGCTACTCATCACTAGATGGCGTTTTTGACATTCGAGCTTGTTTTAAATTGCCTAGCAAATAAACTGTTGTTATTGTAATTTTTTGATAAATTATTGCTTGATATTGCTTCAATAAACTAAAATATAGCCAGTTTTTTAAACCCACAAATATAAATATATTGTTAGATTGTAAACCATAACATAATAATTTTCAATAGCTTCAGCAAGTTGAGCGATTAGCTAGTTGAGCGAGGGGCCGCCATACAAAACGACGCGCGGAGACGCGGTGTCAGTGTGTTAATAGCCTTAATGTTGTTATAAGAACGGCAAATAAATTCTAGATTTGCATCGACATACTCATAAATCAATTTAGAATGCAGTGACATTATAAATTATAATTAGGTACCCATTGCATAGTTATAAATTATAATTAGGTACCCATTGCACGCAAATACCTAGGTTGTTCCGAAAATTGCTAGCGACAGAATAAATGCAATCTTTTTTTCCTGAAATTATTTTAAATTGACGGCTAATTTCAATACAAATCTCATTGGGGAAAATTATTGGCCACTAATGTGTAGTTATTTTTAAAATATTTTTTTAAGGTTATCGGTCACTTTTCTATTGTTTGCAACAATGGACGTCTCGCGGTAATCTTTTCGTAGTATGATTTTCTATGAATTATAAACGAGGGTTAACCTTCAAATCCTTCAAATGTAAACGTGGTCGAAAGGACCTAGAACAATGACCCCAGACCGGCCGACCACTGCAGTAATTAATGAAAACGTCATCAGGGTAGAGTGGCTCTTGCGGGAGAATAGACACATTACAAGAGATACAGGCTGAACTGAACATTGGATCACGGGCAGATTCCACCATCCTGCATAAACACCTACCCTAAGGAAGCTCGCTTCGCGATGGATACCTCATTCTTTCACTTAAGAGCAAAAATTCTATAGTACTGATTGGTGGAAATTTATGTTAGAAATGTTCGAAGGAGGAAGTTCGCAACACGTACAGCTCAGATTTAGCGCCATGCGATTTTTTTTTATTTCCTACGGTAAAAAAAAATGCTTCGTCGGCGAATAGTCTACGCTTCAGATGAGGTTGTTGAAGAATTTCGGCTGTTATTTTTGGACCTCCGGAGAGATACGTTTTTTAAATGTTTCGAAAGCTGATTTACCCGAATGCATACATGCAAAAGGGTTAGAGGGGAATTCTTTGAAAAGCTATAAATTTTTTTGTTTTCATTTTCTAACTATTTTTCATTTCACTAACTATTTTCGGAACAGCCCACGTATGTCACAAAGAATATATAATTAAGTATTATTATCGTCTTTCAGATAAACGCACATAAAACTCATGTCAAGAAACTTGCATTGTAATTGCATACTTGAACGCAATGTTAAACACTATCGCGATAATATTGGTCAGCTGTTCTGTACCAGCTCTAATCTCAGCACAGCAAGTCAAGGTGCCAGAAGACGGGATGCTTAGCTTCACTGAACTTGCACTCAAATACGGGGGAGCCGTCGAAGAGTACGATGTCACCACTAGTGACGGATACATTCTCAAACTATTCCGCATCCCAGGCGACAAGACCAGACCACTGCTTCTCGTACAAGGGCTTCTGAGCTCATCCAACGATTTCATCATAAGAGGAAACTATTCTCTTGCTGCCACTTTGAAAAAAGCTGGTTACGATACATGGTTTTTAAATTACAGAGGAAACCGGCACTCCCGAAGACATGTGACCCTTGACCCTGACACGGACGTGTCATTCTGGGAGTTCGGACCTCACCAACATGCATATTATGATCTGGCGACGTGTATAGATTTCATTCTGAACAAAACTGGAGAAAGCAAGCTTTCTTTGATAGGACATTCTGAAGGGACACTAATAACATATATACTTGGAGCTGCCAGACCGGAATATAATGATAAGATCAAAGTAGCCATCGCTTTGGCTCCGGTATGTCATTTACAAAACATTAGGAGGGAAATACCACTTATAGTCGAGGGGGGGTATATTCTACGGAGTCTGTTAAAGGCATTACATATGGAAGAGGTGGCGGGGTTCGATAGCGTTGAGGGGAGGATATCGAGATTTTTTTGTGGGCGCTTTCCATTAGGCGTGGAGCTGTGTCGCCAGTCCATGGTCTTTGTGGCAGGGTTCGAGATAGAGTCAGAATTTATGCCGATATTGTTTTCGAATACCCAAGTGGAACTTCTAGGATGAACTTAGAGCATATGTTCCAGATGGTTTTAACCGGTCGTTTTGCGAACTACGATTACGGTCCCGCGAGAAACATGAAAGTGTATAGATCTACAGTAGCACCCGACTACAAAATGAAGAATGTGACTATGAGGACATATTTGATAGCTGCTAGAAGCGACCTTTTGACCGTGTTGCACTTGCAAGACAACAGGCGCTTATCTCGTGAACTGCCTAATGTCGGAGAATACATCCTCATCAAAAACGAATTATTCAGGCATAACGATTTCCTCTGGAGTCGAGAGGCTCGACATATAGTTCATCCAAAAGTTTTGAAGATTTTAAAGAAATATAATTAGGCAGACGTAGAATAATGATGACGTACAAAAAATTATTAACTCATTAAGCACTAATAAGTCACCAGGCATCGATGGTATAAGATCTATAGATGTAAAATACCTTTGTCATGATATTATTGACTCAATCGCAAAACTTATTAATGCAAGTGTATTAAAAGGTAAATATCCGAAAGACTTAAAAACGGGAATAGTACGACCTATTCATAAAAATGGCGCACGTAAAAATTGTGGAAATTATCGACCTATCACAATATTACCTATTATTGATAAAATTATAGAAAAATATATAAGTAGCCAAATACATAAGTTTTACAATGATAATAATGTTTTAACAGAAAAACAATATGGATTTCAACCACATAAAAACACAACCCAACTTCTTTGTGAATTCACAAATAAAATATATAGGTATCTAGATGAAAAAAAACATGTGTTGGTTCTGTTTATAGATTTTAGCAAGGCGTTTGATACTCTTAGACATGACAAACTTCTTGAATGTCTGAAAGATAGTGGTATAAGAGGACCATTACTTAATTGGTGTAAAGATTATTTAACTAATAGGTCTTACCGTGTTAAGATTGGAGAAGCAATGAGTAATGAAATACCAGTTACAGAAGGCACAGCACAAGGATCGGTATTAGGACCCTTACACTATCTTACTTATGTGAATAGTCTTACTAATGTTCTGAAAAACAGTGACACTTATCTTTTTGCTGACGATACTTGTTTGATGGTTGCCGGCCGAGACATAAATGAAACTCTCAAGTTATTACAAGAAGATTTCACTTTACTATGCAAATGGGCTCACGATGTCGGGCTGGTCTTAAACGCTGACAAAACTAAAATCATGTATATCAGCTCAAGTCACAATAGAATTGACACTAAAATTTGCCTTAAAGCACATGATCACTCTTGTCTTCACAAACAAATATCGAACAATAACTGCAACTGTCACGAAATTCAACAAGTAGATAGTCATAAATACCTTGGACTTACTATTGATAGTCGCGTCAGTTGGAAAAATCATATAAATAACGTCTGTGACAAATTGCGTGCTTTACTGGCTAAGTTCACTTTATTAAAAAATAAGGTACCATTTGCAGTTAGATTATCTTTATACAAAGCATTGGCAGAACCACTAATTGAATATGGCCTCAGCAGTTATGGTCGTACCTTCAAAACACACATCGATCTTATACTACACCTGCAAATAAGACTACTTAAAACCGTAGTACCTTTTAAAATAAAGCAAAAGTTTAAAGACAAGTATGAAGAATTATTTATATTTTGCAATGTTATGCCAGTGTATAATAAAATAAAATATACTTTAATAAAGGAACATTTTTTCAACACTGTACTACAAAAAAGTAAAAGTATCACATATAACACTAGATCAAAAAATAAAAATCTATTACTGCTTCCTTCATATAACAACCTGTACGGTAAAAGATGCTTAGAATATATAATACCTCAATTAATCAATAAACTACCTTTAGAATTAAGACAAAAAATCACCACCAAAAACATCAAGTATAGACTCAAACAGCACCTATTAAATATATCACCCTGTAAATGAGCGCACATCAATACATTTCACACTAAGATTTAGCGGTTATATCGCCTTGTTTACGTATTGCGATTTGCGCACAGTTGCATCTGTGTGCAGACGATTTAAACTTGTTCCGTAGCAACTTATAAGTCATTTTGTTACTACCCTACAAAAAGTTATTTTGTAAAGTGCCCTGCAGTTAGTATTGCCTTCTATATGTAGGTATAAGTAGAGAAAAATGTGTATTTATGAATAATTTAAATAGGTAGTTATAGTAAGTGTGAATAAATTTTTTGCGAGTTGGATGTGCGTACAAACCTTGAATGGTTTTTGCACATCTCGATGTAATAATATATTTTTTTGTAAATAAATGAATAAAATGAATAAAAATGAATAGACCAGTAGGAAAATTGAGGAAACTACTAGCCCACTGATCTGACGATATTGTTAGGTTGATTGTAACACTACGTTTGAAACTAGTATAGAACCTTGACTAATTGGTATGAAAAAAGAAATTTAAATTATTATAATGTCCAGCATTACATTAAATAGATAGTGCAATTACTCGTACGGCACTTGTGTGACATCCCATTGTTTAAATAAAGTTTAAGGAGATACATTGTCGTGTTTCAAGCCTTTAAATACCTACTGCTTTTTTTTTGTTAATTGAATCAAATTTTTTTTTATAAAAATACAGAAATAAGTTTTTATATTTAGTATTGCATTTTCTTTAATTGAATATGCTGCAAAGGGTAAAGTTAATACTTTTGACGCGAGGACGCTACTTTAAATCCAGATCGAAACGAAGGATTGAACAATTGAATTACGAGATTAGCGAGTGATTCTACGGTGGAATCCTGAGTGAAGCTAGTCTCACACCCTTCTTTTCATCTCCATCTATGAGAAAAACTAGCAAATATAAAACAGAATGTTAACAAAAGTAGAACACCTGCATATATCTAATCAAAATTCAGATACTAACCTTTATTTTTGGTGTCGTTTTCATTAAGAAATACTAATAAATAATTTCTTAAAGGGCACTTACTTCTGATAAAACTTTCGCTCGTAACTTTATTTGCGAGGTCCTTCATTTCTTTTAATTTTTATAAGTAAATTTAAAATTCACTATCGGCTTTAACTTACGAAAAAGTCTTTAAATTTATACACAAATAATTACATATAAAACATAACCTAAATTTATGTAATTACTTTAAATGAAATACATAAATTCGCTTTTTTAATTATACCTATATCTTTCTTCTAAGCGAAGAACATTAAAATATTTAACTATATTCTATAGATATTCCCAACTAAAAAAAGACCACGCCTGTGCCCATTTTTTTATAAATGTACCTTTTTTTTTGCTGGAATGCCAACATTATTTTTGATTCTAAATAGATTATATTCGTGTTCAGTTTTCCAATTGCTTTTAATCCCTAGAGATTCTCTTCTTAACTTTTCAGTCCCGAGGGAATCAGCAGTAACTTTAACTCCAAATGTTTTGGGACGAAAACATAGTTTTTACAAGTAGATGAAATGAATAATCACGCAAAGAGAATGGAAACAATATATATACCTTCGTCTTTGAACATGTAATTTCAAAGACGAAGGTATATATATTGTTTCCAACAATTCGACAACCTTGTCTTGACGTATTTTTAGATTTACTAAACGAATACCTATTAGGTGGTAGACAAAGTACAGATAGACCCAGTATGAAACACTGCGGAACCCAAATAATAATGTTAACAAAAAGATAATAATTTTGTCATTGGTTTTGAAAAATCTCGATCTTTGTTTCTCGATTACTCGAAGATCCCTGGACCCGGATTTTTTGTTTGCTTGAAAGAGTTTACTTGTCAATTTATTACATTCAATTCCGTGTGATATTGGTTTTTAGTTTTGAAAAGTTATTATCTCTTTGTTGATTTTAACACCCGTTAACTCCTAAATTATTGAGAGTAGAGTAAAAATAAATGAGAACTTAGCAGGAAATTTTATGTATAAATTTTTTCGGAAGTTATCATAACGCTCCTAAGACATTCGAGATATGAGCAAAAATCTGAAAAAGGTACCTACATCCCCCATTATTATGTTCATCTGGACACAACAAGGTATAATTGTGCCATTTTCAAAACTTCACGAATTATTGTCCCCGATTTTATTAATTTTCCTGGGCTATATAAAAAAAATTACAGTATGACTTATGCATTTAATTAACCAAAGAACAAGTAAAACTTGGTTCGTTTCCTTGGCATTGTCGGCACTCGGCAGCCTTCAGTTTCAGTTTTTTATTCGTAAGTAACAGAAGAAATTAACAATATTTTCTTTATAAAACACTTATTAGTATAATTTTCTATACTTTGTAATCAAAAGTTAAATTGTTAACACAATTTTGAGTGAGAAAAGAAATAAACAGAACTATTATTAAAATATTATAATTACGTGAGGAAAATAGTGCAAAAATTCCGTCGTAAACAAAATTAAACAAAACTTGAGAAATTGGTGGATTTACAAAGGACCTTTTTACTGTGAGTATCGATACACAGTAGACAGTATTTCAATAGCGATCTATGTGTTTGACGTTACGTAAAAAAGGACCTAAAGGGATCGGAAATATTTTTTTCATGAATTTTTTTTGGTCTTATTTTTAATCAATTATTTTCCCTTCAAGTCCCTTTTTGCGTAACCACTCACATATTTTATGAAACCGTTAGTTGTATAAAATAAAAACATAAAACAAAATCGAAGTGAAATGTTCTTTACTTGTCCCCATTCAATAACTTGTCATTACATATTATCATATGCAATTTAACTTAAATTTTGTTTCTCATTATATTTAATTTTGGCTAGGCCGCAGCACCTTACGCTATACTATAGATAATATCAAATCTTATACCTTTAAACGAGCAATTCTTGTATATTTATTTATTTATATATTTATAAATTTCTGTGATCTCGAAAGCGGCTCTAACGATTTCGCTGAAAATTGGTATATGGGGGTTTTTGGGGATAAACAATCGATCTAGATTAGTCTTATGTTTGGGAAAACGCGTGTTTTCGAGTTTTCATTCGTTTTTCTTTCCACGCAGAATATGGTCGCTAATTTCGGCGCGCCGGCCGCCATCGGCTTAGCTCAGTGGTTAAGGATGCTGACCGCTAGAAAGAGTGTTACGGGTTCGAATCCCACTCGGTGACTTACTTTTGTTTTTTTTATGTTCAAGTTTATATATAATTTTTTATTTTGTACTGTTTTTAGACAAGTTAAAAAAATAGTTAATGTTTGAGATGTAACCGACCGAGCAAAGCTCGGTCACCCAGGTACTAATGTATTAATAACATTAGATTACTTAAAATTATGTCAAAAACCTTTACGTTAATAAAGATTTTGACAATAGCAACTTTTTAAGAAAGTACACAATGTCAAACTAAGATTAAACAAAATATTACTAATCATTATAAGGTTATGCCGAAGCGAAAAACATATAATTTTATGACTTACTTACACTACGTGGTTGTTAGTTATTGTCCCTACCTAAAAAGCCCGTATACATACAGAAAAAAATAAAGCATTGTCTTTGTCTTGCAGGCACATGAGTGAAAACTGTTTCAAAAAGAGTAACTCCACAGCGACATGCTATACAAAACTATAATTTCTTCATTTCTCCTGCTTTGTATAGCAGTTTTTATCTCATCATATTTTGTCTACGTGCCGGAAGACGGAAACCTAACATTTGAAGATCTCGCAATCAAATATGGCGGCGGGGTAGAAAAACATGACGTCACAACCGAGGATGGATATATTCTGAAGCTATTCCACATCCCTGGCAACAGGAGAAGACCTCTTCTCTTCATACATGGTCTTCTGTGTTCATCCCATGAATTCATCATGACTGGAAACTATTCCCTTGCTGCCACACTAGCGAATTCTGGATACGATATTTGGTTTCTGAATTATAGAGGAAATAGGTATTCTCGGAGGCATGTCAATCTTGATCCTGATACAGATCCGTCTTTCTGGGAGTTCGGACCTCACCAACACGGATACTACGACCTGGCAACGAGTATAGACTTTGTTTTGTCCAAGACAGGAGAAGAGAAGCTGACCTTGATAGGGCATTCTGAAGGCACAATGATAACGTATATACTTGGATCTGAAAGGCCGGAGTATAGTAACAAAGTCAAAGTTTTCATCGCGTTGGCACCCGTCGCTCACTTACGTCACATAGAGACAAAACAACCAAGTATAAAACGATTTGGACATACTGTATTTAGTATAGTCGAGCGGTTTAAAATCAAGGAGATTGGTGGTTATGACAGCATTAGTGGGGCAATGATAAGGAAGTTTTGTTCACATTATGTAGGTGTTGAGATATGCAGACGAATCGTGTCCGTAGTTTTCGGTTTCAAACCGGAAAGCTCAGAAGTTTTAGCAACAGTGTTCGGGAACTTCCCAGCCGGGACGTCCCGGATGAACTTGGAGCATGAGTTTCAGATAATACTCAATCAACGTTTTGCAAATTTTGACTACGGTCCAACGAAGAATTTACTAAAATACAAGTCTGAAATTGCGCCGGAGTATGATTTGAGTAAAGTTACTATGAGAGTTCATATGATCGGAGCTAAAAACGACGTTTTGGCCCCGTCGGAAGATGGAGAGCAACAATACCGGGAGCTGGCTAATGTAGCGGAGCACTTAATTGTCGATGACGAGTTTTTCAGCCACATGGATTTTGTTTGGAGTCGAAAAGCGAAACAGACGGTGCATCCGATAGTGTTGGAGATATTAAGGAAATATCATTGAGAAGAAAGAATTCAATTTAATTCAAATCATTTATTGCATTTCATAGTGTTCATAATGGTCATCAGTTCTAACTACTATGGGCCGATTTAATTTTTTTCATTGATAAACAAGTTTAGCTAAACTGAGTTCAAATATTTGATTTGATCTCGATCAACTTTAAATGAATTTCACCGACAATTCGGAGGTAATTTTTGATCGCGTTTACGAAAACGAAGCTCACCTAAACTCATACACAAAAAAGCACAGATTACAGTAAAAATCATTAGATAGTTTTCATTCCACGCAGAAAATATGAATAACGGATAAGCAAAACTCATTGATTTAAAACTGGTAAACAATCGCGAAGGAACGAAACGTAAATAAAAAAGTATGTCAATATTGTCAATCAAAAAGTTGTCAAATCTCCCGCCCAAATTTTACCGCCCGCGAAAAGTTAGCTCTCATTGACCTGGAGGAAAACCATTTCGACGTGGTGGAATGTTAAAAAGACGGATAGAACGGTCACCATGCGTCAGAAAACTGACAAGTGGTGCAAAATTGCATCAGGGTGTAACGCCACGTCTAGCATCCATCCGCGGGACACGACCGTGCTTAAGAATTCCTGGGAAAATTTAAAGAGAGCAATGCAAGAGTTAACCCAAAAACATCTCCATTTGCACTATCTTCAAAAGCTAGTGCTGATGCTCTTTTCATGTTCAAAATATACCAATACGCATTACGCGACGGAATTGACTTGTCATTTGTTTGATTGAACGCGTTTAGAAGCGTCAAGCGGCCAATATCGGACGTTCAGAATGTTAAACGCGTTTAGCGCGCGATTAGTTTTTGTCGGTGAAATCCAAAGGAACCGGTTTACGTGTGTAAACGATAGGTGCACTATGAAATGAACCCTGTCGGGTGACATGCAGTTAATTTATAAATTTAAATGTTGACAAGGTATAATTATATAGTTTTTGAAGTGAAAACTTCTTTAGCGGCGTTGTGCACTTTTTTTGGAATGGGTAAAAAATGTCAAACTCGCCTCAGGACACGCTCGCGTCAGGACACGTGACCTGATCGAAAATTCGTAAGACGGATGGAGAGTAGACAGCTGGCGCGGCGTAGGAGAGGGAGTATCCCCCTCTCTTTCTACGGCGCGGCGAAAATGTATGCCTGCGCCTGCTGTTTCGTATATCAAAAATGCACAACGTTAATATTCAAGTTTTCACTTCTGCCGGCACTCCCAGAGTGCAACCCGTCTTTTTTTTTTGTAGTTTTCAGCGAGATTGTTAGAAATTTATTTTTAGTAAATTACGAGGTAATGCCCGCGACTTGGTTCGCGTGGAATTTACGATTCCAGAGTATCTGCATCAGTCCGGTGCAATAAAATAATAATGCGACTATCTTTCAAGTTGGATCAAATTGCACACCGTGTGCAAATCGAATTTAAAATCGGTTCAGTAGTTTAGAAGTTCATCGCGAACAAACAACGTGACACGTAATTTTTATATAAAAAGATTGTCAAGTTATAAGTATAAAAGTTATGTGAATTATTTAGTATAGTATATAGTGTCAATTTCAATTAAATTTTTTAATTGAAATTGTTAAAATATTCGTCCAATTTGTAATAAGTACGTTTTACTTACTAATCATTATTTTTTATTGAGATTTTTTCTTCGTTTAGGTCGGTAGGACATTATAATTTCTTTTTGTCATAGCTAACGGGCCAGGCTTAAAAAGTTCTACCTTGGCAGCGGGTGTCACTAGTTTATTCTTCTGCCTAGTAGGGTATCGTCTTTGTAAGACTTCATTTTTTTATATAAAACTGGGGACTATTGCGTACAAATTCGCAAGCGTCTAAAATGCAAATACAGTGCACAGTTAATACTTCTAGGTCTTTAAAATATTGTTGGTTGGAATGTTTCCGTCCCTTTTATATTTTTAATTATCCGAATAAGAAAGACAAGGACAGCAGGCTACCAACAATTGCTTGGTTTAAATATTTTTGAAATATAAATGTTTTCAACAAAACGTGTTTTACTAAGTTATGCATATAATTTTTCAAAACTAAAAATCGACTTCATCCCCATACTACAACCGATTTTGATAAAATTTCTATGGGGCCACTTGACAAGTATACCTTATCAAATAAAATTCAAATCGGTCTATGCGTCTACAAATACTCGTTGAACATACTTTAAAAAAAACCCGACTAAATGATAACCTCCACCTCCTTAGAAGTCGGTTAAAAGAAAAAAAAAGTTAGTCATTCGTATTCACCTTCTTCCCAAAATTCGCCAAAATTCGGCGAATAGCCGGGACAAAAAAAGAATCGAAAAAGGTGAGATTCAATACTTTAGAGGGTAATCACGGGCTACATATAGTTGATAATTTCACGATATGTTGTAAAGTACACATTGATGATACTAAGCATATTCAGTACTACTTTAGGATACAGAAAACATTGATGTATTTAACTCGAAATTAAAATTGCTTTATTTGACTTATAGAAAGTTATGATTTAAAACGTAAAGTAAAACAGCTGAGACGCGAGCGACTTAATATGTAACGGTGGGCTGCCGAAATGTACGGGCTTGGCTCGTAACTAACTTGTAATAAGAACAGCCATTAAACTTACTTCCCACATTTCAACAAAGTGAAGTAAGTAAGCGGAACAGAATTGAAAACGAATAAGCGACGGTGTTATAAGCTAAGCTTTGCATTTGTATAGGTGCACACAGATAGTGTGTAGGTGCTATATCGGCCAGAATCACGGCACGGCCCGAACCGGTTTATTTACACTAGTTTTTAAAACTCTGCCTTAGTCACGACTGTCGCGCCTCATTTCTTTGCCGCGCACTTTTTTCCTTCACCTTTGGTATCGCTAGCAGCTTGACGTTCCAATGTTGTTGTGTTTGAATCATTAGTGTAAAAAGCCACATCTATACATATAATAAAACAGTAAAAAAGTGTATCTGCAAATTAAATATATTTCCAAAAACAATATTGGGGGCGATTGAGACTAGTAATGGAGTAAGAATTTTAAAAAAATGTCTGTCTATTTGTCTGTTTGTCAGTTTGTACACGCTAATCTCCGGAAACACTGAACGGATTCGAATGAAACTTTTTTTGTTATATAGCTGTTAAGCCTGGGCAACATATAGGGTATAAATGATTTTGGAAAATCAAACACCTGATGCAGAACTATATGGTCCAGCTAAACTATAAGAAATATAAAAATGACGCCTAGTAATTGTTCAGCCGATTGAGCATTTTTCAGATAAATCCACGCGAACGAAGTTGCGGGCTTCGGCTAGTTTAGAATAAATAATATAACAAAATAAATTACCATAATATCGTGTTTTTTAAAATACTCGACATGGTTTATTCCTCTCTTATAAAACACAGATTTTATGTAATGGCACAGAATTTGATAATAGTATTACATACCAGGGCCGTGCATTCCATAGAGACATCCAGACGTTGTCTACCCTGTCGACCGCTAGTATATGTGCATTTTTTAAATTATTATATATAAACGATTACGCGCTACACGTCTTTTAAATTACGCGCTCTTTCCGGCCGTTCAACTCCCAAGTTGCTGTGTCGCGGTAGGTACGCGCCGAAGACAAATATCTAGATGGCTTAATTTACACACATGCATAGGTAACTAATGGCTATGAATAGGCTTTTTCGCCTACGTTTGTGTGCATGAACGTCCTTCATGGACACACCACACACGTAACAAATGCACACATAAAGCTAAATCCGAGACGGCGTCTTTGGCCAATTAGAATATATCAATATTTTCATTTGTTCCTGTGATGTCACGAAGGGCACGACAACAAACCCTATTGGCTAATGGTATTATTAACCAATAGGGTTTCTTATCGTGCTATGCTTCCAAATTAGAAACGCGTAATTAATCGAAGATTGCAATGATATGCGTTTCACGTTTTTTGCCGGATTTTATTTCGTTCGGTGATACCTATTTAATTAGTTCAGTTATGTACTGAGTTTGTTTACAAATGCAGAGGTACGAAAGTTTCATTTAAAACTTACTAAAATGGTGCAAAGTTTTACTTGTGAATGTTGTTTAACAAAGTGATTGCTTGTTCAAACTGAATAGTGATTGTTTAATATCAAAACCAATTAGTATTCATAAATGGCCACTCATTTTGGAGGACGTAAAATCGCGTAAGTTGTATTGCAGTCTACCCAAACAAAAATCTCTATGCACGCCCCTGTTACATACAGATCGGAAAATCGCACCGTCCCCCGCAATCTGGCGTCCCCGAACCCTTCCCCCGTTATTGGGCCGTGAAGCGCCTGTAAAACAGGGTTGTTGCTAGTCGCGCGTTGACGTTACGCGAGTTGCTTAGGATTATTGAATTGAAATGGTGAGAAACTGCGCATATTATCATTATTTATCCACGGAAAACAATAAAGAACAAACATTTTATAGATTTCCGAGTGATGAAAACAGGTAAGCAAAGCAACAAATTCTGAGGTGGCGACCCTGTCTGTTTAACTCACACATTTGACGTGTGCACGGATGTATTGTTTCGTTTGTAGTAGTACTAGGTATGCTGCTCCGTTTTTATGAAGTGCCATACCAGTGGTAATGGACTTGAATGGAATGCCTTGAGGACTGTACCGATTTTGATAAATTACAATGGTGTGCACTCACCAGCAGCAATCCACACGGCGAACCGGACCCACGTCATGTAGTCGAGGTTCAGCATGAGGTACACGTTGATGAGGATGCTGAGACCGGGCAGCCAGGGCACTAGGGGCACCTGTAGTGGAGGAAATACATGTAAACTTTGTAAGAGACATTTTCACTTTAAACGTAAGCATAGAGGTGAGACGGGATTTTCACAAAATAGTACATTACGATATAAACGTTATGGTGGTAGTATTTACCTGCCGCCTCCGCCGGCTACATCGGCGGGGATTGGCAACTCGTGTAGCTAAAAGCGTGACTACTGTGGTGTTACGATATTATATAATTATGTTAATTTGAAAATAAATGTTGACTGGAAGAGATCTCTACATGGGATAAGTCCGCCTTTGTATATTTGCTCTTTCGAATTTTTTGTTCCTTTTTTGCTTTTTGGTACAATAAAGTTATTACAAACAAACAAATGTTCTATTCTACTTGTGTCACTCGTTTTACTAGAACTCCACATAGGGCTCCCACAAAGTTATAACATAAGGGGAAAGGGGAAAGGGTATTTGACAATAAAAGAACGAGATAAAACATGTTTTAACTAAAATAGGTTTAGCCATCGTTAGTATTTTTTTTTATGAACAATGGTTTTAGACTTGGCTATATTTTCAAAATCCCTTTCTCTGACATGTATACTCACAGAGAAGGCCAGTTTCTTCTCGGACACGGGTTGTCTAGAGATGGCGAACAGAGTGCCCGCCACCAGCGCCGCCGCGGCCGCCACCAGGGCGACGGGCGCAGCTTCCCCCTGAAGGATTTCCTCGCCGAAGTGGTTCACCGTCCACATCATCAGGAAGCACCATATGCCTGTGTCAAAGATAGTATAATTAATTAATTATTAACGTAACAGATACCCAATGCTATAAAAACTATTCTAGGGCCCGTGAGTAGGCAAAAGTAGAGTTGCGGGGTAGGCTCACAGAGATGGCAGCACACACGACTAGCAAAAAAGTGACAAAAAGCGAAAAAATACTTTAGAAATATTATAAATATTTTTATAATTATTAGAAATATTTATTGCATTTCATATATTTACATACATACTATCACGTCTTTATCCCTAATGGGGCAGACAGAGCATTTTGGGTCTTGCGGTTCTATGCAGAGCCCAGGGCCGCAAGACCCAAAAGCCACTTTTAGCGTCATGGTGGGCGAGAAGATGGAAAAGCAATCAATACAGTGATGGGATGCTAGCCGCATCGCCTGTTAACATGATTTGCATTTTTGCCTATTCCCTCAATCGGCTTTTACGATCTGCGTGGGAAGAGAAGCAGCTGGTACATTCTAAGTTTTTTTATTTCTCCCAGACCAGCATGGGGATTTCATATATATAACTCAATATAACTCATAATTAATAGTATTTGTTTATTAAAATAATAGATTTTAGTTTAGTTTAGTTAAAATCTTTATTGCACCAAAACATACAGTAACAGATTAATAGATACATATAAAACAGATGTCAAAAGGGTTTAAAGTTTTAATTATTACTTATAGCGCCACCTAGTGACAAGGAAGAGAAATAATTCCCCCCCCCCCCCCCCCCCATATTCTATATAAGACATAGGTCTCCCTCCCCTTAAAATGACTAAAAATAAGACTGCGCCATATTCACATTAAACACCGCCTCCAGAAAAGTTTAAATCCGCTAAGCATCATTTCGTAAAAAGCATTAATGAGCAAATTTTTTAGCTTTTTTTTAAGAAACAATAAAAATAAGCTGACATGATCGAGATGGTTCTTAGATACAGTTGTGTCTGGGGTTACAAAAAAATCATGCTAATGATTCAACCACCGCCAATGTGAGAAACACTTACCATACAAAGTGACTAGGGTGGAGACCAACACTGAGCTAAGTCTGGTGGGCGTGGGGTGTTGTTCAGCGTTGAACAACTGCCGCAGGCCGCTGCGCACGCTCAGCCGCAGCGGCTCGGCGGCGCGGTGGGTCGACTGGCTGTGATCGTATCTATTCGAAAACAGAAGTAGTAGAAGTATTTGCAAGGCCAATTATAAAAAAAATACCGACTGTCCACAACGCCATCTAGTGATGAGTAGCGAAACTACCAAAATGAATGATATCCGTAACGCCATCTATTTTGCTACGGATAGTTCTGACTTTCAAGCAGTTACCCCCAATAACTTTTTCTTTATTTATTTATTTAAATTTTTAATGCACAAGGAAAATTACTTATGGCGGACTTAACGCCATATGGCGTTCTCTGCCAGTCAACCATTAGACTAAGTAGAGAAATAATTTTATAGTGCGACAGAATGGAAGAACTATACAGAAAAGTATAAATTAAATACCTACAAGAACATAATCCGTCTTATTATAAAACGCAGACTAACTTTGTTACTAGGTTTAGACCAATATCCGACCAAATCAAGTTGACATCTAGTAATATGCCAATGTCTCATCTGAAAATGTCAACTTGATTTAATCGAATATTGGTCTAAACCTTGTAACAAAGTTAGTCTGCGTTTTATAATAAGACGGAATCAGATCAAGTAACTAAACGAACTAACTAAATAACTTTTAAACGGCTTAACCGATTTTTATCATAGCCAAGAACCATCGCAAGGGAACTTGCTTACACGAAAAAAAACCGCATCGAAATTGGTCCATTAGACAGACATTAGCGTCAAACTTATAACACCCTTCTTTTTCGTCCATAGTTAAAACTAGTAATTTACCTGAGCAGCATCACACAGGACGCGACCATAGAGTACGCGAGAAGGGTGCCGATAGACATCATGTGGATCAGCTGCTCGAGGCGGAAGATCATCGCCAGAGTACCTGCAACCAGGATCATTCACCATTATCATCATCATCAGGTCTTTTTGTCTCCACTGCAGGAGCACGACCCTCTCTGAACTACCGAAGCCATACTTGGCCAAAGCAGCCTGAGTTGGCCTACACTTTCCTCGCTGGCTAGACGGGTTGGGGAGATCTCATTGATGTTAATAAGCTTTGTTTAGCTTGTATTACTTAAGTCGCCTTCTACGACATCCACGGGAGGACTTGGAGTGGCTCTATTCTACTCTGCCGGAAACCACACAGCAATTTCACCAGTAGATGTGCCCCAATCTGTCAGCACAGAATAGAACTTTCGCATGCTGCTATCCTTTTCTGTCGCTCAGAACAGTCATTTGCTAGAGCGAGAGAGAAAGACAGAACGCAACAGTATGGCCGGTTTCCTTTTTCTTAGCGGTATTGTAGTATACACGAGTGTGTATTTTAAACCCGAGCAGCAGGCGAGATTTCTAATAGTATCACACGACAGTTAATAACGAGTTATGTAATGTTTCATGTACAATTTTTGAAGTGAAAACTTCTTTAGCGGCGTTGTGCACTTTTTTGGAATGGGTAAAAAATGTTAAACTCGCGTCAGGACACGTGACCTGATCGAAAATTCGTAAGACGGATGGAGAGTAGACAGCTGGTGCGGCGTAGGAGAGGGAGTATCCCCCTCTCTTTCTACGGCACGGCGAAAATGTATGCCTGCGCCTGCTGTTTCGTTTAGGCGGCGCAGGGCGCTTGCGCGAATGTTCGTGTGTGTTTATGTTACAGCGTGCTACGCGCATCCATGGATGGTGACAGCTGATGGCTCGACCGTCGGTGTAGTGGCCATACTGCTGTGTTTTCACTTCTGCCGGCACTCCCAGAGTGCAACCCGTCGTTTTTTTATTTTATTTTATCCGTTCATAGATAAATAAACATGTCAAGTGCGAGTTGATCTCACGTGGAAATGGTTCCGTACAATGCCAAAGTCATTTGACATCTTCACAGCGAGCTAGTTAATACTAGCGCTGTTTAGTGGTGTTTTAGTGAACTATTTCCCATAAGTGAACATATTATATGGAGTTTACCGCTTTGTTTTCAATTGATAAAATACTTTAAGGTTTTCCTGTAATCTAAAAGCAATAAACTATATTTAGTATTTTTTTTTTAATTTTAGGCTTAGTAGTTTTGGAGATCAGGGCTGGTAATGTCAAATTTTTGCCTTTTTTCATGAATACAATCAAAACTATTTATTTCACAATAATCACAAAAAAAATTGTTTACTTTGCTTATCTGTGTTCAGGTCATAGGATTACGCCATCCTACCAAATTTTACCTGATTTGTAAATTCTAGTAGATTCGGAGCAAGTTGGCTGTGACAGACGGACGGACAGCCAGACTACAGATCTTATAAGGGTTCCGTTTTTTGTGCATAACTCCAAAAAGGTAGCCAGACTACAGATCCTATAAGGGTTCCGCTTTTTGTGCGGTACCCTAAAAAGGTAGAAAGGCAGATATTATCTAACCTGTGAACAACCCAGCGACCATGGTCCCCACCAGCGGCGTCTGGAAGCGCTCGGAGACGCGGCCCATGAACTTGAACAGCAGCCCGTCCGAAGACATCGCGTAGATGATGCGCGGCAGCGGGAACACCGCGCCCAGCAGGCTGCGACACAACATAAAGCAACATTTCTTTCCTCATCATCATCAGGTCTTTTTGTCTCCACTCTGCAGGAGCACGACCCTCTCTGTGCTACTAAAGCTATACTTTGCCAGAGCAGCCAGAGGACTTGGCCTACACTCTCCACGCTGGCCAGACAGGTTGGAGAGGTCTCATGTTTATAAGCTTTATAAAAAAAATAAAAAAATAAAAATAAAAATCCTTTTATTCCAGATTACAACATGCAAGAAAAATCCTAATACTAATTTATACAATTCATAGTTTTTTTTTTGACAAATTTTTAATTAAAAACACCTAAAAAAATTTTTTGCAAAAATTGTGTCACATTTATTATAATTAAATTTAAATTGAGAATAAATTAAAACTAATATTATTAAATAGGTGTAAACAATAATAGGAAACAAATAAATTTATATCAAATTGAAATTACGTAAAAGACGGGTTGGGGAAGTCTCATTGATGTTAATAAGCTTTGTTTAGCTTGTAATCCCTAAGTCGCCTTCTACGACATCCACGGGAGGACTTGGAGTGGTCCTATTCTACTCTGTCGGGCCCATTCCGCGAACGTCGGATATTGCCGACAAAAAAAATGCTCGTTCGGCACAAAACTTACGTATCCATATCCATTTTTAGGGTTCCGTAGTAAACAAGGAACCCTTATAGTTTCGCCATGTCTGTCTGTCTGTCTGTCCACGGTCCTACAGAGAAACTATAAGTACTAGAAAGCTGTAATTTGGCATGGATATATATATTAATTATGGCGAAAAAGTAGTAAAAAAAATTGAAAAAAATTTTTTTTCAGTGTAGCTGCCATACAAGTAAAGACGTAGTCAATATTTTTTTTTTCTCGACATACACATTAAGTGGGGTATCGTTGAATAGATCTTTCAAAAATAATGTTAGCTTGTTAAAACCATTTTTGGATTTAGGGATCCGTTTCTGAAATATTTGGGTTTAAAGTAAAAAAATTTGTTGGAGGCAAGTGTCCCCCCCCTCTATCTGCTAAACGGTTATATATGGCCACGTGAAAAAATTCACAGCTATAGTATATATAATTTAGTTTAAAGGAAAACTATCAAAGCTAAGTAGGGTATACAAATTAAAAAGTTATAGGCGATTAACTTATAAAATGTACTCGGAAAAAGAAATTTCATACAAATTCAATAGATAATTAGTTTTTAAACGTTTTTAGTGGCATAAACTCAAAGTTGGCATTCGGAACTACGGAACCCTACACTGCGCGTGGCCCGACACGCACTTGGCCAATTATTGGTTGTAGATTTACTAAGCCTCGCGCTGGGGCACGACAAATGATATAAAGTCTCGCGGTGAAAGGGTTAAAATATAGTAGGTACAAAGGTACATACACACTATTAGCTACTTCTTTATCATGGGGCACAGATTGCATAATAGGGGCGACGAAAGGGTTCGAAAAGTATACATAAATACATACTATCACGTCTTTATCCCTAATGGGGCAGACAGAGCATTTTGGGTCTTGCGGCTCTATGCAGAGCCCAGGGCCGCAAGACTCAAAAGCCACTTTTAGCGTCATGGTGGGCGAGAAGATGGAAAAGCAATCAATACAGTGACGGGTTGCTAGCCGCATCGCCTGTTAAAATGATTCGCATTTTTGCCCATTCCCTCGATCGGCTTTTACGATCTGCGCGGGAAGAGAAGCAGCTGGTACATTCTAAGTTTTTTCGTTTCTCCCAGACCAGCATGGGATTAAGCAGCATCGAAAAGTATGATTATAATAAGTTCGTCTTTTAGATTATCTCAAAGAATGAACCCATATTTTTCAGTGTACCAAAAAGTAAACATTCACAAAGATACGGGGCATCAAAGTTCCGGAACGAGGGATTCGACGTCACAGCTAAGTAAAAATCAGACCTAGCCGTGAATTCAAGCGAAATTTTAATGCAATCTTCGTCATTTTTAGTTTCTCAGAAAAAAATTGGTTGTTTGTAAAGTAGGTTTACGATCGAGATGTTTACGTGATAACGTCTTCTGGCAGCGCTCGAGATGAGACGGGAGATCGGTCCGTCTCTCTCTCGTTATACCTGCGATCGCGCTCGTGAGGTTTTGGTGTGACACAAGTTTCTGAACATGTCACCCGACTAAAACGATTTTAAAGACGTTATCACGTCAAAAATAAAAAATACATGTACAATATTTTTTAATAATCAAACCAATGGGCCAGATATATTATCCCATTCGTCACGCCTATTGTAGTACGTTACTGCAGAGGGCGGGAATTAAAGCATTGCCAGACGAGTAGTTTTTAAGATGTTGCGCAAACGCTGACACGACGACGACGCTCGAAGAAGCTAGTGTGGAGGGTCTCTTATAAACCTAGACATGCCCACCCATCGTCATATAAACATTATTATTTCTTTTCCTTGTAACTAGATGGCGCTTTAAGGTAAAAATTAAAACATAAAAATCTTTTATAACTATTATTTAAATAAAGAAGTACTCTAATTAGTTAAATAAGACTTATATGAAGTGCAATATATTTTTTAAAAGTATATTCAACACTTTCTTCGTCATCTTTTTGGCTAGTCGTGTGTGCTGCCATCTCTGAGAGGCCACCCTGCAACTCCCGTTTTGCGTGCTTACGGGCTCTCCAATCGTTTCTATGGCGTTGGGTATCTGTTACGTTAGTAATTATATTATCTTTGACCTAGATAATATTACCTAGAACAGAGAGCGCAGATAGCTCCAATACTGACGGCGTATTTGGCCCACCTCCAGCCCAGGTGGTCGTACACGAATGGGAACGGGGCTTTTTCATCCTGAAAAAAAAAAACAAAATAAATATCACTTTGCAATATTGCTACAAGTTTCGTGTAGTTTCTCGCAGATTTAAAGGATTAAACCATGTTTTCCCCGTGAGGCGACTTAAGAAATACAAGCTAAACATCATTGAGACCTCTTCAAGAGCTGACCGGGGATCGAACCCGGGACTTAGCCTAACTTGAACCTAACTTCCCTTCTCACAGTTGTACCGGGTGGTCATATTTTTTTTTCATAACTGAAAATAAACGGGTCCCCCCTTTATAGCAGAACTTTTTATGTTATGATATTATTACGCATAATAGCGGATTACAGAATCGTTATTAGGTAGAAACTTATGTGGCATTTACTCATTTATCATCGATTCAAAACCACTAATGTAAAAATCTGATTCATCTTAGAGCACAAATTTTCCATAGGTAATAAATAAAAAGAATCGCAGAAAGATCTGTCAGAATTGCCTTTTATCAATAAATTCATACGTATAGTCATTTTAATGCAGAATCATTATTATTATTAATTATTTTTGCCCCTTGGTTAATTAATTAATAAGCTTGATTCGTTCGCTCGCTTCGCTCGCTCGCTCGTGTTTTGGTGACAAGAAACCTAACGAACCTAACCTAAACTCCGCGGCAAAGTTGTTTTTGTAAGTGTGTTACTTTCGCCCTAAGCTTAAGTCGTTCGCTCTTGTTTTGGTCACAGGAAACCTAACAAACCTAACCTGCCCATCGGGGTCAAGTCGTTTGTGTCAAGAAAAAAATCTTGACTATAATAGATTACTCTAATTAACAGAATTCTAAAACAAATTATGCGAAACTAATTTATGTAAAAGATAATTGTACGAAATGAAATTCTGACATTTTAAAAGTATGCTATTGTACATTCGGACATATAAAAATTCGGCCAAACAATAATAATAATAAATATATTTTTATGCATTAGAAAGGTTCTTTTAAATAAGATTCTGCCAAGTGTGTCATGCAATATTAAATTTGGAGAGCCAAGATTCTGCCAAATAGAGGGAACCCAAAATAAAAACTTTAAAATAACTTTTTTTTTTCTGTTATTCCTAACATGCCTAAATACTGTTAGTCTACGGACATATTGTTAATTTGCATAAGCCTACGGAGATTATGCAAATTAACAATATGTCAAAACAAATGAGCCTAAAAGTAAATTCTGCCAAAAAAAATTATGCCTAAGAACTATTACGCCAAAACCGGTATGCCAAAATACATTAGGAGAAAACAAATTATGCGAAACAAAGGTATCCCGTTGTAAACAGACCTGCATGTAGTAGGGCAGCATGAGCGTGAGCACGGTGGAGACCCCGCAGTAGGCGAGGAACACGACCAGCAGCGACGCCACCACCGCGAACGGGATGGACTTCTGCGGCTGCCGGGCCTCCTCGCCCGCTGTGGCCACGCAGTCGAAGCCTGGCGATACATGGCGTTGGTTTGAGCTTCACTTCATTTTAAAGACAAGACACGTCTCGTATATGAGGCTTCTCAAAAATATGGGACGGCAGATGGCAGCACAGTAGCTGCTGATATTAGATACATACAACGGACGGATAAAATTAGATAGGTATAAAACGAATTCAAAAATAAATAAAATTATATACAAAAGAGTAAAAAAATATAAGTAAATCCTCGATTTAACTTATAAAATTATATTTAAAAAAATTTAATAGTAACACCCGCTTGCCGCTCCATCTTATTTTTGCGATATCCAACAGGGTTCATATTGTATCTAATTAAAAACAGTGGTAATATTACTGGATACAATAATATTACCACTGTTTTTACACTACAATAAAGACTAAAAACTGATGTATAATACGAGTGCAATAAATAAATTAAATTGAGCAAGAGAACCTGATGGTCTACAGTCGGTTGGACCTGGCGTCACTGTGCTGCCTTCTAGTGTCTCATATTTTAGAAAACCTCGTTGTCCTCAATAACTCGGTAGCCTAACCACTACACAGCATAACAGCCTCCGTGGTGTAGTGGTTAGAGCGTTCGGCTCATGCCCGGAGGTCGCGGGTTCGATTCCCGGCGGGGGCAACGACTTTGTGTTGTTGTCCTGGTTTGGTTAGGACATTGCAGGCTGATCACCTGATTGTCTGATAAGTAAGATGATCCGTGCTTCGGAGGGCACGTTAAGCCGTCGGTCCCGGTCACTGTCTTTGACATTGGTCGTTACCTAAAACCATGTCAGAGGCTTTTAAGGCGGTTTAAAAACTCTGACACTAGTGTTATTCACTAACACACTCGATAAGAAGACTCGGTAGCCCAGCAGGAGTACGCATTGCTAGCACTTTCGCAAGTTAAGCAACCTGCCCTAGGTAGCAGCAGTGTGGATCACGGCCGGACCAGGAGCGGCGACCCACGGTTCCGCTGTCTGCAAGGCACTGCGTCGCCTCGCGTGCGTAAAATCTTGTGAAATTGCTATTACATAATGTATTGTCTTAAGATAAAGCCTCACCAATGAACCCGTAGAAGCACACGGCCGCGCCCCGTATGATGCCCGACAGCCCGTATGGGGCGAAGCCCCCGCTGCCGTAGTAGCGCCCGGTGTTTTGGGGCACCTCTGACGCCGGGATACGCCAGTTTTTGGTGTCGGCTGGAAGGAAAGAAAATTTTTATTATAACTCATTTTGTCCAAAGTCATTATACACTATTCTAGAGTTAAAGTAAAACAGAAAAATTGAAGTTTTTAATATGTTTATACTAAATTATTTTAGTGCATAAAACATAAACAGCTAAATAATAAATGTTTGAGCAATGCTCGCACATTTCGGCTGCACGCGGCCACATACTATGTGGGTCTCGTGTCAGCTGTTCTAACTTTACATTTTACATCTATTAAACACTACAACTGAGATACTATAGAACAGCAATCGAGAAAGGACCCGTCACACCCAACTACAACATGTAACAGATATAACAATAAACAGTTTCTACGTGACATGTCTTGTGTCCCCAAACCAACATCTAACATCCACAACATCAACATTCATGTATGGTGAAAACCAAAACCTGCGCCGTACAATAAATTTAAAACCCCCGGCTTTCAAGCATTCACTCCCTATATCTTTAAAACCGGTATCCATAGCTAAGACCAACTCTATCATGTCAGCCTAAACACCGCACCCATTCGTTTAGGCGCTACAATGCCACAAACAGACAGTCTTAAATTTAATTTATTTTCGATTCATCAAAAATGTATGAATTAAGT
This sequence comes from Acrobasis consociella, assembly GCA_963555685.1. Taxonomy (NCBI): domain Eukaryota; kingdom Metazoa; phylum Arthropoda; class Insecta; order Lepidoptera; family Pyralidae; genus Acrobasis; species Acrobasis consociella. The sequence goes on from OY743118.1 coordinate 1,755,005, forward strand.
ACCTTAATTTAGATAATCTCAACAAGTGTAAAAGTAAAACCTACTTTGGATTGATAAAAATGACTTTCTGGAAAAAAGCATGCCTTTTCACTGGAAATAAATATCTACAAATAACACTAATATTACAAAGACGTAAGTTTGTGAGTATGTGTGGGTGTGTGTGTATGTGTGTTTCTTACTTCTTCACGCTCAAACGTCTAGACCAATTTCGGTATGCAGAGAGCTGACACCCTGGATGAACACAGAGGCTACTTTAGGCGCGGGTAACACCGGGGAGCGCAGCTAGTACATTAATATAAATATGTTATGCATAACAAGGCTATAAAAAAGTCTATATCTATTACTATTACCTTTAAAAGATCCAGATATGATAACGAACAACACCACGCATAAGTTGACGCCGGTACAGAAGTTGTTGAACTTCGTCGACTCTTTCACTCCAAATGCTAACGCCACTGTAAACAAAGTAATCATAAGTAAGCAATTAATTTTCAACAAAAAATTTTTTAGAATACATACATACATACTATCACGTCTTTATCCCTAATGGGGCAGACAGAGCATTTTGGGTCTTGTGGTTCTATGCAGAGTCCAGGGCCGCAAGACCCAAAAGCCACTTTTAGCGTCATGGTGGGCGAGAAGATGAAAAAGCAATCAATACAGTGATGGGTTGCTAGCCGCATCGCCTGTTAACGTGATTCGCATTTTTGCCCATTCCCTCGATCGGCTTTTACGATCTGCGTGGGAAGAAAAGCAGCTGGTACATTCAAAGTTTTTTTTTATTCCTCCCAGACCAGCATGGGAGTTATATATGGGATGTGGTTCTATGCAGAGTCCAGGGCCGCAAGACCCAAAAGCCACTTTTAGCGTCATGGTGGGGGAGAAGATGAAAAAGCAATCAATACAGTGATGGGTTGCTAGCCGCATCGCCTGTTAACGTGATTCGCATTTTTGCCCATTCCCTCGATCGGCTTTTACGATCTGCGTGGGAAGAAAAGCAGCTGGTACATTCAAAGTTTTTTTTTATTCCTCCCAGACCAGCATGGGAGTTATATATGGGAGGGGATGTTAGAATACTGTAACAAAATTTTCAATTTTATGTCTTACTATTTTTCAAGTAATAGTAGTTAGTATAATAGTATTTTTCAAGTAGTATATTACGGAAAACCACACGTTTTATTAACAAAAACAACCGACTTCAATTTCTTTTAGGATTTTTTTCCATATCTCCAAAGTTCTTCATCATGACTTCACTAAATTATTATGTTACCAACTTGGTATTAAAGGCTTTAAAATAATAAAAAAATCATCAAAATCGGCCCACGGCTGACGAACATATCGCGTAACATACATACAAAAAAATACACTCGAATTGATAACCTCTTCTTTAAGAGTAGGTTAAAAACATTATATTTAGTAACCAAGATTTCTCAGCCTGTTCTTTATGTCAGTGTCCGTTATGTATTATTACCACAGGTATGGTACTTCATAGAAGCGGAGTATCATTTATGTCTACTACTACTACAAACGAAACTATACATCTGTGCAAACGGCAATGTGTGTGTGTTCGACATACCCGTAATAAATGGAACCACGGGCTATACTAGATCACTGTAGTATAATGAAATTAAAATAACAGTCAAAAACTTTTTTCGTTGTTTGTCTATTAATTAAGCTATTGCATAGCTTCTATCGCGGGCCTTGAGCGCGGGGACCGAATCCAGAAATTCCGTAACGAAAAAACCTCACGCTCCCCACTCCGCCTACCATGTAGGTTGCCGCTTCGTCTCCGTCGTTAGTTTGCGACGTTGCCGTCCTTCCTTGTAAAAAATCACCAACCGAACGGAACCACCGTAATGCAATAGCTTTACCGCGGCAGTCCCCGAGTGCCACACGTCTTTTTTTTTATTATTATTATTGTTGGCGACGCAAATAAAAATACATACATACTATCACGTCTTTATCCCTAATGGGGCAGACAGAGCATTTTGGGTCTTGTGGTTCTATGCAGAGCCCAGGGCCGCAAGACCCAAAAGCCACTTTTAGCGTCATGGTGGGCGAGAAGATGAAAAAGCAATCAATACAGTGATGGGTTGCTAGCCGCATCGCCTGTTAACATGATTCGCATTTTTGCCCATTCCCTCGATCGGCTTTTACGATCTGCGTGGGAAGAGAAGCAGCTGGTACATTCTAAGTTTTTTTTTATTCCTCCCAGACCAGCATGGGAGTTATATATGGGAGGGGGATGTTAGAATACTGAAACAAAATTTTCAAATTAGTCAACTAACGCCATCTATGTCTTTCTATTTTTCAAGTAATAATAGTTAGTATAATAGTATTTTTCAAGTAGTATATTACGGAAAGCCACACGTTTTATTAACAAAAACAACCGACTTCAATTTCTTTTAGGATTTTTTTCCATATCTCCAAAGTTCTTTGTCATGACTTCACTAAATTATTATGGGACCATAATAAAAAAATCATCAAAATCGGCCCACGGCTGACGAACATATAGCGTAACATACATACAAAAAAATACACTCGAATTGATAACCTCTTCTTTAAGAGTAGGTTAGAAACAATTATATTTAGTAACCAAGATTTCTCAGCCTGTTCTTTATGTCAGTGTCCGTTATGTATTATTACCACAGGTATGGTACTTCATAGAAGCGGAGTATCATTTATGTCTACTACTACTACAAACGAAACTATACATCTGTGCAAACGGCAATGTGTGTGTGTTCGACATACCCGTAATAAATGGAACCACGGGCTATACTAGATCACTGTAGTATAATGAAATTAAAATAACAGTCAAAAACTTTTTTCGTTGTTTGTCTATTAATTAAGCTATTGCATAGCTTCTATCGCGGGCCTTGAGCGCGGGGACCGAATCCAGAATTTCCGTAACGAAAAAACCTCACGCTCCCCACTCCGCCTACCATGTAGGTTGCCGCTTCGTCTCCGTCGTCGTCCGTTTGCGACGTTGCCGTCCTGCCTTGTAAAAAATCACCGACCGAACGGAACCACCGTAATGCAATAGCTTTACCGCGGCAGTCCCCGAGTGCCACACGTCTTTTTTATTATTATTATTGTTGGCGACGCAAATAAAAATACATACATACTATCACGTCTTTATCCCTAATGGGGCACAGAGCATTTTGGGTCTTGCGGTTCTATGCAGAGCCCAGGGCCGCAAGACCCAAAAGCCACTTCTAGCGTCATGGTGGGCGAGAAGATGAAAAAGCAATCAATACAGTGATGGGTTGCTAGCCGCATCGCCTGTTAACATGATTTGCATTTTTGCCCATTCTCTCGATCGGCTTTTACGATCTGCGTGGGAAGAGAAGCAGCTGGTACATTCTTAGTTTTTTATTTCTCCCAGACCAGGATGGGATGCAAATAAAAATATGTGGGAAATACAGTATACTGCGGAATATTTTATACAAAACGCGAAAACGGAAACATATGTACACAGAAAACAATGATAAAAATAGAACACGCTGTAATATATTTAAATCTGCCGCTGGCAATAGAAAAAAAGAAAAGTAAAAGTTCTTAGTGGCCAGCATAAAAATTAAACCTAATAAAAATAAACAAAAGTAGAACTCTTTTGTGCGTAGTAATTTAGTATAGCCCGTAGTATGTATAACAACAAAAAATGTAAAATTTTAAACCTGAGAACGCCATGATGACGGTAAAGGCAAGTATGTCCGGGTAGCTCGCCAGATGCGGAGAATCCATGGGGAAGGCGGCCTGCAGCGTGCTGGATATGGACTTATCTAAGAGCGAGTCCAGGTACTCGCTAAGGGCTTTCACTACTGATGCGGCTCCTGTGAATATTACGAACATTTTAAACGTATCTCGTCGTAAGTCTTACTAATTGACATATAATGTATACCAGCTATTTTTGAATATATGGCGGCGTGAATATTGTCATACGTTAAATATGTACGTAAGTATTTCTTCTACTCCTGTACTGTTAACTGTCTTATAAATAGACACGATGATAATAATTTAGAATTTCAGGAAAGCCTATAGTCTATTTCCTATAACAGCACGTGTTTATACAATATTTAACATAGAAAGAACGAGACAAAAGATATTGTAACTGAAGTACGTATAGCAAAAGTTAAGTTTCATGAATTTGAGAGTTAATATTAGTTTTTTGTGCAATTAAGGGGGGTTTGTAAGGTTGCATCACAACTCACCTATAATATACTCGAGTATGAGATTCCAGCCAATGATGAAGGCGATGAACTCGCCGACACACACGTAGCTGTACACGTACGCGGAGCCGGCTTTGGGCACGCGCGCTCCGAACTCGGCGTAGCAGAGGCCTTAAACAATCGTTTTTAGGTAATAATTGACGCCGTGTGGCAGGGTCGCCATGTAATGTTACGCGGTGAGGGTAACTACTATACACACTCGGAATAGGTTCGTAGATAACAGCTTCTTTATTGTTGGTTAACAGGGTTTATATCCGTGTGGTTTCCGGCAGAGTAGAATAGGACCATTCCAAGTCTTCCCGTGGATGTCGAAGAAGTGAATTAGGAATAACAAGCTAAACAAAGCTTATAAACATCAATGAGACCTCTCCAACACGTCTGGCAAGCAAGGAGAGTGTAAGCCTATTCCTCCGGCTGCTTTGGCCAAGTATGGCTCTGGTAGTACAGAGAGGGTCGCGTGCTCCTGCAGTGGAGACTAAAAGACCTGATGATGATGATGATGAATTCGCTATAAGTCTACGACTTATGGCCCTCGAACGTGATCCCCATTGGGTCTCGTAAGAAGGCTCAAGATTTGGCAACGCGCTTTAATGGAGAGGGCTATGCTCGGTGTTGCCCTACGTGATCGAATAAAAAGTGATGAAATTCGTAGGAGAACAAAAGTCACTGACATAGCTCAGCGGATTAGTTCGTTGAAGTGGCAGTGGGCGGGACACATAGCGCGACGAACGGATGGCCGATGGGCAAATAGGTTCTCGAATAGCGACCACGTACGGGCAAGCGAACACCCACCTACAAGATGGTCACCCAACCGAAGTCGCTGGTTTGCAGTCATTTTGAAAATCTTTGGAAGAGGCCTACGTCCAGCAGAGGACGCTATGTTGCTGAAATGATGATGATAATGAATTCTTGGCTTTGCCGAGGCACCGTTTCACCACTCTACTCGGTAGATGCAACTGGGGAGGCGCTTAAATGAAAAGATTATCTAATTATAATGCATCCTTACCAGCAAACACACTAGCAACGGCAGCCAGTAGAAACGACAGTATGACCGCCGGACCAGCGTAGTTCTTCGCCACATCTCCAGCCAACACGTACACCCCCACTCCCAAAGTACTGCCGACCCCTAGGGCCGTTAGATCCAGAGCCGAGAGGACTCGGGCCAGACGAGCGACCCCCTCTTCTGCCGCTTTGCGCCGGGAAAGCACCCGGTAGGCCAGGCGGGCTGCGCGGGAGGCCCCAGCTTTTATACCACCTGAAACAAAGCGCATAGGCACAGGATGCATATAAGTATTACATACAGCCGACGACTACGTACGACCGACGACCTACAAGGCAAGAAAGGGGGAGAGGTGCGAGGATGGGGGACGGGGACGCACATTGCGCGGGAGTATGTAATTCTGCGACAGGGAAAATATGTAGAAATTTTATTTAAGGGTCCGGCGGACCTAGACCAAAATACAACTTTCCATACAAACGTAGTCTACGTTTTATTTCAAAACGACATGTCCGATTTGGGCAAAATTTTGTAATTTCAAAGATATTGCAATTATCTAGGTTTATATTAAGTTTCCGACAGTAAAAATATGAACTTGAAATAGAATATAGTGTTTTATATCATTTTTGACCATTAGTATGGGAAACTTCTAAATCGTTATATTTTCTTTCCAGTTCATAATTTTACTATAGGAAACTTAATATAACCCTAGATAATTGCAATTTCTTTACAATTACCAATTTTTACCGGAATCTGACATGTGGTTTCAAAATTAAACGTGTACTACGTTTGTATGGAGAAGTCTAGGGTCGCCGGACTCTTAAAAGAGTCAATTTATAGATTGTTAACATAAAGGCCCTCTCTCCCCACCCCAGACAGATTTGTATTTCGTAAGTGTAAGAGGGCAGTAAATGAGTTTCTTTCGGCATTTCTTCTTAGCAGCTGTCGTTGCGAAACGCCGGAATCGGTAGCTTTTCTTTAAAATAAATTTAATTTTAATAAATATAACACTATGTAACACGTAATGTAAATTATACTTATTTTACATGTAAAGGTACCTGTAAAAAGGTCTAGTTATGAAAATTTATGTTGATGCACCAAAATTTGACATTTACAACTTACAACCCGTACAAGAACAGTATAAAAGTATTTTCACGATTTTCTACCTCTACAAACAAAAAGATGGCTATAATAAGTTTGATGTTATTGTCTGTATGTATGTGTGTTTGTCTGCTCTCAAACAAATGGAGCAATTTTGATAAGTAATTTCTTACGTAAAAGCAAGTTTCCTTGCGGTGGTTCTTAGCTATGTTTGATGAAAATTCTAAAGTTATTGGAGGAAAACTATTGAAATTACGGGATTTTTAATTTGCCTGGCAAATAAACTTGTATACGTACATTTTACTTTACAAAATATTATTTGATGAAGAGGCACACACATATTTAATTCAGTCCCTTTACTAAAATATTAAAAATCACTTTATCCACTCCACTTAAAAATCTCTTTAACACAATATCTTTACTTCAACAGCACTTTCTAAAACCACCTTCCAATGACAAAGTTGGTAAATAAATAAGAAAAAAACATCGTACAGAGAAAATGCTAACAAAGCTATTTCTTCCACATTTAGTGCACGATTAAACATTTTATGCTTTCCTGCGTTTATGATTATGTAAACAATGCAAAAAAGGCTAACTACTGAGAGACGCACGTCCGACCTTCGGCCATTTTAATAGCTTACAAATGTTACGTGTTATATTGTATAACAATACCACAGAGTTTATATAAGTATTTATTCATATTTGTTTTATTAAAATAACAGATTTTATTCAGCACAAAAAGAACACCAGGTTGATAAAAGCATATCAATCATGAAAAAATATGAATATTGTAAATTGGCCTCTCCCATGCTGGTCTGGGAGAAATAAAAAAAACTTAGAATGTACCAGCTGCTTCTCTTCCTACGCAGATCGTAAAAGCCGATCGAGGGAATGGGCAAAAATGCGAATCATTTTAACAGGCGATGCGGCTAGCAACCCGTCACTGTATTGATTTCTTTTCCATCTTCTCGCCCACCATGACGCTAAAAGTGGCTTTTGAGTCTTGCGGCCCTAGGCTCTGCATAGAGCCGCAAGACCCAAAATGCTCTGTCTGCCCCATTAGGTATAAAGACGTGATAGTATGTATGTATCTATGTATGTAAATTGGCCAGGACCATAAAAATCAGTTTTGGTTGTAATTGAACCTCCAACAGTATTACATACAGAACGGAAAGACCTGTTCCCGACTATCCCGAGAAAAATGCGTCCCCGCACCTCTCCCCCGTTCTCGTGCAGCCGCCTCTACAAGGCGAGAACGGGGGAAGGTGCGGAGACGAGGGGGGGAGGTGCGGAGACGGGGGGGTGCGGAGACAGGGGCGGGGATGCATATTGCGCGGGACCTTAGGAGATTCCATTCTGTATGTAATACTTTATTAGGTATATTAATTCTGTTACAATACACTAACAATAAAATCACCGTCGGAAACTGGCAGGCAGTTGTCTGGAAATTGCGCCCCGAGGGCCGGTAGCACAAGAGGTGAATCGGAAAAACGTAAAATGTATTTAAAAATTTACAGTTTTTCCGCAATAGGGGTGACGACAGAGTTGGAAAAGTATGATTGTAATTAGACCGTCTTTTAGATTATGTAAAAAATAAGAGAGTGTCTCCGCTGCCGACGCCGGCTCCTAAAAATATTACTATTAGGAACCGGCGGTAGGTATACTGCCAACAGCCGATATTTGAAACACCAGCAGCCGGCGCCAGCACTCAGAATTTGCCGTGGAGTCACAGATTACTATGTGGAGTGTAGCTTAGGTTCGTTAGGTTTCCTGTGACCAAAACACGAGCGACTCAAGTTAAGAGTCTCCCGTACCCTAGACTAAAATACAACTTTCCATACAAACGTAGTCTACGTTTTATTTCAAAACGACATGTCCGATTTGGGCAAAATTTTGAAATTTCAAAGATATTGCAATTATCTAGGTTTATAACTGGTTTCCGACGTAAAAATATGAACTTGAAATAGAATATAGTGTTTCATATCATTTTTGACCATTAGTATGGGAAATTTCTAAATCGTTATATTTTCTTTCCAGTTCATAATTTTAGTATAGGAAACCAGTTATAACCCTAGATAATTGCAATTTCTTTACAATTACCAATTTTTACCGGAATCTGACATGTGGTTTCAAAATTAAACGTAGACTACGTTTGTATGGAGAAGTCTAGGGTAAGGGGACTCTTAAGGGCGAAAGTTACACAGAAACAGGTGCAAGGATGAAAAATGACGAAAATATACTTTTAAATAGTCGCTATGTTGTTAATCTTTGCGCCGGCTCCAAATGACGGTGCCGGCGCCGGTACCGGTATTTAAGGCCGGCGCCGGCAGCGGAGGCACTGCGAAAGTATAAAGGACACATATTTTTTTAATGCATATTCCCTAATTTTTGCGGAAACGAGTCAGAGAGATACATATAATTTAAAAAAAAAAAGGTACTTACGTAATAAAGCGAACATAATCACAGTGAAACAAGTAACACTGCAGAGTCTTGTCAGACAAATGACCCGGCAATTGGTAACATTCGCGGGCAGACATCAATTGTGTCTCAACTCATTGGTTCGCAATTGAAATATCTCCCACTGATTGGGACTTCGGGCTCCACCCTAATATTACGGCCGTAGACTTCTAATAATTTATTTGTCTCGATCTCTTCGATAGACAAATATGCTACTCATCAAATTTAGATAAGAACTAAATTTAGTCAGACGTACATCAATCATAGTTATATATTATACAACGTGAAAGATACATACCCGTAATAAATCGAACCCGAAAAGGAAACTAAAAAAAATCGGCATTTCTATACAAAAGTCCGCAGTCGCCCTGGCAATTTGTTTGGGAAGGCAGAATTTTTTTTGACCGCATCTAAATTGGTCCATCCATTCGAGCGCTGCAATACCACAAACAGACACACAGTCAGACAGAAACTAGCGTCAAAGTTATAACACCTCTCTTTTTTGTCGGGGGTTAAAAACGTGAAACATGTTAATAACTAGGCGATGCCGCTATTTACACAACACTATTTTGATTCCCCTTTTCCGTCTTCACGACCACAAATGCACTAAACATGGCCTTTGCATTTTACGGCTCTGTCTGCCCCGTTATGGTCACATATGTCGTCATGGTAAGCACAGCAGCTAAATATACAGCTGACAAGAAAGAAAACAGCGCTTCTATTCTTTTAGCTTGTAATATAGTTTGGTTATGTTATGACTAGTCCATCTGTATGAAGTCTATGGACTGACGGAGATATTCATTAACTACCAGATTTTTTCGGGGTTAAGTGCTATCCACAATAAAAATATATTATATGAAAGGAAACGGAAATATAATTTTAAATTTTGTCTCCATCCAGTCCGCTTCAAACTATTTTACGGGTGTGAACTACTTACAGTTTAAAGTGAGAATGTGAAGCTTTTCTATGCACATTTGCAAAAAGCGGTCACTTTTGGCTTATGTGCATAGAAAAGCTTCACATTCTCACTTTAAACTTTAAACAGCAGTTCATTAAATAGTTTGAACCCCGAAAAATTCAAGTATCCCCTTAAATGATGAGATCGATGAGTAGTTTGGTTGATAAGTAATGATATTGACAGATCATAGACTGTGTGCAATTAAATAAGTTATGAAGATAAGTGCGGGTGAATAGCAGAGTTTGATATGAGAATAAAAGAGTAATTTTTACTGCAAGTTCAATGCTCTATACTGCCAGACAGTATGATACTGTAAATAAATCAATTTATATGGACAAATCAATTAATTAGTCCATCAGATGGTTAATAATGATTATTTGATAAATTAATAAGCGGCCAAGTGCGAGTCGGACTCGCCCATGAAGGGTTCCGTAGTAGCAAATAACATAATATAAAAGTCTTGTAGTATGTTTTTTTAATTTTTATATTTGAGTTGATTGAATGAAAGGTAAATTGCTGTTTACGATTTATGACGTATTAAAAAAAAACTACTTTCTAGATCTCGTTCAAACCAATTTTCGCTGGTAGTTTTCATGGTAATGAACAACATATATTTTATTTAGTTTTATCATTCTCTTATTTTAGAAGTTACGGGGGGGGGGGACACTTTTTTCCACTTTGGAAGTGTCTCTCGCGCAAAGTATTCGGTTTAGAAAAAAATGCTATTAGAAACCTCAATATCATTTCTGAAGACCTATCCATAGATACCCCACACGTATGGGTTTGATGAAAAATAAATTTTTGAGTTTCAGTTCTAAGTATGGGGAAACCCCAAAATTTACTGTTTTTTTTTTCTATTTTTGTGTCAAAACCTTAATGCGGTTCACATTATACATCTACTTACCAAGTTTCAACAGTATAGGTCTTATAGTTTCGGAAAAAAGTGGCTGTGACATACGGACGGACAGACAGACAGATAGACAGACATGACGAATCTATAAGGGTTCCGTTTTTGCCATTTGGCTACGGAACCCTAAAAACTGAGTCCATTATGTTTGGATACTCATGGTCAAAATAAGACAGTAATCTTCTAATCCAGTTCACATAGTCATCTTGGAAATAGGTAATACTCAGAGGTAATATGATACGAGTCAGAGAATGGAATGCGCTTATGGTTGCTATATTGCAATTTTATCTTTCAATGTTTGATTAAGACTGTTGCCTTTTTAGGCTGGAATGTTAGATGGTCAAATGTCGTTTCATATTCTAGTTTAGCTGTGTGACCGGGCTTCGCTCGATGAAAAACACGCAGAAAAAGAGGTTCTATGAAAATGATACCTCACTAGATCCATTTTTGGCCCAAAAACCTTTTACAAATTTTTATCGAATATCTTTTTTTGACGTTTTTTTCTCGATCATAAGAGAGGCAACACGTAAACGCTTGAAATATTCACTTGTATATTCATTTTAATTGTAAATAATTAAAATTTCTAACATCAAAATTGACCAAGTGGATGAATTTACAAAAATCCAACTCCTAAGAGGTTTATTAAAAACGTGACCATTTTACAATAGGCTATTTTACTGTGTATGTTTTTGATTAAAGTATCCTCCTCCGTGCTAAGTACTGCCTCCGTGGTGTAGTGGTTAGAGCGTTCGGCTCACACCCGGAGGTCGCGGGTTCGATTCCCAGCGGGGGCAATGACTTTGTGTTGTTGTCCTAGTTTGATTAGGACATTGCAGGCTGATCACCTGATTGTCTGATAAGTAAGATGATTCGTGCTTCGGAGGGCACGTTAAGCCATCGGTCCCGGTCACTGTCTTTGACATTGGTCGTTACCTAAAACCATGTCAGAGGCCTTTAAGGCGGTTTAAAAACTCTGACACTAGTGTTAGTCACTAACACACACGATAAGAAGAAGATTAAAAACAAAAAATTAAACTTAAAAGTTTTTTAAGACAGCATGTATTTTAGTAAATTAATGAAGCAGCAATTAGCATTTCATATATAAGAGTGGGTATCCAAGGGACGGAAAAAGAAACAGGGGAAGACAAACACATAAGATGGGAGGACGAGCTCAAACTTACTGCAGGTCCTAACTGGAGAAGGATCGCCAAAGACAGGAGGCAATGGAAGTGGTTGGAGGAGGCCTTTGCCAAAAGGCACACTGACCTCAGAGACATTTTATAAGAAACACCAATACAACCAAGAGTTCAGGATAAAGGGCTTATACAATACAATTTAAGAGTGGGAGCATGGGGGGACATGCACAATCTCTTTCATATGAGGAGACCTTTAAATTAGATTTAAGAAGCTTATTTTTGGGCAGATTAAAAAAAAAAAACCATTTGTTTGTGTTACTTATTGATATATAATAAAAATAATTGATTAAAATACCATATTGAATATAAATATTTATGGACAACTCTTACAGATTGAGCTAGCCCCAAGTAAGTTCGAGACTTGTGTTATGGGATACTAACTCAACAGTACTATATTTTAATTAAAAGCAAATTCATTTTTACTAATAAGGAAATATTTGAAAGCCATAACAAAATTTAATTTTATTATAAAAAAATATACATGAATATATATTTTTTAAATTATCCACATGAAGATGGCGAGTCATAGAACAACCGCCATTTTTTCAATTTTCAGTAACTTTATTTTTCTCCTAGATATCCCTAGGAGAATATTTTTTGTCAGATGTCTGCCAACTTCAGTGTCATTTTATAGGTACATATTAGGATAAACATCCATCATAATGTAAGGTTTCTTTGGGATTATCAAAAATGTGACCATTTTGCAATTTGTGGGTTCACGCAGCGAGCATTACCTAATTGTTTATGCTGACCGAGCTGTGTAGCAAATCACGAGAAGAACAGATGGCATTAGAACATGCCATCTGATTTTGGAGAGGTTAACCAACTAATTTTTCACATAACACTTTAGTCTAGGTACTTAAATAATTAACTTAAAGTGGGCATTTACTTTATAACTAAGCCAGCTGAGTAAATAATTTTATTGCTTTACATTTAGTGAACATTTAGCTATAATTACAAAATGGTCAAATGGCAAAATTAAGCCTATCGCCACAGGTATGGCACTTCAACCAAACGGAGCAGCATATATACCTAGTACTACTACAAACGAAACAATCCGTCCGTGCACACGTCAAATGTGTGAGTTAAACAATCAGGGTCGCCACCACAGAATTTGTTGCTATGCTTACCTGTTTTTATCACTCGAAAATCTATAAAATTTTCGTTATTTATTGTTTTCCGTGGATAAACAATGATAATGTGCGCAGTTTCTCACCATAATAATTCAATAATCCTAAGTGACTCGCGTAATGTCAATGTGCGACTAACAATAACCCTGTTTTACTGCCACTTACACCTCACAATAACGGGGGAAGGGTTGCGGGGACACCAGATTGCGGGGGACGGTGCGAGTTTCCATTCTGTATGTAATACTATTATTAATTCTGTGCTATCGCTAATAAATTTATTTCTGTTTTTCCTAAAGGCTGACTGGTAAAGAATGCATTAGCATTAAGTCCACCTTTTGTACCATTATGGACAATAAAGATTTAATAAATAAATTAAATTAAAGCACATCATCATCAGGGCTTATTAGTCTCCACTGCAGGAGCAAGATTCCTCTGTACTATCAGAGCCATACTTATCCAGAGCAGCCAGAGGACTTTGGCACTCTCCTCACTGGCCAGACGGCTTAGAGGTCTCATGATGTTTATAAGCTTTGTTTAGCTTGTATATTCTAAGTCGCCTTCTACGACATCCACAGGAAGACTAGGAGAGGTCCTATTCTACTCTGCCGGGAACCACACGGCACTAAAGCATTAAAATAAATTAAAGTACAGAGTCTGCATTATACAGTAATCTCCGCGGTACGAGGACGGCCGACCAAATAACTGACACGGTGGCAAGATAAGTCGGCATTGTACAGTAACCTAAGCAAGACGTGAACATTTTAGTGTTTACTTGAAGAAGTGACGAGTGGTTACATCAGAAGTCAAACTTACCATCTTCATAGGCCTGCCGAACAGTGTACCGCTGGTGCCCATTCTCCACAGCAGAAGGTTGCTCTATAAACCCCGTCCCTTCTGTGTAATTCATGGTTTTTCATGAAAATATTGAATTTCAAGTCGCACTTAACCTATTTTGGTAACACACGGCGGTCTTAAAAACAAGAACGATAATAACTGACTGAGCCAGTAGTCTTAAAACAACTATGACTTGGGACTATAATAGATATATTTTATTTCGTAAAACGATTTTATGATTTACACTGCACGGAAAAGAAATACGAAACTGCGGTGTCCAGCCGTGTTGCACTTATGTCAACGTCAAACTAGTAAAAGTAATGTCAAATCCGGATAGACCAATCAGAGACAAATGCGTTTTAGTGTTGGAAACACTTCTTCTTATATTCTTCTTCTTATATTTAAGAGCTGGGCTCTTGTCGGTGGAGTGCTTTCCATGTCTCTCTTCCTTCCGCTAAGTTCTTAACCTCTTTATATGTTTTCACTTTTAATTTTTCTTTTATTTGGTCTATAAATTTCCTTCTGGGTTTTCCTACTCCTCTCTTTCCTTCTATTTTTCCTTCCATTATTGTTTTAAAGAATGCATCGTGGCGTAGTAGATGACCGAACATTTTGCCTCTTCTATTTTCTATAATTTGTATTATTTGTCTTTTCTCTCTCCCATCCTCTAATACCTTCTCATTTGTAATTTTTTCTGTCCAACTAATTTTTTTTATTCTCCTCCAGCACCACATTTCAAATGCTTCTAATCTATCTCTATCCTTTTTGGTCATCGTCCACGTTTCACATCCATACAAGGCAGTGCTCCATATAAATGTTTTAATAAATCTTTTACGTAAACTTTCTTTAATACCAGAACAAAATATGTATTTTTTACTCTTAAATGTACTTTTTGCAATAGCAATCCTCTTCTTAATATCTTCTGAGCATCTTGCCTCTTCGTTGATATTAGTTCCTAAATATTTGAAACTCTGAACTTGTTTTATTATTAAGTTGGATGTTTTTAATTACTGGACCTGACTTTGAGACAATTAAGGACTTGGTTTTATTTATGTTTATACTCAATTTATGTTCTTTAAAAATATTATTCATTGCTTCTATTAACTTTTCTAACTGTTGTGAACTGCTTCCAAGGGCTGCTATGTCATCTGCAAATCTTATAAAATGTATCTTTTCTCCATTAATACTAACTCCTCCTAAATCTTGGTCTTTGATTTGAGATATTGCTGCTTCTATAAATAGATTGAATATCAGTGGAGAAAGTGGACAACCCTGCCTCACTCCCTGTCGTATTTTAGCCTGTCTTTTTTCATTATTACTTTCTATTATTGTCTCTTGTTCTTTATACAGTTCTTTGATTATTCTCCTGTCTCTATAGTCTATGCCAGCATTCTTAAGCGCCTTCATCATTAGTATCCAATTTACTTTATCGAACGCTTTCTCTAAATCTATAAACGCAATATGTGTTTCTAAACCAAGTTCCAATCTTCTTTCTATTATAATTCTAAGTGCTAAAACTGCTTCTCGAGTGCCTTTGTTTTTGCGAAAACCATATTGGTCGTTGCCTACTATATTTTCTACTTTAGGTCGGATTCTATTTTGTATTATTTTTATCAATATTTTTGATGCTTGTGTAATTAAACTAATTGTTCTATATTCTTCACATCTTTTCGTATTTGGTTTTTTTGGTATCGTAACGGTTCTACTTATTTTAAAATCATTTGGTATTTTCCTGTTTTATATATTTCTTGTATTAATTTAAATATCTCGTCTATGAGTGTGTGACATTTAATATATTTAATAAGTTCTATTTGTATTCCATCTACTCCAGCGGCCTTGTTATTTTGTAAACTATTGAGTGCAAATTCAAATTCTTCGCGCGTTATTTCAGGCCCTATCTCGTTTTCTTCTACCACAGATATAGATGTAATAGATAACGCATGTATCAAGATTTGTATGGAAACCAAGCGTGCCAACTTTTTTAATGCCTACTGTGACGTCAGACGCAATTTTAGTGATGGGAAATTCAAACCGATTCAAAGAAACCGCTCACTACGATTTAAACGATTTATTGAAGACGCACGCCGCCGCCATGATCGTCTCGCTCATACTCATCGATTTTATATCTGTGGTCTCGCTCGCTCACTCCGCGCTCGCTAACCATACGATCGATTAACATTTAAGTTAATCGATTTGTGATAAAAATCACAATCGATTTTCTGATTGACGAATGATATGAAATTGGATAAACAAATGATACTAAACGGAAAATTGTTTGATAATAAAGAATAAATATTTGTACTCAAATTATTTCAATTTAACTAAAATTTAAACTATACCAACTTATTAAAATTTAAATTAAAACTAAAAATTACAAATAATGTAAATATTTTAATTGAACTTTAAAAATAAAACTATTATTATTCTTAAATAACCGGCCAAGTGCGAGTCGAATTCTCTAATTTTCTAATCTCTAATTTAATTATCTATAAAAAAACACGTTTTTACCGATTTCAATGCGTTTTTTAAATGTTGAAGCAACTTCCCTTGCGGTCGTTCTTAGCCATGTCAGGCTTGTCTCACATACCGCTTCAATGGGGAAATGCAGTATGGACGACTCACTAACGAGCAATGAGCAGTGACGCACGCGCGGTTTTGTTCACCAACGTGTGACCAGTAGTTCAAAGAGCGACCATATTATATACATGAACTCTGAAAATATTACCCTCATTTTCTAAAGTGTAAATTAGGAAATTAGCTTGTTTATAATCTATTAAATTGGCTCTTTAATAATAGTTTATATCATTCGTCAGTCCGATATCGATTAAAATCGATTATTGGTATATGTTGTAGAACGAACAACACTAGTCGCTAAATTTTACTGACGAATGAGAAATTGCCGGTACCACGACGTCGTAGCGATGCGCGACAGTATCGCTTGTTTCGATATACATTGCTTCTTAACACACAACGTCGGATCAAACGCTCAAAGCAAACGCGGCAATGTAATGTGAATGTAGTTTTTAAACCTTAATCTATACTTATTTAGGTATAATCTTGGAATCACCGCTCGGAATGCTTAAAAAATTGTTTTAAAATGAATTTACGCATATTTTTCTTTTTAAATAACTTAGCTGTGATAGGAAATATGTCCTTGACTTTGGGCGCTTGCAATTTTTGGGCTGTTGCAGTTTATTATCACGCTACGAGGCATTTTTTTATTTTTCGCTGCCGTCCGGCTGCAATCACAGACGCGCGCGGACTGTCAGTAGCGGCGGCCAACCTCGACGCTTTGTCTGAGAACTTACACGCGAAGTAGGTGCATTTAAGTCGTCTATCTATATCTATGTCTGTGTCTTCTACCCTATTTTCATCTTCTATATCCTCATCACACAAACCTTCTCCATCATATTGGAAACACTATTGCTCATCAAATATCGCTTATAAAAACTTTATTAGATACTACCCGACCCGAAGGCCGCGACTTCGTTCGAGTACTTTATGACCGCGGAAAATGCTCATCAGGCGAAACAACTTTTGCTAAGGCGTCATTTTTTTATTTCTTATAGTTTAGCTGGACCATTATGGTTCTGCATCAGTTGTTTTGTTTCATTTTCCAAAATCAATTAAACCCCAAAATCAATTATATATTGCCCAGGCTTAACACAGCTATATAACAAAAAAAGTTTCATTTGAATCCGTCCAGTATTTCCGGAGATTAGAGTGTATATGTATAAAAAGACAAACGGACAGACATTTTTTTATACGTCTACATCACCCCAAATATTTTTTTTGGAAATTTGTTCAATGTACAGACACTTTTTTTTCTGTTTAATTATATTTATAGATACAGATTAAAAAACTAAAATTATATAACGATTCATCGATATCGATAAGTTTAATGATTGCCAACCCCTAAAAAAGTGCAATGAATGCCAAACTTGTGACGCGCATGACGTCTTTGCGTTGAAAAATTGCGTCATCCAGAATAGGCCTCCCATTGATGCTATGAGAAGAATTCTGAGGAAGAATTGTTTTTAATATGAAAATACTAAAAGATTTTTTTAGAAACACTTTTTCATAAAATTATTGTCCGTCGTCTGTTTGTTCAGCTAATATCCGTAACGGCTTAACCGATTTTGACGGGACTTTCACATGTAGCACAATAGATAGCTATATTAACTATTATGTAAAAAGTAATAAAATAACTATATGAAGTAGGTAGCACAGGCTTTAATTTAAAGAAAAAAGCTAATTTCACACAAAAAACAGGTCCATTATATGTACTCGCGTACGAATTGGCGAGCACCCCTCGCCGTCCACAAAATTTTTTAAACGTTTGTTTTGTTTTCGTGCGTGTAAGTGGCCAACAGTAAGTAGGTACCCAATCAAGCTATGGCCATAACTTGTAGGTACGAGTAACTACATACTATCACGTCTTTATCCCTAATGGGGCAGACAGAGCATTTTGGGTCTTGCGGCTCTATGCAGAGCCCAGGGCCGCAAGACCCAAAAGCCACTTTTAGCATCATGGTGGGCGAGAAGATGGAAAAGCAATCAATACAGTGATGGGTTGCTAGCCGCATCGCCTGTTAACATGACTCGCATTTTCGCCCATTCCCTCGATCGGCTCTTACGATCTGCTCGGGATGAAAAGCAGCTGGTACATTCTAAGTTTTTTCTTTTCTCCTAGACCAGCATGGGAGTCTCCTAGACCAGCATGGGAGTACGAGTAACTAATCTGTAGTTTATTAAGTATGTAGAAAAGTCAGTTTAAAAAAAAATATAGGAAAAGAAGCGCAAACATGCTGTAACCTTCTCTAAGTATACATGTTCTTACCAGAAGTGATAATTGTAAATTTAACATTTTTTTTGTTTGATGATGGCAATGAAGATAGATAATTAAGTAGATATCTATATCTATCTATATATATATACATATAATAAAACAGTAAAAAAAGTGTGTCTGTACATTAAATATATTTCCAAAAAAAATATTGGGGGCGATGGAGACGTAGTAATAGAGTAAGAATTTAAAAAAAAATGTCTGTCTGTTTGTCTGTATGTCTGTTTGTCTGTTTGTCTGTTTGTACACGCTAATCTCCGGAAATACTAGACGGATTCGAATGAAACTTTTTTTGTTATATAGCTATTAAGCCTGGGCAACATATAGGGTATAAATGATTTTGGAAAATGGAACGCCTGATGCTGAACCATAATGGTCCAGCTAAACTATAAGAGATATAAAAATGCCGCCTTAGTAAAAGTTGTTCAGCCTGATGAGCATTTTCCAGAGACATAAAGTCCACGCGAACGAAGTCGCGGGCTTCGGCTAGTTAATTAATAATATTCCTTCCTCAATGGTCAAGGTGTTCGCCTTGTTATCGGGAGGTCGTGGGTTCGAATCCCACTGGGAAGTAGGGGTATAGGAAGTATATGACTATAGGTATGTGAACAGTTGTTTAAAGTCTGGTTAGGATAATGCAGGCTTGTATTACCTGATTACCTATCCGATAAAAATTCGGTGTACACGTATAAAATGTGGTTCCTGAACTCTATCTAGCGTTTGCTCAAACCTATCCAAGGATTGGTTCTGGTCTACCCTTTGGGTTGCGGAGGTCAGAAGCAAGTCGCTCTGTGTAAAAAAACGACGGGTTGCACTCTGGGAGTGCCGGCAGAAGTGAAAACTTGAATATTAACGTTGTGCATTTTTGATATTTTGGAATGGTTAGGGAATAATTTTGCACGAATTGCTTTAATTATCAGTATAAAATATTACAAATCTTTTCTGAACCACAGTCTGTCACAAATGTCACAAGCATGACCAAATTCATTTTCAAATACACAGCAGTATGGCCACTACACAGACGGTCGAGCCATCAGCTGTCACCATCCATGGATGCGCGTAGCACGCTGTAACATAAACACACACGAACATTCGCGCAAGCGCCCTGCGCCGTCTTACGAATTTTCGATCAGGCCACGTGTCCTGACGCGAGTTTAACATTTTTTACCCTTTCCAAAAAAAGTGCACAACGCCGCTAAAGAAGTTTTCACTTCAAAAAACAGTAACCTCGTCCAATCTCCTAGGTTAGGATGCGGACCCGGGCTCTGAAGCGTTACCGCTGACGATGCAACCGGGAATACGCTCGCATAATCATTTCAGCCGCATAACGTCCACTGCTGGACATAGGCCTCTCCCAAAGATTTCCAAAATGACCGATCTAGAGCTGCTTGCATCCAGCGCTTTCCAGCGACCTTGGTGAGGTCGTCTAGACCACCTTGTGGGTGGGTGGCCTACGCTCGGATAAGATGATGAACATAATTAATTTTATTTCAGTGTTGCAGTTGCACCCAATAGACATACACGCTGACTTTTCATTGGTTTTGGAAAAAAAAATTTCGTATAGCAAATAAATTCCTCTATCCATATACGTAATCCAAATTTCTGTATGTCGTAAGATAAAAAAGTTGCGTAAATGATTTTCGATCGAGACCACGTAGTTATACGCCGGCCGCCTACTGCTTAATGTCGATGACCCCGGCCGGCCGGCGGGCGGTGTATGGCGGCGCTACTACTAATTGACCTCACAATTTTACTTTCGAGTTTTAGACAACATTTTTTGTTTCTGAATTTTTATTTTGACTAGCTAATTAGGTCTTACTAACGATGCCTACGAAGTGGCCTTCGGCTCCAAAACCAATAACAAATCATCGTGTATATTCACCCTTCCATATGCCACCTCCTACCTCTATATGGTGGCAACAGGGTAGCATCGAGATAGGTTTGGGGGTGACAATAGTGATTTTGCCCCCCAAGCTAGCAGCTAGCCAGCAGCAGCCAGCAAGCCTATTCAACCTGCTGATAAATCCGCCACTGCTGACAAATTTTAGTTTATAGTCAGATCTAAGACGTGCATAGATATAGATCTACTTACGTCTTAGATCTTACTAATCCGAGCATGGGCTCGGTTGCCTACAGTAGGCAACCGAGCCTACTACCAAGGTAAATATATAAAGGAAGAAGGTATATACTTATATATATTCATTGAAATCCATTTTTGAAAAATTAAAAAAAAGCAATCAACATTCAACAATTTAATTATATTTACTAAGTAGTTCTAATACCAAAGGAAACAAGTACTTTGGCATGAGTTTCCCGTACATATGATCCAAATGGTTCCAGAGCGGATAGTCTATCATTTTATATTCGACAACAGTCGACGCTGGTAGTTCTGATCTGAGGAGCGCCACGTCTTCAGGAGTGGACACGAAGTCATTGTGTCCGCAGAAAAGAGCCACGTCGAATGTAACTTCACTGAGGTTGTAGACAGGAGGAGAGGATGTTCCGTATAGCACCAAATTTTTAACAGCTCCATGGTCAAACTGTGCGAATTGTTTCCTATTTCCGACTTGAGCGAAATGGATTGCGGTCTTCCTCGACGTGCCTGATGGGAAATGATCAATCAGAGTCGGCAGGAACTCTGGCTCAAGCTGCGCCGGGTCACTGCCGAGAGCTAAAAATATCAATGAACCGCAAACCTCGTACCCCTTCACTGGAACGCTGCAAATCGTCCGAATAGTAGACCTTACATCCGAGTCGAAGCCTAGCAGTTCTTGGTAGTTTATCGCCTCAGCAATTTTATTTATGAACTCCGCTAATTTCACTAATATTGCCAAGATGCTTTTTATATTCTGTATATATGCGATGGGGCCCAGCGAGGCTAGAACTTTGATTTTCTCATTGTATTCTGGTTTGGTAGCGCCCAGGATGTAGAATATGGTAGTGCCTTCGGAATGGCCGGCGGCACTGAGTTGGGACTGGCCAGTCTTGGCAAGGACAAAGTCTATTATCGCTGGGAGGTCAAAATAACCCATCTCGTGAAAGGAGAAGTCCCAAAAACCGTCATCTTTGTCGGGGTTGAGAGTGAGATGGCTACGTGAGTACCTGTTTCCGCGGTTGTTGCCAACCCACACATCGTAGCCCTCGCGGGCCAGGGTCGCGGCGAGCGAGCCATTGTCTCTGACGATGAAGGCATCAGCCGAATCAAGGATCCCATGCATCAGCAGCACGGGCCGAGTCTCATTTCCTGGAATGCGGAACAACCGAAGAATATACCCATCAGACGTCGTCACGTTGTACTCTTCACATTGAAGCCCATTCTTCTCTGCCAAGTCTGAGAACGTAGGAACAGCCGGCAGCAAGTTTTCCAAAAGTTTAGCTTGATCCGCCAAAGGTACTTCAAAGGAGGAAGCGGTACTGACTATGAATGCGCTCAGAACGAATAGTATCATGAAAATCATTGCTTTTTTGCACCGGTATAAAAACATGTTAGGTATTTAAACTTAGTCGACTGACAAGGCGCATCTACTTCGGACGGGTTTTATATCTTCCACTGCGTATAATTTTGTTTGAACAGCAGCTTAGCAATAGCGTATGTTTGCTTCATTTTCGATGTTTTATTTAACACATTTACTAACCTTTTGCCAGTGGATTCGTCTGTTTTTCAGGATTTCGAAGCCGGTTTTCTCAGAATTTCCTGATATTTCTTGCAATTAACAACACGTGTAGCAGTGCGGCAATGATACAGAGTCGGTTGAGCCGAATACGGCGACCTTCCAAGCGTTATTAGCATGTTCAACACTGAACGGAAAATGCTGGGTTCGATTCTTTTCTGGGCTATTGAGAAAATAAAATGCTGGGTTCCAATTTATTTTCTCAATAGCCCATAAAACAACCGATTCATATATACCTATATATTTCTAAGTTATTTAATTCAGAACTCACTTTATTGACGTGATAACGTCTTTAAAATCGTTTTAGTCGGGTGACATGTTCAGAAACTTGTGTCACACCAAAACCTCACGAGCGCGATCGCAGGTATAACGAGAGAGAGACGGACCGATCTCCCGTCTCATCTCGAGCGCTGCCAGTCATTCCGTGAAACGACGTTATCACGTAAACATCTCGATCGTAAACCTACTTTACAAACAACCAATTTTTTTTGACGTGATAACGTCTTTAAAATCGTTTTAGTCGGGTGACATGTTCAGAAACTTGTGTCACACCAAAACCTCACGAGCGCGATCGCAGGTATAACGAGAGAGAGACGGACCGATCTCCCGTCTCATCTCGAGCGCTGCCAGTCATTCCGTGAAACGACGTTATCACGTAAACATCTCGATCGTAAACCTACTTTACAAACAACCAATTTTTTTTGACGTGATAACGTCTTTAAAATCGTTTTAGTCGGGTGACATGTTCAGAAACTTGTGTCACACCAAAACCTCACGAGCGCGATCGCAGGTATAACGAGAGAGAGACGGACCGATCTCCCGTCTCATCTCGAGCGCTGCCAGTCATTCCGTGAAACGACGTTATCACGTAAACATCTCGATCGTAAACCTACTTTACAAACAACCAATTTTTTAAATTAAATTGTGCTTATTGTTGGGCAAGTCCCCTTCCTGTTTCGAAGATTCGCGATGTAATGTAACTAGTTCAGAAATTACTAACAGTTTGAATACTTACGACTGCAATAAATAATAGAACCTTGTAAAGATTTTAGAGTTTCGCGGTCATAATTAATTGCGGTAAGCTGTTCCGAATACTATAATAGAATATTTCCTTGCAAAAGGTTAAGTAAGAGGCGTTTTTGACGTAATGTTGTTCAGGTATGAAAGAATAATAAATAAATAAAAACATAAATAAGGTATACGGACATATCACACTGATTAAGGCAGGCCCAAAGTAAGTTTAGGTAAACTTGTATTATGGGATACTAACTCAACGATACTATATTTTATAATAGATACATATATACATAAACACCCAACAAGACCCAGGACAATTTGAAAAAGGCCATTTTCCAACTTGCCCTGGCTGGGGATCGAACCCAGGCCCTCCGGATTGGCAGTCTAACGTGTTGACCACCGCCGCAAGGGAACTTGCTTTCACTTAAAAAACACATCAAAATCGATCTGGCATGGCAGGAATGTGTAATGTAATTAAATTAGGATAGGTGGCTAGGAATGTCGGGGTGATTACGTGACCCGGGGAATAGGTACATACATAGGAGTTTGGTGGCCTGGCGGGTGTGCGCATTACAAACGCTTTCGCAACTTAAACGACACCGCGTGTAGTCCACACTTGGATGGGTGGACCTCAAGTGGCATTCAAAATTTAAATGTTTATTCTTTACAGGCGCTTTTACACGTCAGTAAGTATTGTTAGATATAACAAAACTAAAGAAAACAAAACGCAATCCCTACGCGGGCAACACCGGGGGAATAACTTCAAATCTCTATGTTACTTTACTCTTTGCTTCAAATAAATTAAAATTGATTTCCTTTGTCTATGTATAAACACATTATTAACGGCTCATATAACAATTATATGTATGAAACACAGTTCTTTTTTTTACTTCCCATTATAGTTAACGTTTAATTATAGTAATCATAGAGAAGTCCTTATTTTTCTAAGTATAATTTACATTACGTTTAGTGTATATTAAAATTTAATTATTTTTCTAAGAAAAACTACCGATATCAGCGCTTCGCCATGACCACTGCTGAGAAGAAACGCCGCAAGAAACTCATTTTCGCAGTAGTGGTCACTTATCGGCATAAAAATATCAGATGCCTATAGGCAGCTTGAAAAATCTGACACCAGTATTGCGTGTGTAACACAGGAAAAAGAAAAAAAACGGAATAAAAATACTACCTACAACGAATATCAATGAAATAACTTATTTCATTGTTATAAACTCTACTTATATACAAGTTATATACATATATATATATGTAAATGACATGGCTAATTATGTGTTAAATTAATTTACTGGTTCAGCAGACGGGTCTATCATTTGCATTTTAATTAGTATGAATGCATAATCTTATACCTTTAAACGAAACGAGCAATTCTTGTATATTTATATATTTTTATAAATTTCCGTGATCTCGAAAACGGCTCTAACGATTTCGCTGAAATTTGGTATATGGGGGTTTTCGGGGGTAAACAATCGATCTCGATTAGTCATATGTTTGGGAAAACGCGTGTTTTCCGAGTTTTCATGCATTTTTCTTTCCATGCAGAATATGGTCACTAATTTCGTCGCGCCGACCGCCTTGTTTTTAGCTCAGCGGTTAAGGATACCGACCGCTAGAAAGAATGTTACGGGTTAGAATCCCACTCGGTGACTTAACTTTTTTTTATGTTTAAGTTTATATATAATTTTTTATTTTGCATTGTTTTTAGACAAGTTTAAAAAATGTAGCTCATGTTTGAGATAACAATATATATTTCTCATAAATATGTCTTACATTTAACTATACTGATTACGTGAATAAGATTTATGCTTTCGAGTTTTTATTTTATTGAGACTTATGAAGCAATAGTGCAAAACGAAAAATTTACCAATATTTACCGATACAAATTTTAAACAGTTTTTTGGATAGTTTTTGTGGCGCCATCTCTCGAATAATGCTATAAAAACTAACTACTACGCCTAGCGCACACGAGCTGTGTAATAAGAGAAATTGACAATAGATGGCGTTACTCCGTGACAAATGCTCTCCCATATCTCTGCAAATGCTGTAAGATTGAGATTACGAATATCGAAAACGGCAAGAAAGAGTGTTACGGGTTCAAATCCCACTCGGTGACTACTTTTGTTTTTTTTGTCATGAACAAGTTTTTATATCATTTTTTAATTTATATTTGATTTAAGACAAGTTTAAAAAAAGAGGGCGCCTTGTTAACGCAGCGCCCCCAATCGCGTTTTATTACATTTCTAAACAAATATAGACAATATTTCAAAAAATCCTAACGGACAATCTGTGGTTATTATTAAAGTACGCCTTTTTAAAACATTAAATTTATTTAGTTAAGTGGCCACTTTTGGCGGTTAAGTCGATAATAACTACAGCGAAATAAAATTAAAATAATCTTATGTTTTAAAAAGACGTACTTTAATAATAACCACAGATTGTCCGTCGGGATTTTTTGAAATATTGTCTTTATGTTGAGAAATGTAATAAAACGCGATTGGGGGCGCTGCGTTCGCTCGGCGCCCTCTAACAATATATATTTCTCATAAATATTGAACTAGTCGATACTTTTTCTATACAAATAGCGGAGGGGATTTCCTCCACTGTTGACATTGTACATCCGAAGTTTCTCATGATATCGTTTTGTCTCATTATACTCGTAAATGATGTCGGTATGGATACATAATTGTAATATAAAAAGCCATTAAAAAGTTATGAGCCATCAAAGATTCGTTTTTCTTGCTTATTTTTACGCAACTTTCGGTGTAAATAAGTAATATAAGAAGTGTAAAATCTCCAAAACAAAGACCGACACAGCTTAATTATCGAAGATTATAATGAATTTTATATGTTATTGATTAATGCAGAAGTTTTTGCTTAAAACCCCTTTTCCCAAATGACTTTACGTAATTTTTTACGCGCTCGATTTACCTACTTTGTCGCTCCGTTTCACCACACTGCTTTCGCCCGCCACAATGTTAGATGAAACAACATGCTTTTAGGCCACGCCCATCTGCGAGTTCGAGTCTGCGACTAGTTAAACCTTAAGGGTTTTCCCCGCGCTAACGACCTTGAAAACACAAAAAAATTAATTTCTCTTTCTGTAAGTGAGATTATCAGAAACCCTCGTACAACTTTTTAGCAAGTATCCTTAAGTTTCATTAGAACCTCGAAAATCATTGAAATAAAATACCCTAAATTTTCCTTTGCAAAAAATACTAAAAACGGCCATTTTTGACTCTTTTTGTAAAGGTTTCTAAACCGGATAGTATTTCAATGACTTTCGAGGTTCTAATGAAACTTCAGGATACTAGCTAAAAAGTTGTACGAGGGTTTCTAATAATCTCACTTACAGAAAGAGAAATTAATTTTTTTGTGTTTTCAAGGTCGCTAGCGCAGGGAGGAGCCTTAACTATACTGATTACGTGAATAAGATTTATGCTTTCGAGTTTTGTTTTTTTATGTTCAAGTTTATATATCATTTTTTATTTTGTATTGTTTTTAGACAAGTTTAAAAAAATGAAATTAATGTTTGAGATGTAACCGAGCAAAGCTCGGTCGCCCAGGTACTTATACTTTATGTAAGATGTAATTCATAGTATAATGAGATAAATAAACCAAGTAGATAAATAAAAAATTATGAATAGGAGTTGCATGAATAGATGACCCCGGGAGATTGTCAAGAATACTATCTAGTGATGAGTACCAGGACCACAGAGTAATAATGACAGGACTATAGAAGTCGAATCGGTAGTTCTGCTACTCATCAATAGCTAAAACCATAGTATATTTGCTAGAGAAAGCCTTGACTTTCAAGCGTTAACCCTAATAACTTTTAAACGGCTCAACCTATTTTCATCAAACATAGCTAAGAACAACCGCAAGAGAATATACTTTCACGTAAAAATCATCATCAATAAATTTAAGAACTAGGTTCTTGTCGGTGGAGTATTTTCCATGTCTCCCTATTTTCCGCTAAATGCTTGACCTCCTTATACGTCACAACTTTTGCCTTTTCTTTTACTTCATCCATGAACGACCTTCTTGGTCTTCCTTTTCCTCTCTTGGCTTCTACTTTCCCTTCCATTATGTTTTTTATGAAGTTGTCATGCCGCATAAGGTGGCCAAACATTCTTCCTCGTCTTATCTCTATTGTTTGCATAATCGTTCTGTTCTCATTGACCATTTCCAGCACTTCTTTGTTGGTTTTTCTCTCTGTCCAGCTTATCCTTTCCAGGCGTCTCCATCACCACATCTCAAAGGCTTCTAGTCGTTCCCGCACGTTCCCGTTCACGTAAAAAACCGCATCGAAATCGGTCCATCCGTTCGAGCTCTACGATGCCACAGAATTAGCATTAAACTTATAACACCGCTATTAATGTCCATTGTTCATGCGTTAGGAGCCCGGGATGTCCCTTATCTCCTGGTATTAAAACGGTTCCAGAATTACGTAACTACGTACTAGTACTTAAGTATTCTGTGCTAGAATGTATCCATCCGAAGTCGTTACGTCATACTTTACAGCTAAATCCGCTCTTCACAGCTTAGTACGGCTGCGAGAGTGGCAACACTTTTCAACAAATCCCTCAGAATCCTAGAATCCCCAAACAAAGGAACAGCAAGCTATTTCCACAGTAAAGAACACTCCAAAAAGGCACTAGATTGGGAACACTTGGCAACAAATCACTCAGAATCCTAGATTCCCCAAACAAAGGAACAGCAAGCTATTTCCACAGTAAAGAACACTCCAAAAAGGCACTAGATTGGAAACACTTTTCAACAAATCACTCAGAATCCTAGAATCCCCAAACAAAGAAACAGCAAGCTATTTCCACAGTAAAGAACACTCCAAAAAGGCACTAGATTGGGAACACTTGGCAACAAATCACTCAGAATCCTAGAATCCCCAAACAAAGGAACAGCAAGCTATTTCCACAGTAAAGAAACTCCAAAAAGGCACTAGAGTGGCAATACTTGACAACAAATCACTCAGAATCCTAGAATCCCCAAACAAAGGAACAGCAAGCTATTTCCACAGTAAAGACACTCCAAAAAGGCACTAGAGTGGCAACACTTGACAACAAATCACTCAGAATCCTAGAATCCCCAAACAAAGGAACAGCAAGCTATTTCCACAGTAAAGACACTCCAAAAAGGCACTAGAGTGGCAACACTTGACAACAAATCACTCAGAATCCTAGAATCCCCAAACAAAGGAACAGCAAGCTATTTCCACAGAAAGAACACTCCAAAAAGGCAGTAATTCAAGATGTTCATTGTACCTTATAATCCGACCAACTAAACAAGTTATTAGAAGTCTTGTCTTAAATATACACGTTTTTAGTTTATTGATTCATTTGGTGCTTATTTGCGGCTTATAAATACTTACTTCTTTTCAGGGTTCCGTAATAATGAGACCCTATTACTAAGACTCCGCTGTCCGTCTGTCTGTTACCAGGCTGTAGGAATCTCATTAACCGTGATAGCTAGACAGATAACATTTACCAATACTTACTGTAAATGGAATAAAATAAATATTTGAGTGGGATTCCTATACTTACAACAAACGCGATTTTTTTATAAAAAAAGAAATCTTTATTAAGCCATAATAAAATAAAGTACTTACAGTTAATGTTATAATTATATGGAGATTACAATTTATCCCTCTTCCGGCAACAGCCCACATACGAACTAGACGTTAGTCTGTATTACGCAGGTAGTTTGCTTCCAGGATGATGGGTTCAGTAGCTGTCAGTACATATAAAAATGTTTCAGTTTTGTTTTATGGCAAGCTTGGTTTATTATAATGGTTTGGGTTTCCCAAACTAGAGTAGTCTGTTATTATAGATAATGGTACAGACGTACAGAACCCTTCGTGAGCAAGTCAGACTTGCACTTAGCCAGTTATTTAAAAAAAAAACTTGATTGACTATGACAATATACAATGTCCTTTTTAATTAAGTACAAATATTTTAAGGGGTGATTCAGTCCATCATTTCGAACAACTATTCCCTATAAATGTATATCGAAATACGAAAAAAATTATTTCATTTTCGATAGTAATGCTATCACGTGACTACTTCGATTGTATGAAAACCTAAAATTGTTTTTACGTATTTCGATATACATCCATTGGGAAAAGTTGTTCACAATGATGGACTGAACCACCCCTTAAAATATTTGTACTTAATTAAAAAGGACATTGTATAGGTATTTTAACGCCTGTAGATAAAATTGAGCAACATGTTTTTCACTAGCCAAGGTGTTGTACAAATTCCTACAGTAGATACTTTCAAAACTATATTAAGGGTCCTACCCGCGCAAGCGACCTTGAAAATACAAAAAAAAAATTCTCTTTCCGTAAGTGACATTATCAGAAACCCTCGTACAACTTTATAGCTAGTATCCTTAAATTATTGATCTATGCCTTAAGAGTTCCCTTACCCTAGACTTCTCCATACAAACGTAGTCTACGTTTAATTTTGAAACCACATGTCAGATTCCGGTAAAAATTGGTAATTGTAAAGAAATTGCAATTATCTAGGGTAATAACTGGTTTCCTACGGTAAAATTATGAACTGGAAAGAAAATATAACGATTTAGAAGTTTTCATACTGATGGTCAAAAATGATATAAAACACTATATTCATTTCAAGTTCATATTTTTACAGTCGGAAACCAGTTATTACCCTAGATAATTGCAATATCTTTAAAATTACAAAATTTTGGCGAAATCGGACTTGCCGTTTTGAAATAAAACGTAGACTACGTTTGTATGGAAAGTTGTTTTTGGTCTAGGGTAAGCACTCTTAAGTTACATTAGAACCTCGAAAGTCATTAAAATACAATACGCTGTAGGCTGTAGTTTCCTTTGCAAAAAATACTAAAAACGGCCACTTTTGACTCTTTTTGTAAAGGTTTCTAAAGCGGATAGTATTTCAATGACTTTGGAAGTTCTAATGTAACTTAAGGATACTAGCTAAAAAGTTGTACAAGGGTTTCTGATAATCTCACTTACAGAAAGAGTTTTTTTTTTTGTATTTTCAAGGTCGCTAGCGCGGGTAGGAGCCTTAACAGACAGCCCGACTCACAGCCTTTTCCTAGAGATTGGAACGAATCAGGAATAGTAGAGCCCCCTGAATTTTCGGAGTCCAGTGCTGCTCCAATTTGAAATAAATTATTTGAAAGGAAAAAGAGATACCTTTTAAAATTTTGTCTTGACCAAGCCCTAGATAACCCTTCAAACTATTTAAATGAAATACAGTTTAAAGTGAAAACGTGAAGCTTATCTACGCACATTTGCGAAAAACGGCTACTTTTGGCAAATGTGCGTAGAAAAGCTTCACGTACTCATCTAGATGTCTACATTTCTGCGCCCAGTAGCCTTCAACAAAAGTGTAGCAGTGGCCTTCAGTTCTAATGCAAATATTTGAATTTCTTTGACACGTTTATTACGAACATGACGTAAAACATTCATTGTCTAAATTTTAACTCTTATACATTACAATCACAAGTATGGCACTTCATAGAAACGGAGTAACAAATATACCTAGTACAGCTACAAACGAAACAATACATCTGTGCACACGTCAAATGTGTGAGTTAAACAATCAGGGTCGCCACCACAGAATTTGTTGCTTTGCTTACCTGTTCTTATCACTCGGAAAACTATAAAATGTTCGTTCTTTATTGTTTTTCGTGGATAAACAATGATAATATGCACAGTTTCTCACCATTATAATTCAATAATCCTAAGAAACTCGCGTAACGTCACCGTGCGACTAGCAAGAACCCTTTTTTACAGGCGCTTACACAGCCCAACAACGGGGGAGGGGTAGCGGGGACGCCAGATTGCGGGGGACGGTGCGAGTTTCCGTTCTGTAGGTATGTAATACTATTATTAATTCTGTGATTACAATCACATGTGGTCATGATAGGAATACTTGTTCGTTTTTGTTCCCCTTTGTTTCTTTCTCTTTGTATGTAAGTACCTATATCAATTTATAAAAATAATTTTCTATTTATTCTGTACAAATATCACTGATACAAAATTGAAAACTAAACTTACTTAATGACTGTGTATTATAGTGAATGGATGTAAGGCAGAGCCATGTCTGTTCAATTGGTTTCTCTGAAAATCAGCGTCTTCGCCCGAATACTCAAACGTTTCTCAAATGTCATCTTAGCTGAGATTCATTTTAGTTAAAATTCCTTCCTTAGTTAACTGGGATACTCAAACGTTACTTAACACGCAAATTTATCTCCTCAGCTAAGGTCTTCTTAAACCTTTGCTGTATGGCAATACAGAGCTACTTTAACTATAGACAAATAGAGGAAAGTCTGTTTTATTTGACCTTTTGAATCGGTAAAGACAAATTTCGTTACACGCACAATGGTATAGCATTGTATAACATATATTTCTAGTTAACAATTATATTATCATTACGAACTAGTCAATTATAATCAAAATATAAATAAATCTTATTTGTTTTTTAAAAGACGGTCGTATTTTTATTACGTTTTAAACTATGAGATTGAATTATTACCTAAGAACGGAACGTATTCTTCGATGACCAATGACAAAATTTACAACTGTCTGATTGACACATCCGATCATCTGATATCTAGCTAAATTTGTGTTTAGTTTATTTATTACATTATAAAATAAAATTGTGATTGTTTATTTGGGTACTGGAAATATTGTTATATAATATTGTAAAAAAGAAATGAGAAGAAATTAGTTACATTATTGACAATTTATTATGTTATGTAAAATAAGCTTCAATACTCAACAATATAATATATTACACCAAAGTTAGAATTGGCTATTATTTCTCCATGATCAATGTCATCTGTTGCTTGCTGTTTGCATTTGCTCCAGCTCTGTTCTGGGCATATATATGATATCTGCCATCAACCCTGCTATGGCTGCTGTAGCTCTGTGTACATTCTGTGTATGGTGGGCTGCTGTACATAAAATATACCGTCAATAGTTTCTGGAAAACGCCCGTTGCGAAAAACTTTAACGTGATGAGAATTTGGTCAATGCACTTTATAGCCTTGTTCCTGTGTGGACAGCCATCTAATCATAGTTTGTTTGTTTAGGCGGAATATGTCCGAAAACTACATCATTATACTCCGCAAATGCATCAAACTTCGGTTATTTCTCCTTGGAATTGGGGTATCATCGTCAGGGAACGATGATAATGAATCAGCGCCAAAAAAACAATTTATGAAATTCCGCTAAGCAGACAATTTGCTTCTTTAGTTAAGAAAGATTTTAATCAACGATTTGACAGCTGTCAAACGTTAATTCAGCTTTGAGTATTCGAATTTCTGGTATTTTTTAACTAAGAAGGTCTTTGTTGATTACGGTAAGTAGACAACTAAAATACGTTTGAGTATGAGTTGAGAGTTGATTAACTGTTAAGAAGAGATTAACTATTTAAGTAGCCTTTGAGTATTCGGGCGTAGCCTTGACACAAAAGCTGAGAGAAACCATTTTGGTGGCATGTTTTGTTAATTATAAGTGTTTTATGTTCTCTACTTTTTGTTGTTGTATATGTCCTCCAAATAAAGATTTTTCTATTTATATTCTATTTTTGTTTTTCGTGTGTCTGGTGTCTGGTTTTCCAGATGCCTACCTTCTTGTCGAGTCTATTGGTATTTCAAATGATATCCGACCAAAGATGCTTAGGGAATACGGATATTTTGAACCAACGGCAAATGTGCTTTAAGAGTCCGGCGACCCTAGACTTCTCCATACAAACGTAGTACACGTTTAATTTTGAAACCACATGTCAGATTCCGGTAAAAATTGGTAATTGTAAAGAAATTGCAATTATCTAGGGTTATATTGGGTTTCCTATAGTAAAATTATGAACTGGAAAGAAAATATAACGATTTAGAAGTTTCCCATACTAATGGTCAAAAATGATATAAAACACTATATTCTATTTCAAGTTCATATTTTTACTGTCGGAAACTTAATATAAACCTAGATAATTGCAATATCTTTGAAATTACAAAATTTTGCCCAAATCGGACATGTCGTTTTGAAATAAAACGTAGACTACGTTTGTATGGAAAGTTGTATTTTGGTCTAGGTCCGCCGGACCCTTAAGAATAACGCTGAGGTTTAAGAAAAAAAGACGTGTGGCACTCGGGGACTGCCGCGGTAAAGCTATTGCATTAAGGTGGTTCCGTTCGGTCGGTGAATTTTTACAAGGAAGGACGGCAACGTCGCAAACGGACGACGGATACGAAGCGGCAACCTACATGGTAGGCGGAGTGGGAAGCGTGAGGTTTTTTCGTTACGGAATTTCTGGATTCGGTCCCCGCGCTCAAGGCCCGCGATAGAAGCTATGCAATAGCTTAAGGCCATACCCAAATTTTCTGGGGTCCAGTGGCGCCGCCATTTGAAATAAATCATTTAAAAGGAAACGGAGATATCATTCAAAATTGTGTCTTGGTCAAGCCCTAAGTTTCTTATATATTTTTTTCAAAATTGACTAGTTTGCGCGAGGGACTCTTTCAAAGTGGAAAAATGTAGAAAAAGAATGATATAACTAAAAAAAAATTATTATGTTCATTATGTACCATGCAAACTACCCCCGAAAACCGCCATATACAAATTTTCAGCGAAATCGTTAGAACCGTTTTCGAGATCACAGAAATTTATTGACCGAGCGAGCGAAGCGAGCGAAGCGTCTCAGTTTCGAGATTAGCCAAAAATTCTTTTGTCCGTCTGTCTGTCTGTCTGTCTGTCTGTCTGTCTGTCTGGCTGTTCTCGTCTACAGGTCGCATTTCTTAACCGATTCTCATAAAATTTTGTAAGCAGACTCAGCAACTAAATAGAATTTTTTTGTCGAGCCAGTTTTTCGAAATTTTTCAAAATGGCGGAAATATGGGGATTTAAAATTTTAAAATTGTCATATATCCGCCATTTCAAAATATTTTCAAAAATGTCATTAGACTTTTTTGTTGCCATTATAAAAACGCATTTTTTTATATTAAACAACTTTTTTGTCTGGACAACTTTTTTATACGTTATACTTGAACGGGTTTTGGGTGACTCGCGAAGTCTAGCTGACTGAGCCGTGACGGATATACAATACAAAATCTTCTTACAAAATGTTGAATTCAGTCCAGGTTACTGACAACTTTCTTAAAAATACATGTCTTCCGTGGGAATTAAACTAGCGACTTCCGAGTTACAAGGCCAATGTCTTGACCACTATTTTTAAGAAAAGAAGAAAATTGACAAATATTTGTTGCGTACATTCAATAATAGTTTACAAAAAGCAATAAAATTTTTGTTGGACATCTAGGTCCAACAAAAATTTTAAAACTCTTAGAACTCGCTATGGTTATTTTTAGGGTTTCGTAGCCAAATGGCAAAAACGGAACCCTTATCGTCATGTCTGTCTGTCTGTCTGTCCGTCCGTATGTCACAGCCACTTTTTTCCGAAACTATAAGACCTATTCTGTTGAAACTTGGTAAGTAGATGTATTATGTGAACCGCATTAAGGTTTTGACACAAAAATAGAAAAAAAACAGTTAATTTTGGGGGCTCCCCATACTTAGAACTGAAACTCAAAAATTTATTTTTCATCAAACCCGTACGTGTGGGGTATCTATGGTAATCCCCCCCGTAACTTCTAAAATAAGAGAATGATAAAACTAAATAAAATATATGTGGTTCATTACCGTGAAAACTACCAGCGAAAATTGGTTTGAATGAGATCTAGATATTTTTTTATTTGAACAACTTTTTTATACATTATACTTATATTAAACGGGTTTAGGGTGACTCGCGAAGTCTAGCTGACTAAGCCGTGACGAATATACAATACAAATCCTCTTACAAAATATACTCAAACTATTTAACGGTGAATTCAGTCCGGGCTACTGAACAACTTTCTTAAAAATACATATCTCCCCTGGGGTCCACGAAGTAATTTCTCTGAATAGCTATTATGGTTATGATTTTGAGTTTCATAAGTGGTTCTATAAATTTTATCATTTTTAACCGACTTAAAATAAAAGGGTTTTGCTTATTTTACGATTAGTTTTTTTTTCTTCAGTTTTTGCTTATTTTGAGGCTTGTTTATTAAATTTAGCAATTTTGTTCAGCGAACTTTCGTTCAATCACTATCGCTGCTTGTCTGTGCTTCTGTAGTAGTCGAACTAACAAGAGATCAACAGCAATCAAAGCCCGCGAAGTAGCTTTAAGAAACCAATGAGCAGCGGCATAGAGCCATGGCAATAAAAATAAACTTTTAAACGAAAACCCATTAATAATTTTCTGGTTTTTCCAACAACGAGCTGACTTTGTCATTTAAAAAATGATCGGTCATATTTCGGTGAAAGATTACTGATACAGAACTGAATTTCTGCATCACGTTAGACCTCATATCCATGGGATTGTATGGTTGGAAGGTGCTCCTGACATTTCAGAGCTAGATCGAAAGTCATTTGAAGAAAGGGCTGTGATTGGCAACTATTTTGGAAATTTGGTCACAACCATGAATTCGCATATCGGTAAACCTGCACCGACAGTAAAATTCATCCAAATCATGTACATTATTCTGAAATATTAATCGCGAGGTCTAAGTTCGTGGCGAACTACTAGTTATAACTAACGTAAAACAGACATTAGTAAAATGAGTTAACGGGTAATTCACGTATAGAGTCAGTTACTGCCGACATGTTTCGACCTCGTCCGGAGGTCTTCATCAGGGCGAATGTGACTAAAGGCCCGTACAGTACACTACACACACGTACTGTTACTGTACGGGCCTTTAGTCACATTCGCCTATTTCTACTCTACTTTTAGCACAGAATACAGACTAGTACTTCTTTTAGTTAGATAGGCGCGGCTAGTTTTTTATAAATAGGTAGATATTGTTTTTAATACTTAGTTGGCCAAATAATTAAAAAGTCAAATTTTAGTTAAATAATTTGTTAATTTATTAATTGTTACAATAGATTAATAGAAAAAAGTAAAATTAAAACTTTTCGTACTTTAAATTGTAATTAAATCTAAATCTAAATTAACCCTAAAAATAAAAAAATACAACGTATGTAGTTAGTCCCACTAAAATATTATCCCTCGGCAGCGTGGGCAAAAGGGCAGCATTGTATGGCTATTCTGATTCTTTGAGCCATCTAGATAGTTACCAACCCTTTGGTTACTGGATACCTTGGATAGACGTCAAGAAATAAATTTAAATAAATTATGGGCTAAAGGTCCCCACGAACCAAAAGTTTTACCCCAAAAGGCTCAAATACGTAGTTTTCTCCAATGTCTACATATTTGCGCCTTTAAAAAGGCTCTCTGCTGCGCCGGCCTTTGAATTGGTGACCTGAAGATGGGACGGTGCGAGGGTGTCCACACAAGTAGCATCCCTCACCAAGTCATTCCGTCCGGCCTCTTGGCATCATCCCTAGCCAGACCATTGGGTACTAGGGCCGCCGGAATATTGATGGTGGCGAGAGAACGGAGGATAATATTATTAAGAGCTGCATGACGCTCTAAACGGCCGGCACTCCTGGTGCAGGAAAGTCCGTGGAGTCCAAGGCCATCGACGGTATCCCGCAAGGGCTGGAATGTGGGACTACACATGTAGCGCCTATTTGCAGCGCAGTTGCAATATGCATCAAGGTACCCAGGTTGGCGGATGGTAAGGTCTGTAACCAAAGTCCAGACTCCCATTGCGCTACAGCCAGAAAGCGGGCACTCCCTACAGAATCGCTTGACGCTTCTCTTAAAATGATCTTGTGCAATTCTGCAAAGCGGGCCGTCCCAGTGTCTTTGTGAAGTTGGGTAATCAGGAAATTTTGGATTTGGAAGTAAGCTTGCCCAGGTGCTCCTAGTCACAGATACATAGCAAATTTCGCTTGGTGAGTTTACACAAATTTTCTTGTAAAGACTTACAATGCTATCTAACGAGGACAAAAAGCTGGGAGATTCACACTAGAGATTTTGAGAAAAATATAATTTATAGATTTATAATGATATAGTATCACGAAAAATATTTTTCATACTTTTATTTAAGTTTCCAGGAGACAAGATTGTCCTGTATGTTTTTTTATTGTAGCTAGGTTCTCCTAAAATTCATAACATTTTGGTTCGTAAAAAAGTATTAGTAATACTGGTGCTTATT
Organism: Acrobasis consociella; assembly: GCA_963555685.1. Classification (NCBI taxonomy): domain Eukaryota; kingdom Metazoa; phylum Arthropoda; class Insecta; order Lepidoptera; family Pyralidae; genus Acrobasis; species Acrobasis consociella. The sequence continues at coordinate 1,792,532 of OY743118.1, forward strand.
CACAAGTAGTTACCTAAGTACAACATTAACGATATATACCTACACATACATACATACATACATATTATCACGTCTTTATCCCTAACGGGGCAGACAGAGCATTTTGGGTCTTGCGGCTATATGCACAGCCCAGGGCCGCAAGACCCAAAAGCCACTTTTAGCGTCATGGTGGGTGAGAAGATGGAAAAGCAATCAATACAGTGATGGATTGCCGCATCGCCTGTTAATATGATTCGCACTTTCGCCCATTCCCTCGATCGGCTTTTACGATCTGCGCGGGAAGAGAAGCAGCTGATACATTCCATGTTTTTTCTTTTCTCCCAGACCAGCATGGAAGAGTATATACCTACACATGTAGGTAGAAGTTTTATTTATTATTGTGTGGTAAAAGATCCAGACAGATGTCTCGAGAATTCTGACTATAACCGTAAACACAGAATTTTTACATACACATGTTAAACAACAATGTCCTTTTGTGTTACCTCAATACTATGTGTTATAGGCATTTACTTACATAAAACGTTTGTTACCATAAAACATAGAAAATACATTACATAATAGACATTCTTGTATGTTCTCATAGAAATATGTTATTTTTGAAGTTCGTAGTCATAGTTAGAAGTAACTTATACTTATGTAATCTTTGGTCAAGGTAACAAAATCAACATTCTTTATTCACTTCCCTATTAGGTAGCTCACTTCCTAATTCCTGCTCCGATATTTGTTTACATTTAGAAAATATTGTAATATCAAATTAATTTAATGGAATCAATAAGTTATTTTAATTAAAACTAACGTGAGATACAATCATTATTATATTAAGTAAACGGGTTACTTCACGTATAGCACATTCGCCCCCCGGATGAGGTCGAAACATATAAAACTGCCTCCGTGGTGTAGTGGTTAGAGCGTTCGGCTCATACCCGGAGGTCGCGGGTTCGATTCCCGGCGGGGGCAACAACTTTGTGTTGTTGTCCTAGTTTGGTTAGGACATTGCAGGCTGATCACCTGATTGTTTGAGAAGTAAGATGATCCGTGCTTCGGAGGGCACGTTAAGCCGTCGGTCCCGGTCACTGTCTTTGACATTGGTCGTTACCTAAAACCATGTCAGAGGCCTTTAAGGCGGTTTAAAAACTCTGACACTAGTGTTAGTCACTAACACACACGATAAGAAGAAGAATCGGCAATAGCTGTTTCTATACGTGAGTAACCCATTTACTAAATAAAACTTGAGAGTTGCCAAGGGACAGCAGGGATACCCGGATGGAACGAAGTTCGAGAGAGAGAGAGACAGACAGAGAAACACGCGCACGCCGCACGGCTTACAACTATAGCAAAAAGTGTCGTTACAACTTTTGGTCTTAATTTTTTCCGTCTAGCCCCCTTTCGCAACGCGCGATAAGGAACTTCGTTCCAGTAAAGAATCAATAAGTGCTCAAACTAAACAGCAACCTTGGTCAGGACCATGCTCTTACGTGGTATCAAGACCAAGGTCGCTGGGGTCAAGTCCCGCCCACGTGTATCTTAAATGTCTAAAGAAAAACATCACACTAATATAAAAATATTACAAAGGCGAAAGTTAGTGAGTATGTTTGTTACTTCTTCACGCGCAAACGGCTGGACCAATTTTGATTAAATTTGGTATGCTAGAAGCTGACACTTTGGATGAACATATAGGCTACTTTTACCGCGGATAGCACTGCAGTGCGCAGCTTAGATATGTAGGGACAAATCACACTGATTGGGCTAGCCTAGAGTAAGTTTATTACAGGATAGAGGCAGCGCGCGGCTTCGCCCGCGTTAACCACACGAGTGAAGTCGCGGGCGTGATGCAATATAGCCTATAGCCTTCCTCGATAAACGACCTATCCAATACCGAAAGAATTTTTCAAATCAGACCAGTGTGGTTCCAGAGATTAGCGCGTTCAAACAAACAAACAAACTCTTCAGCTTTATATATAAGTATATAAATATATATGGATTATGGATTATAGAACTTGTATTATAGTAAATAAACAATCAAGACCATAGACCAAAGGCCATTTTCCAACAATCACTAAGTGGTTGAAAAAAAAGGTGATCCGTAGTTATACAAAACTAAATTGGTAATTGTTAATTTTTCTTTGCTTTTATCATATTTCACATAATTCAAAAAATGTCATTCATCTAAATATGGCACATAAACCCAAAGGCCCCAGGTACATTAAGATTTACAAAATGCTTCAAGTACAAAGTTCATAATTGAGAAATACTTTTCTCAACGAATTAAGTAATAAACATAATTCTTCTTTATCGAGTGTGTTAGTGACTAACACTAGTGTCAGAGTTTTTAAACCGCCTTAAAGGCCTCTGACATGGTTTTTTAGGTAACGTCCAATGTCAAAGACAGTGACCAGGACCGACGGCTGAACGTGCCCTCCGAAGCACGGATCATCTTACTTATCAGACAGTCAGGTGATCAGCCAACAATGTCCTAACCAAACTAGGACAACAACACAAAGTCGTTGCCCCCGCCGGGAATCGAACCCGCGACCTCCGGGTATGAGCCGAACGCTTTAAACACTACACCACGGAGGCAGTTATAACATATAACATAATTTAAAACTAAATAAAACTAAAAATTAATAAATTAAACTAAAAGGAATAAATTAAACTTTAAAAGTAACAATAATCAATTTATATACAAAATGGAACCCGACATCACCACCATCAGCAGGCAAGGTCCCTAAGAGGCTGGCGGCATTTTGACCCCTTCATCAATAAATGATATAATCGATATACGATTTTTTTACTTCCTTAACTAGTTACTTCGATTTGTATGAGAATCTATTTTTTTTTTCGATATGCATTCATTGGGAATAAATGTAAAAAATTATAAACAGAATCAATTCTTGAAATTTTTGTTACTATTTAATTAAAAAGTGCCTTTAAAAAGTGTATTTAAGAATCTAAAGTTGTTGTCGGTGGCGTATGAAATATTTTCTCATTTATCTCCCTTTTCTTCCAAAAATAGATAATAAACATTTCAAGTTTCTTAGTATCTAATTAATAATTTAATATTATATAGTAAATTGTCTATCATTTGCCATTTTTAAAAAGAATTTTTATCATAACTGTTTTTGTTTTACTTTAACACTGACGTCACTGACTTGATTGTATGTCCTGTTTTTAAATTAGATTAGGACCTTGGGTTCTAACATATAGGATACAGATGCATATAATTTAAACCTCACCTGAGCTTTTCATGAATAACTTACTGTGGATGTGCATAGGCCCGAAATATTTTAAATATTTTGCCCTAGGATTTTTATAAATAACTTACTGTGTATGTGCATAGGCCCGCAATATTTTAAATGTTTCGCACCAGGACTTTTCATTTACGACTTACTGTGGATGTGCATAGGCCCGCAATATTTTAAATGTATCGCACCAGGACTTTTCATATACGACTTACTGTGGATGTGCATAGGCCCGCAATATTTTAAATATGTGCGGGAATAAAAGTTTTTTCATGTTTTTCGCCCAAATGTAATCCATATGGTTGAACAGCGGGTACTCCAACACCTTGTACTGGACTACATTCGGCAGCTTGCTTCTCAGGATCTTGACGTCACGTAGAGAAGACATCCGATCATTCCTCGCCGCTATCAATGCTACTTTCATGCTAATTTTGCTCAAATCATAATTTGGCGGTACAGTAGAGTTATAAACAGCTAAGTTTCGAGCTTCTCCGTAATCGTAATGAACGAAGTCTCCCTTTTTAGCTACTTGCATCAGATGCACTGCGTTGATCCTCGAAGTGCCCGTGGGATAGTGCGCCAGTGCTACTTTATAGAAGCTGGACTCGAAATTAGCATGGTCGGGACCAGCGATCGGGAACATCACACCTTCAACGCACATCCTGTAACCACTAGAACCTTTTAAACAAAACAGATCTATCACAGATCGGTATATAGAGTTGTCACCTAACACTTCCTCCTGACCTATCATTTTCAACACTTGATCCAACATTGGCCCCAACGCGACTATCCCGTCCACTGGAGGAATAACATTGTGCAGAAAGCAGATAGGCGCTAAAGCTATGAAAATATTTATTTTCTCATTATATTCTGGACGATCGGCTCCTAGCACGTAGAAAATTTGATTTCCTTGAGAATGTCCTATTGCACTTAGAGTGCTTGTACCAGTTTTGTCCAAAATAAAGTCGATCATAGCGGGAAGGTCGTAATATCCTAATTCATGGAAACTGAAGTTCCAGAATGCTTTGTCTATGTCTGGGTTCAGCTTGACGTGTCTCCTGCCGTATCTGCTGCCCCGAGAGTTGCCAAACCAGACGTCATATCCTTCTTTATGTAATGCTACAGCCAAAGAAGACTTTCCTCTTATCACGAAGGAATCGGCTGCGTCAAGAATTCCGTGCATGACGAAAACTGGCAAACTTTTATTTCCGGGGATATGGAACAACTTGAGGATGTATCCATCTTGTGTGGTGACATCGTAGACTTCGCAATCCAGTCCATACTTTGTGGCGAGTCCAGTGAAATTGAGCCATCCGTCTTCAGGTAGCACAATATCCTTAATATGGGGTACTGATTGTAACACACTGCAGTCTATGAAGAGGAGTACGCCAGTTATTGCTTTGAACACTTCGGTAATGCTCTTCATGGTGGCAGGCACATGATAGCGAGGGTGCAGTGATACTGACTGATAAACGCTGAACAACAGAGCCGCGAGAACCGGTGTGCTGTTTTTTTCTGTTCAAATGAAATCATTCGTTGCTTCCGAGTTTCAAAGTCGCGCGTGCTTATTACACTGACATATCAAGTATCTACGGGTGACGTAAGAAATAACCGGCCAAGTGCGTGTCGGACCACACGCAGTATAGGGTTCAGTAGTTACGAGTACCGCATTAGAGTTTAAGCCACTAGAAACGTCTAAAAAAGAATTTTCTATTGAATTTATATGAAATTTTCTTTTCCCAATTACATTTTATAAGTTGGTCGCCTATAACTTTTTAATTTATAAACCTTAGCTCTGATAGTTTATCTTCAAACTTTGTTACATATGCTACTGCAGTGAATTTTTTCACGTGTCCATATATTACCATTTAGGAGATAGAGATGAGACACATGACTCCAAGAAAAAATTGCACTATAAAACTAAATATTTCAAAAACAGTTCCCTAAATCGGAAAATGGTGTTTTTATAAGCTCATAATATTTTTGGACCTCTTCGGGGATACCCAGAATGATAGGTTAGTCAACAAAAAAAAATGAGTCCCACTGTACTTGTATGGGTGCTGCCATAAAAAAAATTATTTTCAAGATTTTATTCTATCACTTTTTCCACATAATTAATTTACTTACCCATGCCAAATCACAGCTTTCTAGTACTTACAGTCTCTGAGTAAAACAGCGGACAGGCAGACAGACATAGCGAAACTATAAGGGTTCCTTGTTTAATACGGAACCCTAAAAACAAACAAAACTTTTTATTTTTTCATGTCATGCCGACCTTGTCGCAGTACGCAAGAATTTTAAATATTCTTCGAACTGAATAAACTCCAGTGATTCAGAACTACAGTTCGATCCTTCAAAATGTTACTTTCTAGATCCTTTTAAAAACTTTTACTGTACCTAAGTGGATGTTTTTCTACTTATATATGTATTTGTTATAAAATATAGTGTCGTTGAGTTAGTATCCCATAACACAAGTCTCGAACTTCAACTCAATCTCAATCTGTGTAATTTATCCATATATAATTATTATTAAAATTATTACAAGTACCTTTGCGCTTCATCATCAGACCACGGATAGGATATTTCAGAAATTTCGTCGAGAGAAATCAAAGGAGCCCAAACTCAAATAGTGAAATGCTGCCGATTTTAGGAACGCTGACCCTTAACACATTGTTGGCAACTCAGCCAGACACTACAGAAAAATCAAATTGATATTGGTCTTGTAGTGTGTCCAACAATGTGTTAAATTGATAGATTCCTCAGTATATGAGATTTTTTATTAATAAATGGCGATAAATTTGTTTATTTTTCCACTGACTACTACTGTTTTTTTTAACGCCGTTTTATACAATGCCCTTTTTTTCTCTCTCTTATATTCTTGTCGGTGGAGGTGGAGTACTTTCCATGTCTCTCTTTCTTCGGCTAAGTTCTTAACCTCCTTATATGTTTTCACGTTTAATTTTCTTTTATTTGGTCGATAAATTTTCTTCTGGGTTGTCGTGCTCCTCTTTTTCCTTTTATTTTTCCTTCCATTATTGTTTTAAAGAATGCATCGTGACGTAGTAGATTACCGAACAATTTTCCTCTTCTAATTTGAAAAAATGTTCGGTCATCTACTTCAAAATGGAGTAAAAATGGAGAAAAGTAAAAAAAGCCATTTTATTAAGTGCAAATATTATAAAGGGTGATTCAGTCCATAATTTTGAACAACTTTTCCTAATAAATGAATATCTAAATACGAAAACATACATAATCATTTTCCAAAGTAACTATCTACATAACTTAATTCTTTTTTTTATTACGACATACATATTTATTGGAAAAGTGGTTAAAAATGATGGACTAAATCACTTCTTAAAATATTTGTAGGTACTTATAATACAATAAAAAGGACATTGTATAAATACCTACCTCTATAATTCCTTTACCTACTTCACTTGCTTATTCTTATTAAGGTTATCTAGATGACTAGATGTAATTATGCAATTATTTAAATCAATCAACTACATATAGGGTCATATTGCCATTGGCCTTACCTGTTAGCACAGGCACAGAATAAGTACAAAACTCATGTACAGAAGTCTTAATTCAAAACTTATGTAAAGAAAGTACTTTGTGAGAAGGCTTATTATAGGACCGATGACTACCTTAAAGACAAAAAAGTCTGGCTTGAGCTTGACGCTTAAAAATTAAATTTAAATTATGACATGACATAACAAACAATGTATTCTCTGTCCACATTAACTTTAAGTATTAATTTAATCGTAAGTTGACGTCCTTGAAGAAAATGCTGCAGTGCAGTTTGTTACCGCTTTTTCTGCACTAGCGCTTTGGAAGCGGTAGTAAACTTAGCTGTAAGTAACCATTTGACGTCAACAATTGTGCAACAAAATAATGACGATTATTAAGAGATATTATAAATATTCTATGATAATAAAGATATATTTGAATTTGAATTGAATTTGAATTCTTACTCAGCAAAGGAATTCAAAGAAATATCTACTCAATGTCGTTAGCGATAGGGTTTAATTTAGCTCACATCATAACTCGGCACTTTTTCCAATTTCATTCTTATAATTCTAGACATACGAATCTTGTCACTGAATTTACCACTCCGGAGTGGTCGCCGCGTGCTTAGTAATAATGTAGGTATATTTTAGATACCTCAACGAGGAGTGACACAGGCCTGGCACAGACTATTTTTTTGTAGTTTACTTATCTTATACCTTTAAACGAGCAATTCTTGTATGTATGTATATATGTATATATATTTATTTATAAATTTCTGTGATCTCGAAAACGGCTCTAACGATTTCGCTGAAAATTTGTATATGGGGGTTTTTGGGGGTAAACAATCGATCTAGATTAGTTTTATGTTTAGGAAAACGCGTGTTTTCGAGTTTTCATGCGTTTTTCTTTCCACGCAGAATATGGTTGCTAATTTTGTCGCGCCACGACCGCCTTGATTTAGCTCAGTGGTTTAGGATAGCGACCGCTAGAAAGAGTGTTACGGGTTCGAATCCCACTCGGTGACTTACTTTTGTTTTTTTTTATGTTTAAGTTTATATATATTTTTTTTTATTTTGCATTGTTTTTAGACAAGTTTAAAAAAATTAGTTAATGTTTGAGATGTAACCGAGCAAAGCTCGGTCGCCCAGGTACTAAAGACTCTATCAGACAGACGAGCGACAGCGTGCCAGCGACACCCCTCTTTTTGCGTCGGGGGTTAAGTCAAAGTCTGGTATTAATTACTATACAGTCTCAATTATTCTTTATAGAAAAGTCGTTTATTAATCTTTCATCCCGCTCGTCCCATCGCTATCACTTTCTCGCTCTACGTTATAATAATAAGAGCGATACGATACGAGACGATAGCGCTCGATAAACGCTGTGTGAGTATCCGGTGCCATGCTACGAGGGCTTTTCGGTGAATAACTTTAAGGGCCCAGAGGCTAAATTATTTTAAGAGACACGACGCGTCTTGTCTAGGCAACGGGAGATCCCAGAACTGGCAGTTGTTTTGCGCAGCGAATAAGTATCGCAATTCAGCGAGGGAACACTGCCAGTATTCTGGGCACGTTGACTCGATGTGAAGCGTTGGAAGATGTATAATTTAATGCAGGTAATATTGTAATGTGTACTTACTTACTTACTTACTATCCTGGCTCAGCAACTCAAGGTGAGTCGCCTCCAGCACAAGAGCACGCCAGCGCTCTCGGTCCATAATGTAATGTGTAAGTGATTTTTATTTAATAAATGTATGAGTGAATGTCAAATTTACATCCGACATACATACCCGTTCTAATACCATTAGGCGATGAACACACTGCATCGCGCCCCGCTGCGTAGTGCGGGGCCGCCATACAAAAACGACGTGCGGGAACGCGGTGTCAGTGTTTTGGAATGTGCGTGTTTTCTATACAAACGGAGATACTTACAAGCAACGTTAGAACAAGCATTCTCGCGCTACGCTGCGTAGTGCGGGGCAATGTGAGAAACGCCTTAGGTGTATAACTTTGACGCTTGTGCATAACCAGTATGTCCTTGAACGAAGTTATCATTGTAGTGTAAATTACAATTATTATCTATACAAACCATACGAGATGCTGCCGTTCGTGTTTATTTTTTAACTCCCGACAAAAAGAGTTTTGTTTGTCTTAAATTTAACGATAATCTCTGTCTGTCTGTGTCATCGTAGCTCTTGAACAGATCTTCTTCTTATCGTGTGTGTTAGTGACTAACACTAGTGTCAGAGTTTTTAAACCGCCTTAAAGGCCCCTGACATGGTTTTAGATAACGACCAATGTCAAAGACAGTGACCGGGACCGACGGCTTAACTTGCCCTCTGAAGCACGGATCATCTTACTTATCAGACAATCAGGTGATCAGCCTACAATGTCCTAACCAAACTAGGACAACAACACAAAGTCGTTGCGCCCGCCGGGAATCGAACCCGCGACACAGATAGAACTTGAACAGATAGAACGATATGATAGCGGTTTTTCTACGTGAAAGCTAATTCCCTTGCAGTGGTTCTTAGCTACGTTTGATGAAAATCGCTTTAGCCGTTTAAAAGTTATTGAGAGTTAACACTTGAAAGTCGGCCTAGCAAATAATAGATGGCGCTAAGACTATCAATTGGATCATTATATGATTTTAGAGTTTCACGGTCACAATTACTGTTGTTAGTATTACGGGACTTACCGCGATTAATATCGCTTTTTGCCAGATATTTCGCCAGATATATATTAAAGAGTGTGCGAATAACTAAAAACAATTCCCGAACGGACACCGTCAGTGTTGTGTGTAAGGACTTAAGCTACAAACGACGAAGAAAGAGGGTAGTCCGATATGGTTACCCTTGACAGCCGAACATCCATCGCAGTTCCTCAGTCGGCCAGCGACCATGATGGCAGAAGGGCCGTCGAAATATCTGGCAAAAAACGATATAAATCGCGGTAAGTCCCGTAATACTAATAACAGCAATTGGATCATGTAGTTCCGCTGCCTATCACTAGATGGCTTTTTAAAAGTCAGGGTTTTTTTATAATAAACTAGTTTCTTCCTATATTGACATATGGCGCACAAACGTGGTCTTTGACTAAACTACTAAAGTCCGAACTTAAGGTTTGCCAAAGAGCGATGGAGCGTAGCATCCTAGGTGTCAAACTAATGGACAGAATCCGTAACACCGAACTACGCTCTCGAACAAGAATCGCTGACGTAGCTCTAAAGGCCGCAAAATTGAAATGGGACTGGGCTGGCCACATGCACCGCATGCCAAATGATTTCTGGGCAAAGGTCACCACTTGTTGGACTCCTACTAATACCAGAAGACCCGGCAGACCAAGAATGCAATGGCGTGACGAATTGGATAAATTTAAGGATGATTGGAAAGAAACAGCTCAGAGCAGAATTGAATGGAAAAGATGGAGGGAGGCCTTTGCCCAGCAGTGGGACACATAATGGCTCGTATTATTATTATTATAAATAAACTAGTTTAATCATTTGGGGAAAAAGAAAAAAAAAACAAAGACAAAACGTAAGATTCAGTAAGATATGTCTCGTTTATTCACAAAATATGTTTATTGTTACAAAACAGAGAAAACTTGAAACTCCTTGAGTACTAACTGCTACTTTAACAAACAGACATCCACTATGATATGATAACCTACTTAGTTTATACAGTGCCACGGCCAGTCGATGGTAAGTCGCGTTTAGTGCGGTCGGAACGCGCAGAGCTTGAAGTAGCAGACCATCGGAGATCCTGTAACAGAAATTTGTTTATTTTATTTTACATTCATACATAATCTCCCATGCTGGTCTGGGAGAAATAAAAAAAAACTTAGAATGTACCAGCTGCTCCTCTTCCCACGCAGATCGTAAAAGCCCATCGAGGGAATGGGCAAAAATGCAAATCATGTTAACAGGCGATGCGGCTAGCAACCCATTACTGTATTGATTGCTTCTCCATCTTCTCGCCCACCAAGAAGATGGAAAAGCAATCAATACAGTGATGGATTGCTAGCCGCATCGCCTGTTAACATGATTCGCATTTTCGCCCATTCCCTCGATCGGCTCTTACGATTTGCTCGGGAAGAGAAGCAGCTGGTACATTCTAAGTTTTTCTTTTCTCCTCGACCAGCATGGGAGCAGTTGTCTCACTGTTCTTTAAATTGGCTTACATACATCACCTCTTTATCCCTAGTGGGGCAGACGGAGCCAAGGAATCAAAATAGTGACGGGTGGCTAACCATCACGCTGAGAGATATCATTTACCTAAAGTTGTGTCTTAAACAAGCCCTAGATAGTCCTTCAAACTATTTTATAACTGTTCACATTTTAAAGTGAGAACGTTCGCTTTTCTTGGTTTCCTTTCAAATAATTTATTTCAAATTGGGGCAGCACTGTACCCCGTAAAATTCGAGTATTCCCTTAACATGATTCGCGTTTTCACCCTTTCCCTCGACCGGCTTCTACGATGTACGTGGGCAGAGAAGCACTGGTATATTCTAAGTTTTTTTTTTTCTGCGTGGTCAACATGAATGGAGCACCTTTAAACTGGCAACCCTATTTTTCTTTTATTATCAAGCGTACTGTTATAATATGTTTATGTAGGAAGTAGTGCATAGTTCCTGCATAAAACTGCTGAACAGGATTTTCGACTTGGTAGTTCTAGTCACCCCGCGGTGACAGGCCTCAGTCTCTATCCAACATCCAACCCACTGACCTCCATATATACAAGTACGCTGGACCTATGATTAGCCGGGCCATAGTGAGGCTATTTGATTTTCGCCATTTTGGCGCTGATCGTAGGCATTCGTAGCAGTGAGTGGGAACGGAACTAAAAGTTACGTCAGATTTAGTTCTCTTCCCATGCATTGGGGGCGCTTCAAATAGGCACAATATAGAGCTGTCATTTCTAAGGGTATCATAGGTCCAGCGTACTTGTATAAATGGAGGTCAGTGATCCAACCACAGAGTACTATAAGCTCGAAACCCTTCTAGTTCCAAAATTATATTCAAATAAATCCTCTCAAAATTAATGAGTTTCTTTTTTTTAAAGTCTATTTTCGCGGAGCCTCTAACAGTACGTAGTCCCACTGCGCCACCGACCGAGCTCCTCTGAGGCGTAGCTAGGTAACCAAGGGCCCTGGGGCAAATCAAACAATGGGGCCTTACTGCTGCTAAATTGGTTAGGTTTGATCAAGTAAATATCCATACTTATATATAAAGCTGAAGAGTTTGTTTGTTTGTTTGTTTGTTTGTTTGTTTGTTTGTTTGTTTGTTTGTTTGTTTGTTTGTTTGAACGCGATAATCTCAGGAACCACTGGTCCGATTTCAAAAATTCTTTCGGTATTAGCAAAGACAACATATTACTTTCTTTGATCTATGGTATTAGATAGGTCGTTTATCGAGGAAGGCTATACGCTATATTGCATCACGCCCGCGACTTCACTTGAGTGGTTAACGCGGGCGAAGCTGCGCGCTGCCTCTAGTATTAAATATACAAATACTTTAAAAATGCTAAGCTACTTTATTATCAGCTCTTTTTCGTGCACTGCAGGACAGGTAATAATAACCTGTTGTTTCATTTATTACCCCTTCCACGTTGTATATGTATGACGTGTAAGTGTAGGTGAAGTTTGCATACGTTTTAACATAGATACATTAATATTACAAATGCTAAGTAAGTAGTCAAACATCTCATGTCTAATGCAACAACCAGTGATATTGTATTTTCTGTAAATGTTTTTTTTTCATTTATTAAATAATATTACAAACAAGTTCACAAAAATTAAAAATAAATGACTATAACAGTGAACTCAGCAATGCTGGCCACGACTTAAATCAAAGCTTTTAATACGTATATAAATATATATATCATCATCATCATCATTTAAGCCGCATAACGTCCACTGCTGGACAAATCACACAAGTATGCGAGTCGGACTTGCGCACGCTATGAAAAATCAAGTTTTTTGTATGGCGCCCCTCTTAAATATTTATTTTATTTCAATTATTTATTTTAAAGAGAATATGCAACTGAATATTCTGTGAATATTTCGGGCAGGGCACATAGCGTGACAAACCGCGATGGCCAATGGGGCAGAAAGGTTAAAATAAAAGAAGATAAAAAGACATGTGGCACTCGGGGACTGCCGCGGTAAAGCTATTGCAAACAAGGAAGGACTGCAACGTCGCAAACGGACGACGGAGACGAAGCGGCAACCTACATGGTAGGCGGAGTGGAAAGCGTGAGGTTTTTTCGTTACGGAATTTCTGGATTCGGTCCCCGCGCTCAAGGCCCGCGATAGAAGCTATGCAATAGCTTAAAAAAGGTTCTCGAATGGTGGCCACGTACCGGCAAGCGCAGCGTAGGACACCTACCAACGTGGGCGGACGACCTTAGCAAGGTTGCTGGAAAACGCTGGATGCAGGCCACTTCCAATCGGTCGTTTTGGAAAACCTTGGGGGAGGCCTATGTCCAATGGTGGCTTTCCTGCTGCTGATATGTAATGATGATGACTTTTATCGGTAATATTATATAAGTACCCCGGTGACCGAGCTTTGCTCGGTCGGTTACATCTCAAACATTAACATTTTTTTAAACTTTTCTAAAAACAGTACAAAATAAAAAAAAATATATAAACTTAAACATAAAAAAAACAAAAGTAAGTCACCGAGTGGGATTCGAACCCGTAACACTCTTTCTAGCGGTCAGCATCCTTAACCGCTGAGCTAAGCGGATGGCGGCCGGTGCGACTAAATTAGCGACCATATTCTGCGTGGAAAGAAAAACGCATGAAAACTCGAAAACACGCGTTTTCCCAAACAAAAGACTAATCTAGATAGATTGTTTACCCCCGAAAACATACCAATTTTCAGCGAAATCGTTAGAGCCGTTTTCGAGATCACAGAAATTTATAAATATATAAATAAATAAATATACAAGAATTGCTCGTTTAAAGGTATAAGATTTAAGGCGTTTGAAGCCAAACGCCTTAAATAATATGACGATGCTACATCTATGGATTTCCCTATCACAGACGTCACCGATTGTGGCTATGAATAATCATATTGTACATACGTTTATTGATCTTGAATATAATTTATTCGCGGAAGCAAGAACCTGTTTCTGTGCACTTGACTTTTATATTTATAGCTCACTTTATTCTGCCGCTGGACATCTATGTATCTAATTTGTATCAGAACTTACTAAGTCTAATATAAATAACATACATACTATCACGTCTTTACCCCAAATGGGGCAGACAGAGCATTTGGATCTTGCGGCTGTAAGAAAACAAATATAAAATACTTCTAACTCCTGTTTTGCTCAACGAAAGTTTCTGCCGTTTAACATCTTTGTGTCTAATTTGTATCAGAACTTAAACATACATACTATCACTTCTTTATCCTAATTGGGCAGGTTTTGAGTCTAGCGGCTCAAATATAAATTATACTACTGTCCTGTATTGCTCAACGAACGTTTCTTGGCAGCGTTTCCTGGCTGAATATGCTGCCAGTATATTAGGTACCTACGTTACTTTTATGGTTACGTTGGAAGAAACATTTTATTTATGTCATTGTGAAATTGTATTTTTATAATTAAGTTTTGATATAAAAATAAAGTTAAAAATAAGAGGTAGATTACATGACTTGGCGGACCGACCCGTCGAAGTGTAAACTTTCATGTCAATGTTTGTGTCTCGATAAGAAGAAGAATCGAAAGTAGCTTTCTTTATTACAGAATGTAGCCACGGCTACCGCCCTGTCTTTACCCTCCATTATCACCATCTCAGCCGCATAACGTCCACAGCTGGACATAGGCGGCCTCTCCCAAAGATTTCCAAAATGGCTAATCAAGAGCCTGCATCCAGCGCTTTCCAGCGACTGTGGTCAGATCGTCAGACCACCTGGTGGGTGGGTGTCCTACGTTTTACTTGCCAGTACGCGGTCGCCATTCGAGAACCTTTTTGACCCATCGGCCATTGATTCGTCGCGCTATGTCTCGCCCACTGCCACTTCAAAGAGCTAATACGCGGAGCCATATCAGTGACTTTTGTTCTCCTACGAATTTCCTTATTGCTGATTCGATCACGAAGAGAAACACCGAGCATAGCCATTTTCATAGCGCGTTGCACGACCTTGAGCCTTCTTATTAGACTCTAGTAAGAGACCACGTTTCAAAGCCATGAGGCATCACTGTTAACATTGGTAGTTGTAGACTTTAATGTTGAGACTCTGAGGTATTTTTGCCGTGAAGCCACTGCTTAGCTTCCCGAACGCTGCCCAGACGAGTCAGATTCGTCGAAAGACCTCTTCCTCGAAGCTGGAACTTCCTGCCTGGATCAATTCACCCAGGTAGATATACAAGTCTACAACTTAGAGGGCTTCAAAATAAATACAAATAAATAAACCTAAGTAAAATCCTGGTTGTAATTACCCCTACCAAGTGCCTTCCCCTTCTTGATCTTCCACTTCTGCTGCGGCCTGACTGGCTGTGACCTCAGCGCGGAAGGTAGCCTCTTGAAGACGGTCTGTTTCAGGTCTGACGGGAACTTTGGCTCCAGGCTCGCGTCTAGGTCTTGCCAATTTGGTCTGAAACAACATCAAGTATGTATATATACGCAAGTAAATCAATAATATTACGTTCACCCCTACATACTGTTTAATTTGGACCCCTAAGCTATTGAAATCTTCTTCTTCTTATCGTGTGTGTTAGTGACTAACACTAGTGTCAGAGTTTTTAAACCGCCTTGAAGGCCTCTGACATGGTTTTAGGTAACGACTTACGACCAATGTCAAAGACAGTGACCGGGACCAACGGCTTAACGTGCCCTCCGAAGCACGGATCATCTTACTTATCAGAGAATCCGGTGATCAGCTATTGAAATTATAATTACTGTACGGAGCGACAGCAGAAAAAATAAGTAAACTCTTAATTAAAAAAATAATTAAACAGGCTTTTATCTAAATTAATAAACTTAAGCTTAAAGTGCTTCTCAAGAGGAAACAAACAAACCTAAACTCAATAAGGTTCCGTCGTAAGGCCTTCATCGACATATCAGCTCTATGTCATCACACTATTGCAATTTCACGCGATATAAATATGCGAGCAAAATGTCAGCTCAATCGGAAACCGGGAAGTTGGTCAAATTTAACTTATAATAAGATTTGATTACAGACAGACGACATGACAGGACAAGTGAAACCAAATATAAAAAAAATATAAAAAAATAATAAAAGCTTGTAATATCATCTTACGAAGCGCTAGCAATATACGGTTCCTAGTGAAATATAAATAACCGGCCAAGTGTGAATCGGATTCGCGCGCTAAGGGTTCCGTGCCATTATCTATTAAAGATCGCGTTTCTTGTATGGGAATATTATATATTATTATAAATATTTATTAATTTATTAATTTTTTTTAGTATTTGTTGTTATAGCGGCAACAGAAATACATAATTTGTGAAAATTTCAACTGTCTAGCTATCGCGGTTCTTGAAATACAACCTGGTGACAGACAGACGGACAGACAGCGAAGTCTTAGTAATTGGGTCACGTTTTTACCTTTAGGAACGGAACCCTAAAAAACCGAGTCAGTTGAAAAATTTGTCCTTATTTATTAATTACGTCATTACCTGAACTGCAGAGACGGCTGTTCGCGAGCCAGCACTGTCAGGAGCCGGTACAGCATGACGTCATTGGCGTTGGCCGCTGGCTGCAGGTCGAAGGGACTTGTGTCTATGTCGTTGTCCTCCTGAAATAACAGACAGACACATTCATCATCATACGCGAGGTTACCTGGAAGAAATAAGTTATTGATACTATTGTAGCGGGAGCGAGGTGATATGCTCGACCGCCACAAAGGGAAGATTTTTCCGCCAGGCATGGTGTTGCGCCTGGGGAACCGCGGCTCCGACGGTGTATCGTCGGAGGTTGTATATATAGTCAGTTGCATCCAGAACTCTGAGATCGAGATGTAGAATCTGCTGGCGCCATCTCGAATGATTCTTGTGAACTAGGTATTGCTGCGAACATTTGTTGTTTGTGGTGTTTAGTTCCTCGTAGTGGCGTAGAGGTCGCCACACTATCAAGGCAAATTTTTCGCTTCTCAACCTACATAGATAAGGTCAAGGACTGATTTAAGTATGATACGAGTCATCATCATCAGCATCATCATCATCAAGTCTTTTAGTCTCCACTGCAGGAGCATGACCCTCTCTGTACTACCAGAGCCATAGTTGGCCAGAGCAGCCAGAGGGCTGGCCTACACTCTGCCCGCTGGCTAGACGTGTTGGAGAGGTCCTATTGATGTTTATATTCTTTGTTTTCCCTGTGCCACCCTAATTTAATATCGGATACTAGCAAAAAATGTATTTTCCTTTATCTGCAGCCGTTTTCGTTATTTAGCTAAGATTAGCCCCTCTTCTCACCACGCAAAACCGGACCAGCAAATTCGGGCCTAATTGCGACCTTGCCTGTCAAAAATATTTGTACACATCACTGGTAGGTGGTATATAAGCGCCCTGGTATATAAAAATCGACAATCTACAGCGGGACCTTAACATGCCGACCGTCGACAAAGTTATCAAGAAATACGCCGAAGCACATGAGTAGAGACTGCTTCACCACGTGAACGTTGAGGCGATCCAGCTCCTCGACAACACGGATATAGTGCGACGACTCAAAAGAACTAAACCTTTTGAACTAGTGTAGTTTTAAAAAATAAATTGATATTATAGTCCCATGCTGGTCTGGGAGAAATAAAAAAACTTAGAATGTACCAGCTGCTTCTCTGCCCGCGCAGATCGTAAAAGCCGATCGAGGGAATGGGCAAAAATGCGAATCATTTTAACAGGCGATGCGGCTAGCAACCCGTCACTGTATCGATTGCTTTTTCATCTTCTCGCCCACCATGACGCTAAAAGTGGCTTTTGACTCTTGCGGCCCTGGGCTCTGCATAGAGCCGCAAGACCCAAAATGCTCTGTCTGCCCCATTAGGGATAAAGACGTGATAGTATGTATGTATAAATAAAAAATAAATAAAAACTAAACCTTTTGAACTAGTGTAGTTTAAAAAAATAAATTGTTATTATAGTGCAGTGATGTGCCAACAGAGACACAAAGACAAGTGCCTTCCCCTTAATAGAGACAGTAAGAACAGAGCCGATGGACACATTCTTAGACAATAACGTATAAAACTAGGTCAATGTTAAACTCCTTATTAGTCTGACTTTAGGCAGGGCATATCTTATGTGCTTATACCTTTAAACGAGCAATTCTTGTATGTATATATATTTATAAATTTCTGTGATCTCGAAAACGGCTCTAACAATTTCGCTGAAAATTTGTATATGGGGGTTTTCGGGGGTAAACAATCGATCTAGATTAGTTTTATGTTTGGGAAAACGCGTGTTTTCGAGTTTTCATGCGTTTTTCTTTCCACGCAGAATATGGTCGCTAATTTCGTCGCGCCGCGACCGCCGACTACTTCGATTCCTACCTAATTTCGACCGCCGTGATTTAGCTCAGCGGTTAAGGATAGCGACTGCTAGAAAGAGTGTTACGGGTTCGAATCCCACTCGGTGACTTACTTTTGTTTTTTTTTATGTTTAAGTTTATAAATTTTTTTTATTTTGCATTGTTTTTAGACAAATTTAAAAAAAAAATTGTTAATGTTTGAGATGTCGCCCAGGTACTTTTTTATTAATTCAGTAACAAGAAGTATAAAAAAATTACATATTTACAAATATACATGCAGAAAAAAGTTAACTAAGTAATTTAGTCTAAAAATTAAAATTACTATAGGTACTATCACGTCTTTATCCCTAATGGGGCAGACAGAGCATTTTTGAGTCTTGCGGCTCTAAGCAGATAGAGCCCGGGGCTGCAAGACTCAAAGGCCACTTAATTAAAAATAAATTATATATATGTGTGTGAAATTTACCGTATGACTAACATAGTGTATAAGAATTTTACTAACAAAATGTATGAGTTTTTATTACTTGAATGAAGAATTTTTATTATTATAATAAAAAATCGTGCCCACGTAGCATAGTGTCAAGAATTAATAATAATAATATTTTAGGCTAGATAATAATATTATTAGCGTATTATTTTATTTTATTAGGAACGTTAAGAAAGGAAAATAAGTGAAGAATGGAAAAAGAAGGAGAAGAAGTACCTGAAAAGCCAGGTCCACTGCTGGGGCTTCATCGTACACGTCGGCGGCTGCTGCCAGCGACACCAGCAGCATCATCACTCTGCCACCGCTGCTGATCATTGCTACTGAAATAGAAAGGCGATTATTCAGAGAGGCTTTCTTCTTCTTCTTTAACTTGTTTTTCCTAGCACTTTCCCGTTATATACCTCTTTAAGCTGCGCCAATACCAGACACAATAGTTAAACAATTGAAGTCGGGAGGAATTCCTCCCAGTGCCGGCTTAGAGGTTAAGGGGTCTCCTCTCTTAGTTACTCGGCGCCAGGTCAGCCTGTCCTGGGTTGTCGGGTCAGGTAGTCTCCACTTTTAACAATTTCGTCCTGGTCCACCAGGTAGCAGATGGGCAGGTGGATTCAGAGAGACTTTAAGGTACAAAATTCAAAAGCCTAATGTTTATTCAGTAATAAGACTTTTACAGGACCTTTTATGCGTCAATAAGTATGTAAGTTCTAACAAAATATACCGAAACTATTTTAAGGGTGAATTCAGTCTATGATACTGAACTTTCACCAAGGAACTCGTATCGAACGATCAGCTGATCTGATGTTATATATGGAAAGCCAAAAGTTTTTTTAAAATTTGTTTTTTTTTATAATGTTCCTAGGGGAAAGTTGTTAACGAATTCGACCTAAAAAATAGTTTCATTATATTTTGTTAGACCTTATATATCAAAATTTAATTGACCGAGCGAGCGAAGCGAGCGAAGCGTCTCAGTTTCGAGACTAGCCAAAAATTCTTTTGTCCGTCTGTCTGTCTGTCTGTCTGTCGGTCTGTCTGTCTGTCTGTCTGTTCTCGCCTACAGGTCGCATTTCTTAACCGATTCTCATGAAATTTTGTAAGCAGGTTCAGCAACTAAATAGAATTTTTTTGTCGAGCCAGTTTTTCGAAATTTTTCAAAAGGGCCGAAATATGGGGATTTATAATTTTAAAACTGTCATATATCCGCCATTTCAAAATATTTTCAAAAATGTCATTAGACTTTTTTGTTGCCATTATGAAAACGATATTTTTTTATTTGAACAACTTTTTTGTCTGAACAACTTTTTTATACGTTATACTTAAACGGGTTTAGGGTGACTTGCGAAGTCTAGCTGACTAAGCCGTGACGAATATACAATACAAATCCTCTTACAAAATATACTCAAACTATTTAACCGTGAATTCAGTCCGGTCTACTGAACAACTTTCTTAAAAATATATATCTCCCCTGGGGTCCACGAAGTAATTTCTCTGAATAGCTATTATGGTTATTATTTTGAGTTTCATAAGTGGTTCTATAAATTTTATCATATTTAACCGACTTAAAATAAAAGGGTTTTGCTTATTTTACGATTAGTTTTTTTTCTTCAGTTTTTGTTTATTTTGATTGATTGTTGGCTTGTTTTTTAAATTTAGCAATTTTGTTGAGCGAACTTTCGTTCAATCGCTATCGCTGCTTGTCTGTGCTTCTGTAGTAGTTTAAGTAATTATGCTACGAACTAACAAGAGATCAACAGCAATCAAAGCCCGCGAAGTAGCTTTACTAAGAAAGTAAGAAACCAATAAGCAGCGGCATAGAGCCATGGCAATAAAAATAAACATTTAAACCTGGTTTTTCCAAAAATGAGCTGACTTTGTCATTTAAGAAATGATGGGTCATTTTTCGGTGAAAGACTACTGGTACAGAACTGAATTTCAGCATCACGGTAGACCTCATATCCATGGGATTGTATGGTTGGAAGCTGCTCCTGACATTTTAGAGCTAGATCGAAAGTCATTTGAAGAAAGGGCTGTGATTGGCAACTATTTTGGAAATTTGGTCACAACCATGAATTCGCATATCGGTAAACCTGCACCGATAGTAAAATTCATCCAAATCATGTACATTATTCTGAAATAATAATCGTGAGGTCTAAGTTCGTGGCGAACTACTAGTTTATTTTTTAAAGAAAAATTACCGGAAGCAGCGCTTCGCAATTCGCAGCGACCACTGCTGAAAACCCCAATTTCAAGCATTAATCAACAACCTTTAAACCTTGGAAACTTGCTTTCCCAAAAAAAACGCATCAAAATGATTTCGAGCGCTATTATGCCTTTGTCACATTACAGACAGCATCAAAGATGAAACCCCCTTTTTTTTTGTCAGGGGTTTAAACTCAAATATGAGGAATTGTGGACTGGGAATATATCGTAACCTATGTCACAGGTATGGCACTTCATACTACTACAAAAACTATATATCCTATATATCCGTGCACATGTCAATGTGTTGGTTCGCCCGCTCAACACCCTCAAGGCGAGTGCATATGTCATAACTCATAATTTAATTCCACGTTATGGATTTCACAAGTTCCCGGTTCTGGTTCTGGGAACTTGTGAACTCCATATGTAAATTATTGTAGTTGCTACACTTGTTGAGTTGTTGTTCAACAGCTACATAAAATTGTTGTTCAACTATGGTAGTGGCTTCTTTGAATGCTGTCCCGCAAAGTGGCAATCAAGTCATTATTTAGCCAGCGACTGTATACCTATATATAGCCTTTTTGGAAGGATTCAGATGCGCGCACAAATCAAAACTCCAATTAAAATATTTCACGCCAGAGCTTCCAGGAATTATCCCCGGATAATGTTTATTTTTATTTCTGCAATTCTTAAAAATAGAAATACCTTTTATTATGTACGTGGGGCGCACTATAAGTTTCCGGAATGAATATGAAAAAATACTATTAAAGGTACAAAATTAATTTATTGTTTTTCAAAATAATCTCCCTTGGCGTCTATGCACTTTTTCATTCGATGAAACCAGTTTTGAAAACTTTTGTGCCACTCCTCTGTGGTGACCTCTGAAACGTGTTTTTCATACTCCTCGACAGCCTCTTCTGGTGATGAAAACTTCGTAATTGGTTCTTAATTTTTGGGAACAGAAAAAAGTCACAAGGTGCCAGGTCCGGACTGTATGCAGGATGACTCATGAGTTCTACATTTTTCGCCTTCAAAAAGTCGTTTGTCTGTCTGGCCGTGTGAGAACTAGCATTGTCGTGGTGCAGGATGATACGGCGTTTACGGTTATTTTTACGGAGTTCGTCAATAACTTCCGGCAAACAAATGGTCGTGTACCAGTCACTATTCACTGTACGACGATTCTCTAAAGCAACAGTAGCCACGTGTCCAGTTTTATTAAAAAAAGAAGCAATCATCCGCTTGGATGCACTTTTCACGCGCGCCACTTTGGTTGGTTTCGGCTCATCTTGAAAGACCCATACGCTCGATTGCTGCTTTGTTTTGGGATCGTAGCAATAAATCCATGTTTTGTCACCTGTTACTATGTCCCACACCAAATTTGACGCACCTTCGTTGAATCTGGTAAGCATGGCACTGCACCAAGTGACGCGGTCCGTTTTTTGAGCCTCGGTCAAGTTGTGTGGGATCCACCGCGAGCACAGCTTTCTCACACCCAAATGTTTGTGTAGGATTAATTGTATTTGACTCATGCCTATTTCTAAGGATGCGCGAATGTCATGGTAGGTCACATGCCTGTCTGTTTCAATCATACGGCGCACAGCATCGATGTTTTTGTTGGTCACAGCGGTGGACGGCCGACCATCGCGAGATTCGTCACTGAGATTGATACGACCAGGCTTGAATTCTGCAAACCAGCTATAAACAGTTGTCTTGCATGGTGCTTCATTGCCAAAAGCTGTTTCAAGCCGAGCGATGCTCTGTTGAGCTGTCAAATTACACTTAAAATCGTAGAAAATCATACTACGAAAATTTTCCCGAGTTAAATCCATGTTGATGCAGACACACAATTTTTTAAATGGCGCCACCAGGTAAAAACAAAAGACAGTCAGATGAAACAAACTGCATTCTACAGCCAAAGAGTTCTATTTTCAAATGTTGCAATAAATTTTTTAATATTGTTTATGTAAGTGGCCAGTTCCGGTAACTTACAGTGCGCCCTATGTATAAACCTTTTTCTAAGAGAATTATTCGGCGCATTCATTCATACAGTTCTTCATTTTTACAGTTAAGATAAGTAATGATCTATGTGTAATACATTAGGTAATCGTAGAATAAAACAGTAAAAAAATGTGTCTAAAATATACATTGAAAATGACAAAATTGATTGAAAGTTCCAAAATAACTTGGGGCGATGGAGACAGTAATAGAGTAAGATGACTGGAGATAGAACAGAATGGAAAAACTCACATACTGTGCCAACCCCACATAAATAATGGAAAAGGTATAAGGCAGACGAAGAAAAGCTAATATTTTTTGCCCAATAAGTTTTTGACTTTTTACCACAGCATGAAGTAAATAAATAAATAAATATATACGGAGAAATCACACTGATTGGATTAAGCTGGCACCAGTAAGTTCGAGACTTGTGTTATATACCAACCCAACGATACTACATTTTATGACAAATACATAATATACAGATAAACATCCAAGACTCAGGTCTATCTGAAAAAGATCATTTTCCACCTTGACCCGGCCGGGGATCGAACCCGGAACCTCTTGTGTGACATTATGGCATGATGACCACAGAGGTCGTCAATGAAGGAAACTGCCTCTAGGGTTTAAATTCTTTGAAGGAAACATACAAATAACATTACGTCACAAAACCTATGATTGCTCTTTAGTTGCTGATGTTCATAGGCGAAGGTCACTATGTCAAACGCGTCATGTTATGTATGTCACAGCCGTTAGATCAGTCTTTCCCAAAGTGGGCGATAAAGCCCCCTTGTGGGCGCTGCAGGTCTCAAGGGGGGCGGTAAGAGACCCAGAAAGAAAATGTTTTTTTTTGCTAGGAGCTTTATTTAGCTAGGAGGACGTGGATTTAGTGCTGTGACAACACTGCTTACTAAAAAGAGAAATCGTTTGCTTGTTACCGAACGTGGCGACTTGCGACTGTTCTTGAGTAAATTGGAACCTGATATCAACAAACTTATTAAACAGCATCAGATTCATCCTTCACATTAGTTTTTATATAAGGATTGATTATTTTAGTTATATTTTTAATAAAAGATACTCTGTTTTAATACTATAAAGTTGCGTTTCAATAATCATTCTTATTGGCAGGTGGAGCCCGTAAGAGTTAACTTGAGACCTAAGCGCCGTTGTATGTTACCTACTGCGCTCAGGTTTCAAGTTGCGGGTTATAGTAAAAGTTTCGTTTAGAATTCTCCGTTAATATACATATATAGGTCACAATAATTAATTAATTTAATTTGAAGTTATAGTGGTTTTTAAACAGATGAAAAAATGGGGGCGCTAAAAAAATATTTATTCTCAAAGTGGGCAGTAGACAAAATAAGTTTGGGAACCACTGCGTTAGATACACGTGACGTAATGAAAAATGTGACCAGAAATGAATTGTTTTAGTGTGACCTGAAAGAAATTTGAATTGACCTTTTTTGAAAATCTTTAGGAAAGGCCTATGTCTAAATGTCTAGAAGTGGACTAGGTTATGCGGCTAAAATGATGATGACCTTAAAAGGGTTGTATTTGTACCTACTACCCGAACAACCGGTTATGCAGTACGATATTATACCATCTTCAAAGTATCAAGGTAATCAAGGTAAGATAATATATGTTTCCTGTGATGATGTTTGTGACGGGCCGACAAGACTTGACATGTACGAAGTACATACAATTCCATGGCTTGATACCTTGTACCAAAACTTGTCACAATGTCACTTTGATCGCTTTCTCTTTTGCTCTTGTAAGGGTGAGTTATCGTATTATTTTTGCACTCGTATTTTACACAGTAACAAGTATATTTGCCAAGCAAAATAAAAATATCCTACTATCAATAGTTTTATATGTAAACGCCATCTAGTGATGAGCGGAGGAACTAAACAGTAGAACTTATATCCGTAGCGCCATCTATTATTTGCCAGACAAACTAAGTTTTAAGCGTTAAACCCCAAAAAAATTTAAACGGCCGAACCGATTTTCATCAAGCATAGCTAAGAACCACCGCAAGGAAATTTGCTTTTACATGAAAAAACGCATTGAAATTGGGCCATCCGTTCGACAGACAGGCAGACATATAACACCCCGCTTTTTTGCCCTGGGCTAAAATCTAGGTCTACGAGTATGTTTAGGAACGTCAACTCTATGGTCAACTCGCTTTTGTTCTTACGTAGGTAGGTATACTCAACAAACTATGACTTCTTTATCCCTAATGGGGCAGAGAGAGCATTTTGGGCCTTGCGGCTCTAAGCGGATAGATCCTTGAATTTTCTTCCTTTTTTGAAGTCGGTCAAACCCCCGGCTGTGTAGTTATAAATACTGTTTTTTAAATTATTGAAAACAAAAACAATTTACTTACGTAAATTCGTAATGCTTAGATACGAGAATAGTTTCTTCCCACGCATCATTTCCAAACAATACACTGATAACCTGATCTTATCAGACTGACGGTCATTATACGTGGTCTGACGTAACGCTTGGTTGGACAAATAAAAATAATTGTCCCTCAATGACCCTTCACGAGTTACCAGTTCAGGGATCTTGAATGTGCGTCTAATAACTTCCAGAAATAGAAAAGATATTTTTCATAGAAATTATCTCTGTTTTCGAAGGTTGTTTGGTCACAGTATATGTAATAGAACGTTTACTTACAATCACGTTTTCCATATAGGTACAACGTAGATGGGACATACCCGTAATAAATACTACCACGGGCTACTAGATAAAAAACTTGAGAGGTGTCAAGGGACACCCGGATGGAACGAAGTTCCTTTCGATTAATTAGGAGAGAGAGACAGACAGAGAAACACACGCACGCCGCACGGCTTACAACTATAGCAAAAAGTGTCGTTACAACTTTTGGTCTTAATTTTTTCTGTCTAGCCTCCTTTCGCAACGCGCGATAAGGAACTTAATAAATAAATAAATAAATATACAGGGACCAATTACACTGATTGAGCTAGCCCCAAAGTAAGTTCGAGACTTGTGTTATGGGATACTAACTCAACGATACCATATGTTATAACAAATACATATATAGATAAACATCCAAGACCCAGGACAATTTGAAAAAGGCCATTTTCCAACTTGCGCTGACCGGGAATCGAACCCGGGACCTCTGGGTGGCGGACTAGCATGGTGACCGCTACGCCACAGAGGTCGTCGAAAGTAACTTCTATCTATATAGTATAATGATAATAAAATAATAGTAAAAAAAAACAAAACAATCGACTCTACCATACACATTGCCCGGGCGGTTGCTCACTACCGTATGAAAATGTCTTCTTTTTTAAGTATTTGACTGTTATTTTAATTACACTAGTAGTTCGCCGCGAACTTAGTCCTCGCGATTATTATTCGCAATTTAGTTTTCTAAATAACACCTAGATGGCGCTATCCAAAGTTAGAATACGCTATGGTCGTTTGCTACATAATCGCGGACATTTTTATTAATATTTCAAAAACCACTGAACCGATTTTGATGCCCAACGAACTTAAAAATTTTATGGATATTTCCTACATGCCTTCCTAATTACATTGAAATAGGATCATCGGTTGGGCAGTTATCGCGGTACAAACATACATACATACATACATACAATGTGTTTTCGCCCCAACTCGATTTAGAGACCTTGCTCGCTTCGCTCGCTCGGTCAATTATACTTCAGTGATCTAGTATAGCCTGTGGTTTGATTTATTACGGGTATGATCCTTCCACTTTGTACATCGATGCAAATTTTAATAACTTGGAGCTTTTCCCTTCTTCTTATCGTGTGTGTTAGTGACTAACACTAGTGTCAGAGTTTTTAAACCGCCTTAAAGGCCTCTGACATGCTTTTAGGTAACGACCAATGTCTAATCCTAATCCTTTAAAATTGATTTCCAAAAAAGTAGGTTGTCAATTCACAGATTATTCAAAGACGCCTGAACCGATTTGGAAAATTATTTTTTTGTTCGAAAGAGCATACTTGTCAGCTAGTCCCATAGAAATTTTATAAAAATCCCTTGTGTGGTTTGGGGGTGAAGTCGGGTTTTAGTTTTGAAATTAATGAATGCTACTTAACATTATACAACAAATATGAATCAAATTAATCGTTAATTTGATTTATTATATTTATATCAATATTTTGTCCTGTTGGTCTTATTTAAACTAAAAATAAACCCTTATGAATCCCCTTACCCTAGACTTATCCATACAAATGTAGTCTAGGCACAGGTATGGCACTTCATACAAACGGAGCAGCATATATACCTAGTACTAAGTACTACAAACGAAACAATCCGTCCGTGCACACGTCAAATGTGTGAGTTAAACAATCAGGGTCGCCACCACAGAATTTGTTGCTTTGCTTACCTGTTTTCATCACTCGGAAATCTATAAAATTTTCGTTATTTATTGTTTTCCGTGGATAAACAATGATAATGTGCGCAGTTTCTCACCATTACAATTCAATAATCCTAAGTGACTCGCATAATGTCAACGTGCAACTACCAATAACCCTGTTTTACTGCCACTTACACCTCACAATAACGGAGGAAGGGTTGCGGGGACACCAGATTGCGGGGGACGGTGCGAGTTTCCGTTCTGTATGTAATACTATTATTAATTCTGTGGTATAGGTTTTATTTTGAAAAATGTAGACACGTTTGTATGGAAAAGTGTAGTTTGTTCTAGGGTAAGGGGTTAAGGTTTGAAAATAAGGGATGTCTTTTGGCGGAATATTAAACTTTAAAGAGCTAGTTTTTAGGGTTCCGTAACCAAAGGGTAAAAACGGGACCATATTACTAAGACTTCGCTGTCTGTCCGTCTGTCTGTCACCAGGCTGTATCTCCAGAACCGCGATAGCTAGACTGTTGAAATTTTTACAAATTATGTATTTCTGTTGCCGCTATAACAATAAATACTAAAAATAAAATAAATATTTAAGGGGGGCTCCCATACAACAAACGCGATGTTTTTGCTCTTTTTTGCTCGATATCAATAATGACAACAGGTAGGCACTTGAAATATTCACAAAATACTCAGTTGTATTTTTATTTAATTAATATATTAAAAAAATATTTAAGGTGGGCTCCCATACAAAGAACTTGATTTTTATAGGTAATGGTACGGAACCCTTCGTGCGCAAGTCCGTCTCGCAGTTGGCCGGTTATTTTTTTTTTTTTTTTTTTATTACTTTTCGTTTATTTTTCGCATCGGCTTTTCCTCCGTACGCTAGCAACCACGCAAGACTCAAGACCAACAAGCCAACATAAATATTTCCCCCAAAACAGCAACCAAAATTAATTTCAGGGCGGCGCTTTAAATCTTTCATTAAGTACTTATGTTCTCTTTTGGTGAAATTAAACATCTTCAACTTTGCCATAATTAAACATCCTCAACATCTAAAAGCTTGTTCACTTAGACTTAAGTACTTTGTTTACTAACTGAGGCCTAAGTATAAGTAATAATTATTTTTTGAACAAAAAATACAACCGCCTTCATTTTCATTTTCTTTTGCGAGCTAAGAAGCTCTGAAGAATTTTGGAGATATGAAAGACCAAATCTCCAAAATTCTTTATCATATCTTTGCCAAATTGATATGGGACCAATTTGGTTGGACTTGGACTTCACAGCATTAAATCAAATAGTAACTTAACCCGTGACGCGTCCCATGTCCTAACGTAGGCGCTAACGTAAATCCGAGCAAAACGTCCCATATCCTGACCTAGGCCCTGCCTAGGCCATAACGCAGTCCGTTCTCTTTGGTATTTTTTTCCATCACTCTAATTTGATTGGTGCACTCAAAAATAATATTACTACGAATAGGAACTCTCCTTCTATCGATTTGAATTTTTTAAGCCAATGACAATCAAGAAATATTTGTATAACGAGAACATATTCATGAGTGAAGTGCGACACGAAACAAATCCGCGCCATTACTGCTTGTTGTTTGAATTCGGGTGCTTAATGAAATATTTAAATAATGTGATAGGTGATTTTTTGTGCTATAGTAGTGAAATTATACTCATTCGTCGTGTAATTTATTTGACTTCATGTTATTGAAAAATATTTAAATGAAGTGTGTGTGAATTTAGTACAAATAAATGTGTAAGTTGTGAATGGCGCCAAAAAAATCCTCATCTTTAAAAGATTGGTGCCTAAAAGGATCAATCAGGTATTTAACAATATATGAATTTACTTTCATCTTCTTGCGCGTTTCCTAACCTTTTTTTACGTATACAATTCATCAAATATAATTATACAGTTTAAGTACAAATTTGGTTTTTCCACGAAAAATCGGGAGAAATTGCAATGTATGGGACATTTCGCATATGCAACGGTTATGGGCCGCGGACGTGTGACGGGTACTAAAAGCGTTTTGATATCGAATATATACCTTTCGAGAAGAGTTCGAACCTATGTAATAAATATATAGGCAATAACACAGATTGAGCTAGCCCCAAAGTAAGTTCGAGACTTGTATTAGGGGATACTAAGACATGACCCAGGTAAATTTGAAAATGATTATTTTCTATCTTAACCTGACCGGGGATCAAACCCAGGAACTCCGGTGTGACAGCGTGGAATAATGGCCACTAGGACACAAGGGTCGTCAGGTCGTCACTACTTGATTTTAAATATCTATTATTTGACGTTCTTGAAAAACATGCTACGGGTTTTTTGCCGCTTTTTCTGCACTAGTGCCCAGGAAGCGGCCATTAACTTTGAGTTGCAAGATTTTTCTAACCAAACATACAAGATACCGTGTGGTTTCCGGCAGAGTAAAATAGGGCCACTCCAAGTCCTCCCGTGAATGTCGTAGAAGGCGACTTAGGAAATACAAGCTAAACAAAGCTTATAAACCCGTCTGGCCAGCGTGGAGAGTGTAGGCCAAGTCCTCTGGGCCCTCTGGCTGCTCTGGCCAAGTATGGCTCTGGTAGTACAGAGAAGGTCGTGCTCCTGCAGTGGAGACAAAAAGACCTGATGATGATGATGAAACATACAAGATATTGCAAGTTAACACGTTGAACGCCCACGGGAAAAAGCATGTTGTTCCGTTTAGGCCATGGGGGTTACCGGTGAGCCAAGCAGTGTTGTTCCGTTCAGGCCATGGGGGTCACCGGTGAGCCAAGCAGTGTTGTTCCGCTTCAAACGCGATTTACTGGCCGAAACGCAACGATACTATGCAAAAACTGTAGAATATAAGAATCGGCTTGGTTCTTGTGTACCGGTAAACACTTAAAAATTATTTGCCATTTTTGTCAGCTCATTAGGGTTGTACTGAACTTTCGTAGTTAAATAAAAGCTTGTAATAAATAGTTTGCGCATCAATTGCGCAAAGCGTATTTCTAGCCCATTTCTGTAAATGAGGCTAACCCTGTTAGTCTACTGAAGTGAGCTCCGACGAAAATACCAGTACTTTTGATAGCCTAGTTCCTAAGTAAGATAAATGTTATAGGTACTTTTAAAAGGACAATGATTGCGTTGAATATCAGGCCTGTATCACTCCCCGTTCAGATATCGAAAATAAACCTACATTATTACTATTTATTTCCTATTTTTTCCGACTCGTTAAGAGGAATAATGTCTAGAGTAATAAGAATTAAAATTGGCTTGCAATGCACTTCTGGTTATCTCAAAGAAAAGTGCCGAGTTCTGACGCGAGCTAAAATTAAACCATATCGCTAACGACATTGAGTAGATATTTCTTTGAATTCGTTTGCTGAGTCAGACTTCTGCACGTAGGTACTAGTAGTTTTTCTGTGGTAATATCATCCTCAAAACTATGGGAACCAAAAGATTTTACTACGAGGATTTTTCTCCCACTCACACTTAAGTTAAGGCCATACCTGAATTTTCCGGCGTCCAGTGGCGCCCCCATTTGAAATAAATCATTTGAAAGGAAACGGTGATATCATTTAAAATGTTGTCTTGACCAAACCCTAGATAACCCTTTCAACTATTTTATGAACTACTGTTTATAGTTTAAAGTAAGAACGTGAAGCTTTTCTACGCACATTTGCGAAAAACTGTCACTTTTAAAAGCTTTACGTTCTCACTTTAAACTGTAAACAGTAGCTCATAAAATAGTTTGAAGTTTTATCTAAGGTTCGGTCAGGACAAAATTTTAAATTATATCACCGTTTCCTTTCAAATGATTTATTTCAAATGGGGGCGCCACTAGACCCCGGAAAATTCAGGTATGGCCGCCACGGTTCGAAGACTGGAATGGAACATGAGATTCTGTCTGAATGTCTGAGTGCTTGAATCTATACAGAGGAGCTTAGTGACCCGACGGGAGTGCCCATTACTAGCGCAAGTAAAGCGACACCAGGCGTAGGCCGCACATAGATAGGTGACTACAAGTGGCATAATAATAAACTCGAGCTACTCCGCAAAGTATCGTCAGCCTAAAAAATCTAACACCAGTGTTGGCCACTTACTCTTACTCACACGAAAAACTAAAAAGTAACAGTCGAGTCTTTGGAATGTTCGTGCCTCTACAGACTTCGGAAGACAGTTAGGCCTTATTGT
The DNA here is from genome assembly GCA_963555685.1 of Acrobasis consociella. Lineage (NCBI taxonomy): Eukaryota > Metazoa > Arthropoda > Insecta > Lepidoptera > Pyralidae > Acrobasis > Acrobasis consociella. The sequence continues at coordinate 1,823,979 of OY743118.1, forward strand.
TCCTCGCTGTCATCTTTGAATGGCAGTTGTCTACGTCAGATGACTTTAGACAGCTTAAAAAACTAATGTAATAACAGTATCGGCCTCCGACATACACGGGCCAGTATGGGATGTAGTGTTGCCGCTCGATATTCTACCATTGAAAGCGTCTCGATAGAGTATCGATATTTTAAATAAAAAACGACGGGTTGCACTCTGGGAGTGCCGGCAGAAGTGAAAACTTGAATATTAACGTTGTGCATTTTTGATATTTTGGAATGGTTAGGGAATAATTTTGCACGAATTGCTTTAATTATCAGTATAAAATATTTCAAATCTTTTCTAAACCACAGTCTGTCACAAATGTCACAAGCATGACCAAATTCATTTTCAACAAAATCATTTTCAAATATACAGCAGTATGGCCACTACACAGACGGTCGAGCCATCAGCTGTCACCAAGTCACCATCCATGGATGCGCGTAGCACGCTGTAACATAAACACACACGAACATTCGCGCAAGCGCCCTGCGCCGTCTTACGAATTTTCGATCAGGTCACGTGTCCTGACTAGTGATGTGCCGTTCCCAAATTCCCGTTTCCGGGGAACGTTCCCCATTCCCGTTTACGGGAATGTTCCCGGGAACATTCCCAATTTCATGGGAACGTTCCCGTCTCAATTTTATTTTTTCATCATATGAATGTTTTCTGCTATAGGTAGTTAAGTATTTCTAATATGTATATTCATCAGCAGATCAAATATTAAAATAATTCATTTTTAACCCATAATTTTTAACCTATTACCAAGAAAGTCGGCACGTTCAAAGGGCCAATTTCATATTTTTTAATAATTGTATAACATATTAATATTAATTTTAACGCAAAACTGGGTAAGCGAGGCGTTGGAGAGTTTAGGCTGGGAAACTTTGGATACGGGGTGCGAAATAACAGGGGACGTAGGCTGGCTGATTATTTGGAGCAAGAGGGACTCTTTGCGATGAACTCTTTCTTTAAGAAGCCGCCGCAAAGAAATTGGACCTGGTTGGGTCCAGCAAAAAAAAACCAGCCTATCGACAAAGAGACGAATATTCAATGATGTCTCAGTGATCACTCGAGTCAAAACCGGGAGTGATCACCGAATATTAAGAGGCATCGTGAATATTGGTCTCAAAGTCGAAAGGTCACGGCTGATGAAGTCGACGCTCCGACCGTCGCAAGTCCAAATTGAGAACTCCGAGGGCTTCCAGCTTGAACTGTCGAATCGCTTCGAAGGCCTTCAGGATTGCGTTACAGTGGACAAGATAAACCAAGGGTTTATACAAGCTGTCCAAGCGGTGGGATCAAAAGTATTCAGGTCCAGCCCCAAACGAAAGCCTCAAAAAATCTCTGCTCGGACCCTAGACTTAATGGCAGAGCGACGATCAAGGCCGTTGCAGACCTCCGAAGATGCTGAATCATATCGGCAGCTCAACAGACGTATACAAAAGTCCTTGCGACACGACATCCGCTCCTTTAATACTGAGTGTATTAAGGAGACGATGGAGCAGAATAAAGGCTCCAAAGTGTTCGCAAGAGCTATGTCGGTTAGGCAAAGCCGATTGATGAAGCTGAAGACGGAGGATGGCGGCGTGGTGTCGACAAAGGAAGGGGTTCTGGCGGAGATCGAGAGGTTTTATGAACAGCTGTATACCTCAGTTTCACAACCCAGTAAACAAATGGCTAAAGACCCAAGAGCCAAGCTAACCCGACACTATACCGAAGATATCCCGGACATCAGCCTGTACGAGATTAGGATGGCCCTCAAACAGCTTAAAAACAACAAGGCGCCGGGCGAGGATGGAATCACAGCAGAGCTTCTGAAAGCGGGCGGAACGCCGGTACTGAAAGTCCTTCAGAGGCTCTTTAATTCCGTTCTGCTCGAGGGCGTAACGCCAGAAGCATGGAACAGGGGCGTGGTGGTTTTGTTCTTCAAAAAGGGAGATAACACCCAATTGAAGAACTATAGGCCTATCACGCTCCTGAGTCATGTATATAAGTTGTTTTCGAGGGTCATCACGAATCGTCTCGCGAACAGGTTTGATGCCTTCCACCCTCCCGAACAAGCTGGTTTCCGTAAAGGCTTTAGCACCATAGACCACATTCATACGCTGCGGCAGGTTATAGAGAAGACGAGGGAGTATAACCGGCCGTTATGCTTGGGATTCGTGGACTATGAAAAAGCCTTCGATTCGATCGAAACATGGGCCGTGCTTCAGTCTCTCCAGCGATGCCGTATTGACTATCGGTATATCGAGTGCTTATACAGTAACGCCACTATGTCAGTCCGAGTACAGGAGCAGTGCACGAGGGCAATTCCACTGCATAGAGGTGTAAGACAGGGAGACGTTATATCTCCGAAACTGTTCACCGTTGCACTGGAAGATGCCTTCAAGCTTCTGGAATGGAAAGAATTTGGCATTAACATCAATGGCGAGTATATCACTCACCTTCGATTTGCCGACGATATCGTTGTCATGGCAGAATCGATGGAAGACCTAAGTACTATGCTCGGAGACCTAAATCGAGTTTCCCAACAAGTGGGCCTTAAAATGAACATGGACAAAACGAAAGTAATGTCGAATGTCCATGTTGCGCCCCTACCTGTTTGTGTTGGGAGCTCCACCCTCGAAGTTGTAGACCAGTATATCTACCTGGGTCAATTGATCCAGGCAGGAAGTTCCAGCTTCGAGGAAGAGGTCTTTCGACGAATCCGACTCGGCTGGGCAGCGTTCGGGAAGCTACGCAATGTCTTCTCGTTCAAAATACCTCTGTGCCTCAAGACTAAGGTCTACCACCAATGTGTGTTACCAGTGATGACTTATGGCTCTGAAACGTGGTCCCTTACTATGGGTCTCATAAGAAAGCTCAAGGTCGCTCAACGTGTTTCCCTACGTGATCGAATCAGAAATGAGGAAATCCGTAGGAGAACAAAAGTCACTGACATAGCCAAGCGGATTATCTCGTTGAAGTGGCAGTGGGCGGGACACATAGCGCGACGAACCGATGGCCGATGGGGCAAAAAGGTTCTTGAATGGCGACCGCGTACTGGCAAGCGAAGCGTAGGGCACCCACCTACAAGGTGGTCAGATGACCTGACCAGGGTCGCTGGAAGGCGCTAGATGCAGGCCGCTCTTGATCGGTCATTTTGGAAATCTTTGGGAGAGGCCTATGTCCAGCAGTGGACGTTATGCGGCTGAAATGATGAACATATTAATGAGCATAAAACAATAAAAATGTTTTTTTTTTCTCGATTAATAAGATGTATATCCTATGGAAACGGGTCTCTTTCCCAGCATCAAGGAAACGTTCCCGGCAACAAGGGAACGTTCCCTAGAAATTTGGGAACGTTCCCTAGAAAATTGGGAACGTTCCCAGGGAACGTTCCCACATTTTTTGGAAATGTTATGTATTATTGGAAATATTTAAATTATAACCATATTAAGAAATGCTTTTACATAAGTTTAATACATTTGCATTGATAAAAAAATTGTCTGATAAATAAAATTATAACTTTCCCAGACATTTCCAATTTTTGGGAACGTTCCCGGGAATGATTTTGGAAATCTGGGGAATGTGGGAACGTTCCCGGGAACGGCACATCACTAGTCCTGACGCGAGTTTAACATTTTTTACCCATTCCAAAAAAAGTGCACAACGCCGCTAAAGAAGTTTTCACTTCAAAAATTATTTATGTACTATCGATGGTATCGATAAGTTGTTCGTCGTCATCAATCGATACAATCGATAGTACCTATAGTGTGTTCGTCGTCATCGATCGATACTATAGATGGTTTTATTGGTTATATTCAATAGTACCTATTGTTTTAAAATAGCTTTCGATACTATCAATCAATAAAAATATGAATCTATCGATTGTAAACCTATCGTTTTTTCGACAACACTATTAGGATGAGGGGCACTGCAGTTTATGTAGTTTGATCTACAAATTGATGTTTACGACTTGCTAATAGTACAAGAGCACACGTTACGTAGTACAATTGTGGGAGTGAAACACTTGTGGGAGTCGCAGAGGTGTGACTGCGTGGACAATAAACAAATAAGAATCAAATGTAACCATAATCTATTTATATTAAGTTCTTATATCACCCCTTTATGAAATACTTACAACGCTAGTTGTTAAATAATAGGGTATTTGACTGTATTTGTTTTTGGTCTATGTTTGATGCGAAACAACAAATAACTAGTAGTTCGCCGCGAACTTAGACCTCGCGATTATTATTCGCGTTTCAAAATTCAATTCCGTAAGTCACACCTAGATGTCGCTATCCAAAGTTAGAACGCGCTATGGTTTCGTTTGCTACATAATCTAGGACATTTTTATTAATATTTTAAAAACTACTAAACCGATTTTTATGCCCAACGAACTTGAAAATTCTATTGTTATTTCCTATATGCCTACCAAATTTCATCAAAATCAGACCATCGGTTTGGCAGTTATCGCGGTACAAACATACATACATACACACATACAATGTGTTTTTGCCCCCAACTCGATTTAGAGACCTTGCTCGCTTCGCTCGCTCGGTCAAATTCTAGAAAGAAATATTTTGTAAAAACAGCAAAAATATTGGTTTTTACATAAAATAGAAATTTGCATATCAAACACTGGTATATGTACAAAAATGGGAGCGTAGTGGGGACATCCTGCTATCTCTTTCGAACGCACAGAAAATAATGGCAGTGACGTCAAAAAGTGCAGTACTTGCATCCTTTTTCTGTTACTTTTCAGTTTTCCTTTCAGCCAGATTTGAAAGACTTACTTATACATCCACATATATATTTTCACACTTTCGTACGGAAATGCCGATTTTTTAACTTGTTTTAATTTTACTAGTAGTTCGCCGCGAACTTAGACCTCGCGATTATTATTTGCGTTTCAAAATTCAGTTCCGTAAGTCACACCTAGATGTCGCTACCCAAAGTTAGAACGCGCTATGGTTTCGTTTGCTACATAATCTATGACATTTTTATTAATATTTTAAAAACTACTAAACCGATTTTTATGCCCAACGAACTTGAAAATTCTATTGTTATTTCCTATATGCCTACCAAATTTCATCAAAATCAGACCATCGGTTTGGCAGTTATCGCGGTACAAACATACATACATACATACATACAATGTGTTTTTACCCCCAAATCGATTTAGAGACCTTGCTCGCTTCGCTCGCTCGGTCAAATACTAGAAAGAAATATTTTTTAAAAACAGCAAAAATATTGGTTTTTACATAAAATAGAAATTTGCATTTCAAACACTGGTATATGTACAAAAATGGGAGCTTAGTGGGGACATCCTGCTATCTCTTTCGAACGCACAGAAAATAATGGCAGTGACGTCAAAAAGTGCAGTACTTGCATCCTTTTTCTGTTACTTTTCAGTTTTCCTTTCAGCCAGATTTGAAAGACTTACTTGTACATCCACATATATATTTTCACACTTTCGTACGGAAATGCCGATTTTTTAACTTGTTTTAATTTTATTATAGTGATCTGATCTAGTATAGCATATGGTTCGATTTATAACGGGTATGTCTCTTCCACGATGTATAAGTATAACAATGATTTTGGCGAAAAAAACTCAAAAGCTTTAAGTTAAATAATGGTTACTTAAGTAGAATCGGAGAAGGTAAATAGAGAAGGTTTACTATTACCATACTTTCTATTTTAGTCCGGGTCACCTATTTAAATAATCCTAAATGTGTTTGACATAAATTCTACACGAAGAGAATGGTCCCTAATGGAAGCGACCGTTTGTTATTTTCTCCATGTTGAATTTAGTCGAAGACTAAATAAAAAGACCTTTTTTATATTAATTAAGTTTGAGAAAGGTAAAATAGTGTTCAAATTTTATAAATATATACACATAAAAAAAAATATCGCGAAAAAAAAATGAGAACAAGAATAGAGATCAATAAAACTAAACTAAACTAAGCTATAAATACCTATATATTGACAAATCAAACAGATTGAACTAACTCAAGTAAGTTCGAGACTTGTGTTAGGGACTAACCCAACGATGCAACGATAAATAAAGATTAAATAATTAATATAAATAGATAAACATCCAAGACAAGAAATACGCTAAAAACGCTTCGACAACTAGGGCCCTACAGTTGCTCGGTGACATGCTCGTGCAGTACAATGACGTGGATGTATTTTATGATCCTGTTAGAGTATTTATCCGCAATTTGATTACTTACTTAAATTCTATTAATTACATAATTTAAGCTATGACATGAAATTATTAAAATGTATTCATTATTATCTTATACCTTTAAACGAGCAATTCTCGTATATTTATATTTATATATATATATATTTATAAATTTCCGTGATCTCGTAAACGGCTCTAACGATTTCGCTGAAATTTGGTATATGGGGGTTTTCGGGGGTAAACAATCGACCTAGATTAGTCTTATGTTTGGGAAAACGCGTGTTTCCGAGTTTTCATGCGTTTTTCTTTCCACGCAGAATATGGTCGCTAATTTCATCGCGCCGACCGCCTTGTTTTTAGCTCAGCGGTTAAAGATACCGACCGCTAGAAAGAGTGTTACGGGTTCGAATCCCACTCGGTGACTTACTTTTGTTTTTGACGTGATAACGTCTTTAAAATCGTTTTAGTCGGGTGACATGTTCAGAAACTTGTGTCACACCAAAACCTCACGAGCGCGATCGCAGGTATAACGAGAGAGAGACGGACCGATCTCCCGTCTCATCTCGAGCGCTGCCAGTCATTCCGTGAAACGACGTTACCACGTAAACATCTCGATCGTAAACCTACTTTACAAACAACCAATTTTTTTTTATGTTCAAGTTTATATATATTTTTTTATTTTGTATTGTTTTTAGACAAGTTTAAAAAAAATGTAGTTAATGTTTGCGATGTAACCGAGCAAAGCTCGGTCACCCAGGTACTTAATTATTATGACTGTGGCAAATTTGAGAATCGACTTGATTGACAATTCATTTTAATTATTCTGTTTGTAAGTCTGTAGCATGCAGATATTTTGGTGTAAATATACTGTAAATCTGTATGTACAATTATTAAATAAATAAAGACCCAGGTCAATTTGAAAAAGATAATTTTCCACCAAGACCTGACCGGGGATCAAACCCAGGAACTACGGTGTCATTGCCTGTGAAGGCTACTAGACCACAGAGGTCGATATAAATATAATAAGTATACGTCCTTAAATCCGAATAAAATTACATTTTACAATACGCTATAACAATCTTGTACCTTCTAAACCTATGGTGATAATTTAAGAAGCTAAGTAAATGAGTATACTAAAGTTAAGCCAAAACTGATTGTCTTAAGTAAACCGTCGACTTTATAGACATTTCTGGTTAACGTCTACTTAAAGGGATTTAGGAGAATAACCGTGCAATCCGACCTACGCAGACGACTCTCCGTCGAGCTTATTCTAATAGAGCCACTTTGCAGAAATGCTGAATAAGATTAGCAAGAAATCAGCAGTTTGCTTTTGATTTAAAGATTTTTGAGTATGTCAAGATTATCCGCTTGGATAAGTTATATAAAAACTGAGAGACGTGGAGCACTCGGTTGGAACGAAGTAAAAAAATTGAAGCCCCTAATACAAACCCTAAAAAAGTTTGTGACGGAAAAAGTGGCAGAAAAATCTTACACTTTTTTCGCGAAGTCCTGTACAGTCCGCAAAGGAACTTCGTTCCAAAATGTGGAACGTGTATGCAGGGAAGATATCTAAGAACTATGTCTTTAAACAGCCTGACTCTTTAGGGTTCCGTAGTAAACAAGAAATAGTTACGCGATTTCTGTCCCAATCTATAGTATAAAATAGAGACCAAAGTAATAAAAAGACCCAATTAGCAAAATGCCCAATCTATAGTTTAAAACTGACCAAAGTACCAAAAATACGAAATTTGCAAAATGCCGAATCTATAGTTTAAATTTGACCAAAGTAACAAAAAGACCAAATTAGCAAAATGCCCAATCTATAGTTTAAAATTGACCAAAGTAATAAAAAGACCAAAGTAGCAAAATGCCCAATCGCGTGGCTAATTTAAAACAGCCACGACGCGCCTCTTAATCCTAAAGATACTTATACTACATATAGGTACTATAATAAGTGTAATTTGTCCTAATATATTTATATTTATTTATTTATTATTTAATACTAGATAGAAGATACTTAAGTAATAGGTACTTATTAGACTTTTCTCAAAGGAATAAACGAGTATACCTATCAAAGAATCAAGTTTTTAAGAAGACCCTCAAAAGCACTCTTCACATTAATACATACGTCCCTACGTACTTACTGAAGATAAATTTCTCATTTTACATTTCCCACAAAGTATTAATATAGAACGTAAAAACGTCCTCAAACATCTGCTTACGTATGCATGAACAATTTTCGTTTGGAGAAGCTCAAAGGGTCTTGAACAAGTAGCGTATTTGCCGTTTTTTGGCGCTAAATGAAAACGTGCCCGAAATTTGGTGATTAAGGTGTTGATTAAAACTGTAAATGCTGTGAAATATTTGAGAGCGTGAGATGTTTTCATTAAATAAAATAAATATATAGGGACAAACTATACAGATCAGCTAGCCCCAAACTAAATTCGAGACTTGTGTTATGGGATACTAACTCAACGATACTATATTTTATAACAAATACATATATAGATAAACATCCAAGACCTAGGACAATTTGGAAAAGGCCATTTTCCAACTTGCCCTGACCGGAAATCGAACCCGATATTAGGGTTCTAGTATTTTAAACAAACGAGAGATATTTATAATTTTTCAAAACTAAAAACCGACTTCATCCCCAAACTACACAACCGTACGAGGACGACCTGACCGTTCCAGTTCAGAATGTCCAATTCTCATAATGTCCAGCGGTTTCAGAATGTCCAACTCTCAAAATTTTCTTACTCTCAAAATGTCAAAATGTGTAACGTTAGTGACGAGTAAACCTTTTCAAAATATTTTTTTAAATCAGTCCAGGCGTCTTAGAATAAAGTGAACACAAAAGATCGCGACGATTTCATAACTTCGTCCTTTTTGGAAGTCAACCGACTTCCAAAAAGGATGGTTAACATAAGATAAGATAAAATTTCTTTATTGCACCAACTAAGTAATTCAATAATCAAAAGTACATTTTAAATATAGTAGGTACAAAGGCGGACTTATCACTAAAGTGATTTCTTCCAGCCAACCTTTGGGTAAAGAAGACTATGAAAGATGTGGGGGATTTGGTGCAGTTAGAGTATTACAGTGTAGAAGAATACAAGTATACAATTAAATAATAGGAGAACATACAACGTATAACATATAAACGAACATTAAAGTAATATAAAATGCATAAACTATAAAATAGGTACATGTAAATAAAAAGTAGCCAGTGAAAAGAAAAGAAGAAAAGAGATATTCGTCAGAGCTAGAGGAAAGGTAATGAGACGTCACTAAATCTTTGAATTTTTTCAATGACTGTACTTGGCGAATGTCACGTGGTAAAGCAGTCCAAAAAAGAACATCCAAAAAAGAGGAGGTTATGACAAAAAAACGAGAGTTATTGAAAACATGTGCTATAAGAGTTTACAAATAATGCAAATTGGTATATTTCTTTAAATAAACTGTATTGCGCATAAAAAGTGTACAAATGGCGAACTTAACGCCATATGGCGTTCTCTGCCAGTCAACCATTGGACTAAGTAGAATAAATTCGGGTGCCACAGAATTGATAAGAGATTTCATAGTAGTGCAAAAAAATGTGTTAACAAGATTAAAAAGTTTAATAAATACCTGCAAATATATAAAAGTTATATATATAAAAACTATAAATCGGCATTCGCATATAGTGTATGCTCAGCGCCATGTGTATAATTTTTGATACACCTTACTGCCTCCGTGGTGTAGTGGTTAGAGCGTTTGGCTCATACCCGGAGGTCGCGGGTTCGATTCCCAGCGGGGGCAACGACTTTTCGTTGTTGTCCTCGTTTGGTTAAGACATTGCAGGCAGATCACCTGATTGTCTGATAAGTAAGATGATCCGTGCTTCGAAGGGCACGTAAAGCCGTCGGTCCCGGTCACTGTCTTTGACATTGGTCGTTACCTAAAAAAACCATGTCAGAGGCCTTTAAGGCGGTTTAAAAACTCTGACACTAGTGTTAGTCACTAACACACACGATAAGAAGAAGAAGAAGGTACACCTTGATTGTTCTACTATTGTATTTGGAATCCGTGGCGGTCAATGGGTTAATTGCGGAACCCTTCAAAGCACGTGGCCCGACATACACTTTACCGGTTTTATTAAAAATGCCAAAATAACGATGCTCATAAACTATAGTCCACGCTGACGAAGTCGCGGGCAACAGCTAGTAACAAATATATGTACAATATATTATGTTAGGTATATTTTATTACATGAAATTTTTAGGTGGTGTCGATGTGAACATTTATAATATTTAAAATTGAGAACACTGACAACTGCTTGGCATTTTATAAGATTAAACAACGGATCCACGTAATTTCTACTATGCTTAGGTATTTTAACCCTTTCACCGCGAGACTTTATATCAGTTGTCGTGCCCCCAGCGCGAGACATGGTAAATCTAACATACCTATCTACAACCAAAAACGGATATGGATACGTAAGTTATGTGCCATACGAGCATTTTTTTTTTGTCGCAAATATCCGACCTTCGCGGAATGGGCCCGACAATGTTTGTCACAACTCACAATGCGACGCTCGCGGTTAAAGGGTTAATATACTGCGGTTTATGTTTTTCTAGTAGGTAAATTGTCAAAACTGGTGTTCTAGATTATTCAAGCTGACTAAAAGCATCTGACATTGCTTAACAACTGCCATACAACGACGACGGCCGGGACCAACGGCTTCATGTGCCTTCCGAAGCACGGTCACAGAATAAATATAAAGTGCATACTAGTACTTGGTACGGTGGAGCTTGAAAACTTATGCAACAAAAGCTATAAATATAGCTTTGGTATAAATATTTCTCCTGCAATAATTTAAAATAGAATTCATTCTGTGATAGAACTTAAAAACGAAGTTTATTGCAAAACTTCGTAATGAAATGAAACCTTAAAACTTTTTCTTATTTCCTTAACAAAGGAATTGCGGACTAAAATCAAATAAATCGGTCAAGTACGAGTCGGGCTATATGCGCTCAAGGTTCAGTATAAGTTTGTCGTTTAGAGATTGGACACATTTAAATACCATAGATTTCTTATAGATATTCCAGTGGTTTTTAGGTAAAGAAGATTAACAGATTTTTTCTAAAGTTTAAGCTCAGGGGTTTCGGAGGTAAGGGCAGGATGGTCATTTTATTTCCTATTTTCCTAAATAACTTTAAAAGTAACAATCTAAAAAATATATAGTAATTTTTTTTATTTTTATTTTGATATATCACACGTATAGTTCAGAAAACTTTTTTTATTTTGGTCAATTTTCGCCTATGTTTTGCCACTTTTCTACGACTTAAAAAATACCGATCTAACAAAATATTTATAATTCTTATAAAAAGCCCTTTCATTTGATATGTCACACGATATAGCAAAACTTTTAATCCTACTATATAATATTATAAATGCGAAAGTGAGTTTGTATATTTGTTAGTTTGTTTGTTACCCTTAACGCTTAAACTACTCAACCGATTTGGATGAAATTTGGTATGGATATAGTTTGAGACTCGGGGAAGGACATAGGGTACTCTTCATCCCGAAATTCCCACGGGGGGCAAAGCCCTCGGGTACGGCTAGTCTTAAATATCTTGTTTAGGTAAATTAAGTGATATATGAAAATCATTTATTTACGTTATACGACAGACTTTGGTTAATGTAAGGTCAAACAAAATATACTGAAACTATTTTAAGGGTGAATTCAGTTCGTGACATTTAACAACTTAAACCAAGGAACACGTATAGAAACTATCATAAGTAATTTTTGTCCACACATACAAGTTGACCGATCAGCTTATATGGAAAGCCAAAATTATTTTTTTTATATTTCGACTTATGTTTCTTGGAGAAAATTGTTTACTATCACGGACTGAATTCACCCCTATAATAGTTTTAGTATATTTTGTTAGAACTTATATGTGATGTGAACCTCATTTCACCTCAATTGGTCCAGTAATTTAAGGCCTGCGCAGACGAGGGATTTTAGTGCGCGGACTTTTTTGTCTGCTAAAATAGATCGCTTACAACTGTATCAAGTAACGCAAATGGGGGATTAAAATTACCGCGTACAAAAAGTCCCCCGAATAACCGAGGACATGCAGGGAGCGGACCGGACAAAAGTACGGAAAAAAATAGAACTTGTATGACTAGGCGAACCAACGCACATGGTGGACTTTAGTCCGCGTTGTGCGCTGTATTGAGTGACGTATGTATGCACGACGATACGTGTGCATTGAGTTCGCGGTAAATCCGCGGCGGACTTTTTATTCGCGGAGCGTACTTTTTCTCCGTCGCGGAGAAAACTCCGTCGTCTGCGCAGGCTATTAAGGGTTCCGTTTTTACCTTTTGAGGTACGGAAACCTAAAATAGGTTGGAACAATTCTTTCCGACGACTTTTACCCGTGTTTTAATTTTTAAACGATGACAAAGGAGAAAACTTCTCGCCAATCTCACCCTTTAGAACAAAACAAAACAAGTTACACGGAATTGTGTAGATGACTGGGTCAAAAATAAATTATTCGGTTAATAAATTCGTACGTCACTTTTCATCGAGCATACTTATTCATTTTCAACATGATTTTAGATTTAATGCAGATGAGATGCAGAAAAACTGATATTAAGAGCGCTATTTGACTTTTAAAAGGTTGACTTTCTCGAATAACTCTTTTTGTACCTCATAGCTCTCATCAAATAGGCGTCTTTTGTGAAAAGTTTAAAATATGCTTTCTTCACAACTCTCCGAGATATAAGGGGATTGTACTTTTTCGTGACATCGGAGCATTCGGAGGAAAAAAAATTACAATCTCAAAAGCATGACGTCATGCTTTTGTATCTCATACAAATTTAATGGAAAATGTTTGTTTGGACGTTTAGTAAAAAGGTAAAAAGTGACTGATTTCACCTGTTGTCATCTAGCGGGCAAGCTAGTGTTATAAAAAACTCGAGTCCCAGAGTCTACATTTGCAAACTCGACTTTATATTGCATGCTTGCTAGACTAAGACATTCACAATTCACAGTCGAGTCGAGTACGAGTCGTCGGAGTCCAGACTCGAGTCGAATAAAAAACTCGAGTCTAATAAGAACTCCGAGTCGATGAACCAAATCGAGTTCAAATACAAAACTCAAAGCAACTTCAACTCACAAAATCTGTTACAACAAGTTATAAAAAGCATTACATCCATTCAAACCTTTATTTGATATTAATGATAGGTTTACTACAAACAACATATTTGTTATTAACCTAAAATAAACGATTAGGATTTTATGAGCGCGACTCAGTCTATAATCAGACTCGAGCACTTATACCGAACTCGAGTCTATTACGGGAGCTTGACTATAACTAACACATCGAGCAGTGGAGTCTCTATTTATGAGTCTAGTCTTGTGTTTTACAGTCGAGTCAAAATATTAAGACTACCAGACTCGAGTTTTTTACACCACTAGAGCAAGCGATGCGAGCAAGGCGTACCCTTTTCAGCATCGGCAAAAAATATTTAGAGTATCTCGGATGTCCATGGTCCAGTTTCCGGCTGTTGCACACAGGTCGCATTTCTCAACCAATTCTTGTTGTTTGTGAGCAGGTCAAAATAAATATTTTTTGTCGAAACAGTTTTTTTTTAATTAAATACAATATGTTAAAAGTTAAAAGTAAATAACAAAAATAAAGAATTAAATTTAATTGAAGCTAATCAAATTAAAATTGTATAAATTGTAAGAAAGGGATTATCTACGAGGGTCTACGAGCGTAGCATTGGGAGAGCTACGCCACTTGCCTACGAGGGCTACGACACAACGGGCCTCTACGAACTTTACGATCGGCTACGAATTACCGGAACAATTTTAATTTAAATGAATTTAATTATTTCTTCATAAACTGTTTAGATTAGCTCTCTTCTTACATTGTTTAATTAGGGCTGCGAATAGTCCACCATGCCTTTCTATAGACTGTCGGTATCACATTATCTCAATAATATTATAAAGGTAAAAGTCTGTGTTTGTGTGTATGTTTGTTTGTTCTTCACGCGCAACCGGCTGGACCAATTTTGATAAAATTTGGTATGTAGGAAGCTGACTCCTTGGATTTAACATATAGCTACTTTTTCACGGGTAACAGTCAGCTAGTCAGACTAATTACACTAATATTATAAAATCGAATGTGAGTGTTTGTTTCTTACTTGTTCGCGCGCAAACGGATATACCTATTTTTAAAAATTTGCCATTTAGGTAGCTGACACTACTAAACTACTTTTTCCGCGGGTAACGCCGCGGGGCGCAACTAGTTTAAAATAAGCTGATACTATTCGATGATCAATGCCATGACATTATTTTGCGAAATTTAATTTTCTTAACAATACCAAATCATTAATTTTTTACTCAGAAAAGTACCCAATTGTGAAGTATTTCTGGCATGGAAAAATTAAGTTGAAACGTTTTAAATTCTATTTGTTACGGTCAAAAGAATAAACCACATAATTTATTTACAGGAAAATGATACAAAAGTACTCAAACATGGAAAAGTCGCTCAGGGCGCCATTCGTTTATTACGTAAGACGATTTTGCCAGTTTTTGATCTCCTCCCCCCCATGTAAGAAAATACGAATCGGCTGACCCCCTTTCTCCCTGTTTAATATTTATTACGTAAGAAGCTAAAATAAAAAGACCGTCTTTGTATATTTGCTCTTTCGTAAGCTGACTTTTTATATGTTTTTGTTTTGGTACAATAAAGTTATTACAAACAAATAAACAGAAGAATGTTTTTTTGTAAAAAAAAATTAAAGATACAAATTTAAGGAACTTTTGTAGGTTATAATAATTTTATTTGTAAAGTCATTTATTTGAATTAATATACAATTATTACAACAATTATATTCTTTTAAAAATCACGCTTTTATCTCAAACCGTGAACTTGGAAGTTTAAAGTGCTCCTCAAGACAAATCAAACAGTCAAAATTCGATTAATTCGATGGGATTGCGAAGTTTTATTACAGAGTTACTATCCATGGCCATATTCCCTGTTCATCATTAGATCATCATCATCATACCTAAGTATATTATGACTCTGTGCCTAATCTAATGAGACATGGTCGACTCCCCGTAAATTGGGTATTTTCCTAAGCCAAAAATAAATTATTTTGTACTGTTATCAAAATAAAACGTCAACGTTATTATAAATTTATTATTGCAGAAAAATCTGATAATAAGAGCGTTATGTGACTCCAAAAAACTATGACGTCATCTGCCTGTATTTCATACAAAATCCCATAGAAACTGTTTGTTTTGACGTTTAGAAAAAAGTATCTGATTTGATTTGTTGGAAAATAGCGTATTAAAATTACCCCCTAAACTAGCTCTTTCTCCTATGTTACCACCATATTCGAAGGAATAAATGACTATTCTGTATTACGTAAGAAATGAATGGCGCCCTACGACTTTTTCTGTTTTATTTACAGATTATCCTAAAGTGAATTGGAACACACAGAATAGTTTATTACTTACAGTAGAATAAGTACTAAAGATACGCTTACTCAGGGAATACAAGATTTTAATGATCATATATATCAGTATGTTAGGTATAAAAAGGACAGACCGTGTCAGGAACACCATGCTGCGCTCCTTTACGCAAGTGGTTGACGTTGGAATGAAGTCTGCTAAATTAAAGTGGGACTGGGCGGGTCACGTTTGCCGTATGTTGTCCGACAGATGGGCCCACACAACCACAACATGGGTTCCAACCGACGGAGTGAGATCCAGAGGAAGGCCTAGGATGAGATGGAGGGACGAGTTATCCGCTTATGACAAAGAATGGCATGAAACAGCTGCAGATAGAAGTGATTGGAAGCAGAAAGGGGAGGCTTTTGCCCAACTATGGGAACTAAACGGCTATTAAAAAAAAATGGCTATCTGTTGTGATGACGGCAAAGACAAATAATTTATAGCATTTGAGTAAATAAAAATACCAAACGTTTTCTACATCTATTTCAGTTAAAATATATTTCATCTCGTTCTTACTTTGTCTAATGTTGAAATGGAAGATAAGGACGAAACATATTGTAACCAAGATATAATAAAACCAGTCAAGTGCAACTCAGACTCGTATCTTTAACCTTAATTGTACTTACATTTATTTATTTTTACTGACGGACTAAATAACATAATATTTTTCAGACTCATTCTTCATCCCTATTCACAAAAGTTAACAATTTTGGTAAATTGATGTTTAATTTTTTATTGTTTGAAAGTAAGTTTCCTACTGGACTCGGATAACTTGGCTCGCTGGGTTAATTATTTTCTTCAAAACGAAGACGAAAATGTAAATTTCCCTTTGTGAAAATAATAAACTCTTCAAGTTACATATCTTTGAACTCTTTTAAGTGTACCTTCTTATTATAAATGGAAATGATTTTTTAAGCTAGAATAAACTTCTTAAGGCTCTATCGCAGATCAGCTTCTTATCATAATAATATCTCATTGTCATCCGACTAACCTACACGAATGCAAAATTTCAGCTCAATTTCTTAAAGTTAACTGGTTTAAAATTGAGTTTCAAACGAACATTCTTATACATATATTTATATGTATACCTCCGTGGCGTAGTGGTCACTATGCTAGTCCGCCACCCAGAGGTTCCTGGTTCGATCCCCGGTCAGGGCTAGTTGGAAAATGGTCCTTTTCAATTTTCATTGGCCTTGGTCTTGGATATTTATCTATATGTATTTGTTATATAATATACTTAGTATCGTTGAATTAGTATCCCATAACACAAGTCTCGAACTAACTTTGGGGCTAGCTACATCTGTGTAATATGTCCCTATATACTTACTACTTACTTACATACAAAATAAATAAATATATAAGGACAAATTACACTGATTGAGCTAACCCCAAATACATTGCAAGTTAAATAAAACATACATACATACTTCTTCTTCTTTGTTGTCGTATTCCTCATGACTGAGGGTCGTGACCACCATAATTTGTTTTGAGTGCGCGGTCTTTCCAGGCTGCTCTATTTTGGGCCACGTACATACTATCACATCCTTATCCCTAATGGTTCAGACAAAGCATTTTGTATCTTGCGGCTCGCAGACAGAGCCCAGGGCCGCAAGACTCAAAGGCCACCTTTAACGTGACGGTGGGCGAGAGATGGAAAAGCAATCATTATAATGACTAGCTATTATTAACATATTCAAATGATTCACATTTTCGCCCATTCCTTCGATCGGCTTTTATGAACGAAATGAAATGAAATTGTTTATTTTTCAGTAACAGAGATCCAAATTTGTTAGTATACAATTTAACTGAACTTATAAGCTTATATGCATTTTTATGATCTGGGCGGGACATAAAAACTTGTAATTTTTACAAAAAATAGGAAGACAATATCAAGTCAGTGACATCATATGTCATTTATAAAGTTAATTTAGTACGAAACACACATTGTAGTGGCCAAGTGCGAGTTGAACTCGCGTGGAGAGGGTTCCGTGCAACAAACGTATCATATTGAGTTTACCACTTTGTTTTTCAATTGATAGAATTCTTATAAGTTTTACTGAACTCTACAAGCAATGAACTTTATTTTATATTTTTTGAAAATTTTAGGTTCACTTTCGGAGATCAGAGGGTATGGCCAATTTCATTCTTCTTTCATGAATAAAATCAAAAATATTTGTTTATGATATATATGTATAATGAGTCCTTTCATTGATATATGACACAGTAAGGTTTGCATTCTTTTTTTTTTCAATATCCTAATTTGATCCCCAAAAGTGATTTTAAAAATATATTTAATTACTTTGCGTCTGTATTTAGGTTATAGGATTACACCATCCTAGCAAATTTCACCTGATTTGGTCCGGAAGATTCGTAGCAAATTGGCTGTGACAGACTGACGGACAGACAGATGCCCGAGTGATCGGACGGTGACGGTTCCGTTTTTTCATTTTTTGTACAGAACCCTAAAAATTTCCTCAAAACATTTTGCTATTACGCTGGGTGAAATTATTTCTCTAGAAATATATTCTGGACGGGTACACTCTGCTACCTTTTTTCTTCTTTTTGTTTATGAGGTACTTTATGAGACACGTAACGTATCTTGAATGCTTAAAAACGTATCCATATGTATGGGTATACAAACTATACACAATACACATCAGATTGTTAGGAAATAAAAGGATTATATTTATTAATTACATAGATTTTTTTTTATCTTTTTCAAATAAGTAATAAGCACGTAATAATAAAAATATACGGACAATTCACACAGATTCTCATAAGCTAGTCCCAAGGTAAGTTCGATACTCGTATTATGGGATACTTACTCAACGATACTATATATTATAACAAATACATAAACATCTAAAACCCAGGTCAATCTCAAAAATATCATTTTCCATTTTGACCTGACCGGGGTTCGAGCCCGGGACCTCCGGTGTGACAGCCTGGCATGATGTCAACTAGGCCACCGAGGTCGGTTCTCGCTGGCCAGACAGGTTGAAAAGTCTCATTGATGTTTACAAGCTTGTAATTCTTAAGGCTCCTACCCGCGCTAGCGACCTTGAAAACGCAAAAAAATTAATTTCTCTTTCTGTAAGTGACATTATCAGAAACCCTCGTACAACTTTTTAGCTAGTATCCTTAAGTTTCATTAGAACCTCAAAAGTCATTGAAATACTATCCGCTTTAGAAACCTTTACAAAAAGAGTCAAAAGTGGACGTTTTTAGTATTTTTTGCAAAGGAAACTACAGCGTATTGTATTTCAATGACTTTCTAGGTTCTAATGTAACTTAAGGATACTAGCTAAAAAGTTGTACGAGGGTTTCTGAAAATCTCACTTACAAAAAATGATTTTTTTTTTTTTGTATTTTCAAGGTCGCTAGCGCTGGTAGGACCCTCCTTAATACGACTTTCACAAGACTTAGAGTGGTCCTATTCTACTCTGCCGGATACCACACGACATATTCGGAAAACATCTTATTTTATAATGTTAACTCTCGCTTAACTGCTCGTTAAAAACTATCTAACTAGTGGCTCTGTGAGCTTTAGACCTCGCAAGCTTAAAGAGATTGCAGAACGAAGAAACTTTTTACACCTTTATAATAATAATAAATAAAATTCTTTATTCAAGTAATTAAAACTTATACATTTTGTTAGTAAAATTCTTATACACTATGTTAGTAATAAGGTGAATTTCACACACATATATATTATTTTAATTTTAATTAAGTGGCCTTTGAGTCTTGCAGCCCTAGGCTCTATCAGCTTAGAGCCGCAAGACTCAAAAATGCTCTGTCCGCCCCATCAGGGACAAAGACGTGACAATATAGTAATTTTAGTTTATGTTTTTCATAAAATATTAAAATCTCGATAATGTTCGTTTCGCTAATGTTTTCAGCCTTTTTTCTTCCTCTGTTCTTAAAAGTAGGAGTTTTATGTGGTTTGTAGCTATGTTCGATGAAAATCGGTTTCACTGTCCACAACTTATTGTGGACAAACGCTTAAAAGTCTGGGATTCTTTATTTTTCCTTACAAGTAAACTTAGATTTAAAAGTCTAGATTTATTACCTAGTTTACAGAAGACTGCAAAGCTGTTATTTTCGTATTAAGTAGAGTTATTTACCAATTGTAAAATAACAGTTCTTGAACTATGAAATCTTATTTAGCTGTACTGCCAGAACGGCAATTTCAAACTAAAGATAAAAATAAAAATTAAATTAAATTCTACACTGAGAAAAAAGAATGGCTCTAGACGCAAAATTTTTTGCTACGTTACCAAAATCGAGTGACTGCTGAACTTAGGACTACTAGTGGTTAAAATGTGTTTTAATCAAAACTACATTGTTCTGTTAATTTAAAGAAAAGTTTGGTATCTAATAAACGAATTGCAAGGTCACTTTGTAAGATGTAAGTCACTTTGTAACTATATAAGTAGTACTAGAACTTCAGAGAATAAGAATAGGAATAATTTTATTTGCTTAAACACAGTACATAGGATGTCAATAGTATAATAAGAGACACAACAATAAAGTTTTTTTTTAAAACTGGTTTAGCTATTTTTTTTTCAGTGTAATCTTCATTTGTAAACTTATGTTGCATACCTGTGAACTGTTGGAGCTGTATAGTGAGTTGGTGGCTGGTGGCTGGTGGTGAGGTGGCGGGCCGGCGCGGACTGAGACCGAGCCAGAGCCTCCCCTAACTTTATAGCAACCCTGCCCACGTGGGAGGCGCGGCGATATTGCTTCTAGACGTGACATGTCCTGTATAAGCTTAATGGCAGACATTGTACACGGAAAATCTATGGGTTTTTTATTATTTTAAATAGCATTCAAGTTGGTTAAATTGTTCAAGAGATATCGCGGAACATACATAGATGCAAACATATAGGTAAGTACATTCATACATACAATGTTTTTCGCCCCAACTAAAATAGTAGCCCTCGCTCGTTTCGGTCGCTAAGTCAATTCATTTGTATGTACTAGATAAAAATCACCTCAATATACCGCAGGTTGCCTGGACGAAATCCCTATATAATATTGCATATTTGCCCTTAGCAGCAAAAACGCAGCCAGCTTTATTTTTTTTAATTTAGCATAGTTCAGTATAGGATTGTTTTAAAGTTTAGATTAGTTTTCTTTGTCTGTTCCTATTTTTATTTCTTGTTTCAATTTTTAAGCTATTGCATAGCTTCTATCGCGGGCCTTGAGCGCGGGGACCGAATCCAGAAATTCCGTAACGAAAAAACCTCACGCTCCCCACTCCGCCTACCATGTAGGTTGCCGCTTCGTCTCCGTCGTCCGTTTGCGACGTTGCCGTCCTTCCTTGTTTGCAATAGCTTTACCGCGGCAGTCCGCGAGTGCCACACGTCTTTTTTTTTTAATTTAGCATAGTTCAGTATAGCATTGTTTTATAGTTTAGATTAGTTTTCTTTGTCAGTTCCTATTTTTATTTCTTGTTTCAATTTTTTTTAAATATATCTATTAACCATAGATATCCCATTTCCTCTCGCAGGTCTACTGAAATAAATTTCTTTATTTATAAGCACCATGTACTATGTTTACTTTTGTAAGGTTTTATTTGTATTTTTTTTAAGTATACACGAACGAATATAATAAAATGAAAACAATGAAATATGTTTTATTTGTTGTTATTTCTTTCTTCTCAATAAAATTAATTTTACTGCTTTAGAAAAAAAAAAGAAAAAAATATGTTTGCTCTCGCGAATTTACTTATTTAATTTTTGTGCCGTATCTAGTCGCTGTTATTCTTTCTGCCAAGGGGTAGTGGAAGCTAGCTCCCGGCGAACAAATGTCAACCACGTGGGCAGTCTCAGGCTCTGACTACTTTGTTGACAAAGATAATTCTTGGCTTTCATCCCTTGTTATACTCCTAAGATATGGAGAGTATGTAAACGCCTTTTCTTGAGAAGGGTTAAGATGTTCGCTTTTTACATGGATTGTTTTTCATAATATGATATCGGCTTATTAAATATTGCGGCACACTTGAGCTGAATTAACCCTTTCACTGCGAACGTCGGATTTGTCCGACAAACATTGTCGTGCCCATTTCGCGATCGTCGCATATTTCGGGTATATCCCATTTGCCACCACTGGTGGCAGACGGGACAATTTTTAGTAACACGTGTGCCAGATGTCACCACTCACGACGCCCCCACTGGTGGCGAAGGGCAATCGCCAATCATTTACAGTCTCATTTGCCCCCAGTGGTGGCGAATAGAACAAACTCTGGTTTCGATTCCCATTCGTCACCACTGGCGACTAGTTTTTGAATTTGTTCGTTTACATTTCCATTTGTTGCCACTGGCGGCAAAATATAGATTTTAAAAAATGGTTAGAAATAAAATTACAGGCTTTTAGATAAACAAATAAAGCTTTAAACCAGCTTTGATGAAAGTGCGAAAGTATGTCTTACTTATTTATTTATTTACCATACACTTTAGAAACTTTTAAGAAATCACGGACTTAAGAATCTCCTTACCCTAGACTTTTTCATACAAATGTAGTCTACGTTTTATTTTGAAACCACATGTCAGATTTCGGTAAAAATTTTGGTTTTTAAGAAATTGCAATTACCTAGGGTATTAATTTGTTTGCGACGGTAAAATTATAAACTGAACTAAAAATATAAGGATGTAAAATTTTTCCACACTGATGTTCAAAAATTATATAAAACTATATTCTATTTCAAGTTATAATAAGTATTTTAACCGTCGGAAACCAATTATAACCCTAGATAATTGCAATATCTTTAAAATTACAAAATTTTGGTGTAATCGGGCATGTCGTTTCGAAATAAAACGTAGACTACGTTTTTATGGAAATGTGTAGTTTGGTCTAGGGTAAGAGGACTCTTAATGCTAAGAGCATTTTCTCCCAGTCAACCATGGGATAAACAGAAAAATATATTGAATAGATAGCACTCCATGGTATGATAGTATTACCGAAAATATATACACAATTACACATATCTACATTCTTGTTTGCGTTTAATTTGCCACGTCGCAGCGTTAAAGCTCGCAAACAAATTAAAAGTTCCAATTTGATTATAAAGCATTTAGGCCACAATGCCGGAATTTGATACTTTTGATCAGCATATGATGAAAGGAACGTAATTTTTGTTTGTGCTGTTGAATTCAATGTGCAGCGGTTTTCATGCATTTAGAGTGAGGAGAAAGATTTATATGTATAAAGCACGAAGGCAGGGCTGCTAATACTATACAAGGTATAAATATGTAACCTTGTCTTAGTCTCAGACGTACTTCAATTCAGTTCAATTCATTTATTTCTTAAACAATGGAAATTGTGTTAGAAATTACAAATATATAAAAATAAATTAAAAATTAATACATAAAAATTCAATAATAATTATATAATAAAGTTAAAAACGATAAAAAAAATTATTTGGGAATATCGAGTAAAGTTTTAGAATCCGTCGATAGTGTAGCAGCCCTTTTTAAAAGAAGATCACGCATCTTATACTTAAACACTTGATAGCTACAAATATTCTTTAGTTCCACAGGTTATCTGTTGAACAGTTTAATGGCTTGGTACTGTGCTCCGTGCTTTGCAATTTCTAATCTAGGATATATGTCCATTCTTCTACTACTACTTATCTGGTCATGATGAATATTTGAGACTATTTGCAACTTAGACGAGTTGCTGTTTAAGAGTCCCCCGTACCCTAGACCAAAATACAACTTTCCATACAAACGTAGTCTACGTTTTATTTCAAAACGACATGTCCGATTTGGGCAAAATTTTGAAATTTTAAAGATATTGCAATTATCTAGGTTTATAACTAGTTTCCGACACTAAAAATATGAACTTGAAATAGAATATAGTGTTTTATATCATTTTTGACCATTTGTATGGGAAACTTCTAAATCGTTATATTTTCTTTCCAGTTTATAATTTTATATAGGAAACCAGGTATAACCCTAGATAATTGCAATTTCTTTACAATTACCAATTTTTGACGGAATCTGACATGTGGTTTCAAAATTAAACGTAGTCTAAGTTTGTATGGAGAAGTCTAGGGTCGGGGGACTCTTAAACGAGTTCCGAGTTGCGTTTTAGATGAGTTTCTACATAGACTATTTCCAGTTAAGAAATAAGACCATTCGAGACTAACTGCCGATTTTGATAAAATGTCTATAGGACCACCTGTTAATGACAAGTATGCTCGTTCAAACTAAAAATAATTTTTCAAATCGGTCCAGGCGTCTTGGAATAATCGATGAACATACATAAAAAAAGATCGTGACGAATTGATAACCTCTTCTTTTTTTGTAAGTCTGTAAAAACAAATTGGGTTCCAATTCCAAAAAACGAATCAGCTGATCGATTTATTATGGGAATTTCTATTTTTTTCATATTTCGACCTATGTTCCTTTGGAAAAGTTGTGCAGTATGATCAGTAGAGGTAAGTTCAAAAATATGGCAATGTTACAGATTTGCACTTTGTATACTTAAAAAAAACTTGAGAGATGTCAAGGGACACCCGGATAGAACGAAGTTCCTTTAGAATAATTAGGAGAGAGAGAGAGACAGACAGAGAAACACGCGAACGCCGCACGGCTTACAACTATAGCAAAAAGTGTCGTTACAACTTGTGGTTTTAATTTTTTCCGTCTAGCCTCCTTTCGCAACGCGCGATAAGGAACTTCGTTCCAATAAATTGAGTAAAGAAGTAGACAATTAGAAAACTCGTAAATATCAGATGAAACATAAAAAAAGCTTGTATAAAATAATAGGACTTGCTCCGTTCAGCAAAAAAGTATGACTTTGAAACTTTGAAAGTACTTTAGCCTGATTAAATTGCCTCTCAGAATTGCCGCTAAATGACAAGTCAAACAAGACACTTTTTTCTAACGTCAAAACAAACATTTTCCATAGGATTTGTATGAAAGACGGAAGCGTGACGTCATGTTTTTTAAAGTCAAATACAGTTTTTCTGCGTTAATAAATCTAATATTATGTCGAAAATGTATATGATTAATGAAAAATGACACAATTTCGTGACGTTTTATTTTATGAACTGTACCAAACAATTTATTTTTGACTCAGTCATCTACGCAGATCTATGTAGTACATACATACATACATACTATCACGTCTCTATCCCTAATGGGGCAGACAGAGCATTTTGGGTCTTGCGGTTCTATGCAGAGCCCAGGGCCGCAAGACCCAAAAGCCACTTTTAGCGTCATGGTGGGCGAGAAGATGGAAAAGCAATTAATACAGTGATGGGTTGCTAGCCGCATCGCCTGTTAACATGATTTGCATTTTTGCCCATTCCCTCGATCGGCTTTTACGATCTGCGAGGGAAGAGAAGCAGCTGGTACATTCTAAGTTTTTTTTATGTATCCCAGACCATCATGGGAGCAATTTATGTAGTAGGTATACATATCCTCATCCACCAAAACCACGAAACATAGTTATCATTCTTAATTTATATTTATTTATTATTCATTACTAGCTGCACACCGCGGTGTTACGCGCGGAAAAAGTAGCCTGTTAGGTTCAGGTTATTTGAGTGAGCTTTCTGCATACCGAATTTCAACATAATTGGTCCAGCCGTTTGCACGTGAAGAAGTAACAAATATACACACAAACACACACAAACTTTCGCCATAATAATATTATCTTGTATATTTTTTTTTATATATTTATAAATTTCTGTGATCTCGAAAACGGCTCTAACGATTTCGCTGAAAATTGGTATATGGGGGTGTACAATCGATCTAGATTAGTCTTATGTTTGGGAAAACGCGTGTTTTCGAGTATTTATGCCTTTTTTTTCCACGCAGAATATGGTCGCTAATTTCATCGCGCCGGCCGCCATCCGTTTAGCTCAGCGGTTAAGGATGCGGACCGCTAGAAAGAGTGTTACGGGTTCGAATCCCACTCGGTGACTTACTTTTGTTTTTTTTTATGTTCAAGTTTATATATAATTTTTTATCTTATAGTTTAAAAAAATGTAGTTAATGTTTGAAATGTAACCGAGCAAAGCTCGGTCACCCAGGTACTGTGACTTGAATTAAGTAACGATTGTTGGCGTACTTAGGTCCAGATTTGGTACTTAAGAATCGCAGAAAATGATACTTTTGAAAAATTCAGAACTGATTTTTTGTCTTCATGTGGCACATACCTTTTTAACAACCTCCGTGGCGTAGTGATTACCACGCTAGTCCGCCGTTCGGAGGTTCTTAGTTCGATATGAAATATAATTTATAAAAAAACTGGTCTTTTATTTGGTCTGAGGTCTTTTGTATGAAACCGAATGTAACTGAAGTTTCGCTACTCATTTTCTGCGACTCACAACAAAAAAATACGCTCGTTTACCGGGACCTACTCATTGGCGATTTTACGGAAGCGGCCATAGTTTCCATTAGGACGATTATACAGCCATTATATGACACGTCTATTCAGAGCCACCCTATTCAGATTTATAGACGCGTTCACGCGTTCCACGAAAATTATGTACTTCCATTGAGTAAACGTACTTCTATTGAGTAAACAGAAATAGGTGACACAATCTATTCAAATATACTAGAAATAAATGAACGAGCAAGCGAATCCCAGTCTATTTGAACAATCCGGCGTCTGTAATATTTATGTTGTTAGGAAGACCGAGGAAGACGTGGATAGAATGTGTAAGGACAGATATGAAGGAACGAGGGACTAGTGCAAATATGGTGACAGAGAGAAGTGGAAACAGTATACATACAGAGCCGGCCCGAAATAGGGAAATGGCGAGGAGTATGATGATGAAGCGCACTACACACCAAAGCCGCCGACCCGGCGACATATGTCGGCGGGGTAGGATGGCGGCTTCACTGATTGCAAGTCGGAAAACTTTGTCGGGAGAATGTCGGCGGCTCGACATACTTCCCTGCTCGAGTGTTGCCGGGCAGTCACGTGTCTAAGGCTCGGCGCAAACGGGCCATCAAAAAAGCGGCCACCGACCTCTTTCCTGTAGTTTTCATACATTTTGTATGGACTCGCCCCACAAGGTGACGCTTGCGGCTACTAAATTAGAATGAAAGTGGTCGGTGGCCGCGTTTAGTGGAGGCCCATTTGCGCCGAGCCAAAGCAAGCCGTCGACAAGCCGCCAACATGCCGGCGGACAACAAGCGCGGGCGCAGGTTGCCGACACAGGCCGCCGGGTTGTGTCGGCGGATCGGCGACTTTGATGTGTAGTGTGCTTAATAATATTGTTATTCCAGCAGTGGACCGATACTATTCATACAGGTTGTAAAAGAAAAAGAAGGGTAACCCAGGGAACGTAATTTTTCGTACATATTTTTCAAATAACCGGCCAAGTGCGAGTACGTAACTCTTCTTGTGCGAGTCCACGCACGAAGAGTTCCGTAACATTATCAATAGAAAATCACGTTTGTTGTATGGGTGCCCGACTAAAATATTTACTTTATTCTAGAAGAAAATACATCTGGGAAAATTTCAACTGTCTAGTTATCGCGGTTCGTGAGATACAGCCTGGTGACAGACAGACGGACGGTCAGCGAAGTCTTAGTAATAGGATCCCGTACTTACCCTTTGGGTACGGAAAATCTTATTTATTCGCCGTCTACGGTTTCATAGTTGCATCGAAGTAGCTACTTTAAAAGTCAATTTAAAATAAGCAGCAATCAGGTAGCTAACTAAGCGGCAAACGTAACAGGATCGTCATTAGCTCCTCCGGGCGTAAAAACGAGAATTGTGCTGCCCACACGTAGTGTAAAATATTATCATCCTGTCTTTTCCGTTCCATAAATTAATGAACTTAGTCTAATGCCTTCCACGGACGACTGCCATAGTGAATGATAAATAAAATACATGACATTTTATTAAGAATTTTTTTTTTTAAACTAGAAACCGACTTCATCACCAAAACGAATTATGTAATTCTATGGGACCACCTGACAAGTATAAACTTTGAAAGAAAAAAGAATTTTCCAAATCGGTCTAGGCATCTTCAAATAATCGGTGAACATACATAAAAAAATCGCGTCGTAATGACGTCCTCCTTTTTAGAAAATCGAAAAAAAAGAAATAAAGACAGTTGAAGGTTAAATAAAACAAAAAACTATATCTTATAAAAAACCTAGTTTAAACAATTTATTTTAAAATACTGGTAGTTTTTTTCATCTTATTTTAGTCCATTAGTTATTTATGACAAGAATTGTCAAATTGAATATTCTTACTTAGTTTTAAATTGTATTATGTATAGTTTTAATTAATTTAAAATAAATATAAATTATATAAATGCAATAAGTTTACGTTTTTATTCCTAATGGGACAGATGGATCATTTTAGTTCTTGCAGCTTTAAACAGACAGAGCCTAGGGCCACAAAAACCAAAGGCAACTTTTTACGTAATGTTGGGCGAGAACATGGAAAAAGCCAAAAAGGAATCTAAATAAAGATGGGTTGCTAGCCGCATCGCCTAATAACGAGATTTACATTTTCACAAGAAACATATTCGACTAGAAGAAAAACATTGTTAAAATAAACATGTACGTTGTATTATTAACATTATAATTAACAACGTATATTTTAAATTCAGGATGGGTAAAACGAATGAGCAAAACAGCCTGTGACGACATAAAGCGGATTGAATAAAGCCGGCTTTTAATTCTGCCACATAACACCTAGTCCGAAAATAGCCTTCCAAAAATTAATTACTACGTCCCTTATAAGCCTCTGCCTTTGAGGCCAAGGTACTTCGAGGACAAAGGCACGGATGTGGCAAGTTACGTGCTTCGAGAGAGCTCTGTAGGCTACATAGAGCTCTTTCAAGGCTTTACGCTCTACAGAGAAGAGGCTATATTACTGTGCATGTTTTTTGTTATTCCTTACTAATATTATAAATGCGAAAGTCAGTTAGTTTATTTGTTTGTTTGTTACCACTTCACAGTTCAACCACTGAACCTATTTAGATGAAATTTGATAGGTATGGATGTAGTTTGACACATAGGATAGTTTTTATCCAGAAATTCTTACGGGGAGCGAAGCCCGCATATTAGTATTTTGTATGAAACAATTGACAAAGTGCTTGTCGGGTGAAGCGGGACAGTAGCCTTAGCAGCATTTAGTACTTATATAGTATTGTACTCTTAAGGATCGAGTAGAATAAATCAGAGCGTTATCCAGTGCAGACGTGTTGTTTAAATTCTATCGCCCTCCGCACCTCCCTCTTCATAGCGACCCTAGCCATGCCGCGACGTGTAGCGGAGTTGCGAATGCAGACTTTGAGTTTATTTATGCCACTAAAACGTCTAAAATTATATTTTGTATTGAATTTGTATCTTCAATCATTTCAGCCGCACAACGACCACTGCTGGACATATGGATATGCTGGAAAGCAATGGATGCAGGCCGCTCTTGATCGGTCATTTTGGAAATCTTGAATTTGTATAAAATTTTCCTTTTCCGAGTAAATTTTATAAGTCGGTCGCCTGTACCGTACTAAGCTCTGATAGTTTTCCTTTACACTTTGTTATAAATACTCCAGTTGCGATTTTTTTTACGTTTTCTTATATAACCATTTAGCAGATAGATGGGGGGAGGGACACTTGACCCAAACAAAAATTTGCATGCAATATTTCAGAATCGAATCCCTAATTTGAAAAATGGTGTTCACAAGCTCACATTTTTTTTAAGGTATATTCATCGATACCCCCACACGATGGGTTAGTCAAGATAAAAAACTTCCACTTTATTTGTATGTAAGCTTCCCTAAAAAAAAATGTTTTCAAGATTTTATTTTACCACTTTTTTTCATAATTAATATACACAAATGACAGCTTTCTAGTACTTATAGTCTCTGAGTAAAACCACAGACGGACAGACAGACCGACAGACAGACATGGCTATACTATAAGGTTCCTTGTTTACTAGGGAATCCTAAAAATGACTGAAATGCCGTATTGTAAAGCAGGGCAAACGGAAGTCGCGCCGTCGGGGTAGGTCTGTTATGTGTGACCTAAGCAACTTTAGATAATTATACCTATAGTTGAGCCTATAGTACTTTGGTAAGCTTAAACCGACTTTACTAGAGTCAAGATAAGGAAAAGGCCTTTTACAAACTGTCCAGGGTCTTGGATGTTTATCTTTATATGTGTTTGTTATATTATACACAGTGATTTATTATTGGTTTTGGAGCCGAAGGCCACTTCATAGGCATCGTTAGTAAGACCTAATTAGCTAGTCAAAATAAAAATTCTGAAACAAAAAATGTTGTCTAAAACTCGAAAGTAAAATTGTGAGATCAATTAGTAGTACCGCCGCCATACACCGCCCGCCGGCCGGCCGGGGTTAACGACATTACGCAGCTGGCGGCCGGCGTATAACTACGTGGTCTCGATCGAAAATCATTCACGCAACTTTTTTATCTTATGACATAAATTTATGACTTTGGATTACATATATGGATAGAGGAATTTATTTACTATACGACATTTTTTTTTCCAAAACCAATAAAAAGTCAGCGTGTGTAATATCTTTGAGTTAGTATCCCATAACACAAGACTCGAACTTACGTTGGGGCTAGCTATTGAGCTAGCCCCAAAGTATATTACACTGATTGCAGTGTAATAAGTATATAATATTTACCTAAGTATATATTATATTATCTTTTCGAGTTTCTTAATTTTTGCGTCTTTTCAATTAAACCCGTGATTTTACCAACAAACAAGTAGCCAAAAAGGGTTTATAATACAAGTGAGTCGGTCGACCCTTAAGTTTTACGCGTCCAAGCTCAAGATGAGGGCATTCGAAACCTTTATTATCCTTATTGTAACATTAGACCCTTTGCATTCAAGACCAAATAAGGCTATGGAATCACAACCACCTACCTAAGTACTAGGAAAGTAAATAGCTCTATTACGAAAGCACTTTGGTCATGAACTCTCTTTCTTTCTCTCTCTCTCTCTCACACACACACACTCATTGATAAACTGGTTCGAGGTAATCTCTTGTTAGTTCGGTGGAAAGTAGAATAATTCCCAAACTAGATTTTATCTGCAATTTAGGTATTCGAGCAATAGTTACATATTTAAAAAGTAATTATGCTTATTAACGAACGGACGTCGGCGTCCTGGAAAACCTAGGCGTTGATGGCGTGACGACTTTGACGCTTACTCAAAGGACTGGCAAGCAAAAGCGCAAGACTGAGAGAAATGGAGAGCCGAAAGGGAGGCCTTTGCCCTACAATGGGATCTAGTGGGCTCTAAATAATAATCATTGAAAAGTAATACTTGAGAGAAATATTCAGATAAGCTGTGAGTGCTGTGACAAACGTACAGACATACATACACGAGTAACACGAGTGATCATATAAAGTTTCCGTTTTTCCCTTTCAGTTACAGACAAGTAGGTATTCCTTTCAAACAAAATAGAATTTTCCAAATCCGTCCAGGCGTCTTTGAATAATCGGTAAATATACATACATACATACATACATACATACTATCACGTCTTTATCCCTAATGGGGCAGACAGAGCATTTTGGGTCTTGCGGCTTTATGCAGAACCCAGGGCCGCAAGACCCAAAAGCCACTTTTAGCGTCATGGGGGGCGAGAAGATGGAAAAGCAATCAATACAGTGATGGGTTGCTAGCCGCATCGCCTGTTAACATGATTCGCATTTTTGCCCATATATACATAAATAAATAAATAAATATATAGGGACAAATTAAACTGATTGAGCTAGCCCCAAAGTAAGTTCGAGACTTGTGTTATGGGTACTAACTCAACGATACTATATTATATACCAAAAACATATATATATATATATATACACATCCAAGACCCAGGACAATTTGAAAAAGGCCATTTTCCAACTCGCCCTGACCGGGGATCGAACCTGGGACCTTTGAGTGGCGGACTAGCATGTTACCACTACGCCACGGAGGTCACATAAAAAAACAAGCGCGTAGAAATCGTAGAATTGATAACTTTCTCCTTTTTTGAATGAAATGAAAATCCGTAATTAAACTCAGCATTATTTTATCACCTAACACGAAGTCCTTCCCGACTGGCGTCTTATCATAGATAACAAATCCACTTCCCTGAGAAGTGAGTACACAATCTTCGCGTGGGTTGGATGTTTTCATTTGAGATTTATTATTTGAGTAACGTTTTATTTATACACCTG
Organism: Acrobasis consociella; assembly: GCA_963555685.1. Taxonomy (NCBI): domain Eukaryota; kingdom Metazoa; phylum Arthropoda; class Insecta; order Lepidoptera; family Pyralidae; genus Acrobasis; species Acrobasis consociella. Next base: position 1,855,872 of record OY743118.1, read on the forward strand.
AATTCTTTAATACCTTCGCATTATTTACTACATATACTGAAAGAAAACATCCTTTGTAGATACCTTATTACATACTATGACGACCTTCGTGACGTAGTCACTAGTCCGCCACCCAGAAGTACTGGGTTCGATCCCAGGTCAAGGCAAGTTGGAATATGGCCTTTTTCAAATTGTCCTGGGTCTTGGATGTTTATTGACCGAGCGAGCGAAGCGAGCGAAGCGTCTCAGTTTCGAGATTAGCCAAAAATTCTTTTGTCCGTCTGTCTGTCTGTTCTCGCCTACAGGTCGCATTTCTTAACCGATTCTCATGAAATTTTGTAAGCAGATTCAGCAACTAAATATAATTTTTTTGTCGAGCCAGTTTTTTGAAATTTTTCAAAATGGCGCAAATATGGGGGTTTAAAATTTTAAAAGTGTCATATATCCGCCATTTCCAAATATTTTCAAAAATGTCATTAGACTTTTTTGTTGCCATTATAAAAACGCATTTTTTTTATTTGAACAACTTTTTTGTCTGAACAACTTTTTTATACGTTATACTTGAACGGGTTTAGGATGACGCGCGAAGTCTGGCTGACTGAGCCGTGACGGATATAAAATACAAATCTTACAAAATATACTAGACCTATTTAAGGGTGAATTCAGTCCGGGTTACTGAACAACTTTCTTAAAAATGCATATCTTACTACAGACACAGATTGTGTTATACCGGCGCCGGCAGCCAATTCAGCGATCAGCGCCGGCAGCGGAGGCACATCCTTTGGAATAATATTCGCGAGGTCTAAGTTCGTGGCGAACTACTAGTCTATATATGTATTTGTCATTAAATTGATTTGACTGTCTTCTTTATCCCTAACGGGGCAGACAGATTAAAATGCGCTTGGTGGCCAGGCGAAAGCTTCCGGTGGTCCGTAGTTTCTTTGAACATTTTTTCGACCTCTTCCGTGCTTCTAAGCCGTTGGTCCGGGCTATCATCGAAGGACAGCATTCATCAAGCTATGTAAGATGTCCTTAGACAGCCTGAAAAATCTGACACCAGTGCTGGCCACTTACACACACGGAAAAAAACAAACCGCCAAGGTATAATGATGGTAAATACCTTGTTACCAGTAATCCTTGTCCAGTAATCCTTGGGAGAGGCCTATGTCTACCAGTGATGATGAATCATCACTGGTAGACATAGGCCTCTCCCAAAGATTTCCAAAATTACCAATCAAAAGCAGTCTATCAACCCTTGTTCGTGAGACCATAACCATAAACATGACACGTCCTTGACGGCTACGTTAAACCATAGCATTTAAATAAAATAAAATAAAACATGAAAATAAAAATAAAAAGCGGAAAATTCCCAGCAATAGGTACATTCAGAATTCTCAGAAATCTTGAAATATACACTTTATAAATCGATAACTTTGCTAATTACAAAATAATTATGTTATAAATTATAAATTACATGATTAGTTTGTAATTTGCAAAGGTATTGATTTATAAAGTGTATATTTCAATAAAAAGACATGTCAAGATTGTTTACATTTATTTAAATACCTAACCAAATGGAGTATTCTAAATCATCCCACGATCAAGTGGTGATCAAGTGACATTGGGTAATATTGTCAACCCCAAACGTTTGGGTTGACCGGGATGACCCATGAAGGGTTGACCTTATTATTATTCAATGTCACAGATTAAGTATGTTATCATTAAAGAAGTTAAAAAAAATGGCTTTTAGGACTACCTAGTATCTAGAGCCATAAAATAATTATAAAAAAAACGCGTCACGCAAGGTGTCAGGCCTAAGTTAAAAAGTTATAAATCATACAATATATAATTTTTCAAAACAAAAACCTACTTTACTCTCAAACTTCACAACTGATTTTGATAAAATTTCTATGGGAACACCTTATGCCCTTTCAAACAAAAAAGATATTTCCAAATCAGTCCAGGCATCTTTAAATAATCGGTGAAAATAAGAAACCTCCTTCTTTGGAAGTCTGTTTCACATAGAAAAGACGTAGGACGCGGACGGGGCGGGGCAAGGACGGGGCGCGCGTCTTTTCTGTGTGTTCTGCTTTGCGACGTTTTTATACATTTTGTATGAAACCGTCGCTTGCCGTCGCGGAACAGACATATGTCTGCGCCCCGTCCGCGACGTACGTCTTTTCTATGTGTCCTGCGCCTTACCAATTCTTCCTTCCTCTATTCTTTATATTCCTTCGCCTTCTCTCTATGAAAAATGATAAAATTTCGTTGACCAAATAGAGTACTTTCCCATTACATTCCCAATGACTCGTGACGGCGGAACAACTTAACCCTGATAGCTTATTGGCCAAGTTTCACTGTCACGACAACAGAGGAACTTGTGATACAAAGGTCAAAGGAGTTGCAATATAGTGGAGACATCTTTACTAAGTAGTCCCTTGGCGTCTTGAAGCAAAGAAAATAGGTAAGTAGCTATATCTTTGAGAAAAAACAAATTTAGTAACAGGGTGTTTCTTCAGAGTGCCTTTTTTTACTGTCACACGGTCTTTATTCCTAACTTAACCAATGTACGGTTTTAAAACCGATTGCACGAGTTACTTTGGTTATACCCCTATACAAAATCATAATTAAATAAGATACATAATGTACAGTAATTTTTAAAATAATATTTGAATGCCAAAATCGGGAGCAAATTTGCTGTTCTCCGCGTGTCACACTTACGCGCGCGCTTTTGCCTTCTCGTATAACTTTTTTGTTTATCACCCAATAAGTAAATTTTGTATTTCTAACTGTTTATGATTAAACAATGCATAGTTGTACAAAAAATGGTAATTGTATCTCTTAAATAAAAAAAGTTATGAAGCATTTAGTCTCTGTCACACGATTTTGCTAGTTTTCGAAAAACGATACAAAACAGCTCATAACTTCAGAACGAGTTGAATCATAGGTACAAATTTTAGTTGCGCGGGTAAATAGTAGCAACCCGTCATTGGTGGGGAACTCATGCGCTGCTCACCGGTTGTCTGCAAATAAATACAGATGTGTATTTCTTTAAGTTTTTTCAAATTCTCTAACCCAAGTGACCTTTGTGGTCACTTTTCAAAGAATAATAGTAATTATTCCACATTTAACGATTCACTCCTTAAATGTAATATACCTTCGAGTTTATTTAAGAGTATTTTTTTTTTAAATTCATACGTAATTATCTCCGTAATTTTAAAAAATGTTAAATTTTCGTAACTTTCGTGGTGCGGACTTCGTGGCGATTTCGCCACGAAAGTTATAAAGCATGCCACGAAAGTTACGTATCTTAATTAATTCTCACTAAATTACCAATGATATTAATTTCTTTACATATATTATATCATACCTTACTATGTTCGTTACAACAAAATACTAAAAACATGTTTATTTCGTTTTTTTTATACGACAAACTTTTTTGTGATATTCCTCATAGCGGTTTCTAATATACGAGTAATCTAATAAAATGAAAAATCTATTAAAATGTTCTCAAACAATGTTTGCTTGTGTCGGTATGTTATGGTATATGTAAGTGTTGCTATGGGTTGGTATTAGTTCGGTCAATGAGTGCTCAAACGGGGCAAGTGGATGGAAAAGTCGAAAGCAGAAATTTTGACTCAGCAACTTTGTTAGGACTAGCTTGGACACCTTTCTCCTGAACTATGGGAATAGAAACGTAATGAAAGACATGCATTGGACGTGGGCTTGGCGTGCGCTTTTCATCTGAACACGCCCAGAGTGTAGAACACATTTTAAAAAAATCGAAAAATTTTCGTAAAAATTGGAGATAAATAAAAAAGTTAAAGCCATAGTTGTAGAGATTATTATCAGATTTCGTAATGTAGTACAACAAAATTTCGTACAACGCACCGTTTTCGAGATGTAAACAAAAAACCAAAAAACGGGACCTTCTTTGTGTCCTCCCCTCGCGGGCTCACCTCGGAGGGGTAAGGACTTTTAGTATGTTTATATCCTAACTAGTCCTAACAAAGATGCCGAGTCAAAATTTCTGCTGTCGACTTTCCCATCCATAATTATTCGTTGACTGTAATATATGTATTTCAGTGTTGGAAAGTATTGGTATTTCTTGGTAAGTGTTTGTACGTGTAAGCAACGATGAGCCGGCCGAAGAATATTCTCGCGAGTAGAAGTATAATTAGTTTTTTGTGTTTGGTTTTATATATTTGGTTTGTTAGTTTGTCTGTGAATTTGATTGTGAGTTTCTGAATTAGTATGATAGGTAGTAAGAATGTGAGTTTATGTGTGAGTTTCCATTGGAGTTTGTTTTTGGGTTTGTTTAGCTTTAATAAAGTATTCGTTTGTATGTTACTTTATATGAGAGTTTGAGTTTGGTTCTGTATTTTAGTTTATGACAAGTTTGTATACAGGTTTATATCCACGTTTGTGACTTTGTATGCATATTTGTAAGTGTGAAATTTTTTTTAAAGAATTTCATCACTTAACGAATTTAATAATTTAACGTATTTAAATTAAAAATGCCGCCATAAAAAATTACATCTGGAGAAAAAGCGTTTGGCCGAAATAAAAAGAAGAGAAGCAAAATAAAAAAAGATACCGAATTACACAATATTGTAAAAGCAAAGCCGAGAGAAATTTACTACAAAAGCAAAAAACAGAAATAATACCTGTCTGTAAATTATATTAATTGCAATTGACCAACATAATTAAAATTACATCTAAAAATTAGTCTCCTCAAGCCTAAAACGTCCTATAAGTTAATAATTTTTATGTCAAACCATTTTTTAATTATTTTTTTTGCACATATTCTTTAGCCATTAATAGGAAAAATAAATAATGTTTGAATTTGTGATTAAAAAATGTTGTTTTGAAAACTGCTTTGTTTAATTTTACACTAACTATCAATTTATGCAGTTTTAATTCATAAAAAAATAGAAAAGTGATGCTAATGTAACATTTAAACATTGAACGCTGGTGCAATGCATATGCTTGTCTTGATTGATTGTTATTTAATGCAAAAATATATTTAGTTGTAGTGAAAACTAAAGTTTTTGCTACAACTGAGTTGTATTTTTACTGGCGTAACTTTCGTGGTATCAATAGTAACTTTCGTGGGCAGTTTTTTTTCGGAATTTTATATCTTTATCATTTATTAGTCAATTTGAAAGTTTCAAACAGTATATAATTAGCTTTTAAACCATCTATAGCGTAGTATTTTTTTTCAAAAGATTTTTGGTAATTTCAATTTCGCCACGAAGGTTACGCGGAGAACGAAATTTGAAGAAATGCCCAACAGCTGCTGACTTAGAAAGTTTGTATCTTTTGCGCTAAAATAAATTCTATATATTTTCATTTAATTTAAATAGTCATGACGAATGGAAAAATATTTTTGGTCCATCGGTTAGGTTATTAAAAAACATTGTACACGTATTTTTCTTTTCTCTCTGAAACCAAAAATGACAAAGATACAGCGCATAGAAATTTCACGTTTCATTTCACACTTAACCACAATTTTTACTTAAGTGTGACGTCGCAACTCCGGAACTTTGACGCTCCGTCTTTGTGAATTTTTACTTTTTTGGTAAACTGAAAATCCATTTTTTTTTGGATAATCTAAAAGACGGACCAATTACAATCATACTTTTCGGACCCTGTCGACACCCTATTGTGACCTCCAATAAGATACAAATTTATTCTACATTTAATACATTTTAAGGATAAACCTGCATCGAAGACAATGTAGAAAATAAGCTCGATGTATATACTTACCAAGGAGGAGAGGACATACTAGAAAAAGTGATAGAGCAAAGAAATATTTTAACAAGTTTATATGCTACCCATTCTCAAACCTTTGCCCAGCAGTGGGACAGTAAAGGTTAATAAAAAAACAAAATATGCTACCCAAATCTAAAACCCCGACTTTCAATATTTTCATATATAAACGCCATCTAATGATGAGTGGAAGAATTAAATGATAGAATCAATATCCGTAGCGCCGTCTATCAATATTTGCCAGGAAAACTACAAATAACTTTTAAACTGCCGAACCGATGTTCAAACATACCACAGCAAAAGAACTTCTTTCTTTCTTTGTCCTCGCCTTTTCCCGTTACGCGGGGTCGGCTTTTTAATCTTTCGGCGCCATTCACTTCGTTGGTAAGCATCGTCATCCGTAAGGCTAAGCTTTTGCATGTCCTTTCGGACATTTGTCATCCAGGTAGTTGGCGGTCTACCTCTTCCTCTCTTTTTTGTAGCCATGGAAAGGCACTTTTTCACGATATGGTCATCAGGTCTACGCATTACATGTCCGTACCACCTTAGCCTAGACTCTGCAATTTTCTCAGTAATAGGTGTTACTTTAAAACTTCCTCTTACGTGTTCGTTACGCACTTTGTCTTTTAGCGTTACTCCACCCGCCCAACGTAACATGCGCATCTCGGTGAAATGAAGTTTTTGCTCGTGGGTTTTCTTCGAGGCCCACGTTTCGCTACCATAGAGTAAAGCAGGTCTTACAGCTGTTTTGTAGACCTTGCCTTTGGTTTTTATCGGCATTTTTGGATCGCAGAGAACTCCCGTTAGTGTACGCCACTTATTCCACCCAGATGTCGTTCTATGTGTCACAGCAAAAGAACTTGATATTACGTAAAAAAACTGCATCGAAATTGGTCATCCTTTTTAACTTTCCGTAGCCAAATGGCAAAAATCGGAACCCTTATGGTTTTTGGTTTTTCATTTTCATCATTTTTATTCCATTGATCATCCTTATGAATGACCATTTTCCATGAGCCGTGTGGTTTCCGGCAGAGTAGAATAGGGCCACTCCAAGACCTCCCGTGGATGTCGTAGAAGGCGACTTAGGGAATACAAGCTAAACAAAGCTTATAATCATCAATGAGACCTCTCCAACCCGTCTGGCAGATCTGGCTAAGTTTAGCTCTGGTAGTTCAGAGATGGTCGTGCCGCTGCAGTGGAGACAAAAAGACCTGATGATGATGAATGACCAGTGAGGTGCTGCACAGCATCCAATGCTTTTTGTCATTTGTGATCAGATAAGTATACTTAGATATATTTGGTATCTACACGTGTAGTTTTGTTTAGTATTGTGTTTGCAAAATGCAAACCATGCGAGGCAATTACAGCGGACAGACGTGTCCAGAATAATCCATAATAATCCGGACCGTCAGTGCTAGGAGTAGGATTTCAAAGAGACCCCTTGTGAATCTAGCGTAATTAAAGGACCTATGGGTATTTTCCTATGCGAAAACTAAATTAATTTGTACTGATAACAAAATAAAATGTCGCAAAATAATGTCACTTGTCTTTAGACATATCCATTTTAACGTGATTTTAAATTTATTATTGCAGATAAACTGATAATAAGCGCGATATTTGACTCCAAAAATCTATGACGTCATCTGCCTGAATTTCATACAAAATCCCATAGAAACTGTTTGTTTTGACGTTTAGAAAAAAGTATCTGATTTGACTCATTGGAAAATAGCGTATTACGGAGCTAATGATCGAAAGACAGTGTGTGCAATGGTTGGCATTTGCAGATTATACACAGGGTAAAAGCGGCAAGAAGGATGTACATACATACATATTGTACTGTCAATACCAAGTCTTCACGTGGATGTCGTAAAAGGCGACTTAGGTAATACAAGCTAAACAAAGCTAATAAACATCAATGAGACCTGTCCAACACGTCTGGCCAGCGGGGAATGTAGGTCAAGTCCTTTGGCTGCTCTGGCCAAGTACAGATAGGGTGCTCCTGCAGTGGAGATTAAAAATACCTGATGATGATGATGACTGTACAGTTTACTAGTTTTTTGGAATTAAGTTCGTACATACATACATACTATCACGTCTTTATCCCTAATGGGGCAGACAGAGCATTTTGGGTCTTGCGGTTCTATGCAGAGCCCAGGGCCGCAAGACCCAAAAGCCACTTTTAGCGTCATGGTGGGCGAGAAGATGAAAACGCAATCAATACAGTGATGGGTTGCTAGCCGCATCGCCTGTTAACATGATTTGCATTTTTGCCCATTCCCTCGATCGGCTTTTACGATCTGCGTGGGAAGAGAAGCAGCTGGTCCATTCTAAGTTTTTTTTTTATTTCTCCCAGACCAGCATGAAGTTCGTAATAGCACAGAATAAAGTAATAGTAAAAGTTGGTTGACTGGTAGAAAAGGCCGCCATTTACATGTTATGTATTGTAGGTAATAAAGTTAAATAAATAAATAAAAGAAAATAGTAAAAGACACCCCTCTTTTCTGTGGTGGGTTAATAACAGCTGCTAATACATAACGTTGTAAGAAAACATTACCTTTCACTATTTTAAACAGTAGGGAATGAAAAAAAGTTGATTGTTAAATATCTACTTATATTTAAGTATTAGTAGTTTACAACCCTTATTCCGTTTTCGTAACTATTTTTCGTAACTCCTACGAAAACGGAAGTTTATTTTCTTGTTTAATAACTGGTTATTAAATTAACTTTAATTCAACTTTGATAACTGTAAAATATTCACTGTTTCATAACTAGATACTAAACAAGACGGATTAAATATTTTCAGAACTCCTACGAATAAGGAAGTTTTTCTTTCTCGTTGAATGGTTATCTATATATGTATTTGTTATAAAATATAGTATCGTTGAGTTAGTATCTCATGACACAAGTCTCGAACTTACTTTGGGGCTAACTCAATCAGTGTAATTTGTCCCTATACATACATATATATTTTTTTTTTGTTTTATTTTCTCGTTTGATATAACTGGACTTCGGTATTAGTAACATACATACATACATACTATCACGTCTTTATCCCTAATGGGGCAGACAGAGCATTTTGGGTCTTACGGTTCTATGCAGAGCCCAGGGCCGCAAGACCCAAAAGCCACTTTTAGCGTCATGGTGGGCGAGAAGATGGAAAAGCAATCAATACAGTGATGGGTTGCTAGCCGCATCGCCTGTTAACATGATTTGCATTTTTGCCCATTCCCTCGATTGGCTTTTACGATCTGCGTGGGAAGAGAAGCAACTGGTACATTCTAAGTTTTTTTTTATTTCTCCCAGCCCAGCATGGGAGGTATGAGTAAGTTTTTTTATAAAGACATAGGTTCATAAAAAAGCTCTCTGCCTCTTAAGTTTACGATGAAAGCTGCAAACAGACGTCGTTAAAGCTGGCTGGGTGTCGTTAGAGCCATAATGTGTAAAGCGATATGTTTCCCAAGCTTTGGGAACTTGAGGACTTATTAATTGGTTGAAACTCGATGCCCTTCCTCGCAAAATTAAGTATAATGCTACCTAAAACGAAACCGGTATACCTACCTCATAATAACGCACCTGCGGGCTATACTGTAAATAATAAATGTGTGTGTAAAATAAAAACGACAAAATGTGGAACAAGTAACATCGAATTTTAACCAAATTAAAACTGCAGCTGTAGGCACCAAACACACGAGCAGCATTTTGCCGTCGACCACTCAACTGCATGCTGTCGACGCAGCAAACTGCATGCTGTCGACGCAGCAAACTGCATGCTGTCGACACAGGTTTTGCGTTGCGGCGGCAACTTCAACTTCGCGTCGGCGCGAGCGTCGACAAATGGCGACAGCTAGCCTCGGCATGCTGCGGTGTGCTGCGCGCGCGATATTTCGTGAGTCGAGTACAAATAGACCTAGAGCGCACATATATAAAAATTGATGATTTTGTTATTGACGATCCTTTATTGAAAGAAAATATTGAGAAACAAATTCTGTTCTGTTAATTTGGTTAAAAATACTGTACAGTTATTTGATGTACCACCAATATTGGCTTTTAAAATGATTATCTCTCATTTATTGTCTGTGATTAATTAGATATTAAAAGTATAATAGTATTGTCATGGCAATCCTTTCCTCAGCTGAAATTCTTTTGCGCATTATAGTCTCTTTGCGAGTTACTGAGTCTTTTAAAGTGGCAGTTGACTCGTCAAATAAAGCTATTGACATTCGAAAATAATTAAAAAACATTTTCTCATATTTTCATAAAAGTAGATAAAAGGTACAGAAATCACTGTTTTCTTTGTAACTAAATATTTAGTGAACCCATATTAAACGATTTTGTCTTTTACGTTAGCATCTACGGATTAAAAGCAGCAATAATGTTTCCTTCTCAGTTCATTTTTATACTGGTGCCTGTACTATAATAAAGCTGTCGACATTGATGGACTGCAGCCGTCGACAGCGGCATTTTTCTTCGACGACAGCGCAGTTTGCTGCGTCGACAGCTGCAGTTTTACTGCGTCGACAGCATGCAGTTGGGTGGTCGACAGCAAAATGCTGCTCGTGTGTTTGGTGCCTTAGTGCATTGTGTAGATCAAATGTACATATGTTATATATCCTACTTCCTATCCTACTATATCCTATCCTACTTCCTACTATCCTACTAATATTATAAATGCGAAAGTGAGTTTGTATATTTGTTTGTTTGTTTGTTTGTTACATCTTCACGCTTTAACTACTAAACCGATTTGGATGAAATTTGGTATGGATATAGTGTGAGACTCGGGAAATGACATAGGGTACTCTTTATCCCGAAATTCCCACGGGAAGCGAAGCCCGCGGGTACAGCTAGTAATTATATATATTTACGTTATAGGTATTGATGAGTTTAGATGAAGCAAAAGAGGTTTGTCAGGATCGTAGCAATTGTAGGTCCATATACGTCTCTGCCTACCGCTGTGGGAAACAGGCGTGATATTATGTATGTAATGTATGTATGTATTTACGTAATAAGTAAATTGAAAAGAATTTTCAAAAAACGATTTATATATCTTAAGTACCAATTTGGAAAATCCTTTTTGTTTACTTGCAGAGTATACTTGCAGATGGCACCATAGAAATTTTATCACTAACGGCTGTGTGAAGTCGGTTTTTAGTTTTGAAAAATTATTCTAGAATACCTACTTATATTTTTTTACATTCAATATAATAAAACAAGCAAGCGAAGCGTAGGGCATCCACCTACAAGGTAGTCAGACGACCTGACCAGGGTCGCTGGAAAGCGCTGGATGTAGACTTTCATTTCATTTTTCATTTATTTATTTCGATACAAAATAATTTGTGTTGAAATATAGTTTACAATACAATACATAAAACAGTTAATCAAATGAATTACAATAAATAAAAATAAAAGAGGATTAGTAATCATAAATCATAGACGTAAAAAAAATCAGAATGTCATAAAATTAGTCCAATAATTAAATTTATATTTCATTTCATGCTCTTGATCAGTCATTTTTAAATCTTAGGCTGAGGACTATGTCCAGCAGTGGACGTTATGCGGCTGACATGATGATGACGATAATAAAAAAAACTCGTGTGTGTACATTTAATAAACTTATGAAAAGATTGTGTGAGCGATAAAAAAAGTATGTAAGCGCAATTTTTTTTTTAAATTGCCTTTTCTCTTTGTATTTTCACGCTAATCTTCGAAACTTCTGAACAGATATTTGCGATTTTCAATAATAGATCAATCTCAGCTCAGAGCAACATACAGTGATCTCAAAAGATGGTATATTGTACAATGTCATTTTTAATCTCCCATGCTGGTCTGGGAGAAAAAAAAAAACATAGAATGTACCAGCTGCTTCTCTTCCCACGCAGATCGTAAAAGCCGATCGAGGGAATGGGCAAAAATGCAAATCATGTTACAGGCGATGCGGCTAGCAACCCATCACTGTATTGATTGCTTTTCCATCTTCTCGTCCACCATGACGCTAAAAGTGGCTTTTGGGTCTTGCGGCCCTGGGCTCTGCATAGAACCGCAAGACCCAAAATGCTCTGTCTGCCCCATTAGGGATAAAGACGTGATTGACCGAGCGAGCGAAGCGAGCGAAGTGTCTCAGTTTCGAGATTAGCCAAAAATTCTTTTGTCCGTCTGTCTGTCTGTCTGTCTGTCTGTCTGTCTGTTCTCGCCTACAGGTCGCATTTCTTAACCGATTCTCATGAAATTTTGTAAGCAGATTCAGCATCTGAATATAATTTTTTTGTCGAGCCAGTTTTTCGATTTTTTTCAAAATGGCGGAAATATGGGGGTTTAAAATTTTAAAAGTGTCATATACCCGCCATTTCCAAATATTTTCAATAATGTCATTAGACTTTTTTGTTGCCATTATAAAAACGCAATTTTTTTATTTGAACAACTTTTTTGTCTGAACAACTTTTTTATACGTTATACTTGAACGGGTTTAGTATGACTCGCGAAGTCTAGCTGACTGAGCCGTGACGGATATAAAATATAAATCGTACAAAATATACTGAAACTATTTAAGGGTGAATTCAGTCCGGGTTACTGAACAACTTTCTTAAAAATGCATATCTTACTACAGACACAGATCGTGTTATACCGGCGCCGGCAGCCAATTCGGTGATGAGCGCCGGCAGCAGAGGCACATCCTTTGAAATAATATTCGCGAGGTCTAAGTTCGTGGCGAACTACTGGTAGTATGTATGTATGTGTCATTTTTAATTAAGTACAGATATTTTTGTATACATTTGGAAAAAATCGTAGACTCTGAAACACCCCTTAGAATATTTAAAGGATTATATACTTAGAGCATTATATATTCTGTAGTTTAGTGTTTGCACAGATCAGAAAGATTAAATCACTCCTGAGTAATCCTAATTAAAGGGATTTTTGTTTATAAACAGTCAGCTAATATATTAAACAGAGTTCAATGATATTTAAATCGTACTGCAGAGCGAATATTCTCGAAATTACTAGAATTTATCGCGAAATCAATCTATTGTGAGTTTAATTAAATTGCTAACAAATCACCACTTATGGATCGTGGGGCTTCGGCGATATTGGACCAATTTAGCACCTTCGGCTTTCGGCTGGATATTAACTTACTCGCAGGTAACCAAATTGTTGATTTTAAGAACGTTATGTAAGTCTAGTTTTGTATAAATATATTTAGTTTACTTTTTCACGATCTTTATCACGCCAGCCACACATATTTTCCGCTTGGTCCAATGGTTGACCGGGAGAGAATGCCGTATGGCGTTAGGTCTGCCACTTGTACGTTTTTTGAAGTGAAAACTTCTTTAGCGGCGTTGTGCACTTTTTTTGGAATGGGTAAAAAATTATAAACTCGCGTCAGGACACGTGGCCTGATCGAAAATTCGTAATACGGCGCAGGGCGCTTGCGCGAATGTTCGTGTGTGTTTATGTTACAGCGTGCTACGCGCATCCATGGATGGTGACAGCTGATGGCTCGACCGTCTGTGTAGTGGCCATACTGCTGTGTATTTGAAAATAATTTGGTTGAAAATTAATTTGGTCATGCCTGTGACATTTGTGACAGACTGTGGTTCAGAAAAGATTTGAAATATTTTATACTGATAATTAAAGCAATTCGTGCAAAATTATTCCCTGACCATTCCAAAATATCAAAAATGCACAACGTTAATGGGCATTTCTTCAAATTTCGTTCTCCGCGTAACCTTCGTGGCGAAATTAAAATTACCAATAATCTTTTGAAAAAAAATACTACGCTATAGATGGTTTAAAAGCAAATAATATACTGTTTGAAACTTTCAAATTGACTAATAAATGATAAAGATATAAAATTCCGAAAAAAATCTGCCCACGAAAGTTACTATTGATACCACGAAAGTTACGCCAGTAAAAAATACAACTCAGTTGTAGCGAAAACTTTAGTTTTCGCTACAACTAAATATATTTTTGCATTAAATAACAATCAATCAAGACAAGCATATGCATTGCACCAGCGTTCAATGTTTAAATGTTGCATTAGCATCACTTTTCTATTTTTTTTATGAATTAAAACTGCATAAATTTATAGTTAGTGTAAAATAAAACAAAGCAATTTTAAAACAACATTTTTTAATCACAAATTCAAACATTATTTATTTTTTCTATTAATGGCTAAAGAATATGTGCGAAACAAAATAATTAAAAAACGGTTTGACAAAAAAATTATTAACTTATAGGACGTTTTAGGCTTTCTATGACTAATTTTTAGATGTAATTTTTATTATGTTGGTCAATTGCAATTAATATAATTCACAGACAGGTATTATTTCTTTTTTTGCTTTTGTAGTAAATTACTCTCGGCTTTGCTTTTACAATATTGTGTAATTCGGTATCTTTTTTTATTTTTTTCTCTTCTTCTTATTTCGGCTAATCGCTTTTTCTCCAGATGTAATTTTTACGGCGGCATTTTATATTTAACGTATTTATTTTAAATACGTTAAACCATTAAATTCGTTAAGTTATGATAATTCTTTAAAAAAATTTACACACTTACAAATATGCATACAAAGTCACAAACGTGGATATAAACCTGTATACAAACTTGTCATAAACTAAAAAACAGAACCAAATTCAAACTCTCATATAAAGTAATATACAAACGAATACTTTATTAAAGCTAAACAAATCCAAAAACAAACTCCAATGGAAACTCACTCATAAACTCACATTCTTACTATCATACTAATTCAGAAACTCACAATCAAATTCACAGACAAACTAACAAACAAAATATATAAAACCAAACACAAGAAACTAATTATACTTCTACTCGCGAGAATATTCTTCGGCCGGCTCATCGTTACTTACACATACTAACACTTACCAAGAAATACCAATACTTTCCAACACTGAAATACATATATTACAGTCAACGAATAATTGTGGATGGAAAAGTCGAAAGCAGAAATTTTGACTCGACATCTTTGTTAGGACTAGTTTGGACATAAACATACTAAAAGTCCTTATCCTTCCGAGGTGAGCCCGCGAGGGAAGGCCCCAAAAAAAGGTCCCGTTTTTTGGTTTTTTGCTTACATCTCGAAAATGGTGCGTTGTACGAAATTTTGTTGTACTATATTATGAAATCTGATAAAATTGTCTACAACTATGGCTTTCATTTTTGTATCTATCTCCAATTTTTACCTAGGTATGACGTACGAAATTTTTCGAATTTTTAAAATGTGTTCTGCACTCTGGGCGTATTCGGACGAAAAGCTCACGCCAAGCCCACGTCCAATGCATGCCTTTCATTGCGTTTCTATCCCTATAGTTCAGGAGGAAGGTGCCCAAGCTAGTCCTAACAAAGTTGCCGAGTCAAAATTTCTGATTTCGACTTTTCCATCCACATGCCCCTTTTGAGCACTCATTGACCGAACTAATACCAACCCATAGCAACACTTACATATACCATAACATACCGACACAAGCAAACATTGTTTGAGAACATTTTAATAGATGTTTCATTGTATTAGATTACTCTTATATTAGAAACCGCTATAAGGAATATCACAAAAAAGTTTGTCGTATAAAAAAAACGAAATAAACATGTTTTTAGTATTTTGTTGTTACGAACATAGTAAGGTATGATATAATATATGTAAAGAAATTAATATCATTGGTAATTTAGTGAGAATTAATAAAGATACGTAACTTTCGTGGCATGCTTTATAACTTTCGTGGCGAAATCGCCACGAAGTCCGCACCACGAAAGTTACGAAAATTTAACATTTTTTAAAATTACGGAGACAATTACGTATGAATTTAAAAACAAAATACTCTAAAATAAACTCGAAGGCATATTACATTTAAGGAGTGAATCGTTAAATGCGGAATAATTACTATTATTCTTTAAAAAGTGACCACAAAGGTCACTTGGGTTAGAGAATTTGAAAAAACTTAAAGAAATACACATCTGTATTTATTTGCAGACAACCGGTGAGCAGCGCATGAGTTCCCCACCAATGACGGGTCGCTACTATTTACCCGCGCAACTAAAATTTGTACCTATGATTCAACTCGTTCTGAAGTTATGAGCTGTTTTGTATCGTTTTTGAAAACTAGCAAAATCGTGTGACAGAGACTAAATGCTTCATAACTTTTTTTATTTAAGAGATACAATTACCATTTTTTGTACAACTATGCATTGTTTAATCATAAACAGTTAGAAATACAAAATTTACTGATTGGGTGATAAACAAAAAAGTTATACGAGAAGGCAAAAGCGCGCGCGTAAGTGTGACACGCGGAGAACAGCAAATTTGCTCCCGATTTGGGCATTCAAATATTATTTAAAAAATTACTGTACATGATGTATCTTATTTAATTATGATTTTGTATAGGGGTATAACCAAAGTAACTCCTGCAATCGGTTTTAAAACCATACATTGGTTAAGTTAGGAATAAAGACCGTGTGACAGTAAAAAAAGGCACTCTGAAGAAACACCCTAATATTCAAGTTTTCACTTCTGCCGGCACTCCCAGAGTGCAACCCGTCGTTTTTTTTTTACTGTGCAATGACTGCCTCCGTGGTGTAGTGGTTAGAGCGTTCGGCTCATACCCGGAGGTCGCGGGTTCGATTCCCGGCGGGGGCAACGACTTTGTGTTGTTGTCCTAGTTTGGTTAGGACATTGTAGGCTGATCACCTGATTGTCTAATAAGTAAGATGATCCGTGCTTCGGAGGGCACGTTAAGCCGTCGGTCCCGGTCACTGTCTTTGACATTGTCATGGTCGTTACCTAAAACCATGTCAGAGGCAGGGGCGTAGCTACCGCCGTATCTGCCGTATCAATTATACGGGGCCCCCTGCCTACGGGGGCCCCTAAGGTGCGTAAGCAAATTAAAAAAAAGTTCCCAAATTTTTTAAATTTCAGAAATGTGAAAAGTAAAAAAAAGCAGTTTCTTTTTTCCCGAGTAAAGCGTGCGTTCAAACGTTGGCAACACCCTACATCGGCTGCGGGATTTCCCCGTTTAAGTCATTTACGTGGCGCAAACCGAGCTTTGCATTGGTGTGAGTGTATACAGATAGTGTAATGGCGTCCAAATAAAAAAATATTTAAGAACTTCTATGGGACAGAAACGCCTGTCAGACCTGTCACTATTGTCCATAGAAGCAGAATCTTTAGAAAAACTAAAGTCATCATCAGCTATGAATGATTTAATTAATCAGTTTGCCGAAAAAAAGGCAAGGAGAAGTAATATTAAATTTGCATTGTTTTTAAAAATGTGACAGACAGATAATTATGATGAATAAATATTTATTCTAATTTTATGCAAAAAATTTTTTCTTTTTTGAGAAATCTTTACCCTTCCTAAGGGCCCCCAAACAAATTTTTATACGGGGCCCCGCCAAGGTACGCTACGCTTCTGTCAGAGGCCTTTAAGGCGGTTTAAAAACTTTGACACTAGTGTTAGTCACTAACACACACGCATAAGAAGAAGACTGTGCAATAAAGTTTTAATAAATAAAAAGTTCGACAACTTAGTTTGTAGATTTCGCCGTAATGCGGAAAATTGTGAACTAAATAAAATTAATTTAATTTATTTATTGACCGAGCGAGCGAAGCGAGCGAAGCGTCTCAGTTTCGAGATTAGCCAAAAGTCCGTCTGTCTGTCTGTCTGTCTGTTCTCGCCTACAGGTCGCATTTCTTAACCGATTCTCATGAAATTTTGTAAGCAGGTTCAGCAACGTCATAGAATTTTTTTGTCGAGCCAGTTTTTCGAAATTTTTCAAGATGGCGGAAATATGGGGGTTCAAAATTTTAAAACTGTCATATATCCGCCATTTTAAAATATTTTCAAAAATGTTACTAGACTTTTTTGTTGCCATTATTAAAACAATTTTTTTTTATTTGACTACTTTTTTGTCTGAACAACTTTTTTATACGTTATACTTAAACGGGTTTAGAGTGACTCGCGAAGTCTAGCTGACTAAGCCGTGACGGATATACAATACAAATCTTTTTACAAAATATATTGAAACTATTTAAGGGTGAATTCAGTCCGGGTTACTGAACAACTTTCTTAAAAAAACATATCTCCCCTGGGGTTCACGAAGTAATTTCTCTGAATAACTATTATGGTTATTATTTTGAGTTTCATAAGTAGTTCTATAAATTTTATCATTTTTAACCGACTTTAAAATAAAAGCTTATATAAAATAAATGCTTCTGACATTTCAGAGCTAGATCGAAAGTCATTTAAAAAAATTGGGAATTAGGTCACAACCATGAATTCTCATATCGGTAAACCTGCACCGATAATTCATCCAAGTCAGGTACATTATTCTGAAATAATAATCGCGAGGTCTAAGTTCGTGGCGAACTACTAGTATATTCTTGTCAACTAAATTAAAGTATACGATTAAAAAAATATTACTGTAAGCTTTAAGTTTTGTCACTTATTATTGTTTTGTTACTTATAAAAAAGAAATACAATTATTTCACATTTGAGAGCTTGGAATTTTGAAATGGAAACCAAGAGTAGAGAGAAGAGTGACAATGGAATCTCAGTAATAGGGTCCCGTTTTTACCCTTTGGGTACGGAACCCTTTTTCCTTTCAAATAATTTATTTTAAAGGCAGCACTGGAGCCCGAAAATAAAGACACTATAGTAATTCTGTCTACCCCGTTTGGAATAAAGACGTAGGTAAAGTACATCTCTCAGCATTGCTAACTTTAGTAACTTTCATATATTCTATTTCTCTATTACTTTTTTGCCATGTCTTATATACAACGTGGAAGGAACATACCCGTAATAAATCAAACCACGAGCTGTACTAAATCACTATAGCAAATAAAGTTAAAATACATACATACATACTGTCACGTCTTTATCCCTAATGGGGCAGACAGAGCATTTTGGGTCTTGCGGTTCTATGCAGAGCCCAGGGCCGCAAGACCCAAAAGCTTTTAGCGTCATGGTGGGCGAGAAGATGGAAAAGCAATCAATACAGTGATGGGTTGCCAGCCGCATCGCCTGTTAACTTGATTTGCATTTTTGCCCATTCCCTCGATCGGCTTTTACGATCTGCGTGGGAAGAGAAGCAGCTGGTACATTCTAAGTTTTTTTATTTCTCCCAGACCAGCTTGGGTCTAAACGTCATCATAAAGTTAAAATAACAGTCAAGAAACCAAAAAAAACCCATACAAATTGCCCGGGCGGCTGCACACTTTAGTATGGAAATGCTAAAAAAATCTTTTTCTTTTACTGTTATTTAATTCTACTATACTATAGTGATCTAGTATAATGTATGATTTTGGGAGAGGCCTATAGTTCAGCAGTGGACGTTATGCGGTTAAAACGACATTGATGATGCTGATCTAGTATAGGCTGTGGTTCAATTTATATCGGGTTGTATAGGTAATACCTACATGCCCACGCCAAATTATAGCTTTCTGCTACTAATAGTCTCTGACTAGGACCGTGGACAGACAGACAGACATGGTGATACCATAACTGCTTCTTTGATTAGTCTTTTTTTTACGGTTCCGCAAACCCTAAAAAAGGGGCTGTATTATCTTTTAAGACATTCCTGAAGAATTATCAGTAAACTTACTTATTTCTAGACATGGGCCAATACTCTCATCCTGGTCTGGGAGAAACGAAAAAACTTAGAATGTACCATACCAGCTGCTTCTCTTCCCGCGCAGATCGTAAAAGCCGATCGAGGGAATGGGCAAAAATCATTTTAACAGGCGATGCGGCTAGCAACCCGTCACTGTATTGATTGCTTTTCCATCTTCTCGCCCACCATGACGCTAAAATGGCTTTGGAGTCTTGCGGCCCTCGGCTCTGCATAGAGCCGCAAGACCCAAAATGCTCTGTCTGCCCCATTAGGGATAAAGACGTGACAGTATGTATGTATGTATGTATGGGCCAATATTGCCTATGAACTTATTTTTCCTATTCAAGCAGCAAAGTATCTAATCATAGTTCCCGAACATCTGATGGCTCAGTCGAGTTCTGCCAGTAATAAATCAATTATCAGACTTACTCACACGGTGCAAAGTTACATGTATCAAACGTCACGCAAAGTTATAAACCGCTTAACTTTATAAATTGGAAGAGTTACTTATATACAGCCGTATGACCCAAATTTTAAATAACTGGCTAAGTGCGAGTCGGACTCGTGCACGAAGGGTTCCGTACCGTATGTTGTATAAATGCAAGACCAATTTAATATTTATTTTAATTAAATTAAATTATTTGATTTTTTTTAGTGAATATAGTCAAAACTGAATATTCCAAGCGTGTCTACCTATTGCCGTTATTAGTGTCAAGCAAAAAAAACGGCAAAAAGTCGCGTTTGTTGTATGGGAGTGGGAGGCCCCCATTAAATATTTGTTTTATTCT
Organism: Acrobasis consociella; assembly: GCA_963555685.1. Lineage (NCBI taxonomy): Eukaryota > Metazoa > Arthropoda > Insecta > Lepidoptera > Pyralidae > Acrobasis > Acrobasis consociella. The sequence goes on from OY743118.1 coordinate 1,876,023, forward strand.
ATTTTTAGTATGTATATATAGCGGCAACGAATATACATCATCTGAGAAAATTTTAACTGTCTATCTATCACGGTTCATGAGATATAGCCTGGTGAGATACGGACAGACAGAAATACAGACAGACAGACAGACGGACAGACATCGGAGTCTTAATAACAAGATCCCGTTTTTACCCTTTGGGTACGGAACTCTAAAAATTATATCTCTTTTTCCTTTTAAATAATTTCTTTTAAAGGCAGCACTTTAATGTAGACTAATAAAATAAGTAGTTTAGGTTACGATAAGGCTGTCATGTTTTAAAAAAACCAAAGCGTTATAAAAAATAAAGATTTTAAAAAAAATCAGCACTGGAGCCCGAAAATTAACACACTATAGTTCTGTCTACCCCGTTCGGAGTAACGACGTAGGTAAATGTACATCTTTCAGCTTTGCTAACTTTAGTAACTTTTTATATTCGTAGGTACTTCGGACGGGAAAAGCTGCCTTTGACGAGATTACGTGTAGAGAGCTTTCAAAGCTTTAAAAGGTTTCAGGGATGTCGGAATTTTATCACGCATGAATTTGAAATACCATTTTCACTCAGGCGATATTGCGGAATGTTTTGCTTCGAGGTTATCCCTTACTTAGTCATATTCATGTTATCTAGTCGTAGTAGATTGTGTTAGTACAGGGTGGCCAAATAACAGGTATACACTTTAGTTTTGTATTTTTATTCTATGAAATATAAAATATATCAAGTATTCCTTGTTAAATATAATATTTAGGGCCGGCAGTTAAACATGGAAAATAATGTCAGACATGTCCACCTCTAGCAGCATCACAGATGTGAACACCTTTCATCGCGTTTTTCATCACATTTTCACACATTTCCTATGTTATCTCAGTGACTGTGTCTCGAATATTTTGATTTAATTGCTGAAGGTTCATTGGCTGTTAGCATCAGTGTTGCCAACCGTACGGTAATTACCGTATTCGTACGGTAATTTTTTGATCTGTACGGTAATAATTACCGTGTGACAAATCTACGGTAATTTTAAGACCAGAACTAATAATCTTACAAAAAATACGGTAATATGAAACAGTCTTAAATATTTGACTTTCCGTTCCGTTCACGCACACTATATTTATATGCTGTGCTGTGACGCACACTGCGCACTGTTATCATTGACAATCATTGTATGTCATTGTCAATGTAACCGAATACGTTTCTACTGTCAATGTCAATCGACGAATACGACTCAGAGGTGCTATTTTTCAAACGCGGAGTCACAAAACGATTGATATTTTTAATGGAAAAACCATTCGTTTAGGTGACTCCGCGTTTCAAAAATAGCGCTTCAAGCTGCCTGAGCGGAAAAAAGGTTGCGTTGACTTTAAGCTGACAGAAACTATGCACCCAAAAATGTGTAAACAATCTTTGTAGGTACCAAACATCACCTGATGCTGAGGCATCAAAATATTTTTGAACTGTCCTTAACCAACGGTAAGCAGCAAGCACTAAAAATCTCCTGCAACATGTTAAAATCTAAAAAGTAATACTGCTTTTACCTAAAAACTGCAAAGAAATATTTTTTTTTGTTTGCATAATTAAAATCCCCAAAAATATAATGTACGATAATTTGTACGGTAATTTTAGGGTAAATTTGACGTAATTCTGGCAACACAGGTTGGCAACACTGGTTAGCATAGACACGTCCCTTTAGTTAGCCCCACAGAAAAAATTCAGAGCTGTTAAATCAGGCGATCTTGGGGGCCAATCAATTTCACCGTTTCTCGAAATTAATCGACCGGGAAACATTCTTTTTAATGTTTCGTTAAACGTTTTAATAATTAAAACACGTTGTTCCGACGTAAAACGCTCCATAATAAATTTGCCGTATCTACACAAAGTAATATTCATGCAACAACTGTCATATTTACCGCCAAAACAAAATGGCGGCAAAAAAAAGTTGTATACCTGCAAGTTGGCCACCCTGTACTTAAAACATATAGCCTGTGTCACTCCCCGTTGAGGTATCGAAAATATGCCTACATTATTGAGTGGCAAATTCAATGACACGAATCGTATGTCTAGAGTAATAAGAACGAAATTCGCTTTCAATGCTCTTCTAGGTATCTAAAAGAAAAGGTGCAGAGTTCTGACGCGAGCTAAATTAAACAATATCGCTAACGACATTGAGTAGATATTTCTTTGAATTCCTTTCTGAGTAAGACTTCTGTACGTGAATACTAGTACTTATACTGTGATGGTTATATGTTTACTGGTTCCGCTACTCATCACTATACTCCATTTGTTAACAAATGTTAACAATCTTGACATGTCTTTTTATTGAAATATACACTTTATAAAATCAATAATTTTGCTAATTACAAAGTAATTATGTTATAAATTATAAATTACATAATTACTTTGTAATTTGCGAAGGTATTGATTTATAAAGTGTATATTTCAATAAAAAGACATGTCAAGATTGTTAACATTTATTTAAATACCTAACCAAATGGAGTATAGCTAGTAGTAGCTTAATTTGCCAAGTCCAAATAAGAACTTCTTTCCAAAAAAACCGCATCGACGTTAGTCCATCCCTTCGAGAGTTACGATGTCATAGGGACATTAGCGTCAAACTTTTAACATCCCTCTATATAAACATACATACATACTATCACGTCTTTATCCCTAATGGGGCAGACAGAGCATTTTGGGTCTTGCGGTTCTATGCAGTTACATGAAATGCAAATAAATTGATTTAATTTGCAGAGCCCAGGGCCGCAAGACCCAAAAGCCACTTTTAGCGTCATGGGGGGCGAGAAGATGGAAAAGCAATCAATACAGTGATGGGTTGCTAGCCGCATCGCCTGTTTACATGATTTGCATTTTTGCCCATTCCCTCGATCGGCTTTTACGATCTGCGTGGGAAGAGAAGCAGCTGGTACATTCTAAGTTTTTTTATTTCTCCCAGTCCAGCATGGGAGATATAAATAAATAAATAAATATATAGGGACAAATTACACTGATTGAGCTAGCCCCAAAGGAAGTTCGAGACTTGTGTTATGGGATACTAACTCAACGATACTATATTTTATAACAAATACATATATAGATAAACATCCAAGACCCAGGACAATTTGAAAAAGGCCATTTTTCAACTTGCCCTGGCTGGGGATCGAACCCAGGACCTCCGGATTGGCGGTCTAGCGTGTTGACCATTACGCCACGGAGGTCGTCAATATAAATATAAATAAAGGTGAATATGGTTTATGTACATAATCGTAGTAAATGAAAACACGTCGCTAAAAGAAAATATTACGTTTAATACAATGGCACCACAACAAGGCACGTTGACTAACTTCATAACAGCTTTTTACAACGCTTAGCGTATACTGTACACCTACTGTAAATTAGTTTGTTTTGCGGAGAGGTGGCGACTGGCGATGTTCTAAAATTTAGTTTTACTGCTCATCATGAAAACAAATGATTTTTAAATGCAATTATAAGTCATAAGGCACTGATAATTTTAAATAAATGTGTTTATTTGGTTACGTTTCATACACACTATTGAATAAGAATAAAAATAATAATAAAAATATCTTTATTTCGGACTTTCTTTGTCCGTAGAAGACTCCCTATGACTATGGACTCCCAAGTCCAGAACTTGTCCAATGCATGTACTTACATTGAACAAGTTTCTGCTTTTTTTAATTATAAAAAAAATAGGAGGTTATCAACTCGATCCGTATGTTTTTTTTTGTATGTATGTTACGCGATATCTTCGCCACTTGTAAACCGATTTTGATGTTTCTGTTTTTTGTACCTAATTGGTCTCATATTTTGGTGAAGATGTGATGAAGAACTTTGGATATATGGAAGAAACAAAAATTAAGTCGGCTGTTTTATTTTTTGTAAAAAATTGATTTTTAACCAAAGATGTATTGACTTATAGTGCCACGTCGCTTAAAGCTCGTCCGTGAGGGCAACGTCTAATATAAAACTTACTTGTACCTAACCTTCATCATCATCGAAATATGAACTATGTTCTTGTCGGTGAACTATTTTCCCTGTCACCTTATCTTAAGCCAAAAGTTAAACTTCCCTAAAGTCTGTTCGCTTAGAGATAAATATTATATTTCGTCAATAATTAGCGACTGTCGCTTAATTATCGCAAACTGTATGGCGGCCGTCGCTTGTCTCTCGCTTTCGCCGTTTGCGTGGTACGAGGCACGCAGTTGTTGTCAACCGCGGTCCGAACGGGAGAGCGGACGCGACGCCCACTTATTGCCACTTTCAATAAGTCGTTTGGGTGTTTGCGTGTTCTTTTTTGTTTAATCCAGTTAATAATTGCTTAAAATAATAAATACTTGCTCTCATGTATTTATTTGTCCTTGCTGTGTACACTGTAGTGGATTGCTGACTAGTTTTGTTCTCCTAATGCTTACAAATTTCTCCTGTTCTATGTTGTCTGTAATCTGTTTGCGTGCCTTATAATAAAATAAAAAATATTGTATGAGTTTTTAAATAATTAGCGGACCGTAATTTGTAATGAGTTAAGAAGGCCATAATATTATACGACACGACATTTGCCTTATCCTTGTACCTAATGTAGTTCTATAAATAAATTCTTACTTCAACCATGATAACCTCTTCCGCGCAATTTCACTAATAGCCCTGTCGATCAAACCCTTCTCCTCAAAACAAACTAATTTGCTCATAATTACTTCGTTGTTAAACAATACTGAGCTACAATAAATTACTTTAATCACTAATTTTGTACGTTATTTTACAATTATTGTTGCCATGTAGACTTGAATATAAAGAGTCAGTCGGAAAGACAGTGTAAATGGAATGGTTGATTATGAGTCCGGCGACTCTGGACTTCTCCATACAAACGTAGTCTACGTTTAATTTTGAAACCACATGTCAGATTCCGGTAAAAATTGGTAATTGTAAAGAAAATGAAATTATCTAGGGTTACAACTGGTTTCCTATAGTAAAATTATGAACTGGAAAGAAAATATAACGATTTAGAAGTTTTCCATACTAATGGTCAAAAATGATATAAAACACTATATTCTATTTCAAGTTCATATTTTTACTGTCGGAAACTAAATATAAACCTAGATAATTGCAACATCTTTGAAATTACAAAATTTAGCCCAAATCGGATATGTCGTTTTGAAATAAAACGTAGACTACGTTTGTATGGAAAGTTGTATTTTGGTCTAGGGTCGGGGGACCCTTAAGCTACCAAATTTGACCTTATATTTTATAATGACCTTGTTTATGACCTTATAGTCATAGCGATAGGGGTAGGGGTGGCTTATATCATACGTGACATGACAGTATGGTATAGAACAAATGCGTGACATGAGGGAGGGGCATTGAATTACAATTCAATTGAGAGAACTTTAAAAAAAAATTGGTTGTTTGTAAAGTAGGTTTACGATCGAGATGTTTACGTGATAACGTCGTTTCACGGAATGACTGGCAGCGCTCGAGATGAGACGGGAGATCGGTCCGTCTCTCTCTCGTTATACCTGCGATCGCGCTCGTGAGGTTTTGGTGTGACACAAGTTTCTGAACATGTCACCCGACTAAAACGATTTAAAAGACGTTATCACGTCAAAAAGAAAAGATTATGTGATATATGCACGGTCAAATTTTACCTTATGTTATTTGAATAAAGTTCTTTCTACAATGGCAGCGTTTATCACTTAAAAATAAAATTATTTAACCGTTTCTTTGACGCCAATACCAGACACAATAGTAAGACAATGAACGTGGACATTTATCATTTATCATTTTGTCGTGCGGGTCTTTACCGGTTAAGGACATAGTGTCACGTTCGACAGATCAGCCATCTCAGTCTCACTCCATATGTGTGACAGAGATAGCCAGCATTTACACGTTTGATTCTTTCGATTTAGTCAACATTTCCGACTCACTCTTTGTACATGATAAAATTCATAGAAAAATGTAAAAAGTGATGGAATTACAGTTTTCGATAGACAATTGAAATCATTTAAGTTCATAATCATAATTATATCTATAATAATAAGAATTATAATTTCAGTTTTATTCCTTGAATCAAAATAATAAAATTGACTTTTTAACATTCACATTGATAGCAAAGATTATGACACAGCCCTAAATAAGTAAAAAAAAATAGTTTTTAACTAAAAATACTTACATTGTAATCCATAATAATTAAACAAAAATAGTACTACGGGACTTACCGCGTTAAATATCATTTTTAGTGTGTGCTAACAACAATTTTAGTATTTGCTGTTCTAGCGGCAACAGAAATACATAATTTGTGAAAATTTCAACTGTCTAGCTGTCGCGGTTCTTGAGATACAGCCTGGTGACAGACAGACGGACAGACGGCCGGACGGACAGACAGACGGACAGACAGCGAAGGAAGTCTTAGTAATAGGGTCCCGTTTTTACCCTTTGGGTATGGAACCCTAAAAAACAATTCCGAACGGGCACCGTCAGTGTTGTGTGTAAGGACTTATGCAACAAACGACGTAGAAAGAGGGTAGATTGATATGGTTACCCTTGACAGGCTAAAATCCATCGCAGTTCCTTAGTCTGACTTCGAAATATCGTCAAAATATCTGGATAAAAATCATATTAACAGTTTTTTTCTTTTTATCCCGAAGGTTGAGTGGTAGAAAATGCTATTAGCATTAAGTCCGCCTTTTGTACCATATTGTTTTGGTAAAGTTTAAATAAATAAAGAAAAAATATTAATCGCGGTAAGTCCAGTAAAACTAAAAACAGTCATTGTGACCGCGAATTTCTAAACTCATATATAAACAAAAAATCATTATTATTTTTTATTATTACGTAAATACAATACGTCACGTACAAGAAGGTTTTTTATAACAAAAAATAAATTAAAACATTCTTTAAGTTCCCGCCGTTTCGGTAAAGAATAAAAAAATATTGTTTAAAATTACGGCGCTACGTAAAATCATTAGGTACGTACAAAAATATTAAAATTAAAATAACAAAAATAACTATTATAATATGTTACCACTAGCGTTATCACTTTAAATAAATTAAGGTACTTAAAGTATTAATAAATTTACGACTAAGTAAACCTCATTTATCGTGCTGTCCCTTTCGTGTCGCCTAGAAACGAAAGAGAGAGCATGATGCCATGTAAAATGGACAGTATATATCCGGCGGCAAGTTTTAGATATCGAGTCTCTTTTCGAAGTCAATGGATCAAACAAAATGTCGAAGTTACAATTTTTTATTTGTTTTGAACTTTATGTCAAAGGCATAAGATTCAATTTCATTTATTTTTACGAATGTTATTAAGGGTTATACCATAGTATAGAGACAACGCTTTAGACGACGCTTTTTAAACCTAGCAGATTTATCTTTCACGGAGACTCGATTTATACTATCTGCCGCCGATATTTATTTGCCTTTCATTGACTAAATTTAATCAAAAAAGCAGTTTCTATAATTTGTTTCCGGCAAATAATTTCGCCATATCTTATTATATAACTCTACTTATTCATAACACATTACCTGTGATGTTTTTCATACAACGTACATTTAAATTTGCGCTTTTTATGAACATTTACAAAAGCTAATGCACGGTGACTATTTTAGAAACTAAAAGCCCATTTAGACAGTTGCAGTGACTTGCCTGTTTTATTTTTAACTGATTTCCAAAAAGGAGAAGGTTTTCAATTCATTTCGATCTTTTATTTTTTTTACGTGTGTTACCGATTATTCTTAATCTTTATATATAAAAATTACGTGTCACGATGTTTGTCCTCGAAAAACTCCCTAAACTACTGAACCGATTTTAAATTTGAATTGCACACCGTGTGCAATTCGATCCAACTTGAATAATAGCTTACATATCAAAAGTCCACGCGAACGAAGTCGCTGGTTTCAGCTAGTATGTAAGGTCTAACAAAATATACTGAAACTATTTTAAGGGTGAATTCAGTCCGTGATACTGAACAACTTTCCTCAAGTACCACATGTCGAAATATGAAAGTGTAACGTGTGCACCCGTGGTAGGTAGGTCGGCGGTCGCTCGCCCGAAGAGGTCCCGAAGAGATACGACTTATATCGCGCATGCGCAAACAGTCTCCCCGTCGGGGGCTACTTCTCTTACGCCGCCCGCGCCGAGCGAGTGAATGTCGATGGCCCGCGTCCCTAGGCCTTTTGAGTTTTTATGGCTTATATCGTAATTGTAACCTAATTCTAAAATTGTCAAAGTGTTTCCCTGTTTATATTTATATAATAAACGATATAGAACACTTACAATTTTTGGCCTTTCGTACAAGTTGACCGATCAGCTGATCCGAGTTTGTATGGAAAGCCAAAATTTATTTTTCATATGTCGTTTACGAAAAGTTGTTCAGTATCATCGACTGAATTCACCCTTAAAATAGTTCCAGTATATTTAGTTAGACCTTATACATGTATTGATATGATTCCTTGCTGTCTACGCTCGGGCGGAGGCGGGGTGGTAGGTGATGACGTTGTGCGCGTGCGTGAAAGGCGCGGGCGCGCGCGGCGGCGCGGCGGCCGGCGCCGGCAGCTGCAGCGCGCGGGTCTTGCCGCCCAGCGTGCAGCGCGTCGTCGCGCCCCGCTCCACTTCCACGCACAGGTCAGACCCCGTCAGCCTGGGGAAACGAGGAGGTTCTTATATACGCCGAAGTCAATAATAAATAAATACATAGGGACAAATTACACAGATTGAGCTAGCCCCAAAGTAAGTTCGAGATTTGTGTTATGGGATACAAACTCAACGTTACTATATTTTATAACAAATACATATATAGATTAACATCCAAGACACAGGACAATCTGAAAAAAGCCATTTTCCAACTTGAAATAAGTACTGTATTATTCGCCCGGGAAATACTCGTATGTATAGGAATGTCGATTTTTTTGTTTTTTTTTTTTACTGACATTTTCATGGAAGAGAAAAAAACTAGTGGTAGGGCCTACTTTTCAAAATTTGTATGGGAACCTTATCGCCAAACTCATACAAATAAACCACTTCACATTTACATTACATTTAAAATTAAAACATTAATGGAATTGTTTAATGGTCGGTACTCTAACAATTAAAAACTTATGTGCAAATAACATAAAGTCTTAATAATATTTCTTTGGATTCGAGTGCAGTTGTGCTTAATTATGACACACACCCACTTGGCTCTTCACCTTTTTTTATCTTACGTGTTCCGACGAAAAGCCGGAGTTCATAGGGGTCACGTGGCAGTTTTAGACCGGCGTAACTACGTGGTCCTGATCGAAAATCATTTTCGCAACTTTTTTATCTTACGTATATGGATAGAGGATTTTTTTACTACACCACATGTTTTTCGAATGAAAAGTCAGCGTGTATGTTACACGTTCTATAAAAATTCTGAAAGACTCACATGTGGTATCTATATAAGAATGTATTCGCACTCACATGTGGTACCGGTTGGCCAGCACCCCGACCAGCTCCCCCACGAAGTCCTGCCCACTGCTCGCAACCAGCCCCACCAGCAGGTCGTTGTTGGCGGCGGGCACGCTTATCACCACCAGCTGCGCGTCGCTGCTCATGATGCGGACGGCTCCCACCTATAACGAGAATAGTTTTTCAACACACTTGCGCGTAAAGTGGATCTAATTTCACCGGTTTTAGACATATAAAACAGCTCATAAAACACGCGTGCGTTATAAACGCAAATAATGAAATTATATTGTTTTTATTTTATATATATAATGGCGTACTGGAGCCGAGTGTGTTTAACGAATGCACGTATGTCGTACGACGTTATTCAACACACTTGCGAGAAAAAACACAAAATTCATTACCTTGCCAAAATGTATGCAGCCGCAGATTTTTTTTGCGATTGGCGGGATGTCCCCGTAGTAAAAGTTATTCGCATTGATTAACCCCTTGTACGCCGGAATATCAGACACAATACTTAAGGTGATTGCGAACCTTGGTCGTCCATACATTTTGTTTTACAGCAATTCTCTTAATGTGGATAGTGTTTCTCATATTACAATCGATTTTCCAATTTTCATGAAGTTGTAGTGCTTGCCTTTACAATCCGTCATAATAATTTACAGTACTTTACAAGAAAAACGATATTTAAAACAAGACAAAAATTAACATTTCTAACAATGTGTGCGTAATAAATAGAATTCATTTTGCGGTGACATCTAGCAGATGTATTACAAACTACTGCATTTGTCTAATTTGACAGCTCAATGCTTGCAACGACATACTTGGACATCATCTAGATGGCGCTGTAATAAAAATATCTAAATGTACCTAGTAATAAGTCAGAAGACTTAGCTCAAACAGGATGCAACGTTGCCGTCCCGCTAGCAGCGGGCAACGTGCAAAATGTAGTAGGTACATAGCGGCACGAGACGGCAACGTTGATTGCTTTTGAAACCGAATGCATTTCTCTCCAAGTCTCCACAATATTTCTAATTTCTACGATATGAGTTCGTTCTGAAACTAAAACAAATATTTTTTACAAAACATATATTAATTAAAAGAAATAATTATAGGTATATACTTAGTAGGTAAACATGTACCTATTAATAAACAAAAAATAAGTACTTATAATGTATGTTTTGAAAATAATAATAAAATACCGAAAAATTATTCTTTACTTTTTATTTAGAATTTCACAATAAACCTACGAACTTCTGAACGTGACTTATCTAATCTACCTGAATCTACTACATGAACAATCAAATTAGCAAAACCTGGACGTGGACATAGTTCATAAATTCGTTGTTTAAATTATTTTATGGGATATTTATATTAAATATCAAATATTCATTGGATATATTATATAAAACCTATCTTCTCTGTATTTATGTTCACGCCAAAGAAGTATTACTTACTTCTATCTAACGCGTGTAGATTGTACATAAGTACACGCCATCGAGTACACACACTCTTTTTTTAGGGTTCCGTACCCAAAGGATAAAAACGGGTCCCTATTACTAAGACTTCGCCGTCTGTCCGTCTGTCTGTCACCAGGCTGTATCGCAAGAACCGCGATAGCTAGATAGTTGAAATTTTATAATAACAACAAATACTAAAAACAAAACAAAATAAAATAAATATGGGACGCTCCCATACAACAAACGCGATTTTTTATTAATAATGGTAATGAACCCGCATTAGTGTTAGTATAGTGCGCGAATCCGATTCGCACTTGACCGGTTTTTTTGATTGCAGGTTTGAAACGATATACCGATTTGACATAAGTTGAAATCATTTGAATATTTAATATAATTTATTATAGGCAAGTTGTATCTAGTTGAGATTCGTTAACGTCGCCTGGGTGTCTGATAGTAGTGACACGCTAAATGTAAGTATACACATTTCAGTGGTCGCCGCAGTATAAAACCGGCTGTTTAGTAAAATTACATAAAGCGGCGAGCAAAAATGCCTTCATCCACGGCGGTGCAAGAAAAGTACGGATGTCACGGATGACGTTTTTGCCAGGACTTTTTGTCTGCGTGGTCGAACGACTCGTAATATTTTGTAATATTGTTATTTGTACGATAATATACGTGATTCAACATTTCATATTAGAATCTGTTTCAAAATGTTTTCCTAAGTTGCAACTTGCCGCCACGTTTGAAACATAAGCTCGTCTTATAATTTATCGCTGAATAAAGATTTTTCTATTTCTATTTCTATTTCTTGTTTTGGGTTTGATTGATTTAAAAGTCTGTGTGATTTGTCCGTATATATTTTTGTATAGATACCTACATTTATATTTAAAATTTATTTCAGGTCAATGGGAATATACGTGTCAGGAAAATGCAGAAGTGTTTCTTTTTTTGTTTCACTTCTATTACATAAACTCTAACAGAGGTTTGCCGTCTCCATCATCGATCATTTCAAGTTCAAACATGCAATAAACTATAAAGTTGTTTTTAGTCACCGTGCACAGAATAATGAATAACAACATTTAACAATTTATGTCGGCAAGAAATCACTATCATTTTGTATCATTCTATCTGTATGAATTGTTTTTTTTTTCAGTAATAAATATTAAACTTCAATAAAAAGAAAATTCAACGTGTACGATTTGGTTTTATTAAAAAATACAATGCATGTACAATGACGACGTTTGTTGCGCGGTGGTTTTTCCTTCCACCAAATGGTCTAAACTCTAAACGAGTGCCCCGACACAAGGCTTGATTAGCTATCAGAGTCAAAGCTGTGGTTGACAAATATGCAATCTGAGATCATTTTTTTATCGCCGGCCGTGTTTAAAATGATTTTCGGCTGTTTGAAATAATAACTGAAAATATGCGCTATCCAGTTGTTTTTTTTAATAGTGCCATCTAGTGGCGATACTCAAATCTATAACCATAGTCTATAACAATGCTTTACGCCATCTTCATGCTTTTTGAAGCTCCTGTCGTAGTGTGAGTGAGTGTAGAGATACGAGACAAAATGACAGATTTTATTTTGGAGCATTTTTCTGAATACATTAACTGAAGAACAATAGTATGCCATAAAATAAATAAAAGAGTATGTTACAGGCTCGCCGATCAAAAATGTTTGTCTATCAGTAGTCCATTACGCAAGAATTTAAAAAGAAACTTAAAATATTGAAATCAACGCCATCTAGCGGGAAAAGTTTAATGAAGAGCCCTTTGCATTCACCTTAAGGCCATACCCAAATTTTCCGGGGTCCAGTGGCGCCGCCATTTAAAATAAATTATTTAAAAGGAAACGGAGATATCATTTAAAATTGTGTCTTGGTCAAGTTCTAGATACCCATTCAAAGTATTTTTTAAACTACTTTTTGTAGTTTAAAGTGAGAACGTGAAGCTTTTCTACGCACATTTGCGAAAAACGGCCACTTTTAGCTAATGTGCGTAGAAAAGCTTCACGTTCGCACTTTAAATTATAAACAGTAGTTCATAAAATAGTTTTAAGGGTTATCTAGGGCTTGACCAAGACACAATTTTGAATGATATCTCCGTTTCCTTTTAAATGATTTATTTCAAATGGCGGCGCCACTGGACCCCGGAAAACTTGGGTATGGCCTTAAACAATGCATTCTCGCGTAGATTTACGCAACGGCATACGAGAAGTTAATACGTTTATCTACGCACATAAGTGCTCTAAAATGCGTCCAGAAACCATAGGTAATAACCAGCATTACCAACCAGTAGGAATTAACGGAGACGTAATGATAACATTACCTCCTGAAATCGGTAGGTAATGAGTTTAAATTTGGAACAGCTCTCAAATTCAAATAGGTGTCTATTCTAGTATCCATAGATATTAAAACAGTTATCAAGACGAATGCCAAATTCAGTACATTTTTATTATAAATCGCACGACATTTGATCTCGAGTGACACAAGAATAGGGGCGTTCATTCGTTTGTCTATGATTTAAAAAAATGACAGATTCGAATTTCAAAACGCCGCCATTCCGAGTTATCATGTTTGTAAATGTTTTACTGTTTACGAGTGTGTGAAAAGTTGAAACGAATTATGTTCACTATGATAATTATGTGTGTAGATAAAGTAGTGTATGCAACTATACATAATTAGGCATTACAACACTCATGTGATGTTATTATAAAACTCGCTTTCGGCTCGTTTCATAAACCCACACTCGTGTTGTAATGCCCTTCATTATGCACAGTCGCTTAAACTACTATTAGTCCCTTTCAGGTTGTTACCCCCTTTTCGTTACACGATGTATACAAAATAATTACTAAATAAACATCTCACCTCAGATATCGGCGTAGGTTTCTTCAGCACTTTGAAAGTATTCGCGTCGATCTTGTAGATGGCGTTGTCTGTCACCAGCAGACAGCGCTCCGCCATCTTGTTGTATCGGTTGAACTTGTGGACGCGGCAGGAGAACAGGGGCTTGCCGAAGTGCGGGCTGCGTTGGAGGGTTGATAGCGACGCTTTGTATAGAGCTGGAAAGAGAAGGAACATGAGTTTTTTTTTTGTTTTTTCGTATATGTAAATGACCAACACTGGTGTCAGATTTTTTAGGCTGCCTAAAGGCATCTGACGTAGCTTGCCGGCTGTCATTGTATGGCAGCCGTGACCAAAGGCTTATACATGCTTTCCGAACTAGGTACTTAATTGCTTCTCGATGAGGCAATTTACACCCAAAAAAAAGATAATTTTTTTGCTGACTGTACAAAATGCTCCAGTTTATGCCATAATAGACATATCTTTTCAATATGCAACACCCTAGATATGTCACATTTTGTTAATAGATGAGGTAGGGTTGCATACGAGCTCCTCTTAGTTAACATATTCCATTGGAAAAATTTGTAGTCAGTTCAGATAGCAATAGAAGCAGAACAGTGAAGGAATGCCTAATTTGTTATATGGAACATTCATGATATTAGATATGTTTGTGTAAAAATGTCACCTGATTTGGAGTTGTACGTGTCGTCAGCCAAATAGTCGCCGAGCCATGCCCTGTTTGCGCCCCATTCTGCTCGCCTGCCTCCTGCACAAAAGTTTAAAACGTAAGTTCGACTTGGATTATGCTCAACGATATTATATTAATATTAACAAATACATACATAGATAAACATCCAAGACATCTTGACCTGACTGGGGATCGATGGCAGCCTGGCATGATGACCCACAAACATCGTCACTTAGTGTCCCAAATTGTTAAAAACTCTCATTCGCCACAACGTAAATATTCACTTCTCCCACTACCCAAAGGTTGACTGGAAGAGATTGCTATGCGATAAGTCCGCCTTTGTATTATAATTCTGTCTTATTTATTTATTTCTGTTTTGTATTTACTTTTTGGTGCAATAAAGAGTATTTGTATTGTATTGTATTGTAACGTACCCAGCGCACTGGCGGCGCAGATCTTCATCTTGAGCTGCGGCCACTGGTCCCTGGGGATGGGCTTGAGCGTGAGGTGCGCGCGCCAGCGGCGGTAGGCGGCCTGTATGAGGTGCGCCGCCACCCGCCGCGGGGGGGCCGGCCACTGCCGCATGAGGCCGCGCCCGCGCTGCAACTCCGCCCGCAGCTCCGAGATGTAGCGCCGGCTGCGGTACCGCCTGGACACGGAATTAATACAATTACATATACCGTGTGGTTCCCGGCAGAGTAGAATAGGACCCAAGTCTTTCCGTGGATGTCGTAGAAGAAAATACAAGCTTAACAAAGCTTATCAACATCATGAGACCTCTCTTCGCCAAATCATCTGGCTGCTCTGGCCAAGTATGGCTCTAGTAGTACAGAAAGGGTCATGCAGATGCTCCTACAATGGAGAGACCTTGTCACTTGTTGGCGGACAAACACACACATTGCCGTATGCACGGATATATAGTTTCATTTGTAGTAGTCTGACGGAAACGAATCGTAAGATTTTTCACCCAACTGCGTCGGAAAGTAATTATATTCTTCGAGTGTATTTATGTCTAATTCTATAGAACGCTTTGAGCCTAAACGGCTTGATAGATATAAGATTGAGAGGTATCGTTAGATCCGCCTTAATTCTGAGAGTATCAGTGGATAAGTACAGAAAAAGACAATTTTTATTATATTTTTTTTAAAAATTACTTGTTTAGGGATATCATATCATCTCAAGTTCTCAACAGTGATACTAAAACGCTAGTTATAAATAACCTTTGCCCGAAAAATAAATTGAAAATAATTTCAAGGAGAAAAAAAAACTTGACTTATTTCTAAACCAAACATTAGCAATTTTTTTATTTTATTTTTTTATTCATTACTTGTTTAGGGATTTTATCTCAAGTTATAAACAGTAATACTAAAACGGTAGTTATAAATAGTTTTTTCCTGAAAAATAAATTAAAAATATCTTCATTATGATTTTTTTTTTTTTACTTTTTTCAAAACCCCACATGAAAGATTGAGATGAACTGATCCCGCCTAATGCCTCTACTTATCGCAGCGGATACCTTAATCATAGGTAACAAGATAATGGTTAAATCAATTTAAACTGTTAGAAAAAAAAGAAAGTGAAAAAGGAAAAGAGAAAGAGGAAGAAAAAGAGAGTTTGGTTTTCGCATGCCGTCTGGTTTTCGGACCACTCCAAGTCCTCCCGTGGATATCGTAGAAGGCGACTTAGGAAATACAAGCTAAACTAAGCTTATAAACATCAATGACACCTCTCCAAGTCTGGTCAGCGTAGAGAATGTAGGCGAAGTCCTGTCTGCTCTGGCCAAGTATGCTCTGCTAGTACAGAGGGTCCTGCTCCTGCAAGATCTGATGATGATGATGATGAGTAAAGTCACTCACTTCCATGCGTTGAATATAAGTCCTCCCGTGGATATCGTAGAAGGCGACTTAGGAAATACAAGCTAAACTAAGCTTGTAAACATCAATGACACCTCTCCAAGTCTGGCCAGCGTGGAGAGTGTAGGCCAAGTCCTCTGGCTGCTCTGGCAGTACAGAGAGGGTCGTGCTCCTGCAGTGGAGACCAAAAGACCTGATGAGGATGAGTAAAGTGACTCACTTCCACGCGTTGAATATGACTAGTGCCGCCTTCATCTTCTTGTACCGCATCCTGGCGAGAGTCCCGCGCCACAGCTTCTGCAGCAGTATGACGATGGAGGGGATCAGTTCTGCGCGGGCTGCTTCCAACTGCTGGAGGGTTTTGGCACTCCTGTGAAATAGACAAAAAATTAAGTTACTTTTCAGGTTCATATTTTTAGGCTTTATTTTATAAGTCAACAATAAGGCCAACGCCAATAAACTGACTTTTCATTGGTTTGGCTTGGTTTTCGAAAAAAAAATCCTCTATTGTATTGTGTATAACATAAGATAACAAGTGGCAAAAATTATTTCCGATCTTTCGATCACGTAGCCACGCCCGTCTAAAACTGCCGCGTCACCCCTACGAACTCCGGCCGGTCGGCCGGTGGCGCCTGCCGGGAATATTACTGATTGATCTCACGATTTTACTGAGTTTCTGAGTTTTTATTATTACTAGCTAATAAGGTCTTACTAAACTTTTTCGTTCGGCTCCAAAACCAATAAAAAATCACCGTGTATGGGTACTACATTACAATTTAGTGATGGATAGGAAGATCTTTCGGAAATGAGAGTTTGCTTGTTGGTAGTAGAACAACCGAAAGAGAGAGATAGAGGGATATATATAGAGAGAATGAGAGATAGAGAGATAGAGAGATAGAGTTATACCTTATAAACAGCTTGGTATGCCCGAACTGCACATCGGTGACCTGCAAGTCCCTCAGCAGCACCATGACGGCCTCCCGGTCCCCGTGGCCCCTGAAGTTGGGCCACGTGTACTGCGACAGCATCTTGTACCGCTTGAGGAAGCGGTCGTAGCGCTGCCGGTTGGCGAACCCGGCGCGGCGCACGCGCACATTCTCCACCAGGCCGAGGTAGGCCACTTGATGGCGGACCTGTAACGTTGTTCTCACTGGAGAGGTTGTTCATATTTCTTCTTTAGAGTCGATTGGCTATACAAAATAGGCATGAAGAATGGAAATTTGGCCCATCGGTTACATTATTAAAGAATATTGTACACGTATTTTTTCTTTTCTCTGGGAAACCAAAAATAACAAAGACAGAGCATTGAAATTTCGCGTGACGTCACACTTAAGCACGATTTTTACGTGTGACGTCGCAAGCCCCCACTCCGGAACTTTGACGCTCCGTATCTTCGTGAATTTTTAATTTTTTTGGTAAACTGAAAAATACGGGTCCATTATTTTTGGATAATCTAAAAGACGGACTAATTACAATCATACTTTTCGGACCCTGTCGTCACCCCTATTTAACTTTATAATAGGTTGGACCAGTGCTGGGGTACGGTGACTGCCCGATCAATTGCCTCGTTGAGATCCTGCATTATGCAGAGTTACTTATGGCTCTGAAACGTGGTCTACCCTTACCCTTACTATGGGTCTCATAAGAAGGCTCAACGTGCAACGCGCTATGGACTATGCTCGGTGTGTACTACGCTTTATGGTTATAGTTAAAACATTAAAATCTTTTATTCCTATTTTTTAAATAAAGTAGTATTCTATGTGAAATGCAATAAATATTTTTTAAAGCATATTAAACACTTCCATTTTCACTTTTTTGCTAGTCGTGTGTGCTGCCATCTCTGTGAGCTTACCCGCAACTCCAGCTTTGCCTACCTACGGGCCTATCAATAGTTTCTATGGCGTTTTGTATCTGTTACGATAATTGCCAATAAGGTAAAAAGCTGGTGCCCGCGACTTCGTCTGCGCAGGATTATCACACAATATCTTTATAAATTGTAGCCTATGTGTTACTCTGATACATAAACTATTAAAATCCATTCAGAAGTTTTTACGAGAAAGAGTAACAAACATACATCCATCCATACTTACAAACTTTCGCGTTTATAATATTAGTAGGATTTTCCAACGAGTAGAAACTCACCAACTCATCGTCCCACGTGTTGGGGGTCTGCAGGGGGTTCGGTTTGACGCAGCGCACGTAGAAGGGTTCCTTGCTCTGCAGCCCGGTGACCAGCGCCGCCATCGAGTTCCTGAACAGGGTCGCCGCTGACGGCGGCCGCTTCGACGTCTGGTGAACAAAAATAATGGTGGAAAAGTTAAAACAATAGAAAATATGCATGCATTTTTTTATTTGCTTAATAAAATCCTTATTACTAACAGTAAACAAGTATGAAAGAATATATAAAATATCTAAATCAGCGACGAACCTGTGATACTTTAAAGTTTCAATTAGAGAGAGAAGTCCGATATGGACTGGTGACGTCAAAGTACATATCATCTATACATTTGCCATAGCAACTAGCGTTTTCGCGAGTGAGATAGACATATTTTCGTAAAATCGCTATATCTCGTTCGTTTTTCCACCAATTTTTATTTTGTTAATACTTTACTTTCGAATATTTACAGATAAACTGGTTAGATAACCCATAATTTTTTCATGCATATTCCCTATTAACGCCTTTTTTAAACTAACTTGTAATCAAGTTTATTTGGTAGGCAAATCAAAAAATCTTCGACTGTCAAGAACGACATCTAGTAATAAGTAGCGAAACTAGCAATACGCGTGAAAGCGCACCTCGTGTCACATATTTTAGATAGTGCTTACCTTCTGTATGTTGGTGCCGCCCTCCGGCCACATGTTAGCCAGAGACGTGTTGGTGGAGTGGTGCAGTAGCCGTTTCAGGTCCTGCCAGAGGGAGTCCTTGTTCTTGTCCATGAAGCCCGTGACGGCGTACGTCACGTCGCCGGCGTAGTGTCTGTTGGTAAATATAACATAAACAAATAAGTTCGTTCGCCATATTGCGGAAAAATCTGGAACTAAATTAAACATGGCGTCGCCCATAAAGCTGGTTAAATAACCGGCCAAGTGCGAGTCGTTATGAGGCTTCTGTACCATTATCTTTAAAAAATCATGTTTGTTGTATAGAAGTCCCCTGTAAGTATTTATTTCATTTTTTTAATGATTATACAACTGAGTATTTTGTGAATATTTCAAACGTCTACCTGTTGCCGTATTTATTTATATTAATATCGCATTTGTTGTTTAAAACCCCCCTTAAATATTTCTTTTTCCTTTTTTTATCAATCTATTAAGCGATACAATTTCGACGCTGAAGAGAAGAAGACATCTCAATTGGCTTTTTCATAAATAATTTTATGGTATAGTTACAAAAAGTTTCAGTGAGCGAAATACCGGCCTCGTACCTACCATAACTTAGGACACTCAACTAAAAGGTGTCACAGATGACCTGACGGAAAATTCTGGATGCAGGTCGCTAGCAATCGGATCATATTGTAATCCTAATAAAGACAGTATTTGAATGGAAGGCGTAACGCGACGCGCGAGTGACCGACCCGGTAGGGTCGCCATGTAGAGTTCGGGAGATTATTCAAAAAACCTAGTATAAACTAGAATGTATATATTTTAAAGGATCAATTCGTTATATCGAATAAGAGTATATAGACGAGATCACTACACTTTTATAAGACTTTCTGCGGCTGAAACAAATAAAAACAGTATGTACACAAAACTCACGTGATTCTGAAGTCGACGCTGTGCTTGAGTTTTTTGTCCGTGGGTGACAGTTGCCGCGACGTGTAGTGCTTGTGGTTATTCAGTCGCTTGTCCATGGCTTCTAGCAGCTGGCTGTCTGATATCTGGAAATGTTGAAAAAAAATCTAAGCTTAAACGACGATACTCTCGTAACAAAAAAAAATAAAGGAGTGTCGTGAAATACTCGGTTGGAACGAAGTTACAAAAATTGAAGCTCCTTAAATAGTTTGTGATGGAAAAAAGTGGCGGAAAAATCTTATACATTTTTTCGCCTAGCCTAGCCCCCCATCCGCCAAGTCCGTACGTCCGAAAAAGGAACTTCGTTCCAAAAATCGCTGGCAAAAACGTGTAGCGCAAGTAAAACAGCAGGCAAGAGGCTAACGACCCTATGACTTATTTTACACATTCACATTATCATATTCTGCTTTAGTCTTCACTGTAGGATACCGAGCCTTATGAACTACTAGAGCCATATTTAGCCAGAGCAACCAGAGGATTTGGCCTACTCTCTCCTCGCTGGTCAGACGGGTTGGAGAGGTCTCATGATGTTTATAAGCTTTGTTTAGCTTTTATTTCCTAATTCGGCTTCTACAACATCCACGAAAAGACTTAGAGAAGTTCTATTTCACTTTGCCGGAGACCAAACAACAACCACAATATATATACATTAAGTAACTTTACAAAACGTGCCCATGAAAGCTTAGTCCATATTCAATTTAAAATAGTATCCTTACTTATTATTTTCTTCATTCTTAGAACAATGGCGGCTAGGCCGAGAGGCACTTGAATAAAGAAACCATGCCTTTAGCTCTCCATGAGGAATTATAAATTCATCATATACTAACATTAGTTATAAGTTAAAGTTAAATTGTATAATAACAACTATCTATGAACAACATTATAATATCTTTGTTATCTGAAAATAAATAAACCATTTCAAAATTCTTGACCTTAGTGGGGTTAAGGCACGCTTCATCCATGATGGCGATGATGCCCTGGTGCGGCGCGTCGATCAGCTCGCAGATGACGCGGTTGTTGAAGTACTTCACCGGCGTCCACTGGATGCCTTCGCGCGCGTATTCCTCTTGTTCCTGCTTCAGCACCAGCTCTGCAAGATTACAGATTTAAGGTTGAACTAGCCGCGGACTCGAACTCACAAGTGGGTGTGACCAAAAAGCACGCTGTCTCACCTAACATTGTGGCGGGCAAAAGCAGTGGGATGAAATGCACGACAAATTATGGTAAATCGGGCGCGGAAAAAAATACCTTAAGTGGGAAAAGAGGATTTTTGCAAAAATTACTGCATAAATCAATTACAAATAAATTTTAATAAAATCTTCGATAATTAAGCTGTCTCCGTGGCGATTTGTTTTGGAGATTGACAAATATTACTTTTTACGCCTAAATCTGTTTTTTTTTTTTACTTTTTGTTGCAATTAAGTACTGCATTAATTGCAGTATTGTTAACAAGTTAAATTAATGCCAATAATTTCAATTGCTCCCTGCATACTATATTATAAAGGAGTCAGTTTTTACTATTCTGAAAAGAACGAAGTAACGTTAGATTTGTAGGGGTCATTGACTAAGCAATACGACTTTCTCTAGTCGTAAAGCTTATTAATGCAAGACCCCTTTAATTAATCTCATCCCCCCTCAAATCACCACAGGCTATCTCAAACGTGTGATGGGTCTTTAGAGGATATTAAGTGTTGACAGAAACCTATTTAACTTTATTACGTCTTAATCGCGAATAGGGCAGACAGAGCATTTTGGTTCTTAAGCTCTAAGGCAGACAAAGCCCAGGGTCGCAAGAGTGAAAGGCCACTTTTGAAGTGAAAAATAGTAATGAGTTGCTAGTCGCGTCACCTATTAAATGATTCGCATTTTCGCCGTCTTTCAAAGATTCAAATGTTTATTCAGTAATAATAATAAGACCTTTACAGGCACTTTTACTCGTCAATAAGTATAATGTACATTACGTGTAGTGTATATTAAAATTTCATTTATTTTTTTAAGAAAAGCTACCGATATTACTGCTTCGATTGACATCAGCCACTGGCGCGGGAAGAAAAGCAGCTAATCTATATCTATACATATAATAAAACAGTAAAAAAAGTGTGTCTGTACATTAAATATATTTCCAAAAAAAATATGTTTGTACACGCTAATCTCCGGAAATACTGGACGGATTCGAATGAAACTTATTTTGTTATATAGCTATTAAGCCTGGGCAACATATAGGGTATAAATGATTTTGGAAATTGGAACGCCTGATGCAGAACTATAATGGCCCAGCTAAACTATAAGAGATATAAAATTGCCGCCTTAGTAAAAGTTGTTCAGCCTGATGAGCTTTTTCCAGAGACATAAAGTCCACGCGAACGAAGTCGCGGGCTTCGGCTAGTACATACTTAGTTTTCTCTTTTCTACCAAACCACCATGGAATATACCTACTATTAATCCTCTTTTTCTCCTCCGTGGTGTAATGGTCACCATGCTAGTCTACCAACTAGATGTTCCGGGTACGATCCCTGATCAGGGTAAGCTGGGAAATGACTTTTTTCAAATTGTCTTGGGTCTTGGATGTTTATCTACAAATGTATTTGTAGTAAAATGTACTATAGTTGAATTAGTATCCAATAACACAAGTCTCGAACTTACTTTGGGGCTAGCTCAATCAGTGTAATTTGTCTATATTTATACTTAAATGTATTTTAAAAAATCTGTACTTTATCTTGATTTGCTGGGCCATCCTTTAGCCCTCCTGGTATACCTAAAATGCTTTGTCAACCCCGTTAGCAATAAAGACGTGACAGCGTATAGCACAGAACGGTAAGACGACGAGCTCACCGATGAACAGCTGCTGCAGCTTCTCGTTGCAGTAGTTGATGCAGAACTGCTCGAAGCTGTTGGTGTCGAAGATCTCGAAGCCGTAGATGTCCAGCACGCCGATGAGAGTGTTCTTGTACGTGCCCGTCGGGACGTCTATCGCTTTGTTTATCTGGAAAGATAAATATGTCTCAGCACTGAATTTCTTAAAACTATGTGATATATATGAGATCCTTGCTGAGAAAATATGGTTGAAGTGGGTAAAGGAGATACAAGATATTTTTTGATGGCGGAAAGGTGTTCCATAATAATCTTCAAAAGACCAGGTACAAATACATACGGTGGACGGATATAGACAAATAAAAAAGATGTATCCCACTTAGGGGCCCTCCGAATTTTGCCTTTTCGATCTCCCTACCCTCTCTTTAACCCCTCATCGCCTGTGACGTAACTTGTGGTTTTTTTTATTTTATTTTGTTTGTGAATTCGGATTGTTCTCGTTGCTTGTCTTGTGACACGCCCAGCACTTGAACAGTGGATGAGGTCTTTCTAACACCTTACTAAAATAAGGTGTTAGAAAGAGAGCGCAATATCATGTGTCTTACCTGCTGCACGATTCACGTGAACAGTCTGTCGTAAGCCGCCTTGATAAACGCCAATCTCGTATAGTTGGCATCACCTACAGAAGTTCCTTAGACACCAGCTTCTCCTGCCGATAGCACCCTCCCCGCTATACACGCACTGATTGAGGTCTCTTCCTCACTAAAGTGTTAGAAAGAGAACGCACTATCTTGTGTCTCACCTGCTGCACGATTCACGTTAACAGCCTGTCGTAAGCCGCCTTGATCAACGCTAGTCTCGTATAGTTGGCATCACTCAGTGAGTGCTCTTTAGACACCAGCTCTCCGATAGCACCCTCCCCGCTACGCACGCACCTACCTTACTAAAATGTTAGAAAGAGAGCGCAATATCATGTCTCTCACCTGCTGCACGATCCACGTGAAAAGTCTGTCGTAAGCCGCCTTGATCAACGCCAGTCTCGTATAGTTGGCATCACTCAGTGAATGTTCTTTAGACACCAGCTCCCCCCCAGCTGATAGCACCCTCCCCGCCATGCACGCCCTAAGCGCGTCCTGTGACACGCCCAGCGCCTGCACGCACTGGTTGAGGGGGCCGCCGATGCTGAGCAGGCCGTCGGACGTTTCCGTGAAGGTTAGCTCACCCTGTAAACAAATGCCTATTTCATTCAATTCAATTAAAATATATATTTACTAGGGAAGACTCAAAGTCTTCCCGTGGATGTCGTAGAAGGCGACTTAGGAAAAACAAGATAAACAAAGCATATAATCATCAATAAGACCTCTCCAACCCGTGGGGCCAGCGCGGAGAGTGTAGGCCAAGTCCTCTGGCTGCTCTGGCCAAGTATGGCTCTGGTAGTAAAGGGAGGGTCGTGCTCCTGCAGTGGAGATAGAAAAAAAGACCTAATAATTATGATGATGATATCTTTTAACTTTCTACTTAGTGGAAGAAAGGTGGAAGTCTCAGAAAGAAGTAAAAGAAAAGGCAAAAATCGTGTCGTACAGGGAGGTCAAGCATTTAGTCGAAAATACTCCACTGACTCGACCGACCTAGTTCTTAAATTTATTGATGATGACGATGACGATGGTGAGCAGTACATACATACATACATACTATCACGTCTTTATCCCTAATGGGGCAGACAGAGCATTTTGGGTCTTGCGGCTCTATGCAGAGCCTAGGGCCGCAAGACCCAAAAGTCACTTTTAGCGTCATGGTGTGCGAGAAGATGGAAAAGCAATCAATACAGTGACGGGTTGCTAGCCGCATCGCCTGTTAACATGATTCGCATTTTTGCCCAGGTGAGCAGTACTCACCAGCAATATAACGCCAGCCACGATGCTCCAGATATCATTGACCACTGCCGGCGGGAAGCCCAAGGCGTTGAACGCGCTGTTGGTGACAGAGAACAGCTTGGAGTCCTGCGCCGTACTCTTCTCGTTGCCCAGGATCTTGTAGGAAGTGCTGGGGTTCAGGCCGAACTTCTTTGATGTTGGGTTGCTTGTGCTCAGTAACTGGAAAGGAAAAATACGTTAGCCTATGGACAAAAATAAGATTTTTTCAGTTACTTTCAGATGAGATAATAAACCCGTCAAGTGTGAGACATGAAGGGTTCCGTACCTCCGTCTGGAACCATTTATGTTTTTCGTTATGGAACACTTTCAAGTATCTAGTTAAAGGACTACCTGAATTTTTCGGGGTCCAGTGGTCCCGAAAAACTTAAGTACCAGTACCAAACAAAGATCCAGTTAAAAATCGTTTAATTCTTAACTTTCATTTTTTTTAGTAGCACATACGTACTAAAAATAAAAATAAAATACGGTTCAAGCGATAGAGAGAGACAGAGAGACGGACGGGCAGAGAGACAGAGTAGACAGACAGCGGAATCTCAGTAATATGGTCCCTTTGGCACCCTTTGGGTATTGAATCCTAAAAAGACGCAAATATACACTAACACATATTAAAATGCTCTGTCTATCACATAGGGCAGACAGAGCATTTTGAGTCTTGTGGCTATAAATAAATAAATAAATATAAATATATAGGGACAAATTATACTGATTGAGCTAGCCCCAAAGTAAGTTCGAGACTTGTGTTATGGGATACTAACTCAACGATACTATATTTTATAGCAAATACATATATAGATAAACATCCAAGACCCAGGACAATGTGAAAAAGGCCATTCTCCAACTTGCCCTGACCGGGAATCGAACCCGGGACCTCTGGGTGGCGGACTAGCATGGTAACCACTACGCCACGGAGGTCGTCGGCTATAAGCAGACAGATCCTAGAGCCGCAATACTAAAGGTCAGATAATTAATATGAGTATTACGGGAATCTAGGAGATACCGTTCGTAATTCTTATATCAATTCTGTGCTTAAGTTTAGTGACTTTTTTCTAGTCTACATTTTATTCAAATCTCTTAAAACCAGTTAATTCAAATGAGTAGCTCTAAATAGTATTATATTACTGCTATTTATTGCAAAAACATCGTAGAAAGCTTATTTAAAATTCATTGACTATGCAAATTATTATCCAGTTGACAGGTACATTTGTATTTCACTCTCCTGAATCGTTGACTCAATTTAGGAAAGTGAAAAACAAATATACCTGCTGCTGGCAGCTAGTACATTCTGTTGTTAGGGTTCCGTACCCAAAGAATAAAAACGGGACTCTATTACTAAGATTTCACTGTTCGCCTGTCTGTCTTTAGGCTGAAACTACTATTGTAAAGGAGGATATGAGTAGGAAAGGGGTGACGGACGGGTTGAATGGAGATAGAACAAAGTGGAAGGAACTCGCATACTGTGCCGACCACACATAAAAAGTGGGACAAGGATAAGGCAGAAGAAGAAGGCACGGAAACCTTCATGTGCGCGTCCGACTCGCACTTGACCGTTTTTTTCTTCTATCTCAAACCAGCAATGGAGCGAAGTAATATTACCCATAATTTATCACATAATTTGCCAACGACGGCCTTGAATTTTGTTCAAGATAGACACTGACATTGTTAAGCAGGAATGCAAGTTAACAAATTCAAACAGGCGGCCGGTTCTCAAACTAATGGATTCACATTACGCAAGTTATGCAAAGAAAGAGGTTTGAGAACGTAATTTCTCGTTTGTTAACTCTGTGGCCGCGGTTCTGTTGTTTATTGACATTATAAATATAGTATTTTGTGCTGCTTTTAACCAAATTTCAAAAAGGAGGAGTTTGAAGTCGCCTGGATCGATTCAGAAAATTCTTCTTTTGTTTGAAAGAGGTCAAAGAGGGCACAGGTACTTGTCAGGTTTGCCGTGTGGTTTCCAGCGTAGTAGAATAGGGCCACTCCAAGTCCTCCCATGGATGCCGTAGAAGGCGACTTAGGAAATACAAGCTAAACAAAGCTTATAAACATCAATGAGACCTCTCCAACCCGTCTCGCCAGCGAAGAGAGTGTAGGCCAAATCTTCTGGCTGCTCTGGCCAAGTAAGGCTCTGGTAGTATAAAGAGGGCGTGCTCCTGCAGTGTAGATAAAAAGACATGATGATGATGATGATTATGAAATAGCATTTTGTGCTGTTTTTAACCGACTACCAAAAAGGGGGAATTTTTTTGAAGTAACCGAAAAATTCATTTTTTTGATAAGACATTCTTGTCAAGTGGTCCCATAGAAATGTTATCAAAATCGGTTGTGAAGTTTGGGGGTGAACTTCGTTTTTTTTAAACAAGCTGTTCATGTCCCACTGCAGGGCAAAGGCATCGACTTGAAAGCATTTGAACAGAAAGGAAACAGAGGAATCGGTTTTTAGTTTTGAAAAATTGTACCCGCACCTTTCCCCCATTCTTGTCTTGTGGAAGGTGTTGAGCGGGCCGGCTGCAGGCGCCTGCAGCCGCCTCTACCAGGCGAGAACGAGGTAAAAGTGTGCGCGTGTCTCATACTTATATTTTCTGTGGTATTAATTCAGTCTGTAAATATTACCAACTTTTCTATGCTCGGGTCTTGAAAAAAAGGGTTATTAATGCCCTACATTTCATTTATCACCATTAACAAACATGGCATCACCTCATGGCAGGAGGCCGGTCGCGTGATCGACATAATCGCTATATCCGCGATAAAAGCCTAACCCGCATTAGGCAGATTAGTTTTATAATAACGTTACAATTTATTTGAGTTTATTTGTTTATGATGAAAATATATTGTAGTTGCGTTACAATAAGATCATTAGATCGTATGGATCTTTACATTATATAGGTATAGTCGCCGTAAGCCACGTTTACACACTAGAAAACTAATAGAGGTGGAGGTACGAATGTCCTAATGACTTTACCAGACCTTCCGTGACCACCGCTCGGGCCGGACAATCAAATAAAATTTTCGGAAAGTCGGTGATCTCTGCTGTCATCATTGTATAGCAGTCATCAAGGTGGATTGGAAAATCTGCAACACAGGTAGTGTCGGACACACACACACGAAAAATTTAACTGTTTCGAGGGTAGCCTTTGGGTCTTACACCGTAAGCACAGGTATGGCTCTTCATACAAACGGAGCAGCATATATACCTAATACTACTACAAACGAAACAATCCGTCCGTGCACACGTCAAATGTGTGAGTTAAACAATCAAGGTTGCCACCACAGAATTTGTTGCTTTGCTTACCTGTTTTCATCACTCGGAAATCTAAAAAATTTTCGTTATTTATTGTTTTCCGTCGATTAACAATGATAATGTGCGCAGTTTCTCTCCATTACAATTCAATAATCCTAAGTGACTCGCATAATGTCAACGTGCAACTACCAATAACCCTGTTTTACTGCCACTTACACCTCACAATAACGGGGGAAGGGTTGCGGGGACACCAGATTGCGGGGGACGGTGCGAGTTTCCGTTCTGTATGTAATACTATTATTAATTCTGTGCCGTAAGGCTCTGTCTACCCTGCAAGAGGGTACGTAAAGCCGTTGTTCCCGGCTGTCATCATAAAAACATCTGACACCAGTGTAGGTCACACAAAAAACAAACCTGATAGAAGGAGTGGAAGTTCCTCTCCCCCGGCTGCAGGCTCACGACCCTGCTCTTCTCCAGCAGGTAGTTGCTGATGTGCCCGCCCACCGGGTCGCCCTTGTAGTCGAAGTGGATATCCATGTACTTGCCGAAGCGGGAAGAGTTGTCGTTTCTGTTAGTTTTCGCGTTGCCGAACGTTTCCAGGATGGAGTTTGACTGGATGAGCACGTTTTTGACCCTGGAGAAATGAATGACGTGTTTATTGTAGTATACGCAGCGGCAGTTTGAACAGAAAAGCGTTAGGATAACAGAGATCCATGACACTCGTTATGCACAAATGGAAACAACACCGGTGAAAGTTGTAGAATCTATGACAAAAATTGAAAAGACTGATGGACTTTCTATAACTGACATGATGATGTGTGTTCCACCAGTGTAGAAAAGAAAATGAAACGAGAGAACTGCAGTAGGCCAAAATCTTGTGGGAAACTACTTTTAGACATTGGCTTGACGTCAGGAAAGCACTTCGCATAATCTTAAGCATCTTTCGGAGACCATTGATGTACATATTGGAGAAGAAAGATCAGCAGAAGCAGCACAAATAAGGATGCAACGGAGATCGCTCTGAGAAGATGAGAAACTTAATTTTTATAAGTCGCAACATTACAGCAAAATATGTAAGGGTCTGTGTCCACGAGACGGTTTAGCTACACCTGTCAGCACGGAAAAGCATTTTCTCATACTGCTACCTTTTTTTGTCGCTCAAAACCGTCATTTCCAAGAGCGACGGTACGCTTCAGCACAGCCGGTGATGTAGCTTTCAGTCGCCTTCAGCTGTCAGATGTAACCCAACCCTAAGTGAACCTTGGAACGGTTGCTTACCTGTCAATATACTCTCTGTGTACTTGTGTGGTGTTGGCTGCAATGTATTTCATGATGAACTTAGACGCTTCTGTCTTCCCCGCGCCCGACTCGCCCGATATAAGCACGCATGTGTCTTTACCCTGAAACAATACATAAGCCAATATTATAGAACAAATAATTATTACTCCATGCTGGTCTGGGAGAAATGAAAAAACTTAGAATGTACCAGCTGCTTCTCTTCCCGCGCAGATCGTAAAAACCGATCGAGGGAATGGGCAAAAATGCGAATCATGTTAACAGGCGATGCGGCTAGCAACCCATCACTGTATTGATTGCTTTTCCATCTTCTTGCCCACCATGACGCTAAAAGTGGCTTTTGGGTCTTGCGGCCCTGGGCTCTGCATAGAACCGCAAGACCCAAAATGCTCTGTCTGCCCCATTAGGGATAAAGACGTGATAGTATGTATGTATGTAACTAATTATTATAAAAATATGTTTTAAAACAAGCTTTTATCTAAAGCGCTCCTCAAGACGAATCAAATGAACCCAAACTCGATGGGGTTGCATCGTTTCATTACAGTGTTCCTATGGCCACCTTCCGGCTCCATCATCAAATCAGCTCCATGTTATCATAATTTTACATTGTCACGCGATATACGTATGCTTGTAAAATTTTAGCTCAATCAGAAACTGGAAAGTGGGTCAAATTTAACTTGCAAGATTTGATTACAGGCAGACAGACAGACAACGGAACGGGTAAAACTAAATAAAGGCTTGTAAAAACAGATACACTATCACGTCTTTATCCCCAACTGGGTAAACAGGAGGCCGGTGGAAAAAGAGTATGAAATTCAGAATAGGCGACGCGAATAACAACCCATTACATAACTCGACACAAACTCACTGTTAGAAAAATTAGATGTTTAATCTAGAATAATAACTAGTAGTTCGCCACGAACTTAGACCTCGCGATTATATCTTCGACTACCAAGCAAAGCAAGCAAGCAATCCAATACACGACAGTTGAACACAATTAACCGACTAAACAAACTAAACAAAACTTTAAACAAGCAAGACAACAAAAAGTCATACGATTC
The DNA here is from genome assembly GCA_963555685.1 of Acrobasis consociella. NCBI lineage: Eukaryota > Metazoa > Arthropoda > Insecta > Lepidoptera > Pyralidae > Acrobasis > Acrobasis consociella. Next base: position 1,906,442 of record OY743118.1, read on the forward strand.
TAGAAAAAATCAAGTCAATCTTGTAAACTTATGAAAAAAAAAAACCATAGCGAGTTCTAAGAGTTTTAAAATTTTTGTTGGACATCTACTTATCTTTAAAATAGTGGTCAAGACATTGGCCTTGTAACTCGGAAGTCGCGGGTTTAATTCCCACGGGAGACATGCATTTTTAAGAAAGTTGTTCAGTAACCCGGACTGAATTCACCCATAAATAGTTTTAGTATATTTTGTAAGAAGATTTGTATAATATATCAGTCAGCTAGACTTCGCGAGTCACCCTAAACCCGTTCAAGTATAACGTATAAAAAAGTTTTCCAGACAAAAAAGTTGTTCAAATAAAAAAATTGCGTTTTTATAATGGCAACAAAAAAGACTAGTGACATTTTTGAAAATATTTTAAAATGGCGGATATATGACAGTTTTAAAATTTTCCATCCATCCATAGCAGCCTTTATATTATCCTTTCAGGACATAGGCCTCCTCCATATTTTTTTTTTTCCATCTTTGTCTCTCCCTTGCCACCTGCATCCAGTTGCGGCCTGCGTGACGCTTAATGTCGTCCACCCAACGCATTGCTGGGTGTCCTCTACCTCGCGTGTTGGCCCATGGTCGCCACTCTATTACCCTTCTCGTCCACCGACTTGAGTCCATTCTTGCTATGTGTCCTGCCCACTTCCATTTTTGTCTTTTAATTGTACAAACAATGTCCCTGACTTTGGTCCTCTTTCGAATCACTTCGTTTCGTATACGGTCGGGCAATGTTATTCCTAACATTGCTCTCTCCATTGCTCTCTGAGCGACTCTGAGTTTTTCTACAGATTTCATTGTCAAGGTGGTCGTTTCCATTCCGTAGGTGAATACTGGCAGGACACATTGATCGAAAACTTTACTTTTCAGCTTAAGTGGGATGTTCTTTGATCGAAGGATCTGCTTATTCGCCCCAAAAGCTGAACACGCCTGTTGTATGCGTCTGTCGACCTCTGCGGTTTGGTTTTGCATGCCCAAGGTTAGCTTGTGTCCTAGATAAATGTAATGGTCAACGACTTCAACAGGCATCTGGTGGAATACTGCCTCAGGGTGACGTACGAGGGTACGGAAATATGGGGGTTTAAAATTTTAAACCCCCATATTTCCGCCATTTTGAAAAATTTCGAAAATCTGGCTCGACAAAAAAATTCTGTTTAGTTGCTGAACCTGCTTACAAAATTTCATAAGAATCGGTTAAGAAATGCGACCTGTAGGCGAGAACAGACAGACAGACGGACAAAAGAATTTTTGGCTAATCTCGAAACTGAGACGCTTCGCTCGCTTCGCTCGCTCGGTCAATTATTTTAACCGTGAACCGAGAGAGATAAAAAATGGGCAAGTTCTTTATACTTAGAAATATATGAATTCAAATAAATACCTAGCATCCATCATCAAAGATAACGAACGCAACATTCCAAGCAAAATTGACTGCTTACATATACAGAGTCCTAAAGCTCAAGGAACCACGACTTTTTAAGTCTCTTTAATAAGTTAGTTAAATTGACAATTTACTTTACGACTGCGTCGTTAAAAGGCATTTTAAAGAGGGCACTTAGCGATGTACTTATTCGGTCACAGATGGTTTGACACCAGGTTAATTGGAAAACCAGTTTGCAGGATAATGAAGTCCTTTGTCGAAGGCTAGCCACCCATCACTATGTATTGTATTGTATTGTAAATTCTTTATAATACTAGGCATGACGAATGGAAAAATATTTTTGGTCCATCGGTTAGATTATAAAAAATATTGTAATCATATTTTTTTTTACTCTGAGAAACCAAAAATGACAAAGATACAACGAATTTAAATTTCACATGACGTCACGGCTGGGTACGATTTTTACTTAGCGGTGACGTCGTAAGCCCACTCTGGCACTGAAAAATACGGGTCTATAATTTTTGGTTAATCTAAAAGACGGACTAATTACATTTCTGACCCTGTCATAACCCCTACTGAAACACTATTGTAAAAATGCGGACTTATCTCTGTCAGGGATCCCTTATGATATGTTGATGATATGTTGATACCGTTTTTCTTCTCTCCAACCATCACGATTAACGCTCAAAGAGCCGCATGTGAGACCGACGACGGTACGTTAGCACGGCCGGTGCTATAGCTTTTCTCTTTTCTCTCGTTCTGGAAAATGACGGTTCTGTGCGACAGAAAAGGATGACAGCACAGAAAAATGCTGTTTCGGGCTGACAAGTTATATCCAACCTTTAGAAATAGATAAATACGCAATAGTATAAAAGTAAATACTTGTTAAGACCACGGGGACAACCAAAAGCCACGTTCAGCGTAATTGTGTTCAACTAATTTGTATGCCATCAATTCTAATTTCCTCACTTAGTCTCAGGAAACAGCACAGCCCTGGCGCCAACTTCATAAAAATTAAGACTAAAGGGTGTCGCTCGTCGACACCGCAAGGCGTTGTTACGGATGATAAAATTCATGGTTCAAGAAAAGCAATTATTTTAGCGGGTCTCTCAACAAAGGCTTTTACGATGCACAACTCAGGTTGTCAATAAAACAATGAGCACTCAGCCACAGCGCCTCTTCCTACAGAATACACCATTAGGGAATACATTTCGAATATACTCAGAAACATTTTCCACTTCGTCTCGCCGCCGTCACCTTCAAGAATACATCATTCGGGAAGATCGTACCCTGTCATTTTAAACTTCACATTTATCGCACAACAAATTTATCCAACCGTTTGCTTCATTTTGAGTTTACAACGTGTACAAACCTCGTGAAAACCCAAATTGTCAGTAACAGCGTGACGAGAAACTGCTTCGGTTTTCGTGGATGGTTAATAGTGTTCTCTTCTCTTTACATGTAAATTATCCGCTTAGAGGTATGTAGTTGGCAGTGTTGGCACTTGGCAATTTCCCAGGCCTAGTAGTGACGTTACTTCCTCACAGTTCCTGTCTCGCATAGGCAGAGAAAAAGCGAAAGGAGAACCACAGATGTACAAAATTTTTGTAGTAGTCATAACTCTGTAAGTCACCCACCTGTTAACATGCGTCCGCCTCCGTGTAGACATGTGGGGCAACTCGAACAACTCCCGCCCTCTGTACTCAGTCACTTGCTGCGCGCCATAGATGTCTAAATTCTTTTAGTAGTCATAACTCTTTATGTCAAACCTGTTGTCCAAGCTCTCTTTGACACGCGTCCGCCACCGCGTTGGAGGCACCTCAAACATCTCCCGCCCTCTGTACTCGGCCATTTGCTGTGCGCTATACATGATTCTTGTCAGAGATGGACAAAAAGGGCGACAATCTGGAAGGGACCACAGGGCAAGAGAAAAAAAGGAAGACCTTACGCCCGATGGGTAGACGATATCGTCAAAACAGCCGGCCCAAACTGGCTTCAAACAGCCCAGTCCAGAGAGGACTGGGTATCTTTGGAGGAGGCCTTCACCTGTAGAGGGGTTCTTGCAGATGAAAATTAAAATTAAACAATACTATATATTTTTTTTTAACAAAATATAGTATGTGCACCGCAACGCGGCTGTACATCATTATTTTAATTTTTTTTTCACTTTAGTTCATTTTATCCTAAATTTTACTACTTTGTAAACTTGTAACAAATTGCAAGAAATAAAAGGCTTTTTATTTTATTTTATTTTATTATACATGATTCTTGTAGTAGTCATAACTACGTAAGTCACCCACCTGTTGTCTAAGCACTCTTTGACAAGCGTCCGCATGGAGGCATCTCGAAAGCTCCCGTCCTCTGTACTCGGCCGTTTGCTGTGCGCCATAGATGTCTAGATTATTGTAGTAGTTATAACTATATAAGTCACCCACCTGTTGTCTAAGCACTCTTTGACAACCGTCCGCATGGAGGCATCTCGAAATCTCCCGTCCTCTGTACTCGGCCATTTGCTGAGTACCATAGATGTCTAGATTCTTGTAGTAGTCATAACTCTATAAGCCACCCACCTGTTGTCTAAGCACTCTTTGACACGCGTCCGCCACCGCGTAGACATGTGGGGGCACTTCGAACATCTCCCGCCCTCTGTACTCGGCCATTTGCTGCGCGCCATAGATGTCTAGATTCTTGTACGGGTTGACTGACACGAGCACCTCGCCGATGTACGTGTAGATTTTGTTGTGTTTGAACCTGCAGACAAGAAGAAGCAGGACGTTAGTATGTTCGAATTGCCTTTTTTACTAGTACTAGCTGCGCCCCGTGGTATTACTCGCGGAAAAGTAGCCATGTGTTAATCCAGGGTGTCAGCTTCCTCCGAACCTCGGAGGACCCGAGGCGTCCTGCAGGCGCCTCTATATGGGAGTCGTGCGGTCAATGGCGCTCTACGGCGCCCCCGTGTGGGATGAGGCCCTTAATCGCCAAAACATCACCCTGCTGCGCAGACCGCAGAGGTTGATGGCGATAAGGGTCATCCGGGGATACCGCACGATCTCGTTTGAGGCCGCCAGTCTGCTTGCCGGTTCCATACCCTGGGACATAGAAGCGAGTGCCCTCGCGTCACTATTTTATTGGCGTGAGGAGGCGCTGGCCCGGGGTCACCGACCGGCACCGAGAGAAATAGAGGGACGCCGCAATGAGCTGCGTCAGCGCTCTATCGAGGAGTGGGCCTATAGGCTGGAGCAGCCCAGTTTCGGAATCCGAACTGTTGAGGCTGTCCGCCCAGTCTTGAGCCAGTGGTTGGCGAGGCAACATGGCCGACTCCCCTTCCGTTTGACGCAGGTGCTCTCCGGACACGGTTGTTTCGGAGGGTACCTGTGTCGCAGAGCGGGTAGGGAGCCGACCGCCATATGCCACCACTGTGACGGGTGTGCGGACGAGGACGCCCAACACACTTTGGAGTGCTGCCCAGCCTGGGCGGAAGAGCGCGCCGACATGTGTGCGATCGTGGGGGACGACCTCTCTCTGCCGACCTTGATCAAGGTCATGGTCGACAGCGAGACGTCGTGGAATGCGGTGCAGGCCTTTGCGGAGCAGGTAATGCTCCGCAAGGAGGCGGCGGAGAGAATGCGTGAGGACACCACCGACCACGCCATTCGCCGCCGGCGCACTGGGCGCAGGAGGCGGGCCTATGGCCTGCAACTGCAGCCCCCACAGTAAGGGTCGGTCGAGTGGCGGAAACGGGATTCCGTTGCTCGACTTAACGGCCCTCCGGGTGTAAGGCGTCGGGTGTCACCACGCCTTAACCCTTTTGGGTGGAGTTGGAGGCTGAAAGGCCCCCCCACAGGCTCGCTCTGACAACCTCTCACATTGAGAGGCACCCCCAGAGCGAGCAGAGACCGCCAAAGCGGTCGCCGCGCCGGGGCTATGGAGCGCGAATAGCACACGGCCCCGGCCCATAGCGGCTGAGAGGTGACACCGCGGAGTTTTTAGTGGTAACACCACATAACCTTACCGGTCTCCCGTAACTGGTAAGGTATCCGAAGGGATTTTCTCCGCGATAAAAAAAAAAAAAAAAAGGGTGTCAGCTTCCTGCATATGACATTTTATCAAAATTGGTTCGTGTAAAGAAGGTACAAACATACACGCACACACAAACTTTCGCCTTCATATTATTAGTATGATAACTGATAAGTAATCAAATTCATTTGGATTCAGCATAATAGCGCTATTATGTTTACTAGAAATAATGTTGTATGTCTGGAGATTTGGATGCAAATTGCTTTAGCAAGTTTAGCAATAACTTTTATTACTGGTTGCCAAACATTTGCCAATATGATAGCATATGTTGAGTAAACATTAATTGCCGGTAGCATGCATCACTGAATACCGGGCGGGCCCGGGAGAACGGCGACTGTTACTGCATAGTACAATATATCAGCTTTTGGTAACTATCTCTTAAACAGGTTTATTTGCTAAGCGAATTAAAAAATCCCCGTCTGTTAAAAACGTTATCTAGTGATCAATAGCGGAACTACGGATACGATTTGATATCTGTAGCACTCTATTCATCGTAAACGAATGCTCTAATTTCAAGCGTTAACCCCAATATATCAGCTTTTGGTAACTATCTTTAAAAAATAATTCCCGTTTGATTAGAATTCAAACCAAAGCTTCTAGATGGTAAGACGACCTGTGCAAGATTGCAGGAAAGCGCTGGATGCAGGCCGCTTACGATGGTCCGTTTTGTAAATCCTTGCATGGGCGAGGCCATGCCCAATTGTCCAGCTTTGGACTTCCTGTGGCTAATATGATGATGATAAAACCAAAGCGATAATTTTTAAGAAAAACATATGAAGTTAAAGAATCTATATCATGGGACATAGACAGTGGTAAATAAAAAGAAACACGGGAAGGAAACAGAAAAGAACTTAGCCCAAAAGTAAGGTGGAATAGGTACAAAAGTAAAACAAATTACTAAGGAACCCTAAAAAGAAGAGCTACAAGCTACTGATATTTGAGACACTAATAGTGTTTATAATTGTACAACCTAGATCTTAATTGTCTCTTCAGATTTACCGATGATCTAACGTCTGAAACCTTGAAGCCTCATCTTAGATCACGCGTTTACGTTTCAACCAAACATCTCAATTACGATTTGCATGTTGTCGATATAGACGATAGTAGAACAATGAGATTCTATGTAAACAAACTAATCATCGTCAACAATTGTTGTATAATTTGTAAGGTTCAGAAAATTCACAGTTTCTGGAAACAGGATTTTATGTAGTAGAAATGTATTAAGTCTATATTAAACCAGATTGACAATATAAATTAGAATATTCTTCTTCGCCCACTGAAATAGAAGATTTTGCTAACTTTTAAAAGCTTTTTAACATCCTTTTGAAGATGGTCGCAAGAAGAAAGCCTTAAGACAGTTGGAGAATAAATGGTTGGATGTTGCACACACTCGCGATGTTTTAAAGGAGATAGAAACCTTTGCCCAGTCGTGGAATAGAGACATCGTTATCCTCCCGTATTCCCGGTTGCGTCCTCAACGGTAACGCTTCAGAGCCCGGTTTCGATGTGCGTAATCTACGGGCTCGTATGGGATCCGTATAGTACGGCCCGACATCATGGAGTGCGCATGAGACACCGGTGTCGACCCGTACCTTTAGTACGCCCATAAATACGGTATATGTTTTTGGAGTAAGGCCCCAGGATCCGCTACCAAACCTAGGTGATTTGAAAAGGTTACTGGTTTTATTTAGCCTAATGGGTAGACACTAGGATAGATTTGAGCAAATGCTAGATTGCGTTCGGGACCCACAGTTTATACGTGCCTTCCGAAACACGGAATCATCTTTCTTTTCGGATAATCAGGTGATTCAAGCCTGTAAGTGCAAGATTATACATGTTTTCGCTTTCACAACCACTCTCGTCGTTTTTCGTTTCCATTTTAATTCGCTGCTTTCTGCAATAATAAATCTAAAATCACGTTGAAAATGAATATGATCATGACAAGTACCTAATATTTTTGACTAAGGAAAGTAACCAATTGTGTTTACCGTTTTTATGTTTAGCTTAGGTTGATGTAACATCGGATTTACAGTTATCATTCACGTCTGTGCCTTTGACTTCGTTGTCTGGTTGGTGGTTGCTCAAGAACACAACGTGGCTTTTGTCTGCCTTATAAAATTAAACCGATCCTATACCGCCAATACTAGACACAATAGTAAGACAATGAACGTGGACATTTATTAATGTCGTGCGGGTCTTTACCGGTTATCAGTTTGATTTTCCGTGTTTCTTTCCCATCATCAGAAATTTAATTTCCTTTACAGATTAAAGCGTTAATTAGTTAATCTAAATATAATCCTATGAAACCGAAAGCGTGGTACTCGCGTTAATTACAATTACAATTAATTTACGTACTGACATCACACGGTTGTAATTTTATACAATTAACAGTGTTCTGACTTTTACAGTGTGATTACATCAACCAACATCATAGTAATTAGTATTATGGGTGTTGATTTATTTCAGTGCAATATTTAAAGAACAAAATGTAATTTGGTATAAACACAAAAGTATATTACATTTTTCCATCGATAAAAACAAAATGATTTCATCAACACAGCATTTTGACCGACTTCAAGTCGAAGGAGCAGGTGATTTGTAAACCGATTTTAAAATTTCTTTTTGTTACAAAGGATATACTTCAAAATTGGTCTCATAGAAAATTTATCAAAAAATATTTATAACCTTGGTTTTTAAACAAAAATAACTGAATATGTTATCTTAGTAAATAAACCTATTTAGACTGTTTCGTCGTTTTCAGTTACGACATTATTATTTTTTGCTTTTGCTTGCGTTTTTACCCCATACTTAGAACTTAAACAATTTGCCATTTACTGTTCGAAATACATAATGCAAGTTCAATGTTATCTTCCAAGAACGTCAATTCAGGACTTTTATGGTCTTCTGTACGAGGCAAACACAGCATTTGCCGTCTGCCTTTACGATTTCCAAAAGTTTTACGATGTACGCCTTTCCGCGATTGTTTTCAGCGTTGCCATTTGCCATGGGCGATTTTGCACACAAGTCAGGTCGTCGAACTTGGCAATATGAATTTGGACATACGACACCTTCTGAGACGAAGTAGATAATGAAAGGCAGGGAAATACACTAACCCCTCTCCTCTCACCCTCCCTGAGATTTTGTATAACCAATCCAATTCACACCCATATCCTTCCAGCTTTTCTTTACTTCAAGTTAGTAAGTCGCACTTGCGTCGGCTACATTAGAGATACCACCTATGGATAACACTATGCCTATATAATGCCTATACGAGCCCAGCGTTTCGTTTGCATTCTGCACACATGAACCGCCCAATCTCATTTCAGGCCTGGCTGATATAAGTAATCCGACATACAGAACAGACTCTCCTAAAATCCCACGCAAAAAAATGTCTCCCCGTTCCCCGTCCCCGCACCTCTCACCCGTTCCGTATGTAATACTAATATTCTATGGCTTGGCGTTCTACAACGAAGACAGGTAGTCTTATGCGATTCGTAGTGTTGATTCTGTCTGAGTTGAGTATGCATGCTTCGCTCCATTACTCTCTGGCACATCTTGAGCTTGAACTTTAGTTTTTGACAATGATCATACGTTAGGACGAGCCAGATGCACATGTCGATGAGCCTGCGTTTAGAAAAATATAATTGATAAGTGCGTCACTTATCAATAGAGAGAGAGCATGCATGAAAAGAGTTATGGTTATGAGTGATGACGAAGCAAAGGAGGTTTGCAAGGACCGTTACTGTAGTAAGTGGAAATCCACAGTCTCTGCCTACCCCCTTGGGAAATAGGCGTGAAAATATGTATGTATGTATTAATGTGCACTTATCAGTTATTTTTTTCTAATAGAAAAGGTAAGCGAAAAAGCACTTCAGGAATAGGGGGGAAAAATAAAGATGTTCTAAATTTATACCGGTACCGAGAAGTCAGGTCAGCGAACTCAGAAAGTTATGAATTTGGACTTGCGAGACTGTCTGCGACAAAGTATGCGGCAGTCATGTCTACTTGAGCGCTTTTTTGCGCAGCTCCAATTTGTGAAAACCCTTTGATGTTGGAAGATTTTTCTACTAGCCAGAAGTCACGGAGAGGGTTGAAATGAAAATAAAAATGTTATTTAAAAAGTAATCGACTTAAAACGTTTTCTAGTAGAACCTTTTGCTTTTTGGTTGTTTATTTAACTGATTTAGAAGTGTTAACCAGTTACTTTTATCAACCGGACGAATAACTAAATGAAACTGATAGAATTGGAAACACTTGACATGTATGCCCTTTCAAACAAAAAATAATAATTTTCCAAATCGGTCCATGGGACTTCGAATAATCGATGAACATATATAAAAAATCCTCCAGTTGTAGTAGATGCACAGTAGATAAAATAAAAGGCTAAATAAGAAGTGCAATGTTAATAGAACGACTGAGGTTGTGGCCTTCGTCCATTAGAATCAGAGTATAATTGGTCTCTGTGAAGACAATTAGGAAGGCGATGAATCGTAAAACCGGATTGCCATCTCAATAGACAGATAGAGATTCATTTACAATTTATGCCTCTACTTTATGGACTACAAATGTGTTAATCCTCTAAAGTTCCCCTAAAGGTATTCCTAAAACTTTAATTGGTTCGGAATTGTTTTTAATTTCAATTATTTTACAGAATCTATCATACTTCTCATATTTTGACGAAGCTAAATCTATGGGTCATAAAGTAAGGCTCAAGGTCGTTAAACGCGCTATGGAGAGGGCTATACTCGGTATTTCTCTACGTGATCGAATCAGAAATGAGGAAATTCATAGGAGAACAAAAGTCACTGACATAGCCCAGCGGCAAATAGGTTCTCGAATGGCGACCACGTACTGGCAAGCGAAGCGTAGGACACCCACCCACAAGGTAGTCTGAAAACCTGACTGGAAAGCGCTGGATTCAGGCCGCTCTAGATCAGTCATTTTGGAAATCCTTGGGAGAGACCTATGTTCAGCAGTGGACGTTATGCGGCTGAAATGATGAAGATGATGAAGTCCATTTAACTTTACTGTCGCCACTCGATTAGCTACTGTGTAAAATTTTTGCATAAGTGAGTGACACCTCTTTTACCAGACGTTTAAGTTGATAGAGACGGCTGATCCATTAGCCGGCCAAATAAATTACTCACACTATAAAAAGCTACAGCTTTATCCATTTAGAAATTTGAAAAGTTTATGATTAGTAAAGATGACGCATTTACTACGAATATTGAAGAAGATACGTACAATCATTCTAATAGCTTTGCGTATAAATAAAGGCGGGGTGACGTCAGCTAGACGCCGGGGCAGAGGGTCGATGAGTCATGTCATACTATATGTTTTAAATATTACGATTGTATGAATCACGCCTAAGAGGCCTTCCTCAGTGGCCTTTCCTTATACTTATGGCAATTCCATTGCAGTATATGTTGTGATTGATGACAAGCCTTGCTAAGTAGAGGCAAGAAGCATATTGTAGTGCTTTGATAAAACCTATTAGAAGAAATATCAAACATCAAAGTACACACACTTGTGCATAAAAACGAATCATTCTTTATTTTAAGTCTGCAAATTTTGTACTATATGTTTCGAATTACTTTGTGCCATTCAGGCACCAGTTAATTCATGCAAACTATTGCCGGCCGGCGCCCACCCACTACTGTTAGTCCCAGCATACCTGCCACCAACAGCCCGTGTGCACCCGCCACCAACAGTCGATGCATGCTCCCTCCCACGACTGTATGAATGTATAGTGTGGAGGGACCCTTTTTTTTTGCATAATTTTTTTGTCCTAATATGCTTTGGCATACTGGGTTTGGCATAAGATATTTTTTAAGGCATAAGTTGTTTTTTGGCATACTGGTGTTGGTTACCATAATTATATTTTAGGCTAATTTGTTACGGCATAATGTTAATTGGCATAATCTGCTTTCTACGAATAAAATGAGTAAAACGGGAGCGAGCGACTTAAGCTTAGGGCGAAAATAACACAGACACAAAAAAATCTTTGCCACAGAGTATAGGTTAGGTTAGTTAGGTTTCCTGTGACCAAAACACGAGCGAGCAAGCGAAGCGAGCGAGCGACTCTAGCTTAGGGCGAAACTAATACATACATAAAAACAACTTACATCCTACTAACATCCTTTAATGCTTTAAAATGTTAGGGCTAAATAATGATTATGCTTAGGTACATTATGCTTAAAATTATTATGCGAAAGGACGTTATGCTTAAAAACGATTGTGCATTAAACCAGTATGCTACGTGATATTATAGCTTAATTTGTATGCATATAAATAGTGATCCCCACATATTGACTACTTCAGTGTCGCACGCGTGAGAACTGATTCAGCTGTATATCAGTCGCGGGGCCTCCTAGAAGCCGATTACCATCGAGTTCCCTCAAGGGTTTCTAATGTATACGCATTTATTACTAACAACAATAATAATTTACGTATATCAGCGCACCGCGCATTAGAACTTCCATTTACTATTTTCATAAGCCGTAAACTAGCAGCATGTACTGCACACATCCACAATTCAAAATACGAAAATTTTCGTTGGTTACTCAAATACACTTACAATGATAATTTTATATAAACACGCTCAGGCTCTATGAGTAAGTCAATAAAAATATGCAAATTATAAGCCGGACATTAAACGGCTTATTAACCTTATCGATCTATATTATTTAAGAGCTATGCTCCTATCGGCTTAATAACCTTTATTAGAACCTAATTAGGTAAGTATTTAATTCGTTTCATAGTTTTATAGCTGTACTAGCCTAAATTCTCATCCAACGCCACTGATGTACAGATGACATTCTGATAATTTTCAAATACAAAACTAGCATTGTCATAGCATAACAGGTAAACACAAATTTAACAATTTGTGTTTGAATTATCCTCTTCTATTGAAAATAACTGAATTGTAACAATTACATTAGAGGAATAGATGAGCTATAAAACCGTAGTAATGGGGTTCGTCACGGTCAATCGCTGCGTAAAGGGGATTTCATGCCTAAAGGGAAACACGGAGGTAATGACACGGAATAGACGACAAATAATGACGACGTATTACCTATCTATTAATACTAACGTAGTATTAATAGTGGTCACCATGCTAGTCCGCCACCCAGAGGTCCCGGGTTCGATCCCCGGTCAGGGCAAGTTGGAAAATGGCCTTTTTCAAATTGTCCTGGGTCTTGGATGTATATCTATAATATGTATTTGTTATAAAATATAGTATCGTTGAGTAGTATCCCATAACACAAGTTTCGAACTTACTTTGGGGCTAGCTCAATCAGTGTTATTTGTCCCTGTTCGGTGTAGCAACACCTTACAATGACGTCAAACGCAACGCATACAGGTGCGCTTGACCCAAAAACGATTTAGTGCAAAAATCGCCGCCGTACGATGCGCTCATAACATTTCATTTACATCAACATTTATAAACATTTTCGTGTAACATTTTCGGTTTCTGAAATATAGTGTTTATTAACAAATTAATCTATCTTTATACTTAACAACTCACCCTAGTTCAAGCACCCCCAACAGTCCCTTTATATTTATTTATTTATTATCATGCAAACAAGAAATATTACAGGAAAGTCAAGTTGATTGACAAAAGGGACGTATATTCTAAAACTTGATTTTGGAAACTGGAACTATCTATATTAGTACTTATAAATTTAAATATTTCATAGACCTCGGAGTGAATGAAAGCTGCAGAAGGATTGCATTCATAGCACGCTATGCAACTGTCTCTTGCCGCTTATAACTATTATTTACGCCCTTAAGCAACCTTTAAAAAGTTATTGGGGTTAAGTCGGGGTTTTTAATGTACTTGGCAAATAATACATTAGATTGATATACTTAGCGCCTAAGGATATCAATTCCACTTAAGATCAGTTTGTAGTCAGCTACTCATCACTAGATGGTGTCTTCGGGGGTTTCTTTAATTTGACTTCCAAATAAACTTTAAACCTGTATATGATATAAACATTGACTAAAATTCTTGTGCTCTACCTTGAGTTAATTCATTATTATCATCATTTCAGCCGTATAACGTCAAATGCTGATGTCCAGGCCTCAGCCAAAGATTCCCAAAAATTCGAGTAAATTACATGACAGTATTACTTTGCCATTGAAAGTTTATATAGATGATAAAAAGCCTAAAAAAGAAGTCTGGGCTTCGGCATTTTCGGCACGCGATCCGGGCGAGTCGGTGACGTCACCGCATCGCAGCTTGCGGCACAAGGCACAACATAACTTGTAGTTCAAGACCACGCCGAGGCCACCGGCTACGACCAGTTTGCGCACGAGTTTATTTCCGATTAATATAATCGATCAATCGGATTAGCGTATTATTTGTATGGTTATTTGTGAACATCCATGACATTGTTGGATTTCTTAATCGGCTCGGAATATTCTTACATTGCTTTTCCTTTTGATCAAAGTCAAAGTCAAAGTCAAAGTCAAAGTCAAAGTCAAATTTTTTTTATTCAATGTAGGATAAATTTATCTCTTATTGAAGGTCATTTTTTTAAATATTTTTTTAGTGCAAAAGCTAAAAACTACTAGCGTTTCGGAACGACCACTGCTGGGAAGATTACGCCGAAAGAAACCCAGTTCAGTATTGGTCCCTACCCAGCCTGATGGGCAATGTTACAATTACAATACATATTTACACTTAAGCTATACATTTAAATTATACAATTACAATTTGCAGACAACTATTTCCAAGATTTTTTCTCAGATGATGATAAGTAGTCATTTACATGATAATAGGTACGCATTTTGTAATAAATGATTTTTAACGGCTGTCTTAAACTTAGATAATGTAATGATCAGGTTTCCAAGTCTGTAAGCAGATATATCATCACCGCTTGTTATTAGTATAGTACTCGGTGTTATTAGTAAACGAACCTAGTCTTGTTTATTTAATTGTGTAGTCGGTCAAGAACCCCACGACATTAATAAATGTCCACGTTCATTGTCTTACTATTGTGAACGGAACGGTTAATTTATTAAGTTTTTGAAGTAGGTATACTCTAATAAAATTCATCATCAGGACGCGTGTTCGGAACTACTTCACAACTTATTTAGAAAAATGTTGAAACATATCATGATTTTACTTGTTTATGAAACGCAGTACCTAGTATATTTAAGTTTATCTTATAATAGTTATTAGGTATTAAAATCTAAACATGATTCATTCCAACACCTAAATAATACACCTATCAACAAATGTATTTGTAAACCTGGATCATAAAAGATATCTTATCAAGTTATCATCCTTTTACATGAGGAATTTAGTAAGTACTTCACGACTTCATAAAGCTGAAAGCTGTTTGTACACTTTACAGTTCACTAACCCTTCACATGGCTGGATTAACAAGGATAATCGTTTATGTAAACATTATCATATCAATGTCGGTACAAGGACACTACCCTGTGGGAGGCCGTCTTTTGTGTTCGCCATCTGTTCTTATAGGAATGTAGAAATAACGAGGATCACTGTTTCGTACCACTTCACCTACGATCTTGCTAGATTATTAGCCTTTTGTGATGTAAGTAAAATTTCTTTGGAGTAGCTAGAAGTTTAAGTTTCGTTAGCTAAAGTATATGTATTTTAGAAGTTCTAGTCGAATTAAGCATATTTCCAATAAATCCATCGCCGATAATTCCTCGCCCACAACTGGATGATACCTGTTTTTATGATAGTGACAATTTAATGTGGGCGAGATGGTACAAATCTTTAAAATACGGCAGCCAAGTATAGGCGTGAGGCTATCTTTTTTAAGTTATGTATAAACAGAGCCTTTGAGTACATATATAACTAGGCTATAACTAAAAAAAAGTGCATATTGGATCGGCGTCGTCTGGTCTTTAATATCATCAAGTAAGGTCAGGCACTTGCGCGCACGCATCCTGCATACGAAGTAGCCATTATGCCAAAGCGAGAAAGCGTGTCATAGGACAAGTTAGTAAACAGACGACTTGATACGAAGTAAAGATCCTAATGATCGAAGTGTATAAAGGCTGTGCGACATGGAAAACAAGAAAATATTACATTACATTCTAGTATTTGGTAAATATATAGTTTTCGGACATTCAGACATTCGTCCACCGACTATAATATCAAATCATAATTTCAACCCTTATTGAGAGCTAGTCAAGGAAAAGGTGACAGCAGTGTCGTATCAAGACATCAAGAGTTAGGCGGAAAACAGAATAGAATGAAAGAAACTCCACCGACAAGAGCAGAGCGCTTAAAATATGATGATGATGATGAGAGCATACGATTTTGTATCAAGTAAGGTTTTAACCTGTAACGTGATGTATCGGATCTGCTGGAAGTAATATCTTTAGTCATAAGTAGCAACCCATATACTTACATTATAAGTCTATATGAATCATTTTTTTTTAATTCTAGCCTATTGGGGTGTCATTTCATTTTTATAATATTTTTATTATAAATTAAAATCCTTATTCGAATTATAAATTTAGAATGCAGTCTTTCTGGTTCCACACTTGGGTTCCATGTGGGAATGTGTTATGTTTTTAATGAAGAAGACAAAAAAAGCCCACCGCATCAGGACAAGTCAGAAGATAAATTTTACGTTCAAGATTCTCAGCACGATTTGGAATGAGATATTTTTAGGTGACACATGTGTGGGCACGGGCTCGTGATTTGAGACAAGTGGATCAATTAGTGAATATTCTTAGCAGCCGCTGGATGCTCTCACATTGTGAATGGGAGAATCGAATATACTAATGATAGTATACTCACTTCGTAGTTTAGCGTCAATGAATTCATCATCGTTCTTTTATTAATGTTATTACATGAATGTAATGGAATCTTTATTATCATCATACATTTTATTGGTTTAAATTTGAATAATAAAGACAACTAGATATGATGATAATTAGTTAAGAGAATTACAGGTTAGGCAGTACTTTCTTTTTGATAGTGTTTATTAGTAACACTGGTGTCAGATTTTTCAAGCCTAAAGACATGTGACGTATCTCAATGACTGTCATCTAGGTATAACGCAACAGTCATTATTAAACACTAGTGAGCAGGTTTTCTCACGATGTTTTTCTTTATTGGAAGCACGTGGTAGTAAGTAAGTAGTTTTGAAAATTATCGTGAGTACACACTCAGAGGTACATGTCGCGCTTAGTGAGGATTGAAATCGTGCCTCACCTCACAGACGCAGAGCAATCCCTAGTGTTCGGCCACCACCGATTACGCATAAAGTACCTAAATTGCATATAAACAATACAAAACTTAGAGAAGTATTTACCTTCTAACTCATAACCGCAGATACCTAACCACAGTCATCGAGAATTACGTCATCTTCTGATTCATTAGTCTTTTATAAAGCCTTAGTTACTAAGAAGCTATATGTAAACTACCATTGAATTAATTTGGTTCATTAAAAAATATTATTATCAGTCTCCAAAATAAATATTTCATAGTCAATGCCATTCAACTAATCTGTTCAAAATAAACTATGAATGTGATATATCAAAAATAGAAGCAACTCCTTTCTCACTGAAAAGAGATTCGGAGAGTATGGATATTTTT
The DNA here is from genome assembly GCA_963555685.1 of Acrobasis consociella. Lineage (NCBI taxonomy): Eukaryota > Metazoa > Arthropoda > Insecta > Lepidoptera > Pyralidae > Acrobasis > Acrobasis consociella. Next base: position 1,923,514 of record OY743118.1, read on the forward strand.
ATTCTGAGCTCTGTCAGATATCTCCTGGCTCCGTCATCGTAACACTTGACTTCATAATATTGTGTTGTCATCCAACTTACATAAGAATGCAAAATTTTAGCTCAACCGGTTGAGCCGTTGAGGTCGTTGAGGATAACTGGTTGAAAATTGAGTTTCAAGATTTGACCTAAACAATCATACACACTGCAAGTTAAAAAAGTTTGAAATAAAATAAATCTTTCCGAGATGTCTATTCGATTTGGGCGAATTATGGTTTAAGCAGTAACTACCTAAGATATTTTTTCAATAAATAGTAATATTTCAGTAATAAATAGTTTAAATTTGAATCTTGTTTTTGCCGAATTTGTATCAACCAACACCTGAGGCTGCTTATTTTATGTTATGTGTATTGTGTCATTCTTTTAGTACATGTGAGTCATTGTTGGTAAATATTCATAGTCTTGCGTCGTCGCTGTCTGCGAACATAATTTAATTACCACACACGTATTAAATTACGTATGTTCTTGTTATTTACAAAGCCTAAGCCATTTCAAAATCAAATATTAATAAGGCAAATTACGTTATATGCGTCAAACTACAGGAATAAATGCACATAAATGCTTGTCGCCATTACCATACAAGGCCCACTGTTTGTTTCATTCTACTAGCTGTGCCCAGTGGTTTTACCCACGATTAAAGTAGCCTAAGTGTTAATCCAGGTTATCCAGAGTGTCAGCTTCCTGCATACCAAATTTAGTACATTAGTGTGATTGTCAATGGTGTGCAAGTCTTGTCCAGTATTAATAAGCCTATATTTTTAGAAAATGGTTAATACGGTCATTTTATTCAAGGAATTTAATTTGGATACGATGAATAAGAAAAATAAACACTATTATGTATTCTGTGACATAGATAACGTAACTAGTGTATATCAAACTAGAGAATATCAAAACCCCGGTAACTTAAAGACACAATATGACAAAAGTGGCTGGCAAGGAGTGAAATAAAGATGAGAAAAACTAAAAGAGAGAGAAGGATCATTGAATTTAATGATCAACATTAAAGTGGCTGAAGATGATGATTTCTTTATTACACAGGAAGCAAAGGATCACAATGTACGTGATGTGCTATCGTTGTTATTTAGTTCACGAGCTGTTAACAGATTCTAAGTCTCAAACGTTAACGTTCTTAGTGAATTTATGTTTTCGAGTTTAAAATAGAACCGAAGTGTGGCTGCAATTGTAGGAATGCGTGTGTTGGAATAGGGGTGGCGACAGGATCACTAAAAGTATGATTGTAATTAGTCCGTTCTTTAGATCATCCAAAAAGATGGACCCATATTTTTCAATTTTAAAAAAGTAAAAATTTACAAAGATACGGAGCATCAAAGTTCCGGATTGGAGGAGTGCGACGTTATCAGTAAAAATCGTACCTAGCCGTGATGTCTTGCAAAAGATCCACGGATAGTCGCAATAGTATTTTATTTGCTTTTGCTCTCCACCATTTCCAAGCTTCTCTAATATTTCCAACAAAAGTATAAATTTTAAATATCACAAAATAAGTAATTCAGACGTGAATTTATAGTTTACGACCACGTGTCCACCAGTGTCCACGACCGAAGTATCCCTCTAAATAGAATGTCAATAAACTCACAGACAGTCAATCATTTCAAATTTCAAACAAACAATACGACGCCGTTTCGGAACACCCAAAATGTCGTCTAAAAATATACAAGCCATAATCTGAAATATTTAGGGTCAATGACAACACCATGTTTTGACTATTGCGACACGTGTCCACCATTATAATATAACCCAATTCTGCGGGCCACCTGCCCATGTGTAGTGTGTAAGCACGTTAAGAAATACACTCACATACACATACGAGGCAGCACGTCTACACGTTTGTCATCCTTTCGCGGTCATCAATGATATCACTTTCAAAATATCATGACATGATGCTTCTATTTTAAATGAAATGGCATTTCGCTTTAAAATTGACTCATAGTACGTAACACCTTTGTAAAAAACTGTTTGAAATCGTATACTTGGCTAGAAAATATCTCTAAGCAGATCGACAGAGATCTCGCCGTGAGTTCTAAGCGATTTTTGGCAATATAACTATGTGTGATAGAACGATAGAGCTTATTTGCTATAAAAACTTGTGTCCAAGAAACCCCCCGACTTTCAAAATGGTTTCATATATAAACGTGATGAAAGGAGGAACTAAATACTAGAACTAATATCCGTAGCGCCATCTATTATTTGCCAGAAAAACTACAAAACCCCGACTTTCAAGCGTCGGAGCCGTCTCTGGTCCATCCAGTTCCCTATCTCTCCCATCCAGAGCCTTGTCTCTCCCACTCAGAACGCGCTTAGCCAAACTATTACAAGCCAACTCAGCTAGCTTATGGAATCAGCATCTATGTATTTTGTCCTAACCTCAAGGTGATAGAGGACGAAAGGAGGAGCTATCTATAACTTGCACACATCATGACATCACACATAAACCGGCGTAATGAAAGAGTGGGCACTTTCTTCAGACGGAAATAAACATGACGAGGCGACGTGCGTGTCATTTCCGCTGCATTTGCCGCGTCCTTGCCTTAAGGGGACAAAAGGGGGAAAGTTAAACCAGGATCTACTCGTATATACTATATACGACACATATAACTTTATTAGAAGCGTAAATCATAAGCACTGAAAGCTTATGATTTTAGCGACGGACAATACAAAATGTAGGAAAAAGCAAAATGTTCATAAATGTCTTCCAATATCTTTGCCAAACTATTTTTAATAGATTTTAGCAGCAAATAGGTCTAATGTTGGATTCTGGACGCTGTACAAGTTCATGCCCTATTCAAGATCTAAAAAAACTATTTAAAACTGCTATCATTCCATAGCATACAATCTGGTGTAATGGGGTCTTCTAACCAGGTTGTCATAATCACAGGATCGATTTACGAATTCAAGTAAATTGAAAAACACACGTACCAGCATGTTATCATACCCATCACAGAATACTACCGTGTTTATTAAAACAAGATGTGCTTACTCTTAGCACGTGTTGTCATTTAGCACGTGTCACTTACACGCGTGACGTAAAGCCTTTGTTGACTTCTGCTCTTACTATAAGATTTCCTGGATTAATATTACATTTAATCTTCTTTCTTCCACAGCATCCGGCTCGAAGGACCATTATGTACGGGCCTCGGCTTGAGTTGAAAAGACATTTTGATATATTATCTTAAAAATACAAAGTAACAAATGATAATGAATTGTCAATTGTAATGTAGTAGCTTGCTAGACGATGCGTGTACTGACAATGCAAAATCGCATCCAAACTGAAGAAGGTTAGTGCAGGTACAATGTGTCTGTCGAGCATGAAGAAGCACACGGTTTCGGCCGATAGCGGCTGAGAGGTGACACCGCGGAGTTTTAAGGGATTTTACCCGCGTCAAAGAAAAAAGGTACAATGTGTCGGGTTGACGCCATTTGCATATGTAGTGACCTCAACAGACTAGACCATGCTGTTCTCCCATGCAGTTTATGCCCCACTAGCTGCTCCTAGGGTTTACAGAGTTGTAAAGTGGCGACTTTTTCAAATCAATTTCACTATAAGTAAAAAAATAGATTGGGATGTATATTTTTTCTACTATCGAGCAATCTATATCTTTTCAAACTACAGCTAAAAACGCAATGATTGCTCGCATCACCTCTCTATCACGTCTTTGAGGTGGTCCTAGATTTATGATCACAGATTCCAGCCATGTGTAATTTCATAAATCAATTCTGAATATTATAGTTCGATCAAACGTGATTCAATCGGCTATTTTAAGAATTCCAGCAGCTAATATAACAAGCCAATCTGTGGCAATGTGACATCTTGATGAATGTTAACTAGATAATTTAAATAATCATCCATGTTTTATTCACACGGTTTTTATTTATTTCACTTCTTACAGTTTTCGAATTCCTTACCTCTCTTGTGTTTGAAATTTGTAATTTTTAATGGAATACTACAAAGATACTATAAAAATGGTTCGTACGTTTTTTAGGATCTCTTGTATATTTTTTGTGCAATAAAAGGTATCGTATCTAGACAGAGTTATTAAATTTATTCTTATTCATCAACATTTTTAGCTAGTCCTCCACAAGAAAACACGTCATCTGTTTGTTTTTAATGACATGAACGTGGTCACGTTTTGTGTATTACAATTATGTTGTGACACCTAGCAATGTGGCCTTGGTAATGCAGTTCTTTATGCTTTTTACTACATACTTTTTCATGGTCTTCGCCTCAATGAGTATTCTCGTCGTATCTTATTCGTAATCCATATTTAAATTCAAATCTCTATAGAATCTAAGTGCATTCCCGGAAACATCCGAAGTAGTGATGCTTCTAAACAATAAAAAAATTGTATGACTGCTTCTAAACAGTTTGCCCTTTTATCAACCTTATTATAAGGTGGCCTATTTTTTGGTTTAGCAAGTATGTCATTAAAGGTCTCTATTGCTCAAAGGTCTTCTATTACGGACAGTGTGATGACATGAATGCGGTGCGGGTTTCGTATAAAATGACCTACTTAGACCACGCCATCAACATCGACGTCTAAGCAAAAAATCTATAGGTATGCAAGAATAGCAATTTCATTTCTCCTCCTGTAGTGGCGCGGGACTTCGGGTTTTAACATACCTAAATCAGCAAATGAAGCAGATACGTGTCTAAATAATTTTCACTAGCTTTGTTTGGCCTTTATACATACATCATCAATGATTGAATTCATTAAAAGTTCTCGAAGATTCTATTGCAAATGTTATATTTATGGTTAAAACATTTGGACTATCTGTACACCCCAAAGGTTGACTGGTATACAACGCTTCAATCGTTAAGTTCGCCTACTGCTCTGCACATTTTTGTATTTGATGAACAATAAAGAATGTAAAAGATCCAAAAAAGACTGCTTGTTGGCCGAATTACATGATTTAGATTTTAGCCCATTCCCTCCATCGGCAACATTATATGTAAGAAACAACTTAACAAGTGGGGCCTTAGAGGTGACCGTCAGACATCTGCTGTACGCCAGACTAAGCCCGACACACCTGTTTAGATGTTTAAACAAAAAGTATGCATCTCTATAAAAAGACAATGCCTCAAGGAAGGCTGACTCAGCTTGCAACTGTGATGATGCAGATCTATCAACGGTGATCTTTATTTATTTACTTAATGTTTTATAGCCAACAAGCTTGTCATTCTAAATAAAAACTAAATTTGCATCTCTACAAAAAAGATACACGTCATGAAAAACTGAATCAGCTTGCAACGTGTGATGATGCAAATCTATTGAGATTGATTCGTGATCTTTATTTATAGCGATTGCTACAATCTTTCTAGAGGGACATCAAAAAACATCAGCTGTTTTATATACAAATCAATTTCCTTTGTGATTTCCGAGTCAGTCTAATGTTAAAGTCGTTCAATAATAGACAGCTTATGTTCGAGCCATAGCTATACATTTTATTTCAAAAATAGCCATTTTTTAGGCGCTCATTAGAAAGTAAATGAGCATCTCTAAAGAAAACACATTTACGTCAAGGAACATAACGATACTAATGATGACACAAACTGCAGTTTATAATAGATGATGCATATCTATTCAAAGATGTATTTGCCAAGAGCCGTGTGCGACTATTATCATAATATGAAATGTGTGTGTATGTGTGTGTGTGTGTGTGTGTGTGTAATAAAGAACTATCAATTGTTAACTGCACATTTGTTGTGTCCTTACTCCTTTCAGTATCATTGTCACAAATGTGTTTCAGTATCATAGTGATAAATATGTTACAGACCAAATGATAAATTGGATAATTTTCCACAATGCCCGGGCACTATTATTAATGAAAGCTACTTACTAAACACAATAAATACTTTTTGCTAGTGGTAAGTAAAACGAAAAGGTATGAAATGTATATTCATATATTTTTATAATACAATTTATCGATTCGGCCGGATCGCATTCGTCAGCATGTGTGATATAAAGTGATAAAGCCGTCTGAAATACAACATAATTATAATTTATAAGTTTATTTTATTACACATATTGAGCTAAGCCCAAAGAATATTGTATGGATACTAGAATACAAATTCTTGCGTAGAGTAGCGTGAAACTTTGCATTTCTTTTGGACCATTAAAGCTTCGTAGGCGCAAAGTAGGTCAGCTTCTAAAGTGCCGCGATTAAGGTGGCTTTCCACCACGAGTAAAACTACACATGTGTCATTTGAGGAATAGATATATATAGAAAAAAAACTCATCTAGTGATCTCTTCTACATGAACGTATCGTTATGTAATTATACAAAGTTAGATATAACTTTCCGCTCGTTTTCATGTCGTTTGTATTGTTTGTTTGCTGTCTTTTCTTCTTAAGAATTACATATTCCGTAACTATCAGGCGGGCCAGAACCATTCAAACCATCGAGTTCTGTGATGGTATGATGAAGACCGAGAGATCAACATAATCTACCTTGATTACCATACCACCCAAAGCAAGATAAGAAGTAATCCAGACCTCATAGAAACGAGTTGTCGCGATAAACGGCAGCGATATGCTAAGCGTTTTCTTGAATATTGCTCGACTCATTCTAAATATATTTTGGTTGGCAGTACAAAGCAAGCAGTGAAGTGCAAACGCTATCGCTCATCCTGTACCTTCGTAACTAGGGCAAGGATTGTTTCTCACTTTTTTCTATCTGAATCTTTGGTCGGAAGCCAGCCTTATAAAAACATGGAAGGTACTCCACACCTCATAACATTCCTTGGCACCGCGACCCGGGTACTAGCGAGGTTGACGACCCCGCTAATGCTCGGTTATTGTTCATTAGACACGTGACTTGCACGAGATGCGAAATTGATTTCAACGTCTTGGGCAGCAAGGGTAATTTTTCTGTGAGTTGACGTTGATGTGATGTCCAGTAATGATGATGACTGTGACAGACTTGATAACGATGTGGGCAGTGGCAGAGCAAATGCGGAGCCGAAGAAAGCACAGACTGTAAGCATAATCTACTTAGCTGGCCACAATGTCGCAGGAACATTATGACCAATTGACCATAGCATATTATACGATTTGACGATTTAGTGAATTAACCAAAGTACAATTTAACTTTACTCATTGATAATCCTGGGCGTCGCAAAGTACTAGAAATACATGTGAGTGAATGTATTACGAAAAATTTACATTTTCAAAATAAAAAGAATCTTCGCTTGAAGCGTTATCCTCCTTGTCGCCTTTCCTCTATTCCTTTTCTGCTGTGTATGTCTATTGATGCCTATTTTCTCCATGTCAATTAACTTTGTAGTCAAATTTGGTACAATAGAACCCGTAATAGATTTTCCACTATTTCACATGACTACTCACTGAATATGAATATGTTAATCATACCGACTAGAAAAGTATAATTTTAGGCAATTATTTGAAGAAACTAAACAATCATGTTTTCAAAACCCCCGCACGTGTTGTTATGAAAACGAAGGTTATTTTATTACGTCTACGATGAATGAAAGATTTAAAACATTTACGTAAACAGTTAGCTATATTATTGAAAAGCTTACAACGAAGCTGTCTTTTATAAAAACATGTCATTCGAAGAACTAGTGGTGAACAATTGAGATAACATAACCGCTAACAATATTGACCGTAAAAAGAGAATGTTTGAAATGGATTTTATGCAAAGCGGCCTTTCACGAAAACATTTTATTATTCATTATACATATTACTGCAGGATTGATGAATATAGAGTAGTGGTTAGTGGTTGTCAATAAATATTATAATGACTTATTGAAAAACGTCCAATGTGATAGAAGGAAAATTAAGAAAGTACGTAGCGCTAAGCGGTTTTTTGGCTCAAGTTCTCGAATTTTATGATATTTGCAAGAACTAGCTTTTATACCACAGAATACATAATAGTGCTTATACGTATATTATTCTTTACTCTTTGGTAATTTACTGACATTAGTTCAGTTGTAGCTTTATTTATGTGGATAACAATTCTACAGAAGGCTTGCCTACAATGTTGTTTTAACTTCTTAGAATCAACTTTCTGAATCTAAGGGCTACTAAAAATATCTGCGACCACGCTCCTCAAAATGTTGAGAAACCTTAAACAAACGGATTCACCACTGGAATCATCTATTTATAATACTCGTATTAATAACTGATCCAAGGTCCTTGCAGATGTTTCCAAATACTCCAGCTACTTTGTTTAATTCGGGCAGCTTCGGGAATTTACTGGGATGCACTTATATTAAAATTATAACGTAATTGTGTCAGGGCCATTACATAAATAGAAGCTTATCGAAGCTTGGGGGCCTGTTTGTGCATTACATCCATCGATGTATATAAAAGTATCATCTGGATGCAAGGCCCACGCATAGTGTGAAATTTTAAGCATTTAAAATATGGTAATGTATGGGAATTGTGTCAACTGTGTGTTATCTTTTAACTTGTGATGTATGTTGCCTATGTGTCATTGGTTTCCGTGTGAACATGAAACCATTATCATAAAATTTAAGCTTAACTTTTAGCTTGTTAATGGATTTTGGTCCGTACATCTTATGTTTAGTTCCAGTCTCTCAAAACTTTCCAAATTCCTACTGAAACGTAAAGGTATAGTGTAAGACGTATCATCGGTCGATCAGTTCAAGGTTTCATCATTACATTTTAAGGCATAGATAAGTTAAACCATTTGACCAAAACTCAAAATACTTTCTTTAAAAACACCGTATGATCTTTTAACAATCATACAGCAACCAAACATTATTTAAACTAGAGCTGTTAGAAGAGTCAGAGTTGATGACCACAGCCCTACTATGTACGTACAAAGTGCATAACAATCATGAGCAATTAAGGGCAACTGACTGACATAAAGCAACCAGGATATGCATTCGCATTCCTAACACGGGCAGGACAGTTGTTTTACCCTTTATAGAAGATTTATGTGAAATTACTGTCACTAATTTTTTTTTTTTTTTCAGAAGAACGTGTCAACTTTTGCTCCTGAAGCGAGAAATTTGATGTATAAGTCAACACTTAGTAATCAGACTTGAAATAATGACGTCACCGAATGATTTTTACCCTTAAAAAAACAAGGGGTGTTATAAGTTTGACGCTAATGTCTGCCTGTGTCATCGTAGCGTTTGAACGGGTGGACCAATATCAATGCGGTTTTTTTTATTTATGTGAAAAAAAGTTCCCTTGCGGTGGATTAATGAAAATCGGTTCGGCCGTTTAAAAGTTATCGCTTGAAAATCGGGTAGTTAAAATTGCCTGTCAAATAACAGATGGCGCTACGGATACGTTCCTTTGGCAATACAGATTAATTTTACCTTCTCCACCCATCACTAGATGGCGTTTACATATGAAACTATTTAAAAGTCGGGTATTTTTTTTATTTGCTCTGCAAATAAACTCGTTATCTGTGTTATAGGCGATAGCCGGTGCCCTGTTAAAATTAGTTTCGATTTTTTCCCCAATATGGCGCGGTACACTACCTAACTTGTGAGCCTTTATTGTGCTCGCTTGGCGATGCAATAAATGTATTTTCTGTTCAAATAAAGACACTTCCGTGTTCTTTTATTTTATCTATGCACTTACCTGTAAAGATAACAAAATTATCGCTGCAATTATCACGGGTATGTTATGTAGTTCATGTGGCAGTAATTAGTACCTTGTAGGCAGGCGTTGCCGTTATTAAGCGTTGGTACTTAACTTGCCTCTTCATAGTTAATGAGTTCTGCTACCTATACAAACACTCTCAGCGTGATGGTGGGCGTGAAGAGGAAAAAGAGGAATTAACATAGTGATGAGTTGCAAGCCGCAGCGCCAGATACAGGCTTGCGTTGCGCCTATTGGTTTTGGGGTGTTTAGGTCGTTCAGCCTGATTTAAGACAAACATATACGACCTCTTTCTTGTAGGCACTCCGCTGTCTGTCTGTCCGTCCGCCTCTCTATCCGTCTGTCTTTCTGTCTGTCCATCCATTTGTCTGCCCGTCCGTGTGTCCCTCTGTCTATCACATGATATCATAAACAGTTGTTTGTTTCTGTTGCTGCTATAATCAAAAATACTAAAGACAAAAAAATATATATTTAAGTGAAGCTCCCATCCATGCAACAAACGTGATTTTTTATACATAAATAATGATACGGAACCCTTCGTGCGAGAGTCCGACTCGCACTTGGCCTTGGGCATAGGCTTTCTAAGCCCACAGAGGAAGAAAAAAAGACGAAACTGACGTTACTTCCCCTTCCTTTACCTTATCCCATCTTAAACCGTGGGGTCGAGATCGAGACCGCATGTGAGTATTTTCCATTACCCTCTATCTCTTGTCATTGCATTTATCACAATTATTCCGCTGTTTTCTCGTAGTCCCAGGATTTTGGGACCACGAGGGCGAACTGTTTCTCGTAGTCCCATTTCTATGTTCAGTAAAGATTTAATCCTTCTGTATACATTCTTACTGCATAGATGTGTAGTCCTTCGTCCTATATGTACACTAACATTATATTAGTAAGGACAAAATACTACTTTTTGCAATGAACTCGCCACAACGACAGACAGACGACGACAGACGATGAAGGCTTAGATTTTTCCTTGAACGGGAGAAATTCAGCCATTTAGTACCTACTTATGAACATTTTCTGACCACTTAATTATACCTACCTACTCATATTTGTCGGATATCGTCAATGCTATTGGTAACATTCCTACAAGTGGTTATTGGTAACCGCTATCAGACTATCGAGGATCGATAACGTCGATAAGATTCCGTTGATTGTCTCAAATCTGTCGAAACGCTGGTGTTAAATGTTTTCGTAAAATATTAGTAAATTAGGTAATCCACGAATTCATCCATTCTCTGTTAAAAAAAGTCATCAAGGGGCAGGAGGCAAACCTTCAGCGATCTAACAAAAAAGCTACGATAAAATCACGACACAGAATACATAATGGTCACAAATGTGCATGGAAAGGATGCCTCTAATATCTGCACTGGTAATGTGGTCTGATTTATACCACACACATTTTTCAACCGATTTTGATAAAATTTCAATGGGACCACCTCGCAAGTGTAACTATTTCAAACAAAAAAGAAATATCCAAACCGGCCCAGGCGTCTTCAAATAATCGGTGAGCATACATAAAAAAAACGCGACAAATTGATATCCTCCTACTTTTTGGAAGTCGGTTAAAACACTCGCGAAGAAAGTGTATGGAAAGGATGCCTCTTATATCCACAGTGATAACAATATGCTCTAATTTATTATGTATGTGATTTATTTAAAGTCATGCAATACCTACCAATTATATTACATTGTATTCAGACTTTTTTGCGTGAACCAAGCTCACAAATATTCAAACTAACAAAAATCCAAACATCTAATAAATTAATAGCATTTCTGTGAATCAAGAAAAAGGTTAAATAGAAACAGACCCGTGGTAATAATCAGCTAATTGAAAACGTGAGGCAATAATCCGCCATACAAATAAGGGGCATGAACCTTTTACCTTTGATAAGCGAGCTTTCGCGGCGAAACCTCGAGGAATGCGAAGAAGCCGCTAAATGTCGTTACTTGGCATTTAACTATGATTATTCTACCAAAATAATAAAGCTGAAGGGAAATTCGTTACAATATTCTAGTTAGCCTAGAATATACTTACCTACCCTACTCAGGAATCTACCAAGAAAGCGTTTAGAACCGATTTTGATGATTCTATTTAGGATGCCTTACCCAAAGGCTAAAAACGGGACCCCATTACTAAGACTCCTGTCCATCCGTCCGTCTAACTGTCACCAGGCTGTATCTCATGAACCGTGACAGCTAGACAGTTAAAATTTTCAGATGATGTATTTCTGTTGCCGCTATAACAGCAAATACTTTTAATTGAAAGTTTTTTGGTTTTGGTGAAGAACTTTGAAGATATGAAAGAAATTCTTCAACGAAAACGAAATCACTTTTATTCATAGCAATTTATTACAGGCTATGGATACAAAGTAACGCGGGCAACGATGCAATCGCGATCACTACGTTAAGGAGAAACTGATAAATTGCATATTAGCAACAATATAATCGATTCCATCCACCGAATGGCCAATGAGAAACCAACCATATGTACGTTTAAGACTACTCAATGTCTATATATATCCAGAATTAGTTACTCTTACGATTTGTTAAATGTCCCAAGCAGGAAGAGAGTTGTAATCGACGTCACTGTCCATTCATCCTAGTCTGTGCCATCCGTATATAATCGGGAGGAAGTAGTATACCGCTATAAATAAACCGACGCGGATACGGCGAATCTTAGCCGATGCTCGCGTGCCGGACATTTATGGCCATTTATTCATAGTCACTCTACTCCCAGATCTGTAATACTGCAACCCAGAAATGTATAGCTTTGCCGCCTCCGCCGGGGCCCGGCAGGGCAGACCCAAGATGTGCTGGCTTGACGTCGTCAAGGATTATATGCGTGCCAATCGTCTTACTACCTACCAAGGATGCTCAAGCAAAACCGTGCGAAGTGGAGAAGAAGGGTTGGATCTCACTTGTCGAGTGAGGGCGACAGAACGCTATAGCACCGGCCATGCTATAGCGTTCAGTCGCTCTCTCTCGCTCTGGAAAATGACAGTTCTGAGCGACAGAAAAGGAGAGCAGCATAGATAAGCCCTGTTCCATGCTAACAAGTGAGATCCAACCCGAAAACGCCAGAAAGCGGACCCCGGGCTTCGCCGAGATGAGAGAGAGAGAGAGAGAGAGAGAGAGAGAGAGAGAGAGAGAGAGAGGGAGAGGAAGACTCTACTCCCAGATCAGCTATAGCTCTTCGTGGATAAATTTTTTCATTGCCCACTATGCCCAAGACAATAATTAGTATACAACGTGGAAAAGACTGTGGTTCGATGAATTACTGGTAAGTCCTTTCCACGTGGTATAAACTCAGTAGATAACTCAGAAATTGATCGAGACCAATTCGGAACTTTGATCCAAGTCGTCAACTTTAAGATGCTTTGCAATAAGAAATGTCCTACACCACTCATATAGAAAGAAAAAATAAAAATACTTGACACGGCTGGCGGTGCCTATCAGTTGATACGTCTGCGGCAACACAACAGCATTTCCGAACCACAATAGGCACAGCAAATCGACCGGCGCGAAGCCATCAAGAGGCGTCATTGTCAATTGTTGTGTGTATTGAGCCCAGGCCATTGAGCCATTGAGTGATATGCTGAGCAAACTGCGGTCTGGAGATACAGGAAGAAAAACCCATTGGATTGACTTTGATGCCAAGAAAGTTCATTGTATTATCTTTATTGCGTAGCCGCGGGGTTATGGGTAGTTGCGGCGAGGAAGTTATATGAAATGTCTCTTTGCGCTGCTGATGAAAGGACGCGGAAAATAAATCCGGTTTTTCCATTTGTTTTAGACGTATATGATAATTTTACTAAAAATTCATTTATTTATCTTTGAAAAATAAAAGGTAACAACATTCCTGAATTGTACATGATTCAAAGGTACCCATTATACTTGCAGCATTACTTTTTTGAATTGCTATGGACAGACATACCATTCGGTACCTGGTTCAAAGGCTGTCCTGTTGACTTCCAATTGTACTAATATTTTTTATTGTACCGCAAATTACAGTTTTATTTTGTACCTTAGTCACAGAATTACAATTATTATCTATAACTAAAGTAAATATTTTTTCTGGCTTAACGTTTATGTGCAAACCTTTTTAAACTAAAATATGCAGAGATTTGAGTACATGTGTAGTGCACTGCTATTTTCCATTGGTACAATCGATCGGATAAAAAAAAAAAAACGATATAACTAGGCGGCTATAACCACATACATAGTTACCTATTTTATTTACATCGTTAAATTATTAATCTACCAAGTGATTTGTTCATTAAAGCCACATTTAAAGACGCTAGTTACAAGCAATCTAACAAAAGCCGCTGAAAGGGTTGGAATGACCCTCTCATTTTCACCGTACTCACGTACGGGTACGGCGAAAATGAGGTAGAATAGAATAGGACCACTCCAAGTCTTCCCGTAGATGTCGTAGAAGGCGACTTAAGAAATAATAATATTAATAAATGCTTATAAACATCATGAGACCTCTACAATACGTCCGGCCAGCGAGGAGAGTGTAGGCCGGGTCCTCTGGCTGCTCTGGCCAAGTATGGCTCCGATAGTACAGAGAGGGTCGTGCTCCTGCAGTGGAGACTGAAAAGACCTGATGATGATGATAATGACCCTCTCATTTTGGACATTTTATAAACTGCATTAACAGTAACAACGCTGACACTTTGTTACAATGTCTTATCAATTACTTGGTCAATAACATACCATATATACAGATAGTTTACATAAGATAATCTTTTCAAGTTGCATGAATGCGGCAGTGCATGTAACTGCAGTGTGAGAACAGAGGTGCACTGTGGCTCGTCGGCGGCTTTTTCTACAAAGACTTGCCAATTATCAATTATGCAGTAAAAACGCGACCGCAACCACGGCACCAAATACAGACAGACCAGAAGGACATCCGCATTTAAGAATATAGGTATATACATATCAAAAAAGGAAACCATTTCATAATTTTCTCTCATCAAGTAGTCACAGACTGGAACAAGCTACCAGAGAATGTTGTAACTGCACCTTCAGTGATCAGCTTCAAAAATAGGCTAGACAAAAACAACATCCCCAAACATCAAGACGCACACGCATCAGCTTAATAAGCTGCTAGTTTGTTCTACAATAAATAACAATAATAATGTATTTATCTTGATACATGACAACTTCATGAAAAACGTACTGAAAGGAAAAGGAAGACCAAGAAGGTCGTTAATGGATGAAGTAAAAGAAAAGGCAAAAGTCATGTCGAACAGATTTTAAGCTACCTAAATGCATTTCATACAACTTAACTGCCATCTTAGAATGGCAGCAGAGACTTACAGGTTAAATATGCCTTCCGAAGCACGAAGTCGCTAGAGATATTTTTATGACGCTATACCATACTAGGAGTTACTTAATAAAATGCGTAACAGTACCATAGGTAAACAATTCAGACTTTTTACGAAAAAACTTAGAACCTTCATCGAATACAAGCCGCGCATCCATACCAACTATAACTTGTAACCACACTGTGTGAACTGTGCACTGTTCTCCTGCATTTTTTCCTACAATGGGCTTGTTGAGCATACAATGATAGCACGATAGCACACTGTGACCTTCAGACAACGGACGAGGAAAACAAGAAAGGCTTCAATGCTCTGGTGAGGATGACATCAGCTTACAATGGCCGCTCGTCAATGTCGATACCTATGTAGGTATCTGTCGATTGTTTTCTCTACGCACCTGCGTTGAATTGTAAGAGGACTGATAGAATCTATCGATACTTACCTAACAAAATTTCTACTCAACCCAAGAATTAAAAATTGGTTGTCATGATATTTTTCTTTTCGTACAATAAACAGATGACAAACTAAAATGACTGCATAAAAATCGCGTTTGACACAACTAGCTTCGCTTATTTTGCTGGTAGTGTAGATTAGACTCTACAAATTGCGAAAAAATTTTGAACGCTGTACACTTAGGGCCTGTGTTCATCTGGCACCGCATCTGCGCCGTCCCAGCGCGAGCGCTTGTCCGGTGCCAGTTATGTGTGGAGATCTGAACATGAATGAAGCCGGACCGAGCAAGCTCCGTGCCGGGTAAAAACCATGCTCTTCCATATAGGCCTTTAGGGTTGCCAGATAGGATTGAAAAAAGTATTAGCTGGTAGGTGTATCACATACACAGCATACATTTTTATATAATTAACTCTTGCGTCCCACGGGGCGCAAGCGGTATTATATGGTCGCCCGCGATATATGCCAGAAGTCACAAAGTACTGTTAGTTAGCAGTTACCTACTTTTGCATGTAATGTTTACCATTTTTTAGTGCTAAGCATTTCTCACAAACTTCACACACCCTACTTAATTCAGCAGACGAGGTCGTACATTTCACACGGTAATGCTACATGTCATGCAAACCTGTAATGCATAATATCATAGTTCTAGGCCTCCTTCCGATATATTGTAACGTGCATACAACTTTCATGGCTTATACTTAATGGAGAGATTAGAAATTGCCTTTTTTCATATCAAAGTATCATAATTATTAGTTTGATAATTTTCAAAACGAAAATCCGACTCCTAAGTATACCTGTGATAGTCACAGAAAAGCTTAACACCCAAAAATAAACTGGTTTACTTAGATTTTTTGATTAAAAGTAATGTGAGATACAATGTTTAGTTATTTCAATAGCGATAGAGTCAAGTCCTCCCCCCCCCCTCTATCTTCTGAACGATTGTATATGGACACGTGAACCCAGCAGTAGAATACATGGAAGCTAAGAAGAGCTTACAGTAACGACCTAAAAAGTTATAGGCGACCAACTTATAAAATGTACTCGGGAAAAGTAGTATTTTTATTAATTAGTAGTCCCGTAAACTCAAAGCCTACATTCGCAACTACGAAACCCTACAGTGCGCGAGGCCTGACGCGCACTTGGCCAGTTATTTAAATTTGATTCAAAAAGTTACTCATTTTTGTTTTGATAGCAAAAACAATAGTAACTACCATTATGCATGCAAATGTTCATGATGTCATGCATGAGTCATACATTAAGTAATACAGACTAGAGTTTATCTTCATATTCTTACTACTAACTAACCATGTGACAAAAAATTTATATCTAGAATCAAATTTTTATTCAAAACTAGCTATAATATAACCGCGGGCTCCACTCCCTGTGAGAATTTCGGGATAACAACTATGTCCTTCCCCAGGTCTCAAACTGTATCACCAAATTTCATCTAAATAGGTTAAGTAGTTGAAGCATGAAGAGGTAACAGGCAGACAGAGTTACTTTTGCATTTATACAATGTGAAAGATACATACCTGTAATAAGTTGAACACAGGCTATACTACATCACTATAGTATAATGATAATAAAATAAAAGACAACAATAAAAAAAATCGACATTCTCATACAATTTGCCTGGGCGACTGCACTTTCATATGGAAATGTCGAATTTTTGTTTCAGTTTTGCTTGTTATTTGAATTTCATTATACAATAGTGATTTAGAATAAGCCATAGTTTGATTTATTATGGGTAGGTAGTGTAGCTTTTAATCGTAGCCTTAGGCGCAGGACACATAGAAAAGAAATGCGTCGCGGACGGGGCGCAGACATACGTCTGTGCGGGCAGAACACACTGAAAGGACGGGGCGCGCGTCTTTTCTGTGTGTTCTGCTTTGCGACGTTTCTATACATTTTGTATGATACCGTCGCTTGCCGTCGCGGAAAAGACAAATGTCTGCGCCCCGACCGAGTCCTACGTCTTTTCTATGTGTCCAGCGCTTTATATACAATGTGGAAGGGACATACATACCTATGTATGTCCCTTACACATTGTATATAAGGCTACGATTAAAAGCTAATGATAACTACTTGTGAATGCAATGACCACCAGAGATTCAGTTTTCCTCGTCTTCTTGGTGTTTTCATAAGCCATACGCAGTCGCTCAGGTACTAGAGAATAACTTGAGATGGAGATGCTTGGAAACAAAGGTGGTGGCCCAATAATGGGACCTAACCCACAAATTCATAAAATTAACAAACATATGATAAACCTTATTCAGTTAAAATATCTTTTGTCTCATTCTTTCTATCATCGTATAAGTGGACGTTATGGCTGGACATAGGCCTCTCCCAAAGATTTTCAAAATAACCGATCTAGAGCGGCTTGCATTAAGCACTTTTCTGGGACCTTAGTTAGGTCGTCAGACCACCAATGATTAAATAACCATCTTTCTATGTTAAATATTAAAAAGAGAGGTAGGGACAAAACATTTTTTAACTAAATAGTAAATAGGTTTAGCTAAGAGTTGTTAATTTTTATGAATTTAAGGATAAATTACTAGTTTGCAATAAAAGGAAGCTGCAATCAAAACTGATAAGCTCAACATTGTAGTGTCAAGGTTATTATTTTTGACATTTTCCGAGGTTACGATTTGACGAGGTTCCAACAATATAGTCACTGTTTTATGGGCACATTATATTACTGTATACTTTCATGTCTTATCCCTAATGGGGCCATACTTAGCCAGAACAGCCGGAGGAATTGGCCTACACTCTCCTGGCTGGCCTGACAGCTTGGAAAGGTCTCATTGAGGTTTTTATAAGCTGTTTAGCTTGTATTTCCTAAGTCGCTTTCTACGACATCCATGGGAGGAATTGGAGTAGCCCTATTCTACTCTGCCGGAAACCACATGATGAAAAACAAACAAACATACAAAAAAATATCAAGTAGTTTTCACTGCCAGACTGCACTTTTCTAAAAGTATTTCAGCTACACTGAGTTAAGAACCGAGACCTTCCTTACCTTACATCTCATCTCAAGCTCATGCTTGAGATCTAAGGTAAAAAAATAAATATGATTATTTTAGTCAATTAAACAAATATACACAAAAAAACATAATTTAAGCACATCTTCACTTCAAGAAAAATATATGAGGTTCATAAAAAGTTTTATTGGTAAGGTCTTTTTACCCGACTACGGCAAAGCAAAAGGAGGGTTATGATTTTGACAGGCTATGTATGTAGGTATGTATGTATGTATGTATGTTCATCTGTTCCCTCGTAACTTCTAAACTACTTATTAGAATTCGACAAATGACATATCATTAGAAGTGTCTTAATTGTCCGCTGGTTATAGGCTATATGGGGTTTCACAAAATCTAATGTGGCGCCCTCTAGCGGACAAAACATACAGAGTAAAAAAATAAAGTTAAGATAAATATGCCGTGTTTGGTATCATTTGAAAGCGCTTTACTTGTAGGTATATTTTGAATATATATATATTACTAGCATTTACTTGTGACTTTACGTGTATTCATGGGCTGATTGATAATTCACATCTTTTCGTTCATAGCTTCTTTACCACTTATCAGTAAAATTATTAGTTCATCAATTTAACTTTTGTTAATATTATGCGCCACAAATACACTTTAACACCAAAATAGTACAAATAATAAAAAGTAAAAAAACTAAAACCCAACTACGACAAAAAACGACTCTGAAAAAGTATAAAACAAGATTTTCAGAATACTGAACTAAACAAAGTTGCTAATGTAGTTGCAAGTAAATGGACACAGTAGACTCTACCAAGATGCCTTCGTTGTAAATTGACAATAATGTCATACAATACTATTCTGAAGTATGCAATATCCACTATGTAGAGATAAATTTTCATGTTTGGAAAGGCGTAGTCACACGTTACATATACCTACTTACCGTAGCACTTTGACAACGTGTGACTGCGGTTTTCCAAACATGAAAATTTATCTCTACATAGTGAATATTGCATACTTCAGAATAGTATTGTATGACATTATTGTCAATTTACAACGAAGGCATCTTGGTAGAGTCTACTGTGTCCATTTACTTGCAACTACATTAGCAACTTTGTTCAGTTCAGTATTCTGAAAATCTTGTTTTATACTTTTTCAGAGTCGTTTTTTGTCGTAGTTGGGTTTTAGTTTTTTTACTTTTTATTATTTTAAAGATTTATTGGTATTTCTGTAAGTGCGGCAGAAGCATCCAAATACCAGGCATTATGAACTTAAATCGCAAACAATGTGTTGCTTGCTCAAGTGGTGGGCCCGAGGTCGAGCGAGGACTTTGTTATATGATACCTAGTATGTAACGTTTGTTTGCACTGTTTTTCATTAACTTATAATAATAAATTTTTGGTATGAAACTCAGAACGATTACCTCAACAATTTTAACAGTAATTGTAAAAGGAGATTTGATAAAAACGAACAAAAGATGTATCTGATATCTGCTCACCTCAAATGCAAATTCTCCACAAACTTGTCGGTCGTCAAGTTGTCCAAGAGGACAAAGTCGGGCACGCCGACTTCTTGCTGCATAGTCATTTTCAAGCCACTTTAGTATCCACAGAAACACAAACAATAAACACACACACTTTACGAAAAATTGTTTACGTGTTTGTAAAGTGATGTCAACAAACCGTTAAAATTTCATCAACACGAAACACGACCTCCCATCGACAGCATTGTTTTCAAACTGACAGTTATTTTATTTTGTGCGCTGTTCACCCTGAACTTTATTCGCTGAAAGGGTTACCATTACAGAAAAGTGGAAGTTTATAAAGATGATGGTTTTTAGGAAATATATATCTCATAAAATATGTGTACGTAAGTATGTACATAAATAACGCCAAATAATTTTTATATTTTCAGTAATATATTTATTTTTATTTCCGAAAATTGATGTATGTTTTTGATTGAATTATCATGCGTTGGATGGAACGTTTATGGACGACGGCCATTTTCCTTGTTGTAGGTGCATCAAATGTCATAATAATTTAATTTTTCGATATTATACATTTTCTTTTACTTTTTATGTTATTTCGAATGTTTTATCAACATTAACATACATGCTTTAGTGATATTAAGTGTAAGGTGTGGTTGATTTCGCATATGAATACCGTCACAGAGTTTTGTGTGAAGTCGTCATTTCAAGGATTCTTCATGTTCTTCAAAGAGAATCATCTGTAAAAGGCAGGAAAACGATACACGCCCACGTCGTAGTGTGTTATGATAAATAGTGTATGAGTTTTATAATTTGTGGCAAGTGATGAGGCCTTAGGGCAGAGTGTGGTGCGCGAGTGTTGATGGGACAATGAGCGAGTCTCCAGGCGTGGAGTGGCTGCCGGCCTACAGCCCGGGCCCGCCACGCCACAGCCCCCTAGGCCCTATCCCGCGGTTCCTGTACGAGGATGTGCAACCTTTGGGCCTCCAGCAGGAGAATAACAACAAGGAATCTGACCAGAAAGAGAACGCGAACAAAATACAACACGCGAAGCCAGCCTACAGGTAAATACGTTTTAATCAAGGTTTCCTTCAATGTGAGTCACTCAGGGTCACCTCAGGGCTCAGTGCCTGCCCATAATGAACACAAGCATGAATATTTTAGTTTCATATTTAGTTCATCAACAGGATTATTGTTGTTATTACTACTGCAGTAAGAAGAGCATGTACATCAGGTATTTTACATAAGATTTAGACCTCCAATGTGTCATGAATCCATCGTTACTTTTCATGACTAATTATTTATAGGGAATTTACTGAGTCTTTATCATACCTAGTGACATAATTTCTGCCTACGTCTATCAGATATATAAATATCAGCTAATTACTCAACTTGTAACACTTATCAGATGATAAAATTTAATCCTCAATTAATTAAAATTTACTTTGCTAACAATAAAGTGTGATTAATAAATAGGTATGTTACAAAGTAAATTTACTTTTTTATGTTTAGACCTGCACTTTTTTGTTAAAACTTTGCAAGACCCAGATGGTAATATAAACAAGCAAATCTCATATGGGATTTGAGAAGTTAAACATGAGTACATTTAGATGATTTGCACTATCAAGGATCACATGTCAGACTTGACATAACACTCATAACAGTTTGGAAGAGATCCCATAAAGGGAAAAGTCCTTTGTATTGTTTCATTTTGTATTTTTGTTTTGTCCTTTTTGTACAATAAAGAATTTAATTACATACATACATACAACAGTAAAATGCCTGTAAAAGTTCATAGAATTTTGTAGTGATCAAAATTAAACCTTAGACGTCTATGGAGGATGAGTATGCTATACAATATGTTTTAAATATAAAAATCGTATAATATAATAATATAAAAATCTACCTGATCTTGACATCACAAAAATTTATATGGGCTGTATCTTTGTCATTATTATATCATATACACAGAAATGAAATAGTTACCTATAGGTACCATACTTTTTAATGATTCATGCAATGAGGCAAAAAAATTTTTAGGCCTGGCCACATACCTTTTATTTAGTCTTTGGCTGTGGTCTGTGAAGCACAAGTTTGATCCTCACTAGGAGCAAATGTCCCTCTGAGTTTGCAAT
Source organism: Acrobasis consociella (assembly GCA_963555685.1). NCBI lineage: Eukaryota > Metazoa > Arthropoda > Insecta > Lepidoptera > Pyralidae > Acrobasis > Acrobasis consociella. The sequence goes on from OY743118.1 coordinate 1,945,562, forward strand.
CATGTAAGGTAATTTTCAACTGTCATCACACACTTCAACTATCAAAACTTCTTCCTCACAATCACACCATCTCTCTAGTGATGGAAAACATTGTGATGTTTATGAGATGGAGTGGAGCTGATCTGAGGATGGAGCTGGAAGGTGGTCATGGCATCTCTGTGATTAAACAACATAACCCAACAGTTTGGGCTTGATTGATTCATCTTGAGGAGCACTCTTTAGATTGTTGTCATAGATAAAAGTTATCTATTATTTTCCTTATATTTTTTTAATAAGTAATTCATTGTTCATATTAAAAAGATAGTAAAATCGTAAAGCTGTCCATTGTTCTTTCATTTATAAACAGGAAGCTTAAAGAAAAGTGTTGTCATTCAACATGTGGTCAGCCAAATAAGGCCATGTCATGTTGAATTAACTTTTTCCTGCAATTCCCTTCATTTAAGGTTTGAAGAGTCAGTCAAGTTATTAAAGTATGCAGAATAGGGCAATACACTTTTCCAGTATTTGAATTTTTACATCAAATTCATTATTCCTACAAACAACCTACCTCTTACTTTCATGATACCAAAGGATATGGTGAAATATAAAAAAAACAAATCATACCAGAATGTATCAGTGATCATTTCTGGAACTGGTGTAATATTCAACACAATATCTTTATCCCTCAAGATGGGAATAAAATGGTAACCAAATAAAAAAAAACTGATTTGCTAACTATAGACATGATTCAGAGATTTTGTCCATTTATTTAAGATCAGGTTCATTCATTTTAATTTAAAAGCAATGCTCTTGTAGGTGGAGTTTTTTCCATTCCTATCTGTCCTCAGTCAGCCAAATGTAAGAAAAACTTTTGTTGTATCAAGACATCAAAAGGCTGGCTAAGATTTGGTTAAGATTTATATTTTTCCTTTATTGCCAGACCATTTTGACACGACTTCTACACCAATTAATTTCTTTAATCATTAATCTGGTCCCCAGCTATGCGAGCATGATCCGGCTGGCAATCAACAGCTCTCCAAACGGGAAGATGACGCTCAACGAGATATACAACTATATTTGTAACGCATTCCCCTACTACAAAGAAGCTGGAAAAGGATGGATGGTATGTTTTCACTTTACTTTGTTTGTTGTGCCACTTGTGTTGTGTTATATTTGTTTAGGTATATATAACAGATAACAATCATTTTCACAAATATAAATACATACCATATTGAAAGACTGAACTGTAGCCCAAAACATATGCACACAGCAAGACTACAAATGAACTTAACGTAAACAATAAAGGTTATTAAAGATTTAAATCAAATTACAATGATATATAAAATTAATAAAATATACATACATATACCTGTAAATACAAATCCATGCTCATCTGGGAGAAAATTCAAACTTACAATGTACCAGTAACTGCTATTTGCTTCTCAAGAATGGACGAGATTTGATTCTCGTTAATAGGTGATGTGGCTAGCAACCTATCACTATTTTGATTCCTTTTCCATCTTAACGCCCACCATCATGCTCAGCGTAGCCTTTGGGTCATACGGCCCTGGCTGTCTGCCCCGTCAGGGATAAAGACGTAAAACTACAGGTTGAATTTCTCTACCGATTCCCACGAAATTTTGTGAGAAGGTTCGTATCAGAGGACCTATTGTATGTAATATTTAAAATGTTATTTCAATGAAGCCCTGTTTGAAGATAGACATATGCGCGCAGTTGCGCTGGCAATGCCGCCTTTTCAGACAAGAAGTGATACTTTAAATAAGGCAAGATACTTTCGTATATAGAATACATATCGTCGCGTGGTTACCGGCAGAATAGGAAAGGACCACTCGCAAGTCTTTCCGTGGATGTCGTAAAAGGCTACTTAAGAAACACCTACAAGCTAAACAAAGCTTATAACATAATGAGACCTCTCCAACCCTACTGACCAGTGTGGAGAGTGTAAACCAAATCCTCTGGCTGCTCTGGCCAAGTGCGGCTCTAGTAGTAAAAAGACCTGATGATGAAGTCGTCAAGTGCAATTCGGTGTTTTAAGAATCCCCTTACCCTAGACTTCTCCATACAAACGTAGTCTACGTTTAATTTTGAAACCACATGTCAGATTCTGGTAAAAATTGGTAATTGTAAAGAAATTGCAATTATCTAGGGTTATAACTGGTTTCCTATAATAAAATTATGATTTAGAAGTTTCCCATACTAATGGTCAAAAATGATATAAAACACTATATTCTATTTCAAGTTCATATTTTTACTATGTCGTTTTGAAATAAAACGTAGACTACGTTTGTATGGAAAGTTGTATTTTGGTCTAGGGTCGGGGGACTCTTAAAAATTGATAATTTATTACCTCCATTACAGAACTCAATAAGGCACAACCTGTCTCTGAACAAATGCTTCATGAAAGTGGCGCGCAGCAAAGACGACCCCGGCAAGGGCTCCTACTGGGCGATGGACACCAGCTACAAGATGGCGGAGGTCACGCCGAGGCGGCGCAGGAGTCTCAGGGTGAGGCAACATTATCATTTGTTTGTTTGTTTGTTTTTCGTGGGTGTAAGTGGTCGACACAGGCGTGGGGGGGAATATCTCACTATCTCTTCTATAAGCGGCTAATTAGACCTTTCTACTGCCTTCCTTCTACTCTGCCTTTAGGCAGCCTGAAAAATGTGGCAGTGTCAGAGCTTTATACGTGCCTTCCGAAGCACGGAGGAGCTCGAGAAATTTTTATGCCACTCATGGTCACCCATCCAAGTGCGGACAACGTCCAGCCTCGCTTTACTTGCGAAACCGCTAGCAATGCGCCCTCCCGCCGGGCTACCGAGCTCCTCAACTGTTATCATTTGTTAATTTCTTTCCTTTGATGTTTATTTTGTTAGACCATAACATTGGTGTCAGATTTTTCAAGCTGCATAAAGGTATCTGACATAGCTAGTCGATTGCCATAATATGACGGCTGGGATAAGCTGGAGAAATGATTGTCTCTTGTCACCTATACAAGTGTGGAAACAAATCATCTTTTGCACCATAATCACAGAATAAGTACTTGTATTCACGTACAGAAGTCTAAAGTGCTGAACACAGAAAAGACGTGCGTCGCGCCCCATGGGTCTAGTCGAAGCAGACGAACCTCAACCTTATTGCATTGACATAAAGTTTCAGTTTAACAGGCAATTTTTTGTCCTTAAGAATTGAATTGACATATTTTCTCTCGTAGATGGCCCCGTACAGTCCGGAGTGCAGTTCCAACAGCAGCGGTGAAGCGGCGGGGGGCGTGCCGCCTGATGCCGCGCCCACTCCACCGGCCACGCCCACCACTCCCACGTCACCCACGCTGCCGGCCACCGTCAAAGAGGAGACCACAGTCAAAGAAGAGATAGGTATGCAGAAAAATACAAGCATTTATCAGACAAAAAAGAGGGGTGTTATAAGTTTGAAGCTAATGTCTGTCTGTCTCATCGTAGCGCTCGAACGGATGAACCGATTTCGTTTTTTTTTTACATGTAAGCAAGTTCCCCTGCGGTGGTTCTTAGCTGTTTTTGATGAAAATCGGTTCAGCCATTTGAAAGTTATTAGGTTTTTAGCTTTTTCTCACCACCAACACTTTTCTGGACCACCTCCTCAGAATACTTTGATTAGTATTCCTCCAAGTCCTCCCGTGGATGTCGTAGAAGGTGACTTAGGAAATACAAGCTAAACAAAGCTTATAAACATCAATGAGACCTCTCCAACCCGTTTGGTCAGCGAGGAGAGTGTAGGCCAAGTCCTCTGGCTGCTCGGGCCAAGTATGGTGTAGTAGTACAGAGAGGGTCGTGCTCCTGCAGTGGAGACTATAAAGACATGATGGTGATGATGAATCTTTCTGTAAATAACTTTCGCATTATTCACTACAGATTCAAAGCACACGGATGATGCGTTGACGGCGCTCATGAATGAAGAACTGATGACCGATGTGGATATTAGCAGAGGTAAGTATTGGTATCATTTCAGTTGCCACTAAACTTATTGCATAGGTCTTTCCCTTGAGACCAATTCGGCGTCGACGTTATACCGATATTACCGACTTTTTATACAGCAAATATTGAAATGCGGGTTCAAATGTTAATTTTAATTGAAAAAAGTTTATCATTCGAGGTTGTCACCTTCTTGAACTGGTTACACATAGCTCGATAATATTCGGATAGACTCGAATGTCTTGTAATGTTTTTTGAAGAAAAGGAGAACGTTTTTGACGGAGATGCTCTGATCGCGCCACAAAGGCAGTTGGGAGGTGTACTTGGTTCTAACAAAACTTAGCAAAAAAAATTGCTGAATCGGTTCTCTTAATTTTTGATTTATACAAAGATAAATCACAAGATGAGTTAGCGGAAAAAAATAATACTCACACTACATATATGGGAGCTACCACAAAAAATCATGATTTTATTTTACCTTTGTCGGTCTAATTAATATACCTCTATATACATATTCATGCCAAATTACAGCTTTATAATTTTTGAGTAGAACCGGAAAAGGTGGAGGGAGGCCTTTGCTCAGTAGTGGGATATGTGATGGCTCGTATTATTATTATTATTATCTGAGTGGAACCGACTGCAGATAGACATGGCGAAACTATAAAAAATAATTGTTTACTACGAAACCCTAAAAATGTAGTTGTACGGCTACGTCTGTCAGCACGGACGGAACAGTATTTTCGCATATTGTTTTCCTTTTGTTGTTCAGAACCGTCATTTGCGCGAGAGAAGGCGAGCGTTTCAGCACCGGTGTGCTTGCGTTTCGACAGATGTAGCTTAACCCTAATACGCTTTGAGATGTAGCCTAGGGCGTAAAACACACAGTGACGGTGTATGGTAAAGATACGGCGAAGGCGCATACGACATGCCTGTGCCGCGCCTACGCCGCGTCCCTTCAATATTAATAACGTCGCGCGTCGCTTTCATACATTTTGTATGAAAACTTTTTGAAGCAACATCGCACCTGCGCCGCCTCTGCTCCGCATCTTCAACTTACGCCGTGTGTTTTACGTCTAAGGCTCAACTCTCACTGGCGCAGAGTCTTTTTCTACCTAAAGCATATTCATCTCTATTTTTCCGTTATTAAGGTACAAATTTGTATTATGGAAATATGGAAGCGCGCAAAGTTGCGCGTGTGCGCGCGCGTGCGTCGTCGCGTGTCGGGAGTAGCACGGCTTGTATCTTAATAACGGTAGAATGGAAATGAATTTTCAATAGAAAACATGACGCGTCGCGTCGCTTCGGCTCTGCGCCAGGGTGAGTTGAGTGTGACGCTATCTCGCTGTGTTGCGCAGAGCGCGTGTGGTGCTGGGGCGTGCGGCGGCACGTGTGCGGCGCGGCGCACGCGGCGCTGACGGACGAGTACGGCAACTTCGTGGTGCGCGCCGCCGACTGCGACTGCCCCGCCGACGACGCGCTGCAGCCCGCGCCGCCGCTGGCGCCCGCGCCGCAGCAGCTGCCCGCCTGGTTATAACACCCGCCGGCCGGGACCTTCTGCTGGTGAGCGCCCACCGGCCCCCGTCTACGGGACATGAAATTGTAAAACTTGCTTATGACTTAATGCATAACACCATCCCCGTTACGAGACTTCGACATTTTATGGCAAAAACTCTAGGATTCAATTTTGTAAGTGCGTTTAGATATATTACACCAGCTTACAAATTAATGCATAACACCATCCCCGTTTACGAATCCTCGATATTTCATAACGGACAACAGGAACTGATTGAGTTTTATGGATGAGATGAAAAATGAAAACTTGCTAATGACATAATGCATAACACCATCCACGTTACGAGACTTCGACATTTTACAGCAAAAACTGAATTCAATTTTATAGGTGGGATTAAAAATTACACCTGCTTATAACGTAATGCATAAGACCATCCATCCCCTTCTACGGAATGGGGAAAGAGATGTCAAAATATATATCGAGATGGTCTACGGTTAAGAACGAAGTATGAATAGAGTCTGTAAATACTTATGTCAATCGACTTCTGATAGATGGCATTGTAAGAAAATATTTTAATTTACTGTTGCAGTACAGTAAATGCCCTCTTTCGTTTCGAAGACAGAAGGTTGCTAATTTTCTCTTCACTTTGAATGAAAAAATTGGAAACACTTGATTTACAAAGGTATAAAAAAATGGAATTAAAGATTCAATAAAAAACAGCGGTAGTTGAATTTTGTTTAACGCCATCCGTTTGTAAATCTAGCCTGATAACCTTATCACTTTGGGTGAAGAAATGCTTATTACCTTATTTATTATCTATACATATAATAAAACAGTAAAAAAAGTGTGTCTGTACATTAAATATATTTCCAAAAAAAATATTGGGGGCGATGGAGACGTAGTAATAGAGTAAGAATTTAAAAAAAAAAGTCTGTCTGTTTGTCTGTATGTCTGTTTGTCTGTTTGTCTGTTTGTCTGTTTGTACACGCTAATCTCCGGAAATACTGGACGGATTCGAATGAAACTTTTTTTGTTATATAGCTATTAAGCCTGGGCAACATATAGGGTATAAATGATTTTGGAAAATGGAACGCCTGATGCAGAACCATAATGGTCCAGCTAAACTATAAGAGATATAAAAATGCCGCCTTAGTAAAAGTTGTTCAGCTGGATGAGCATTTTTCAGAGACATAAAGTCCACGCGAACGAAGTCGCGGGCTTCGGCTAGTATTATAATAAATCAAAGTAATAATAACAATTTTTATTACTTGAGAATATTTCCAGGATTCTTATTTACAAGTATATCAGTGTTTATATCAATGAAACAACTAAGGAAATATACATAGCCACAGAAGATAGAAGACTACCGTTGGCAAAAAAAGCTTGATAAATAAATAAATAAAACAAGTGTTTACATGTTTCTATTAAGGAATACGGTGAATAAAAAATACATAAAATTGTATATGCTGTATTGATTCTATTTACTTACTACTATGTATATATTTGTAGCTTAGAGTCGCAAGACCAAAAATGCTCTGTCTGCCCTATTAGGAAAAAAGACGTGATAGTATGTGTTTATGTATATTTATTCACTGTAATGCACTTAGAAGAACGAAATTAAACATTGAAACTTGTAAACTCAATGTATTCAAATTCTAACATACTTCTATAAAAAGATAGGGGCGCTGCTGTCTATTGAAAAACAAGATGGCTGTCTATGCTAAATTTAGCACTAGCCTAAAAATGTTGCCATTAAAAACAAGATGGTTGTCTATGCTTAATCTAGTACTAGCCTAAAAAGGTTGCCATTGAAAAACAAGATGGCTGTCTATGCTAAATCCAGTACTACCCTAAAAATGTTGCCATTGAAAAACAAGATGGCTGTCTACAAATCATAGAAACCATATTTACATCAATTGGCGTGCCTATTTTTTAATATTGTTTAGCTACCGTGTAATAAAACAGCAGTGTTTGAGAAGTCGGATAATGTACATAGCTCTATATATGTATAGACGCGTATTCGTCTATTTTAGGTTAAGAAAGTACAATGCAGAAATGTATGAAAACTGCCTTCGGGGTCGGTCGCGTAATGAAAATAGAGAGCTTTTTGAACACTGCAAAGTTTGTGTTGTCCCGACAGGACTAGGTTCGACTCACGTAATATTTTACCATCGGAATGAAAATAACACTTTGTTGTTAACAATGAACTATATTTAAAGTTTCATAGATGTGTGAAACAATATTTTTTGCTATCATCATTTGACAATACCTACTCACTGTTTTAGAGCAAAACATTCTATGAAAATTAGAAGTATGCTCTGATGACAAACGCAAAATAAAGATTTAGTTTCAATGTTTGACAAAGTGTACATTATATCATATTTGGCCCCAGTTGTGGTCAATTCTAGACAGAAATGGTGAACGTAAACTTGTAATTGACTGCACCAGAATAACACTGGCCGTTTGTTATTTAGAACCTTTTTTTGATATTAACAACTTACATTTTATTTACGAATAATTATTAATGTTAAGGTAATAAATGATAAACGACAGTGATTTTTTTCTGTAATCAGTCAAAAAATATTTGTATAGCGTCGTATCGAATATAGAGTTATATAGTTTACAGAATAACCACAATAGTTTTGTATCGACTCGTTGTTTTTATACGAAGCCAGAGACATTATCAGATCACATATCTGCCAACTATTTAGCGTAGTATAGTTACCTAGAGCCATAGATATACAATACGGACCATGGCGATGTCGGACGCGGGCCACGGAGGGAAATTTGTAAAGTTATACGTAAATTGTGCTACCTCTGATAGCAGATATTGCTATGTTTTTTGGCGAAATAATATCGCCGTTTTTCATATAAAACTTGCTCTAATGAAATCTGTATTAATATAATACTATAAAAATGTTCACTTCTTAAATTGGTATTACATACTTTATAAATACTTTTTATGAAAACGGCAGGTAGTATTTGCAATTGTTTACGACGAATCGTTTAAAGATGATGCCTAGTAAACTCACTGATGTTTATTTTGTGCAAGCATTAGTATAAAGGCATTGAGTAAGGGAGATAAAGAGTCAATTTCATTGTATTAACACGCATTGAGATTGGGATTTTGTCCATTTTTGGATGTTTGTGGAAATCGTTGGTGGAAGCTAGCCTTACGCACTAGATAGATAGGAAAGATAAATCGGTTAACGAAGTGGTAGGCTTTTAGAAGGATAGTTAGAACTTATGCCTAATAAAAAAAAATTACAGTATACTAAGCGCTAGTTAACATGTCAAATAATGTCAAAAAGATATCTTTTGAACGGTCTATTACTCAGTTGCGTAATGGTACTTAAGTTACCTTCAAGATACAGTTTAAAAAAAAACAGAATAAAGTGTCGTCTCTTCAGTTTTGTTAACTCTAGGCAGTGACAACACGAGTGTCTTTGCAATTGGCCGATTGCCTCTTGTGAATATTTAGTATGAAACGCTCGTTTGTATGTTAGGATCGGGAGAAAAGCAGATGTGACAACTGAAAGATATAAAATGCGTATAATGTCTTAGTGCGATATCACAGAATTAATATAAGTATTACATACAGAATGGAATCTCCTAAGTTCCCGCACAATATGCGTCCCCGTCCCACGTCTCCGCACCTCTCCCCCGTTCCCGCACCTCTCCCCCGTTCCCGCACCTCTCCCCCGTCCCCGCACCTCTCCCCCGTTACCGCACCTCTCCCCCGTTCCCGCCTTGTCGAGGGTGTTTAGCGGGTAGCTGCAGGCGCCTACAACCGCCTCTACGACGGGGAACGAAGACGCATATTACGCGGGACTTTAGGAGATTCCGTTCTGTATGTTATACTTTTTTTTAATTCTGTGGCGACACCCAACTTGCGCTAAGGCTGGTTTTACAGTCACGCGTTTGCAAGCGCGGTTGAACCGCGTCGCGGGCGACGGGCTTTGAGCGTCTTGGATCGTTACATAGTCAACCGCCTTCACTTTGTATGGCGAATCGGGCCGCGCTTCCCAACCGCGCGTGAGTACGCGTGACTGTAAAACCAGCCTAAGTATACTTATAATAATTTGCGTCCAAAAGACAAAATGGCGCGCCACAGAACGTAGCACAGTTTACTTAACGGAAAATATTATATGTAGAAAATGTATTACAGTATTTGGAGCCAGGTTGATGACGTACAGATCTCAGAATGACCAGTATATTATATAGATATATTACTTATAGCGTGCTATTTTATAATTTTAACGTGCTTATGCAGTTAGCATTCGTTTATATTTAGTTAATACGAGAGTATGATTTACATATATAAATATTATAATAAATATATTGATATGGAATCGCACCTATATACGTAATTATTGCTTTTTAGAGTAGACTTAAAGATTCGGCCTATCAAAGGTTTTTATAGGTTCAGACGCTTAAATGTTTATGAGGTGCAAAATTTTGAGTTTAGTTTGTGCCATACGAGAGGAAATGTCGAGAGGTGAACATTTAGAAGTAAAAATTGTCCCATATCTTAATGAAAATGTGTTCAGAATTTTTTAGAAGTTGTACCTACATACATAAATGATAGTATTGTGTGTATATAGTAAGGCATTATTTTATATAGAGCAGGTTTCTTGGGATGTGTCGGCGCATAATATTTTTATTGTATCGTGCAGGTTTTATGTAGAATAAACATGTCTGCGGTTACGGAACGACGTCTACACCTGATCGATGCAATTTTTTATATATAATGAACTGATAAATTAAGATACGGGCTGAATATATCGTAATCATATAAATAAATGTCTCATGAATGATACATAATAAGACATACTTCAAGAGATGTTGAGTCAATAAATATGAACTTTCAGTATGGGGTCAACTGTTATACACGGTGATTTTTCATTGGGTTTTGAAGCCGAAGGCCACTTCATAGGCATCGTTAGTACTCGTAAGACCTAATTAGCTAGTCAAAATAAAAATTCAAAAACAAAAAATGTTGTCTAAAACTCGAAAGTAAAATTGTGAGATTAATTAGTAGTACCGCCGCCATACACCGCCCGCCGGCCGGCCGGGGTCATCGACATTACGCGGCTGGCGGCCGGCGTAGTGGCGGCGACCGACGTGGTCTCGATCGAAAATCATTTACGCAACTTTTTTATCTTATGACATACAGAAATTTGAATTAAACCAATAAAAAGTCAGCGTGTATAGAGAAAAAGATTTGTGGGTCTTTAATTCGCAATTTTGCGATGCGTTGGTCTCATAGTGACAGTTGTTCGTATTGTGAGTCTGAAAATAACCTTAAAGTATGTCTCTTAGTTTAAGTGTCGGCCTGTATTGAAATTATTATAATACATAGAGTTTTAAACATGATGCAATATTTCATAAGGTCTTACAAAATATACTGAAACTATTTTAAGGGTGATTTCAGTACATGATAGTGAACAACTTTCCCCAAGGAACATATGTCGAAATATGAAAAATAATTTACTTTCCATACAAACTCGGATCAGCTGATCGGTCAACTTGTATGGGAGGCCAAAAATTACTTTTTATATTTCGATGCTCGTTCCTTGAGGGAAGTTGAGTAATGGACTGAATTCACCCTTAAAAAGTTTCAGTATATTTTCTAGACCTTATAATATAAACGAGAAAAAAGGTGTGCATGTGTTTTCGTAACTGGGACACTAAAATCGAACGTAATGTAAAATGTATATGTTGTTTATTTTAGTTTGTATGTTGTAAACCTGTCACGTAAGATTTTATAAGCACTTACATTGAATCATGCTACAAAAGTAAATTTATTTTACGCAAGGATGTACAGGACTTTATTTCAGTGCACATTTTCTTGGAGCATATTTTATTTCAATATGTTACTTAAACAGTGAATAAAGCCTGTATCATACCACTATATCAATTTATTTACAGGGATATTTGTATGATTTTATTTTTACGATGTATACGAAATAAAAAAAAAGTAACACCAATCTATCAATATTTGTAGCGTGATTCGGAAATTTGGTAAATCTTTAAAAAAATGGCAAACACGGTGTACCTATTGCCATTATAATAAGATATGATTAGTTAGCTATTAAAAAAAAATGTTTTGAGACATTGGTTCTAAAAATTACATTCCTTTTATTAGGTGCAAATGTTTTAGCAATTTTTTTCTCTTACGAAAATTAAATGTCGGAATTTGATTCAGTATTTATATTTACATGTATTGGTTTCGTAGATAATTTGAATATTTTATTATAATTTGGTACAAGGATAGTTGCCTACTTACCTTCTTATCATGAAATACTATGTGTATTCTAAAATCATCACCATTTATTGTATGATACGAAGATTTTAAAATTTTGGTATCTTACTTATAAAGGTCACATTTTTTTAATGATTATGTTGTAATAACATCGGCTCTGCTCTGAGCGACACGCACTTGGCCAGTTATTTCTTCTTTGGTTAGTTCAGTAACTGAAATAGAAAGTTATTTTTTTATTAAAATATACTTATAGAAGAGGGTAAGTGGACGATTATCTTAATAGTTTAGTTCGTTTGCGAAATGGTGCATAATTTTAGTTGCCATCTTTTTGTTTTGATAGTATTTATTATTTTCTGTGATAAATGATTTTATTTTTGACAAAAAACTTAACTGAAGTTTATTATTCAAGTGTATCTGTGTGATCTAACACAGTGTCGTGTTCATGCAAGTTTTTGGAAATTCTTTAACACGTATTTTATATACAATTAATTACATTACCTACATACTAACTTACGTTTGTAATATAATTTATTTTGTATGGCGTTATTACGCTGTGGGATTTGCTAAGATGTAATTTTCAGCGTAATGGAGAAAGTGTAAAGCTAAGGCTGGTGTCACACTGACTGCTGTATGAAATCAGGCATGGAATATCAGTCAGTATGAGTTCAGCCTAAGGATAAGCCAATATAACACGACTTCCACTCATAAGAAAAAATCCTTCTAATATGGACCTTAGTTCGTACGTATTAGATACAGTTTACAGTAACATCAAGATACAGTTTACAGTTTCACCAAAATTCATCAAAACCAATTTACAACACTTTTGGAACTATTCTATCTAACTATAATTTTGGAAACGTTTCCAACGCTAACAACGCGCCTTTTTAGAATGAAATTGGCTTGCAATGCTAAAAAACTTCTAGGTACCTATCTAAAAAAGGTGCCGAGTTCTGACGCGAGCTAAATTAAACCATATCGCTAACGACATTAAGTAGATATTTCTTTGAATTCCGTTTGCGTTGTAAGATTTCTATACGTGAGTTCTAGTACTTATTCTGTGCTACCGCGAAAATCTGTTAATATGACGTCACTAAAATAGTTTACTGTCATTTTTTTCTGAGTGGAAGCAGTGTTATAAACTTAAAGACAGATATGTACATTACGTAATCGGTTACTCCGCCTATAATGATATTAACGCGGCGATGAAGCAAATTAACTGTTTTATTATTGTAATCACGTTAGCCGTTTAATTTAAGAGTAGGATGTTCTACCTCTAAACAAATCATAGTTGATGTACAATATAAACTTTTAACAAAACATCGCTTTTTATTTCTTTCACACGAGCTGTTCTAAAAAACAAAGTAGTGAAATCGTACTTAAGGAAAATGTCTTAGGCTTAATTTACACAGCGGCGGAATCGAAGCGAAGCGACGAAATCGTACATAGCATAATAAACTTTATATCAATCGTATAATGTTCAAACTAAGGAGTTGCCGGCGGCGACTCGCGCCTAGTCGCTTGACTTCGGCACTTGACGCGCTCACATTCAGTTTGATCATTATGCGATTGACATAAAATTCATTATGCTATGAACGATTTCGTCGCTTCGCTTCCATTCTGCCGCAGTGTAAATTGAGCCTTATAACCTAAATAAATTCTTTATGCAAATAGTCCAAGTCCAGGCGTCTTCGAATAATCTGTAAAAATACATACAATGCGGTTTTCAACCAACTTCTAAAAAGGAGGAGGTCATCAATTCGATTATTCAAAGACGCCTAGACCGATATGGATTTTTTTCCGTTTGAACGTTTACTTCTTACATGGTCCCATAGAAATTTTATCAAAATTGGTTGTGAAGTTTAGTTTTGAAAATGCTGCACACGACCTGTTTACGTTTTTCCAACTATTACATAATAAACCTTCTGTGCTTACCACTGCACTGTGTCTACTCTCTCCAAGTCTCGAACTTCTGTCACAGAATTAATAATAGTATTACATACAGAACGGAAACTCGCACCGTCCCCCGCAATCTGGTGTCCCCGCAACCCTTCCCCCGTTATTGTGAGGTGTAAGCGGCAGTAAAACAGGGTTATTGGTAGTCGAACGTTGACATTACGCGATTCACTTAGGATTATTGAATTAAAATGGTGAGAAACTGCGCACATTATCATTGTTTATCCACGGAAAACAATAAAGAACGAAAATTTTATAGATTTCCGAGTGATAAAAACAGGTAAGCTAAGCAACAAATTCTGTGGTGGCGACCCTGATTGTTTAACTCACACATTTGACGTGTGCACGGACGGATTGTTTCGTTTGTAGTAGTACTAGGTATATTTGCTGCTCCGTTTGTATGAAGTGCCATACCTGTGCTTCTGTGCTCTACCACTAAAGCGATTAACACACTACACCGCACCCCGCTGCGTAGTGTGGGGCCGCCATACAAAAATGACGCGCGGGGACGCGGTGTGAGTGTGTTGAACTGTGCGTGTTTTCTACACAAACGGAGATACTGCAAGCAACGTTAAAACACGCATTCACGCGCTACGCAGTGCGGGGCAATGTGAGAATCAGCCGATTTTGGAATAGCAGACGCTGCTTTGGCAAAATAAAAATAGGGCAACATTTTCGCATTTTATTGGGAGCTACACAGATTTGGAGTATCTTTTCTTTTTGGGCGGCTCTTTGATGACGATTTTGGAGTCTCTGAACCATTTAGTCTATTTTGTAATAGTTGCAGAAGCTGTGGCAAAATAACAATAGGGCAACATTTTAGCATTTTCATTTCATTTCATTTATTAATCGCTAACATGTTGCATAAGATGACAAATATTGGTGCAGTAATACATGTACCCATTTAGGGTGTGGCGATACAAACATGGGTAAAAATTATAGATATTATATGAGTAATCGTTAAATATTATTATTTCTTTCGTATAAATATACTTTTCTCTCTTTCTTAAGTGAAAGAGGTGAATCACAGCACGGGCCATGGCCAAGTGCACAAATTACGTTATAAACTAACTGTAACTACTGGAGAAATTTGCGAACGATACGGCAAGTGTTCAAAACGACAGCTTTTTGCAAGGTATGTATTATGTGTGTTGGAATGTCTAAGATCTGTAAGCTAGTGTGTAGTGTGTATGGTATGACTGCTGTTGTGGAAATAACGATTGGTACTATCTTAACGGTCCCAACGCGCCATTGTGTTTGAATTTCGATAGCTAAATCTTTATATTTACTCAGTTTTTCTGTGTGCGTTGTCTGTAAGTTGTGTGTATTAGGGACCGCGATATCTACAAGGTACACTATATTGTTGGCTTTATCGTGGATAGTAATATCGGGTCTGTTAAAATGGATTGTTTTGTCAGTAATTATTGTGCGGTCCCAGTAAACTTTAAAAGTATTGTTTTCCAATATTTTATCGGGCGTATATTTATAATATGGTTGCTTGGTATCAATTAGTTTATATTTAATGGCTAGTTGTTGATGTATTAGTGATGCAATTTGATCGTGACGGTGTTTATAATCGCTTTGTACTAAACTTTTACAAGCTCCAGTGATATGTTGTATGGTCTCGCTGGCGCTGTTGCAGTGTCTACATAAATCTGTTGGTAAGTTAAGATCTTTTATGATGTACTTTGTATAGTTTCTTGTGTGAATCACCTGATCCTGCACGGCCAGCATATTATTATTATTATTTTAATTTTACAATAATATAATTAATTAAATGAAAAGTTTAATATATTTGTCATGTAACAAAAAAAGAAGGGTTAAAGTAGGTATTTCAAAAAGGGCTATCATGCAGTCAAAATTAGGTAGGTAAAAATATGCTATGTCATTTTATTGGGAAATACACAGATTTGGAGTATCTTTTCTTGTTGGGCGGCTCTTTGATGACGATTTTGGAGTCTCTGAACCATTTAGAGTCTATTTTGTAATAGTTGAAGAAGCTTTGGCAAAATAAAAATAGGGCAACATTTTCGCATTTTATTGGGAAATACACAGATTTGGAGTATCTTTTCTTGTTGGGCAAGGCAACTCTTTGATGACGATTTTGGAGTCTCTGAACCATTAAGATTCCTTTTTAGAATAGCTGAAAACGCTCTGTGGCAAAATAAAAAACAGGGCAACATTTTCGCATTTATTGGGAACTACACAGATTTGGAGTATTTTTTCTTGTTGGGCGGCTCTTTGATGACGATCTTGGAGTCGCTGAAGGCGCGGCGCAGCGCCATGGCGTGCTGCAGTCCCGACACCGCCGTGGTGGACTGCAGCGACGTCAGCGGCCGGTTCAGGTAGTACCCGTACGGGCCCATCTCGCGCCGCTGCCACGGGCTCGTTGTTATCCTGAAACGAGAAAGTTTGTTCACGATTAGGCCCAACGCAGACGACAGACTAACCGTGATGCACTTTTTAGTCTGTGAAAATAGAACCCATGCAATGATATGCAGTTAAACACACGACGCGCGTCGGACTTTTTGCGCGTCGTGTGCGTTACTGAATATATTCTACTGTATACTGCTATGATTGCATGGGTTCTATTTTCACAGACTAAAAAGTGCGTCACGGATAGTCTGTCGTCTGCGTTGGACCGTAACATCCGGTATTAACACGCTCAAGGGGAATAATCCTGATGTGTCAGTGAATCAGGTCTTCTTGTCTCCACTGCAGGAGCACGATCCTCTCTGTGCTACTAGAGCTAGCTATACTTGGCCAGAGCAGCCAAAGGACTTGGTCTACACTCTCCATGATGGCACGAGAGGTCTCAATGATGTTTATAAGCTTTGTTTAGCTGTATTTCCTGAGTCGCCTTCTACGACATCCACGGGAAAACTTCGCATTCTGAATATTCGCGATCTCTTGCAACCGGAGATCCCCTATCTATGACAGCTCACCATATGACGAGCGGAGGCGCGTCGCTGCGCGCGCGCGTGTGCACGAAGGCCGCGAGCGGCGCCACGCCGCACATCCAGATCACCCACTGCTGCATCAGCTTGCGGCCCTCCACGTCCTGTTCCGTGGGCACTAGCGTTTTGTCCTCCTGCGATGCGAGGATCGTCAATAGTAGATTGTTCACAGAGGACGGTTGTCTTAGTGGTTTTAGAGCGGAAGCTTTAACCGAAAGGATACAGGTTCGATAACACCAAGATATTAATTAATTTATTTATTTGTGAGTTGACGTCCTTAGAGAAAATAATGCAGTGCAGTTTGTTACCGCTTCCTGCACTAGCGCTTTGGAAGCGGTAGTAAACTTAGCCGTAAGTAACCATTTGACGTCAACTGAACAATTGTGCAACAAAACAATGACGATTATTAAGAGATATTATAAATATCCTATGATAATAATGATATATTTAAATTGAATTGAAAACACACATGAAGCTATGCCAGATGCCTTCAGGCAGCTCGAAAAATCTGACACCAGCATTCGCGCGGCGCCGGAGGGAATAAAACCGATGGCGTGGCGACGCAATGTATAAACGGGCCTTTAGACATGAAATTGCTTGAGAAATCTAAGGGTTGGGCTACATCTGGCAGCACGGAACAGAACTCTTCTATGCTGCCATCCTTTTCTGTCGCTCAGAACCGTCATAGCTAGAGATAACGACAGAACGCTTCAGCACCGGCTAAGCTAAACCATTTGAATGCTTGAAGATTTTGAACTTTTATATTGAGAATGCAGGCCGCCTCCAGTCGGTCGTTTCGGAAATCCTTGGGGAAGGCCTATGACCAGCAGTGGACTTCCTGTGGCTGATATGATGATAATATTAAGGTTTGTAGTTTTCGTATGTTCGATGAACATAAATGTGTCTCTCTGTCTAATACTTGCTGGATAAAGTAGCCAAAGAGTACTCGCCTCTTCGTACCAGTAGTCGACTAATATTTTGAGGATTTTCACTAGCACGAACCAGAAATGAATGCTGTATATGACCATCCACACGAACAACAGATTCTGAAATCAACACAAAATAAGTAATTTGTTTCTCAGTGACATGAACATTTATTTCGTAATATATCTATGATGCAATGCAATTTTTAGATTATAATAAGCTACTAATGAAGTTCAGAGGAACTAAATGAAAAGCTCCAAGACCTGAGTAGGGTAAATCTTGAGGTTCGACTATTAATGAATCAGTCTAAGACCCAAGTCATGATCGACAGCACGAATCGTAAGGTTGAGGTTGATGGGCAAGAAATTCACTACGTCGATGAGTATATATTCCTAGGCCAGGAAGTTTCCTTCAGCAATCGGCAAGAAAAAGAAATTAATCGCCACATAGACAATGCTCGGAAAAGCTACTGGTCAATGAAAGAGCTTACAAAGGGCAACCTTCCTCTGTCGCTAAAACGTAGACTCATCGATATACGTGTATCTTGCCCGTCCTAACTTACGATGCTCAAAGTTGGTCATTGACTGAGGACCAGAAGTCCAAGCTCAAGATTTGCCAAAGAGCAATGGAGCGGAGTGTTTTGGGTGTTACTAGGTTCGATAAGGTGCCAAACACAACGTTTCGCTCAAAAACAGGCATTGCTGATGTCGGACACAAAGCCGCTAAACTAAAGTTAGATTGGGCGAGGCACGTTTGCCGCGTGCATTCTGATAGATGGGTCACTTTGATAACAAACTGGACTCCCGAAGATGGTCGAAGGAAGAGAGGTAGGCCCCGAAAGCGTTGGTGTGACGACTTGCGATAGTTTGAGAGGGAACGGTTGGAAGTGGCACACGATCGAGATATTTGAAAGAAGATGGGGGAGACCTTTGCCCAGCAGTGGGATAGCATAGGTTAATTTTAAAAAAAAAGAAGAAAAATGAGCCTAAATTGTAGACTTAAACCTAGGAAGGGCTCTTAATTTGCATGAGAACATATATTGCAAGGCGCTTCCGATCGGTCGTACTTAAATATCCTTGAAATGATCATATGTAGGTACCTATGTATTTTAACTAACCTGTAGTATGACCTCCCACAGCGGCACCCTCCTAAACACGAATCTCCTGAACAAGGCTGTGAGCAGGCGATGCGCTAGCGCGGCCGAGCCGGCCGCCCACAGCGCCGTCGGCACCACTGACGTCACACTTTCGCCGCATTTTGCCCATTCGATAAACTGTTAAGCGTCCAAAATCAATGTCAATAAGTGTTAGTATACTTAACAGGCGCAACGAACCGATAGCCAATGGGGCAAAAAGGTTCTCGTATGACAACCGCGTACCGGCAAGCGAAGCGTAGGACACCCCACAAGGTCGTCAGACAACGTGACCAAGGTCGCTTAAAAGTGCTGGATGCAGGCCGCTCTTGATCGGTCATTTTGGAAATCTTTAGGAGAGGCCTATGTCCAGCAGTAGACGTTATGCGGCTGAAATGATGATGATGACTTGATAGGCAGACCCCAGGCTTCACAGCATTAGGTACCTACAGCTGAGGACGGAACTGGGGAATACGCTGAGATGAGGGAGTACTTGATTTTAGATAGATAGGAAGTATGGTTAGCTTATCAGCATCACTTTCGATGATTTTCATCGTACTAGAAGCACAGCTGAAAGGTTGGCCATGCGGTGATATTTCAATGAGCGCAGGTTACGGGCGGCAAAATATGAATATCCTACTGGCGGCAAATGTGTAACTCCGCCACTGTCACCACATTCACGTTCACGAATGACGTAAATGGAGATTAAGGGAGGTAAAGGTAGGTAACAGCCTGGGGTACGGGCAGCAGCATAATCTACGTAACTAAAACTCTACCTGTGAATCCTGTGATCACTTACCCAGCGCAGTGATTATGCTCTTTTTATTAGGGAAGGCCTTAAGTAGCAATGGCTATAAGCCCTACAAGATCACTGCAAGATCAGTGTCGTAAGACACAGCCAAATTTTTATGGTTCTGGCTTTTATTATCTAATACTTTTCACGGCCATCGGCGTCGTTGTTGTTATGGTAATTTTAGTCCACATGGCGCGTTGCATCGACGTAGCGCTGTCGCTGCGTCATTACACATACAAATAATCATAGGTACTGTACGCTAGATGATGCGCTATGCGTGGACGCAACGCGCACTCAGGTTGAGCTACATCTGTCAGCACTTTTCTATGCTGCTATTCTTGACTTCCGTGGCGTAGTGGTCACCATGCTAGTCCGCCACCCAGAGGTTCCGGGTTCGATCCCCGGTCAGGGCAAGTTGGAAAATGGCCTTTTTCAAATTGTCCTGGGTCTTGGATGTTTATCTATATATGTATTTGTTATAAAATATAGTATCGTTGAGTTAGTATCCCATAACACAAGTCTCGAACTTACTTTGGGTCTAGCTCAGTCAGTGTAATTTGTCCCAATATTTATTTATTTATATTATATATTAATTATATTTATTTATTTATATTTGTCGCTCAGAACATTCAGTCGAGCGAGAGAGTGGCGGAACGCAGCGGCGATTCTACGGCGTTCCGTCACTCTTTATCGCTCTGAGCTACAGAAAAGGGTAGAAAATTGTTGTTCCGTGCTGACAGATAAAGCCTAACCCTAACTGCAGCCCGAGAGAAAGCATGAGGGGTAAGCTCATTGCGACTACGTTGTAGCAACGCTGCGTGGCCGACAATGCGTTAAAATATTGGCGTGAGGACCTGCTTTTAGAGCGGATGCACAAGGCTGGGGTGCTCCGAGCGAATCCAACGGCGCCAAGCGGGAATCCAACATGCTATTAGTATGCTTGCTGTGTTGTTTTTATGTTCTACTTAGCAGTGCCGTAAATAACCTTTTTTGCGCCCTGTGGCGAGCTTATTTCATTTTTTATTTCATTCAGGATGATAAAATAAAGCACAAGGAACTTGGTGTTGGTGGTTTTTGATGATACTGGCATGTAGGTACGTATGTGTTGGAATCGAGCACTAGGGACGCAGCGGGAACTTATCAGGAGCAAACCGAAAAAACAATAGTCCTGCCTGATCTGGCCGTTCTTGCGCCCCCCAGAGTCTACGCCCTGTGCCTGGGCACCGGTGGCACCGCCCTATTTACGGCACTGCTACTTAGATCTAAGTACCTTATGTGTTAATCCAGGGTGTCTGCTTCCTACATACCAAATTTTATCCAGCCGTTTGCGCGTGAAGAAGTAACAAACATACACATACAAATTTTCGCCTTTAAAATATAGGTATTAGTGTGATACCAAGACCCAACGTTGGAGAAATTGTTTCTAAACACAGTTGTAGGCTTACCTGGACACTTTCTGACTGCACAAAGCGCCATAGCGACTCCTCCCACATCACAAAACTTGGCAGCAACAGCTACATGCAAACATTGGGTTTGTACAAAACGTTTCTTGAATTTATCAAGTTTTTAACCAAAACATATTGACTGCTATGTCACCATGATCGCTTTGACATGTTTCAGCCCAAAGTGTCACACATTGGGGGAAGCAAAGAGCAAAAAAAAATTTTTACGAGCGTAGTACTTTCAAGCTCCGGGCGATGCATTTTTTTTAATTTTCGGACTTTTTTTTTACTATTATACATCTTTTTTATTCAATATTGGCTCTTTTATAGGCAATAGGTAAGGCAAGCAACCATTCGTCATAATTTTGAGAGTCAAGTGACGCGCCACGTAAGAGCTGCAAAGCTAAGAATTCAACCAGGAACACCTTACATAGTATTTGATCTTACTGGCAAGGCTATAGGTAGACAATACGTTATTATCACCAGGTCTTTTTCAGTCTCCACTGCACGAATCTCTCTGTACTGCCAGAGCCATACTTGGCCAGAGCATTTGGCTTACTCTCGTAACTGGCCAGACGGGTTGAAGTGGTCTCACTTTAGTTTGTTTTTTCTACATTCACTTACGGGAAAGGCTGGGACTCCCTATAAAACCAAGAGGCAGCTATTTTATTGCGTATGTTTTTAGTTAATATTTGAAGAGTATATAAACCAAAAATACCACTTAAAAGAAATATTTTTTTAAATCGGCAAAAAAATTTGTTAAATAATGAGATAAACATTAGCATTTCAAATATAAGAGTGGGAGCGTGGAGGGGTCATCTCACTATCTCTTTCTTACGCGCGAGACCTAATAGCAGTGACGTCAAAAGCGCTGTAAGTGCATCTTTTTGGAACGAAGTTCCTTATCGCGCGTTGCGAAAGGCTAGACGGAAAAAATTAAGATCAAAAGTTGTAACGACACTTTTTGCTATAGTTGTAAGCCGTGCGGCGTGCGCGTTTCTCTGTTTGTCTCTCTCTCTCTCTTGAACTTCGTTCCATCCGGACAGATTCCCCTTCCATCAGATTCAAAAAGCTTTTATCTAACTTATTTTAGGTCAGATTTAAAAAAATCTCCCATGGTGGTCTGGGAGAAATAAAAAAAACTTAGAATGTACCAGCTGCTTCTCTTCCCACGCAGATCGTAAAAGCCGATCGAGGGAATGGGCAAAAATGCAAATCATGTTAACAGGCGATGCGGCTAGCAACCCATCACTGTATTGATTGCTTTTCCATCTTCTCGCCCACCATGACGCTAAAAGTGGCTTTTGGGTCTTGTGGCCCTGGGCTCTGCATAGAACCGCAAGACCCAAAATGCTCTGTCTGCCCCATTAGGGATAAAGACGTGATAATATGTATGTATGTATTTAAAAAATCATTTAGTTCTCGGTTTCGGATTATGTTACATTAATACGAATAATAAAAAATAATTGATTAAAATACTGTATTTCTGTACCTACTTATCCTTTCCGTTGGGTTTTAGAGCATTTACCTAACAAACATCATGTCAATTTCAGGCGATGCAGTAAAATCGCAGTGAAACTGAGCGTCATAACTTTATCGTGAATCGATTTTTTCTTATTAATACTCGTACTTACATTTACGTATTAAAAATATTGACAGAAGTACCGTTAAAAATTAAACTAAAAAAAAACTTTAAAATTCTCGAATTACCAAACAACCTACTCGGTAAAAAAAACCCATGTATTTATTTCCCCTAGCAACCCTACAATAAATACCTACAAAATCAATAGATGTCACTATCAAATACCTAGACCGCACTATGGAGATTTTTTCACCGTCGTACATAGGCCCGGGGCAAGTTTCATCCGCATACTAACCTTACGCAGGGTGTACCGTGATCAAGAAGGCGGTTGCCCCGGGCCGGCTCCCCCCATGGCACTGCGGGGGGGCGCAGCCTGCCTGTGACTATCCCAAATTGGGGTACGTTGTGCGTGTAATTTTTGGTAGTTGGACTAGCGTTCTGCGCGGTCCATTATAAATCCTTATTCGTAAATAACCGACTAAGTACATGTCGGGCCACGCTCAGGTTTCGTAGCAGGGATTCGTAGTTGCGAATGCAGACTTGAGTTTGAGTTCATGTCACAAAAAACGTCTTAAAACGAACTCCTATTGAATTTGTATGAAATTTTCCTTTTTCGAATACATTTTATAAATTGTTCGCTTATAATTTAATTTGTAGACCCTACTTAGCTCTGATAGTTTTCCTTTAAACTTTATATACGTACTAGCTGTAGCCGCAGGCTTCGCTCTACGTGGGAATTTCGGGATAAAGAGTACCCTATGTCCTTCCCCGGGTCTCAAAGTATATTCATACCAAATTTCATCCAAATCGGTTCATTAGTTAAAGCGTGAAGGGGTAACAAACAAATATACAAACTCACTTCCGCATTTATAATATTAGTAGGATAATACTGCTGTGAATTTTTTACGTATTCATACGAATATATAGATGTCAACCTGTACTGTAATGATATGTACCTATGTATATGTTAATAAATAAATAAAAAAATAACCGTGTAGGAGATAGAGAGAAACAAAAATTACACTAAACCAAATATTTCATAAACGAATTATGAACCACACCATGGGGTCGAAAAAAGAAAATTGCTTCGTCGTTACTAGTACGGGGGCTACATTTAAAAAAAAATTGCTAAACCTATTTTAGTTAAAAATTTCTTGTTTTTGCAATGTCAAATATTGCAGAGTGATGAAGACAAACATATTTAACTTAAATAGTTGCAGCAAATGTTTCTATTTTTTTGTATAAATAAGTTATGATTATGAATAAATAAGTTAGAATATTTCTGACGCCGCTGGAAACCCTGCTCATTTCTCCGATTTCAACATCTATTATTTGACAGGCAAACTACAAAAAGACTTTCGACTCCGACTTCCAAATTTCAAGCGATTACTTAATAACTTAAAACAGCAGAACCGATTTTCATTAAACATAACCAAGCTTAGAACCACCGCAAGGAAACTTGCTTTTACGTAAAAAACCACAACGAAATCGGTCTATTTGTCCGAGAGCTACGATGGCACAGACAGACAGACATTACCATCAAACTTATAACGCCCCTTTTTGTCCGGGGTTAAAAATAACAAAAACAAAGAAAATAACGAATAAATAAAATAAATACGAATTTATTCCAGTACTAACCAACTACCGCAGCGTGACGACTCCACTCGCGCTGTGTAAGAAAACACAAGATCAGACACTCTTTATTCACAACACGGTATAAAAACATTTATATTTTGTACAGGAGAGGTACAGTGCTACAATGAGAAGATCGAAGTCATTACCATTTTGATGGTACAAATAACACTAATTTATCTATGCAATGATAAATAAATGAAATAGTTTCTGTTATTAACTAAACAAAATCAAATTATTTATAAAGGATATGCTGTGTTAGGCAGGACCAAACGACATGTTCAGTCTATATCTGTCTCAACCTCTACGTGCGAAAGAGATAGCAGAATACGTCGCGTAATTTTTATTTAATCTGTACTAATGTATATTTTTAACAGACTTCCAAAAAAGGAGAAGGGTACCAATTCGTCAGAATCTTTTTTTTAAGTACGTTTATCGATTTTTCAAAGACACCTGGACCGATTTGAAAAATTCTTTTTGTTTCATAGGGGATATATGTATTTCAGGTAGTCCCATAGAAATTTTCTTCTCGTCTTATATTTAAGAGCTGGGCTCTTGTCGGTGGAGTGCTTTCCATGTCTCTCTTCCTTCCGCTAAGTTCTTAACCTCTTTATATGTTTTCACGTTTAATTTTTCTTTTATTTGGTCTATAAATTTTCTTCAGAAGAAAAAGAAGAAGAAGAAGAGAAGAAGAAAATTATAGAAATTTTATCAAAATCAATTTTGCAATTGTCAGTTTTTAGTTTCAAAAAACTACTTAGATTAAATTTACGATACAAACAAATCGATCAATTTGTAGCACTGTCCTCGTTTACAACTTCAGTACAAAAACATCGAGTTCATTACAAAAGGTTTCTCGATCTTCAAACAGTACTAACAGTGCTAGGTGCCGCCGGCCGCGGTCGGCTTGGCTTTGAGGTCTAAACTGCGTAAAGGGTCGTTCTGGCGAGCCTGCAACAAAAACAGTACGTTAATTCATACATACATACATACTATCACGTCTTTATCCCTAATGGGGCAGACAGAGCATTTTGGGTCTTGCGGTTCTATGCAGAGCCCAGGGCCGCAAGCAAGACCCAAAAGCCACTTTTAGCGTCATGGTGGGCGAGAAGATGGAAAAGCAATCAATACAGTGATGGGTTGCTATCCGCATCGCCTGTTAACATGATTTGCATTTTTGTCCATTCCCTCGATCGGCTTTTACGATCTGCGTGGGAAGAGAAGCAGCTGGTACATTCTAAGTTTTTTTTATTTCTCCCAGACCAGCATGGGAGCTAACAAACATTAATTCATCATATTTCAAATATAAATAAAAAAATATATATCTAGGGACAAATTACACTGATTGAGCTAGCCCCAAAGTAAGTTCGTGACTTGTGTTATGGGATACTAGCTAAACGATACTATATTGTATAACAAATACATATATAGATAAACATCCAAGACCCAGGACAATTTGAAAAGGCCATTTTCCAACTTGCCCTGATCGGGGATCGAACCTGGGACATGGGTGGCGGTCTAGCATGGTGTCCAGTACGCCACAGAGGTCGTCTAATTTATATGACAAATGTCAAAGAAACAGTACGAAAGAGTCGGCCTCGGCGAACATTCTGCGACCAAATTGCAGACGTTCTAAAAAAGGAGAGGTACAAAGTACCCGTAACCGAAGGGCATGTATGAATAGATTGATGAGTTTAAATGAAGCAAAAGAGGTTTGTCAGGATCTTAGCAAGTGGAGGTCCATAGTCTCTGCCTACCCATGTGGTAAACAGGCGTGATATTATGTATGTATGCATGTGTAGAAACCACTTTTGTTATAAAAAATTACAAACGTGTGCTAAACCTATTTTAGTTTAAATATGCTGTGTCTCGCTCTTTTGAATGTCAAATATTGAAAAGAGGGAAAGGGACTAATGAATATGAGAGTAAATAACTCATCGCCGCTACAAGCTAAATACGATTTCAATCATACATACCTGTCGTTTTAACTTCTTAACATTGTCATAGCTCTTATTCTTCTTCTTCTTCGCTGGCGGTGCTTCCGCCCCCTCCTGCTCCCCTTCCGGTTCATCAGTCCTTAGCGCTGCCGGAAGTAGGTACTCAGGAACGTGCGCTAAGTGCGCTTGCAGCCTTACAGTGTGCAACGCCTTGTCTCTTCTCAGAGCGGCCAGGTCTGTGGGGTTCTCTTCGAAGTAGCCCTGGAAGAGAGATCTTTGTAGGGTTGTTTTGGTTTAAAAAGGGGGGAGGGGGGAGGTAAGGTGGTCAGGGAGAAGATTAGTCGTTCATCAACGTTTTATGTGCGATAAAAGTCATCATGTGGAATTTGACTAGATACAATTATTTGACTGACGCTTTTTTTTCAGATAGTTTTGTGGCAATGTAGCCATATTATATCGGAAGTTTTGTTAAAAAAAATAGAAAATAAAGACCGGCCACGTGCGAATCGGATTATCGCACTAAGGGTTCCGTTCCATTATCGATAAAAAATCGCGTTTGTTGTATGGTATTTGTTGTTATAGCGGCAACAGAAATACTTATTTGTGAAAATTTCAACTGTCTAGCTATCGCGGTTTTTGAGATACAGCCGGGTGACAGACAGACGGACAGACAGCGAAGTCTTAGTAAAAAGTAGTTAAGTATATCTAGAACAGCTACAGAAAATCCACTGCGGTTTTCTTGTGGCTGATATAATGTAGAATAGCACCTCTAAGCACATCTTATTTGGATACCGATTCATTGTTTGCATGCGATAGTTGTACTACATAAAGCAATCGCTTTTTGAGAGGAGAGGATTTGACAGTGTTCGATGTTGGACAATATATGAACAACAAAAAAAAATAGATGTTTTTATGAAAACATCTAAAATGCATTTCTAGGTATCTAAACGAAAAGGTGTCGAGTTCTGACGCGAGATAAATTAAACCATATCGCTAACGACATTGAGAAGATATTTCTTTGAATTCCTTCGCTGAGTCAGACTTCTGAACGTGATTACTAGTTCTATTCTGTTCTTCAGGGAAGTAGCCTTTTAAGGACGATAAGACCTAATGGACCGACTAGACATTCCGGTAATAGGACCTAACGCACCGAAAGGATAGATTAGAAGCATTTGAAATGTGGTGCTGGAGGAGAATGAAAAAAATAAGTTGGACAGAAAAAATTACAAATGAGAAGGTACTAGAGGATGTGAGAGAGAAAAGACAAATAATACAGATTATAGAAAATAGAAGAGGGAAAATGTTCGGTCATCTACTACGCCACGATGCGTTCTTTAAAACAATAATGGAAAGAAATATAGAAGGAAAGAGAGGAGTAGGAAAACCCAGAAGAAAATTTATAGACCAAATAAAAGAAAAATTAAACGTGAAAACATATAAAGAGGTTAAGAACTTAGCGGAAGGAAGAGAGACATGGAAAGCACTCCACCGGCAAGAGCCCAGCCCTTAAATATAAGAAGTAGCGCCGAAAGGCTTTAATAGGCTTATTTTTATGTTACATCATACATAACAAATAACTTATTTACTATAAAGTGAATCAAAGTAAATCCTTTTGTTTTCGGTTTCGGATTGTTACTTTTTAACCTTGAATAATAGAAAAATTAAGTCAACTATAGACTTGGCTGCCGCGAACTCAAAGTGGTAAGTAGATGTTCTAAAATTATTATTTAACGGTTACATGCAAATATGACTGACAGAAAGAAGTGGAAACAGTTAACATACAGAGCCGACCCCAAACAGGGAAACGGCGAGGAGAATGATGATGATGATGGTTCTTCTTCTTCTTATATTTAAGAGCTGGGCTCTTGTCGGTGTAGTGCTTTCCATGTCTCTCTTCCTTCCCCTAAGTTCTTAACCTCTTTATATGTTTTCACGTTTAATTTTTCTTTTATTTGGTCTATAAATTTTCTTCTGGGTTTTCCTACTCCTCTCTTTCCTTCTATTTTTCCTTCCATTATTGTTTTAAAAAACGCATCGTGGCGTAGTAGATGACCGAACATTTTCCCTCTTCTATTTTCTATAATTTGTATTATTTGTCTTTTCTCTCTCACATCCTCTAGTACCTTCTCATTTGTAATTTTTTCTGTCCAACTTATTTTTTTTTATTCTCCTCCAGCACCACATTTCAAATGCTTCTAATCTATCTCTATCCTTTTTGGTCATCGTCCACGTTTCACATCCATACAAAGCAGTGCTCCATATAAATGTTTTATTAAATCTTTTACGTAAACTTTCTTTAATACCAGAACAAAATATATATTTTTTACTCTTAAATGTACTTTTTGCAATGATGATGGTTACATACCTGTAATTTCTTGCAGTTGAGCAGCTCTTGCTTGATCTCCTTGAGCCGCGCCTCCCGCACCGCTATCCTGGTCACGGCACGCCACGCGTCCCGCGACCGGTACCGGAAGCCCTCTACCTCCTCCAGTGCGAATTCGTACTTCCTGTGAGAGAGGCATGCTCGTTTACCGTTGCGTGAGACGTTGCGGTCGGTTTGAGGGGGGGAGAGGTCAGGGAGAAGATTAGTCGTTCATCAATGTATTATGTATATCGTTATCATCATGTAGTCGTGCTACTAGTAAAATGAACAAATATTTCTGATGTATTACTTTTTTTCGTTTTCTATTCAATTGGGTACTTTCCTGGGTCAAAAATAAGTTCAGTTCAGAAGTTACGGGGGGGGACACACTTTTTTCCACTTTGGAAGTGTCTCCCGCGCAAAGTATTCGGTTTAGAAAAAAATGATATTAGAAATCTCAATATCATTTTTGAAGACCTATCCATAGATACCCCACACGTATGGGGGGCTTGATGAAAAATTAATTTTTGAGTTTAAGTTCTAAGTATGGGGAACCCCCAAAATAATTGTTTTTTTTTCTATTTTTGTGTCAAAACCTTAATGCGGTTCACATAATACATCTACTTACCAAGTTTCAACAGCATAGGTCTTATAGTTTCTAAAAAAAGTGGCTGTGACATACGGACGGACGGACAAACAGACAGACATGACGAATCTATAAGGGTTCCGTTTTTGCCATTTGGCTACGGAACCCTAAAAAATTAACCGTCACTTGTCATGATAATGTCATGGGATTTTAGATTTATAATTGCAGAACAACTGATAGTAAGAGCGCTATTTGACTCCCAAGAAACTATGATGTTACTAGATGTTTCATAAAAATCCCGTAGAAAATGTTGCTTTTGACATATAGAAAAAAAATCTAGTATAAATAAATTATCTAATTACTGATCTTTCCAGCGCGGCAATGCTGCCAGCATTTTGGGCACCTTTGCACGGGAAACGATGAAGGGCGGTTTATATGACTGATACTTGTATGTACTTAGTAATAGTTTTGACAGTGTTTATATGACATATTGTATTTTATTTGTCCAAGCCTATTAATAAACTGATTACTGAATGAACATTTGTTTTTTTTTATTTTGTTGGAAAATGGCGGATTAGAAAATCATTATACAATTAAGTAACTAGTGGAAACGTTGTTCATTTTTGTTCCAAATGTTTTTTTTTTGTTTATCAAAAAAATAAATTTCTTGTATTTGTATTTTCTATGTAAGGATTTTTATAATTATAAGATAATTTTCATTCAGTATCAAAATACCCTAACCAAATATTAATAAAATAAATTAAATGCCAAAATACCATAAGCTACTAATAAAAAACTATCGCACTACAAAGCGTATGGTTTACGTCGGTTGAAAATTAAAAAAAGACAGTACTTACTGCAAAACTTTTTGACTGTTGAACCCTTTAGCTAGATGTGACTCCACCGCATCCATGAGAGGCTTCTCCCGTATTGACACGAACGACAGTACTGATCCCTAGGAATAAAAGGAATTGACATTAAAAAATCTTTTTTTCTAGGCCACAAATTCATAAAAATTTTAAACCTAAACTTATTTCAGAAAAAAAATGTTTTGTCTCGTTTTTTCTATGTTAAATATTGAAAAGAAAGGGACAAAACACGTTTTAACTAAAATAGGTTTAGCAAACGTTTGTTAATTTATATAAATAAGTATGAGAGTAATATTATGTCTCCAAACGTTATTAAAACGATGATTTTGCCAATATCAAGGTTGAAGATGACACGATAATATATATTGAAATAAAAACTAAATTATAAAAAAGTCTT
The DNA here is from genome assembly GCA_963555685.1 of Acrobasis consociella. NCBI lineage: Eukaryota > Metazoa > Arthropoda > Insecta > Lepidoptera > Pyralidae > Acrobasis > Acrobasis consociella. The sequence goes on from OY743118.1 coordinate 1,975,853, forward strand.
CTTCTTCTTATCGTGTGTGTTAGTGACTAACACTAGTGTCAGAGTTTTAAACCGCCTTAAAGGCCTCTGACATGATTTTAGGTAACGACCCATGTCAAAGACAGTGACCGAAACCGACGGCTTAACGTGCCCTCCGAAGCACGGATCATCTTACTTATCAGACAATCAGGTGATCAGCCTGCAATGTCTTTACCAAACTAGGACAACTACACAAAGTCGTTGCCCCCGCCGGGAATCGAACCCGCGACCTTCGGGTATGATCCGAACGCTCTAACCACTACACCACGAAGGCAGTTATATAAAAAAAGTTAAAATTATACATTGTGATATTTGACTAAGACTTGTATTCTTACAACTCTTCTGTTCTTATTTTATTAAAGCTAAGAACGACGGCTTTTAAAAAATATAAAACTTATTTACTACACAAAGAATTACAAATCTTAGTGTAACATACTACGCCGCGCTGCTCTCACTATAATTATTATTTTTGTCTAGTAAACGAGTTCTATAAATTCTTAAGTCGCATCGCGTCTCCGTCTAAACTGACCCTAAATGAGATAAACTTATTATTCATTTTATTAATACTACTACAGTGGCGGAGCCTCCTTAGAAGCCGATTCCCATCGAGTTCCCTTAGGGGCTTCTAACATATATGCATTTATTACTAATAACAATTATAACCTTCGTATATCGGCGCACTTACTATTTTCATAAGCCGTAAACTAGTAGTATGACTGGATTACACGCACCCACATATTCAAAATACGAAAATTCCCTCTGGTTATTGAAATAATCTCACAATGATAAATGCATAAACACACTCAGATACATATTATTCACACTAAGTTAATAAAAATAAGCCGGACATGGAACGGCTTATTATATAGCTGTACTAGTCCAAATTCTCACCCAACGCCACTGTACTACTATCAAACGGTCAACTCACCTAATAGTCTTTAAAGACCGACCGTTTCATTAATTTAGCCGATCATCATCAAGGCAAGTGTTAGGAGCGGCGACTCAACAGTAAACGTCGCGTCTTCTGTCCTTCATCGTTTCTTCACGACTGAGGGTCACTTCTACATTTTTAATTAACCTATATGCCTGCGTTTTACTAGAGTGGGGAGGACCATGAATTTCTTTGCTCTTTCTGACTCATTTAAACGCCAGGCTTTTCCTTTTGTCGGTTTTATTCTAAAGTACACTATCATATACGAGTAATACGTAATTTAACGAGCGTGCGAAGTTCTCAGTCTACTTTAACGTTCCGGCGTTTGTACGTATCTCTTTATGTTTCATCATCATCAACATGTCAGCCACAGAAAGTCCACTGCTGGACATAGGCCTCCCCCGAGGATATTTAAAAATGACGGATCAGAAGCGGCTTACAATTAACCTATGTTCAAAGATTACGAGTATAGCCCTTCCTAGCTTTAAGTGTACAATGTAGGCTAATTTTTTCTTTTTTTCAATTAACCTTTACTGCCCCACTGCTGGGCAAAGGTCTCCCCCATCTCCTAAATATCTCGATCGTGTGCCACGGTCAACCATCCTCCCTCTCAAACTGTCGCAAGTCGTCACACCAGCGCTTTCGGGGCCTACCTCTCTTCCTTCGACCATCTTCGGGAGTCCACTTTGTTACCAAAGTAGCCCATCTATAAGGATGCATGCGGCAAACGTATACGCATTAGGGGTAACGACAGGGTCAGAAAAGTAAGATTGTGGATAGTCCGTCTTTTAGATTATCCAAAAATAATGGACCCATATTTTTCAGTTTACCAAAAAAGTAAAAAATTACAGAGATACTGAGCATCAAAGTTCCGGAGTAACCGCTGAGTAAAAATCATACCCAGCTGTGACGTCATGCACAATTTGAATGCGCTTTATCTTTGTCATTTTTTGATTCTCAGAGAAAAGAAAAAATACGTGTACAATATTTTTTTATAATCTAACCAATGGGCCAAAATATTTTTCGGTTCGTCATACCTTTTCTACATCCATCCATCCAATCCATCCAACAGGTTTTTTTGTCTCCACTGCAGGAGCACGACCCTCTCTGTAGTACTAGAGCCATAGTTGGCCAGAGCAGCCAGAGGACTTATCCTACACTCTCCACGTTGGCCAGACGGTTTGGAGAGGTATAATGATGTTTATAAACTTTGTTTAGCTTGTATTTCCTAAGTCGCCTTCTACGACATCCACGGAAAGACCTGGAGTTGTCCTATTCTACTCGGGAAACCACACGGCGCGGCGGCGAAGTTATCGTGTATTATAGTCAATTTATAGTCATGTTTGAGTTACCTGGTTATTCCCCCTGGCGGTCCGCCCCGCGCGGTGCACGTAGGAGCTGACGTCGAGCGGGAAGTCGAAGTTGACGACGTTGGCCACGTGCTGGAAGTCGATGCCGCGCGACACGCCCGACTCTTTGTCGCGCTTGCGTTTTGATGCTTGCTGTCCAAAAATCACACTAATATTATATAAACACGCTGACTTTTCATTGGTTTTGGAAAAGAAAATGTCGTATAGTAAATAAATTACTCTATCCATATACATAATCCAAATTTCTATATGTCATAAGATAAAAAAGTTGCGTAAATGATTTTCGATCACGTAGTTACACCGGCCAAAACAGCTGCATAATGTCGATGACCTTCGGCCGGCCGGCGGGCGGTGTATGGCAGCGGTACTACTTATTGATCTCACAATTTTACTTTCGAGTTTTACACAACATTTTTTGTTTCTGAATTTTTATTTTAAACCAATGAAAAATCACAGTGTACTTATGGTTTTCAAGCCGAAGGCCACTTCATAGGCATCGCTAGTAAGACCTAATTAGCTAGTCAAAATAAAGGTTACCAATCCTAAAGACGAAATTTTGCCATAAGAATCTTATTTGTTCGAAAACGTTTTTTTTTTTCCATATTTTCATTAAACCGAAATTTCATTTGAAAACTTATTGATAAACCGATTGTTAATTATAATTGTTTTCAATATCTAAATGTTTTGAAATCCTTACTTGGTATTTGCGTGAAGTTACTAATGGAAGATGATTTAGACGTCATAAACATATTTTCTAAATTATCTAAAGATTTTTCTTTTATTGACATCTTATTAAAATCTATCATCTCTTTTCAACACGCAAAACGGCTAACATAAAATTATAATTATATTTACTATGGCTCTCTCCCTGGGGTGGTCGCAGTTCTAACATAACCTAACCTATAGTTTTTCCATAACCAATTTTTCTTGTCTTTGTTATTTTCGCCCTAAGTTTGAGTATAAAAATACGTTGGTTTTTTTTTATTATAAAAATATATACTTAGCTTGATTCTTGTTAAACGTGTTTTTTTTAATAATGAAATTTATGAAACACACTTGTTAAGAAAACGAAACAGTAGCTAAGTAATAATAGTAAATAAGTGACTTCGACCTTTAGTACTAGTGAACAAGATATATGTCGAACGAAAAAAAAAATACTTTTGAAATTTGACTATGTGTTTTTCTGGAAAATGAAACATAGGTAAAATGAGTTTATTGATTGAGAAAAATTGTGTAAAATAATCAGTTTGGTTTTTAAAACTTCGATATACCGTTTTCGATCATCTGAAATTCGAACAGTAAAGTTTCAACAATGATAGGTTACCGATATTAACTCAACGATACTATATCTTATAACAAATACGTATAGACATAGATAAACATCCAAGACCTAGGACAATTTGAAAAAAAGGCCAAGTTTTTGTGTATGTTTGTTACTTCTTCACGCGCAAACGGCTGGATAAATTTTGATAAATTTGGAGCTGGAGCTGATACCCTGGATTAAGATATAGGCTACTTTAGGCGCGGGTAACACCATAGGGTGAAGGTAGTAAATAATAAGTTTTGTATAAAAACCAAAAGAATGAAGTTCGTTACTGCAAAAGCTTTATGAATACTTAACTTTATTAATTCAATTATGTTTTGTAAAAAAAATTGACGCAAAAAAGTTTAGATTTGGATTCCAACACCTAAAAAAAATTTTGGATAGTATAACTTTAGTCAAATCGCATGCAGTTGACAATCCGCGGCCATCTTGGATTTCATCATCATATCAGCCACAGGAAGTCCTCTGCTGAACATACGCCTGCCCCAAAGATTTCCAAAACGACCGATCGGAAACGCCTGGCGTCTCGGATTTAAATAAAACAAAAAGCTCAGTTTTTGATGAAAATTGCTTGGGATAAGGCCCCGCGGGGAGCTTGCTTACTTGAGGGGGGGGGATCTAGCGAGGAGGGGTTTGGGCTTCAAGTGAACGTTAGAGGTAATTAAACATATGTAGCTTCCAAAAGAATGTTATCATCATCAACAGGTCTTTTTAGGCTCCACTGCAGGAGCTCGACCCACTCTGTACTACTAGAACCATATTTGGTCAAAACAGCCAGAGGGTTTGGCCTACACTCTCCACGCTGGCCAGACGGGTTGGAGAGGTCTCATTGGTGTTTATAAGCTTTGTTTAGCTTGTATTTTCTAAGTCGCCTTTTACGACATCCACGAGAAGACTTGGAGTGCTCCTATTCTACTCTACCGGAAACCCCACGGCATGTACTTACCGATTTTTTTTTCTTAATTTTGTTTGTATTTGAAAGGATCAATTGTGTTTTTAGCTAGATATGAAAATTTCAAGAGTTTAAAGAAGTGATTAATATTTACACAACATAATTACCTTTTTCTTCTTCGCTCTCTCTTCTATCGGTAATATGCCACCATCTGGTTTTTCCAGCGCTTTCTCATCCGACGCTATAATGATCTGATACCGCCCTCTGTTGAACTGATCGACAGAGAGACATCTCACGGCTGCTGGCAACTCTGAATTAAGCACGCAGGACCCTATCTTGAACTGCTCTAAGTATAGTTTTAACCTACGGACAATATCAAAACTGTAAAAAAGGGTGTTTAAACAAATAATATATGTCCAAAAAAAAATTGGAAGATGGAGACATAGGAATAAAGTAAGAATTTAAAAAAAAGTCTATCTGTTTGTACACGCTAATCTCCAGATGAGATTTTCCAGAGACATCAAGTCCACGCAAACGAAGTCGCAGGCTTCGGCTAAAAGGATAATTAAGACTTTATTCCGTGTGGTGTACTTTAGTTACATTCCCTGATGAAGCCCTCCGGATAAGGTCGAAACATGTCGGCAGTAGCTGACTCTATACGTGGGTAAACAGTTAACTCATTTTAATAATGTTATAAGATCCCGCGCAATATGCGACCCGTTCCGTGTCCCCGCACCTCTCCCCCATTCTAGGTTTGAAGAACCTGCTCAATATCCTCAATCCTCACAAGGCAATACAGGCAGGTACAGCGAGGATGGGGAACGTGGAAGCATATTGCTCAGGACCTTAAGAGATTCAGCTCAGTATCTAATACTTATATTAATTCTGTGCTATAGAAGATGATCAAATAACTTTAACTCACTTATAACACCGATCAACAGTCCTTACAAAAATGATGCTCTTGCCCCTAATGAGGTTCAACTTCAGCAAAGCGTACAAGATGGCCGCCTTGTCATCTTCCTCCGCAAACAGGTGGTAGTGTTGCAGCTGCGACGACGGGGCTAGCTCTGGCTCCTCCAGCTTTAACGTGACCGGGTTACGGAGGACTATCTTTTTTAAGCTTAGCACGTCGTCTGAAAGGGTAGCGGAGGCCAGCACGGCTTGGTATATTTTTGGTAAATGGCTGGAAAGGAATATGTAAACACTTACAAAGAAAAATAATAATACTATTCATATAAGTTAAATAAAATCCAAGTAGATATTAGGAATCTATACATATAATAAAACAGTAAAAAAAGTGTGTCTGTACATTAAATATATTTCCAAAAAAAATATTGGGGCGATGGAGACGTAGTAATAGAGTAAGAATTAAAAAAAAATATCTGTCTGTTTGTCTGTATGTCTGTTTGTCTGTTTGTACACGCTAATCTCCGGAAATACTGGACGGATTCGAATGAAACTTTTTTTGTTATATAGCTATTAAGCCTGGGCAACATATAGGATATAAATGATTTTGGAAAATGGAACGCCTGATGCAGAACCGCAATGGTCCAGCTAAACTATAAGAGATATAAAAATGCCGCCTTAGTAAAAGTTGTTCAGCCGGATGAGCATTTTCCAGAGACATAAAGTCCACGCCAACGAAGTCGCGGGCTTCGGTTAGTATTATAATAAAATTAAATTATATAAAAATCTGCAGCTCCATTTTGAAACTTTTCGGATGGAGCTGCAGATTCTTTTTTGCTACCGATTTTTTTTAACAACAGTATAATGTCTAACAAAATATACTAACACTATTTTAAGGGTGAATTCAGTTCATGATACTGAACAATTTTCCTCAAGGATAATCCAAAGGGTAAAAACGGGACCCTTTTACGAATTTATCTCTAACTTTGCACCCACTATCACGCCAAAGGAGGTTGAGTCTAGCGGCCCTCGACTCTGTCTACTTAGAGAGCAAGACCCTAAAATCCCTAAATGCTCATTTCCAGTTTTGTTCTCTACAAAACTAGATTGGTTGTCTACTCTAACATGTTTCAAAACTCAAAACCAATGTTCACCCCCAAACTACACAACTTATTTTGATAAAAATTCATGTCATGTACATAGTATGTTTTTTTTACTTTTCTATCTGAGTTGATTGAATGAAAGGTAATTTGCGGTTTATAATTTATGACGTGTATTAAGAAAAATACTACTGACTAGATCTCGTTCAAACCAATTTTCGCTGGTAGTTTGCATGGTAATGAACATCATATATTTTTTTTAGTTTTATCAAATTTTCTTATTTTGGAAGTTACAGGGGGGGACACATTTTTCCACTTTGGAAGTGTCTCCCGCGCAAACTATTCAGTTTAGAAACAAATGATACTAGAAACCTCAATATCATTTTTTAAGACCTATCCATAGATACTCCACACGTATGGGTTAGATGAATAATAAATTTTTTAATTTCAGTTTTAAGTAAGTAAAACCCCTAAAAATTATGTTTTTTTTTTCTATTTCTATGTGAAAATCTTATTGCGGTTTACAGAATACATCTATTTACCAAGTTTCAACAGTATAGTTTCGGAAAAAAGTTGCTGTGACATACGGACGGACAGACAGACAGACATGACGAATCTATAAGCATTCCGTTTTGGCTATGGAACCTTAAAAATATTAAAAGATCGCAACAAACTTTCTCCTTTTTCACACCTCCACCTTATGTGTATTAATTTACCTAAATAACTTTTTAGTTTCAGCTTATTTCAATATGAGAATATCAAATCTACCAAAAGTAAAAAAAAAAACTTAATGTGTCTAACTTACCTCAATAACTCTTTAATTTCAGCTTCATATCCAAATGAGAATATCAAATCGGCCTCATCCACAACCAACATCGCAAGGTCGTCCTTCAGCCTCATGTTGTTAGCTTTTAAATGTGCGAGTGCCCGCGATGGTGTGGATACAACTATATCTGGCTTGTCTAACAACAGGGACTTCTGGATTTGCATGTCTCCGCTCGAGGATATGTCTACGCATCTCACTTCTCTGGCACATTTTAGTGTTAAATCGGCTATAACTGATGCTATCTGAAAAATTAACAATATTTAGATCACATGGTAAGAAGGTTCCTAGGACATTCAGGACCCATTGCAGAAGCACAGAATTGATATAAGTAGTAGGTAGCGGATAAGTGGAAAAAACTGGATAGATAGGGCTAGGGATAGGATTCAGTGGCGCAGACAAAAGGAGGCTTATGCCCAGCAGTGGGTCGTTGAGAGCTGACAATGATGATGATGTAGGTACCTACAAAGGAATCTCCTAAGGTCTCACGCATATGCATCCAGTTTCCCGTCCCCGCACCTCCCGCTCTCCTCTTTTGGGGGAGTTGAAACCTTAGGAGATTCCATTCTGTATGTAATACTCATAAAAAATCTGTGGTGGAAGCATACAGAGCGCCACCAGGCATTCTAAGCTTTCTGCAGGAGCTGGGCTGGTTTGAGTACTGAGGCCGGCGTCAGCTCTCCACGCAAAACTGGACCGGGAAAGTTGGGCTTAATTGCAGAAAATTGTCATCAAGGGAAGTAAGTAAGTAGACCATGTGGATTTTAATGGAAGGGTCAAAGCTTCACTTCACATTCCACAACCGCCTAAATGGAGCCAGTTTAGTAGGAAAATAACATATTATATTTAGAATAAACACTTTGTAAAACTAACCTGCCCACACAATTCCTTGCTGGGAGATAACACCAATGCTCTAATACTCTGATGCCGACTTGTGTTCTTAAGGTTTAAAATCTTCTGAATGACTGGAATAGTGAACGCTGCGGTCTTCCCGGACCCGGTCCGAGCCCGCATGAGCACGTCTTTACCTTCTAACAGCAATGGAATAGCGGTAGCTTGGATCAGCGTAGGCTCACTCCAAGATAACTGAGATATTGCCTAAAACAAGGAAAAATAACTAAATAAACATATTGTTGATAGTAATAACATAGATAAAGATAAATAAAACTCTTTTACCTTCAATATCCGATCGTCTAACTCCATTTCGTGAAACATAACCTTTTTTTCTTCGTCCATCCTGACGAATTTTGTTGGACCTATGGAGGGGAGGATCCAAAATTATTTTATATTTTCTTTAACAGCTTATAAATTACGAAATTGTATGCCTTTTAATTTGTTTATCATACAAAAATTAAAAGAAATGCGCAACAAGGCAACAAAAAACACGCGTGTATATTTTTCTGTCAAATCCATGTCGGTCCACCCATGGTAGAATAAAATAAGGTATTCTCTCTCCGTGACAGCTGATGACGTAGGAAGAACTTGACTACGTCATCAGTGTAATATGTTGCCTCTGTGTGAAATTGAATTACCCGAGCGTAATGCATTTTTGAACTTTATATACCAATTTCAAATTAATAATCCATTTTATCAATTTATAAAATTTTGAATTGATGAATGACGCGAGAATCGCGAGATTCTTAATAGCTAAGTTACTTAACATTTTATTTAATATTAATGAACTAATTGAGAAAGTCCTTAAATTTACTGAAAAGAACAATCAGTGGCAACACTTTCGTGACGTAGTCAAGTTCGTTCTCGGACAGAGAATACCTTATTTTATTCTACCATGGGTCCACCCACAGATTAGACAGAATAAGACAGTGTCAGTGTCGTGTCAGTTAGTCAAATGAATCACCAGTGTCGCCAGCTCATAATCTAAAAATGCTGGAAACTTGGTTGAAAACGGCTGACTTTTTGCACCAAGGCCGAAAAGAGGCGTTTTCCAGGGAAAAAAAAAATGTTTATAAACATTGTCAATAGATGGCGTGGCGCATAAGTTTTGTACCGTTCTGCCAAAAATAAAAGAGGCTGTTTGGTTCAATACTTTTAATAAATTTGCAATTTATAAACCAATCTTGTATTTTACTATAATTTAATTAAAAAATACATATTTACAAATAATAATATATTTTTAACTAAATGACATCTTTAAGGCTCGGTGCTATATGCAACATCCCACATCGTTGCCCCTGCGGCGATAGCGTCGACCGACTAGGACACCACGGTCTCTCCTGTCGTAAAAGTGCCGGCCGTTTAGGGCGACATGCAGCTCTTAATAATATAATACATCGGGCTCTTGCCAGCATCAATTTGCCGGCTGTCTTGGAACCAAGCGGTTTGGCGCGGGATGATGGCAAGAGACCCGATGGTATGACCCTTGTGCCCTGGAAGATGGGTCGGCCGCTTGTGTGGGACGCTACTTGCGTTGACACACTGGCGCCGTCTCATCTTTCAGCCACTGAAGCTAAAGCGGGCTCTGCAGCGGCATCAGCTGAAAACCTCAAACGACGTAAATATGAGAGTATCGGAAATTACTACATATTTGAGCCGTTTGGGGTTGAAACTTTAGGACCGTGGGAGCCATCAGCTCACAAATTATACGGCGCTATCTCAAGGAAACTTATTGAAGTTTCCCGTGACCAGAAGGCTGGCCTATATCTAGGTCAGAAAATAAGCATTGCCATACAACGTGGCAATGCAGCCAGCCTTCTGGGCACGTTACCGCAGGGTAAACAATTACCGGGCCTTTTTTATTTGTAAATATTAGTTTGTAGTGTATTGTAGTGAGTAGTTTTATAATCTTTATTTTAGTATTTAAGAAAATTTAATGTGTATATATAATTATTTTTCGAAATAATAAAATTAATAATTCAAGATTCAAAAAAAAAATTTAGTAAAATAAAAATATTCCAAACACAATCTCTCACCATGAAAATTTTATATGCATTCGACATTGACAGATTTATTTATGTGATTGCTGCGGCATCTATGTCAAGTGAAGGAACTATTTTTTTTAAAGAAAACGCCTCATAGAAATAAAAAAAGTAATTTTAATGGTACAAGTTTAAAGGGTTGAGGTGAGAAGCAAGTTCTTTGGTATGGCTTCAGATTTCGTCTCATTTTTATTAAGATTCCGTAGTAACAAGGAACCCTTAAAGTTTCACGATGCCTGTCGCTCTGTTTTTTTATGAATCGTGTAAATAATATCTTTAAGTAGCTGGGCGACCGAGCTTTGCTCGGTTACATCTCAAACATTAACAAAAAAAATTTTTAAACTTGTCTAAAAACAATACAATGAAAAATTAAAAAATTATATATAAACTTGAATATAAAAAAAAAACAAAAGTAAGTCACCGAGTGGGTTTCGAAATCGTAACACTCTTTCTAGCGGTTCGCATCTTAAACTGCTGAGCCAAACGGATAGCGGCCGGCGCGACGAAATTAGCGACCATATTCTGCGTGGAAAGAAAAATGCATGAAAACTGGAAAACACGCGTTTTCCCAAACATAAGACTAATCTAGATCGATTGTTTACCGCCAAAAACCCCCATATACCAATTTTCAGCGAAATCGTTAGAGCCGTTTTCGAGATTACAGAAATTTATATACATATCTTATACCTTTAAACGAGCAATTCTTGTATGTATGTATATATATATATTTATTTATAAATTTCTGTGATCTCGAAAACGGCTCTAACGATTTCGCTGAAAATTTGTATATGGGGGTTTTCGGGGGTAAACAATCGATCTAGATTAGTTTTATGTTTGGGAAAACGCGTGTTTTCGAGTTTTCATGCGTTTTTCTTTCCACGCAGAATATGGTCGCTAATTTCGTCGCGCCGCGACCGCCTTGATTTAGCTCAGCGGTGCGACCGCTAGAAAGAGTGTTCATCATCATCTTCCTCTCCTTATCCCACATTATGTGGGGTCGGGACAACATGTAAATTTCTTCCATTTTCCCCTATCCCGAGCCAGCTCCGATGTTATATTCCGTTTTCCCATATCCTCCCTCACACATTCCAACCACCTTTTCTTTGGCCTCCCTCTATTTATTTTCCCATTAACTTTCATATTCAATACTCTTTTAGTAACATGACTTTCTTCTCTCCTCAATATATGCCCATACCATCCTAACCTACTACTTCGCAACTTCTCTGTAATTGGGGCTACTTTCACACTTCCTCTTACGTACTCATTTCTTATCTTATCCATTTTAGTCACACCACTCATCCACCTCAACATTCTCATCTCCGCTACATGCAATCGTCTTTCATCCATCACCTTGGTTGCCCAGCACTCAGCACCATACATAATGACAGGTCTTATTATGCTCTTATAGATCTTGCCTTTGAGCCTAAGCGAGAGTCACAAATTACTCCGGTTACCTGTCGCCACTTCATCCATCCTGCGTTTATGCGCCCATTGATGTCTCGGTCTATATTGCCGTCGCTTTGAAGAAGAGATCCGAGGTTTCGGAAGTCGGAGCAGACTGGTAGGGATGCACCATCTAAGGCAATTGACTCGAAACCGGAGGGACCTCCAAAATCAGCAAAAAATTGCTGGGATTTGGTCCTGCTTATTTTAAAACCGAAGCTCTCCAGTCTCTGCTGCCATTTTACCAGTCTGCTCTGAACCTCAAGTCCATCTTCACCTACGAGGACGATGTCATCGGCGAACAGCATGCACCAGGGTGTCTCTTCTTGGATATCCGACGTCAAGGCATCCATCACCAGAAGGAACAGATAAGGGCTTAACGCCGATCCCTGATGCAAGCCTACAGCCACATTGAACTCGCTGGTGACCCCAGCTTCGGACCGGACAGATGTACTGGCTCTACTGTACATGGCTTGTATAAGACGCAGGTATTTTTCAGGCACTCCCTTCTTTCTCAATGCCCACCATAGCACTTCTCTCGGGACCCTATCATAAGCCTTTTCGAGGTCTATGAACACCATATGCAAGTTGTTGTTAGCAAGGCGGTATTTTTCGCAAAGTTGGCGAATGGAAAATATTGCGTCCATAGTTCCACGGCCAGGCATAAACCCAAATTGATTTTCACTTATCTCACTCTCCTCTCTCATTCTTTTCTCTATCACCCTTTCCCATACTTTCATGCTATGTGACATGAGCTTTATTCCTCGATAGTTGTTGCAGTCCTGTACATCACCCTTATTTTTGAATATAGGCACCAGTAAACTGGCACCCCACTCGTCAGGGATCGCCTCTTCTTGCAACAACTTATTGAAGAATAAAGCCAGCCACTTCCATCCATCAACCTTTAACAACTTCCATACCTCCACTGGTATCTTATCTGGTCCTACAGCTTTTAAATTTTTCATGCTCTCTACCGCATCTTGCACTTCTTCCAATTTTACTTCATTCACCAACCCTTTATTTGTAGGCACATCGTCAAGAATTAAATAATAAAAAAGAATTAAAGAATAAAAGAACCGCTAGAAAGAGTATTACGGGTTCGAACATAGATCTACCATACTACAAGATATAACTACCTTATTGTAAAATGAGACCAGAAATGAAATGTCATGTCTGACTTTAAAATGGTTGTACCTACTACACGCCACGTACTTCGTCGATATCGATAAAATAAATGTATTGTGATTATGAATTGATATTCTTGGTAATGTTATGACAAGAAATATATACTTAAAAAAATTTAATCTCTTTGTCCCTAGCGGTGTAAATGTCGCCCAAGTCCAAAAGTCAGTTCAGTAGCTATATTACTTTAGTAGATGCGTGGGTGGAAAATGGAATAAACGGATAAAAATATGTTATCAGGCTAAATTCAGGTCATGATAGCAAACAACAATTCGTTTGACACTTTATCAGCTAGGATTACCGCGGTTGACTCCCATCCAAAAGTTGGCTCATGTCAGTGTGATCGCTATCTCTTTTGCTCTTGTGTGAGCGACATTAAAGTATTTTTTGTCGCACTCGGCATGTTCCGTCTTCTTACGTAGTAAAAAAAATTCTATGTCTATGGGTTCGAATCCCACTCGGTGACTTACTTTTGTTTTTTTTTTATGTTTAAGTTTTTATTTTTTTATTATTTTGCATTGTTTTTAGACAAGTTTAAAAAAAAATAGTTAATGTTTGAGATGTAACCGACCGAGCTCGGTCACCCAGGTACTATCGTCTATATCAAGTCAACGTCAGTGAGAAGACGTCAGGCAGGCACCATGCGGCAGTCAATGCGACTTTTTGAAGTGAAAACTTCTCTAACGGCGTTGTGCACTTTTTTTGAATTGGGTAAAAAATCTTAAACTCGCGTCAGGACCACGTGTCCTGATCGAAAATTCGTAAGACGGCGCAGGGCGCTTGCGCGAATGTTCGTGTGTGTTTATGTTACGTTAAGTTCGTGTGTGTAATGTGTTATGCTTGTGACATTTGTGACAGACTCCGTTAGGATATAATCTGTCTAATCTGTGGACAGACTGTGGTTCAGAAAAGATTTGAAATATTTTATATTGATAATTAAAGCAATTCATGCAAAATTATTCCCTAACCATTCCAAAATATCAAAAAATGCACAACGTAAATATTCAAGTTTTCACTTCTGCCGGCACTCCCAGAGTGCAACCCGTCGTTTTTTTTTATTCTTGGTAGTTTTATGTATGCAAGATGCAACCAAGTGTGCAGCCAAGCTTCGGTATGGTATCGGTAGTATAGCCCTCGCGGCCCGCCATATTACGAACAAAATCGGCAATGAATGAAACTTTCATTTTTTAAACAAACACATTTAATTTAATAAGATAAGTTTAATTTAATTAAATAAGTTTTCCTTTAAACTTCGTTACAATATAGGTACTACAACTGTGAATTTTTTCACTTATCAAGAATTTGAAACAGATCCATAAATCACAAAAATATATTGACAAGCTCATAATAATTTTGAAAGACATATTTTACGACGCTGCCAATACCACTTGTACGGGATATACTAAAAAAAAATTCAAGATTTTATTTTACTACTTTTTTGGCGTAATAAGGCGTAATGAATATACATACCTACTACCCATACCAAATTACAGCTTTGTAGTACATAGTTTCTGATTCAAACTGCGGACGGACAGACAGACAGGCAGACATGGTAAAACTATAAGGGTTCCTTGTTTATTACGGAACCCTAATAGGAACATAATTTTTTAAACAATTTTTATTAAAAATAGTTTGGTATCTACGCTGTAAAAAAAATAACTAGGTATATGATAATAATACATCACTATCTTTTTCTGCAATCGGATCATAGAAAAATTATACTAATCGGATGATGAAAAGTTTTATTTCTTTTGCTGAACTGCCTTTTTCCTTGCGTGCACCGCAACCCAGTTTTAATGTTGCCTTATTAAAAAAGTTTCCACAAATTTAGGTAAATAACATTTAACTGGATTCGTATCTTACCAATACCACAGAATTAATAATAGTATTACATACAGAACGGAAACTCGCACCGTCCCCCGCAATCTGGTGTCCCCGCAACCCTTCCCCCGTTATTGTGAGGTGTAAGTGGCAGTAAAACAGGGTTATTGGTAGTTGCACGTTGACATTATGCGAGTCACTTAGGATTATTGAATTGTAATGGTGAGAAACTGCTCACATTATCATTGTTAATCGACGGAAAACAATAAATAACGAAAATTTTATAGATTTGCGAGTGATGAAAACAGGTAAGCAAAGCAACAAATTCTGTGGTGGCAACCTTGATTGTTTAACTCACACATTTGACGTGTGCACGGACGGATTGTTTCGTTTGTGGTAGTACTAGGTATATATGCTGCTCCGTTTGTATGAAGAGCCATACCTGTGCCAATACATCATTAATCATTACTTAACACATATATATATATATATATATTATACATACATCACCATCTTCCTCGTTAGTTATTATTAGTCAAATGGCTTTTGAAATCTCTAATTGGTGTTACATTTAGATACATTTCTTCTTAAATTAAACATAATTTAAGAAGAAATGTAGTATATATGTAGTGGGGTAACAACCCCACCTGCTACAAGTTATCATCAGATCTTTTTGTCTCCACTGCAGGAGCACGACCCTCTCTGTACTACCAGAGCCATACTTGGTCAGAGCAGCCAGAGGACTTGGCCTACACTCTCCACGCTGGCCAGACGGGTTGGAGAGGTAGTCTGCTACAAGTGAATGCTCGTATTTCTTCTTCGTCGCCTAACCAGCCGCTTATAATAATGATATGAGTAAACTTATAATAAGACATTATAATGAATGTCGGTGCAGTTTATAAAATGCCCAAAATGAGAGGGAAGTGTGATAATATTAGAATAATTAAACCGTCCGAGCATTATTATAATGCTTATTATTATTTATAGAGCAGAATAGTTGTCAACATCAGGATCAGATTTGTTTTCACAGAACCACGTTGTATGGGTTTAAAGTACGGCGGGAGTGGCCCTTGGGACTTCCCTTAGTCACCACCAGTGTTCTTCTAGAGTCATGCATACCACCCGGGTCAAAGTCAAAAGTCATAGTCAAATTTTTTATTCAATGTAGGATTAATTTTTCTCTTATTGAAGTTTTTTTAAATATTATTTTTGTATTTTGTTTGTTTCGGAACGACGACTGCTGGGAAGATTACGCCCTGAAAGAAACCCTGTTCGGTATTGGTCCCTACCCTACCCAGCCTGATGGGCTATGTAACAATTACAATACAGTTTTACACATAAGCTATACATTTAAATTATACAATCCCAATTTGCAGTCAACTAATCCAAGATTTTTTCTCAGATGATGATAAATAGTCATGTAGTATGGGTTATGTTGCCGCACCATAACCCATCTACATGATCTTTACGTAATTCGGAGGCCCAAAGTAGCGTGTCATTATTTATAATGCCCGGGCATTATGAAAAATGACGGGCATTATGACCAATTTAATTGTAAATGCTTGGTACATAATACATACTATCACGAACGCGAAATAAGTGCTGCTTATAATAAACAAAATGCGAGAGAAAATAACAAGGGAAATGATGGCGTGAAGCAGTGATCAGTAATGGAAGGATGGACAACGGTTGGAGTTGTGAAAAGTAGGTGAAAGAGAACAGGAGAATTTCTTAAAGGGACATCTCTCGGTAACACACTCATGAATAAGCGCTAGAACTTTTAGTAAGTGTTTTCCCCTATAATGGATGTATGAATAACAATGAAAGGCGGCCAGCTTATATGGTCGCGGTGGTCTGGGATAGCTGTAATAGACTGGCGGAGTTGGAGGCTACTCTAGGTGCAAGGAGTCCCTCCTGTAGCAACCTCAATAGTGTGATAGATCTAGAAGAGAAGTTTGGTTAATATTTCATTTCACAGTTTATAAGTTTGTCTTTTACACACACACACACACACACACACACACACACACACACACAAACACATGCCTGCGAATCACTCACACATCCACACTTTTAATTGATCTAGGCACAAGATTTTCGCATATGGGACACACACATAACACTTAACATAAAAAAACAAAGGTCTGTTCGTAATAAATTTTTTTTTTTTAAAAGCATGTAAAAGTCTTCACCGTACATTTTAAACATCATTTATACAGTTTTTGTCAGTCTGTTTGCTACAGCTAATCTCCTTACCGGCTGGATTAATGTTAACAGGACTTTCAGTGTGAGATAGGCTATGTTATATTTTAACTACTATTATTTAAAAATATAGGGTGTTGCCCAAAAAGTATAAACCATATCTAAGTCCACGCCGATGAAGTCGCGAGTACAGTTAGTTTTACGTTTTACTAGAGAATTTACTAAATGCTGGCCGAACGAAGCTTTTAAGCTATTTTTTATTGATACTTATATTCACACATATAAATACATATATTTATTTACATTTAAGTATGTAAGTCCTATTTACAGTGGAATTCGTGGGTTCATGTTATGGGAAAAAATGCAAGATGTAATATTGGTTGGGTAATTTTTTTTATGGTGTTAACACTGAACGAATGGCCGAGTTGTTTCTGCATTGCATTATTTCAACTTGTGAAACTAAAGAGAAGTAATTTACGTCTGTTTTTATTTCTAATTAGTTGTTTGTATCACACATTGCAAAGACATTCTAAATCTATCAAGTGTTAACAAAGTTCAAAGATGTTGCGCTACGAAGGCGTTACGGGCCACAGTTCATTGCCTTATGTAAAACTCGAAATGGTGTTTCTTCCGTGAGTGACCGAAATAATACAGTGACTTATGTGTGTAGTGTAGTGAGTTTTGGTGTCAGCGCTTATTGTAAAGGTGTCGAAATGTCCACTTCTTCGGCGCAAGTGTTGATGAGAAAGGGCAAACGGGGTGCAGCTGGGTACATTCACGCGGAGTGTGTCAACGGCTCCCCGCAGCAGCTCGGGCCGTTGCTGGACGTACTGCTGAACCCTAGCAAGGCCATCGACGACTGGGAGACAGTGGATTGGTGTCGATGGCTGCTGGCCGGCGGCAGGACACCCGACGAGTTCGCTGCTATCGGTCAGTACTCATATAACTGTACTTCTGCGTCTGACTTCGTCTTTTCTAGGTTATGAGCGCTGAGTAACACTTATCGCGCAGTTTTAGACACGTTCTAGCCACATCTTGAGCAAATATCTAGT
Source organism: Acrobasis consociella (assembly GCA_963555685.1). NCBI lineage: Eukaryota > Metazoa > Arthropoda > Insecta > Lepidoptera > Pyralidae > Acrobasis > Acrobasis consociella. Next base: position 1,993,853 of record OY743118.1, read on the forward strand.
AAATATCGTATGGCAAGGTCTGTGACCTTCAAATGTTTGACATTTTGCACCTTACATTGTTTTCATCGTGTGTGAACATACGACAAATTGGCAACCACTTGCTCTGGTCTTATCATGTAAACATTGTTACATTTTACTGATAAAAGTGAAATACCTACCTAAGTAGTTTTTTTATTACAATGATTTCATAACCACAGTTTGATAAGTCATTGTTCTTGAAGTCTGAAAGTCTGTAATGAATGACTAACAAATGTTTATCTAAGAGCTACAAAACTAGTCAAATCATTATGGAAATTATGATATATGAACAAAGGATGAAAGATCTACCTCATGTCACCATATAAATTCTTTCTTTAGAACACTGCAATAAAACAAGAATCTTTGTTGTTTCCATATTTGTCCCTCAATGTCATTCCTATTATTGTGCAATACATAATTTGCTTCACCAGCTTAGATTATAGATAGATAAAATCTTTATTCACTAAAAAGGACATAATAGAATAACATTTAAGTCAATATTTAGTTCACCTTAGGGTCGAATGTTTGCTACCAAAACTGCATTGGACTAAAGATATTCTTTAAATTTACATTTAAATGAATAGATTGATTTGAGGTTCCTTATTGGAGGTAGAATGTTGTTCCAAATTTTGGTAGCATTATACTTAAAGCTGCTACGAAATGCAGCTGTTCTATGTCTAGGCACGTCAAGGGGAGGCACGCAAGCTCGCAGTCTACTACTTCCTCTAGGATTCCTCCATTTCAATTTATTGTAAAGGTAGGAAGGTGTTTTAGAATTGCAATTGCAATTATATTTTTAAACCCAATCAAAGAAGAGGGTTGTTATAAGTTTGACGCTAATGTCTGTCTGTCTGTATGTCCATCTGTCTTCTGCCTGTGGCATAGTAATGATTAGTCCATCTGTTCTAATTACAATGCCTTCTTTTACGTGAAAGCAAGTTCCCTTGTGGTGCTTCTTAACTGTGTTAGTTGAAAATTAGTTCAGCAGTTTAATAGTTATTGGGGCTAATGCTTGGCCATCGGGGTTTTAACTTCCAAATAATAGATGGCGCTTTGAATATTTAATTCCATGGAATATGTAGTTCTGCTACTTATTACGAAATATGTTCGCTTTAAAAAATATTGTGGGCAAAAGCTGTTAAATTTTTCTTGCGAGCTGTGATGGTGCACTGATGTTAAATAATCTTTATTGAAGTCCCCCATGAGGCTGGCATAGTCACACCAAGTGAACTGAAGCCTCAGTAAAATAACAGATAAAAAATAAATAATTGTGTGCTTGTGAATATCATTTTGTGAAATTTTGTGATTTAGGGATCTGTTTCAGAAATGCAAATTTTTGTTACAGTCTAGTGTCCCTCCCCCTCTATGTGCTAAACTGTGATATAAGAACATAGTTCCTGGTCTATGCTAAAAAATACGGGAATTGGTGATTGAGAGATTTATTTTGGCAGGGTAAACCATCTGAAACCTTAGATCAATTTAAGAAGGGGAGCTATCTGTAATTTTTGGATGGGGGGATTATGACGTATTATAAAAATTCATTTAGCCATTTTCTACCTGCAGGTGTCCAAACTTGGTATGTTTTGAGAATGTTTTTTGTTTTTACAGAAAACAAGTGACTGAAATGTAATGATTTAGTATATTTTTAGACTCAGCTCATAAAGCCCTTTCATTTGATACCACACATGAAAAGTTTTAAAGAATTCTTTTTTCAGATTCCATACAAAATTTTTATGACATCATAACTTCTTCCAAAAATTCAAGATGGCTCCCATTCTTAAAATGGTCTAAGGGTTCAATAGGTTCACCCTGCCAAAGGAAATCTCTCGATCACCAAATGCCATATATTGCATTTTTATGTCATGTAGACATGCTACTAACAGTGAAAATGAAAATTATAAACTAAAACGCGCTACAAACATTTTTTTTAAGCTATTGCATAGCTTCTATCGCGGGCCTTGAGCGCGGGGATCGAATCCAGAAATTCCGTAACGAAAAAACCTCACGCTCTCCACTCCGCCTACCATGTAGGTTGCCGCTTCGTCTCCGTCGTCCGTTTGCGACGTTGCCGTCCTTACTTGTTTGCAATAGCTTTACCGCGGCAGTCCCCGAGTGCCACACGTCTTTTTTTTTTCATAAAGAATTAATGACCTTTGATTGCGATTCATAAGTTATGGGGGTGAACACTTAACTGCCAAATTTAAAACCCTGACAGAAGTCAGGGGTTTTAAATTTAGCAAATTGGCCCAGCAAATAAACTTGTCACAGATGTCTTCAATCGAATATGAATAGGCTGTTAAGTTAAATGCTTTGTCATGTTCACTTGTGGGTTTATTAAAAACTAGCCGAAGCCCGCGACTTTGTTCGCGTGGACTTTATGTCTCTGGAAAATGCTCATCAGGCTGAACAACTTTTACTAAGGCGGCATTTTTATATCTCTTATAGTTTAGCTGGACCATTATGGTTCTGCATCAGGCGTTCCATTTTCCAAAATCATTTATACCCTATATGTTGCCCAGGCTTAATAGCTATATAACAAAAAAAGTTTCATTCGAATCCGTCCAGTATTTCTGGAGATTAGCGTGTACAACAGACAAACAGACAGACTTTTTTTTTAAATTCTTACTCTATTACTACGTCTCCATCGCCCCCAATATTTTTTTTGGAAATATATTTAATGTACAGACACACTTTTTTTACTGTTTTATTATATGTATAGATTTGTTGATCAGATGGCACAACAATTTTCAAATATACAGTGAAATAGCCTATTGCCTGCATGCTGCATGACACCTAAACAGACAAAAACAAAAAAAAAACTTATACCTACCTAATAATCTTGTTGTATTGACTTCTTAATTTGATAGCTGCTTTTGTACTTTCCTCAATCATCACATGATGCAGTTTTCAGGGTTTCATCACAGATGTAAAACTTGATACATTTTGAGCAAAATTTTCAAACAACCAGATACTCCTTAATGTTAGTAAACATGCGGCTATGTATAAGTAAAGCGTAGGGCTATCCCAGATCGGCTCATTTTACTTAAATGTCTTAGTCTTACCTATGTTATTCACTATCCAACATCCAGGATTTGTGTTTTGGGATCAAGATTGTGTTCCTTAGCAGTCTTAAAAGTAAGCTCGGCAAACGTAAATATTTACTGGCTACCAATTGACCATGACAAGGTCATTGTACTGACTGTGTTTGTTTATCTGTTACTTCATGTGGCTTAACCAGATAGGGATATGTGTGAAACTTGCCTTATCAGCTTTTTTGATTGTTGTGTATAATACTTATTTAATTAAATTTATTTATTTAATAACCTTATTGAGCAAAATGCTACAATTGGTGGTGTAAAGCACATTTAGCATTTATATGCTAAAGCATTGACAGAATGCTTTAGCATATAAATGCTAAAGCATTCTGTCAACCTTTACAAAGAAGAAAACAGATAAGAAAGTTGGCATCTAAATTAATATAAGGAGATGTATATGATAATAGAATTTTTAACTTTGAACATGAGCTAAAGCAATCAAGGAGTTTGCGGAGATATGGGATTTGTGAGTTCGCAGTTTGAGGTGAAATAATAATTTGTTTGTAAAATCTTTATTGTACTTATACAGTCTTATTATAAAACGCAGACTATCTTTGTTACTAGGTTTAAACCATTATCCAACCAAATCAAGTTGACATTTTCACATGAGACAATGACGTATTACTAGATGTCAACTTGATTTGGTCAGATAATGGTTTAAACCTAGTAACAAAGATAGTCTGCGTTTTATAATAAGACGGATATAAACACAAGACACAAGACAAAAATACACATACATAGGCGGACTTATCCCAGGTAGGAATCTATTCCAGTCAACCTTAATTTACCGATTACGTATTGCTGTAGTAGCAACCAAGTGTCATGCACTGTCAAAAACGCGTACCGAGTCATACATAGGTCTTCGACCCCGCTTTTTCCGCGTCATAATAGGAAACTAGGATAACGAGATGATGATCGCTGGCCTATTATTAGTAACAGCCCGTGCGAGCGAAAAGTTTCAAGGTTTTTTGCCACCTGCCTCTTGTCTTGGGCACTACATACAATGTTCTTGATAGTAAAGACAAGTGGCTTGGTAGTCTGTGAGCTGTAGTAGACCTCGCTCGATCTGTAGAAGTTTTTTTCTTTATTTTATCCCAATGCTGAAATGGGAGGTCTCTCCCATTTCCTACCTTGTAGAAGTTTATCGGATAAAAAAGTTGTTTAGACAAAAAGTTTCGTCTTAATAAGGGTAAGAAAAAGGTTTTGTGACATTATCGTAATGGCTAAAATATAATATTTTATTAAGTTTTCAACCAACATATGTCCGTCCATTTTTTGAAAAATTCGAAAAACCGAATCAACAAATTCCAAATAATTTTCGAACTGTTTCAAAATTTCATGATAATTAGTTGAGAAATGCGACAGAACACAGAAAAGACGGGCGCCTCGTCCTTGCACCGTCTTTTATATGTGTTCTGTGACGCGACGTTCCTTACATTTTGTATAAGTACTAGTCTCCGCCCCGTCTGCGTCTGTCTTTTCAGTGTATCTTGCGCCTAACCCGTACGAGCGAAAAGTACCAATGTTTTTGCCACCTGCCACTGGACTTAGCACTACAATTTACTAGATATTAAAACCTATCCTATTATTACCCGATTACGACGGAGTCAAAAGGAAGTGTACGTAACCTATTTGTTTATTTGTTTATTGTGATAAAAACGATTTACACCAATTACATTTATCACACATTACAATTAGAAATAGGTACATGCAAAATGGTCTATTATTATTTTCTACAAACAAATCTATATAAAAATAAATTTATGTTAAAAAGATATAATAAAACGTACAATTAGTTAATGTCAAACAAAATACATGTCCGTCCGTCCGTACTTATAATGTCGCTTATTCATTGTCATCACTATCACTGCTATTGGTGTTATACCACTGGTCACATAAACTTTCACAATAAGTCAATACAGCCTTTAATATGGATGACCAGTTGTCAAAACTAAAATCAAATTCAGTGTTGGCGCGACGGAGTGCATTGAGATTGTCCAGTGACCGTACTAATGGTGACATCGCTCGCGATGTCGTGTGGCCACTGTCTACATGGAAGATGTCATGCGGCCGGCTGTGACCGCGCCTGTCCACCGGGATCTCAAGTTCTGTCGGCACAGACAGCGCGCAAAGAAGCTATGTATGTTTGTTTCGTTTAAGGCCCAACGTAGACGTCAGACTATTCGTGACGCACTTTTTAGTCTGTGATAGTCTGTGAAAATAGAACCTATGGAATCATACGCAGTAACGCACACGATGCGCGCCGGACTTTTTACACGTAGTGTGCGTTACTGCATATGATTCCATTGGTTCTATTTTCACAGACTAAAAAGTGCGGCACGGATTGGTCTGTCGTCTGTGTTGGGCCTAACTGTTCCATCTTATCGTCTATCGTTGGAAGCGTCATAACTGTTTTCGTCAGGGTGATTCGAAGTCACTCGTAATAAAGACAAGGTAGTGCAGTCATGGCTCATGGCACAGACTTGAAACGCGTAGGTTCGATTCCCAGTCATGGCGAAAACTTTTTCATCACATATTTTTAATTTAGGTACTCCCCTATTTCAATAACAGAAATGTCTTAAGTAACTCTCAATCTATATCGCATCGTAAGAAGCTTCACCTGGGCTGGTAAATAACCTATTACTAAGACTCCGCTGTCCGTCTGTTCATCTGTCTGTCACCACACCACGCTGTATCTCATGAACCATGATAGCTAGACAGTTGAAATTTTCACAGATGATGTATTTCAGTTGCCGCTATAACAACAAATACTAAAAACAGAATAAAATACTTAAGTAGGGCTCCCGTATAACAAACGTGATTTTTATTGAGAATTGTACGAAACCCTACGCGCGCGAGTAGCGTTGCCAGGCGTCCGGATAAAGCCGGACACAGTCAGGCTTTTTGGTTGCGTGTCCGGCCAAATTAGAGCGTGTCCGGCCTGTCCGGCTTTTGTTAGGCTTTTTACATTTCATGAACGACCAAGCACCGAGCGCGGCCGAGCGCAGGCGACGAGAGTCGAATGTCGCGTCGGTCGCTCACGCAGGCCGAGGGGCGCCCCGCCGCCGCCTGTCACCCGCCCCCCTGCGCTCTGTCGTTATTGTGCATTCCTCGATTGATAGCGCACGTGCCGTACGTTACGTTGCATGGCGGCAAGATTTATGATATTAATCAAAAGGGCTTGGCTTTACATACATTTTTTTTGTTGTACCTAATGTTGAGACAAAATCCTCAATAATATAGGGTGTCCGGCTTTTCTACCCAAATGTCCGGCCAAACTGGCTGGTCTGTCCGGCTTTTAGGTTTGGCGACCTGGCAACCCTACGCGCGAGTCCGACTCGCACTAGGCCGGTAACTGCCTCCGTGGTGTAGTGATTAGAGCGTTCGGCTCATACCCGTCGCGGGTTCGATTCCCGGCGGGGGCTTTGTGTTGTTGCCCTAGTTTGGTTAGGACATTGCAGGCTGATCACCTGATTGTCTGATAAGTAAGATGATCCGTGCTTCGCAGGGCACGTTAGGCCGTCGGTCCCGGTCACTGTCTCTGACATTGGTCGTTAGACTCGTTACCTAAAACCATGTCAGAGGCCTTTAAGGCGGTTTAAAAACTCTGACACTAGTGTTAGTCACTAACATACACGAGAAGCAGAAGAAAAAGACTAGGCCGGTTATTAACAAATTCCTTGATCAGCTTTTTCTTTTGTATATAATCTATAAACATTCCTGTTTTCTGGTGCTAGGCATTATAAGTTGGTAGGCTTATTTTTTACGGCGACACGAACCGTGAACAAAATACCTATATTATACCTACTTATGTTCTAGATATGCAAATATTAACAGGAACTTGATCAAATAAGATACCTACCTACCGCTCGATTGGCCGTTTCTAAGAATTTTTAATTGGAACTGGAGATAATTAATATTGTTTTTTTGGCCTTTGTGTTAAAAAAGAACAACGGAATAATTAAGTTTGACTGGTATTTAAGGTTCGTATAGTATGCAGTGTTATTTATTAGACACATTAAAAATTCATCGTTTACAAATTCTGCTGATTGTGTATCACTTTTAACCCCTGACAAAAAGAGGGGTGTTATAAGTTGGACGCTAATAGTAATGACTGTCCGTCTGTCTGTCTGTGAGTCTGAGCCATTGTAGCGGATGGACCGATTTCAATGACGCTTTTTTACGTGAAAGCAACTTCCCTGGTATGTTTGATCTAAATCGATTCGGCCGTCAAACCCCGATTGTCAAGTTATTAAGTTATAGCTTGACAGTCGGGGTTTATATGCTTTGCCTGTCAAATAATAGATGGCGCTACGGATATCAATTCTACTAATAGTTCCTCCGCCTATCACTAGATGGCGTTTACATATGAAACTCGGAAGTCAGGTTCTTTTTTATTTGCCTGGCAAATAAACTTTTTGCTTTTTCACGATATTTTCCTTGACCAGAATCAAGTGGTTTAAATGTCCCCTAAACATAGACATTTACATGCCAGATTTTGGTAAAATTTTGTAATTTCAAAGAAATTGCATACATCTAGGCATATAACTAGTTTTAAATTCAAAATATGAACTTGATAGAAAATGTAAGGATGTAGGTAGAAGTTTCCCATACTGATGGTCAAAAAGGATGTAATATAAACTATATTCTCCTTCAAGTTATATGCCTACATATGTGCAACTTCTTTAAAATCACAAAGATCCGAAATCTGACACGTCGTTTTAAAATAAAAGTTAAAAGCTAGACTACGTTTGTATGGAGAGTCTTCCATACAAACGTAGTTGCCATACAAAAGATTATGTCTGGGGCAAGGGAACTCTTAACAGGTGCCGAGTTCGCAAGCTACATATACATATGTATATGTACATACATACATACATACATACATACTATCACGTCTTTATCCCTAATGGGGCAGACAGAGCTATGTATATGTGTCTTACATAAATGGCATAAAATCAAATCGTCTACATTTGTAACGTAGATTTATTTGTCACTAGCCGAAGCCCGCGACTTCGTTCGCGTGGACTTTATGTCTCTGGAAAATGCTCATCAGGCTGAACAACTTTTACTAAGGCGGCATTTTTATGTCTCTTATAGTTTAGCTGAACCATTATGGTTCTGCATCAGGCGTTCCATTTTTCAAAATCATTTATACCCTATATGTTGCCCAGGCTTAATAGCTATATAACAAAAAAAGTTTCATTCGAATCCGTCCAGTATTTCCGGAGATTAGCGTGTACAAACAGACATCGTCTACATTTGTAACGTAGATTTATTTGTCATAACCACATGTTCCTACCCATATCTCAGCTGCGAATGCTCCTGATGACTAAATAATTGCGGGCGGTTAACCTCACCGGCTTTATTTATTAGCGCACCCTTGGTTTCCATGAATGGGACCTGACTATATACCAAATGAGGCATGCTGGTTGACCAATAAGGAAGTTTTGAAGAACCCAAATCAGATACTTTTTTCTAAACTGGATTTGTATGAAATAAAGACTAATAATGACGTCATCATAGTTTCTTGGAGTCAAATAGCGCTTTTAATATCAGTTTTCCGCAATGATAAATCTAAAATCACGTTGAAAATGGATATGATCAATGACAAGTAACATTATTTTGTGACGTTTATTTTTATTAAGGTGAATGCAAAGGGCTCTTCATTAAACTTTTTTCGCTAGATGGCGTTGATTTCAATATTTTCAGGTTTTTTTAAAATTCTTGTGTAATGGATTACTGGTAGGCAAACATTTTTGATCGGCGAGCCTGTAACATACTCTTTTATTTATTTAATGGCATACTATTATTCTTCAGTCAATGTATTCAGAAAAATGCTCCAAAATAAAATCTGTCATTTTGTCTCGTATCTCTACACTCACTCACACTACGACAGGAGCTTAAAAAAGCATGAAGATGGCGTAAAGCTTTGCTATAGACTATGGTTATAGATTTGAGTATCGCCACTAGATGGCACTATAAAAAAAAAACTGGATAGCGCATATTTTCAGTTATTATTTCAAACAGCCGAAAATCATTTTAAACACAAAAAAATGATCTCAGATTGCATATTTGTCAACCACAGCTTTGACTCTGATAGCTAATCAAGCCTTGTGTCGGGGCACTCGTTTAGAGTTTAGACCATTTGGTGGAAGGAAAAACCACCGCGCAACAAACGTCGTCGTATTTTTTATAAAACCAAATCGTACACATTGTTGAATTTTCTTTTTATTGAAGTTTAATATTTATTACTGAAAAAAAAAAAAAATCATACAGATAGAATGATACAAAATGATAGTGATTTCTGCCGACATAAATTGTTAAATGTTGTAGTCATTATTCTGTGCACGTGACTAAAAACAACTTTATAGTTTATTGCATGTTTGAACTTGAAATGATGGATGATGGAGACGGCAAACCTCTGTTAGAGTTTATGTAATAGAAGTGAAACAAAAAAAGAAACACTTCTGCATTTTCCTGACACGTATATTCCCATGGACCTGAAATAAATTTTAAATATAAATCTATACAAAAATATATACGGACAAATCACACAGACTTTTAAATCAATCAAACCCAAAACAAGTTCGAGACTTGTGTTTCAAACGTGGCGGCAAGTTGCAACTTAGGAAAACATTTTCAAACAGATTCTAATATGAAATGTTGAATCACGTATATTATCGTACAAATAACAATATTACAAAATATCACGAGTCGTTTGACCACGCAGACAAGAAGTCCTGGCAAAAACGTCATCCTTTTCACGTCAACTTTTCTTGCACCGCCGTAGATGAAGGCATTTTTGCTCGCCGCTTTATGTAATTTTAACTAAACAGCCGGTTTTATACTGCGGCGACCACTGAAATGTGTATACTTACATGTAGCGTGTCACTACTATCAGACACCCAGGCGACGTAAACGAATCTCAACTAGATACAACTTGCCTATAATAAATTATATTAAATATTCAAATGATTTCAACTTATGTCAAATCGGTATATCGTTTCAAACCTGCAATCAAAAAAACCGGTCAAGTGCGAATCGGATTCGCGCACTATACTAACACTAATGCGAGTTCCGTACCATTAATGCGAGTTCCGTACCATTATCAATAAAAAATCGCATTTGTTGTATGGGAGCGTCCCATATTTATTTTATTTTGTTTTGTTTTTAGTAATTGTTGTTATTATAAAATTTCAACTATCTAGCTATCGCGGTTCTTGCGATACAGCCTGGTGACAGACAGACGGACAGACGGCGAAGTCTTAGTAATAGGGATCCGTTTTTATCTTTTGGGTACGGAACCCTAAAAAAAGAGTGTGTGTACTCGATGGCGTGTACTTATGTACAATCTACACGCGTTAGATAGAAGTAATACTTCTTTGGCGTGAACATAAATACAGAGAAGATAGGTACGATCGCAGATTTTTATATAATACTAGCCGAAGCCCGCGACTTCGTTCGCGTGGACTTTATGTCTCTGGAAAATGCTCATCAGGCTGAACAACTTTTACTAAGGCGGCATTTTTATATCTCTATAGTTTAGCTGGACCATTATGGTTCTGCATCAGGCGTTCCATTTCCCAAAATCATTTATACCCTATATGTTGCCCAGGCTTAATACCTATATAACAAAAAAAAGTTTCGTTCGAATCCGTCCAGTATTTCCGGAGATTAGCGTGTACAAACAGACAAACAGACAAACAGACATACAGACATACAGACAAACAGACATTTTTTTAAAAATTCTTACTCTATTACAACGTCTCCATCGCCCCCAATATTTTTTTTGGAAATATATTTAATGTACAGACACACTTTTTTTTACTGTTTTATTATATGTATAGATATCCAATGAATATTTGATATTTAATATAAATATGGGAGACCTTTGCCCAGCAGTGGGACAGTACAGGTTAAGTAAAAAAAATATATATATATAAATATCCTATAAAATAATTTAAACAACGAATTTATGAACTATGTCCAGGTCCAGGTTTTGCTAATTTGATTGTTCATGTAGTAGATTCAGAGATATGGGACTAAAGCAAATAGATTAGATAAGTCACGTTCAGAAGTTCGTAGGTTTATTGTGAAATTCTAAATAAAAAGTAAAGAATAATTTTTCGGTATTTTTTTATTATTTTCAAAACATAAATTATAAATACTTATTTTTTGTTTATTAATATGTACATGTTTACCTACTAAGTATATAATTATTTCTTTTAATTAATATATGTTTTGTAAAAAATATTTGTTTCAGTTTCAGAACGAACTCATATCGTAGAAATTAGAAATATTGTGGAGACTTGGAGAGAAATGCATTCGGTTTCAAAAGCAAACAACGTTGCCGTCTCGTGCCGCTATGTACCTACTACATTTTGCGCGTTGCCTAGCTGCTAGCGGGACGGCAACGTTCATTCTGTTTGAGCTAAGTCTTCTGACTTATTACTAGGTACATTTAGATATTTTTATTACAACGCCATCTAGATGATGTCCAAGTATGTCGTTGCAAGCATTGAGCTGTCAAATTAGACAAATGCAGTAGTTTGTAATAAATCTGCTAGATGTCACCGCAAAATGAATTCTATTTATTACGCACACATTGTTAGAAATGTTAATTTTTGTCTTGTTTTAAATATCGTTTTTCTTGTAAAGTACTGTAAATTATTATGACAGATTTTAAAGGCGAGCACTACAACTTCATGAAAATTGGAAAATCGATTGTAATATGAGAAACACTATCCACATTAAGAGAATTGCTGTAAAACAAAATGTATGGACGGCCAAGGTTCGCAATCACCTTAAATGACGATCTCCGTGGCGTTGTGGTCACCATGCTAGTCCGCCACCCAGAGGTCCCGGGTTCGATCCCCGGTCAGGGCAAGTTGGAAAATGGCCTTTTTCAAATTGTCCTGGGTCTTGGATTTTTGTGTTTATCTATCTATGTATTTGTTAAAAAATATGGTATCGTTGAGTTAGTATCCCATAACACAAGTCTCGAACTTACTTTGGGGCTAGCTTAATCAGTGTAATTTGTCCCTATATATTTATTTATATTTGTTATTAACAATGATCAAATAATCTATTTTTGACCCAGGAAGCTTTCTTATTCACTTCAAATTCCTATTATATAATTAAAACATACATACATTGTCTTACAGAGCATTGGCCATGCGGCTCTGAGCTAAGCAGACAGAGCCCAAGGCCACAAGACTCAAAGGCACTTTGAGCGTGATACTGAGCGAGAAGGTAGAAAAAGAAATCGTAGCACCTAAACAAATGGAGGGATTATGCGGTTCTTTTGTTTGAAAGCTGACTTGATCGAGATGTTTCATAGCTATGTTTTATGGAAATCGCTTCACCGGTTAAAACTCATGGGGCGTAAACGCATGAAAGTCGGGTTTTTTTTTGCAATATTTGCAACTGCGTCATCGTACCTGCACGCACAGAAATCTGCACTGTGTGTGACTCACGTGCTTGACATCTTGATGACAAGTTTCTGCACAGAAACATTGGACGTATGAATCACATGAATTAGTCCTTCGCTTCTGTTTTGGATTAGGGTGCGGATGCAATTATACGCAATTGACGATAATCCATCACCTGTCGATAAATTTTAATTTTTCTAAACTATAAGCCGACTTTATGATGTTGTAAATAAGAGAGTTGAGCTTGCAGTAAACTGTTTATTCAAGTATCCACTGAAATCTTAATCAACGCTGTACACATCAACCGGCCGCCATTACGTTACAAGAAAACCAAGTGACAACCTACTAGAACATAAACAATCATGATATGCACAGATATCATATCGCCATACAGCCAGTTGTTCAAAATGTTACATTGCAATATTAAAACACTTTACCCCCAAACTATACAACCGATTTTGATAATATTTCTATGGGACCTCCTGACAAGTATGTACTTTCAAACAAAAAAATAATTTTCCGTGTCGGTCCAGATACCTCCGAATAAACGGAATACCCCTGAGGATTCAAACAAAAGAGAATTTCAAATCCAAATCGAAATCAAGTTCAAATCGGTCCAGATGTCTTCGAATAATCGATATGTATAAATATAAATGATCGAGAAAAATTGATAACAACCTCTTTTTTGGAAGTCGGTTAAAATAACATTGACTTCAGTGGCAGTGCTCATTTCAGGTCAATTCTTACTAAAATGTCTGCGCAAGAGCAGAAGTATTGGCACTTATATTTATGAGATTCCATCCAATAAGGATAGTTTTTTCACGTCTTATTTCCATTCCGAGTAACATGCTTACAAAAATGGCAAAACGAAGTGCGAAGCGAAGTTTTCGATAATTTTATTACTTGTTACATGCATCGGCTACATCTCGGGTCGCTCCGCGGAGAGGCCGTTGACTTGCCTCCGTTTCGCGTTTAGTATTAGTCACCTACATCGGGCGATGACCCCCAACAGCTGATCGGCAGGTCTCGCTACAGTAACTACACGTGAAGCACTTGTGTTGATCCTGAGCGACTGCTATGGGGAGCGAGGGGTGTTGGCTTTTAAGTGAGAAGTTATGGCTTTTAACATCATCTTTCTTGCCTTTACCCTATTTAGAGTCGGTTCTGTATGTCTGTTAATTATCTCCATTTATCATTCATGAACCATAAGTCAGTTATGATTTTTAACCCCTGACAAAACAGACAGAGGGGTGTTATAAGTTTGACACTAATGTCTGTCTGTCTGTGGCATCGGAGCTCTCGAACGGATGGGTCGGTTTCGATGCGGTTTTTTGAAGTGAAAGCAAGTTCCCTTGCGGTCGTTGTCAAGGAAGATATGCGTGCCAATCGGACACAAGTAGTATTATTTAAGTAGTATTTGTTATTATAGCAACAGAAATCTCTAGCTATCACGGTTCATGAGATGCAGCCTGGTGACAGACAAACAGACCGACGGACAGCAGTCTTAGTAATAGGGTCCCGATTTTACCCTTCGGGTACGGAAACCTATCTAGATGCCAAAGTCAAAGCCAATTTTTTTAAAATTATCTTTTGATATTTGTATCACTTGATAATTGTCATTTGTCTTTCGATAGTTATTAACGTTAGATCATTAACTTAAAGCTAAGTTAATGGTCGCTTCCTAAGCGCAAGTGCAGAAGGAATAAATTTTTACATCATAAAAAAATAACATTTACAACTTCATTTTGTGGAGTAGGTATTCGCATTTCTTGTCGTGAAACGTTCCTTTTATTAAGTAACAATAGATGTGCAATTGTTGTCTAATCGCTTCACTACTTACCGTGAAAATGGGGGAGATAACCGAGCAGCCTGAGGCGTGGCTCATTAACTTGTCTATTTATTGGTAAAGACTTTATCAGTTCTAGTCCACTTTTTACTGAGCTGAGTGCTCTTTAAATGTTACATTGATAAGAAAGCAGCGTCGTCTACCATATTACTTGATTGCTGAAGAAGGATGATAATGTCTTTCGAGCATGTGAAGACTTCTTCATGTAATCGTCATTATCATCATCAGGTCTTTTTGTCTCCACTGCGGGAGCACGACCCTCTCTGTACTACCAGAGCCATCTTGGCTAGAGCAGCCAGAGTAATTGGCCTACACTCTCCTCGCTGGCCAGACGGGTTGGAGAGGTCTTACTGATGTTTAAAAGCTTTGTTTAGCTTGTATTTCCTAAGTCGCCTTCTACGACATCTACGGGAGGTCTTGGAGTGGCCCTATTCTACTCTGCCGGAAACCACATGGCTTATCTTTGTGTAATAATTGTGTGGTATGCGATACATAAGTACAACTATAAATATATGTATACTCGTACATCGTACGCGTGTATTTATTTGTTATGGTTTTATTTAGAGACTATGGGTTTAATAATAGAGTGCTGATGCCTGCAACTTCGTTCGCGTGGACAAAAATACTCATCAGGCTAAACAACTTTTGCTAAGGCGTAATTTTTATATTTCCTATAGTTTAGCTGGACCGTATGGTTCTGCATCAGGTGTTACATTTTCTTAAATCAATTATACCTTATATCTTGTCCAGGTTTAACATCTATAACTTGTATTTATATAACAAAAAGTCATATATGAACACTTGACGCGCAAAAACATAGTTATTAAGAAGATGTTTTAAATTTCAATAATAAGGAAAACATATAGATCATCATCATTCCTTTTTGTATTTTTTTGTACAACAAAATTACTTAACAGTTAAAATTCTAATTAAAATTTGCAAATAAGGTATAAATAACTTATCAGGCATTACCTACCTAATTAATATAATTTGTTATTCTGTTTATAACATGCATATTAATTACATCGTTAACTCTCACGGGGCAACAAGCAATAAGTATATAACGAGTTTATTTGTAAGTAAGTACGTATTTAACAAGTTTATTTGCTAAGCAAATTATTAAATTCCCGATTGTCAAGAAATTTAGTGATGAATAGCGGAACCACCGAAAAATTTCAGCTCAGTCGGTTGTGGATAACTGGTTAAATTGAGTTGCAAGATTTGACCTAATTATTTAGGTCAAATCTTGCAACTTTGGTTTTTAACTTACATACATACATTGCAAGTTAAAAACCCATTCGTTTAGGACCTATGATAGGCACACATTATCATCATCATCAGGTCTTTGTCTCCACTGCAGGAGCACAACCCTCTCTGTACTACCAGAGCCATACTTGGCCATAGCAGCCAAAGGATTTGGCCTACACTCTCAACGTTGGCTAGACGAGAGGTCTCATTGATGTTTATAAGCTTTAGCTTGTATTTCCTAAGTCGCCTTCTAAGACATCCACGGAAAACTTCTATTCTACTCTGCGGCGAACCACACAGATACACAGACAGTACAGACACGTCAAACTTATAAAAACCCTCTTTTTGAGTCGCGGGTTAAATATACGCATCACTGATTCGATTAAGGTTAGAACGTCACAAAAAGTGACGTACTTTACCGCAGTGCACCTACGCCTACGCAACTTTGTCCGACCGACTGCAATAGAGCGATGCATCAGTAATTACTGGGTGCAAGCGCAGCGTTGTGGTTATTGCCCTGCGCTGTCGCGATTGAAATGTTGGCTCTTCTGTGGCTATACAATGGGCAGACAAATCTATACATAATGTGTGGCTGTACATCGAATATATTTCCAAATTTTTTTTATCTAAAAACTAGGGATGCAACGATACGGCTATTACGATACCAATACAAATGACGAATACATCGTAATGGCCAAATACGATAACGAATTACGATACGAATGCATTACGATATTTGTTTAATACCATTTTGATGAATTTATTGGAAGCTTTGTTGTATGTTATTATTGTAAGACTAAGTAAAAGTATAAAAAAAGCATTTTTAATTAATATATTTATTAATTTTATCAATTTTCATCATTAACTTATATTTTAATTTGTTACTATTTGTTACATTTACTATATTTAATTTTAATTGGCTTGTCAAGTAATTTTCAAAAAGATCTGATTCGCAATCCTTTTCGAGGAATAGCCTCTAGGAGAAGATTTCTCAAATCAGATTTTAAAATAAGGTCTTACCTATTTAGATATTTGCAAAAAACCCATTGACCTTTATTTTCAAGCAAGGTCAAGCTTATTTGAGGAAGTGATGTCACGATGAAGATTTTTTGAGTAAAGTTGGCCATTTCCACTTTCAGTACTGTACTGAAGTGCCATTTTTGAAACGCGATGTCACCTAAATTACTGGTTTTTTCCATACAAAAACCGTTCGTTTAGTGACTCCACGTTTCAAAAATGGCACCCCTGTATTATATGTCACTGTCACTGTCATCTACCAACACAACAATTTGACAACAACCAACATACAGACGGTAATTTAAACAGTAGAAATTGACAGTTGACAGATGTCATTATTTTATTAGCGCTAAATTTAAACTTCGATTGCAGTGTGTCGTCACTTCCGGTGTTTTGTTTAAAATTATATAAAAAAATCCTGATAAAACGTAGAATTTTTATAATCAAATTACTTTCTTAAAATTGTCTATATTTTCGATTAAAGGCACTTTTAACACTTTCATATTTCTTAGTTGACAAGCTAATTGTAGTCGTTATTTATAACTGGCAAATTCTTATTCAGAAAACACAACATATTTAAGTTTTTTCCCTTATGTCGGTTTCTCTCATCACTGTGTATCAGTCCTGCCCACAGATTAGACAGATTATATCCTAACGGAGTCCTGCCTGCCGCCTGCCTGCTTAAAACTGTCAATGCCAAAAGTGACGGATGCGAAGCGTTCACAAATTGAAGCGTTATGCGTTTCGTTTCACCCGAAACAGTAAAAATTAAAAAAATTTAAGGTAAATGAATCGTAAAAATATCGTATCGTAATATTTACGATAACGAATGATCGTAAAGGTTTACGATAATCGCCGATATACGATTATCGTATCGGTATCGTTGCATCCCTACTAAAAACATTTAATAAAACAGTAAAAAAAATGTGTTTGTACATCAAATATATTTACAAAAAAATATTTGGGGCGATGGAGACATAGTAATAGAGTAAGAAGCCACGTTGTTTGTTCACGCTAATCTCAGAAAATACTGGACGGATTCAAATTAAACTTTTTTGTTATATAGCTGTTACGGCAGGGCAACATAAGTAAAAAAAGTAAAAAAGTAATTTATTTCCTCCATACAATCGTACAATAAAGAAAGAATGAAAAGGGTGGTTACATGCAAATTGGAGCGGGCTGGAGCCTGTTGAAGGTAGAAACCTGTGTTACAGATCTCCAGTGCTCTCCCACTGTGGCAGCCAGGCACCAATAACACACACATCGCATAGGGTAACATATAAAGTATAATTGATTTTGGAAAAAAGAAAACACCTGATGCAGAACCATAATGGTCCAGCTAAACTAAAAGAAATATAAAAATGACGCCTTAGCAAAAGTTGTTGAGCCTAATGAGCATTTTCCGAAGTCTACGTGAACGCAGTCGCGGGCTTCGGCTGGTAGGTTACTAAAAAAAAAAAAATTGCTTCCACCACTAACCCATTGACCCCTATGGTTTCCAGACACAATAGTAAAATAATGAAGGTGTACCAAAAATTATACACATGGCGCTGAGCGTGTTAAATTGTGGCTATCAAAAATTTTACAACGTCGTTATTTCCATTGTACATAACAAAAACACTTCATTTCCACTTCATACATCTTTCAGCGCCCGCTAATGACGACTTAACTTTTTTAATTGAGCCGCTATCAGACAATGGTTCAACAATAATTCTTAGCCCGTGCGCACACGTCGTTTCGAAACGCTAGTTTATTGTAAATTAACATAATCTAAATATAATTATACTTGTAATGCATTGTGTAAATTGGTGTGAAAAATGGCGGAGGTCTAGTTTCTGAACAAATAACCGGCAAAAAAGAGGTGTTATAAGTTTAACGTTAATTAAATTAATGTCTTTCTGTCCATTGCATCGTATCTCTCGAACTGATAGACCGATTTCGACCCGGCTGTTTTTACGTGAAAGCAAGTTCCCTTTTGGCCTTGGGCTTGGGCCATTTGAAAATTATCGCTTGAAAGTCGAGGTCCTTTAATTTACCTGGATTTTCCTTTTGCAAATAAACTTGTTTCAGTTTGCATTTGGTGATGTTTTTAAGTCGTCAAGGCTTGTTACTGTTACTTCATACACAATGACAGTCATCCTTACCTACCTGTCGATCAAGTTATCGTTAAGTCGTAAAAATCCTCCTAAATTTGTCAAAGTTAGCGATTGTGTAGAAATTGACAGTAAGGTAATTAATTTTTCAGGCAGAACATCATTTCAGGCTAAGAAAAATTGTTAAGAGTCCCCCGACCCTAGACTTCTCCATACAAACGTATTCTACGTTTAATTTTGAAACCACATGTCAGATTCCGGTAAAAATTGGTAATTGTAAAGAAATTGCAATTATCTAGGGTTATAACTGGTTTCCTATGATAAAATTATGAACTGGAAAGAAAATATAACGATTTAGAAGTTTCCCATACTAATGGTCAAAAATGATATAAAACACTATATTCTATTTCAAGTTCATATTTTTACCGTCGGAAACTAGTTATAAACCTAGATAATTGCAATATCTTTGAAATTACAAAATTTTGCCCAAATCGGACATGTCATTTTGAAATAAAACGTAGACTACGTTTGTATGGAAAGTTGGTGGCAGAATCACACAAAGTAATTCAAATCACATAGTAAGAAAAATTGCACGTCTGTCAGTTTCTACATTGGGCAAAGGCCCCAATTTGCTCCCTCTAGTCCCTATCCAGAGTTACAGCCTGCCAGTCAGTCATCATTCAATATCAATTTTATAAACATAATGCTTGTATGTGAATTGAGTCTAATCTCTGGTCAGTGTGACGATGTGAGGCCAGCCTCAGTCTTGGCAATGAGTCAGCAATGATTCGCATCTACTGACACGTGGAAACATCTTGCGATATCGATTTGTGGTGACGTGGGAATCCTTATTACAATAGTGATTTGATCTTTTGATCTATCAAATCCTGAACCTTGGGGTTTTACATACAGATTTTTTGTTGTTACATTTTAACAAGCAATACTAACTTAAGTGTATTTAACGTACGTAACGTATTGTATCAAGCCTTAAAAATTTAATTACTGATTATCTAAACAAACTAAATTTTGTGGTTGTAGGTTCCATAGATTCATGCGAAAACATGATCTGATGAAAACCCGTCAATTTGGATAGAATCCCAAACAAGTCTCGGAAATACTAGTACTTCAATAATATCACAGAGTTATTTACATATTATTTCTTTGTTGAAAATAGAAAGATACCTAAATACCAACACCGACTTGTGCGAGTGGCAGGTGACTTTTGGGTTTGGTGTAAAGTCATATTATATTTAAACAAAACATAATACAAGTCTCGAACTTACTTTGGGGCTAGCTCAATCAGTCTAATTTGTCCCTATATATTTATTTATTTGTTACTTATCATATAACTTTGTCCCCAGTGAGGAGCTACGACAAACACGACAAATGCGGCCTCGTGTGGATCCCTCGCGTGGTCGCGTACCGATGTCGCACGTGCGGCATCTCGCCGTGCATGTCCATCTGCCGCGAGTGCTTCCACCGCGGCGACCACAGCACGCACGACTTCAACATGTTCCTGTCGCAGGCGGGCGGCGCGTGCGACTGCGGGGACAAGTCCGTCATGAAGGAAGATGGGTGAGTACGGGGCTCTTACTTGTTCAGTTGTTTTTGTTGACGAGAGCGGCATCTCGGGAGACGGAAGGAAGACATGTGAGTTTTACGTTATGCTGCGTCCAGACGTTTGGCACGGCTTGGCAAGCCTTCGCAAACGTAGGCAAACCAAACCAAGCAAACATGTAGTCATCACGCTTGCGAGAGTTTGCCAAACTATCTATCTATCTCCTATTTTTATTTTAAATGGGCGAAAAAGGAAATGCGATCAATTAAAAAATGAAAAACAAATAGTTACATGCGCCCACAATTTGTAGTAAAATAAAGTAGGTACTCTTACCGTTAGTTATCATCACAGAGCCATTTTTCAAACGCGAAGTCACTAAATGAAGAGTTTTTATATGGGAAAACCGCTGGCGTTTAGGTGACTCCGCGTTTCAAAAATGACACTTCTATGAACGCATTCAAATGTGTGGATGGCATGGCATAGCACTCCAACGCTTCAATAAACTTCTTTGATTTGTGCCAAAAAAATACCACACGTTTGCGAAGGTATGCCGAAGCTTGGCAAACATTGCAAAAACACGATATTATAGTTTTTTTTTTAAATAATCAAAATGCTTCATTTCTTACTAATAAAACAAGAATAACACATTGATTTTATTTTTATGTAATTTTTTGACTTACTCTACTTTTGGTGCTCACTCACACCAATGCAAGTGAGCTTACGCCTCGAGGACTGTACACATGTTTCTTTCTGTATTTTCTTCTAAAATAAAATAAAATACATTGTCAATTCCGCTTAGACATGTAGGTACAGCAGGATTTTCTTATAGTGATTGGATACTTAACATATTTTTTTTTAATTATCTTTTTTTAAGGGCTTTTATCTTAACAGACATGCCAGCCCTATCGTACCCTTGACCAAGGAATTTACGTCTGAGAAGATATAAAAATTTCATAAAATTTCTTCGCGATTATCGAGCCTGGTTTCGACAGAATAGACTGAGCTATACCGATATCATACTGATTTAACTTTAATTCCCTCATAAGTAAATCCCTTTTACATTTAAATTTGGTACACTCCATTATTAAACATAATATTTACTGATAGTATTGTACGCGTCAGTCACAAAGAAAACAAGGCTAAGCTCTTTACATGTCATTATTCAACCCACCTGTCTGAACTTTAGGCCACAACCTGCATTCTCAACTACATACTTTCAGACTACATAACCTGCGCTTACGTCACCGAACTAAATATAGCACATTCTTCTATTTATAACGTTAAGATGTGTTTCCATATTGAAATGCCCGTCATTGGTGTAAGAGCCACATAGTTAGGAACCGGCTTGTCGGGAGACGGTGACGTCATCGCGTCCTCAGAACAGGACGCGCGCCCGCGGATATTGTAATGGCTGTGCTAATCTACTGTAATTTAATGTGTTGCCGCGTCTAGTAGCTTAATAGTCTATATTATTGCTTCGTGACGTCATACATCACTCGTCAATCAGTTTACAAAGTAACTTGTGTAATTCTTGCGGATATTGTAATGGCTGTGCTAATCTACTATAATTTAATGGGTTGCCGCGTCTAGTAGCTTAAAAGTCTATATTATAGCTTCTTGACGTCATATGTCGCTCGTTTACAAAGTAACTTGTGCCATTCTCGCGGATATTGTAATGGCTGTGCTAATCTACTATCATTTAATGTGTTGCCGCGTCTAGTTGCTTAATAGTCTTTATTATAGCTTCGTGACGTCATACATCACTTGTCAATCATTTTACAAAGTAACTTGTGTCATTCTCGCGGATATCGTAATGGCTGCGTTAATCTACTATCATATAATGTGTTGCCGCGTCTAGTAGCTTAATTGTCTATATTATTGCTTCGTGACGTCATACGTCACTCGTCAATCAGTTTACAAAGTAACTTGTATCATTACTTGCACGTGAAAATGACATAAGTATCATAGACGTAGGTAATTATGTTTTAAAGAGATCATTTAGATAGAATGAATTAATAGATTAAATTGTTATTTACAAACCAACCTAAGTTAAAACAAAGTTTATATGTATGTGTTAACAAACTACGCAAGAAAGAAGGGATGATGGGAAACAAGTGATTTGGTGACTACCCGGTAACCGATGGCCGATGTAACAGATAGGTTCTGAAACTGGCAAGCACAGGGTAGGAAATCTACCTAAGTATATCTACATATTAGTTTTGGTAGCTTATCTTATCTTGCTGTGGGGTCCATAAATTGGAAGCACGTCGAACCTTTGGGTTATATTGTACTTACCCCCTTGCCTCACGCGCATAGAGATTTCTGAAGAAGGACTGCATAAGCTTCGGAATATCACCTGGTGCGTAGTGCCTATAGTCCTCTAGCTTCGGACAAGCTGATCCAAAGAGGTCCATACGCTTCCTAGCCATTGAGTCGCAGCTGCACAAAATGTGTCTCATTGTCTTCTCTATGACCTCACATGCCCGACATTCAGGGCTCTCAACAAGTCTTATTTTAAAGAGATGACGGCGGTTTTGAAAATGTCCAATCAGGGCTCCCAGTAGAGTTCTTGTCTGTTTTATGTTATATTGATACAACCGTTTGTGCTACTTGGCAAAGTCTTCACCGAGTGTCTTCTTAGAGTGGATATGTCCACTTATGTCATTCCATTCAGCACTGTGTCTACTTTTGACATTGGCATTTATGGCACTTGTGACCATACCATATGATAGTCCTAGGAAAGGTTCGCGCCCTATTAGTGAGTTGCTGGACCCTTCCCTTGCCAGCTCGTCGGCCTTCTCGTTTCCCTCAATGCCAACATGACCCGGCACCCAGACCAGCCTCAACTTGGTTTTGGTATACTATGGTATAGTCACGTATATTACAAGAAGTCCACCTCTGATTTTGGTCACATTCAAAGTTTATTTTAACGTTCCGTACCCACAGGGTAAAATCGAGACTATTTTTTGTTTGATATTAATAACGGCAACAGGTAGACGCTATAATTATTCCCAGAATATTCAGTTGTATATTCACTTAAATAAATAATAAAAATAAAAATTTTAGGGTCATACAAAAATCGTAATTTTTAATAGATTCGGCACCCTTCGTGCGCAAGTCCGACTCTCACTAGGCCAGTTTTATATATTTCCTCGTGTACCTAACTAGATTGCTTGAAAATCATTTGGCTTTTTGCAACAGTTAATTTAAAACGTGAAAAAGCCGCAGCTGTAAATGTATGTAACTAGCACGATTTCACACTTCATCATCATCAGGTCTTTTTTTTGTCTCCACTGCAGGAGCACGACCCTCTCTGTACTACCAGAGCCATACTTGGCCAGAGCAGACAGAGGACTTGGCCTATACACTGATCGCTGACATGAGGCTGGGTTGGAGAGGTGTCAAGATGTTTATAACTTTTAGTACCTGGGTGACCGAGCTTTAAACATTAACTAAATTTCTTTAAACTTGTCTAAAAACAGTACAAAATAAAAAATTATATATAAACTTGAACATAAAAAAAAACAAAAGTAAGTCACCGAGTGGGATTCGAACCCGTAACACTCTTTCTAGCGGTCAGCATCCTTAACCGCTGAGCTAAGCGGATGGCACCCGGCGCGACGAAATTTGCGACCATATTCTGCGTGGAAAGAAAAACGAATGAAAACTCGAAAACACGCGTTTTCCAACATAAGACTAATCTAAATCGATTGTTTACCCCCAAAAACCCCCATATACCAATTTTCAGCGAAATCGTTAGAGCCGTTTTCGAGATCACAGAAATTTATAAATATACAAGAATTGCTCGTTTAAAGGTATAAGATAAGCTTTGTTCAGCTTGTATTTCCTAAGTCGCCTTCTACGACATCCACGGGAGGACTTGGAGTGGCTCTACTCTACTCTGCCGGAAACCACACGGCACACGATTTTACACTTAGGTTGTTATAAATATTAAGCATCCCATATGCGAGGCGGTCGTCAAGTCACCTTGCGCCGAAGGTCGCAGCGCAGAGGTCAAGTTCACAACTCGACGGCGCATTGTTTCTGCAGTACAATGCTGTGTACAAACACTCCTGTGTTTGTATGGACTTCACATGTGTGTAACAAATCAACTGCAGTTACAATAATAAGCTATTTTACTGTGTATGTTTTGGTTAATATTTTATATAAAACAAAAAATACCAATGAAAAGTTTTTTTTAAATTTATCATCATCATCATCATCATCATATCAGCTACAGGAAGTCCGCTGCTGAACATAGGCCTTATTTTATTTTTAATTAAATCATACTTATTTGAAAAAGAATGGCACATATCACGTCTAGAGACCGCGATAGATGGAAACAAAGAGGGGAGGCTTTTGCCCAACGATGGGCCCTATTATAAAAATTTACTCACACACAGGCCCACAAACGCGTGTGTACGAATGTTTTATACGATATTCCGTAGTTGTATGTCGTATCTATGGTTGTTTGAAGTTTTTGCTCAAAATGTATCAAGTTTTACAGCTGTGACAAAACCCTAAAAACAGAATCATGTGATTTAGATAGGTACAGAAGCAGATATTAAATGAATAGTCAATACCTACACGCAAATGACCTATTGAGGTTCCTGGCAAACAAATTTATTTATAAGTAATCCGTCGATGATGTCATGCAGCATGCAGGCAATTTGTCATATGCTTTGAAGTTATATGCGGTTTTGTAGCTACATAGTTCTTGGTAAAGGAACTTCCCTATCATATTTTTGTCTTTTTTCTGGTTTTTAATCCTTTATGGTATTCTTTTTTTTCTATTATTTTCAGTTATTAGTTGTGAAATGCTGTCATGTAGTTGTTGTGAGAACTTTCATTCTTATTCTTATTAATTCCTTCTACTGTTTTAGTAGAGTTACACCAAAAGCTATATTTTAGTATTAAGCAACATTGCGCACTA
The DNA here is from genome assembly GCA_963555685.1 of Acrobasis consociella. Taxonomy (NCBI): domain Eukaryota; kingdom Metazoa; phylum Arthropoda; class Insecta; order Lepidoptera; family Pyralidae; genus Acrobasis; species Acrobasis consociella. The sequence continues at coordinate 2,019,095 of OY743118.1, forward strand.
ACGTATGACCATAAAGTCTAATTTGGTTTGACATATAAATAGGATTTCACTATCGTATTTTATTATGGAGTAACCCCCAGTTTAATTCTAGCGAAATGCGGTAATGTACCTTTTCGTTAGAATTTCCCTATCATATTTCCTTCTACTATTTTCAGTGTAACTCTTGCGAAATGAAAATGAGGTTATGTAGGTAGTTCTTGTTAGTCTTCTTCATCTCAGCGCGTCCCGGTTGCACCTTCAGTTCTGCTGCCTCGAAGCCCAGGGTGCGCTTTGCAGCTTTTTCTTCTCCAAATATAATATGCATTTGTCTTTTCTTTCTTTTTTTCTTTTGAAGGTTATGGCTCCATCGTTTAGCCAAAACGATGATTATGCCAATGTCAAGGTTGAGGATGACACGATTATTGGTTGGTCACCCAAGTAGTCGTAAGTGTCGGAACATATGAATTTGGAACTGTACTGATATCGAATGAAATGTCGGGACGGGCAGTCAGAGCTGGCAGCTCTGACCTTGCACCATGTCCTTAAACTTGATCTGAAGTCGTAGACCTTGGCGCTTCACCATGACCTTGAGCCGCGCGTGACGTCATCTCCGGTTAGAATAGCACGCGAGACTAAAGTGTTTGCTTTTATGGTGAATACTTATTTTTGGATCGTATGACTCTCTCTTCTACAACTAGCAGCCCTTATTTTTATTTATTATGGAAAACTAACAGCCATTTCTTATCTTTGTAAACAATAACAACAAATAGTTATAAAACTTAGCCAATAAAAAATTTCCACTTATAGAAAAAAATATAGCAATTGAAACCAATTTGATGACACTATTTTATCTTCGACCATGTCCTTGCTATTACAACTCGAGCATATTTCCTTGGTCCTAGTGCTGCGGAGCCCGAGACGCGGTAACAAAACGGGTCTAAACCAACTTAAATTAACTATTTAGTAAAAGGTGATGAGCCAGAAGGGGGGGGGGGGGGTCCAAACTCCCTCCGAAGCACAGAATTAACACATAAGTGCCCGAAGTCTGAAAGCCAACCAAACCAACATGGATGTTTAGGTAGAAACACATTTCTGGCTCTACGGTCGTGTCTAATCATTATTAGGTTCTTTTTGTCTCCACTGCAGGAGCACAACCCTCTCTGTACTACCAGAGCCATACTTGGCCAGAGGACTTGGCCTACACTCTAGACGCCGGCCAGACGGGATGGAGAGGTCTCATTGATGTTTATAAGCTTGTTTAGCTTGTATTTCCTAATTCGTCTTCTACGACATCCACGAGAGGACTTTGAGTGGTTCTATTCTACTCTGCCGGAAACCCCACGGCGACCATGTCTAATAATACTTGTAAATTTTCAGATTCTGCAGCAACCACGGCAACAAATGTCCGCGGCCAGGCACCGCCCCCGCAGAGCTCATGTGTGTGGCGGAGGCCATGATGCCGCGCCTCATACTGAGGCTGCTGCAGCACTTCAGAGAGAACAGGTGGGTGGCCGTGCCAAGGTATTTAGAGTCTCAAAAATGGGGCGTGAAAAGACGGGAGCATGCGTGCACTGCAGCATCTTAAGGGACCAATAATAATACAATACAAATACTCTTTATCCCTTTAACTGTCGGACGCCCGGAGCGGGCGTCTGATGTATTGTTTTACTATTGTGTCTGCTATGCCGACATTCGAAGGGTTATTGCACAATAAACAAAAGAAAATACAAAAACAGAAAAAAAATTAAGACAGAATTATGATACAAAGGCTGACTTATCGCATAGCAGTCTCTTCCAGTCAACCTTTGGCTAGAGGGAGAAGTGAATATTTAGGAGATAGGCGGTTATATAGAATTTCATGACTTTGACTCCCCCTTCCTCCTTGTTACAGTTGGTCATAATTTTGAGATCCCCATCCCCTAGGTTGACGACACAAATACTGATTTTTTATTTAATAAAAAAAGCAAGCGAAGGAAGCTACTAAATATTTAACTGATAAAGCTGAAAATATTTTCGAGTTTATTTATTATTAGTTAAGGGTCCCCCGACCCTAGACCAAAATACAACTTTCCATACAAACGTAGTCTACGTTTTATTTCAAAACGAAATGTCCGATTTGGGCAAAATTTTGTAATTTCAAAGATATTGCAATTATCTAGGTTTTATATTTAGTTTCCGACTGTAAAAATATGAACTTGAAATAGAATATAGTGTTTTATATCATTTTTGACCATTAGTATGGGAAACTTCTAAATCGTTATATTTTCTTTCCAGTTCATAATTTTACCATAGGAAACCCAATATAACCCTAGATAATTGCAATTTCTTTACAATTACCAATTTTTACCGGAATCTGACATGTGGTTTTAAAATTAAACGTGTACTATGTTTGTATGGAGAAGTCTAGGGTCGCCGGACTCTTAAAATGTTTTGTTTTCTAGCTTACATATAGATTTTGTATTGTGACGTAACGAACCTTATAACCCCTCCCAACCCTGGTCACACTTCACTTCAATGTCAGACTTCATTGACAGGGGGTCAATCATCCACCCCTTAATGTGTGACGTAATTTATGGATCTTAATTATTAAGTAATTTATGGAAAAATCCTATCCGCTGCGCTCCTCTCTGTCTGAGCTGACCCTAAGTCGTTCTTTATCTCTGTAGCCGGAACCTTAAAGTTAACCATCAGACAGATATTTGATATATCCATCCTCTTGACATTTACCAATTCAATAGCGCGCAAAAAACCCGAGATTTTTTTTTACGATTATTTTATTGCTCTGGTTCTTTATTTCTAACAAGTTTAAATCTCAATGAAAGGTTAGTGCAGTTCCTTTGAGTGCTTTAAGGGATCTTCTGGCGACAAATCCATAGGAGTCCACTGGTTTTCATAGCCAATTTAGTGGCGGACGGCCCCTAAATACACCCTCCACAATCTGCAAACAAATATCACTACAGCCGCACTATGACTGTCCACTTAACAATTTCACATATTGTTCATGAGCATTAGCATAACACCAAACTACACCAATTTCATTAAATAAAGACCACTAGAATAACCAGAGAGTTATCAAGTTATATAAAAGTCAATAAGTTTCTTTGCCAGGCAAATAAAAAAGCCCGACTTTTAAGGGTTCACACTTCATTATATCTGTAACGCCATCTTTTTTTGCCAGGCGTATTAAAATAACCCCGTCGTTTAACCGTTAATCCCCAATAACTTCTAAACGGCTGAACCTATTTTTATCAAACATAGCTAAGAACAACTGCAAGGTAACTTACTTTCACCTAAAAAAATCCGATTTTGAAATCAGCCCCTTCGTTCTAGTTCTACGATGCCACAGACAGACAGACCGAAAGACGTTAGCGTCAAACTTATAACAACCCTACTTTTTTGACGGTGGTTAAAAACAGGTTATTGCGCCAGTTTCGAAGTAATACAAGTTACAACAAGTGTATCAACTTAAATTATAAATAGCATCGGCGAGTGCCGGCTATTTCGGGAACAATGCCGTTTGCATAATGTATCGGTGTTTACGTCGTTTGTGCAACTTGATGAGAGTCTAATCTAGGATGAATTTACTTTTTTTTATAAAAAAGAGGGGTGAGTGGTGCCGTAAGTTTGATGATAACGCCTGTTGTTATGTCTGTCTGTATGTAGCATCGTAGCGCTCGAACGGATAGACCGATTGCGATGCGGTTTTTTTACGTGAAAGTAAGTTTCCTTACGGTAGTTCTTAGCTATGTTTGATCAAAATGTGTTCGGCCGTTTGAAAGTTATTGAGGAATAGCGCTTAATAGTCAGGGCTTTCGCTAGCAAATAATAGATGGCGCTATTGATATGAAGTCTTATTGGTAGCTCCGCTGGATGGCGTTCTTGACAGTTGGTTTATTTTTTAAATTTGCTTCAGCAAATAAACTTCTTCTTTCTTTCTTTTTCTTCACCATATCCCACTTTACGCGGGGTCGATTCAGCATGAGTTTTTCCATTTCCCTCTATCCTATGTCTATCTTAATACACTCCATCCATTTTTTTCTTTTTTAAGGGTTCATCCACATATTATGTTGTCACAGTGACGGGGAGGGGGGGGGGGGATATCTCAAATTAGACAATACATGTTCAAAGTTAAAGTGATCGGAAAAGCGCGTGAGAAGAGAGGCGAACGGGTTCGAAAATTCGCAATTCTACATGACGTGTACTGTACCTAAGATGAAATAGAAACTTATGATCTCTTTCTCCTTTCAGTTTCTCATCGGGCTCCCAGAACAACTCGGACAGCTACCGGATCGCAGTGCACGAGTGCGAGCTGTACGTTCAGATGCTGATGGAGTTCAACAACATGGGCGACCTCATGCGTTGCGCCATGACCAAGGCTCTGATCAACCCGCAGGTGTGTTTAGTGTGCCGTCTCGCTCTCTCAGAACAACTCGGACAGTTACCGGATCGCAGTGCACGAGTGCGAGCTGTACGTTCAGATGCTGATGGAGTTCAACAACATGGGCGACCTCATGCGCTGCGCCATGACCAAGGCTCTGATCAACCCGCAGGTGTGTTTAGTGTGCCGTCTCGCTCTCTCAGAACAACTCGGACAGCTACCGGATCGCGGTGCACGAGTGCGAGCTGTACGTTCAGATGCTGATGGAGTTCAACAACATGGGCGACCTCATGCGCTGTGCCATGACCAAGGCTCTGATCAACCCGCAGGTGGGTTTAGTGTGCCATCTCGCTCTCTCAGAACAACTCGGATAGCTACCGGATCGCGGTGCACGAGTGCGAGCTGTACGTTCAGATGCTGATGGAGTTCAACAATATGGGCGACCTCATGCGCTGCGCCATGACCAAGGCTCTGATCAACCCGCAGGTGGGTTTAGTGTGCCGTCTCGCTCTCTCAGCACAACTCGGACAGTTACCGGATCGCGGTGCACGAGTGCGAGCTGTACGTTCAGATGCTGATGGAGTTCAACAATATGAGTCTACCACTCAATGCCGATAGACGAAATCCCGGTGAACGTCATACCGACAGTTCACTTACTTTTTGTGCATGAGACCGACAGAAGACGAAATCGAAATAGTTAATCCCGACTGAACTCTATCCCGACTGTCAGTTTGACCGACACAGCATTCAATCGATAAACTGTAGATCGACTGAATCTTATCCCCCCATGCTGTAGACCGACAGAAGACTAGGCCGCCATGGTTTATTTCGACTGAACGACATCCCGCCAAGAAGGAAAGCGACAAAGCACAATTATGACAAACGGGCTAAATGAATCTTGTCGTACCTACCGTATATCTTGTCAGGGGGTCCATATTGGCTCTCATAAAATTCTAAATCCTATTCTTTATCTTACTACCCATTTGTGTTAATAATCATCACTCTTCATTATTTTATTCTTCATACTTTTTTTATTTATACCATGGGCGACCCCGAATTCTGATGGCTACCGGGAGACCCATTTTTGAACGCGGGAGTCTTAGTTACAAGGAACGATTAGTAGTTTTTAGCTTTTCCACTAAAATAATATTTAAATAAAAATTACCTTCAATAAGAGAGAAATTTATTTGATTTTGACTTTGATTTGCGCGAGTTTTCAATGTGCCGCATTTTTTAAACGCTCGTGCGCGATTTTACGAGAGCCAGCGATTGACAGACCGAGACCACTGTTATTTTATAAAGGTTGAAAGTTTCTCCCATGCTGGTCTGGGAGAAACGAAAAAACTTAGAATGTACCAGCTGCTTCTCTTCCCGCGCAGATCGTAAAAGCCGATCGAGGGAATGGGCAAAAATGCGAATCCATTTTAACAGGCGATGCGGCTAGCAACCTGTCACTGTATTGATTGCTTTTCCATCTTCTCGCCCACCATGACGCTAAAAGTGGCTTTTGGGTCTTGCGGCCCTGGGTCCTGCATAGAGCCGCAAGACCCAAAATGCTCTGTCTGCCCCATTAGGGATAAAGACGTGAACTATCACGTCTTAGTAGTACATACTAATGTATGTATGTTGAAAGTTTCTTAATGTATGGCCCCAATACTAGTTAATTATACTTATATAATTATACTCATTGACATGTAAAAGTGCCTGTACAGGTCTAATTACTGAATAAACATTTGAATCTTTGAATCTTGACTTCCAGAAGTACCGGAACTTGGTGGAGCCACCGTTTCCCGACACGGAGTACGGCTGCTACATGGCCGAGTCCAAGCAGATGTACGAAAAGGCCATAGATTCTTTCCCGGCGCCCGAGCCACCTGACGAGTGAGTATCTACCGAACACAGTGTATAAGTAATTAAGTATTAAGTTGCTAAGTTGTGCATGCTAAGGTGCGTTAGGTGGATTGAACACTGAAAGTGTCAGTGTCCGTAGTGTGGTTTCTAGCAGAGTAGAATAGGACCACTCCAAGTCTCCTCGTGGTTGTCGTAGAAAGCGACTTAGGAAATATAAGCTAAACAAAGCTTGTACACATCAATAGGGCCTATCCAACACGTCTGTAAAGCGTGGAGAGTTTAGGCTAAAAACTCTGGCTGGTCTGGCCAAGTATGGCTCTAGAAGTACAGAGTGGGTCGTGCACCTGCAGTGGAGACAAAAAGGATCTGATGATGATGATGATGAACACTGAAACTCACAGTTAGGTCTTCGTCAAGTAGTCAAATTCCATAGGGAGAACTCAAGCTTTTTCGAGGCAAATTCACATTATAGGACATAGCGTTTAAAATTATTTTAAACTTACAGCCACTTATGCATTTGAAGATTTTTCCTTAAAATAGTAATCGTCAATTTTTAAGAATATTTTTACTCGAAATTATATATGATAGTTTGCTGGAAGGCGCTGGATGCAAGCCGCTCTAGATCGGTCATTTTGGAAATCTTTGGGAGAGGCCTATGTCCAGCAGTGGACGTTATGCGGCTGAAATGATGATGGATATGATAGATATTCACGCACTCTTGGCACCAATGGCAAGCATACTAATAGAAACCAAATATTTTTGTTTGCAAATATGGTTTAAAACTAAATCTATACATATAATAAAACAGTAAAAAAAGTGTGTCTGTACATTAAACATATTTCCAAAAAAAATATTGGGGGCGATGGAGACAGTAATAGAGTAAGAATTAAAAAAAAATGTCTGTCTGTTTGTCTGTTTGTACACGCTAATCTCCGGAAATACTGGACGGATTCGAATGAAACTTTTTTTGTTATATAGCTATTAAGCCTTGGCAACATGTAGGGTATAAATGATTTTGGAAAATAGAACGCCTGATGCAGAACCGTAATGGTCCAGCTAAACTATAAGAGATATAAAAAATGTCGACTTAGTAAAAGTGGTTCAACCTGATGAGCATTTTCCAGAGACATAAAGTTTACGCGAACGAAGTCGCGGGCTTCGGCTAGTTTATGAATAGAAGACTGAAAACTGGGGGGGGGGGGGGGGGGGCATATGCTACAGATGGTCACCGAAGGGGGGTAAAGAAGTATAAAAAAAATGTGTCACGGATACGTTCCTTTATATTGATTAACGTTTCAGATATAAACATCTGCCGGCCCTCGCGCCGCGTCTGCAACACAACACCCTGCTCGACGAGTTCATTTTCTGGACGTTCAAGTACGAGTTCCCGCAGAACATCGTGTGCTTCCTGCTTAACATGCTTCCAGATCAGGATTACAAGGTATTCAATAAAAAAAAAACGACGGGTTGCACTCTGGGAGTGCCGGCAGAAGTGAAAACTTGAATATTAACGTTGTGCATTTTTGATATTTTGGAATGGTTAGGGAATAATTTTGCACGAATTGCTTTAATTATCAGTATAAAATATTTCAAATCTTTTCTGAACCACAGTCTGTCACAAATGTCACAAGCATGACCAAATTCTTTTTCAACAAAATCATTTTTAAATACACAGCAGTATGGCCACTACACAAGACGGTCGAGCCATCAGCTGTCACCATCCATGGATGCGCGTAGCACGCTGTAACATAAACACACACGAACATTCGCGCAAGCGCCCTGCGCCGTCTTATGAATTTTCGATCAGGCCACGTGTCCTGACGCGAGTTTAAGATTTTTTACCCATTCCAAAAAAAGTGCACAACGCCGCTAAAGAAGTTTTCACTTCAAAAATTTAAGCTTCTTCCAAAAAAGGAGGAGGTTATCAATACGTTGTGATCTTTTTTTTATGTTCACCGATTTTGAAAATTCTCTTGAATTGTATTACGTTTAATAAGGGTAAATTCATTTTGATGCTCAAATGGCTGCATAAACTCGCCTCGCGTTTATACCATTTACACGGTAGCACGATCGTGGTGCGTATTTTATTAGCGTTTTTGCATGTTAAGTAGTGGGGTGACCGTAAGTGGCATAAAAATTTTGCAGCCTCCTTCAGCTGTCATCGTTAGATAGCAGTCGTAAAGCTGCCTTAAGAGAGCTTGTAAAAATCTTGCAAACAGTGTTGGCCACTTTCGTAAACACACGATAAACAATAAAGGAAGGAACTGAATTTAGTCTTAATTTTATACCTAATCATAAGTCGCAATTTCCCTTCGTACTTTACGGGCTTAGAACCGTCAAAATACTGAAGCTGTTATTAGTTGTTATTGTTACTAAGCAAGGAAAAAAACATAAGGTACGCGGCGCGGCGGGGTTGCACGAGTGAATCAGCTGTGTGCCTGTGTGTGTGTGCGGCCGGCCGAGCGAGTTCATTCATTATTCGGTTGGCCATTTATTGAAAATTTGCGAATTTTTCGTGATATTTTTTTTAAACTTTTTTTTATTATTTTTATTACGGTTTTGTGTTCTATTAGTGATTCTGATTCTAAGATTTCAATAAAGCTAGTGGGTATAAAATCATCCTGTATGTATACATGTTATTTAAATTTATTTATTTCAGTATCATTGTTATATGGCCCCAGTACGGGTAAAAGCCTCCTCCATTCTATTTAACCTTTCCCTGTCCTCCCTTGCCATATGCATCCAAGTTTTTTCAGCGATATTTATTATGTCATCCGCCAATCTTTTCTTCTGATAAGATAATAATTGATGACGCGCTGATATGGAGGGTTATGGACACTCGTAAGTACATTAACCCTTTGTCTTTCTGACTACATTTGCACATTGGTGATCTTCTTCTCATCGTGTGTGTTAGTGTCTAACACTAGTGTCAGAGTTTTTAAACCGCCTTAAAGGCCTCTGACATGGTATTAGATAACGACCAATGTCAAAGACAGTGACCGGGACCGACGGCTTAACGTGCCCTCCGAAGCACGCATCATCTTACTTATCAGACAATCAGGTGAACAGCCTACAATGTCCTGACAAAACTAGGACAACAACACAAAGTCGTTGCCCCCGCCGGGAATCGAACCCGCGACCTCCGGGTATGAGCCGAACGCTCTAACCACTACACCACGGAGGCAGTTAAATTGTGGCACGGAGGCAGTAAAATACATTGGTGATGGACATACTGAATGTACTTAACTTATTAAAATGTTCGTCAAATAAATTATCTCTATCTTTATCTTCGTTTGCAGGAGCACCTAACCCGCACATTCGTGATGCACTACGCGCGCATCCCGCTCGTCCTCGAGGCGGCCAGCGACCCCGACACTCTCTCCAACAGAGTCGTACACATGTCCGTCCAACTGTTCTCCAACGAAGCCCTAGCACTCCGCTGCGTGCAACAACTCCACTTACTACACGTCATGGTGCTATCGTTACGACTGATGATGGGAAAGATCCTCATGCAAAACACGCTACATGATCCAGCGAAGAATTTTCATTACGTCATCGACTGCACGCAGCGCGTTATGAAGGAGCACTGCTATTGGCCGCTGGTGTCAGATTTTAACAACGTGCTGTCGCATAAGAGTGTAGCGTTGCTGTTCCTGCAAGATGACGCTTTGGTGGACATGTGGTTCGAGTTTCTGTCTATGTTGCAAGGTTGGTGATCAGAATATCAATACATGTAACGTGTAAAAAATATGCTGAAACTGCTGCGCCGACGTTCGAGCGCTTTTCACCCAATCTCTCCGTTCGTTGCCCTGACTTACCATGTAAATTACCTACAATTAAAATTTTTATATTTTATTTTATAAGGTTATAAACATCATGAGACCTCTCCAACCCGTCTGGCCAGCGTGGAGAGTGTAGGCCAAATCCTCTGGCTGCTTTGGGCAAGTATGGTTCTGGTAGTACAGAGAGGGTTGTGCTCCTGCAGTGGAGACAAAAAGACCTGATGATGATTTTGTCAGGGGTAATTTTTCGTACCTATTCTCAGGCGAGAAACTGCAAGTTGCCCAACATGACCTTCATGAAATGGACAGGTTTTTTTATATATATTGTTTTTTTATACACCCCATATAAATGAAATTGAACTGTGTTTGTAAAATCAAAATAACTGTTTTTACGATACGGATTTGGCAAAAAAAAGTGTAAGATCCGTTACTTTTTTCCGTCACGGACTTTTTTAAGGGCTGGAATATTTTTGGGGGTTTTTGTAGGGGCTTACATTTTTGTAACTTCGTTTCAATCAAGTGTTCCACGGTATTCAATTTCTTTTTATAAATGCATGTGAACGGTAGTTTGCGACTGTGCATAATGAAGGGCATTACAAAACGGCGAGTTTCATAATAACATCACATGAGTGTTACGTAGATAACGTAGGTAACATAGTGTACGTAGATAAAACAACATTTTAATTTTTTTTTTCGCATCGCACCTCTTATCGTAACCCCTCGGCGCAGGCATGAACGTGAACGTGCGCGAGGTGGGCAGCCACATCGAGTTCGAGCCGTCGTCGTACTACGCGGCGTTCTCGTGCGAGCTGGAGGCGGCCGCCTACCCCATGTGGTCCGTGCTGTCGCACCTCACGGCGCCCGCGCAGGCGCCGCTGTGCCGCCGCATGCTGGCCGCCGCGCTCACCTACCTGCAGGAGTGGCTGGACGCCGTGCACTTCACCGCGCCCGTCACCGAGCGGGTCAGTGCACACACACACACACACACATACTATCATGCTGGCCGCCGCGCTCACCTACCTGCAGAAGTGGCTGGACGCCGTGCACTTCACCGCGCCCGTTACCGAGCGGGTCAGTGCACACACACACACACACACACACACACACACACACACACACACACACACACACACACACACACACACACACATACTATCATGCTGGCCGCCGCGCTCACCTACCTGCAGGAGTGGCTGGACGCCGTGCACTTCACCGCGCCCGTCACCGAGCGGGTCAGTGCACACACACACACACACACACACATACTATCATGCTGGCCGCCGCGCTCACCTACCTGCAGGAGTGGCTGGACGCCGTGCACTTCACCGCGCCCGTCACCGAGCGGGTCAGTGCACACACACACACATACATACACACACACACACACATATATACTTACATACAGGTCTTTATCCCTAATTGTAGGCTGCCAATCGGTACCGATATATGTAGGAACATTGTCGAATATCGTGACGACTTTCTGACATGTTCGAAGTGTCCAAACACATACACCTGGGATGACTTACATAATATGTCAGTTATGATATTGCAATAGAGAATATGTTTTGTTTGATGCCGTGTATTTCCGGATGCTGTGTGGTTTCCGGCAGAGTACAATAGGACCACTCCAAGTCTTCCCGTGGATATCATAGAAGGCGTCTTAGGAAATACGCTAAACAAACCTTTCCATCCCGTCTGGCCAGTGAAGAGAGTGTTGGCCAAATCCTCTGGCTGCTTTGACCAAACACGGCTGTAGTAGTACAAAGAAGGTCGTGCTCCTGCAGTGGAGACAAAAGACCTGATGATGATGATTTTGCTCGACTCTGAAGAAACCCGGAGTCACTAATCGTTTAGTTACTCCGCCTTTAAAAAAGGCACTTCTATATGCTGACGCCTCTGTCCCCCCGCAGTCGGAGGTGATGCAGGCGTCGTTCCACTTCCCGCTGCACCGCTACCTGGCGGCGTTCCTGTGCTGCGGCGTGCGCGAGCTGCAGCTCAGCGCGCGCGACGTGCTGCCGCCGCCCGACCTGCTCGCGCTGCTGGCGCAGCACCCGCTCAGAGTGCAGGTACGTCACATAGGAACCATGCAATACACGCTGACTTTACATTGGTTTTGAAAAAAAAAATGATTTATTGCATCAAAATGTACATCTTCAGTTCTAACTACAAATAGTCACTTTCTCATGTACTAAGTACACTTTGAACCCTGTTTGGTTTCTCAATCAAAAAGTGTCAAGCGAAATTTATGACATGCAGTTAATATAAATGTTTAGATAATAATTAGTTACTTTGGAGTTTTAGTCAACATTTTTTGTTCCTAATGCTTATTTTGACTAGGTAATTAGGCCTTATGTATACGTAAGGATCGTTAGATCCTTATGAAGTTGCCTTCGGCTCCAAAACCAATGGAAAAACAACGTGTTTAATTGTTACATACAGAAGAATCTCCTAATGTCGCGCGCAAATGCGTCTCGCGTTCGCTGCCGTCTCGACGAGGGACGGGGACGCATATTGCGCAGGACCTTATTAGATTCCGAATAATCATATTAATTCGTGACGGAATAAATCTGGTTTACGTATTGGCAAGTGACAGTTGAGTATAAATGTTTGGTGACGTTGTTTCAGATCATATCAGATTGACAATGTCGATAACCAAGTTTTAGATTTGATTTGCTGTGTGCCATATATCATATACAGTTTTCACCTAGCAAAAAAGGGCAATTTGCGTCAGCTATTCGTACAAAAAGGTCCATATTTAGTGACCCTCATATTCATGAAAATTCAACCGTTTGCTAAACATTTTTTAGTAAAAACATAGTTGGTCTCTTTCCCTCTTTTGAATATTTCACGTAGTGAGAACGAGACAAAAATATAACTTTAATGAATATGGGGTCTTTTTACATAACTATAAAAATAAAACGAAAATATCTGTTGGGATTTATTTATTCATACAAAAGTTACACTAATTTACGTAAAAAATGTTACATGACTAAAGAGCGTGAGTGAGAAAATCACATCAAACACTAGCTTACTAGACGCCTACTATAGAATTATACTAGTTCGTTCTCGAAATCTCATGATGCATCCTATCGGTGAAGTTACATTTGTTTAAAGCCTTGATTCACCATTTCGACTTATGCTATTATAATCGACTAACAAACAATCGCCCACCTAAATAATAACTGAAAAAAATCTTTTTTTGTTGCTGTCATTATTTGTCACTGGTGAATATGTGATTTTGTTGTCATTTTTTAAACCAAAAATCTACTTCAATCTCAAAGACAGTTATAAAAAAGCTAAATACGCAACGAAGACGATAAATTTTCGCGTTTTTAATAAAAAAAATTATGGGCAGTATACATCTTTTTAAACAAAAAGAAGGACTTTTTCAAATTGATTTGCGTATTTCAAAGTTCTGAAGTAGATAACAAACCAAAAACAAAATACAGCTTTATTGATAACCTCCTCCTTTTCTGAATCGCTGATCAATGATAAATGAGGAGGGTAGCTATATCGTTGCGTTTTAGTCTGACACACTCACACATATTGCGTTAGAAAGAGATGGAACGATTTGATTTATGATAAAACTCTACCGTGATGCGCAGCGTTGGGCCGTTCTTTCATCTATTACGTAACATTTAATTTTTGAACTATATACTATACACTATCACGTCTTTATCCATAAATGAGGCAGAGGAGCATTTTGAATCTTACGGCTCTAAGCAGTCAGAGCCCATGGCCTCAAAAGAGAAGATGGAAAACATCGAACCCTAATCATAAACATAGAAATTATTCGAATTTTTGGGACATCTATTACAAAATCACAATATGAATTTCAAACATGACATTTGTATTTGATTCTACGAATAGAAGAAATACAATTAACATCAATTATTAGGAAAAAACTAAATTAAAATGACATAAAAAATTATAAAAACAAATTATGAATGTTTTAAATTGTATCAAATTTCTTCAAAAAGAAAACACGACAGTCCATCCAATCACCTCGCGAGCTCACAATGACGTCACAGCGCGGTGCCTACCACCTAGCTGACCATGGGCACGAAGTCGGTGGTGTCGTCTTCGTGGTAGTACTCCTCGCTGGGCATCTCCGCCTGTACGTGCTTGGAGAAGTCGTACGTAATGACCTTGGCCGCTAGGTAGCCGCCGGAGCCCGGCACGCCGCGGTGGATGATGCCGGCTCCGCTCAGCAGGGCCGCTCCTGAAAAAAATAATTTTACTTTTTAAGGCTTTGTTGACCAGAATTCAAAAATTTCAATTTTTTTATATTTTAATCAGTACTTAAATTTACAATAGAACACAATATCCAGTATCCAGTAACAGTAGTGTCCAGGGTAAGCAAAAATATTTTGTTGCGATAAGAATAAAATTACACAAACATTTTCATTTTTGACGTGATTTAAGATTTATCAATGCAGAAAAACTGATAATAGGTGCGCTATTTGACTCCAAAAAACTATGACGACACGACGTGCTACTTCATACAAATCCCATTAACAATGTTTGTTTTGACGTTTAGAAAAAAGTATCTAATTTGACTTGTTAGAAAGAAGCGGATTCAAAAAAATCTCAACAGTTTAATTAGTACTAAAGTTTACAATTGAACACAATATCTTTATTGAACATCCAAGGTCAAATATAAATTATTTTGGAGTGATAATGATAAAAGAAATGAACCTATCGCTTAAATTTATTGATGATGATGAATGATGATAAGAGAATAAAAAATCACAAAATAATGTCACTTGTCATTGATCATATCCATTCCGAAAGTGATTTTGGATTGGATAATGCAGAAAAACTGATATTAAAAGCGCTATTTAACTCCAAGAAAATGTGACGTCACGACGTGGTCTTTCATACAAAATCACATAGAAAATGTTTGGAAAAAGTATCTATTTTGACTAGTTGGAAACTAGCGGATTGTACAATTATAATTCCAAAACTAAAAACCGACTTCACCCTTAAACTACACAACTAATTTTGATAAAATTTCCATAGGAACACTTGACAAGTATTTCAAACAAAAAAAAATAATTCCGGATCGTTCCTCGAATAATCGGTGAACATAAATACAAAATAAATTAATGATGGCGACGAATTGAATCTTCTTTTCTGGAAGTCTGTTATAAAGGGCAATAAATTAAAAATAAATAATGTACCTTTCAATGGTTGCACTGGTTGTATATCGATGAACGGTACTGTGTTCTGAGCAGCGTCTTTGTTCATGTCGCTGTGTGTAAACTCCAGGTACTGGTCATGTTTGGAGTCCACTGGCAGGGCTATGGAGGACCGCGTCGGGATGTCAGGGTTCTTTAGCTCCAGCTTCTTCCTGGAATGTTATGTGTTGTGACTAATTTAGTTATAATAAGAAATCGTTGCTGAGTGTTGTCATTTAGAGGTGACATTTTTATTAGTGAAATAACTTTTCGGCTATGATACGCGTCTACACGGTGTCATATCAAATAGTAACCTTACCTTGTATGGGTTATATTATATTAAATTTTATGAATAGATACCTAAATTCAAATCACACAGATTTATGACATATGTGGAACATTTGGCTTATTTTTCAGGGCTCAATGACTATTGATTATGATTTGTATAATTTTTTCGAAAACCAACTTAACCCCCAAACTATATACAATCGATTTTGTTAAAATTTCTATGGAACCATCTGACAAGTAAACCCTTTTAAACAAAAAAAATTCAAATCTGCCCAGGCGTCATCGTTTAATCGATAAACATACAAAGAAATTAAAAAACTCCTTTTTGGAAAGCGATTAAATATAGGAGGTTATTTTGAAATTATGTTAATAGACGATGCGGCTAGGAACCCTTCACTATTTTGATTACCTTTTCCATTTATATGCCTACTTTTACGCTTCAAGTAGATTTCAGGTCTTTATGGCCCTTCTGTCTAACTCGCCTTCTAATCTAACCGTGTGGTCTCCGGCAGAGTAGAATAGGGCCACTCCAAGTCCTCCCGAAGATGTCGCAGAAGGCGACTTAAGAAATACAAGCTAAACAAAGCATAAATCATCAATGAGACCTCCAACCAGTCTGGCCAGCGAGGCCAAGTCCTCTGGCTGCTCTGGCCAAGTATGGCTCGGGTAGTACAAATCGTGCTCCTGCAGTGGAGACAAAAAGGCCTGATGATGATGATATCTAACTCGCTAGAGATAAAGACGTGATTATGTTCAAAACTCTAATTAAAATCAAACAGTTACCTTGGCGTGAATGTGCCGTCAGTATTGTCGTTGCTGATCCACTGGCTCCTCTCGGGCGACAGCCGGCCCGTGGTGTAGTTGAAGGGAGTGGAGCGGATCTCGAAGTGCAAGTGGGCGCCGATCATGCGGAACCTGGAAGTTCAAGGTTCATGTTTAGAAGAAATTCTTCGTTGAAAAGAAATTGATATTATGTTCATTATAATATGGTTCAATTTAAAAACTACGGATTTTCTAAAATTAACACTCTATTTTCCAACAAGTCAAATCAGCAACTTTTTTTCTAAACGTCAAAACAAACAGTTTCTATGGGATTTTGTATGAAATACAGGCAGATGACGTCATAGATTATTAAAGTCAAATAGCGCTCTTATTATCAGTTTTTCTACAAAGACTTTCAAAGACAAGAAACAATATTTTGCGACGCTTTATTTTTTTATTAGTACAAAATAATTTACTTTTGACTTAGGAAAGTAGGTACCCAATTGTTGGTGTACCATTTTGAAAGTGTATTACATTAGAAAATAAATAATGTAAGCCCATCCACATTTCCGTATGACCAATAGTCTTTGAGAAATAAAAAGGTCGATTTAAAAAATATTACTGCTTTAATGCACATTTTTTTCTCTTTCTATTAATTGATTTCTTCGTGGTTAGTAAGGTGCAGTTGTAATGTGTTAAATTCCTTACAAAAAAAAAAAAACAAATTTCTCCATTCCTGCCACCTTTTTTAGGGACTTTGGCGTGGCTGGGGCGGATCCAACAATCCGCTCAACCAATTTGATGATAAGAGTTACACGCACATTATATTTGGAGAAGAAAAAGCAGAAAATCTCGCCCCAGGTTCCAAAGCAGCACAGCTGTGGATGTAAGCGGGAACGCGCTAAGATGAAGTAGAAGATAAGCGTTGAAAACCCCTCTTTTTCACTAAAGTAATGGTTGATAAAGAAAATCTTAGTTTTCAAATAAAACCTCAGTGCTTATAAGTATAATGAAATATTACCTTGCGCCAGTCATAACGTATCCCGAAGGCGACTCCAGCTCATCCAAGTCGATGGCCCTCCTCTCATACGTCAGGGTGTGGTAGTCGACGCCCTCGTTCGCGTCGTAGTCGTCAGGGTCGAACTTGTTCTTTGGCTCCACCCATGAGCCTGGAGTCACAAAACCTCGCTCGCCGAGCGTCCCCTCGCTGATCTGAAGGTGGAACACCCTTCCGTACTTGACGAGACGTATACCAGTCACTACCCTGCAATTTTGTTATTGATAAGTTGGTTGGATGAATAGTGATGAAGAATAAACAAATATTGAACGGGCTACCCGCACACCCATGCTGTTAATTTGACTGATAGATGGGAAAACTACTGCGGACCATATAAGGCTAAAAGACGCAAAGCTCAGCAGAAAATGATAAAGTTTAATCCCAACAAAAAATTCCAATGGCATAAATTACGCTCGTGTTATATTTTTCTCGCCCGCTGTGCTCGTCAAGCCAGCCATTCAATAAAATTTGCTAACCACTGAACTAACTAAACATATAGTTATCAAAAAATCAAAACTAACACCAATAATGAAGTAAATACAAGTGTCTAACTACACGAATGGATGTTACAACTAAAACCAACCAAAAGTTCGAAATGATTCGTGAAATACACACGGCTGCTGCGTCGCCAGGTCCTTTCTTTGAACTTGGCTGGACACGCTGCCGCATGTCTAGACCCATGTACAAGTTGGTAGAACAACCAATACCACAAAAAGATACTAGTGTTTATATACACGGATGGGTGTTAAAGTTATTTAACCCAAGGCGAGTGTTAGTTTCACAAAACCCCATGGCGTTGGCCGCACTGACTTGTTGTTGTCAAAGTCCGCTAAAGCCTCGCCCAAGCTGAAGTAACGATGAGTCGAGTTGTCTCTGATATCTTCCTCGCACAGGCAAAAACAGTACGAGCAGTGTTGTAAATTCCATCTCCACCAAGAATCCACCTTTAGAGAGAGAACAATATTATATCAAGTTTACTATGTATCAAGCGGGAAGAAATGGGGGGAGGCAATGGTGTCTTTATTCTGCGTATTGACGTACGAGTTCTTTTTTGTACGGCACAAATATATGGCGGTGAATTCTAATCAGTATAATTTATTGACCGCCTTGCTGTAAAAATGCTGTACCCATCCATGGCAGCGTATGCGCATGTAATAATTGGGCTCGTACAAAATTTCGATTTGAAGGTCCAGAAACGAGACCGGCCTACGTCCTATCTCCCTAACTACTAAATCGCTGGATGTGTGCGGGCATCCGTGTAAGGTTGGCCACGAACTTGTTGGTATCAACGTTTGATGTCGCCTCAACGAGGCTGAAGTAGCGGTCGCTCTCTGGGGAGCCGACGTCGTCGCACAGGCACATGCAGTACGAACAGTGCCAGAACAACCAACGCCACCACGAATCCACCTGGAGAAATTTGCGATCATCATCATCATCGTCAGGTCTTTTTGTCTCCACTGCAGGAGCACGACCCTCTCTGTACTACCAGAGTTATACTTCGACGACCTCCGTGGCGTAGTGGTCACCATGCTAGTCCGCCACCCAGAGGTCCCGGGTTCGATTCCCGGTCAGGGCAAGTTGGAGAATGGACTTTTTCAAATTGTCCTGGGTCTTGGATGTTTATCTATATATGTATTTGTTATAAAATATAGTATCGTTGAGTTAGTATCCCATAACACAAGTCTCGAACTTACTTTGGGGCTAGCTCAATCAGTGTAATTTGTCCCTATATATTTATTTATTTACTTATTTCTACTTGGGCAGAGCAGCCAGAGGTTTTGGTCAACACTCTCCTCGCTGGCCAGTCGGGTTGGAGAGGTATATGCGATAGCGTCCTGAATTTCAAAAATCAAAAAAATTGCTATGCTTACCGAGTCTGATCTGTCCTGTCTAAAAAAAATTTCAAAACTAAAAACCGACGTCAACACCAAAGTACACAATCGATTTTGATATTTTTATAGGACCACTCGACACTATGTCCTTGCAAACAAAAAAAAATAATATTTTAAAATAGAATAAAACATACAGATAAAATAACAAAAGATCGCGACGACTTGATAACCTCTTTTTTGGAAGTCGGTTAAAAATATAATATGGTACGTTAAATTGATTTAAAAATTAATTTTAATTAACAAATAATACTAACTACTATTGATAACTAATATAAATGCAATATAGTTCTCACATACTTGGTAATGTGTACATAAAATAATGCCTGCGAATAAATATTTATTCAGAAATTAGGCCTCCGACTTGCAGGCCTGAAATAATTTAATTCTTGATTCTTTGTTTTTAAAATATCTCATCTTATGTAAGCAGTATGACATGCTTGTCATGATGTCGCGGTTCTGCCGTCTAGTGACTATTTTTTAAATCATCTAGTATATACAGTGTAAAGCACTGACCTCCATATATACAGTATATATGGAGGTCAGTGGTGTAAAGACATTGCAGGTCAGTGTGTGTGGTATACCTTAGTAGTTGATCCTGAGCAAGTGTCGGGGTGGCCCAGCGTCCGTCCGCTCTCATATTTGATCCATTCGTATCTTCGATGGTCGTACCAGTTATTCTGTAATATAAATAATGAAAACTTTAATAAAATCGTATTATATTTTACTGTCACCACGGCAATCTGCCTTCACCGCACGACAGTCTGCCGTCACCACAAAACAGTACCTATCTGTAACTTCATATTGTACCACTTCTACCCCAAACACATAATAAGTAAACATTCCTCTCAATTACTGGCCGGTTGACTGGAAGAGATCCCTATACGGGATAAGTCCACTGTTGTATGTTTACTTTTCTGATTTGAATCTGTGTTTTATCTTATGTACTATGAAGCTTTATAAACAAACAAACAAACAAACAAACAGTCTGCCGTCACCACACGACAGCATGCTCTCACCACACGGAAAATGTCCTCGAATATAATGTGAAGATCAGCTGCAGTGCAGTTTGTTGCCGCTTAGGAAGCGGGTAAACTTAGCTGTTAGTTGTACGTAGAATATTATTACTCTGTGCTGTAAGTAACGATTTGACATCAACAATTGTGCGACGAAACAAAGTGACGATTAATAAGAGATATTTATAAACATCCTATGATAATAAAGATATATGTGAATTGATTATGGAAGTTTCCAACAAGTCATATCAGATACTTTTTTTTTAAACGCAAAACATTTTCTATGGCATTTGTATAAAATAAAGATTAATGACGTCATAGTTTCTTGGGAGTCGAAAAGCGCAATTATTATCAATTATTCCGCAATAATAAATCTAAAATCACGTCGAAAATAGATAAGATCATGACAAGTGAGATTATTTTGTTACGTTTTATTCTAATAACAGACTATGACACACTCCTCTCCTGCCCATCGTGCCCTACCAGCTGCCCTAAACGTGACCTTTATCCTCTAAGCCGGCACTGGGAGGAATTCCTCCCGACTTCAATTGTTTAACTATTGTGTCTGGTATTGGCGCAGCTTGAAGAGATATGAGGCCTCAGACAACGCTGTAAAAGTGGCAACCTTCCGGAGGGAAAAAATCTGATTTTTCGAGAGCTTTCGAGACGAGAAGAAGAACTACTAAATAATTTAAACTCTCTAACTGAATCAAAAATGAACTCACCGGCTGACAAACCCACATGTCAGATTCGACGAAAGTGCAATCAATGATCCGCCCCTTGCAAACGTTCTGCTTCATGCAGAACTGGTCCTTGTAGCAGCCGTGGTTTTTCGCGACGGTGTAGTAGGCGCAGTTCTCGCGGCAGGTGCCGTCGCCGTTCAAATCCACCTCGTTCTCGATGTAGCCTTGGAGGAGGCGCGTCACCATGGAGTATGTCACGTCTGGAATTTAATTTTAGAAGTTTTTACGCTTCTGTATCCGAAGAGTAAAACCCTGTTAGTTAGACTCCACTGTCCGTCTGCCTGTTTGGCACCAGGCTGTATCTCATGAACTGTGGTAGCTAGGCAGGTTTTGGGTTTGAAATTTTCAAAGATGTATTTCTGTTGTCGCTATGTCAACAAATATTTAAAACAGAATAAATGTAATTATTTAAAAATGATTTAAAAAAAAAAAAAAAACTAATGGACTTTATGAATCCGGAAAATGCTCAAAGGCTGAACAGTGTATGAGCAAAGATAATATATTTAAAAATAAAACTATTGGAGGGCCCGAAGTAGGCAATACTGAAGTTATGGGTACGCACACGGAGATGGCAGCACACATGACTAGCAAAAAAGTGTCAAGAAAGTGTTGAATAAGCTTTAAAATTATTATTGCATTTTATATAAGTCATATTTAATTAATTAGACCACTACTTCATTTAAATAATAGGAATAAAAGATTTTCATGTTTTAATTATTGCCATAAAGCGCCATCTAGTGACAAGGAAGAGAAATAATCATGCTTATATGGCGATGGGTAGGCATGCCATAAATATCCAAAACTAGTCCAAAACTCACCTTGTTTATGAACGGCGGGGTCACAGCGGTGTAGGTCGCGGCTGGCAAGGGATAGGGCTGCTCTCGCGGCCGCTGCGGTCTGGTTGGTTCTCTGGCCGTACCTCTGCCGGGTCAGGCTGGCCTCCTGTGTGAAGTTGCCTGTAAGAAGCCATATGCTGCATGAGGATATGAAGTAAACGAGATTTAAACTAAACTTTGGGGAAGTTTATGATGTTATGGTCAGTCTGTACGAGTCCATGGTACTGTTACATTTTTTTAGCCCGATTTTGTGAAGCTGGGCAAAAAAAGTTTGCTGCCATCCACTCAAGAAACCCTTGATGGTGAAAGTTTGTCAGATGTCCTTTCATGATTAATACACAAAATCTACTGAACAGCCAAAAGAGAAAAATATGAAAAACAGTTTAAGCCTTCCAATATATGTACAATTTGATCTCCCATATATTTTTCTATTTGATAAATGTGCATTTCTTTATTGGATTGCAAAGATATGTTTTTTGACCAACTTCTAAAAAGGAGGAGGTAATCAATTAGTCGGGTTATTTTTTTTTTATGTATGTTCAGTGTTCACCGATTATTCGAAAACGCCTAGAACAATTTGAAGAAAAACAAAATTTTGTACTTTCAAGGTTGTCCCGCAGAAATTTTGTGCAGTCGGTTTTTAGTTAAAAAATATATGTAAACTTTAACCATGTCAAAAATTTTTTTGATAAAAATGGAGTGAGATACCTTCATTATTATATTTAGTGAACGGGTTACTCACGTATAGAGTCAGCTACTGCCGACATGTTTACGATACTTGAGTAACCCGTTTACTAAATATAATAATGTTAAAACATGTAACAATGTGATGTTATAATATGACAGTACTTCTGAAAAAAAATGAAGGAACTGTTAACCTTTTCCGTATATCCTGAGCAGCATCCAAGAGAACTGCATCATGGCGTAGCCCTTAATCTCTGCCAGGGATATAGTGTTGTACATGTCGTAGATGAGCTGGTGCTGCGACATCTGCAGCTCGCACAGGTCCGGGTGCTCGTCCTGGAAAAATTTACACATTGTTTATTGTACACACATATATACAAAAACACAATTGGGTAGAAGACTACCATGATACAATGGTTTCATGGATGGATGGATGGATGAAACAACAATCATTCCAAACCGTGCTTGTGTTGACGATAGACGGGCCGGGAAGGGCCCTCTTAACAATAGATACTGAGTTGGTCATGGTTTGCAAAAATTAAAGTAAAACCGAACTGTGAAACAATAAGCAAACAAACAGTGTGCCTATAGCAAATACGGCCGTTTTTCGCAAATGTGCGAAGAAAAGCTTCACGTTCTCACTTTAAACTGTAAACAGCAGTTCATAAAATAGTTTGAAGGATTGGTAAAGACAACATTTTAAATAATATCTCCGTTTTCTTTTAAATAATTTATTTAAATGGGACCAAGGTCGCTGGAAAGCGCTGGATGCAAGCCGCTCTAGATAAGTCATTTTGGAATTCTTTGAGAGAGGCCTATGTCCAGCAGAGGACGTTATGCGGCTGAAATGATGATGATTTCAAATGGGCCAGCACTGGACCCCGGAAAATTTAGGTAGCCCCCTAAATACTTAACTCTAGTTTGATCTTGGTCACTTGTGCGCCCCCCGGCTCACCCATATTTCCGGCATTGTCACATAGATTTAACGAACAGGTTGTTTTTTACGAGTATTGCGCGTCCGATAAATCGCATGCAGTTCAAGTCTGTTGATAAACTTGAGCATTATTATCATCTAATGGGAACCGTTCACGGTCGCTTGTCATTCGGTGCTCTGATAAACTTGTTGATTGCTTAAGCAAATTTTCTGCAAGTTGCAGTAAACAAAAATGTTTTCTGCTTCGAGAAAGAAAAGAAAATTGTGAATTTATACAAGGTCTAACAAAATATACTGAAATTATTTGAAGAGTGGATTCAGTTTGTGATACTGAACAACTTTCCCCAAGGAACATATGTGGATATATGAAATATTTTTTTTTGCTTTACATACAAATATGTGAATTTTTATATGGGGTTTTGGCTATAATATATTTATAGCCAAAACCCCATATAAAAATTCACCTAGTAAATTACTTGAGTGAAGTATTTTAGTTTTCTGCATTATTAATAAATCCAAAATTACAATTTTGAAAATGGATCTTCTTTCTTTTTTGATCTGACCAGACCACTGAAAAGTGCACTATTCTGTGCTGTTTTATTTTATAAACTGTACCGAATAATTTATCTTTAAACCAGTCATCTACCCAATTTAATTCGTTTTGCTTCTTTCTTTTTATACTTAGTCATTCTTATTTCCTTGCTTTAAGTGTATATAGATATAGAAAAAACATACAAATATTTCATCGCAAGTTCTTTGTTGTGGAGTATGAATCATAGACTCGGATGAAGAAATCTGATGACTTGTGCCTAGTCAATGTTTGTGCTAGATATGTTTTTCGCAGGAGTGGAATGTGATCATACAAATAATAACATGTTTACTAACATCCAGTATGATTAACCCAGTAAACCTGTCAGACTGAAATGAACCTTACATTAAGAGTTTAAGGTTGGTTTTTTTAAGTCAAGAAGTAAGCTTTGCGATTGAGGATTGTGTGTCCAGTGTTAGTTCTTAGAATTTTATAGTAGATGTTTTGCCAAGCTTTTTTTTACCCGAATTTATTTTTAACCGACTCCCTTAAAAGGAGGAGGTTATCAATTCGTCGCAACGTTTTTTTATGTATGTTCACCGATTATTCAAAGACGCCTGAATAGATTTGAATCATTCTTTTTTTTTTTTTTTTTGAAATTGCATACTTGTCATGTGGTTAGTCCCATAGAAATTTTATCAAAATCAGTTGTGTAGTTTGACGACGAAGAAGAGACATGAGGATGTTTGTTTTGGGTCAACTTTTCTTTTAAATGTTATTGTTTTAGCCATACTTTAAAGTGAATCTAGTTCATTTAGTAGTCGCCAATTAAAATAAAATGGCAATTTCCTAGAAACTAATTTTTAAACTTGTTTTTATCAAACAATTGCAACGTAACGAGTCGAAGCAAAATCCTTTCATTAAGGATGTGTACTTTTTGAGTTGGAACAAAAACAGGACAAAGAGTCCGAGTGGCTGGTCATTTAGTGAAGCGCTGCATGGCCATATTAATTAATCCTAATTAGTCCATTGCTCGCAATGGCGCCGTTACTGTTGTATGAAGACGAGCAATCACAAAAACAAAAGGCGGTCACTGACATGACACCGAATATAGCGCTTTCAAATTCTTTTACGTCGATTCCGTGTCGTTCCGTCACCCTGCCCAATGAACTGTGACCGTCTTCGCAAATATTGTGATAAATCACGGCCCGGGCACGATAATAACACACGTTTTATTAGTGCTGCAGAGCTGATTGTTGACTGACGTAACTGTGTCAATGGTACTCACTAACTGTTCACGGAGGGTCCATAATATAAACATCGGTTTAGCCTGCACACGGTTACATGTACCTGCAGATCCGTCGATAGCATTCGGAACAGGCCGCCGTGTTTCAGCGATTCTTCCAACTGCTTTATCGCTCTGATCGCTGATGTCTTCGAGTCCACTAGTATGTTCTCCGCCAAGTCCATCCATTCCTTGACAGGCGAAGGAACCGCGCCGGGAGCCATTTGTCGGGATAAGAATTCAATGAAGCTCTTGTACAGACCGTCGACGATCTGTATTTGCTCCAGCGGCTTCTTCCACCACCACACTGACGCTAGAGGAGGTCTAGCCCGCGTCGGAATCGCTTCCACAAGCTTGTTGAAGGCAATGAACGCCTTTGTTAGCTCGACGTCTCCTAGCCCTGACTCCGTCCATCTCGTGTCGGTGACGTTTTCCCACAGATCGGTCTCCAAAGGGTAGAACTTGTTGCGAATGTGGTCTACAGGGGCCAAGTTTTCAGCGATTGCGAACGCAAACAGCGCAAGGAGCGCTGCTAACCTCATTGTGACGTATGAAGTGAAACGTGTTGTTGCGCGGCTCGAGGCGCACTGACTCGACTGCCTGGAGGGGACAGCCGGCTGCGCGGCGTAGTGCCGCGGCTGTATCGATAAACTGTCACGCGACTCGATGTTAACGCCAACAGAGTGACACTGCGCAAAACAATGATGTTTCAACTCATTTATTGAGACAATCGAAACAGTAACCTTATCCGCAAATCAAATACCATTGTTAAATAATGTTTCCGTTGCTTCCCCTTGTGTTGATTGTCAATGGTTCACGGACGCTATCTCTAAACGAAGGTTCTGTTAAGGATATCCAAAGGTTTTAATTTTAAAATATCGATATTCCGGTCGCGTTGTCCGTTCTCGTGCCTATAGGCCCGCATATGTTACTGTTAACTCATCACAATGTTTACTTTGCGGGTGTGCTGACTCTTATCTCCAAGTGCTACGATTGGTTATTATGATTGCCCATGATTTGTTTCTTAGCGTGTATTGTTGTTCGCTTATTAAGCCCGCATGCGTCAGCTGACGGCTCCCGCGAACCGGCTTTAGACGTGATGGTTTTCGTTCTCCGAATTGAAATGGACAGCAATTACTATTATGAATATGATCGCGACAAATCGCTTACAGTTTTAAGCGTATATAATTACATAATGAGCTCAGATTTTTACATTTAAATATGGATTAATAACGATTGCTAATGATATGTAAGGTATAGTAAATAAACATTATTAATTTAGAGGTCAAGCATTTAGCGGAAAATAGGGAGACATGGAAAATACTCTACCGATAAAAAACTACTTACTAGTTCTTAAATTTACTGATTGGTTAATTGATTGATAGTATCTTATTTACACGCGTTTCCAATTTATTTACTCGCGCGATCCTTCCTATAACCTCACACATTTCTCCATGACAAAAAGTACCCTATTTATTAAACCAAAAAATAAGCTACCTACCTGTCAAATTACTCTAGCCGTTTTGGCGTAAAAGTGGTATAAACATCCATACATACATACATTTTTTTATTATTATACATATAATTTTTTATTATATTATAAATTCATACAAGATTTCGTAGTACAGTAGGTCAAAAAAAGAAGGTTTAGTCTTTGAGTCTCAACCCTTTAACCGCGAGCGTCGCATATATGTGACAAACATTGTCGGGCCCATTCCGCGAAGGTCACATATTTGTGACAAACAAAACATGCTCGTATGGCACATAACTTACGTATCCATATCCGTTTTTGGTTGTGGATAGGTATGTTAGATTTACCATGTCTCGCGCTGGGGGCACGACAACTGATATAAAGTCTCGCGGTGAAAAGGTTAAGAAAAGGTGGCTTTGTAAAAAGTATCGACTTAATGTCGATACTTTTTCACCAAATAATTTCACAAAAAAAAAGCCCCTGGGAGCCCAGTGACGTGTATTAACGTAATTGACGCTTCCTGCCGTGGATTTCAATGCGTGCGGAAGTATTTATTTACACTGTCACACTTCATTGAAATCACCTTGCTGTGTGAGCTGCGGTTTTGTCGTTGAGTTTCGTTAAACTTTCATCATCACGACATTATATGTGTAAAGAAAACATACATAATATCACGCCTGTTTCCCGCAGGGGTAGGCAGAGACTATGAACCTCCACTTGCTACGATCCTGACAAACCTCTTTTGCTTCATCTAAACTCATCAATCTCTTCATACATGCCCTTCGGTTACGGGTACTTTTTACCTCTCCTTTTTTTAGAACGTCTGCAATTTGGTCGCAGAAAGTTCGCCGAGGCCGACCTTATATGACAAATGTGAAGGGAACAGTAGGAAAAGGTGTAAAGAAAAAAAAGTAAGAAAGGGTCAGGTAGGGTCATTGTTTTTGTCAGTCAAGATCAAGATGATTATTCGTAACAGTTTTTGTACATTTTGGGGCTGATTATTGAATATGTTGAATTCGAGGACCCTAAGTTTCAGTCCACAAGAACGTTTTATAAGGGCAGTACCATAGGGCAAGACAATACGCTTCTATCACACTAATATTATATAGGCGAATGTTGTGAGTGTGTGTGTATGTTTGTTACTTCTTCACGCACAAATGGCTGGACCAATTTTGATAAAATTTGGTATGTAGGAAGCTGACACCCTGGATTGACACATAGGCTACTCAGGGAGCAGCTAGTTAGGAACAATTTCATATATATTAAACAGTTTTTTTTTTTGGAATGATGTTTCTTTTCGGACGGTACGGACTAGGCAAAAAAGTTTAAGATTTTTCCGTCACGAACTTTTTTAGAGGCTGGAATTTTTAGGAGTGTTTAGGGGCTCCAATTTTTGTAACTTCCTCCTAACCGAGTGTTCCACCACACTCAATTTCTTTTCTATATTAAAATTTCAATTTATTTCAGTTGTTACGATCTCTTTCTAAAGATATTACATTACATTTTAACTTTTCTACCACATCATCTTGGAAGAATGTTTGTTTTTATAATGTTCAATGAAAACTACTTCATTCACTTCATTGTTTTTTTTATCGATAAACAAACGTGCATGTGATGCACGTCTTAACAGCACTAAAGTGAGCAATCGCTAACTACTCGGACGTGCTTAAAATCGAGTTTGCTGAGATTTATCTCGGGCTGCCGCGGACTGTAATCACTTCACTAATGCTACAATAACATGCTCTGATCGTATGTGACTTTATAGGATATTATCTGTGCCCGTAGGCTTCGCTCCCCATGGAAATTTCGGGATAAAAACTATCCTATGTCCTTCCCTGGGTATCAAACTACATCCATTTCAATTTCATCTAAATATGTTTAGTGGGTGAAGCGTGAAGTGCTAACAAACAAACAAACGAACAAATATACAAACTCACTTTTGCATTTATATTATTAGTAGGATTACGAACAATTATTATTAGAAGGATTAAGATTGGTTCTCTTCAGGGTTGAGTACATGTGGCAACACGGGAAAACACTTTTCGTCATTAGCTAAAGCGAGCGACAAAACGCTTCAGCACTTTTTAACCGACTTCAAAAAGGAGGTTTTCAATGCGATTGTATGTTTTTTTATGTATGTTACTAGATATCTTCGTCAACCGTGGACCGATTTTGATGATTCTTTTTTTATTTGAAAGCCCTTTTTCCCAAGTTGGTCCCATGTCCCATATTAATTTGGTGAAGACATGATAAAAAACTTTAGAGATATGGATGAAACTCCTGAAAGAAATTGCAGTCAATTGTTTTTTTTTTTGTTAAAAAATTAATTATCGTTCATTCGCTCTCTCTCGCTCTAACTAATGACGGTTCTGAGCGACAAAAGAGGATGGCAGCATAGAAAAGTGCAGTTCCATGCCGATAGATGTAGCTCAACCTTTATTTTTAGGATTAAGGCCATACCCAAATTTTCCGGGGTCCAGTGGCGCCGCCATTTAAAATAAATCATTTAAAAGGAAACGGAGATATCATTTAAAATTGTGTCTTGGTCAAGTTCTAGATACCCATTCAAAGTATTTTTTATACTACTTTTTGTAGTTTAAAGTGAGAACGTGAAGCTTTTCTACGCACATTTGCGAAAAACGGCCACTTTTGGCTAATGTGCGTAGAAAAGCTTCACGTTCTCACTTTAAACTATAAACAGTAGTTCATAAAATAGTTTTAAGGGTTATCTAGGGCTTGATCAAGACACAATTTTAAATGATATCTCCGTTTCCTTTCAAATGATTTATTTCAAATGGGGGCGCCACTGGACCCTGGAAAATTTGGGTATGGCCTTAAGTCCGCCATTTGTCAAAAGTATATTTGTACTTTGGAACAATAAAGTTTGATAAATAAATAAATAAATATTGTACTGATATCGATAAGAAACGATGATGTCTTGACAGCACTAAGTAAGCAATCACTAACTATTCGGACGTGCCTAAGATGGAGTTTGCTGCGATTTATCTCTGCATGACGCGGACTGAAATCACTCTATTAAGGGGCCGTCCACGTATCACGTCATGAAGAATTTAAAATTTTTGAATCCGTCTCTCCCTTGTCACGCTATTTTCTTATCCCTCCACGTACTACATTTGGCATGACCCCCTTTACCCCTATCGCTGTGACGTAATATATGGATGGCCCCTTATGCTACAATAATATTTTTTGGTCATACTCCTAGTATGCGTAATAGCAAAAGTGTTTTAAATTTGAGAATTTATCTATGTATTCGTTTGTGGCCTTAGTACCTGCGAACGAGTGGACACTTTTCGTTAAGATTTTCTATGGAATGCAATGCTATGCATTTATCATTCTGGTCTGCAAGGTTCTAATAGAAAAGTGATGCATACCAAATTGTAGTGTCATTTATTTACCTATACGAGTAGACTTATTTTGTGCTGACTCAGATCGATGTTACCTATTCCGTTCGCGTAATATGTACATATATTTCTAAATTACAACATAGTGAAATATTTATAAAAGATAAATAAGTGTTTAAGTGGGGCTCCCATACAATAAACGTGATTTTTTTAGATTACCCTAGATTGATATAGCCCCTTTGTGTCCGACCAGTCCGACTCGCACTTATTTTTAGCCTAATTTTTATTTTTGCATGCCGGATTGTGGTGAAAAGTGCTTGTTTCTATATATTTTTTAATAAATCCTTGTTACCACTTTTCTAGCAAATAAGATAATAGATTTGATTTGACTTGGCCGGCTATTAATAATCTATCTAATCAAAAAAAAAAATGTTTACTCCACATCCCTATTAATGTTACACACCTTGACTGTAGTTACCGGTCTATGAGTTACCCAACAGCCGTACAAATGCAGTGGTCGACTCATGTTATGTAACAAAGAAGATACTGAGTACATACACAGCTGGCAATGGCTGGCATAATTGTAACTATATCCTGAATTTAAGTAGGGCTCCCATACAACAAACGTGATTTTAATAGATAATATGGTACGGAACCCTTCGTGCGAGAGTTCGATTCGGACTTGGCCGGTTATTAAAAGTAAAAACCAATTTCACCGATATTGGTTAAATTATTAGATTAAAATAAAGGGGTTTCCTGGGCCAAAAATAAATTATTTGGTACTGTTAATAGAATAAACGTAACAAAATAATTTCACTTGTCATTGATCATATCCATTATCAATGTGTTAGATTTTTTACTGCGGAAAAATTGATATTAAGCGCGCTGTTTGACTCCAAGAAACCATGACGCTATTAGTCTTTATTTCCATAATCCAAAAATCCTATAGAAAATGTTTCTTTTGATGTTTAGAAAAAAGTATCTGATTTGAGTTGTTGGAAACTAAAAATCATAAGGATTATAGGTTATGGGAACACCGGACAAGTATGTGCTTTCAAATAGGATTATTCAAATTCAATTTAATTCAAAGACAATTCAAATAAAAGAATCCAATTGGTCTAGCCGCCTTCGAGATATCGGGGAAAATTCATTAAAAAAAAATCCATTCGAATTGATATGTGACCTCCTTCTTTTTGGAGTTGGACAAAGTGAATTGTTCCCTTTTCGTCGCTTACCACGACCATGCCTACCCATCGTTATATAAACATTATTATTTCTTTTCCTTGTAACTAGATGGCGCTTTAAGGTAAAAATTAAAACATAAAAATCTTTTATAACTATTATTTAAATAAAGTAGTGTAGTGCTCTAATTAGTTAAATAAGACTTATATGAAATGCAATATATTTTTTTAAAGTATATTCAACACTTTCTTCGACAATCTTTTTGGCTAGTCGTGTGTGCTGCCATCTATGAGAGGCCGCTCCGCAACTCCAGTTTTGCGTGCTTACGGCCTATCCAATCGTTTCTATGGCGTTGGGTATCTGTTACGTTAGTAATTATATTATCTTTGCCACGACGCTCTGTCTCCATTCCCATCATGTCGCTCTTCGTCCTACTATAGTTCCCAACACGTCGCTCCTTAAATTTTATTAAAATCCGTACAATTAACTGCAAAATTGTCAATCCCCACTCAAAGAAAACATCTCATTAATTCCTAATAGTGTCTATTCCTAATAATTCTTATAGTCTCCTAATAGTGTTTATCTAATCTATTTACCCAAATAGAAACGATTGCTATGATTGGTATAACAGAATATTTATTTAGTTACTAATTTATGTACACCTAATATGTATACAGAGAATACATAAAATGACACCTCATTAATTCCTAATAGTCTCCATTCCTAATAGTTCTAATAGTCTCCTAATAGTGTTTATCTAATCTATTTACCCAAATAGAAACGATTGCTATGATTGGTATAACAGAATATTTATTTAGTTACTAATTTATGTACACCTAATATGTATACAGAGAATACATGAAATGAAAGTTTTACAAACGCACTACTTTATCAAAAGAGATCTTTTTTAGTAGGCCTGCGAAAGGAGATGTTTATGTAAAAGAGGCATACAGGCGTGTTCATACATAGGATACAGAAAGAAAATTAAAATTACATAAAGCTACACACACTACAAATAAACATACATTCACATATTACACACATACTTAAGTCTATCTAGAAAGAAGTATAATATATACTTAATATCAAGATGATTCCAATAAATAATGATCTAATAAAAGTTTCGAATAAGAGCAAGGTTAGTTCATAATATTGATTAGGCCATTGTATGTTTTTTGTTTATTATTAGCTATAAAGACAGGAAACTGAATGTTTTTGCGTTGGGAATTAAAATATGTACTTATATACAAAACTTAGGAGGCCTTTTGCCTAACACTAGGTCGCTAGTCAAAAAGGAATTTATTTGCTAGGCAAAATTATCGCTATGTATGTTTAATGACATAGGTACAATCAATGCACACATGCATACATAACGTATAACCATGGAAATCAAGTCAGCTTTCAAAGAAAAAAAAAAGGCATCAAAATCGGCCCATTCGTGTAGGCGCTACGATGTCATAGACAGACAGACACACAGACACGCTAAACTTATAACACCTCTCTTTTTTACCCCTGCCAAAGAAGTTATAAGCTCTCTTTTTTACCCCCTTACATAGAAGTTATAAGCTCTCTTTTTTACCCCTGCCAAAGAAGTTATAAGCTCTCTTGTTTATCCCTGCCAAAGAAGTTATAAGCTCTCTTTTTTACCCCTGACAAAGAAGTTATAAGTTCTCTTTTTTACCCCTGACAAAGAAGTCATAAGCTTTCTTTTTTACCCCTGACAAAGAAGTTATAAGCTCTCTTTTTTACCCCTGACAAAGAAGTTATAAGTCTGTCTGTACGTTGTATCGTAGCCTCCGAACGGATGGACCAAATCCGATGCCATTTTTTAAACTTAAAAGCAAGTCCCCTTGCAGTCGTTCTTAGCAATGTCTGATGAAAATCTGTTCGGCTATTTAAAAGTTATTAGGGGTTACTTGAAAATCGTGGTTTTTGTAGTTTGATTGGCAAATATACTAGATGGCGCTACGAATATTAGTTCTACTATAGTTCCTCGGCTCGAGCTTATTATTTACATAAGAGACTATTGATAGATTTTTTTTTTAATTTGCCTTGCATATGAACTTGTTGTCGGGGATCAAATGAACAGATCATACAGTTTGGAAATGACGTTTCTGTAGAAGTGTCTTCGAACTGATCAAAGGCTTTTATATAATATGTCCTAACATTACTCTTCGTTTATTGAAGTCGGCCATCATAAAGGCTAATGAAATTCACACTCGGGCCCGAGTTGTCTGACCTCGTCTGACTCACACGAACGGTTAATTCTTTGTCATTATCCAATCGCGGTTTGATTCCATTGAATGTTCACAATGAAACCACATTTTGTGCATTTGATCTCGAAAATAAGATTATGTGAAACGTTTTATAAGATTGAATGAATTAAAAATTATTGCACCATTACTAAAAACAAAAACAAGAAACGGTAAATATAATTTTCAACCGATGGATGGTAGATTGACCTAGGTCTATGAGATTGACATGTGTATCTGTCTGTAGAATCGTAATGGACTCATAATGGATCTTTAGAAGCTGAATTGGTGGACTCTAAAATATCCATTAATTATACCTAAGAACCCTTGCGATCAACCAAAAGTAGGTTCAGTTTCAGGGCGTCCATTTCAATAAAATTTCAATGGGACCATCTGACAAGTATACCCTAACAAACTAAAAAGAATTTTCCAAATCGGTCCAGACGTCTTACAATCGGTAAACATACATAAAAATAAAATGCGAGGTATCGATAACCTTTTTCTTTTTGAAAGTCTGTTAAAATGTTAGATTTGAAGAGGTTACTTACAATTATGTAGTATCCAGGGTCAAAAATAAATAATTTTGTACTGAATAACCCTTCACAATATGTATAATGTCACTTGTCATTGATCATATTAATTTTTATTGCAGAAAAACTGATAATAGAAGCGCTATTTGACTCCAAGGAAGTATGACGTCATGTCATGCTATTTCATACAAAATCCCATAGAAACTGTTTGTTTTGACGTTTAGAAAAAAGTGTCTGATTTGACTCGTTGGACACTAGCGGATTCGTTTGATAAAGTTTATTCACAATTTAAATAAATAATTAATCATTCATTCATCGTCACTGATTAGGGCAGGAACTTCGGGCGGAAGCGTGTGTCCTTTGGAGCTCAGCACGCCAATGAAACAGTCATTTGGCTGTATTTATAAATTGCTATAAAGTGTTGCATTGTATTGTCATTGTGATGAGAATAAGCATTAGTTTATGGAAAATATTGAAGTGAAAACTTCTTTAGCGGCGTTGTGCACTTTTTTTGGAATGGGTAAAAAATGTTAAACTCGCGTCAGGACACGCTCGCGTCAGGACACGTGACCTGATCGAAAATTCGTAAGACGGATGGAGAGTAGACAGCTGGCGCGGCGTAGGAGAGGGAGTATCCCCCTCTCTTTCTACGGCGCGGCGAAAATGTATGCCTGCGCCTGCTGTTTCGTATATCAAAAATGCACAACGTTAATATTCAAGTTTTCACTTCTGCCGGCACTCCCAGAGTGCAACCCGTCGTTTTTTTTATATATTTGGCTTATCTTTTTGGACAAACGACAAAGCCTCTATTAAAATAACAAGAAGGTATCATCAAGATGGATAACAAAGTAATATTTAAGTAACTTATAAGAAATGGTGCGAGCTACAATACACAGACTCACAGACACACATGACAAAGGTGTAACCTAAGTTACAAGTTGATTTGCCAGGCAAATTAAAAAAAAACCACTTTGAAGCCTGACTTTTGACTTGACATGACTTTTGAACCGCGGAACCGATTTCCTTCTATCTACATAATCGTGTCATCCTCAACCTTGACATTGGCAAAATCATCGTTTTGGCTAAACGATGGAGCCATAAGCTTTAAAAGAAAGAAGAAAAAGATCATACGTAGCAAAAAACCATCTCGATCAAGTCAGCTTTCAAACAAAAATGACATTCAGTAAGGCCTTACAATGACACAGACAGACACACAGACTCACAGGCACACAGATACGTCAAACTTATATTATTATTTTATAGTAAAAATTAATACAGTAATAATAACTGTTTTTTACCAATTACAGTATCTATAGAATGTTGAAAATATAACATTTATTTATAGTAAAAATTAATACTACTAATAACGGTTTTCACCAATTACAGTACCTATCTATAGAGTGTTGGAAATACAACATTAATTTATTGTAAAAATTAATACAGAAGTAATAATGGTTTTCACCAATTACAGTATCTAGAAAATGTTGGAAATATAACACTCCTCTTTTTAGTTGGGGCTTAGAAAATAACTGACTTGAATAATTTCAGTTTGTAACTCATGTTGATTATTTGTTTGTACAGCACATCGATGTAACACTTGTAACAGTCGTGTGATCGTGTGACACTTTGTGATGGTAAAAACTGTAATCGAGTATTGTTTACTGGCTTTCGTCGAACAATGCGCCTGATCACGGAATGCCGTGTTTGTTCTGGCTGGATTCTGAGCTATGTAAGCATTGATCACCCAATTCGCTACTTTGCAACAACTTAAATCAGATTTTTTATTTCTAAACATCAATCAACTCCCATAAAAAACAAACATTTTTTATGGGATTTGTATGAAATCAACAACTCAAACCAAATACTTTTTTTCTAAACGGCAAAACAAACATTTTCTATGGGAGTTGTACAGTAATGTATGAATTACGTCATAGTTGCTTGGAGTCTAGCGCTCTTCAGATGTATACACAACGTGGAAGGCATACGTAATAAATCTATACTACATCATTATTGCGATTGCAATAAAACATTTAAAAAAAAAAACATTTTTTTTTATTATAA
Source organism: Acrobasis consociella (assembly GCA_963555685.1). NCBI lineage: Eukaryota > Metazoa > Arthropoda > Insecta > Lepidoptera > Pyralidae > Acrobasis > Acrobasis consociella. The sequence continues at coordinate 2,055,146 of OY743118.1, forward strand.
GTTGACAGTATATTTTTATTTACACTATTTACTTGCAGCTTTAATTTTTGAAATTCTAAGAATATTGTGTTCACCTGTAATCGGTTTGCATGCTAGAATTAAATATTTTTTGTAATTCTTTTTGTCATGTTACCTTTTGGTGTAGGTACCTAATTAATGAAACAAAATGAAAAGTCTGTGAATGTGGAATTTTTGGGTTTAAGAAGCCCTGCTTATCTTTCCCAGTTGCATCCGTAACTGTTCAATTCAATTCAAATTATTTATTGTATTTCATAATGTACTGTATTGCTTCGTAGCTCAGGCTCAGTGTACGCCTTCCAGCTTTAAAAATAGTAAACATGTCACTCCTCACCCCCCCAGATCCTTTGCTGAGTTTTAGTTAGTTTCTAGTACCGTGCTTATGAATAAGTGGGTACAGAGAAACATACACTGAAACATTCTCTCAAAGTAACATTTCTCTAAATAACTTGTGACGACCTCCGTGGCATAGTGGTCACCATGCTAGTCCGCCACCTAGAGGTTCCGGGTTCGATCTCCTTTCAGGGCAAGTTGGAAAATGGCCTTTTTCAAATTGTCCTGGGTCTTGGATGTTTATCTATAATTATGTATTTGCCACAAAATATAGTATCGTTGACTTATAAAACAAGTGTCGAACTTACTTTGGGGTTCGCTCAAACTGTGTGATCTTTAAAAAAATAACAGATAAGTAAACCAATAGAATACAAATGTGCGCTTCGTTATTTGTTATCATGTCTATATAATCAGACTTCCTCACAAAAAAAACGTGATCCATGACTATTATGTAGGGACGTATATTGTGTTGTACAATTACATTGTACATCTATTAGAGCATTGCATTTCTGCTTATATTTCTACTTTGCTGAAGTTGTGTCAATAAAGTGAAAAATAAACCGTAGATTCAGTTAAAACTTACCAATTTCAGCAATCGTTCTCTAAATAGGTATCTAAAAACATAATCACGTCATACGAACCTGAACATCTTCCAAAACCAATCCGAACAAGTTCCTCCCCAACAGATGTTTATGAGGGGGCGTGATCAACGCATGCACCCGGTCCAAAACCGAGGGCAACGCTCCCGCGTCGTGCGACACACACCACTGCGCGAAATTCTCCAAAGTACTCCTCTCCAGGTCCCTCTGAAGAGTCACATACTCCCTCATCTTCGCATCGGACGCTGAAACACGACTCAACAGATCTGCCATTTCGTGTAATCTTAACTCTAATCGCGTTCCTTTTCCATTGCTCTTCGTTAGCAGCATCAGCACAGCGCTGGTCCTCTCAATATTGGATTCCACTCTGTCAATATGACGCGAGATTTCAGCCATTCGCGCCAAGACAGCTCTCTCCCGCCTCCTGAAGAGAGGTAGTTCCACTCCGCCTGATGCATTGAAAGGCTTTCCCACTATGTCCCATGAGTTGATGATGTCTTCTCCGATTTCTTTGCCGAACTTGAGGATTTCTAGTACGTCGTCGACGAGCGCGAACGAAACGTGTGCTAGAGCGAGCAGCGCAAGCGCATTGCGCACTCGCACGGCCATGTCGACGGACGCCGGGGTACTGGTTAAAGCGGGCGAGGTCATGGTGTGCCCAGCTATAAGCAACTCAGTTTACTAAGTTACACTTTCACACGCTGAATCAATGAGTTGAGAAAAATAGGAGCGCAATGGTCTCATTTAACACATTTGTGCTAAAGCGGTTTAGCGAGTGAGTCATCCGATGAGCCATGGAATAACTGGTTTTGCGGTCGCTAACCTGTTTAGTTTTTGCTGTTGTAATGTATATGAGTATATATGTACTTCAACTGGTAGTAGCCACATCAGTCAGTACTCAAAACTTGTTTTTATTTTTAAAATTGTATAAAATCCAAAACATTTTAATTTGAAACGATAAGCGTTGCATTGACATTTTCTCCCAAAAATTGGGAGTATACTTTGTAACAGGCAACACCGGCCGCACCCCGTTCAGCGCCCCAGCAGTTTGTAAACCATTTGTAAACAAAAAGTTTATTGTCATACTTTGAAGCCGCCCGCATCCGCGACTGGTTTTTTGTATGAAGACTATTTTGTGGCAGGTAAAGGGTAAACATTTGAATATCCATAACTTATGTGTTTTATAGATTTTTGACGCTGTGTGGTGATTCAGACAAAAGATTTTATTTTTTAAAGAAGATTTTATTATAACTACTACTATTTGTTTTAAAGAAATCATCATTTCAGCCGCATAACGTCCACTGCTGGACATTTTAAGGAAATTATTTATTTTATTTAAAGGCAAAGAAAATAAACTTTTATTTACATTATAGAAAATAGAAGTAGATAAAAGAAAACTGGCATCGTGGCCAAAGGCCTGGCAGCATTGCCATACGTGTCTGAGCGATAGGTAATTTTAGACCAAATATTTTATACTACGAGTATCGCTAAATAGATGTTACCAAAATTTATTTCATGTTGCTGATCTAAAAGGGCTTACTGTCGATCTTACAATTTTTAGTGATCTGATCTTTGTAATAGGGCCCCGTTTCTACCTATTGGGTTATTACTAAGACTCCGCTGTACGTCCGTCTGTCAGTCACCAGGCTGTCTCTCATGACCGTGATAGCTAGACAGTTGACATTTTCACACACGATGTATTTCTGTAGCCGCTATAACAACAAATCCTAAAAACAATAATAATTAAAAGCTGAGTGTCATGGAACACTCATTTGGAACAAATTATAAAAATTGAAGCCTATAAAAACCCCCCCCAAAAAGTTCGTGACGAAAAATTCTTAAACTTTTTTCGCCTAGCCTTTATCTGCCAAGTAGTACTGTCGAAGTACATACTGTCAGAAAAGGAACTTCGTTCCAAAATAGATATTTAAGTGGGGTTCCCATACAACAAACGTGATTTTTTATACAATAATGGTACGGAAACCTTCGTGCGCGAGTCCGACTCCCACTTGGCTGCACTCACACTTATATTTTAAGTATTATATTACGTATCCCAAACACACAACAATAGGCGTATTCACAACTTGGATGGGTGGCCCATCACTAACGCAAAAAACGGTTATGGCAGTTATTATTTTGTTATCCGCGCATGTTCTTTCTGTATCAGCCCCAGTGGTGGATTTACACATTTGCCGCCAGTAGGCTAATTATATTTTGCCGCCCCTACAATACAATACAAATACAAATACAAATTAACTTTATTGCACCATGACAAACATAAAAAATTACAACAACAACAAGAAACAATATAGGCACAAAGGCGGACTTATCGCTATAAATGCAATCTCTTCCAGCCAACCTTTGGGTGGAGGAAAAATAATAATTTGAAATTAGGTGGGCGCAGTAATTATACCTATAGTTAATTTACTTACATATTATAATACATAAACATATAATACATATGTAAATATAAATAAAACATACCTATGCGATACATAAAATTATTATATACACATACATATAAATAATACATAAAATACTTATATAAATACATTATTAGTAACACTGAACATAACTGATTATAACGACAGGTAATATTTAAAAAGGCGATTTTTAAAAATGGTTTTACTCTGAGCAGTACGAACTTCAAGAGGAAGAGCATTCCAAAGGTAGACAGCTTGTACTGTAAAGGATTTGGAATAGAATCCGGTCGAATGAGAAGGAATTTTTAGACGCAAAGCATTGATGCTGCGCGTGGGGCGATTATTGTCCTGATGGAGAAAAGTAAAACGCTCCTTTAAGTAGGGAGGAGAAGTTGGAATAAAAAGTACGGAGTATAAGAGTGAAAGAACGTGATAGTTACGTCGAAGTCGGATTGGGAGCCACTTGAGTTGCGCACGGTAGATGGAAATGTGGTCATATTTGCGTAGTCCAAATATGAACCTGATACAAAAGTTTTGAAGGCGCTCAAGCTTATCCAATTGCTCCTCCGTGATGTTGAGATAGCAAGAGTCGGCGTAATCTAGGATAGGAAGAAGTAATGATTGTGCAAGCGAAATTTTAGTTGCAACAGGTAAGAAATTTCTGAGTCTTCTGAGAGATGCAGCGGAGGCAAATACCTTCCGACTAACTTCCGCAATTTGCGGAATCCACGATAAATTTCTGTCTAATAATATCCCAAGATTTTTCACTTTTTCGCCATAGTCTACTTTGACACCTTCAAAGACAATAGGTGGTAAGGACTGCCAATCTATTCGAGAAATATACCATCGACTTCCTATTATTATAGCTTGCGTTTTGGCAAGATTTACTATAAGTCCATGGGTTTTGCTCCAGTTAGATATTAGAGACAGATCACTATTAATTGTGCCAATAATATTAGGCAGATCATTCAATGTTGCGTGACTGTAAATTTGCAGATCATCTGCATATAGATGATAGGAAGTGCGGAGCTGAAGAGTTATAGAGTTTATAAATAGTGCGAATAGCATTGGGGATAGCACACCACCTTGTGGTACACCGGAAGACGTGTGGCACCAGGAAGAAAAATCATTCTCAATGCGCACTCGCTGCCGGCGACCATGTAGATAGGAATGAAACCAGTTAATGACTATAGGAGATATGTTCAGAGAGCGCATCAGACCTAGGAGAACATCGAAATCCACAGTATTGAAGGCGTTGCTAAAGTCAAGAAGACCCACAACCGTAACTTTCGAATCGTCCATCCCATGACGGATATCATCTGTGATTTTCACTAATGCGGTACCCATCCTGTTTCGGATCCTTCATGTGTAGCTTTTTCTGTGGCGAAGAAGTGGAAATAGGTACGCATCAGTCCGACGCCCTGATTACTTAAAATAAAACCTGGGAGTGCTTGATTATGCCGGACCTTTTCAGGGTAGCGGGGGTGCGCGGAAGGGGAGGGGTGGGAAATATTCAATATTGCCGCCCCCTAAAATGTGCCGCCCTAGGCTCCAGCCTACTCAGCCTGCTGGTAAATCCGCCACTGATCAGCCCAGTTCGTTGATCTTTTATTTTGACAACCGCTATCTTTCTACTACGACGGTATGAGTACGAGCCTTCCAACCGACTCGCACTTGGCCGCACTTACACTTATATTTTAAATATTATATTGCGTATCCCAAACACACAACACTAGGCGTATTCACAACTTGGATGGGTGGCCCATCACTAAAGCAAAAAACGGTTATGGCAGTTATTATTTTGTTATCCGCGCATGTTCTTTCTATATCAGTCCAGTTCGTTGATCTTTTATTTTGACAGCCGCTATCTTTCTACTACGACGGTATGAGTACGAGCCTTCCAAGAGTAAGGGACCATCCATAATTTACGTCACTCGAATTTGGTGACTTTTTAACTTCCCCCCTCCTTGTCACAGTTGTTCATAATTTTGAGACCCCCACTCCATACTGTGACGTCGAATATACTAATATTTTATTTAAACACTAGCAGTCCATCCCGGCTTCGCCCGTGGTACATACATAGCCTATGTCACTCAGGGATAACATACCTATCCAACAGTGAAAGAATTTTTAAAATCGATCCAGTAGTTTCGGAGCCTATTCAATACAATCAAACAAACAAACAAACAAATCTTTCCTCTTTATAATATTAGTGTAGAAAATATCAAGCGAGCGAAGCTACTAAATATAAAACTGATAAAGTTAGAAATATTTTAATGTTGTGTTTTATTGCTTAGATATATATTTTGTATTGCGGCGTCACGAACCTTATCATCCCTCCCATCCCTTGTCACACAATGTCACACTTTATTGACCCCCTTCCTCCCCCTAATGTGTGACGTTATTTATGGATCGTCCCTAAGGTGTCATTTAAAAGCCCTAAGACCTAAATATCTATATTATAATTTTCTCTCTGCCATGCTGGTTTTAAAGAAAAGCACTTAGAATGTACCAGAATGCTTCTCTTACTGCGCAGATCGTAAAAGCCGATCAAGGGAATGGGCGAGAATCTGAATCGTGTTAATGCGGCTAGCAAACCATCACTATTGTGATTCCTTTTTCCACCAGAACGCCCACCATCAGGCTAAACGTGCCCTTTGGTTCTTACGACCATGGACTCTGTCTACCCCGTCAGGGATAGAGACGTGATAATGTGTCTGTATGAAATATTTGTATTTATTTAACAATGTTTGCAAAACTGCCTGTAGTAGCAGAAGCAGTTTTGCAAAGATTGTTAAATGTGTGTATTATTGCCATGATGCGTGTGTGTGGCCAACACTGGTCAGATTTTTCAGTCAGCCGAAAGGCATCTAGCATAGATGATGACTGCTGTACAATGATGATAGGAACGTTGTTATGCCACGTGTGTCAGTTGGTCACCCATCCAAATGCGGACCACGCCCTATGTCGCTTTACATGCGAAATTTTTATGCCACTTGTGGTCCGTTATTCACACTTTCGCAAGTTAAGTGACACAGGGCGTCGTCCGCACTTGGATGGGTCACCACAAGTAGCATTATAACTTCTTAAGCTCCTCCGTGCTTCGGAAGGCTCGTTAAGTTATTGATCCCGGCTGTCATCGTCGTATGGCAGTCCTCACGCTATGATCCACGCTATCAGCCAGTTATTTCTGGGGGGTTCCCCCCAACTGGGAAGGGAGCGTTTTGACGAATAGTATAAAAAGTAAATATTAGGTACACGAGTAAAGGAATGGCTGATCGCGTCAAGAGACCGCGGTGGATGGAAACAAAGAGGGGTGGCTTTTGCTCAACGACGGGACCTATTATAGCTAACGAAAAATAAGTAGGTACACAAATAAACGGATACCAGATAGTGACCGGATATCCGTTGCAACACTAATATTCACCCATGTGAAGCCGGGGCGGGCCACTATTCTTGAATATAACAATATGATCTTTTGGCTGAGTCTTTACAAAGAATATAATAAATGTTTTCGCTAAGTGACATGTTGTAGCAGAAAGTGCGATAACTCGATGTAAATAACCGACTGTATTCGATAACAACGGGCTGCTTGTTATTCGTAGGGCTACCAGTTAAGGCCCCCCCACATATCCTGCTTTGTCACACTTTTTAGGGTTCCGTAGTAAACAAGGATCCCTTATAGTTTCGCCATGTCTGTCTGTCTGTCAATCATGGTGTATATCAATCATGGCGAAAAAGTCGTAAAATAAAATATGGCAAAAAAAATTTTTTTAGTGTAGCTGCCATACAAGTAAAGAGGAAGTCAATATTTTTTTTCTCTACAAACATATTGTGTGGGGTATCGTTGAATAGGTTTTTCAAAAATATTGTGAGCTTGGGAACACCATTTTTCGATTTAGGGATCCGTGTCTGAAATATTTAGGTTTCAAGTAATTTTTTTTGTTAAAGTCACGTGTTCCCCCCATCTATCTGCTAAACGGTTATATATGGACACGTGAAAAAAATCACAGCTATAGTATATATAATGTAGTTTAAAGGAAAACTATCAGAGCTAAGTAGGGTTAACAAATTAAAAAGTTATAGGTGATCAACTTATAAAATGTATTCGAAAAGGAAAATTTCATACAAATTCAATACTTAGCCGTTTTAGACTGCAAGTTGGCATTTACAACCTCGGAACCCTATACTGCGCGTGGCCCGACACGCACTTGGCAAATTATTCCTTTAATTATTGGGAAGTCTAGCGCGCACTCGTCCATACCATTGCTAAATGCTATTTGCAAATCTATTTTTTATTTTATTATCATCGCCTACGCTGTCACTGGGAGGAGTTCCTTCCGACTTCCATTGTTTTACTATTGAGTCTAGGTATTAGCGCATCTCAAAGAGTTATAGCAAATTTGAAGAAAGGAATACCTGTAAACCTAGCTTTTTTATTGGGTCAACAATATACTAAAAAATTTTTTGGTTAAAACTAACGTGAGATGCTGTCATTATTAATTTCAAAACACGGGTAACTCACGTATAGAGTCAGCTACTGCCGACATGTTTCGACCTCATCCGGAGGTCTTCATCAGGGCGAATGTGAGGGAGTAGCTGACTCTATACGTGAGTTACCCGTGTTTAGAAATTAATAATACTAAAAAATCATTGAGATCAGATAACATTTGGGAGTGGAAAAACGTTGTGGAAATATCTGTCTCTGTCTGTAATCAAATCTTGGATGTCAAATTTGACCCACTTCCCGGTTTCCAATTGAGCTGAAATTTTGCACGCATACGTATATCGCGTGACTTATTATGATAACCAGAGATCTAGACCGTATGATACCATGATGTTGATTTGATGATGGAGCTTCAAGGTGGCTGTAATGAAATGACGCAACCCCATCGAGTTTGGGCTAATTTCATTCGTCTCGAGGAGCACTTTAAACTTTTAAGTTCATTTTGTAGATGTATACGTCGAAACCTTGCGTAATTCCGAGTGACATAGGCTATTTTTTTATTTGTAGGCAGTCTTTCGTTTTAAAACACTTGTAAGTTAATATTCGGAAATACTTGGTGTAATTTGACAGCCCTGATGGTCATTCACTCGCGTTGTATTACATTCGAATAGTGGGTAGCTTTATCGTGTCAGTTTCGTCGTAGATTTGCACTTTGCTCTCCAAGATATCAGTGAATTGTAACCAAGTGTGTTGATTTTCTACCAATAATGTTTCTTACGAATAGCGCAATTCATTTAGAAGTCTATAGAAAAATAGACATACAATTTTTGTTTTCATAACCCTGCAATGTCCCATTGTTGGGTAAAGGCCACCCTTTACCTCCCTAATTCTTGTATACACTTTACGATAAACTTATCTATAAACTTTATTTGTGTAAATAAAGATTTATATTTTTATTTCTATAGTTTTAGTGTGTTTGACTACTTTCTGATATATTGCTTAAAATCACTGAGTTGTTTTTCATATGTACTTAATTATTATTTTTTTAGCCAGGTTCTATGGGCCTCCGCCTGTTTTTTCTACATTTTCTATTCAGATACTTAATTTAAAAAAATCTAACAAACATTGAGAATAATTCACACGTGTTTATATTATGTTATTGCCAAAATTTGATTGATAAATGTTCTTCTTTCTCACCCTTTACATACCTTAATATTCTGCAAAATGAGCCCTAGGATGCTCCACCCCAGCAGGGAGTCCTCATTGACCACCACCAGCAGATGGATTCGCTCCAGCAACCCTCTAAGCGCTTCAGGGTCATGCGACACACAAAACCTCGCGAAATCTTCCACAGTACTCGGGTCTATACTCTCGTAAAAGTCCAAATAGCTCTTCAACATGCTCTGGCTCGTCTCCAACCGGTTCAAAAGATTCGACATATCGTTCAACTTCAGCTCCAACCTCGTCCCTCTCTTGTCCTTTCCGAACAACGAGATCAATGTCCCTATCCCCTTCACATGTCGCTCCTCCCGGTCTATCTTCTTGTTGATGTCGACCATCATCTCGAGGACGTCTCCGGAGACGTCGTATTCTTCGTGGCTTTCATTGATGAGCCGCCAGGTGACAGTGATGTTCTGGACGATGTCTGCGCTCAGCTGGTTGACGTTGATGTGGCCTAGGGCCTGGTTTACAATCGCCAGGGCGATGAGGTACGCGGCGCAGCGTCTCCCGCGCATGCTGACGGCTGGCTCGCTACTGTGGGAAGTGTTCCCGTTCGTCCTTATTTATGCGAGTGCGACGTGATAGCGAGGTATTGTTTATATTCGTTTGCAGTCAGTTTAAACCGAACGCCTCGTAAGCAGGTGGCAATACTACTTGTAATCCTGGCTCGATCGTGATCTGGTGGCTTGGTTATACCAAAGTTCTGAAGGGCAGCTTTTGCTTCTTTTTACTATTGGACTAGGACATAAGTTAACTTTCGTAATGTAAAAAGATAATATATATTTTATTCTTATCGGTTGTACTATTTTTTAAAGATTAGTTCCTTAGACAAACTACTGTGGCCTAATACCATCCCTACATTAGAGACTCCTAAAAAGACTTTCTTATAAAAAAAAACAAAGACAATTGGGTAGATGACTGGGTCAAATATAAATTATTCGGTACGATTTATAAAATAAAACGTCACAAAATAGTGTCACTTTTCATTGGTCATATACATTTTCAACATGTTGTTAGATTCATTAATGGCAGAAAAACTGATATTAAGAGCGTTATTTAACTTTAAAAAAGGATCAAGTCACGCTTTTGTATTTCATAGTAAATCTGATCTGTTGTATCTATTTTTGTAATATTTTAGTATAAATAAATAAATAATAATGATATAATAAGTTAGTTTTGACGTTTATAAAGAAGTGTCTGATTTGACTTGTTATCATTAAGCGGATTGCTATTATAATTTATAAGTACCTGGGCGACCGAGCTTTGCTCGGTTACATCTCAAACATCGAAAATATGCGTTTTCCCAAACATAAGACTAATCTAGATCGATTGTTTACCCCCGAAAACCCCCATATACCAATTTTCAGCGAAATCGTTAGAGCCGTTTTCGAGATCACAGAAATATATAAATAAATATACAAGAATTGCTCGTTTAAAGGTATAAGATAAGATATAATATGACCCAGCCCACGGTAGAAGCCTCATTCGGCGGCGTAATGTGTAAACTCTCATATATGTTTTTAGGAGGAGACATGTGCGTAGCTATTTCCATACTCGTTTTTGAAAAGTGTCAAAATAAGATTCCATGGTGCTATAACCAACCGCTTAAAAGTTCACTTCACATATGGACTAACATACCGTATCGTATATACTAATTTAGTCGATGGCATGTTATTGTCATACGAAACAGCATACTTACAGTAATTATACCGAGGATTGATATAATGTTACTAAGTACATTTTTATTGATACAATTATATACTTTTTCGTACCACTTGCTCAAAAAAGTCACATTCTATAGCACAAAAAGCGAATATAATAATAGTCATTTTCAATCTGATAAAATCTGGGAAAGAAAAATGTACTAAATTTCATTCATCCTCTAGGGGGAGAATGTGGTTTAAGTTTGGAATACTTACCGAAATTGATATTGAACTGAAAATTACTGAAATCATTTCTATATTGTTAAGCGTAAAAAAATAACGATTTTGAATTGACAACATGTATCCGCAAAATCCACAAAACCACTTAAATTTCATAAAATAAACAACTAAATCAAGCCATGTTATTGTTTGTTTTTTTTTTTTAAATTGATTTACGGCTCTGGATACTAGTCCTTTAGAGCCCATCTTCATTTATCTCTTCTTTATTCCGAATCCTAACCCTAACGATACAATCGAAGGTTAGTATAGGTCCTTCGATTGCTTCAAGGGAGTCCACTGGTTTTAATAGCCGATTGAGTGGCGAACGGCGTCCAACCGCAGTCCGCAAATAAATATCACTACAGCCGCACTATGACTGTCCACTTTAAACATTTCACATATTGTCCGTGAGAATAACCCCTGGATTAAAACTACACCAATTTCATATTATGAAGTCCACTAGAATCAATTTGCAAAACAATTTAAAGCAAATTTCAACTGAACCCCTTGACTTCCCGCCAAAAACTCCCGTTATTGTTTGTTTAGTTTAAACCAGCTGTTAAGTTTTCCAAAAAGAAAAAGCAAAGGGCCATTTGCGTCTTACACATACAGTCTAGTTTTCTGTGTACCTATATTTATTTACAACGTAAAGCATTTTGTATTTTTTAAGTATCTGGGTATAAATTAATTAATAAATGCTTATCTCTTGTTATTATTGTTTTTATTTTTTTCGCAAATGGTACGAAAAGTAGAGTATTTTCCTCGGTGATAAAGCTGTCTTAGTCTTGGGTGAACTTAAGTCCGTCGCTACACTCAGGACTCGTCCTAAATCCCTCGCTTCGCTCGTGATTTAAGTATTTAACACCCTCGCTTCGCTCGGGAGTCAACCTCGAGTCCTTCGTTGCGCTCGCGATTTAAGCCGTCACCCGCGACAGAAGACACTGCTTTATCCCCTTGGTTAATAATCTACTATTATGCAATTGAGGATAAAAGAGGTCAACGTAATAAAGTTGGTAAACGTTAAAATTTATGGAAGTATTTTTAACATACACAAGTTTATTTTCTAAGCAATTTAAAAAAATACTTGATAATACGTAGCGCCTACTATTTATTTGCTAGAAAAGGCCCTGACTGTCAAGTGTACCCCCTCAATGACCTTTAACTTAACGGCTTTTCATCAAACATAGAAAGAAGCAAGGGAACTTGCTTACACATAAAAAAACCGCATCGATATCGGTTCATCCATTTGAGCGCTACATTGCCACGGAAAGACCGACAGACATAAGCGTCAAACTTATAACGGGGATTAAAAGCAGAAGAAAATAGTGTTCCGTACATTATTTTTTGTTTTACAAATTCTACCTGAAGCATTATGAATACGTATACGGTTTACTCACGTAGCGTAGTCGGAACGGCCGACCAGTTTTCGATCAGTCTCTGTCTGTCCCCATGGGAAACAGGGGTGATAATATACATTGCCTGAAGTTGTATGCAAATTCTGAGCAATGAAATTTATTATTGCAATTCCAAAGGCTCTGGCCAAGTATGGCTCTGGTAGTACAGACAGAGTCGTGCTCATGCATCATCATCATCATCAGGTCTTTTAGTCTCCACTGCAGGAGCACGACCCTCTCTGTACTACCAGAGCCACACTTGGCCAGAACAGCCAGAGGACTTGGCCTACACTCTCCACAAGGTTGGAGAGGTCTCATTGAATTAATGTGTAGCTTTGTTTAGCTTGTATTTCCTTAGTCGCCTTCTACGACATCCACGGGAGGACTTGGAGTGGCCCTATTCTACTCTGCCGGAAACCACATGGCAAAAAAATTCGTGCTTCTGCAGTGAAGACAAAAAGACCTGATGATGATGATTGTAATTCCAGAGCCTGTTCTACGAGATCCTGGCGGGGGTGTGGGTGCGCAACGGCCTCCAGATCAAGGGGCAGGCAATGACGTACATCCAGGCGAACTTCTGCAACTCCATGGTCGACATGGACATCTACTGGCTGCAGATCTGCGCCGCGCACCTCCCGGCCGACCAGTTCATGGACATGTGCATCGATATGTGAGTGTACTTCTCTCTCTCTCTCTTTAGGTCTGGTTCACATTTTGACAAGTGACAAGTGCGAGTGATAAGTGACAACTAAACACGGTCACGCCACAGATTTAATGCAAGTATTACATACGTAATGGAAACTCCTAGGGTCCGCGCAATATGCGTTCCCGTTCCCGCACCTCTTTCCCGATCTCGCCTTGTAATGAGTCCCTGCGCGGGAACGAACACCAGAGAGGTGCGGGGACAGAGGACTGAGTAAGATGTAAAAAAATTAAAATAGGCACTGTTGGGCAAACGTCTCCCCTTCTTGCTTCTTCTTCTACTGTGTAGTCGCATAGCTCGCCGAAATGTTAAAACGCTTGACCCTGACATGTAGAGTGTAGAGCACTACATCAACGCTCCGCTAATGAGGCGTGCAAAAATATTAGTGTTTCTGTGTCGCAACGTATCCTTGCCCTATAAATTATAGTACATTATTAGGGACTTAAATAAAATAAACAGATCAGGACAAAATACATAGATTAAGGTAGCCCCAAATATTATGATAAATACAAGTTAAGATAAACACCTAAGAACCAGGACAATTTAAGAAGGGCATAATAATATGATATTCTACATTTTAAACACATCACACAAATATTGTAAAGGCGAAAGTCTTGAGTGTGTGTGTATGTTAGTTACTTCTTCACGCGCAAATGGCTGGACCAATTTTGATTAAAATTAGGTATGCAGGAAGCTGACACCCTGGATTAACACATAGGCTACTTAAGGCGCGGGTAACACCGATAGGCGCAGCTAGTAATAAATATTGATGAATGAATTGCGTCGTCAGGTTTGGTGTCCGCGAATGGCTGAGCATGCTGCCGATGTCCCCTGTGCAGGCCGCTGAGCAGGACGCCATGGTAGAAGGCCTGCTGACCTTCCTCGCCATACTCGTCTCTTCGCAGACCAACCTCGGTAAGTTTCTGCGGTAAAATACTCTTTCTTATTAAATGACTTCCAAAAAAGAAGGTTTTTAATTTATCGCGATCTTTTTTTTTATGTGTGTTCACCGATTATTCGAAGACGCCTAGACCTATTTGAAATTTTTTTTGTTTGTTTGAAAGGGTATACTTGCGAGGCAATCCCAATTATCACTAGTAACTTACCTGACAAATAATAGATGGCGGTACGATGTCAATATAGAGTTCCGCCACTCATCATTAGTAATCTACCTAACCTATAATAGATGGCACTGCGATATCAATATAGTAGTTCAACCACTTATCGCTAGATGGTGTTGTTCGGGTTTTTTTTAATTTGCCTAGCAAATAAACTTGTTTGTCGTAGGTAACGATGAACTGACACAGTCCCGGCTGGAAGTGAGCACTCTGCTGGCGGCGGGCGACAAGACGCACTCGCAGCTGCTGGAGCTGATGCCGGAGCGGTCGGGGAACGCGCACACCAGGAACTTCGAGACGGTGCTCAAAGAGGTGACGTACATACATACATACATACGACGACCTCCGTGGCGTAGTGGTCACCATGCTAGTCCGCCACCCAGAGGTCTCGGGTTCGATTCCCGGTCAGGGCAAGTTGGAAAATGGCCTTTTTCAAATTGTCCTGGGTCTTGGATGTTTATCTATATATGTATTTGTTATAAAATATAGTATCGTTGAGTTAGTATCCCATAACACAAGTCTCGAACTTACTTTGCGGCTAGCTCAATCAGTGTAATTTGTCCCTATATATTTATTTATTATTATACATACTAGTAGGTGAGAAGTGAGCACGCTACTCGCGGCGGGCGACAAGACGCACTCGCATTTGCTGGAGGTCAAGGAACGCGCACACCAATCTCTCTCTCTTTCTCTCTCTCTCTCTCTCTCTCTCTCTTTCTCTCTCGGGGGTTTAAGTAAAAAGAAACGTAGATTTCACTTAGTATCTAAAGACGTGTGCGGGACACGAACAGTTGAAATGTTGCCGAAAAGGAGAAGTCAAAAGTGATGAGTGTAGATAAAGCGAAAGAGGTTTATTAGGATCGTAGCAAGTGGAGGTCCATAGTCGCTGCCTACCCCTGTGGGAAACAGGCGTGATATTGTGTAATATATATATATATATATCTTATACCTTTAAACGAGCAATTCTTGTATATTTATTTATATATATATTTATAAATTTCTGTGATCTCGAAAACGGCTCTAACGATTTTGCTGAAAATGTGTATATGAGGGTTTTCGAGGGTAAACAATCGATCTAGATTAGTTTTATGTTTAGGAAAACGCGTGTTTTCGAGTTTTCATGCGTTTTTCTTTCCACGCAGAATATGGTCGCTAATTTCGTCGCGCCGACCGCCTTGTTTTTAGCTCAGCGGTTAAGGATACCGACCGCTAGAAAGAGTGTTACGGGTTCGAATCCCACTCGGTGACTTAATTTTGTTTTCTTTATGTTTAAGTTTATATATATTTTTTTATTTTGCATTGTTTTTAGACAAGTTTAAAAAAAAATAGTTAATGTTTGAGATGTAACCGAGCAAAGCTCGGTCGCCCAGGTACTATGAAATTTATTTACAGTGTTTTTTAATGCAACTAGATAAGTGAACAGTAAAGAGTCTTTATTTCACTAAAACTTTAGCGGCATTATTAGTATTATTTGATTCGACCCAGCATGTGTCATTGTGTGCGTGTGCTAAATCGCGTACTAACAACTCAATTAACTGCAAAAGTTTATTCAATGTATTTAATGTATTTAACCTTTTTATTTTCAGTAGTTTCAACATTAAATTATTTGCATAAATCAAAATATATAATACAAATTGTTTACGTACAATTTATTTGAATACAGTAGGTACTCAATTGTTGTACCCAAATTTTCACATCAACACACATCGTTTTTTTTCATTCGTCATGCCTATTATTGATTTTATTAATTATTAGCAGTGCCCGTGGGCTTCGCTCCCTGTAGGAATTTTGGGATAAAAACTATCCTATGTCCCTGGTATCAAACTGTATCCATGCCAAATTTCATCTAAAGGTTTAGTTGAAGCGTGAAGTGGTAATAAACAAACAAATATTCCAACTCACTTTCGCATTTATAATATTAGTAGGATAGTAGGATTAGTAAGAGGTTTGCAAGGATCGTAGTTCGTAGTAAGTGGAAATCCATAGTCTCTGCCTACCCCCATGGGAAACAGGCGTGAAAATATGTATGTATGTAATATTAGTAAGGAAAGGATTGATTTTTTACGGCATTACAATGTTCGGATTAGCATTCAAATTCACGGTGGTGACGTGAGGGCAGTGGATTCGAATCCCATTCGTGGCGCAATTTCTCATCACATGTTTTAATTTGTTGATTATTATTAGTTGTTACACCTAGATGTCATTCGTTATACAATGTGATACATCTTAAGGTAGTTTAGAAAATGGACTGAATCAATGAACATTGTTTTTGGTACTAAATAAAATGTAAATCTACTAAATTATTCAACTTGCAACACTGATATGGGTCTTCCCAGATTACTTGAATGTTATCAATCAGTCATGAACAGATGACCTTTTAATGATATAGTGGTAATGAAGCAATTCATAACATTTAATCTAAACGGGCAGGGTCCTATTGATAACACTGTGAATGTATAGGTTTATGATTAAGATTTCTTTAAATTTAAACTCAGTGTTTTAAATTAATCTGAAGCCTTTAGAACTTTATCCTAGACTTTGCCATACAAAAGTAATATAGCTGTAATAATTAAGATTTCTGTAAATTTAATCTCAGGCTGGAGTTCACCAACAGTTTGTTAACTGTTGACGGGCCGTCAAAGTCATTTAACAGTCCGTTATAGGTGTTTTAAATTAATCTGAAGTCTTTAGGACGCCCTTATCTTAGACTTTGCCATACAAAAGTAATATAGCTGTAATAAATAAATAAAGCACCTGGGTGACCGAGCTTAGCTCGGTCGGTTTCATCTCAAACATTAACTACATTTTTTTAAACTTGTCTAAAAACAGTACAAAATAAAAAATTATATATAAACTTGAACATAAAAAAAACATAAGTAAGTCACCGAGTGGGATTCGAACCCGTACCACTCTTTCCAGCGGTCCGGTCAGCATCCATAACCGCTGAGCTAAGCGGATGGCGGCCGGTGCGACGAAATTAGCGACCATATTCTGCGTGGAAAGAAAAACGAATGAAAACTCGAAAAAGCGCGATTTCCCAAACATAAGACTAATTTAGATTGATTGTTTACCCCCCCCAAAACCCCCCATATACCATTTTTCAGCGAAATCGTTAGAGCCGTTTTCGAGATCACAGAAATTTATAAATATATAAATAAATAAATATACAAGAATTGCTCGTTTAAAGGTATAAGATATATAGAGACAAATTACACTGATTGAGATAGCTCTAAAGTAATGACATAATAAAGACATAACAGGACCATTCCAAGTCTTCCCGTGGATGTCGTAGAAGGCGACTTAGGGATTACAAGCTAAACAATGCTTCATCATTAAGGCCTCTCCAACCCGTCTGGCCAGCGTGGAGAGTGTAGGCCAAAACCCTCTGGCTGCTCTGCTCTGGTCAAGACTTAAAAAAACATGATTTCGATGAAATAAAAAATGTTTCTCCTCGAAGATGAATAAAAGAAGGCAGTTACTAAGCCTAGTTATGTATTCACAGGTGTCAACTTACCGCCCGCCACCTAAGGGATCTGAAAATCTGGAACAGGGGTTGTTCGTGCCGAAACCCATAGTGTGGGAGAAGTACTACGAGCCACTGCACGTGCTGAGGAGAGCTGTTCATCGGAGGGACTTCCACGCATCTATGGACCGATTCACAGCTTAGTAAGTCTATCTCTTTCTGTTTCTCCATCTCTTTTCGTATTGATTTTACACGAAGCTAATGCGAGAGGAAGGTATGAACCAATTCACCGCTTAGTATGTCTCTTTCTGTTTCTGTATCTCATTTTGATCTTCTTCTTCTTGATTTACCTTGCTCTAGCGACAAATTCGGACTTTTTTGTAAGAGAAAGGTATAAAACAAGTCATTGCTTAGTAAGTGTATCTCTCTGTTTCTCTATCTCTTTGTCTTGACTTTACCTTGTTCTAGCGATGAATTCAGATTTGTTTCAAGAGAAAGATATGAACCGATTTACTGCCTAGTAAGTGTATCTCTCTGTTTCTCTATCTCTATTTATCTTGATTTACTTTTCTCTAGCGACAAATTCGGACCTTCGTCACAGAATGAATATAAGTATTACATCCAACTCTAGTGTCGGAATTTTTCAAGTTGCCTTAAATCATCTGACATATTTTGACGACTGCCATACAATGATTACAGCTGTATACTCATACCACAGAATATATACAATTATTACATACAGAACGGATTCTCTTATGATCCCGCGCAACATGCGTCCCCGTTTCCCTGTCCCCGCACCTCTCCTCCGTTCATATATATTATTTCTGCGCTTACGTGACGTAAAACAAAATTTCACACGTTAACTCTCTTAACTTTTTTTGTCCCACAGCGTCCGTGAGAAGCAAAAAGAGAGTGGCATGAACAGCAGCGGCGAGGGCAACAACCTCTCTGCCGGCAACAGCGCGGCGGGGTCGCTGTGGCCGCCGCTGCGGCTGCCGGCCGCGGGCCCGGCCGGCGCGGGCGACCCCAGGGCGCTGTGTGCTTCGGGTGACTGTTTATTTATTTACATTTAT
Organism: Acrobasis consociella; assembly: GCA_963555685.1. Lineage (NCBI taxonomy): Eukaryota > Metazoa > Arthropoda > Insecta > Lepidoptera > Pyralidae > Acrobasis > Acrobasis consociella. Next base: position 2,073,860 of record OY743118.1, read on the forward strand.
TTTTTTATTTGGCAACATACTGCTATGTACTTATGTTAAAACTTCAGACTATCTAATACAATGTGGAAGGGAAATATTCGTAATAAATCGAACCACAAGCTATGCACGCTAACTTTTCATTAGTTTTGGAAAAAAAAACGTCGTATAGTAAATAAATTCCTCTATCCATATACGTAATCCAAATTACTGTATGCCATAAGATAAAAAAGTTGCGCAAGTGGTTTTCGATCGAAACCACGTAGTTATGCCGACCAAAACAGTTGTGTGATGTCGATGACCTCCGGCCGGCCGGTGGGCGGCGGTACTACTAATTGATCTCACAATTTTACTTTGGTGTTTTAAATTTTTTTTGTTTCTGAATTTTTATTTTAGCTAGCTAATTAGGTCTTATTAAAGATGCCTATGAAGTAGCCTTCGGCTCTAAAAACAATGAAAAATAATCGTGTATTAGATGACTATAGTATAAAGATTTTTTTCTTTTTTTTGTTTGGTTCGCAAACTGGTTGTTCCAATATAAAGAAATATTCTAAAGTAAGTCCCAAAGTGTAACATAAACTGAACAACCTTCTAGGAGCGAACACAGCATGCAAACAAAATAAATGGCTCTCAGTAACAATATTTTAGACACCTATATAAAAACAACAAAAAAAACATTTAACATATCAAAAAAGAATCTTTTTATTATATTGGGCGATGCACTGAAGATATCTATGTCGTGGCAAATTTAATTATATTGAGAAGACATGCGAATTAGTGGCGAATGATGACGGTAATTTGTACGACACGAAGGCAAACAAAAAGCAATGCGATAATAAAATAAGTGTCAAAACACAAAAATAAATTCGACATTTTTTAAGAATTTATAAGCATCAATGAGATCTCTCCAACCTCAGGCTGCTTTGGCCTCATGGCTCAGGTAGCATAAAGGGCCGTGCTCCTGTAAATATCAATGAGACCTCTCCAACCTCTGGCTACTCTAAGCTCGTATGGCTCTGGCAGCACAGAGTAAATAAATAAATATATAGAGATAAATTATACAGATTGAGTTAGCTCCAAAGTAAATTCGAGACTTGTGTTATGGGATACTACTTAACGATACTATATTTTGTAACAAATACAAATACGGATAAACATCCGAGACCCAGGACAATTTGAAAAAGGTCATTTTCCAACTTGCTCTGACTGGAGATCGAACCCGGGACCTCTGGGTGGCGGACACGTGGCGGATTAGCATGTTGACTACTAAGCCACGGAGGGCCTTGCTCGCAGTGGAGACATAAGAGCTGATGATGATGTTGTGTGTTGCAGGCGTGCTGCACGGCGCGCTGCTGGCGGTGCTGCACCGCGGCGTGCACCGGCGCGCGCCGGACGCCGCCCCGCCGCACGCGCCGCCCGACCACGTGCTGGCGCTGGCCGTGCACCTGCTGCACGTCGCCGCGCACCTCGCCGGCGAGCGCGCCGCCAGCGACAACGTCAGTCACGTTCTTCAATTCTGTCGTTCTCATCCATATTCATCAAAATCAACAACCGTTTGCTAAACTTATTTTAGTTTAAAAAAGTTTTGTCATTCCCTCTTTAATTTTTGTTTATTGGTTCGTGTACACTTTAAAATGTAATTTCTCTGATAGTTTCATGGATTTATTGGCTGTTTAGAAAAGAAAAAAGCCTGTGAAATAAAGTTGTATCGCAACCCTCAGCGCGACGTGTGCGTGGCGGCGGGCGCGGAGGGCGGGCGCGCGGCGCGGGTGGCGGGCGTGCCGCTGCTGGGCGCGTTCGCGGGCGCGGCCGTGTGCGACAACGCGCGCACCGTGGTGGCGGCCGTGCCGCCGCACGCGCCGGGCTGCGCGCGCGCAGCGCCGCACCAGTTCCCCGCGCACTACCACTCCGACAGTCAGTTACAGTTTTTTTTTATCCTCCTATTTTAAGGGCTTTTATCTTAACAGACATGTCCAATTTTATTAGATAAAAACGTTGCTTAAAAAACGCAACAAGAAAGTATAAAAATTAAAAAAAAAGAAAACAAAAATCGAACCTTATATTTTCGTCATTTTTAAAAATTTCCAAAAACTGAATCGACAATAAAATCAACGTAAGTTCATAATACATATATAAATAAACATCCGAGACCCAGGTCAAACAAGAGTTGTAAGAAATCATTTACACCCAAGATATTTACACGCACGAGCGAGTGAAGTGAGCGAGGGCACTTATAGTTCGAGAGTATAATTGATACTTACACTCAAGTTAACTTACTCTACTTTTCAATCATAAAACCGAAGAAATAATAAAGAAGTCCATTTTTCCATGTTGAACTGACCGGGGATTAAAGGGGACTAGTGTGACAGCACTGTAGCATGGAATTGTAACATTGCCAGGTGACACCGAGTGGGAGCCCCCGCCGCCGCCCCGCAGGTCCCCCCTCCACAAGCCGGGAGAACTACCCGCCGCCAGCACGACCCGCGACGACAGTGTCGCCAACACCGCCCTCGCTGTGCCGCCATTGTTACAGGTACAATTTTTAAAATAATAAATTTACTCCTCTTGGGCGAGAAGTAGCGTTTTATGTTACCTACGTGGTCGAAAAGAACATAGCGTATCGTATCATTTTGAAGAAGTTTGTTTTAGGTCTCCGTACCCAAAGGATAAAAACTGGTTCCTTTATGACTCCGCTGTTCATAAGTCCGTCCGTATGTATGTTTATTCGTATGACACCAGGCTGTATCTCATGAACCGTGATAGCTAGACAGCTGAAATTTTGACAGATGATGTATCTCTTGCCGCTATAACAGCAAATACAAAAAACAATAAAATAAATATTTAAGTTGGGCTTTCATACAATAAACGTGATGTTTTATAGATAAAAGTTCGACTCTCACTTGGCCGGTTATTTTTATTATTTTTGTTTTATATTTATTTATATTTTGTTAACAAATAAACTTGCAGGTGGCTCGAGGAGATTCAATGCCAGATGACCAGTCGGACGCAGGAGGTGATGCGCCGCGTATACGAGCGTTAGAGGTATGATCGAATTTTGTAATATGGTTAAATAGGGTAGTTCCGAACTGTCGTGGCCTATAGTCCTACAGGATCCTATATTCCAAGGGAAGAAGATAATTGCGGCAATGCGTAAGTGCGTGATCGTATTCTGAACTGACACACCATTTATTATTTGCCTTCTTCTTATCGTGTGCGTTAGCGACTAACACTAGTGTCAGAGTTTTTAAACCGCCTTAAAGGCCTCTGACATGGTTTTAGGTAACGACCAATGTCAAAGACAGTGACCGGGACCGACGGCTTAACGTGCCCTTCGAAGCACGGATCATTTTACTTATCGGACCATCAGGTGATCAGCCTAAAATGTCCTAACCAAACTAGGACAACAACACAAAGTCATTGCCTCCGCCGGGAATCGAACCCGCGACCTCCGGGTATGAGCCGAACGCTCTAACTACTACACCACGGAGGCAGTATTATTTGCCAACCTACATACATCACAATTTCCAGGGTCAAAAATAAATTATTTTGTTGTGATTTGGTTTCAGCTGTTGTACAAAACTGTGTTTTACAAGTAGCTAGAGGTTTTATCAATCAGCGGATTATATACAATATGCGACATATATAACAAAGTGAAAGGATATAGAGCTAGAGTACTCAGTCAGGAGTTAGGAATCCCGACGTATTATAAACTTTCGAAACTTTGCATGTTTCGATCTTTCTTCTTTCTTATCGTGTGTGTTAGTGACTAACACTAGTGTCAGAGTTTTTAAACCGCCTTAAAGGCCTCTGACTGGTTTTTAGGTAACGACCAATGTCAAAGACAGTGACCGGGACCGACGGCTTATCGTGCCCTTCGAAGCACGGATCATCTTACTTATCAGACAATCAGGTGATCAGCCTGCAATGTCCTAACCAAACTAGGACAACAACACAAAGTTGTTGCCCCCGTCGGGAATCGAACCCGCGACCTCCGGGTATGAGCCGAACGCTCTAACTACTACACCACGGAGGCAGTATTATTTGCCAACCTACATACATCACAATTTCCAGGGTCAAAAATAAATTATTTTGTTGTGATTTGGTTTCAGCTGTTGTACAAAACTGTGTTTTACAAATAGCTAGAGGTTTTGTCAATCAGCGGATTATATACAATCTTCATTTTGATTCCATTTTAGGGATATAGTACGGTGGTTTCCCCATTTGCCTTCCGTATCGCAGTATTTGATTCGACAAATTCCGCATCTTCGGCCTTCTGCCAATACAATATGCGATATATATAACGAAGTGAAAGGATATAGAGCTAGAGTATTCAGTCAGGAGTTAGGAATCCCGACGTATTATAAACTTTCGAAACTTTGCATGTTTCGATGAACTTTGACAATAACGAAGTCACGTCTAATCTTATCACAATCATAGTTCAACACCACGGCACGGCACCACTGGTTCAACCCATGAACTCCACTTAGTACAACTTTTCGGACTCCTTTACCGAACTCCCAGACCAGACATGCACTCGTTCATTCCCGCGCTTTCTCTTCTCTCAACTGTCCAAAATGACATTGACACGGAACTGCTGCCTAACGTCATCGAACCATTCAAAGTAAAGCAATCTATTTGTATGCAGCCATGGCATATTACGCTTCGACATATACAGGGTGGCCAAATAACAGGTATACACTTTAGTTTTGTATTTTTATTCTATGAAATATAAAATATATTAAGTATTCCTTGTTAAATATAATATTTAGGGCCGGCAGTTAAACATGGAAAATAATGTCAGACATGTCCACCTCTAGCAGCATCACAGATGTGAACCCTTTTCATCGCGTTTTTCATCACATTTTCATACATTTCCTACGTTATCTCAGTGACTGTGTCTCAAATATTTTGATTTAATAGCTAAAGGTTCATTGGCCTGTTAGCATAGACACGTCCCTTTAGATAGCCCCACAGAAAAAAGTCAGGAGCTGTTAAATCAGACGATTTTGGGGACCAATCAATGTCACCGTTTCTCGAAATTAATCGACCGGGAAAACATTATTTTTAATGTTTCGTTAAACGTTTTAATAATTAAAACACGTTGTTCCGTCGTAAAAAGCTCCATAATAAATTTGCCGTATCTACACAAAGTAATATTCATGCAACAACTGTCATATTTACCGCCAAAACAAAATGGCGGCAAAAAAAAGTTGTATACCTCCAAGTTGGCCACCCTGTATATATGTATTGTTGCGTAGGACGCGCGGCCGGTGTCGGCGCTGGCGCTGCCGGCGGCGGGCGCGGCCGACGACGGCGACGACCGCATGACGCTGGCGCTGGCCGACCCCGTCACGCCGCCCGACTCCGCCGACTACGGTAACTTGCACTCACTTATGTTTACTCAATTTTTTTTTATTTACATGGAGAGACCAACAGCTACAAGTAATTACAATAATAAGACGTTTATGGGGAACTGTATACTTTTTTATAATAAATTGCCAAAATCGATCCTTGATATGCCAGACAAAAGATTCAAAACTTATGTAAAGAAAGTACTTTGTGAGAAGGCTTATTATAGGACCGATGACTACCTTAAAGACAAAAAAGTCTGGCTTGAGCTTGACGCGGGTCCCTCTAAAAGTTTGTAATATAGGTACTCGGAAATGTCATAATTTGGTACATTTTGTACAAACTGAATCTACAACTTGACATTACTTTAAAATTTTGACATTCTAAAAATTAAATTTAAATTATGGTATGACATAACAAACAAAACAATGTATTCTCTGTCCACATTAACTTTAAGTATTAATTTAATTGTGAGTTGACGTCCTTGGAGAAGAGGTGCAGTGCAGTTTGTTACCGCTTCTTCTGCACTAGCGCTTTGGAAGCGGTAGTAAACTTAGCTGTAAGTAACTATTTGACGTCAACAATAGTGCAACAAAATAATGACGATTATTAAGAGATATTTTAAATATCCTATGATAATAAAGATATATTTGATTTGATTTGATTTGAATAAAAACAGAAAATATAGCAATAATAGAGCCAATTAAAGGTCCTCACCGCTAGAAAGAAGCATTGTAGCTTATCTAAATCTGTATTGAACACATTAGATTAACATTAAATAAAAGTTCATAAGAATATCTTTAAATCAGATCAGTAAATGATAGTGGACTTTTTACTTTATTTATCTCTTTTTTATCCAATAAGTTTTGCTTTTGCAAAGAGCAGTAGGATATAGTAAAAAAACTACTATGGTAAAATGTAGATATATATGACGTCAGTGTCATAATAGGGTAGTTGGCGTGTGGCCCTAAGCTCCAGGGCACATCCAAAGACTACTATTAGCTTAATAGTCGACGTGAAGTTGATAAAACGGATCGCATAGCTTATTGAAATGATGCAAAATTTCGCCACTTCCTGTTAAAAGTGAAGCATGTTTGTAATTAAGATTTTATTTGTGTCACAGACTTAATATATAAGTATTACATACAGAACGGAATCCCGAAGGTCCCGCGCAATATGTCACCACCACACCTCTCCCCCGTTCTCGCATTGTGAAAGATGTGGAACGGGGAAGAGGTACGAGGACGGGGAACGGGGACGCATATTGCGGATTGATATGAGAGGGACCTTAGGACATTCCGTTCTGTACGTAATACTACATGAGTTGGGTGCGTGTGCGCAGAGATGTCGGCGCCGGAGTGGTGCGTGCTGGGCGCGCCGCCCGCGCTGCCCGCGCCCGCCATCGACATGCCCTCCACCAGCACGCAGGTAAATAAGCGCTTATGTACGTAATATTAGGAATGTAATAGTAGTTCATGCGACTGTGCATAATATAGGGCATTACAACACGAATGTGGGTATTACGTCTCCGTTAATTCTTACTGGTTGGTAGTGCTGGTCATTACCTATGGTTTCTGAACGCATTTTAGAGCACTTATGATATGTGCGTAGATAAAAGGTTTTATTGCTCGCTCTAAGCTTTGGTTTACTCCTAGAAATAAAATATTTAGCGTTCAGTGTTCAGCGTTCAGCGTGCTCTAGCGATAGCAGCATATAAAAGTGCTGTTCCGTGCTACCAAATGAGTCCCAACCCTTAGAATTATCATTTATCTAAATATTGCATGTTTTTATTAACAGATCCAAGTTCACAACCAACAACCTGACGAATCGATCCCCGTAAACGAGTCGATAATATCGCTACTACTGAAACTGCACTCGCAACTGTCCGGCCGACTCGACTCGTTCTCACTCGACGAGCCGGCGCCGGAAACGCACGAACCCATTGGTAAGTTTTTGAAATTCATACTTCCATACTAATATTATAAATCAAAAGTGAAAAAGAAAATCTTACGGGATTAAAACACTATTTGAGACTGAACACGGATGTTATCTGTGTAAAAGGGTCCCATTTGCCACCTCTGGGGGCGGCCACTACTGGTGGCAGACGGGACAATTTTTATGCACGTGTGCCAGATGCCACCACTCGCTATGCCCCCACTGGTCGCGTACGGCAATCGCCAATCACTCACAGTCTCATTTGCCCCCAGTGGTGGCGAATAGAACAAACTCTGGTTTCGATTCCCATTCGCCTCCAGTGTAGTTACATACGTATGTTAAAGTTGTAGATAGGTATATTGAAACTGACAGTCCATTAATAATTTAAGTAATTTGTTTTAACTGTTAATGTTATGTTTAAACAGTTATTCTTCCTGAAATTTTATATTTAAGCGTGTTAAAAAAGTTATAGGTGGTCCTAGAAAGAATAGTCCTAGAAATGGTCCTAGGTCACTTAAGAATTATAACAATACTAAACACCAATGAATAATCAAAATTAAGCTTTCTTTCTACATCTAAAAGCCTGTTTTTTTTATTTCTAACCATTTGTTAAAATCTATATTTTGCCGCCAGTGACAACAAATGGAAATGTAAACGCCAGTGGTGACGATTGGGAATCGAAACCAGAGTTTGTTCTATTCGCCACCACTGGGGGCAAATGAGACTGTGAGTGATTGGAATTGCCTTTCGCCACCAGTGGGGGCGTCGCAAGTGGTGGCATCTGGCACACGTGTCCATAAAAATTGGCCCGTCTGCCACCAGTGGTGGCAAATAGGATATACCCGTGTAAAATCAGCCAAAAACAAAAGAATTTAGTTTTAATACAATAAATAATTGGCACAGATTTCGTTTTTTATTTTTATTTGGAATACATGTCATCCTCAACATGGATGAATGTAGGTAAAAATGTTTATGTTCTTTGCGTTGAAAAAGGAATAACTAAATAATTGGCCAAGTGCGTGTCGGGCCACGCGCAGTTTAGGGTTCCGTAGTTCCGAATGCCAACTTTGAGTTTATGCCACTAAAAACGTTTAAAAACTAATTATCTATTGAATTTGTATGAAATTTCTTTTTCCGAGTACATTTTATAAGTTGATCGCCTATAACTTTTGAATTTGTATACCCTACTTAGCTCTGATAGTTTTCCTTTAAACTACATTATATATACTATAGCTGTGAATTTTTTCACGTGGCCATATATAACCGTTTAGCAGATAGAGGGGGGGGGACACTTACCTCCAACAAAAATTTTCACTTTAAACCCAAATATTTCAGAAACGGATTCCTAAATCCAAAAATTGTGTTAACAAGCTCACAATGTTTTTGAAAGACCTATTCAACGACACCACACACAATGTGTTTGTCAAGAAAAAAAATATTGAATACCTCTTTACTTGTATGGCAGCTAACCTAAAAAAAAATATTTTTCCAGATTTTATTTTACGACTTTTTCGTTATGATTAATATAAATATCAATGCCAAATTACAGCTTTCTAGTACTTGTAGTTTCTGAGTAGGACCGCGGACAGACAGACAGACAGACAGACATGGCGAAACTATAAGGGTTCCTTGTTTACTACGGAACCCTAAAAAGCGCAATTTTGGTCTTTAATTCAAATAATTACAGAAGTTTTAGGTTATATTGTGTTAAAATTAATTATTTTGTGTTAATTTGAATACTTTTTCGTAAGTTTAAGCCGATAGCGATCATCAAGTTTCAAGTTATAAAAGAAATAAAAAAATATGTAGGACCAAACAAAGTTATGAATTTATAAGTGAACATTATTTTAAAGAAGTTGTTTCTCAAAAATTATTTCTTAGTATTTATTTAATGAAAACGATACTAAATAAACGCAAGTACTTGCTTTGATACGGTATTGCAGGTGTTCTACTTTCTTCATATTCTGTTTTGTATCTACATATTTGCAAGTTTTTCTCATAAATGGCGATGAAAAGTAGAGTGTGCTACTCGCGTACGGTAATATTTTTATCTCGGGCTTTATACGTTAATTCCTCGCTTCACTCAGGATTCCACCGAAGAATCACTCGACTTAAAAGTACTGAATTTACGCCTTGTAGCACAATCTACTATTTATTATAATAGTAGTTTATGCCACTGTGCATAATGAAGGGCATTACAACACGAATGTGGGTTTATGAAACGAGCCGAGTGCGAGTTTCATAATAACATCACATGAGTGTTGTAATGCTTAATTATGTATAATTGTATTCACTACTTTATCTACACACATAATTATCATAGTGCTCTAAGATAGTTTTAACTATTTTAATTCGTTTCAACTTTTCACAAACACTCGTAAACAGTAAAACATCAACAAACAAATGACAACTCGGAATGGCGGCGTTTCGAAATTCGAATCTGTAATTTTTTAAATCATAGACAAACGAATGAACGCCCCTATTTTTGTGTCATTCGAGATGAAATGTCGTGCGATTTATATTAAAAAAGCGGCCAAGTGCGAGTCGGACTCGCCCATGAAGGGTTCCGTAGCAGCAAGTAACATACTATAAAAGTCTTGTAGTATTTTGTATTTTGACATTTGAGTTGATTGAATGAAAGGTAAATTGCGTTTTACAATTTATGACGTATTAAAAAAAACTACTTATTAGATCTCTAGATCTCATTCAAACCAATATTGTTTTAGTTTTATCATTCTCATTTTAGAAGTTACGGGGGGGGGGGACGGGGGACGGGGGGGGGGGACAGGGCACATTTTTCCACTTTGGAAGTGTCTCTCGCGCAAAGTATTAAGTTTAGAAAAAAATGATATAAGAAACCTCAATATCATTTTTGAAGACCTATCCATAGATACCCCACACGTATGGGTTTGATAAAAAATATTTTTTTGAGTTTTAGTTCTAAGTATGGGGAATCCCCAAAATCTATTGTTTTTTTTTTCTATTTTTGTGTCAACACCTTGAGGCGGTTCATAGAATATATCTACTTACTAAGTTTCAACAGAAAAAGTCTTATAGTTTCGGAAAAAAGTCGCTGTGACATACGGACGGACAGACAGACAGGCAGACAGACATGACGAATCCATAAGGGTTCCGTTTTTTGCCATTTGGCTACGGAACCCTAAAAATTTGGCATTCGTCTTGATAACTGATTTAATATCTATAGATATTAGAATAGACACCCATTTGAATTTGAAAGCTGCTCATTACCTACTGATTTCAGGAGGTAATGTTATCATTACGTCTCCGTTAATTCCTACTGGTTGGTAATGCTGGTCATTGCCTATGGTTTCTGAACGCATTTTAGAGCATTTATGATATGTGCGTAGATAAATTATTGTATTTACACCTGTAGTACCTGTACAGACTTTTTTAAAGGAGAGGAATTTTATCACTTAAAAAAAAAGAGGTGTTATAAGTTTGACGCTAATGTCTGTCCGTCTGTGGTGTCGTAGTGCTCAAACGGACGGATATTAAGTCGTTTCGGTAGTTCCGCTTCTCATCACTAGATGGCACAACTAAAGTAACGTGTGTGTGTTGTGGTGCGCAGGCGACGGGCCGCACTTCGTGGGCGCGGTGCTGCGCGCGCTGGCGCGGCTGGACGCTCGCTGCGCCGCCGCCATCCAGCTCGTGCGCGGCTCGCTGTGGCCGCACCAGCGCGAGCGGCAGGCCGAGCAGCGCGCCAGGTATAGCTACACACACATATATATAAACGTTTTCCACTTAGCAAGGTTTCAGGCATTCTTTGGTGACGCTGGTTATAGTCACATCATCATAGGATAAGAAAAAAAATGAGACTAGGGATGCAATCAAAGAGTTGCGTTTTTCTTCTTCCTTACTATTTTCCATTTAATTTTAAAGGGTGAGCGCAGTGTTTTTTCTGTCCAATTTTCTCTAACGAATCTATCTTTACCTACTTCCAGGGCTTTCATATAATTTCTTACGCATTCCTTCCATCTTTTCTTTGGTCTTCCTCTTTGCCACTCATAGTCATGTTCATCACCTTTTTCGTCACATGAACCTCCTCTCTTCTTATCCAATGCCCAAAACCATGAAATCCTATGACTTCTTAATTTATCTCATCATCATCATTATCCTCGCCTTCTCCTTATTTGGGATCGACTCTTTATACCTCCCTCCATATTTTCTATCATTTAAAATATTTGTACTAACCCCCATTCTCCTCCATGTCCCGCTTTACACATTATCTGACATCGGAGAAAAAGACGAAGAAAAGTAACGATTTCTGTAGGACCAGGAGCTCGACATCTGAACACAGTCTTATAAAAAACATCTTTACAGAGAACGACAACAAAATGAGGAGAAATCAAGAATAGCCCGTGAAAGAAAACAGCAGATAATGAGAGAGTTCAAGAGGAGACAAGAGCAGTTTCTGGCCAGCATGCAGAACATGGCGGCCAGTGACGCGGCTGCTATGGAGTGGGAAGAAGACACCGTGGAAGAGCACTACGACTGCGTCATATGCAACACTACGGCGCCCACCAAGGCTGACGACCCCATCGGACTGTGCGTGCTGTTGCAGGTAGGGCAGTCCAGAGTTGGCCGGCAGTGTCTGTTTGGTCGGGCTGTGGCGTGCTATTGAAAGTAGAACGGTCCAGAGTTAGCAGAGAGTGTCTCTTTGGTTGACAATGTATTACTGTTTCACTGATTGAATTAAGGAAGTTTCCAGTAACTCAAATCAGATACTTTTTTCTAAACGTCAATTCAAACATTTTCTATGGGATTTAAGAAACATAGGTTAATGACGTTATAGTTTCTCGGACTCAAATAGCGCTCTTAATATTGGGATTTCCGCGACGATTAACAGTACCAAAGAATTTATTTTTGACCCAGGAAACATCCTTATTCAGGCAGGCAGAGGGCAGACAGAGGGCTGTGTCCTCGAACCCAAATAAATTTTCGCCTGTTGCAAATATCTTTGGCTCATATTTGTATGACGAAAGATATTTGCAACAGGCGAAAATGTATGTGGGTGTGCTTTACTTTCTCCCCTTCTTTAGTTTCTCACGTGAGCTTGTCGTCCCGCAGTCGACGTCGGTGCTGGGCCACCGGCGGCGCGCGGGCGCGGCGTGCGCGGCGGGCCCGCACGGGGCGGGCGCGCCGGGCCCGGCCGCCGGCGGCAGCGCGGGCGCGGACGGCGCGCGGCTGCCGCTGTCGGAGGCCGAGCGCGCGCGCCTCGCCACGCAGCGCGACGCCACCGCCGCCGCGCACCACTACCGCCTCAGGGACGACCTCAACGACCACTTCGACCAGGTACCTTCAATTGCAGCCATGTATATGATGTCACATTTAGACATTTTGTCGCTGTTAGAGGTTGAGCGAGTGAGACGACACGGCCGCCACGCACCACTACCGCCTCAGAGACAACCTCCATATGACGTCACAGTGTCGAGGAGACAGCGCTCGCTTATCGCAGTCATATACCGCAGCGGAATGTCACAGCATTCGATTGTGCAGCGGAATATTCGCTGTCAATATCCCTTTTGCATTTACCATTTCCAGTTGCATCCTTAATTATTGTGCTCTTTGAAAGTCATGGGTACTTTCTTCTCCAAAGATGTCAATGATCACCCAAGGATGTCGTTTAAAATGCCATTCGAAAGGGAAAAATAAAATATTTTGGCTATGATTTTAACACTGCCAGCCTAACGTTAACTCTTCTTGTGAATTATATATATATATATATATATTTTTTTTTTTATTTTTTATTTGGTTCGCTAACTGGCTGAACAACACACAAACTTATACAAATACAAATAAGAGCATACAAGTTGCCAACCTACTTGGAGCGAACACAGCATGCATATTATATAAAATGCTCTCAATCATTTTAAATAGAGAATTAAATTACATTAAATTAAGAAATTAATACATTATCAATTAAATTACATAATTTTATATTACTTAGTAAAGAAAAATGTTTTGATCATATTGGCCGATAGATTATATCTAAATAAAGCATAAATTGATATCAAATACTGACAAATATTTGTCTCCAGGAGTCATGGCTCATGAGTGTGAGCGTGGGCTGGGAAGGCGGCGTCCACGTTCAGTCCTGCGGGCACCACCTCCACCTGCGCTGCCTGCAACTTTACCTCCGAAGCCTCGCGGCGCCTCAACGGCCTCACAACCTACACGTGGAGAGGGGAGAGTTCCTCTGTCCCGTGTGCAGACAGCTGGCGAACACGGTGCTACCGCTGGCTCCTCCGCCGCCGAGAGTCTCGCCCTCGGCGGTGCCCGGCAATGCGACGTACAGGGAGCTGGCTGCACAGGTGCAGAGGATGCTGGAGCAAGAGCGGCCTTCGCCGGTGAGTTCCTAGTTTTAAGTCAGTAGGTTAAGTTTAAGATTCGAGCGTCCGCTAAGTGACGCGGGCGCACGCGGTGGGTTTTATTCTATCTTTGTCACAAACTTTACGTGCGAAAGCGATAGCAGAATCCGCCGCGGGTCACCTACCTCACGTAGAGTTTAGTGACAGAGATAGACTGAACCTGCCTCGTGCGCCTGCGTCACTGAGTGGATATTCTAGAGAATGAAAAGTAATTTGGGGGAGGAGGGATATAACTTGCTAGAAATCTGTCTAAACTTACACGTCGAAAAGGGAGACAGTTGAAGAACACTGTGTACTACATACCTAAGGCGTCGAGCAGAGTTCCGTAAGAGAGAATAGTAAGTGGATTGGGGGATCGGTCAACTTGTATGGGAGGAAATTACTTTTCATATTTCGATACGTGTTTCTTGGGGAAAGTTGTTTACTATCACAGACTGAATTCACCCTTAAAATAGTTTCGTATATTTCGTTAGACCTTATTGATGTGTCCGCTTTATCTTTGCGTGTCGATGGTTTTTTTTTTCTTTTTATATAAGATCTACACAGTAGTGGGCCACTTCGACGGTTTTATCGTTAGCCTCGGCTTAGGTGGTCGGCTTTCGGTGGTTTCTCCGCTTAATTCATGAGAAACATGTGTAGACTTGTATACTTTGTTTCAGCCTGCAAGCAAGCTTTCAGACGCGATGGGCAAAGCCATGAAAGATATGACGGCGACCGCCAGCAGCAAGCTGCGGCAGCGGTACGGGGTGTCCCCGGCCGCCATATTCACGTTCGTGGCGTCGCTAGTACGGACCAACCTGGAGTGCGAGCTAGTGCAAAGAGGGGGAGCGCTACATTCTATGTGCCCGCCGAGGTATAAGCCAAGGAACGAGTGTATAGGTGAGTGATATTGGTAAATAAATAAGTTAGTGCAAATTTAGTTTCGATTTTGACATTAGAAATGTCTTTTCGTTGGCTTCAGTGTAGGCTCCAATTTCACGCAAATTATATGAATCTCAAAAAGTTGTGAAGAAAAGATATAAAAAAATATCAAAAGGCGCGTATTTACGAGCGTTGTAAGGTGCAAAAAGATTTATTCGAGAAAGTAAAAAACTAAAAAGTTTTGGAGGACTTTGGCCTACACTCTCCACCCTGGCCAGACGGGGTGGAAGGTCTCATTGATGTTTATAAGCTTTGTTCAGCTTATATTTCTTAAGTCGCCTTCTACGACATCCACGGGATCAATTGAAGTGGCCCTATTCTACTCTGTCGTCACCACACGGCAAGAAAGAAATGTATCCCAGATAAAACAGCCGACGATGGAAAATACTGTTACATCCGACCCCATATTTTCCCACAAGACGTCTTTCTTGTAAATTATAAAACCCGGAAACCACGCTGCACTAATATATTTTTGGTGTACAATAAAGTATCAGTTAGCAATGATGACGACCTCCGTGGCGTAGTGGTCACCATGCTAGTTCGCCACCCAAAGATCCCGGGTTCGATAACGGGCAAGGCAAGTTGGAAAATGGCCTTTTTCAAATTATCTTGGGTCTTGGATGTTTATCTATATATGTATTTGTTATAAAATATAGTATCGTTGAGTTAGTATCCCATAACACAAGTTTCAAACTTACTTTATGGCTAGCTCAATCGGTGTGATTTGTCCCTATATATATTTATTTATTTATCGTCTGCCGCAGTGCCGCTGATGTCGGTGGCGGGCGCGCACGTGCTGGTGCTGCGCGAGGCGGGCGCGGGGCTGGGCGCGGCCGCGGCGTGGCGGCTGCTGGTGCCCGACGACGGCGCCGGCGCCGACGAATGCGCCGGCGCCGCCGTCGTGCTCGGCCCGGCGGGCGGCTCTCGCCCGGTGCCGCTGCTGCTGAGAGACCCTACGGCGCTGCTCATGCACTTCTTGCTGCTCGCGCCGCAGCATCCTCCACACATTGACTTACGTGAGTATACCTACGTATTGTGTCACCAGCAGAATCGCTGCCGTCGTGTTGGGACAAGCGACCATTTTATGTACTTACCTTACCTATTACTTACTTACTTTATTGCTTCTTTAATCGACTTCCAAAAACGAGGAGATTATCAATTCATCGCGATTTTTTTATGTATATTCACCGATTATTTGAAGACTCCTAGACAAATTATAAACAATTGTTTTTGTCTGAAAGGTTACTTGTCAAGTACCTAGTCTAATATAAATTTTATCAAAATTGTTTTTGTAGTTTGGAGATGAAGTCGGTATTTCGTTTTGAAAAATTATTTCCCTTTAAAACAGCACACTATGTATTGACATAATGTTATATCCCCGTTACAGAACACTTCACATGCATAGTGCGCGCGCTGTACACGCTGACGTACTACCAGATCGTGTGCCAGTTCATCGCCAGCACCACGGCCGAGGGCCGCGCCGCGCTCGCGGGCGCCGACAGCCGGCCGGGCGCGCCGGGGGCGGAGCTGCGGGCCGCGGCCCGGCTCATGCTCGCGGCGCTGGCGGACTCCGACCTCTTCACCGAGGACGGCCCGCCGCAGCCCGCGAACCATCAGCAGCCTGACTTGCAGCAGATGGAAGCACAGGTAAATATTCTGACGATGGAATTATGTAAAAAAGATTTATTAAACATTTATATGGAGTACTGCTTTGTACGTGTGTGAAACGTGGACCAAGTCCAAAAAGAATGTAGATAAGAAGCGTTCGAAATTTGGTGTTGGAGGAGAATGCAAGAAATAAGTTGGACAGAAAACGTTACAAACGAAAAGGTATTACAGAATTTGGGTGAGAAAATACAAATATTATAGAAAATAGAAGAGGGAAAATGTTCGGTCATCTACCACGTCACGCCGACGCCGCCAGCCGGCCAGTCGGACTTCATCGGGGTCACGCGCCAGTTTCGACGGGCGTAACGTTGTAATCTCGATCGATAATCATTTTCGCTACTTTTTTTTATCTTATGTCATACACTTATTTGGATTACGTATATGGATAGAGGAATTTATTTACTATACGACATTTTTTTTCAAAATCAATCAAAACTCAGCGTTTATAGATAAATGCCTAAAATAATAGACAGAGAATTAATCTATTGTTAACTTCCAGCTGCAAGAGTTGCTGCTGCCGTTCGTGCGCATCGCGGCGCTGCTGCGGCACCACCTGTTCGGCGGCGAGCTGCCGGAGATCCAGAGCGCGCGGCAGGAGTTCGTGCGGCTGGTGTACTACCTGGAGCTGGTCACCGACGGCATGGAGTGGAGCGAGTGGTCGGCGGGCCGCGCGCTGCCCGCCGCCGCCGACGTGGCGGCGCGGCGCTGGGCGCGCCAGCTGGGCGCCGCCGCCTGCCGGCAGCAGCTCGTGGTGAGTGCGCCACCTGCTGCGGGCCTATGTGGCTAGTCTTTCAGCTGTTTAGTGAGTTTCCAATATCGGACACCAGATGGCAGCACAGTAACTTCCGAGCGGATCTCATTGATTGGGCGATATCACTAAATGGCTAGTTGTCCTTTAGCCATTCAATTAGAATTTCCACTATGGGATGCCAGATGGCAGCACAGTGACGTCAGGTCTATTAGGCACCGACACGGAGCCGAGCGGGCCTCATTGATTAGGCTATATCAATATATGGATAGTTGTCCTTCTGCCGTTCAGTGAGAGTTTCCAATATGGGACGCCAGATAACAGCACAGTGACGTCAGGTCCATTAGGCACTGACACGGAGCCGAGCGGGCCTCATCGATTAGGCGATATCGCTATATGGCTAGTTATCCTTTAGCCGTTCAGTGAGAGTCCACTATGGGATGCCAGATGGCAGCACTGTGACGTCAGGTCCATTAGGCACTGACACGGAGCCGAGCGGGCCTCATTGATTAGGCTATATCAATATATGACTAGTTGTCCTTCTGCCGTTCAGTGAGAGTTTCCAATATGGGACGCCAGATGGCAGCACAGTGACGTCAGGTCTATTAGGCACCGACACGGAGCCGAGCGGGCCTCATCGATTAGGCTATATCAATATATGACTAGTTGTCCTTCTGCCGTTCAGTGAGAGTTTCCAATATGGGACGCCAGATAACAGCACAGTGACGTCAGGTCCACTAGGCACCGACACGTAGCCGAGCGGGCCTCATCGATTAGGCTATATCAATATATGACTAGTTGTCCTTCTGCCGTTCAGTGAGAGTTTCCAATATGGGACGCCAGATGGCAGATCAGTGACGTCAGGGCCAATTGCTGCCTGGATACATTTGACGGAGCAAGAGACGTCACTGTGTTGTCATCTGGTGTCTCATATTTTTGAAAACCCTCGTTGAAGGCCGGCGCCTAATGAACAATGTAAGCATCCAAGCATCCAACTAACCTCATGGTTTCGACTTGTCCAATGGCAATAATTTATAAAAAAATCTTGCTGCCCTCTAGTGAACCGAATTAAAAAAATCTTCAAACCGCATGCACAGCTCATGACGATGGACATAACGCTTTCTACCGCGGTCAAATAGTTCTTAAATCTATGCTGTCTCATTATAAAACGGAGACTTACTTTACGACTAGGTTTTAACTATTTATTCATACATACATACATACTATCACGTCTTTATCCCTAATGGGGCAGACAGAGCGTTTTGGGTCTTGCGGCTCTATGCAGAGCCCAGGGCCGCAAGACCTAAAAGCCACTTTTAGCGTCATGGTGGGCGAGAAGATGGAAAAGCAATCAATACAGTGATGGGTTGCTAGCCGCATCGCCTGTTAACATGATTTGCATTTTTGCCCATTCCCTCGATCGGCTTTTACGATCTGCGCGGGAAGAGAAGCAGCTGGTACATTCTAAGTTTTTTTTATTTCTCCCAGACCAGCATGGGAGACTATTTATTCACCCCAAAGAAATCTACATTGACGGAAGAAATTATATTTTATATTTTGCGAAAGGCCGTTTTGTTTTGGGCGGCTAAGGTTCAGTTCAGGCCGAGAGTAGCGCAGCGAAGGACTTTTTCTGACTCTCTAAAATAAACTTTAAGCTGTTGGCATAAAGTGCAAGACGCGAACAAACATGAGTATGCTCGAATGCTTCGAGAACACGCAAGCATTTTGTTATGTCAAACGTTTATTGTACTCTTAACTAATAATTGTGCTTCTCTCGCACCCGTGAACTGACCTTGAAAGTTAGTAAGTTTTGTAATAAAACGGTATGAGATATATCTATACTTTGTTCTTCTTTGCAAATTGTGTGTAGATGAGCACTTTTTCAAAACTTTTTACCTTCAATCGGATGCTTGCCACATCAAGGACTTCAAAGTTAGTGAATTAAATGTTGTTTGTCGTTGTTTTTTGGGCTTTAGTTGACTTCCTGTTTTTTGTCGTCATTACGTAGAAAGAATATTTTCAAATTGATTTTATTTATTTAACTTTTATACCAATTTTATATTTTTTTTCAATTGGATGTTTTGAGAATGGTAGGTATTTGTTTTTGTTTTTCCTAGAATCATCAAGAACTAGAAGAAAAAGAAGAAGAAGAAAAAAAGTAATTTTTCTAAATCAAAATATAAAGTAATCTTTTCAAAAATCGATTAAAATATTGGTATGAAGTAAAGTGGGAACATAGCCGTGACATCGCACTGACTCTTTTGTACGTGTGTAATTTATCGGCAGTGACGTCATATGCATATTGTATCCTTTTTTCCATCACTTAAGAGCGCCCAACCCGTCTCATTTTTCATACAAACGCTCGTATGTGATTATGGCGTTGTAACAGAGATTTGTAAACTTTTAAACTTACAGGGTAAGGCGCAAGATGCGCGATAATTTTAGGTTTTTATTTAAAAAAAAAAAAAACAAGATTTTGAGAAAATATTCAGTATAATCCTTAAAAAAATTTGGTGGTTATCTCAATGGGTAAACAGTTCGATAATTTATTATTTTCAATAAAGAGGGCGAACAATACAAGTGATAGGAATAATATACAAAAATAGTAGCTTAAACCTATTTGGCCATATTTAATAGCATGCAAAAATCTGTGGTCAGAATTTTAAGTCTGTGTTCACGTTCTGTGTTTCCCTTTCCATCAGAATTTATAGGTTTATAACCAACTTTTTTTGAGTAGGTTTAAAATGTTTTTATTTTTGGTTTCGAATTGTGTTATAGTTTTGCGCTCATATTCATGAAAATTTAAATCTTTTGCTAAACCTATTTTACTTAAAACGTGTTTTTTCCCTTTCCCTCTTTTTATTTTTTATTGCCATTGAAAAAACGAGACAAAGCATAATTCACCTGTTGTCCCTTTCCCTCTTCATTTTTCATTGCCATTGAAAGAACGAGACAAAACATATGTACCCTGTTGCAGGTGCGTCGCCTGCTGCGCTCGCTGCACGTGGAGTGGCGGCAGCCGGCGCTGCTGGCGCTGCCGCGCGACTACGACCGGCTGTTCACGTACTACCACGAGCGCGTGTGCCTGCAGTGCGGCGCCGTGCCCAAGGAGGCCAGCGTGTGCCTGCTGTGCGGCACCGTCGTGTGCCTCAAGCAGGCCTGCTGCCGCCAGCAGGACGTGGCCGAGGCCGTGCAGGTCAGTGTAGCAGGGTGCTGCCCAGGGAGGCCAGCGTGTGCACCAGGTTGACCACGGGACCCTTTAAGTAACTTGTTATTTTCCCGTGTTTTCTTTTTTAACTTTTAATTGTAAATAGCCTAGTCATATTTAATTCAAAAATTTAATAGGTACCGTGCTTATAGGGATAGAAACAAATTTCCCTTTTCTCGAGTACCTATTTGACACTTTGTTTTCCCCCGCAGCACGCGATGGAGTGCGGCGGCGGCACGGGCATCTTCCTGGTGGTGACGTCGACGTACATCGTGGTGATCCGCGGCCGGCGCGCCTGCCTGTGGGGCTCGCTCTACCTCGACGACTACGACGAGGAGGACCGCGACCTCAAGTCAGTGTCTAGTGCACTCACTCGTTTGTCTTTGTATTTAACAGCTACCTACTTTCCTGTCCCGGGTGCCCTACCACCTGCACCCTGGATGATTCACTTGAGGCTAACGATAACGCCGTCGAAGTGGCCTACTACTGGGCTGATCAAATATAAAAGAAAAAATCCATCGACACGCAGAGAATTGTATTGATATGTATGAGCAAGCGTTTTTATAAAACCTCTACACTGAGGTATGCGATCTCTTCGTTCGTTCCTCTTTTGTTTTCTGTTGAGTTTAAAGAATTTGAAAAAGGTTTTTTTTTACATGTTTTGGCTGGGAATCGACTAGCTTGTTAACCATAATGACAGATATCCTTGTAAAAATCCGGGTCGTCCGCCATCTAGTGGGTTATATGATAACGATGTCAAGTTATTACTGGAATGACAGCGGCCAGCAGCAGTAATTTCATCGAATAACAATAATTTATTTGCTAAAACATAGTAACCACCATAACCTACATATTCACCTTTTTTCTATATACGAAATGCATAGTATGAAATTAAAAACAAAAACGCTACGCGTACACAAGTGCTCATTCCATATCAACCTTTATGCATATAGAAATAAAGGTGAAAATACTTTGGCAGTGCAAAACGCCGCTCACCTCGATGTTTCGTTACAGGCGCGGCAAGCCGCTCTACCTGAGCCAGGACCGACTGGAGCTACTGCAGGCGCAGTGGCTGGCGCACCGCTTCGACCACACCAAGCGCACGTGGGTGTGGCACCGCGACTCGCTCTGAGTGCGCGCGCGCACGTGTAAACGTACTGGGCACTGGGCAGGTATAGGAGATGCGACTATTTTTTTTACAAATGTGACCTTCGAGCTGGACTCGCACTGAATTCTGTGTCTGATTCTATGCATGTTTTCCTTAGCGCTGGATCAATAAAAAAGAAATGAGTGCTAGGTTTGTACAAATTAATATGTGCTCAGTGCGTTTTTTCGCAGTGTATCGGTTAGTATTTAACCGATACACTTCTGCTGCGGACTGCGGAAAAACGCATCGAGGGCATTTTAGGTAATGTGACTGATTTGAGGAGCTTTTTTTATGTGTCAATTGCATAAATAAGTCAACGCTTCTTAAATTGGTGGCATAGTCTTTATATGACTGATTTGCGAGATCAAAAAAGTATTTCATTTTCTATAGTCGACGTCACGTGACTACTTCGATTTATATGAGAGCTTAAATTTATTTTTCGTATATCGATATATTTATTGGGAAAAATTGTTGAAAACGATGGACTAAATCACCGCTTTAAAATATTTGTACTTAATAAAAAGGACACAATTTACTAAATCAGATACTGAATGAAATCAGTGGGGGTCCAGACTTAGTCTAAAACTTTGTAAATCTCGAGTCTATACTTGATGGTAAATCTTTTGTTAAGAAAGTGTGTGATATAGAAAATGTTATGTATGATATACTCTATGGACAGAATTTTGTTTTTAACGGTTTTTAGTCTTATAATCTGTAAACGGTCGAGCCTATGCCTATTTAATAAATATAATTAGCATTTTTTGTCGCCACAACTATGAATGACGACTGAGCTTGATATTAAATCTTTTGTTAAAAAGATAAATCTTTGTCTTCAAATGAAAATGAGGCTTTTCAAAAATAGTGCACGCCAAATGGCAGCACTGTGACGTCAGATCCAATAAACTGCTGTTATTGGATAAATTTAAAGAGCAAAGGAACCTGTGATGATGATGGTCCAATGACAAGAGTCGATTGGACCTGACGTCACTTTGCTGCGATCTGGTAATGTTTTGAAAACCCTCATTGAACACCGCTAGATGCTTTACACTAAAAATGTCATTGTATATAAACGGGCAAATACACATTTGTACAACGGTTATGTCAAACTGTTCTACATTGAATGCCGATTATGTTTTTTTATGATTTTAATTTTTTTACACATTTATTACACTAATTATTTCATAACATAAATGTACTCACTTATTCCCACAAACATTTATTGAAGTAACAAATCGTAAAATAGTTCTTTAACTATCACTTCGCAAGTACACCACTATCTTGTCAAATAAGTACATGTTGCGAGCATATAAGAAACATTAATAGTAGTATATGACGTGTAACAAATTATACTTAAACTATTTTAGGAGTAGATGCATTCCATGGTACTAAATAACTTACCCCAAGGAACATCGTAGTGTGATATTTTATTCTTTATAGATATCAGATCATTATAATTAAAAAAATATGATAAAAAATTTCGCCACAAGTTTTAAGTTGGATAATGAATTAAAATCAATAATTGATATTAGATCAGTTTTGCTTTTCGTACGTGTAAGTGGCTAACACTAGTGTCAGATTTTTCGGAAATCAGAAACCTTTATTTGCCAGAATACATAATGAAATAGGTGATTTTTAAGCTGCCTGAAGACATCTAACATATTTTAACAACTGCCATACAATGATGACAGAAACACAGATCAGTTGATCAGTCAACTTGAATGGCAGGCAAAAATTATATTCGTTCTTCGCTACATGTTCTTTGTAGAAAGTTGTTCAGTATCATGAACTGAAATTACCCTTATGATAGTTACAGTAAATCTTGTTACACCCCGAATAGTGATTTTAGTGTTGAAACTTAGCTTGGCATAAAATTATTCGAATTAGCTTATTACATCAACATAACTCCGACGCCGCTCCGAGTCGATTTACAGTAAGAGCGTTTACACACAGCGCCGCAACGGTGGCGTCACAATTGTATTTTTATGTGAGCTTTTTACGTGTTTCTTACAGCCACTGGCAGCAAATTTTTGCTATCAAACCATAAGAAACTTGAGAAAGACTTAATCGATTGTGGACGTCGTTCAAGCAACGCAGCGTCGATATTTTTATAATTAGTATTTCACCAAATGTTCTAACTTAAACGTTATTAAGCTTGTAGCGGACAGGGGAAAAGCTCGAAAAAATTATGAAGTAAACATTTCAATAAACAGCTCGTCTTGTAATTAAGAGTGACAATCAAATACAATATTTTTTATTTCAAAAAATACGAATGAAATAGACATATAGTATAAATATATGATTTTGGAGTTGCACGGTCACAATTACTGTTATTACTGTTACGATATGAATCGCGGTAAATCCCGTTATACTAATAACAGTAAATAGTACAGAATGAGGCCGGTTTGCCACAAAGAGTCACAAGAGTTTCGTTAGAGTCGAGTTGGTGTAATAGTTGGCCTTAGAAATGTCAATTAAAGCTTCAAATGCAAAATCTGTATAGTACATAACTTTATGGTACACGAGTTGTTCGTATTCACTTTTGTCCATTCTTCAGGGCAGTGTCTCGTTCGTACAAATGTCAAAATCGAATGTCAGAGCGAGACAGACTCATGTGGTATGAAGATTTGTATGTTTTGTTTCACGGACGCTGGAAATTCTATGGTTTTTTAATTACTTCTAAACCCGAAGTCTATGGGGCAAAGGGATCGTAATTATGTCGATTGTATATAGATATATTGTCATTTCTAGACGTTTAATTGATCTCGCCTCGCTCACCGGTTGTAGCCACGCGTCAATGAAGTTATTTGAGGTTATGTATTATGTTTTTGCCAAGTTTTTTAAATAATAATACAAGCGCATATAGATAAAAAAAATCGGTGACGGTGGAAAGATGAAATATGCTCTGCTTACTACATACATACAGCAAACTATTATAGACTTTATGAACTTTAAAATAATTTTCAAAATCAATTGTAGATTTATGAAATTAACTTCTAAATAGGGGGATCAGTTTAGCTTTGTAATTTTTGCTAACACAAGTACACAATGCGCTTTTTAACGTATGAGCGGGACTGCGTATGCAATTTTCGATCTTATTTCGTCCCGAACTAAGTTTATAATCGCTGGGCAGTGAGTATTGCTGCTAAATTGTTGTATGAAATAAATACATCGCTCGCTTTGATCAACGCTCCTAGTAAATATGCCTTAAAACGATGAAATAGATTTATCGATTTATATTAACTTAGAATCGAGCAAACGCATAGGGTCTTGTTAAAATTATAATGTAGTTTATGTAACTATGCCTACGTTAGTTATTGAAATTATACTTTATAATCCTACCCCCTCGCGAATGTTTTACTAATAATTTGTTTCTGTCTTTGGGTTCGGCTACATCTATCATCTAGCTGTTGTCCTTTTCTGTCGCTCAGAGCCGTCATTTGCCAGAGCGGGAGGATGCGACAGAACTGTTCAGCACGGCCGGTATTAAAGCGTTCCGTCGCCTTCTCTCGCTCTAGCAAATGTCGGTTCTGAGCGACAGAAAAGGATAACACAAAGTGCTGTTCGTGCTGACAGATATAGCCCAACTCTTAGTCTGCCACCAAACCGGCAGAATATTACGCGAACGAAACCAGTTCACATGATTATGATGTTAAACCCCAATTGCTTTTACCTTTTTAATCAGTTTGCCACAGCCAATGTGAAATTTAGACAGTTAGATGTCGTTTTTTATGAAGAAACATATTGTGTGGTACTACGCTGCCGATTTATCTGCCGCTGAAAATTCAGCAGCGTAATATTCTGCCCGCTGAATTTAGAGTTACATAATTAAAATGTCACATTCACCAGGGGGTAAGCCCTACATTAAGCCTGGCTGTGAACACGCCTTAGCGAAACAAATCAATAGTAAATTATACAAATTAATGATTCGTATTGTTTTTACTGTTAGAATTTTTGTCAGACTGCTGCACTTTGCCATAGGTATTTTGAAGACTAGTTACAACCCAGTTGGGTTAATCATTAATCATGATTCATGTTGAAATCTAAAGTCGAGCTTCATTCTGTTAGCATATGTAACAGATCATTCAGTATCAATGTTTAAAGAAACAATATTTTGGAGCCTCTTGAGATGTCAGTAACTTTCGGCGGATAGCAAACCAACAATATATTTGTTCTTGTTAGCGTTCCGTACCTAAAGGGTAAAAACGGGACCCTATTACTAACACTCCGCTGTCCGTCCGTCCGATTGTGGCTGTCACCAGCAGAAAACTGAAAATTCAACATCTGGTGTCACTTCTGTTGCCGCTATAACTAAAAATACTAAAAACAGAAAAAAAATAATAGTGAAATTGGGCTTCCATACATACAACGTGATTTTTATAAATATGGGACGGAACCCTCCATGCGCGAGACCGACTCGCACTCACCCGGTTATTTCCTTTATCTCTTTGGATAAGGTCTACCTTCTTAGCTCACGACTCAACCTCTTTGGTTTTTAACCTTCTTGGTGTCATCGCGACTCAAATCATGGCAGCAGTGCGAGCACGTAAAGGATACGCGAAATAATGATTTACAATTAAAGGTCATCGACTAAGTAGATCTGCAAAGATGGCGCCACGGGACGTTTTATAATCTGTGTTATGGCCATGTCAAATTTAGTTCCAGAATTTGCCGCAATATATCCAGGTCTACTAACTCACTTCTTAACCTTTATTTCAATATTATATAGACCAGGTAAGGTCCATATTTGATCATCGTTGAATTTCTTTGGGGTCAGGCTTTCGTATAATATAGTTTAGTTTCGCTTTTTTCGTTCGAACGTTAAACCTGGGGGTTACTCCAAAAGCGGTACTCAAGTCGGACGTTTGTGTATCCGCGTTTCGGCGTCAAGCAATATTGAGCACTATCGTATGATGATAAAGTCTAATTTGGTTTGACACAGAAATGACTTCACTGTCGAACGCCTGACTTATTATTCTATGGAGTAGCTCCCCTGGTTCTGTTCTACTGGATATACATATACTAATGGTAAACATTATACAAGTTTATGTATTTTGATTTCGTAGCTTATTCTTTCAAGCCTATAATATTGGACTAGTTTTTTTCTTTCTTATAATTACATGCAGACAATAAGACGCGCATTATTTTGTCGAATTGATGAATGGTGTGTAAAATTGTACGTTTTTAAGCGTGACGTTGACAATACAAAAACTCCTTGATGATTCATCCAGTATCAGAACTGTTAATAATTACTATCTTTTAAATGTAATTGTCAAACATTAACATTTTCTACCCATTTCCGCCATCTTTGTGACCCTAAGGCACGAAGAGAAAGATCTAGTGGAAGTGCCACTTGGCAAAATAAGTACGGAACCGTTGTCGCCAAACTCACACAAATAAGCCAGAAATCTCATTTGCATTACATACACACAATTCGTTTTATTGGCTGTTTTTATTTATATCAATAATGGCTTTTAGACCCCATTAATAAGATTTTGTTTGCTACCGTTCAAAAAGTACTTACGATGTTTTGCAAGCTGCAGTATAACTTTAGGAAAAAAAAAAGGACGGGTTGCACTCTGGGAGTGCCGGCAGAAGTGAAAACTTGAATATTAACGTTGTGCATTTTTGATATACGAAACAGCAGACGCAGGCATACATTTTCGCCGCGCCGTAGAAAGAGAGGGGGATACTCCCTCTCCTAAGCCGCGCCAGCTGTCTACTCTCCATCCGTCTTAAGAATTTTCGATCAGGTCACGTGTCCTGACGCGAGCGTGTCCTGACGCGAGTTTAACATTTTTTACCCATTCCAAAAAAAGTGCACAACGCCGCTAAAGAAGTTTTCACTTTAAAAATTCTTTTACTTTACCATATGAACCGGCACCTTCTGTGTGTAATACTTATATATATTAACCTGTTGTCTGTGCAAAATACCAGACACAATAGTAAAACAATGCATGTCGACCGGATACCGGTCTGCTCACAGATGACAGGTTAATTATGTGATGAAGGTCTTCCTTCGGGCGAATGTGTTTCGAGACGCGCGCCAAGTCCTGAACCGCACTCAAGTTAACGGTGGTTTCAGTTTAAAGAAAATTATGTGTCCAGTAGAACGCTATGTTAGTTTGTCATATTGCCAAGTATCCTTAACCTTCTGTAAATATAGCGGTCAATTCCGGTGTCCAATGGGTGTTGCTAGGCTGTGAGTGTACATTTACTTCTCTGTGGACGCATCGACTAGGACCTAGAGTTATTATTAAATTATTATTATTTTATAATTCATATTTTTATTCGACGGTAGTCGAAAAAGGTTTATCAAACTAAAGGGTTTATGATGTCACTGTGAACATGTTATTACGAAAGTAAATCAAAATAATGTCATATTGGTTTTGTGTTGAGTGTATCAATTTTCATTATGGTGTTTCAATCAGTACATCGCTCCATCATCAGATCAGGTCTATCTTAATGTTGGAAATTTACCGGTGGTTGACCTCTCTCCTCTAAGCATAGAGATTTTCCCAAAGGAGAGGTCTGTCTGAAAAGAGGTGTTGCAAGTTTATACATATGGAAACATTGGTCAGATGATATAGTATAGCCAATATGGATGATGATAGAATCAGAAAAGTATGATTCAGTCGTCATGCCTATTAGTATCGAAAGGAGAACATGCCTATTAGTATTGAAAGGATAAAAAAAAACAAAATTAAATACGTTACACATATTACAGTTTCATCATTTGGCTCTTTGATTTACCTTTCTCGCTAATGTTACATAGGATAACGCTACGGTGATTAGTTTAACTTTCGGATTTCCCATACCAAATAACGATAGTTCTTCAGCGAGTCTTGACAATAGTATAGTTTAAGTAAGGTCGATTGGTATACCGCTTATTTTGAGGACAAGTTCGATAGATGACATTAAAAAAAATAAAAAGAAGAGATACATCTTTTTTTGTAGTTTGTTAAAAAATTTTGGTGAATGTTATTTAACGTTTTCACCGCGAACGTCGTATTTATCCGACAACCATTTTGCGTGCGTCGGATATTGCTGACATAAAACCACTGCCTTTGCACATTAGTATCCTTTTTGGTTGTAGGTATTTATTTTCGATTTTTTATGCCTCGCGCTGGAGGCACGTCAACTGATATAAAGTCTCGCGGTGAAAGGGTTTTGGATTGAACTTTTCTTTAAATCTATATATTATACCAATCAGCCTGTACGTTTTAGTTTCGAGGTTTGTTAGCATTGATGATATTAACTATTTGGTTTACTAGTTAACTCGGTTGAATATTAAAACGGACGCCGACCGGTGTCTAAAATTTGTACATTTGTTTATTGTAGTCAAGAATACGGCTGTCTAAATGCAATAACAATAATGTTTACATTTTGTTGAAGTACGGTTTTTTTTTTCACTGAGGAGGCGTCGACTTGTTTCAGTCAATATAGTCGGTCACACAAGATTGGATGACCAAATCAGCCTGAATAAGTAGGCGTTTCTTACACTTCACTATTTTGATAAAACCGTATTGCAATGAAATAAGTGCCGATTTAGACTGGAATGGTAGCGTGCTGTAGCGCACTTTCAGGGTTAAGCTATATTTACCTTTATTTCTATCTCCAATGGCAGAAATGCGAATCATTTTAACAGGCGATGCGGCTAGCAACCCGTCACTGTATTGATTGCTTTTCCATCTTCTCGCCCACCATGACGCTAAAAGTGGCTTTTGAGTCTTGCGGCCCTAGGCTCTGCATAGAGCCGCAAGACCCAAAATGCTCTGTCTGCCCCATTAGAGATAAAGACGTGATAGTATGTATGTATGTATGTATGTTCTATCTCCAATATGCATAAAATAGCTTGAGAACGCGGCCGAAATTGCCCAAGCGATTGCATAAAGGTGAATATGATTTGTCCACGAAAGTGCACTTTCGCCCGCTGCCATTCCAGTCAGAAGTGGCGCTAGTGTTTGTATCTCACGTTAGATTTAACAATAATGTAGATTAACTTTTACACTATCGCGTTGCAGCATTACTAAGTTAATACATACGGGAATTAAAGTGAAACTTTTTTATTTATTTTTGCTGACGCTTTGTCCGGGTTGCACCGAACGTCAGTCAGACTAAGATCAAGTTTGGTGCTACCCAGACGAAACGAGCAAAAATACAAAAGGTATGTTTCGCGTTAATAAGGAAGTTTCGAACAACTTATAAAACTTTTTTCTAAACGTCAAACACTTAAAAACAAAAAAACGACAAACAAAAACAAAATAAAGACTAGAATGACGTCATAGTTTCTTGGAGTCAAACAGCGCTCTTAATATCAGTTTTTCCGCGATAATAAATCTAAAATCAAATAGATATTATTCTGTGACGTGTTATTCCATTAACAGTACCATATAATTTATTTTTGACCTTTGAAACTTCTTTATTCCCGTGTGCAATAATGTAGTAATGGTGTAGTTTTGTTACGAAATATCATTATTATGGTATGGTGCGCCTAGTCCCAACCGGACTCTTGTTTCTCGTGTGCAATGTACTAGTTGAGAACTTATATTTTTGTATTTTCACAAATAAGTACATTATATTTCTTATGATTTTTTTTGTGTGTCAAAATTGTATTAAGTCGTAGTTGTTACTTGTAGTTGTCGTTTATTTTGTAACAACGAACTGATGAGTTAGTTTTCTGATTTAAAATTTACCTAGATTATATTATAGTCCCTATGAATTTAAAGTACTGTCGCTCCACGTTGTATCGAACAATTCGAAGGAATTTAGGCTGTATTAATATGACGATAATTATTATTTTAGTTTGTATCGAGTATGTTATTTTAATACCTCACTACCACATCCGAGTGCTCGCACCATCCGAGTTATTTGTTAACACTTGTGTATGTATAATTGTTCTTGTATATATTCAATCATTAAAGTTGTTGATATTTCTAGTGTTATTTTATTTTTTATATCCTGTCTCAATTCCATACAAGTCAATATTGCCATCTTCTTCTTATCGTGTGTGTTAGTGACTGACACTAGTGTTAGAGTTTTTAAACCGCCTTAAAGGCCTCCGACATGGTTTAAGGTAACGACCAATGTCAAAGACAGTGACCGGGACCGACGGCTTAACGTGCCCTCCGAAGCACGGATCATCTTACTTATCAGACAATCAGGTGATCAGCCTGCAATGTCCTAACCAAACTAGGACAACAACACAAAGTCGTTGTCCCCGCCGGGAATCGAACCCGCGACCTCTGGGTATGAGCCGAACGCTCTAACCACTACACCACGGAGGCATTAAGTAAATATTGCCATCTGATGTGGCAATGATGCCAGCCTTTTGGGCACCTAATAACAGCCCATCCTCTGGATCCAAGATGAAATGCTGATGATAATTAGGGGCCATCCATAAATTACGTCACACGTTAAGGGGGCGGGTCAATGTCAATGAAGTGTGACATTGTGTAATAAGGGGTGGAAGGGGTCATAAGGTTAGTAACGTCACAATAAAAAAATCTATAAAACTAAAAAAAATTGTAGATTCGCCATCTTGTTTTTTTTTATGAAAGAAAAAATATAGGAATCTTTGACGTCACACTAGGGGGTAGGGTCTCAAAATTGTGACCAACTGAGACAAGGAGGGGGTCAAAGTCATAAAATTCGTGACGTAATTTATAGATGGTTCCTTATATTCTTGAGAAAGCAGGTATATTGAATGAAACAGGCACATAAGTTTAGATATTTTTTAACTACATACATTTTTCAAAAAAAATGCTACATTCATCACAAGTTTGGATTTTGAGATACAAAAAGTGAGTTCATGTTTTGGTCCTGTCAGATGTCGCCGCACATGTTGATGGAGGGCAGCAAGTCGAGGCTGCTTCGGGTCTTCGGCGGCTTAAGGTGGTTCAGCGTTTTTTTTCTTTGGGTCTTTGGGGACGACAGCGGATTCAGCTTCACGCGCCCCGGCGATTTGTGGACCCGGACAGGCACATCGAGTTGCCTGGAC
The DNA here is from genome assembly GCA_963555685.1 of Acrobasis consociella. NCBI lineage: Eukaryota > Metazoa > Arthropoda > Insecta > Lepidoptera > Pyralidae > Acrobasis > Acrobasis consociella. The sequence goes on from OY743118.1 coordinate 2,105,198, forward strand.
ATAAATAGATAAATAAGATATAAAAAATAAATATATAGGGCCAAATTACACTGATAAGCTAGCCCCAAAGTAAGTTCGAGACTTGTGTTATGGGATACTTACTCAACGATACTATATTTTATAACAAATATATAAATAAACATCCAAGAAAATTTGAAAAAGGCCATTATTTAACTTGCCCTAACCGGGAATCGAACCCGGGACCTCTGGGTGGCGGACTAGCATGCTGACCACTACGCAACCGAGATCGTCACGCCAGGCCACGGAGGAGATGAATAAATATATCAGAAATATATACAGGCTGACTGGCATATATAGCAGATGAAGAAGAAAGGTGATGTAAAGAGTACCCATAACCGGAGAGCATGCATGAAAAGAGTTATGAGTGTTGACGAAGCAAAAGAGGTTTGCATCGATCGTAGTAAGTGGAGATCCATAGTCTCTGCCTACCATGGGAAACAGGCGTGAAAATATGTATGTATGTCGGCTGACTGGTAAATCACGTGTCTTATTTAAGGATAAATTATGATCATACCCCTCAAAGGAACACATACTACGTGACGCATTTTTTTGGCCTTTCTGTATCTGCCAAGGCTCCACCTCCTTCATCATCAGGTATTTTGGTCTCCACTGTAGGAGCACGACCCCTCTGTATTACCGGAGCCATACTTGGCCAGAGCAGCCAGAGGACTTGGCCTACACTCTCCACGCTGGCCACACGGGTTGGAGAGGTCTCATTGATGTTTATTAGCTTTGTTTAGCTTGTATTTCCTAAGTCGCTTCTGAGAGGACTTGGAGTGGCCCTATTCTACTTTGCCGAAAACCACACGGCAACACTCCACTTCCTAATTTTTACGTAACAATTCAAAAATAATGCAAAAAAGTCCCTTGAAAACATGGTGCTGTTACTTACAGTGATGTGTGCTCTAAGTTTTTCAATAGCGTCAGCAGTTGTCTCGCTCGACTGACTGACGAGGCGGGCGTACATTTTGGTTTCCTTTCCTCGTACCTCTTGCAGGTCGCTCCCCACCTCGCCCCAGGAGACTCTGCTCGTGGCTCGGCTGACCTCCAGCGGCGTTCTCTTGGCAGTCGGGCTCTCACTCTAGTTAACAAACTCAGCCTGAAGTTACTATTATACCGCATTTACACATTCGTGTTCGTTATTCGCCTCGCGATTCGCACGAATGTGTAAACGGGGTTCGAGGACGCGAATCGCCAGGCGAACCGCGAGGCGAATAGCGAACGCATTGTTTACATATGCGTGTTCGTTATTCGCCTCGTCATTCGCCTCGCAATTCGCGCGAATGTGTAAATGTGGCATTAGAATTCAGCTAAATGACGAGACAATCCGCTCTAGATGCCAAGTCAAATCAGACACTTTTTCTAAACTTCTAAACAGTCGTTTTCTGTGGGATTTGTTCGATAATCACAATCGTTGGAGTAAAATAGCACTCTTAATATCATTTTCTAAAATCATGCTTAAAATGGATATGATCAATAAAAAAGACACACTATTTTGTGTTTTTTTTTATTAGCTGTACCAAAGTCCAAAGATAAGTTAAATTACCTGCTAACGTAAGCTGTACCAAATACTTAATTTATGTTTTGACCCAGTCATCTAACCAATTGGCCCTGGTAAGTTAGCGGTGTAGTTAAATTAGATCTATACTTTTATGTGTTATCTGATCATATCTGTCATCCGTAAAAGTAATACAGTGGGATTTGTGCTTAAACTTGGCAGCTTGCATCTGTCTTACTTGAAGGAAGCTTTGCCTATACTTACCGGGCACAAGTTCATGACCGACCTAACACTTAGGTACCTACATACATACCATGTGATTGCCTATGTGATAGCTTCCCAATGGACACTGTTCCCACAATATTGTCGCGAACGAGATTCCAGAACGTCAGAATGCAAGCGAAACTAGGCCTTGTTTGCCTGGTTTTCGGCTCACATACATACCGGCACCTCCACGTTGTTCGTCATCGAAATAAATTCCTCAAGTAGGTATGGAGAATAATGTAGACCGCCATATCGGCGCATTTAAAAAGGCGATGGAGTGCGCGTCACGCTAATTCAGTACGAGCTATCAAAGTGATCACTTCGAAGAGAATCGAAGCGAAGACAACCTAAGTGCGCGACTAGTGGCAGTACCTGGGACAACTTTGGCGAGATAGTTACATGGACCTCAGCTGCTACGCGACTTGGACCTTGGACACCAGGAAGACCATCTCCACGTGTCAACCTTGAGTTCTGTAGTGAATAAAAACCCTCATACGAACTTTGGCGTTTTGCTCCAAATCTCGAACCCCAGTTTCATAACAATATTTTCTATTCTTGCACTTAACCAACTAAGATTTAATTTAATTTTTTAACTAACTAAAGTAGCCTGTGTTAATCCAGGATGTTAGCTTCCTGCATATCAAATTTTATCATAATAAGTCCAGCCGTACACACACACACACACACACAAACTTTGACCTTTATAATATTAGTGTGAAATGTGATGCTGATTAGCTGAAATTTTGCAAAATTTCATCTCAATCGGAAACCAGGAAGCGCATCAAATTTAACTAGCAAGATTCGATTACAAACACAACGCTCCATCTGCCCCGTTGTAATCGAATCTTGCAAGTTAAATTTGACCCACTTCCCGGTTTCCGATTGAGCTGAAATTTTGCATGCATACGTATAAATTCATAAAAAAAAAACAAAGTAAACATACGTTTCACTGTGACTCGGCGTCGACGCGGGCTGCGCGTAACCTCGCAATCGTTGCTGCGCGAACGCGACGAAGCTGTTCACCTTCTGCATGGTGCGGTGCACGCTGGCCGTCGCCCGCTCGTGCAGCTCCATTTGCCTGTCCCCACCACCAGCGAGCAGAATACAATACATACTACTTCACCACGGTAATAAATACATATATAGGGAGAAATTACACTGATTGAGCTAGCCCTGAAGTAAGTTCGAGACTTGTGTTCGTGCGTGTAAGTAGCCAACAGTGCTGTCAGATTTTTTAGGCTGCCTAAAGGCATCTGACATAGCTTGACGACTGCCATACAATAATGACAGCCGGGACCAATAGATAAACGGCCTTCCGAAGCACGGAGGAGCTGGAGAACACGCTCGACTCTGGCCAAACGGGCAAGAGGTCTTATTGATATTAATAAGTTTTGTTTAGCTTGTTTGCCGGTCAAGCACAATCGATTACCACTCGACATTAAATCAAGAAGTAGTTGCGCTACACGTTAGTAATCCACAAGATGACAAGTCAAATCAGGCACCTTTTTCTAAACGTCAAAACAAACATTTTCGATAGGATTCGTGTATGAAATTCGAAAGTGTGACGTCATGCTTTGCATGACGACGACTAGAAAGATGTGAGGGAAATATGTAAAGCGGGACATAGCGGCGGGGAGGTTAGTACAGATATGGTAAATGATAAAAAAAAATTACAGGGAGTTGACATACAGCGCCAAACTCAAATAGGTAAAAGGCGAGAAAGATGATGATGTACCCAATAATTTATTTTCGACCCAGCCGCCTACCCTCTTATTCTTATGTTAGCCATGATATCCGTATATCTATCAATTACTTAAATCCGTATACCTATCTATCATAACCAAGCGGATTAGCTCATTGAAGTGGCAGTGAGCGGGGCACAAGCGCCCTGCGCGCCAAGAACCTATGGCCGATGGGGCAGAAAGGTTCTCGAATGGCGTCACGTAGGTACCGGCTAGATGGTCAGATGACCTGTGCAAGGTTGCAGGGAGGCGCTGGATGCAGGCCGCTTCCGATCAGTCGTTTTGGAAATCCTTGGGGGAGGCCTATGTCCAGTGGACTTCCTGTGGCTGATATGATGATGATGATGATCTATAAATCATCAAACCCAAAGACCCAGAAGCAGCAATTACCAACCACTGTTCCAAATAGGGCATGTTGAATCTCGTGCAGTAGTGCTTGCGCACGTAGTCCGCGTAGCAGAGAGAGAGGAACCAGCAGACGGTGATGTGGATCTGCGGCTGCTGCTGCTTCAGGAACTTGGTAAGCGGGCCCAGCGGCATCACGTCCTGCCCGCCCAGCAGGCCCGCCGTCGTCATCTCCAGGAGGATGTTAGGGCTCTGGAATATAGGGAAACATACACTATGTCGCAGTGGCGTTGGCCTTTTGGAACATAATGCTGAATACTCATAATGTTGAATTCTCAAACAGTTAAATTCTCATAATGTTGAATTCTCAAACGGTTGAATCTCATAATGTTAAATTCTTAACGTGTTAAATTCCGGGTATTTTAAAACAGTTAGCTTTTAGAACATAGGAACATAAAACCTCTTGTGCCTACTGGGTGACAATTTGGACTACATACATACTATGACGTCTTTATCTATAACGGGGCAGTAGAACACTTTTTGGTCTTGTGTCTCTCAGCTGACAGAGCCCAGGGCCGCAAGACTCAAAGGCCACTTTTAGCGTGATGGTGGGAAAGAATGTGGAAAAAAGGAATCCAAATAGAGATGGGTTGCTAGCCGCGACGCCTATTACAATGATTAGCATTTGCTTCTCACACAAACTTCAACTAAATTGATTAAAATGGACTCACGTCTCTAATCAACGTGTCCAGGTAGTATTGGAAGAACCGCATTGAGCACACCCACAGATGGACCATCAACGCCAGCATCCCCAGCACCATCGTTGACTGAAAGGCAACACTAAGTTAGGTGTAGCTAGTGATCTCTCAGAACTGGATAGATACCTATCTTATCTTATCTTATCTTGCTGTGAGGTCTATAAATTGGAAGCACGTCGAACCTTTGGGTTATATTGTACTTACCCCCTTGCCTTACTCAAGCGCATCGGGATTTCTGAAGAAAGACTGCATAAGCTTCTGAATATCACCTGGTGCGTGCACTACGCACCAGGTGATATATCCTCTAGCTTCGGATAAGCTGATCCAAAGAGGTCCATACGCTTTCCAGCCATTGAGTCGCAGCTGCACAAAATGTATCTCATTGTCTCCTCTTTTTCCTCACATCCCCTATTATTTAGGGCTCTTAACAAGTCTCATTTTGAAGAGATGACTTCGATTGTGAAAGTGTTCAGTCAGGGCTCTCAATAGAGTTCTTGTCTGTTTTCTGTTACTCTCGTATGGATACCTAACTAGTTCATCATCATCAGGTCTTTTTTATCTCCACTGCAGGAGCACGACCCTCTCTGTACTACTAGATCCATACTTGGTCAGAACAGCCAGAGGACTTGGCCTACACTCTCCACTGGCCAGATGGGTTGGAAAGGTCACGCCGTCGAAGACATCCACGGGAGGAACAGGAGTGGTCCTATTCTACTTTGCCGGCAAAGAAACGTTATCTTATGTTATTTGTCTTACCACCAATGTCTTCTCCATTGTAGACACTTGCGCGTGGTCTCCAGTAATGAAGATGGTGGACTCCAGCTCGTTGTAGAGGAACAAGGCGGCGGCGCTCGCGAACACGGCTGTGGGCCCCACACCCCAGATCTCCCCGTTGCAGCTCAGCCATTTTGCCAGCGACTCCAAGTGAGAGTCGCATAGGTTCTGAAAGGGAATGGATTTCAAGAAGTGGATATATGTGATAGGTATACAACTTGGAAGGGACAAAGCAATAAATCGATTGTGTTAATCAGTTTTTCGGCCAAGGTTATTTCGGTCTATTGTTGTGAGCTTAAACCATACAGGGTACAGGCTATACTAGATCACTATAGTATAATGGAATTAAAACAGTAAAATAAGCAAAAAAATTTGACATTTCCATTTCCATGCAGGTCGCTCTTGATCGGTCATTCTGGAAATCTTTGGGTGAGGCCTATGTCCAGTAGTAGCCGTTATGCGGCTGAAATGATGATGATGATACAAAAGTGTCCAGTTCAATACTAAAAGAAAAAACACATATCTTGGTCACGTGTAGAAACCCAGAATATCATCTACTCCAGACCATAATGATGGGTAAATTTGCCGGAAAGCGCAAGGTGGGACGTCGCAAAATGTCATGGCTGGGGAGCATCCGAAAATGGACTGGTATCAAAACGGTAGAACAACTGTTCAGGCTTGTCGTGAACAAATCAAGATTTAAAGAGCTGACTGCCAGTCTTCAGGAATGAAGCGGCATCTAAAGAAGAAGATACTGTAGTGTGCAGCCGTCAGGGGCGATTTGTATCGGAATGCCTTTTTTTTGTTATTTTTGACTATTTTTTTTAAATTTTATTATGCTATAGTGATCTAATTTTAACACCAGTATAATTGTAAGTTGACGTTATTGGAGAAAATGCTGCAGTACAGTTTGTTACCGTTTCTTCTGTACTTGCGCTTAGGAAGAAGCAGTAAACTTAGCTATAAGTAAATGATCTGACGTCAACATTTACCTTATAAGAAATCGAAAGAAAAAAAGTGACAATTATCAAGTGATACAAATATCCAAAGATAAATAAATGATTTTGACTTTGAAAAAAAAATCTAGTAAATACTCGTGATTTGATTTATTACGGTTATGTCCCTTCCACGTTGTATTTTATACTCGCACCTATATCTACTTCTCATAATCACCTGGTTTGAGGGCCGAAAAATTAGTTTAAACAACTCATCAGGAAAGCCTTATGAGTTGTTTATACTTATTTTAGCGTAGAATAAAAAAATATGAAGTCGCAGTAAGGTTACACTCCACCTTAATTAATTAATAATTTAATTTTTCTTTTTTTTTTTTAATTTTTCACCTGTTTGTCTTTTAGACGAATTCTATATCAATCGAAAGTATGAAGCCCATAAAATATGAAAACGTTAGGTTGCCTTTTCTTTTTCGGTCACAAGTCTTGGTTTGCCAGGTATAAACAGGTAAATAGACAGATCTAGCATTTTGCACCGGTGTGATTATTGAATTAAAATTAAATGAAAATGAAGTTTATTTTATTATAATACGGAGGGGTACAGGGTTGCCTGCGAAAAATCAGTCCCGAATACCGTTTGTCAAACGTTGAAAATTGAAATATTGCTGCGAGTAAAAAAATGCTACTGAGTGCGATTGACCTAACCCAACCAACCATCCCATGCTGTGTCCTCTTCTATCGCATTGAATTATTAATTAATCATATCCTGGACTGAAATTTGTTAGGCAACCCATATGACATATTAAATTAAACATAAAATAAGTTTCATCAAATAAGCATGACGGTGAAGGTCGTTCTATATCGGGATCCTCTACTAGTATGAAATGCACGCTACGGGGAGCCCCACTTAAATATTTATTTTATTCCTTTTTTTATTTTGCCATAAATAAATCATCTGTGAAATTTGAATTGTCTAGCTATCTCGGTTCGTGAGATACAGCCTGGTGACATACAGACAGATGGACCGGACGGACTGCGGAGTCACGCAGCGTAGCGCGTGAATGCGTGTTCTAACGTTGCTTGTAAGTATCTCCGTTTGTACTTATAGAAAACACATACAGTCCAACACACTGACACCGCACCGCGTCTCACCGTTTTTGTATGGTGGCCCCGGCACAGTACAGACAGTATTGCAACTCGGCGCTGTCCTTGAAAAATATACCTAGGCCACGCGTGCGCTAGGGCTGCCCGTCTACAGTATTTTAACCAGTCAAGACCCGCACGACATTAATAAATGTCCACGTTCATTGTCTTACTATTGTGTCTGGTATTGACGGCACGGTAAAGAAACGGTTAATTTCATGTACCTACTAGAGTAACTAGTTTTGTGATTGTAAGGTAAATGAAAAAGATAGCGTTAAATAAAAATACATGTTATGTTTTTGATTATTATCATATTTAATATCCCTTAAATATTTATTTTGTTTTGTTTTTAGTATTTTTTGTTATGGCGGCAACAGGAATACATAATTTGTGAAAATTTCAACTGTCTAGCTATCGCGGTTCTTGAGATACAGCCTGGTGACAGACAGACGGACAGACAGTGAAGTCTTAGTAAGTAGTTCTACTTAGCGTAAATCTTACTAGGTAGGTAACTAAAAGGTAGGTAATAATTGTTATAATAACATTATAATCATTTGTAATGATATTTTATTTCAATAATATATGTAAGTAGCTAAGTACCCACATCAGTAAGTAGATATGTAGCCTAGGAAACAACTACTTAGCTAGTTTTTTTATCGCGAGCATAGGTAAGATAGCTTACTCGTGTTATGTATTAAGTCTTTCAACATTATCACTTATTTATTTTTTAATCTAGGTTTGTGGAAAAAGGGAAATACTTACCTATTTAAAAAAATAAACAATATACTAGTAGGTACATATATAAAAACTATTTTTATTAGTCTTACTTACCTTTCGGAGTTTTGAGGTAACCTAAAAAATGTTATCTCTGTGTGCTTAACCGACGAGTTTAAACAACCAAAAACAGCACAATATTGTCTGTGTTTCGCTATATTATTAACGCACGACTACTGCTTGCATCAAAACACCGTTCGCCACAGCGACGCATTCTCGATATCATACAGTATTGTATGAAGATACAATACTGTATGATATCTATATTGTGGCCCCGGCCCCGCACTACGCAGCGGGGTGCGGTGCAGTGTGTTAATCGCCTTAGTAATTATCCCGTTTATACCCCTTGCATACGGAATCCTAAAAACCAAAAAGTCTACTTACCCACGAATGCAATGATTCTGTCATAAAGTTAACAAACTCCTACTTATGAAGATACCCTCGAAAGTAAACAACTTATATATGCTTATATATCTTGTATATCTCTATGGTTCAAAGATTCCACCACCAAGAAGGCAGTCACCATAACAATCACTGAACATAAAGCCAGAGCTAGTTTAGAAGAGCTGGACAAGCTATCCTTTTGTAAATAATAATCTATAATATGCAGCATATCTGCGGCATGTCAGGCAAAAGATGTTTCTGATAAGAAAGCAGCAAATGGAACTGAAATTTTGAGTGACGCGCTACGTAGCACGACCTACTAGATAGAGGTGTGGAACGTAGTAAATACCTAACAGTTATTTATTTATTTATTGGGTTATAGACGAGCAGCTTAAGAATCCCCTTACCCTAGACTTATCCATATAAACGTAGTATATGTTTTATTTTAAAATCACATGTCAGATTTCGGTAAAAAATTGTTATTTTAAAAAAATTGCAATTATCTAGGGTAATAATTGGTTTCCGACGTAAAATTATGAACTGGAAAGAAAATATAAAGATGAAGAAGTTTCTCCTACTGATGGTCAAAAATTATATAACCCACTATATAATATTTCAAGTTCATATTTTTTATTAAATTATAACTAATTGCAATATCTTTGAAATCACAAAATTTTGCCGAAATCGGGCATGTCGTTTCGAAATAAAACGTAGACTACGTTTGTATGGAAAAGAGTAGTTTGGTTTAGGGTACGGGGAATTTTAAAGCTGATGTGTCTATTTCAGGTACTGTTGATTTTTATTAGTCACTTTACATATTCACGAAATTTTTAATTGTCCACTTTAATTAATTTAGAGTCACTTTATTTGTGCGTAGTCAACTGTCCAATCTATTTTTAAATGTGGCAGACACTACTTCCTCAGGCAGTCTATTAAAAAAGTGATGTGTTGTGTTTGTTTTGGACAATTCACGTTATTTAGTAGGCTTGTTTGTTTATCGTGTGTGTAAGTGGCCAACACTGGTGACAGATTCTTCAAGCTGCCAGGCTTCGGACATAACTTGACGACCGCCATACAATGATGACAGCCGAGTCCAAAGACTTACGTGTACGTGTCTTCCGAAGCACGGAGGATTTAGTTCGAATTTTTATGCCATTTGTTGTCATCAATCCAAGGGCGGACCACCTCAGGTGTCGCTTAACTTGCGAAAGCGCTAGTAATGCGCACTTCCGCTGGACTACCGAGCTCTTCAAAAAAAGAGGAGGTTATCAATTTGTCGCATTCTTTTTTAGGGTTCCGTAGTAAACAAGGAACCCTTATAGTTTCGCCATGTCTGTCTGTCTGTCCGTCCGCAGTTTTACGCAAAGACTATAAGTACTAGAAAACTGTAATTTGGTATGGGTATGTATATTCATTAATTATTATAGAAAAAAGAACATACAAATTAAATAGACAACTAGTTTTTAGACATTTTTTTTCGCATGAACTTATTGGCAACTACGGAATCCTACACTGTGCGCGGCCCGACACGTAGGTACGTATTGTCACCGATTATTCGAAGACGCCTGGACCGACTTGGAAAATTTAGTATCATGGAAGTACAAATAAAATAAAGTTCTTTGTCCCCCAAAATGGTCTCCAACTCAGCTTGTGGTAGGTTTTGCGTTAGCGAAACCCCAGCGGCCCAGCGCTGATCTTTCGTTGGAGCCATAATTGGTGCTTTCACGGACATTTGCAGACAAAGTGCTAAAAATACATTTTCTCTCTACAAACACAACTAGTGAAAACGATACATAGATCGTAAGTTCTAGTACAACCTAAATATTGTTACTGGCATGAAAAAGTGATAGATGGTGATCAGTGCAGTAGCTATAGCTTTTAACAGCCCGATTTATCCATGTGATCTACGATGTTTGCCGCAAACGACCAGATTAAAGACTCATTTTAATTGGTCGTTTTAGCACGCATTCGGGTGCGGGAGATTTCAGAAACGCATGCCATAGGACACGCATGCGGGTAACCGTTTTCAGTGGTTGATTTAGCTCGAATAGGGGTGACGACAGGGTCCGAAAAGTATGATTGTAATTAGTCCGTCTTTAAGAGTATCCAAAAATAATGGACCCGTATTTTTCATTCTACCAGAAAAGTAAAAATTCACAAAGATACGGAGCGTCAAAGTTCTGGAGTGAGGGCTTGCGACGTTATACTTAAGTAAAAATCGTACTCAGCCGTGACGTCACGCGAAATTTATATGCGTTGTGTCTATGTCACTTTTGGTTTCTCAGAGAAAAGAAAAAATACGTGTACAATATTTTTTAATAATCTAACCGATGGACCATATTTTTCCATTAGTCATGCCTATTCGGGATGAGTGAGATTTCCGTAACGCGTGCGGGGAGCTGTTCACTAGTCGATAGAATACTTTACAGTCGATATACAGCATGTGGGGTATAACCGCAGTCGGCGTAACGACCACTGTATCGACTTATGGCTTTCATTAATCGTTAGCTTGTGTACGGGGAGTCACCGCATGCTGTATACCGACTGAGTTATCGACCAATAAAAATGAGCCATAGCCGTGATCGAGCGGTTCTCCTCCTCTGCTATAAATAACAGGGTATAGTTTCTGTTTCTGGCTCCACTGGCACTGATGTAGATGATGTTGAATACTCACACAATTCGCGTTGAAGCTTACGGTTTTCCCCTCCATACAACCAGTGGTTAAAGGAACGAACCCTGTGCTTCTTATTCATTTTTTATCATTTTATTCATACAGCGTTTATATTCATACTTTGAATTTACGGAAATTGTGCTTATACGTGTTTTTGGTTTACAATTTTCTAATCAAAACTTGACAGTGATATCTGTACCATGTTTCAAACTGACATGTACTAAAAAGTGTATGGTAAGAAGATTTAATTCAAATGCTGAATGTCTATGCAGCTTACAAAAAATTAACAAAACAAAAAAGTATACTTAACCTACAGTTACTTCTTTTATACTTGTTGTATACCGTAATTTGGGGTTAATAACAACACTAATTTAAATTTCAACTGTCATAGGTTTCTCATTTTGTAGTGTGTATTAGAAACAATTAATGCTCTATGTGAGTTATGAGTTTCTTTACCTTTATTATTCACCCCAGTGTGAAATACATTGCAATTATACTCGCTATGCTCTTTAAATATGCCGTGTTGCGATTCACCCAGTAAACGGGGTCATTAGCAACAATATATGGGGTGAAATGCAACAAAGCCTGGGTTTGAAGAGCTAATAATAAAAAGTCAGACATTAAATATATTTTAATCATTTACTGAAGCAAACAGTAAAAATGAAAACAAAATTAACAATCTTCTGTATCAAAACTTATGACACAAATATATTTTTTAAATCTAAAATCAACATTAAACGTTTTAATAGGAACAAATTGAGATCAATCAAGAAAAATTAAATTCCAGTTCAAATTATCAAGCTGGCTAATCTGATGAAAATTTTTCTTCATCATAGGCATTTTATCCAGACTTTACTGGGTTAAAATCTTCATCTTCAGCACTATCATCACTGTCAGCTTGAAGACATCGCAAGCAAATAAATTCAGTAGACAAAACATTACCAGCACAATCAAAACAGATTTGTTTATGGCACACAATGCATTTAATCCAACATGTCTCTTGATTTTTTACGCAGTGGCAAACTCGACACATTATCAAATTAGAAGGCCCTGCTTTTACTTCAAAATCTACAATCTTCTTGTCACTTGCTGGCAATGATCTGACTCTGATTGTTTCATCTGTTGATTTATATTTTTGCTCATTCTTTAATTCTACCTTTTCTTTTTTGTTGCTCTGTATTTTTTTCTCTTTTCCCTTTTTGTTTTTGGACAATTGCTTTCGTTTTAAATTTTTGTAATTCTTTTCAGTTGTTTCTTTTTCCTCATCTTTATCTGAATCTAACAACGACTCTTCCACACTTTTTCCAGGAGCAATATCAAGCCTCTTCTTTTTCTTTGCTGGAAGATCCTCTTGGCTATATCTCAAAGATTTTAACATAGAAATAACTGTATCACTTACGATGCTAGCATCAACATCTGTTTTTGTATTATAGTCTGGTAAACGACTCAAAACTTCCTGTCTATTTAAAGGAGAAATTCCTGTTTTTCGAAATCCAGATTTTAAATTAGTTTCAGCATTTGGTTCAATTTTAGTATACAAATTATTAAGAAGACGTGGGAAAACAGATTTAGGAAGAGATTTTTCCTTATGTCCCTCTTTCTTTTTCCAAAGTAATAATATCTCCCTCCAGGCCATTTTCAGGGGTCTAAAAAATGCGACATCTAAAGGTTGTGTCAAATGAGTCGTATTAGGGGGAAGAAAAACCAAATGGATATCATGCTCTTTGCATATTTTCATTGCGTCCAAGGAAAGATGGCACGACAAATTATCTCCAATTAAATAGAGGGTTCCCTCTACTTTCTTCGAATAAGGAACTATTATAGTTTGTATCCAATCCTCAAAAGTATTAATGTCGATCCATCCAGAGCTTGTCCTATTGTACCGAGTGCCTTTAGGGCCACCTGTCTTCCACAAATCATAAAGATGCCGGGCTTTATAAATTACATAGGGTGGGAAGAGATAGCCGCCTGCTGTTCCAGCTATCATTAAAGATATTGAACACTTGGTTGTGTTCATTGCTCGTTCAGGATATTTCGAGCCTCTTTTCACAATGACTTTTTTTTACGGCCCGGGTCATCCGTTAAGTTTGACTCGTCGTAGTTAATAATATTTGTAACAGGAACATTCATAAGTGTTTTTTCCAATTCGTCAAAGTAATTGTTTATAATCTCTGTCGTTATATTGGCTCGTGCCCTTTTGATATTTTGGGCATATCTTTCAGAAATGTTGTCCTTGTGTCTTTCTAAAAAACCCATAGCTAAATCTACTCCTGGCATGTTGTTTTTGAACCTTTGGCATGTCATTCCTTTTTTATCTAAAAACATTTTAACGATTAACCTTAAATCGAATTTGTCCATTGGATATCCCCATTCTGAACATATATTGATGTGCTCAATGATTATGTTTTCTACTTCTGCTCCTAGAACTGTTTGACCACCTAGTTTTTTTACATTATTTCGTGTAGCATACCTATAAAGAACTGTGTGGTCTATATTATATTTAGTACCTGCCTGTCTGTATGACATATTATTTATTCTCAAATCTTCTAATGCTCTTTGTATGTCTTCTTTTTTATATATAGTATGTCTTTTACTTCGAGGGTCGGGTTTATAACGTCGGGGCATTTTCAACGAAGTTTGTTAAATATAAATCTGAAACAATGTATAATAATATAACGCGTTTGTAACAAAATAAGAAGTTTTATTATTGTTGTTAATAACCCCTTTAGTTGTTGCGAATCGCCCCAAAACTCGTTGTGAATCACACCCATCACTTGTTGTTAGTCACCCCGTATTCATGATAAATTCTCACCAAAATTTTTAAATTAAAATTTCAACAAAGTTTTTTTGCTGCTACACTTAACATTTAACTGAATTAATGACAAAAAATTCCAATGAACACAAATTAAACAATAACACGTAAGTGTAAACTGGTTTTCATATAAAAAAATGCAAAGTTTACTCACCATACAAAACAAATGACTCCGTCTACATTCTTTTGACATCTGTTTTCCCGCGAAATTATTTGACAATTAAAATCAAGTGTTACCAACATAAAAAAAAAAGTTCGATCTGAAACTTACATAAATTATTTTTTTGTTTGGAAACGTTTTCAAATGTTTCTGAATATATTTTTCTTTTCTTGAAAACTGTTGTTATTCCCCCCAAAGTTGTTAAACACCCCAAATGACCAGTACTTACTTATTCTAGATGACGTATAAATTTTTTACTATTCTAATTCTTTGCCTACTGTACTTATATTATTGTTCTTTGGTCAATAGGCATGACGAATGGAAACATATTTTAAGCCTTTCGGTTGGATTATTAAAAAATATTGTTCACCTATGTTTTCTTTTCTCTGAGGAACAAAAATTTACAAAGATACAGCGCATTTAAATTTCGCATGTGGCATAAATAGCAATGATGGAATTGATACGGTGACCGAATGATATTACGGAGCGTACCTTTCTTTTCCGATACGTATCTTTTTTGTCTTGTATGTTTATCTACATAGGTATTTGTTATAAAATGTAATATCGTTGAGTTAGTATCCCATAACACAAGTCTCGAACTTTAGCTAGCTAGCTCAATCAGTGTAATTTGTCCCTATATAATTAATAAAAAGCTGATGACTTTTTTTAAAAATATTTTTTAAGTTTTTATCGATCACACAGACAAATAAAACGCAAAATAGTGTAAACAAATGACTAGACCGCCCTGCAATGGCTGATGCAGTCCGGATCTACGCATTTGTCGTTTAATATAATCTATAGACAAACACACACATCGATTACATTTCTCACAAACACCTATAAGTACATCAAAACTACGGTTGAGTTAAAAAGACAAAATCTTGATCTCACAAAGTAAAGTTTCAAAAAATAAATCCAAAATAAGTATATTATTCGAAAATAATTCATATATAGTTTATATTTTTTTATAAACTCTGTGGGTATATGAACTAGGATTTTCTTTTTTATACAAAAACACTTATTTTACGATAAACATAGTTCTCTACATGCTATGGATATTCCTTTTGAACACGCTACGAGTATTTTTTATGATATATGAATATATGATTCTACTATAACTTTCTACGGAAACCACAACTCTATATTTTTATTAAGAATACAATTTTACTAACTTACAGAATATTTTTATATAAAAAAAATAATTATACCAATAGGTATTTTCATAATAATAAAAGATTTTTATTTTTCAACGTCACTTGTTCAAAGTTAAAAAAAAATTAAGAGCTATAAATACTATTTTTGTTATGTTATGATGCATGAATAATTTTATACCTATTCGTAATAGATATCTGAATGTATGTACGTCTACTTCACCTATTAATAACAACATTCACATTATACGCTTACAAAATATAAACATTTATTAAGTTCTCACCTATAAAATGTTACTCTAAATTCAGATCCAGGCTACAGGTATCAAAAATGTATTCCTACACAAATCAAATAACTATTGATCAACAAAATTTCTTGGCACTTTCATTTGGAAAACTGACTGAAATTAAACAATTTCTTATTATAATATGCTACTTATTTCTACAAAATGCGAGTATATTATAATATATTATTTATAATGCACACGACTAGATGTTGTTTGCTGACAGGATGTCAAATTATCTAAGTATGATCCCTTGCAATATCATATAACATTTGAAATACATCATTATTTACAAATAGTTTCGATTACAAATGAAATATTTCTGTACTCATTGCCCTAGAATACAGAAATATTTACATAATTTGTGATATTATATAATAAATATATACATGGGGTTTGCTTAGAGCAGTTATGTATATTGACCGCAAATTAATGTCACAAATAAATGATTTATAGTCCGTCCAGCAATGTTATTAATATTTACATAAAAATATGCTATATTCTAGTTATATGCCTTATGTTATATATTATAGTCGTAAATTTTAATGCATTCGTTGTATATTATTATGGAATAACATATATGTAATATTATGCTTATTCTACGCAAAGCTGAAGTTATAAAGTATAACCGAAGTCGAATGAATATTTTATATAAATATTAGTAATTTAAGTCATATATTACAACATTGAAATGTCGAAAATATTAAATCTTAAGTACTAATAATATCATGCACATTTTCCTGCTGAGTATAATATCATATAAATAGTAAAACAATTTATAAGAATATGACGTGAATTTTCATACATACGTCTTCACAACGATTATATTGCTGATTACACTTCATAAAACTATAAAGTTTATTTAAATAAAATAAAATTGAGTATATATAAATAGTTAAGTAGATATTTTTGAATAGTTATAATATATTGTTACAGACTCGAAAATTTCTTATACGAGTACTAATATGTTTTTGGAGTAAATTTAAAAGTTATAGTGAATATATTTCATTTTTTTCCAATAAATAAAGTCTTACAAAATATACCTACTTAAAATATTTTAGGGGTGAATTCAGTACATGATACTGAACAACTTTCCCAAGGAGCATATGTCGAAATATAAAAAAATATTTTTTGGATTAACATACAAAGTCGCATCAGCTGATCGGTCGACTTGTATGAAAGGCAAAAAAAACATACTTTTCACATTTCGTTATGGGGAAAGTTGTTCAGTATCATGGACTGAATTCACCCTTAACATAGTTTCAGTACATTTTGTTAGACCTTATATATAAATACAATATATTTTTTGGACTTATATACTATACATATACTAAACCAGCCATTCGATGACAGGCGGCTTGGTGTCCAGCGCTGGGCAGGTGGTGTCTGGTCACAGTCACAGAGTGCATATGGTGGCGTCCGCCGGCGGTATTGACGTCATTTCCGGCCGGGTGATCAACTTTATACGCTGTAATAAAATATATTTTAGTTAATATACGGCTAGCCTGGTTTTAATTTGAGATCAGCTTCAAAAAATAAGGATTATAGTATGTATGTTGCGCGATATCTTCGCTGATTGTACCTACACGATTTTAATTATTCTTTATCATTGGAAATCCTTAATTTTTTTATTCTTATTTATTTATTATCTAGTTGGTCCTGTATTAAATTGGTGAAGCTATGATGAAGAACTTTAGAGACAGGGAAGAAACTGGTAAAATAACCGGTTAAGTGCGACTCGCGCACGAAGTGTTCCGTATACTACCGTAAATCTATAAAAAATTACACTTAAATATTTATTTAATTCTGTTTTTAGTATTTATTGTTATAGCGAGAACAGAAATACATCATCTGTGAAATCTATCTAGCTATACGGTTTATGAGATATAACCTTAACGATGGAGCCATTATCTAAGAAAAGAAGAAAGAGATACAGCCTTGTGACAGACAGACAGACGGACAGCGAAGTCTTAGTAATAAGATCCCATTTGTACTATTTGGGTAAGGAACCCTAAGAAGATACTATTACAGTACCAAATAATTTATGTTTCACGGAGAATACAACCCAATTCTTCAATCAATACTCACAGTAGTAAAACTGCCAGGGGTTATGAGGAACTTGTATATAATGTAGAGGGGGATGCAGGAGACGGTGGTGGCTGTCATGAGCCAACCCACGGTGATGGACCAGGCTGGGTACTGGTACTCCCCGCCCAACATCTCCTCGTGGGCCAGCACGGAAAACACGAACAGCACCAACAGGAATACAGGGCTGGGGAAGATATAATATCATCATCATCAGGTCTTTTTGTCTCCACTGCAGGAGCACAACCCTCTTTGTACTACCAGAGCCATACTTGGAAAGAGCAGGCAGAAGACTTTGGCCTACACTCTCCTCGCTGGCCAGACGGGTTGGAGAGGTCTTACAGATGTTTATAAGTTTTGTTTAGCTTGTATTTTCTAAGTCACCTTCTACGACATCCACAAGGAGAATTAGAGTGGTTCTATTCTACTCTGCTGGAAATCACACGGCAAGGCGGCAATATATACTTCTGTTTTAAATTTTGAAAGTATGTGACTGACACTGGTGTCAGATTTTTGAAGATAAAGGCTTAGGGCTTAGCTTGACGACTGCCATACAACAGCGGACCAACTGCTTAGCGTGCCTTCCGATGGAGCT
The DNA here is from genome assembly GCA_963555685.1 of Acrobasis consociella. NCBI lineage: Eukaryota > Metazoa > Arthropoda > Insecta > Lepidoptera > Pyralidae > Acrobasis > Acrobasis consociella. The sequence continues at coordinate 2,123,609 of OY743118.1, forward strand.
GAAATTCTATCGCGTAACGTGTAACGCCAAATGCATAATCGGTTTCCCTTGTAACGTGCGATAAATAACTTAGTTCTAAAAAAAACACTGGTGTCAGATTTTTAAGCTGCCTACAGGCATCTGTCATAGCTTGATGCCTGCCTGGACCAACGGTCTATAGGTAAGTGCATTCCGAAACACTTTACTTGCGAAAGAGCTAGTAATTAAATAACCTGATGTAGGACCAGCACGCCCTCCAGAACCAGCCGGGCGTGTGTCCGAGCATGCTGCGCACGTCCTCGGAGAACTTGTCCACGCCGTACACCCAGCAGACGCCGGCAGCTTCGGCGAACACCACGAAGAGGATGGCCAGCCCCGGCCCGTAGACATTCAGAAGGTCCACTAGATACACCCCGCCCTGGAAGGAATGCGTTATGTAAACATTTGTGTAGAGGAAAGCCCGCCTGGACCAGTAGATTCCAAGTTTTTCCGCCCTTTACTATTTATTACCGTTCTGGTACAAATACAACTAATACCTACCAGTAGTGATGAGCCGTTCCCAAATTCTCGTTTCCGGGAAACCGTTTCCGGAATTGTTCCCGGGAACATTCCCAATTTCAGAGGAACTTTCCCGGCAATAGACCTTAGGAATGTTCCCATATTTTTCGGAAATGTCATGGACTATTGGAAATATTTGTATAGTGACCATATTAAGTAATGCATTTAAATAAGTTTAATATATTTGCATTTATAAAAAAAATACCTGATAAATAAAGTGTCAACCCCGACATTTACATTTGTTGGCAATGTTTTCGGGAATGATTATGGAAATCTGGGGAATGTGGGAATTTTCCCGTGAACATCGCTAAATAACACCTGCTACCTCTTTGATGTCATCTGACCATCTATTAAACGGTCTTCCTCTTTTTCCGTTTCTTGTCTCTTTGATACCAATTAATTCTACGTGTACTCGATTTGTCTCTCTGCCGCTTACCGTATGCCTTGTCCATTTCCACTTAAGTTTTTTCAAAGTCAAAGTCAAAGTCAAAAATTTTTATTCAATGTAGGATAAATTTATCTCTTATTGAAGGTCATTTTTTAAAATATTATTTTAGTGCAAAAGCTAAAAACTACTAGCGTTTCACAGAACGGAATCTCCCAAGGCGGCTTCAGGCGCCTGCATTCGCCCGTTCAATCCACATGGCGAGAACGGAGGAGAAGTGCGGGGACGGGGGACGGGGATGCATATTGCATGGGGTCCTAGGAGTTTCCTTTCTGTATGTATTTAATACTTAAACTAATTCTGTGTTGTTTTTGAGAGCTAGTATAAATAAATCAATACATTTCAAAGCAGTCTTTAATTCCCTACATATTGGGAAGTAATTTGGAAATGGACAGGACCTTTCCATTTATATGTTGATTTGCGATAATAGAGGCGTGCCCGCAGGTACCCGCTTGACCCTTCGTATTCGTGCCGAAACATTTTGTTTACTCATACTATCAAATACGTGAAGATATAAGTCTCTCATCTATTGTGCCATTTATTTTTGGTAAGGCGAGTTTTGCCGCAACTTTTTTTAAGAACGACTTGCTGGTGCTAGACCCAGATTGCTCTGTCTGACGCGTTAGGAATAAAGACGTGATAGTATGTATGTATGACTTGCATCATTACAGATTTTATTTAAGTCAAGCAACATATATCTTACAGGGTATAATATAATTAGTTTGAGTGAGACCATTGACAACATTGTTTAAAAAATATATAAGTACGTAAGATATTCTTGTGACATCAAAAAGCATTATTTTAATTAGATTATTACTATAAAGAACTATTTAAAACAATGCAATTCAAACCAATAGTAAGTTAATCTGTTTTACTATATTATTATATTTTATATGATTAATATTGTCATAGACATAGACACAATTCGCTACTTTGAAACAACTCAAATCAGATATTTTTTATATTTTTTGTTTTATTTTTATTTATTCAATAAGACATATTAGACAATTAGCGAACCATTACATATTGTCACTATTACTACACATAATGTCAACTTATAAATACAATTAAAACCCGCCCTGAATCGTTTCTGGTGCAAAAGTGCCCAAAACGCTAGCTGCATTACCACGCTGTATCGCAATGGCCATCCTTTGCACCAAATACGAGCCAAAGCGAGAGTCACCATTTCTTTCAGCGATTTTATATTTTTTATATTTTACAGATATTTTATGTGTAAAAAATGATTGTTTTAACGATTAGAGTCAGAAATAAACTGCAGGCTAATGATGTCATAGTTTAACATAGTTTTTCAAACCTAAATACCTAAAACACCCCCAAACAACACCACCGATTTTGATAAAATTTCTATACCCTTTCAACAAAAAAAGAATTTTCCAAATCGAACCAGGCGTCTTCGAATAATCAATGAACATACATGAAGAAAATCGCGACGAATTGATAATATCCCCCCTTTTTTTGAAGTCGGGTAAAAAATGGCGAAACCGCACGAAACTACAAATCGGGGTGTTTCGTACTGGATTTCTAAATCGCATATTTCTTAAATAAGAAAGCCCTCATCATCACTACTAAAACCAAACAAACGCACCGTCCCACTAAATTCATTTAGCCCTCACCTATCTCGTCAGTCATCCACTAGCGTATGAATAATGCATCGTATACATTCAGATACGCTGTAATTTATAGGCGAGGTGCTAGACTCGTTTATTGTATTGCTGGGGAGGTGTGGACAGCTAAACGAATGTTCTTCGGATGGCCGGTCATTTCGGAAAAATATATTCTATTCATTTAGTGGGGAGGAAACATGTAAACAGATTCGAAAGTAAGTTACGAAATCATATTATAATCGCTCCAGATCGGTCATTCTGGAAATCCTTGGGAGAAGCATATGGACATAGGCCTCTCCCAAGGCCAATCATTTCTTTAGCCACACAACATATTGAATAAATGATGATTATGATCATGATCGCCATCGCATTTGGACCAAAGGCTTCTGTAGCTATTTAAAGGGGAAATGCCGCGAGCGACCTTTGGGCTAGTGTAACCTAACTTTTGAAAGTTACGAAATGTAAAAAGCGCTTTGATTATAAATAACTATTTATATAACTTATTGTCTGAGTGAGTGAAGCGTCTCCAATCAAGCTTTGGCAATTTTTTTTGTGTGTGTCCAGATGACCGATGTCCGATGTCTAGTTATTCCGGCTGTTCTCGCTTACGCATTTCTCAACTGATTCTTGTGAAATTATTTGAGCAGGTTAGGGGTGACTATAGGGTCATAAAAATATTATTCTTATTAATCTGTTTTTAGATTATCCAAAAAAATTGGACCTATATTTTCAGTTTATCAAAAAAGTTATTTAAAAAGAAAAGGAGCATCTAATTTCCAGAGTGGGCTTGCGACGTTACTGCTATGTAAAAATCGTACCTAGCCGTAACGTCAAGCGAAATTTAAATAAGCTGTATCTTTGTCAATGTTTGTCTTTCAGAGAAAAGAAAAAAATACGTGTTACGTTAAAGTCAATATATTTCTGTTTTTTTTTATTCAGAAAAAAAGAAAGAAGAATACAAGAACGCATGAATATAAAAAACTAAACTATACTCTTAGCACAGAATTAATAATAGTATTACATACTCTTAGCACAAAAAACCTTTTACTGATTTAATAAATTGTTCTTTTTTTTTCGTCCTTTTTGTAATTGTTCTTTTTGTATGATAATGATAAATTCATGATATACCAACTCTCATACAGTCGGCAAAACACATGATGTGTCGACGAAAAACATCGATGACATGGCACAGCCGATCACGCTCCGCGGCGCGTGCTCCTGCCGTAAGGACGTACCTACGTCAGCAGGATCGGTTGTCTTTGCTTTTCAGCCAGTTTTCCTTTTATGCAAATAATGAGCTAAATCGACGAAGCGAGAAAATAAGTTTGGTTTTGTGCTATAATGTATTGCTGGGTTTATTTTGGACGTGTATAATTTCTTTCTACGATGGCGCGTGGTTCGATCATGTACTAAAATATTATGAGATTCTAAGTATGGGATGAAACAAGCCGTGATGCTATGGAACGCCCTTCCCGTTGATATCCTGAAAGCCCCTAGTCGCCAAGCGTTTAAGAGTGCTGTGCGCGCTCATTATCTTCACCAACTGTCATAGAGTATTATAAATATTTATGTAGTTTATGTAGGTTTTATGTTTTATGTTTTATGCCAAATTTGTGTATTATTTACATGTATGTTTATAAATACTTATAGATATATAAATAAAATTATACTTAGTTAAATAGATTTAATTAGAATGTGTCTTGTCGTCCAAAATTAGCTTTTTTCGGCATCACCTGTAGGTTGACTGGTAGAAAAGGCCCTGGGCCTTAAGACCGCCTGTTACAATTTTTGTAATAAAGTTAAATAAATAAACCTGATCAAGGATGTGGATGAAACAACTTCGTAATTGACTCTAATAAGACGTGTTTTTGGCTTGGATCTGCAATGTTTATTATTGTTTTCGCTCTTTTATAAGTATTTACTCAATTTTAACAATAAATACATCTTTTAAAAATAAGTGTGTAAAGTGAGTGACAAATAAAATATTATTCTAAACTTTGAAATTCATGAATTTTCGAAACTAAAAAAATCAACTTCACCCCCAAATTACACAAACAATTATGATAAAATTTCTATGGGACCACCTGACTAGTAAACCTTCCAAATAAAAAAGAATTTTCCTAACCGGTCTAGGACATTGAAATTAAAAAGAGAATTTATTTCCCATTTCAGAATTTTCATAAAAAGACTCAACTACTATTTTTAATATCCTCTAAACAAGTTGTTTATAATAAGTCATAAGTTGAAAGAAAAAAATACGATGGTCTGACCAAATAAAAGATCACCTGAACACCAAGATCTCCAAGGCACTGACGAAGGCAAAAGTTCGTAACAAGTAAAGGGAGATAGTAAAAAGGTTAGGACATCACATGACGACGCTCAGCAGTGAGCAGAAGCTGAAGAAGAAAGTTGAAGTACTCACGTAAGTAGTGGTGGGAAGAGCACAGATGTATATGAAGAGACAGAGCACAGCGACGAAGATCTCCCTGTGCCGGCCCAGCAGATTGGGATATTCGTCACACAGCGCCGTCGTCACCGCTTCAAGACCTAAGAAAAAGAAAATAATTCAAAGGTCATAGAAAATAAATGAAAAATTATGCCGCCTCCTCCCTGAAGTCTTAGACCAAATTTGGTCTGAGCCTGAAGTATTAAATTCCGAAAGACACTGGCTTGTCTCTTGACGTCGTCAACGTTGGTATGTTTCTGACGTACTGAGAAACGTACTGAGAAAGATTATCGTTAACACAATATTTTGTTTTGTCGACATTTACGTTGAATTTCGGAGAGTTTATTTTTTTGTCGAAAATTGAAAGTGTGCTTTTGACAACATCACTGATGATCGATCCCAGATTAATGATGATGGTGTCATATGATTTGGCAAAAAACACATTACCTCCAAACGTGCTGTCTAAGCCCAAGGTGATAAGCATGAGGAAGAAGATGATAGCCCAGAACACGGAGCCAGTCATTGTGGCGATGGCTTCGGGGTACACGATAAACACCAGGCCTGGGCCCTCCAGCCCGACCTCTTCTATGCTTTTCTTCTGCACGTGGGCCATGTACCTGGTAGAAAGTAGAAACTATGAGAAATGAGATGGACCTGGATAAACCGGAGTACCTTTTCATGTCAGATCTTCCTTGGAGAATATAGACAGAATTACGATTTAATTGGTCGAGCGTCCTGTTGCCGGCCTCTGTCTACAACACGCCTTTTTCTTTAATAAAAGCATATTCATACTCTAAGAATGTACAATTTTATTTATAATGTGTCAATCGTTCATTTTGTCAATTACAGGTACAATAGGTGTGTTGCGCCGTTTAATAAGGTCTATTGTAGAGAGCTCTGCGCCGTTAACTCTTTCTCCGATAAATAATGATAAATTTGACCACAGCTAGAAACATTAAATATTTAGACGACCTAAGCTTAGAGAGAAGAAAATCAGGCTGTTGGACTATTGCTGGTAAGTATTAAAGATGTCACGGTATGGCTAACGATAGAGGGATTGGTTACATTCGGATAGAAATAAATAACCTGAAGCCATTTCGACTCTATAAAAGAAGAATTAAAGAAGTCTTACCCCAAAACGGAAAATATGACGAAGCCAGCAAGAAAGCTTGTGAGGCAGTTAATGGAAGACGTAATTAGAGCGTCCCGGTAACAGTTGTTATTGAACTTGTTGTAGCTGGAGAGTGCGAGGAGAGTGCCGAACCCTGGGCCCAGGGAGAAGAAGATCTGCGAGGCTGCGTCAATCCACACCTGAGTGACAAAGGAGAAACACTTTGGTTAGCAAAACATTACAGATATTATAGGTATTTAAGAAAATTATTTATTGTTCAAAAAGGACACAACAAAAATACAAAAGAAAACAATACAAAGGCGGACTTATCCCTATATTCTATACTTATACTTTAGTTCTCCGGCAATAACACTTTTAGACAATGGTATAGTTTGGTTCTAAATGAATTGTAAAGTGTACTCATATTTGTGGGAATACGTCCTTGCATAAATAGGTGGGCCACCGGATTTTGCCGAGCGACTAGTGATGTTTATTATACGTAGAAACCTTTTGCATAATTTTAGGTTTTATTGTCTTACCTTAGAGTTTAATAGTTTATGCCACTCAGGGGTCAAGTAGTATCTGATGCCCTCCGTAGCTCCTGGCAGGGTCACCCCTCTCGCAAGTAAAATCAGTAACACCGCATACGGCGCCAATGCTGTCACCCACACCACCTAACACATAAGTACCTGCATTAAATATCGTCAAAGTAAGGTTATGAAAACGAAAAAATTACAAATGAGAAGGTACTAGAGGATGTGAGAGAGAAAAGACAAATAATACAAATTATAGAAAATAGAAGAGGGAAAATGTTCGGTCATCTACTACGCCACGATGCGTTCTTTAAAACAAAAATGGAAGGAAAGAGAGGAGTAGGAAAACCCAGAAGAAAATTTATAGACCAAATAAAAGAAAAAATAAACGTGAAAACATATAAAAAGGTTAAGAACTTAGCGGAAGGAAGAGAGACATGGAAAGCACTCCACCGACAAGAGCACAGCTCAAAAAGATTTGTGACATTTAAAAAAAAATCGACTAAAATGAAATATTTAAAAAGATTTCAACCCCATATTGCAGCCAATTAAAAAATTTGGAATAACTGAATGAAAAAAATCATTTTCGATCCGTCTCACAAAATTTCACGGGAATCGGTTGAGAAGTGCGACGGCCGGACAAACTGATGGACAGCCGGACCAAGCATTTTTGGCCAATCTCGAAACTAAGACGCTTCGCTCGCTCGGTCAATAATAATTTTAAAGGTGAGCCAGGTATACCCTCTGCACTGGCTAGTACAAGTCAAGAGTGTTTGTTTTTAATTGTCCATGTGAACACGTTTCCTGCAGCTACTAATTAATTCAGCTTGCTTGTACTCTTCACTTCCTTCAAAGAGAATTCTACGATAAATTCAAATAACTTACACACATCATTGTCATATATCAGTATTTGTGCAATGAGTATAGTTTTAAAACCCCGACCAAAAAAGGGGGGTGTTATGAGTTTGACGCTAATGTCTGTCGGTCTGTTTGTCTGTTTGTAGCATTGTAGCTCACGAACGGATTTACCGATTTTAATGTGGTTTTTATAACGTGAAAGCAACTTCAGCTGTAGCAGTGTACTTACCTTTCCGGTGCTTCTGACACCCTTCCACAAAGAAAAATAGACCAGCACGAAGACACCAACGACGCATAAGGCAAGCGATGGTTTGATGGGACCCATGTCGTCCAGCCCATTAGATCTTTGCTGTTCTAAGACGTTACGCCTGTGAAAATACGCAATTTACACGTAACAGTATTTAGGCAGTTAATACCAGTTTCTTTGTCTTAGTAAGGCAATAAAAATTTATAACTGCAGTAAGCTTAAACACCAGGTGGTCCTGAGTAGGAGAGTACTCAATTTTTTTGGCCAGTTTGAAAGCATTTAGGTCATTTATTGTAGACATTCTTTGTTGTAGCTGATCCGGGGGAGAGTCGAGTTGATAGTCCAGACTTGATATTTATAAACAAAGGGACTGATTTTATTAGCACCCTAAAGCCATCTGAAATCGCTGTAGGTCCAGGGCAGCACTGAGTCACAGAATTACATACAGAACCGGATTTCCTTCCGCCACCTCTCCCCCGTTTTTGCCTTGTGGAGGGTGTAGACTCTACACCCTCCACAAGGCAAAAACGGGGACAAAAGCAGCGCCAGCAGTAGTCTACAGTGTAGAGCGGGCTGCTGCTGGCGCTTGGGCAGCTCCACAAGGCGAAAACGAGGGAGAAGTGCGGTGACGGGGCACGGGGACACATATAGCGCGGGAACTTGGGAGATTTGTTACTGTATGTTATAATTATATTGATGACGTGACTGAATTAAAAAAACCATAGGATCTGCATATGAAGCGTAGACGCAAACTGGGCAGTTATTGTAGTTGTAGTAAGCAGTGCACGAGTTTATACAATAGTCAACTCACTCAAAAAACTCCTTGGCAGGCGTGGAGGCATTCGGATTGATCTGGGGCGAGGTGACTGGCATGCAGAGGGGGGTGTTCCATTCGTTGTTGCAGCTGGTCCAGGGCAGGGTTGAGTTGATGGACGCTATGGACGCGATGAGGTAGTACACCGCCCAGCCGATGATGGTGTTGTAGTACATGCCCATGTAGATGTCGATCATGCAGATGGCGTACCCCACACCTTAACAAAAATGAGAGGATTAAATAAATCTTCCTTATCTTTCAAACAATAAATTGATAATTTATCATTTAGTGAAGTAGTAACAAACATAAACAAACAGATATACAAACTCGCTTTTGCATTTATAATATTAGTAGGATTCGTTGTTTTACTTGATTTGCACAGACAATGAATCGATCGAGACAATATCCAACGAGCGACGAAGGTGATATCGGAACACAGGTAAACCTAAAACTTGTTGGAAGGACTATACAACAAAAGTGGCTGGTAAGTTATAGAGGAGAAATGCAAAGGGAAAAATGAGATGGAGAGAAATGGTAGAGGCCTTCTGAGATGAGTAGTTTTGCATGCCTTCTAGGTATCAGATTATAGGTATTGCAGTGGGTATAAGCACTGAGCTATGACCTTTTTGGATTGCTGTAGCACACAAATACAAAGATATTTATATACGATGTTCCCACTGCGATGTTTCAACATGTTTTGTTTTGTTATTTTTGTTTTTTTTTTCTGTATGTGTGAACAATTAAACGCCTTACCTATCTATGCCTACATACCTGTCAATCACGGAGAAAAGAAAATTGTAACAATTCCATGCTCTTGGATACAATAGATTACAGTGCCGATGCCAGATAATTCAAACAAGCACTCGAAGTTATCGATCAAAAATGAAGTATTTATCTGATAAAAGTTTGCATATAAAACTCATCGACTAAATTACACGCTGGGTCGAGGACCTGAGTAATATCACTGGAATATTTATAGAAAATTAAAATATTGATGCCGGGTTTGCTTTCGCATTGTTCTGAATAGTGCCCGGTTGTAAGCGGTAAAGCTATTGAATATTCCTTCAATACGATATACAATGTGGAAGGGACATACCCGTAATAAATCAAACCACGGGCTATACTAGATCACTATAGTGAAATGATAATATAACAGTAAAAAAAAAAAACTTTGACATTTTCACACAAATTGTATTTTTATAATATAAAATGGAATTTTATAATTATCATTTAATCACCATTATGTCTTTTTAATCTCCACTCTTTCTTTCTTATCGTGTGTGTTAGTGACTAACACTAGTGTCAAAGTTTTTAAACCGCCTTAAAGGCCTCTGATATGGTTTTAGGTAACGACCAATGTCAAAGGCAGTGACCGGGACCGACGGCTTAACGTGCCCTCCGAAGCACGGATCATCTTACTTATCAGACAATCAGGTGATCAGCCTGCAATGTCCTAACCAAACTAGGACAACAACACAAAGTCGTTGCCCCCGCCAGGAATCGAACCCGCGATCTCCGGGTATAAGCCGGACGCTCTAACCACTACACCACGGAGGCAGTTAATCTCCACTGCAGGAGCACGACCTTCTCTGTCCTACCAGGGCCATACTTCATCAAAGCAGAGAGAGGATTTGGCCTACACTTTCTACGCTGGCCAGACGTCGCTTTCTACGACGTCTACAGGAAGACTTGGAGTTGCCCTATTCTACTCTGCCAGAAACATGCATAATTCATTTATCATGATTGGATCGCAATGACTTTTGTAATCGGATTAAGTAAATGTTTATCTATGCAAAACAGGTAGATCGGTAGATGATAAAGTGACATAATTAATATCCCGTTTCTGGTGAATAATGGTTAAACTAGTTCATGTGTTGTAAAATATAAGATTGTTGCTTTGTTGTACGAGGGCAGACCATAAATTGGGATGTTTGCTTATCGTGTGGCATTTGACATAGCTTGACGACTACCATACATTGATGAAAGCTGTGACCAATCGAAGCACGGAGGAGCTCAAGATTTTTTAAGCCACTTGTCAATCTGTGGGAAAGAGGCCACACTGTGCCTAGTTTTATACCATTATGCGAGGAACTTCACCCAGGCCATAAACTGCCGTGGCTAATTTGGAAACCGCATACTAAATTGCGAACCTTGGTGCGGCGCAGAAAAACACAATTTGGTCAAAGACAAACAGTGCGATTGTGGCTTCTTTCCTCAAACGATGATCCCACCTTTTATTATGTCCGAATGGGAGAGGGATGAAAATTTTAAAAACGTCTGAAACATTTTTAATTATTTTTATTTTTTTACTTAAATGAAAATATGATGTTTATTCACGATAAATAGGATTGTCTCCGAAAACTAGGAAAAGTTTCAGGCTTTTTCAAATTCCCCATTTCATCTTTTCCCCATTGTCCAAACACCTGCTTCTTGGATGACTTATCTATCGCTTCTGACAATGCAATAGAACTGGCCCGATTCTGGTCCAATAAAATATACCTAAACAAAACCAAAGACACAAAAAAAAGAAGATGCCACTTGTGATCACCCATCCAAGTGCAGAACACGCCCAGGGTAGTCTTACTTGCAAAAGCGTTAATAATGCGTACTTAAACCAAGCCAAAATTACAGCAAAGTCTCAAAAAGAATTACAACTTTGAACATCATTTATTCCTTGCCTTTCATACTACAACTTGACATTGTACAAATCGTCAATCTGTCTTCTATAGCGTTCAAATCCCTTTCAATAAATCAACAAACACTCAAAATTCGATTAATAAACGGCCCGCGTCAATTTTCGCCGCGCAAAACTTGGCGCCAACTTTGACGTTTGTCGCCGCCATGTTGAAATCGAATCAGCGCCATCTGCCGGCGGTAATCAAATGATATCGCATCGCGTAATTAGTTTATTCGATGCGAGATGCGATCTTCAATGATAACAATCTGCAACTTGTGATTGCGAGATTGGATAAAATGATCATAAAATACTCGTAAACTTGTTTTATATTTTATAAATCAGGGTTGGAGCCTTCGAGGGCAAAGGGGAGAATCAAACGTTTATTTACATCTTCACATGCATTTTTAGGACAATATTTTTCTATTTTCGTAAAATCTTGTATCAAGTAGTTAAGTATATTTACCTATATCGACTAAAATAAAAAATGCTTCAATTTACCACAAGGCAGTGTTTGAGCATTACTATAAATAAATAAATAAATATATAGGGAAAAATTACACAGATTGAGCTAGCCCCAAAGTAAGTTCGAGACTTGTGTTATGAGATAATAACTCAACGGTACTATATTTTATAACAAATACATAGGTATAAAGATAAACATCCAAGACCGAGGACAATTTGAAAAAGGCCATTTTCGAACTTGCCCTGACCGGGGATCGAACCGGAAACCTCTGGGTGGCGGACTAGCATGGTGACCATTACGCCAAGGAGGTCGTCAAATATGGGTACATAGATGTTGTATGCATGCGTAATGCCACCAATATGTACTCGTATGCCAAGTGAATGTTATTCCCAAATAAATTGGAACCGAACCCATTGCTCACCCTTCATAGGCCATAAAGCATGCGTTACCGCTCACAACGAGCCTCGACGTAATTTAGAAGTCTTATCGACTCGTGTGACGACTTTCATGGAGTAAATTACTCTCAACTCGGCATTAATAACTTATTTCAGAGTTTTTTTGACCTATTGAAAATATTAATTTATATTTACCAATATGTTCCTGTTTATATGAAATTAACATTTGAAATTAACATTCTTTTCAAAATTTTGAATTTAGATTATTTCTGTACAGACCTATTGACAATTTTTGAAGTAAAATTTTCTTTAGGCGCGTTGGGCATGCACGGAAAGTTTTTTGAGATGGGAAAAAACTATTGAACTCGCGACACCGTTACGAAACCGACACCAATAGCTTAGCTTTGAAGTAGGAACATTTTTTTCTAACACATTAGTCTAAAATTATGTAAATTCAAGCACGAAACGATGAATTCTAGAATACGAACGATTAGAAATTACTCTTTTATTTCATTACGCAGTTCAATAAATTTACTTATTTACAAAAATAATAATCAACTTATTGAGGACTTTCTCTCCATATGTTCGACACTAATAATTATATCTTCAACACATTGATATGGGACCAAACTATCATGGGCTTTCATATAAAAAGTCATCAAAATCGTTTAACAATCGGCGAAAATATATAACATACCTACATTATAAAAATAAAATTGATAATCTTTCCCTTTTTCAAGCTGGTTCAAAAGAAAAATCCAGAAATTCTTGCAAAGAAAAAGAATAAACTTTTACAAGACGATCTTCCGGAAGTATCAATTGGTCAAATTACGTCACAATAGTCACCAAGAGACGACGGTTTAGCGATGTAGCTAATAGATCACGGACGAAAAATGTACGGGCTTCTCTTATAATACAAACCATTTTTTTAATTTTACTTTTTAGGGTTCCGTAGCCAGATGGCAAAAATGGAACCCTTATGGATTCGTCATGTCTGTCTGTCTGTCTGTCCGTCCGTCCGTATGTCACACAGCCACTTTTTTCCGAAACTATAAGAACTATACTGTTGAAATTGGTAAGAAGATGTATTCTGTGAACCGCATTCAAAAATAGAAAAAAAAAACATAAATTTTGAGGGCTTCCCATACTTACAACTGAAACTCAAAAATTTATTTATTAAACTGCAAAAATTATATTGAGGTTTCTAACATCATTTTTTTCTAAACTGAATAGTTTGCGCGAGAGACACTTCCAAAGTGGAAAAATGTGTGTCCCCCCCCGTAACTTCTAAAATAAGAGAATAATAAAACTAAAAAAAATATATGATGTTCATTACTATGCAAACTACCAGCGAAAATTAGTTTGAACAAGATCTAGTGAGTAGTTTTTTTAATACGTCATAAATCGTAAACCGCAATTTATCTTTCATTTAATCAACTCAAATATAAAAATAAAATTAAAAATACAAGACTTTTATATTATGTTACTTGATACTACGGAACCCTTCATGGCCGAGTCCGACTCGCACTTGGCCGCTTTTTATTTTTTTTATTTTTTTATTTATCTTTATTACAAATGTAATAGGCGGACTTAAGGCTATAATACAAGCTTTTATTTAACTTGCAATGTATGTTTGTTCGGGTGGCATCTTTGAACTCAATTTTCAACCAGTTATCCTCAACCGATTTAGCTGAAATTTTGTATACTTGTGTAAGTCGGATGACAATAGAATATTATGAAGTCAATGAGCTGTTCTGATGATGGAGCCAGGAGATATTCGACGGAACTCAGTTATAAAACAACATAACCTCATCGAGTAGGTCTCGTTTGTGTTGTCGTGACGAGTACTTTATGGGAGACGATGCTTAGGGTCTGATCACGCCGACGGATGGTGGTCGATAGAACTCAGTTATAAAACGACTTAGCACAATCGAGTTTGGGCCTATTTCATTTGTCTTGATAAGTACTTTGGCCACACAATAAAAGCTTGTATAAAAAATGTAATTTTTTCAAAAAACGTATCTACCAGTCAACCCACTGGTGATGCCGAGAATAAGAAGTTTTTTTTACAGTGCGAAATAAATTTTTTTACTAACTTCCTAATAGTGATCATTTTGAGTGTGAAGCTTTTCTACGCAAAATAGCCAAAAGTGACCGTTTTTGGCAAATTTGCGTAGAAAAGCTTCACGTTCCCACTTTAAACTGTAAACAGTAGTTCATAAAATAGTTATGAGGGTTATCTAGGGCTTGGTCAAAACAAAATTTTAAATGATACCACTGGACACCGGGTAATACAGGTAGGTTTCATAGGAAAAACCCGTGACATCGATGCGTTTTCCGCGTTTTCTGTAAAATCCATATGATCCGGCAGTCACAGATCCCACTGCAAATATTGGCTCGCCGCTTCATTCCGTGCTTTTCATATCGAGCCTCCGTATCGAGCTTTCCTGCCTAGTGTTGTAGTTACGTTCTAGATTTATATATTTACACATTTATTTACGGTTTTGAGTTGTTACTTTAAAATAAATCAAGTCTATCCCCCATGACAATATTTGTTAAAGTGTGTCAGTCTCACCAATTATACACAACGCGTCTTTTCCACCGTAAAAGGTTTTGATATCACTATACTATACACATAAAATAACCAGGTCATAAAAAAATAAAACTCCTTGGCAATGTCACGGTAACATATTTCTCAATACCTATTCATAACTTTTCTTACAATGCTATCGTTGTGCTTTTCACATTTTAGGAGTTATAGTGTCATGCATGTATGAGTTGTAATGGCGCTATGTTAGGACAATGGTTTTGCACAACAAGGCGAATGGGGTAAAAAAACTTAATTAAATTAATAAAATAAATGCTAAGTGTTAATTTATTTTAGATTTAAGGACGCAGGTAATTTTTAAGGATTCGACAACCAAGTGGTAACTACTCCGACTCGTTCGTTTAAAGAGGTATGCGGCATGTAAGTACATGTCAAAGTGGCTCTCTGGAGTGCCGACAGAAGTGAAAACTTGGTGTCGGTAACGGTGTCGCGAGTTCCATGGTTTTTTTCCATTTCAAATAAATTAAAATTTTTCAAAACTAAAAACCGACTTCCACCCAAACTACTCAACCGATTTTTATAAAATATGGAAAGACCTTGCAAGTATGCCCTTTCAAACAAAAAAGGAATTTTCCAAATCGGTCCCGGCGTCTTCGAATAATCGATGAACATACAAACATACATAAAAAAGATCGCCACGAATTGATAACGTCCTCCTTTTTAAAGTCGGTTAAAAATGCTTTCCGTGCGTGCGCAACGCGCCTAAATAAGTTTTCTGTTAAAAAATAATCCTTATCTACGTCTATGGTCTGTTCGCGCGCAAAATGATACATAATGAATGCACAAAGTAGGTAAGCAAAGTGCAAACGATTTTTCCTACACTGAGCACATTCAGGATTCTATTTATTGCAAATGCGCAGGGAAAATAGTGAATTGTTTTCCATAGGTCTATTTGAACTCTATCATTGCAAAATCGAGTTTAGTTATTTATATCATCATGAAGTTTTGTTTTAACGTTTAGTTGTTTATATCATTCATCATCATTATGAAATTTTGTTTTTTTTGTTTTAAATCGTCTTAAAAAGCTTACAAAATCCAGCTTTTAATGCCCATGTCCATAGGTACAGGTAAAATTCAAACATAGAGG
The DNA here is from genome assembly GCA_963555685.1 of Acrobasis consociella. NCBI lineage: Eukaryota > Metazoa > Arthropoda > Insecta > Lepidoptera > Pyralidae > Acrobasis > Acrobasis consociella. Next base: position 2,139,455 of record OY743118.1, read on the forward strand.
GATCTACATATAGATCTACAACTTCGAATGATATAATATAAGCGTTTCTCCATTTTACTTTTAGAGTTAACTTTTTATTTTTAGCGGCCATTTCTACTAATAATTTTAAACTCAGACATCTAACGGTTGTGTTTTATAATAATAATAATATAGCCTTTTATTCAGATCCATATTACAATTACATACTATATGATAAAATATTTAAACTTACATTTAATGTAAACCTTAATCTAGTCTCTTATTTGGTTTTTACCCCCTACAAAAAAGAGTTATAAGTTTTACGCTATGTCTGTTGGTCTCTCTGTCTTTTGTAAAAGTTGCGTTTTTTCATTGTCTATACATAATTCCTTACAAAATACCTCAACTTATCTCTGCAATACGCATATTGAATTCAAAGATGGCACTTTTCATCAACTGACTACTTTTCATCAACTGACCGTATCACGGTCCACGAGCCGTATATCCTACTGGGGACCTAATGGGAAAGTGAGTTTGTATATTTGTTTGTTTGTTTGTTTGTTTGTTTGTTTGTTACCTCTTCACGCTTAAACTACTGAACCGATTTGGATGAAATTTGGTATGGATATAGTTTGAGACTCGGGGAAGGGCATAGGGTACTCTTTATCCCGAAATTGCCACGGGGAGCGAAGCCCGCGGGTACAGCTAGTACGTATATAAAAATAATAGTTCTATGATTGCTACAATTTGTTTTTCTTTAACATTGTCTCGTAATAAAAAACTTTTTACATAAATCCTTACAAAAACCCGAAACTGTATTTAAGTATTTATTTATTTTATAAACAGCTGTCTTTACAGGTTTTAGCCTAATGTGACATGTTTGCCTTTAAGTTAATTATATTTCCTCAAAGATACCTTTGTGAACTTACTTACATATTGAATTCAAAGATGGCGTTACTTTTCATCAACTGACCGTACACGGTCCACCGTATATACGAGAGGCATTAGGCTAGATGCCTTTATAAATATACAGCAGGCAATGCTTTTAACGCGAAGACAAATGGTGGGGGCCCTTGTTAAAATGTATGAAAGCGGAATCAATGGGCTGGTGGCCTTTGGGAAAGTGGATTGTGGAGTGGCGGGTTTGTTATTGACCCCGTTTGCAAAATTTCAAAGTAAGTGCCTGATTTTTCAAGCTGATTAAATGTATTTGAAATATTATAATGAGTGGAACAAGCTTCACATATGTAGTTCTACTTTTTTTTAGTGAGATAGATTTTTATTTAAAATAATTATGCCATGTGGTTTCCGGCAGAGTAGAATAGGGCCACTCTAAGACCTCTCGTGGATGTCGTAAAAGGCGACTTAAGAAATACAAGCTAAACAAAGCTTATACATCAATGAGACCTCTCCAACCCATCTGGCCAGCAAGAAGAGTGCAGGCCAAACTCTTCTGACTGCTCTGGCCAAGTATGGCTTTGATAGTACAAAGAGGGTCGTGCTCCTGCAGCGGAGACAAAAAGATTGAAAATGATGATGATTTAAATAAGAAGAATAAAGTAACTAGTTACAAATTTACGACAAAAAATCACCCCGTTAAATATTTGTACTTAATTTAAAACCACATTGTATAAAACAAATGTTTGAGTAATGAGTACCGCTGTATAAAAGCACCATCAGATTTTACTTCCCTATCAAATTTGTCGCAAAATAGTCGCAAACAACTTGAGAATGAAACGTCTAGAAACATCAATCGCATCGAATGATTTCCCAATCGCTGGTTTATTCCAAATAAAGGTTTTTACAGACAATGCGGGAGGGTGAGCTGGAAGGGTCCCGTGGGAGCGATCCACAATCACTTAGTACGCAAATAATACGGCGTATCGAGTGATGCTTGATTTCTTGTGTCTGTTATCTTGTTTTATTTATCCAGAAGATTTTGTACTAATCGACTCCTGTCGGATTTTGTGCAATATCTGTTTAATATATTGTTTTTTGAAAGAAATATTATTAAAATTATATTTAGTAGCTGTATCTGTCTTCTTTTTGAACGTTTGCATACGTAGTGATTATAATACCTATTTTTGGTTTGTCACAAAATCTCAAGGTTCAAACATTCTTAATGTTTCTTTGTAAGATATATTTTTGTTATTGAGTAGTTGATTTTTCAATTTTTTGAAGACAAATGTTTCTGTTCCATTCTTACTTTAGTCGAAGAAGAATTTTTTTAAATAAGTAAAAAAAAACTATAATCGCGTTAGCTCCAAATAAAAAACTTGTTATAGGATTCAGCGATACTATATTTTATGATAAATATGTACATTGAATAAAAGACTCAAGACCAGGGAAAATTTGAAAAATTTCAATTTCCGACTTTTGGCTGGGGATCGAACTCATAACCTCCAAATGGCGGATTTGAGAGGGAGGGTCCAAAACTTCCAGTCATACTTATACCATAAAAATTCTAGGTCTATGCATTGGACAGAATAGCAGCGTCCCATGACTGGAAGTTTACCCTGTGAGGACTTGAGAATACATTATAGGTATGTTTGTTTGTTTTTCGTGTGTGTAAGTGACCAACACTAGTGTCAGATTTTTTAGTCTGCCATGCCGTAACTTAACGACTGTCATACAATGATGACAGCCGGGACCAACGGCTTATATGTGCCTTCCGAAGCACGGAGAAGCTCGAAGAATTTTTATGCCACTTGTGGCCACCCATCCAAATGCGCACCACGCCGGTCGCTTTACTTAGCTAATTATGCGCACTCCAGCCGTACCACCCAGCTCCTCAATATAAGTATGTTGGTATTACTTTACAACCTTGTGGGAACTCCACCTGTCCCAGCTAAGTAAAGGTGTGTTCCCTAAATTCTAGAGGTCGTAGAGCAAGAGACTAATAGAAATAGAGAATAAATTGATTTATTATGCAACAGCACTGATACAAGAAATTACAAGTGCTGAGATGTTATTCGTATCTGAGAAAGAGGAATGAGTCAGAATGATGAGACAACAATGTGTCTGGAATTTAAAATGATATGAAATGATAGCTCCCATGCTGGTCTGGGAGAAATAAAAAAAAAACTAAGAATGTACCAGCTGTTTCTCTTCCCACGCAGATCGTAAAAGCCGATCGAGGGAATGGGCAAAAATGCAAATCATGTTAACAGGCGATGCGGCTAGCAACCCATCACTGTATTGATTGCTTTTCCATCTTCTCGCCCACCATGACGCTAAAAGTGGCTTTTGGGTCTTGCGGCCCTGGGCTCTGCATAGAACTGCAAGACCCAAAATGCTCTGTCTGCCCCATTAGGGATAAAGACGTGATAGTATGTATGTATATATGTATGAAATGATAGAAAGAAGGTGGGCAAGAATATTAAGGTTGGAGCTCATTGTAACATGGTAACAACCTTACCTTTTAACGCCGGGCAGATTCTCTTCCAGAGCGTGAGGCATCCGCAGCGGTGGTACTGCCCCAACGCCAGCTCCATGAAGAACAGGGGGAGACCTCCGAACAGCAGCATCACGCAGTACGGGATCAGGAACGCACCTGCCGCAAAAAACTGGTTAGAAAATTAAGCTTCATTGACAAGGAGTCAAATAAATCGGCCCAAAGTAATCGGACAGTGTGGCCTGTGGAGAACAGCCATTTTGACCCCGTTTTTGGGCTTCAAGTATTTTTCTAAAATAATGTATTTGTCGGAAACGCTAAGTTTGTGAACCTTTTTTTTTGTAATTATTTGTATTATTTTGAACATCAATTGTAATTTGTTCTGATTGTAATGACTTGTATGATTAATAAATACTATAATATTTTACACAGTTAACATATTATGTATATTACATAAAAAAATGTATGTTATTATTTACATTTGCTATTAGCTAAAATTAGATACAGAATAGATGATTTTCTTTTGAAAACAGAGTTTATGAACTATCTAATGAAAAAGTTTGAAAGCTATATCTTCAATGACATAGGAAATATCAGCGCGTGACAGCCTAAAATGGTACTAAACACCGTAAGCTATGACAATACACCTAATATTATAAATGTGAAAGTGAGTTTGTATGTTTGTTTGTTATCACTTTACGCTTCAACCGCTGAACCTGTTTAGATAAAATTTTGATACCCAGGGAAGGACATAGGATAGTTTTTATCCCGAAATTCCCACGGGGAGCGAAGCCTACGACACAGCTAGTAGTTTATAAATAGCATAGTATAGCGTTTAGACATCCAGATACTTTTGAGGAATAGATCTGCATTGCAACCCAGAAAAAAACGTGTACAATACACGTATTTTTATCTTTTATCTGACAAATAAATTAAGAAGATAACGCTAAAATTGCCTTTTGGGTCTGGCGGTCCTGGGCTCTGTCTGTTAGAGCTGCAACCCAAATTGAAACTCATAGAAACGGCGCCCTGGAGAGGGGAATATAAGGTATAAAAAAGTTACCTCCTCCATTCTGGTAACAGATGTAGGGGAACCGCCAGACGTTGCCGAGGTCTACTGCGAACCCCACCACGGCGAGCAGGAACTCCGCCTTTTTGGCCCAGGTCTCCCGCTCGCGCTCCGGAGTGAGGGACACCACCACCGACCGGGTTTTCTGGGTCTGCTGGACACAAATAATATCATCAACATCATCATTTCTCTACTCTGCCTGTGTGGTTTCTGGCAGAGTAGAATAGGGCCACTCCAAGTCCTCCTGTGGATGCCGTATTAGACGACTTAGAAAATACAAGCTAAACAAAGCTTATATAAACATCAATGAGACCTCTCCAACCCGTCTGGTCAGCGTGGAGAGTGTAGGCCAAGTTCTCTGGCTGGCTCTGGCAGTATAGAGAGGATCGTGCTGCAGTGTAGACCAAAAGACCTGATGATGATGACTCTAACCTTCCTACTAATGAATTTTATTTGAGACAGTGCTTTGAGTCAGATGTACGAAAGAAAACTTAGTCTCAGTAAAATTCCTTTTTCTAGCCTAGTGCACGTAGGCAGAGTATGTAGAAATAGGAAAGCGCTCCTCATTACGATATAGCTAATCCGACCACGTCAAAGGACACGTGTGGCTCTGTGCTAATTAATTTCCATTTCTGTTGCAGCATATTGTCTGGCTTCTCTACTGTATTTGAAGCTCGTATGCATGTAACGATTAGGTGGAAGGCTATACCGGTATCTGAGGAATAGAAAACGAAGATAGTTTATACAAGTTTGTCTGTCTGTCAGTCGGTCTGTCTGTGGCATCGTAGAACTCGAACGGACGGACCAATTTACATACATACACACTATCACGTCTTTATCCCTAATGGGGCAGACAGAGCATTTTGGGTCTTGCGGTTCTATGCAGAGCCCAGGGCCGCAAGACCCAAAAGCCACTTTTAGCGTCATGGTGGGCGAGAAGATGAAAAAGCAATCAATACAGTGATGGGTTGCTAGCCGCATCGCCTGTTAACATGATTTGCATTTTTGCCCATTCCCTCGATCGGCTTTTACGATCTGCGTGGGAAGAAAAGCAGCTGGTATATTCGAAGTTTTTTTATTCCTCCCAGACCAGCATGGGAGGACCAATTTCAATACGGGTATTTCACGTGAAAGCAACTTCCCTTGCGGTGGTTCTTAGCCGTGTAAGACTAAAATCGGTTTAGTCGTTTAAAAGTTATTCTTCTTCTTCTTCTTCTTCTTCTTATCGTGTGTGTTGGTGACTAACACTAGTGTCAGAGTTTTTAAACTGCCTTAAAGGCCTTTGACATGGTTTTAGGTAACGACCAATGTCAAAGACAGAGACCGGGACCGACGGTTTAACGTGCCCGTGAGGCGAACGCTCTAACCACTACACCACGGAGAAAGTTATTGGGTGTTCAAAACGGTTTTGAATTTACCTGGCAAATAATAGATCATCATCAATAAATAAATTCAAGAACTAGGTTCTTGTCGGTGGAGTATTTTCCATGTCTCCCTATTTTCCGCTAAATGCTTGACCTCCTTATACGACACAACTTTTGCCTTTTCTTTTACTTCATCCATGAAGGACCTTCTTGGTCTTCCTTTTCCTCCTATAGATAATAGATAGCGTTACTTATCTACTATACCATGATTTCCAAAAAAGAAAAATACCAAAAAGTACAATGGGCGGTCTAATCACTCCAAGCGATCTCTTCCAGAAAACCAGTAGATGGAAAGGAATGTGAGAAAGACAAAGACGGTGGAGCAACTGACTAAGTATGAAATATAATATCAAAAGCAAATAAAAATTGCCGTGTGGTTTCCGGTAGAGTAGAATAGGGCCACTTTAAGTCCTCCCGTGGATGTCGTAGAAGGCGACTTAGAAAATACAAGCTAAACAAAGCTTATAAACATCAATGAGACCTCTCCAACCTGTCTGGCCAGCGAGGAGAGTTTAGGCCAAGTCCTGTGGCTGCTCTGGCCAAGTATGGCTCTGGTAGTACAGAGAGGGTCGTGCTCATAGAGTACTATAATATATCTGAAATAGAGAGCCATCTCGCGTAATTTGTCTGCCAACACTTTAAGCCGCAAACGTAGTGACATCTATTATTCTTATTCCAATACAACATAAATAACAAATATAAAATATTAAATTTTACTTGTTCGATGTGGGATTTGAACCTGAGATTCCTGGGTGATATCATTGATATCTCAGTTGAATAGTTTCGAATACGTTAACCGCTTCGCCACTCGGGCTTGGTACCGAGCGCGCGAAATTTTCACTTATACTTTAACAATAAATTTATAGAAAAACGTATAAAAGATTTTTCATCGGCCTTTGGTGGGATTTGAACCCAAGGGATTCACGAATAGTTTCGAACGCGTAAACCATTACACCATCTAGATTTCATACTGAGGTCGCGAAATTATTGGTTATACTATGCTTAGCACCGTGAAATTAAGACTGAGAACGCATGTAGTGCGACATCTATACAAATGCTAACAAACTAATAACTAAAAGTGGTTTTGATAAATAGTCCGGAATAAGATAAATAGATGACGTCGTTCGAAATGAAAAATTCCCAATGTATGGCACTTTCACCCCCCTGGTCGTGCTTCTGTAGTCGAAACAAAAAGACCTGATGATGATGATTAGCTTCTTCCTTCTTTTGAGCCTTGCAAAGTTCAGGACGTTAGTTTGACACTTGACAAAATTTGAAAAAATAGTGCAACTCACGATTTCGCCGTAGAAGGAGACTGCACCAGTTAACTCTTGACCGAAATGGGGTATTGTACCAGTTGTACGATGACGATGGCACATAATTTTAACACCAGTAGTTCTGTGAGAACAGTAGACCTTGCGAGCTTTTATAACTTTTACAACCACGGAATTACCGATATTTTAATCGTTTTCCTGGCAAAGAAAAGCCACTTGAGGGTTTTGAACTACTGTAGGGAAGAAAGTAGACAGGCCTACCGCCTATCCTTTACTTTTAACATTAACTTACACATGGGATGTGACTTACTACTGGTTGTGGTGGCGGGGCATCGGCGGGGGGCGCGGCGGGCGCGGCCGTGGTGTCTGGCGTCGGCATCTCAGGGGGGTCGCACTCGCCGTTCCGCCGCTCCGGCCCCGGGCTCTCCGCCTAATAATAAAAAAAATATTTTGTAGTCAAATGAGAGTGCAGGCCAAATCCTCTGGCTGCTCTGGCCAAATATGGCTCTGGTGGTACAAAGAGGGTCGTGCTCCAATAGTGGAGACTTAAAAGACCTGATGATGATGATGATGTAGTCAAGTCTTCGAAAGGTAGCAGAGATGTCATTTCTTTATTACTACTACCTATTCACGGTGAATTTCTTGGAGCCGAAGGCTACTTTATAAGGATCGTTAGTAAAACCTAAATAGTCAATAAAAAAATCTGAGAAAAAAAACTGTTGACTAGAACTCGAAAGTAAAATCATGCGATCAATTAGTAGTACCGCCGCCAAGCGCCGCCGGCGCCAACCGCCCGTCCAGAGTTCATCGAGGTCAGACGGCAATTTCGGACAGGCGTAACTACGTGGTCTCGATCGAAAATCATTTTCGCATCTTTTTTATCTTAAGTCATACAATTTAGATTATGTATATGGATATAGTAATTTATTAACTATAACTACATTCTTTTTTCCAAAACCAATGAAAAGTCAGCGAGTAGATAAACCTTTTAATGTGTAAGTAAAAAACGCAATTTAAGTATGTATGATAAAATACCGCTTCGCCCTTGTTACTTTGGTCCAGACCAGACCATAATATGGTCGCTGATCCATAATATTAGTTATCTTTAAACTTAAAATAGTAATAGTCGAAAATAAATATGATCAAAGAGTTTCATCATAGAATGTCATCAACGTTATTATGTTTCACTGCTTATTTCTTCTTTACAGCCTATTTGTCGTCCACTACTATTTACAATATTGAAACATCTCCAAGTCAAAACTCGAACAACAGATTATGTAAGCATTAAACAAGCCAATGAAAGCGACTGGTTTTATCACCAGTAACGTCTGAATGACCCATAAAAGCACAAAAGACGATTCCGCTTACGTCACGCTAAGCCCTTAATTTTGTTATAAGATGCATTTATCTCGAATAAAGCCAGCATTACACAGTATAACATCATGGGTATTGTGGACCCAGGATAAGATGGTAGGGTTAAATTTGTTAGTTTCGTCATCATTATTATCTTCATCGGGTCTTTTTTAATCTCCACTTCAGGAACACGACGCATAATAAATAAACAGACTAGTGGAGACCTTGCGAGTCACTTTCAACCCGTTGAATTTTATCGGATAAAAAAGTTGTTCACACAATTAGTTGCGTATTAATAAGGGTAACAAAAAAGTTTTTTGAGAATCCTTATCATTGCCTGCTTACACAATTTTACGCGAATCAGTTGTAAAATGAGAAGAGACAGACTGACAGACGGTGAAAAGCATTTTTATTAAATTCAATTTATTTATAAAAAAGCAATTACTTTGTGTATGAAATTGGAATCAGTAAAATTAAATAAAAGATACAAAATAATAATAATATGTCATAAATAATGTAATCTTGACCATTCTCGAAACCGAGACGCTTCACCTGCTCGAATACTATTTATTTTAAGTTACTGAACGTTCAAGTATCAATAAACGTATTTAGCCTTCCTTTCCCCCAGAAGCAAACTAACAAGGTGTCTATTTTCATTACCGATCGCCTGGAATTAAGTGCGAATAGAGCAGTTAAGTTAAGAGCCTAACCGAATTACTGCTAATCCATACATTAAAGACGCTCAAAGGAAGCGGCACGCGGGGTACTAATCTTAAATTGTTTTATGATTCGTTAAGTCTATTCGTTTCGCTTTTCGTGTAAAGTGGTCAATATTGGTGTCAGATTTGTCAGTCTTCTTATTTTTTATATAAATTGATGTTTTTATTTTTAGTTATAGTTTTAATTTATAGAATAACATAATTTTTTGTAATAGTTTTAATTTATAGAATAACTTTTAGTTTAACATACATACATACATATATACATACTATCACGTCTTTATCCCTAATGGGGCAGACAGAGCATTTTGGGTCTTGCGGTTCTATGCAGAGCCAAGGGCCGCAAGACCCAAAAGCCACTTTTAGCGTCATGGTGGGCGAGAAGATGGAAAAGCAATCAATACAGTGATGGGTTGCTAGCCGCATCGCCTGTTAACATCATTTGCATTTTTGCCCATTGCCTCGATCGGCTTTTACGATCTGCGTGGGAAGAGAAGCAGCTTGTACATTCTAAGTTTTTTTATTTCTCCCAGACCAGCATGGGAGTTAGTTTAACATAATTTTATTATTATTAGATATTATTATGTCTTGTAAAAATAATAATCGACAAATGGTCTTCTGACATAACTAGACGATTCCCGTACGTAAAATGATAGGAGATAAAGGGAATGCCGTACAGGTTACCTCTTCAACAGGGTTCTTCTTATATTTAAGAGCTGGGCACTTGTCGGTGGAGTGCTTTCCATGTCTCTCTTTCTTTCGCTAAGTTCTTAACCTTCAACAGGGTTAGCCATATCATATGGAATAGCGTTTGGATTCGGTGAGCAACAGCTGTTTACACTATAATATAGGAATGCCTTTCAAAGATTTAAGCAAATAAACGATATAGGTAAAGAACGGTTTGACCAGCCCCTGGTTGGAACCAACGTCTTCCGAAGCAAGGAAGTGCTAGAGAAAATTTCTTAAAACAAAGTTTAAACAAAGTTCTTTTTTCCGCCACTTTGCCCATCATTATACACTAAAAGGTAGTATCACTAATTGACCGAGCGAGCGAAGCGAGCGAAGCGTCTCAGTTTCGAGATTGGCCAAAAATTCTTTTGTCCGTCTGTCTGTCTGTCTGTCTGTCTGTCTGTTCTCGCCTACAGGTCGCATTTCTTAACCGATTCTCATGAAATTTTGTAAGCAGGTTCAGCAACTAAATAGAATTTTTTTGTCGAGCCAGTTTTTCGAAATTTTTCAAAATGGCGGAAATATGGGGGTTTGAAATTTTAAAACTGTCGTATATCCGCCATTTCAAAATATTTTCAAAAATGTCATTTGATTTTTTTGTTGCCATTATAAAAACGCAACTTTTTTATTTGAACAACTTTTTTGTCTGAACAACTTTTTTATACGGTATACTTGAACGAGTTTAGGGTGACTCGCGAAGTCTAGCTGACTGAGCCGTAACGGATATACAATACAAATCTTTTTACAAAATATACTGAAACTATTTAAGGGTCAATTCAGTCCGGGTTACTGAACAACTTTCTTAAAATGCATATCTACCGTGGGAATCAAACCCACGACTTCCGAGTTACAAGGTCAATGTCTTGACCACTATTTTTAAGAAAAGAAGAAAATTGACATACTTTTATTTTGTTGCGTACATTGAATACCATCTAGTTCACAAAAAAAAACAATAGATGTCGCAAGAAAATTTTTTAAACTCGTAGAACTCGCTATGGGTTTTTTTATAAGTTTACAAGATCGACTTGATTTTTCAGTCAACTTCTAGAAGGAGGTTATCAATTCGACATTTTTGTTTTTTTTTGTATGTTACTTTATAACTCCGTCAAATACGAACCGAATTAAAAAAATATATATGTTTCGTTTTAAAGAATGCATTGCAAGGTTGATCCCATGTAATTTTTTTTAAGATCAGACAAAACATCTTGGAAGTGGAGACCGAAATTCTTCAAAAGACAACTGCAGCTCAAATATTAATAATACATTTGCATGCTCATATCACTTTCTAATATAAACTGATTCTAATGATTCAATGTTTGTTTGGAAGAATTGCTTATAAGTTTCTTATATTTTGAATGAAAATCTGATGAAGGGTTTTGGATCTGGGGAATAAAACTCCGGAAAAAAAGACAGCAAGTCATGCTTAAAACCAATTTGTGAGTTAAAAAGGGCTTGGTGAATGGTGCATTAGGCACTGTTACTCAATTGGTTTACCCCCTGAATTGCTCCCCACCTACAGATTAACCTTTGGTGATAATGAAGCAATTTGACACCTACACTGGGCCACATGGATCGGATCTGGATCACTTATTAAAGATAATTCCTTCTTTCTTAATTATATCAGCTTTTTGTTTAGCATTTTGTTTCTAGAATTAGTTGTTGTTCACCGCATTCAACTTTGTTACACTCAAATTAATGTTAATGAGGTTAACGTCGTTGGTGTAGCTATTAGTAATATTTAAGATTTTGTACTTAACACGTTGAACGCCATGTCGGACACCATGTGGTCGACAGCATACTTTCCCCTGGGGCCGTGCCAAAAAATAAAGAACGTCCAAAAATTGATAGGGATTTTTTTTTTAAATATCGTTAAGAAATAACCTAAAAATAATGGGAAACTTATAGAACAGAGACATTATGCATTATTTTCTGAGATGTTAAATGGCAGACACCAGTGTCCGTCACGGCCTGCTAGAACGTCCAACCGTATTTCCTTGCGCGGGCGCCACGCGGGTCCTACTGTCGGCTCCCCCTGCACTATGCCGCGTCGCCCTCACCAGCGAGCCCCAGCGAGCGAGACGCCCTTTACTCGTTCATTTGCCTTTGCGTTTGCATAGGAGAAGGTCGTGGTGTTATTGAAAATTAGGGTTCCGTTGGAGTTACTCCGCCATGACAACAATATCGTCGGCAAATCGAAGGTGAGTGATATACTCGCCATTGATGTTGATGCCAAATCCTTCCCGTTCCAGAAGCTTGAAGGCATCTTCCAGTGCAACGGTGAACAGCTTCGGAGATATAACGTCTCCCTTTATTACACCTCTATGCAATGGAATTGCCCTCGTGCACTGCTCCTGTACTCGGACTGACATAGTGGCATTACTGTATAAGCATTTCAACACTTCGATATACCGATAGTCAATACGACTTCGTTGAAGGGACTGAAGCACGCACGGCCCATATTTCGATCTAATCGAAGGCTTTTTCATAGTCCATGAACCCCAAGCATAACGGCCGGTTATACTCCCTCGTCTTCTCTATAACCTGCCGCAGCGTATGAATGTAGTCCAAGGTACTAAAACCTTTACGGAAACCGGCTTGTTCGGTAGGCTGGAAGGCATCGAACCTGTTTGCGAAACGATTCGTGTTGACCTTCGAAAACAAATTATATACATGACTCAGGAGCGTGACAGGCCTATAGTTCTTCAATAGAGTGTTATCTCCCTTTTTGAAGAACAGGACCACAACGCCCCTGCTCCAAGCTTCCGGCGTTACGCCCTCGAGCAGAACGAAATTAAAGAGCCTCAGAAGGACTTTCAGTACCGGCGTTCCGCCCGCTTTCAGAAGCTCTGCTGTAATTCCATCCTCGCCCGGCGCCTTGTTGTTTTTAAGCTGTTTGAGGGCCAACCTATGCATATATATGTCCGGGATATCTTCGGTATAGTGTCGGGTTAGCTTGGCTCTTGGGTCTTTAGCCATTTGTTTACTGGGTTGTGAAACTGAGGTATACAGCTGTCCATAAAACCTCTCAATCTACGCCAGACGGAGGACGTCGCGCCGCCGTTCTCCGTCTTCAGCTTCATCAATCGACTTTGCCCAACCGACATAGCTCTTACAAACATTTTGAGCCTTTGTTGTGCTTTATCGTCTCCTTAATACATTTAGTATTAAAAGGAGCGGATGTCGTGTCGCAAGGACTTTTGCTCTTGCTCCCTTTGTAAGTACTTACATACATACATACACATTCATTCGAAAAACATAACCCTCCGTCTGTCGCAGTAGGATAAAAAAGTAGTGTTTCATATTTACTTTTACAAAATAAGTCGAAATATTGGTAAACCGTAGAATTATTCACGAAAAGGTAACTTCTTACGTTAATTATTACCTACGGAACCCGGATTACTTATTGGATACGTGCTTGACTGATAACTATTATAATTTTTATGACTTTCTAGTGCAATATAAAGGCAAAAAATATGTATACCTAACTGTAACCTCACTAAATTAAAAATCAAAACACTTATTGTAATGTGCTCAAAACAGTTTTTGGACACAACTTGTTGAAAAGCCCATAAATTCTAAGTCCTTTCAATTTTTTTTGTGCCAAGTGACCAGATTGTACTGTGGGGCCGCGCGGACCACTTCCCCTTGTAAAAATAATCGAAACACTGTCTGCCGGCCGTGTAGAGGCATTTAAAGTCACCGAGGGTACGCGGACACACGGTGTTCGCCGCGGCGCCCTGGACCCGATATGATGCGGTCACATGGTGTCTGCCGCGGCCCACTAGGCTAAACATGGTTTTGAGTCTGGCGTTCTACGTGTTAATTACGAAATTTGTATAGTTACACTGTTTGTTAATCCTATGTACAATAAATAAATAAAAAAAACCCTCTTATATTAGCTTGGGCAGTAACCATCCACAAATCGGGATGTTGCTACGTTGCCCTCTCTCGTTTTCGCCGACTAGCGGACATAGTATTGGAGCCATTTAATTTAGACCGCCTTACCAGAATAGCTAAATGAAACTTCTTCTGTTAAGAATAGAGGAGGAAAAGAGATTGCATAAGCTAGCAAATGTAAGGGGTGGGCAATGGGTTTAGTAAGGAGGGGTATACTTCAATGGGGCTTATGCGTAAAGGATAGGCGGTAGGCCTGTCTACTTTCTTCCCAACAGGTTTCAAAACCCTCAAGTGGCTTTTGCTAAGCCAGGAAAAAGATTAGGATATCGTTATTCCATGGTTGTAAAGTTATAAAGGCTCGCGAGGTCTACTGTTCTTACAGAACTACTAGTGTTATAGAAATGAGCCAGGTATAATCGTGTTATATTTCTACTAAAGAAACATCTAGGTCATTTGACCTAGATGTTTAAATTTTTTTCGTCGCAACAATTTATCTTTTCATCCCTATGGTTGGCTGGGAGAGAATGCTTTGAGCGTTTAGTCCGCCAATTGTAAACAATTTTAATCGTGAATCAATAAAGTTTGAATAAATAAATAAATATCTATTCAAGAGTAATTAATTTAAAATTTATGACTGTCAGCGAAGTTAGCTTTTAATTCGAGAATCTCAATTTTATAAGCGGTCTTCAAGAGTAATCAAAACAAAATAACTTGTCAAAGAAATAAAGTAGGCTGCGTCTCGCTAAGCCTGTTCAAACCTGAGACCCTGTGTTTGCCCAAACCAGTTTACCCATAGCCATAACGACGTTCCAAAACCTTAAGGTCACTTTCCATTATTTTTATTTGCGAAGCAATCTGCGGCGTCGGGTTGTCGTCTCGGCAAACAAGGCAAATTGTCAGTGTGTTTACACCCTTACAACCGCTGTTTTGATGAATTTGGACAAGAAAATGTCAGGATTTTGTTTGAGATTGACGCTTTATAACGGGGCTATTCAAATATTACTTCACAGCGATGCAAATGTGTTATGTGACAGTGAGATGGACCGGAAAAAAAACCGCGACATGAAGAGGAAGGAGTTGGTTAAATAGTTATCGCATGAGGATAATGTGCCTTTCGTCCAAATTAGCTTTTTCGGCATCACTTGTAGCCTTGTAGGTTGATTGGTAGAAAAGTCCCCGGGCCTTAAGCCCACCTGTAAATTTTTTTGTAATAAAGTTAAATAAATAAATAATACGGATAAAAGTGGTTAGCTCTTCGAAAAGTCAAAATTCTTCGTAACGTAATATGTGGACGGCCCCTAAATGCCAGGATCATTTGAAAGAAGTTCGCTTCAAAAAAGGAAGCAACTTGAAAAAAATGCCATTATACACCAACGAAAATGAGGTGACAATCTGAAAGAAGGTGACAATCCGATGTTTTTTCAGGATTTTGGGGTTGTTCCTATAATAAAAGTTGTTCATATTACTTAGCACTTTCATCCTCTTTCGAGGTACCATCCCTTTTACGTTGTTGTATAATCAAAGAGAGACTTTCAATTAGAGTAAAAGTATAAAATATGGTTTTAATTGAATTGCTTATTGAATAATCATGACTTCTAAATTGATTGATTTTTTTGAATAGGTAAGTACAATTTATTCTGGCCCAAATTTTAAGAGATGGAACAGAGAAGTTTCATTTATCTTTTTAAGATCAATATCTTCAATAAACTTACTATTTACATTTTGTAAAACCTTTTTTAATGAAACAGAATTACTTACTTATCGGAAAACCAAAGGGCTGGCACTTTCTTCGGCTTTAGAAAGCGTTTCCACGATGAATGACAATGTTTTTTTAACAACTCTTTAGACTGTATCTACTCTGTTATAAAAAAGACGTGGTAATATATCTATAGGTATATGTACCATACCAATGCTATTAGCATTAAGTCCCCCTTTTGTACCATATTGTGTTAGTAAATAAAGTTTAAATAAATAAATAAAATAATAATAATTACATACATACATAATATCACACCTGTTTCCCACATGTATCATACAAATTAAAAATCCCCGACTTTCAAGAATGTCTTTATATAAGAATCTAGTGATGTGTAACGAAACTATATATTCCAATTGATATTTGTTAGGCAAATAAAAACCCCTGACTTTTAAGTGTTAGCCCCATAACTTATCAACGACTAAACCGATTTTCATCAAACATAGCTGAGAATCCCATGCTGGTCTGGGAGAAATAAAAAAACTTAGAATGTACCAGCTGCTTCTCTTCCCACGCAGATCGTAAAAGCCGATCGAGGGAATGGGCAAAAATGCAAATCATGTTAACAGGCGATGCGGCTAGCAACCCATCACTGTATTGATTGCTTTTCCATCTTCTCGCCCACCATGACGCTAAAAGTGGCTTTTGGGTCTTGCGGCCCTGGGCTCTGCGTAGAACCGCAAGACCCAAAATGCTCTGTCTGCCCCATTAGGGATAAAGACGTGATAGTATGTATGTATGTATGTATAGCTGAGAACCACTGCTACTGCACCGCTGAGAACTGGCTTTTACGGAAATAAAACTGCATCGAAATCCGTCCGAGTTTAAGAGCTACAGACAGATGCCACAGACTCACAGACAGACACTAGCAAACTTACACCACCCCTCATTTTTGTCTGGGGTTAAAAACCACTACCTCCTCCTTGATTATTTTCTGAAACTCACTCTCTCACTCACTGTATAAAAACTACAAATTCGATAACACTTGTTGCTTTTGCCTCTTGTCCCGCCGCTTCGCAAAGTAGGGTTATCAATCCTACGTGATCTTTTTTGGAACGAAGTTCCTTATCGCGTGTTGCGAAAGGGGGCTAGACGGAAAAAATTAGGATCAAAAGTTGTAACGACACTTTTTACTATGTTGTAAGCCGTGCGGCTGTTCATGTTTCTCTGTCTGTCTCTCTCTCTCCTAATTAATCGAAAGGAACTTCGTTCCATCCGGGTGTCCCTTGACATCTCTCAAGTTTTTTTATATATATTCGTCGATTATTCAAAGACTCCTGAACCGATTCGGAAAATTCTTCTGTAACTTTTTGGTTTTGAGAATTTTCAAAACCCCAATTTATATACAATTTTTCAAAACTAAAAGTCGACTTCACCTCCAAACTACCCAAACGATTTTGATAACATTTCTTTGGGACCACATATCAAATATACTCTTTCAAACAAAAAAAAATCTAAATCGGTCCAGGCGTTTTGGAATAATCGGTGAACATACATAAAAAACATTTTTGAAAGCGATAAATTGATAACATTCTCCTTATATGATTTTAGAGTTTCACGGTCACAATTACTGTTATTAGTATTACGGGACTTACCGCGATTAATATCGTTTTTTGCCAGATATTTCGACGGCCCTTCTGCCATCATGGTCGCTGGCCGACTGCAACATTCTCCTTTTTTGGAGGTCGGTTAAAAAGGCACAATAAACTCTCCCACCACACAGCCCTACTTATTTGCCAGAATCCGTCGCAATTACTCCCGTCCCACAACCTCCCTGTTTTTACTCGCTCTCCGGAGCGCCAACCGAAAGTGTTTTAAACTATTTAGTTTCCAAATAAACACTTCGTACTGTGAAAATGAGTTTCTTTCGGCGTTTCTTCTCAGCAATAGTATTGTATTGTATTGTAAATTCTTTATTGTACATAAATCGACATAATTTAAAAATAAATGAAACACAACAGTACAAAGGCGGACTTATCCCTGTCAGGGATCTCTTCCAGTCAACCCTACAACCAGAGGAGATACTGGTCAAAGGTGGTGTGGAAAGCTGTACAATACTTACAAACTAAGACACTTAATTAATAAACCTACACATTATCTATATATATATATATATATATATATATATATATATATATATATACTTACACTAACAGATCTAAATACGATATAAGATATATAAATAAACATATACAGTTTATATTTAACTCAATCCAAATCAGGAACCTTCATAAAATAATTGTATCCTATTAGTCGTTACGAAGCGCTGGTGTCGGTAGCTATAATTACACATCACCATCATCATCATCATCAGGTCTGTTTGTCTCCACTGCTGGAGCACGACCCTCTCTGTACTACCTGAGTCATACTTGGTCAGAACAGACAGAGGACTTGGCCTACACTCTCCTCGCTGCCCAGACGGGTTAGAGAGGCATTGATGTTTATAAGCTTTGTTTTATTTAGAGAACGGGTTACTCACGTATAGAGTCAGCTACTGCCGACATGTTTCGACCTCATCCGGAGGTCTTCATCAGGGCGAATGTGACGAGAGGCCCGTACACCGCACCGGCTCGCGACACACTCAATACGTGACTCTATACGTGAGTAACCCGTTCTCTAAATAAAACAATGATTGTATCTCACGTTAGTTTTAATCAAAAAATTTATAAGCTTAGTTTAGCTTGTATTTCCTAAGTCGCCTTCTACGACATCCACGGGAAGACTTGGAGTGGCCTTATTCTACTCTGCCGGAAGCCACACGGCAAACTTAACTACACGTAATCACAGAATTAATGAAAGTTGACGTAATTTAAGTGTGTGCCTTACTGCTTATTGACGATTAAAAGTGCCTGTAGAGGTCTAATTACTGAATAAATATTTGAATCTTTGCAACTACGTAAGTATCTAGTCAATCGGAATGTTTAGATTTTCTTTATTTTAGAAATTTTTACTTTTAAAAAATATTAAATCTATTTTGATTTAGTATTTTAAATATAAGTAATTCAAACACTGCCCAACCCTGCATATAAAGAAAGAAGAAAGAAAGAAAGAAAAAAATTGGTTGTTTGTAAAGTAGGTTTACGATCGAGATGTTTACGTGATAACGTTCGTCTTCTGGCAGCGCTCGAGATGAGACGGGAGATCGGTCCGTCTCTCTCTCGTTATACCTGCGATCGCGCTCGTGAGGTTTTGGTGTGACACAAGTTTCTGAACATGTCACCCGACTAAAACGATTTTAAAGACGTTATCACGTCAAAAATGTTTATTTGGTACAATTTCTTATAACATTCAATAAACAAAATAAATTTTAGAAATAGTTGGTTCAGTGTATATTATTTTTGTGCATTGTAGTTTGTAGGATAGTCGTCGTAGTCAGGTTTATACAAAGTGGAAGGGACATACCCGTAATAAATCGAACCACGGGCTATACTAGATCATTTTAGTATATTGATATTAGAATAACAGTGAAAAATTACAAAAAATATTCAGCATTTCCATTCGAAAGTGTGCAGCCGCCCAGGCAATTTGTATGGATGGGTATATCGATTGTTTTTTTGTTTTTTGACTCTTCTTTTATTATCATCATACTATGTGATCTAGTATGATGATAATAAAAGAAGAGTTGAGACCCATGGTTTGATTTATTACGGGCATGTCCCTTCCACGTTGTCGAATGTGGATTGCTTTAGTGGTAGAAGGGAAAATGGCTGAATTCTTCTAAACTAAGTTTTTATAACGATTCCGTAGTTCATTGAGTTTATGTAGGGTTCTTACAGACATGCGACAATATGTATGTCGCTTGTCTATGAGAGCGCTTATATGTATAAAAAAGAGATATATGTTTGTAGACACATTTATATGTACCGCTTTATTGGAAAAAAATTAAATTTAACTTAAATTAAAACTATACAAACTTATTAAAATTTAAATTAACGTGGCAATGCTGCCAGCCTTTTGGCCACGTTGCCGAGGGGTAATATTTTAGTGGGACTACATAATTTGTAATTTTTAGTTTTAATTTTAGTTTCATTTATATTATTATTTCAATTTATGTAAGGTAAACACTGTAAATAAATTTAAAAACGGATCCCATATAGGATCACTCGTACGTCTGTCTGTCTGTCCGTTCGTCTGTTACAGCTAACACGCCGAATCTACTAGACCAAATCAGGTAAACTAGGAAGGATGGTATAATCGTATGACCTAAATACAGATAGGTACAGCTAGTTGGTTATTTACTTAGTTTACTACATTATAATTTTCCAGAGTGCAAATGACGTAATACCCGTGTTGCCCTGTATAAAAGTCAAAGTCAAAAATCATTATATCTCTGTGGATATTTAAATTTGTATCACTTGAAAATTGATACATTTTCTATTTCTTAAAAGGTAAATGTTGATGTCAGATCATTTACTTACAGCTAAGTTTAATGCCGAATGCAGAAAAAGTAACGGTAACAAACTGTACTGCAGCATTTTCTCCAAAAACGTCAACTCACTTATACTCATACTAGCTGCACCCGCGGGCTTCGCTCCCCGTGGGAATTTCGGGATAAAGAGTACCTTATGTCCTTTCCTGAGTCTCAAACCAAATCAGTTCAGTAGTTTAAGCGTGGAGAAGTAACAAACAAACAAATATACAAAGTCACTTTTGTATTTATTTATACCTAATATTAGTAGGATAGGATAGGATTAAAATTAGAGGTAGATATGCGTATATAAGTACTATGTCACCGTGTTACATGTACATTGTCCACTATGTGGGGTATGGCACGGGGTCGGCATGCCTGCATACCGCCGCAGATTGCGAGCTTTGATAACGACAGTACACGATGGAAGCTCGTCCGGTCACCGTTGTTTAATCTGGGTATTATGTACCTACTTATTATTTTTCTAGGGCTAGTATGTGACCTTTGACGACCGCTGTAGTGTAGGTCACGATGTTAGTCTGCCATCCAGAGGTCCTGGGTTTGATCCCCGGTCAGGGCAAGTTGGAAAATGGCCTTTTTCAAATTGTCTTCGGTCTTAGATGTTTATCTATATATGTTTTTGATATAAAATATAGTATCGTTGAGTTAGTATCTCATAACACAAGTCTCGAACTTACTTTGGGGCTAGCTCAATCAGTGTAATTTGTCCCTATATATTTATTTATTATTTATATTTATTTATTTCAATCTCTCCGTGGATTTCGTAAGAGATAAACACAGAAGTCGGAGTATTCATAGATTACGTCACTCGAATTTTTTTTCTTTTTTCTGCGCAGTTGGTATATACTAAGTTTTTCCTTTCTCCCAGACCAGCATGTAAAAGAATTGTAGGTAATAATTTTATAAAATCCTATATTGAAAAGGCTACCTATTTATTTTTTGCTTCAGGGAAATGTAAAATCTCATGGCCAAGGTTCATAGCAATAAAACCAAAATCACAGGGATTAATCATGGTACAATTCGGCAGGAAGTGCGCGCTTCTTTCCCACCAAAATCGCCGGAAGTGAGGTCCAGTGGCTGTCACCCGCCATTGTTTGGGGACATCGGGCTTTGTATTGTATTTTTTTAACTCTCTACAAAGATCTAAGTATAAGCTGTACACAGTTTAAGTTAAAACATCAAATATGCTGGCTCAATACGTATACTAGTGGCTCTGTGAGATGTAAACCTCGCGAGTCACCCCGACCCGTCGGATTAAAACGTTGTTCAGACCAGAAAAAGCGTCTCAATAAGGGTAATAAAATAGTTTTATGAATTTTTTTTTCGAAATTTCTTAATTATGAACACATTTCCGCCATTTTATAAAATTTCAAAAAAACTGCATTGACAGAAAAATTCTATATGTTTTTTAAACCTTCTCACAAAATTTCACCGAATCGGAAACAGCCGGACAAACTGACAGCCGATAAAAGCCTTTTTCGGCCATCTCGAAACTGAGACGCTTCGCTCGGTCAACAAAGTCGTGAAAAGTTGTATAGCCATGCTGTCTTCGCCCCAAGACGTAGACCCAAGAAGACGTGCTGGCTTGACGTTGTCAAAGATTATAATATGATATGAGTGCCAATGATATAACAAAGGAAGCTCAAAACCGTAAGAAGTGGAGAAGAAAAAGCCGGAAAATGAACCCGTATTTCTACCAAATCTCGCAAAATTTTGTGAGCGTTAAAAAACATAATTTTTTCTTCAACAATGTTTTTAATAAAGGACCTATACTCGCAAGGTCTACAGCTCACATTTTTTTTACAGAAAAACTTATGCTAGTGCAATCAAACTTCCAACCGCATGTTGGCTTTGTGGAAAACAAACTGCAGTTTCTAAAGAAACTTTAATACTTTTATTTTTTGGAAAAATCTGTTGAAATATTTATAGACACAGACATTAATTGAGAAAAAGAAATAAATACAGGAGCAGATATAACAGATAAATAAAACTCAACTTGATGAAAAACTAAATTTAAATCTTTATTAAATAAACCTAATAAATAAAATAAAAAAACTGCCCTGCGGTGGAGTGCCCAAAAAGCTGGCAGCATTGCCACGCTGGATGGCAGTGCTTATTCGTTGAGCTAATTTAATATTTTTTTGAGTTTTTTCGTGACTTACACTTTTCATGAGCAATAAGTAGATGACTAACAGGTCACACGCTGGTCCACAACCATTAAAAAGCCATTCCGGTTCGCTAAGAAGAAGAGTTTGATAAATAAAATAGGTAAGTTTTAAATTGTATATATAAAATGTTTTGCTCCAACGATTTCGATAAATTTTAGGGTTTGGGATAAAAAAATCGATCTAGCTATGTTTAATTTTTGGAGAACGTCCTTTACTTAAGCGAAGCTCGATCACTCAGGTGATATTTTTAATATTTAAATACCTATACTCTATACCTCATAGAAGTGTCAAATAAAATAAAATACATAAAAAAACTAAGTGCCGTGGAACAGTCGGTTGAAATGAAGTTAAAGATAAAGTTTAATAAAACACAAAAAGAATCCCACCCCAAAAAAGTTTGTGACAGAAAAATCTTACACTTTTTTTCGACTAGCTCCCATCCGCCAAGTTCGTACCTTTCCAAAAAGGCACTTCGGTAAAACCTTCGATCCAAAGACGTATGAGCTACATACGAGCCAACTTAGTTCTTTCAAGGTTCCAATCCAACTTATCCGAGATGCAAGGCCGATCGGCTCCGAAACTGATAGTTACTGACCACACTATATGGAAGTGCATCCAACTTGCAGGTTTACTGGGTCATCCTGGCGTCACCCCGCCAGCGAAAAGTTTCAAGTCGTGAGATTAATCTTACTTATTATCCTATCTAAATATTTAAAACGGTCTTACGTATGTAGGGTAGTCGGAAAATGCCGACTACTTTCGGTCAGTTTAGACGATCATGCTCAAGGTGAGTGTTAGAAGGAGCGGCGACCCGACGGTTTCGCTGTCCTCAACAAGAGTTTCACTGTCTACAACGTTTCGTTGAGCACTTAAAATGCGGATAGGCTTTTTTTTATATAAAGGGACAAATTACACTGATTGCCGCAAAGTAAGTTCGAGACTTGTGTTATGGGATACTAACTCAACGACACTATATTTTATAACAAATACATATAAAGATAAACATCCAAGACCCAGGACAATTTGAAAAATATTATTAAGTTTTTTGTAGTGGGCTATCGGCTATTTTGGAGAAAATGCGGCAGTATGGTTTGTACCACTTCTTCTGTGCTTGCGCTTAAGAAGCGGCAGTAAACTTAGCTGTAAGTAAATGATTTGACGTCTACAACTACCTATTATGAAATCGAAAGAAAAAGTGACAATTATCAAGTGATACAAATATCCAAAGATAAATAAATTATTTTTGCCTTGTGCCTTTTGACTTTATCGAGCGGTAACACTAGAAGATATAAATGTATATGTGTATTGTTTTTGATGTAAGAATAGAGAAAAGAAAAGAGTATTTAAATTATTGTGACATAAATATCTACTACATTTCTATTGTAAGCGTAAAAGATTGTCATTTAAGTTCTAGTCTTTAGAGCTTAGAGAGATTTGTCCTTGAGTGCGTAATGCCACGTATTTAGCTTCATATTGCATTGTCTTACACGCTTATAGGAAACTTTTCAAATTAAAAGTAACTGAAAACAAATAAATATGACTAGTGAAGCTACAAAAAATGGGACCCACATTTTCCGAAGGTCATCGAATGGGCACTCAAGTCGATTACGTTATTACAAATCACATTTGGGCTTACAGGTGGAAAACGGGCATCGGAAATAGAAGACAGTTGGGAAATCCTAAAAAAATCATAGGTTATTTTGACGAAACACGATTTCATGCTAATAGGTATGTATACTCACAAATTTGTAACTCTACGTTTCTATTTAGTTTATACTTAAGTACTTAATAAATTAATAATATTTTTTTTAAACTTTCATTTTTTTACAAGCTTTTATTGCAAGGCCAAAGTACTTACAAAATAAATTCAAACTCGATGGAGTTGCGTTTTTATTACTGAGTTCCATCGACCACCTGCCGTCTCCGTGATCAAACCCTAGACATCGTCTATCATAGAGTACATGTTAACCCAAATCAAAAGAGCCCTATTCAATGAGGTTTTGTTGTTTTATAACTGAGCCATGTCGAATATCTTCTAGCTCCATCATTAGAACAGCTCATCGACTCCATAATGTTGTATTGTCATCGACCATGGAAGTCTCTATTTTCGTGTCATCCACCTTATACCAATATGGCAAATTGGCAAATCGATTGAGGATAACTGCTTTAAATTTGAAATGCAAAATTTCACCCAAACATACCTACATACAAGATACATTGCAAGTTAAACCAACCACTAGGTATGTATTTTTTCAGATTCTATCCTTAGTTATCTAATTCTAAACAGACTAAAACGAAAGAAAAATATAAAAGTGAGTTATTCAAAACTTGTCGTTGCAAGAGGAAAAACAAACGCTCAAAAGTTGGCATTTCTCGAATTCCACTTTGATGGTCAGACGCAGAAGTTACTTTGAGTTTTAGCCGTTTTTTAGGGTTCCGTACCCAAAGGGTAAAAACGGGACTTTATTACTAAGACTTAGTTGTCCGCCTGTCTGTCTGTCACGAGGCTGTACCTATATATGAACCGTGATAGCTTGACAGTTGAAATTTTCACAGATGATGTATTTCTGTGGCCGCTTTAACAACAAATATTAAAGCTGAAAAATAAATATTTAAATGGGGCTCCCATACAAAAAAGTGATTTTAAATAGATAATGATATGAAACCCTCCGTGCACGAGTCCAACTCGCACTTGGCTCGTTTTTTTATTATTATTCAAAGACGATATTATCAAAATTCCCCTTTATTGAAAAAAAATTAAATTTAACTTAAATTAAAACTATACAAACTTATTAAAATTTAAATTAAAACTAAAATTAAAACTAAAAATTACAAATTATGTAGTCCCACTAAAATATTACCCCTCGGCAACGTGGCCAAAAGGCTGGCAGCATTGCCACGTTGTATGGCAATGCTGATTCTTTGAGCCAGATAGTTACCAGCTTATTATTATATTAAATTCTGTGTAGTTCGGGGGTGAAGTCGGTTTTTACATACATACATACTATCACGTCTTTATCCCTAATGGTGCAGACAGAGCATTTTGGGTCTTGCGGTTCTATGCAGAGCCCAGGGCCGCAAGATCCAAAAGCCACTTTTAGCGTCATGTAGGGCGAGAAGATGGAACGGTTTTTAGTTTTGAAATATTATATTATTGCACTATAATCTAAAAAGTTAGTACATAAGGTAATGCAGGTTACATCTCAACGATAGTTGTTTTGATAAATTTACATAATGAAGTTCCTGCGATGTGCCGGATTAGGAATAAATTTTTGATCTTCTAGTTTGATTGCCATTTTGCATTTCTATTTTTATGTAGTTATTTTCCAGGTGTATTTTTTTTTGTTCAATCATTGGATTAATTCTAGAATCTAGGCCATACTTTTTGCAGTAAATAGATTTTTTTGAACTAGTACCTTTTCGGGCGGTACGGACTTTTTCCGTCACAAACTTTTTAGACGGTGGAATTTTTTTAGGGATTCAATTTTGTATCTTCGTTCCAACTAAATATTCCAATTTTTTACTATCTTGCGGCTGTTATATTCTGGGAAATGGCCCTTTCTTCATCCTTCTTAACGACAGGCTCTACGGGGAACCAACTCCAGTTTAGTTTATAGCGTTATACCCATACAAAATTGTTCTCTGTACGTACGCCTCTATGAAGGAAAATAAAGATATTTTTATTATGTTGGTACGCTTTTCAGCCACGGGTCCATAGGGACCCGGTCCTTTGAGGCGTTCATGGGGCCAAAGCCAACATGAAGAGGCCTTTTAGTACCTTTTTATCTAAAATGTGAGATGGCTGCATCTACGGAGGTCTATCCCTTAATGTACCATTGAGATACACTAACGGACAGTCCTCCATAGCTGCCGAACTATTGCCAGGGAGGGATTGACTTGGTTTGGGCTATGTGGATGGGATGTTAGTGGGCCGGATAACTGGGTTATGGAGTGAGATACGGATATTATTATTTTTATTATTTTTTTCCACTGCACACTTCCACATTTAGAAAAGCTACTTCCTGCCGTTTAGATAGGTGGGAACTTAGAGTAAACCTAATTGATCACGTCATTTAATCATTTACTTGTTTTCATTTGATTTATTGATTTTAGTTCAGTTTAATGATTTTTTGGTTTAAATTAGTTTTATTCATTGTATTGCTTTATTGAATAAACTTGTCTGGATTGGGCAAAAAACTTATTATTTTATATAGTCTGTCAACTAGATAATTCAAATATAAAGGACCCATATTTTTTCGTTTAGCAAAGTAGCAAAAATTCACTTCGATACAGAGCTTCGAAGTTTCGGATCGGGGGTGATTTACGTTACCTTTGGTAAAAAATCGTAGCTGACTGTGACGTCACGCGACATTTATGCGCATTATTTTCGTCATTATTTTCTAATAAAAGAAAAAAAATACGTATACTATACTTTTTTAAAATGTATCCACAGAGCCAAAAAATGTTTAAGACGACATCCCTATCGACATCCCTATTAACTAACATTATAACTACAGATACATTTTCACGTCTATATCCCTGACGGGGTAGACAGAGCCCGGGGCCGTTAGGCCCAAAGGTCACGCTTAGCGTGGTGGTGGGCGTTAAGATAGAAAAGGAATCAAAATAGTGATGGGTTGCTAGCCGCATCGCCTATTACCATGATTCAAATCTAGCCCATTCCCTCGATCGGCTCTGACGATCTGCGTGGGTAGAGAAGCAGCTGGTATATTCTAAGTTTTTTTTCTTCTCTTAGACCAGCATGGAAGAACATTATAACTAATTACCTATAAACTACTGTAAACAGTCCCGATTGACCTCGCAGCGAGTCCCTACTTCCCGAGCCCGCTAAGCACTCCCGAGGGACGTCCCGGGTGTTTGCTGCGAATCTTAAAACGACTTGGGCTCGAGTGTGGGGTAAAAAAGTTTAACTTTTTTACATTTTACTCCTCATTTTACTTGATTTTTAAAAACGGATGCAAAAATAAGAATTTATGAGTTACTACATACATACATACTATCACGTCTCTATCCCTAATGGGGCAGACAGAGCATTTTGAGTCTTGCGGTTCTATGCAGAGCCCAGAGCCGCAAGACCCAAAAGCCACTTTTAGCGTCATGGTGGGCGAGAAGATGGAAAAGCAATCAATACAGTGATGGGTTGCTAGCCGCATCGCCTGTTAACATGATTTGCATTTTTGCCCATTCCCTCGATCGGCTTTTACGATCTGCGTGGGAAGAGAAGCAGCTGGTACATTCTAAGTTTTTTTTTTTTCTCCCAGACCAGCATGGGAGTATTATATTTAATTTTATGAGTTGCTGTTGCTGCTATAACAACAAATACTTGAACTAGAATAAACTATTATACTTGGCCGGTTTCTTTCAACTTGCCCTGACCGGGGATCGAACCTGGGTTTTAAATTTGATTTATTTATATGAAAATTTAGTCACGGTGACTATAAATCACGCCTAGAGTAGTCTTTAGCTCTCGCGACCCTAGGTTCAATCTTCTCTCATAGGGATAAAGACGTGATTATTTATTTATAATTGAACTCAAACAAGAAACTATTAAAAACATATTTTCTAAAACAATGAACTTCTTCTTCTTATCGTGTGTGTTAGTGACTAACACTAGTGTCAGAGTTTTTAAACCGCCTTAAAGGCCTCTGACACGTAACGACCAATGTCAAAGACAGTGACCGGGACCGACGGCTTAACGTGCCCTCCGAAGCACGGATCATCTCACTTATCGGACAATCAGGTGATCAGCCTACAATGTCCTAACCAAACTAGGACAATAACACAAAGTCGTTGCCCCCGCTGGGAATCGAACCCGCGACCTCCGGGTATGAGCCGAACGCTCTAACCACTACACCACGGAGGCAGTTGAAAACAATGAACTTAAAAAACTAAATCAAACGCCCCGAACCATCATTAAATTATATAATTTAATGTATTTTATTAATCTTGACCTTTAAATTTTTTATTTTATTCAGTATATTTATTTGACAATATTTAATTTTGTAATGTTCTTTTACGTATGCATGAAAATTGTGTCTATTTATAGTGATGTAACTGTAACATCTAGCATGCAGATGTCTTGGTGTAAAACTGTTAGTCTGTATGTTATATTTTACTAAACAATAAACAATAAACAATCATTAGATCAGCTCTTTGTCATCATGACAAAATCTTGCAAGTAAAATTCAACCCACTTCCCGGTTTCCGATGAAGCTGAAATTTGCGTGACAATACAATGTCACGCAAATTTCAGCTTCATCGGAAACCGGGAAGTGGGTTGAATTTTACTTGCAAGATTTGATTACAGACGGACACACAACGAAACAGGTGAAACTAAAGAAAAGAGTACTTAATTATCAATCACATGTATGTTTTATGTATGTGTGTTACGCGATATCTTCGCCAATTA
The DNA here is from genome assembly GCA_963555685.1 of Acrobasis consociella. Classification (NCBI taxonomy): domain Eukaryota; kingdom Metazoa; phylum Arthropoda; class Insecta; order Lepidoptera; family Pyralidae; genus Acrobasis; species Acrobasis consociella. The sequence goes on from OY743118.1 coordinate 2,168,055, forward strand.
TTGTAACCAATTCTGATGATTGGTTTTTTATTTTAAATTACTGTCCAGTCGGTTCCAATTTGAAATCTGCAACTTTCGAATTGAAACCGCTTCTTTCACATATATCGGATAATCCAGTGCATATTTACCTAAAGTTAAGATGTTGGCTAATATGGAAAGCACTATTTTATCGAAAAAAATATCCACGATCCCGGGAACCTTTTCCCTACATCTTAATACACACATTGGGAAACAAAAATACATCTGATTAGTTACGAAATTACTTCTGATTAGCTTTGCAATGTTAAAATCCCGGGATTTTATTTTTTTATAAAAATGTCCTAAGAAGCCGCTTTCATAGTTTGTTAGCCAAAAATTTACTTTAGCTAAATATGCACTGGAATATCCGATCTCTGCATGATATAACATAATATGATGATATTCGGAAGAAAATTGCAGAAAATAAATTTCACAAGAAAAAAAAAAAAAAAACTAAAAAATCGACTTCAACCTAAAACTACACCACCGATTTTGATACAATTTCTGTGAGACCCCGAGTATGATCCTTAAAACCAAAAAATATTTTTTTTTAAATCGGTCCACACGTCTAAGAATAATCGCTGAACATACATAAAAAAGGTTCCTTTTTGAAGTCGGATAAAAGTGAAATCAGTTGTTTCATTTTTTTTAAAGTTAAAATTATTAAATAAAAGTTTTTATTATGCAATTTTCGTACTATCTTTGTATGCAACTGAGTTGTCCCTTCGAAATATTTTGTTTCGTCAAATTTTAGTGATAGGCATGTTTATTTTTCCATACTGATCAGGAAGAGAAGAAAAAGCTAAGAATGTACCAGCTACTTCGCTCCCCGTGCAGATAGTAAAAGCTGATCAAGGGAATGTGCGAAATAACGAATCCCGTGGCTAGCCATTTTTTTGATTCTTTTACCATCTTCTCGCCCATCATTACGCTAAAAGTGGCCTTTGGGTTCTAGGGTTCACAGGGCTCTGCCTGCCCCATTAGGGATAAAGACGTGTATAGTTTACCTTTCGTTTGAGTAGTCGTCAGCGTTCTGGACTCAGGAAGCTCATGTCGAACCTCAGCAGATGCGTCATGGTCAGGCGTGGGCGACGGCGCGGGTCACACTGCCGCACGACGGGCCACGCCGGGCCACCGCGCTCACAAGTGGGCGGGCCGACACGCCTCCTCGCAACAAGTGATGCTGCGACTTTTGCAATTTTTCTTAACTTTAGGCAAGGTGCAGGAAGGTGGACTTGGGTTTTGTCGTGATTTTCAACCAAGTAGGACTATTTTGTTTAAAGTTTCATAGTCTTTTTAGTACGACAAGCTACGGTACGTAGCCTGTAGTGAGGCTACAACGTATCATAGCTGCTACGCCAATGTCAACAAGCTACAGTGCGTGTAGTCTGTAGTGAGGCTACAACCTATCGTAGCTGCTACGCCAATGTCAACAAGCTACAGTGCGTGTAGTCTGTAGTGAGGCTACAACCTATCGTAGCTGCTACGCCAATGTCAACGAGCTACAGTGCGTGTAATCTGTAGTGACGCTACAACCTATCGTAGCTGCTACGCCAATGTCAACAAGCTACAGTGCGTGTAGTCTGTAGTGAGGCTACAACCTATCGTAGCTGCTACGCCAATGTCAACAAGTTACAGTGTGCGTAGCATGTAGTGAGGCTACAACCTATCGTAGCTGCTTCGCTAATGTAAACAACCTACAGTGTGCGTAGCCTGTAGTGAGGCTACAACCTATCGTAGCTGCTTCGCTCATGTAAACAACCTACAGTGTGCGTAGCCTGTAGTGAGGCTACAACCTATCGTAGCTGCTACGCTAATGTCAACAACCTATAGTGTGCGTAGCCTGTAGTGAGGCTACAACCTATCGTAGCTGCTACGCTAATGTCAACAACCTATAGTGTGCGTAGCCTGTAGTGAGGCTACAACCTATCGTAGCTGCTACGCCAATGTCAACAACCTTCAGTGTGCGTAGCCTGTAGTGAGGCTACAACCTATCGTAGCTGCTACGCTAATGTCAACAACCTATAGTGTGCGTAGCCTGTAGTGAGGCTACAACCTTTCGTAGCTGCTACGCTAATGTCAAAAACCTACAGTGTGCGTAGCCTGTAGTGAGGCTACAACCTATCGTAGCTGCTACGCTAATGTCAACAACCTATAGTGTGCGTAGCCTGTAGTGAGGCTACAACCTATCGTAGCTGCTACGCTAATGTCAACAACCTATAGTGTGCGTAGCCTGTAGTGAGGCTACAACCTATCGTAGCTGCTACGCTAATGTCAACAACCTATAGTGCGTGTAGTCTGTAGTGAGACTACAACCTATCGTAGCTGCTACGCCAATGTCAACAAGCTACAGTGCGTGTAGTCTGTAGTGAGGCTACAACCTATTGTAGCGGCTACGAACGCCTACTACAACGTCAACAAGCTACGGTACGTAACCTGTAGTGAGTTAACGGCGTAGCAAAGCTAAATGAAGTTGCGACCCCGCGCGCATGGATTTTGTATGCATTTGTATCTTTCGGGCTTTTATAGACAAGCGACAGTATCGGCGACGGCCACTAATGAAAGAACCAAAGTTGGGCGACAAACCGTTGCCCAGCAGACGTCTTCTTCTTCTTCTTATCGTGTGTGTTAGTGACTAACACTACTGTCAGAGTTTTTAAACCGCCTTAAAGGCCTCTGCCATGGTTTTAGGTAACGACCAATGTCAAACACAGTGACCGGGACCGACGGCTTAACGTGCCCTCCGAAGCACGGATCATCAGCCTGCAATGTCCTAACCAAACTAGGACAACAACACAAAGTCGTTGCCCCCGCCGGGAATCGAACCCGCGACCTCCGGGTATGAGCCGATCGCTCTAACCACTACACCACGGAGGCAGACTTATATCTGACATAACATTTGATCGGAACTGCTATTGCTCGACGTCAATTTTGTTCGACCAAGGTTTGACTGACATAACATTTGATTGGCAGTTCTATTGCTCGACATCAATTTGGCCCTACGAATATTTAAGCGATATGTTTATTTGTGTGAAAAAATTAGACTTACACAACTCATCATTGCTCTTTTTTGTCTCCACTGCAGGAGCACGACCTACCAGAGCCATACCTAGCCAGAGCAGCCAGGGAACTTGGCCTACACTCTCCTCGCAGGCTAAACGGGTTGGAGAGGTCTCTTTGACGTTTATAAGCTTTGCTTAGCTTGTATTTGTAGACTTACACATCTAATTGACCATCGGTCGCCGACCATCGGCTGTCACACACACGATACCGCTGCGTGACGTAACAAATACTAACAAAACACAATCGCGCGACGCCGCAGCGGTAAAAACGACTGCTGCTTCTAAACGCGCTAAAAGTCACACTTCAGTCCCCGTCCTAAGACTTTTCCGCGATAAATAAACTCCATTTCAAGACACGCCTCCCCGGTCCTGTGATCTTCGTAGATTTGACCAATCATCCCGGGTGAGCCATCGATCCAGGAATGGGGCTAATGAGGAGATCTGATGCAATACTGATGGATTAGGAGCCAAGGACGTATATATCTTAGTTTTATAGTATAGATTAACTTGAGTTAATCAATGTTACCTGAAGAGATCGGTGACCCGGTGGATTTCGCAAGTTAAGCAACCACGATCGTGGTCCGTACTAGATGGCACAAAAATTCTCGAGCTTCTCCGTGCTTTGTGTAATTTAAAGTAAGAACATGAGGCTTTTCTACTTAATATGAGGATTTGCGAAAAAAAGCCACTTGAAGTAGCCACGTAGTTTATAAAATAGTTGTCTTGGTCAAGGCAAAATTTTAAATAATATCACCGTTTCCTTTTAAATGATTTATTTTAAATTGCTCCCGCACTAGATCCCGGAAAATTTATGTTTTACAGTTAATTAACCTATTGACCGCCATGGATTCCAAACACAATAGTAAAACATTAAACAATCAAGGTGTATAAAAAATTATATACATGGCGCTGAGCGTGTTAAGCCGTTGGTTCCCGGTTGTCATCATTGTATGGCAGTTGACCATCTCATCTCATGCGGCTTTAGATAACCCTTTAAACTATTTTATTAACTATATTGTTTACAGTTTAAAGTGAGAAAGTGAAGTTTTCTTAGCATTTTTGCAAAAACCGGTCATTTTTCAGTAGCTCATAGATTAAAGGGTAAAATAATCTAGAACTGCATGAGACAACATTTTAAATAATATCTCCTTAAAATAACTGATATCAATTGGTGCCCCCATTTGAAATTAGGCACTGATGGACCCCAAAATTTGTTATTTTGCATACATGCTTTATGATCTGTCTAATCAGCTATAGATGCCCATACATACATACATACTATCACGTCTTTATCCCTAATGGGGCAGACAGAGCATTTTGGGTCTTGCGGTTCTATGCAGAGCCCAGGGCCGCAAGACCCAAAAGCCACTTTTAGCGTCATGGTGGGCGAGAAGATGGAAAAGCAATCAATGTTAACATGATTTGCATTTTTGCCCATTCCCTCGATCGGCTTTTACGATCTGCGTGGGAAAAGAAGCAGCTGGTACATTCTAAGTTTTTTTTTATTTCTCCCAGACCAGCATGGGATGCCCCTTATATCATAAAGCCGTAAAAACAATGACTTTTTGAAGTGAAAACTTCTTTAGCGGCGTTGTGCACTTTTTTTGGAATGGGTAAAAAATGTTAAACTCGCGTCAGGACACGTGACCTGATCGAAAATTCGTAAGACGGCGCAGGGCGCTTGCGCGAATGTTCGTGTGTGTTTATGTTACAGCGTGCTAATAAAATGTCATGTTTGTGTACGATAGCCCAATAAATAAATATTGTATTCTACCACATAAATGAGAGTACTTTTATACTGATAATTAAAGCAATTCGTGCAAAATTATTCCCTAACCATTCCAAAATATCAAAAATGCACAATGTTAATATTCAAGTTTTCACTTCTGCCGGCACTCCCAGAGTGCAACCCGTCGTTTTTTTATTTTTTTTTATTAGCCTGTGCTAGTGTCCCACTGCTGGGCAAAGGTCTCCCCATTATGCTGCCATCCACTCATGAAAGAGTCTATGTCGTCCCGCCATCTCTTTCGTGGTCTACCCCTGCGTCTGCGTCCTTCTGGCACCCAGGTGACTTTTCGGGCCCATCTGTCCGGCTGCATATGGCACACATGCCCAGCCCAGTCCCACTTTAGTTTTGCCGTCTTAACTCCAACATCTACTATCCTAGTTTGAGTACGCAGGTCCGTATTCCGCATCCTATCTATTCGCCGCACTCCTAAAATGCTGCGTTCCATTGCCCATATCTCTATCTATCCCATATCTTTACGTCCATCATACATGATAGACGTAAAGATGGAAAAAAGGAATCTAAGTATTATACTGCTTGTTCCCTCGAGTCACTTTTATCTTCAGCGTAGGAAGAAAAGCATCTCGTTTACATTTTAATTCGGCTTGGGTAGTCCTTTGAGCAAAATGACCCGCTACATGTTTTCCTAGTCCAGCACGGAGAAAAACTATGTAAGTATATAACATTTGCGTATTTAGGTGTTTTAAGTTTGACTCTAAACTCTGTCTTTCTATGGCATGGGCATGGTAGCTCTCGAACGGATAGACCGATTTCGATACTGGTTTATTACGAGAAAGCAAATTCCCTTGCAGTTGTTTGTTTGTTTGTAATAACTTTATTGTACCAAAAAACAAAATAAAGTACAAAACATTCGAAAGCAAATATACAAAAACGGACTTATCCCATGTTGTTTATAGTTACGTTTGATAAAAATCGGTAAACCTTATCGCTTGGTTACCGATTTTTAACCGTCGGGGTTTTTAATTTACCTAGCATATAATAGATATCACTACGGATACTGATCCACTAAACATCAGTTGGAATATTTATATGTAGTTCCGCCACGCATCGCTAGATGGTGTTGGGGGCTTTTTATTTGCCTAGCAAATAAAATATTACTGCCTTAGCTATTATGTAATGCACAGCTATTATAATAAGTCTTCTTATCGTGTGTGTTTAGTGACTAACACTGGTGTCAGAGTTTTTAAACCGCCTTAAAGGCCTCTGACATGGTGTTAGGTAACGACCAATGTCAAAGACAGTGACCGGGACCGACGGCTTAACGTGCCCTCCGAAGCACGGATCATCTTACTTATCAGACAATCAGGTGATCAGCCTGCAATGTCCTAACCAAATTAGGACAACATCACAAAGTCGTTGCCCCCGCCGGAAATCGAACCCGCGACCTCCGTGTATGAGCCGAACGCTCTAACCACTAAACCACGGAGGCAGTATTGTATTATAATAAGTAAAAGATAAGGATGAGCCCGCATGGCTGTCAGATTCCAGCTTATCTCTTGTGTCGAGTGACGAGACTTAGCTGTAATGAGATAAAGTATTGCTGTAAAATTAGATGACCTTCCTCTTTTAAGGGTTCCGTACACAAAGGGTAAAAACGGGACCCTATTACTTAAACTCCGCTGTCCGTCCGTCTGTTTGTCTTTCTGTCATTGCTGTATCTCATGAACCGTGATAGCTGTATTTCTATTGCTACTATAACAACAAATACTAAAAACCAGAATAAAACAAATATTTAAGGGGGGCTCCCAAACAACAATGTTATTTTTATAGATAATGTTACGGAACCCTAAGTGCGCAATTTAGACTCGCACTTGGTCGGTTTTTTTAAAAGTTGCCTTGCTGATCTGGTAACGAAGGTTGACCTCTTAATCGATGATGGGACTACCTGACAAGTATTGCTCTTTCAAACAAAAAAAAGAATTTTTAAATTGGTCCAGGCGTTTTTAAGTAATCAGGAAACATATATAAAAGACATAAAAGTGCTTCGGAAGGCACGTATAAGCCGTTGATCCCGGCTGTCATCATTTTATGGCAGTCGTCGTTTTCATATACTTTCTGGATACAGTAGATGTACTGTATCCAGAAAGTATATGAAAACGATTTACGTGAACTAGAAAGTATGCTATATCGAATTACGCAATTTCGTATGTTTCTCATTGCGATGTATGTTACTTCGACTAGAATTATTTTATAACGAATTACTTTATACCGTACTAGCAGTCCATCCCGGCTTCGCCCGTGGTACATACATAGCCTATGTCACTCAGGGATAACATACCTATCCAACAGTGAAAGAATTTTTAAAATCGATCCAGTAGTTTCGGAGCCTATTCAATACAATCAAACAAACAAACAAACAAACAAACAAACAAACAAATCTTTCCTCTTTAGAATATTAGTGTAGATGTTCCTTGTTGCGATGTATGGTACACCCACAGTGTATTATGACGAATTTTCTTATTGTCAGATGGCTATAGAAGATTTTGAAGATTTTGACTCCAGTGTTGGCAACTCACACACGAAAATCAAATAAACGTAAAAAACATACATACATTCGAATAGGCCATACCCAAATTTTCCGGGGTCCAGTGGCGCCGCCATTTAAAATAAATCATTTAAAAGGAAACGGAGATATCATTCAAAATTGTGTCTTGGTCAAGCCCTAGATAACCCTTAAAACTATTTTATGAACTACTGTTTATAATTTAAAGTGCGAACGTGAAGCTTTACTACGCACATTAGCTAAAAGTGGCCGTTTTTCGCAAATGTGCGTAGAAAAGCTTCACCTTCTCACTTTAAACTACAAAAAGTAGTTTAAAAAATACTTTGAATGCGTATTTAGAACTTGACCAAGACACAATTTTAAATGATATCTCTGTTTCCTTTTAAATGATTTATTTTAAATGGCGGCGCCACTGGACCCCGGAAAATTTGGGTATGGCCTTAATTGATTTTTTAATTTCCATGCTCAGTATTTTCTCACGGCATTATCGTGAGGGTCGTGGGTTTGAATCCCACTCGCGGCGAAATTTTTCATCACATGATTTAATTTGGATATCCACTTTCTTTTTGACGTGATAACGTCTTTAAAATCGTTTTAGTCGGGTGACATGTTCAGAAACTTGTGTCACACCAAAACCTCACGAGCGCGATCGCAGGTATAACGAGAGAGAGACGGACCGATCTCCCGTCTCATCTCGAGCGCTGCCAGTCATTCCGTGAAACGACGTTATCACGTAAACATCTCGATCGTAAACCTACTTTACAAACAACCAATTTTTTTTGGAGTCGGTTTTGAACAGTTTACTTAGAATAGCCTATGTTTTGTGACGTATATTATTCAACCGAAAATGATTTAATAGCTTGATTTTAATTATTGCGTCCAAATGAACTAAAACACTTGATGACAGACCCGAAGGCAACGTTTACATTAATGACGTAATTATGTTTGTCCGTGTGTTCATACGGCCTAACCCACAATTATCAAGTGAAGACAGTGGTAGCAAACATTTGGTACTTTCTACTAAACGTATTTGGTTTATAACTGGCCAAGTGAGAGTAGGGCCACGCGCAGTGCAGGCTAAAATGAGGGAGTGACAATATATTTTATATCTGTCTGGCGGATTCATAGTAAATAATCCTCCAAATTTTTTTTATATTATGTTATACCTGTTATTAGTATTACGGGACTTACCGCGATTAATATCGTTTTTGCCAGATATTAGAAGAAAGAGGGTAGACCGATATGGTTACCCTTGACAGCCAAACATCCATCGCAGTTCCTCAGTCGGCCAGTGACCATGATGGCAGAAGGGCCGTCGAAATTATCTGGCAAAAAACGATATTAATCGCGGTAAGTCCCGTAATACTAATAACAGTAATTGTGACCGTGAAACTCTAAAATCAAATATGTTATACCTAGTGTAAGGTACAAATTAACTTTAATGAATCATAATAAACACACACAAATTACAAAACAACAAGATAATTATAATAAAGGCACAAAGGTAGACTTATCAACCTACTATAAATACGTCCTTATACTTAATAGGGTAAACAGAGCATTTAAGCTCTAAGCGGACAAAGCAATACAAATTGCAATGAACTAATTTATCTGTAAAATTTTCAATTGTCTATGGCGCAATATGGTGGGGTTATGCATACAGCACAAGTAAACAATTTGTAGGAAAAAGCAATTAAAATAGTAATGAGTTTCTAGCCGTATCATCACATCAATCAACCATTCAATCAATACATATAATAAAATCGTAACCGATCGCTGTCTGTACCTTAAAAGATAAATGAGAAATAAAATTGTTGGGGGCTTTTACCAACGTAATAGAACACAAAACAATGATTTTTAGAATTTTTGTGTGTTTGTCTGTGCGTTTGTGCTCGCTAATCTGAGAAACGGCTGAACCGATTCGGTTAAGGTTCACTAATGTATTGTGATAAGCTTCACTTAAAATTTAGTGTTTGTTTCATTTAAATCCATTCATAAATAAAAAAGTCATATTAATTTAAAGAATCACGTCAAACATTTTTGTTCGAAAAAGAAAAACGTATGGCCCTACATATCTAATATATCAACAACATATAAATAAAAAATATCAAAATTGGCCTGTGTTTAAGGGAGGAAACGTTTTCGTTTTTTGTATGGAAATTTTCAGCTACACAACCCTTGTAAGATCTGCGAGAAGAGAAGCACCTAAGTTCTTTATTTTTTCGTAGAACAGCACGGATTCTTTTTTGCTAAACTTATTTTTGTTGTCTTCTGTAATTAATTAAACATATTAATAAGAATAAGAAGTGAAATAGTCATGAATATTTGTTCACTTTATACCCCGAAGGTCATTTTTGCCGTGTGGTATCCGGCAGAGTAGAGTAGGGCCACTCCAAATCCTCCCGTGGATGTCGTAGAAGGCAACTTATGAAATACAAGCTTATAAACATCAAGGAGACCTTTCCAACTCGTCTGGCCAGCGTGGAGAGTGTATTCCAAGTCTTCTGGCTCTATCTAGCCAAGTAAGGCTCTGGTAATACAGAGAGAGTCGTGCTCCTGCAGTGGAGACAAAAAAAAGACCTGATGATGATACCCCGAAGGTTGGTCTGCCCTGCTGTCTAAAGAATTAGTGAGCAATCACGCATTTCTATTATCAACCCAAAGCTACAAACCTTTGTGGAAGGTGGTCACTGGTCACCCCAAGCTTCGTGGACAGTGTATCTAAGGCTTTCTTCTTTGTACTGGATTTTAAATATTTGCCTTTCTCTTATGCATTTATATTTATAGTAGTAGGTTTATGCATTTGTAACTGTACTTATCGATATTAATTTATATATTTTTTAAACTAAAAACCGACCTCCCCCCCAAACTACACAACAGCAGTGCAATTTTGGTATTTAAAATTTTAACTGTCAAATTAATATGGGACCACTTCGCAAGTCGCATTTCCTTGTGCACTTTCAAAAAAAAAAAGAACTTTTCAAATCGGTCAAGGCGTTTTTGAATAATCCTTGAAAATACATAAATAAAATTAAAGATCGCGACGAATCCTTCTTTTGAAGTCGATAAGCTTAGATGCCTCCATCCCTCTCTTCTCTCTGCCATCCTTTTAATGCCTTGGTATGAAAACTTCAGCCTCAGACTTCGTTTTCCTCGTCCCCTCTTTATCTTTCCTTCTATTTTATTCTGAAGAGATTGTCTTATAGGGGTGACGACAGGGTCCGAAAAGTATGATTGTAATTATACATACATACATACATACATACAATCACGTCTTTATCCCTAATGGGGCAGACAGCATTTTGAGTCTTGCGGCTCTAAACAAGCAGGGCTGCAAGACTCTAAGACCACTTTTAGCTTGATTGTAATTAGTCCGTTTTTTATATTATCCCAAAATAATGGAACCGTATTTTTCAGTTTACCAAAAAAGTTAAAATTCACGAAGATACGGAGCGTCAAAGTTCCTGAGTGGGGGCTTGCGACGTCACACTTAAGTAATCGTACCCAGCCGTGACGTCATGCGAAATTTAATTGCGCTGTATCTTTGTCATTTTTGGTTTCTCAAAGAAAAGAAAAAATACGTGTTTTGTATTTTTTAATAATCTAACCGATGATGGACCAAACATATTTTTCCATTTATCTTGCCTATTGCAGGCAAAACAATGAAGATCTTCGTGGACAACCCAAACACGTCTCTTGCCTTGGCGCTGACTGCCCTAAGGATGGTTGGCTTTTGGGCTCCAGAGGGTCTCGAAGGGACAAAGAAGAAGATTTACAATGCCTACGCTGCTTTCTCGTTTATGCTGCTACTTGGTAAAGTATAAATACTAGTGGCTCAGTAAGCTGTAGACCTCGCGAGTCATCCAACGCCTTAAAGATTATCCGATAAAAAATAATTGTAGACAAAAGGTTGCGGCTTCATAAGGATAACAAAAAATAACTATGCCATTTTATTAAAGTTTTGAAATGGCTGGAATATGATTTTTTGAAGATTTAGTCGCCCATATTTTGGTCATTTTGTAAAAAATCGAAACAGTGAATCGACAAATACTTCTATTACTTTGGCTTTACTTATTTCTAGATGGTTGGGCCGTTCAAGAACGCAGTTCCTTACGCCTTTTCTTTATAGATAGGTACGTGAAAAGACCATGGATTCTTTCAGTCATCTTCCTACCATAATTCGCGTTAAGCTTCATTTTAGCATAACGTCCACTGCTGGACATAGGCCTCTCCCAAAGATTTCCAAAATGACCGATCTAGAGCGGCTTGCATCCAGCGCCTTCCAGCGACCTTGGTCAGTTTGTCTGACTACCTTGTGGGTGTCCTACGCCTCGCTTGCCTGTACGTGGTCGCCATTTGAGGACATTTGTGCCCCAACAAAAAAAAAAATGCTTTTGTGATCTAGTTTCCTAACTCGTATGTATATTTTAACGTAGGGACGTACCTGATCGCCCAATCTGTGGACCTGTTCGTAATATGGGGCGACATCCCCCTGATGACAGCAACGGCGTTCCTGCTGTTTACCAACCTTGCGCAGGCGGCGAAGTTCATAAACATCGCGTACAGGGAAGACCAGATCAGAATTATCGTCCACAATACTGCTATGGTGCTACGGAGTGCTGAGGATAAAGATGCGAAAGCAATTGTGCAAAAGTAAGTTTAAAATTGCCGTGTTACCGGCAGAGTAGAATAGGACCGCTCCAAGTCCTCCCGTGGATGTCGTAAAAGGCGACTTAGGAAAAACAGGCTTAACAAAGCTTATACACATCAATCAGGCCTTTCCAACCCTTCTGGTCAGCGTGGAGAGTGCAGGCCAAAGTCATCTGGCTGCTCTGGCCAAGTATGGGTCTTGTAGTACGGAGAGAGTCGTGCTTCCGCAGTGGACTTCATATCAACTGGTAAGGCGTTTCAGAGTAGTGAAGCTTAAAACTGGCTGATATCATGTGGTAAAGTAAAAAAAATAAAAGATTGGTTGGTTTTAAAAGTGCTGGATTTATTTACTCACTGCTCATAAAATTCTATTATATTGCAGTTGCGACAGACAGACACGCTTTCAGCTGGTGAGCTTCTTCACTCTTACTTTGGTCACCATCACGGGATTTGCCACCAGTGCTGAGCGTGGCCACCTTCCCCTTAGAGCTTGGTAAATATGTATCTCTATAAACAACAATAAAAAATTGAAAAACAATGAATATGAAAAAAAGGTGCGAAAATGATTTTCTATCGAGATCACGTATATATTATAGTAAAGAACTGCCGCTTGACCTCGATGAATATAGGCCGGCGGTGCCTAACGGCGGTGCTGCTAATTGATCTCTGTACATTAAATATATTTCAAAAAAAAAATTGGAGGCGATGGAGACCTAGTAATAGAGAATTAAAAAAAATGTTTGTCTGTTTGTCTGCACGCAAATCTCCGGAAATACTGGACGGATTCGATTGAAACTTTTTTTTGTTATATAGCTATTAAGCCTGGGCAACATATAGGGTATAAATGATTTTGGAAAATGGAACGCCTGATGCAGAACCCTAATGGTCCAGCTAAACTATAAGAGATATAAAAATGCCGCCTTAGTAAAAGTTGTTCAGCCTGATGAGCATTTTCCAGAGACATAAAGTCCACGCGAACGAAGTCGCGGGCTTCGGCTAGTTTTGAATAATCTTACTAACGATCCTTTTGAACTAGCCTTCGGCTCCGAAACCCACAAAAAACCATATATACAGGTAATTTTGCTGCAGGTATCCGTACGACACCTCAAAGTCTCCGGCCTACGAGCTGACGTACGCCCACCAGGTATACGCCCTCTTCGTGGCCGCCTTCCTAAACGTGGCCAAGGACACGTTGGTCACCAGCCTGCTGGCGCAGTGCCACTGCCGGCTGCGGCTGCTGGGCTTGTCTCTGAAGACGCTGTGTCGGGATCTAACTGTCAGGAACATGGTAGGTCAGTGGCGTTGGGTAAGAATTTGGGCTAGTACTATAAAAGACGACCTCCATGGCGTAGGTAGGTCACCATGCTAGCCCGCCACCCAGAGGTTTCGAGTTCGATCCCCGGTCAGAGCATGTTGGAAAATAGCCTTTTTAAAATTGATTAACTGTTTTATGTATTGTATTGTAAACTATATTTCAACACAAATTATTTTGTATCGAAATAAATAAATAACAAATAACAAATTGTCCTGGGTCTTGGATATTTATCTATATATGTATTTGTTATAAAATATAATATCGTTGAGTTAGTATCCCATTACACAAGTCTCGAACTTACTTTGGGGCTAACTCAATCAGTGTAATTTGTCCCTATATATTTATTATTTATTTTATTTTGAGTTATTGTGAGTAATATGTCTCTTAGCGTGTTTATTAAAATCATTGTGATTTGAATTACCATTGTAAATTTTGTGGGTGTGTGCAGTCCAGTCGTGTTGCTAGTTTACGGCTTGTGAAAATAGTAAATGGACATTCTAATGCACGGTGCGCCGATTTACGAAGGTTACAATTGTTGTTAGTAATAAATGCGTATATATTAGAAACTCCTAAAGACTTCCATGCTGGTCTGGGAGAAAAGAAAAAACGTAGAATGTACCAGCTGCTTCTCTTCCCGGGCAGATCGTAAGAGCCGATCGAGTGAATGGGCAAGATTTGAATCATGGTAATAGGCGATGCGGCTAGCAACCCATCACTATTTTGATCTCTTTTCCATCTTCACGCCCACCATCAAGCTAAGCTTGGCCTTTGGGCCTAACGGCCCTGGGCTCTGTCTACCCCGTCAGGGATATAGACGTGAAAATGTATCTGTATCCTAAAGGAACTCGATAGGAATCGACTTCTAAGGAGGCCCCGCGACATGTAGGTACATTATCGAGTCTTTATACTTGGCTCAAATATATTACATGGCTATAAGGTCTAATTGTCTTAGTTTTAAAAGAAGAAATTACTTTATGCACAAGAGCATAAAAAGCCATTTTATGCAGCCTTCTCAACATAAAGAACAACTTTACGAGCATGAAAAGTGAAAAAATAATTTTAGTTCTTAAGCAAGCTAGCCAGTTCAGGCTGTTTATTGATGTCGAATATTTGTATAAATTGAACATAATTAAATTGTAGTTTTTTCAAGTTAAAATTTTGCGCCGAAATCGGCAGCAGTGCCGCCGCAGTAAAAGCCTACTCTTCTTTGCAGTGCCCTCTGTGAACGGGCGTCTAAACTTTTGCTACGCTTGCTACGCCTACAACTGCTCACAGAAGTCAAGTTTTTGGTCGCTGACTTTAGACAACGAGTACTCGTGAACAGCATAGATGGCGTGTATTTGCATTTACAAATAAGAATTTATTTTATAACTTATGTACAATTAGATACTTTGGTCTAACTTGCCTCTCCACCAGTTGTCGGTTGGCTGGAAAAGAAATCACACAATATCTTTATAATTTGTAGCTTATGTGCTATTCTGATGTATAAGCTATATTATTGTTAAGTTAAGATAGATAGATATAACATTTATTCGAAGGACAAAAGCAACACAATAAAATTACATAAACAAATTCTAAAAGTACAAATAAAAATAAAGTTCCTAGTCCTCCAAAATGGTCTCCAACTCAGCATATGCTAGGATTTGCATTAGCGAAATCTCAGCGCTGTTGAGTTTCATTAAAATCCATTTAGTAGTTTTCACGTGAAAGAGTAACAAACATCCACTCATACTTACAAACAATCGCGTTTATAATATAAATAGGATAGTAGGATTTCTTAAATAAAAATTTGCGTGGCTCAGCGAAACCTAAGTATGAACAGAAAATGAAGTATGACACCGAAGAAAATGGGAGAGATCTTTGCCCAGCACTGGGGAAATATAGGTAAGGTAACAAATCAATTAGCATTTTTTTGGATTTTAGTTAAAAAAACATTATCACCTGATAATGATTATGGTAGACTCTTAAAAAACGACACGCGGTTGCTAAACTTCTTTTAATTTTTACATAACAATAGAATTATAGTTTTGAATGCATTTTTTCAGCGTTTGGTCATTGAGCTCATTCTTAAGGTACTTGTTACTATGAAAGTGTAGTACCTCTTCTCTGCCTTCAAAAATGACAACAACTTAACAACAGCTCGACATTTTAGGGTGAAAAATCATTTTTTTTTTCATCTACTTTTCTGTGTCTGCCGGAGTGCGGACTAAACTCCTCTCTTAAGGATCTGCTCTCTTGTTTTATACAGAAACTATTGTCTCCCGAACAAGAGCTGGTCCTCAGCTCCCACATCCGCAGCTGCGTGCTACATCATCAGAGCGCGCTGGACGCAGCTTCTCAAATGCAGCAGGTGTTCTCGGAGCCTACCTTCGCGCAGTTCAACGTGTCGCTGCTCATCATCTGCGTCACGGCCTTCCAGCTGGTGTCTGTGAGTCTCTCAAGTAGTAAGAAGATAACTCCCGAACAAGAGTTGGTACTTCGCTCCCGCATCCGCAGCTGCGTGCTGCATCATCAGAGCGCGCTGGCTGCAGCTTCTCAAATGCAGCAGGTGTTCTCCGAGCCCACCTTCGCACAGTTCAACGTGTCGCTGCTCATCACCTGCGTTACGGCCTTCCAGCTGGTGTCTGTGAGTGTGTCAAGTAGTTTTAGAAGCTAGCTCCCGAGGAAATTGGTGCTTCGCTTCCGCATTCGCAGCTACCTAGACTAGAGCACCCTGGAGGCAGGATTTTTAGTCTATATGATTTTGAAATTTTTTTCAAAATATAACCCAACTTTACCCTAACTACTCAACCGATTTTGATAAAATTTCTATCCAAATTGGTCCACGTGTTTTCGGATTTAATAATGCAACCGCCCGCTCAATAGCCTCCACAAGGCGAGAACGGGGGGGAGGACGGAGGGGGGAGGCATTAATTCTGTGGCAATACGAACAGCTAGATACTGTAATGCTCTTTATTCATTATTTATATTACAGGATATTTATTATAATATAATAATAATTGGATTGGGTTTTATACTGTATTTATATTTTGTATTTTATTTTATATTTTACTTTATAGATATTATAAAATCTAATCTATGTTTGAAAATGAATAAAGATATAATAATAAATCTTTTATTGTCAGACCATTGTTGTCCATACAGTTTAAACACATTTGACTACAATAAATAATAAATAAATTAAATAAGTTACATAATGCATTAAAATTAAATATTAAAAATAAATAAAAATAAAAAATACATTTAAATTGCCAAACTCGTTAGAGCTTATTCGGATCGGAGCTGATCGGATTATTCATAAAATAAAAAAATGTATATAAGATTTTTAATTGTTATTTCAGCAAACTAGCAATTATGTGCGGCTGGCCTCCATGTGCACCTACCTGGTGAACATGACGTTCCAGGTGTTCCTCTACTGCTACCAGGGAAACCA
The DNA here is from genome assembly GCA_963555685.1 of Acrobasis consociella. Lineage (NCBI taxonomy): Eukaryota > Metazoa > Arthropoda > Insecta > Lepidoptera > Pyralidae > Acrobasis > Acrobasis consociella. Next base: position 2,184,843 of record OY743118.1, read on the forward strand.
GCTGGCCGAGGAGGTAACAAACCAGAAAGTGTTTTACTAGCGGCTCTGTGAGCTGTAGACCTCGCTAGTATATTTAATATTAAAAAAACGACGGGTTGCACTCTGGGAGTGCCGGCAGAAGTGAAAACACAGCAGTATGGCCACTACACAGACGGTCGAGCCATCAGCTGTCACCATCCATGGATGCGCGTAGCACGCTGTAACATAAACACACAAGAACATTCGCGCAAGCGCCCTGCGCCGTCTTACGAATTTTCGATCAGGTCACGTGTCCTGACGCGAGTTTAACATTCCAAAAAAAGTGCACAACGCCGCTAAAGACGTTTTCACTTCAAAAATTTCGTCAAATATCACTGGCGACATTACCTTTCTTTTCTTACAATATGAATCCTAGTGTGGTGACGTAATGCTAAATAGCTGTATACTAATATTGTGCGTGAAAGAAAATTAGAAACTTTTCAAATGACAACAATTTTTAAAATAAAATCGTTAAAAAACCCTATTCCAATTACTAAGCAAATATCTAAAAAACGCTTTTGCTATAAACTTTTAGCGTTTGTATTGTGTGTGTAGATGACTCGCCGTGGCCTGTGACATTTAAAAGATAGGAATCTACCGAAAAACAACAAGGGACCTTTAAATACATATACCTATATCTATAGAAGGTTCTAGTCGTAAATATCTTAAAATTGTATTAAAATCGGTCCAGTAGTTTTGTAGCAAATTGCCTGTCACAGATGGACAGACAAACAAATGAGCGTTCTCATAAGGATACCGTCTTTTTCCTTTTGAGGTACGAAACCTTAAAATGTTCAACCAAACAAACGTACTTTTTTCTATTGCAATATCTGCATCTGTTTTAGAGTTCGGAGATCGCCTGTGCAGCGTACCTCTGTCCTTGGTACATCATGTCTCCAGCTCGTCGGAGGGACATCCTCTTCATCATGACCAGGTCCCGAAGAATATCTCGCATCACTGCTGGAGGGTTTACCACGTTGTCTTTAGCTTCTTTTATGGCGGTAAGGTATATCTATTTTTTCATCATTTTATATGTATACATGTACATACATATATTGTATGGCAGATCGGATAGCAGGGCAGTAAAGCGCCCAATAATGAGATCACTCCATATCTTCGTGTTGATCTTGCAAGAGGCGACTAAAGAACTATAAGCACAACTACATTCCCAAAGACGGTTGAAATTTGACATCATTCTTAATTCATAATTATAACAATTTATTCTCAGTCTACATATCTAATTTCAATATAAGTATAAAAATTGTGAGTTGACGTATTCGGAGAAAATGCTGCAGTGCAGTTTGGTGCCGTTACTTCTGCACTTGCGCAAGCGGCAATAAACTTAGCTGTAAGTAAATGATCTGGCCTTAACAATAAATCAAAAGAAAAATGTACTATTATCAATACAAATATTCAAAGATAAAAAAAAGGTTTTTGATTTGATTTGATTTGTTGACGTCAAGCAGGCTGTCAGTCGTAGCTGTTCCGGCAATTGTTTCTAGATTTCCCTTGATTGTGGTTTTCAATTGTAGACTGACAAAAAGAAGCTGCTGACGTGTGATTTCTATCTCGTCTTCCGAATGTCGTAAGAGGCGACTAAATAACTAAGTAGTTACAAAAATCTCTTCTGCATTTTCAAAAAAGGTTGATGTTGCCGCTCTTATACATTTTCCATTTATTTTTCAGATCATCAAGGCTTCTTATTCCTTGTTTACTCTGTTGAAACAAGTGGATGAAACCAACTGAACACTTAACTTTAATCGCCTACAGCCGCCCGTTCAGCACTCTCCACAAGGCGAGAACGGGGAAAGGTGCGGGGTCGGGGGACGGGGACTCATATTGCGTGGGACTTTAGGAATAAATAAATAAATATATAGGGACAAATAACACTGTTTGAGCTAGCCCCAAAGTAAGTTCGAGACTTGTGTTATGAGATACTAACTCAACGATACTATATTTTATAACAAATACATATATAGATAAACATCCAAGACCCAGGACAATTTAAAAAAAGGCTATTTTCCAACTTGCCCTTACCGGGAATCGAACCCGGGACCTCTGGGTGGCGGACTAGCATGGTGACCACTACGCCACGGAGGTCGTCAAATTCCGTTCTGTTTATAATACTGGATCGTGAAGATTGTAGATTATTATAATTAAGTTTATTTAAATAAAATAATTATACGTTTAATAGAAAACTATGTTCATATTGCAAAACATAGCCACATGATGCCTGCAGCAGCAAAGGGTAATTCTTTGATTTCGTGCATATTGGACTATCATTGGAAAAAACATCTTTCAAAAAACATTTCTTTATCTACTTTTTGTAGCCTTAGGGATGTTTTAAAACATGTATTAAAAAAAACACGTATGCCGGCTATATACGACTAGCTATGTCAATGATTCTCGTAGCTGCTCGATTATTCTTGGACAGTCTGTAACACTGTGAAGAATGAATACGATGCTTTTATGATCTGTGGACAAGAACAAATAGTAGTTTTTTACCTGTTCTATGGTGATAAAATACAATGTTTACTTTACATTTTTACATATACATAAGTGGAAAAACAAGATTATTAGCCAGGCTTTAAATAAAACCTTAAGTTTCAAGCGATCACCCCGAATAACTTTTAAATGGCCATACTGATTTCCATCAAACATAGCTAAGAACCATTAAAAATGTCGCATTGAAATCGGTCCATTCATACATCCACACAGACACGTCAAACCTATAATATCCCTTTTGAGAAATCTTAACATTGTCGAAAATACTAACCCGCATAAACGTGGCAAGGGATAGAGTGGTGATTCCTCCCACAGTGATGGTGACGTCACTAGCTGAGCGGATCATCAGGAGAAGCAGCGCACTTCGGAGACGAGTTGAGCAGGAATACCACGGACACTCGTACGCAGCTGCCGCTATTTTAGCACTCTACAAAAAATAAGTTTGTTTGTTTGTTTATAAAGCTTTATTGTACATAAGAAAAAACACAGATACAAATCAGAAAAGTAAACATACAACTGCGGACTTATCCCGTATTGGGATCTCTTCCAGTCAACCGGTCAGTAATTGAGAGAATTTTTTTCTTTGCGTTTGGGGTAGAAGTGTATAAGTAGTATAGGGTGTCCCGGATTATGCATAGATGGAGAAGTCTTCTTCTTCTTATCGTGTGTGTTAGTGACTAACACTTGTGTCAGAGTTTTTAAACCGCCTTATAGGCCTCTGACATGGTTTTAGGTTACGACCAATGTCAAAGACAGTGACCGGGACCGACGGCTTAACGTGCCCTCCGAAGCACGGATCATCTTACTTATCAGACAATCAGGTGATCAGCCTGCAATGTCTTAAACAAACTAGGACAACTACACAAAGTCGTTGCCCCCGCCGGGAATCGAACCCGCGACCTCTGGGTATGAGCAGAACGCTCTAACCACTACACCACGGAGTGGTGTTCTTTTTGTAATTTAAGAACTTGCCCTTGTTGGTGGTGTTAAGTGTAAATCTCCCTATGGTGCTTTTCTCTCTGTCATCTTTCCAAAGTCCTGGTAGGACTCTTAACTTTAATTTTATCATGATCAGGTCTTTCTAGTTTCTACTGCAAAAGCACGACCCTCTCTGTACCACCAGAGCCATACTTGGCCATAGCAGCCAGGGGATTTGGCCTGCTTTCTCCACGCTGGCCAGACGCGTTGGAGAGGTCCTATTGATGTTCATAAGCTTCGTTTAGCTTGTATTTCCTAAGTCGTCTTCTACGACATCCAAGGGAAGACTTGGAGTGATCCTCTGTCGGAAACCACACTTCAATTGTTATTTTATTAAATTTTAACTTTTCTTTGATTTGTTGGAAAAACATCATCCTCGCTAATATTATCCTGGAGCGACCGCCATGTCATATAAGATGTCCAATCATCTTTCATCTTCTATTTTGAATATATTAATTATAGTTTTCCAATTGTTAATAAGAAATTGTATTACTGTACCTGAATAAAATATATAATATGATCGTAAAAGCCGATCGAGGGAATGGGCAAAAATGCAAATCATGTTAACAGGCGATGCGGCTAGCAACCCATCACTGTATTGATTGCTTTTCCATCTTCTCGCCCACCATGACGCTAAAAGTGGCTTTTGGGTCTTGCGGCTCTGGGCTTTGCATAGAACCGCAAGACCCAAAATGCTTTGTCTGCCCCATTAGGGATAAAGACGTGATAGTATGAATGTATTACTGTACCTGAATAGACAATTCGTTTCCATAATAACAGTACAAGAACACTTCCAACATCATGACCGCCAAATATGTTAGCATCGACCACAGCAGCACTGCATTCATTCTTTCCTGTAAGTTAAAGTAAGCAATCATCATCATCATCAGATCTTTTTAGGGTTCCGTAGCTAAATGGCAAAAACGGAACCCTTATAGTTCCGTCATGTCTGTCTGTCCGTCCGTCCGTATGTCACAGCCACTTTTTTCCGAAACTATAAGAACTCTGTTGAAACTTGGTAAATAGATGTATTCTGATAACTTTTGGTGTGTTCCCCATACTTAAGACTGAAATTCAAAAATTTATTTTTCATCAAACCCATACGTGTGGGTTATCTGTGGATAGGTCTTCAAAAATGATATTGAGGTTTCTAATATAATTTTTTTCTAAACTGAATAGTTTGCGCGGGAGACACTTCCAAAGTGGAAAATGTGTGTAACTTCTAAAATAAGAGAATGATAAAACTAAAACAATAAATATTATGTTCATTACCATGCAAACTACCATCGAAAATTGGTTTGAACGAGATCTAGTTAGTAGTTTTTTTTAAATACACGTCATAAATCATAAACCGCCAATTACCTTTCATTCAATCAACTCAAATAGAAAAAAAAAAAAGACTACAAGACTTTTATTATGTTACTTGCTGCTACGGAACCCTTCATGGGCGAGTCCGACTCGCACTTGGCCGCTTATTTAGTCTCCACTTAAGGAGCACTACCCTCTCTGCAATACCAGGGTTATACTTGGTACAGCCAGAGTTTTGAAACCTGTCCAGAGTTTTGGACTGATTTGAAAAATTCTCTTTTTGTTTGAACGTGTATACTTACGAGGTGGTCCTATAGAAATTTTATAAAAATAGATTGTATAGTTTGGGGGTGAAGTTGGTTTTTAGAAAAAAAATCACAGATATCTCAAAAGGCGACTTAGAAAATTCAAGCTGGTTCGAGCTAGGTCTCTCCAACTCAGACGAGTTGGAGAGACCTAGCTCGTAGCTGGGCAGACGGCCAGCGTGGTGTGTAGGCCAAATCGTCGGACTGCTTTGGCTAAATATACCTCTGGTAGTACAAGGAGGGTCGTGCTCCTGTAGTGGAAAAAGACCTGATGATGACGATGATAATTATACTTACAAATGCCAGTTGATACGCAGTGACACAGATAATAAAACTAGATACAGTCAGCTGAGCGAATATGGGAATCGAGAAGTTTTTCTGCAACTGCGTGGTCTTCAGCAAAGTCGCTTGGTGTTCGACGATGCAGTCACGGAGACGGGAGGTGGCAATTTCCTCATCCTCTTTTGATAGTTTCATCTAAAAAGTCATTATGCTGTTTGTCAAAGCTTCTCCTCTGTTAAAGTTATAAGAGACAATTGTGCTGTGTTGACCACTTACCGTCTTATTATAAAAAATGCAGAGTAACTTTGTTACTAGGTTTAAACCATTATCCGATAAAAATCAAGTTGCAAAAGAAGGTTGAGATCTAGTAATTTGCCACTGTCACATCTGAAAATGTCAACTTGATTTGGTCGGATGTCGGTTTAAAGTTTAAACCTAGTAACAAAGTTATTCTGCAATTAATATATAATAAGACGGTTAGGGTCAGTTCCAACTGAGACGCAAAGCGACGCGACGTGGCGAACACTTTTGAAGAAATATAGAACTTTATTAACCCTTTCACCGCGAGACTTTATATCAGTTGTCGTGCCCCCAGCGCGAGACATGGTAAATCTAACATACCTATCTACAACCAAAAACGGATATGGATACGTAAGTTATGTGCCATACAAGCATTTTTTTTTTGTCACAAATATGCGACCTTCGCGGAATGGGCCCGACAATGTTTGTCACATATATGTGATGCTCGCGGTTAAAAGGTTAATATGAGTTAACGGGTTACTCACGTATAGAGTCAGCTACTGGCCGATGTTTCGACCTCATCCAGAGGTCTTCATCATGGCGAATGTGAACAAAAGGCCTGTACATCACACCGGCGGCTCGCGAAACACATATCACGAGGTCGAAACATGTCGGCAGTAGCTGACTCTATACGTGAGTTACCCGTTAACTCATTCTAATAATGTCTGTAACTGCCTCTGTGATGTAGTGGTTAGAGCGTTCAGCTCATATCCGGAGGTCGCGGGTTTGATTCCCGGTGGGGGCAACGACTTTGTGTTGTTGTCCTACTTTGGTTAGGACATTGCAGGCTGATCAGACACCTGATTGTCTAATAACTAAGATGATCCGTGCTTCGGAGGGCACGTTAAGCCGTCGGTCCCGGTTACTGTCTTTGACATTGGTCGTTACCTAAAAACCATGTCAAAGGCGGTTTAAAAACTCTGACACTAGTGTTAGTCACCACTAACACACACGATAAGAAGAAGAAGAATAATGTCTGTGTCTCACGTTAGTTAAAATCAAAAGATAAAGAATTTGTTTGTTTACTACAAAACAAGTGTATTTGCCAAGCAAACTAAAAATCCTCCGATTATAAAGCGATTCCACCCCTCAGTTCCACCCCTCTTAAATTATTAAAGTGCTAAACCGATTCCTTGTCATTAATTATGAAAAATCCTTAATAGAACGTTTTCGTTTCATACATTATGTAAACCATTAAGAAGCCAGTGTTGAGTAGCAGCACTACATATTCCGTGGAATTGATATCCGTAGCGTCATCTATTTACTTTCAAAAAATCCGCATTGAAATCGGTCCATCTGTTCGAGCGCTACGATGTCACAGACAGAATGATAGACTGACAGACAGACAGACATTAGCGTCAATCTCATAACATTCTCCTCTTTATTGCCTGTGTGTAACATCGTAGCACTTAAATATAAAACTGCCTCTGTGGTGTAGTGGCTAGAGCGTTCGGCTCATACCCGGAGGTCGCGGGTTCGATTCCCGGCGGGGACAACGACTTTGTGTTGTTATCCTAGTTTGGTTAGGACATTGCAGGCTGATCACCTGATTGTTTGATAAGTAAGACGATCCGTGCTTCGGAGTGTCTTTGACGGCACTGTCTTTGACATTGGTCGTTACCTAAAACCATGTCAGAGGCCTTTAAGGCAGTTTAAAAACTCTGACACTAGTGTTAAGGCCCATTTAGACGGTGCAAGTTTCTTGCGTGTTCAATTTTATTGAAGCAATAAATGATTTGTATGGCTGCCATTTCGTTTAGACCATGCAAGTTGTCTATTGCTGCAATAAAATGGCATGCAACGGGCAAGAAACTTGCACCGTCTAAATGGGCCTTAAGAAATGTGTCAAGAACTCTATCTAGTGAAGAGTAGCGGAACTACTGAGACAACTTGATATCCGTAGCACTATCGATTATTTGCTAGAGAAAGCTGACTTTTAAGCGTAGATTTTTTAATGGAATATAGATAAAAACCACAGCAAGAGAAATAGCTTTCACTCAAAAAAAAAAACCTTATCAAAATCTGCCCATCGGTTCAGACAGACAGACAGACAGACGTTAGCCTCAAACTTATAACAATCCTTTTTTTTATTATATAGGGACAAATCACACTGATTGAGCTAGCCCCAAAGTAAGTTCGAGACTTGTGTTATGGGATACTAACTCAACGATACTATATTTTATAGCAAATACATATATAGATAAACATCCAAGACCCAGGACAATTTGAAAAAGGCCATTCTACAACTTGCCCTGGCTGAGGATCGAACCCAGGACCTCCGGATTGGCGGTCTAGCGTGACCATTACGCCACGGCGTCGTCTTTTGTCGCGGCTAAAAGAATAAACCTAGTACCTTTTCAGTAAACTTGAGATTGTCACACACTTTGGTCAGTGACAGTGCCAGCAGTTTGAACCGGCAACACAGTTGTGCCATCAGGGAGGTCTCCAGCGTGTCCATGCTTATGTTAATTAAGGCTGCCATGTTTAGAGCTGTTACCTAAAATAGGTATCCTATAATAAATTCGTTTAATTTTTTTGATAAGTACTTTTAGTTTATTTTGTACAAGCTTACTGCTACCTGTTTTCTTCTCTTTTCCTCTCCTGGGTCTGCTGGAAGATATTTCTTATGAAATAAGCAGTACCTATGTACTCAATGTTCTTACTTTGTTTGTTTCTGTGCTTGTATTTTGTGTATTTGAATTTTGTAAATCCTACTAATATTATAAATGCGGAAGTGAGTTTGTATATTTGTTTGTTTGTTACCTCCAGTGGCGGCGCAAGACCTCAACTTAATGTGGGCACGGTAAATTTCGCGAGGCCCTCAATTCAGTGTTGGGAATTAGTTTAACTAAAAAAAAGCAGGCTTGCCCAGCCCATAATGGTATTAAATCAAGAACAAACATACGTTCTTTCCTCTGTACTCTGAGGTTCGTTTATTCATGCCACTAACACATCGTACAACTAACAGGTCGTGTGGTTCCCGGCAGAGTAGAATAGGACCACTCCATCTCTTCCTGTGGATGTCGTAAGAGGCGACTAAAGGATAAATTTGACACGAACACCAAAAGAGGCATCCGACGGGCAGCAGCGTTGGAAGCCCGATAGTAACACAATACTGCGCTCGCCAACCCGCCTGCCAAGCGTGGCGAGTATGGCAAAACCCCCCCAATGGAGGTACAACAAAAGACCAGGCCCCCAGTCCCCGGCAGCCCCGCTATTCCTGGCTCCGGTAGCGGTCATGGTAACGGCGGGGCAGGGGGTGCTAAGAATCCCCGGCAGAGATCCGGCTACCACTCCCGTCGACGACTGGCCCTGGTAACACATAACGTCTGCACAATGAGGACTGACGAGAGGTTAGATGAGGTGGAAGAGGAAATGAGGACATTGTGGGGTTGTCTGAAGTCCGAAGAGAGGGCGAGGGCACGACAACCCTAGAGTCTGGTAACCTACTCTATCACCGGGAAGGGGACATAAAGAAGTCCCAGCATGGTGTCGGGTTTCTCGTCCACAAATCCCTCATTAACAACGTCATAACCATCGAGAGTGTCTCTAGCAGGGTAATATACCTGATACTCAGAGTATCTAAAAGATACTCGCTGAAGGTTATACAGGTATATATGCCAACAAAGGATCACTCCGATGAAGAGGTGGAGGAAGTGTATGGGGACATAAGTAAGGCCGTACATACTTCTGAAACCTATTTTACGGTTGTTATGGGGGATTTTAACGCGAAACTGGGCAAACGAGGCGATGGAGAGATTAGGCTGGGAAACTTCGGATACGGAGTGCGAAATAACAGGGGACGTAGGCTGGCTGATTTTTTGGAGCAAGAGGGACTCTTCGCGATGAACTCTTTCTTCAAGAAGCCGCCACAAAGGAAGTGGACCTGGATAGGTCCAGCAAAGAAGAACCAGCCCCCTGTCAAAAACGAAATCGACTTCATCTTAACGACTAAGAGACGAATATTCAACGATGTCTCAGTGATCAATCGGATCAAAACCGGGAGCGATCACCGAATATTAAGAGGCATCGTGAATATTGATCTCAAGGTCGAAAGATCGCGGCTGATGAAGTCGACGCTCCGACCGACGCAGATCCAAATCGAAAACTCCGAGGGTTTCCAGCTTGAACTATCAAATCGCTTTCAAGGCCTTCAGGATTGCGTTACAGTGGACGAGATAAACCAAGGGTTTATACAAGCTGTCCAAGCGGTGGGATCGAAGGTGTTTAGGTCCCGCCCCAAACAAAGACCTCAGAAAATCTCTGCTGCGACCCTTACCTTAATGGCAGAGCGACGATCAAGGCCGCTGCAGACCTCTGAACATGCTGAATCATATCGGCAGCTCAACAGAGGTATACAAAAGTCCTTGCGACACGACATCCGCTCCTTTAATACTGAGCGTATTAAGGAGACGATAGAGCAGAATAAAGGCTCCAAAGTGTTCGCAAGAGCTATGTCGGTTGGGCAAAGCCGATTGATGAAGCTGAAGACGGAGGACGGCGGCGTGGTGTCGACAAAGGAAGGGGTTCTGGCGGAGATCGAGAGGTTTTATGGACAGCTGTATACCTCAGTTTCACAACCCAGCGGACAAATGGCTGAAGACCCAAGAGCCAAGTTAACCCGACACTATACCGAAGATATCCCGGACATCAGCCTGTACGAGATTAGGATGGCCCTCAAACAGCTTAAAAACAACAAGGCGCCGGGCGAGGATGGAATCACAGCAGAGCTTCTGAAAGCGGGCGGAACGCCGGTACTGAAAGTCCTTCAGAGGCTCTTTAATTCCGTTCTGCTCGAGGGCGTAACGCCGGAAGCGTGGAGCAGGGGCGTGGTGGTCCTGTTCTTCAAAAAGGGAGATAGCACCCTATTGAAGAACTACAGGCCTATCACGCTTCTGAGTCATGTATATAAGTTGTTCTCGAGGGTCATTACGAATCGTCTCGCAAACAGGTTCGATGCCTTCCAGCCTCCCGAACAAGCCGGTTTCCGTAAAGGTTTTAGTACCATGGACCATATTCAAACGCTGCGGCAGGTTATAGAGAAGACGAGGGAGTATAACCGGCCGTTATGCTTGGGGTTCGTGGACTATGAAAAAGCCTTCGATTCGATCGAAACATGGGCCGTACTTCAGTCTCTCCAGCGATGCCGTATTGACTATCGGTATATCGAAGTGTTGAAGTGCTTATACAGTAATGCCACTATGTCAGTCCGAGTACAGGAGCAGTGCACGAGGGCAATTCCACTGCATAGAGGTGTAAGACAGGGAGACGTTATATCTCCGAAACTGTTCACCGTTGCACTGGAAGATGCCTTCAAGCTTCTGTAATGGGAAGGATTTGGCATCAACATCAATGGCGAGTATATCACTCACCTTCGATTTGCCGACGATATCGTTGTCATGGCAGAATCGATGGAAGACCTAAGTACTATGCTCGGAGATCTAAATCGAGTTTCCCAACAAGTGGGCCTTAAAATGAACATGGACAAAACGAAAGTAATGTCGAATGTCCATGTTGCGCCCCTACCTGTTTGTGTTGGGAGCTCCACCCTCGAAGTTGTAGACCAGTATATCTACCTGGGTCAATTGATCCAGGCAGGATGTTCCAGCTTCGAGGAAGAGGTCTCTAGACGAATCCGACTCGGCTGGGCAGCGTTCGGGAAGCTACGAAGTGTCTTCTCGTCAAATATACCTCAGTGTCTTAAGACTAAAGTTTACAACCAATGTGTGTTACCAGTGATGACTTATGGCTCTGAAATACTTACTATGGGTCTCATAAGAAGGCTCAAGGTCGTGCAACGCGCTATGGAGAGGGCTATGCTCGGTGTTTCTTTACGTGATCGAATCAGAAATGAGGAGATTCGTAGGAGAACTAAAGTCACTGACATAGCCCAGCGGATTAGCTCGTTGAAATGGCAGTGGGCGGGACACATAGCGCGACGAACCGATGGCCGATGGGGCAAAAAGGTTCTCGAATGGCGACCACGTATAGGCAAGCGAAGCGTAGGACACCCACCCACAAGGTGGTCTGACGACCTAACCAAGGTCGCTGGAAGGCGCTGGATGCAAGCAGCTCTAGATCGGTCATTTTGGAAATCTTTGGGAGAGGCCTATGTCCAGCAGTGGACGCTATGCGGCTGAAATGATGATGATGATGATGATGACTAACACATCAGTATACTTAATATAAAAAAAACCTTGTGGCGTGTACTTTTGAATTTTTCCTAGTTTTTCAAATATATCTTCGGTTGTCTGTGAGGCGCGAGGCCCTTTGCCCTGCGAGGCCGTGGGCGGTGGCCCACACCGCCCACGCCTTACGCCGCCTCTGGTTACCTCTTCACGCTTAATGTGACTGAACCTATTTGGATGAAATTTGGAATGGATATAGTTTATGACACGAGGAAGGATATAGAGTACTCTTTATCCCGAAATTCCCACGGGGAGCGAAGCCCGCGGGTACAGCTAGTAAATAAATTCTAAAGTTAGAGGTATGGACATCCAGACATCCTTACAAGCAGCACGAACAAACGTCCATCTTTCATGTCAAAACAATCGTGGCACATACAGGGGGTTTACTCCATAAAATAATAAGTTAGTCGTACAATAGTAACGTCCTATTTATATGTCAAACTAAATTAGATTTTACCATCATACATTAGGGCTCAATGTTGCTTGACACTGAAACGCGGCTACGCAGTTACGTACGTCTTGCGTACCGCTTTTGGAGTACCCCCCCAGATATCTGGATGTCCACGATCAATTTTTTAAAATATTTTTTTTATGTGTTAAACTTTACAAATATTTTTTACAAGTATTAAAGCTGTTAATAAAAGAGTTGTTCTTCATATTTGTGTTCTTTGTAAAATTTTAGTAAATTATTGCAATATGAATATAATGAAGACATTTTAGGTCCAGAAAAATGATTGACTCTTACATGTTGAGAGTAGAGCACTTAAGCAGTTGAAAATTCAGACTGTTACAGGCACTTTTTTAACATAAAGGTGAAATTGTAAACAATGTACCACACGGGCGACTCTGTTTGCATCAGCTCCAGGGCCGGATTTAGGGGGGGGCAACCGGGGCTACAGCCCCGGGGCCTCCACAATAGAGACTTCAAAAAACGATTTTTCGACGAAAAAAGCTCGGAAGATTCCATTCGTTAACGCTAAAATTTAATTTCAGATATTTCTCGTTTCCGATTATATTTATATGTTTGTTAAATAATAAAATAATCTATACTTGGTTCCACAATAAATTATTTATTGAAAAACTCAACTGAAAAAAATTGTCCACTTTATTTGGAAAATAATTTGGGGCCAGGGGGCCTCCACTCCTTTGTTGCCCCGAAGCCTCTCGACCTCTAAATCCGGCCCTGATCAGCTTGTAAAAAATAAAGATAATTAGTGCAAAATAAAGTAAATAAATTAAAGTCCTGGTATTCACCTATTTCAGTAACACTCACCTGGTGAAAGTAAGTAATTTCGTAAGCAGGCGATTTTGTGTGATCAAATGGATAACTGAAAAATAAGTTTTTGATTAACGATTTCACTACACTTATAAAGTGTTAGTTATTATACTTTAGTGATCTAGTATAGCCCGTGGTTTGATTTATTACGGGTATGTCCCTTCCACGTTGTATAAACAATTTTTTTCAACACGCTAATTTAATCTTGAAATAAATCGATAGATACCAATTTCACTCTTTCTCTCAGACATGCATGTTCTTCCATGCTGGTCTGGGAGAAAAGAAATAATTGGCCAAGTGCGTGTTGGGCCACGCGCAGTGTAGGGTTCCGTAGTTCCGAATGCCAACTTTGAGTTTATGCCACTAAAAACGTTTAAAAACGAATTATCTATTGAATTTGTATGAAATTTCTTTTTCCGAGTACATTTTATATGTTGATCGCCTATAACTTTTTAATTTGTATACCCTACTTAGCTCTGATACTTTTCCTTTAAACTACATTATATATATTATAGCTGTGAATTTTTTCACGTGGTCATATAATATATAACCGTTTAGCAGATAGAGGGGGGGGGGACACTTGCCTCCAACAAAAATTTTCACTTTTAACCCAAATATTTCAGAAACGGATCCCTAAATCCAAAAATGGTGTCAACAAGCTCACAATGTTTTTGAAAGACCTATTCAACGACACCCCACACAATGTGTTTGTCGAGAAAAAAAATATTGACTACCTCTTTACTTGTATGGCAGCTAACCTAAAAAAAAATATTTTTCCAGATTTTATTTTACGACTTTTTCGCCATGATTAATATACATATCCATGCCAAATTACAGCTTTCTAGTACTTGTAGTTTCTGAGTAGGACCGCGGACAGACAGACAGACATGGCGAAACTATAAGGATTCCTTGTTTACTACGGAACCCTAAAAACGTAGAATGAACCAGCCGCTTCTCTTCCCGCGCAGATCGTAAGAGCCGATCGAGGGAATGGGCGAGATTTGAATCATGGTAATAGGCGATGCGGCGAGCAACCCATCACTATTGTGATTCCTTTTCCATCTTAATGCCCACCACCACGCTAAGCGTGGCCTTTAGCCTAACGGCCCTGGGCTCTGTCTGCCCCGTCAGGGATATAGACGTGAAATGTATCTATGAATCTCAGACATCTATTTTACAAAAGCTAAATTTCTATAAGTAGTTACTAACCGAGCTGGTAAGGGCAAATCAGGCCTTCGGACGCTGAAAGCCAGTCCATGGACGCAGTTATAGGACAGGAACGTGAACACGTACAGTAACTGGGATGTCAACTTGTCCGTGCTTAAAAGCAGATAAAGCAGTTTCAAAATATATAAAAGTACAAGAAAACTTGTTACAATGAAAAATGTATCCAGAAATTTACTTACATTGGTTGAATGTGTAAAGTACACGAACAATACAGGGTGCAATTGAAATCATTAGCAATAATTATAAAGGATATTTTGTACGGTAACAACACTACAATTAATGCAGTTTTTAAAAATTAAAAAAGCAAGAAAAATAACCAAAGTATCAAAACACTTCGAGTCGTGCTCGCTTACTGATACTTACAAGCAAGGTCAGCGACCCGCTGCAAAACAGCTGATAGGCGGGCGCGGCCGGCATACAAAAGTAGAGTTTAAACTACGTGAATAAGGTAGAAAGTCGAATGTCACACGAACGCTTAAGGTTAGTAGGTATACGTTGTAGTAGGAACGGATGTTAGCGTACTAGGACGCGACGAAATTGATACTATTACAATTAATTTCTTTTTCATGACTTTAATGATGATTAGTTTTTTTATTTATAATTGCAGTAATGGTGTCTATCAAAGAGTCTAACGCATGTTCAGAAATTTTCTGTAATGTGAAAAGCGTTGTTTTAGGAATCTAACCACTTTTTTTAAATTTTTTTTATACAAACATATGTTTATTTATTAAACAAATATTAAATAACAATATAATACTAACTAAATAAATATAACCTAAAATTAAAACTAACTAAAACGAATTAAAAATAACTTATATAAAAAATTGAGGCCAATTTGCTGCCGTCACAGGGCAAAGTACCCAAGAGGCTGGCGGCATTTCCGCGTTGGATAGCAATACTTAAACGCAGTCCGAAATGCGCGCCCGCCCTTGGGTCCCCGAAAACATCGATCAGGCGTGAAAATGACAACTTTTGATTGAAGTTTTATTAGTCTTAAATTACTTTGTATCATGGGTATAGTAGATACCTAAAATATTGCCAACGAATTCAATAACACCCTGTATAAGATTAAACAGTTTCAACTATGCTTTTTAATTGTATTTTATTTAAATTTTATTACACAGTTAATAAAAATGTACAAGTGACAGACCTAATGCCATCTGAAAATCTCTCCTGATCAATGTTAGTTCATGCCCGGCAGAAAACTTTAAATTCAAAAATTATGAATTAAGAAGACGAGGGACGAGGGACGAGGGACGAAGTGCAAAGAGCAAAGGGATAAAGGGCAAAAGGCCAAGGGCAAAGGGCGAAAGACGAAAAACGAAGGACGAAAGACGTAGGCCGAAGACCGAAGCTCTGAAGGGTAAAACTCAGCGGCGAACGAAGAAGTAATTGTTTAAGTTACCTTTTTACAACTTCTTGCTCGTCCTGCCCCTCTACCCCCCTCAGCTTCCCATCAATCTCGTCCACCATGTCATGCACTTCATCCCTGTTCCACACGAGGTTCACCATCTTGATCAGCAGCGAGGAGTAGGTGAATAACATGAACGCAGCCCTGGTCATGAGCGAGACGTCTCCGAAGACGCAAATCAGCTCTGACATTTGAACGATGATGTAGATAACTAAGGACCAAAATTATATATTTACAAGGTGATTTTTGATTGGTTTTGAAGCCGAACGCCACTTCATAATTCGTTAGTAAGAATAATAATAATAATTCGCTAGTCAAAATAAAAATATAGAAACATAAAACAGTAAAATCGTGAGATCAATTAGTAGTACCATACCGCCGGCCGGCTGGAGTTCATTCGGGGTCATGCGGCAGTTTTGGACGGGCGTCTACGTGGTCTCGAACGAAAATCATTTTGGCAATTTTTTTTTCTTATGTCATACACAAAATTGGAATACGTTTATGGATAGAGTAATTTATTTAATATACGATTTCTTTTCCAAAACCAATGAAAAGTCTGCTATTAGTACAACAAAAAGAATAATTTTCTCCTAATTAATTAAAATACCGTATTCGTCACCAGTTTTGGCCACAACAAGGATAAATAGATACAGTTAGTAAGCATACTAACCAACTAAGTAAATTAAGGCGAGGATATTATAAACCTTCCATGCCACTTTCTCCCTCCCATCTACATTCCTTGGCCACCAGAAGCTGGTCCCCCTTAAAACGGTGAGGGCTAGTCGCATAGACCAGGTTACGTTGGGAACTAGAAGCTTCATATCTGTCTATCTGTCAGCATTTTCTTGTAGCAAAATAAAGCTACCCACGTTTTTATTTATTTTTGCGCGACATTGGTGCAAAACATTTACTGTCATAATATCATGATTATTCAAATTTAAAAATTCGACTTCCCCTCCAAACCACGCAACCGATTTTTAATAAAATTATATGGGACCACCTCGCAAGAATACTCTTTCAAACAAAAAAAGAATTTTCCAAATCGGTCCAGCCGTCTTTAAATAATTGGTGAACAAACATAAAAAAAGATCGCGTCTAATTGATTAACCTTTAAAAATAGTTTTATCCCGAGGAGTAGATCGCGTTTTGAAACAACGCTGATCATATACCTACTAGCTACTAGCTATTAGGCGAAGTAATTCCCAGTAGTTTTCCAGTATTCAATGTCCTTTTTTATTAAGTACAAATATTTTAAGGGGTGAATCAGACCATCATTTTGAACAACTTTTCCCAATAAATGTATATCGAAATAGGAAAAAAAATTTTTAGGTTTTCATAGAAATCGAAATAGTCACGTGATATCATTACTATGGAAAATGAAAATTATTTTTTCGTATTTCGATAAAAATTTACTGGGAAAAGTTGTTCAAAATTATGGACTGAATCACCCCTTAAAATATTTGTACTTAATAAAAAAGGACATTGTATACCCAAATCACAAAAAAAGGTGGTTTTCAATTCGTCGCTATCCATAACTTTCTATAGATTCACCATACAAGTATGCCCTTTGGAACAAAAAAGATTTTTCTAAATCGCTCCAGGCGTCTTCGAATTATCGGTGAACATACATAAAAAACCTCCTCTTTTATAAGTCGGTTGAAAATGGTTTTAAACCCATGCCCAACCTTTGTGAATTATATAAACAAACAGGTTCTAACAATTAAGTCATTAAAGTAATTGTCACCTACCGCGAGAAAACTACATTTACCTAACACTTGGAGGGAAATCAAAAAATAACACGCCCACTTTGACACTAAGTGTTGGAAAAATATACACATACACGAAAACTAGTGAATATTTGATGACAGCAATCAAGCTTTTATTCAGGGTTGCCTTTGTCTTATATGCATCATCATCATCACAACTTAAAGCAAAAGGTCAGTGGAGCAATTAGGTTCTGGAATGACGCCTAAAGAGCGGCCTGCATCCAGTGCTTCCTAGCGACCTTGGTCAGATCATCTGACCTTGTGGGTATGTCCTACGCTTCGCTTGCCAGTACGCGGTCGCCATTCGAGAACCTTTTTGCTCCTATAACCATCGGTTCGTTGCGCTCTGTGTTCTGCCTACTTCCACTTCAACAAGCTAATCCGCTGGGCTATGGCAATGACTTTTGTTCTCCTACGGATTTCCTCATTTCTGATTCGATCACGTAGGGAAACACCGAGCATAGCCCTCTCCATAGCGCGTTGAGCGACCTTGAGCCGTCTTATGAGACCCATATGACGCATAAAGATCGACAAGCATCCAGCGCTTCCCAGCGACCTTGGTCAGATCATCTGACCTTGTGTGTATGTCCTATGCCTCGCTTGCCAGTACGTGGTCGCTATTCGAGAACCTTTTTGCTCCTTTGGCTATGCGGTTCGTTGCGCTGTGTTCTGCCTACTGCCACTTCAACGAGCTAATCCGCTAGGCTCTGTAAGTGACTCTAGTTCTCCTACGAATTTCTTCACTTTATTTCACGATCATGTAGAGAAACACGTCATCACTGGTAACACACATTGGAGAAGACACTGCGTAGCTTCCCGAACGCATCTCAGTTGAGTAGTATTCGTCGAAAGTCTTCTTCCTCGAAGCTTATAAGTAAAGTAATAAGTAGTACAATGAATGATATAATAACAGTCAAAACACAATTCGTTATTTTGACTGTTATTATATCATCAACACGCACCCTTTTGTATGGAAAATGCCGATATTTTTTTTGTTCTTGACTGTTATTATAAATTTTATTTTAACCTATTAAGTAAAGTATGAATAAATATTTATGGACAAATTTGTTTCATAATGGTCTCATACGACCAGCCCTTGTTAGAGGTGAAACAAAAAAAAATTAGCAGGGTCATTCCATAATACTTAAATCGTATTACCTATCAATAAACATTTTGTTACCGTTTTATGACAGGCATCATCATAAAGTTTACAATTTCTTATGCCGGTTGTAAAACTATCGCACAAATCGCAGTTTATCGGAGATATGGTTGGTCCACCACGCAGGGGCGTGGGTCTCACACGTCTACGTGTGGTTGTAATTCGTCATACATATAGATACCGTTGCACTGATAATAACTAGTGTACCTATTACTTTACCTAACTACATAAATATAAATATAAAGGAACAAATTACACAGATTAAGTTAGCCCTATCATTTTGAATATCCTTGGGGGAGGCCTATGTCCAGCAGTGGATTTCCTGTGGCCGATATGATGATGAAGTTAGCCCTAAAGTAAGTTTGAAACTAGTGTTATGAGACACTAATTCAACTGTACACATTGACTTTTCATTGTTTTAGAAAATAAAATAAATAAATTCCCCTATCCCTATAAGTAATCCAAATTTGTGTATGACTTAAGTAAAAAAAAGTTGCGTAAATGATTTTCGATAGAGACCGCGCGACCCCGGTGAACTCTGACCGGCCGGCGGCGCCAGGCGGTACTACTAATTGATCTAACGATTTTACTTTCGAGTTTAAGTCAACATTTTTTGTTTCAGAGTTTTTATTTTGACCAGCTAATTAGGTAGGTCTTACCAGCGATCCTTAACTAGTAGCCTTCAGCTCCAAAACCATTGAAAAATCAAATGTTGGTATAGATAAACATCACAGACCCAGGCTAATCAGAAAAATACAATCATCATCATCATCAGGTCTTTTTGTCTCCACTGCAGGTGAACGACCCTCTCTGTTCTACCAGAGCTATACTACCAGAGAAGCCAGAGGACTGTGGCCTACACTCTCCTCGCTGGCCAGACGGTCTCGTTGATGTTTATGAGCTTTGTTTAGCTTGTATTTCCTAAGTCGCCTTCTATGACATCCACGGGAGGACTTGTAGTGGCACTATTCTATTCTGCCAGAAACCACTCGGCAGTAGAGAAATTAAGAAAAGTACAATACAACCGGGTAATCCTGGCTTTGCGCAAGAATATTTTTTCCTTGTATATCTTATACCTTTAAACGAGCAATTCTTGTATATTTATTTATATATATATTTATAAATTTCTGTGATCTCAAAAACGGCCCTAACGATTTCGCTGGAAATTGGTATATGGGGGTTTTCGGGGGTAAACAATCGATCTAGACTAGTCTTATGTTTGGGAAAACACGTGTTTTCGAGTTTTCATGCTAATCGCTATCGCTAATTTTTTCGCGCCGACCGCCATCCGTTTAGCCCAGGGGTTAAGGATGCGTGTTACGGGTTCTAGTCCCACTCGGTGACTTACTTTTGTTTTTTTTATGTTCAATTTTATATATAATTTTTTATTTTGTATTGTTTTTAGACAAGTTTAAAAAAAATAGTTAATGTTTGAGATGTAACCGACCGAGCAAAGCTCGGTCCACTTGCTTGTAAAGTACGGTAGGCTCGCCTATCAAGATATCGAACACGAATACTCGTGTCACCCATGCTGCGGAGGTGTGGACACTACGTCAATATCTGATTGTAGATACAGGTGTAAGTAGTAAGAAATTGTAAAGATATGATCATACACATAGAATTTACACAATAATAAGTATCTAGATTAATGCGTGTAGGTAAAATCTAGTAGGTCTTTAATGCTGGTCTGGAAGAAAAGAAAAAACTTAGAATGTACCCACTGCTTCTTTCTGCGCAGATCGTAGAACCCGATCGAGGGAATAGGCGTAAGTGCGAATGCGGGTAGCGATCCATCACTAATTTGATTCCTTTTCCATCTTCTCGCCCGACTTCGCGCTAAAAGTGGCCTTTGAGTCTTGCGGCCATGGGCTCTATCTGCCCCATTAGGGATAAAGACGTGATAGTATGTATGTATGTAAAATCGCTAAGAAAAGTAATCAAGCTCTTTGACTATATTTTTTTCTTAAAACGACAAAGACGTAACATACACATTTCGCCTTTACGTATCATCTTGTAGTGTAGATATAACTATTTCTACGATGTAGCTAATGTTCAAAAACTAAAATCACATAGTTAACTTATTATGTAACAAAGATAATTGTTAGATAGAAACATTCGCTGAAGAATTTTCCCACGATTTAGGTAGTTAATGGGTACAGTCAATAACAAAATATAAAAAAAAAACTAAAATACTTAGTTAGAATAATATATGAACATTTCGAATTCGACATAAATAACTATTTAGTTATACCATGAATTTACTTTCATAGATTTTGCTATGAAAGCCATAAAAAGTTAACGTCGCTCAAAATAAATTAATAAGTTTGAAATTTGCTAAACAAGTTTTTATTTCACACTAACGCCTCTGGTGTGTACTTGATAATGACACAATCCCACGATATGTTACATAATTTTTGCCAAGCAAGATTCGTTTTACGCGCTTCGTAAGATTACAACGTCATATGTATAATGACGTGTGTAAACAATTTCTACAATGCACTGCATGAATCAAAATTAACTACAGATTGGGATAAATTAGTTACGCCACGGTGGCGCGGCTCAAGCTTGTGAACCATATAAGTACATTATACACATGTTTCTTGGATTTTGCTAATAATAGTTTGACTAAAACCATTTTAAAAAAATCGCCTTGACTACCCGTCGATGTAATCAGTTCTGTAAAGTGTTATTACTTAAATGTGTATTTTATTTATCATATTGGTATGTGTTATGTATAGGTAATTATAAATATATGTTTAAGTATTTAGGTATATATAAATATGTAAGTAAATAAATTGTAGGTACTGCGCAAACCTTGTTTCAAGTTATAGTACCTAGGCGACCGACCTTTGCTCGGTTACATCTCAAACATTAACTAAATTTTTTTAAACTTGTCTAAAAACAATGCAAAATAAAAAATTATATATAAACTTAAACATAAAAAAAACAAAAGTAAGTCACCGAGCGGGATTCGAACCCGTAACACTCTTTCCAGCGGTCGGTATCCTTAACCACTGAGCTAAAAACAAGGCGGTCAGCGCGACGAAATTAGCGACCATATTCTGCGTGGAAAGAAAAACGCATGAAAACTCGAAAACACGCGTTTTCCCAAACATAAAACTAATCTAGATCGATTGTTTACCCCCGAAAAGCCCCATATACAAATTTTCAGCGAAATCGTTAGAGCCGTTTTTGAGATCACAGAAATTTATAAATAAATATATATATATATAAGAATTGCTCGTTTAAAGGTATAAGATTTTCTTCCAAATAGTTTTTACCACGTTAGTTTTGTTACGTGCTTTGTTAGATTATAAAGACACGTAAAACGACACGAATAACCACTTTTCTAAAAGAGTGTACGAAGTAAAATTAAATACGTATCGAGATAAATTAGTTACGCCTCGGCGCAGGTCGTACGTGTGAACTTGAAAATGAATGCAATGATGACACATGTAGTATAGTTTAAACCATGTTTAAACGGAACAATTCGGTTCTGGACGTGTGGCGTGCAGGTCACGTTGCTTGCATTTGAGTCATCGAAATATTAAATAATTGAATATGAATAAAGTTGTGGTTAGTGAGTGTCGTGGAGTGTCGACTGTCTCTGAATATACTAGTATTATTTGTTCAATAGTTTCTTTCTGATCCACGTTTCTAAGAATGTTATAATTGAAAGTGACAATATTTTGCGGTATTTTATTTTGGCTTGAAAATTTCTATTTTCTAATGCACAACTAATGTTGTGAGAAAAGGAAACTCTTTTTTGAATTTTTAAAAATCTAAAAAAGTCTTGTTTTTATATTTGATTCAAGATCTATTTTTGTTGATCACTTACATAGACACACGAAAAAAGAAAACAAAAATAAATAAAGGATGTGGTAAAAAAAGGTGAATTAAAAAATAAAACAACAAAAAATAGTTAACAACCAGGTAACTAACTGAATCGAAATATAGAGTAATTATATATTTTAGCAAACCCAATTTCCAGATTAAAAAGAAATAAAAATCAGACTAAATGTCATGTAATGAACACACCCTAACTTCTATTTCAAGTTGAGATAACTGAGTGAGATAATGATTATTATAAATACGCTAAGCTTCCGAACGTTGCTCAGAAGACCGGTCCTAAGATGATCTCAGTTGTAGCCTTAGTTCTGTTCTCCATAAGTATAGTTAATAGCGATAGATCCTGCTACTGGAATGCCGAGTGCCCCTTCCAATTGTATTCTACGAAAACACCATACCATACTGTGAGAGGAGACATTAGAGATTATGCAGATCCTGCAAGTAAGTAACTATAACAAATTTTTGTTTTGTCCTCGATTTTGTTACGTATCCGAGCTAAATCGAGGACGAAAGCAAAAATTTGTCCTCGATTTTGACGAGGTTTTATAATTTTTCAAAACTAAAAATCTACTGCCTCAATAAACACGACAGATTTAGTATGAATTTCTACGGGATCACCTGGCAAGTATGTCTTCGAGGGATCGGGATAAAATAACCGGGCAAGTGTGAGTCGAAGTCGCGTAAGATGAATTCTGTACCATTATCTATAAAAATCACGTTTGTTGGTTTGTTGCATGGGAGCCCCACTTAAATAAAACAACCCTCTTTTTTGACGAGGGTGAAACTCACGTTTTTGTGAAATACATACGTTTATACATGAAAGAAAATATAATCATGTGTTTTCTTCACCCTTCCCCTTCTACGGCACGGATCTTTATAAAGTTAGCTGTATATTTCCAGACTGCCAAGCTGTTAGCATCTGGACTCTCAACCGTCATGGGAACCGGAACCCTGGCAACAGCGTCACGGAGAGCATTCGGGTTATAGCTGGTCTCAAAGACGAGATTATCCAGAGCTTCGAGGCCGGACGGGGAGAGCTGTGTGCTCAGGTATCTCTTCATTATGCTCCTTACTCTTTTTCCTATCATTTGGGGTCGGGCCCGGATCATCCGGGTCCGGATGGGTGGCAGCCAGAGCGCCTGCTTGGGCGGATGTTTCAGAGGGTGCCAATTCCCTCCTTCTTCCGGCCACCTCCGTAGTCCATAATGAGGCGGTGACTGGTTAGAGGCAACAAACTTAATACTCCAATTTACACCCCTTCCCCCGTCGCCAACATGGACTTCGTCGATCGTCAATAACTGGACATGGAGTAGATATTTAGATTATGTTCCTCCTAAAAACAGTTCGATCTACTGTTTGTGGTCGATGCAGAATATCTTGAACACCCATAATGATGGTAGGCGTAGGTATTTCGATATACAAAGAAATAATGAAGGGTTGCTAAATTTTTGCTCATTGTCTATCAGTTTTTATGATTTGCGTAGAAAGGGAAGCAGCTGGTTTATTTTATTTTTTATCTTCTCTATGATCAGCACAGAAGAAGTCTTACTTTCGTCTACTAGAAAAAAAATGGACAGATATTGCTCAAGCCACTGATTGATGTGTAAGTTTTTACCCTGTAATCGCTCTACTGTCTACCGGACCAAACCGGAGCCATCTTATAACTTAAACTGGTTATTATTTAGTGACTTGCATAAATATTTTTGACAGGGTAGGCTCCAATCTTATCTGAATAACGAGAAAGGCTGCATAACAAGCAAAATACATATTTCTCACAAATAAACGTTTTATCTATCTATCTATCTATCTCTAGAATTTGATTTAATATTAGGGTGGCACAGGGTAGACAAATTCTATGTGTCTGCATGAAGAGCACGCTTTTGTTATTGTAGGACATAGAAAATTTCCGAAGATGGTCTTGGAACGAGACACTAGAAACCTCAGCATCCTATCTCACCGGAACCGGCTACGAGGAAATCTACGACATCGCCAAGCGACTCCGCGAGAGATATCCTCACCTACTTCAAGGAACTGCTGACTCCTTCTACTTTAGAACGACCAACGAGCAGAGAACTGTCACCAGTTCTATTGCCTTTGTTCATGGGTTATCTGAGAATAGCAATTTGACGTTGGCTGTTGATGGACCTTATGAACGAGATGATTTGATTCGGGTAAGTTGAAAAAAAATATTTATTATTTTTTAGTTAATTCTCATAAGGGTAGTCAAAGGACTGCTCTTAGTGAGCATTAGGCCCAACCCAGACGACAGACTATCCGTGACACACTTTTTAGTCTGTGATAGTCCGTGAAAATAGAACCTATACAATCATATGCAGTAACGCACACGACGCGCGCCGGACTTTTTGCGCAGACTAAAAAGTGCGTCATGGATAAGTCCGTCGTCTGCGTTGGGCCTTAAGCGCAACTTTTCGGCCTAGTATCAGCCATCCCATCTCTTTCTGTGGATTTTGTAAGAGGCTACTAAAAGGCTTCTACTTTCTCGTACTTTCTTGACAGAGTGGTTGAAATTATCTTTCTTTTTTCTTCACACATCTCTGCGTGCGGCTTTTCTGCGCATTTCGTTGCTTGGCACTAAGGATAATTCCAACTTACCCTTTCTTTACCGCCAATACCCATAATAGCAAAACAATGGAAGTAGCATCGCTGTGACCATTTTGAATTGTTGTAGCACACAGATACAAATATAATAATCCATCCTACTAATATTATAAATGCGAAAGTGAGTTTGTATATTTGTTTGTTTGTTAACACTTCACGCTATAACCACTGAACCTATTTAGATGATATTTGATATGGATATAGTTTGATACCCAGGGAAAGACATAGGGTAGTTTTTATCTCGATATTCCCACGGGGAGCGAGGCCTACGGGCACAGCTAGTGTAAGTATATTTCCATTGCGATGTTTTCTCATGCAGTTTTGTAATTTCGTATTTTTCTGTATGTGTGTGACTATGGCTACAAATAATTCTTATTTATGTTTCTTACAGCCTTACGAAAACTGCGATAAGTACCAGGAAGAGGTGAAGGGAGGGCAGGAGCTGGAGGATCAAGTTAATGCTTACACGAGGACCAGCGAGTACTTAGCTGTGAGTAATTTTTATGTTTTTTTAAGTATTGCAATCATTAGGTTTATCGTTACTTAAAAAAATAGAAGCGAGCCTAATAATCAACGACTTTTTTATTAATTTCTTCTGATTTTGCTGTTCCAATAGAAGAAATAGTTTGCAAAAGGTATATTACAGTGACGTGCACAAATATTTTTGACAGGGTAGGCAATAATCTTACCTAAGAGAACGGCTTCATGTCAAGCAAAATACATTTTTCGCTATCCGATATTATATTAGGGTGGCACAGGGTAGACAATGTCTATGTGTCTGTAGAAATGCACGCTACTGGTATATTAAAAATTGAATAATATTTAGTTATTTTTATTATATACATCATCGGTTTCAAATAGATAAGATGAACAGCCATTTTTATTGCACTTATAGGTCCAACGCAGAGTCCAAGCGCGTCTAGGCATCACCACTCAACTGTCTCCGGATGACGTTTACGCTCTCTACGAAATTTGCCGGTTCTACCGCTCTTGGACGGAGACTTTAAAGTCGCCCTGGTGCGCCGCCTTCAATGAGGAGGACCTGATTGTCCTGGAGTACAGAGACGACGTTAGGCATTATCATAGGAATGGATATGGATCTTGGGTATGTGCAAATGATTGTGATTTGTCGGTTCTACCGCTCTTAGACGGACACTTTAAAGTCGCCTTGGTGCGCCGCCTTCAATGAGGAGGACCTGATTGTCCTGGAGTACAGACACCACGTTAGGCATTAACGTAACATATAATTTTACACGCATACGTACCTATATCCGTATAAAAGTTATTGGGTTGACTATTTAAAGTCGGGGTTGTATTTTTACAATTTTTTATTTAGCTTCACTTGTCCCGTTTGTCTGTCTGTCTTTCATCAAATCTTGCAAGGTAAATTTCTTCTACTTCCCGGTTTCCGAATGAGCTGAAATTTTGCACGCATACGTTTGGCGCGTGACAATGCAATATTATGATGACATGGAGCTGATTTCATAATAGAGCTGGAAGGTAGTCATAGGAACTCTGTGATAAAAAAATATAACCCCATCGAGTTTGGGCTCGTTTGATTCGTCTTGAGGAGCAATTTAACCTTTTTAGCTCATTGTTATAAATAAGCTTGTTTTAAAAATATCTTTTTTTAAATAATTCCTTATTTAACTATATTTTTTGTACACTAAAGAATTTACTTAATTACTTAAGATTTCTCTTCACCAGGTAAACAGCAACCTCGGAAGCATTGTCGTGAAGGATCTGTACGAGAACTTTGAAGCTGTCGTCAACGGCACAGGCAGGAACTGGGTTTCTTACTTCACCCACGACACCATGCTCGAGATGGCCTTCTGTGCCTTGGGACTTTTCAAGGATGATTACGTCATTGAAGGAACCTATAGAAACCCAGATAGACTGTGGAAAACAAGTAACATTGCTTGTTTCTCTGTTAATATTGTTGCTGTTTTGAGCAGGTGAGATATTTTTAAGGTTCCGTACCCGAAGGGTAAAAACAGGACTCTGTTATTAAGACTTCACTGTCCGTTACAAGAAAACGGGAAAACTCCGGGCATTCCTTTTTGGAAATATTTGGAAAAGAACAGATAAACATAAGAAATATTTATAATGACTTGTTTTCTCCAATAAAAGAAACTGTAGGTAGCTGTTAAAATAAATAGGGATAGGTGTAAGTGCTTTAGCGTCATCATCATCATCATCATCCTCATGCTATTTTAAGGTTTTTTGATTTTACTTTTTATAAAATAGTATTTAATATTTTTATATCTATACTAGCCGAAGCCCGTGACTAGTTCGCGTAGACTTTATGAAAATTCTTATCAGGCATAATAACTTTTGCTAAAGCGTCATTTTTATATTTCTTATAGTTTAGTAATGAAGCAGTGACGTCAAGAGCGCTGTACTATCCCTATTTCTGTTACTTGACAGTTTCCCCTTCCATCAGATATTATAAGCGTACAACTTATTTTTAGACAGATAAAAAAATTGGTTTTCTGTTTTGGATTACGTACTTATTGATTTGTATAATAAAAATAATTGAGTAAAATACCTATACCTGTATTTCCAACACGTTTCCTTCTTTCGTAGAGTCAAAACAATCTAATCTGATCGAAATATATATACAATATCGATATCTCTACAAGCACGCATAGTTTTGATGCTACCGATTTGCCGATAACTGTATCACTAACAGTTATCGGCAAATCGGTATCGTGACTATCGATTTCGTATAGTGAGAAAGTTCGTGGATACCACCGATAGTGAAAACTATAACAGCAATGAAACCGACGGACTGACAAACAATCCTTCACAATGTTAGCCACTTGGCCATGGCCCGTGTCTGTCATTTAAAAACACCAGCATTAGCTGAGAAAAATAAAAACAAGGAAAATAATAATAATAATAATAAAGGGTACACCTTTCATAGGTATATCCAGGAATAGGTTTTGGCGGGAGCGCCACATGACAACAACTTCTCCAAAGGGCCTCTACGTGTTGGATCTGTATCCCCACGCAAGCCTCTCAAAGGACCGGGGTAAAAAGACCCGTGATTCTCAAAGGAGATACAAAATAATAATAACTTTATTTAAGACAACATAGGCCCAGGGATTAGTAACAATGGTACTTATTCTATGTTAGTAATGAAATCTGTCTAAAATTATGAGTTATTTCGCAAAGATCTAAGTTGCAAGTGCACAGCGCTCATACAAACCATGTTAGCTAATATAAATAAATAATGCGTTTTGATAATAATTATAATTTAGGGTGTTTGCATTTCGCTTGGGATTGGCTTTATAGTCAAGTCAAGGTCATTGAAATTATTTAAGGCATTTGTTTTCCGTGCCTCCCTATTTTCCGCTAAATGCTTGACTTCACTGTACGATACGACTCTTGCTCTTTGCTATATTACTTCATCCATAACGACCTTCTTGGTCTTCTTTGTCTACTCTGGGCTTTCAATTTTCCTTCCATCATGTTTTTTTATGTCCAAGTCCTCCCGTGGATGTCGTAGAGGGCGACTTAGGAAATACAAGCTAAACAAAGCTTATAAACATCAATGAGACCTCTCCAACCCGTCTGGCCAGCGAGGAGAGTGTAAGTCAAGTCAAGTCTTCTCGCTGCTTTGGCCAAGTAGGGCTCTGGTAGTACAGAGAGGGTTGTGCTCCTGCAGTGGAGACAAAAAGACCTGATGATGATGTTTTTATGAATTTGCCATGCCACATAAGGAGGCCAAACAATTAATTTATTAACCAAATGTTGATTTTTTTCAGTTGTCAAGAATCCGGCTCGCAGACCTTTCGCGTCCAGGTGTTCGTGAACGAGAAGGTCACTGACCTTTGCCCCTTGGAGGGCTGCCCGTGGGAACAGTTCCAGGAGAAGTTCTCGTCGTACAAAGATGCAAACCTGGACTTCTGCAGCCTGGACTATAGAAACCCAGAGCCAGAACCTCAAGCCGACAGCGCCTGGACACCAGTTGCTTCGATGACAATGCTTCTTCTACTTCTTGTTTGGTTGTTAAGATAATGATTATTTATCTGAGTTACCTTTGTTAACGTTTCTAAGTGTTTGTTTTTGAAACGAAGTTCCTTCCCGCATGTTGCGGGGTTGGTCTAAGGCGATTAACACACTGCAACGCGCCCCGCTGCGTGGTGCGGGGCCGCACTGTATGCAAGTAACTCCATCTGTATAGAAAACACGCATAGTACAACACAATAACACCGCGTCTACGCGCGTTGTTTTTGTATGGCGGCCCCGCACTACACAGCGGGGCGCGGTGCAGTGTGTTAATCGCCTAACTTCACAACAAAGTTGAGTGACAGAACATTAGGTGAAAGGTTATTTTGCAACGATTTCATTTCAGCTAATTTTGTTAAAATGATGCTGGTCAAACTTTAATTTCTGATGATGATTGTTTTGTAATGTAAGTTATTAGTTGTTACGTATTAAAGTATTACAAAAGATAGAAATATAATAACAAAAGACAGAAATATAATATTTTTGTAATCTTTAAATATCTTTTTTTTTATAAAATACAAATTAAACAACGTTCAGGATGGTACCTGGTTCAAAGGATATCCATTGCTATCCAGAGAGGCAACGCAGCTAGCGTAATGGGTACCTTTGAACCGGGGACAATCCGGGGCGGGATTTTTGATTAATATTTATTTATATTTTTAATTAATATTTATATTTCATTTTTCTTTTATAATATGTTTTAATTAAACAAGAAATTTCTAATATTATTATGTTACTGTATCTACTTATATACCAATGGGTGGTTAATTGGATTTCTATGAAGATATATTATTATGCTATAACTAATCTACCCAATTTATAAATAAGTTACAAAAACCCCATTTAACATCAGTTTATTTCTTTCAAACTAGTCTTGAACTGATTGTAGCACCGTGAAGAATGAGTACGACGCTTTTATAATCTGAAAAAGAAACCAAACCTTGAGTAAAGAATAATATAACTAGTGACACTTCATGCCTGCCACTGTCAGAAAGGCATCACAAATTATATTGTTTTAGGTATGACTGAGTCTTCAACGCAAATAGTATTTGGAAGAGACATACATATACTCTTACGTATAGGTTAACTTTGTACCCCGTAAAGTCTGTTCGCGGCGAGTTGATAAATTTTTGTTTTGTGACTGTTATTTTAATTTCATTATACATACATTTAATTTATTTTCTATATAATCGTAATAGCGAAATAATCGTTCTACAATCTTACGTTAGCTATTTTGTCAAACGTAACACATTAGACGATCTAGCTGAATGATTTTCAGCTATATTACAAAACCGAGCTGCAATGCCAAACAGCTAGAGTTTTTGAATAACAGCGGATTATACAATCCAACTGCGACATTTACATTTCCTAAGTAGCTGTCGGAAATGTAATAAACGCTCTATCAAATTGGTACCAAGAACGGTATCATCATAACGAACCTACCCTACACTCCGCGGCAAAGTTGTTTCTGTGTATGTATTAGTTTCGCCCTAAGCTAGAGTCGCTCGCTCGCTCGTGTTTCGGTCACAGGAAACCTAGCGAACCTAACCTATACTCTGTGGCAAAGATTTTTTTGTGTCTGTGTTATTTTCGCCCTAAGCTTAAGTCGCTCGCTCCCGTTTTACTCATTTTATTAGTAGAAAGCATTCGTTATAAACATTTCCTAATACGATTTTGGAAATGTATACAATTCCTAGGAAATTTATACATTTCCTAGAATATGTGTGTATTCCGTGAAACAATATTTAATACATTTCCTTATTAGCTTCGGAATTGTATACATATCCTAGGTATTATAAACAATTCCTAAGTTTTATACATTTCCGTTAACATATATACGTGATCTAGTGCAGCTTGTGGTTCAAATTAAGTACGGTGCCTTCCACGTTGCAAAATTACTAATTCAACAATACTATGATTTAAAATTGATTGATCATCCTAAGGCTCAGGACAAATTGAGACTTGCCCTGAATGAACCCAGAACCTCCGGAGTGCATCCATTACGTCACACTTACCCTCATAAAAGAGCCGAGTGATAATTTGGTGATTCCTCCAACGGTGATGGTCACCTCCTGAGATGAGCGCATCATCAGGAAGAGCAGCGTGCGCCGGAGTCGAGTGGAGCAGGAGTACCACGGACACTGGTACGCAGCTGTCGCTACCTTGATGCTCTGAAATATCTCGTCATCATCATTACCATTATCATGTTGGTACGCTTTTCAGCCACGGGTCCATGGGGACCCGGTCCTTTGAGGTGTTCATGGAGCCAAAGCCAACATGAAGAGGCCTTTTAGTACCTTTTTATCTAAAATGTGAGATGGCTGCATCTACAGAGGTCTATCCATTAACGTACCATTGAGATGCACTAACGGACAGTCCTCCATAGCTGCCGAACTATTGCCAGGGTCCTTCCTTGGCAATAGTTCGGCAGCTATTGTCTTAGTTTGGGCTATGTGGATCATTATCATTATCATTAAGTCGGTAAGCTTTTCAGTTACGGGTGCCAACATGAAGAGGCCTTTATCATTATCATATCAGCACTGAAAGTCCACTGCGGGACGTAGGTCTAAGGATTTGGAAACGAAGCAAAAAAGAAAAGTTGTTTATTTGGCTACATACTATAGGATTCTATTAAAATAAAAGAAATATTTAATTTTCATACCTGAATAGATAGTTCGTTTCCATGATAACAATACGTGAAGACCTGCATCAGCATTACCGTCAAATATGTCACCAGAGACCAGAGAAGCATGGGATTTAACTCTTCCTGAAAATTGAGTTAGGGTTCTACTTACTGATTCCCGGTTTCCCACAGGCATAATTTCCGAGAAAATCTTGTTCATGTTAGTAAATATCAAAATCGGGACTAGGTTTGAGAGTTTATTCAATTGTTTTTTTTTGTTTTTCATGTGTGTAAGTAGCCAACACTGGTGTCAAACAGGCTGCCTCCAAAGGCATCTGACATAGCTTGACGACTGCCATACAATGATGACAGCCGGGAACAACGGCTAATAAGTGTCTTCCGAAGCACGGAGGAACGCGAGAAATTTTGTATGCCACTTATATTTAGTTTATTTAATAAAGAAATACAGTTAGGTATACGCCCCAGATTATCTTCAATTTAAATACTAATTGGCCATATATTTTTCTTCCATAGATGTCGTTGAAGGCGGCTTAGGAATACAAGCTAAGCAAATCTCCAACCCGTCTGGCCAGGAGAGTGTAGGCCAAGACGTTCTCTGGTTGCTTAAGCCAAGTACGGCTCTGGTAGTACAGAGAGGGTCGTGCCTGCAGTGGAGACTAAAAGATACATACATACATACTATCACGTCTTTATCCCTAATTGGGCAGACAGAGCATTTTGGGTCTTGCGGTTCTATGCAGAGCCCAGGGCCGCAAGACCCAAAAGCTACTTTTAGCGTCATGGTGGGCGAAAAGATGGAAAAGCAATCAATACAGTGATGGGTTGCTAGCCGCATCGCCTGTTAACATGATTTGCATTTTTGCCCATTCCCTCGATCGGCTTTTACGATCTGCGTGGGAAGAGAAGCAGCTGGTACATTCTAAGTTTTTTTTATTTCTCCCAGACCAGCATGGGACTAAAAGATGATGAGGATGATTCTAAAGATTTCCTTTTTTCTACGTGTATACTCACGAAAGCCAATTGATAAGCTGTAACACAGATTATGATACTAGACACGGTCAGCTGAGCGAATACGGGCATGGAAAAGGTGTTCTGTAGTTGCTTGGCCTTCTCCAAAATCGCTTGGTGCTCGATAATGTGGCTCCGAAGACGGGTGAGGGCGATTTTCTCATCTCCTTCTGATATCATCATCTAGAAAAGTTATAATACTTATACTGACCGAGTTATTTCGTTGTTTTACTAAGAATTAAACTTATTAACTGCATCAATTGCATCGAATTTTAAAACATTACTTACATAGTATTGCTAGTTAGTTTTTTTTTTTTTTTATATAAAACTTAGTGGCGTTTGACCGCTTCTCACTTGGTGGAAGGCGACGAAACGGTCAGGGATGGATCACGCATACTCAAGTAATACCTATTCACTCTTCTCTTGAAGCCATCCAAATTGTATCTTTCGGGGAATAAGTGAGAGGGCAGAGCATTCCAGTCTCTAGATGTACGTATAAGGAAAGAAGACGCAAAGCGTTTTGTACGAGTGGTTGGATCTTGTACTACATAGTATTTTAGTTTTCTGTATTATTTCTTTATATTACAACAACTACAAAAGTGAGGCAATTTTTTTCATATAGACTTTTTCATAATAATTAGTTTGTCGCTGGAAGTCGCTGGATGCAAGCCGCTCTAGATCGGTCATTTTGGAAATCCCTGGGAGAGGCTTGTGTCCAGCAGTGGAAATTATGTGGCTGAAATGATGATTATCCCGTAACCACTCCTGGTATGTAGACGGTGATAGATCGAACCAGATCCAATGGGTTTCATGAGTACCTAAGTGGTCGACATATACCCCGACGAGATGGTCACGCGCCTCAAGATTGGAGCAAAAGGCGAGACTCCGACGACGCAAGCTGTCTCCTCTTCCTTCTTCCTCCATCCAACTTGATGCTAGATTAAAAATCTATAGATCTTTATTTAACAACTGTCCTTGAACAAACGAGTACCTTTTCAGTAGGATGAAGCTTCTGGCACAACTTCGTTAGTGACAACGCTAGCAGTTGGAATCGACAACATAGTTGTGCTATCAATGATGACACCAGTGAGTCCAGACTTATATTTACTAAAGCTGCAATGCCAAGTGATCCAATCTGTAAAGTTAACCATCATCATCCGTACTTAACACCGTACAGAATAACAGAAGAAGTTCATTTTATTGGCAGTGGCGCTCAAATGCCTACACTGCTATTTCAACATTGTTTTCTTGTTCCTAATTTTAAGTTATCAAATCGGTGCAATACATCAATTCTCAGAACAACCCCCCTATTAATTATCATTATCATCAATGTAGGGAATTACAACCCCTACATCATTATCATCAGGTCTTTCTGTCTCCACTGCAGGAGCACGACCCTCTCTGTACTACCAGAGCTATACTTGGCCAAAGCAGACTGAGGACTTCGCCTACACTCTCCTTACTGGCCAGACGGGTTGGTGAAGTTTAATTGATGTTTATAAGCTTTGTTTAGCTTGTATTTCCTAAGTCGCTTTCTATGACATCCACACTCTCGGCCGGAAACTACGCGGTGTTCAAATACGGCAAACAAAACAAAACAAAACAAATACATATAAAACAATTAAGTACTGAATGTGCTGATGTGTCAAAGTGGTAGCTTCTTGTGAGGAGATTGTAAATAATAATTTGATGTTTAAAGATCTATCAGTGAGGACCTATAATAAATAGACTTTCTCTATATTGTCATATATGTAAATTAGAATAGTTTTTGGTCTTCCCAATAAAATAAAAATTTTAACCAAATTTTATCACACAATTTTTTTCTCAGGAGTCAAATATATATATTTTTTAAGATTTTGGTTTTAAACTTTACCTGTTGTCCACAAGTCAGTTCATATGCTGGAGATCTCGTAAAGTCATACGGATATCTGCAAAATGTATTTATAAAACCTAATTATTTTTTAAGTTATTTTTGTATAAACCATTTTGTAAAATCAATTATCATCATCATCAGATATTTTTGCACTGCAGGAGTACGACCCTCTCTGTACTACCAGGGCCATACTTGACCAGAGCGGCCTGAGTATTTTGGCCTACACTCTCCACGCTGCGCGCTGGCTACAGACGGGTTAGAGACGTCTCATTTATGTTTATAAGCTTTGTTAGAATAGGGCCACTCTAAGTCCTCCCAAGGATGTCGTAGAAGGCGACTTAGAAAATATAAGAAATACAAGCTGTATTTCCTAAGTAGTGTACTACGACATCCATGGGAGGACTTGGAGTGGCCCTTAATTCTACTCTGCCGAAAACCACACGGCAAAACAATATTGATATTCTTTATTATCACGCCTTACGGCCGTTTTTACAATAACAATTAGCACTATTACAGACAAGTGATAGTACGCCCGTGACATCTGTCGGCGACCGTCGCCGACCTGTGTCACGCGACAGTATTGTCGCTCGTCTGGAAGAGCCCTAAGACATATCAGTTACCAACCGAGCTGGCATAGGTAGGTTTGGTCGTTGAGCGCCAGCTGCAAGCCCGTATACTGTGTTGAAGGACAAGAACGTGTACGCGTAGAGAAACCAGCTTGTGAACTTATCCGAACTAGAAAAGGAACAATCTTTATTAAAATATTTTCTTACCAACCCAGATGAAAATAAAAAATTAAGTCTACAGCGCTATGTCCGCGGGTCCAAGATTTCTGAAAGGTCACTCATTCTTTAATAAAATAATAGATAGGCCGTTATGCATTTTTTTTAAAATTAATATAACGATGGAAGGTGCACTGAGGCTATCACGGAGTGATACCCCAGGAATGGGTAATCGAGTGTTGGGCGTCCGACGGCTAGGTGGTCGATGGTACGAAACAGATTGTTGGAAAAACTGGATAGCTAAGGCTAAAGAAAGAAAGAAAATCTTTATTTGGCAGATAAAATCTTATGTGCTTGTCTAGATCTATTAAGAGTGCCGAAAGGGCAGCCAACTCAGTTTATTTCTGCGGTGTGAACCACAGCGCTGATTTCCAGCTGGTACCTAGTGATTCAGAGGTTTAGGGAAAGGATTTGGACGAAATGAGCTTATGCCCAGTAGAGGGTCGAGTGCCGATGATGATAATTGCAATTTAAAACTATCCGTAGACATATCCTAGCGAGGGCCGAAGTTTGGTATTTATAACTAAAAAGTTTTTGAAGGTAATTAGATGCTCCTTGGATGTTTATCTATTTATGTATTGGTTATTAAATATAGTAGGTACGGTTGAGTTAACCTATAAAACAAGTCTCGAACTTACTTTGAGGCTACCTCAAATATTTATATTTACAGTTTTAACATTTTGCAGCTTATTTTTAGAAGGTTGCATAACCTTTAAGAGCTCTTGGACCAGATCCGCCCACTGTCCTTTTAAAAGTCTTCTATCTACCTCTCGATGATGGCAATTCCTTCGTGCCCCTCCACAATCTTCAACCTTTCATCATTCTCGTCAACGATCTCATGTATCTTGTCTCTTCTCCAGACGACGTTGATCATCTTCAGGCTCAGCGTCATGTTGGTGAACAGTATAAACATGGCGCCTGTCATGAGAGAGACATCTCCGAAGACGTAGACCAGTTGGGCTACTTGGACGATTACGTTGATGCCTAGGGATAAGTCTAAATAAAGTATTTTTTCAGTAATTAGACCTTTGCAGGCACTTTTACACGTTAATAAGTGTAATTAATTAACCAGCTTCGAGAACGTTATCAATTCGTCGCTATTTTTTATATATCTTTTTATGTATCATCATCATCATCAGGTCTTTTTTTCTCCACTGCAGGAGTACGACTTTCTCTGTACTACTAGAGCCATATTTGGTCAGAGCAGCCAGAGGATTTGGCCTACAATCTCTACGTTGGCAAAAAGGGTTGGAGAGGTTTCATGATGTTTGTGAGTTTTATTTAGCTTGTAATCCCTAAGTCGCCTTCTACGACATTAACGGGAAGACTTGAAGTGGGCTTACTGTACTCTGCCGAAGACCATGCGGCACATTGGGAAAAAAAGTGCTGGAGTGGAGACCTAGAACTGTCCGCAGGGGCTTCGTAGACCACTAGATGGTCCGACGATCCGGTCAAAGTTGCCGGAAAGACGTAAATGAAGGCGGAAAGCTAAAGATCTAACGTAATGGCGTGCATTGGGTGATAATATGGGCTGAAGAAGAAGAAGGAAAAGACGTGATAATCTACAGCTCTAAAATTATGTTACGCCACTTACCAGCTAAAACAGTAAATGAAAGTATATAAAAGACCCTCCATACAATTTCCTGACTACCATTCACATTCCTAGGCCACCAAAAGCACGTCCCCCTCAATACGGTCAGACAGAGTCTCAGCGACCACGTCACGTTGGGCACTAAAAGCTTCATCGCAGCTTTTACATTGATTGGAATTGCGCAGTGCTTTATTTGCTTTTAGGGTGACAGCGGTAGGGAACATTTTTGTAAATATATTATGTTAGCAAGTTGTTTTGATTTCGCATGGGAACGTTTTATACATGCTAACATTTGCGGAGAAACGATCTTCGTGTTAGTGAAAAATGCATCTGATTCGGCCAAGTTCAGAGTTCTGAGAGTACAGATAGACAGGACTTATCAACATATCAGCCACAGGAAGTCCACTGCTGGACATAGGCCTCCCCCAAGGATTTCCAAAATGACCGATCATGAGCGGCCTGGATCTAGCGCCTTCCTGCAACATTGCTAGAAACTACCTGCTAGATGGTCAAACGACCTGCGTAATGTTGCAGTATAATACATAGTACTCGGGATTCGAACCCGTAACACTCTTTCTAGCGGTGCGCATCATAAACCGCTGAGCCAAAATGGATGCCGGCCGAAATTAGCGATCATATTCTGAGTGGAAAAAAAAACGCATGAAAACTCGAAAACACGCGTTTTCCTAAACATAAGACTAATCTAGATCGATGGTTTACCCCCGAAAACCCCCATATACCAATTTTCAGCGAAATCGTTAGAGCCGTTTCCGAGATCACAGAAATTTATAAATATATAAATAAATAAATATACAAGAATTGCTCGTTTAAAGGTATAAGATATATCACGTCTTTTTCCCTGACGAGGCAGACAAAGTATTTCAGGTGTGGCGGCTCTAAACAGACATATCCTAGGGCCACATGATCCAGAGGCCACTTTTAGCGTGATGGTGGGCGAGAAGGGGGAAGAAATAATAAAAAAATATATATGCAGGTCTGGGAGAAATAAAAAAAAACTTAGAATGTACCAGCTGCTTCTCTTCCCACGTAGATCCAGATCGTAAAAGCCGATCGAGGGAATGGGCATAAATGCAAATCATGTTAACAGGCGATGCGGCTAGCAACCCATCACTGTATTGATTGCTTTTCCATCTTCTCGCCCACCATGACGCTAAAAGTGGCTTTTGGGTCTTGCGGCCCTGGGCTCTGCATAGAACCGCAAGACCCAAAATGCTCTGTCTGCCCCATTAGGGATAAAGACGTGATAGTATGTATGTATGTATAAATTTTTTTTTTGACAAGCTAGTATCAAATAATGTTTAGTTAAATAGAGTCTAAAAAGGTTTTCGACCGATGTAAAGCAATGATTGAAGGTTGTATATACACTCCACATCAACAATCAAGTTATTAGAAAAACTGTGTTGTGACATTTATGAACAAAAACGCCCATTTTAACACCAAATTTCGAGAAAATATACAATTATACACTCAATACTCGATAGTTATGAAGTAATTAAGTATTAGTTACAAAACCGGTAATGTTACAATTTGCCTGGCTTAACAAGCTATTACTTTTGTACAAACATACATACTCATTACGTCTTTTCTTGACAGGGCAGATAGAGCATTTTGGGTTTTGCAGGTCTAAGCAAGACTTAAAGACCAATTTTAGGGTGACGACGAGAAGGTGGAAAAACTGATCAAAGCAGTGTGGTGGGTTGCTTGCTGCATCAATGTATATGATTTGCATTCTTGCCCATCGACGATTGACATCCTTTCATTCTCCACATCACCCGTTTGATTGACCGGTAGATATGGTATTAGGCTTCAACTTCGCTATTACACTTGTATTTATGTATGAAGTTTAATAAATAAATAAAATAAAACTTTTGCAATCTGCGCGGGCCAAGAAGCAGCTGAAACATTCTAAGTTTTTCTTTTCTTTCAAACCAGCATAGAAGAAGATAGTAAACTGTTAATAATACATCACGGACATCAACTTCAATGAGTAAAGAACGCACAGAAATATATTAGGTAGTCTTTATTTTACAAAAACTGAGACTGCTGTTCACGAAAGGCCTGAATTTCTCTTCAAACGCACTCCAGGAGCAGGCTTCACTGCAGACATGGAGAATCTTCTCGTTGGCGAAAAACTGTACCCTGTAGGGGCTCGAGTCAACCGATTCTTTACATCTGCAAGAAAATTAGCTGGTTTAAGTAAATCGCCTTCAAATTGAGGATGGCTGGCGCAGGCAACATCATCATCATCATCTGAGCGTATTCACGGTTGCATCGTCAGCGGTAACGCTTCAGGGCCCGGGGTCCGCTACCTAACCTAGGTGATTTGACGAGGTTACTGGCTTTTACACAGAGCAACTGTCGTCTGACCTCTGCAACCTAACGGGTAAACCTGAAACCAATTCAAGGATAGGTTTGAGGAAAGACGGAATTATTGTTCTTTTCGGATAATCAGGTGATCAGAGGAGGGAGATTAAGAATCAGGGAGAATCAGAGACTGGAAACAACTTTTCACAAAGTATGCTTCCCAGTGGAATTCGAACCCATGACCTCCAGATCACAAGGCGAACACTTTAACCACTAGACCAGTCAAAGGCAGGTAACATCATCAAGTCTTATTTTAGTCTCCACTGCAGGAGCATGATCCTCTCTGTACTACCAGGGCCATACTTGACTGAGCAGTCAAGCCTATACTCTCCACGCCGGTCAGACGGATTGGAGAGGAAAGAAACATATGCATCTATAATCAATTTACTATCAGCTACTTACTTGTACAGAACTGCTAAAATATTAGCCCCAAATGGCGTAGACAAGCTTGCTCTCCACTTCCTCTCTGGGTCCCTTTTCTCAGCAGAAAGCCCTTGCTTGTCATAGAACAGTCCTAGAGCACTGTACACCATGTTTATGAGACTATCGTGGGCGAAATACGCAGTGAACGATGGCTGGGAACGATACACTGCTTCGTGGAACTTTGTCCGTAAATCGTTTAGGTCTAGTTCGCCTAGTTTCAAATTTATCGGGGAACCGTAGCTGCTTCTGTGAACAAGATTATTTTGCTAAGCAAAATTAAAAAAATACCCCCGACTGTCAAGAATGCCATCTACTGTTAAATAGTGGAACTACCGACTATTTGTATCGCTATCTATTTTTTGATAGTGCAAGCCCTGACTTTCAAGCGTTAACCCCCGATAACTTTTATACGGCTGAACAGATTTTCATCAAACATGGCTAAGAGTATGAATAAAATATTTTATTGTATTTTCTTTGAGAATCACGGGTCTTTTTACCCCGGTCCTTTGAGAGGCTAGCGTGGGGATACAGATCCAACACGTAGAGGCCCTTTGAAGAAGTTGTTGTCATGTGGCGCTCCCGCCAAAAAATAATTATTATCTTGTAGCGCCATCTAGTGACAAGAAAGCGAAGTAATTATGTGTAAATGGCAATGGGTAGGCATAATACTAGAGTAATTAATTATGTATTGTACACACTAGGCGTACGTGCCTTACCTGATATAGTGTCGTAAGTCTTCCGAATATTCCATAATCCGAAGATCTTGCTCCGAGAAGACAGCGCACCAAGGCGAGTAAGTGGTTTCAGAGAAAGATCTATAGAACCGACAGAGGTCGTACAACGCTGTAGCATTTGAAGGAGTTAGTGGCTCTGATGTGCCAGTTCGTCTTTGGACAGATTCTAAAAGCTAAACATACAATTTTGATAGATAAATACATAAAAGTAGTTTATTTGCCAAGCAAATTAATAACAACCCCGGCTTTAAAATAGTTTCATGTGTAAACGCCATCTAGTGATGGGCGGAGGAACTTAATAGTAAAATTAATTCGTATAGCCTACGTAACGTTTACGTAACGCCATCTGTTATTTGACAGGCAAACCCTGTCTTTCAAGTGAAAACTAAAATTTTCAAACGGCTTAACCTATTTTCATCAAACAGATTTAAGAACCCGTAAGGGCTTGCACCCGTAACTTGCAAGCCAGACAGACATTAGTGTTAAACTTATAACACCCCTGTTATTTATCGGGGGTTAAAAACAAAACATACCTTTTTATATTCCTTCGTATCATAGTGTTTTTGTAATTCATTTTGACGTCTGGCACCATTCCAGACTTCTTTCTGATACATTTCGCAATTGCTGTAAGGCTGGAATATTATGAACATTGTAATTAATATAAATTAACTAGATGAAGAACTATATTTACTGTATCACTATTGTACTGTACACTTCGCCCTAGTGGTAAAATTTTTGACAATCCTTACATTTTCCCGCTATTCTGAAGTTTTTAACTGAGTTTTATACAAACTTTCACCCCCTATAAGATAGGTAAGAGAGAGTAAGCCTCAGAGAAAATAGTGATACAGTAAATATTTGTTTTGAAACTTGAGCTCATATAAGTATGTCATTTTTTAAAACGTCAATTTTCATTTGTCATTTTTCAAAGTTCCTTTTAAGACGGATGGGAGCTAAAAACTGTAAGATTTTTCCGTCACGAACTTTTTAGGTGATGGATTTTTGGGGGGTTTTTGTTAGGGGCTTCAATTTTTGTAACTTCGTTTCAACCGAATGTTTCGATTAAAACTTGATGAAATTTGAAGTTAGACAAAAGAGTGTTTTTGGAACGAAGTTCCTAATCGTGCATTGCGAAAGGGGGCTAGACGGAAAAAATTAAGACCAAAAGTTGTTACGACACTTTTTGCTATAGTTGTAAGTCGTGCGGCGTGCGCGTGTTTCTCTCTATGTCTCTCTCTCTCGAACTTCGTTCCCTCCGGGTGTCCCTTGACATCTCTCAAGTTTTTTTTACATGTCTAACTTCAAATTTCATCAAGTTTCAAACGAACTTTTAACTCTTATTTCAATCCCTTTGTTGATGCATTTCCAAAATATCTCTAAATCTTACCAATAAAATAAAATCTTTATTCTTCTCCAAGGGCTCTTGTATTTCATACTCAAGTTTCGTATCCAAGCCGCTAAGAAAACTCTTAGAGCTCTCTATAGTCCTTTGTTCATTGGTAGCCCTAATGTGGTTGACGTGTAAGTCTTTCAAAAGGCTGTAGAAGGTGTCGTTTATTCTATTGCCCAGTTCTGCCAGCTCTCTGTAACCTCTAGAGGTCAGGAAGTAGGGGGTGGAGTCTATTGTCTCGTTCCACCTCCACGATAGCAGACTGGTGATATCCTGAAATACATAATCAAATTACACTAGCACAGATTTAACAAAATATAATTAAACAATTTTTAAGGGTGAATTCAGTCTATTTGGCACGGTAGGTGTCTAATTTTGTATGGAGCTGCGGTTTTTTTTTCGATTTCTTCTAATAGTTTTGTTATTATTTGTGTGTGCAAGTGGCAAATACTAGTGTAAGATGTAACAAGCCGCCTAAAGGCATCTATTGGCGACAGCCAGGACCAACGCCTTTTACGTGTCTTCCAAAGCACGAATGAGCTCGAGAATTCCCGTACGAATTGCCCGAGCGGCTGCATACTTTTGTATGGAAATGCGGGAAGGGAGTAAAAATACTATATAGTACTATATAAAGAAAAAAATAGTATGCGCCAGCTGCTTTTTAGGGTTCCGTAGTAAACAAGGAACCCTTATAGTTTCGCCATGTCTGTCTGTTTGTCTGTCCGTCCGCGGTCCTACTCAGAAACTATTAGTGCTAGAAAGAAATAATTTGGCATGTATATGTATATCAATCATGGCAAAAAGTCGTAAAGTAAAATATGGATTTTTTTTTACGGTAGCTGCCATACAAGTAAAGAGGAAGTCAATATTTTTTTTCTCTACAAACATATTGTGTGGGGTATCGTTGAATAGGTTTTTCAAAAATATTGTGAGTTTGGGAACACTATTTTTCGATTTAGGAATCCGTGTCTAAAATATTTAGGTTTCAAGTAAATTTTTTTGTTAAAGTCACGTGTGTCCCCCATCTATCTGCTAAACGGTTATATATGGACACGTGAAAAAAATCACAGCTATAGTATATATAATGTAGTTTAAAGGAAAACTATCAGAGCTATGAAGGGTTAACAAATTAAAAAGTTATAGGTGATGAACTTATAAAATATACTCGGAAAGGAAAATTTCATACAAATTCAATACTTAGCAGTTTTAGACTGCAAGTTGGCATTTACAACTACGGAACCCTATACTGCGCGAGGCCCGACACGCACTTGGCAAATTTTTTACCGTGCAATCGATCGAGGAAATGGGCGTAAATATAAACTATGTTAAAAGGCGATGCACACATAACTTAGAGCCGCAAACCCGAACCGTTTTATTATAAAACGCAGTCTAACTTTGTTACTAGGTTTAAGCCACTATCCGACCAAATCAAGTTGACATTTTCAGATTGGCATATTGCTAGATGTCAATTTGATTTGGTCGGATAATGATTTAAACCTAGTAACAAAGATTCGCGTCTTATAATAAGACGGGAAATGTTCTGTCACCATTTAGTTCAAAGACGTGATAGGGTGAGTGCGTGTGCATGTGCGTGTGCGTGTGCGTGTGCATGTGCGTGTGCGTGTGCGTGTGCGTGTGCGTGTGCGTGTGCGTGTGCGTGTGCGTGTGCGTGTGCATGTGCGTGTGCGTGTGCGTGTGCATGTGCATGTGCGTGTGCGTGTGCATGTGCATGTGCGTGTGCGTGTGCGTGTGCGTGTGCGTGTGCGTGTGCGTGTGCGTGTGCGTGTGCATGTGCGTGTGCATGTGCGTGTGCGTGTGCGTGTGCGTGTGCAAGTGCGTGTGCGTGTCCGTGTGCGTGTGAATGTGCGTGTGCATGTGCATGTGCGTGTGCGTGTGCATGTGCGTGTGCGTGTCCGTGTGCGTGTGCATGTGCGTGTGCATGTGCATGTGCGTGTGCGTGTGCGTGTGCGTGTGCGTGTGCGTGTGCGTGTGCGTGTGCGTGTGCGTGTGCGTGTGCGTTTGCATGTGCATGTGCGTGTGCGTGTGCGTGTGCGTGTGCGTGTGCGTGTGCGTGTGCGTGTGCGTGTGCGTGTGCGTGTGCGTGTGCGTTTGCATGTGCATGTGCGTGTGCGTGTGCGTGTCCGTGTGCGTGTGCGTGTGCGTGTGCGTGTGCGTGTGCGTGTGCGTGTGCGTGTGCGTGTGCGTGTGCGTGTGCGTGTGCGTGTGCGTGTGCGTGTGCGTGTGCGTGTGCGTTTGCGTTTGCACGGGTGGTGCTTGTGCGTGTGTGATAAGAACAAGAGATGACATACCTGATCGCACATTTCTCCTTTACCCTCAGCGTGACTCTTCAGTATGTCGTACTTTACCCTCATTGCCTCCTTCATGTAGTGTATGCTACTAGGGCTAGGGTTGCGGGAGCCATGGCGAGACAGAAGCCAGATGCTGATTGGTTCACAATCTGTAATTATTTTATTTCCATTTACTTTAGGCTGGTCTACATACAATGACGACCTCCGTGGCGTAGTGGTCACCATGCTAGTCCGCCACCCAGAGGTCCCGGGTTCGATTCCCGGTCAGGGCAAGTTGGAAAGTGGCCTTTTTTAAATTGTCCTGGGTCTTGGATGTTTATCTATATTTGTATTTGTTATAAAATATAGTATCGTTGAGTTAGTATCCCATAACACAAGTCTCGAACTTACTTTGAGGCTAGCTCAATCAGTGTAATTTGTCCCTATATATTT
This sequence comes from Acrobasis consociella, assembly GCA_963555685.1. Lineage (NCBI taxonomy): Eukaryota > Metazoa > Arthropoda > Insecta > Lepidoptera > Pyralidae > Acrobasis > Acrobasis consociella. Next base: position 2,229,619 of record OY743118.1, read on the forward strand.
ATTTATTAATTTTATTTAATGATAATAGCCGGGACCAACGACCTAGACGTGCCTTCCGAAGCATGGAGGAGCTTAAGAAAGTATGCCACTTGTGGTCAAGGTCACCCATCCAATTGCGGACCACGTGCGGTATCACTTTACTTGCGAAAGCGCCAGTAATGCGCACTCTAACCGGGTCACCGAGCTCCTCTATTAATTAAAAGGTTATTAGGTTAATATAACAAAAGACAAAGTGACTGATAAGTGATAACTTAAGAGTATATTTAAAATACGGGATTTCCCGATTAAGGTCATTCTCTGACTCTGGTGGCGCCCATGGAATAATAGTTGCCTCACTACTCCAATGTTTACGATTTTTTCACATAATCATTGCAGATATTCTAAAAATCGAATTTGTAATAGATTGTATGCAATAATTTCCAAACTGTCACTGGACTATTGAATACATCACCTGTAACATATTATTTACGTCACGCAGCGACTGATGTCACGTCATTTATATTCCAAATCGAATAAAAAATTATTCGGTTATTTTCAGATAATTCCCATGTAATACTAGCTCGTGTATTACATAATAATCGTAGTAATCTTTATCGATACGAATATTATAAATGCGAAAGTGAGTTTGTATATTTGTTTGTTTGTTACCTCTTCACGCTTCAACGACTGAACCTATTTAGATGAAATTTGATATGGATATAGTATGTCTAGAAGTATTTTTTAATTTTACGACTGAACGGCATGGACTGTAACAGTTGACACCTGATTTTTTAGACTAATTCGACTCTGCTTCTTCTTTTTATCGTGTGTGTTAGTGACTAACAATAGTGTCAGAGTTTTTAAACCGCCTTAAAGGCCTCTGACATGGTTTTAGGTAACGACCAATGTCAAAGACAGTGACCGGGACCGACGGTTTAACGTGCCCTCCGAAGCATGGATCATCTTACTTATCAGACAATCAGGTGATCAGCTTGCAATGTCCTAACCAAACTTGGACAACAAAGGATTCCCGCTGGGAATCGAACCCGCGACCTCCGGGTATGAGCCGAACACTCTAACCACTTCACCACGGAGGCAGGTATTCGACTCTGCTGAGCTCGATTTTGCCAGGTGTGAGACCTATTCCCCCCCCCCTCCCCTTTTTATTGAAAATATGTCCCTCGCCACGGTTTTCTCCGTTTTGTACAAAAACTGTTAGATCTGGAAGAAAACCGACGATGACAAAATTAACCTAAATTAAATTACCTGCCACATGGTATGAATTTTATATTTATAGGTCTTATAGTTTTTGAAAAAATATTTGGAAAAACCACTTGTAAAGATAACAAAAACAAAACGCAATCCCTACGCGGGCAACACCGTTTCTTTTGTTCACATACACAACATTAACGGCTCATAAACCTTTTTATTTTTTTTCTAGCTGTACCCGCAGGCTTCGCTTCCCGTGGGAATTTCTGGATAAAAGGTACCCTATGTCCTTCCCCGAGTCTCAAACTATATCCACACCAAATTTTATCCAAATCGGTTCAGTAGTTTAAGCGTGAAGAGGTAACAAACAAACAAACAAATATACAAACTCACTTTCGCATTTATAATATTAGTAGGAAGTACGAAGTAGGATTTGTTTAACTTTATTACATGAAATGTAATCGGCGGACTTAAGGCCGTAGACCTTTTCTACCAGTCAACCTACAGGTGGTGTTGACATGCGAACTTTCGAAAATATGTGCAAAACCTTTAATATTAAAACTCAAAACACTTACTTACAAATTATAACACAATACAAACCTACGTACATACCTATGATAATACACGAACATATACTTAAATATATTGTTATTAAATTCTACATATACTACATAAATCGAATTAAAATATATATGTACATAACTACACATACTACACATACATACATACATACATATATATATATATATTTACTTACTTGTCATCTTCTTTACTTTTTTGTCATCTTCCTCCTTATTTCATTAATCCTATGAATTATAGTTCTTTCATTTACTTCCCATCCCAATATAGTTAACATCAAATATTTAGCAGATAGGGAAGTCCCTTTTTTTCTAGACTGTTAGGTTCTTCCATGCTGGTCTGGGAGAAAAGAAAAAACTTAGAATGTACCAGCTGCTTCTCTTCCCGGGCAAATCGTATAAGCCGATCGAGGGAATGGGCGAGATTTGAATCATGATAATAGGCAATGCGGCTAGCAACCCATCACTGTTTTGATTCCTTTTCCATCTTAACGCCCAACATCACGCTTAGCGTGGCCTTTGGGTCTTACGTCCCCGGGCTCTGTCTGCCCCGTCAGGGATATAGACGTAAAAATGTATCTGTATCTGTTAGGTTGGGAAGCCTATTTACTTAGTATAAAAGATATTTATGTAATATCTACCAATTGCAAAATATGCCGCTTGTAGCATAGGTACATTTTTCGTTACATATTTAGAATTTGTTATAACTAATTACCGTTCAATTTCGTCACATTTCGTATATCGCCTCTCACATCGTCATACAAGGTCTTCCCGCCAAAATATTTAAAGCTGCTAGAACCCCAATTGCACTCACAAGTCACTGTAATCACTAACCCAATAACTAACAATATATAATTAGTTATCATTATTTCAACTATTAGTTACAAAACCGCAATTTCAATTTTTCACTGAATAAAATAATCACCACAAACTATTCAATTTGTTTTTTTGCTAAACCGATTTTTTAAATCACTAGAAATAGAAGTCAGCTTAATTTTAACTGTTAAGTAATCTACTAACGCTATATTTCTGTATATGTTGCCCAGGCTTAACAGAACTGTTTAAGGAAATGTCACAAATAAAATCTACTTACTAAGAAAATCAATTTCAATTATTCACACAAAAAATCACAAACGTATCTATTGTGTGTTAAATTCATTTGTTTAATTTTGGCGATTGTTATTTAAATTTTATTTAAAACAAAAAAAACTAATTTGTATGCAAACCGACGTTACTATCTCGGCTGACTTCGCGAATACTGACTAGTTTATAAATAGAGTGAAGTATTTAAGGTATAATAACCCGTACACTAGTAAAGCTGGGTTCACACATCCTATTCTACTAATATTATAAATGCGAAAGTTAGTTTGTATATTTGTTTGTTTGTTATCTCTTTACGCTTAAACTACTGAACCGATTTGGATGAAATTAGGTATGGATATAGTTTGTGACTCGGGAAAGGACATGGGGTAGTCTTTATCCCGAAATTCTAACGGGGAGCGAAGCCCACGGGCACAGCTAGTAATCCTATCCTACTTCCTACTATCCTATCCTACTAATATTTGTTTGTTTGTTACCTCTTCACGCTTAAACTACTGAACCGATTTGGATGAAATTTGGTATGGATATAGTTTGCGACCCGGGAAAGGACATAGGATAGTTTTTATCCCGATATTCCCACGGATAGCGAAGCCCACGGGCACAGCTAGTAATATTATAAATGCGAGAGTGAGTTTGTATATTTGTTTGTTTGTTTGTTACCTCTTCACGCTTCAACTACTAAACCGATTTGGTTGAAATTTGATATGGATATAGTTTGTGACTCAGGAAAGGACATAGAGTACTCTTTATCCCGAAATTCCCACGGGGAGCGAAGCCCGCGGGTACAGCTAGTATACTATAACAAGTTGATAACAATGCGCTTAAGTAAATTGTTCAGACAGTTTTAGATTCAACCATCATAATTGGGTACTTTCCTAAGTCAAAAATAAATTATTTTGTACTAATAAAAAAATAAAGCGTCGTAAAATAATGTCATTTGTCTTTGAACATATCCATTTTAACGTTATTTTAAATTTATTATTGTAGAAAAACTGATAATAAGAGCGCTATTTGACTCCGAAAATCTATGACGTCATCTGCCTGTATTTCATACAAAATCCTATAGAAGCTGTTTGTTTTGACATTTAGAAAAAAGTTGCTGATTTGACTTGTTGGAAAATAGCGTATTTTGGACAGCGTATAAGTATTGCCGTCGGAAATGCCGCCTTTTAGGTACTTTGCAGCGATTTGGTCTCCATCTAGTAAATCTAATAATTTCTACCTAGTAAATCTCCGACTTTCAAGCTTTTACCCCAACAACTTTGGAACCGCTGAACCGATTTTAATCAAAAATAGCTAAAAACTATGTCGATCAAGTCTCAAAGCTCTTAACCAAAAAACCGCATTCAAATCTGGCCATTCGTTCAGGCGTTACGATGGTACACACACAGACACGTCAAACTTATAATGCCTCTTAATTGTCGGGGGTAAAAAAATCTAGGCCTATGCATATGTGTGTGTAAATTCCTCACGCATAACGGAACCGGCATATTCTGGCCTAATTGGTTATTTTCCTTGGTCAAAAATAAATGAAAAATAATGTCACTTATCATGAATGTATCCATTTTCAACGTGATATTAGATTTGTTATTGCAGAAAACTGATAATAAGAGCGCTATTTGACTCGAAGGAACTAATGACGTCATCTGCTTGTATTGTAATAGACAATGTTTGTTTTAACGTTTAGAAAAAAGTATCTGATATGAGTTATTGGAAAATAGCGAAATTCGGAAAATTGTCCCTAAAGGAAGTAGGAAGAAGAAATATGTGAGTGTTGCTTTACAGTGTAAAGAAGTATGTGTGTGTAAAGCTTTACAGTGTGAAGAAATATGTGGGTGGATCCTACAAAATTGGTTCTCACCAATCTACCGTCGATTTTCATATGAAATTTTCGTTTTTCTAAATTAATTTTTATTGCATATTGTGTGAATTGGTTTATATTATCAAGGTAAGAAAGTCTTACTTGTGTTTTATTTGCATTTAAAAAAATAAATTAAAAAACTACCCAAAACGTCATTCAGACGTTTGAAGCCAAGCGGTCTCCTTGGCAACATAAAATAACAAAAAAAAAAACTATAAGAAAGAGAAAATAATAAAAAAAAAATACTTTAAATAGATGAATGTCTCATTCATTTTTTTGACATGATAATATATAAAAATTACTATTTAAGAAAATAAATGAGTTCAAAGTTTTGTCACTGTAAACCCGTCATTCAGTTCACGATGACAATTCGACATTTGAACGTCTCCAATTTATGTTTGATCGTGTCGAGACGCGTCGAAACCCCATGGAAAACCCGCCCACCGGCCGGCGATCATTTGCCGCCCGTAGTCAGTGGGAGAAAGACGTGTCTTTTTGCTATTTCGTCGACCAAGTTTCGTTCGCAGTGTTTTGTCACACCTTTGCGTCATTCAGCAAAGTGCGTGTAATTTCAAAAGGATCAACCGTAAATAAATTCGAATTTATGCATATGGTAGACCCTGGTGGTCAACGATAATTGTGTGTAGTTTTACTCTTTACACACACAATATATTCTTATTACGTTAAAATTAGATATTTTGTAATGACATTATCGTGAACGTAATGACAAATTCTTGTTAATCGTAGACTATTTACTATTAAACAAACAAGATTTTTTCATACTCATGTGTACTGTATATACTAGCTGCGCCCGCGACATCGTTCGTGTGACGTATTTCGTATATTTCCTTAGGAATCAGATAATTCTCTTCAATAAATTGCATATTAAATGTAGACCTCATCATTTAGCTACCAACATCCCAAATATCATAAAAATCTGCCATAAATGTAGTTTTTGCGTGATGGGTGAAAAAACATACATATAGACAGACAAAATGTAAAAAAGATATTAAATATATTTAATGGTACAAACATAGGTTATTTAGTATATTTGTACTGTATATTGTAAGTTTGAATTATTCTTGATTGGGTAAAAAAATAAGTCAGGGTTGAAATTTAGAACTTTATTTGTTTATTTTTCATTTAACTTGGTGATCTCCTGATAAGACTAATACAAAAAAAATGTTATTCTGATTACTCAATCTTAATTGTAATATTAAGTAATAAACCAAGTACTGATGTTACTTTGTCTTTTATTTAGTATAACTAATTGTTATGAAGAAAATAAGACCAACACGTATAAATGTCATTACGCTCCTTTAGACGTCATTACGTTCACGACAATTTACATACATTTTTTTATTACTCAAAATCTATTTATTTATTTATTTATTGTCACAAAATCCACAGCTCTTTAATAGTTTTACAATATTAATTTGCAGCACTGACAGCCAATAACGGATTTACATTCTTTAGTTTCTTCTTAAATACAAAACAAACTATATTATTCAAATATTACTATACAGAGCAAAAATATTTAGGTACAAGAAAAGAGAGAGTAAACAATGACAACCAACAAACTTACTCCGTGTCTATATCTAATATGTGGAGAAAGGTGTGTATACTGTATTTGTGCGTATGTAAGTGTATGAGGGTGTGTGTATGTGTGTGGGAGTGTGTGTGTGTATGTGTGAAGAATTGTAGATTTTAACATAACTGCACTTTGTAACTGAGAGTACTGTGCAGTTATTCCTTCAAGGTACTCTCAATCACTTGGATAGCAGTTTTCCTAAAGGTGTTCTTTTTCGAATGGAAAAGATCGATATCTCCAAATTTGCTGTTAAATGTATGGTGCAGCCTACTAATTATTGCATTTTTAGCATATTTGGTTTTTGCAAAACTGGTGCAGAAAAGGGGAGTATGTCTAGTTCTCTTGGTGGGAGCTAGGAAACTTATAATTTTATTTGTCAGTTCGATGCTGTCAATGTTACCGCTACACACATTATACAAGAAAGTCATATCCAACAGTATTCGCCGGTTTTCTAAACTCATTACGTGGTGATGTTTGCAGGATTCATTATAGTCCAGTTTTGATTGTCGGGTTAAGTAGTTTAACCGTTTCATGTACTTAGTTTGGACGTATTCAATAGCCTCAGAGTTGCCTTTGTGTAGTGGATTCCAAATACTACTGCAGTACTCAAGTGTACTACGAACGTACGAATAATATAATATTTTATAACAGCCAATGTCTGTGAAAGGTCGACTAACGCGGGTAATAAAACCTAAGTTTTTATAAGCTTTCAAGGCAATGGCTGAAATATGCTGAGTAAAAGTTAGTTTCGCATCGAGAAGTACTCCCAAATCCCTTACAGTGTCAGTGTGATTGATTTTAGTACCATTGATATCATAGTCAAATGTTATCTTCTTCGATTTACGAGTAAATCTAACATACTGACATTTATCGACATTGACAGTAATATCATTGTCCGTATAATATTTGGCTAGGCTATTAAGATCCTCTTGTAGACGTTGCGCATCAGTAAAATTTTTAATAGGCATGTAGATTTTGGTATCGTCTGCATACATTATAAATTTTGCGTATTTGATATGACTGCCAATGTCATACAAGTAAAGAACGTAGAACAGGGGCCCTAGGATAGATCCCTGAGGTACTCCCGAAGGTACACTTACAAAGTCCGATCTATGTCCCCCCAAAACAACCGCCTGACTACGGTTGCGAAGGTATGACTCAACCCATCTGAGTAAATCACCACATATACCTATTTCTTTTAATTTTCGTATGAGTATGCAATGGTTAACGCGGTCGAATGCCTTTTCATAGTCCGTGTATACTACATCCACCTGACCGCCATTATCCATATCAGTTAGGACATCATCAGTAAATACTGCTAAATTTGTGGTGGTGGAACGTCCCTTTACGAAACCATGTTGCTCCTGTGGGATAAGAGCTTTAACGGCATTGTATAAACGATCATGCGCAATAGTTTCAATCATTTTAGCCAGGACGTTCAAGATTGATATTTGTCGATAATTTTCTATCAGAGTTTTTAGGCCTTTTTTATGGACAGGTACAATAAGAGCTGTCTTCCATACTTTTGGAAAATGACCTTCACGGAAACTACGATTAAATATGTATGCTAGTGGCGCTGCTAGTGATTTAGCACATTTTACGAAAAATACTGGGGGTATAGAATCACTACCAGCTCCTTTTTTAACATTCAGGTTTTGTAACAATTTAAGACATTCATCCTCACTAGTTTCTATAGTACTTATGAAAATTTGGTGCTGTGTTTCATTATTTAAACTCTGATTGCTATTATTTGAACTACTGGCATTACAAAAATTTTTATTAAAAAAGTCATTAAAGGCAGAGCAAATCTCTTTTTCTTCATTGATTGCAGTTCCATTATAAATCATGCGTTTAGGGTACATTGATTGATTTTTTCTTCTCGATTTAACATAGGCCCAGAATTTATTAGGATCTTTTTTGATAGTTTCTTGCGATCTTTCAATGAACATATTATAACACGATTGTTGCAAAGTTTTCTGCCTGGCCCGCAAAACAGTAAAAGAAAGGTAATCCTGTCTATTTTTATAACGTTTCCATCTATAATGAGCTTTATCTTTTTCCTTAATGACATTAATTAATGCGCGGCTGTACCAATTGGGATAATCGTATCTATTGGATGTGCAAGTTTGAGGAACATATTTTTTTATGAGAGTATACAGAGTTTTATAAAAGATCTCAACAGTTTCCTCCAAGTCCGACAAACCAAATAAATTAAGCCAGTCAATCTTCGATAGCTCTTCATTGATGGCATCGTAGTTGGCCTTATGGTAACGATACACAATGCGAGGTGGAACTGTGATCGGAGGTATCACTATGTCTATCGCATTAATCAATAAAGAAGGGTGAAGTGGATCTTCGGGAACTAATGATGTTTCCGAAAGAGTCACTTCTAGACTGAAGTTAGAAAAAACTAAATCTAGTGTATTACCCTTAGAATGTGTAAAATAATTGAATTGTTTGAAATTATTAAAGTATAAGAAATTAATTAGTTCGACTCCTGCGTTTTGTATCTCTGTGGTTTCTTTGTGTACATGTATAGGTTCACCTGTTTTCCAGTCTATACATGGAAGATTGAAATCACCAGCTACTATGACATTATCATCAGGGTTTGCTTGTATAGTATTTAACAGGGTCCGCAAAAATAAACGAACACGCTCAGGTCTTAGGCGGTCAGGCGGAATATAAACAACGGCAACATGCAGATCACGCGCTGCTGGCGAAGACAAAGCACGCTTTGGTACGGTAAACCACATACACTCGACCCCTACCTGTTCCCATTCGGGTCTGGGGATGGCCTGCATACGAGGCGCACACAACGCCATCACTCCACCTCCCAGTGACCCTCGGTCTCCCCGCAAAACATCATACCTATGATTGCATAATTCAGTGTCAAGTATACCATCGCACAACCATGTTTCTGTTATAAGTATCATATCATAGTCGCATAGCAGTATGTTGTTGTACAGTATATGTGTTTTAGTGCGAAGCCCGCGAGTATTTTGATAAAAAATGTCTAATCTTTTATCGTCCAATCCCATATTATATACGCGATGTGTCTCGAATACTATTAATATCACTCAATACGAAAATACAAAAACTAGAAGTCATTATATAATAATTTATATGCATAGTGTTTTCAATTCTACAAGAGTAATATCTGTGTGATCTATTTAATAAGTAGTTTTGCGAGCTTAGTATGCAGAAAACATGTAGGTAGTGTTTGTAACTTATAGTTGCGTCTTTAATCGGTATACTGTTCTGAAGGTGTGCGAAAGTAGGGATGCACCGCACCGTTAGCCGATGCTTGGCGAATATTATCTCAATAAAATGAAGGCTATTTGCATAAATGACACAGTACGATATCGATCTTTGATGCGCGTGCATTATTTTATTGCAATAACTTTTACATTGATGGAAGTGTTCTATTTTAACAATTTTCGTTGTAATAAGGGTGATAATATAATAAAAGTGTGTTCGTGATAGTATACAGTTATGGATCGGGGAAATAGTTATGGAATGTTTGTGTGTAATGTGTGTGAATAGTGTACGGATATATGAACATGTATGATTGGTAAGTAATTTAATGTAAATTGCACATAACAATGTACAGTGAATTACAATATTTTGTTTAGGTCTGCTTCGCACATGATAGGCATTGGTGGCGAGGTATCCGATTTTCTGACGAAAATAGTGCAGTTTTTTGTCCACACGTATTTGTAATTGCATTCTTTAGCTTTTGCTTTGCAATTTTTTAACAATGACTTATTTTCTCTAGTTAAATGTTATAATACTGTTTTGATTGGTGTTACCACCAATGCCCACATCGCGAGGCCTGATGCCGCGGCATTTTCGGGCTGCCGCCACAATGTCATCCTTTTTTGACCGCTGCCTGAGCCTGGCCACGACAGTCCGCCCGGTGCTTCCACTAGTGGGACGCCGCGGCTGTACCCGGTGAGCAAACTCGATCTCGGAGACATCAATGGACACGCCTACGTGCTCCGCAATCCTGACCACAAGATCCTCCGTCTTTTCCTCTTTGTTTTCCGGCAGCCCAACTATTTCTATATTTTGCGATCTAGACCACTGTTGCTGGCGTAGCATCTCACTTTCAACCATCTTGAGACGATTTTCATGAGCGGCCAAATCACGGCGAAGTAACGCATTTTCTTCTTTTAACACTTTTGTTTCTGCAGCCTGACTACTTATAGTTTTTAATAGCTGGTCGTAACGGTCACTCATAAAGGTCATGGATGTCTGCAGACCAGTAATTTGTTCAGTAAGTGGCCTGATTTCTGGAGCAACTGCATTCTTTATCATGGCAGGCAGTTCTTGTTTTATTAATTCTAATAAGACCTCAACTGTATTTCCGCTGGACAATGCTTCGCTGTTGCTACTAGTGTCTTGTTGAGTTATCTTTGTTTTCCTAATAGTAACATTGGACGAAGCACCGTCCTCGAGAGCCGCTGCGCTGCATGATTCCTGTTGCAACTTAAGGGGAGTGTTGCTGTTGTCACCCTTAGGCTGTTTTGAGGAGCATGAGGGGCAAATCCATCTAGTCTGTTTCTTAAAATTGGCCTGTGATAGGTTGACACACAAGTAATGATACGGTTTGGAGCATGAAATGCGGGTGCAAGTGATTTTTTCTCCCGAGTTGACGGTGTCATTACAACCGGCGCATACAGTCATTGTTGATGTTACCTCTAGTCAGATGCGCGCTGATTGGTTGAGCAGCCACAGTGACGTCCCGAGTTGTGCCGACAGTAGCCGAAGATGCGGTGTTCGGGTGCACGAAGAGAAGAGTCGTCTTGTCAGCTTCTTGTTTCGGTTAAGTTATTCGCTTTATGTTCACGTACACGTCTGCTCTGTATCGCTCTAACAGAGGGTATGATCTATAACGGATAACAAGGTCCAACTACTTGTAAAAAGTTGTTAGTAAGTTATACTATAGAATGTATGCCAAAAGCTTGATATTAGAGAGAAATTCCTGTGGAAGATAAAAAATGCATCAAATTAAATCAATTTGTAGGATCCACCCATGTGTGTGTATAGCCAGTGCCGGTTTTAGCCCTACCAGCGCCCTGGGCGAAATTTCTACAGTGCTTCCTGCATAACTGCAACTCAAACCCATTCAAAAACAAGATTAACGTTTAAAAAACTAATACCCGCGTTTTTTTGTATGTGAAATTCGTTGTTCACTTTTATTGCATACAAAGTGTAGACTATGTCACCAAATGAAAAATCGATTGAGATATCATTTGTGAAAAATAGCTAGGGGTTAGGATAGTTGTACCTTAGATCAAAAGTCTATGGGGGACATACAGGGGCAGTCATGGCGCCCTTTTGTACGTGGCGCCCCTTTGTACCTGGCGCCCTGGGCGGTCGCCCAACCGCGCCCTACCCTAAAACCGCTACTGTGTATAGCTTTACAGTGTGAAGAAATATGTGTGTGTATAGCTTTACAGTGTCAAGAAAGTAGGTAACCGAGTAAAGTCTCATTATTATTATTCCGATGAGCACTTATGTAATTAGGGTTCCGGGCAACGAGCTACGGTAAATAACTGGCCAAGTGAGTCGAACTCGCGCACGAAAGATTTCGTACCGTCCTACTGATATTATAAATGCGAAAGTGAGTTTGTGTATTTGTTTTTTTGAAGTGAAAACTTCTTTAGCGGCGTTGTGCACTTTTTTTGTAATGGGTAAAAAATGTTAAACTCGCGTCAGGACACGTGACCTGATCGAAAATTCGTAAGACGGATGGAGAGTAGACAGCTGGCGCGGCGTAGGAGAGGGAGTATTCCCCTCTCTTTCTACGGCGCGGCGAAAATGTATGCCTGTGCCTGCTGTTTCGTTTAGGCGGCGCAGGGCGCTTGCGCGAATGTTCGTGTGTGTTTATTCAAAAATGCACAACGTTCGTATTCAAGTTTTCACTTCTGCCGGCACTCCCAGAGTGCAACCCGTCTTTTTTTATTTGTTACTACTTTACGCTTTAACCACTGAACCTATTCAGATGGAATTTGATATGAAGGGAAAGAGATAGGATAGTATTTATCCTGAAATTCCCACGGGAAGCGAAACCCACGGGCACAGCTTGTTATCTATAAATAACCGGCCAAGTGCGTGTTGGGCCACGCGCAGTGTAGGGTTCCGTAAAAACGTCTAAAAAACGAATTTTCTATTGAATTTTGTATAAAATCTTTTTTCTACTCCTGTACTGTTATCTGTCTTTTAAATGGTTCTGAACACTATTTTAAGAACATCTACACTAATATTATAAAGAGGAAAGATTTGTTTGTTTGTTTGATTGTATTGAATAGGCTCCGAAACTACTGGATCGATTTTAAAAATTCTTTCACTGTTGGATAGGTACTCGTATGTTATTCCTGAGTGACATGGGCTATGTATGTACCACGGGCGAAGCCGGGATGGACTGCTAGTTAATAATATGATTGCAGAAAAAAGTCTATACTCTATGCCTCATAATAGCACATGTGTCGTTATTTCACTAAAACGATACGCCTAGCCATAGACCTAGAACTTTTTTTTCTATAGATTTACCATACTGCCAACATAAGAAAAAGATTTTTTTCACATAGTCATTAAAAGATGTCAATTAAAAAAAAAGTTTACCATATATACCATGTAGATCAGTACTTGTATATTATAAATCTGATTTACCAAACATACGTCAAACATTTTCATATTTTCTTTGTTTGCTTTTGTATTTTATTTAGTAAATATAGTCGTAGAAAAAGTATTGTATACAACGTTGTATAAGTACGTCAAAAAATGCTCGATGGCGTCTAATTACAATGCTCGCCAAGGCTCGCATCGTAACCTGCGCCACTCGCATTTTTTGACCGTTATTATACAACTGTTGCATAAAGCAATTCTTGTATATTTATTTATATATTTCTAGGCTAGGCTCTAACGATTTCGGTGAAAATTGGTATATGGGGGGTTTCGGGGGTAAACAATCGATCTAGATTAGTCTCATGTTTGGGAAAACGCGTGTTTTCGAGTTTTCATGCGTTTTTCTTTCCACGCAGAATATGGTCGCTAATTTCCTTGCACCGGCCGCCATCCGTTTTGGCTCAGCGGTTAAGGATGCAGACCGCTAGAAAGAGTGTTACGGGTTCGAATCCCACTCGGTGACTTACTTTTGTTTTTTTTATGTTCAAGTTTATATATAATTCTTTTATTTGGTATTGTTTTTAGACAAGTTTAAAAAATTATTTTTTGAGAATAATTATTGTTTGAGATGTAACCGAGCAATGCTCGGTCGACCAGGTACTCCTATACTTAAACGAGCAATTCTTGTATATACTTATATAATGAAGATCTTGGAAACGGCTACAACAATTTTGATGAACTCAGTATTTAGGGAGTGACGAGGCTGAAAAAACCTCGCTTTTCCAAGCAAAAATCGCTCATCCAGCTAGTATTATCTAAATAAAGATTATTGGTACGAATAAAAGTGCGCTATATATACAAGTGTGAGAAAGTCCTAGTTTCTAAGCTATTACGTAGAAAAATTGCCGTGCATGTGGTTTCCGGCAAGAGTATAATAGGACCACTCTAAATCTTTCCGTGGATGTCGTAGAAGGCGACTTAGAAAATACAAGCTAAACAAAGCTTATACACGCTGACTTTTCATTGGTTTTGGAAAAAAAAATGTCGTATAGTAAATAAATTACTCTATCCATATACATAATACAAATTTGCGTATGACATAAGATAAAAAAGTTGCGAAAATTATTTTCGATCAAGACCACGTAGTACTCGTCCAAAACTGTCGCGTGAACTCGCGTGACCCCATGAACTGCGGGCGGCCGGCCTCGCGGCTTTACTACTAATTGATCTCACGATTTTACTTTCGAATTTTAGTCAACATTTTTGGCTCTGAATTTTTGTTTTGACTTGCTAGTTAGGTCTTACTTACGATCCTTATGAAGTGACCTTCAGCTCCAAAACCAATGAAAAATCACCGTGTATACATAAATAAGACCTCTCTAACCCGTCTGGTCAGCATGGAGAGTGTCTCTGACTGCTCTGGCCAAGTACGGCTCTTACAGAGATGGTCGTGCTCCTGCAGAGGAGACAATAAAAAGATCCGATATTGATGATGATGATGATGATGGTAGAAGAACCAAGATACGAGTCTACAAAACTGTTATCAGACCGATTTTGATGTCAGAATAAGATATTAAAAGTATTTTGCATATTGCGCTGGACCCTAGGAGTTTCCCTTCTGTATGTAAACTGATATTAATACGCTATTTTCCAACAAGTCAAATCAGCAACTTTTTTCTAAACGTCAAAACAAACAGTTTCTATGGGATTTGTATGAAAATGAAAAAATGAAAAAATCTTTATTTAGGAACAGGAAATTCGTGATACAATCAACATTGGCTAACGATGACACCTGCAGTAGTTAAATATAACTGTGTCGCAGATGTCAACGCCCACCTCCGAAATAAGGTTACAATTTCTCCTAGTTCTTAAAATAGACTATAGGTACGTACTTAGAACTCCATAATTACATGCATTAGATGCAAAAATAAATAAATCTACTCAATAAATTTCATCACAATATTTTTCATAGATACATTCAAAGAGTTTAAATCTACTTAATCACAATAAAAAAAAAACAATCAATTATAATTTCGCAGTTATGATTAATAATTTATTTAATTTACATTTTATGTCATTTATATTTTGATTTAATACGGTAGGAAGGTTATTTTTTTCTTTCTTTTTCAGACAAAAGTAGTAATAGTAATAAGGATGGTTATGTGAATGTGTATTGTGAGTGTAATATGTGTTATGTGAGTGAAGAGTGTAATGTAAGGGCGGTGATAGAATAAATACATAAACCAATTTCAGGTTAATCAGGAACTTTAATAAGTTTTTCAGTGTCGTCATAGGATAGGGAGTATAGCCATTTGGTACATGTGATTTTACATTTGTGCTTGGTGAGGGGGTAAATTTTCAATTTCAAGTTTATATCATTGTGCAGAGTTGCACTAATATGATGAAAGTTTTTACTAGCTAAAGCCGTGCGGCGGCTCTCAATTTTGCACGCTCTGTCTGATCTACGTTTAGAGGAGAGATTTGGATCGTATGGCAGTTTGGAATGCTTTCGTAAAACAGTGTGGAGCACAAAGAGCTGCCGAACTGTAAGGACTTGGCACAACTTGTACAGATCCGCAGTAGGATACCTAATAGGATTGTTAGTTAGGACTTTCAAGACGATCCTCTGCGCTCTCTCCAGTCTTATCATGTGAGTTTTGTCAGAACCGCCCCATGCAGTTACACAATATGAGAGAACCGACTGCGCAAGTGCATAATAAACGTTTTTCATTGTTTCGAAGTCCGATACAGTCCTAAGTGTCTTGAAGACATATATTAACTTCCTGATTCGCGATGTAACAGACTCGATATGAAGTTTCCAGGACAGTTCGCTGTCAATGATAACTCCAAGGTATTTAATTGATGAGGCACGTTCAATTGAAGTACAGTTACAACTAGAAGTTCGGTCGCTCTTGTCACAAATGTGAGCTGTGATATTAAAAGATGGAGGGGCTTGGGAAGGTACGTGTGGAGAGAAGGGGATGAATTTAGTTTTGGACAAAGTGTCAGCATATTTGTACGCAGCCACTTCATTACAATTTCAAGAGCATTTTCAGAGTGTTAAGCCACCTCATCCCAGCTGCGACCATGGACTAGGAGGACAGTGTCGTCAGCATATGTAATTATTTTGCAGTTGGTAAGGGCCAGGTTGCACAGTTCATTTACGTATATAAGGAAGAGCGTTGGGCCGTATGAAATACAGGGTTGTATGAAATACAGGCAGATGACGTCATAGATTTTTGGAGTCAAATAGCGCTCTTATTATGAGTTTTTCTACAATAATAAATTTAAAATAACGTTAAAATGGATATGTTCAAAGCCAAGTGACATTATTTTGCGACGCTTTATTTTTTTATTAGTACAAAATAATTAATTTTTGACTTAGGAAAGTACCCAATTCTGCGGTACGGGTGTAAAACTTGGATGCTGACTTTGGAGGAAGCTGCTAGTGGCAGAGAGGAAGATCCTCCGTAAGATTATACACTGTATATGCAATTTGAAGTGTGCCTATAACCCGACCATGAACAAATGTTCGGTCGATGATAAGGACAGAATATGGGACTTTTTTCTTTTTCTTTTTTTTGAAATCACAATAAGACGCTAGCCGCTCTATCAAAGCGTGTCAGGCCCTTGCTTAAATGTATGACATGCGTCGGATGTGAATGCAAAAGGGTATATATTATTTGGCAAAGGAATAAAACTTCGAGTTTAGTATTTTATGACAACGATATCGCTTTATTAGATGGCAAAAGAGGTGAGAGAGAGGTGCGCGTGCGGCGTCACCGGTGCGGGGGTGGGGGGCGTGTCTCTGTCGAACTAGCGGCGTCGACGCCCGCGCATCTCTCCCCCCCTCACCTGGTACATACCACGGTAATAAATAATAAATATAAATAAATATCAACAAATTACAAAATAGCCTTTCGTAAAAAGATTAGATCACTAGAGTGTATATTTTTTTGTGGTTTAAAAAAAGTTAACAGTTTCTCGTTTCACGCTTTCGTAACATTCAACTGCATATAAAAAAATTAAGTTACATTTCAACGAAAAATCTGTACAGTCCGTTTTGTTTGTGGAACGTTTAGAAATCTTCGGGCGCCAGGTCGAACCTAGGTGGGAAGGTGCCGAAGCTGTCTGCGAGCGTGGGGCGCGAGCGCTGGGGCTGCAAGGAAAAAAAAACATTACAATTGTGGCAAAATCGTGCTAAAAGGTGCCACAAAATTTTATGTCAGGACTGGTAACTTCGTGGTGAGAACTAATACCGTCTAAGGATTTTCTACAATGTTTTTACTCGACTGAATTTTTTTGTTCTTATTTTAAGCTGGATAAAACCAAAGGGACACAACATCCAAAGGCTTTTTTAGTAGGTTCAATTTACAAGTAACAGAATTTTAACTTTCAAGATTCAGGAGAATTCAAAGTATTGGGAGTATACTTGTCCGTTTTTTTTTCTTAAGACATAAAAATTTTGCGGCACTTTACAAATTTGTGTCATGCAGGAGACATGCTTGGGATGCATGATACTCTAGGGTCATGTACACAGGATGTGGTACTAAGAACTTCTACATTGCCGTACAAAAAGGATCAGCACGGTCCCGGGTGCTCTGGGGGAAGCAACGAGGTGTTGCCAACTTACATAGTACTCCAGTGCTGACTTAGGGACGCCCTTTAATGGACGCCTGAACGAAAGAAATTCAAGTTTAGTTTGGCGAAAAAGAGTAAGAATATTATTTAGGGAAGTCCCGCACTACTTAGTGAAGACCTGTGTACCATAAGTGACCTACTTAGTGATAAGGCTGGTGTGCTGATGTAAATAGCTATGGTTTGCTCGATTTGAGGTAGCCTGTCTATGTCTAGTGCGAGAAATCCAGTTGGATTCAATAAAGGTGAAAACTCACCGCCGGACTGACTCCTCTCGCTGCGGATCCCGCACGTCCCTTGCCACGGAATTTGCTGATAGCCTGTTCGGCCAGGTCTGCCCTCTCCTCTGCCTCCTCCAACTCCTGCTGTGCCTTGCGGAACTTAGCCAAGTTGAGGGCGGCGATCTCTTCTGCCTCTTCGATCTGCCTCTTGTAGGTCTTGATCTTCTGTTGTAATTTGTCGACCAGGTCTTGCATGCGCTCGTGGTTCTTGCGGTCCTCCTCGGCCTGGAAGGTCAGCTCCTTGATGCGCCTCTCGGCCTTGCGCAGGTTCTTCTGAGCGTCGGCGTGCCTCCTTTGTTCTCCGTCAAGCTCGTTCTCGAGCTCTCTTACCCTCTGTTCGAGTTTCTGGATAGCTTTCTTGCCTCCCTTAAGGGCG
Source organism: Acrobasis consociella (assembly GCA_963555685.1). Classification (NCBI taxonomy): domain Eukaryota; kingdom Metazoa; phylum Arthropoda; class Insecta; order Lepidoptera; family Pyralidae; genus Acrobasis; species Acrobasis consociella. The sequence goes on from OY743118.1 coordinate 2,247,863, forward strand.
TTGGCTTCAGCCTCATCCAGTCTGACTTGCAGTTCCTTGATCTGTTGTTCAAGGGCTTTGCGGAGTTTCTCCTGTGTCTGGGCGTGTTCCTGTTCGGCGCGGAGCTCATCAGCAAGACGAGCGGCGTCAACCATGGCCTTCTTCGCCTTCTCCTCTGAATTCTTAGCCTCATTGAGGAGCTCGTCCAAGTCGGAGTGCAGGGTCTGCAGTTCGGATTCGAGTTTCCTCTTGGCGGCAGACAGGGAAGCGTTCTGGGCGGAAAGTTCGTTGAGCTGTTCGTGAGCATCGCCAAGTTCCTGTTCGGCCTGGCGGCGGGCACGGTCGGCCTGTTCCAGAAGAGTACGGGACTCCTCGAGCTCGTTCTGGAGAGCGTTGGCACGACGTTCAGAGATGCCGAGCTGTTCACGGGCATCGTCGCGGGCGCGCTGTTCCTCCTCCAGAGCGGTCTGGAGGTCCTTGATCTGAGCCTGGTAGCGTTTAATGTTCTTCTGAGCTTCAGCGTTGGCCTTGTTGGCGTGGTCAAGCGCGATTTCGAGCTCGTTGATGTCGGCCTCGAGCTTCTTCTTCATGCGTAGGGCCTCAGCCTTGCCCTTAGCCTCGGCTTCGAGGGAAGCTTGCATGGAGTCGAGAGCGCGCTGGTGGTTCTTGCGTGTGTTCTCGAATTCCTCCTCCTTCTCCTGGATGCGCCTGTCGATCTCTTGTCTGACCTGGGACAGCTCGAGCTGAGCGCGCAGGACCTTGTTCTCCTCCTGTTCGAGGGCAGCCTCAGCTTCTTCAAGGGCAGCCTGGAGCTCGTCCTTCTCGGCTTCAAGGCGCTTCCTGGCCTTTTCGATTTCGTGGATGTTGCGGCCACCTTCGCCGATCTGGTCAAGCAAGTCCTTGACTTCGTCGGCGAGGTTCTTGTTCTCGCGGCGGACAGCCTCGAGTTGTTCCTGGCCTTCTTCGTAGGCACCCTTGAGGCGGAACAGTTCGGTGGAGTAGTTGCGGCATTCCTTCTGGCTGGCGTCAAGCTCGGCGGCGAGGTCGTCGACCTTGAGCTTCCATTCGCCGATGATCTTGTCGAATGCCTTCTGCTTCTTCTCGGCAGCGTTGGCAATAGCGGTGGCACGGTCAACCTCGAGCTGCAGGTCCTCGACTTCGGTGGCAAGGCGCTGCTTGGTCTTCTCGAGGGCGACAACCTTCTGGTTGAGTGACTCGATGGTCTCCTCGGCTTCGGCGAGGCGGGCCTGGAGCTTGCGCTTGGCCTCCTCGAGTTCCTCGGAGCGGGCGACGCCCTCGGACTCGTACTTGGAGCGCCACAGCTGAGCCTCAGCGTTAGCCTTGGACAGTTGGCGTTGAAGGTCAGCCTTGCCCTCGGCTTCCTCCTCGACCTGTTCGCGGATGTTGTCCAGGTCGTGTTCCAGGTTGCGGAACTTGCCAAGAAGAGTGGCGCGCTCCTGTAGACAAAATTAAAAATGAATATTCGTTACAGTATCAACCAAGTTTCTAAAAGAGAGTGACATAAAACCTAATAATGAAAAACGCAGATGCGCATGAATAGAAAGGGCTCTGAGAATAACTGACCATTAACGAAATTCTGTAATGCTATATCAAAATATTTTCTTTACTTACCCTGGCCTCCTCGTCGCACAGCCTCTTGGTGTCCTCCAGCTGGGTGGTGAGTGACACCTTGATCTTGGACAGCTGAGACACCTGGGACTCGGCCTCCTCCAGTTGGCGGAGCAGGTCGGAGTTCTCGATGGACAGCTTCTTCTTGGCGGCATCCAGGTCGTTGAGGGTGCGGTTGGCTTCGTCGGCCTTGCTCTGGACCTCGTTGAGCTGGTGCTGCAGCTGCTTGACCATCTTCTCTTGGGCAGCCTAGAGTAATATTGAGATTTAATATAATGCAGTGAATGTTTTGTAGGATGCCAATTGTTGATAATTGTGACGGAGGTAAGTTGGAGTAGAAAGAATCTGGATGCCATAATTTAAAAAAAAAATGTTTATAATTTTGAAATGTGTCAAGTATTTTGCTTTTGTTTTATTGAGGGGAATTTACTTTTTGATGGAATTATCAAATTGGGGATTAAAAATTATGTAAAATATGGAATGAATATGTATAAATGAAATGTTGATCATTATGTAAAACTAAATGAGAAACACACGGTTTGTTATTGTTTCCACTGTTATAATAATTTTTAATTAGGTCTATACCTAATTAGAAAAAATTATAACCAGGGTTATTTTGATTTTCTTTTATGTTTATTTTGTCACACATTATTTAGTTACGAAATACTTACTCTTCAGTTTCATGCGCTTTTACACATAAATTAAAAATGTTAGGTAGTTTGTAATAATAACACAAGACACACTGCTTTAGCTTCTATGCTAATCTGTCATGAAATATTGTTATTTGTTTAAAAGAGACGTCAAGTGATAAGTGTAGATGTTCTGTGTTTCTCCATCTAATCTGCAAAAGCGAAGCGATATCCTGCAATGATGGCAACACTGTTTTTCCATCTGTACCTTTTCGTTAGACAAGTGGTCGACACCGGCACGAAGGTCATTGACTTCGCTAAAGTATTGTGAGCGCTCTTTCTCAGCCCTGATGAACCACAAAAACAAATTAGGAAACTGCCAAAACCTTTAATTTCGGGGGTAATTTTTGCCCTAGTGATGATTAGGACTAAAGAAATCTAGCACGATAATATCAAGACCAGGAATTGGAACAAATTTAGATTCAGTCAAAACTAAGTATATACATGTATTTAAAATCACGGTATCGGTATTTGGAAATTGCTACATTGGACATTTTGTGTGTTTGATTTGATCTTCACTTTGAAATTCATTGCCGTAACCACATTATGTAAAATGTTATATAGCTAACAAAACCCGCAATGGATATCAAAGTTATCAAATATTGTTAAACACCCTAAATGTCAAAAGAGTTAGCACTGTCTTTCAAAAACCTCCGGCTATTGATCCTAAAACGACCATGTGTCCCTTGAGGCACAATTTACTACGTGTGCTGTGCTGTGTTGTACTGTCCAGGTAGTAAAAGGGTCATGCAAGGGTCACCCCAGTCGGTAGACATGCCTCTAAGGCAGTTACCTTCTCCCTTGCCACTTGGTCAACAGCTGCACGCGTGTTGTTAAGTTCGTTGTAGCAAGACGCGCGGTCATGCTCAGCCCTGAAGTTGCATTATGGTTTAATATCACGTTCTACTTCTACATCTATTTAAAGAAAATCTTCAACTAGATCACCGTGTCCCGTTTCTTCTTAAGAAAAATTTTCACGTAGTTTTTCTAGACTTAATACTTCCTTGCTTACTTCGTTTTTGAACTTTCTTGAATATAAACTTAAGTATTTCCTAGCTTATTTCATCTTTGCACTTTCCTAACTAAAAATTAGATAAGTGGTTTCAAAGTCTAAAATTATAGGGCCATCGGAAAAAATCAGAAATTTTCAGTTGCACTAAAACTTAAAATTATCAGTTTTACGCGAGATGTAACAAATGTAATACTTGTAATGTTATGCTAGGAAATTAATACTTACTTGGCCTTGAGCTTGTTGAGCTGGTCGAGCTGCTCGCCCATCTCGGCAACAGCATCGTTGTGCTTCTTGCGGAGGTTGGCGAGGGTGGACTCGTGCTGGATGTTGGCCTCCTCCAGGTCACGACGGAGTTTGCTGAGCTCAGCCTCACGCTTCTTGTTGAGCTCGATCTGAGCAGAGGTGGCGCCACCGGCTTCCTCCAGGCGCTCTCCCAACTCCTCGAGCTCACGGGCGAGGTCGGCACGCTGCTTCTCGGCCTTAGCGCGAGCCTGGCGTTCGGATTCGACTTCCTCCTCGAGCTCTTCGATGCGGGCCTGCAGTTCCTTGATCTGCTTCTGCAGCTTGCTGACAAGGGACTGCTCGTCCTCCAGCTTGGCGGTGAGGGACGAGATTTCCTTGTCCTTGCGCTGGATGGTCTGCTCGAGTTCCTTCTTGTTGCGTTCCAAGTCGGCAACGGCCTCCTGGGTAAGCTTGAGGTCTCCCTCAACCTTCCTCCTCTGCTTCTCGACGTCACCACGGAGTTTCTTCTCGCGCTCAAGGGAGTCCTCGAGCTCGTCAAGGGTCTGCTCCAACTTCTGCTTGACCTTGTTGAGGTGGTTGACCTTGTCCTCAGCGGCCTGGAGCTCTTCGGAGGTCTTCTGGTTGGACTCGCCCTGCATCTTCTTTTCCTTGTTGAGCTTGTTGATGAGTTCGTCCTGGTGGGCGATCTCATCGTTCAAGTTGCGGATCTGGTGGTCCTTGGTGGCCTTGTCCTGCTCGGACTTCTGGACGCTCAGTTCGAGGTCCTCGATGTCCTTCTTCAGGCCAGAGACTTCCTGTTCCAACTTCTTCTTGGCTTGGAAGAGCTGGTTGCGGGCATCCTCTTCCTGGGTCAGGCGGTCTTGGGTGTCCTACAAAAAGTTTGTATAAAATTAGTAAACCAGGTTGAAATCATGAATTGTTTCAGAAATCTGTGTTGAGTCTATCAGCAAGTAATATAGCCAATTAATCGTCGCAATAAAATCGTACAGGCTGCAGACGAAGTATTTTTAACTCCTCAAACTATTCCCAATACATAAACAAACCTGTGTTTATTTAAAGAAACACATCGACCAAACCCCGCGGTGAAGTAATTTGCAACACTGTATCCACAATTTATTTAACTAAGTAATACTAGGATTTGGTATTTTTATTTTAACATCATGCCAAAACTATTACTTTAAATTAATTTGACTGGCAGCTATTTGCCAGTTGATTAATTGCATGTCAGTCAGTGCACTAAATTATACCTATGCCATCTTAAATAGGCATCAATCAAAATATAATAAGAAGCAAATTAAAAAACCATGAAATCAGTCTTTTTTTTAGCAGCTTATATATGTTCACAGCTACTGGATGAATAAATTCTCCTAATAAAGGAAGTAATCGCTCATAATCACTACGCTTATATTGAATATCATCTTTAAAAATTTCAATATTTTAATGTGCAATAATATACCCTAAAATTTGTGACGAATAATTTTATGTCGAAAAGTTATAAGGAGGTATTGGTTGAATAAAAGTGAGTACATACCCTGAGTTGCGACTCGAGGTCGCTCTTCTGCGCCTGGAGCTTGGCGGCGCGGTCCTGGAACTCCGACAGAGAGCCCTTCTCTCCCTCGAGGTTGGCCAGAAGAGACGTCTTCTCCTCAAGCAGCTTGGCGTTGAGGGCCTCGAGCTCCTTGCGGAGTTTCTCTTCCTTCTCGAAGGCCTCCTGGGCTTTCTGTGCCTTCTTCTCCAATTCCTGTAATATGTCGTCACTTTTAGTCATAAGCCCATCCCATTCTGTCACGTGAACTGTCGCAGCCATCGTTAATTATTTACACCATCAATCAAACAAATCACTGAGGAATGGAAATCGTTTCGTTCGTGAGTGCAGGAAGGGTGCGCGCGCGCCGACCGCTCCGCTACTGACCGGCCTGGAGATTTCCAGCGGCGCGAGATTATCGCCCCCGCATTAATATTGTGTAAGGAAAAAGCGCGCGGTATGCTGGAGGGGGGAGGTTCCAGAAATGGACGCGGCAGGTGCGGTGTCACGTAACCGCCAGGTGGGCGCGGTCAGTTCTATTTGCGTACCCCTGAATCATGCGTGCTACATCCGTATATTGGGTCAGAGTACTTAATCATTTTAATCAGGTAAGTGCCGATGAGTGATGCTTACCGCGATCTGGTCCTCGACGCGGGTGACGTTGAGCAGAGGCTTGACCTTCTGCCACAGCTTCCACCAGGGCCAGGTGCGGAGCTGCAGGTATTTGCGCAAGTTGCGCTGGACAACTTGGAGAGCCAATCTGGATAAATTGGAAAATTGTTGAAGATTGTCATAGTAGTACATGTCATGTGACACTAATATTAAGAAATTAAAATTATAAGAGTTGATATAAGCATATAATTTTAGAAGTACTCAGTAATAAAGTAAAAAAAAAGGTTTCATATAATGAAACCCCTTTTTTATCAATTCGAAAAAATAAAGCTATATTCTCAGAATTTCCAGTAAATAACCCTAGATCTCAAAAAAATGAAGTAAAATAAACAGTTAATAAAAAAATTGTAACTTCGATAATTTTGACTTGAGTCTGGTAGATGCCTAAACATGGAGACGTGAATGTTGCTGACCTCTGTTCCTGCAGCTTCTTGTACTCCTTACGGGACAGGTAACCACGGATGTAGGCCTGGAGCCAGGAGACGATCTTGGACAGCCTGTCGTCACGCAACTCTTCCATCTGACCCAGGACACCGGCACGGAAGAACACCTGCTCATACATATTAAGTGTTAGGAGACAAACTTGGCAAAGTTGGGCCATCTTTTCTAGTATAATAACAAAAATATATCTTTTTAAATCCAAGAAACTATATTTTTTTATAGCTAACAAAAAGTGAAGTTAGATAACAACTACATTAGAAATTTATATACAAATTGATTTTAATAATATAATATCATCCATATTAAATATACAACGGTATTTAGACATATACTTACATATACACGACAACATATTTGTAGTGAAACATATAATCAATAAAAAATATATATCGTTAGTGACAACAATACATTCAGTTAAAAAGAAGAGGTGCAGATTCGTATGAAAGCTGAAAATGTTACTTCCATGCTTAGAATAATAGAAGTTAGTTTGGTGTGTGTAGGCATGCCGTTGCTACCTTAGTCTTTCCTAGTCTGAAAGACTCTGAATCCAAGCCGGTGTTTTCGAGAATTTTCTCGGTGGCTTTCTGTGCTGATATCGGTTCTTTGATCTGGTTCGGGCACAGAATTTTGTATCTGCGTTTGGAAGCACATGGATTATGATAACAATGTGTTGTTGTATGTAGGACAGTAAGGATAGAGGAACACAAACGAGAGCCGATGTAGCTTGGGCTCAAGTTTAAGCTGCTGAAAGGTTCGCTGATCAAATTATTCCACCAGTCTTAAAAGGTGATTTGATAATTTGACAAAGCATTGAAGCGCCGCTGACCGCTTGTGGGCCAAGTTCAAACTGCTAACTACTGAAACGGATTCAGGACATGCCTTGGTGTGACCTAGACGGTACGACTCGACATCCAAACCAGTCGCATCCAGGATAGCTTGAGCGATTTTCTTAGGGTCACTTTCCTTGTCCACAGCTTGCGGGGCCAGGATCTTGTAGCTACATTATCAAAATATATGGACACACAATGAGGGAATGGTCAAATAAAATTATTACTAACTACTAAGGGTACAAGAGGGTTTGATACAATTTCTAACACATGAACAACTTTTCAAATGTCGATTTACATGAGTTACAAATCTTTTGGGTAAAACAAAACACGCATTTCATATGTGTCCATTGGGGTGTATAGGTCCATAGTGGGAAATAGATTATTGACAAAAGATAAATACTCATACATAAATCCTAGATCATTACATATAGTGGATTTACTGTGGGAAGAATAAAACAACTCTATTCTTTAGAGTTTCCTTGGTTGGTAGTCTACTCATGCCAAAATCATTGGTGGGTGAAATCGTTTTCAATTCCTTGCCTTAGTGTGACCAATACGATAGCTTTCAGGGTCAAGTGCGACAGACTCCAAACACTTTCTAGCTGCCTCTTTGGGATCTTTTTCTGCAGTCATGATGGCGGGAGCAAGAATCATGTAACTGTTTATTAAAAATAAATAAGACCGTTTATTACAAATGCCCAAAGTCATGTTGTAAAAAGAAATGTAAAGTTAAGAAAGATCGTATCTTCAATTTTAAAAGCACCACTCAAAAACTGAGTAGGAGTTTAAACAGCCGCATTAAAATAATTTTAGAAAGTGTTACTCATAGTAATGCATGACTGGAAGGCCATTTGACGTCAAAGGAGTCAGCTGCAGTACCTAAAATAAAACCGCTCCCATTTTCCAGAAGTAAAGAATTTTGTTTAGACTTAGCTACAAAAATAAAGTTGAGAAATATATTTTTTCTTAATATTATGATAGCAAAATAAATTATTGGATTTGATGACTAACGATTCTCATAAATATTTTGTCAAATTGCTATGTTGATATAAATAAATGTAAACCATCTGTTGGCATGGGTTTGTATATGCCGGAATCTAAAACATGAGCTTTCAAATTTATAAAGATACTATAATAAATGAAATGTAATGTGTAAAGAATCTTACCGGAGCTTGAAGTCAGGGTAGACCATCCTGTTGGGGAAACCTTTACGGCAAATACGGATACCCTCAAGCACACCGTTACAGGTCAGCTGGTGCATCACAAGGTGAGAGTCGATGAGACCTTAGAGACAAAGACAACGTGGTTCAACATAGTGGTAAAGATACCGTGGTTCATCGTACAACATATAGCGTGGCTGTCCATGCCAACGCGTTTGGAAATTTAGCTGTGTGGAAAAATTTACTTGTGAAAGTAGAGGAAAAAGTACTTATGAAAGTTTTTAAAGTTATAAAGACAACTCCTGTTAATACAATTTTAAGACAAGTAAAAATTACATAATTGGATTACGCACAACAAAGAGATGAAGGATCTAAAAAGAGATCAAACAGTGATTGTTTAACTAAAAGACTTTTGAATGATGGGTGATTATTGATTGTAAAATGTAGTATAACTTACCAGGCTGCTTCAACTCGTTGGGGATGATACAACGTACGAAGTGAGGCTGAGTGGATCTCAAAGTGGTCATCAAGTTGTTAAGTTGTTCCTGAGGGTATAGAGACAATATTAGAAAGATATTCATTTTCTTAAGTGATACTTGTATCACTTCGACGTTTAATAAAGCATTAGGCATTTTTGTACTGATTTTGAAAAATATTATTATAACAACAGTGATTCACACTCATGGTTGGCAGATTATTTCTACGTATTTACTTAGAAGTAATCTGAAGATGACAAGCACACCAATAACAGAAATACAAATGCTTTTGATAAGTAATCCACAAAACACGTTAAACATCTAAACACACGAAAACGGAAGCTTTGTATTACCAGCAGCAAAAGTAGAAAAAATTATGAAGAAATAGTATTTTTTATTCTTGTGCTGACTTATAAAAACAATGTTACAGGAATCAAAGACTACAAGTGTCAGTCGGTCTGTAATTTAAACATAAAACATTTCTAAATGTTACAATAGTTTGTTATTGCCATTATACTACATATTTAGTAAGTGTTTGTCATGGCATTATTTGAAAACTCAAATTTAATGAAACTACTTTGCAGCTGTGCGTTGCGTATATCTAAGAAAAATCTGTGCAATCAACTAAATGAAAGATGGCGCGTTACGTGTTAGAAGTATCTACGTAACGCCAGGTATAGGTATGATTTCTATTTGTTTGTTATTACAATAACAATGTTGTTGACTACGGGTATTTAGCTACAAAAAAAAACATATTTGTAGATCTACATCCAAGTAGTTCTCTACAAAAATCGGGTGATAGAAAACCAACATTTACAATACAAATAAGTATGAACCTTGTAAGCGGAGGAGACAGTAGCGAAACCACCACCCTTCTTACCGCGACCGCCTATGGATATACATTAACAAGCAAGATTAGTTTGAGGACGATCACATAACAGAGACTGCAGACTGCCATACAATTCATACTTAACATCTGATAGCGCCGACATGAGCTGCTGTAAAACATACGCTGACACGGACGGACATGATTAATGTGAAAGCGTGGTAAGGTGGCTCCTCAGGGTTGTTTTATGAACCGATCACATTCATTAATTAATGTTAAAACATAAAAGCAAATGTCTTCGGGATACCATAGAGGAGCCAGCCCTAAGCGAGATGAAAGACGAAGACAAGAAGCCGCTGGAGTACAGAGAAGCGAATTGCTTGGTTTCCTGTTTACCCTGTATAGTGATGATACGGTCTGGAAAGCAGAACCCTTGGCGCGCTTGCCACCAGCGCCTATTTAATAAGATGAGAGTGTCAGAAAGTACAAATTGGATCTGATTAGGTTGTCATCAGCTTGATTAACATTAGTGTTATAGTATATGCGTTGACATATTGAAGTATCGTCAACTGTTAACACATTTTAATGAATTGAAGTGATTAATATGAAAACTGACGCAGGTTGTGTCAGTTCTCAACATGTTAACACAATTTAATGAACCAAGCTCACGGAAGTATTGTTGAGAGCATGGTTTAGGTTCCAAGATGTAATTTTGATGATTTTAGAACGTATGTGTTTGTGCCACAAACCATCTGTCTCCTTGGTATCCGTATGTTTACAGAGGTAACTTCAGCTCACACCTGAACGCTTTAATTCTAAATTTATCCATGTTCCTAGAGAATTTTGTAATTTTATGAAATTTCAATAAATTGTAATGATGTTTCTCTATAGGATGATACGTACCCTTGCCGCCAGCGGCGCCACCAGCGTCACCGGACTGACCGGGATGGTCAGCAAAGATCTCAATCAACAGTTTGTTCTGTCCCTTCTTGAACTGATCTACGACAGTGTCGTTAAGGGGATCCTTGTTCTTTTCCAGCCATCCAGTGATGTTGTAGCCGACCTGTTTTCCAAGACAATGAATTAAGTTATTGTAAGCATAGTCTCATTGACTATCGAAGATACGACAACCTTACACTTCACTTAAATAATTTATTCCTAAAACAAATATAATTTTATCAAAAAAAATATTGCTTTTCCTGGTAAAAAAAGTATTTTTTTAACTAATCCTATTGAGAAGTGAAAGAATAACAATTATAAAGATATAGTTGAATTTAAAGTGACATGCTTAATGAAGGTAGGATCTGATAAGGATATAAAACAGTTTGCTGATACTTACATTACCGGCGTAGTGACCAATGGCGAAATGAGCGGCTTGGCAACCAGGCTTGGGGGGCTTGGGCTTCAGGTAGGGAGCAGACTTGCCCAAGTGGTTGTTGTTCAACTTCTCAACGAAGGTCAGATCGGTGGCTTTGGGGAACATAGACTCTTCCTCAAGGATGGAGAGGATACCCATGGGCTGAAATCGGACCAGAGAGATTAGATCACGAAGGTATAAGTCTTGGTGATTGTAGTGTGTGTGATTTGACTGTTACTATAAAAAGTGAAACTTGTAATAAGTGTGGTATGATATCTGAAATAAAAACTTTAAGAAACAGACTAAGAACAATATCTGACAGTTAAAATATAAAATGTATTAACATTGATTTCTAAAAATAGAGAAATACGAGATACGGGAACTAATTTATAAATTTTTCTTTTGAACAAAAAACGGGGATTTTGTTTGTGTAAATATAATTCTAAAAGTAGTTATGCGTTATTGATTAAAGCAACATGCGAAGCAGAATTAAATATTGTGTGTATGATGTAGCATATATAGTGTAGTTATTGCGTTGTGTAAAATTTAAGCTTGCAGCTTTTCATTACAAAATTATAACTATTTAAATTATACTAAAATTAGTGACGGTCAGTCAAATATATTGTATAATATCATTATTCAATAATAAATAATTATTGCCTACATTAATACATTATTATTTAATTATTCTTGCCTACATTATTATTATTGGCAAACTACTTGTTTTGTAGTTTCTGTGCAGGCCTATTTAATAGCGGTGGATTCTGATATTTACAACAGCCTCGGGATCTATTAATAACTTTACAAGAGGATTTATGCAAAGCCTGGCTTGGATTTTGCGTGTAAGCATTTGCTTCTACTACGCAGTATCACCAGCAAGAATTTCAGCCAAAACTTGCGTTCCCAGCCGTTGTCAGCCTGAAGCTTCTATCGCGGCCCTGTGCTTCAAACCTTAAGTAACCTCTAGTACCTTTTCAATCAAATCTATTGTCGCTTGAAGATCCATACCAAAATCTATGAAGGTCCATTGGATCCCTTGCCTTTCATATTCCTCTTGTTCAAGCACAAACATGAAATGGTTAAAGTACTGTTGCAATTTTTCGTTGGTAAAATTAACACAAAGTTGGTTAAACCCGTTCATCTGCGTGAAAACATGAAATCGGAAACGATTGTTAAGCTACACATAAAGAAATTGTTGAAGATTGTGTGCGTGTGTTCATAGTGTAACACGTGAGATATAGACATAGACAATAAAACACACGATAAAGTCACAAGAGTCACACGGTCAAACAGCATTGATCAGTCCCTCCAATAATGTCCCAGAAAACATTTGTAAAAAATTTTAAAATTATAAATAAAACAGGGTTAAATTTAAATGGGTGATGATCAGGGACGTTATTCGAGGACTAAGTTGGCGAGTTGCAAGCGTTCATTGTTGCGTTTTCGCCATCTACCTTTTCTATAAGGTCAATGCAATTTTGGAGGTCCATGCCAAAGTCAATGAAAGTCCATTCGATGCCTTCGCGTTTGTATTCTTCTTGCTCCAGCACGAACATGTGATGGTTAAAGAATTGCTGGAGTTTCTCGTTGGTGAAGTTAATGCAGAGTTGCTCAAAACCGTTGAACTGCAGGGAGTGTAAGGAAGGTTAAAAGGATTGTAGGTAAGAACTGTGTGGATTTCGTTCCACATTCAGTAGGCCCTAACACCTGGAAGAGACCGATCTCTGATCGAGTGGCCGATATGAAGTTGTGCAAGTTATTCCCGTCGTTGAGAGCCCCAGCGCCGACGGGTGTAATTGATACCCATCGACAATTACCTTCTCGATCAGATCGATACAAGCGAGCAAGTCCATTCCGAAATCGATGAAGGTCCAGTTGATGCCCTCTTTCTTGTACTCTTCTTGCTCAAGTACAAACATGTGGTGGTTAAAGAACTGCTGCAGCTTCTCATTGGTGAAGTTAATGCAGAGTTGCTCGAAACCGTTGTACTTTTATAAAATACGAAACCCACATAAATGGATAGGAAAAAACTGTTAGAATACAATGCTATAGTAACCTTATAATAGTATTAGTCAGCAGGAGATCACAGTATAAAAAAAGCTAATGATCTAACACATGGAGCTACACAGAGGGCACTAGATGTGTCCAACCGAGGGTTGTCACACTCGGTATACCTTCTCAATAAGATCTATGCAGGCCAATAAATCCATTCCAAAGTCAATGAATTCCCAGTGAATGCCTTCCCGGGTGTACTCTTCTTGCTCCAACACAAACATGTGGTGGTTGAAGAATTGTTGGAGTTTCTCATTTGTGAAGTTAATGCAAAGTTGTTCGAACCCATTGTACTAAAGAATAAATGAATATTAACATCATAATAGTGGTAATTTTCATAAGTTATCTACTCTAAAGACTAAACTACTTAAGTTCTATGAATCTCATCTCCTGAAAAAGAAATATCTTGTAAATATGTTCTTTTAAGTTTAGACCTTCAAAAACTTAAAGGTCAGTCAGTTTTAGATTGAAGCTATTTATTTTTTATAATCTGTTATTATTCATAGTCATTTTGAAAACTTACGAAATATTTACTGTGATTTAAAATTCCTGAAAATTAGTATCCATTTTTATGTTTTATTTCAGTGATATTATTTTATTTTTAACATTTTTTAGGTTGTTACCTTTTAAAATGTATTCTTGCATGTAATGTAAGAAATACATTTCACTTGAAATACTTTTGTTTGAGTTTATGAATATCAAATAGTATTTCTATTGTAGCTTCAACTGACTGACCTAAGTCCCACCGCCGATACTCACGTCGAAGATTTCGAAACCAGCAATATCCAGTACACCGATGAAGTGCTGCCTCTTCTGCTTGGTGTCCAGGGTCTCGTTACACTTCTTGACGAGCCACTTGAACAGCCTGTCGAACATACCCTTGCAGAGGGCACCGACGGAGTTGGTGACCTGGTCTTTGTTACGACCCTGGGTGACGAACTCGTTTCCGACCTTGATGCGGGGCTTCAACAAGTTCTTGTACAAGTCTTGGCAGTCGACACCGAGAAGCTTGGCGACCTTCTCACCATCCTGGAAAGAGAGCAGACATCCGATTAATACTATCAAATTGACAGAATTAGAAAGAGACAAGATTCTAGCTCTGTAATTAAAGTGATGGTTGTTGCACTCAATATTTAAGAAAATAATTTGGTGGATGAACATAATTAGAGGTTTGTCAGGATCGTAGCAAGTGGAGGTCCATAGTCTCTGCCTACCCCTGCGGGAAACAGGCGTGATATTATGTATGTATGTATGAACATAATTCAGGAGGTAACAAAAACTACACTGCAGAGGGCAATAAAATTCACATAAGCTTAGAGATTAATTAAAGGCCCATCCATGCACGTGATGCAAGTTTCTTGCCTGTCGCATACAATTTTATTGAAGCAATAGACAACTTGCATGGTCTAAACGAAACGACAGTCATACAAATAATATATTGCTATAATAAAATGGCATGCAAAAACCAAGAAACTTTCATCGTCTAAATTGGTCATAATCATAATCATAAGACGAACGATAATAAAGATTTTATATAGGTATTCTTATGGAAAGTCACAGGAGAGTGGATACCAGGAATATCTAAGATATTAAAAATCAGCCATGGAGTCATATAATTTAATTGCTATCTTTACTCTTGGTAAGAGAAAGCTATCTTTCCTAAACAATATCATTACTTGATCATACGGCTGTGATAAATGTATTCGTTAGACTAATTTTCCTAACTAATTTTCCTGGGAGATGATCAAAAATACAAGTTCTATGAAATGTGTTGTGATGATACTTGCCTCGGTACCATCAGCCTCAGCCTGTTCCTCGCGACCTCTCTGCTTGAACTTCATACAACCCATGTGCATGACAGCGGCGGTGATCTTGTATACGTTGTCCTTCTCCTCTTGGGTGAAACCCAGAATGTCGAAGGCTTGCTATAATACCAAAATCTCATTAGAACCATTTAATAGATTTTTGAGACGTTATAACAGAATCGTTAGGTGAACTTTTTAATACTTTTTTTAGCGATTGCCATTAAAAATGGTTAACATTTCTCAATAATATTAATTACAATAAAGCATACTTTAAATTGAAGAGAATCGTTAGGTAAACTTTTTAATAAAATTATTCTTTTTAGCTATTGACATAAAAAATAGTTAACATTTCTCAAAAATGTTAATTATGATAATGCATACTTTGAATTGAGAAATAATGATTAGCTAAATCTGATTTCTTTTTCGATTTTAATAGAAATGAAACATATACATTAACAAGAAAAGAGAGCAAAAGCTAAAACGGTGAAAATTGCAGTACAGCTTATGGATATACTTACGACACTTATTATTAGTTAATTAGTAAGTAAAAATGATCTAAATTAGCTGGTTAGCGCGGTTTCGACTTTACTTTTTTCAAAAGGTGCACAGGTCACAAAAATACTTATTTTTGTGCAAAAGGGTGATGTCGTATCAAAGGTCTAATTCTAACCTAAACAAAGGAATTTCAAAAAATGCCTTCAAGTTCATATTTACGGCTAATATCAGGATATTGTTTTGACGATTATCCATTACATTCATTATAATGGTGGAAATCAAAACATTTATTGCTGGGGCCTATTTAACTATGGAGATTGGAGAAGTGTGCGTCTCATAGCCACTTCGGTGGGACACACAACGTCCTCAACAAATTTCTATAGAACTTACGTCGGTCAACAAACATTCTTCGCCATCATCGACGTTGGGGATAGTGATCTTACCCTGGGCAACGTTATAGTAATCGTGGATGTCGTTAGACAACAAACATTGATCTGTAGATAAATTATACACACGATCATTAATAATAATATCTCATTCTTCCTGCTTCTAAACCTGAAATAGTCTGTCGAACTCCCTATCTGTCTGTGTCGTGTCGGTACACATATTAGCTCACGGGGGGAGGGTGGGGGGCAGTGCTTGTGCGGGGTTGGTGATCTAGATCCGTGAAAAAACCTGTGCAAAACGTCCTTTTGAACTCTTGCAAGGAGCGGGTATTCATGTATAGGTCAGAATTTTGGCATCATTAAATAATCCAATCCACGGATATCGGAATCAAGACGCACGCTCCGTGCGCAGTTCGCGACTTACAACCGTCAGTTCGAACTCTTCAGCGTCGTTGACTCCAGGTATTCGTGTGGTCCCCTGACTTATAAGAGGATAGTCCGACATGCGGTTGGATAGCATCGTGATTTCTGTAAACATCGCCGAAATCTGACTTACACATGCATAGACTGATGCTCAGCCCTAAACAAGCGGAAAGCGAAAGTGATAGATGGAGATTTAGAAATGAGCCAGTAGTCATATATCACTCTGGACTCACATCGGTAAGAATCGATTCCTCGCCGTCATCCAAGCCGGGAATGGTAGTCTTGCCTTGCGAGATTATATGGTAGTCGTAGACGTCGTTGGACAAAAAGCAGATCTCTAAAAGGGTCATCAAATTACAGTCACTTTTGATAATTGATGAACCATTACTTAAACGGATAAACATGCCTGAGGTTGTAGGGTAAGAAACGATAAGAAGAAGGTTGTAGGGTCTAATTCAAACTATTCGTCATCATGCCGGTTCATCAGCTAGATGCCTAGTGCTAGCCGATTCCAAGCGGCTTAGCAACTAGGTTGGTGAAACAAACACTTGGGAACACTAGTCTGTTGGCTCCTTGTCTCAGAAGGACGAACTTACGTCAGTCAGAGTACATTCTTCGCCATCATCTACGTTGGGAATGGTAGTTTTTCCTTGCGATATGATGTGATAGTCATATACGTCGTTTGACAGCAAACATTGTTCTAAATATCGAAAGTACTGTTAATAACATTCTTTATATGTACGTATCTGAGGAGTGTGATGTCTGTATTTGAACCTTCATTTTCATAAAAACTAAATTAACAATATATCTAGAGTCCCATAGCTGAACAAAGACCTTTCCTTTAACAGAAATGTAACACAGTGCATGCAATGTACCAGCTGTACCAGCTGCAAAAGATGTACCCGTGAGGGTCTACGGACATTGTTTACACATTGAAGAATTTTAAGAAAACTCATTGTTTTCATTCAATGGGAGGTTTCACACTGCCCGGAATCCTCCGTTGATTGCATGTAAACTTCATATTATACTCGCACAATAGACTGTACTTACTAGGATTCGAAATTTATCAGTAAAGTGCGGTAATAATTCAATTTCAACCAACCAGGGATTTCTTTTTACACGAATTTGACCATTTTCGTTCGGTCTGAAAATAATTTATTAATTTCAAGTTTATAATTTAAGTGTTTCAGTCTTGTGTGTATAACAAACCTTTAAGTCCAGGGACGGAACCAGACATCATCTGGTAGAAGATGTGGTAGGAACGCTCAAGAGCCTGTTGGGAGATGACACGGGCTTTCTCAAGCAGATCTGAGGAAAAAGAGCATACACTTTAAACACCCAGCTAGAATAAAAGCAAGTTATTGACAAGTTCAATTAAAAGGAAAAGAAATCTGAAGTTTAAATAAAAACGAACGAATAATATAAACTGTTTGCATATAGTTCGAGCTTACAGGCGTGCTTACTGCAAGTATCTTTTTTTTTCAGGATAATCTCAGAAAAAAGAACCACATAAAAAAAGAAAATACAATTTTATTGATATTATTGTTGATAGATCTAAAAAAGGTTGTATCGCATGATGATTTTTAAAAGTACTTACAGGTCTCAATATCAGCACCAGCCAGTTTTCCAGAGGGGCCGAAGTGGATACGGATGAATTTACCCTGGATAAGGAAGAAATGTGATATTTACTATATAAAGAAATTTGTCCAAATGTGGCAAGAAAAGAAGGTGAACCAAAAGGACGAATCTAAATATTTTTTCATAATCAATTTGTTGAACCAAAAGGACGAATCTAAATATTTTTTCATAATTAATTTGTTTATTTTTATAGCTGAAAAAGAGACATTGCATGAATCTTCTTGTTATTGCTTTTTTAATTTTTATCAAGCAAGTTTAAATATGCAGATTAGTTTTATTTAAAAATCTGCTGTATTTACTTTTTATTTGGAACTAACTTAAGATTAGCTAAGAAAAGAATCACTTTCCAATTTTATAAAAATTGTTTACAGAAAAGTTGTGTTCTTACAATAAACAATTAACTACCAACTGCTCTTAATATAAGAAGATTCATTGAAACATAAAGTAATTATATTGAATGGGAAATGATAAAAAGAATGCAAATAAATAGTACTTACGAAACGGGAGGAGTTATCGTTACGGACGGTCTTGGCGTTACCGAAGGCCTCAAGAACAGGGTTAGTCTGTACGACCTGGTCTTCCAGGGATCCCTTCTTCTCCGCGTTGGGGTCCTTCTTCTGGGAAGCACCGACCGTGGCGAAGTACGCAATTACCTTCTTCGTGTTCTCAGTCTTTCCGGCACCAGACTCACCGCTGTATAAGAATGATAGCTTTTTGGATTACTGAAGTTTAGATTTTGGTATTTGGATGATGTTATTATTCGCAGTATTTTAAAAGATTTAAGTTTTTTAATCTTTGAGATTTGAGATGTACTGAAATTGAGTTTCAATCATTTACATGATTTTTGAGAAAAACGCAGATTCTCTTGCAAAATTTAATTTATGTTTATATAAGTTTCAGACGAATTCAGTTTTCGTGTGGAGTACTTTAAACTTCAAGGATTACAATGGCGAAAAATATATTCTTGTTCCTCAGAGTAACTTTTGATATAACTAAACTCAATAAAAATGCGATCTTGATCATATCATGATGGCAATGTTTACATGGAAAGATTTGAAAGAACTTACGTAATCAACATAGATTGATTCTCGTGGTTGGTCAACATGTTGACATAGGCACCGTCGGAAATGGCGAAGATGTGGGGAGGCACTTCCGAACGACGCTTGCCTCTGTAGAGCTTGGCACATCGGAACGTGTACACGGGGAATCTCTTGTAAGGGTTGATAGCCACACAGAAGAGACCCGAGTACGTCTGTTGGATGATTTGCAGGTTAAAATATTGACGATGATGATAAAGGTGATGGTGATAGTAATGATTAAGGAATTGGAAAAGGATTAAATAATAGTGATGAAATGGTGATATTGGTTTAGTGAAGAAAAAACTGAGAAAAATGGAATCAAGAAGGAAACATATTGGTTTTTGGAATTCGGTAGAGAGTAGAATATTTTTATGAGATAGGACATTTTTTTTTCTTTTGTGGATATACAAATTAAGGACATTGTGTTTACGAGGAGAAAGATAAGGAGATAATTGATGAAAATTTAGGACGTTTGCTGAGAGGAATAAAAGAAATGATAAATCATAACGCAAATCAAAACACACAAGTACAGCGAGAGTATTGTATTGATACTTTACTCGCTATACTTTATCTCGCAGAAATCTCTGTAATGTTTTTGTACAGTGTATTTATTATTTTATATCACGTTTATTCAAACCGTGTGGTAAATATTTTCAAATTTTATTACAGAGATTTCTACTTTATAGGAAAAACTTAATATACTAAGACATAAATCGGACGTCATGGGTCTTATAACAAAGAATGTAGAGTTAGGGTATTCTTATGATACCTTTTACTCCACGTTAATAAAATTAGGGAAAGTGATCATTATTTTCCACGTCACAGAAAATAATGATCAAGATGACACACAAAAATCAACATAAAAAGTCTAAACTAAACATCTATTCTAGACAAACAAACGGGATCCCTCCGGAGTCCGTATTCACCGCCTTGTCCTGTGTAGAGGGTTCAAGAACGGTTTAGGATGAATTTCTTTTAGTGACAATAGGGTTCAGAGTTCAGAAACTGTGGACACTGTTTCTTCTAACTTTTTAATATACAGAAACCACTCGTCATATAATCATAGTCATTAAAAACATATGGAAGCTGGCAATAAATTCATTTTGTATTTTGATTCGAGTGGCCGAAATAAACAATCTATTTTTATTGAGACCGACATCAAAGCCGATCATAAAATAGCTTATGATATAGCACGATGAAAGATTTCTGTTAAAAATCTTGCATTAGTTATATGTGCAATTAAAATCTTTATATTTAGTAGTACTTTTGTAACAAAAACATATTGGTGTCGCGAGGAATACTTCCAAGCGCTCAAAATAAACGGCCAAAATAGATTCGGCCGGCGTGTCAATATCTATTTATAATCAGATTGAGAAATCAATCCAAGACTAATTGCGCCGTTCATGGACAGCTATTGCACTTTAATACTTGGTTGCTATCCAAAAGAAACGTGTCTACAGCGATGAGAGATAGGAAAGGATCATGCACACTGCAACGCCGCACCCGCTGGCCTACACCCGACTTACGTAGATAAGCTTATGGTAATATCTTTGCTTCAAGTTATACAAAACTGAAGCATCGTTGAGGTATGTCAAGTTGGACATGTCCTCGCATTTCTCGTACTTAGGTGGGTTGACTTGACCCACAAGATCTTTCTTGAAGTCTTTTGTCTGTGGGAAAAATATTATCATTAGTTCTATAGATATGGTAAGGCGCTTGAGCGCCGACTTACATAGATGAGTTTCGCATAGTATCGTTGTCGGAGGTTGTGGAGCACGGCAGCGTCGTTCAGGTACGTGAGATCCGCCATGTCTTCAGCTTTTTCGAATTTCGGCGGGTTTACTTGGGCGATTAACTCCTTTTTTAATGTCTTTTCCTGCTCATTTAATGTTTAGCTATAGTAATTATCAAAAAAACATCGAATAGTACCACTAAGTCGATCTGCATCGAGTATCATCACATCTGTCCACAGCATATTTAAAAAAATTGTAAGTTTATAAAATAAAGTATAATCTAAACTTTTTAATGATATAGAAAAAGGTGAAAGCATCATTTCTTCTGTATCTAATAAAAATTTTACTTCCAAGTTTAAGTTTAAATATTTAAATCTATACATATGTTTTATTTAACCAAGCAAAATCAAGATAATTTCAATGACTTCTTGATTAAAAAAGCATCCTCAATACTTTCACTCGATATATCTATTTCTTCATCATTTAGTCCAAGGATGGACTATGTCAATAAACTTAAAACAAAAGAGATCCTTTACCTCTCCTCCTGGGAGGCTGACGGTCACCAGGTCACCCTTGGTGGCCTTAATTTCGCCCTGCACGAAGCCCTCCTTTTCGTCTGGCACCCAGCATGCCTTTTTGCCATCGTAGGGCTTGCTCTGGTCGATACGTTTCTGCTCAAGAGAAACGAACAGGTATGGAGTTGGATCGGGGTCCTCTCCCTCTTGAACGACTGGTTTCGGCATTTCGGAGGGCTAACGAGACTTTTGGGCTAGTCGAGACACGAGAACGCAGCCCTGGAGCCTTCCTGCGAAACACAGCACACGTTAGTCGAGTAACTATCGGAGAAGAGAACCACCGAAAGCCGGCCCAGCGCGTGCGTCTATTTGTGGATGTAAGTAATCCGAGGAGCGGCCGCTTCGGGAACGCTGCCAGCGCCCGTTTGCGTAATACCCGAGTTTTATGCGCGAGTTTTTTATTAGCATATCCCGAACGGCCCTTCGCGGATGTTACGTCACAAGAATGCCAGTCTGGAAGCGCGCCAACCGATTTAGTCGACCGTGGATTGTTGTTATTGTCTTTTAAGGTGCTGGTCGATGGGTCAACTGGATTCCAGTTTCGGATGGGTTTGATTGGTTCTATCGCGTCTATAAATTACCGGAGTTCACGTCAATCACTGTTTTCAACGTTACCAATCACTCTATCCTTTGAGCCATGAACCAAACACCTTTGAACTGCATTCACTTCACAAATCAATCCAATCGATAAATCAGCTGACGTGTTTCAGCTAGTCACTGGTGCACTCGCGTATAGGTTCACGCACTGGCCGCACGTGTGTGCGTACTCACGTTTGAAGCCGTTCTGACCAGCGGCGCGGCGCTCCGATGCTTTTTATACCAGCAATTCGATACCATCTCGTGCGGGCACCCCATTTTAGGCGGATGCCAGCCTGGGCTGACTACTCTTTCAGACGAGCTTAGCTTTCACTTCAGCGGTGGCTGCGGTGGAGTCAGCTCATTGTATGCACCTGGTGGAGGCCTGCAAGCGCTGGAAATGTTTTGATGATTCAGAATGAAGAACGAATGTTTAAACAGGTTGCGGCTTTAACAGTCATTACTGGATAATTTGTGTACACGATCCATGGAAATGGGAAAGAAATTATAGTTTATTTAATTATCGTAATAAAATTATTTGACTTTATTGCTACTCGTACTGCAATTAATTTGATTTGAAAAAGCATGAACTCTGTTTAAAAAAGTATATAATTATAAACTGAGAATGATATAAACATGGGATGATTGCGAGTATACGTGCCTTTTTTGGAATATACTTAAATGAATAAAGTATTTCGTAATGTAAATATTGAGATAAAATATTTATATCTTTGATTTTTGTAGCTTTTATGCGCTTCATATGTTGTGTCTACTTTCATAGGAGGTCAGTGACCTATGTTACTATGTATGAAGAAAGATTTCATTCATATACTATTATGTATGAGTTCATATCTATATTCATAAATATTACCCTCAGATAATGTTTAAATGTTTTTTGGTATTACTTTATATTATATACTATATTTTACTGATATTCTGTATTACTATGTACTGACATTCTGTATATTATACATGCTTTATATTTATATAAGAACATAATTTCAGCTGCTTTCGAGGTTCAAATACCTTGATCAGGTTGTCTGTCGGAAGTCGAAAGTTCTTTTTTATTTGCTTGGTAAAAAAATCATAATCATTCAAAATATTTGCCATTTCTTCAGTTTACTATTGATGCGATTTTTTTAAATTTGCAATAGTGTTGTTTTTGAATAATATCTGAGAGAAAGTAAATATTTAAAATTATGAAGTGGTCATAATGTATTTAGACATGTTTATTAACTTGACATGCGGCATCAATAAAATTAAGCGATTAGTTGGAATCCGTACAGATATCAAATGCAGTGTTTAGGATTCTTCTGTCAATGCAGTGTCTTCTCGTCAAAAAAAGCTCAGTGTAAAACGTTTAATAATAATTCAATTACAGTTATAAAAATTTATGACATTTAGCTCATTGAAATGGCATGGCAGTTGGGGGGACACACAGCGCGACCGATTGCTGATGGAGCAAAAAGGTTCTCGAATGGCGACCACGTACAGGCAAGCGAAGAAGCGTAGGACACCCACCCACAAGGTGGTCTGACGACCTGACCAATGTTGCTAGAAGGCGCTGGATGCAAGCCGCTCTAGATCGGTCATTTTGGAAATCTTTGGGAGAGGCCTATGTCCAGCAGTGGACGTTATGCGGCTGAAATGATGATGATGATGACGTCAGTAACATAAACCCTTGCATGTAGATTTAAAGGTATACATTACTGTTTTAAAAAATGGAACCTATTTAAAGGTTTACTTATAAAACTTAAGGCTCCTCCTTGCGCTAGCGACCTTGAAAACACAAAAAAATTAATTTCTCTTT
The DNA here is from genome assembly GCA_963555685.1 of Acrobasis consociella. Classification (NCBI taxonomy): domain Eukaryota; kingdom Metazoa; phylum Arthropoda; class Insecta; order Lepidoptera; family Pyralidae; genus Acrobasis; species Acrobasis consociella. The sequence goes on from OY743118.1 coordinate 2,271,274, forward strand.
CTGTAAGTGAGATTATTAGAAACCCTCGTACAACTTTTTAGCTAGTATCCTGAAGTTTTATTAGAACCTCGAAAGTCATTGAAATACTATCCGGTTTAGAAACCTTTACAAAAAGAGTCAAAAATGGCCGTTTTTAGTATTTTTTGCAAAGGAAAATTCAGGGTATTTTATTTCAATGATTTTCGAGGTTCTAATGAAACTTAAGGATACTAGCTAAAAAGTTGTACGAGGGTTTCTGATAATCTCACTTACAGAAAGAGAAATTAATTTTTTTGTGTTTTCAAGGTCGTTAGCGCGGGGAGGACCCTTAAATGTAAAGTTAGGGCTGTTCAAGTTAGATCAAAGTCATAGTCCGCCTTTGTGCCTATATTGTTTCTTGTTGTTGTTGTAATTTTTTATGTTTATCATGGGGCAAAAAAGTTAATTTGTATTGTATTGTATTGTATCAAACGATTCTCAAACTCGATGGGGTTGCGTCGTTTTATTGTGGATGTTCCTATGGCCACCTTCTAGCTCCATCTTCTGTCACACAATATACGTATACGTGCAAAATTTTAGTTCAACCGGGAACCTGGAAGTGGGTCAAATTTAACTTACAAGATTTGATTACAGACAAACAACGGGACAGGTGAAACTGAATAAAAGCCTGTAAAGAATGAAGATGTTTCTATTCCATTTATAAATACATACATACATACTATCACGTCTTTATTCCTAATGGGGCAGACAGAGCATTTTGGGTCTTGCGGTTCTATGCAGAGCCCAGGGCCGCAAGACCCAAAAGCCACTTTTAGCGTCATGGTGGGCGAGAAGATGGAAAAGCAATCAATACAGTGATGGGTTGCTAGCCGCATCGCCTGTTAAGGCCATACCCAAATTTTCCGTGGTCCAGTGGCGCCGCCATTTAAAATAAATCATTTAAAAGGAAACGGAGATATCATTTAAAATTGTGTCTTGATCAAGCCCTAGATAACCCTTAAAACTATTTTATGAACTACTGTTTATGGTTTAAAGTGAGAACGTGAAGCTTTTCTACGCACATTAGCCAAAACTGGCCGTTTTTCGCAAATGTGCGTCGAAAAGCTTCACATTCTCACTTTAAACTACAAAAAGTAGTTTAAAAAATACTTTGAATGGGTATCTAGAACTTGACCAAGACACAATTTTAAATGATATCTCCGTTTCCTTTTAAATGATTTATTTTAAATGGCGGCGCCACTGGACCCCGGAAAATTTGGGTATGGCCTTAACATGATTTGCATTTTTGCCCATTCCCTTGATCGGCTTTTACGATCTGCGTGGGAAGAGAAGCAGCTGGTACATTCTAAGTTTTTTTATTTCTCCCAGACCAGCATGGGAGATTTATAAAAAGTTATTAAAAAAGGAAATAAAAATTGTTATCTAGTTAATCGAATACTACTATTAAGCTATCGTGTCTTCATAACGTGTTTGACAGTCAGTTTAGCGATTTAATATAATTCAAAACTTTGTCTATGGTTCTGTTAATTTATTGTCGACCTCTCTATCTCTTCGTGTGGATGTCGTAAGAGGCGACTAGAGCTCTAGCACAAACATCTTGTGCTATTAATTTGTAAGGAAAAATTCTAATCTTTATAAAAAGTTCAATGACATTCCGCGATATAATAAAAATATCATCAAAGTTTAAACTACATAATTCCGGTCCTTTTTAGGGTTCCGTAGCCAAATGGCAAAAACGGAACCCTTATATATTCGTCATGTCTGTCTATCTGTCTGTCTGTCAGTCTGTCTGTCTGTCCGTCCGTATGTCACAGCCTTTTTTTTGCGAAACTATAAGAACTATACTGTTGAAACTTGGTAAGTAGATGTATTATGTGAACCGCATTAAGGTTTTGATACAAACATAGAAAAAAAACAATAAATACTTACAACTGAAACTCAACAATTTATTTTTTATCAAACCCATACGTGTGGGGTATCTGTGAATAGGTCTTCAAAAATGATATTGAGGTTTCTAATATCATTTTTTTCTAAACCGAATACTTTGCGCGAGAGACACTTCCAAAGTGGAAAAAAGTGTGTGTGCCCCCCCCCCGTAACTTCTAAAATAAGAAAATGATAAAACTAAAAAAAATATATGATGTTCATTAGTACGAAAACTACCAGTGAAAATTGGTTTGAACGAGATCTAGTAAGTTGAAAAAATTTACTAAGTACAAGACTTTTATATTATGTTATTTGCTACTACGGAACCCTTCATGGGCGAGTCCGACTCGCACTTGGCCGCTTTTTACCCTGTTAATTTATATAATGTCTAACAAAAAAATAATAAAACTTTTTTAAGGGTGAATTCAGTCCATGACACTAAACAATTTTCCCCAAGGAACACGTATAGAAATATGAAAGTAATTTTTGGCCTCCCATACAAGTTGACCGATCAGCTGATCTAAGTTTGTATGGAAAGCCAATGATCATTTTTCACATTTCGACATATGTTCCTTGGGAAAAGTTGTTCACCCTTAAAATAGTTTCAGTATATTTTGTTAGACCTTATAATAATCAAGTACCTGGGCGACCGAGCTTTGCTCGGTTACATCTCAAACATTAACTAATTTTTTTTAAACTTGTCTGAAAACAATGCAAAATAAAAAAAAATATATAAACTTAAACATAAAAAAAAACAAAAGTAAGTCACCGAGTGGGATTCGAACCCGTAACACTCTTTCTAGCGGTCGCTATCCTTAACCACTGAGCTAAATAAAGGCGGTCGCTGCGCGACGAATTTACGGACCATATTCTGCGTGGAAAGAAAAACGCTTGAAAACTCAAAAACACGCGTTTTCCCAACCATAAAACTAATCTAGATCGATTGTTTACCCCCAAAAACCCCCATATACAAATTTTCAGCGAAATCGTTAGAGCCGTTTTCGAGATCACAGAAATTTATAAATAAATATATATATATATACATACATATATACAAGAATTGCTCGTTTAAAGGTATAAGATTGCCCAAGAACATAAAAGACAAGATATAGGTATGTATATAGCCGATATAGTAGTAGGTATATAGTAGTGAGATTAAACTTGATGATATCTTATTTGCTCCCATGCTGGTCTGGGAGAAACGAAAAAACTTAGAATGTACCAGCTGCTTCTCTTCCCGCGCAGATCGTAAAAGCCGATCGAGGGAATGGGCAAAAATGCGAATCATTTTAACAGGCGATGCGGCTAGCAACCCATCACTGTATTGATTGCTTTTTCAACTTCTCGCCCACCATGACGCTAAAAGTGGCTTTCGAGTCTTGCGGCCCTAGGCTCTGCATAGAGCCGCCAGACCCAAAATGCTCTGTCTGCCCCATTAGGGATAAAAACGTTATAGTATGTATGTATGTATGTATATCTTATTTGCCCTTTGTACCAAGCTGGTATAACCTTGTACTTGACCTCAGAGGTGTAAACTAGACATACAAAATCCTGAAAACCAAACTAATTTGATGATATCATACAAAGTAGCATACAAATTATACAGGTATAATCTTTGATATGTTATGTTATGACATACATAAGCTAGTGTTTTGATTTTAGCTAAATTATGACATGTATAAGAGTACTGACATCTCTGACATATACCTAACGAAAGAGTAGACAAATTAGTGAAGAGCAAGTCTTCAATCCATCCTGTTTCATATTATATTGTGTAAAATATTTTTTTTACAACTTATGATAAGTCCTTACTTTAGCGCATTATCATCAGGTCTTTTTGTCTCCACTGCAGGAGCACGACCCTCTCTGTACTACCAAAGCCATACATGGCCAGAGCAGCCAGAGGACTTGGCCTACACTCTCCTTGCTGGCCAGACGGGTTAGAAAGGTCTTATTGATCTTTAAGCTTTGTTTAGCTTGTATTTCCTGCTTGTATTTTAGCGCATGCCTCGTCACATTTAACTGTGTTGCTACAGACCCTGATAAAAGATAATGTGCATACATTTATGTGGTCACCCAAGGATGCCAAGTTCCATGCAAAGTGGAGAAGCAGCTGCAGGTACCTGCAGCCGCCTCTACAAGGCTAGAACGAGGGAACGTGAAGCTTTTTCTCGCACATTTACGAAAAACTACCATTTTTAGCAAATGTGCAAAGAAAGCTTCACGTTCGTATTTTAATCTGTAAACAGTAGTTCATAAAATAGCTTGATGTGTTATCTAGGGTGCTATGAGATCAAAATTTTTGAAAGATATATCACCGTTTATTTTTTCAAATAATTTATTTCAAAATTGGGCAGCACTGGACCCTGATAAGTTCAGGTTTCCCCTGAACTACGATTACTTACCTACTTTCATCTTACATGATATCCAATGAAAAATATACAAAAAGCTCACATTCGTTTATCCCGATGGTTGACTGGGAAAGAACACTTAAGGTGATACAATTTTAAACTTATTTTTCTATAGGAAACACTATGTAACTATAAAGGTACTTATATAGTATATTTATTGATGTATCTATTAATATATTGACGTTTAAAGACCCACTGATGCAATGCCCTTGCTTCTTTCATTCGAGAGTGCGGGAGTGTCAACGAAATCTAAATTTAGACGCTGGAAAATAAATGTGAGTCACAGTGAACCGCAACACAACAGCCTATATTACTAATCTTACGACAAACTTGTGAAAACATGCGAGATCGAGCTATAGATCAACAAAAGTACAAACACAATCTTGTTTTTGTCACTCAGGTAACGGCTCAACCGGATAGTCTAGCTTAAGAATCCCCTTATCCTAGACTTTTCCATACAAACGTAGTACCAGTTTTATTTTGAAACCATATGTCAGACTTCGGTAAAAAAAAATTAAGGAAATTTCTGTTATCTAGAGTCATAATTGGATTCCGGTAAAATGACGAACTGGAAAAAAAATATAAGGATGTAGAAGTTTTCCCATACTGATAGTCAAAAATGATATAACACACTATATTATAGTATAGTATTGACTCATTAAATAAAATAAAAAATATGACCATAATTAAATTAAATTTTAAGACATCGATAAAAAGAAATTACATTTTTATTCATAATAATTTTAACATTGAATTTGATACATACTAAGAAATAATCCGCATGCCGTTCCGTTATTTTTTGTTGCAATGCCCTAACAGGGTTCGTGTTGTACCTACTAACCTAAGAAGTGACTGTGTAGTGTAATCTAATACATGTATAATGTGAAAAGCAATAAATAAATTGAAATTGAAATATTCTACTTTAAGTTCATGGTGATAATTAATTTTTTTACTTCCAACATTTGAAGAAAACACCTTTTAATTATTTAATGAATAACCTTTGAAAGTATTATTGATATTCCATCTAGTTTTAAAACGAGTTTTCGCCATAAGTGGCCGTAACTCATTTCAAAACTAAATGGACTAATGGAATTACTTTCAAAGGTTATTCATAAAATAGGATCTTTCTACAATATGTTGGAAGTATTTTTTTTATTATCACCATATTTACTTTTAATCATTTTTTTTCAAATGAGGGCGCCGCTTTTGCTACCATTTCGCCTTAACAATCAATAACATTTCTATATTAAAACATCAAAAAGATAAAGAGATTGTCAAAAGGCCGCCTACCCAGCTCCATATTTAAGAGCTATGCTCTTGTGTGTCAAAGAAATATGAATTTTTCTTCCATTAAATTTTGTCTCTCTCGTTCGCCAGTTGTTTTACTTCTTTGTACGTCACGACTTTCAACTTGTTTCAGTTGCACCGCCTTTCTCACATTTCTCTCCATCCACAGGTCATCTGGAAGAGTTATCTATCTATCTATTTATGTGTTTCACGTAGCTATGCGTTGTTCTTCCTGGTTCTCTTCCCCCTTCTATCTTCCCTACAATGATACGTTTATGAAATCGTCGTGTCGTATCCGATGAAATGAAATTTATTTATTTATCTCCTATATGTACACAAATGTTACACTGCTGGCCAAATACTAGGCAACATGCCTGTCCTGTAGTGGCCAGTTTGCAATTCAAATATGCATTAAAAATGACCTAACATCTTACCTCATCTGTTTTCTAAATGCACCTATTCTCTCGTAAACTTTTCAGAATCTCCCTATTTGTAATATTTTCAACCCAACTTATCTTTTTATTCTACGTCAGCACCACATCCCAAAAGCTTTTTTTTAGGTTATATAAATGATTTATCATGAGTAACACACTTGTAACTATCTCATCTGTCACTGTCAACTTGATTTGGCCGAAAAGTGGTTTAAACCTAGTGATAAATATAGTCCACGTTTTATAATAAGACATTATGAAGTCTTCATCCCGTTTCAGCTTCCTCCATTTAACAAAATAAACGGATATAAAACAAAAACCCTTTAGTTTATAAAAAGCTCTCCAACATACTCTACTTTTAAATACAAAAGTCGACCCGAAAAGAATATCACCGTAACAAAAATAGACACATCCGCGTTGCATACAATGTGACTCCGTTAAAGACACACACGTCTTTATCCTTTACGGGGCAGACAGAGTAAACAGCCACGTTTAGTTCACTAGTGGCCAGTAAACGTGGCCTTTGAGTATTTTCGAAGTTAAAAAAATTAAATTTTTAACAAGGAAAAAACAACTTCCATTTTTTTCAGTAGTTTTTTCCATATCTCCAAAGTTCTTCATCATGACTTCACCAAATAATTATGGGACCAACTTGGTAGTCAAGGCTTTCAAATAAAAGAAGAATCATCAACATCGGCTCACGGTCGACAAAGATATCGCGTAACATATATACAAAAAAACATACACTCGAATTGATAACCACCTCCTTTTTTTAAGTAGGTTAAAAAGGGAATAAAAATAGTGCCGGATTGCTAGAAATTATTCTGATACTTCCCTATTGCCTTGATCAGCTTTTAAATCCGTACAGGTAGGCAACTGTGACATTCTACACATATTTCCTTAACTCCCAGACTAGCATGAAAGTGACCATTAAAATCTTAATAAATCATTGACGCATAGTTACCTCTGATTAATATTAAGTGAGAAGTTATATGTTTATATGTTACAAGTAGAAATATCTTTCGAGATATCTCGGGAATAGCAGCTATAAATAAAATTTTGGGTGGCGTGTCATTGGCCAAAGATTAGTTAAATCATAAAAATCAGAATAGAATATTTGCATTTATCCACAGAAGTCCACTTCTTCTTCTTATCGTGTGTGTTAGTAACTAACACTAGTGTCTGAGTTTTTCAACCGCCTTAAAGGCCTCTGACATGGTTTTAGGTAACGACCAATGTCAAAGACAGTGACCGGGACCGACGGCTTAACGTGCCCTCCGAAGCACGGATCATCTTACTAATCAGACAATCAGGTGATCAGCCTACAATGTCCTAACCAAACTAGGACAATAACACAAAGTCGTTGCCCCCGCCGGGAATCGAACCCGCGACCTCCGGGTATGAGCCGAACGCTCTAACCACTACACCACAGAGGCAGTCCACTGCTGGACATGTATACGCATATGTATATTGCGTGACAATGAAATATTATAATGAGATGGAGCTGATCTGATGATGGAGCCGGGAGGTGGCCAGGAACTCTGTAATGAAAGGATGCAACCCCACAGAGTTTGACTCTTTTGTTTTGAGGTGCATAATAATTACATACATACACGTGCCTTCAATTCTTATCGTTACATACTTTTGAAGATTTTAAACGACTTCCAAAAAGAAGAAGGTTATCAATTCGTAGCGATCTTTTTTTATGTCTGTTCGCCGATTATTTGAAGACGCCTGAACCGATTTGGAAAATTCTTTTTAGCTTGAAATGGCATATACGAGTCATAAATGAAATGCAATTAATATTTTAAAAGTATTTTCAACACTTTCTTTGCTAGTTTTTTGCTAGTAATGTGTGCTGCCATCTCTGTGTGCCTACCCTGCAACTCCAGTATTGCCTTCTTACTTCCAATAGTTACTATGGCGTTGAGTATCTGTTACGTTAGTAATAGAGGTGACGACAGGGTCCGAAAAGTATGATTGTAATTAGTCCGTCTTTTAGATTACCACAAAACAATGGACCCGTGTTTTTCAGTTTACCAAAAAAGTAAAAGTTCACAAAGACACGGAACGTCAAAGTTCCAGAGATTGCGACGTCACCGCTAAGAAAAAATCGTACCCAGCCGTGACGTCACGCGAAATTTATATGCGCTGTATCTTTGTCATTTTTGGTTTCTCAGAGAAAAGAAAAAATACGTGCACAATATTTTTTAATAATCTAACCGATGGACCAGAAATAATTTTCAATTGGTCATGCCTATTTTATGTATTATCTTTGAACATTTATATTATAATCTTTGAGCTCCAATACGGTGACACATACTGGCTGGATTGGCCCTCAGCCAACCTCAGACAGGTGAGCAATTGATATGTTTGTACCTGATGAACCCTGCAGAGCATGTGAGGGTAACTAATTTTTGGTGATTAGTTCGCAAATGCGAGTTAAATTCGAAAGGAGGTAGCTATTAACTAGAAGCTGGCAATTAACTGCGAGTGGAATTTCTAAGATTATCTTAAAATTATTATTTTCTGCACTTTTTTATAGCCATTAAGGTTCCATAGTCCTGGCAAAAGCCTCCCCTTTTTGTTTCCGATTACATCTATCTTCTTCTGGTTCACTGCATTCTTCTTATTTTCTGAACTCCATTGAAATTACATTATTATTATATTAACATCATCATCTTCCGCAGCCTGATCTTCCCACTGCTGGGAATAGGCCTCTCTCAATGAATGCAATTTACTACGGTCCTGAGTTACTCTCATCCACATTCGACCCGCGAACTTTCCGATGTCGGCGACTTATCTTCTAACGGACGACCTACGCTGCGCTTACCATTTACGGGGCACTCTGTTATATCTATAATGATGGCAAAGAGAAGAGAGGAATAGAGAAATCTCCACTTACCTAACTCCGCCGACAAGAGCGAGGTCTTAAATTATAAGAAGAAGAGCAAACATACCTAGCTGATTATCTTGTGTTGTGGAGATTTGCCCCAGTCTTAATCCATTTTAGTATAGCCTAGTTATTACCCAATAAATTTGAAACGACTGAACCGATTTTGATCAAACATGGCTAAGAACTACCGCAAGGAAAGTTGCTTTCACCTAAAAACCCTCATCAAAATTTTTCCATCTGTTCGAGTGCCACGATGCCACAGACAGACAGACACTAGCGTCAAACTTATAATATCCCTCTTTTTTGTCGGGGGTTAAAAATAGAGGCCAGAATATCAAGTAGAATAACGCTGATCATCATATGTCATCCATGTTGACACTTCTTCTTCTTATCGTGTGTGTTAGTGACTAACACTAGTGTCAGAGTTTTTAAACCGCCTTAAAGGCCTCTGACATGGTTTTAGGTAACGACCAATGTCAAAGACAGAGACCGGGACCGACGGCTTAACGTGCCCTCCGAAGCACGGAACATCTTACTTTTTCAGACAATTAGGTGATCAGCCTACAATGTCCTAACCAAACTAGGACAACAACACATAGTCGTTGCCCCCGCCGGGAATCGAACCCGCGACCTCCGGGTATGAGCCGAACGCTCTAACCACTACACCACGGAGGCAGTTATGTAGCATGTTGACACTATCTACCAACTAACCCTTGCACTCAACGCTAGGTGGAAATCACATGTTTTAAGGCAAATGAGCTGTTTTACATTCGCCATAAAGAACAAAGTAGACAGTAAGCGTATCGATCGTTATTTAGCTTACGCTGTAAAAGCCGGTAAAGATTTACAGCAAACATTTATTGTTCTTCAACCGATATGTTGGAAAGTTGAACGATTTGTTTTGAAGAGGCATTTTGATTTCGAGGTATTTTGAAGCTCACATCAAATAAGATGCCATGACTCCCATGCTGGTCTGGGAGAAATAAAAAAAAAACTAAGAATGTACCAGCTGCTTCTCTTCCCACGCAGATCGTAAAAGCCGATCGAGGGAATGGGCAAAAATGCAAATCATGTTAACAGGCGATGCGGCTAGCAACCCATCACTGTATTGATTGCTATTCCATCTTCTCGCCCACCATGACGCTAAAAGTGGCTTTTGGGTCTTGCGGCCCTGGGCTCTCATAGAACCTCTGCATAGAACCGCAAGACCCAAAATGCTCTGTCTGCCCCATTAGGGATAAAGACGTGATAGTATGTATGTATGTATCAAATAAGATGGCGCAGATAGAAGAAGGCATATAAGTATTTTCTTTTTTTTTACTATTCTTCCAACAGTATCGGAGACCGTACTCACTAGGCTACTCTTCCATTCTAGTTCTATCATTTGCCGCTCGCACTTTAAACTTATCCTTTCATTCTTCGTATTTTATACCTTTACGGGTATAAAATACGAAGTTTTAATACTTATTTGCCTCCAAGCATATAATTATCACATTATCATCATCATCATCAGGTCTTTATAGTCTCCACTGCAGGAGCACGACCCTCTCTGTACCCTACTAAAGCCATATTTGGTCAGAGTATTACATACAGAAGGGAATCTCTTAACAAGAGTCCCCTTACCCTAGACTTCTTCACACAAACGTAGTCTACGTTTAATTTTGAAACCACATGTCAGACTCCGGTAAAAATTGGTAATTGTAAAGAAATTGCAATTATCTAGGTTTATAACTGGTTTCCTACGGTAAAATTATGAACTGGAAAGAAAATATAACGATTTATAAGTCTTACTTATAACGATTTACTTCCCATACTGATGGTCAAAAATGATAAATAACACTAAATTCTATTTCAAGTTCATATTTTTACCGTTGGAAACCAGTTATTAACCTAGATAATTGCAATATCTTTGAAATTACAAAATTTTGTCGAAATCGGACATATCGTTTTGAAATAAAACGTAGACTACGTTTGTATGGAAAGTTGAATTTTGGCCTAGGGTAAGGGGGCTCTTAAGGTCACACGCAAAATGAGCACCCATTCCCATTCCTCGTACCTCTCCCCGTTCTCGCCTTGTCGAGGCGGCTGTAGGTGCCTGCCAGCCGTCTGCGCACTACCCTCCACAAGCGCGAGAAGGAGGGAGAGGTGCGAGAACGGGGAACGGGGACGTATAATGCGCGGGACCCTTGGAGTTTCTGTTCTTCTTCTTCTCGTGTGTGTTAGTGACTAACACTAGTGTCAGAGTTTTTAAACCGCCTTAAAGGCCTCTGACATGGTTTTAGGTAACGACCAATGTCAAAGACAGTGACCGGGACCGACGGCTTAATGTGCCCTCCGAAGCACGGGTCATTTTACTTATCGGACAATCAGGTGATCAGCCTACAATGTCCTAACCAAACTAGAACAACAACACAAAGTCGTTGCCCCCGCCGGGAATCGAACCCGCGACCTCCGGGTATGAGCCGAACGCTCTAACCACTACACCACGGAGGCAGTTGTTTCTGTTCTGTATGTAATACTTACATTAAATCCTAAGTGGCCTAACAGTAAATTCATGAAAGCTGATGATGATGATGATGCTCACGCCAAAAACATAGCCACTGGTTTTTAGTCTTTCCCTGCTTTTTATGTATGTAAGTTGCTGACACTGGTGTCAGATTTGAGAGATCTGATATAGCTTAATAGCAGCCACCAAAGAGTGACATCTTGAAAAAATATATTTTAAACCTAAAAACCGACTTAACCTTCATACACAACTGATTTTGATAAGATTTCTATGGGACCTAAAAAGTAACTATGACCACCCTTCTAAAAAAAATCCAAATCGGTCCAGGGGCCTTCAAATAATCGGGGAACATACATAAAAAAACATACACCCACCTGCTAGATGGTCAGACGACCTGTGCAAGGTTGCAGGAAGGCGCTGGATGCAGGCCGCTTCCGATCGGTCGTTTTGGAAATCCTTGGGGGAGGCCTATGTCCAGGACTTCTTGTGGCTGATATAATGATGATGATGATGATACATAAAAAAAGATCGAGACGAATTGATAACCTCCTTTTTCAAAGTCGGTTAAAAGGCAGCAAACAGTAGCAATTCTTTAGTATAACTGACACTAAGAAGTTTTAAAATTACGAGTTTGCTCCCGCCAATTTAACGCTAATATATGTTCTAGTATTTATTTTAATAATTTTAATTATTACCGTTGTCAAGGAAGTTATAATTATTAATAATAATATTCTAGTCAAGACAGGAATTTATTGTTCATTTGTTCATTCATAATGATAACAATTTATAATTATTATAAAGCTTGCCAAACTATTTATCTTCTATCAATTATGACTAGAATAAATATTAGTTATACGACGTGCTCGAATGGCTGTCTCGTATCTAAATGTTTTTTTTTTATTCTTAAACAAAAGTAAAGAAAGAGCAGAGATAATGCTATTTATTTCTAAAGACATTTCTTCCTGCAGACCCGCTAAAGAAAATGGGAAGAAAGAGGTAAGTAATGTCGCGAATGTACAAAACAATAAGCGGCCAAGTGCGAGTCGGACTCGCCCATGAAGGGTTCCGTAGTAGCAAATAACATAATATAAAAGTCTTGTAGTGTGTTTTTTTTAAATTTTTATATTTGAGTTGATTGAATGAAAGGTAATTTGCCGTGTATGATTTATGACGTATTAAAAAAAAACTACTTACTAGATATCGTTCAAACCAATTTTCGCTGGTAGTTTTTATGGTAATAAACATCATGTATTTTTCTTAGTTTCATAAATCCCTTATTTTAGAAGTTACGGGGGGGGGGACACACTTTTTTCCACTTTGGAAGTGTCTCCCGCGCAAAGTATTCGGTTTAGAAAAAAATGATATTAGAAACCTCAATATCATTTTTGAAGACCTATCCATAGATACCCCACACGTATGGGTTTGATGAAAAATAAATTTTTGAGTTTCAGTTCTAAGTATGGGGAACCCCCAAAATTTATTGTTTTTTTTCTATTTTTGTGTCAAAACCTTAATGCGGTTCACATAATAAATCTACTTACCAAGTTTCAACAGTATAGGTCTTATAGTTTCTGAAAAAAGTGGCTGTGACATACGGACGGACAGACAGACAGACAGACATGACGAATCTATAAGGGTTCCGTTTTTGCCATTTGGCTACGGAACCCTAAAAATTAACAAAAACCAAAAATTAAAAGGCAACCGGGGCTTTTTATATACTCAGTGTCACTCTTAGAATAAATACTAACCTAACGACAGATCTCGCCGTGCCGTGTGGTTTTCGGCAGAGTAGAATAGGGCCACTCCAAGTCCTCCCGTGGACATTGTAGAAGGAGATTTAGGAAATACAAGCTAAACAAAGCTTATAAACATCAATGAGACCTCTCCAACCCGTCTGGCCAGCGTGGAGAGTGTAGGCTAAGTCTTCTGGCTGCTCTGGCCAAGTATGGCTCTGGTAGTACAGAGAGGGTCAAGCTCCTGCAGTGGAGACCGAAAGACCTGAAGATGATGTTGACGATAACGACACATCTCAAGCCATTAAGCGTTTGGGCTGCAGAGCGTCCCATAGAAATATACATACATACGTACATACACTTAAAAAACTACATAAATACACTTAAAAACATAACCCTCCTTCTGACGCAGTCGGGTAAAAATGGAGGGAATTGGCAAGAGTCTGAATCATGTCAATAAGCGATGCGGCTAGCAACCCATCACTTTTTGATTCCTCTTTTTCCATATTCACGCCAAACATCACGCTGAACGTGGCCTTTATTTTGTCTCTATCCATAGTGGGGTAGACAGAGTCTAGAGCCGTAAGACTCAAATTAGTAATTTCAGATTCTCGCTCATTACCTCAATCTAATTTCACTATCTGCGCGGGAACAGACCCCGAAGAGGCCCAGTTGCAAAATGGCCTTTTTCAAATTGTCCTGGGTCTTGGATGTTTATCTATATGTGTATTTGTTATAAAATATAGTATCGTTGAGTTAGTATCTCATAACACAAGTCTCGAACTTATTTGGGGCTAGCTCAATAAGTGTTATTCGTCCCTATATATTTATTTATTTATTTAAAAGTGAAACTATTTTTGGAATTTGTACTTCAAACCCCAAACGTAGTCAAGGACGTACGACGGCTAGGTGGATTGACGATGTCAGGCAATTTGCAGGAAAGGACTGGATTGCGATGGCCAGGAATAAAACAAGATGGCTGAACTAAAGCCTAAACAGTAGGTTTATTAAAGCTGACGAAGATGACAATGATATCTCAAATTCAAGAATTGGCTCGAAAATTAAATACTGGTCAAATTTCGTATACAAATTGAAGATAAAACTTATGCAGATATTACATAATAAACCGTGTATCAAAGAAAAAACAGATACATCCCAAGTTCACGTCCGCTGAAATATAAGTTTTTCGAAAAAAATACATTTTTTGTACAAGCTTTTATTGTGTGGCCAAAGTACTTATCAAGACAAATGAAATAAGCCCAAACTCGATTGTGTTAGATCGTTTTATAACTGAGTTCTATCGACCACCATCCGTCTGCGTGATCAGACCCTAAGCATCGTCTCCCATAAAGTACTCGTCACGACAAATCAAACGAGACCTGCTCGATGAGGTTATGTTGTTTTATAACTGAGTTTCGTTATTGACTTCATAATATTGTATTGTCATTCGACTTAGACAAGTATACAAAATTTCAGCTAAATCGGTTGAGGATAGCTGGTTGAAAATTGAGTTCAAAGATTCCACCCGAACAAACATACATTGCAAGTTAAATAAAAGCTTGTAATAAAAACAAAAGAGTTCCTGATTCTATATCCGCTATTCATTGAACGCATACCATATGAATGTGTTTACCGACTCATTGAAGAAGCAGCGATGAAAGCCAATAAACCGACCCATTTACCCTAAAATAACGTTCAATACGTTCGCGAGCTGACTTGAAATATCACATCGCACAGTCAAGAACATCTCACAGTTTATGTACTTAAATCGTTTTCGAGTCCCAAGCATATTCACAGTATTTTAATATCAATTTAGTTTATTGTAACCATGTTTTGCCGTGTGGTTTCCAGCAGAATAGAATAGGACCATTCCAATCTTTCTCGTGGAAGTTGTAGAAGGTTACTTAGGAAATACAAGCTAAACAAAGCTTATAAACATCAATGAGACTTCTCTAAACCGTTTGGAGAGCGTGGAGAGAGTATGCCATCATTTGGCTGCTCTGTAGTAGTACAGAGAGGGTTTTTGCAAGCCCCCAAGGGTCCACTATTGTACTTTCTTTGTGTTGTGTGTGGATTCATTGAGAGTATGGCCTATCACCATCCATTTGCAATGCATGATCTGTTTTTAATGGGATATTCCAACACACCTCCCACAGACCTTGGAGCTCTTCGAAGGCCAGAAAACGCCAAGTGTCTGCGGCAGCCAGCGGTTGTTGAAAACGAGGATCGGTTGGTAATATTGCGCACAATGCAGAAATCCCGCTTTATGTCCGGCCGCTGCCAAGAATTCCAATTGTTAACCCGAACCATCTATTTCGGTTCGCGGCAAAATAAAATTGTTTGCTAGCTGGCTCTTTTATCGAAACGTCGTTTGGACTAAATATACATCACTGATCGTCAAATGTACGCACATTTTGTCAATCTACACGTGTAGTTTGACAAAATGTTGCATTATTTTGAAAGTTTTCATTTATACTCGTATTTTCTCGACTCTTATAATTGTTTTTAACCGACTTCAGAAAAGGAGGAGGTTGTCAATTCGATTGTATGTTTTTTTTTGTATGTATGTGACGCGATATTTTCGGCAACCGTGGACCGATTTTGATGATTCTTTTTTGATTTGAAAGCTCTTACTCCCAAGTTGGTCCCATATTAATTTGATGAAGACACGATAAAGAACTTTGGAGATATGGAAGAAACTCCTAAAAAAATTGAAGTTGGTTGTTTTTTTTGTTAAAAATTTAATTATTAGGCTAGGGCGTTACTCCAAAAGCGGTACACAAGGCGTTACTGCGTATCCGCGTTCCAGTTTCAAGCAACATTGAGCATTCATTCATGATGATAAAGTCTAAATTGGACTGCCTCCGTGGTCCAGTGGTCAAGGCGTTCTCCTTGTGATTCGAAGGTCATGGGTTCGAATCCCAGTGGGCAACATCCTTTGTAAAAAGTTGTTTCCTGGGTAAGGATATTGAATAACCTGGTTATCCGAAAAAGAAAGATGATTCCGTGTTTCGGAAGGCACGTATAAACTGTAGGTCCCGAACGCCATCTAGCGTTTGTTGAAAAGTAACCAAAGATTGGTTCTAGTTTATCCTGTGGGTTGCGGAGGTAAGACAGCAGTCGCTCTGTGTACAACCAGTAACCTTGTCAAATCTCCTTGGCTAGGTAGTGGACCCCGGACAGCGTTACCGCTGAGGATGCAACCGGAAAAATACTTAATTGATGATTTCCCAATTCTTACAATTGTTTTCAGACTACAGGATCGTTACTCCAAAAGGGGTACGCAAAACGTTACTGCGTATCCGCGTTTTAGTGCCAAGCAACAGTGAGCATTAATGTATGATGATAAAATCTAATTTGGTTTTACATAGAAATAGGACAATATCGGACGAATATCGTATTATATACAGTAACCCGTGCTTCAAGCTCGCATTCCCAATTCGTTTTAATAATTAATGTTGATTTCATTTACTCCTTTGCCCAGCAGTGGGACATGCATGACATACAAAGCTAATAAAAAAATGATTTATAAAATACTAGAGGCAGCGCGCGGCTTCGCCCGCGTTAACCACGCGAGTGAAGTCGCGGGCGTGATGCAATATAGCCTATAGCCTTCCTCGATAAACGACCTATCTAATACCGAAAGAATTTTTCAAATCGGACCAGTGGTTCCTGAGATTAGCGCGTTCAAACAAACAAACAAACCAACAAACAAACAAACTCTTCAGCTTTATATATAAGTATGGATTACATATAGCTTTATCTGGCTTGACCAAGACGTACTTAGTATCATTAGTATAAAACAAATTAGCTTTCCTATTTTTTGCATGTATGTATGTTAGCTAAGATCTTTTAAACTAGGTACGCCAGGAATTTTTATTAATCGTCAATGGATAGTATGATTTACGAGTAAGGTTTTCATGTATAATACATACCTGAGTGGGCAGCTGGTTTATAATAAACACCAAACGATAAAACTTTCAAATAAGAAATTGATGTGGCTTGCCTTGTTTTGCTCACTGTATGCTTTATTCGTCTCAAAAAAATTGTAAATTAAAAAATCCACATAATATTGACAAAAGTGCTTTTCCACATAATATTTTTACCTACTCATCTTAACAATAAAAATCCACCTTATCGTCTCCAAGTAACGCATATGGCTACGACAAAAATAGATTTCCGACCTCTCAAACTTACATCATTTGATCAGCTGATCACGTTTTTGTAACAGATGTTGATTTTTTGTTTTGAGTAAAGAGGGGCATGGAGGAGAGATATGGTTAATGAAAGAAAACTATGGAGGGAGTTGACTCACAGAGCCGACCCCAAATAGCGAGAAGGCGAGAAATATAATGATGATGAAACTTACGTAAAGAATAGGCATAACGAATGGAAAAATATTTTTTATCCATCGGTTAAATTATTAAAAAATATTGTACACGTATTTTTTCTTTTCTCTGAGAAACCAAAAATGACAAAGAAACAGCGAATTGAAATTTCGCGTGACGTCACACTTGAGCACGATTTTTACTCAAGTGTGACGTCGCAAGCCCCCTCTCCGGAACTTTGACGCTCTGTATCTTTGTGATTTTTTACTTTTTTGGTAAACTGAAAAATACGGGTCCATTATTTTTGGATAATCTAAAAGACGGACTAATTTACAATCATACTTTTCGGACCCTGTGATCATCCCTATTAACATGCCGCAATTCGTAATAAGTTAAAAACACATTTAACAACTCTCTGAGAATAGACGTTACCTACTTAATCTTAGCCTTATCCAAAGTATGGGTACTTTTCCCTACTAGTCATCCATATCAGTCTCGAGACATACAACATAATAAAACACGGTGTTTACTACTATCCTTTCATTTATATGTCGTCATAAAACCAAAAGTTTACTTTAATTGAAATGTTTGGTGAAACAAACAAACTTTTAGAAGATAAAGTACAATCTCCTCAGTAACGAATGAGAGAGTCTAAAGATAAAGAGATACAATACAAACATACTATCACGTCTTTATCGTCTATAAATGGTATGAAACAGGCGAAAAACTAGTACTATCTAAATGAGTCTTCATTCTAGATCAAGGATATTTACTTAAAAATAACCCAAAGTGTTATAGAATAATTACACAGATACCTAACTTCGACATGATATTCTTGTGTGTACATCGAAGTTGAAAGGAAACCTTCTTTGATGATTCAGACTATTGAATCCCCTTACACTAGACTTATCTTTAAAAACTTATTCTACATTTTATTTAGAAACCACATGTCAGATTTCGGTAAATATTTGTAATTTTAAAGAAATTGCAATTTTTTTTGAAAATTGTAGTTTGATCTAGAGTTTAGAGTAAGGGGACTCTTAAGAAGACAAAAGTCTTTCCTTTTTTTAACCTATTAATATAACTGGTTTGTTTCTTTGTTGTGATTCAAATAGGAATTTATATCATTTTAACATTAATTTTAACACATATACACTAGAAGTTGTCGTGTGATCAGAATCAAGACTATTTATAACTTAAGATTACACTCACGACTTAAATTTTGAATGTTGAAATAAAAAGCTATCTTTAATATTTATACTTACATACGTACAAATACATTGACATACATTTTTATTTATTTCAATTGTCAAGCAATAAGAAAATTGTTATTTGAATAAGTTTATTTAACTTTTAAAGTGAATAATAATTGCTTCGCGTCAATGTATCCCACATCTGCTAACCTCTTTTACACCCACACACTTTCATGAATTTAGTCATACAAGCGTTTCATTATTACAAACTTCACCTCGCACATCTTTCACTTGCACATTTTCAAACAGCACTACTTGATTCAAATATATCTGCATGTTGGTCATGTTAATTTCTTCTTTGTATTTTTCAAATCTTCTTATCTTTTTTGTATTTTTGTGTAACTTCTTCAAAATTATACATTTACTTTTTTCCCTTTCTTATTCGTCCTAATGTCACAGTATCCGCTAAACTAAAAAATAAAAATCTACGAATTACAAAACTTGTTGAAAACGATAATTTTCAAAATGTCGCAAACGATATTTTCTTTGAACTTCCGAGTCGTGCGCATCCCACCGCATCTGAGAATCGAAAAAGCGAATTATTTGTTACGCAAACACGTGCTAAAGAGAAAAGCAAAAGGAATCTCGACCCACATTGGCGTGCGATCTTTGTATCCAGAAATAGACGAGCTGAAATAGTCAGCAGGGCATGTGACGGAATTAGAACGACTTTTGTTAACTGTCGCTGGTGGCGCCGAGAGATAAGGTTTGGTGTAACTATACACCTTTATTTGTCTACTTGTCACCTGCCCTGGCTTCGCATAGTTGTATTATAGTCTAGAGAAAATTATTATCTAAAAAGAAGACTTTATTTTTAGCTTAGTTTAGTTTTATTTACCTTAGTTCTTATTTCTTTTTCTCACTGTAAGGTTAAATAAAAAGAAGAATTATAACACTTATAAGAAATTCTGTAGTTCAAGAATTTTCAACAGACACTGATAAAGTATCTTTAGATTAGCGTAGTATGTAGGAAACAGAGCTTTTGTCACGTTTAACATGTCGACATAATACACCGCAGTATGTAAGATAGACGAACGACAAATTTATTTAATCGTTAAAATGTATTTATATTATACGAAAGACAAACTCCCTTAGAAAGAAAGTTAGTCCATGAGTTGATCTGGTTTCTGCAGGCAGGAAACAGGCAGAAAAACATGACAAATAACAAGAATAAATCTCAATAAGAAATCCAACATGAGGCAAGAATGCTGGCTTGTCGTAATCAAGGATGATATACATGTCAATGGTCTTACAAGTTACAGTCAAGGATGTTCAAGACGATGCGAGGCGGAGAAGAAACCCCAGGCTTGACAGTATTACAGCTGAGGATACTCTGAGATAATAGAGAGAGAGAGAGAGAACAACATGAGGCTAGAGGATATAGAAACCCAGCAGTGAAACACTACAGCAAAACTAGTCACTGTATTTAATGATTCAGCCCCTCAGAAGCGATGAGATGTGACCGATACGGGGGACGTTGCCTGGCATACTTTATATTTGTTCGACGGAGTAGGCGTCGCGGAAGACGATTTATTGAGGTCGTGTATTTTTTAGACAAACATAGAAACTTTACAAATGAAAACGTGTGAAACTTATTGAAAATCTTAACTGTCAACGTGGATGATTCGGCGGACAAATAAATGTTGGGAATCGATCCTATAATGTGTTTTTAAATCGACTCCTAAAAATAGGAGGAGAATAAATACGTCGCGATTTTTTTTTCTTTTTTTATGTATGTTAACCGATAAATTTTTTTTTTGTTTGTCTGTCCATCCATACTTCTGTCAAGTAGTCTTATAGTCCGTAATTTTATCAGGTTTACAATTTTTGACAAAAATTTATTTTTATAAATAAAAAGATTCCTTCTGATATTTGGAAATATACCTAACTTGAGCCATTTTTGACTCTTATGTTTGGTACTAATACTAATCCCATTAAATTTTATTGGTATTGGTGTTTAAAACCTTTTATTTTCTATTTTTGTACTTCGTTCTTTTATTTCAATTCGTTACATTCTAATATTATCATATTAAAAGATGAACCCAATTCACTTTCTATCAATTTAAATAAACATCTTAATAATTTTATTTTTACTTATTCACAGCAATCAATACTCAAAGTTTATGGTATGGTTTATGATTGATTCGTTTCATTTCTCATAAACCTCTAAATTTTTGGATACAAATCTCAACTGTTTATGTTAACTTTATTATTTTGTTTATAACTATAAAATGGTAATTTATAGATGGACTATAAATTTATCAAAGGCTTCCTACGCGTTGAATTTGCTATGATTTGATGCGAAAAGCAGGTGCTCTTATTTTAACTATGATAATTTTTCACACATTGACATTGGATTATATTTTAAGTCTATTGGAGCTTCTTGGCGAAGTCCTTGATAAGGAAATGTGTAAAGAAGTAAGTAGTAAGAGAAGAAAAAGAAGAAGAAAAAAAGTAATGAAAACTTTGATGAAGAAATTTATTAAGTTTTACACAAAAAACAGAAAAGAAAAATTGAAGGTGCACGAGCGGGTTAAATGAAGCAGATAATTAGGGAATATAAAACACAAGAGGAAGTAATAGAAGTCAATGCTGAAACTACATAAAATTAACCTATCAAACCCCGACGGTTCACATGTGAACCCGTTAACAATAGAAATCTATTGTGTCTGCGATTCCGGTCGTTGACGGGTTAATATTTTACCTCAGTAATATGAGACGGCAAAGAATGACAAATCGGGAGCAAGGATTGTCTTTGTCAGTTGGCTAATACAGCAAATGTATGCGCGCGCAACTGTTAAAATAAAGAGTTTAAGTACGAAAAAGTTTGAATGCTAGCTAGATTAGTAAGTGGGATTGGCCAAAAGACTATATTAGTAGATATAACTACGTTAGTCGGATCATGTATTTATATAATATCTGCACTCCTTAAATTGGTAGAAGTAGTAATAGTAAATACTCACTGTATCACTGATTTCGGAGAGCAGATGATGATGGTGATGATGATGATGATTTTAATGAAAAAAAGAGTGGAATAAAATAACAGTAGGTAGTTATAAGTAAATTAACTATAAGTATAATAAAACTTCACCTTCTTTTAAATATTTTTTTCCGTCATCCAAATGTTCGCTGGAACAGATTGCATTTATAGCGATAAGTCTGCCTTTGTGCCTATATTGTTTGTTGTTTTTTTTGTTATTTTTGTGTGTTTATTAGGCGGTGCAATAAAGTTGATTTGTATTGTATTGTATTTTTCAGTTATTCTAATTTTACTAGTAGAATTAAAGCTCCTAATTGAACGAACCTCCTAGAAATTCTATCCTAACTAGTATTAAAAATGAGAAAGTGAGTTTGTTTATTTGTTGGTTTGTTTGTTACCTCTTCATGATTCAATTACTAAACCGATTTTAATGAAATTTGGTATGGATATAGTTTGATGGTTTGAAAATCCCACGGGGAGCAAAGCCCGCGGGCACAGCTAGTTACCTTTATAATAGGCCTAGATTTTTTGCAAGAGATAAATACTAACTAATCGACATCCAGGAAATTTTATGTTTAGACCAGATGACAGTAAAAGGCCAATAGTTACGGTGATAAGTGCAGACAACTGGAAGCTGAAGAGCCGCCACCACGCAGTCTCAATGTAAAGTCGGCGTCTAATATTATTGCAGGTTTATGAGGGCGTGGCTCCAAATAAGCAGAGCGAAGCTGTGCTGTTTTGAAACTGATTTTGTTGAAAATCTACGTAGCGTTGTTTTATAATTCGTAAAATTTAAAATAAACTAGTGGTTCGCCGCGAACTTAGACCTCGCGATATTATTCATTATTCAAAACTGAACCAATTTTAATGTCCAGTGAAACTGTGATTTAATGAAACTGTGATACATTATCCACAACCGATTGGATACCGTTGCAGGAAACAGATTTTCCAACCTTCTTTCTTCTTCTATTCTGAGCTGCAAAAGTTTCATTTTTTTTTTCAAACAACTTAAATCAAGACCTGGATCAAATTCAATATCCCTAGATTTTAAAAGAGCAACGTATGTACATCCAGTCGCCAACTATTTTACGCCTACGTCTCATCATCATCATCATTTCAGCCGCATAATGTCCACTGCTGGACATAGGCCTCTCCCAAGGATTTCCAAAATGACCGATCTAGAGTGGCTTCTAGCAACCTTGGTCAGGTCGACAAACCACCATGCGGTTGTGTATCTTACGCTTCGAATGCCAGTACGTGGTCGCTATTCGAATACCTTTTTGCCCCATCAGCATCAGTTTGTCGCGCTATGTGTCCGCCCACTGCCATTTCAACGAGCTAATCCGCTGGGCTATGTCAATGACTTTAGTTCTCATACGAATTTCCTCATTTCTGATTCGATCGCGTAGAGAAACACCGAGCTTAGCTTTTCATAGTGCATTGAACCTTTAGCCCCCTCATGAGACTCATAGTAAGGTACCACGTTTCAGATCCATAAGTCATCACTGGTAACACACATTGTTTGTAAACTTTAGACTTAAAAAACTAAGGTATTTTTGACGAGAAGACACTGCGTAGCTTCCCGAACGCTGCCCAGCCGAGTCGGATTAGTCGAAAGACCCCTTCCTCGAAGCTGAAGCTTCCTGCCTGGATCAATGACCCAGATCTACAACTTTGAGGGTGGACTCCCAACACTAACAGGTGGGGCGCAACATGGACATTCGACATTACTTTCGTTTTGTCCATGTTCATTTTAAGGCTCATTGTCATCATCATAATTTCAGCCGCATAACGTCCACTGCTGGACATAGGCCTCTCCCAAAGATTTCCAAAACGACCGATCTAGAATAGCTGGAAGGCGCTGGATGTAAGCCGCTCTAGATCGGTCATTTTAAGGCTTACCTGTTGGGAAACTCGGTTTAGGTCTGGGAGCATAGTACATACATACTTAAGTCTTCCATCGAGTCCGCCATGACAACGATATCATCGGCAAATCGAGGGTGAGTGATATACTCGCCTTTGATTTTAATGCCAAATCCTTCCCATTGCAGAAGCTTGATCTTCCAGTGCAACGGTGAACAGTTTCGAAGATATAACGTCTGGTTTACACCTCTATGCAGTGGATTTGCCGTTGTCCACTGCTCCTGTACTCGGACTGACATAGTGCGTTACTGTAAAAGCATTTCAACACCTCGATATACCGATCAAGTCAATACGGCATCGCTGGAGACTGAAGCACGGCCCATGTTTCGATCGAATGGAAGGCTTTTTCATAGTCCACTGTCCCCAAGCATAACGGCCGGTTATACTCCCTCGTCTTCTCTATAACCTGCCGCAGCGTATAAATGTGGTTCATGGTGCTAAAGCCCTTGCGAAAACCGGCTTGTTCGGAAGGCTGGAAGGCATCAAACCTGTTTGCGGGATGATTCGTGTTGACCCGCGAAAACAACATATATACATGACTAAGACACGTGATAGGCCTATAGTTCTTCAATAAAGAGTTATCTCCCTTTTTGAAGAACAGGACCACAATGCCCCTGTTTCACGCTTCTGGCGTTACGCCCTCGAGCTGAATGGAATTAAAGAGCCTCTGACGGACTTTCAGTAGCAGCGTTCCGCCCGCTTTCAGAAGCTCTGGATGATTCCATCCTTGCCCGGCGCCTTTTTGTTTTTAAGCTGTTTAAGGGCCATCCTTATCTAGCACAGGCTGATGTCCGGGACATTTTCGGTATAGTGTCGGATTAGCTTGGCTCTTGGGCAAACGCCAACGTCTACGACTACTTTATTCAAAGTGAGTCCTTGCGATTAGTGCACATTTATTGCCCAGGCAAGCGACAGTGTAAATTGCGTTCGTGAGCACGACACTTGGCCAGTCTTCCACGATCGGGTCATGCGTGGGATGGGAACCGTGTTCTGGTAAGGATTCTTGCCCTCGAATCTCCACAGCGTGCTCACGCATTGAACGCTAGCGCTTTAAGCGTTCAAGGTATAGTTCCTGATTTCGTACTTCCCTTGCGTACTCACGCTGTGAACACAAGCGTTTGTAGCGTTCGGGCGAAGTTTTTTTCAGACAAAGCTCTTATTGGCATGAGAAGTACCTACCAGCATATTTCCTCAGTTGCGACTCTACGTAAAACTACTTCGCTGGCTTTGGTTGCCGTTAATCTCTTGTTAGTTTGTGGCATTATTACTAATACTACAACAGAAGCACAGACAAGTAGCGATATCGATTGTACCAAAGTTCACTCAGCAAAATTGCTAATTTTTTTAGTTTGCCGCGAACTTAGACGTCGCGATTACTTTTCGCAATTCAGTTTCCTAAATATCCCCTAGATGGTGCTATCCAAAGTTAGAACGCGCTATGGTTTCGTTTGGTACAAAATCGCGGACATTTTTATTAATATTTCAAAAACTACTGAACCGATTTTGATGCCCAACGAACTTGAAAATTCTATTGATATTTCCTACATGCCTACCAAATTTCATCAAAATCAAACCATCGGTTCGGCTGTTATCGCGGTACAAACATACATACATACATACATACATACATACATACATACATACATACATACATACATACATACATACAATGTGTTTTCGCCCCAACTCGATTTAGAGACCTTCGCTCGCTTCGCTCGCTCGGTCAATAATGATAGAAGATATGAATAATATCAACATCGACAGCTTTCTAAACCCCTATTTGGGCATAAGCCTCTATGAGCTATGACTTTCTCATTCACTATTTTTATCTTCATTTCAAAATTCTAATTTCAAATCTTCTTATATCTTTGGATATTAAAATCTGTTTATAATATCAATTTTATTAATAGCTCCATTTGCCTCCGGACCACCTGTACCATTGGTATTAATTACCATTGATGGTACAAATGACATAGATTTAACCCTCTTGTAAAATTGAATGTACAAATGGTGTATCCCATTAGTAACATGCACAGTACCATTGATGGTACAAATGACTCTGATTTATCCCACCAGATTATTGTCACATTAATAATTGTTGATGTCCAAAATTCCGTAATAACATTAACTAATAACATTAATTAAACATTAATTAATAATTAAATAATAAATATTAGATTTGATAATTTAATAATATATATTAGTTTGATTTTCACACTTAGCTTAATTTTCAGGTAACCCATCCTCAGTCTCATCTAGTTAACTGACCTGACGTGACTCAGCCTTAGTAACACAATCCACCTCACAACCGACTTTTGCCAAATCTATTCTTAATAACACACATTCACAATCAACTTTAGACTTTATTTCGTCTTCAACAAAATTAAAATTCGCTTAGCTTGTGACTGCCAGATGTTTTACAGGAGTTTCAACTTTGTTACTGAAATTATTATGTTCATTATTGATTGTTAGGTGATCAGTATTATCTGGTCGTCGACAACGTCACTTTATAATAGATCGAACGCAATTGAATGTCACAGCAAGATTAGACTAGAATAATCTAGGTTTACCTGCAGGTAGAAATCTATCTAGATATTTGAAGATGTTTCAAGTTCTGGCTCGAAGTCAATGAAGAAGGAAATCGAATCTAAGAGGTGTAGAACTTTTGAAAGGTCATACTCAGTTAAATGTGGCATCACTTTGCTATAACGGGATAATACCATTCCAAAAAGAAGGAGGATCAATTCGTCGCGTTTTTTTTTATGTATATTCACCGATTATTCGAAGACGAAAATTAGTTTTTTTATTTCAAAGGGCATACTTGCGACGTGGTTCCATAGAAATTTTATCAAAATCGATGGCTTAGTTTTGGGGTGAAGTCGGTTTTTAGTTTTAAAATATATTAACTAAAAGAAATCCCATATCATCACAGTCATAGGACTTAGTTTTTATAGCTTTAGAATTAATTATTTAGTAATTTATGCCTTATGGAATATCCAAGTAGACTCAAAGTATTTCGCTTGCATATCTCGGACTTATGTGGATTACGTTTATATCTATCGCAGGTTGACTGGAAGAGATCCGTACATGGGATAAGTCCGCCTTTGTATATTTGCTCTTTCGTAAGCTGTCTTTGTATATGTATTGGTACAATAAAGTTATTACAAACAAAGAAACAAACATTTAATGATTTCATAACTTATCATGATTAAGATCATTGATGTGGATTTTAACCATAAATAGCAACATTTTGAGGTTGTGGTTCAGTCTCCATCATCCGAAATTCAAAACAGATGAGTCAAAGTTCCTCAAATAACAACTGGACGTCAAAGCGAAGGTTTTGTTTATCAATGAAGAGCGACGGACGTCACTCTGGAGATGCTCCAGTTGGATGTCTCTCAGAGATAATGCTTATTATAGAATACGTGATAACAATTCAGAAAATACCGCAAACATAGTCTCGACTAAGTCCTCTAGCTGCTCTGGCCAAATATGGCTTTGTTAGTACGAGAGGGTCAATCTCCTGCAGTGGAGACAAAAAATCCTGATGATGATGATGGTCATCATCATTATCACGTCTAAGACCCAGGACAATATGAAAAAATCCATTTTCTAAATTGCCCTGACCGAGGATCGAACCCGGGACCTCTGAGTGGCGGACTAGCATGGTGACCACTACGCCACGAAGGTCGTCGAATATCTAGATGACAGAAGCTACGGCACATGCCTTAGGCGACTCGGAAATCTGACAAGGGCCTACCAGAATTTTTGAAGTGAAAACTTCTTTAGCGGCGTTGTGCACTTTTTTTGGAATGGGTAAAAAATTTAAAACTCGCGTCAGGACACGTGACCTGATCGAAAATTCGTAAGACGGATGGAGAGTAGACAGCTGGCGCGGCGTAGGAGAGGGAGTATCCCCTCTCTTTCTACGGCGCGGCGAAAATGTATGCCTGCGCCTGCTGTTTCGTTTTGGCGGCGCAGGGCGCTTGCGCGAATGTTCGTGTGTGTTTATGTTACAGCGTGCTACGCGCATCCATGGATGGTGACAGCTGATGGCTCTACCGTCTGTGTAGTGGCCATACTGCTGTGTTTTCACTTCTGCCGGCACTCCCAGAGTGCAACCCGTCGTTTTTTTAAGGGGTCCAGTGCTTCACTTATCCCTTTCCTTTCAAATAATTTATTTCAAATGGGGGCAGAACTAGATCCCGAAATATTCAGGTAGCCTCTTAACATCTCAACAACATTGTACGCTTCGTCAATCTTCGCAAATTATCTGCAAAATTTTCTAAATGTATTCGGCCCGTATTTTTGCCGGACGTATGTTTGATATGTTTGGCCGACGTGTTAGGATTACAGCTGTAATATTTCACGCTCCTGTAATACAAATTCTATAAATTATTGTCAGTTGGAAACTGGAGTAGGTATGACGTGGGTGAGATTTATTGTTTGTTGAATATACTGGGTAGAAACTAGAGTACATGTAACGTGTAAGTAGGGTAAAAATTGATAAGTTAGCAATGAGACCGTATTTTAAAAAAATGATAGTTTTAGCAAGTCAATTGGTATTAAATATATTATTTTAGACGACAAAAGGGTATGCATGCACCCTTTTGTCGTCTTTTCTGCTAATGCATTCTGGGCCAAGCGGCAGAGAATGCATCATCATCTACCAGCTCTGGCTTGTAATTTAAAGCTTATTTTTTGTCGGTGGAGTTAATTCCTCTCTTTTCTCTGCCATCCCTTTTATTTTCTGGTATGGTAACTTTCCTTTTTGTTTACAAAGCTTCATCCCCGGTCTTCGTTTTTCTCTTCTCTATTCTATCTTTCCTTATTATTATTCCGAAGAGATTGTCATGTCTAATTGGATTTCAAATCGTCTTCCCTCTTCTATTTTCAATAGTATTTAAAATATTTAGTTTCTCTTCTTCACTTTCTATACTTTCTCATTGCTTACTCTATACATCCGGTTTAATTTCTCCACTCTCCTCCAGCACCACATCTCGAATGCTTCTTTTCTTTTTTGTTCCTTTTTCTACGTCTACCAGGTACCCTAGGAACTGCCAATGCATTAAGTCCAACTTTTGTGCCATTTTGGAATTTTTATTTTTATTTTTGCATATAAAGTTACAACAACTAGTAAAACACACTCGGTACCACATCTTTTTAAATACCTAAGTTTATTTGTTATAGGCAAATTACGAAAATCCTCGACGACACCATCTAGTAATAAGTTGCGGAACTAAGTATATAATCTATTAAAATATAGCGCCATCTACTATTTGTCAGGTTTATTACAAAATCAATCCAACATGGCTAAGAACAACCGCAAAGAAACTTCGAAATTAGTCTATCCGTTCAAGCGCTAGGATGACACAAACAGACATACAGACACAAAGACAGATACTAACATCAGACTTATAACAACCCTCTTTTTTGTCGGGGGATAAAAAAAAAAAGAAAAAACAACATTCTACACCTAAAACCTCATTCACAAAACTTCTGAGTTTAACGAAGCCCAGATGAGGTTGGTTATATATCACCATCTCCCACTTACTCCGGGCAGCCCGTGACTCAGCACCGTGTACGTAGCTATAATTACTCCCGTGACGTCACTCGCGTCACGACAAACAGACACGCATTCTTGACCAAATCCGCGCTGACCTATATTTAGTACGGGGAATCTGGATTGGGGCTATGACGTCTATCCCTGAGGGTAAGACAAGGATGCCACGATGTGTCAATGATGAGCTTATGAGAGCAAATTACAGGAAAGTATAATAATAAATAATACATACATACATAATATCACGCCTGTTTACCACAGGGGTAGGCAGACTATGGACCTCCACTTGCTACGATCCTGACAAACCTCTTTCGCTTCCTCTAAACTCATCAATCTCTTCATTCATGCCCTTCGGTTACGGGTACTTTTTACCTCTCCTTTTTTTAGAACGTCTGCAATTTGGTCGCAAAATGTTCGCCGAATATTAATACTAATTTAATAAAAATAGTATTAATATTCGGTATAATATTAAAAAAAATAAAAATATAATGCAAAGAAGTATTTTTCAAATACTTCTTTGCATTATATTTTTATTTTTTGATGTACAATAATGAGTTAACTATGTATCTCCACTGGTAAATAGATAAAAGATAGATGTGGACAGAGAATGCTTACATTGTACGTTACGTAAAAAATTTAAATTAATTTTTAAAATGTCAAGTGAAAATAATGTCAAGTTGTAGATTCAGTAGTACCAAATGTAACAAATTATGACATTTGTTAGTAAACACACAAGCTCAAGCCAGATTTTTTCGTCTTTAAGGTAGTCGGTTTTATAATAAGCCTTTACACAGAGTACTTTCTTTACATAAGTTTTAAATTTAATGATCACGGTACAGAATATCCATAACAAAGACAGGCTGCTTGTTATATTTAGAAAATCGATTATCTTCCATTCCCTTGATTGACATCTTATTATGCAGGAGAAGAAACAGCTTTTATAACAATGGCGTGTTTTCAACATGACATAAACTCTCGTACACTAGGTACACAATTCCAAGTCCAATTTGTTTTTAGCTTTGATGACCTCCGTAGCGTAGTAGTAACCATGCTAGTCCGCCACTCGGAGGTTCCAGGTTCGATCTCCGGATAATAGCCTGTTTCTAATTGTTCTTGGTGATTGTTTATATATGTATCCTACTTCCTACTATCCTACTTCCTACTATCCTGCTTCCTACTATCCTACTATCCTACTAATCCTACTATCCTATCCTATCCTACTAATATTATAAATGCGAAAGTGAGTTTGTATATTCGCTTGTTTATTTGTTACCTCTTCACGCTTAAAATTCTGAACCGATTTGGATGAAATTAGGTATGGATGTAGTTTGAGACTCGGGGAAGGACATAGGGTACTTTTTATCCCGGAATTTCCACGGGGAGCAAAGCCCGCGGGTACAGCTAGTTTATCATAAAATATAGAATCCTTGAGTTAGAATCCCATATGCGCAATCATCATCATCATCATCAGGTCTTTTGGTCTCCACTGCAGAAGCACGACCCTCTCTGTACTACCAGAGCCATACTTGGCCAGAGCACCAAAAGACTTGGCCTACACTCTCCTTGCTGGCCAGATAGGTCGGACAGGTCTCATTGATGTTTATGAGCTTTGTTCAGCTTGTATTTCTTAAGTCGCCTTCTACGACATCCACGGGAGGACTTGGAATGGCCCTATTCTACTCTGCCGGAAACCACACGGCATATACACAAGTTTAACTTTTTTTTGGAGCTCAATTAGTGTCATTTGTTTCTATATATTTAATTATATTTATATAACCTTCAGTAAGTAGTTGATGAGTACATGTCACAGTATCATAAATCTTCATTACGAGTTGAGTAAATTTATACGGTCCGGTATATAAACACGAAAGCATTTAGCAAATACTACACGCGAATATGAAAATTAACGATTTTGTAAATAAAATCAATTTTGTGCTCTGATATATTTACAAACCTTCAAACTATGACTTCTATCGTCGATGCAGCGATCTGTATGTACTGACACATTTACTGACTTTGCTCATTCATTTTAATAAGTCGCAAAAAACATACATACATACAGACCGACAAACTCATTATGTCACGAGAGTAACTCACCAGCTGACAAAATTTAATTTTAAAAATCATTGAAACTTTATTTTTTTTAATTTAGTAGTATTTAGTTTGATTGTCATACTTACTTATTATTGTTTTATTTTCTCTTAACTAATAAAATTGAAAATAATTTATGATATGTACTTTTTGTATTTTGGAGTTTAAAGATTTATTTGCAAAACATGTTACAATTAAAACTAATTAATTAAATAATAACTATAATATACTAAAACGAACTAAAATAAACTTAAATACCAAAAATAAATAACTTATAAACATGAACTAAATTTTTAGAATTACTTTTAATTCTTAAGTAACTACTAATTTCATATTTTTATACTGTTTTTAGATATTCAAGATGCTAGCAACGCAATTCATTTGTATTTTATTCAATCTTCTATTCATTTAATGCAAGCGTAATGCGTGTAAAAGGAATAAAAGATGGTAAAAAAATTCCTGGTACATATTTTAGCCCGTGATAGCTCAGTCGGTAAGAGCATAGTTGTACCAAGACCAAGGTTGCTGGTTCAAGCCTCCTTTGAGTTGTATTTTGTACCATTGCTTATTTTCGTCGTCATCAGGTCTTTGTGTCTCCACTGTAGGAGCACGACTCTCTCCGTACTACCAGAGACATACTTGGCCAGACCAGCCAGAGGACTTTGGCCTACACTCTCCTTGCTGGCCAGAAGGGTTGGAGAGGTCTCACTGATAAAATAAATAAATAAATTTATAGGGACAAATTACACTGATTGAGCTAGCCCCAAAGTAAGTTCGAGACTTGTGTCATGGGATACTAACTCAACGATACTATATTTTATAACAAATACATATATTTATAAGCATCCAAGACCAAGGGCAATTTGAAAAAGGCCATTTGATATTTATAAGCTTTGTTTAGCTTGATTGCTTATTTTATTATTTATAGTAACATACCGTATTTATAACATATTTCATAAAAACAGTCGTACACATGGACAAACACATTATGTCACCACAGAGCTCGCCAGCCGAAGCTGCGAATATCTCCGTTTTACGATCCATAGCCGTGATTCAGATGGCGAGCGAACTCAGCTATTTTGGGAACACCCTGTTTATCTTTTAACGTAACTCGGCATTTGTTCGATGGTATGAAATCTTTATTTTGTTTTATTTGAAAAACATACATGTTTATCTCTTGCGGGTTTTACAGAGTTATTTCTTACGTGTTTTACTGGGACTATGGCCATAAATAAATAAAATAAATAAATATATATGGACAAATTACACTGATTAAGAGGTTAAGAACTTAGCGGAAGGAAGAGAGACATGGAAAGCACTCCACCGACAAGAGCCTAGCTCTTAAATATAAGAAGAGAAGAGCTAGCTCCAAAGTAAGTTCGATACTTATGTTATGGGATACTAACTCAACGATACTATATTTTATAACAAATACATATATAATATCCTTTTTTATTAAGTACATATATTTTAAGGGGTGATTCAGTCCATCATTTTGAACAACTTTTCCCAATAAATGTATATCGAAATACGAAAAATATTTTTTTGGTTTTCATACAAATCGAAGTAGTCACGTGATATCATTACTATGAAAAATGAAAATTTTCTTTTCGTATTTCGATATACAATTATTGGGAAAAGTTGTTCCATATGATGGACTGAATCACCCCTTAAAATATTTGTACTTAATAAAAAAGGACTATGTATATATAAACATCCAAGACCCAGGACAATTTGAAAAAGGCCATTTGCTCTGACCGGGGATCGAGCCCGGAACCTCTGCGTGGCGGACTAGCATAGTGACCGCCACGGAGGTCGTCAAAATACTGTATTGTAATCAATTATTTTTATTATTAATATCAATAAGTAACATAATCCCAAACCGAAAACAAAATTAATACATACATACATACATACTATCACGTCTTTATCCCTAATGGGGCAGACAGAGCATTTTGGGTCTTGCGGTTCTATGCAGAGCCCAGGGCCGCAAGACCCAAAAGCCACTTTTAGCGTCATGGTGGGCGAGAAGATGGAAAAGCAATCAATACAGTGATGGGTTGCTAGCCGCATCGCCTGTTAACATTCCCTCGATATCATTCCCTCGATCGGCTTTTACGATCTGCGTGGGAAGAGAAGCAGCTGGTACATTCTAAGTTTTTTTTATTTCTCCCAGACCAGCATGGGAGAAACAAAATTAATGTCTAAAAATAATCTGCCAAAAAATAAGTAAGTTATATAAGTAAGTTTTTAAAATCTGATGGAAAGGGGACCGAACTGATAATAACAGAAAAAGCACGTACAGTCTCGTGCGTAAAAATTAGAGATTGAGAGATATCGCCACTACGCTCCCACTCTTATATTGTAAATGGTAATGGCTGCTTCATTAATTAACTTATTTTCTTGCTGTTTGCAATAAATTATTACTCAAAAACATACACTGTAAAATAGTCTACTAAAGACACTAAATAGACAAATTCGCAGTTTCCTTTTATCCTGTTAATCCTTTTCTATTTAAATTAAAAACTGATTAAATCTCTCCGCCTTCACTCTCCGCTTCCTGTTCCCCAGTCAGAAGAGATATGTAGAAGCCTGCGGGGTGCCTCGCCGTTGGAATAAAGAAGAGATAGTGTACGTATGCTCATTAGGTGTGGCATTTCCTAACTTGATTTATAATAAACAATTAGTCACAATCACTATAACTCAATCGGCTGTCTGTCAATGATCCCGATCTATGCAGCATTTCGGCTGTCGATCTTCATGGTCGCGGGATGACTAATAATCATGGGGTGAGGACATATCCCATAAGCTGTAGCGGATAGTAAGTTGCTGGTACATTCATCATAATCATCACCGTTTCAACAACAGTTGCAACAGTACTGTAAAATACGTTAATTTTCAACTACCACAACCTTTTTCTGATGAAGCAGAAAATCGTGAAGAAACCTAAACACTACAAGTAGCGGCACAATGTTTAGCGCTAAGTGAAATGTAGAGGGGATACTGCAAATATATTGTTTTTGTTTAATTTTACTCTCAGAATTAAGACGAATCTAACAAACGACATCTCTCAAGCTTATATCCATCAAGCCATTTAGCCTGTAGAGCGTCTTATAGGTATGTACATTATTGTACATACATACCCTCGAAAAAGTAACCCTTCTCCTGACGCAGTCGGGTAAAAAGAA
The DNA here is from genome assembly GCA_963555685.1 of Acrobasis consociella. NCBI lineage: Eukaryota > Metazoa > Arthropoda > Insecta > Lepidoptera > Pyralidae > Acrobasis > Acrobasis consociella. The sequence continues at coordinate 2,305,769 of OY743118.1, forward strand.
AACAAAGTCGTAAAACGTTCTTTCTGTCACTGTATCCTCTGCCTTTGCATGCGTCACCTGCACTGATACATAGAGTTGTGTATACGGAGGGAAATGGGATGGGAGTCCAATTAAGAGTCACTATTACCACAGACTAAATAAATACTACTATTACTGTGATTTTCATTAATGGTCCCCCAACCCAAAGAATTACCGGTAGAAAAGTCTCGAAGACCTATATATCTACGGCGAAAGCATCTCTAGAGCGCGTTTTACAATCGTACTGAATCACACAACGCTATCTATCGACATAGTTGGAAACTAAAGTAAAACAGCGTTAACAGCAAAAAATGTAGGGTGCAGCGTGACAGTAAAAAGAAAACAAAGTTGTAAAACGTACCTTTTGGCACTGTATCCTCTGCCTGCGTATGCGTCACCTGCACTGGTATAGTGTTGCATTGCCAACGTTTGCAATAAGGGTTCAGGGTTGTAGGGTGCAGCGAATTATCATCAGTCATCAGTTACATTGTTAGAGTAGAGCTGCTTGTGTATAAGTAAGATTAAAGTAGGAAGATTTTCAATTTTTTTAAAATTTCTTTTAACCCCTACAAAATAGAGGGGTGTTAAAATAATATCTGTCTGTCTGTGGCATCGTATTGCTCGAACGGATGGACTGATTTCGATGCGGGTTTTTTTAATGTGAAAGCAACTTCCCTTGCGGTGGTTCTAGCTATGTTTGATGATAATCGGGTGGGCCGTTTAAAAGTTATTAAGATATAGCTGAAAAGTCGCTGTTTTTGTAGTTTGCCTGTCAAATAATAGATGGCGCTACGAAAACGTTACGTTAGCAGTACGGATTAATTCTACTATTTAGTTCCCCCGCCCATCACAAGATGGCGTTTACATAGGAAACTATTTGAAAGTCGTGGTTTTTTCATTTGCCGGGCAAATAAACTTGTTTAATACGTAAAGCCATAACCAAATCGTTTGGTTCCCGCTTCTTCTCCACTTTGCACAGTCTTCATCACTATTGACATGCTACGTAATCTTTAAAAAAGAAAATGTCGAAAAACCAGTCGGGCTCCGAACAGCATGGCTAAGAATGAAACCGGGAATGGGCTTTGTTTTGTGACTGCAACAAAGTTATCTAAATAAAAAAACGACGGGTTGCACTCTGGGAGTGCCGGCAGAAGTGAAAACTTGAATATTAACGTTGTGCATTTTTGATATTTTGGAATGGTTAGGGAATAATTTTGCACGAATTGCTTTAATTATCAGTATAAAAGTACTCTCATTTATGTGGTAGAATACAATATTTTAGTTATTTATTGGGCTATCGTACACAAACATGACATTTTATTAGCACGCTGTAACATAAACACACACGAACATTCGCGCAAGCGCCCTGCGCCGTCTTACGAATTTTCGATCAGGGTCACGTGTCCTGACGCGAGTTTTAGATTTTTTACCCATTCAAAAAAAAGTGCACAACGCCGCTAAAGAAGTTTTCCCTTCAAAAATAAAAAATAATTGTTTTGCCTACAAACTTTTTTACTTTAGTGTACCTACTGCCTAATCGCTCTCATAGATGTAGGCGTCGTTGTATGAAAAATAATTTACACATTTTATCGCTTCAACAATTCAATTTTACAGGCGGATGAATAAAACGTGCACTTAAAATAAATAATTGGCAAAAACAAGGCTTCATTTATTCGGAGCATTAAAATAAATAGTGTTGGACATTTCGTATTTTCATTTTAATAAATATGCGACTGATCAAATATCATTTAAAATAGTAAATATATTGGGACTATTCCGGATCGACCAGAAGAATAAATATGCCAATGCAGCTCTATTTACTAGAGAAGAAATAGGTATTTATTTAGGTTACGAAACTAACGTAGGTACTTTGTATGATTCGAGGTATTTATTCATCAGGGACTCTCTTTATTTTTAAACTTGTCTAAAAACAATGCAAAATAAAAAATTATATATAAACTTAAACATAAAATAAATAAAAAAGTAAGTCACCGACTGGGATTCGAACCCGTAACACTTTTTCTAGCGGTCGGTATCCTTAACAACTGAGCTAAAATCAAGGCGGTCGGCGCGACGAAATTAGCGACCATATTCTGCGTGGAAAGAAAAACGCATGAAAACTCGAAAACACGCGTTTTCCCAAACATAAAACTAATCTAGATCGATTATTTACCCCCGAAAACCCCTATATACAAATTTTCAGCGAAATCGTTAGAGCCGTTTTCGAGATCACAGAAATTTATAAATATATATATATATACATACATACAAGAATTGCTCGTTTAAAGGTATAAGATACAGCCTGATGACAGACCGACGGACAGCGGAGTCTAATAGGGTCCCTTTTCTACCCTTTGGGTAGAAAGAAAAGAGAAAAGAGAACCCTGAAAACCAATAAACAATAGGTTTTCTCATAAAAAGTTAAGTGATCTGCTGCATAAGTACCTTCAAAGCGTCAATATTGCCCTTGTAGAATTTGCAGTTACGAGTATACAATGTCCTTTTTAATTAAGTACAAATATTTTAAGGTGTGATTCAGTCCATCATTTCGAACAAGATTTCCCAATAAATGTATATCGAAATACGAAAAAAATTTATAGGTTCTCGTACATATCACCGTAGTCACGTGATATCATTACTAAGGAAAATGAAAATTTTTATTTCTTTATTTTGATATACATTTATTAGGAAAAGTTGTTCGAAATGATGGACTGAATCACCCCTTAAAATATTTGTACTTAATTAAAAAGGACATTGTATAATACAGATTACATATCAAAGGACCCCTCAATTTATGTGAGAATAGTTCTATCAAGACACAGTAGTCTCACTGCCTATCCTCAATAGTAGAATCTAAATTTAGACTGAATAGCGTTAGAGCATTATATTTACTGACGTAATCTAAAATCTAGCTTACACGAGCAAATAGCCCGCCCGAATCTAAGCTTATAGCTCTAAAGAGAGCATGAATATCTGAATTCTGTGTAAAAACCAGTAACATCGTCAAATCACCTTGGTCAGGTAGCAGACCCCGGACTCTGAAGCATTTCTGCTGAGGATGCAAACGAGAAAATACTCTCGGATGACGATTTTTATCTTAATTCCCAAGGAGGGAACGTGGAACTGCCAAAAAAAACTAGAATAAACGACAAAAATTATGAAATAAAAATATATATTTAATTACAGGCTCAATCTAAAGTCCGTACTGCAAATCCTGGTCAGAAAGAAATGCAAATCTAAAAGGCGTTTTTAACATTCCATTCCTTACAATTCTTGATATATTCCTCGTGTTTCGCTGACCTGGTGTTAATTATGCCATTGTTGGGAACCCCTTCATTATTCGTCTTCGGGATTTTAATCGTAGGTCTGATCAAATTCGACCAAACTTTCCCGAACATACCCATGAGGCCAATCACTGATAAGCCTAGGAGAAACCCCTGAAAAATAAGTAAAGGAAATTAATCTAAAACAGTTAAAACCAGAGCAAAATTGTCAAATAACCTTAGATACAATGTTCGTATACTCAGTGGTTCCCAAAGTGGGCGATAATGCCCCCTTGTGGGCGCTGCAGGTCTCAAGGGGGGCGGTAAGAGACCCAGAAAGAAAATGTTTTTTTTTTGCTAGGAGCTTTATTTAGCTAGGAGGCCTCTTAAACAACGACTGCAAGAGCTCTCGACTCTCAACAACAACTTGTGAACATCAACTAATATGAATTAAAAGATTTCTCAAACTCGGTTCTATATTTCTCTCCGCGTAGTTCATATATCTGTCCTATTTTATTGAATATAGAAAAAATGAAAATCATGTCAATCGGTCGCTCCGTTTCGTAATGAAAGTAGACACAAACAAACAAATAAAAAGGCAACAGACACACTTTCGCATTTTAATAGTTATTAGTACTCGTAGATATCTATCATGTTTTAACAAGTTTTTGTTAAATAACCCGAATTGTGCATTCCTGTATCAGTTGGCTGGTTTTTAAATAGGTGAAAAAATGGGGGCGCTAAAAAAATATTTATTCTCAAAGTGGGCAGTAGACAAAATAAGTTTGGGAACCACTGGTATACATGCAAAATGCATCCGTGTGTAAGTAAAACGTAGGGCTATTGTAGAACGACTCATTTTATCCAACTGTTTTATTCTATTATATTGTATAGCAGTTGTGAAGCTATGTCAGATTCGTAGTAACTTCATCTTCTTATCGTGTGTGTTAGTGTCTAGTTTTTAAACCGCCTTAAAAGCCTCTGACATGGTTTTAGGTAACGACCAATGTCAAAGACAGTGACCGGGACCGACGGCTTAACGTGCCCTCCGAAGCACGGATCCTCTTACTTATCAGACAATCAGGTGATCAGCCTGCTATGTTCTAACCAAACTAAGACAACAACACAAAGTCGTTGCCACCGCCGGGAATCGAACCCGCGACCTCCGGGTATGAGCCGAACGCTCTAACCACTACACCACGGAGGCAGTAGTAACTAACCTTATTTTAATAACCCCCTACTAAAGAGGGGTGTTATAAGTTTGACGCTAACGTTTGTATGTCGGTCTGTGTGTCTCTCTGTCTGTGAGACACACAGACTGAATGACACACAGACCGACAGGCCGTGTGTCTGTCTGTGGCATCGTAGCGCTCTAGCGAATGGACAAATTTCAAGCAAGTTTCCTTGCGATCATGGTATAATAAAACAGGTATTCTCTTCCCGAGATGGAACTTGACTACGTCACAAAGTGTTGCCACTCATTGTTCTTTTCATTAAATTTAAGGACTTTCTCAATTAGTTCATGAATATTAAATAAAATATTAAGTAACTTAGCTATTTAGTATCTCGCGATTCTCGCGTGATTCGTCAATTTAATATTTTATAAATTGATGTAATGGATTATTAACTCGAAATTGGTACATAAAATTCAAAAATGCATTACGCTCGGGTAATTCAATTTCACACAGTGGCGACATATCAAACTGATGACGTAGTCAAGTTTCACCTACATCATCAGCTGTCACGGGAAGAGAATGCCTTATTTTATTATACCATGCTTTCATGATTCTTAGCTATGTTTAATGAAAAACGGTTCAACGGTTAGCAAGTTGAAAGACAGGACTTTCCCTAGCAAAAAATATATGGTGCTACGATGTCAAGTCTTATCGGTAGAGCCGCTACTCATCACTACATGGCGTTCTTGACAGTGTTTTTTTTTTAATTTGCCTTGAAAATAAACTTGTATCTATGTACATATATAATTGTACCGATTGCGGGGAGACTAAGGAATGTGACCTGATATTTTTTTAGAAAATACCTATCTATAAATACAATACGATAAGGACTAGGAATCGAAAAATTTGACAAAATTATTTGAAAGATCGCCAATATTACACAACACAAATAAAATTAAATTTCAATTAAACAGAAAGCTAATGTGCTACGAAATAATTATGGCAGGCTGCCAGCTCTTTATCAAAAGCTGCCAAATGGTTTTCAGTGGAAATATCTATTGAAATTCTTTTTTTGGAGAAATCATTGGATGAAGACTGCTTCTAATCAATCGTTGTTGAACTTCTTCTTCTCGATAGGCGTAGGATATAGTGTTTGGCCAAGGCGACTCCTCGGTCATTTGCCTGGTTAAGTCCTGAAATGTGCAGGAAGTGAGGGGCAGGACAAGGCTAAGTTAGGTCCAACGCAGACGACAGACTAATCCGTGAAGCACTTTTTAGTATGTGATAGTCTGTGAAAATAGAACCCATGCAATAATATCCAGTAAGGCACACGACGCGCGCCGGACTTTTTGTGCGTCGTGTGCGTTACTGCATATGATTCAGCAGTAGACATAATGACATAGGGGACTAGCTGCTGCAATGTAGTCAAAATAACATTTGAGAATACTTGCAAATTAGACGAGTTGCTATTTAAACGTGTTACGAGTTCCGTTTTAGACGAGTTTCCACATGGACTATTTGCACACACTCGATTGGAACAAATTTGCGAAAATTGAAGTCCCTAAGAGTCCAAAAAAATCCAGCCCCTTAAAAAGTATTTTCGTCTAGCCCCCATCCGCCAAGTCCGTGTCGCCCATCACATTCGCTGCAATAAGTTTTACAAAATCACCTTTAGCAAAATACTTACGATACTGCCTCCAAGGTCTGAAAGGAACAGATTCCAGTCATAGTTGAAACGTTCTTCGTAGACAGACACCAGCATTCCGTTGAAATAAATGTACAGCTGGAAGTAAAAAGTAAATAAATAAATATACATACATACATACATAATATCCTGTTTCCCACAGGGGTAGGCAGAGACTATGGACCTCCACTTGCTACGATCCTGACAAACCTCTGCACCCCAAGTGTACTCATACTGTTTAGAAAGCAAAGTACTCAAGTAGGCGGCAAAACCAAGGTAACTCAAGTTGGCGGCAAAACTTAGTAGGGGGCGGCAAATTTACATTTTGCCCCGCCTCCGAAAAAGATTAGATACGATATTGCTTGGAAGCCATAATGGATCAACCTACATTGACACTTACCTAGCCACACTAAAATTATAAAGGCGAATGTTTGTGAGAGTGTATGTTTGTATGTCTGTTACTTCACGTGCAAACGCTGGACTAATTTTGACAATATTTAGTATGCAGGAAGCTGACACCCTATAGATTAACACATACGGGTGTTTTCCGGAAGAGTAGAATAGAGCCACTCCAAGTCCTTCCGCGGATGTCGTAGGCGACTTAGAAAAAACAAGCTAAACAAAGCTATTAATATCAATGAGACCTCTCCAACCCGTCTGGCAAGCGAGGAGAGTGTAGGCCAAAGTCCTCTGGCTCTGGCCGAGTATATATAGCTCTGGTATAGTACAGAGAGGGTCGTGCTCTTGCGGTGACGAAATAAATTGATTTGATTTGATTTGACTCGACGATAATGAAGACCGCGGGGTGCAGCTAGTTAGAATATAACCTACCCACATTAGTCTGCAGATCGGCCAGTCCTATGCTCATGGGCCACATCCGATTGGCCGTGTCCCAGATGTAGGTCTGGCGGTCCGTGATGAACGAGTTGTAAAGATAGGAGCGGATGATGACACCGCGAGGCGCAGCTAGTTAGAATCATGGTATAATAAAACAAGGTATTATTCTCTTCCCGTGACAGCTGATTACGTAGGTGGAACTTGACTACGTCATCAGTTTGATGTGTTGACACTGTGTGAAATGGTATTACCAGAGCGTAATGCATTTTTGAACTTTATATACCAATTTCGAATTAATAATCCATTATATCAATTTATAAAATATTGAATTGATAATTCCCGCGAGAATCGCGAGATACTAAATAGCTAAGTTACTTAATATTTTATTTAATATTCATGAACTAATTGAGAAAGTCCTTAAATTTACTGAAAAGAACAATCAGTGGCAACACTTTCGTGACGTAGTCAAGTTCCATCCCGGAAAGAGAATACCTTGTTTTATTATACCAATGGTTAAAATAAAACCTACTCACATTAGTCTGCAGATCGGCCTGTCCTATGCTCATGGACCACATCCGATTGGCCGTGTCCCAGGTGTAGAAGGTCTGGCGGTCCGTGATGAACGAGTTGTAGAGATAGGAGCGGCAGAGGCGAGGGCACGACGAGCAGTTGTGCTCTAAGTACGCGCTAGAAAACAAAAGTTATTAGGGTTGAGCTAGTCGCGAACTCGAACTCACAAGGTGGGCGTGGCCTAAAGCATGTTGTTTCATCTAACATTGTGGCGGGCGAAAGCAGTGTGGTGAAACGGAGCGACAAATTATGATCGAGCGCGTAAAACAATACGTAAAGTCATTTGGGAAAAGGGATTTTAAGCAAAAACTACTGAATTAATCAATTACAAGCATAACTTTTTTTCAGTATATCAGAGCCGTTTTTTGGCCAGTACATATGTGTGACATTATATTCTTATTGCACTAATACAATATAATAAGTACAGAGATATGAAGAACAACCCTTTCATCATCATCATCATCATCATCATTAGGTTTTTTAGTCTCCACTGCAAGAGCACGACCCTCTCTGTACTACCCGAGCCATACTTGGCCAGAGTAGCCACAGGATGTGGCTTTCACTCTCCACGTTGGCCAGACGGGTTGAAGAGGTGTTATTGATGTTTATACTCGTAAGCCTTGTTCAGCTATTATTTCCTTCTACGACATCCACGGGAAGACTTGGAGTGGTCTCTCTTCAAAGTATTTGTTTCTCTATCCTATTCTCCCGTCCAGTCCTATTCTACTCTACCGAAAACCACACGGCAATATAATACCCCTTTATAATTTCAGCTATTATGATAACGACTTTTGCGACTGCGGTGTGTTCACTCGATGGACCACCTTCTATCTGCCCTATGTTGTGTACCATCGAGGACTTATATGGCTTACGACACAGGGATCGCCGTGGTCAAATAAAAAAATATATTGGAACCATTTCGACTCGACATGAAGATCTTACTATTGTGGGCAAAATCGAAGGCAAAAGACCAAGACGCAAAAAATCGTGGCTTCATCATCATTTCAGCTGCATAATGTACCTACACTGCTGGACATAGGCCTCTCGCAAGGATTTTCAAAATGACTGATCTAGAGCTGACTCTTATTAAGGCTTAAACTTCTAATGCTTATCTTGAGATGCCTTCATATCACCTTCAGTTAACTTTTCGTAGCTAGGGTATGCTATGCCAGGCAAATTAAAATGAAACCGACTTTCAAGCGTTCACCACCAATAACACTTGAACGGCTGAACCAATTTCCAGCATACATACCTAAGAATCATCTCGAGAGACAAGACTTTTTGAAACCACATTGAAATCAGTCCATTCGTTTAGGAGTTACGATGTCACCATGTAAGCATTTTTTTTGGAGTCACGCACAAACAGACACACAGACACGTCAAACTAATAACACCCATCTTTTTAGCTCTTGGGTTAAAAAACCTTGCTAGCCTTTCGAACAATCATATAATAAAATACTACCGTTACATCAGATTGCTTATTATTTTGCTACAGGCGAAACAACAATTGCATTTATAAAACTTATACCATCTTATTATAACACGCAGACTAACTTTGTTACTAGGTTTAAACCATTATCCGACCAAATCAAGTTGACATCTAGTAAAATGCCACTGTCTCATCTGAAAATATCAGCTTGATTTTGTCGCATAATGGTTTAAAACTAGTAACAAAATAAGTCCACGTTTTATATGACTGAAAATAAAATTCTAAACAAGGCGGTTTATACGGACCTATGGCAGTGTAAGCTACCTAAGAGCCCTGGTATTTTTCACATTACAGTTTCGAAAGTTTTCCAGCCGAATAAAAATCTAAATCGCTAGGCTCAATTTACAAGACCGCATTTCTAACACTGCACCGTGATTCGATAACGTACCAAAGTAGGGGATGTCAAAAGAACGGTCATGTATCTTAAACAGAAGGTCACGTGGCTAGCCAATGTGATGTACGATGTATCTTTCATCCATCCTAGGCCACCATTCTGTTCTGTTAATGCAATATGCTCTCCATATATAAACTGCCTCCGTGGTGTAGTGGTTTAAGCGTTCAGCTCATACCCGGAGGTCGCGGGTTCGATTCCCGGCGGGGGCAACGACTTTGTGTTGTTGTCCTAGTTTGGTTAGGACATTGCAGGCTGATCACCTGATTATCTGATAAGTAAGAGGATCCGTGCTTCGGAGGGCACGTTAAGCCGTCGGTCCCGGTCACTGTCTTTGACATTGGTCGATACCTAAAACCATGTCAGAGGCCTTTAAGGCGGTTAAAAACTCTGACACTAGTGTTAGTCACTAACACACACGATAAGAAGAAGAATGCAATATGAACAGAACAGAATGTTGGCCTAGGATGTATGAAAGAAGCTTGGGACATCCTGCAATGAGATGGGTTGACGATAGTCAGTCACGGGTCGCACCTGGATGATAGCAGCACAGGACGTCGACGAAGAGAGGCCTATGCTCAGCAGTGGGCGAAAGAAGGGCTAAGTACAGATAAGTGCATTAAGGTGGACTAATGAGATAATCAATTCTACTCATTAGAGGCAAGGCTGGCAAGCGAAGCGTAGGGCACCCATCTACAAGGTGGTCAGATGACCTGACCAGGGTCGCTGGAAGGCGCTGGATGCAGGCCGCTCATGATCGGTCATTTTGGAAATCTTTGGGAGAGGCCTACGTCCAGCAGTGGACGTTATGCGGCTGAAATGATGATGATGACTCATTAGAGGATCATCTATTGTCCCCACTCCCCTTAGTCGCCTCTTACGACACCTTACCTCATTAGTGCTGTAGTTGTCGACGCCGATGCAGGGGTCATCTTCTTTGCCGATCTTGACGTACTGATCGACCTTCAGCTTTACGTCGATAGTGTCCCCCGTGTTTACGTAGAAGTAGTCGACGTGACCGCCATTGTACACGTCCACTTCTAATAACAAAAACAAACAAACAAACATAATTTAGCCTTACCCTAAACTATTCCCTACAAACTTTATCTATGACATATTTTGAAACGACGTGTCAGATTTAATTTTTCTTTATTAAAAGCTATTAATTTAGTCCCATGCTTGTCTGGGAGAAATAAAAAAACTTAGAATGTACCAGCCGCTTCTCTTCCCACGCAGATCGTAAAAGCCGATCGAGGGAATGGGCAAAAATGCGAATCATGTTAACAGGCGATGCGGCTAGCAACCCATCACTGTATTGATTGCTTTTCCATCTTCTCGCCCACCATGACGCTAAAAGTGGCTTTTGGGTCTTGCGGCCCTGGGCTCTGTATAGAACCGCAAGACCCAAAATGCTCTGTCTGCCCCATTAGGGATAAAGACGTGATAGTATGTATGTATGTATGTATTAATTTAGTTTTACCTGTCTCGTTGTCTGTTTGTTATCAAATCTTGCAAGTTAAATTTGACTCACTTTTAGGTTTCTGACTGAACTGAAATTTTGCATGCATACATATATCGCGTGACAATGCAGTAAGTATTATGATCTTATCGTGTGTATTAGTGACTAACTCTTGTGTCAGAGTTTTTAAACCGCCTTAAAGGCCTCTGACATGGTTTTAGGTAACGACCAATGTCAAAGACAGTGACCGGGACCGACGGCTTATCGTGCCCTCCGAAGCACGGATCATCTTACTTATCGGACAATAGAGAATATGCATGAAAAAAATATGTGTTATCTAACCAGTTTATTTGTAAATATTCAAAAGTAAAGTACTAACAGTCAAAACAGAATAAAAATTGGTGGAAAAACGAACGAGATATAGCGATTTTACGAAAATATGTCTATCTCTCTCGCAAAAACGCTATTTTCTATAACAAATGTATTGATGACATGTAATTATGACTTCACCACTCCATATCGGACTTCTCTCTCTAATTGAAACTTTAGAGTATCATAGGTTCGTCGCTGATTAAGATATTTGATAAATTCTTTTATATTTGTTTACTATGGTTAATAAGGATTTTATAACGCTAATAAAAAAAATGAGTGCATATTCTCTATTAGGTGATCAGCCTACAATGTCCTAACCAAACTAGGACAACAACACAAAGTCGATGCCCCCGCCGGTAATCGAACCCGCTACCTCCGGGTATGAGCCGAACGCTCTAACCACTACACCACGGAGGCAGTTTAGTATTATGATGAGTTGATGACACAGAGCTGATCTGATGATGGAGCAGGAATGGTCACAGGAACTATGTAATGCAACTACGTAACTCCATTGAGTTTGGGCTCGTTTGATTTGTCTTAATGAGCACTTTAAACTTTTAAGTTCAATATTTTAGATAAAATCTGGTCTTTTTTTAATTATGCGTTTGTTATAGTCTTGATGCTGTTTTGTGTGAAAAGCTAAACTTAGAATGTTCCAGCTACTTCTCTTCCAACCCGTTCGTAAAAGCAGATCAAATAAACGATGCGGTTTGCAACCCGTCACTGTATTGAGTCCATATACCATCTTCACGCCCACCATCACGATAAACGTGAGTTTTGAGTCTTAAGACCACATATATGGATATATTATGGATCTGTTACCTCATTAGGGACAGAGATGTGATAAATTATTAGTATTACTTTAACTACTAAGCGCTTGCACCTGCGTCTACTGCGCCTTCTAAGATAAATAAATAAAAACATAGAAACACGAATTACACTAATTGAGCTTGCCCCAAAGTAAGTCCGAGACTTGTGTTGTGGGATACTAACTCACGATACTATATTTTATAATAGATACATATATAGATTAACATCCAAGACTCAGGACAATTTGAAGGCCATTTTCCAACTTGCCCTGACCGAGGATCGCACCCGGGACCGAACTAGCATAGTGACCACTTTAAGGAGGTCGTCGAAATATATCTCGAAGTTATATCTATACCTCACAAACAAACAGAAACGAAGATTGGCGTACACCACACGTAGATTTGCACCTTATTTTCTTACAAACAGCCGATGTTTTCATAAGCTGCGTCATGAGACCCATCAATCTGCCAACGCTTGCTAACCTCAACCAAGACAGAAATCTTGCCGAATGGACGCTATTTCTGGACTCCTTGAAATTGACTTTGTATCTCTTGCATTCTAAAAATAGATATAGCTACACTATCACGTCTTTATCCCTTACGAGTTAGAAAGAGACGAGGGTCACAAATGTTGAACTATTTTATCTATGACACTTGGCTGTCAAGTTGAAAACTGAAATAGGTACTTCCTCTTCCGTGTCTGATTTTTGTGCTAATGGTAATGGCTGACGATGTTATTTTGAAAATCAGTCTATTCAGTCTTTTATTATAATAAATAAGTTCTCATAACAAAAGCTGCGCTTAGCAAGATAGTGGCAGTAGCCTTATAGGTAAACATAAGTGAAAAGTTACAGAATTTATGTATACTCATCGCTTATTAAAAATTTAGAGAACAATATTTGCTATTTTCCAACATCTCAAATCAGATAAGTACTTTTTTCTGAACGTCAAGACTCCTTAACTACGTTAGGGGAACGCAGTCAGATTCTAACCTACGAGTAATTTCCCTATTTCCTTCTGAAACTAACTCATATTTTTTGTGATATTTTTTAAGTTAGCCATCTTGAGATTTGTGACTCTAGTTCACATACATCTCAGTATCATATATGCGACAAGTCATATTAATAAAAAGTCAGTGTATTTACATGTTGCGCTTGGACCATATAGTGGCGCGGAATTATTAAAATAATATTTACCTGTAAAAGGTTCCCGATGGTAGTGCACATGCACATGGTACCCTGGGGGGTAGGTACTTGTGGAGGTGGCGACGTCCCTGGCGGTGTGCTGCAGGGTGATGGAGTATCCTGAGGCCCTGGTGGCTCGGGTACTCGCGATTTTAGGTGAGATGGTGTAGCAGCGACCGTGCATAAAGCCCAGGGTTGATGTCAGCTCAACATCTGAGAAAATGTCGGCGTCGTAGAGTCATCATGCCGGAGGTCCCGGGTTCGACCCCCGGTCAGGTCTAGATGGAAAATGATCTTTTTCATATTGACCTGGTTCTTGGGTGTTTATCTTTATATGTATTTGTTATAAAATATAGTAACGTTGAGTTAGTATCCCATAACACAAGTCTCGAGACTTGTTACTGCAAGTTAAATTTGACCCATTTCCCGGTTTCCGATTAAGCTGAAATTTTGTACGCATATGTATATCGCGTGACAATGTAATATTATAATGACATGGGGCTAATCTGATGATAAAGCCCGAGGATGGCCGTAGGAAGTCTGTAATGAAACGACGCAATTCCCTCGAGTTTGACTCGTCTTGAGGAGAGTCTTTAGATAAAAAAAAATGTTCTTTTTAAAACAAGCTTTGTTTAAAAAAATACTTAGGCTCGGCGCAAACGGGACACCACAAAACGGGGCCATCGACCACTTTCCTACCTAATATAGCTTCACCGTGTGCGGCGAGTGCATACAAAATGTATGAAAACTACAGGAAAGTGGTCGGTGGCGTTTTGTGGTGGCCCGTTTGCGCCAACCCTTAATTACTTGTTTTTGAAGTCGGTTTCAAAGACTTACTTTCCATACTGCTGTCCAAGCCGTACTGGACGAACATGTCAGTGTGGTTGTATGTGATATCGTCCCAGAGCTTGTCGAGGCTGGTCCGGGAGAAGTTGAACGCCAGCCATGTAGAAGTGTACCGAGGGTGGGCGTACAGACCGTATTCCTGAAACGCCTGCACATTAGTTTAAGGGGGACGACAGGTAACGAGTAGTAGCGAGGGTGGGCGTATTAGTCATGTACAGAAGAGGACGTCACAAGAAGTTGTCACAGACCGTATTCCTTAAACGGCTTACACATTAGTTTAAGGTGGACAGGTCTGTAGTTTTCCTATTCTGTGCCAAATCTGACCAGTCAGACACTTCAAGCTCTTTCAGGTCTTTGGCGACTTCATCCTTCCAGCGAATTCTAGAATAGGAAAGAATGGCGCACTTTAATGTCGGAGGCCAAGATCCCCTTCGGGTCACTATGCCATCGAAGTAAGTAAGTAAGGTCTGTAGTTTGTTGGCTTAGCCAGTTATAAAATTGGAAATTTAAAGAGAAAATTACAAAAATATTGACATAAAGTAAAGTTTACCCCAGGGATACAGGGTGGATTTCAATTCCTTGGCATCCTTTTAAGTATCTACTATACCCATGATACAAAGTTATTGAAGACTAATAACTGCAATGAAAAGTCGCTAAAGTACTGCTGTCCAAGCCGTACTGGGCGAACATGTCAGTGTGGTTGTATGTTATATCTTCCCATAGCTTGTCGAGGCTGGTCCGGGAGAAATTGAAGGCTAGCCATGTAGAGGTGTACCGAGGATGGGCGTACAGACCGTATTCCTGAAACGCTTGGCACATTAGTTTAAAGCCAACGACAGGTAACGTGTAGTCTATTTATAAGTTTAAATTGACAAAAAGTTTATAGTGTCTCTGTGAGCTAGACCTTGACCTCGCGAGTTCCACCCACCCCTTTAAGTTTTTCGGATAAAAAAGTTGTTCCGACAAAAACTTTGCGTCTTATTAAGGGTAACAAAAAAGTTAAAAGATATTTTAGTTTTTTTTTTTTTTATTGCTGAAATATGACCCCATATCTTCAACATTTTGAAAAATGTCGCAAAACTGAATCGGCTGAAACTTTTAAGCCTTCTTAGAAAATTTCCCCAGAAACGGTTAAGAAATTTATGCGACTTGCAGGCGAGAACAGCCGGAGAGACTGAGAACCGGACAGTCAGACAAATGCATTTTTAGCCAATCTCAAAACTGAGACGCTTTGCTCACTCGGTCAATAAGTCCAAGAAGTTAATACAGCTAAATGTCCGTCAACCTGTATATCGCTTATACATCGACCTGTGGGTCTACCGGCTATCTTGCGTCGATTTCAAGTCGACGTCGTATTCCGATTTCGACGGCGATATCGTCGGATTCATTTCATTGGTACCGCGCAAAGTTAGCGGCGTCGCCTTGGCGACCGTCGATTACAGAACGAATGAAAAAAATACCGTCGGTTTGCGATCCGTTTCACTCAATTTACGTACAATTTCTTTTTGCACTTTGTTTTTTAATTTAGTAATAATGTTGAAAAACAACTATTATTGGTATAGTTTTGATTATAATAAGTAAAATAAACTTGATTGGAAGGTGGTACGATTGCGTATATACATATATAATTGTGTTTATCAAATTATCAACAAATGCGTTTCGTAAAACCGAACGGGGTAATATTTGACAATTACGAATTCTCTTATAACCTCACTTCGTGAATATTATTGTGACGATGACGACTATCTTTCTAATTTGTGATTGTGATGTGAATGTCGTGAATTAAAAAACAGTAAGTAAATGCCTAACATGCTTTTTTGTTATTCAGAGACACACAGACCCCTGGGACTTTATTCCTTTATAATTTGTAGATGCCGGCATCAAGGAAAGTTAGCCTTCAGCAAGAAAATAAAAATCCTGCTGAATTACTTGGAGGAGCACACAGCTTTGGCGAAGGGGCAGGCCATTGACAACTCACGGGCCAAGGAGGCTGTGGGAGGACTTGGCGGCCTCACTTAACGCCCAAGGCACGGGCGTGCACAAAACATATTCAGAGTGGCGGGACGTAAGTGTATACAAATCTTTCTAAGTGTGTTATTTATGCCTTGTGACAAGGGTATTCATTTCCTACATAGATCCATAATAAGTATGTTTTTGAGTATGTCTTTTAACCAGTGTTTTGTTTTTATTAACATAATGTTTTTCTGTGATGCTTGTTGCAAGGAACTAAATCTTCGGTGCACATAGACCCATAATGTGTATGTTTTAAGTGTTGTCTCTTAACCTATCATTTAAGTATGTTTATCAGTCTGTGATGTCCACAGTATACAGGCTTTGCCTAGTTTGGGTCTACTACCACACACACTACTATCACACAGTCATCCGCTGTGTGATTTTTTTAAATATTATTGTATGTTTATTATCTTATCAATACTTAATATATGTTTTGTTTTAGGTACCATGGAAATACTGCAGCCTCGGTGGGCTTGGGAGGGCGCTTGATGAGTGCTGTCTGCAGGCGGAGGAACGCGTAGCTGACGCTATAGAGACTATGGCTTCACGACTGGTCTCAACAATGGATGCTAATATAAATCTATGATCAAATTATCTGTAATACTCTCATTTCTAATTGCAACTACATGTTTACAAAAAGTAATCTAAAAAAGTGTATGAGTAACTGCAGCACTGCATGTTGGCAACCAATACTGTGTAAATGATTTTTTTTTTTGGCGTTTATCCTCAGCAGTGGTTATTGCGAAACGCTAGTATTGGTAGGTAGCTTTTAAAATAAAGGAAAAATAATTTTGATATTAATAAACATTACACTTATTGTACATTCAAATTATTGACGTGTAAAAGTGCCTGCAAAGGCCTTATTAATAAATCAATATTTGAATTACTACTGAATATTTGATTTTGATTCAAGTATAGCATAATTACCTGACTGCGCCAGAAGGAGGATTATGTGTATGTATGTCAATGTCTTTGGCAGGCTTTACAGCCTAAACAGCTTGATGGATTTTAGCTTGAGGTGTGGTTAGATGTCCTAACACTGAGAGTGACACTAGGTATATCAATAATTTAAATGTTACAAAAATAAAAAGAGTCTTTCTGAAATGATTAGTTTTATTTGTTATGAACCTAGCACATATTTGAATCATTTACAAATACATAATAAACAGAAGTTCTTGCATATATAAAAAATAGCCAAATTTTTTTTCATTACATAGTTAAATTCATTTTGGTAAAAGCATGTTTTGCCCATATCTTTCTATACAATAATTGACATATGAGTAGTAAGAATGAGACAAAACAAACTAAAATTAAGTACTTACTTTTGTACAACTGTAATAACCAATTTACAATATAAGCAAGTTGATACATAGTGTATAGTGCAAAGTTCTATGAGCCAAGAGACAGTGTAGTACCCCGAAGGTGCGTCTGCACGTGGACTGCTATAATTGGCATCTGGAGAATTTGGCAGGGTGCTGAGGATGGGAGTCATCATCCATTGACGCTGGGCATAGCCAGAGTCACCTGAAATGTAATTCAATCTTTGTAATTTTTTTTTATACATATCTTTTTTTATTTTGTTTTTCATATATAATTCATCATCATCATATTATGAGCCACAGGAAGTCCACTAATAATAATCATATACAATTAATGAGCACTATTTTTTAACTGCACTACTTGCATGTATTATAAATATGTAGGATATTATGTTTTACAATACCAATCAACTTTTATGGACTAAACTGTATTTGATAGATGGAGTAGAACGTAAAGTAATATGACTGTCAATAATTTCCTTAATAGCCACATGAGTCCCATCAATGCACCCGATGACCCCAGGGAATCTAAATTTGTAATTGAACCTAAACCAGTATGTTAGTTTATTATTTTTAAACAATACATATGAATAAAGTAAACCTAGGTAGAAAATAAATTATATTATTAGTTAAACAGCGATGTTAAACAATTGGCAGATGAGAGAGACAAATGGAAGAGAATTCATACTCCACCGAAAGGAGCACAGCTCTTAAATATAGATAGATAGATTAATATTGTATGTTTATAAGTAGGTACCTACCATTGGTAGCTGTGGCTCTTTGGTTAGCATGCATTTATTATTATTAAGTACCTAAAAGTGTATAATTTGCAATTACATACCTCCTAGCTACCGAGTCTTGTTGTGTTTGAGTATGTGGAACTTTTATATATACTTTCTAAGTATTTCAGGCTTGTTAAGAGCCTCGGTGACCTCTTCTCTTGCAAGCATTATGTTGATTGCTGGCTAAGGTGAAGAACGTCGTTAGTTCCTACACTTCCTTGGTAACTGTCGGTAGCGTAAAAGTTCAATGCCGCTAACACCTGAAACAAGCAAAATATTTTAACACTTCGCATTTGTCCATGGGTTACCTAAGTTTGACAAATGAAGTACAAATAGCGGCACGTAAGTTCCGTACATACCTTAATTTCGGGTTTTATTCCACTGTTTCTTTCATAAGTGGGCAAAAACGGGATTATGTCCTCGCTGACAAATGTAGCTTTGTTCACGCGAAATCTTCCTTGAAATTCACAATCACAATAGGGAAAAGCCTTAGGCTAACGTAATACACCAATATAATTAAAAAAAGCAAGTTAAATCGAAAAATTTTTCATATCGACGGTTGAATGTGGCACCCCAAGAGCCGCCGTATTCAATCTACAGTGTCGACATAGACTTCAAGCCGACGCGTCGATGTCAAAACTTTGCGCGGTAGCTTTTATCTGTCAAAATCACTGAAACCATTCGTTCAATTGGCGTCGACATCGACTTCCAAATCGACGCATCGATATCAGGGAATGCGCGGTACGAAATGAGCGTCGGCTGTCAAATTGAAGTCGATGCCGACGATAATTTGAAATCGACGCAAGATAGGCGGTAGACCCACTGGTCATAGCTATAAGTATAAATTATTGTATTCAATATTGATTAACCTGTCATCTGTGAGCAGACCGGAATCCGGTCGACATGCATTGTTTTACTATTGTGTCTGGTGTTTTGCACAGACAACAGGTTTAGTAGGTAGTCGTAAAACATAGAACGAACAAACAATAATTTTGTAAATCTTTGGGTGAAGCCTATGTCCAGACGTTATGCGACTGAAATAATGATGATGATGATGATAATAGAACGAATAGAAAGTTGATTTACCAGCATTTTGTCGTATTTGTAGGGCGGCTCTTTGCAGAAGGTGACGCTGGGGTATAAGATGGTCTTATTGAAGTCAAAGTGCGTGTACGTCGTGATGGGCTTGTTGGTCAGCTTCTTGATGCACACTGTCACCTAGAACCATACAGACAGCAATAAAATGGAGCCAAAATTAGGCATGACGAATGGAAAAATATTTTTGGTCCATCGGTTAGATTATTAAAAAATATTGTACACGTATTTTTTCTTTTCTCTGGGAAACCAAAAATGACAAAGATACAGCGCATTGAAATTTCGCGTGACGTCACGGCTGGGTACGATTTTTACATGTAACCACAGGTATGGCACTTCATACAAACAGAGCAGCATATATACCTAGTACTACTACAAACGAAACAATCCGTCCGTGCACACGTCAAATGTGTGAGTTAAACAATCAGGGTCGCCACCACAGAATTTGTTGCTTTGCTTACCTGTTTTCATCACTCGGAAATCAATAAAATTTTTGTTATTTATTGTTTTCCGTGGATAAACAATGATAATGTGCGCAGTTTCTCATCATTATAATTTAATAATCCTAAGTGACTCGCGTAATGTCAACGTGCGACTACCAATAACCCTGTTTTACTGCCGCTTACACCTCACAATAACGGGGGAAGGGTTGCGGGGACACCAGATTGCGGGGGACGGTGCGAGTTTCCGTTCTGTATGTAATACTATTATTAATTCTGTGATGTAACGTCGCTCTTAGAAACTTTGAAGCTCCGTATCTTTGTGATTTTTTACTTTTTTGGTAAACAGAAAAACACGGGTCCATTATTTTTGAATAATCTAAAAGACGGACTTATTACAATCATACTTTTCGGATCTTGTCGTCACCCCTAACTCCTCCTGTCCCTGAAGTCCCTGGTGACTCCAAAGATCAACGCTGGGGTTTCGCTAACGCAAAACCTAGCACATGCTGAGTTGGAGACTATTTTGGGGACAAAGAACTTTATTTAATTTGTACTTTTAGAATTTGTTTATGTAAATATTGTGTTGCTTTTGTCTTTCGAATAAATGTTTTACGAACTAAATGAAATAACATGGAACTAGGCGGGATACCTGGCTCAAAGGAACGATGGTAAGTGCAGTAAATATTGTTTATAATTTAGAATTGAATGGTTAAAGTAACTATAAAGGTCTACCTGCTGGACAACCATGCAAGTGCAAGCTACCACGATGACAGTCCTTATCAAGTTTGGTCCTCGGATGCAGTTCGCACACTTTTTTTTGATAGTCGTCAATGGATCTTCTTCCACCACCTGCCAAATGTTTGAAGCAACTTCAGTGTATGATACTGAACTAGTTACTATTTTTGTTTTTCGTGTGTGTAAGTGGCCAACACTGGTGTCAGATTTTTCAGGCTGCCTAAAGGCATCTGACAAAGCTTGACGACGCCATACAATGATGACAGCCGGGACCAACGGCTTATACGTGCCCTTCCGGAGTTCCGAAGCACGGAGGAGCTAAAGTAATTTTTATGCCACTTGTGGTCACCCATCCAAGTGCGGACCACGCCCGGTGTCGCTTTACTTGCGAAAGCGCTAGTAATGCGCACTCCCGCCGGGACACCAAGCTCCTGTATTAAACTAGTTACTATTGAAATAATTAACGAAAAACAATTCGCCTATTTCCATACAAATCTGCGCTCAACCAAACGGATTTTTATCGATTACCCATTATAACAAATCAATAATTTCTTTATTTCAGTCACAGGACGTCCACTGCTGAAATGGAATTATATGGACTTAGACTACTGTATATTGGCCTTATTCAAGGATTCTCAGATGACCTGATCAGGGTCGCTGGAAAGCGCTGGATGCAGGCCGCTTTTGATCGGTCATTTTGGAAATCTTTGGGTGAGGCCTATGTCCAGCAGTGGACGTTATGCGGCTGTAATACATACATACATACATACTATCACGTCTTTATCCCTAATGGGGCAGACAGAGCATTTTGGGT
Source organism: Acrobasis consociella (assembly GCA_963555685.1). Classification (NCBI taxonomy): domain Eukaryota; kingdom Metazoa; phylum Arthropoda; class Insecta; order Lepidoptera; family Pyralidae; genus Acrobasis; species Acrobasis consociella. The sequence continues at coordinate 2,327,067 of OY743118.1, forward strand.
CTTGCGGTTCTATGCAGAGCCCAGGGCCGCAAGACCCAAAAGCCACTTTTAGCGTCATGGTGGGCGAGAAGATGGAAAAGCAATCAATACAGTGATGGGTTGCTAGCCGCATCGCCTGTTAACATGATTTGCGTTTTTGCCCATTCCCTCGATCGGCTTTTACGATCTGCGTGGGAAGAGAAGCAGCTGGTACATTCTAAGTTTTTTGTTTCTCCCAGACCAGCATGGGAGCTGGATGCGGCTGTAATGATGATGATAATGAAGGTTTTCAAATGATTTTCATGACAATCCTCTTTATTGCAAACTCTTTTAATTTTTATAAACCTGTTTTTTTTTAAATTATACACACATGATATAGATCTGTTCTGTATATTGGTATTAAAAATTTTGCACATTCGACATATTGGAAATGCAACATTTGCAAGTTCAACTTTTCCAACCCGAAGACATTTTTCTTACCTTTTCGTCCGAAACGTCCGACATTTTCGGAATGTTAGATCTAAAGCTTCTCTGTATCAGGCATGTCCATCTCACAACTCGCAAGTTCCAAATAACATATTATGTGTTATCATATTGCTATGGGCATCTAAGTACTTAATGCAATTTAGTTGCGTGAAATTTATATTCACCATAAACTAGTCTGTATCAGATAGCTGTAAATTATTGAGATATTGCTTTTTAGGGTTCCGTACTCAAAGGGTAAAAACGGGTCCCGTTTTTACCCTTTGGGTAAATTACTAAAATTACTAAGTCTTCGCTGTCTGTCCGTCTGTCTGTCACCAGGCTGTATCTCAAGAACCGCGATAGTTAGATAGTTGAAATTTTCACAATTATTGTTTTCTGTTGCCGCTATAACAACAAATACTAAAAACAAAATAAAATAATTATTTAAGGGGGGCTTTCATACAACAAAGGCGATTTTTTATAGATAATGGTACGGAACCCTTAGTGCGCGAATTCGATTCGCACTTGGCCGGTTATTTTTAGGGTTCTCTTGACACTTGCTTGTTTTAAGCATCACTAAGCAATTTTTTCATTTTTAGGGTTCCGTAGCCAAATGGCAAAAACGGAACCCTTATAGATTCGTCATGTCTGTCTGTCTGTCCGTCCGTATGTCACAGCCACTTTTTTCCGAAACTATAAGACCTATACTGTTGAAACTTGGTAAGTAGATGTATTGTGTGAACCGCATTAAGGTTTTGATACAAAAATAGAAAAAAAACAGTAAATTTTGGGGGTTCCCCATACTTAGAACTAAAACTCAAAAATTTATTTTTCATCAAACCCATACGTGTGGGGTATCTATGGATAGGTCTTCAAAAATGATATTGAGGTTTCTAATAGCATTTTTTTCTAAACCGACTACTTTGCGCGAGAGACACTTTCAAAGTGGAAAAAAGTGTGTCCCCCCCCCCCCCCCGTAACTTCTAAATTAAGAGAATGATAAAACTAAAAAAAATATATGATGTTCATTACCATGAAAACTACCAGCGAAAATTGGTTCGAACGAGATCTAGTAAGTATTTTTTTTTAATACGTCATCATCATAAACGGCAATTTACCTTTCATTCAATCAACTCAAATATAAAAAAATTTAAAAAACATACTACAAGACTTTTATATTATGTTATTTGCTACTACGGAACCCTTCATGGGCGAGTCCGACTCGCACTTGGCCGCTTATTTACTAGCCGGAGCCCGCTACTTCGTTCGCATGGACTTTATGACTCCGTAAAATGCTCATTAGGCTGAACAAACTTTTAATAAGGCGTCATTTTTATATTTCTTATAGTCTAGCTGAACTACGATTTTGGAAAAGGTTTCATTTTCCAAAATCAATTATACCCTATATGTTGCCCAGGCTTAACAGATATATAACAAAAAAGTTCCATTTGAATCCGTTCAGTATTTCCGGAAGTTAGCGTGTAATACAGACATTTTTTTAACTTACTCTATTACTATGTCTCCTTCGCACCAAATATTTTTTTGAAAATATATTCAATGTCACATTTATTCTACTGTTTTATCTTATACCTTTAAACGAGCAATTCTTGTATATTTATTTATATATATATATACATACATACATACATACTATCACGTCTTTATCCCTAATGGGGCAGACAGAGCATTTTGGGTCTTGCGGTTCTATGCAGAGCTCCAGGGCCGCAAGACCCAAAAGCCACTTTTAGCGTCATGGTGGGCGATAAGATGGAAAAGCAATCAATACAGTGATGGGTTGCTAGCCGCATCGCCTGTTAACATGATTTGCATTTTTGCCAATTCCCTCGATCGGCTTTTACGATCTGCGTGGGAAGAGAAGCAGCTGGTACATTCTAAGTTTTTTCGTTTCTCCCAGACCAGCATGGGAGCATATATATATCTATTTATAAATTTCTGTGACCTCGAAAACGGCTCTAACGATTTTGCTGAAAATTGGTATATGGGGGTTTTTGGGGGTAAACAATCGATCTAGATTAGTCTTATGTTTGGGAAAACGCGTGTTTTCAAGTTTTCATTCGTTTTTCTTTCCACGCAGAATATGGTCGCTAATTTCCTGGCACCGGCCGCCATCCGCTTAGCTCAGTGGTTAAGGATGCTGACCGCTAGAAAGAGTGTTACGGGTTCGAATCCCACTCGGTGACTTACTTTTGATTTTTTTAATGTTCAAGTTTATAAATAATTTTTTATTTTGTACTGTTTTTAGACAAGTTTAAAAAAATGTAATTAATGTTTGAGATGTAACCGACCGAGCAAAGCTCGGTCACTCAGGTACTTATATCTTATACCTTTAAACGAGCAATTCTTATATATATATTTATAAATTTCTGTGATCTCGAAAACGGCTCTAACGATTTCGCTGAAAATTTGTATATTGGGGTTTTCGGGGGTAAATAATCGATCTAGATTAGTTTTATGTTTGGGAAAACGCGTGTTTTCGAGTTTTCATGCGTTTTTCTTTCCAGAATATGGTCGCTAATTTCGTCGCGCCGACCGCCTTGATTTTAGCTCAGTGGTTAAGGATACCGACCGCTAGAAAAAGTGTTACGGGTTCGAATCCCACTCGGTGACTTACTTTTTTTATTATTTTATGTTTAAGTTTATATATAATTTTTTATTTTGCATTGTCTTTAGACAAGTTTAAAAAAATGTAGTTAATGTTTGAGATAACAATATATATTTCTCATAAATATGTCTTACATTACTGATTACGTGAATAAGAATTATGCTTTCGAGTTTTTATTTTATTAAGACTTATGAAGCAACGAAAAATTTACCAATATTTACCGATACAAATTTTAAACAGTTTTTTGTATAGTTTTTGTGGCGCCATCTTTTGGATAATGCTATAAAAACTAACTACTACGCTTAGTGCACACGAGCTGTGTAATAAGTATAAGAGAAATTGACAATAGATGGCGTTACTCCGTGACAAATGCTCTCCCATATCTCTGCAAATGTTGTAAGATTGAGACTCAGAGATTACGAATATCGAAAACGGCAAGAAAGAGTGTTACGGGTTCAAATCCCACTCGGTGACTACTTTTGTTTTTTTTTTTATAAACAAGGTTATATATCATTTTTTAATTTATATTTGATTTTAGACAAGTTTAAAAAAATGTAATTAAGGGACGACTACCTGAATTTTCCGGGGTTCAATGGCGCCCTCATTTAAAATAAAATATTTGAAAGGAAACGGTGATATCATTTAAAATTTCGTCTTGATCAAACCCTAGATAACCCTTTTTACTATTTTATGAAGTACTGTTTATAATTTAAAGTGCGAACGTAAAGCTTTTCTACGCACATTAGCTAAAAGTGGCCGTTTTTCGCAACATATACATAACATATAGACAATATTTCAAAAAATCCCGACGGACAATCTGTGGTTATTATTAAAGTACGTCTTTTTAAAACATTAGGATTTTTTGAAATATTGTCTATATTTGTTGAGAAATGTAATAAAACGCGATTGGGGCGCTGCGTTCGCTCGGCGCCCTCTAACAATATATATTTCTCATAAATATGTCTTACATTTAACTATACTGATTACGTGAATAAGATTTATGCTTTCGAGTTTTGTTTTTTTTATGTTCAAGTTTATATATAATTTTTTATTTTGTATTGATTTAAGACAAGTTAAAAATAAGCGGCCAAGTGCGAGTCGGACTCGCCCATGAAGGGTTCCGAAGTAGCAAATAACATAATATAAAAGTCTTGTAGTATGTTTTTTTAATTTTTATATTTTAGTTGATTGAATGAAAGGTACATTGCCGTTTATGATTTATGACGTATATAAAAAAAACTACTTACTAGATATCGTTCAAACCAATTTTCGCTGGTAGTTTTCATGGTAATGAACAACATATATTTTATTTAGTTTTATCATTCTCTTATTTTAGAAGTTACGGGGGGACACACTTTTTTCCACTTTGGAAGTGTCTCTCGCGCAAAGTATTCGGTTTAGAAAAAAATGCTATTAGAAACCTCAATATCATTTTTGAAGACCTATCCATAGATACCCTACACGTATGGGTTTGATTAAAAATATTTTTTTGAGTTTTAGTTCTAAGTATGGGGAACCCCCAAAATTTTCTATTTTTTTTCTATTTTTGTGTCAAAACCTTAATGCGGTTCACATAATACATCTACTTACCAAGTTTCAACAGTATAGGTCTTATAGTTTCGGAAAAAAGTGGCTGTGACATACGGACGGACAGACAGACAGACAGACATGACGAATCTATAAGGGTTCCGTTTTTGCCATTTGGCTACGGAACCCTAAAAATGAAGTTAATGTTTGAGATGTGACCGAGCAAAGCTCGGTCGCCCAGGTACTACACATAGGATTATGTGAGCAATAATGCAAAACTTATGATGCTGTTATAATGCCAAAATAATTTTGTATTTAATGACTTAAATTTTTATATGGATAATCATCTCAAAACTTTTTAAGGCGTAGAATTATTTTTAGCGATTTTTCGAGCCTAGCTTTCCTTAAAGATATTTATTTTCATTTAAGCCCACCGTTTTCAGTACATAAAGGCAGGATTAATACAGGCATATCAGATATAAAAAAAAAACTTTCAAGCTTACAGCGTTTAATTAACATAAATTTAGATATTTACACGGAAATACTTAATGTACGTTAACTAAAATAGCTTAAAATAATATATCACGTTTTAAAGGCACAAACATCGATGTAAGTACATAACATAACTCAAACACATCAAATGGTTCACAAATCACAATAAATAGTTCGGTAACATGATAACTTAACAGAGGATAGCGATTACATTCTTCATCATCATCATCGTCATCAGTGAAGTTCACTGCTGGACAATAAGCAAGCCTCCACCGATTTCCTAAATGACTGGTTGAAATTGGGTTGCATTTCTGGCGACCTTGCATGGATCATTATACCACCTAAGCTGATGTGTGTTTCCAAAATATACTAACAGATTGGGTGGTGTACCCGAGATACTTCTATCAGTTTAGGTGTTCAGATGATGAGACGTGTGCTAAAGACACACTATTTGACACCAGAATACCTCACGGACTTAATACACTTGAAGTGAAACGACTTGCCAAGCTATTTTATTTGTAGGTAGTATATTTCTCAGGATAAAACCATCCCAGAAGCAGTTTGAATTTAAATTATGTAAGCTATTTTAATGAAATGGAACCAAAAACGGAAAAATTAAAGTGTTACCGATCGCTACCCTCCTCGAAGACCTCGTAGTTTCAGTGACAATCAAACCACTGGCACAAAACAAAAATCGCTTAAAATAAATGACACTGACTTTAAATTCTTAACTTTAAAAGTTCATGATTTTGCTGAAAAAATCCTTAATCTATACATATAATAAAACAGTAAAAAAAGTGTGTCTGTACATTAAATATATTTCCAAAAAAAAAATTGGCGGCGATGGAGACGTAGTAATAGAGTAAGAATTGAAAAAAAAATGTCTGTCTGTTTGTCTGTTTGTCTGTATGTCTGTTTGTCTGTTTGTCTGTTTGTCTGTTTGTACACGCTAATCTCCGGAAATACTGGACGGATTCGAATGAAACTTTTTTTGTTATTTAGCTATTAAGCCTGGGCAACATATAGGGTATAAATAATTTTGGAAAATGGAACGCCTGATGCAGAACCATAATGGTCCAGCTAAACTATAAGAGATATAAAAATGCCGCCTTAGTAAAAGTTGTTCAGCCTGATGAGCATTTTCCAGAGACATAAAGTCCACGCGAACGAAGTTGCGGGCTTCGGCTAGTACTTAATATGAATTTCTGGACACTCATTCAACAGCAGTAGCAAGCAGATGCATTTTTTAATATCACAAATTGAACTGGAAAAAATAAATGCCAAAGTCTATTTTAAAACACGAATAGCTTCCATATTTTCCTTGGTTCCGTCAAAAGCTACGTGCATGCCCAATATTTATATTAATCTTTACAATTTAATTGGAAAAGATACCAATGAAGCAACTCATCAAAGCTAATGCTACTAAAGATACAGGCGTTCTGTTCTCTGCAGAATTAGGCTTTAGTTTGTTAGTGATCTTGTTTGTTACATTCTTTATTTTATTCACAAACTTGTCCAAAATATCTGTTCTGGGCGTGACGTCACAAGCCGTGTGGCTGATCGCTTCCAAAACAGGAGCAGAGAAAACTCTGAAGTTTACTTCGCTGGCATTCAACTTCAAATACATCCAAACGGGCAACTTATTCGATAGAATCCATAGATTGTCGTTGTAGTCTACTTTTATATCAGTAGGATACACCATCGTCTCGTTGTTCATGTAGATTCTTCCCTGGTTTTTCATCACATAGTCCTTATTTGAAGTTTTCCAGCATGCTACAGCATCTAAGTTAACCAGTGAGTAAAAGAGAACTCCAGTATTAGGGTCGAGGAAAGAAGCACTGGACTGTGCGTTTGGTCCTCTGTTTCCTAATATTTTGAACGCATCGAAGTTACTCATAGCTACAGACGTATTCCTTAAATACTCAGTCGAGACGGAAAATTCATTAAAACTAGACATCGGGTGGAAGTACAAAGTGCTAAAGCCGTCAGCATTAGGTCCAGAAATGCCCATGCCGAAGATGGCATCAGTCCATGAAAAATTGTATCCTTTGATATTGAAATCGCACGCAAGCGGATCGGGGTTGAAGTAGTGGTGTTCGATCCTCCACGACTCGTTCTTTTCCCAAGAGTAAACAACCAAGCCTGCTTTGCCGAGGTCACCAGCATAGGCGTAAGTTTTGTCACAATTAGAGTCTTCTACCACAATGTTGGCGAATCCTGAATCTTGTTTGACTTGGTCATTAGGGAAGGTGTATCTCCTGATAAGGTTGTCGGTTTTAAGGTCATAAATGATAATTCCTGGCGGGTACTTTGTGGCGTTGGCTTCGAGGTTGCCAATCTTCCCGTTGTCGAGCACCCAAAGCCTGGCGCAGCGGTCGACGCGGACCCTGAAGGGGGAGATGATTTCGGGAGGATTCTTGTCGCTGCCGGTGGAGTGTGCAGCCCAGCTTGGGTACGGCATCAGCTTCGGAGAGGTCGAATTACCTGAAATTGAGATATTTCAAGGGTAAACTCCAGTATTTTAGTCATGAAGCTAGATATTAAATGTGGATTCTCTAGTACGTAACGTACTTCTCATAATTCAGTACATTACTAGAAATTTACATTGAGAAATAAATATCATGTCAAAGTAAAATAAAATTAAATAGTTTTATCTCATGATTTCAACTCTTTTTATTGGAATGAAGTTCATTTTGGACTGTACGGACTTGGCGGATGGGGTTTATTACGTTGGTTGCTGGAATTTTTTGTAATTTCGTTCCAACCGAGTATTCCACGACACTCTTTTTTTTAGTTCAAAAGCTACTAACACACTACTAGGTTTTCTTACTTACAAAATGTAATATATTTTATTTCATTTAAATGAAGTGAATTCTGTCGGCGCGTTACAAAGACCGCGCTGAACCAACTATTTGAACAAATGCATCAAAAACAATTTGACGTGTCCACTTCCGTGCCCCCCAGAAAAATCCAGCCTATTAATCATGAGATTGAATGGAAGAGTAAAATGTACCTTTCGGTTCATGATACCGTGGCACCTGACATTCAAAAGGTCGTGTCGACCAGTCGTTGAACTGGCCCGGTCGACCTCGAAGCCCTGACATTGCCGTCGAGGTCCGGCGGACATCCGCATTGAGTAATGTACTTTAAAGTCGATTTCCTTCGTTTTACACCCCTGAGGGTATTAAGGGGTGTTATATTTAAAGTTTAGTAAGTTTGGCGTATGACCCAGAAAATGAATTGAATTTAGATTACGTGTTTTGTCTTAAGGTTTGGATTGTTCCAGAACAGAATTCCGTGCTGTACCTCATTTGAAATAATTGAATATATGGTCACCGTAGAAGATTTAGTTAATATCGGTTCGATATGACATCGCAGGCAGACTCTCTGCGACCACGAAGAATGTACTTAACTCCTATTCAAAACGTTAGACGAAACAAAATAAACGTACGTGCTAAGCCCCGTTTACATAATAAATTAATAATGATTAAGATAATATTTGAAATCTTTCCCAATTGATTTGTGTGGTAAGACCAATAAGCTGGCTGGCATTCAAGCACTCGAAAACACTTCAAACCTTTGTTTGATATTTATCTTTCACACTGCACAAATCATACTTGGTATTGTGTGCCTAAGCACCAGGGTAAATGCAATTGCGTAATTTGTGGTTTTAATCCCGTAATTGTTAACTTATATCTTAACAGTACCTTTGGTTTACTAAACAAGACATTATTTTCCGATACTACCTAATTTCCGGTAACTGTTTCTGTGAAAAGTGGTCCGACAAGATCTACGCAAACATTTACAAATGCGTTCCCGCTTTCAGTCCAAACACAAACAGTTTCAAGCAGTTCCCAAGACACATTGTGTTGTGAATTGTAAAATGACTTGACTAAAGGAGAATTGGAATAGATTTTATGGAAACTTGATTAAATGACACTATTTTTGAGAGAAATGGCTAACGCACGCCTTTCACCCCCGGGAATGGGTTTTGTGGAGTTCGAACTCCGAACTTCGAACCCACTAAAACTCCATGGTGCCTCTAATATTTTTTTTGCCGGTTTGCATGGTCGTTAGCTAAACCCGAATCTTCAAACCCTCGGGACTATTGTGTAGCCACACTTAATTGAAGAAGTTATTTCTATAATAATTTCAACAAGAAGCGCATGGGCACATTTCACCTTCGTCATATACACCTGCACCAAATAAGTGATCAAAAACTGACGGTATGATATATTGCGGGACACATAGTGCGACGAGCCGATGACCGATCAGGCAAAAAGGTTCTCGAATGGCGACCACGTATTGGCAAGCGAAGTGTAGGACACCCACCCACAAGGTGGTCTGACGACCTGACCAAGGTCGCTGGGAAGCGTTGAATGCAGGTCGCTCTAGATCGGTCATTTTGGAAATCCTTGGAAGAGGTCCTTGTCCAGCAGTGGACGTTATGCGGCTGAAATGATGATGATATTTTAAAAAACGAGATCTTTTAAAAGGTCTTTGCAGTACTATGGGGCCAAAAGGCATTTTCATAAATTGCGATACTGCTCTTCATATCTCTATTCCATGTAACCTTCTCTCTTGTCTGTATAGCTAATGATGCAAGATCAGATAGTAAACACATCGTTATTTCTAACGATATTTGATCGATATCATCTTTTTGCTAACCTTTAGTGCAACGCCTATTGGTTTTCTATGCCAATTGGTTTCTTTTTCATAATAGTGTTTGTTTTTGCCTTTATAGACTTTGACTTATGACGACCTCCGTGGCGTAATGGTCAACACGCTAGACCGCCAATCCGGAGGTCCTGGGTTTGATCCCCAGCCAAGGCAAGTTGGAAAATGGCCTTTTTCAAATTGTCCTGGGTCTTGGATGTTTATCTATATATGTATTAGTTATAAAATATAGTATCGTTGAGTTAGTATCCCATAACACAAGTCTCGAACTTACTTTGGGGCTAGCTCAATCAGTGTAATTTGTCCTATATATTTATTTATTTATTATTTATTTATAGAAAATCCATGCTGGTCTAAGAGAACAGAAAAAACTTAGAATGTACTAGCTGCTTCATTCATTGCAGCCATTTGTAAAATTATTGCGCAAATATTTTCCCAAGAAGATTTGACTTCTGGCTCATGGTGTTTGTATTAGAACAAGCATATGATACATTATCATTATCAAAGTTCTCTTTGGTCTCCACTGCAGGAACACGATCCTCTTTGTACTACTAGAGCTATACTTGACCAGAGCAGTTACAGGATTTAGCCTACACTCTGCACGCTCGCCAGACAGGTTAGAGAATCATATCATACAACTTACCAGATATATTTACGTAGTTCAAGCTAGCCGGCACTCCATTCCTCCACCGCGGCACCGTTATGAACAGCTTGTCTTCCCAAATCTCCAAGCCCATGGGAATGTTATTCTCAGGGATGAAGCTTTTCGAAGCTATAGCCTGCTCCCTTGCTTCTGGAGACGGGAACTGGTAGTCCAGCTGCTTCCACTCGAAGCGAATGTTTAGCTGGTCCATGCAGCTGATGGCGCAGACCAGGTGGAAGGCGATGAGGCCCGTGAAGACCCTCATTTTGAAGCTGGAAGGATAAAATATAGATTTTAATTGAATGAGCGAGCAAAGCGAGCGAGGTCTCTAAATCGAGTTAAGGGATAAAATACATTGTATGTTTGTTTTTATTTGATTTATTTAAAAACTTTATTGAGCCAAAAGCTACAATAGGTTTTTACTGCGATAAAGGCCAAACCCATGGTCCGATTTTAATGAAATTTGGTAGGCTTGTAAGAAATATCAATAGAATTTATAAGTTCGTTGGGCATCAAAATCGGTTCAATAGTTTTTGAAATATTAATAAAAATGTCTAGAAAATATTAACTGCGAGGTCTAGGTTCGCGGCAAACTACTAAGTTAATAACTCAAGAAAAAAAATATCTTAAGATGTTTTTAAACAAGCAAAGATTGCGAGTCTTCTTGAACAATCTGGCGTTGATATGAATGTATGTTAGTTCGATGATAATGATAACTCAAATATCTTTGATAGGAGCTTCATGAAATTTGGTAGGCGTGAAGATGTTATTAATAGAATTTGAAGTTCGAATATGAGCCAAATCGGTTAAGGGGTTGTTGATTTATGGGAATAAGAGTTCGGGGCGAACTACTAGTTAATTCATATAACTTTATTACAAATTTAATAAGTGAACTTAAAGCCAAGGCTTTTACTAGTTAACACACTGGTAGATATAGCAGTTAACACACTGGTGTTGCTGAGAAAAGAAGATTATAAAAGGAGAATGTTTCTACTACTTCTTTTACCGCGTAGATGAGTCAATCGACGAAAGAGGCGAATACCTAGGGATCATTCGACCTATATAGAAATATGATATTTTCAAAACCAGTTCCTATACTATACTTAGAAACCAGTTCTCTTCTACATTTGCACAATTCGTAACCGTCAAAAATAGGATAACTATGTCATAACATAACCAGTCCATATGGGCTACATTAAGGTTACTTCACACTATAAATCATACAATTGTTGTATGACTTGTAGGTACATTGTACAAATGTTCACTTTTTTTGTGAACGTGCTACGTTCGTTTTGCTTGGATTATTTAAAAAAATAGGTTTAGATATTTCTTGAAAACCGTTGTTTCCTTATTAATTTTTATTACAATTTATAATTTTGGTGTATATTGGGTTTTTGACTCACTCCTAAAAAAAGGAGGTAATCTTTCATTCTTCGTCGTGATCTTTCATTTTTTATTTAGGTATGTTCAGTGTTCACTAATTATTCGAATACGCCTGGACTGATTTGAAATTATTATTTTTTTGTTTGAAAGGGTATACTTGTGAGGTGTTTTCATAGAAATTTTATCAAAATCGGGTTTTTTTAATGTCATAAAAAAATTTACCCATATTTAGATGCAACGTTTTTATCTGATAAACATCTGATAATCACAGAGCTACTAGTTTTTATTATGGTGTTAGTAAGGATGAGTAATGAAATATAATTACCTACTATGTTCTTACATTAAGGCCATACCCAAATTTTCCGGGGTCCAGTGGCGCCGCCATTTAAAATAAATCATTTAAAAGGAAACGGAGATATCATTTAAAATTGTGTCTTGGTCAAGTTCTAGATACCCATTCAAAGTATTTTTTAAACTACTTTTTGTACTTTAAAGTGAGAACGTGAAGCTTTTCATTTGCGAAAAACGGCCACTTTTGGCTAATGTGCGTAGAAAAGCTTCACGTTCTCACTTTAAACTATAAACAGTAATTCATAAAATAGTTTTAAGGGTTATCTAGGGCTTGACCAAGACACAATTTTAAATGATATTTCCGTTTCCTTTTAAATGATTTATTTTAAATGGCGGCGCCACTGGACCCCGGAAAATTTGGGTATGGCCTTAAATGAATTCGTAGTGCATGAGTAGCAAAATGAGATAAAAGAAATAAGGTAAAGATGGATTAAATTCATATATTATCAGATCTTTCCTTGCCAGAAGTCAACGTTAGTAACAGCCTCTTTGACTCTTTGCTATGTACATATAAGTTCTTATCGTATACCTACTTAAAAAATAATTTATGTAAGAAAAAGACGATAAATTTAAGTGTGCCAGTGCCAACCCTAATGTAGCACCGGTGCAGTGGGTGAATAACCTTGAATCATGTGAAGGTAAAGGCATTTTTGGACTTCATTGTAGACGCCAGACGTGGCCCGCATTGAAAACATTAACATTCATTGATAAACAAACAATAGTAGACCTACAAATTTATCTATGGGCTAATACAGTTGTAAGTTATAAGTTGTTGTAAACTGTCACGTCAACGCGATTGCGGAGAGGTTGTAAGTCAGGATATGTTCTGTAAAATTTGTGGGTTGTAATTTTCAAGAATCTTGTTCCAAATTATAAGTATTACAGATTTTAGAAGCTTGTATAATATAATTATGCTAATCTTACTCATTTTCTTGAATTTATTTTATGATGATGTTACCTTTGTTCATATTTAGTGAAAAGATAAATAAAAATATTTCTAGTAAGTAGTAAGTAAAGTTATTGTTTCCATTTTTAACTGACTTCAAAAAAGAAGGTTAACAGTTTGAATCATTTTTTTTTCATTTGAATCTATATCGTAGATATATACTTATTCCCCGATTTCTCGAAGTCACCTAGATCAATTTGGAAAATTCTTTTTTGTTTGAAGGGCATACTTGCGAGGTAGTGCCTTATAAATTTTATCAAAAACGGAAAAGTAGGTATTTTAACGTTGAAGTCTAAAAAATATCTTGTTTAAATTAACTAGAAAGGTAAACAAGAATGCTATTTTGGAAGGACCTCGACGTAAATGCAATTATGTAGTTTATTTCCTCGTTTTCAAATCAAGTTAGTTCGTTGTAGAGGTCTTGGGAGTTAATCTGATGACCGATGGGATAGAAAGGCATTGGAGATGAGCTCTGGAGGATATATATGAATTTATTTTTTAATGTTTTTTTAATTAACAAAATTTTGTTGTAATTTGACATGTCGTTTTAAAATTAAAGCTAGAGTACGTTTGTATGGAAAACTGTAGGGTAGAAGCGTTCTTAATAATCCCCTTACCCTAGACTTTTCTATACTTAACCGTAGTCTACATTTTATTTTAAAACCACATGTCAGATTTCGGTAAAAATTTGTGATTTTAAAGCAATTGCAATTATCCATGGTTATAATTGGTTGTAAAATTATGAACTGGAAAGAATATATAAGGATGTAGAAGTTTCCCATTCTCCAAAAATGATATAACACACTATATTTTATTCCAAGTTCATATTTCACTGTAAAAACTAGTTATAAGAATGTGCAATATCTTTGAAATTACAGAATTTTGCCGAAATCGGGCATGTCGTTTCGAAATAAAACGTAGACTACGTTTGTATGGAAAAGTGTTATTTGGTCTAGGGTAAGGGGACTCTTATTCAAAGGAACGATGGTCTACGAAGTTTGAGGCATCATGGCTTTTGCAGCTTTATTAGGCTACAACATAACTCCTTTTGAATGACTAATTGCCTTTGACTCAATGTAGTATAATGTACATTAAAAAATACACATCAAACCAATAACTCCTTAACGCATACATACATACATACTATCACGTCTTTATTCCTAATGGGGCAGACAAAGCATTTTGGGTCCTGCGGTTCTATGCAGAGCCCAGGGCCGCAAGACCCAAAAGCCACTTTTAGCGTTATGGTGGGCAAGAAGATGGAAAAGCAATCAATACAGTGGTGATACAATACAGTGATGGGTTGCTAGCCGCATCGCCTGTTAACATGATTCGCATTTTTGCCCATTCCCTCGATCGGCTTTTACGATCTGCGCGAGAAGAGAAGCAGCTGGTAAATTCTCAGTTTTTTTTTTATTTCTCCCAGACCAGCATGGGGACTCCTCAACACAATCGTTTGAAAACATTATGACAACACCTAAGCGACATTCTTGCAAAAACCGGTTTGGACCTAGCACCTAATGGACCCTAGGAATACGAATGCAATACTAAATCGTAATATTAAACGGTCAATGACTTACATAATGCTAATCAACGTAAGGCCACACCTTCAATCGTAGCTATGAAATTACCTAGATGGCCTAGATACGCATGTGGGCCTATATCGAGAAAAATGACTAGTGACTCTTAAAAGTAAAGCAGAGTTGGGCCAAATGTAATATAACTACTGATTTACATTTTTAATAGACTTCAAAAAAAGATGAGGTTATCGATTCGTCGTAATCTTTTTTAGCGTTTCGTAGTAAACAAGGAACCCTTATAGTTTCGCCATGTCTGTCTGTCTCTCTGTCTGTCTGTCTGTCCGTCCGTGGCTTTACTCAGAGACAATAAGTATTAGAAAGCTATAATTTGGCATGAATTTGTATATTAATCATGGCAAAGAAGTCGTAAAATAAAATCTTTTTTTTATTGTAGCTGCCATACAAGTAAAGATGGAGTTAATTTTTTGTCGACAAACACAATGTGTGAATTGTCGTTGAATAGGTCTGTCAAAAATATTGTGAGCTTGTAAACACCATTTTGCGATTCTTTTAATATTGTTTGTCTGTTTGTAATAACTTTATTGTACCAAAACAAACACATATACAAAGACAGCTTACGAAAGAGCAAATATACAAAGGCGGACTTATACCATGTAGGGATCTCTTCCAGTCAACCTGCGAATATTTGGGTATAAACTGCGATTTTTTGTTAGAGTCAAGTGTCCCCACGTACTACGGCACAATAGGCGGACTTAAGGGTCCTCCGACCCTAGACCAAAATACAACTTTCCATACAAACGTAGTCTACGTTTTATTTCAAAACGACATGTCCAATTTGAGCAAAATTTTGTAATTTCAAAGATATTGCAATTATCTAGGTTTATAACTAGTTTCCGACAGTAAAATATGAACTTGAAATAGAATATAGTGTTTTATATCATTTTTGACCATTAGTATGGGAAACTTCTAAATCGTTATATTTTCTTTTCAGTTCATAATTTTAATATCGGAAACCAGTTATAACCCTAGATAATTGCAATTTCTTTACAATTACCAATTTTTACCGGAATCTGACATGTGGTTTCAAAATTAAACGTAGACTACGTTTGTATGGAGAAGTCTAGGGTCGGGGGACCCTTAATACTAAAAAGCATTCTCTAAAAGCCAACCTTTGGGTTGGTAATAGGTATACGATCTTAAGGTGCCTACTCACGACACAATTTAGCATACAATCTACTGTAACAATCTGGTGCTGTGCTTACTGCAGATTGTCATGTGTGTAGACGTGTTGTGGCCCACAACACGTACACGGGTGCAGTAGAGCAACAAATTGTTGCTGCAGATTGTGTCGTGTGTAGCCACCTTAAGATCTAATACCTATTACAAAACCAAAGGTTAGCTGTTAGATAATGTTTTTAACATTTTTTTTTGGGGGTTAACAATCGATCTAGATTAGTCTTATGTTTGGGAAAACGCGTGTTTTCGAGTTTTCATTCGTTTTTCTTTCCACGCAGAATATGGTCGCTAATTTCCTCGCGCTGGCCGCCATCCGCTTAGCTCAATGGGTAAGGATGCTGACCGCTAGAAAGAGTGTTACGGGTTCGAATCCCACTCGGTGACTTACTTTTGTTTTTTTTTTTTATGTTCAAGTTTATATATAATTTTTTATTTTGTACTGTTTTAGATAAGTTTAATAAAATGTAGTTAATGTTTGAGATGTAACCGACCGAGCAAAGCTCGGTCACCCAGGTACTAAACTTTAAATAAATAAATATTATGTCGAGGAAGGAAAATCCTAAGGATTTTCATACAATAGAGTATTTATGAACAGATGTCAATGTTGAAAAGCAATTAATCAAGTGTCCTTACGATATTGTATAAGTACAATAACAAATCAGTGAACAAGGCCGATTTTGCGTGGATTTTTCCTTTGCTTACAAGTATAGAAGCAAGACCTTGTAGATTTTTAAAAAATACGGACAAATGACTCAGATTGAGCTAGCCCTAAAGTAAGTTCGAGACTTGTGTTATGGGATACTAACCCAACTTTACTTTATTATATAACATTTATATGTATATGTAGGTAAACATCCAAGACTCAGGTCAATCTGAAAAGGATACCATCTTGACCTGATCGCGTATCGAACCGGAGACCTCCGGTGTGACAGCGTGGCATGATAATCACTAGGCCACAGGAGATCGTCAAGGTATATGGTGTTATATTATGACCTCGAATCTGCAAACGCAGCTTTGGACTAACCTATACCAAAGATAATATAATTACTAACGTAACAGATACCCAACGCCATACAAACGATTGGAGAGGCCGTAAGCACGCAAAACTGGAGTTGCGGAGCAGCCTCTCAGAGATGGCAGCACACACGACTAGCCAAAAAGTTGACGAAGGAAGTATTGAATATACTTTAAAAAAATATATTGCATTTCATATAAGTCTTATTTAAATAATTAGAGTAATACTTTATTTAAATACTAGTTATAAAAGATTTTTATGTTTTAATTTTTACCTTAAAGCGCCATCTAGTTACAAGGAAAAGAAATAATAATGTTTATATGACGATGGGTAGGCATGCCTATACCCATTAGGTGGTTAGACAACCTCGTTAGGAGCTAATCAATCTTTCTAGAATAAATAGGGAGCCTGCCTGACGTCATCCCTCCTTGGAAACGCATTTATGCTAAATAAAAGCATTTATGTAACAAAGTTGTGGTCGGGTAACTTTTATAAGTCGGGTAACTAAATAGTTTTCAAAGAAATTACATTGTAATTTTCATGTGTAGACAGTTTCATATGAAAACGCCATCTAACTGATGGAGGAGGAACTTTAAAGTAAAATTAATCGCCAACGTAACGCATCCGTAGCGTCATCTATTATTTGACAGGCAAACTCCTCGACTTTCAAGCAATGTCTTAATAACTTTATAACGGCCGAACCGATTTACATCAAACATAGCTAAGAACCACCGCAGGGGTACTTGCTTTCATCTAAAAAAACCGCATCGAAATTGGTCCATCCGTTCAAGCGCTACAATGCTACAGTCAGACAAATAGAGAGACATTGGCGTCAAACTTATACCTCTCTGTTTTGTCGGGATTAAAAAGAACATTTAAAGGATACTGTCACGTATTAAGAGTGAGGTTCACGTCAAGGCTCCCTAGACCAAAAGTGCCATTTTTGAAACGCTGAGACTCCCAAACGACTGATTTATCCATACAAAAAACCGTTCGTTTCATGACTCCGCGTTTGAAAAATCGCACCACTGTCCATGCACACGAACTTGAGCTATCAAACTCTGCACATGGCCGTACCTAACGTAAAGCAAATTAAATTATATGCTCTACTTACAAGACCCCAATCACGCAATAATTAAGTATATATTTCTATTACTACATATTCTTTATTACCTAGACCGTTTAAACATGATGAAAGTAGTAGAATATTTTTTACCGAGAGTTTAAACATGATGAATGTAGTAGATTTTTTTTCGAGATCTCTGATTACCTTTTAGGCTGCGTTTCCACTGAAGCGGAGCAGAGCGGAGAGGAGAGAAATTGACCATTCACAATGCTCGAAATCTCCGCTCCGCTTCAATTCAAAACAGCGGAGCGGAGATTTCGAGCATTGTGATTGGTCAATTTCGCTCTGCTCCACTTCAGTGGAAACGTAGCCTAAGGCTCTGACCAGCTACTTAGGACGCGCGACCTTTCCGCGCGCACTACACGAGACATTTTTGCTATGCATTTTTAACAGCAGCGAAAGATGGAGAGGCGACGGTCTTTAAAAAATTCGGCATTTCCATACCAAAGTGTGCAGCCGCCCTAGCAATTTTTATGGGAATGTCGATTTTTTTTCTATTTTTGACTGTTATTTTATTATCATTATACTATAGTGATCTTGTATAGCCTGTGGTTCGATTTATTACGGTTATGTCTCTTTCACGTTGCGTAAATAACCACTTCATACATCTAAAGATTTATAAAAGGTTTGATAATTTTTACATACCCGCATAAGGTTTACAAGGACATTTTCCCCACAATTTCTGGTTCAAGGAAAAGGACAATAGCTAAAGATTACTTCAATCGTTTCGTTTAATTAATCTGCTAAAGATACATTTTAATTACCAAGATTTGTAATTACCAATTTTTTTATTGCCCTCGTGAACATTACTTTGCGCTATTTTGGTAATTATTTTTACTTGATATTACCTCATTGCGTATCATTATTTTACACTTTTAAGCTAATTTGTATGTAATTTAACAATCTAATTCATTCTTGTAATTCGTATTGATTTTTTTTTGCAGGACTTCCAAAATTATTTTGTCCTGGCTGGTGCCCGCGACTTTGTCTGCCCAGGATTATCACACAATACGAGTATCTTTATAAATTGTAGCCTATTTGTTATTCTGATGTATAAGCTATATTATTGTAAAGTTTAATTAAAATCCATTCAGTAGTTTTTACGTGAAAGAGTAACAAATATTCATTCATCCATCCATACTTACAAACGTTTGCGTTTATAATATTAGTAAGATTACTTTCGTGTTAGATTTCAATCATTTTTCATGACTTGTTCTTTTCTTTTTCACTTTTTAATCCCGCGGGATTAAGAAGGGAGTCTTAAGTCCTACTATCGTTAATATACTAGGGATAAAAACATAGTTTTTCGAATAAATGAGATGTTAATTTTCCGATGAGTAAATGTACAAGGAAAAAGGACAATCGTACGATTACTTCATCCGTGTCGTCTGTAATGAATCCTGCTCACGATACTCATTGCACGTGATGTTGATTTGGATTTAATTACAATTGTTTAACATAGCCTAGCTTAACAGTGTCGTTCATTGACCATTGAAATTAATCCCATGAACTACTGCAAGCCAAAAAGTCGCATTTGTACCAGTACAATGGATGATACTACTCAATGTAACTAGAACAAAATGCGAGTCTCAGACCTAGTTTCAATCTCAATATTTTCCAAGGAGAAGGTTGGTTGGAAGGGAATGGTTCTGCAATGATTTGTATTGTACCTCATTGAAAGGGACACACTAACTTGACTGAGTTTACATCATAATTAAAATATATTTTTTTATTTTTTTTTAAAACTTAAAACCGACTTCACCCCCAAAGTACACAACCGGTTTGATAAAATTTCAACGATTATTCGAAGACGGTTGAATGGATTTGAATATTTCTTTTTTTGTTTGGAAGGGATACTTCCGAGGTGGTCCCATAGCAATTCTATCAAAACAGGTTTGGGAGCGAAGTCGGTTTTTAGTTTTAAAAATTATAATTTAACTTTTTCATACCAAAAATTCTTGTAATATTTCGTTATATTTTTAACAAGTATTATTTTCCTTTACAATTTGATAAATCTACACTAATCTACACTAAAATTATAAAAAGAAAAGATTTGTATTTTTGTATTTTTGTGTTTGTGTACGTAGGTAATGAATGAATAAACTCTAAAATTACTGTCCTGATTCAAAAATTCTTTCACCATTAGAAAGCTACATTCACCCTCAGTAACATAGGCTATATTTATTGCTTAAAAAGATTAGGGATCCTTACTAAATCTTTAGTTACGTAAACCAAGGTTTAAAAAAATGCCACCACTATGTCCACCCGTGCGGAGCCGGGACGGGCCGCTAGTTTATAATATAGAGAATCAATGATGGCCAAAATTATGATCAAAATAGGCCCCAGACGCTCACACCCACGAAACGACCGCAAAATTCCGATTAGGGCATCCGAAGGTGAACTACATCGGTCCTACGTAATTACAGACAGACAGACGGACTGATGGGAGAAATATATTAAGTATTTTGAAATGGTTTTTCCTGCCTCTCGTATAGTATCTTTAAAAAATTTATTCCTGTTTTTCGTAACTGACTGGTAGAGAATGCATTAACATTAAGTCCACCTTTTGTACCATGATGGTCATTAGAGATTAAATAAATAAATAAAATTACTAAATATATTTTAGTAATAATTTTTCAAAACTAAAAACTTATTTCACTTCCAAACTACACAACCAACAAACCTGAAAAATATGCCCTTTCAAAGAAATAAAGAATTTTCCAAGTCGATCCAGGCGTCTTCGAATAATAAGAAAAACAGCAGTGGACGTTATGCGGCTGAAATGATGATGATTATGATACAGAAAAAAATCGGGACGAATTGATAACCTCCTCCTTTTTGGAGTGGGTTAAAAAGTACCTTACATTATTTTTCTAACGCCAAAAATTTGAGCGACTTTTCCTAACCCAAAGGTAAGGTTAGATAGAACACAATTTATTTATACAGGAGACGCTTTATGTAATACATATTCAAAGATATCAAAGCCCTTTTTACTTCAATAGCAGCAGTGGCCTTCCTAATTTGATAGGCTTACCTTTCTACGCACAAGGTAAACCATTATATAAATAAATTAGATCATATTCCGTAAGTACCTACGCAAAAACAAGTCTTATTTACAAGTAACTTAAGCTTTGACATTAATTAACTTTGAATATATTTGGTCTGAATCATTTTATTATTATCTGAATAAGTAATAAATACCTACGTCTCAGTCTAACTACTAACAGTCGTTCTCTAAGGCTCAAGTTCTGGAATGAATTGGCACAAGACATTATAAACTTTTATATACTATTTATTATATTATCCTACTTCCTACTATTATTATAAACGCGAAAGTTTGTAAGTATGGATGGATGGTTTGTTACAGTTTCACGTAAAACTACACTTTACAATAATATAATTACATCAGAATAACACATAGGCTACAATTTATAAAGATATTGTGTGATAATGCTGCGCAGACGAAGTCGCGGGCACCAGCTAGTAATAAAGAGTTACGGCTTTCTAGCAGTATCCATAATTCCAGACCGAATATATTAGAGTACAAAAATACGAAGAAACGCTTCGAGAAAAGTGAGTTTCGTCTTGGCGGGCGCTCTCCCGTGCACCCAAATAGAGAATCCCCTTGGGATCGAGGTTCATTATTCCATCGCACGCGACATTTCTTCGCAGTTAAGTGGGCGCGCCGCTATGAATGGCCATGACATCAAAACGCATGAGGCGAGATTTGACTTAGAATTAGAAGTGATCAGCTACCCGTAGGATATTTTGGTGACATTCGATTTTTTTACTCATATAAGGTCTAGCAACATATACTGAAACTATTGTAAACATGATAGTGAACAACTTTCCCCAAGAACGTTTAGCGAAATATGAACAAATAAGTTAGGCTTTCCATACAAACTCGGATCAGCGACACGGTCAACTTGTATGGGAGTCCAAAAATTACTTTTAATATTTCTCAGAAATGACAATTTTTGTTTTTATTTATTGGACTATACTGCCTTTACATAGAAATAAAATTAAACGTGCTTTGACAGTAAAAGTGCGCTGCCAGCCGATGTCAGTGCAGTGTGAATCGGTGCTTAGGCAAACCTTCTTAAATTTCAATCATCATCATCAGGTCTCTTTCTCTCCACTGCAGGAGCACGACCCTCTCTGTACTACCAGAGCCAAACTTGACCAGAGCAGAGAGGACATGCCCTACACTCTCCACGCCGGCCAGACGGGTTGGAGAGGTCTCATTGATGTTTATGAGCTTTGTTTAGCTTGTATTCCCTAAGTCGCCTTTTACGACATCCACGGGAGGACTTGTAATGGCCCTATTCTACTCTGCAACCACACGGCTACACGGTGACGTGTATAATTACGTGTAACTTACTTGCATATATTATTACTCATTTAACACAACATACAACTGTTTTTCCTTAACAATGGCTCAGTGTACATACAGTTTAAAATAACTTTATGGGCAATAAATTATCGGAAACAAAATGTATGACTCAGGCAGTCATACAAATAGGTAATTTAATAAGGCAGCTCTGTGAAAACTGTACGGTGGTAGACAAATACGTTTTTGAATTGTTTGAAACACCTGCGAGTGGATGGAGAAATTAGCTGTACTATAATAACTGGCCAAGTGCGAGTCGGAGTCGCGGACGAAGGGCTCCGTGCCGTTGTCTACGAAAAATCACATTTGTTGTATAAAAAAAATCACTTAAATAGGTATTTATTTTATTCTTAAAAATTAACAAACCTTTGCTAAACCCTTTTTTAGTTAAATATGTTTTGTCTCGTTCTTTAAATGTCAAATGTTGAAAAAAGGAAAAGGGACAAAGCATGTTCTATTCTAATAGCGACAGAAATACATCATCTGTGAAAATTTCAACTGTCAAGCTATTACGGTTCATGAGATATAGCCTGGTGATAGATGGACGGACAGACTGACAGAGGAGTCTTAGTAATAGGATCCCGATTTAACTCTTTGGGTACAGAACGCTAAAAAACAAAAGACTACGTGAAAAAATTACAAAAATGTGCATCTATTTTTCTTATTTGTGATATCCCACTCAGATTAAGATGAATCTAACCTGTACCTGGGCATTTGAGGCTTATGCCCAGCAGTGGGTTTTGAAAGCTGATGATGATGATGATGAACGTACCTTTCATAAGAAATTGAGTACCTGGGTGACCGAGCTGTGCTCGGTCGGTTACATCTCAAACATTAACTACATTTTTTAAAACTTGTCTAAAAACAGTACAAAATAAAAAATTATAGGTATATAAACTTGAACATAAAAAAAAAAACAAAAGAAGGTCACCGAGTAGGATTCGAACCCGTAACACTCTTTCTAGCGGTCAGCATCTTTAACCGCTGAGCTAAGCAGATGGCGGCCGGCGCGACAAAATTAGCGACCATATTCTGCGTGGAAAGAAAACCGAATGAAAACTCGAAAACACGCGTTTTCCCAAACATAAGACTAATCTAGATCGATTGTTTACCCCCAAAAACCCCCCATATACAGATTTTCAGCGAAATCGTTAGAGCCGTTTTCGAGATCACAGAAATTTATAAATATATAAATAAATAAATATACAAGAATTGCTCGTTTAAAGGTATAAGATACAGGTGTCCATAACTGCATATATGTTTCCATGACACACGCCACAATAAAATAAGGGAAGTGGATTCCCCAATTGGGGCCTGATTCACGGTGGGATGACTCACTGTGACTCAAATAGCAGGTAAACAAAATTCCTATCCTTCCTTTCTCAGTGTCATGTAAAACAAGTTTATTTTCCAGGAAAAATAAAAAACTCTACTTTCAACCGTTTACTCTAGTAAATTTTGAAGAGCTAAACCGATTTTCATTAACAGACCAATTTCTTAATAATCAATTTTCACCCTTTCATTCGATACCCCAGGCATATTTGCATACTTTGGGTAGTTCACTTCCAATTTTACCCATAACTTTTAAACCGCTGTACCGATTTCCATCAAACATACCTGAGAAACATCACTTTTTAGTGGGGGTTAAAAATGGCCAATATTGGTATCAGAGTTATGAAGTCACCCTAAAACAATACGGTATAACAGATGTTTTTTAACGTTAAAGTGGCCTTTGGGTCTTTTGGCCCTGACCTCTATCTTTCTACTTAAAGCCACAAGACTCAAAATGCTCTGTCTGCCCCATTAGGGATAAAGACGTGATAGTAAGGTGCGGATCGTATATTCTGTCTGTACTAAGTCTTATATCTATAATATTACTCGATAAACTCTGAAATTATAACACTGATTCTAATGCTGTTTTTATAGCATTACTGAGGGAAGGTTATAAAACATTCCCATGCAAATCGTATATACATCGTAGTAAGTGGAAATCTATAGTCTCTGCCATGGGAAATAGGCGTGTAAATATGTATGTATACCCGTGCAAAGCCGGGGCGGGCCGCTGGCAATGTGATTAATTAGATGAACACTGTCAAAGGTCAAGAGTTGTGGACAATCGTAAAAGACCTAATTAATTAGGCTAACAGTTTTATGGCTCTTCGGTATACAAATACGTTAGTAAACATTTAGGTGTACCTATAACCTACAGCAAAGTTATCCTACTAAAATCATAAATGCGAAAGTGAGAAGTGACTCGAAGTGTTTTGATACTTTGGTTATTTTTCTTGCTTTTTGATACTTTTTAATTACTGCATTAATTGTAGTGTTGTTACCGTACAAAATATCCTTTATGTGAGTATGTTAATAAGTTAAATTATTGCCAACGAATTCAATTACACCCTATATGTTTGTTACCACTTCACGCTTCAAGAACTGCACCTAAGTACGTAAGTACTAGTATGTATTCTGTGACCTAAGCACCTATTGAAGATGAAATTGAATATGGATATAGTTTGATACCTAAGAAAGGACATAGGATAGTTTTTATCCCGAAATTCTCACGGGGAGCGAAGCCCACCGGCACAGCTAGTATAATTTAATCATTAATGGTGACAGATACCCAACTAGTGTTCTAAAAAACTCGAGTCCAAGAGTCTACATTTGCAAACTCGACTTAATTTCGCATGCTTGCTAAACTAAGACATTAAACAGACTCGGAGTCGAATAGAAAGTCAAGTCTCATAAGAACTCCGAGTCGCAGAACCAACTCGAGTCCGAATACAAAAATCGAAGCAAATTCAACTCAACTAAACTGTTACAACAAGTTACAGAGCATTACAATCATTCAAAACGTTATTTAATATTAATGATAGGTATTAATACAAATAAACAATTATGATTTTATGAGCGCGACTCAGTCCATAATCAGACTCCGAGCACACAACAGAGGCGAGCACTTATACCGAACTCGAGTCTATTACGGGAGCTTGAGTATAACTAGCACATCGAACAGCGGAGTCGCTATTTATGAGTCAAGTCTTGTGATTTACAGTCGAGTCAGAATATTAAGACTCCCAGATTCCAGTTTTTTACAACACTATACCCAACGCCACAAAAAATATTGGAGGCTCGTAAGTAGTAGGCAAAACTAGTATTTCTTCTGCATATCGTCCACTGCTGGATATGTCCAGACATATGGGTCCCTCGAAAAGATTTCCAAAATGACCGATCAAGAGCGGCCTGCATCCAGCGCTTTACAGAAAAAAAATAAAATAAAAAAAAGACGGGTTGCACTCTGGGAGTGCCGGCAGAAGTGAAAACTTGAATATTAACGTTGTGCATTTTTGATATACGAAACAGCAGGCGCAGGCATACATTTTCGCCGCGCCGTAGAAAGAGAGGGGGATACTCCCTCTCCTACGCCGTGCCAGCTGTCTACTCTCCATCCGTCTTACGAATTTTCGATCAGGTCACGTGGCCTGACGCGAGTTTAACATTTTTTACCCATTCCAAAAAAAGTGCACAACGCCGCTAAAGAAGTTTTCACTT
The DNA here is from genome assembly GCA_963555685.1 of Acrobasis consociella. NCBI lineage: Eukaryota > Metazoa > Arthropoda > Insecta > Lepidoptera > Pyralidae > Acrobasis > Acrobasis consociella. The sequence goes on from OY743118.1 coordinate 2,353,010, forward strand.
CAAAAAAATGTAACATATCATTGAACCCAACTATTTCATTGAAATATCGACATTGAAGTTCCAATCTTATTATTCAGATCCTTTAACTCTACGTGAAATTAATTAGCATACGATACCACATGCAGTGTTTTCAACACTAAGTAATGAAATGTGAGTTCGCACATGCTGAAAATTAGCAGAGCAGAACATGCGCAGACGCAAAGGCCTTGTGATTAACATAGCCTTAAAATCATTAGACTTTGTAATTCAATGTTAGACTGGTATGTTTCAATGATTTTAAGTTTTTGAGTGCATTTTTCCTAATTCTCATCCACCTCTCGAAAAATATTTTTTCCGGCTTCCGGGACGGATGACAATTTGTTTTCAATGTCTGTATGTGTTGAATATAAAGCATGCTAATTTTCAAGAGGCTGCCTGACAATTTTTTTCCTTTGGTTGCGCATTCGACGCCTTTGCAAAAAGAGGAATGGGATTATAATTTCATTATTGTATGTACATATAAACAGCGTACACACAATCAGCCGTGTGGTTTCCGGCAGATTAGAATAGGGGCCCCTCCAAGTCCTCCCGTGGATGTTGGAGTAGGCGACTTAGGAAATACAAGCTAAACGACCAATTTCAAAGACAGTGACCGGGACCGACAGCTTAACGTGCCCTCCGAAGCACGGATCATCTTAATTTTCAGACAATCAGGTGATCAGCCTGCAATGTCCTAACCAAACTAGGACAACAACACAAAATCGTTGCCCCCGCCGGGAATCGAACCCGCGACCCCCGGTTATTAGCCGAACGCTCTAACCACTACACCACGGAGGCAGTTAAGTCTCAACTGCAGGAGCACGACCCCCTCTGTACTACCTGTGACCACTATGACACGGAGGTCGTCCTGCAAGCTGATACCCTGGATTAACACAAAGAACTACTTTAGACTCGGGTAACACCGTAGGGCGTAGCTAGTTAGTTATATCATCATCATCATTTCAGCCGCATAACGTCCACTGCTGGACATATGCCTCTCCCAAAGATTTCCAAAATGACCGATCTAGAGCGGCCTGCATCCAGCGCTTTCCAGCGACCCTGGTCAGGTCAGTTAGTTATAATTATGTTACAACTTACACCAACATGAATTTTTCAATGAAATTATTTAAAAAACACTCCCGCTTCACAGATTGTTTGCCTAGATTTTTATTAAACAGAAGGGTGTGGGAAAGGCGTGTTTCCATTAAATATGAGCCGTAAAAGCTAGGATTGCCATTAAAACCCCCATTACAAACCCCGTGAGGACAGGTTTAATTAATTAAAAAATGTTAATTGCCTACAAGGCATGTCAAAAATGGAGTTGAATAATTTTATTGTTAGTGCGTGACTTTTCACACTATGAACTAACCTGGATATAGACTAATACTACTGCATCCAGAAATATTTTTTGGCTTTCTGTACAAACGCGGATCAGCTGATCGGTCAACCAACATGTATGGGAGGTCAAAAATTACTTTTCATATTTCGATACGTGTTCCTTGGGGAAACTAGTTTAGTATCACGGACTGAATTCACTCTTAAAATGGGTTCAGTATATTTTGTTAGACCTTAAATACGCGGAAGCCATGCTAACTGGACGCCTAGGCACTGCGACTTTAACTAGACTAGTTTCGATAGAGTATATGTTAGTGTATTACGTGTGTACCTACTCGTATGTTGAGTTGTCATCATCATCATCAGGTCTTTTTGTCTCCACTGCAGGAGCACGACCCTTTCTGTACTACCAGAGTCACACCTGGCCAGAGCAGCCAGAGGAATTTGGCCTACACTCTTCTCGCTAGCCAGACGGGTTGGGGAAGCCTCATTGATTGATTGATTATAAGCTTTGTTTAACTTGTATTTCCTAAGTCGCCTTCTACGACATCCACGGGAAGACTTGGAGTGATCCTATTCTACTCTGCCGAATACCACACAGCAAGTTGTTGTGTTGAGGTGTATCTGTTTGTAATTTATAGTGGCAATGTCCGTATTTTCGGAATTTTCCATTAACAAGTTGTTTATTAGCTCTGTACATCTGTTTGTTATTACAAGTGATTAGAGGTAGAAGGCACGACTTGGGAAATATCTGTGCAAATATGGCCGCTGAAAGCAATTCAAATTCAAATATTTATTCTGTTATTAGACCTTTACAGTCACTTTTACACGTCAATAAGTATTATATAGTGCGTGTAGTGTACATTAGCATTTAATTTTAAAGCAAAGGTACCGATAGCAGCTCATCACTACGGCTACTGAGAAGAAACGCCGAAAGAAACTCATTTTCACAGTATTGGTCGCCTACTAGCCGGAAGAGCTTTGTCTTAAACATACTATCACGTCTTTATCCCTAATGGGGCACAGAGCATTTTGGGTCTTGCGGCTCTATGCAGAGCCTAGGGCCGCAAGACTCAAAAGCCACTTTTAGCGTCATGGTGGGCGAGAAGATGGAAAAGCAATCAATACAGTGACGGGTTGCTAGCCGCATCGCCTTTTAAAACGATTCGCATTTTTGCCCATTTCCTCGATCGGCTTTTACGATCTGCGCGGGAAGAGAAGCAGCTGGTACATTCTAAGTTTTTTCGTTTCTCCCAGACCAGCATGGGAGTCATATGTCTTTTATAAATACTACAAAGTTGACACATTATAAAATGTAATGCTTGAGAACGAGTAAATTATGTAATAAGAAATACTACGTAGTCAAAAATCTAAGCCGAGCTGACCAGTCCTTCCCGGCAGTACACCTATGCACGAGTTGACACACGGATCAGCCAACAAACGGTGTTATATACTTGGCTACGTTATTAATTAACGCGTAATTTTCCACCCTCTTTTCTTTATTTTCCATGCTGGTCTGGGAGTCAACAGTTACTTTTTGCTTTAAAGATTACTTTATCTTTGGACAAGACTTAATTTATTCATTTATTTTTATTCAAAAACTTGATTGAGATAAAGTTCTCTCACTGTCAACCTTTAGGAAATTAAAACAGTTAATAAAGTTAAGTGCCAGTCCAGGTTGCTTTTTGCGTTTTCTTTCAACAAAATAAACGCACATAGGTATATACGGACTCTCTGTGTCTATATAGACCAGTAAATATAGCTGTACCTGGACATAATGCTATAACTGTAAGTTTCTTTTTGTATGATATAAAGTAATGTTAGTTATAGTTAAAATAAACCGAATTAAACAATTTAGGGCTCTGCGTCAGTGTAAAAAAACCAAAAAACTGAAAATTGAACAAATTTTGATTTCATAAGTACAGCATAATTAATAACTTTGGAAAACTACCTCTACCATATTATAACGTGTGCATTCCAGTTGAATAAATCTAAATTAAACAAATTAATCAATTAGCACTATCGTTAATAAAGAAGGTTCGGTATGTTACAAATTTTCAGGCTTATCTCACCAGAAATTATAGATTACTGTCTTTCAACAATTTATTCTAAATATAATATTATGGGTGTTGATAAATTATTAAAAATTAAACAAATTCATTTTATGCATTTCTACATTTACAATTTTTTGTATTTTTTGTAAAGCCAAAATACATAACTATTTTGAAAGTGTTTAACTTATGCCGTCAACATATTTTTGATACTATAAGGAACAAATCAAACAAAAAATATCTACGATTGTAATTTTTTTCAATTTTTTTCTTACTTGCGTTTTAATATGAACGTTATTTCTTGCACAATAAGGTCGTCATTGGTTTGTGCCTCAACTCCCGACCGTGCTGTAGCGAGTTGCGAGTGATTCTCGTGTACAGTAGTTTCGTCGCGTCGTCTTATGCATTTATTTGTAGTCAATCATTGTCAAACTTTTATAAGCACGTGGGAACTTTTATTAACCATGAATCGGCTAGGGTGGAGATTTATTGAAATATTGTGTTTATTAGATCGATAATAACTACATTGTTGAGCTTTTATTGGTTTGTTTATAAAGCTTTTTATGGTACATAATAAAGAACACAGACACAAATCAGAAAAGTAAACGTACAACTGCGGACTTATCCCCAGGGTTTGTTACTGGTACCAAATTCACATTTTAAGTACCAGTAACAGAATTCTCATTATGTTAAAATTTTAAGGGTAATACTCGTATAGTACGGGTATCGTTTATGTAGTAATAGTAACGTTATAGGTATTGTTAAAATTTAAAGGTAATTTTACCGGTACGTACCTACGCGTTGTTACCGTTCCGCATGAAACTCGACTGCGAAGAGCCACATTCCCGTACCTACGGAGTCGCGATCGCGACGCACAACACTGCGATGACCAGTGTTGCCTCTCGATAATACACTATCGCTAGTCTATCGATAAACTATCTGTATTTTGAATAAAACCAATATTATCGATAGTATTGATTCTGACGACGAACAAACTATCGATAGTATTGCTTTTTTAATAAATAAATAATCGATACTATGGATAGTTTATGAAACGCAATACTATAGTTAGTTTATTCGTCATCATGATCGATACTATCGATAGTATTGTTGGTTATCCATATTGTTGCCCTAAAACAGGAATTACTATCAATAGTACACAAACTATCGATAGTATTGTTGGTTATTAGAGATGTGTTGTTCCTTTAATCTTTAAGGTCTAAACCAATACTGAACTGTTGTGAGTAGTCGATCCGGGTCTTCTGATTCTGACCCATTCAATTAATTGATAGGTTTTCTCATGAAAGTTCACGAAACAATCGTTAAAGCCGGGTATTCCTACAAATGTAGGTATTTAATGCTGCCCCGGCCGCAATTTTCATCGCGTGGACGCTGCGTCGGTGAGCTCAAATGTGACCCCACCAGCGACACAGTATAGAAATAAGCAGTAGAATAGTTTTATTTTGATTAAACTTTGTTTAAAGTAGTGTTCGATACAGCTACATTATCTTATATTAATGCTGACGGGGTAGACAGAGTCCAGGGCCGTAAGACCCAAAGGCTTAGCGTGATCAAAAAATAAATCAATAGTGATGGGTTGCTAGCCGCATCGCCTATTAACATAATTTGACAGTAGCGATTTATTAATAAAAAATTAATAGAAACAAATAACCCTGCAAAGTCGTTATTTTGTGTTTTTGTTTATTTTCAACCCCCGACAAAAAAAGGAGTTTTATAAGGTTGACGTGTCGGTATGTCTGTGTATCTAGGTGTCTGTTAATGGCATCGTAAGGCCTGAACGAAGATTTAATTTTTTTGTTTGAAAACTGACTTTTCGTCATAGTTCTTAGCTATATTTATTAGAAATTGGTTCAGCCGTTCAAAATTTATTAGGAGTAACACAAACACGTAACGTAACGTAAACACCTTAAAGTCGGTTTTTATTATTTTTCTTGAATATAAACTTATGGGTATTATGTTGTTTTGTTATTTACTATCTATGATACAACACTGAACCTAAAAAACATGGGTCTCACCTAGATCCCAGTATTTTTCACACGACTTGCAAAGAAGGAGATTACGAATATATAATCTATAGGGTGCAATTGAAATCATTAGCATTGATTTAACTTATCATCATACTCACCTAAAGGATATTTTGTATGGTAACAATACTGCAATTAATGCAGTACCTAATTAAAAAGTATCATAAAGTAAGAAAAATGAATAAAGTATCAAAACACTTCGAGTCGTGCGCGCGTACTGATACCTACGTGCCGCAAGGTCAAAGACCTTGGACGGATACAGCCAAACGGCGCGACCGACCGGCATACAAAAGTAGACCTTAATTTACGTGAATAAGGTTTGAAGTCGAATGGGGACGGGTCGTGTCACACGAAAGCTTGAGGACAATAGGTACGTTTGAAGTAGGAACGAATGTTAGGGTACCAAGACGCAACGAAATTGATACTATTATAATTAATTTATTTTTCGTATTAGTTTTTTTTTATAATTGCAGTAGAGGTATGTATCAAAGAGTCTAACGCATGTTTAGAGGTTTTCTTGAATATGAAGTTTTATTAGTCTTAAATTACTTTGTATCATGGGTATAGTAGATACTTAAAATATTGCCAACGAATTCAATTCCACCCTCTATATGCATGTATGTATGTTGAATGTATTTGATTTTCTTTATTCCTTAATGTCGCCACGGATTTGAATGTACGGCCACAGAGCAGATAATAGTATTACATACAGAACGGAAACTCGCACGTTTTTGGACCTTGTAAGCGCCTGTAAAATAGGGTTGTTGCTAGTCGCACTTTGACGTTCCCCGAGTCATTTAGGGTAATTGAAATAATATTGGTGAGAAACTGCACATATTATTATGGCTTATCCACAAAAAACAACAAAGAACGAAAATTTTATAGATTTCCGAGTGATGATAACAGGTAAGCAAAGCAACAAATTACGTGGTGGCGACCCTGATTGTTTAACTCACACATTTGACGTATGCACAGATATTATATTATTTCGTTTGTAGTAGTACTAGGTATATTTGTTACTTCGTATCTATGAAGTGCCATACCTGTGGAATGGCGTTTCGTTAGAATCCTTACATTTCAAAGTGACATGAGCTAAAAAGTCTTTTTATTGTTTCGTACCTAAAGGTTAGAAATTAGCCCAAACTCGATTGTGTTGTTTTATAACTGAGTTCTATTGACCACCATCCGTCTGCGTAATCAGATCCTAGATAAGCATCGTCTTCCAAAAAGTACTCGTCACGACAAATCAAACGAGACCTACTCGATGAGGTTCTAACTTAGTTCCGTCGAATATCTCCCGGTTCCATCATCAGAACAGCCCATTGACATCATAATATTGTATTATCATCCGACTTACAAAAGTATACAAAATTTCAGCTAAATTGGTTGAGGATAACTGGTTGAAAATTGAGTTCGAAGATTCCACCCGAACAAACATACTTACATTTATACATACATTGCAAGTTAAATAAAAGCTTGTAAAAACATGTAGCGATCTTTAGTTACATACTATGTGATTTGAATTATTTTGTGTGATTCCGCCACCAGTTAGTTCATGCAAACTATTGCCGGCCGGCGCCCACCCACTACTGTTAGTCCCAGCATACCTGCCACCAGCAGCCCGTGTGCACCCGCCACCAACAGTCAATGCATGACCCCTCCCATGCTGCTGCATCCGCTGTGGCTGCAGCAACATCGGACGTCGTATACGCGACACGTGTTTCGCCTCTTCACAAGGCATCTTCAGGCACCAAACAAGTTGTTGATCGTTCGGCCGAACGATCAACGACTGTTGGTGGCGGGTGCACACGGGCTGCTGGTGGCAGGTATGCTGGGACTAACAGTAGTGGGTGGGCGCCGGCCGGCAATAGTTTGCATGAACTAACTGGTGGCGGAATCACACAAAATAATTCAAATCACATAGTATGTAACTTTGACTTCCGCAAAGTAACACCTGAATCTATTAACGATCTTTAGTTGTTTTATTGGTCCAATGTTAGTAAGCGCTAGCACGCGTCTAATCGGACCTGCCGAGTTCAAATTGTCGCGCTCGCGAATTTCATATAATTATTAAGAAAATAATTATATCAAGTCAAACTCAGCGAATTTATCTGTAAATATTAAGTGGCTTTAATTAAGTACAATTTTTTTATGTAAAATATCGGTATTTTACTCGTAGTTTTGAAAAATTATCACAAAAAAGGGTTACTTTAGGATTTTTTCCAACCGAATGAAGTTTATAGGATCTTGTAACTGATTGCGAATTTGACGAGCCTGGATACTTAACTTATACATACCTTTTTTTAAGAGTTTAAAAGTAGATTGTGCTACAAGGCGTAAAGGTAATACTTTTAAGTCAAGTGCGCTACTTTGAATTTAGAGCAAAACGAAGGATTCCTCAGTTGAATCACGAGCGTAGCGAGTGATTCTACGATGGAATCTTGAGTGAAGCGAGGGATTCGTGTATAACGCCCGAGACAAAAATATTACCGTACGCAAGTAGCACACATTACATCGCCATCCATGAGAAAAACTAGCAAAAAGATACAAAACAGAATATGGAGAAAGTAGAACAACTACAATACCTAATCAAAGCTCCGACAAGTACTAACCTTTATTTAGTGTCGTTTTCATTCAATAAATAAATAAATAGGGAACAAATCAATAAATACTAAGAAATAATTTTAAGAACCAACTTCTAAAAAAAATGTTTTTTCACGCATAAACTCGTAACTTTGTTTGCGTGGACCTACGTATTTTAAGATTTTTATAATAACCATAAATTTAATGTGCACTATCGGCTTAAACTTACGAAAAAGGATTTAAATTTACACAACATAATTAATTTTAACACAATATAACCTAAAACATCTGTAATTACTTTGAATCGAAGACAAAAATTGCGCTAATTATTCTTTTTTCCTTTTTCGAAGCAAAGACCATAAACATTTTTACCTACATTCACGACGATATGTATTCCAAATTTAAAAAAATACGAAGTCTGTTCCAGTTATTTATTGTATTAAAACTTAATTCTTTTTTTTTAGCTGATTTTACATAGATAACATCGTGTTCAATTTTCAAATTGTGTTTTAATCCTATAAGATTTACTTTTTCACTTTTTAATCCCGAGAGAACTAGCAGTAACTTTAGCTCCAAATGTTTTGGGATGAAACCATCGTTTTTTGAGCAGATGGGATGAAAAAAACACTTTTGTCTATGCCTCAAATGGTTTTCAAAAACTCTAAAGCACGGCCTCTGTGGGAATACCTAGCCTTAAATGTGTCCAATCGCTCTCGTCATTTTTGGTCCAAACCCAATAATTATTTTACTGAAATAATTAATTTTTATGTGACTGTAATTCTACTTTTTTTAACTAAAAAACTCATTGAACCTCATTACATGATACCTAGATGAACCACGCTAGGAATTAATTGGCCATGTGATGAAGTCGTACTAAACAAGCTGGCCAGTCAATACTTAGTGACTAGTGTCGTGTAGTGGTTTGAAAATAGTATTTTATACACATAAAAATTAAAGTGTGGTTTTCGTTTTGGTTTTTACTGATTATATTTATGCATTAAAAAGCAACTGAGTTTACCTTCCATAGCGCTTATTATAATACGACATAATAAATAGTAATAATACTTTATTAAATACAAAAAAAAAATATTATTTAAAATGTACATAGCACACAGAAAAAGACATTAAAATGTCCAATGGGCGTGGGTGGTCTTATAGCTAATAGCGATAATTTCTTTCAGACAGCTGATGTAGAGAAGTGAAATGCTGCCATTTCCCATAGAAGTCTGATAGACAAGGTCTATGTTAAAAATAAGTCTATCTATGTCAAACATTTTAGTCCTGTTCTCTAACACTACACGGCCTCTGTGCGGGCACTTGCGAGCACGTGTGCAGTGCGAATTGCGTTGAGACGTAACTTGGGCATCGCATCGTGTGAACGGTGGGTAGAAATTGTGTAAAATGCTATTGTTACGAAACTGGGTTCGAGATTTGGAGAAAAACGCCAAAGTTCGTATGAGGGTTTTTATTCACTACGGAACCCAAAGGTTGACACGTGAAGATGGTCTTCCTGATGTCCAAGTCCAAGTCGCGTAGCATCTGAGGTCCAGGTATCTCGCCAAATTAGTCGCAGGTGCTTCCACTTTTCGCACTGAGGTAGGTTTCCTTCGCTTCGGTTCGCTTCGAAGTTATCACTTTCGTAGCTCATACTGAACTGGCGGGACGTGCACTCTACGCACTCAGCGGTCTACATTGTTCTCGAATATTCTCATATCTTGACGAATGTATTTCGATTGACGGGAAACATCGAGACGCCGGTATGTGTGTGTGAGTGCGACTAAGCCGACGACCATTCAAAGAACTCTAGCCTTTATGCTATAAGAATATAACCCTTAGCCAGGCCTGGCGATTATTTTATCTTTATATACAGATAATGGTAGATTGGATGATAATAAAAAAACTAATTTCTTAATTTTTTTTTATTCCTACAATTTCCTATAAAAAAACCCTCTGGTCTGGATATGACCACTGCCCATTTAAATATACATGATGTGGATTAGATCTGACCACTGCCCAGTTAGGTCACAACATGTAAGTATGGAAAAAATAAAGGTGAATCCACATATAAACCTAATATTAATAAAAAGAGGAAAGACTTGTGTGTTTCTTTGTATAAAACCTTATTTAAACATCAATGTTACCCCGAGGTATCAAAATTTTGGATATAAACGGCATTGCCGTATCCTTACTAATATTATAAATGCCAAAGTGTGTATATATGTAATTTTATTTGTATGTATGTATGATCCATTTTTACGCTAAAACGGCTGAACCAATTTTGATGAAATTTAACGTAGAGTTATATTGGACCATGGAGAAGGACATAGGCTGGGTATCGGTTATTCTTCGATCCAAGAACCTATCTATCTACCACAAAAAATATTTGATGTGTAAATATGGTTTTGCCTTTATTTATTTGGATAAACGCTTGTAGGACAGTGGTTACATAATAACCACAATAAGTTTTTCCAGATAGGCAGAGGTCACTGGTTGACCACAAACTTTCGGCGTAAATATTTCAAAGAAAAACAAATATCATGTAAAACCGAAACATATTACATATAATTCAACCTATCTGCTATTATAAAAACACAAATAATATCACTTACCGGGATTTTTTTCCGCCATAATACTAAAAAACACTGTCAATTTGCACAAAAATTCGCCGTTCGACCAATATTTTGACTTTGACAAGCGAAATGTCAAGTTTTTTTTTCTAGAGGCGTGATTTTTTTTCGTTCAGAAATCAACTGTATCATAGACAATAGACGGATGACATTTTGCGGTTTCTAGCTAGCATCTGCTCGTCAGAAAAAAATATTTCTGAGGTGGTTCGCTATGTGTACCCTGCCTGGCTAAGGGATAAGGCCTAGTATCGCTTGCATTATCCTGACGTCTTTTTTATACCATTCCGCTCGCGAACATTCCGAGTCTATCTCGCCAGCAGAGTTCTTGCTCGTGAATATTCTACATTTATCTCGTTCGCGACACTACTTAAGTTGCACGGCGCAACTTGCACTCTGTAAATACCCAACTACATTTTAGTACGACAGCATAAAAACTTCGTTATATATTTATGTATTTAATTTTTTCTCATGTTACATCCCATTAATATGCAATGTCATGGGAAACGGAATATTTCAGCAGGGGCCCATTTTTGGAACGGTATTAGTCCAGGGGCTGTCATGTTGTACGGGTTTGCCGTGACAACAAGAGTATTACAAGACTTATATTGTTTTTAGAGTTTTAAATTGTTCATTGTGTCACCACGTTAACCCGTAAAGACCCGGACGGCAATAAAATGCCCACGTTCATCGTCTTTCTATTGTGTCTGGTATTGGCGGTTGCGAATGGGTTAAAGTTCAAGGCACAATCAAAACAATCCTACAATTAGCAAAATTCCATATTTACGAGTTATATATTTTGTAAGCACACGGCGCGATCGGTTGAAAACACGTATAAACTCGTTCGCAGCCGCGCGCTCACCCGGCTGGTGCCTCGCTCTCTCTCCCCGCACCGCACCGCAATCACCGCAAGCATCCCGCTTCACGACATGTTCTCGCGTATTTTCAATCAAATATTTTTTGTTTTAAGTAAGACGTTTATGTGTTTAATTTTGATGAAAATGTGATTATAGTACACAAAAAGCTATAATTAAACAAAAATAACACAGTTACTATTTCTGGCTACTGAGAAAAACATTAATTTTAAAACATTAAAAAATGATGTTTAATTTTGGTTTTTAATGTCTAAAAAGACACAATTTAGCTTATAAAGATATAAACATTATGGTTATCATTTTGGCTTAACTAGATATCGAGATCAGGTGAAAACTGTGAAAAAAAATGTATAAACAAAAATGGGGTCAGTTTAATTTTGCTATTAAGTGATCGCATTTGAATGCACCTAAAAGTTAAACTAACAAGGTCTTTGGTTACCTATTATGCTTTTAGGGAAAAGTTGAGTAGTGTACAAAATCTCACGATTTTTATATAATACGGTTGCGACCGCGGATAAATTACATAATATATCTAATTAATATTTGATACTCAATATTGATATCCGATAAAATATTGAAAACAACGAGTTTATTATTTATGTCCAGGTTGTGCTATTTTGATTGGTCTAATAGTTATCTATGCAAATTAGAATAGTTGTTGATCTTTCTAATAAAATAAAACAAAATAATAAAATAAAACATATACAGATACAGATACATTTTCACGTCTATATCCCTGACGGGGCAGACAGAGCCCGGGGACGTAAGACCCAAAGGCCACGCTAAGCGTGATGGTTGGTGGAAGGGCGTTAAGATGTTAATAAAAAAAAATAGTGATGGGTTGCTAGCTGCATCGCCTATTATCATGATTCAAATCTCGCCTATAAAACATTAATAAAACATATATAACTCATATTTGTTGATAATTCAGTAAAATGTCCTTGATTTCTTCTTACTGCTAGTCGCGGACCGAGACGTATCTAGGAACGCGAGACGAATCGTCTTGAACGGTCTTCCGAGCACATTCGAGAACTCACTTCTAGTACTAACATCGACGTGGAAAATTCTTCCCCTCACATTCATAATAATTAAATTTTTAACTTAAAATAAACTACCGACTTCAGTTTCTTTCAGGAGTTTCTTCCAATCTCCAAAGTTTTTCGTCATGTCTCCACCAAATTAATATGGGACCAACTTGGGAGTAAGGGCTTTCAAATAAAATAAGAATCATCAAAATCGATCCACGATTGAAGAAGATTGCTAAGTTTGTGTTTTTAGGGTTCTGTAGTAAACAAGGAACCCTTATAGTTTCGCCATGTCTGTCTGTCTGTCTGTCCACGGTCCTATAAAAAAACTATAAGTACTAGAAAGCTGTAATTTGGCATGGATATGTATATTAATTATAACGAAAAAGTCGTAAAATAAAATATGGCAAAATTTTTTTTTTCAGGATAGCTGCCATACAGGAAAAGACGTAGTCAATATTTGTTTTCTTGACAAACACATTGAATGAGGTATCGTTGAATAGGTCTTTTAAAAATATTATTAGCTTGTGTACACCATTTTTCGATTTAGGGATCCGTTTCTGAAATATTTGGGTTTAAAGTTCAAATTTTTGTTCGAGTCAAGTGTCCCCCCCCCCCCTCTATCTGCTAAACGGTTATATATGGCCACGTAAAAAAAATCACAATTATAGTATATATAATGTAATTTAAAGGAAAACTATCAGAGCCAAGTAGGGTATAGAAATTTAAAAGTTATAGGCGATCAACTTATAAAATGTACTTGAAAAAAGAAATTTTCATACAAATTCAATAAATATTAGTTTTTAGACGTTTTTAGTGGCAAGAACTCAAAGTTGGCATTTGCAACTACGGAACCCTACACTGCGCATGGCCCGACACGCACTTAGCCAATTATTTTTTTAATTGTGGCTTTTCTTTATTTTTTTTATGAATAAGGGGGTTACTGATTAAAACTTCTAGGAGAAAACACGATACAAATGCTTCAATAAAGAAGTTTCCTGAATACATTACCATATAATGAACCATCCTAAAACACAGTTTCGCAACACATAATTTTGAGTTTAAATAAATTACTTGTTACTGTTAATAAAATGTCACAAAATAATGCCACTTGTCATTGATCGTATCCATTTTCAACGTGATGTTAGATTTATTGCGAAAAAATAATATTAAGAGCGTTTTTTAACTCCAAGAAACTATGACGTTATTAGTCTTTATTTCATACAAATCCTATAGAAAATGTACGTTTTGACGTTTAGAAAAAAGTATCTAATTTGAGTTTTTGGAAACTTATGAGTCATAAAAGATCATAACCGAAAATGAGTAAAAATAATTTTAAATACTTGTCAATATAACAATCTGATTTGAAGTTAAGGTACCAATTACAAAACACTTATACTCCATTTGGTTAGGGTATATTTAAATAAATGTAAACAATCTTGACATGTCTTTTTTTGAAACATACACTTCAAATCAATCAATACCTTTGCAAATTACAAAGCAATTATGTAATTTATAATTTAAAACATGATTACTTTGTAATTAGCAAAATTATTGATTTATAAAGTGTAGAGTTTGACAACCTCCGTGGCGTAGTGGTCACAATGCTAGTCCGCCACCCAGAGGTCCCGAGTTCGATCCCCGGTCAGGGCAGTTGGAAAATGACCTTTTTCAAATTGTCCTGGGTCTTGGATGTTGATCTATATATGTATTTGTTATAAAATATAGTATCGTTGAGTTAGTATCCCATAATACAAGTCTCGAACTTACTTTGGGTAGTAACTTATTAGTAATCTGTGCTTTGGGGCTAGCTCAATCAGTATAATTTGTCCCTATACATTTATTATTTATTTTATTTATTTATTTATATTTCAATAAAAATACATGTCAAGATTGTTAGCATTTATTTAAATACCTAACCAAATGGAGAATAGAAGATAGAAATCGCTCATTAAATCTTCAAGTGCTTACCTTCATACTTTATTATTTACTGAGTGAAATGAGTTTGCATTAGAGACAGTAATATTTTCTAAACTTTAAGAGATGTGTAAGAAAACAGCTTTAAGTTAATGTTAGGGAAATCGGTAAGTTGTAAGCTTTTCTTTATTTTATGAGTAATTACAAGAACCCATGTACCTATGTGATAGTTAAGACTCTTGATAAGCTCTCTGGGTGTGGGCTGACCCGAGATGGATGTGCTTATAGTTGCTTGTCATCATCAGGTCTTTTTGTCTCCACTGCAGGAGCACGACCCTCTCTGTACTACCTGATCCAAGCTCGGCCTGAGCAGCTAGAAGTCTGCCTACACTCTCCTCGCTGGCCAGACGGGACGGAGAGGCCTCATTGATGTTTATAAGCTTTGTTTAGCTTGTATTCCTAAGTCGCCTTCTACGACATCCACGGCAGGACTTGGAGTGGCCCTATTCTACTCTGCCGGGAACCACACGGCTTTAGTTGTTTAGTTACTAGTGTTGAGCTTAAATTAGGCGTCTAGTTTGATTTTTCTTTGGTTTTGTATGAATTTCTTCGTTAGCTTCAACCCACTTCGATTCCTTTTTCTTTTTAGGGTTCCGTAGCCAAATGGCAAAAACGGAACCCTTATAGATTCGTCATGCCTGTCTGTCTGTCCGTCCGTATGTCACAGCTACTTTTTTCAGAAACTATAAGACACTGTTGAAACTTGGTAAGTAGATGTATTATGTAAACCGCATTAAGGTTTTGACACAAAAATAGAAAAAAAACAGTAAATTTTGGGGGTCCCCCATACTTAGAACTGAAACTCAAAAATTTATTTTTCATCAAGCCCATACGTGTGGGGTATCTATGGATAGGTCTTAAAAAATGATATTGAGGTTTCTCATAGCATTTTTTTCTAACGGCAATTTACCTTTCATTCAATCAACTCAAATATAAAAATTAAAAAAACATACTACAAGACTTTTATATTATGTTATTTGCTACTACGGAACCCTTCACGGGCGAGTCCGACTCGCACTTGGCCGCTTATTTAAGGTTTCGTACCCAAAGGGTAAAAACGACAGCCTATTATTAAGACTTCGGTGTCTGTTGGTCCGATTTTTAATTTTTAAGCTCAAATACTAATATTTTTAAATTCAAAACCATTTATAAGTTTTACAACGGTTGTACGCATGATATTTTGAATGCAATCTCGTTTTCCTCTCAGTAATCAAATGCAATTTTAATTGCATTTCGTAAATGCACTTAACCTTCGTCAATACGGAAAACAGCCAAAGAAATATAGTATATAGCCATCTACAGCGATAAAACTTTATTATAGTCAGTAGCGGTTTTAGGGTAGGGCGCGGTTGGGTGACCGCCCAGGGCGCCGGATATAAAGGGGCTCTACGGCCGCCCTGTATATCATTCTTGCTCAATGATCTAGGCTGCATTTGTATCTCTTCCCCTGCTCATTGATCTAGGCCTGTTTTAGTTGTGAATCCCTACAACTTATTGTACGTATCTTTTTAGTTTTTTAATAAAAAAATATTACTAGCTGTACCCGCGAGCTTCGCTTCGAAATTCGGAATAAAGAGTACCCTATGTCCTTTCCCGAGTCTTAAACTATATCCATATCTAATTTCATCCAAATCCGTTCAGTAGTTTAAGCTTGATGAAGTAACAAACAAACTAAAAAACAAATAAAAGTCATTTTCGCATTTATAATATTTGTAGGATTAGTAGGACTTCACATTGCAAAAGGTTAATTTTATATTGTGTTTTCTTGATGCAGTAAACAGTTTTGTTATTTACATATCCTTAGTCTTTTTCAAATGGGTTTGCATTGCAGTTATGTAGGGCGTCTCGCAGAAACCTCGCCCAGGGCGCTGGTAGTGCTAAAACCGGACCTGATTATAGTACAATCATTAAACGTATACCTAACTATAACAATGCCACGTCACGTCCACTGCTTATAAACTAAATGCCCTTGCGTGGCCAATATGTTTAATAATTATAAATATAGGTAATTGAATATATTAAATTAAAACTAATTTATGTAAAAACTAAATAGAATCAAAAATCCCGCCTCGGATAGTACCTGGTTCAAAGGTGCCCATCACACTAGCTGCGTTCCCTCTTTGTATTGTGATGGCAATTTTTTGAACCAGATACCATCCAGAGCGAGGGTCGAAACCTTTGTCTGCTAAGCGGCGTCCTATCTCACTTATAAAGCTTTTTGCTTCTGAACACCACGGACCAGCAGTTTCAACAGCTACAGAAACGAAATCATTGAATATATTTTATAAAACCATATGCAACGGAAGGGGACATTCCCGTAATAGATCGAACCACACTGCCTATACATCACTATAATAGTATAATGATAATACATTATAGACTAATTTAGATATTAACTTAGATTTTAAAATTAAATTTAAATTTAGTTTTTCTATTTAGTTCAATAATTATTACTTGTTTTAATCTATACATATAATAAAACAGTAAAAAAGTGTGTCTGTACATTAAATATATTTCCAAAAAAAATATTGGGAGCGATGGAGACGTAATAATAAAGTAAGTATTTAAAAAAAATGTCTGTCTGTTTGTCTGTTTGTCTGTTTGTCTGTTTGTACACGCTAATCTCCAGAAATACTGGACGGATTCGAATGAAACTTTTTTTGTTATATAGCTATTAAGCCTAGGCAACATATAGGGTATGAATGACTTTGGAAAATGGAACGCCTGATGCAGAACCATAATGGTCCAGCTAAACTATAAGAGATATAAAAATGCCGCCTTAGTAAAAGTTGTTTAGCCTGATCAGCATTTTCCAGAGACATAAAGTCCACGCGAACGAAGTCGCGGGCTTCGGCTAGTACATAAATAAATTTATCTATTATTATATACATAGTTAGACATTATACAATATCCTTTTTTATTAAGTACAAATATTTTAAGGGGTGATTCAGTCCATCATTTTGAACAACTTTTCCCAATAAATGTATATCGAAATACGAAAAATATTTTTTCGGTTTTCATACAAATCGAAGTAGTCACGTGATATCATTACTATGAAAAATGAAAATTTTCTTTTCGTATTTCGATATACATTTATTGGGAAAAGTTGTTCCATATGATGGACTGAATCACCCCTTAAAATATTTGTACTTAATAAAAAAGGACATTGTATATAAGTACAAGTATTTTTATTTTTTAACCCCTGTCAAAAAAGAGGGGTGTTATACGTTTGACTCTAATGTCTGTCTGTCTGTGGAATCGTACGGACCCATTTTTTAAGGTGAAAGTAAAATTTTCTTGCGGAGATTCTTAGCTATGTTTGATGAAAATCAGTTCAGCCGTTTAAAGGTCATTGGGGGTTAACGCTTGAAAGTCGGGGTTTTTTAAGTTGACTGGCAAACAATATTCGTAGTGCACGAATATCAATTCCACGGAACATGTAGTTACGCTACTCACCACTAGATGGCGTCCTAATGTTTACATATGAAACTAAAACGCGCTATGAAGTTTTTTTTTATAATTATGACCTTCGACCTGCGCATATGAGATTGCACCTGTCATAACTTATTTAGTGATTCTATCATTCACTACTGGAGTATTTCCAGAACAACTTAAGAGTCCGGCGACCCTCTAGACTTCTCCATACAAACGTAGTACAGTACACGTTTAATTTTGAAACCACATGTCAGATTCCGGTAAAAATTGGTAATTGTACAGATATTGCAATTATCTAGGGTTATATTGGGTTTCCTATAGTAAAATTATGAACTGGAAAGAAAATATAACGATTTAGAAGTTTCCCATACTAATGGTCAAAAATGATATAAAACACTATATTCTATTTCAAGTTCATATTTTTACTAGGAGTGGGCAATATCGCTTTTTTTCAGTATCGAATCGAAACTATATATCGATTTTGGATATCGGTTTTTGAAACACTATATTTTCTGAAACTATATATTGACGAGTACCCATACGCTTTTTATTTACATCGCAACGGAAAAACACTATATTCATGTCGTATGTTTCGTAATATGATTTTTGACTAAGTTACACATACTTGTTGAATGAATGCAAGTAATATGACTATCGTAATGAACTGCCCTTCATACTTTAACCAGGCTTAGGACTGGCTGCACTGCAATATTGTATGTTTTGAAATACTGGCATAATGCGTAAAAAAGGAAGATATGTAATTGCAATGTTATGTTAAGTGTGCTTAGCTTAGGTACTTAATTATACTGAGTAGGTTTATTTAAATAAATATTTTTAAATACACAAAATATACGATTATACCGACTTAAATGTATTGCAAATGCAGGCGTATTTATAAGGCCATAAGGTCGAAGTGCAAGGCGCGCGGACGGCGGGAGAGGCGCGCTGGCGTGGCAGTACGCAAACCGTTTCGGCTACTGTCGGCTAAGTTCGGGGCAATCACTCTGCCACTCGGCACTATTCATTCGTTTCGATTTGATTTGATTCTCACAATTCGAACGATATTCCATCGCGCGCGTATCGCTGATCAAATTTGGTTCGGATAGTTTTAGCAATATAGTGTTTCGTACGATATATAGATTCAAGTTTAAGCCGATATCGGATTTTCGATATTGTTACAATATATATATAGATTCAATATCTATATACGATTTGTATCGCCCACCCCTAATTTTTACCGTCGGAAACTAAATATAAACCTAGATAATTGCAATATCTTTGAAATTACAAAATTTTGCCCAAATCGGACATGTCGTTTTGAAATAAAACGTAGACTACGTTTGTATGGAAAGTTGTATTTTGGTCTAGGGTCGGGGGACCCTTAAAATATCGAAGATTAGGCCTCTTTATAAAAAGGGGCCTAGGGACGTTGTCAATAACTATCGACCGATATCACTCATACCGGTGATATCAAAAATATTTGAAAGAGCCATGCACGTGCGCCTTGTGCAATTTTTAGATAAATATGAAATAATAAAACCACAGCAAAATGGCTTCCAAAAAGGCAAATCCACGTCATTAGCGTCCTTTCATCTTATTAATAATATATACCTTGATGGATAAACGCGTATCAGTCACGACAGTATTTTTTGATATGAGTAGTGCCTTCGATTTTGTAGCGCATAAAATTCTTCTAAGTAAATGTAATACTTATGGCATACGAGGCATAGCCAATAATTGGATTGAAAGTTGCCTCAGTAATAGAACGCAATATGTAGAAATAGATAATCTATACTCAATGAACTCAATCAATATAAATCGTCAATGGAACCAAATAGAGTAGGCGTTCCTCAAGGTAGTATATTGGGACCATTGTTATTCCTGCTGTTCATAAATGACTTGCCTGATGTAACAAATCACGACTGCATCCTTTTTGCCGACGAGTACAATCGTGATATTAACCACACAATTTTCAAAATTATAGAATGGCTACATGATAATAATTTAAAAGTTAATCTCACAAAGACAACATTCATGCAATTTATAAATAAAAATGGCAATAAACGTAATCTTAATATTACTTATGACAACAAAAGTCTCCAGGAATCGCATCAAACCCAATTTCTAGGAATTACACTAGATGACCAGTGTACATGGAAAGCACACGTCACCAAAGATTGCAAGAAAATTAATTCTTTCTCATATGCTCTATCATCATTTCAGCCGCATAACGTCCACTGCTGGACATAGGCCTCTCCCAAAGATTTCCAAAATGACCGATCAAGAGCGGCCTGCATCCAGCGCCTTCCAGCGACCCTGGTCAGGTCATCTGACCACCTTGTAGGTGGGTGCCCTACGCTTTGCTTGCCAGTACGCGGTCGCCATTCAAGAACCTTTTTGCCCCATCGGCCATCGGTTGGTCGCGCTATGTCTCTTCATATACTCTATGGTTAAAAATAAGTAGTAGACCAGTTGCCCTTCAGGCGTATCATGGCTATGTGGGTTCAGTGATCCGTTACGGTATTCTCCTTTCGGGAAATTCATGTCACATTGATCGTGCCCTTAAAGCTCAAAAACAATGCCTTATGTAATACCGATCCACTAACTTCATGTAGATCTCTCTTTAAAGAATTAAAAATTCTAACAGTGCCTTGCTTGTACATTTATGAAATATGTGTATTTGTCAAAAATAATCCTAACCTATTCATGAAACGGAGTGAAACTTTTAAGGGTCCCCCGACCCTAGACCAAAATACAACTTTCCATACAAACGTAGTCTACGTTTTATATCAAAACGACATGTCCGATTTGGGCAAAATTTTGTAATTTCAAAGATATTGCAATTATCTAGGTTTATAACTAGTTTCCGACACTAAAAATATGAACTTGAAATAGAATATAGTGTTTTATATCATTTTTGACCATTAGTATGGGAAACTTCTAAATCGTTATATTTTCTTTCCAGTTCATAATTTTACTTTAGGAAACCCAATATAACCCTAGATAATTGCAATTTCTTTACAATTACCAATTTTTACCGGAATCTGACATGTGGTTTCAAAATTAAACGTGTACTACGTTTGTATGGAGAAGTCTAGGGTCGCCGGACTTTTAAGTACAGTTGTAGGGACCCCAATAGACTCAATCTGCAGCGATCTCCTACAGCCGTGTTTGGTAACAACAGCTACCAAATGGCTGTAAAGATATACACGGTGATTTTTTATTGGTTCTGAAGCCGAAGGCCACTGCATAGGCATCGTTATTAAGACCTAATTAGCTGGTCAAAATAAAAATTCAGAAACAAAAAATGTTGACTAAAACTCGAAAGTAAAATTGTGAGGTCAATTAGTAGTACCGCCGCCATACACCGCCCGCCGGCCGGCCGGGGTCATCGACATTACGCAGTAGGCGGCCGGCGTATAACTACGTGGTCTCGATCGAAAATCATTTACGCAACTTTTTTATCTTATGACATACAGAAATTTTGATTACGTATATGGATAGAGGAATTGATTTACTATACGACATTTTTTTTTTCTAAAACCAATGAAAAGTCAGCGTGTATAATACACTCAATGAAGATATGCAATCTCTATCCCTTAATGTATTCAAAAGAAAGTTGAGGAGTTGGCTGATTAAAAACTGTTTCTATAGTATTGATGAGTTTTTTGACTATTTTAAAATTGATTGAATGATATTTTAAATCACATATCGACATTACTATTTAAAATTCTGACAGTTCAAATTACAATTAAGGAAATTCATAATTTTGACATTATTGCCCAGTATGACAAACAGTTTTATAATTTTCATTTTAAATATTCTCATTTGATATTGTTTTGCATGCCAGTGCCTGGTAAAATAATAATAATAAAATAAAGAAATAATAAAATGTGAGGAATTTTTATTGTGATATATAAAACCTATACTTGTACCACATTTTAAGCAACCACATTTTTAATGTGAGGAATTTTTATTGTGATATATAAAACCTATACTTGTACCACATTTTAAGCAACCACATTTTTAATGTGAGGAATTTTTATTGTGATATATAAAACCTATACTTGTACCACATTTTAAGCAAAATAATGAAATTTGTATTTGTATTTGTATTCGATTACTATTATCAGTTGCAAACCGG
The DNA here is from genome assembly GCA_963555685.1 of Acrobasis consociella. Classification (NCBI taxonomy): domain Eukaryota; kingdom Metazoa; phylum Arthropoda; class Insecta; order Lepidoptera; family Pyralidae; genus Acrobasis; species Acrobasis consociella. The sequence continues at coordinate 2,375,122 of OY743118.1, forward strand.
TTTAACAGGTACATCGTTTCATAAATTATGTGGGTGAACTTTTTTAATTTGCCTCTATATTTTTTTTTATTTAACTTTACAACAATTACTAAATGCGCCCGTGGGCTTCGCTCCCCGTGGGAATTTGAGAATAAAAACTATCCTACGTCCTTCCCTGGGTGTCAAGCTATATCCATATCAAATTTCATCTAAATAGGTTCAGTGGTTGAAGCGTGAAGTGGTAACAAACAAATATACAAACTCACTTTCGCATTTATAATATTAGTAGGAATAGGAATATAGGCGGACTTAAAGCCGTACCTACACTAATATTCATAAAAAAATAACAACCGTTTGCTAAACCTATTTTAGTAAAACATGTTTTGTCCCTTTCCCTCTTTTGAATATAAGACATTGAAAGAGCGAGACAAACATATTTCTACTAAAATAGGTTTAGTAAATGTTTGTAATTTTAAGGCTTTATTCACCAGTCAAACTACTGGTGATGCCGAGAAAAGAAGATAGGAGCCATTTTCACAAAATCCATCAATATCTCAATAAATCCGATCCTATCCTTCTATTCTAATCTTATACCTATAAACAAGCAATTCTTGTATATTTATATTAAAATATATTTCTGTGATCTCGGAAACGGCTCTAACGATTACGCTGAAATTTGGTATATGGGAGTTTTCGGGGCGGGGGTAAACAATCGATCTAGAGACGATACCTCCGCAAAAAAGGTTGTGTTGAGTCTAATTTATCTCGCAAAGTATTTGAAATATAAATTTGAAATTTAAGGATATGATTTTTTACTCTTTTCTTAGTTTATTGATAAGATGAAAACATGATTGAAAAGAAAAATCTCGATAGAAATATTTATCGAAATATGGTCTTACTTAGCAAACTTGTCAATATTATCGCTCGAATAGGACGACTTAAAAGAAACCGTTTGAACTATAAGTAAGATTTTCAGACATTTTTAATAATAACAAGATGAAATTTTGATTGATCATTTAATTTTGCCGTAAATTATTAATAAAGGTTTTGGCGGTTACGACCTATTCGTTCATGTGGATTGGAACCCCAATTGAACACACCCACCGTATACCTCTCTCGGCCCCACGCGCGTCAACTCGCCGAGCGCTATCTCTTGCCACAGCTTGCTCAGTCTGCGTATGGATTCCTTGGACGTAAGACCTGTGCCAGTCGTCCGCACATCCCAACGTTTCGAATGATCGATCTTTTATTTGTAAAAATTAAGTTTTAGGCCCAACGCAGACGACAGACTAATCCGAGCCGCACTTTTTGGTCTGTGAAAATAGAACCCTATTTTCACTTACTGTTTTACATCGTGATTGTGTACATAAGTATAATAATAATAGGTAAAATAGAAAACGGGAACGGAAAAGCAAGCATGATAAGACAAAAATTTAATAGATGGTAAGTACTTACCTACCTCAATGTTTCTAAATAAGTGGCTTATATTGATAAAATATGTAAAGTTTGTAAGAAAGGGAGTAGGTATGTCAATAAGTGCCTACCAATCTTACTGACTACTCAAAATATAGGTACCTACTAGGTATAAGTTGTATCATACTGAGATGGCACCGTACTGTCCTACTTTCAAACCATAATTACCTACTTATGTTATTTTCATACGTATCTACCTTTTTGTCTAATTCTACTGTTACAAGTTACAACTTATTCTACCCAACTAACATTTTGGATAATATGCACCTACCGAATAACTTCGAAGTAAATCCGACAATATAAAAGTACTACTGTTTTCAGGCCAAAAAAAAAATCCTCTTTTATCAGAGTTTGATGACTTTGTCCGCGTCGATCGTCGCCGCCGCAAGAAAAACAAGGAGGTGTAATTGATATGGAGTCGGATTTACAAATTATGGATCTGGACAATCAAAATATTTTGTCAGGATCACTACAGGTGGAATGGAAAGGTGTGTATTTTAAATAGAACTTAATAGAATACATACTTTCAAATATGACAATATTTTAAGTTATTTTTTAATCTCGTAAACGGGCATTTCGCCTGGTCGCAGATAGACGGACGGACGGACAGACAGACAGTAAGAGGGGTGTTATAAGTTTGATGCCGATGTCTGTTTGTCTGTGACATCGAAGTTCTTTCAGTATTGCGGTCTGAAATTACCTTTATCTATATAGTTTTGCATATGTATACCTAATAGCATGAAATAAAAATTACAATATGGTATTTGTTTCAGGATGAATTTAATGAAAATATTTCTGGACATCGTATAGTGAACATCAAGTACTTCTTTAAAGAATTAAATAAAAATAGCCACCAGTCGCTTTGTGATTGTGGGTTAAATACCATCAATATTGTATCAGAAAAATGTACGGGAATAACATCAAATTGCTTTTTATCATGCTCCATTTGCAACGAACAATTTACAATAAAGAATACATTGGAGGGTGTTAATAAAGATGGAGTAGCAGGAGCTATGGTAGCAGGTTGTGGTCACCCCCAACTCAAACAAATTAGTGCCTGCCTCCTTAGATATACCAATTATGTCTGAGCGCATTTACAACCGTGCACATGACAAAATATGCGAAAACTGGGGGACCACAGCTTAGGACGAAATGAAAAAAGCTGGACAAAGAGAAAAAGCTGCTGCGATTGAAGAGGGTAAAATAGATAAAAATGGCAATGCCATAATTGATGTTATACTGGATGGTTGCTGGTGAAAGAGACTCTTGAGAGAAATTACTCCGCTCTGTCTGGTGCTGCAACTATGATAGGGAGGCGATTTACACAAGTGCTCTTTATGTGTGTGAAAAATAAATACTGCTGTATTGGGCAATAAATATTTTTCTGATTCTTTGAACATAATGTAATCTTATTAGCAGTTGATTGTCCAGTTCAAACTTTATCAAGATTACAAGATTATTATATTACTTAGGATGTTTTTTATTTTTATGTTTAATACATCAGTCTCATCGTATAATCAAAAGATATCAATTATTATTGTTATTATTCTATTTTTATTGTATATGTTTAGCAATAAATCTATGAAAAATTGTTTTATATTTTTATTTTGTACACCTATATATATAAATACATTGAAACTATTTTACGAAATATACTGAATATTTTTCTTTTACATATTCCATACCTATGTTTTAATGTGTGTAATTTTCCCCAAAGACCTTATCATTGTATCGAAATATAAGGTCTAACAAAATATACTGAAACTATTTTAAAGGTAGGTCCAGTCCGTGATACTGAACAACTTTCCCCAAGGAACACATAGCGAAATATAAAAAATATATTTTTCATATATCACCCACCTTTGACTGCTATGTGCCTCGCCGCTCTACCCGACACATCAGCTGTATGCAGCAAAGGACGTCTACACACGCTACGATTACACTCATTCACAAACAATCACATGTTGTTCTAGTAGTCATTAGGTAGTCATATGTAATTTAATCAATTCACAACACACTTTGAATTAAGTACCTAAGAAATTAAGATTATTTTTATTATTTCGACAAGTATCTTTACAATGTGCAAACAGTTAATAACGACATTATTCACAACAGTAAAACACATTCCAAATTAATATTTTGATACTGTCAAAAATATTCAAACATCTCATGCGATAGGTTATTAATAAGAAAAATCTAATTTACACTAAACTCGCATATTTTGGAGACTGAACTACCTATTCACTAGAGCAACAAAAGTCAACTGATGTTATTAGTCGGTTTTGTTTCTTGCTATAATAAGTAAAAACATGTTATGCACATGAGGCGGTATTTCTTTGAATATGACAACAAAGGATTTTGTAGTAAAAATTCACCGGTTCAATTTTTGCCGGCTTTTATGATGTTTTGTTTGTTTCTTTTGTCGGCATTTTACTTACAAAAATACTGTTCACAACAAGCAAAAAATGTGCAATAAAATTTAAGTTAGCTCGTGCCTGCGGCGAGAACAAAAGGGGCCATAAATGTTAACCGTGGGAACGCTAACTGAAAACAAATAAACAACAAAAAAACTTTCCAAGGTCTGGTCAGTTTTGAGTTGGAAGTGATGCAAATAGCATCGTGCGTACGTTTTCTTTATGCCAAATTATAGGCAGTTATTCAAAAATACCTAGTCATATTGTGTGTAATTAAAACGCCAGCCTAGATACTTTTACATCAAACTTAGGTGACTTGCGCCATTTTATTTATTTTCTTATTGTTTTAATAACTTCATGCATCATGTAATAGACGCGGGTCTACTTGAGGTTTAATAGGGTACAGAATAAATACTAGTTGCCTTAGGCAAGTGATATCAAAAATAATAAATCACTCGACTAATTTGATGAATTTGTTTTGTGACTGTGATTGTGTTGTGAAGTCGTGCCATAAAGTTCGAGTGATGTCGCGACCTCGCGCCATTTAGCTACGTTTGTGGCTGCCTTTAGGTATTGCGGCGATGAGCGGACGGCGCGGCATGTGCGGTCGAAGGTCAGTGTATGTAAAAAATAAACTTCATATTTCACTATATGTTTCTTGAGAAAATTTGTTCAGTATCACGGACTGAGCCTACTGTTAAAATAGTTTCAGTATATTTTGTTAGACCTTATATATAAAGAACGATATTTTCTGATCAGCCGACCGGTCAATTTGTAACTATATTTATATATTTTGTCTTTTGATTTCTTGGCGAAAGCAACATAAAAGTTGTTAACTTTATTGTATGAAAAAAATACCATACATAAAGACCATAGTAACTAGATGACGTGACTACTTCGATTTGTTTGAGAACGTTATTTTTTTTCGTATTTCAATATACATGTACTGCTATAAGTTGTTTAAATTGATGGACCGAATCACCTCTTTTAACATATTTGTATCTACTGAATTAAAAACATTATTGTAAATATATCTGTCTGCTATCTCCATACGTTCTAAGCTCCCGAGTTCATGAACATGTTCTCGGCAGTGCGCGTAAATATAATATCAAGGAAAGCGCCCCCTCGCGCAATCGACACGATACGTCTAGCTCCGCCCACAAATGAGGTACATAATTTTTGTGGTATCGTCTTAAATCTTAATGTTTGGGAAAACGCGAGTTTTCGAGTTTTCATGCGTTTTTATTTCCACGCAGAATATGGTATAACCGAGCAAAGCTCGGTCGCCCAGGTACTAATATTATAAATGCGAAAGTGAGTTTGTGTATTTGTTTGTTTGTTACCACCTCACGCTTCAACCACTGAACCTATTTAGATGAAATTAGATATGGATATATTTTGATATGCAGGGAAGGACATAGGATAGTTTTCATCCCGAAATTCTCACATGGAGCCAAACCCGCGGGCACTGCTATTACTTTATAAAAGATTCCTATTGGGTCCTAGAACAATAGTGGATCGTGAACGGAATAAACGTAACAAACGACATTCCGTGAATAACTTAAACATTATACAATAAACAATTGCCCTATTCAAGACACAAAACTATGATATAAGGCAGGTGACACACGGGAAGTTAGGTCACCACGTAACATAGCCTATATTCACAAGCTTCTATATTAACTACTACCTCTACCCGCTTTGCTGCCCGTGGGAATTCCGGAATAAAGAGTACCGTATATCCTTCCCCGAGTCTCAAACTATATCCATACCAAATTTCATCCATATTGGTCCAGTAGTTTAAGCGTGAAGAATAACAAACAAATATACAAACTCAGTTTCGCATTTATAATATTAGTAGGAAGTAGGATAGTAGGACAGGATAGTAGGATAGGATAGTAGGATTTAACATTGCATGTATCTTGTATATGTATGAATGTTTGTTTAGGTCAAATCTTGCAACTCAATTTTCAACAGTTATCCTAAACCGATTTATCTGAAAATTTGTATACTTGCGTAATGCGGATGACAATACAATATTATAAAATCAATGAGCTGTTCTGATGATGGAGCCGGGAGATATTCGACGAAACTCAGTGATAAAACAACATAACCTCATTGAGTAGGACTCGGTTGATTTGTCTTGACAAGCACTTGGTAGTCGATGCCTAGAATCTGATCACGGCGACGAAAGTTGGTCGATTCGATGGAACTTAGTAATAAAAAGACGCAACTTAATCGAGTTTGGGCTTTTTCCATTTGTCTTAATACATGTGCTTTGGCTTCTCAATAAAGGTTTGTACAAAAAATTTTTTTTTTTCAAAAATACACTTTATGTATTTACAAGCCTTTATTTAGTTTCACGTCCTATCCCGTTGTCTGTATGTTTTTAATCAAATCTTGAAACATACTATGTGATTTGAATTATTTTGTGTGATTCCGCCACCAGTTAGTTCATGCAAACTATTGCCGGCCGGCGCCCACCCACTACTGTTAGTCCCAGCATACCTGCCACCAGCAGCCCGTGTGCACCCGCCACCAACAAATAATAAATAAATAAATAAATATATAGGGACAAATTACACTGATTGAGTTAGCCCCAAAGTAAGTTCGAGACTTGAGTTATGGGATACTAACTCAACGATACTATATTTTATAACAAATACATATATAAACATCCAAGACCCAGGACAATTTGAAAAAGGCCATTTTCCAACTTGCCCTGACCGGGAATCGAACCCGGGACCTCTGGGTGGCGGACTAGCATGGTGACCACTACGCCACGGAGGACGTCGTATACGCGACACGTGTTTCGCCTCTCACGTGTGTCGCGTATACGACGTCCGATGTTGCTGCAGCCACAGCGGATGCAGCAGCATGGGAGGGGTCATGCATTGACTGTTGGTGGCGGGTGCACACGGGCTGCTGGTGGCAGGTATGCTGGGACTAACAGTAGTGGGTGGGCGCCGGCCGGCAATAGTTTGCATGAACTAACTGGTGGCGGAATCACACAAAATAATTCAAATCACATAGTATGTAACTTTGACTTCCGCAAAGTAACACCTGAATCTATTAACAAATCTTGAAAGTTAAATTTGACCCACTTCCCGGTTTCCGATTGAGCAGAAATTTTGCACACAAACATACTTATATCGCGTAACAGTGCAATAATATGATGGCTTAAAGCTGATCTGATGATGGAGCCGGAAGGTGTCATAGAAACTCTGTAGTGAAAGGATGCAACCCCATCGATTTTGGGCTCATTTGATTAGTCTTAAGGAGCGGTTTAAACTTTTCAATGTACTTAAAATTCATCATAAAAATATCATCATAAAAATTCATTGTAAAGCTAGTATAAAAAAAGATTTTTTTTAAATATTTTCTTGTTTTTTTTTTTATCAGGCGTAAAAGTAAAAGGATAATAGAGCACTTTTTAGTTAGGTATTTTTCTTTTTCAAATAATCTAATTTGTGTAAGTATATTATAGAATATATTTCTTTAATCTAGCAATTTTTTTAATGTCCGACAGGAATCGCGTATATATTGTCGCTGGTCTGTAAGAGCCCTTACATCAAAAAGCTCTTGGGTCCTAAGGACCAATCCTGCCAATATTTTTGGTTTAAAAAAAGCCTTATACTCAATATGTCGTACAGTCCACTAAAGGGAATTCCCCTGTTACCTTATGGTTTAATTTCTACTTCCAAAAACATTGGATAAGCATCATTTCAAAGGTCTGTACCAAGAATGATGATGATGACTAAACCTCTTCCTGTTTCATATTTCATACTAGCTGTTGCCCGCGACTTCGTCAGCGTGGACTACAGTTTATGAAATACTAGCCGAAGCCCGCGACTTCGTTCGCGTGGACTTTATGTCTCTGGAAAATGCTCATCAGGCTGAGCAACTTTTACTAAGGCGGCATTTTTATATCTCTTATAGTTTAGCTGGACCATTATAGTTCTGCATCAGGCGTTCCATTTTCCAAAATCATTTATACCCTATATGTTGCCTAGGCTTAATAGCTATATAACAAAAAAAGTTTCATTCGAATCCGTCCAGTATTTCCGGAGATTAGCGTGTACAAACAGACAAAACAGACATACAGACAAACAGACAAACAGACAAAGAGACAAACAGACAAACAGACAAACAGACAAACAGACAGACATTTTTTTTAAAATTCTTACTCTATTACTACGTCTCCATCGCCCCCAATATTTTTTTTGGAAATATATTTAATGTACAGACACACTTTTTTTACTGTTTTATTATATGTATAGATATAGATATAGATATAGATATAAAACCGGTAAAGCGTATTAAACCTACACTATATGGGCATCCGCATATAGGGTAGGTTTAATACGCTCAGAGTCATGTGTATAATTTTTGATACACCTTGATTGGTTCTACTACTGTGTCTTGAATCCATGGCGGTCAATAAGTTAGTTACGGAACCCTTCAAAGCACTTAGGACTTAGAGTTAAAAACATTTATTGATTTCAATATTTCAGTATAGTAGTTTTATTTATGTTCCATGCCGGTCTGGGAGAAATTTTATTTCTGAGAAGCTCTTTAAGAGCCCTTGCATCAGAAATCTCGGTGGCTCTTGGGCCCTAAGGACTAATCTGCCAAAATATTCGGTTTACAAAACGCTAAAGGGAATTCCCCTGTTACCCTATCGTTTAATTTCGACCTTCAAAAACAATAGACAAGCATCATTTTAAAGGTACCAAGAATGGGTATGATGATAAACCCTTCCCGTTTCATATTTGACACTAGTATTTTTGAAGTGAAAACTTCTTTAGCGGCGTTGTGCACTTTATTTGGAATGGGTAAAAAATTTTAAACTCGCGTCAGGACACGTGACCTGATCGAAAATTCGTAAGACGGCGCAGGGCGCTTGCGCGAATGTTCGTGTGTGTTTATTTTACAGCGTGCTACGCGCATCCATGGATGGTGACAGCTGATGGTTCGACCGTCTGTGTAGTGGCCATACTGCTGTGTTTTCACTTCTGCCGGCACTCCCAGAGTGCAACCCGTCGTTTTTTATTTCTGATAAGCTCGGTGGACAGAGTACGTATTATTAGCGCATTAACAAGTTAAGTGACACTGAGCGTGGTCCGCACTTAAATGGATGATTACAAAAGTAGCACAAAAATCCTCCGTGCTTCGAAAGGCACGATAACCTGTTGGTCCCGGCTGACATCATTGTATAGCAGTCGTCAAACTATGTCAGAACAGATGTCTTGATTGTCGTGTGTTGCCAAATAATAAAAATAAAATATTTTTGTATTTTGACTAAAAATAAATTAGACAGGGTGACTTTTAACCACTAAATCTTTAACTTTAACAAAAAAACCACTAAAAAAATAAAAACAACAAAAAACAATAACAAAAATTTGACTGCCCATGCAAATCAGCGCTCGGCCAAACAAATTCTGTAGGGGGGATTTTTTTAATGGATTTTTAATACCTTTTTTTGTGGAAAATAGTGACTGAACTTGCTTCAAAAATTTGGCTGGTGGGTAATACTCAATACTCAATACTCAATCATTTATTGCATCTCATGTGTTTACATAGTTTGTACATATGGTGTAAGGAGTACATTAAGTTCAGACATGAACCCTGTTAGGGCACAGCAAAATAAAATAATCTAAATTAAATATGCAAAATAATAATCTAAAATAATAATCTAAAATTTTCATGCATGCAAAAAATTGGCAGAAATAGTTGATATAATATAAACAATATGATAATATCTAAATTAAATTAAATTATTCTATTTGGTCCAAAATTCTTGCAGATTGTAGAAGCTGTTCTCTATGAGATAATCTTTTAGCAGTTTTAAAAATGTTTTAATATTTTCTTCGTTTTGTATGTGTCTTGGTAACTTATTATATATTTTTATTGCATGTACATATGGTCCTGATGAGTATAATTTTAATCTAGATGTAGGCAAGGCCAGTCTATTCCTATCCCTTAAGTTATATGATCGACTATGATGGTCACTACTACGTGTGAAAAACTGTTGATTTTTCCGGACAAATTTACAAATTTCCAGGATGTATATTGATGTAGTATGTAAGAAGTCATCCTGCATATAAATATATATTTTAAAACCTATACAAATTGAAGCTTTATTTTATAAATGCGTGGTGTGACTATGCTAATGTAATTTCGTAGGTAGAGTAGCTCTACCTACCGAATGGTTACCTATTTTGAGGATTCCACGTTTTTCACTGAACAAGCAAAGCGAGCGAATTTCTCCAAGCCTACTTGACAATACGGCGTTAGTTTGTATGTTTGTTTGACGATAACTGGAGAAGTTTTATTTAGAGCTTCGTGAAATTTGGTAAACGTGTAGAGATAGCCAATAAATTTTTAAGTTATAACAGGAGCCAAATCGGCCAATAAGCTAGTTTCTATGGTCAAAAATAAATTGTTTGGTACTGTTAAAAGAATAAAATGTCACCAAATAATGTCATTTTCATTGATCATATCCATTTTCAACGTGATTAAGATTTAATAATGCGGAAAAACTGATATTAAGAGCGCTATTTGACTCTAAGAAACTATGACGTCATTCGTTTTTATTTCATACAAATCCCATAGAAAATGTTTGTTTTGACGTTTAGAAAAAAGTGTCTGATTTGATTTGTTGGAAACTTCTTTATTCTTAAGATTTCGTTCCCAAGGGGTTAAACGGCATTCTATTAATTCTTAAGACTCCGCTGTATGTCTGTTTATGTCTCACCAGGCTGTATCTCATGAACCGTGATAGCTAGATAGTTGAAATTTTTACGGATGATGTATTTTTGTCGCCGGTATAACAAAAAATATTAAAAGCAGAATAAAATAAAAAATTTAGTGGGGCTCCCATGCAACAAACATGATTTTTTAAAGATAATGGTACGGAACCCCTCATGCGCGAGTCCGACTCGCACTTAGCCGGTTATTATAAATTATAATTCGGTCATTCCAGAGCCAAATCTAAAAACGTGCATCCGTTGATAATGCTTTATCAAACAAAACGTAGAGTGACCGTAGAGTCATCAAACATGGAATAATTTAGCGCAAAGTCATTAATTTCTCTCAATATTTTCTTAAAATCTCACCAAGTTAACAAAACCAATGCATCAGTACAGTATCGTCAGTGAAATTAGAAAAATCGCGTCTTAATAAATCAACCTACAATCGGTGTCAATTTTTTCTATCTTAAGTTTAAATATATTTCAAAACGCACTAACCTTTAGTAACGCTCCTTAAAATTCGTCGAAAAACACTAAGTTAAAAGTATGTTTAAAACTTCAACACATCAACGTAGCAATACTGTTGGATATGAACTGAGGTATGGACGTGGTTCTGAGGCAACCGGCTTCTCGTCGTCTCAACTAGACAGGTCTTCGTGCTATCTCTCTCTGGCAGTACCCTGGAGAACGGGACGGAGAATACGTAGTACAGAATTGCAAGTTGCGAGTAAATTGTTTCATAGTAAGCTACAGGTCGTATAGCGGGCGTGGGTGACCACACTTTCGCTTCTAACAAGGATTTCTAATAAGATACGATACGATGTATTGTATTTTTGATCTGACATCCTTGGGTTACCATTGATTACAAAATAAAAAGTGGTGCGTTTTTCAAACGCGGAGTCACTAAAAGAACGGAAAAATCATTCGTTTAGGTTACTCTTAGTTTCAAAAATGGCATTTCATAAAGCTGCCCGGGTTACGAAGCAGCACAGCCATGGATTCAACCGGAAACGCGCTAAGATAACACATGTGAATGGCGTAAGTTCATGAATGGTACTTTTCCCTTCACTAGTGTGACCTTTGAGTTGATCGCATGACCTCCAATTGCGTTGTGATACTTGTGATATAATGGTACCTACGAGAAGTAATGATACAGATCATAAAGTCACGTAAACATAACATTTGCTGACGAAATACGGAGAGATCAACAACTCAAATCAGACACTTTTTTCTAAACGTCAAAACAGTTTCTATGAGATTTGTATAAAATACAAAAGTGTTACGTCTTTTTTGGAGTCAAATAGCGCCCTTAAATATCAGCTTTTCTGCATTTATAAATATAAAATCATGTTGAAAATAAAAATGAATATGATCAATGAAAAGTGACAATGTTTTGTGACGTTTTATTTTATCAACTGTACCGAATAATTTATTTTTAACCTACTACCCAATTTACTCGTACCTAAAAACTTTTAGAAATAAGGCAATAATCTTCTGGTAATCTGTAGAACAAGATTTTATAAAAACGATTTGGACATAGTGGACAAAACCCTTGATGAATAATAATTATCTAAAACCTAACTTTAAATTTTTAATAAAATATATTAAATATCCTAGATAAGCATACCCGGTCGCAGAGAATATTAAAAACTTTAAACTAATTAATTAGATTTTTCATTTATTTTTTAATTTGCATTTTAAATTTAGTTTGTAGTTCAATTGTAATTTATTATTGTTTTTTGAAATTAATAAAAAAATATTTATTTCCTTTTTTTTAAATATATTGTTGCTTCCTGATATCTCAGAAATTCCTAAATATATGCCTTTTATGATCACCCTACTTAGATTAAATCTTCAACGACTATAGGAGAGAACCAGAGACTGCTCGTCGCGTCGCAACAAATGTCGCTATACTTTGCCCTCTGACCTCGCTCGTTTCGGATTCTGAGGTCGAACGCAGAATTTTTATACGGAACTTAAAAAAATCGGCGTGAGCGAAGCGTCTGGTCGCACTTCTCAACCGATGCGATGCTCGTGAAATTTTGTGAGAAGTTTCGAAAATTATATACCGTCTTATTATAAAACGCAGTTTAACTTTAAGACCTGGTTTAAACCATTACTTACTCACATGAAGTTGACAGTTACGAAAGAGAAGGTGACATATTACGGGTGGGACTTTAGTTTTTGACGGAATACGGTTTAAGCCAAGTACTAAACCGCGTTCAATAATAAGACTAATAGAATTCTCTAGTTGTCTTAGAGTTTTTCGAAATTTTTCAAAATGGCCGACAATTGGAGTTTGAAATCTTCATAAATACTATCATATTTCAGCCATTTCAAAATCTGTTTTGTTACCCTTATTAAGACGAGACTTTTTGTCTGAACATCTTTTTTTAACAGACTAGGTACAAAAAAAGAGGAGAATCTTTTTTGTTTAGGTCCAATCTTGCATCTCAATTTTCAACCAGTTGTCCTCAAAAATTTAGCAGAAAATTTGTATACTTGTGTAACTCGGATGACAATACAATATTTTGAAGTCAATGAGTTATTCTGATGATGGAGCCGGGAGATATTTGACGGAACTCAGTTATGACACAACATAACCTCATTTAGTAAGACTCGTTTCATTTGTCTTGACGAACATTTTATGGAAGACGATGCCTAGGGTCTGATCACGGAGACGGAAGGCGGTCGATGGAACTCAGTAATAAAACGACGCAACCATAATTTGGGCTTATTTCATTTGTCTAGATTTTTTTTAAAGAACTTATTACCACTCACAATATTTTTTATTTTTTTTAAAGAACTTATTAGGTACCACTAACAATATTTTTTCGTTCTTCGAATCGAAGGTAAAACCATAGACCTAGATGTTTTTTTAAATCTTTGGGTAAAACGGATTCAAGAGAGTCACCCTACATCATTTATATTGCCAATTACTGGAAGCGATTCCAAGTCTATCACGGGCAGATCCAGTCTCCGGTTCGGGGGGTTCACTTGTTTTGACATATTAATAGCATTAAGTACAATGCTTGGTATATCTAAATTAATCAGTAGCGTGCATTTCATACAGACACATAGAATTTGTCTACCTTGTGGCATCCTAATACCTTTTGCACCTCCTAAAGAACTCTTTTTCTCGGCATCACCAGAGTGGGTTGACTGGCATATAAAGCCTATAGCTTAAAGTCCGCCTATTACATTTGCAATAAAGTTAAATAAATAAATAATAAGTTCCTATACAATATCGAATAGGAGCAAAAAAAAAATCTTTTGCTATTAGTATGCAACTTTCCTCGTATTTAAGTCAGATTAGTGCTTATTAAAAATATTTGTACAAGTCACTGAAATTAATAAATTGTGATGTTTTTTTTTGCCACGATTGGTATTCGAACTCATGCTTTATAAACGATGTTATGTTATGTTTGTTATACTATACCATGAGTGCATTCCAATTGTGCTACCGTGACTTCGAATCACCCTAGTGAATTTCTCCATCACAATTAATATTATATTTATAAATCCAATGCTGAACTAAAGACTGGGCAGGCAGGTAGATGCCTGCCGTGGCATTTAGTCGTAGCCGCCCCCCCCCCCCCCCCCTAGATCCGGGTCTGCCCTGGATCCGCCCTTGAGTCTACTGAGCAAAGTTGACCCGCTGACCTTGCACAGCAGAATCCAATAATCGAATTAGATATCAAGTAGATGCCCAACCCACCACGACATCTTAAGTGGCCGCCCAAAATTGCCTACGGTTAATCGATGCGATGACCCATTTAGGTACAGTTATGATTGCTACCTACCTTTAGCCTCTGCCTCCGTGGTGCAGTGGTTAGAGCGTTCGGCTCATATCCGGAGGTCGCGGGTTCGATTCCCGGCGAGGGCAACGACTTTGTGTTGTTGACCTAGTTTGGTTAGGACATTGTAGGCTGATCACTTGATTGTCTGATAAGTAAGATGATCCGTGGTTCGGAGGGCACGTTCAGCCGTCGGTCCAGGTCACTCTCTTTGACAATGGTCGTTACCAAAAACCATATCAGAGGCCTTTAAGGCGGTTTAAAAACTCTGACACTAGTGTTAGTCACCAACACACACGATAAGAAGAAGACCTTTGGTCGTGTGGCTCCCTTAAAATAGAACACTTTACGTAAGAGGCGACTAAAGAACTAAGGCTTCTTACAGACGAGCGTCAGCATGCCCACGTCACAGGTCGACACCGATTATCGGCTACCGTCGCCGGCTGTCGCAAATGGTTGCGTGACACATCATCATCATCAGGTCTTTTTGTCTCCACTGCAGGAGCACGACCCTCTCTGTACTACCTGAGCCATACTTGGCCAGAGCAGCCAGCGGACTTGGCCTACACTCTCCTCGCTGGCCAGACGGGTTAGAGAGGTCTCATTGATGTTTATAAGCTTTGTTTAGCTTGTATTTCCTAAGTCGCCTTCTACGACATCCACGGGAGGACTTGGTGTGGCTCTATTCTACTCTGCCGGAAACCACATGGCGTGACGCAAGTCAATCATCTATCACAAACTACTTGTATCATGAAGCTAAAGGGTTTCTCTATCTTCATGACTTGTATATTCTAAATCTTTGATTATAGGATAGCTTTCACGCAAAAAATTCAATTCAATTCAATTCAATTTTTTCTTCAATTTAACTTGGTATATCTTTATTAACATGTGTGTGATATTTATATTATCTCTTAATAATCGCCACTTTGTTCCGATGCACAATTATTGACGTCAAATGGTTACTTACAGCTAAGTTTACAGCTAAATATAAGCATTTTACTAGGTCTTAATAAGTTAGTGTATACGTAGGTACTTAATTTTGTTGCCCAACTTTTAAAGTAGGTAGGTATTACTATCTGTTACAGCTAGCTATGCCCCGGGCGGCGAAGTCAGAGGGGCGGCAAAATCGAATATGTCCACCCCTGACATGCTACCGATATGGAATGGGGCCTGGTTATTAGAGGGCCGCAAAATGAGACCTTATGGTCAGTTCAAACTTCAGACGATACGAAGTCGCGCGCACTTTTGCGAAAATATAAAAAAAAATTATTACTACACAAAAAGAGTAACATACAACTCTCTGAAAATAGTATCTTTCTGTGAAGTAAATAAGTACTATATTTCTTCAAAAGTTTGCATCTCGGCCTGAAATTTTAATTGATCTTACTGTTACTGTCACCCCAGTGTGCACTCGTATTGTGCAGAAAGCAAAGTCCTGGTAATCAAGTAGGCGGCAAATCCAAGCGGGGGGTGGCAAATTTACATTTTGCCCTGCGCCTAAAAAAATCTACATACTGTACCTGCCCTTGGCTTTTTATATCTTCCACCGTTTTGTTTTTAGGCCACTGGGACTCTAACTAAGTCTAATTAATATCATAGCATCGTTTACGATGATACTAACCAGATGGTCAGTGACCCCTCATTAGAACCCAGAGCAAAATAGCAGAATTACGTAAAATTCTGATAACTAAATGAATCGAAGTGTGTCAAGGAAGGCCTTGTTAAAATGCAAATTAGGCATAAATGCTGACACATGTTCTTTCCCTGAATAACCCTAGGCATTATAAAGTTCTATTCTCTGAGACCTAAATCGAGTTTCCCATCAAGTGGGCCTTCAAATAAACATGGACAAAACAAGAGAACCTACCTAATGTCGAATGCCCATGTCGCGCCCCTAACTGTTTGTGTTGGGAGCTCCACCCTCGAAGTTGTAGATCAGTATATCTTCCTAGAAGGAAGTTCCAGCTTCGAGGAAGAGGTCTTTCGACGAATCCGACTCGGCTGGGCAGCGGTCGGGAAGTTATGCAATGTCTTCTCGTCCAAAATACCTCTGTGCCTCAAGACTAAAGTCTACAACCAATGTGTGTTACAAGCGATGACTTATGGCTCTGAAACGATGTCCCTTACTAGGGTCTCTTAAGAAGGCTCAAGATCGCTCAAAGGGCTATAGAGTGGGCTATGCTGGATATTTCCCTACGTAATTGAATCAGAAATGAGGAAATTCGTAGGAAAACAAAAGTCACTGATGTAGACCAGCGGAATAGCTCGTTGAAGTGGCAGTGGGCGGGACGAACCGATGACTGATGGGCCAAAAAGGTTCTTGAATGGCAACCGCGCGTATTGGCAAGCGAAGCGTAGGGGTCGCTGGAAAGCACTGGATGCAGGCCGCTCTTGATCGGTCTTTTTGGAAATCTTTGGGTGAGGCTCATGTCTGAGACTTTTTTCGCTGAAATGATGATGATGATGAAGCATAATAAATACTTACATGGACAAATCACATAGATTGAATTAACCCCAAAATAAGTTCGAGTCCTGTGTTATGGGATACTATACTAAGTACCTACCTATGAAATACTATAAGAAATACCTTACTCAGATAAACATCCAAGAACCAGGCCAGTCAGAAAAAGATCATTAAGCATGAAAACAATAGGAAGGTTGTATTTATAAAACATACAGTGTTTTATTGGGAAAATGATCTTATATTATAAATTAGTTTACCTATGTACTTAATAGCAAAAGTCAATTTTATGTCGTTTACCATAAAATATCAGTATATAAACCATTTCCTTTGTACAATAATCATTAAAAAAATGTCAGTCAATTTGACTTTGACGTTGATGTGACTTTGACAGTGACTCACATTTGTGTGAAGTTTGTTGTTGTGGTTGGTTCTGTGAAGTGAAAATGTTTATTTATTGAAATAAAATATAAAAATAGCGTCTATCCGTTAAATTGTCGGCCAAATATGTAGTATTTTATACGCTTCATTAATATTTCAGCATTCCGTCGTGTTACATTTACTATTGATCTCAAAATGTCCATTCTTCTAATCTTTTCGGTTATCGTCGCTTGTTTATCTTTTATCAGTGGTATAACCTCGAATTCGTGTAATTTTAACGTGAAAGTAAAGCAAACATTACTAAACGATGGATTTCACAGGTAAAGTCACTTTATTGGACTTAGTATTACATATTTACTAAGCACATTTCCGACCTAGTAGATACCGGCAAAAATGTCTGTTTTCATTTTTACCTATAGCCGTAAAATATGTGTCATCATCATTTGAGCGTATTTTCCCGTTTGCATCCTCAGCAGTAATGCCTAGAAATAATTAGAGCCCGGGGTCCTCTACCTAACCAAGGTGATTTGACGAGGTTACTGTTTTTTATATAGAGCGACTGCCGTCTGACCTCCACAACCCAAAAGTTTACCCTTTGGGTTATTCCAGAACCAATCCTTGGGTAGTTTGATGATCAAACGCTAATTGGCGTTCGGGACCCACAGGTTATATGTGCCTTTCGAAACACAGAATCATCTTTCTTTTCATATAATAGGGTGACTCAAGCCTGCAATATCTTAACTAGACTAGAAACAAGTTTTCACAAAGTATGCTTCCTAGAAGGATTCGAACCCATGACATCCAGATAACAAGGCGAAAGCCTTGACTACTAAACCTCAGAGCCAGTCAGCCGTAAAAATGTCTTTTATATGTTTAATCATTTATTTATTTACCAATTTATGCACACGGAAAAAGTATACAGAGAATACATAAAATAAAAGTTGTACAAAGGCACTACTTATCTCAAAAGAGATCTCTTCCAGTAGGCCTTTCTAATCATGTTCTTGAAATCTCGTAAATATTGTGAAATTATTTTGCAGGATTGTATTCTCTATTCCAATACGTGCCTTGAATTGCAAGTAAGAAGGCTCGAATAGTTTGCTATTGTCATTGTATTATAAAATCTATTATTAATTTCCAGGAATATCACATACGGCATAGTGTTTAACAGCGAAGATGATGAAGAAAGGTGGCTATATGAAGACTGCATCGTGAGTTTGGAGCAGACCTTGCCTGCGGGGGTGTTTGCCAACCCTGATGAGCTGGGAGAATTCCGGAGAGCGCATAGAGTAAGAAAACTTTTATAATACACTATTTTCCAACAAGTCAAATCAGCAACTTTTTTCTAAACGTCAAAACAAACAGTTTCTATGGGATTTTGTATAAAATACAGGCAGATGACGTCATAGATTTTTGGAAATATCAAATAGTGCTCTAATTATCAGTTTTTCTACAAAATAAAAAATTTAAAATAATGTTAAAATGGATATGTTCAAAGACAAGAAACATTATTTTGTGACGCTTTATTTTTTAATTAGTACAAAATAATTTATTTTTGACTTAGGAAAGTACCCAATTATGCCATTTGTACACTTTGTATGTGCAAAGAATCACTTAGTTACATAAAAAATATGGCTTCGAAACACAAATTATAAATTGAAACTAATTTCAATGGATAATTTTTTTTGTGTTTATGGAATCTTGTCTTCATCATCAGCTATAAGAAACCCACTGCTGTGTATAAGCCTTCTTCTATCCGGGCCCTCTTGTTCTATCCCTTGCCATCGCAATCCTATATATATTAATAGTTGCTTTGAATCAAATCTCCTATTATTAGTTTTTCTGCATTAATAACTCTAAAATCACTTAAAAAATGGACATGATTGTAACAAGTGACAATATTATGTGACATTTTATTCTCTTAAAAAATAAATAAAAATAAAATAAGCCTTTATTGCTGCTTTATAAACTTGTTTGACATAATATATATATATTTTTAATTATTATTACATTGGTATGAAGGTAATTAAGCTAATTATTACATAATGTTTTCGGCATTCGGTTGATCTTCCCTTCTAACAGCTTGTCTTTCGACAAAGGCCTCCTCTAAGGCTTTCCACTTGTCTCTATTCTTGGCTATTCTTAACCATTCAGGACCAGCTACTTTCTTAAAATCATCTTCCCATCGCTTTAGTTGTCTTCCTCTACTTCTCTTGCCTTCTCTAGGGTACCATTCGGTTATTGTTTTAGTCCATTTATCTTTCTTTTCTCTCAGCATGTGTCCCGCCCAGCGCCATTTCAATTTCCTGCATACTGTTTGAACTTTTTTGAACTTAGTCTTACCTTTAATTCTTTTTAAATGAATTCTATCTCTTCTCCTTACGCCCAATACGCTTCTCTCTATTCCATTTTGGCATATGTTGATTTTATTTTGTTGTTGATCAGTTAGGGCCCAAGTTTGACATGCATATGTTAGACACGGTAGTATACAGGTATTGAAAACTTTTCGTTTCTCTGACATTGGCATCTCTTTATTTTTCATTATTTCGCTAAAAGACCAAAATCTTTTCAACATGTTAGCTACTCTTCTTTCCACTTCTCTCTGCATGTTCTCTGACGGCGAAACCAATTGCCCTAAATAGATATACTCATCAACGTATTCCAATTGATGATTATTAATCTTGATAGCCACTTTTTGTGGAGAATTGGTCATTATTTTTGTTTTTAATAGATTCATAGAGAGACCTGCTTTTGCACTTTTGTCTGATAATTGTTGTAACAGAGAATTGGTCATTATTTTTGTTTTTAATAGATTCATAGAGAGACCTGCTTTTGCACTTTCGTCTGATAATTGTTGTAACATTATTTCTAATGTCTTCGGGTATTCAGAAAAAAGTATTAAGTCATCTGCGAATCTCAAATGACTCAATTTCTCTCCATTCACGTTAAGTCCACTGTCATTCCAATCCATTTTCATAAAAATCATCTCCAGAACAGCTGAAAATACCTTAGGTGAAATAGAGTCACCTTGACGGACGCCTCTCTCGATTCGGAATTCGTCGCCTGTTGTTTCCAGTTTTATTTGTGCTGTGCTTTTCCCGTAGATGTTTTTCAGAATGCGTATGTACTTTCTATGGACCCCTTGTCGCTCTAATGCTTCCCATATATAGTGGTGTTCTAAAGAATCGAATGCTTTATTGTAGTCTACAAAGCCTAGATAGTATACTTTATTGTATTCTCCATATTTCTGAAGTATTTGTCGCAGGACGTGAATATGGTCTATGGTCGAAAAGTTGCTCCTAAACCCGGCTTGTTCCTTCGGCTGAATTTCATCAAGAGTGTTGGTTAGTCTAAATAGTAAAATTTTAAAAATAATCTTATATATATTAGACATTAGACTTCTTCTTTCTCCTCACCTTATCCCACTTTACGTGGGGTCGGGACAGCATGTGAGTCTTTTCCATTTTCCTCTATCCTTTGTCAAGGCACTTGTTACATTCTTTTTGTCCATATCGTCCTTAACGCATTCCATCCACCGTTTCTTATTGGTCTATAATTGCTAATGTCTGTTTTGTCTCCTTTTTTGTGTAACAGAACTATCATTGATTTAGTCCAATCTTCGGGAATAGTTTCTGTTTCTAGTATTTCGTTAAATAAATTGGTTAGTTCAGGGACAACCACTGGCATTAATATTCTAAGAAGTTCATTGGTGATTTGATCAGGGCCGTTCGATTTTCCTAATTTCTGCGTAATGATGGCTCTTTCTGTTTCTTCTTTTAGAATAGGTGGTACGGGTTCCGATTCTTGCATGTCGTCAATTACAGTCATTAGCGATTTATCATTATTGCTTTTATATAAGTCCTTATAGTATTCCGTAGCAATATTTAGTATTTGAAGTCTTTTGCTAGTGCATTTTCCCTTTTTGTCCTTCATATTTGGCATCCAATCTTTCTTTAATTCCAACTCTTTAAACGCTTTCTTTACTCCACCAGTTTGCTTAATGTGATATTTGAAAGTATTTGTCCTATTTTGCTTTCTGTCTTTCCTTATTTGTTTGTTAATATTTTTACTTATCTCTGCAATCTCTTTGCGTTTCTCTTTATTTTTCGTTCCCTGCAAAAGCAATTTTCTCTCCTTAAGTAGTTGAGTTGTTTTTGTGAATAGTATCGATTTATTATTTGTATATGCTTTCCTAGATTCAGTTTTTAAGATATTTACGAAATCAGAGTCATTTTATTGCATTCATTTTCCTTTTTTTTATTTTTGTTTTGTCCATAATCCCTAATAAGTTATTAATTAGCTCATCCTTATTTTTAATGTTTACATGGGGTACTGATTTAGTTTGCAACCTTCGACTTTTCTTGATATTTGTTCCTCGTAATGTCGCCCGAATCATTTTATGGTCTGAGTTATAATTTAAATGATGCAAAATTGACAGATCTTTAAAGAATTTTGGTTTATTTGTCATAATAAAATCGATTTCATTTTTAACATGCCCATTTGGGGAAGTCCATGTCCATTTCTTATTCTTTTTCTTTTTATAAAAACTGTTCATGATACTTAATTTGTTTTCTAAAGCGAAGTTTACTAATCTTGTTCCATTAATTTTGCTTCTTTTACCATATCCGAATCTTCCTATAGTATACTCTTCACCTCTGTGCAGAAGCGTAGCGTACCTTGGCGGGGCCCCGTATAAAAATTTGTTTGGGGGCCCTTAGGAAGGGTAAAGATTTCTCAAAAAAGAAAAATGTTTTTGTTCATAAAATTAAAAGAAATATTTATTCATCATAATTATCTATCTGTCACATTTTTAAAAACAATTCAAATTAAATATTTACTCTCCTTGCCTTTTTTTTTGCAAACTGATTAATTAAATCATTCATAGCTGATGATGACTTAAGTTTTTCTAAAGTTTCTGCCTCTATGGACAATAGTGACAGGTCTGACAGGCGTTCCTGTCCCAAAGAAGTTCTTAAATAATATTTTATCAGTTTTGATTTCTTATTTCTGAAATTAAAAAAATTTGGGAAGTTTTTATTAATTTTTGCTTACGCACCTTGGGGGCCCCCGTAGGCCGGGGGCCCCGTATAATTGATACGGCAGATACGGCGGTAGCTACGCCCCTGCCTCTGTGGCATTCCCCAATTTGTCCATTAAAATTCCCCTATTACTATACTATTATATTTTTGTGAGCAGTATCAATAGTTTTTTGTAGTTTTTGATAGAAATTGTCTATTTTAACTATATCTTCTTTCTTTTCTGATTCGGTAGGTGAGTAGGCCTGAATTATTGACCAAGATTCGTCGTTGCTATTTTGTGTGGGAAGTTTAATGTTGAGAATTGCTATTCTTTCGGATATTCCTTTTAACTCTTCTATTCGGTCAGTATATTTCCGTTTTATTAAAAATCCGACACCATAAAGCCCTGGTGTTTCTCCTTTATAATGAAGAATATACTCCCCATGATCTTCTATTCCTTCCCCTAATCTTCTCATTTCGCTTATTCCAATAATATCTCATTTAATTTCGTTAATTGCTGTTTCCAGTTTAATGAGTTTCTCTGGAGTTCTTAATGTTCGTGTGTTAAACGACGCTATATGTATATCATAATGGTTTTTTCTTTTTTTATCTATCCTTAGAGGGTGTTGGTCATTTTCCCCCACGATGACCAGTCGGCTTGGGGGAGGGTGTTGTTTTCCTTTTGTAGGTGTTTTTATTTCTTTGTATTGTTGTATTTCCCGTTTGCCGGCAGTTAATTGCTATTGTTGGTTATTTGTAGGGAGGTTTATAAAAGAGTTGGATCTGTTCCTCATCACATCAAATGCGTTTAGTCTATTATCCTTACAGGGTTTGAAGGTTTGCTGTTTTTTAAGTTGATTGTCCAAAGAGTGCGGTGAAGAAGAAGTTTCCCGTTTTCTTTTTTCATTATTTGTTCCGCTTTCTTTCACTACAAGTTTGTCATATTTCAGAAACGCGATCTTTCCCTTTTTCTTTCTTCTACCAACTCCGCCTGTAAAGCTTTTCTTTTAGCCAGAACTTCCTTTGAATAATCTTCAGTGACATATATATCTTTAAGATCCTTCTTATTTTTCGTTATCTCTCTCTTTTTCCATCCATTTACAAAAGAACAAAGGATTGGCCTCTGTTTTTTCCCCCACTATTTCTATTCCCTATTCTATGTATATTGTTTATTCCATGATCTTCGATCTCTATGTTTATCTCGCTTTTAAATGTTTTCTTTATATTATATATTAATTCTAAGGTTGATTTTTCTCTTTCTTCCATACCAAATATAATGATATTGTTATTCCTTCTTTCTTTTTTCAAAAATTCTATTTCTTTTTCTTGACTTTCCACCTTTAACTTTAAACTTTTGTTTTCTTCAATAATCAGAGTTAATTTTTCATCCATTCTTATCATTATGATATTTGTTATAGTTTCAGTAAGTTTCTCAGATTGGTGTTGCATTTCTAATTTCATTTTGTCGAACAGAAGTTGGAATTGTGCATCCATTATTATTATTTTTTTATTCTCTAATCAGTAAAAAAATATTTATTTTTGACCCTGTAAAACATGTAGGTGCCCGAGAGAAATAGGAAAATTTGGTATATATCGTTTTATTGTGGTTGCTTACAGCGCGTGAAAAAGAATGGCTTATATTTTATTTACAATATGACATGTGCTGGCGAATTTTTTATTCACGTATTACCAGGGCTGCATAAAGCATCAAGCGTTGATCTAATATATGATACTAGAACACCTAATGCCAGCCATATAGATGGCGCTTGTGGCTAAGGGGCTACCTGAATTTTCCGGAATCCAGTGGCGCCCCCATTTGAAATAAATCATTTTAAAGGTACAGTTCAAAGTGAGTGAGAGAGAGAGAGAGAACGTGAAGCTTTTCTACGCACATTAGCTAAAAGTGGCCGTTTTTCGCAAATGTGCGTAGAAAAGCTCGTAATTCTCACCTTAAACTGTAAACAGTAGTTCATAAAATAGTTTGAAGGTTTAGCTAGGGTTTGGTCAAGACAAAATTTTAAATGATATCACCGTTTTCTATCAAATGATATATTTAAAATGGGGGCGCCACTGGACCCCGAAAAATTCAGGTATGGCCTTAACAACTACCTTATTGTAAATATGACCCGTCACAAATTTCAGTTAAACGCCATCCCAAAGAACCGCATTAACGTGGAGCTGCCAGCGTCCCAGTCGCAGCCCAGCACCGTGTACCTGATGGGGACGGTCACCCAGAGCAGGGTGTCGCTGTGGCTGCCGGTCCATGCGAGGTACCAGCATGCGACGGCTGGTGGGGGGTGAGTTGTATTATCATGACATTTTCGTACTCCTTTTTTGGAGAATAATTGTGTGGTGGTTTCTCCATTTGCCTTCCACGCTGTGGTGGTTGTCCAGCGAAGAGCCGGCCGGAATAATTTTCCATGGGCTCTCTGCCAGTACTAGTGTCGCCACTGCCCAACACTAGGGGAAGACCTATTTGATGGCGGTCTTTGTTTGCCATGTCCCAACGCTGTCATCAGACTGCTGTGGCATTTTATAGATAAGCCCGGTCCGCAGAGCTTCCCACCACGTCCTCGTGACGCTGCCGCTGTTTGGTCGGGGACTGCTTATTCCCTATTCGCAGCTAACCACATTATCTGGTAGCCGTTCACTATCCGCCACCTGTGACCCCGGGGGTAGCCTACAGCTCAGCCCCAGATTATATGAATAATCCATATTTGCCGTGTGGTTTCCAGCAGAGTAGAATAGGACCATTTCAAGACTTACCATGAATTTACATACAGTTCTTACAACAGAAGAACAACATCCTATGGTTTCATAATCTTTTATAGGGGACTCATATAACAGGTGTAGATAAAGTCTTGTATATAATTAGGTATTGAAACACTCATGAAATAAAATACCCCTTATTATACAGCCGTGTGGTTTCCGGCAGAGTAGAATAGGACCACTCCAAGTCTTCCCGTGGATGTATTAGAAAGCGTCTTAGGAAATACAAGCTAAACAAAGCTTATAAACATCAGTGAGACCTCCAACCCGTCTGGCCAGCGTGGAGAGTGTAGGCCAAGTCCTCTAGCTGCTCTGGCCAAGTGTGGCTCTGGTAGTACAGAGAGGGTTGTGCTCCTGCAGTGGAGACAGAAAGACCGGATGATGAGTCCTTAAATCGCCTTTTACGACATGAAGAGTATAATGCCATAATCGTCATCATCTCAGCCCCTCTTCCGCCCACTGCTGAGCATAGACCTCCCTTCATCTACGCCACCCATCTCGGTCCTGTGCTGCTCTAAACCAGGTACGACCCGCGACTTTCACTATGTCGTCAACCCATCTCACGCTTCTTTCAACTGCTCTGGGCCCCGATTTGGTCAAAGCCCTGCACCAACAATTATGACATATTAATACAATTTCTTTATATATAAATCTTTATGTATAAATCTTTATATATAAAAATAACGTGTCGCACGTTGTTTGTCCGCGATGGACTCCTAAACTACTGAACCGATTTTAAATTTGATTTGCACACCGTGTGCATTCCAACTTAAAAGATAGGATAGCTTACATCTCAATTTATAATCGCAATATTATTTTATTGCACTGGACTGACGCAGATACGCCGGAGTCCTAAAGTCCACGGGAACGAAGTCGCGGGCATCAGCTAGTTAATTTATATAATTAACTTGCTGTACCCGCGGGCTTCGCTCCCCGTGGGAATTTCGGGATAAAGAGTACCCTATGTCCTTCCCGGAGTCTTAAACTATATCCATACCAAATTTCATCCAAATCGGTTCTGTAGTTTAAGCGTGAAGAGGTAAAAACAAATATACAAAATAACTTTCGCATTTATCATATTAGTAGGATACAATATTTTTTATTATTATTTCAGCAACGCAAGGAACAGGATCGAGTCCCCAAAACTCTACTTGCGTTGTCCGGATCAGCGACTCAACTTCTGCAACAAGCGGGTATCGTCTATGACCTTCCTCTGCAACGGCAGTTCTAAAGAGAAATGCAGTTGGATGCAGGTCCCTTATATTTCGGTATGTAATTGTAGGGTACAGACAATTTGTTTGTACAACTTTATTGTACACATACATACAAAAATACACAGCAAGAATACATGAATTATCCCAGATAGGGACCGCGTCCCGTCAACCTTGAAATGATAGGAATTTTTTTATTAGGCTAGCTAGTTTAAGTGCCTTCGTGGTGTAGTGGTTAGAGCGTTCGGCTCATGCCCGGAGGTCGCGGGTTCGATTCCCGGCGGGGGCAACGACTTTGTGTTGTTGTCCTAGTTTGGTTAGGACATTGCAGGCTGATCACCTGATTGTCTGAAAAGTAAGATGATCCGTGCTTCGGAGGGCACGTTAAGCCGTCGGTCCCGGTCACTGTCTTTGACATTGGTCGTTACCTAAAACCATGTCAGAGGCCTTTAAGGCGGTTTAAAAACTTTGACACTAGTGTTAGTCACTAACACACACGATAAAAAGATTAGGCTAGTGTCACATCGCTGCGCAAAGGCCTCCCCTTCAGCCTTCCATTTGTCTCTACCCTATCCACAGTGGTAGTTTGCCATTTCGTATAAAATCTGGAGAAATCATTAGATCATCGCGTTATGAGTCGACCTCTCTTTGACCGCTAGCCTGCAGGGACCCATTCCGTAGTTATTTTAGCCGACCTATCCGGGTGCGTCCTGCAAATATGACTATATTCTGACTTTAAATTAGTTTTGGAAAAAAATATGTCGAATAGTAAATGAATTCTTCTACATAATCTAAATTTGTGTATGACATGAGATAAAAAAGTTTAAAAAATAAATTTCGATCGAGATCACGTAGTTACGCACGTTCTGAACTGCAGCCAGTGGCGTAGCTATCATAGGGCCAGGTGGAGCAGTGCACCAGGGCCCCGGAGCTCAGGGGGCCCTCTAGCCTCAGCTTTGAAAAAAAAAATGAAAAATTTAAAAAAATGAAAAAAAATAAAATTCTTTTGAGCAGGCTCGAGCCTCGAGTCTCAAGCCTGCTCACAAGATTTTCTTTTCTTTTTCAATTTCTATTTTTTTTATTCAAATTGTAGTTTATGGGTCACCACTGTAGCTTATACGTACCTACCTACGGAGATAAATGATAAGGCGTGTTCGATGCTCCAAAGTAAAATGTCGAATGAATAATTTATTTACAAAATAATATAATTATAATAATAATTGCCCTGGTGCATAATGCACCAGGGCCCTTGTCCCCCTAGCTACGCCACTGACTGCAGCGTGACCCCAATAAACTCCGGCCGGCCGCCTGGCAGCGCCTGGCGGCGGTAATAGTAATTGATCTCACGATTTTACTTTCGAGTTTTAGTCAGCATATTTTGTTTTTGAGTTTTTATTTTGGCTAGCTAATTAGGTCTTACTAACGATCCTTACGATATATGTGGACTTTGGCTCCAAAACCAATCTAAAATCACCATGTATATATATTCCTATCATTGAGTAATAAATCCTATCCAGCTTTTTCCAAAAATCCGTTTGATATTATCATTTAAAATAATTTAAATAAAAGCTTGTAAAATACTTTCAGCTGACGGACACACTAATATGGGACGTCCCAGTGGGCAACACGGACCACTACCACCTGGTGGCGGCGGGGACGGCCGCGGTGGTCGTAGTGGGCGCCCTGTATCTGCTCAAGACGGTACACGAGTACAAAGTGCGAGCGGGAAAGAAGATGTCGTAGACTTGTGTGTGAAGTGTAGTTAAGGTGAATATAGATAGATATTTGTACTAATTTAAAAAATTATTTTAATGTTGTTATATTGTACAGCCCATTCGCCGAAATGATTTGTCAGTGGCCCAACAAAATTACTTAAGAGTCCCCTTACACTAGACCAAACTACACTTTTCAATGCAAACGTAGTCTACGTTTTATTTCGAAACGACATGCCCGATTTCGGCAAAAGTTTGTAATTTCAAAGATATTGTAATTATCTAGGGTAATAATTGGTTTCCTACAGTAAAAATATGAACTTGAAATAGAATATAGTGTTATATGATTTTTGGCTATCAGTATAAGAAACCTCTACATCCTTATATGTATTTTCTTTCCAGTTCATAATTTCACCGGAGGAAACCAATTATTACCCTAGATAATTGCAATTTCTTTATAATTACAAATTTTTACCGAAATCTGACATGTGGTTTAAGTATAAAACGTAGACTACATTTGTATGGAGAAGTGTAGGGGGGATTCTTAAGGTGGAACTAGTCGATACTTTTTCTATACAAATTTCGGAGGTGATTTCCTCCACTGTTTGACATTGTACATCCAAAGTTTAACATGATATCGTTTTGTCTTATTATAAATTTTGTCCGTGTTGATAAAGAATAGTAAAATAAAAAGCCATCAAAAAGTTATGAGCCATCAAAGATTCGTTTTTGTTTGCTAAAAAGAAGCACGCTGTCTCACCTAACATTGTGGCAGGCGAAAGCAGTGAGGTGAAATGCACGACAATCATAGTAAACCAAGCGTAAAAAATATGAAAAGTCCTTTGGGAAAAGGGGTTTTGCGCAAAAACTTCTGCATTTATCAATAACAAGTAAAGTTTATTAAAATCTTCGATAATTTAGTTGCTTCGGTGCCTACTTTGTTTTGGAGATTAAACACTTCTTTTATTACTTATTTACGCCGAAAGTTGCAAAAAATTTGCATGAAAAACGAAAAACTTTGATGGCTCATAACTTTTTAATGGCTTTTTATTTTACTATTCTGTATCCATACCGACAACATTTTTAATGAGACAAAAGGATATCATGCTAAACTTTAGATGTACAATGTGAAACAGTGTAGGAAAAAGTATCGACTAGTTCCACCTTAAGTACTTTAATTGTGAACAATTGTTAATTGTGGATGAATATAGTTTCACGCCAGATCTATCAAAGCCCGCTCATGCTGTCGCGTAATGCCCACTGTTTTTATTTGCTATAAACATTGATCTCAACTGCTATTATAATTAACACTCAAAGTAATTTCGAGGATATAGTTGATTGATGTGTATTATAATCAGAGATCAGATACTCCATATTTACCTAAACTTCGAGGTAGTACGTAACATTGATACCAACTCTAAAATTTTTTTTTGTTTCCGGTATTTAACAATCATAAATTATTATTAGATTTCACAAAGATCATAAACAGTCAGGTACAAATTATCAATTTGAAAAATATTATTCCTAATTTAGAGTTCCTTACTAAAATTGTGTCAAATTAAAATATTCTTCAAATCAAGCTACTAGCTTTAATAAAGAAAGAAAAATTACATATTTAAAAATATACACACAGAAAAAAGTTAATTATTAATTTAGTCTAAAAAGTCGTGCCCACGTGGCATAGTGCCAAGAACGCTGGCCGCATTTCCGCGTTGGATTGCAATACTGATTCGTTGTGCGAAAAAACAGCCAGCCCTCTTGTCATCAGCGGCGCAGATTAGTCTTGGAGAGATCTCTTTAAGGAGACCCCTAGCACCGGGGCCCCAAGGTCCGAAAGTCTCCACGCCAAACGTAAACAAAATATAGTCATTATTTAAAGAATTATATTTGCGGCGCTTGGCGATCTCAGCGTTTTCAGCAGCCGAACCGGCTCTCGAGACTGATCCCCTGAGATGGGAGGGTGCCAGTGTGTCAACGCATGTGGCATCCCACAATAACGCCCTGCCGCGTTCCCAGGGGATTAGCGACATTCCATCAGGCCTCTTGCCATCATCACGTACTATACCCCGAGCATGCCTACCCATCGTCATATAAACATTATTATTTATTTTCCTTGTAACTAGATGGCGCTTTAAGGTAAAAATTAAAACATACAAATCTTTTATAACCATTATTTAAATAAAGTAATACTCTTATTAGTTAAATAAGACTTATATGAAATGCTATATATTTTTAAAAAGTATATTCAACACTTTCTTCGTCACCTTTTTGGCTAGTCGTGTGTGCTGCCATCTCTGAGAAGACGCCCCGCAACTCCCGTTTTGCGTGCTTACGGCCTCTCCAATCGTTTTTATGGCGTTGGGTATCTGTTACGTTAGTAATTATATTACCTTTGCCCCGAGGTTCAAATCAATAATTTTTACACGACTATTTATTTTTCGACTGTAAAATCCAATATTTTTAAATCACGGTATCAAAAAAAACTTTTATTTTTAGACGTGGTATTATCCACTCTATGTTACGTCCTACTTCGAAGTTTAGGTAAATATGCACTAAAATATCCGATCTCAGATTATAATTCATTTGCTGAATTGATGTGGCATGAACATGGCGCGACAGGCCTCGTCTGTGTAAAAGCCGATGCCGCCTTTGAAGCGCGCCGACGGCATTCCAACCAATTGAACGAATAGACTATACAATTTTCCGTTGTTGTATAAAATACAATTTGTCATTTGTATCACCCCAGGGTGTTACTCCATAGAATAATACGTTAGTCGTACAATAGTGACGTCCTATTTCTATGTCAAACCAAATTAGACTTTACCATCATACATAAGGGCTCAATGTTGCTTGACACTGAAACGCGGATACGCAGTATCGTCCGTCTTGCATACTGCTTTTGGAGTAACACTTAATTTGTAAATAGTTTAATATAGTAAAAACAAATAAGATTTCTAGTCCAATTTTATTTAACTTTCTATTTAATAATAAAAGATATTATTTAAATTTCTTATTTTTTGTGAAAATTATGCTCCCATGCTGGTCTGGGAGAAACGAAAAAACTTAGAATGTACCAGCTGCTTCTCTTCCCGCGCAGATCGTAAAAGCCGATCGAGGGAATGGGCAAAAATGCGAATCATTTTAACAGGCGATGCGGTTAGCAACCCGTCACTGTATTGATTGCTTTTCCATCTTTTCGCCCACCATGACGCTAAAAGTGGCTTTTGAGTCTTGCGGCTCTAGGCTCTGCATAGAGCCGCAAGACCCAAAATGCTCTGTCTGCCCCATTTGGGATAAAGACGTGATAGTATGTATGTATGTATGTGAAAATTATAACCAGAGATCGGATATTCCAGTGCATATTTACCAAAACTTCCAGAAAGTATATAACATAGAGTGGATAATACTTCCTCGAAGTTTAGGTAAATATGCGCTATAATATCCGATCTCTGGTTATTACACTTCATTCGCTAAAATGGTGTGCATACTGTCGCCACAAAGGCCGCGCGTTTGAAAGAACTGGTGCTGCCTTTTTTGGCCTGCTGAAAGTAAGCTACCATTTGAGCGAATAAACTGTACAGGACAAGACTTAGTAGACAAGATTTGCTAAGAAAATTAAATAACTTGAATGGCTAAACCGATTTTCATTAAACACAAAACCTCCGCAAAGAAACATGCTTTCACGAAAAACCCGCATCAAAAGTGCTCTATCCGTTCGAGAGTTACAATGCCACCGACAGACATCTTTATCGGGAGTTAAAAATAAAACCTTTAAAAGTATATAGTAACGCCATCTGTGTATCGTAGTCAGAACTACAGACGCATGAGTTCATCATGTTGTAAATAATTACCGGATAGTACCAAATATTTCGAAAAGATGGGGATACTGTATCGATGTAATTGTTAACCACTGATGAAAAGAGCGGTGTTATGTTATGTTTCGTTACCTGTGTCTTCTTTATTTTTAACCGACTTCCAAAAGAGGTTATCAAGTCGTCGGAATCTTTTTTTTTATTGTTACCGATTGTTCGAAGACGCTAGAGGCGCTAGATCGATTTGGAATTATTATTTTTTTGTTTGAAAGTGTATACTTGTTAGGTCGTCCCAAATTTTATCAAAATCGCTTGTACTTTAGTTCATTTGGACAATTTAAGCTGAAAATTGAAAAATATTAAAATATCTTCTAAATAACATCCGGTATACATATGTTAAATAATATTAGTACATCTTAAATACTATACATAAACAATCAATTGTGGAGGTTTCCATCAGCTGCAGACAGAGGGCGCTTAATTAGGAATCCCTATACAATTGACATCCAACGAGTTAACGCTAACAATGAACGTGGTGGGAAACCCTAACTAATCATACTACGTACGTCCAGAGACGGATCTACGTAATGGCTTTTTGGGCTGTAGCCCAGGGCCCCGTAGATACAAAGGCCCCCAGGATCGAAAATGGCTCTTTTCAAATTGTCCTAGGTCTTGTTTATCTATATATGTATTTGTTTTAGAATATAGTATAGTTAGGTTAGTATCCCATAACACAAGTCTCGAACTTTGGGGCTAGCTCAATCTGTGTAATTTGACCCTATATATTTATTTAATTATCGACATCATGAAGTTGGAGGGTATTATCTAACTTCATGAAATATATCTAGACCAGCTGTCTTTTATTCCCATGCTCGTCTGGGAGAAATGAAAAAACTTAGAATGTACCAGCCGCTTCTCTTCCCGCGCAGATCGTAAAAGCCGGTCGAGGGAATGGGCAAAAATGCGAATCATGTTAACAGGCGATGCGGCTAGCAACCCATCACTGTATTGATTGCTTTTCCATCTTCTCGCCCACCATGACGCTAAAAGTGGCTTTTGGGTCTTGCGGCCCTGGGTTCTGCATAGAGCCGCAAGACCCAAAATGCTCTGTCTGCCCCATTAGGGATAAATTGAATTGAATTGAATTATTTATTTTTTACAAGTAACATGACTCATTTTGTTAG
This sequence comes from Acrobasis consociella, assembly GCA_963555685.1. Classification (NCBI taxonomy): domain Eukaryota; kingdom Metazoa; phylum Arthropoda; class Insecta; order Lepidoptera; family Pyralidae; genus Acrobasis; species Acrobasis consociella. Next base: position 2,408,085 of record OY743118.1, read on the forward strand.
TAATCTTATAAAACTAGGGATTAGTAACATTTAGTTTTTATTATGTATTCTTATTTTTATTTTATAAAGACGTGATAGTATGTATGTATGCAGCTGTCTTTATAACGGCCATGTTTTATTTAGTAATTGACAATTATCGCGTTGCAGAGCTAAGACCACTTTTAAGTCGTTCTTAAAAGCACAGAGCTAGATTCGCTTAGTGTTATTCTCATTAATTCAATCGATTTACAGACATAAACTAAAGCATTCAGTTCATTCACAATGGCGGCGGGAATTTTGCCATCCGTATTTAATTTTCTGTTAATGACATTTAGTTACTTACCGATGGAAAATTATTCCTTTATATTTTACTATGTTCTTTGGATTAAATGATGTTCTAGCTCGGCATTTGCCACCTCAACAGCGGTCAACAGAAAGTCTAACTATGTCCTTCCGCTCCTTGCCACGGCATCCATTTTTTGTAATTATCATAGAACCGCCTCGAATATTAAGCAGCTAACAATGTCGTAGTTTTTTAGGCTGAACATCATCTCACTCTCACATAGCCAATGCTCATTCAAACAAGATATCTACATCTAACTCTTCTAATACTAGTTCAACTAGTAGTTCTTTGCTGGAAAGGCCTTGTATGTTTTGACGAATTATTCTTAGTTCTTGTGGCCTTTCCGTTGTCTGGATGTGCAGTTTAAATCTGCCGTGAAAACTACTGAATTACTATTAATTTTTTTTTGTAACTCTACATCTTACAACTAGTAGTTTGTTCACAACGTAAACGTGAATTATTAGTGCAGTATCTTTACCTTTTACCCTCTAACTTCATAACCTTGACACACACCAAGGCCTTTTTTGATTATGTTGAGTATTTTTTTAAGTTATACTTCTTTTAGTGCGATTGGGACAAATGATGAGAGTGAATTTTTAAGATGCGCGCGCACACCGACAGAAAAAAGCAACAGTATGAAGTTAGCCCACGATCTGGCTGTATTGTATCTATGTTCAAAGAAAGAACTTCTAATGCGTGTACATAAGTACTCTTCTTTTTTTTTAATTGTGAGTGTACTACGCGCTTAAATGCTAGCAAGCGAGTAATGTGAGGTGAACAGAGATAGCTTATGTACATAACAAATTTGTGATATGTGGCGCCTACTCTAGTACATAAGTACATAATAGCTTGTTGACTACCAGCGAATTTGAAAACAATAGACAATATTGCAAAGATAAAAGAAAAAGTATCTATTATTAGGTTGGCACCCCTACCATCAATAATTCCGTAGGTATACGCATCTATCAAACAGAAAAAGTAATGAGGGGCTTCAAAAATATGTGCCACCGAAGTAACAAAAGTAAAAAAAACAAAGTCGTGCCGCTCAGCACAATTTTTGTTTGTTATTTTGTTTTTCGTGTGTATGTGGCCAACACTGGGTGTCAGATTTTTCAGGCTCAGTTGCCTAAAGGCTTAACGATGGTGACAGCCGTGACCAACGGTTTATACTTTTCTTCCGAACCATGAAAGAGCTCAAGAAATTTGTATGACACTTGTGGTCACCGATCCAAGCGCGCACCACGCCCAGTGCCGCTTTACTTGCAAAAGCGCTAGTAGGTAATGCGCTCTTCCGCCGAGCTCTAATGCATTACAGTGACGTCATGATGACGTCAGGTCGAATCAACTGACGTGGACCATCAGATAAAAAGTAATTTTGCTACGTCGAACATACTTACATAAATTCATACTATCACGTCATCCTTAACGGGGCAGATAGAGCATTTTGGGTCTTGCGGCTTTAAGCAGATAAAGCCCAGGGCCGCAACGTTCAAAGACAACTTTTAGTGTGCCAGCCGCATCGCCTATTAACTTGGTTCTAATTTTCGCCCATTCCTTCGATCGCCTTCTACGATCTGCGCGGGAAGAGAAGCAGCTGTTACCTTCTAAGTTTTTTTCCCAGACCAGCGTGGAAGGAATCCGTCAAATGAATCCAATAAAGAACTTTCTAACAACTCAAATCGCAGATACTTTTAAGGGGCAGAATTCAGAATTTCCAGCATTTTAAGTACCTCCCCATTTGTAAACCGATCACTGTAGGGTAATGGTATTTTTTTTTAGAATACTTTAAATTATAAACTTTACATCCTTTATTCCGGAAACACGATTTTACCTAAATGACTCAGTAAAAAAAATGAACAAACCTTTTAGGTAAATAGCCATATATCTTCCACATATAAAGAAATTTAAATATGATATTTTGTATACATGTAGCTTAAGCTGTTAGAAAATTTCATGTAGATTTTTTATGACATTTGCATGAAAGACTTTTGACGTCATAGTTTCTTGGGGCAAATGGCGCTCTTAGTATCAGTTTTTCCGCAATAATAAATTTAAAATCACGTTGAAAATGGATATAATCAATGGCAAGTGACATTATTATCTGACGTTTTATTCAATTAACAGTACCGAATAATAGAGAATATGCACGCATTTTTATTATTTGCTTAATAAAATCCTTATTACCCACAGTAAACAAATATGAAAGAATTTATCAAATATCATAATCAGCGACGAACCTATCATACTTTAAAGTTGCAATTAGAGAGAGAAGTCCGATATGGACTGGTGACGTCATAATTACATGTCATCAATACATTTACAATAGAAAATAGCGTTTTTGCGAGTGAGATAGACATATTTTTGTAAAATCGCTATATCTCGTTCGATTTTCCACCAATTTTTATTCTGTTTTCACTGTTATTACTTTACTTTTGAATATTTACAAATAAACTGGTCAGATAACACATATTTTTTTCATGCATATTCTCCATTAATTACCCAGGAAACTTATTACTAACAGCAGCTTATTGGACCTGACTTCTGCTGCGATCTGGTATCCCATATTTTTGAAAACCCTCATTCCTTCCGTAACCTACATCTCATGAGCCCAGGGCCCACAAATTCACTAGCCACCCCTCGGTACATCTATGTCATATCTACATATACAATGTGACAGAGACATAACCGTAATAAACCGAACCACTGGCTATACTAGATCACTATATTATAATGATATTAAATAACAGTAAAAAAACAAACAAAAAAATCGACATTTCCATACCAATGTGTGACATAAAGAACACTTGTATGCTGAATTTTTTTTTTACTGTTATTTTATTTCTAACTAGCTGTGCCGGTGGGCATTTCGGGATAAAAACTATCCTATGTCCTTCCCTGGTTATCAAACTATATTCATATCAAATTTCATCTAAATAGGTTAGGTAGTTAAAGCGTGAAGTGGTAACAAACAAACAAAGTCACTTTCGCATTTATAATATTAGTAGGAAGTAGGATAGTAGGATTATACTATAGTGGTCTGGTATAACCAGCCCGTGGTTCGATTTTTTACGGGTATATCCCATCCACGATGTATGATTTCTATTATTTAATACATATAAGTATAGTAAGTTTCTTCCCCGCTGGTCTGGCAGGTTCAAAAAAATCGAATGTTCCAGCTGCTTCTCTTCCCGCGCAAATCGTAAAAAAACTAAGGCAATGGGCGACAATGACAATATTTTTTCTATGGGACAACCTCAGAAATATACCCTTCCAAACAAAAAAATAATTTTCCAAATCGGTCCAGGCGTCTTCGAATAATCAGTGAACATACATAAAAAAAGAACGATTGCGATTGATAAGATAACCTCTTTTGGAAGTCGCAATAAAAAAACAAAAACATGAAAAAAAAATCGGAACCGGAAGTAGGAACGGCAGCCGGAAGTGCGAGCTGACCCGGGGCTAAAGTTCCCGGGGGCGTGCCGGAGACGTGTGCCGCGTACGGGCGCCCTACAGATATGGATTTAAGATTAACGGGGCCACGTGCGGGGCGCGGGGCGCGGGGGCTGTTTACATGCGGGCAGGGCTGGCGCGTGCTGACGAATTTATTTACGGACGCGGGTGATTGAGTTGAAAGAGGAAGGCTCCGTCTGTAACGTTTATTGAGATGTGCAGTTTTGTTCTTTAACTGACTTAAAGAGGAGGTTAAATTCGTCGCGGTATTTTTTTTTATATGTTCACTGATGAGTAATTCAAAGTGAGCGAATGAGTAAGTTCAAAGGGTATACTTGCGAGGGTGTCCCATTGAAGTTTTATCAATATCGGTTGTGTAGTTTGGTTTAAAGTCGGTTTTTAGTTTTGAAAAAAATACTAAAAAAATTTAATGACAAAAATGTTATTAATGGATACGTTACTACCGAATTATTTAGATAATTTGGAATTAATAACTAACTTATTTAGCTAGAACGGCAATAAGAGCTGTTTTATTTTCCAGTAAGAAATTCCATCTTTTTATTTCTTACTAGAAAACATCTTTAGTTGATTCTAATAAGAAACAAACAAGTAGAATTCAAGTGTGCTTATACGAGGAAAAAATTAGTCGCAATTCGTAACTCACCGAGCGCGATTAAAATAATTGTAATCAACAAATAATATAAAGTTGGTCGTACTTGAGCGTCTGATACTCGCCCAGTACCTGTTCCCCGTGCCCCGTGGGTGTCGGCGTGGTGCGCCCCTAGCGGTGCAGGCGCGGTGCAGCGATCGATAGGGGCGGGGCCGCCGCCGCGCGCCGGCAGTCCGCCTCGGGACCGCGTCCGCGCGGTCGTCCCTGTCGCTGTCCGCTCGGCCGGCGTGTCTTCGCGACCGCGGGCGCCCGGCGGCGGCGGCGAGCCTCGCGCCGCCCGCCCCCGCGCTCATGCCGCGCCCCCCCGCAGCCGCAGCGCCCCCCCGCGCCGCCCCGAGCTCACTCCTCCCCGGCGCCACAGCCTGGCCGCCATCGCCTGTCCCGCACCAGCGCCCGCGCCGCGACTGCGACCCGTCTTCCTCTGGGCGAGACAGCACGACGGCAAAGTGCAGGAGGTCCGCTGCGAGGACTACGACCCGCGGAACCGCATCCGCATAGCGCGCACACCGAGCGGCTGGCGCGTCATCCCGCGCACCGAGATCTACAACTCGATCCGCGTACCGCCGCCGCCGAAGCGCGAGCGCCGCGACCGGCGCCGCCGCCGCTCCGGCCGCTCCCGGCGCCGCCGCGAGCGCTGCGAGCGCCCCTGCGAGCCCGTCGCCGCTTGGCTCGCCCCCGACCTGGAGTCGCACATCCCCTCGCACACCATTGCCGTGCCTCGGATGGTGCAGCAACCCCCTCCCCCCGAACCTACCCCTCTCGACAACCTTCTCGCGGTCGCGGAGCTGGAATTCAACCAACAGCGCGGTGAAGAACTAGAACTTGAGCTCCAGGCGACCACCAACGGCCAGTACGAGTTCTTGCCGGAGGATCAAGTAGCCCGTGACGTCATGTCCTTCGAGCTTGGCGAACCGAAGACGGATGAGATGTTCTTCGAGCGTAAAACGCATGCACCGGAGCGCGCGGCCGAGGACGACGCCTTCCAGAACGATATGGTTGTGCATAAGGATTTGTTTGAAACTATCAGTGAAGCTCACTATTTACCAGAGCTCACAGGGCCACATGATGAGGCGTTGCTTGAGTCTCTAGTGGAGAAAGGTTGTGAAGATAATCAGATATTGGGTCAGGCGCTCGATAAGCTCGCGCACCTCGTACACAGCTCGGGAGACTACGCCGAGGAAGAGGACGACATGTTGTTAGGAGGTGCCCCGGTCGCTGACATCATCGACCGGCTCGAACAGTCCTTGGAGTCACCCGGACGCAGCAGCATAACAGCTGCACAAGGGTTACTACACCTTCATCACATAGGAGATCACATACCCACCACGGAACATCAACAAGTAGTGGATCAAAATTACATGAGTGATGAAGTGTTTGCCCAGGAAACATCAACAGAATGTCAACTGGAATCTTTGAATACACAGTCTGAAATGCAGGAAATGAATCAAGTTAACCATTTAGAATACAATCAGAATGCTGAGAAGAGGCTACATAATGACGTCAACAATACTAACGCCATCTATACTCAACCAGTACCTGATAAACAAGTAAATTATGAAGGCAACACATATGAAGAACAAATGCCTCAATCGTTACCTGAACATAGTGAAGTTAACCTTACGCCGATTATAGCAAATGGTGAAGTTACGCTTACGCCTATTCTAACAAACGGTGAAGTTACGCTTACGCCGATTGCAGCGAACGACGAAGAAAACAGTGCGAAAAATAGTGTCCCAGTGCAGAACGTGGAACCACCATCTAAAAATCTGGATGCAAATATGGAAATATCAGAACAAGAGATTGTACCAATGGACTTTGAAAAACAGCTTTCAGAGTCGTCTAACAGTGTAGAAATGGGGCCAACAGACTTGAGCATAAAACCTGTACCAAAACCAGCTACTCCCGTCGTCGTAGTAGCGGAGACTACAAACGCTACGGAAGACAATTTGTCAGACAAAAGTGACGAACAGCCTAGAGATTTGAGCGTGCATCGGCGGCTGCCCACCCCGCATGCGTCGCCGAGAAGGATAGACATACCACGAGCGCCATCGAGGGAGTCAGACGCTATGCAATCGCCACAACCAAGCGGGATCCCCGCCGTGCCGTCGTCACCAGAAATATTCACTATGCCAGTCACGAAGAGCAAACAAACATTGTTTTTAGAAACTCTGCTGTCCTCACCTTCGCCTAAAATGTACACATCCGAGGTGACAATTACGAAACAACAGTGCGAGCCTTTGAATCTAGGCAAACACAGAAAATCCGCAAGCCCCACTGTCACGAGCTGCTCGGATGAAATAAGAAAAGTAAACAAAGATTTCGAAGAGCCGCAACAGAAAAAAATAAAACGGGAATCCAATGAAGAGTTGGCAAAGATTAGCAAAGTCTTTAGTAATAAATGTAGCGAAGATCAGGTATCAGAATCTAAGCAAAAGAAAACCGATAAACTGCCGCCTAAACCAACTGAAGAAGCGAGTCCTATAAAACAACTACACGTTTTGAAGACAAGCCCAGATTTCAACATTCCAGATCCATTATTAATTCCAAAAGATAAATTAAATGATATATTAGAAGCTCCTGGTAAAGAAATACCAGCGTTGCTAATACAGAGGCCTGAATTAAGGCTGCCGCAAGCGTTTGCATACCCTGCTGTGTTACAAGATCCCGAAATACTGGTCGTATCGTTGCAGCAGTTAGAAAACATCATAGAGAACGATGCTAAAACCCCAATGATATCTCCAAAACCGAAGCCTGAACCAAAACCTGAGAAACCTGATCGTGTAGAAAATAAGAAAAGCACACCGAGTACAGAGCAAGCTGCTCCTCAGCCTGACCAGACTAGCCAGAGCCAGCCTAAGCCCATACCATCAATGGACGCATTAGCCGGCGATATCGACGCTGCGACCTCCGCGGCCCTTAATCAAATGTTATGGCTGCCATATCTCAGCCAGTTGGAAGCTATGGCGGCATGCTCTCAGAACATGGATTTCCTTAAAGCTCTCAATTCATCCGGGTACACAGGGTCGAATTACCCCGATTTATCTCAAATGTTTAACCCTTCGGCGCGATTCCCAATGGGCCCCGCCGGCTTTCCAATGATGCCGCCTATGGATTACGACAACCGGTTGCAATTCGCTATGTGGCAGGAAGCGATGAATCAAGCTAACTCACAAAGGCAAAAATCTTCAATGGAAGCGCAAATGAAAGAGCTGGCGTCTAAATCGAGCGATGTGCAAAACCCTTACGTGCATTCCACTAAAAATCATCAAAGCAAATCGCATTCCGCCGCTCGCACGAGTCCAATAGCTCACAACTACAACAACAATCAGCGGTCGATGGCTCACAATCCGTTCCTGCAAGGGATGTACCCTGGAATGAATCCGAACATACGCCCGAACATGCCGCTGCCGGGTCTCCAGATACCGTATTTCAACCCTAACATGATGAGTCAAAGATCGCCCCGCACGGGCCAGCAGAAAAGCCCGACATCTCCGTACTACCCGAACAATAATTACTTGCAATCGGTTAAGCATTCAGAGCACGCGAATCAAAGGAGCAGCAGTACTGGGTCTCAGGAGTCGCCGCGTCCGCGTATCAGTGTGAAATCGCTTCAGAATTTGTTGGAGCCGACGGCGGCCGCCGCGTCGGGGATGCCGCCGGTGCGGCGCGCGAGCTCGTCCGCCACCGGCCGCCGGCGGGACGAGCCCGAGGTCGGCAGCACCACGCCGCTGGGCGAGCCGCCGCCACACCTGCCGCCGCATCCGCACGACCCTTCGACGTTCCATTTATGGCATCCGCTGTTTGGCAAGTAAGTACTTTTTATCTTGACGTAGATAAATGTATCCTTCGCGAGATTAATTTCTTATTTATTTAAGCTTTTTATTGATCCACAATTAAAATTGTTTACAATTGGCGGACTTAACGCTAAGACGCCCAGTCAACCATAGAGAAAAACAGATTAAAACAAAAAAAATACAGCACTATATACTTACAATTGAATGTAATATAAAATATTAATATATATTACATAACAATCTTATAATATATACCTGCATATAATATATACCTTAGATTATAATATGATTTTTATAATATGAATTTCACTCCACCGACAAGAGCCCAGCTCTTAAATATAAGAAGAAGAAGAATATGGATTTCGGTGTGTATTTTCAAGCGACGATTGAGAAAATCGCGGAGTGAGTTACAAAGGCGATATTTGTTTTATATAGATGACTGATTTCATATTATGAGTAACGACTCGTACATTTTTGTAATCTGATTGAGATGTTTATTTTCTTATTGGATATATTATTCAAATTCAATTTCGAGAAAATTGACTACTGAAGATTCTTAATTTTCGTATGTTCTATGACGCTTATGTTTATAGTAACTTACCGGTAACAAAGATCTTTCGTCGATTTGATTCTTCTTAAAAACTACTAAGTTGTAGTTCTTATTGTAGACTAAACATTATAATACAAATTCATTGCGCCCGAAATCCTAGCTCTATTTAAGAGCACACACTCTGTCCATACAAAAAAAAAACAGATGGAGAAAACCTTTTTTATGCTAAATATTATCTGATTTTAATGATAAACCATTTTTTTGAGTCTACAACATACAAATGTGTTGTTGACACAGTAAAAAACTAGGTAAGTTTATTGGACTTTCTTTTTTCAAATGTTGTTTAAATAGTTAAAAATATATATTTTTGCAAATTTTGAAAAAAAGGAAATCTATGAATACCATACTAAAAATGTTCGGGATCATATAACTTTAAGAGTAGAAAAACGTTTTCTTTTTTGTATGAACGAGTGCATGCTATACCTACTTCCCTCTTAATTGGTCTAGGCAAACAAAACAAGGTAACTCATAAATCAGGCCTAACGTGCCAGGAAACACATTTAACTATTTGCCTTATACGGAACACTAAAAAGTAGTCACTAATTGGCGTTTCTCAGCCCAAGTGCATTAGTTGTATGTTGCCAAATCACTTGGCACCTTTTGCAGTCCACAATTTAGCACAAAAACACGTTCTTTAAGTATATGTGTGTGTGTGTAAAAGGTAAATGTATACTTTACAAAACTACACTTCACCCCCAACTACACAGATTTTGATAAAATTTGGCAAGACTGTTTGGTTGGGACCACTTGACAAGAATGCTCTTTTAAACAAAAAATAGTTTTCCAAAATCGGTCCAGGCGTCTTTGAATAATCGGTGAACATAGTTACATAAAAAAATATGGCTATGATAACTTTCTACTTTTTTTAAAGTCAGTTATAAAGGATTTTTTTTAAATTTAGAATTTTTCGAAACAAAAAACTGACTTCATTACTAAAGTACACAACCGATTTTGATAAAATTTATATGGGACCACTTGACAACTATGTCCTATCAAACAAAAAATAATTAACCTAATTTGGCCGCGTCTCTTTGAGTAATCATTGCGACGAATAGATAACCTCCTCCTTTTTTATAGTAGGTTAAAAACGTTCACAGATTCCACAGGCTTTTCTATAAGTACCTACCTGGTTTAAAGGAGTATACATAGTTTGAAAAATCTTTATACAGGGTGGCCAAATAAGAGGTATACACTTTAGTTTTGTTTTTTTATTCTATGAAATATAAAATATATCAAGTATTCCTTGTTAAATATAATATTTAGGGCCGGCAGTTAAACATGGAAAATAATGTCAGACATGTCCACCTCTAGCAGCATCACAGATGTGAACCCTTTTCATCGCGTTTTTCATCACATTTTCATACATTTCCTACGTTATCTCAGTGACTGTGTCTCAAAAATTTTGATTTAATTGCTGAAGTTTCATTGGCCTGTTAGCATAGACGTCCCTTTAGATAGCCCCACAGAAAAAAGTCAGGAGCTGTTAAATCAGGCGATTTTGGGGACCAATCAATGTCACCGTTTCACGAAATTAATCGACCGGGAAACATTCTTTTTAATGTTTCGTTAAACGTTTTAATAATTAAAACACGTTGTTCCGTCGTAAAACGCTCCATAATAAATTTGCCGTATATACACAAAACAATATTCATGCAAAAACTATCATATTTACCGCCAAAACAAAATGGCGGCAAAAAAAAGATGTATACCTCCAAGTTGGCCACCCTGTACAACTTGAAAGGGACGTACCCGTTATAAATCGAACCACGAGCACTCGATCACTATAGTATAATAGTAATAACAGTGATAATTTTTGATATGTACTGCAGGCGCCTGCAGCCGCCTATTGCGCAGGACCCTAGGAATTTCCATTCTGTATGTAATACTCTTTGGTTACCTAATCTACCTAGTTACATTGATACAAGCAAGATAAACCTTTGGCGATTTTTAATAAGTCCGGTTTAACATTTATGTCTAGAAGGCCATAATCTGGGTTTGTTTATTTATATAAAAGTTTATAGGTCAGACGGTTCGCTTTGGAAAAGTCGATAGTCTAAAATAACAGACGGTCAAAGGTCTAAGCAGGTCACTTATTTGGATATTGGTGTCTAGTCTGAAAGTCTTCTAAATATATTTTACCTATTTCGGAGCGCGACATTTTAGGTGAAATGTATTGTATGATTTTGGAGGGTTGACCCGTAACTGCCTCCGTGGTGTAGTGGTTAGAGCGTTCGGCTCATACCTGGAGGTCGCGGGTTCGATTCCCGGCGGGGGCACTTTGTGTTGTTGTCCTAGTTTGGTTAGAACATTGCAGGCTGATCACTTAACTGTGTCTGATAAGTAAGAAGATCCGTGCGTCGGAGGGCACGTTAAGCCGTCGGTCCCGGTCACTGTCTTTGACATTGGTTGTTACCTAAAACTATGTCAGAGGCCTTTAAGGCGGTTTAAAAACTCTGACACTAGTGTTAGTCACTAACACACACGATAAGAAGAAGAGAGAGGGTTGACCCGAAGTTTTTTGCTGTTTGAATTTTGCTGTCTTACTGCTTATAGGTATTGTTAGTCTTCATGCTGGGCTTAAAAAATTATTAATCTGTTAAAAGTCATAAGTAAATTAAAAGTTTTTGAAATCTGATGAAAGGGGAAACTGACAGGTAACATAAAAAAGATCACGTGCAGCCATAGACAGTTTTTACTTTACTTAAATCTATGCGTACAGCGCTCATGACGTCACTGCTATTAGGTCTCGAGCGTACGAAAGAGATAGTGAAATGTCTCCGCCACGCTCCCACTTTTATATTTGAAATGCTAATTACTACTTCATTAATTAATAAATTATCTTTTTTTTGTAATAATTCTTTTTATGGTAGGTACTTGTGTCTTATTTTATATAAAATATTCATCAAAAACATACACAGTAAAATACCGTTATTTTCCTTTCCTAAGCCACAATAGCAAATTAAAAATGATAAAGTACTTACATAATCAGTCATGGCACCTACATACATACCTATTAATTATTTCTTTATTCGTATTCATTAATGTTATATATATGTTCATTAATATACATAATTATGCAGCGATAATAGCATAATGCATGTTATACCGTCACGAAACTTCGTGTATGGCGTGAAAAATAATAGCAAGTATAAAAACAAATGTAATAAATTTAACTGTTATGCAACTAACAAGCAACTAACGACTAAAAACTAAAACCATTAATAAAACACACCTTACGAACACGAAAAACAAAACAAAAACCATAACCAAATGAAAAATACAACGTGGAAGGGGCATCTCCGTAATAAATCAATCTACGGGCTAAACCAGATTAATATAGTATAATAAAATTAGGATATCAGGCAAAAGGCAAAAAAAAATCGACACTGCGATACGAAAGTGTGCAGCATAGGCATTTTGTATGGGAAGGTCATTCTACTATAGTGATCTAGTATAGCCCGTGGTTTGATTTGTTACGGTTATGTTCCCTTCCACATTGTATATAAATAGGGTATTTGACAGATCCTTTTTGGAAAATATTTTATACGGATTTATAACATTAAAAAGAATTATTTTTCTGATAACAGCAAGAAAATTGGTTAGCATTTTAGCGCGAAAAACCAGCGTCGCGTCGCTCGGACACCATATTAATTTTATTATAAAACCAGCTTGTAGCCTTTTATCTGTTATGTTTTCTTATTTTTATTTCTACCAAATAAACATTATATTTCCTTTCTTTCATTTCTAATATTGGCTAACATCTCGCTATTTGGTCTATATTGCAATTTTTTTTGTGTCAAAAGTGAGATTTGTTAAAAGTAGAGTAAATAATTTTTCATAACTCAAAACTGACCTAATATATATAATAAACTTATTCGTTTTATTTATTTGTTTTAGCTCTAAAATTGAAACGAAATTATGTACAAACTCTTATAATATATTATATAAAAAAAAGATCGCCACGATTGATAACCTCCTCTTTTTTGTACTCTGTTACTAAAACAAAACCGTCATGGCTTTCAAAAATACCTTCAACATCACGTAGGTAACTCAAGAAATACTATGTGTATAAAGATAATTCTCAAAATACACAATCGACTTTGATAAAATTTCTATGGAACGCTCTGACAAGTATACCCTTTTAAACGACAAAAGATTTTTCCAAATCGATCTCGGCGTCTTCGAATAATCGGTGAACAAACATAAAAAAAAGATTGCGACGAATTGATAACTCATCATCATCATCAGGTCTTTTTGTCTCCACTGCAGGAGCACGACCCTCTTTGTAATACCAGAGCCATACTTAGCCCAAGCAGTTAGAGGAACTGGCCTACACTCTCCACGCTGGCCAGACGGTTTGGAGAGATCTCATCCATACTTCCATACTTATATATAAAGCTGAAGAGTTTGTTTGTTTGTTTGTTTGAACGCGCTAATCTCAGGAACCACATGTCCGATTTAAAAAATTCTTTCGGTATTAGATAGGTCGTTTATCGAGGAAGGCTATAGGCTATATTGCATCACGCCCGCGACTTCACACGTGTGGTTAACGCGGGCGAAGCCGCGCGCTGCCTCTAGTGTTTTATAAGCTTTGTTTAGCTTGTGTTTCCTAAGTCGCCTTCTACGACATCCACGGGAGGACTTGGATTGGTGCTGCCGGAAACCACACGGCAAAACCTCTTTTTGGTACTCGGTTAATAAAACAAAACCGTCACGGCTTTCAAAAGCGTATTAAAATATAATTTTAATCTAACTTCCTGATAGGAGTGCAAAAGAAAGTGGCTTATCAAATAATAAACATACGATTATGCATAGCGGTTTGTTGGAGCTGAAGCGTTCTGATAACATGCTACAGCGGGCCGCAACTCAAGCGTGGCAGCTCAGAAATTGTAGCGAGGAATTAGAGGATAAAATGGCGGTTTCTTTCTCATACATACTTATTATACATAACATTTTTTAAAGGACAAATCACGTATTGAGCTAGCCCCAAAGTTTGAGACTTGTGTTATGGGTTATGGGATACTAACCCAACGATACTATATTTTATAACAAATACTAATACAGACAAGTAGATACCCGTCAATCTGAAAAAGATAATTTTCCATCTTGACCTGACCGGGGATCGAACCCGGGACCGTGTGACAGTGTGGCATGACCACTAGTACGTAAGTACTAGTATGTATTCTGTGCCACTAGGCCACAGAGTCCGACGAATACATTACACAAGGTACTAAAATACAATTAACTACTTACTAAAAAAAGATTTATTAAATCACTAATGCGTGTTTGGAAGAGGAAGTTTTTAAGAAAAAATTATCTCCTTAAAAACCTCATGAACTTAAATTATCTCACGCACGCTTAACTAAACACATACTAGCCAAGCTTAGCCGGCGAAGCCTCACCGTTATGTACACACGATCCGTCTTTGTGCAAATGTTTGCCATCGCAGCCTGATGTCATTAAAGCTAAACTCACATTGGGCGAGTGACTAGACTCGAGTTAATGAGCGAGTCGAACAGCGAGTTGGCTCGTGAACTTGTGAATTGATTCCGCCAGTTTCCAACATGTCAAATCACACACAAAACATAAAAACACACTCTAAACGTCAAAACAAACATTTTCTATCGTTAGCGTTCTAAATATCAGTTTTTCTGCATTAATTAATCTAAAATCACATTCAAATTGGATATGATCCAATGACAAGTAACATTATTTGTGACATTTTAATCTCCTATCAGTAAAAAATAATATTTTTTTGACCCTGGATACCAACCTATGGGTTTTTTAAACGCTTACAAAATTTAATGAAGTAAAACTTCATTTTAGTTTACGGTTGTCTATCATGTATAAGTTAAATAGGTTTCGAGTTGTGAAATTGTCAAAAGTAGCTCAGAATGGGTCATACACACGGCTGCTGTGTCGCCAGCTTTACTTTGAACTTGGCTGCATAGGCTGCCGCGTGTTTAGATCAACGCGTTTATATTAATTTAATACTCAAATAGTTTAATAATAATTTATTCTCTTTCCTTTCCATCGACCATTACTTGACTAATTGTAAACCTCATTCAAAAGCACTCATTCATCAACCGCTCGCTTCACTGTCCACTTCTCTCGACCAATGTGCATCTCATCTAAAGCGACCTATCACGTCTCACTCGTGACGGCTCAGGCTGTTATTCCAAGCCTTTGGCTATTTCTTGGCTTAAATTAGTCGTTATTGTAAAGGCAACTGACAGAATTTCAACCGTAATAGCAATAAAAAAGTTTTCCTTACCTTACCTTACCCTAGTAAGGGGTAGAGAAAACTTTTCTATACAAGTTTCAATTTTGATAGTAAAAAATTAAAAGGGAGACGAGGAAATGGATGACCGATGATGCAGTTTCCAAAAAATGAATTTTCCGGGGTCTGGTGCTGCCCCCATCTGAAATAAATTATTTGAAAGGAAACGTAGATATAATTTAAAATTTTGTCTTGACTAAGCCCTAGATAAATAACCCTTTAAACTATTTTATGAACTACTGTTATTAGTACGAAAAACGTGCGTAGAAAAGCTTCACGTTCTTACTTTAAACTATAAACTGTACATAAAATAGTTAAAGGATTATTTATTTTATTTTATTTTATCAAACTTTATTGTTTCAAAGTACAAATATACTTTTAACAAATGGCGGACTTAATGCTAAGAGCATTTTCTCCCAGTCAACCATAGGGATAAACAGAAAAAAACTATGCGGCACAAAAAGCAATACAATATACTTATACATATCGAATAATACTATATAATATATAATTACATTATATACCTATGATATATACTTAAATAACAATAAATATCTTCTCATACAATATATACATACACATTTACTTATAATAACATATAAATAGTTGAGAAGTGAAGAAGTAAATAATAATGACTTTATGAAGAAAGGGAGTTAGAGGTGAGCGTAAAGTTTTCTTTTAAACGAGAATTGGGTAGAAATTTCTCTTACGTCAACGTAAATGTATTATCTAGAGCCGTATGAGACAAAAATTTAAATAATATCTCCGTTTCCTTTCAAATAATTTATTTCACACCAGCTTTAACCCGCGACTTCGTCCGCGTAGTAGTAAGTCAGCACTAGGCCCCAAAAAAAACAAGTATCCCACTTAAGAGTCCCCCGACCCTAGACTTCTCCATACAAACGTAGTCTACGTTTAATTTTGAAACCACATGTCAGATTCCGGTAAAAATTGGTAATTGTTAAGAAATTGCAATTATCTAGGGTTATAACTGGTTTCCTATGGTAAAATTATGAACTGGAAAGAAAATATAACGATTTAGAAGTTTCCCATACTAATCGAAATAAAACGTAGACTACGTTTGTATGGAAAGTTGTATTTTGGTCTAGGGTCGGGGGACCCTTAAGTCTCTTAATTTAATGGTCTTTGAACTAAATGTACACTGTGCACTTCCTAACACTAGTTAGTTCGTCCAAACTATTGCCGGCTGACCACCCACTAGCTACTAGCTAGTAGCCACCCACTATCAGGTCCAAGCTCCACAGAAGTTCAGTGTAACTCTAACTAATGGGTCTTGCTGTGTACATAAAGAAGTATACAATACTGTAATCACTTACCCCTATACCAAGCGTGATCTAGCCTATATATTTATTTATACCTTTCGCCGCGAGACTTTATATCTTATACCTTTAAACGAGCAATTCTTGTATATTTATTTATTTATTTATATATACATTTCTGTGATCTTGAAAACGGCTCTAACGATTTCACTGAAAATTGGTATATGAGGGTTTTCGGGGGTAAAAAATCGATCTTGATTAGTCTTATGTTTGGGAAAACGCGTGTTTTCGAGTTTTTATGCGTTTTTCTTTCGACGCAGAATATGGTCGCTAATTTCGTCGCGCCGGACGCTATCCGTTTAGCTCAGCGGTTTAATCATAATCATAATCATTCTTTAAGATGCTGACCGCTAGAAAGATTGTTACGGGTTCGAATCCCACTCAGTGACTTACTTTTGTTTTTTTTATGGTCAAGTTTATATATAATTTTTTATTTTGTATTGTTTTTAGACAAGTTTAAAAAAAATGTAGTTAATGTTTGAGTTATCGTATGCCTCCAGCGCGAAAGCATAGTAAATCTAAAAAAGTAGAGTAGTAGAGTAAAGTCTCTTTGTCTCCACTGTAAGGGGAATGACCCTCTCTGTACTACCAGAGCCATACTTGGCCAGAGCAGCCAGAGGACATAACCTACACTCTCCTCACTGACCAGACGGGTTGGATCAACCGAAAAGGGATGTGGATACTTAAGTTACGTGCAATACGAGCATTTATATTTGGTCAGAATCGCGAAATGGGCACGAAAATGTTAGTCGGACAAGTCCGTCGTTCGCGGTGAAAGGCTTATAACATTCCGTATGTACGTTGGTGTGATTCACAACTACATAAAACTAGAAATTAAAATGTCGATTATGGAAATGTATCGCAGAAACTAATGAAACATTCAGGATTCAATGATATTCTACTTTCCTTGCGCTCTCGCAAAGAAACCAGTCTTGAACACCACTCCATTCATATGACATTTACAGCATAATAACAACTTCACAATCACCTCCAGCATTGCTTACCCTGCCATGCCTTGTTCAGAGGAGCTTAGGACTAAGTAGCTAGTATTTTTTTACTGTACATATATCGTGACTGACGTTCTTTACTAAATAGCAGAACTTTTCTGTATAGGATGTTTTAGAAAAGTAAATTATAATTTATAATATTTAAGGGCATTTTTTTTGTTTTTGTAGTCTTTTTCTCTCTCTCTCTCTCATAGCGTATTTCCAGTTGCATCCTCAGCTATATTGCTGTGAGACCTGGGTCCGCTTTCCGTCTTGTTTTTCTCCACTTGGCACGATCAGTCAACTAGTTAGTTTTCTCATACTTGTATAAAAAAAAAATAACAATATAGGAACAAACTTAAGAAAAAATATCATAAATTTTAACAAGGCGGGCTTATACTAGGAAGGGATATCTTTCTTAATATGAGTGCAGAATATACAACGTGGAAGGGACATACCCGTAATAAATCAAAATACGGGCTATACAAGATCGCTATAGTATAATAAAATTAAAATAACAGTCAATAAACCAACAAAAATAAATTCGACATTCCTATACAAAATGCCCGAGCGGCTGGACACTTTAGTATGGAAATGCCAAATTTTTCTTTAACTTTTTTTACTGTTCATTTAATTCCATTATACTATATCTATGTATATAGCCTGATCTAGTATAGCCCGTGGTTCGATATATTACCCTTCCACGTTGTATAATACACGGTCTTTATAAGACCATAGGCTCGCATATCATCCATGACGAAGACAAGCCAGCATTTCTAGGATCTACCGCGTCTGTCGGAGCCCGGCGACGCGACGGCGGCATCGGCATGGCTATATTTGGTTTCCTACGTCATTTGCCGATTTCTATAGTACATGAATGTACCAGACTCATTCGATCTTATAAAACATTGATCTAATTAACTTTTGATCTATTAGCATAACGAGCTTTTGATCTATCGATTATTCGTTATTCGATCAAATGGCATGTCGATATATTAGGGCTTCAGTTAATTGTCACCGATCAACTGGCATTCGATATACTGGCATTCGACATGGCGTAGAAAAACCCCTATCTTGCAGTTTGTTTTATTTCACGGACTTGCGGGGAAAATTGCAGAGTATAGATAGAAAATAGCTGACACTAAGCACTTGTCTAAATTAGTATAAACAGAGCACAGGTCCTAGATATAGATACAGATTAATTTACTATCTCATAAACCCTGTTTAGCTCGCTTGGCTGATTATTGACTAATCCAATAAATGCTAGTACATCTTTTGAAATGCTTTCCTAACGGGGATTACTTACGTTGACTACATCGCTATATCATACTTATTTGTGGTAAATACTCCATGGATCATTGAATATGTGTTCGTTTCATACTTACTTACTAATGACAGGTTCATACTATATAATAATATCATCTAAACATATATCCTTAATGGGGCAGACAAAGCATTTTGGGTTATCAAAACCCAAAGGCCACTTTTAATGTGATGTTGGGCATCGAGAAGGTGGAAAAAGGAATGAAAATAGTGATGGGTTGTTAGCTAGGATAAATGAATTTTCCGAGGTCCAGTGGCAGCCCCCATTTGAAATATATCATTTGAAAGAAAACGGAGACATAACTTAAAATGTTGTTTTGATCAAACTCTTCTTGATAGCACTGTAAAATATTTTATGAACAACTGTTTATAGTTTAAAGTGATTACATGAAGCTTTTCTACGCACATTTAGCCAAATGTTTCAAACGCACTAAAAACCTTTCGTCGTTTTCCGCAAACGGCGAACGGTTTTTCGTGCGTAGAAAAGCTTCACGTTCTCACCTTAAACTGTAAATAGTAGTTCATAAAATAGTTTTAAGGTTTATCTAAGGTATGGTCAAGATAACATTTTTGCGCGCCCCTGAACCCCAGAAAATTCAGGTAGATAAACGATAATCTTCTACGGATCGTGGTGACTCGCGAGGTCTACAGCTCACAGAGCCAATAGTAAATAGATAGTATGTATGTATGCAGTAAATAAATACATACATACATACATACATACTATCACGTCTTTATACCTAATGGGGCAGACAGAGCATTTTGGGTCTTGCGGTTCTATGCAGAGCCCAGAGCCGCAAAACCCAAAAGCCACTTTCAGCGTCATGGTGGGCGAGAAGATGGAAAAGCAATCAATACAGTGATGGGTTGCTAGCCGCATCGCCTGTTAACATGATTTGCATTTTTGCCCATTCCCTCGATCGGCTTTTACGATCTGCGTGGGAAGAGAAGCAGCTGGTACATTCTAAGTTTTTTTTTATTCCTCCCAGACCAGCATGGGAGCGTAAATACTCCATGGATCATTGAATATGGTGTTCGTTTCATACTTACTAATGAGAGGTTCGTTCATACTATATAACGTCTAACAAAATGTACTGAAACAATATAATTTTTACGAAAAACTGCCACTTTTAGCTAATGTTCGTAGAAAAGCTTCACGTTCTCACTTGAAACTGTAAACAGTAGTTCATAAAATAGTTAAAAGGGTTATCTAGGGTTTACTCAAGACAAAATTTTAAATGACATCACCGTTTTCTTACAAATGACCACCACTGGACCCCGGAAAATTCACGTAGCCCCTTAACAATTAAAAATCTATAAAATCTACCTTCCGCTCCTTCCCCGCCTCCCGCTTTCCGTTAATTCGAAATATGTAGAAACCTGAGGGTTGCCTTGTAGATCGCCCCGTACCCCATCATTACCGTGTTGGACGACAGGGCCTCAAAATGGAAAAGCTCAAAATGAATAGACACCTACTATGTCTAATTTGTGTATTTTTGTGTGTGTGTGTGTGTGTGTTATAGCAGCAAATAAATGAGTCTATCTATCTATCTATCTGCCTAATGCTATACAAACTGACTTTTTAGGGTTCCGTACCCGAAGGGTAAAAACGGGACCCTATTACTAAGACTTCGCTGTCTGTCCGTCTGTCTGTCACCAAGCTGTATCTTAAGAACCGCCGGTAGCTAGCCAGTTGAAATTTTCACAAATTATGTATTTCAGTTGCCGCTATAACAACAAATACTAAAAACAATATACAATAAATATTTAAGGGGGGCTCCCATACAACAAACGCGATTTTTTATAGATAATGGTACGGAACCCTTCGTGCGCGAATCCGATTCGCACTTGGCCGGTTATTATACGATGAGTAAGACTAAACTTTTTTTTTGCCTCATTTAATGAGATAACATGATATTTACTTATTTTATCATGTATGGTCATGATAATAAGTAAGCCCCGGAAATGAGTCATCGCCAATTTGCCACGTTTTTCGCAACATGGAAAGGAATCCAATTTGAACGCGCGATAAAACTGCCACTCGTAAAGCAGCGAATTTCCTTTGTTTATTTTAGAAGTCGCAGCACGTGTGCTAATTAACGTTGCAATTTTAACGTGAGAATACGGAACGATTAGTTTATTACTTTTTGACCGACTTATCAATGCGAACCATAAGTTTTTTTCCTTCTTCCCGATTTTGTTGAAGATGTGCAAAAACTCCTTAAAAGAAAATGAAGTCCTTTTTGTTTAAAATTTAATTATTATAAAAAAAAACCGCATAAAATGTATGCTTTCTTATAAAAATCTTAAAAAGAACGTAATTTCATACAGAAAAAAGTCTTCCAAGTGTGCCTTTTTGCATGTGTAAATGGTATATGGGCGACCGAGCTTTGCTCAGTTACATCTCAAACATCGAAAACACGCGTTTTCCCAAACATAAGACTAATCTAGATCGATTGTTTACCCCCGAAAACCCCCATATACCAATTTTCAGCGAAATCGTTAGAGCCGTTTCCGAGATCACAGAAATATATTTTAATATAAATATACAAGAATTGCTTGTTTATAAGATTAGGATAGAAGGAAAGGAGCGGATTTATTGAGATATTGATGGATTTTGTGAAAAGGCTCCTATCTTTTTTTCTCGGCATCACCAGTAGTTTGACTGGTGAATAAAGCCTTAAAATTACAAACATTTACTAAACCTATTTTAGTAGAAATATGTTTGTCTCGCTCTTTCAATGTCTTATATTCAAAAGAGGGAAAGGGACAAAACATGTTTTACTAAAATAGGTTTAGCAAACGGTTGTTATTTTTTTATGAATATTAGGGTAACCACGTTTAAAAAGGAGCGCTCCGAGGAATAGTTAAAGTGCGCTTTATTACGTGCGCCTCAAAATGGGTGCGCTTCGAGGAATACCTTAAACATATTAAAATTTTATTCCTCGAAGCGCAGCTACGTTTAAAAAGGTGCGCTCCGAGGAATAGTTCAAGTGCGCCTCAAAATGGTTGCGCTTCGAGGAATACCCCCAAAAATTACATTTCTGCACAATTTTTTTATTTTGGGTGCATTTGGCCGTCACAGTGTAGTCCCTACATAATCTGATCAACTCACTCGTTGGTACCAGAATATTAAGTAGCTACATTTTGACCGGACTTGTAAGTAAGTACGTACTTACTATGTTCAGAGTGTTTTAGATGGACTTGGGGAAATTATAAGGGTTCCTTGTCAGTCGTACTGTACGGAACCCTAAAAAATGCATCCTTAGGGTTGGGACTCATTTTATTTGGCAGCACGGAACAGAAATTTTCTATGCTACTATACTTCAGCACCGGCCGTGCTGAAACATTCCCTCGCTGTCTCTCGCTCTAGCAAATAATGATTCTGAGCTACAGAAAGGGATCGCAGTATGCTAAAGTTCCGTTCCGTGCTGACAGATGATATCCAAACCTTAGGGCTCATACACATAAACAGACACGACGCCGTTGCACGTTGCGATGTCGTGTCGTGAAACGTATATGTTTGTGTGAGGTGCGCATTGTCTTACATAACTTTTTAACTCATATCATCGGAAGTCCGAAAATGTTTCTCATACCATTTTAAATCATAATGATCATTCTTCATAAAAAATTTAAATACAAAAAAATAGAAACTATTTTTTAATAGAAAAGTAAACAGACACAGCGACAGATAAGACAAACTTATAAAACTAGAGTTAAGTCGTTTAATTAAACAAATTGCTGCCAGAAAACTAGGTTAGGGTAGATTAGGTTAGAACTGTGACCCCAACTGCGCGCGAGCCGACTGCCAAGCGAGCGTGCCGCGGTAGCGGCCGGCAAAGCCGCCAGAAACTAATTTTTGTTTGAAAAATAGACAGACACACTGACAAATACGTCAAACTTATAAAACCCATCTTATTATTGGTCGAAGTCATCCATTTCTATGCGTTACAAAGACAAATCTACGTTAAAATATTTTTTTAGTATTGCTTTTATTAATACAAAAATTATGATACTTGTCCTTTAAATATGATAATTGTCCTATAAAGTAAACTATTCTGAACAACGACGTTATGAGTTGTAGTATGTTATTAGTAACAACATTATTAACAAAAACAATATGATAATTGAAAGTTATGAAGAAAAAAGTTCTGAAAAAAAATTTATGAACTTTAACTTGTTCTTGGTAGCAACAGTATTAATAAAAAAATGATGATCACTAAATGTTATGAGCTCCGATGATAGTAATAAAAATGTATGAAGAATAAAATTATGAAGAGTGATGATTATGAACACAAATCGGTAGTAAGATAAAGAATATGATTTAGAATTTTATGAGAGCCAATATGGACCCGTTTGTGTGTATTAGTCCGTGTCGGCATCATGATTTTTTAAATAAGAACGCTCATTTCCTCCATACTCTAAAAAGTCACCTATCTTTACCAATTAATCTCTCACATAACAACAAGTATATTTAATGACAGGTTGCATTTTATTGAATTGCCTGCACTACCCGATAAATTGGCAGGCAGCTATCCCACTCACTCCCTCAAGGAGGCTGTATCGCTGTCCTGCTCTCGCACACATCAAGGCCAGCATTTAAGAGGCTACATTGATTTTATTTCGTCCCGTGTACAGCTGGGATTTTGGTTCCTATATTGATTAAACCTACATGTATGTATATTTGTCGGTATGTTTGTAAGATCGGACGTTACACACGGTCCAATTTACCCGGCTACAGCGAAGCCAGCAGGAAAATTAGTTGTGTTTTGCCCCGTGGTTTCGCCGGGAACAGATGAATACACAAGATTCATCAGTTCCCCCGTTACGCTCCCCTTTAAAATCTTTATTATATTTTATAACTAACCGAAGACTTCGTTCTCGTAGACTTTAGGAAAATGCTCATCAGTCAGAACAACTTTTGCTAAGGCATTAATTTTATATTTCTCATAGTTAAGCTGTACCATTATGGTTCTGCAACAGGTGTTCCATTTTCCAAATTCAATTATACCCTATATGTTGCCCAGTCTTAACAGCTATATAACAAAAAAGTTTCATTTAAATCCGCCCAGTATTTCCGGAGATAAGCGTGTACAAACAGACAAACAGAAAGACATTTTTTTTTAAATCTTACTCTACTACTGTCTCCATCGACCCAAACATTTTTTTGTACAGCCAAGTTTTTGGGAAATATATTCAATGTACAGACACATTTTTTTTACTGTTTCATTATATGTATTTCGGGCTCAAAGATCAAACATATTCGCCTTCATAAGTTCATAACATCATAGATAGTAGGTTGTCATACTACCTACTCTTTAGTCTTTATGAGCTGTCACATAATGTGCGTGACATCACAACGATATCACACGCCCCCGCGTGAAACTTGCTTATCGCGGGGGCGTTTGTCACAGTTTCAGTTATTCAGCCCAAGGACGTAAGGGATTTTCCGTTTGAGCCGACTTCCAAAAGGAGCAGGTTATCAGTTTAGTCGCGATCTTTGATTATTATTATTTTTTATGTATGTTCACCGCTTATTCAAAGTCGCCTTGACAGATTTGGAAAATTCTTTTTGGTTTAAAAGGGTATACGTACTTGCGAGGTGATTCCATAATTTTTTTATCTAAATCTGTTGTGAACTTCGGCGTTTTTAGTTTAGAAATATTTATTTTCTTTATATTACATTTGTAAAATCTAAACCTTGCGATAAACGTCTATGCTCTGGAGAAATATATCTTATTACAACATTAAACATTTAGAAAATGCTACACAAAAAATATCTTACGTAAACATTTTACCTTTTAAAAGCCAACAAAAATAATATGCCTAATTGGAAAAGCGAATTTCCTCTGAAAAGGCAATCGTTGGAAAAATATAATCCGATTAAATATAAAAAGAACTCCGGATTACATCCAATTAGAGCGGTATTAAATTTTTATCGACCAATCAGGGACAGCGTGGGCGACGTGGACCAATCAGCGCGATTGACGGCTGTGACGTCATCGACGTCCGTATTAAAAAAATTACAGCGTGTTTAGATCAAACGATGCGTAATGTATTAATAATAACATGGAAGTTACGTAATATAAATTTTTTAGCGTTCCGTGTCCAAAGGGTAAAAACGGGAGACTCCGCTCTCCGTCTGTCTGTCCGTGTGTCTGTCATCACATCAGGCTGTGCTGTATCTCATGAAGCGTGATAGCTAAAATTTTACACATGATGTATTTTTGTTGCCGCTATAACAATAAATACCTACTAATAGATAATGGTACGGAACTCTTCTTGCGTTTAAATTTTAAGTTTAGGCAATGATATTTGCATTTCCCAGGAAAGATCTCGTCTTAGCACGTTCCCGGGTGTGCGCTTCCCGGCATTTTTACATCTCGAAAGATGGTTGACTATGGTCACCCATAGTATGGCCATGGCTGACTATAGATAAAAATCCAATAGCATTAAATAAATATTTACTGAACTAAATATAAAAACTAAATTAAAAAACTCAATTAAAAATCTAAATGTTGATCATGTGGCATGGTGCCAAGAACACTGGCTGCATTCCCGCGCTGAATAGCTACTGCAATCCTCTGCGCGAGATATGAGCCAGCCCTCTTGTCACCATTAAAACAATTTGGCTTTGGTTACTCTTATGGCCACCTACCTGACATAGAAAGCATTTGTGCCTATTTTGTTCTTGCACGACTTCAAATAAATATTCATCATCATTATCATCATCAGGTATTTTTGTCTCCACTGCAGGAGCACGACCCTCTCTGTTCTAATTCTACAAGAACCATACTTGGCCACAGCAGCCAGAGGACTTGGCCTACACTCTCCACGTTGGGCAGACGGGTTGGATAGGTCTCGTTGATGTTTATAAGCTTTGTTTAGCTTTTATTTCCTAAGTCGCCTCCTACTTAATTTTCTTGTACTATTTAAATTAATCCATTTCAATCTGCTCTATAGAGCAGATTGAAATGGATTAAATCCACGGGAGTGACACTATTCTACTCTGCCAGAAACGACAGAGCACTTATGTAGGTACTTCTTGGAAAAATCTGTCTACCGTCTATCATAGTAGGATAAAGCGAACTCTTGTACCTGTCAAAGCTTACTCTGAGCTGCGTAATAGGCAGGAATAAGTAAGGTTTTAAAACATTTCCCAAGATTTTCCTTTTACCGAGGCTTTTAGTTGTTACGTTTACTTACTTTACGAATGAGCAAACTGGGGCGGGCCGAAAGGCCGAAACAGAGTGGGTCGGGCCACAAACGAAAATGCGTACCTACCCTAATAAAATTAATGAATGATAAAGCGATCCTCTAGGTCCTCTGTGCAACGAGTAAATACCATTTACTGGTATCACCAACCGGCCTGCCTAGTGTGGTGATGGATAGTGATTGTGGGTAAAGCTTCCCTTTATCGGATGAGGCCTGTAGTCGATCAATAAACTGATATATAGGCCAGTCGTAAACGCGCATATATTTTTTACAGGTTGTTAGGTCCCCTGAGAGTAGTTTATACCGAATAGTAAAGATGTTTTGAGGCGGAACGCAGCTGATTTTTGCGTTGTGACCCGCCCAAATGTGCCCACTTCTTTTTTTTCATCCCAAACATTTCACTAAGCACTTTCCATTAAAGTTCGTACAAGAAACGAAAAAGAAACTACCGTCTTTTATCCTCTACTTTTTATAAAAAAATGCAACATGAAGGAAAATTATAGTAAATGGATGGCAACTTTCCTACCCTCATTTGTAAAAGAAAATAGGCTAATTACATAATTTCCGCCAAGGAAAAGGTCTTTCATTAAATTTTTACTGCATAAAGCATAATGGTTGGTGGCGTATTCCACGTAAGTAATTGAGGGATCATAGCCCGGGATTATGTGGCAGTCAGGGCGCAAACTGTGTCAAGCTCAGTCGGCATAATTCGCCCTTGCAAACGTATTGGATGAAAACCTCTCCGAAGAAAATCTCTACATTTATGATACTATTCTACGACCTCCGTGGCGTAGTGGTCACCATGCTAGTCCGCCATCTAGAGGTCCCGGGTTCGATTCCCGGTCAGGGCAAGTTGGAAAATGGCCTTTTTCAAATTGTCCTGGGTCTTGGATGTTTATCTATATATGTATTTGTTATAAAATATAGTATCGTTGAGTTAGTATCCCATAACACAAGTCTCGAACTTACTTTGGGGCTAACTTAGTCAGTGTAATTTGTCCCTATATATTTATTTTATTTATTTATTTATTCTAGAGAAAACCGCATCGAAACCTTTCAAACAATACGGATGTGGACTAAAAAAAATTTTATTTGCTCATTAGATTATTAAAAAGTATGGTATATGTATTTTATCTTTACTCAAATAATGACGAAGATACAGCGCGTTTAAATTTCGTGTGACGTCATCACCACTGACCGAGAACGCTGGCGTGCTCTTGTGCTGGAGGCCAAGACTCGCCTTAGGTCACAGAGCCAGGATAGTAAGTAAGAAAGTCATCACCACTACTCCGAAACTTTGAAGCGCTGTATCTTTACGAATTTTTATTACTTTGCTAAATTAAATAATAAGTTGACTAAATAAATAATACCTGTATCTTCCCAGCCCACATCCTATTGCTCAGTTTACTACACGTGGACAGACAAAGATAATAAACGATTTATGGGTCCAAAAATCAAAAGTAAAATATTTATGTCTCCATTCTCGTAACTGTCGTTCACAAAAATAAGGAGCGGCAAAACTCAGGCCCGGGGTGCTAACTCTTACAATACACCACACATGATGGCAGCCAATTATCAGAGGTACATGTCAAGCTAAATCGAGTTTCTTTGTCGTCATCGATCGTAACATCGAAACTTATCATAAAATATTTATGGTTGTGGTCGCGACGGTACTTGTAAATAAGTTAACAATTTGCCGTTTGTTTGTGGAAACACACTCATGGTTTATGAAAGATTTTACTCCAATAAATTTTTAAATACAAAATGAGAATTGCCTTCTTTACTTTGAAGTTTTGAAGTCAAATATGACAACGAGAGTCGCAGCCTACGAATAATAATTCTCGTGGCAGCTCAGAAATTGTACCAAGGAAATAGAGGATAAAATGGCGGATTCTTTTTAATACATACATACTATCACGTCTTTATCCCTAATGGGGCAGACAGAGCATTTTGGGTCTTGCGGTTCTATGCAGAGCCCAGGGCCGCAAGACACAAAAGCCTTTTTTAGCGTCATGGTGGGCGAGAAGATGGAAAAGCAATCAATACAGTTATGGGTTGCTAGCCGCATCGCCTGTTAACATTTGCATTTTTGCCCATTCCCTCGATCGGCTTTTACGATCTGCGTGGGAAGAGAAGCAGCTGGTACATTCTAAGTTTTTTTTTTTATTTCTCCCAGACCAGCATGGGAGTTTTATTTCTCCCAGACCAGCATGGGAGGTTTATTTCTCCCAAACCAGCATGGGAGCAGCATTATTTTTAATACATTCTTATAATCAAAGTCTCCTGGCTGCTCTGGCAAAGTATGGCTCTTGTAGTTCTGAGAGGGTCGTGCTCCTGTCGTGGAGACAAAAAGACCTGATGATGATGAATCCTATATAACATAGGTAGATACAATCACGTCTTTATCCCTAATGGTGCAGACAGAGCATTCTGGGTCTTGCGGTTTTAGGCAGACTGAGTCTAGGGCTGCAAGACTCAAAAAACATTTCCAACGTGATGTTGGACAATGTGATGATACCCCCCTAAGTCTTCTATAAAAGGGATTCCAATTAATCATCATTAGAATTATCTTTCTCGTGGAATAAGAATTTGATAATTTTAGAGAGGTTCTAGGAAAAAATAATATCTAGATCTCTCTCATTTTACTTCAATATGAAGGTAGAAACCTAAAGTAAACCAACCACTACTGAGTAGAATTTCCAATACTTTTGATCCTAAACAAGGTTGCAGAAAAAAACTGCATTAGAGATTTTGGAAAACCTATGCCCAGCCCAGT
This sequence comes from Acrobasis consociella, assembly GCA_963555685.1. NCBI lineage: Eukaryota > Metazoa > Arthropoda > Insecta > Lepidoptera > Pyralidae > Acrobasis > Acrobasis consociella. The sequence continues at coordinate 2,436,851 of OY743118.1, forward strand.
GCCCAGTAGACTTCTTGCCTTTAGTTTTAATAATATCAGCCCTGCTCGCAAAGACTTCTTCTTCCTCCTCACATTATTCCACTTTATGTGGGGTCAGGACAGCATGTAATCTTTCCCATTTTCCTCTATCCTTTGTCAAGGCCCTTGTCACAGTCTTTTTATCCATATAGTCCTTAACGTTGTTACTCGCAAAGACGTTTGTCTTTTATACTCATTCCCCTTTCTCTCTTTTTTCTCTCACTCATCGCATTCCCTGCACATCCTCAGCTGTAATGCTGCGATGCCTGGGGTCCGCTTACCGGCTTTTTCCTCTCCACTCCGCAAGGTCTTGAGCATCCTTGGTTGTAAAACTATTGGCACGCGTATCATGCTTGATGTCGTCAAGCCAGCATTTCTTGGGTCTGCCACGCCTGCCGGGTCCAGACGGAGTAGCTTACTTTTATACTCATTTCCTTGCTAAACATTTCGCGACGAGATTACCATAAATGAAAACTATCAAGAACTTTAATACTCATTTCCTTGCGACTAAAAATTTCGCGACGACTGTACCACAAATAAACACTACCAAGACAGCGTGTGAAAATGGACCTAACCATATAATTTGAACTAAATACGGCTCACATTATGGTCACTTTTGATACAGCCGTCGTCTTCTCTGGTAAATAGTTAATGGGATAATTCGCGACCCACTTCTTGTAATTGTTCCAAGTTGTGATACGTGTAGGTCAATGAAAGCTGACGTGGTGCTTCTTGAAAGGCTAGGTAATGTAGAACGTCTTTTGATGCATTATTTTTTAATTTCCTACTTCAAAGGGTAGTTATTGTTCTAATATACATGGTTGACTTGTATGTGATCATGATATACGTCTTAAGTGGCAGTGGGCGGGACACATAGCGTGACGAACTGATGGCCGATGGGGCAAAAAGGTTCTTGAATGGCGACCGCGTACTGGAAAGCGAAGCGTAGGGCGTACCTACAAGGTGGTCAGATGACCTGACCAGGGTCGCTGGATGGCGCTGGATGCAGGCCGCTCTTGATCAATCATTTTGGAAATGCTTGGGTGAGGCCTATGTCCAGCAGTGGACGTTGCGAGGCTGAAATGATGGTGATGATATACTACTTACGGGGACCTCGGTGGCACGGCAGTACTTATTACTTAGCGCTATCTCAAGTAAAGCAACACCGGGCGTGGTCTGAACTTAAATGGGTGACCGCAAGTGGCATAAAAAATTTCGAGATTCTCCATACTTCGGAAGGTACGTTAAGCCGTTGGTCTCGGCTGTCGTCATTGTATGGCAGTCGTCAAGCTATGTTAAATGCCTTTATGCAGCTTTACAAACGCGAAAACCCAAACCTTTTTAACCGATTTCCAAACAAAAGGAGGTTAAAAATACATTTTTGTTTAAAGGGCATTTTTATTGTCAGATGGTCCTATAGAAATTTAATCAAAATCGGTTCTGTAGTATCGAAAAGTTATTACATTTATTAAACTTGCAATGAAGATACACTAGAAGGAGATAGATAGTATGTTTGTTTGGGATCTTGCAATGTATAAGCTCTTAACAAAATATACTGAAACTATTTTAAGGATGAATTATAGAAAATATAATATAATTAGAATAATATCGAAATATGAAAAGTAAATTTAGGCCTCTCAAGTTGACAGCTAAGATCCAAGTTTGTGTGAAAATGCAAGAATATTTTTTTCTGTATTCATGCTTAAAATTTCAGCAATACTTTTTTTTTGTCGCGCGTTGCGAAAGGAGGCTAGACGAAAAAAATTAAGACCAAGACCAATTGTAAGCCGTGCGGCGTGCGCGTGTTTCTCTGTCTGTCTCTCTCTCTTCTAATTAATCGAAAGGAACTTTGTTCCGTCCGGGTCCCTTGACACCTCTCAAGATTTTTTTCGTAATTATACTTTGCCTCACTTATTCCAATAGAGGCAGTGCTATAATAACTTCAGTATTCACACCAATTATCTTAACATGTCTAGATCTCTACTACCGCTTAGCATCCGCCCGCGGCTTCGTCCGCGTGACGGTCCCACGGCCCTCAACCAAATTAACTTGACCTCCACTTGCCACAGGTCCTCGTGCCACTTGCAAATTAGCTACCCGGTAGTAGGAGCTACCTAGTTGTATCTCAGACTACACTGTTCTAAATTAGATGCTCTCTCCGAGCTATACAACATGGAAGACTTATTAGACTTCATATAAACACTTCCAAATCATCATCATCATTCAGCCGCATAACGTCCACTAATAGACATAGGCCTCACCCAAAGATTTCCAAAACGACCGATAAAGAGCGGCCTGCATCCAGCGCTTTCCAGCGACCCTGGTCAGGTCATCTGACCACCTTGTAGGTGGGTGCCTTACGCTTCGCTTGCCAGTACGCGGTCGCCATTCAAGAACCTTTTTGCCCCATCGGCCATCGGTTCGTCGCGCTTTGTGTCCCAAATAGTAAACATGAAACAAAGATCTAAATGTAATTATTACTGTTTACACTTTTTCCTGCAACTTCGTCTGCGTAAATTAAGGATTTTGAAACAACGTCTACTTTTCTATGGTAGGAGTCCCATACAAAGTTTCACCCCTCTTTTCACTCCTTTAATGGATAATATTTGGAATAAAAACTATCCTATGTCCTTTCCCGGGTTTCAAACTATAAAATCGGTTCACTGGTTGAAACCAGTGAATCTCTACCTAAACTATCTGTCTGTTAACTGCCTCCGTGGTTAAGTGGTTAGAGCGTTCGGCACCCGGAGGTCGCGGGTTCGATTCCCGGCGGGGGCAACGACTTTGTCTTGTTGTCCTAGTTTGGTTAGGACATTGTAGGCTGATCACCTGATTGTAAGATCACCCGATAAGTAAGATGATCCGTGCTTCGGAGGGCACGTTAAGCCGTCGGTCCCGGTCACTGTCTTTGACATTGGTCGTTACATATAACCATGTCAGAGGCCTTTAAGGCGGTTTAAAAACTCTGACATTAGTGTTAGCCACTAACACACACGATAAGAAAGCCTCAAGAGGTAACAGACAGTTCGCATTTATATATTAGTAAGGAAGTAAGGTTTTATTTTTCATTACCTATTTATGTCCCACTGCTGAGCAAAGTAACGCTCATTAATAATAATAATACATTATTTATCACCATCTAAGAAAATAACAAGAAATGAAATAAAAAAGAATTGCAAATTACAAAGCAATTATGTGATTTATAATTTATAACATAATTAAATTGCAAAGTTATTGATTTATAAAGTGTAAGTACCTATAATTATTTCAATAAAAACACGATGTCAAGATTCTTTACATTGATTTCAATACCTAACCGAACGGAGTATAATTAGCATTAGGATTTAAGGCTCCTCCTTGCACTAGCGACCTTGAAAACACAAAAAAATTAATTTCTCTTTCTGTAAGTGAGATTATTAGAAACCCTCGTACAACTTTTTAGCTAGTATCCTGAAGTTTCATTAGAACCTCGAAAGTCATTGAAATACTATCCGGTTTAGAAACCTTTACAAAAAGAGTCAAAAATGGCCGTTTTTAGTATTTTTTGCAAAGGAAAATTCAGGGTATTTTATTTCAATGATTTTCGAGGTTCTAATGAAACTTAAGGATACTAGCTAAAAAGTTGTACGAGGGTTTCTGATAATCTCACTTACAGAAAGAGAAATTAATTTTTTTGTGTTTTCAAGGTCGTTAGCGCGGGGAGGACCCTTAAGGAATCTAGGTTAGGATCAAGAAACGATGAAATAAAGATACGCTCTAAAGGACTTGTATCCAGAGCCGTAAAATTATTTAAAAAAATTGGCCAATAAAAACGTCTAATAATTTCATTTTTATTCTTTTTTTTATTTTAAGTACATAAGTACCTAATTTGTTTAAAATTTTCCTTTTCCAAGGACATTTTATAAGTTGATCGCCTGTAGATCGCCTAATTTGTAAACCTTACTAAGCGCTGATAGTTTTCCTTTAAACTTTGTTATACACGCTGACTTTTCATTGGTTTTGGAAAAAGAATGTCGTATAGTAAATAAATTCCTCTATCCATATACGTAATCCAAATTTCTGTAAGTATGTCATAAGATAAAAAAGTTTCTTAAATGATTTTCGATCGAGACCACATAGTGTAGAGGTAAGAGTATACATGAAACAATAGTATGAAATAAAAGTCAGTATTAATCTATCATTCGTTGTATCAATTCATCTCCCAACACCCAACCTTACATGGCGACCCTGCCTGTTTTGGTTTTGGGACGGCTGGCGCGCGGCTGGCACGTGTAAAGTATTAAGTTCGATCTGTTGCTACACGGTGAAAATGTGAGTGCGCCGATAGACTTTTAATTAAAATGGACCATAGGAGTGCTAAATTTTGCTGTATCTGTTCACGTGTGTAAATATAAAAATGGGGTCCACGCAATCAAAAGAAGAAATTGTTTTTGCGCAAAATGCAGCTGGTGGTGGAGCTTTTAACCAGGCCACGTTGGAGCAACATATGGGCCTCACCAACATTATGTTGACAGTTATTTTCATCGTTATTTTCTTGGGATTATGTGTGGTGATTTTCCATTTCTATAAGAAATGCCACAGAAAGTGGATTAGAGACGAGATCAGTCAAGAGAGAGATTCCTTCTTCATGAGGTCCTGGCGAAGACGGCGTGAAGCAGCTAAGGTTGAGCAGGTCTAAGACGTCGACGTGACGATTATAGTGAAACAAGTGTAGTGTTTTCGTAAATAATTAATTATAGTACCGCGAAAAAGAAATAAGGAACCTTTTAAAGAAAAATATTATAAAACAAATATACTTAAATCAAGATGGACATAGACTTTTAAAACAGTGAATTAAAAATGTATAATATCGTAATATATTTAAAATAAGAACGCGTAATCAATAAAGTGTAGCGACGAGTGATGGTGTCATGCCGCACCATATACGGATGGACGATAAGTAAACACTAGTTAAGGGTAAGCTCTTATGTTTAGTATAATGCTATGGCTGATTTGATTTATGATGTTTATCAACAATTATTGTCTGTACGAATTTATTTAATAAAACTAGGCCCTAAAAGACGAGTAGGAGAAATTCTCGAAAAGAAATTAAAGGAAGCTGAAGATATAAAGCAAAAATATGAGATAACGTTAGACAAAATAAATGATAATTTAGATAAAATAGACAGTAAAGATTACGAAATATTATGTAACAATTGTACTTTGTTTGAGGAATTATATAAAGAAATAGAAGATTTGTGTAAAAGTAGTAAAAGTATCTCAAAAATGGAGAAGTTTAATCATAAAGTTGCTTTGAGTTTATTACCAGTGATGAACGATGAGGAAAATACCACAAAAAACCTTATTGATGGTATTGAGTATTATGCTGAGGAACTTGACAGTGAGTCGCAGAAAAAATTAATATCTTTTGTTTTGAGAAGTAGATTATCGCAGTCAGCAAAACTGCTTTTAGAAGATAGTTATACTAGTGTTTCTGAATTAGTCAAGGCAATAAAATCATGCTTGTTGGCACAAAAATCTGCTACAGCTCTGCAGAAAAAATTACTTATATTAAAACAGAATGATTTATCAATAGCAAATTTTGGAAAAGAACTTTCAGAGATGTTTGTCAATCTTACAATTTCGCAATCCCAAGGAGATTCAGCTCAATATAACATATTGAAGAAGATTAATGAAAATCAAGCTATTCGTCAATTTTCAGACGGATTGCGAAATCGTAGGATTGCCTCGATTATTTCAGCGCAGAAATTTACGTCATTAAAAGATGCAGTACAGTCAGCAATTGAGGAAGATGTCGCAACCCAATCGACATCGAATAATATTTTGACTATGCGAAATAATCGTGGTGCCAGTACTAATCGAAACTTTAGGGGCCGTGGTTACAACAACAGATACCAGCGCGGATACAGAGGTAGGTACAACCAGGTGAATCAGCAGCGCGGAGGTCAACGTGGAGGTAACAATAATACACGAGGATGGCATAACAGGGGATCTCGGGGTTACTATAGAGGTTCGAATCCTCAACAAAACTTTAATAGAGGAAGTTACCGAGGTAAGTCAAATAATTATAATGGTCAGATGCATGTGATTTCGCAGGTTGGAGAAGAAGATAAACCTGAGGCATACCCTAACGTTGAAAATCAGTTTTTTCGTGACTAATCAAATATTGGCTAGTAACAATACTTGTTTCGTGGAATTATATCTAAGTAACAACTGCGCATATTCTTGGTTAATCGACACCGGCGCTTCCATTTCGGCCATAAAGTATAAACACATCAGAGAACTAAATATTCCTCTCCAAAAAGAGAACATTGTTATAAACGGAATAGGAGGCCAAGTCAGGGCAATCGGATACGTTTGTTTGCAGCTTTTCATACCATCTACGAATAACAGTGTTACTCAGAAATTTTATGTTTTTGATACCCTACCTTGTAAGGCGAATGGTATTATTGGTCATGATTTTTTAAATAAATATAAAGCCACTTTAAATTATGAAAATAAATCTTTATGTTTGTACTCAAACGAAAATAAGAAAGTACTTATCCCCTTAACAACTAATCATTGCTCGTTTCATATTCCCTCCCGGTGTGAGTCTATACATTACATTGATATAGATATCACGGAAGAAAGTGTAGTGCTTACATCTGAAATATGCGACGGCGTTTATATAGCTAGTGCGTTAGTAAAACCCGAGCATGGGAAAATCCCGATACAAATATTGAATACAACGGAAAATAACTTGACCTTAAATGAGATAAAACCCATAGTTCAGAGGGCTAGTGAGTATAGTATTTGTGCGTTTGGTAAATGTGATAGAAATGCAGAGAGGGTGCGTAAATTATTTTTGGAATTGAATTTGAGCCATTTAAATTTAGAAGAACAAATATCAATCGAAAATATTTGTGCAAAGTATGCAGACATATTTTATTTGCCATCTGATAAATTATCGACTACAAGTATTTACGAACATAATATACAACTACGCGAAAATGCTGAACCGATTTTCGTAAAACCGTACAGATTACCACACTCACAAAAAGATGAAATTACGAAACAAATCAATAAAATGCTTAGTGAAGGGATTATAGAACCTTGTCAAAGTGAATGGTCAAGTCCAATTTTATTGGTTCCTAAAAAATGTGATTCTAAAGGTGAGAAAAAATGGAGATTGGTAATAGACTATAGAAAAATTAATAATATAATTAAAGATGATAAATTTCCCCTCCCAAACATAAATGAAATTTTAGATTCTTTGTCAGGTTGTGTCTACTATACACACCTAGATCTTCATCAAGGTTATTATAATGTCAGTTTAGAAAAAGGCAGTCGAAAATATACCGCTTTCTGTTCGGGACAGTTTCAGATGACGAGAATGCCGATGGGGCTAAAAACTAGTCCTGGTTCTTTTTCGAGAATGATGAATATCGCTATGGCAGGTCTTACTTATGAGAAATGTATGGTTTATCAAGATGATTTAATTTGCATGGGAAAAAATTTAGAACATCATAATAAAAATTTGCAAGATATTTTTCAAAGACTAAGAGAAGTGAATCTGAAGTTAAATCCTAATAAGTGTGAATTTTTGAAGAAAGATATACTATATTTAGGGCACGTAGTGTCATCTGCTGGCGTGTTACCGGATCCAGAGAAAATTAAAGTAGTTAAAAATTACCCTGTTCCAAAATCAACAGACGAGGTGAAACGTTTTGTAGCGTTCGTTAATTACTATAGAAGATTCGTACCTAATTTTGCGGAAAAATCTCATTATTTAAATAATTTATGTAGGAAAAACGTTTCATTTATCTGGGATGAAATGTGTCAAAATTCATTTGAAACTCTTAGAAACTCTATTATTTCCCACCCTGTTTTGCAATACCCTGATTTATCTGAGAAAAATACGTTTATTATTCAGACGGATGCTTCTGGATATGCGGTTGGTGCAGTATTAAATAACAGCGACAGTAGACCAGTAGCATACGCCAGTAGGAGCCTTAATAAAGCAGAAAAGAATTATCCGACAATAGAGAAAGAATTGCTTGCAATCGTTTGGGCCGTGAAGCATTTTCGCCCTTATCTATATGGCAGAAAGTTTATCATACAGACGGACCATAAGCCTCTTGTTTATTTGTTTAATATGAAGGATCCGTCTAGTAGGCTCATGAAGTTTAGGATAGCGTTGGAGGAATACGATTTTGTGGTAGAGTACATAAGAGGAGCTGATAATGCAGCTGCAGATGCATTGTCTCGTTTGTGTATAACATCGGATGAGTTGAAAGAGATGAGCGAACAAGTGATGAATGTGATGACGCGTGCACAGAAAAGACGTGAGAATGAGAAAAACCACGATTCTAGGAGTAATATGGTACCTGCCGATGATTGGACTGATCAACCAAGAGTCGTAGGCACACATATTCAACCTAAGACATCGGTGGAATTACGGTTTGCAAGCATGTCAGAGATAAAAACTGCTACCAAGTTGAAATATAATAATATTAGTAAAACAAATACGCTCATATATATTGAAAAACAAAAAAGTATATTTATCAATCCGGCTTCTCAATCACAAATATCGTCAGGCGAATTTGCGAGAGAGCTGTGTGATTTATGTAAAGAGAGCGATATAAAAGAGGTATGTTTTATAAAAAATAAAAATAATTGTATTTTTATAGAAAAGTTAATAAGCGCTATAAAAGAAATAAAATATTGGTCCGGACCAAGACTATGTGTTTTAAATGAAATAAAGAGAATAGAAGATAAAGATGAAAAGCTAGTTATTTTAAACGATTTCCACCTTTTACCTACTAGTGGCCACGCAGGTATTAGGCGGATGTTTACTAATATTAAAAAATATTACTATTGGCCAGGGCTAGAAAATGACGTAAAGAAATTCATTAAACGATGTGATAAGTGTCAAAGAATGAAGTATTCCTCGCATTATGTGAAAGAGCCCATGGTGATTACGACTACAGCTAGCTCAGCTTTCGAAAAAATTTTTTTAGATACTGTTGGACCGTTAGATAGAGATGATAGTAATTTTTCGTACATAATTACGATACAATGTGAATTAACTAAGTACGTTGAAGCATATCCCATGACTACAAAAAGTAGCGTTGAAATAGCCAAAAGGTTAGTAAACGAGTTTATTTTACGATATGGAGTTCCTAAGGTCATAGCGACAGACAGAGGTACGGAGTTTTTGTCTTCAGTCTTCAAAGAGGTTTGTAAACTTTTAAATACAGAACAATTGCAGTCCGCGGCTTATCATCATCAGACCCTGGGCAGTTTGGAAAATACACATAAAGGTTTAGGTAATTATTTACGTATACAGTGTGAGAAGCACCCCGAATCGTGGAGTACATGGCTCCCATTTTGGTGTTTTTCACATAACACATCTGTTCACAGCGAAACCAAATTTACACCATTTGAGCTTGTATTCGGTAAGAGATGTATTTTACCCTCAAATCTTAACAAAGATTATATTGATCCCTTATATAATGTTGACAACTACCCCTTAGAATTAAAATACAGGATACAAACCTCTCAGAAAGAAGCGCGAGATAATTTAGTACAGAGTAAATTAAGAAGAAAAGACAAGTATGATCGTAATAGTAATCCAATAAGTTATAAAAAGGATGATCTAATTTTATTAAAAAACGAAACTGGTAATAAACTTCAAAGTATTTACTCGGGCCCTTATAGAGTTGTCAGAGACATTTCTCCAAATGTAGAAATTATAAAAAATGATAAAATAGACTTAGTTCATAAAAATAGGACAAAGATTTATCATAAATGAATTAACGATAGTAATAAGCCAGATGATTCATTAAGTACATAGGAGCATTGTATTGTGTAATGTGTCGCATCAGCACAATCTATTTTTAGCCAACACTTGTATCTTGTATTGAATGTGCTGCAGCGTAGGTACTAAATAAATTGTATGTCAATTTAAAATAACTTGAATAGTACTTAAGAAATATCTACTTTTTTTAATAATGTTGTGTTTTGTAGTAATAATGTGTTTAAGAAAAATGCAAAGTAATACTTACTTAATTGTGTAATTTTAAAGCAAAATAAAAAGATAGTTTTATTTTTTTTTATAATGTAATGTTAACCAATATAGGTACCAAACCGTGCACGGTACATTTTATTGACGGTATATTTTATTGAAGGTATATGTCATATACGATACATATTGTAGGTATACAGTACATATTTTTGTATTTGTTGGCATATCATTTTATAGCTAATATATTGATTTTTAACAGCTAGGTATTTACAACAATATGACGTAGTTTAATTTTTATTTTTGTATTTTGATTATAAAGATACATATATTATTTAATTAAAATAAAACAATATTTTATTTTAATTTCTCCCTGCGAAGGAGGTGTAGAGGTAAGAGTATATATGAAACAATAGTATGAAATAAAAGTCAGTATTAATCTATCATTCGTTGTATCAATTCATCTCCCAACACCCAACCTTACCTTTAACCTTAACCTTAACCTTAGTTATGCCGGCCAAAACAGCTGCGTGGATGTCGATGACCTCCGCCGGCCGGCGGGCGGTGTATGACGGCGGTGCTACTAATTGATCTCACAATTTAGCTTTCGAGTTTTAGTCAACATTTTTTGTTTCTGAATTTTTATTTTGACTAGCTAATTAGGTCTTACTAACGATCCCTATGAAGTGGCCTTCGGCTCCAAAACCAATAAAAAATCACCGTGTATATAAGTACTACAACATACTGAATTTTTCACGTGTCCATATAAAACTGTTTAGCAGATAAATGGGGGGGGGGGGAGACATTTCAACAAAAATTTGCACTTTATAACCAAATATATCAGAAACTGATCTCTAAATCAAAAAATGGTGTTCACAAGCTCACAATATTTTTGAAACAACTTTTCAACGATATCCACAACTTACTTGTAAGGGAGCTATACAATTTTTTTTTCAGGATTTTATTTTACAACTTTTTCGGACATACCCATGCGCCAAATTACATTATTCTATTACTTATAGTCTCTGAGTAAAATCGCGGACGGAAGGATAGGCAGACAGACAAACATACAGGCAGACTTGGCGAAACTATATGGGTTCCTTGTTTACTAAGGAACCCTAAATCATGACAACAACTTAAAAAATCTGACTATAGTGAGATTTATCATGCTGCTTCATTTTAGCTATAACAATGTCAAGTTTAGAAAACAATAGTCACCAATGCACAGCATTGTCCGTGCTGCACTTTATAGAATTCCATCTAGATTTTCTAGCCAGGTCAGCGCTAGATCTAGAATGCTAATGACTATCGACCCACATCGTGTAATAGTGGAAACCAAAGTAGCCATTTCCTTCTTAGGTATCGATTGGACTTATAACGGAAGCGATGTTTAACTAGCAATCGGTATAAGATAAAATGACAAAAACCCACGAATAACTATTGATGAAACATAAGTAATAAAGATGTGTAATTTTTTTTAAATCTTAGATAGTTTATTTAGAAGTATGGTATATATATTTTTTCATTTCTCTGATTAGCGAATATTGACGAAAATACAGCGCATTTTATATTTTTAACCAAAGGTGACTTAAATCAGCGTTACTCCGAAACTTCTAAGCGCTTTGTGAAATTTTAATACTTCGCTAAACGAATAGATATAGGTTCTTTATTTTTGGATAATCTAGTTGACGGGACTATGTAAATAAAATAATGTATTTTTACCCAGTCCACATCCCTATTCTAAAAAGAAATTATGCACTAATACAACACGGAACACGTCACAATCCTACGAAAATTGTATATAAGTCAATGACGAACAATAAAACTAAAAAGTTATTGATTAACGGCATAAAATAGACGTAGTCAGCGTAAAATAATATGAAAATAAACACAGAAACAAAAAAAAACATAATTACAAAAATAAGTTTTAAAAAATGTTCCTGATTAAATTTTTAGGTTTCTTTTTTCACATAAATAATGTAAGAGTACATAAAATAAATTTAAAAAAAGGTTTGTTATTTTTTATTAACACGAGGCTTAATATAAATAAGTAGGTGACATTTTAAATGTAGATCGTCTCTACAATCTAGTTTACAACTCTTAAATCAATAAACTCAATTTTATAATTGTAGTAATGAATAACTCACTCAAAAATTATATAACATTGAGTTTATTTAAATACAACATCTTAGACATATATTTCTTCAAGTCCTCACATGAACCCTTTACATCTACACTAATATTATAAAGAGGAAAGATTTGTTTGTTTGTTTGTTTGATTTTATTGAATAGGCTCCGAAACTACTAGATCGATTTTAAAAATTCTTTCACTGTTGGATATGTATGTTATCCCTGAGTGACATAGGCTATGTATGTACCACGGGCGAAGCCGGGATGGACTGCTAGTCTATAATAACTACTAATACAACTCAAATCCATAACAAGAATCCATACACTAAAACCACTCAAAACGAACAGTCGGTTCATTATGAGCCACTAATTAACAACTACATACGACCTATATCGCTAAAAGGCTTGGTTACACATACTCAGACGTAAGTATAAATGTTTCGTATAGATAGTACTAAGTGCTGGTTTAGCACTAACGATGCCCGGGGCATAAGAATTGTCGTGATTTTCATGCACAAGAAACAGCGTAAATGCGGCCAGCGTTCTTGGCCCTATGCCACATGGGCACAATGTTTTGTAATTTAGTAGTAGTTAAGTTTTTTGTATATTTGTAAATTATTTTATCCTACTTATTTCAATTAAAAGAAACAGCATAATAGAGATATTCAGATATCTGACAAAATACGACAAAGTTGTCGACTTTCTTAAACGCGAGATCAGTGATCAAATAGGTAGTTTTTTACAAGCTTTTATTTAGTATCCAAAAGGAACCTGTTTGTCTGTCTGTAATCAAATATTGCGAGTTAAATTTAACCCATTTCTCGGTTTCCGATTGAGCTGAAATTTTGCACGCATACGTATATCGCGTGACAATGCATTATTATGATGATATGGAGCTGATCTGATGTAGGACCTGGAAGCTGGCCGTAGAACTCTGTAATAAAACGATGCAACCGCATCGAGATAAGGCTTTCTGTATACGATTGTCTTAATAAGTATTTACGCCTCACAATAAAAGCTTGTATCAATATATTATATTTTTAACTGTTTCTTGCGTCTAATATTTACTTACATTATTTTTTGGAATTCGTTGGGGGGGGGGGGGGGTGACTTCCTGTGGCGTATATGATGATGATGTTCATTTTAGAGTGTGAGTCTCAATCATAATTAGCTACACTGCGCGGGCGCCCCTTTTGTCTAGCGCCCTTGAGTGATTTTTCCGCGCCCGACCCTAACCGCACCCAAAGAATAATTACTAACACTATACTGAATATAATAACGCTTTAACGCTTTTAGAAACGGAAATCCTTGTCTTCCCTGCCAAGATAAGCGTAAATATGACAGTAATTGATCGACGTGTGTGGAAATTACGAGAAAAAGGTTTTCAATGAGAATTAACATTCGTTTGCGAACTTATTCGGTTGAAATGATATGGAAGTCTAATAATAATCGTACATTACGATATTAGTGCATTATAGTGGTTAACCAATTTAACCTATTGTCAGTGCAAAATACCAAACACATTGTAAAACAATGCATATCGACCGGATTCCGGTCTGTGAACAAGACGAGACGATAAGCACATATATCGTACGACGTTTTTCAACACATGCGAGAAAAGATAATTAATAAACTGATTTTGTCGATTTTAAATAAATCTGGGCCGGTTCGAAGTTTGAAAAAAACAATTTGAAGGTTGAAGCTAATAATAGTATAATATAACTTCACTATTTGCCTTTACACGCGTGTTTTTTGAGCTGCTTTATATATCTAAAACCGTTGAAATTTGATCCACTTTACGAGCAAGTGTGTTGAAAACATGCTTAAGAATATAGCAGACATGGACTTCACCAGATATTTTATCTATTCATACAACTTGTGAACATAAACAATATGAAATGTCAACGTGACACGGAATGGGCAGGCGGGGCCCGCCCTACAAGGCGCACCGCCTTTTCTTAGTTAAACCAAGTAACGGGAAAGTCTTTATTTTGTATTTGACAGTTAGTTTGTGTGCTTGCAAGGCAGGTTTAACTAGGCTTTAGTACCTATTTAGCTTCTTATCATATTTTATGGTTTCATTTAGCTGGTGGCCCCCATGAGCTCAAACTGAAGCCTGGTTTACATATTGACAAGTGACAAGTGATATCTATGTGTCACAGTTGGATTGTATAAGCTGTTTGGGATTACAGCTCGGTTTTGTAAAGTCCAACTGCGACATATATGCACTTGTCACTTGTTCACACGCTCACTTGACACTTGTCACATGTCACTCGCACTTGTCACTTCATCATCATCATCATCATCAGGTCTTCTTAGTCCCCACAGGAGCACGACCCTCTTTGTACTACCAGAGCCATACTTAGCCAAAGCAGCCAGAGGACTTGGCCTACACTTTCCACGCTGGTTAGACGGGTTGTATAGGTCTCATTGATGTTTATATTATATTTCCTAAGTCTTTGTCATTGTATACTTCTCAATGTGTAAACCAGGCCTAAGGCTGATCGCGCTGTGTTCCTCTCTGAAATTTATCAATCTAAATTTCAGATAGGAACACATAAGAATTTTTATGTGTACGCAAGGTACGCATCGCATTTTCTTGTTACTACTAAAAGTCAGCATTGATTTCTTGTTGTTTTTGCTCATAGATCGCTACATTTCTTAAACTTACATACTTAATAATATCCTACTTACACCTGAACAAATTTATTTTTGTATGAATATGTTTACAAAAAACCTATTTCTTAATAAAGACCTGCCTTTACTGTTATTACTTTTTTGGTAAAAATCGATATTAATCGCGGTATGTAATACCGTACCGTATGACCGTAATACTAATAACAGTGATTGTGACCGCGAAACTCTAAAATCATATAAAAACCTGCATTTTCTGCTCTACAATCAAAATCGCCACTTGTTCGCCACTTAAACACACGCAAAACAAACAAAAACAAAAGTCAATTTAATTAATCAAGTCAATTTATCTT
This sequence comes from Acrobasis consociella, assembly GCA_963555685.1. Lineage (NCBI taxonomy): Eukaryota > Metazoa > Arthropoda > Insecta > Lepidoptera > Pyralidae > Acrobasis > Acrobasis consociella. The sequence continues at coordinate 2,451,989 of OY743118.1, forward strand.
TGCATATTTGTGACACTTAATAATTGTCACTTGTTACTTCTTTCGATTTCATAATAGGTGCCTAGTAATTGACGTGCAACAAAATGCCACCCGTATACAGTTTAATTATTGGACAGAATTTTTAATTTTTTTATTCATCTGGAGCAAATAAAATTAAAAGTGCCAACGTGCCAAGCTTCAAAACCATCTATTTATTTATTAAACTTTTGACTTTATTAAAATGACTCGAATTTTCTTTGAAACTGAGAAAATGCGAAATTGAGAAAACGTGTAGTTTTAGAAACGCCTGTAATAAAGTTTAATGTTCCTCGTGGCACATAAAATAAGTTTTTTATAAAACCCAGCCTGCAAATAATAATGAGTGCGGTTGAGTTATTACTGTAATAAATTTACCGCTAAAGCGCTGCGTGGGCCTCTAATTTTTCTGCTGTTTCGCTGCTGGTTTCAGAACGAATATGTCGACGTTCTTGTCAATCGTTTTTCTTCCCAAGGTACAAGCTCTTCTTAGTTAAGAAGCGCCTGGAATTTCTTTTTCTAAACTTAAATCTACAATGGTAAACATGAATAAATATGTAACACTTGAACTAAATCTTATTCGTGATTCTACGCGTATGAATTCCACATACCATCATTTCACTGCATTCGTCTGTCTGTCTGTCTATCTGTAATCAAACCTTGCAAGTTAAATTTGACCCACTTCTTGGTTTCCGAATGAGCTGAAATTTAGTACAAATACTACAATGCAATATTATGATGACATTTAACTAAACTCCATAGGAATTTGGGCTCGTTTGATTCGTCTTGAGCTTTTTAGGTTTTTGATATACTTAGACAAAAGTTTGTTTTATTTATAGTTTTTTTAAACAATTAAATATAGATCTCTTTTCGTATTAGTCTGAGGTGAGAGAAGAAACAACATAAATTGTACCAGTCAATCGCGGGTATAGGCGAGAATTCGACAAGCAACTCATCTCCTTTTCAATTCCCTATTACACCTACACACCCACATCACGCTAAAAATAGCCTTCCTTTCATGTTCCACGGCTCTGACTGCCCCGTAAAGACAATGGTTAGTATGTATGTAGTTCTCAGACCAGTTCCCCAAATCTTGCAATCTACAAATCCCCAAAAACAATGGACACCCATAAATCAGTGAATTGGGAGCAAAAAGTCGGTAGTCGTGATCGGCCGACCGCCGCGAGGTCGTAGGTTCAAATCGGAGAGTTCGTTGACCTCTTACATAATTTGTTTTGCTAACTTGCAGCCGTTTTTTCATCCGCCAATGTGGAGTTAGTGCTAACGGAATATGCTTTTACTGTAAATAGTTTATTTTAATGAAAATACTCGCCTTTCTATAACAAGTTGGGTTCAATTAAATGTATCACTTTTTTTCCGTTTGTGTCAGTGGCCAACGCTGGTGTAGCATTTTCAAGCTACACCAGCGTTGGCATGCAAGTAAATAGCATGACGACTGCCATACAATGATGACAGCCGGGACCAATGGCGTTACGTGCCTTCCAAAGCACGGAGGAGTTCGAGATTTTTTATTAAATTTATGTGTCATGTTACTTAGCATTGCAACATACAAAGACTTTCTGGCTAATCAATAACTTATTCTATTAACAGTCAAAAGTCAAAAATCATTTATTTATCTTGGGATATTAGTATCCTATCCTACTAATATTATAAATGCGAAAGTGAATTTGAATATTTGTTTGTATGTTTGTTTGTTCGTTAACACTTCACGCTTCAACCACTGAACCTATTTAAATGAAATTTAATATGGATGGATATAGTTTGATACCCAGGGACGGACATAGGATAGTTTTTATCCCGAAATCCCCACACGGAGCGAAGCCCACGGGCATAGATAGTCACTTAATAATTGTCAATTTTTCTTTTTCTTTCGATTTCGTAATAGGTAAATTTTGCCATCAGATCATTTACCTACTTACAGCAAAGTTTACTGCCGCTTCCTAAGCTTAAAAATATTCTTCATCAAATAACACAAACCTACTACAGGTTCACCGACCTGCGGTGTATGAATATGCACAGACGGACAAAAGGTCTAGAGTCAATCGTATGTACTCACGTAACAGTTAGGTGTCAGTAGTGCAGGCCTCTGATTGGCCAAGGGCCATTGACGCACGGCACGACTGCATTTTAATCGTTTAACACAATAGAAATTAATTGCATCGTATAATGAATTCATGTAAGTAGGTATAGGAAACAGCAAGGTGGGTTACACTTCACATAGATACCTTTTATTATCATCAGGTCCTGTCTCCACTGCAGGAGCATGACCCTCTCTGTACTACCAGAGCCATACTTGGCGAGAGCACCTAGACCAGACGAATTGGAGAGGTCTCATTGATGTTTATAAGCTTTGTTTAGCTTGTATTTCCTAAGTCGCCTTCAACGACATCCACGGGAGGACTTGGAGTGGTCTTATTCTACTCTGCCGGAAACCACGCGGTGCGGGGTGTCTGGAAACCAAACGGTGACATAGGCAGCTTTATGCAGCGGTAATAGTGATGAAATTGCAATGGGCTAGACTGTTGACTGTACTATCGACTTAATTTAAAGATTTAAGTAAAACGCGATCAATTGAAGCTAAACTCGTTTACGCACGTAAACTGGTTCCTTTGGATTTCATCGACAGCAACTAATCGCGTTTAAGGCTAAACGCGTTTAACAATCTGAACGTCCGATATTGGCCGTTTAACGCTTCTAAACGCTTTCAATCAAACAAATGTCAAGTCAATGCCGAGATTTGACAACTTTGATTGACAATATTGACATAGGTAGGTACATACTTTTTAATTTACGTTTCGTTCCTTCGCGATTCTTTACCGGTTTTAAATCAATGAGTTTTGCTTATCTGTTATTCATATTTTCTGCGTGAAATGAAAACTATCACATGATTTTTACTGTAATCTATGCTTTTTTGTCTATGAGTTTAGGTGAACTTCGTTTTCGTAAACGCCATCAAAAATTTTCTCCGAATTTAAGGTGAAATTCATTTGAAGTTGATCGAGATCGAATCAAACATTTGACCTCAGTTATGTTAAACTCAGTTTTGCTAAACTCGTTTATCAATGAAAACGATGAAATCGGCCCTTAGTCATAAATAAAAACTGTAGGTACTTCTTAAGTCAGTGATTTAGTTTCACATTACTGATTTCAGGAGGTACTGTTTTTTCACGTAACGCATCGCACGACTGCATTTAATCGTTTAAAACAATACAAATCACTTAATCGCATCGTATAATGAATTCATGTAGGTACGGTAAACAGCAGGGTAGGTTACACTTCACATACACACCTTTATGCAGCTGTAATAGTGTTGAATTGCAATAGGTTCGACTGTTGGTTGTACTATTAGTTTAAATTAAAGATATTCATAAATAAAAACTGCACTACTTAGTGATTTAGTTTCACATTACTGATATAAGGAAGTAGTGTTTTTTCTGTCAGTGACTGATATATGAAAGGATGGATGACTGTTTATAATCTTCTATGCTGCTCTAGGAGAAAAGATGATCAGGGGGTTACTCCAAAAGCGGTACGGACGGACGTTACTACGAAAACGTAGGTGCGCTTTGAGGAATAACATTTTAATATTTTTGAGGTAATCTGCGCTTCGAGGAACATTAATATATTTGAGGTGTTCCTCGAAGCGCACCTTTTAGTTGCACGTTTAAAAAGGTGCGATTCGAGGAATAGTTTAGGTGTGTCTCCAAATGGTTTTCGAGAAATACCCCACTTATGTACCTAACATATCGCTTCAGCTGTTATTCTTTGTTTACCTTAGATCTTGTGTTTACGTTCATGTTTATAAAAGTGTGTGTTTATTAAATGTCTTCTTGTTTGTTCCAGGTAAGTACAAGATATCTATAGAGCACGCCAGCGATTGCGATTGGTAATGTTATTTATTAGTAATTTTAGTTATTTATTTCATTTAGTACGATAAATAAATAAATAGGGACAATATATCACACTAAATGAGCTAATTAAGTAACTTTAAAGTAATCTTTGTGCTATATTATACAACGTGGAAGGGACTACCATACTCGTAACAAATCGAATCACGGGCTATACAAGATTAGTATAGTATAAATATAATAAAATAACAGTCAAAAACAAAAAAGAATTCGACATTCCCATGCAAATTGCGCGGCTGTACTAAAGGATGCATGGAGATGCTTTTTTTTAAATTTTTTGACTGTTATTTTAATTTCATTATACTATAGTGATCTAGTATAGCCCGTGGTTCGATTAATTACGGGTATGTCCCTTCCACTGGGTAGAACCGGCCACATTGAGCGCAAGTTACGCGACGCAACTTGCGTCCCGTTTAACTTTTATAGGATAGGATACCTTCTAACTCAACGATACTATATGTTATGATTATAAATACATATATTAACATATGCACCTAATTCTAGCCGAAATAATAAAGACTAAACCTAGTTCTAGTCCGAAGATAAGTAGGATACACCTAAGTGTAGCCATCTGAGATCGGCTGCACATAGTTCTAGCCGGCTAAACTAGGCGTAGCCGCATTTCGGGTTTTAGTCGTAACACATACATACATACATACAAGACCCAAGACCATTTAAAAATATAAGAACTTCTGAACACTAAACGCATTTTTGCAATGCAAATAACACATCATGACAACGTGATACGACAGTTTACGAAAACAGACGACCTTCGAACCGTACGACGTATGAAATTATAAATTTTCCGCCGTTGAGCCTTGTTTCAGGCATTTACATAATAATAACTGACGTAGGTACACAAATTACAGATAATAACAGAATGATAATAATGCCTACTTCATTATTCAACGGGATTTCGCAAATACTCCCATGCTGGTCTGGGAGAAATGAAAAAACCTAGAATGTACCAGCTGCTTCTCTTCCCACGCAGATCGTAAAAGCCGATCGAGGGAATGGGCAAAAATGCAAATCATGTTAACAGGCGATGCGGCTAGCAACCCATCACTGTATTGATTGCTTTTCCATCTTCTCGCCCACCATGACGCTAAAAGTGGCTTTTGGGTCTTGCAACCCCGGGCTTTAAATAGAACCGCAAGACCCAAAATGCTCTGTCTGCCCCATTAGGGATAAAGACGTTTTAGTATGTATGTATGTATGTATGTACTAAAGATTAAAAACGGGACCCTATTACTAGACTCCGCTGTCCGTTCGTCAGGCTGTATCTCATGAACCGTGATAGCTAGACAGTTAAATTTTTTACAGATGTTGTATTTCTATTGTCGCTATATCAACAAATTCTAAAAACAGAATAAAATAAATATTCAAATGGGGCAACCGAAATAATAACGGCAATAGGTAGACGCTTGAAATATTCACAGAATATTTCGTTGTAAGTATATTCACTTTAATTAAATTTAAAATAAAATAAATATTTTAGGAGGGCTTCAATACAACGAACGGTTTTTTATAGATAATGGTACGGAACCTTTTGTGGCCTGTTATTTTTTAATTATTACTCTATCTCCAGTATAAAGTGACACCTGAATCTATTAACTATCATAAAACTATGTTATTTACATTAAATATATATGGACAAATTGCACTGATTGAGCTAGCCCCAAAGTAAGCTCGAAACTTGTGTTATGGGATACTAACTCAACGATACTATATTTTATAACAAATACATATATAGATAAACATCCAAGACCCAGGGCAATATGAAAAAGGCCATTTTTCAACTCGCCTATGTTGTTTACATTGACTGGCTCAATCTCTTTGATTTTACATTCACTACCTGTGTTTCACATCTGTTACCAATTTTTCGAGACCAGTATACTTAGACGTACCTATAGCAGTCTGTATATCTCTTTGTATGTAGATCTGTCTATTGTAGGAGAGGAAAGTAGCCTTATCTTTTGTTAGATGTAATACTTTGATCCGCTTATAACATTCACAGTTCTAGAATGACATGACAAAGGCGAAATTAGAATTGGAAATGATGTGATAGGTGCGATTTTTGTATAAGAATTTCTAATTTTATCCATTTTTAGGGTTCCGGGCCTAAAAAGGTGCCAACGGGACCCTACTACTGAGATTCCGCTGCCTTTCGGTCCGTCGCTCACAGGGATCTATCTCTTGTATCGTAATAGACACTTGAAATTTTCACCGATTATGTGTTACTATGACTGTTATAACAACAAATAATAAAATTGAGATAAAGTTAAAAATTAAAGGGGTCGTCGTACAAGAATCGTGTTTTTTTATCGTTTTTAAATCGATCTTTATAATGGCATTAACCGAATTTGCTCATGTTTGAAATGTAAAATTGTTTTGTGCATTCTACACGCCCACCAAATGTAATGAAGCTCCATCAAAGATGCCCGAATTATTATTGAACATACATATATACAAACTAAGCATACAAACGCCAGATTGTTCGAGAAGAATTTGAGAATTTCGCTCGCTTTGCTCACTTGATCAAAAATGTCTTGAAAAACGTAAATCAGCACACTTTCTTTCATTCTTAGAAGAGTTAGTGCAAGAAATTAGTCTAATATCTAACTGCATATTTTCTGTTGGACGTGTATAGTTCGTGATTATTATAATGAGGCTTATATTTTCCTTTATGGGTAAAATTTAAATATAAATTGAGAAGCATACTTTACTCGGACTACTTTTAAAAGTTAGACATTTACTTATACTTCGTAGGTAAAATTAATATAGGTGTTGTAAGATATCTTACAAATAATGTAAGTGTTTTACTTGATATTCGATATTCAGTATACTTACTTGATAATAGAACGAAAAATATTTGTTTTCATTGTTTTCTATTGTCTTTTTTATAACTTTTAACAAAAGGTCTAACTTAAGATGCAGTAGGATCTTAGATTCATTACAAAAGCTGCATTTAATTTTCAAAAAATGATGAGAATATTACATCGAATGTATGTTCCCCAATAACTCAAACGACTGGACCAATTTGGATAATTCAAGGGCGTACTTGTCTCTCGGTGGTCCCATGATTTTTTTAACAAAACTGGATGTGTTAGTTCGGTGTTAATATCGGATTTTACTTTTGAAAAATCTTACTTCCTACTATATAATATTATAAATGCAAAAGTGAGTTTGTATATTTGTTTGTTTGTAACCACTTCACGCTTCAACCACTGAACCCATTTAGATGAAATTTGATATGGATAAAGTTTGATACCCAGGGAAGGACATAGGATAGTTTTTATCCCGGAATTCCCACGGGGAGCGAAGACAGCTAGTTATATATAAATTAGTATATCAGTTCTTCTTCTATGCTGGTCAGGGAGAAAAGAAAGAACGTAAATTGTACCAGCTGCTTCTCTTCCCGTGCAGATCGTAGGAGTCGATCGAGGGAATGGGCGAGATTTGAATCGTGGTAATAGGCGATGCAGCTAGCAACCCATCACTGTAATGATTCCTTTTCCACCGCCACCACGCTAAGCGTGGCCTTTGAGCCTAACGGCCCTGGGCTCTGTCTACCCCGTCAGGGATATAGACGTGAAAATGTATAGTATATCAGTAAAACAAAAATGCAGTGTGATCTTTGACCATGTAATAAATGGAATGATGCTACAGAGCAGCGGGGGAAAGTGACAAGTATGAAACTTCGCGTGACGGCATGCAACCCGCGTTGCATAATATTCCGATTGTGCACGAAGCAGCACCCTTAATGTTTTCATTTGCATGCGGTGGTTGCACTTGCGGTGCTATGGGTGAACTGCAACGGGGTGGTCTCGAAAATCTGCCCCAATAAGCCAAATTGGGGCAGATTTTCGATAAAAATGGAGCATAAGCATGTAGTTTTAATTCAAGAGCTTTACACACGGCAACTAAAGATGTACATTATAGCACGATACATCTTTCCATGAAAAACGTCAGAATGTAAAATAAACATTACTAGTTGTGCCCGCGGGCTTCGCTCCTTGTGGGAATTTCGGGATAAAGATTACCCTGTGTCCTTTCCCGAGTCTTAAACTATATCCATATCAAATTTCATCCAAATCCGTTGAGTAGTTGAAGGGTGAAGAGGTAACAAACAAACAAATATACAAACTCACTTTCGCATTTATAATATTAGTAGGATAGGATAGCTGACGTGTGTGGTCTCCTGACGATGTCTATGGAAAGATGTAATAAGATGTATCGTTCGTATAATGTACATTTTTACATAAGAGCTGCAGTGTGTGAAGCCCTACAGTGCGTATTTTTAACAGATTTCCAAGAGGCGGGAGGTCATCAATTCGTCGGAATAATTTTTTATGTGTATTTATTGAATAGAAAACGCCTAAACCAATTTGGAAATTCTTGTTTTGTTTAAAAAGACATACTTGTCTGGTAGTCCTATAGAAGTTAAATCTAAATCGGTTGTGTAGTTAGGAATGAAGTCGGTTTTTAGTTTTGAAAAAATATTCACAGTAAATAAACTTGATATTCTCTTGGAAACATGAGACAAAAAACCTTTTTTCTCTACCTCAAAAAATGTGCGCACGGGAAGAAAACACAGACTTAATATACGTTTCTATCAAAGAATAATTTTATTGCTCCGAGTTTTATAATAAACTTTTATGTATGATTGGAAGTAAAAACACTATTGAGGGAGAAACATAAATTGATGTTCCCAGGATTGTATAACCTTAACTGTTTTTTCAAGAAAGATTATTCATTTTTAGGGTTCTGTACCCAAGGGTAAAAACTGGACCCTATTACTATAAGACTCCGCTGCCTTCCGCTCTCCGTCCCATATCCTATAAACCGTGATGGCTAAACAGTTGAAATTTTCACACATTATGTTGCCGCTAAACAATAATTCTAAAAACAGAATTCAATAAATATTTAAGTGAGGCTCCCATTCAACAAACGTGATTTTTTTATAGATAATGGTACGGAAATAACGGACACCTTCGTGTGCGAGTCCGGCTCGCAATTGGCCGGTTATTGAAATAAGAAAAATGCATACATTGCATTTGATTCGAAAATCCTATTTTTTATGATGCCATAAAATTTGTGAACTAAAGTAATTGTATTAGTCATTAATTAAATTGAAATACCTTTCTAATAAATTTAATATTTTAAGAGATGACAATACAATACAATACAATACAAATTAACTTTATTGCACCATGATAAACATAAAAAAATTACAACAACAACAAGAAACAATATAGGCACAAAGGCGGACTTATCGCTATAAATGCAATCTCTTCCAGCCAACCTTTGGGTGGAGGGAAAATAATAATTTGAAATTAGGTTATTAGATGACTTCTTTTAACCTGTCATCTGTGAGCAGACCGGAATCCGGTCGACATGCATTGTTTTACTATTGTGTCTGGTGTTTTGCACAGACTACAGGATAATAAAAATCCTATGCTGTACATAAGACATCATCATCAGTACGATCACCAGGACCCTCTCTGTACTACCAGAGCCATAGTTGGCCAGTCAGTCAGAGGACTCATTGATGTTTATAAGCTTACGATTACGATGACGTAAAACACGCCTGGTATAATTTTAAAAAATGTCTTATGTGATCTATAAACTTATGTAGTTATGTTATATGTGGTGATATAAAAATAAGTCGTTAATTCCGTCTGCCAGCCTCGTTAGGCTGATCAAAGGCAGCTGGCGTCATGTCACACACAAACAAGGAACTGACATTCGGACATTTCAAAAATATCTACGATTTTCAGTGACGTCCTCTGCATGGCTAATTCGAAACAGATTTTTGTAAAAATAAATTTACACTAGTGGTTCGCCGCGAACTTAGACCTCGCGATATTATTCCAAAACTGAACCAATTTTAATGTTCAGTGAAACTGTGATTTAATGAAACTGTGATACATTATCCACAACCGATTTGATACCGTTGCAGGAAACAGTTTTTCCAACCTTCTTTCTTCTTCTATTCTGAGCTGCAAAAGTTGCATTTTTTTTTCAAACAATTTAAATCAAGACCTGGATCAAATTCAATATCCCTAGATCTTGAAAGAGCAACGTATGTACATCCAGCCGCCAACTATTTTACGCCTACGTCTCATCATCATCATCATTTCAGCCGCATAACGTCCAATGCTGGACATAGGCCTCTCCCAAGGATTTCCAAAGTGACCGATCTAGAGCGGCTTCCAGCGACCTTGGTCAGGTCGACAAACCACCTTGCGGGTGTGTGTCTTACGCTTCGAATGCCAGTACGTAGTCGCCATTCGAATACCTTTTTGCCCCATCGGCATCAGTTTGTCGCGCTATGTGTCCGCCCACTGCCATTTCAACGAGCTAATCCGCTGGGCTATGTCAATGACTTTAGTTCTCATACGAATTTTCTCATTTCCGATTCGATCGCGTAGAGAAACACCGAGCTTAGCTTTTCATAGTGCGTTGCACCTTTAGCCCTCTCATGAGACTCATAAGTAAGGTACCACGTTTCAGATCCATAAGTCATCACAGGTAACACACATTGTTTGTAAACTTTAGTCTTAAAAAACTAAGGTATTTTTGACGAGAAGACACTGCATAGCTTCCCGAACGCTGCCCAGCCGAGTCGGATTCGTCGAAAGACCTCTTCCTCGAAGCTGAAGCTTCCTGCCTGGATCAATTGACCCAGGTCTACAACTTCGAAGGTGGACTCACAACACTAACAGGTGGGGCGCAACATGGACATTCGACATTACTTTCGTTTTGTCCATGTTCATTTTTAGGCTTATTGTCATCATCATCATTTCAGCCGCAAAACGTCCACTGCTGGACATAGGCCTCTTCCAAAGATTTCCAAAACGACCGATCTAGAATAGCTGGAAGGCGCTAGATGCAAGCCGCTCTAGATCGGTCATTTTAAGGCTTACCTGTTGGGAAACTCGGAGCATAATACATACATACTTAAGTCTACCATCGAGTCCGCCATGATAACGATATCATCGGCAAATCGAAGGTGAGTGATATACTCGCCTTTGATTTTAATGCCAAATCCTTCCCATTGCAGATGCTTGATCTTCCAGTGCAACGGTGAACAGTCGAAGATATAACGTCTGTTTTACACCTCTATGCAGTGGAATTGCCGTCTTCCACTGCTCGACATAGTGGCGTTACTGTAAAAGCACTTCAACACCTCGATATACCGATAGTCAATACGGCATCGCTGGAGACTGAAGCACGGCCCATGTTTCGATCGAATAGAAGGCTTTTTCATAGCCGCAAGGATAACGGCCGGTTATACGCCCTCGTCTTCTCTATAACCTGCCGCAGCGTACGAATGTGGTCCATGGTGCTAAAGCCTTTACGGAAACCGGCTTGTTTGGGAGGCTGGAAGGCATCAAACCTGTTTACGGGACGATTCGTGATGACCCTCGAAAACAACTTATAAACATGACTAAGACACGTGATAGGCCTATAGTTCTTCAATATAGTGTTATCTCCCTTTTTGAAGAACAGGACCGCAATGTTCCACGCTTCTGGCGTTACGCCCTCGAGCAGAATGGAATTAAAGAGCATCTAAAGGACTTTCAGTAGCAGCGTTCCGCCCGCTTTCAGAAGGTCTGCTGTGATTCCATCTTCGCCCGGCGCCTTGTTGTTTTTAAGCTGTTTAAGGGCCATCCTAATCTCGTACAGGCTGATGTCCGGTATAGTGTCGGGTTAGCTTGGCTCTTGGGCAATCGCCAACGTCTACGACTACTTCATTCTAAGTGAGTCCTTGCGATTTGTGCACATTTATTGCCCAGGCAAGCGACAGTGAAAATTGCATTCGTGAGCATGACACTTGGCCAGTCTTGCACGACCAGGTCATGCGAGGGATGGAAACCGTGTTCTGGTAAGGATTCTTGCCCTTGAATCTCCACAGCGTGCTCACGCATTGAACGCTAGCGCTTTAAGCATTCAGGGTTTAGTTCCTGATTTCGTACTTCCCTTGCGTACTCACGCTGTGAACACAAGCGTTTGGAGCGTTCGGGCGAAGTTTCTTGCTGACGAAGCTCTTATTGGCACGAGAAGTACCTACTGGCATATTCCCTTAGTTGCGACTCTGTACGTAAAACTACTTCGCGGGCTTTGGTTGCCGTTGATCTCTTGTTAGTGGCATTATTACTAATACTACAACAGAAGCACAGACAAGCAGCGATATCGATTGAACCAAAGTCTGCTCAACAAAATTGCTAAATTTAGTAAACTACCTAGTAGTTCACCGCGAACTTAGACCTCGTGATTATTTTTCGCAATTCAGTTTCCTAAATAACCTCTAGATGGCGCTATCCAAAGTTAGAACGCGCTATTGGTTTCGTTTGTTACATAATCGCGGACATTTTTATTAATATTTCAAAAACTACTGAACCGATTTTGATGCCCAACGAACTTGAAAATTCTATTGATATTTCCTTCATGCCTCGGCTGTTATCGCGGTACAAACATACATACATACATACATACATACATACATACATACATACATACATACATACATACATACATACATACATACATACATACATACATACATACATACATACATACATACATACATACATACATACATACATACATACATACATACATACATACATACATACATACATACATACATACATACATACATACATACATACATACATACATACATACATACATACATACATACATACATACATACATACATACATACATACATACATACATACATACATACATACATACATACATACATACATACATACATACATACATACATACATACATACATACATACATACATACATACATACATACATACATACATACATACATACATACATACATACATACATACATACATACATACATACATACATACATACATACATACATACATACATACATACATACATACATACATACATACATACATACATACATACATACATACATACATACATACATACATACATACATACATACATACATACATACATACATACATACATACATACATACATACATACATACATACATACATACATACATACATACATACATACATACATACATACATACATACATACATACATACATACATACATACATACATACATACATACATACATACATACATACATACATACATACATACATACATACATACATACATACATACATACATACATACATACATACATACATACATACATACATACATACATACATACATACATACATACATACATACATACAATGTGTTTTCGCCCCAACTCGATTTAGAGACCTCGCTCGCTTCGCTCGCTCGGTCAATAATGTTATTGACATAAAAATTATACCACTTAATTATCCAAGCGTGTCCTATTGACTTATGTAATGAGTTGTGATATTTCTTAGGCGTATAATGATTAATATTAAAACATAGTGTAACTTATTTACTAAATCACAAAAAAAAAACTTATGCTTAAGTTATATTATACTCATTTATAATAAGTTATTTTTGTTACATCCAAATCTAAAGATTGTATAAATATAAGACATTGATACAAAGGTAGCTCGATCATGTCACAGGACATATAGGAATTTAGATCGGGTAGGTAGGTATTTTTATTCCGAAATCATGCCGGAGATACAACTTTATCTCCTAAATCTAAATCCTCAATGTTTTTCGTATTTTTATAAGTTTTTTTTACTATAATAAAACTAATATTTGTTTGTACTTTTTCAGTACTGATCATTAATGGATGGTGAGTTTGTTTTACTATAATTGTTTATAAATACATAAGGAGAAATCATACAAATTGAGTTCATAGGACAGAAAATCAGTGATACTTTACTTTTATCCAACTTGGAAAAAGGATATCAATAGGGGTGACGTCAAAGTCCGAAAAGTAAGAATGTAATTGTAAAATGTAATCCGTCTTTTAGATTATCCAAAAATAATGGACCCGTATTTTTTTAATTTACCAAAAAAGTAAACATTTACAAAGATAGTCACTGCTAAGTAAAAATCATACCCAGCCGTGACGTCATGCGAAATTTATTTACGCTGTATCTTTGTCAATTTTGGTTTCTCAGAGAAAAGAAAAAATACTTGTACAATACTTTTTAATAATCTAACCGATGGGCCAAAAATGTTTTTACATTCTTCATGGCTATCCGAATGCATGTATGTTTTTTGTGTATGTTCCGCGATTACTCGAAGACGCTTGGACCAATTTCTATTATTAATTCTGTGGCAATTTGGAAAATTATTTTTATGGTCGAAATATACGAGATATACTTGTCAGGTGGTCGATGGGACCACCTGACAAGTATATCTCGTATATAATTATAATTTATAATTATATACGAGATATATTATTGTAATTTTATCAAAATAAGTTATGTAGTTTAGTGCAGAAGTCGATTTTTAGTTTTGAAAAATTATGTTAACGATTACGCCACGAAAGTCAAAAATAATAGATATGTACCTTATACAATGAAGTTAACAGGCGATGCGGCTAGCAACCCATCACTGTATTGATTGCTATTCCATCTTCTCGCCCACCATGACGCTAAAAGTGGCTTTTGGGTCTTGCGGCCCTGGGCTCTGCATAGAACCGCAAGACCCAAAATGCTCTGTCTGCCCCATTAGGGATAAAGACGTGATAGTATGTATGTATGTATGTACAATGAATTTCTATAAGCAATATTAATGGAATCGTCGAAAAACTTTACCTTTTCTGCTTCTTGACACGCTTAATGCTAAAAAAATAATCCATTTGGCAAATTGTTTCCTCTAAATCATATTTTCGTGAAATACTCATTTTAAGAAGCTTTAGCAAGAATTACTTTCCAAAGCACTTTATCTCGTCTGGATCAACTTTTTCTGATAAATTCTTGTTATTTGGAAACTTATTTTTATGAAAGTATTTTTATTTGTTTTGTTTGCTTTAGAGAAATGTTTTTGCCGTATTTATTATTTATATACTAGCAGCAAGTCCCGGCTTTACGGGTATGTATTTTACATTTTAGAGAAGTGCTCTACATATTAATAAGACCCGCATCAAAATCGGCCAAGTAGTTTTATAGTTTATTGGGTAGTAGATAGGTAAATTCTATTGGTGAAGTCTTGTTATTAGCATTTTGATTTCTACTTTGTAATTTACCTATACCTAACAAAATATACTGGAACTATTTCAATAGTGAATTCAGTCCATGATACTGAACAATTTTTCCCAAGAAACGGCAGAACTGATTTTCATTAAACATAGCTAAAAACACCGCAAGGGAACTTGCTTTCACTTAACAAAACTGCATCAAAATCGGTGCATCCGTTCGAGCGCTATAATGCCACAAACAGACAGACTGACAGACATTAGCGTCTAACTAAAATACAGATACAGATACATTTTCACGTCTATATCCCTGACGGGGCAGACAGAGCCCAGGGCTGTTAGGCCCAAAGGCCACGCTTAGCGTGGTAGTGGGCGTTAAGATGGAAAAGGAATCAAAATAGTGATGGGTTGCTAGCCGCATCGCCTATTACAATGATTCAAATCTCGCCCATTCCCTCGATCTGCCCGGGTAGAGAAGCAGCTGGTACAATTTAAGTTTTTTCTTTTCTCCCAGACCAGCATGGAAGAATGTTATGCGCCGGGGAATAAGTTCTGCAGTTTCAATATTTTATTAGGTGTGTAACAAAACAAGGTATCACTAACTAAAATCAAAAACAGTATTTGAATGAAAAGATTTTTTATTATTCCTTAAAACTCCAATCTAACAAAAAGATACAATATTTGATATAAAATCAATTGGTAAACTTAACGCTACACATTGTTTGCATGTTAATTTAAATGTCAGCACCATCGCATTAGGTATAGAACCCGTAATGTTAAGTGCTGGTAAGATATGAAATATTGTTTAAAAAACATGAAAAATATTTTTACCGCTGATACTGAGAGGCTCAACGAGTTGTATGTAAATTCAAGATTACCGGCAACTGGGAACAAGGTTCCAGTCATCGGAACAAAAAAAATTCTTTCATAAAGAAAAAAAAATTATACAGTAAAACGAAAAAATGTTTAAAAGTAACAAAATTTTTTGATGCAAAATTTTTTTTTCTCATTTTGTTCTAATTAAAAAATAATTAAGTTTTCCTGGTAACTGGGACCGCGGTTTCAGTCGCCGGGACCAAAAAAAAATTTTTATTTTCCATAAATAAAAAAAAAATACATGTTTAAAGTAACAAAACTTTTTGATTCAAAAATAATTTTTTAATTATTATAAAGAAATGGTTTAACATTTTACAAGCTTTTATAAATAAAACACAGACAACTGGAAAGGTGGCACTAAAGTGTCTGTCTGTCTGTAAATCTTGTAAGTTACATTTGACTTCCCGGTTTCCGATCGAGCTGCAATTTTGTACGCATTGTCACGCGATATACGTATATCGCGTGACAATGCAATATAATGGTGACATGGAGCCTGATCTGATGATGGAGCCGGAAGGTGGCCATAAGAACTCTGTAATGAAAAGACGCAACCGAATTGAGTTTGGGCTCGTTTGATTTGTCTTAAGGAGCACTTTAAGCGTTTAACTGTTTAGGGTTCCGTACCCAAAGGGTAAAAACGGGACCCTATTACTAAGACTTCGCTGTATATCCGTCTATCCGTCTACGTCTAGGCGTCTGTCTGTCACCAGGCTGTATCTCAAGAACCGCGATAGCTAGATAGTTGAAATTTTCACAAATTATGTATTTCTGTTGCCGCTATAACAACAAATACTAAAAATATTAAAGGGGGGCTCCCATACAACAAACGCGATTGTTTATATATAATGACACGGAACCCTTAATGCGCGAATCCAATTCGCACTTTGCCGGTTATTTATTTTTTCAATAATTTCTTGTGCCTACAAAAACGTACTAAAACCAGAATCTTTATTTTTCAACTTAAACTTGCTAATTCCTAGATTCAAGAGAGGTGAGAGCCTTGCACCGTGTTAGTTCGTTGGCGTCATCATGAGGTCATGAAACTGAAACGTTCGCAAAAACATATTTTATTTTATTTTATTTTATTTAAAATCTTTATTGAGCCAAAAGCTTTTTAGGAGGTCAGAGATGCTCTTAATCCTGTGAAACCAGAGTCATCCATATCCCTTATCATTTTTTTTTTTGGTCACGATAACTGAAAAGTTTTTTAGGCGCCATATCTAAGTAACGCAACCACTCCACGCAGGCAGACCAACATATTTTGCATCAGATAGGTGCTCTTTATTCTATAAAACCAGAGTCAGCCATATCCCTTATCGTTACCAAATTTGTCGTAACCTCCCGTTCTAATAGGTGGCATTCTCTCCCTGTCAACCTTTAGGAAAAGAAAACAGTTGTTTGTTGAATGGGAGCCCACTTTAGTATTTTGTTTTTAGTATTTGTTGTTATAGCTACAACAGAAATTCATAATCTGTGAAAATTTCATTAGATACAGCCTGAACGACAGACGTTCAGCAAACGGACAACGGGGACTTCGTAATAGGGTCCCGTTTTTACCTTTTGGGTACGGAACCCTTGAAATAAAAGATACCACTGAATAGAAATATTTTATTGAAAATTGGTTAATTAATAAAGCAGCAATTAGACTTTCAAATGTTATAGTGGTGATAGGACATCTCACTATCTCTTTCGTACGCGAGGGGGCCATACCCAAATTTACCGGGGTCCAGTGGCGCCCTCATTTAAAATAAATCATTTGAAAGGAAACGGTGATATCATTTAAAATT
Organism: Acrobasis consociella; assembly: GCA_963555685.1. Classification (NCBI taxonomy): domain Eukaryota; kingdom Metazoa; phylum Arthropoda; class Insecta; order Lepidoptera; family Pyralidae; genus Acrobasis; species Acrobasis consociella. The sequence continues at coordinate 2,469,719 of OY743118.1, forward strand.
TCGTCTTGATCAAACCCTAGATAACCTTTTTAACTATTTTATGAACTACTGTTTATAATTTAAAGTGCCAACGTGAAGCTTTTCTACGCACATTAGCTAAAAAAGCATTGGCCGTTTTTCGCAAATGTGCGTAGAAAAGCTTCGACGCGACGAAATTAGCGACCATATTCTGCGTGGAAAGAAAAACGCATGAAAACTCGAAAACACGCGTTTTCCCAAACATAAAACTAATCTAGATCGATTGTTTACCCCCGAAAACCCCCATATACAAATTTTCAACGAAATCGTTAAAGCCGTTTTCGAGATCACAGAAATTTATAAATAAATACAAGAATTGCTCGTTTAAAGGTATAAGATTTTAATGTATTTAATTTAATTTATTTGATAATGGAACTAGTGAGACTTTTGAGTTGCATTTGTCCCATTATAAAGTTCAATGGAACTAGTGGGACAAATGAGTTGCACTTGTTCCATGGGACAAATACACAATGGTACTAGTGGGAATCATCCATTTTTTTTGCCCTTTTTTGCTCGATATCAATAATGGCAAGCATTTGAAATATTCACAAAATACTCAGCTGTATGTATATATTTTTATTTTAATAATTATTAAAAAAATTGAATTAAAATAAATATAGGGGCTCCCATACAAAAAACTTGATTTTTATAGAGTCCGACTCGCACTTGGCCAGTTATTTTAGTCTCCACTGCAGGAGCACGAGTCACGACTCACGACCCTCTCTGTACTACTAGAGCCATACTTGGTCAAAGCAGTCAGAGGATTCGGCCTACACTCTCCACGCTGGCCAGACGGATTGGAGAGGTCTCATGATATTTATACAGAGATTAAACTTCAATTACCCCATAATATAGCCATACCCATGGTACAATAAAATAAGGTATTCTCTTCCCGTGACAGCTGATGACGTAGGTGGAACTTGACTACGTCACCAGTTTGATATGTTGCCACTGTGTGAAATTGAATTACCTGAGCGTTATGCATTTTTGAACTTTATATACCAATTTCGAATTAATAATCCATTATATCAATTGATAAAATATTAAATTGATAAATCACGCGAGAATCGCGAGATACTAAATAGCTAAGTTACTTAATATTTTTTTAAATATTCATGATCTAATTGAGAAAGTCCTTAAATTTACCGAAAAGAACAATCAGTGGCAACACTTTGTGATGTAGTCAAGTTCCATTTTGGGAAGAGAATACCTGTTTTATTATACCATGGCCATACCAAAGTTTCTTACTTGTTTTACCTAGTAGGGACATGTAAAGTTTGTAGTCTGTGCTTTCCACAGCCACTCCCTCCAGAGGTCAATGTTACACTTTACTGCTAAAGTGGAAACCGCATCGTTTCTCCTTGCTCCTTAGTAGATAGGTACCTACATATGTTACGTACGGTGGGTCACACATCAAACCTTTGGACATTGTGTATCTGTGTACTATTAGGGATAAATATGTGATAGTGTATATGCATCTATCTATAATAATGTGCACTCGTTACAAAAAAACTTCAAAATATATGCTGTGTTTTAACGGGTGGAAACTTTTAAAATACTTTTAATTAGTTAGTTAGATATTATTCTCCTCCTTTTTTTAGAAGAGGCCTTTAGTTTAGTAGTTTTCGTTTTCTTTTAATCTCCACTGAATGAGCACGATCCTCTCTGTACGTTGCAGAGCAGCCAGAGGATTTGGCTTTCACTCTCCTCGCTGGCGAAACGGGTTGGAGAGGTCTTATTATGTTTATTAGCTTTGTTTAGCTTCTATTTAATAAGTAGACTGACAGGCTATTAAGTTAAAAATATAATATATTATTCCATAAATATAGCCATAACAAAGTTTCTTACTTGTTTCACATACGAGCAGTATGGCAAGTTTGTAACCTGCGCTTTCCACAGCCACTCCCTCAGAGGTCAATGTTACACCTTGCTGCTAAAGTAACATCATCCAGTAGAAACCGCATCGTTTCTCCTTGCGGTTTGGGTTCTTCCTTATTAGGTTTGTTATGTACGACAGGCCACATATCAAACTTTCGGACCTTCGGGTCTTGCGGCCTTAGGTTTTATTTACCCCCCTTAAGGAACAGCCAAATTTTTAAGTACATAATACTGAACTACTTTTTTTTACAAAATTTTAATAAATATCAATAAAATTATTTCGATCATACAAAATCCGTTTGGCCGACCGCTGATTTGTATGGGGAAGCCAAATATGTATTTTTGTTTGTTTTTCGTTAATTTTTTTTTATAGTAGTTCTCTTTAAGACTAGCTCCAAAAATTTGGCTAGTAAGTAGTTAAAAAGTCACCCTGTATAAGATACTAGCTGTACCCGCAGGCTCCGCTCCATGTGGGAATTTCGGGATGAAAACTATCCTATATGAAACACCAATATAAAAAACAAAACGTAAAAAAAATTAGTTAATTTTGCTACCAAAACAGGCCGCGCCTAGTGCAGGAACCAAAATGATGAAAATGATGTATAATATAATTATATTTTTTCTGCTCCCACAAAAAGCAACATACGTACATACATACATACTATCACGTCTTTATTCCTAATGGGGCAGACAGAGCATTTTGGGTCTTGCGGCTCTATGCAGAGCCTAGGGCCGCAAGACTCAAAAGCCACTTTTAGCGTCATGGTGGGCGAGAAGATGGAAAATAAATCAATACAGTGACGGGTTGCTAGCCGCATCGCCTGTTAAAATGATTTGCATTTTGGCCCATTCCCTCGATCGGCTTTTACGATCTGCGCGGGAAGAGAAGCAGCTGGTACATTCTAAGTTTTTTCGTTTCTCCCAGACCAGCATGGGAGAAAAGTTAAGTTGGATACATTATTTTGATTCTTGTAAAGTTAAAAAAGTGAGGCTGTTTCTTTTATTCAAAATTGTAAAAAACAAAAATGTTTGAGATAAATAAAAAATAAAATACAATGAAATATTACCTAAAAGTGTTGCCTGATAAAAAAAAGAAATAACCCTTTGTTTTACTGTAAAAATAAGCGATGTTTTGTTTAGAAGCACAATAGCGCCACAATAGAGACAGGGAACTTGGAATTCTATGCACATTATATGAATTTCTTCGTAACAGTGTAGTGCTGCAACTGGGTGCAGCTATCGCGTAGATCACCAATGTGAATGGGGTATTAAAGAGTTCGCCTGCTTTTTGATCAGTTCACGTTGGGCCAGTTGCATGGGCTAGTCGAAGCGAAAGTAGTCGAGGCGTCCTAAACGGCGGCGTTGTATTAAAAAAAAAATGCTGATTTGAAATACATTAGTCGTTTTGTAGTGACCTTTTGTTGGTGTAACAAAATAGGCTATGATTAATCTTCTGAGCCCTACTGGCTCAGAAGATAAGTAGTAAATAGTAAGTTAGTACTGATCAAATTATTAGGTATCGTAACGTCTACGTTTTGCATGAACAGAGCCTTATTACGGGGTTTCGCGGGATAAAGTTACAAGCTGTATTAGGCATGAGGAATGAAAAAATATTTTTAGTCCATCGGTTAGATTATTAAAAAATATTGTACACGTATTTTTCTTTTCTCTGAGAAACCAAAAATGACAAAGATACAGCGCAATGAAATTTAGCGTGACGTCACACATAAGCACGATTTTTACTTAAGTGTGCCGTCGCAAGCCCCCACTCCGGAACTTGGACGCTCCGTATCTTTGTGAATTTTCACTTTTTTAAGAACTGAAAAATACGGGTCCATTATTTTTACATAACCTAAAAGACGGACTAATTACAATCATACTTTTCGGACCCTGTCGTCACCCCTATTAAAGCACCCAATTTATTGCACCTACTTATGCCTCACTTATCCTTATCCTAATCCTAAATTAAAGCGGACGCCAGGAGAGATTTTCTTATTGACTGAAATTGTCCCGAAACTCCTCTCAGATGCATAATATTTCTATCGTACGTAAATGGAACTTTCAGTTTATGATGATGACTTTGCTATAAATAATAATCGATATTGAAAGAAAACCGAAGTTCTTTCCGTGTAGATAAACCCGTGGCAAGGTTGGTAACGATACAATCGACTTTCCACTTGCCAAATCAACTTGACCAATGTGAACTCTACCGGGTGCAATGTCCGTTACTGACACTAATACATCACAAGAAAATCGGACTGATTTTTATCCGATTTTAAACTCTATTTCAACGTAATAAGGTCACTTTAAAACTTCGCATGTAAGATTTCCCACAGTTTTATAACATTTTCTATACATTGTGAGCAATTGAACTTTCAAGAATTAAGCCCAGCCTTTTAGGGCTTTCCTTGGACATGAGTCTATCCCTGTTTTTCCTTTAAACATTGTATTTTCCGTCTCTTTTACTGAATATTGTTAAATTTGGATTTATGTGGTGATTTTAGCGGAGAATGTTGCCCAGTGTAGTTAAAAATTGAACTAAACGACGTCGTATGTATCAGTTAAAAGGGAAAACGAGAGATAAATCTGTTTGTAGTAATGTTCTTTGTTAGAACTAGTTAGTACGCACGGCTTCACCCAACAAATGTTAGTACAGGCAATGACAAAAGTCTGCGATCAAAATCAACAGTTCTTATATAATTCAAATTTAGTAGTTATAATTCTTCTTCCAAATACTGTTCTTCTTCTTCTTCTTCTTATCGTGTGTGTTAGTGACTAACACTAGTGTCAGAGTTTTTAAACCGCCTTAAAGGCCTCTGACATGGTTTAATATAATACTATTGCAATATTGCTTTTTAAACTATCGCACTTTGAACACATTATTAAGGCCATACCCAAATTTTCCGGGGTCCAGTGGCGCCCTCATTTAAAATAAATCGTTTCAAAGAAAACGGAGATATCATTTTAAATTGTGTCTTGACCAAGTTCTAGATACTTATTCAAAGCATTTTTCAAACTACTTTTTATAGTTAAAAGCGAGAACGTGAAGCTTTACTACGCACATTTGCGAAAAACGGCCACTTTTGGCTAATGTGCGTAGAAAAGCTTCACGTTCTCACTTTAGACTATAAACTGTAGTTCATAAAATCGTTTAAAGGATTATCTAGGGCTTGATCAAGGCACAATTTTAAATGATATCTCCGTTTCCTTTCAAATGATTTATTTTAAATGGGGGCGCCACTGGACCCCGGAAAATTTGGGTATGGCCTTAATGTAAGTTTAAACGGGGCTTAGCACGAACCTTTTTTTTACGTCTAAGGTTTGCTACAATAACCAATGTCAGATCTGTCAAGCTGCGTAAAAGCATCTGTAGCTCTAAAAAACTTCTGAACTGATTTTGTTGATTTTTTTACTATTTATTGTACTTATTTAACGAAAAAAACAAATGCTATAGGTACTCAACTAGAAAAGTAAATTAGAGAATGGTACGGGAGTTTTCTTGCAGTTTATTGTCAGAAATTTGTTTTTTTTTTCTATGTTTTTTAAATATTATTATTTATCTAATTAAGTACTTATTTTGTGGTTGTCTGTACGTGTTAACAAAGCAATTAACGCGGTCATGTTGGTAAACCTCATATCAAATAGCATTTAAGGCTGTTTATAAGTACGTTTACTTTTTTATTTTATGATAAGCTAGGATTAGAGATTCAAATAGCAATTATGAGATTTGAGAGAGAGAGAGAGAAAACGAGAAGAAAAGATTTTAACATACTCGTACTGTATATTAAAATATTGTTATATTTTACGACTTGCTCTCATGTATTTATTTGGCCTTGCTGTGTACACTGTAGAGGATTGCTGACTAGTTTTGTTCTCCTAATGCTTACAAATTTCTCCTGTTCTATGTTGTCTGTAATCTGTTTGTGTGCCTTATAATAAAATAAAAATAAAAATAAAATAAAATTAGTAATGATAAAGATAAAGAGATAACATTTTACAACTTCTAAATATAAGTGTCACTCCGGGACTGCCGACAGAAGTGGAAACTTGGTTGGTTTTTTCCCATCGCAATAATTGTTTTCCGTGATGCGTAACGCGCCTAAAGAAGTTTTCACTTCAAAAGATATAAAATGAACTACGAAACATCGTGGTTTTTACTACTTCAAAAAAATATACAAAATGTACTAACGTGTCAAAAAAAGACAAATAGAATACCGCGACACTCTGTAGTTTCCCACATCAAAAAAGATATTTTATTTTCATCAACTCACGCACGCCAAGTCCGATGTCAAAAGATAAAAGCATGGATACAAATGTTCCACTTTTGTTTTCCCTTTTTTGGGTCAATGCGACAAATGTTCATGTTTTGCTGCTGTTTTATATGATTTAGTATTTCTTTCATTGTAGTTATTTTGGAGGTAAATATGTAAAAACACATAATATTATCTTTACATATAATGTTTCCCAAAAAATGGGGCGATGCAGACATAGTATACGAGTAAGAATTTTGAAAAAATGTCTGTCTGTTTGTACCCGATAATCTCCGGAAATACTGGACGGATTCGAATGAAACTGAAAAAAGCCTGAGCAACATACAGGGTATAATTGATTTTGGAAAATGGAATACCTGATTGGTTCTTCATCCATAATAGTTCAGATAAACTATAAGGACTAGTACCTGGGTGACCGAGCTTTGCTCGGTTACATCTCAAACAGTAACTAAATTTTTTTAAACTTGTCTAAAAACAATACAAAATAAAAAATTATATATAAATTTGCACATAAAAAAAACAAAAGTAAGTCACCGAGTGGGATTCGAACTCGTAACACTCTTTCTAGCGGTCCGCATCATAAACCGCTGAGCCAAAATGGATGGCGGCCGGCGCGACGAAATTAGCGATCATATTCTGCGTGGAAAGAAAAACGCATGAAAACTCGAAAACACGCGTTTTCCCAAACTTAAGACTAATCTAGATCGGTTGTTTACCCCCAAAAACCCCCATATACCAATTTTCAGCGAAATCGTTAGAGCCGTTTTCGAGATCACAGAAACTTATAAATAAATAAATATACAAGAATTGCTCGTTTAAAGGTATAAGATAAATATGACGCCTTAGCAAAATATTGTTCAGCTTGATGAGCATTTTCCGGAGTCATAAAGTGCACGCGAATAAAGTCGCGGGCTTCGACTAGTTAGTAAATAAACATGTCAAAGATTAAAGATTCAAATGTTTATTCAGTAACTAGACCTTTACAGGCACTTTTACACGTCAATAAGTATATTTAACACTAGCAGTCCATCCCGGCTTCGCCCGTGGTACATACATAGCCTATGTCACTCAGGGATAACATACCTATCCAACAGTGAAAGAATTTTTAAAATCGATCCAGTAGTTTCGGAGCCTATTCAATACAATCAAACAAACAAACAAACAAATCTTTCCTCTTTATAATATTAGTGTAGATTACGTGTAGTGTATATTAACATTTAATTTAGTTTTTGTTTTGCCTGTGTCGACTACGAGAAGATTCTTGCTGAAATGTACTATGAATAAGACAAGCAGGGTGAAGCAGCTAGTAATGTATACAATGTGGAATACATAACAGTAATAAATTGAACCACGGGCTATACTAGATCACTATAGTTTGTTGAAATTTAAATTAACAGTTAAAATAAAAATTGGTTGCCTGTAAAGTCGGTATACGGGCGAAATTTTTACGTGACAACGACTTTTTATGTCTGTCTCTCTCGCTCTTAGGCGGGCTAACCATGCCCGAGTGGAAGGGACGCGTGCCTCTCACTCGCTCTCATTGTGAGCGCATAACGTGAGCGGAGCGTAACGCAGTTTCTTGAAGTGTCACCCGGCAAACCAATTTATAAGACGTTGTCACGTCAAAATAAAAATTTCGACACTTCTATACTAAAGTGTGCAGCCGCCGAGGCAATTGGTATGGAAACGTCGTTTTTTTTTTGTTATTGGCTTATTTCATTTTCTTTATACTACATTGATCTAGTATAGCCAGTGGTTCGATTTATTACGGGTATGTCCCTTCCACGTTGTATATTTTTGATACGTACTAATTGAGCACTCTACATGGCATGATTCGATTAATTTTATTAGTTAAGTACACATTATATAGAATATATTGACACAAGATGCTTCCAAAGATACCTCATTTTGTCAACGTACCATGCATGGATATCATAGAAGATACAATGAAACAGAAGAACATACATACATAAGTATAATATACAATGTCCTTTTTAATTAAGTACAAATATTTTAAGGGGTGATTCAGTCCATCATTCCTAACAACTATTCCCAATAAATATACATCGAAACACGAAAAAAAAAATTATTTTCCTTAGTAATGATACCACGTGACTACGTCAATTTGTATGAAAACCTAAAATAATTTTTTCGTATTTCAAAATACATTCATTGGGAAAAGTTGTTCAAAATGATGGACTGAATCACCCCTTTAAATATTTGTACTTGATTAAAAAGGACATTGTATAGAATTTATTGACACAAGATGCTTCCAAAGATACCTCATTTGTCAAGGTACCATGCATGGATATCATAGAAGATACAATGAAACAGAAGAACATACATACATAAGTATAATATATAGGTATGTGCTTACATAAATACATACCAGCGAAACACATAGCCCTCCTTTTGGCTACGCCGTAGTAGGAAGAAAATAAGTTCTGTCACACAGTTAAATTAAATTTTGGGTGCATGGTAGATTGTGAGCCAAGTTGAAACCAAAAATATTTGAAATATAAATATTAGGCAAGTATTTTGTTGGTTCACAAATGTCTACATATATCTAATTTATGATATTTTTACAATAAACCATTATTTAAATAAAAATATAAAATGCTTAGCCCTGTTAATTTTCCTTTAATCTTCGTAAATAAAATGTTTACTTTTTCTACTTTCGTAAATGAGTTTAAAGTGTTTTTAATTTAATGTCGTGCCAGTCGATTTGTCACGACTCCTGTCTAATTTAGAATGTTTCGTTGTATTTTACTGCCGCCTATAAAAACTGTTTAATTAAGTAAAGTGGGAGACAAAACAAAGAGAAAATACAATGTGTAAGTCGAAGCTAAAGTAGCGTTTGTCTTCGCTAAAACGTTCGTAGAAATCTTGTACAGTCTGTAATTCTGTATTATAGCTTCTTTTAAGGGTCAGTTCAGAGAGAGAAAAATGCCCGAGCAATATATTACTTATATCAATTGAAAATAAGACCGTATTACCATAGCCTAAAGTCTGATTTTTAATTCCGTAGAATTCTGACAGCTGTCATTTTTTGACATATCAGAGATCATAAACCTTTTTGGCCGGGCACATTTTTTTATTAAATTCCAGATTTCAATAAGAGTGTGAACATCTGAGTCTACACATTTTATTTGTTAGTGAATGTAACCATTTAATTAAGTGCGGTGCTCCAAATCAAAAGGGGATTTGCAGCGAGTAATAAATCAAATAAATCAGATAAGAAAAAGTTGTTTTTCAACAAGAAAAAACTTAACAGAGAGATAACAAATATAACAATCAATGTGACAGTCGTGACGTGACAGCTGATGGCCGCATACTTTATTTTTTAATTCTTGTGGTTCATGGATTACGAAAAAAAATATTTATTAAGCTTTTGGCTAAAAAGGTTGATGATACATGAGTTAGTAGGGAGTGATGCCAGGAAAAGAAAAATAACCTGCTGACTTAAAATTACTTAAAAATATAACTTTGATAATTCGGTATTAAAAAATGTTATAACATTTTAAATATACCAGAAAGTTTAAAGTGTATCATTATCTTGGTAAAACATTAAAATTAATAAAGAATTTAAATTTTTTATCGCCCTTATACGTGTTCCCTTTTTAGTTGGAGAACTTTTTTAGTAGCAACACTTATGAAATGTCAGAATTCTACGGAATAAAAAATTAGACTTTAGTGTCGTAAATACTCGCGTGAAGTGCCGACTTTTTATTTGGTTATTTGACCGTTATTTTAGTTTCATTAAACCATAGTGATCTATTATAGCCCGCGGTTTGATTTATTACGGATATGTTCCTTTCACGTAGAATATCTTTTTAAAAACAAAAAGGCATTTGGTAGAGTTACAATTAGTAGCATTTTTCCCAGTTAGTAGCATTGGGAAGTGTATGGGAAATTAAACTTAGTAGTTTCTGTAGTTCTATTGGGATAAAAATTCTCAGTAGTCTTCCTGGTAAAACTTAATAGTTAGATCTACTCAGGCAAGCTCAGTTTAACGTTGTCTTTGCCGTTTTCTTAAAAAAAACTAATGAACAAAAAATACAACTGTTTATATAAGCAAGCAAATATTAAGCAATTCGAATTCCAATTATTATCCATACACAACTAATTTATTTGTCATCATATAACCGTTTTGTATATTATTCCCAAACCCAGCTACAAGTCCCGAGGGAGAGATTATAATATTATGAGGGCATTAGGGGAAACAACAGACCGTGACGACGATACAAGGTTATATTAAAAGACGGCGTCAGTAACACACTTTCACGATTACAAGTAAACACCACGGTGATAATAAAAACAGATTCAATGGAAGAGAAAAAAGAAATCTTTTACGGTATTTTCATGGAGTTTTTAAGTCTAAATATTGACTCAGAGATTCTACAGCACAATCTGAACCGATAAATGTGTACTAGTCTTTAGAAAAGATATTCCGAATTTTTGAAAAATGTAATACGGTTTTTAGAACCATTTGTTTGGTGTAGTAAGAAACACTACATTAATGAGCTACGAACTAATATACTTATTTACTAAACTAGATTAACTTTCTAAGCCAGAGTCAGAAAGTTTATCACATATGAGATTTTATTCCAAAATAGGATAGAGACTAAAATACAATCATACCGAATAACTGCTTAGTAGTTAATCATAATTCAGTGACGTGCATCACTACACTACACTACGTTTAGCAGGGTAGGCAGTAGACACCTAGCCTAGGCACTAATCTTATCTAAATTACGAGATCGGCTCCATATCGAACAAATACATTTCTGACTAGAGACTACTATTTGTCTGAATAAAATGCATACTACTGATAATCAATCAGAAAGATATACGAACTACGTACCTGACCTATTATGATCCAAGTACAAGTAATACAGAAAAAAGTAAGGATAAAAGCAAAGTTAACTTTCCACAAGATAAAATTAGAAGACCCAAATAACCGACTTACAAAATAGCCCGTTACGCAGCATTACAGCATAGATGGACGAAAATTCGCCGCCGAAAAAGGGAACACCAAGCAACTATTTCAGGAGCCGGGAAACGTCAGGCTGGAGGCAGGGTCTGCTCGGTCGATCGCCTTGTGCACGGAACGGCAACGGCGCGCCGCGACGGGGTGGCAACGCCGATCAGCTGTTGGAAGCTTTATAATTCAAAACAGGCGGTAAAAACGTGATGTTTCGCGCTCATTCGGTCTCCTGGGGGCTGGATGTGGGACGGAGTGCGAAATTGTGGGAATTTCGAGATGAGGCAGAATTGGAACGCTTTTCTTTGGAGAAAATCGATAAGATTCTTGAGATGTGTTCCGGACGGGGGGAGACGAACGCGTTTGTAGAGCTGACGGGTTTATGGCGGTGTTGATGTATTTCTTTGTTTTATGCGGGTTCTATTTTGATATAAATTTATGATCTTTTATACAGATATATTTTGTGGGAACGAACATGTTCAATGCTCTAAATCTCATCTAAGACACTTAAAACGATCAATTTGTACACATTAAGTATGTATCCATTTAAATAATGCTTCTAAAGATTTACGGTTCTAAATATTTCGTTTAGTTCCATCTCCGGTCGTATTTTAATTTAACTGTTCACATTCATCAATAAATTCTCGACACTTCCAAAGAGCACCTAACATAAAATATTTAAATCAATCAAAGCATAACCCAGAGTCTCCAAACCCGCATCCAACATCTACAACTACAAATCATAACCTAACGCAATCCAGCTCAGTGAAACTAAATTCCCGGGCGACGAGGCCGCGGAAGGAAGTGCAGCGGGGGAGGCCCGCGGGAGGGGAGGGCAGCTCAATAATTTGCGTGCGGGCCTGCGGGGGCCGGGGCCCGGGGTGCAGCTCGCGCGGTGCAATAGCCTGGCCCAGTCGAGTCCACAAGGTCACTGCCGCTGTTCACGCGACTCTTCCATTCATGAGCACCACAATTAACTTCCATTTTTGAATTTCGAACACTGTTCCTTGTTTATGCGATTGTTTTCTTTTTCGGTGATTGGGTAGTATGGCCAGTTTGTAATTAAGACAACATTTACGAAATTGAAGTTTTCTCAGATTTAAATTATTAGTAAGTAAATCTATACTCATAAAGAGAAAAGATTTGATTGTTTGTTTGTAATGGACAAACTCAAAAACTACTTATTTGATTTTAAAAATTCTTTCACTAATAGAAAGCTACATTATCAACAAGTAACATAGACTATATTTAATCTTTTAAAATGCAGGCAACACCTCGGAAAGCTGAGTACTACTTAGTAGATAGAGAAGTAGTAAGTATTTTGGGAATCACCTACAGCTTTAAGATAGTTCAAAATTTTAATAAAAATACTGCGATATTATAATAATAGTACAACTACAATAACAAGAATTGAACAACATTTTAAAAACAAGTACTTATTTGCACAAATGTTATAGTTATTGTTCTACATGAAACGCCATGTGATTGTTTATTTTATGTCTATTTCCTCCTTCTACTTTTAGTACTTTACATTTTCATTTAGGATGTCTTATTTGAAACTAGCCGCAGCTCGTGACTTATTTCGCGTAGACTTTATGACTGTGGAAAATGCTCATCAGGCTAATCAACTTTTGCTAAGGCGTCATTTTTATATTTCTTATAGTTTAGCTGGACCATTATGGTTCTGCATCAGGTTTTTATTTTCCAAAATCAATTATACCTTATATGTGGTCCTTAACAGCTATATAACAAAAACAGATTCATTCGAATCCGTCCAGTATTTCCAGAGATTAACGTGTACAAACAGACAAATAGACAGACGACTTTTTTTTAATTCTTACTCGATTACTATGTCTCCATCGCCCGAAATATATTTTTTTGGGAATATATGCAATGTACAGACACATTTTTTTGACTGTTTTATTACCTATATGAATAGATGAAACAAAAATAAGCTAACTATGAACTGAATGAAAAACAATGCTTGTCTTCAATAAGAGGACATTAAATGGTAACCAATCACACACAATTATCGTTAACAACAGAGATAAGTATTAGGAATCGTGATGAAACTAATTTTTATAAAGAAATTTATGTTGCTACAAAGTTATTAAGAAATCTACTTAATTAAACAGATTGATTTGGCCAAGAATACTGCATTAACTGAGATATTAGAATGAACGGTAATTATGTAAAACAGTTGAGTGGTTATGGACTTACTTACAATAGTTATAGATTTTTATCGCTAATGCCTTTAGACTCAAATGCCACGTCTATTGTGGAGGTAGGCATGAAGGTAAAAAAATAATAATCTTTGCTGCCTCAAAAATGTGAAAACGCATTTTCTTTAATAAAATAAATGTCAAATAATCTCTACAACTTGGCGCATTCACTGCCGTGCACGTTTAGAAACATCTTAGCATTATCACAAAATTTGCATACCTAGGTATTGTTTTTTTAGTAAGTGTCATTGAAAAATAGTTTTTTACCCACATAAAAAAGGATGTTCACCAAATGTTCAAAGACGAGGGACCGATTTGAAAAATTCTTTTTTTCAAATCGGTCTTAGTCAAAGTTTGATCAAAATTGGTCATGAAGTTAGAATTCCTTTTGTTTTTAGGGTTCCGTAGCCAAATGGCAAAAACGGAACCCTTATAGATTCGTCATGTCTGTCTGTCTGTCTGTCTGTCCGTCCGTATGTCACAGCCACTTTTTTCCGAAACTATAAGACCTATACTGTTGAAACTTGGTAAGAAGATGTATTATGTGAACCGCATTAAGGTTTTGACACAAAAATAAATAAAAATCAAAAAATTTTGGGGGTTCCCCATACTTAGAACTGAAACTCAAAAATTTATTTTTCATCAAACCCATACGTGTGGGGTATCTATGGATAGGTCTTCAAAAATGATATTGAGGTTTCTAATATAATTTTTTTCTAAACCGAATACTTTGCGAAGGAGATACTTCCAAAGTGGAAAAAAGAGTGTCCCCCCCCCCGTAACTTCTAAAATAAGGGAATTATAAAACTAAAAAAAATATACGATGTTCATTACCATAAAAACTACCAGCGAAAATTGGTTTGAACGATATCTAGTAAGTAGTTTTTTTTAATACGTCATAAATCATAAACGATAATTTACTTTTCATTCAATCAACACAAATATAAAAAAAAATATACTAGGTACAAGCCTTTTATATTATGTTATTTGCTACTACGGAACCCTTCATGGGCGAGTTCGACTCGCACTTGGCCGCTTTTTTGACTGTTAGTTTATTATCATTATAATATTGTACTCTAGAATAGCCTTTGGTTCGATTTATAATAGGTATGTACTTTCCACGTTGTATAAATTCTGTGGTGAATTTCCAAAATCACTGTATAAATATTTGAATTGTGATTTTTGCTTAACTTTTGTTGTACTGTACTATCGGCAAATATACACTATTCTGTGTGTAGCAGAAAATCCGACACGACTTTTCCATCGAACACCGATTGGAAAGTTGGTCACAGACACAGAGGAGCTTGTTGCAAACTGGAGCTACCGCAGACATAATTTACGAAGTAGTCATACGATTTTTGATAGGTATAGTTTGTTTTAAAAAGTATACTATATCTAGATCATCATCATTATCATCAGGTCTTTATTTGTTTGTTTGATAAAACTTTATTGTACCAGAAAACAAAAATTATAAAAAAATCGAAAGAGCAAATATACAAAGGCGGACTTATCCCATATAGAGATCTCTTCCAGTCAACCTGCGATAGATTGAGAGGCATTTACTCAATAAAAGGTAGAAGTAAGCACGTACTAGATACCTTAAAAACTAACTACATTACATACACATACTTTTCTGGTACTGCAGGAGCACGACCCTCTCTGTACTACCAGAGCCATTACTTGGCCAGAGCAGCCAGAGGACTTGGCCTTTACTCTCCTCGCTGCCGAACGGGTTGGAGAGGTCTCATTAATGTTTATAAGCTCTGTTTAGCTTGTATTTCCTAAGTCGCCTTCTACGACATCCACGGGAGGACTTGGAGTGGCCTTATTCTACTCTGCCGAAAACCACACGGCAACAGCATTAAAACGTATACTATATTCTAACTAGATCAGCATCATGATTATCGTCATCAGGTATTTTTTTGTTTGTTTGTAATAACTTTACTGTACTAAAAAACAAAAAGTACAAAAAAATCAAAAGAGCAGATAAACAAAGGCCTTACACAAAGTCGGACTTATCCCATGTAGAAATCTCTTCCAGTCAACTTGCGATAGATTGAGATGCAAATTTACTTAATAAAAGGTAGAAGTAAGTACTAGTTACATAACTAATTACATACACATACTTTTCTGGTCTTTTTTGTCTCTACTGCAGGAGCACAACCCCCTCTATACTACCAGAACCATACTTGGCCAGAGCAGCCAGACGACTTTGGCCCACAGTCTCCTCGCTGGCCAGACGGGTTGGAGAGGTCTCATTAATGTTTATAAGCTTTGTTTAGCTTGTATTTCCTAAGTCGCCTTCTACGAAATCCACGGGAGGACTTGGAGTGGTCCTATTCTAATCTGCCGAAAATCACAGGTCAATATTCTAGATCTAATTGCCCAATTGCTCCTTCAATTTGGCAAAGTTAGAAAAGTTGTTGACAAAGTTGACTGTTGTTCAATAAACACATATGTATATGTTAGAAACAACATGTACAACTATTAGCGCTCTTACAGACAAGTGCCAAATGCCAAATTACAGCTTTCAAGTACCTACTTATAGACTCTGAGTAAAACTGCGGACGGACAGACAGACTGACAAACATGGCGAAACTATAAGGGTTCCTTATTTACTACGGAAAAAGATACCGACGATTTGATACTTATTAACCTCCTTTTTTGAAGTCGGATAAAATTTACCATACATGTGAATAGTTATGATTATTTTTTGTTTTAGTTTTCTTTAATATTTTATTTTTAACACAAGTTCAAGCTTAATTTGGGGCTTTAATCAGTGTGATTTGTCTCTATATGTAATATATTTATTTATAATGTCTTCTTGTTTGTTCCAGGTAAGTACGAGATGTCTATTAAAGATGTGGCGAAGTTATTAGGTAATAAGTATTTATTTGTTTCACGTTGAACCCAAACCATATATCATAACTTCCCACTTATGTCTTCCGAAGCTCTATGGGTCTTAAATATAAATAAATAAATAGGGACAAATTACACTCATTGAGCTAGCCCCAAAGTAAGTTCGAGACTTGTGTTATGGGTTATGGGATACTAACTCAACGATACTATATTTTATAACAAATACATATAAAGATAAACATCCAAGACCCAGGACAATTTGAAAAAGGCCATTTTCCAACGTGCCCTGACCGGAATCGAACCCGGGACCTCTGGGTGGCAGACTAGCATGGTGACCACTACGCCACGAAGGTCGTCGGTCTTGGGCTCAGATTTTTCCGGTGAAAGGAGAAAAGGTCTCTGTTCACATGATGAGGGGTGACACAGGGTCAGACAGAAAAGTATGATTGTCCAAGAATAATGGACCCATATTTTGCAGTTTTCCAAAAAAAGTAAAAATTCACATACAGAGCTTCAAATCATTGTCCTGGGTATTGGATGTTTATCTATATATGTATTTGCTATAAAATATAGTATCGTTGAGTTAGTATCCCATAACACAAGTCTCGAACTTACTTTGGGGCTAGCTCAATCTGTGTAATTTGTCCCTGTATATTTATTTATTTATCAACCACTCGAGCCTGATTCGAAGAATTAAAGAGTTCGAAATGGGCGAAAACGCGTAAAGACCGCGCCAGAAGGAGGGTTATGTTTTTTGACAAATAATTTTATTTCGTCAAAATCTGTTACAAAATATTAGGTGTAATTAGTCCGTCTTTGAGATTATCCAAAAATAATGGACCCGTATTTTTCAGTTTACCAAAAAAGTAAAAATTCACAAAGATACGGAGCGTCAAAGTTCCGGAGGGGGGCTTGCGACGTCACCGCTAATGCCGCTCGTACCCTGCCGTGGCCCGTGACGTCATGCGAAATTTAAATGCTCTGTATCTTTGTCATTTTTGGTTTTTCAGAGAAAAGAAAAAATACGTGTACAATATTTTTTAATAATCTAACCGATGGACCAAAAATATTTTTTCATTCGTCATGCTTAATGTTAAACGACAGTGTAAAACAGTGCTGATAGTTTAATAAATACTTAAACAACCTACAAATGCGCTTGCGCCGCTAAAATAACCGTTCATTGGAATTTAATAACATTGTTATTTATTATCTACTGGGTCATGTGAACACAATTACATATTTTAGACCCGACTGGGCGGGAAGGAATGTGATTGGAAACGAAACAATCTAGAAACTTCAATGAAACTAGCCGAAGCCTGCGACTTCGTACGCATGGACTTTATGTCTCTGAAAAATGCTCATCAGGCTGAACAACTTTTTCTAAGGCGTCATTTTTATATGTCTTATAGTTTAGCTGGCCCATTATGGCTCTGCATCAGGTGTTCCATTTTGAAAAATCAATTATACGTTGCACAGGCTTAACAGCTATAAAACAAAAAGTTTTATCCAAATCCATCCAGTATTTTCCGAGATTAGCCTGTACAAAAGATAAACGGACGAAGCGCTCTGTATCTTTGTGAATTTTGACTATTTTTTAAACGAAAAAATATGAGTTCTTTATTTTTGGATACTCATAACGGACTAATTCAAATAATATATTTTCACGCAGTCCTTTCACATAGATTGTACCCCAGTTGTGCGACACACCGTTGCCCGACAGACCTATGACCGACATAACATTTAATCGGCACTACCTACTATTGCTCGACATCAATTTTGTTCGACCAATGTTTGACTGACATAACATTTTATCGGCAGTACTATTGCTCGAAATAAATTTTGTTCGACCAATATACATTTATTGCACATAATCTCAAGAGAATACCAGGTTTAAATTTGCAAAGCTTTTGTTTACTTAGTTGTACGAAAAACTATATAAGCCGGCGTTACAAGATAACCTAAAATGTAACAAAGAATCTAACTTTCTCATTTGCAAAATCTGACACCAGTGTTGGCCACTTACACACACAGCTCGAATTCCCAATTCTAACACGTAAAGCGGCAAATGCAGTTAATTGATTAAAAAAACATTGAATGGCATACGTACGCACGTGAACGCATAATTTTGTTTTTGCCCACTGTTGGCCAGCGGCATTCCAGTAGCACGATCGCAGACGAGTACTCGACTCATTCAGAGCATCCGAATCGATTAAGTAATTACGAGAATCGAGAATCACGATTGATGGACACACAAATTAAAAATGGAAGAGATGTGAATCATCTCATGTAAGTTCTAGTTGACCTAGTAGACAAAGAAAGACTTAGAGACTGTTTTATAAAACAACTAAAAGATTAAATCAATGTTTTACCCTACAAGGATGTAAGAGACTTTGACCAGAGAGAGATGGAAGGCAGTGGTTGCTCCACAGACAAGAGCTTAGCTCTTTCCAATAAAGAAGAAGTTGACCTTGTAGTTTTAAAGCAGGTTCTTGTTCAAGTCAGCATAAAACTATAACTCCGTCCGTGCTTCCTACAAATCAATCAGAAAAATTTATTTCTCTTAATGTTTTAATTAACATTGTCGAATCCCAAAATGTTTCATTTTTTAAATCCACCAAACTAGAAAATTATAGTTTCTTGCGAAATGTCAAACTGGATGTCTAACTACCAGGTTTGTTATACATCGAAAAACTACCTTTTTAACGCTTAATACCCAACCGTTAAAATCACATGTCTGCGACAGACTGGTAACCTACTTATGCGAGGTGACATGACAGTGCCTACGCTGTGCGAAAAAAAAATACATTAGCTCTCGCAGCACCTGCGACAGCGTTTATATTAAGCGGTATCATTGGGATAGGACAACGAGTGGAATGACACTAGTATATCGCGCGTCTTACTTTTTTGCGTTAACAATCCCATGCTATGGGGTCAGGTTCATTTCTGTACTATCAATGTTTTATGCTTTCTCGTCACTATCCCACGTTAAGAAATGGAAGAAAATGTACAAAAAGACGCCACCGCCGGATGCCGCGAACCATTATTGCTCATTTTTGTTTTAAAATCGACAAAAAACGACAAATTGGCGGCGAGAGGAACGATGTAGTTTTAGTTTTAATGATGTAAAGTCTTTGACACTTGGTTTTTGTGACCAGAGGAGTGTTTTGCTTTTTGCGAGCAGTCGTTTCTGCGGCTGGCGTGGATTTTTGTTGAAACAGTTATGTTGGTTTTGTATTTGAAACGTAACTGTTTTGTTTATTTCTAGTTTAAAAATAAGTTCATTGCGGTGGTTCTGAACTATGTTTGATGAAAATCGGTTCAGCCGTTTAAAAGTTATTGGGGGTTAACGCATGAAAATCGGGGTTTTTTTACATTTACCTGGCAATCAGTAGAGGGCGCTGCAGATAATGGATGGTCGTCGGGGTTTTTTTTTAATTTACATGGCACAATAGACAAAAGTGGCCGTTTTTCGCAAATGTGCGTAGAAAAGCTTCACGTTCTCACTTTAAACCGTAAACAGTAGTTCGTAAAATAGTTTTAAGGGTTATCTTTTGCGTATGCTTGCAGCACAAAACACATCACACCTCCCCAGACCCAGTCGGTTAGAAATAGTCACCACTCACACCGCACTCGTAAATCTCTCGTAAGCTCTCGGGTCGGCATCTCACTCGGCCGGCTGATGACCCCTGCTAGTGACGCCATTTTTGCTGACATTGCATAAGAGCTAATGCCCTGTCCCTTTTCAAGGTACGGTGTTGTAGTAATGTTTCTTCTTACCCGACTGCGACAGAACGACTCGATTCGACTATATTCGACTTCGAAGACCTCCGTGGTATGGTGGTCGCCATCTATTCCGCCACCCAGAGGTTCCGGGTACGATCCCCGTCAGGGCAAGTTGGAAAATGGCGTTTTTCAAATTGTCCTGGGTCTTGGATGCTTATCTATATATGTATTTGTAAAAAAATATCCCATCAAAAACAATACTTGTCAAAAAAACCAAGTCTCGCAACTCAGTTGTTCTGCGGTAAAAAGTTGTGAGATCCATGTAATACCAAGTCGGTTATTAATTTATTCAGTATCTACTTAAGCGACTTTCTGTCTTAATACGTCCAGTCTCTAATACCACGATCGTGGTCCATAACAATTGAAAATCAATTGTGTCTGGAATCTCCGTACTCGAAGCATTAAGTTGTTACGTAATAATTAACAGCATCTTATAGTGACGCATATCAATATTAAAATTCTTTAATGTTTTATATAAATATATCGAGACTTGGCCATCGCACTAAATAATTGAATTTACATGTGTTTTCAGGCGATTGAATTTACACGTGTTTTCAGGCGATGGCCAAGTCTCGATATATTTATATAAAACATTAAAGAATTTTAATATTGATATGCGTCACTATAAGATGCTGTTAATTATTACGTAACAACTTAATGCTTCGAGTACGGAGATTCCAGACACAATTGATTTTCAATTGTTATGGACCACGATCGTGGTATTAGAGACTGGACGTATTAAGACAGAAAGTCGCTTAAGTAGATACTGAATAAATTAATAACCGACTTGGTATTACATGGATCTCACAACTTTTTACCGCAGAACAACTGAGTTGCGAGACTTGGTTTTTTTGACAAGTATTGTTTTTGATGGGATTTCATTTCTTTTTGTATTTTGTAGACAGTTCTACTTTATAAATACTTAGGTACTTAAAGTATCAATATTTAATTTAAATTATTTATCCGAACAACGTCCAAATTGTAAGCAAATAATATCAGTAAACCAATGAGAGTAGCCTTTAGTCGTCAAACTAATATAGCAATCGAAATTATCAATGAAAATCGCAAACTTATAGGTAAGAATTCTGGGCACATCCGAACAGCATTGGGTCGCTCGCGCGTATGAGCGCGGCTGCTGCTCGCTCGGCGACATTCACCTTTCCGCGCGCCCCGCCACTGTCCCCGCCCCGCGCCCTCGCGCTAGCACCGCGCAGCGCATAGTAACGGCTCGCGCTCACTCGCTAGCATCGCAGCGCGTGGTATAATAATTAATTTACAACCTTACGCACTGGTAATAAGTACGAATACGCACGTAGGTACGTTTTTTGCATTGAATAATTTAATTTACACGTGTTTTCATGACGGGAATACCCATTTTTTGCTCGATTTGGCAGGGGCACTACCATGCGCCTATATTTATATGGGACTAGCTTAAACCCGCGGCTTAGCACGCAATAATAATAACTGCCGTAAAACATCGTTACGAATAAAGCCAATATTGAAAAATTTTACTGAAGACTTGGCTGTATGGGCTTAATTTTCTTTGCGGTCTTTTCTAGATTTTTTAGTTTTTCCTTGATTCATACACCAAACACTACTTATATTCCAAATTTGAAGCTTCTAGGTCTGCTAGAAGTGCCTTAGAATTTTGATGATCGGTGAGTCAGTGAGTGACAAAATTAAGAAATTTGACCCGTTATAACTCTTAAAAATACTGGTTTAAATTGAATGAAATTTGAAATATACCGTGTCTTTACAATGCCTGCATGGTTACTGAAATTTCAGTCTTCTAGTTTTATCCACAACGAAGTTACAGGGGGTCGAAAATGGTCTGAATTGCTTCGAGAAAAGGATAGTACGGCCGTGACGCTTTTTTGCTCGACTTGGTGGGGGCACTGCCGTGCCCCCAGATAGTAGAATTCGGTTCAAAGAACTTTATTCTCATTAAGACACAAAGCCACTTACATGAGAAATAATAATAAACATACATTATACAATGTTCGAAACACTTAAGACGATACCACAAAAATTATGTACCTCATTTGTGGGCGGAGCTAGACGTATCGTGTCGATTGCGCGAGGGGGCGCTTTCCTTGATATTATATTTACGCGCACTGCCGAGAACATGTTCATGAACTCGGGAGCTTAGAACGTATGGAGATAGCAGACAGATATGTTTACAATAATATTTTTAATTCAGTAGATACAAATATGTTAAAAGAGGTGATTCGGTCCATCAATTTGAACAACTTATAGCAGTACATGTATATTGAAATACGAAAAAAAATAACGTTCTCAAACAAATCGAAGTAGTCACGTCATCTAGTTACTATGGTCTTTATGTATGGTATTTTTTTCATACAATAAAGTTAACAACTTTTATGTTGCTTTCGCCAAGAAATCAAAAGACAAAATATATAAATATAGTTACAAATTGACCGGTCGGCTGATCAGAAAATATTGTTCTTTATATATAAGGTCTAACAAAATATACTGAAACTATTTTAACAGTAGGCTCAGTCCGTGATACTGAACAAATTTTCTCAAGAAACATATAGTGAAATATGAAGTTTATTTTTTACATACACTGACCTTCGACCGCACATGCCGCAATACCTAAAGGCAGCCACAAACGTAGCTAAATGGCGCGAGGTCGCGACATCACTCGAACTTTATGGCACGACTTCACAACACAATCACAGTCACAAAACAAATTCATCAAATTAGTCGAGTGATTTATTATTTTTGATATCACTTGCCTAAGGCAACTAGTATTTATTCTGTACCCTATTAAACCTCAAGTAGACCCGCGTCTATTACATGATGCATGAAGTTATTAAAACAATAAGAAAATAAATAAAATGGCGCAAGTCACCTAAGTTTGATGTAAAAGTATCTAGGCTGGCGTTTTGATTACACACAATATGACTAGGTATTTTTGAATAACTGCCTATAATTTGGCATAAAGAAAACGTACGCACGATGCTATTTGCATCAGTTCCAACTCAAAACTGACCAGACCTTGGAAAGTTTTTTTGTTGTTTATTTGTTTTCAGTTAGCGTTCCCACGGTTAACATTTATGGCCTCTTTTGTTCTCGCCGCAGGCACGAGCTAACTTAAATTTTATTGCACATTTTTTGCCTGTTGTGAACAGTATTTTTGTAAGTAAAATGCCGACAAAAGAAACAAACAAAACATCATAAAAGCCGGCAAAAATTGAACCGGTGAATTTTTACTACAAAATCCTTTGTTGTCATATTCAAAGAAATACCGCCTCATGTGAATAACATGTTTTTACTTATTATAGCAAGAAACAAAACCGACTAATAACATCAGTTGACTTTTGTTGCTCTAGTGAATAGGTAGTTCAGTCTCCAAAATATGCGAGTTTAGTGTAAATTCGATTTTTCTTATTAATAACCTATCGCATGAGATGTTTGAATATTTTTGACTGTATCAAAATATTAATTTGGAATGTGTTTTACTGTTGTGAATAATGTCGTTATTAACTGTTTGCACATTGTAAAGATACTTGTCGAAATAATAAAAATAATCTTAATTTCTTAGGTACTTAATTCAAAGTGTGTTGTGAATTGATTAAATTACATATGACTACCTAATGACTACTAGGACAACATGTGATTGTTTGTGAATGAGTGTAATCGTAGCGTGTGTAGACGTCCTTTGCTGCATACAGCTGATGTGTCGGGTAGAGCGGCGAGGCACATAGCAGTCAAAGGTGGGTGATATATGAAAAATATATTTTTTATATTTCGCTATGTGTTCCTTGGGGAAAGTTGTTCAGTATCACGGACTGGACCTACCTTTAAAATAGTTTCAGTATATTTTGTTAGACCTTATATTTCGATACAATGATAAGGTCTTTGGGGAAAATTACACACATTAAAACATAGGTATGGAATATGTAAAAGAAAAATATTCAGTATATTTCGTAAAATAGTTTCAATGTATTTATATATATAGGTGTACAAAATAAAAATATAAAACAATTTTTCATAGATTTATTGCTAAACATATACAATAAAAATAGAATAATAACAATAATAATTGATATCTTTTGATTATACGATGAGACTGATGTATTAAACATAAAAATAAAAAGCATCCTAAGTAATATAATAATCTTGATAAAGTTTGAACTGGACAATCAACTGCTAATAAGATTACATTATGTTCAAAGAATCAGAAAAATATTTATTGCCCAATACAGCAGTATTTATTTTTCACACACATTTGAGCACTTGTGTAAATCGCCTCCCTATCATAGTTGCAGCACCAGACAAAGCGGAGTAATTTCTCTCAAGAGTCTCTTTCACCAGCAACCATCCAGTATAACATCAATTATGGCATTGCCATTTTTATCTATTTTACCCTCTTCAATCGCAGCAGCTTTTTCTCTTTGTCCAGCTTTTTTCATTTCGTCCTAAGCTGTGGTCCCCCAGTTTTCGCATATTTTGTCATGTGCCCGGTTGTAAATGCGCTCAGACATAATTGGTATATCTAAGGAGGCAGGCACTAATTTGTTTGAGTTGGGGGTGACCACAACCTGCTACTATAACTCCTGCTACTCCATCTTTATTAACATCCTCCAATGTATTCTTTATTGTAAATTGTTCGTTGCAAATGGAGCATGATAAAAAGCAATTTGATGTTATTCCCGTACATTTTTCTGATACAATATTGATGGTATTTAACCCACAATCACAAAGCGACTGGTGGCTATTTTTATTTAATTCTTTAAAGAAGTACTTGATGTTCACTATACGATGTCCAGAAATATTTTCATTAAATTCATCCTGAAACAAATACCATATTGTAATTTTTATTTCATGCTATTAGGTATACATATGCAAAACTATATAGATAAAGGTAATTTCAGACCGCAATACTGAAAGAACTTCGATGTCACAGACAAACAGACATCGGCATCAAACTTATAACACCCCTCTTACTGTCTGTCTGTCCGTCCGTCCGTCTATCTGCGACCAGGCGAAATGCCCGTTTACGAGATTAAAAAATAACTTAAAATATTGTCATATTTGAAAGTATGTATTCTATTAAGTTCTATTTAAAATACACACCTTTCCATTCCACCTGTAGTGATCCTGACGAAATATTTTGATTGTCCAGATCCATAATTTGTAAATCCGACTCCATATCAATTACACCTCCTTGTTCTTCTTGCGGCGGCGACGAATCGCGACGCGGACAAAGTCATCAAACTCTGATAAAAGAGGATTTTTTTTTGGCCTGAAAACAGTAGTACTTTTATATTGTCGGATTTACTTCGAAGTTATTTGGTAGGTGCATATTATCCAAAATGTTAGTTGGGTAGAATAAGTTGTAACTTGTAACAGTAGAATTAGACAAAAAGGTAGATACGTATGAAAATAACATAAGTAGGTAATTATGGTTTGAAAGTAGGACAGTACGGTGCCATCTCAGTATGATACAACTTATACCTAGTAGGTACCTATATTTTGAGTAGTCAGTAAGATTGGTAGGCACTTATTGACATACCTACTCCCTTTCTTACAAACTTTACATATTTTATCAATATAAGCCACTTATTTAGAAACATTGAGGTAGGTAAGTACTTACCATCTATTAAATTTTTGTCTCATCATGCTTGCTTTTCCGTTCCCGTTTTCTATTTTACCTATTATTATTATACTTATGTACACAATCACAATGTAAAACAGTAAGTGAAAATAGGGTTCTATTTTCACAGACCAAAAAGTGCGGCTCGGATTAGTCTGTCGTCTGCGTTGGGCCTAAAACTTAATTTTTACAAATAAAAGATCGATCATTCGAAACGTTGGGATGTGCGGACGACTGGCACAGGTCTTACGTCCAAGGAATCCATACGCAGACTGAGCAAGCTGTGGCAAGAGATAGCGCTCGGCGAGTTGACGCGCGTGGGGCCGAGAGAGGTATACGGTGGGTGTGTTCAATTGGGGTTCCAATCCACATGAACGAATAGGTCGTAACCGCCAAAACCTTTATTAATAATTTACGGCAAAATTAAATGATCAATCAAAATTTCATCTTGTTATTAATAAAAATGTCTGAAAATCTTACTTATAGTTCAAACGGTTTCTTTTAAGTCGTCCTATTCGAGCGATAATATTGACAAGTTTGCTAAGTAAGACCATATTTCGAAAAATATTTCTATCGAGATTTTTCTTTTCAATCATGTTTTCATCTTATCAATTAACTAAGAAAAGAGTAAAAAATCATATCCTTAAATTTCAAATTTATATTTCAAATACTTTGCGAGATAAATTAGACTCAACACAACCTTTTTTGCGGAGGTATCGTCTTAACAAGGACCAGATCACTTTGTAAATAAAAGAACAGTAATATTAACGAGCAACTAATAAATGACAATAATAGAAAGCTACCTACTATAACTTCAAAGTATGTTGGGCGAGTTTAGTTTTAAAAGCGCCGATAGTTTTTATATTTTTTATATCCGAGGGTTATTTATTATAAGAGTTCGATATACGACTGTTACGATATTACGAGAGTTCGAGTTTGTATCCCATAACACAAATATCAAACTTACTTTGGGGCTAGCTCGAACAGGGTAATCTGTCCGTATATATTTTTTTATTATATTATACTCAATTTCCAGTGAAAACTTAGTTTTTAGAGAATTTTGATATCTCTTTCTATCACAGCGCTTACTTACTCCCGGATCATGTCATAAATATGACACAAGAACTCTTTTATTTTTAAAAGCAAGATGTACAGGCACTCAATTCAGCCGACGCTCCTGACAGCGTCCTACTTAGCTAATGATGCTCCGCGGATCCATATAAATAGCTTTATTATCGGTTTACATACAGTGGCGGTCTTAGCACAGCCGACGCCCCTGGGTGTTATTACTAGGGCGCCCCTTACGTACAGTGGGCTGTGGGCCACATAGAAAAGTATACTACCTCTATACTTTTAGCGCTACTAAATTGTACTAACAGAGGTATACTTTTCCATGTGGCCCACTGTACATACACTTCATATTTATCCCATATATCAACGACGCCCCTGGGCGTTATTACTACAGCGCCCCTCGCGTTCATACACTATGTCTTCCCATATACAAGTGGTATTTTTCGAAATGCTGATAGTTTGTAGCTTTTGCACTTAAATAACATAAATAACCGGCCAAGTTCGAGTCGGACTCGCGCACGAAGGCTTCTGTACCATTATCTGTACAAAAAATCATGTTTGTTGTATAAGAGCCCGCCCCACTTAAATATTTTTATTCCGTTTTTCTTTCGTATTTGTTGTTATAGCAGTAGCTGAAATACCTGTCTAGCTATCACGGTTCATGCAAATTCTAAGTAATAGAATCCCGTTTTTACCTTTTGAATAAGAATAAATTTATCCTACATTGAATATTTTTTCTTCGACTTTGACGTTGTGTCTGTCATCGTGTGGCGTGTCTCTATTTTTTTTTTTTTCTTAAAATAATTTACGGCTCTGGATACTGGTCCTTTAGAGCCAATCTTTATTTATCTCTTCTTTATTCCTAATCCTAAACCCTTAACTATACAATCAAAGGTTGGTATAGGTCCTTTGATTGCTGTTGCCATTAGATATGTGATTTTATTATCGTCAATTCGATCATCATTATCATCTTAAACAGCTCCATGAATCCAATCCAACTACGATAGCTCCCACAGGGTGGAAACAAACCTTGGCTTTTTTGGGTGTTACTTGAGTCTTTCACAAATTGTTAAGTGACTGAGGGACCGAATAACGAAAAGCGTCTGGGTACCTTTCAGTACCCTGTTAACAAATTTATCGCGGTCCGTTCCAGTGCCCCTTTATGCCGGCGGTCCCGGCGACCGCTTAAACTATGCCGTTCCTTAACTACTTACTTACGAGTACGATGAATCTGGCTTATAAGCTTATGTTAGAGGAAACTAGTTCTAATTATTTCCATACAACGTTTTACCACAATAGGAAATAGCACAATAAGAATACAAAGTAAGCAAAGACTACACAACGTTTCTATAAATAAAGAAATATAGACAAATCACACAGATAATCAAGCTCCAAGGTAAGTTCGAGACTTGTGTTATGGGATACTAACTCAACGATACTATATTTTATACAAAAAGATATTATAGATAAACATCCAAGACCCAGGTGAATCACAAAAAGATAATTTTCCACCTTGAACCCGGGACCTCCAGTGACTGCCTGACATAAAAAGAAATAACAGATATTTAATTACATAATATTATTTACTTACTTGACTCATGGTCCTATCTGGGGCAGAGGGCGTCCACAAAGTCTCTCCATCTCGATCTGTCTTGAGCTACGCGCTTAACTTCACTCCAGCCGATTTTCTTAATTTCATCGAGCACGGTACGTCGCCAGGTCTGTTTGGGGCGACCGACTTTACGCTTTCCTTGGGGATTCCACTCCATGGCCTTTTTAGGTATGTGCTCAGGTCCTCTTCGGAGAGTGTGGCCAATCCAATTCCATTTGCGGCGTTTTATCTGCTGGTCGATAGGGGTTTCGTGACATAATATTATACTCTTTTAAAAATAACAGAAATTATAACGGTACTGAATAGAGATTCAATGAACTAAGAAGATTGTATGTAAGATCATCGCCTCGAAGTCTCGAAGGCGAGGCACGTAGCGCCTTCATTGCCACCTTACACGTCTCCAATTTTTTCCTTTGCCTTTTTTGTGAGGATTTCACGGTTCTTTTGTATTTTTGGCAGTTCCCATAATGATTGGTTTAGATCAACTTAGCTACTAATGTTTAGTTGTGGCTAATGTAACAGTAACACGTTAGTAATATTATATTGTGAGATAGATACCTATTTAATGTCCACCGGACCGCAAATGCCTTTTACTCGTATATTAGTATTCAGTTTACAAAAAAATTCATGCCTTTTAC
This sequence comes from Acrobasis consociella, assembly GCA_963555685.1. Lineage (NCBI taxonomy): Eukaryota > Metazoa > Arthropoda > Insecta > Lepidoptera > Pyralidae > Acrobasis > Acrobasis consociella. The sequence goes on from OY743118.1 coordinate 2,498,678, forward strand.
TTTTCTTTTTCATTTTTCATCCCCGCGGGATTACCGAGTCGACTTGAGTCGAATTTTTTCGAATAGATGAGATATAAAGCTATTGTCTGGCCAAAGTATAACGTAAATCATGGACAACTTATATGGTGATAAATAAAACCCCAAAAAACCATATTTTTCACAACTGTTATCTAAAAAACATATATCTACTGATTCATAATTACACGTCACAATATATATATCAATATTAAAAGTGTTTAAATATAACATAGTAAGTATATTTTGCCAGTTGCTATTAGAGATAAACTGAAGTTTATGAAAATAAGGAATAATTTACATTACAAATAAAGAGAAAAACGTAAACACCTGCTACAAATTTAATTATGTGTAAAAAGTATTAGTTTGTTACTATATTCTGCTTTAATTTGTGTCGGAACTAAAAAACTTACTGTAGCTGATGTTATATGTAAGTATTTATTTTTCTGTAATGAAAAGCAATGCTTGCAATATTTAATTGCTGTTTTCGAAATCCAATTCGTAAAATAGCCAAGTTAAGACATTAGTGCAATAAAACTTACTTAATCAGCTACTAAGTCTATGTAAACAACCCACCCGTGCCGTGTCGATTTTTCTTAACTATTTGTTACAATTTCACAGTTGCTTTTTTATATTTCTTTATATTCCCCAAGTATTTACCCCGTGGCCAATTTGCTAAGTAATTGGAAGACACGCATGCGTTGAGATTGGCAAAAAGCAAAAAGACACAAAAAGCTTTAACAGAAATATTTTTAGCAGAACGTAAATAAATTTGTGGAAACTGAGTTACGAGCTTACCGCTGATGAGATTCGCTGCGGATAGTACCTATCTACTTTGAGTAACAGGGTTAGTTGACACTAGACATATTCGCAAAATGACAGTTTTTTACTTTTGCGTAGAAGTTATATCTTGAGAAACTGTCCTTTTAAGGATATGCTTAACTACCCGCTACCCACAGCATTGCCGCGTAGTCAAAGATATTTTTCAATACAAAGGGAACCTCTTTTTTTCCTGGATAAAAAGTAGCCTATGGGTTATAACTAGAAGCTATCTATGTGTTTAATATCATTGCAATTTGTTTAGCCGTTTTGGCGTAAAAGCATAACAAACATCCAGACATACATTACATATATGCAAACTTTAGCATATAAAATATTACTACGATATATGATATAACATCTCGCTTTACAAGGGAAACCCTGTCTTTTGCTTTTGATTTACGTATAAAATATACAACTACTCCCATGCATCTGGGAGAAATGAAAAAACTTAGAATGTACCAGCTCTCTCTTCCCGCGCAGATCGTAAAAGCCGATCGAGGGAATGGGCAAAAATGCGAATCATGTTAACAGGCGATGCGGCTAGCAACCCATCACTGTATTGATTGCTTTTTCATCTTCTCGCCCACCATGACGCTAAAAGTGGCTTTTGGGTCTTGCGGCCCTGGGCTCTGCATAGAGCCGCAAGACCTAAAATGCTCTGTCTGCCCCATTAGGGATAAAGACGTGATAGTATGTATGTATGTATATACAACTAGCTCTTCGGGCGCTGCGCGGACTGCAAGCAGCCCGCGGTTTTTCGTACGGCTGTTGAGGTAGGCTAAGACATGTTTCCAGTTGAGTGAGAGAAAATGGGTAAAATCCGTAGTCATTAAAGGAATCATAAAAATATGTGTGGGCTTTCTTGAATCCAAAATCTGACTGTAGTTTCAAGTTCCACGGGGTGCTTTACCCTCTCATGCAAAATTTCAGACCCCTACAAATCCAAATAAGACGTTATGAACTAAATAAGTTTAAATTTTCTAAAATCCAGACGCCATTTTGGATTCCAAAAAAAAATTAAATTTGGATTTATACAATACAGATTTAGCAATGGGCTATCAAACATCAGAAATAGTGACAGTGCAGAATATTACCAATTGGGTGTTGCGACATTTGCGATCCTTGTCGACTTTATCCGCTTCAAAAGGATTATGTCGTGACGGAAAAGCTATTTTAATGTAAATCATGATTGTCTTTATTGAAAAATTAAAAAGGCTTTTTTCCATAATAAAATAAGACATTGTATAAAACTAACTAAAGTATGTCATTTTGAGAATAAGGCACATTTGCACTAGGACGTTTTACAAATACATCCAATGAATATCTACTGAAAACCACTCAAAGAAACAGGGTTCAGAGAAAATAAGGTAAAGCGTCCATAGCAAACAAACTAGTCCGATTGGAAAAAAGTCGTGGATGGAATATGACGAGAATTTGCGGGATGTCGGACGGAATGTACAAACTTTATTAGGATCTAGTCCTATAGGAATTCGCCACGTTCTCTCTGAAGTCTGGAATTCTGAAATTAGGAATTTTGTAGTATTGTTTTGATTTTCTTACTGCCTTTATTTGTCTTTGTGAAACAGATGTCACCTCATTTTCTTATTTCGATCAATCCAAAAATATAAGGACCATGCAAACTTAGGTTATAAATAACGAGTGCATTAAAATTATAAATGTGCTACTTCAAGCCTATTTATCCACATAATTATTTATGTAAAAATGCGAATAATTGTGACAAAAACATAACAAAGTCCTTACGAAGCAGACTTAGCATCTTCGCCATAAATCAAGCTTGACCTTTCAAACTCCGAACTACTTATAACTTGACGCAGTAACGACTCTTTTGTTCCTTGCGACAAACAGACAGACAATTGGAGTCACAACCACGCGTTCAGGCATTGTTGATGTGATAATGGTTGGGGGGGGCCTGCCATTGTAAACTAACTTTTGTTGCCCAGGAGTAAAGTTCAGTTTTAGTTCTGAGGGTTTGTTTGTGTTCAGCCAGTCGTTAAGATGAGTGTTATATTAAAAACATACAGTGTTGTGTGTTGAGTTATTTTTGTTTTATATTTTAAGAAATTCGTTCAAGAGATCTTCCGAAACTGTCCTGTTGGTGTCCTCTTCAAAATTGCGCCATGTCTATTTTTGTTTTTTTAAGTTCGGAGTTTAAATGATCAAAGTCATTTATTTATCTTTGGATATTTGTTAATCACTCGATAATTGTCAATTTTTCTTTCGATTTTTAATGGGTAGTTATTGACGTCAGATCATTTAATTACATACAGCTAAGTTTATTGCCGCTTCCTAAGCGCAAGTACAGAAGAAGCGGCAATAAACTACACTGCAGCATTTTCTCCATAAATGTTAACTTACAATCGTACAGACTTTTAAATTAGAAAGAAAAGTATGATAAGTTGGAAACTTTTCTCAAAAATTACCTTGTCATGTTTTATGCCTTAAAATTAACATATTTCTGTTTTTTATTTCATAACAATTGATAAAAAGAAGAAGCCTGTAAAAAGCAACGTGATAGAAAGAAGTAAAATTTGTTTTAGTAACTAAGTACATCCGAAAATAAACGACTATACATATAAATAAGTACCTATATGAGGGTGTTTATTTAAATATTTTAGAAATAGGATATTTTGTACCCAATACATGATGCAAATGTAGTCGATTAATCATTCTGTTCTTAGGATAATTGTCAACTCAATGTCAATATGAACCTGAATAAATGTCAAATGTTACGTAAGATTGGTTACAAATTCTCTATTTTGCTAAACACTTGTTTGTTTGTTTGTTTGTAATAACTTTATTGTACTATGAAAAAAACACAATTACATACAAAAACAATAGAATTAATTGAAAACGGCGGACTTATCTTATTGGAATCTCTTCCAGTCAACCGGCGAATAAGAAGATAGGACAATTACTCACAAGAAGGGTATAGAAGGTCGTACTTACACAGGATAAATGAAACTAGCATTATATCTAACTAAATACCTACACATGCATACTCGCTACAAGAGAAATTCGATACTTTTTACGACAGCTGAATCGTAGAGTAATAAATGTGTGCCTAACCTAATCTAACCTTACATTTGCAGCCATAAAGTAAAGATGCCAATGTTTCACATAGCAAAATATATAGAGCTGACATTATTAAAGGTTAAAGCCAGCAGGCATACATAGGTAGGCACCTACTTTATATTTTTATACAAGAATGTTCTCCACATCTTCTGTACATATAATAAAAAAGTTACAAAAAATGTGTCTGTACATTGAATATACTTTTAAAAAAATATTTGGGGCATAGTAATAGAGTAAGAAATGCAAAGAAATGACTGTGTTTGTCTGTTTGTACACGCTAATTTTCGTAAATACTGGACGGATTCAAATAAAACTTTTTTTGTTATATAGCTGCTAAGCCTGGGCAACATATAACTATAATTGATTTTATAAAATGGAACACCTGATGCAGAACCATAATGGTCCAGCTAAGTTAGCAAAAGTTGTTCAGCCTTATGAGCATTTTCCGGAATCATAAAGTCCACGCGAACGAAGTCGCGAGATTCGGCTAGTATAATCTAAAATACTTATTATCTACAATATTAAATGTCAATGGATATTATGACCATATTTGTTCAACATACAAGACCACATTTATTGATGCGTAAAATGAATGTAACATCTAACAAGCCTATATTTAGTATGTTTGTGGTCTTAATATAAGTCCCAGCCGTATAATGGCTAAGTATAATATACACATTACTTTATAGGACACGTAATAAATTGCTATGTTAAATAATACTTATACAGAGTGTTGATTCAACACGAATGTGTATTTGTTACAAATTCTAATATTGATGAAATTTTTTTTATTAAAAAATTGCAATTACAAATAACAATCTGTTTTTACAAACATTTCTATACTTGTAACAGTATGAATCTACTTTTTAAGAGTAATGCAAGACACTTTAGTCTTGCATTACTCTTAAAAAGTGGATTAATTTATTTTTATGGGAAATAGTAATGCCAAACAACCTTAGTTTCTGGAGAAAAAAAGTACTAAGATGTTCTTTTTTGTATCTACGTTTAATGGGATAGTTCTGATACAAACATAAAGATATTCACCTTGCATAGCAATAAATTTTCGTTAATGTTACGAGGAAAAAGATTTTTTGAGTCAATATTTTGAAGAATCAATGCATAATAATTATTAAAAACTAAAAACTGTCTTAACCCCATAAAACAACCGATTTCGATAAGTCATATAGGAAAACCTGACAAATATTCCTGATAAATATATTAATGAAGTCGGTTGAAAAGGAATTTTTCAAATTGATCCAAGCTTCTTTGAGTAATCGGGGAACGAACATAAAAAAAACATATATCAATTCGAATTGAAAACCTCGTCCTTTTAGAAGTCAGTGAAAAATTATAAGTTTTTTGAATAAAATTGTTCAAAATGTTCATTCGAATACCAATTCTAATAGTGTAAGCTATTCGATTCCACATCGTAGGTTATTAATTTACAACGCGCATCCTGTACAAGACATACTCGTACTGTATCCTTTAATACGCGCAGGCACTACTAAATCGATTAGTAGTAAGTACAACCTAGAACTGGTTCTGAAAAAATAGTCTAGACTCAACTCGGCAGGTCCTGTTTGGCTGGGAACTGGCTAACATAGTTGTATGTTAAGGCTGTGCCACTGACATTGTTACATTCTTGATAAAAAATTGTCCTTGGATTGATTAAAAAGTAGAAATAGAAATAGAAAAATCTTTGTTTGGAGCATATATACAACAACAAAAAGTACAGAACATCACTTAAATTTAACAAAATATGTCACCAAAATGGATTCTCTTCCTTTATAATGTGTCTATAATGTCCTTTATAATGTATTTTTAACCGACTCAAAAAAAGAGGTTATCAACTCGTCGCAATCTTTTTGATGATGTATTCTGTTATTCGTAGACGCCTGGACCGATTTAGAAAATACTTTTGTTTCGTTAAATATGCAGCAAAGTTAGAGTGGTCAATCCATTTAGTAACGTCGCTGTCGGCTTGTATTTTCCGAATACCACCATCGGGACATTTTACGAAAGAGACATTGTGCGAAAGAGACATTGTGCGAAAGAGACATTCTGCGAAAGATACATTGATTACATGAGAAAGAGACATTTTACGACGTCAGTGGACATTTTGCTATAGAGACGTTTTGCGACTGAGCTGAATCTTTGCTTTTCGTTACATTTATGCGACTTTTTAGTGACAAGAAGAAAAAGTTGCTTTATAATATCCATTAGAAGCTAAATGGTCGTTTTAATATATCACTTTACCCAAGTCATGACACAAAATTTTTCAAAACTAAAAACCAACTTCACCTTCAAACTACACTAACAATTTTCAATTTTGATAAAACTTCTTTGGGACCACTCTTTCAAACAAGAAAATAACTTTCCAAAACGGTCTAAAAAACGCGACGAATTGCTAACCTTCTCCGTTTTAGAATGTCGGCTAAAAATAATCTAAATAAGTACCTACCTACAATATTACATCTTTTTCCACACACGCAGCATAGCGAAGGATAACTCCTAGGAACCCGTTTAATAGTTCTGCGATTCATGCAGACAGACAGACACACCCTTTTATGCAATGCTAATGTCCCTGTTACTGCAAGTAAAGGCTAAATCTTAATGCAAATTGATACAAACGACTTTAAACTTTAACACGAAAGGTTAGAGTCCTTATTAAGTTGAGAGGATTGTTGGAGGCCAATTCCTTGGTGCCAAAGGAATTTAAACGTTATTCTCAAGTGTTAGAGGTTAAATGAGGTAATTGAATTAAATGCAGCGTTGTTTAGTTCGGTCTGTGTCCATTGTAGGGCTGAATGAAGTCAGGACTTGAAACTAATAATGCTAATTTGGACCTTAGCTTGCGTTTTACCTTATTTGTCAAAATGCGACTCGTTATGGTCAGTATCTTTTTTAACGCCGGACAAAAAAGAAGAGTGTTATATAAGTTTGACGCTGATTTCTGTCAGTCTATCTGTCTGTCTGTTGCATGAGTTTCATCGTAGCGCTCAAACTTGCGGTGTTTCTTATTTGATAGAAATCGATTCATCCATTTAAAAGTTATCGGGTATTATCGCTTGAAAGTCAGGGCTTTCTCTAGCAAATAAAAGATAGCGCTATGAACATCATGTCGTCGTGGATTTTTAATTTGCCTATAAAACTGGTTTACATAATGTTACAACGAGTGTACAGAACAAATGTGCGCAGAAGTACAGTATGTTTATAATAATGCTTATTAAGCTATTGCATAGCTTCTATCGCGGGCCTTGAGCGCGGGGACCGAATCTAGAAATTCCGTAACGAAAAAACCTCACGCTCCTACCATGTAGGTTGCCGCTTCGTCTCCGTCGTCCGTTTGCGACGTTGCCGTCCTTCCTTGTAAAAAATCACCTTAATGCAATAGCTTTACCGCGGCAGTCCCCGAGTGCCACACGTCTTTTTTTTTATGTACGGTACACATGTATAAATCTTATACCTTTAAACGAGCAATTCTTGTATGTATGTATGTATATATATATATTTATTTATAAATTTCTGTTATCTCGAAAACGGCTCTAACGATTTCGCTGAAAATTTGTATATGGGGGTTTTCGGGGGTAAACAATCGATCTAGATTCGTCTTATGTTTGGGAAAACGCGTGTGTTCGAGTTTTCATGCGTTTTTCTTTCCACGCAGAATATGGTCGCTAATTTCGTCGCGCCGCGACCGCCTTGATTTAGCTCAGTGGTTAAGGATAGCGACCGCTAGAAAGAGTGTTACGGGTTCGAATCCCACTCGGTGACTTACTTTTGTTTTTTTTTATGTTTAAGTTTATATATATTTTTTTATTTTGCATTGTTTTTAGACAAGTTTAAAAAAAATTGGTTAATGTTTGAGATGTAACCGAGCAAAGCTCGGTCGCCCAGGTACTTATTATTTAATACTAGCTGTGCCCGCGCTGTGATAAAATCTATCCTAACTAACTCCTCTGTTGTGGCGCCACTGTGACGTAGTGATTATTTTGAAAGAAACAATATTTGAAAAGACCAAACTCTTTAATTAATTTTTAACAATTATACAATAAGAAAGAAGTCACAGGTAAGGGTCGTAGGTTCACAGCCACGAGATTCGTTGTTCCAGAAGAGATTTCCAAAAGTACTCAGCTTTGAAGCAGCCCGGCGCCCAGTCGTGGTCGAAAGAGGACGAGGCTCCTCCGCCTTCTTATTTATATGGCCGCGCGGGGTGAAGAGCGGGGTAAGGAGGGAAGCACCAGTATGGACTTCGTGACACTAGGCCTTCCCTGAAACTATATCCATACCAAATTTCATCGTGATAGGTTCAGTGGTCAAACAAACAAATATACAAATAATGTCGCATTTATAATATAAGTTGGGATTACCCTTTCTGTCTGTGTAAGTAAATTACCTACAATGTGGTGTAACATCCCTTAACTGTCTACCCTTAATTTACAGACATGCAAAATACATGGGAATAATTAAAAATAGGTTGATCGATACATTCAAAAAGTAAATTTAGTTCATGAATTAATTATTACAAGTATTCAGCTTAAATACAAAGTCACATCAGATGTTCAAAAGCATTTCAAAACGTCATTGGTTCAGTGAACATCACGCATATACATATTCATGTCATAGGGTTGCCATGACTCAGAATTTTTAGGACATATCCGGAAAAGGGGCTAGCTCAATCTGCGTGATTTGTCCCTATATAAGGTCTAACGAAATATACTAAAACTATTTTAAGGGTGAATTCAATCCGTGATAGTAAACAAATTTCCCCAAGGAACATATGTCGAAATATGAAAAGTAATGTGTCGCTTTCCATACAAACTCGAATCAGCTGATCGGTCAACTTGTATGGGAGGTCAAAAATTACTTTTCATATTTCGATACATGTTCATTGGGAAAAAACTATCAGTATCATTAACTGAATTCTGTATATTTTGTTAGACCTTAAATTTATTTATTTATTTAAAAAAAAGCTTATATAGATTTTTTTAGTTGATTGATTTAAATAACATGTAACAAAATTTACTGAAACTATTATAAGTGTAGATTAAGTCCATGATACTGAACAACTTAGGCATAACAATTGGAAAAATATTCTTGGCCCATATCGGTTAGATTATTGTACAAGTATTTTTTATTTTCTCTAAAAATCAAAAAATTACAAAGATACGGCGCATTTAAATTCACATGACGTGGGGGCCCACTTCGGAACTTTGATGGTCCGATCTTAATAATTTTTTATTTTTTTGGCAAGCCGAAAAGTATGGGACGATAATGCTTGGATAATGTAAAAGACGTAATAAAATAAATATTTTAGTGGGGCTCCCATACAACAATCGTATTTTTTTAAGGTAATGGTACGGAACCCTTCGCGTAAGCCCGTCTCGCACTGGGTCGGTGTTTCTTACTTTTCTTATATCTACAATGATATCTGGCAACCCTACCAAGCACCACAAGTCACAACTCGTCAAGTCATTCGAAGATGTGAATTTCTGTTATCTCTTAATGCACTCTGCAACGCACGACTTGTTCACAGATTGCTCACAAATTGGATACATTTTGTAACCAATCGGCAAGAGAAAAAATTCAATACATTATCAAAAACATGACAAAAAACTCAATACATCTTCAAAAAACTAATGCGATCTTGAATTGCTTTTTTGAGAATACTTTTTTGACAATACTTTTTTGACAATAGCTTCTAAGTTTATATCTTAACTAGCTATGCCAATTGGCTTCGCTCCACATGGGAATTTCGGGATAAAAACTATCCTTTGCCTTTCCCTGGATATCAAACTATATCCATATCTTTCGTCTAAATAGCTTCAGTGGTTGTAGCGTGAAGTGGCAACAAACAAATATACAAACTCGCTTTCGCATTTAAAATATAAGTAAGGATAACTTATATGTTACTAACTGCGCCCCGCAGTGTTACCCGCGCCTAAAGTAAAGCCTATGAGTCAATCCAGGTTGTCAGCTTCCTACATACCAAGTTTTATCAAAATTGGTCCATTCTTTTGCGCTTGAAGAACTAACAAACTAACAAACACACTCACAAACTTTCGCCTTTATAGTATACTAGCTGTACCCGCAGGCTTCGCTCCCCGTGGGAATTTCGGGATAAAGAGTACCCTATGTCCATACCAAATTTCATCCAAATCGGTTCAGTAGTTTAAGCGTGAAGAGGTAACAAACAAACAAAAAAACAAACAAATATACAAACTCACTTTCGCATTTATAATATTAGTAGGAAGTAGGAAGGATAGTAGGATAGGATAGGAAGTAGGAAGTGTGATATCTACGTACTGTTGAATCTCTCGTACTGTATAGGTATACAGTACGAGAAAATATACTCGTACATAGGTATGTACGAGTATATTTTCAGACCGTAAAACTTTCAGTTTCATCATCATCATAAAATATGTAGTAGGTACTTATGCAATAATGTTTTTCCAATTGCTGTAATGATAATAAAAAACCTAGTTTTTATTCTACAAACACTAGGTTTTTGCGTTGTCATTATGTCAATACCGGATACCCATTTAAATAAGCATTAACTGGTTAAACAAAAAAATAGCCAAGTGCGAATCGCATTCGCGCACTAAGGGTTCCGTACCATTATCTATAAAAAAATCGCGTTTGTTGTATGGGAGCCCCCTTAAACATTTATTTTATTTTGTTTTTAGTATTTGTTGTTATAGCGGCAACAGAAATACACAATTTGTAAAAATTTAACTGTCTAGCTTTCGCGGTTCTTGAGATACAGCCTGGTGACAGACAGACGGACAGACAGCGAAGTCTTAGGAATAGGGTCCCGTTTTTACCCTTTGGGTACGGAACCCTAAAAATATTTTTTTTGCATCTACAAATAGGTTTTTGTGTTGTCATTATGTCAATACCAGATACCTATTTTACTAATTAAACAAAAAAATGTGTAGGTACTCACGCGGACGTAGGTCACGTAGCTAGGTCGTAGGTATAATTAACATTTTAAACATTGAAAAAGTAATGAAAATGTATTTGAACAGCATGACAGGAAAAATACACGGTGAATTTACATTTTTCTTTGAACAAAACGAGCGTAGCATGTTTTTCTACTAATTAACTCACTAATTAGGGAAAAGGTAGTATTTTTACATTGGTGTAATTAGCAAAAAGGTACTAGGAGGCCTATGTAGGATGTGAAACATAGGGCTTTTACAATACATAACATTAATTAAGAATTATTGTTCAACCATGTATTTCCATTATAATTGTTTCTTTGAAATAAAGACCGTTTTACAGTAAAGGACGTTTTTGGAACTCCTTACCTTACTGAAATTATAAATGTGAAACATAGTTTCACTGTTTGTTATTAGTGCTACAAGTTTAGGCTACTTTAGGTAAAAATGACAACTTTCTAGCTATCAGGGTTCATAAGATACAGCCTGGCGAGAGACAGACAGACTGACAGACGGACAGACAGACTGACGGACAGACAGACTGACGGACAGACAGACTGACGGACAGACAGACGGAAAGACAGACAGACGGACAGACAGACAGACGGACAGCGGTGTCTTAGTAATAGGGTCCCGTTTATAAGTAAAAAATCGCATCGAAATAGGTCTATCAATTAACTATAATTTAATGATACTTGGAATACAAGAGGCTACGTAAAAGATATAGAACACAACAGCAGACAAGCCAGTGGAATATTTTTATTCTGAACAACGGAAAATATTGATGAAACTCCATATATACATTTTTTCTATATTTTTACTGAAAGACTTTTAAGAAAAAATCTTAACTAGGGGTGACTTTTTCTTGTCCAATAAATACCCGTTCAAAATACCAGCATCGAGTCAAAAATTCTTTTATTTATTAAGAAATTCTAAGGATTCCGGAGTTGCAACATACTTTTACAACATACCTACTGGTTTGATGGGAATTTCAATTTTAAACAAGTTGAGGAAGGTTCATTTTCAAAATACCCACGCAGTCCTTTATGAATAGGGTGGGTAATTTACCAACTTACAGTTAATATTCAAATAACTTTATTTTCAATGGAATCTGGTTCAGTTTTTGATAAGGGTCCTCCAATCCGCCCATTTATGAAGGTTGTTGTTCTTTATCAGAAGTACCGGTATTAAGAGTTAGTTAATATCGAGTGGTCTTAAATTAAACGCTATTAGTCTTATTATAAAACGAAGATTATCTTTGTTACTAGGTTTAAACCATTTTTCGACCAAATTAACTTGACATCTAGTAATATGTCATTGTCTCATCTGAAAATGTCAACTTGATTTGGTCGGATAATGGTTTAAACCTAGTAACAAAGATAGTCTGCGTTTTATAATAAAACGGTATCAGTCTTATTATACAACGATGATTAACTTTGTTACTAGGTTTAAACCATTATCCGCCCAAATCAAGTTGGCATCTAGTAAAATGGCACTATCTCATTTGTCAATGTTATCTTGATTTGCTTACTGTGCGGTGTACGGGCCTGTAGTCACATTCGCCCTGATGAAGACCTCCGGATGAGGTCGAAACATGTCGGCAGTAGCTGACTCTACGTGAGTAACCCGTATATTGAATTTAAGAACTTGATTTGCGTGGATAATGGTTTAAACCAAGTAACAAATTTAATCCTCATTTTATAATAAGACTGTATTAGACTGGTTCCGTACATAACTGTATATATATATATTAGACTTAGTAACAACTTTACTACTAATTACTACATAACCCAATAGTTACATGGCAAAATTGCCGGCTGCAGGCGCCTGCAAACGCCTCTACAAGGCGAGAACGGAGAACGGGGATGCATATTTCGCAGTTATGGAAAAGGTGGTAACAGACAGACAGACGCACTATGGGATGAAACGGTGCATTCCATCTCAAAAATGGTTTAAACGAAATACGTGATACTGGAACCATTTCGATTGTTTAATATTCTTAAATGTTAGAGCTATTTGATGTACAAGTAAAAAATAATAATAGGTAGTTGTGGATATATTTAAAATTACATCCAAACTTTAAACTTCAAAAAATTATTAATCGTTATGAAAGTTCAACTTCAGATATCTTCTAAATTTTCGAAGGAAATATATAAGTATTATACATTTTCAGATTGCCCAGGATATCTAGTTTACAAATCCGTTTTAAGTTTATTTAAAATAATTTTTATTATTTTCTTTTTACATTTTAATAAAAATATCCTTATTTTTGATTTTCAATTAGAGGTTTCCTTGTTGCCGAAAGCTGCCGATGTCGAGTTATTGACATTTTTAGATACCTTAACTATTCAGTAATACAGGCGAATAAAAAAAACCTGCGTCATTATTGCGCCATTTCGAGCTAAAAGCAAAAATGTCAACTGAAGGAAAAAGTAACTAGTGAGTCATGTTATTATTTATTAAAATCTTTATTGACCACAACGGTACAAAAAGTGAACTTAATGCTAATGCATTCTCTACCAGTTAACCTGTTGGAAAACATAAACTTTTTATCCAATTGCGATAGGTGCTTAAAGAAATGTCATGTTATATGCGGCCTAATTCCTGACGATTTTAGATACAAAATAATAACCGGCCAAGTGCAAGTCGGACTCGCGCACGCAGGGTTCCGTACCATTATCTATAAAAACGGCAAAAAAATCATGTTTGTTGTATGGGAGCCCCATTAAATATTTATTTTATTTTGTTTTTTAGTATTTGTTGTTATAGCGGCAACAGAAATACTTCATCTGTGAAAATGTATATGATTGACGGTAAAGTTGCTCAAGTGTTAACGCAGACACCATCATGTGCTTCATGCACTATTTGTGGAGCAACTCCGAAACAGATGAACGATCTAACAAAAGTGACTGCAAGAGTTGGGAATGAAGATGCGTTCAAATACGGACTCTCCACCTTACATGCATGGATAAGATGTATGGAAAGGATACTGCATGTTTCTTATAATCTAGGCTTTGAAAAGTGGTCTGCATCGACTGCAGAAAATAAGAAGCTCAAAAAAGAGAAAAAACAGTATGTCAAAGTTCCAAACTCGTTTCCGGAGTTTTCTTGGTTTACATATTGTCAAACCTCGTCAAGGTTCGGAAAACAGCAATTATGGAAACACGGCAAGGAGATTCTTCCAAAATTGTCAATATTCTGCAGAAATTACGGGTGTTGATGAAGGGTTAGTCAAGAGATAATATATAATCTGCAAACCATGTCATCAGGATTTTCTATTAACGCGTTGAAGTTTGGTGAAAATGCGCGGAGCACAGTTATTTGTAAGTAAATATAACTATTGCCACATTCCATCCTCATTGCATAAAATTCTGATACATAGAACCATTTAAATAATAATCAAGCATTTCGCAGTTTTGCCGATAGGCCAATTATCTGAAGATGCTCAAGAAGCTCGTAATTTGGTTTCGATTGCATCATTCTCGGAAGTGTTCCAGGTCAGCCATATTTAAAGAAATTCTGCATACACTGTTTTATACTTCTGATCCCTATATATCTAGCTTAAATAGATCGAGTAATGTAATATCAAAATAATTACTTGACGAATCTATAAAGAGCTTTTAATATTGACAAGTTATGAGAAGAATATTTTTTATTGCTTATATTATAATATGTTTTAAAAAACATAATATAATATAAGTACGTAGTTATTACATTATTATTATTATTTTTAAAGTAAGCAAACTTTAATATTAAATATTTAAATATAAGTTTTCGGTGAAAATTTTCATAATTTTATATTTGTAATTTTTTTACTAAATAAATATAGTTTGTAAGTTGATGGTGTTTGAATTATCTAATAGTATAAATGTTCAGGAATACGTATAAAAAAAAACAGACAAAAATGTCAAGAAACAAAGAAGTTACCGATTTTTGAGATGGATCGCACCGTTTCATCCCATAGTGAGACGGACAGCAGAATCTTAGTAGGTAATGGGAAAAAAATATATTTTAACTTCATTTAATTTATTAAATAAAGTATCTTGCAATCGTCGTATACACCGAGTTCGAACTCAAAATTTATTTTGTACAAAAGGGAGTTTTTAATTGACTGTTTAAATATTTTAGTAAAAAAATTATTTGAGAATATCGATAAAAAGCTGCTTTTCAAACAAACCATTCTGCAAACGCATACTAACTTCACTCATTTGATTTATAAAAATGCGTTCATATTTATATAAATGCAAAAAACGCGCGCATTTCAATAAAAAATAAAAAAAGAAGTACAAAGCTTAACACAATGTCATTTGATACAGATGGGCGGCAGTGCGGAATAAAAAATAAAAAAAAGCTTTTAGTAGAAACTAGTAGCGAACAAAGTGTGTAGGCTGTGCAGGCGGACCTGGTTTTACAGGATTTTAAAAGAAAAAAATGTGTTCTGTTGAAATTTTATTTACATAATGGCATCTTCGGAGTTACTTATCACATGCTATAGAAGTGATATGAGTATATAGAATCGCGTAATTTAGTAGAATTATAGGATATTCATAAATTGTAAACGTATCTACTAAAACTACCTAACTACAATGCTTTTAGTAAAAACCTTTTGGCAATTTTTGGGAAAAATTTAC
The DNA here is from genome assembly GCA_963555685.1 of Acrobasis consociella. Classification (NCBI taxonomy): domain Eukaryota; kingdom Metazoa; phylum Arthropoda; class Insecta; order Lepidoptera; family Pyralidae; genus Acrobasis; species Acrobasis consociella. The sequence continues at coordinate 2,514,180 of OY743118.1, forward strand.
CATAATATCCGTATACTATAAAACCTTTCACTTTTAAACAGTCTGTAAATGTTCTAAATAATAATTGCTTCAAGATTTTAAAAAAGCAAAAGAAAAATCTAATCAAGAAAATCTAAAATTTTAATTTAACACCCAATTATGATTTATGAAAATAAATATAAATTAGAACATTCTTGGAAGCTCACTAAAATGGTTCATGAACAACCTATTTTCAATGACAATACACGTCCGGAAAATGGAACATCACTGTGGTGTGCGGGCACATTTTTTATCATATCTTATTTACAAAATGCGAAAAGGGACTGGCTAAGTTACGTTTATAAAAAAAAATAAGAAATAAACGTAAATATGGTGTAATCCGCTATTTTCCAACAACTCAAATCAGTTACTTTTTTCTACAAACAGTTTCTATGGGATCTGTATGAAATACAGGCAGATGACGTCTCATAGTTTCTTGGGGTCTAATAGCGCTTTTAATATCAGTTTTTCTGCAATAATACATCTAAAGTCACATTGAAAATGGTTATGATTATGATAAGTGACATTATTTTGTGATTTGTTTATGACGACCTCCGTGGCGTAGTGGTCACCATGCTGGTCCGCCACCCAGAGGTGTCCCGGGGTCGATTCCCGGTCAGGGCAAGTTGGAAAATGGCCTTTTTCAAAATGTCCTGGGTCTTGGATGTTTATCTATATATGTAGGTATTTGTTATAAAATATAGTATCGTTGAGTTAGTATCCCATAATACAAGTCTCGAACTTACTTTTTGGCTAACTCAATCAGTGTAATTTGTCCCTATATATTTATTTATTTATTATTTATTTGTGACATTTTATTTCTTTCCAGTACCAAACAATGAATTTTTTACCCAAAAAAATACCCAATTAAATAACTTACACTAACTTTCGTATTATATGAAATTTATAAAATATTTCCAAGGGAAGTTATCTCACACATTTTCATTCGAGGCACATAGGTATAGCCAAGGGTTGCAGGATCCCAAGATCACTTTTCCCGAAATTTTGGACCAGCATGGAAGAACCCCATAAAACATTCAAACAATTTCTGAGTACATATAAATCATAATAAACTCGATAAGTACAACAAATTCTTTTTTTAGTGGTCAACATTTAACTAAAAGCCCGTGTTGACTCCAAAATTACCAGACATTGCCTGAGAATTCCAAATGGAAGAACAACCACAGTAATAATAATAATATTCCTCTGGCTGCTCTGGCCATGGCTCTGGTAGTACAGAGGAGTCGTGCTCCTGCAGTGTAGACAAAACGATCTGATGATGAATCTTTGTCTCCACTGCAGGAGCACGACACGAAAATTTGAAGAAAAGTGGCCATACAATCATACATACAGACAGACAGGCACCACTTTATTCCAATGATGAAGATGTTATCTGGACCCGAAGGCAAGTACATATAACGTGATGGTATGGTGGGCGAGAAGGTCGCAATTTGTGAGTCGGAGTGCAAAAATATTTCAAGGCTTCAGTGTACTAAAACTGGATATTTCCCAAAGTATATTCAACTATAACCTTTTACATAATTTTACTTAAACAGTCGAACTTAGCACAATAACAGTTTGAGAACAGTAGCTCTAAAAATAAAACTACCTCGCGATTTGCACTGCGATACTCCCGACCAACGACCTCCGATTATGCAAGTTCACTCTTCAGTATTACCATATCTTTAGTATTGCCATGCTGCCGTTTTGTTGACGTCATTATTTACGAAGTAGGTTAGGTCGGCGACCTTTGTGTATGAAATATTCAGCTCGTCTCGAGGGGTTTGGAGGAACTTTGGCATTCAAATATTCATTACGTAATTTGCAAACTTTGAAAGGACGGGATATCTACTCGTATATCTATACAAAGGGAAGGAAGTTGTGTAACGAAATTTTCGCGTTTAAATCGAATTATCGAGTGGTTAGAAGGAATTCCGCCACAAAAACTTCAAAACTTAGCAACCCCTTTACAAACTATAAGAACTTAAAAATTCTGGATGTGCTGAAAGCAGACAAACTGCAAGAGTCCCCCAAATGATCCCCCTCGTCATTATTACCATCCTCACGCATTCCCGGTTTCATACTCAGCGGTATCGTTTCAGAGCCCGGGGTCCGCCATGTAATCTAAGTTACCTACTTGACGAGGTTACTGGTTTTTACACAGAGCGACTGCCGTCTGACCTCCGCAACCCAAAGGGTGAACCAGAACCAATCGTTTATACCTCCCTGCCGAAACACGAAATCTTTCTTTTTAGGTAATCAGGTGATTCGTGCCTGCCACCTATATCTTATCAAGACAGAAAACGACTTTGCACAATGCTTGTGTGACGTAATGTGCAGATGACCTTTACCTTCTTACAATATTCACTGACAAGTTTATTTGCTAGGCAAATTAAAAAACCTCCGACACCATCTAGTGATAAGTGGCGGAACTACATAATAAGTATATTGATTTTGATATCGCAGCGCCATCTATTATTTGTCAGGTAAATTACAAAACGACTGAACCGTTACTAATACGTAAAAAAAGACTGCTTAAGAGTCCCCGTACCCTAGGCCAAAATACAATTTTCCACACAAACGTAGTCTACGTTTTATTTCAAAACGACATGCCTATTTCGGCAAAATTTTGTAATTTCAAAGATATTGCAATTATCTAGGGTAATAACTGGTTTTCGACGGTAAAAATATTAACTTGAAATAGAATATAGTGTGTTATATCATCATTATTGACCATTAGTATGGGAAAGTTCGGAATCGTTATATTTTCTTTCCAGTTCATAATTTTACTGTAGGAAACCAGTTATTACCCTAGATAATTGCAATTTCTTTACAATTATCGATTTTTACCAAAATCTGACATGTGGTTTCAAAATTAAACGTAGGGGAGTAAGGGGATTCTTAAAACCTTATATCACTCCTGATTTTGTTGGGCTAAAAAGGGAGGTGTCCTATTCTAGTCTGAAAACAATCCATCGACACTAATTCTGTGGATGTCACGGGTGTCGCAAAATGCCTCAAACATGCTAAAAACTCGCGGCATCTCTGATAAGCGAGGTCTTTGCCCCCTCGCCACTTAGTTTAACCACTTTAGCATGGTTTAACTTAGTTGCAACTTGCAATCACCCGCTGTTGCTTAATGAAATGGAACTTCTTAGTAAAAGAATGAATCATTCGTTCGATTAGTTTAACTTAAATATCCTTAATTTTTAAATTGAACTAAATTGTTTAGAGCCTTATGTCTTTAAGGAATAAAATCCACAAAAGCCCCCAGCCTAAATTTTATTAACCCCCAATAAAAAAGAGGGGTGTAAGTTTGACGCTAATGTACTCTCTGTTTGTGGCTCGAACGGATGGACTGATTTCCCTTGCGGTGATTTGGCATGTTTGATGAAAATCGGTTTAATTGTTTTAAAGTTATTGGGTAATAAATAACGCTTTAAATTCGAGGTTTTATTGTTTACCATACAAATAATAGATGGCGCGACTGTAGAGGATTCCCTGAAATTATTTATTATTTCGTATAATATTTATAATTATTTATTAGCGCTATCTATTATTTGTATCACTTAACATTGGTTAGAATATTATGTACTTCCGCCACTTATCACTAGATGGACTCCAAGCACAGATTACTAATAATAAGTTAGTACCCGGGCGACCGAGCTTTGCTCGGTTACATCTCAAACATTAACTAATTTTTTTAAAACTTGTCTAAAAACAATGCAAAATAAAAAATTATATATAAACTTAAACATAAAATAATAAAAAAGCGGCCAAGTGCGAGTCGGACTCGCCCATGAAGGGTTCCGTAGTAGCAAATAATATAATATAAAAGTCTTGTAGTATGTTTTTTTAAATTTTTATATTTGAGTTGATTGAATGAAAGGTACATTGCCGTTTATGCTTTATGACGTATTAAAAAAAAACTACTTACTAGATATCGTTCAAACCAATTTTCGCTGGTAGTTTTCATGGTAATGAACAACATATATTTTATTTAGTTTTATCATTCTCTTATTTTAGAAGTTACGGGGGGGGGACACACTTTTTTCCACTTTGGAAGTGTCTCTCGCGCAAAGTATTCGGTTTAGAAAGAAATGCTATTAGAAACCTCAATATCATTTTTGAAGACCTATCCATAGATACCCTACACGTATGGGTTTGATGAAAAATAAATTTTTGAGTTTCAGTTCTAAGTATGGGAAACCCCCAAAATTTACTATTTTTTTTCTATTTTTGTGTCAAAACCTTATTGCGGTTCACATAATACATCTACTTACCAAGTTTCAACAGTATAGGTCTTATAGTTTCGGAAAAAAGTGGCTGTGACATACGGACGGACAGACAGACAGACATGACGAATCTATAAGGGTTCCGTTTTTGCCATTTGGCTACGGAACCCTAAAAAGTAAGTCACCGAGTGGGATTCGAACCCGTAACACTTTTTCTAGCGGTCGGTATCCTTAACCACTGAGCTAAAATCAAGGCGGTCGGCGCGACGAAATTAGCGACCATATTCTGCATGGAAAGAAAAACGCATGAAAACTCGAAAACACGCCTTTTCCCAAACATAAAACTAATCTAGATCGATTATTTACCCCCGAAAACCCCCATATACAAATTTTCAGCGAAATCGTTAAAGCCGTTTTCGAGATCACAGAAATTTATAAATAAATATATATATACATATATACATACATACAAGAATTGCTCGTTTAAAGGTATAAATAATATAAATAAATATATATATATATATACATACATACAAGAATTGCTCGTTTAAAGGTATAAGATAACGTAACTCCAAGCAATAAATAACTTGCATAATCTAAACGAAACTTCAAAAAAACCCCGATGACACCATCTAGTGATGAGTGGCGGAACTACGTATTCCAACCGATGTTAAGTGGAATTGATATCCTTAGCGCTATCTATTATTTGCCAGGTAAATTAAAAAAACCCCGACTTTCAAGCGTTAATTCACCCCCAGTAACTTTTAAACGGCTTAACCGAATTTCATCAAACATAGCTAAGAACCACCGCAAGGGAACTTGCTTTCGTGTAAAAAATCCGCATTTAAATTGGTCCATCCGTTTGATTCGAGCGCTACAATGCCACAGACACAGAGACAGACAGACATCTGGCCCCTCTTTTTGTCGAGATTAGAAATAACTAGTTGCAATTTTATGCGACTATACAATGTCCTTTTTAATTAAGTACAAATATTTTAAGGGGTGATTCAGTCTATCATTTCGAACAACTATTCCCAATAAATGTATATCGAAATACAAAAAAAAATATTTCATTTTCGATAGTAATGATATCACGTGACTACTTCGATTTGTATGAAAACCTAAAATTTTTTTTACGTATTTCGATGTACATTTAGGAAGAATTGTTCAAAATGATGGACTGAACCACCCCTTAAAATATTTGTACTTAATTAAAAAGGACATTGTATAAAAAATGCCCTATGTTTTCCTCTCGTGGACGTTAAACACTCGTTCTTGACATAGCTGCGTCGGGCACAAACGTACATACATATTTATATGGCAGGTTCACCGTGGTTCAGACTCAAGGCTGTTGCTAAGTACTCAGGGTGCATTTACATCGACAGATCTTGTTCATGTTAAATTAGTCGATACGATACGTGTAAACGCCACAAGTAACACTTATAATATAATTATGTAAAAATAACTTGGTCTATGCTTGTAGTTGAAGACTGAATAGTCACAGTAAAATGTCCTCTGACTTCTTCAACCCGTCTGGTCAGCGAGGTGTAGCCAAAGTCCTCTGGCTACTCTGGCCAAGAATGGCTCTGGTAGTACAGAGAGTCGTGCTCTTGCAGTGGAGACAAAAAGACCTGGTAATGATGATGTGATGATGAGTCAAAGGTCCAGGTTTCTGTAACGGCCCCTGCTGCCTCGTGACATGACATGCCTACCCAACGCCTTATCAACATAATTATTTCTCTTCCGTGTCACTAGATGGCGCTATAGGTAAAATTACAACATCAAAATCTTTAATAGTAATAAATACTATTATTTATATAAGGTCTAACAAAATATACTGAAACTATTTAAATTGTAAATTCAGACCATGATACTGAAAAGTTACAAGGAACACGTATCGAAATATGAAAAGTAATTAGTAAATTCGAATTTGTATGGAAAGCCAAAAATTATTTTTCATATTTCGACATACGTTCCTTGAGGACAATTGTTCAGTATCACGGACTGAATTCACCCTTAAAATAGTTTTAGTATATTTTGTTAGACCTTATATAAATAAAGTAACCTGGGCGACCGAACTTTCCTCGGTTACATCTCAAACATTAACTAAATTTTTTCAAACTTGTCTAAAAACAATACAAAATAAAAAAATATATATAAACTTGAACATAAAAAAGTAAGTTACCGAGTGGGATTCGAACCCGTAACACTTTTTTTAGCGGTCCGCATGTTAAACCGCTGAGCCAAACTGATAGCGGCCGGTGCGACGAAATTAGCGACCATATTCTGCGTGGAAAGAAAAACACATGAAAAGTCGAAAACACGCGTTTCCGCAAACATAAGACTAATCTAGATCGATTGTTTACCCCCGAAAACCCCCACATACAAATTTTCAGCGAAATCGTTAGAGCCGTTTTCGAGATCACAGAAATTTATAAATAAATATACAAGAATTGCTCGTTGAAAGGTATAAGATGTACCTACTGTAATTAATTAAATATGACCCATATGAAATGCAATAAATATTTTTAAGGCATATTCAACACTTTCTTCGTTACTTTTTTGCTAGTCGTGTGTGCTGCCATCTCTGTGTGGTCTACTTACAAGTTTAAAATTTTCTACCTAAATTTTTCGGAGTCGGTTGTGTGTACCAGTACCAACCCCATTTCAAATTTATTTGAAAAAAATGAAGATATCATTAACATTTTGTCTTGATCATGTACTAGATAACTTTTTAAACTATTTTATGAACTACCTGTTTACAGTTTGAAGTGAGAACGTTAAGCTTTTCTTCGTACATAAGCCAAAAGTGACCGTTCTTCGCAATTTCGCAAATGTGCTTAGAAAAGCTTCACATTCTCACTTTAAACTGTAAACAGTAGTACATAGAATAGTTTAAAGGTTTATATAAGGTTTGGTCAAGACAAAATTTTAAATATTATCACCGTTATCTTTTAAATGATTTATTTCAAATGGAGGCATCACTGGAACCCGAAAAATTCAGGTAACCCCTTAACACAGTTACAAGACTTTACATAACCCGTGAAGGAAGAAGTTCTGTGATTCTCCTTGTATGTCCGTAAAAGGATATACCTTAGTATATGTGTTAATATATTATTAACGTGCGTGGCTTTACGACCCCTTTATTATCTGCCTACGCCCGTAGGAACGCGATTGGAAATGCCTGTCATTTGAACGTGCACCCACGGGTTAATATAATTTTTATGACATGCCTAGCCTACACTTATGCTTTCCTAGGTATCCTACTAATGTTATAAACGCGAAAGTTTTTAAGGATCTCTTCTTCTTATCGTGTGTGTTAGTGACTAACACTAGTGTCAGAGTTTTTAAACCGCCTTAAAGGCCTCTGACATGGTTTTAGGTAACGACCAATGTCAAAGACAGTGACCGGGACCGACGGCTTAACGTGCCCTCCGAAGCTCGGATTATCTTACTTATCAGACAATCAGGTGATCAGCCTACAATGTCCTAACCAAACTAGGACAACAACACAAAGTCGTTGCCCCCGCCGGGAATCGAACCCGCGAGCTCCGAGTATAAGCCGAATGCTCTAACCACTACACCACGGAGGCAAACAAAAAGATGGATGGATGGATGTTTGTCACTCTTTTACGTAAAATCTACTGAATGGATTTTAATGAAACTTTACAATAATATCGCTTATACATCAGAGTAACACATAGGCTACAATTTATAAAGATATTGTGTGATAATCCTGCGCAGACAAAGTCACGGGCACTAGCGAGTATTTAATATTTTTTCAAGCTTCAATGTTTAACAGATGGTTTAAGGGTCCCCCGACCCTAGACCAAAATACAACTTTCCATACAAACGTAGTCTACGTTTTATTTCAAAATGACATGTCCGATTTGGGCAAAATTTTGTAATTTCAAAGATATTGCAATTATCTAGGTTTATATTTAGTTTCCGACAGTAAAAATATGAACTTGAAATAGAATATAGTGTTTTATATCATTTTTGACCATTAGTATGGGAAACTTCTAAATCGTTATATTTTCTTTCTAGTTCATAATTTTAGTATAGGAAACCAGTTATAACCCTAGATAATTGCAATTTCTTTACAATTACCAATTTTTACCGGAATCTGACATGTGGTTTCAAAATTAAACGTAGACTACGTTTGTATGGAGAAGTCTAGGGTAAGGGAACTCTTAATCTATGATATTAACTATTGGTCACGTCTTCCAGAAACCGGCAAGTTACGTAGGAACCAAATGTATGGGCATGGCATGCCGCCTCTGCCGGGGCTCGGCAGGCGTGGTAGACCCAAGAAGTGCTGGCTTAACGTCGTCAAGGAAGATGGTACGCGTGCCAATCGTCTTACAACCAAGGATGCTCAAGACCGTGCGAAGTGGAGAGGAAAAGCCAGAAAGCGGAACCCGGGCTCCGCAGCATTACAGCTGAGGATGCAACTGGGAATACGCTGAGATAAGAAAGAGATGAACTATATTAAATATAGTATCGTTGAGTTAGTATCCCTTAAGGCGGCCCTTCCCGGTCCGTCTATCGTCAACGCGAGCATGGTTGGAAATGCTTGTTGTTTCATCCAGCGCAATGATAGAAAAAAAAGGAAAGTGAGAAGAGAGAGATAGCACCTGACCGCTCAGTTTGCATTATATTTTACGAATTTAGTATTATTATTTACTATTCATTGAACGAATATTAACTTTTCATAGGGTGCGGAAATTTCATAAAACTTGTTCCAGGTGATACGTTTTTTTCAGTAAGTCTTACGAGTATGTTAAATAAATGTTTTTCATTTAGAATCTTCATTACATTTGCAAGGTTTCTATGCAAATATTTTCTTTACTTTTACAATTCATGAGTACTATATGATCGGCCGAAGTTCGGGTAAAATTTGTACAAAAAAGCTGATTTTTGGAGACTTATACTGAATTTGTTTTTCCAAATTTTAATTTTTAATTTCGATAGAAACCTAGATATAGCGCACAAGATTCCTGTTAGTTCAAAACTTTCCAAGAAAGATCTGTTACAACGCCATAATCACGTACGAGCGTTTGTATGAAAAGTGAGGCGGGTTGGGCGCTCAAGTCTTGAACTTACTTTGGGGCTAGCTCAATCAGTGTAATTTGTCCCTATATATTTACATTTAGTCATTAGCGGAAAAAAATTTTTTTTGCTGATTTTAATACAAAATATACAACGTGGGAGAGACAATACCCGCCATAAATCGAATCAAGGGCTATACTAGGTTACTAATAGTATAATGATAAAAAAATAAAAAAACGACGGGTTGCACTCTGGGAGTGCCGGCAGAAGTGAAAACTTGAATATTAACGTTGTGCATTTTTGATATACGAAACAGCAGGCGCAGGCATACATTTTCGCCGCGCCGTAGGAAGAGAGGGGGATACTCCCTCTCCTACGCCGCGCCAGCTGTCTACTCTCCATCCGTCTTACGAATTTTCGATCAGGTCACGTGTCCTGACGCGAGTTTAACATTTTTTACCCATTCCAAAAAAAGTGCACAACGCCGCTAAAGAAGTTTTCACTTCAAAATTCTGCATTTGCATACAAAATTCGCCGCCCGCGCAGTTTAAATGGTTATCCACATGGCACATGAAGTATTAGTCACATTAGAACAATTATGTTTTATCTATTTTTGTCGTATATCCGTTTGCCCTGACACTGTTCTTGGCAAGCAAACGTTTGATCTACGCAGTCGCCTGATACATTATGTATGACAATAATTACAATGTAATATTTTAATCAACAGGTATTGATTAAAATATTACACACTAATACACAATAATATTACACTTGCAAAAACTGGGACTACTACTGGGATACTAAGCAATTAAATTTAATGATTTAATTGCTGGTATTTCGTTGCGTTCCACCTTTTTTGAGTTTCGTACCCAAAGGGTAAAAACCGGGACCCTATTACATTTTCAAAATTGGTCCATGCGTTTACATTTTCAAAATTGATCCATGCGTTTACATTTTCAAAATTGGTCCATGCGTTTACATTTTCAAAATTGGTCCATGCGTTTACATTTTCTAAATCGGTCCATGCGTTTTCGAATAATAGGTGAACATACATAAAATCTTGTTTATGTATGTTCTTATGTATGCAAATTCGCGACGAATTGATAACTCCTCCTTTTTGGAAGTCTGTTAATTATGTATTAGGCTGCTCTTGATCGGTCATTTTGGAAATCTTTGGGTGAGGCCTATGTCCAGCAGTGGACGTTGTGCGGCTGAAATGATGAATGATGATGATGAGGTACTATGAACTGGATTTGGTTTCAAAAACTGCGCGCTGGAATAAATAACCGGTCATGTGCGAGTTTTACTCGCGCACTAAGGGTTCCGTACCATTCATTATCTATAAAAATCAAGTTTTTTGTATAGGACCCCCTTAAATATTTACTTTATTTTGTTTTTAGTATTTGTTGTTATAGCGGCAACAGAAATACACAATTTGTGAAAATTTGAACTGTCTAGCTATCGCGGTTCTTGAGATATAGCCTGGTGACAGACAGCGAAGTCTTAGTAATAGGGTCCCGTTTTTACCCTTTGGGTACGGAACCCTAATAAAATAGGGTTGTATCTACTGAACAAATATTTTGGTAAGTATAATGAAAAGCAATTCGGTACCAAATAGCAAGTTCGCTGGTCCTCCGATAAAACCGAAATACGGTGTGTATTCGAGAATTCGAGCCACATTTCGCGGTGGCAGCTAGGGCTGCCTTACGACCAAAAACTATAAATTCGTTCGAACATGAGTTACATCATCTTCATTTTTAGGGTTCCGTACCCAAAGGGTAAAAACGGGACCCTATTACTAAGACTTCGCTGTCGGTCCGTCTGTCTGTCACCAGGCTGTATCTCAAGAACCGCGATAGCTAGACAGTTGAAATTTTTACAAATTATGTATTTCTGTTGCCGCTATAACAACAAATACTAAAAACAAAATAAAATAAATATTTAAGGGGGGCTCCCATAGAACAAACGCGATTTTTTTGCCCTTTCTTGCTCGATATCAATAATGGCAACAGGTAGATACTTGAAATATTAAAAAAATACTCAGTTGTATTTTTATTTTATTAATAATTAAAAAAATAAATATAAAATAAATATTTAAGGGGGCTTCCATACAAAAACCTGATTTTTATAGATAATGGTACGGAACCCTTCGTGCGCGAGTCCGACTCGCACTTGGCCGGTTATTAGTATTAGAGCAGCCTTAGACCAGCTTTTTTCTGTGAACTTCATTAAGTTATGTCTTTGAGTAAAGCTTAGAATGAAAAAAAACAGAGGGTACCTATTAATGTAAAAAATAAGTATCCTAATTTTTTTTCATTCTAATGTAAATAATCGTAATAGTGAAAAAAAGTAAAAAAATTTTTTTCAATATATGTACTCATGTCCTGAAAATGACCCTAAGGTATTTAAAAAATGTAATTTATTTGGTAGTTAATATCTGCTCAATGAAATTATCGGATTGTATATTTTACCTTAAGGCGAAATGGTAGCAGAGGTGGCGCTTCCATTATTATATTATTCATAAAATAATTTAAAGGTCTTTCTACAAACTGTTGGAAGTCAAATTTTTAATTATCGCCATATTCACTTTTAAACCATTTATTTCAAATAATTGCCACTTTTTCTACCATTTCGCCTTAATCTCGATAAGTTATACGGAATATCGAATGGAATGAAGTCTTATTTAACCGTACACGTGTTATTCGAGATATTTGTCAACCCTAACTCTGCGGTGTGGTTGAAGCGGACCACAATTCGGTGGTCGCCGCAACGACCCTTCTGACAGTTGTGTGACAGGCGTCCCGTGTTCTCTAACATCGCTAAAAGTTTATTGGAATTTACGATGTGTAATGTTACCATTTTCTTTTATTTGGTCTACAAATTTTCTTTTGTTATAAATAAAAGAAAAATTAAACGTGAAAACATATAAAGAGGTTAAGAACTTAGCGGAAGGAAGAGAGACATGGAAAGCACTCCACCGACAAGAGCCCAGCTCTTAAATATAAGAAGAAGAAGAATGTAACCATTAAACTGGACATAGAAGGATTTTTTTATTAAGTTTTAAAAGAAGATTTCGTTTGTTCTAGTCTAAAAAAAAAACTATTTTTATAAGGGAAAGTTGTGAAATATCGCGTAGTATTTAATAAAAAGTATATAAAAGGTACTTTATCGCGTTAATTACCATTTATAAAATTTAATAATGTGTATTTACAAATATACGAGAAACTATCCACTCTATAGAAATTAAATCGTATTTAGACTTAGTAGACGCTTTTTAAGATCAATTTAATTAATTTACTCTTAAAACATTACTTACAGTAAGTACTTCATCATTTCAGCCGCATAACGTCCACAGCTAGACAGGCCTCTTCCAAGGATTTCCAAAATGACCGATCCAAAGCGGCCTACATCCAGCGACCTTGGTCAAAAATCATCATCATCAGGTCTTTTTAGTCTCCACTGCAGGAGCACGACCCTTTCTGTACTACTAGAGCCATATTTGGTGAGAGCAGCCAAAGGATTTGGCCTAGACTCTCCACGCCGGCCAGACGGGTTGGAGAGGTCTCATAATGTTTATAAGCTTTGTTTAGCTTGTAGTTCCTAAGTCGCCTTCTATGACATCCACGGAAAGACTTGGAGTGGTCCTTATTCTACTCTGCCGGAAACCACACGGCACTAAAATAAAGTTAAACTCTATTTTTACGGATGTGTCAACCCTAAATCTGCGGTTGTTCATCGAAGCGACCCACTGTGGCCATTTCTGACAGTTGTGTGACAGACATCCCATGTTTGTGTGACAAGCACCTCTTTACCGTTTTGTGGAATTTATGGTACGTTTATATATTTTTTCAGGCTTTCTGTCAAGTTGTCAACCAGTACTTAGTTGGTAGTATGATGGTTGTCGAAGAGACTTCAGACATTTGTGTGTAAGATATCCTGTGTTTGTGACGAGCGACTCACCGTTAAAGTAGAATTTACGGTACATTTAAGTATACAACGTGGAAGGGACATACCCGTATAAATCGAACCACGGGCTTTACTAGGTCACTGTAGGATGATGAAATTAAAATAACAATCAAAATCTAAAACAAAATTCGGCACTTCCATACAAAAGTGTGCATCCGCATGGGCAATTTGTATGGGAATGAACTTTTTAAAAGTTTTTGACTTTTATTTTAATTTCATTAGACTCGAAACCATACTAAAGTGTGCATCCGCCTGGTTGATTGGTATGGGGAAGTCCATTTTTTTAAAGTTTATGACTGTTATTTATTTTTCATTTTCATTTTCATTTATTTCGCCATTTTTAAATAATATACATACTTTAATTTCATTATAAGTATTCTAGTAATCTAGTAAGACCCGTGGTTCTTTCATTTATTACGGGTATGTACGTCCCTTCTACGTTGTACATTTTTCGTAATCTCTTACAGCCCTAACTCGGTCGGCCCATCGGTGCTTGTTGAAAACTTTAAACGACTTATGACATTTGGGACCATCCATAAATTACCTCACACATTAAATGCGAGGGGGTAAATGAAGTGTGACATTGTGTGACAAGGGTTGGGAAGGGTCATAAGGTTTTTTAATAAGTTTATTAGTACCGTGGAATCTAATTTAGACACTTTTCAAAGTTGGGTGCAATACCCCTATTCCTGTTCGTGACGTCTCAATACAAAATCTATATCTAAGCAATTTTTTTTTTTTACTAATATTAAATAAAATATTTTCAGCTTTGTCAGTCAAATATTTAGGAGATTCGCTCGCTTGTTTTTTTATTAAATTAAAAATCGGTATCCGTGACGTCACACTAGGGTTGGGGGTCTCATGTGACCAACTGTGACAAGGAGGAGGGGAAGTCAAAAAGACAAAAAATACGTCTGACGTAATTTATAGACGATACAGGGATGGGACAGGTATTTCTTGTTTTCTAACGTCACCATGCTCTTCTTTGTGGAAGTTTTGGTGAAATATTTCAACGTATGGCCACTTCTAACTTACTTACTTAACTAAAAGACATAATTAAGTCTATAGAATTCTCAGCAAGTTCAGCAACCGATTGATTAATTTGTCTCAAAACTTTAATCTTAGTATTACACATAAAAAAACATGTAAGCACTTACTTAGTTATTAACAATTTACTACGTCTGTCATTTCCTTTAAACTTTTATGAAACAATATAAAATAAACCTTTATTTACTTAAAAGCCTGACCGACATGAAACATTTCCATACATGTGTGAAATAGAATGAACATCGCAAAATATTGGCAATTTCGCAGCACCTACGAGTTCGTACTAGTTATGTAAGTGCCTGAAGTACGGGTGCGTAGCCAAGACTTACATTTGGGGGGTGCAGAAAATGAACATAGACTGCACCTTTGCACTCACAACAGTACCAATATGGTATTTAAATCAACTTTGTTTTATTATTCATATCAATTATTCGAAACCGAAAACAAAATTATTTTTTGTTAGTCTCAAACATACGTAATTTATAGACTTTTCAAATCCAATGGCAAGGAAAACTGTCAAGTAACAGAAAAAGAATTCACGTACAGAGGTAGCGAGATTTCTTTACCTGCCACGCTCCCATTCTTCTTTATAGAAATATTTCAAATGCTATTTCTGTTACATGTGATTAACCAATTTTCGTGCTGTTTTAAAAAAAATATTTCATTGTAGTGTTAATTGTTTTCGAATCTAAATTATTTTTGATTCTACGTGGATTATATTCAACAAGATACCCACCCTCCGCTTCCCTAAACACGTACGTGTAAACGGTTTTATGAAAACATGTCTGTTTACTATAGAAGTCGACGCTGTCAAATGCCGTAGTTCCTGGGTTCCGTAGTGTAGTGGACCCGCGCAGTCTCGCTACAACCGGTCGATGCCCTCGCCCCCCCGCGGTCGTACCCCGCCACCGCACCCCCCCGCCGCCCCAGTCGACGATTCATCGAGAAATTCTAGTTGTCATAACCTAAGAAATACAATGACGAACAACTTTTATTGGAACTTGGCCAGGGACCGGTGGTATGGTTAACACAATACCGTTTCGGACGTTCTGAGTTGTATCCTCAGGTTGTATCACACAACCTAGATTAGTATTTGTTGTTATAACGGCAACATCATCATCATCATCATATCAGCCACAGGAAGTCCACTGCTGGACATAGGCCTCCCCCAAGGATTTCCAAAACGACCGATCGGAAGCGGCAACAGAAATACATCATCTGTGAAAATTTCAACCGTCTGGCTAACACAGTTTCCCGTTTTTACCCTTTGGGTATGGAACCCTGAAAAATCAGCACAGGTTAAATCAATTTTATAGTATCAATTTTACACTACTAGGGTATATATGAATTTTCCGGGGTCCAGTGCTGCCTCCATTAGGCATAAATTATTCAAAGGAAACGGAGATATCAATTAAAATTTTGTCTTGATCAAGCCCTAGATAACCTTTCAAACTATTTTATGAACTACTGTTTACAGTTTAAAGTGAGAATGTGAAGATTTTCTAAGCACATTTGCGAAAAACGGCCACTTTTCTATCCTCTTAAGAAGGATTGTTCATTTATCAATTGCATAAACAGTTTGCTCTGTAGATTGGTAGCAAACTCACTAACATGACTGATATAAAACAGTTTTTTTAAATAATAGGGTAAATTTCCAGTGACGAAGAGGACACACAATCTCCATTATCTCCAACCAAAGCAAAGATAATCGTCAACACCATTAAATATAACCGTTTAGTGCTCAAAGTGCAACTATAATTGAGTTAGTCGCGAATGGTCTTAAACGCAAGTAGCCTATGTAGCAACTCGTCTAAAACGCTGATTGTCTAAACCGCATGTCGTCATAATGGAAAGAGGTCTTTTCCAGTGATAAAACTTTCACTCACTAAATAATATGTTATTGTCTAGAAAATTCTAGATCATCATCATTAGAGCTGGCCGCTGTAAACTGTGTGAAATGTGTACGGACAGACAGACGGAGAAAACTTGCATTTCACTTGCAAATAGAACACATAAACTTGTATAAGAAATGCGAGTTCGTAAGTTACATTTATGCTTGTAATCATCATAATTTTGGTCGCATGATGTCAACGTATTTTTCAAAGTGATCCGTAGTATTTTCCAGGGTCAAAAATAAGTTATGTGATAACGTTTAGCTAATGAAATATTACAAAATAATGTCACTTGTCATGAATAAAAGCATTTTAAATGTGGTTTTAGATTTATTATAAGAAACGAGAGACAAGAGACACAAACAAAAGAACGGTTTTTGACTCCAAGAATGTTTGACATCATCTGCCTGTATCCCAATATTATAAATGCGAAAGTGAGTTTGTATATTTGTTTGTTTGTACTTGACGCTTCAACAACTGAACCTATTTAGATTAAATTTGGCATGGCCTTATCCATACCAAATTTAATCTAAATAGGTTCAGTTGTTGAAGCGTCAAGAAGTTCAGGGAAGGACATAGGATAGTTTTTATCCCAAAATTCCCATGGGGAGCGAAGCCCGTGGGTACAGCTAGTTTCATATAAATCCGCTTTTCGGCTTTTTCTTCTCCAGGGTCTTAAGTATCCTAGGCTATAAGATAATTGTCACGCGTATCATCCTTGATGACTTCAAGCCAGTATTTCCTGGTTCTACTGCGACTGCCAGGCGGAGGCGGCATGGCTTATAGTTGTAAGATCATTTCTATTCTAACATAATAACTGCAATCTTCTACATTAAGCCAGCGCCATGCATGGAAGAGAATTATTGGTCCTTCGAGCCGGGTGAGATCGCAAGAGACATAACAGTTCTCTTTATGGTAAAGAAACTTGTAGCAGTAGGTACAAATAAGTAGGTAGGTAGGTAGTATTGGAAAACTAAGAGAGCTGAGTAGGCTTCTCAAATTAAAGAGTTATTAGTTGACCAACGTATAAAATGTACTCGGAAAAGAAAAACTTCGTGCACTTTAAATAAAATAGATTTTCAGACGTTATTAGTATCGTGCGGCGGGAACCCTACATTGACTGCGTGATAGAAGTGGATATTCCTATTAAAACAGTATATCATTCACAGGAACTCCACTGCTGGGCATAGGCCTCCCTTAGGTTTTCCAAAAACGACCGATTAAAAACCTACAACCAGCGTTTTCCTGCAACCTAGTCCAAGTCGTCCGACCACCTTACAAGTAGGTGTCTTACGCTGCGCTGTTGGTAGCACCTTTCCTATCAGCCATCGGGCTTTCGTGCTATGTGCCCCGCCCACTGCCAATTCCAAGAGCTAATCCGCTGGGCTACGTCAGTTGCTTTAGTTCTACGAATCTTTTTCTGATCGAAAACACTAACTATGTCATAAGACTCACAAGTTTTCATTACCGCCACCATTAATCAGTATATCAGAGAGCGTGGTTATCCGTTTTAGCTAACTGTAACCCGGCGTCGCAAAAAACGGTGTTATAGATGTGGCACCCCGTCAATGTTGCGGTGCAGCGCTTTTTTAAGATTTGATATTCTAAAAAAATAATTTAAATTATGATATGACACAACAAACAATTCTCTGTCCACATTAACTTTAAATATTAATTTATTTGTGAGTTGACGTGCTCGGAGAAAATGCTGCAGTGCAGTTTGTTACTGCTTCTTCTGCACTAGCGCTTTGGAAGCAATAGTAAACTTAGCTGTAACAATGACTATTAAGCTCCGGCCACACCTGCGCGTCTATAACGCGGGAAGCGGGACACGACGCGGGAGCGTCTGCAACGCGAAACTTTACGTGCACACCTGCGCGACTGCGGTGCGAACCGCGAACTTCATTTACTAGTTAACAGTCGCTAAAGCTGCACGTCTTTGTCTGCTATATCTACTTAATTGTATAAATAATTAAAGTATTTTGTCATTATTCATCATTGAACTTAATTTGAGGCTAGCTCAATCTGTGTAATTTTTCCGATATATAATGATATATATTAATAGATTATATAATGTAGTTTATAGGAAAACTATCAGAGCTAAGTAGAGTTAACAAATTAAAAAGTTATAGGCGATCAACTTATAAAATGTACTCGAAAAGAAAAATTTTATACAAATTCAATAGATACTTAGATGTTTTAGTGGCATGAACTCAAAGTTGGCATTTACAACTACGGAACCCTACACTGCGCGTGGCCCGACACGCACTTGGCCAATTATTTCGTAAATTCTTATAGTCATTGTTTTTCAAATCATATATAATAGGATATTCTCTAACTGTTTCTATAAACCTTCTGTTGTAGTCATTGTAGACCGAAATAATTTATAATAAGGAACGTAGCTTTCTCGTACGGACACACGTCTAACCATTAGACGCGTGCGTCTCGCTCTGCCGACGCGGCAGTCCCGCGTTGTGGTCGCGTAGGTGTGCAAAGCGCCATAGATAAAGTATGGGTAGCGTCCGCCGCGCGGCAGACGCTCCCGCTTCGCAGTCGCTTTGGTCGCGCAGGTGTGGCCAATCCTTTATTAAGAGATGTTATAAATATCCTATGATAATAGAGGTATATTTAATTGAATTGAATTGAATTAACTGACTACAAAAAAGAAAGAGGTTATCAATAGGAATCTGCTAATATATTGCGAGTGTGACGAAAGTGAGTCGACTTGTATAAATAAGTTTTAACTCATTCATACCAGTAGTTATTAGTTATGACACTTGTTGTGCGATAACGATATTAGAATTTGTAGTATATTTAGTTATAAATTCCAAAATTCTCTAGATATTGTAATTGATGAAAAGTTTTTGTATGTATGTTACGCTATATCTTCGTCAACCGTGGACCGATTATGAATTACGATGATTTTTTTATTTCAAAACCTTTACTACATAGCTGGTCCCATACTAAGCCTTTTTTTTTTGATAAATATGTAATTATTTAACCCCCGACAAAAAAGAGCGGTGTTATAAGTTTGCAATAGTGTCTGTCTGTCTATCTGTCTGTGGCATCGTAGCGCTCGAAAGGATGTGCTGATTTCGATGCGGTTTTTTTAACGTGAAAGCGAATTTCCTTGTGGTGGTCTTAGCTATGTCTGATGAAAATCGGTTAAAAGTATTGAGATTAACGCTTGAAAGTCAGGGTTTTTCCTACCAAATATAGATGGCGATACTAATACGTAGCGCCATCTATGTATTATAGTTAGCTTACTCATCAACTGCCTTTTATTGAGTTACACTTCTGTCACGTGTAACTATTTTGAGCCGGCGGTCATTCTAACTGTACAGCGTTTGTTGCTCGCTTGCTTCCATTAATTATTTATTTACTGATTCTTGACTAATTCATGTGCACTAAATAAATTTTAAATTATATCATGAATATATTATACAGCTAAACAGCTATATAGAACGGGTGTGTGGTGCCCTAAGCGTTTCAGGACTTCTTATCTGTTAGACTTACAGCGAAATATAGCAAAAAATATTTAAAAAAATTGGTAGTGAGGTAGGCGTGAACGTGAGGGTCGTGGGTTCGAACCCTACTCATGGCAAAATTTTTCATCACATGCTTTAATTTAGAGAATGATAATCCAAGCATTGTAATGCTGTTGAAAATCAATAATTGAAAAAATATGAATAACTAGCAGTCCATCCCGGCTTCGCCCGTGGTACATACATAGCCTATGTCACTCAGGGATAACATACCTATACAACAGTGAAAGAATTTTTAAAATCGATCCAGTAGTTTCGGAGCCTATTCAATACAATCAAACAAACAAACAAACAAATCTTTCCTCTTTATAATATTAGTGTAGACAAACAACCTTTTCGGCCTCTTAAGAAAGGGTACTAGTCTTTTGCCTGGATATTTGGAGATGTTTTTAATGTATGTTCCCCGATAACTCGAAGATGCCTTTTAAAAATCTTTTTTTGTTTGAAAAAGCATACTTGCGACGTTGGTCCCATAGATATTTATTCAAAATCAGTGTGCAGTTTGGTGTTAAAGTTAGTTTTTGATTTTTAAAAAATGTCGGTTCATAATTATATAATAACTTCGTTGCCCCAGGGCCTTAAATTAAAGTTTCTACATAATACAATGTAGAAGGAACATACCCGTAATAAATCGAACCACGGACTCTTGTCCTAAACTATTTTTTTTTCATTAATGTATATGTAAGTAGGTTTAAGCAACAAACATTGAAAATAACCAGCCAAGTGCGAATCGGATTCGCGCATTAAGGCTACTACTACCGTACCATTACCTATTAAAAATCTCGTTTGTTGTATGGGAGCCCCCCTTAAATATTTATTTTATTTTGTTTTTTTTTATAGCGGCAACAGAAATACATAATTTGTGAAAATTTCAACTGTATAGCTATCGCGGTTCTTGAGATACAGTCCGGTGACAGACAGACGGACAGACAGCGAAATCTTAGTAATAGGGTCCCATTTTTACCCTTTGGGTACGGAACCCTAAAAATGATTACTAATGTAGTCCATTTTCCGTTTTACGTCATTCTATTTTATTTTTTAAGTATATTTTTTTATTTATTTAATATAAAAAAATTGGTTGTTTGTAAAGTAGGTTTACGATCGAGATGTTTACGTGATAACGTCGTTTCACGGAATGACTGGCAGCGCTCGAGATGAGACGGGAGATCGGTCCGTCTCTCTCTCGTTATACCTGCGATCGCGCTCGTGAGGTTTTGGTGTGACACAAGTTTCTGAACATGTCACCCGACTAAAACGATTTTAAAGACGTTATCACGTCAAAATAATACTAAAAAAAGGCAAAAGTTTCTGGGTAAAAAAACTGCCAAACCAAAGAAGTACGTAAGTAGACTGAAGATAGGTTAATAGAGTTATTTTAGTAAAAGAAAAGTATTTTTCTACACTCTGTCATGTATCTCAGTTATTTTCCATCTTATTTTTTATATTTTCAGGCCGGTTTACAGGATTTTCTTTTGTTATCCGACGTAAATGTAACAAAAATCCTTTGGTGTCTGAAGCCTACAGATTTAAGAAACTCAATTGAGCGAAAAGGGGTAGGTTTATCGCGCTCGGGTGGATTTGTCCAAGAATGGGGTGATTGCGCCGATTCCCAAGGCCACTCTGTTAACAGGGCCAGATTTGGAGGTCTAGAGCACAGATTAATATACAACGTGGAAGGGACGTACCTGTATTATATATATACACGCTGAATTTTCATTGGTTTTGGAAAAAAAATGTCGTATAGTAAATAAATTCCTCTATCCCAGTCTTTCCCAAAGTGGGCGATAACGCCCCCTTGTGGGCGCTGCAGGTCTCAAGGGGGGCGGTAAGAGACCCAGAAAGAAAATGTTTTTTTTTTTGCTAGGAGCTTTATTTAGCTAGGAGGCCTCTTAAACAACGACTGCAAGAGCTCTCGACTCTCAACAACAACCACATAAATATCATCCTCCACTTTGAGAATAAATATTTACATAATATACATATATAGGTCACAATAATTAATTAATTTAATTTGAAGTTATAGTGGTTTTTAAATAGGTAAAAAAATGGGGGCGCTAAAAAAATATTTATTCTCAAAGTGGGCAGTAGACGAAATAAGTTTGGGAACCACTGCTCTATCCATATACGTAATCCAAATTTCTGTATGTCTTTAGATTAAAAAGTTGCGTTAGTGATTTTCGATCGAGACCACGTAGTTATGCCGGCCAAAACAGCTGCGTGGATGTTGATGACCTCCGCCGGCCCCGGCAGGCGGTGTTTGGCGGCGGTACTACTTATTGATCTCACAATTTTGCTTTCGAGTTTTAGTCAACATTTTTTGTTTCTGAATTTTTATTTTGACTAGCTAATTAGGTCTTACTAACGATGTCTATGAAGTGGCCTTCGGCTCCAAAACCAATTAAATATCACCGTGTAGAACCACGGGCTATACTAGATCACTTTAGTAATAATGGAATTACATTTAAGAAACAGTAAAAGAACAAAAAAATTGACATTTCCATACTAAAGTGTGCAGCCGTCTAGAAAATGTATATGGAATGTCAAAAATTTCTTTGGTCTCTTTGCTGTTAATTTAATTTTATAATGCTATAGTAATATACGTTGTATTTTTGGCACAGCTAAAAGAACATTTTCCATTGCCTTCTCCAAGCCTATTACCACGCTAAATAAGGACATTGTTAAGTAAGACTGCTTCATACGATCAGAGGCCCACTGTACCTGACCCAGTGCAAATCTAATTACGCCTTGTGCCCGGTTATAAACGTTCAGAGTACTTCAGTTACTCAGTTGCTCTGATTTAATTAAGTACATTAGACATACTCGTAGGTACATAACTGGCAAAGAAGCACGTTGTGTACGAAGGGATTTATACCCGACTGCGCAACGTAAGTGGTGTTCTAAAAAGATTCAAGTAACTACTTACTTTTATTTTGTGGTACCTACTAACAGTGACGTGCGATTAATATTTAATTTACGGGATAGGCATTAATTACGAGAAGGTCTCCATATAGAACAAAATACATTTTTCGCTAGTATCCGACTTTATATTAGGGTGGCACAGGGTAGAAGAATTCTATGTATCTGTATGAAATGCACGCTACATGCGTAGTGCCTTTTTCTTATAAAACATTTATGTCATAAAAGCCAGGTATAAATGAATTAATGGATTGAAATAAACGAGTTGATAAAAATATTACTTTTACGCCTTATATAGCACATTCTGCTATTTAACACTACTTTGGCATTTCACAGCCAGTAGCGACATTTTCAACGACACAAAGGACTGTCCAATACGAAGTTTCCCCCAGACTAAAAGGCCGTAACAATAAAAACTCTAATACAAAAAGGCGTAAGTACTTACGCTTTATTCGTCTAACAGAGAGGCTTGATTGCTTTACCAAGTTACAATCGCCCTTAATATAATTACTCCAACTTTCTCAGACGATGTCTGAGTAGGTCGTGAACCGTGGA
Organism: Acrobasis consociella; assembly: GCA_963555685.1. Taxonomy (NCBI): domain Eukaryota; kingdom Metazoa; phylum Arthropoda; class Insecta; order Lepidoptera; family Pyralidae; genus Acrobasis; species Acrobasis consociella. The sequence continues at coordinate 2,537,406 of OY743118.1, forward strand.
TATAGATCTATACATTTAGTATTACGGAAATAGAGTGAATCTACACCGTGAAAGAAACATACCCGTAAAAAATCAAACCCAAGGCTATAACTAGATCACTGTATTATAATGTTAATATAATAACAATCAAAAAACAAATAATTAAATTTTTAACAAAAAAAACAACCGACTTTAATTTTTTTCAGGAGTTTCTTCCATGTCTCCAAAGTTCTTCATCGTGTCTTCACCAAATTAATATGGGACTAATTTGGGAGTAAGGGCTTTCAAGTAAAAAAAGAATCATCAAAATTGGTCCACGGTTGCCGAAGATATCGCGTCACATACATACAAAAAAAAACATACAATCGAATTGATAAACTCCTTCTTTTTTGAAGTCGGTTAAAAATAATTAGACATTCCCATACAAATTGCCCGTGCGGCTGCACTCTTTAGTATGGAAATAGCGTTTTTTTGCAGTTTTTGACTGTTATTTTAACTTCATTATACTATAGTAGTCTAGTATAGGCCGTGGTTCGTTTTATTACGGGTATGTCCCTCCCGCGGTGAATACATTTATTCTTACTAGGTTAATGTATTAGATTTTATTGATTATTGCTGATTTAATCAATCTAAGTGTAGGTAAATAAGTCTTCAGGTAAGTGAAGGCAAATATGATTGCGTTGGCCGTGAGTGCCGTGACTGATATACCATACATACATACATACTATCACGTCTTTATCCCTAATGGGGCAGACAGAACATTTTGGGTCTTGCGGCTCTATGCAGAACCCAGGGCCGCAAGACCCAAAAGCCACTTTTAGCGTCATGGTGGGCGAGAAGGTGGAAAAGCAATCAATACAGTGATGGGTTGCTAGCCGCATCGCCTGTTAACATGATTCGCATTTTTGCCCATTCCCTCGATCGGCTTTTACGATCTGCGCGGGAAGAGAAGCAGCTGGTACATTCTAAGTTTTTTTTCATTTCTCCCAGACCAGCATGGGAGCTGATATACCATACCTACATATACAACGTGAAAGGGACATAAATCGAACCATTGGCTATACTAGATTTCTATAGAATAATAGAATTAAAATAACGATCAATAAACCAAAAAATAATCGACATTCCCATACAACTCGGGCGACTGCAAACTTTTGTATATGGAAGTGTCAATTTTTTTTTAGACTATTATTCTAGTTTTATTATACTATAGTTATCTAATATAGCTCGTGGTTAGATTTATTACGGGTATCACTTCCACGGTGTATATAACGTTACTTGTATGCGTAGACTCTATCAGCCATATTCATAAAAATCTGTAGTACAACATTAGGTACCAATTTAAGATTTATTTTGTCAAAATCATAAAAAGTTTGCATCTCTTTATATTAGTAGCATACTTACTATATGTATGAATGAACGATTTATCACAGATTTGTTATGAATTGAAACTGTAAAGTTGGAATAGTGAATGTGAATTTTGTTCATTTGTCTAACCACATTTCTGAAACTCAGAATCAGCTAATTGGTCATTTTCGTGGGGAGTAGATTAAAAGAACCTTTTTACAGATAATATCTTAGTACCTGGGTGACCGAGCTTTGCTCGGTCGGTTACATCTCAAACATTAACTACATTTTTTAAACTTGTCTAAAAACAGTACAAAATAAAAAAAAATATATAAACTTGAACATCAAAAAAAACAAAAGTAAGTCACCGAGTGGGATTCGAACCCGTAACACTCTTTCTAGCGGTCAGCATCCTTAACCACTGAGCTAAGCGGATGGCGGCCCGCGCGAGGAAATTAGCGACCATATTCTGCGTGAAAAGAAAAACTAATGAAATCTCGAAAACACGCGTTTTCCCAAACATAAGACTAATCTAGATCGATTGTTTACCCCCAAAAACCCCCATATACTAATTTTCAGCAAAATCGTTAGAGCCGTTTTCGAGATCACGGAAATTTATAAATAAATAAATATACAAGAATTGCTCGTTTAAAGATATAAGAGTACCTGGGCGACCGAGCTTTGCTCGGTTACATCTCAAACATTAACTAATTTTTTTTAAACTTGTCTAAAAACAATGCAAAATAAAAAAAAATATATACACTTAAACATAAAAAAAACAAAAGTAAGTCACCGAGTGGGATTCGAACCCGTAACACTCTTTCTCGCGGTCGCTATCCTTAACTACTGAGCTAAATCAAGGCCACAGTACATACAGTATTCTATCTTCATACAAACGGTCGGAACGCAAGTTATACCTACGCGCCTCGAAGGTCGGTATACATTTGTTCCGTGACTCGGTATACAAACAGTCGGGATTGCGCCGCAGTGGCGAACGGTGTTTTGTTGTAAGCAGCGTGCTATTTGTGAACACTTATTAAGAAGGTATATTATTCTTTTTCTTGTGGGATAATACTATGGCAAAACACAGACAATATTGTGCTGTTTTTGGTTGTTTGAACTCGTCAGTAAAGTAGTTTTTATAGGAGTACCTACTAGGTAGTACCTACGTCGTTTATTAAGTATTTCAGTTTCTCCACTGAGTAAATTACCTGGATTAAAAATAAATAAGTGATAAGGTTGAATTGAAGACAGACTTAACCCACGACCAGGAGTGAGGTATTTTACATACGCTCGCGATAAAAAAAAAATAGTAGGTAAGTAGGTAGTAGTTTCCTAGGCTACATGTCTACTTACTACTGTAGGAACTTAGCTACTTACATATACCTATTATTGAAATATGCAATTTATGTTTATTAAATATGCTAATAATAAAAAAAATAACACGCTTCCTTTTTCATTCACCTTACAATCACAAAACTAGTCACTTAAGTAGGTAGACGAAATTAAAATACGGGCAGCCCTAGCGCACGCGTGGCGTAGGTATGTTTTTCAAGGACAGCGCCGAGTTGTTCTACTGTATGATATCTTTACCGTGTCAAGGCGGTCGCGGCGCGACGAAATTAGCGACCATATTCTGCGTGGAAAGAAAAACGCATGAAAACTCGAAAACACGCGTTTTCCCAAACATAAAATTAATCTAGATCGATTATTTACCCCCGAAAACCCCCATATACAAATTTTCAGCGAAATCGTTAGAGCCGTTTTCGAGATCACAGAAATTTATAAATAAATATATATATATACATACATACATACAAGAATTGCTCGTTTAAAGGTATAAGATTTCCAAAATTTTTAGTTACACTGAGTATGGTACCTACACATACAAAGAGCGTGCAAAACTGTTTACATATCTCTAATTACAAATAGTATTTGACATAAATATTTATTTGTAGTTCCCATAACAATCTGCTTGTTATCCCCAATCTCCGGGGATCAGAGCCACCGGGTAGGTATAGTGTAGGTACATCCCGCCGCACAATCAGTAGGGATCGGGGAATCGGAATATCGGATTGTTATCGGAAAACTACGATAACATTACATACCTATACGTCGTGGATATGAAATATTTCAATGTCGAATTGTTGATAAATAAGTCTGCTATTTGTACAAAACGGGGAATGTTTGGCAATAATATTCGATCCATGGCGAAAGTCTCCTAATATTTTTGGGAGGAAACACAAGCTAAACAAAGCTTACTTATAAACATCAATGAGACCTCTCCAACCCGTCTAGCGTGGAGAGTGTAGGCCAAGTCCTCAGGCTGCTTGGTAGTACAGAGAGGGTCGTGCTCTTGCAGTAGAGACAAAAAGACCTGATGATAATTTTTGAGGGTATTCCTCGAAGCACATCCATTTTGAGGTGCACCTTATGAGGCTTACCTTAACTATTCCTCGGAGCGTATCTTTTAAAACATGGGTGCGCTTAGAGGAATAACATCTTAATATTTTTGAAATATTCCTCGAAGCGCACCTTTTACTTGCGCTTACGATAGCAATTAAAATTAATGTTTTATTATTTTTAACGCCTCATTAGGTGCGCCCATAGCTTATTGAAATTTTCGCCCATTCCATCTATGGTTTTCATCGATTTGTACAGGAAGAGAAGCAGCTTGTACATTGTAAATTTTTCTTTTCTCCCAGACAAGCATGAAAGATGGTCTGAATAAGTGCAGCTAATGCTTTGAAATTGTAATTTTCTTTTTTTCCTTTATCGATAAAACCAAATACTTACCAATACTTATTTCTGTAATAAATTAGCAAACGCAAATCCGGTACAAACGGATGCTGTATATACATACATACATAGTCATACAATCGATAGATCAACATAAACATCTGGTGATCTACTGCGCCATTAAAAACCCTATTACGAGAGCCATAAGGCGCAAATTAAGCGTAACGACCGGTGATAAGGCCCGACACTTATAGGTTGAACTTGAGTCTTATTGCTCCTGGCGTAAGGGTGAATTTCGGATGGTTTATCGTTGTACTTAGTCTGTTATAAAATACATCAGTTTCCTTTAAGGCGAAACTGTTTTACAAGGCTTGTAATGGTGAAATTGTGTTACAAAGTTTGTAGATAGTATTGGAACATGTACCTACCTATGTACTAGGACCAGGATGTTAAACAATAATTGCCTTTAGTAGCTACATAGGTTTGTGCTCACAAATAACAATAGTACTTTGTAGAGAATAGTATTTAGTATATTTAATATAGGTATACATTATTTTTAATTCAGAACAAATAATTTAATAGGGGATTCAATCCCTCATTTTGAACAACTTTTCCCAATAAATATTCTCAAACAAATCAAAGTAGTCACGTGATCTATAATTATATAATATAATAATACATTTCTTTATTGCACCAACTAAGAATGACAATAATTGTTTAATCTTATGTACTAGACTTATACCTATGAATCCCAGCTCAGCTATGTGCCGCGGTGTGAATCACAGAGCTGGTTTACAATTAGAAAACTTATAGTAAAAAAAGAAAGATACAACTTAGTGCCAAGCATTGTCCACCAGCTCACCCTTGGGACGCAGCAGAAAATATGTATTAATGGATTTCACCTTAGTTGTAGTTTTACATATTTTGTCAGAATAATTGTTTCTACCCTCCGTACTAGTTTGCACTGTATGACGGCAGGGCAAAATTAGATATGAATTTTTTTTCGTATTACGATTATATTCACTGGGAAAAGTTGTTCAAAATGATGGATTGCAATACATTGAATTTGTACTGAATTAAAAATAGACTTGTATAACGTCTAGCAAGATACACTGAATCTGCTTTAAGGGAGAATGACCATGATACTCAACTTTCCCAAAGGAACATGTATCCAAATAAGAAATAAATTTTTGGTTTACATATAGGTACAAACTCGGCTCTAAAGGAAGAGGAAAAGGAGGCCAGAAATTCTTTCTCATATTTCTTTATATTACGTTCCTTGAGGAAAAGGTGCTCAGCACCATTGACTGATTTTCTCCAAAAATAGTTTCAGTATATTAGGTTGGTTGTAGATATACGCTATAACGAAAAAGGTTTTCCTGTTAATATTATTAAAAAACCTTTTCCTCTACTTATAAATCCTTTTTTAATATGTAAAGGGGCTTAATCATCCATCCAAAATCATTGAATATGCATGTTTCACTCACTGCCCGTCAATACGTCTTCCTTTTAACGCACACACCAACGTCGCTTATCGATCTCGTCGAGATATACAATATATAACATACATATGACACCAAAAGTTACTCTTAACATTCGAAAATAATTCGTATTGCTGAGTGCGTGGAATCTAATTTCGTTTGCAGCACCGCGACCTACAAACAAGGGTAGGATTAAATTGCAACAGACCCGTATTTAGACTTATGAAATATTCCTTTTTTGTTCTGTCATTATTTTTATGTAACTACTGGCATTTCTAACAATCCGTGAGCTGTTAGTGAATAAAAGTAGGTACATATATTTTTTCTCTGGTTTTCTTTTGATGAATGTTGGAATAAAAGTTTTACTGTTATTGCCTCGGAAATAGGCATCAATAAAGCTATATTAGCAGCGAAGGCTGTTTTTCTGCCTCCTCACTGAAATAGAAATAAAATATAGAGGCGGGCGGCGCGGCGCTTACTGCTTTTATGGCGTGTACCTACCTACTTATTTTATTAATTCAAATCACTTTGAATACGTAATTGAGACGTAAGTTTAGTTTATAAGCTTTTCATGCACATTTTTTGTCACTCCCCGTTTAGGTATCAAAAATATACCTACATTATTACTATGCGTATATTATATGGTAAATTCAGTGATATGAATCGTATCGCTAGAGTAATAAGAATGAAATTGACTTGCAATGCACTTCTAGATATGTAAAGGAAAAGGTGCCGAGTTCTGACGCGAGCTAAATTAAACCATATCGCTGACGACATTGAGTAGATATTTCTTTGATTTCCTTTGCTGAGTAAGACTTCTGTACGGCAGCACTAGTACTTATTCTGTAGTTCAGTCGGAGAGGAGCGCAAAGCGCAAATTTGCTATCTTGTCATTTTTGAACGTTTATACACTTAAGGCCCAACGCAGACGACAGACTAAAAAGTACGGCACGGTTTAGTCTGTCTTCTGCGTTAGGCCTAATTCGGTCTTATTTTCAATTGATTTAGTAAATTGCTCGGGCATTTTTCTTTCTTAGACTTGCGTCACTTATCACCAGTACCCACTATTATAAGTAAGGTAACTCATTTAACTTTAAAAATGTCGCAATCTTATTACACGCTGTTTATGTCTAACAAAATATACTTAAATTAAAGGGTAGATTCAGTCCTGTGCTGACAACTATCCTCAAGGAACAGTTATCGTAATATGAAAATAAAATCCCATGCTGGTCTGGGAGAAACGAAAAAACTTAGAATGTACCAGCTCTTCTCTTCCCGCGCAGATCGTAAAAGCCGATCGAGGGAATGGGCAAAATGCGAATCATTTTAACAGGCGATGCGGCTAGCAACCCGTCACTGTATTGATTGCTTTTCCATCTTCTAGCCCACCATGACGCTAAAAGTGGCTTTTGGGTCTTGCGGCCCTAGGCTCTGCATAGAACCGAAAGACCCAAAATGCTCTGTCTGCCCCATTAGGGATAAAGACGTGATAGTATGTATGTATGTATGAAAATAAAATTGCTTTCCATCCAAACTGTATCCATACAATAAGTTATTTTTGTAAAGGAAAATAAATAATCATGAATTATTATTATTTATTAAACTTATATATATTTATGGAAGGTTAATAATTATTTTTCATATTTCGATACATGTTTCGTGGGGAAAGTTTTTCAGTATCTTGGACTGAATTCATTGAATTTGGTTAGGTACACCCCGTATAATACAGTAGCGTGCCTTTTATACATATAGACACAAAGAATTTGTGCCAAACTTGTGTAACACAAAAATGTGTTTTGCTTTATATGCAGCCGTTCTCGTTATTTAGGTAAGGGAAGTTAAGGGATGCCAACCGTCTTATTATAATATAATATTATAGTATTTTATGCAACGTTGTATAAGTACGTCAAAAAATGTAAGTGGCGCAGATGCCACATTTTTATACATCTGTTGCATAAAATCCTTACTAATATTATAAATGCGAAAGTGAGTTTGAATATTTGTTAGTTTGTTTGATCCACTTCACGCTTTAACCACTGAACCTATTATGATGAAGGAAATAGGTTATAGTTTTTAACCCGCCAAGGGGAGCAAAGTACACGGGTACAGCTAGTACTATTATAATGACGAGGTTGGCATCCCTGTCAACTTATAATCAACTAGCAGTCCATCCCGGCTTCGCCCGTGGTACATACATAGCCTATGTCACTCAGGGATGACATACCTATCCAACAGTGAAAGAATTTTTAAAATCGATCCAGTAGTTTCGGAGCCTATTCAATACAATCAAACAAACAAACAAACAAATCTTTCCTCTTTATAATATTAGTGTAGAAGTACTATTATAATGACGAGGTTGGCATCCCTGTCAACTTATAATCAACTAGCAGTCCATCCCGGCTTCGCCCGTGGTACATACATAGCCTATGTCACTCAGGGATAACATACCTATCCAACAGTGAAAAAAATTTTAAAATCGATCCAGTAATTTCGGAGCCTATTTAATACAATCAAACAAACAAACAAACAAACAAACAAACAAACAAACAAATCTTTCCTCTTTATAATATTAGTGTAGATAAGCTACCATCAAATTGTCAGCGAGTCAACATCGCGTGCGTTGCACGCAGCACGCCGCACGCAGCACGCACTAGGAATGTCGCGCGACTTCTCTTCCGTTAGGAATTCTCGCGAATCGTGAATATATGTTGCGTGGATTTTAATCAAAACGAAAGTAGGAAAATCGCGTATTTTGTTTATCATTTTCCGAGAAATATTACGCACTTTTTGATTGCTTGTTGTTGTTGTTTCGTGTGTAAACAAAGCTCTTTATTAAGTTATATAATTATATAACTGAGAAAATAATATTATCCGGTAAACAAATATGTATTCTGCTCTGTCATATACATAACAAATCTGAGTTATGTACTAAATTAGTCATTTAATAAGTATATATTCTGTTATTAGTATTACGGGACTTACCGCGATTAATATCGGTAAGTCCCGTAATACTAATAACAGTAATTGTGACCGTGAAACTCTAAAATCATATAAGTATATGTGCTACTTTAAAGCAATAGCGTGCATTTCATACAGACAAGTAGAATTTGTCTACTCCATGGTATAATAAAATAAGGTATTCTCTTCCCGTGACAGCTGATGACGTAGGTGGAACTTGACTACGTCATCAGTTTGATGTGTTGCCACTGTGTGAAATTGAATTACCCGAGCGTAATGCATTTTTGAACTTTATATACCAATTCCAAATTAATAATATCAATTTATAAAATATTTAAATGATGAATCACGCGAGAATCGCGAGATACTAAATAGCTAAGTTACTTAATATTCATGAACTAATTGAGAAAGTCCTTAAATTTACTGAAAAAAACAACCAGTGGCAACACTTTGTGACGTAGTCAAGTTCCATCTCGGGAAGAGAATACCTGTTTTATTATACCATGGTCTACCCTGTCTATCCTTAGAGCAAGATTACACGCTCAGTATGGCATCAGTTCAGTCCATCAGTCTGCTCAGAATGATCGGAGAATGATCGTGTAACCCACGAACTGACAGACTGATGGTCCGGACTGATGAAAATTAAATGTTTTAAATAATTTTGTCAGTCCGTTTTGAATGATGAAAGAATGATGGGAGACTGATCGTGTAACCCGCTCGTATCATTCTCGCGTCAGTCACCGTCCGCGACGCAATGGAGCAAGACCTTTTATGCGTTTCTTTAACAGCAAAGCTATAATTATCATAGCACACGCTATCTTGGTATCGTCGCAAAATGTCCCATTCGCAAAACGTCCCTTTCGCAAAATGTACCCTGGTAGCAAAATGTCCCTTTTCCAAAATTTATAAAATTAATATCAAGTGTGTTTGTTTGTTGCGCCTCCACGCCGGCCGTAACTACTGAACCAATTATCATGAAACTAGCTTTTGCGACTCCGCTCGCGTTAATATCGATCCCTAAACAGTAAATTTTCGGGAAAACAAGTAGCCTATGTGTTAATCTTAATAATAATTAATAATTGCATCCAGTGCGGATTCGAGAATGGTTTATATTTATTACGGGTATGTCCCTTCCACATTGTCTAAAAACATGAAATTTTGCGAAAGGGATATTTTTGCCACCATGGGACATTTTGCTACCAGGGGACATTTTGCTGCTAGGGGGACATTTTGCGAAAGGGACGTTTTGCGAAAGGGACATTTTGCGACTAGGGGACATTTTGCGTATGGGACATTTTGCGACGTTACGGCTATCTTTTCCTTATAATATCCATAACTGAGCACTGATAAATTGACAACTGACCGTCGGCTCCGTTGACTAAACGGCGACTGACGTACTTTTTATCAGTCTGCTGTCAGTCTAGATTGACCGTGTAACCGTGAAAATCATCCATCATTCTGGCATCAGTCAAGTCAATCCAGACTGATAGACTGAAATGATGCCAAACTGAACGTGTAATCTTGCTCTTATATAATGTCGGATACTAGCGAGAAAAGTAATATGTTCAATATGGAGCCGTTCTCGTAATTTAGGCAAGATTAGTGCCTACCCTGTTAAAAATAGTTGTGCACTGCACGTCACTGCTTTAAAGAGCGACTTTGGCAGAAATATCAGCTCTCCTAAAATTGGTAGCATTGCAACGCATATTTAACTAAATAAGGAGTGCAGATTTATATGTTATGTGAACTTATGTGGTATGTCTTTGTCTCGAACGGGGTAGACAGAGCTCAGCTACCACACCCTAAGGCAGCTCTTATCGTGATGTCGGTAAGTGAGTTGCTAGCTGAGTCGCATCGCCTATCAAAATTATTTAGTTTAGTTCAGAGTTCAGTCAGACTAACTTGAAAATTTCGAGAAATATACGAAAAGGTCTGGAAATATCTCGCAACAAATTTTTACACGAAAATTCTCGAGACATGTTTTAACATGTCACGAGAATTTCCACAAATTTTTTGAAGGAAGGAAATTTCGAATTTCTCTTCGGCTCATTTCTAGTGATTATGAAATAATTAAATCTTCAAGTTCAGACACAGAATATGTGTAAATGGTATTGTTCAGATTCAACATAATTTTCCAAAACTGAAAACCTGACTACAAAACCAAACTACCCAACTGATTTTGATAAAAATTTTGATTTTAAGAAAGTAAATCTGCACAAAATCATCATTTGTCATGATCATTGTCAACGCGATTATTATTGCCAAAAAACTGATACCAAGAAACTATTACGTCACTAGCCTAGTATTTGATATAAATCCCATAGAAAATTTATGTCTTGACGTTTAGAAAAAAGTATCTGTTTTGAGTTGTTGGAAAATAGCGAATCGTTCTTCATCCAAAACGTATCGATTGATTTATCAAAGAGGATTTCATGATAGGATTATAAACATATACACAACGTGTATATTCACGTGTTCACATCCATATTTCACCAAAATATATTGGCCTGGCATAATACCATGGCAACTAAGCATCTGAAATACACGCCTCTCTGAAGCTGAATATCCAATGATGGAGTCGTATTACACAAAATAATCTCTTGTTACTTTCTGAGAAACGCCCGCAGATTTCCTTCAAATTATTTTCGTCTCTTGGATGGAATCAGATCATGTTTTTCTGGGAAATGTTTTTCAATCTTGGAAACAAACAAGTACGAATATAATGAGACTAATGAGGCTTCGTTTTACCTAAATCCTTTTGGGGTTGGTGTGTATGTACTTATATGAATCTTATGATTTGCGAGAAAAGGTAAAAACTTTACTGTTATTAGTATTACGGGACTTACTGCGATTAATATCGTTTTTTGCCAGATATTTCGACGGCCCTTCTGCCGTCATGGTCGCTGGCCGACTGAGGAACTGCGATGGATGTTCGGCTGTCTAGGGTAACCATATCGGTCTACCCTCTTTGTCGTTTGTTACATAAATCCTTACACACAACACTGACGGTGTCCGTTCGGGAATTGTTTTTAGTTATTCGCACACTCTTTTTACAAAGCTCAATCACTGTATTCCACGTGCCCGACAACTTGAAGCCATCTTCTCGATTAAAATTTTACGGTAAAAACTTTGTACGATCTGATCAAAGAAACCAATCAAGAGAATGGGCAACAAGTTTACTTGCAGGCAAATTTAAAGAACCCGACGACATCTAGTGATAAGTGACGGAACTACATAACATATTGATATCGTTGCGCCATCTATTATTTGTCAGGTAAATTACAATACCCGAATTTGAAGTTATCACCCAATAACGACTAAACCGACTTTCATTAAACCACCGCAAGGGATGTTGCTTTCACTTAAAAAACCGCATCGAAATTGACGTTTCCGTTCGATCGTTACGATGCTACAGACAGATACTAGCGTCGAACTTGTAATACCCCTTTTTTCTGTGTATTTTAATTCCTATTTACCAATCTCGCCCACCATCAAGCTGAAATTTGGTCATGTACAAATTTTTGGACAGCATCCTCCAGCACTGGAGCACCTAGGAGGCGAAGTGACTTATCGTCAATGATTTTGATGTTTGGAGCCAAAACATTAAATTTTGATGTGTAAAAAAATAGAGTTCACATTTTGAAAAGTTTAATTGAAGGCCAATATCACCGAAAGATTTTACAATTTTTTTTAGATCGGAAAGAACTGAAGCAACATCGCCTCCTAAAGTCCCGTCATCCAGGTACCATGTATTAAATTTGGATACTAAACGTTTGATTTGCTGAAACTAGCCTTTGAGTCTTGAGGCCCTGGGCTCTGTCTGCTTCTAGCCGCAAGACCCAAAACCCTCTGTCTGCCCCGTTAAGAAAATAAGAGGCTTCGCGCCTCTTAAGAGGGTGCTATGTACTTATACCTTCATAAGTTTACAGGGGAATATCCAGTCCACTAGTGTCCAAAAATTCAAATCAGATACTTTTGCTTTAACGTCAAAACTATGGGATTTGTATGAAATACAGGCAAATGACGTCAGTTTCTTAGAGTCAAATATCGCTCTTAATATCAGTTTTTCTGCAATAAAAAATCTAAAATCACATTGATAATGGATATGATCATAAAAAGTGGCATTATTTTGTGTCCTTTTTTTCCTTAAAAGTTTAAAATAATTCATTTTTGTTCCAGGAAAATTCCCAAGTGTAAAAAAAAGTTTCTTGGAATCATCAAATAGTGCTCTTAATATCAGTTTATCTGCCTTCATTATACCTAAAATCACGTTCGAAATGGATATGGATATGAGTATGACAAGTGACGTTTTGAGCCTTTTTCCTGACAGTACAAAGTTTGGATGTTTATCTATATATCTATATACATATAATAAAACAGTAAAAAAGTGTGTCTGTACATTAAATATATTTCCAAAAAAAATATTGGGGGCGATGGGGACGTAGTAATAAGGTAAGAATTTTAAAAAAAATGTCTGTCTGTAAGTCTGTTTGTCTGTTTGTACACACTAATCTTCGGAAATACTGGACGGATTCGAATGAATTTTTTTTTGTTATATAGCTATTAAGCCTGGGCAACATATAGGGTATAAATGATTTTGGAAAATGGAACGCCTGATGCAGTACCATAATGGTCCAGCTAAACTATAAGAGATATAAAAATGCCGCCTTTTTAAAGTTGTTCAGCCTGATGAGCATTTTCCAGAGACATAAAGTCCACGCGAACGAAGTCGCGGGCTTCGGCTAGTCTACCTAAAAAATGTATTTGTTATAATTATAGTATCATTAAGTAAGTACCCCAAAACACAAGTCTTGATCTTACTTTGAGCTCAATTTGTGTGATTTGTCCGTATGTATTTATTATTATATTATTTTTTCCGGAGAGCATGCATGAAAAGAGTTATGAGTGTTGACGAAGCAAAAGAGGTTTGCAAGGATCGTAGTAAGTGGAAATCCATAGTGTCTGCCTACCTCCATGGGAAACAGGTGTGAAAATATGTACATCAACGGGATACTAAGCTATTTCAATTAGATTGTCCATCGAGCCGGCAGGCTCATTAGCCAGAGCAGGATTCAGTGCCGTTTGATGAAAATGGGCACAAATTGTGTCTGTGTTGACTTGCTGCTTGCATTCCAGTCGGGTGGACGTCGCTGCGTCATCCTCTTTAATTGCATTTAGTACTTATATAACGGTGTACGTGTATTTACAACTTACATACATACGTCGTGTGTGTTGTGTTTGCCTGTGTGGGTGGGTACGTACATAGTAATAGACTTTTTTACTGCGTAAAAAGACCACACTAGCCGAGTGCGACAGATAATATGATAAGTGTCATCTTCATAAGAGCAAAAGAGATAGCATCAATTTGACAATGTGACAAGTTTTCATACAAAACATGTCACCCTGGCTCGAACAACGTTACACGAAAATTTGATTTTCCAAATTGTAATCTGTGTTAATTTATAAGTTATCTTATACTGGAAAGATGGTATCGTACTGCTTTACCCATAGTTTGTGTATTAGGTACAAATACAACCCATAAAAAGTTACACAGAAATATTTCGTTTCTGGTCACATTTTACAATACTCTATATCTATCTTATACCTTCTAAATCTATGGGTACGTAGGTGATGTATGCAAGCTCTATACACTCTATACTTTTAATCATCTGTTTTTTTGACTTGATGACTAGGGACTAAACTACTGATTAAACGGTGACTTTTTAACTTCTCTACAGTCGGTGCTAACTTTAAACTCACTCTTATACAACGTGGAAGGGACATAGCTACCCGTAATAACCATGGGCTATAAAGCACTTTAGTATAATGAAATTAAAATAAAAGTCAAAATTTTAAAAAGAAATTTTAAGCATTTTCTTACAAAATTGAGCAGCCGCCTGGGCAATTTATATGGGAATGTCGAATTTATTTTTGTCTTTGACTGTTAAATTTTTTATGATCATTATAATGATCTAGTATAGCCCGTGATTCGATTCATTACAGGTTTGTCCCTTCCACGTTGTATGCAGTCGACGTCCCTTCCCTTCAGTCACAATCCCTTTAATATTCCTGATCTTATCTCCATATTCGTCACCCCACACATCCCGTGAGATGTTAACTCATTCGGAATCATTGTGAATTCCGAATAAGTTTTGGAGATTGATTCCATAGAAATCGTTATATACACGTTGATTTTTTATTGGTTTTGGAGCCGAAGGCCACTTAATAAGAATCGTTAGTAGGACCTAATTAGCTAGTCAAAATAAAAATTCAGAACAAAATTTTTTTGACTAAAACTCGAAAGTAAAATCGTGAGATCAATAAGTAATGACGCCGCCAGCCGGCCGCCGGGGTCACGCGAGTTCACGCGATAGTTTTGGACCAGTGTACTACGTGGTCTCGATCGAAAATCATTTTTATAACTTTTTTATCTTATGTCATACACAAATTTGGATTACGTATATGGATAGAGTAATTTATTTACTATATGACATTTTCTTTTCCAAAACCAATGAAAAGTCAGCGTGTATATCCGAAGTGTACCCTTGGTTACGTTACGGCAGAATTACGGCTTACACATTTCATTCCAGTCAATATTCACCGATCATTCGAAGACAGCCTGGACCAATTTGGAAAATTCATGGAAAATTATTTTTCGTTAAATTAGGAGAGAGAGAGAGACAGACAGAGAAACACGCGCACGCCGCACGGCTTACAACTATAGCAAAAAGTGTCGTTACAACTTTTGGTCTTAATTTTTTCCGTCGAGCCTCCTTTCGCAACGCGCGATAAGGAACTTCGTTCCAATAATGTATTTTAATATGTTTAGAGTATGACTTACGTACGACACAGAAGTCATTGCCAAAAACTTTGTTAAGTTCACGTTTATAAAAAATAAATTACTTAAGTATGGCTAAAATAACAAATGTTTTTCTTGTTTGTTACAGGTAAGTAGCTACATGTTTTTCGCCGTTTTGACGATGGATCTGCATGACATAAACCTAATGGAGTAAGTATTAAATACATACAGGGTGTAAATCTGTAACCTTGCCATATTCTTCGACGCACTCATAATCTTATACCTTTAAACGAGCAATTCTTGCATATTTATATATAAATTTCTGTGATCTCGAAAACGGCTCTAACGATTTCGCTGAAAATTGGTATATGGGGGTTTTCGCGGGTAAACAATCGATCTAGATTAGTTTTATGCTTGGGAAAACGCGTGTTTTCCAGTTTTGATGCGTTTTTCTTTCCACGCAGAATATGGTCGCTAATTTCGTCACGCTGGCCGCTTTCCGTTTGGCTCAGCGGTTTAGAGTTGCGGACCGCTAGAAAGAGTGTTACGGGTTCGAATCCCACTCGGTGACTCACTTTTGTTTTTTTTATATTCAAGTTTTTAGTAATTTTTTATTTAGTATTGTTTTTAGACAAGTTTAAAAAATGTAGTTAATGTTTGAGATGTAACCGAGCAAAGCTCGGTCGCCCAGGTACTGTTATTTTAATTTCGATATACTATACACGCTGACTTTTCATTGGTTTTGGAAAAAAAAATGTCGTATAGTAGATAAATTCCTCTATCCATATACGTAATCCAAATTTCTGTATGTCATAAGATAAAAAAGTTGCGTAAATGATTTTCGATCGAGACCACGTAGTTATACGCCGGCCGCCAGCTGCGTAATGTCGATGACCGCGGCCCGCCGGCGAGTGGTGTATGGCGGCGGTACTACTAATTGATCTCACAATTTTACTTTCGAGTTTTAGACAACATTTTTTGTTTCTAAATTTTTATTTTGACTAGCTAATTATGTCTTACTAACGATGTCTATGAAGTGGATTTCGGCTTCAAAACCAATGAAAAATCATCGTGTAGTAATTTAGTGCTTATTTGATACATTACGGGTATGTCCCTTCCATGATGTTAAAGTCATATGAACAAGCGATCAGTAACGAGCAAATCCAATCATGTGCAACATACGTGACGTGACTCGGGCTGATTGAAGGGATGAATTAATGCATGAATACACTGTAATTCACGCTGTACTGTACACTACACATCATAAAATATCTAAGCAGACAGATACATTAAATAATAAAGTTAAATAAATAAATAAAAATAAAATACATTAAAATACAAATTCAATATATTCCATGTAAGTAGGTATGCCAGAAACTAAGATACAGTTTTTGCATACAGTCGTCATATATTTGGTTAATCAGCTTATGTTTATTGTTTTTACATCGTAAGGTTCTATTCCATTAAATATGTATCAAATTAATTGGTTATTAAACTAGCCAGGTCAAATGAGTTATAGAAGAATAAGAGTTTACACTTGACCGTGTCGGAGGCATCTTACTACCTATCTCTTTCGAGTTTCTTGGAGACAAATAGCGCTCTTAATATTAGTCTGCATTACTAATCTAAATCCACTTTGAAAATGGATATGAACATGACAAGTGACATTATATTGTGACGTTTTATTTTCTTAACATTACCAAATAATTTTTTTTTGAATCTGGAATGTACCCGATTGAGTAAAACACCGTATTATATATTACTTATAATAAATATAGTATCGTTAAGTTAGTATCCCATAACACAAGTCTCGAACTTACTTTAGGGCTAGCTCAATCAGTGTGATTTGTCCCTTTATATTTATATATTTATCTTATTCTTATACCTTTAAACGAGCAATTCTTGTATAATTATTTATTTATATATTTAAAAAATTTCTGTGATTTCGAAAACGGCTCTAACGATTTCGCTGAAAATTGGTATATGGGTGTTTTTGGGGGTAAACAATCGATCTAGATTAGTCTTATGTTTAGGAAAACGCGTATTTTCGAGTTTTCATTCGTTTATATTTCCACGCAGAATATGGTCGCTAATTTCGTCGCGCCGGCCACCATTAACTTAGCTCAGCGGTTAAGGATGCTGACCTCTAGAAAGAGTGTTACGGGTTCGAATCCCACTCGGTGACTTACTTTTGTTTTTTTTTATGTTCAAGTTTATATATTATTTTTTTATTTTGTTCTGTTTTTAGACAAGTTTAAAAAAAATGTAGTTAATGTTTGAGATGTAACCGACCGAGAAAAGCTCGGTCACCCAGGTACTATTTATTTATATTACAATGCTGTTAGGCCGGCAACCCCACGAAACCCCATTCGTGGTCCCCTTGTTGTACCCCGTCCAATCAACCAAAATGACGTGACGTCCGAAACACTGACAAAATCATTTACGCCAGACTAGTCAGTCTGAGCCCAGATTAGTTTCAGGTCTAATTAGTGTCTGCGGACACTATACCCTGCAGCAGACCAGGGGACTGATAATAGAACCAATCAGCTAAAACACACTTGACAAACAATAATTGAAAACCGTTACTACAGATGACAGATAAAATGAGCTATGCAGTGTGTAAATCTATAACCTTGCCATATTTTCAGATGTACTTATACTGTTCAAGACGAACAACTTTCTCCAAAGAGCAGAGATCTAATTATGAAATTAAAAAAATCCCCCTAACAAAATTGCTAATCAGCTGATTATCGATTTAGTATGAAAAGTCCAATTTCTTTTTCATATTTCGACTCATGTTCCTATGGGGAAAGTTTTCATTATGATCGGTATAGGTACGTCTGAGAATATGGCAAGGACAGATTTACACCCTGTATAACGTGTAACTAAATATCTTGAAACTATTTTAAAGGTGAATTCAGTCCATGATACTGAACATCTTTCTCTTAGGAACATATATCGAAGTATGATAAATATTTATTTGTTTGTAATAACTTTATTGTACCAAAACAAATACATATACAAAGAGAACATACAAAAGACCAAATATACAAAGGCCGACTTATCCTTTGTACCTTTGGTATATTACAAACTAGGTACTACCTAATTTCCCATCACTTTTTTCCATATAGGTTGCCTGGAAGAAATTGCTTAGTGATAATGCCGCCTGTAGCGTATTTCCTAGTTTTTAGGATATTTATGTGCTGTATTTATTTATTTGGTGCAATAAAGGGTATTGTTTTGTATTGTAGTGTATTATATGTATACGAGCAAACATATATTAAACAACAAAAATCTACAAAAATGTAAAAACGAGATAACAAAGGGACCCGGCCATACCGAGTTCTTTCACACTAACCACTAAGCGTAAGGGTACGCAGGGGGTGGTACATTTCTAGGTCAGGGGTGGCAAGGGGTGGGCCCCCTTGCCACACCCCCTGCGCCTCCCCATGCGTGCTCCAATTGGACTTCCTCCGTTTTTTCTCCGAGTCCAATTAGTACATTTTTGCTGCCTTCGGTAACTACTTATCTAAGAAATTAGTGAGTTTCCTTAATTGTAAATACCGATTGCGAGATTCCATTGGATTTTAGCGTTAAATAGTTTTTCTTGTTAAGAGTCCCCCGACCCTAGACTTCTCCATACAAACGTAGTACACGTTTAATTTTGAAACCACATGTCAGATTCCGGTAAAAATTGGTAATTGTAAAGAAATTGCAATTATCTAGGGTTATAACTGGATTCCTATGGTAAAATTATGAACTGGAAAGAAAATATAACGATTTAGAAGTTTCCCATACTAATGGTCAAAAATGATATAAAACACTATATTCTATTTCAAGTTCATATTTTTATTGTCGGAAACTAAATATAAACCTAGATAATTGCAATATCTTTGAAATTACAAAATTTTGCCCAAATCGGACATGTCGTTTTGAAATAAAACGTAGACTACGTTTGTATGGAAAGTTGTATTTTGGTCTAGGGTCGGGGGACCCTTAAGTAAAGTATTAGAGTCTGTTCAAGAGCCTCTGACGGGCGAAGTCTCGAGATCTTTTTATAAATTAAGTATAATTTGATAATAAATGAAATAAATTTGACCACATCCGTGGCGTAGCAGTCACCGTGCTAGTCCGCCGACGGCGGGAGGCCGGTTTCGATCCCCGATCAGGGCAAGTTGGAAAATGGCCTTTTTCAAATTGTCCTGAGTCATGAATACGTAGATATATATGTATTTGTAATAAAATATAGTATCGTTGAGTTAGTATCCCATAACATAAGTCTCGAACTTACTTTGGGACTAGCTCAATAATCAGTGTTATTTGTCCCTGTATAAGTATTTATTTATTGAATAATAAATCTATAGTACATAACGCAATTGTTAATGGTAATTTCATTTATTAAACTTCTTACCAAGTAAAAATTGGAGGGTATAAATGAATTTTCCAGGGTCCAGGTCCAGTGCTGCCTCCATTTGAAATAAATAATTTGAAATCGTTAAAAAATGTGCGCACATTAGCTAAAAGTGGTCGTTTTTCGCAAATGTGCGTAGAAAAGCTTCACGTTCTCACTTTAAACTGTAAACAGTAGTTCATAAAATAGTTTGAAGGGTAAGCTAGGGTTTGGTCAAGACACAATTTTAAATGATATCTCCGTTTCCTTACAAATGATTTATTTATTTCAAATGGAGGCAGCACTGGACCCTGGAAAATTCATGTATTCATTTTTAGTTTTTTCTAATTAAACAAGCAGAACTGACTAAGGAAAATGCATGTATCCCTTTTTAGTTTTGTCTATTTAAATAAGCAGAACTGACTAAAAGATACAGATTTTATAAAAAATACAACATTATAATATACATTGTCCTTTTTTATTAAGTACAAATATTTTAAGGGGTGATTCAGTCCATCATATGGAACAACTTTTCCCAATAAATGTATATCGAAATACGAAAAGAAAATTTTCATTTTTCGACTTAGTGACTACTTCAATTTGTATGAAAACCGAAAAAATATTTTTCGTATTTCGATATACATTTATTGGGAAAAGTTGTTCGAAATGATGGACTGAATCACCCCTTAAAATATTTGTACTTAATAAAAAAGGATATTGTATAAACCTACATTACCACTGACTGACTCACTGACAGAGTTGTTTGCCCTGTTGCGGGGTTGGTGGGGTTTAGGTTGATGTGCGGTCGTATAGAGGGTGCTCCAGTGAGTACCAGAAAAATCTGACATTTGAGGATCTGCGGGAACCTGATGTGGAAGGGGTACGGCCTGCAAAAACGGTTGGGGTTAGGGGTGTGATTTTTTTTCCATAATGTAGAAGATTATAAGCAATTTGACGAGAGTCATTTGTTTTTTTATTTTTTTCAAAATCCAAGATGGCTGCCATACATGCACAATTTTCCTCTATACAAATTTCATACAAACGGCCACTCCAAGTAACTAGGCGCAGCCAGAGGCCAAAAGCAAAGGCCACCCCCGCGAGGCCGCAGACCGAGCTGCGGGCAAGGGCGAAGCCCGAGCCACTCCCCCCTTCCTCTTGGATCCCCCCTCTAAGTAATCTTCACGAGGCCGGAGGCCGAGTAATGCGAGCCCGAAGGGCGAGCTGCGGGCGAGGGCGAAGCCCGAGCCACTCCCACAGCCCCCCTCTTTTACCCCCCCCCCCCCTCCCCCTCCCCGGAAGTAATTTTTACGAGGCCGGAGGCCGAGTAACGCGAGCACGTAGGGCGAGCTGCGGGCGAGGGCGAAGCCCGAGCCACTTCCCCAAGCGCAGTCAATTTTTTTTAATTTTTGAAAATCCAAGATGGCCGCCAAAAGTCAACTGCTTGCGATTTGGCTGAAAATCGATATCTATATGAAGTTTGAGCCCAAAAATTCAAATTTAATATTTTTCTTGGAATCCAAGATGGCGTCTAGATTTTAGAAAATTTCACTTATTTCGTTTATAACGTCTCACTGGGACTTCGTAGGGGTCTGAAATTTTGTACATAGGGGTAAAGCACCCCGCGGAACTCGGAACTGGAATCAGATTTTCGATCCAAAATGGCCCCCCCCCACACATATTTTGATGTTTCCTTTACTGACTGCAGTTTTTACCCATTTTCTCAACTGGACATGTTCTTTAGCCCATCTCAACAGCCGCACGAAAAACCGCGGGCTGCTTGCAGCCCGCGCAGCGCCCGAAAAGCTAGTTTATAATATATATTCACTCACATAGGGACTTACCTAATAGGATTGATGTAAGCCGATATTTAACGAAGTAGCCAATTAGCGTCGAGTACAAGAAAATACGTTTGAACAAATTTTACGCAAAAATATCTTAATTAAGACGGTTTATGAAAAAAAAACTCGTTACATCATCTAACGAGGAATAAGTACACGATGTTGTTATACTTTTTATTTGTAGCTGAAGATATTTAATATAAAAGGGTTGGTTTTTTAACAAAGCCTGATGCGGAAAGATTTTTATTTGTTAAGTTGGCATGGGTAAAACAAGTAAAAAGGTATAGAATAAAATCTTTAAAAAAAATTTTTAGGTTAGCTCTAATGGGACTCAATTTGTTTTTCTCGACTTCCCCATCATGTAGGGTATCCTTGAAAAAGTCTTTGAAAAATATTATGAGCTTGCATATTTAAGGAAGTTTATCAGAGCTCAGTATGGTTTACAAAATAAAAAGTTCAGGAGAATTTTATAAAAATTCAATAAAAAAGTCGTTTTAGGCGTTTATAATGGCGTGAACTCAAAGTCAGTATTCGTAACTAAGTACGGAATCCTATACTGAGTGTGGCCCGACACGCACTTGGCCGGTTATTACCAATTAAACTTATGAGAGCTAAAGTATCAATGGACTTAGAAGTTTTGCCTCCCACAGTCGTCCTATTGATAGTCGTCTAAAACGACTGAATTCGGCTTTTCCGACTGAAACTATTCGGCGTTTCCGACCACACTACGTAACCAAACCGCTTAGAATATTTTAAATTCCCTGATGCTTTAAAAGCAAAGTTTATTTCGGAAAGGGCAAAACAACTACAGTAATTCGATGATTGATAATGTTCTGTGACGTAATAGTTCAGGCAAAGGTTGGCGGTTAATGCCTGCTATCAGCTGATCCATAATTCACGATGGCATAACTTAAGGTCAATCGCTGAAACGGTGGCATTTCACGCCAATGCCATTTGGTCTGGGACGAGTTTGAATTCCAGAGGTTGACACATAGTGTGGTAACCTAGTATTGTCCGGCTTTCTTTCTCTCCTCCCTATCTTCCATGTTAGCTGGGACAGAAGAAAAACTGTACTAACCAGTTTCATAATGCCGAATATGCTGATTAAGGGAATAGTCATAAATGCAAATCATATTTTTTCAAAGATGTTCGGAAACGTAGGCATTATTATAGTAAAAAGAGAACTACTCCCATGAGATGAGAGCTCCCATGCTGGTCTGGGAGAAATAAAAAAGAACTTAGAATGTACCAGCTGCTTCTCTTCCCACGCAGATCGTAAAAGCCGATCGAGGGAATCGGCAAAAATGCAAATCATGTTAACAGGCGACGCGGCTAGCAACCCATCACTGTATTGATTGCTTTTCCATCTTCTCGCCAACCATGACGCTAAAAGTGGCTTTTGGGTATTGCGGCCCTGGGCTCTGCATAGAACCGCAAGACCCAAAATGCTCTGTCTGCACCATTAGGGATAGAGACGTGATAGTATGTATGTATGAGAACTACTCGTTCGGCAAAGCCAAACTTCCCGGCCTCTGCAGTAATGTACTATTATAAGCGAAGCGGTTAGGATCTATTACTATTTTGATTCCTTTCTCACCTCCTCGCCCACCATTGCGCTTAAAATGGTCTTTGCATCTTGCGGCTTTGGGCTGCTTGCTGCTAAGAGCCTCTTGTAGTTTAAGAGCTTGCTTCATCGGTGAGTTAAGTGGAGATATTTTGTACGTTCCACGTTCCTATATTATACACGTATTAACTGTGGGTCCCAAAGTCATCTAGCGTTTGCTCAAACCTATCCAAGAATTGTTTCTGGTCTACCCTTTGGATTGCGGAGGTCAGACGGCAGTCGCTCTGTGTAAAAACCACTTACTTTGTCAAATCACCTAGGCTAGTAGCAAACCCCGGACTCTGAAGCGTCACCGCTGATGATGGAACCGGGAATACGCTCGGATGATGATGATGACGTAATAGTGTACATAGGTTGGGTATCGGACCCCGGGCTCTGAAGCGTTAACGCTGAGGATAATAAATAAATATATAGGGACAAATTACACTGATTGAGCTAGCCCCAATGTAAGTTCGAGACTTGTGTTATGGAATACCAACTCAACGATACTATATTTTATAACAAATACATAGATAAAAACATAGATAAACGTCCAAGACCCAGGACAATTTGAAAAAGGCCATTTTTCAACTTGCCCTGACCGGGAATCGAACCCGGGACCTCTGGGTGGCGGACTAGCATGATGACCACTACGCCACGGAGGTCGTCACGTGAGGATGCAACCAGGAATACGGTCGGATGAAGATGAGGACGTAATTTATAGGTTGGGTAGCGGACCCCAGGCTCTGAAGCGTCACCGCGGAGGATGCAACCGAGAATACGCTCGGATGATGATGTTGACGTAATAATATATGTATAAAAGCTGAAAAGTAACTCTTGGCTGTGCTAATTCCCGGCCCGGGAGACAATCCGCTAATCGTTTCGGTTGACGTTGCAAGATGTACACGGTGACCTGCCAATTGGTGCCAATTGGCCTGTGACCGCGCCGCTGTATAAAACCTAGAGCACACCGTACAGTACATATTGGACTATCTTGTTTTATTTTTGTACGCAAAAGCTACCTTCTTCTTCTTATCGTGTGTGTTAGTGACTAACACTAGTGTCAGAGTTTTTAAACCGCCTTAAAGGCCTCTGACATGGTTTTAGGTAACGACCAATGTCAAAGACAGTGACCGGGACCGACGGCTTAACGTGCCCTCCGAAGCACGGATCATCTTACTTCTCAAACAATCAGGTGATCAGCCTGCAACAAAGTTGTTGCCCCCGCCGGGAATCGAACCCGCGACCTCCGGGTATGAGCCGAACGCTCTAACCACTACACCACGGAGGCAGTTTGGTACCTTACTTGGTCAGATGAACTGACGATCTTTGGAAGGCTTATGTCCAGCTGTAGATTTCTTATGGCTTAATGATGAAGAGTTGAAGAAGTAAGAGAATAAGTTTAAAGAAAACATTTTTTGTACAAGCTTTTATTGTGAGGTTAAAATATTTATTAAGACAAATTAAATAAGCCCAAACTCGATGGAGTTGCGTCGTGTTATTACAGTTATATCGAACACCTTCCATCTCCAAGATTAGACCCTAAAAACCAACTAGAGTGTGTGTAATTCCACTATACTATAGTGATCTAGTATAGCCCGTGGTTTGATTTATTACGGGTATATCCCTTCCACGTTGTATAACAAATACTAAGAATAATTTTTTAAAACATAACGGAGGTACGGATCCCTTTATTAACTTTTGTAATTGTATAAAACAATTGTAATTGTATAATTTAAATATATAGCGGAGTGTAAATCTTTATTATAATTGTTACATAGCCTATCAGGCTGGGTACGCACCAGTACTAATCTGGGTTTCTTTCGGCGTAATCTTCCCAGCAGTGGTCGTTCCAAAACGCTAGTAGTTAGTGGTAGTAGCCTTTTGCACTAAAATAATATTTAAAAAAATTACCTTCAATGAGAAATAAATAATATCCTACATTGTATTAACATTTTTGAGTTTGACTTTGACTCGCCTAAACTTTTGACTCGCCTAAACGAATGACTGTACGTGGTACGCCATGTGTCTTTTATTATAAAACGCAGACTAACTTTGTGACTAGGTTTAAACCATTATCCGATCAAATCAAATTGACACCTAGTAAATACCTCTGTCTCATCTGAAAAAGTCAACTTAATTTGGTCGAATAATGGTTCAAACCTAGTAACAAAGTTAGTCTGCGTTTCATAATAAGACGGTAGTAGGTTTTTACCTTTTGCACTTAAATAATAGTACCTGGGTGACCGAGCTTTGCTCGGTCGGTTACATCTCAAACATTAACTACATTTTTTTTAAACTTGTCTAAAAACAGTACAAAATAAAAAATTATATATAAACTTGAACATTAAAGAAAACAAAAGTAAGTCACCGAGTGGGATTCGAACCCGTAACACTCTTTCTAGCGGTCAGCATCCTTAACCACTGAGCTAAGCGGATGGCGGCCCGCGCGAGGAAATTAGCGACCATATTCTGCGTGGAAAGAAAAACGAATGAAAACTCGAAAACGCGCGTTTTCCCAAACATAAGACTAATCTAGATCGATTGTTTACCCCCAAAAACCCCCATATACCAATTTTCAGCAAATTCGTTAGAGCCGTTTTCGAGATCACAGAAATTTATAAATAAATATATATATAAATAAATATACAAGAATTGCTCGTTAAAAGATATAAGATTTTAAAAAAATTACCTTCAATGAGAAATAAATTATGACTTTGACTTTGACTCGCCTAAACTTTCGACTCGCCTAAACGAATGACTGTACGTGGTACGCCATGTGTCGAAGCTTTACGCCACCTCAGCCGCCGAGGTTCATTTAATTCCGGCGAAGGTCCTGCGATGACATGACGAACTGCGCCTTTGTTTAAATGCAATAACATCTGGTTAAGTGCTCACTTCCTTTGCTTGTTTGGTGATGGCCGTATTGCCGTGAAGTAATGTCCGTCGAAACTCCTAGTTTCAGTCATCATTTGTTTCTGCCTGGTCAAGTGCCTGGAAAAGTGGTTTACTAGTTTGAATTTGAAAGATTTTTTCCTCCTCCTCTTTTGTCAAGGCCCCGGGACTGTAGCCCCGGTTGCCCTCCCCTAAATCCGACCCTGCGCGTAGATCATAGGAGCCGATCGAGGGAATCGGCGAAATTGCAAATCATGTTGATAGGCGATGCCTCTAAATCTGCGCGAGAAGATAGGAGGGTCTATCACTAATTAGCAGAGATCGAAATCACGGGTGCTAATTGCTATCAAAAGTATGGATATGACTTTCCTAGGATTTCTCGAGAATCGGTACCTTAGTAACTGATGTGAATACATTACTAAAGTTTCTAATGAAGATTATTCTACTGTTTGTAGTATACACAATCTTTCTCTTTAAATGAATAATGCTATGGAATTTTAGTCATATCCATACTTTTGGTGGCAATAGCACCCGTGATCCGATCTCTGCTAATTAGATCAACTTTTTTATGTATCCACTATGTATAATCTTTTAAGGTATCTAGTTCGTACTTACTTCTACCTTTTAATTGAGTAAATGTCCTCTCAATCTATTGCAGGTTGACTGGAAGAGATCCCTGGGATAAGTCCGCCTTTGTATATTTGCTCTTTCGAATTTTTTGTACTTTATTTTGTTTTTTGGTACAATAAAGTTATTACAAACAAACAAACTTTTTCTATGTTGCATTGTTCACGACGAACATCACACTAAGCGTTGCCTTTGCCACCCAGACCCAGGGCAAGTTGGAAAATGGCCTTTTTCAAATTGTCCTGGGTCTTGGATGTTTATCTATATATGTATTTGTTATAAAATATAGTATCGTTGAGTAAGTATCCCATAACACAAGTCCCGAACTAACTTGGGGCTAGTTCAATCAGTGTAATTAGTATATATTTATATTTATTTACTAACTGATATCCGCGACTTCGTTCGCGTGGACTTCTGAGATGTAAGCTATCCTATCTTTCAAGTTTGATCAAATTGCACACGGTGTGCAAATCAAATTTAAAATCGGTTCAGTAGTGACACGTAATTTTTATATAAAGATTATCCAAAGTAGTCACTTATTTCGTTGGTTGTTCTTGCCCTGTTAAAATGTCTTAATATTGTTTATAAGTTATGGCCGTATTAGTTTTACGACCAAGGCCCAGCCTGAAGCGGGTTCGAGGTCTGGGGCCATTACTCTTTAATGGCACTTCGGACTTCGTGATGAAACAAAAATACTTAAATTGGACATGACCCATTACAGTAACTCGGTAAATTTTTACTATTACTGCTTTTTTTATTCCATCGTCAAAGTTTTAGGCTGCGGTTGTGTTGTTAGCTCTGCAGTGTAGAAGGGGCATGCCCGTAATTATTCGAACACCTGGCTATATTAGAATACCATTTAATGATATTAAAAGAACGAACAGTCCCATCCTGGTCTGGGAGAAGTAAAAAAACTTAGAATGTACCAGCTGCTTCTCTTCCCACGCAGATCGTAAAAGCCGATCGAGAGAATAGGCAAAAATGCAAATCATGTTAACAGGCGATGCGGCTAGCAACCCATCACTGTATTGATTGCTTTTCCATCTTCTCGCCCACCATGACGCTAAAAGTGGCTTTTGGGTCTTGCGGCTCTGCATAGAACCGCAAGACCCAAAATGCTCTGTCTGCCCCATTAGGGATAAAGACGTGATAGTATGTATGTAACAGTCAAAAAACAAAATAAAATCTGATGTTCAGTTATATGTATAACGTGAAGGGGAAAATGTTTCATAAAGTATTGGCCGACTTTTCGTAATGGCAAAGTCCACTAGACTCGGCGCTATTAGCAGTCTTGGCCGACTAATTTCAATGTTGTTAGACGTCTTGACTAACTCATTTCGATGTTATCAGTCGTGTTGGCCTAATTACGGTGTCGTTAGTCGTCCCGGCAAACTATAATTTTTATGACGTTCGTCATTTTGGCCGACTGAATCGACAACACTCGGTATTATTAGTCGTCAATTTGGTCGAATTTCGACCAATTTCGATGATGTTAGGCGATTAAAACACTGCACCGCGCCCCGCTCCGTAGTGCGGGGCCGCCATACAAAACGACGCGCGGGGACGCGGTGTCAGTGTGTTGGACTGTGCGTGTTTTCTACACAAACGGAGATACTTACAAGCAACGTTAGAACACGCATTCACGCGCTACGCTACGTAGTGCGAAGCAATGTGGGAATCGCCTTAACCCTGTCGTCTAATTAATCTGACAGTGAATTTTTTTACTGAAATTACAAAAAGATCTTGGATTCTCTAAGACAAACTCAAAATGACACGATTTTATTCGTCGGATAAATCTGACATTCGCGGTTAAAGGGCTAATCGTATATTACGTGCGTAAATCACTAACAATATTAATAATCACCTAGTGTCTAAAATTCTAACCATACCTTTAACATCAAACATTGTAGGTTACTTGGCGTTAACCCCGAAATGTCGAATAACTATGAAATATGGTTGACATTAAGAGTGGAACGTTTGCAATCAGGAGTGCTATATTTCAACTAGGGAGTCAGCGAAACGTAAAACGTGTAGATTTCCAACTCACCGCTAACGTAAAATACCATTTGATCGTATTTTTGAAACTGTCGTGTCAGCGAAAAGCAATTTGTTTTATTTACGCAGAAAACTTTGAAAACTTATCTAATATTTTCAAAAAAAAATTACCACGAATAAAAAAGCAACTTGGAACGGATTCTCAGTTAAAGGTTTCTTCGTCATTTGTACGTGGTGTTTGAGTATTTGACGAACATCAAGGCAAGCACAACAAGGAAATACAAGCTAAACAAAGCTTGTAAACATCAATGAGACCTCTCCAACCCGTCTAGCGAGGAGAGTTAAGGCCAACTCCTCTGACTGCTCTAGCCAATTACAGCTCTGGTAGTACAGAGAGGGTCGTGCTCCTGCAGTGGAGACAAAAAGACCTGATGATGATGATGATGATGAAGTTAACGTTTGGAAACGCTCGTGCTAATCATTAGCAATGACTGGCGATTTCAAAAATTGCACTCCAGTGAATTCGTAACTTTGTAAGTTACGAGTTATCTTTACAACCAATCGATAATTCCTGTGCACACATTAAATAAATTAATACATTATGCTTTACTAAATGCCATTTTATTTAAACCGTTATCATTATTGCTTTATCGATTCATTAACCCCGTGGCAAAAAGAGGGGTACTTATTATAATTTTGCCGTGTATCATGCATCTGTGTGCCAAACCGATAATAGATAAGTTTTCATTACATATACTTATTTTAATGTAATATATTTAAAAAAATATTCATTTAACTCAAATTAAATATATAACAATACATAGAATAGATAATATAATTAACCTTAAAATGAATAACATACATTTTAAAAATCAATAAACTAAAATATGTATATCTAATTAAAAATAAAACATTGTATTAAATTATATACATAGACCCCAGATCGCTAAGGTCGCAGGGCGGGTTGCCTAAAAGACTGGCGGCATTGCCCCATTGTATGGCTAGACCACAGACCTAAAACATCTAGGTCTGTGGGTGAGACAAAATGCGCACCAGCATGTATTTGACTTTTTCCATCGGGCTAATGAAGGGAAAATTAGGAAATTTTTAACATCCTCTTAAAAATTGTCCTGTGAGCTGAACCCTGTTGCCTGTTGTTAAAACCTAGTGGTACCTAGTAGTGACATCAAGATTCGGATTAGATAGAGACTATTTATGTGAAAACCTCACGACGCGTTACTGCGTGACTAGAGTCGACTAAAATAATTATTTTATAAACACATTAAACGTGTGCTAAATAATAATGGCTCTTGGCAAAGACATAAATGTGGCTTCGGACAATGCAATAATTTTCCTCATCTGCGACTCGCGTAGTTACCTGATGCAATTTTCTATAATTAGATAGTTAAAAGTAGTAACTAACTAAAAGTATTTACGCTGTGTGGTTTCCGCCAGAGTAGAATAGGGCCACTTCAAGTCCTCCCGTGGGTGTCATAGAGGGCGACTTAGGAAATACAAGCTAAACAAAGCTTATACACATCAATCAGACCTCTGCAACCCGAAATTGTAGGCTAAGCCCTCTGGCTGCTCTGATCAAATATGGCTCTAGTAGTACAGACAGGGTCATATAAAAAGACCTGATGATAATAACTAAAAGTAGCTAAAGCACATAGGTACTTAAAATTGTTATGTTCAACGAAAATTAAATTTAAAATCTATACACCTACATACATAAATGAAA
The DNA here is from genome assembly GCA_963555685.1 of Acrobasis consociella. NCBI lineage: Eukaryota > Metazoa > Arthropoda > Insecta > Lepidoptera > Pyralidae > Acrobasis > Acrobasis consociella. The sequence continues at coordinate 2,567,798 of OY743118.1, forward strand.
ATTATCGTGTCATGGGCACGTTGCCCCAGGGTAAAAAACACCCTGGGGCAACGTGCCGAGAAGGCTGGCAATATGAGTTTCCTATCGATAGCTTCGTATATATACTTAGTCGGTTGTCGTTCATTCGTTCCGTGTGTTGCTAAGTGGCGTCGATAGATGAAGCTTAACAGATGCCTTAGCCTGTTTGAAGCAGAGAAGAAAAAGCTGAAAACTGACTGTCATTTTCGGATCGGCCTTCCCTAATAGCATCAGCATCCTTGTAAATGCATTATTGCGAAAATTTTTACAATAACAAAAAAATATCTATAACACCTAAAGCCCAGTATGATAGGTTCATAAATCAGTATGTAGGTTAGGTAGACTTATAATCACAGCTCAACTATCAATGTTGAAACGATAATCATAAAATCTATGTATAGCTTGTAGATATACCTCCCTATACTTAGTCTAGTTTTTGTAATAGCTTCCTAATGACCTAAAATGATTCTATGCCGTGTCTGTTTATCGTTAAATCTAGATAGTAATGTCGAAAGTCCAATGACGGTTGTTCCATTTATTTGGTGTTTATAGCTGATCCTTTAGAATGTTTGTGCCTTTATTAACCGACTTCAAAAAAGGTGGAAATTGTCAATTGCTCGAAATATTTTATTTTATGTACGTAACGCGTACCATTCTTTACCCGACTCGTACTTGGCCGGTTATTTTAATTGGCCTAGCAAATAACTATTTTATACTACCTGGTGCCCGCGACTTCGTCTGCGCAGTATCTTTATAAATTGTAGCCTATTTGTTATTCCGAAGTATAAGCTATATTATTGTAAAGTTTCTTTAAAATCCATTCATAGTACTTACGTGAAAGAGTAACGAACATCCATCCATACATTACAAACTTGCGTTTATAATATTAATAGGATAGGAAGATTTTACATCAATTAAGAACTGAATATGCTGATGTTTAAAGTTGTATCTTCTTAAATTCTATATTATATAAAGTTGTATCTTCTTAAATTCTATATCCTATATCCTACTATCCTACAAATACCTCTTCACGCTTCAACTACTGAACCGATTTGTATGAAATTTGGTATGGATATAGTTTCAGACCCGGGGAAGGATATAAGGTACTATTTATCCCGAAATTCCCATGGAGAGCGAAGCCCGCGGGCACAGCTAGTTATACTATATAATACATAGTAGGTAAATTCCGTTCTGAAGTTCTGTATTCGATACTTCTATTAAATCTGTGGCATTCCTTACTTTAAAATTACACAGCCTAACACTTCCAACACCTAAATGTATTTTCCGGCTTTTCGCGTTTCTGTAGACCACACAAGTTGCATACAGTTAGATGCAGTTAGTATTTCGCAACTGTTAAATGCAATGTGTGAAAAGCTATAATGTGACGTTACTTGACCATAGCTATTACTAATGGAGAATATGCAAGTATTTTTTATATTTGCTAATAAAATCCTTATCAACCACAGTAAACAAATACGAAATAATTTATAAAATACATTAATCAACGACGAACATCTGATACTTCAAAGTTTTAATTAGAAAGAAGTCTTAAAAGGACTGCTGACGTCAAAGTCAGTATCATCTATACATATTTTGCCGAATAGCGTTAGCATCAAATCAAATCAAAGTTTATTTGCTAGAAAAGTGGTAACAAGGGTTATTAAACTATATATAGACACAAGCACTTTTCACCAGAACCTAGCATGCAAAATCTGTTTAAGTACAAATAAAAATTTGGCTAAATAATTATGGCTAATAAGTAGAAGAATGTCACTAAATTATGTCAATATTACAATAATAAAATAAAATTAACTCCATATTCGTATCTACACATGCATGTCAATTTCATATTGTTAAAAAACTTATGATAAAAGTGATCAAAAATATGTGAGCTGCGACCGATACTTAAAATAATTAAAATATTCATCAATATACCGCCGCAAGACCAAAAATGTATCCCCCGTAAGGGTTATGAACGTGTTTGTGTATATCTTATACATTTAAACGAGCAATTCTTGTATATTTATTTATTTATTTCTGTGATGTCGAAAAATTAAAAATACAAAAAATCCACGTTCCCATGCAAATTACCGAAATGCCTTTTTTTTTGCTTTTTTTTTACTGTTATTCTAATTTCATTGATCTAGATAGCCCGTGGTTTGATTTATTACGAGCATGTCCCTTCCACTTTTTATGTGCCTACGCTTAAAAAGAAAAAGCCATACAACTGTACAGCTGTTTTCTCTAGAGCTGTCTATGGAAACACTTCTATTGGTTATGCGTTGCGCGCGCAGACAGACAGAAAGAGCAACGCACGCAAACTTGACCCACTTGTGGAAAACATGAATTATTGAAGATGCAGACTTCGCGAGCGTTCTTCATGCGGTACGTTAAGCTGGTGCACACGCGGACACTTAGGATGGCAATACATTAGGGCTAGGTTACATTTATCAGCACTGAACAGAACTTTTCTATCATCATCGTCAGGTCTTTATAGTCTCCACTGCAGGAGCACGACCCTCTCTGCACTACTAGGGCAATAGAGGTTTTTTGGCGGGAAGTCAAGGAGTCCAGTTGGAGTTTGCTTTAAATTGTTTTGCAAATTGATTCTAGTGGACTTTATAATTTGAAATTGGTGTAGTTTGGTGTTATAAATGCTTATTCTCATGGACAATATGTGAAATGTTTAAAGTGGACAGTCATAGTGCGGTTGTAGTGATATTTATTTGCGGACTGCGGTGGGCGTCTTTGGGCGCCGTCCGCCACTCAATCGGCTATGAAAACCAGTGGACTCGTATAGATTTGTCGCCAGAAGCTCCCGTGAAGCAATCAAAGGACCTAATACCAACCTTTGAGTGTATAGTTAAGGGTTTAGGATTAGGAATATAAAGAAGAGATAAATAAAGATTGGCTCTAAAGGACCAGTATCCAGAGCCGTAAATTAATTTAAAAAAAAAACTAGGACAATACATTAGGGCTGGGTTACATTTATCAACACTGAACAGCACTTTTCTATCATCATCGTCAGGTCTTTTTAGTCTCCACTGCAGGAGCACGACCCTCTCTGTACTACTAGAGCCATATTTAGTCAGAACAGCCAGAGGATTTGGCCTACACTCTCCACGCTGGCCAGACGGGTTGGATTGATGTTCATGACTTTGTTTAGCGTATTTCCTAAGTCGGGAAGACTTCTGTCGCTAAGAATTGCGTTTCAGCTTTTGACACTATCGATAGTTTGTGTTATGAAAAGCAATACTATCGATAAAAAAATGTTTTACTATTTATGCTCATTCGCTTAAATTATTTTAATTATGTGCCTTACTGTTTATAATTATTTTAAACAATTGATATCGGCGGTTAGGTATCATTATGATTTTCTAAAAATAAAACAAAAGGAAACAATGAAATTAAATTAAGTGCTAACAATAAAACAACTTAAAATTACTATAGATAGAATTTATTACGTGTGTGTATGTATGTACGAGTAGAACGGGACTACTCCAAGTCCTGTTCTACTCGTAAAGGGTCCACTACCTAACGTAGCAGATTTGACGAGGTGACTGGTTTTTACACTGAGCGACTGCCGCCTGACCTCCGCAACCCAAAGAATAGACCAGAACCATGCCTACCCATCATCATTTAAACATTATTATTTCTTTTCCTTGTAACTAGATGGCGCTTTAAGGTAAAAATTAAAACATAAAAATCTTTTATAACTATTATTTAAATGAAGTAGTGCTCTAATTAGTTAAATAAGACTTATATGAAATGCAATATATTTTTTAAAAGTATATTCAACACTTTCTTCGTCATCATTTTGGCTAGTCGTGTGTGCTGCCATCTCTGAGAGGCTGCTCCGCAACTCCAGTTTTGCCTACTTACGGGCTCTCCAATCGTTTCTATGGCGTTGGGTATCTGTTACGTTAGTAATTATATTATCTTTGCCAGAACCAATCCTTAAATTGGATAGATTTGAGCAAACGCTAGATGGCTTTCGGCCCGTCTACTAACAAATCAATCATTGTGGCGTTTAAAATCTTCCATTTACTCATCTAACCAGCGAAGCATAGAAGAATTGCTTTCTGTAATTAAGTACATTAAGTGGTTACAGTCTTGCACCTCTAACAGTTGCAAATTAATGCATTCTAACACGATGACCAAATATACACTTTAAAACATTAGCATTAAAGGTGCAATTTGTTTAATAGAAAGTAATGAATAGCTTGCAAAATTATATTGGACGTTTAATTACGATAATTTACGATAAGCCAGGTTTATCTACCTTTTTGTACGATTATCTTTGAGTGAAGCAATAACTGTACTTATTAATTTAGAGAGATAATTCATGATGTTATTCATGACATTATCTTCTAGTTATGTCGATCCGTAATGACAACTGTAAATGATTAAATTTTTAAGAGAAACAACCGACTTAATTTTCGTTTAGGAGTTTTTTCTATATCTCCGAAGATTTTCATCATATCTTCACCAAATTAATATAAAACCAACTTCGTATTTATAGCTTCAAAATTTTCGTCTGGCCACAGATATATCAGAGCACAGAAGAAACTAAAGCAAGTCACAGACACTTCTTATAGGCGTTTCCGGTTGCATACTTAGCTCTGCTGCTTTAAAGCCCGGGTACGCTCTGTCTTTTTTATTTAACCCCTGACAAAAAAGAGGGGTGTTATAAGTTTGATGGTCTGTCTGTGGCATCGTATCCCTCGAACGGATGGTCCTTCATGTTTTACGTAAAAGCATGTTCCCGTCATGTGGTTCTTAGCTATGTTTGATGAAAATCGGTTCAGCCGTTTAAAAGTTATGGAGTTAACGCTACGGATATCAATTGGAATATGAAGTTTCGCTACTCATCACTAGACGGCGTTCTTAAAAGTGGGGTGTCTTTAATTTGCCTGGCAAACAAACTTATTTTCTGCAAAGATCATATGCATGACAATTATGGTTATCTAAGGATGCTGAAAACCTTACAAAGTTTACCCCGGTTTGACATAATTTAAGTACCTACCTACTAGATAGGTACTTTTAAATGACTTACTTATAAGAAAAATCTAACATAATATATGATACAACGTAGGTATGTGATAGCTACAGAATAGCCGACCTCAATTCAAATGATCTACAATTTGAGTCTAACTACTTTACAAACATGAATTCGACCATTTGGACCAAAACGTTTACTTTGCGCCAAATATGTTCTGGTAATGGAGTGGAACCAAAACAGAAAATGCATTCATACAACTAGCGCTCGACATTAGGGCTGTGGCAGCGGCTAAAGTCGGGGTATCGGAACTTTACCGATTCATCGGTAACGACATTTGATATGCATAAAAAATAAAGTTTCAAAATTTTGTTACCTAACCGAATTTCTAGACACTTTGTAAGAAAATAAACAAATAAAAATAAAATATACTTCATTTCTGTTCAATTTTAAAAGCTTTCTAGCATCATAAACCTTGAATATTCACTTATATATGAAAAATAAGTCCGCCTTTGTACCATTTGTACATAATATGCTATTGTAATTTTAACTGTCTTTTTATGTACATAATGAAGAATTTACTAACAAACTATAACAAAATATAGTGTTGTAGTCCCCGGTGATCATCGCATCGCATTGATCTCAATCGAAATTTGCCAAAAATACCTGTGCCAACATGCCTTCTAATTAGGCATCATAGTACTGGCCATATTCCAAATTTAGACGTGAATTTTCCACTTGCATTCGTGCTGATTAATTCCGATGGTCCAAATACGCTCTGATTTGGACTATTTTTATCAAAACTGATAAGGTATCGCTTTAATTAGGATTTTAGACTTAAATAAGGCTTTGGCCAGATTAGGTTTTATAGAAGGGCGTACTTAAACTAGATTTCGAGTATGTACTCGTATCGTACAAAAGCATAATTTGAATTTTTTAACTTTCAAATGAACGATCTTTTCTATTTTTTATTGATTATAATGAAGCTCTCTCATATCAATACCATGTATAAAAACACCCAAGCACCTCAAATACCTCCTACAACTCCTATCGCCTGAATGGGAGAAGCAGCTGACACATCCTAGGAATCTGCTCCCAGAAATGAATTTTCCGGTCATAAAGGAATAATACGTGAAAGCTTATTAGTCTGGGATAGCATGAATTCAAAATGATATTAATAATACGGAAGTGCACTAAAATTTTAAATTTTTGTCTTATTAGATTTATAATTATATTAATTCTTATTTAATTATATTTTTCTTATGATGAAGATTCAGCGAATTTAAATTTCGCCTGACACACCGTCAGCTACGACTTTTAACCGAAGGTAACGTAAATACCCCCCTTATTCCAAAACTTCGAAGCGCTGAATCTTTGTGAATTTTTACTACTTTGCTAAACGAAAAAATATGGGTTCTATATTTTTGGATAATCTATAGTTCAATATTTTATCCTCCTCTATTCTTCTGCTCATATAACTGATGCCTTAACGTTGTCTTTTCTTCTTTTCAGCCAAAAGGGGTACAGCAGTCCGTGGAGTTGGACCACGGTGGCGGCGACGGGTGAATGACCGCGGGCCCCGCGCGGGCCGCCCGCGCACCCGCAGTGAACGCGAGGGGGGGGGGGAGTGTGGGCGACGTCGAGGGAGGCGAGGGGATAGTAACGTAACTAAAAAAGCTTGTAACGCAACGCGTAAGTTTTGTAACGTAACGCGAAAGGCTGCTAACGTATCTAAATGTCTCAGCCATAATAATAAATCTATAGGTTGTTTTACTGAGTAGAAATTTCTGTTTTTGGAAAAGAAAAGTAAAAAATAATACAAAATCTGACTTATACTAATAAAAACTAAAGTAAAATCTTATTTTGCGAACATTTAAAAATATTATACACGAGATAAATTTTTTGGTAAGTAACCAATTGAAAATGATATCCTCCATTTTGATTACCCCCTCGCTCGCCCGGCCTCGTCCAAAAGTGAACGAAATGATCCGTCCGAGTTGTTAGACCCCCGCGACACTGCGGTACCCTGAACTACTGGCGTGAAGTTGTACTCCACGCGTGGACTCCATAACCCGTGAACTGATCTGTAACTCGATGCCAACTCTTCAACCAGCTTTAATTCTATTTTAGACCAAAGACTGAGCAGCCAGATGTTTATTTACTATTTGTTTCACTGTAGTTCCTACTTTTTAGAGGGCATAAGTTGAGTACTTTTAGCATCGGTGACCATAGGTATTTTGGCGAATCTCAATGGGAACTCTGCAAGTTTTTAAGACGATTGAGCATTGGTAAAATTAACACTGATGTAAGACAATAAACATCCTAGTGCTGAAAGTATCAAGTATGCTATGACCCCTCTACTTTTAATTAGTTGACGATGTATATGAAAGTACAAGCGATAGGCTTCTAGGGTCGAGTCGCACGAACCGCACCTCTCTCACGCTCTTTTATCTGGCTCCTCAGTACAATACAGATACGTTCACACCGTTATGCCTATCATTACGGAATTGCTAATTCTATTAATGTGAACCCACCTTAAAAGCATCTACATGGTCGGCACCAACTACACTCTCAGTCATACCTTATCCCAGTAGAAATAAGACGGTAAATTGAACAAAATGATTGAGAATCTAGTTCGCCGTTTATCCTCTAGTACATTTTTGAAGCTGTTTTTATCTGTGTTATCGAAATTGGCGCCAATTAGTGTTACCATTAGATGCTCAGAAACTACCATATCTCTAAATTAAGAAATCGGGTACAGTGACGGAAAGTGCATAGAACATTATTTATTAGTTGTGATATTTATATGACACGGCGCGCCGGCGGCTGCGCATATAGTTCCAAATGAGTGCAATGCAAATTGGACTGTAAATGTATATTATCGTAGTTAGAAAAGTTAAGTGGCAGTGTATGATGCATTTAATTTATGTGTGGGGCCAGCCAGTTGGTTTGGGAGCGCCGACCTGTTGTAAAGATTGTTATTTTTACAATTTTCTTAATGATAAGTACCTATTGATAGTTTCCGTTTTTATATTCGTTTTTGTTTTTGTGACTCTGAAACCAACTTGTTGGCGTCCCTGTATATTTTAAACCAATGTTACAGTCGACGATTTCTGAAAGGCAATAAAGTAATATCTGAGATCAATTATACTTGTCCTTGAGGGCAGGAGGCACGTGTAACGTTTCCATTGAATATTTTATTACCTATTCGTAAGCTACTTTTTGACGGAACTTTTCATAAAAAATTATCAAGAAACGTTTTCTTTCAAAAGATATCGGCTTTATTTTCCTTTTATAGGTACTCATGTAATATAAAAACGATTTTTCAAAGATTTCTTTGAAACAGCCGAAGCCATAAAGCCTACACAAAAAAGGTCGACAAATTATTTCCTTTTCGATCTTTTTAAAACCCACCTTTCAAGTCAGAATTCGTCGACTGGCAACATTGTCCTGGCTAAAATGAGAGGGCCTAGCTGACAAACACTCGTGATCTCTCTCCCACTGTGTTATTATTAAGTATACTCATGTTATAGGATATGTATACACCAACTTACCGAACAGAGGCTTTTTTAATATAACTAATTCACACACACCTAGACAGTAAACTAAGCGCCAGTTAGTATAAGAACAACGGATATTCACGACCTATCTTTATCGGTCCCTATCACTCTATAACTGTATTTTGTAGTGCTGTCCCGGTCACACAATCGTATGATTACGGGATAAGAATAAGTAAACAGTTATTTAGTACGTGAATATTGAGAAATAATTTGGTAACTGACGCTTGTAAATTGAACCGGAATTATTATTAGACATATAATAATTGATGTTTTTAAAAAACTTATAAGAATTAATTAGCTACAAAGATAGTTGAAGAACTTGTTTTTGTCCAAAAATAGTGGTACTTACGTAATGTATTAAAGATTTATGGAAACATGTCAATAAGTTGGTGTATATCTTAAAGTCTCTCACTTTAGCCAGCAATCTGTGTTAGCTGAGTAGTAACCGATCCTCTTTCTTATGATTTCTATTTCTATATTAACAATAGATAATAAATGGGTCTAAATATTACTCTAATATAATCAAATCATATGTGTCTCATACAAATTCTGTATTATCATTATCAAGAATCAATCAGAATTTGTATGTAATGTGTTTTATTTTTATAGATTATAGATACACAACTAAGTTCTAGTAGTCATAAGAAATTGATGTCGGTGCAAAATACTTTTTTTATATAAAAAATAAACTATTTATTTCGTTATTATTTAAGTTTTCGATGATTTAATTGTTCTCGTTACTTTCCTTGGGAATCTTTATCAATTTAGTGTTAGTAAGTACAATTTCATGTGCAGTGTTAACGGGATGTGAAATATCGGTAAAAGTACCGGTAAATCGGTATTTGTCTATTCTGGAGGCAAAATTAGACGGTTAGACAGACACGACAGTCTTTTGTCTCGTGAAAACAATTGTTTCTACTTCAATGAGTACCAGACATAGCTAACTATAAAACCTATATAATATTCTATAAACGAAGTATGTCCCATAGACCGATTTAAATCTTTCCGATTGTATTATACATATTTTTTTACACATTTTTTTAAACTTTTGTCAGAGCGAAGAACAGGTATTAAAAATTGCCTCCAGCACCGACAATTTCATTATTAAGTCCTTTTCTAGTGTACAATTCCATTTTTCTATTCCGATTGTATCACGGTTACCGGAACCAGTCCCGTCGAATTGTTGGTTATACTAGTGATTGTTCACTATTCCAAAACTTTCCTGTAATTACTTGATAAATGAAATTACGCTTTTAAAGTGTACTATTACTATGTAAATATAGGAGGAACTAATACCTACTATAATAGTGAATGTTGTAATTTGTATATAAGTAACGAAAATTAAATTTTAAATACATAGATAACATTGTGGGTGTTCATTTATTTATCTCCTTTGTTAAGGCTAAACCCCTCTTAGAGACCACGCGACGACACATACTCTACGTGCGAAAGAGATAGCAGAATTTGTCACGTGAGGCCGTGTCTCTGTCGCATGTAGATGTGACAGAGATAAGATTGAACATGTCGCGTGGTCATTCTTAACGCAGCGTACGCCCTATGAAATGATTTCGCCGCAAACACTAATGTTGGTGCATTACATCTGTTGCGACCAAAGATTTAGAAGTAACCAGTATCATGGACTTATTCCACCTTTAAAATAGGTTCAGTATATTTGGCTACATCCTGTTGCTATACAGGGATACTGAACAACTTTTCGCAAGAAAGAAATAATATACTTTTTGTTTCCCTTGTCCCTTCCACGTCTATCTGGTGTCACAGAACACCCTCATTGAATATTCGGCCTGTCGGCCCTAAGCAAAGCATATCTCTGCCAAATTTTTAAAATCATTGGAAAGACCTATGTTCAAACTTGAGTTAAGCCGATTAACATACTGCACCGCGCCCCACTGCGTATTGCGGGGCCGCCATACAAAAACACGTGCGTAGACGCAGTGTTAGTATGTTGTACTATGCATGCTTTCTATACAAATGGAGTTACTTAGTGCGGCCCCGCACCACGCGCAGCGGGGCGCGTTGCAGTGTGTTAATCGCCTACGCTGTGGCTGAAATGATAATAATAACTAAGGTCTTCTTAGTGCATCTCAATGGTACATTAAGGGATAGACATCCGTAGATGCAGCCATCTCACTTTTTAAAAAGGTACTAAAAGGCCTCTTCATGTTGGCTTTGGCCCCATGAACGCCGTAGCCCTTCGAATGTCGGCATAGCAGACACAATAGTAAAACAATACATCAGACGCCCGCTCCGGGCGTCCGACAGTTAAAGGGTTAAAGGACCAGGTCCCCATGGACCCGTGGCTGAAAAGAGTACCAACATAATAACTAAGGTCTTCTATTATCACACATATAAGCAGTTATAAAATAAAACGACGATTAAAAATTCAATATACAGAAATATAATACAGTAACATTATTATACACAGGTTGTACATTGGAAATGAGGAACGTACAGCAAAGTTTGTACAATATTTATATCTCGTACAAAGAGGGCGCTTCTAGTCTTGTATAAGTCTGCTCTATTTGAACTATTCATATACAAAAAAATATATTTCAAATATGAATTGTTAAATAATCATTAATTGAAAAAAATTGTGATGTTAATATTGCTTACATAAAATTAAAAAGTTTAAATTGTATAATAACATAATGGATAGTGCTCCTAAAAATAGGGCAGACCGACCAAATCATTTTATAACCAAGGTCTGAAATACCGGTATTTTAGTATCGATATCCAGGTAATACCGGCATTCTTAACGGTAACTTTTTATCCATAAAGTATAAAAGTTTTTGGTGTAAAATTATATCGGTACTTAAATATCGGTTTTATCATTTAACATTTCTTAAAGAGGTTCGATATTTTAAATTATCGATATACAATATTAAACGTAATTATAACAGTGTGATCGTTTACATATTTACAATACAATAATAAATTAAAATTTATAAAGAGAATAAAATTACACAAATATAATTTAAATTAGCAGACAATCAATCAGAATTATTTATTAATACATATACATATCAATCAGATATCTTAAAAGAATATTGGTTTTTAACTATCGCGGTTGGATCACATATGATTCATGTTTTAAAATGGGACTTACACGACCTTTTTTGTTACGTCTAAAGTTTTGAATAAGAGGTACATCTTTTGTGGTCTCAAACAGACTTAGGGTTCGTGCTAAGGCCCATTTATATGTTACCGGCCAAACCTGATTTCAGGCCAAACTGGTTCATCCTTGACGTGTCACAATATACTACCTTCTTCTTCTTATATTTAAGAGCTGGGCTCTTGTCGGTGGAGTGCTTTCCATATCTCTCTTCCTTCCGCTAAGTTCTTAACCTCTTTATATGTTTTTACGTTTAATATACTACCTTAGCCAAGGAAAATCTTGTTTCTAAACTAGTTTATCCTGACAGGCTAAGGATGAATCTTGGTCTAGGACATACTAGTCTGACCTGAGATAGGGTTTGGCCGGTAACATATACATAAAAATTATAAGAATTATTTTCCATGCTGAACCTATGCATCTTAAAAACAATATTTTGGATAAGGGACGTATTGTTAGCCATTCATAAATATTACTGAAGTTTCCTAAACCCATTTTATATAAAATACGTTTGGTCTTTTCTTATAAATATTTTAAAAAATGATAGGGACCAAAGATATTTTGACTAAAATGTTTAGCAAACGTGTCATTTATAGGATTCCGTAGTAAACAAGAAACCTATATAGTTTCGCCATGTCTGTCTGTCTGTTTTGCTCGGAGACTATTAGTCTAGAAAGCTGTAATTTGGCATGAGTATGTATTTATATCAATCACGTCGTCAGTGTTACAATAAAATTTCGAAAAAAAAAGAAAATTATGGTAGCTTCTATACATGTAAACATGTAAAGCGGGAAACATTTATAGGGTTCCGTAGTAAACAATAAGGGTTTCCCTTATAGTTTCGCCATGTCCGTCTGTCTGTCCGTCTGCGGTTTTACTTAGAGAATATAAGTACTTGTGAACACCATTTATCGATTAACGGATCCGTTTGTGAAATATTTAGTTTTAGAGTGCAAATTTTTGTTAAGAGTCCAAAGCCCTCTCCCTGAAAATTCACAGCAATACACACAACAACAAGAACAAAGTTGAAAGGAAACTATCAGAGCTAAGTAGAGTTTACAGAAGCGTTTGAGGCGTGAACTCAAAGTCGGCAATCGCAACTACGGAACCCTACAGTGCTCCCGTGGCTCGACACGCACTTGGCCGGTTATTTATGAATAAGGGGGTTAAACTTTACGTAAGTATTATATATATTTATATTACATTAGTTTTCAAAATCACAGAAAGGCAGCGGTAGTTAGAACATATTTTTTATAATTACTTACATAAGTAATTTTACATCAATTACGAAGTCAACTGGAAATAGTATACCAATTTATAAAAAACATGCAAGTACACACCTTTATAAAAAGCATTTTTCTTCTAAGTTTTGGTATACTTACCTCGAACTTACATTGTCACAAAAACTAGTCAATTTTATTTAATTACATTCATCAAATTGAAATTCAGATCGTCAATCAGAATTTTTACACCGTTTTGTTCAGTATTTTACACGACTGCCCCAATACAGGAGTATAAGGTTTTTAGAGTTCATGTATGTATGTATTTTTTTTATTTGCCATAAGTTCGAATTGCCTGAACAAATTTTGGATGTATGGTGTAGGTATCGTCAGAACCATTACATAATCTGCTAGTTTTCAACATGTAAAATTAGATATTTTTCTGAAACGTCAATACAAACATTTCGTGACGTGACGTCAAAGTTTGTAAATCTAAAACCTCGTTCAAATTGGGTGAAGTTTTATTCTCTTATCAAAGGCAATTTTTATTTAAATACTAGCCGAAGCCCGCAACTTCGTTCGCGTGAACTTTATGACTCCGGAAAATGCTCATCAGGCTGAACAACTTTGGCTAAGGCGTCATTATTATATTTCTTATAGTTTAGCTAGACCATTATGCTTCTGCATCATGTGTTTCATTTTTCAAAATCAATTCTACCCTATATGTTGCCCAGGCTGTGTGTACAAACAGACTATAACTATGTCTGACAGAATATTACTATGTCTCAAGTATGAACATTTCTTCTGCTTCATTAATATTTTATTTATTACAAAAAATATGTCAAATGAACTCTAGCGCATTACCTTGTGAGCTGATTTGTATTTGCACTCAGCACAAATCCTACAATCTGAAATCGACTTTAATGCAATAACATAAAACTCAAAATTTACCTGTTGTGTTGAAATTAAATACAATGTGAAATCAACTTTATAACATTACATCAAAGTCGACTTTCAGCAAATCCATCAGAAGTTAAAAATATGTTCAAAGTTCAATTTGCCATTTGGACATTTGCCATCTGGCAAATGTTCCATTGCAACCCCAGTAGCATGGCACCGTAGATAAATCCAGATAAAGTTTATATCGCGCGATGGACTAGTGCCATCCCCGCTCGATATGATTACTTAGAGTTAGATAGTGATATATGATAGCGCTCGATAAACGCTATCGCCAGTGCCATGCTACGAAGGCTGGTTGGTAAGTAAATATGATATTAAAGATAAAAAGTACTTGTACATACAAACACTAAACTAAATACATAAATTATTGCCGATTTTACGTAAAACGTAATATTATTTAAAACATTTAGTAAATTAATTGACCTCACGGAAATAGAGTAAACTGTCTTAGAACACTAAAAATATTAATTCATCAAACGCGTCCTTTTTACATTATGAATCAAACTTTAAACCAAAGAGGTGAAAAAATAAATAAAGTAAACGGTCAGATTAACTAAACCACAGAACGGATGAGTATAAATATTGAATTTTTAAAAGAAAACAGAAAAAAAATGTTTTTCTGTGTGTATGTTTACGCTCATCTTCGATATTTATGCGTGGGCAATTTTTTTGTTAGCATCAACTAGGCTTAGTTTCATTAAAATCTGATATCAGGAAAAAAAGTTGTCATTCTTTCACGCTAACGAAGTTGCGGGCACCAGGTAATGGCTAATGTTTTTATAAATAAATAGTTTAATTTTGACCGTTCACTGTGCAGTTTACCCTAAAACTTGCGAGTTATCTATTGCTTCAACAAAATGGTACGCAACAGGCTAAAGACCTTTACCATCTAAATGAACCTCGATATGACGATTTCTTTATCTCAGGAATTGTATACACACATTTTTAAGTCTTGCTTTTTCGAGCCCTTTGCAATCGTACACCACATTCTAGTGGGAATATAAATTAATTTAAAATAAAATAGTTAAAAGGTGACCGTTCATGGATCACTCGAAAATAATACTGATAAAAATAGCTCTTTCGGAAATTTCATTAGATTTTCTGTTCACCCCAGTAAATACATGGTCTTACAAAATTTACTAAAACTATTTTGAGAGTCATAATAAATAAATAAATTAATATATATATATAGGGACAAATTACACTGATTGAGCTAGCCCCAAAGTAAGTTCGAAACTTGTGTTATGGGATACTAACTCAACGATACTATATTTTGTAACAAATACATATATAGATAAACATCCAAGACCCAGGACAATTTGAAAAAGGCCATTTTCCAACTTGCCCTGACCGGGAATCGAACCCGGGGCCTCTGGGTGGCGGACTAGCATGGTGACCACTACGCCACCGAGGTCGTCTATTTTGTACAACTTTCGCTAAGGAACATAACATAGTGAAATACTTCCGTAAGAGCACAGAATTAATAATAGTATTACATACAGAACGGAAACTCGCACCGTCCCCCGCAATCTGGTGTCCCCGCAACCCTTCCCCCGTTATTGTGAGGTGTAAGTGGCAGTAAAACAGGGTTATTGGTAGTCGCACGTTGACATTACGCGAGTCACTTAGGATTATTAAATTATAATGGTGAGAAACTGCGCACATTATCATTGTTTATCCACGGAAAACAATAAATAACGAAAAATTTATAGATTTCCGAGTGATAAAAACCGGTAAGCAAAGCAACAAATTCTGTGGTGGCGATCCTGATTGTTTAACTCACACATTTAACGTGTGCACGGACGGATTGTTTCGCTTGTAGTAGTACTAGGTATTTATGCTGTTCCGTTTGTATGAAGTGCCATACCTGTGGTAAGAGTCAAGATTTTTTTTTTCATATGTTGACTTCAGTTTCTTGGTTACAGGTTACCGCAATAACTCGGACCGTGGTCCCAGCTGCCCGATTCTTTTTTTTATATTTTTCTCCCGGTCTAGGGGAAAAGTTCAGTGTGATAGACTGACTAAATACACCCTTCAAATAGTTTTCTTTTATGTAAAATATTGCAACTTGTTATAATAACAGGCGATGCGGCTAGCAACCCATCACTGTATTGATTGCTTTTCCAACTTCTCGCCCACCATGACGCTAAAAGTGGCTTTTGAGTCTTGCGGCCCTGGGCTCTGCATAGAACCGCAAGACCCAAAATGCTCTGTCTGCCCCATTAGGGATAAAGACGTGATAGTATGTATGTATGTATATTTTGACTTCAGTTTCTAGGTTACAGGTTACCGCAATAACTTTGACCGTGGTCCCAGCTGCCCGATTCTTTTTTTTATATTTTTCTCCCGGTCTAGGGGAAAAGTCCAGTGTGTTGACTGACTAAATAAACCCTTCAAATAGATTTATTTTATGTAAAATATTGCAACTTGTTATAATAAACTTAAGTTAAATAATAGGCATGACGAATGTTAAAATGTTTATCGCCCATCGCATCGGTTCGATCATTAAAAAATATTGAACAGGTATCTTTTTCTTTTTTCTGAGAAACAAAAAATGGCATAGATACAGAGCATTTAAATTTCGCATGACGTCACGTCTTGGTATGATTTTCACTACTCCGTATATTTGTAAATTTTTACTTTTTTGATAAGGTCCATTATTTTTGGATAATCTGAAAGACTGACTGATTGCAATCATACTTTCCTGACCGTCGTCACCCCTATTGTATAATTATATGTTAATAGAAACTATTTCCCATGCTGGTCTGGGAGAAATAAAAAAACTTAGAATGTACCAGCTGCTTCTCTTCCCACGCAGATCGTAAAAGCCGATCGAGGGAATGGGCAAAAATGCAAATCATGTTAACAGGCGATGCGGCTAGCAATCCATCACTGTATTGATTGCCTTTCCGTCTTCTCGCCCACCATGACGCTAAAAGTGGCTTTTGGGTCTTGCGGCCCTGGGCTCTGCATAGAGCCGCAAGACCCAAAATGCTCTGTCTGCCCCATTAGGGATAAAGACGTGATAGTATGTATGTATGTAGAAACTATTATAACCGGGCTAAAAGAAACAGTACCTACAATTAATAAAACTAAAAGAGCCTTAGCGTATTTCAGGACTAAACAAACACGAATTGAATGTATATAGGGTGACTTTTTACTCACCAGCCAAATTTTTGGAGCATGTTCAGTTCATAATGCTGAACTATTTCCTATAAAAAAGTTATAATTAAGCTACAAAAAAAATTCATCCTCTCATAAAAAATCCGTTTGGCCGAGAGTGCTTATTTGTATGGGAAACTATTTTTATGGAAAGCACTTCTCATAGGCAGAAATTTTCCCAAAAATTTGACTGGTGGTTGAAAAGTCTCCCAGTACGAACGATCACCCGTCTAATAAATACAATCAAATATCGATCTTATTACAATGTAATAAGACTCTCACTCGATAACCACATTCTATACATATCGTAACGCCGAATAAATATTTGCAGTCAATAATAGTCTAGTATAAATACCTAATTTATTTAAAGTACTTTTAGGCGTAAGTCTTCTTTTGGTGGACGCTTCGTATATATATTGAGATCTGAAAATATAAAAAAAAATCTATTAAGATGAAGTCATGGCAGAAGTGGCGCCCTATATTTGAAATATTTTTTTTTTATCTTAAATGTAGTTATAATTAACATTTTGCAGATTGTTAGGCATAAGAAAGACAAATAGATATGCTTTAGGCAACTTGAACTCAAACTCTTAAGGTCGCTGGAAAGCGCTGAATGCAAGCCGCTCTAGATCTGTCAATTTGGAAATCTTTGGGAGAGGCCTATGTCCAGCAGTGGACGTTATGCGGCTGAAATGATGACGAGGCAGCTTAAAAGATCTGACACCAGTGTTGGCCAGTATACACAATTTAGCAAGTTATCGTCTGTAAATGGCGCGGCGCCACTGCCCGTTAGTACCCGCCACTTACCGCTAGTAGTCGCCTTTGCCCGCTAGTTGTCGCCACTGACTACATTTTTTAATAATAATATAAAGATTATATATTTTTTAAATAATATGTAGGGACAAATTACACTGATTGACCTAGCCCCAAAGTAAATTGGAAACTTGTATTATGGGATACTAACTCAACGATACTATATTTTATAACAAATACATATAAAGATAAACATACAACCCAGGACGATTTGAAAAAGGCCATTTTCCAACTTACCCTGACCGGAGATCGAACCCGGGACCTCTGGGTGGCGGCCTAGCATGGTGACCACTACGCCACGGAGTATGGGAATGTCGATATTTTTGTGTTTTGATTACAGCCGCCTCTGCCCGCTAGATGTCACCACTGCCCGCTAGTAGCCGCCACTGACCGCTAGTAGCCGCCACTGACCGCTAGTAGCCGCCACTGACCGCTAGTAGCCGCCACTGACCGCTAGTAGCCGCCACTGACCGCTAGTAGCCGCCACTGTCCGCTAGTAGCCGCCACTGACCGCTAGTAGCCGCCACTGTCCACTAGTAACCGCCACTGCCCGCTAGTAGCTACTCACCGCTAGTTTTCAAGCAGCGACAGCCGCAGCGCTTCATCGAGCGCGCGCTGCTCGGCGAGCAACTCCTGCTCGCGGCTGGCGTGCTCGCGGGCTGACAGCGCCAGCGCCCGCTGCAGCTCCGTATCCGGCTCCGGCTCCGACTCCGGCGCCGGCGCCGGCTCCGCGCCGTCCGCTACTGACAGCACCCGGAGAGACGCCTCGATCGCCCTGAACACGCCTAGCGGTAAATCTAGCGGTCTACGGTGCACAAGCGGTTGTTACAGGCATGACGAATAGAAAAAAAAATTCGGTCCAACGGTCAGATTATTAAAAAAATATTGTACACGTATTTTTTCTTTTCTCCGTTTCCAATTTCTCTATTAACCAAGCTGTTGTCTACTTACAAAGAACACTGTAAAGAAAACCTTTGTTGGTATCTTTTAGGGATTCTACTAAGTGACGCGGCATGCTGCGGGTTCAGTCTATCTCTGTCACAAACGGTACGTACGACAGAGACAGGAGACTAGAAACGTATTCTACTTATCTCTTTCGCACTTAGAGTTTGTGACGAAAATAAGACTAAAACTCGCTGCGGACGCCCTAAAGATTCTGTAGTGAATCCCTATAGTTCCGACGGTCTGTTTGTCTGTCAGTCGGTCCGCGATTTTATTGCTTATTACGAAATCCCTTACCTATTTTGACGACTATAAAAGGATAATTTATTCAAAATAAAAGCTAGAGTATGGAAAAGTTTAGAGTAAGGGCGTTCTTGAAGTCCTACCCTCATATTTATAAAAATTTACAAACGTTTGTTAAACCTGTTTGAGTTAAAATATGTTTTGTCTCGTTTTTACTATGTCAAATATAGAAAACTAGATAGGGACAAAAAATGTTTTAACTAAAATAGATTAATCTCCCATATCTGGGCAAAGGCCGCGACAAAAACCAAGGTATGAAACTGTTCAGATTTGGAGCATGTACTTTTTATATGACAATTTATATCCATTTATTTATAGCCGCGGACAGAACGGGATGGCACAGACTAAGGGAGGCTTACGCCCAACAGTGGGTTCGAAAGCTGATGATTATGATGATGATGATGATGATGATGATGATGATGAAAATTTATATTAGGAACAAAACAATATATAGACAATTTTAATTTTTAAATCAATGAACAAACACTTCTTAAGAAGTTAACCTTACAGTTCGTCTAAAATACTTTATCTTCTTTACTGGCTAGCTTATCTCTAATTTAGCTCGATCTAAAAAGTGCAAGTACACGATTCACACGTAACACGAAAAAGAAACAATTTTATAAACGCCATCGTCTGTGAACAAATTATTTAAAAAAAATTGGTTGTTTGTAAAGTAGGTTTACGATCGAGATGTTTACGTGATAACGTCGTTTCACGGAATGACTGGCAGCGCTCGAGATGAGACGGGAGATCGGTCCGTCTCTCTCTCGTTATACCTGCGATCGCGCTCGTGAGGTTTTGGTGTGACACAAGTTTCTGAACATGTCACCCGACTAAAACGATTTTAAAGACGTTATCACGTCAAAAAAACTTGTCTGTAAATTTATATCGCTTTGTGAGTAGTACCTATGCCTACCCATTGCCATATAAACATAATAATTTCTTTTCCTTGTAACTAGATGGCGCTTTATGGCAATAATTAAAACATTAAAATCTTTTATTCCTACAAATAAAGTAGTATTGAAATTAATTAAATGTGACTTACATATACAGGCTGTAAATCTGTAACCTTGCCATATTCTCAGACGTACTTATACCGATCATACTGAACAACTTTCCCTAAGAAACATAGGTCAAAATATGAAAAAAAAATTGTTCACCCTTACAAAATTGCTAATCAGCTGATCGATTTAGTATGGGAAGTCAAATTTTTTTTTTCATATTTCGGTCTACATTCCTTTGGTAAAGTTGTTCAGTATGATCGGTATAGGTACGTCTGAGAATATGGCAAGGTTACAGATTTACACCCTGTATAAAATGCAATAACTATTTTTAAAGCCCTCTGATACTTTTATGGCGATAGGTATCTGTTACGTTAGTAAATATTTTATCTTTGACTTTGAAAAGAAAAAAAATAATTTTTACTAAAGTTAATTTTTACAATAGTTATCTGACGAAAACGGAATTCGTCTTTAGATAGAAAAACTTTGCTAAAGGGCCTTCGCTAAGTTACCCGGGGGCACGCGACGGATTCTGCTATCTCTTTCGCATTTAGAGTTTGTGACAGAGATAGACCGAAACCCGCCGCGTGCCCCCGGGTAACTTAGCGAAGGCCCTAATCACTCACTACAATAATTTTCCCTGTTTATCCCTATGGTTGACTTGGATAAAATGCTCTTAGCATTGAGTCATCCATTTGTTAACCGTTCCTTTACCGCCAATACCAGACACAATAGTTAAACAATGAACGTAGCATTTATGTGTGAGGATGGCCCGTCAGTGTAACGAGATTGCGTTGACTAACCCAGAATTTTATGTTTTTGATCCTAAGCTAGGCTCATACATTAGGACACTAAAGGAAATCCTGTACTGTGCTACAGGAGAATGAGCATGTAAAGTAAATTAATTGTAATATTTCATTTGATAAACTTGTTTTCTCTTAGTTTGTAAGATTCTCCTTTAATAATTGTTTCTTTGTAGATACACACATATTTTGGATTGCGACCAGTTTTTAACGTTTTTAATGCTTTTTCTGTGGATTTTTGTAATAGTTGTAATCTGTTTTGTGTTATAATAAAATAAAATAAAAAATAAAATAAAAAAATTTATCAATGCCATGCGGGTCTTGACCGGTTAAAAGTATATTTGTACTTTGGAACAATAAAGTTTGATAAAATAAAATAAAAATACAACTTCAAAGTCAGTGAAAGCTTTCCTACCTTTGTAGCTGTGTCTCCTCGCTGGCGAGCAGGTCCGAGGGAGTGGTGCGGCCGAGCGGCGCGGGCGACGACGGCCGCGCGCCGCGGAGCGCTTCCCACACGTCCACCTGACACATAAACAACGCGTTAACTTTTGCACACGTCCACCTGACACATTAACAACGCATTTACTTTTGCACACGTCCACCTGACACATTAACAACACGTTAACTTTTGCACACGTCCATCTGACATACAAACAACGCTTTAACTTTTCCTTCAGTCCCCTTGACACACAAACATCGCGTTAACTTTTTATTTCTGACTTCCATGCTGTCCTGGGAAAAAAGAAGATCGTAGGAGTCGATGGAGGGAATGGGCGAAAATGCAAATCATGTTAAGTTATAGGCGATGCGGCTAGCAACATCACTATTTTGATTTTTCCACCTCCTCGGCCACCATCACGCTAAAAATGGCCTTTGAGTCTTGCGGCCTTGGGGTAAGTCTGCTTAGCCGCAAGACCCAAGATGCTCACGTCTGCCCCATAAGGGATAAAATGTATGTATGAGTGCTCCAGATGTCCAGTCGTCCACCTGACATACAAACAACGCGTTAGCTTTTGCACACGTCCACCTGACACATTAACAGTGCGTCAACTTTTGCACACGTCCACCTGATTCATTAAGATCGCGATAACTTTTGCACACGTCCATCTGACACATTAACAACGCGTTAAATTTTGCACACGTCCACCTGACATGCAAACAACGCGTTAGCTTTTGCACACGTCCACCTGACACACTAACAACGCGTTAACTTTTACACACGTCCACCTGACACATTAACAACGCGTTAACTTTTACACACGTCCACCTGACACATTAACAACGCGTTAACTTTTACACACGTCCACCTGACACATTAACAACGCGTTAACTTTTACACACGTCCACCTGACACATTAACAACGCGTTAACTTTCGCACACGTCCACCTGACACACACAAATAACGCGTTAACTTGGATGCATTATTAATTTCGATCAGAACTTAACGAAATCCTTAAGGTAGTGCCTAGATCCAGCAAAGGACCTTGTTGCCTACCTTATATTTGACGATGATGCTGAAAACTAATACAAACTAAACAATGATTTCTTTTCCTTGTCACTAGATGGCGTATTATGGTTATAATTAAAACATTAAAATGTTTTATTTCTATTATTTAAATAAAGTAGAACTGCAATTAATTAAATATGACTTATATGAATTGCAATATTTTAAAGCATATTCAACACTTCATTCACTTTTTCATTTTTTTTGCTAATCGTGTGTGCTGCCATCTCTGTTTGCCTACCCGCAACTCTAGTTTTGCCTGCTTACGAGCCCTTATATAGTTTCTACGGCGTTGTTCCAATAGTTTTTCTGTCGTTAGGTGTTTGTTTGTTGGTTTATAAAGCTTTATTGTACAAAAGAAAGAACACATACAAATGAGACGAGTAAACATACAACGGCGGACTTATCCCCTATAGGGATCTCTTCCAGTCAACCGGCCAGTAATTGACTGAAGGAATGAGAGGAATGTTTACTTATTAAACGTTTGGGGTAGAAGTGGTACAATATAAAACAGAATGGTACTGTACAAATAATATATAAATGTAAACTACACAAATACTGTGTCTGTTACGTTAGTAATTATATTATCTTTGGCTCGAATGAAGCGCTCTGTCACTGAATATTATACTCTCAAAAGACCACTTTCGTAAAACACCACATTCGCAAATCACGATATTCGAAAAATATCATATTCTCAAAATATCATGATCTTATAAGACCACATTCGCAAAACAACACTCCAAACATCATATTTTCAAATAATTGGCCAAGTGCGTGTCGGACCACGCGCAGTGTAGGGTTCCGTAGTTCTGAATGCCAACTTTGAGTTTACGCCACTAAAAACGTTTAAAAACTAATTATCTCTTGAATTTGTATGAAATTTCTTTTTCCGAGTACATTTTATAAGTTGATCGCCTATAACTTTTTAATTTGTATACCCTTCTTAGCTCTGATAGTTTTCCTTTAAATTACATTATATTTGCTATAGCTGTAAATTTTTTCACGAGGCCATATATAACCGTTTAGCAGATAGAGGGGGGGGACACTTGCCTCCAACAAAAATTTTCACTTTAAACCCAAATATTTCAGAAACGGATCCCTAAATCCAAAAATGGTGTTAACAAGCTCACAATGGTTTTGAAAGACCTATTCAACGAAACCCCACACAATGTGTTTGTCGAGAAAAAAATATTGACTACCTCTTTACTTGTATGGCAGCTAACCTAAAAAAAAATATTTTTCCAGATTTTATTTTACGACTTTTTTGCCATGATTAATATACATATCCATGCCAAATTACAGCTTTCTAGTACTTGTAGTTTCTGAGTAGGACCGCGGACAGACAGACAGACAGACAGACATGGCGAAACTATAAGGGTTCCTTGTTTACTACGGAACCCTAAAAAGGTAAAAAAGGACACTGGGCTCCAAAAAAATAATGCCGACGGCGGCTTTATGCACCAGTGAAAACATACCTGTTCGTCGCTGGTGCCAGCTTCCATCAAACTCTGCTGGATGGCATACTGTAGCAACCCTTCTTCGTCGTCCAAGTGTATCCGGTCCACGTGGGCTGCGTCTCGGTAACCTCGGCCCACACTGGAACACAACACCGAGAATGGTCAGAGCAAAATTATGGACAAAGAAAATCGTGATGAAGTCGAAATGAGGTCGAAACATGTCGGCAGTAGCTGACTCTATACGTAAGTAACCCGTATAATAAATAGTACCTGGGCGACCGAGCTTTGCTCGGTTATATCTCAAACGTTAACTACATTTATTAAACTTGCCTAAAAACAAAAGTAAGTCACCGAGCGGGATTCGAACCCGTAACACTTTCTTGTCGTCCGCGACTTAAACCGCTGGACCAGAGGGATAGTGGTCGGCAGAACAAAATTAGCGACCATATTCTGCGTGGAAAGAATAACGCATGAAAACTCGAAGACACGCGTTTTCCCAAACATAAGACTAATCTAGATCGATTGTTAACCCCCAAAAACCCCCATATACCAATTTTCAGCGAAATCGTTAGAGCCGTTTTCGAGAACACAGAAATATATAAATAAATATACAAGAATTGCTCGTTTAAAGGTATAAGATAATAATGATTGTATCTCACGTTAGTTTTATTTTAATCAACAAAAAAATCCTGGAAGAAAATGTTGTCAAATGTTATGATGTATTAAGCCACGGTGAAATCTTTTCGAACCTCTCCCTCTTGTCACGATTTTTAGCCAACTACGACGAAGCTAAGAGGAATATAAATATATGGGGACAAATTACACTGATTGAGCTAGAACCAAAGCAGGTTCGAGACTTGAGTTATGGGTTTACTATATTTTAAAACAAATACATATGTAGATAAACATCCAAGACCCAGGACAATTTAAAAAAGTCAATTTCCAACTTGCCCTGACCGGGGATCGAACCCGGAACCTCTGAGTGGCGGACTAGCATGGTGACTTAATTTTAGCAGTCTTTGTATGTACATAAGTCATCATCATCAGGTCTTTTTAGTCTCCACTGCAGGAGCACGATCCTCTCTGTACTACTAGATATACTTGACCAGAGAAGCCAGAGGATTTGGCCGACACTCTCCTCGCTGGCCAAGCGGGTTGTTGAGAGGTCTCAAGATGTTTATAAGCTTTATTTAGCTTGTATTTCCTAAGTCGGCCTTCTACGACATCCACGGGAGGACTTGAAGTGTCGGAAACCACACGGCGAACAATGTATGTAAGTATGTAGATATTCATTTGTGTTCCGCCATGAGATGTCAATCGATTCGTCATTATTGTTTTTATTTATTGTCCGGGTTATATATGGTACAATTTGTAAACAATACATGTATTATAACCATAGACATAGATTTTTTTTTACATTATAACTAATGTTACAAAAAAGGGCGGGTCGAAAAATATATCTTGTTTTGATTTCCTGTTGAGTATCAAATGAAAGGTCTTAATAAGTAAATTTAAAAAATGGTTTTTTTTTCGTTTACCTAGTGGAGAGATTGCCGTGTGGTTTCCGGCAGAGAAGAATAGGGCCACTCCAAGTCCTCCCGTGGATGTCGTAGAAGGCGGCTTAGGAAATACAAGCTAATCAAAGCTTATAAACATCAATGACACCTATTCAACCCGTCTGGCCTACGAGGAGAGTGTAGACCAAGTCCTCTGGCTGCTCTGGCCAAGTATGACTCTAGTAGTACAGAGAGGGCCATGCTCCTGCAGTGGAGACAAAAAGACCGGATGATGATGTACCTAGAGGTTGACTGCTAGATAATGCAATAGCATTAAGATGTTGGACATCTATAGACGTACATCAATTGGGTATTTTCCTAAGCCAAAAATAAATTATTTTCTACTGATAACCAAATGAAACGTCGCAAAATAATGTCACTTGTCTTTAAAAATATCCATTTTAATGAGATTTTAAATTTATTATTGCAGAAAAACTGATAATAAGAGCCCTATTTGACTCCAAAAACAGTGACGTCATCTGCCTGTATTTCATACAAAATCCCATAGAAACTGTTTGTTTTGACGTTTAGAAAAAAGTATCTGATTTGACTTGTTGGAAAATAGCGTATTGCTATTTCATGCAATTGGAGTGTCAACCAATGTGTTAAGTTCACTTTTTGTACCGTTGTAATCAATAAAGATTTTAAAAAAATAGACAAATAAAAGTAGGTACTTGAAACAAGCGTCGTCCACGATGCAGGACAACCGCGGCCCCTCCTGTATGCACTCTATGTGCGGCACTGCAGTCTCCGTCGCGAAGATGTTGCCGAACGTTATTCTGGCGTTCAGCACGTGGAACAGGGGGATTTCTGGAACAGGATTATTTACCAGGCAAATTAAAAAAACCCCGACTCCTCGACTATCAATAGTTGGTTATTCTGGCGTTCAGCTCGTGTAACAGAGGGAATTCTAGAACAAGATTAATTGCCAGGTCACAAAAACCCCGACTGTCAAGTTTCATATGTAAACGCCATATTGTGATGGGCGGAGTAATTAAATAGTAAAAACTATATCTATAAATATAATAACAGTAAAAAAAGTGGGTCTGTACATTAAATATTTCCAAAAAATATATTGAGGGCGATGGAGACATAGTAATAGAGTAAGGATTTAAAAAAATGTCTGTCAATTTGTCTGTTTGTACACGCTAATCTCCGGAAATACTGGAAGGATTCGAATGAAACTTTTTTGTTATATAGCTGTTAAGCCTAGGCAACATTTAGGGTATAAATGATTATGGAAAATGGAACACCTGATGCAGAACTATAATGGTCCAGCTAAACTATAAGAAATATAAAAATGACGCCTTAGCAAAAGTCGTTCAGCCTGATGAGCATTTTCAAGAGACATAAAGTACACGCGAACGAAGTCACGGGCTGCGGCTAGTTAAAAAATAAAAATATTTTTAATCGCAATTAAATTTTTGTCCACATCCCACACATTTTGATTCCCTATTTCCACCCACTCCCCCACCCTCACGTTGGATTACTAGGCGACTAGGGGTTTAGGGGTAAAATACTCAAAGGCCACCTTTGGATCTTTTAGCTAATCTCTGTCTATCCAGTAAGGGATTAAATCATTTGAAAGGAAACGGAGATATCATTTAAAATTGTGCTTTGATCAAACCCTAGATAACCCTTTAATTCAAATGGGGGCGCCACTGGACCCCGGAAAATTTGGGTATGGACTCGCGTAGATCTACGCAACGGCATACCAGAGGTTAAACTATTTTATGAACTACAGTTTATAGCCTAAAGTGAGAACGTGAAGCTTTTCTACGCACATTAGACAAAAGTGGCAGTTTTTCGCAAATGTGCGTAGAAAAGCTTCACGTTCTCGCTTTAAACTATAAAAAGTAGTTTAAAAAATACTTTAAATGAGTATCTAGAGCTTGGTCAAGACACAATTTTAAATTATATCTTCGTTTTCTTTCAAATTATTTATTTTAAATGGGGGCGCCACTGGACCCCGGAAAATTCAGGTATGGCCTTAACTATTGTATCTGATATTCCGGCATACAAGGAGTTAAGAGTAGAGAAATAAAATTTATAAATGATAAAGGTTATACAAAACTCACCGATTTTAACTGGGAATCCGGCCGGTAACTGCATTTGTATAAAGTCCTTTAGTTTGGCGAAGTGCGGCGAAGATATGGCGGCCATGAGGTCCAGTATCGGCATTATTTGCTCTTGCAACTGTAATATTATAAAAATAAATATATAGGACAAATTACACTGATTGAGCTAGCCCCAAAGTAAGTTCACGACTTGTGTTATGGGATACTCACTCAACAATGCTATATTTTATAACAAATACATATATAGATAAACATCCAAGACCCAGGACAATTTGAAAAAGGCCTTTTTCCAACTTGCTCTGACCGGGGACCGAACCCGGGACCTCTGGGTGGGGGACTAGCATGGTGACACTACGCCACGGAGGTCGTAATATTGAGGCAGTACAATGGTCACGACAAACTCTTAAAGCCTCTGTAATATAGGTGCCCGAGAGAAAGATTGGTATCTATCGATTTATTTCGAGGTGACTGCTTATAGCTAAAGCGCGTTGAAACAGAGGACGGAAATTCCACAAAATCGTTTAAATAGTATGCGTACAATGTGACATCTAGTGGCGGCTAATCGAATTAATAGGGAAGTGGAAGAAAAAAATTTTTTTGCCATTAGATAAATTATTTAAAATTATGCTATACGTATTTTTTCTTTTCTCTGTTTAGCAAATACTGACGAAGATACAGCGCATTTAAATTTCGCGTGACATCACGATCAGCTACAATTTTTTACCAAAGGTGACGTAAATTACGTCCACACGAAACTTTGAAGCGCTGTATCTTTGTGAATTTTGACTACTTTGCTAAACGAAAAAATATTGATCCTTTATTTTTGATATTTTTTACCCAGTTCACATCCTTATTATAGAAAGGGATGCTTATTATATAGTATGATAGTACTAGGTACATTGTATACAATGCCCTTGCTACCTTACTTTAGTGCCTCACCTCTAAAGGATAATCTTCACAAAGCCATAGCGTCGCCTTGAATTTCTGCACTTTGGTCGCTATCTCCCTGGGCTTGCCCACGTCGTGGTCTAGCGGCTCTCCGCTGAAGTACTCCTGCCAGCCGACGGAAGTGACGGAGGCGGTGGATCCGGAAGTCGAGGACAGGTTCTCGCGAGAACGGCTGCGGGACGGAGGCTGTTCCTGGAGAGGAAACGTCGTGTTGGTTCATGGATCAATGACATTTTTAATCGCTTCCAAAAAGGAGGTTATCGATTCGTTATGTTAAATCCACAGGATTTATTTTTTTTTTGAGTAGGAAGAATGGGTACTTGTCAGGTGGTCACATAAAAAAAATATCAAAATCGGTTATGTACTTACTTTAGGGGTAAAGTCGGTTTTTAGTTTTGAAAAATTATGACAGCATTAAAAACTATGTCACTCCACAATAAAGCCTCGTGCAATAAAGAAAGAATTCGCCCATAACCACCACGAGCACTTAGGCAGGCGGGTTCGTTTTTGACCAAATATGGCTCTGGTAGTACAGAGAGGGTCGTGTTCCTGTAGTGGAGACAAAGAAAGACCTGATGGTGATGATAGACTGAAGACGTCACGTGGTTCCTCCTAACGCAGCGTACGCCCTAAGCCCGTTACGTAGCAGAATGTTCCTTTTGCAAAATGTCCCAAATGGCAAATGCACCATACGCGTGTTCATAAAAGCTTACCTTTTCTGGGGTCAAAAGCGGTGTGATATCTCCGGAAGGTGTGGTAGGCTCGGCCAGGGCAAGCAACCCTGCCAGCGGCGCGCGGGGGGATGCCTTAGCCCTCTCCCCCTTGGGCAGATGCTCGGAGCGCGTCTTGGAGACCAGCTCCACGTTGTTCGCGCTGAACACCTTGCATTCATAGCCATTCACGTTTTCAGTCTTATCTTGCCGCCAGCCCCAAATACCGCTTTTGTTTCTGGAACAAGTTAATCATAGATCAACAGAGGGAATCGATATGTATCCGCCATTAAAGGCTTAATTGACCCCAGATGCCGCTTTTGTTTCTGGAATAATTCGATCATAGGTCAAATCCATAGGTTGAATCAATAATTAAGGGGACCTGTTATGAAGCCGTCATCGAATGTTTTTTACCCTTTAACCGCGAGCGTCGCATTATGACAAACATTGTCGGGCCCATTCCGCGAAGGTCGCATATTTGCGACAAACAAAAAATGCTCCTATGGCACAACTTACGTATCCATATCCGTTTTTGGTTGTTTAGATTTACCATGTCTCGCGCTGGGGGCACGAGTGGCACGACAACTGATATAAGGTCTCGCGGTGAAAGTCTTATGGACAGTCACATGTTAAAAGTGCCGATTTTTAGAACGAAGTTCTTATTTGCAGGTGACGGGAACCTGTGCGTGTTAGTAACTTTACACGTGAGTGTTACACGTGACGCACGCAACGACTTGAATCTTATACCTTTAAACGAGCAATTCTTGTATATTTATTTATATATTTCTGTGATCTCGAAAACGGCTCTAACGATTTAGCTGAAAATTGGTATATGGGGGTTTTCGGGGGTAAACAATCGATCTAGATTAGTCTTATGTTTGGGAAAACGCGTATTTTCGATGTTTGAGATGTAACCGAGCAAAGCCCGGTCGCCCAGGTACTGAATATTTAAAGAAATACAAAGCTTGAAAAGTGAAAAGTAATTTCGCCTCGCCCGCATGCTGTTTGGCTCAGTGGCACAGATAGTTTAACGATAGACTATGAAATCAAATTAAAAATTCAAGGTTCAGCTCTGTTAGGCCGTTTAAATTTTTTGTTATCTTTTTCTTTTTTCTTATTTCATCTTTAAGTATTTATTTATCTTATTGGTACATGTACACTTGAAAAGTTTACAAATAAAAGCTTATACATAGGTGCTATTTATTTCGAAATTAATCCGCGAGTATAATACAAAATTAAAATACCTGTACAAGATACATAAATATTTTTTTAAAACCTTTTTTTTCTATTTTTTTGTTTCTTTTTTCTTTCTATTTCTTTTTTTAAATTTTATATTTCTACCAATTTTTTTGAATTCACCCTTTGATTCGTACATATCTTAGTCTACGTACCTCTCGAAGCTGATCTTGTCGGTGTCGAGGTAGTTGATGGCGAGCGGCGAGGAGAGGCGCTGCTGCACGGCGTGCGCGGGCGGCGCGGGCCAGGCGCGGGCGGCGTCCTGCGCGGGCGGCTCCAGCAGCTCGCGCCACGCCGTGCCCGCCTCGTGGTCCAGCTCCACTAGGCTGGCCGTGCGCCCTGCACACAAGCGTATCATCGAACGTCCGGTTGCATCCTCAGCGTCGGTTCAGAGCCCGGGGTCCGCTACCTCACCTACTTGACTTGACGAGGTTACTACAGAGCGCCTGCCGTCTGACCTCCGCAACCCCAAGGACCAGATCCGATCCTTGGATAGGTTTGAGCGAACGCTAGTTTGCGGTCGGGGCCCACAATAGGCTATATTACTGTGTATGTTTTTAGTTAATATTTGATATAAAACAAAAATACCACTGAAAAGAAATATTTTTTTGAAAACAGCAAGAAAATTGCTTAATTATAAAGTAGTAATAAGCATTCCAAATATAAGAGTGGGAGCATGGTGGGGACATCCCACTATCTCTTTAGTGAGCGCACGAGACCTAATAGCGTAACGTCAAGAGTAGTGATGTGCCGTTACCGGTAACTTACTCCAGAAAAGTATTTCCCAAGTAAAATACCGTATTTATATGTGCCTATCGAAACACGATCATCTTTCTTTCCAGATAATCAGATTATTCAAGCCTGTAATCTCTTAACGAAACAGGAAAAATCTTTTCACAAAGTAATTGTATACTTATATTCTTCTACACTGTAGTATTATAGTCTTTACTCAAAGGTTGACTGAAAGAAATCGCTTAAGTTGTAAACCCGCCTTTGTACCTTCTATATTTTAAATGTACTTTTGATTATTGTCATTATTAATTGGTGCAATAAAGAAATTTTATCTTATCTTACCATTTTACCCTTCTTGCCCACATCAAGCTAAGAGTAGCATTTGAGTCTTGCAGCCCTGAGCTCTATCTGCTTAGAGCTGCAAGACTTAAACATGTTCTGTCTGCCCCATTAGGGATAAAAACGTGATATAGTCTGTATGTTCCCATTTTAATCCATTTGAAACTTACCCTGCCCTCTAAATATATACGTCCTGTCACCCCTCTGCCATCGATTGTTCTCGAAACCGACAAGTGTAGTATCAACACGAACGTTACCGCCGCGTTTGTACACTTTGTATGTGTCGAACGGACACATTCGGGACACTAAGGGCACTGTAACAAAAGAAAAGAAAACCTTTAATCTTATCGTATCATTGCATGGATGGCTTTAACGTAAATACAGATTAAATGAGATGATTTTCGGCTTTTGTCCTGTTAGGACCACGATAAGCAATTGGAAAAATTGAAGAAAAAAGATAAATCTTTTTCGATATATTTTTCTAAACAGTAAATAAAATTAGAAATAAAATCTTTCTTCATATTTTTTGTTAGTAACCTCCGTCACAACCAAAACACTTTAAAAAGTTTTAAAAAAAAGTAGCTACAAACCATCTCGATCACATCAATTTTCAAACAATAAAAAAAATCGCATCATAATCGGTTGGTTCGTTTAGTTTGCGTCGATGTTTAAAAAGACTGTTTCATAGGTATTAAACGAACAAGCTAGATTTTTCCAGGACAATTTGAAAAAGGCCATTTTCCAACTTGCTCTGACCGGGGATCGAACCCGGGACCTCTGGGTGGCGGACTAGCATGGTGACACTACGCCACGGAGGCCGTCATGTCAATATGCTTACCCCAACTAGTGAACTCCCACTTCATCTCCACGTAGAAGTCAGGAGCCAGGGACAGTTTGTGAAGCAGCTCAGGTATACCCCCTGCGCGTACCCATAGCCGCTGGTAGTCTCTTCTAGAAAGCACCACTGACAACAGCTCGGCGTCCCCCGTAGCTGTTGCCTCTTGGACCGCTGGAAATTCAAAAAAAAAGTTTTTGTTTTTTTTTTTTGGAAATAAAAAATTTTTTTTTTGAATTTTTTTTTTTTTACTTTTAATACATTTTTCGTGTAGTTGAGACGAAGAAAACAAACATCCGTACTACAACAGCATTTCCAAGGAGAATCAACAGGGGTCGGTTGTAAAAGTTTTCGCACAAATACATTCCCAAATGGTATTGATGTCAGGCAGGCAGATGCAGGATGGTCGTAAAACTATATTCAAAGCGATTCTTCTTCTTATCGTGTGTGTTAGTGTCTAACACTAGTGTCAGAGTTTTTAAACCACCTTAAAGGCCTCTGACATGGTTTTAGGTAACGACCAATGTCAAAGACAGTGACCGGGACCGACGGCTTAACGTGCCCTCCGAAGCACGGATCATCTTACTTATCAGACAATCAGGTGATCAGCCTGCAATGTCCTAACCAAACTAGGACAACAACGCAAAGTCGTTGCCCCGGCCGGGAATCGAACCCGCGACCTCCGGGCATGAGCCGAACGCTCTAACCACTACACCACGGAGGCAGTTATTTTCAAAGCGATTAAGCGGATACACGAATTTTTCGGGGTTGAATGCTGCCCCCACTTAAAAGGAAATTGAGATAAAATCTAAAATGTTGTCTTGACCTGATTTCTTTTCAAATGACCCCAAATATTCAAGGAACCTTTTTTTTACTGTTACTTTATTATCATTACTATAGTGGTCTAGTATAGCTCATGGTTCGATTTATAACGGGTATGTTCCTTCCACGTTGTATTTCCTGGAATTTACAAGTAAACTCACCCGTCCACCCATCTTTCTCACAATTGACATCCGCCCCAGCTTCAATAAGCAACCGCACCGCCTCTATGTACCCGAGGGTAACTGCTAGCAGTAACGGGGTGCGGCCACGAGGGTCCTTCAGCTCCAACTCTTCTGGTGTAAACTAAAAAAATATATATATTTATGTACAAATATTTTTTTTCATACACTTAGGTACATCTAAGTCTATAAATCACTAAAACATTCATAATCGTATCAGCTTATCTATATTTTCCTATTCCTATATCATACCTAAGCCTATCCATCACCTTATAAACATAATTATTTCTCTTCCTTATCGCTAGATGGCTCTATAAGCTAAGTCTATGAATCACTAATACATACATAATCGTATCAGATACAGATAATTTATTTGCCAAACATGAGTTACAAGATATTAAGTACATTCAGTTTCGTCCAATCATGTTTACCATCACCTGTATGCAAATGTAGTCAATTCAATACCTATTGGGTTCCAAGCCACATCACCTAATGATAAAATTTCCTCACATATATAAATATTTACATGTAATACGCTAAAAAACCTGTAAAAGATTACCAATATGAGTAACAATTGGTAAAAACACTTGAACACACCCATACACAACCTAACTCAATATGGCTTCACTGATAATGAGATTATTTTATGTGATATGTCCATGTTGTTAATTGTTTGGCTTCATTATCAGCACTTATTTATGGTTATTATGACAAAGCTAGTAGATGTGTATGTATGATGAGATGGATGTCTGAGGTTACTAGGATGGATAAGATCCTGAATGAGTATATGGGTCTAAAAGTGGCGCCAATAGGCGACAAATTAAAACGCCATTGCCTGACCTGGTGTAGCCACGTAATGAGAAAGGATGCCGAACGCCTGGCTAAATAAAATGTTCGACTTAAAAGTAGACAGGTATAGCGGAAGAAGAAGGCCGAGAAAGTAATGAAAAAATGCCCGAGTATGCGTATTACCATAGCCTAAAGTCAGTGTATAAATGTTTAACCATAAGAAAACGCGCGAGCTTGAGACCGCGCGAGCATACTCGCCTTTTGCCACAGACATAGATATAGATAGACGACTTAAATGCACCTACTTCGCGTGTAAGTTCTCAGACAAAGCGTCGAGGTTGGCCGCCGCTACTGACAGTCCGCGCGCGTCTGTGATTGCAGCCGGACGGCAGCGAAAAATAAAAAAATGCCTCGTAGCGTGATAATAAACTGCAACAGCCCAAAAATTGCAAGCGCCCAAAGTCAAGGACATATTTCCTATCACAGCTAAGTTATTTAAAAAGAAAAATATGCGTAAATTCATTTTGAAACAATTTTTTAAGCATTCCGAGCGGTGATTCCAAGATTATACCTAAATAAGTATAGATTAAGGTTTAAAAACTACATTCACATTACATTGCCGCGTTTGCTTTGAGCGTTTGATCCGACGTTGTGTGTTAAGAAGCAATGTATATCGAAACAAGCGATACTGTCGCGCATCGCTACGACGTCGTGGTACCGGCAATTTCTCATTCGTCAGTAAAATTTAGCGACTAGTGTAGTTCGTTCTACAACATATACCAATAATCGATTTTAATCGATATCGGACTGACGAATGATATAAACTATTATTAAAGAGCCAATTTAATAGATTATAAACAAGCTAATTTCCTAATTTACACTTTAGAAAACGAGGGTAATATTTTCAGAGTTCATGTATATAATATGGTCGCTCTTTGAACTACTGGTACTGGTCACACGTTGGTGAACAAAACCGCGCGTGCGTCACTGCTCATTGCTCGTTAGTGAGTCGTCCATACTGCATTTCCCCCATTGAAGCGGTATATTTTCGATACCTCTACGCGGAGTGAGACAAGCCTGACATGGCTAAGAACGACCGCAAGGGAAGTTGCTTCAACATTTAAAAAACGCATTGAAATCGGTAAAAACGTGTTTTTTTATAGATAATGTACGGAACCCTTCGTTCGCGAATTCGACTCGCACTTGGCCGGTTATTTAAGAATAATAATAGTTTTATTTTTAAAGTTCAATTAAAATATTTACATTATTTGTAATTTTTAGGTTTTAATTTAAATTTTAATAAGTTGGTATAGTTTAAATTTTAGTTAAATTGAAATAATTTGAGTACAAATATTTATTCTTTATTATCAAACAATTTTCCGTTTAGAATCATTTGTTTATCCAATTTCATATCATTCGTCAATCAGAAAATCGATTGTGATTTTTATCACAAATCGA
Source organism: Acrobasis consociella (assembly GCA_963555685.1). NCBI lineage: Eukaryota > Metazoa > Arthropoda > Insecta > Lepidoptera > Pyralidae > Acrobasis > Acrobasis consociella. The sequence goes on from OY743118.1 coordinate 2,603,353, forward strand.
TTAACTTAAATGTTAATCGATCGTATGGTTAGCGAGCGCGGAGTGAGCGAGCGAGACCACAGATATAAAATCGATGAGTATGAGCGAGACGATCATGGCGGCGGCGTGCGTCTTCAATAAATCGTTTAAATCGTAGTGAGCGGTTTCTTTGAATCGGTTTGAATTTCCCATCACTAAAATTGCGTCTGACGTCACAGTAGGCATTAAAAAAGTTGGCACGCTTGGTTTCCATACAAATCTTGATACCGGATTTACACATGCGTGTTCGCTATTCGCCTCGTCATTCGACGAAACATTCCACGAACTATTCGTGTACGAATGCCGACGCGAACTGCTGTTTACACATTCGTGTGTTGATTCATTATGAGATTCGCACACGAATATGGAGGACGTGGACATAATGGCGGCATGCACGCTACATTTCCAATTATGTCTTCTACCCGGGTATTTACCTACGCTTAGGTATATACCTGTATGTGGTGGGTAGATTGGGATGTTTATTTAAAACCAGCCGAAGCCCGCGACTTCGTTCGCGTAGACTTTATGACTTCGGAAAATGCTCATCAGTCTGAATAACTTTTGCTAAGATGTCATTTTTAGGGTTCCGTACCCAAAGGGTAAAAAAGGGACTCTTTTACGAAGACTTCGCTGTCTGTCCGTCTGTCTGTCATCAGGCTGTATCTCAAGAACCGCGATAGCTAGACAGTTGAAAATTTCACAAATTATGTATTTCTGTTGCCGCTATAACAACAAATACTAAAAACAAAATAAAATAAATATTTAAGCTTTTAGCTTATTTGGGGCTCCCATACAACGCGATTTTTTATAGATGGTACGGAACCCTTAGTACGCAAATTCGATTCGCACTTGGCCGGTTTTATATGTATACTCTACGAATAATAATTCTCTTATTATATAATGAGAATTATTATTCGTAGTGTATACTGTATAGACTAGTGGACTTTATCCGTGTTATTATAAAACGCAGACTAGCTGTACCCGCGGGCTTCGCTCCCCGTGGGAATTTCGTGATAAAGAGTACACTATGTCCTTCCCCGTGTCTCAAATTATATCTATACCAAATTTGTTCTATATCGGTTCAGTAGTTTAAGCGTGAAGAGATAACAAACAAATATACAAACACACTTTCGCATTTATAATATTAGTAGGATACAAATTTAGTGAGAGTCCTCTAATTATATGTAGAAATGTATCAAAAGGTCATTTAATGTATAAAACAATGAATATATCTAAAAGAGAAAATAACAAAGATTAAAATCACTGATGCTATAAGTACTTATTAAATATAGAGATATCATCTTATTTGATGTCTAATTGCCTATTTTAACATATAATTAGGTCTACACACATTTGCCCACAAAAAATGTTAACTTAGACCTTTCAATTCGTATGTTTCCATACAAGTCATACAACGGGTACATATACGTCCTGTTGGGTCGGGCGCTAGCTGCCAACTGCCGGCAGGCGAAAGTGTAAACAGCCAGTTCGTGTTCGCTATTCGTGTCCTTTGATTCGCGTCCGAAAAACCGCCCTCAACGCGAACTCGCGAATCGCGAGGCGAATCACGAGGCGAATAACGAACTGACTGTTTACACATGCTAGTTCGTTATTCGCCTCGTCATTCGCCTCGCGATTCGCGCGAATGTGTAAACGCGGCATGATACGTGCGTTATCTATTACATCTATATCTGTGCCTTTTGCTATTAGACTAAAGTTTGTTTTCTAGTGTCGTTAAATACTCTATGCTATACACAGCAAACATCTGTGTCTAGGTACCTTCATCGACATAGAAGGAGCGTTCGATAAGACAAACTTTAATTGCATACAAGAGGCCCTTAATAGACATGAAGTTCCGGGCACTGTAACTGGCTGGATATCCAACATGCTGAAACTACGCAACATAAAACTAGACATGAGTGAAACCACAAAAGTAATGGCAACCAGAGGGTGCCCACAAGGAGGGGTACTTTCACCCCTATTGTGGAGCTTAGTGGTAGATGATCTAATTACATCCCTAAACAAGAAACACTACTATACAGTAGGCTACGCTGATGACTTGGCCATACTCATACAAGGGAACTCGGCTAGCGTCGTATGCAGCCTAACCAGAAGTGCATTACGCAATGTAGAGGATTGGTGTAACAAACATGACCTCTCAGTAAATGCGAACAAAACAGAACTAGTTATGTTTACAAACAAAAGAGCCCTAGGCAACTACGAACCACCCAAGCTCTTTGGTACGACACTCACACTATCGAAAGAGGTCAAATACCTAGGCGTAATACTGGACTCCAAGCTGAATTGGAGCACGCATCTTAATGAAAAACTAAACAAAGCCTACATAAACCTATGGAACTGCCGAAGACTAGTAGACAAAAACTGGGGACTAACCCCGAAAATCATGAAATGGCTGTACATCACAGTCATCAGACCAGGACTCACATACGCTGCAATAGTATGGTGGTATCGAACTACTTTGATTACAGTACAAGAGAAACTACAGCGATTTCAAAGAACAGCATGCCTGGCGATAGGAGGTGGCATGAAATCTTGCCCAACGGCAGCATTAGAGGCAATCCTAGATATTAGATCGCTACACCTACACATAAAACAAGAAGCACAAGTCGCAGCTGCAAGACTTCATACGTTGGGCCTATGGAAACATAAAGACAAGGCACCACACACACAAATCCTCTCAATAGCCCTAGGGGCATCACACCTTATAGGTGCTATAAACGACAGGATCCGCAAACAATTTATTTTTGACAAAAAATACAAAATACAATTACATGAAGCACCATCAGACAGCTCAGGTACTGAAGAAGTGAGAGTATACACAGACGGCTCGAAAACACACAACGGTGTAGGTGCTGGTGTATTCTCCCACGATCTCAACATCCACTCTGCAGCTGCCTTGGGTAAGGAAAACTCCATTTTTCAAGCCGAGTGTGCAGCCATAACCCACGCAGCAACAGAAATTACCAGGAGAAAAGTATCAGGTTTGTCCATCCGTATCCTGACAGACAGCGCAGCAATTCTTCTTGCCCTGAGGAGAGCATACGTGGACTCTGCCTTAGTACAAGAATGCCACAGATCCCTGGATAATCTCTGTAAGTACAACAAAGTAACTCTCCAATGGATCAAAGGTCACAGTAACTCACTGGGTAACGATGCAGCGGACGAGCTGGCGCGTCGGGGATCGAGCATGTCACCGGAGGGTCCCCTTCCGATGGCCCCGATTCCCTTCACGCAGGTTCGCTCCTGGATCAAAGGTCGAATCGGCGAAGAACAGGCTCAATCATGGCAATCCCTCCAGACGTGCCGGCAGGCTAGGGAGGCGCTGCCCCAATGGGACAGACGCTTATCCCGACGTCTGTTAGCACTGCCAAGGAGGAACCTACGCCGTATGATTGACATCATTACTGGTCATTGTGCACTAAATAAACACCTCTTCACCCTAGGTTTAACTAACAGTCCTCTGTGCAGAGCATGCATGGAGGCTGAAGAAACTGCGAGCCATCTCCTCCTGGAGTGCGATGGCGTCGCACACATAAGAAGAAGGTTCCTAGAACACCCGGGAACCATGGCGGAAGCGTGCAGGGCGCCCACAGGCGTTCTAGGCTTCCTGCAGGAGCTGGGCTGGTTTGAGAACTGAGGCCGGTGACAGCTCCCCACGCAAAACGGGACCGGCAATTTCGGGCCTAATTGCGGAAAAATTTGTCCTCGACGGAAGTAAGAAGTAAGTACTCTATGCTACTCTCCTCTATGTCTGAATTGACCCTTAGATGTTATTTAATCAATTTGTTATGAGGCTGGCATAGTCACACCAAGAAAACTGAAGCCTAGAAAAATTTAAGATAAAAGAAATTACATAGTGCATCATACAAGGGGTTATCAATATATGGAATTGTAAAGAAACAGCTTAGTGAGTTCACAGTTCAAGTCGAACTATACTGAATATACTATATTTGAATAATAACAATACTTGAACTAGGTTCTTGTCTGTGGAATCATATCTCCAGATCTTCAGCACAGAATAAATATATAAGTATTACATACAGAACGGATTCTCTTTACGTCCCACATAATATGCATCCCCGTTCCCCGTCATCGCACCTCTGCCCTGTTCTAGCCTTGTGTAGGGTTTTGAGCAGTCAACTGCAGGCACTTGGCTACCTTGACAAAACTAGAACGGGGAAGAGGTGCAGTGACGTCGAATAATAATAGGTATATGCAAAACGGGACCGCCCAATTCAGGCCTTATTACAGATAAAATGCTCTTGAGGGAAGTAAAGGTTGTCCTTGAGGGAAGTAAAGGATGGAAATGGAGAGCTTCTTCTTCTTCCTCTCCTTATTCCACATTATGTGGGGTCGGGACAACATGTAAGTTTCTTCCATTTTCCCCTATCCTGAGCCAGCTCCGATGTTATATTCCGTTTTCCCATATCCTCCCTCACACATTCCAACCACCTTTTCTTTGGCCTCCCTCTATTTATTTTCCCATTAACTTTCATGGAAATGGAGAGCATATTGTGCTATTTTGCGGGATCTTAGAAGATTCTATTCTGTATATAATAAATATATTCATTCTGTGTCTTTAGCCAAATGTTTGAACTTCCTTATACAATATAACTTGGAGTAGAGTGGCAAAAGTCAGAGAGATATGGAAATCATAGAAGGAAGCCTTTGTGGATAGACAAGCTGTTGCAAAAACTCGATGTACTGACCATTATATATTGAAAGAAACTTAACAGCAATAAAGGCTCTTTTTTTTATTCACAGTCTAAACTTACGTGCCCCTACTTGTATTCCTATCCATCAGTGTATGTCCATCTAATGCTGATAATTATTATTATACATTTTCGACTATGTGAGTCATCATGACTCACTTTCTCAGACTTTGTTGATAAGCCATAAAACACTGCTATTTTTGTAGGGCAGTCAAACAATTACTCTTGTATTCAAAAAGTTGCAAGTTACATGGCATTCTACAATAACTATGTAAAAATAAGTGAAATCAGTTAAGTTCCTAACTAATTATCTTGGAAAAGATCTTTACAGATAGCCGTTCTGCTAAATATGTGTAAGTTTATTGGATTGAGTGCACTAAATAGTCCAGAACAAGTTTGTGTTTTAACCTAGAAACCATCTAAAAACTGGACATCATTTTAAGCGCACACATTCTACAGCCATTGCGGATAATTAAAATTAATGCGTACCTTATTAGATTCTAAGGCAGTTCTTAATTCTTCGTGGTTATTGTTCCAAACTAACCAGTGGATGGGATAGCGCTTCGCGACTTCTTCTGCTGTTATAGCCATGTTATCAAAAACTACGATAGTACCCTACAAATTAACACATTTAGCAGTTGCCGGTGAAAGTTCAGCACATCCTAGATAATCGTAACTACACAATTATAGCGAAATTAATTTAATTTACACGCAAATTCTAACAAATTTTACGCTCTCTCCCCAAAAATGTCATCGACTAAACCATCGAGAATCATAACAATCGATCGATTATATTTCGGTGCAACTCGATAAGATAATACATGAAAAGTATCAATTTTATCAAATGATTGAACTGAACATCAATTTCCTAATTTACAATAAAAAGGATAATACTGTGTTTTCAGGTATTTTCAAGATCTAATTATGTTTGGTTTCATGACGAAATGTAGCTCGTCTCGGGATTATAGAATGAAAATTCTTGTCTTGCTTGACATCTATCTAATCAGCTGTTTACTGTTGTCCTGTCAACTGTCAAGAATTATCAATTCAAAACATTTCGGCAGAAAATATTTTATTTACGTAACAAAACAACAATAATGTGAACAATAACACAAAAATGTCTGTTACAACACTTACAACATCTTCAGTAAACTGTTTTAAATATTTGTGTTACTCAAATACATATCGTGTATTTTCAAGGATCGTAGCATCAAATGCCCAAAAGAAAATCAAGGTAAGATTTTGTTCTTCGTACACAGTCCAGAGCTCCAGACTACACCAGACCCGAGCGCGGCTTTTTCTACTCTTAATAATATTAGAGTAGTTAGTCGTTTCTAGAAGCCTCTTCCGCCCAAATATAGATTATCAGTATTGTATTGTATTGTATTGTAAATTCTTTATTGTACAGTATTTATTTAGTATTTATCAGTGAGTGAGCATTACTTTATCCAGGGTTTTTGGTACATAGGTTTGGCTCTTTATAATTTTCAAATCAAAACGAAAAACCAACTTTAACACACCAAAATACACAACCGTTTTTGATAAAATTTCTACAGGACTAACTGACAAGTATGCCTTTTAAAACAAAAAAGAATTTTCCAAACAAGTCCAGGCGTCTATGAGTAATTGGGAAATATGAGTAACATAAAATAAATATCATTAAAATTGATAACCTTTTTAGAGTTCCGTAGTAAACAAGGAACCCTTATAGTTTCGCCATGTCTGTCTGTCTGTTCACGATCCTAGAGAGAAACTATAAGTACTAGAAAGCTGTAATTTGGCATGGATATGTATATTAATTATGGCGAAAAATTCGTAAAATAAAATATGGAAAAAATTTTTTTTCAGTGTAGCTGCCATACAATTAAAGACGTAGTCAATATTTTTTTTCTCGACAAACAATTGAATGGGGTATCGTTGAATAGGTCTTTCAAAAATATTGTTAGCTTGTGAACACCATTTTTCGATTTAGGCCCAACGCAGACGACAGACTAGACCGCGCCGCACTTTTAGTCTGTGAAAATAGAACCTATGGAATTACATGCAGTAACACACACGACGCACAAAAAGTGCGGCGCACAAAAAATCCGTGTAATTTTGGCAGACCGCGCCGCGCCGCGCCGCGCCACACCGCACAAAAAGTGTGCGAAAAAAATACAACGTATGCTTCAATTCGCGCTAACACAGACGTCGCGCACTTTGGTCTGTGACCTTCACTCGGCTAGTGGTGGACGTGACGTGCGCGGTATTACAGCATGGCGCTAGAGATAGATGTACCGATGTTAAATATATGAAATACAAAACAGACCTGCAATTTATGATACTTAAAAATCCGAGTATCATGCCTAGTATACCTTTCTTCTGGACCAATGCACTTTCTCATTATTGTTTCCGAATGTGTCAAAGTTGGTCTTAAAATGAATAGCAACTCATTAAAAGTATTAATAGAAATTTTATAAAATTTGAAAAAATTGTCCGGATATTGTTTTGGAATTGCATGTTTCATATGGAATTGTCCTTTTAAATGTAATCTCTCCGAAAGTATAGGATGTACCCAAAATTTTCTATTTCTTCTTATTTTTCTGTACTTCAAGTATAAAATAATACATCACAATCTTTGCACTTCCATGGCGTGTAAAACTGTACGTGTCCCGTCCCTACAGTTCTGCCGACAGAATGATTCAAAATGTGCGTCGTGTGTGTTGAGTCCGTAAACAATCCGCGAAAGACTTTTTGCGCGCCACGCAGACTATTTGTGCGCCGCAGACTCGATCGGACAAAAAGTCTGTCGTCTGTGTTGGGCCTTAGGGATCCGTTTCTGAAATATTTGGGTTTAAAATTCAAATTTTTGTTCAAGTGTCCCCCCCCCCCCTCTATCTGCTAAACGGTTATATATGGCCACATAAAAAAAATTACAATTATAGTATATATAATGTAGTTTGAAGGAAAACTATCAGAGCCAAGTAGGGTATACAAATTAAAAAGTTATAGGCGATCAACTCATAAAATGTACTTGAAAAAAGACATTTTCATACAAATTCAATAGATATTAGTTTTTAGACGTTTTTAGTGGCAAGATCTCAAATTTGGCATTCGCAACTATGGAACCCTACACTGCGCGTGGCCCGACACGCACTTGGCCAATTATTGTCGGTTAAAAACTATCTGCAATGGCTTAATTTCTGAAGATGAAGATACATTATATTCACGTCTATCCCTACTTTGCCGTGTGGTTTCCCGGCAGAGTAGACTCCAAGTAATACTTAGAAATCACATATAAACATCAATGAGACCTCTCCAACCTGTCTGACCAACGAGGAGAGTGAAGACCAAGTCCTCTGGCTGCTCTGGCCAAGTATGGCTCTGGTAGTACAAAGAGGGTCGTGCTCATGCAGTGGAGACTAAAAGATCTGATGATGATGATGATCCCTAACGGGGTAGACAGAGCCCAGGGCTTTAAGACCATGACCAAGTTTCTGAAGAAATATTTGATATACTTTCTAAGGTTCCTCAATCAAATTTTGAAATCTTTTTTCTTTTCCCTAGGAGTGTTACCAGACTCTAAATGTGCCGTTACACTCAAATCAAGATGTTGTACGTAAAGCCTTCCTGGAGCTGGCCAAGAAATACCACCCGGACTCTGGTTCTCCAGAAGCAGACATGGACAAATTTGTGACTATAGAGAATGCATTCAGAACGCTCACTAAGCATAACACTGGCAACTTTGAGGAGGCTGAAAATGTTGTTTATGATATTAAGGTTTGTGTTTTTAATCCTTAACATAATAGCCTGAAGCTGCTTACATCCCTTGCTTCCAGAATCCCAAAGGGCATTAGGTAATACTATCCGGTCTTGCAAGGTTACTGCTAGAAAGCGCTTGCACATTCGCCCTGATGAAGACCTTTGGATGAGGTCGAAACATTGTAGCCAGGAGCTGATTCCCTATGTGAGTAACTGTTTTATTTCATGCTAATAATGTATCAGTATTTCTTTAGTGAAAATAATTAAACTCATAATTATAATGTGTTTCTATTTGTGAAGACTGGCTTTTTGTTTACTACCTCTACTTTGTAACCTATATTGAGTATATTGTAAGTGTAGCTTACGATCATCTGAATGTATAAAATAAAATTAATCAATAAATAATCTTTATTTACAGCATACAGCCCCTCAACACCGCCAATACCTAAGCTTCGAAGGCGTCGGTCACGGGACCCCATTCCAACGACAAAAGCAATGGGCCCAGGCCAGAGCTCAACGAGCAGCCACTAACGTCATGGAACACAGAGTCTCCAAAGCCGTAGCTTCTGAAAACACGCTGATGAAAAAAGAACCGTACAGAAACAAACATGATATAAAAACGAAGTACGGTTTCGATAGATTAGTGGAAGATTTGATTCAGGAGTCCATGTCTAAAGGAGAGTTTGAAAACTTGAGCGGTAAGGGGAAACCCTTGAAATCGCAGAATAGGAATCCGTATGTGGATTTTACCACGCACAAGATAAATGAAGTGAGTGCACCTATTACTCAAATCTTATACATTACATATTGGTAAAAACCAAAGGCCACTTTCAGCTTGACAGTTGGCATGTAGATGGAAAAGGGAATAAAGTCTAAAAGTCCGACCTGGGACTCTTGCACCGGGCGGCAAGGTCAAAGGAAATTGCTAGATATAAGAGGCAGATACACAATTCCGCTTTGGCCGTTTCCCCCCCTCCAAAAAAGTTTCGATCCCTGGGTTAGAGTTATCTTCTGACACATCTTTATAATAATTTATTTGCTTTTTCAGGTACTTATAAATAATGGTTTTACACCCGAATGGATAACAATGGCGAAAGAGATAGAGCACGACGTTGAAGCGCTAAGAAAGGAGATAGAAAAGGACAGAATGACCTTAGGCCCTTATCCGCTCGGCGTACAAGAAGCCAAGAAATGGGAGCGCTTTTGCGAACTAAACCGAGATCTAGCCAAATCTATAAACACTAAAATAAATACGTACAATTTAATAGTTCCTTTAATAAATAAACAAAAGTTTCATGTAGAAATCGAGAGTATGTTGGATGATGTACTGAAAAATGGTAAGCACTGTGGGAACAGGCCTCCTGTGGCTGTCGAGAAAAAAATAGAGCCTCAAGTGGTGGCATCTGGTGACAGTGAAGACCTCTTTGGAGTGCTTTTGAAGGCTATTGCAGAATTACTAACATACAAAAAAGAAAAGCAGTAAACAGTTTAATTTATAAAGTTTGATGAAGATGATTTAAATTAGTACCATTGTGTTTTCTATTTACTGAAATGTCTAGTATTTATAGATATCTAAGCAGTGGCGGTGAGGGATTAAGAATCGTAGAGATTTTTTTTTTTTGCAAAAAAGTCTAAAGTTAACCTTTCTGAGATAAAATATGTAGATGGTCTTAAGATAGAAAAGTAAAGTCCATGAACTTTATAAACCATAATGGCTGGTGCCTCTGTAGTTCGACGATACCAAAGTAATTTAGTACCAAAAAACTTCACAGCATGGCGCTTTCAATGTGAAATAAATTAAATTCAAATTTTGTTACCTTGATATCATCTCAATTCGGTACTTTCGAACAATTCAAATCAGATTCTTTTTTTCTAAAAGACTTAAACATTTTCTATGGGATATGAAATACAGTCTAATGACGTCATAGTTTCTTGGAAGTCAAAGCGCTCTTAATATCAGTTTTTCTTCAATAATAAATCTAAAATAACGTCGAAAATGGATATAATCTTTATTTTGTGACGTTTTATTTTCTTAACAGTGTGGCGTGAAAACAATAGATTTAGTGAAAGCCTACAATCAGATACCAGTCTGCCCTGATGATATCCCTAAAACAGCCATCACAACGCCCTTTGGAATGTTCGAATTCAATTACATGACTTTTGGATTGAGGAACGCAGGTCAAACATTCCAAAGATTTGTCGATGAGATGACCAGAGGCCTTGATTTTTGTTACTGTTACTTGGACGATTTTTTAATCTGCTCACGTGACGAGGAGAGCCACATGGAACACCTACGGCAGATATTCACCAAACTTCAAGAATTTGGAATGGTCATTAATACTTCAAAATGTGTATTTGGAGCATCTGAAGTCAAGTTCTTAGGCTACAATGTTTCTGAAAAAGGTATTAAGCCCCTCGACACAAAGACTCAGGCTATTAAGGAGTTCCCAATCCCGAAGAACGTGAAAGAACTACGGAGATTCCTCGGGATGATCAACTATTATCGCCGATTCATCCCAGGTGCAGCAAAAATACAAGCCCCTCTAAACGCCTTGTTAGCAGGTTCAGTCAAAGGCTCATCTCCCGTTACCATCTCTGGAAAGCTCCTGGAGGCATTTGAAGAGTGCAAAACAAGTCTTTGCCAGGCAACCCTCTTGGCTCACCCAGACTTAGGCATTAAATTAGCTCTAGTAACGGATGCTTCAGATACGGCTATTGGAGCAGCTTTACAGCAACTAAAAGATGGCGATTGGCAACCGTTAGCTTTCTTCTCTCGTAAATTGAGCCCATCTCAACAGAAGTACTCTCCGTACGATCGAGAATTACTTGCCATCTACGAAGCCATCAAACATTTTCGTCACATGCTAGAAGCCAGACACTTCACGATCTATACTGATCATAAGCCTATCTGTTTCGCATTCAAGTCCCAGAAAGAAAACTGCTCACCACGACAATTTAGGCATTTGGATTATATCGCCCAATTCACTACGGATATCCAACATATATCTGGAAAAGATAACGTGGTAGCTGATACTCTCTCTAGAATAACGGAAATTACGCAACCCATAGACCTGACGGCTTTAGCGAAATCTCAGTCGTCAGACACCGAACTGCAGAACCTTCTCAAAGACTCATCTACAGCGCTTCGACTCAGGAAAATTAATTTGGACGGAGCTAACATGCCCATTTATTGTGACATTAGCACCGGAAACGAAAGACCCTTCGTTACTCAACACTTCCGAAGACAAGTTTTCGAGAACCTTCACTCGTTTAGTCATCCTGGCGCTAAAAGTTCTGCAAATTTGGTCGCCCAGCGTTTCGTATGGCCTGGAATTAGAAAAGATTGCAGAGAATGGTCAAAAGCATGTCACGCGTGTCAATCATCAAAAGTCACCCGGCATACTTCTTCACCTCTAAGTACATTCAATCTTCCTAAAGCCAGATTTCAAAATGTTCATATTGATCTCATTGGACCCCTTCCCATATCAGATGGTTTTCGATACTGCTTGACAGCTGTGGACAGATTTACGAGATGGCCTGAAGCCTACCCCATAGCCGATATTACAGCAGAAACTGTTGGAAAAGCACTGCTTCAAGGATGGATTTCCCGCTTTGGATGCCCAACAGAGATCGTAACAGACCGCGGAAGGCAGTTTGAATCCGCTTTGTTCAAATATCTGTCAGATATAACCGGATTCAATCACAAAAGAACCACTGCATACCACCCCGCTTGTAATGGCATGGTCGAGCGAATGCACCGGCAGTTAAAAGCAGCAATAACATGCCACAATACTGTTAGCTGGACAGAATCACTTCCCTTAGTGCTGCTCGGCATAAGGAGCGCTATCAAAGAAGACCTACAAGCATCACCCGCTGAACTTCTTTACGGAGAAACACTGAGGCTACCTGGAGAATTCTTCAACCCTAACACGGTCACAACAACTGACGTGACCGACTTCATCGCGCGACTTCGCTCGATAATAGAAAATATCCGCCCAGTTCCAGCATCACGTCACTGCAACAAAAATATCTTCATTTTTAAAGATTTGAAAACTGCAACACACGTTTACCTTCGAGACGACAGCGTCAAACCTCCTCTCCAGCCAGCATATTCAGGACCATACCTGATTCTGGAAAGAAAAGACAAAGTTTACAAATTATTAATAAAAGGCAAAGAGCAAACAGTATCCATCGACAGAATAAAACCAGCTTACTTTGTTAACAATAGCCCAGATCCTTTGCACAGTATACCTGAAAAAGAAAAGAATGAGAAAGACACTGAAAGTGACTATCACCGGACACGGTCCGGAAGAATTGTTAAGCCTCCGGCCCACTATCGTCCGTCCTAGGACGGCCTCAGGGGGGGAGTGATGTGGCGTGTCCACATAATCATAAAAATATTTATATATAATTACTATATTACTATACCTACATATATATTTAGTATATCACACATCCCACTACACATACAAATAAACACAACAGTCAGACATAAACACTTACCTTCTTGCGCGCCTAGCCGCTCGCTATGAAATCACTGGCCACCTACAAGAAGTTTCGCCCGGTGACAAGAAGAAACAAAGTGACGTTCTACGACAGACATCTTGACCTTCTCTGCGGCTGTCTACAAAGCTTGCGAATCACAACTACATAAATAATTATTATAAATAACATCTCGCGCATTGTGCTGGAAAATATTACTTGAATTTTATGTATATAACATTGTTACTAAATATACAATATTAATAGTGGCTCGTTGTTTGTATGAAGAGTCCTTCGTCACAACGACCCCGCTATAACAGTATTTTTTTGACCCAGTTAAGTAGGTACCATTTGCTGAAATTAAAGAAGCCGTTCTGTGATACATATACACATATATTTGTAGAAAAATAAAACAAAATTTAACATAAAAATGTTTTATTAAAACATCTAACCTAATATACCTGTGATATTTTAACAATAATTGCACAACTGATGTTTTTTAACTAGAATGATTGCAAGTCTGTAATGCTAAATTTCAATACCACTAGATTAAAATGGCAGAGAATATATTGCAGAAATAAAGATCCAAGTTTCAAAACAGTTACCTTTTTTTTAATGATTTTGATTATAGATTATTATATTTCTTTTGTCTTATACACAAAAACATAGTAAGGTTTAATAATATAAATGCCAAGGAAAAATAAATCTTATGTCGGCTTATTCGCAAAACGTCTCTTCTTCTAAGTACTAAAATTATGATTAATAAACGATGTTGCTTTGAAAATCATAATTTTATTCTAAGTCCCTGTCGCGACATTTTGCGAAAGAGACATTGTGCGAAAGAGACAATCTGCGAAAGGGACGCTCTGCGAAAGAGACATTATGAGAAAGACACATTTTACGACTAGGGGACATTTTGAGAAAGAGACGTTTTGCGAATAAGCCCTTATGTCATAGCCTACATGCTACAGATACAAGACGCTTCTTTATAAAAAGATGCTAACGAAATCCTTGGTATCATTCATTCTCTGCAATAATATACGTTTTAAAGTACAAAATACTTAAAACTATCTTACAGTCTGGTATATCTAAAAATGGAAAAGGAATTTATAAGTAAGGGTAAAGAATATAACTATGGTATCCCATCAACATGTCTTCACACAAAAGACTTCAAAAAAGGGATTAGTCTCACTAGTACCATTGAAATTTGTCGTAGAACGAAATGCGAGTCTCAGTAGTTCCATTATAAACATTTCCCAAGGAACAGGAGGGTGTATTAAGGATCTACCTGAATTTTTTGGGGTTCAGTGCTGCCCCCATTTGAAATAAATTATTTGGAAAGAAATGGAGACATTAAAAAGAAACGGCCGCTTTACGTTCTCACTTTAACTCTTAACCAAGCATCGTAGGTATAATTTTTTTATATACACAGTACTTAGTTCATAAAATAGTTTGAAGGGTTAAATTTTAAATATTTTCGTTTTCTTTCACATAATTTATTTTTAAAGGGGGGCAGCACTGGACCACGAAAAAGTCAAGTATCTTTAAGGAAATGGCTAGTTGTTGGATGATTATTTAGGGATGGAACTAATTTAGGGCAAAATATGGGGTTCAGTAGTTCTATTACAGGTTGTAGTGGTCCCCATTTTAGCCATTTAGGGTTGCTGACTTCTGCATAGACAGTTTTTAGCCCGTATTTTATCTAGATTTTGTTAGGTTATTAAACCAGACTGTATAAATCATCTTTTTAAAGGTCTACAATTAAGTTAATGGACCTGAAATGATGGCACCACCGGTCGTTTTTAACAGACTTAAAAAAAGTATTAATTCGTCAGAATTTTTTATGATTAATGTAAAATTCTTTATTTGTCTGAATGGACATACTTGTCAACTGGTCCCAGTCCAGAAATTTTATTAAAAATTAATTGTGGAGTTTGGGAATAATCGGTTTTAAATTTAAAAAAAAAATTAAACATGTTTTATGGGCGTTAATGTTAAATTTACTTGCGATTTTTCCGCAATTTGGCGTGGTCTACTAACTTACTTGTAAACCTTAAGGGGATACAAGTGTTGTTTCGGGATTCAAGTGTTGTTTCGGGATTCAGTGCTGCCCCCATTTGAAACAAATTATTTGAAAGGAAACTGAGAAATCATTTAAAATTTTGGTCTCATACGGCCCTAAGTAGGGCATGTACCTACAGTTACCTACTACCCTTTACAGTTTAGAGTGAGAACGTGAAGCTTTTCTTAGTACATTTGGCAAAAGTGGCAATTTCTTTTTCGCAAAAATTCATGTTCTTACAAAACTGTAAACAGTAATTCATTGAATCGTTTGAAGGGTTTTCTATAGCCGTATAAGACAAAATTTTAAATTATATGTCCATTTCATTTCAAATAATTTATTTCAAATGAGGGCAGCACTGGACCTTGAAAAATTCATATTACCCCTTTACAATATCTGTAATATTCGAGAACAAACTTTTAATACATAGGAATCGTTAATTTAATACTTAATTCTAGAAATATTTCTCTTGGTCCCAACTTACTGGAAGATTTTCCTATGTATTCTTTAGAGAAGGTATTACAAAGGGATCATATACCTATGTTACTAGAGGATCACGTTATGTTACGAGAGGACCACGTAAGTTACGAGAGGATCACGTAAGTTACAAGGGGATCACGTATGTTACAAAGGGATCACGAATGTTACAAGGGGATCACGTATGTTACAAAGGGATCACATGTGTTACGAGAGGATCATATAATATGCATATACACGAGAATCATGTACGTTGCGAGGAGAACATGATGGTGCCCTGGATTTCCAGCAGAGATTCTACTATGCCTTTTTAGAGAATGGGGTATAACAGGGGGATCAAATATGTTACGAGAAGATCACGTATGTTACCAGAGGATCACGTAAGTTACAACACGTATATTACAAAGGGATCATATATGTTACGAGAGGATCACGTATGTTACAAGAGGATCAAGTATGTTACTATAGGATCACGTAAGTTACAAAAGGATCATTTTTGTTACCAGAGGATCACGTATATTACAATGGGATCACGTACATTACAGGGATTACGTTCGTTAAGACGAGAACATGATATTGCCCTGGCTCAGCCGGCAGCGGCCGGTGGCGATAAGCCGCAGCGCCCGCGGCAAGGCGCGGTGCTCCGCCTGGTGTATGCGCTCCGTGAGAGACTCCGCCGTGTCGGCTGGCAGCACGGGGACGCGCTCTTGCAGGATTATCGGCCCGGTGTCCATGCCCTCCTGTCGATACAAAATCGATCATTTAAACTGTGTTTCCTCCCCAGCAGTGTTCGTTCCGAAACGCTAGTAGTTTATAGCTTTTTTACCTTTTTTTACCTAGATAAATTTATCCAAATATATCTACGTATATATACATTGACAAAATAGAAATAACAATCAATTTTGCACTAAAATAAAATTAAAAAAAACTTGTGAGGTGTCATACATTAACACAATAGAAATAACAAACAATTTTGCACTAAAATAAAATTAAAAAAAACCTGAGTGGTGTCATGGGACACCCGGATGGAACGAAGTTCGAGAGAGAGACAGACAGAGAAACACGCGCACGCCGCACGGCTTACAACTATAGCAAAAAGTGTCGTTACAACTTTTGCCTTAATTTTTTCCGTCTAGCCCCCTTTTGCGACGCGCGGTAAGGAACTTCGTTCCAAAAATTACCTTCAATAAGAGATAAATTTATCCTACTTAGAATAAAAACAATTGACTGTTTATTGTATTGTATTATAAAACAACAAATTTTGGATTTTGATATTGCAAAGACGACCTTAGCTTTTAGTAACAAAGCATATTTTTAATCAAATCATGAACTTTTAATTTTGGTTGACTGAGAGAGAACGCTTTTAGCGTTAAGTCCGCCAGATGTAAACAATTGTATATTGTGGATCAATAAAGTTTTTTGTTAAAGAAATAAATGAACTACTGTTTTCAAGCGTTGAGACCAGGATGATGAGGCAATAGCAAAGGATGTTGAGCAGTATCGTTTTAACATTGCAAATACGATTTCTAGGGAGCAAAGTACGTTTCTACTTTTTTTACTAGCCTTATGTAGTGTCCCACTTCTGGGCAAAGGCCTCCCCTTCTCCTCTCCATGTATCTCTATCCCGAGCAATTTGCTGCCATCCACTTAAGAAACCCTCGATGTCATCCCGCCATCTCTTCCTTGATCTACTCCTACGTTTTTTTCCATCTGGTACCCACAAGGTGACGCTGTGGGCCCATCTATCTACTTGCATGCGCCTAATCCCATTTGAGTCTGGCAGTCTTGACGCCTACATCTACAACCTTAGTTTTGGAGCGCAGGTCTGTATTCCGAACCCTGTCTATTCGTCTTACCCTGCGTTCCATCGCCCGCTGGCAGACCTTGAGTCTGGACTTTTGTTTTTTAGTCAGTGACCATGTTTGTGTGCCATAGGTAATAATGGGCAGAATACACATGTCGAGGAGTTTGCGGTTTAGACATAGAGGAACGTTTTTACTTACATCAACAAAATGCACCGTACACCCGCTTTCCCTATCTCCAGCATCCAGACACTGCTTCTGGGCGTTGAGGCCGGGGTGGCGCGGGAGTAACGACGGATGGATGTTCACGAGGCGACCTTTCCATCTGTGGGAAAATGCAGTATTACAACTTTCTTCTTCTAATTGCCATATGGCCAAGGCTTTCCAATAATGTCTTGAGGACTTCCTTTCGAGGTCTCGTAGTGGTCGTTTCAAAATGCTGGTAGTTTGTAGCTTTTTTTTTTTAATTTTCTGTCAAAAAGAACAAACAACAATTTGTGTGTACGCAAACTAAGCAGCGAAAATCTAAACGTACTATATGAATATTCTATAATATTTTCAACAATTGTAAAAATCTGAGAGGTTTAGGGTGAAAACTGTCTCAGCTTTTGGTATGACAAATTTATTTGCCAAAATAAAACCAGCCATCCAAACACCCATAGTGATGCGGAACTACAAGTTCCAATCGATGTTAAATGAAATTGATGTCCGTAGCGCCATATATTATTTGCTAGGCAAACTAAAAAAACCCTACTTAAAATCGTTACCCCCAATAACTTCTTAACGGCTAAACCGATTTTCATCAAATATTGCTAAAAACTTGCTTTCACTTTAAAAAATCGAGTCGGAATTAGTCTTCTGTTAGGCTGCGTTTCCACTAAAGCGGAGCAGAGCGGAGAGGAGCTTAGCGGTGCATGAATTAACCAATCATAATGCTCGAAATTCCCGCTCCGCTATTTCCATTGAAGCGAAGCGGAGATTTCGAGCATTGTGATTGGTCAATTCATGCACCGCTAAGCTCCTCTCCGCTTCAGTGGAAACGCAGCCTTAGAAAGCTACGATGCCACAGATAGACTTACCGTCTAACTACACTACAGTTATAACACCCAACAGTTAAAAAATAACAACAATCAAAAACACTACTACACAATATCATAAACTGACATTTTCTTTTCGTATGCTACTAACCTCTGAACGAACTCTGCTGACAGTATCCGCATGTAGCCGGCGAGGCACACGATGTCTATTTTATGTTCCTCGAGCGCGGCGGTAATGGCGCGGTCGAATTCTTCGCGGGTCGCGTAGTCTTTGTGGTTGAATACCTGTGGACAATGTTATTAGGTATTATTTACTGTAAGAAACACATTGAGTACGTACGTACGAACGTAAAAATACAAAACAGCTTTCTGTGTAAATCTCTCTAAGGCTTTTGACTGTCTAAAACACCAAATTATACTAATATAACACATTTAATCTAGAGCTTATATTATTGTTTAAAAGTTGTAATGGTATTCTTTAACTTGCATTCATTTTAAGGCGTCTGTTTTGGTACAATTAAATACTGTTTACGAAAAAGTGGATTGAAATACTTTTGGTGTTCCTCAAGGTTGTATATTTGGTCCTATATTTTTTATGATACTTGTTTCTCTCGTACCATAAATTTAAAAAAAAATTGTTGCTGGTCACTGCACATGTACTGCGTGGCGTAGCGGTGCATTTGGTGTTCCTCAGGGTTATAGGTATAACTTATATCGTTATAGGGTATAACTTACCAAGCTAGGTATTCCCGCTTTCGCGGCTCTCTGTAGCGCGTACGCTAACTGCTTGTTACTAATGTCGAGAGATATTTCGCTCCACATGCACTGGCATGGTGGTACTTTTAGTGTTCCTCAGGGTTGTGAATTTAGTCCTCTATTGTTTATGATACTGGTTTCTCCTGTAGTATACCTTACCAAGCTAGGTATTCCCGCTTTTTCGGCTCTCTGTAGCGCGTACGCTGACTGCTTGTTGCTGATAACAAGAGATATTTCGCTGCGCATGCACTGGCATCGTAGTACTTTTGGTGTTCCTCAAGGTAGTGTGTTTGGTCCTCTATTGTTTATGAAACTAATTTCTCTTGCAGTATAACTTACCAAGCTAGGTATTCCCGCTTTCTCGGCTCTCTGTAGCGCGTACGCTGACTGCTTGTTGCTGATAACAAGAGATATTTCGCTGCATATGCACTGGCATCGTAGTACTTTTGGTGTTCCTCAAGGTTGTGTATTTGGTCCTCTATTGTTTATGATACTGATTTCTCCTGTAGTATAACTTACCAAGCTAGGTATTCCCGCTTTCTCGGCTCTCTGTAGCGCGTACGCTGACTGCTTGTTGCTGATAACGAGAGATATTTCACTGCACATGCACTGCGTGGGGTCACGGGTTGTGTCGATGAGCGCTTGGAGGTTGCTGCCGTTGCCAGACACTAGGACTGCCACCTGAGAGCAAAATAAGGAAAATTAACTATGTATGACATATAGCGCGACGAAGCGATGGCCGGTGGGGCAATAAGGCTCTTAAATGGGACCCACCCACAAGGTGGTCTGACGAACTGACCAAGATCGCTGGAAGGCGCTGGATGCAGGCCGCTCTAGATCAGTCATTTTGAAAATCTCTGGGAGAAGGCTATGTTCAGCAGAACGTTATGCGGCTGAAATGATGATGAACTATGTACTAATATTTTATTTGATGGTGGTGAATGTGACACATAAGTACCGAACTTAGTAAAGTAACTACTGGAACATAAGTAAGTTAACATTGTTTTAGTTACATTTAAAAAGACTTTTCTTTAAAAAAATAAGTCTCGGCCAAGTGCGAGTCGGACTCGCCCATGAAGGGTTCCGTAGTAGCAAATAACATAATATAAAAGTTTTGCAGTATGTTTTTTTTTTAATTTTTATATTTGAGTTGATTGAATGAAAGGTAAATTACCGTTTATGATTTATGACATATTAAAAAAAAACTACTTACTAGATATCGTTCAAACTAATTTTCGCTGGTAGTTTTTATGGTAATGAACATCATATATTATTTTTCGTTTTATAATTCCCTTATTTTAGAAGTTACGGAGGGGGGGACACACTTTTTTCCACTTTGGACGTGTCTCCCGCGCAAAGTATTCGGTTTAGAAAAAAATGATATTAGAAACCTTAATATCATTTTTGAAGACCTATCCATAGATACCCCACACGTATGGGTTTGATGAAAAATAAATTTTTGAGTTTCAGTTCTAAGTATAGGGAACCCCCAATTTTTTTTGTTTTTGTGTCAAAACCGCAATGCGTTTCACATAATACATCTTCTTACCAAGTTTCAACAGTATAGGTCTTATAGTTTCGGAAAAAAGTGTCTGTGACATACGGACGGACAGACGGACAGACATGACGAATCTATAAGGGTCCCGTTTTTGCCATTTGGCTACGGAACCCTAAAAAAGCGGTAGTTCTAAAAATAATGGTCCAAATGAAACTTGTTACTCTTATTAGTTACGATACCCGCAATCTAACGAATGAAGATATTATAGAATAGCATACTTACACCATCAATGGTCTTGGAAAATAGTGCAAATGAGAGTACGGGAATAGAACTGACCTTTTTGCTGGGCATCAGCGGCACCCTGCGCGTGAAGTCGACGGCGGCGGCGAAGTTGTCGACCACGACCCGCGCGCCGCCGGCCGGCCGCGCCTGCACGCTGCCGATCACCATCGCGCCGTGCGCGCGCGTTATGTTCATCACCTGCGCACGGGGACACACGTTAAATCTATACACATAATAAAACAGTAAAAAAATTGTGTCTGTACATTGAATATATTTCCAAAAAATATATTTGGGGTGATGGAGACATAGTAATAATTTTTAAAAAAACTGTCTGTTTGTACACGCTCAACTCCGGAAATGCTGGACGAATTTGAATGAAACTTTTTTTGTTATATAGCTGTTAAGATGGGGGCAACATAAAGGCTATAAATGATTTTGAAAAATGGAACACCTGATGCAGAACTATAACGGTCCAGCTAAACTATAAGTAATATAAAAATGACGCCTCAGCAAAAGTTGTTCAACCTGATGGGCTATTTCCAAAGACATAAAATCCAAACGAACGAAGTCGCTGGCTTCGGGTAGTAATAAATAAATATATACGGACATATCACATTGATTGAGCTAGCCCGAAAGTAAGTTTAAACTTATATTATGGGATACTAACTCAACAATACTTTATTTTATAATAGATATGTCGTAGTTGGATTGTATAATCCGCTGTTTTTCAAAAACTCTAGCTATTTGGCATTACAGCTCGGTTTTGTAATATAGCTAAAAATCGGTCAGCTAGATCGTCCAATGTGTTACGTTTAACAAACTAGCTAACGTAAGATTGTAGAACGATTAGTTAGGAATTCTGCCACTTGTGGCTTGTGAAGTGTCAGTGTATAACAAAAAAATATAGCCTCCCATAAAGTAAATTCTTCGCCGCGTTCCGGGACTAAGCTGTTTTTATCGAGAGACATCGAGGGCATCGTTTGTAATTTCGGAGTGCAAAAGATTGTAAAGAATAAAGCAGACCTTTAGTTTGGATCTCATATTGTTATTTCGACGCCCGCCTTCTAGCAAGATGGAAAATTCACGTGGATTAATTGGCCGTAAGAAATCGCTGCGCCATTGAGTTGTCGGGTTTACAAAATTTCTATATTTCTAATCCAATTGCATCAAGCTGATTATCATTCTTCATTGGTGTTTTATGATGTTGGAGACTGAATTATTTAGTAAGGAGTTGAATTGAGGTTTTATTTCCATCTCACGAGTAATATAAAAGTAATAAAGAACAACTATTGTCCCCTCATATATTATTTTGTTTATTAACACAGTTTTATTCAATAATGGTAACCCTATATGTTATCTCAACGCTAGCTGTTTTGTTAAACGTAATTACGTAACTCATTGACAATCGACCTGAACTATTTTCAGCTGTTTTACAAAACCGAGCTGTATTGCCAAACAGCTAGAGTTTTGAATAACAACGGATTATACAATTCAACTGCGACAGATACATATATTAATAAAGACCCAGGACAATTTGAAAAAGGGCATTTTCCAATTTGCCTTGACTGGGGATCGAACCCAGATTAAATAGTACATTACTGGTGAAGACGGGAAGTAGTGTATTGCTGGAGAAGCAAATTTCAAGGCCAAGCATGTTTGAGCAAATACTATTTACTCAAACAAACATTACTAAGTTTTCGAATGAAGATTATTCTACTGTTTCTAGTATACACAATCTCTCTTTAAATGAATAATGTTATGGACTTTTAGTCACATCCATACTTTTGATGGCAATAGCACCCGTGATCCGATCTCTAAATGCAACTTACGTAAGCCTGGTCCTCAGGTGACACAATGAGCACCATACCGATGCCGCAGTTAAAGGTACGCAGCATCTCGTCATCCGTCACTGAGCCAGCGTCCGCGATCCAAGCGAATACCTGGATGGAAGATTCGAAATTAGGTTTTGTATTATTACCAGGGATCGGATATTCCAGTGCATATTTACCTAAACTTCGAGGAGCTACATAACATCAGTGGATAATACCACCTCGAAAATTTTAAATCATATTTATAATACAGGGATTTCTTAATCATGAGTTGTTATTTTATTGCATAAAAATAATAAACCTTTAGGTAAAAGTTTTTGATTGAAGGATATTAGTCCATTTTCTAGAGTTTCTTGTAAAAATTATGTCAAATAACTCAACTCTAAAAATATAATAAATTATGCTTCAATCAATAAGTTGTATCCGATTTCTTTTATTATTTCAATGCAATAAAGTAACAACTCATGATTTTTAAATCCCTATATTATAATTAATATTTAATATTTTCGAGGTGGTATTATCCACTGATGTTATGTAGTTCCTCGAAGTTTAGGTAAATAGGCACTGGAATATCCGATCCCTGATTATTACCCTTTCAATGCGAGACTTTATATCATTCGTCGTGCCCCCAGCGCGGGGCAAGGTAAATCTAAAATAAATATCTACAACCAAAAACGGATATGGATACGTAAGTAATGTGCCAAACGCGCATTTTTTTCTCGGAAATATACGACGTTCGCGGTATGGGCCCGACAATGTTAGTCGGATAAATCCGACGTTAGCGGTTAAAGGGTTAAAGGTTTTTTAATGAAATATTTCTATACTAGCTGTGCCCCATGGTATAATAAAACAGGTATTCTCTTCCCGAGATGGAACTTGACTACGTCACAAAGTGTTGGCAACACTGATTGTTCTTTTCAGTAAAATTAAGGACTTTTTTAATTAGTTCATGAATATTAAATAAAATATTAAGTAACTTAGCTATTTAGTATGTCGCGATTCTCGCGTGATTCATCAATTCAATATTTTATAAATTGATATAATGGATTATTAATTCGAAATTGGTATATAAAGGGTTTGTTCCATAATCGGCCAGGTCATTGTACACCAGTGCAAAAAATATGTTAAAATAGTAGGAACGTAATGAGGCTAACATTGTATTTGTATTCGTCGTAATCTGAGTGTAACTTTAACTTAAAAATCGAGTGTAATATTATTTAATGGCGACACTGTCATGGCGGCTACCCATAAGGTGCATTCAAAACCTTGTGGCACCATTTATAACACACTCTATGAAGTGCCATTTTTGAAACGCGGAGTCACCTATACGAATGGTTTTTCTCTAAAAAAACCATTCCATTAGTGAAACCGCGTTTCAAAAATGGCACCTCTGAACGTCAATGTGTAACATAACGTCATATTTAGTAACTGTCAAAGTCAAACAACGATTGACTGACAAACACCATCTTGAACGATTGTGACATTTGTGACTATAAACGTTAAATGTCACTCAAACGTCAAAGTCACTTTGACAAGCGCAAAGTTGATAGTAATAAAAAGATAACTTTAATTACGGCATTTCAAACTAAAACTACATTAAAAATAAAATGAATTTTTGGAAATTATTGATAACATATTGCTTACCATATATAACTAATAATTTTAGGTAGGTGTACAATGACCTGGCCCCGCTCCCATACATCTCTGGAACGACCCCTTTCAAAAATGCATCACGCTCGGGTAATTCAATTTCACACAGTGGCAACATATCAAACTGATGACGTAGTCAAGTTCCACCTACGTCATCAGCTGTCACGGGAAGAGAATTCTTTATTTTATTATACCATGCTGTGCCCGTGGGCTTCGCTCCCGTTTCATTGAAAGTATTTAACGGAATAAAATACTCACAGGATGCACGTTCCACCAATGCGCGTTAAACCTGGCCCGCACGGAGGGCGGGATGACGCGCGGGATGTTCTCCACGAGCCCGCCGCCCGTGATGTGCGCCACGGCCTTGACGCGCCCGCTCTGCAGCGCGGGCAGCACGCTGCGCACGTAGATGCGCGTGGGCTTGATTAGCTCTTCGCCTGGAAAGAAAAGGAGATTATTTGACAGGGAAATTAAAAAAAAACTTTCAAGCACTTGACCGACCGAGTGATTGACTTGAATCGATTTTAATCTAACAGTACCTGGGCGACCTGGCGGTTACATCTCAACAATACAAAATAAAAAATTATATATAAACTTGAACATAAAAAAAACAAAAGTAAGTCAACGAGTGGGATTCGAACCCGTAACACTCTTTCTAGCGGTCCGCATCCCTTTACCGCTGAGCCAAATGAATAGCGGCCAGCGCGACGAAATTAGCGACCATATTTTGCGTAAAAAGAAAAACGCATGAAAACTCGTGTTTTCGATCGATAGATCGATTGTTAACCCCCGAAAACCAACATATACCAATTTTCCGCGAAATTAGAGCCGTTTTCAAAATCACAGAAATTTATAAATAAATAAATACAAGAATTGCTCGTTTAAAGGTATAAGATAGCTGCGATAACCATCTGAACAGACAAGGTTTTCGAAAAAAAAAACGAAATTTTTACATTCGTTTAGGGTTGACACCTATCAGCACGGAACAGTATACTTTCGCGTGCTGGTATCCTTTTTCGTCGTTTAGAACCGTCGGAAAAGAGCGAGCTATAGCACCGGCCGTGTTATAGCGTTTCGTCACTCTCTCTCTCTCGCTTTGACAAAGGACGGTTCTGAGCGACAGAAAACGATAGCAGCATCCGAAATTGCTGTTTCGTACTGACAGGTGTAGCCCAACCCTTAGGAGCTATGATGACATAGAGACGCACAGATACGGAATTTATAACACCTCTCTTTTTGCCGGGTGTTAAAGTCGAAATCAGTAAGGATTATAAACAGCATACCAAACAGAATTCTCTTTTCTCACTCAATTTCTTTCAATTTTTTCTCCTTTACTCTGTTTGTCTCCTATTAGCCACGGACTCAAACTCACAGGAGGGCGTGGCCAATAAGCACGCTGTCTCACCTAACACTGTGGCGGGCGAAGCATTGATGTAAAATGCACGATCATCATCATCATCAGGTCTTTTTGTCAACACTGCAGGAGCACGACCCTCTCTGTACTACCAGAACCATACTTGGCCAGAGCAGCCGAAGGACTTGGCCTACACTCTCCTTGCTGGCTAGACGTGTTAGAGAGGTCCTATTGATGTGCTTTGTTTAGCTTGTATTTCCTAAGTCGCCTTCTACGACATCCACGGAAGGACATGGAGTGGCCCTATTCTACTCTGCCTGAAACCAACAATTAGATAGGTTAAGAATATACATTTGACTTACCTAAAGTGAGTCCCTCTTTGCTGAACGGCGCTCTGTCTGTCAGTGTGAGGCCTGACTTCTTCATCAGCTTGTGGATCAAACTGAAGCCGTTGCTGTGCACGCCGTTTGATGGCAGACCGATTATGATGTCGCCGACCTAAGTAAAAGAATAGAGTAACTTAATGCCATAATATCATCACGTCTTCCTTCTAAATAGCTAGATTTAATGACAACGCTTCCAGCTTTATTTCTTTATTTTTTGTCTACACGCACTCATACATAAGATGGTTATACACCCTCATACATAACCTGCCACGGTTCATGTACGTACCTACTGTAAGGTAGATAGTACCCTGGCAGGATTTTGCTAACTATCTGTAGCTGAAAATTGAGAATTAAGTAAGTCAAATTTAATAATAGGTTACTGGTCCATCAGAATTTTCGAATATCTTCATGATCGATTTCTACAATCTTCGCGATATGAGAAGCAAATCATTATATTCTAGGTTTTTTTTCACTTTCAGATCATCCTGTTAGCTTAAAAACTTTAATAAATTATACTATAGGTAATGGTATCATAAAATGTGGTTAGAAAACGAAACTACTTATACATTATTTAACCGATTAAAAGTGCTTTCTAGGCATAAGAAAGAGAGAAGAAAAAGTGTAAGTTAAATTCACTATTAAGCATTGATAACAATAAGAATAACTTACAGTGATGTCGTTTATCTTGGGTAGGATGTGCGATCGCTCGACGACTCCCAGGGCGAAGCCGGCGATGTCGTACACTCCTGGGTCGTACATGCCCGGCATTTCTGCTGTCTCGCCACCTGTCGTGCAAAAGTTATCAAGAATTAGTTAAAATCCCATTTAAAACCATTAACGTGTCCTGGAAAGAATTAATACATTAAAAGATTCTAATGTTTATTCAGTAATTAAACCTTTACAGGCACTTTTACACGTCAATAAGTATAATTTACATTACTTGTAGTGTATATTAAAATTTCATTAATTTTTAACGATAATCTGATACCAGCGCTTCGCAACGACCACTGCTGAGAAGAAACGCCGAAGGAAACTCATTTTTGCTGTATTCTTAAGCTATTGTTGCCAACACATTTTTAAGCTGATATAGCTATATCAAGTACTTCGTAAAAACTATCTAGTTAAATCTACCATTCGCCGTATTTTCCGCGAAAGCAATGGACCTACATAGCAGGCAGTGGTAGTCTTGATAATCCTACTAATATTATAATGCGAAAGTTTGTAAGTATGGATGGATGTTTGTTTCTCTTTCACGTAAAAACTACTGAATAAATTTTCACCAAAATAGCACATAAGCTACAATTTATAAAGATATTGTTTGATGATTCTGCGCAGACGAAGTCGCGGTCACCAGCTAGTATAATAATATGTTCGTAACATTGAACCTTAAAGTTATGTTAGATAGACATGACAAAAGGTCAACAATTAAGACTAAGATAATTTTTAGTTGTGTTATGAATAATTTTATTAGGTGTATTAATAATAGTCAAAGTCAAACTTTTTTATTCCATGTAGGATAAATTTATCTCTTATTGAAGGTAATTTTTTTTTATTAGTGCAAAAGCTAACAACTACTAGGATGTATTAAGGATATGAAAAAAAATTGCTTTAGAAGGTATAGTTACCTATCAAAGCAGCGCTAGCTTGCCGGCAGCCCTCCGCAACTCCCGACACCACATTCCGGGCCACGTTGACGTCGAGCGCGCCGCACGCGAAGTAGTCCAGGAACGACAGCGGCGCCGCGCCGTTGCAGAGGATGTCGTTGACGCACATGGCGACTAAGTCCACGCCAATCGTGCTGTGCTGGTTGATCTCTTGCGCGATCTTCAGCTTTGTACCTACGCCGTCCGCGGCTAGGACGAGCACTGGGTCCTGGGTTGAAAAAAAAGTATCCCAGATTAATAGCCGTCAATGGGAGATACTGTTACATCCGACCCCATATTTTGAAACAAGACGTCTTTTTTGCAAATTATAAACAAGTATTTTTTTGCCATAACTTGCCATTTAGGTCCCTTAGTTGGGCAAAAACCTCCTCTTTTAGTTTTTAATTACATCTATCTTTAGCAGTTTCACTCCATTCTTTGTCAAAAGAGGGGCCACACAAAAATTGATGGGTTTTCAACCGACAAAGGAAGACCTAGGATGAGATGGAGGGATGAGTTGTTCACTTTTTACAAAGAATTATTTGAAAAATATTTTTAATTGTTTTAAAAAATATTTTCAAATAACTTTTATCAACAATGACTTAAAAAGGTTTAAGTGCTCCTCAACACGAATTAATTGAGCTCAACCTCGGTAATGTTATGACTTTTATTACAGAGATGCCATAACCACGTTCAGTTCCGCTATTAGATCAGCTCCATGTCATCACTATATTGCATTTTCACGCGATATACGCATGCGTGCAAAATTTCAGCTTTTTCGGAAACCAGGAAGTGGGTCAAATTTAACTTGCGAAATTTGATTACAGATAGACAACAGGACTGTTAAACTAAATGAAAGCTTGAAATAAAATTGATGAAAGAAGAGTAAATATTTACCTTATAGTCTTCTTCAAGCGCTTTTAGCTGGAAGCAACCGCCAAAGCCTCCAAGTCCGCCTAACACGCCAGAACGAGTTGTAGATCTGTGAGAAAAATAAGAATTATGTATATTTACAAGTTACTTCGCCTGGCTCATAAGAAGACTTAAGTTACAGTAGAGTTTGGTACATCTCCCTGAGAAACTTACCACAAGATGGATTCTTA
Organism: Acrobasis consociella; assembly: GCA_963555685.1. Taxonomy (NCBI): domain Eukaryota; kingdom Metazoa; phylum Arthropoda; class Insecta; order Lepidoptera; family Pyralidae; genus Acrobasis; species Acrobasis consociella. The sequence continues at coordinate 2,632,206 of OY743118.1, forward strand.
AAAGTTAGGACCGAAACTAACAGTGACAAAGAAAACAAACTCAAATATGCACTTCAAAGTTCCACACTGTCAAATACATTTGAAAAACCTATTAAGAAATATACATTGACAAAGAATCGTTTTGGTTTAACCAAAAATTAAAGTAAAGCCTTTTAATTACATACTTTTTTATCATTTAAGATTATGTAACTGTAGTTTACCTGGCGAGAGGTTTGATGAGCGAAACCAGCGAGTCTCCTGCTTCGATGTCAACACCGCTGTCTTTGTATGAGAGGGATTTGTTGCCAGGGGTCTTACGAATGTAAGGGGTAGTAAGTGGAGCCATAGCTTCTTTGAAGTTCTCTACTACGACTTGGTGGCTACCTGTGAGGAGAAAATATAAATCTCTTTCAATGTCTTCAACAGAATGTTGAATTCTCTCGTAAAATGAATCCTCTGGCATAATTTCTGGATATTATTAAAATAATACAAGAGTATTGTGTTGTTATTTTCATTAAAAAGAGTGTATCTTAAAAAGGTATCACAAAATGTTGAAAAAAGACTTGAGTAACTTTAGCCAAACTATATATCATCAGATCCTAAAACATACCTTTGCCCAAATCTTCGATAACACCGACAACCGCAATCTCTCCATCTACAGCCTCAAGAACCTTGTCAACCAGAGTCGGATCCACTATCACCACCATGCCGATACCGCAGTTGAAAGTGCGCAGCATTTCGAAATCTGACACCATTCCTGAAAAATAAATTTGAATTATTTTCCTAAAATATCTTACTATTACCAGAAATGAGAAGAATCGTGATAAAATGGGTATTCTGCTTAAAATACACAATATCATAAGGCAGTTTACCCGTTTTAAGTTAGTAGAAAGAGCAAACGCCATAAAAAAAATCATATGGTACGCCAATTCCAACATTAAAACTATTTTACTTGACGCTATTTTGTATCAAATTTTTAAGCTTAGTTTCGTAACAACACGTTTTCCATTCAAGTAATTTACGCTTTAAATACATATTGAGAAATTTCGAGAAAAATATCTTGTGAACAATCAAATGCTTTAAAAAGATTATAAAGAGTCGTAACTGGTGTAGGAATTTCACCTGTCCCAGTTAGTAAAGGTGTGTTCCCACATGAAATTTCTAGAGGTTGTAGAGCAAGAGACTAATAGAAGAAGAGAATAACATTTATTATACAATGTCCTTTTTCATTAAGTACAAAAATTTTAAGGGGTGGTTTAGTCCATCATTTTGAACAACTTTTCCCAATGAATGTTTATCGAAATACGTAAAAAAAATAGGTTTTCATACAAATCGAAGTAGTCACGTGATATCATTACTATCGAAAAAGAAATTTATTTTTCGTATTTCGATTTAAATTTATTGGGAACAGTTGTTCGAAATGATGGACTGAATCACCCCTTAAAATATTTTTACTTAATTAAAGGACATTGTATAATGTAACTGATACAAGAAATCACAAGTGTTGAGATGTTATTCGTATTAGAAATAAAGAGAAATGAGTCAGAATAATGAGCAAGGAATGTGTCTGGAATTTAAAAATGAAATTTGAAGATAATGAAATGATAGAAATTGGGTGGGTAAGAATATTAAGGATGAAGCTTATTGCAACATCATTACACTGGTATAAATATAGTGAAGCAATCATACCTGTAGCTTGAAGCCATCCGAAAATAGGTTTAATATTGAACTTCTTCGCATCCAGCTTCACTCTAACAGCTGGCGGCAGAATCCTCGGGATGTTCTCCAAAAGACCTCCTCCAGTGATGTGAGCCAATCCCTTCACTAGTTCCTGCTTGATGGCGGGAAGTAGCGCGTGGACGTAAATGCCTGTGGGGGCGAGGAATTCCTCGCCGAAGGTCTTGTTTGTGGTGCTGAATGGCGCTTTATCGGTGTACCTAGACAAAAAAGACATAATTTTGTTTTAATATTTTATTTTATTTGTCAATAGTTATTTTTGTAGTGATCTTTTACATATGCACGAAAATGTGTCTATTTAAAATGATCTTATATATAAATGTAACATCTAGCATGCAAATGTCTTGGTGTAAAACTGTTACGTCTGTATGTTTATTTTAATAAACAAAAATAAAAGGGTCAATTTGGTTTTATTTTTCGTGTGTGTAAGTTTAAATAGTAATTGTAAGAATTTAAAAAAAAATTGTTTTATTTCTAGTGAAAGTTATTTAAAATGAAAGATCTTGGTTAGCTCATTCCAAAAATATACACATTGTTAGCCGTATATGGTTCTCGTAGTCGGGTATTCGTTTTCTAAAGTATATATACTCGTATAATGTGGTTGTAGGTATTTATATTAGACTAGCTGCGCTCCGCGGTGTTACCCGCGGAAAAAGTAGCCTATGTGTGAAACCAGGGTGTCAGCTTCTTGCATACCAAATTTTATCAAAATTACAAACATATATTCACACACACTTTCACCTGTATAATATTAGTGTAATTTACCATGCTGGGGCAGGCCTGTCTCACTCCGCGGTAGGTATTAAAAACGCAAGTACAAAAAAGTACGTACGGCGGCCACGCCAGCGCGGATAATCAGTGCGGCAGAAAAGGTAAGCGTTGCACGATAGAAATAGACGGAAAGAGATGGAACGTCTAGGTGAATATAACTGTAGGTTATTAGCGTTGTGCGATCTGAATTGAACTTAATTGTGTCGTAGCGAGAGTCGCTATTCCTTTAATTGATTTTTCGGAGCGAATCTTCTGTACTAAGTTCTATTATGTATTCTGTGGCTGGGGGCACAACTCACGGTAAAACTCCGTGGTAAAACTTACTTGTTTTGACTCTCAGCCATGATCTTCTGCACCAGGCTGTACCCATTGCTGTGTACGCCAGTGGACGGCAGTGCCAGAACTACGTCGCCAGCCCTGATTTTGGTGATGAGCGGCAGCTGCTTGCTGTTATCGACGACGCCCACCGCGAAGCCGGCGAGGTCGTACTTGCCGACGTCGTACATCGACGGCATTTCTGCCGTCTCGCCGCCTAAAAATCGTAAGACCATTATACACGCTGACTTGACGGAAAAATGTCAAAAAAATTACGTATAGTAAATAAATTCCTTTATTCATATACGTAATCCATTGTGTATGGCATAAGATAAAAAAGTTACGAAAATGATTTTCGATTGAGACCACGTAGTTACGCCCGCCCAAAATTGACGCGTGACCCCGATGAACTCCGGCCGGTGGCGCTGGCGGCGGTACTACTAATGATCTCACGATTTTACTTTCTAGATTTAGTCAACATTTTTTGTTTCTGAATTTTTATTGTGACTAGCTAATTAGGTTTTACTAACGATCCTTATGGCTTCAAAACCAATAAAAATCACCGTGTATGAGCTGATTTCATACAAATTGAATAAAAATCGTTTTAAGGCGTTTTAAGTCGCTAAACCATGCGGCGTAAACTCAAAGTCTGCATTCCTAACTACGGTACTCTACACTGCGCTTGGCTCGACACGCACTTTGCCGGATATTTTTTTTGGTAGAATGGTAAACAAACTTACCTAACAAAGCGCACCCCGACATAATACACGCGTCTGCGATCCCTTTGACGATGGTGGTGGCCACGTCTACCTGCAGCCGGCCGCACGCCATGTAGTCCAAAAACGCGAAGGGCTCTGCGCCCGCGCACAGGATGTCGTTCACACACATAGCCACGAGATCCTGGCCCAGTGTGTCGTATTTCTTCATTGTCTCGGCGATCTGGAAGTAAAAGGTATACGTTATTGTAGAGGATTTTTGAACGAAGTTTTACTTTTTGGACGCGGTACGGATATAGCGGATTGGGGAAGTGTAAGATTTTTCCGTCACGAATTAAAGTGACAGTAGATTTGAAAAGTTTGAGTATCTCGTCGATAGCTCAGTTGTAAGAGCATATGCCTGAGATGGTCGATGTTCCCGGTTCAAACCCAGCACACGCCAATTTTTTTTTATTTAATTATTGAATTTATTATTAATAACAATAAAAAAGTGTTTTTCGTCACGAATTCTTCTTAAAACTACTGAAGTAACTTCGTTCCAACCAAGAATTTCACGACACTCACGTTCCTTCTTTTTAGTGCGTAATTTTTTATAGCAAATTTGATCAGTCGAGAACAGAGTTCAACACTACACCCCGTCTAACATCAGTTTGATTGATTCTTAATTCTTGCGGTCTTTACCTTTTCTTTTTCTACGTTGCTAGTTCCAATAAATTACCGTAAACCTCCTTGTTAATAAACCACATTATGCAAACCAACACATGTAACCCTTACTGTGTCACCAAGTTGGAAGTCCAAGACTGACCTACATGAGATATTTACCTTGAGTTTAGTGCCAACTCCATCTGTCCCCTGGACCAACACAGGGTCCTTCAGACTGGGGTCCATAGCAGACAGTTGGAACAGGCCGCTGTAGCAGCCCAATCTGCCCAGCACCCCTCGTCTATGGGTCGCAGTAGCTAGGGGCTCTATCTGCCTCACGAGGGTGGCTGCAGCGTCAATGTCCACTCCACTTTGGAGGTATGATAATCCGTTGAGTCTGTAGGTGTGAAAGACTCCTTTTAAATTATGGTTTTGAAAAATTATCTATTGTCGTGAACGGTTTTGGAAGTTTCAGAACAAACTGGAATATTCTAGAACAGACATTCTGAAATCAAAACCCCATCTTCGTCTATTTCTTCTCTTTATCCTTCTTTACTTTTGAACTTATATACATATATTCTACTATTTATTTCATTATACATATATTTACTAGAAATTTAACATATATTCTACTGCTAACCAAAAGCCTCCAATTTCTGTTTTAATTTTCTTATCTACTGGTAACCAAAAGCCTCCCATTTCTGTTTAAATTTTCTTATTTTAATTGTGTCTATTGCTTCCGGCTGTATCACCTACAGGGAAACATTCATGCCATGATATTGAGGCCAAAAATTAGTCCAACCCTAGTTTATACTCGTAGTGTGGCATGCGCTCCATAAAAGCAAATACCCTCATATTCATTAAATTAACTATCAATTGCTAAACCTATATGAGCTAAAACATATTTTATCGCTTTCCCTCTTGTCAATATTTACCATTGAAAGAACAAGACAAACATTACAATCATTAGCAATATTTTATGAATAAGATGGATAGTCATTACCTTCCATTTTTAATTTATTATTTCTCTAATTGAACTTCTCTTATGTCCTTATTCAACTGTTGTCAAATTAATAAGTACCATTTATTGTATAAGTGCAAATTAAGTAAATATTTGATATGATAGCGTGAACATCTACTACAACTACTTTTTTAATACCGGAGAATACAGACTATACTTATGATTTTTTTTTTTGTAGTTTTAGTCAAAGTGACAGTGAAACCATGCAAGAGCATGCTATTTTAGCGTTAGATACCATTATATTAGGATAATAGGAAAAATTAAAATCCAAACATAAAAGACAAACATTTATTACAAAGTTAAAAAAATAACAAAGCAGATTATGTAGCAAATAAAAACAAAACACAAGCAATAAAATCCAATGGCAAAACAAGATATTCTAATGAGAATGATGACATAAAAATAAATGCATTCTGATATTTCTTACCCAAAAAGGCAAGCTAAGAAAAAACAATTTAACATGGAATGATTCTTTACAATAATCATTTAGAATGGGTTCAACCATTACAACAATAAATAGTTATCAGAATAATTTTAAAAAATTACTGGGATGATATAAGTAAAAGGAAAATTGAATATAAGACTGAAGCACTCATTGGGCCCCTCTGAAACAAAGTAATACTACATGAACTATAGAATAAAATACTAAATGGGATGAAGATATGTTAGTTTTAGTCCTGGGCTAACATATTAGGATAGATACCCGACAAAAATCTTATGTAAATGTTTGATAAATAACCAATCATGCACACTTCTAACACACTTAACAACACAAACAAACAACGGCTAATTTCAATAAATGTCACACCCAAAGTTCTCCAAACCTGTTGGTTGGAGAACTATCTCTATCTACTACTAGAGCTAGATAGAGTTAATATTAATCAGTGTCATAATTTTTAACTTTTTGGTCAAATTCAACCAACCGGTTTCTTTTTACATGTTAGTGAAAATAACACAAAAGTTCTTATACAACGCCATCTCGTGGTAATTATGAACACCCCCACTATCCCAAATATTAGTAAAGTTCATAAAAAATCCAAATAACTTACTTAGAAAACGCGCGGTGAGCGATATCCTTCCTGTACTGCGCTCCAGGGAAGTCGATGACCGATGCTGCAGCCGTCGCCGCTGCTGCTGCGGCTCTCAAAGATGGCGCCCGCGCACATACGAGGACTACACGACCTCCCCACGTGACAAGAGTGCCATTGGCACCGCGAGCCACGCCACTGTGGAAGACAACTAGGCCCGGGATGGTTGCAACTTGGGAGAGACCTGAGAAAAATATTCCATGATAGAACTCGCACATGGATAACAACAACTACTTCTTAACACTGTTAACATGTTAACCTTATATTAAGTCGATACTAACGTTTATTTTTACACATAAACTATACTGTTCGGTTTAAATGATCTCAAGGAAATGGAATTTAACAATATTATCACCCAACTTCTCAATCGTTTTGCAGGTTTTGTTTGCCTAGATGACTTACCACTAATGACGCATCCTTTGGTGGAAGTTTCCGGGTATCCCTTGGAGGCTATTACCACGCCCACTGAAGACAGCTTGGTGTTCCATGTCACTTGTATTTGTTTCAGAGTACCATCGACGCAAGCCTGAAATCAAAAGGTTTTATAACAACTGACGTTTTAGTTCCTTAAATCGAGCGTTTGTCATAGCTTACAATTAAAATGACTGCCAAATTATAATTGACAAATTGATTAATTTAATAGCCATCGAAATTTTACCAGCTAAAATAAATTCTACAAATACAAATACATTATCACGTCTTTATCCCTAACGGGGTAAACATATCCCAAGGCCATAGGACCAAAACGCCTCGTTTAGCGTGGTGGTGGGCGTGATGTGTTAATTCTAACCTCCCAAAAATATTACACTATATCATAAAGGCGAAAGTTTGTGAGTAAGTACGTGTGTGGGTATGTTTGTTACTTCACCACGCGCAAATGGCTGGTCCAATTTTATTACATTTTCTTATGCAGGAAGCTGACACCCTGGACATAGTAACACCGCGGGGCGCAGCTAGTTTGGTCTATAATTACCTTCATAACTTTGTACAAGTCTGACTCCAGCAGCGTCATTAACACTTGGGTCTCCGGGTCTCCGAAGCGGCAGTTGAACTCCAGCACCATGGGACCAGCCTTCGTCACCATCAGACCAGCGTACAAGACACCTACGAAATGCAGACCGTTTATTTAAATGTAACTAATTGGAATAAGAAATTTGTGCTCGAAGAGTAAAATTATGAGGATCCAACTATAAGAATCAAGATGTCAGAATTATATTGTAAAAATGGAGTTTGGACCGATTCAAATCGTCTTTGGAGAAAATGCTGCAGTGCAGTTTATTGCCGCTTTTTCTGCACTAGCTGCTAGAAAGCGGCAATAAACTTAAACGTAAGTAAAGATTTAATGTGTAAAAAAAACCAAGTGACTAATTAAGAGTTATTATATCCTATATACGTATGCTGACAAATCACACAGATTGAGCTAGCCCTTAAGTAAGTTCGAGACTTGTTTTATGGGATACTAAACTAACTTAACTATACTATATTTTAAAACCAATACATAGATAGATAAACATACAAAACCCAGGGCAATCTGAAAAAAGATAATTTTCCATCTTGACCTGACCGGGTATATATTTTGAACACAGCCTAGAGAGAGCAAGGTAGTTTCGCAGAACTAATATACTAAGCTTAACCAAATGGTGGAAGAACGGGAACCAGCGTGTAGCCTTTTTCGAAAAAACCGTCACATGACGACTTTTATCACCGACAAAAATAATATTTTCGAAATCGATTTATTTACATCATAAAGTATTATTATCAAAACGTCGTCAAAATACTGCAGTTTGTAGTTTTATGTGCATGACAACTAATATCCATGTAAATGACAAAAAATAATTACATCATTTAATAAAACGCAACAACTGAATCTATTTACTACAACCCAAACAAAGCAATCTAAATCCAACCCAATGCCCTAAGAACAAGGCTCATAATCGCAAAACTGAACCTGAATCTTGTTTGTGTCACTTATCGTTATCTGTTATTTCTGCTGTTGAATAAATAAAGACAAATAATTAAAGGTTAGAGGGGTCAACGACATGCGTTGTTCGTGACGTAATGAGTCTGATATCAACATTGCATCAGAGTTAAGACCCCATGGGAAGTTCATTATTACTTTATGAAACTGAAAATGTTAATTAAGATTGTATCTTTTTGAATCCAAATAGATACAGAAAATAAATTACATATACTATTAATAAAAATATACTATCATACTCATGTTATAAAGGCAAAAGTTTGTGAGTGTGTGCGTGTGTTTATTACATCTTCAAGCGCAAACGGCTGGACCAATTTTGATAAAATTTGGTATGCAGAAAGTATTGCAGCTAGTTAATGAATAAACTACATACTATTTTCATATAACGGTATTTCAATTAATTATTTTTCTTATTCATATCAATAAGTAAGATAAGGATTTTTTAGGGTTCCGTAGCCAAATGGCAAAAACGGATCCCTTATAGATTCGTCATGTCTGTCTGTCTGTCCGTCCGTATGTCACAACCACTTTTTTCCGAAACTGTAAGACCTATACTGTTGAAACATGGTAAGTAGATGTATTATGTGAACCGCATTAAGGTTTTGACACAAAAATAGAAAAAAACAATAAATTTTGGGGGTTCCCCATACTTAGAACTGAAACTCAAAATTTTATTTTTCATCAAACCCATACGTGTGGGGTATCTATGGATAGGTCTTCAAAAATGATATTTGAGGTTTCTAATATAATTTTTTTCTTAACCGAATACTTTGCGCGGGAGACATTTCCAAAGCGGAATGTGTGTGTGTGTCCCCCCCCCCCCCCCCGTAACATCTAAAATAAGGGAATTATAAAACTAAAAAAAATATATGATGTTCATTACCATAAAAACTATCAGCGAAAATTGGTTTACACGATATCTAGTAAGTAGTTTTTTTTTTTAATCCGTCATTAATCATAAACGGCAATTTACCTTTCATTCAATCAACTCAAATATAAAAATTAAAAAAAAACATACTACAAGACTTTTATATTATGTTATTTGCTACTACGGAACCCTTCATGGGCGAGTCCGACTCGCACTTGGCCGCTTTATTATATATTATTTCCTTGGGCGTCTACACATTTAGATTTTAGTCTCTCTCATCCTTTTCATAAACAACTAGCTGTGCCCGTGGGCTTCGCTCCCCGTGGGAATTTCGGGATAAAAACTATCCTATGTCCTTCCCTGGGTATCAAACTATATCCATCATATCAAATTCCATCTAAACAGATTCAGTAGTTGAAGTGGTAAAAAACAAACAAACAAATATACAAACTCACTTTCGCATTTATACTATTAGTAGGATTCAAAACTGATAAAAGCTACGGTTTGCTTATTCCGTGCCTCCCGCTTCCCCGTCAGTCGCAGGCGTGAGTAGCGTGCGGGGCATCTCGCGGTTGCCCCGTACACCTCAGATCGCCAGATAAAAGCGCCTTAAACAAGAAAGACATGTGCCAACGGCACGTGTAAACTGATTTAATCCAAACATAACTGGTAGTGTTGTACGCATAGAAAGGTTATCGCTTTTCTGACGCTATTTATTTGATAGTATATTGTATCCATGTATGATTAGATACATGTGTTTTAAAGCCTATTGCATTAAACCGAGAACAATTAGCATAGAAAAGATAAAGTTTAAAAACTATAAACCGACTATGGGTAAATTCTTCGTAATTTTAGTCTATCAAGTCTTTCGCCTGTCGCGGCAACATTAACCATCTTATTATAAAACGCAGACTAACTTTGTTACTAGATTTTTCTACTCCTGTACTGTTATCTGTCTTTTAAATGGTTCTGAACACTATTATAAGAACATTGATAATATGATTGCAGAAAAAAGTCTATACTCTATGCCTCAGAATAGCACATGTGTCGTTATTTCACTAAAACGATACGCCTAGCCATAGACCAAGAACATTTTTTTCTATAGATTTACCATACTGCCAACATAAGAAAAAAATGTTTTTTAACATAGTCACTACAAAGACGTCAATTAAAAAAAAAGTTTACCATAGATACCATATAGATCAGTACTTGTATTTTTAAATCTGATTTACCAAACATATGTACGTCAAACATTTTTATATTTTCTTTGTTTGTTTTTGTATTTTATTTATTAAATACAGTCGTAAAAAAAGTATTGTATGCAACGTTGTATAATTACGTCAAAAATTGCTCGATGGCGTCTCCTTACGATCGATGCTCGCCAAGGCTCGCATCGTAACCTGCGCCACTCGCATTTTTTGACCGTTACTATACAACTGTTGCATAAAATACTATTAAACCATTATCCAATCAAATCAAATTGACCTTTTCTGATGAGACAGTCGCATATTACTAGATGTCAACTTGATTTGGTTGGATAACGGTTTAAACCTAGTAACAAAGTCTGCGTTTATAAGAAATCAGTAAAAGACAATTTTTTTAAAATTAATATATTACGATCATCAGGTCTTTTTGTCTCTAATGCAGGAGCACGACCCTCTCTGTACTACCAGAGACATACTTGGCCAGAGCAGCCAGAGGACCTGGTCTACACTCTCTTCGCTGGCCAGACGGGTTGGAGAGATGTCACTGATGTTTATAAGCTTTGTTTAGCTTGTATTTCCTAACTCGCCTTTTACGACATCCACAGGAGGACTTGGAGTGGCCCTATTCCACTCTTCCGGAAACCACACGGCTTTTAAAAGGCAAAATACATTAAGTCATTAAGTCGAAACTTAACATACAACTTAGTAGGCACTCTCTATCTTTAAGTGCTATATTTGGAGACAGTTACTAAGGCGATTAACTTTATCAAATAATTATGCTTAGTGTCAATAACTTGAATAGCCGTTTATCTGTGAAATTTAATGATTGAAGAGTAGGTTATTAATCTTAAAGTAACTACTCTTAAAAAGTGTTACGTACGCCTGAGAGACCACGAGTTCAACACGCGTATCGTTAACCCCTAAATTGTTTAGGGTTTCGTACGAAAAATTAAAAACCCTTATAGGATCACTCGTGCGTCTGTCTGACACAGCCAATTTGTTCCGAATCCACTGGACCAAATCAGGTGAAATTTGGTAAGACCTTTGACCAAGTGAAATTTGGAGGTAGGTAATCCTATGACCCAAACACAGGTATGCTAAGTAAATAAATATATATTTTTAAATATTCATGAAAGAAGCCGGAAATTGACCGTTCCGCCTGATGCGCGAAACTACTGAGCCTAAGTCGTAGAAAAAGTATCGTATGCAACGTTGTATAAGTATGTCAAAAAATGCTCGATGGCGTCTTCTTACAATGCTCGCTAAAGCTCGCATCGTGACCTGCGCCACTCGCAATTTTTGACCTTCCTTATACAACTGTTGCATAAAATACTATTGCTAAAACACGTAGATAGCGCTAGAAGTAATTAAATCGCGTTTTCACGGTGAGAATTTGAAATGTAATTGACTTTGGCATTGTACGGAACCCTCTCCACGCTAACTTAACTCACACTTGGCCGGTTTTATCTTTTTATGAACTTGATGTTAGTGTTGACCCACACGCAGCGCAAAATGCGCGTCGCAACTTGCGCGTCATTAATACCTCTAGCCGCGCAATTTGCGCGTGATTTTATAAATTCCTGCACTAAAAAGCCACACAGACAGTTTTCTGAAGAGCACAAATGTTCTAGAGGGCAACATCAAAGACGTCTGTAGGAGAGAGTACTGCCTAGCTTCATTAATTGATTTTAGTAAAATTTAATAGAAATTTACTATAAACTATACCAATTAAACATTTACATTACTTTCAAACTTATCTTAATTATAACTTGACAATAATTAACTAATAATAAATATCTAACAATCTTGCTGATAATAAACATACTTACATTATATCTTATACCTTTAAACGAGCAATTCTTGTATATTTATTTATATATTTCTGTGATCTCGAAAACGGCTCTAACGATTTCGCTGAAAATTGGTATATGGGGGTTTTCGGGGGTAAACAATCGATCTAGATTAGTCTTATGTTTGGGAAAACGCGTATTTTCGATGTTTGAGATGAAACCGAGCAAAGCTCGATCCCCCAGGTACTTACGTCTTTATCCGTAATGGGGCGGAGAGAGCACTTTGGGTCTTACGGCTCTAAGCCGATAGAGCCCACGACTCAAATGTCACTTTTAGCTTAATGTAGGCAAGAAGGTGGATGACGGAATCAAAATAGTAATGGGTTGCTAGCCGCATCGCTTATTTACATGATCCGAATTTTTGCCCATTCTCTCGATCTTTTACGATCTGCGTGGGAAGAGAAGCAGCTGGTACATTCTAAGTAACTTCCCCCCCCCCCCCCCCCTGAAATCTCAGAGCGAACCAAAGGGGCTCTAGGCCACCAACGCTTCTATCTGTATAAATAAGGTTACGCGATGCACTTTCTAGATAACTTGCTCGTAAACTACTACAATATATACGTCTGTGATAGTTCTAAGTAGTCACATCCGATATTGATTGGTGCCGCATATAAGTCATGACTAGCGTGTGCTCATAATTCAATGTCTTGATAAATATTACAAACTAGCGTCCTATTGAACGGACGAGCGTAGTTCTTTTTTTTTATGTTATAAGTCGGCAAACGAGCAAGCGAGCCTCCTGATGGTAAAAGGTCATCGCTGCCCATGGACACATACAACACCGGAGGTGCCGTCTATGCGTTGCCGGCCTTTTAGAGTCCTATTAACACACCTTTTGAAGAACCCCATGTTGTTCTGTGTGTGTGTGTGTCATGTAGTTCTACAAATCTCCTTGCGCAAAAGATTTAGCCGACCCTTGAACAGGGACGGTTTCACCAGCAGAAAAAAAAAATTGTGATTAAGTAGATTTAAACTCCCATGCTGGTCTGGGAGAAACGAAAAAACTTAGAATGTACCAGCTGCTTCTCTTCCCGCGCAGATCGTAAAAGCCGATCGAGGGAATGGGCAAAAATGCGAATCATTTTAATAGGCGATGCGGCTAGCAACCCGTCACTGTATTAATTGCTTTTCCATCTTCTCGCACACCATGACGCTAAAAGTGGCTTTTGAGTCTTGCGGCCCTAGCTCTGCATAGAGCTGCAAGACCCAAAATGCTCTGTCTGCCCCATTAGGGATAAAGACGTGATAGTATGTATGTATGTAAACTCTTTGAATGTAATTATGAAAAGATATTGTGATGAAATTTATTAAGTAGATTTGTTTATATTTTTTTTGCATCTAATGCATGTAATTATGGAGTTCTAAGTACGTACCTATAATCTATTTTAAGAACTAGGAGAAATTGTAACCTTATTTCGGAGGTGGGCGTTGACATCTGCGACACAGTTATATTTAACTACTGCAGGTGTCATCGTTAGCCAATGTTTATTGTATCGCGAATTTCCTGTTCCTAAATAAAGATTTCAAAAAAAAAAAAGCTCGCTGAGCAGGCTGAATCGTTACGTGATTCCTATAGTTCCGAGACACATAAATAAGCTATTTTACTGTGTATGTTTGTGGTTAATATATTATATAAAACAAAAAATACATATAAAAGACATATTCTCTTTGAAAACAGCAAGAAAATTCCAATATAAGAGTGGTGGGGACATATCATCCTTTTGAAAAGTTTATAACTTACTTATTCTTGAAAAGATTTAAAAAAATTTTGCTTATTGATAAGAATAATTATAATAATTCATCAGAGTACAAATAAATTTTAATAAGTTTGTATAGTTTGAATTTAAGTTATTTTTTTTTCCAATGTAGATGGATCAGTGTACACCTTTCATAGGTATATCCAGGAATAGGTTTTGGCGGAAGCGCCATATGACATCAATTTCTCCAAACGCCGCAACGTGCCTCAAGGGCCTCTACGTGGACCGAGGTGAAAAGACCCGTGATTTCAAAGAAGATACATAATAATTCATCAAAATACCGTATTTTACTAAAAAAAAACCTTGTAAAATGAATGGAAATTTTATTTGCGATAAAGCGACCCGCAATGTCACGGCTGCCAATGCCAATCTTACGTTTTTACGTAATTAATTATATTATCGAGATCATCTGTTGTAGTACTAACAATGGACAGTTTACACGTGATAATTTGTATGTAGAGCTCTCGAGACGTAAGCTCAGCTTTGCATTTGTGTGAGTGCACACAGATAGTGTAGGTAAGACACCGGCCTGAGGCGCGGCACGACCCTCGCGCGGCATTTCCCTTCCGCGCACTTTTCGCCTTCACCTTCTCCTTTGGTACAGTTAAGTACTTTAATATAGTTTAGTTCAGTTCTTTAGGCCAACGAGCTACCTGGGCCGACCGGCCCTCTACCTATATTAACACTATCACACTAATATTAACACGGATATGTATATTTAGATACGTGTATCTACCACTAGTTGGCCCACTTTACCAGTGCCTAAACTCTTTGGCTACCATCAATTTAAAAGGTATACCGTGTGAATATGATAGAAGTTATCAACGGAGACAGTAAGCCCCTATTTATATTGTAATTGGGCATATTCCCTTCCCAGGCCCTTCCCATGGTGGTCTGGGAGAAATAAAAAAAACTTAGAATGTACCAGCTGCTTCTCTTCCCACGCAGATCGTAAAAGCCGATCGAGGGTATGGGCAAAAATGCAAATCATGTTAACAGGCGATGCGGCTAGCAACCCATCACTGTATTGATTGCTTTTCCATCTTCTCGCCCACCATGACGCTAAAAGTGGCTTTTGGGTCTTGCGGCCCTGGGCTCTGCATAGAACCGCAAGACCCAAAATGCTCTGTCTGCCCCATTAGGGATAAAGACGTGATAGTATGTATGTATGTATTGGGCCTATAACTCGCTACTTTCCAACAACTCAAATCAGTTACTTTTTTCTAAACGTCAAAACAAACATTTTCTATGGGATTGGTATGAAATACCTAATCTGAAGAGTTATCAAGGGGCAGGGACAGTAGGACCCCATCTCTCCTACATTGGGGCTTGCATTTCAAAACTTTAACGTACTCACCAACATATTTGACTCCTTCCGTCTTCAATCCATCTACAGCTCTCTGCAGCACCATATCTTTGACGTCAGCGAACTGGTCTGAAGTTACCAAGGGACAGTATGCCTCCATCTCTCCTGTATTAGGAGCTGCATTTCAAAATTTTAACGTACTCACCAACATATTTGATTCCTTCCTTCTTCAACCCATCCACAGCTCTCTGCAGCACCGTGTCTTTGACGTCAGCGAACTGGTCTGAAGTTATCAAGGGGCAGGGACAGTAGGCCCCCATCCCCCCTGTGTTGGGGCCTGTGTCGCCGTCCCCAATCCGCTTGTGGTCCTGCGCTGGTGGCATGACGGAGACTGTCTCGCCATCGGTAAAGGCCAGAACCTTAAAGTTAAAGAACAAGTGTTATGATTTTTCAAAACTCGAAAGCAAATTCAGCGTACTACAAAACCGATTTTGATAAAATTTCTATGGGACCACCTGACATGTATGCTCTTTCTTACAAAAAAGTATTCTCCAAATTGGTCCAAGAGTCTTCGAGTAATCGGTGAACATAAACGTCCTCCTTTTTGAAGTCGTTAAAAAATCAAGTTTTCTCACATCGATTGGAGTCTGGTCTCACAACTAAGGGCTCGGATGAACGAGCGACAGTCGCTATGTCACCGACGATCGCGAACTTTAGCTTGTCTTTAGAAGCCCTAAATATTACGAAAACCGTGCGAAATTAAGAAAAAAAGAAGGAATGCAGACCCCAGGCTCCAAAGGAGAACAGCTAAAGATGATGCTAAATTGAGAAGTAGAAACTCTGAATGTATCTTATAAATATGAACCTTCTTAAAAATGGCCTTTCTTTATTTTATTTTTATAGTTGAGCAATGTGTCTTCAATTTCCTTACATCTATAATCATCATCATATCAGCCTCAGGAACTCCACTGACTTCCCCCAAGGCATTCCTACGCGACCGATCGGAAGCGGCCTGCATCCAGCGTTTTCCTGAAACCTTTCTCAGGTTGTCCGACCACTTAGCAGGTGGGTGTCTCACGCTAGGTTTTAGGTCCGTGCATCGAAATTAATAAAAAGAATAGCCATTATCTTATCAGAGACCCCAGCGTGGTAGTCGTGAGCTATTTACGTCCGGCTCCAGTTATCTCACCGGTTCAAGCTTCATTATATTTTTAGTAAACATAATTAACGACCATGATCCAAATGTTACGAGTGTTACGCATCATGTTTTCCAAAAAAGGAAGAGGTTATCAATTCGTCGCGATTTTTTTGTTTTAATGTATGTTTACCGATTATTCGAAGACGCCTTGACCGATTAAAAATAATCTGTATATATTCTTTTTGTTTGAACAAGTATACTTGTCAAGTGTTCCTATAGAAAGTTTATCAAAATCGGTTGTATAGTTTGGGGTTGATGCGGTTTTAAGTTTTGAAAAAAATATTGATGATCTATAGATAGATACTTGCTGGAAAATCCCATCCCTAAATCAGAAAATTTTATGGAGAATGGCGTCAATGGGATTTCTATTAAATCCACTTTACTGGAGTGACATTAAGCGACACCTATCAGTGAACGTCAATGACATTCGGCGACCGTTACGCTGATGTAGTTAGAAGTAATGCGCTACAGTTCTTGACAGCAGTGACAGACTGACGGAGGAACTCGAGAACATTCTTTACTACTTGTGGTTACCAATCCATGAGTGGATCACGCCCGAGATCGTGAAAAATTTGTGGGAAGTTCTCATGTAAGGCAAGTCATTGACATAAACTAAGAAAAGGAAAGGTCCCAGAATTAAACCTTGAGGTACGCCTATTTTAGCATTAGAGTCGTGCGATTTTATGCCATTTAAATCAACAGTCTGATGCCTATCTGTTAAATAAGATTCTATTAGTTTAATTGTATTATAATCAAAACCGTATTGACGTAATTTAAGCAAAAGTGTCGGATGATCTACGCAATCAAATGCTTTGGAGATCAGAAAATGATCCAATTCCATCATTTTTGTTCTCCCATGCGTCGAATATATGAATAACGAGTGCCACTCCCGCATCCGTGGTCGATTTTCCGCCAGTAAAGCCGAATTGTTGGCTATGGTGTAGGTCTTGAAGTGAAGCAGCATTTGATTGATCATTATCTTTTCGAACACCTTACTCAAAACTGGAAGGATAGATATAGGGCTATAAGGGGATTAATTTACTACATTTCATTAGGTTAGGAAATATGCCTTCATCAATACATTCGTTAAAAATAAAAGCTAAATCAGCAGCTATGATATTTATAACATGGCTTACTGCAGCAACTGACATGCCCCAATGATCAGATCAGTTTTTTTTTTAAATTTAACTATTTATATGCTTCTATTATATCTCTAAGGCCAATGTGCTTATATTTAAATTTAGAATCACAAGGCCTAACATTATTCTTAAGCAAGGCTTCAGCACGCCGGGGGCTAGAATTGGAGTAGAAGTTCGGAATACGACCGATAGATAACCGCATTTGTTATCTAAATTATTTTTAAGCTTTCGTATATTTTTAGAAGTAATGAGCCTTCAGAAAGTCTTATCTTTGTTCAAAATACTGGTTTTGCCTTTGGACTTATTGACATAAGTTATATATATCAGAAGGCAGTTTATTAATAGCAGATTTATCAAAATATTGAATATCACTAAAAAAATTGTCTAGACAAGTACCAGATGTAGCAGTGATTCGGGCTGGCTCAAATAATACGTTTACTAATAAATAACATTTGAAAAGATTTAGAAATTGTGTACTTTTTGGATTATCTACTAAGACATCAACATTAAAATCTCCGCAAACAATTACATCCTTTTTAGTAGTTGAACAGGACTTAAGTACTTGGTTCATGGTTTTAGGGAAACTTTTAAAATTTAGGTGGACTGTTTACACAAATAATTATATGATGATTTAGCTCGGCACAGGTCACCCCACAACATTGCTCAACAGAAAGTCTGACAATCCGTCCGCTCTTCGCTTTGGAAAGAATCTTCTACAATAATTATGGAACCCCCTCGCTGATCAGACTTTCTATTAAATCGGCTAACAATATTATAGTTGTTTAGGCTGAACATCATCTGACTCTCATACAGCCATTGTGAAGTCAAACAATGCCATTTTCCAACTTGACCTGATCGGGGATCAAACCTGGAACCTCTGGGTGGCGGACTAGCAATGTCACCACTACGCTACGGAGGTCGTCATATACTTACTGAAACTTCGTCTCCTTCCAATAGCTCCTCGATTACAATAGTCTGGCCAGCGTCGCCATATTTGGCCTCGGAGAGGATCTCGTCGACGGCTTGGCAGGCTTCCTCCTTGGTCGAGGCCACAACCACTCCCTTGCCGGCAGCGAGGCCTGAGGCCTTCACCACCAGAGCTGGGTACGGGGCGCTTAAAAAAACAATATTGATTAGATTGGTGGAACGAAGATCACTGACATAGCCTAGAATGTCAGATGCCAGAATTGCTGGTAAAAAACCAGTCAGGTCAAATGTTAATTTTCATATTAAAAAAATTTAGGATTACCTACAGAACTTTGCAGCCATTTTGAGCTCAATTCTTTTGTCGGATATTAAACTTGGCACTTTTTACATATTTTTTTGGTGGGATAGAAAGGGAATGGGACATTCTTGAATCATTCCCACTGATAAGATCGTGTCTTTCATCATCATAATCAGGTCTTTTTGTCTCCACTGCAAGAGCAGGACCCTCTCTGTACTACCAGAGCCATACTTGGCCTGAGCAGCCAGAGGACTTGGCCTACACTCTCCTTGCTGGCCAGACGGGTTGGAGAGGTCTCATGATGTTTATACTTTGTTTAGTTTTGTATTTCCTAAGTCGCCTTCTACGACATCCACGGGAAGACTTGGAGTGGTCCTATTCTACTCTGCCGGAAACCACACGGCAAATCTTGTTATATGAAGCATAAATTATCACTAAGAGGAGAAATCAAAGTTCAGATGTTAACAAGGACCTCTTAAGAAAAACAACTTTAAAAATACACTCGGTTGACATTGAACTAAATACTTAACGATGAGAAATTAATGCTGATACTAATATCATAATATAGCTCATTACTTACGCGCCTAAACGATTACGAATAGGGTTGCCAGGTAAATCAAGAAGATGGTGACGTGCTGTTCCCGGAAATTTTGGAAACTTGGGCAATATTGTAAACATTCCCTAGGAAATTTAGGTGAATATTTATGATAGTACAGGGAATATTCCCGTAAATTTGAAATATTACCAGCAGCACATTTTTAGTCATACCAGTTAGTTTAGCTATTTGGGTATTAAGTTTATTTGTCAGGCAAATTAAAAAAATCTAGTGATGAGTAGCGGAATTACATATACCAATTGATATCCGTAGCACAATTTATTATTTGCTAGGGAAAACCCTGACTTTCAAGCGTTAATCTTCTTTAACTTTTTTATTAACATTTATGAACTCTTTAGCAGCGGCGGCATCAGTGAAAGACTTATAACCTGATGACCACTGCTTTTCACACAATGTCACACTTAATTGACCCTCTTCCTCCCTCTTCACGTAATTTATGGATGGTCCCTTATGCACTACAGAAGGGTAAGCAACTGTCTACTTACTTGTGAACTCTTTAGCAGCGGCGGCATCAGTGAAAGACTTATAACCTGATGACCACTGCTTGTCACACAATGTCACACTTAATTGACCCCCTCCCTCCCCCTTCACGTAATTTATGGATGGTCCCTTATGCATTACAGAAGGGCAAGCAACTGTGAACTTACTTGTTTATGAACTCCTTAGCAGCAGCGGCATCAGTAAAAGACTTATGCCTGGCAGTGGGCAGCTGGTACTTGTTCATGAAGGTTTTGGCCCAGTCCTTGTTCGCTTCGATCTGGGCGCCGGCCTTCGTGGGCCCGAAGCAGCGCACCCCTCGAGCCGTCAGCTCGTCGACGATGCCTTCTGCCAGGGGGTCTTCGGGACCGACCACGACGAGGTCGATGCTTTTGTCTTTGCACCATTGTGCCAGAGTCTGGGTAAGAAAATATTATCTTGGTTTTAAAGTGGCGCGCGTTGAACATTATTAATGAACATGGAACGTGGAAGGGACATACAAGTAATAAATCAAACCACCGGCTATACTAGATAACTAATAGTATTAATGATATTGAAACAAAAGTATTTTTTATCAGCATTTCCATAATGGATTGTGCAGCAGCCGCCCAGACAATTTGTATAGGAATGTCTTTTTGTTTTTGACTGTTATTTTATTATCATTATTATACTACAGTGCGCTTTCCGGCTTTTTCTTATCCACTTTGCACGGTCTTGGGTACATAAGTATTAGTATTTATTTTGTCTTGGGCATCCTTGTTTGTAAGACGATAGGTAAGCTTATCATCCTAAACAACCCCCTACCGGGCTCTGGCGGAGGAGGCATGGCCATACATTTGTTTCCCACGTAACTTGTCGGCTTCCACAAGACGTGACCGTACCAGCGTAGGCGACTCTTGCAGTTTGTCGGCTATGTTACGGACATGAAGGTTGCTGTAGATGCAGTTGTTTCACGATCTCTCCGTGATACTCCGCATATCCAGCGCAACATTTACATCCCATCATAGAATAAGTACTAGAACGTACAGAAGTGTTACTCAGCAAAGAAATTTAAAGAAATATCTACTCAATGTCGTTAGCGATATAATTTAATTTAGCTTGCGTCGGAACCGGGCACCTTTTCGTTTAGATACCTAGAAGTGCATTGCAAGCTAATTTAATTCTTATTCCTCTAGAGTCTAGAGTGGGCAATTCAGTGACATAAATCGTATGTCTAGAGTCTAGACATACGATTCATGTCACTGAATTGCCAACTGCGGAGAGGTCGCCGCGCGCATAGTAATAATGTACGTATATTTTCGATAGCTAAATGAAGAGTGACACAGGCCTGTCTCCATGACACCCAGTTCCTGATATTGCCAATCTCACTCCACTGCCAACACGGACTATTTCAGTGATCATGTAACATGATTTCATCCAAAATCATTTGAATGTTACCGGCCCACATGTACCGTTGAACCCACAGATACGGCGGGGTTATCAACTCAATCTTGACCTTAACGTCTATTTGATAGGCTAGTTTATTGGTACTACTTGATGTCGGGGCTTCACTTGTATGTATCACAGTACAATTACACTAATATTATAAACGCGAAAGTTTGTAAGTGTGTCTGTTTGTTACTTCGTCACATGCAAACAGCTGGACCAATTTTGATAAGATTTGGTATGCAGGAAGCTGACACTCTGGATAAACATATAGGCTACTTTTTTCGTAGGTTACACCATGGGGCGCAGTTATTATAAAATCCATGATGAATACTTCTTCCTCTTGTCAAGTCAAAATAGTTCCAATAAAGTTTCAAATTCAAATGATCTTTGACTGGTATGTGACCATAATGAATACTGAGACACATGCAAAAATGTACATTGTTATTTGAAAATGAATTGGATTTGTATGATTTGTAGTAAGTTGGTGATAATGACAGCCAAATGAATATTACACAATTTTGTTTCACAAGTCAGTTGCATACAACTGCACATCATTACTGCACACATTAGCAACTAAAGATATTTGATATTTGATCTATACATATAACAAAACAGTAAAAAATGTCTGTACACTGAATATATTGCCAGAAAAAATATTTTGAGCGATGGAGACATAGTAATAGAGTAAGAATTTTAAAAAAATGATTGTCTGTTTGTACACGCTAATCTCCGGAAATACTGGACAGATTCAAATAAAACTTTTTATATAGCTGTTAAGCCTGGGCAACATATAGGGTATAATTGATTTTAGAAAATAGAACACCTGATGCAAAACCATAATGGTTCAGTTAAACTATAAAAAATATAAAAATGATGCCTTAGCAAAAGTTGTTCAGCTTTGTGAGCATTTTCCGGAGTAGTCCACGCGAACGAAGTCGCGGGCGTGTAGTACATAATAAAAATATTTTTTTGGTACAAGAAAGGGATAACTAATTACATCCAAAGGCCTATTTTAGTATAATTACTAAATATATTGGTAAGTATACATATCCTCAATGGCAGATTTACTAGCAGATTCGGGCAGATTTGAGGCCATTGCAACACCCTTGTACAAATTTATAATATTTTTTCTTAAGTTTATTATTTTTAGGGTTCCGTAGTAAACAAGGAATCCTTATAGTTTCGCCATGTCTGTCTGTCCGTCCGCGGTCCTACTCAGAAACTATAAGTACTAGAAAGCTGTAATTTGGCATGGATAGTCGTAAAATAAAATATGGAAAAAAATTTTTTTTAGGTTTACTGCCATACAAGTAAAGAGGAAGTCAATATTTTTCTTCTCTACAAACATATTGTGTGGGGTATCGTTGAATAGGTTTTTCAAAAATATTATGAGCTTGGAAACACCGTTTTTCGATTTAGGGATCCGTGTCTGAAATATTTAGGTTTCAAGTAAATTTTTTTGTTAAAGTCAAGTGTCCCCCCCATCTATCTGCTAAACGGTTATGGTTATATATGGACACGAGAAAAAATTCACAGCTATAGTATATATAATGTAGTTTAAAGGAAATCTATCAGAGCTAAGTAGGTTTTACAAATTAAAAAGTTATAGGTGATCAACTTATAAAATGTACTTGAAAAGGAAAATTTCATACAAATTCAATACTTAGCCGTTTTAGGCTGCAAGTTGGCATTTACAACTACGGAATCCTATACTGCGCGTGGCCCGACACGAACTTTGGCCAATTATTTTCAGTACAGTAACCCTTCAAATGTCGGCATTAGGGGTAATATAGTAAAACCCTGGGAAGGGAAGGGTCAGTTAGTTTTCTCTTTCCAACATCATCACAGTCAAGAAGACAGACGCTTCAACATATTATGAAACTGCAAATTATAATTATGAGAGAAAAAATGACTGCAAATTATGAGAGCTTGGAACTTTGTTATTCCACCACTAGTAATACTCAAAATAAAGATATTTAAAAATACTTGGCAAAATTCAATAGTTTTCACTCCAATCCTTTATAAATACATACAGGTAGTGGCACAAAACTCTAGCGCTGACCTTGGCTGTGCAGAAATCAAAAAGTAATGTCAGTCAGTATTTGTCAGAAGTAAAATACTGTACCCGTGGGCAGCATCCCCTCTACACTCCACTCAGCCCTAAACTTACGTACCGCTACTTATACTATCACATCTTTATCCTGAACGGGGCAGACAAAGCACTTTCAAGCATACCAACCAACCAACCCTTTATAGCGGAATTATTTAAATAAGTTTTTATGTGAGAGGTAACTCTACTTCTATAGGTATGAACTTTCTTTAAAGCATTCCAAGAAGTACTAATATAGTCTCAAAAAACAAAACCATATAAAGAAAAGAATGTATGCTTAAGATGAATGACTTACAAAAAGTATTCAAGAATAATAATATATTCAAATATAACATAAAATAGCTTACCGGATAGTCCTTGATATTCAAGTCAACACTCTCAACTTTTTTTGTGGTAGAAATACCGACGCTGCCTGGAGCACAGTAAATCTGCTTCACGAAGGGAGAATCAGCCAACTTCCAGCACAGAGCATGCTCCCGACCGCCGCTCCCGATCACAAGTACTTTGCTCTCAGTCATTTTAATTAAATTCAATCAAAACCACTTGTTTACAACTTAAAACTTCGTCACGTGTCGGTATTTATGATTTAAAAACTTTTTAAAAATACTTGTAAGCAAGTCTAAACTTATATGAGAGTATTAACCTATTCAAAGTAACGTTATCTACAAAATGTAGAATTAAATTCGGGACGATTACATTTATTTTAAATAAAATACAACACCACCGTCGATCGTCAACAAAAGTAAACTCTCAAATGAAATTAAATTAAATGACGTTTCATTGGATTGGTTGGAGCATGATTGGAGGTTATATTGACTAAGGAGTTGAAAACATTTTGTTATCGATATATGTATCGATTATATATGGTTAAAATGTGTTGGTTGGTTCCGTATATTTTTGGTAGAAGAATTTTAAAACTATTAAACTCAAAGTAAACAATGAGGGTGGGGTGAGTTTATGAAGCTGAAACAATCTGAGGATAGACTACCAAATATTTTTTTATCTGCGCAAATGCCATTATTCGATCAAAATATTTGTCTCTAAATAACTGGAACTTTTATTGAACGAGCGAGGTAAGCGAGCGAAGTTCTCAGACTCTACTTGAAAAACCTGGCGTTTGTTTGATAGTTAGGTATGTATAATTTGTTCGAGGATATCTGTAATCGAGTAGTTCTGATTGGAGCTACATAGAAATTTGGTGTGTAGAGGCGTGTAGAAGTCAAACATGACTTAACATGTAACAAATTGGTCAAGGGGTTGCTGACAGGGGATCAGCGAGTTCCCAGGTTGGAGCTAACTACTAGTCAAAATCAGGGATCTTATAATCTAAGGACAAAAACATTTGGAGGCTGACAAGATTAAAATTTACCTAAATATAAAGGGGGTGTATGTACATTTTTATCTGTTACTTTTTGTTGTCTTTGGTTATTATTATTAGATAACGTTTCTTCTACCGCCGAGTATGCATCTGCATATTGTATTCATTCATTTATCACAAAGATCCCTAACATATATTGACCGCGAAACTCTAGTGTAATTTTATCAGTCTCACTCAAATGTGTCAAATGGCAATGGTCATACTTTTCAGTCCCTCGCGATAATTTACATCACAAATAAGCGAGATTCTGCTTTTGTAATAAATAGATTATACCCATCAGCATTTCAATAAATAATCTTTACTTGGCCAGGAGTGCAATTATTACGCTACTGTAAAGCTCTATATACTCACTGTATGACATTTGATATGATATTATGATAATAAAGTAATTTTTAACAAAACAATGTTACAGAATTTAAGTTTAATTTATGCTGCTAAAAAATAATTTTGGAATACCTCTGTATCTTGCTACACCTACTACAAGGGCTATATTATATTATATTCCAAAATTACCAATTCCACTTTGCAGGTAGGTACCTTAATATCTCTCTAAGGGAATAGTTTCTATATAACAAGTAATTATAAAGCAGTATGCAGTAGGTATGGTACTATTCCTTCATGGAAGTAATTCTGTAAAATTAAGTAGTAAGTACTTATACTTAATACTCTTTTTGGACGATATAGTAATAATACTAAAGGCAGTTAGAACAACTTCTTCAGCTATGTTTTTACAATTTAATATATAATAATAATATTCTTTATTTCAGACCATGGTCCATAGAAAGTTTATACAGGTAGACATAAAACTATCTGGAGAAATTGTCTACAGTCTACATTTAAATGCAAACCGTGCAATTCGAATTTTCGCGCCGGTGCGGTGGGTGCCTAGCTAGATGACAAGTTGACAGGCAAGTGACGATTGTGTGTGATTGAAAAAGATCACAATCAACTACAATCGACTAGGTCCTCTTTCAAAATTAAATCGATTCTATACGATTACAATACAAATCGATATGTTGGACATTCACGCACGTAAAACGTTTCGTTTACAGAAAGTAATTCTAGCTTTGTGATATTTAATTTATTTATTTATTTCCCTACATAAATTATATTTTCAACAAAAAAGGCATCCAAATAAGTTTATTCTCAATGTATAAACTATATAAAGTTACATAAAATGTATAGAGTAAAAAATAAAATATCATGAGGGTAAAGTTAAAACAATACTTGAAAATGAATGGAACGCAAGCACAAATATGGCGAAAATATTCGTTCTTGTCATTTTCGTTGTGATGTGATGCTTGCTTGTTGTATAAAAACTTGTATTTTGTGGCAATAAAATGGCTGACACCGGTCTACGTATGAATTTCGCTGCTCTAAAGAGGGCAGATCCATACGCCAGAGAAATAATTGACAGTGCTACCCACGTCGCACTTTATACATTCGAGGAAAACGAATGGGAGAAAACGAATATCGAGGGTGCTTTGTTTGTGTACAGTAGAAATGGTGAACCTTACCATAGTTTAGTGATTATGAACAGATTGAGTACGAATAATCTTATTGAACCTGTGTCGAAGGGAATAGAATTGCAGTTGAAAGAACCGTTCCTTTTGTATAGGAACGCCAAGTGTCATATCTACGGCATATGGTTTTACGATAAAGAAGAGTGCGTTCGGGTTGCTACGAAGTTGAATACGCTTGTCAAAGATTCTATAAAGCCTACGCCCGCTGAAAATATGGCTCAAAACCCAGTGTACAGTGCTTCTACGCAGCCAAACGCGCCCGTCGATATTTTTAGCATGCTAAGCAAGGCCCAAGATGACTTCAATTCAAACAAGGGCCTCGTGGCCAACAAATCTGACTCGACGCCGTCGCGAGCCCCTGATATGACCTCGCAAAGCGTGATGGACTTCTTCGCTAAAGCCGGGAGCGGTGCGGCGGCGCAAATGCCTGCAGTATCGTCGCTGCCGTCACCCGGTATCTTCGGGCCGCGGCCAACCGACGTGCGAGAAGGACCACTCCTTCTCCAAAGGCTTATGAGCAACCCGGCACACTCAGTAGAACATATAGAGAAACAACAGCGGTCAGTTACACCTCAGGAAGCACAATGTGCAAATGGAAATGTAACTTTAGAATCCACCATGAGGCAAAATAGTGGATTCCAATTGAAATCTACCCCCATTGAGAAGCAAAATCATCAAAGACCAACATCAATGAAGAAGGGCCAAGTATTTGATTCTGTAGAAGCAAATGGCCCTAATCCACTGGATATTGATATAAATTTGATGCGCATTTCATCTCCAAAGCCGACCTCACCACTGGCCACATACTTGAATCAGTCAGATGTTACTCATTCAGTGGGCTCTTTCAATGGAAGCAAGTTGGAAGATGTGGGACTGTATCCTCTGTCTAACCCGCTCCCTACTCAGCAGAAGCCCGCTCTGATGCCTCCGACCATGTTCACCGCAAGTACCGGAACTGAAGTGCAAGCATCCCCAGAGCCACTGACGAGGAATCAACTCCTGCAAGCTTTCAACTACTTGCTTAAACACGATGCAGATTTTGTAAACAAACTGCACGAGGCATACGTTAAATCCTTCACAGAAAAGGCATACTCAGTGTCATAAAATTGTTTATCGGACAAGCGACTGATGTTGCCAGTCGCCATCAATGTACAGTTATATTGAAGTATAAATCCACTAAAATGTTGTGTAGACCCTCTAGTTTTGTAGTAACTCATTGTTTGGACAGAGTATTTTTAAATAAGTTTTAAACCTTTGACTGTGTCATTAAATCTGTTTACAGAATGAATTTTAGTGATTGTCTATAGTTGTACATTTTGCTGTGTTTCTGAGCAGCTGTTTGTGATATTTCTATTGGCTACGCTTGAGGTCTTGTGCTAAATCTGAAACCTCCATGCAAATATTTCTTTCATCGCCCCTTTAGTTTAGTTCACTTAGTTCATTGCTATATAATTTAATGTAAAGAGAAGAATTTAAAGGACAATATTATTTTTTTTAGAGACATATTATCTCCTAGAGGTACTATTGAAAATGCTTTATAAACAGGTACACTGTTGCAATGAACTGTTTTGAAAATAAGGACATAATGAGAGTAGACACTTGTTAATGTTGTAAGGACTGCAAAAATTTGCTATTTCTTTACATGAATTATAATTTCTTACGCATACATTATCCCTTAGTAGTTTACGCATCAGTTTTTTAGTTGTATTGTACATGATAAAGTTTTGAATTCATGGAAATTTTGTCAGTAGCTTTTGAAAAGTTCTCTTGTGTTTCAACAATGTAAATTTTAGTCTGTTTGAATCGATCTAATGGATTGTGAAAGGCTTTAATATTCATTAGGTAGAAGAGAAATCGAATTAACTATTGTTTAAAAATTTCGTTTCTTGTAAAATGTAATTCTTACTTTAGGGAGAAACATTTTCTAAGTTATTTTTCTCCTAAGAATAAATTTTCTATGGTTACATTGTTTTCATACATTTTCTACCTGAAAGTGTGTGAAAATGTCATTTACTGGGATTGTAACATCTTATCCCGTTTTATATGTAGGTTTCATTTTGATGTTTTGAAATGACTTATTATATTTTCATTGAAAGATTCTTTCCGACGGCCATGTTACCTAGGCCGCCAATTGTTAAAATCAGATTTAACATTAAAAAGGGATGATTTTAACTTTAAAAAATACAGGGGAGCAAATGTGATTCAAATATTTAATTTTGGCCTACATCAATTATGATTATGATTCAACTCAATTGAAAATTTTGTTAATGAAACTGTTTTTGCTCCCTTGAGTTATCAAGCAAAAATTTGTAATTTTTAAATAATTCTGGTGATTCACGTTTCGGAACATATTCTTTATGGAATACATCATCAAACAAAAAATAGTCTCAAATTAAAGGGTTCATGAAGTATTTTACGTTATTTTATTTACAACATTTCAGCGTTCGTTGGAGTAAGTGACCGTTTCGTCCCATTATGTTTTCGTC
Organism: Acrobasis consociella; assembly: GCA_963555685.1. Taxonomy (NCBI): domain Eukaryota; kingdom Metazoa; phylum Arthropoda; class Insecta; order Lepidoptera; family Pyralidae; genus Acrobasis; species Acrobasis consociella. Next base: position 2,661,019 of record OY743118.1, read on the forward strand.
CCAATCGCAATGGGACGAAACACACAAAAAGTGTTTAGGATTCTGTATGCGATTCGTCCCATTGATTTTTTAAAGTAATGTCAGCAAAAAAGCCAAACGAATAATATATTAAGAATATAATAGGCTTACTAGGTGTTGTCAATATTTTGTCTTTTATTTTGATTAAGCTTGTGTTGCTTTCTGTACAAAATAAATTAAAAAATATAATAATAAAAATATTGGGACAAATCGCACATCACATACTTTGAACGTTTTGAAAGTAGCTTTTCGTCCCAGAGTGGGACGAAACGCTCACCTACTCGTTCGTTGCCCTTGGTAAAATTTTAACCCTTTCACCGCGAACGTCGGATTATCCGGCAAACATTATTATCATGTGATCATGCCCATCTCGCGAGCGTCGGATGTTTCCGACAAAATCCAACTGCTCGTATTACACATTACAGTATCTACATCCTTTTCGGTTGTAGGTGTTTATGCTTCGCGCTGGGGGCACAACAACTGATATAAGGTATCGCGGTGAAAGATCGGTGAGATATAAGTATCCTATCCGTCTTATTATAAAAAGCAGACTAACTTTGTTTCTAGGTTTAAACCATTATCCGACCAAATCAAGTTGTTATCTAGTAATATGCTGCTGTCTCATCTGGAAATGTCAACTAGATTTGGTCGGTTAATGGTTTAAACCTAGTAACAAAGTTAGTATGCGTTTTATAATAAGACGGTATGTGTCCAGTTAGGGTCAGTAAAACAGAGAGGAAAAATGCCCGAGCAATTTATTAATTCAATTGAAAACAAGACCTTATTACCATAGCCTTAAGTGTATAAACGTTTAAACATGACATTCAAAACTTAAAACCGACTTCACCCCCAAATTGCACAACCGATTTTGATAGAAATTCTATGGAATCACGTGACAAGTATTATGCTCTTTCAAATAAAGAATTTTTCAAATCATAGTTGTACCTAAAGGTTTCTAAATTCATCCAGACGTCTTTGAATAATCGGTGAACATACATAAAAAAAATATCGCGACGAATTGAAAACCCCTCCTTTTTTGGAATCCGGTTAAAAATGTTCGCGTCTTGCACTATGCTATGTATCTCAGTTTAATAGAAGTTCATATCCTCTGCGCTGCGCTGCTCTAGTCTGAAATTCCGGAAGGACCTGGGCTCGATCCCCCATTTCATTTCATTGTACTAGTAAATCGAGAGCCAAGCAAGACACTACAGCCACCTGTGTATTTTCAGTTTACAGTTTACGCATATAGTGTACGTAGCATATTATTACTCTGTGCTTATAGTTATAAAGTACGGCCGATAGGCAAGTACGATTAGTGAATCGCCCACCAAAAATATTTACTTTTATTTTACACTTCAAAAAGTTTTCATGTTGGTCTGGGAGAAACTTAGAATGTACCGGCTGCTTCTCTTTCCCTGCAGATCGTTAAAGACGATCAAGGGACTGGGCGAAAATGCGAATCATATTAATAGGCGATGTGGCTAGTAACTTATCACTAGGTACCTTCTCGCCCACCATGCTAAATGGCCTGAGTCCCCCGACCCTAGACTTCTCCATACAAACGTAGTCTACGTTTAATTTTGAAACCACATGTCAGATTCCGGTAAAAATTGGTAATTGTAAAGAAATTGCAATTATCTAGGGTTATAACTGGTTTCCTATAATAAAATTATGAACTGGAAAGAAAATATAACGATTTAGAAGTTTCCCATACTAATGGTCAAAAATGATATAAAACACTATATTCTATTTCAAGTTCATATTTTTACTCGGAAACTAGTTATAAACCTAAATAATTGCAATATCTTTGAAATTACAAAATTTTGCCCAAATCGGACATGTCGTTTTGAAATAAAACGTAGACTACGTTTGTATGGAAAGTTGTATTTTGGTCTAGGATCGGAGGACCCTTAAGGCATTAAGCAGACAGTTTTGCTTTTTGAGATCTGCCCTTGCGCTCGAGACCCAAAGCTAAAGGTAAGGTGGTGTTCAACAAATAAAAATAAGACAAATCTTAATTAAACAGCTTTTATTAGTACACAAAATCTTGCAACTGAGTAAGTATACTTTGTACATGATATAGTTACGTAATCCTATTGTCATTAAACCTGTTTCACAGCGTGTGTGACTTAAAAAAATGGGTCCATCCAGTCCATACAATCTACGACAAAACATCGGCTTGTGAAGTCCCAATTTCAACCTTATTTCCTTTGAAATAAGGATACAAATTGAGAACGCGTCATTGGCTAATGTACAAGCTGTTTTGCCACAATAAAGATGAACTGGCGGTGATTTGCCGATTTTTAAATAATAAATATACAGTTCTATGAACGTCTATGTCTTAAACAAGGGAATTTTAATATTATAAACATAAGGAGCAGTCACAAAATCCTGTTAACTGATTTGGTATAGACTACTCAATTTAAACTACAATGCATTTGATCTTTATTTGGATTGGGCTCCATCTGTCAGCACAGAACAGTATTTTTCTATGTTGCTATGTTTTTCTATCGTTTAGAAGCGTCATTAGATGCAGAGCGAGAGAGCGACGGGACGCTATAGCACCGGCCTCCCTCACTCGCATATGACCGTTCTGAGCGACAGAAAAGGATAACAGTATGCAAAAGTGCCCTCTTAATATACATTTACTTAGCTCCGATTCCATCATAAATTCATCAGTAACTAACGTAATACACATAGAAATCTACGATCGAGTCGCTTTATACCGTCAAACAAAATAAGCCTTTATTCTCATTTCATAGCGCTCAATGTTGTTTGATACTGCATCTCAAATCCGCTTACAGCATTGTAGTGTAAATTGAGCAGTTGATTTGTATTATCGACAAACAGCGTCACAAAATCCTAAAAAATAACAGCACACTCCGTTTGTGCGACATCTGGTTAAACGAACGAATTTGAACAAAATTACAAACTAAGAGATCATTGCTTCACATTTCAAAAATGGGCAAACCACTCTAAAACTTGTATTTATAACAATATTTACACAAATGATTGTCCACTGGAAGATAGATTCGCATAGTTTTTATTTCTACAACGTAAATCGGAAACGTAAGTATCAAAGGAACTCATAAATATAAACCACTTTTATTACGGAACCAACCCCAAAATTGATGTCGAGCAATAGTATGGCCGATCAAAAGCTATGTCAGTCAAACATTGATTGGTCGAACAAAATTGATGTCGAGCAATAGTAGTGCCGATCAAAAGTTAAGTCAGTCAAACATTGGTCGAACAAAATTGATGTCGAGCAATAGTAGTGCCGATCAAAAGTTAAGTCAGTCAAACATTGGTCGAACAAAATTGATGTCGAGCAATAGTAGTGCCGATCAAAAGTTAAGTCAGTCAAACATTGGTCGAACAAAATTGATGTCGAGCAATAGTAGTGCCGATCAAAAGTTAAGTCAGTCAAACATTGGTCGAACAAAATTGATGTCGAGCAATAGTAGTGCCGATCAAAAGTTAAGTCAGTCAAACATTGGTCGAACAAAATTGATGTCGAGCAATAGTAGTGCCGATCAAAAGTTAAGTCAGTCAAACATTGGTCGAACAAAATTGATGTCGAGCATTAGTATGGCCGATCAAAAGCTATGACAGTCAAACATTGGTCGAACGAAATTGATGTCGAGCAATAGTAGTGCCAACCAAAAGCTATGTCAGTCAAACACTGGTCGAACAAAATTGATGTCGACCAATAGTAGTACCGATCAAATGTTATGTCGGTCATAGGTCTGCCGGGCAACGGTTTATCGCACAACTGTGGTACTTTCTGTATTTATCATATTCCTTCGGCGTTTCTTCTCAGCAAAACTGAGGAGCAAAAGAGGGGTGAAGTTTGACGCTAATGTCTGCTTCTTCCCTTGACCCTTGGGGTGGTTCTGAGCCTGTTTGATGAAAATCGGCTAGTCGTTTAATAGTTATTGGAGGTAATCGCTTGAAGTATGGGCTTTCTCTAGCAAATAATAGATGGCGCTACGGACATGAAGTCGTATCGGTAGTTCCGCTACTCATTACTAGATGGCGTTCTTGACATTCAGGGTTTTTTTAATTTACCTAGCTATTAAACTTGTTTGACAATAAAAGCGAAAAGTGTCTGTAAAAGACTGGTTTACTTTTTTTGTTTAAAAAAGAAAAACATATTCAGGAATTTATTTTTGAGTCCGATTCGTCAACATTGGAACAGTTTATTTTCGCTAAACTTAAGGTTGGTGTCATAAGAGTTGTTCATATTCATGAGTTTGTCCCATTCGACTAATTCCCCTCTTGACTGACGTCATTACAAGTTGTTTGCTCAATCAATGATCTAACTATAATTGAGTTTATAAATGTAAAAATTCACATCCAGTTTGGTATTGCATTATAAAATACAACCTAGATATTTTGCGTATTTATAAAGCAATGGTGGTTTTGAATCCATTAAAAAAGGAAGGATAATTTAAAAAATTGGATTCATTAAAAAATTAAGGAATCTAATGGGTTTGTTTTGTGTCACGCGGATAGCCTGAAACGAATTCGTATCAAATCTACTCAAAACATACTATGCCGAAATTGCGTGACCTATCTTGCAACGATATTACGCCTGCAATGCTTTAAATTACTAACAACATACTATGCTGAAATTACGTCGCGTTTTTCACGAAGAAAATAATTCAGCCGCGCAATTTTAGTACAGTGTGTTTAGATACTAATCCGCATGCGTACGTCTGCGTAAATCAGCACTCGACCCATTTGATTCTTTAGTTAGGTAAACATTCGTAATTATTTATACACGGTGATTTTTTATTGGTTTTGAAGCCGAAGGCCACATCATAGGCATCCTTAGTAAGACCTAATTAGCTAGTCAAAATAAAAATTCCGAAACAAAAAATTTGGACTAAAACTCGAAAGCAAAATTGTGAGATCAATTAGTAGTACCGCCGGCGGAGGTCATCGACATTCACGCAGTTGTTTTGGCCGGCATAACTACGTGGTCTCGATCGAAAATCATTTACGCAACTTTTTTATCTTATGGCATACAGAAAATTAGATTACGTATATGGATAGAGCAATTTATTTACTATACGACATTTTTTTTCCAAAACCAATGAAAAGTCAGCGTGTGTAGCTAGATAGTCAGAAACAGTAGTATAGATGTTTTGTATTTAGGCCTTAATTTCGCAAAATAAATTTTAATAAACAAACCGAACGAAGTAATATTTGTCATCATAACATTTTGTAACAAAGCATAATTTGGTCGCTGCTAAATTATTATTTACCTAAAAAACTTATTGCCTATGGTTCAATTTAGAAGCGGCAAAAAGAACTTATATAACCTAGATCAAATCGGCAAAGCCTTGGTTTGAACTTTCAATTCCAAACACAATTTTTACTTTTTTATAAAGAATGTTTCTTTATATTTCAAATATATATTTTTATACAGTATTCACATTATTATGCTGTTTATCAAATATTCAATGATGTTTAAAAAAAACACACACACATAATAATCTGTGCTTTACTGTTACCTATACATATTTTGTATGTATATCACAAGTTCAGTCAACTAAAAACTAAACTTATCGGGAAGTCCATTTACCTAGAATTTATGGTAAAAAAAAACCATTGGACACAAGAAATATTAACTATACATTCAATATGACTACAATAATCAACATACATACTTTTATACAAAGGTATTATTTACAATTTGTTTAAGTCGAAAAAACAGAAGTAGAATTTATGATTTGACATTTTTCACGTGGTTTTAAACTATTGGGGTGTCCATTTATGAATAAGGCTTTTCAAAAATATAATACCAGATGGCAGCACAGTGTCTAATAAGCTCACTGACCTCCATATATACAAGTACGCTGGACCTATGATTAGCCGGGCCATAGTGAGGCGATTTGATTTTCGCCATTTTGGCGCTGATCGTTGAAGCAAAGTAGAAGTGGACGGGAACGGAACTAATATTAGGCAGGGACAATGACATCGATAAAAGTCATTTCCGAATTAGTTACGTCAGATTTAGTTCTCTTCCCACGCATTGGGGGCGCTTCAAATAGGCACAACAAAGAGCTGTCATTTCTTAGGGTATCATAGGTCCAGCGTACTTGTATATATGGAGGTCAGTGAATAAGCTGCTGCTATTGGATACATTTGACGGAGCAAAAGAACCTGTCAACTGATGGTACCCAACAAGGCCTGACACGCTTTGATAGAGCGAGATAGTCTTATTACGACGTGCCATGTTTTGTCCTTATCATCGACCGAACATTTGTTCATGGTCGGGTACACTTAAAATTGCATATTGAAGTGACCCATAGCCCGACCATGAATAAAATATACATACATACTATCATGTCTTTATCCCTAATGGGGCAGACAGAGCATTTTATAAATAAATATACGTAGTATCATTAATATGTCTTTCTCTCACCCCGGTCGCTCGGCAAATCTACACTAATTGTATATTATAAATCTTTGGTCTCCAATCACAAGTTTGATTGGACCTGACGTCACAGAGTTGCCATCTGCTGTTACATAATTTTAAAAATCCTTATAGCATGAAAATTATTTAATCTCATTTAAAAGTTGAACGCTTTGTATCTGCAAAGATAGGACAACATTCAACCATAGATATCTCACAACCCAAAAACTTTATAGGCTGTCTACCGTCACATGGCAATTTTCTATTGCTTTCCTTGTCATACTACATGATGATAACAAAGATGGAGATAGAAAATAATCGTTTGACAGCTTACCTTTTTCAACTTGTACATAAAACATGGATTAACTTTATAACTTGGTTTAAACCATTATCCACCCTTACCAAGTTGTCATCTAGTAATGTCACATGCGTCAATAAAGAGGTTAATAAGGATGTAGACAAAAATATTATTTCGGCTCCTTGATTAGCAAACGATTACGAAAATACAGCGTCATGATCCGGTACGATTTTCACCAGAAGTTGACGTAAATCACCCCTACTCCGAAACGTTGATGCAGTGTATCTTAGTTAATTTCCACTACTTTGCTAAACGAAAAAATATGTGTCCATTATTTTTGGATATATCTAGGTGAAAACTAAATGAAATATATTTTTACCCAGTCCACATCCCTATCATTGGGCAAATAATGGTTTAAATTAAACTTAATACGTGTTTCATGACAAGATGGAAAATGTTTACACTAATATCGCATAGGATTTTTAGTTGTTATTATTGGTGGGTCACATCAGCCATTGAAGATCTTTCTAGAACAAGATTCCTGAGAAAGAATAATTCGACTCGTATGAGTATATGTTAATTCATTTGTTATAATAAATATACGTGGCCCTATTCTTTAGAACAGGGATTTTTATAACACACTTGTATCTTAGTTGAGGCGGAATTTTTAATCAAGGTCCGAGACCTAGGTCGAAAATTAGGTTAAAAGTAATGTGTCAAACATGTGGACAGAATACCCACTCAACGCGTTTTGAAATCTATACCGCGTTTAATCCACTTGGCGCGAAGTGTTTTAAAAAGTTTGTTATCATAAGCCTTTTTAATTCATTTTAAAACGCGGCAAACGCGTTTGTTTTTCAATATTGATGTCAAAGATTGAACAAGTTATGAAACTTATATCATGAAATCATCATTTTAATATACATTAGAGATGGACCACGATATATTTTAATTGTACCTTTTATATAATAGGATTTACACATTTAAAGGAACATTCCCGATCAATTAAATCTTCGAGATATGAAACAAATAGATTTTCTAAGACACTTTCATTCACAAACAATAATGGTATTGCCGACATCTTTGCACATACGGACATTTTTATATAATTCTGACGCTTTGATAGAGCGAGATAGTCTTACTGCGATTTTTTTTTTTTAAAAAAGGGTGCCGTCTTTTGTCCTTATCACTGACTGAGCATTTGCTCATGGTCGGATTATAGGCACATTTTAAATTGCACATTCTTTAAGTGTTGTCAACTTTCTTTCGATTTTATAAAAGTTGTTGACGTCAGATCATTTACTTACAGCTAAGTTTACTGCCGCTTCCTAAGCGCAAGTGCAGAAGAAGCGGCAACAAATTACACTGCAGCATTTTCTCCAAATACGTCAGCTTACAATGATACTGATATAAATTCCGTATTAAAAATAAGATGTAAAAAGTATTGTTTGTGAATGAGAGCGGTACTAAATTCTTCATTCCAAAGGTATATTCTTGTCTTGCGAAAACCTTTTCATGTTTCGGAATTTCGTCATGGTTCTGTTTTTTTTTTAAATCGAATGTTAGTACGAGAGAGTCAAATGTAATAGATTTTTTTTCCAAACAAGAATACACCTCGATAGCTAAAGGATATCTAATAATTTTAGAGAATATCACATCTCTACATATTGTACTATGATGGAAATTAGCCGTTTTCTACTTCTACCTTGAAAAGCCTAGCGTTATGTTGGCCACTTACATTTTAGAAATAAAAGAATGGAGGGCCCTAGGTTTTCAATAAGAGATTTAGACACATCTAGAACAAAATCTTTTATTAAAATTATATGAATTTAAAAAAAAAACTTTTCTATTACAATTTGAATACATGGTGACGTCACTTGGTGCGGCCTAACATTCCGCCAATAGGTAAATATTGGCTCTATATACAATGTCTTTTTTTATTAAGTACAAACATGAGATGATTGATTCAGTCCATTATTTTGAACAACTTTTCCCAATAAATGTACATCGAAAAACGAAAACAAAATATCCTTTTGCATAGTAACGATTCCACGAGACTCCTTCGATTTGTGTCTCTTATACATTTATTGGGAAAAGTTGTTCAAAATGATCGACTTAAAATAAATTCAAAACTCCTTAAAATATTTGTACCATAATAAAAATGGTCATTGTATGTTATAAATTCGCAATAGATGGACCGATTTAGATGATTTCAAAATTTTATTAATGAGGGTCAGTAGAACACTTACATTTAGTGTTGATTTGCACACCTCGAAATGATCCTCATTTGCCGCACTCGATAACAGCCAATTTCCGTCATAGCACAATTTATAACTAAGGATCTCTTAAGCATAGACTCGCGTTCGTAACGCACTCCTACGTACGTAGGTAACTCACAACGCACTGTCACGCGTCACTTCATAATGTACTACACGGCAACTGTAATATCCCCCCCCCCTCTTTTGTTTATTTATAAAATCCATGGTACAATAAAATAAGGTATTCTCTTCCCGTGACAGCTGATGACGTAGGTGGAACTTGACTACGTCATCAGTTTGATATGTTGCCACTGTGTGAAATTGAATTACCTGAGCGTGATGCATTTTTGAACTTTAAATACTAATTTCGAATTAATAATCCATTATATCAATTTATAAAATATTGAATTGATAAATCACGCGAGAATCGCGAGATACTAAATAGCTAAGTTACTTAATATTTTTTTAAATATTCATGAACTAATTGAGAAAGTCCTTTAATTTACCGAAAAGAACAATCAGTGGCAACACTTTGTGACGTAGTCAAGTTCCATCTCGGGAAGAGAATACCTGTTTTATTATACCATGATAAAATCTTTATTGATTCACAATATACAATTTACAAATGGCGGACTTCACTTTTATCTCGTACTCAACATATACGTTGCATATGAATCATAAGTATTATCATACTTCACTTTTTTATTGTAAAAGTTCTTACTCTTCTTTCATTAGAAATCTAAATCAATGTGGTAAAAAAAAGAAAAAAACATTTTTTTTTTTTCGAATGATATCAATTTGACGGGCACTAAACCACATACTTTTTGACTATTAAAATTCGTAAATTCGTTTATATAACATAATTTCATAAACCCAAAAATTATCAGATACACATATTTCAATAAAATAATTCCCAACTGCCCAAAGATCAATGTACTTAACACTTCCCGGGACATTAACGCCTGGAGACGTCTTTTTTTTTACTGTGCCTGGCCAAGTGTCCCGCAAATGTGTTCGAATGGGGTCAGGTTTTTTTTATTAACATTGCCGTATAGTACATCTTAGAAACTTTAACTATTTATATCTATATAGTAGATACGCTGTTCTAACAGAAAATAAAAATAAATAAGTTGAGGAGACCTGTGACGTCCTCATTTGTACAAAAGCTGGTATTCATCTGAAAAAGAGAAAATGTTATAAAATAAATAAAAATCTCAGGCAAGTTTGTACATACATACATACTATCACGTCTATATACTTTATCACCATAACATAGAGTTCAGTTTGTACTGACTGTGTTGCGCGAGAGCTCGGGCACCGTCATACTGAGTTTGCAGTGCAAACTAGACCTTATCACTATACCGTAGAGTTCAGTTTGTACTGACCGTGCTACCACAGGCGGTGTAAGTGCAGGTTGCGCGAGAGCTCGGGCACCGTTATACTAAGATTGTAGTGCAAACTAGACCTTATCACTATACCATAGAGTTCAGTTTGTACTGACCGTGCTACCACAGGCGGTGTAAGTGCAGGTTGCGCGAGAGCACGGAGCGCACGTCGTGCGTGAACCGTAGCGCGTCCAGCACGGGCAGCAGGTTCAGTAGCGCCACGTCCAGTGGGTCCGAGAACCACGACTTTATTGGTATCGCGTTATCTGGAAATACAAAAAAAGAGATAAAAAAATGTCTCAGAAAGTAGAATTTGGATGCACGAGCGGTAGGTGAGGGTGATGGTGCTAAATCGATCATAATAATGGTGATGAAACCAATATTGGTATCGCGTTTCTGAAAATACAAATAACCGGCCAAGTGCGAGTCGGACTCGCGCACAGCACTATACAAAATCACGTTTGTTGTATAGGAGCCCCACTTAAATATTTATTTTATTCTGTTTTTAGTATTTGTTGTTATAGTGGGGCAACAGAAATACATCATCTGTAAAATATTTAATTATCTAGCAATCATTGTTCGTAAGATACAGCCTGGTGACAGACAGACGGACAGCGGAGTCTTGGTAATAGGTTTTTACCTTTGGGTATATTGGGTATATTAAATTTGGACGCACGAGCCGTAGGTTAGGTTAGGTTAGGTTATAACCCCCCCCCGATGTGGTTCCCATCTTGTCGCGATGGGGGGGCTCAGTACCTGCGGTTGCCTCGGCCGCAGGGAAGCTAAGAGGAACCCATTGCCCGGGTTGAGGCTTAGGCCTCCCCGGGCCCGGCGGAGGCCATTCCTGGCAGGAATGGCCTGGCTGTGAGGGAAGGGGGTGACAACGACCCCTCTTCCATCACAGCCGTAGTAGGGGTCGCGGAGGAAGAGGTGTGTCGTTACCGCTCGCCCTATCCTCCGCGACCAAGCGCGGCCGTGGCGCTTGGCACGGCATCGGTGGGGCCGCAGGGGAAGAGGAGTGTCGGTGTTACGTTGCCGCTCTCCCTATCCCCTGCGGCCGGCTGTGTGGGCCCCGGTCGCCGACAGGTTGACTGGGGCAGGGCCTGCTTTCGCAGGCCCCAAATTATGAGGGCTGGTTGGACGGTGGAAACGGGATTCCATCGTCCAACGGACAGCCCTCCGGAGTGGAAGGCAGGCGCGTGTACGTGTCAGCGCGCCTGTCCTTGGGCCAAGAGGCCAAGGCGGCGGTTGCTCCGGCCCCTCTGATTCAACAGAGGGTGCCGTGAGGCCGTTGGCGAGCCGGGGCCGCTTAAGTAGCGGCCGGCCGCGCCGGGGCTGTGGAGCATGAAGAAGCACACGGTCCCGGCCGATAGCGGCTGAGAGGTGACACCGCGGAGTTTTTAGTGGTAACACCACATAACCTTACCGGTGTCCCGTAACCGGTAAGGTATCCGAAGGGATTTTCTCCGCGTCAAAAAAAAAAAAAAGGTTAGGTTATAACGATGTTTTTTGACCGCTAGATACAGTCATACAACTAATAATTTTTGCGAGCGCTTTCAGATGCCGCATTTTTTTAATCACTCTTGTCAACTAGCGGACAAGACCACCTTCTTTTTTGCCATCTTAAAGCCCACTATTACTCTACAAGTGGCCTTTGAATCTTGCGTGGGCTCTGCTTTGAGCTGCAAAACCCAAACTGCTCTGTCTGCCCCATTAGGGATAGAGGTGAAAATCTTACATCTTCTTCTTTTTTAATTTGTTCGGTATTTTCTGTATAAGTTATATGAGGAAACTTTATTGGTTTTTGCATTACTTAATTTATTGGACACACTACGTCTACAGACGTATATCAATTGTTATTTCTATGTGTCTGTTAAGTTTATTGCTATTATTATATATGACGACCTCCGTGGCGTAGTGGTCGCCATGCTAGTCCGCCACCCAGAGGTCCCGGGTTCGATTCCCGGTCAGGGCAAGTTGGAAAATGGCCTTTTTCAAATTGTCCTGGGTCTTGGATGTTTATTTATCTATATATGTATTTGTTATAAAATATAGTATGGTTGAGTTAGTATCCCATAACACAAGTCTCGAACTTACTTTGGAGCTAGCTCAATCAGTGTGATTTGTCCCTATATATTTATTTTATTAATTTATTTATTGATAAAATTATTGAAACTGTCTGTTCTAAAAAACAAAATCAGAACTAACCTGGAAAGTCCCGGTAGGCCCCCGGCGAATTGTCCAGTATGAACACCCTGTTGAGGTCGTCGCATATCGACGACAGGTTTTTTGTGTACGAGCCGTGCTCTGCAGTGCAGTGTTGTCTGAAATTAAAACAACAAGTTTATTCTCTAGGCAAATTAAAAAATGCCCCAATTGTCAAGAGCGCCATCTAGTAACGAGTAATGGAACTAACGATGCGGCTTGATGTCCGTAGCGCCATGTTTTTTTTGCTAGGAAATACCCTGACTTTAGAGCGTTAACCCCCAAAAACATTTAAATGGCTTAACCGATTTTCATCTAACATAGCTAAAAAACAGCGCAAGGGAACTTGCTTTTACGTTAAAAAAATCGCATCGAATTGGTCCATCCGTTCGAGCGCTACTATGCCACAGATAGACACGCACAGAAAGAGACGTTAGCGTAAAACGTATAACACCCCTCTTTTTGTCGGGAGTTAAAATACTGCTTTACGTGCATTTGAGCTTTACTGTGATTGTAACTAGCACGTTTTAAAATTGCTTATTATATTATTTAACTTTTTTGTGATTGTTACTGGCACGTTTTTTGCGAAAAACCTGCCACTTTTGGCAAATGTGCGAAGAAAAGCTTCACGTTCTCACTTTAAACTGTTTACAGTTTAAAGTGAGAACGTGAACGTGACTAGTAGTAACTCATAAAATAGTTTAAAGGATTATCTAGGGCTTCTTCGCGACAAAATTTTAAATGCTACCTCTGTTTCATAATTTATTTCAACTGGATTATTACTTACACTAGACAAATTATTTATTTAAACTTTATTGCACAGTAAAAAACGTACAAGTACCTAATGCCATATGGCATTATTTTTTAGAGGTGGTATTATCCACTCTATGATACGTACTACGAAGTTTAGGTAAATATGCACTGGAATATCCGATCTCTAATCATAAGCTATCTTGAGACTGGCATAGAAGCTGGTATTCTGTTATAATTAAAAAAAAAAAAACACAAACCTATAGAACCTCCTCCGCAGTATGCCACGGCCGTTGTCTAGTTTGTCGGCGACTGCTGCGCCGTATATCTCCATCGACGCTGTGAATACCACTAGTTCGTACCACTGCGACACCTGGACAAAACATCACTACTTTTAGTATACAATTAACTTTAGCCACAGAATATAAGTATTACATACAGAACGGAATCTCCTAATTTCCCGCGCAATATGCGTCCCCGTTCGCCGTTTCCGTACTTCTACTCCGTTCTCGCCTTGTCGAGGCGGGCAGGCGCCCGCAGCCGCCCGCTCAACACCCCCTACAAGGCGAGATCGGGGGAGAGGTGCGTGGACGGGAGACGGGGAAGCATACTGTGCGGGACCTTAGGAAATCACCTAAGGTCCCGCGCAATATGTGTCATTGCGCCCGCGCAATATGTTGTCTCGCCTTGTAGGGGGTGTTGAGCTGGAGGGGCTGCGGGCGCCTGCCCGCCTCGACATGTGTCCCGTTCACTACTAGATCACTATAGTATTATTGAATTAAATTAACAGCCAAAATACCAAAAAAAAAAAAAATTACATTCCCATACAAATTGAACAGGCAGCTGCACACATAGTGATCTAGTATAGCCCATTGTTTGATTTATTACGGGTATATTCCTTCCACGTTGTATAAAGAAAGAAGGAAAAATTGTTTATTTGGCTACATAGTTATATAACTTAACAATTTGTTTAGCTACATGAAAAAATCAAGCATGGACCAAAAAGGCCTCAGTTTTGCCTCAAACTATTGTGCTGTAGTGTATAGTAAGGCATAAGGAAATAAGTAAATAAACAAAGTACCTATTTATAGCTGGCGGGAGCAGTACATATGGTGCGCAAATGTTTATCAGAAGGTTCAACAAACCTTGTGATTGTCACTATAATATCGTAAAAGGATATTGTTTCTACAGAGAATAGACTCCAATAAAACAGGCCAAGGGCGAGTCGGACTCGCGCACGAAAGCTTCCGTACCATTAACTATAAAAATGACGTTTGTTGTATGGGAGCCCCCATTTAAAAATTTATTTCTATTCTGTTTTTAGTATTTGTTGTTATTGCGACAACAGAATTACATCTGTAAAAATTTCAATTATTTACAGCTATCAAGGTTTATCTATACAGCCTAGTGATAGACAGACGGACAGCGGAGTTTTAGTAATGGGGTCCCGTTTTGAGGACCAAGTAAGTTTCGGTACGGAACCCTAAAAAGGATATGAAAGAAAGAAAGAAAAATATGGGTAATCGCGATTTTCTCAGAAATCGATACTTATTTTGAATGTGAAACTTAGTATAGGCCTAGACGTCTTTGAGTAATCGGTGCACATACATATATCGTGAGGAATTGATAACCTCCTCCTTTTTTTTTTGGTTAAAAATAGGGAGACATGGAAAATACTCCACCGAAAAGAACATAGTTATTTTTATTGACGATGACAACAACAATGAAAATTTACTTACAACATTTAGAAAGTAGTCGACATGCGGCCTCTTGTGCACAAAGAACCGCACCGGATGTTTGTCTATGGTGACTTTGAGCACGAAATCTGGCGGTGTGCCGGGCTTCACTGTGGGCCGCAACATCGCGTCGTGGTGCGAGTGGATCAGCGTCTCGTCTAGATCTAATACCAGCATTTTCCTTTTGACTAGATCTGTAACAATGAGCAGTTATTGGTGATGATAAATATGGCGTCTTATTAAAACATTTATATGGAGCACTGCTTTGTATGGATGTGAAACGTGGACGATGACCAAAAAAGATAAAGATAGATTAGAAGCATTTGAAATGTGGTGCTGGAGAAGAATGAAAAAAATAAGTTTGACAGAAAAAAATACAAATGAGAAGGTACTAGAGGATGTGAGAGAGAAAAGACAAATAATACAAGTTATAGAAAATAGAAGAGGGAAAATGTTCGGTCATCTACTACGCCACGATGCGTTCTTTAAAACAATAATGGAAGGAAAAATAGAAGGAAAGAGAGGAGTAGGAAAACCCAGAAGAAAATTTATAGACCAAATAGAAGAAAAATTAAACGTGAAAACATATAAAGAGGTTAAGAACTTAGCGGAAGGAAGAGAGACATGGAAAGCACTCCACCGACAAAAGCCCAGCTCTTAAATATAAGAAGAAGAGAATTAAAATAACTAAGGTTTTTATGACTTTGCTACAGGTGCAGAAGCTACATACAGCAGATATTTAACATTATAAGCGTCATCGCGGCTTTTGGCAAAATAGGGCCACTCCAAGTAATCTAATGGATATCGTAGAAGGCGACTTAGGAAATACAAGCTTAACAAAGCTTATAAACATCAATGAGACCTCTTCAACACGTCTGGCCAACATGGAGAGTGTAGGCAAAGTTCTCTGGCTGCTCTGGCCAAGTATGGCTCTGGTAGTACAGAGAGGGTGGAGACAAAAAGACCTGATGATGATGATAAAACATTGTCATTGTATAGCACAATAACATTTTATATCATGTTATACAAACTTCCAAACTGATTCAACTTGTTGTATAACATTCTAGTACCTGGGCGACCGAGCTTTGCTCGGTTACATCTCAAACATTAACTAATTTTTTTTAAACCTGTCTAAAAACAATGCAAAATAAAAAATTATATATAAACTTAAACATAAAAAAATCAAAAGTAAGTCACCGAGTGGGATTCGAACCCGTAACACTTTTTCTAGCGGTCGGTATCCTTAACCACTGAGCTAAAACCAAGGCGGTCGGCGCGACGAAATTAGCGACCATATTCTGCGTGGAAAGAAAAACGCATGAAAACTCGAAAACACGCGTTTTCCCAAACATAAAACTAATCTAGATCGATAGTTTACCCCCGAAAAGCGAAATCGTAGAGCCGTTTTCGAGATCACAGAAATTTATAAATAAATATTTATACATAAAATAATTGCTCGTTTAAAGGTATAAGATAACCATTAGTTTGGGTCTGCCTTTCAACAAAGCTGGTATCATCCTAACGTCCCACTGTCACTCGGATGATATGATACAAACTTAATGATATGTTAAATCATGTTGTAATTTATTTTGTTATATTAAGTTGTATAACATTAACTGAAGGGCATGTATGAAGAGATTGATGAGTGTAGATAAATTAAAAGAGGTTTGTCAGGATCGTTGCAAGTGGAGGTCCATAGTCTCTTCCAACCCCTGTGGGAAACAGGCGTGATATTATGTATGTATGTAAGTTGTATAACATCATCAACAATTTATAACTTTTGTTACAATTTGTTTAAAAATTTGACAACTAATGCCATCTGCCAGTGACCATGAGGAAAGTCCAGTAATACTAATAACAGAAAAGTTGATTGCATCAAAACAAAGTAATAATTGATGGGATACTTGCATATTTGTGTCAAGATAAAATAGGTGAAAACAACAACGTAACTTATTGAAAGACATGCAATTTTACTGTTTTATTATGTATGATATGATAATATAAAACCCACTGGGAAGCATACATTGTAAAAAATTGTTTACAGTCTGGTTAGGATATTGCTGGCTCGAATCACTTGTTTATATGAAAAGAAAGATGATTTCAGGTTTCAGATGGCACATATAAATTGTAGGTCCCAATCACCATTTAGCGTTTGCTTATTAAACCTATTCAGAAGAGAAGCTGGTACATTCTACAACCACCAGATGAACATAGAAGAAAGGCATTAAAAAGTTAATAAGCTTGGAAAGTTAATAATGTGTTGTAACTACAAGTGTTTCATTACTATAGCTATAGTATAATTAGGTACCTATTATTTGTTTGTATGCCTACCATTCGATTTTTCTCTATTTATCCCGAAGGTTGACTGGTAGAGAATGCTATTAGCATTAAGTCCATCTTTTGTACCATGTTGTTTTGGTAAATAAAAGTTAAACAAAATAAATAGGATTTTACCATAAAATATGGGAACAGAAGTAATTTGTAGACATACAGGAGTTACAAAAAGTTCCTAGAGATAAACTCCCAGCAACTATACATGTTTTGTAACTTGTTTATATTTAAATGTGCAATAAAGAATTATAAACAAACAAACTATGAGGGTTGGTCTACATCTAGCAGCACAGAACAGCACTTTCCTATGCTGCTATCTTCTTCTGACGCTCAGAACCATTATTTGCTAGAGCAAGAAAGGCTGATAGAATGCCACAGAACCGGTCATGCTGATGTGTTCCATCGCTCTCTGGCTCTAGTAAATGATGCTTCTGAGTGACAGAAAAGGACAGATTTGTCCCAACTATAATAGTTTAATGCTAAATTGTACATGCCTTTAACTCAGTGGTAATGAACATGTTTGGGACCACAAAGTGTTGAGTTCAATCTTTAGAAAATGGGTATTGCTATTAGCACTACTCCACAGAGTTGTTGATGTGTGGAAGAAAATGCAAATGAGATGGATAGCTACTTGGGAACATAAGAATATTTCAAATAGTGAAAGTTAGTCAATAAACTAAAATCCTAAATTACTGGAAAGTCTTCCCCTTATATTTGATTTTGTGAGTGAAACTTTCATTTCAAATAATGCTATCATGTCAGTAAACAAATATTCCAAGGTGAGCCAAATCAATGACAGATGATGTGTTATCAGTACTAAAATCTCAGCTGATTAGAAAGTTCTTAGACACAAGCAGGTACGAAAAACTTAAACAATATGGAAAGGCATACATGAGTAGCATCTAGTATTTTTTTTACAGATAGTAGCAAATATTTGAAGAGATAATAGAAGGTAGCGTATCAGATATTTATAGCAGTCAGAACGATAAAAACAGATTACTTACTCAACCTGTGTCTAGATACCGGGGATAAAGGATAAATTTCATACTTGACAGACTGGTATTGCGCCAACTGAAAACCAAGCACCACGTGAGACACCACATCTTCACAGAATCTACACAATCAATCACACAACTTTGTAAACACACTATGTTATATTTACCGCTCGATATTGCTTTTTAAACATATAACAAAAACAACTCCATACTTTCGATGCGATAAGCATGAACGTACGAAGACCCATTTGCAACTGTTTCAGCATTTGAAATGCTTAGGAGAGGATCACGAATATATAAATAAGCTTAAAATCAAACAACAGCGGATAAAACGAGATCATTGACGGCGTAATTCAAAACAATTTCGATAAATTCAACTGCCGAAAACATCTAACCAACCCGCCATGACATAATCGACCCAATTCGCAATGCCATAGACAAAGTAGAACTTTTCCTTTCATTTCAATTTTCTCTATGCTCCTAGTGATGTCCTCAATCGGCAATAAACTTCATGCGGTAAAAAAAAAGATTCTAGGTCTATGGTTGGCGGTTGGCCTCAATGAAATGGAAAAAACCTCAATGGAACAAAATTATAAGAATACTAACTTCAAAAGGAGAGGTTATGTTTTCAATCTAAAAAATCTAATGATGAGCTTATGCAATAATATTTTGTATCGATTTTGATTCTTTTTTTATTAGATAACTATCACAATATTCACAATGCAAAAAAAAATGTAGAGTTACTGTAGGTTTAAAAAATCCATCTAAAACGTGGGACATACCCGTATAATAAATGGAACCAAAGGCTATACTAGATCACTATATTTTAATGATAATAAAATAACAGAAAAAAAACCGATACAAATTGCCTGGGCGGCTGGAAAGTTTTGTATGAAAATGCCCATTTTTAGAAAAACTTTTCATTGTTAATTTAATTTTATTACTGTCCGTGGTTTGATTTATTACGGTTAGGTTTATCCCTTCCACATTGTATAATTTTTTAGCTGATATCTGACTGAGTTAAAGCTTGTACATTCTAGAGTCGCTGGACAAAAAAATCCTTTCATGTTCCTAATGGTAAGTTTAAAAGTTTAAATAAAATTTTGAAAGAAAGTTACATTTGAGTTTTCGATTTGGCCCGTTTTCTAAAACATTTACCGTCTTATTATAAATCGCAGAGTAACTTCCTTACTAGGTTTAAACCATTATACGACCAAATCAAGTTGACATTTTCAGATGAGACAGACATTTTCAACTTGATTTGGTCGGATAATGGTTTAAACCTAGTACGAAAGTTAGTCTGCGTTTTATAATAAGACGGTTAATTTTTTTTCAAAATTTTCTAGACCAGCCTAGAAAGGCAGTGCCAGTAGAAATTGGCAAGAGGGAGCTTTTTACGTTTATTAGGGAAATTTGATGGACAAAATACGAATTAAACACCAACAATAACTGTTAACAATATATTTACTCAAATAAAATATATACTTGTAAGATATTATTCAAAAATTATTGGCAGTAACACACATGCCGGGTCCATTAGGTGGCTGGGCGGCCACACCCCGTCTGTTCATGCGGCACGTGTGTTCTTCCAGACGGTTGGCTGCTGCGTCCCTTGCGTCTTGCCGAGACATGACTCCGGTCATGTTGTCAGGGCTCCAGAGGCGTTCAGCTGTAGCACTTGCTCTTGGCCACACTCTGAAACCATCATTATCATCATCATCATTTCAGCCGCATAACGTCCAATGCCGGACATAGGCCTCTCCCAAGGATTTCCAAATAATAAAAAGAGGGTATTTGACTGTGTTTGTTGTTTTTGGACACGGTGATTTTTTATTGGTTTTGGAGCCGGTTGGTTTCGGCTTAGCTGCTAGTCAAAATTCGGGAAAAAAATGTTGAGTAAAACTCGAAAGTAAAATGGTGAGATCAATTAGAAGTATCGTCGCCAGGTGCCAGGTGGTTCATGGGGTTACGCGGCAGTTTTGGACGGGCGTAACTACGTGGTCTCGATCGAAAATTATTTAGCAACTTTATTATCTTTACATACTTGGATTGCGATAAATACCTATTTCTGTTGCCGCTATAACAATAATCACGGTGATTTTTTATTGGTTTTGGAGCCGAAGGCCACTTCATAGGCATCGTTAGTAAGACCTAATAAGCTAGTCAAAATAAAAATTCAGAAACAAAAAATATTGACTAAAACTCGAAAGCAAAATTTTGAGATCAATTAGTAGTACCACCGCCATACACCGCCCGCCGGCCGGCCGAGGTCATCGACATCCACGCGGCTGTTTTGGCCGGCATAACTACGTGGTCTCGATCGAAAATCATTTACGCAACTTTTTTATCTTATGACATACAGAAAATTGGATTACGTATATGGATAGAGGAATTTATTTACTACTAGCCGAAGCCCGCGACTGCGTTCGCGTGGACTTTATGTCTCTGGAAAATGCTCATCAGGCTGAACAACTTTTACTAAGGCGTCATTTTTATATCTCTTATAGTTTAGCTAGACCATTATGGTTCTGCATCAGGCGTTCCATTTTCCAAAATCATTTATACCCTATATGTTGCCCAGGCTTAATAGCTATATAACAAAAAAAGTTTTATTCGAATCCGTCCAGTATTTCCGGAGATTAGCGTGTACAAACAGACAAACAGACATACAGACAAACAGACAGACATTTTTTTTTTAATTCTTACTCTATTACTACGTCTCCATCGCCCCCAATATTTTTTTTGGAAATATATTTAATGTACAGACACACTTTTTTTACTGTTTTATTATATGTATAGATATAGATAGATATAGATACGACATTTTCTTTTCCAAAACCAATGAAAAGTCTGCGTGTATACTAAAAACAGAGTAAAATAAATATTTGTGGCTTCCATACGACAAACGTGATTTTTAATAGATGATATGGAACCCGCAAGTCAGACTCAAACTAGGACGGTTATTTTTATCTGTTGTTTCGAATCTTTATACGCACCTGCTGATGACATTGGCATCATTCACCACTTCACCCCACATACAAGCTTCCCCACCGATTATGTTGGCTAACCAAGATGGATCTTTGATGTATGGGTAAACCATGGTCCTCGGGTCAGCTGCATAGAAGTCAGTCCAGTCGCCACCAGGTTTTAGGTAGTCAAGGTACCAAGACGATGAAAATAATACTTTGTGGCCCGATTTGAGAACCTAGAAACAAAACTTAGGTAAGTATGAATAATTGACCAAACATTTGGGTTTCCATATCCTACATACACGCTGAATTTTTATTGGTTTTGAAAAAAAAGTTCGTATAGTAAATTAATTCCTCTATCCATATACGTGATCCAAATTTGTGTATGACATAAGATAAAAAAGTTGCGAAAATGATTTTCGATCGAGACCACGTAGTTACGCCCGTCCAAAACAGCCGTGAGAGTTTGATGAACTCCGCCGGCTGGCCGGCGGCGGTACTACTAATTGATCTCACGATTTTACTTTCGAGTTTTAGTAAAAAAAAAATTGTTACTGAATTTTTATTTTGACTAGTTAATTAGGTCTTACTAACGATCCTTAGTAAGTGGCATTTGGCTCCAAAACCAATAAAAAATCACTGTGTATTATAAATATAATGAAATTCAAAAGAAAAAATGTTCTTTTTTAGTTTCAAAAACAAGATATAAGTATCATGTCTATTTAAAGGGATACTAAAATTTTTCGAGGGCCAGTGATGCCCGCATTTGAAATAAATTATTTAAAAGGAATAGCGATATCATTTAAAATAGAGTCTTAAATAGTCTTAATCAAGCCGATAGATAACCCTTCAAACTATTTTATGAACTACTGTCACAGTTTAAAGACAGGACGTGAACAAAAATATCAGGTTAATACATTCCCTTTACGTCATATTATAAAACTATTGTTTGACCAAATCAAGTTGACATTTTCAGATGAGACAATGGCATATTACTAGATGTCAACTTAATTTAGTCGGATAATGGTTTAAACTTAGTGACAAAGTTAGTTTGCGTTTTATAATAAGACTTGCAGTAGAAAGTGGTACAATTTGTATACTTACTTTGACCATTTCTGGCACCCAACCGTTTTTCCATACTTGCACCAAAACGTCACTGCCTAATTGTACTCCTTCATCAAAAACTTCCTGAAACGAAAGTAGATAGATAATATATTGATTTGAAATTTGAACCAACTGCTAAAAAAAACTTAAAGAGGTGTCAAGGGACACCCGAATGGAACGTAATTTGAGAGAGAGAGAGACAGACAGAGAAACACGCGCACGCCGCACGGCTTATACAAATTGGGCTTAATTTTTTCCGTCTAACCCCATCTATCGCAACGCGCAAATATACATATTACACGTAGCGGCACAAAACTATAGCGCTGTTACCGTTATTGCGCAGAAGTCCAAAATTAATACTGTAACTGTGCGCAGGGGGGTTACTCCAAAAGCGGAACGCAAGATGGTCGACGTCGCTGCGTATCCGCGTTTCAGTGTCAAGCAACATTGAGCACCAACGTATGATGCTTAAGTCTAATTTGGTTTGACATATAATAGAACGTCACTATCGTAGCCTATAGAATTGTGTGGGGTGAAAATGATGATGACAATACCGTAAAGAAATGAATGGGTCCATATTGGCTCTCATAAAATTCTAAATCATATTCTTTATCTTACTACCGATTTGTGTTCATAATCATCACTCTTCATAATTTTATTCCTCATACTTTTTTTATTCATACATTTTTATTACTATCATTGGAGCTCATAACATTTAGGGATCATAATTTTTTTATTAATACTGTTGCTACCAAGAACAAGTTTAAATTCATATTTTTTTTCTTCATACCTTTCAATTATCATATTGTTTTTATTAATAATATTGTTACTAATAACATACTACAACTCATAACGTTGTTGTTCAGAATAGTTTACTGTATAAAGGACAAGTATCATAATTTTTGTATTAATAAAAGCAATACTAAAAAAATATTTTAACATGGATTTGTTACAAAGGTAACGCATAGAAATGGATGACTTCGACCAAAAATAAGATGGGTTTAATAAGTTTGACGTATTTGTCAGTGTGTCTGTCTATTTTTCAAACAAAAATTAGTTTCTGGCGCTTCGCCGGCCTCTGCCGCGGCACGCTCGCTTCGCTCGCTCGGCTCGCGCGCTGTTGGGGTCACAGTTCTAACCTAACCTAACCTACTTTTCTGGCAGCAATTGGTTTAATTAAACGATTTAACTCTAGTTTTATAAGTTTGTCTTTTCTGTCGGTGTGTCTGTTTACTTTTCTATCAAAAAATAGTTTCTAGCGCTTCTCCGGCCGCTGCCGCGGCACGCTCGCTTCGCTCGCTCGGCTTGCGCGCTGTTGAGGTCGCAGTTCTAACCTAACCTACTTTTCTGGCAGCAATTCGTTTTATTAAACAATAAAAGTAAATCCATTACTTTTAACCCTCGATCAAAAATGATAGGGGTTTTTAGGGTTCCGTAGTCAACATGATGAAATATATTTTTATGAGTTTCACTTCTAAGTATGGGGAACCCCCAAAACTTATTGTTTATTTTTATTTTTGTGTCACAACCTTAATGCGGTTCACATAATACATCTACTTACCAAGTTTCAAATAGGTCTTATAGTTTCAGAAAAAAGTGACTGTGACATACGGACGGACGGACAGACAGACAGACAGACAGACAGACAGACATGACGAATCCATAAGGGTTCCGTTTTTGCCATTTGGCTACGGAACCCTAAAAAGGAGAGGTAAATAGTACCCGTAACCGAAGGGCATGTATGAAGAGATTGATGAGTTTAGATGAAGCAAAAGGGGTTCGTCAGGATCGTAGCAAGTGGAGGTCCATAGTCTCTGCCTACCCCTGTGGGAAACAGGCTTGATATTATGAATGTATGTATGTATACATACCTGCCAGACGATAGCTGTAGACTTATTATGTAATAGCCTTATGACATTCTTCATGAAAAGCGCGTGTAAGCTATTACAAGTTAGGTTATGCTCCTCCATGTACTTCTTGACCTCTGGGTTCGATGACCTGGTTGAAAATTTGATAAAAATATTAATAAACTAGCCGAAGCCCGCGACTTCGTTCGTATGGACTCTATCCGTTCGAATGGACTTTATCAGGTTTAAACCATTATCCGACCAAATCTAGTTGACATCTAATAATATACCACTGTCGGATAATGGTTTAAACCTAGTAACAAAGTAAGTCTGCGTTTAATAAGACGGTACGTCTCTGGAAAATGCTCATCTGGCTGAACAACTTTTGCTAACAAGTCATTTTTTCTTATAGAGCTGGACCATTATAGTTCTGCATCAGGTGTGCCATTTACCAAAAACATTTACGCAATTACATATATCAAAATTCGTATTTGGCTGAAGGCTGATTTGTATAAAAAGCCGAATATTTTTTGACGTGACAACGTCTTAAATTAGGTTGCGGCTGGGAGTCACTTATGAAAAAGTGTAACGCTCGGTAACGTTACGATGAGTCACCGAACGAGAGAGAGGCCCGCCGAATGCCTTGCGTCTCTCTCCCACTCAACTATGTTATCTACGTTGTCACGTAAAATCTTCGCCCGTAAAACCGACTTTACAGGCAACCATTTTTTTGTTTGATACACATATACAGGTAGCAGCACGAAACTCTAGCGCTGACCTTGTTTGCGCAGAAGTCAAAAATTAATACTGTAACCATCTTATTATAAAAAATAGGACTAACTTTGTTACTAGGTTTAAACCATTATCCTCCCTAATCCAGTTGATATTTAGTAAAATGAAACTAACTCATCTGTCAATGTCAACTTGATTTGGGTGGATAATGGTTTAAACCTAGTAACAAAGTAAAACCTGTTTTTATAATAAGACGGTAACTGTGCACAGTATCCCTCTACTCTTCACACTCAGCGCTAAACTTACGTGCGGCTACTTGTACCTATTTAATTTTTATAAAATAATATTACCAGCAATATGACTCCACTTCATCACCACCGACGTGGAAGTACTTGTCAGGGAACCATTGCTGCACTTCGCTGATAAGATCCGCCAGTAGTTGGTAGGTGGCATTTTTCGTGGGGTCCATAGGCCCCAAGCCGATAACCTTATCGTCCTTGTAGCATTCAGTTAGGATATCGGGATATGCCTCTCCCCAAGAACGAGTGTGTCCTATAAAATGACGTCATCATCATCATCAGGTCTATGTTTCCACTGCAGGAGCACGACCCTCTCTGTATTACCAGAGCCATACTAGGTCAGAGCAGTCAGAGGACATATCCTCTGACTGCTCTGACCTAGTATGATGAGCGTGGAGAGTGTACGCCATAGCGTACACTCTCCGCGCTGGTCAGACGGATTGGAGAGGTCCTATTGATGTTTATAAGCTTTATGTAGCTTGTATGTAGGTAGCTATGCGGGGACTTGGAGTGGCCCTATACTACTCTGCCGGAAACCACACGGAAAAATATAGAAAAAATAAAGTAATAATGTTCTTATATCAATAAATAAAACCATCCCTTTGCTCACCGATGGGTGTCGTAAGAGGCGACTAAGGGAGGTAATAGGGAACTAGCAATAGCGATCTCTATCATCTACTGCGATCACTAATCCAAAGCATGCCTACCCATCGCCTTTTAAACATAATTATTTCTCATCCTTCGTCACTAGATGGCGCTATAGGTTTTAAAACATTAAATAATTTATTACTAGCACAGAGTAATAATATACTTAATACTACATTACTAGGTACTATTGAGATAAATTAGTACTCCAATTAATTAAATATGACTTATATGAAATGTAATAAATAACTTTAAAGCATACTCTACACTTATTACGCAAATTCACTTCTACAAGAGGCAGTTAGTTCACTAGACTGATATGAGTTGTGAAGATTTCGTATTTCAATATACATTTAGTGGGAAAAGTTGTTCAAAATGATGAACTGAATCACCCCTTAAAATATTTGTACTTAATAAAAAAGGACATTGTATAGACAGAGATCGGTGTGTATAAAATCTAATAAATATTTAGTAGGCACTTACTATACCATGCAGTTTTCAATATAGCTCTATCAAATCATACCATACAAAGTCGGTCACTTGGTACTGAAATTGCATTGTTTATTTATTTCAAGTATTTGCAACAAGAGTAGCTAAACAATTGATGTTATCATTTATCAATAAAGGTCAAGAGATTATCACGTCTGAGTTTACCCTACTCATACCTATCTTGAAGTGCAAAAATAAGTGCATTGTTTGCTAGATATCGATTAAATATTTCTCAAGAGATTTAATATATTTATATTTATTTATTTATATAAGGTCCGACAAAATATTCTGAAACTATTTTAAGGGTGAATTCAGTCAACTTAACGTTCCTAATTAACTAAAATAATTAAGTACGCTAATATTATTACAATCTAGCTTCAACTCAGACTAATAAGTAATTTAACATTAGCCTAGTTTCATACGTTATATTTATACACGGTGACTTTTCATTGGTTTTGGAGCCGAAGGCTACTTCATAAGAATCGTTAGTAAGACCTAATTAGCTAGTCAAAATAAAAATTCAGAACCAAAAAATGTTGACAAAAACTCGAAAGTAAAATCGTGAGATCAATTAGTAGTTCACCATCAGGCGTCGTCGCCGTTCTTGTTCAAGTTCATGGGTCACGCGAGTTCACGCGACAGTTTTGGACGAGTACTACGTGGTCTCGATCGAAAATCATTTTCGTAACTTTTTTATCTTATGTCATACGCAAATTTGGATTACGTATATGGACAGAGTAATTTATTTACCATACGACATTTTCTTTTCCAAAACCAATGAAAAGTCAGCGTGTATGTCCATGATACTGAACAACTATCCCCAAGGAACATGTATGAAAAGTAATTTTTGGCTCCCCATACAAGTAACCAATCAGCTGATCTGAGTTTGTATGGAAAGCCAAAAAATATTTTTCATATTTCCACATACTATGTTCCTTGGGGTAAGTTGTTCACTATCACTGACTGAATCCACCCTTAAAATAATTTCAATATATTTTGTTAGATATTATACACGGGGATTTTTCATTGGTTTTGGAGCCGAAGGCTACTTCATAGGCGTCGTTAATAAGACCTAATTAGTTAAAATAAAAATTCAGGAACAAAAAATGTTGACTAAAACTCGAAAGTAAAATTGTGAGATCAACTAGTAGTAACGCCGCCCGTCGGACGGCCGGAGGTCATCGACATCACGCAGCTGTTTTGGACGGCGTAACTACGTGTTCTCAATTGAAAATCACTAACGCAACTTTTTACTGTATGAAATACAGAAATTTGGGTTACGTATGTAGAGGAATTTATTTACAATACGACATTGTTTTTCCAAAACCAATGAAAAGTCAGCGTGTATATTAGGCTGCCCGCCCACATCCGATAATCGGTAACCGATTTTTCGTAGGAGAAAAATAGAACGTAGGTACTGATTGCAATAGTGCAACCGGTATACTAAGTGTAGTGTACTAACAACGCACACGTCCCTACAAAAAGTAGGTATAAATTCGTACAAAAAACATCGGCCCGACTATCAGTCCTACAAAAAGTCTGACGTGGGCGGGCACCCTTATTGTAGGAAAAATATCTCTTTTATAGATTACCAGGTACATCGAACTCCGGGATGACCCGTATCCCTCTATCGGTCGCGTATTTGATGACCATATCAATATCAGTCTTCTTGTATACCATTGTGTGATGATATGCTCCTCGTGCACTACAAACAAATAATTAAACATTGTACTTAGAATTGTTACATTTGTTACAAACATGCTTATTTTTATTGCTCCGTAAAAACTGGTAAAAACGGGACAGTAACTTTGTTACTAGGTTTAAACCATTATCCGACTAAATCCAGTTGACATCTATTAATATGATGTGGTTTAAACCTAGTCTATTATTAATTCTGTGACCTAGTAACAAAGTTAGTCTGCGACTTATAATATGACGCTGAGACTCCGCTGTCCGTCTAGTCTGTCTGCCAGTAGGCTGTTTCTCATAAACCATTATGGCACTTATGCGGAATTTTTCACACATGATGTATTTCTGTTGCCGCTGTAATAACAAATACTAAAAATAGAATAAAATAAGTATTTAAGGGGGGCTCGCCTTCAACAAACCTGATGATTTTTTTTAGACAATGGTACGGAACCATTAGCACTAGTCCGACTCGCACTTGACCGGTTTTATTCTACTAGCAAAACTTTGCTTAACTTTGTTACCTACCAATTTGTTTTAACAAAGCTAATTATTTATTACATTTTCGTATATTCAAATAAAATCTATTGAGTTTCCAATAAGGCATAATACGAAGGCTCCGGATGCAAGCCGCTTTAGATCGGTCATTTTGGAAATCTTTGGGAGAGGCCTATGACCAGCAGTGGACGTTATGCGGCTGAAATGATGATGATGATGAGTTTCCAATGCTGACAGTCATGTTGTGCTTAACTAAGTTCATAACAGAACTTATTCGAGCTAGTCCCAATAGACCTACCAGTAGTAATACTGGGAATTTAATTCCCAGTTGTCCTACTGGTAGGTCTGATGGGACAAAACTTCCCAGTAGTCCTACCAACTTTTTTATGTTCCCAGGGACCTTATTTACAATTTTTACTTAAAAGTTAAGTACAAGTACCTAATCAGCACACATAGTAATCATTATAATGTTGATTGCAGTGTTGTTATGACGTCATTTGTGAGCCATTTCTCGTAAACTATGACAAAGGTCACGCAGATAAGAAAATACGTTATTAACCAATTAACAGTTGTCTGTTTGAAATAAATGGTCATAATAAAATCTCATATCTATTCAAATTCAATCTTTCAAAATATTTATTGCATTTCATAATTTACATTATGTTCTAACTACTAAAAGTCACTGTCTTATATTAGGTACACTATGAACCCTGTCTAATATCGCAACCAAAAAGTGGAACGGCAAGCGAGTTTTATGACATGCAGTTAATTTATGAATTTAATGATAAAGTATAATTAAATAGTATTTTTCTTTGTAGTTATAAGCAAGATTGTCAGATATTTATTATTAATAAATTATTGTCAAGTTATAGGCATAAAAGTCGATGTTTATTTGGTATAGTATAAAGTGTCAATTTCAATTAATTTTTTATCGTTAAAATACCCGTCCAATTTGTAATACGTTTTATTTACTTAAATTAATTTCAATTTCTTAATAATCGAGAGTTTTTTCTTCATTTCTTAGGTTGTCGGGTAGGGCATTATAATTTTTTATCGTCATAGCTAGCGGGCCAGACCTAAAAAGTTCTAGCTTGGAAGCGGGTGTCACTTGTTCATTTTTTTGCCGAATAGGGTATCGTCTTGGTAAGTCTTTTTATGGGTAAAATTGGGAATATTTGCGTTTAAATTTTCATGCTTCTAAAATGTAAATACAGGGCAAAGTTGATATTTCTAGGTCTTCTTAAATATGGTTGGCAAGTTTTAATTTAAGTTTTAATTATCCGTATGATTTTTTTCTGTACAATGAATAGTCTTTCTGCATCCGTGCTATTTCCCCAGAGTACTACCACAGATTACTAATAAGTTACTACTCCGTACCTACGTAAGCCACGAGTATGCATACGCAGTTTTAATGTCCGTAGTTTTTTTAATCTCTCTTATTAGTGCGTAATTAATGATTGTAATTTAGTTGCTACTTTGTTCATGTGGGCTTTCCAGTTAACTGCTTGTATACAACACTATTCCAAGTACTTAGTTGAAATGTGTCGACACTTTCAAGTTTTTTACCGTTGTAACTATAGTCTATATTTAAGGGAGGTTTTTGATAAGGTCAAAATTCAATTATTTTAGTTTTTTTTTTAAGTTAATTTCCAGGTTATGTTCGGATATAGTCATGATACAGTTGAGTCAATTATTTGAGTTAGTATCTGATTCAAGTTGTCAGGTTTGGAATATGGGGTCAGTATTGATACATCATCAGCAAATAAAACGCACGTATGGTCCATTTTTGGTAGGTCGTTAATGTAAATGAGGAACAGTAGATATCCGACAACGCTTCCTTGGGGAATAGACCAGTTCATTGGTTGAACGTCTGACCTTAGGAACTGTTGAAATTGTCCCGGTGTCGTGATCAAAGTGATCAACTTCCACATACTGCTCAAGTTTTAAGAATTATTATTTGTTGCACTATCTACCAAGTCATTTACAAACGAAGTCAGTCAAAGTTTTCGTCAAATACATAGAAATTCATTAACATGATTTATTATTCAGTAGGTATACAACGCCGGTTGATTATGGAAGAGATCCCTAGGTATACGGGATAAGGCCGTTGTATGTTTACTTTTCTGATTTGTATCTGTGTTCTTTTTTATGTACAATAAAGCTTTATAAACAAACAAACAAACAACGTGGAATGGACATACCCGTAATAAATGAACGTAAATGAATTTAGTTCGAACGGGCTATATTAGATCACTTTAGTATAATGAAATTAAAATAAAAGTTATACCTTTAGTTTTAATTTTAGGTTGTATTTATTTAGTTAATATTATATTGTTATTAAATTGTTTCTTACTATATAAAAAAGTAAAAAATTAAAAAAAATATTGGCCAAGTGCGTGTCGGGCCACGCGCAGTGTAGGCTTCCGTAGTTCCGAATGCCAACTTTGAGTTTATGCCTGTTTAAAACGAATTATCTATTAAATTTGTATGAAATTACTTTTTCCGAGTACATTTTATAAATTGATCGCCTATAACTTTTTAATTTGTATACCCTACTTAGCTCTGATAGTTTTCCTTTAAACTACATTATATATACTATAGCTGTGAATTTTTTCACGTGGCCATATATAACCGTTTAGCAGATAGAGGGGGGGGACACTTGCCTCCAACAAAAATATGCACTTTAAACCCAAATGTTTCAGAAACGGATCCCTAAATCGAAAAATGATGTTAAAAAGCTCACAAGTTTTTAAAAGACCTATTCAACGACACCCCACACAATGTATTTGTCGAGAAAAAAAATATTGACTCGTTGTATGGCAGCAGAAAAAAAATATTTTTCCAGGTTTTATTTTACGACTTTTTCGCCATGATTAATATACATATCCATGCCAAATTACAGCCTTCTAGTACTAATAGTTTCTGAGTAGGACCGCGGACGGACAGACAGACAGACAGACATGGCGAAACTATAAGGGTTCCTTGTTTACTACGGAACCCTAAAAATGGCACTTGCATTCTGTAGTGGGCATGCATGCAAACGTTAATTTAGTTTTCTTGGTTTTTGTGTATTATTTTTTGGACTATCATTTTATTATCGTAATACTATAGAGTATAGCCCGTGGTTTGATTTATTCCGGGCAAGTCCCTTCCACGTTGTACATGGTAATATTTACCTCAACTCGGGGAATTTCTCGCTTTGATAAGGAAAACTCTGGTCATCCACTATGTGCCAATGGAAAACGTTCATTTTGTTCATTGACATCGCATTCAGAGTCTTCAGGATGTTGTTTAAAGACACAAAATGCCTTGAAGTGTCTAATAGTAACCCTCGGTGTTGATACCGAGGATAATCTAAGATTAGGGTCTTGTTGATTCGCACTTCCTGTAAAAGATACATTTACGTCATTATCATCAGGTCTTTTTGTCTTTGTCTCCACTTCAGGAGCATCAGCCTCTC
Organism: Acrobasis consociella; assembly: GCA_963555685.1. Lineage (NCBI taxonomy): Eukaryota > Metazoa > Arthropoda > Insecta > Lepidoptera > Pyralidae > Acrobasis > Acrobasis consociella. The sequence continues at coordinate 2,693,151 of OY743118.1, forward strand.
TGTACTACCAGAGCTATACTTAGCCAGAGCAGCCAAAGGACTTTGGCTTACACTCATCACGCCGGCCAGACGGGCTGGCTAGCGTGCTCTGGCTGCTCTGGCCAAGTATATCTCTGGTAGGTCGTGCTCCTGAGGGTGTGCTTTGTCTCCACTGCAGGGAGACTAAAAGACCTGATGATTTTAGTAGTACTTATCAGTATAGACTTACAGTGTAGTCATCCGTCAGGTAGAATAGATGCGAAAATGATTCCAGGCCTCTTAAAGTACCCCATATAGATTTTGACCTCAAAATTGATGTTTGGTCAACGGTGAGCTCATCTGAAATAAATACATCATCATAATCAATGTATTTAAGAATTATGATCTTGTCGGTGGAGTATTTTAGGCAAGGGGACGAAAAGGAAGGCCAAGAAGAATGTTCATGGATAAAAAAAACGGCCAAGTGCGAGTCGGACTCGCGCACGAAGGGTTCCGTACAATTATCTAGAAAAATCAAGTTTTTTGTACGGGAGCCTCCCTTAAATATTTTTTATTTTTATTAAGTATGAAAATAAAAATACATCTGAGTATTTTGTGAATATTTCAAGAGCCTACCTAATGCCATTATTGATATCGAGCAAAAAAGAGCAAAAAAATCGCGTTTGTTGTATGGGAGCCCACTTTGAATATTTATTTTACTTTGTTTTTAGTATTTGTTGTTATAGCGGCAACCGAAATACATAATTTATAAAATTTTCAACTGTCTAGCTATCGCGGTTCTTAAAATACAGCCTGGTGACAGACAGACGGACAGACGGCAGACAGCGAAGTCTTAGAAATAGGGTCCCGTTTTTACCCTTTGGGTACGGAACCCTAAAAAGGCAGAAGTGGTGTCGTATAGGGAAGTCTTAGTTCATGATTTAAAAAGCAAATGTATAAGTATCGCATGTGTGGGACGACATAATTTGTAATTTTTTTAGTTATAGTTCTTATACATCAAAATATTATAAAATTTATTTTACAAAATTTTATAAAATTAGCATTTCATTTAAATTTTATTTTTTATTGTTATGTCTTCATCGCCCTAAATATATTTTTTTGAAAATATATTTAATGAACATACACTGTTTTATTGTTTTATTATGTAAATAAATTAGACATCCAAATCAAATTATTAAAAAGAGCAGCAACAAAGAAAATTAACAAATATTGTATGTAGGTATTTCACACATGTTTGTTTCTTTATCACTTATCTTTACAAACATAATTAACATAACTAAATACGAGTTAATGACCAGTAAGTATTTAAACAAAAGTTTATGTGTTATTAAAGATATGGAAAAAGGTATTCTAATAAACATAGGTATTCAACTTAGATTGCACAAAGAAAAACTAATAACCTTTTGATGGATTAGATTAACAAAAAAATAATGCCTGCCACGCCACAATAATAGCTTATTTTAATACCGAATGAATTAATAATTTAAATAAATATATTTGTAAATTTAGTTTTTAGGGGAATGGGCAAAAATGTAAATATAACCATAAGTAATAACTATTTTGATTCCTTTTCCCACCATCTTGCAACCCTGTACCCAACGTTGCAAGAAAACTCCAAAACTCCAAAAGTTGTACGCAAAACTGTGCAAGAAGGACGTTACAGCGTATCCGCGTATTAGGGGGGTTACTCCAAAAGCGGTATGCAAGACGGACGTTACTGCGTATCCGCGTATTAGGGGGGTTACTCCAAAAGCGGTATGCAAGACGGACGTTACTGCGTATCCGCGTTTCTGTGTCATGCAACATTGAGCATTAATGTATACGATGATAAAGACCAATTTGATGTGACATAGAAATAGGACGTCACAAGACTTAAATTTTTTCAACCCGGACAACAAATGAATCCCCTCCCGGACGCTCCCCGGATGCCCTCTAAACTAGGACCAATCCGGGGAAACCCGGAAGAATGGCAACCCTACCCATTAGGGATAGTTACTTACGATATTGTATTTTTGTATTGTTTGTAATTTCAAAAATGTCAAAAGTCATTTATTTATCTTTGGATATTTGTATCACTTGATAACTGCAATTTTTTCTTTCGATTTCATAATAGGTAGTTGTTTACGTCAATTATTTACTTACAGCTAAAGTTTATTGCCGCTTCCTAAGCGCAAGTACAGAAGCGGTAACAAATTGTACTGAGCATTTTCTCCAAAAACGTCAACGTACATTATACATATATTAAAATTAGATAAATCATTTACTTACAGCTAAGTATACTGCCGCTTCCTAAGCGCAAGTACAAAAGCGGTAACAAATTGTACTGAGCATTTTCTCCAAAAACGTCAACGTACATTATACATATATTAAAATTAGATAAATCATTTACTTACAGCTAAGTATACTGCCGCTTCCTAAGCGCAAGTACAAAAGCGGTAACAAATTGTACTGAGCATTTTCTCCAAAAACGTCAACGTACACTATACATATATTAAAATTAGATAAATCATTTACTTACAGCTAAGTATACTGCCGCTTCCTAAGCGCAAGTACAGAAGCGGTAACAAATTGTACTGAGCATTTTCTCCAAAAATGACAACTTACAATTATGCATATATTAAAATTAGATAAATCATTTACTTACAGCTAAGTATACTGCCGCTTCCTAAGCGCAAGTACAGAAGCGGTAACAAATTGTACTGAGCATTTTCTCCAAAAATGACAACTTACAATTATGCATATATTAAAATTCGGCGTGTGAACTGAACTGCATCGTAGGACACCCACCTGCTAGATGGTTAGACGACCTGTGCGAGGTTGCAGGAAGGCGCTGGATGCAGGCCGCCTCCGATCGGTCGTTTTGGAAATACTTGGGGGAGGCCTATGTCCAGCAGTGGACTTCTTGTGGCTGATATGATGATGTTAACTAAGTGTTAATTGCTAATTACTTACAACTCTCATCCATCCCCAAATAGGGATATAATTCACATTCTGATTGCAAGTCAATTTGCAGCTCCTTTATGTTATCCCTAACATCTTCATGTGAATTCTTAACTTTACTTTTAAATCCATTGTCTTCTTTCGACCGCCGTGCGATATTTTGAAATGACCTTATAGTGAATGAATATCGCTCTATTGCTCTCGTTAATATATCACAGGTGTTGCTGATTGTCTATAAAAGAATGAAAAAAAACTTATTATCTTACAATACTTACAAGTTATACTGTGTGGAAGGGACATAGGTCATATTACGGGTGTAATAAATCGAACCACGGGCTATACTAGGTCACTATATTATAATGAAATATAAAATTAAAAAAAAAATATTGGTTGCCTGTAAAGTCGGTATACGGGCGAAAGTTTTACGTGACAACGACTTTTTATGTCTGTCTCTCTCGCTCTTAGGCGGGGCGTGCCTCTCACTCGCTCTCATTGTGAGCGCATAACGTGAGCGGAGCGTAACGCAGTTTCTTGAAGTGTCACCCGGCAAACCAATTTATAAGACGTTGTCACGTCAAAAACATTATACTATAGCGATCTAGAATAGCCTGTGGTTAGATTTATTACGGACTAGCTGAAGCCCGCGACTTCGTTCGCGTGGACTTTATGTCTCTGGAAAATGTCCATCAGGCTGAACAACTTTTACTAAGGCGACATTTTCATATCTCTTAGTTGGTTCTGCATCAGGCATTTCATTTTCCAAAATCATTTATACCCTATATGTTGCCCAGGCTTAATAGCTATATAACAAAAAAGTTGCATTCGAATCCGTCCAGTATTTCCGGAGATTAGCGTGTACAAACAGACAAACAGACAAACAGACACACAGACAAACAGACAAACAGACAGACATTTTTTTTAAATTCTTACTCTTTTACTATGTCTCCATCGCCGCCAATATTTTAGTTTGAAATATATTTAATGTACAGACACACTTTGTTACTGTTTTATTATATGTATAGATATAGACTATAGCGATCTAGAATAGCTTGTGGTTAGATTTATTACGGATATGTCCCTTCCACGTTGCATAAGGTCTAACAAAATATATTGATATTGATCAACTTTCCGCAAGGATCATTATGTCCAAATATGAAAAATATCTTTTGACTTTCTATACAAACTCCAATCGATCGGTCAACTTGTATGAAAGGCCAATAATTACTTTTCATACTTCGATATACTCAATATGTCCCGGGGAAAAGTTGTTCAGTATGATAGACTGAATTCACCCTTAAAATAGAAACTATTTTAAGGGGAAAATTCAGTCCATGATACTGAACATAATATCTTTTCCCAAGAAACATAATATCAAAAAATGAAAAAATATTTTCGTGCTTTCCATACAAACTCGGATCTGCTGATCGGTCAACTTGTATATTTGATATTTTGTTATGTTCCTTGGGGAAAGTTGTTCAGTATCATGGACTGAACTCAGCCTTAAGGGGCTACCTGAATTTTCCGGGGTCCAGTGGCGCCCTCATTTAAAATAAATCATTTGAAAGGAAACGGTGATATCATTTAAAATTTCGTCTTGATCAAACCCTATAAAAGCCTTTTAACTATTTTATGAACTACTGTTTATAATTTAAAGTGCGAACGTGAAGCTTTTCAACGCACATTAGCTAAAAGTGGCCGTTTTTCGCAATTATTTTTTTCAAATGGAAAATGCCACTGGACACCGAAAAATTTGGGTATGGCCTTAAAATAGAGTCAGTATATTTCGTTACACCCTGTATCTCTCCGCGTGTTTCTGGTTGCATCATCAGCTGTGCTGCTTCGGGATGCACCTTCCCGCCTTTTCTTTTACAGCAAGTAGGTTCTAGTATTTATTCTGGGTTAAAGCTGAGGTTAAAGCGAATGAAGGGGTACTTGACGGTGTTTGATTTTGTACAATTACAAAACAACAATTAACACGAAAAAAATCTTTTTAGGGTTCCGTAGCCAAATGGCAAAAACGGAACCCTTTTAGATTCGTCATGTCTGTCTGTCTGTCCGTCCGTATGTCACAGCCACTTTTTTCCGAAACTATAAGACCTATACTGTTGAAACTTGGTAAGTAGATGTATTATGTGAACCGCATTAAGGTTTTGATACAAAAATAGAAAAAAACAATAAATTTTGGGGGTTCCCCATACTTAAAACTGAAAATAAAAAAAATATTTTTCATCACACCCATACGTGTGGGGTATCTATGGATAGGTGTTCAAAAATGAAATTGAGGTTTCTGATATAATTTTATTCTAAACCGAATACTTTGCGCGAGAGACACTTCCAAAGTGGAAAAAAGTGTGTCCCCCCCCGTAACTTCTAAAATAAGAGAATGATAAAACTAAAAAAAATATATGATGTTAATTACCATGAAAACTACCAGCGAAAATTGGTTTGAACAAGATCTAGTAAGTAGTTTTTTTTTAGTATTTCATAAATGATAAACTGCAATTTACCTTTTATTCAATCAACTCAAATATAAAAATTTAAAAAAACATACTACAAGACTTTTATATTATGTTATTTTCTACTGCGGAACCCTTCTTGGGCGAGTCCGACTCGCACTTGGCCGCTTATTTAAACAAAGTAAACGTTGAAAAATGTAGTACCCGACTACGGGAGCCGTTTATGGGTAACAATGTATACATTTTTGAAATTTGCTGACCTTTCATTTCACACCCCACTCGATGTGGAAACAAAAAAATACGACTCGCATTTTTTGTGGAACCCTTAATAAATCAAACCACGGGCTCTATTAGATCATCGTAGAATAATGAAATTCAAATAAAGGTAAAAAAAATATCGGCACTTCCATACAAAAGTGATCTTTGTACGGAGACACATAAACGAATGTTTTTTCATTAAAAAACTGCTCGTTTAATGACTTCGTTTGAAAAATCGCACCACTGGTTGAACCACTCGTATTGCGCCTACGTTGCATTTCAAAGAATTTCTACCCACGGTTTCATAGTATAAATATGTATTCACTTATTTGCGAAAAAATAGGTAGACTACACCATGAAGTTAGCTATAAGCTCTAACTCATGGGTTACATGCGGTTGGTAAGTGGGTATATGTCCAAATTGTCCAAGTAGTTACCAAGGGACCCAGAATTGAGAAACACTGTACAACGTCAATACAAATACCGACAAAAACACAAAGATGTTGATGTTGACTTTTGTGCCTGCTCTAAGAATTGTGCACGCATGTACCTACCACCTTAGTATCGATATTACACTACCATTTTAAAGGCCTACTAATATGTACTGGACGGTTGCTTTTTCGTAGCCATTAGATTTGTCGGTGTGGTCTGTTTTTTGATGATAATGAAAAATTTATTTTAAAAAGGCTCAAAAATATTTTCTAATTGCATAGTAGAAATGAACTTGCTCTTATCTTGATAACTGAGTGATTCTCTAAATGTGGATTTTTCGTTTTTTTTTTTAATTTATTTTAGATTTTTTGATGGCACATATCTACCTATCTAGTTTAAAATCACTTTAAAGTAGAAAAAAGCAAAACACGAGTTTTTTTAAATACACATGTAGAATTTTTTAATTTTTCCAAGTTATAAGATTTTTTTTAAAATATCATGACGGATATTTAAGAAAAGTTATATTTTACTTTAAAAAATCAAAGTTCCGCTTTTTTATTACCCTTAAAACTACATGTGGTTTTTTTACTACATATTAACTTTTTTTATTTTTTATGAATCTATTAGAATAAAAATTCAGTGATAGATATTTGCGTAAAAGAAATAAAAAAAAAAACAAGATTCCACTTTTTCATTACGCTTTAAACTACATGTATTTAGTTTCTTTTATTTTTTCCATTTTTTTCACATCCGTTGCTCTTATCCTATATTATCACCGGAATCAATATTTCATGCAAAGCAAGTTAAAAACAGCTGATTGCTACTTACTGTGATATGAAACTGTGATGACTTATATACAAAATATGTTTCCTCTTTCTTCACATACTGCGGCTTTGGCCACACTTCGCCTTTAGTTGGTATATACTTAGGGCCAGGGTTTACAACGCGGAAACTATTAGTGGTAACTGTGGAAAGGCCGCCAAATGCGCCGATAATAAGAAAAAGATAAAACATTCTCAGTTATTTCCAAAACACAACACATCTATCGATAGGTCGGAATAGTTAGCGTATATTTTTAACTTAACTATAAAAATCTGACACCTAGATTCACTATTTGGATTTAAAATCGAACTCTCACAAACTGGGATTACGCACGCGCCAGATTTTAAACGCGACTGACTGTGACCACTGATCAGAGAACAATATTTTCTACCCGGCGCCGCCGCCGGGCGACTGATGATGCGAATAACAGAAATCACTAGGTTGACGTCATTGACTGATGTCACAGGTATGGCACTTCATAGAAACGGAGCAGCATATATACCTAATACTACTACAAACGAAACAATACATCCGTGCACACGTCAAATGTGTGAGTTAAACAATCAGGGTCGCCGCCACAGAATTTGTTGCTTTGCTTACCTGTTTTCAGCACTCGGAAATCTATAAAATTTTTGCTCTTTATTATCGCTCTCCGTGAATAAACAATGATAAAATGCACAGTTTCTCACCATTATGATCCAATAATCCTAAGTAACTACGCGTACGTCCTAAGTAACGCGTAAAGTCAACGTGCGACTAGCAAGAACCCTGTATTACAGGCGCTTACACGGCCCAATAACGCGGAGGGGTTGCGGGGACGCCAGATAGCAGGGGACGGTGCGAGTTTCCGTTCTGTATGTAATACTATTATTAATTCTGTGCTTCTTCTTCTTAGCGAGTCGGAATGGTGATTTTATATAGTTGTGGACCAGTGTTTGGCGACACTTACTCCTCTGTCATTCTGTGCTGATGTTTTATAAGTTTGTCCGTCCTACTTTTACTTGTATATTCTAAATCTTAAGAACGAAGAGAAATAACGTTCTTTAGAAAAAGAACTTCTAAAGAACGTTATTTAATCTGAGGAGAGCGCTTTCTTCAGAGGGTGTCCACCAGTGTCCACATTTCAGTACAAAACCGACTCCGAACTGAGGAAGGCCGGTGCAAGCATAAAAAGCGGTGCCTATATTGACCCAACTGCAACACAGTGTCAATGTAGTCATAACGACCAGACTATGACATTCCTCTCCTGCCCATCGTGCCCTACAACCATGGCATGGAAAAAAATCTGATTTTATTTTGAGCTTTCGACACGAGAAGAAGAAGTACAATATTTTATCCACTATTCCATTAGATAAGTGACTACAAGTGGCATAAAAGATCTCGAGGCTGTAACCAATTATTGTCATCATTGCATCAGTCGTCAAGCTACATAAGATGCCTTTAGGGCAACCTGAAAAATCTGACACCAGTGTTGGCCACTTACACACAAGTTTTTCATGTGTGTAAGCAAAAGCCGTTCAGTTCGTTAAGCACTAACTATAATCATATAAGAAGCCTCTATGGTGTACCCCAGGGGGTTTACTCCAAAAGCGGCACGAAAGACAGACGTAATTACGTTTCCGCGTTTCAGTGGAAAGCCATATTAAGCACTAACGTATGATGATAAAGTCTAATTTGGTTTGACATAGAAATAAGGGCATCACTATTGTAAGACTAACGTATATAGAGTAACCCCCTGGTTAGAGCGTTCAGCTCACACGCAAAGGTCGCGGGTTGGATATTATCTATGGGTTGGATTTCCGGCGGGGGCAATTTAACTACATTTTGTTGTTGTTCTGGTTTGGTTAGAACGTTTGTCAAATCACCTAGGGTTACTGACGATGTTTTACAATAATGTTAATAGTTATTAGTTTCATTTCGTGCAAGGCTTTTTCATCATGTGGTTTCTTCAGTACTTTGTTAGTCTTTAGGTCGCAATGAGCAATGCCATCAAGAGTTTTTACACGACTCAGCGCTACATATACCTTTGGCATGTTTCTTTTCAGTAATTGTTTCTTTATTCCTATTTTTATCTTGATTTGTACACTGCTGGCTGAGTGGGATACCTATAGGTACGGGTTATTGTTCTCCATAATGCTCTTTGGAGGGTCATTGTTCTTTGGGTATGTATGGTTTATGTCTCTACTTCCTACTCGTAGTGGGAATTAGCTTGTCAACTAAGAAATATGAAAGTGTTAAAAGTGCCTTTAATCGAAAATATTGACAATTTTAAGAAAGTAATTTGATTATAAAAATTCTACGTTTTATCAGGATTTTTTTATATAATTTTAAACAAAACACCGGAAGTGACGACACACTGCAATCGAAGTTTAAATTTAGCGCTAATAAAACAATGACATCTGTCAACTGTCAATGTCTACTGTTTAAATTACCGTCTGTATGTTAGTTGTTGTCAAATTGTTGTGTTGGTAGATGACAGTGACAGTGACATATAATACAGGGGTGCCATTTTTGAAACGTGGAGTCACTAAACGAACGGTTTTTGTATGGAAAAAACCAGTAATTTAGGTGACATCGCGTTTCAAAAATGGCACTTCAGTACAGTACTGAAAGTGGAAATTGCCAACTTTACTCAAAAAATCTTCATCGTGACATCACTTCCTCAAATAAGCTTGACCTTGCTTGAAAATAAAGGTCAATGGGTTTTTTGCAAATATCTAAATAGGTAAGACCTTATTTTAAAATCTGATTTGAGAAATCTTCTCCTAGAGGCTATTCCTCGAAAAGGATTGCGAATCAGATCTTTTTGAAAATTACTTGACAAGCCAATTATCTGATCAGAAGTGATATTTTTGAAACGCGTAGTTACCTTAACAAATCGTTTTCTATACAAAAAACGGAAAAAATCCGTTTTTTTTTTTTTTTAGTTTTGGCTCGACGCTCTTGCGTATTTAGCCAGGCTCAAGTTAATAAAATGTGGGAACATTCAATGTGAAGTAAATATATATATATATATATGTACAATCAAAGGTTGGTATAGGTCCTTTGATTGCTTTAAGGGAGCTTCTGGCGACAAATCTATACGAGTCCACTGGTTTTCATAGCCGATTGAGTGGCGGACGACAGCGCCTACAGACGCCCACCGCAGTCCGCAAATTAATCACTACAGCCGCACTATGATTGTTCACTTTAAACATTTTACATATTGTCCATGAGAATGAACATTTATAACACCAAACTACACCAATTTCATATTATAACGTCCACTAGAATCAATTTGCAAAACAATTTAAAGCAAACTCCAACTGAACCCCTTGACTTCCCGCCAAAAACTCCCTCAAAAAACCGTTTATTAAGTGACGCCGCGTTTGAGAAATGGCTCTCCAGGAGTTCCATTTTTGAAACGCGGAGTCATCTAAACGAGTGGTTTTTCTTTTTCCATACAAAAAACCGTTGTTTAGTGATTCCGCATTTCAAAAATGGCACCACAAGGTATTGAAGTTAGAGGATGACGTTGACATTTAGTTACTGTTCTTTTGTCTATGGCTTTTTATTTTATTGACGTTTCAGTTTTTGGGGGCGGGTATCATTTCATACCATTATAATCTATTCGGCGTTTTTATCAAGAAAAAAGTGGTTTATCGCCCATTTTTAGAATAGAAAGCGTTTCCTATACTCTCAGATCTCATGAGTTTATTAGGAGTACGACAGGTATGTTATTTCAATTGCACTTTTTGTTTCCACTTCGATGTAAGATTGGTTACATCCTGTGGTATTGATTCGAAGCGAATTATTCATTTCTGAGACTACCTTCGTAATTTCGTATTAATCATTGAAACTACAACGTTTTCTTGGATACCTTAGATTTGCGTACTACTTGTACTTTTTTCCTGAATCATTTCCTAGACATTGCTTGGGTAGCTGAATCATATCTTGAGAAATCACTGTGTTATGATTTGAGGTTCTATCTGATCCAATTCATCATCATCATCATATCAGCCACAGTAAGTCCACTGCTGGACATAGGCCTCCCCCAAGGATTTCCAAAACGACCGATCGGAAGCGGCCTGCATCCAGCGCCTTCCTGCAACATTGCGTAGGTCGTCGTAGTAGGTTCTATCTGATCCAATTATCATCTAATATCTACAGCCTTCATGTAACCTGTAGGAAAAATGTAATGAGGTTAGGTTAAGTGACCTACTGGTAATTCAGAACTCCCAGAAGTCACCTGATCTGTATTACTTCTTTATACTTTTAGAATGTGTCTCTCTAAAATAGGTTACCTAATCATGAGAGCGCTCAATGATGTTCATAACTAGTACTGTCGCCTTCTATGACATTCACGAGAAGATTTGCAGTAGTTGTATTCTAATCTGCCAGAAACGACGTGGCTAATATTGTTTCTGTCATCATCATTTGATCGTAGTCTCGGTTTCATCTTCATCAGTAATGGTTTAAAGCCCCGTGTTCAGGAACTATCATGGTTGATTTAACGAGGTCATGGTTTTTACATGGAGCGTCTTTTAACACCTGAAGGGTAGTCAAAAACTAATCTTTTATTAGCTTTAAGCTTACGTTATATGGCATTTGGGATCAACAGCTTTACATGCCTCCTGAACTGCAAATCATCTTTCTTTTCGAGTAATCAAGTGATTCAAGCCTATATATCCTAACCATACTGGAAACAACTCACAAAGTATGCTTCCTAGTGGGATTTAAATCCACTGCCTCCAATCCACACGTCAAACGCCTCAACCACTGGACCACTATGGCAGTCAAATATTGACAACCTCCATGGTGTAGTGGTCACCATGCTAGTCTGCTACCTAGAGGTTCTGGGTCAGATACCTGGTCAGGGCAAGTTGAACAATTGCCTTTTTAAAATTTTCCTGGGCCTTGGATGTTTAACGTTTATCTATACATATATTATATTTATAAGATGTGAAAGGGACATACATACCCGTAAAAAATCAAACCACAGGCTATACTAAGTCACTATAGTATAATGTTAATTACAATAAAAAAAAACAAAAATAAAACAATATTCCAATGAAACTTGGACAGACGGCTGCACACTTTCGTATAGAAATGTCTCAATTTTTTTTAGTTTGCGATTGTATTTTAATTTCATTATACTATAGTGAGTTTAGCCCGTGGTCAAGTTGGATTTATTACGGGTATGCCCCTGCCACCTTGTATTATTGTTGAGTTAGTATCCCATAACACAAGTCTCGAACTTACTTTAGAGCTAGCTCAATGTGTGTGATTTGTCCCTAAATATTTAGTAATTGATGTTGTTTGATGACCTATGACACTTCATATAAAACATATTAGAAGGAAAAGTGGAAGCCATGACAGTGGATGAAGTAAAAGAAAAGGCAAAACGTGTGAAAGGTGTGCCGTATAAGGAGGTCAAGCATTTAGCGGAAAATAGGGAGACATGAAAAATACTCCACCGACAAGAACCTAGTTCTAAAATTTATTTATTGATGAATAGCTGTAGCCTGCGACTTCGTTCACGTAGACTTTGTCTCTGAAAAATGCTGATCAGGCTGAACAACTTTTGCTAAGGCGACATTTTTATATTTCTTATAGATTAGCTGGACCTTTAGAGTTCTGCATCAGGTGTTCCATTTTCAAAAATCATTTATACCCTATATGTTGCCCAGGCTTGACAGCTTTATGACAAAAAAAGTTTCATCAGAATCCGTTCAGTATTTCCGGACATTAGCATGGTCAAACAGACAGACAGATTTTTTTTTGTAAATTCTTACTCTGTTACTGTCTCTATCGCCCCCAATATTTCTTTTTGGAAATATATTTTATGTACATACTTTTTTTACTGGTTTATTGTATGTATAGATGATGATTGTTTTATATTTAACAGGCCTAAGTCACGATGATTGGGGGCCTGTTTGTGTACAACCACAAGGGCGAGGTGCTGATCTCGCGGGTGTACCGCGACGACATCGGCCGGAACGCCGTGGACGCGTTCCGTGTGAACGTGATCCATGCGCGGCAGCAAGTGCGCTCGCCCGTCACCAACATCGCCAGGACGTCCTTCTTTCATATCAAGGTATGCGGTTATCTTTAGACGATTCTCACATTGCCCCGCACTACGCAGCGTAGCGCGTGAATGCGTGTTCTAACGTTGCTTGTAAGTATCTCCGTTTGTATAGAAAACACGCACAGTCCAACACACTGACACCACGTCCCCGCGCGTCGTTTTTATATGGCGGCCCCGCACTACGCAGCGGGGCGCGGTGCAGTGTGTTAATCGCCTAACCCAGGAGGGAAGGGGGAAAACGCTCGGTGGCTGAGGGGCTTAAGGCTTTTTTCTTTAAATATTATATGCATGATCAGGTCTTCTCCACTGCAGGAGCACTACCCTCTCTGTACTATCAGAGCCATACTTGGCCAGAGCAGAGGATTTGGCCTATACTCTCCTCACTGGCCAGAAGGGTTTGATGAACTGATGTTTATAAGCGTTGTTTAGCTTGTATTTCCTATGTCGCCTCCTACGACATCCACGGGAGGACTTGGAGTGGCCCTATTCTACTCTGCCAGAAACCACATGGCTAATATCATATGCATGTCAATGGTCAACCAAAGATGCCTAAGATCTTGCTACGTGAAGAAGAAATACCGAAAATGTTTGATTTTCATCAACGAAATGACCATTCGAAGTTTTCACAGTCGGTTAGATAGTTTCGAAATGATGGCCTGGACTCCTTGACTGTAATTCAACATCCGGACGCCTGCCAGATGTCAACCCTCTTTTTCCTCCCTTGGGAATACAGTGGAAGCAAGAGAAGTTTGTACTCCTTTAGTCGTCTCTTACGCTATCCACAAGAAGTTAAAAATTAAAAACAAAATCTATGAATCACATGAAGAACCAAATAGATAAGTAAGTTAGTATTTTACATTATAGTCGTTCTGATTTTCATCTGACTTTTGTTATTTTAAGCACTAAGTACATATTGAATGCATTATTTATTAGGATCAATTAAACTTTAGAGATAAGAAAGAGCGGAGTCTCCTGGCACAAGCATATTTTTGCTTAAAAGGAGGCTCCAGCAATAAAATTTATGTATTTTACTAGTTTCCCAATAAACAATTTTTATTTTTATTTTATTTATTTTATTTTATTTTATACTAGCTGCGCCCGCGGTGCTACCCGCGGAAAAAGTAGCCTATGTGTTAATCCAGGGTGTCAACTTCCTGCATACCAAATTGTACGAAAATTAGTCCAGCTGTTTGCGCGTGAAGAAGTAACAAATATACACACACACTAACTTACTCTGACACACACTCAGAAACTTTCTCTTTATAATATTTGTGTGATAAATATAACATACATATAAATATGCTACTTAAGGTTGAACTAGTCGCAGACTCGAACTCACAGGTGGGCGTGGCCTAAAAGCATGTTGTTTCATCTCACATTGTGGCGGGCGAAAGCAGTGTGGTGAAAAGGAGCGACAAAGTAGGTAAATCGAGCGCGTAAAAAAATACGTAAAGTAATTTGGGAAAAGTACTGCCTTAATCAATTTCAAATAAATGTTATTAAAATCTTCGATAATTAAACTGTGTCGGTGCGGTCTTTGTTTTGGAGATTTTACACTTATATTACTTATTTACGCCGCAAGAAACGAATCTTTGATGGCACATAACTTTTTAATGGCTTTTTATTTTACTATTCTGTATCCATACCGACAATATTTATAATGAGACAAAATAATATCATGCTAAACTTTGAATTTACAATGTCAAACAGTGGAGGAAATCCCCTCCGCAATTTGTATAGCAAAGTATCGACAATTTCTCTGGCGTTGGGTTGACTGGAAGAGATCTCTTAAAGGGATAAGTCCGCTTTTGTATTGTTATCTTCTGTACTTTTATGGTGTCCTTTTTGTACAATAAAGAATTTACATAACATTACATAAATATATACAATACAATTGTTTTAAAAAAGTACAATTACTCATTATACCATGGAAAGTTTAAATTCTCAGGGTATGTTGTCATTAGAGTATTTATTAAACATGCCAAGTTTCAATAAAGAAATCCTACGATCCTATCCTACTAATATTATAAATGCAAAAGTGAGTTTGTATATTTTTTTTTTCTTTTGTTTGTTTGTTACCACTACATGCTTCAACCAGTGAACCTAACAGATGACATTTGAAGGACATATAAAAAATAATAAAATAAATAAAATAGTCATTTATTTCTGTAATCTTAGTTACAACATGATGCTAGGACTTCCCAGTGAGTAATCTTATGATACTCGTGATGGGAATGACCCGCTGCTTCCTATAAAGGTATAAGTTAAGACTACATTAGTAAATGTACCTACTAGTTTGTACTTTTATTTATACATATTGAAAAGAAAAACAAAACAATCAAGTGCATTTTAAGTAGGTATGGTGTAAGTGTAAAGGATGTGTAACAGTGTGAAAGTGTGTGTGAGGGTGTGTTTGTATGTGGTAGTGATGTAAAGAGCGATTTGGTGTGTAATGATGAGAGTGTGCTTAGGAGTTATGTGAATGTTAATAGAGTGTGTTAGCTTGCGTAAAAGAGATATGAATGCCTTAGAGAATTTATATAAGTAATAACAGAATAACTTTAGATAGGTTTGGATAATAAGTTTTCAATTTCATCATAAGTAAGTGTCTCCAACCACTGAATCAAAGTTCTTTTGCACGTATATAATTTCATAGGATAAATTCCACGGAGAGTATTGAGTTTATTATATATATAAGCGGACAGGAATGGGTATTGACGTTTAGCAAAAGCAGTACGTACAAAAGGGGTGGATGCTACACTAACCTTTCTTCTTTTATTTTGGGGGGCTACTTTGTACGGCAATGTTTTATGGTAGTTTAAAATCAGGTTGAGGACAAAAAGCTTTCTGACTGTAAGAAGATTACTAACTATGTAAAGGGCATGTGTAGGGAATCTACGAGGTTTGAAGTACATAACCTTTATAAGAGATCTCTGTGCCCTTTCCAAAGCCAGGAACTCGGTCTTAGTGGCACCACCCCAGATCGGTATGCAGTAGGAGATGATAGATTGAGCTAAAGCAATATAAATCTTATTTAAGAGATTGCTAGACATAACGTACCGCAAGGATTTAAAGACCCAAATCAATTTTCTAATTCGATTTATTAGCACTTCCAAATACGGGTGCCAACTAAGCCTTTGATCAAGAATTATACCAAGGTATTTTGTTTGAGACACCTTGTTTATAGCAGGACAGTTGCACGTGTGATCGTCAGGATCAGGGCAATTATGTAGTTTGACTGTCATACTAGAACTCGGTTGCGACGTGTTGTACAGAGCAAAGCATATGTAATTAGTCTTTTGGATATTAAGAGTTAATAAATTATTTTTCAGCCATTTTGACACCTGTACCAGACCAGTAGCAGCCTTATTATGCACAGCTTCCCAAGTTTTGTCTGAAAAAACAATGGCAGTGTCGTCCGCATAGGAAAATATCCTTCCCCCAACATCCTGTAGGTTACACAATTCATTAATATATATAAGAAACAACGTTGGGCCAAGGACACTTCCCTGAGGGACCCCGAATTTAACAGTTTCCTCTTCACTAATATGACCATCAATCTTAACAGCTTGGGTTCTGTCCTGTAGGTAGCTCTTAAAGAGAGAAAGCGCGACTCCCCTGATCCCAATGCTCTCCAACCTCTCTAAGAGAATCGGGACCGAGACTGTGTCAAAAGCGGATTTGAGGTCTATAAAGACGGTTAGGCTTTTGCCCCCCCTGTCAACAGTCTCAATTATATTGGAGGTCAAGTCTAAACATATGTTAGCTTTTATCCTGAAATTCCCACGGGGAGCGAAACCCACGGGCACAGCTAGTAGATGTATATTGTCAACATCCAGGAACCAGCCACAGGAAGTCCACTGTTGGACATAGGCCTCCCCCAAGGATTTCCAAAACGACAGATTGGAAGCATCATCGGAATGTACATCTATATATGTAGTTGTTACAAAAATATAGTATTGTTGAGTTAGTATCCCATAACACAAGTCTCGAACTTAGTTTGGGGCTAGCTCAAGCAGTGTGATTTGTCCCTATATATTTATTTATATTGTCAACAGCGCGCAAACATCTGGTTGGCAGCGGTGACCAAGCAGAATGTCAACGCTGCCATGGTTTTCGAGTTCCTGCTCAAGATCATCGATGTCATGCAGTCCTACTTCGGGAAGATCTCAGAAGAGAACATCAAGAACAACTTTGTTCTCATCTATGAATTGCTTGATGGTAAGGCCCAGAATTCGGCATTTAAGTCTTTTTTACCCGACTTCGGCAAAGCCAAGAGGAAGGGTAATGATTTTAGCATATATATAAGCAGATATAATATAAGTATGTATGTGGATATCTATGTGTGTTCCACCGCATACAAGCCGCTTATACAGTTTTAACAAATAAGATTGATTCCTCATGTGTTACATACAAAAAAATGTGCCAAAATGTTTTTCCTGTTTTTATATTGGGGGTCTCAAATAAGAGGTCTTGATTAGCATATTTCAAAAATATATACATTGTTAGTCATGCATGGCTCCCGTAGTCGGGAATTAATTTTTCTAACGTAATATAATCTGATGTCAGATGTTTTTAAAAAAGGTTAAAAAAAAAGGCTAGGTTGCGTAATTTTTGGTATTCAAATAATTTGAGAAATTTTAGCAGACACTATAAATGAGGGAATCTCTTGATATACTTTCTATATTACAGAGATCCTGGACTTCGGATATCCCCAGAACTCCGACACAGGAGTACTGAAGACCTTCATCACTCAGCAAGGCATCAAATCAGCTTCCAAGGAAGAGCAGGCTCAAATTACCTCACAGGTATATTATCTACATGGTGATTTTTCATTGGTTTTGAAGCCGAAGGCCACTTCATAGGCATCGTTAGTAAGACCTAATTAGTAAATCAAAATAAAAATTCAGAAACGAAAAATGTTGTCTAAATCTCGAAAGTAAAATTGTGAGATCAATTAGTAGTACCACCGCCATACAACGCCCGCCGGCCGGCCGGGGTCATCAACATTACACAGCTGTTTTGGCCGGCGTAACTACGTGGTCTCGATCGAAAATCATTTACGCAACTATTATCTTATGACATACAGAAATTTGGATTACGTATATGGGTAGAGGAATTTATTTACTATGCGACATATTTTTTAAACCAATGAAAAGTCAACGATGAAATACGTCACCAAACTAATGTTACAAATCGCGAAACATGGCATTTGGAAGAGAACCACTAACCACTTTTAATCCCCAACAAAAGAAGGGGTGTTTAAGTGTGTCTGTCTGTGTTTGACGATAATCAATTCGGCCGTTTTAAATTTATTATTTAATTGCTTGAAATCCCGACTTTCAAAGCAATAATTTTGTGGTTTGTCTGTCTAATAATAGGTGGCGCTACGTATATTCATGCTACTATTTAGTTCCTCCGCCCATCACAAGGTGGCGTGTACATATGAAACTATTGAAAGTCGGGGTTTTTTTTATTTTCCTGGCAAATAAACTTGTATTATATGTTTTGATTTGTGCTTCAATGCAGTATTATGTTTTCATACAGGTGACCGGTCAGATCGGCTGGCGGCGCGAGGGTATCAAATACAGGCGCAACGAGCTGTTCCTAGACGTACTGGAGTATGTCAACTTGCTGATGTCACCGCAAGGTAAGTCATCATTATCATCATCATCAGGTCTTTTTGTCTGCAGCCGCTGCAGCCAGAGGACTTGGCCTACACTCTCCACGCTGACTAGACGATTTGGAGAGGTCTGATCGTATTTATAAGTTTTGTTCAGCTTGTATTTCCTAAGTCGCCTTATACGACATCCACGGGAGGACTAGGAGTGGTCCTATTCTACTCTGCCGGAAACCACATGGCATATATGATCGTACATGTTTGTCTGTATTTTAGATTGTAAGTATTGTACAGTGTTCCACCCTAATTAATAGCATTCTCTCTGGCGTTGGGTGACTGGAAGAGATCCCTTAAAGGGATAAGTCCGCCTTTGTATTGTTATCTATTGTATTTTTGTGGTGTCCTTTTTGTACAATAAAGAATCCGCTATTGTCCAACTAGTCAAATCATATACTTTTTTCTAAACATCAGAACAAACATTTTCTTTGGGATTTGTATGAAATACAGGCAGATGACGTCATAGTTGCTTGAAGTCAAATAACGCTCTTAATATAAGTTTTTCTGCAATAATAAATCTAAAATCACATTGAAAATTGGTATAATCAAATGTCACTTGATATGACATAATTTTGTGATGTTTTAGTTCAGTACCAAATATTTCAGTTTTGACAAAAGAAAAGACCCAATTTACATAACCTAACATAACTTACTAACATTATTTGTCGTAAAAGTTTGACTGCTTGCTCCCAGGTCAAGTGCTGTCGGCCCACGTCGCCGGTAAGGTGGTGATGAAGTCGTACCTTTCGGGCATGCCCGAGTGCAAGTTCGGGATCAACGACAAGATCGTCATGGAGGCCAAGGGGAAGGGGAATGGTGAGTCAATGTTTTGAATACCTGAATTGAACATTGGTAGTAGGTGTTAGTTTATGATGCTGTCACATTAATGAGGGTATTTACTCACGAGTGCGTTTTAGAACCTTTATTCATAACTGAATATAAGGATTACACGTTTAGATGGTCTTCCTGAGGTCCAAGGTCTAAGTCGCGTAGCAAGTAGTAGGTAGGTAAGTACTAAGTAAGTAGGTTTTCGCCAAAGTGATCGCTTTGAAAGCTTGTACTAAACTGGCGTGACGCGCACTCGATGACCTTTTATATGCACCGATATGGAGGTCTACATTATTCTCGAACATTCCCCATACTTGAATGTATTTCGACTGACAAGAAACGTCGAGGCGCCGGTATGTGTGTGTGTGTGAGTCAAAAACCGGCCAAACAACTCTAGAATTTATGCTGTATGGACATAATGTTTAGTTTCGCTTGCACCGTTCTGTTGCTTTTCCATGGTCTTCCTGCTCGCGAACATATTGCGTCTATCTCGTTCGCGATAGTATATATGAAAATGAAATGTACTTTTCCCATACAGGAGGCATATCTGGCAACACTGACAGCGACCCAGCCCGCTCTGGCAAGCCAGTGGTGGTCATCGACGATTGCCAGTTCCACCAGTGCGTCAAACTGAGCAAGTTCGAGACGGAACACTCCATCTCTTTCATACCGCCTGACGGAGAGTTTGAATTGATGAGGTAAGTGATGTTACTACTTTTGTTCGAATACGGCGGAGGAAAAGAAGGGTTATTTATTTACTAGCCGAAGTTCGTGTGGACTTAATGACACCGGAAATTCTCATCAGATTAAACAACTTTTTCTAAGGCGTCATTTTTATATTTCTTATAGTTAAGCGGGACAATAATACCAAAATTAGAAGGCAAAGGTCCTCCCATGCTGGTCTGGGAGAAACGAAAAAACTTAGAATGTACCAGCTGCTTCTCTGCCCGCGCAGATCGTAAAAGCCGATCGAGGGAATGGGCAAAAATGCAAATCATATTAACAGGCGATGCGGCTAGCAACCTATCACTGTATATGATTGCTTTTCCATCTTCTCGCCCACGATGACGCTAAAAGTGGCTTTTGGGTCTTGCGGCCCTGGGCTCTGCATAGAACCGCAAGACCCAAAATGCTCTGTCTGCCCCATTAGGGATAAAGACGTGATAGTATGTATGTATGTAATAGGCAAAATGAGTACCAGCTGCTCTCACAGATGGCAGCATGACTGGCAAAAAAGTTACAAATTGTTAAAAAGATTTTTTTTTTAATTGCATTCCATATAAGTTATAATTAATTAAGAGTGCTAATTTATTTAATGTTTAATGTTTAAATTAATGCCTTTAGCGCTATTTAGTGACGAGGAAAGATAAATAATTATGTTTATAAGGTGATGGGTAGGCATCACATTACTTTATGTGTAAGTTATTGCTTTTTATTCACTGTTTTGAGTGAATAAAATAAAACACTTAAATAGTGATTAAAATACTTTTTATTCACTGTTTGTTTGAGTGGATAAAATAAACTTTTTAGAAAGGGTATGGTATAAAATAAACTTTTTAGAGGGGGTATAGTATGAAATAAACTCTTTAGAGGGGTAATGGTATAATTTTGTTTTGATTCAGATATCGCACAACCAAGGACATATCGCTCCCGTTCCGCGTGATCCCTTTAGTCCGCGAGGTGGGCCGCACCAAGATGGAGGTCAAAGTGGTGCTAAAGAGCAACTTCAAGCCGTCGCTGCTGGGGCAGAAGATCGAGGTCAAGATACCCACGCCTTTAAATACCAGCGGGGTTCAGCTCATCTGCTTGAAGGGAAAGGCCAAGTATAAGGCCTCTGAGAATGCTATTGTTTGGAAGTAAGTACTTTTTTATTATGAGTTCCCTTATCATAGATAGAATCAGAGTTTTCTATACAAACGTAGCAACTTCAAGCCGTCGCTGCTGGGGCAGAAGATAGAGGTGAAGATACCCACGCCGCTGAACAGTGGTGTTCAGCTGATCTGCTTGAAGGGAAAGGCCAAGTATAAGGCCTCTGAGAATGCTATTGTTTGGAAGTGAGTATTTTTTTATTATTATGAGTTCCCTTATTATAGATAAAATCAGAGTTTTCTATAGAAACGTAGCAACTTCAAGCCGTCGCTGCTGGGGCAGAAGATAGAGGTGAAGATACCCACGCCGCTGAATAGTGGTGTTTAGCTGATCTGCTTGAAGGGAAAGGCCAAGTATAAGGCCTCTGAGAATGCTATTGTTTGGAAGTAAGTACTTTTTTTATTATGAGTTCCCTTATCATAGATAGAATCAGAGTTTTCTATACAAACGTAGCAACTTCAAGCCGTCGCTGCTGGGGCAGAAGATAGAGGTGAAGATACCCACGCCGCTGAACAGTGGTGTTCAGCTGATCTGCTTGAAGGGAAAGGCCAAGTATAAGGCCTCTGAGAATGCTATTGTTTGGAAGTGAGTATTTTTTTTAAATTAATATGCCTATTATTCAGATTGACACTATTAACCATTATTAATTAATAATTATTTTGACAACCTCCGTGGCGTAGCGGACACCATGCTAGTCCGCCACCCAGAGGTCCCGGGTTCGATTCCCGGTCAGGGCAAGTTGGAAAATGGCCTTTTTCAAATTGTCCTGGGTCTTGGATGTTTTAACTATACAATGTCCTTTTTAATTAAGTACAAATATTTAAGGGGTTGGGGCTTTGTATATGTATTTGTTATAAAATATAGTATCGTTGAGTGAGTATCCCATAACACAAGTCTAGAACTTACTTTGTGGCTAGCTCAATCAGTGTAATTTGTCCTAAAAAACCCTATAACAGCGAACATCGAATTTATCCGACAAACATTGTCGAGTTCATTCTGCGAACGACGGATATTTCCGACAAAAAAATAATGCTCGTATGGCACATAACTTACGTATCGCTATCCGTTTTTGGTTGTAGGTATTTATTTTAGATTCGGGGCACGACAATTGATATAAAGTCTCGCAGTGAAAGGGTTAATGTCCAAATGATAATAAAAATGCGTAGCACGATATCATCCCGACACACACTGACGTCATTGTGTGTCATGTCATGATATCGTGCGCGCGTCTCTAGTCACATTCGAGGTCGTCATTTTGTTGACCTCCATGGCCTAGCAGTCACCATGCCAGGCTGCCACTTCGGAGATCCCGGGTTCGATCCCCGGTCAGGTCAAGATAGAAAATTATCATATTCAGATTGGCTTGGGTCTTGAATGTTTATCGATGTATGAATTTGTTATGAAATATAGTGTAGTTAGTATCACATAACACAAGTCTCAAATTTACTTTCGAGCTAGCACAATCTGTGATTTGCCGGTATATATTAACCCTCATATTTATAAAAATTAACAATAGTTTGCTAAGCCTACTTTATTTGAACATATTTTGTCCCTTTCCCTCTTTTCAATATTTGATATGGAAAGAATGAGACAAAACATATTTTAACCAAACTAGCTTCAGCAAACATTTGTATTTTTCTTTTAAAAATGGGGTAAATTTTTTATTACATAGAACTTTAATTACCAATCAAGATGGTAGAAAAGGCGAACTTAACGCTAATAGCATTTTCTACCAGTCAATCTTCGTTCAACAGGTCAATGTTTATTTATTTATTTATAACGGAACAAAAAACAGTTACAAAATACAGTGTAATGTTACCGATCTTACAGGCTAAACAGATTTCTTTTTAAGTACGAGTAAGTAATTTTGTAACCAACTACGTTATTCACGGATTGTACATTAACATCTATACATATAATAAAACAGTAAAAAAGTGTGTCTGTACATTAAATATATTTCCAAAAAAAATATTGGGGGCGATGGAGACATAGTAATAGAGTATGAATTTAAAATAAAATGTCTGCCTGTTTGTCTGTTTGTCTGTTTGTACACGCTAATCTCGGGAAATACTGGACGGATTCGAATGAAACTTTTTTTGTTATATAGCTATTAAGCCTGGCCAACATATAGGGTATAAATTATTTTGGAAAATGGAACGCCTGATGCAGAACCATAATGGTCCAGCTAAACTATAAGAGATATAAAAATGCCGCCTTAGTAAAAGTTGTTCAGTCTGATGAGCATTTTCCAGAGACATAAAGTTCACGCGAACGAAGTCGCGGGCTTCGGCTAGTATTAAAATAAATGTTATGCTGCTAAAATGGTGATGATATAGATGATAATCACCATCATTTCAGCCGCTTATCGGAACCATAGCTACTGCTGGACATACGTAGAATAGAATTTACTTTATTGCAAAAAAATACCACACACTAAATAGAAAATGTACATCCAACAATAAAATAAGAATGACATTTCATAATTCTTTCATTTCTTCGTCTTGTAGGTGAAGAAAGTCTCTAGGTCTCACCCAAGAATTTACAAAATGACTAATCTAGAGCCGCCTACATTCAGCGCCTTCCAGATGATGATGATAAGGATAATGATTGTGTATCTCAATGGTACATTAAGGGATAGACCTCCGTAGATGCAGCCATCTCACACTTTAGATAAAAAGGTACTAAAAGGCCTCTTCATGTTGGCTTTGGCCCCATGAACGCCTCAAAGGACCGGGTCCCATGGACCCGTGGCTGAAAAGCGTACCAACATGATAATGATATTGTACCAATTGTGTTATCGACCACTGGAATAATACCTAAATACATTCATCATAGCCTAAAACTATTAGACCTGAATCCAAATATTTACATTAATCTTCAGAAAGCCGCCATCCTAAACACTTGCCGTACAGTAAGAAAATTCATGCAGATAGAGGAGACCAACCTTCCACCTCAAAATGATTCCACAAGCAATCAAGCTTTACCTTAAAATAATCTACACTAATCTACACTAATATTATAAAGAGGAAAGATTTGTTTGTTTGTTTGTTTGATTGTATTGAATAGGCTCCGAAACTACTGGATCGATTTTAAAAATTCTTTCACTGTTGGATAGGTATGTTATCCCTGAGTGACATAGGCTATGTATGTACCACGGGCGAAGCCGGGATGGACTGCTAGTATTTTAATATTTACTTGGTCCCACCCAGCCCGTAAATATTAAAAAATACCAGCAATAAGCTGAGAAAAAGAAACATTTGAAAATGATAATGATAATGATGATGATGATAATGATGTTGATGATAATGATGATGATGAACCTTATTTCAGAATCAAGCGCATGGCGGGCATGAAAGAGACGCAGCTGTCGGCGGAGATCGAGCTGCTGGAGACGGACACCAAGAAGAAGTGGACGCGCCCGCCCATTTCCATGGGCTTCGAGGTGCCCTTTGCACCCTCCGGGTTCAAGGTACGTTTTAAATCTTGTAAGATTCTTGTGATGATTGAAACCGCGGGTTGTCGTTGTAAATCCTTTTATTTTGACCACAACACAAAATGATGGATGCGTGAGATTTTATTACAGAGAGGCTAAGTTTAGAGAGAGAGAATGAATGAAATAGTGAATGACAATCAACAGGCGAGTTGCCATACTGCAAATACTTTATAGTTTTGAATTTATAAATTAATGCTATCTCCAACAAATCTATATATGTATATGTAAATGAATCCCTATTTTTCTTGGTCACGCCATCACGCGTGAACGGCAGGACCGATTTAAATGAAATTTGGAATGGATATCGTTTAAGACCCGGGAAAGGACATAGGATATTTTTTATCTTTCGTTTCGGATAATCAGGTGATTCAAGCCTGGGAAATAGTATCTTGTTTCTCAGGGATGTAAGCACCCAAAATAAAAACAGGCCAAGCGCGACTCGGACTCGCGAACGAAGGGTTCCGTTCTGATCTATAAAAAATCACATTTGTTGTATAGGAACTCCACTTAAATATTTTTTTTATGTTTTTAGTATTTGTTGTTACAGCGCCAACAAAAATACATCATCAATAAAAAAATTCAACTGTCTAGCTATCACGGTTCATGAGATACAGACAGACGGCCGGACAGACAGACGGACAGCGGAGTCTTAGTAATAGGGTCCTGTTTTTAGGGTTCCGTAGTAAACAAGGAACCCTTATAGTTTCGCCATGTCTGTCTGTCTGTCCGTCCACGGTCCTACTCAGAAACTATAAGTACTAGAAAGCTGTAATTTGGCATGGATATGTATATAAATCATGGAAACAATTTTTTTTTAGGGTAGCTGCCATACATGTAAAGAGGAAGTCATATTTTTTTCTCTACAAACACATTGTGTGGGGTACCTTTGAATTGGTCTTTCAAAAATATTGTGAGCTTGGTAACACCATTTTACGATTTAGGGATCCGTGTCTGAAATATTTAGGTTTAAAGTGAATTTTTTTGTTAAAGTCATGTGTCCCCCCCTCTATCTGCTAAACGGTTATATTTGGACACGTGAAAAAAATCACAGCTAAAGTATACATAATGTAGTTAATAGGAAAACTATCAGAGCTAAGTAGGGCTAACAAATTAAAAAGTAATAGGCGATCAACTTATAAAATGTACTCGAAAAGGAAAATTTCATACAATACTTAGACTTTTTAGTGGTATGAACTCAAAGTTGGCATTTACAACTACGGAACCCTACAGTGCGCGTGGCCCGACACTTGGCAAATTATTACTCTTTAGGTCTTCTTATAATTAAAGAGCTAAGCTCTCATCTGTGAAGCAACCAATGCCCTCCATCTACCCTTTATACGGAATCCTTATAACCTTCCGTATAATTGTAACTTTATTTTTGGGTGAGGGGTATGTCCAGCAGTGGATCATCATATCATTATTTCAGCTGCATAATGATGCAGCTGAAATAATGATGGTGATGATTTGTAACTTAATACTTTTATTGACAGGTCCGCTACCTGAAAGTGTTCGAGCCCAAACTAAACTACTCGGACCACGACGTGATCAAATGGGTGCGCTACATCGGCCGCTCCGGACTGTACGAGACACGATGTTAAGCTGGGATTAGATTCAATGTAAGTTTTATATATTGTACAGTAAAAAAAAATTGTTTTTTTTTTTGAAAAATTTTTTAGCTCTTGCTTTCATTGTAAAGCCTAAGTACTTTATAACTTTGATCGTAACAAAAAACAAAAATTAACAAATAGGGCAAGCTAACGAAAAGTTCGTAAAAAACTGCGCGAAAGCCCAGAAACCCAGAATAATTTTATAGTAATAAGGCAAAGATAGAATGTTTACTAACAGATACCAAACGCCATAGAAAGTATTGTAAGTAGGCAAAACTAGTAGGAACGAAATTAATACTAGCTGCTCTTACAGAGATGGCAGCGCACATGATTGTCAAAAAAATGATAAAGAAAGTGTTGAATATGCTTTAAAAATATTCATTGCATTATATAAAAGTCATATTATAAATTCGAGTGCTACTTTTTTTAAATACGAGTAAAAAAAGATTTTAATGTTTTATTGATTTTCATAATTGTATATTGTGGATCAATGAAGTTTTTACAAATAATAAAAAAATAAATAAAGCGCTATCTAGTGACAAGGAATAGAAATAATTATATTGATATGGCGAAGGGTAAGCGTGTAGTAAAAAAGTATTGTGTTTACACGTTTTTTACATGTTAAAAGATTTTTTTCGTTTCAGGATATTGCCGACCGATTGGGAGACCGCGAACGGACGCTAGGTAAAGGCATGTTACATAACATAGTTGTATATAATATATGTATAACTTCTATAACAATACTACGGGATGCGAGGATTCCTCTCAAATTTTTATTTTTTTAACTATATTTTAATTGTTATTCTGTAAACTCTGGAAGTTTATATATGTATTTATTTCATATGTACTAAATGTGTTTGTTTTTTTGTGTCACTATGTCATTTTCATTATCCTTTCCGAAAGGGAACATTTATCGAAATAAAAAAAATATATCTTCAAAAATATATAAAAAGTAACACATTTCTAATACAAAATCTATAAAAAAAAGATTACTGGTTTCAATTTCTCTATAAATGTTTCTTTTAGTGAAACCTTGTAAGCCAAATTGAACTTTTCTCTTATTTAAAAAAAAGAAAGTCACTCATTTGGTACTCAGAAAAAAAATTGAATTTTGTATTTAAATTTCGCTATTTTTTTTATTCGTCATCATTCATTCATCATACCCTATCTAAAGTATAATTATTGGAAATCTTCAAGACTTATCCCAATAGAATTTTTATAAGAATTCATTTTGCTGACAACTATATCATGATATAACAATACATAAAATGCGTTATAGTCAAGTTTATGATAAGCATCGAATCTCAACACCCATTAAAGTATTTGTATATTTTGGTTTGATGCTCTCGTTGAGTAAACATGCTTCTTAGGGTCATCTTCTCAGGGTATGTTCACCACATCTGTATTTTGGAGTCTAGGGTCCTCCAACCCTAGACCAAACTACACTTTTCCATAAAAACGTCTACGTTTTATTGTGAAACCACATAAATTTAGTATAACTGTAAGCCTGAAAAACTGGGAGGAATTCCTCCCGACTTCAATTGTTTAACTATTGTATCTGGTATTGGCGCAGCTTGAAGAGTAATTTGGTTTCCTACAGTAAAATTAGGGTAAAGGGATTCTTAATTCTTAAGTTTCTCAGAGAAAAGAAAAAATACGTGTTCAATATTTTTCAAAATACTAACCCATGGGACAAAATCGTTTTTCCATTCGTCAGGCATATTGTATTTGATATCTTTCTGCAAGGTAAGCCTCACGGACTACAAAAAGCTTTTTTTGTCGATCATACTTAATGTAATTTTCAGCAGATGTGGTGAGACCATAAAAGATGAAAGATGTTACAAGAATTGTGTAATAAGTATGTCTGGAGCGTTAAAATAAAAAAAAATTTTTTTTTAGAAATTATGAATTTATACCAGGTAAACATATATTGCATTATCCACTCATATTTAATATCATTTGTTAATTGATTATGAAATAATTAAAAGGTATTCCACACTTTGAAAAGCCTGTATATTATCTGCAGTATACAAAAAATAATATATTCATATAATTTATCTAGCAATATCGTTTCGTATGCTTGAAACGTGAATAATTGTATTTTTTTTAAATAATTGGTTTATTCTCATTTTTATTGTAATTAGTTTGTAAGATTGATAAATTAGTAAAAAATTTACACATATAGGTCTCGGCTTGTGACTGTTTTTTTCAGTACAGTATTATCTCGTTTTTACTACAAAATGTTTCTCCAACATTTAAACTTAAACAATAATAAAAAAACATAAATGCTTGTGGGTATTTTTATACAAAATATCTTTTTACCCGACTACGGGAAGCCAGAAGAAGCCTTGTGTTTCTTCGCTATGTTTGTACTCATACTTATATCACTTAAGTCTGTGTATGATCATAAAAACCTGCACTTCTTCTTATCGTGTGTGTTAGTGACTTACACTAGTGTCAGAGTTTTTAAACCGCCTTAAAGGCCTCTGACATGACATAAAAACCTGCACTGTTTTAATCAGATAAATAGTATAATGCTACTTAATTAAAAAGCATTGCTTTTTTCTGTCTATTGTTTAAGATTTTCTGCACTCCTTAAATTAATGGCATACTCACTATATGACTTATGGAGGGCAGGTTGTCTGTCGCAGCCGTACACAAAGCGTGTGACGTAGCGTCGGCTTTTATGTCATCAATAGTTATTTCCTAAAACAAAATTACTTCATAATATACTGTATTGTATATAATTAGTATGAAGGCTTATGTTAGGGAAAATAATCTCAAATATATTCTAAATATAATTATCAACTGGGTTCGGCACAGTCGAGGAAAGAGAGGAAAACCAAGAAAGAGATGGGTAGTTTTTTTACCTTACACAATGAAAAAGAATGGCAGTTCTCGTTCACGGGCCATTGCCCAAAGATAGGACCTATTATAGCTAAAAAACGGGGTGGTACTGTACAAAATTTATAAAATCCGACCAAATGAAAACGGCTCCTAATCTTAACCATTCCTCTAGAGTTTTAGACCCCTTTACGTATGTAATTTATTAAAATTGGTATGTATTTTACAATATCACTATACGAAGTTAATGTAATGTTAGTTACTGTAGGTATCGCTTAAGGAGCGCATTGACTTGGAACATTCGGGTATGTGACATTCTTAGTTCTTTAAAAAAAAATTCAATTGCTTCGTTATGGAACTATTTCTTTGCTTAAGCGTTGAAAACACCCATTGAGGGTTTTCAAAAATATGTTACACTAGGTGGCATCACAGTGACGTCAGGTCCAATCGACTGTTGTCATTGGATTATCAGTATTTATCAGTCGACAGGTTCTTTTGCTCCGTCAAATGTATCCAATAACAGCAATTGGTGTCCCATATTTTTGAAATTATTTCATGTATTGTCATTATTGTAAGTGGAAATCCATAGTCTGCCTACCCCCATGGGAAACAGGCATGAAAATGTGTATGGATGTATTGGTAGACATGTCGACAAGCGCATTTGGCTCATGGTCAAACTTTGGGTAAAAGCGTGTAGTAGTGGCGCTCTCATTTGAAATGTTGCATCGTCAATGATAAATAATTGGCCAAGAGCGTGTCGGGCCACGTGCAGTATAGGGTTCTGCAGTTGTAAATGCCAACTTGCAGTCTAAAACGGCTTTTCGAATACATTTTATAAGTTGATCACCTATAACTTTTTAATTTGTTAACCCTACTTAGCTCTGATAGTTTTAGACCGCGGACGGACAGACAGACAGACAGACAGACAGACAGACATGGCGAAACTATAAGGGTTCCTTGTTTATTACGGAACTCTAAAAATAATAGATGGCGCTACGTATATCAAGTCGTTTCAGTAGTTCCGCTACTCATTACTAGATGGCGTTCTTGACAGTCGGGGTCTTTTTAATTTTCCTAGCAAGTAAACGTGTAAAGATAAAATACAAAGAAAGTTGTCGGTCAATGCGCTTCAATTGTTTTGCGAAGACACACGCCTGGTTGGAGCGTACCGCTGGAGAATGTATGATAAGTGCATGCTGTTATAGGTAGCTTATATTGTATCGTGTTACAAATAATGTACAATAAATAAATTATCAAAATATCGATCTTTTCATTTCTTCGATGCAGTGGCGTAGCAGGGGGGGTGGGGGGGAGGCGGAGGGTGCGGTCCGCACCGGGCGACACTTTGCCGGGGGCGGCGCTGCGGAGGTGGCAGTTAGAAAAAAAAAAATTAAAAAAAAGTTAATTTCTTTCAGTGTTTTTGACGTGACAACGTCTTAAATTAGGTTGCGGCTGGGAGTCACTTATGAAAAAGTGTAACGCTCGGTAACGTTACGATGAGTCACCGAACGAGAGAGAGGCCCGCCGAATGCCTTGCGTCTCTCTCCCACTCAACTATGTTATCTACGTTGTCACGTAAAATCTTCGCCCGTAAAACCGACTTTACAGGCAACCATTTTTTTTCGTCATTTTTAACTGTAATTTTTCTGTGATATTCTACCTATGTCAAAAAATGTTTGTAGCGGCGCGTGTGTATATATTTTTGCCTTTTGAGTGCCTTTGTGATTTGCCGTTAATGTTGATAATTAGTTGGTGAAATTAAAATGCAGTGATCTTTTTGAGAGTTGAATGATAAGTGTATTTCGATTTTTAAATTACAACGTCATGGATAAAAGGAAGTGGGAACAATTGTTGACCAATAGTACATGCGCAAATACGGAGTAGGCAGAGCCTCATTGGCTGCCTCAGCTGACCGTTTGTCACGTGATGACGATGGGCGGATGGTTGTGGTGTTCTTCCGTCAGGGGGCTCTCCAGCAGTCGGGTTGCCATTAGCGTAAACATGCCCGCGGCCTTGAAAGCATCAGCTTTTAAAAAAGTCTTTATGCGTCTTCATTTTCTACGAGAGGACAAATCTTCACGTAAGGGCGTCTGATGATGCCTGAGGACGTCTGGATGTCAGCAACTCGGGAGATGCCGTCTTTTCCGGGTACGCTTTTGACGACTCGACCAAGTTGCCATTTTAAAGGAGGAAGATTGTTGTCCTTTACGACGACCAATGTATTTGGTTGCAATTCAGCCGTGTTTTCCCTCCATTTTATGCGCGTCTGCAACTCGGAGATGTACTCCTTCGACCAGCGTGACCAGAACTGCTGCCTACACTGCTCCACCCGTTGGTAGCGATTGAGGCGATGCACGGGAGCGTCCTTGATGTCCTCAGCGTAAACGGGAGTGGTGAGAGGACGACCGATGAGGAAGTGTCCTGGACTTAGTGGCTGCAGGTCGTCTGGATCCGTAGATAGCGGTATCAGCGGACGGGAGTTGAGCGCTGCTTCTATCTGGCTGAGTACCGTAGTAAATTCCTCGAAAGTGAGGTGAGCATTGCCTATTACACGTCGCAGGTGATATTTGCACGATTTCACCCCGGCCTCCCATAATCCCCCAAAATGTGGCGTTTGAGGTACTATAAATGAAAATTTTATGGACTGACTGTGAGCGTATTCAATAATATCAGAACTACATTGAGAAAGAAACTGAGCAAAATCATTACGAAGACCTACGAAGTTACGACCGTTGTCTGAAAATATTTCGGACGGTTTACCTCTTCGCGATATGAAGCGCTTAAGAGCAAGTAGATAAGCGTCAGTAGTGAGGTCACTAACTAATTCCAAATGGATCGCACGCGTAGCAAAACAAATAAATAGACAAATGTAACTTTTGACTAACTGGGCACCTCTGCCCTTACGGTTGAGAATGAAAACAGGACCTGCAAAATCACACCCAACTCGAAAAAAGGGAAAACTAGACGTAGTTACACGTTCCTTGGGAAGATTACCCATAAATGGGTTTAGCGTCTTTCCTCTTAAGCGCGTACATATAACGCATTGATGAGACACTTTGCGAGCTAAGTTTCTGCCAGACAAAGGCCACCAATTTTCGCGTATACGATAAAGGAGTGCCTGTGGGCCTGAGTGCAAAGATTGGATGTGCTCATATCTAAATAATAAAATAGTGAAGTGGTGTTTACTACATAAGAGTATAGGGTGTTTTTTACAGTAGTCAAAATCGGGAGAATTCTTTATTCTGCCACCAATGCGTATTACATGGTTATCATCCATAAATAAACTTAAACTAGCGAGCTTGTGTTTTGATTTGAGACCCTTTCCGTTATGTAGCAAATTGTAGGTATCTTTGAAAGACTCTCGTTGTGATAACTTTGCGAGTGTGTTGCCTGCATTCCGGAGCTCATTGACAGTGATCGCGCTCGACAGCTTACCTGTTTTGTTACGCGCATTATGAATAAAACGAAGTAAATAAGCTGTAGAACGTAAAATGCGATTGTATTGCGAAAACCTATGAAATGGAAATAATGACACCTTTTCACTGTCATTAATTTTTACTACTAATGAATTAACTGAGTTTGGTTTTAGTTTTAGCTCAGGTAACTCGGACGGAGAAATATTATTTGAGTTATGATTAGCATTATTAATAAATTCTGCTCCTTGTAAAAAATCGGGTCCGTTCCACCACAGGCTTGATGAAGAAAGGTCCTCAAGACTGACACCTCGCGAGACCAGGTCTGCTGGATTATCCTTCCCGCTCACGTGACGCCATGTAAATTCACTCGTCAGATCGTGTATCTCAACGACGCGATTTTGTACGAAGGTTTTGAGTAAAGAAGGTGACATGCGGAGCCAGCCTAAAACGATTGTGGAATCCGTCCAAAATATTACGTCATCGATCGTACGAGTGAGTGAAGCGCGGACCTTATCATAAAGCCTAGCACCTAGTAAAGATGCTGTCAGTTCTAAGCGTGGGATACTGACAGGGGAAATCGGGGAAACTTTTCCCTTCGAGATAAGAAGGCGTATGACTACCTGGTTTTCGCGTATTGTACGCACATATATACATGCACCATACGCAGTTTGTGAGGCGTCTGTAAAAACATGTAATTCCGTCTTTGTGGGATTGAATTGAAAGGCATGACGCGGTACAGTTATATTGAATAGATAAGACAGACTATCGAGAAACCGGTTCCATTCTCGCACGATATCAGCTGGGAGCGGGTCGTCCCATTGCAATTTTAATAGCCAAAGTCTCTGTAACAGCACTTTACCTATCATGACAAATGGACTTAATAAACCCAATGGGTCAAAAATTTGCGAAACAACTGACAAAATTAAGCGCTTAGTAATGGGTTTGTTATCTCTTTGATTATGGATAAGCGTATTAAAATTAAAATGGTCAGTGGCATTACAAAAACCCAAACCTAATGTGCGACATTGGCTTTGTTCGCCCAGATTTAAATCTTTGAAAGTACTAGCTGAGTCTAAGGAGTCACATGAGTCAGCATCAATTGCAAAATTAAATTTCCATTTGTGCAATGGAAAACATGCTGACTTCAACAATGCCACTGCGCCTTTACAATTATTTAATAACGCCTCTTTGTCATCATCAGAGGTCAAAAGGTCATCCACGTAAAAGTCGTCTCGAACAAGCCTTTGGACTTTAATGTCAGAGCATTCGGCTGCTAGCTGTTTTAGGCATCTAACGCTAAGATAAGCTGAGGAAGCTTGGCCGTAGGTTACAGTGTTTAGGCGATAAAACTGGAGAGGCTGAGATGGATCCTCACGCCAGATGATGAGCTGGAGGTCGCGTTGAGAAGGTGTGACTAATACCTGCCTATACATTTTTTCGCAATCTGAAATAGCGGTGTACCTAAACTGCCTAAAGCGTAACAGTATGGCGAGTAAATCACCTTGTATAGGGGGTCCTACCATCTCAAGGTCGTTTAAAGACTTAGAACTACTAGTTTTTGCGCTTGCGTCGAACACAACACGTAGTTTTGTCGTTGTGCTATGTTCGCGAAACACTCCATGGTGTGGAGTGAAATAGTGAATTTTAGAAGGTTCGCTAACTTGAGTCATGTGACCTAGCTCGACATATTCTCGCATGAAATTAATATATAATTTTTTATAACTATCAGGTGCGCGTGATAACCTGTTTTCTAGTGCAAGGAACCGACGTTTTGCTTGGGGAAGTGATTCACCCAAAACCTCAGGTGATTCTTTGAGAGGAATGTAAACAATAAATCTGCCCTCACTATTGCGAATAGTAGTGGTAGCAAATAAATGCTCACATGCCCGCTCTTCATCTGTAAGCGTATCAAGAGGTTTAGGTAACTCCTCGAGCTCCCAGAACTTACGTAATTGTAGGTCAATAGACTGTGAAAAGTTACATTGAACCTGTCCATTTTTGCGCGTATTGTGATGGATGGGTCCCGAAATAATCCAGCCTAGTTTGGTATTTTGAAGGAACGGACCGTTTGGTAAGCGCATCTTGCCATCGACTAACAAGTCCCAAAACTTATCAGCACCTATCAAAATATCAATTTTTTGACAACCTAGAAAATCTGAATTTGCCAACTGTACATGGTCAGGAATCCTGAACTGCGCGCTTTGTTCATGTATAGCTGGTAGTGTAGAAGTTATTTCTTGCAAAACGTAACACTTAATGCGCATCGAGTAGGTACTTAGGCGTGATTTAATTCTAATATCGCAAGTTTGCGTCGACTGTGATACTGAATTACCTACTCCCCGTATCTCAGTAGTGGACTGTATTAATTGAATGTCTAAAAGTTTGCAGAGTGATTGAGTAATGAAACAGCTTTGGCTACCACTGTCGAGTAAAGCGCATACCGTATGATATTTATTGTATTTATCTCGGATCTCGACTAGTGCAGTAGACAAA
The DNA here is from genome assembly GCA_963555685.1 of Acrobasis consociella. Classification (NCBI taxonomy): domain Eukaryota; kingdom Metazoa; phylum Arthropoda; class Insecta; order Lepidoptera; family Pyralidae; genus Acrobasis; species Acrobasis consociella. The sequence goes on from OY743118.1 coordinate 2,728,331, forward strand.
AGGACTGGTGCACTACCGCACTGTGTACTTGTGTGAGTGTTCGTATGGATGTTGCTAACTGGATTGTCAACTTGTTTTTTATGAACGATTTGCGATTGAGTGGGGCAATGCGACGGTGCATCTTCCGAGGCTACCTGTAGTTGGGCAGTATGGATCGCGTGGGAACTTGCGTTACAAATAGAAGTGTTATGCGTATTAGGATGAATTAGTGTGTTGTGCTTTAGGTTGCATTGCCTACACGGACCAAACCTACAGTCATTGACGACATGTCCGGAACGCAAGCAATTCTCACACAACTTGTGATCGCTTACGAATTTAATTTTAGATTGTAAATCTGAGTTTAAAAATTGTGTGCACGAATAAATTGGATGCTTACCCTTGCACATCAAGCAAGCTTTGTGTGAGAATCGCTCAGAGGGCAGTGTCTTATTTGAAGAAACGTTGCACTGTGATAAGTGGGATTTAGTGTGTGTATTTGACTTTTTGAGATCAAAATTGCTCGTACTATCTTTGGTATGCGAAAGTGCTAATGTTTCTAACAAATCAGACCTGTCCCTGAGAAATTGCAACAACTGATCGACCTTCAACTTGACCTTCACATCAGAGTTAGACAATAGCGTGCCTTTATGCTGCTCCCACTCGCGTTCAGTAGTTTTATCTAATTTAGTGACTACAATGTATATGAGCAGCGTATCCCAATATTCCGTAGGTTCACCTAGGGTTTTTAGGCAGCGTAGGTTATTAATAATAGTGTCAATGAGTTTGCGCAAAAGTGAAGGTGACTCTCTAGTCAGTGCTTGTATCGAAAACAATGCTTTGACGTGACTTTGCACCAATAACCTAGCGTTATCGTACCTATTTAGTAAAAGTTCCCATGCAACCGCGTAGTTGGCAGAAGAAAGTTTAATCCCACTTATGACTAATTCGGCACTGCCTGTTAGTGAAGATTTTAAATAGTGGAACTTTTGGATGTCGCTAATTTCAGTGGAATTGTGCACTAGTGAAATAAATGTGTCCCTGTAGGACAACCAAGTTTCCAGTGACGAGCCATCATACGATTTTAACGAAATGGTAGGTAATTTTACAGATGACTGTTTGCTAGAACAAGTGCCGTGATTGCATGATTTGGATTCGTTAGTAACCTCACTTTCATTGAGAATAGATTCAGCTCGAGCTAGTGTACTATAGTAGCTATCCTCGAACTGCTGACGCTGATCTAATTGCTCATCAATATGACTATCAAAAACATTCTCCTCAATTTTAGATTGAATATTATCGAATTCAGAGAACAAACGATCTGTGCCTTTTATGCGTAATTTTAAATCTATTTTCGATTGAGAATCTGAGGTCGTAACACTAACGGTTTCTAGGTAATTTGAAAATTTGGTAAGCCTACCCTTTATGATACCCCGTTTTTTAATCAGATCACGAATGATTTGCTCAGTTTTTTCATCAGAAGAATATCTAAAGGGGGACCTATCACGAGATTTAGGAACATTTTCAGTATCAGACATTAAGGGCATTTTGGCGGATTATGAGAAGACGAGGTACTTACGTGCGAATATCGTATGCTGGTCAGGACAGCTTGTGCTAGCAGCGGCACACGGCTGTAACAGACCCTGGGTAATAAGCAACACTCACCACACTCACTGGAATTCACTCGGCACTCTGAAGATATGGAGATCCGTAGGTGCTGGTTTTAGATTTGGTGATGAAGGACCAAGTTATGTAGAGGCGCGTGTGTATATATTTTTGCCTTTTGAGTGCCTTTGTGATTTGCCGTTAATGTTGATAATTAGTTGGTGAAATTAAAATGCAGTGATCTTTTTGAGAGTTGAATGATAAGTGTATTTCGATTTTTAAATTACAACGTCATGGATAAAAGGAAGTGGGAACAATTGTTGACCAATAGTACATGCGCAAATACGGAGTAGGCAGAGCCTCATTGGCTGCCACAGCTGACCGTTTGTCACGTGATGACGATGGGCGGATGGTTGTGGTGTTCTTCCGTCAGGGGGCTCTCCAGCAGTCGGGTTGCCATTAGCGTAAACAATGTTAATTTCACTTTTCAATTCAATAAATCATTCAATAAAACTAATAAAAGTACTCTTTTTACCATGCCCAAATTTTTTATAATGTATCACAAAAATAAAAGGGCGGCAAATTTGGAATCCGCACCGGGTGCTAGTGACCTATGCTACGCCACTGCTTCGATGTGTCTCCTGTCTATTCTATCTACAGCATGCCTATCGCCTTATGAACACAATGATTTCTCTTCGCTCTTCACTAAATGGCGCTATAGGTATTAATTAAAAGAGAGAGCCACCGCTGCCGGCGCCGGCTCGTAAAAATATCACTATTGGGAACCGGCGGTTATACTGCCGGCAGATTCAAATATTTTATTACTATTCTTTAAATAAAGTACTACTCTTATTAATTAAATATTATAAGACATTCCCGTACCAACTCACACTTATTACATGTAGTGGCTTCTAATCGAATCACTGATTGAAAGGGATGCCTCGGCATCAAGTATGATAGTATTAAATACATAATGCAATCCAAGCCAGGTGTGATGGCTCTTGTGTTGTGTTTGAAAAAAATCGAATTGAGACTCCTTTTTTTCAAAAGGCCGTTAAAAATTTATAAAGAACTAGCTGAAGCCCGCGACTTCGTTCGCGTGGACTTTTTACTTCTGGAAAATGCTCATCAGGCTGAACAACTTTTTCTAAGGCGTCATTTTTATATTTATTTATTTATTTATATACTTCTGCATCAGGTGTTCCTTTTTTCAAAATTAATTATACCGTATTTTTTTATATTTTTTATTATACCCTATATGTTACCCAGGCTTAACAGCTACATAATAAAAAAAGTTTTTATTCGAATCCGTCCAGTATTTCCGGAGATTAGCGTGTACAAACAGACAAACACAAACAGATAACATACAGACAGAAAACAAATAGACAAACATACAGATACTTTTTTAAATTCTTTCTATTACTATTTCTGAATCACCCCCAATATTTTTTTTTGGGAATATATTCAGGTAGACACATTTTTTAAACTGTTTTAATATAATAATATGTATATTCATCAATAGGTGTTCAATTGTTTTGTAAAGAATCTCGGTGGGCAGCCAGGAATGCCAGGATTATGCCTTAGTAACGCTACAGTTAAACAAACATGGTCTGCACCTTGATGCGTGATGTTGATAACAAGTGGCCGTTAAAAGAGAGAACACTTATTTAAAAAATCTTTTAAAAACATTGACTATGATTCTGTTACTAGGTATGCTCAGACAATTTTTTTTATAGGTACATTATAAGGTAAGTCGGAGCTATAGTGTAAAGTACTGGAGAACACATATCACTGTTTTGTCCATCAACTTCACTAAGTCGCTTACTAGCTTTTATGCGCCTAGTAGATACTTTCGAAAAGCAAAAACTTTAAGATATCATAGTAAACTTAATTAAATAAATTGCCTTGCAGTAAGAATAATTCAAGGAATACGCAAAGTAAAAAGAAATAATTTTCCGGTAAGTGAACGATATATACGCAAAAATAGAACAGGGACGGCAATGTTTGACATTACTGGTCTATGTCATCATATCTGTCACAAAGTCAGAAAGTAAACTGCTGGACATAGGCCTCCCTCAAGGTTTTCCAAAACGACCGATTGGAAGCGGTCTACATACAGCGTTTTCCTGCAACCTTTGCTATAAGGTCGTCCGACCACGTTGGTGGGTGTCCTAGGCTGCGCTTGCCGGTACGTGGCCACCTTTCGGCCCCATCGAGCATCGGTTCTTTGTGCTATCTATATGTCCCGCCCACTGCCACTTCAACGAGTTAATCCGCTGGGATATGTCAGTGAACTTTATTCTTCTACGAATCTCCTAATTTCTGATCTACCGAACGTCGAAACCTGTAATAAATCGAACAGTAAAAGTACCAACAAAAAAAAATAAAGTTGGTACGATGGGACGGAAATGTAATTTTTTTTGGTTTCTTGACTGTTACACAGAGTAAGTAAGTATGTACTAGACTGTTATTTTAATTTTATTATTAACGGGTTCCTTTCACCTTATATATTCTATGTCAATTGGGTAAGTTATAAGTACATTGTACATATGTAACTATTTTGGCAAATAAGTACCTAGGTGTAATTCGGCTTCTAAACCCTTGTTTGTTAGTTATTCCAACGTGTTTACGTAGTGAGCCGTCGCGTGTGGCTGAAATTGCCCCCCTGGGACCTAATGGGTATGTACCGGAAAACAAATACCCCACCTTGATGCCCAACGAAGACGACAGACTAATCCGTGACGCACTTTTTAGTCTGTGATAGTCTGTGAAAATAGAACCATAATCAATCATATCAATCCTATGCAGTAACTGCATATGATTGCACGGGTTTATTTTCACAGACTAAAAAGTGCGTCACGGATTAGTCTGTCGTCTGCGTTGGGTGGGCCTCAAGGTGAGGTATTTGTTTTAGCAGTAATGACAGTAATGAACTTATTCCTCGTGTGACCTGGACATCGTTTTCAGTAGGAACTTGAGCACTAAGCGCTGTGTGTATGTCCCCCGCGGAAAAGTATCGAATAATAATTGTTGAGTATACTAGATCTTTAGTTTATAGCTGCCTTCAAATGTTTATCGATAAATGAAATTTGTGTATTCAGTAATTTTTGAGAAATTCGTCAAAAACATATTCCGCCAGGGAAATGTTTCTCTGGCGGATTTTGTCTGGAATCCAGAATTCAATTAGTAGAGCAATTAATGTATCATAAGAGGCAAATGTTTATGTACAAATGGACTTTATATGTCATAGGCCTCCGAAGTTATTCAAAATTCCGGAATTTTGAATTGAATTGAATGAAAAATTCCGGAATTTTGAATAACTTCGCCAGAGAAACATTTCCCTGGCGGAATATGTTTTTGACGAATTTCTCAAAAATTACTGAATACACAAATTTCATTTATCGATAAACATTTGAAGGCAGCTATAAACTAAAGATTTAGTATACTCAACAATTATTATTCGATACTTTTCCGCGGGGGACATACACACCTAAGCGCTTGCATATGGAGAAAATCTTTACGCAAAAGAAGTAGATAACTAACCTTAAAAGTGTAGGTCTCTTTAACCGACTTCTAAAAAAGGAGAAGGTTATCAATTCGTGATCTTTATCTATATATATTCACGATTCGATTGTTTAAAGACGCCTGGACCGATTTGGATTTTTTTTTGTTTAAATGGGCATAATTGTTAAGAGGTCCGTAGTTTGGGGGTGATGTATGATGCCTGAGAAATTACGATTAGGACTTTTTTCTTGTTTCTTTTTTTCTGATTTCAATGATACAAATGTTGCTCCGAGTTGAGCTTAATATACCCGTCCAGGAGTTTTGAAGATAAGCTTGTATATACATACATACCAACCGATTTCGTGTTTCGGAAGGCTCGTATAAACTGTGGACTTGGAACTGGTTCTGGTCAGACGGCAGTCGCTCTTGTGTAAAAACCAGCAACATCGTCAAATCACCTAGGTTAGGTAGTCCGGGATCTGAAGCATTACCGCTGAGGATGCGACCGGGAAAACGCTCGGATGATGATGATGATATGATAATATAAAGCCCCCGCATTTATGTCTGTCTGTCTGTACTCGATAACTGAAAAACTACTTGACCTACTGTCATGCGGTTTTATCTAGAAAATAAAACATTTCTGTGGGAAGTTGTACGTGAATATCTTGATACATACCAGCAGGGCAATCGCGCTAATTTTAAAGCTCTACGGTTCGTTTACGCATGGTATAATAAAACAGGTATTCTCTTCAAGTCTTCACTCTTTCTGAGATGGAACTTACTACGTCATAATAAAACAGGTAGGTACCTATTCTCTTCCCGAGATGGAACTTGACTACGTCACAAAGTGTTGCCACTGATTGTTCTTTTCAGTACATTTAAGGACTTTCTTAATTAGTTCATGAATATTAAATAAAATATTAAGTAACTTAGCTATTTAGTATCTTGCGATTCTCGCGTGATTCATAAATTCCACATTTAATAAATTGATTTAATGGATTATTAATTCGGAATTGGTACATATTTAAACTGCTTCCCGTGACAGCTGATGACGTAGGTGAAACTTGATACGTCATCAGTTTGATATGTTGCTACTGTGTGAAATTGAATTACCCGAGCGTAATGCATTTTTGAACTTTATATACCAATTTCGAATTAATAATTCAATATATCAATTTATAAAATATTGAATTGATGAATCACGCGAGAATCGCGAGATACTAAACAGCTAAGTTACATAATATTTTATTAAAAAGGACAATTAGTGGCAAGGCAACACTTTGTGACGTAGCAAGTTCCATCTCGGGAAGAGAATACCTGTTCTAACCTTTTTTATACCATGGGTAGCACATAGAGATGGGCGGTGGGTAAATACCCAATCTACCCATTTGGGAATATACCCGGTAGATTGGGTAAATACCCGGTATATACCCGTATCTACCCATTTGGTGGGTAGATTGAATTTTATGAGTAATTACTTCGCAATTTGAGTCCGAAAGTGTGTGCCAGCGCTGTAATATGCTTCAAATGCAAGTAGACGTCAAATCTGACATTAAAGTATATGAAACCACCATACTAATCATACTTTGTAGGCTTTTTTTATTTATTATCATTATTTTTGTTGCGAGGTGCGCATAGACATACATAAAAGTGGTTAAATGAGTAAGAAGATATAAAATGCGATGTCAATATATGGGCACCCTCATACATATATAGAGAGTAGGTATCTTTGACTGCTCATTAAAAAGCCAAAACTACTGATTTCGGGGTTGGTCTCGGAACAAAAGATAATCGTTTAGATGAGTTCTTTGATCCCCCATCAACTTGTCATAACATTTCTCACAAAATAGTATGCCGGATATTTACCCGTATCTACCCGTTGTATGAAAACATACAAATTAACAGGTCTAAGTTTACACTTTTTGCTAGCAAACGTAAGTAGACCTAATAAGATGTTAAAATGAGCAATCAGACATCTAATGCGATGTCAATATACAAGCACCCTCATACATGTGTAGAGAGTAGGTTTCTTTAACTTCTCATCCAAGAGCCAAAACTACTTATTTCGGGGTTGGTCTCGGAACAAAAGATATTCGTATAGACGAGTTCTTTGATCCCCCATCAAATTGTTATAACATTTCCCACAAAATAGTATGCCGGGTATTTACCCGTATCTACCCGTTGTATGGGAACATACAAATTTACAGGTCTAAGTTTACATTTTTTGCTGGCAAACGTAAGAAGACTTAATAAGATGTTAAAATGAGCAATCAGACATCAAATGCGATGTCAATATACGAGCACCCTCATACATGTATAAAGTGTAGGTATATTTGACTGCTCATTCAAGAGCCAAAACTACTGATTTCGGGGTTGGTCTCGGAACAAAAGATATTCGTATAGACGACTTCTTCGATCCCCCATCAACTTGTCATAACATTTCCCACAAAATAGTATGCCGGGTATTTACCCGTATCTACCCGTTGTATGGAAACATACAAATTTACAGGTCTAAGTTTATATTTTTTGCTGGCAAATGTTTGTAGACCTAATTATATAGTAAAATAAGCAATCAGACATCAAATGCGATTTCAATATACGAGCACTCTCATACATATATAGAGAGTAGGTATCTTTGACTGCTCATAAAAGTGCCAAAACTACTGATTTCGGAGTGGGCCTCGGAACAAAAGATATTCATATCAATGAGTTCTTTGATCCCCCATCAACTTATTATAACATTTCCCGCAAAAGAGTATGCCGGGTATTTACCTGTATCTACCCGTTGTATGGGAACATACAAATTTACAGGTCTAAGTTTATATTTTTTGCTGGCAAATATTTGTAGACCTAATTAGATGTTAAAATAAGCAATCAGTCAACAAATGCGATGTCAATATATGAGCACCCTCATACATGTATAGAGAGTAGGTATCTTTGACTGCTCATCCAAGAGCCAAAACTACTGATTTCGGGGTTGGTCTCGGAACAAAAGATGTTCGTATAGACGAGTTCTTCGATCCCCTATCAACTTGTTATAACATTTCCTGCAAAATAGTATGCCGGGTATTTACCCGTATCTACCCGTTGTATGGGAACATACAAATTTACAGGTCTAAGTTTATATTTTTTGATGTCAAATATTTGTAGACCTAACTAGATGTTAAAATAAGCAATCAGTCATCAAATGCGATGTCAATATACGAGCACCCTCATACATGTATAGAGAGTAAGTATCTTTGACTGCTCATCCAAGAGCCAAAACTACTGATTTCGGGGTTGGTCTTGGAACAAAAGATATTCGTATAGACGAGTTCTTTGATCCCCCGTCAACTTATTATAACATTTCCCACAAAATAGTATGCCGGGTATTTACCCGTATCTACCCGTTGTATGGGAACATACAAATTTACAGGTCTAAGTTTATATTTTTGGCTGTCAAATATTTGTAGACCTAACTAGATGTTAAAATAAGCAATCAGTCATCAAATGCGATGTCAATATACGAGCACCCTCATACATGTATAGAGAGTAAGTATCTTTGACTGCTCATCCAAGAGCCAAAACTACTGATTTCGGGGTTGGTCTTGGAACAAAAGATATTTGTATAGACGAGTTCTTTGATCCCCCGTCAACTTATTATAACATTTCCTACAAAATAGTATTCCGGGTATTTACCCGTATCTACCCGTTGTATGGGAACATATAAAGTGACAGGTCAAAGTTTTTATATTTTGTTGGCAAATGTTTGTAGACCTAATTATATGTTATAATAAGCAATCAGTTAACAAATAAGATGGTATGTGTATATTTAATATGGATAGCATCAGTGATTTTTAATGTTTGTTTTTTTTTCTTTTAGAGATAATCATTGTTTTATACATTACGTAACCTTTTTGTACATTTCTACACATAAATAGTGGACCCGCACTAAATTTTAAATAATTTTAAAATTTAGTGCGGGTAGGTATGGGTATATACCCGGTGCATATCGGGTAAATACCCAAGCGTGGGTAAATACCCGGGTAGATGCCCATCTCTAGTAGCACAGCACTAGTTTCTTTGACATTTATTTTAGTTTATGGTATTGTCCTAGTATTGTCTTTGGTAGCTTATGTACCTATCTATATGTTTGTTATTACGTTTAAACTGCTATCAATATCAGAAAGTTAATAAGTGTTTTATAAACATATTACCTATATAAAAATGGATCAGCGACGCCGCCAAACAAGTGTTGAACAGTTGACGCTGCTTGTGAATTATTTGGACCAGCATAAAGACCTAGCTCTCGGAAGAGTTAGGTCAAAAGAAGCCCGCGCTTTATCAGCGAGATTGTGGCGAGAATGCTCGCTTATATTAAATGGTGAGGGTCCTGCAAGAACGGCCAAAGAATGGGCTAAGGTTTGTAATGCATAAAGATATTTATTTAATAATTAAACATACTAAGTATATCGTACTTACACTACTTCAAAGTTTTTTTAAAATTTTTAGGTCTGGAATGATCTGAAATGCCGGGTCCGGGCAAAATTGGTGACAATAAATGCCAGCCAACAGGGGACAGGTGGTGGACCCAGCACTGCTGCATCCCTGACCCCTATCGAGGAGAGAATTGCTAAGATTCTCGGCAGGGATGTTGGGCCATTACCCAATGTCAGGCAAGATTCATTTGCCTCACAAAATGTAAGACATTTAGGTAAAATACTATGAATAAAACGTTGAAGTTCTAGAATATAGTAAAATTAATAATTCAATATAATTTTATAGGACACAAACAATGAGAAAATTAAAGTTGAGGAGTTAGTTGTATGCGAACAAACGGAGCAGCTGGATTCTGAGTAAGTTATGACAATGTCTGTTAAAAAAGATTTAATTGGTTGACCCGCTATCACAATAGTGTTGCATAGGTATTGTAAGGGCTTCCCAAAGGTTAAAAAATAAGATTACTATTACTCCACTGTCAGTCTATCACCAGGTAGTATCTCATGAACATGATAGCTAGATGATGTATTTCTAGTTAGTGGGGCTGCCATAAAACGGACAGGATTTTTAACCCTTTAACCACGAGCGTCGCATATATGTGACAAACATTGTCGGGCCCATTCCGGGAAGGTCACATATTTGTGACAAACAAAATATGCTCGTATGGCACATAACTTACGTATCCATATCCGTTTTTGGTTGTAGATAGGTATGTTAGATTTACCATGTCTCGCGCTGGGGGCACGACAACTGATATAAAGTCTCGCGGTGAAAAGGTTAATAGATATTGGAACCCTTCGTGCGCGAGTCTGACTCACTATTGGCTGGTTTTTTTGCCAAAATTCCTTCTCATGAAAGAAATGTGATTCTTTGTGTTTATCTTATTTTTATAATGACCATTTGTGTTTTTAGAATACAAATTGACCCATTACAAGACAGTGGCGCCCACGAAAGCCCTGTGCATGAAAGTGTAGAACAACTAATTTCTCCTACACCTAGTGTAACAGGCCAAGTACCTCCATCACCTGGGTCAAGTAAGTTATTTTTTTAAATATTTTACTACTATTCATTCGAACACCCTAATTTACAATAAACACCTAATACTTTTTATAGGTGGTAGATTAAGGAGAGAAAGGCAGAGACAAAGACAGTGGGTTCGACGTGCTGCAGCAAGACCTGCATCCGCGGTGCCTTTTTCACCCCCACCACTTGCTCAATGTAATTATAATGATCTAGTACCTGGGTGACGGAGCTTTGCTCGGTTACATCTCAAACATTAACTACATTTTTTAAACTTGTCTAAAAACAATACAAAATAAAAAATTATATATAAACTTGAACATAAAAAAAAACAAAAGTAAGTCACCGAGTGGGATTCGAACCCGTAACACTCTTTCTAGCGGTCCGCATCCTTAACGGCTGAGCCAAACGGATGGCGGCCAGCGCGGAGAAATTAGCGACCATATTCTGCGTGAAAAGAAAAACGCATGAAAACTCGAAAACACGCGTTTTCCCAAACATAAGACTAATCTAGATCGATTATTTACCCCCGAAAACCCCCATATACCAATATCAGCAAAATCGTTAGAGCCGTTTTCGAGATCACAGAAATTTATAAATAAATAAATATACAAAAATTGAATAAATATATAAGATAGAGTAATTATATATTACAAACAAGTAGTTTTAACACATCACAAATTTTATTCCAGCTGATAGTAATGCACTAGATGAGTCACGATTAATGATGCTTACAATTGAAAAAATGAGAGCAGAGGCTGCGCTAATTAATGCACAAGCCAATAAGACAATTTCTGAAGGCTTTAAACTATTGGCCGAGAGTATTGACCGTCTCACAAGACAGGTAATGTACAATTCTAACAAACTTTTCTTATGTTTTCTTCAGTTGTTTATTAACTGCCTCAGTGGTGTAGTGGTTAGAGCGCTCGGCTTATGCCCGGAGGTCGCTGGTTCGATTCCCGGCGGGGGCAACGACTTTGTGGTGTTGTCCTAGTTTGGTTAGGACATTGTAGGCTGATCACCTGATTGCCCGATAAGTAAGATGATCCGTGCTTCGGAGGGCACGTTAAGCCGTCGGTCCCGGTCACTGTCTTTAACATTGGTCGTTACATAAAACCATGTCAGAGGCCTTTAAGGCGGTTTATAAACTCTGACACTAGTGTTAGTCACTAACACACAAGATAAAAAATATAAAAATAAAATTTGTTTAATTTTATTTTAGTCTACTTGCAAAGATATTTATGGCAAATCCAAAAGGAAATTAATGATTTGGCTGTCAGAGTCACAACATGGGCTCAAAATACCTAATAATTTTTAGGGTTCCGTACCCAAAGGGTAAAAACGGGACCCTATTACTAAGACTTCGCTGTCTGTCCGTCTGTCCATCTGTCCGTCTGTCTGTCACCAGGCTGTATCTCAAGAGCCGCGATAGCTAGACAGTTGAAATTTTCACAAAGTATGTATTTCTGTTGCCGCTATAACAACAAATACTAAATTCAAAATAAAATAAATTTTTAAGAGGGGCTCCCATACAACAAACGCTATTTTCTGGACTTTTTTTGCTCGATATCAATAATGGCAACAGGTAGGCACTTGAAATATTCACAAAATACTCAGTTGTATTTTTAATTTAATAATAAATAAAAAAATTAAAATAAAATAAATATTTGAGGGGGGCTCCCATACAAAAAACTTGATTTTTATAGATAATGGTATGGAACCCTTCATGCGCGAGTCCAACTCGCACTTGGCCGTTTATTTAATAGCCTATTTTTTATTGTTTCAGTATGCCTCAAGTCGAGAAGACTCACCAAAACAGAAAAATTTATGAGAAATGCTAGCCCAAAGTTCTCCATGGCCTGGCCGGGGTCCAGTGGCGCCGCCATTTAAAATAAATCATTTAAAAGGAAACGGAGATATCATTTAAAATTGTGTCTTGGTCAAGTTCTAGATACCCATTCAAAGTATTTTTTAAACTACTTTTTGTAGTTTAAAGTGAGAACGTGTAGCTTTTCTACGCACATTTGCGAAAAACGGCCACTTTTAGCTAATGTGCGTAGAAAAGCTTCACGTTCGCACTTTAAATTATAAACAGTAGTTCATAAAATAGTTTTAAGGGTTATCTAGGGCTTGACCAAGACACAATTTTGAATGATATCTCCGTTTCCTTTTAAATGATTTATTTTAAATGGCGGCGCCACTGGACCCCGGAAAATTTGGGTATGGCCTTCTCCTTAGTCTAACTGCCTCCGTGGTGTTATAGTTAGAGCGTTTGGCTCATACCCGGAGGTTGCGGGTTCGATTCCCAGCGGGGGCACCGACTTTGTGTTGTTGTCCTAGTCTGGTTAGGACATTGCAGGCTGATCACTTGATTGTCTGATAAGTAAGATGATTCGTGCTTTAGAGGGCACGTTAAGCCGTCTGTCCCGGTCACTGTCTTTGACATTGGTCGTTACCTAAAACCATGTCAGAGGCCTCTAAGGCGGTTTAAAAACTCTGACACTAGTGTTAGTCACTAACACACACGATAAGAAGAAGAGTCAAAAAAGATTTAATTCTCAACTGCATTAATAGCCCATAAACGCTGTATGAGAGCAGTGCCGGTTTTAGCACTACCAGCGCCCTGGGCGAGATTCATACGGCACCCCCTCCCCCTTATTTTACTCGCACCTTCTAACTGCAAACCCATTCGAAAAAACTGGCCAAGCACGAATTCGATTCGCACTCGAAGGGTCGACCAGCAAACAAAAAACATTTTAAAGTAGTTACCCACGTTATAGGCAGGCGAATACGATTATATCATAAAGGTAAGCAAATATTCATATATAGACACCCTATTTTTTTAAAAGATTTTACCACAAATGTTCAGTTTTCATATTTATTCCTGTAATTGTGATCTATAAGTTAGTTGCCAAATTTTATTTCGCCGATTCCGTTTCGTCTAAAATGAAAGTGTGTTTCTCTATGGTCGGAGATTCCCGCGTTGCGGATTGAACGGAGTGGACCATTTTAGTGTTGCCAAAATAATGATTTTCCCCTAAATTTAGGGAATTTACATATAAATATATAAATGCCGTTCAAAGGCGCCCCTTTGTGCCCGGCGCCCTGGGCGGTCGCCCAACCGCGCCCTACCCTAACGCCGCTACATTAGTATATTATTATATATTGTCAGATTAAGTCTATAGGCTAATAAATAAATAAATTAATAATAATGGGACATTGTTTTAGGAATTCACTATAATAGTTTTAGTGCAGTGCAGTCAGAATAGCTAGTTTGATATAAAATCACGCTAATATTATTAAGGCGAAAGTTTGTAAGAGTGTGTGTGTATGTTTGTGACTTCTTTACGCGCAAACCTCGTGACCAATTTTGATAAAATTTGGTATGCAACCAGCTGACACCCTGGATTAACACATAGGCTTTTTACGCGGGTAACTCCGCGGGGCGCACCCAGTAATAAATAAATTGAAAACATAGTATAATGTAGGTAACTATGCAACTCCCATGCTGGTCTGGGAGAAATAAAAAAAAACTTAGAATGTACCAGCTGCTTCTCTTCCTACGCAGATCGTAAAAGCCGATCGAGGGAATGGGCAAAAATGCAAATCATGTTAACAGGCGATGCGGCTAGCAACCCATCACTGTATTGATTGCTTTTTCATCTTCTCGCCCATTATGACGCTAAAAGTTTTAGGTCTTGCGGCCCTGGGCTCTGCATAGAACCGCAAGACCCAAAATGCTCTGTCTGCCCCATTAGGGATAAAGACGTGATAGTATGTATGTAGGTAACAGTGCAACTGAACACTTTTAAATATAATGTAGGTACAATTATTAAACGTTGATGTAATAGGTTGATTAAGTACGTATACCTACTACTAAGTTTTATTATGTAAAGTAACTTATTATGCACTTATTAATTAAGCAAGCAATTAATTTGTACTTACTATAATTAGCATATTGATAAATAAGGTTAAAAGTATTACAAAGTAACCGCTTTTAAATGCAGAGCTCTTAGGGGTTTAACTTAAGGGTCCTTGCGGCTTTTGGCTCCTCACAGGTGTGCGTACCAGGTGTAGTTTGACACAGGCGTAGCTATAGTTCTCATAGAGGGGGTCCGTGGATCCAAAAATGTAAAAAAACTAGCTTTACTTTAATCTTTATTGCTCATCAAAAACAAATTGTACAGAACAATGGGCGAACTAAACGCGTTGTCTACCAGTCTACCTTTGGACAGATAGTATAAATATGGGTTGCAAGCGAACAGTAAAGTACATAAATACATATAAAATATACATAAATTAAATACATTGATATATCATCATCATCATCATATCAGCCACAGGAAGTCCACTGCTGGACATTGATATATAAATACATACATACAAATTACATATACGATACTTATATATAAATAAATGAATACAGCTTTTGCCCGAGTCTCACGCAAAAAAAAGACAGAATTCTAATCGCCAATCTCAGCCATTTAGAAATAAGGTACATAAATATGAAATATACTCGAGTAAAGCTGTGCATACGATAGTTATACTTTAAGCATGAGCCATTCATATGTTTATTTTTGTCGTATGCTAAGGGACTGGACCCCCCTTAGCAAACGACAAAATTTACACTAGGTCTAGACTTTCTAAACACCCCTTATATACGCCCCTGCATTGGGTTACAACTTTACAAGGTAGGAGAATGAATTCTCTATCGATAGTATATTATTATGCGATCATAGAAAGGCATAGGCCACACCATATGATAAAACTTGTTTATTGTTATTTAGTTGAGTACAAATTAATATTAAACAGTAATGAGAATTAAAACTTTTATATAACTTTGATGTAAATCGTTAGTCACTTAAATGGAAGAAGATCATGCTTCGTTTTTGCCAGAGGCTATATTTATATGGTTCTTCTGGTAAGGAGAAAGATAAAACTAAAAATGTTTCTGCTGCTTTTTATAATATGAATGAGCAATGCTACCAACCATAGACATAGATTTTTTTTTACTAGGTCTACCAACCCATGACTCCATTTGTAGGGTTCCGTACCCAAAGGGTAAAAGCGGGACCCTATTACTAAGACTCCGCTGTTCGTCTGTCTGTCCGTCTGTCTGTCACCAGGCTGTTCTCATGAACCTAGACAGTTAAAATTTTCACAGATGATGTATTTCTGTTGCCGCTGTAACAACAAATACTAAAAACAGAATAAAATATTAAAATGATTTTATAGACAATGGTTATTTTTTAATTCCATTTTTATGCCTACAAATGCGGTTTGGATTTTCTAAGCTGGTTTGGTCTGCCCCGTTAGGTCTAAAGACGTGATAGCGTGTGTTACATTTTTACCAAGGTTCTCTATTTTGTCTCATAAATTTTTTATTCATAATTCAAGATCTCATATTTTTTTCCATAATAATCATATGTCCGAATGACACCTTGTCCTAACATAATATCGCATAATATCACGTGCCTGAAAGTTGTAATCCCGAAATTGTTATAACTTTGTTGCTATATTATTATTATATATAATATTATGATCCATAATATTCAAAATGTCTATTCTTTTTTTCCATAACTTGTCCTTATTTCGAACATATGATAATTATGGAAAAAGCAATAAATTCGTTTGCTAAATTACAGAAAACCTAACCTACACTATACGGCAAAGTGTTTTTTGTGTCTGTGTTTCTTTCGCCCCAAGCTTGAGTGGCTCGCTCGCTTCGCTCGCTCGCTCGTGTCTTGGTCACAGGAAACCTATATTTTACTCATCTCATTACAAATAAACATTCGGACTAATATACATTATAGAAAACAACACCTAGGACATGTGACTTTATAGCATCCAAAATTTAAAAATTCAATTATTATACCAATTCATATTATGGCACAAAAGTGTTATGATTCAAGATAATTAGGTAAATAAAAATTACGGATATTTGAACATTACGGATTCTGAAGATTATAGCAAACTTGTTATGGATTTTGACATTAGGACAAGAAATTGAGTACCTTTTACCAATCATATTACAAAAGCGGGCAGACGAGGTGGAATGCAATCGCCGCAATCCGAAAAACAAATCTAGCGGCTGATTCGCCAAATGGGCTTTTAAGATATAGACAAAAACCTGGCATTCAACAAATTGGCAGTGCTTTTGTGAAAACCTTATAGTGAAAACAAATGAGGTTCCGTCTCTCTTATCGACTCTATTAATAGTGTCACATTGTCGAATTGACCGCTATCTCTTTTGCTCTTGTGAGGGAGACAGTTATCGTATCATCTGCACGGATTAAATGTAAGTATTAAGTACATACAGAACGGAAGCACCTATAGGGTCCCGCGCAATGTGTCTCCGTTCCCTGCCCTCGTACCTCTCCCTCGTTCTCTTGTTTGTAAAGTTTTATTCATCATTATTAGGTCTTTTTAGTCTCCACTGCAGGCGCACGACTCTCTCTGTACTGCCAGAGCCATACTTGGTCAGAACAGCCAGAGGACTGGGTCTACACTCTCCACGCTGGCCAGACGGGTAAGACAGGTCTCATTGATGTTTATAAGCTTTGTTTAGCTTGTATTTCCTAATTCGCTTTCTACGACATCCAGGGGAGGACTTGGAGTGGCTCTATTCTATTCTGCCGGAAACCACACGGCATTTAAATACATGATTAGTTTTTATTTATGTAAGTTTTTCCGTCAGTTTACGGTACCCTAAAATAATATGCAATTCGACGTTCCATCATGTTGCAATCTCTACAATAATAGGATCCGTTTTAATCTTTCTCGAGTCGACGACGGCGCTGACGCGGGCGTCTTACGGCGAGGGTTAGAGCTGGGGAGTTATCGATAAATGTTGCTCTTGTCGATGAAAGATCTTTTGAAATTTGACGGTAAATGTCGCAGTTTACAGAACAAGAGGATCCATTTGAATTTTTCTCGAGTCGACGTTAGAGCTGGAGTGTGGAGTTAGAATGGGGACTTATCGATAAATATTGCTCTTATCGATGAAAGATCTTTCAATAGGATGCAATTTGACGGACTACTATGTCGCGGTTTCCAGAATAAGAGGATCCGTTTTAATCATACTCGAATCGACGTCAGAGCTGGGGAGTTATTGATAAATGTTGTTATTGTCGATGAAAAATCTTTTATAGGGCAAGCCGCTCTAGACTGGTAATTTTGAAAATCCTTGGGAGAGGCCTATGTCAGCAGTGGACGTTATGCGGCTGAAATGATGATGATGATAAATTTGAAGGTTTACTATGTCACAGTTTCCAGAATGAGAGGACTCGTTTTATTAATTCTCGAGTCGATGACAGCGCTGACATGGGCGTCTTACCTTAAGTGCTAAAGCTAGGGAGTTATCGATAAATGTTGCTCTTGTGATGAAAAAGCTTTAATAGGATGCAATGTTGGCGGTTACCATGTTTAATTCTTCTTGAGTCGATGACGGCGCTGGCGCGGTCGTACCTCAAGTGCTAGAGCTGGGGAGTTGTCAAGTATTAAATTGACAACTCCCCAGCTCTATTTGATAAAGGATGCAATTTGACAGTCTAACATGTCACAGTCTTCACAATAGCAGGATCCGTATGAAAATAAAAGTTTTTATTTGTTTCCCTGCATATGGCGCTGATTTGTCTAAATTAGGTACGTTTAGGGTTCTTTTCCGTGTGTTAATATAGTAATAATACAAGCGATTTTTTTAAAGTAATATCGATAGCCAATTGAAATCGTAATATCGATGTTGTCGATTTAAAGGAGGATTTTTGAAAACACATTATTTTATGAATTATTAACCGTTCCTTTACCGCCAATACCAGACACAATAGTAAGACAAAGGACGTGGACATTTAATAATGTCGACCGGTTAAAATATAAAAACACTGCGCAAAAATTTATTAGATTTGGTTTTATAAAATTTAAACAAGCATTTATTAAAAACTCCTTCAATAAAAAACAACCAAAATACAAACACAAAGTCCACTTTACAACACTAGATATCGACAGTGGAACTGAAATCGCCGAACACCTGTTAAGAGCCCTCGACTCTGACTTATTTGCACCGAGCACTGGTTTCGCCGATCCGCATTGGATTTAGTGTGCGAAGCGATTTTAGTCGATAACTTTACTCGATTATTGATATGACAGGTTTGCCGCAGCACTATGCTGATGTTGGTTTTTGTTTGTATTGGAGATTGGTACAACTATGATATGGAGTTAATACCCATCCTAAAAGTAGTGCATGTACTTACTTGTATTTTATTCATCATCATCAGGTCTTTAGTCTTTACTGCAGGAGGACGACCTTCTCTGTACTACCAGAGCCATACACAAAGTAACTTATTAGTTATCTTTGGCCATACTACGCCAGAGCAGCCCAAGGACTTGGCCTACACTCTCCTCGCTGGCCAGACGAGTTGGGAGAGGTCTCATTGATGTTTTATATGCTTTGTTTAGCTTGTATTTCCTAAGTCGCCTTCTACGGCATTAACGGGAAGACGTGGAGTAGTCCTATTACTCTGCCGGAAAGCACACGGCGAATTTTTGTATATATTATTACAAGTTTTTATTTAGTTTCACCTGTCTCGTTGTTTGTGAGTTCGTAGTCAAATCTTGCAAGCAATAGACCCACTTCTCTTTATTCGATTGAGCTTAAACTTTGCATATTTATGTAAGTTGGATAACAATGCAATATTATGGTACCAATGACCTGACCTCATGATGAAGTCGGCTCGTGGCCATGGTATCTCTGTGATAAAACAACATAATCCCACCGAGTTTGCGCTTGTTTGATTTGTCTTCAGGAGAACTTTAAACATAAAATACAACACAAAAAACTTTATTGCACCAAAAGACACTTACAATTTTGGAATACTTATTAAAAAACAACAATATTTAATGAAGTACAAAAGGCGGCCTTATCGCCGAAGCAATTTCTTACAAGCAACCAAAAAGAGAAGTACGAAATATATAATAACAGATTTTTATATACTTAATTAATACAGTAACACAGTTCATTGTTTTAGGCAAAATTTGGTTTATAATTATACGTAATACTACGGAATACTTTGTTTTTACAGCATGAACAACAACGTTGCTACGGCGGCGTAGCAATATGCTACGGTCGTAGACTCGTAGCAGAGTAAGCTACGAGTTTCGATCAACGACGCAGATAGCTTTTTGAAGCACAGTATGGGTATGTCTACCCATTAATCCTCTTCCCTCATCACTAGATGGCGCTATATGTATAATAAATATTTTTAAAGCATAGTCAACCCTTTCTTTGACACTTTTTGATAATAAGAAATACATATATAGATAAACATCTCCGATCTCCGTGGCGTAGGGGTCACTATGCTAGTCCGCCATCCAGAGGTCCCGGGTTCGATCCCCGGTCAGGGCAAGTTGGAAAATGGCCTTTTTCAAATTGTCCTGGGTCTTGGATGTTTATCTATAAGTATATGTATGTGTTATAAAATATAGTATCGTAAGGTTAGTATCCCGTAGCACAAGTCTCGAACTTACTTTGTAATTTGTCCGTATATATTTATTTATTATTTATAACATCCAAGACCCATGTCAATCTGAAAAAGATCATTTTCCATATAGACATGATGACTATGGTATGGTATGGTATAGAGGTCAAGAAGTCAGGTCACGGGTCAGGGAGGTCTTTACTTAGGTACTTACTTATTTTATCAGTATGTTTTATCGTAAAAAAGTTAACAGTACAACGAAAATATCAGAAGCTTCCTCTAACAAGGTAATAACCTCAGGTAATAACAATATCTAACGAAACCAAAAGCTAAACTATCTCGGTAACAATACATAGTAACACTTGTAACACTTGTTACAATGTGAAACTCGCTGAAATGGAAACCGGCGATATTGGCGAAAGTTTTATTGGATCCACCTGACCTACAAAGTGCTGCTTACGGAAAAGGGATTGGATAGCTAAGTTTAGGAGTGCCTATGAAGATAATCTAAGTTCGTGTGGTAAGAAGAAAACTCACATGTTTCAGTTAAGATTAAGGTTTTTTGTTAATTGATTTGGTTTCCAAAACGTAGGCTTTTGCCTAGTTTGGCTAACTATTATTCTTAGTTAGTTGTAAGAACTGTGCTGTTTGCAAAAGTAAACAATTTTTGTTTTAGACAATGCTCTATATTAGAACATTATCTACTTACGTAATAACAATATCTAACGAAACCAAAAGCTAAACTATCTCGGTAACAATACATAGTAACACTTGTAACACTTGTTACAATGTGAAACTCGCTGAAATGAAAACGGGCGATATTCGCAAAAGTTTTATTGGATCCACCTGACCTACAAATTGTTGCTTACGGAAAGGGATTGGATAACTTAGGGCTGCCTATAAGTATAATGTTAGTTCGTGTAGTAAGTTGAAAATTGACGTTAATTGATTTGGTTCCCAAAACATAGGCTTTTGCCTAGTCTGGGAACTCTATTATTCTTAGTTAGTTGTAAGAACTGTGCTGTGTTTGTAAAAATAAACTATTTTTATTTTTATTTTTGTCAATGCTCTATATTAGAACATTATCTACTTACGTAATAACAATATCTATGAAAACGAAACCAAAAATCTCCAACCATAACTATCTTAGAAATATAGTAAAACTTGTTACAATGCTCGCTGAAATGGAAACCGGCGATATTGGCGAAAGTTTTATTAGATTCACTTGACTACAAGTGGTTGCTGATGGAAAACGAAGCCTTTTGTTGCAGTACTAAGAATGAAGGATTCTGTATTCTATACATAATGTCCTAAAATATTTTTTTGGACAGTATTTATTTAAAAAGTGATGATGATTTACCAAATACCCTAGGTTTTATATCGCCAATCAGTATTTCAGAAATACGTGAAACTAACAGTAAATGAGCCCACAGTTTAAAAAAATATCTTTTCCATATTATACTTGCTTTATTTTACTGAAAAACTTACTTTATCAGCCAGTTTGGTGAGCTTATTTTTATTCATATCTATATTATGAAAAAGTATACAGTACAAAGAAAATATCAGTAGCTTCCCCTAAAGATAAAGATATAAAATTATCTAACGAAACCAAATGATAAACTAGTCAAAACTACTTACTTGTTACAATGTGAAACTCGCCGAAACCGAAAACGGCGATATCGGGGAAAGTTTTATTGAATCCACCTGACTACAAGTTGTTGTTGATGGAAAACGAAGCCTTTTGTTGCAGAACTAAGAATCAAGGATTCTGTATTTTATATTTGGCGCCCCAAAAATTTTTTTTTGGACAGTATATATTTAAAGAGTGATGATGATAAGTCACGACATGTCACATGAAACCTAACACGTTTGTTTGGTAAGCCAAACAAACGTGTTAGGTTTTATATCACAAACAGTCTTTCAGAAATACGTGAAAATAACAGTACATGAGCCCACAGTTTGAAAAAATCTCTTTTTTATATTATACTTGCCTAATTTTACTTAAAAGATTATTTTATCACTCTGTTTTAAGGCATTTTCTATATTCTGAAAAAGTATACAATACAACGAAATTAGTAGTTTCTCTAATAAAGTAATAACAATATCTGACGAAGCCAAAAGAAAACTACTTACTTGTTACAATGTGAAACTCGCTGAAATGGAAACCGGCGATATTGGCGAAAGTTTTATTGGATCCACCTGACTACAAGTTGTTGTTAACGGAAAACGAAGCCTTGTGTTGTATCTAAACATAGAATTGCTTACATTTCTTGAAAAACGTATTTTTTTTGTACATTATATAGAATTAAATTCGCTATGTGGCTTACAACCTAAGTTAGGAGATCACTCTATATTCTTGTCCGGCTGTGATTTTGGTCGTAAAACTATAGCCAAATATAAAATATTCCGGTTATTTATTCTTGATTTAGCATGGTCTTCGGCATCCTTAGGTAACCATTGTCTGAATCCATATGACGACCTTCGTGGCGTAGTGGTCACCATGCTAGTCCGCCACCCAGAGGTTCTGGGTTCGATCCCCGGTTAGGGCAAGTTGGAAAATGTCTTTTTTCAAATTGTCTTGAATGTTTATCTATACATGTATTTGATGTAAAATATAGTATCGTTGAGTTAGTATCCCATAACAAGTTTCGAACTAACTTTGCGGCTAGCTTAATCAGTGTAAATTTTCCCTATATATTTATTAATGCATACGTAAGACTACTATTGAGATGGTCTCATGGCCAACTCTATAGAACCGGCGTGTGTATCGAGCAACGCGCTCAGACTTGAGTTTACAGGACTAAAAACGTCTATAAAAACTCGTTTTCTACTAAATTAGTACGTAATATTACAAGTGATCGCTTATAACTCTTTAATTTGTAAACCCTACTTTAGCTCTTATAGTTTTTCTTTAAACCTCGTTACATACTAAGTACAGACGTATTTTTCACGTGTCCATATATAAGCCCTTTGTCAGTCGCGTAACATACAAAAAAATACAGTTGAATTGATGAAAGTAAAAAATGTTTTTAAAATTGTTTATAATAGTGTATAATAATTGATAACCTCCTTCTTTGAAGTCAGTTAAAAATACAGGGAACGTCGTATAGGTTTGAACCTGAAAAACAGCGCTTGACCTTTCAACATGCAAACTGACAAAGCCACACTCCGGCCGCCCCACTTCTAGTTAGCTTCAACACCCACGTAGTATAGTTTTGTATATTGAAGGTATCTGCGATGGAAAGACCTAGCTTTTTTTATTACAACTACCGTAAGACGTGTCATACTTTCTAGCGGTGACGTGACCTAATACGAACTCGAGTTTAATGTCTAAAACATGTACGAAATATGTACGAAACACATACATACATACATACTATCACGTCTTTATCCCTAATGGGGCTGACAGAGCATTTTGGGTCTTGCGGTTCTATGCAGAGCCCAGGGCCGCAAGACCCAAAAGCCACTTTTAGCGTCATGGTGGGCGAGAAGATGGAAAAGCAATCAATACAGTGATGGGTTGCTAGCCGCATCGCCTGTTAACATGATTTGCATTTTTGCCCATTCCCTCGATCGGCTTTTACGATCTGCGTGGGAAGAGAAGCAGCTGGTACATTCTAAGTTTTTTTTTATTTCTCCCAGACCAGCATGGGAGATATGTACGAAACGGTACGTTAAATTACATAAAAAGTACTATAAAGATTTTGCACAGACACAGACATTATTACGGGTTACTCACGTATAGAGTCAGCTACTGTACGACATGTTTCGACCTCATTCGAAGGTCTTCATCAGGGAAAATGTGACAAGAGGACGCGTATACACCATGTCGACTCGAGACACACTCTCCGTAACCCGCTTAATTCATGCTAAGACCAGGCTTTCTTTACTGCTATTTGAATCACCGACAATCATTGCCATCTCGGCCGTTCGTTTTTGTTTGTGGTTCGTACCTATATGTAGAGTGAAGATTTGTTTTTTGTTGTTCGCACACTCTTTTTACAAAGCTCAATCACTGTATTCCACGTCCAAGATAACTCAAAGCTTTCTTCTCGATTGAAATTGGGATGCTTTAACTAATAACAGTCATATGATCGCGAAATTATAAAATATTAAACTGGCGTAAACTCTCAGCTTTGCAACAGTTCTTGCAATTGTTTTACTAAAACGTTTAGCATGCTTTCAAACTTAAATCAAATTAGTTTTAACAAAAATATACTAGGTAAGAAGAAGGTATATAAAGAAGTTGCAACTATAACTATCCAAATGATGTGTTCACAAGTCCAAAAATAAAAGGCAATCAATTTCTTTTGTTTCTACAAATGTCGACAAAGCTCGCGACATTCCCGCTCGCAATAACCAGCAATCTCGGTGATACCAAGATAGGGATTGTTTATTGGAATTCTCGAAGCGACATTGATGATTCCTTGTGGCTTTAGTGTATTTAAGTCGATTTAGCAATTATTGAAAGCTATATTAAAATTATCTTTTGCATAGTATACATTGAAAGAACTGGTTAACAGCGTTCGCGGACAGAACGGGATGTCGCAGGCAAAGGGAGGCTTATGGCCAGTAGTGGGTTTTTGAAAGCTAAAGATGATAATTATAGTGTCATTTGTTATCACTGTTAAATTCTAAGTACCAACATGTATTTTTATCAACCGCAAGAGCTTATTTGATACGGTCGGATAATAGTTTTTTCAGGCACCAATCTTAGTTCGTATTTTGTAATGGAATCAACAAAGTGTTTATTTTAGTCTACGCTTTGTACATTTACAGATTGTTCCAAATAAAATATACACAGTGAAAGTTCAAAAATAGGCAACAATCAATTCCTTTTGCTTTTGAGTTGTCGACAAAGCTTGAGACATTCCCGCTCGCAATAACCAGCTATCTCGGAGACACCGAGATTGCAATTGTTTATTGGAATTCTCGAAGCGACATTGACAATTCCTTGTAGGAAATATACAAGATCCAATATAAATATAGGACTTCAAGCATATTTTGCATATGCCCACTCGTGGATACAGTACGTATTGTATTATGGGGTCTCAGTACCGATTCAAATGACGTGTTAGTATCTCAAAAACGATGTATCCGGATACTAGCAAGAATAAAACAAACAGACAGTTGCCGGCAATACTTCGTTAAATATAATATTCTTACCCTTATTGGAATTTACATTTTCGAACTTTGCAAATTTGTAAGACAAAATGAACACCTTTATACTGTTGCAAAAGACACCTACACCCGCGAATATGACTTAAGGAACAAGAATAATCTGGCCCGACCTGCAGTCCGATTGCAGATGACCAACGAAAGTCCTTATGTCATGTCTATTTTAGTATATAATAAAATACCTCTTAATATAAGGACCATTGTAAAGGATAGCACGTTCCTCAGTACATTAAAAAAATATTTAATTAGAAAATGTTATTCCACGATTAACGAATACTTCGACGATAAGGAAAATAGATAAATATATAAATATTTTTAGCAAGTGCCTGTTATAAAAGAAGCTTAAATATTTTTTCAGTTAGTTTAAATTGTAAGAAATATAATAATCACATTAAGTGTAAATGTAGTACTAATCTTTATTAAATGTAGCGCCCTACTAGGGTCTCATGTGCACTTTGTAAACTAAATTTAAGATTTACAATTGTATGTGCATGAAAACATGAAATAAATAAATGAAATAAATGGAATGACTGTGAAGGTTAAATTGAAAAACCGTTTGTATTCTGCAGGTAATATTAAAAGGTGATTTACAATTAGTTTTATCTATTTGTAACTGAACTATAAAGTACCCATAAGCCATTAATAAACATTGGTGACCAAGGGCTTTGAGAAGTAAGTATTAAGGCCCATTTAAATGGTGCAAGTTTCTTGCCTCTTTGCATACCATTTATTGAAGCAATAGATAACCTGTATCGTCTAAACGAAACGTTAGTCAAACAAATCATTTATTGCTTCAATAAATTGGTATGCGACAGGCAAGAAACCTTCACCGTCTAAATGGGGCTTTACTCTTTATAACTATTGTGTTAACTGATTGCTATAACAAAATATACTGAAACTATTTTAAGGGTGTATTCAGTACATAATATTAAACAACTTTCCCCAAGGACATGTATCGAAATATGAAAAGTAATTTTTGACCTCCCGTACAAGTTGACCGATCAGATGATACGAATTTGAACGGAAAGCCAAAAATTATTTTTCATATTTTGACATATGTTCCTTGGGGAAAATGGTTCAGTATTACGGACTGAATTCACCCTTAAAATAGTTTCAGTATATTTTGTTAGACTTTATAAAGAACCTTATAAAAAATAGAGAATCCAAAAATAGAGACTAATTTTCTTCCTTTTATTCTACTTTTCGACGCTCGTCGCGACATTCCCGCTCGCAATAACCAGCAATCTCGGAGATACCGAGATTGTGATTGTTTATTGGAATTCTCGAAGCGACAGTGACAATTCCTTGTTGCGACGTACCTTGAATTGAGGTCGATTTGGAAGACAGACCGCTAGATGACAACAAGTCAAATGAGACTCATTTTTCTAAACGTCAAAACAAACATTTTCTATGGGGTTCGTTTAAAAACGTGACGTCATGCTTTTAATTGAAGTTAATAGCGCTCTTGATAATAGTTGTTCGGGATAGAACATAAAACCATGTTTTTAATTAATTTCTTTATTTGGATGATCTTTTTACAATAGACGAATGGCGGAAGAGAGAGATCACAGGCAATGTTGCCATGACACAAAAAAATTACCCCCCTTTTGGAAGTCGGTTAAACATGTATGCATTGTTGCCATAGTTGCAACATGCTGCAGGCCTCACAGCCTTTGGACAAATTTAATTACAATTTTTATAAAACAAATGTTATGCTTTACTACTGTAAACAAGCACATAAACTAGTTGAGGCCTGCTTTAAATTAGGCATAAAAATTTAAATTATTATGCACCTATGTTGTAAACTATATTCTTAGCCCTATGAGGAAATCTTGGGATGACAGTAAATGTTGTCCTAAGAATAAGTATACAACATAAGTACTTGCAAAAATGGACTTATGTAGTTGCATTTTTATTAATTTGTGAAAAAACAGAGTGCCCAAACTACATTACTAACATTTATTTTCCTTCTTCATAAATAGGCAATTGAGCTATTATGTATAGCTCTCCGCTGAGTTCCAGAGCCAGTCTCAACCTCTACAACTCTTACACGACCATCAGGTCCTGGAAATAAATTTGTAATTCTGGCTAGTGGCCACTGTAACGGGGAACAATTATCTCCAATTAACAAAACTAATTGTCCTATTTCTAAATTTGGTTTAACAATATGCCAATAGGACACTTTTCTGCATTATTTAACCTAATATCATGTTGACACTGTTTTGCGACGTTTTATTTTATGAACTATATCGAATAATTTTGATACAGTTCATAAAAAGTTAAGTTGACGACCTCCGGGGCGTAGTGGTCACCATGCTAGTCCGCCACCCAGAGGTCCCGGGTTCGATTCCTGGTAAGGGCAAGTTGGAAAATGGCCTTTTTCAAATTGTGCTGGGTCTTGGATGTTTATCTATATAGTATTTGTTATAAAATATAGTATCGTTGAGTTAGTATCCCATAACACAAGTCTCGAACTTACTTTGGGGCTAACTCAATCAGTGTAATTTGTCCCTATATATTTATTTATTTTTTATTTATTTATTTTTGACACTGTTATCTACCCAATGGGCTTTTTACATTCTTCTTCTTCCTATTGAGTGTGTGACTAGTTAAGACTAGAGTCAGATTTTTCGAGCCTAAAGACTAATAACTAGTAACAAGTAACAACATTGCCGTGTGGTTTCCAGCAGAGTAGAATAGGACCACTCCAAGTCCTCCCGTAGATGACGTAGAAGGCGACTTAGGAAATACAAGCTAAACAAAGCTTATAAACATCAATGAGACCTCTCCAACCCGTCTGGCCAGCGTGGAGTGTAGGCCAAATCCTCTAGCTGCTATTGCTAATTATGGCTCTGGTAGTAGAGAGAGGGTCGTGCTCCTGCAGTGGACTAAAAAAGACCTGATGATGATGATGATGATGATGGTGATGAATTAACAACTGTCATTATTACCAGCCTTAGTTACCAGCGTTCTTGGCACCATGCGACCCTGGTCACGATATTATTGAGTAATTTTTTCCCTTCCTTACACCTCTCCCCCTTTTTCACCTTGTGGAGGGTGTTGAGTGGTCGGGTACCTGGCCGCCTCGACAAGGCAAGAACGGGGGGGAGGTGCGAGGACGGTACGGGGATGCATTTTGCGCAGGACATTAGTAGATTCAGTTCTGTATGTTATACTTATATTCATTATGTTATGGTAGTACAAAGAGAGTCGTGCTCCTACAGCGGAGACTAAAAAAAGACCCGATGGTGATGATGACATCGGTGTATGATCATTTAATAAATAATTCAGCATGTCCAATGCCTTTTATGCCCCCAGACTGCGTTTCCACTGAAGCGGAGAGGAGAGAAATTGACCAATCACAATGCTCGAAATCTCCTCTCCGCTTCGCTTTAATTCAAACAGCAGAGCGGAGATTTCGAGCATTGTGATTGGTCAATTTCTCTCCTCTCCGCTTCAGTGAAAACGCAGCCTAAAGCCCCAGTACAGAGAGGGTCGTGCTCCTGCAGTGGAGACTAAAAAAGACCTGATGACTATAATAATGATGATATCAGTGTGTGATCATTTAATAAAATATCCAGTATGGCCAATGGACCTAATGCCTCCCAGACCAAGCCCCACAGCAAACAATGTGGTATTTGCCGCGGAAACAATAGGCCGCAGGCAGGTGCATTTGAATTATTTGCACATACCTACATCTACATATACGGGGTGATAGCAGAACCGAATAGTGAAAACATATTTACACGTCATTCGAAAATATATAACCGGCCAAGTGCGAGTCGGACTTGCGCACAAAGGGTTCCGTACCATTATCTATAAAAATCAAGTTTTTTGTATTATTATAATTTTTTTTGTATTATTAATTGAAATAAAATAAATATTTAAGGGGGGCCCCTTAAATATTTATTTTATTTCAATTTTTTTATTTATTATTAATCTATCAAACCCCGACGGTTCACATGTGAACCCGTTAACAATAGAAATCTATTGTGTCTGCGATTCCGGTCGTTGACGGGTTAAAGTAAAAATAAAACTGAGTATTTTGTGAATATTTCAAGTGCCTACCTGTTGCCATTATTAATTTCGAGCAAAAAAGGGCAAAAAAATCGCGTTTGTTGTATGGGATCCCCCTTAAATATTTATTTTATTTTGTTTTTAGTATTTGTTGTTATAGCGGCAACAAATACATAATTTGTGAAAATTTCAACTGTCTAGCTATCGCGGTTCTTGAGATACAGCCTGGTGACAGACAGAGGACAGACGGACACACGGACAGTCAGCGAAGTCTTAGTAATAGGGTCCCGTTTTTACCCTTTGGGTACGGAACCCTTAAAAGGGAAATCTAATAGAACCAAGCGGCTTTTCGCGGGATGATGGCAAGAGACCATCCATTCCATTCTTCCATGCTGGTCTGGGAGAAAAGAAAAAACTTAGAATGTACCAGCTGCTTCTCTTTCCGCGCAGATCGTAGAAGCCGATCGAGAGACTGGGTGCATATTGGAGTCATGTTAATAGGTGATGCGGCTAGCAACCCATCACTATTTTGATTCCTTTATCCACCTTCTTGCCCCCATCAAGCTAAAAGTGGCCTTTGAGTCTTGCAGCCCTGGGCTCTACCTGCTTAGACCCGCAAGACTCAAAATGCTCTGTCTGCCCCATTAGAGAGAAAGACGCGATAGTATGTATGTATGTATGGCAAGAGACAAATTCAATATAAAATTAGTTATTAGACATTAAAAGTGGCTTGAGCTCAAAGTCGGCAATCGCAACTACGGAACCCCACACTGCGCGTGGCCTGACACGCACTTTGCCCATTATTTAGTATTGTAGTAAGTAGTATTCTTATCTTTATTTTAGTTTAAAGGAAATTTGATATGTATATCTATTTTTTTCGTTTTTTTAATAAATGATTTCTTAACATTTACATGACTTGGTAATAAACTACAAATAATTATGGTTGTCTGGGAAAGAACGCTTTTAGCGTTAAGTCCGCCAGTTATGAACAGTTGTTAATTGTAGATCAATAAAGTTTTAATAATGAAATAAAATTTATTTTATAAACCATTAAAATCATTAACAACACAAATATGTGCTTTATCAATTCCAAAACTCTCACCTTTTATATTTCCAAGCATTTAATACTTATTTTAGTCAGGCCAGTGTAATTTTATTAAATAATTCCATTACCTCTCGTCACTACGCAGTTGACTCGAATTTTCCAACTTAGAACATCCTGTATGCAGCCTGCGTCAGAAGTTGTGCCGTTGTTTAATACATATTAATAGCTTTCACATGAGATATATACGACTCTACTTAGAGCTCGCAACTTGTGTACTATAAATACCTATTTACTAAGATAAATCCCTTAATCCTAGTTTACGAGTAATGAAGACAAAAATGAGTGAGAATTAGGTTCTAATTTTGATGGGTAGTGCTACAAGGTAGTGTTTGAAATCTGTGCCGAATTTTCTAGCTGCATACACCAAATAGTTTAACGCGGAAATGCCGCCAGTCTCTTGGGCACTCTACCCTGCGAGCGCAGCGATTTAGGCTCAATTTTTTATATAAATTGATGTTTGTTTTTTATCTAGTTTAGTTTTTATCAATACTTAGTTATATTTAGTTTTTAGTTATTTTGTGTGTAATTAAATAAGTTACTGATGAATGTTAAGAGAATAAAATCACTTGATTTAGATATTATTCCAAACTTTGTAAATCGAATAGTTTAAAAATTTAAAGTAAGGGAACATTTTACTGAAAAGCCGTTTATCCAGTTACATGATAACATATACCACGGAATTAGAACTAGTTAGTATTTACTTTAAAATGAGTCTATTAGGCATGACGAATGGAAAAATATTTTTGGTCCATCGGTTAGATTATTAAAAAATATTGTACACGATTTTTTTCTTTCCTCTGAGAAACCAAAAATGACAAAGATACAGCGCATTGAAATTTTGCGTGACGTCACACTTAAGCACGATTTTTACTTAAGTGTGACGTCCCAAGCCCCCGCTCCGTAACTTTGACGCTCCGTATCTTTGTGAATTTTCACCTTTTTGTAAACTGAAAAATACACGTACAACACTTAAACGGATTACTCACGTAACCTGTTTACTAAACATGATAGGTAATGATTGTATCACGTTAGTTTTAATCAAAAAAATACGGGTCCATTATTTTTGGATAATCTCAAAGACGGACTAATTACAATCATACTTTTCGGACCCTGTCGTCACCCCTGTTAAAGCCTTTAATTTGATTGAACTCTACCCGGTAAAATCAAATTTATTTTATTGGCTGGCTGCATTGCCATAAAACGTGGCAATGCAGCCAGCCTTCTGGGCACGTTACCGCAGGGTAAAAATTACCGGGCCCGTATGTAGTGTATTGTAGTGAGTAGTTTTGTAATCTTCGTTTTAGTTTTTAAGAAAATTTAATGTGTATATATATATAATTATTTTTCGTCGTAATAAAAGTTTTTTAATTTATTTTTGTTTTATTTTATTATTTAATGGCGTTGGCTCCACGTCGAATTTACCGTAACTTCACATACAGCCTATAGAAAGCAGACAGTTTAGACACTTCTAACAATATACCTTATTTGTCAAGGTTTCATGATATCATTAAAGATTCGAGGACAGATAATACAATTACCTTTTATAACCAATTGGCAAAAACGGAGGAGGTTATCGATTCTTCGCGATCTCTTTTTTATGTTTGCCCACCGATAATTAAAAGACGTCGATTCTTTTTTGTTTAACGGGGTAAACTAGCACGGTGGTCCCATAGAAATTTTATCAAAGTCGGTTGTGTAATTTGGGGGTGAAGTCTGCTTTTAGTCTCGGATAATTATTTGGCTTTGCCAAAGTCGGGTAATAAGTAAATTGTAACCAACTTAGATTGCAATCAAAACAAGCCTTTAACGACCTTAAAATACGTAATTCTGTTGACAATTTCCTTCCTTTTCTAAACGCGGTAGGTTTTCTACAACACTGTGTTATAAAGTTCCAGAAACTTAATAAGGGAGCCAATTTGAGAAGGCCACAGTTGTTTCTGCATATTCCGCTGCATTTTCCACTAAAATCTCTGATACGCCGAGAAAAACAAAGTGTACGTAAATTCTGTTAAATAAGGCAGTAATTTGGAAGGAAACTATGTTGTGCATGTGCATTTTTTACACGCTTTTACATTTTTGCAAATGTTTGGTAGAGGTTTAGAAGAAGTTAAAAAAAAACTTATGACTATCGTATATCTAAGCCACATGTAAGTAAACAGAAAATTTTTTTCCCGTGCGCGATTTTTAGAGCAATAGAAATGCAATCCGCATTTATATTGCTCTAAAAATTGCGCACGGGTTAAAAAAAATATTATTTTATTTTGTCTGTCAACTAGATTATCCAAGAATAAAGGACCAATTTTTTACGTTTAGCATACAATGCCATGCCGTGTGGTTTAGAATAGAGCCACTCCAAGTCCTCCCGTGGATGTCGTAGAAGGCGACTTAGGACATACAAGCAAAACAAAGCTTATAAACATCAATGAGACCTCCAACCCGTCTGGCCAGCGTGAAGAGTGTAGGCTAAATCCTCTGGCTGCTTTGGCCAAGTATGGATCTGGTAGTATACAATTCCTTACAATGGTGATAGCCGTTATGAATATATTATAATTCAAAAATACTAATTTATGAATAAATATTAGTATCTGTGTAAAAAAATGTGTAAAGCGAAATAAAGTTCAAAAAACTCCAATCAGACTCAGAGACAGCGGACCAAAGTGAACTTTTCCAAAAATCCACAGGTGCAAAACACAGGACTAATTTTGGGGAGTTTGGCGCCTCGCTGTCTGCCCCCTTGTGAGACAAAGACTGTTTGTTTTGCGAAGTCCTACCAGACTAGTCCGGCCCAGTGACCGAGTCCCCGATCGACCGACGCAGGCGCGGAGCCCCGCCGCCGCACAGTCGCGCGTCACACCGCGCCCTAGCCGCGCGCCTCATCACCTCGGCTCCGAAACCTAAACCACTCGCCACCACATCTCACTTAATTCGATTTGTTTACCATCACGTGGATAGCACCTAACCATGGCAGCGCTCACGTGACTTCTCCACCAACGATCTAAGGTAAACTAAACACCAAACTCTCCCGTCTAATCTTTCAGAATCGATCTTTCAGAATGTGTTTCCACGTGTCTAAAAACCGGTTATTACGGACGATTCAACTGTCCTTTTGTTCTGGGAATTGTTCAATAGGTTTCGTTTTACTTGTGTCACTTAAGGTTCGGGGAGGTTGCCATTAGCGTGATTGGAATAGTTATTAAAAGAAGTATGACAGTTGTTATTAGGTACGTTTCATCGACAAAAATAAGCTATTGTGGTAGGTTTTAGCAAATTAAACCTTGGGTTGCTTGAAGCTTAATATTATTTTCTTGAATATGTAATTTTTTTCATTTGCAAGGACTTATTTCAAAGTTTTGAAAATATTTTCGAAATTTAACAAAATTGTTGTATATTTATCTCTCAATGTCAAGGTAAATTCGTTTTAAAGGAAAAGCATTTTAACATGTAAGACATAGATTTTTTTTAATTAAACTTCAAAACGTTTCATACTACTTTTATACTGAACGTCCCTACGGAAAACTGGCGGAAAATGTGCATAGTTATTTTTGTTTAAGACAAGAATTGTAGAGGAATTTTAATAAAAAGATAAAATGTTACACTTACTTCATATATTTAATTTCTGAGACTGAGTGTAATACTTAATTTGAGGCAATTAAATATTACCTATAAAATAAATAACTATATGTATAACTAAAACTTTACTATGAAACGGAATGCAGTTACAATTATTCTACGAAATTAATTTCCATTGAGAAAAACAGCTGAACGTTCCATTTCACGCGACTGATATCTCGTTATCTCGTAATCGTAGTATTTATCTTTATTTACGTAAACGATATGAAACACCATTGTTTATTTACTTGCGTCAATCAGATAGTGAATGAAAAACTGACAAACATACAGCGTTTCTTAGAAACGTTACAGAAAAAAATCAGAAGATTAAACTTTTATATATTTATAAAAATATATTTATTCATTGATATAAGTAAATTATATTATATTATTAATAAAATAAATATAACTATAAATATAAAATTTATTTAGGTACTGATTTTTAACAGCTCTACGATGTTCGGATTATTATCCAAATTAATAAAAATAAAAATGTTTTTTTTATATGTTTTAATTTGTTTAATTTATGAAGTTTATTGCTCACAATAATATCATTGATTAAATACAATGCTAATGCATTATCTACCAATTTGCCTATTATTCGTTTTGGAAATCCTTGGGGGAGGCAAATGTCCAGCAGTGGACTTCCTGTGGCTCATATTATGATAATGATGATCCGTCATATCACTATATTTTGTTGTATTTCATATTCCAAACAATAAAAAATAAAAACATGTTACATTTTGATTTTCCCGTCCGCCAACAACGCAGCATTTTCCTTTTTCGAAGAAATAATTATTTTTCCATTAACATGAATCTGGATTTTCGGCGAAACGTTTGCCTAATTAAGTTTTTAATTAATCTACTTCAATCTGTTAATGGTTTGTATGAAATTGAAAATAAGTATTTGTAATTACATACATGACAGCTATATCGTTTATGGTGGTTAAATATTTTGAGTGTTCCAGTCCTAAACAGACAGAGCTGCAGGACTCAAAGGCCAGTTTTCGCGGGATGGTGGGTGAAAATATGGTAAAAATAATCAAAATAGTAATTTAGATTGCCTCATCGTCTTTTAACACGATTTGTATGCTCCCCATTTCCCCCGATTGGCTTTTACGATCTGCGTGGGAAGAGAACCAATCTTAATTTTTTTTCCCAGATCTGAATGTGTATAGGTTGAAGTTACTTTCCCTTCTAGAACATTATATAGGTACATTTCTAGTCAAAAACTTACTCTATCTTCCCTGTACCTGAATCCGTCCTTTTTTTATAGCCATTTAGGTCCCATTAAGGCAAAAACCTAAGTCTATTATTTATCGTCCTAAAATCCAGACAACTTGAAAATTATGTTAATGACTTAGCAAATATTACTTTTTAGGGATCCGCTTCTGAAATATTTGGTTTCTGAAATGTTTGGTTGGTTGGGTCAAATTTTTGTTAAAGTTAAGTGCCCTATACCTCTATTTTCTAAACGGTTATATATGGATACGTGAAAAATTTCACAGCAGTAGTATATATAACGAAGTTTAAAGTTAAACTGTCAGAGCTAAGATATAGATTCACAAATTAAAAAGTTATAGGCGACCAACTTAGCGCTATTTTTGATGTGCTCTGTGTAATAGTTTTTATGTAATTTAGTACTATTCGTGGGAACCTTTTATTGGCTTTCCGATATTCATTCAAATTGTGTTAATAATTGTATTAGCTGTTGGATCCCCTTGAAAATAAATAAATAAACTTATATAATATACTCGGAAAATATATAGTTTTTAGACATTTTTAGTGGCAAACCTCAAAATCGGCATTCGCAACTACAGAACCCTATATTGTGCGTGGTCCGACATGCACTTGTCCGGTTTTATATAAACCTATGTATTCCTTTTATATGAAACCTAACATACAAGCTAAAATTATTATACATCTAATATCCCAAAATAAGAAATAAGTCATAAATATGGTTGTTTATTCCCAATCATGAAATTAGTTTGACATCTCCCGAAGTGAACGTGACTGATCCAGATAAAAGTTGGATAGACTCCGTCGTCGAAACTTATAGTATTGACAGCCGTACGACCGTATTCAATTTATTTTGCATGAGATTACGTGTGTATGGATATTATCAGCTTCTAAAAGAAACAAATAACGTATTTTTCACTTTCGTATTTTAACATTCACTTTCATAGAATCAGAGCTTTAAAATAAATACAAGAATAAATTGTGCCGTGTGGTATCCGGCAGAGTAGAATAGGGCCACTCCAAGTCCTCCCGTGGATGTCGTAGAAGGCGACTTATAAAAATTAATGAGACCTCTCCAACCCGTCTGGCTAGCAAGGAGAGTGTAGGCCAAGTCCTCTGGCAAAGTATGGCTCTGGTAGTTCAGAGAGGGTCTTGCTTGTGCAGTGGAGATAGAAAGAACTGATGATGATGATGTATATCAGTCATCTGATAACGTTGTACTATGTAAAAAAAAAACGCTTTTAGTGATACGACCATGAAGTTAGACCTCTAACTTAATAGAGACATAAGACACTACTTTGTAAATTTTTATGTCATGGTTTTTTTTGTGTATCTATGAATATGATTTTTTTTTGGTGTTCAATAATGAATTACTTACGTGTACTGAGCTACGAGCTCACTACGTTAATCCGAATTATCTTTGTCCGAAAAACTGTTTAACCCAAAACCGTTCGTCATTGCTCGTACTCGTAGTATTGGCTCTGTAAGCAATAGATCTAGCGACTTTCACACCTATGGCTTCGTTATTTCAAATACTATCAAAAATTGAATCGACAGCGAAAATATCGATCCTGCAGATATGAATTTTCCGGGGTCCAGTGATCATTTGAAATAAATTATTTGAAAGGAAAAGAAGATATTTAAAAATTTGTCTTGACCAAGCCCTAGATAACCCTTCAAACTATATCATGAATGTTTATGTATTGTTAACAGTTTAAAGTGAGAATGTGAAGCTTTTTACGCACATTTGCGAAAAAGTGCCACTTTTAGCTAATGTATCCTCTCTACCTGTCTACAGAACAGACGGACATTCTTAAGCATTTTACTTAAGCTGAAATGCAATGCGGGATATGATCAGATTCTAGAAACTAATATAGCATTTTTTCACTTGCGTCTTTTAACATTCACTTTCATAGAATCAGAGCTCTAAAATGAATGAAAGAATAAATTTCCTCGTTTTAATATTCAAAAAGAATAATAGAACGCTGGGTAACAATGTATGCAAATAAGGCTTCGTTCACCTACGCTGTATCTTAGCGGAAATTTAGATGCTACTAGTGCCTCAAATTTCCGCCAGGCCCACGGGATTAAATACATGTTTATGATGAAAACCGAGAACTACATTGTAGCTATCTATTGCTACCTATAGTATATACTTGTACATGGAATAGTGTCATGAATGCATAGGTACCATTTTTTTGGTTAGTTCTAATCCGTTGTATTTTATGACACTATTCTATATATCATACTATAGTTAGCAGTAGTAACTTGGTCAATAAGTAAATATTGACCGGTCAAGAGCGAGTCGGACTAGCGCACGAAGGATTTCGACCATTATCTATAAAAATCACGTTTGTTGTATGGGAGACCCATTGAAATATTAATTTTATTCTGTTTTAGTATTTGTTGTTAAAACGGCAACAGAAATACATCATCTGTGAAAATGTCAGCTGTCTAGCTATCACAGTTCATGAGATACAACTTGGTGACAGACAAACGGACAGCGGAGTCTTAGTAATAGGGTCCTGTTTCCTTTGGAAAGGCCCCCTAAACATTGATAAGTATCTTATTTTGGAAAAACTTTAGAATTTTATTTGTATAAAAAGGTAATAACTTTTAAAAGGACGATTGTCTTGCTAACTAATTGAAAAAAAAACTGTCAGTATTATAAAATTGAATGTATTTAAAAAACAATCTTTATTTAGAAAAGGTCGAAAGAAAATATGAATGTCTGCTTTTCACCTCCCTCCAACATTTTTTAAATATTTTTATTTGAGTTTATGATTTTCAGTTTTTGTGGCCACAATGACTTTACCATTACGGGATACGCAAGTTTGCAAATAGTCAAATCAGATACTTTTTTCTAAACGTCAAAAAACAGTTTCTATGAGATTTTGTATGAAATACAGTCGGATGTCATAGTTTTTTGGAGTTAAATAGCGCTCATATTCTCAGTTTTCTGCAATAATCAATGTAAAATCACGTTAAAATGGATATATTCAAAGACAAGTGACATTATTTTGCTACGTTTTATTTTGTTATCAGTACAAAACAATTTATTTTTGGCTTAAGAAAATACCCAATTAACCGCGATCAAATTAAGTTTTGACCGGATATTTCTAAAACTCTATTACCAACATGATCTCTCTCTGGCAGACAGTCTGCCTTTTTCTACTTAGTCGTTTATAAAAACTTGCTAAGTGTATTTCGGCTACATTATGGTAGCACTTTAAAAAGTCCTAAGTTTTAAACATACCACCTACATGTTACATAGCTTTGTAAGATAGTTATGCTGTATTCGTGGCACACAAAGATTTCGCGGTTGCTGCCAACTTTTCTGGCACAATCAATTGTCTCATTTGAAGCGGATGGGGGAAGAATTCCTAATTTTGAACTAGATTTCAATAGTTGCGAACAGCGAAATGAGATTTTACTTGTTTCTTTGTAGAATATTATGCAACAGTTGTATGCAGCTAATATGCATAAGTACGTCAAAAAATGCTCGATGGCGTCTGGCGTCGCCTTACTAGTTTTTTTATATATTGGCAGTATGGTAAATCTATAGACAAAAAAGTTCTAGGTCTATAGCCAAGCGTAGAGTCTGTGCGGAAAGAGAACCGTCGTGGCGTAAAATCAAACTAACAAAATCTTTTTTATATGACAACCCAACACCCATCTGTCAAATGACAAACTCTACGTCATCTTTGTTTATGAAGATAGCATCTGAAAACATATAAAAATATATCTGCATTTACAGCCATTACATGTAATGTGAATAATATATGAAAATATAATTTATCCAATAGCCGTCATAGTTTCAAAATATCAAGAACTTTATAGTCGCATTATAATGACACAACAGTGTTGTCAACATAACAAATACGGATATTAAACACAACTGCGCCCTCAAATCCTACGACGGTTCTCTTTCCGTACAGACTCTATCTTCTTGGCGAAATAACGACACATGTGCTATTATGAGGAATAGAGTATAGACTTTTCTGAAATTATATTATCAATATTCCTATATTAGTGTTCGGGACCATATAAAAGACAGATAACAGGAGTAGAAAAAATAAGTAACGTTTTTAAAGTTATATTTTTACCAGTTTATGGACACGGAAAATGTGTAGCTATATAGAGTGTTTGTCAAATGGTCCTATAGAAATTTTATCATAATCGGTTGAGCAATTTGGGAGTGAAGACGGGTTTTAGTTTTGAAAAATTATTTTGTGTATGGGGTTGCTCGCATCGTTGATTAACATGATTCGCATTTTGTCCATTTCCTCGATCGGCTTTTACTATCTGCGCAGTAGGAGAAGCATTTTAAGTTTTTTCCTTCTTCCCAGACCAGCATGGAATATATATAAGAAGAACACGGTTAGAGTTATGTCTGCATATAACCGCATCAGCCCTACTCGAGCGTTGCTTATCCTAAAGAAATTATTTTATGACCTCTTTGAAAAATCTCATGAAGTCCCTTGGGAAAACCGTACGCGGAGGAAAAAATATATGAAACCCTTCCGTACGTGATGCTTTTGGTTCATTTCAAGGTGATATCTGAGAGTGATATCTATATTATATACTAGCTGCCCCCCGCGGTGTTACCCGCGTCTAAAGTATGTGTTAATCCAGGGTGTCAGCTTCCTAAATACCAAATTTTATCAAAATTGGTCCAGCCGTTTGTGCGTGAATAAGTAACAAAAATACACACACACACACAAATTTTCGCCTTTATAATATAAGTGTGATTTGACTGTCTCCGTGGTCCGTATTTCGTTTTTTTTAAAGTTTTTGACTGTTATTTTATTATCATTATAATATAGTGATCTAGTATAGCCTGTGCTTCGATTTATTACGGTTATGTTCCACGTTGTATATGTAAATTTAGATAATAAGTTATTCTATATGCCAAATTTAATTATATACCGTTTAGGTGTTTTGGCGTGAAAGCAGAACAAACATTCGTACGTCACATCCATACAAATTTTTGCATTTATAATATTAATTATCTGTACCCGCGGGCTTCGCTCCCCGTGCGAATTTCGGGATAAAAACTATCCTATGTCCTTCCATGAGTCTCAAACTATATCTATATCAAATTTCATCCAAATCGGTTTAGTAGTTTAAGCGTGAAGAGGTAACAAACAAATATACAAACTCACTTTCGCATTTACAATATTAGTAGGAAGTAGGAAAGGATTATGATTGTATGTTCTTAGACAGTTAAAGAAGGTAGGTTTTTTTTATTTTTAAAAAAAGTAACTATTTTGAGCAAACTCAGTCCACGGTACCTACTTGCTATAAAAAAGTTACTGAAATCGAAAAAAAATTTCGTCCTCTGAAACAAAATTCGTTAGGTCGAGCTCTGGTTTGTGTGGGAAGCCGAATATTTTTTTTCCATTTTTCGTTAATTGTTTTTATGACAAGTTCAGTATTATGAACAGAACTTGCTCTTAATATTTGGCTGGTGGTTAAAAAGTCACTCTGATATACTAGGTAAATCTTTTTTCTTTTCTATTTTATATACGCTCCCACCTCATCTATCACCTGTCATAAAATTCCCAAACGTATATACTGGTACACAGCGCTAAGCGTAACGAATAAAAAATATATATAAGACAACATAAACATATGTTGATAAACCCCAAAAGGCGGGCATAAAAGTATAAGTTTATAGTCTCGCAAAATTACCAACATATAAGTGAAGCCACGCAGTTCAACTAGTGAAAATATATGTTTGTTGGCAAGATATAAAACTGCCCGGGTAGTTAAGTTATGTGGAGTTATCACGTTAGTCCGTGTAAGTGTTATTTTACTCGCTTTTAAGTATTTTACCCCTATATCTTGGTTATTTACGAATGCCGTTTCACCCCGCTATAAATGCTGCTTAATTTTAAACAGCACTTTCTGTTTAATGGTATGGAGATTCCTGTTAATTCTTGGATACGAAGTCCTAGCCTTGTCTTAGTTGCACATGTACAAAGTGGAAGGGACATAGCTGTAATAAATATGATAAATATAAATATATAGGGACAAATTACACTAATTAAGCTAGCCCCAAAGTAAGTTCGAGAATTATGTTATGGGATACTAACTCAACGATACTATATTTTATAACAAATACATATATAGATAAACATCCAAGACCCAGGACAATTTGAAAAAGGCCAATTTCCAACTTGCCTTGACCGGGAATCGAACCCGGGACCTCTGGGTGGCGGACTAGCATGGTGACCACTTCGCCACGGAGGTCGTCGTAATGGTATGGAGATTCCTGTTAATTCTTGGATACGAAGTCCTAGACTTATCTATGAGTTGCACATGTACGGAGTGGAAGGGACGCACAGATACATTTTCACGTCTATATCCCTGACGGGGTAGACAGAGCCTAGGGCTGTTAGGCCCAAAGGCCTCGCTTAGCGTGGTGGTGGGCGTTAAGATGGAAAAGGAATCAAAATAATGATGGGTTGCTAGCCGCATCGCCTATTGCCATGATTCTAATCTCGTCCATGGTGGGAAGAGAAGCAGCTGGTACATTCTAAGTTTTTTCTTTTCTCCCAGACCAGCATGGAAGGGATGTAGCCGTAATAAATAGAACCACGGGCTTTACTAGATCACTGTAGTATAATGAAATTTAAATAACAGTCAAATCCTAAAAAAAGTAAAAAAAAATCGACGTTTTCATACGAAAGTGTGTAGCCTCCCGGGCAGTTTGTATGGGAATGGCGATTTTTTTTGTTTTTTTTTACTGTTATTTTATTATCAATATACTATAGTGATCTAGTATAGCCCGTTGTTAAGTTTATTTCAGGTATGTCCCTTTCACGTATACACATACGATAATGTACACACATATATCATAAGTTAACATATCTAAGCGTAAAGTAGGTATTTTAGAAATAGGTCAATCCAGAAAAGTGTTCTATAAACTGTACAAAATATAAAAAAAATCCCTGTCCGATCTGCAAAATCTGCAACTCCATACAAAATTAAATACCTATCGTTAAAAAATGTACGAATTGAATTGGAATTAGAGAATTCCAATCAAATTCAAATCCAATTCAACCACTTTTATGAATCTTATAATTGCGATTGGAATTGTAGAATTCCAATCATCAATTAAAAGATTCATAAAATTATGGCAACCACTTGTCGTAACTCCCCATAATGATTTCCAAAATAAATACATACAAACATCATGCTTTTATCACTTTTATCAGATTCGTAGACTTCGCTACGACTCGTAGACTCGTAGCGCTACGGCGTAGCAAAAAATTGGAGACTGTTTTATTTTCTCTACCAATCCGTCATTTATGCCTTTCATCCTGCATCATCACGTTAAAATAGGCCTTAGGTCTAATAGTTTTAAAGCCCATTTAACGATAAAGTTTCTTGCCTGTTGCATACCATTATATTGAAGCAATAAATGATTGGCTGAAGTTTCGTTTAGGCCATGCTCAGAGGCCATGCAAGTTATGTATTGCTTCCATAAAACGGAATGCAACAGGTATTAGGTAAACTTGCTTTGTCTAAATGAGTCATTACTCTCTATTTGCCTCCTTAGTGATTAACCTCTTTATTCATAAAAATTTACAAACGATTGCTTAACCTATTTTAGGTAGAAAATGTTTTGTTTTCTTCTTACAATGTCAAAAATTGAAAAGATTGATAGGGACATACCATATTTTTACTACAATAGATTTAGCATTTTTTTGTAATATTTTATAAGTAAGGCAAGTCGCTATAACAAGTTTGAAAAAAAGGCGGCCAAGTGCGAGTCCCCGCCCATGAAGGGTTCCGTAGCAGCAAGTAACATAAAATAAAAGTTCTTGTAGTTGGTTGTAATTTTTATTGATGTTTTAATAAAGTGTATTATAATTTTAATTTATGACGTATTAAATTTCTTTTTACTAGATATCGTTCAAACCCATTTCCGGTGGAAGTTTGCATGGTCATGTACATCATATATTTTTTTAGTTTTATCATTCTCTTATTTTAGAAGTTACAGAGGGACACACATTTTACCACTTTGGAAATGTATCTCGCGCAAACTATTCAGTTTAGAAAAAAAATATATTAGAAACCTCAATATCAAATTTGAAGACCTATCCATAAATACGCCACACGTATGGTGTTGATGAAAAAAAATGATTTTCACTTTTTAGTATATATAAAAAAAATTAAAAACTCAACAATAGTACAAAAACTAAACTATAAAATAAAATAAACTTAATTATAACGAATTAAAAAATGTAGTCTTGCAATGCAATATAATCTGTTCGATAATACTAATAACCCTTATCAGATTATCTAATTGTTATCAAGGAGACGGACAATCAGGTGATAAGTGATAATACTTCGATACCAATCAGGAAGTTTCCTGGATCAAAAATAAATTACTTGGTACCATAGACATAGAAATTTTATCTTAAATCTATGCTTGGTACTGTTAATAGATTAAAGCGTCATATTACTTGTTATTGATGTGATTTTATATTTATTATTGCGGAAGAAATGATATTAAGAGCGCTATTAGACTTTAAGAAACTATTATGTCATTAGTCCGATATCCCATAGAAAATGTTTATTTATTTTATTTTATTGGTTCATGTACACTTGAAAAGGTTACAGATAAAACCTTATAAAAGTAAACATAGTACATAGGTGCTAGCACGGTGCTACTTATTTCTAAAGAAATTTCTTCCAGCAGACCCGAGAGAGGAAATGGGAAGAAGAGGAAATTGGTAAATATGTTTGTTTTGACGTTTAAAAAAAGTGTCTGATTTTAGATTTTGAAAAATTACATAGTCATTTTTCAAGCATATTAATAATCTTAGACTTTTCATGCAATCACAAGTAATGTTTTTGACCTAAATGTTGAAAGTAAGTAGTTAAAAAAATATTTTCTTCGTAAATAGGGGTGACGATAGGGTCGGAAAAGGATCACTATTTATATGCATACAAATTTTAGCTATAATATCACATAGCATACTGGTTTAATGCACAATC
The DNA here is from genome assembly GCA_963555685.1 of Acrobasis consociella. Taxonomy (NCBI): domain Eukaryota; kingdom Metazoa; phylum Arthropoda; class Insecta; order Lepidoptera; family Pyralidae; genus Acrobasis; species Acrobasis consociella. The sequence goes on from OY743118.1 coordinate 2,772,548, forward strand.
GTTTTTAAGCATAACGTCCTTTCGCATGATGGAGTATGCATAATAATTTTAAGCATAATCATTATTTAGCCCTAACATTTTAAAGCATAAAAGGATGTAAGTTGTTTTTGTGTATGTATTAGTTTCGCCCTAAGCTAGAGTCGCTCGCTCGCTCGTGTTTTGGTCACAGGAAACCTAACTAACCTAACCTATACTCTGTGGCAAAGATTTTTTTGTGTCTGTGTTATTTTCGCCCTAAGCTTAAGTCGCTCGCTCCCGTTTTACTCATTTTATTCGTAGAAATACATTTCCTTATTATTAAACTTATAGTTACTATCTTCTTCTTCTTCTTTCTCCTCACCTTATCCCACTTTACGTGGGGTCGGGACAGCATGTGAGTCTTTTCCATTTTCCTCTATCCTTTGTCAAGGCACTTGATAATTGATTTTATAAGTTACTATGCCTATGGAAATTATGCCAACTAACATTATGCCGTAACAAATTAGCCTAAAATATAATTATGCCCAACTACCAGTATGCCAAAAACAACTTATGCCTAAAAACTATTATGACAAAATATTTTATGCCAAACCCAGTATGCCAAAGCATATTAGGACCAAAAAAATTATGCAAAAAAAGGGTCCCGTTAGAAAAATATGATTGTAATTAGTTGATCGCCTATAACTTTTTAATTTGTAAACCCTACTGACTTCTGATAGTTTTCCTTTAAACTTTGTTAGATATATATACTACAGCATGTTTTCATGTATCCATATATAACCGTTTCCGTTTAGCAGATAGAACCTAAATCTTAACAAAAGTTTGCACTATAAAACTAAAGATTTTTAGGGCCGTTCATCACCAGGTCTTTTTGTCTCCACTGCAGGAGCACGGCCTTCTCTGTACTACCAAAGCCATACTTGGCCACAGCAGCTAGAGGACTTGGCCTACACTCTCCACGCTGGCCAGACCTGGCCTGGTTGGAGATCTCACTGATATTTATAAGCTTTGTTTAGCTTGTAATTCCTAAGTCGCCTTCTACGATATCCACGGGAGACTTGGAGTGGCCCTATTCTACTCTGCCGGAAACAACGCGTTCTACTTTTCTATAATGCTATTCTTTTCTGTCGCTCAGAACCATCATTAGCTAGAGCGAGACAGAACGACAAAACGCCTCAGCAGCGGCCGTTCTATAGGATTCCGTCGCATTTTCTCGCTCTAGCTTATTCCATTCTAATCGACTAAAAAGAATAGCATAAAAACTGCTGTTTTGCTAATAGTCGTAGCTCAACCCTAACAAAATTAATGTAAAGTACGATTTTGACAAATAACATTCAATTTATAATAAGGAAAGCGGACTTGCATGAATTTAACACAACTTATAATTACGAAATCAAGCAACATTGCATAAGTAGTGCTGAATCTAATTTAGCCATACACGCGACATGGGCTGCTTACAAAAATTGTTCCCCATATGTTTTTAAATCTCAATAATAACGATATTCGTACTTTTGCCAGTTCACATTGGTAGAGTAAATACGACGCGACGTAAAAGCAACACATGGTATCGTAATGTTTAATTAATTACGACCTCCGTGGCGTAGTGGTGACTATACTAGTCCGCCACCCAGAGGTTCCGGGTTAGACCATACATACATACATACTATCACGTCTTTATCCCTAATGGGGCAGACAGAGCATTTTGGGTCTTGCGGTTCTATGCAGAGCCCAGGGCCGCAAGACCCAAAAGTCACTTTAAACGGGTTAGACCCCGGTTGGAAAATTACCTTTTTCAAATTGTCCTGGGTCTTGGATGTTTATCTATCTATATATGTATTTATTATAAAAATATAGTACCGTTAGACTCGAACTTATTTTAAGGCCAGCCCAATCAGTGTCATTTGTCCCTATATATTTATTTAATCATTAGGTCTTTTAGTCTCCACTGCTGGAGTACGACCTTCTACGAACTACCAGAGCCATATTTGGCCAGAGCAGCCAGAGGACTTGGCCTACACTCTCCACGCTGGCCAGACGGGTTGGAGAGGTCTCATTGATGTTTATAAGTTTTGTTTAGCTTATAATTACTAAGTCGCCTTCTACGACATCCACAGGAGGACTTGTAGTGGCTCTATTCTGCTCTGCCGGAAACCGGACGGCAAATTTATCTATTTATTATTATTTAATTACGAGTCGACTCGCCCAGTATAAACGAATTGCAAGAGCTAAACCCCCTTTAGTGGACTATTAACACAAGCACGCAACATGCCTATTTCGGGGGTCATGGCTGGGTCAAAAATAACCAATTAAAATAGAACCATAATCTCTTATAACATATTCCAATACACAGCTCAATATAAAACGGTCACACCATATTTAACCAACATAAAAATGAGTGCGAAGGTTAGAAAATGAACTTTATTGCAATGGGTTAAGGGTTAATTGGAGTGATTTAATGTGTTGTTATGTAATTATTGTGTAATACTTAAATTAATTCTTTACCGCCTTTCGATCATGCTTATGTTATTACGCAAATACCATACCTTCGACCCTAGTAACAAATGTCGTTTAGCTGCCAGTTTTAAACATTAAAATATCGACCTAGAAAAAAATAAAAAAAATATATACCTATAGACAAATTAGACTGATTGAGCTAGTCCCAAAGAAAGTTAGAGACTTGTGTTATGGGATACTAAATCAACGATACTATATTTTTTATAATAAATACTTATATAGATAGATCATCTAAGACCCAGGACAATTGAAATAGGCCATTTTCAAACTTGCCCTGACCGGGAATCGAACCCGGGACTTCTGGGTGGCGGACCAGCATGTAGACCACTACGCCACGGAGGTCGTCAGGTTGCTTGCATACCTTGGATAATTAAACTTGAGCTATTCTTGAAAGCTCGATTTCATTTTAAGACTCGAGATTTTTTGAAGGCTTGAGTTGTTGCTCAGCCTCCAGATCGAGCTCTCGAAAAGGCTCGAGCTCTGAAAAATACTCCCAAGTCGTCGAGCTTCACACAAACAAGGCGAGCCCTGTAAACGACTCCGAGCTCTAGACAAAAGGCCTCGGAGTACATCACAAGATCGAATCAGGAACCTCTGGGTGGCGGACTAGCATGGTGATCACTACGCCACGGTGAACAGACATAAAAAAATGAACATAGAACCTTCTCCTCTTTTAAAGTCGATAAAAACAACTGAGCGACCCGCAGCGGCGTAGTCTATTAACCGACGGACAGAAGTCACCCTGTTTAGTTCACAATAAGGACTTTGAAACCAGTTAGCCGTAATGTCATTTGTTTAAAAACAGTAATTAACCTCACATTAATTACTTACCAAGTACTCTAATTAGCTTTTCGATTGCTTGGAAAAATGAGATCCTTCCTACCTAAGGAAGGAATCGTTAGTAAAAATCGTGGATATTGTTCGTTCCAATAATATTATAGACTAGCCGAAGCCCGCGACTTCGTTCTAGTGGACTTTATGACTCCGCAAAATGCTCATCAGGCTGAACAACTTTTGTTAAGGCGTCATTTTTATATTTTTTTATAATTTAGCTGGGCTATTATGCTTTTGCATCAGGTGTTCTATTTTCCAAAATCATTTATACCATATATGTTGCCTAGGCTTAACAGCTATATGACAAAAAAAGTTTCTTCCGAATCCGTAATAAAACCAAATATTTCAGAAACGGATCCCTAAATCGAAAAATGGTGTTCACACGCTCACAATATTTTTGAAAGTCTTATCCAATGAACGTCTTATAAGAAGGGTTACTACGAAACCCTAACAAGTGTTTTTTTCATAATTTGGTATATAGAACAATAAACTTCACGTGTGTCAAGAAATAATGAAAATAATCATTTGTACAAGTTTTTTTTGCATAGTTTTAGGTACCAATTTCAAGTTTCCGTCACATGGTAACACAGTTAAAGTTTGGGTTGGCGCAATAAAATGGGCCGCTCAAAGGCGATCTTTCAGCCCGACTGGAATCTAATAAAAAACTTGGGATAGTTTGATAGTAGTGGAACTAGCGGACAATGTTTGGGTTGTAAGGACGTGTCTTGTGTGATGAGGACAGGACAGAAGCGGGAAGTAGAGTAGTAATCTTATACGGGGTGCTCCAAGCTTCAGAAGGCATGTATAAGCCGTCGGTCCCGACTGTCATCATTGTATGGCAGTCGTCAAGCTTTGTCAGATGCCTTGAGAAATCTGACACGGAAAACAAAACAAACAACATTCTAAATAAAAAATCGAATTCACTCCAAACTACCGATTTTGACGGGACTCTTTCACAAGTATAGAATAAAATACTAAAAATAGTCTATAATAAAATCGGAATTCAATAAAAAAGGAATTATCCAAAGCGTTCCATACTTACCGCGTTTTTTCCATCACCATGACCAAACCCAAGGTCTTCAAAGGTATTGTCTATGTTTCATCGGCCATTTCTCGAGAGTCTAAGTTTGAATACCGTCAGACTGTGCTTCGTTTTAGTTCGCCTTTAAAGTGATGTCATCCACTAAATTAGTGATAACTTTACACTCTTGATCACTGAGTCGAATAACAAACGATGAAAATAACACTTTGAGAAATGGCCTTGTTTTGACGGTGACTTCTCATTCGGTCGAAAGTTATTTGCTCTTTCTCAAGGAATCATTTTCTCTATTTGACGAATCGATATAGGCTAATTGGGTATTTTCTAAAGCCAAAAATAAATTATTTTGTACTGATAACAAAATAAAACGTTGCAAAATGATGTCACTTGTCTTTGAACATATACATTTTAACGTGATTTGAAATTTATTATTGCAGAAAAACTGACAAGAAACTATGACGTCATCTGCCTGTATTTCATACAAAATCACATAAAAACGTTTTGTTTTGAAATTTAGAAAAAAGTATCTGATTTGACTTGTTGGAAAATAGCGTAGTCTTATAACTTTTTCCACTATTTAAAAAGCTTTCCCGTGCTTAAAGAAAAACTTAGAATAAAGCTGATTTTCTTCCCGCGTAGATCGTAAAAGCCAATCGAGGGAATGGGCGAAAATGCAAATCATGTTACCAAGCAATGCGGTTAGCAACCTATCACTATATTGATTTCTTTTTCATCTTCTCGCCCACTATCACGTTAAAAGTGGCTTATAAATCTTGTGGCCCTGGGCTCTGTCTGCTTAGACCCGCAAGATACAAAAAACTCTGTCTGCTCCGTTAGGGATAAAGACGTAATAGTATGTATGTATGTATGTAATTTTTATTTGTACGTGTGTGATAAGTTTTATGTACATTAATGTAGGTTTTATGAAACAATAAACGGTGTTACTTATTGCATGTAGGCTACGGAGGTGATATGAAAATACCCGTAACTTTATTACTGCCCAGGAAAAACTTAGAGAATGGTAACTGCCATTTTAACCTCTGATAAAAAAGAGGCGTATCATAAGTTTAATGCTAAAGACTGTCGGTCTGTCTGTGGCATCGTAGCGCTCGAATGGATAGACCTATTTCTATGCCGCATTTTTTTTACGTAAAAGCAAGTTGTCTTGCGGTGGTTCTTAGCTACGTGTGATGAAAATCGGTTTAGCTGTTTAAAAGTTTTTGGCGGTTAACGCTTAAATATTAGGGCTTTAACTAGGAAAAAAATTATGGCGCTACGGATATCAAGACGTTTCGGTAGTTTCGCTACTCATCACTAGATGGCGTGCTTGACAGTCGGGGATTTTTTAATTTGTTTAGCAAATAAACCGATTAAATATTCCACATCTCTCTCTAAGCAACTAGAGTACCTGTCATCCAAAATACTCGACCATTTGTGAGATTAACCGGAGCAAAGCTCGCTTTCCGAGGTCTGCGTCCGTTGATACACAGACACGCAGCTTATGAGCTTACAAAGCTCACGCCTGAAGGCTGTTGTTCATATCAAAGCAAACTTTGTACTTGTACATCAAAAATCATTTACTTATCTTTGGATATTTGTATCACTTCATCACCATCAGGTCTTTATATCTCCACTGCAGAAGCACGACCCTCTATGTACTATCAGAGCCATACTTGGCCAAAACAGCCAGAGGATTTGGCCTACACTCTCCACTCTGGCCAGACGGGTTGGAGAGGTCTCATTGACGTTTATATGTGTGGATGTCGTAGAACGCGACTTAGGAAATACAAGCTAAACAAAGCCTGAAAACATCAGTTAGACCTCTCTAACCCGTCTGGCCAGCGTGGAGAGTGTAGGCCAAATCCTCTGGCTGCTCTGGCCAAGTATGGCTCTGGTAGTACAGAGAGGGTCGTATTCCTGCAGTGGAGACTAAAAGACCTGATGATGATGATGATGAAAGAACATGCATGGCTCGGGGGAAGCTCTATCCAGTACTTATCTATGCCGGAAACAACACGGCAACCATTGGACCAAATCCATACTTATATATAAAGCTGAAGATTTTGTTTGTTTGTTTGAACGCGCTAATATCAGGAACCACTGGTCCGATTTAAAAATTCTTTCGGTATTAGATAGGTCGTTTATCGAGGAAGGCTATAGGCTATATTGCATCACGCCCGCGACTTCACTCGCGTGGCTAACGCGGGCGAAGCCGCGCGCTGCCTCTAGTATTAAATAATTTGAGTGATGCGACAAAATGTGAACACTTAATAGAAAGGTATAAATTAAATACCTACAAGAATTTAATATGATTATATAAAATCATTTAGAGATGTATTTTTTTAATTCTCTTTATTTAAAAACTTGATAAGATCAACTAAATTTGTATGTATGTATTGTATACATATAGACAGTAAAAGTAACATTCTCGGTTTTCTGTGGTTCCCAAACAAACCGTTGTCCCTTAATCGGCGCAGCTGTAAGAAAATTAAGGGTAATTTAAGGATTATTATTATTTAAATGCGTCCCCAATTTAGCTTTAAACGGCGCAATTCATTTTAAAATTGTTAATCACAGTATCAATGTTGTTTTCGGTAACTAAGGGGATATTTTTATTAACAAGAAAGAAACTCAAATAAAGCCTAAATTTTTCTAAAGAAGACCTCTAGCTCTGATGAACTTCTAGCCGCTAGAACGAAACTTGGTATAAATAAATGAGTTTGTTAAGTTGAATCTAAGAAATTAAAAAATCATTTTAGTATTTATGTATTTTGATTTAGTTATTTGTTGATGAAGTGAAAGAGTTCTGGCAGGATCATAATAAGTGGGGGTCCCAATGGATCCCCACTTAATACAGTTAATACATACCTACATACATATTTTCGCCCCTGTTTTCCACAGGGGTAGGCTAAGAATAGTCATAGACTACTCTACGACTACGTGATAATATGTATGATGTTATCTGTTAACTTGTTTATTTTTTAATATTAAACATTTTAAAAAGAAATTTTATTTAGTTTACAGCTAATACTAAAAATTATATTCATATCCCATCAAAAACAATACTTGTCAAAAAAACCAAGTCTCGCAACTCAGTTGTTCTGCGGTAAAAAGTTGTGAGATCCATGTAATACCAAGTCGGTTATTAATTTATTCAGTCTCTACTTAAGCGACTTTCTGTCTTAATACGTCCAGTCTCTAAGACCACGATCGTGGTCCATAACAATTGAAAATCAATTGTGTCTGGAATATCCGTACTCGAAGCATTAAGTTGTTACGTAATAATTAACAGCATCTTATAGTGACGCATATCAATATTAAAATTCTTTAATGTTTTATATAAATATATCGAGACTTGGCCATCGCACTAAATAATTGAATTTACATGTGTTTTCAGGCGATTGAATTTACACGTGTTTTCAGGCGATGGCCAAGTCCCAATATATTTATATAAAACATTAAAGAATTTTAATATTGATATGCGTCACTATAAGATGCTGTAAATTATTAAGTAACAACTTAATGCTTCGAGTACAGAGATTCCAGACACAATTGATTTTCAATTGTTATGGACCACGATCGTGGTCTTAGAGACTGGACGTATTAAGACAGAAAGTCGCTTAAGTAGAGACTGAATAAATTAATAACCGACTTGGTATTACATGGATCTCACAACTTTTTACCGCAGAACAACTGAGTTGCGAGACTTGGTTTTTTTGACAAGTATTGTTTTTGATGGGATCTCATTTCTTTTTGTATTTTGTAGACAGTTCTACTTTTTTCCTTTCGGTACCTTCTACTTATTGTATATATGTATATCTACCAGCAACGAATTTTCTTAAAGCCCTCTCTCTTTTCCGCGCGCCCCGCCACTGTCCCCGCCCCGCGCCCTCGCGCTAGCACCGCGCAGCGCGTAGTAACGGCCCGCGCTCACTCGCTAGCATCGCAGCGCGTGGTATAATAATTAATTTACAACCTTACGCACTCGTAATAAGTACGAATACGCACGTAGGTACGTTTTTTGCATTAAATATTAAATAATTTAATTTACACGTGTTTTCATGACGGGAATACCCATTTTTTGCTCGATTTGGCAGGGGCACTACCATGCGCCTATATTTATATGGGACTAGCTTAAACCCGCGGCTTCGCACGCAATAATAATAACTGCCGTAAAACATCGTTACGAATAAAGCTAATATTGAAAAATTTAACTGAAGACTTGGCTGTATGGGCTTAATTTTCTTTGCGGTCTTTTCTAGATCTTTTAGTTTTTCCTTGATTCATACACCAAACACTACTTATATTCCAAATTTGAAGCTTCTAGGTCTGCTAGAAGTGCCTTAGAATTTTGATGATCGGTGAGTCAGTGAGTGACAAAATTAAGAAATTTGACCCGTTATAATTCTTAAAAATACTGGTTCAAATTGAATGAAATTTGAAATATACCGTGTCTTTACAATGCCTGCATGGTTACTGAAAATTTCAGTCTTCTAGTTTTATCCACAACGAAGTTACAGGGGGTCGAAAATGGTCTGAATTGCTTCAAGAAAAGGATGGTACGGCCGTGACGCTTTTTTGCTCGACTTGGTGGGGGCACTGCCGTGCCCCCAGATTCTTATTTTTATCTTAATTAAAAATAGTTTATACAAGCTAAATAAAGCTTATAAACATCAATAGGACCGCTCCAACACGTCTGTCCAGCGAGGAGGGTGTAGGCCAAAACCTCTGGCTGATCTGGCCAAGAATGTCTCTAGTAGTACAGAGAGGGTCGTGTTATGCTCCTGCAGTGGAGACTAGAAAGACCTGATGATGATGATGATGACAAAATTTATTAAAAAACGTATTACAAAACATAAAAATATTATAAAAAGCCTTTTAAGCTATTGCATAGCTTCTATCGCGGGCCTTGAGCGCGGGGACCGAATCCAGAAATTCCGTAACGAAAAAACCTCACGCACCACACTCCGCCTACCATGTAGGTTGCCGCTTCGTCTCCGTCGTCCGTTTGCGACGTTGCCGTCCTTCCTTGTAAAAATTCACCGACCGAACGGAACCACCTTAATGCAATAGCTTTACCGCGGCAGTCCCCGAGTGCCACACGTCTTTTTTTTTATTATTATTAATATGGCTATTAATTTGGATAGAAGTAAATAGTTTTAAACTGTAGGTAACCAAAATGCTTACAAACACACTCGTAATTAGTTTTCTGGTTATTAATATGCATTAACGTGCATTCAATTATAGCAGTTCGCCCGATCTGACCTAAAATTTAAATGTGTCACACTTACCGATACGAATGAATACATGGAGATCAATATCACTGATATATCATTACAGTAGTAAAATAAGTAATTTGAAAATTTATGGTAAGCGTTTAAATACAAGTCATTAAAGATTATCATTATCATCAGGTCTTTTTGTCTCCACTGCAGGAGGACGACCCTCTCTGTACTGCCACAGCCATATTTGGCCGATCAGAGAGGATTGGCCTACACTCTCCTCGCTGACCAGACGGATTGGAGAGGTCTCATTGATGTTAATAAGCTTTGTTTAGCTTGTTTTCTTAAGTCGCCTTCTGCGACATCCACGGGACTTGGAGTGGCCCTATTCTACTCTGCCGGAAACCACACGGCAAATTAAAGATAATGTAGGTGCCTAAAGTCTTTTATTTTATTTTTATTTTATTAGGACACCAACACACATACCTACCACCAACTTACATCGATAACTATATAGACACAGAGAGTCCATTACAGGTCCTTACTGATAGAAAACATTGTATTTTAAACAATATTACAATCTCTAAATATTAAGTTATCATTTCCATGCTCTCAAGAAACCGCATATTCAGTCAGTACTTAATTCATGTAAATATAATAGTATAGTAGTAAACATATGGGATTTCTTGTTAGTCTTCTTCTTATCGTGTGTAATTAAAGGCCTCTGATGGGCCATGGTATTTTAGGTAACGACCAATGTCAAAGACAGTGACCGGGACCGACGGCTTAACGTGCCCTCCGACGCACGGATCATCTTACTTATCAGACAATCAGGTGAGCCTGCAATGTCCTAACCAAACTAGGACAACGACAATAAGTCGTTGCCCCCGCCGGGAATCGAACCCGCGACCTCGGGGTATGAGCCGAACGCTCTAACCACTAGACCACGGAGGCAGTTGGTACCTAAAGTATGATACATAGACATCGTAAGATTGGGATAGCATCGGGTGGTCGCAATCCGCTATTTTCTAACCAGTCATACTTTATCTAAACGTCAAAACAAACATTGTCAATGGCATTTGTACAAAACAGAACTTTCTGGAGTCAAATAGCGCTCGTATTGTCGGTTTTTTAACTAACTTCCGAAAATGTGGATGTAACAATTCGTCGCGTGGTTTTTTTAATGTATTTTCATTGACTATTTGAAGACACCTATTTGGAGTAGGCGTAGGCTAAATAGGTGTCTTCAAATAGTCACGAGGCCAAAGAGGCTACCTACTTCTTCTTCTTATCGTGTGTGTTAGTGACTGACACTAGTGACAGAGTTTTTAAACCGCCTTAAAGGCCTCTGACATGGTATTTTAGGTAACGACCAATGACAAAGACAGTGACTGGGACCGACGGCTTAAAGTGCCCTCCGAAGCACGGATCATCTTACTTATTAGACAATCAGGTGATCAGCCTACAATGTCCTAACCAAACTAGGACAACAACACAAAGTCGTTGCCCCCGCCGCGAATCAAACCCGCGACCTCCGACTACTATCTACGAGGAATAAAGATCACATACACAAATCAGTAATTCATAGAAAAATGATTATTTTAATTTATGTGACTTAATAAAATCTAAGATATGAATTGACAATTGAATATATTATAAAATAAAAAATATACATGTATATTTGACAACATGATGACTGTAACTGGTAATAGAATGAATGGCTATTTTTTATTTTTTACTAGCCGAAGCCCGCGACTTCGTTCGCGTGGACTTTATGTCTCTGGAAAATGCTCATCAGGCTGAACAACTTTTACTAAGACGGCATTTTTATATCTCTTATAGTTTAGCTGGACCATTATGGTTCTGCATGAGGTGTTCCATTTTTCAAAATCATTTATACCCTATATGTTGCCCAGGCTTAATAGCTATATAACAAAAAAAGTTTCATTCGAATCCGTCCATTATTTCCGGAGATTAGCGTGTACAAACAGACAAACAGACAAACAGACAAACAGACATACAGACAAACAGACAGACATTTTTTTTTTAATTCTTACTCTATTACTACGTCTCAATCGCCCCCAATATTTTTTTTAGAAATATATTTAATGTACAGACACACTTTTTTTACTGTTTTATTATATGTATAGATTTGAAGACCTGGATTATGAAATTTCTTTTTTTGTTTGAAAGGCATATTTGTCAGGTGGTCCCATAGAAATTTTGTCAAAATTGGTGGTGAAGTTTGTGGGTAAGTCAGTTTTCAGATTTAAAAGATTATCTGCATTAATAAATCAAAAAAGTCATTTTTTAGTGACCTACGCTACAAAATAATTTATTCTTAACCCTGAATACTACCTTTAGTTTATTAATTAAATATAATTTATTTTAAAGCCTTTGTAGTTAATCTAAAGTTCGACTTGTCTAAAACGTTAAAGATCGTTTCTTTGTTTTTTTAGTGACCAACGCTTTTTTTTATAATTTTAAGCAGCCTGAAGCAATGTACTGGTAACATTTGCTTTCTTAAACCTTGAGGAGCTCAAGATAATTTGAAATACAAACGACATGCATCATTGCCAACTAATTATATATTCATCAGTATATAAGAATTTTATGAATGTCGCATATAATTCCAATTTAATGTGTTAATTTTTATTATATGATTATAGTTATATGATTGTTATTAGTTATGTATGTGTATGCGTAATTTATTTAATTGTATATTTATTTTATTTTATTATTCAATTTTATTTTTGTACGACGTGTAAATACTTTTAATGAATAAATATGATTATAAGTTAAAACTAATTTTATGTAAATTTGTATACTTAGATGTTTCTGTTTAATAAGTTTTGGTATATATTTTTATTAAAGAGGAGCTCGAGTTTAGACCAGGAGCTAGGAGAAATTTTTAGGTAGGAATTTATTATTGGCTTTAATCGCTATTTAATAGTGTGCCTACTTTATGCCTATATCACGGTCGTTCGTGGTTTCTTTGACCGCTAACTATTTCATGATTACTTGGAAGATTTTCAAGGGGTTTATAAACAGCATTGACTTTTTATTTATTTTTTGAAAATCGTTAAATCTAGCCTTAAGCTACAGAATCAATATAAGTTTAATATACACAAATGTGAAAGGAACACTAGGAAAGGGTCGGCCTCGGCGAACATTCTGCGACCAAATTGCAGACGTTCTAAAAAAAGGAGAGGTAAAAAGTACCCGTAACCGAAGGGCATGTATAAAGAGATTGATGGGTTTAGATGAAGCAAAAGAGGTTTGTCAGGATCGTAGCAAGTGGAGGTCCACAGTCTCTGCCTACCCCTGCGGGAAACAGGCGTGATATTATGTATCGTATGTAATATACACAACGGAATCTACTAAGGCCCCGCACAATACGCGTCCTTGTTTCCCGTTCCCGCACTTCTCCCACGTTCTCGCCTTGTACGAGACGGCTGCAGCCGCCTGCTCAACACACAAAGCCACAGGTGAAAACGGGGGAGAGGTGCGAGGAACCCTACTTAGCTCTGATAGTCCGTAGTAATATGATTAGTATATATAGCGACCACTAAGGTACTCATGAAAACCCATTGGATCTTCATTAATACCTTAACAGTCGCTTAGTATGTATCATAATTTTTTTTGGAAAGCTTTTTTTAGCCACAGTCATTGCGCGTCTGCTTACTAAGATGAGCTTAGGCATCAACAAAAAAAAAAAAATGAGATATCGCATTTCGAACATCTGCCTATTAAGATTAGCTTAGGCATCAACAAATTTTTTTTATATGAGATAATATCGCATTTTGAATGAATGTTGGAGCGGGCTCTCTGCCTACCTCTCCCTACATTCAGGTAATGCCAGCAGCTAATGTAATGACTTCTTACTTTTTAGTCTTTCACAACTATATGCTGATTACCCGGCCCCGTCTGAATGCTGTGTACGTGCGGTTGGCATTCAGAGTGGCCTTTGGAGAACATGTGGAAAGCGCAGAGAAAAGTTTGAAAGACTGACTGTTTTAATGCATTTTGTTAGATTAAAACTTTATGGTACAAAACTCTATACAACCATACCTCTTACGTCTTTATTATTGACGACCTTCGTGGCGTAGTGGTCACCATGCTAGTCCGCTACTTAGAGGTTCCGGGTCCGATCCCCGGTCAGGGCAAGTTGGAAAATGGCCTTTTTCAAATATTGGGTCTTGGATGTTTATCTATATATGTATTTGTTATAAAATATAGTACCGTTGATTTATTATCCCATAACACAAGTCTCGAACGTACTTTGGGGCTAGCTCAATCAGTGTAATTTGTCCCTATTTATTTAATTACTAGGTGTGCCCGTGGGCTTCACTCCCCGTGGGTATTTCGGGATAAAACTATTTTATGTAAATCCTTGGGTGTCAAACTACGTGAAGTGGTAACAAACGAACAAACCAACAAACAAACAAATATACAAACTCACTTTTGCATTTATAATTAGTATAATATATATATTTAGTAGGATTTATTTACCTTATCCTTTTAAAGGTAGGTAGAGCCTAGTGCCAAGCAATATGTAAGTTAAATTAAAACAACATTTGGACGTTATTAAATATTATAGTATAGTATCGACTCATTAAATAAAATAAAAAATATGACCAAAATTAAATAAAATTTTAAGACATCAATAAAAAGAAATTACATTTTTATTCATAATAATTTTAACATTGAATTTGATACATACTAAGAAATAATCCGCATGCCGTTCCGTTATTTTCTGTTGCAATGCCCTGACAGGGTTCATGTTGTACCTACTAACCTAAGAAGTGACTGTGTAATGTAATCTAATATATGTATAATGTGAAAAGCAATAAATAAATTAAAATTGAAATAAAAACAATCCAGTAACGAAAAGGCACTATAAAAGAAGAAGATTATATTGAAACTACTTGTTTTCTCCCAGCGTTTACAGTAAAAATGCATTCAGCTGTATAAAAGCCATTATAACACTTAAACTCGCGCCAAAAGAAGCTGTGAAAATGATTATTCTCTTGCGTGTGACAGCCCTATTGGAGGATAATATACGATATTGCCAGGGGTGTCTGCGCTAGTTTTATTTTCCAGTTATAGATATTGGTCAAGAGTGAATTCGAAAATAATATTGTTTTTTGACATAATGAATATTACAATATTTGGATACGATAATATTTTATTAAAAAGAAAAATCCTATTGATATCCTATTAATATTATAAAATAGCGGCAATTTTTTTTTTACTTTCACTTTTTTGTGTGTATCATTCGTTATATACATTTTTTACATACAAATTGTAGACTATGTCACCCTGACAATAATGACGAAACGATTGATATCTCATTTATCAAATTGGATAAGGGGTTCGGATGCTACGGTGGAACACACATAGATATCCACATACATACATACATACATAGACTGCTAAAATCATTATCCTTCCTCTTAGCTTGCCGTAGTCGGGTAAAAACCATCGACACGCAAAAAAGATACACGGTATATTCACAAAGAGCTATAAACGCTCAGAGGTGCTATTTTTCAAACGCGGAGTCACTAAACAAACGATTTTTTGTATAAAAACCATTCGTTTAGGTGGCTCCGGGTTTCAAAAATAGCACCTCAGAACTGATTCACTTTTGTTTACTTTAAGAAGCATTTCAGGAGTTTTATGAAGCAAATATGATTTGTGTAAAACATAAAAGCCTGATAGAGGTGAACGCGGGATTTTTTATAGTATATTTAAAAGCTTAGGATTTGAATAATGTTTTTGTAAGTTAAGATTTACTCTAAGCTTTAATGTGATATACGAGGATTTAACAAGATTACAAGCAAGAAACACTGATACTGATAGTGTTTCTTGCGTCTTTTTCCTTACGAGAAAGACATTGCTAAGGTATGAGGTCAAAACTGACTTATCCCTAAATTGCATTACCGTTTTTGATAAATATTTTATGGGGCCATCTGACAAGTATGCCATTTCTTCGAATAGGTGACCAAATTTCATCCAAATCGGTTCGGAGGTAACAAACAAACAAATATACACACTCACTTTCGTATTTATAATATTAGTAGGAACTAGGATAGTAGGATTTATTTTTCTCTTTATTGTCGCCATGTGGTTTTCTTAGACAATAAAAAAATACATGTACAATTCTTTATTACTCCAATCGATGAACCAAAAATATTTTTTCCAGACATGCCTATATAAGGACTCATGCGATAAGTTCGCCTTTGTGCCTATATTGTTTCTTGTTGTTTTTGTAAGTATATTTATTATGGTGCAATAAAGTTAATTTGTATCGTATTGTATATATTATATAGGTAAGAAACATTTATTTAGAAATATTTTTACTGCGTGTTAGAAAGGAAAACCGATTTCAATTTTTAACCCACTCCAAAAAAGGAGGAGGTTATCAATTCGATAGTATGTTTTTTTATGTATTTGACGCAATATCTTCGGCAACCGTGGACCGACTTTGATGATTCTTTTTTTATTTGAAAGCCCTTATTTCCAAGTTTGTCCCATATGAATTTGGTGAAGACAAGATTAAGAACTTTGGAGATATGGAAGAAAATCCTAAAAAAATTGAAATCTGTTGTTTTGTTAAAAATTTAATTATTAAAATATTATCTGTGTTTGCCAAACCTTGGCGCCAAGGCTGGCCAAGTCTGGCCAAGGCTGGCCAACGCTGTGCTCGACGCATTTCCTACTAATATAATGGATGTTCCTGAAATATCGGGCATTAGAAGGCGTGATAAATGATGACGTACTATCTGAGCTGCGATAGTAGAGGGGGGAGGGGGGAGGTTGCAGCCAACCACGTAAAAAGATTATTCTGTTTGATAAAGTTTTTACTTTTGTTGTGAAAGGGTTTTAGGGTTCCGTAGTAAACAAGGAATCCTTATAGTTTCACCACGTTTTTCAGCCGTTCTACTGAGAGACTATATAAGTACTATAAAGCTGTAATTTGGCAAGGGCGTGTATCCAGCTGAAAACGTGGTAAAATAAAAATAAAAATTCTCTCTATTAAACCATCGTGTTTGCGATATCGTTGAAAAGACCTTTAAAAATATTGAGAGCATGAACACCAACAAGTGCAAACTTTTTTTAGAGTCAGGTGTCGTCGTCGTCGTCGTCGTCCCCCCCCCCCCCGCCGCTCAATCTACTAAACGGTTGTAGGTATAAGACATGTGACAAAATTACATTACGACAGTAGTAACGATGAAAGCGAAGTAGTACAAATTTAAGGGCTATAGGCGATCAATGTATAAAATGTACTCGGAAAAGTAAATTTTCATACAAATTCAATAGAAAATTAGTTTTATATAAATTGTCGCCTTCGTCTATTAAGGATTCTCACTTTTGATATACTCAGTGTGCTTTCACGATAAACTGCCGTTTGGAAGATACGAGGTAATGAAGAAATTTACAAACAAACATAAACAATACGCGTGAAAAACATAACCATTTCTTGGCAATCGGGTAAAATATAGATAGAAGTAAAGTAAAAAAAAAAATTGTAAGCTATACTAATATGTCGGAAACAACATTGGCTAGACCTCATTCCTCTCAGCATTCATTTTCGGAGATTTACGAAATATCTCGCGTATCAGCTCTTTCCGGTGAAAATAGCGGATTTGGATGCGACCCTCGTGGTGTCTCCGATATTTTTAAATTATTGATATTTTGTCACTCCGTCGCGAGCTAGATACTGAATATTTTTGGTGATATTTGCCTATTTGCACATAGATATGAAAAGACAAAATAAATATTTTTTTGCACGATAAGACAAGATATTCTTTTTTTGGGACAGTTTTTTATAAGTGTATTTTTCGAGTAGAAAGCGATGTGTTGCGATGGACAGCGATATAATTATTAAATTCAGTAAGAGCAAATCGAAATTTATAAAATCACCCATTTTAAAATCTCTTAAAAAAAACTTTCCAGATAAAACTACCAAATAATTGTGTTATGGAAAAAGTGATAAATTGGGACATTTTTCATAATACCCGTGCATTACTAATAATGTCTAGCTACTTTGGGCTAAGTAATTGATTATAATTTGAACTTCCTTGTTTATCACATTGCCCAGACATTATGATTATGCAATAGCGAATGTGGTTTTCGGACAATCTGATTATACACAAGTACACTGGCACGGGGGATTCATTTACAGTTGATTTATCTAAGGTGTATAGAATAAGTGACGAAAGCAACCGATTTGGCTACACCGAATTATGTACAGGTCATGTAGATAGGTAACTGCCTCCGTGGTGTAATGGTTGGAGCATTTGGCTCATACCCGGAGGTCGCGGGTTCGATTCCCAGCAGGGGCAACGACTTTGTGTTGTTGTCCTAGTTTGGTTAGGACATAGCAGGCTGATCACCTGATTGTCTGATAGGTAAGATGATCCGTGCTTCGGAGGGCACGTTAAGCCGTCGGGCCAGGTCACTATCTTTGACATTGGTCGTTACCTAAAACCATGTCAGAGGCCTTTAAGGCGGTTTAAAAACTCTGACACTAGTGTTAGTCACTAACACACACGATAAGAAGAAGAAGAAGAAGATGTAGATAGGTTATGATGCGGCACCATAACCTATACTACATGACCTGGGTGGTATGTATGACTCTGAAGAACACTGTTGGCGGCTAGGGGGTGCCCCAAGGGTACTGATGTGTAATGAAAAGATTTAAAATTTCGAATAAACGAATTTTTAATTTTCCGAAAAATAAATAGTAAAATTTCCTTTTTTTTTCCAAAACATTACTTTCATTATTTGAAAAGTTTCGGAAAATTACCCATCAGTATCCAAGGGCCACTCCCGCCTCACCATATACTTAAGCTACATGACTCTGCTGATTCTTCAAACTGCTCGTACATTTATTATAATGTCTTATTAATCACTTTGTCCATAACAGTAGCACTATAAATCACAATCTGTGCACCTAAAAAAATTACTCTGTCACTTTAAATTTTTTCAGCCTATTTTTGTAATCCCTTCCTTACTGGTCTGGGAAAAAAAAACTTAGAATGTACCAGCTGCTTTTCTTTCCGCGCAGTATCGTATCTATATATATCTATAATCGTAAAAGCCGATCAAGGGAATGGGCGAAAATGTGAATCATGTTAACAGGCGATGCGGCTAGCCACCCATCACTGTATTGACATGTGACACATGAACTTAAAAGTGGCTTTTGGGTCTTGCGGCCCTGGACTCTGCTTAGAGCCGTAAGACCCTAAATGCTCTGTCTGCCCCATTAGGGATAAAGACGTGATAGTATGTATGTATATTTGTAATTTTTTACGATAAGCCTTATCTTTATTGTTAGTTATTTTGTTTATTGATGAAACCACAGTATACGCGAGATTTTTTATTTCTTACTTCACTCTGGCACAAGTTGAAAAGTAAATAAGCAACCCAATCAATTTCAAAATATAGAACAAGAGGGTACTTCGTTGATCGTTAATTTCGTATTTGGTTTTACGATTCGAACCAAGGCCCCATTACGCGCCGTCCCGAAGCTTTATGAAAGCCTCGAAAGCTCGCAAATGATAAAAATTATATAGAACCCATGGGACTCGCACCTGATTCGTTCGGAACCTTTGAGAAAGAAATTTATGGATGTACGTAGCGTCAGTATTCAACAAATGCCTTCATTTTTAATCGACATAAAAAAAAGAGGAGATTATCAATTCGTCACGCTGTTTTTTATGTATGTTCACCGTTTATTTGAAGACGCGTGGACCGATTTAAAAATCCTTTTTTGTTTGACAGGGCATACTGGCGACGTGGTTCTATAGAAATCTTATCAAAATCGGTTGTGTTCTTTGGGGGGTGAATTTGGTGTTTTGAAAAATTATCACAACATTCTATTCCCTTTAGTTAGCGACTTTGTTCGCGCATATCATCATAAACCCTTATTCCTCTTATCATCGGTCGATTTTCCTAGTGCATTTATTAAAAATGTATTGTTCTCTCGTATTCCACCTGGATTCGAATCATAGCACTTTTTGGACTTGTCCTGGGTGAATGTTATTATTCCCTTTATTTGTGATCTTATATTATTATATTTATAAAAAGTAAAATATAAAATATACACACACATATTATTTTAAAAAACTAACCTAGTTGCCCGCTGGCGGCGGTGCAAGGCTGGGTAAATGTTATTAATTAACCCATGAAAATCGGCAATACCAGACATAATATTCAAACAATGAATAACCGGATAAATAATCCGTGGAGGGTCCCAGTGGCGTTGGGTAAGAATTTGGGCTAATACAGCTATAAAAATATAAAACGAATTAAATACCTACCTAATTATGTTCTATAAAGGTTTATAGGACCTAATTAAGTAAAGATAATATTTTGAACGTAATGCAACATCTTGCGAAAAGATACCATTTTCCGAAGCCTCTAAAACGATACCAAATATATTTTTAAGAGAATCTTTAAAAAGCTTTCTCGAAGCAATCTAAATAAAAGTTCTTTTTATGCAAAACACTGGGGACTTCTTAGGTAAACAGGTACGTTTCCGATGTATTTTACAAAGACAACAATTCAACTAATACTGTAAATGCGAACGTTTGTATGTGTTTGTATGTAATTCTTAATTTCTTTACGAAAACTATCATACGGTCGTTCACGAGTACGAAGAGCTTTTTTCTCAAGTTTTGCTCGTGATATTTTTTCAAAATGGGGGTTTAAGGTGCAAGGAAAGACATACTCGCAAGTCTGAAATTCAAAATCAAATTTAAAATTCTAATGTTTACGTTATGTGTAGTGTACATTAAAATTCATTTTTTTAAAAGTGTACTGCTCAGGTGTTTTGCTCTAAAAAAAGATATATGGTCGTGTTTCCCTATTTATTCATTTGGTTTACCTAGTATTAACACTTTTTAACAAAAAGTAATAAAATTAAAACTTGGTACACAATCCATAAACCGCTTTTGAAAATTAAAATTTGCATTGCTCGATAACATAGTAATTTAATGTAATAAAACAATTTTCTTAAGGCCCAACCGCAAGTAAAAAAAGTAAGCGCCATATTGAAGAAAACGAAGATATTTTGCTTTTGTAAATGTTTGGTTTATATTATACTATTTGTTATATCAACTTTATTTGAAAATAAAATTGCAAAGCGTGGAAATAGAATAACTTTTTAGGTCCTGGGTCAAAAATGACTGGGGATTAAATCATGAATGTTTCATAATGTTAACATAATCGGAAAGAGGAAACATAAGGTTTCAATACTGGCACCATAACGCGATAAAAAAGTATTCAAATTTCGAAAGGAATTTTGTTTTCTTTTTTATTTAGCCTAATTAAAATAAAACCTAATGATGCAGTTGTAGTGAGCGTTACCTTAATAAATAAAGGTGAGAATACCGTTCCGCCTGCGACCGCCGCGCCACCCCCTTTTACGATCAAAGTCGTAAACCGTTGCGACGGCGAATTCTATTTTTGAAGTTTATATAACCGACGTCGTCGCTCCACGCATTCGAATTTTTGAATCTTGAATCCTTTGTTTAGAAGCGAAATTAAATGTTCTTTTATTTTTCGCGCTTCCGTGACGGGAATGGGGCGGAATCGTAGCGATTAAGTAGAACACAGCGTGTTAAGCGTGATAGACGTGTTGTATAGTCACGTTTGCATAATAAATTAGGAAAGTTTTAGCTTTCGCTGTGGCGCGGTTCGTTATTTTGGCAGTTGTGCGGCCTGATGGCTTTCTTATCTTAATAATGGTGTTATAGATGGTTTTTATCGCGCTTTTTACAAACTGTAGCCGTCTTGTCTTGTTTGACTTTGTTTAGGAGCTTGTATTATGTTAATGATGTTAATTGAAATGCGGTAACAATACTTCGTAGACCTACTAGGTGATACAGAAAGAGAAATCGTATTGAATTTAATCTAGAACACAAATATTGAAATATGAAAAATAAATTCAGTTTTAAGATCTTCAAAACCAATCATAAATATTTAAGTTAACAAAAAAAGAGTCCCACGGGTCAGAAGCCAGTTTTACGCTTGCTTTTTGACCCATGTCGATCAGCTAATTTAAAATTATCTAGACACGTGGCAGCCTGTCAGAGCCAAGTTCAAAAAAGGAATTGGCGACGTATCTATATTTACACGAACCATTCTAGCTACTTTTGACCCCGTCATAACTAGTAGCCTATTCAACCTAAATATATCAAATTCAGTACATACATTAAAGTCATCTAGCTCATTTTGCGTCCAAAATTTCAATAATAAAGCTTCAACAATTATTGATTAAATAACGTTTAAAAAACCAAAAAATGTGATTGACCACTTATAAATTTTTCCAGCTGGGACAGTTGTAGTATTAATTTAATACATAACTTTTTATTCATGTTAAAAATTCAAAAATATATCTATAGTCGATTTTACAAATGAATATATACTAAATTAAACTATATTAAACTATAAAAAAACGTAAGACTAAACTATAATAATTATATATAAAATAAAACTAAATTATGTATAAACTGGATATTTTATAAATTGGATTTATTTTACGCCCACTATGTACAATTAATACTTCGATTTCTGTTCTCTTCAAATTCTGTACAAAGATTATTTCGGCTTATTGTAGCATTGTATACAAATTCAAGTGTAGTGAGGTAGATTGCCCGTTTTATGCGAGGTCTGGAGGCTTCTAGGGTATGTCCTTGACTTCCTTTGTCTGTTGGCAGCATTTTAGCTGATTATTCTGTTATCTTTGCCCTAACTGGTAGTAAAGGAGGTAAAGGGCTCATGTTAGAAAGGCTTATGTTAGAATATAACAGAGCCATGTGCCCTTTCTTTAAAAAATGAGGAGGCCTTCACTTCGATTGTGTTTTGTTACCAACCAATTTTTGTTTATGGTCCAGTTTTCTTTACATACATGTTTTTGGTTCGGCATCAGACCTAACTTTAGAAGATGATGATTCTTAAGTTATGTTGGTAAAATATAACATACACGCACTATCCAACTTAAAAGATCATTTTAACTAAATAAGTTATAAATTCTCTAGATACTGTAATTGGTAAAAAAGCGTTGTATTTAGTCTTACAATAAATAAATAAATACATTTTTCATCATGACCTGACCGGGGATCGAACCCACAAGCTTAAAGGTCGTCAGTAGCACAAGACAATAGCCATAAAATTCTCTTTATATTTTGGGGGAGGGGGTGGACTACAGTTCTGTTGGTACGTTATTACTAGAGAATACTTAGTTTTTTTAATTATAAATAAAAAACCTGGCAAATTACTGCTCCATGGTAACGTGCCCAGGAGGCTGACAGCACTGCTATGTTGTTTGGCAATGCTTATTTTTTGAGCCAGATAAAGGCCAGCCTGGTCACGCGTGATTTCAGTAAATTTTCGGGCGACAGTATTATATATTTTATGACAGTATTATATATTCTGTGACTTAACTACCAAAACTAGCGGCACTTAAAATTGGCAGTGGCTTGGAATATAATTGCGCGGCTAATCAGATTTGCGGTCAAGCGCGTTATGTGCTTATGAATATTTCCACTTAGCCTAAATTCGTTGCCACGCCGACGGCTCTAAAGTTACGAATTACTGCCCGCCGTTTGGGTTGAGCTAGGTTTTCACTTAGGGCTCTAACTATCAACACTATGCCTGCGACAGTCTGCGATACCTGTGTGACGTGCGATAATCAGCGATCGTCGCCTACCAGGGTCGTGGGCTTGCTACCGCTCGTCTGTTAGAGCCCTTATTACCCTCATTATACAATGTCCTTTTTATTAAGTACAAATATTTTAAGGGGTTATTCAGACCATCATTTCGAACAACTTTTCCCAATAAATGTATATCGTGTGACTGAATCACCCCTTAAAATATTTGTACTTAATAAAAAGGACATTGTATAGGTACTCAATACTCAATACGCTATTTTCCAACAAGTCAAATCAGATACTTTTTTCTAAACGTCAAAACAAAGAGTTTCTATGGGATTTTGTATGAATTACAGGCAGGTGACGTCACAGTTATTTGGAGTCAAATAGCACTCTTATTATCAGTTTTTCTGCAATAATAAATTTAAAATCACGTTATAATAGATATTTTCTAAGACGAGTGACATTATTTTGCGACGTTTTATTTTGTTATAAGTTCAAAATAATTTATTTTTGGCTTAGGAAAATACCCAATTAAATGACAAATAAGTATATGCAGATTAGATAGCAAGTTAATACATAGATGATTCCACAATCACTCACTTTGAGCCTAAAGATGGCGATGAAATGGGTTTGATTGATGAAACGGCGAACCAGATCCAATGGGTTTCATTAGTACCTTAGTGGTCGCTTTAGCCTTTAACTGTCATTCAATATTCGAAGCCGGCTTTTTTCAAAAGTCTGATCTAATGACCTATTTGAGCTTTGTTGAATTTAGATAGTCTTATTTCTGTGCTTCTAAGTCTTAGAGACATACAACAACTCAACAATATTCGTATAGGCGGGTTTTCTCGAATAGACTTTTTTCAAAAGTCTGATCTGATGACCCACTTGAGCTATGTTAGATTTAGATAGTCCTATTTCTGTGCTTCTAAGTCCTAAAGACATACAACAACTCATTTGGACATCAGCGCAACAGGGTAGTAAACATAATATGGGAATGGAATGTATCCGAATGTCTGATAGGTTTTAATGAATGAGTTTTTTTGTGTGTATCTGAACGCTGAGAGTGAGAGGATGGATGTTAGAGCGAGAGAGGGGACAAATGGCAGATTGCACTACGTACGATGTTAAGGTGTGCACGTTGTTTAAGATTTATTGTGTTTTAGTAAGTGAATATTTCAAGTGTCAGTGAGAACCCAGCTTTAGAGTTACGACATATGCGCAAATTATAGTGCGGGATACATATGGAGTGACATGACCATTGAAGTAATAAAGCATGTTGAAACGGCAGTGGAGGAAACGTTGTTCATATTCGGGTAATTGGGCTTTGTCTGGGGAAGTTTAGTTTTTACCGACATCAAAAAAGGAAGAGGTTTTAATTCCGTTGTATGCCAATGTTTGCTATGCCATTGCTGAAAATAAAAAAAACAAACTTACCGACCAGATGACTCAAGTTTCCATGAAAAGATTTTTTATATGTTCAGAATCATCGACTGAATCTAACCTTAAAATTCTAAAAGGCAGACTAACTTTGGATACTAACTTTAAACCGTTATCCGACCAAACCAAGTTGGCATCTTAATTTGTCTCATCCGAAAATGTCAACTTGATTTGGTCGGATAACGGTTTGAACGTAGAAACAAAGTTAGTCTGCGTTTTATATAAGACGGTCGATCGACCTCTCAGATCAGATCGACAGAGTAGAATAGGGCCACTCCAAGTCCTGCCGTGGATGTCGTAGAACGCGACTTAGGAAATACAAGCTGAAAAAAGCTTACAAACTTATAGGTTTATAAAATCAATGAGACCTGTCCAACCTGTCTGCCCAGCGTGGAGAGTGTAGGCCAAGTCCTCTTGCTGTTCTGGCCAAGAATGGCTCTGGTAGTACAGAGAGAGTCGTGCTCCTGCAGTGAATACTAAAAACGCCCGCTGATGAATCGACCTATCCACCACTTTTGCACCTTTTTGTGTACGGTCCCCTAAAAAGCAAAGCGGCTATTCTCAAGTCGCCAAACAAGCTTATTGTCCTCCCGATGTCCACACAGCGCCCCGAATAATTAATTACGTTTTAAAAGGTAATAATGTAAACTAATTGCATCTTATTTTAAAACACAGACTAACTTTGTTATTAGGTTTACACCATTATCCAACCAAATTAAGTGGGCATCTAGTAATATGCCATCGTCTCATCTGAAAATGTCAACTTGATATGGTCGGATAATGGTTTAAACCTAGTAAGAAAAGTCTGCATTTTATAATAAGACATATCTAACCCTCTGCGGGTCAATCGACCTCTCCACCACTTTTGCACTTTTTTTATGTACGGTCCCCTAAAAAGAAAAGCGGCTATTCTCAAGTCGACAAATAAGCTTATTGTCCTCCCGATGTCCACACAGCGCCCCGAATAATTAATTACGCTTTAAAAGGTAAAAATGTAAACTAATTGCGTCCCAGACGCAGCGCGACCGTTTGTTTGGGTCGTTTTGCGAAAGTAAACTCATTTTTTAAGATTACCGGGTACCGCTGTAATTTTGTCTTTGTAACTTTTATCCAGTTTCGCGTTACTTAGTCACTCTTTTGTCTTTTGTGCCAGTCATCTAGGCATTGGAATTTAGGAGCAGTTTATCGACCGAGCGAGCAAACCGAGCTAAGTCTCCGTTTCAGCTTGGCCAAAAATGCTTTGGTATATGCGTTATCATCTAGATTCCCGTGAACTTTTGGGAGCAGGTTTTATAAACATATGAAACTTGATATTCAAGCCATGATCTTTCTAAAAATGGCGGAATTGGCACAAGAGGTCCAAGCGCTTTTGATTTATATGTCTCTTACGACCTTTTTGGTTTATAGTGACAACAAAATAATAAAGAAATATATGATATCTCATAAAATTCTTTTATTATTTCGTTGTATTGTCATATTAGTTAGAAGCGTTTAGTTATCAGCGTTTTGAAACGACCACTTTGAAAGAAGCTCATTTGCACAGCATTGGTCGCCTACTCGCCGTAGTATAATTTTCAAACCAAGCAACGAAGAACTGTTTTGTGTTAAACAATTAATCATACAATGCTATTTCGGTTAATTATGGGAGCTCCGTCAAAAGGGTTTTGTCATATATTTTTTTCCTAGCCTTCTTTTGTTATTTCCCACTGCTGGGCAAAGGCCTCCCTCTTGTTCCTCCACTATCTCTGTCTGCTGTGTCTGCTGCAAGCTCTTCCCATTCAGGCAAAAACCTGTCCAGATCATTTCGCCACCTTTGTCATATCAATACATATACTTTGTATGCCTTCAACGCTAAATGATTGTCTGCAATAAAAATACTACTTTAAATTGAAATGCGGGTAGATACACAAAAGAAGTTGACTTATGAGCTCTGATCTCTTTCGAAACGTATGCAGTTTCGTGCACTTTGATAAATGCTCTTCTAACCTTTTCAAAGCAACATTTATCATCCAACTATTTTCGGATACGGCGCTGCAATGGATTCCTCTGTACCTATTCTGGCAGTCGTGAATAAATTGTGAGCGAATGCACTGTATTGAAATAGATTTTTTGTACAACGTGGGAGGGATATACCCGCAATTAATCGAACCATGTGCTTTACTACATCACTTTTGTATAATGAACATAAAATAATAGTAAATAAAATAAAAAAAGGCACTTCCATACTGAAGTGCCCAGGCAACTTGTATGGAAATTTCGATTTTTTTGTTCTTTTGACTGTTATTTTATTTAAATTTAAATGTTTATTCAGTAACTAGACCTAAACAGGCACGATTTATATGTCAATATGTATTATTTACATTACATGTAGTGTTAATTAATATAACTCCCATTGCTGAAAAGTAATGCCAAAGGAACGAAGCGTAGTATTTAAAGTTTTGGATAGACAGATAGAAGGAAATGGGCCTTTTCCCAGCAGTGGGACGAAACAGGTTCAATAATAAAAAAAGTAGATTTACATACATACATACATACATACTATCACGTCTTTATCCCTAATGGGGCAGACAGAGCATTTTGGGTCTTGCGGTTCTATGCAGAGCCCAGGGCCGCAAGACCCAAAAGCCACTTTTAGCGTCATGGTGGGCGAGAAGATGTAATAGCAATTAATACAGTGATGGGTTGCTAGCCGCATCGCCTGTTAACATGATTTGCATTTTTGCCCATTCCTTCGATCGGCTTTTACGATCTGCGTGGGAAGAGAAGCAGCTGGTACATTCTAAGTTTTTTTTATTCCTCCCAGACCAGCATGGGAGATTAAGTAAATTAAAAAGTTAAAAAGTAGATTTCTCATTTCAAATCTCTTTAGCAGTGGCTATTGTATTATATTAATTACTAGCCGAAGCCCGCGACTTCGTTCGCGTGGACTTTATGTCTCTGGAAAATGCTCATCAGGCTGAACAACTTTTACTAAGGCGGCATTTTTATATCTCTTATAGTTTAGCTGGACCATTATGGTTCTGCATCAGGCGTTTCATTTTCCAAAATCATTTATACCCTATATGTTGCCTAGGCTTAATAGCTATATAAGAAAAAAAGTTTCATTCGAATCCGTCCAGTATTTCCGGAGATTAGCGTGTACAAACAGACAAACAGACAAACAGACATACAGACATACAGACAAACAGACAGACATTTTTTTTTAAATTCTTACTCTATTAGTACGTCTCCATCGCCCCCAATATTTTTTTTGGAAATATATTTAATGTACAGACACACTTTTTTTACTGTTTTATTATATGTATAGATTACACATCTTTATCCCGAATGGTTAAAGACAAAGCATTTTGGGTCTTGCGGCTCTAAGCAGACAGAGCCTAGGCCCGCAATACTCAAAGGCCACTTTTAGCGGGAGGGCCACTAGTGTTTAAATAACAGGATGATAAGCTCATTCTACGTGAACAAAGTCACAGATATCTGTACTCAAAAACAAGCTTGCTTTGTTCTAACTTGGCTGCTATTCAAATAGTTACGGAGGTACGCCGCAAGACACTCTGACAGGCAGAAAGTATGCGGCAGATAGCGTCATATCTGAACAAACATGGTTTCATTCAACTAGAGAAAATTTGCACAAAGTGCAATGTGATATTGGGGTTTTTAACAAAAGATAAATAAATATACGTAATCTTCTTCTTATCGTGTGTGTGAGTGACTAACACTAGTGTCAGAGTTTTTAAACCGCCTTAAAGGCCTTTGACATGGTTTTAGGTAACGACCAATGTCAAAGACAGTGACCGGGACCGACGGCTTAACGTGCCCTCCGAAGCACGGATCATCTTACTTATCAGACAATCAGGTGATCAGCCCACAATGTCCAAACCAAACTAGGACAATAACACAAAGTCGTTGCCCCCGCCGGGAATCGAACCCGCGACCTCCGGGTATGAGCCGAACGCTCTAACCACTACACCACGGAGGCAATATACGTAATTAGCGTAAAATACTAATAAGGGAAACTACTTTTTACAAGCTTTTAATTAGTTTCACCTGTCTCGTTTTCTGTCTGTCTATCTTACAAATCTTGCAAGTTAAATATAACCTACTTCTCGGTTTCCGATTGGGCTGAAATTTTTCACACAAACGTATTTCGCATGAAAATGCAATATTATAATGACATGAGTTGATCTGATAATAGAGCCTGGAGGTGGCCATAGGAACTCTGCAATGAAAGGATGCAACCCCATCGAGTTTGGGCTCGTTTTATTCGTCTTGAAGAGCACTTTAAACTTTTAAGTTCATTGTTTTAGA
Organism: Acrobasis consociella; assembly: GCA_963555685.1. Lineage (NCBI taxonomy): Eukaryota > Metazoa > Arthropoda > Insecta > Lepidoptera > Pyralidae > Acrobasis > Acrobasis consociella. The sequence goes on from OY743118.1 coordinate 2,801,548, forward strand.
TAAAAGCTTGAATAAAAAAATAGAACTTTAATTTATTACTTTGCTGAAGCTCGTCAAATTTTTGGGGACCCATTGATGGGGTATTGCTATCCATCGCGGAAATGCCGCCAGCCCCTTGGGCACTTTGCCCTGTGGCGGCAGCGATTTAGCCCCAATTTTTTATTTAATTTATTATAAGTTATTTTTAATTTTAGGTTGTATTTTAGTTATTATTATATTGTTATTCAATTGATAGAATTCTAGCATTTATATAAATGTTTACTTTAAATAAATATAAATACATACTGTCATGATTTGATCTCACTAACATTACTTATTACGAAGTCCCGTCTACCAACCTAAAAAAGAAAAGGCGGCGCTTAAAGGAGATTTAGAAAAAGAAATCCTTTTATTTCGCGGCGAGGTCATTAATCTAGTCGCAGACGCACCTGTGCGTTATCTGGTGATAATCCGCGGCAAACAAACAAACAAACAACAATCCGCAGCGAACTTTGGAAATACTTACGAGTATACAAGTACGTGTGTGTTTAGAACCCGTACGTGACATTATACACGGCGATTTTTTATTGGTTTTGGAACCGAAGGCACTTCATAGGCGTCGTTAGTAAGATCTAATTAGCTAGTCAAAATAAAAATTCCGAAACAAAAAATGTTGACTTAAACTCGAAAGCAAAATTGTGAGATCAATTAGTAGTACCACCACCATACATCGCCCGCCGGCCGGCGGAGGATCATCGACATCTTCGCAGCTGTTTTAGCTGGCATAACTATGTGGTCTCGATTGAAAATCACTAACGCAACTTTTTTATCTTATGACATACAGAAATTTGGATTACGTATATGGATAGAGGAATTTATTAACTATACGACATTTTTTTTTCCAAAACCAATGAAAAGAAAGCGTGTATTAAGTAACCGATGTATTACAGGGGTCAAAAAATAACCGGCCAAGCGCGGACTCGCGGAAGCGACAGCAAGTTGTATCGTTTAGGCGACATTACGACACAAGTGATGTTATGGTGGATAGGGAAGTATTTTCTTAAGTCATATTATCTATGTTCTTTTATAAGGGTTCCGTACCCAAAGGGTAAAAACGGGACCCTATTACTAAGACTTCGCTGTCCGTTCATCCGTCTGTCCGTCTGTCCGTCTGTCCGTCTGCCCGTCTGCCCGTCTGCCCGTCTTTCCGTCTGTCCGTCTGTCTGTCACCAGGCTGTATCTCAAGAACCGCGATAGCTGGACAGTTGAAATTTTCACAAATTATGTATTTCTGTTGCCGCTATAACAACAAATACTAAAAATAAAATAAATATTTAAGGGGGCTCTCATACAATGCTCGAATCCGATTCGCACTTGGCCGATTATTAGAGTACATGATCACGTAAAAGTAAGATTAAAGTACAGGAGTAGAATTATTTTCTGTTTTCCATACCATTATTTTATTTTATTTTATTTTTATTATTATTTTATTTTTATTTTATTTTTATTTCATTCCCATGCTGGTCTGGGAGAAACGAAAAAACTTAGAATGTACCAGCTGCCTCTCTTTCCGCGCAGATCGTAAAAGCCGATCGAGGGAATGGGCAAAAATGCGAATCATTTTAACAGGCGATGCGGCTAGCAACCCGTCACTGTATTGATTGCTTTTCCATCTTCTCGCCCACCATGACGCTAAAAGTGGCTTTTGAGTCTTGCGGCCCTAGGCTCTGCATAGAGCCGCAAGACCCAAAATGCTCTGTCTGCCCCATTAGGGATAAAGACGTGATAGTATGTATGTATGTATGTATACCATTATTTCCACATGTATTGGTATTGATTGACCCTATTCCAAATAATAAGTTATTTTTACTGTTCGCGTATTTTAGTAGTCGTAAAGACTGTCTGGGGAGCAAGGCCGGGCCTGCGTTCGTAAAGCGGCCTTAAATGGGCACGTTAAACGTCGGTTCTTACTTGAGGAGGATACATAAATAATGTTCAGTTACGTCTTTATCTTAAGCGGGATTGACACTGGAGAACCTTTTTATTTTGATTCTTATTTTTACATATAGTCTTTTCTTTCTTTTTCACCATATACCTGTCAAGTTGTGCACTACCCCTATCATTCTCCACATCACCCGTTTGGTTGACTGGTAGATAAGGCCTTAGGCTTTAAGTCCGCCATTACACTTGTATTTGTGTATGAAGGTAAATAAATAAAAAATAAAAATAAACTAAAAGAAAGACCTAAACATACATACAAGATATTAAAGCTTGTAAAAAACAGCAGAAATTCAATATCTTTTTATTCATCATCAGCATCAGGTCTTTTTGTCTCCACTGCAGGAGCACGACCCTCTCTGTACTACCAGAGCCATACTTGGCCAGAGCAGCCAGAGGACTTGGCCTACACTCTCCACGCTGGCCAGATGGGTAGGAGAGGTCTTAGTCATGTTCATAAGCTTTGTTTAGCTTGTATTTCCTAAGTTACCTTATACGACATCCACGGGAGGACTTGGAGTGGCCCTATTCTACTCTGCTGGAATCCACACGGCTTAATTAAGTGGTTTTCATACGAGCCTTGTTTTCATTTAAGAGCTCAGTGGCCCACGGAAGTACAGATTTCTAGCACTTTCGCTTTTCCGGGCGTGGTAAAACCGCATCGAAATCGGTCCCTCCGTTCGAGAGATAAGATGCCACATACAGACAGACAGACCGAAAGATGTTAGCGTATAACTTATGACACCCCACTTTTTCATCGGAGGTTAAAAATAAGACTAAATCCAGTCAAGTGCCTAAATTACATTTTGATGAGACACTTGAGACGATACCTTATCAAATGGTTATTTTTATCACAGAAATAGTTACGATAACCACTCTTTCATTGTTATCTTGAGTATGTTAAGATTATGACTGTAACGCTCCTTTTTTATTCGACTACTTATATTAGAATATAGTGCGTCATTGATTTTTGAACTTGATAATATTATAATATATTTATAGTGGAAAACTTTTTTAAAAATAATATTCTTTATTTTGCCAAAAACATTTTAACACAATGTAGTAATATTATAGCGTAGGTATAAAAGGTGGAGATACATAACTAAAAGCGCCCAGTCCATTCCCCATCCGGGAGTCCATCCCCGAACTAGACATAGTTGTATCTATATCATCTATATCTATATAAAATAAATATATAGTGCAAATTACACTGATTGGAGCTAGCCCCGAAATAAGTTTGAGACTTGTGTTGTGGGAAAACTAGTTAGGATCTTAGAAATATGCAATCATTTTACATTGTAAAATTTTGTCTTACTTTACACATTAAATAGCGTTATAAATTGTAGTAATATTCTATTTATTTAAACCTTTAAAGTCGAATAAAATACCACACTTCCGTTATTGTCAATACGCAAAGAAGTACACATATACATTCTACACAAAATTATCTAAAAAATGTAGGCATTTGGTATTTTTTCATCATCAAATAACCATTGATAACTAATGCTACACACTACTTATATTTATTTCAATTTCTTTAAAATCGGCGGTTCTGTTTATTTATTTATTAAATCTTTTCTTACCACAAAAGTACAAAAGGTGGACTTAATGCTAATGCATTCTCTATCAGTCCGCCAAATTTATTACTGTTTTAGGAAAAACAGTAATAAATTTATAAGCGATATGCGCTTAAAGATAATACGCACTGTATTATAAACATACATACATACATATCATTAATACATACACACCTATACATTCATATACATACATACATACATACATACTATCACGTCTTTATCCCTAATGGGGCAGACAGAGCAAAAGCCACTTTTAGCGTCATGGTGGGCGAGAAGATGGAAAAGGAATCAATACAGTGATGGGTTGCTAGCCGCATCGCCTGTTAACATGATTTGCATTTTTGCCCATTCCCTCGATCGGCTTTTACGATCTGCGTGGGAAGAGAAGCAGCTGGTACATTCTAAGTTTTTTTTATTTCTCCCAGACCAGCATGGGAGATTTTTATTCATTCATATACATACATACTTTAAATAAAACATATTAAGATCTAAATCTATGATTATTTCTGCTGCAATAAATTAGCAAAAAGGTGCGTGTAAACTTTTTCTTTTTGATGTCTCCGGGTAAGGCATTCCAATGTCGCGCAACCTGAATAGTAAAAGAGCTAGTCATAAAATTTGAGCGAAATAAAAGAATCCGACATTTTGTTTCAAAAAAGCTAAAGTTGGTTTGTATGGATAACTTCGCTTCGTTTTTACGACCGGCCTTCTACCTGACGTCAATCAACCCTTGAGAATGTAGTGGTAGCACGAGATGTTTGAAGTTAGTCGTTTAGTCGCCTCTTACGACATCTACAGGAATAGATAGAGTAGTCATTTTTAAACATCAACCAATGTTACTGTTTTTATTTTGGAGCATTTTCCATTTTTCCCGATCTTCCGCGAAATGCTTGTCTATCCTTTTGCATTTTTTTTCACTGTATGTACAACTTGGAAGCTATTGAATACTGAAATTAAAATAACAGTCAAAACTAAAAAGAAAAATAAGGCATTTCCAAACAAAAGTGTGCGGATGCCCGGGCAATTTGTTTTTTTTTTTACTGTTATTTTACTACCATTACCTATAGGTAGGTACTATATTAGTGGCTTAGTATAGCCAGTGGTTCGATTTATTACGTGTATGTACCTTCTACGTTGTATAAATAAGTTTCTCTAAATATGGCCTCTAAAGGACGAAAACTGCTCAGCAGAAAAATGTTTTAACATATATAGTCTAGAACTAAAAGAGTTTTTGGAATAGTTCTATCTATGAAAGTAGTAAGTTTATTTTTTAATTTAATTTTAAAAAACGAATTAATGATAATTTACTTACATTAATGTTTTATTATTGACATGTTTTGTAAATTAACTTATTTTTGTCTTTTATATTTAGTTTTGAATATTATTCTTATAATTGTAGTGCCCTACTAGCATTCCATGTTACCTATAAATTTAATTAAGACCTATTAATATGTAAACATAGAAACAATAAATAAATCAATAAATGATAGAACTTGTTAATTCGTACTTTTTTCCAAACCTATGTCTGATGTCTTTCGGCAGATTGAAAAATCTGACTACAGTGTTGGCCACTTACACACAAGAAAAACAACGAAACATTTTTAAACTCAAAGAAAAATTCATCAACATGCGGAAACTCGCTTCCGAAAGAAACATAGACGTACTAAGGAGGTACATTTACAGAAAATAAACGCACCTCGCCGATGCACCGGAAGTCACCGGATGCATTCAGCAGAAAAAGTGGAAGTGTCACAACACTATCTCGATGAAACAGACGTTTTCGGCACTAAATTATGTCTACATTTGGTCACAAGCAAAAATGAACTTTAACTCTAGGCAGCAAAGTAAGTTATTCCGTGTCTGTGTGGATAGTGATAAGAATGTTTAGAAATGGCATGTGCCACGCTGTTAGCTGCGGAATTGGCAGTTAGTTTGTACGTTTAATTTAAATGTGGATTTGTTTTGGTATTTATTGCTGAAGGGAATTTTAATGTTGGAAAGAGTTAAACACAAAATATATACACGTTTAAGGGGTATTTTGGTGTTTTTGAATATTGATTTATGTTAAACTTGAAAGTAATATTATTATTTTACAGGTAGGATAGGTATGTAGGATGCAACATCAACTTAGGAATCCGTCAAGTTTAATTTCTTACAAGTTAGTTTCTAGTATAGTTAATTATACCTAAAATACAATAAGTATGCATGTTTTTTTCGTATCATCATTGTTATCATCGGCTCTCAAAAGCATCCTTTTGTTTTCATTCCTAGTATACTTATAATAATTAAAAAGGTTTTACGCATTCGAACCTATATTATGTATATTTGAATACGTATATATAAGTGTTATAGGTAGATATAATACTCCGAAAAAAAAACAATAAAAAAACCTTTACAAGTTCGGACAAGTTACTTTTCACTACAGTTAGTACATACTTAACTTACATTTATTATTATTTAATATAACGCCCATTGCTGAAAAGTAATGCCAAAGGAACGAAGCGTAGTATTTAGAGTTTTGGATAGACAGATAGAAGGAAATGGGCCTTTGCCCAGCAGTGGGACGAAACAGGTTCAATAATAAAAAAAAGTAGATTTACATACATACATACATACATACATACATACATACTATCACGTCTTTATCCCTAATGGGGCAGACAGAGCATTTTGGGTCTTGCGGCTCTATGCAGAGCCCAGGGCCGCAAGACTCGAAAGCCACTTTTAGCGTCATGGTGGGCGAGAAGATGGAAAAGCAATCAATACAGTGACGGGTTGCTAGCCGCATCGCCTGTTAAAATGATTTGCATTTTTGCCCATTCCCTCGATCGGCTTTTACGATCTGCGCGGGAAGAGAAGCAGCTGGTACATTCTAAGTTTTTTCGTTTCTCCCAGACCAGCATGGGAGTACTTAACTTGCATAAAAAATAATTGGAAAAATCAAATATAATAAAGTAAAATTAAAACTCCATTTTAACATTTACTAGGCAACCATAAACGTAAACTAGATTCCCAATTCAGATACGAATATTCACCACAAGGACGACTGTTTCTTCCGCTTCCTTCATATTAAGCCTTAAATTGGAATACTTAAGTTTGCATTGTCTTGCATGTCTGTTTATTATTATCTCTATATTCTAAGTGCGCAGCTGCGTTTAGCCACAGTCTTAAAGCTCTATACTTAACTACCAAAACTGTCACACAACCATACGCTTATAGTTCGTACACACGCGTTAGTGTGTGTAAAATGTAGGACATAGATAATATAATTACTAACGTAACAGATACACAATATAAACTATTGGAGGGCCCGTGTCGCCTGTGCAATATTTAAGGGTCCGGCGGACCTAGACCAAAATACAACTTTCCATACAAACGTAGTCTACGTTTTATTTCAAAACGACATGTCCGATTTGGGCAAAATTTTGTAATTTCAAAGATATTGCAATTATCTAGGTTTATATTAAGTTTCCGACAGTAAAAATATGAACTTGAAATAGAATATAGTGTTTTATATCATTTTTGACCATTAGTATGGGAAACTTCTAAATCGTTATATTTTCTTTCCAGTTCATAATTTTACTATAGGAAACTTAATATAACCCTAGATAATTGCAATTTTTTTTACAATTACCAATTTTTACCGGAATCTGACATGTGGTTTCAAAATTAAACGTGTACTACGTTTGTATGGAGAAGTCTAGGGTCGCCGGACTCTTAATGTTTTAAAACTAAATTCTTCTTTTCTTTTGCTAGACTGCCAATATTATTTAGATTCTACATAGAGTACATCCGTATTCAGTTTTCAAATTGTGTTTTAATACATACTATCACGTCTTTATCCCTAATGGGGCAGACAGAGCATTTTGGGTCTTGCGGTTCTATGCAGAGCCCAGGGCCGCAAGACCCAAAAGCCACTTTTAGCGTCATGTTAGGCGAGAAGATGGAAAAGCAATCAATACAGTGATGGGTTGCTAGCCGCATCGCCTGTTAACATGATTTGCATTTTTTCCCATTCCCTCGATCGGCTTTTACGATCTGCGTGGGAAGAGAAGCAGCTGGTACATTCTAAGTTTTTTTTTATTTCTCCCAGACCAGCATGGGAGAATTTGTGTTTTAATCCCGTGAGATTTTCTTTTTCACTTTCAAATCCCGCGAGAATCAGCAGTAACTTTAGCTCCAAATGTTCTGGGATGAAAATAAAGTTTTCGAGTATGTAGATGAGATGATAAAATATTATATAATAAAAGTTATACTTAATTAATTAGAGTACTACTTCATTTAAATAATATAAAAAGATTTTAATGTTTAAATTATTACGACAAAGCGCCATCTAGTTACAAGTAAGATAAATGAGTATGTTTGTATGACGATGAGTAGGCATATGTAGTGTGGGGTAAAGTAGATCGATACGTTTTACCCAACTCTGTTATGCTGATTAGCATTATAGTATGGCAGTTATCAAATACAATGTTATTTCACACATACACGGTGATTTTTTATTGGTTTTGAAGCAGAAGGCCACTTCATAGGCATCGTTAGTAAGTCCTAATTAGCTAGTCAAAATAAAAATTCAGAAACAAAAAATGTTGTCTAAAACTCGAAAGCAAAATTGTGAGATCAATTAGTAGTACCGCCGCCATACACCGCCCGCCATTCATTTACACAGGTCTCTATCGAAAATCATTTATCTAATTTTTTTTCGTATGACTTACAGAAATTTGGATTACATAATATGGATAGAGGAATTTATTTACTATACGACATTTCTTTTTCCAAAACCAATAAAAAGTCAGCGTGTATACACTGTCATATCTTTATATCTAGCAGTCAAAGCATTTAGGGTTTTTGGGTTCTAAGCAGACATAGCCCTGGGCCGCAAGACCAAAAGCCACTGTTACCGCAATGGTGGGCGAGAAGGTAAAAAAAAAATATCAAAATAGTGATAGGTTGCTAGTTGCATTAGCTATTGACATCATTTTTTTTTGCCCATTCTCTCTGTCAGCTTTTACGATTTGCGCGGGAAGAAAAGAAACTTGAAAATAAGATTTCTTTTCTCCCAGACCAGCATGTAAGAATATAATACCTTGCAATAAGCTTGCATTGTCTTGCATGTCTGTTATTATCACTATGTTCTAAGTAGGGCGCAGCTGAGTCTAGTTTTAATGAGGAAGTTTTAAGGCTCAGGAATTAAATTGTTTTTGTTTATGCAATTGTTTCAGCATGCCAAAAATTAATTTTAACTAACTGCCTCCGTGGTGGTTAGAGCGTTCGGCTCATACCCGGAGGTCGCGGGTTCGATTCCCGGCGGGGGCAACGACTTTGTGTTGTTGTCCTAGTTTGGTTAGGACATTGTAGGCTGATCACCTGATTGTCCGATAAGTAAGATGATCCGTGCTTCGGAGGGCACGTTAAGCCGTCGGTCCCGGTCACTGTCTTTGACATTGGTCGTTACCTAAAACCATGTCAGAGGACTTTAAGACGGTTTAAAAACTCTGACACTAGTGTTAGTCACGGGACCCTTTTTTTTGTATAATTTTTTGTCCTAATATGCTTTGGCATACTGGGTTTGGCATAAAATATTTTGTCATAATAGTTTTTAGGCATAAGTTGTTTTTTGGCATACTGGTAGTTGGGCATAATTATATTTTAGGCTAATTTGTAACGGCATAATGGTAATTGGTATAATCTCTCACAATTTGCCACAGAGTATAGGTTAGGTTAGTTAGGTTTCCTGTGACCAAAACACGAGCGAGCGAGCGAAGCGAGCGAGCGACTCTAGCTTAGGGCGAAACTAATGCATACACAAAAACAACTTACATCCTACTTACATCCTTTTATGCTTTAAGATGTTAGGGCTAAATAATGATTATGCTTAGGTACATTATGCTTAAAATTATTATGCATACTCCATTATGCGAAAGGACGTTATGCTTAAAAACGATTGTGCATTAAACCAGTATGCTATGTGATATTATAGCTTAAATTTGTATGCATATAAATAGTGATCCGTTAGTCACTAACACACACGAGAAGAAGTATGCCAAAAATAAGGCGTTTTTGCGTTCAAAACCATTCGCGACTAACTCGTTTGTTTTTGTATGGATACAATTATTTTTAATCTGTCTGTCTGTATCATCGTAGCGCTCGAACTGATGGACCGATTTTGTTGCGGTTGTTTTATGTGAAAGTAACTTCTTTTAGGCTGCGTTGAAGCGGAGCAGAGCGGAGAGGAGCTTAGCGGTGCATGAAGACCAATCACAATGCTCGAAATCTCCGCTCCGCTTCGATGGAAACAGCGGAGCAGAGATTTTGAGCATTGTGATCGGTCAATTCATGCACCGCTAAGCTCCTCTCCGCTCTGCTCCGCTTCAGTGACAACGCAGCCTTACGGTGGTTCCAGCTATGTTTATTGAAAATCAGTTGAGCCGTTTTTAACATACATACATACATACTATCACGTCTTTATCCCTAACGGGGCAGACAGAGCATTTTGGGTCTTGCGGTTCTATGCAGAGCCCAGGGCCGCAAGACCCAAAAGCCACTTTTAGCGTCATGGTGGGCGAGAAGATGGAAAAGCAATCAATACAGTGATGGGTTGCTAGCCGCATCGCCTGTTAACATGATTTGCATTTTTGCCCATTCCCTCGATCGGCTGTTACGATCTGCGTGGGAAGAGAAGCAGCTGGTACATTCTAAGTTTTTTTATTTCTCCCAGACCAGCATGGGAGCCGTTTATAAGTTAATTGGAAATTACCGTTTGTAAGTCAGGGCTTTCTCTAGCAAATAGATGGCGCTTCGGATGTCCGTTTAGTGACGAGTAGCGGAACTAACGATACGACTTCGTTAGTTCCGTTACTCATTTATCATATCACTGGATATGGTATTCTTGACAATCGGTTTTTTGAAGTGAAAACTTCTTTAGCGGCGTTGTGCACTTTTTTTGGAATGGGTAAAAAATTTTAAACTCGCGTCAGGACACGTGGCCTGATCGAAAATTCGTAAGACGGCGCAGGGCGCTTGCGCGAATGTTCGTGTGTGTTTATGTTACAGCGTGCTACGCGCATCCATGGATGGTGACAGCTGATGGCTCGACCGTCTGTGTAGTGGCCATACTGCTTTGTATTTGAAAATGAATTTGGTCATGCTTGTGACATTTGTGATAGACTGTGGTTCAGAAAAGATTTGAAATATTTTATACTGATAATTAAAGCAATTCGTGCAAAATTATTCCCTAACCATTCCAAAATATCAAAAATGCACAACGTTAATATTCAAGTTTTCACTTCTGCCGGCACTCCCAGAGTGCAACCCGTCGTTTTTTTTTTAATTTGCTTACAAATATACTTGTGTATTTGTTTAAATAAATATGTGTAGATACAATTTAGATTCGAAATTTATTTGGTTCAAGTTTGGCATTGTAAGTGTATTGGTCATATTGTATGTGCATAAATAAATATACAGGGACAAACCACACAGATTGAGCTAGCCCTAAGGTAAGGTCGAGTCTTGTGTTATAGGATACTAACTCAACGATACTATATTTTATAACAAATCCATATATATGTAGATAAATAAACAGATGTAGTGTGGGTTGGTACAGTACCAACCCACACTACATCTGTCTGTAACCATCGTTGTCAAAAACTTTTAGGGCGGTATCTACACCAGCGAAAAGTGCTACAAAGCCTAATAAAAATTCGAGTCCCGACCCAATTCTCAAAAACGCTGAACTCAGTTTACACATGTAGAATAACCCTATAGGCTAAGAGCTAAGAGCCAATCACTAGTCAACAACTATTACTATATTATAATTTTTAGTATAAATATTGTTTTCGAGATGTAAAAGACTAGTACACTACTAGACTAGACAGTGGATAAGGAAGTGAATCTATAACCCGACAAAATTCCGTATAATCTTAACATATATCGATTTGGATTGCGGAGACCATATAATTCAGCATGAGATAAATGTATAATAAAAATAAAGAATCCAAAATAAACAATGCGTTAAAGATGTCATCTCATCAGCTGTTATCAGTCCGCCATTAAAATTCTCCCAAACTTTATTATTCCTAGATCTAATTGCGTCAGATAGCGAAAAGAGTAAGGTTTTCGAAACGATCAAGTTGGTTTACGACTGCCACTCCAAAAATTGGCGTTGTAAAAAGATTAGAAATAAGTAAGTAGAACGCAAAACGATTTACTGTAGAGTCATTCTCTGAATACATTTTTAATTAGGTCGAATCCTCCCTAAGTCCATTCAGAATCCTCCCAATTTTCAACCCATTTAATATAGATGATAAAGCACACTCGCCCCGGGCCTACAGCACGTCCCTCTTTCCCTCGGGAGCTGGTCCCGTATAAATTAGTTACGTAAACAAAGGTACGAATTTATGGTTTATAGCCAGATAAGGTGTCACCACACCAGCGGGTCACGAGCCTCACGAGCCTTTTTGGTATCGTTTATCAATTTAATTGGTTTAGGAGATGGGCTTTCATTGGAATATTTTGGGGTACCATGTTGTTAACACATTGAATGTCGGGCATAATCGTAATAGACTGCTATGGACGCGTGTCATAATCCTGTTGTGGGGTTCACGGATGGGTACTGTATAGCTGCAGTCTATAGATGATTGGAAGCAGAAAGGGGAGGCGTTTGCCATTCTTCTTCTTATCGTGTGTGTTAGTGACTAACACTAGTGTCAGAGTTTTTAAACCGCCTTAAAGGCCTCTGACATGGTTTTAGGTAACGACCAATGTCAAAGACAATGACCGGGACCGACGGCTTAACGTGCCCTCCGAAGCACGGATCATCTTACTTATCAGACAATCAGGTGATCAGCCTGCAATGTCCTAACCAAACTAGGACAACAACACAAAGTCGTTGTCCCCGCCGGGAATCGAACCCGTGACCTCCGGGTATGAGCCAAACGCTCTAACCACTACACCACAGAGGTAGTTTGCCATATACAAATTAGAAGGAACAACAAGGCACCCTTTAAATAATAAATAAATATGTAGGGACAAAGCACAGCTAGCAGCACGCTAGCTCAATCAGTGCTAGCATTAAAGTAAGTTCGAGACTTGTGTCAAGGGATACTAACTCAACGATACTATATTTTATAACAAATACACATATAGATAAACATCCAAGACCCAGGACAATTTGTTAAAGGCTATTTTACAACTTGCTCTGACCGGGGATAGAACCCGGAACCTCTGGGTGGCGGACTAGCATGGTGACCACTACGCCGCGGTGGTCGTCAATGTTGGGCATAATCGTAATAGACTATTATGGGCGGGTGGGGTCATAAGCATAATCTTAATAGACTGCTATGGACGGTTGGGGTCATAATCCTAATGTGGGGTATTCGGATGGGTAATAGGTATTACTGCAGTAGAAAGATCATGACTGTAAGCAAAAAATTCACGTTTGTTGTATGGGAGCCTGAATTACAAGTACCAAGATTATTATATTTTATAGTTCTATACGTGAGTAAAATACATACATACATACTATCACGTCTTTATCCCTAATGGGGCAGACAGAGCATTTTGGGTCTTGCGGCTCTATGCAGAGCCTAGGGCCGCAAGACTCAAAAGCCACTTTTAGCGTCACGGTGGGCGAGAAGATGGAAAAGCAATCAATACAGTGACGGGTTGCTAGCCGCAACGCCTGTTAAAATGATTCGCATTTTTGCCCATTCCCTCGATCGGCTTTTACGATTTGAGCGGGAAGAGAAGCAGCTGGTACATTCTAAGTTTTTTCTTTTCTCCCAGACCAGCATGGTACTACGTGAGTAAAACGTGCTAAATATTTGTAATAAAGTATACGTATATTGTGAAACAAATTACATTTTATTTGCAAAGATGATTGTTTCCCGAGGGAGGGTCATAAAACCTATCACACACACCGACATATATACATAGTACACACATACACATAAAGTACGCAACTTACAGAAGTACGTACTAATTTATTTTATTAATCAAAGCCGTTTGGTTTTTAAATCAAAATAAAACGCCTATAACTTTTATAGTAAGCCGTAAAACTAAAACTTTGGCTCTCAAAGCAAATATACGTCCATGGTCTATTACCCGCTGAAAGTTCGTGCGAGTACTAATGACCTAACACTAATCGTTTCACCGAATGGTTACTTGGTCACCTATTTAACCCCTGACGAAAAAGAGGGTGCTGTAAGTTTGAGTTGTCTGTGTGTCTGATGAGAATTGATTCGTTTTTTTATTGTTTGCAAGCTAGCTTGATCGAGATGGTTTTTAGCTATGTTTGATGGAAATTGGTTTAAGAGTTATAGAAAGTAAACGCAATGAATGAATTTCGGTGTATTATTTAATTTGCCTGGCAAATAAACTTGTACATAATTATACAGTTATAAACTAGGCTCTCGGATAGCTGCCATACTCGCAAGATACTCCATTGCTTCGCCATTGACGACCTGGGACTTGAATGCTTATTTATATATGTATATGTTATAAAATATAGCATCGTTGAGTTGGACACTACTTTTATATTTATAACTTGACAATCATTTACTTTAATAATATCTAACAATCTTGCTGATAACTACAAATAAAAAATACTATTCAACTGCATGTCATAAAAGTCGCTTGCCGTTTCACTTTTGGTTGCGATACCCGACAGGGTTCATAGTGTACCTAATATAAAACAGTGACTTTTAGTAGTTAGAACTCATGCACATTATAAAATCCAATAAATAATTTGAATTGAATTGAATTGAGTAAACACAAGTCTCGAACTTACTTTTACAAATTAAAAAACATTAAAAAATACGTCTTTATAAATTATCTAGTCGTCGTAGCCATCTTATCCTTTCATCCCTCTCTTTTCACCTGTACACTTAACCTATTTGACTCTCTCATTCTTTTAACAATGTTTATCCTTTTCTTTTATACGCCATCTTACATGTATATTGTTTCTCTCTCTGTCATAATATTGCTTATTTCTTTATTATTTACTAGCTGAAGCCCGTGACTTTGTTCGCGTGGTCTTTATGTTCATTAGGCTGAACAACTTTTGCTAAGGCGTTATTTTTATATTTCTCATAGTTTAGCTGGACATTATGGTCCAGCTTAACTATAACGTGCATCAGGCGTTCTATTTTCCGAAATCAATTATACCCAATAAGTTGCCCAGACATGCTAAATAACAAAAAAAAATTGAATCCCTCTAGTACTTCCGGAGGTTAGCGTGTACAAACAGACAGGTTTTTTCAAATTCTTACTCTATTACTATGTCTCCATCGACCTAAATAGTTTTTTGGAAATATATTGAATGTAGCACAGACACATTTTTTTTAAATGTTTTATGATATGTATAGATCTATTTATATAAAACACATCCACGGCACGGTCTATTTACTTACGTTTAGCCGAAAGTTCGTGCAAGCACTAATGATCCAAGTCTGATCGTTTCGCCGAATGGCCGCCCTTTATTTGTTCAGTTTATAAACGAACCACGCCGCCCAGATATTACGTAAGATACAGCTGTTCTCTTAACGAAATCACGAAGAGAAATAGTTTAAGTGTCTGTTTTCTTTCTTTCTTCCCTCTTTACTAATATTATAAGACTTGAGAGCTTGTGGAATAGGTTATTATCTACTCTACAAAAGAAATGTTTAAGTATAATTGCTTATATTAAAAGGACAGAGGATGCAAGTCATATTTTAGGAACTGCTAAATATTGACTGTACCCTCGTTGCAAGTTCGTTTCTAAAGGAAAATTTACCGCGACGTTGTCTATTAAGGAAAAAAAATAATATCACCTTCATCAAAAATTGAAAATTTTTAACTATGGGCAATGGCCCAGGTAAGGCTTTATATATTTTAGAATCTTTGCTAATGAGCAATGGCTACTAAAATATATTACGCCTTTTATAGACGAACTACGTTATACGATGTAATCTATAGTTTACCTTCCCTAGGGCAGTCAGTGTGTTTTGTTCACTTGCGGGCGCGAAATGCTAGAGCCAGACGGACGTTGTAGTTGATTTAGCTACGAGGGAGGATATCACAGTCCTTACTCCCTCGTAGCAAAATCTACTATTTTGTACGACGTCATATATATTTTTCATTTTAATTCACTTTCCCAATAGAAAACCATTACTTTTAATTCGATAGTTCACTGCCCATTACATTAACATAGTATCAGCCTAAATACCTCGTTAACATGTATGCAAGTTAAGTCATATAGTGTTAGTTTAATTGCACGTGAGCGTGTAATGAACAATTAACTAAATTAGTTGCACACCCAGTGTATTTGCATTGATAGAGTATTATATGTGGACACTACAGGTATGTGTCCACTATACAATGTCCTTTTTAATTAAGTACAAATATTTTAAGGGGTGGTTCAGTCCATCATTTTGAACAACTTTTTCCAATGAATGTGTATCGAAATACGAAAAAAAATTTTTAGGTTTTCATACAAATCGAAGTAGTCACGTGATATCATTACTATCGAAAATGCAATTTTTTTTTCATATTTCGATATACATTTATTGGGAATAGTTGTTCGAAATGATGGACTGAATCACCCCTTAAAATATTTGTACTTAATTAAAAAGGACATTGTATATTTACTCACTGTATTTACACAGATGTTTTAATCACTAGCCAGGTTTTTGGAGCAATTTTGTTTATATCGTTATCTATAGGTCTCACCTTCCCTTGGGCAGTCAGTGTGTTTTGTTCGCTTGCGACCGTGAAACGCTAAAGCCAGGCGGACGTTGTAGTTGATTTAGCTACGAGGGAGTATATCACAGTCCTTACTCCCTCGTTGCAAAATCTACTATTTTGTACGACGTCATATATTTAAAAAAATTTAACATTCACTTTCCCAATAGAAAACCATAACTTTTAATTCGATAGTTTACTGCCCATTACATTAACATAGTATCAGCCTAAATACCTCATTATCATGTATGCAAGTTAAGTCATATAGTGTTAGTTTAATTGCACGTGAGCGTGTAATGAACAATTAACTAAATTAGATGCACACCCAGTGTATTTGCATTGATAGAGTATTATATGTGGACACTACAGGTATGTGTCCACTATATATTTACTCACTGTATTTACACATATGTTTTAACCACTAGCCAGGTTTTTGGAGCAATTTTGTTTATATCGTTATCTATAGGTCTCACCTTGCCTTGGGCAGTCAGTGTGTTTTGTTCGCTTGCGACCGTGAAACGCTAAAGCCAGGCGGACGTTGTAGTTGATTTAGCTACGAGGGAGGATATCACAGTCCTTACTCCCTCGTAGCAAAATCTACTATTTTGTACGACGTCATATATTTAAAAAAATTTAACATTCACTTTCCCAATAGAAAACCATTACTTTTAATTCGATAGTTCACTGCCCATTACATTAACATAGTATCAGCCTATATACCACATTAACATGTATGCAAGTTAAGTCATAGAGTGTTAGTTTAATTGCACGTAAGCGTGTAATGAACAATTAACTAAATTAGATGCACACCCAGTGTATTTGCATTGACAGAATATTACAGTGAGTAAATGTAACTTTATATATAACTAGCCGAAGCCTGCTACTTCGTTCAGGTAAACTTTATGACTCCGGAAAATGCTCATCAGGCTAATCAACTTTTGCTAAGGCGTCATTTTTATATTTCCTATAGTTTAGCTGGACCATAGTGGTTCTGCATCAGGTGTTCAATTTTCCAAAATCAATTATATAGTGGACACATAACTGTATGTGCCCACTATACATTTACTCACTGTATTACACTGACTTTTAACCATTAACCTAGTTTTTGGTTTTTCGTATATTTATTTTTTTACCAATTTATATACGCGGAAAAGGTATACAGAGAATACATAAAATAAAAGTTGTACAAAGGCAATACTTATCTCAAATGAGATTTCTTCCAGAAGGCCTGTGAGAGGTTAATTAAGTACACAACCGATTTCGATAAAATTTCTATCGATGGTTCGTAACAAGTTTGGAAATTAAACAAAAAATAATAATTCCAAATCGGTCCAGTCGTTTTTGAATAATCGGTGAACATACTTAAAAAAGAATTAATTTGCTCTAGATCGGTCATTTTTTTAATCTTTGGGGGAGCCCTATGCCCAGCAGTGGACGTTATGCGGCTGAAATGATGATGATGATACTTAAAAAACTTCGCGACGAATTGATTATCTCCTCCTTTTTGGAAAGCGGTTATTTATAGTAATACGCTATTTTCCAAAAAGTCAAATCCGATACTTTTTTCTAAACGTCAAAACAAACAGTTTCTATGGGATTTTGTATGAAATACAGGCAGATGACGTCATAGATTTTTGAAGTCAAATAGCGCTCTTATTATAATTTTTTTTTGAAATAATAAAATTAAAATCACGTTAAAATGGATATGTTCAAAGACAAGTGACATTATTTTGCGACATTTTATTTTGTTATCAGTACAAAATAATTTATTTTTGGCTTAGGAAAATACCCAATTTAGAAGTATCCTAACGGAGAATAAAGTTATACCCGGCAATAAGGTGATTACAACACTAGGGATTATAAACCAGGAGCCACAAACGTAACACACGGAGGTCTAAATAAATTCCTCACAATATAGCTTTCCAGCAGGAATGCCTGAACATTTAATTGTTTAAGAGACGGATCACCGCCGCGCCTCGCTCTAGAACGGTCTAGAATCCACAGATAATTGTATTAAGCTGGGACTCAGAGCATTACACACTTGCGATGTCGGGTAATTTCGACTGAGATGATGAATCGAATGTGAAATGTTAGAGGAGTATTCGTTTATTGGATTCTTTATTATTTTAATTAAAGGATGTTGTATGTATGTTCGAGGATAATTGGAATATCTTTGGTTGGAACTTTTGCCGTGCAGATCCCAAAAGCCGATTGAGGAAATAAGAGAAAATAGGAGTCATGTTAATAGACGATCCGCTGGTGATCCATCACTTTCTACGGTTCCATGGTAAACAAGGAACCCTTATAGTTTCACCATATCTGTCTGTCCTTCCGCGGTTTTACTTAGAGACTACAAGTACTGAAAAGCAGTAATTTAATACGAGTATGTATAGGTATATTAGTCATACATTACCAAAATAAAATCTTTAAAAAAATTAGGGGTAGGTCCCGTACAAGTAAAGTGGAAGTTATTTTTTTTCTTGACAGACCCATCGAATTGGGATTTCAAAAAATATTTGAGCTTGTGAATATAATTTTTCGATTTAGAAATCCGTTTCTGAAATACTTATTTGATTTTATACTGAAATTTTTTTAAAGGACAGAGATAAGTTTAGATTCGAGAGGGATGCCTTTGCCCAAAGTGGGATCTAATGGGCTCTAAATCCTTATCTTTACTAATATTATAAATGCGAAAGCGAGTTTGTATATTTGTTTGTTTGTTTGTTACCGTTTCACGCTTTAATCACTGAACCTATTTAGATGAAATTTAATATGATATACTTTGATATCCAGGGAAGGACATAAGATAGTTTTTATCCCGAAATTTCCACGGGCAGCGAAGCCCACGGGTACACCTAGTCCTACTATCCTTCCTACTAATATTATGAATGTGAAAGTGAGTTTGTATATTTGTTTGTTTGTTAGTTTCAAACTCGGGAAGGACATAGGGTATAATTTATCTCGAAATTCCCAAAATTCCGAAGCCCGCGGGTACAGCTAGTAATTTATATTTATCAATTGAAGTTTGAATACTGCTAGCGGTAATACAAATACATAGCTGAAACAAACACCAAAATCATTATATAATTCAATCAAGTAATTAGTGAAGTGATTTGTAGACAATCCCAACTGTCAGGCCCATGTCAAAACAGCAACTTACCAACGTCGTAATGGAGATCGTCGATCCTTTGGCAGTGAACGTTAGTAATTTAGACGAACTGCCTCGATGTTATCTCAAGAAATTGCTACAGTTAACACTACGGTACACGCGCCTCTAAAACGTTCATGAATGCTCGCGTGGGCTTCACTTGTAGCCCATTTTAAATTAAAATATACTAAAAAATATTCGTTTAATTTTTAAATAAAACACATTTATTATTATAAATGACCTTTATTAATTAAACTGAAGTAAAAAAATATCTTCTCTTTCTTAAACTTAAAAATATTAACAACACTTCCGACTTCTCAAAAAATCACATAATTTTTACTAATTTGATATCAATCAACTTTTGGTTTATTTCTTACATATATATTTTTAAAATTTTTACTACACGAAGGACAAATTAAAATTGGGTGATCATTACATATGCGCCTGTAGCATTTCGAGCAGAATTTTCTTGTGCTGCGATCGCGCATTCTGCTACAAAACGCACAGTCTACAACCCCCCACGAATTGGTATATTTCCTTGTTGAGGAACTTCTGACTCATTTAACAATAATTTTGATTTTGTTTTTATGCTATGCTTTTTATGCTTTATTATTTATAGTGTCAATATTATACACTTTACCAGGGATTTAAAGACACCAGGGTCAATAAATAACTTGCAACATTGAAGTACTCCCCATACTGGCATTAGAAGCTGTACCTTTTGGTCCTAATGTTCTCTGTATAATATTATAATAAAGTACCCTTGTTATAGGAAATGGTCGTTTTCTCCATTTCGTTTCATTTTATGACATATAAGTGGCTAATTCTGCGAATGACATACTGTCGTCCAAATCACTGTTGTTTTGTTCAGCATTCTCATCCTTTTCATCAGTATGATCTTCTTGCTCGGTATCACTGTCGTGTGGAGAATGAACTATATTTACTTTTTCTCTCAAATCCTCTTCCTGTTCGCTTTCAATTAAATCATCCTGATCTCACTCCTCTTCTAGCCAACTCAATAAGTTTTCTTCCATTCTGCGATCCATATTTAGTAATTTGTAAATAAAATATCAATGAGGGTGAGTTTACAGTACACCAATATAATACATAATACAAAAATTAATAAAAAAAGATAAATTCTTACATTAATTTAAAAAAATATTTCGCTCCTAAGATCTTACGCCAGTGCACGCGTGGGCTACTTACGTAGCCCAACGACTTTAAATCGTTATTTGTCGCACGTGCATCATCGTTGACCGCTCACACCACACTGAATGCGTCGAGCAATAACCAACCGAAGCTTAGCTAGGGACTCGAAGTTAAATCACGCGATTTCACGAAGTTATTAACAAAAATATTACCCTGGGCTACATATGTAGCCCGCGCGTGTACTCTAGTGTTAATTGGGTACTTTCCTAAGTCCAAAATAAATTATTTTGTACTAATAGAAAAATAAAGCGTCGCAAAATAATGTCACTTGTCTTTGAACATATCCATTTTAACGTTATTTTAAATTTATTTTCTCCAAAAATGATTATTATGACTCCAAAAATCTATGACGTCACCTGCCTGTATTTCATACAAAATCCCATAGAAACTGTTTGTTTTGACGTTTAGAAAAAAGTTGCTGATTTGACTTGTTGGAAAATAGCGTATTGTTTTCGATAGAAGTTCGAACTCTAAACTCGACACTACATTTCGGCAACCCATAGACACATTTAGCTCTTGATCGAACTTAAAAATTCTATACACGCCTACCAAATTTCATAAAGGTCCAATCAAAATTACTCAAGTTATCATCGAATATACATACATACAAACGCCGGATTGATCAATTAGACTCGAAGAACTTGTTCGTCAGTTCAGTAATTTTAAGTAATTTTCGTTTTTTGTTTTTTTTTTTAAGTGAAAACTTCTTTAGCGGCGTTGTGCACTTTTTTTGGAATGGGTAAAAAATGTTAAACTCGCGTCAGGACACGTGACCTGATCAAAAATTCGTAAGACGGATGGAGAGTAGACAGCTGGCGCGGCGTAGGAGAGGGAGTATCCCCTCTCTTTCTACGGCGCGGCGAAAATGTATGCCTGCGCCTGCTGTTTCGTTTAGGCGGCGCAGGGCGCTTGCGCGAATGTTCGTGTGTGTTTATGTTACAGCGTGCTACGCGCATCCATGGATGGTGACAGCTGATGGCTCGACCGTCTGTGTAGTGGCCATACTGCTGTGTATTTGAAAATAATTTTGTTGAAAATGAATTTGGTCATGCTTGTGACATTTGTGACAGACTGTGGTTCAGAAAAGATTTGAAATATTTTATACTGATAATTAAAGCAATTCGTGCAAAATTATGCCCTAACCATTAAAATATCAAAAATGCACAACGTTAATATTCAAGTTTTCACTTCTGCCGGCACTCCCAGACTGCAACCCGTCGTTTTTTTTAAAGTGAAAACTTATTAAGAAGCGTTAGACATGTATGGAAAGGGAAAAAACAATTAAACTCCCGACATTATTATTGTGGTAACTATTGCCAATACCACAATAATAATGAACTCATTTTAACTTAATTTTTTTAAGTTAACTTCGAAAGTTATAATTGTACCTGTGATTTAAACACAAATAGAGCAATAAGCATCTGACACTACATTAATATCATTTCCCGAACTGTAGAAAAACAATCTCTCTCTATAAACCTATGCCCCGAGGGAAATATCCTAACACGGAACAAATTCCACGCATACTTTGCATTCCCTGCGTATTTAGCGCTAAATCTTGACATCCAAGTTACAAACGACAGCGGGAGACTTGTAAAAAGAACTCGACGTCATCGACTCGTAGGTGTAACTTATAAATAAATAGTAACACTTTATTGTACACCCAAATATATGAAAACAAATGCTCTCTATACTCCGATGAAGAGAAATATCCATTACGGAACAAATTCCACGCATCTTTGCATTGATCGCGTATTTAGAGGTAAATCTTTAAAGAACTCGATGACAACGACTCATAAATGTAACTTGTAAATAAATAAGTAACACTATTGTACATCCAAATTTAAAAAAAAAATCTCTATACGCCGATGGGGTCCCAAAGGAAATATTCTAACATGAAACAAATTCCACGCATACTTTGCATCTTGACAGCCAAGTGACGAACGATAGCGGAGGACTTGTAAAAAATCCTGATTGGAACTTAAATTAAAAAAAAAAAAACAATGGCACGCCGGGAGAGCCGACAAAAATTAAAATTTGGTGACGGTTACATTTGTAGAAACAGTTCGAAAATGATCATCACAAATTCGAAAATGTTTTATGATTAAAGAGTGGCTGGGCTACGACGTGACAATGCGAAGGTAGTCGTGCTAATTCTATTTTTATCAGTTATTTGTTAATATTATTCTAGTCATTATGTATCGATACGTATGTATGAGGTTTTTGTTCAATTCAATTTAACATATATGTTTTCTTTTTTCAGGTAACACAGTCTCCTCGTCACATGCTGGTATTTTGTATAAGTAGAGTTATTTTTATTTAATCATTTTTCAAAACCTAAAACTGTCTTCAGCCCCAAACTACACAACTGATTTTTGATAAAGTTTATAATTAGAACATTTGACAAGTATGCCTTTTCTAACAAAAAAAGAATTTTCCAAATCGGTGTAAGCGTCTTCTAATAATCGGTGAGAATACATAAAAAAAATCGCGACGAACTGATAACCTCCCCTTTTTGGAAGTCGGTTAATTACACATTTACATTTAGGACCTGGCCTAATGGTACATCATGCTGTCACAACGGAAGTCCTGGGTTCGATCCGCGGTCAGGTCAAGATGGAAAATTATCTTTTTCAGATTGACCTAGTCCTTGTCCGAGCCTTGGGTGTTGTCTATATATGTATTTGTTGTAAAATATAGTATTGTTGAGTTACTATCCCATAACACAAGTCTCGAACTTACTTTGGAGCTAGCTTAATCAGTGTGATTTGTCCGTATATATTTATTACTAGCCAGAAGAGGTTTAAGAACACAACTAACTCCGGTAATTTTCACTGCGACAACTACACGTTCGTAGGAATTAGGTCCGGAAAGTCCTCGAGTTCCGAGGATTCCGGCAATTTTGCTGTGGAAGTTATCCTCTGGGAGATTTATTGCTTTTATATTATGTTTGTCACGGACTACATGTTGATTTAATTAAAGGATCATGTTGGTCTTTTTATGAGCTTTTTACAAGAGCAATTTATTTGAGTCTTCAATATAAATTTTATAAATGACTTAAATACTTACTAGTTTTGAAAAAAAATTGCAATAAAAAATCACGATAAGTATCGTATCGCTATAATCAGATAAATTCTCTCACACAAATGTCCTTTAATTTTATATTTCTTAATATTTTATTGTAGTACACTACTACTACTATCATCATTTCAGCCGCACAAAGTCCACTGCTGGATATAGGCCTCTCCCAAAGATTTCCAAAATGACTAATTACTATAATAATAGTAACTAATAAATATCTACTATAATACAATCCAATACCTTTTATTGCACAAAAAATAATTCAGCATATAAATTATCTACCAATAGTAACTCCTTTTTAAAACGCAACACACACCCGTATTTTTTGCTTGACAACCACACGTTTGCAGGAATTCGGTCCGGAAAGTCCCTAGTTCCGGGAATTCCAGCAATTTTGCTGTGGAAGACATTCCGCTGGAGCTTTATTGCTTTTATACTTTGTTTGTCACAGACAAGTGGATGCTTTAATTATATACCGCGTCTCTGCCGCTTTTTGTAACATTTATCAATTAATGTGTGCCTTAAATAAATAAATAAATATATAGGGACAAATTAAACTGATTGAGCTAGCCCCAAAGTAAGTTCGAGACTTGTGTTATGGGATACTAACTCAACGATAGTATATTTTATAACAAATACATATATAGATAAACATCCAAGACCCAACACAATTTGAAAAAGGCCATTTTCCAACTTGCCCTGACCGGGAATCGAACCCGGGACCTCTGGGTGGCGGATCAGTATGGTGACCACTACGCCACGGAGGTCGTCTAAGACTAAAAATGATAATGGTCTTCGCCTATTTAATGTTGATAACTTTTGAACAAAAATAATCGAGTTACCGTCTTATAGGTAAATTTTCAAAACTAAAACCCGACTTTACCCCCAAATTATAGCTGCACAACCGATTTTAATAAAATGTCTATGGGACTTCTTGAAAAGTACATCATTTCAAATAGAAAATGATTTTTTTGTTCGGTCCAGGCGTCTTGGAATAATCTCTTAACATACATACATAAAAAAGAAGACGAATTGGTAACCTCCTCCTTTTTGGAAGTCGGTTAATTAATGATTTTACGAAAACCTCCAGAATTGTAGTAAATACGACACCCAGACTCACCTTTTGGATAATCCCACTTCATCCTAGATCATCGCTCTAAGGAAAGCTAAGAAAGGAAAAAAAAACTTGAGAGGTGTCAAGGGACACCCGGATGGAACGAAGTTCCTTCCGGAGAGAGAGAGAGAGAGAGACAGACAGAGAAACACGCGCACGCCGCACGGCTTACAACTATAACAAAAAGTGTCGTTACAACTTTTGGTCTTAATTTTTTCCGTCTAGCCTCCTTTCGCAACGCGCGATAAGGAACCTCGTTCCAAAAATAAATAATATTTTTTCTGAAGGTAAATTGCTACAGACAATATTAGCTGTTTATTTTAAACGGTTGAACACAAACACAGAAAGGTAATTAGGCTTGTTAAATTCAATGCAATGATGTTATTTTCCCTAGATGACGCATTAATTCAAAATCCGAATAATTACTACCCAATTTTTTTATTACTGATTTTTAATTTAAATTCTATAAACCTTTCTTGTTTTTAATTTAATTTAAATTTATTTTTACAATTTTATTCTGAGTTTTTTTTTTCATTGTAAAGAGTGCTAAAAGAGATAGTTATATGTTTTTCGGGCAATTAAGTGCCTGACCATAGACAAGCAAGTTTTATGATACTATAGAACATTTGTGGTTACACCAATCGATTTTGCTGTCGTTAGAATTTTTATAATAAAGTTTAATAAATAAATAAATATTATCATAATACACATCACATAGCTTGATGACTGCCATATAATGTAAACAGCCCGAACCAATGCCTTACACGCGCCTTCCGAACTACGGAGGAGTTCGAGACAATTTTTACCCATTCAAATGCGGACTACGCCCTCGCCTATCGAATGCCTTCAAAAGCAGCTTAAAAAATCTGACACCAGTGTTGGCCACTTACACATACGAAAAACAAACAACTTGGTAAAGCGCTAGAAATGTGCAATCCCGCCACCGAGCTAATCTGCACTTGTGTGTTTACACGTTTTTGGGCACCAATGCTGCATCTACAGTCTGCTTTATCATCGACCGTGTACTAAATTAAATTTGCCGGGCGTTTCAATTTTTGCCGAGTCCGGGACGTGACCTGGCCGCGGGCTCCCAGACTAGCGAGCTCCCAGACTAGCGGGCGCCTGCGGGTGTACTTATCGTATGAATATCTCCCGTTCTATTGTAGTATTTGATGTAGGGGAAGAGGAAAAATGCATGGTCATCGTGTGATGCGATCAATGTATAATAATCGGCCAAGCGCGTGTCGGGTCACGTATTGTGTAGGGTTCTGTAGTAGCGAATGCCGAGTTTGAGTTCACGCCACTAAATAACTAATTTTCTACTGGAGTTGTATGAAAATTTCCTTTTCTGAATACATTTTATAAGTTTTTTTTCGCCTATAACTTTTTGTTTTGTAAACCCTTCTTAGCTCTGTTATTTTTCTTTCTAACTTCGTTGTATATTCTACCGCTGGGAAATTTTTCACGTGTCCACAATTCCACATATCCACAAGTGTGTGTGTCTAACCCCTCTATCTTCTAAACGGTTAGAAGATAGAGGGGTTACACACACACACTTTCCTGTAACAAAAAAATCACTATAAAACCAAATATTTCAGAAACGGATCCCTTTATCGGAAAATAACATTGACAAGCTCAAGTTGTCGAGAAAAAAAAACTCTTACTTGTATGTATGAGGTAACTACAAAACAATTTTTTTCAAGATATTTATTTACAACATTTTCGCCATAAGTAAAACCGCGGATGGACAGACAGAAATGGCGAAACTATAAGATTTCCTCTTTTACTACGGAACCCTAAAAACTTTGTATAAGGGAAATCGTAGTGAGGAGAGCAGAGATAAAATAGTACCAATCGCTCTGGGCTTTTCTTTAAGACTAAAGGGTGCTGTTCAATCAAAGGCCAGTTTGAAGGAGCGATCGAATTAGGTATTTTAATCAATTATATTTATTATTCATATCAATATGTAACATAATCCGAAACCGAAAACACATTTTTTTATCTGCCTAAAAATAAGTAGGTTATAAGCTGAAGAGCACTTGGTGCTGTCCAGTGGCGGAGCCTCCTTAGAAGCCGATTCTCATCGAGTTCCCTTAGGGGCTTCTAACATATATGCATTTATCAATTATAACCTTCGTATATCGGCGCACTTACTATTTTCATAAGCCGCAAACTAGTAGTATGACTGGATTGCACGCACCCACATATTCAAAATACAAAAATTCCCTCTGTTTATTGAAATACACTCACAATGATAAATGCATAAACACGCTCAGATACATATTATTCACACTAAGTTAATAGAAATAAGCCGGACGTGGAACGGCTTATTATATAGCTGTACTAGTCCAAATTCTCACCCAACGCCACTGGTGCTGTCCTTATCCTCTCTGATCTACAACAAATCTAGATACTTCGTGTCATATTTTTATTCTATGCTGGTCTAAAAAAAACTTATAATCTAGCAGATCGTAAAAGCCGATCGAGGAATTAGGCGAGAATGCGAAACATGTTAATGATGAGGCTAGCAATTCATTACTATAAGACGACCTCCGTGGCGTAGTGGTCACCATGCTGCTCCGCCACCCAGAGGTCCCGGGTTCAATCCCCGGTCAGGGCAAGTTGGAAAAAGGCCTTTTTCAAATTGTCCTGGGTCTTGTCAGTATCGTTGAGTTAGTATCTCATAACACGACTCTCGAACTTACTTTGGGGCTAGCTCAATCTGTGTAATTTGTCCCTACATATTTATTTATTATTTACTTATTACTAATATTTCTTTTTTCCACTTTCTCGCCCATCATCAAGCTAACAGTGGCCTTTGAGTCCTGCTGCCCTGGGCTCTGTCTGCTTAGACTCGCAAGTCCTAAAATACTCTGTATGCCCCATTAAGGATAAAGACGTGTACGTATGCACTATTTGTTACAGCAACCGGAATATTTCAATAGCATTATGAAACGAAAAGTGTACGTATTTGCCATAACTTCGGTATATTTTTCGAGCTTCTTTGCTCATGTGAAAAATGTCTTGGCGGCTCCCCGTGGTTTACGGGGCGAAATAGGGTTAGCAAAATAAAACAACCTAATTATTAGCCGTGTGGTTTTCGGTAGAGTAGCATAGGGCCACTCCAAATCCTCCCGTGGATGTCGTAGTAGGCGAATTAGGAAATACAAGCTAAATAAAGCTTATAAACATCAGTGAGACCTCTCCAACACGTCTCTGCTGCTCTGGCCAAGTATGGCTCTGGTAGTACAGAGAGGGTCGTGCTTCTGCATTGGAGACTAAAAGAGCTGATAAAACCCAGATACCTACTGTTTACAGCTTAAAGTGATTAACGACTGTGAAAAGCTTCACGTTCTCGCTTTGAATTGTAAATAAAACAAATTTTTGATCAAGACAAAATTTTAAACGATATCTCCGTTTCTTTTCAAATAATTTATTTCAAATAGGGGTAGACTTTCGGGTGTCCGCCTATGCTATGGTTTGACGATATAATTAACGTCGCGGGTCACACCTGGATGAGAGCAGTACAGGACCGACATGGGTGGCGTCGACTTAGAGAGGCCTATGCTCAGCAGTGATGATGATGATGATGATGATGAATTACATACACTGTAAACTAAGCTGTAAGTAAACTTTTGACGTCAACAATTGTACAACAAAACAATGACGATTATTAAGAGATATTATAAATATCCTATGATAATAAAGATATATTTGAATTTGTGTAAAGAGGTATTTGTGACAGCCCTGGCTAGAAAGTGCAGCGCGTAGCATATTGTCCTATATATCATATTATGCGGTTGAATGCTATATTTTTAACTATGCTGGGCGTGACAGATATATTCTGCTTTCTCTGGTGCGACGCCTTCTGTAATTTGTTACGTATGAGATTCCATATTTTTTTTGTTTAACTTTATTACGTGAATTGTAATCGGCGGATTTAAGGACGTAGGCCTTTTCTACAACGATACTACGTTTACGTTCGGAAATTGAAAGATTATTTTTGTAATTATTAAATGTCTGTAACAAGAAAAGAGCCACAAGTATTTTTAAAGGACTGCTGGCTGAGAAGAAACGATAAAACACATATTTCAAATATATATTTTTTTTTTGGTTCGTTAATTTTGTGTCTTACTGTTGGGCAAAAGCCTTTCATCCTTTTTTGCACAATTCTCTACCATGGGCTTTCTGGATTCCAAAAGAAAGAGAGGAAGGTAAAGAACGAGTAAGTCGTATTTTAAGTACAAAATTATTCTTTAGGTACTTATTGTCGTATAAAAGTAATTCGTACTTCGTCGATAACATTAATACAGACACCAAACATAACTCTCCTATCGCACGGAATCGGGTAAGGAATGAAAGGCTAGCAATTACCCAAATTGATTGTAGCAAATGAAATCGCGTCGATTGTTCGATCACCATTTGTTATTTGGATCGTTTTTGTCGCCTATTCAATTGCTCCGATTTATTTTGGTCATTTGGTCGATTAAGTGTCAAACCACACGCAGCGCTAGATGCGCGACGCAATTTACGTCGCGTTACGCGCCTTAAAGGCACTTCATACTATTTATAACTACCGTTCACAACATGTGCAATGTTGGGTAGAAATTGGATGAACGACGCAAGTTGTGACGTTTGTTATTATACTTACGAGTACATACATATTTATTATCAGACTTTTTGTCTCCACTGCAGGAGCAGGATTTTCTCTGTATTACCAGAGCCATAATTGGCCACAGCAGCCAGATGACTTGGCCTACACTCTCCTCGCTGGCCAGTCTGGTTGGAGAGGTCGGTTACCGCAACCCTTCCTGCGCGAGTCCGACTCGCACTTGACCGGTTATTAATATAAAAGAATTTTTAAGAAAATAAAAGTTGTCCCAGAAAAATAAGACGTTGAAAAAACAAATGCTCTGGAATTGCAGTGGCTCCTAAATTTTATTAACAGCGTCTAGATGTCTAGGTTATGCACTAGGGTTTAAGTACTTGGCAGGGGATCGCGTTTCCGGTTCCACTCGCTTTAGGGTTTATACACAACGATATTTTTTTTAAATGCCATATTTTATTGCTGGCTGTAATTATTCTTATGATGTATTTGATTTTTTACGTAGGCCTAGAAGTTTTACGTAAATGCCTAGTTATAAGAGCGGACTCCTGCCTCCGTGGTGTAGTGGTTAGAGCGTTCGGCTCATACCCGGAGGTCGCGGGTTCGATTCCCGGCGGGGGCAACGACTTTGTGTTGTTGTTCTAGTTTGGTTAGGAAATTGCAGGCAGATCACCTGATTGTCTGATAAGTAAGATGATCCGTGCTTCGGAGGGCACGTTAAGCCGTCGGTCCCGGTCACTGTCTTTGACATTGGTCGTTACCTAAAAAACCATGTCAGAGGCCTTTAAGGCGGTTTAAAAACTCTGACACTAGTGTTAGTCACTAACACATACGATAAGAAGAAGAGCGGGCATTCCAGAAAAATTGCGACATAAAACGTACTTTTGAAATCTATATACTCCTAAAGTTCGAAAGTTACAAAAACGATAGTTATATCTTTATGAATATCGATTTGTCGATAACACAAAAATGCGTGTTCTATTCTCCTTTCACTCCCTGCGATGACGTCATAGACCGCGGAAGTGAGCACTGAAAATGAAGTCTCACGGGCGGGGATTGATCAGTACAACTCGTCATTAGACTGTTATTAATCCAAAGATTTCTTAATACAAAACCCATATAGCATTAACTACTGGTTGGATTTTAACGAAATAAACTGTATTTAAATAAAAGAAAAATTAAACGTGAAAACATATAAAGAGGTTAAGAACTTAGCGGAAGGAAGAGAGACATGGAAAGCACTCCACCGACAAGAGCCCCGCTCTTAAATATAAGAAGAAGAAGAAACTGTATTTGCCGTAATATGTGTGTGTTACGTGCCGTGTGTTTTCCTGCAGAGTAAAATAGGACCACTCCAAGTCTTCCCGTGGATGTTGTAGAAGGCGACTTAGGAAACACAAGCTAAACAAAGCTTATAAACATCAATGAGACCTCTCCAACCCGTCTGGCCAGAGTGTACGCCAAATCCTTTAACTGCTCTAGCTAAATATGGCTCTGGTAGTACAGAGAGGGTCGTGCTCCTGCAGTGGAGACAAAAAAGACCTGATGATGACGATGATGAAACTGTGTTTGACAAACTAAAGTCAAAACTTTATTTTGACGCAAAAAATTACAAACATATCTACTATATAAATATTTATTGAGAAAAAAAATAACAACAAATAAAACTAAACTAAACTAACAAATAAACTTATACTAAATTAAAAAAATCTCATCTTGTCCATGCGGCATGGTTGCAAGAACGCTGGCTGCGTTTCGTTTTTCGTTTCTGGATAGCAATGCTGATCCGTTGAGTGAAAAAGCAGCCAGCCCTCTTATCACTCTTATCGGCTCTTATCGTATCTACTTACATATAGGATACATTGCAAGTTAAATAAAATGTTGTGAACTGTAAAAATAAGCATTTTTATTGCCCTTTCATGAATCCAAGCGTAACGTGACTTTTGAAATGAAAATCTACGTGAATTTCATAAAAACAAAACCAATTCAGGAAGTTTGTGTCCATATGTTACGCTGTTACGATTGATTAATTGCAAGCTCACGGAAGCTTATGCGAGCTTTTTGGTGGACACGCGCCATGGAATGTTCAATTCTCTAAATCTATGTTGGGATTGGTATAAATCGAATGACGTTTATTCCTAAAATTCATTTGATTTTGAAGTAACAATTAATTAAGTCACTACAAATAATTGAATATTAACATTTATTTTACTCGTTTGAAATAATCTCTAAAAAATACGACACATTTTTTAATGATATTTGTCAGAGATAGAGTTTCTTATTGTTTTTTACACTGATCAATGACTACGCTTCTCAAGGATTTTGTCATCTTTGTGACTCTTCGTAAAAAATAATTTATAACCATCAAAATTGAAAACTTGTATACACACTATTTTTTCTTTCAAGTGAATATTTTGACAGGCAAATCAAAATCTTAGATATATACGCAACTTCTTTTATATCACGCGACCCCTATTCCGTTGCACTTTATTGGATATAAAAGTTGTTCAGACAAAAAAGTTGACTTAATGAGTAACAAAAAAAAAAAAATTAATGTATAACAATTTTCAAAATAACTGAAATTAGATACTTTAAAGATCTCAACCCGCATATTTTCGCTATTTCAAACATTTAACCTCAATTTGGTTATGTATTCAAATAAAAGTAAACATTCTTGTATATAGTACATAAAATAATGTTATATGTATATGACTGTATGTATTATGAATACTTTGTGTTGTATATTTCAATAAAAAGACATGTCAAGATTGTTTACATTTATTTAAATACCTAACCAAATGGAGTATAGAAAAAAATAAATTTTTGATCAATCTTGAAACTAAGACATTTCGCTCGCTCGATTAATTACAAAGTTTTGCCAAAACCTGATATGTTGTTTTAAAGTAAAAGATAGAACGATTGCATAAAAATGTTTAAGGGTAGGGCGTGTTCTTATTCCTCCAATTTAAGACAATATCAAAGGAAAACAAGCCAAAACGACATCATTACAAGACCGAAGTCAATAAGTTATACACCAATATTTGCGTACGATTCCCAAACCGCGTATAATAGTAATAGCAATAGTAATGGCTCGTATAAATTTGCTGGGACCCACGACTCAAAATAGGGATAGTGTGGAAGGATAGATATACTTCCTACTTTAGAATAAAGTGAACTGTCATCATCATCATGTCTTTTTGTCTCCACTGTAGGAGCACGACCCTCTCTATACTACCCGAGCCAAACTTGGCCAGAGCTGCCAGAGGTCTTGGCCTACACTCTCCACGCTGGCCAGACGGGTTGGAGAGGTCTCATTAATGTTTATAAGCTTTGTTTAGCTTGTATTCCCTAAGTCGCCTTCTACGACATCCACGGGAGGTCTTGGAGTGGCCCCACTCTACTCTGCCGGAAACCACACGGCAACTAAAGTGAACTGTGCGTGACACTAATATTGCATTTGTAACTGAAGCCTGGTTTACGTATTGACACCTTTTCTGCCAAAAAACAATGTTTTAATAAGAAAAGTAATGTGACTGCCTTCGTGATCCAGTAGGCAAGGCGGCTTTTGCCTTGACCCGGAGGTCGTGAGTTTGACTCTCACTGGACAAGGGAACTTTGTGAAGAGTTGTTTCCAGTCTGGTAGGAATATTGCAGGCTTGAATCACCTGATTCTCCGAAAAGAAAGAGGATTTCTTGTAAACTGTAAGTCCCAATTGCCATCTAGCGTTTGCTCAAACGTATCCAAGGATTAGGTTTTGATCTAGCCTTTGGGTTGCGGAGGTCAGACGGCAGTCGCTCTGTGTAAAAATCAGTAACCTCGTAAAATTACCTAGTTACCACTGAGGTTGCAGCTGAAGAATACGCTCGGATGATGATAATGATTATCAAAAAAAGGAATTTTATCAAACTGTTGATATGTCAAAAACTGGGGTACCAATTCTAAAAGATTACTTTCTCAGCATCACCTGTTGGTAGAAAAGGCCCCTGTCTATTTACATGTATGTAATGGGGTTAAATAAATAAAAAATCCCTTTTTGTTATATCTTGCAAGCGTAAGTTATATCTCCGTTCCTCTTTTCATTTTGCACCCGTACGGCAATCACGTACAGACAACAAAACATGTTATCTAATATGCATTTTATTGTGGGGCGCAGGCGACGAAAACCCGCGGCTACGGAGCGTCAGCAAAAAAGATCCGTAATTTCACAGTTGGCACGAGCTGAACTGGGCCATGGAAAAAATAGCATATGACGGTTATGACGTGATTTTCGGTTGTAGCACTTTCTTCAGGAATGTTAAAGTATTAATAAATTTGATAGGTATGAGTTTCAGAATTTTTAGAATGGCATTGCTTTAGAGTTGTTTGTATTCTAGTATATTAATTACACAGTGCAAGTTTCTTTGTTTGTTGCATACAATGGTCTAAATGAACGTCCACCAAACCAAAATCATTTATTGCTTTAATTAAATTGTATGCAACTAGAAAAACTTAGCACTTTATTAATATTGTATGTTTAGGAAATTTAAAACATAGAGTATACAGAAAAATAATATTAAAAAATAAAACGAACAACAGGTATGTATTTTTGCTATGGCAACATTGCCGTCTCTCTTGCCCATGCTGTAGTGTGTCAAGACATGTGCTCTGTAAAATTTACTTTAAAATACAAATACAGTCCAAAATTTATACACTGTAATACAATATACTTACTATTAAGCATCAAGGCATCAAACGCTTTACGTGCATTTCATAGCGCAGAGGAGCTGAACATAATGTCCCTTTTGGCCCAATACAAACATTTTATGAAAAATAGTACATTACGATTTATGCGCGTTATGGTGATTACAACACACGAGGCGAAAATTTATCAGCCTGAACTGAAAGCGAGGGCGCAATTTAGCCAAGCGCGTTTAACCAATATACGCAAGTATCTCGTACGACGTTTTTCGACACACTTGCGAGCAAAAGTACCTAATAAACTGTTTTGATTTTAAATAAAGTCAACCATAAAAACTTTAATGCATAATGTATTTCCTGCCATTCCAGCGCGGCGCGCTTCCTTCTGGCAAGAGCCGCGCGGCGACACGGGCCAGTTCGAAATTTGAAAACAAAAAACAAATAAATAGCAAATAGTGTGGTTATTAAATATAACTTCACTATTTGCGTTTATAACGCACGCGTGTTTTATGACCTGCCTTAAATATCTAAAACTAGTGATATTCTATCCACTTTACCAGCAAGTGTGTTGAAAAAAATATTTTAAACTTGTTTTGTTGTCCCTCCCTACTAACTGGGAGACAAGTTTAGTCTCATAGCACCGTCGTAGCAGGCCTACGAGCCGCTACGAGTTGCTACGAGCTACGACGTGCAAGTTTGATGTCATCGTTCACAACACGTGCGACCACCCGTTTCTATAACTTTATATTGTTAAGTTCTATATTTATAGACAACTAGTTGTGCCCACGGGCTCCGCTCCCCGTAGGAAGATAAAAACTATCATATGATCGAATACATTTTTTATCTTATCTTATTTATATTTACTAATATTTTCTAACTATTGAAATCAATTTAATTTAATGTTTAAGAATTTATGTATGTTAATTCTTTTTTCTTCGCATACCTCAATATGATTCAATTAATATTATATAAACTCACATAAATTCCTATAATCTCGCAATACCCTGCCAGGGTTCATGTACTTACCTACTTACCATCTTCTGTATGAATGCATGTAAGCGATAAATAAAGAAATATAGATAATAAAGAAATATGTCCTTACCGGTCTCTAATTATACAACATGGAAGATAGACCATAATAAATCGAACCACGGGATAAACTAGATCACTTAAGTTTATTGATAATAAAATAACAGTCAAAACACACAAAAATCTACATTCCCATATAAATTGCTCTGGCAGCTACACACTTTCTTATGAAAATTCCGAATAAAAAAAAATTGTCTTTTATTTTAATTTCATTATGCTATATTGATCTAGAAAAGCCTGTGGTTTAAATTTACGGGTATGTCCCTTCAATCGGTCCAACCGTTTTAAAAATAACACGACTTTTTTATATGTCAAGATATACTAGATAGATGGGCTGTCTGCCTCACAGCCCATTTTGGACCTTTGTATATTTCGAATATACTATACCAAATACTATATGCGACTAGGTAAATGAATTAAACCACCATTGCCAGGTAAATAAAAGGAATAATTTATCAGAATACTAACTTATATACGAAAGAATATACATGTAAAGTAGTAGGGAAGGTTGCTAAGTTAGGAGTACGTGTATTGCTAAATCTATATCTATCTATACATATAATAAAACAGTGAAAAAAGTGTGTCTGTACATCTATACATATAATAAAACAGTGAAAAAAGTGTGTCTGTACATTAAATATATTTCCAAAAAAAATATTGGGGGCGATGGAGACGTAGTAATAGAGTAAGAATTTTTTTAAAAAATGTCTGTCTGTTTGTCTGTTTGTCTGTTTGTACACGCTAATCTCCGGAAATACTGGACGGATTCGAATGAAACTTTTTTTGTTATATAGCTATTAAGCCTGGGCAACATATAAGGTATAAATAATTTTGGAAAATGGAACGCCTGATGCAGTACTATTATGGTCCAGCTAAACTATAAGAGATATTAAAATGCCGCCTTAGTAAAAGTTGTTCAGCCTGATGAGCATTTTTCAGAGACATAAAGTCCACGCGAACGAAGTCGCGGGTAGTCTTTATCCCTGGTACGGGTAAGGGAAGACAAAGTTTTTTGTATCTTGCGGGTCTAAGTAGACAGAGCCCAGGGCCGCCAGACTCAAATACCATTTTTAGAGTGATGAAGGGCGAGAAGATTGAAAAAGTATAAATATAATAATGTCTTGCTAGCCCGTTCCCTTGATCGACTTTCACGGTTTGCGCGGGAAGAAAAGCAGCTAGCACATTGTATGTTCTTTCCTCAAGAAAAAAGAATGGAAGATAAATCTTCTGTAGCGTTAGCGAGGTGGTATGCCCGACCGCCACAAAGGGAAGATCTTCCCGCCGCTTACCGCTTAAGTAGTATGTATGTACACTATCTAGCTAGTATGTATCTTGTTTTTTTCATTAAATAAAAGCAAGGAAGATAAATCTCTTGTAGCTTTAGCGAGGTGGTATATTTGACCGCCACAAAGGGAAGATCTTCCTGCTGCTTACCTCTTAAGTGGTATGTATGTACAGTATCTAGTATCTATCTTCCGCTTCATTGGTGACCATAACAAGATCTTCCCTACGGGGAAGATCTTCACTTTGTGGCAGTCGAGCATACCACCTCACTCCCGCTACACTTTCATACGAAAAATAACAAAGACACTGTAACTAGAGGAATTATACAAGAAAATGTATTCCATGAAACGTTGTTTCCATACAAGTGGCATTAAATAGTACAACATGTGTGTTGTACGACTCTCATGAAACTTGCACGTCGCCCGCCAAGCCTACGAGTGTATAGGGCGTAACAAAATAAACAGATATTTTTACTTTAAAAAAACCAGCAGGTTTTTGCCAACAGTGAATAATTTTTTTGCCAATTTAATTTATGTGAAAGTAAATATTGCTGCCATTTTTTAAATTTTAATATAGATTTATTTTATAATTTTTTTGGCCTCAATTTTTTATATAATTTAATATAAATTATTTTTAATTAGTTTTAGTTAGTTTTAATTTTAGGTTGTATTTATTTAGTTAATATTATATTGTTATATTATGAACGCATGGTTATATTAAAAACATTATATAAAAATTGGATACTTTAAATGAAACAATATTATTTGTGTATATTGATGATATATTTGTTTTTATATACTATTCGAACAAATTTTTATAATTTAATTTTATTTATCTGTTTCTATGTTTATTTCTGTTTCCTCAATAAATATTATACGTTTAATAAATAAATATGATAGGACAAATTGCACTGAATGAACTACTCTCAAAGTAAGTTTACACTTGTGTTATGGGATAATATCTGAATGATACTATATTTTATAACAAATACGTATAGATATACTACATAATAAAATAGATAAGATTCAAAATGAATATATATATGGGGAAGTTTAAAGGATGCTCAAATAGTAGACAAGTTGTAAAGCCATCGTCTCGCGTGGTACGGAATGACCACGCCATGAGGAGGGATGCCGAACATCTGGCTTAGAGAATGGTCCATTTAGAGGTGGAGGGCTGCAGAGGGATAGTATAAGTATATAGGAAGACCGAGAAAGACGTGGAAAGAATGTGTAAGGACAGAAATGAAGGCACGAGGGGCTACTGCAAATATCTTGAATGACAGAAAGTAGTATGGGAACAGTTGACATACAGAGCTAAACCCAATTAAGGAAGTGGCGAAGAGAATGATGACATATATAGATAATAAAATAATACTTTCTCTTGTTTCAGAATTCCGACCGCTAGTTCCGCAATGCCGGTCACGGGATAGTCACGCTGGCGGGCTACGGTCGGCACGCGGTGTACGCGGGCGGCGCGTACCACGCGCGCGCGCCCGTCCTACCGCTTAACGCAAGTCAGTACTCAGCTTCTTATCGTATGTGTTAGTGATTAACACTAGTGTCAGGGTTTTTAAACCGCCTTAAAGGCCTCTGACATGGTTTTAGGTAACGGCCAATGTCAAAGACAGTGACCGGGACTGACGGCTTAACGTGCCCTCCGAAGCACGGATCATCTTACTTATCAGACAATCAGGCGATAAGCCTACGATGTCCTAACTAAATTAGGACAACAACACAAAGTCGTTGCCGCCGCCAGGAATCGAACCCGGGACCTCCGGATATAAGCCGAAAGCTCTAACCATTACACAGGCAGTACTCAGCTTTAAGCGCACTACACACCAGAGCCGCCGACAAATGACGGCAACTTTTTTTCGGCGGGCTAGCTAGTCGGCTTCACTCATTATAAGTCGGAAAACTTTGGCGGCATGTCGAAGGCTCTAAATACTTCCCTACAGTTCGAGTGTCGCCGGGCAAGTCGCGAGCATACGGGCGGGCTACACGCGTGGGCGCAGGTTGCTGACATGATTCTCTCGACATAGGCCGACTGTGTCGGCAACTTAAAGTCGGCGGGCTAGGTTAGTGGCTTCACTCATTGCGAGTCGGAATACGTTGTCGATATAGCATAGTTTCTAGTTTCTAGTTCACGTAAATCATTTTCATATACTTTCTGGATACAGTACATCGATTTTTAGGGTTCCGTAGCCAAATGGCAAAAACGGAACCCTTATAGATTCGTCATGTCTGTCTGTCTGTCCGTCCGTATGTCACAGCCACTTTTTTCCGAAACTATAAGACCTATACTGTTGAAACTTGGTAAGTAGATGTATTGTGTGAACCGCATTAAGGTTTTGACACAAAAATAGAAAAAAAACAGTAAATTTTGGGGGTTCCCCATACTTAAAACTAAAACTCAAAATTTATTTTTCATCAAACCCATACATGTGGGGTATCTATGGATAGGTCTTCAAAAATGATATTGAGGTTTCTAATAGCATTTTTTTCTAAACCGAACACTTTGCGCGAGAGACACTTCCAAAGTGGAAAAAAGTGTGTCCCCCCCCCCGTAACTTCTAAAATAAGAGAATGATAAAACTAAAAAAAATATATGATGTTCATTACTATAAAAACTACCAGCGAAAATTGGTTTGAACGAGATCTAGTAAGTAGTTTTTTTTTAATACGTCATCATCATAAACGGCAATTTACCTTTCATTCAATCAACTCAAATATAAAAAATTTAAAAAACATACTACAATACTTTTATATTATGTTATTTGCTACTACGGAACCCTTCATGGGCGAGTCCGACTCGCACTTGGCCGCTTATTTAACTTTCGACGTTCAGTAGGACAGTCGTCGGCGGTATGTCTGCGGCTCGATATCTAAGAGCATATGCAAGCCAATAAGGGCAACAAGTCAGTAGCCGACATGATTCTTTCAACATAAGCCACCGGGTTGTGTCGACAGGCTGTGTCATTAGGTCGGCGACTTTGGTATGTAGTTCGCTTTACACTTTGAATATAACGAAGTTTAATAAAAAAAACTATCACAGTTAGGTAGGGTTTACAAATTAAAGAATTAGATGACCATTTCAAAAAATGTACTTGAAAAAGTAAAATTTCATACAAATTAAAGTTTTTTAGACTTTTTAGTCCCGTAAACTCGACATTTACAACTACGGAACCCTACACTGCGCGTGGCCTGACACGCACTTGATCAGTTTTTACTTATAAGTATTCATATCACATACATAGTAAATGTTAAATACCTATATAACAAATTGTAACACTTGAAAAGCCAATTCCGATACAATTAAGCTCCTTTTACGACATAAAGACAAACTATCATCACAATCATATATTGATGTCGTTAATTGAGCTGTCGACGGCCTTTGTCGCGTGATGACCCGGCGTGACGTCACGATCATTTAAAATTAATACCGTGTCCCCGTGCCTTGTCATGTCACGTGACACTCACATGGGAAGTGAGGGTAGGTTTTTTTGTGAACTGAAATATTTTAATAACTAGAGGCAGCGCGCGGCTTCGCCCGCGTTAACCACACGTGTGACGTCGCAGGCGTGATGCAATATAGCTTATAGCCTTCCTCGATAAACGACCTATCTAATACCGAAAGAATTTTTTAAATCGGACCAGTGGTTCCTGAGATTAGCGCGTTCAAACAAACAAACAAACAAACTTTTCAGCTTTATATATAAGTATGGATTATTGTATTGTATTACTAGCTGTACCCGTGGGCTTCTCTTTCCGTAAGAATTTTCGGATAAAACCTATCCTATGTCATTCCCTGGGTATCAAACTATATACATATCAAGTTTCATCTAAATAGGTTCAGTGGTTGAAGCGTGAAGTACTAACAAAAAAATATACAAACTCACTTTCGCATTTATAATATTAGTAGGATTAGTAGGAAGTAGGGTAGTATGTTAATAATTACGGCGTTACCCGCGGAAAATGAAGTCTATGTGTTAATCCAGGGTGTCAGCTTCCTACTACTACTTCCACAACAAACAACAGGAAACAAACGTACACACACACTCACAAGCTTTCACCTTTATAATATTACTGTTATCAGTATTACGGGAATTACCGCGATTAATATCGTTTTTTGGCAGATATTTAGACGGCCCTTCTGCCATCATGGTCGCTGGCCGACTGAGGAACTGCGATTAATGTTCGGCTGTCACGGGTAACCATATCGGTCTACCCTCTTTCTTCGACGTTTGTTGCATAAGTCCTTACACACAACACTGACGGTGTCCCGTAATACTAATAACAGTAATTGTGACCGTGAAACTCTAAAATCATATATTTATACTATTAGTGTGATGAGCAAATGAATCTTCACCAGAGAGAGGCAGGGTAGAATAGGACTACTCCAAGTCTTCCCGTGGATGTCGTAGAAGGCGACTTAGAAAATACAAGCTAAACGAACCTTGTAAACATTACTGAGATCTCTTCAACCAGTCTGGCCAGCGTGGAGAGTTTAGGCCAAATTCCCTGCTCTGGAATAGTATGGCTATGGTATAGAAAGCATCGAGCTTCTACAGTAGAAATTAAAGAAAGACCTAAACACAAGGGCGTCGCCAAGGGGGGGCAGGGAGGGGCAGCTGCCCCCCTCTAGAGATTCTAAAAAAGTTGCCAAAATATAATGCAACCAAAGTCCTAAGTCTTTGAGTTGATTTGCTTGAAGTTCAAGCCTTGAACAATCATTCCCGTACGTCGAAACTCGAATGAATTCAACAATTCCACTCCTAATATTCCATACACTTATTCAAATTTAAACTCCTTTTTATTCTATTTTTCTAATAAATGTTATTATAACTTATTTACAAGTTATTTATTGCATAGTCAAGAGCTCGTGCTCGTGTTGCTTTGCACATTGGACTCTGTACTGGCACAGAATATATGTATGTATATGTATATAGTACTAAGATACTGTTGTTATTACAATCGCTGTAGATGTAAGGCTCGTAGTACAAGTGAAAAGCTTTATGTGCTGTCGACTATACCTACAATTCATACCTACTTTTCTCGATCATAGAGAATGAGAAAGGTATGAATTGTAGTAGGTAAAGTCAACTTGCCCCCCCCTGCGCCATCGGCTGGCGACGCCCTTGCCTAAACATACACACAAGATACATTACAAGTTAAATTAAAGCTTGTTAAAACAGCAAAGGTTCAATATTTATTTATTCATCATCATCATCAGGTCTTTTTGTCTCCAATGCAAGAGCCATACTTAGACAGAGCAGCCAGAGGACTTTGGCCTACACTCTCCTAGCTGGCCAGACGGGTTGGAGAGGTCTCATTGATGTTTATAAGCTTTGTTTATCTTGTATTACCTAAGTCGCCGTCTACAAAATCCACGGGAGGTCTTAGAGTGGCTCTATTCTACTCTACCAGAAACCACACGGTTAATATCCAAGATACATTACAATTTAAAAAAAGCTTGTAAAAAACAGAGATTCAATATTTATTTATTATTATGATTCAATCACGTCATTATTTATTTTAGCTATTCATTCGTTCAGCGTGACTGACGGACTGACGTGACAACGGCGATATAATAACTTAGTTGATTGGTTTCCACCTCATCGTAAACTGTTTAATAGAATGCCTATATTTATATATATGAATACTGTATATATGAATACTGCCTATATATATGAATACTGTATATATGAATACTGTATATATGAATGCCTATATATATGAATACTGTATTTGATTCTCTCCATGCCGGTCTGGAAGACAAGCCGTCTTATTATAAAAACAGGACTTACTTTGTTACTAGGTTTAAACCATTATCTACCCAAATCAAGTTGACACTGACGGATGAGATAGTGCCACTTTACTAGATGCCAACTTGATTTGGGCGGATGATGGTTTAAACCTGGTAACAAAGTTAGTCCTCGTTTTATAATAAGACTGTTTTTTTTAATGTCGTTGTTTGATCAAGCTTTTATTGTAAGGTCAAAGTAAGACAAATAAAATAAGCCCAAACTCAAAAGAGTTGCGTCGTTTTATTACTGTGTCCATCGACCATCCTACTATCCTACTTCCTACTAATATTATAAATGC
This sequence comes from Acrobasis consociella, assembly GCA_963555685.1. NCBI lineage: Eukaryota > Metazoa > Arthropoda > Insecta > Lepidoptera > Pyralidae > Acrobasis > Acrobasis consociella. The sequence goes on from OY743118.1 coordinate 2,844,135, forward strand.
GAAAGTGAGTTTGTATATTTATTTGTTTGTTACCTCTTCACGCTTAAACTACTGAACCGATTTGGATGAAATTTGGTATGGATATAGTCCTCGGGGAAGGACACAGGGTACTCTTCATCCCGGAATTCCCATGGGGAGCGAAGCCCGCGGGTACAGTCTTTCATATTCCTTCTCCATGATCAGACCCTAGACTTTGTCTACCATTAAGTGCTTGTCAAGTCAAATGAGTCCTACTCAATGAAGTTATGTTGTTTTATAACTGAGTTCCGTCGAATATCTCCTGTCTCCATCATCAGAATAACTCATTAACTTCGACTATTATATTGTCATCCGATTTACATATGTATGCAAACTTTCAACTAAATTGGTGGAGGTTAACTGGTTGAAAATTGAGTTGCAAGATTTGACCTAAACAAACATTATGCATAGGTATATATAAGATACATTGTAAGTTAAATAAAAGCTTGGAATAAGAAAAAAATACCAGCTGTTTCTCTTCCTGCGCAGATTGTAAAAGCCAATAGTGGGAATGGGTGAAAATGCGAATAATTATAAAAGGATGTAACTGGTACATTTTTATATAAGTTTCATCACTGTTCCTTTTTCTACCATTTTGCCCATTTTCACGCAAAAAATGGCCTTTGTTTTGCAGCCCAGGTCCCTGTACTTGTGTACTTAAAGCAGCCAGATACAAAAAATGGGTCTGACTGCCCCATTAGGCATAAAGACGTGATAGTATGTAGATGTAGCTGTATAATATTATCATGTACGTCATAGTATATCATATAAATTAATAAGATGTTTATCTATATACTAGCTGAAACCCGCGACTTCGTTCGCGTGGACTTTATGTCTCTGGAAAATGCTCATCAGGCTGAGCAACTTTTACTAAGGCGGCATTTTTATATCTCTTATAGTTTAGCTGGACCATTATGGTTCTGCAGCAGGCGTTCCATTTTCCAAAATCATTTGTACCCTATATGTTGCCCAGGCTTAGTAGCTATATAACAAAATAAGTTTCATTCGAATCCGTCCAGTATTTCCGGAGATTAGCGTGTACTAACAGACAAACAGACAGACATTTTTTTAAAATTCTTACTCTATTACTACGTCTCCATCGCACCCAATATTTTTTTTGGAAATATATTTAATGTACAGACACACTTTTTTTACTGTTTTATTATATGTATAGATATAGATATAGATTATATCATAAACATGTACTACATATTTCTATACGAACGTGGCAATTAACCCTTACGAGGTATCTACGTGGCAATTGCATGCACGTACGAGTAAGTATAGGTATTATATTAGGTACTTGTATGTTAGTTTGCTGCAAGTTGGTCGGGAATGCGTTTATTGCATAGCGCGGTGTCTGAGTGCACAGAGACCAAACGTTTGTCACCGGCCGTAATTAATAGTGCTATGGGTGCATTTCTAGGGTTCCGTACCTTAAAAAGATGAAATGGAACCCTTTTAAGATCACTCACTTGCCTGTCTGTCCGTCTGTACCAAACAATTTGCTACAAAACTAACTCGTAAATAGATCAATTTAAACAATTTGTCAAGTGCGCGCCGGGCCACACGTAGTGTAAGGTTCCGTAGTTGCGAATGCAAACTTTAAGTTCATGCCAGTAAAAACGTCTAAAAACTAATTTTCTATTGAATTTCTATTGAATTTGAATTTTCCTTTCCTGAGTAGATACATTTTATACGTTGATAACCTACTAGCAGTCCATCCCGGCTTCGCCCGTGGTACATACATAGCCTATGTCACTCAGGGATAACATACCTATCCAACAGTGAAAGAATTTTTAAAATCGATCCAGAAGTTTCGGAGCCTATTCAATACAATCAAACAAACAAACAAACAAATCTTTCCTCTTTATAATATTAGTGTAGATAGTGTAGATGTAGATAACTTTTTAATTTGTAAAAATTCATTATATATACTATAGCTGTGAATTTTTGTTTTAAAGTATGAAAATGCCGATAATTTTATAATTTATTGTCTGTTATTTTGTTATCATTATACTTTAGTGATCTAGTAGTTTGTCCCTTTCATCTTGAATATTGTGTGACATATCAAATAAAAGAGCTCGTTATGAGAATCTTTTATATAGTATTAAAAAAAAGACGTGTGGCACTCGGGGACTGCCGCGGTAAAGCTATTGCAAACAAGGAAGGACGGCAACGTCGCAAACGGACGACGGAGACGAAGCGGCAACCTACATGGTAGGCGGAGTGGGGAGAGCGTGAGGTTTTTTCGTTACGGAATTTCTGGATTCGCTCCCCGCGCTCAAGGCCCGCGATAGAAGCTATGCAATAGCTTAAAAAAAAATAGTACTTTTTATGTAAGTTTGCTGTAACTTGGGCGGGAATGCGTTTAATGCATAGCGCGGTTTTTGGGTGCAGGAGACTGAACGTTTGTCGCTGTAATTAATAGTGCTCTGGAGCATTTTTACTAATTTAAACTCGGTTCATACAGAACTGTCGGCAGTTTGTAGTTTTCTAGTACCTATTTGCCGTATTTCTCCCATGCTGGTCTGGGAGAAACGAAAAAACTTAGAATGTACCGGCTGCTTCTCTTCCCGCGCAGATAGTAAAAGCCAATCGAGGGAATGGGCAAAAATGCGAATCATTTTAACAGGCGATGCGGCTAGCAATCCGTCACTGTATTGATTGCTTTTCTATCTTCTCGCCCACCATGACGCTAAAAGTGGCTTTTGAGTCTTGCGGCCCTAGGCTCTGCATAGTGCCGCAAGACCCAAAATGCTCTTTCTGCCCCATTAGGGATAAAGACGTGATAGTATGTATGTATGTATTTGCCGTATGGTTTCCGGCAGAGTAGAATAGGGCCACTCCAAGTCCTCCCGTGGATGTCGTAGAAGGCGACTTAGGGAATACAAGCTAAACAAAGCTTATAAATATCAATGAGACCTCTCCAACCCGTCTGGCCAGCGTGGAGAGTGTAGGCCAAGTCCTCTGGCAGCTCTGGCCAAGTTTGGCTCGGGTAGCACAGAGAGGGTCGTGCTCCTGCCAGTGGAGACAAAAATACCTGATGATGAGTACCTATTTAGTTCACAGAACTCGCGTACCCCATATTTCGGCAACCCCAAGATTTGACTCATGTTCTAAACTTAAAAATTATCTTGGATGCTTCTACACGCCTACCAAATGTCATGAAGCTCCGATTGTTCTTTTTAATTATTTCAGTGTTTCACATGTACCAAGTTTTTTGAGTATTCTTTATAATAACTATTTGAAATACGCTATTTTCCAACAAGTCAAATCAGATACTTTTTTCTAAACGTCAAAACAAACAGTTTCTATGGGATTTTGTATGAAATACAGGCAGATGACGTCACAGTTTTTTGGAGTCAAATAGCGATCTTATTATCAGTTTTTCTGCAATAATAAATGTAAAATCACGTTTAAATGGACATGTTCAAAGAAAAGTGACTTTATTTTGCGACGTTTTATTTTGTTATCAGTACAAATTAATTTATATTTGGACTAGGAAAATACCCAATTGTTTGTTATTGCTTAAAAACAAAATACGATCGTTTTTTTATTGATTAATAATTGTACTTCATTACTTTTTTGTGTTACTCGCATTACTTGCATTACTTAATTGAAATCTTGGTTTTTGAAATAAAAATAAATAGGTACCAATACTGTATTGTTTTCTTTGATTTTATAGCTGATTTATAACCATTTAAGTAGATTAGTTTAGTCATATAAACGTATTACTAGATCGCAACCGTATAATAATTATATTTCTAGTAAGATAGTAATGAATAGCTTGCATATAACTATTTACCGGTATATAGCTATATCCCTAGGAATATAACTATATTACGGCGTTGTCTATCTTACTGCGACATCTATTTTTATACAATACAATAAAGAATTTACAATACAATACAAAAATAAATAATTTGGTACATACTGTTAATAGAATAAAACGTCACAAAATACTGTCACTTGTCATTGGTCATATCCATTTTTAACGTGATTATAGATTTATTGTCGAAAAACTGATATTAAGAGCGCTATCTTCAAGAAACTATGACGTCATTAGTCTTTATTTCATACAAATCTCATTGAAAATGTTTGCTTTGACGTTTCCAAAAAGTATCTGATTAGGAACGTATCCCATTCAGATTGGCCTGGGTCTTGGATACTTGGATGTTGATCATCGTTTAATATTTTTTTAAAGAAAACAATGTTACTTCTGTATATTTGTCTTTTTTTGAGCTAATATACCTATTTACGTAAAAATTCCTAGTTGAAGAATATCATGTCATAACAGTGGGTTTCATATATTTGTATATACAAACATTTCAGAATCAATCCATAGACAACTTCTTAACCTAAATACAATGTTTGTGTTCCACCATTAACCCTTATTGAAAAAACATAACCTCCCCTTCAGCGTGCAAGGGGATCAAGTTTAATCAAAATATTGACTGCGGATCGGAGTTTCATGCAAATTTATGCCAACGCGAGCGGCTAAGCAATCTCCCTAATGAAACCGCTGAATTATAACGGGCTGGCCGCTTTTAATTTGTTTTTAATAAATATTATTAATCTGTCGTCTTTCCTCTTCAGTTGATATTGAATTGCGCGCGAAGCGAGATTGTATTTTTTTTTTAATTTTGTTTATGGTATATTTTTGGGTATTTTGATACAAAAAGCATCGTGAAATAATAATGTGATACGCTATTTTCCAACAAGTCAAATCAGATACTTTTTTCTAAACGTCAAAACAAACAGTTTCTATGGGATTTTGTATGAAATACAGGCAGATGACGTCATAGTTTTTTGGAGTCAAATAGCGCTCTTATTATCAGTTTTTCTGTAATAATAAATTTAAAGTCACGTTAAAGTGGATATTTTCAAACACAAGTGATACTATTTTGCGACGCTTTATTTTGTTATCAGTACAAAATAATTTATTTTTGACTTAGGAAAATACCTAATTCGATGATTTAGGAAATACTAATATTTGTTCTTTTTTGGATGCTTTTAGGTAAGTGTTAAAGGGCATGATTAAAAAAAAAACAACTGTAAGGCATCATCGAGTTTTGTTCTTTTAATAACTTTATTTGAAATATGTTTATCGTTTATTTGAAATATAATATTTTATTTGAAATATTATCATTTATTTTAAATATGTTTATCGTTTATTTGAAATAAATCGTTTTAAAACGAGCGTGGCCTGAGCGAAATAATGTAATTAATTAACTATGTTTAACTAGAAAAGAAAATAAGGTACCTAGTTAAATTATTTCGAATACTGTACCTACTAAAATTATTATGTAAGTAAATCATCTACTAGAAAACAGTCTACAAACAGGTTTATCTACTTACAAAGTTGAGGTTTCAATTTTAGGCACTAACGACGAAATAATGACAGTCTCACCCACTTCCTTCAAAATCAAATTTAGTTTTGTACTCATTTACGCTCCTTATCGAAGCTCATTAGACTTTTTAAGCTACATTTCCCAAGGCAGTATCAATCATACTTCTTTTGCCCGAAAAAGGCACAGAAATTGAAAAGGCGGGACGCGTCAACAACTTTTTTCCAGGCATTGATATACTAGCATACAGCCATAAATCAAACTAATCTATGTTGCATTATTATTAAACCACAGAGCAAAAACTTACTAGCGGAAATTATTCGAAAGTGAATCTAATGCGGCGGATATAAAGTATAAAATTGGATGATGGATGAGAAGGTATTTTGCCAGAGCAGTGCTAAAGTGACCAAATATTTTTCTTGTCTCTTAGCAGAGGACGGAAAAAATGGAGCACGTTTTCCATTATTCTTTTGTTCGGGAGGCTTTAGAGGAATAAGCACTTTAATGCGTTTGCATTAGAGCTGATATTAGGGTGACGGGGGAGGTGGGATTAATTGATCAGTGTTTTCCATAGCTAATAAAAATGTTTAGGGTGTTAATTTAGTGTTTGCATTTTTGATGATACAGGCAAACTTTTGACAAATTGTCTTGACTTCGGGGTAATAATTGTGGTAATAACCACTGATACTCACCACCTTTGTGTTTCTGGGGCAGTACAAGTCAGATAGTGTAGGTGAGACATCGGCTTGAGGCACGGGACGACTCACACTGGTTTATACTGGTTTTCGTCGATGGAACTCTCGAAATCGGTCCATCCGTTCAAACGCTACGATGCCACAGACAGGCAGACAGATCGACAGATATATAACACCTCCCTTTTTTGTCGCGGGTCAAAACCAATAGACTGTAGTATGTCAAAAATATAAACATTAATGAGACCTCTCCAACCCGTCTGAACAGCGTGGAGAGTGTAGGCCAAGTCCTCTGGCTGCTCTGACCAAGTATGGCTCTGGTATAGTATAGAGAGAATCGTGCTCCTGCAGTGGAGACTGAAAAAGACCTGATGAAGATATGATGATGACAAAAATATGCTTTAAAATAACCATACTATCAAGCTATCATCTCCTCGTAATATGACTAACATGTTAATAATATGTGGTAATACACAGGTAACTACAAGATATAGTTAAGTTACCGTGCAGCACAAACTCTTAAGTGCGATAACCTATCCTGGAGTGTTGTGGGGTTACTTTAGTGTTGAGTTATTCGATCCGATCGGCCCCCCGCCTCCTGTATGTTTGAGATCGCCTGTTTGAGGTTGATTCAGAATTTTCTAGTGCTAGAGCAAAACCTATTTATTTGTTAGTTGTAAGGGTTTTTAGCTAAAAATGGAGTAAACATACGACGTACAACTTGACTGCCAACGTTGCAGACACAATAGATTATTAATTGTATGTCGGTCACTATGGGACCGTCACGGCGTTTAAACACTTAACAGTACTTATTGTTGATAGGAAAATTCTATTTTCATAAAACCTACACCATGAGTTAATAATACTCCAAATAACATAGGAAAAAATAATTGCTTTGTTTTATGGCTAAAATTAAAAAACAAAACAGAATTTCCGAAAAAAAGCCTTTGAAAGTAAATATTTTTTCAATTTAGTTTTTATTTATTTATGAAAACATGTTTGATTTAATATTTTATGCAATTTATTTTGTGTCAATTAAACTGTTTTAAGTATATAAAATAAATATATATTATAATATGGATTGTCGCGAGAGAAATTATGTATTGAACAGTATTTTTTTATTACATACCAGGAGATTACAATTTTTGATATTATATAAAACATTTAGAAAATATTAAAAGTATTAAAAATAATAATTTCAGTGTAATATAGATCTACTTTTAAAGGTATATCCCATGCTGGTCTGGGAGAAATAAAAAAAACTTAGAATGTACCAGCTGCTTCTCCTCCCACGCAGATCGTAAAAGCCGATCGAGGGAATGGGCAAAAATGCAAATCATGTTAACAGGCGATGCGGCTAGCAACCCATCACTGTATTGATTGCTTTTCCATCTTCTCGCCCACCATGACGTTAAAAGTGGCTTTTGGGTCTTGCGGCCCTGGGCTCTGCATAGAACCGCAAGACCCAAAATGCTCTGTCTGCCCCATTAGGGATAAAGACGTGATAGTATGTATGTATGTATGTTTTAAAGGTAAAACTTTAAAATAATAGCAAAAATCTTCGCAAATTTCGATAAACGAAGCAAAAGTGAAGCTGAAACTGCAGCCAACTTTCATACTAAACGCTAGCGACACCTAACACTAACCTATCTCGACACGGAAGGGGTAAAAATCCCCTTCAAGGAGGTTATATAACACAAATTAATCAGATTCCTTCCTTCTCTCTACAATTTTCCACCTTAAAGATACACTTTTAAAGTTGAAATTACATTGAAGTTGTTTCATTGGATAACCATCGGATGTAATTCAATTATTACGCGCGGACGCGCCGGACTAACGACCTTTTGGATGTAGGCCATCGTTTCCACTAATATGTCCTAACTTTTGCTGAAAATTTTCCGGAACGATCTCATTGATTTTTACGGTAGGGGTTTAATTAAATTGAGGGTTCACCTACTTGCTGGTTCATGATATTATTCCAACAAAAAAGAAGTGTTGAAAATGTAATTATTGTTCATCAAATACAAATAATTATAAAATAGGAACAAATTGCTAGTATCCGCAACACGCTTCGTCAAAATATTTACAGTTAGTAATCCGCAACACGCTTCGTCAATATTTTCACAGTTAGTAATCCGCAACACGCTTCGTCAAATATATTTATCTAAGAGACCACCCCTTATCGTACCCGGCCCAAATGTTCCCATGATACTGGCGGCATTGCCGCGCTGTATGCCAATGGAAATTCTTTGAGCCAGATAAGATAAGGAGCGTCTATCATTTGCCCGTTCAGATATTCTATGTCCAAGCTCATTTAAAAATGTAATTATATCCGTAGACTCCAAAAATATTAGATTTATTTAAATGTACTTACAGAAAATAACTTATATATAGATAAATACATACATACATACTATCACGTCTTTATCCCTAATGGGGCAGACAGAGCATTTTGGGTCTTGCGGCTCTATGCAGAGCCCAGGGCCGCAAGACCCAAAAGCCACTTTTAGCGTCATGGTGGGCGAGAAGATGGAAAAGCAATCAATACAGTGATGGGTTGCTAGCCGCATCGCCTGTTAACATGATTCGCATTTTTGCCCAATATAGATAAATAATCCCATAAAAGCCACTATGCAACGATAAATGAGGAGGAATGCAATGAATTTAGGTAGTCAATGTTTGCTGTACTATATTCTATATTCTATAACAATCGTAACTAATATTTTTACCATAAACAAATTGTACACGTAGGCAGAAGTTTATTTTCTTTTTGTGTCTGATTTATGTGTACTTTTTAAAAGCTTTGATTTAGCGTCCCGTCGTATGTGAGTCTTTCTGTAATAAATCTTTTGTCCCACTGTTTGGTTTCTAATTAAATTTTGCACACATACATTTATAGCAGTGGTTCCCAAACTTATTTTGTCTACTGCCCACTTTGAGAATAAATATTTTTTTAGCGCCCCCATTTTTTCACCTATTTAAAAACCACTATAACTTCAAATTAAATTAATTAATTATTGTGACCTATATATGTATATTATGTAAATATTTATTCTCAAAGTGGAGGATGATATTTATGTGGTTGTTGTTGAGAGTCGAGAGCTCTTGCAGTCGTTGTTTAAGAGGCCTCCTAGCTAAAAAAAGCTCCTAGCAAAAAAAAAAACATTTTCTTTCTGGGTCTCTTACCGCCCCCCTTGAGACCTGCAGCGCCCACAAGGGGGCGTTATCGCCGACTTTGGGAAAGACTGATATATAGCGTGATAATGCAATATTATGATGACATAGAGCTGATAACCGCCGAGAATGGCGAAAATGTATCAGGAGGGCCGACCCTGCATAGGAAAGAGGCCAGGAGATAGATAGATAGATGGAGCTGAAATGATGAGGAGCCGTAAGGTGGCAATAGGAACTCTGTAATTAAACGTCGCAATCCCATCGAGTTTGGGCTCGTTTGATTCGTCTTTAGGTGCAATTTAAGCTTTTACGTTCATGGTTTTAGATAAAAGCTTTGTTTTAGAAATCATTTTTTTTTACAAATAATTACTTGTTTTTGCATGTGTGTTATAGCAGCAAGTAGATAAGTTTGTCTATTTGTCTAATATAAAATAAAACCCGTTCAAGTGCGAATCGGACTCGTACATGAAAGGTTCCATACCTCCGTACAATGTTTTTTATTAATATCAATGTTGTTGTTTGAAGGTTCCGTAGCTACATGGCAAAAACGGAACCCTTATAGATTCGTCATGTCTGTCTGTCTGTCCGTCCTTATGTCACTGCCACTTTTCTCCGAAACTATAAGAATTATACTGTTGAAACTTGGTAAATAGATGTATTCTGTGAACCGCATTAAGATTTTCACACAAAAGTAGAAAAAAATAATAATTTTTGGTGGTGCCCAATACTTAAAACTGAAATTCAAAAATTTATTTTTCCTTAAACCCATGCGTGTGGGTTAAGTCATCAAAAATGATATTGAGGTTTCTAATATCATTTTTTTCTAAACTGAATAGTTTGCGCGGGAGACACTTCCAAAGTGGAAAAATGTGTCCCCCCTGTAACTCCTAAAATAAGAGAAAGATAAAACTAAAAAAAAATGATGTTCATTACCATGCAAACTACCAGCGAAACATGGTTTGAATGAGATCTAGTCAGTAGTTTTTTTTAATACACGTCATAAATCATAAACCGCAAATTACCTTTCATTCAATCAACTCAAACAGAAAAATAAAATAAAAAAACATAATACAAGACTTATATTATGTTACTTGCTGCTACGGAACCTTTCATGGGCGAGTCCGACTCGCACTTGACCGCTTTTTTATGTAGTTTTACCAACTGTTGTCAAGGCCACGATAAAAGTTTCTATCGGACGTGTTGTTCATTCATTTGTTTGACAACTCACGTGTATGAAAAACACAAAAACTTTCACATTTCCTGTTTACGTATCCAGTGTCGAGCGGCAAAAAGGTCGCTAGCTGATGGTTTAGGGGGAGCAAGTTTATTTAAGTGGAGGACGGGCAATGTGTCGTACCAATTGTTAGTAAATTCAAATTCAAGAACATATGATGGTTTACACTTTTAATGCTGTAACCAAATGGTACAGTTCGTTAGTTCATACATACATAAAAACATACATACTATACATGTCATCAGATAGTCTTAGACCAACACTTGCTACGATCCTGACAGACCTCTTTCGCTTCATCTACACCCATCACTCTCTTCATGCATGCCCGCCGGTTACGGGTACTTCTGACCTCTCCTTTTTTAAGAACGTCTCCAAATTTAGTTCGTCGAGGACGACCATGACCTACTCCTCTATGCACATTCGCTTTGTATACTCTTTTAGTAAATCTCCTTTAATCCATCCGTTCTACATGCCCGAACCATTTCAATTTTTTTTTCCGTAGTTCAAATGGCGAAAACGTAAATCATGTTTATACTAAGGCGTTGCGGGTGTCAATTCAAAACTATTTTGATTCCTTTTTCTACCTTCTCGGCCACCATTACGCTAAAACTGGCAATTTAGCCTTGCGGCCCTGGGTTCTGTCTGCTTATAAGATCCTAAATTCTCTACCCTATTAGGGATAAAGATGTGATAATATTCCGAAATGTTCACATGTCAACACCACCTGTAGGTTGACTGGTAGAAAAAGCCTACGGCCATAAGTCCGCCGATTACAATTTCATGTCATAAAGTTAAAGAAATAAAAATTTAAATGAATTTATTTAATTTATTTCCCTTCCCCCTCCCCCCTTGGCCACGCCCTTGTCCAGCGGTCGCCCAGCGGAGCGTGAACCGGGACGTCGCGCGCAATTACACACACGACAAATAAGTGGCGCTGAGATGAATTAGGGTTTCTACATGATTGCGAGGACAAAAGGTCTAAATCCTTCCTTACCCATAGGAACCGAGGTATATTTATTCTATGCTTTTTCCAGATTAAATTACATCGTGGAACAATTATAATTCTTATACCGAAACATAAACGACGTTAAGAAAAAATAATCTGATTTGCCTTGTTAGCCTTGTTGCCCAGATTTAGCAGAATGTATTATGGTTGCTACTATAAACCTTTTATAAGAAGTTTATTTCGTTTCAATTTCAATTAAAAACATTTAAAAAATGCTCTGATCCTGATATTTGTAAAAAATTGCAACTGACGTAAAATTACACATCGTACTGTAAAAATATCACAAAATCTATATTCCAAACAAAAAAATTCCTTAGTAAATTTCTCGTACATTTTATAAAGGATAAAATTTAACCTCGTCATATTAGATACATAATAGGGTTGAGAATGGCATAAACTCTTTTGAAATATGAAGAGTTTACCTGAGTTTCAGATTAAAAGATTGTCTGAGACGTGAGCGGCATTGTAACGGTTTGTTAGTGAAATACGTACGTCTGTCTAGCACATTTATAATATACATTTTCGAATGGTACTCGTTTTGGAGTGAATTTTAGAGAATAAATGTGGTATCGTATGATATTTGTATTCGCCGTGATCACCGTATGGTTTCCGTCAGAGTAGAATAGGACCACTCCAAGTCTTCCCGTGGATGTCGTAGAAGGCGACTTAGGAAATACAAGCTAAACAAAGCTTATAAACATCAATAGGACTTCTCCAACACGTTTGGCCAGCGTGGAGAGTGTAGGCCAAATCCTCTAGCTGCTCAGGCCAAGTATGGCTTTTGTGGTACAGAGAGGGTCGTGCTCTTGCAGTGGAGACTAAAAAAAAGACCTGATGATGATAAAATTTGTAGTTTCTTATTGACTAAGCGAGCACGAAGCGTTTTCATTTCAGTTTAGGCAAAAGTTCTTTTGTATGTCTGTCGTAGAAGGTGACTATGCCGACTATATTGAAATACTAGCTAAACAAAGCTTATAAATGTGTACCAAGTGATAAATTGAGACATTTTTATAATGCCCAGGCATTGTGAATAATGACAATCTACTTTGGGCGAAGTCATTAATTATAATTTGATCTTCCATTATCACATTATGATTATTGCCATGTGGTGTTCAGGCAATCTGATAAACATAGGTACACTGTGCGGAGAGATTCACCTACAGTGTATTTATAAAGACTATCGACCAAGTGACGGAAGCGACCAATTTGCTTCTACAGATCATGTAGTAGTACCTGGGTGACCGAGCTTTGCTCGGTCGGTTACATCTCAAACATTAACTACATTTTTTTAAACATGTCTAAAAACAGTATAAAATAAAAAATTATATATAAACTTGAACATAAAAAAAAAATCAAAAGTAAGTCACCGAGTGGGATTCAAACCCGTAACACTCTTTCTAGCGGTCAGCATCCTTAACCGCTGAGCTAAGCGGATGGCGGCCGGCGCGACCATATTCTGCGTGGAAAGAAAAACGAATAAAAACTCGAAAACACGCGTTTTCCTAAACATAAGACTAATCTAGATCGATTGTTTACCCCCGAAAACCCCCACATACAAATTTTCAGCGAAATCGTTAAAGCCGTTTTCGAGATCACAGAAATTTATAAATAAATATATATATATACAAGAATTGCTCGTTTAAAGGTATAAGATACAAGAATTGCTCGTTTAAAGGTATAAGATTATGGTGCGGCCCCATGTACTACATGACCTGGGTGGTATGCATGACTCTGGAAGAACACTGTTGGTGGATAGCCATTACCTATACTAAATGATCTAGATATACATAGTTATGTAGATCACCCAGGTTAGATTTAGAGTTCTAAATAGACGGCTGGCCTCTTTGGCTTAAAAAATATGCATTGCTATACAACGCAACAATGCTGCAAGCCTTCTGGGCACGTTACCACGGGCAGCGATTTGCCACAGCTATTTTTATTTTATTTTACTATTCATTTTGAACTAGCTGCGCCCCGCGGGGTTACCCTTGGAAATAATATAGTCCAGGTGTAAGCCTCAAAAGGCTACTTTTCGCATAGTCAGTCTTCTCAATAAATGTTAGCTCCCATTCAAACCGCAGGTCCTGGGTTCGATCCCCAGCCTTGGGCAAGTTGGAAAATGGCCTTTTTCAAATTGTCCTGGGTCTTGGATGTTTATCTATATATGTATTTGTTATAAAATTTAGTATCGTTGAGTTAGTATCCCATAACACAAGTCTCGAACTTACTTTGGGGCTAGCTCAATCAGTGTAGTTTGTCCCTATATTCTTCTATATTATTATTAACTTCGTGAAGTAATTCCTAAAGGCACTTTCTCTGATGTCACCTGCCAAGACCTAACTAAATAAATAGCTTTATAAACGGCCTTTTCTGTATTCATGCCGGCTTTTACTTATGCGGCTTGTGACTTAGGGCTTATTTAAATCGTGTCCCGTTTCTAACAGGTCCCGAGTATATTTAACCCCTGACAAAAAATAGGGGTGTTATTAGTTTGACGTCCGTCATTATATTTAGTAAACGGGTTACTTACATATACAGAAAAAAAAGGTTTTAATAAAAAAAAATCAAAAAATTGACGTCTCTTTGTGTCATCGTAGCTCCCGAACGGATGGACCGATTTTGACGCGGTTTATGCGAAAGCAAGTATCCTTGCAGTGGTTATGGGGTACTTGAAAGATGGGGTTTTTTGACTTGCCTGGAAAATACATTTTTGAGTAGTTTTATATCATATTTTAAGTAATTAAATTTTTGTGCGATTAATCAATAATTTTATTAAAAAAACTATAAAGCTAAGCAGGTACAAAAAAAATTAATTTTAAAACATTCAAAGAGTAATAAAAAAAAACTTGAGAGGTGTCAAGGGACACCCGGTTGGACCGAAGTTCCTTTCGATTAATTAGGAGAGAGAGAGGACACATAGAGAAACACGCGCACGCCGCACGGCTTACAACTATAGCAATAAGTGTCGTTACAACTTTTGGTATTATGGTGCTCCCACACTGCTGTTAAAAAATGTTTACTAACATTTTCCAACATTATAAAAATGCATGATAATATAAAAATAAGATACTGTCATTTACAATACTTATTATATTTATGAATAATAAATACTTATAATAACAATATTACAACAATAAGTTGTTTATTTAAATGTTAAAAAATGTTAGTAAACATTTTTTAACAGCCGTGTGGGAGCACCATTAATTTTTTTCCGTCTAGCTTCCTTTCGCAACGCGCAATAAGGAACTTTGTTCCAAAAATCAGTATTGATATTAAATACCTATTAGTAAAATGTTCTGAAAGAGGACAGAGTGTAGTTACTAAAGTGGGAAAAAAATTGTTTCTTTTTACAGACTTCTAAAATAGTAGGAGGTTCATCGCGATCTTTAATTATGTATGTTTACAGATTATTCAAAGACGCCCATATTTTCCGGGGTGACGGCCATACCCAAATTTTCCGGGGTGCAGTGGCGCCGCCATTTAAAATAAATCATTTAAAAGGAAACGGAGATATCATTTAAAATTGTGTCTTGGTCAAGTTCTAGATACCCATTCAAAGTATTTTTTAAACTACTTTTTGTAGTTTAAAGTGAGAACGTGAAGCTTTTCTACGCACATTTGCGAAAAACGGCCACTTTTAGCTAATGTGCGTAGAAAAGCTTCACGTACGCACTTTAAATTATAAACAGTAGTTCATAAAATAGTTTTAAAGGTTATCTAGGGCTTGGCCAAGACACAACTTTGAATGATATCTCCGTTTCCTTTTAAATGATTTATTTCAAATGGCGGCGCCACTGGACCCCGGAAAATTTGGGTATGGCCTTAAGACGGGTCTTTGTTTTGATAAATAATATTATATACCTTCGTTTAATAAGCTGTTTTTTTTTAAACGAAGTTCCTTATCGCGCGTTGCGAAAGGGGGCTAGACGGAAAAAATTAAGACCAAAAGTTGTAACGACACTTTTTGCTATAGTTGTAAGTCGTGCGGCGGTCGCGTGTTTCTCTGTCTGTCTCTCTCTCTCTTGAACTTCGTTCCATCCGGGTGTTCATTGACTCCTCTCAAGTTTTTTTTATTTATTTAAAACCTTTTCTGCCTTATTCCTTGTAAGTTTATCAATCCAATGCAATATCCGACCACCGTTTCTCCCATAGACCTAGAAATATAGTTTCTTTACCTTATCATCATCATAACTATCATGCGTGGGATTCGTTATAAACGTGCCAAGATTTAGGACAAGACATGAATAGGTCTAGGGCTTCATAAAAACCCTAGCAATCGAACACGGAAATACCCTCGTTTTGACATTGAAAATAAGGTTTAAAGTCGCGTGAACACAAGAAGAGCTCTTGTTAACCCAAATCGGTGCCCATTTCTATGAGCTTAGGGCCTCCAACAACTTATTGTTATGGTAATAAAGGCTATAAATCTATTTTTATAGCTTGGCTGCGTTGTAGTATCCAATGTTAGCAGTAAATCATTTTCCGTTATTGGACGTTTGGGGAAACGATGACAGTTAAAATTTTAATCGACCTTTATCGCTGTGTTATCGATGGATGGTGGGTCTACGCCTCCCGACAGAATAGCTACTAGTACTAGTAAGTACGCCTTACTAGCGCTTGCGCATGGGGTCAGTACAAACGGAGAGTAACGCTGCGAAAAGGATTTTTTATACACTCAGAAATAAACTTTAAAACGCGAGTATATTTATACACTTTAGGCTAGGTAATACGGTCTTATTTTCAATTGAGTTAGTATTTTGTATTGTATTGTATTGTAAATTCTTTATTGTACATTAATCGATACAATTTAAACATAGATGAAACACAACAGTACAAAGGCGAACTTATCTCTGTCAGGGATCTCTTCCAGTCAACCCTACAACCAGAGGAGATACTGGTCAAAGGTGGGGTGGAACGCTGTACAATACTTACAAACTAAGACACTAAATTATTTATTATATTTGCTTGGGCATTCCTGCTTTCTGTCTCATCATCATCATTTCAGCCGCATAACGTCCACTGCTGGACATAGGCCTCTCCCAAAGATTTCCAAAATGACCGATCAAGAGCGGCTTGCATCCAGCGCCTACCAGCGATGTTGGTTAGGTCGTCAGACCACCTTGTGGGTGGGTGTCCTACGCTTCGCTTGCCTGTACGTGGTCGCCGTTCGAGAACCTTTCTGCCCCATCGGCCATCGGTTCGTCGTGCTTTCTGTCTGAACTAACCCAAAACAAGTCGCGCGTTGTCCGCTAGAATGGATGACCACTATGGCACAAAAAGATTCGACGATTTCGATTGCTTGATTGATTTTAAATCTTATGATAAAAACAGCAGGTTATTATCATTCGCTTTGGGCTAATTATAGGTTTATCTATTACCGTCGTTGAGTATCGAGATAAGAAATAAACGATACTTTAAAATAGCATTGCAAAATGCATTAAGTACTTGCGTGTCAAATTGTTTTTAAAGGTTTGAGCAAATAGCGAGAAAGAAGATTGATTGAGAGTATTCTCAAATTCCTCTCCATCCACTGGTTGTCAGGAAGATATCACTTTTATTTACCGTTAAAACCGCCTTTTGTACTCATTTAATGTAAAATTATTTATTTGTTACTTTTTTTGTGTACAACAAAGAGTTCTATGGACCTACCAGCAGGTAAAATAAATAAACTACTTTTCAATATTTTAAGCAAAGAGCTAATGATTTCAAGTAAACATTTAGTACAAAGTTTGGATTTTAAAATCACCATACATTTGTACACATTTATGTTTTATGTAATATATGTAGTACCTGGGTGACCGAGCTTTGCTCGGTCGGTTACATCTCAAACATTAACTATTTTTTTTAAACTTGTCTAAAAACAGTACAAAATAAAAAATTATATAAAAAACAAAAGTAAGTCACCGAGTGGGATTCTTATATTCTGCGTGAAAAGAAAAACGAATGAAAACTCGAAAACACGCGTTTTCCCAAACATAAGACTAATCTAGATCGATTGTTTATCCCCAAAAACCCCCATATACCAATTTTCAGCGAAATCGTTAGAGCCGTTTTCGAGATCACAGAAATTTATAAATATATATACATACAAAAATTGCTCGTTATTAGTATTATTACTCGTTATAGATATTAAAATAAGCAAGAAAAAAACAATACAATCTTATCATATAAATCAACGCCATCTATTATCTATCACCAATTTCGGCGCTAACTGTTTCACCGACGCGGCCCTCTGCGCATGCGTACTCGTTTCGAGGCCACGGTCACGAATACACAGATAGTACGCACACTAGCGCCAACGTCGGCTCACCGCGCGACCGTGTCGCTGTCAAACAACAAGCTTGTCAATAATGCAAATTACGTGATATTTGTGTTTATCTATCATTATTGCACGGAAACACATTAATATGTAAGTATTTACTTTAATTATTACTGTTCTCTGTTTGCTGTGAGGCGTTTTCAGTTAATTTTGTCGAACGGTGCGGCTATAACCTACCAGTTTTGCGTTTGTGTGTGTGTGTTAATAGAACGTCAGACAGTCGCCGCTGTGTTATCAACACTATTAATAATAATAACGAGCGTGACTGTGAATTAGTTTATTAAATTATTGCCGTTCTATATAATAAATTGATATTCAATTGAGATTATAAGTATTAATTTCATACTGAAGTATTTTTTCTATAATTTAAATATGTACCTACCTATAGTAAGGTCACTTCAATTCCCGCACTTGATCAGCTGATTGTACGTTTGTTTGTACAAATGGGACGTCGAATTTATGTTCGTGTGTCTCAAGTTTTTTTTTTTATACAGCATTATTGAGTGAACCCTGATTTCGCTGTAACATTTATGTACTTACATAAAAAATAGTTGTCCTATGTTGATCTATGTAGTGTGTATTCCATTTAGCCGATAAAATCATTAATTTTATTTTCAAAAATATTTCAGCTCTACAGTCATATATTTTTATTCTTTCAGATCCAAAATGAATATCAAAGCGGCAATGGCCATTACCATGGTCTTCGTTGGATGTTGTTCCAACGTAGTATTTTTGGAAATGGTTGTGAAAGAAGACCCTGGGGCCGGCAACCTTGCCACCTTCCTCCAGTTCCTCTTCATAGCAACCATCGGGTTTTGTACCGTCGGCAAATTCGGGACGGCCAAAAGAAATATACCTTTCAAACAATATCTAGTACTAGTCGGCTTCTTCTGGACAAGCAGTGTTGCCAACAACTATGCGTTTGACTTCAACATACCCATGCCACTGCATATGATATTTAGAGCAGGATCTCTAATGGCAAATATGGCCATGGGCGTATGGATCCTCAAAAAGAAGTATTCATTCTTAAAATACCTGTCAGTTTTCATGATATCTGCAGGCATAGCTATTTGCACAATTCAATCAAGTGGCGATGTGAAAGCGCCTAGAGAAACACACGAGGACGCGGCCGAAGAAGAGAGGCTGAAGTTTATTGACTGGCTTTGGTGGTGTCTAGGAATAGCCATATTAACTTTCGCGCTATTCGTATCCGCCAGGATGGGAATATTCCAAGAATCTTTGTATTCTAAGCACGGAAAACATCCTTGGGAAGCTCTGTATTACACGCATTTGTTACCTCTGGTGTTTTGGCTCCCAACAGCACCAAATCTGATCGGCCATGTCAAATTAGCAACAGAAACTCCTGTGGTTGAGTTTTTAGGCTTTGTTTTACCTAGACAAGTATTGTGGTTAATATTATACGTGCTTACTCAAGGGTTGTGTATCAGCGCTGTGTATGTTTTGACAACCGAAAGTGCTTCGTTGACTGTCACATTGACAGTGACTTTGAGAAAATTTGTATCGCTAATTTTCTCTATATTGTACTTTAGAAATCCATTTACGGTGGGCCATTGGATCGGTACATTCTTAGTATTTTTAGGTACAATGATTTTTACTGAATTATTGCAGAAGTCAGTTGCGTTGTTCTTACCTGCTAAGGAAGACAAGAAAAAGAAATAATTCGCTTTTACCTCTAGCTCAATTTTTTGTATAAATAGTACTAATATTAAGTTGAAAAATGTTGTTTTTGTTGCATTATATTTTATATTAATATGCATGAGTGAATAATTAGAATGTAATCAAAATAAATTTTAATAGTGAATTTTATCTAATAAAAAAATAATTCTTACAAAAAGAAACTAATAGAAGTAAAAAAAAGCAACTAAAAGGCTAGTGAATAACCATTTGTTTTATAGTTTGTGAATACTATAATTATGTGAAGATTATTGACTTAATATTAAACAGAAAACATTTTACTTTCTAAATTGTATGCATAGAATTTTACATAAAAATATAACATTTTACTCAAAATTTTAATCGTGACATTCGTGACGAAGTTATTATTTTTATATCTTTTGCTAAATGGTGATGTATGATGTAGTGTTGTCTTATAAATGATGTAGTGTTGTTTTAAAATTTATAATTCTTATAAATGTTATCGCCACGATGGTTTGAGTATCATGATTTTTTTAATATTTCTAATTATAATTTATTTAGGTTATAGTAGTAATAGTAGACTATTAAAAAACTCAGAATAGAACGTATTTTTAAAAGGCAGCCATTTAAAATTAATTTGTTAAAAATAGGTATAAGTACTTATTAATTTCAAAAGCATATATTTCTTTTGCTTATCACCTTGCTTTAAGTTTTTACGCCTAAACAAATTTTGAAAAAACAATAAAAGTACAAAAGACAAATCTTTAACGGCTAATGTAATATTTGCATTAATTTTCAAATAATCACATCATTACTAATTTATGAAGTTCCCAATATCATATATAAAATATATAAGTATAAGCATTTAATTATACAACGTGGAAGGGACATATCCGTTATAAATCGAACCATGGGCAAAATTAAAAAAAAAACGACACTTATACTAAAGTGTACAGCCACCCAGGCAATTTGTTTGGTAATGTTGTTGTTTTTTTTTTGTTTTTTGACTGTTATTTTAATATAATTACCCGTAGTTCATGTTTTTTTGTTTTTTGACTGGTTTTTTAATATAATTACCCGTAGTTCATTATTACGGGTATGTCCCTTCCACGTTGCAGACAACAAGTCCCAATTATATTTACTGGTAAGATGAATAAAAAGATGTCGACTTCAATTTATCAAACAGTAATTTAGTAATTAATATCAGTTTCGCAAGAGTGACGTAGGCACTCCTAGCTAATATAAACATAAAAAGTATTTAACTCATATTTACTCATTAGTGCTGTGCTTGGACACAGATTTTTTTAGGGTAGGTAAATATAAGGCCCAACGCAGACGACAGACTAGACCGCGCCGCACTTTTTAGTCTGTGAAAATAGAACCTATGGAATCATATGCAGTAACGCACACGACGCGCAAAAAGTCCGGCGCGCGTCGTGTGTGTTACTGCGTATGATTCCATGGGTTCTATTTTCACAGACTAAAAAGTGCGTCACGGATAGTCTGTCGTCTGCGTTGGGCCTAACTATATCTTGTTATGATAAAAAAGTTTTGAATTAATAATGAAACTTGCTTTTTGTTTACTTTATTATTGAGCTAGTTGTTTCTTTGGACATTACCCGCATCTTGAAAGATAAATTATAGCCTATCATATTGTACCTTTTTAATTTAAGATTTAATGTGAAAGAATTTTTAAATCAGATGATTAGTTTTTGAGTTTATCTTTTCTCTTTATAATATATGTATAACAAAACAACATATCTGCAATGCTACAGCTATCTAGTGTATACTTACATATATTATAATAAAACTATAAATTAATCTAGATTCTAGATCGCTTACCAAAATGTATGAATGAAAAAACACGAAATGCGTAATGTATAAATGGAATCGGATATACCTATCTATATTATTGTATATATCTACTTGCTTTCTTCGTTAATTTTTAATGTCCTCGCATTTTTACCAGTTGACTCATAAATACGTGTAAATACATTTTAATCAATTGCTGAACAATTTTAATAAATTAATTAAATTGATTCAATGTATTTTATTTCCTTAGATGATTCGACTCCGTTACTCTAATCAAATCAAATAAATTTCAGTGAAAAAGAAATAAAACCATTATTTAAATATTGAAGGGAAAGTATTATTAGTGAAATATCAGTTAATTTTGATTATTAACTAATTTTGATTCTTACTAATATTTTCAAAATGATAATAGAACTAAAACTGATAAAAATAAGTTGAGAGTTGTCAAGGGACACCCGGTTGGAACGAAGTTACTTTCGATTAATAAGGAGAGAGAGAGACAGACAGAGAAACACGCGCACGCCGCACGGCTTACAACTATAGCAAAAAGTGTCGTTACAATTTTTGGTCTTAATTTTTTTCCGTCTAGCCCCCTTTCGCAACGCGCGTTAAGGAACTACGTTCCAAAACTACGTTCCAAAAAAATGCGAGTCATTGATACTCGCAAGGTCAAAACTATTTGTTCGTTCGTATATCTCGTGTTTGAGAAACAATACCTCATATGTATGTATGTATGTATGTATATTCATTATGTATATTTGGCACAAATACATCTTTGTCTCGTTTGTGTAGACAGAGCCAAGGCACATGAGATCAAAAGTCGAGATGGTGGCTAAAAAGATTGAGAACAAAATTCTTGGCTCCTATTTCCTTAATTGACTACACGATCTACCAGGGAGAAGCAGCTACGTAGTTTTGGTTCCGTACTAAAATGGTAAAATGGTTCGTCCGTCACAGCTTTATATCTCAGAAAGTAAACATGCCATAGCTTTGAAACTTGAAATATTTAAACATATGTGACCTAAGTGAGAAAAATTTACAAATACATTTTTGTTTTTCAAAATTTGAAAGTGAAAGTACCGTCACTTCCTACCCTCCCCCTTCCCCTCCCCCTCCCTCAAGTTACAAGACCAGGTTAAAACTAGCAAGCTTGCTCAGTGTCGGATTTACACATTTGCGGCCTGAAGGCTATTCATATTTTGCCGCCCCTTAGCTGCGTTTTCTGAAATATCACTACAAAAGCCTTGTTTGCAATTGGCCTAAGGGCCTTCGCTAAGTTACGCGGGCGCACGCGGCTGGTTCAGTCTATCTCTGTCACAAACGCTACGTGCGACAGAGACAGATTCTGCTATCTCTTTCGCATTTAGACTTTGTGACAGAGATAGACCGAAACCCGCCGCGTGCGCCCGCGCAACTTATCGAAGGCCCTTAAAGTTGCCGCCCCCCAAAATGTGCTGCTCTGGGTTTTAGCCTATTCGTAAATCTGCCCAGAGCTAGCTTTACAATAGACAATACACTCCAATCGTCCATTAACACAATTATATACTTTGAAGGCCACTCACTGTAATCACTTATCGACGCGGCATGACTGATATCGTTATGGCATAATATAATATTGTTACGTTCAACAAGTCATTGTGCTTAAGCATAAACTTGTAACAAATGATTGACTCATGCAAATCATGGTTTAAACTGAGAGATTTGATTAGTACCGTATAGATAAGATATAACATGAAATATCATCATTTATCCTTGTTACGCGGTAGACCGTCAACGAATAATTGTGGATGGAAAAGTCGAACGCAGAAATTTTGACTAGGCAACTTTGTTAGGTCTAGTTAAGACATAAACATACTAAAAGTCCTCCCCCCTCCGAGGTGAGCCCGCGGGGGGAGGGCACAAAGAAGGTCCCGTTTTTTGGTTTTTTGCTTACATCTCGAAAACGGTGCGTTGTACGAAATTTTGTTGTACTACATTATGAAAGCTGATAAAATTGTCTACAACTTTGTTCTTCACACTTTTTATCTATCTTCAATTTTTACCTAGCTATACAAACTAATACTAGTGGCTCTGTGAGGTGTAGACCTCGCGAGTCACCGAAAACCCGTTGGAGTTTATTGGATAAAAGAATTGTTTAGAAAAAAAAGATTGTGTGACATCTTTGTTTTGTTTTTCGAAATGACTGAAATAAGGTTTTAAATGGTTCAATTTATACAAAATATCAAAAAACTGAATTGTTAGTAAAATTATATACTTATATCTTATTATAATTTTAATATTTAGACTATTATAATTATCGAACGTGCTCACAAAATTTCACGAGAATCGGTTATGAAATGCGAACTGTAGGTGAGAACAGACCGACTGACAGACGGAAACTGAGACGCTTCGCCTATTTATTAACATATTGCAGGACACTCTGCTAGAAACAATAGAATTACGTCCACAGCCGTAAGTGTCCTGCAATGTGTTAAAACAGGCGCACGATGTAAACCGCTGTCGCCGTGTAATTTGTAGATGTAGAACTAAACGTATGGTATGATGTCACTCGATTTTTGATTAGTCATGGAAGATGATTTATTTCATTTATTTATTTATTGTCACAAAATCCACAGCTCTTAAATAGTTTTACAGTATTAATTTGCAGCACTGACAGCCAATAACGGATTTACATTCTTTAGTTTCTTCTTAAATACAAAACAAACTATATTATTCAAATATTACTATACAGAGCAAAAATATTTAGGTACAAGAAAAGAGAGAGTAAACAATGACAACCAACAAACTTACTCCATGTCTATATCTAATATGTGGAGAAAGGTGTGTATACTGTATTTGTGCGTATGTAAGTGTATGAGGGTGTGTGTATGTGTGTGGGAGTGTGTGTGTGTATGTGTGAAGATGATTTATCTCAGTAATCAGTAGGAAACTTCTGCGGAGCCATGATTTGCCTGTTATGTCGCGGCCGGTTTTACATTACTTGTGAGTTTGTATGGAGAGCAATAAATACATGTTTGTCTTATGTTAAGTATACTAGTAAATGATTTTATTTTTAAGCTATTGCATAGCTTCTATCGCGGGCCTTGAGCGCGGGGACCGAATCCAGAAATTCCGTAACGAAAAAACCTCACGCTCTCCACTCCGCCTACCATGTAGGTTGCCGCTTCGTCTCCGTCGTCCGTTTGCGACGTTGCCGTCCTTCCTTGTATCGAACCACCTTAATGCAATAGCTTTACCGCGGCAGTCCCCGAGTGCCACACGTCTTTTTTTTTATTTATTAAACTTTATTGTTCCAAAGTACAAATATACTTTTAACAAATGGAGGACTTAATGCTAAAAGCATTTTCTCCCAGTCAACCATAGGGATAAACAGAGAAAATTATGCGCCACAAAAAAGCAATACAATATACGTATGTATATTCTAAAATATTACTAAATAATATAACATTATATTATATACCTAATTATTAATTAAATTAATAATTATTGCACAAATTTGCCAGATACAGAATAAATACTTACCCTCAGACAAAACAAAAAAAAAAAAATAGAACAGAGCAAACAAAAAATACGAATTACACCGGGACACTAAATTACAAAGCCAAAATAAATGTCAGTAGAAAGTTAAGCACAGATTTAAAATGTACGGCATTTAGCGAAGAATTTGGCTCGAGTGGAATTATGCGAGGCGGGGTTGACCGCGTCGTAAATAAAAAAAATACTTTAAAGTCTAGAGGCTTACTCTAAGAATGAGCTATACAATTCTGACCGAAACTGTTTTAATTTATTTAATAAGGTCTTAAATATCTATAAGTACTCGTACTGAAATTTACTGTTCGTTTTTTTGTTTATTTGTAATGACTTTATTGTTTAATATTAATTAATATACAAAAACAACATACGAAAGAGAAAATATACTTAAAGGCTGTCTTATCCCATGTAGAGTTCATAGGCCAGATAAGCAGACTTCATGTCTACTTGATAAATCTTCTTATTTTCTGTAAACACAAGATGCTTGATGACGTCTGCGCTTAAAAACAAAAGCAAATATTTATAAATACATGTAGGTGGGTCCAAATGATAAGTAGATTTTGAGAAAAAACGCGTACTTTTTATTTAAAATTAAAATAATCATTTACAAAAGGGCACATTCCTAGTCGTATACAATACAAGAATAAAATCGCGCGATTCCAGTGACGTTCAAAACTTACGCTTAAAATTTTAATCAGGGGTGCGTTCCGAACACACAAAAATCCCACATGTTTACATAAAGCGATGTCTTACAGACAACCGGTGGATAGAGAGGAATATGGGCACGTCAGAAATATCGGTGGTACAAAGATACTAAATACTAGGAGGCAAAAAATTGTCTCACACGTTATCCGTTAGCTACGATTGGGCGAAATTAGTGGCCGTCCGACCAAGAGCTTTCCTTGCGGAAATTCCAGCGCCGTGCTGAAAAACCAACTTATTTTTCCAACACACTACAAACGGACAAACAAAAATGCACCTTGTTATCAATCACATAAGAGTCGAGTATGTTTTAGAGAAGTCCCACTTAGATTTGCGGAGCCTTTAAGCAAACGCCATCGGAATTTCAACAAGTTGGTCCGAGGCACTCGGTGTACTATCTGTCCATTCGGTTTGCGACCTTGTTGTTAATGGTGCAAGGCTTGTTATCGCTTAAGAGAGTTTTAACCCTTGCAGTGGCGACGTTCTTGACGAATGTTGCCAAAACTGGGCAGTTTTCACCTCGTTCGCAGCGCCTTTTATTGTTTTGTTTGCGTTTTAGGTTTATTAGGTGTCTGCAGGTAAATATTGATAATAATCGGCTAAGTGCGTGTCCGCCACGCACTGTGTAGGGTTCTGTATTTGCAATCGTCGTCTTTGAGCCACCACTTAAACGTCTAAAAACTAATTTTATACCGAATTCGAAGGAAATTTTCCTTTTTCCTACATTTTTGAAGTTGGTCGCCTATAACTTTTTAATGTGTAATCCCTACTTAGCTCTAATAGTTTTCCTTTACATCTCGTTCTGTATGTATACTACTGCTGTGAATTTTTCACGTGTTCATATACAACGTGGAAGGGACATACCCGTAATAAATCGAATCACGGACAATACTAGACCACTATAGTATAATGAATGAAAATCATACAAAAACTAAAGAAAATATTCGGCATTTCCATACAAAAGTGCGCAGCCGCCTGGGCGATTTTTTTATATACTAAGTATATCTTCTTCTTCTTATCGTGTGTGTTAGTGACTAACACTAGTGTCAGAGTTTTTAGACCGCCTTAAAGGCCTCTGACATGGTTTTAGGTAACGACCAATGTCAAAGACAGTGACCGGGACCGACGGCTTAACGTGCCCTCCGAAGCACTAAGTATAGTGATCTACTATAGCTCGTGGTATAATTTATTATTTGTATGTCTCTTCTACGTTGGATAGGTACCTATGTTCCTTAGGGAAAGCGGTTCAATATCATGGGCTGATTAGGTAAAATAGTTTCAGTATATTAAGTGAGATCATTTGTTACCTAATACAGGGTGGCCAACTTGGAGGTATACAACTTTTTTTTGCCGCCATTTTGTTTTGGCGGTAAATATGACAGTAGTTGCATGAATATTACTTTGTGTAGATACGGCAAATTTAATAAGGAGCGTTTTACGACGGAACAACGTGTTTGAATTATTAGTACGTTTAACGAAACATTAAAAAGAATGTTTACCGGTCGATTAATTTCGAGAAACGGTGACATTGATTGGTCCCCAAAATCGCCTGATTTAACAGCTCCTGACTTTTTTCTGTGGGGCTATCTAAAGGGACGTGTCTATGCTAACAGGCCAATGAACCTTCAGCAATTAAATCAAAATATTTGAGACACAATCACTGAGATAACGTAGGAAATGTATGAAAATGTGATGAAAATGCTAGAGGTAGATATGTCTGACATTATTTTCCATGTTTAACTGCCGGCCCTAAATATTATATTTAACAAGGAATACTTGATATATTTTTTTTTTCATAAAATAAAAATAAAAAACTAAAGTGTATACCTGTTATTTGGCCACCCTGTATTTACCCCCTAATTCATAAAACATTTTTTTAATGAATTAGGTGAAAAATTTTAGTGTTTAATATATTTTAGTTAAAATATGTTTTGTCTCGTTCTTTCATTGTCAAATATTCAAAAGAAGAAAAGGGATAAAACATGTAAGCATAAAAGAAGAGTATTGCTCTAGTAGTACAAAGAGGGTCGTGCACCTGCAGTGGAGACAAAAACACCTAATAATGATGATACGTATATAATATATAAATAAATAGGGACAAATCATACTGATAGAGCAAGCCCCAAAGTAAGTTCGAGACTTGTGTTATGGCGTTATGGGATACTAACTCAACGATACTATATTTTATAACAAATACATGTATAGATAAACATCCATGACCAAGGACGATTTGAAAAAGGCCATTTTCCAACTTGCCCTGACCGGAAATCGAACTCGGAACCTCTGGCATGGTGACCACTACCCCACGGAGGTCGTCAATGATAATATAAGAGTTGTTCAATGTATTGGTTGTTGACAGATGGCGAGCCTATCAAGCTGCCGGAGAACCTGGAGAGTCTGCCGAGAGCCGAGCACTTCGCGGCGCAACGGCACAGATGGAACACCAATGAGGTTAGTAAAAAAAAATTACTCCCTGACAAAAACTTGATGTCGAGCAATAGTAGTACCGACCAAACGTTACGTCGGTCATAGGTCTGTCTACAGGAAAAAATTTAAAGAAAATAAATATTAACGAAAAAATAATATTATATCTGTTACTTTAGATTCATATTTTTTATTTATTTGTCAACAATATAATACAAAACAGGAAATAATCGATTAAACAAAATAGAAAAAGAAAAAGCCAAAAATGTAGCTTCGAGAGTAAAATGATTCGGTAAAACGAACAAACCGCGTTAATCAAAATTAAGAAAACAAATATTCTCTAAATTAAACTATCCGTTGAACGTCATCTGGGAAACATAATTCCCTAAATAGTGTTACTGAATGGCGTAGGGATCCCGTCGAGCAACGGTTTGTCGCACAACTGGGGTGGAATCAAAAAAAGGGGTGTTATAAGTTGACGCTAATGTCTGTCCCTACGTATTCGTAGCGCTCGATCGGATGGACCGTTTTCGATGCTGTTTTTTTGCGTGAAAGTAAGTTCCCAGGCAGTGTTCATAGATGTGTTTGATGAAAATCGGTTTAGCCGTTTAAAAGTTATTGGAGGCTAACGCTTGAAAGTCAGGGCTTTCTAGCAGATATAATAGATGGCGGATATCAAATCGGATCGGAGTTCCGCTACACAAGAAAGTGTTCTTGATAATCGTTTTTTTATATTTAATTTGTCTAGCAAATAAACTTGTAATATAGCGAAGTCATCATCATTCTCACGTATTCCCGGGTGCACCCTCAGCGGTAACGCTTCAGAGCCCGGGGTCCGCTCCTAACCGAGGTGATTTGACGAGGTTACTGGTTTTTACATAGAGCGACTGCCGTCTGACCTCCACAACCCAAAGGGTAGACCGGAACCAATCGTAGAATAGGATTAAGCAAACGTTTGATATTCGAGATCCACAGCTTTAAGTGCCTTTCGAAGAACGTAATCATCTTTCTCTTCAGATAATCAGATATTTCAAGCCAATATCCTAAACAGACTGGAAAAAAATGTTCACAAAGTTGTTTTCCAGTGGGATTTGAACCTACGACCAAAGGCAATCACAAGGCAAACGCTGTTACTCGTGCCTTATTTAAATATAGCAAATTCTGGAAGAGTAAGTCACTTTATTATCCCGTGCCCGCGAAATTTATATTAAGTCACTTGTGCGTTACAAATTCCTCTATCTATCTCCTGGCCTCTTTCCTATGCAGGGTAGGCCTTCCTGATACATTTTCGCCATTCTTGGCGGTTCTGTGTTAACTCTGGACTAATGCCCAGTGTTCTCATATCTCCGGTGACGGTTCTGATCCAGGTAGTCGGGGGTCGTCGTCTTCCACGTCTTCCCTCGTCTATTATGGCCAGAACTTCCCTAGTGATGGCCAGAACTTCCCTGATGATTCCTTCCTTGTGCGTTACAAATTCCGAAAGATAAAAATTATTTTTCAAAAAAAATAAACAAAAGGTTGCTCATTTTGTTTTATTTGTTTCTTAAATTAAATACTTAAACCGGAAAGAGTTTATTTGGGGAAAGAAAATAACTTTTTTTTTTGTTTTTCCACTTTTTTCAACGCTAGTCCGCTGTGATACAACATCATACAGCACTGATTGGTCTAACTATTGGCGTAAAGTACTGCCTAAGGCAGAGATGGCGAGACTCCCACGCACACTGCGTTGAAGACTTTTTCTTTTCTAGGATTCCGTATCCAAATATTCTATCCAAGTCTGTCTGTCACCAGACTGTATCTCATGAACCGTGATAGCAAGGCAGTTGAAATTTCCACAGGTGATGTATTACTCAGTTGCCGCTATAACAGAATACAATAAATATTTAAGTGGTACATACAAATACAACAAACGTATTTTTTTAAGAAAATGGTACGGAACCTTTCACACGCCAGTCCGACTCTACTATTTCGCTCGTTTTTGATAGAAATCACATTCCGGGACGCGTATATCCAGAATCTGTTACGAGCCAACGCTGTACGAGTTGAGCCGCAACATGTTCTAGACTCATTGTATGAGCATTTATTTATTTTGAGCGTACAATATCTGTTACGGTTTAACTTCAGCCAA
Source organism: Acrobasis consociella (assembly GCA_963555685.1). NCBI lineage: Eukaryota > Metazoa > Arthropoda > Insecta > Lepidoptera > Pyralidae > Acrobasis > Acrobasis consociella. Next base: position 2,874,182 of record OY743118.1, read on the forward strand.
ACTCCAGTATCTATTCCTTATCGTTTATTACAATGTCCTTTTTTATTACGTACAAATATTTTAAGGATTCAGTCTATCGTTTTGAACAACTTTTCCCAATATATCGCAATACCAAAAATTCTCTGAGTTCTCATACAAATCGAAGTATAGTCACGTGATATCGTTACTATGAAAATGCAATTATTTTGTATTTTGAAATGCATTTATTGGGAAAAGTTTTTCGAAATGATGGACTGAAAGGATTAAATATTTGTACTTAACCCTTAAATTATTTGTACCTAATAATAAGCGCCCAAGTGCGAGTCGGACTCGCCCATGAAGGGTTCCGTAGTAGCAAATAACATAATATAAAAGTCTTGTAGTATGTTTTTTTAATTTTTATATTTGAGTTGATTGAATGAAAGGTAAATTGCCGTTTACGATTTATGACGTATTAAAAAAAACTACTTACTAGATCTCGTTCAAACCAATTTTCGCTGGTAGTTTTCATGGTAATGAACAACATATATTTTATTTAGTTTTATCATTCTCTTATTTTAGAAGTTACGAGGGGGGGGGGGGGGACACACACTTTTTTCCACTTTGGAAGTGTCTCTCACGCAAAGTATTCGGTTTAGAAAAAAATGCTATTAGAAACCTCAATATCATTTTTGAAGACCTATCCATAGATACCCCACACGTATGGGTTTGATGAAAAATAAATTTCTGAGTTTCAGTTCTAAGTATGGGGAACCCCCAAAATTTACTGTTTTTTTTCTATTTTTGTGTCAAAACCTTTATGCGGTTCACATAATACATCTACTTACCAAGTTTCAACAGTATAGGTCTTATAGTTTCGAAAAAAAGTGGCTGTGACATACGGAAGGACAGACAGACAGACAGACATGACGAATCTATAAGGGTTCCGTTTTTGCCATTTGGCTACGGAACCCTAAAAAGTATATTGTGAAAAAGATATCCTACTAATGTAAAATGTAGAAACGTCATCTCAAGGGGGTATTGTGGTTCGCCGCTGTAGAAGATATAAGATAGAAGATAATTAATTAACTATTACGAGTTTCAATTTGTAAACAATAGCACGCGTTAAGGTCACAGTTCACTATGCAAGCAATTTGTCACCCCGCACTTGCAGCACAAAGATGAAAAAGCATTAGTATTGCACAATACGTCTATCTCGTTCTAACGTGAGCGAAATTCAGCACAGGTCATTTAATTATTCCTAGTTTTTCGATTTTCACCTACAAAGTATGTTGCGGCTCTGCTCGTAATACCTAAATCGCGTTGAATAAGCACATATTTTGCATTTACGATTGCTTGGAAGATTCAACAAAACTATGTCACGTAATGACTCTTTTCCGAAAATTAAAACTTATGGAGGATAACTGATATCTTATGGAGTTGTTTGTATAGTAATATTTTGGTACCTATTAATATGTATACATATAAACTCCACTACAACTTGACAATATTTTAACTAACGATGTATCTAGGTACTTAAATACTTATTAAGAACATTAGTTATATATCAGTCTACAAACCTTTGGTTATTTCTATACTGAATGCGTGTAGGTGGAAGAATATGTAATGGACTGAATAACAAAACCAACTTTCTTGCAATTCTGCTAAAATAAGTGGCAGTGTTGATCTCAAACAGATTTTGTATGAGATTTCAGCGCGCAGTTATGCACAATATCTGTGAACTGTCAACATCGGGCGGTGTTGAACCATCACAGATTTTGGATATACGCTTCCGGGACTTAACGTCAGCTAAGCATGTAATCAGATGCGCGTTAAAATGAAGAAGCCTGTTTAAAATATAAAGTTACACTAATCTAACTCAGCTAACACCTAAACAGCTTAATCCTAACTATACAATACATCTACAACTTAACCCTCTACTTAGCCCGCTAATTAGGAAACTAGATTAACTGGCTCATTACCTAACTTGAGCAGGTAACTTAACTATAGCTTAAGTTGTGTAAGTAACTCGTACTGGGTGCAACTTGCTTCGGGTGGATAAAATAGATCCTAGGACCTATTATCACGGAGTTAATTAAAGTTTCAAGTTACTTTTATGTTATACATACATACATATATAATATCACGCCTGTTTCCCGCAGGGGTAGGCAGAGACTATGGACCTCCACTTGCTACGATCCTGACAAACCTCTTTTGCTTCATCTAAACTTATCAATCTCTTCATACATGCCCTTCGGTTACGGGTACTTTTTACCTGTATATGTCATAAATAAACTTAAAATAGTATAGTGTATTTATAGTGTACTTACAATGACAGCTGCTGTATGACTATTTAATTACTACTATATAATTTTGTATTTTTAGTCTAAGTATGGCATCCGTGGAAGATCAGCGTCTTGGTAACCCCATGACAAAATGCTGAGCGGAGACCAATTTGGTACTGTTCGTAAATTTGTAATTGTACCTAATTGTAGTTTTCATTTGTGTACCAAATAAAGAATTTTTCTTTCTTTCTTTCTTTAAAATAAATATACTCTTAATTTATCGCAGGTTGACTTTAAGAGGTCCCTATACGGGATAAAACTGGCATTGTATATTTGCTCTATCGATTTTTTGGAAAAAAATTGGTGGAAAGGAAAACTATCAAGTAACAGAATATTTTTTTCAAACTAAAAATCGACTTCACCTCCAGACTAACCAACCGATTTTTATAAAATTTCTGTAAGACTCCTCGCAAGTATACCCTTTCAAACAAAAAAAGAATTTTCCAAATCGATTCAGTTATCTTCGAAAAATCAGTGAACATACATAAAAAAATTGCGACGAATTGGCAACCTCCTATTTTGAAAGTCGGATAATAGGGAGGCACGTATAGAAATATGATGTCACTGCCATTACGTTTCGCGTATACGAAAGAAATAGCAAGATCTCCACTAAGTATAATCTTAATAATTGCTTCATTTTATAATCTACTAGCTGTGCCCGTGGGCTTCGAAACCCGTGGGAATTTCAGGGTAAACTATCCTGTGTCCTTCCCTGGGTATCAAACTATATCCATAACAAATTTCATCGTAATTGGTTCAGTGGTTGAAGCGTGAAGTGGTAACAAACAAACAAATATACAAACTCACTTTCGCATTTATAATATCAGTAAGGGTTCTTGCTGTTTTCAGAAAAAGATTTTTTTTGGTGTTGATAGTTGTTTCTCAAATAATATTGTACAAAATCAAGCACAGTCAAGTACCCAATCCCAACATTGGTTACGCAGTAAAAAAAAATCTAGGTCTATGTTAGTAACTGATGTATCTTATACCTATAAACGAGCAATTCTTGTATTCTTATACCTTTAAACGAGCAATTCTTGTTTATTTATTTATTTATATATTTATACATTTCTGTGATCTCGAAAACGGCTCTAACGATTTTGCTGAAAATTGGTATATGGGCGTTTTCAGGGGAAAATAATCGATCTAGATTTAGTCTTAGTTTGGGAAAACGCGTGTTTTCGAGTTTTCATGCGTTTTTCTTATATAATTTTTTATTTTGTATTGTATTTTGACTAGTTTAAAAAAATGTAGTTAATGTTTGAGATGTAACCGAGCAAAGCTCGGTCACCCAGGTACTGTTATTCTTATCCTACGTAAAAATTATTATACCTACTCGTAATTCTTGACTGTTATGACGTGTATGTAGATGGCTTTGTGATTAAACGGAAGGTCGTTTTTCACGCTTCCTTATCAATGGAATTTCTGTTCGGCTTATCTTTGAGGCCATTTCTCAAAAACCGTCTGCGCTCTTCCATTTTGGCCTAAAAAAGGAATGTGACGTAAAAGAGTTTGACGGCCTAGTGGACGGTCTTGCTGAGCAGAAAGGCCGAAAGAAAGTCATTTTCACAATATTGGTCACCTACTTGTCAGAAAGGCTTTGTGTTTATATTTTTTGAAGTGAAAACTTCTTTAGCGGCGTTGTGCACTTTTTTTGGAATGGGTAAAAAATGTTAAACTCGCGTCAGGACACGTGACCTGATCGAAAATTCGTAAGACGGCGCAGGGCGCTTGCGCGAATGTTCGTGTGTGTTTATGTTACAGCGTGCTTCGCGCATCCATGGATGGTGACAGCTGATGGCTCGACCGTCTGTGTAGTGGCCATACTGCTGTGTATTTGAAAATGATTTTGTTGAAAATGAATTTGGTCATGCTTGTGACATTTGTGACAGACTGTGGTTCAGAAAAGATTTGAAATATTTTATACTGATACACGTAATTAAAGCAATTCGTGCAAAATTATTCCCTAACCATTCCAAAATATCAAAAATGCACAACGTTAATATTCAAGTTTTCACTTCTGCCGGCACTCCCAGAGTGCAACCCGTCGTTTTTTTTCGTCAGCTATAAGTAATAGTTCTTTTTCCATTTACGTATGTTATTTTTAAATAAATACTTATAATATACAATGTTGATTCAATATAATATGTTATGCTTGCATACGAGGTAACAAACATAAACATTTTGTTCCTTTAGTGTCTTGTAGTGTAGAGCTCATAAACGTCATTATTTCCTATAACCTCTAAATAAGAGAATGCGTGCATATCTCATTCTTCTTATCGTGTGTGTTAGTATCTAAAACTAGTGGCTTCTGACGTGGTTTTAGGTAACGACCAAAGTCAAAGTCAGTGACCGGGACCGACGGCTTAACGTGCCCTCCGAAGCACGGATCATCTTACTTATTAGACAATCAGGTGATCAGCCTACAATGTCCTAACCAAACTAGGACAAAAACACAAAGTCGTTGCCTCCGCTGGGAATCGAACCCGCGACCTCCGGGTATGAGCCGAACGCTCTAACCACTACACCACGAAGGCTCTCACGAATCTCATTAATACTTTGTTAACTTTGAATTAATACTAACCCATGTCTAATTTTCCTTTGAACCAACTTCTCAGCCATAATATTCCAACTTGTAAAGTTGCAAGTTCAAGCGAAGGAAAAGACGAAAGGAAATTAAAAAAAACAGTTTCTTGGCAAAAAGGTACAGCAATTGATCGTAGTGCAATAAAAGCATCGGAAGGAGAAACTTGTAATTTCCCTACAGAACACTAACTGGGCACAAAATACAATGCACACAGAAGTGTATCTTGTTTAAAAACTGGATTTAGCATGAAACTTTTTAATTGGGTCTTACTTTTTCTGCGATCACGAAGGATCTGATGTTAGACCCAGATTTAGCTTGAACCTTTTTTATTGGGTCTTACTTCGTCTTCGATCACTAAAGATCTAACTTTAGACCCAACGAGTTTATTTGTTACAGGCAAATTAAAAAATCCGATGACACCATCTAGCGATAAGTGGTGGAACTACATAATTTACTGATATCGTAGCGCCATCTATTATTTGTCAGGTGAATTACAAAATCCCGAATTTGAAGCCCTATAACCCAATATTTTTAAACTATTAAATCGCTTTTCATCAAACATGGCTAATAAGAACTGCCGCAAGGGAAGTTGCTCCGTCACGTAATAAAAAATGGTTTATAATTGATCCATCCGTTCGAGCACTACAATGCCACAGACATACACACTATATAATATGGTACTCACATTCATAGTTATGTTAAAAATACCTTCAATTTCGCCATCAATCGCTATGGTCATTCAAATTGTATGATACTGATATTAGTCAGTAAACAGAGGAGTTCGAGATAAATCATCAGCAGTGAACATACCTTATGTTACAGAATAAGCTCCTGTCACGTTTTACCCAGAGTTTACAATATTAAGAGTAATAAAGACAGAGTGTCATTTATTAAAAATGTATATTGTTTATTATGAAAATGAGGTGTACCGGGATATTCAATAAAATTTTATACTGAAACTAATCAGAATACCTATCAAACAAGTATTATATACGTTTATTTTCCTCCACAATATTACATGAGAGAATGATTATACATTTTTTTAAAGTATACTGATTAGAAGATACAACTGTTTTGCGGTGAACTGATGCCTGAAGTAGGTAAAAATACCTGTTACACAGATTAAACAAGTATTTTCACCGTTTTATTTCTCCGTTTTTTATTTCTCCCATGCTGGTCTGGGAGAAATAAAAAACTTAGAATGTACCAGCTGTTTCTCTTCCCACGCAGATCGTAAAAGCCGATCGAGGGAATGGGCAAAAATGCAAATCATATTAACAGGCGATGCGGCTAGCAACCCATCACTGTATTGATCGCTTTTCCATCTTCTCGCCCACCATGACGCTAAAAGTGGCTTTTGGGTCTTGCGACCCTGGGCTCTGCATAGAACCGCAAGACCCAAAATGCTCTGCCTGCCCCATTAGGGATAAAGACGTGATAGTATGTATGTATGTATGTTTCACCGTTCTAGAGCGTTCGTAGTATAAAACGTCATACCTGTTTCTATGTAATTTATGCCCTAGTATTCGGAACGGCGCCCAGTGGGACGGTTAACGGTTGTGTCCCATTTTTTGACAGTTGAAATGAAGGCAAGGCGCCGTAGCGTTCTATTAGTGAAACCATGCCTATTTTTAGGCCCAACGCAGACGACAGACTAAACCGTGCCGCACTTTTTAGTCTGTGAAAATAGAACCCATGGAATCACATGCAGCAACGCACACGACGCGCAAAAAGTCAGTGCGCGTATGATTCCATAGGTTCTATTTTCACAGACTAAAAAGTGCGCCACGGATAGTCTGTCGTTTGCGTTGGGTAAAGTTTTCAAGCCCCATAATTTCGCCATTTTGAACAATTTTGAAAAACTGAATCAACAAACAAATTCCATACGATTCTCGAACCTTCTCAGAAAATTTCACAAGAATCGGATAAGAAATGCGACCTGTAGTTGAGAACAGCCGGACAAAAGCATTTTTGGCTCATCTCGAAACTGAGACGCTTCGCTCGATCGAACAACTATAAGTAAACAAATTCTATCTACCTACATACATACATACATACTATCATGTCTTTATCCCTAATGGGGCAGACAGAGCATTTTGGGTCTTGCGGCTCTATGCAGAACCCAGGGCCACAAGACCCAAAAGCCACTTTTAGCGTCATGGTGGGCGAGAAGATGGAAAAGCAATCAATACAGTGATGGGTTGCTAGCCGCATCGCCTGCCAACATGATTCGCATCCTTGCCCATTCCCTCGATCGGCTTTTACTTAGAGAAGAGAAGCAGCTGGTACATTCTAAGTTTTTTCATTTCTCCCAGACCAGCATGGGAGATATCTACCTACGCATTTAAACATTCCATTCACAGATATGAGGCCTTGCATAAAACATGAATCACATTCATATTATGTTCATGTTAATTACTACAAAGCTATGTCTGATAAGCCGCGTGTCTTTTAGTAGACAGTATAAATTAAAATGCCATAAAATTCTTGGTAGATAATGAATTCAATTCAGTTGTCTTTCTATACTGGTCTGGGAGAAAAGAAAAACACATAGACTAGGTGCTTCGCTTATTGGATCAAAATTGGACAACTTTCCAAATTGGACAAATTTCCAGTAGGTATGTTAATGTTGGGTAGCTTGTGTAGGTTCTATTTATCGTTTTTTTACACAAAAAACTGTGGCTCCATAAAAAAATAAATACAGTAGGTATTTAATTTTTCAAGTTCCAAAATGTATATAGTTTTGTATGGAGCTAGAGTTTTTTTAACAATTTTAGGGATGGTCCCATAGTTAAAGTTGTTCATATTCATAAATACGTTAACTCCTTTATGTGTTGGTACCACCTTTTTATTACGCACTGTATTTATATTTCTTTAAATATAGTTAAACTTTGGGCACTGTTTCATTATTTCTAAATTATACTATGAACCCCGTCACTAATGGCACAGAAGTTTGAACTCACCGCACCCTCCACAAAACAAGTCGGGAAACCTCAACACTGAATTCATGTCATTAAAGTAATGTTCTGATTAGCATTATGAAGATGGCATCTCATGATGAGGACTTTCACCTTACGATGTTTACATTGGGCAAGTTATGAAACAAAATGTAAGACACTTTGAATATTTTAATGAATATTCTGCAGTTAGTTGTATTTATTTATTTGACTTCATTTCAAACTTTATTGGAATAGGCGGACTTAAGGGGCTACCTGAAGTTTTGGGGGTCCAGTAGCGCCCCCATTTGACATAAATCATTCGAAAGGAAACGAGGTCATCATTCAAAATTTTGTCTTGACCAAACCCTAGACAACCCTTTTAACTATTTTATGAACTACTGTTTATAATTTAAAGTGAGAACGTGAAGCTTTTCTACGCACATTTGCGAAAAACGGCCACTTTTAGCTAATGTGAGTAGAAAAGCTTTACGTTCTTACTTTAAATTATAAACAGTAGTTCATAAAATAGTCAAAAGGGTTATCTAGGGTTTATTTGAAATGGGGGCGCCACTGGACCTCGGAAAATTCAGGTATGGCCTTAAGGCCCAGGGCCTTTTCTACCAGTCAACCTACAGGTGATGTTGATGACAAAAACTAATTTTAAACGACAAGATACGTTCTAATTTAATCTTTAAAATTTTACTGAAAACAGATGTAATTTCCTCTTAAATTTTTTTTATTCATAAAATACATTGTACTAGGCTCTTCTTTGTCGATGGTTTATTATATTATATCAGTTCAATATTGTTCTTCTTTGTTTGAAGACGTCGTCAGTAGCCGTACATTAATCCTAGGGTGCCAGTTGGCGTTCGGGACAAGAGAACAGGTGTGCCTTAGTTTGTGGAGAAGAGCCACACTCACACGCGTTTTTGAAGCTATTTATTATCTTTCACCTGGTTTAATACTCTCCCCAGCAACCTACTAAGGTTTGCAGTCTGTTAAGCGATTTTAAAGTAGACCAGGGCAAATCATGTCCAGAGAGCATTTCCTATTATGGCAAGCAACTTCAATTTCTGGTCTTCTTCATCAATTTTACCCGGTCACACTTTCTAAGTGCAGATGCTTGATTTTCCGTCAAAAAACATCAACTTCACTATATGTGTGCCTAGAATATTTGAGGAGTTCCCTCGATTTCGAAGATTCCATCATCAGATCTTGACCTGGTGATAATAAGATTAACATGCATGCCAAACAAATATACACTTTCAATTAATAATACCTAATATGAAAATAAAAACTATATAAAAGCCGACAGCTTTAAAAATTACCGAAAATGCGCCATTTTGTTCTTGTTAATTTTTCTAAATATCCTAATGACACCTTTCAAGCTTAAATTCATCAAGCCGTTTAGGCTGCATAGCGTCTCATAGAAATAAACATACTTACATACACTGGAAAACATAATCCTCCTTCCGACGCAGACGGGTAAAAAAAAGTAAATTTAATGTGCAACATTTCTTCACTTAGTCGACTCGCCCAGTCGCTAGACTAATGTGAAATGTGTCATACGAGTAATATTGTGTTTAACCATGTAAACAGTTAAACACCCTTCTCATATGCAGATAAGTATTTGTTTGAATTGCTATTTGCTTTTGGCTATTTAGGGTTTAGACAGACATACATGAGAACAAAACTACTTTCAGTTTCTGTTTAGGGGCGCTCTCCTAGTATTTACCTATTTCTAACCCCCGACAAAAAAAAGGAGTGTTATAAGTTTGACGCCAATGTTTTTCTGTAGCTAGTACCGATTTCGATGCGGTTTGTTTACGTAAAAAAAAATTCCTTGCAGTGATTCGAATCTATGTTTGATGGAAATCGGTTTGGAGGTTCAAAAGATTATGGGGGATGGATGTTTGAAAGTCTGTTTTTTTCAATTGCTGGGCAAATAAACTTGTATTTATTTTTTTAGTAATAATTAATTATTTAGCTCTTACATGCTAGTCTGGGAGCTCAAACCTATTCTAGGATTTGTTTTGGTCTACCTTTTGGGTTGCGGAGGTCAGACGGCAGTCGCTCTGTGTAAAAACCAGTAATCTCGTCACATCAGCTAGGTTAGGCAGCGGTCCCCGGGCTTAGAAGCGTTACTGCTGAGGATGCAAACGGGAACACGCTCAGATGATGATGATGAGCTAGTCTGGGAGAAAAGAAGAAACATAGAATATACCAGCTGCCTTTCTTCACGTTCAAATAGTAAATTCCGATCGAGCAATTAGGCGATAATATGCGGCTAACAATCCTTCACTATTTTGATTTCTTTTTTCACCTTTTCGCCTATCATGACGCTAAAAGTGGCCTTAGAGGCTTGCGGCCCTAAGCTCTGTCTGCTTAGAGCCGCAATACCTTATTGCTCTGTCTGTCGCACTAGACATAAAGACGTGATATTTATTTATTTTTATTTATTTATTCAACTTTATTACAAAAATGTAACAGTCGGACTTAAGGCCCAAGGCCTTTTCTACCAGTAAACCTACAGGTGGTGCTGATAAAAGCAAATTTTGGGCGAGAGTAGTAATTGGAACAAACTTTACAATAAATCTATACATATGAATATATACACATACATAAGATAAATAATATAATCTAATGTATTAATAAACCTACATACAATATAAATAAATAGACCAATATTAAAAAAAAACTCTATGGCAGTTTGTGAAGATAATATGCGCGTACAGCACTCTTAAGGTCACAGCACACTTATCAACTCGGAAAGGGATCGACACCGTATCGCCTTTCGCCGCGCGGTCAACCAGGCGTCAACCTGACGTAGGCACGTAATCAAACCGGCTCAGCTTCGGTACGTTAACTCGACTACGGCTGGGCGACGCCGCGCTTACCGCTCGCCGGCCGCTCTGGTCTGGCTGGCACTAGATCATTTAAACGTAAAGTGTAGCGCACGGTTATGTCTCGGTTCACAATACGCGAGTTGGCAATCATGGCCATCAATTTTTGTTTATCTACAAATAAATAAAACGCGGGTGTGAGGAAACGGAGAGGCGTCAGATCGCATACGGAGAGGCGTAAGCGCGCGGACGACGAGCCGCAAGCGCGGGGACCGCTAGTTGACCGACCAGCAAAGCGGTTCGTGAGCTGGTCCTGAGGCGAGGCGTTTACGTTACGAATCCGAATAGTGTGCGTTGCAGTAGGAAGTTTCATACAAAGAATACTGAGCTGCTCGAGTTGATACGTTTACGTTCCGTTTACGAGTTGATAAGTGTGCTGTGACCTTTAAACGCCTGTATATGTACAATGTACATGTACATACATACACATTATCACGCCTGTTTCCCACAGGGGTATGGTCTAGGGACAGAGACTATGGACCTCCACTTGCTACGATCCTGACAGATCTCTCTCACTTCATCTACACTCATCACTCCGGTTACACAAAAATATTTATTAAATGTGCAAGAAATATTAATCCATGTGTTATTTTGTTTACAGGTACGTTGTAATGATAAGAAAACGAAGTGCCTACGTGAGTATTCTTCAACAGGTGATAGCAGGTAGATGCTCGTCATTACTTTTAAAATTAATCTTAAAAACCTCTTAATCATCCGTCCGTTACTCAGTACAGCAACCTCTAGTTAAAAAGTTAAGTAAAAAACCTGTACAACGTGCAAGAGACATACTCATAATAAATCAAACCACAGGCTATACAATAGATAACTAAGAACAATGATAATAAAATAACTGTCAAAAAAAAAATGACATTCCCATACAAATTGTCCGGGCGGCTGCACACTTCCTTTTGGCTATTATTTTAATTTCTTTATAGTATAGCACGTAGTTCGATTTATTACGGGTATAATATCTTGCGTCTCGATATGGTCGAAGATGACGAACGGTCTCTAGAACCTTTATCTACCATCCATTCTCATTTATCAGTTACAAGTGTACACTCCAAACCTTCACTTCCTCACGTCCCTTCCACCCCATTCTACCCTCGGGTACCGCCATTAAGGCAGTTTATTTGCATTACTTATAAAACGTAATAAATAAAACCACAGGCTATACTATAGATAACTAAGTACAATGATAATAAAATAACAGTTAAAACAACAAAAAATATTCGATATTTACCTACAAATTGCCAGGACGGCTGGAAACTTTCGTATGGAAAGGCTCCTTTTTAAAAATTTTGTTTATTATTTTAATTTCTTTATACTAAAGCGGTCTAGTATAGCCCATAGTTCGATTTATTACGGGTATATCCCTTCCACGTTTTATAATATCGATATTGTCGAAGATGAAGAACGGTCTCTAAAACCTTTATCTGCCATCCATTCTCATTTATCAGTAACAAGTGTACACTCCAAATCTTTACTCTTACGTCCCAAGCCCTTCCACCCCATTCTCCCCTCGGGTACCGCCATTAAGGCAGTTTATTTGCATTACTTATAAAACGTAATAAATAAAACCACAGGCTATACTATAGATAACTAAGTACGATGATAATAAAATAACTGTCAAAAAAACAAAAAAAAAAATTACATTCCCATACAAATAGTCCGGGCGGCTGCACACTTCTTTTGGCTATAATTTTATTTTCTTTGTACTATAGTGATCTAGTATAGCTCTCAGTTCGATTTGTTACGGTTATATCACTTCCACGTTGTATAATATCGTCTCGATTTGGTCGAAGATAAAGAAAGACGACTTCGTTTGACGTCAACAATTGTGCAAAAATACAATGACGATTATAAATATCCTATGATAATAAAGATATAGTTTAATTTTGAATTTGAATTTGAAAGTTCTCTAGGACCTTTATCTGCCATACACTCTCATTTATCAGTTGCAAGTGTACACTCCAAATCTTTACTCTTACGTCCCAAGCCCTTTCACCCCATTCTCCTCTCGGGTACCGCCATTAACGCAGTTTATTTGCGTTACTTCACGTTTTATTGAAGGGTAGCAGTTCCCAATGAAGGCTTAGCCTTTATTGACCGTTGGTATGTTTGCGTAATGGAAGAGTATAAACTCAAACTGATTTAGAGTCAAATTTATTTAAGATCCTGGGGCCCGGGTCGACAAAGACGTTGCAAGTAATCTCAGTAATATATCTCTTACTTTCTAAAACAATAGAAAAATGTGTCTGTACATTGAACATACCTCAAAAAAATATTTGGGGCGATGTAGACATAGTAATAGAGTAAGATTTTAAAAAAAATCTGTTTGTTTGTCTGTTTGTCCACGCTAATCTCCGGAAATCTTGAACAGACTCGAATGTTTTTTTTTTGTTATATAGCTGTTCAGCCTGGGCAACATATAGGGTACAATTGATTTTGGAAAATATAGCACCTATCAGGTGCTACATTTTCCATTCCACTATAATGAATAAGAATATAAAAATGACGCCTTAGCAAAAGTTGTTCTGCCTGATGACCATTTTCACAAAGTCTACGCGAACGAAGTTGCGGGCTTCGGCTAGTATCTAATAAAAATTTAATGTTGTGTTCGTTAATTAGTGCTAATATTATACTTTCTAGTTTTGAAACTTATAAAAAATATTGGTGAAACATACACCCAACCAGTATTTTAATAAAAAGCAAAGTGTCTATAACAAAGATTGTAGAATGTGACTTTGGGACAGCCTTACACGTGATGATATTGAAATTCATGAGCCCTTAGATTCTTCATAAAGGTCTCGCAGTCGGTATTGTATAAATAATACGGCAATAACTCAAAGAAATGCTGAATAATACATAAAAAAGTCTTAAAATAGTGTGCTTTCTCGCCTAGAACGGCATTAAGTCAAAGCCGTTAATTTTCCACGTGCCGTTTAGGGAGATTTATTTTTATTTTCTCATTTTGAAGACGTTATACATTTACATTTTCACGTCTATATCCCTGAGGGGGGAGACAGAGCCCAGGAAAGTTAGGCCTAAAGGCCACACTTAGCGTGGTGGTGGGCGTTAAGATGGAAAAGGAATCAAAATAGTGATGGTTGCGAGCCGCATCGCCTATTATCATGATTCAAATCTCACCCATTCCCTCGATCCTCGCAAGAAGAGAAGCAGCTGGTACATTCTACGCTTTTTCTTTTTTCCAGACCAGCATGAAAGAATGAAGACGTTATAACGTTTATATAAACCAACTCCATCGAAGAAAATGATTATAAATTTACCCCCTTATTTTTAATTTTTATAACATGTGTTTTGTCCCGTTCTTTCAATGGCAACTACCCATTTGAAAGACGGAAAAGGACAAAATATGTTTTAACAAAAATAGGTTTAGCAAACGACTGTCAATGTTTATGAATGTAAAAGAAAATGTTTAAAGTGAAACCTACACGTTATTTATTCTTCATTATAAGATTATTTACAAAATGTTAGTAATAAGTCACGTAGTTACTTGACGAAAATAAACAATTCCCTAATTATATTTATTTACACAAATATTTATCTCTTTTTACAACCCATATAATGGTTAATTACGCTTGACTGTCTAAAATCCGCAATTAAATCAGTATATGTAGTTACCTAATGGACTGAGTTCAGAAAGAAAAGTATACCGAGGACTTCACTGGGATACTTAGGTAAAACTCTGGGATATTTGGGTAAAACCATAGAATACTTAGGTAAAACTGACTGGTGTCAGTTTTACCTAAGTATTATATATAACAATAACCATCTCCCATGCTGGTCTGGGAGAAATAAACAAAACTTAGAATTTACCAGCAGCTTCTCTTCTCACGCAGATCGTAAAAGCCGATCGACGGAATGGGCAAAAATGCAAATCATGTTAACAGGCGATGCGGCTAGCAACCCATCACTGTATTGATTGCTTTTCCATCTTCTCGGCCACCATGACGCTAAAAGTGGCTTTTGGGTCTTGCGGCCCTGGGCTCTGCATAGAACCGCAAGAGCCAAAATGCTCTGTCTGCCCCATTAGGGATAAAGACGTGATAGTATGTATGTATGTAATAACAATAACATTCAAAGCCCAAGTCACTCCACTAACCCCAATATATATCCCCAAACTGGAATTGTTAGCCGCAGATAACATCCCACCAGATCCGGCTGTAAATCTGACATTGTAATTCATATCAGCCAATCGCCATTCATAACATTTACATATATGTATAAATTGGAAGGTAGATTTATATTGCTTCACAGTGTGGATTTCGGTAGAGTAGAATAGGGCCACTCTAAGTCCTCCCGTGAATGTCGTAGAAGGCGAATTAGGAAATACAAGCTAAACAAAGCTGATAAACATCAATGAGTATAGGCCAAGTATAGCTCTGGTAGTACAGAGAGGGTAGTGTTCATGCAGTGGAGGCAAAAAGACCTGATGATGATGGTGGAGACCTAGCCTAGGAATTACACGATAACCTCAAAATATTGATCAGAATTTTAGGGTAAAGGGTGAAAACGGGACTCTGTTATTAAGACTCCGCTGTCCATTTGTCAGTTTGTCTATCACCATGCTGTATCTCTGCTGTAAAAACGGAACAAAAATATATTTCATGGTTTTCCTTTTTTTACTTCTACTACTTTTTGACGTGATAACGTCTTTAAAATCGTTTAAGTCGGGTGACATGTTCAGAAACTTGTGTCACACCAAAACCTCACGAGCGCAATCGCAGGTATAACGAGAGAGAGACGGACCGATCTCCCGTCTCATCTCGAGCGCTGCCAGTCATTCCGTGAAACGACGTTATCACGTAAACATCTCGATCGTAAACCTACTTTACAAACAACCAATTTTTTTTTTAATAATGACAGTCTTGACCAATTCCTACGTGCCTTCCAAGGTACGGAAGAGCTCGAGAAATTGTAACGCTACTTGTGGTCACCCATCCAAGTGCGGACCACGCCCGATGTCGCTTTACTAGCGAAAGCACTAGCAATGCGAACTCCCTCCGGGCCACCACAAATTTTACCCAGTCATCAACACGCGGCATTTAGGTAGTCAACTCACAATTTCAAATAAATTACTTTCCAACATACTACAATGTCCTACTAACCTAGTCCTTTCGTGTCGCAGTTTGTAAAATTGAAAGTTTGGATGAAGGTAGATAATAGACGTACACTTTAACATTTTATTTATCATTTGACATTCACTTGTTTCCTTTTAAATACAATACAATACCCTTTATTGCACATAATATAATATAGTATATAATTATCTTAAAACTAGGAAATGCGCAAAAGGCGGCCTTATCGCTAAGCAATTTCTTCCAGGCAACCTATATAGAAAAAAAAACAGTGATGGGGAATTAAATCTGTAAGTATTGAGTATAAACAAGGTTATTTGCCATGCAAATTAAAAAAAACTCCCGACTTTGCAACCTAAAATTTCAACTGAACAAAAAAATTTGGTCCAGTAGATTCGGAGCAAATTGGCTGATCAATGACGAGTGATCCTTTAAGGGCTCCGTGTTTTTTTAATATGGAAACCTAAAAAACCGCATCGAAATCGGTCCAACCGCACAAGAACTACGATGAGACAGACATTAGCTTCAAACGTATAACCACAGATTACTAATAAGTTACTACGTAACAGATACATCACTTCCCTACAAACGCCAAATACCTACGCTTTATTTAACTAAACTTTCTAGTTGTCAAGCGACGCGAGGAAATATGAGCTTAACTGCTTTGACTCAACGGAGCGTTTTAAGTGCACAGCGGGCGATGACGTCGGCCGTTGTGAGATTACCTTAGGGTTGACTCAATGTTGTAAAATACAAAAATGAACGTGACACATATTTATGAAATGAAATTTTATTAAAAAGGATCTATAGATGATTTGACTTTAAAAGTTGTGACGTAATAAGAGCGTGTGATTTTCATAGAAACTTCATAAACTGTGGATGTACCGTACATCGCAATAAGAAACATACGATATTGAGTAATTTGTTATAGCATACTTTCTAGTTCACGTAAATCGTTGTTATATACTTTACTAGAGGAGCTCGGAGGCCCGCACTAGCACTTTCGCATGTAAAGTGGCATCGGGCGTGGTCCGCACTTGGATGGGTGACCACAAGTGGCATAAAAATTGAGCTCCTCTGTGCTTCGGAAGGCACGTATAAGCCATTGGTCCAGGCTGTCATATTGTATGGCAGTCGTTAAGCTATGTCAGATGCCTTTATGATATTGAAATAATTAGACATATTTAATTATTATTAGTAACTAAATTTATCCTATAATATTGTAAATCATTTGACATGCATGATATTATTCAATAGTGATTATTATTATTATATTTTTGTAAATTAGAAGCATGAATATCTAAAAAATTCACATGCCGATTGTTGGTACAACACGTCATTTCTTACCGTGTTTGCTTGCAAATAATTTATTTCATTTCATTTCATTTCATTTAGGCAGCCTGAAAAATCTGAAACCAGTGTTGGCCACTTACACACACGAAAAACAACAACATATACTATCTGGATACAGTACATTGATGTTAAACTTTCGACGTTCAGTTGGACAGTCAAACTTCATACCTACAAAATAATCTGATTGGACTAGACAGTACCAAATCCTATTCTATACGACTACCTACTTTTTAACAAAAAAAAACTTACTTTTCTCGTCTTTTGGCAATGTGAAAAACGACAATTCTTTATTGGTTCTTTGATTTTGACATTGGAATACCGCACAATAATGTCTTGACATTGTTAAATAACGCTTGTTTATATTGTAAACAAACAATACGCAGTAAGCAAGTCTCATGCACGCGACTACACAGGCCGGAGTGCGGCGCCCCTTTGCCACTTGGGCGTTAGAAAACACGGCTAGCCGGTAGGTACATTTTGAGCGATCTTGATCGAGTGACGGAGGCCTGGTATAACACCCCTCTTTTTCTCAGGTCTATAGCAGTAGCGTGCATTTCACATAGGCACTTAGAATTTGTCTACCCTGTGTCATCCTAATATAACATCTTCTTGCTTGATTTTTCTTTTTTTAAATTTATTTACGGCTCTGGATACTGGTCCTTTAGAGCCAATCTTTATTTATCTCTTCTTTATTCCTAATCCTAATCCTAAACTCTTCACTATACAATCAAAGGTTGGTATAGGTCCTTTGATTGCTTCACGGGAGCTTCTGGCGACAAATATATACGAGTCCACTGGTTTTCATAGCCGATTGAGTGGCGGACGGCACCCAAAGACGCCCACCGCAGTCCGCAAATAAATATCACTACAACCGCACTATGACTGTCCACTTTAAACATTTCACATATTGTCCATGAGAATGAGCATTTATAACACCAAACTACACCAATTTCATATTATAAAGTCCACTAGAATCAATTTGCAAAACAATTTGAAGCAAACTCCAACTGGACCCCTTGACTTCCCGCCAAAAACTCTCTCTTCTTGCTTGATATACAGACGTTCTCGTAGTAATCGTAACTATCGAAAATTGACCTTAAAAACAGTCACAATATCGATAGTATCGATTGTCTAGATCATAAAACAGATCTAGTCCATAAAACAGATCTCCCATGCTGGTCTGGGAGAAACGAAAAAACTTAGAATGTACCAGCTGCTTCTCTTCCCACGCAGATCGTAAAAGACGATCGAGGGAATGGGCAAAAATGCAAATCATGTTAACAGGCGATGCGGCTAGCAACCCATCACTGTATTGATTGCTTTTCCATCTTCTCGCCCACCATGACGCTAAAAGTGGCTTTTGGGTCTTGCGGCCCTGGGCTCTGCATAGAACCGCAAGACCAAAAATGCTTTGTTTGCCCCATTAGGGATAAAGACGTGATAGTATGTATGTATGTACTATTTGTATGAAATACTATCAATAGCTAAATTTACTATCGACATTATATTGATATCGATATTAGGTAATACTATCGATGGTTATTTATACAAATAGTACCTTTACTATCAACACTATCGATATTCCTATCCCTATCGATATTGTTATTGTTTTTCAAGGTCACGATAGTATCGATAAATTATCGATATTTTATACTATTGCTTGCAACACTAGTGCCTAGCTTGTCAAAAATATTTGTACACGTCACTAGTCTATAGTTTTGCTCTATTCCTATTCTATGTCTATGATTCCTCCATTCCAATGACGTAGCATCGCGTGACTCCCAGACCATTTCAACGCTATGTATTCAATACTTTATATATTACGTTGTATGTTATATGTTGTATGACAACTACGGGGATCCGTTAACACGCTCGTAAAAGCCGTTTTACTATTTCTTACAGTTTTATTGCTTTTTGTTTCACGACTTAGATCGTGTTCCTATTTGATATGCTGTTAGAAGTATTTGCTGGTTATTGTGTTTACATTATTGAGTGATGTCAAATCAAATCGAATTGAATACAACATTTTATGCAAAATTGATTTTGATTTGTTGTTAAACAGCTGTTATTATTGTTATTACATTATTCACTGATGTCACAGAATTGATGTTTGTTTTCTTTTCTGATTTGTATCTGTGTTCTTTCTTATCTCCCATGCTGGTCCGGGAAAAATAAAAAAACATAGAATGTACCAGCTGCTTCTCTTCCCATGCAGATCGTAAAAGCCGATCGAGGGAATGGGCAAAAATGCAAATCATGTTAACAGGCGATGCGGCTAGCAACCCATCACTGTATTGATTGCTTTTCCATCTTCTCGCCTACCATGAGTACCATGACGCTAAAAGTGGCTTTTGGGTCTTGCGGCCCTGGGCTCTGCATAGAACCGCACGACCCAAAATGCTCTGTCTGCCCCATTAGGGATAAAGACGTGATAGTATGTATGTTCTTTCTTATGTACAACTAGTAGCGCCTTGCGGTGTTACCTGCGCCTTAAGTTGTCTATGTGTTAATCCAGGGTGTCAGCTTCCTGCGTACCAATTATTATTAAAACTAATCCAACCATTTGGGCGTGAATAAGTAAAAACATACACACTTACAAACTTTCGCCTTTATAATATCAGTGTGATGTGATAAAGCTTTATAAACAAACAAACACGGCAAGTACTGCATTTCCAAGATTTGGTTTCGGGCGGCGATCGAATGCATTCTCAAAAAAAAAGAAATATGTTTTTACTTTTCAATTCGACCCGTATGTTTTTTATATTTTTTTTGTATGTATGTTACGTTTTTGATGAGTCTTTATTTGAAAGCCCTTAGAACCAAGTTGGTCTCATATTAATTTGGTAAAGATATGATGAAGAACATTAGAAATGTGGAAGAAACTTCTGAAAGAACATAAAGTCGGTTAGTTTCTTTTGTTAAAAATTCAAAAGTCAAATCATACATTTTTCGAAACGTCAAAACGAACTTTGTCTATGCGATTTGTATGAAATAGCCAGAGATATGAGTCCCATATCTCTGGAAATAGCACGTCGTGACGTCATAGTTTCTTGGAGTTTCAAATAGCACGCGCATAATCAGTTTTTCTGCAATAATAAATATAAAATCACGTTGAAAATGGATGTGGTCACTGACTAGTGACACTATTTTTCGACGTTTTATTCCCTTATCAGTTCTTACAAAACAATTTATTTTTAACCCTGGATACTACCCAATTGATAGGGCCTACTCTATCAATTAAAGGCAACCGTATTACTACAGTGCCACAGGGTAAACGTGGAACGAATTCCTCTATTTTAGACAGGGATCAACAAAAAACTCCCATGCCGGTCTGGGAGAAATAAAATAAAAAACTTATAATGTACCAGCTGCTTCTCTTCCCACGCAGATCGTAAAAGCCGATCGAGGGAATGGGCAAAAATGCAAATCATGTTAACAGGCGATGCTAGCAACCCATCACTGTATTGATTGCTTTTCCATCTTCTCGCCCACCATGACGCTAAAAGTGGCTTTTGGGTCTTGCGGCCCTGTGCTCTGCAACGAACCGCAAGACCCAAAATGCTCTGTCTGCCCCATTAGGGATAAAGACTTGATAGTATGTATGTATGTATGTATCAACAAAAAAAGCTTTTCTATTTCATCTACAATCCAGTTATTTTATGCGACAGTATTTTCATTCGTTCTGAACGAATGAAAAATTACCATAATTAGATTCGTTCGTATATTCGCTTGGAAAGGTTAGAATCACACGGGTATTTTCAAATCCATGCAATATTTTCCCAAACTGAAAAACGCAGTATATTCGTATATTTTTCCTTTAATTCGACGATATATATCTGTTATTGACGTTATCAATGAATGGATAAAGCTGGGTTTTTCTAATGTGTTTTTAAAGCGAACGAGATAAATATTACGTCTTTAAATGTACTCATATTCAGTTACAAAATAAATAATAGTATTACATAATTCAGTCTATGCTACTAATACAATTCTTTCTCCTAGGAAACTAATAATATAAGTATATAGGTATCATATACAAGGAACATAATAAACATCTCCTCTCACGTGCCTACTGGGCAAAAATATCTTTTGAGATAAGTAGTGCCTTTATACAACTTTTATTTGATATTTTCTCTGTATACATTTTCCATGTACATAAATTATGAAATACATAAATATACATCCAATGCAGTTATTTTTTATAAATAAATAAAGAGCCCACAAAACTCAAATTGTTCTGTGAGATGGCATTTCAAATCCACTAGTTTCCAACATATCAAATTAGATACTTTTTTGCTTTTCTATAAAAGTATGAAATGCCGTACTGTGACGTCATAGTTTATTTATTGATGTGAAAAAGCGCTCTAGATATCACATTTTCTGCACTAAAAAGTTTAAAATTACGTGAAAAATGGATTTGGTCGTTAATAAGTGACACTATTTTGTGATTTTTAACCGATTTTCAAAAAGGAGGAGGGTATCAATTCATCGCAATCTTTTTTTTACTGTATGTTCACCAATTATTCGAAGACGCCTAGACCGATTTGGATTTTTATTTGCATGCATACTTGTCAGGTGGTCCCATAATTTTTCTATAAAAATCGGTTGTGTTGTTTGGGGATGAAGTCGGCTTTTAGTTTTGAAAAAATATTATTTCCTTATCAGTAGAAAAAAAATATTTTTTACCCTGCCACATTTCTATTCCTAAAGAAATATACTGTAAGTATATAAAAGAATCGGGAAGCAAGCGTGTATTGTGTGCGCTTCATTAGGCAGGCTGCGCGCGCTGTGAACTGTACACGATGAGCAATGGGATTAAGGTAGCTGCAGACGTGCGATTTTTCATTTAAGGCAGACAATCGATTTCAAATGACCTTCCTAGTTAGACATCCAACCTCCCTAGTAAATAGTATCTAACACGGATAGTTTTTTGTTTCTATCTCTTGTCTGTAAGAGCCCTAAGTCCGTTGTCAGAAAGTTGCATAGAATGTTTTTACTTCTTCTCAAACTAGCAGAATGATGAGTGTCGGAACACATAAATCACAACTTGTGTTCTGACGCGTGTTTGCAGCCACTACGGAGCACTTCATGAGTCTGTGTTTCAGCTAAATGTAAACTTTGCCAGAGAGTTGGGATAAAATATCTGTTGTAGTTGAGGTTATACATAACCTATATAATCACAGAGTTTCAGTTTATAAGCTGCTTTCTGTAAAATTATAGATATTTTCAATTAAAAAAAAAGTATTTATATCCTAATTAAGCATTTGTGTGCAGAGTTAACCTTAGTACATTGAGATAAAAGAATGGTTGCTATGGTAGCAAAACTCATTACCAAAATCGAGTGACTGTTGAATTAAGTAAAATAAACTCGTTTTAAAAATCCAAAATACTTTTAGCGGTCGTTCATGGAATGATTTGAAGATACAGATACAGATACATTTTCACGTCTATATCCCTGACGGGGTAGACAGAGCCCAGGGCCGTTAGGGCCAAAGGCCACGCTTAGCGTAGTGGTGGGCGTTAAGATGGAAAAGGAATCAAAATAGTGATGGGTTGCTAGCCGCATCGCCTATTACCATGATTCAAATCTCGTCCATTCCCTTGATATGAAAGAATGATTTGAAGGTCTTTCTGAAATTGTTGGAGGTCAAATTTGGTACTTTCCTGGGTAAAAAATAAATTATTTGGTACTCTTAAGAAAATAAGACGTCACAAAGTAATGTCACTTTACATTATCATATACATTATTTTAGATTTATTATTGCAGAAAAACTGGTATTAAGAGCTCTATTCGACTCCAAGAAACCTATGACGTCATCTGCCTGTATTTAAAAAATGTTCATGAGAAGAATGAACTTATTGGGAATAGCGAATTGTTGATTGTCACCATGTTTTTTAAACTGTTTGTTTCGAAAGAGGGAGCCATATTTTCTAGATTCTGCTTCCATTTTGCCTTAAATCATGTAGATCTACCGATACATTGCGTAGCCAGACATTAGCATACAAAAATAGGATAACACTTGACGTGGCGTGCGGGGCATCAATTAATTTACTTTCGGCGCGAAAACAAATCCGCCATTTTCCCCCGTAATGGCCGCTGTCACGCTAACCGGTTACAGCCGGATATAAGCGGATACTGACAACATGGAAAGCAGAAAGGGAATATAGATAGATCCTACATGAGATAAGATTAACATTTTTTTACAAAAAATTACAGCTAGAGTGTATCACAGAAGCTCGGTGGCCCGGGAGTACGCTTTAAGCGCTAGCTTTCGTAAGTTAAGCATAACCGGGTTTGGTCCGCACTACCACCACGAGTGGTATAAAATTCTTGAGCTTCTCTGACCTTCAAAAGGTATCTTAAGAGCGACCAACCCGTCTTACTTTTCATACAAACGCTCTTACGTGATTATGGCGTTGTAACAGATCTTTCTTGGAAAGTTTTGAACTAACAGGAATCTTGTGCACTATATATCTAGGTTTCTATAGAAATAAAAAAATACAATTTGCAGATAAAAATTCAGTATAAGCCTCCAACAATCTGCTTTTTTGTACAAATTTTACCTGAACTTCGGCCGTTCATATAGTAATCATGAATTGTAAAAGTAAAGAAAATATTTCCATATTAGTAAACCTTGCAAATGTAGTCAAGATTCAAAATGAAAAACATTTATTTCACAAACTCGTAAGGTTTACTAAAAAACAAGTATTAAATGGAACAAGTTTTATTAAATTTCCGCACCCTATGAATTTTTATATTCGTTCAATGAATAGTTAATAATAATACTAATTTCGTTCAATAGAATGCAAACTGAGCGCTCAGGCATTATCTCTCTCTTTTCGCTTTGCTTTTTTTTCTAGCATTGCGCAAAATGAAACAACAAGCACTTCAAACCATGCTCGCGTTGTCGATAGACGGACCGGGAAAGGCCCTCTTAAGCTGTTGGCCTCGACTCGTCATTGGGGTAGTATCCACGGTCAAAAATAAATTATTTTGTACTGACCAGGGAATAAAACGTCACAAGATAATTATGTCAATCTTGTAATTGATAATGATTACAATCACTTTCAACGAGATTTTATATTTAGTACCTGGGCGACCGAGCTTTGCTCGGTTACATCTCAAATATTAACTATTTTTTTTAAACTTGTCTAAAAACAATGCAAAATAATAAAAAAAATATAAACTTAAACATAAAAAAAAACAAAAGTAAGTCACCGAGTGGGATTCGAACCCGTAACACTCTTTCTAGCGGTCGCTATCCTTAACCACTGAGCTAAATCAAGGCGGTCGCGGCGCGACGAAATTAGCGACCATATTCTGCGTGGAAAGAAAAACGCATGAAAACTCGAAAACACGCGTTTTCCCAAACATAAAACTAATCTAGATCGATTGTTTACCCCCGAAAACCCCCATATACAAATTTTCAGCGAAATCGTTAGAGCCGTTTTCGAGATCACAGAAATTTATAAATAAATAAATATATATATATATATATATACATACATACATACAAGAATTGCTCGTTTAAAGGTATAAGATTATTGGAGAAAAACTGATAATAGGGCGCTATTTGACACTTAGAAATTATGACGTCACGTCACGACGTACTATTTCATAGAAATCCCATACACAATGTTTGTTTTGACGTTTAGAAAAAGGGATTTTAAGTAGCCAAAGGTAGGTAAGTAACTGCCTCCGTGGTGTAGTGGTTAGAGCGTTCGGCTCATACCCGGAGGTCGCGGGTTCGATTCCCGGCGGGGGCAACGACTTTGTGTTGTTGTCTTAGTTCGGTTAGGACATTGCAGGCTGATCACCTGATTGTCTGATAAGTAAGAGGATCCGTGCTTCGGAGGGCACGTTAAGCCGTCGGTCCATACTGTCTTTGACATTGGTCGTTACCTAAAACCATGTCAGAGGCCTTTAAGGTGGTTTTAAAACTCTGACACTAGTGTTAGAAACTAACACACACGATAAGAAGAAGTAGCCATAAATTATTTTTCATATTTCGACATTATGTTTCTTGGGGAAAGTTGTTCACTATCACGGACTGAATTCACCCCTAAAATAGTTTCAGTATATTTTGTTATACCTTATATATTTTACTAACTTTTTAAAATTGTAGAACACGTATACCAGACATCTAAAAAGAAGCCTTTCACAACATTTTCTACATATTTAGTAACATTTTAAAAGTATCATACTTCTATTTAAACCTTCATAGATTCCAGGCCATTACTCTTCAAAAGCCCACACTATTGGAGCGAAATCCGTTCATTTGTAAGCAGCAGATAGCCGTATATTCAAGAAACCGTTTACACTAAACCCTTACCGAGGCTGAGTTTCAATAGGGTTTTTATGGCGACGTTCTGAATTAAGGTATGCTTTAAATATGAGTAAGTTCTCAAATCTTATCGTGTGTGTTAGTGACTAACACTAGTGTCAGAGTTTTAAAACCGCCTTAAAGGCCTCTGACATGGTTTAAGGTAACGACCAATGTCAAAGACAGTGACCGGGACCGACGGCTTAACGTGCCCTCCGAAGCACGGATCATCTTACTTATCAGACAATCAGGTGATCAGCTTACAATGTCCTAACCAAACTAGGACAACACATAAAGTCGTTGTCCCCGCCGGGAATCGAACCCGCGACCTCCGGGTATGAGCCGAACGCTCTAACCACTACACCACGAAGGCAGTTCTCAAATGGAAAGGATTCATAGTTCACCTCTAGCTTTTAACCCCCGACAAAGATGAGCGGTGTTATAAGTTTGACGCTAATGTCTGTCTGTCTGTTGTGTCGTAGCGCTTGAACGGATGGACCAATTTCGATGCGGTTTTTTACGTGAAAGCATGTCTAAAGAGAGACCTAACCTCAGAAGTGGTTAGAAGAAGGGCTGATATGGTGATTTAAGCCAGTTTTTTTCTGGTGGTTCTTAGCTTTGTCTGTTAAAAATTGGTTCGGCCGTTACAAAGTTATCTTGAAAGTCGGGGTTTTTGTAGTTTGCCTGTCAAGTAATAGATGGCACTGCGGATACGTTATGTTGGCGATACGGATTAATTCTACTATTTAGTTCTGTCACGAGAGTGGGTTGGGGATAGGAAAGGAAACACCAATCCTATGGAATAGTGCCTTTATTTACGACTCTAGGGTACTCACAGTTGTCACAGGTACGTACGCGGGAATGTCACTGTACTGTCACACACACGGAAACGTCACTGCACTGTCTTGCGCGTGGAAACGTCACTGCACTGTCACGCGCGGTAATGTCACTGCACTGTCACACGCGTAAACGTCACTGCACTGTCACGCGCGGAAACGTCTCTTGCGCGTATTTACTGCACTGAACACTTCACTTCACTCACTATTACACTTTACTTTTTACTCACTACTTCCACTTTTACTTTTCTTCCTTTTTCTTCTTCCTTCTTCCTTCTTTTGATTTTACTTTCAAACTAAACTGGCGTAGGCCGCGCCTTGTTCTGCTTATATACCCACCGGATGCGAACAATATCGCATCAAAGTTCTAAACTTAAGTCATAAATTTTCTTTTGTCTTCTTTTATTTCTGGCCCGTATTTTTATTTCAATTTAATCTAGAGTTATCTAGAAACTTCTTACAAAACTTCAAAAACACTATACATGACTGTGATTTGAACCTGGGGTCTATGGATTCACAGTCCAACACCAAGACCGCTAGGCCAATCGTGTGCTGACGTGAGTGACGAAATTTCTCTTTAGATGAATTCTCCTAGTTTGAATTTGTGACGTTGACATTGTCATTATCACTTATCGACCTACGCGACACTGCCCCCTCTCAAGACATGATCGTCCCGATCATTATTGCTTCCATGATAACGTGCCAATCGATCCACATGAACTATTTTGAGAGGACTGCGAGGATTACGCTGAATCCGGTAGGTCACGTCGTTAATTCTGGTGACAATTTTGTAAGGTCCTTCCCAACTTGGTTGTAGCTTCGGAGATTTCCCTTTTCTCCTCACCGGATTATGAAGCCAAACCAGTGTTCCTTCCTCGAAGCTGAGGCCATTAGCTCTTCGATCGTAACGAGTCTTCATCCGTTCACTAGCTTTAAGCCCAGCCTCTCTAATCTGCTCATAGACGTCAACCATCTTAATCCGAAGGTCATTAGCGTAGTCGGTTATTCCTTTTGGGGTATCTGGTGGACAACTTGATAACAAATCAGCTGGCAATTTCAGTTCTCTTCCAAAATTGGCATATGCTGGAGTAACTGTAGTGGTCTCATGCACCGCAGTCCTATAAGATAAGAGGAACAGCGCAATATACTCGTCCCAGTTTTTCTGATGGCTTTCTACTACTTTTGCCAGATGCCGTTCCAATGTTTGGTTAAACCTCTCAACCATTCCATCTGACTGCGGGTGATACGGCGTCGTCCGAGTCTTATGGATTCCCATGATTTCACAGACTTCTCGGAATACTTGTGATTCAAAGTTTCGACCCTGATCACTGTGCATCTCCAATGGCACACCAAATCTACAGAATACTTCGTTCACAAGCTTTGTCGCTACGGTGGTAGCCTCCTGATTAGGTAGTGCAAATGCTTCAGGCCATTTCGTGAAGTAGTCCATAACTACCAAAATGTACCGGTTGCCAGCATTCGTAATTGGAAACGGTCCGGCTATGTCAAGAGCTACTCGTTCCCAAGGAGCTCCGACATTATACAACCTCATGGCTCCTCTGCTTCTAGTCTGTGGTCCCTTAACTGCCGCACAACTCTGACATTTACGGCACCAGTCTTCTACATCATCTCGGCAGTGTAACCAGTAGAAACGTTCTTTAATTTTTGTGAGGGTTCTTCTTATCCCCAGGTGTCCGCCGGAAGTACCATCATGAAAAGTTTTTAAAATCTCCCTTACCTTCTCTCTGGGGACGACCAATTGTAGATGGCAATCTTTACCTTGAGTACTTTCCCATTTCCGGTAGAGTAATCCATCATGTAACACCAGGCTATCCCATTGCGCCCAAAGACTCTTTGTAGCCGTACTGTATTTGGCCACTTCTGACCATTTTGGTTTAGTTCCACTTCTTAGCCAGTTCAATAGTGGTTGAAAATCTTTATCATCTTCCTGAGCCTTTTTCATGGCGTCGTCAGTCCAATTTTCATCTATGGAATCAGTACGGATTAGCCGGATGTTTACTTTTTCCTTCTCTTCCTGCCGATTGCAATGTTTACAGTCCTCCAGGCAAGGTCTTCGAGACAGAGCATCCGCATTGCCATGACTCTTCCCTCCTCGATGTTCAATTTCAAACTCATACTCTTGGAGTAGCTCAATCCACCTGGCTACCTGCCCTTCAGGATTTCTGAATTCCAATAACCATTTCAATGCAGCGTGATCAGTCCTTATCAGAAATTTGCGACCAAGCAAATATTTCTTAAAATGTTGCAATGTCTTGACCACAGCCAACAATTCTCTGCGAGTTACGCAGTAATTTCTCTGTGGCCTTAAAAGAGATTTGCTGAAGTAGGCGATTACTACTTCCTGATCTCCTCTCTGTTGAGATAGAACACCTCCAATTCCGGTGTTACTTGCGTCAGCGTCCACAATAAACTTGCCTTCCATGTCAGGATATCCGAGGATAGGGGTTTCACATAGACGCATTTTGAGGTCCTGAAAAGCTTGCTCACAATCTTCATCCCAAGAAAATGCTCGTTTCTCTTCAGTCAACCGATGTAAAGGCTTAGCGATATCGGAAAACCCTTTTACGAATCTTCTATAGTAAGAGCATAGACCCAAGAATGCTCGCACCTGTGTCTTATCTGTTGGCGTTGGCCAATCTTTTACTGCACTTATTTTAGATGGGTCAGTTGCAATACCTTGTTCCGAAATAACGTGTCCCAAGTAGTTGACCTGACGTTGGAAAAATGAACATTTCTTTGGACTTAGCTTCAAATTTGCACTCTGTAGTCTTGAAAACACACTTTCAAGCTTCTTGAGATGATCATCAAAATCTCTCCCCATTATAATGATGTCATCTAAATAGACCAAACAGGTTTCTCCTAACATACCTGCCAGCACATGTTCCATCAACCTTTCAAATGTTGCTGGCGCGTTACATAGTCCAAATGGCATAGTTTTGAACTGCCATAAACCCTTGCCGGTTGAAAACGCAGTCTTCTCTTTATCCTTAGGATCCAAATCTACTTGCCAATACCCACTTTTTAAATCAAGAGTAGAGAACCAAGTCATGCCACAAAGTGAATCCAAAGTGTCATTGATTCTTGGAAGTGGGTAACTGTCCTTTTTAGTTACATCGTTCAATCGCCGATAGTCTACACAGAACCTAGTCGATCCATCCTTCTTCTTTACTAACACAATCGGAGAGCACCATGGGCTTGATGAAGGTTCTATCACGCCGTTCTTCTTCATCTCTTGGATCATGTCTTCAACTTCCTGCTCACGGGCAAAAGGAACAGGTCTTGGTCTCTGCCGAATAGGTGTTGTATCCCCGGTATCAATTTTATGTTTTACCAAATCGGTTCTGCCAATATCTCCATCATTTTTAGAGAATAAATTGCTATATTTCAACAAGAAGTTCCTTGCTTTTATTAATTGCAATTTAGTAAGATTACCCTTGCAACCCTCCAGAAGTCTTGTGACATTTTCTTCCTGATTCGTAATTTTCCGCTTTTGCCCCTCTTCACACTTCCTCAACCAGGCTACTTCATCACAGTTTCCGACAATCGTTCCCTTTCGCAGTGTTTGCTCCACGTCATGAGGATTCAGAACAGGTACCAACGCAACTTGACCACTTCCAACTAAGGTTCTAGCCGGAATCCATGATGCGTCTGAGATTCCTCCCTCTATAATGGCACATCTCCGCGGTCCGCTTCCATTATTAGGCGGTAGCATAACAGGGACCGTCGTTTGGGATCTAGGACTAAGGACAGTGTCTCTCAAACATAACACCTTACCAAAATTTCCTCCTTTCATCGGAATTTCATCATTGCCATGTTTTAGAACACCATTTTTCAAGTCAATATTGCACTGATGATTTTGTAGAAAGTCCAAACCAATAATGCAATCGTCGGAGATGCCTGCGACAACCACTCTTTGCCAATAAAGTGTTGCCCCGATCTTAATGGCTACAATTTTTTCTCCTTCAGATGGGATTCGTTGGCCGGTGGCAGTAGTTAACGTGATATTTTTATTCGCTTGAAAATACCGACCTCCAATGTCCTTAAGTCTGTGGTTGCTAATGACTGTCCGTGAAGCACCAGTGTCTAATGTCAACTGGCAAGGTTTCCCATTGACTAAACCGTCTATCACTAGAGTATTTCCGTCGTTAGTCTGCTTCACAAGAATTTCTGGGGCTTTACTACTACCGGCCAGCGCCCACCCCACAGCCCTGGCCTTCTTTAGTTTTCCTGTGGCTGCTCCGACGTCGAAACCGCTGCATCCACTTGACGTCGGAAAGTTGTACGTTCACGCTTCGGGCAAGTGCTTCGAATATGACCCCGCTCTCCACACTCATAGCACATCGGGTTGTAGGGTCGTCGTCTACTGTTTTCTGTGACTACAACCTCTCGAAGCCTTAGAGCTCGTGAGTCATGACGAACCGCTTCTACTTCCAAAGCGTGAGCCACTGCTTCTTTCAAGGTGGTGTGGTGCTCCAGTCGTACAGCCGCCCTGACTTCGGGATCCCGTATCCCATCAATAAAAACCTGCAAGAGCATCTCCTCCACGACAGATGGTGATGAATGATATGCCTTGCGGACCAGTCTTTCCACTTCCACGGACCACTGTTGTAAGGTCTCGCTAGCCCGTTGACAACGATCTTTGAGTTGCGCCCTGTATACATGCTCCAGGTGGCTGTCACCGTATCTGGCTTCCAGAGCGCCTATGAGTTCGTCGTAGGTGACCTCTTTCTTCCCAGCGCCGAGTGCTTCCAATACGGACAGAGCGTCATCTCGAAGTGCCAGGGTCAATGCAGACTGCGCCTCCTGCTCATCCCAATGGCTGGCTTTTTTAATTGTCTCCAACTGCAATTTAAAAGCAGCCCAAGAGGATTTGCCGTCGTAGGGTGGCACCTTTAAATTTTTGGTAAAAGGAGCGACCACAGAGCTAGTGACAGGGCCAGACTCTTTGAGAAGTTTAACTTCCTTACCAAGCTGTTGAAGCGTCCCTTTTACTTCAGCAACTTCCTCTTTTACTTCTGTAACTTCCTTCTCGAAGTCATCCATCCGGGCTGTGTTGGCCCGAACCGCGGCCAAAACATCTTTGGAAAAGGACTGAAGTTGCTCCTCCTGACGGCGTGCTTGCTCTTCCTGCAGCGCCCGTATTTGCTCCTCCTGGCGGCGTGCTTGCTCCTCCTGGCGGCGTGCTTGCTCCTCCTGGCGGCATGCTTGCTCCTCCTGGCGGCGTGCTTGCTCCTCCTGCAGCGCCCGTATTTGCTCCTCCTGGCGGCGTGCTTGCTCCTCCTGGCGGCGTGCTTGTTCCTCCTGCAGCGCCCGTATTTGCTCCTCCTGGCGGCGTGCTTGCTCCTCCTGGCGGCGTGCTTGCTCCTCCTGCAGCGCCCGTATTTGCTCCTCCTGACGGCGTGCTTGCTCCTCCTGGCGGCGTGCTTGCTCCTCCTGGCGGTGTGCTTGTTCTTGCATCATGGCAGTAATCTGCTGCAGGAACGCGTTCATTTCCAATGGAGCGGCTGGTGGGACGGCGGCTGATGTTGTCGCGGCTCCGCCAGAGTTGGACTCCTCGGGCGATTGTTCCTCTGCCGCTGCAGCTCCCGCTCGAGTGGTTACCCCTCTCTCATTTCTAGGCACGATCGGCATCTTTCCTATCCCACTTCTGACACCAATTGTCACGAGAGTGGGTTGGGGATAGGAAAGGAAACACCAATCCTATGGAATAGTGCCTTTATTTACGACTCTAGGGTACTCACAGTTGTCACAGGTACGTACGCGGGAATGTCACTGTACTGTCACACACACGGAAACGTCACTGCACTGTCTTGCGCGTGGAAACGTCACTGCACTGTCACGCGCGGTAATGTCACTGCACTGTCACACGCGTAAACGTCACTGCACTGTCACGCGCGGAAACGTCTCTTGCGCGTATTTACTGCACTGAACACTTCACTTCACTCACTATTACACTTTACTTTTTACTCACTACTTCCACTTTTACTTTTCTTCCTTTTTCTTCTTCCTTCTTCCTTCTTTTGATTTTACTTTCAAACTAAACTGGCGTAGGCCGCGCCTTGTTCTGCTTATATACCCACCGGATGCGAACAATATCGCATCAAAGTTCTAAACTTAAGTCATAAATTTTCTTTTGTCTTCTTTTATTTCTGGCCCGTATTTTTATTTCAATTTAATCTAGAGTTATCTAGAAACTTCTTACAAAACTTCAAAAACACTATACATGACTGTGATTTGAACCTGGGGTCTATGGATTCACAGTCCAACACCAAGACCGCTAGGCCAATCGTGTGCTGACGTGAGTGACGAAATTTCTCTTTAGATGAATTCTCCTAGTTTGAATTTGTGACGTTGACATTGTCATTATCACTTATCGACCTACGCGACAGTTCCTTCACCCATTACTAGATGGCGTTTACAAATGAAACTTTAGCTTTTTTATTTTGCCTGGCAAATAAACTTTTAGATATAGATAAAGATGATTATGAACATCGTCGCTGTGAGGCCTTCGGTGGCCAGAATTTTACCTATTCGGTAACAAAGTATAGAAAATTCTTTCAGGAATAAAAGTGGCAATATGTACCAATTGCTGTTTACAAAACCTGGACACTTATCGTCCTCCCAAATCGTCACATTCCGCCTCCCGAATTGTAACCTTATGAATCGACCTTTCGGCGAAAAAAACAGAGGGTCGAAAGGGAAGCGAAACGTTCTATGTACTTTTTATTGTATACGCCTCATTAGCTCGACTGCCTTCGCCTTTTTGTCAAAGGACACATAGTGACACACGAAATAACACTCTAAACTTTACAACAGAAAGGTTAAATTGCATCGTCACTATCTACACGAAGGCTTAAGCTATGCGAAAATAAATTTTAAAGAAAAAAAGTTAAGGTTGGAATTCGATTGTGAGAATCTAAATTGGGACGCAATTTTCGAATGTTTTAGAGTTTTTGTCCAAGTTTCGTTTAGTGAATTGTCGTATTGAGTTTTAAATTGAAACTAGTGACGTTTTTCGGGAAATATGGCGGAATTTCGGCCGCACGGAGCGCGGTGGTTACATTGTAGTGAAATATGTTAAGTATGCGGTTTGGAGATTTTCTTTACAAGTGAATTTTATGTGGACATGGGACTGCAAGATATTTAAATTGGAGTCGGGGAAATAAAAGAATTGGATATTTTTCTGGGACAAAAGTAAATTATTTGATACTGTTAAGGAAATATAACGACACAAAATAATGCCACTTGTTATGATCACATCCATTTTTGATGTGATTTTAGATTTATTTATGCAGAAAAACTGCAAGAAACTATGACGTCATCGGCCTGTATTTCATACAAATTAAATCAAAAATGTTTGTTTTGACGTTTAGAAAAAGTATCTGATTTGACTAGTTGGAAAAAAGCGGATTGTTGGCCTTGAAATTGTTGTGTAAGTTTAAGGGAAGTAAAATTAGGCAATATTGATAAAGAAACTGATATTAATCATACAGACATTTGATCATTGTCATAGGAACGCGTAATTAAACCATGAAGGTCTTGTTCAGTCCGTGATACTGAAGAATAGATGAAAGATATAGAGAACTAACGTTTTTAAAAACATTTTCGTTTGTTACATAACAATGTATCTGTTGCCAAAATTTCTATTCAACATTTATTTTGAAAATATTATCTTCCTAGAGTCCTATCCAGCCATAATTTCAGCAAGCTTAAATGTCACAAGTGCCGTAAATTTAAGCTCTTATTCATTCCATGGGAAGGTAAAACATATCTCAGGGGGTCATCATCCCCTGGATCCGCGCTTGAAACCTAATAGTTACACTCTCTCATTATCTACAGAATTTACTTGTTTGTCAACTGCCTCCGTGGTGTAGTGGTTAGAGCGTTCGGCTCATACCCGGAGGTCGCGGGTTCGGTTCCCGGCGGGGGCAACGACTTTGTGTTGTTGTCCTAGTTTGGTTAGGACATTGCAGGCTGATCACCTGATTGTCTGATAAGTAAGATGATCCGTGCTTCAGAGGGCACGTTAAGCCGTCGGTCCTGGTCACTGTCTTTGACATTGGTCGTTACCCTAAAGCCATGTCAGAGGCCTTTATGGCGGTTTAAAAACTCTGACATTAGTGTTAGTCACTAACACACTCGATAAGAAGAAGACTTGTTTGTTATCATTATCCAACCAACACAAGTTATCTGTCCGTGTTAAGTTGATTTAGATGGATATGATTGTTAAATATTATGGTAACTTATCATCATCATTTCAACCGCATAATGTTGGAACTGAAGCGCAGCGTATGTTTCGAACGAATTAAAGGCTTTTTCATAGGCCACAGAATAACGGCCGGTTATTTATGTTAAGTAGTTCCCTCGTCTTGGTCCATGGGGCCTTTAAGGAAGCCGGCTTGTTCGGGAGGCTGCAAGGCATCAAATCTGTTTGCGAGACGATTCGTGATGATCCTCGAAAACAACTTAATGCATCCAAGACCCAGGTCATTTCATTTTTTATCTCGACCTGACCGGGGATTGATCCCGGGATCTCCGATATGACCACTAGGTCACAGAGGTCTTAAGTTATCATTACAATGAGATATCTTCATAACATACATGTCAATGTATACTGTGCCCTGTCACTGTACCAGAAGGGCGCCGTGGCTTTGCGATCCTCTTTCACGGATCTGGAGACGTATTTTTGAAATCACTTGTCACATTACGAAGGGTTTGCGCGAGCGTTTCCAAACGGGCGCATTTTTGAATCGGTAGTTTGCGAAGGATTTGCAACGATGACCACTCGTAATTTTGACATTTGTAGCGTACATATGTCATCGAAACCAATCATGGGAAATCCGTTCCATTTCACGTTGCTTTTTTATTCATGTTCGAATTTTTAGAAAAGTATAGACAAATTATCGATGTTTTCTGCGTAAAACAATATTGTTTTTCGCTGACACGACGGTTTCAAAAATACGATCAATTTGTATCTTACGCGAGCGGTGAGTTAGAAAACTACACGTTTTGTGTTTCGCTAAGTCCCTCAATGAAAAATAGCACTCCTGTTTGTGCTTGGTATCGGTTTGAATTGCTGTAACTTTGTTTAATTCTTCACAGATTTTGAGACGGACTGCGGTATAATAAGTCTGACACTAATTAACGTTGTTCAAAGCCTTTTATTTTGATATCCTTTGATCTACACTGAACAAAAGACTCCCCGATAAACGGCTGACAACTGCCCCTGAGTGATTTAGGCCAGAAGTTTCGTCTGACCTAATCTTTATCTAGACTCGTGAATAGTTTTTGCGAACCAGTGTAATTAAGGGGATAGAATGAGGTGGAAATACTTTACTAAATGACTAACTTTATTCATCAAAAGAGTATATTTAATTCACATAATGAAATGCCATTTTGCAACTGAGCCGTTTTTGTTTGAATTTTGAGCTGTATTGCCTTAGAGTCCAGTGACCGAGGGACCTATCTTCTTACCAGACCGCAGTCTGGTAAGAAGATAGGTCCCTCGGTCTACCGCAGTAGAAGGAGGTTTTTTTAACTCCTGACAAAGAGAGAGACGTTAATGTCTGCCTGTTTGTCTGTCTGTAAGCATTGTGGCGCTTTCGAATGGATGGACCAATTTCAATGCGTTTTTATTTGAAAGCAAGTTCCCTTGTTTTAGCTATGTATGATGAAATTGGTTCGCCCATTTTAAAGTTATAAAATTATCGCTTGAAAATTGTTCTTTTTTAGTTTTCCTGTTAAATAATAGATGGCGCTACAAATACGGATTAAGTCTACTATTTAGTTCATTCGATTATCACAAGATGGCGTTAAGACATGAAACTAAACTTGTTTTTATATTTTTATATATGCTTCTTAAGGAAAATCGTGTGGTGTCGTTGACTGAACGTATTTTTAAAAATGTTCCATTAGGTAAATTTTGTTAGACCCTAATATACTTACATAAACTTTCAATATCGCAATATTCCAAGGGCGTTCTCAAAAACAAAGATCAAAATACCTATAGCCCACAAAGTTTTACTTTCAAAGTCACTCTCAAATACTCTCAATAGAAAAGTTTGACAATGGCGAAGGCAATAGAGATTGTTCGCGACACGAAATTAGCCCGAAAGGATGCCTAAACTTTGCAATTTACTTACTGGTTTGCGCGAGCGGTTCTAAATGAGAGCGTTTTTGAATCTTTCGACCATCGGGGGTTAAAAAATGCTTATGGGAGTTAAGAGTCCCTTTACCCTTAAGACCAAACTTCACTTTTCCATAAAAACGTAGTCTACGTTTTATTTCGAAACGACATGCCAGATTTCGGCAAAATTTTGTAATTTCAAAGATGTAGCAATTATCTAGGGCTATATAACCCTAGATTGGTTTCCGACGCTAAAAATATGAACTTGAAATAGAATATTATAGTGTGTTATATCATTTTTGACATCTTTCTACATCCTTATATTTTCTTTTCAGTTCATATTTTACTGTCGGAACCAATTATTATAGCCCTAAATAATAGCAATTTTTTTAAAATTTCTATTTTTTACCGAAATCTGACATGTTTCAAAATAAAACGTATCCTACGTTGGTATGGAAAAGTCTAGAGTAAGGGGATTCTTACGGCTCGCGACTTTAACACTCAAGCGTCGAATCGTCCGTAATAAATTCATGATGGGTTCGTCTATTTAATAAATAATTTATTATTTTAACCTCCAAATTTAAGTTGACTGTTAGAATATTGTGACAGATACTTTTACAGTGCAAGCATAGTGATTAGTCATTGTCGGAATCGTTCAACCCATGGTATAATAAAATAAGGTATTCTCTTCCCGTGACAACTGATGACGTAGGTGGAACTTGACTACGTCATCAGTTTGATGTGCTGCCACTGTGTGAAATTGAATTACCCGAGCGTACTGCATTTTTGAACTTTATATACCAATTTTGAATTAATAATCCATTATATCAATCTATAAAATATTGAATTGATGAATCACGCGAGAAACGCGAGATACTAACTAGCTAAGTTACTTATTATTTTATTTAATATTCATGAACTAATTGAGAAAGTCCTTAAATTTACTAAAAAGAACAATCAGTGGCAACACTTTGTGACGTAGTCAAGTTCCATCTCGGGAAGAGAATACCTTATTTAATTATACCATCGTTCAACCCTTCTTTTTTATCAGGGGTAAAAAAAATGCTTCATAGCACATCAAACTCGTGGATCATAAAGGCACAGCCTATGCTAATACCGCACAGCCACCACCTCTTCTTTTCTTATTCTTCGGACTTCAGGGTACAATAGCTATCATCACATGCAGGTTTGAAAAAAACTTGAGAGGTGTCAAGGGACACCCGGATGGAACGAAGTTCCTTTCGATTAATTAGGAGAGAGAGAGAGAGAGAGAGAGAGAGAGAGAGACAGACAGAGAAACACGCGCACGCCGCACGGCTTACAACTATAGCAAAAAGTGTCGTTACAACTTTTGGTCTTAATTTTTTCCGTCTAGCCTCCTTTCGCAACGCGCGATAAGGAACTACGTTCCAATAATATAGTAAATAAAGACTTTAACTTTCTTGGAGAAAGTTTCTCGTCCCCAAAGTACACAACCGATTTTGATAAACTTCTATGAGACCACTTGACACGTATATCCCTGAACGTCATCTGGAAAATATAATTCCATAGAAAGTGTGTCTAAATAGAGAAGGGACCCCGCCTTTTGAATCAAAAAAAGAATTTTTCTAATCCAGTCCAGGTGTCTTCGAATAATTGGTGAATATAAAAGATACCGATGAATAGATAACCTCCTTTTTTATTGGTTAAAAATAGCTTCAGTTTTACACTTAATAGGGAAATTAATGTAAAATAAACTGAATGTTAAATAAACGTTCCTCCCTTGTAATCGCTTGCGAATCAAAGTTATCGTCCGTCGGTCGGCGCGAGTTTTATTGCGAAAATAAACGCCTCTCAGGCCTCTTTCATATTACTTTTGTAAGGTTTGTGCCTTAGCAAGAATGCGAAATGGTTAAACTTCATCTTCTTCTTATCGTGTGTTAGTGACTAACACTAGTGTCAGAGTTTTTAAAGCCTTGTAGGCCTCTGACATGGTTTTAGGTAACGACCAATGTCAAAGACAGTGACCGGGACCGACGGCTTAACGTGCCCTCCGAAGCACGGATCATCTTACTTATCAGACAGTCAGGTGATCAGCCTACAATGTCCTAACCAAACTAGGACAACACAAAGTCGTTGCCCCCGCCGGGAATCGAACCCGCGACCTCCAGGTACGAGCCGAACGCTCTAACCACTACACCACGGAGGCAGTTAATAATAATTAATTAATTGGTTAATAATAATGGGGATATGGACTGGGTTAACCTGTCTATTCACAGACCGGAATCCGGTCGTCATGCATTGTTTTGCTATTGTGTCTGATGTTTTGCACTGACAACTGGTTAAAAACATATTATTTAATTTAGTCCATAAAACAGATCTCCCATGCTGGTCTGGGAGAAACGAAAAAACTTAGAATGTACCAGCTGCTTCTCTTCCCGCGCAGATCGTAAAAGCCAATCGAGGGAATGGGCAAAAATGCGAATCATTTTAACAGGCCATGCGGCTAGCAACACATCACTGTATTGATTGCTTTTCCATCTTCTCGCCCACCATGACGCTAAAAGTGGCTTTTGGGTCTTGCGGCCCTGGGCTCTGCATAGAGCCGCAAGACCTAAAATGCTCTGTCTGCCCCAGTAGGGATAAAGACGTGATAGTAGGTATGTATGTATCAAACAGATTATCAAAAAATAAAGGACCCATATTTTTTAGTTTGATAAAGTAGTGAAAATTTGCAAAGATACAGCGCTTCGAAGTTTTGGAGTGAGCTACGACTTTTAACCAAAGGTGACGCAAAATTTAAATGCGCTGTATCTTTGTCATAACTTGCTAATCAAAGAAAAGAAAAAATACGTATACCGCACTTTTTAAAGATCTATCTAATGAGTCAAAAACATTTTTATTTTATTTTATTTTATGAAACTTTATCGTTCCAAAGTACAAATATACTTTAAACAAATTTATTAGAAAATTAGTATTTAGTATTTATTAAGCTATTGCATAGCTTCTATCGCGGGCCTTGAGCGCGGGGACCGAATCCAGAAATTCCGTAACGGAAAAACCTCACGCTTCCCACTCCGCCTACCATGTAGGTTGCCGCTTCGTCTCCGTCGTCCGTTTGCGACGTTGCCGTCCTTCCTTGTAAAAATTCGGACGAACGGAACCACCTTAATGCAATAGCTTTACCGCGGCAGTCCCCGAGTGCCACACGTCTTTTTTTATTCCCCAAACTTATATCACAGAATTAATAATAGTATCTTATATCTATCTTTACAGGATAACCTAATGCGATAGAAGTTGCTTAGCTTCGATAACATGTTAAAAAATATGCCACCCTTGTGAATTCATTCTGAGAACAACCGATTATTTAGAATTTAAATTAAATTTATTTTTCACATTCAAATTATAACTAATGTGCGAGATATAAATATTTACTGGGCTACTTTTATAGCTCAGGATAACTAGGCAAAAAGGTTATTATTTCATCACGAGACAATTATCAGGGCAAATGCGGAGCATCTAAAGACAATGCAAGGTAGAACGTCGTCTAAAAAATATGAATAGGGAAGTGATGAAGATTTTAAAAACGCTTGGAATGTTTTCTAATTTTGTTGTCGTTGAAAGTAAAACTAAACAAAAGTGAATATGAATGTGTTTAGTGTACTAAGGGACTGTAGTTGAATCGGCTCGAGCCTGCGCTAAACTTCTTCTTCTTCTTCTTTGCCTTTTTCCTATTTGGGGTCGGCTCTGTATGTCAACTCCCTCCATAACCTTCTATCCTTTGCCATCTCTGTACTGACCCCTCGTTCCCCTATATCCAATATAACGCATTCTTCCCTCGTCTTTCTCGGCCTTCCTCTTCCTCTATACCCGTCTACTCTCAAGTCAACCTTTTTTTTTGCACCTGCGCTATACTGTTGCCTCATATATTGCCCAAATATTTAATAGTTGACGATTTAGAATGATAGTAGTCTCTCATAAGATAAAATACATATAATATCGTTAATACTAGGCGAACGTGAATATTAATGTGTTCAGTGTACTACTGGCCTATAGTAAAATCGCCTGCGAGGCGCACATTTACAAAAGTTATTCCTTTCGGCTCGAGCCTGTGCTAAACTGTTGCCCCGTATATTGCCTGAATATCTAATAGTTGACGATTTAGAATGATAGTAGTCTCTTACAAGATAAAATACTCATAATGTCGTTAAAACTGGACTAAAGTAAAGGTTATAATGTGTTCAGTGTACTACGAGCCCATAGTCGAATCGCCTTTGGGTGCACATTAAGGAGATACTTGAATTTTTGAGGTCCAGTGACGCCCCCATTTGAAATAAATAATTTAAAAGGAAACGGAGATATCATTTAAAATTTTGTCTTGACCAAGCTCTAGATAAACCTTCAAACTATTTTATTTTTCTACGCTCATTTGCCAAAAATGTCGTTGAAACTGTACAAAAGTGAATATTAATGTGTTCAATGTACTACTGGCCTATATAGTTAAGATAAGATAAAATTTCTTTATTGCACCAACTAAGTATGACAATAATCAAAAGTACATTTCAAATATAGTAGGTACAAAGGCGGACTTATCACTAAAGTGATTTCTTCCAGCCAACCTTTGGGTAAAGAAGACTATAAAAGATGTGGGGTAGTTGGCGCAGTTAGAGTATTACAGTGTAGAAAAATACAAGTACCTATACAATTAAAATAATAGGAGTACATACTATAACATATAAACGAACAATAAAGTAATTATAGTTAAATCGCTTGCGGGGCCTCACATTAACAAAAGTTATTACTTTCGGCTCGAACCCGCGCTAAATTGTTGCTTCATAATTGTCTAAATAAATAATAGTTGACTATTTAGAATAAAAAAAAAAACTTGAGAGGTGTCAAGGGACACCCGGATGGAACGAAGTTCGAGAGAGAGAGAGACAGACAGAGAAACACGCACACGCCGCAAGGGTAACAACTATAGCAAAAAATGTCGTTACAACTTTTGGTCTTAATTTTTTCCGTCTAGCCCCCTTTCGCAACGCGCAATAAGGAACTTCATTCCAATAGTAGTCTCTCATAAGATAAAATACACATAATATCGTTTCCTCTCACAAGACATAACTTTTCAAAACTAAAAACCGACGTCACCCCCAAACTATACACCTGATATTGTTTAAATTTCCATTGGAACACTTCAAAAGTATATCCTTTCATATAAAAAATAACTTTTCAAATCGGTCCAAGCGTCTTCTAATAATCGGTGAACATACATAAAAAAATAAATTCTTTCTTATCGTGTGTGTTAGTGACTAACACTAGTGTCAAAGTTTTTAAACCGCCTTAAAGGCCTCTGACATGGTTTTAGGTAACGACCAATGTCAAAGACAGTGACCGGGACCAACGGCTTAACGTGCCCTCCGAAGCACGGATCATCTTACTTATCAGACAGTCAGGTGATCAGCCTGCAATGTCATAACCTAACTAGGACAACGACACAAAGTCGTTGCCCCCGCCGGGAATCGAACCCGCGACCTCCGGGCATGAGCCAAACGCTCTAACCACTACACCACGGAGGCAGTTAAAAATAAATAAATCAATATAAAAAATAAATAAAAGATGGCGACAAATTGCTAAACTCCTCCTTTTTTGAAAGTCTGTTAAAATACACATACCGTCTTATTATAAAACGAGGACCAACTTTCTTACTAGGTTTAAACCATTATCCGACCAAATCAAGTTGACATTTTCAGATTAGTCAATGGCGTATTACTAGATGTCAACTTGATTTGGTCGGATAATGGCTCTAATAACAAAGTTAGTCTGAGTTTTATTATAAGACGGATAATGTCGTTGAAAATGGTCTAAAGTGAATGTTAATGTGTTTAGTGTATTACAGGCCTGTAGCAGAATCGCCTGCGGGGCGCACATTAACAAAACTCATACGTTTTGGCTTGAGCTCGCGCTAATCTGATGCCCTATATATTGCCTAATTGGTCGGTTTATGTGCATTGTTATTATGTCACTTGCTAGAATAGCTCAGCCATTTCACATTATGATGCTCAAGTTATAAATGAAACCAAGAGCTTGCAGTCACCACCACCATCAGGTCTGTTTTTGACTCCACTGCAGGAGCACGACCCTCTCTGTATGACCACAGCCATACTTGGCCAAAGCAGCCAGAGGATTTGGCCTGCACTCTCCACGCCGATCAGACAGGTTGTAGAGGTCTCATGATGTTTATATGCTTTGTTTAGCTTGTATTTCCTTAGACGCCTTTTACGACATCCACGGGAACACTTCATCACCATCAGGTCTATTTAGTCTCCACTGCAGGAGCACGACCCTCTCTGTACTACCAGAGCCAGTGTATACGTGGCCAGAGCAGCAAGAGGACTTGGCCTACACTTTCCACGCTTGCCAGACAGGTTGGAGATGTCTCATAATGTTTATATGCTTTGTTTAGCTTGTATTTCCTAAATCGCCTTCTACGACATCCACGGGAACACTTAGAGTGGTCTTATTCTACTCTGCCGGAAACCACACGGCAGTCATCGATCAATACATCAATTTTATTCTTTCACCCGAACGAAGTTGCGAACATAACTGTTTTAATAAGAAGAAGCTGGTGCCCGCAACTACTCTTGTCTGTGTAGCAATCAATTCCATCTCTCTCTGTACAAAGTCATCTCCTTTTCAACCTTGTAAATAATACTAGCTAGTAAATAATAATTGATACTCACAACAGTTTGATATTTGTTAGTTTCATCATTAAATTTACCTGAGATTTGCATTAGGCCAATCAAATGGCCCATTTACCTATCCAGTGCAAGTTTAAGGTTAACAATAAAAACAAACCATAGATAGATATAACAACCATAAAGATCTATGGTAAACATTTTGTTTAATCCATGTAAGTTATCTCTATTGCTTAAACAATTGTAAATTATAATTATTGACTTTTGATTTTGCTTTGACAATTTATTTCAATGCCTAAAGATTGCAGTTAGTAAAAGTTTAAAAAAAGATTAGGATTTCGAGTATGCTTTAGTAACTTTACATAATGCTTTACAAAAACGTTATCAAAGGTCTTTTATTCTTCATTCTCAAAGGACAGTACAAAAATGTCTCTCCCCTAATAGTTGTCCAAACCTTTGCAAAGGTCACCCGAACATATTTTTACTAACCCAAATGCGAAATTGGGTCGAAAAGGCAATCGGTTTGATGCCGTCCGGTCCGGATATGGGGTGTATGCATAAGGCAAACAAAAATAAATAACGTAAACAAAGGTACATTAAATAAAGGTACCAGAGGAGGGACGGTGTAGTGCGGAGACTGCCCAGGGTACTAGATATAAGGGGCAGCCGGTGAGAGTTGCTGAGTTACTGAATTGGATTTTCTTGGCGTGATCTTCCTAGCAGTTGTCGTTCAGAAATGTTAGTAACTAGTTTTAACTTTTGTACTAAAATAATATTTTATAAAATGACCCGTAGCACTAAAATAACATTCAATAAGAGATAACCGCCTTTTGCACATTTTCTAGTTTTTATGATTATGCCCTATATTTTCTTTATGTTTAATAAACAGTATTGTATTGTAATAGC
The DNA here is from genome assembly GCA_963555685.1 of Acrobasis consociella. Lineage (NCBI taxonomy): Eukaryota > Metazoa > Arthropoda > Insecta > Lepidoptera > Pyralidae > Acrobasis > Acrobasis consociella. The sequence continues at coordinate 2,918,253 of OY743118.1, forward strand.
AGATAAAAGCTAATGACGAGTCTCTCTCATCTCAGCTTGTTCCCAGTTGCATCCTCAGTTGTAATGCTGTGAAGTCCGGAGTCCGCTTTCCAGCTTTTAGCGTTTTTCCAGCTTTCGTGCAGTCTAAAGTATCCTTGGTTGAAAAAACCATTTGTCATCCTTGATGACGTCAAGCCAGAATTTTTGTGTCTGCACGCTAATGAAAAGTCTTGTCACAAATATTAAATTGTAGCTAGTTCGGCTTCATTCAGCTCTGCTACATTTAGAATATAGCCTATTACTGTAGTTTAAAAAGATAAATATTATATGTGGTCTAAAATAAAACATAACAGAGTGCCTTTCAGCGCAGTAGCTGTCACAAGAAATAGTCAGAAAAAATTATAATATGCGGTTGGGCAATTATAATATGAGTGTAGGCCAAATTTTCTGGCTACTCTGGCCAAGTATGACTAGTAAGTACAGAGAGGGTCGTGCTTCTGCAGTGGAGACTGAACAAGACCTGATGATAATGAGCCTTCCAGAACATCTTATATCTTTAAACGAGCAATTCTTGTATATTTATTTATTTATATATAAATTTCTGTGATCTCGGAAACGGCTCTAACGATTTCGCTGAAATTTGGTATATAGAGGTTTTCGGGGGTAAACAATCGATTTAGATTTATCTTATGTTTCGGAAAACGCGTCTTTTCGAGTTTTCATGCGTTTTTCTTTCCACGCAGAATATGGTCGCTAATTTCGTCCTGTCGGGCGCTGTCCATCTGGCCCAGCGGTTAAGCGGACCGCTAGAGTGTTACGGGTTCGAATCCCACTCGGTGACTTACTTTTGTTTTTTTAAAGTGCAAGTTTATGTATATTTTTTTAATTTTTATTGTTTTCAGACAAGTTAAAAAAAAAAAAGTTAATGTTTGAGATATAACCGAGCAAAGCTCGGTCGCCCAGGTACTAGCTGTTTAAATGACAGAATGTCCAAATAGTTTGATTGCCTTTGTGTTAAGTAATTCAAGACTCAAAATGCATTACAAACATATAACACAATCGTTAAAAAGAACGATGATGATGATGATGCAACCGGGCTTAAAAGACTATAGCCCTAGGGCATTGATAGTGCTACCACCGTCACTGGATATGGGTAAACAAACCTCGTAGCCTGAGGTTCTAGTCGCATACGCCTTACGACGGAAAGGGACATTTTATTAGTGGCTGTCTTATTACTGACGATGTATTTGATATTGTTTTCTGTTATTTTTTTCTGGTATACGAAAAAGAGGATTAGGAGATCTTCAAAGATACCGGGCTAAGGGGATATTATGTAATTACTTGCTAGTTGTAATCATACTAATATTATCGAGGCGAGAGGTTGTGAGTGTGTGCGTATATGTTTGTTAGTTTATCACGCGCAAACGGCTGAACCAATTTTGATAAAATTTGGTATGCAGGAAGCTAACATCCTGGATTAACACATAGGTTACTTTAGGCGCGGGTACACCGCAGGGAACAACTAGTTCTTAAATATATTTTTTTGTACAGAATAGTTTTAGCTGGCATTATCGGCCGTTTATTTTTAGGCTTTACAAGTAATTGACCGAGCTACTCGTAGTGAAGCGTCTCAGTTCTGAGATTGGCCAGAAATACTTTTGTCCGTCTGTTAGTTAGTCAGTTTGTCTCTCCGTCTGTATTTCTTCACTGATTCTCGTGAAATTTTGTGAACAGGTTTGAAAATTATTTAGATTTTGTTTTGTAGATTCCGTTTTTCGATTTCTTTTTAAATGGCGAAATATTAGAGTTGAAAACTTAAAAAACATCATATTTCAGCCATTACAAATAGAAAATCAGTAAAAGCTTCCGAGAACTGTTTCTCCAATCATGTAAGCTTCATAGAATAATACACGACTTTATTGTTCATATTTATAAAAGAAAAAGAAACTATTTCGAATATTTTTTATACAAACTGGCACTGGAGAAAAAAAAGAGAAATGTAATATTTCTTACAAAGGAAAATAACACTTTTTTCCCATGTACCTAAAAATACAACAGTAACTCAGTGTTCATTTTTATATCTTCGTGAGATTGTATTAATCAGCAAGCAAAAGGTATCTAAATATTGCGTGATTCTGTTCTATTACTAAGTTAATCAAACAACAAATACCTACCTCTGAGTAAAGTACTTCAGCAAAAAATAAGACAACCAAATAAAATTTGGCAATTTTAATTTAAGCAATAGAAGAAATACCTACCTCTAAGTAAGTTCAGCAAGATAATAAGACAACCAGAAAAGATTTGTTCACTTTAATTTAAGTACTAGAAGTCTATTAAAGAACTACCGAACCCTGCCTGCCACACTACATTTGTGGCTTCTTAAATAAGAAATAAACAAGCTGTTTGAATATTGCCCTAAATGAGAAGCGATTGGCGACAGCCTAGGCCCGGGTTACGACGTCCCACTTCGACGTATCGATACGGGACTGACAGATTAGATTTCAACTAGGGAGGGGAAATAGTCGTCAATTGGGTAGGCGATTGATACATTTTTTATCATTTTTGTCTGGAAGACTTGTTTTAATGACTACACTCCCGTTTTATTCTTAGCCTTTAAACGCTGTGACGGTCACCTTGTGTCCGACAAACAATTGTGTCTGCAATGGTGGCAGTCAAGGAGTAAAAAAAGCTGATGTTGTAATAAAATACGAGTATGTACATTGAGTTTGTTCATTATATTTTCTTTGTTGTTGAAAGAACGAAGTTGAGTTTGTTGGGGTTGAAAACACAAATTGAAACCACATATAAACAATGGGAAGCAGACCAAACATTACATACTTAGAACGCGTGGCATTTTTTACTCGTAGCTTATCTTTTGATTGCCTAAATAATTTATTTATAAACAGTTATTGCGGATGTTTCTGACTTAGTACTCTTTCACATTCATAAGTGTAGTACTTTTACTATTTTAGTTCCAAATATTACTAATTATTTTAAAGAAAAACAACAAAACTTATGATGTACATAGGTTAAGTGTAAATCCATGTCATGCAGCATTCTTTGTATTGTACAATATTTTATTTTTTTATTTTTTTTATTTATTTATTCAAAAAACCAACAGCTTTTTACAAACAGTATGTTAGGTTATATAAATATCATTTTTTAGCCAATAACAGGTTTTTTTAAATAAGACTAATAAGACCCTAGCACAAGTGTGAGTGTCTGAGTACCTAGTTGTAAAAAGAAAAACTGTGAAAAGTGTGAGTGGTTTATAATTGTGTGATTAACTGTTTACCTAAATCTGCTATCCCATATAATATTGTAAGATTTTGGTTTTAAATGAGGTTTTAGAATTGAAAAAAATATCAACATCTGAGAAAAGATCATTATAAGTTGTACTCATTCTATTAATAGGGGAGTTTTTAGCGTAATTTGTTCGGCTGAATGGTACATGAAATAGTTTAGAGCTAGTGTGCCTGGTACGCTTATTGGGTACATTCAGACAAACTTCGGAGACAAGATGTTCGTTACCAAAGTAACCATTGGCTAAATAAATATGGCATAAGGCTATAAAAAATAATGTTTCGTCTGCTTCCCTTTATATGGCCCAACGCAGACGACAGACTATCCGTGACGCACTTTTAGTCTGTGATAGTCTGTGAAAAATAGAACCTATGGAATCATACGCAGTAACGCACACGGTGCGCGCCGGACTTTTTGCGCGTCGTGTGCGTTACTGCTTGTGATTCCATGGGTTCTATTTTCACAGACTAAAAAGTGCGGCGCGGTTTAGTCTGTCGTCTGCGTTGGGCCTAAGTCTGTGGCTGAAACATGTCAGTTTCTTTTTAAGTTACAAGCTGAATCTATCGATTAAATTATCGCCTCAGCCCATCACTAGCGTACCAATTCCCCTAATGCGGCCGTCGCAGCCTCTTTACTGTGGTCGACAACGCGCCTGTTTTATTTCAAGTTGATCTCATACAAATTGATTAAAGTGTTCTAGCTTTTATGTTCTTATTTATTTGGTGGAATAATGGTCAGTGTTTAGTCTGACGCTATCCGGAAGAAAATTGGGCGTTTCGTTTATTTTTATTTATTTATTTATCTTTATTAGAAGAAAATATAATCGGCAGATTGGAGGCCGTATGCCTTTTTTACCACTCAACCTACAGGTGTTATTGACATACTATAAAAATAACTAAACAAAAACAGTGCAAAGCTGAAGTTAAAAAACGTTGGTAGCGCGAAAATAAAACCCTACATTGACTTGTTTACATAAAGTAACTATTACTCAGACAAGGTAAACATGGAAGGGTTGAACAAGGCATTGTGTCCCTAAGGTTCCTACATTATTTATCCACTAGCAAACAGGTGTGTTCGATGAAAAAAGGTTTGGGCCGGAAACATCGGGACGTCAGGTGTGACGGGGACCGTACGGTAAGGCAAAACGATTAGGTACTCTCAGGAAATGTTCCACTTAAATCACCTGTCGAAATCACCCAGGTGCATTAACTCCATAAAATAGAGAACTTAATTTATCTCAAGTTTATTCTACGAAAAAAAAATTAATTAGCTACATAACAAATAATATAACAATAACATTGGCACAAATAAAAATAAGATACCTCAGACCAGGAGATTTAAGTCGCTAACAAAATTGATCAACTTTAGAGCACTTAAAAATACCCAGGTGATTTAAATCCACAAAATAGACTTTTAATCACCTAAGACTAGGGGATAGAAATCAACTAGATTTTATTTCTTTCTTTCTTCCTAAAGCACCCGTTAGTAAAAATGATTCGTCACTTACCGTTGCAATAAAATCCAACGTGAACTCGAATTTCTTCGTAAATCGTCTTGTGAAAGCGATTGGTAGGTTCTTTTTGTTCTAAAAAAGTATTCCCGGTTGCATCCCAACAGTAACGCTTCAGAGCCCGGGGTCCGCTACCTAACTAAGGTGATTTGATAAGATTACTGGTTTTCACACAGAGCGACTGCCGCCTGACCTCTGCAACCCAAAGACAGACAGGTTTGAGCAAAAGCTAGATGGCGTTCGAGACCCACTGTTTATACGTCACTTACTTTCATAATTTCATAACGTCCGCTGCTGGACATAGGCCTCACCCAAGGATTTCCAAAATGTCCGATCTAGAGCGGCCTGTATCTAGCGTCTTCCACCGACCTTGGTCAGGTCGTCAGACCACCTTTGGGTGGGTGTCCTACGCTTTGCTTGCCAGTACGAGGTCGCCATTTGAGAATCTATTTGCGCCATCGGCCATCGGTTTATGCCATTTCAACGAGCTTTATTACTTTTACCAAATGTAATATATGCAAGTTAAATGTGACCTGATTATGCTGAAGACTATGGGAAATTGAGAAGAAATAACCGGAATAGTTTAACCGAAACGAGATGTTTGTGTTTAGTCCTTTAGTCGCTTCTCACGACATCCACAAGAAGAGATTTAAATAAATATAAATATGTAGGTACAAATTAAACTGATTGAGCTAGCCCCAAAGTAAGTTCGAGACTTGTGTTATGGGACACTAACTCAATGATACTATATTTTATAACAAATACATATATAAATAAACATCCAAGACCCAGGACAATTTGAAAAAGGCTATTTTCCAACTTGCCCTGACAGGGGATCGAACCCTCTTGGTGGCGGACCATCATGGCGACCACTACGCCACGGAGGTCGACAAAAAATTTGTCCCATATTACTTTATATGAATTAACTTTGAAAACAAACGTGGCAAATTCGCAAATAACTCTACATCGGCAATTGAAATCAAAGGGAACCGCAATCACTTACACACGATAACGCTGCCTCGCTGGTGTAAACTAAAGAAGGGACAGATATGACCCATCCTAAATACACTGAAACTATTTTAAAGATTCGAGACTGCAGAGTTATACAACGTGGAAGGGACGTGCCCATAATAAATCAAACCACGGGATATACTAGCTCATTACAGTATAATGAAATTAGAATAGCAATAAAAAACAAATAAAATGACACTTTATTCCATATAAATGTGCGCAGCCATCCGGTCAATTTGTATGGAAATGTCGATTTTTTTGGTATTTTGACCGTTATTTTATTTTTTAAACTATAGTGATTTAGTATAGCTCGTAATTCGATTTATTATCTTCCTTTCATGTTGTATAAACCATTATTAGATCCGCTTTCAGTAATCTCTAAAGTTATGTCGACGACGGCCAGGTCCCCGGCCACCAATGTAACAAGTATTTTATCTAATTCAGCCACCAGTCCTCTGCAAATACTGGATTCTTAACGTCACACGGAACAAAAACATCAGTGCATAATTTTTAGAACGAAGTTCCTTTTCGTACTGTACGAAAAAAAGTGTAAGATTTTTCAGACACTTATTCCGTCACGAAATTTTTAAGGGCTGGAATTTTTGGGGGTTTTTTAGGAGCATTAGTTTTTGTAACTTTGTTACAATCAAGTGTTCCATGGCACTCAATTAACACTATAATGCATACAGTTTATCAAATAACACTTATTAATTCCTTGGATAAGGTACTAAAGGAAACAAAAACGAAAAACGTCATACTTACAGGTGACATTAACATTAATACTATAGCAAATAAGCCAGACACCCAAACAAATGAATATCTTAATTTACTGGCCCTACATGGTCTATTTCAAGGAATAAATATACCTACCAGGGAAAAAAATTGCCTTGACCACTTCATGATTAAAACAAATAAACATTGGCAGACAGTTGTATTTGATAAACTTACAGATCATTCCCCAATTCTTTTGTATATCTCGGATACACACGTCGATAAAGCAGAGTCTGTATCAACTAAAACCAAAATTGATTTTCATGCAATATATGAAGTTTTGAAAAAGGAAACATGGGAAGAAATATACAAGATTAATGAAGTGAACATGGCAACAGAGTACTTTGTGAATAGATTGCAGTATATCATAGATCAAAACACTACAAGTATTGTAACTACGAAAAAGAAACGTCCATTAAAACCATGGATCACTACGGGCATAATAAAATGTATAAGGAAACGGGACAAATTACACAAAAAAGTTAAACAAAACAAAACTAACGAAGAACTTATGAATATTTATAGACAATATAGAAACATCTGCAATAATATTATTAAGAACGCAAAAAAACAATATTATGAAACAGAATTTAACAAAAATATCAAAAATAGTAAGGAAACATGGAGAATAATTAAGGAAGTGTGCAATCTAACTTCCACAAAATCTACAAATACTAATCTATTGAATATTAAAGACAATCCAACCGATTCTTTGTATGAAGTGAATCGATATTTTACACAGGTGGGAAGCAAGCTAGCGAGCAAAACTCTTAGTAAACTCAAAAGTGACGATATCGCCCTTGCTAAGGCTGCCAAAAAGTCACAGTCCCCAGTTGAGTCATTGGCTTTGTTCCCAACAGACCCTATAGAAGTTAGGGATATCATAAACAGTCTAAAAACAAGCAGTGCTCCTGGGGATGATCGGATACCGGTGTAATTTCTCAAATCATTTCTTCCCTTCATAGTCAAACCGATTTGCCACTTGTGCAATCTTAGTTTCGAATCGGGAGTTTTTCCAAAATTGTTTAAAAAGGCGATAGTGTGTCCTATATTTAAATCCGGTGACAAATCTGCACCTTCAAATTATAGACCCATTTCAATCTTAAATAGTCTATCAAAAATAATAGAAAAAATCGTAAACAAGAGGTTAATGGGCTATTTAGACAAACAGCTAATATTAGCAAATAACCAGTATGGATTTCGCAATGGCAAGTCTACAGAAGATGCGGTTCTACGTCTAACTTCACTAATATCCACATATCTGGATAAAGGGGAGAAGTGTATTGGAGTTTTTATTGACTTCCAAAAAGCGTTTGACACAGTGTCTATTCCGATATTATTAGCAAGATTGGAAAATGTTGGTATCCGTGGTATTGCATTGGCATGGTTCAAAGATTATCTCACTGACCGGCAGCAATGCGTCAGGGTTGATAACCAGGTCAGTGGCAGTGCTATTTGTGATTACGGTATACCACAGGGTAGTACGCTTGGTCCAAGTTTGTTCCTGTTATATATTAACGACTTGTGCAAATTGGAAGTCACTGGCGCAGACATTGTAGCTTATGCTGATGACACGGCGATACTCTTTCATGGTAATTCGTGGGAGAGGGTGAAAACATTGGCTGAGAACGGGTTGGCAATGGTTAGTTGTTGGCTTGAGAATAGTCTCCTAACGATAAACACATCAAAAACTAACTATATGTGTTTCTCCATTACAAACGCAACTGCACCTGATCCTGATTTTGAAATCAAAATGCACACTTATCCATGCAACAGAGAAGCGCAGCGCTGTTGCCAGGAATGTGCTATTTTACGAAAAGTCTGTAATCTTAAATATCTTGGCGTAATTATAGACGATAAACTTAAATGGGATGAGCATATTACCACGCTGGCTAGCAGAACAAGAAAATTCATATATGCATTCAAAAGCATCAGAGACGTAGCACGAACATCACTCTCTTTAAGAATATACAAAGCACTATGTGAGTCAGTTCTTGGCTATTGTATTTGTTCATGGGGAAGCGCCAACAAGACGACAATTATCGAACTTGAACGGGCACAACGTGCTGTCCTGAAGGTCATAATGCGCCGGCCATATTCGTATCCTACGCATAGTCTGCACCAGGAAACAAAAGTCTTTTCTGTCCGGAAACTTTACATATTTAACAGCCTGCGAAAACACCATGCTCAAGACATACCACGTCTACTCCCTTCTTGTAAGAGAGTCGTTCGCAGTCCAGTACCCGCTTTCAAAACTGCATTTGCCCAAAACCAACTTCAGTTTCAGGCACCGTACCTCTACAACATATTTAATAAAATCTATAATAAAAATAAAAAAAGTAATGCAATGAACCTAAACAACTACAAAATTAAAAACGAATTAAAGAGTTGGTTGGATGGCTTAGATTATGACAGTACAGAAAAACTATTAGTTATACCGAAGTAGTACACCTACCTATCTGCACACACACACACACACACACACTTACAAAAGAAGTAAACACATACAAACATTTTAAACACATAGATTAAGTGAATTTTAGTGCAATGTAAATAATCGGTATGCATGCTAGCAAAATTAACAAACATTAAGTGTAATTAAATTCATTATTTGTAATCGTCTATTTCAAATTCTAAATTTTATTTAATTTTAATTTTATTTAATTTTAATTTTATTTTATTTTAATTTTATTTCTACAACAAAATAATATTATCTAATACCTGTAACAAGGGAAGAACTGGTTCTCGGGATACAGGTTTTCCTAGTCCGAGAGCCAGGGCTAAATTTATCTTGTAAATCCGTTTGTTGTGAATAAATGAATTTATTATTATTATGTATCTCCTTTGAGAATCACGGGTCTTTTCACCCCGGTCCTTTGAGAGGCTTGCGTGGGGATACAGATCCAACACGTAGAGGCCCTTTATTATTATTATAAACTTAAATAAAAATGGGAGCCCCTAAAAACTCCAAAAATTCCAGCCGATAAAAAAGTTCGTGACGGAAAAATCACCTTTTTCCCCTCGCCCCCATTCACCAAATCCGTAACGTCTTACAAGAAACATCCAAAAAAATACTAGGTACTCATACGAACTTCAGTTACACATGTATACCTTCACCACTTTGCCCACACGTATTTACATCCAGCGTTCAAGCACTCGCTATTAATTGACTTGTTAATCACTGTAGCGAGGCAGCGATTCAACGTTTAATTTTAAGCTTTAGTACCAATATAAAGTTTCAGTGCGAAGTTTAAATGTTAATAGTGAATATTGTGAAAAATAACTTATTTAAACTTATACAACTAATACAAAAATTGGAGCCCCTGAAAAAACCCCCAAAAATTTCAACCGATAAAAAAGTTCATGACAAAAAAATCACTTCTTTTCACCTCGTCTCCATCCACCAAATCCGTAACGTCTTACAAGAAACTTCCAAAAAATACTAGGTACTCATACGAACTTCAGTTACACATGTATACCTTCACCATTTTGCCTGCCACGTATTTACATCCAGTATTCAAGCACTCGCTATTAATTGACTTGTTAATCACTGTAGCGAGGCAGCGATTCAACGTTTAATTTTAAGCTTTAGTACCAATATACTGTTTTAGTGCGAAGTTTAAATGTTAATAGTGAATATTGTGAAAAATAACTTATTTAAACTTATACAACTAATACAAAAATTGGAGCCCCTGAAAAAACCCTTAAAAATTTCAACCGATAAAAAAGTTCATGACAAAAAAATCACTTCTTTTCACCTCGTCTCCATCCACCAAATCCGTAACGTCTTACAAGAAACTTCCAAAAAATACTAGGTACTCATACGAACTTCAGTTACACATGTATACCTTCACCATTTTGCCTGCCACGTATTTACATCCAGTATTCAAGCACTCGCTATTAATTGACTTGTTAATCACTGTAGCGAGGCAGCGATTCAACGTTTAATTTAAGCTTTAGTACCAATATACTGTTTTAGTGCGAATAGTTTGAATGTCAGTAGTAAGTAGTGAATATTGTGGAACTGTGAACCGAGTGAAGTTCTCACAGTCTACTGAACTACAGAGGAGCTTGCTGGCCTGGTGGAAGTAGCATTGATGGATTTCGTACCCAAAGTCTATAACTTTGCACCTCACCTGTTTTCGTCAAACATCTCCAAGTACCTCGGTTGCCTGGAAGAGATTGCAGTTGCGATAAGGCCGCCTTTTGACATCTGTTTTGTGCATTTATTACTCTGTTACTTAATGTTTTGGTGCAATAAAGATTTTAACTAAATAACTAACTAAGGGTAAAAACGGGATCCTATTACTAAGGCTGCGTTTCCACTGAAGCGGAGCAGAGCGGAGAGGAGAGAAATTGACCAATCACAATGCCCGAAATCTCCGCTCCGCTTCATTGAAGCGGAGCCTAAGACTCCGATGTCCGCCCGTTCGTCTCTCTGTCTGTCTGTCTGTCTGGCAAAAATCACGTTTGTTGTAGCCCTTTTTTCTGTATTTTTATTATTCTGTTTTTAGTATTTGGTTTTATAGCGGCATCAGAAATAAATCATTTCTGAAAATTTCAGCTATTACAGTTTATGACTTTCATGAGATACGGGTTAGTGACAGACACAGAAAGACGGACAGTGGAGTCTTAGTACTAGGGTTCCGTTTTTCAGTGATGACGTGCGCAAACATTTTTGTCACGGTAGGCACTAATTCTATTTACCACGAGAATGGCTGCATATCAAGCAAAATAATTATTTGCTAGTATTCTGTATTATCATGAAGATGATAGCTGAAGACGCATGGTATAATAAAACAGGTATTCTCTTTCCGAGATGGAACTTGACTACGTCACAAAGTGTTGCCACTGATTGTTCTTTTCAGTAAATTTAAGGACTTTCTCAAAATTAGTTCATGAATATTAAATAAAATATTAAGTAACTTAGCTATTTAGTATCTCGTGATTCTCGCGTGATTCATCAATTTAATATTTTATAAATTGATGTAATGGGTTATTAATGCGAAATTGGTATATAAAGTTCAAAAATGCAATACGCTTGGGTAATTCAATTTCACACAGTGGCAACATATCAAACTGATGACGTAGTCAAGTTCCACCTACGTCATCAACTGTCAGGGGAAGAGAATACCTTATTTTATTATACCATGCTAAAGACGTACACGCACCTCTGATGAGACACTTCGTCCGGACGATGACGGAAAGACAAGACTGTCGTCTTGAAGTACGGTCTCGTCCGCACGGAGTGCCTCAGAGGTATATGATATATTAATTATAGATTATTGTTAAAAAAAAACTTATAGTGTAGTTTTTAATTTATATATTGTAACAAATGGATCTTGTTATGCGAAAATAAAGATATTTGATTTGATTTGATTATACTTGGTCAGAGCAGTCAGAGGGTAGTAGAAAGAGGGTCGTGCTCCTGCAGTGGAGACTAAAAGACCTGAGGATGTTGATGATGATTCGATATTATATTAGGGTGGCTCACACAAATTCAATGTGTTTATATGAAATGCACGCTACTGCGTTTTCACCCTTTGGGTACGAACCCTAAAGAAAGAGAACATACCTTTAAACCTTATCTACCTATCCGACGCTATACAAAGGCCTATGTTAAGTTTGAACTCCACGTCCAATAGAATCGTCCAACTTACCAACTCCTTATCTCAACTTGCAAAGTTTGCTATCTCGCTCTCTCTCGCTTGAAACTTGAACTTCTGAAAGGGATGTCAGATCAGTTGTCTGCCAACTTCTCATTGCAACTAGTGGTATAACCGCGAATGTTTGCGTCAAAGTATTTGTATTACCTATATGTTATGCACTTAAAATAATTTATATCAAATGAGCAGCACTAGACCCAAAAAAAAAACAAGTATCCCCATCTTAAAAACTAAAAAAATGAAACTTAATGATAAAACAATAGATTTAGTAAAAAAAAAAGATTTTGTTTCATTTCTAGTGAAACTAAATACCTACCTTGATTAAGTAACATACACCAAACAACTAAAATCCAGTATTTATATTGTTAACATGATCTTAGTTTAACAAAAACATTTTTTAAACCAAAAAATAATAAGCCAAAACCTTTAGCTAATTTTGTAATACTTTTTACAAGCCAAAACCTTCAGCTAATTTTCTAATACTTTTTACAATGAAACTACTCATGTGATAGACAAAGCGGCACTAAACAGGCGGCTTCTTTGGCAGCGCGTGATCAAGTGCCGCCCGAGGGCACTCCATCTCGTGCTGATGGCTTGCGATCGCCTGGACAAGGTCTCCCGCCTTTGTTACATCTAGCTTTTGAGTTTGTATACCTTAACAGTGAAATTAGCTAACTCATTACACACAAAATAACAGTTATTTTTCTTTTAACGTGTGTGTAATAGGCCAGCAACTGGTGACAGATTTTTCAAATGAAAGTATCTCCATAATTATTTATTTATTAAAAACTAAAAACATGAAACTTAATGCTAAAACAATAGACCTAGTCTAAAACATAATTTTAAAAAGAACGATTTTGTTTCATTTTTACTAAAACTAAATACCTTGATTGAGTAACATTTTGGTAACATACACCAAACAACAAAACTTTAGCATTTATAATGTTAATAGGATGTTAGTTTAACAAAAAGCAGAAAATAATAAGCTAATTTTCCAATACTTTTTGCAAAATGAAACTACTGATGTGATAGACAAAGCGGCACTAAACGTGGCGGCTTCTTTGGCAGCGCGTGATCAAGTGCCGGCCGAGGGCACTCCGTCTCGTGCTGATGGCTTGCGATCGCCTGGACAAGGTCTCCCGCCTTTGTTACATCTAGCTTTTGAGTTTTTATACCTTAACAGTGACATTAGCTAACTCCTTACACACAATACAACAGTTATTTTTCTTTTTACGTGTGTGTAATAGGCCAGCAACTGGTGACAGATTTTTCAAATGAGGGCAGCATTAGACCCTAAAAAATTCAAGTATCCCCATAATTATTTATTTATTAAAAACTAAAAACATGAAACTTAATGCTAAAACAATAGATCTAGTCTAAAACATTGTGATGTAGCGTCTTCCAGGACTCGAACCTCTGGACGCTAGCAACAACACAAATTAGGAGCGAGGATGAGGTGTCTCCCAGGAATCGAACCTGGGTGGCGCTGTCATCTGCCTAATCTGAGAAAGGTCCTTGTTACCTGCTCGGTATGACAAGGATCCAGATATCTATGAGGAGTCCTACAGGGGAGTGGTGAATGGAAACCAAGTATACCAACAGTAACAAAAGTATATTTACAAGTTCTGCATTATGAACGCTTAAACTAGACTTAGCTTCTAGGTTTACTTTTACCTAATTACAACGGTACTTATGTCTATACGGGTATTTATCTTGAGAGAGTGAGGAGCTTACTCTCAACGGTATATAATTACGGACGCGAGCGCAGCGGCAAGCGATACGGAATAACGGATCCAGGGTAAGGACCCTGGAATAAACGGGGTGCGTGCGGGCACCGGACGGGTAAGTAAGCTAGGAGCGAGACGGACCGACCGGGTGGCCTAATCTAAATGTTACACGCAACGGGTCACGTCAGTGACGGCACTCTGAAGGGGTGCGGAACGGGAGGCGCGGGTGCGCGATCGGGAGGGTGGCGCAGGAGTGCCCACCCTACAAGCGGGTACGCAAGACGCACGCGGGCGTCGGCGTCGGAACGCTAACCCTGCGGTCGAAGACGCGAGGGAAGCGGGGGGAATACGGGAGTACCCCCCTGAGAACAGGAGTACACCCTATAAACGGGACGCGCGGAGGGCGCGAGCGGGGGTTATGCGTGGGCGCACAACCGACAAACGGGTACGCGGGACGCGTCGGTACTGCGACGTCCTACCTCACGGGGTGAGGGAGGAGGTCGCGGATCGGGCCGGTCGCACAAGGGTGCGCCGGGATTCACGGGACGTGCAGGAGCACGTGGCGTCGCGACGTCCCTTCGCAAGCGGTTGCGAGGGGGTGCCGCGATGGCCCAAAGGGATGACGGGGGTGAAGGATGCTACGTCTCTGAGGTATCTGACCAAGCCAGCGACGTGAGCGGGAGGAGGGAGAAGGGACCTAAACCAGATCTCTGAGGTATCTGACCAAGCCAGCGACGTGGTTAGGTGGGCAGCCTGGGAAAGACTGACCGCCTGTATGAGGCCTGATCTCGCTTATATAGCCGCGGCCAGCGGCGGCGGGCGGCGGTCGCGGGTCGGGGGACGGACGTATCATTGTAACTGCGCGTGCGCGGATATCGCTTATCGCTGTGTGTGTGTTATGGACGGTTCACGGAATGTTCTCGAAGCGCGTATATGTGTGCGGTGACGTCGGCTAGGCGCGCCGCATCACACTCTCCTCCCTCTCCCGGAGATTTTTACCTGGGGGGAAAAATCACCGTCTTAGTGACATGTATCTAGATCCTTACCATCTCTATGGCTTTACAGAAATATTTACTTTATAGAGTAACTCAGTAAGGGTTCTTGAAAAACTTCAACAAAAAAAATGGATTAAACAATTTAACTAAGTTATCGGAGAACAATTAACTAAGTACTGAGTACACAAAATATTTATCGGGCTTATTAAACTATTTTATGGTTTCCTATTGCTATTAACTAACGGTACATATAAAATCATGTTCGGTTCTAAATTACTCGTAGCCCTCTTCTTTTGGCGGATATAAACTTATTCGAGCAACTACTTCTAGTAACTGGCTGTGCCACACATGAAACACATTATTACGGGAAAATGTTCACAACTTATCTTACTTATTTTTAATCACTTATATAACTTTTATCTACCGGTAGATTTACTATGGATGCTTACTAGATAAGTACTATTTACAGTAAGTATATAACGGAACTTCAACAACAGAACAATTCGGTTACTAAAACTATTTTGAAAAAAAAAACACTTATTGCTTATAATGGCCCCCACTATAAAAATACTTGCTATTTACGGTATTTAATACGGTACACTGAGAATATTACACGGGATCGTCTTATATTTATATAATGACCAAAATAAAAACGATAACTAACACTTTAAAAAAACTATGCCTTTCATGGCCAAAAGTCTATAGAAATAGCTAACACTAATTATGAAAATGTTACTGGCCTTATAATTATTTTCCGCCTGGCTCTGCTTGGCTCAGCTTGGCTCTCCTTGGCTCTGCTTGGCTTCTCTTCTTGCCGCGTCTTTTGCGCGGCAAGGCAGGGCGGCTGCGGTGGCGCAGCGCGTCGGGAACGGCGGCGGCGGTGGGTCAAGAAATGGCGAAAGTGGCGTTTCTTGATGCATAAGCGGTGTTATGGACCGCGAATGCGACGGACGGGGCCGTGAACAACGGCTTGGCACGGTGTGCCACGGGTTTAACGGTTGGGGCGGCATTATGTGCCGCGACGATGGGTTTTGCCGTGGGTATGGCAAACGGGGCGAACATATGTGTCGCAGGGGGGAATCTCGGGTTGGCGATATACGCCCTGGGATTGATTTTCGGAGCGGCGGTATGTGCCCCGGAAAATTTGTTGAAGTCGGCGGCGTACGCCGCGGTTTCAACGGTGTGCAGCACTGTAGGAGCGGTGCTCGGGATTGCGTTATATGCCGGGGTTTATTTCGGAGCGGCAGTATATGCCACGGAAACGGGTTTCGGGACGGCGAAATTTGCCGTGAAAGTATTCTTCGAGGCGGGTTTATATGCCTCTTGGGTTGAGATGGTGTGTTCCGCCGGGGTGGCGGTCGGGGCGGCGATGCACGCCGTGGGGGTGGCTGTTGAGACTGAAGTTGAATGTAGTTGCATGGCTGGTTCCGTGCTACTTGTTGCTGGCGCTTCGGTTTCCCGGTGGGATCTTTGTTGGTCATCCTTGATGCTTTTTGGTTGACGTTTTTCGTTCTCTCCCAATTCAATGTGAAGCCGCAACGTTTTAGGATATCCATCCCCAATATTACGAATGGCGCGGAGGGCAAGAGATAAACTTCTTGTTTCATCTTGTTGCCGTTGATCTCCATGTCCACCAGTCTGCTTTTCTTCAACGGTACTCTGGAGCCATCTGCCAGTGTTACGTTTGTTTTATGGCTTTTAAATTCCTTCCCTTGTTTTTTGCATTTTTCCCATGTTGTACTATTTAGGTAGGTACACGTAGAACCGGTGTCGACCAACGCCTTGTGTTCGGAGGTGTTTATTTTCACTGTCACGAACATTCTGTTGTCTCTTTTCATGTCTTGTTCTAACGTGCATGCTTCTTTTCTTGTATCTCTGCAGCAATTCCTGCTCAGAACACCTAATTTTCCGCAACCACTGCAAAATATTTCTCTTTGTGCAGTGCATTCTTTAGAAGCATGGTTTGGTTTTCCGCAGTTCCAACAATGGGTTTTCTCATCATATCGGGGGTGTATTTTTCGGCTGAGATTTGTTTCCTTCCCTGGACGGTTTCTTTCAAAATTACTCGGACGGTTGTTCGGATTCTGGATTTGGTGATTCTTCTCTTCATGATATTTCTTTGATTTATTTTCTTCTTCTCTTATATTTTCAAAGTCTCCCGCCATCGCTATTAATTCCCTTATGGTTGTAAAATCTTGCCTCTTTATGTAATACTTGAATTTGGGGCTCATGTTGTTGTATATAATTTGGGTTGACTCGAATTCGCTCATCTTCCCATATCTTCTTATAAGTGTCTGCATTTGAGTGAGATAATCCGTGAAGCGCTCATCTGGCCACTGTTTTCTTGCTGCTATACGGCTCAGGAGATTTGCATTGTAGTTTCTTGGGAAGTAGAACAATTTGAAGTCATCTTCGAAGTCTTTCCATGTTTTCCAGTACAAACTATTGTTTCTGTGCCACAACAACGCCTTTCCTTTCAGTAGTTTAGGAACGAATGGTAGTAATTCGTCTTTACTTTTAGGGATTGTATTTATTTGTTCGTCGACCCTTTCAAGGAACTCCACCGCATCTCCTGTCGTGTCAAAACTTATATTCCATTCAGCGAATATTTTCTCTATTTTTCTTTGCTCTTTTGTACTATCCATCTTGACAGTTTCGGCTTCTCTGAAGTCTTCTAGTAGAGAATCCTTTTTTTCTTCTTCTTCTTCGGGATTGTTCTTTTCTACCTCTCTGATAATCTGTACTAATTTTTTCCTTAATTCTTCTACGGTTTTATCTGTTGCTGATATCCCTCTATTTTCAATTTCTTGAATCAATTCTTCTTTTTTCAAATTATATACTCAGGATGTCGGCATTTGTATTAATTTATTTCTTGATTTTATTTATCTCAGTATTTATTTACGCGGGATCGCGGATATGTATTTTTGCCAGTGAGATGTATTTACAAGTGTATTTTTTTATTATTTTGACACGGGGTTGATACTGCAACTTATTTATGCGGGATTACTGATATGTATTAAAAAACGTGTTTTTTTTTGACGTGGGTTTGACACTGAAACTTATTTACGCGGGGTGACGGGTTCTGGATCCGGGTTTATTTATTTTATACCTTATTTACGCGGGTAAATGGTTCTTTTTTGTTTTAATTTGGTTTTTACCGGGTACGTTTATTATAATTTTTAGGAACAGGTCTATTTATTCAAAATTGTTTATTTACGCGGGATGACGGAGTCTTTGGGAACGGGTTATAATATTTATCTTAATTTAATTTTATCCGAGGTGTCGAATTATTTATCGATTTATTTTATTTCCTATCGGTTTTTATTTTTGCGCGGAATATTTTATTTTAATTTACGGGTTTCGGGCTTTTATTTACCTATATTTATTAAGGGATTCTGATTGGGAGAAATCGGAATTATTTGTTTATTGTGCGGTGTGGTATATTGGCAACCAGTCAGTGGACTCCTGTAGTACCCTTAGACTTTAACGGATTTGGGTTTCTAGTGAGATACTTTTAAGACAGAACGATGGGTTCTCATGGATCTCCCGGTAGATCTTGTTAGACACCCCTAGTGGGTTTTTAAGTAGGGCGCGTTTGATGTCGCGAAAAAAAACAATGGTACCTCATGGATCTCCCGATAGATCCTCCTAGAAAACCCCCAGTGGGTTTTTTCGTTGGGCGCCAGTGTGATGTCGCGCAAAACAATGGTACCTCATAGATCTCCCGATAGATCCTCCTAGAAAACCCCCAGTGGGTTTTTTCGTTGGGCGCCAGTGTGATGTAGCGTCTTCCAGGACTCGAACCTCTGGACGCTAGCAACAACACAAATTAGGAGCGAGGATGAGGTATCTCCCAGGAATCGAACCTGGGTGGCGCTGTCATCTGCCTAATCTGAGAAAGGTCCTTGTTACCTGCTCGGTATGACAAGGATCCAGATATCTATGAGGAGTCCTACAGGGGAGTGGTGAATGGAAACCAAGTATACCAACAGTAACAAAAGTATATTTACAAGTTCTGCATTATGAACGCTTAAACTAGACTTAGCTTCTAGGTTTACTTTTACCTAATTACAACGGTACTTATGTCTATACGGGTATTTATCTTGAGAGAGTGAGGAGCTTACTCTTAACGGTATATAATTACGGACGCGAGCGCAGCGGCAAGCGATACGGAATAACGGATCCAGGGTAAGGACCCTGGAATAAACGGGGTGCGTGCGGGCACCGGACGGGTAAGTAAGCTAGGAGCGAGACGGACCGACCGGGTGGCCTAATCTAAATGTTACACGCAACGGGTCACGTCAGTGACGGCACTCTGAAGGGGTGCGGAACGGGAGGCGCGGGTGCGCGATCGGGAGGGTGGCGCAGGAGTGCCCACCCTACAAGCGGGTACGCAAGACGCACGCGGGCGTCGGCGTCGGAACGCTAACCCTGCGGTCGAAGACGCGAGGGAAGCGGGGGGAATACGGGAGTACCCCCCTGAGAACAGGAGTACACCCTATAAACGGGACGCGCGGAGGGCGCGAGCGGGGGTTATGCGTGGGCGCACAACCGACAAACGGGTACGCGGGACGCGTCGGTACTGCGACGTCCTACCTCACGGGGTGAGGGAGGAGGTCGCGGATCGGGCCGGTCGCACAAGGGTGCGCCGGGATTCACGGGACGTGCAGGAGCACGTGGCGTCGCGACGTCCCTTCGCAAGCGGTTGCGAGGGGGTGCCGCGATGGCCCAAAGGGATGGCGGGGGTGAAGGATGCTACGTCTCTGAGGTATCTGACCAAGCCAGCGACGTGAGCGGGAGGAGGGAGAAGGGACCTAAACCAGATCTCTGAGGTATCTGACCAAGCCAGCGACGTGGTTAGGTGGGCAGCCTGGGAAAGACTGACCGCCTGTATGAGGCCTGATCTCGCTTATATAGCCGCGGCCGGCGGCGGCGGGCGGCGGTCGCGGGTCGGGGGACGGACGTATCATTGTAACTGCGCGTGCGCGGATATCGCTTATCGCTGTGTGTGTGTTATGGACGGTTCACGGAATGTTCTCGAAGCGCGTATATGTGTGCGGTGACGTCGGCTAGGCGCGCCGCATCACAACATAATTTAAAAAAAGAACGATTTTTTTTCATTTTTACTAAAACTAAATACCTTGATTGAGTAACATTTTGGTAACATACACCAAACAACAAAACTTCAGCATTTATAATGTTAATCTTATACCTTTAAACGAGCAATTCTTGTATATATATATATATTTATAAATTTCAGTGATCTCGAAAACGGCTCTAACGATTTCGCTGAAAATTTGTATATGGGAGTTTTCGGGGGTAAACAATCGATCTAGATTAGTTTTATGTTTGGGAAAACGCGTGTTTTCGAGTTTTCATGCGTTTTTCTTTCCACGCAGAATATGGTCGCTAATTTCGTCGCGCCGACCGCCTTGTTTTTAGCTCAGCGGTTAAGGATACCGACCGCTAGAAAGAGTGTTCGAATCCCACTCGGTGACTTGCTTTTGTTTTTTTTATGTTTAAGTTTATATATAATGTTTTATTTTGCATTGTTTTTAGACAAGTTTAAAAAAATAGTTAATGTTTGAGATGTAACCCAGCAAAGCTCGGTCGCCCAGATACTAGGATGTTAGTTTAACAAAAAGCAGAAAATAATAAGCTAATTTTCCAATACTTTTTGCAAAATGAAACTACTCATGTGATAGACAAAGCGGCACTAAACAGGCGGCTTCTTTGGCAGCGCGTGATCAAGTGCCGGCCGAGGGCACTCCATCTCGTGCTGATGACTTGCGATCGCCTGGACAAGGTCTCCCGCCTTTGTTAAATCTAGCTTTTGAGTTTGTATACCTTAACAGTGACATTAGCTAACTCCTTACACACAATACAACAGCTCTTTTTCTTTTTACGTGTGTGTAATAGGCCAGCAACTGTTGACAGAATTTTCAAATGATTATATATATGACAAATGAGCTTAGACCCCAAAAACTTAAGTATCCCCGTAATTATTTATTGATTAAAAACTAAAAACATGAAACTTAATGTTAAAACAATAGACCTAGTCTAAAACATAATTTTAAAAAGAACGATTTTGTTTTATTTTTACTAAAACGAAATACCTTGATTGAGTAACATTTTGGTAACATACACCAAACAACAAAACTTCAGGATTTATAATGTTAATAGGATGTTAGTTTAACAAAAAGCTGAAAATAATAAGCTAATTTTCCAATACTTTTTGCAAAATGAAACTACTCATGTGATAGACAAAGCGGCACTAAACAGGCGGCTTCTTTGGCAGCGCGTGATCAAGTGCCGGCCGAGGGCACTCCATCTCGTGCTGATGACTGGCGATCGCCTGGACAAGGTTTCCCGCCTTTGTTAAATCTAGCTTTTGAGTTTTTATACCTTAACAGTTAAATAAGCTAATTCATAAATACAATACAACAGCTCTTTTTCTTTTTACGTGTGTGTAAATGGCTAGCTGGTGACAGATTTTTCAGGTTGCCTAAGTGAACGGGTTACTCACGTATAGAGTCAGCTACTGCCGACATGTTTCGACCTCATCCGGAGGTCTTCATCAGGGCGAATGAGTGTGTCGCGAGCCGGTGCGGTGTACGGGCCTGTAGTCATTCATTTAGTCTGATGAAGACCTCCGGATGAGGTCGAAATACGTCGGCAGTAGCTGACTCCTATACTTGAGTAACCCGTTCACTAAGTATAATAAACTAGCTTTTGAATTTGTATACCTAAAGACTGATATGAGCTATGGCCAGCAACTGGTGACAGATTTTTCAGGCTGCCTACAGGCATCTGACATAGCTTGACGACGGGACCAACGGCTTATACGTGCCTTCCAAAGGAGCTCAAGAAATTTTTATGCCACTTGTGGTCCATCCAAGTGCGGAATACGATGACACTTGCGTAAGCGCTAGTAATGCGCACTCCCGACTTGCCACCGAGCTCCTCAATACAATAAATAAATATATGGGGACAAATTACACTGATTGAGCTAGCCTCAAAGTAAGTTCGAGACTTGTGTTATGGGATACTAAATCAACGATACTATATTTTATAACAAATACATATATAGATAAACATCCAAGACCCAGGACAATTTGAAAAAGGCCATTTTCCAACTTGCCCTGGCTGGGGATCGAACCCAGGACCTCCGGATTGGCGGTCTAGCGTGTTGACCATTACGCCACGGAGGTCGTCGAATACAACAAATCAACAACAAAACCATGGCATGAATATTCGCGTCAAACTATTCTTATCGGCTTTGTCTACGGTTTGTTTGTAAAACTTAAGGTCTTTTACGTCACCGATCGTTGCTATCGTCGATGTAGATAGGTCGTCTGTAAAAGCGCTTAATCAAAATTTATTCAACATTGAAAGATACCACCACGATTTTTGTGCAACAATTCGAACAAACAAAACAACAGAAACATAACACATTCATAACTCCAGAAATTGGCGCAACAAAGTATAAAAACACCAGTTTAAATTCATAAGGAAGCACAAATTGAATTCAAAAATCTAATACACGCCTGGAAAACAGATCATATTTTTTGTTTTCACAAAATTGCATGTACGGAAAACGGCGCAACCCACGAAATGCGAATTTCCAAATAACAGTGTTTAATACCGCTATTATAATAACAAGCCGAGGAGAATGCACGACTCTGCACGAGTGACTTGCTTTTCGTTTGTTCGGTACGCCTAACTCATTATTAATATCAAGGAATTTACATATAATGAGAGGTTCTGTGGCCGAAATATGCCCGTGCCGGGTTTTCGCATTTTATGACTTTCTGCCGTGGCGTATTTTGGGAATTTGCGCCCCGTGTTTTATTGAACTAGCGTAGTTAAGGGCACTGGCATATGACAAACAGTACGCCCGCGACACCTGTCGGGCTGTCACTCCTGTCAAGAACTGACACATGACTGTCACCGACCGTTGTGCGACACAGGTTGGCGAAGATCGCCGACAGTTGCCAGGTGTCTGCATACTTCATAGAATCTTGAGTCTACTTATAAAATCCGCCGTTTGCACGTGGTTTTCAGCAGAGTAGAATAGGACAACTCCAAGTCTTTTCGTGGATGTCGTAAAAGGCGAATGAGGAAATACCTACAGGTAAAAAAAGCTTATAGATATCAGTGAGACCTCTCCAACTCGTCTGGCCAGCGTGAAGAGTGTAGGCCAAATCCCTGTCCTCTCTGGCCATGTGTGGCTCTAGTAGTACAGAGAGGGTCGAGCTCCTGCAGTGGAGACTAAAAAAACCTGATGATGATGCATATTCGACGATAACTTGAGTATTTTTGAAGACTTTAGGATTTCGATACAAAAGACGGATTGTGGTAGGCGACCCGGCTTGATCATCAGACTACCCAAGGAGTGGTTCTGGTTTACCCTTTGAGTTGCGGAGGTCAGACGGCAGTCGCTCTGTGCAAAAACCAGTAACCTCGTCAAATCTCCTTGGTTAGGTAGCGGACCCCGGGCTCTGAAGCGTTACTGTTGAGGATGCAACCGGGAAAATACGCTCGGATGATGATGATGTTCTAGGCGACTCTTGAAAAGTATAATTTGTACCTTAACATTATGTCGCCCGGAGCAATAGCCCTTTTAACTTAAGGTAAACACGTCACTTCCTGCTACGGTTAGTTCGGCGGCCATTTTAGCTAATTGTGCATTATATCTTGTTTAATTGGTCGTTTATAGCGACTCAATTAGGGACAAATGTTGAGGTGCTCTTTGCCTTTGCAAAATTAAGGAGCCATTTGTTTCTGCTTCAGACCCTCTGCACATTTGCACATTAGTAGTCATGGATATTAGTCATGGATACTAATTGTTTGTTTGTTTTTCGTGTGTGTAAGTGGCTAACACTGGTGTCATGTTTTTTAGGCTGTCTAAAGGCATCTGATATAGTTTGACGACTGCCATACAATAATGACAGCTGGGACCAACGGCTTAGGGTTGGCTTACATCTGTCTGCATGGAACGGAACTTTCGCATCCTGCTATCCTTTACTGTCGCTCAGAACCGTCATTTGCTAGAGCGAGAGGAAGTGACGGAACGCTTCAGCATGGCCGATGCTGAAACTAGTCATGTATTCCGTGTATGTGTCACGTATACAAGCTGACGTGTCATTGGTTTTGGAAAAAAAGGCGTGTAGTAAAAAAATATTTGTTCATATATGTACGTAATCAAAACTTGTTTACGACTTATGATAAAAACGTTGCGAAAATGATTTTCGATCAAGATCACTTAGTTACGACCGTCCAAAACTGCCGCGTGACCTCGATGAACTCCGGCCGGCCGCCTAGCGGCGGAACTACTAATTGATCTCACGATTTTACTTTCGAATTTAGTCAAAATTTTTTGTTTCTGAATTTTTATTTTCACTAGTTTATTAGGTTTTATTAAAGATTCTTATGAAGTGGCCTTCGGATCCAAAACTAATAAAAAATCACCGTTTATAGGTATATCATGGTTATATTGATATTAAAAACTTTGTCAGCCTGTCAACAGTTGTCAACTGTGATTGCCAAGCGTAGCGGATATACCATCCGTTTATCTGAGACGTTTTAAGTTCGAATCTATCATTTATAATATGTTTGGAAGAACGTGTAGTGAACAGACGTGCTTAGCTTTCGAAAACACGTAGTTTGTCAAGCGACACCGAAGTCTCGCTTCTTTAAGTGGCCTTTGAGTTCCGGATACGTTTCCAAATGCTGGAAGACTGTCCGCATTTCCAATTCTTTTTTATTATTTTTACCTGCCTAGGGAAGTTTTTTTGATAATGTTTATTTCCATTAGCTATCTCTAAGGGATGTCATAAGAAAGCGGTGTGGAGTAAAAGATGACGTTGTAACAAAAATAGAGAAAGGGATGTTAAGATGGTTTGGGCATGTAGAAAGGTTGGATGAAAAGAGATTGACAAAAAATATTTATATCTCGAATGTGAAAGGAACAGTAGGAAAGGTCGGCCTCAGCGGACATTCTGCGACCAAATTGCAGACGTTCTAAAAAAAGAAGAGGTAAAAAGTACCCGCAACCGAAGGTCATGAATGAAGAGATTCATAAGTTTAATGAAGCAGTCAGGATCGTAGCAAATGCAGGTCCATAGTCTCTGCCTACCCCTGCGGGAAACAGGCGTGATATTGTATGTATGTATATGTCAATGTGATTTGTTGTTTTTGTAGTACTAGGGCAACAGAAAACATAAAGAGTAACAAACAACGTGCTAGCGCCGTTGACCGGTAGCAGTTAGCCGGGAACTGTTTTTGTTCAGTTAGAATGAGGTCACGTTGGAAAACGAAACTGCAAGTGCTTTTATTGTTTTAAATCTAATTGCTTTTAAGGGTTTCGTAGCCAAAGGGTAAAAACAGGACAATGTTACTAAGACTCTACTGTCCTTAAGTCTGTGTGAAAATATTTTTAGCCCATCTTTTCTCTGAAAAATAATAACATGACAAAGGTACATACCGATGTACGATTTTTTTTACTAGCCCCCTATCCGGATTTTTGATGTTCTGTATCTTTGCAAATTTTCCTTTTTTTGGCAACCTGAAAAATATGGGTCCATTATTTTTGGATAGTATAAAAGACGGACTAATTACAATCACACTTTACTGACTGTCGCCAACCCTGTATTTTTTATTTCATTTATAAGAAGTGAATTTTATTCTCGTTCAGAAAACTAACAGTCAATAACTTAACTAGTCAAACAGGGTTCAAATAAAGTGTACAGAATATGATTACGAATCATATAAAGTTATATTATTACTAGCTGCGCCCCGCGGTGTTACCCGTGCCTAAAGTAGCCTATGTGTTAATCCAGGGTGTCATCTACCTGCATACCAATGCAAGCATGCATGCAAATTTTATCAAAATTAGTCTAGCCGTTTGCGCGTGAAGACGTAACAAACATACACATAGACACACACTCGCAAACTTTCGCTTTTATAATATAAGTGTGATTAAAACAGAGTACATTTCGTACTTAAGACTCATTATATAAGAACCTCTCTCACGGGTGCTGCATACAGCAGGACTGGTCGTTTATGTGTCGTTTACACGACGTTAGTAGCATGATCAAGTACTGCGCTTAGTTTCGTTATACGAACATTACTTCAAACACGCAATCACTTTCGTCTGAGAGTGCGAATCAGAAATAGGTATATGACTGTTGTAAGCACAAGATTTCGCACGGTTTCCGGACACTTCTCGTGACTCAATTCTCTTCAATTGGCGCCTGATGTGCTTAACACTTGTCAAAGTCGATGTCAAGTAACGCACAAATCAGAGGTTCGTTTCGCCATTAAGTTGGTATATGTCGGTCCCGCTAGAATATATCGTATCCGCTGCCTTCAGCATAAAGCGTTACGCGTATAAAAATAATTGATTTGTTCATTGATTCAGTGATAAGCCAGAAAAAGGCAATTTTCCAACTTGACCTGCCTATCCAGAATCGAACGCAAACTCTTGAGAAGCGGCCTTAGCCATTATTCACCATAGATCGGTAACCATAGATGCTATTACAGCTATTCCCGTGAGATCGCTATAGATGCTAAGCACATAGCCACTAAGTTCATGTGAAGCAAGCATTATAGACAGGTATTGCACTTGTCATAAAGTAATGCACTAGGGACGCCGCACCTTTGTCTCAAGACTAAATTGGAGCCATAATACCCGCTATAACATTCACTTGTTTAGTGAAAGTGGTTTTGTTTTCACGATTTGGTGTGGCTTTGTTTGCTTGACTTGAATAATCTAAGTTTAAATATTTTACAATGTCTTTTGTCGGTTTATATAGGTATACATACATACACACTATCGCGTTTCTTTTCCTAATGGGGACAAAACTTAGGGCTATTAGACCCGAAGGAAGGATACGTTTACTACAGTGGTGAAAAATATAATCATAAAAATAATGTTTCAAGACTAAAACCCGACTTCACCCCTAAACTACACAACCGATTTTCATATAATTTCTATGGGACCACCTTACGCATAACGTCCACCGCTGGACATAGGCCTCTCCCAAAGATTTCCAAAATGACCGATTTAGAGCGGCAAGTATACTTACACTTAAAAAAATTACAAATCAATCTAGGCGTCTTCGAATAATCGATGAATATACATACACAAAAACAAAAATAAAAGATCGTGGCGAAGATAACCTAGTCCTTTTTTGGAACTCGGTTAATAACAACGATATACATTAAGACTGATAACCTTTTTTTTAGTAGTCGTTTGAAAATCGCTCCCGCTGCCTCCTGTCACTCTGCTATTACTCCCGTTTTTGCAGCCGTGATAGATGTGCGAAGAATGAGGTCGCCTTGATGCATATTTAGCTAATCACGCCTGAATGACTTGTAGTCTCTTTAAGTCTACGCATCAACAATAGGTCTTTTTGTCTTCACTGCTGGAGCACGACCCTCTCTGTACTACCAGAGTCATACTTTGCCAGAGCACCTAGAGGATTTGGCCTACACTCTCCTGACTGGCCATACGGGTAGGAGAGACCTCATTGATGTTTATAAGCTTTGTTTAGCTTGTAATTCCTAAATAGCGTTCTACGACATCCACGGGAAGACTTGGAATGGTTCTATTCTACTCTGCCGGATACCACACGGATTTAGCATACGTTTACGCATAGTTGTTGATAACTATTCTAAAACATACATACCTTCTTACATATGTGCTATGTAGACCAACTGAAAGAAAAGTTGATTTGCCTAAGTTGATTTGATCCGCACGTGAAACTTTAAAAAATAAACACAATTTTATAATATAGCATTATCTCTTTGCGAGAATGATTTTTGGTTATCTAAAAAAACTCGAATCAGCTGATCGGTCAACTATTATGGGAAGGAAAAAATTACTTTTCATATTTCGATACGTGTTCCTCGGGAAGTAAATAAAATATATAAATGTATAGGTAAAAATTACACTACCTAATTGAGCTAGCCCCAAAGTAAGTTCGAGACTTGTGTTATGTTATACTAACTCAACGATACTATATTTTATAATAAGTATGTATATATAGATAAACATCCATGACCCAGGAAAATTTGAAAAAGGCCATTTTCCAACTTGCCCTGACCAGGGATCTCTCTCAAACTCTAGGTGGCGGTCTAGCATGGTAACCACTACGCCACGGAGGTCGGCAAAGTTGTTCAGTATCATGGGCTGAATACACCCTTTAAAATAGTTTCAGTATAGGTATTTTCTTAGAACTTATATTTTAAGAAGTCCGCTATATCTTGTGTCTTGAACCCTATTAGTTTTTGCGTTTGTCCTTGTTGTTATCCTGATAAATGTACTGCCGCTACGCCTCAAAGTTTTTACAGCGGCCTGCAAAAAGGTGATTCCACCTGAATCCTTACTAGGTTCACGAAGTTGACATAGAACAAGGCGATTAACACACTGCACCGCGCCCCGCTTTTTTGGAACGAAGTTCCTTATCGCGCGTTGTGGAAGGGGGCTAGACGGAAAAAATTAAGACCAAAAGTTGTAACGACACTTTTTGCTATAGTTGTAAGCCCTGCGGCGTGTTTCTCTCTCTCTCTCTCATAGTAACCTTAAAAGGAAGTTCGTTTCATCCGGGTGTCCCTTGACACCTCTCAAGGTTTTTTTGTATGTGATAGGTGGTGTGTGGCGCACTGTATGCAAATTTCTCAATTTGTATAGAAAACATCCTTATGAAGGTTCATGAAGTTGACATAGAACATTAAAGCGATTAGCACACTGCATCGCGCCCTGTTGCCTGGTGAGTAGCACACTGTGCAAGTATCTTAATTGGTATAGAAATATGCATACCAAAACACACTGAGACCGCGTCCCCGCGCATCGTTTTTGGATGGCGGCCTCGCACTACGTAGCGGAGCGCGGTGTAGTGTGTTAATCGCCTTAGTTATTATTAACATAATAACAACATTGACGACCTCTGTAGCCTAGTGGTCATAATGGCACGCTGTCAGACTGGAGGTCCCGGTCAGGTCAAGATGGAAAAATATCTTTTTCAGATTGACCTGGGTCATGGATGTTTATCTGTATGTATTTGTTATAAAACATAGTATCGTAAAGTTAGCATCACTTTGGGGCTAGCTCAATCTATGTAATTTGGCTGTAAATATTTTTGACGACCTCCGTGGTGCGTGGTCACCATGCTAGTCCGCTACACAGAGGTTCCGGGTTCGATCTCCGGTCAGGGCAAGTTGGAAAATGGCCTTTTTCAAATTGCCTTAGGTCTTGGATGTTTTCTATATATGTATTTGTTACAAAATATAGTATCGTTGAGTAAGTATCCCATAACACAAGTCTCGAACTTACTGTAGGGCTGGACAATCTGTGTAATTTGTCCGTATATATTTATTTATAACATAAAAAGTAAAATAACCTATTGCGACCACAATTTCAATCACAATTTCAGTGCGCGTCCGAGCGTCACAGTGTGCGCACGTCTGTAATAATGGCTCCTACGCTGTTGAAATTGCAATAACTGGGGCTCTTTAAAACTTATCTTACAAAATCTGAAACTATTTTAAGTGTGGATTCAATTCATGATAATAAACAACTTTCTCCAGTGAGCATATAACGAAGAAAAGACATACTCATAATAAATCAAACTACGGGCTTTACTAAATCACTTTAATATATTAAAATAACAGTCAAAAATTGAAAAAAAAAACGGTGTTTCTATACGAAAGTGTGTCGATTTTTTTCATGATTTTTGACTGTTCTTTTATTACCATTATACTATAGTGATATAGTATAGGCAGTATAGCTCGTGGGTCGATTTATTACGGGTATATCTCTTTCACGCTGTATATCGAAATGTAAAAAATAATTTTATGCCTTCAAAATAGTTTACTTTGATTTTTTTAAATAAATAAATATATAGGGACAAATTACACTGATTGAGCTAGCCTTAAGGTAAGTTCGAGACTTGTGTTGGATACTAACTCAACGATACTATATTTTATAACAAATACATATATAGATAAACATCCAAGACCCAGGAAAAATTTAAAAAGGCCATTTTCCAACTTGCCCTGGCTGGGGATCGAACCCAGGACCTCCGGGTTGGCGGTCTAGCGTGTTGACCATTACGCCATGGAGGTCGTCGTTTTGATTATTTATATTTGACTTAAGGGCAAATTTACAAGTACTAAATAACTTTCAAACAACGTGTAGACCGCTGACTTAGCTTACTTCCCAATCGCTACCCGCTCTCACTCGCAACTAAACCCTACGCCTGGTTTTTGCGCTCGGCCGTGATAAATGTATGTCCGAATGGGGCCACCGTGATTCATAACATTGCTAACTCGAGCTGTGACGTCACGTGATCAATGGATCGGATGATATCGCTGTATTTACGGCTGGCTTTATCCTAAATGCTTGCCTTGAGTTTGCTTTTTAGCGCTTGATCTTCAATTTTCGCCATAAACCTCGAGATAAGTTGAAAAAAGACTTGTCTCACACACACACACACACCATACAAAGACACCTTCACATATACATACACACACACACGCACACATACATCCTTTCGTTAATTACGCTGTTCTTTTTATCGCAGTGTGACTGTAGAAGTTGGTGAAGAATGGTTCTAACCAGGCTCAAGTCGACTAAGAAATCTGTAATTTTTTGATAATGTCCGAATGGGGCCACCGTGATTCATAACATTGCTAACTCGAGCTGTGACGTCACGTGATCAATGGATCGGATGATATCGCTCTATTTACGGCTGGCTTTATCCTAAATGCTTGTCTTGAGTTTGTTTTGTAGAGCTTGATCTTCAATTTTCTCCATTAAAAATGATAGACGTTTGTTATTCGTAAAAACTGCAATCACATACACCTATAAACACATGTACACACACATACAACATACACACACACACACACACACACATTTTTTTTTGTTAATAACGCTGCTCTTTTTATAACGGTGTAACTGCAGAAGTTGGTTGAAGGAAATAGAAATAAGTCCGAATAGGGCCACCGTGGTTCATAACATTGCTAACTCGATGTGTGACGTCTCGTGATCAATGGATCGGATGATATCGCTCTATTTACGACTGGCTTTATCCTAAATGCTTGCCTTGAGTTTGCTTTTTAGCGCTTCATCTTCAATTTTCGCCATAAACCTCGAGATAAGTTTAAAAAAGACTTGTCTCACAAATAATTGTGAAAATTGCACACACACACACCCTCTCACACACACGCACACCATACAAAGACACCCTCACGCATAAATTTTTTGTTAATTACGCTGTTCTTTTAATCGCGGTGTGACTGCAGAAGTTGGTTGAAGGAAATAATCCTAAGAATGGTTTTAAATATGCTGAAGTCACTAGAAATCTGTTATTATTTGATAATTTCCGAATGGGGCCACCGTGATTCATAACATTGCTAACTCGAGCTGTGACGTCACGTGTTCAATGGATCGGATGATATCGCTCTATTTACGGCTGGCTTAATACTAAATGCTTGCCTTGAGTTTGTTTTGTAGAGCTTGATCTTCAATTTTCGCCATAAACCTCGAGATAAGTTGAAAAAAGACTTGTCTCACACACACACACACACACCATACAAAGACACCTTCACATATACATACACACACACACGCACACACACATTCTTTCGTTAATTACGCTGTTCTTTTTATCGCAGTGTGACTGTAGAAGTTGGTGAAGAATGGTTCTAAACAGGCTCAGTGTAATTTTTTGATAATGTCCAAATGGGGCCACCGTGATTCATAACATGGCTAACTAGAGCTGTGACGTCACTTGATCAATGGATCAGATGATATCGGTTACGAGTACTTTTTACCTTTCCCTTTTTTAAAACGTCTCTATTTACAGCTGACTTTATCTTACATGTATTCCTTGAGCTTCCTTTTTAAGCGCTTGATCTTCAATTTTGGCCATGAACCTGGAGATAACGTACAAATATTAACTTGTTCCAGTTGTTCCTAAGCTTCGTAAATCAATAACCACAGATGTACCGGATGGCAAATTTCCTAGTTTTTCCTCTCTTTCCTGAGAATAACAAGATAAACAGCTATATATGTTAGTAGATGATAGGATATTCTTTACTTAAATAACTTTTTTTCTTGTTTTTGTAGAATGGTTAATGGTTTGGTTCTAAAACGTGTTGTATGATTCTGATATTGTAACTTGAACTAAATTACATACATACATACTATCACGTCTTTATCCCTAATGGGGCAGACAGAGCATTTTGTGTCTAGCGGTTCTATGCAGAGCCAAGGGCCGCAAGACTCAAAAGCCACTTTTAGCGTCATGGTGGGCGAGAAGATGGAAAAGCAATCAATACAGTGATGGGTTGCTAGCCGCATCGCCTGTTAACATGATTTGCATTTTTGCCCATTCCTTCGATCGGCTTTTACGATCTGCGTAGGAAGAGAAGCAGCTGGTACATTCTAAGTTTTTTTTATTTCTCCCAGACCAGCATGGGAGCTAGTTTAAATAATGACTGTCAATAAGTTAATGTGCATTTTAAAACAGTGATTACTGTGGTCGTTCATAGAACAAAAAGTGTCATCATCGTCGGGTCTTTGTGTCTCCACTGCAGGAGCACGATCCTCTCTGTACTACCCGAGCCATACTTGGCCAGAGCAGTCAGGGGACTTGGCCTACACTTTCCTCGCTGGCCAGACGGGTAGGAAAGGTCTCATTGATGATTATAAGCTTTGTTTAGTTTGTATTTCCTAAGTCGCCTTCTACGACATCCTCGGGAGGAGTGGTCCTATTCTACTCTGCCGGAAACTACACGGCAGAAAAACAAATAGTGTCTTCTTCTTATCGTGTGTGTTAGTGGCGGTTTCAAAACTCTGACACTAGTGACTAGTGTCAGAGTTTTGAAACCGCCTAAAAGGCCTCTGACATGGTTTTAGGTAACGACCAATGTCAACGACAGTGACCGGGACAGACGGCTTAAAGCACGGATCATCTTACTTATCAGACATTCATGTGATCAGCCTACAATGTCCTAACCAAACTAGGAACAACACAAAGTCGTTGCCCCCGCCGGGAATCGAACCCGCGACCTCCGGGTATAAGCCGAACGCTTTAACCACTACACCACGGAGGCAGTTTACACAGCACAAATAGTGTAAAACATACCTATTCCCAGTCAATTATTTTAGCCCACTCACATCACGCGAACTTTCGGCTGTATCATGAATACAAGAAATAATTCCATTTTATAGCGAGTGGCGTGACTGCGAACGTGTACGGATAGCAAAAAAGTTTCAACAGCTGTCAACTCCGGTTTCGGATTTTTCACGTTGGTTTTCGAGTGAGCAGATAAAGATATGAGCGGTTTGTAAAAATATGGTGTGTAGAATATACAACGTGGAAGGGATATACCTGTTATAAATCGAACCACGGCCCATACAAGATCAGTATAGTATAATAGAATTAATATTAATGAAAAACAACAAACAATATTTTTGGCATTTCCATACTAAAGTGTGCAGCCACCCGGGCAATTCGTATGGGAATGTCGATTTTTTTACTGTAATTTCTTATGCTTGAATAGCCCGTGGTAAGATTTTTATGGGTATGCTCCCATGCTGGTCTGGGAGAAACTTAGAATGTACCAGCTGCTTCTCTTCCCGCGCAGATCGTAAAAGCCGATCGAGGGAATGGGCAAAAATGCGAATCATTTTAACAGGCGATGCGGCTAGCAACCCGTCACTGTATTGATTGCTTTTCCATCTTCTCGCCCACCATGACGCTAAAAGTGGCTTTTGGGTCTTGCGGCCCTGGGCGCTGCATAGAGCCGCAAGACCCAAAATGCTCTGTCTGCCCCATTAGGGATAAAGACGTGATAGTATGTATGTATGTATGTCCCTTCCATGTTGTGTATTTATATCGACGAGTTTTTTTTTACTGTGTGGTTTTTTTATTCGTTGTATAGGTACAAATTTGTCGTAGTTTTACGCAAGTCGACCATCATTTAACCTTTAACGATAATCCTTTTTCCTATTTTTATAAACATAATGTTATTTTGCCTAAAACTAGCTCACTATAATAATCTGTGGTACTGTCTTTGTAGACATTGTGGTGTCAAGTTTTATTGAATTGATTTTATTGACTTTTTCCACTATAAAATATAACCTACACAAAGAAAGAAAGAAAGAAAGAAAGAAAAATGCTTTATTTGACACAGATACAACATTAAAACAATTTTCTTAAACATATATATGGGCATGTTTGTGCCTGTACCAAAAAGGCCTCCTCTCAGCATAATGTTGTGACGAGAGCCACAACGCTGGTCTTCCGAGGATACCGACATAAAGACTTAATTTACATAGAACAAAAACAAAAACAAACATTACACAAGCAGGCTAGGTGGCGTTACACTATTTTTATTTATAGAATAGATATATGTATATATATATTTAAACAGATAAGTATAATGTATATAATAAAAACAATATAAAGTATCAGTATAAAACCTACATACATAATTTGCAATAACGCTGCTTAATCAAGACATCTGCCTATTCAGAACTAACTCTTTGAATTTTACTTTAAAAGTACGAATAGTAAGACATCTCCTGATGGGCGGTGGGATGTTGTTCCAACACTTTGTAGCAGCGTACCTAAAACTATCACGAAACGCAGCGGTTCTATGCCTGGGGATGGCTAAGCAGTCAGGTTCTCTTGCTCGTTGGCTGAATTTTAGTTTATTGAATAAATATGGCGGATTTTTACTCTTGATTATACCAAAGAGCAGTGATGCAAGGTGAAGGGTACGTCTAGAGTCCATATTAAGTAGTTTGTTTCGATTAAGATAGGGCGTTATGTGAGCTCGTCTGGGAATGGAAAAACAATATCGCGCACAGGAATTTTGCACGCGCTGAATCAGTTTTTTTGTACGAACAAGTAAACAGTTTCCAGTGACCACATCAGCATAGTTGAGCTTCGACAAAATTAGCGACTCACAAAGGTAAATTCGAGATTCCACACTAAGGTAGTCACGGATCTGATACAGAACTTTAAGACGGTAATAACAGGTTCTAACAGTTTCCATAACGTGATTTTCAAATTGCATGTTGCTATCCATTATTACGCCCAGATTCCTAGCTTCCGAGACCTCCTGTATTTGTGTGTCTTTTAAGTTTATTACAGGTTTATGGTCTTTGATTTTAGAGATCTGAAGTTTAGTTCCCAAGACTAGATATTTTGTTTTGCTAGGATTCAAAACAAGTCCATTATCATCAGACCACTCAGCCACCCGTTTTAGATCGTCGTTTAATTTACTAACTGCAGTTAGAGTGTTACAGGGCTCGAAAGTCTGATAAATTTGGAGGTCGTCCGCGTAAAGATGATGTTCGCTGTTATTTATGCACTCTGGTAAGTCTGCGGTATACAATATAAATAATATAGGCCCTAATATTGATCCTTGCGGAACTCCTTTCTTTACGGGTTCATTTTTCGAGACCAGTTTGGTACCATCGCTATTAGTGATTTCTACTCTTTGGTAACGATCGGTTAGATAACTGGAGAACCATTTTATTGTCTGAGCATCGAATCCATAGTACACCAGTCTGGCCAGAAGCAGCGTGGAATTGATTGTGTCAAAAGCTCGTGAATAATCCAGCAATACAAGAATTGAACCCTCCCCTATATCTCTTCCAGCTAGTATATCATCCACTACATCTATAAGTGCCGTGGCTGTGCCTCTACCCGCACGAAAGCCAGACTGCTTACAAGGTAAGATATTATTAGCGTTCAAGTATTCTACCATTTGATTACAGACTATTTTTTCCAGTATTTTTGAGAGAAATGGCAAAATACTTATTGCACGGAGATCTTTATAATCCTTAGGGCTACTGACTTTCGGGATTGGTTTAACTATGGCATTTTTCCATAGGTCTGGGAAGACGCCTTCTGCAAGAGACATATTCAAGATTGCAGTAATAATTGGCAAAGTTCGCGGTAGGGTCAACATTATCATGTCTAGTGATATACCATCTACGCCTTGTGCATTAGTGGTAATTTGTTTTATAGTTTTCAAAACAGTTGCTTCATCTACTGGCTTTAAGCTAAATACCGAAGTACTATGCCTGTTAAACCAAAAATTTACTAGTTTGGTTATATTTGGGGAAGAATTGTTACCAGGGATATCCAGAAAATGATTATTAATTTTGTCGGGGTTACTAAGATTATGAGGTAAATCTGTATGTTGTTTATTAAAATTAATAATACACGTTGACATAATAAATAAATAACCGGCCAACAGCGAGTTGGACTCGCATATTAAGTGTTCCGTACCATGATCTATAAAAAACACGTTATTGTATGGGGGCCCCACTTTTATATTCATATTATTCTATTTTTAGTGTTTGTTCTTATAGCGGTAACAGAAATACATCTTCTGCAAAAATTTCAACTGTTTAGCTATCATGCTTTATTAGATACAGCCTGATGACAGACAGACGGATTGAGAGACAGACACACAGACATACAGACGGTCAGACGGACAGCGGAGTCTTAGAAATAGGGTCCCATTTTTACCCTTTGAGTATATGGAACCCTAAAAAAGATGGAGACTATCCTTTTTTTGCCAACCATACCCCCTAAACAATGCTCGAGCACTATTTCACTTACGGTCACCGGGCATTCTAAGTGATGTTGATTCCGAACTATTGGGCACTCATTAGTTTTTGTGACCGATGCTTTTCTGTAGCCCTAAAATGACGCTTTTATTGCTTTGGGACTGAGCGAGTTTATTTACGTACTACAATTTTTTGCTCAGTGTTGTAAAAGTTCTTTTTAGGGTTTCGTTCACAAAGAGTGAAAACGGGACTCTATTACTAAGGCTGTATCTAATGAACCATGATAATTAGACAGTTCATTTTTTTACAGATGATGTATTTCTATTGTCGCTGTAACAACAGATACAAAAAAAATATTTTATTATAAAAGTGTTGTGTTGTAAAAGTTCTTTTTAGGGTTCCATACACAAAAGGTAATATTTTTTTATAGATAATAGTACGAAACCCTTCGAGCGAGTGCGTGCGAGTCCGACTCGCACTTTGCCGGTTATTAATGGCTCTGTATTCATTCTTAGTGTCAGCATTTGTTAAATATGCGCTAAAAGGGCAAAATGTACCTTTATACCCATATTTTTTTAAAATCACATTAACACTTAAAAACTTGGATATTTTTTCTATGTCCAACAGTGCACATTTATGCGGCTGAAATGATAATGAGGATATTTTTTTCTATCAAACCTGGACAAAGAAAACGCATTAACAAGTTCATGCGACTACAAAGAAGCTATTTATTTTATAAATTGTCCTTCGTAGCGAGCCTGACTTTTAAAAAGTATTTTTAGATAGACATACAGACAAACAGACATACCACTTTTGAACGGCTGAACTGAATGACAAACATAACCTAAGATCCAAGGCAAGGGAACTTACTTTCACGTCAAAAAAAAAACAACATCGAAATCGGTCCAGCTGTTCAAGGGCTACGATGTCACAAATAGACAGAAAGACAGACCAACAAACGTTAGCGTTTATTTAATACCCCTTTTTTTGTCGAGGGTTAAAACACAGTATTGTGAACTGTGAACCTAACGCGCCTTAAGAGGCCGTCTATTAAATTTGACAAATTTCACTCAACTTTGCGTCGTGTTTTTGAGAAAACTACAGGATTATCATTAAATTTATTTATATATTATGAAAGATAATATCATATTATTTAGCATGAGTGAACCATTTTGCCTATGAACTTGCTTGTTTTAGTATAATTCACTGGAATCCAACGTGCGTTTTGCCAAATTTCGCAAGACGCGTGGCGGGGCTTTCGAGATTTTCAAATGATTTAATCATTAACACCCGGTAAAAAAAATACACAAATATAGCTGAATAAGTATTTTCTGACATGAGTGAAGCTTTTTTCATTGTTTTATTTAAATTCACAACGAAAAAAAATCAACAAGTCGCGTAATTTTCGCCGAAATCGATGTAAATAAAGTCGCTTGTATTTGTGTTTTGAGCTCCTATTTTAGAAAAATAAAAATAACGTTACAAACGCCATTTCATGCCCTTTTTAAATATGCCAAACACATCATAATTATATTTTTTTAAATAATGTAAAAAAATAAAATCATATCGCATAAAAATTTATTTAAATAGGATGCGGTTTACCCTCCGACGGCAGTCCGCGCGCAGCGCTTACAGCGAGAGGACGTATTTCTTTGCGCCAACGCCGACCTCGTAGTCACTGTGCGATGACGTGCGCAAACCATAGAGTGACTGATAGGATTTGATCATTGGAAAACTTGATTACTTATAGTAATTTATTTGTGTCGTTGAACGTACTGTCGTAAATATAATGGGCTATCGGATAAATTTTTCAAACTTGAAAAGAAATAGAAAATTTATCAAGTTCTCCCTAATTGCCCCGTATTTCTGAAATGAAGATGTTGCTCCCATTCCATCGCTGGGCGGTGGTGTTCAGCGCTGGTGTGGCCCTAGGCCATATGCGCAGGCACTGTCTGCTCCGCGGTGGAAAGGGACGCGATGTAGCGGCCATTTTAAGAAATTCAGTTTACATGAAAATGCGATTTCACTAATATCGTCTAAGTAACCAAACATAATTATTGAAAGATTTTTTATATTTAATTTGCCGTACTCATTTGGGGAGTGTAGCACGGCAGCTGAGTGCTGGCACCGAATGCCGTCCTCCACACCCCAAATTTAAGATGAAACAAATTTTGAAAAATCAATAAAAAATAGTTAAATTCATTTTTATTCCAAAAATTTGTTAGTAAAAACTTTAATTTGGAGAATACAGTCTCCGATTATGTTGGAGGATGCGGACGAAAAAAAAAATAGAATGAGCAAACGAGCTAAAAATAGAACGTTGATAATGTGAAACGGAAAAATAAATACTATGGTGCCACTAATTCTGCAAAAGGCAAAAAGTTAGCTTAAGTAAGTCACTAGACAAGACGTTTGTCAGTTTGGTGTCTAGACTGGACCTGATTTGTTAATTAAAACTGAAATTATCAGGCGAGACGATGAGATTTGGGAAAATAAAATGTAAGACGGGTTGATACATTTTTATCATAAATTATTACTACTGGAAATCATCGATCCGCCTAAATGTCGTTCAATGAAACTCCTGCAGCTATTAGCCCTATATTATAATTAATACGTGCTTGTACCTTCAATAAGTATCCTAGCTATTGTTACGAAAGTGGGGTTTGAGATTTGGAAAAAAATGCCAACACTCTTCTTAGGGAATTTATTCACTATGCAACTAAAGATTGACACACTAATATGGTCTTCGAAACGTCCATTGTCCAAGTCTTCATGCAGTCATAGTCCAAAATTCGTCGCTGAAGTTGTATAGGTTACGCGCCGATAATATTTGTTAAATCTCTTTGAAGTTATCTCACCACTTTTATATATGCCTGCCAAGGTACGAGAATAGATACTTCTAGAAAATTCATGTGCTTGACCCTCCGTCACCCCGACTTAGAATGTTAGTGTTGGTTGACCGATGTGAACTCGGGATTATTCTCAAACATTCCACAACCTTCTTTTTAATTCTTCATCATTCTGGATTATTCTATAAATTTCTAGAACATTCCACATTATTTTAGAACTTGCTAATTCTTCTGGAATTCTCTACTTCTAGTAGCTTTGCGACACTATTTCTCATCATTGTGCTAAATTTCAATCAACAATCCGTTTATATGTTAGATATTATTTGTTTTGAGCACGCAAGGTTTAAAACGGTAGTCAGATTTGCGTGCTAACATGAGGCTTTTCTGCAATAATTTTAATCGAAAATCTGAAGCAAATGTAGCGTTTCCTGTCAAGCAGATTTGTATGTGTACTTTTTAAATGTATACTCAGACAAATTATACCAATCTTCTTAATTCTACAGTTTTATTTATTTTATTCGATAATAAGGAAGGCAACTTCTACTCTAGCGATGCAGTCGTGTGTTTCATGAACGCGCTACTGCATCGCAACATTCTCCATCGGTTTATGACCAGCGACTGCATAGCTACCAAAGAATTCACCGTGTGCTACCTCCCTAAACTCCTTTTCATTCGATATACACGCTGACTTTTCATTGGTTTTGAAAAAAAAATGTCATCGTGTAAAAAAATTCTTCTATACATATTTGTGTATGACAAGACAAAAATGTTGCGAAAATGACTTCTGATCGAGACCACGTAGTGTTAAATAAAAGATTCGCATAGATTCCATGACACGTGTTTATCTCCACCGTCAATGCCCTAGAATCTTGTAAAAAAAATTTCACCAAAGACATTTAATTTCTACCTTCATTATTTATTCAGAATGAATTCTCACCAACCGGTCAATTAGTGCTGCCAATTTTTAAAATATCCGTCTGTTCGTTACAACTTGCCACAGATACCCGACCGTACGAACGTACCAACTGTATCAATCGACTTCCACTTAGGTTTTATTAATTTAGCAACACTTATGACAACTGCCAATACTGTTTACAAATCATGATACTTATTAGCTACAACAGATCTAAGAGTTTTAAATAAAAGTAATACTTAATAGTAGTTACGCCTGACCAAAACTGCCGCGTGAGCTCGATGAACTCTGTCGGGCCGGCCAGGTGGTGGTACTACTAATTGATCTCACGATTTTTTGTTTCTGAATTTTTGTTTTAACTAGCTATTTAGGTATTAATAACGATCCTTATGAAGTGGCTTTCGGCACTAAAACCATTGAAAAATCACCATGTAGAGAGTAATACGGAGTAATATGGCTTACAATCAATGATAAGTAATACTTTGTACTACCTAATTTGCTAAAACTTGCCTTATTTAAGTTTCTATACAAATTAAATAATACTCAACTTTGCTAAAGTACCTGGGTGACCGAGCTTTACTCGGTTACATATCAAACATTAACTACATTTTAAACTTGTCTAAAAACAATACAAAGTAAAAAATTATATATAAACTTGAACATAAAAAAACAAAAGTACTCATTAACAGTCACCGAGTGGGATTCGAACCCGTAACACTCTTTCTAGCGGTCCGCATCCTTAACCGCTGAGCCAAACGGATGGCGGCCGGTGCGGAGAAATTAGCGACTATATTCTGCGTAAAAAGAAAAACGCATGAAAACTCGACAACACGCGTTTTCCCAAATATAAGACTAATCTAGATCGATTATTTACCGCTGAAAACCCCCATATACCAATTTTCAGCAAAATCGTTAGAGCCGTTTTCGAGATCATCGAAATTTATAAATATATTTGTTTACTATTGTGTATCTTATATTGTAAGTATAGCTGTTGGTCATCCGAATGTATAAAATAAATAAAATAAAATAAATAAAATAAATAAATATACCTACAAGAGTTGCTCGTTTAAAGGTATAAGTTAAAGAATAGAAGTCTCCATTATTATCACCTTCACGATTTATCATATTATTTTATCATAATATTTTTTAATTACCCGTAATCCAAAGCACTCAAGGATTTAATATTCATATATTATTACTCGCATTTAAATTAAGATGGCATTTGTAATAAAACTTTTACCAAAATTTGAATAATATCTGTTAGTTTATACCAGTTAGTAAGTTAGAAAATCTTTATTGCACCAAAACATAATGTACCACCAGTATATTTAACCAAAAAACATCAACGATCGCCGAGCGCGCTACACCGCTCTTTACGTCGCCTACGTAGCTCTGTGTGTGTGAGCGGCATGTCGTTGTGTGCGTACGCCCGCTGCCAGCGTGCAAAAGATTACAGCGGGCTCTTAAGAGTCCCCTTACCCTAGACTTCTCCATACAAACGTAGTCTACGTTTAATTTTGAAACCACATGTCAGATTTCGGTAAAAATTGGTAATTGTAAAGAAATTGCAATTATCTAGGGTAATAACTGGTTTCCTATACTATAATAAAATTATGAACTGGAAAGAAAATATAACGATTTAGAAGTTTCCCATACTGATGGTCAAAAATGATATAAAACACTATATTCTATTTTAAGTTCATATTTTAACTGTGGGAAGTTATTACCCTAGATAATTGCAATATCTTTGAAATTACAAAATTTTGCCGAAGTCGGGCATGTCGTTTCGAAATAAAACGTAACTACGTTTGTATGGAAAGTTGTATTTTGGTCTAGGGTAAGGGGACTCATTCCTTTTAGTCTTTATGTCGACCGAACATTCACACCCAGTCTCCTTTATAAACTACTGACCTAAAACTGGTATTCGTAAGTACTTAAGAAACTTGGAAACTCCGAAACCCCCACGTCAATAGGCCCAAACTTCCATCGAGCTAAACATGATTAATGTTACATTAATGGCGTAACGGCGTATTGTCTACGCCATTTTGTTAATGTATCTAGATAAAGACGCCACGCCACTTTGGAGATTTTGTGTGCTGATATTACCCGTTATGGGGGTAATGGGATGCCGTTTAAGATTTTGGAGCTATTTTTAGAGGATAGAGGATATATAGATAGGTATGAAATATCCGGCCAAGTGAAATGTCCGTATCATTATCTATAAAAAAATATGTTTGCTGTATGGGAGCCCACTTAAATGTTAATTTTATTCTGTTTTTATTATAGCGGAGTTGTTTTTATAGCGGAGACCGTAATACTGTCTGTGTCTAGCTATCATATGTCATGAGAAACAACCTGGTGACAGACAGACGAACGGCAGACATAACCTAAAACTTATAACACTTTCTTTTTTATCAGGGGTTAAAAACAAATAAAAAAACATAAATTATGAGAAATAAACCAAAGTTTAAAATACAAATGCAAAATGAATGGAAGATAATAACATTCCGCAGTAAATAGGTAAGACTGAACAAGTTTAATTTCCGGCTGTAATGGCGGGCTTTTCTACTTTTCCAATTTAATTGCAACTGCTTTTGCATTGCAATGATTTCTCGTATTTTTGCTATGTATTAGGTACCTGCATAGATATTTATGATGGATAGATCGTTTATTTGTTGTTGTTGTTTTGTGTGTTAAGTGGCTAACACTAGTGTCTTTACTGCCTCCGTGGTGTAGTGGTTAGAGCGTTCGGCTCATACCCGGAGGTCGCGGGTTCGATTCCCGGCGGGGGCAACGACTTTGTGTTGTTGTCCTAGTTTGGTTAGGACATTGCAGGCTGATCACCTGATTGTCTGATAAGTAAGATGATCCGTGCTTCGGAGGGCACGTTAAGCCGTCGGTCCCGGTCACTGTCTTTGACATTGATCGTTACCTAAAACCATGTCAGAGGCCTTTAAGGCGGTCTAAAAACTCTGACACTAGTGTTAGTCACTAACACACACGATGAGAAGAAGATTAGTGTCTGATATTTAAGCTGCCTAAAGGCATTTGACATCGCTTGACGACTGACATTCAATGATGACAGCTGGCACCAACGGCCTTTCGAAGCACGGAGGAGCTCGAAAGATATACATGCCACTTGTGGTCACCCATCCAAGTCCGGACCACGCCCGGTATCGCTTTACTTGCGAGAGCGCTGGTAATGCGCACTCCACCGCCACCGAGCTCCGTTTATTTGAGGGCCACAATACTAAATGACGTAAATAATAGGAAATACTAAATGACGTACATAATATGTACAAATATATTTATATAAAAAAATTTTAAAGTTTAAATGGAAAACTTTATTGGAAAAATAAAATTGAAAGAATTTTTTTGTTGTATGTAAGTTTTGAGTAAACTCGTAAATGGGTGCTGACGGGAGGGATTGTTTTACCCTTTGGGTACGGAAACCTTACAATGGAGTAAAATAGGCCTAGAGACCTTTGCCCAGCACTAAGACTTACGTCAGCTCGGCTTAGCTTTTTTGACTTCTTACATACATACATACATATTTTCACGCCTGTTTCCCATGGGGGGAGGCAGATATATTTTTGACTTCATAGTATTTATTAACGTAATTTATTTTTGTTAACTCGTCCGGAACTTAGGAAGCATTTCATGTTGAAATATGTCAAAATTATATTATTATAAGTATTTATTAATCAAAAGATATAGGTAATATTAATATGACAAAGCCCTTCCCGCAAGAAATCTGCCAAGAAACAGAAAAAGCATGGTATAATAAAACGAGGTATTCTCTTCCCGAGATGGAACTTGACTACGTCACGAAAGTGT
The DNA here is from genome assembly GCA_963555685.1 of Acrobasis consociella. Taxonomy (NCBI): domain Eukaryota; kingdom Metazoa; phylum Arthropoda; class Insecta; order Lepidoptera; family Pyralidae; genus Acrobasis; species Acrobasis consociella. Next base: position 2,962,418 of record OY743118.1, read on the forward strand.
TGCCACTGATTGTTCTTTTCAGTAAATTTAAGGAGTTTCTTAATTAGTTCATGAATATTAAATAAAATATTAAGTAACTTAGCTAATTAGTATATAGCGATTGTCGCGTGATTCATCAATTCAATATTTTATAAATTGATATAATGGATTATTAATTCGAAATTGGTATATAAAGTTCAAAAATGCATTACGCTCGGGTAATTCAATTTCACACAGTGGCAACACATCAAACTGATGACGTAGTCAAGTTCCACCTAGGTCATCAGCTGTTACGGGAAGAGAATACCTTATTTTATTATTTATACCATGAGAAAAAGGATGCACGTACAGCTCTCTTGACGTCACAGCCTATTGGGTCTCGCGCGTACGAAAGAGATAGTGAGATGTCCACACTAAGCTCCCACTCTTATATTTTATATGCCAATTGCTGCCATGTTCTTGCTGTTTAAAAAGAATATTTCTTTTCAGTGGTACTCTTTGTTTCATATAAAATATTTATCGAAAACCTACACATAAAAATAGCCTATTCTGTTGGTTGTATGTTCATGTAATATTTGCTGATGTATTTACCTACCAGGGCTTCACACGCGGCATCTATAATATAAAGATGTAGGTACATTATAGCACGATACATCTCATTGAAAGAAAGAAAGAAAGAAAAATGCTTTATTTGACACAGATACAACACTAAAACAATTTTCTTAAACATATATATATTTCATTACATATTTCCATATAAATCGTCAGGGGTGCCATTTTTCAAATGCGGAGTCACTAAACGAAGGGTTTTTTGTATGGAAAAACCATTCATTTAGGTGACTCCGCGTTTGAAAAATGGCACCTCAGGAGACTACAAACGACAGATATAATGATTTATTACATACTAGCCAAAGCCCGCGACTTCGTTCGCGTGGACTTTATGTCTCTGGAAAATGCTCATCAGTCTGAACAACTTTTACTAAGGCGACATTTTTATATCTCTTATAGTTTAGCTGGACCATTATGGTTTTCCATCAGGCGTTCTATTTTCCAAAATCTTACCCTATATGTTGCCCAGGCTTAATAGCTATATAACAAAAAAAGTTTCATTCGAATCCGTCGAGTATTTCCGGAGATTAGCGTGTACAAACAGACATACAGACAAACAGACAGACTTTTTTTTTAAATTTTTACTCTATTACTATGCCTCCATCGCGCCCAATATTTTTTTTGGAAATATATTTAATGTACTTAAATATATTTCCAAAAAAAATATTGGGGTCAAGTCTGTTTGTCTGTTTGTCTGTTTGTCTGTATGTCTGTTTGTACACGCTAATCTCCGGAAATACTGGACGATTCGAATGAAACTTTTTTTACTGTTTTATTATATGTGATAGATATAGATTACATCCTGACGATTTCTACGGAAAGATATAATGAGATGTGTCGTGCTATAATGTACATCTTTACTTTATAGCTGCTTTGTGTGAGGTTTTAAAGGTTTTTTAACCTAATACTTTCGACTCACGATCATTTCCAAACCGTCTTAAAGAGATTTATTCCTGAAGTGCCATTTTTGAAACGCGGAGCAACCAAAACGAATGGTTTTTCCATACAAAAAACCGTTCGTTTAGTGACTCCGCGTTTGAAAAATAGCACCTCTGCTGTCTCAAGTTAGTAGAAAACTAGTGCAATCTGGGGCGGTTTCTATTTCTATATACTCGACCCTGAAGGCCCAACTGGGAAATCTGCCTTTACGACTTTACAGCGAAAGTTCGCGATTGTAACTGTGTAGTTTAATTTAAATGTAATTGTGTGGGTAAGCAATTAAATTTAATTGAAATGTAATTGTGTGGGTAAGCAATTAATTTTAGTTGTTTTGTGACATCTTGTATTATGTGAAATTTCTATGGGGTTAGGTCACAGATTACTAATAAGTTACTACGTAAGTTAGGTATGGTTTTGTAATTGTGTACTGAGAAAAATGGATAGAGACATCAGGCCAATTGCGAGTCGGACTCGCAAAGGAAGGGTTCCGATCCCATTATTAAAAAAAAATACGTTTATTGTATGGGAGCCCCACTTAAATATTCATAATATTCTGTTTTTATTATTTGTTTTAATAGCGTAAAATTTTGACGGTCTAGCTTATGTTTATGAGAAACAGCTTCGTGAAGGACAGACAGCGAAGTCTTAGTAATAGGGTCCCTTTAGGTACGGAAACCTTACAATGGAGTAAAATAGGCCTAGAGACCTTTGCCCAGCATTAAGATTTACGTATAAATATTATCTTTATCCATCTATCTTAAGGTCTTTTTAGTCTCCACTGCAGAAGGACAACCCTTTTCTTGCTAATAGAGCCATACTTAGCCATAGCAGCCAGAGGACTTGGCCTATACTCTCCACGCTGGCCAGACGAGTTAGAGAGGTCTCATTGATGTTATGTGCTTTGCTTAGCATGTATTTCCTTAGTCGCCTTCGGAAAGACTTGGAATGGCCCTATTCTACTCTGCCGTAAACCACACAGCGGTATAAATACCTATATACCATCAAAACCAAAATCGAACCCTTCAATCTGTTTCAGTCTGTCTGTTCGTATAATGTAGGTATACTGTAATTTCTCCTCAACACGTGTTCCAACGAGCCCAACCACTAAAGTATTCGTAAAGCGATATGAATAAAATCATTATTTACGCACGGGGCATTTTATGGCAACTCTCTCGTAATAGGCATGTTCAGCTGAACATAAAATCCTATTTTATTTTATACCCTGCCTTCAAACGTGTGCAGTTACGTAATGTTATCTTTTTTACCATTATATGTAAGTACATAGTCATACTCGTTATTTATGAACCGACTTCCAAAAAGAGTAGGTTAGTAATTCGCCGCGATCTTTTTAGGGTTCCGTAGCCAAATGGCAAAAACGGGACCCTTATAGATTCGTCATGTCTGTCTGTCTGTCCGTCCGTCCGTATGTCACAGCCACTTTTTTCCGAAACTATAAGACCTTATACTGTTGAAACTTGGTAAGAAGATGTATTATGTGAACCGCATTAAGGTTTTGACACAAAAATAAAAGAAAATTAAAAAAAATTGGGGGTTCCCCGTACTTAGAACTGAAACTCAAAAATTTATTTTTCATCAAACCCATACGTGTGGGGTATTTATGGAAAGGTCTTCAAAAATGATATTCAGGTTTCTAATATCATTTTTTTCTAAACCGAATACTTTACGCGGGAGACACTTTTATATATGATGTTCATTACCATAAAAACTACCAGCGAAAATTGGTTTGAACGATATCTAGTAAGCAGTTTTTTTTAATACGTCATAAATCATAAACGGTAATTTACCTTTCATTCAATCAACTCAAATATAAAAATTAAAAAAAAACATACTGCAAGACTTTTATATTATGTTATTTGCTACAACGGAACCCTTCATGGGCGAGTCCGACTCGCACTTGGCCGCTTATTTTTGTTTCATGTATGATCACCGATTATTCGAAGACTCTTGGACCGATTTTAACAATTATTTATTTGTTTAAAGGGTATACTTGTCAGGTGGTTCCATAGAAATTTTATCAAAATCGGCTGTGTAGTTTGGGGGTGAAGCCGGTTCTTCTTCTTCTTATATTTAAGAGCTGGGCTCTTGTCGGTGGAGTGCTTTCCATGTCTCTCTTCCTTCCGCTAAGTTCTTAACCTCTTTATATGTTTTCACGTTATTAAGATGAAACTTTTTGAAGTGAAAACTTCTTTAGCGGCGTTGTGCACTTTTTTTGGAATGGGTAAAAAATGTTAAACTCGCGTCAGGACACGTGACCTGATCGGAAATTCGTAAGACGGCGCAGGGCGCTTGCGCGAATGTTGGTGTGTGTTTATGTTACAGCGTGCTACACGCATCCATGGATGGTGACAGCTGATGGCTCTACCGTCTGTGTAGTGGCCATACTGCTGTGTATTTGAAAATGATTTTGTTGAAAATGAATTTGGTCATGCTTGTGACATTTGTGACAGACAGTGGTTCAGAAAAGATTTGAAATATTTTATACTGATAATTAAAGCAATTCGTGCAAAATTATTCCCTAACCATTCCAAAATATCAAAAATGCACAACGTTAATATTCAAGTTTTCACTTCTGCCGGCACTCCCAGAGTGCAACCCGTCGTTTTTTTTATTCGATAAACTTCAACGGGTGCGGGTGACTTGCGAGGTCTACAGCTTACAGAGCTACTAGTATTAATTCTGTGATCACGTTTAGCGTATGGTTACATAAAATGCTGAAAATACTTAGGTACGTATGTAAAATGGAATGGCCTTACTTATAAATCTGAGTAGGTATACGAGTAATACATAAAATACCAATAAAATATAACTTTCACGCCCAAAAATTATACAGCCATATCACGCGCGCGAAAGTTTATTTGAGGAAAATGCTATACAGTAGCAGAAGGGACAAATAACCGGGTAAATTATGTACTGCATATAAATAATGTGGACCGGCGTATTTCAGGGACGTAAAATAAATAATGTGCACAAAAAGAACTTCTATTTATACTAGTGGCTCTTTCGTAGACCTCACGAGTCTGTCTTTGCGACTGAATAAATGTTTACTGCGCATCTTAATGGCTCCACCACTTACAAAATTTGCAAAACTAAATTGATTGAATGAATAATTTTGGTCATAAACTTTTTGAACCTGGTTTAAAAAAATTACGAGTACGGTTCAGAAATGGGATCTATAGAGAACATTCAGACAACCAGACAGACATACTAAACAAAGTTTGACCTAAGGTGAACTGTAGACGCTTTGCTCGCAACACCTTACATTTTTGATTTACATTTTATTCGTGCCATGTTTTTCTCGGTCTACTCTTTATAGCCGTCCTCTTTTAAGAAGATACTTATGCTCGGCGAATTTTCTGGTGATCCCTCTTTAATTTATCCGTAATATATTTATTTTAAAACAGGGAGCTATCATTTCTTACTTTTTAGAGTATTTTAATTAAATTTCAAATCAATATGGCATGGAGTTGCCGGGTGGTGTCCAGCAGAGTAGAATTGGGCCACTCCAAGTCCTCCTGGGGATGTTGTAGAAGGCGACTTAGGAAATACAAGCTAAACAAAGCTTATAAACATTAATGAGACCTCTCCAATCTCCAACCCGTCTGGCCGGCGAGGAGATTGTAGGACAAAGTCCTATGGCATTTCTAGCCCAGTATGGCTCTGGTAGTACAGAGAGGGTCGTGCTCCTGCAGTGAAGACTCTCTTCTCTCAGAAAAAGATCTGATGATGATGGTACGGAGTGTAAATTCCACACTTTCCTTATTTTGTAGGCCCAACGCAATTTATTCCCACTTGTTTGATTGGATACATTTTATGTTATGAAAATTCTTCATGGTTTGTTTATTTGAACGTGTTGGGTGGGTGAAGTGTGAGCCGACACGTGTTCCTGATGGCCAGATTCGCGTTTCTGGGTCACATATAAAGGATATTTGCGAATTTATTACTGTACTTAATAAAAACTTCACCGTTAATGAAGAACTTTCTCTTTGGCCAGTCCTCCAAATTAAGACAATCGAGACTGTAGCATTAAAAATGATAATAATAATAATAATCTCCCCCCCGGGGGACCACCTTGACGTGGTGGGGGGGCTTAAGGGGAGAGGAGGACGTACTCTTTTTCAGAAGGGCCAATTGAGTTAATACCTGACCATCAAGGTACTTCCTCTCCCTTAACTAACGGTCCCAAACCCAATCTAAGGTGTGACCAACCGTGCCGAGGGATGCGTGATCAAGGGGGAGCTTGGTCGCGAACGGTGGACTCCCGATACCGGGCAACCTCGGGATGTAATGTATGCCTTGCCTCTGCATGCGGGGCTCTGCAGAGTGTGGACTCTACTTCCCTAGCTGATCGTGGGAACTATATGGAAGGTTTAAATAAAAGATATTTTTTACGATCTCGCCCAAATAGGCCTCGGGATCTATCGGTTAATAGTGAAAGGGGAGTGAGCATTCAGACTTCTCAACAATCACCTAAAACCGACAATCACTCACCTCCATCTCCAGATGATATAATAACGACAAATCATCCAAGCCCATCCTCATCTACCTCATCATTATTTTCATCTCTTCCTTCTACACCACCTTCTTTCCTAAATAGTGAATCTTCACCTACTTCATCAATTAAATCTTTATCATCCGTTCAATCCAGTCTGGATGTTGTGCAGGAGGCAACTGTCGCCACTTTACCTGTGCCCGCCACGACTGGTTCTCGAGTACGCAAAAAGTGGACAAAAGATATGAACATTTTCATACTGCGTACTTACTTACTAATCACTTCGTTAGAAACTATCAATACTCGAAATTATCTATCAACACTATATGAGAAATTTATCGAACAGTACCCAGACGTAGACGTTAGCAAGCAACGAGTAGGAGACCAACGTAGGGCAATCGTGCGAAGCCGAATGTTATCAGATGAGGAAATTACTCAAATTCGTTCGGAGGTTAAAAGTCAACTCCAAACCTCTATACAAAACACACAAGTCACTCAGCCATCACAAATAATACAACCACCAAACCAGACAGGACGGATGAGATGGCCTGATGAGGTAAATGAGACCATTATGACCGCATACTACACAATAACAGCGCTCGAAACTAACGTAACTGCATATAGACAAACCTTACATCAAACTGTTATAAGGAAACACCCAGAGATATCTCATGTGTCGGAGCAAAGAATCGCAGATCAACGCAGAGTAATTGTTAATAATAGACTATTAAGTACAGAAAAATTACAGGAAATACGTGATAAAGTGGGTATAGAAATAGCCACACATGCCCCATCATCGCCATCTCGTCCTTTTTCAGACACACTCTCTGAACAAACTCACACTATAAACAATAACAGAGGAGATGAAGAAGTTAACCAATTGGAAGGTACATCATCGTTAAACCAAGAAGAAGAAGAAGAAACAAATAACATACAGGAGACACAAAACACACAACATAACCGAAGTACAGCATATGAGTTATCACCAGATACAGAACTTCAAATAGAACAAGAGTTTGAAAACTTTCTACATAGTTATTCGGGCACTGACCCTACAAAAAGACCTTATATACCAAAACAACGACCCTCCAAGAAATTTACGGCTATAGTTAGTTTGTTAAATAATCGAATATTACCAAGATTCTTATCTACTGAAACCGATTTCTTAACTTTACAAACAATTGTTTATTGCGCAGCATTAACTGCAGTAAAAGTAAATGGGTCAAAAATATTCGAAACACAAAGTAAAAGAAAAAGAACACCATTCAAGCCAGGATGGCAGAAACGACTAGAGGAAAAACTTAAAGACTTAAGAGCTAAAGCAGGGCGACTAACTGAGTATAGAAATGGCAACCGTGGTCAGGAATTACTTAAACAAATAGAAATAATAAAACAACAATACCGAACACATTCACAATATGAACCCCAAAATACAGACTTATCACACTTTTTAGATACAATTAAACAAAAAATTAGTACAATAGCCAACCGGCTCCGTAGATACAAAGAAACAACAGAAAGAAAAAATCAAAATAAACTTTTTAATAGCAATGAAAAAAGCTTCTACAGAAACCTTGGTCAGCAACAAATTAGTATTAGTAGTAATACTAATAACACACCTGAACCTGAAGCAATCCATAAATTCTGGTCTGATATATGGTCTAAACCAGTTACACATAAAGACAATACCTGGATTAAACAAGACAAAGCACTTATTCAAGACTTACCCAATATGCAGTTCCAAAATATCTCTATAGACATGTTAAAATCTGTAATAGGCAAAACGCACAATTGGAAAGCAACAGGGTCTGATAATATACATAATTTCTGGTACAAAAAATTCACTAGCATACATAATAATTTACTTACACACATTAATAAGTTTATTCAGTCACCTGAAACAGTACCACAATATCTAACACAAGGACTTACATATATGCTCCCCAAAGACAGTACTGACTTGACAAATCCAGCGAAATATCGCCCTATAACCTGTCTTCAAACGCTATACAAAATAATCACTTCTTGTCTTAATGAATCTATATATGCACACATTGTAAACCATAATATCCTTGCCGAAGAACAGAAAGGCTGTCGAAGAAATAGCAGAGGTTGCAAAGAGCAGTTCATTATAGACTCCGTAGTATCCAAACAGGCTTTTATTAGGAAAAGAAACATACACACAATGTACATCGACTATAAAAAGGCATATGATTCCATTCCACATACCTGGCTAATTTACATCTTAGAACATTATAAGGTACATCCTACTCTCATAAACTTTTTGAAAACTTTAATGCTTAGCTGGAACACTAAACTCATATTAAACAACCAAAATTCCAACGTAGAAACAGAGACCATCAATATACGCAGGGGCATATTTCAGGGAGATGCGTTGAGCCCGTTATGGTTTTGTCTGGCACTCAATCCTCTCTCTAACTTACTCAAAAACAGCGGAAAAGGTTACAAAATCAAATATGAAAATACAAACCATATTTTATCCCATTTAATGTACATGGATGACATTAAACTTTTCGGTCAATCTTTAGAAGATTTAAACACTTTAGTAGAATTAACAGAAAACTTTTCATCTGATATAAATATGAATTTTGGAATAGATAAGTGTAAGATTCAATCAGTACACAGAGGAAAAATAGAAAATAACACATATATACTACAAAATGAAGAAGAAGTAGAACCATTAGACCAAATAGTAGGATATAAATATTTAGGATACCAACAAAGCCAACAGATACACCATAAAGAAGTTAAACAAAAATTGACACAGGAATTCAAAACTAGACTACACCGTATTCTCAACACATATCTTAACTCCCGCAACTTGATTAAAGCCATAAATACTTATGCAATATCCATCCTCACTTACTCCTTTGGGATAATTAATTGGTCCCAAACCGACCTTATAAATCTCCAGCGCATCATCAATACACTTATGACTAAGTACCGGAAACACCACCCGCGATCGTGCATACAAAGACTAACGTTACCTAAACATGAAGGAGGCAGAGCATTGATCGACATTCAAAATCTGCATAACAAGCAAATCACATTACTACGGTCATTTTTCTATAATCATTCACAGCAATCACATCTTCATGCGTCAATAATTCAATCAGATAATAAACATACACCTCTTAATCTAAAGGATAGAAACAAACAGAATAAAGAAGTTATAACTACTCCAGCACAAAAAATTGATACTTGGGTCCGTAAATCCCTCCATGGGAGACATCGCCTCGATTTAACCAATCCGAACGTTGACAAAGTTGCGTCAAACGCCTGGCTTAAACGAGGAGAGTTGTTTCCTGAAACTGAGGGGTTCATAATGGCCATCCAGGACCAAGTTATTGACACAAAAAATTATAGAAAACATATAATCCGTGACACCCAAAATGATTCCTGCCGTCACTGTCATAGTAGTCCTGAAACGATACAGCACATCACTGGCGCCTGTAGATCTATTACGCAGACGGACTATAAACACCGACATGATCAGGTTGCTTCTATTTTACATCAATATCTAGCCATTAAATACAAACTTATTACGGAAAAAACTGCTTATTATAAATACATACCTCAAGTAGTTCTGGATTCAACCGAATATAAACTGTATTGGGACAGGACTATTTTGACAGATAAAACCGTACACCACAACAGACCAGATATAACGTTATACGATAAGCAAAATAAGACAGTTTACTTGATAGACGTTGCTATTCCTAATACTCACAATCTTACCTCCACCTACACCGAAAAAATAACTAAATATACAGACTTGGCAGTAGAGCTCAAATCACAATGGCGTGTGGATACTGTTAAAACTGTTCCAGTCATTATTTCATCCACCGGCGTTGTACCAAAATCCTTACACAATAGTTTAAAAATGATAGACATACACCCACTTACATTTATTCTTATGCAAAAAGCAGTTATATTAAATACTTGCCGCACTGTTCGAAAATTTCTCTCTTCTGACTCTTAAACATCCTTTCTAACTGGTTACGTTTGGCCACAAGCCCGCGTAAACAGAAAATACCCCAAAACCATCTCTGGGAGAAAAATAAAAACAAAAATATAAATAATAATCTTTATTTTGAATTAGAATGAGATTCAAAGATTTTAATTTCTTCGCTTTAGATTTTAGTTTTAGTTTCTATTTACTTGCTCTTTGCAAGCTGCGCATATTATTTTTAACTATATTATTCCGACAAAAACTATATTTTATATTTAAAAACATATATTTAGTAATACTACATTTTTTGGTTCTAAAATCACGTTCAAAATGGATGTAATCAATGATAAGTTTCATTATTGTGTAACTTTTTTTATTATTAGTAAAATACACAATAATTTATTTTTAACACAGTCATGAAGATAATTTAACATGAAAAATAATAAGAATCACGGATTTTGTTTTCAACGTACGAATTAAAACGTTCTTTTGTCAAAAACTTAGTCAAAGACAGTCGTTAATTAATTCAACCTCCCGAAAAAGTATAAGATTATAAGAGCGAATTTTTGGGGAGAATATTTTAATAAATGAAAATTAGAATCGAGTCATTAGAATTTTCGCCCTGAGGGATTCACTTTCCCTTTGCAATAATGGATAAAGGTGCGGTTTTATTGCTTTTGTAATGACGTTTATTTTTATAAAAAACGGATGTGAACTATAAAAATGGGTTGGCTTATTAGTTATTATTAAAAAGGATGGAATACGTTTTTTTCTTAAGTGAGAGTCGGACTCGCGCACGAAGGGTTTCGTACCATTATCTTTAAAAATCACAGTTATTGTATGAGAGTCCCCTTAAATATTTAATTTAATTTTTTTAAAGTGATATACAATTGAATATTTCCTGAATATTGCAATCGTTAAATGGCAAAAAATCGCGTTTGTTGTATGGGATTAAATAGTTATTTTAATTTCTTTTAGTATATTTTGTTACAACAGTAACAGAAATACATCATCTGTGAAAAAATTACTTGTCTAGCTATCACGGTTTATGAGATACAGCCTGGTGACAGATGGACAGGCAGGCAGACAGACAACGGAGCCTTAGTAAAAGGGTCCCGTTTTTACCCTCTGGGCACGGAACACTGAAAATTTAGGCAGCTTAAAAAATCTGACAACAGTATTGGTTACAAGCGCAGAAAACAACATTTTTGGAATGGAAAAATATTTTTGGTCCATCGGTTAGATTATCAAAAAATAATGTACACGTATTTTTCTTATCTCAGAGAAATCAAAAATAACAAAGATCCAGCGCATATAAATTTCGCGTGACGTCACGGCTGGGTACGGTTCCCACTCCGGAACTTTTACGTTCCGTATCTTTGTGAAGTTTTACTTTTTTGGGAAACTGAAAAATACGGGTCCATTATTTTTGGATAATCTAAAAGATGGACTAATTACAATCATACTTTTCGGACCCTGTCATCACCCCTATTAAAAATCCGCTCCCGCTCCGCTTATCAACAAACCCCCACCCGACAGCTCTCAGCAAAGGGGCCCCAGACTTTTATTACCATAGCTTTAACTTGTCTGTACTAACGAGGCCGTAAAACCTGTGACGTCACGGCTCTGTCATAATTAGGGTTAATGCCCGGATGTACTACCCGCTTCCGGGACGTGGCTTGTGGGTTAAATAATGTGCGTACAGTGGCTTGGAAATGGACTTTATTTATTATAGACATTTCCTTCGTGTATTAGTAATCATATTGTCCGCCATTCAGAGGTTCTGGGTTTGATCCTGGACCAGGGCAAGTGGAAAATGACCCTTTTCAAATTGATCTGGGTTTTGGGTATTTTTTATCTATATTGTATTTCTCATCTCATCTTTAGGTCTTTTTATCTCCACTGCAGGGGCACGACCCTCTCTGTACTAGCAGAGCCATACTTGGCCAGAGCAGCCAGAGGGCTTTGGCCTACACTCTCCACACTGGTATGCTGGCCAGACGTGTTGGATAGGTCTCATTGATATTTAGAAGCTTTTTTTAGGTTGTATTTCCTAAGTTGCCTTCTACGACGTCCACGGGAAGACTAGGAGTGGTTCTATTCTACTCTGCCGGATACCACACGGCGACATATTGTATTTATCAAAGACGAATTCAAAAAGGAAAATTATGAAAGACCTTTTTAATTTATCAACTACTTATGTTATTCAACACGTACAAACGTTATTTGTAAAATCCGACCAAATCAAAAATATCACCGTCCTGGGAATAATAAGTCTAAATCTGGTGACGTTTCACGTTAACATTGTAAATGTAGCAGATTGCGCGTTTTGGCAACTAAATAAATCGGTTTGTTCTTGCGGCGGCGCGTGGTTGGAATAAGTATCACACCCTGAGATCCCTTCTCGGGGGGTTAACTCACTTTCGAAGAGTTACTAGGGGTTGTACAAAAATACCTTTTAGTTTATTTAACATAAAAATAAAATAAAGAAGTAGGTAATTCATTTATGTAACTTTTTAATATCTAAAATTTAGTTTTTTAACTATTATTTTAATGAAATAACTTAATAATAAATAGTCCATAAAAGATTGTAAGCACCCTATATATTATATATAGTATATCTATGAATTTGACATGTAAAAGTGCCTGCAAAGGCCTAATTATAAATGATTTGATTTGAAAGTTCCAATACTATTTGATTTGGAGGTAGAAACCTCTTTTACAGACCAGGCTAGTTAAAATAATACTGGCCACCTACAAATTAGTGTAGAAAAAAAAACCTACTTAAAAATGACACTCGGAATTTGAAATGATGTACATATTTAGTGTGAATGGAAAATAATTTGCAATTTTAGAATTCTTTGGTAATATTTTGTTTCGTTTAAACTTGTTACATAGTAAGTATTTACTTCAATATATTTCATTTTTTGGACATAAAAAAATTGTCTATTGCCACAATATGCCACTGTATAGGAAAGTATATTTTTTTAGTATTTACGATCTTAACATCTACAAAAAAAAATGTAGTCTGCATAAAAAACTTGGTAAATAAGACCGTTTCACTAAGTTTAGAGTAAGAACAACAGTAAAATGGAATAGCCGCGGAGGCTTGTACGTTGGGTCCAGGGAGATGTACTGAAGGCACGTAAACGGCTCTTTAGGATTTACAGCTCATGACATTAAGAGTTTATGTTTATAAACATAAAAAAAAGTTCGTAATACCTACATACATAATATCACGCCTGTTTCCAATCTTTCCAAAGAATCGTTTCCGTAGTTTGGTGGTGAAGTCGGTTTATCTTTTTGATAAATTATATTCGATAAAAACATACTGAAATAAGTAAATATTTACCAAACTGCTAGCAATCTCAGAAACTTTAAGCACTTTATTTTTGAAGACCAGTCTGTTTTTAAAACTATTTAAAACGTTTAAAACTTAATAGCTGACCAAGTTTGAGTTATCAAAAATGTGGAATCTTTGCTTTTAAAGTTCACAAAAGCATGGACTGAGAAAATCTGACTGATCGATTAAACGATAGGAAACAGTAAACTCTGATCCAGATAAATAATTCTTATGAAGTATATATTCTTAGATTGCACTTACAAAAGGAGGACTTAAAAATACTTTTTAATTTAAAAAAAATACCAAATTGCAGACTTCTAAAAAGGGAGAGGTAAAAAGTACCCGTAACCGAAGGGCATGTATGAAGAGATTGATGAGTGTAGATGAAGCAGAGATATGGGCCTGCGATGAAGCAAAAGAGGTTTGTCAGGATCATAGCAAATAGAGGTCCATATTCTCTGCCTACCCCTGTGGGAAACAGGCGTGATATTATGTATGTATGTATTAAAAAAAATAAAGCCTATATAATTTGAAACTGTTAGTAAGGACTCTGACGAAACCTTTTTATCTTTAATTTTAAACGTAAACTAGATTTTCGGTCGTTGCGCGGGCTGTAACATTTGGGTAAAGAGCTGCTGTCAGTAAAGGAAAAATCAAAAAAATTGTGGGCGGCCATCTTGTAGCCAAAATCTGAATCCAGTTTCGAGTCCCGTGTGGCGTTGTACTCTTACGTTACAGTAGAACGTTATGAACGAATTAAGTTAAAATTGTAAAATCTAGACGCCATCTTGGATTCCCAAAAATATTTAAAGCCTCAAAATCTGGGATCAAGCTTCGCGAAAAATATTTACTATAAAAGAAACGAGATAAATAGAGGTATATCTATGGGATCAAATCAGCAAAATAATATCATGTTTGTCTGTTTGTTACAGGAAATCGCGGCGATTCTCATCAGCTTTGACAAACACAGCGAATGGCAGTCGAAGGAGGTCAAGATACGGTAAGTTATATTATTTTGCTTCCGTATTAGATCGACGAGGGTGGTATGAAAAACAGCGGCATTTTGAACGTTTCCTCGGTAAACAAAGTAATCCTTGAGTTCAAAGTCTTTAAGCAAGGGTCATCTTTCTTATTGTTAGCAAAGTAGAGGTTAAAATAAAAAAGAATTGAACAGTATTTTTAACTTGATTTAAAATAATGCGTATGGTCGTTTATTTCTTTCATTTATAGCATTTGAAATTTTGATATTAGGTATAAAAGGTACAACTCAATGCTAAGAATTTTCTACCCAGTTCACCTTTGGGGTAGAGCAGAAAAGGTGGTAGATGGGTGCAAATTTTAAATAAATACGTAAATCGAAAGAAATAGACAAAATAATAAATAATAATATATCTTTACACATATAATACACATATAACAAAATAAACCAAAAAACGCTTACATAAATATAAATAGGTATAAGAAACACACATAAACTATTTTTGCAACTAATTAGCTAAATACACTATCTACCTACATATAGATTAGATTTACACACATAAAGTCTAGTAAAATTCCAACGTTTGAATAAAATTATATCTACAAAAACTTTCTCTATCAGCGTTGTATTTAAATTAACTTGGTCCAAATTAAATTCAACCAAATTCGATTACATTACACAAACCCAGCATAAAATTCATTAAGCACATCGAGTTGAAATAACGTACAGACTAAAAATGTACAAAGAAAAGAACAAATTAAACTATCAGTAGAGTAACGTCTTCTGCTTATATATTTTACTCTGTGGTACCCAATTTGGCGCCCACCACGGGACCCGTTCCAACTTGTAACAACTTTAAGCAAATTAAAACTTAGGCCGTGACTACTGCCCTCTTTGTTCGTGGCTCTGAAATATTAACTCTTTATGGGAAGCAGTGTACGCGTCTGGGTTAGACTGGTCGAGTTTGTTAGACGAGTAGATTAGCAAGTGGATAAATATGTAACCTATTCGTAATTGAGATTGATTAGATCTTTATTAAACAAATAAACAATATTACATTCAAAATAAACACATTGAGGCAATGTACCCAAAATACTGGCAACATTTCCCCGCTGAATGGCTCTAATTATACGCTGAGCAAAATAGCTGCCAGCTCTATGATCACCAGTTGCCTCAATAAGGCGCGTTGTGATGTCCTTAAGAATTGTTATGTATTCGTAATTGAGCAGATATTATGATGGATTGCACTTGCAGTTAACATTTGCAGTGTGTAGTTTTCAAATAAGTACTCTTTCTACTTTACGATTTTTTTTGTTGGGTCTCCTTTCACGTTTCCTTCAGGAACTTCGACACCGGGTAGTCTTTTCTGGCAACTGCTTTTACTAAATACTCTTGTGACCTTTGTCGAGTCAAAAAGGTTCCGTATAACTTTCATTGTTTAATCTGTAACTAATATGTAGCTACGACAACCCTCAAGTCATGGGATCAATGACCACGTAATGAATTCCTTTACGACTTTTCATCTTACTGGTGCTGGACTACATAATCTTCGTCACAAAAATATGGAATATATGTATGTGAATTCGATGTATGTGTTATGTAAGGGAACTATGGTTTTTATAGTAGCTCCTCAAGGGATAAGACGTATTTTATTTTTGTTTTGAAAGATGAATTGATTGAAAGTTTTGTCACAGAATTCAAAAAGTTTCTAAGACTTAAGAGATTTTAAATTCAGGTTTACATGTACATACGTAAGTGCGTGTAGGTACGTATATCGGAAATGGCCTTCGATAAATTACTCGCTTCCTCACTCGCCTAATTTAAGCTGTATAAGACTTACAGTTTTGTCGTTATTTTAAATTTTAATACGACATCCTGAATCTGTTTTTACGTGATGGAGGACCCTTGGGATATATTTGCGTTTGAACTTCCTCGTCAGTTCAATTATTCACCGTTTTCTTCGTCGCATGTTGTATAGTAATTTTCTTTGTAACTGTTTTACAATAACTTCTAATGAGTACTTTTGGTAGGAGAAATAAGGTTTATGAATATATGATATTGTTTGTCTTGAGTGGATTGTAGTCATTAAATACTTCGTTCAATAAAAAGCGTGCTTTTTTAGGTAGACACATTAATTTTTCGTGGTTCATGCTGTCCCCTTTTGAAATATTTTTTTTGGAAATAAACGGAGATATAATTTAAAATTTGGTTTTAATTAAGCCGTAGATTACCCTTCAAACTATTTTATGCGTAATAGGTGCTCAAGAAAGGTACCCAAGCAGGACTTGAGATAACAAAAAAATTATAATTAAAAAAAACTAAAATCTGACTTCGGCACCAACCTACACAACCAATTTTGACTATGTAACCACAGGATTAATATGCCCTTATAACCAAAAAATCATAATTCTAATTCGGTCCAGGAGTCTTCGAGTAATCAAATGAATATACTTTAAAAAAACATAAAAGATTCTCGAAAAAGTCGTTTAAAAATAAATGCGATAGTTTGAATGTATGTGTTTCCTACTGTCACATCAAGACAGCTGAACGGAATGAAATAAAAATTATCATGTGGCAAAAAGGTTCTCGAATGGTGTAGGCAAGCGAAGCGTAGAACGGGTGTCCGCAAGGTGGTCTGACGACCTGACCAAGATCGCTGAAAGGCGCTGGATGCAAGCCGATTTAGATTGGTCATTTTGGAAATCCTTGGGAGAGGGCCTTTGTCCAGCTGTGGACGTTATGCGGCTGAAATGATAATTATCATGTAAGATAGCTTATTACCTTTACCTCATAAGATATAAATAGATAATAATAATAAATAAATACATAGGGACAAATTACACAGATTGAGCTAGCCCCAAAGTAAATTCGAGACTTGTGTTATGGGATACTAACTCAACAATACTATATTTTATAACAAATACATATATAGATAAACATCCAAAACCCAGGACAATTTGAAAAAGGCCATTTTCCAACTTATCCTGACCGGGGATCGAACCCGGGACCTCTGGGTGGCGGACTAGCATGGTGACCACTACGCCACGGAGGTCGTCGGGTAAGATATACTTTTTATCCCTACAAAATGTGAGGTTCTCGTAGCGTTGTCAAATATTTACCACGCAGGCAACGTCGCCGGCTTCAGCTAGTATTAATTTAAGCATAGATGAAGTATGTTCAGTATCCGAATTGGTATCAAATTAATCCACTTAGCATGAATAATCCGCTAATCTCATGAGTGGTGTGCAATCAGAGGGCATATAATTATATCTATCCTGGCTTATGAATAGAACCGTCATATCAAATACTATGTTAATTGACTGGAATATGATACGATATCGAGCAGGAATAGACCTTAGTTTCTAGTAGATAAGCTGAGGATGTGATATTTACCGTCTTATTATAAAACGCAGACTATCTTTGTTACTAGGTTTAAACCATTATCCGACCAAATCAAGTTGACACCTAGTAATATGCCACTGTCTCATCTGAAAAGATCTATTTGATTTGGTCGGATAATGGTTTAAACCTAGTAACAAAGTTAGTCTTCGCTATATAGCTCTATCATCATAATATTTTGTTGAAACGCGTACATATGCGAGCAAAATTTCTGCAAAATCGGAAACCGAGAATTGTGTCAAATTTAACTTGCAAGGTTTGATCACAGATAGACGTACAACGGGACAGGTAAAACTAAATACGACTTAATGCGAAATGGTAGCAGAACTTGTCGGAAGTGGCACCTTCATTTGAAATGTATTGTTTAAAGGTAAATATGGCTAAATTGGCTATTTGATTTCCAAAAATCTCTGGAAGGACCTTTAAATTAATTAATTTACGACCATAGAAAGTAATTGCGTTAGTCCATCTACTTTAAAAACGAGTTTTGTTATTTAGTGGCCAGTTTTGGCAAAAACTCGTTTTAAAACTAGACGGACTTTCAATAATACTTTCAGCGGTCGTTCATGGAATGATTTGAAGGTCTTTCTGGAATTGTTGGAGGTCAAATTGTTGATTGTCACCGTGTTTAGGTACTTTTGACGACCTCCGTGGCGTAGTCAACATGCTAGTCCGCCACCCAAAGGTCCCGGGTTCGATCCCCGGTCAGGGCAAGTTGGAAAATGGCCTTTTTCAAATTGTCCTGGGTCTTGGATGTTTATCTATATATGTATTTGTTATAAAATATAGTATCGTTGAGTTAGTATCCCATAACACAAGTCTCGAACTTACTTTGGGGCTAGCTCAATCAGTGTAATTTGTCCCTATATATTTTTATTTTATTTATTATTATTTTATAACCACCAACTTTTAACAGTTTTAACAGTTTATTTTAGATCAGAGCGCCACTTCATTTCGCCTTGAGAGAAAATAGCGTATTTTTTAGGTGCCTTCAATCTCACTTTAAACTTTATCACAACAACGATTCAAAAATTCAGGGCAAAATATTTAAACTTTGGCTATATATGTGGCCATTTTGCAAACCTTCCGTTGAACCAAGTTTTAGTTTCTGGAATATTACATCCATCTAAACTTTTATAGATCTTTGACATGACAATGTGGCGCCCAAAGTTTTATAACCACCAACTTTTACACCAATTTGTATGTGGGTCATGTCTGGTTGTTTGTTTTTAGGCGAATTTTAAAAGAAGGAGAAGGTCAGATATTTTTTCTAAATCTTTTTTATGTATTTTCCCCGATTACTTGAAGTTGCCTGGACCAATTCGGAAAATTAATTTTGTTTAATAAAGCGCATACTTACTTGTTAAATAGTCCCATAGAAATTTTTAACGGTAGAACCGATTTTTATCAACATAACTAACCATCGCAAGGAAACTTACTGTCACGTAAAAAAAACGTATCGAAATCGGTCCATCCGTTCGAGAGCTATGATGCCACAGACAGACAGACATTGGTGTCAAACTTATAACACCCTCGATTTTGGTGTCGGGGGTTAAAAAAATTGTGATGTGTTACTGCCACATCGCTTTTTTAATATAATTTAGATCCTCGTCCAAATGGTTTTCCGTATGTACCTACACCTAATGAATGGATGTAAAAAACATGTATATAATTTCCACTTACAAGACACAAAAGCCGGCTTTGTCCTTGTACGAGACTGTATCAACATGTAAATGTGCAAACAATTGTATACGCTCAATCAGTAGTGAATCACATTCACCAGATTATATGGAGATTAGTTGTGTGTCAGTGAGCAAGTGAGAATATTGACTGGAGCTTAAATTGGAGTTGATTGATGTAAACAAGTTGATTCTGTCACAGCTTGATAAGGTTTTATGTTATTTGTTTACCCTTATATTTTTAAAAATTTACATACTTTTGATAAACATATTTTAGTAATTGATTTGTCCCGTTTTTTTAATGTCAAATATTAAAAAGAAGAAAAGGGACATAACATGTTTTGACTAAAATAAGTTTAGTGAACGGTTGTCAATTTTTATGAATATGAGGGTTAAGTTTTAAAATAATCGAATCGTGTTCTTCACTAATTATTGATTACGGTAATTTGCAATGATCAAATGATCTGTGACTGAACCTGTTTCGATGGGGGTTTTTTCACGTAAAAGCAACTTCCTTTGCGGTGGTTTTTATTTTATGTTTGATGAAATCCGTTTATTCGTTCAAAAGTTATTTGGTGATAACTGGTAATCTTTCAAATTCCGGGTTCGTAATTTACCTGACTAATAATAGATGGCGCTACTATAACATACTATAACAATATATTACATAGTTCCACCACTTGTCACTAGATGTCGTCGGGGGTTTTTTAATTTACCTATAGCAAATAAATTTTCCTCTTATTTATAACGTATGGTTTTTGGCTGTCTCGGGTGCGCCTGTTTTGTAGAAGTAAATTATAAAAAAGTTTAAATAGCACCGCAGTAACATCATAAATACCACTAAAATTAAATAACTGTGCCATACACCAACTTTCAGCACTAAAAAGCAATCTTATAACTAAAACATTACCCGAAACTTCGTCTCATTTATCATCCAAACTTGTCCGAACTCCAAATAAACAATCGAACGAACAAAAATTGAGTCGTTATGGAATTCAATTGGAAAGTTGTAAGTAATGGACGAGAGCCACGAACGAAGCCGCTGCGCAAAGTAGGGTTATAAATCTGGTAATTTGACGTTAGGCTCTAATGGGTAACTGTTTGCGTCACGGCAGTTAGTGGGAATAGTAATTTTAGTAAGAGTTTATATGTAGATACAGTTTTAGATTTAAATAAATATTCGATTGTTTGAATAAAAAAAAATTTTTGGAACAATTTATATGTAGTTACAGTTTTAAATTTAAATAAATATTCGTTTGTTTGAATAAAAAAAAATAGTAATTTTAGTAAGAATTTACATGTAGATACAGTTTTAAATTTGAATAAAATTCGTTTGTTTGAATAAAAAAATAGTAATTTTAGTAAGAATTTATATGTAAATACAGTTTTAAATTTAAATAAATATTTGTTTTTTTTAATAAAAAAATAGTAATTTTAGTGAGAATTTATATGTAGATGCTGTTTTAGATTAAAAATATTCGTTTTGTTGAATAATAAAACAGAACGAATGTGAAAGGTTGGAATAGCTTATGAGTTATTTCTAAAACCAATTTGTAACATATGGTATGGTAATGATACTTATACTTACATGATAATGTATCATTCTGACTTTTAACTTTTACAAGCTTTTATTTAGTTTTGCCTGTCCCGTTGTCTGTCTATAACCAAATTTTGCAAATTAAATTTGTCCTACTTCCCGGTTTACGAGAGAGTTAAATTTGTTACCGCCATCTAGTGATAGGCATAGAAACTAAATATTAAAATTAATCCATATCACCAATGTAACATATCCGTAGCGTCATATATTATTTGACAGACAAACTATAAAAATCCCAACTTTCAAGCAATAAGTTAATAACTTTTAAACAGACAAACCGATTTTCAACAAAAAGCTAGGAATTATCGCAAGGGAACTTATTATTACCTATCGCCATTACACTTGTATTTGTGTATGAATTTAAATAAATAAATAAACTTGCTTTCACGTAAGTTAAAAAACTCATCGAAATTAGTACATCCGTTCGAACGCTACAATGCCACAGGCAGACATTATGTACCGTCAAACTAATAACACCATCTTTTTTGTCGAGGGTTAAACTTGTAAAGCGGAAAATCTTTCTTTCAAAGTTTAGTCAATGACGCGATGAAAAACAGCAGGTTAAAATATGACAGTAACCAAAACCAGGCCGTGACGATTTAGGGCTTCGTCCCTCGGGATCTGATAAGCGGCCGTAATAAAAACGTGAGATATCTCCCCGAGTGTCCCGAGGGAACGCTGCGTCAGAATCCCAAGGCATTCCGTTATGGCTTGACTGATAGGAATACTTTTGACAGGTTGTAAAAGTTTAAGTAACGGTTGTGGAAGGGAGGAGCGAATTGGGACAAACTGCATAAGGAGGCCATAACTGAAGTAGGTTTTTTTACTATGTATGTTTTTAGTCTCACATGCTGGTCTGGGAGAAATAAAAAATAAACTTAAAATGTAGCAGCTGCTTCTCTTCCCACGCAGATCGTAAAAGCCGATCGAGGGAATGGGCAAAAATGCAAATCATGTTAACAGGCGATGCGGCTAGCAACCCATCACTGTATTGATTGCTTTTCCATCTTCTCGCCCACCATGACGCTAAAAGTGGCTTTTGGGTCTTGCGGCCCTGGGCTCTGCATAGAACCGCTAGACCCAAAATGCTCTGTCTGTCCCATTAGGGATAAAGACGTGATAGTATGTATGTATGTATGTTTTTAGTTCTTTTTTATATAAAACATACCTGAAAAATACAACTGAAAAATTTATTTTTATGTCTAAATACACACGCATTCATTAACGGCTCATATAACTCTTCTTGTATTTACTTCCTAAAATAGTAAACGTATAAATAATTATCAGATAGGGAAGTTCCTTTTTTCTACGAACTAAAAAGAAATATTTTTTTGAAAACAGCAAGAAGATTGCTGGTCTTTTATAGCCCTATGGATTTCAAAATGACGGATTGATTGCCTGCATCCAGAATTTTGTCATAAACAGATTTACGTTATTGCGCTATATTTTGCATGTTTTTACTTTTTTTCTAAACGTCAAAAAATGATTATATGGGAATTGATTGCTCATCATTTGATCCACCGGCAAAAAAAGTGCCCGTGGTCCACCCAGGTGAACTAAGCAGGTGGACCACGACCTCTGACTGAATAAAAAAAAAATTACGTCATACTTTTCAGTTCTTGTGCATTAATAAATTTAAAATCTTGTTAAAAATAGATATAATAATATCCTCTCGTTCGGCGTGGTCACTTATTGGCTACCATTTGTATAATAAATGATATATATTTTATGTAGATTACGGGTTCCGTTGGACCGCAATATACAAACAATTTTGTGACATTTTATTTTATTAACCGTTCCGAATAATATCATTTTTAACTCAGTCGACGAATAGATTAATCAAATCAAGTAAATTAAACAGTTTGACCCTAAGGACATTTCTATTGTCAAACTATTTAACTTGGCACCTTATTTGAATAATAAAATAAATAAATATATATGGACAAATTACACGGATTGAGCTAGTCCTAAAGTAAGTTCTAGACTTGTGTTATGAGATACTAACTCAGCGATACTTTATTTTATAACAAATACAAAAATAGATAACACATCCAAGACCCAGGACAATTTGAAAAAGGCCATTTTTGAACATGCCCTGACCGGAGATCGAACCCAGAACTTAATACTTTTATTTAGTCATCAACTTAAGTGCCACATATTTTTAGTCACATAAATCCATACTTTCGATGCGACATCATCATATCAGCTACAGGAAGCCCACTGCTGGACATAGTCCTCACTCAAGGATTTCCAAAACGCCCGGTAGGAAGCGCCTTAATCCTTACTAATATTATAAATGCGATAGTGAGTTTGTTTGCTATTTGTTTATTTGTTACCACTTTTTCAACCATTGAACCCATTTGGATGAAATTTGATATGGATTTAGTTTGATACCCACGGGCACAGCTAGTAATGATAACAATTTCCTTGCATAATTAGCATATAAAATTAAACTTTCGTACATCAAGCATAAAAATGCCAAAATATTACAAGTATTCAAAGGGAATCTTTAAGATTCCCGAAGAGTATTTTTACACAATTTATTAACCGTTTTCAGACGCCTCCAGCCGTTTAGGGCTCAACTTTCGCTCCCTCATTGTATGGCCTAAAATATTGCCTTAAGAGTTAGTATAAATCATAGTAATCGCTTTCATTCGTGCTGCGCCCGCAAAGGGGCAATTATAAAACTTGTAAGTTTATTTCGTACCAAGTTTGTCAAGTTAGTAGGTTTCAGGTTAGTCAAAACATTTGTTAATTCGACGCTGTTTGTGATTTATTAGAAGTTTTCATGTGCTTTTGAGTATAAAGTTTAACTTTTTTGAAGTAATCGTTTATTTTTTGATTAAAACTTACGTGAGACATAGACATTATTCGAAAGATTCAACGGGTTCCTTACGTTACGATAGAGTCAGCTACTACCGACATGTTTTGACCTCAACTGGAGGTCTTAAAATTAATTGCTTACTTAAAACAATTATTTTGGAAAAAAGGTTATTAAAATATACAGCTACATCATAATCGGGGAACGAAGACATATATTGAAAAATTTACACCTTTATAGATTCTTGCTAAAAAGTACAATCCATGGAATACAAGCACAGCAGGGTGAAACAGCTAGTAATGTATTCTGAAATTTCCTTACATTTGATACAATACAGAGGGCGCCATAATCAATTTATTGACATCACAATCATCAACAACAATATACAGCCAAGGCCCTTCCAACGATACCTCTGTTGTTAAGGTACCATGGATATACAAGATACGAGCGAACAGATGAACATACATACATATCGGCGAAACACATAACCCTCCCCTTGACTTCGCCATAGTCGCGTCATCATCATCAGGTCTTTGTGTCTCCACTGCAGAAGCACGACCCTCTCTGTACTACCAGAGCCATACTTGGCCAGAGCAGCCAGAGGACTTGGCCTACACTCTCCTCGCTGGCCAGATGGTTTGGAAAGGTCTCATGATGTTTATAAGCTTTGTTTAGCTTGTATTCCCTAAGTCGCCTTCTACGACATCGACGGAGGCCTTGGAGTGGCCCTATTCTACTCTGCCGGAAACCACACGGCAACGCGTCGCGTATTAAAATGTTAATAACTGAGCTACCCAACGACCGTCAAATTACTCACTAAGCAGCTCAATGCCGAACACTAATTAGCTTAGGCAGAAAATCGCCTATCAGCTAACATAAGTACCTTAACGAGAACAATCACCGTTAGAGCAAATGGTCGTCCACTCTGTACATGATCATCTAATACGGCATTAAATCAGAGTACCGGTACATACGTCCGTCTCACTCTAGTATTTATTATCCCGATTAACGTGATGGAGACAGAAGATTCGAATTAACTCTGACGAATGAGCGAGGAATACTGGGCAGCGTTCCCAATGGACTGGCTGGGTTGAAGCGGTAAGCTGGGGAATAATGGACTAAGTTATGGGTTTTAGGAAATCAGTTTGCGCTTGTCCTGTGTCGAGTTTGTTAGAAAAGTTGGTTGTTACAAAGGTCAAACTGAAATTATTAATTAAACATATACGAGTATCTATTATTTACGTAAATAAATAAATAGATAAATATAAATAGATTGAGCTAGCCTCAAGGTTCGAGACTTGGGTGGGTTTCTAACTCAACGATACATATTTTTTATTAAATACCGCAGAATTAATACGAGTATTACATACAGAATGAAATCTCTTAAAATCCCGAGCATTATGCATTCCCATCCCCCGTCCTTTGATGTTTATTGGTTAGCTGCGGACGCCTGGCCGCATCGACAAGTCAAGAACGGGGGAGAGGTGCGAGGACGGGGGACAGGAACACATGTTGCCCGGTACCTTAGAAGATTCCGTTCTGTATGTTATACTCATATTAATTCTATTCAAATACATGTAGATAAACATCCAAAACATAAAAACAAAAGAACTGTTGGTAAACCATTACAGTTTCAGCTTATATACTTACTGCTATAATCATTACCTTTCCTTTTGACTTTGCCGTAGTTGGATAGTACATTTATTATGTCAAATGTGCTGATGGTTCTAATAGAATAAAAGCCGGGCCGTATGCAACCCTACCTCATCGAGTAGCAAAATGTGACATATGTAGGGTGTTGCATATTAAAAAGATATGTCTTATGTACAGGCTTGCCTGGGCATAACCTGGAGCATTTTGTACAGTCAGTATCAATCAAAGTGATCATTTTTTTGGGTGTAACTTACCTCATCGAGTAGCAATTGGGTACGTAGTTCATTCGATAGGTCCTTATGAAGAAGTGCCATAAATAGGGTTAAATACGACCCCCTCTTAAGTCTATAATTTGTCATTTGAATCGTTCTTCTTTGTTCAAATTGGTCAAATGTTTATTTCGTTATTACAAAAATACTATGTAATTTTTTGCAAATGAATCATAATAAAGGTGACTTTATAATTTAATTTGTCAGTGTAATTATGCCTTGTTCTTGAATGATGAAGCATTTCTAATTAGCGGTGGACTGAAGGCGCCGTATGCTAATAGGTCGGTCGCCGTTCGTAACTTGACAGCCTCAGACAGCCTAAGGCAATGACTTATACTTTATGATCTAACTTATTTGATACGAAGAAAAATATTTAAATCATAGAGAAAAATTTTTACCTTTACTCTTTTACCTTACAAGCTTCACGGCTCTGGAATGCTTTACCCGTTGACATTAAAGACGTTTCCACAAAATTTTCTTTCGAAAGAAAAGTACACTCTCTTCTAAAATAATGAATCCCCTTTCAGTTTCATCATCATCATTAATGTTTATGTATGTTTATGTATGTGTATGTATCTATATGTGTATGTATGTTATAAGTGTATATATGTACTATGTATATAGGTATATTATTAGGTATCTGTGTGTTGTCTTTATTTAAGTAATTTTGCGCCGCTACCAAATCTCTGTTTATCCTTATGGTTGACTGGGAGAGAACGCTTTTAGCGTTAAGTTCGCCAATTTTATACAATTTTATATTGTGGAACAATAAAGTTTTTATAAATAAATAAATAAAAATACAAAAAATCTGACTGATGAGACTTAAAAGTCACATAAGTCCGATCGTTGGACTAAATCTTCAAACTACTGATACTAGAGGAACACATCACACAGATTGAGCTAGCTCCAAAGTAAGATCGAGGCTTGTGTTGTGGAATACTAACTCAACAATACTATATATAATAGCCAATACATATAAAGATAAACACCCAAGTCAATCTGAACAAGATCATTGTCCATCTTGACCTGACCGGGCATCGACAGCGTAGCATGATGACCACAAGGCTATAGAGGTCGACAAACACTATAATGTACATCCCTAAACATAGCATTTTGCATGTTGTGGCTTTAAACAGATTGAGCAAAGACCACCCAATAAATATGCCCTTTCAAAAAAGATTTTTTCAAATCGATATAGTCGTACCTTAGTCGTCTAAAATTCCGACGCGTCGATAACCTTCTCCTTTTTTCAAGTTGGTTTAAAATATACGTGCGGTCCTACTAACCCCAGCTTATTATGGCAGACATCAAATGAGGTGATGAGAATGCTCAGCAAGCAATGACGCACTACGAAGGCGCTACGATTGTAGCAGGGCTTCAATTGTAGCAGGGCTACGATTGTAGCAGGCCTACGATACTCGTAGCTAGCTTACAGATTAGCTACGACACGGCTACGACCAGTAGGAAGGTCTACGAATAATGTTTGTTCGAGTTTAGGCTTTTACAAATAACAGTCATGTATAGAATATAGAACTAGCTGTTTTTCTTTCAGCGCAGTTTTAAAAAGCCGATCGAGGGAATAGATATGATGAAAGGAAAAATATTTTTGGTCTATCGGTAAGAATTTAAAAAAATATTAAAACACGTATTTTTTTCTTTTCTACGAGAAACAAAAAATGACAAAGATACAGCGGTGACAGAGATTAGCGGTGACGTCGCAAGCCCCACCTCCGGAAATTCAATGCTCCGTATCTATGTGAATCTTTATTTTTTTCACATACTGAAAAACGTCCATTATTTTTGGATAATCCAAAAGACGGATGATGAAAATCATAATTTTCTGACCCTGTCGTCACCCCTATTGGGCCTGAATAATTTTAATAGGCGATGCGGCTATTAATATACAGTTTTGATTATTTTATCCACCTTCTTAACTGTCTTCTATGTCTTCTGTTTTCCCCGTTAGAGATAAAGACGTGATAGAATACTAGTATTTCTTATCTACTAAGTTCGCAATATTTTTGATCGACTTTAAAAAAGGCGGAGGGTATCAATTAGTCGCGATCTTTTTTTGTATGTTCACCGATTTGGAAAATTCTTTTGTTGTTTGAAAGTTTGTACTTTTGAGGTGGATTCACAGAAATTTTATCAAAAACGGCGGTGTAGTTTAATCGTGAAGTCGGCTTTTAGTTTTGAAAAATTACTACTTTTTCCCTACAAGTCAATCTAACCATACATCGTTCTTGACGCAATCTTGACTTGAATAAAAAATAAAGTCATTAGCCAAGACCCGCCGGTCGCAAGTCATAACTTCACGTCACTTGTAATTACCACCTGATTCGGATTTAATTATGAAAAATGTCAGCTCAGCTGCAGCGACGTCAAAAGCATTTTCTGTTTGAAAAGCTAAATTATACATACATACTTACATACTATCACGTCTTTATCCCTAATGGGGCAGACAGAGCATTTTGGGTCTTGCGGATCTATGCAGAGCCCAGGGCCGCAAGACCCAAAAGCCACTTTTAGCGTCATGGTGGCGAGAAGATGGAAAAGCAATCAATACAGTGATGGGTTGCTAGCCGCATCGCCTGTTAACATGATTCGCATTTTTGCCCATTCTCTCGATCGGCTTTTACGATCTGCGCGGGAAGAGAAGCAGCTGGTACATTCTAAGTTTTTTCGTTTCTCCCAGACCAGCATGGGAGTAAAAGTAAAAGCTAGGGAGTAAAAGCTAAATCATATTATGCTCTAGGTCTTAAAGTAACATTTTAAACACATTATTCCTTCGCTGAAAGCTTAAAAAGTGTTAAATATGCCAGATGTTTCTTCTCTTTAGGGAATTGCAAAACGAGATAAATCCCATTTTGAATAGGCAAAAAGCTAGTCGCACAAAGAATAAGCATTGCCACCCAAGGTAGTAATGCTGCCAGCTTCTGGTCACTCTTCCGTAGGGGAGATATTTGAGGGATTTTTTACTTTTGATCTGGTTTTCTTTTCTTGACGTCAAAATTTCTTCCAAATATACAAATCAACATAGAAGAGGGGTGACTTCCACGAAAAGGAGGTGGTTGTCAATTCGCCGTCTTTCATTATTCGATTATTCGAATACGGCTGAATCGATTTGGAAAATTATATTTTGTTTAAAAGGGCGTACTCGTTAGGTGGTCTCATATAAATTTTATTAAAATCGGTTGTTGGTTTTGAAAAATCATTTAAAGTGTGAACACTTCAGCTTACTCCCAATACCCGAATCAATCAACAGAGGAATATTAAAACTAGCCGTGGATATTCCCTGAAAGCGGTTCTTGAAAGCAAACGGCTCTCCAACGTAGTCGGTGTCAATTAGTGAGGCGAGAGCGCACCTGCATACAAATGCATGCACCTTGCTGAAACGGAACGTTTTGTGGCAGTTCTACCTTTCTGAAATGATTTCATGAATTTGAGTGCTGATTGAATATTTCTTTACTATTCATTCAAACGTTTTTATTACTAATGGGGCAGACAAAACTTTGTGGATCTTGAAGTTGTAGGCAGACAAAGCCTAAGGCCACTTGTGTGGACAAGAGAAAATGGGCATAATAACCATAGTGATTGATCGATAGCCACATCCCTTGATGAGTTTAAATATCTGCGTGAGCAGAGAAGCAGCTGATATTCCAAGTTTTTCTTTTCTTACAGACCAACATATAAGAATAGCTTTAAAAAAAGTGTGAATACTGTAGCATACTCCCAATACCCGAATCAATCAACAGAGGAATATTAAAACCAGCCGTGGATATTCCCTGAAAGCGGTTCTTGAAAGCAAACGGCTCTCGAACGTAGTCGGTGTCAATTAGTGAGGCGAGGGCGCAGCTGCATACAAATGCATGCACCTTGCTGAAACGGAACGTTTTGTGGCAGTTCTACCTTTCTGAAATGATTTCATGAATTTGAGTGCTGATTGAATATTTCTTTACTATTCATTAAAACGTTTTTATTACTAATGGGGCAGACAAAATGTTGTGGATCTTGAAGTTGTAGGCAGACAGAGCCTAAGGCACTTGTAAGAGGGTTGACGAGAGAAAATGGGCAAAACAATTAAAGTGATTGATCGGTAGCCGCATCACCTATTAATATAATGTATGAGCAGAGAAGCAGCTGGTACATTCTAAGTTTTTCTTTTCTCATAGACTGGCGTATAAGAAAAGCATTTAAAAAAGTGTGAACACTATAGCTTACTCCCAATACCCAAATCAATCAACAGAGGAATATTAAAACCAGCAGTTGATATTCCCTGAAAGCGGTTCTTGAAAGCAAACGCCTCTCGAACGTAGTCGGTGTCAATTAGTGAGGCGAGGGCGCAGCTGCATACAAATGCATGCACCTTGCTGGAACGGAACGTTTTGTAGCAGTTTTACCTCCATGAAATGATTTCATGAAATCGAGTGCTGATTGAATAGTTCTTTGATATTCATTATAACGTTTTTCATCACTTATGGGGCAGACAAAATGTTGTGGATCTAGAGGTTAGAGGCAGACAGAGCCTAAGGCACTTGTGAGAGGGTTGACGAGAGAAAATGGGCAAAACAATTAAAGTGATTGATCGGTAGCCGCATCACCTATTAATATAATGTATGAGTATTTTTGAACATTTTCTCGATCTGCACGAGCAGAGAAGCAGCTGGTACATTCTAAGATTTTCTGTTCTCATAGACTGGCGTATAAGAAAAGCATCTAAAAAAGTGTGAACACTATAGCTTACTCCCAATGCCCAAATCAATCAACAGAGGAATATTAAAACCAGCATATTGATATTCCCTGAAAGCGGTTCTTGAAAGCAAACGCCTCTCGAACGTAGTCGGTGTCAATTAGTGAGGCGAGGGCGCAGCTGCATACAAATGCATGCACCTTGCTGAAACGGAACGTTTTGTGGCAGTTTTAGCTTTCTGAAATGATTTCATGAAATCGAGTGCTGATTGAAGAGTTCTTTGCCATTCATTATAAGGATGTTTATCTTTATATATATTTGTTATAAAATATAATATCGTTGAATTAGTGTCCTATAACTCAAGTCTCGAACTTACTTTAGGGCTAACTCAATCAGTGTAATTTGTCCATATATATTTCTTATATTTATTTATAACGTTTATGTCACTTATGGGGCAGACAAAACGTTGTGGATCTTAAGGTTGTATGCAGATAGAGCCTAAGGCTACTTGTGAGATGGTGGACGAGAGAAAATCGTCAAAATTGATTGATAGCTACATAGCTACATCGCCTATTATCATAATTTATGAGCAATTTTGAACATTCCCTGGATCAGCCTTAACGATCTGCGTGAGCAGAGAAGCAGCTGGTACATTCTAAGTTTATAAGTGGAGACTAAAATGATGAAAATGATGTATAAGAAAGAAAAGACGTGTTAGCTAGGTGTCTGTTACTTGGTGCAAAGATTGAGGTGGGCTGTCTGCATGGTTGGTAGCTCTTAAATCGCGGTGGAGTTAAGTAGCGCAACCTTTCTAATCCGTCTGGTCAGCACAGAGTGTGCAGGCCATATCCTCTGGCTGCTAGGCCAAGAATGGCTCTAGTAGTACAGAGAGGGTCGTGCCCCTACAGTGGAGACTAAAAAAAACCTGATGATGATGATGATGTATAAAAAAGAAAAAGATACATACTATGTGATTTGAATTACTTTAAATGCTCTGTCTGCCCCATTAGGGATAAAGACGTGATAGTATGTATGTATGTATTGAATTACTTTGTGTGATTCCACCACCAGTTAGTTCATGCAAACTATTGCCAGCCGGCGCCCACCTACTACTGTTAGTCCCAGCATACCTGTCCTGCCACCAGCAGCCCGTGTGCACCCATGATCCCTTCCATGCTGCTGCATCCGCTGTAACAGTAGTAGACTAACAGTAGTGGGTGGATGCCGGCTGGCAATAGTTTGCATGAACTAACTGGTGGCGGAATCACACAAAGTAATTCAAATCACATAGTATGTAACTTTGACTTCCGCAAAGTAACACCTGAATCTATTAACTGTTCCTTTACCGCCAATACCAGACACAATAGCAGACAATGGACGTGGACATTTATTAATGTCGTCCGGGCCTTAACCAGCTAACTATTAAAGATAAAGATGTTAGCTAGGCTTCTGTTACTTAGTGCAAAGATCGAGGTGGGCTGTCTGCTTGGTTGGTAGCTCTTAAATCGCAGTGGAGTTAATTAGCGCAGGCGCGGGTGCGAGTTGCATACAAATGCGAGAGCATTGAAAGGCTGTACGTTAACTGGGGTGTTACGTGGAACGAAACGGTTTTAGATCGATGGTCGAATCGCTCGAGTTATTAAAAAGGAACTTTTGCTTGTTGAAATTATTGGAACGATGTTCTTTCTCGCAAGTTGCGGGGTCGGGTAGTCCGTCTTTTAGATTATTCAAAAATTAAGGCATCCATATTTGTCAGTTTACCAAAAAAGTAAAATTCACAAAGATACAGAGCATCAAAGTTCCGGAGTGGGGGCTTGCGACGTCACCGTCAATTAAAATTCTTACCTACACGTGACTTCATAATTTTTTTTTTGTGTGAGGCCTATGTCCAGTGTCCAGCAGTGGACGTTATGCGGCTGAAATGATGATGATAAACAATATTAAAATATGTGCGTATATGCCTGCTCTATACAATACAATATATATAATAATAAATTATAAAAAAACACACCTCTTAAATAAATCTACAAGTACATAGTTTATCATATCATAAAATACATAAATACAATAAAAACATACAATAGAGGTAAATATTTTCATGACATACATGACAAAAAGAAAATTGTGAAAATCTAACCGAATTCTGCAACAAAACTAGCTGAATTCGTAATCATTTCCATTTTCACATACTTACGAGTTATCGATCCACAGATAGACATATAAAGGCCCCAATCAGCTGAGATCAGAGGTCACCACGCTCCCTAATAGGAGGCAAGCCTGCATAAATCACTGTTCTCAAATAGCCCAGCTAGGGTTGGCGCGTATTTACTTCAATTGAAATATAATAAAAATTATATCCTACATTATAAACGCGAAAGTTTGAAAGTATGGACGGATGGATGTTTGTTACTCTTTAAAACTTAACAATAATATACTACTAATATAATAATAATATAATAATATAACAATAATATAATAATAATAATATACTGAAATAAACGATTTCATTCATTCATTCAATATAGCTTATACATCAGAATAACACACAGGCTACAATTTATAAAGATATTTTATGATCCTGCGCAGACGAAGTCACGGGCACTAGCTAGTCTAAATATAATGTTTCTTTGAGTTGTAGACCTAGGGAGTTCCATGCCTCCACTTTTTTAAAAATGCCTTAAATTTTATCAACAAAAAAAGAAACATAAAATTATCGAACCTGCACACAAGAAGACGCTGAGCAGACATACACGAGCATTTTCACTGAAACATAGGCGCTTCGTACGTACTCTCTTGGTACATAATTAATATAACTATTACTTACAAAACGGAAACTGCTAAGGTCCCGCCCAATATAAGTCCTAGTTCTCCATCTGCACCTTTCCCCTGTTCTCACCATGTACAGGCGCCTGCAGCAGCCTGCTCAACATCCTCGACGCGGCAAGAACGGGGGAGAGGTGCACAGACGGGGCGGGCTCTTGGTCAAATATCTCTTACAAGCAAACGTTATAGTTTTAACCTATACATATTTTATCATTCTCATTTCCTTGTAAAAGGCCAAAGTCATCTGACTGCTCTGACCAAGTATGGTTCTGGTAGTACAAAGAGGGTCGTGCTCCTGCAGTGGAGACAGAGAAACCTGATGATGATGATGAAAGTTTATAAAGGAACGTTATTGTTTGTTTGTTTGTAATAACTTTATTGCACTATGAAAAAAAATTGGTTGTTTGTAAAGTAGGTTTACGATCGAGATGTTTACGTGATAACGTCTTCTGGCAGCGCTCGAGATGAGACGGGAGATCGGTCCGTCTCTCTCTCGTTATACCTGCGATCGCGCTCGTGAGGTTTTGGTGTGACACAAGTTTCTGAACATGTCACCCGACTAAAACGATTTTAAAGACGTTATCACGTCAAAAACACAATTACATACAAAAACAATGGAATAAATTGACATAGGCGGACTTATCCCATTATGGAATCTCTCTTATTGTGTAAGTAAAGTGATAACGTACATAACGTGCTTGTAATGTGACAAAAAGATCTGATGATAATGATTATGATGATGATTTCCTTGTAAAATATTGCAACAAAAAAAAAAAAAACGATTTACAGATAGACATATAAAATGGGCGGGGCACGTAGCGCGAAGAACCGATGGCCGATGGCGCAGAAAGGTTCTCGAATGGCGGCCACGTACCGGCAAGCGCAGCGTAGGACACCCACCTGCTAGATGGTCAGACGACCTGCGCAATGTTGCAGGAAGGCGCTGGATGCAGGCCGCTTCCGATCGGTCGTTTTGGAAATCCTTGGGGGAGGCCTATGTCCAGCAGTGGACTTCCTGTTGCTGATATGATGATGATGATATAAAATATGAGTATCCCAATCAGTTGAGATCGGAGGTCGTCACATTCCCTAATAGGGCAAGCCTGCATAAATCACAGTTTTCGAATAGGGTGGCACGTAGTGGTAGGGCTGGTGTGTGCAATTTATTTAAATACGGTGTTTTAAGCAATTATTTTTATTATTTACTAGCTGTACCCGCGTGCTTCGCTCCCCGTGAGAATTCCAGGATAAAGAGTACCCTATGTCCTTCCCCGAGTCTCAAACTATATCCATACCAAATTTCATCCAAATCGGTTCTGTAATTTAAGCGTGAAGAGGTAACAAACAAACAAACAAATATACAAACTCACTTCGCATTTATAATATTAGTAGGAAGTAGGATAGGATAGGATAGTAGGAAGAAGGATAGGATGTTTTAAGCAATTATTTTTATTATTTACTAGCTGTATCCGCGGGATTCGCTCCCCGTGGGAATTCCGGGATTAAGAGTACCCTATGTCCTTCACCAAGTCTCAAACTATATCCGTACCAATTTTCATCAAAATCGGTTAAGTAGTTTAAGCGTGAAGAGGTAACAAAGAAACAAATATACAAACTCACTTTCGCATTTATAATATTAGTAGGAAGTAGGATAGGATTAGTAGGATAGTAGGATAGGATATCAATAACCCTTTAAATGTCGGACGCCCGGAGCGGGCGTCTGATGTATTGTTTTACTATTGTGTCTGCTATGACGAAGTTTGAAGGGTTACTGTTTCTTAAAAGTAACATAATCCGAAACAGTAAAACAAAATGCTTTATATGAAATCGAAAGAAAAAAGAATAACAATTATCAAGTGATACAATTTCCAAAGAGAAATAAATGATTTTGACTTTGACTTTGACTTTTTGTCATTCTCGCAATACTTTAGCAAGTTCCTTACATACTTTATAGATATAGAAGTCAACCCTGCGTGGACTGCCATCTAAATCGGCCTACAAATTATACGCCGGTGCTAGTAGGGATTCCAATTGTGGGTTTGTAGAAACCGGACCCGGATGTCCGGACCGTTTGCTCGGAACAATACCCGGGTGGTGACATAAATTCGGATATACTAAATGTATAATTTCCTGGATTTTCCTGTTTTCATGTCAGATTTTTCAACTATGCGTGATTCACATTAGGTGCTTCCGGTTTTTTGCTGTCCACTTGGATGGTTCTTAGCATTCTTGACTGATCACTGAAATGCAAATAATATTTTGATGAAAATGCCAGAAAGGGCACTTTGGACGAAGCAGCATACGAAACAATAGGTACTATGGTGAAAATAGGACATAATTTGAGAGTTTTTTATTTGGAGTAATTTGGACTAACTTTAGAACAAATCAAAATTAAATAATTTACCTTAAAGACTCTCTGATTATGTTTTAAAACATTGTATTATGTAGAAACATTTGCTGATAAAAGTAGTTGAAAGTAGGTAAAAATTTTCACAACTAAAAAACCTACTTCACCCCCAAACTACACAACCGATTTTGATAAAATTTCTATGGGACCATCTGACAAGTATACCGATTCAAACAAAAATATTTTATTTAAATAATTTTAAAAATCGAGCTAAGCGTCTTCGAATAATCGGTGAACAAACATTAAAAAAAGTTGCGACGAATTGGTCCTAACTTATCTAGAAATATTTTAAAAAATAGCTACCTTCTGATTCAACAGGTGGTAGGCATAATCATTATTTTAATTTTTTGCCACTTAACCTTCAACTAGTGACGTGAATTAAAGTCACAGAATTGGTGACGTGCCGTCATTCTGACGTACTGCTAAAAAGCCAAGACGCAGGAGACTTACTGCATGGAGGATGAATTTAAGTACTTTATTTACAAGAAGATGACTTTGTTTTGTTAACAAAATACCTTCGTTACACTTTGATCGAAAAAAATATTATAAAATACCCATAAAAACTTGGTAGAGTCTGTGCGGAAAGAGAACCATCGTGGCGTAAAATCAAACTAACAAAATCTTTTTTATATGACAACCCAATACCCATCTGTCAAATGACAAACTCTACGTCATCTTTGTTTACCGCGTTGTTTTAACGTGATTTTTATTTTAAATCATTTCAAAAAGGGGAAATCCTTTACCCAGTCCTACAAGGGAAATAATATTTAATATTATTATAGGTTTTGCCAAAAAGAAAAAGCGGCTAAACACAATTATCGACTTAAACAAAGTCATGGAACGTGTGGCGGCGATGTGCGGTGTGTAGAAAGTTATTTTAAATGTTTTAGATTTCCTAGGTAACCCCCAGACACCGACATTTTATATTATGTATAAATTAAAGAGAATTCGCATAAATATATAAAAATATTTGTTTATTTTGTTTCAGTCAAAGTTTTTGATAGCAGGTATAAAGAGTGTTGATACTTTTAATTTATTATGCGTTTAGATAAACTTGCCCTATTTTTTTCAGGTTTAAGTAAAGATACAGTATCTAAAATAAAAAAGAAGGTTCCTTAAATAACGGCGTGTGGTGCAAGAATTTATTATAAATAACTGTAACAGATTCGAGCAAATCAAGTTTAGAAGAAGAAAATTCTTTGGATCTCTATAGTCTATCCGATGATAGTTCAAACATGTCTGGCATTGAATATTTAGAATAAGACTGTGATTATGGTTCTGACCAATAAATTAATAAATATATTATTGTTTTAAATTTATTTTAATTTTTTTTTGTTATGCCTACATAACCTAAAGGCTAACGATGGAGATAGCATCTGAAAACATATAAAAATATATTTTCATTTACAGCCATTACATGTAATGTAAATAATATATGAAAATATAATTTATCCATTAGCATCCAATAGCCGTCATAGTTTCAAAATATCAAGAACTTTATAGTCGCATTATAATGACACAACAGTGTTGTCAACATAACAAATACGGATATTAAACAAAACTGCGCCCTCAAATCCTACGACGGTTCTCTTTCCGTACAGACTTTATCAAATTTTCGACTTTTTTTCTAGACATGAGATCAATTAACATGAATTTGTAAAAAGAATTAAAGAAAAGAAAAATTAT
The DNA here is from genome assembly GCA_963555685.1 of Acrobasis consociella. Lineage (NCBI taxonomy): Eukaryota > Metazoa > Arthropoda > Insecta > Lepidoptera > Pyralidae > Acrobasis > Acrobasis consociella. The sequence continues at coordinate 2,999,774 of OY743118.1, forward strand.
TATTTTCCTTATTAATTAATAAAGTAATAATTAATTGAATAAAAACATTTAAGTATATTGATCTCATAAAAAAAATGGAAAAGTGCGAGTCAAACTTGCTCCAAATACTTGCTCTAACTAAATTGATATTAATTTAATGTAAAAATAAATTTGTTATTATTATTGAAATATTATAAAGTTCTATAATGTTTTGTGTAATTCAAGGGTAAAAAACGATTCATTGTAATTTTTTTTTTAATTTTATTCCCTTTATTAAAGATATAAGGACGGAGAAAACGGGGGTCTCGGATGTTTCGAACCTTGTTAATTATAGTGTATTTTCTTGAATAACTTTAAAATTATTTGTGTAAAAAAATATGTATTTGAGATTCTCAAAACCACTTTTAAAATCTTCGTATAGATTCATTTTCAAGGATAACGTGCATCTCGCTATCTAAATAAAATACTGACGCTATTAGTGACCTGACGCCAAATTGACGTCGGGTAAATTTCTTTCTCCTCACCTATGCAAGTGCGGCATCCAGTTTGATTATCGGAGGACGCCAAACTGAGAAACAAGCAGCTACTAAGAGAAATAGGGTCAGGGAAAAAACCGTTCGATTGATATTCCAGGTTTTTTTTTGCGCGACGTCATTTTGACGGCACGTCACCAATTGCAGGTTAATATCAAACATGGACCTTTTAACGGACTACCTCCTAAGCAGCACAAGCACATTGTGCTCTGAAAACAACCAACATGAGGTGTGCTTTTAAGAGCTATTTCACTTTGTAAATGTAACACAAATAGGCCGGTGTAAATGAAAGACAAACAGCTCGGCCGAGCGGCGGCGGTCTCGGGCGTTTAGCTCAAAATGCTCAGCACGTGAACACTACGAGGCAATTAAATTTGGACGCGCGAGGGGTCTAATTGGTCAGAAAATTGGTAAAATAGTCTGGAATTAAGGAAAAAATCTTTGCACTTTTGCTATTTTTAAAGTTCAGATTTGTGTTTTATCTGTATACACTTGAGCTAAGCTCTTGTTGGTGCAATTGTATCGAAATAAACGCATACACAACTGTTTTTTGGCAGAGAGCCGAGGGGTTTCCAGCAGTGTAGAATAGGGCCACTCCAAGTCTACCTGTAGATGTCGTAGAAGGCGACTTAGGAAATACAAGCTAAATAAAGCTTATAAACCAAGTCCTCTGGTTGCTCTGACCAAGTATGGCTCTGGTAGTACAGAGGGTCGTGCTTCTGCATTGGAGACAAAAATACCTGATGATGAACACGCACGAAAGATTGAATTTGAGTCATAGACACAGCAGTGTCATACTGCTGGGCCCACCTCTTCTCCTTGTGTAAATGGAACACAAATAGGCCGGTGTAAATGAAAGACAAATAGCTCGGCCGAGCGGCGGGTTCGGCTCAAAATGCTCCGCACGTGAACACTACGAGGCAATTAAATTTGGACGCGCGAGGGGTCTAATTGATCACAAATTGGGCGATTCTACAATTTTAGACGGTTGAAATTTCTCGTGCTGGCTATGTGGGAGCTCGGTGGATAGTTAGACGTAGGTACGCGTATTAGGGTAAGTATTTATCTCCCGCCGAAAATAATAAATACTGCATTATTTCTAATTCTTTTCTATCTCAAAGAGCATTTAATTTTTAACCCACTTTTTAGGGTTCCGTAGTAAACAAGGAACCCTTATAGTTTCGCCATGTCTGTCTGTCTGTCTGTCTGTCTATCCGCGGTCCTACTCAGAAACTACAAGTACTAGAAAGCTGTAATTTGGCATGGATATGTATATTAATCATGGCGAAAAAGTTGTAAAATAAAATCGGGAAAAATATTTTTTTTAGGTTAGCTGCCATACAAGTAAAGAGGTAGTCAATATTTTTTTTCTCGACAAACACATTGTGTGGAGTGTCGTTGAATAGGTCTTTCAAAAACATTGTGAGCTTATTAACACCATTTTTGGATTTAGGGATCCGTTTCTGAAATATTTGGGTTTAAAGTGAAAATTTTTGTTGGAGGCAAGTGTCCCCCTCCTCTATCTGCTAAACGGTTGTATATGGCCACGTGAAAAAATTCACAGCTGTAGTATATATAATGTAGTTTAAAGGAAAACTATCAGAGCTAAGTAGGGTATACAAATTAAAAAGTTATAGGCGATCAACTTATAAAATGTACTCGGAAAAAGAAATTTCATACAAATTCAATAGATAATTAGTTTTTAAACGTTTTTAGTGGCATAAACTCAAAGTTGGCATTCGAAACTACGGAACCCTACACTGCGCGTGGCCCGACACGCACTTGGCCAATTATTGGTTAATTAGATTGCTTTTGTAGGATTAAAAACGGGACCATATCACTAAGACTCCGCTACCCGTCTGTACGTCACCAGGCTGTATACCATGAACCGTGCTAGTTAGACAGCTGAAATTTTCACAGATGATATATTTCTGGTGCTGCTATAACAGCAAATGCTAAAAAAATTACATGCCGTATCAAGTGTCAAAACATATTGCCTCGCCTATTTCCAATGACCTTGTATGTGTCTTTTTTCACCTACTCTATTTTGGACTTCTATGTTTGTTACTTTATCCTTGTACATTACATAATTATTACTTAAAATAGCGTAAACATAATACATACATACATACTATCACGTCTTTATCCCTAATGGGGCAGACAGAGCATTTTGGGTCTTGCGGCTCTATGCAGAGCCCAGGGCCGCAAGACCCAAAAGCCACTTTTAGTGTCATGGTGGCCGAGAAGATGGAAAAGCAATCAATACAGTGATGGGTTGCTAGCCGCATCGCCTGTTAACATGATTTGCATTTTTGCCCATTCCCTCGATCGGCTTTTACGATCTGCGTGGGAAGAGAAGCAGCTGGTACATTCTAAGTTTTTTTTATTTCTCCCAGACCAGCATGGGAACATAAAACTCTAAATAATAATAATAAATAAAGCGTAAACATAATCTAAGTGCATTATATGCGAACACATACCATACGTAAGTAAAATTGTGGACACGTCCCTATTTGCATAGTATCATCTTAGCTGGGTCAACTCGCGGTAATAGCTTGTAGAACAAACATTGGACCTCCTGATATAGACAGGCACCTGACAATGGGAATATGTAAGTGGATTCCTATTGGGAAGGTTCCGTCTTAATGTTTGACCAGGTAGATAGGATTGGGTAATCTAAATTACATTCTCAATAACTTTCCCCTATAAACTTTAGCGTAAAAACGTGAGACAATGTATTGAATAATATGTAAACGGCTGGCTCATGTAATACTTAGGTAGTCTGAATGGCCGATCAGGTTTTGATCGTTTTAGATATAGTATAATAAATCATATGCTATGTGTACATAAACGTATTAATACGTAATATAACCAGACAATTTTGTGCCGCATATTTTTCTTTGTTTATCCCTGTGGTTGACTGGGAGAAAATGCTCCTAGCATTAAATCTGCTATTTGTTAAAAGTATATTTGTATTTTGGAACCATAAAGTTTTATAAAATAAAATAACGTACGTAAGTTATATTGTGGACACGTCCCTATTTGCATAGTATCATCTTAGCTGGGTCAACTCGCGGTAATAGCTTGTAGAACAAACATTGGACCTCCTGATATCGACGGGCACCTGACGGAATATGTAAGTGGTCTGGATGTCTTATTGTTTGACCAGGTAGATAGGATTGGGTAATCCAAATTACATACACAATAACGTTCCTTTATAAACTTTTCATCATCATCATCAGGTCTTTTTGTCTCCACTGCAAGAGCACGACCCTCTCTATACTACCAGAGCCATACTTGGCCAGAGCAGACAGAGGACTTTGGCCTATACTGTCCTCACTGGCCAGACGGGTTGGAGAGGTCTCATTGATGTTTTTAAGCTTTGTTTAGCTTGTATTATCTAAGCGCGCGACTTCATGACTAAACAGTGCTGGTAGTAGTTAACTCGCGTCCTTCTGTAAGGATTTTAAATGTGTTTGACTTTGGCATTGAACCTTCTCCACGCGAGTTCAACTCGCACTTAGCCGGTTTTACTATCTGCTAACATCTACAAAAAGTTCTACAATTTTCTTTCGCGAAAATGACCCAGAAGCGAGATTCTTTTAACACAAACTTCTGTCCGCCATTAAAGCTCATTGTATCGCTTTGGTGAGTATTGAAAGCCGTTGGACCGAGACATTCCGACAATAAAAGTATGTACATCGTTATACACTACATTCAAAGAAGTGCTGGAGAACTAAACGTCGAGACGCTTTAGTTTTAATGTATTTTTGGAATTAACTAGTTTTAAGTTAATGTTTTTAGTTGCCGTGTGGTTTCCGCCACAGTAGAATAGGGTTTAGGCCACTCCAAGTTCTTCCTAGGATGTCGTAGAAGGCGACTTAAGAAATACAGATTGCCATTCGCCCATTGCTTTTCTATTCGACACACTTAACACATTAAAGGACACTCGGCCAGACACAATAGAAATAACAATTGAATTACGTCCACAGCCGTAAGTGTCCTGCAATGTGTTAATATAAATATCCTTACAACATTTGTCTTCGCTGGCTTATTATTACGCGTAAATACGATTTAATACTTTTAAACTACGTAGCAGAATCAATAAATACATACATACATAAAATCACGCCTATTTCCCACAATGCCCTTAAATCATCATCATCATTATCAGGTCTTTTTGTCCCCACTGCAGGAGCACGACCCTCTCTGTACTACCAGAGCCAAACTTGGTCAGAGCTGCCAGAGGTCTTGGCCTACTCTCTCCACGCTGGCCAGATGGGTTGGAGAGGTCTCATTGATGTTTATAAGTTTTGTTTATTTTATATTCCCTAAGTCGCCTTCTACGACATCCACGGGAGGTCTTGGAGTGGCCCTATTCTACTCAGCCGGAAACCACACTTCAAAATGCCCTTAAATATTTTTTCAAAACTAAAAACCGACTTTACCCCCAAACTGTACAACCGATTTTGATAAAATTTCTATGAGACCATCGCAAGTACACCCTTTCAAAAAATAAATTTTCAAATCGGTCCAGGCGTATCAGCATAATCGGTGAACATACATAAAAAAATTTGTGATGAATTAATAAACTCTCTTTTTTGGGAAGTCAGCTAAAAATTAGCACCAATCTGCATATTCCAATATCGCTGATAGGCTTACCAATAAATCAGCGCGCAATTTCACCCACATTCCGGATTTATCGGCGAAAAACGTCAAAATTACGGGCATGCACCGCGATAAAGAGTTGTTAAATAGCAAATAAATATCTCTATCGAAATTAGAGTTATGTCGGGAACACACGAACGTGGTGGAGTCAAATTTTTGGTGTGTGGCGTAAAGATTGTGGTGATTTTAAAGTTAGACTCGTTCAGACTGGGTGAAGAGTAAAGAAAAAAAATGCTTTTTAGCACAACACAATAGTGGTAGTTTATAATTTTAATTGATAAAGTAAGGCATTAAAATCGAGTGTCAACTGTCAAGCCAAGCCAAGAGTGTCGGTCAAGATCCACATGGCATTATATAATGCAGCTTATTGTTTTACTATTGTGTCGGGTATTGAATCACAAAAGATCGTCATTGAGTATGATAACATGATTCGAATTTTCGCCTGATTTTCGATATTTTATTTTATTTGTTGCTAAGCGTGTTGGTGGTCAGGAAGGGAATCAAAATAGTGATGGGTTGTTAACTGCATCGTTAGCAAGATTTATATTTTCGTCCATTGCCTTGATAGTTTTTACGATCTTATCGAGAAGAAAAGAAGCTGATAATATTCTAAATTTTTCTTTTCTCCCACACAAGCATAAGTCCCAACAGCTTGACATGCCTTAGAAAAGATGATTGAGTGACATAACCTTGAAGCCCGTGCCTTGCGCCACACAGCCTAAACACAACCTCGCCGATCGCACGAAGCATTAATTGCAATCACACGGCATGCGATGCACAACTTCCACGATGAATCGCGAAAAATTAGTTTTTCTTTGTTGCTGGTTTATGTTTTATTGGTAAACTTAAGTTTGTATGCCGCTTACTAAATTTAGGGATCTAACAGACGAACAATAGTAAGCCCTAAAAGAAAATTTAGACCACTTGGCCTACACTCTCCTCGCTGGCCAGACGGGTTGAAGAGGCCTCATGATGTTTATAAGCTTTGTTTAGCTTGTATTTCCTAAGTCGCCTGCGACATTCACGGTAAGACTTGGAGTGGTCCTATTCTACATTGACGGAAACCACATGGCAATTATAATAATATAATTCTTATACATACATACTATCACGTCTTTATCCTAAACGGGGCAGACATAGCATTTTTCATCTTGCGGCTGCGGGAAACCACACGGCAATCAGTGTGGATACACCATTACAAAAGAAAATATTTCCGCATAAGTACCTGAGGCTCCACTTGACAAATCGTCTGTGGCTCATGTCCCTTACACCAGCCATTTGTCTGCACAGATTAAAAAAGCGAGTCGGTAATGCCTGCCCGCTGCGCTTCCTATAAATTACTTTTATTGTCTTTCCCGACGCTAATTAAAATATGCTCGGGCTTTTTCGAGCTTTTTCGGGCTTTTTCGGCTCCCAACAAGCTTTGTTTATTGCGACTAAATAGTAGGATTATGCGTGTGAATATATTTTGAGAATTCCGGCTTTAAAAAGTCAACGGATTAGTTATGGGCTTGTTTATTAAACGATTAACAAGAGTTTGTTTGAATATTTTCAAGTGGTTTTGTTTGCAAAAAGCTGTTCAAATATTTTAGGAAGAAACTTCTGTTCACGTTTAATAGAGGACTTTGTCATGGATTATATTTAAGAGGAATAAATTTTTTTCACTCGTAAATGTAATATTATCTCAATGGTCGTTAACGATTTTATCAATCATTAATTCCTAACCAATTTATTATTATTATTAATGACTTTTTAGTATAAAATTAACACTATAAAATATTTGGATTATAAGTTTTCTCTTTTTAAGGTTAAACCATCTAAAGGAAAAACGGATCTCTATTACTCGATTGTCCATTCATTGTGCGTTTGTCCGTTCGTACATCCCGTTGTCTATCCTGGTGACAACCAGTCTGTATGTGACATGTGACTCACACAAAAACATTGGAAACTGATGGTTATGAGATTTTTAGAATAAGAATGTACTCATAATAACAATTTTACATTCGAACGTGAGAGAGGAATGTAAATATTATGTTTGAATATGGTTACTTACTAAGATGACTTAATAATTTATCTTTTACTAGCCGAAGCCCGCGACTTCGTTCGCGTGGACCGTCATGACTACGGAAATGCTTATTAGGCTTAATAACTTATGTTAAGGCGTCATTTGTATATTTGTTGTAGTTTAGCTGGACCATTATGGTTCTGCATCCAGGTGTTCCAATTTCGAAAACAATTATACCTTAAACGTTGCCGAGGCTTAACAACTATATAACAACAACAAAAATCATTCGAATCCCTCCAATATTTCCGAAGATTCGCGTAAACAAACAGACAAACAGACAAGACATTTAAATTCTTGCTCTTTTACTATGTCTCCATCGCCCGAAATATTTTTTTGGGAAATATATACAATGTGCAGACACATTTTTTTATAAACAGGAAAAAATAAGACTTCTAATAAATGTGTTAATATCCGCTGTCTAAATAACATATATTTAAAATAATAATTTATTACTGAAACTGATATAAATATGCTTTGATCTAGCTTTGTGAACTTTTGCCACCAACGCTGGTCTACTTTAGATCAAAGAGCATATATAAATATATTTACTCGTAGCTTTGACTTCGTGAAATAACACCTGAATATATTAACTATATTGAAACCTAGTTTGTAAAATTTGCACCAAGATCCTATCAACATTCTTGGCATTCTGCCACTTAAATGACTTCCATTTGATAATAGCAAGAAAATATAATTAGTCAAAACTTATAAAATTATGTTTAGTGATGCCAATTTATCAGACTGATAAAATATAAAAGTTTAATTCTAAATTAGTCCCATTTAGACACACGAAGTGAAAATATGTTTCATTGATGCCCATTTATCAGGCTGACAGCATATAAAAGTTTAATTCTAAATAAGTCCCATATATACATACATTTACTCGTAGCTTTAACTTCCGAGAAATAACACCTAAATATATTAACTATATATTGTAACCTAGTTTGTAAAATTTGCATCAAGATCCAACAACATTCTTGGCATTCTTCCACTAGAATGACTTCAATTTGATAATAGCATGAAAATATAATTAGTCGAAACTTATCAAATAATATGTTTAGTTGATGCCAATTAATCAGACTGTTAGAATATAAAAGTTTAATTCTAAATTAGTCCCATTTAGACACACAAAGTGAAAATATGTTTCATTGATGCCCATTTATCAGGCTGACAGAATATAAAAGTTTAATTCTAAATAAGTCCAATTTAGATAAACGAAGTGACGACACACGCTATGCCACTGATAAATATCTCGATCTAAAATGCGATAATTTTTCAAAACTAAAAAAATCAGATTGACATCTAAGTAATATTGTCTCATCAATCAGTTACTGTCTCATCAAAAAAAGTCAACTTGATTTAGTCGGATAGTCGTTTAAACCTAGTAACAAAGTTAGTCTGCGTTTTATAATAAGACGGAAAATGTTTTATTTATTACTATCTCGTAGGTATTTAACGATTACAATCAAATAAAAACAAATCTAAACTTATAAATGTTAGACGAAAAGTTCTAAACTAATCCAATTCACGTCTAGTTCAGTTGAAATAAAAACATTTTATAAATTACCATCTCATAGGTAAGAAACAATTACAAAAAAACGACGGGTTGCACTCTGGGAGTGCCGGCAGAAGTGAAAGCTTGAATATTAACGTTGTGCATTTTTGATATTTTGGAATGGTGAGGGAATAATTTTGCACGAATTGCTTTAATTATCAGTATAAAATATTTCAAATCTTTTCTGAACCACATTCTGTCACAAATGTCACAAGCATGACCAAATTCATTTTCAACAAAATCATTTTCAAATACACAGCAGTATGGCCACTACACAGACGGTCGAGCCATCAGCTGTCACCATCCATGGATGCGCGTAGCACGCTGTAACATAAACACACACGAACATTCGCGCAAGCGCCCTGCGCCGTCTTACGAATTTTCGATCAGGCCACGTGTCCTGACGCGAGTCTAACATTTTTTACCCATTCCAAAAAAAGTGCACAACGCCGCTAAAGAAGTTTTCACTTCAAAAAAATCTTACTTTATAAATGTTAGACGGAAAGCTCTAAACTAGTCACATTTAGATAAACGAAGTGCCGACTCGAGCATCCCACTGAAAAATATCTCAATTTAAAATGCAAAAAGTCGTAACTGACACAGATACTTATTCGTCTAATTCACGTCCAGTTCAGTTGAAGAAAAAACGTTTTATTAATTACCATCTCATAGGTAAGAAAGGATTACAAAAAAAAAACTAAACTTATGAATGATAGACGGAAAGCCCTAAACTAGTCACATTTAGATAAACGAAGTGCCGACACGGGCTATCCCACTAAAAATGTCTCAATTCAAAATGCAAAAAGTTGTAACTGACACAGATACTTATCCGTCTAATTCACGTCCAGTTCAGTTGAAGAAAAAAACGTTTTATTAATTACCATTTCATAGGTAAGAAACGATTACAAAAAAATCTAACTTTATAAATGTTAGACGGAAAGCTCTAAACTAGTCACATTTAGATAAACGAAGTGCCGACACGGGCTATCCCAATGAAAAATATCTCAATTTAAAATGCAAAACGTCGTAACTGACACAGATACTTATTCGTCTAATTCACGTCCAGTTCAGTAGAAGAAAAAACGTTTTATTAATTACCATCTCATAGGTAAGAAACGATTACAAAAAAAAAATCTAAACTTATAAATGTTAGACGGAAAGCCCTAAACTAGTCACATTTATATAAACGAAGTGCCGACACGGGCTATCCCACTGAAAAATATCTCAATTTAAAATGCAAAAAGTCGTAACTGACACAGATACCTACTTATCCATCATATTCACGTCTAGTTAAGTTGAAGAAAAACCGTCTTATTATAAAACGAAGATTAATTTCGTTACTAGGTTTAAAATTTTATTCGACTAAATCAAATTGACATCTAGTAATATGCCCCTGTCTCATCAAAAAAAAGTCAACTTGATTTAGTTGGATAGTTGTTTAAACCTAGTAACAAAGTTAGTCTGCGTTTTAATAAGACGGAAAATATTTTATTTATTATTATCTCGTAGGTAAGAAACGATTACAATCAAATAAAAACAAATCTAAACTTATAAATGTTAGACGGAAAGTTCTAAACTAATCCAATTCACGTCTAGTTCAGTTGAAGAAAAAACATTTTATAAATTACCATCTCATAGGTAAGAAACGATTACAAAAAAATCTAAACTTATAAATGTTAGACGGAAAGCCCTAAACTAGTCACATTTAGATAAACGAAGTGCCGACACGGGCTATCCCACTGAAAAATATCTCAATTTAAAATGCAAAAAGTCGTAACTGACACATATACTTATTCGTCTAATTCACGTCCAGTTCAGTCAAAGAAAAAAACGTTTTATTAATTACCATCTCATAGGTAAGAAACGATTACAAAAAAATCTAACTTTATAAATGTTAGACGGAAAGCTCTAAACTAGTCACATTTAGATAAACGAAGTGCCGACACGGGCTATCCCACTGAAAAATATCTCAATTTAAAATGCAAAAAGTCGTAACTGACACAGATACCTACTTATCCATCATATTCACGTCTAGTTAAGTTGAAGAAAACCCGTCTTATTATAAAACGAAGATTACTTTGGTTACTAGGTTTAAAATTCGGTCCGACTAAATCAAATTGACATCTAGTAATATGCCCCTGTCTCATCAAAAAAAATCAACTTGATTTAGTTGGATAGTTGTTTAAACCTAGTAACAAAGTTAGTCTGCGTTTTAATAAGACGGAAAATGTTTTATTAATTACTATCTCGTAGATAGTAGGTATAACGAACAAATAAAAAAATCTAAACTTACAAATGATAGACGAAAAGCCCTAAACTAGTCACATTTAGATAAACGAAGTGCCGACAAGAGCGTCCCACTGAAAAATATCTCAATTTAAAATGCAAAAAGTCGTAACTAACACAGATACAACAGATTTATCCGTTCGATTCGCGATTTATTAGTCGACGAAACTAATGGATCGGCTTTTTACTTTTTTTATTTTTCCATCTACGTATGGTTGTGACGTACAGGATATATTGGCAGTTTCCATCGACGGGTTATTGCATAAATAAATAAAACTGCGTCAGTGAATTACGATAGTTAAGCCTTTTGTTTTTAAGGTGGGGAAATGGGGTTTTAAATGAGCTTATGGGTTAAGCTCTTACTCGTAAATGGGGAGGTATGATTATTTTATTTGTTAGGAGCAGTAGGTATTTATACCTACTATACCTATATACTTAAACTCTGGTATGGATAAAGTAATACTGATCGGCTATTACATAGGCGAGGAGCTTGGTGGTCCAGCGAGATTTATTTATTGATATTTTATTTCTTTAAAACAAAAAAAACAAATATTTATGGCAGTACACAACGTACGAAATTCAATCTTCATCATCCGAACGTATTCCCAGTTGCATCCTCAGCAGTAACGCTTCAGAGCCCGGGGTCCGCTACCTAACTTAGGTGGTTTGACGAGGTTTCTGTTTTTTACACGGAGCGACTGCCTTCTGACCTCCGCAACTCAAAGGGTAGACCAGAACCAATCCTTGGGTAGGTTTGAGTAAACGCTAGGTGGCGGTCGGGTTTCAAATTTGATAAGTATAAGACCAGTGATACAAGTATTGAACATACATTTTTAAGAAAAAGAAATATATTTGCAATAAACGTGTTTTATTTTCTGCTGAGTCAGATTTAAGAGCAAGGCCTGCTTATGGTTATATAATCAAATTTTTACATATTCATTGATATTTTGTTGGAATCCCAAGTTGTAAATTGTAAAGCGATGTCTTCATTGAAGTGACAATGTTGCGGAAGAGAAAATGGGAAAGCGTTTAGTTACATTGTTGCTTTTTTGCAGTCACAAATCTCCAAATTCGAGTTTTATGATACTTTCTCTAAAAACATGTGCACACTATATATGTTTATTTATTTATTACTACTTTCTTGATGTTAATTTTTTTTTACAATTGGTGGATTTAACGCTAAACGGAACTACATAATATATTGATATCGTATTAGCACCATCTATTATTTGTCAGGTAAATTACAAAACCACAAATTCGAAGCGTTATCACCCAGATAGAACGACTAAATCGATTTTCATCAAACATGTTCAAGAACCACAGCAAGAGAAGGTGCTTTCACGTGAAAAAATGTCATCGAAATTGGTCCATCCGTTCGAGTGCTACGATGCCAGAGACAGATAATAGCCTAAAACTTGTAAACCCCTCTTTATTGCCAGAGTTAAAGAACAAACTAATAAGTTAGTTGAGAAGACCTTACTCAAGGCGTTGGAAAGCGCTGGATGCAGGCCGCTTTACATCGAGAGGTCTAAGTCCAGCATTGGACGTTATGCGGCAGAAATGATGATGAAGTAAGGTAAAGGCAACAAAAACTTAAGTATATTTAAAAAAAATAGTACCTTATTTCTGAAATTGTATACTTTGATAGTGTGCACAGCGCTTTATTTACAGTAGACACGATAATGCGGTCATAAACCGGACGGCGGTTTACGGCCGCCGTAAATCCGATTCCGGGCCGTGTCTATAATAATTCAAATGATCCCGATTCCCGGCTCGACTCGGATCGTAAACTTATCTCATTATACACTCGCCATTTTTGACTTCAAAATGTGTGTGCAGTCATAACGTTTTTTTAATTGGAGTCTTGTGAAGTTTTCATAAATAAGACGTTAAAAATCGTACTTTAATAATACTTATTTACATATAAAAAGCTACATACCGATAGAAACAACCAAATCTTAACAGGATTAAAAAATCTTTGGTACAAATAAAAAATGAAACGAAAATCTTAGAATTTGCAAACTTTCTAAAACTGTAAACTTAGTGTGCACAGAGCGTTATTTACGGTAGACACGATAATTCGGTCATAAACCGGACCGGCGGTTTACGGCCGCCGTAAATCCGATTCCGGGCCGTGTCTATAATAATTCAAATGATCCCGATTCCCGGCTCGACTCGGATCGTAAACTTATCTCATTATACACTCGCCATTTTTGAGTCTAAAATGTGCGTGCGTGTCGTAACGTTTTTTATCTTGGGCCTTGTGAAGTTTTCATAGTTAAAACGTGGAAAATCGTACTTTAATAATATTTATTTACATATAAAAAGCTGCATACCGATAGAAACAACCAAATCTTAACAGGATTAAAAAATCTTTGGTACAAATAAAAAATGAAACGAAAATCTTAGAATTTGCAAACTTTCTAAAACTGTAAACTTAGTGTGCACAGAGCGTTATTTACGGTAGACACGATAATTCGGTCATAAACCGGCCGGCGGTTTACGGCCGCCGTAAATCCGATTCCGGGCCGTGTCTATAATAATTCAAATGATCCCGATTCCCGGCTCGACTCGGATCGTAAACTTATCTCATTATACACTCGCCATTTTTGACTTCAAAATGTGTGTGCAGTCATAACGTTTTTTAAATTGAAGTCTTGTGAAGTTTTCATAGTTTAGACGTTGAAAATCGTACTTTAATAATACTTATTTACATATAAAAAGCTGCATACCGATAGAAACAACCAAATCTTAACAGGATTAAAAAATCTTTGGTACAAATAAAAAATGAAACGAAAATCTTAGAATTTGCAAACTTTCTAAAACTGTAAACTTAGTGTGCACAGAGCGTTATTTACGGTAGACACGATAATTCGGTCATAAACCGGACCGGCGGTTTACGGCCGCCGTAAATCCGATTCCGGGCCGTGTCTATAATAATTCAAATGATCCCGATTCCCGGCTCGACTCGGATCGTAAACTTATCTCATTATACACTCGCCATTTTTGACTTTAAAATGTGCGTGCATGTCGTAACGTTTTTAGCAGCGTTCTTATGAAATGTTTATTTTGAAAGTAGCTTAGGGATGATTGTGATATTTTATTACTTCAATAAAATTAAAATAACAGTTTAATCTTCTTAATTAACAACTAAATTAAAAACTAAATTAAATAATTGATTGTGATATTAAGATAAAATAATCTTAACATTGTAAGCAAAGGAGATAAGTGACTTGCTTAAAAAATACAAAATAATATCCTTTACATAAATAAATAAAAGGACATAATTATCTTAAAATTGATTTAATAAATTAATTTGATATAATCTCACTATATAAAAAAAAGTAATGGGAAATCAGGAAAAATCATGAAGGTTCATTGAGTTGATTTTATCACACAATCACACTAATATTGTAAAAGCGAAAGTTTGGGACTGTATGTTTGTTACTTCTTCACGCGCAAACGGCTAGACCAATTTTGATAAAATTTGGTATGCAGGAAGTTGACACCCTGGATAACTCACATGCTACTTTTTCCGCGGGTAACGCTGCAGGGCACAGCTAGTATTTAATAAAATAGCGAGCAAAGCGAGTAAAGACAAGAGACCTGATAGCTTTGCTTACGAAACTCTTATTAATAAAAAGTGGCTTCTTGAGCGCACATTCTACAGTATAAAGAATTTTATGAATGTCGCTTATAATTCCAATTTAATGTGATAATTTTCATTTGTATGCGTAATTTATTTAATTGTATGTTTATTTTATTTTATTATTCAATTTTATTTTGTTTGACGTGTAAATATTTTTTATGAATAAATATGATTATGATTATGATTATAATGTAATAATGAACTACTGCCAGATCTTACCAACAACTACTGTTTCTTATTGTTGCAGGCCCAAAAGCGGCTCAATGCTCCTGTACAGCCGCAAGAAGGTGCGATACCGACGTGATGGCTACTGCTGGAAGAAGAGGAAGGACGGGAAGACCACCAGAGAAGACCACATGAAGCTCAAAGTCCAGGGGACTGAGGTTTGTACAGTTTTTGTATACTTTTATTGTAAGTTTAACTCTTGGAAGGGCTACAACAACAGTTAATTTGTTTGTTTGTTTATGAAACTTTATTGTACATAATAAAGAACACAGATACAAATCAGAAAAGTAAACATACAACGATGGATATATCCCGTATAGGCGTATAGGGATCTCTTCCAGTTAATCGGCCCGTATTCGCAAGCCCCTATATTGACAGTCGGGGTTATTTTGAACGCCATCTAGTGATGAGTAACGGAACTACAGATACGACTTGATATTCTTAGCGCCATATAATATTTACTTGAGAAAGCCCTGACTTTCACGTTTACCCCAAGAACTTTTAACAGCTGAACCAAATTCTGTTAAAAGTCACATAAAAAAAACCGCATCAAAATCGGTCCATCGGTCATCGTAAATAAAATAAATTTTTATGCCACCCATAAACCTTATCTGCCCTATCCTTACCCCACTATTTATGTGCAGTGGGCACAGCATGTGAGTTTCTTCCATTTTGTTCTATCTCCGGTCAACCCGTCCGCCACTCCCTTCCTACTCATATCCTCTTGTACTCATTCCATCAAACGTTTCTTTGGTCTCCCTCTGTTTGAATGTCCTCTGACTTCAATACCTTTTTAAGAATAAATTAGCAAACGCTCTTTAAAAGAAAGCACTCAACTTAAAATATAGACGAAACAGCAGAAAAGCAAAACACAAAAGCGTTTACACAAAACGTGATACAATTCAGAAAGAAATCCTTATTTCATTTCTGAATCTCGCGGAAAGACTCCGAAATAATTGGCACAAAACCTAAGCTCATTTGGATCGTTCCGAGTGTATTGCTTTCTCCAATTTCCCTTTCAACGCCACTCAATTTCAACTGTCTCTGTGTACTGACACGAACACGGTTTTGGAAACAAATATAGCTTTGATTTCGACTATTTGCAATCATTTAGTCCTATTGCAGCCTTTAATTTTGTTTGTTTTTTATCGCACTTTATTGTACAGTACCTGGGCGACCGAGCTTAGCTCGGTTACATCTCAAACATTAACTACATTTTTTAAACTTCTAAAAACAATTCAAAATAAAAAATGATATATAAACTTAAACATAAAAAAAAACCAAAGTAAGTCACCGAGTGGGATTCGAACCTGTAACACTCTTTCTAGCGGTCCGCCGTGCCGAAATTAGCGACCATACTCTGCGTGGAAAGAAAAACGCATGAAAACTCGAAAACACGCGTTTTCCTAAACATAAGACTAATCTAGATTGATTGTTCACCCCCGAAAACCCCCATATACCAATTTTCAGCAAAATCGTTAGAGCCGTTTTCGAGTTTACAGAAATTTATAAATAAATATATATATAAATAAATATACAAGAATTGCTCGTTTAAAGGTATAAGATATTTGAGCCGTGTGGCTTTGGTCTAGAATAGGGATTGGATCGCGTTTGGCAGTACGAAACAGCATTTTTCTATGTTGCTATCCTAGAGAACCTTCTTTAAGGCTTCAGCATGGTCGGTGCTGAACCGTTCGGTCGCTTTAGCAAATGACGGTTTTGAGCGACAGAAAAGGCGACAGGAAGTCCTTGGGTGAGGCATAATGTCTAGCAGTGGATTATGCTCAAATGATGATAGATGCCAAATAGTTCCAAAAATAATACCCATATTTATTAAAGTTAGCAAACGTTTGCTAAAGCTCTTCCAGTTAAAATGTGTTTTATCTCATTCTTCTTATGTCTAATATTGAAAAGAGGTAAAGGGACAGAAGATGTTTTGACTAAAACAGGTTTAGCAAACGCCTATTATTTTTTTATGCATATGAGAATATAGTCTTACCCCCTCATATGCATAAAAAATAATAGGCGTAGAGAAAGAGTCTTCCTTCTCTTTTTGTAAGCGTCTTGGAATAAGTAGAAATATTCTCTTGCTACAACTGCATTCTCAAGGAGGGTTAGCGTCAGGTGGTGGCCGGTTGCATATAAAATTTTAACTGTACTGTAATTTAAAAAAAATCAGCGTGTCTTGAGACACAAAGGCCTGCTCCAGATTCTTCCAAGCTTCGTTTAATTTTGCTGTTCAATGCCATAATGAGCTCTCCATATTTTTGTATCGTCAGACTAATGTTATAAGTACCTACAATTAGTTTTGATAAAAGTTTAGATTTGCTAAATTTTTTGGTAAAAACAGCAATCAATAGTATAAAACGTTTTTATTTGGAAATCAAATCCAATTTAATTTTATGACAAAATGAAATTAGTGGGCTCTATTTGGAATCCCTAACTTAACTATCCCTAATTCGATTATCGACAAAAATTGCGATTCGTGCACAAACTCTAATTAGGTTTGCATACTCTTTGTGAAGTTTTAATCTCAATTTTCCGCTGTTAGTACCAACTAATAGAGGGACATTTTTATATAAGAGTACTAGTAGATAGGGATTTTGTTAGATCAAACGTTTAAAATATTATTTCGGTTTTTATGAAACAGCTGGTATAAAAGTTCACATTATACATGCCAGATGTTAAGCTTCAGATTAGAACGTATTAAGCTATGTCATGTAGCTTAGGCTAACATATAAAATCTGTCCCTAATATGAGTTATATGTAAAAAAAAAAAAGTTTAGTCGTAATAAAAATACGAAAATAGTGATTAAATTGAGATGAACTCGTATTTACATAATTTTATTTTACCACTTTGTCTTTTTAATATAGAGGTACATACTCATACCAAATTACAGCTTTCAAGTACTTACATTCTGTGAGTAGAACCGCAGACAGACAGACGTAGCGAAACCTTATTTACTACGGAAACCTAAAAAAGGATCAAAATAGTGATGTTGCTAGTCACATCGCCAAACAACATGATTATAATTTTTGATCATTCCCTCGATCGGCGTCTACCTGCGCGCTAAGAGAGGCGACCCGAGAGATTTAAAAAGAATAAATATTACATATTCAAACACAGTCAAAAACTTGAACAAATCCAGTAAATCTTCAATAGCCAGTGGTTCTCAAACAAACCATCGCACCCTCCAATTAGTGGTTGCAGTGTTTAATTGGAATAAATTCATTTACTTATTCATCAATCCGTGTCGATGCCGACCGAGAATTCGAGACTCGTTTATTTACAGTGTTTTTGTTTTCTTTTCGTTTGACTGGCGTCAGAAATCTGACCCGGTTTGTGTTTGTCTTAGGCAATTTTTTTAAGATGAAACGCTTGTCGTTTGAAGAAAATGTGTTTTTGTTGTTTTTATACACAGGATACAGTGTTTTTGGAACGAAGTTCCTTATCGCGCGTTGCGAAAGGGGGTAGACGGAAAAAATTAAGACCAAAAGTTGTAACGACACTTTTTGCTATAGTTGTAAGCCGTGCGGCTTGCGCGTGTTTCTCTGTCTGTCTCTCTCTCTCCTAATTAATCGAAAGGAACTTCGTTTCATCTGGGTGTCCCTTGACACCTCTCAAGTTTTTATTTTATTTTTGTACAAATTAAGTATATATACAATAATTAAAACTATTTTTGCATAGCTTAAACTGAATAAATGTACACTAAGCCTTTTATGTGTGGCTCTGCTTTTTTAAACTACCTATACTGAATTTATTTTAAGTGTGAATTCAATTCCTGATACTGAACAGTTTTCCCTAAGGAACACATATCGAATTATAAAAAGTAATTTTTCATGAGCTCATGATCAGCTGATCCGAATTTGTATAGAAAGCCATTTTTTTTTAAATATTTTGGGCAACATGGTTTACTATTACGGATGTTAGACTTTAAATAACATTCAAATACAAAAAAAAATAGTGCACTCTTTATTTCTTTATTTCAATTACAATGCACATGTACATACACAGCGAACAGATGATGGTTTTCACACATGTAACATTACATG
Source organism: Acrobasis consociella (assembly GCA_963555685.1). NCBI lineage: Eukaryota > Metazoa > Arthropoda > Insecta > Lepidoptera > Pyralidae > Acrobasis > Acrobasis consociella. The sequence continues at coordinate 3,018,787 of OY743118.1, forward strand.
GGCCCAGTTAGGGCATAGCATTTTACACTTAGCATAATATACTATATATATTTGAATTTAAACTATAACACATTTATACTAATAAATTAACATTCCTTTATACTAACTTTCTAAATTAACATATATATACCTAATCAATACATATGTTAGATAATTTCATCGCTTAAAAAATCGGAAAGACTATAATAACAGGCATTTATAAGAAACTGTTTTAATTTAAGTTTGAATGATTTATATTTTTTTTCATGTTTTATATAATCGGGTATTTTATTATAAATTTGTATTGATTTGTAGTATGGGCTATTTTTGTACATTTCTAATATTGGTTCTGGTAGAATTAATGTGTTATTACTGCGTCGACTATTTTTGTGAAATTCATACAGGGTTATGTTTTGACGGACAAACAGGGCCATTTCCATAATATATATTGATGGGACGGTTAATACTTTTTTCTGAATAAAATAGGGTCTACAGCTTTCTGGTTGATGTATGTTTACGATTATGCGTAGGCATTTTTTTTGCATTATAAATAAATCGTGTGAGTCGGTGCTGTTGCCCCAGAGGATGATGCCGTAGCGCAACCAGGCGTGCGCATACGCGTAATATGCAGTAAGAGCGCAATCTAAATTTGTATTCGTTTTTAGTATACCTAACGCATAAAGAAATTGAGACATTTTCCCTTTTATTTTTGTCACATGACTTTTCCAGTCGATATGGCTGTCAATAGTTAAACCTAATAACTTAAAATCGGGAACTTCTTCTATATTTAATTGTTTTTTTATGTTATTTAAATTTATTGCCTTTTTCTGGTATGGTCTAAATTGGATGAGTTTAGTTTTTTTTGTGTTTATTTGAAGGTTGTGGTCTGATAGCCAATCTTTTATGGAGTGGAATGTATTTGTTATTAGTGTTGTATGATTTGTATCATTTGGGCATTTGAATAAAATTGAGATGTCATCTGCAAAGAGAACGCACATATTGTTTAAAGTTTTTGGAAGTTCATTTATATATATTAAGAACAAGACAGAACCTAATACACTACCCTGTGGAATTGAATTACTTGTTTTTCTTGTTTCAGATTTTGTTTTAAGTAATTGACCGGTGCTATTATTGAAATTATTGATTTCTACATATTGCTGTCTATTGTTCAAATATGATTGAAGCCATTTATGCGTTGGACCTCGAATACCGATTCCATATAATTTATCTAGAAGTATTGTATGTAAAACCTTATCGTAAGCTTTAGACATGTCTAAGAATAATCCCACTGCATAATGTTTTTCTCTGATATAAGTAAGTGCTTCTTGAATATAGTGATACACTGCAAGTGTTGTGGAACGTTTTTCTCGGAATCCAAATTGTTGATTATGTAGTAATTTGTATTTTTCTAAAAATCTGTAGATACGGTTAGATATAGGCTTTTCAAAGATTTTTGAAAACGTAGACGGGAGTGCAATTGGTCTGAAATGGCTTGGATCATCTGATTTTCCATCTTTTTTTAGTACTGGGTGTATTTTTACTATTTTTAATTTATCGGGAAATGTACATTCTTGGAATGACTGATTTATAAGTAGAGTTAAGACTGGGGCTAATTCGTTACAACATGCTTTTACTAGGACTGGGGGTATCTCATCGGCACCAGAACTATATTTGTTTGATAGTTTGTGTATTATATCGGTAATTTCTTTTTCTGTGACTGGAGTGAGATAAATGGAGTTAATAGCTGGTTCAAGGACAACGCAACCTCTAGGTGTACGAGTAGCAGATATATTAGTTGGCGTCGTATTTTGAAGACGAGATTGCGATGTGTTTTGTGATGGAGATTCTGTGTTATTACTGACTGATATGAAATACTCATTAAAAATGTTGGATACTTTATCTGGCAAGGTAACTATTGAGTTTGACGTTTTGAGTGAAATATTTTTAATGTTCTTTGTTCGAGGTTTTGTTACTTGGTTTACTATTGACCACATTGTTTTTGTTTTGTTTGTAGATATTTTCATTTTTTGAGTGTAATTGTTTCTTTTCGATTGCTTAATGCATTTTTTAAGTATTTTTGAATACAAATTAAAATAAGTTTTTAATGTTTTGTTATCTGTTTCGTTCAGCAATGATCTAAGTTTTATTTTATGTTTACATGAATATTTTATACCTTTTGTAAGCCAAGATGTTTTGGTCGTTCTAAACTGTTTATATTTTATTTGCTTTAATGGCATGTGCGTATTCAACAATTCAGTTATTTTACTTTCAAATAAGTTAAAATTTTTATTGATATTATTGTTATCTTTAAATATGTGTTTCCAGTTAACTTGACCTAATTGATATTTAAACGATTTTATACTTTTTTCATTGAAAATTCTTTTTTGGTTGTAAATATATTTATTTTTTTGGGTATTTATATCTGCTCTGTAAATAATGCAATTATGATCAGCCAGACCTATATTTTTTATGTCAGCATCATAGTTCTTGTTATTTGTAAATAAAAAATCTATGCAACTTGAAGTTGTACTGGTGACTCGAGTTGGTTTATGTACAATTTGATGAAGATTGCATTCTAACATGGCGTTCTTTAATTTTTTGTAATCATTTGAGTCTGGTTTATGGTGTATATTAAAATCGCCTGTTATTATAATGTGCTTGTGGCTTTTAGATTTTAGTTTGTCAAGTAATTTGTTTAAAAATTCAAAGAAAATTTCTATTTTGCGATCGGAGCGATAGATGACTATTAACAATAAATTACTGTTGAGTTCTAAGGCACAACATTCTATAACATACTCTGTAGACAGGTCACTGAAGTCTGTTTTTTCTGAGAACTGGATCCCTTTTTTCACTAGAATAGCAACACCTCCTCCTTGATGTTCTTGCCGATAGTATCCCGCACCAAAGACATAATTATTAATTTGTACTAAGTCTTTTCGTTTATTTCCAATCCATGTTTCGGTCATACAAACTACATCAAATTGTTTTTCTTCTAGTATACTTTCTACAAGTTCAATCTTATTATTCAAACTTTGTGTATTTTGAACTAGAATACTGAAATTGAAGTTAGTCTCGAAATGTCCGGTCAATTGCTTTTGGGTTTCCTGCTCGAAATGTTTGCTGTGTGCTAGTCTCTTGTGAACTTTGTGAATGATAGGGTGAATGTTCGTTGATATTATTTGCGCATTTGTGAATTGGAGTAGGTTGGTCTATTTCTTTTCTGGCTATAGTGTGTTTATATTCTTGTCCGTTAATGTATAGTTTATTATTTTTTATAATTGCGTGTTGTCCACTTCTTCGAGATTCTTGTAGTTTTTTCTTTATTTCATTTCTATAACTAATTTCGTTTTTATTTAGGAACTTTGTGATTGACAGCCCAATATTGCGGAAAAAATTTGAATGCTGAAGTATGTGTCGGGTCATTTTTTTACTTAATAATTCAATAACCAGTGGTCTGCTGTTTATACGTCCGCTGCGACCTATACGATATGTATCTTCTATGTAACCCATTAAGTTAACATTCATTATATTCTTGAACAGTTGTATTATTTTATCGTGTGTTTCAGCTTCATTTTCTCCATAGCACTCTTCGAGTCCGTGAATAACAATTTTTTTCGAGTTATCCTGATCTGTTTCCTTTTCTTTTTTTAGTGGATAAATATTTTGTGTTTTCAGTGTAAATATTTCTTCCTGAAGTTGCTTGGCTTGTAATTCCAGATTCTGTATTTTTTCATTTAGTCCTTTTATATTTGCATTCGTTATATCTTGTCTTGTATTTAGTGCTTCTGTTTTACTATTGCATACAAATGTTAATTTTGATATTGCACTGGTGACTTCCTGTTGTATCATTGTTTTTATATCCGAGGTAATTGATTGTTTATAATTGTCTAATATTTTAGTAAGTACTTCCAGAGTAATGTTTTGTATTGTGGATGTGTTACTGCTGCTGCCATCTGTGGAATTTTCCTTTAAGGTATCCCCCATAAGGCTTTGGTCTTCAAGAAGTATATCCTCAACGGAATCGTTATACCGCTTTTGATGTTTTTGTCGTGTTGTAATATTTGCGAAATCGTCTATATTTTCATTTACTTTGATAACCGATGATGGTGGTGATATTATTTTCTTTGACGGAGTTTTATGGATGCATCCGGAACAACGCCATTTGAGTTTATGTTCAGCAGATAACGTATTATTAAATCGTTGTTCTGAAACCTTTGCGCATTTTAAATCATAATATTTCTCACATATTGAACATTTCATAAATCTTCGACCGGGAATTTTTAACTTGCAAATTGCACATAGCGCCATCTTGTGGTTGGTATTAATTTCTATTTGTTTCAAAATTCGTAGGTTCTCAGATTTGTTTAGTTTTGTGTTTCAAGTCTAGATGGCAGTCTTATTAATAATTTAACCTTTTGTGTACAGATGGCGTTACTGTGTTTGTTTACATTAGCGGAGATGATAGTGTTGGCGGGCCTGCTTGATAATCTGTGCACTAATTTATTGGCGTCTATTTTTGAAAAGATAACTGTTCTTAAAATTGGGACATAGTATTTTTTTGCTTATTGTCGTTGTATTGTTTTGTATAGGCTTATTTCACTTCACTGTACACTTTTAAGTTTATTTATGCAAAGTTTAATTTGGTTTATTCACTTTTTGTTCTGTTGTATCAATTTTAGTAACTTTCACAGTTTTTAGATATTTTTCGTCTTTAACGAAAAGTATGACTAATGATAACACTCACACTTATTAAATGTAGTAATAACTATACATTTTCACTAGTTTCACTTGGTTATTTTACGGTTTTCTATTTTTTTGGAATTATTTATTCGGAGATGTTTGTTTTCGTGAGAGCAGCGCCCTCTGTGTACTCCATATCCCCTCTCTAAAACCGACAATTTATTTTGCCATAAACAATGCTAACTTGTTCTGAAGTCGTATATGTTATTTGCATGCAACTATTCCCAAACTGTACAGCAAGTCAGGGTTACGTACAGCTACGATAACTCCCTGTTAGAATTTAGAATCAAGGACGCTCATAATTACACTTAAATTGGCATCTTTCCAGGGTTCTGACATAGTATGAAAACACTTTTAAGGGTTAAATTTATCATAACTGACACGTTCTACCATCGTCCTTATATTAGCGTATCCTGAGTATAGGTACATTACTCTGTAAGGATAATATAATAAAGTTGTCTTGCCACTTGGCAAATTATTCATTTTCTCTTCGTAAGCTCAGCTTTGCATTCATGTAAGTAAACGCCAAAAGTAGTCAGTCAAAAAATTACATAAAAATAAGAATAATGTTTTATTAGAAAAAATACACCATTTTGATTATTTGAAAAACACTATATTACGTTAACCTATTTTATCATTTGTTAATGTTAGTTTATTTCACTAATAATTTAAACACAACAATACTTGAAAGTCAAGCTGCTAGCGGTACCAAAGGTGACGGTGAAAGTAGAAAGTGCGCGGCAAGGAGATGACGCGCGAGGGTCGTGTCGTGCCGCATTTCAGGCTGAGTTTCAAAAACTAGCGCGGGCCGTGCCGTGCCTCAGGCCGATATCTCACCTACACTATCTGTGTGCACACACACAAATACAAAGCTAAGCTTACGTCTCGAGAGCTGTATCAAACAACCAAACTTTTGCAATAAATGCATTTCATACGCAATCACTCCGAAAGAAACTTTGAAAAGACTTTAAATAGTCCTGTGATTCAAGCTCATTAAGAACTCTATTGTTTTCGGTCGGCTAAATCTAAACATGTGAATTTAATTCGCAGAGTAATTAGAAGCAAGCGGCCTTGGGCGGGCCTAAGTTAGAGTTATTATTGCTATGTGTTAACCCTGACTTATACGGTTTGCGAACAAGGTGATTTATTAACTTTGGGAAACAGGGCAGCATGTATTTATTTCTCTTGGTTTTTGGCGGTTGATAACGAGTGTTGCCAAAACGATAAACTTTATTATTTATTCCCGTGTCGATGAAGATTTCCACCAAGTATATCGGAAAGAAAAAAGGCGTGAATTGTCTCGACCGTGTTGCGGTTACGGCTTATTTTTGGCGTAACGTCAACTTTACGCTTATTCTTGGCGTAACGTCTAAAAACGCTGAATGGAACAAAAAATAAATAATTATTTATTTTCTTTAGTTGATTTTAATCTTTTGCGTACACAAATGCTGGCACCATGGGCACTTTCGAGCCCGGTACACTTCGAGGCGGGTGCTTCAATTAATTTAAATATGTTTACGTTCTTTTTCGTTTAATTTATTTTAATTGAGCCGAGCGAGCAAATCGAGCGAGCTCTCTAAATCGAGTTGAGGACGAAAACACATTGTATGAATCTAGGTTTGTACAGCAATAACTGTCGAACCGATGGTTCGATTCTGATGAAATTTAGTAGACATGTAGAAAATATCAATAGAATTTTCAAGTCCGTTGGGCATAAAAATCGTTTCAATAGTTTTTGAAATATTAATAAAAATAATAATACTAGAACTTCTAGTTTTATTTAGTTTTTGTTGAATTCATTGTTTTAATTGTATATTTTTAAACTATGTCGTTTAAATTGGTTTAATTTTAGGCTATTTGATTTAATAAACATTGTCGATTTTCTTTCAATAATTATACGATCAAAATTTAATAATGTCGCGGTAAGTAGATACTCAAGTGTCAATACTTTTAATATTATATATTTTGTTGCAGTTTGAGTGAGTTCACAAATGTATCTTTGAGGATAATTTCTTACAAATATAATTAACTGTAAGGCAAGCATGTCGCATTAGGTTAAAACCTGTAAAGACAGCTGTTTATAAAATAAACAAATACTAAATACTAAATAAATTATCTGAAAACTCTTGTAAATTAGACCACAAACAACCCAAGCACGCAACGTGTCACCATTATGGGCAAAAAGCCCTCAGGCCGTGTAAAGTGTGGGTGAAAATCGTAAGTTGAGTCTCGAGATTAAGCCGTGACGTAACGTCTGTCGCGAAGATTTGTAGTTCCGAGATAAACAGCCTTCGTGTCGCATTTGCCGTTTAATTAAATGAATGGCATGTAAATGTAAACAATAGCTCTATATAAATAAATACGGACAAATCATACAGATTGAGCAAGCAAGTTAGTCTCAAATAGATAAAGATCAGACCATGACCTGACCGGGAATCGAACTCGGGACCTCCGATATGACAGCTTGGCATGATGACTATTGATGACCACTCGGCCACAGAGGTAGACATAGACACTTAAATAAATAGGTCCATATTCATAAAATCTTATCGTTTGTTTCTTTTCATTACAAGTTTTTATTTAACTTGCAATGTATATGGTATGTTTGTTTAGGTCAAATCATCATCATCATCATCATCTTCCTCTCCTTATCCCACATTATGTGGGGTCGGGACAACATGTAAGTTTCTTCCATTTTCCCCTATCCTTAGCCAGCTCCGATGTTATATTCCGTTTTCCCATATCCTCCCTCACACATTCCAACCACCTTTTCTTTGGCCTCCCTCTATTTATTTTCCCATTAACTTTCATATTCAACACTCTTTTAGTAACATGACTTTCTTCTCTCCTCAATACATGCCCATACCATCCTGACCTACTACTTCGCAACTTCTCTGTAATTGGCGCTACTTTCACACTTCCTCTTACGTACTCATTTCTTATCCATTTTAGTCACACCACTCATCCACCTCAACATTCTCATCTCCGCTACATGCAATAGTCTTGTTTAGGTCAAATCTTACAACTAAATTTTCAACTAGTTATCCTCAACCGATTGAGCTGAATTGTGCTTACTCGTGTAAGTCGGATGACAATACAATATAATGGAATCAATCAGTTGTTCTAGTGATGGAGCCGGGAGATATTCTACAGAACTCAGTTATAAAACAACATTATCTCATTGAGTAGAACTCGTTTGATTTGTCTTGTTGTGCACTTTATGGTAGACAATGTCTAGGGTCTGATCACGAAAACGGAAGGTGGTCGATGGACGATAGACCTCAGTAAAACGATGCAATCCGAGTTTTGGCTAATTTCATTTGTCTAAATTAGATTATTAAAAAAAAACTTATTTTACTTAAAACTTTATGGAGCAAAAAAACTACAATAGGTAGACTTGATTCTAAAGTATTATTATTTGGCGACCTTTAGGAAATTGAAAGTTTTTCGTGTGGTGTCAGATTTATCAAGCTGCTTAAAAACATCTGATATAGCTTGACGACTGATGTACAATGATGACAGCCGGGACCGACGTCTAAACGTGCCTGCCTGCCGAAGCACGGAGGCTTGCAAGATAATTTTAATGGCATTTGTGGTAAGCCATCTAATTGGTGATGAAATAGTTACTTCTTCTTTTTATTATCGTGTGTGTTAGTGACTAACACTAGTGTTAGAGTTTTTAAACCGCCTTAAAGGCCTCTGACATGGTTTTAGGTAACGACCAATGTCAAAGACAATGACCGGGACCGACGGCTTAACGTGCCCTCCGAAGCACGGATCATCTTACATATCAGACAATCAGGTGATCAGCCTACGATGTCCTTACCAAACTAGGACAACAACACAAAGTCGTTGCCCCGCCGAGAATCGAACCCGCGACCTCCGGGTATGACCCGAACGCTCTAACCACTACACCAAGGAGGCATTATTAAATGCCGAGCCATCGAACCCCTTCTGAATCAATCTTATAGTAAGAAGACTATGCTACAAAATTTTTTTGTTACTGACACAAAAAAAAACAAAACTCCTTAAATCTGTAATGTTATACTTAAAACTGATTTTTTGAATGTCTAATTGAAAACCATAAAAAGCGAGCTACTAAAATTATAACGTTAAACTTAAAATGAAAAGAAAATTACAGCGATGCAAACTTAAACTTTCAAAAACCTATTTACATAATAAATTGTGACTAACGTTCTGTTAAAATATCAGAAAAGTAGTATAAATGATAATGAAATAGGCACAATGTATGTTAATGTAGTTTTAAGTGGCACAAAGTTCATTTTTCACATGCAAATGCTGGTGAAATTTACCGAATGCCTTTTACAATCTCCACTTTTTTGGCATTTCGTGAGCTTCGTTAAGATATCGGTTTTTGTTGCCAAATTATGGTTTTTGGTGTACTTTAAACTTTGGCTTGTTTAGATTATTCAAGTTATGATATTTCGAGGCAATAAATTATGATAAGTTTGAATTATTTATTTCCTGAGTTCATAAATTATTTATTTTTATCTAAGCACATACCAACAACCCAAAGGTTGGCAGTTAGGAAATGCTGCCTATTGTGCGATACAAATTGTATTTAGTACAATAAAGATTAAATTAATAAATATCATAAAAATTTAATAATTATCTTTAAAACGAGGGTACTTTATAAACACAATACCAAAATTTTAAAATATAATAATTTTACAAACTTTTTCTTACAAAATTAAGATTTTTTTTACCACTACGACTTAAGGCTCTAGATGGTAGTCTTTTTGAGTCCGATACAGAAATCAAAACTTTCTTGTAATGACATAAAAATGGTGAGCCCCGATAGTTCTTTATCATGATGAATGATGCATGTAAGTATTGTGAGGTTTCATGGGATTTTCAAAAAAAATTGCGTTTTTTGTATTTATCGCTTTTGGCTATAGATTCATTTTTAATCTAATTTATATTTCATTATACACATGAATTATAATTGAGACTCGCACACGAAGGGTTCAGTATACTAAAATCTCCATTTAACTAAAAAGCTATAACGTCACGACGTGGTATTTCATACAAATCGTAAAGTCAATATCTGAGTTGACTTGTTGAAAACTAGCAGATTCCACCAACGAGAATTAGTTTTTAAATAGATAAAGTAGAATTCAGTATAAATTTCTGAAATCAAAACTTCTTTAGGCGTATCAGGAATGCACGTAAAGAATTTTTAAAGATGGAAATAACCATAAAACTCACGACACTGTATCGAAACCTGGTTTCTACTTTAGTCGGCACTCCTGGAGTGCTATTTTTTAACTCAAATCAATAGCTAAGCCTATTTGTGAGGTGGTCTGGCGAGTTGCCAAAGTTAACTATTGCCACCAGCGGTGCTCGGTGTGACCACAGTATGTTCTGCGTGATCTATGATACTATTATCAATGTGGAGAATTAGGTATTAAGCGTTACCTTTATGAGGCTACACACAACGCTGTGAATGTGACAACCTTCTGAAGGGAAAAAATCAGATTTTATTTTGAGCTGTCAAATTAACTCTTCATGCTGCGCCAATACCAGACACAATAGTTAAACAATTGAAGTCGGGAGGAATTCGTCCAAGTGCCGGCTTAGAGGTTAAGAAGAAGAAGAAGGTATGGAGGTAATAAAAATTTAGTAAGAATATTAAATTTAATTACCTATGACAAAAGGGAATATTTTTGAAAGATTAATTAATTCTTAACGTGAGAATATTGATAATTGTGCTAATCTGGATTAATTAATTTTCTAAAAAATTAAAGTCAAGTATCAATCATTTAATGTTCGGTAGAAATTTCTTCCAACAAATATGAGATAAGAAATTTGGAAGAAAAAGGTTATAGGCGTGTAAAAAATTAGATAACGAAGGAAATACGTAAGCTAATATTATTCAATCACTTAAGATAAATCCGAACACATAATCCTGTCTTAATATCATATTGAGCTTCTACATGTGTTTCCTGTAAGATTATCCCGTCAAACCTTCTACTTATAGAAGCCTGCAGGATTTGATGAACAAAGGAACCGTCTTGGTAACTGACGTGGGTTTGCTTGGGCAGTGTGAATAATGATTTGTTGAAGAGCCTTGAGATAATATTGGGATGATATTTTTGAAAGATTAGTAAAATCTACGAGTGAAAATATTGATAATTCTACTAATATTATCAATTGTGTGATGGTGAATTGCATTCAAACTCATAAACTTTCGTTATAATGTATTAATAATGATTGATTGATGTTAAAAAAAAAACCGACCTCAATACATGTGACAGTCATAGAAAAGCTAGTACAACAATTTGCATACGCTTACACGACATATTTTTTCTAGTTATTTTAGTTATAAATCCAATCTACTCAAACAATTTTGATAATATTGTTTGAGTAGATTGGATATACCTGGAAAGTATACACTTTCAAAGGATTTTCCGTATCGGTCCAGACATCATCGCGTAATAGGGGTACATAGAAAAATTTGACGAATTTAAAAATCTCCTCTTTTTTATGTCGGTTTAAACCTCGTCTGTGGTTCAGTCTCTAAACACTCACTTGAATTTGAAATGCCACGGGTAACAGCCAGTATCCCTTTCTAATAATTTCTCAAAACGTTTCACATATTCCCTTAATCTGTTTCTAGTCAAGAGAAAACAGGCTACCTACCCTACCTCTTTCGATACAATTCCGGAAGCCATAATGAGACGAGGCTAAAATAAATCTAACTAAGATTGGCAATTTACCTATCACGGCCCTCCCTAAGCGGATACTGGAATCTAAATCGCAGCTATAGAGTGGAAACGTATTTCTGCGAGACCATTCGAGCCAATAACCGGGTAGTAGTGGGTTTTGGGGTGATCCGGATGTCTAGCAGGAATTTTGGTGGTCCGAGTGATAGGAAAACAGCGTTATACTGGTAACTATCGCATAACCTCTTAACATCGGAATCCTAACATAATATAGATCTGCAAGAAAAACATCCAAAATTTAATTAAAAAAATCTCTCTTCAAAAAGCTCTACCAGGTGATCAGTGACTTTGAATGGGAGGCCCATTTTTTTCTGAAATTTTGTCTTTTTTCTTGAAGAACTGTTGAAGAGTTTAATTCCTATGTGAAGAGGTTTTGCGTTAGTTACCACTAATCCTGTACACAGTGATGTACCGTAAAATGAGTTTCTTACGGCGTTTCTTCTCAGCAGAGGTTGTATCGGTTGCTTTTCTTTAAATAAATAAATTAAATTTTAATATGCAATACACGTTATGTAAATTATACTTATTGACGTGTAAAAGTGCCTGTAAAGGTCTAATTACTGAATTTCACGTGGATCGATTTTGATCCGCTTTTTTCACGTGAAAGCAAAATCCCTTGTAGTGTTCCTAAACTATTTTTGATAAAAATCGGTTCAGCCGTTTAAAAGTTATTGGGGGTCAACACTTGAAAGTCAGGGCTTTTCCAAGAAAAAACTAGATGGCGCTACGGATATCAAGAAGTATCGGTAGTGCCGCTACTCATTACTAAATGGCGTTCTTGACAGGCCGATTTTTTAATTTGCTTAGCAAATAAACTTTTGGATTGAAGGATTGAAGCGCTGGAGGTCTAGAGGTTTTGACACTGACTCTGTATCTGCGAGGTACGAGTTCAATCTTCACTAAACGTGACTTTTACCTTGTACTCACTTACGGTCATTTTCAACTTCCATCAAATCTAGACACTAGTTCACTAGTAATAATGACTGAAGTCTTAGATGACAATCATTAAGCTACGTCAGATGCCTTTTGGCAGCTTGAGAAATATGACACTAGTGTTAATAATAACACCACAGACTAAGGGATACACAAATCTGCAAATAATACATTTAGTTTCATTGAATTTTTTTTAAAGCGATTTTTGCCAGGTACATAATTTTTACTTTAAGTATTAATATTTCTACGACCCGTTTAGGATTTATTTAATAGAGAAATATATACTATACTTGAGAGAAAGTGTATTTGAACAATTTAAAAGTGGTATATTCTGTTTGTAGATATAGATTGATTTATATTCGTACGTACCTACGTTTGATTTATGTATATTACCATTTTACTACAGATAGTATTAACGTTAAGGCACATAATGCGAGTAGGCAATGTTAAATCAACATAATACATAATAATATAAATATAGATTGATTTATATTCGTCCGTCATTTGACCTATGCATATTATCTTTTATTACGCATAGTATTAACATACATGATACTAACATCGTTAAGGCACATAATGAAAGTAGGCAATGTTAAATCAACATAACACCGATAGTATGCTCAAAAATGTGTCTAGTCACTAATGACATAGGCTATCATAATCTATCTTTTGACTTGGACCAAACACTAATATCCGGACTAGTGGCGGTCTGTGAGTGAATTAGACTTTTACGATGGGAATCGAATCCGGCAATCGGTTCCACGTATCGTAATGACGTACCGACGTTGCGGTAGGACGTATGTTTTAACTACATATTTTTTTTCTTTTTTAATTTAATTTTAATAATTTAAGTTTTATTACACTAACTACCTATTTATTATTTTGTTTTTTTTTTTTTTTTTTTTTTAATTTAATTAATTGAAGCTTTTTTGTACAAGAAATAAATGTACGAATGGCGGACTTAACGCAAAATCAAACTACACAACTGATTTAAATTAAATTTCTATGGGACAACTGACAAGTATTTCAAACAAAAAAAGAACTTTCCATATCGAACCAGGCGCCTTCGAATAATCGGTAAACATTCGTAAAAAACTGCCTTGTGGTTTCCGGTAGAGTAGACTCCAAGTCCTCCCGTGGATTTCGTAGAAGGCAACTTTGGGAATACAAGCTAAACAAAGCTTATAAACATCAATGAGACCTCTCTAATCCGTCTGGCTTGCGAGAAGAGTGTAGGCTGCGTCCTCTGGCCATGTATGGCTCTGGTAATACAGAGAGGGTCGTGCTCCTACAGTGGAGATAAAAAGACCTGATGATGAAGATGACTTGCTTCGGGTGAAGGAATAGGTACATCATAAGAAAACCTCTACACTAATGTGTGTGAAATAGAGAAGACAATAGCAAACAACTCCGTTATCTCTCGCAACGAATTGATAACCTCTTTTTTTGAAGTCAGTTAAAAACGGTCAGTATGTGAGGTCAACCTCGGCCCCGCACACACTTTACAAATATCGTAAAAGCAAACGACCTCTCCAAATGTGTGTATCGCTCTCGCTGCAGTTTCAACCAAGATTTTTACGTCCGCTGTTTTTTATACGTCCGCTGTTTACGTGATTTAAATTTAGAGTAGCGTTTTGTTTTCAAAATGCATTTTTAGTTTGGCTAACGTTGAAAATCTTTGAGGAATAAATGAGATGGCAGAATGAAATGAATGCGTGGTACTGTTTTCGTATGTTGTTTGTTGACCTCTGTGGCCTTTTCCGATTTCCGGTCAGTTCAAGATGGAAAATGATCTTTTTCATATTGACCAGAGTCTTAGATATTTATGCTCTATATTTATCAACTTGCCCTGACAGGGGATCGTACCCGGAACTTAGTGGTGGACTAGCTTGGTGACGCCAAGGAGGTCGTCAAAAGTAACACTAACATATTACACTTTAAAACTTACATTGATAGACAATGGTCTCTTCGAGCCCGTTACCCGTAAGAGAGAAAAATAATTCATTCCTACATATTCCCGTTTTCCGTAAGAGCGTACCAAGCAACCTCATAAGAATTTAATACGCGCTAAACATAAATAATACTGCACATTTACCACGCTGTAAATACTAATAAAAGTGGAATTTCCAAGAATTTCGCAAGTTCCCGAAGTTAAAGGCAAATTCCCACGTGACTTGCCCGTGGAGTAGCAAGCAACTGATACCAGTGTATATATTGATATTGAGATATAGTAGTCGCCACGTACGTGCATTTTGAATAATACATTTTGCACAACTGTGATCGTGGAGCGTAAACTTGTTTGGTGCGAAGTGTGAGAGGAAGCGGTTTCGATAATTAGGTTATTGGACTTGCAGTGCGCTTTTTCTTCTCCAAACATAATCATCATATCAGCCATAGGAAGTCTACTGCTGGACATAAGCCTCCCCCAAGGATTTCCAAAACGACCGATCGGAAGTGGCCTGCAAATATTTTAATAAATGATGCCACAGAATTAATGTAAGTACTAGAAACGTACAGAATGGAAACTCGCGGCGTCCCCCCAATATGGCGTCCTCGCTCCGCTCTCTTTCTCGGGTGAGTTTGATATATTCGACAAGAAGAAGTAATATTAGGCATAAATTTGCTGCTTCTGCTTGAATAAAGCGCTTGCAAGAAGCATCTGTGATGATGCTAAAGAACAAGAGAAGTCGAGAAGAAATAGGTGAAACAGTGTAAACGATTTATACATACATATTGTGATGCCTGTTTCCTACAAAACAGTAAAACAGTGTAACTGATTTATCTATAGTCTCATACAGTGAAATCCTTTGCAGACATAAGTATAACCGCGTTTTCTTCTAACTTAGACCAACTCTACACTGGGAGGCTTTTCGTGTAACGAAGTTAGTGCAGGTGCCAATTCTGGGTTAGCCTCTTTGGACATCTGTACTCGTTCGGCTAGAGTAATTGGCATACACTTGGTTTCCGTGCGCTTGCTGCACTTGAGCTGGTGGGAAACCTATGCTAAATAGAATAGACCTTCTTTACACAAGCTAAACAAAGCGAGGAAGTATAAACATCAATGAAGCCTTTCCAATCTCTGGTTAGCGTGGAAAATGTAGGCCAAATCCTTCTCCTTCCTTGCTTCCATATTATACCTCTGGTAGTACAGAGAAGGTCGTACTTCTGCAGTGAAGGCTAAAAAAGACCTGATGATGATGATGATCACGTTGTATTAGTATGAAACTTGTTAAGAAGGCTTATTGTAGTCAGTGAAGTTAATGCTGGACTTAAGGCATAAAGAAAAGATTTGCCTATAACGTCAATATAGGCTATGCGGCTAGTGACCCTGTTGCCGAAAAATCGAAAGTTTTACAATCGATAGTTTCGAAAAATGCCAAATTATCGAAAGGCCTATCGATAGTATCGGTTCTATTTAAAATATCGATAGTCAATCGTAAGATTATTGATAATGGACTATCGAGAGGCAACATTTTAACCCATCACGATTTTCATTTTCTTTTTAACCGTCTTCCAAAAAGTAGGAGTTTATTAATTTGATCTCCGCTTCAATCGAATCGCGATCTTTTTTATTATGTATGTTCACAGATTATTCAAAGACGTTTGTACTGATTTGGAAAATGTTCCTTATTCTACTCTGTCGGAAACCACACTGCACACCTATTCTATCTAACATTACTCTACAAAAGTAACCGACCGACCTGTTGACTCAGAAATAAAAAGTACAAGAAAACAAACCTTTTCCAGGTCACCAACGACATTGTTACAGCATGATAAACAGTTTCCGTTCATTCGCAGTTTATCTACGGATGCGACGTGCATAAAGGCTTTGTACACAACACGCTATGAAAATTAACTTTGAAGCGGAATTAAATATTCAAAGTATGTGAAATTCTAATAATATCGTGGTCGGGAAGTTTCGAAGGCATTTTGCAGTTTGTTTTACAATATGCGTTCATCGCTCGATTGTCATACATACATACTATCACGTCTTTATCCCTGATGGGGCAGACAGAGCGTTTTTAATCTTGCGGCTCGATAGAGTTCAGGGCTGCAAGAATCAAAAGCCACTTTTAGCTTGATGTAGGCAAGAAGGTGGATGGAGGAATCAAAATAGTGTTGGATTGCTAGCCACATCGCCTATTAACATGATTCGATATTTTCCCATTCCCTCGATCGGCTCTTACGATCTGCCCGGGAAGAGAAGCTGGTCGATTGTCACTGTCATCAAATTTGATTTGTCGCCATTCGCTACTACGGTACGCGACACTGGCCCGACATGCACTTGGACAGTTATTGTCAGTAGATGACCTCTGTGGCGTAGTGGTTACCATGCTAGTCCGACACCTAGAGGTTCCAGGTTCGACCCCGGTCGTATCAAATTTGAAAATGGCCTTTTTCAAACTGTAAGGGGTCTTGGATGTTTATCTATATATATTTATGTATTTTTTATGAAATATAGTACCTATCGTTGAGTTAGTATCCCATAACACAAGTTTTGAACCTACTTTGGGGCTAGCTCAAACAGTGTGATTTGTCCGCATATATTTATTTTATTAATTATGCCCATAACCGGACAGCATGTATGAAAAGAGTAGTGAGTGTTGACAAAGCAAAAGAGGATTGCAAGGATCGTAGTAAGTGGAGTCCTATAGTCTCTGCCTACCCCCGTGGAAAACAGGAACAGGCATGAACATATGTATGTACGTGAGTTATTATCCTACTAATATTATAAACGCGAAAGTTTGTAACTATGGATGGATGTTTGTTACTCTTTCACGTAAATACTACTAAGTGGATTTTAATGAAACTTTACATTAATATAGCTTATACATCAGAATAACACATTTAAAGATATTGTGTGATCCTGCGCAGACAAAGTCGCGGGCACCAGCTAGTGTATTTTATAAGCTTAGTACCTGGGCGACCGAGATTAGCTCGGTTATTACTATTTATTGTGATATGGTGGTTGTCTAACCGCCATATAAACCAGCGCCCCCTATATTCGCCTCCGCTAAAAGCGAAATAAAACTCGTTATGGTTTGTTTTGTAACCTATTGCTTATTATGGTAACGTCAATAAACGGTTTTTTCATTTTTGAGACCTATGTTGAACAGTGGTGTTTAGGTGATAATCTACATAAACTTTTTTAAACTTGTCTAAAAACAATAAAAATAAAAAAATGATATATAAACTTGTACATAAAAAAACAAAAGTAGTCACCGAGTAGGATTCGAACCCGTAACGCTCTTTCTTGCCATCAGCGTCTTTAACCGCTGGGCCAGACGGACCGTAGCCGGTAGGACGAAATTAGCGACTATATTCTGCGTAAAGAGAAAAACGCATGAAAACTCGAAAACACGCGTTTACCCAAACATAAGACTAATCTATATCGATTGTTTACCCCCGAAAACGTCCATATACCAAATTTCTGAGAAATCGTCAGAGCCGTTTCCGAGATCACAGAAATTTATATATAAATATACAAGAATTGCTCGTTTAAAGGTATAAGATATGGTTACGTCTTGCAGAAACCAGCAAGTTGCTAGCAACTATATGTACCTATAACACATTATAATAGTTTCTGTCTGTTTGTTTCAGTGTATATACGGCTGCTACGTGCACTCAGCCATCCTGCCGACCTTCCACCGTCGCTGCTACTGGCTGTTACAGGTAAATGTACGGTTTGTCAAGTGTTCTTGTATTTTCTACTCTCTTTTTTCTAATACCGCATTAACACTTGTGTTAATAAAGATATTCTATTCTATTCTATTCTTGCGTGTTCGCTATTCGACGAAACATTCGTATACGAATGCCGACGCGTACTAAGTACTGTTTTTACCGCATTTACACATTCGTGTTCGCTGTTCGCCTCGTCATTCGACGAAACATTCGTCTACTGCACTGTCTACATATGCGAGTTTATTATTCGCCTCGTGATTCGCATGAATGTGTAAATGCGGCATTAGCCTTAAGAAACAATTACAGTTTATAAATGCAAAAGTAGGTAGTTTACTTAGTAGCTAGTAAAAAGCAACATAACGCATACTATATTTTTGTAATGTGCTTTTTTAATTTGCTATTTACATATTTTATACAGCATAAACAATTTATTTACGTGTTAAAAACAAGTAATAATTAAGGAACTAAATATAAAAACTAAATTAAATTTTAAATGAAATAACTAAATTAAAGTAAAAATCTAATAAATTGTCGTAATAGATAAGAATTGATATAAGTACCTATTAAATACAAGTTCCTCTACAGTTTGAAAAAAGGGTTTGTCAAAAATGTGCCACTATCAACCATTTGACCAACTCTAGTTTGTAGATTTCTACTGACTGTACTAAATATCATGGTACAATAAAATAAGGTATTCTCTTCCCGTGACAGCTGATGACGTAGGTGGAACTTGACTACGTCATCAGTTTGATATGTTGCCACTGTGTGAAATTGAATCACCCGAGCGTAATGCATTTTTGAACTTTATATACCAATTTTGAATTAATAATCCATTATATCAATTTATAAAATATTGAATTGATAAATCACGCAAGAATCGCGAGATACTAAATAGCTAAAGTTACTAAATATTTTTTTAAATATTCATGAACTAATTGAGAAAGTCCTTAAATTTACTGAAAAGAACAATCAGTGGCAACACTTTGTGACGTAGTCAAGTTCCTTCTCGGGAAGAGAATACCTGTTTTATTATACATATATATATATTTTGCGATTGTGGTATATTGCGAATATCATAATTCGTGAATGTGTTTTTACGAAAATATGATGTCTAGCTATTATGATATTTTGAGAATATCATATTTTGAGAATGTGCTGTTTTGATAATATAATGTCTTGCTCTCATGATATTTTGTGAATGTCATATACTGCGCCTGAGCGACATATTTGGTTCAAAAGTGCAACTTTTATGATGATGACCAATTCTGGTTTGCACGTCTTTCATGGTTTATATTAAATTGCAACTCACTTTGCAATAAACGTTTAATTATAAAATCCTAAAAATGTAGTATATTTTGGCCAAAGGGTTGCCCGTCTTCTTCTTGCGTCGAAATGGTTTAAATTAAATATAGACCAGAACCTATCGCCCTGTCATTTGCCTCATTCAGATCTGCCTTAGCACAGGGAGTCAGGCAGTTGGGACATGACAAAAGATGGTCCATGGATTGAGTGACCCCACAGTCACACAAACTGTAGTCAGAGTAACCCCACTTGGCTCTGCTCTCTCGAAATCTCCCTGTACCAAATCGGAATCTATTAAAAGACTTAAAAACAGCCCAGGGGAGATCTTCACCTGGGGGCAAATTCTCGTTAGTTAAAATGTCAGATGGTGAAGACTGGTTATTTTGCCACAGTCTTCGAGACTTCTTTAACCTAAATATTGTAGGTTATCTATCAATAGTATTACTCTCAAACAGATAGTTTAAAAAATTTTCGATTGATAGTATCGATTTTTCGGGCACATAAAACTCAAATTTTTTTTTAGCGAAGTCCAATACCAGATACTAGGTATTTCAATGTTTCTAAGTTTCTAAGTCCAAATATTGATATTTACACTAATCCCATCTCTTCCAATTCAATTTGCAACGGGCTTTAAGCTACAAAATCTAGACATATTCGTTTCCGTTTCCGCGAAATTGAAATAACCTCAAATTCGCGCCAATACTTCAGAAATATCTCGAATCTCTTATATTAATGGGAGCATGAGTTTTTCGATTTATATGGCATGAAAGTCTTCAGTGGTTAAGCCAAAGTTTTTATTTGGACTAAGCTTTTGAGGAAATGTTCTCGTTTGAATGCGCTTTGAAAGTTGTATGTTTGTATGTTGGGAAACTTTTGAACTTGTTTAATTATAAACTGCTTTATTGGCGTACGAGGAATAAGTGAAAGTTTTGAAATTTGGGAACTGACTTTTGATTGCTATTTCGCGAGCGTTTCTCTGGAACCTTTTTCTAGGGATAAGGTAAAAGTAAGTGACAAAGCAATGTTAAGGCTATCTGCAAAGGGTTACACATATCTTTGCAGAAAGTTACATTGATTTCTAACTTTACCTCGTGAAATTTTGTTAGACGTTTCGAAAATTACATAGATTTATTTCGTCGATTTAGTTATTCAAAATTTTGAAAAATATCAGAATCACAAAAATGCTTTATTTCAGCCATTTCGAAAAATGTCACAAAATATTTTGGTTACCCTTATTAAGACGCAACTTTTTTGTCTGAACAACTTTTTTATACGATAAACTTAATCTGATCGAGGTGACTCGCTAGGTCTACAGCTCACAGAGCTACTAGTTATTTGTAGAAACTAGTGGAACTTTCTTATAAGAAGTATTTTTATAAGAAATTCTATTTATTATAAGAAGTCTTTATTTACAACACACAAAGCACCAACTGGTCTGGTTAGAAAGACCCGTCTTTCGGAAGGCACGTATAAACTGTGGGTCCCGATTGCCACCTAGCTTTTGATCATCAAACTACCCAAGGATTGATTCTGGTTTACACTTTGGGTTGGGTTTTTAATCTACCCAAGGATTGGTTCTGGTCTACCTTTTGGGTTGTAGAGACAGCAGTCATCTCTGTGTAAAAACTAGTAACCTCGTCAAATTTCCTTGGTTAGGTAGCGGAACCCGGGCTCTGAAGCATTACTGCTGAGGATGCAACCAGGAAAATACGCTCACAAAGTACCAACTGCGAAAACTAAGATTAAAATATCATTGTTAACAAATATAAACAAAGCCATTTTTCAAAGTCAAACGTTAGTGTGTACTTATGATATAACTTGTTTATGTCAAAATAGCAGAAAGTTTGTGTACCATGTCTCGGAGAGTACGTCGGTGACGTGGTCCTAGCCCAGCGCGCCGGGATTAAATTTAATAATTGATTAAACTAGCCTTCTGAGCTGCACTGAAACCTACACATTACATTTTCCTGTGTATACGTATCATTCATTATTTTTCAAAACTAAAAATCAATTTGGGACCCAAACAAACTACCTAACCGACTTTGATAAAATTCGGACTTGCGTACGTAGGTTTACGTACTATCATACTAGTATAATATACGTACCATCATACTAATAAATATGTTTGTTATTTGCTGCAGTACAGTTGATTACCGCTTCTTCTGTACTTGCGCTTAGAAAGCGGCAGTAAACTTAGCTGTAAGTAAATGATCTGACGTTAAGAAATCGAAAAAAAATTACAATTTTCAAGTGATACAAATATCCAAAGATAAATAAATGATTTTTGACTTTGATTTCTTCACGCGCTGGCCGGACTAATTTCGACAGGTTTCAAATTTGGGGTTTTGTAATTTAACTGGCAAATAACAGATGGCGCTACGGATATCAATTTCACTTAAGAGTCCCCTTACCCTATAAACTACACTCTTCCATACAAATGTAGTTGTTTTATTTCGAAACAACATGCCCGATTTCGGCAAAATTCGAGCTGTAATTGGTTTCCGATGG
Organism: Acrobasis consociella; assembly: GCA_963555685.1. NCBI lineage: Eukaryota > Metazoa > Arthropoda > Insecta > Lepidoptera > Pyralidae > Acrobasis > Acrobasis consociella. The sequence goes on from OY743118.1 coordinate 3,040,677, forward strand.
TAAAAATATGAACTTGAAACAAAATATACTGTGTTATATCATTTTTGACCATCAGAAACTTCTACATCCTTATATTTTCTTTTCAGATCATAATTTTACTGCAAATAATTGCAATTTTCTTAAAATTACAAACGTATACCGAAATCTGACATGAGGTTTATCAATAAAACGTAGACTACGGTTGTATGGAAAAGAGGGTATATAAGGGGATTCTTAACATCGTTTAGAATAATACGTAATTCGTGTATTTCTTTGTGTGTGATTGTGTTTGTGCAGTTTTCACAAATAAACGTTTTATCTATCTATCTATCTATCTAATTCCGCCACTCATCACAAGATGGTGCTGGGGGTTTTTTAATTTGCCTAGCAAATAAACTTGTTTAATAACCGGCCAAGTGCGAGTCGGTCTCGGGCACGAAGAGTTCCGTACCATTATATATAAATATCAAGTTTTTTTTATGGGAGCCCCCAATAAATATTTATTTTATTTTGTTTTAGTATTTGTTGTTATAGGTACAGCGGTAACAGAAATACATAATTTGTGAAATTTTCAACTGTCTAGCTATCGCAATTCTTGAGAAAGCCTGGTGACAGACAGACGGACAGACGGACAGACGGACAGACGGACAGACGGACAGACGGACAGACGGACAGACGGACAGACGGACAGACGGACAGACGGACAGACGGACAGACGGACAGACGGACAGACGGACAGACGGACAGACGGACAGACGGACAGATGGACAGACGGACAGACGGACAGACGGACAGACGGACAGACGGACAGACGGACAGACGGACAGACGGACAGACGGACAGACGGACAGACGGACAGACGGACAGACGGACAGACGGACAGACGGACAGACGGACAGACAGCGAAGTCTTAGTAATAGGGTCCCGTTTTTACCCTTTGGGTATGGAATCCTAAAAAGGCCTTGTTGATATAATTTATGAGTGTCCAGGAATATTCTCGTACCCTGGCAGTGCACGTACAATCGCCACCTGTTACAGCACAATCAAAAATTCAATTAAGGTTGCGGCGGCGATGGCATTTGGGGCGCTTCATAATGCACCCAGCTAATAGTTTTGTAAGCTGCAGACCTGCTGGAACTGCTTATGGTGCAAATTATTGATAGTGTATTGACAGTAGGCTGAAGTTGTATTGGTTTATGCACGGTTGATGAGTAACAGCCTGGTAACAGACAGATGGATGGATAGACGGATAGCGGAGTCTTACGGAACTGTAAAAATGATTCAATTGATGTACCTTTAATCATTTTTAGAATTCCATACCTAAAAGGTAAAAACGGAATCCTATAAGAACTAAGACTACGCTGTCCGACTGTCCGTCCATCCGTCTGTCAGTTACCAGGCTGTATGTCATCAACCGTGATAGATAGACAGTTGAAAGTTGATTTCCTTTTATAACCTTTATCCGTTTATAAAAACCGATGCAATCTATATTCCGCATCATTCCGGGTTCATTCCCCGCCCCCTATTGAGTCAAAAAATATATGTAAATGTCTGCAAATTGCCCTGCATCTTATCTGAGTGGACCGTTGGAATACAGGACTATAAGGTATCATGGTTACTCCGAAATCGCGAAAAATTATCTCAATGTCAATAAAACTTCAAAACTTTATTGCACTTTTCTAAGCCGACGTTACAAATTTAGAAGTTATCGATATATCTAGATAAATAGTAAAATAATTGATTAAGTTGCGTATGCTCCTGCCAGCAGCTTTAAGTTTCATCATCTTCAGATCTTTTTAGTCTCCACTGCAGGAGCATGACCCTCTATGTGCTACTAGATCCATACTTGGTCAGAGCAGCCACAGGATTTGGCCTACACTCTCCTTGCTGGTCAGACGGGTTAGAGAGGTCTGATGATGTTTATAAGCTTTGTTTATCTTTTAATTTATCATGGTCAAAACTTCGAAATCCCGAAAAATTTTCTCAGTGTCAGTACAACTTCAAAACGATACTGGTTCAGTATTTCTAGTGTATTTATTCTAGTCTGTCGCCAGCCTGCACTCTTCTAAGCCGACGTTGCAAATTTAGAAGTTAACAATATATCTAGGGCTGACAAGCGTTTCATTGTTCCAGTAAATTTTGTATTTAAAGATTCACGAAAGTTTTTTTCATTACGGTTTGTAAAATATACGTACTTAAGTTTTGTTTTTATACTTAACTAACTATAACAGATATGTATTTATAATATATTTATTTAAGTTTTGAAAACATAGATAAATATTACATCTATAGTATTTTTACTAGTGGGTTATTTTATACACATTGGTTTTTTGGAAGAAACTTTTGTGGATTTAATTTAAATTAGAAATTATTGCTTAAGAAAACAAATAAAGTTTACTTTTAATCTTATGCTGGGTATTTTTTAAGTCAAGTTTACTATCTTTAGGTTAAAGGACTTGATTTCATTCTTTTTTACCAATATCACGAGTTTACAAAAGAAATACATTTTGTAAAAATATCACTATCTACTCCAAGTAATAAAATAAACTCTACAAATAATATCCAAACAAACAACAGTAAAACTTCATTTGAACATAATTAGTTCAAAATTAAAGAGCAATGATATTCATTACAACAATTAATATTAATAACTCCAAACAGCAATATCCTGTTAACGAGTTAATGAAAAACCACAACTATATAAAACACATGTGCCAGCCCTGGCAGCCATTACATAAATAATGTCGCCATGTTTATTGCGCCATTTTGAAGACAAATGGATAGTTATTACGGTGCACTCCGTTTTACATTCGCTCTTTGGTAGGAAATTAAAATATTATTACTTATTTCTTGCATTGGAACGTAAAGGCGCGTAGCAATTGATTGCGATAAAATATGTCAATTTCAGTTTTTCAATTTTATTATAAGACCTCCGGCGGTTTTAGGTTCGTTCCTCAGTCAGGGCAAGTGTTGGTCCAACAAAATTTGAAAAGATAATTTTTCAACAGTGTTGGAAAATTATCTTTTCAAATTTTCAATTTGTCCTGATATTTTTCTTGTAATTGTCCTGATTTATCAGAGTATCGTTGAGTTAGTATCCCATAACACAAGTTCAAAACTTGTGTTATAAAATACTAACTTACTTTGGGGCTAGATTATTTTGCGTAATGTGCCCTTATCTATCTATTTAATTATTATACAAGTGTAGAGGGAAATACGTAGGTGATGGCGAGACATTTACAGCTTTATTATAGAACTGGCAGCCTGCTTTGAATAGGTATCAATGGAGTAATGAAAGGGTACCCTTTGCCGAGCAATGGGACATTTATTTATTTAACTTTATATACAAATACAAGTGTAATGGCGGAAATCCTTGGAAAGACCTTATCTAATAGTCAACGGCTGATGTGTTGAATGTCAGGGGTAGTGCAAAACTTAAACTGGTAATATAGGTAATAAGGCTGACTATGAGATTTAGTTTCTGGTTATTTATTTACAACTTATTTAAAGAAAACGCAAAGGGCAAGTCTTGTCGGTTTCTTAGTCAATATGTTTGCTGTAGACCTAATATTACATATTCTTTGCATTTTATTATAAATATAACCGTGCCCGCGGGCTTCGGTCCCGTAGGAATTTCAGGATAAAAACTATATCCTTTATCCTTCCCCGGGTCTTAAATGATATCTATACCAGATTTCATTTAAATCGGTCCTGCTTTACACGCGTGATTTATTTTTTTATTTAACTTCATTACAATATACATGTAAATGGCGGACTTAAGGCCAGGGGCCTTTTCTACCAGTCAACCAATAGGTGATGCTGAGAAAGTAATCTTTTGGGGTAAGTACCAATGGCGTGACCAAGGGAAACAGGGATTTATTTTTATATGTAATAGGTATATGGATTTATTGTTTATTTTCGCACATTCCCAACACAAATGCAACAGAGAGGCACCCTTAAGGCCATACCCAAATTTTCCGGGGTCCAGTGGCGCCGCCATTTAAAATAAATCAATTAACAGGAAACGAAGATATCATTCAAAATTGTGTCTTGGTCAAGCCCTAGATAACCCTTAAAACTATTTTATGAACTACTTTTTATAATTTAAAGTGCGAACGTGAAGCTTTTCTACGCACATTAGCTAAAAGTGGCCGTTTTTCGCAAATGTGCGTAGAAAAGCTTCACGTTCTCACTTTAAACTTGACCAAGACACAATTTTAAATGATATCTCCGTTTCCTTTTAAATGATTTATTTTAAATGGCGGCGCCACTGGACCCCGGAAAATTTGGGTATGGCCTTAACCCGTTATGGGGTGTAAGGCGGAGTGCAAGTTTTAATGTTTACATATTTCGCTCGTTATTCGAGCTCTTTATTGCGATGTCCAAAATAAAAGCAGAACTTCGTATTTATTGTTTGGTCATAAACAAACACATGCTCCAACGAACATAATTGCCTATTTGTCAAGCCAAGAGATAAAAGTTGAATCTCACAGAATTTTTTGTGTACGTTTATTACTTTTACTTAAAACATGAATAAATCAGTGAGAGTCCTATTTTTGTGCAGTCAGTGTTGAAAGATGTGTTAAATTTTTTTTTACTGTGGAGCACTACAGATAGTTAGTTTCTTTTTTTTTAATAATTTAAATGTCAAATCTGAAATCTGAAAACAAAATTTCACAAGGATAAATAAATCAGTAAATTAAAAAGGAACAAATCGTATGTAATTAATTTTTTGAAATAAACAAAATTTGTTGAACAAGAACGTATAATAAATACCAATTCTATTAAGATAATGTAGTTAGTTACATAAAATTTGTGATCAAATTAAATCAATACGATATTTAAAATTTGATTGAGATATTAGTAAGTACTTACCTTATTGTCTAAAATTAGCTTTTTTCGGCATCACCTGCAGGTTGATTGGTAGAAAAGGCCCTGGGCCTTAAGTCCACCAGTTTTACAATTTTTGTAGTAAAGTTAAATAAATAAAATACTTTGAAGATAACAATTGTACAAATAATTTATAGTATTGTTTAGATTCTATCTTCAAAACATTTTACGGATACGTTTCAGACAGGCCGAATTTTTGAGCGCTGTGAAAACCACTTGACTGCCAACCCTACTGCAATTTCCTCCACGGAATGTGCTTTTTCCAGTTTTATGTGCTTACTCTGGTTATCCTCATTCGTTTGTAATTAATTGCTTCTCTTATTTTCACACAACACTTAATAGTTAGTTTATGAGATAACACTCTTGGTTGAGAAAGATTTAAAGCAACATTACAGGTTTAAGAAGTATTGCATTTATTGTGTTGTAAGCAATGAAGGTTGAAGTTTTATGGTTGCTTTGTTGGTAATGTTGTGTTCAAATTAAATAAAGATGGCTTTAAAAAGAAATACAATCTTTAAATCTGTATAAGTACCTACATTTGACATTGCTACATCGGTAAAAAGCGTCGGAGTTTTTAGCGGGAAGTCAAGGGGTTCAGTTGAATTTTACTTTAAATTGTTTTGCAAAATTGATTCTAGTGAACTTTATAATATAAAATTGATGTAGTTTTTTCATAAATGCTCATTCTCATGGACAATATGTGAAATGTTTAAAGTTGACAGTCATAGTGCGGCTGTAGTGATATTTATTTGCGGACTGTGGTGGGCGTCTTTAGGCGCCATACGTCACTGAATCGGCTATGAAAACCAGTCAACTCGTATAGATTTGTCGCCAGAAGCTGCCTTGAAACAATCAAAGGACCTTTTTTTTTTTGACGCGGAGAAAATCCCTTCGGATACCTTACCGGTTACGGGACACCGGTAAGGTTATGTGGTGTTACCACTAAAAACTCCGCGGTGTCACCTCTCAGCCGCTATTATATCGGCCGGGACCGTGTGCTTCTTCGTGCTCCACAGTCCCGGCGCGGCCGGGCGCTACTTAAGCGGCCCCGGATCGCCAACGGCCTCACGGCACCCTCTGCTGAATCAGAGGGGCCGGAGCAACCGCCGCCTTGGCCTCTTGGCCCAAGGACAGACGCGCTGACACGCACACGCGCCTGCCTTCCACTCCGGAGGGCTGTCCGTTGGACGATGGAATCCCGTTTCCACCATCCAACCAGCCCTCATAGTTTGGCCTGCCCCAGTCCACCTGACGGCAACCGGGGCCCACACAGCCGGCCGCAGGGGATAGGGAGAGCGGCAACGTAACACCGACACTCCTCTTCCCCTGCGGCCCCACCGATGCCGTGCCAAGCGCCACGGCCGCGCTTGGTCGCGGAGGATAGGGCGAGCGGCAACGACACACCGACACACCTCTTCCCCCGCGACCCCTACTACGGCTGTAATGGAAGGGGGGTCGTAGTCACCCCCTTCCCTCACAGCCAGGCCATTCCAGCCAGGAATGGCCTCCGCCGGGCCCGGGGAGGCCTAAGCCTCAACCCGGGCAATGGTTCCTCTTAGCTTCCCTGCGGCCGAGGCAACCGCAGGTACTGAGCCCCCCCATCGCGACAAGATGGGAACCACATCGGGGGGGGGGGGGGGGGGGGGGAACAATCAAAGGACCTACACCAACCTTTGATTGTATAGTTAGGATTAGGAATAAAGAAGTAAAAAGAAAAGAATTAGAATCCAGAGGCGTTAAATAGCTATTTAAAAAATAGGCGTCGAAGTTGTGGCTTCCAGCAACTGCATGTGCTAGGAGTAATCTTGTTCTGTGTGCATGTGTTATTCTGAAACACATGATATCCATGCGTCATGAATACCGACTGAATCCAAAGATTTGTAATGACAGACATGTCACAATAGTGGACAAAAGTTACACAAACTTAGTTATTTAGCTTGTAAATAAGGTATTTCAGTCGTTATAATATAACAGTATTTCAGTCTGCCAAAACTGTAGTTCTAGTAACTTAAGACATTATAGTAATACCGTCTAGAAATAAAACAACTACAACAGTAAAAGTAGATTGTCCTTTGCTTTATTAACTTTTATTATGGCCAGCACTATTTTCGTTATTTGGTTTGATTGCATTACCTATTTACTTAACTTATATTTTTTAAATATCTACAGCAACACAATGCTCGCACTCGTGGCAAAAGTATTATATAGCACATATTTTTAATTCGAGCTCAATTAACACTTTGATTTAAACAGAATTTGAGCGCGTCAAGTGCCGAAGTCAAGCGACTCGGCGCGATTCGTCGCCGGCAACTCCTTAGTTTCAACATCATACGATTGATATAAAGTTCACTATGCTGTGTACTATTTCGTCGCTTCGCTTCAATTCCGCCGCAGTGTAAATTAAACGTAAGTTTCTTAATCATTATTGACAAATTAATTCCACAACCTTCCAGAACCCCGACATTGTCCTGGTGCACTACCTCAACGTGCCATATCCAGATGACAACAAGCTCGCGTCCATGGCACCAAGCCTGGCTCTCTGGGCTGACAAGAAGGAGTGGACCAAGGATGAGCTGGTCAGCCAACTTAAGCCTATGTGTAAGTATCGTATAGGGAACTGTTTGGGTATTGGGTATAGTCATGTCTTGCAAATGACATGCATAGGCAATAAATGTATGGCTAAAATCTTCTATCAAAGTCTTTTAGAAGGTGAAGGTAAAAGAAAGACTTTGTGGCTAAAGTTGACATGTATCCGACCCAATGGTCAAGATAGAAGGCTTTAGAAAAAGATTTTTGAACCGCGAAGGCTATGGAATAAAATATAGTCGCAATAAATGCCTTTCAAAAGACCACAACTGAGGATCTGATTCTAATTAAACGTGACATTAAATTTCAAACTCAACATTTGAAAGCGATCGTCTCTCAATATCCAAAAAATGTATCTCTTAATGTTGTACCTACCAGTAAATGCTAATTATTTTTTTAAACTGAAACGGAACATACCTTTGTAATTAATTTGACCCGTGTTAAAATTAATCCAGTTACAATTTCCACGGCTCAATGATAAGAAGTCGACAAGAAGCCGCCTTTGAAGCCGATCTCCATAAATTTAAATAACCGTAGCAGATAACAGCAGTAATGAAGGATTAGCCCACTTTCCAAATTTCATAAACGTTAAACGCCGAAATTGTAGGCAAACACGAAAAGTTAGCCTCTTGAATATTTATGGAATCAGCAATAAAATTAATTTCATTATCTCGCATAAATTCTGTGTCGTCATGACTGTTGGTTATTACATTATTATTTAGATTGGCATCGTCTAAAACTTATTTTTTGTTTATTTGTTTATGTCAGTCTATCTGTAGAAAAGTCTGTCTGTTGAACGGACGGACCGATTTCAATGTTTTTTGTGATTCTTAGCTATGATTGATGAAAATTTAGTCGTTCAAAAGTAATTAGGGTATAAAACACTTGAAAAACTGGTTTTTCAATTATCCTGGTAAATAATAGATGGTGCTACTCAATTCCACAGAATATGTAGTTCAGCTAGTCATCATTAGATGTCGTCTTAATATTAAACGAAAACGCGCTATTAAGGTTTTTTCTTCATTAATGACCTTTAGTTACTAATATCGGATTGAAAATTGGTTCAGCGGTTGGTTCCTTAGATAAAAACAGAGTGATCGCTTAAAAGTTGGGAATTTTTAATTTGCCTGGCTAATAAACTTGTATCTAATAAAACAATGTCACTTCCCGCCGTCTATCCATCTATATTTATGTATATACGTACTCGTACCTACGCATTGATCTTTTAAACTACGAAACGGATATTAATTCAGTTTTTATCAATAGTTAAGAGTGATTCTATACGATGAACAATATATGTACTAAGCCGGAGCGGGCAGCTAGTTAGAGATATCACACAAACGCTTTAAGTATGTAGTTTATCTTTATTACTTACACTAAAACTGTACCTTACAAGTTAACAAAATTTAGCAGGAATTTCAAAACTTTTATGCTTATTGTAATTACTTCACATAATTTTCTTATTGCCTATTTGGTGCAGAAATTCGTTAAACTGTGTACTAAACATGAGAAATGTTTGAAATCACACGGCGTTTGAAATTACAAAGGTTTTTCCAAAATTCCAAGGGTCATAAAGAATTATGTTTTTCTTCTTTCAGTCTTCAGTGAAGATGAGCCAGACATCAACAACGAGTTGGAAATATCGGTAAGTATATTCATATTTAAACACTTTATGACTAAATAAAATAAAAGAACATTTCTCACAAATTAAAATCTAGGGCAAAATGTTTCAGACGGCAGAAACGGTAGAAGCCATTGTGGGTCAGCTGATGGAGAAGCAAAGAGCCGCAAGAGCTGCAGCCTTGGCGCGCCAGCTGGAGTGCGGATGCCCTGACTCAACTTGCCAAGACTCCAGAACCTGTGCCCATCCGCTACGGCGGATCCAAGCGGCCAAACCACCTCCCTCAGACCACCACGTCTCATCAACAACAGGACCCTCACCACGACCAATGTCGCAACCTCCCAGACAATACACCAGAGATCACAGACCTTCCCAACAATCCGCCTCACCGCTACTACTTTCCCTAGGACAAATCCAAGGCGGTGGTGGTCTACTAATACTCAACGGAACAAGCAACACCGCCCAACAACATTCGTCCTTAGTATCACCCTTATCAGTGACGTCGTTTGTATGCGAAGAACCCAGAGATAGGTATCGACAGCAGTACAAACCTACTTTTGTATTAAAGAGAGAGATACCAGACAGCCAGCCGTCTTCATGTCTCCACAACACAGACTCGACTACTTATGAAGTCGAGACTCAGATTGAGGAGAAAGTAGAAATTAATGCTTTTGATAGGAAAATTAAAATGGAACCGAGGAGTAGAAGTCATATTATAGCGAGTGCGCCAGCGACGCCTTCGAGGTATCCAGACTTAGTAGAAAGATTAGAGAGTAAAGTTCTGACGGATAACTGTGATGATACATTAGTATTACTTGGTACGGACGGGCATTTAGGTTCAAGTGGTTTCTTCGATGAGACGCTAGAGTTGTCTCATGAAGATATTCAGAAGACGCTATCGGCCAATATGCCTAATTGTGAATTGGATAGAAATGGAGTTCGGACGTCAGATACGGCTAACGTAATGGTCTCTGGAATAGACACGATGGACTTTATAGAGAGTTGTGAGGCTGTGGCGTCGCCCACTCAGGTGGTGGATGACAATGTGTTCGTGAATCTCGACGCCTTCGATATGTTAGGTGACTTCCCGGAATTAGAAGTTTTGGACCCTAGTTCTATTACAACGAATCCTGTGGTGAGTATTTTTTATAGATATATAGATAGAAAGATAAATTATTTTTTGCATTTATAGCACACTACAACACATAAAAAAAAGAAAAACTTTACTTAATATAAACTAAGTATACTAAGTATATGTGTGTGGTACAGTATTACAAAAGGTTGTAGCTCAGTGTGGGGAATTACCCAGTGAGCAAAACACTGATTTTCAGCTACCGTCAGTCTAGGTGTACTGTTAATTGTTTTTATAATTATGTTATTAATCATTGTATAGTAAAAAGTAGAAAACAATGTTATTTGCCAGTAATAAACTGTCTGTCTAGAAGTACAAAATTCAAATATCTACTAAATGCTTCGAAATTTTGTAAAGCACTTGTTTCTGTTGGAATCTGTCTAGAGACTGATGAAAGATCAAATTCTAATCACGAAAAAGTGAATATACTTTTGAACTACTAAAAACAAACTAGAATTTGTGAAATTGCCATATTATAATTAAGTTTTAAGATAAATGAGGATAACCTACTAGAAATGCTTATGAAATGTATACTTCTAGTTACTTGAAATTTTTGTTTTACCTTCCAGTTGTGCGAAAAATCACCCCCAGAAGACGAGAAGATGCAAACGGACTGCAACAGCGAGGGGGCTCTCAGCATCACGGACTACTCGCCAGAATGGGCGTATCCTGAAGGTGGGGCCAAGGTGCTCATAGCTGGACCTTGGACGGAGAGTTCTGATCAGTACACGGTGCTGTTCGACAACTTTCCTGTGCCGTCCAAATTGGTGCAGAATGGACTGCTTAGATGTTATTGCCCAGGTATATATTTGTTTTACCCACATACATACAAAAGGAAGAGGACCAAACATTACATACATAGAATGCGTGAATTTTTATCTCGTAGCTTATTTTTAATTACCTTAATAATATATTTATAAACAGTTATTGCGGGTGTTTTAATTAATACTAAGTACTCTTTCACATTCACAAGTATTGTACTTTACTATTTTTGTTTCAAATATTACCAATTATGTCAAAGAAAAACAACAAAACTTATGTAGTTAAGTATAAATTCATGCCACGTAGCATTCTTTGTATTGTACCATAATGTTTAGTCTGTTTCCCTTAATAAATAAATAATAAAAATAAAATAAATTTATTTCAGGCTACAAAGACCCATATTTTTCAAATACACCATGTCAGTCGCTCTCACAATCTATTATTACAATTAATTACAATAAATGTCAATAAATTATCATTATATTAAATTAATCATTAAAATTTATTTAATTACTTAAAATAAAACTAAAATTAAAACTTCCTCTCGAACTGGCGACATGGAACGTGCCTGTCACAGCAGTGACGCATGTATGGGCAATCCAGTCTTCCAGCGATCATCGCTAAGACGGCACTGGAGCTGGCTCGCACCCTGCTTACCAGAGACGCGGCGCGCTTACGCATGGTCGCGTGGAAACAATCTACGTGCGCGGCCGCAAACATCCCTGATGCACTACAAAAGCGTGGCAGTCCCAATACCGCCCTAAATGCGTTGTTAAACTGCACTCGGAGATCACTGTAAAAGCGTTGCGAATATGCAGCCCAAAGGCTGCACGTGTACAGTGAAGTGCAGTATGCCCGGAACAAAGTGATTTTCACCTCGTCAGAGCACCGTGCAAACCTTCGAGCTAATGTGTGTGATGGTTTTATCTAATATTTGTTATAATCGATTTGATTATATCCAAAAGTTTACATTTTTATGAAGAGGTCATCTTCATGAAAATGCAACCTAGTATTGCAGTTACTTGCTTCTTCTCCTGTACGTGAGTATAGAAAGTGGTCCTAAACTTAGCTGTAGGTAAATGGTCTGACGTCAACGTATATAAATCGAAAACAAATTTACTATTTTCAAGTGATAAAAATATCGAAAAGTAAATGAATGACCTTAATCTTTGAGTTGGATAAAATGAATAAACCACGATATGTGTTTAGTAAGGTGTGATAATTGAGATAAGGAAAAGTAAAAGAATGTACCAAAATTACTTACCGACATATTATTACTTGCACTAATTAAAATGAGAAAAAGCAAGGGAAAATTAGAAATAGAGATTACCTTCAATATGGCCTATGTCCAGCAGTGGACGCTATGCGGCTGAAATGATGATGATGATGATGATGATGATTACCTTCAATGCTGAAATATGAGTACGAAATACTGAATACTGCGATATTTCAGTTCATAATGGGCTCCCAGTAGAGATCCGCGTGCGTAGTTGCCATGCCAGGTTATCCCATTAAATTCTGTGGGGGCAGTGTCACGTAATTAAAATGATTATTAAATATAGACCGGAATCTCCTATGGTCCCGTGTAATGCATCCCCGTCTACCGTCCCCGCACCTCTCTCCCGTTCTCGCCTTGTAGAGGGTGTTAAGAAGTCGGCTGCGGGCGACCTGGCCATCTTGACAACGCAAGAACTGGGGAGAGGTGCGGGGACGGTAAACAGGGACACATATTGCGCGAGTCGTTAGGAAATTCCGTTCTGTATGCAACACTCATAATTATTCTGTGCCAGCGTGTTAAGAATCCCCTTACCCTAGACCAAAATACAACTTTCCATACAAACGTAGTCTACGTTTTATTTCAAAACGATATGTCCGATTTCGGCAAAATTTTGTAATTTCAAGGATATCACAATTATCTAGGGTAATAACTGGTTTCCGACAGTAAAAATATAAACTTGAAATAGAATATAGTGTTTTATGTCATTTTTGACCATCAGTATGGGAAACTTCTAAATCGTTATATTTTCTTTCCAGTTCATAATTTTAGTGTAGGAAACCAGTTATTACCCTAGAAATTGCAATTATCTAGGGTAATAACTGGTTTCCTACATTGTATGGAGAAGTCTAGGGTAAGGGGACTCTTAAGTAGTCACTACCTCTCCACGCTTCCTTCAGCTTTCTCTTGGACAAAATCAACTTTTGTATTTCCAGCCCACGAAGCGGGTTTAGCAGCCCTTCAAGTCGCTCGAGGTGGTCGAGTGGTGTCGGACACGGTCGCCTTTGAATACAAGGCCGGCCCCGCCCCCGCCCCCTCGTCCCCTGCGTCTGCGCCGCTGCCCTCGCTGGATTTTAGAAGATTCTCACTCCTGCAGCGGTTGCAGCGGCTACACGGTCGGCTGCAAGTCAAGATCGAGCCTATGGAAGATAATAATCAGGTGAGATAAGAGATATTAGTATTATTTTATAACGTATGTAAGCAGACTGGGAGCCGGTGTCTGGTATTTTATATAAACAAGGGTTTGATGTCTTTAAAACCACATCTATACAATAAAGTGCAGAAACAGACTTGTTGTTATTCTTGAATTTATTCATTACAGAATAACTTAAACATAAGATAAAACAGTTGCTATGGTTGGTTTTATGGTCTAAGTTTCTGAGGAGACTAAAACTTTACTGTGACCGGAAAATATATGAACCAAAATAATTGGACTCTTATTCTTCTGTTCCTGCTTTGTTGGCCGAAAAGATTTATTTTTACAAGCATTTTTTTAGCTTCACCTGGCCTGTTGTTTTTTCTGTCTGTAATCAAATCAATCTTGTGTGGTTTTCGATTGAACTGAAATTTGGCGAGAAAATATAATATTAGGATGACATGGAGCTGATTTTATGATCATGTCAGAAGGTGGCTATAGGACTGTGTAATGAAACGACGCAACCCCATCGAGTTTAGGCTCGTTTGGTTCGTTTTGAAGACCACTTTAAATTATAAGTTCATCATTAGATAAAAGCTTATTTTAAAAAATATTTTTTTAATAATTACTTGTTACTATGATGCATCTTTATTGACTTTCAGATTGAAGACGTCCAATTATACTCCAACCCAAAGTTCGAAGAGCGACTGGTGTCTTTTTGCCAGTCGCTCAGCGCTCGGTCCGCCGGGAACTCCGAAGGTTTCACCACGGAGCCTGGAGAAGATGGTTCTACCATCCTCCACTTGGCGGCAGCACTGGGCTATACAAAGTTGACGACAGCGTTGTTGAGGTGGAGACAAGATGATACCAGTTTGGCGTTGGAGAAAGAAGTTAATTTGGGAGCGAGGGATAGTGAGAATTGCACGCCTTTGGTAAGTTAAAAAAAGTTTTTTGTTAATTTGCGTGTGACTATTTTTATATGGTTACTAGCTGTGCCCGTGGGCTTCGCTCCCAGTGCAAATTTTTTGATAAAAACTATCCTATGTTCTTCCCTGGATATCAAACTATATCCATATCAAATTTCATCTTAATAACCATTTAGTGGTTAAAGCGTGAAGTGGTCACAAACAAACAAATTTACAAACTCACATTCGCATTTATAATATAAGGATTTTTAGGCATTCATACTCAAACTATAAATAATGAAATAGGCAATGGTAACGGGTGTATGTAATTTTTTTTTAAATAAATATTCACAACAATTTACTAAAAAAATAAAAATTTACATTTGTTTGGGTTTGCATATTAGGTTCACTGTTTTAGTCTCTAATTACTCTGTTGTACATATTTTATTTGAAGATATTTTTATAAGAAGCCGGAATTTATTTTTCGCTTTTCTGGTCATTGTTACTTGCACAAAAGCCGTCACATCATTCTTGAAGTAAGGGAATGACATTTTTAGGATTTCGTTCCGTCCAATGGGTAAAAACGGGACCGTATATTACTAAGACTCCACTGTCCGTCTGTCTGTCACCAGGCTGTATCTGATGACGTGACACAAACGTGATAGCTAGACAGTAACAGATGATGTATTTCTGTGACGACCTGACCAAGTCCTTGGAAGGTCCTTGGAAGGCGCTGGATGCAGGCATTTTGGAAATCTTTAGGAGAGGCCTATGTCCAGCAGTGGACGTTGTGCGTGACTAAACGTTATTTTGAAGTCAAAGTCAATTATATCTTTATTATCAAAGGATATTTATAACATCTCTTTGTTTTGTTGCACAACTGTTGACGTCGAAAGGTTACTTGCAGTTAAGTTTACTACCGCTTCCAAAGCGCTATTGCAGAAGAAGCGGTAACAGAATTTGAGATTAGAAGAAGCGGTTAACTGGTAGAGAATGCATTAGCATTAAGTTCACCTTTGGTACCATTGTGGTCAATAAATATTTTAGTAAATAAATTGTTCTTCCTATCCTACTAATATTATAACTGCGAAAGTGAGTTTGTATATTTGTTTATTTGTTTGTTTGTTACCTCTTCACGCTTCAACTACTGAACCGATTTGGTATAGATATAGTTTGAGACTCGGGGAAGGACCTAGGGTACTATTTATCCCGAAATTCCCATGGGGAACGAAGCCCGCGGGCACAGTTAGTATCTTTATAACATTTTGTTATTCTGATGTTTAAGCTATATTATTGTTAAGTTTCACTAAAATCCATTCAGTAGTTTTTAGGTGAAAGAGTAAGAAACATCCATCCATACTTACAAACTTTTGCGTTTATAATATTAGTAGGAAGTATAGCAGAAAGTAGGATGGTAGGATTTTTGTATAATTGGACTAAATGTTAATTTTGAATGAATTACAGATGGTGGCAAGCGCTGCAGGTCACGTGGAGACAGCAGTAGTACTCGCCCGGTGGAGCGCCGGCACCCGGAGCGAGGCCGGCGCTCGACAGGCTTCGGCGGCTGCCAGGAGAGCGGGCCATACAAGACTAGCTGCGTTGTTGGATAGGATACATCCACCTCCAAAAGATGGAGTGTTTCTCAGGCCACATAGGTAAGGGAATCTGTTGATGACAAGTCAAATCAGACACTTTTTAGGATTCTGTAGTAAACAAAGAACCCTTATAGCTTAAGTAGAGTAGAGTAAAGACTATAAGTATTAAAAAGCTGTAATTGGCAACTGTATTATGAATCAAGCCGAAAAGTCGTAAAATAAGACTAGAAAGAGACTTATTTTTAAGGTTGCTCCCATACAAGTAAAGTGGGTGTCAATGTATTTATGTATTTATTATGAAAAAATACATTGAAACATACAAAACACTAATATCCTAACACTACACATGGGTCTAGTGTTAGGATATCAGTGATTTGTTAGGATGTCATAGAACAGTTATCTAAAGAAATTGTGAGCTTGTGAACACCATTTTTCGATTTTAGTCTCTGAGTAAAACCGCGGACGGACTAACAGACAGACATGGCGAAATTATACATGTACCTTGTTTACCACGGAACCCTAAAAAAGCGCTAGTATACAAAAAAATATTTTAAATCACACAACACACATTAGCAATTAAATAATGCTAACCATTACAATCAAGTATTTGATAAATAAATGATCTTTAATGATTCTCATCATCATGTTTACGCAGAATATGTGGTTGACTCGTAATTAAACAAATCTATACTTTTGTATCTTTCCTATTTAGGAGCCTTGGTCTAAGGATCTCTAAGATTTGATAAAAATGGCTAACTACTGCTGCGGATAGATACAAATGGAAGTCTGGAGGGGAGGCCTTTGCCCAACGGTGGGACACTAAAGTATAGATAGACTAATAAAAAGAAAGAGCATCAGTGGCGTAGCATAGCTCACTAGCACCCGGTGCGGATTCCAAATTTGCCGCCCTCTTATTTTTGTGATCCATTATAAAAAATTTGGGCATGGTAATGTCGCGTAGGACGATAAGTGATAATGACAATGTCAACGTCACAAATTCAAACTAGGAGAATTCATCTAAAGGGAAATTTCGTCACTCACGTCAGCACACGATTGGCCTAGCGGTCTTGGTGTTGGACTGTGAATCCATAGACCCCAGGTTCAAATCACAGTCACGTATAGTGTTTTTGAAGTTTTGTAAGAAGTTTCTAGATAACTCTAGATTAAACTGGAATGAAAATACGGGCCAGAAATAAAAGAAGACAAAAGAAAATTTATGACTCAAGTTTAGAACTTTGATGCGATATTGTTCGCATCCGGGGGGTATATAAGCAGAACAAGGCGCGGCCTACGCCAGTTTAGTTTGAAAGTAAAATCCGAAGAAGGAAGAAGGAAGAAGAAAAAGGAAGAAAAGTAAAAGTGGAAGTAGTGAGTAAAAAGTAAAGTGAAATAGTGAGTGAAGTGAAGTGTTCAGTGCAGTAAATACGCGCGAGAGACGTTTCCGCGCGTGACAGTGCAGTGACGTTTACGCGTGTGACAGTGCAGTGACATTACCGCGCGTGACAGTGCAGTGACGTTTCCACGCGCGAGACAGTGCAGTGACGTTTCTGTGTGTGTGACAGTACAGTGACATTCCCGCGTACGTACCTGTGACAACTGTGAGTACCCTAGAGTTGTAAATAAAGGCACTATTCCATAGGATTGGTGTTTCCTTTCCTATCCCCAACCCACTCTCGTGACAATTGGTGTCAGAAGTGGGATAGGAAAGATGCCGATCGTGCCTAGAAATGAGAGAGGGGTAACCACGCGAGCAGGAGCTGCAGCGGCAGAGGAACAATCGCTCGAGGAGTCCAACTCTGGCGGAGCCGCGACAACATCAGCGGCCGTCCCACCAGCCGCTCCATTGGAAATGAACGCGTTCCTGCAGCAGATTACTGTCATGATGCAAGAACAAGCACGCCGTCAGGAGGAGCAAGCATGCCGCCAGGAGGTGCAAACACGGGCGCTGCAGGAGGAGCAAGCACGCCGCCAGGAGGAGCAAGCACGCCGCCAGGAGGAGCAAGCACACCGCCAGGAGGAGCAAGCACGCCGCCAGGAGGAGCAAATACGGGCGCTGCAGGAGGAGCAAGCACACCGCCAGGAGGAGCAAGCACGCCGCCAGGAGGAGCAAGCACGCCGCCAGGAGGAGCAAGCACGCCGCCAGGAGGAGCAAGCACGCCGCCAGGAGGAGCAAATACGTGCGCTGCAGGAGGAGCAAGCACGCCGCCAGGAGGAGCAAGCACGCCGCCAGGAGGAGCAAATACGGGCGCTGCAGGAAGAGCAAGCACGCCGTCAGGAGGAGCAACTTCAGTCCTTTTCCAAAGATGTTTTGGCCGCGGTTCGGGCCAACACAGCCCGGATGGATGACTTCGAGAAGGAAGTTGCAGAAGTAAAGGATTAAGTTACAGAAGTAAAAGAGGAAGTTGCTGAAGTAAAAGGGACGCTTCAACAGCTTGGTAAGGAAGTTAAACTTCTCAAAGAGTCTGGCCCTGTCACTAGCTCTGTGGTCGCTCCTTTTACCAAAAATTTAAAGGTGCCACCCTACGACGGCAAATCCTCTTGGGCTGCTTTTAAATTGCAGTTGGAGACAGTTAAAAAAGCCAGCCATTGGGATGAGCAGGAGGCGCAGTCTGCATTGACCCTGGCACTTCGAGATGACGCTCTGTCCGTATTGGAAGCACTCGGCGCTGGGAAGAAAGAGGTCACCTACGATGAACTCATAGGCGCTCTGGAAGCCAGATACGGTGACAGCCACCTGGAGCATGTATACAGGGCGCAACTCAAAGATCGTTGTCAGCGGGCTAGCGAGACCTTACAACAGTGGTCCGTGGAAGTAGAAAGACTGGTCCGCAAGGCATATCATTCATCACCATCTGTCGTGGAGGAGATGCTCTTGCAGGTTTTTATTGATGGGATACGGGATCCCGAAGTCAGGGCGGCTGTACGACTAGATCACCACACCACCTTGAAAGAAGCAGTGGCTCACGCTTTGGAAGTAGAAGCGGTTCGTCATGACTCACGAGCTCTAAGGCTTCGAGAGGTTGTAGTCACAGAAAACAGTAGACGACGACCCTACAACCCGATGTGCTATGAGTGTGGAGAGCGGGGTCATATTCGAAGCACTTGCCCGAAGCGTGAACGTACAACTTTCCGACGTCAAGTGGATGCAGCGGTTTCGACGTCGGAGCAGTCACAGGAAAACTAAAGAAGGCCAGGGCTGTGGGGTGGGCGCTGGCCGGTAGTAGTAAAGCCCCAGAAATTCTTGTGAAGCAGACTAACGACGGAAATACTCTAGTGATAGACGGTTTAGTCAATGGGAAACCTTGCCAGTTGACATTAGACACTGGAGCTTCACGGACAGTCATTAGCAACCACAGACTTAAGGACATTGGAGGTCGGTATATTCAAGCGAATAAAAATATCACGTTAACTACTGCTACCGGCCAACGAATCCCATCTGAAGGAGAAAAAATTGTAGCCATTAAGATCGGGGCAACACTTTATTGGCAAAGAGTGATTGTCGCAGGCATCTCCGACGATTGCATTATTGGTTTGGACTTTCTACAAAATCACCAGTGCAATATTGACTTGAAAAATGGTGTTCTAAAACATGGCAATGATGAAATTCCGATGAAAGGAGGAAATTTTGGTAAGGTGTTATGTTTGAGAGACACTGTCCTTAGTCCTAGATCCCAAACGACGGTCCCTGTTATGCTACCGCCTAATAATGGAAGCGGACCGCGGAGATGTGCCATTATAGAGGGAGGAATCTCAGACGCATCATGGATTCCGGCTAGAACCTTAGTTGGAAGTGGCCAAGTTGCGTTGGTACCTGTTCTGAATCCTCATGACGTGGAGCAAAAACTGCGAAAGGGAACGATTGTTGGAAACTGTGATGAAGTAGCCTGGTTGAGGAAGTGTGAAGAGGGGCAAAAGCGGAAAATTATGAATCAGGAAGAAAATGTCGCAAGGTTTACGGAGGGTTGCAAGGGTAATCTTACTAAATTGCAATTAATAAAAGCAAGAAACTTCTTGTTGAAATATGGCAATTTATTCTCTAAAAATGATGGAGATATTGGCAGAACTGGTTTGGTAAGACATAAAATTGATACCGGAGATACAGCACCCATCCGGCAGAGACCAAGACCTGTTCCTTTTGCTCGTGAACAGGAAGTTGAGGACATGATCCAAGAGATGAAGAAGAATGGCGTGATAGAACCTTCATCAAGCCCATGGTGCTCTCCGGTTGTATTAGTAAAAAAGAAAGATGGATCGACTAGGTTTTGTGTGGACTATCGGCGATTGAACGATGTGACTAAAAAGGACAGTTACCCACTTCCTAGAATCAATGACACTTTGGATTCACTTTGTGGTATGACTTGGTTCTCTACTCTTGATTTAAAAAGTGGGTATTGGCAAGTAGATTTGGATCCTAAGGATAAAGAGAAAACTGCGTTTTCGACCGGCAAGGGTTTATGGCAGTTCAAAACTATGCCATTTGGACTGTGTAACGCGCCAGCAACATTTGAAAGGTTGATGGAACATGTGCTGGCAGGTATGCTGGGAGAAAACTGTTTGGTCTATTTAGATGACATCATTATAATGGGAAGAGATTTTGATGATCATCTCAAGAAGCTTGAAAGCGTGTTTTCAAAACTACAGAGTGCAAATTTGAAGCTGAGTCCAAAGAAATGTTCATTTTTTCAACGCCAGGTCAACTACTTGGGTCATGTTATATCGGAACAAGGTGTTGCCACTGACCCATCTAAAATAAGTGCAGTAAAAGATTGGCCAACGCCAACAGATAAGACACAGGTGCGAGCATTTCTGGGTCTATGCTCTTACTATAGAAGATTTGTGAAGGGGTTTTCCGATATCGCTAAGCCATTACATCGGTTGACTGAAGAGAAACGAGCATTTTCTTGGGATGAAGATTGTGAGCAAGCTTTTCAGGACCTCAAAATGCGTCTATGTGAAACCCCTATCCTCGGATTTCCTGACATGGTAGGAAAGTTTATTGTGGACGCTGACGCAAGTAACACCGGAATTGGAGGTGTTCTATCTCAACAGAGGGGAGATCAGGAAGTAGTTATCGCTTACTTTAGCAAATCTCTTTCAAGGCCAGAGAGAAACTATTGCGTAACTCGCAGAGAATTGTTGGCTGTGGTAAAGACATTGCAACATTTCAAAAAATATTTGCTTGGCCGCAAATTTCTGGTAAGGACTGATCACGCTGCATTGAAATGTTTATTGGAATTCAGAAATCCTGAAGGGCAGGTAGCCAGGTGGATTGATCTACTCCAAGAGTATGAGTTTGAAATTGAACATCGAGGAGGGAAGAGTCATGGCAATGCGGATGCTCTGTCTCGAAGACCTTGCCTGGAGGACTGCAAACATTGCAATCGCCAGGAAGAGAAGGAAAAAGTAAACATCCGGCTAATCCGTACTGATTCCATAGATGAAAATTGGACTGACGACGCCATGAAAAAGGCTCAGGAAGATGATAAAGATTTTCAACCACTATTGAACTGGCTAAGAAGTGGAACTAAACCAAAATGGTCAGAAGTGGCCAAATACAGTACGGCTACAAAGAGTCTTTGGGCGCAATGGGACAGCCTGGTGTTACATGATGGATTACTTTACCGAAAATGGGAAAGTACTCAAGGTAAAGATTGCCATCTACAATTGGTGGTCCCCAGAGAGAAGGTAAGGGAGATTTTAAAAACTTTTCATGATGGTACTTCCGGCGGACACCTGGGGATAAGAAGAACCCTCACAAAAATTAAAGAACGTTTCTACTGGTTACACTGCCGAGATGATGTAGAAGACTGGTGCCGTAAATGTCAGAGTTGTGCGGCAGTTAAGGGACCACAGACTAGAAGCAGAGGAGCCATGAGGTTGTATAATGTCGGAGCTCCTTGGGAACGAGTAGCTCTTGACATAGCCGGACCGTTTCCAATTACGAATACTGGCAACCGGTACATTTTGGTAGTTATGGACTACTTCACGAAATGGCCTGAAGCATTTGCACTACCTAATCAGGAGGCTACTACCATAGCGACAAAGCTTGTGAACGAAGTATTCTGTAGATTTGGTGTGCCATTGGAGATGCACAGTGATCAGGGTCGAAACTTTGAATCACAAGTATTCCGAGAAGTCTGTGAAATCATGGGAATCCATAAGACTCGGACGACGCCGTATCACCCGCAGTCAGATGGAATGGTTGAGAGGTTTAACCAAACATTGGAACGGCATCTGGCAAAAGTAGTAGAAAGCCATCAGAAAAACTGGGACGAGTATATTGCGCTATTCCTGTTATCTTATAGGACTGCGGTGCATGAGACCACTACAGTTACTCCAGCATATGCCAATTTTGGAAGAGAATTGAAATTGCCAGCTGATTTGTTATCAAGTTGTCCACCAGATACCCCAAAAGGAATAACCGACTACGCTAATGACCTTCGGATTAAGATGGTTGACGTCTATGAGCAGATTAGAGAGGCTGGGCTTAAAGCCAGTGAACGGATGAAGACTCGTTACGATCGAAGAGCTAATGGCCTCAGCTTCGAGGAAGGAACACTGGTTTGGCTTCATAATCCGGTGAGGAGAAAAGGAAAATCTCCAAAGCTACAACCAAGTTGGGAAGGACCTTACAAAATTGTCACCAGAAATAACGACGTGACCTACCGGATTCAGCGTAATCCTCGCAGTCCTCTCAAAATAGTTCATGTGGATCGATTGGCACGTTATCATGGAAGCAATAATGATCGGGACGATCATGTCTCAAGAGGGGGCAGTGTCGCGTAGGACGATAAGTGATAATGACAATGTCAACGTCACAAATTCAAACTAGGAGAATTCATCTAAAGGGAAATTTCGTCACTCACGTCAGCACACGATTGGCCTAGCGGTCTTGGTGTTGGACTGTGAATCCATAGACCCCAGGTTCAAATCACAGTCACGTATAGTGTTTTTGAAGTTTTGTAAGAAGTTTCTAGATAACTCTAGATTAAACTGGAATGAAAATACGGGCCAGAAATAAAAGAAGACAAAAGAAAATTTATGACTCAAGTTTAGAACTTTGATGCGATATTGTTTGCATCCGGGGGGTATATAAGCAGAACAAGGCGCGGCCTACGCCAGTTTAGTTTGAAAGTAAAATCCGAAGAAGGAAGAAGGAAGAAGAAAAAGGAAGAAAAGTAAAAGTGGAAGTAGTGAGTAAAAAGTAAAGTGAAATAGTGAGTGAAGTGAAGTGTTCAGTGCAGTAAATACGCGCGAGAGACGTTTCCGCGCGTGACAGTGCAGTGACGTTTACGCGTGTGACAGTGCAGTGACATTACCGCGCGTGACAGTGCAGTGACGTTTCCACGCGCGAGACAGTGCAGTGACGTTTCTGTGTGTGTGACAGTACAGTGACATTCCCGCGTACGTACCTGTGACAACTGTGAGTACCCTAGAGTTGTAAATAAAGGCACTATTCCATAGGATTGGTGTTTCCTTTCCTATCCTCAACCCACTCTCGTGACAGTAATAAGAGTACTTTTATTAGTTTTATTGAATGATTTATTGAATTGAAAAGGGAAATTAACATTTTTTGACATAGGTAGAATATCACAGAAAAATTACAGAGAAAACGTAATAGAATAATGGAGAAATCGCCTACTTCACGAACGCTCTTTTGCGCGCGAGTATCATTCTAAGCTCAACTCCTTTCCAACAAATTTTTTTTTCTAACTGCCACCTCCGCAGCGCCGCCCCCGGCAAAGTGCCGCCCGGTGCGGACCGCACCCTCCGCCCCCCCCATGCTACGCCACTGAAAAGCATTGATTATTACTTACTTGACTTAAATAAAATAAAACAATTTGCTTTCAGCTTATCCCAAAAAGGACGAGCAGGCAGCCTAGAGAGTAATCTGGTGAAGCGGCCGTCGATAGACAGCGGCATCAATATGGCAGACGCATTTAGATCCAGTTCGGCTATTGATAAGTCTGAAAATAGCTCGGCTCGGTAAGGATCTTACAATTTCTGAGATTTTTCTTTCCATTCACGTCAAAATCATGAAGATTTAGTTTTAACTCAGGCTATGTCTTTTTGCCATTCTATATCCTTTCTGGGGTTCCTGAGAAAATGAGTTAGGACGAAAACTGTTTCAAATTTTATATTCACATGACGTAAACAGTTTAGTATTGTTGATTTATAATAAATTTAACTAACTAATTTTATTAAATGAGGTAGGCATTCATTTTTTACTTGATCTCCAATCATAACGCTCAAGTTATGATAACATTTCTTTATTGCACCAACTTAGTATGAACATAATCAGAAATACATTTAAAATGTAGTAGGTACGAAGGTATCCCTAAAGTGATTTCTCCCTGCCAACCTTTGGGTAAAGAAAACTATAAAAGGTGTTGAGGAAGTTGGCACAGTTAGAGTATTATAGTATAGAAGAATACAATTAAATAATACGATGCAAGCCGCTCTAGATCGGTCATTTTGGAAATCTTTGGGAAAAGCCTATGTCCAGCAGTGGACGTTGTGCGGCTGAAATGATGATGATGATGAGGATGAAATAATACGAGTGTAAATGTGGCCTTTAACTCTTGCGGCCCTGGGTTCTATCTATACTTTACGCAAGACTAAAGTCTTTGCTTGCTTTATCATCGGTGTAATAGTACATGAATGTTTATATAACTTCCTGAAATATTTCCAGATGGGAAAGAAGCATGTCCTTACCACTGGACTCCGACACATCCGAAGACAGTCTCGGCGATTCGAAAATCGGCCGACGTATGGACCTAGCGCTTTGTAAGTCTCCCACCTATCAGGTTTCACCATAGAGTTCAGTTTTCATTTGCGGATGATTATTTATTTATCGGCACGGCGCCTAAATTTCGAAGGTTCGAAGGTTTTTTCGCTGCTCGCTTTGGGAAAAGGATAATGGTAACGGGTTTCGGCGTTGGTTTTGGGGTGGATGAAGTGGGTTCTTTCTTGATGGCTTTGTTACAGTATTAATCATGCTAATAGAAGACATGTAACTACATCAGAATCCGACTGACCCTATTGTTTGGAAGAAAATATTGCTTTAGTAAACTACACAAAATACAATTTACTCTTGCAGTTTACTAATTTAAAAACATTTAGTGAATTAAATGCAAACAAATTCAAACAAACATTTTATTAATTGTCTAAATTTACTTCAGATTCGTTTACTTCTATCGGTATCTAAAACAAATAAAGCAATCTTCGCAGAAAGAGTTCCAAACAAAAAGTAAACTGCATATATAGACATTTCAGAAAAAAATTGCTCCAAAGACAATGGGGAAAATAGATTATTTTTTCGGTCAGGGTCATGAAGCTAGAGGGTAAAAGCTCTAACTTCATGGTCAGGGTAATTACGATAAGCCATAAGGAAAGAGCCCGCTTGCAATGACGGCGGTACTGTCCAGGCGAGACGGCCCGGAGCGCGGCTGCCAGTCCGCTCATAGACGTGGAGGCGCTTTCCGACGGCAGCCCGCCGCCTTCGCCGCCGCCGCCCGCCAAGAGCACAGGTCAGTCACGAAACGGTATAGACGGCGACGCTAAATTCTGACCCGTAGTACACACCCAGCGAAGTGGCTAGGGCGATTGGTGTTACAGAGCGGATTTTGAGAATCATGAACTTTGCTGTTGAAGAAGAAGACTTTAAAACAATGCAAAATTTGATTGAAGACAAAGCTAATCAAAAGTAACCAATGAATTTAGATCTATTTGATAGAACGATGCTTAACCACAAAAATTAAGTATTCGATTTGTGGCATTAGTTGACTGAAATCATAAAAGCTGTCAAAGACACAGTTACTGAAAACAAAAATAAGTATGAATATTGATGATTCTAATATGTTCGATCTGAAATTTACTAACATTCAGATCGAATTGACACAAGAGCTTAGAAGAACAGATTTTCTAATACATTAGCAAAAAAAATCTTTCAAAATATTGTTGCCATGCGCAGTATATAATTTCCTTTAAAATTGATTTGGTCGCTGATCAGAATAAAAAATACCAGTCAAGACGAAATTCTTCAAGTCTCCATTACAATTGGCAAACGTTTTCACGACGACTGCTCTATACCATTTCAATTCGCAGCTTCCCTCCGCTCCTATCTATCGATGTTGTGATTGTAGTAGTTGCATCGCCTCTATGGCCGCTCGTTCTTCTTCTTCTAACATATCGGTGTCTATATATCTCTGTCCCTCTCTGTTATCAGACTGTAGCCCTGAATCACTGTATGTCGTTAGACCACTTGTAGATTCTTCTGTATTTCGTATCCTATTAAGAGCGGAGTTCCCCAATGTTGGTGTAGAAATTCCTATTTAAGCTAAACCGACTGTTTTATCTACTCTTACATAATCTCTGTGTAATTTTATGTTAATGTTATTGACTTTATGTTTAATGTAATAAAGTTCGGTTTAGCTTGCTCGATGTTGTCCTTCGATGTCGCTTTCAATGGTTCGTACTGGTTTATCCACTATCACTTTACCTTCAAACACATTTCAACCGATTGGCTATACCTCTTCATCCTCGACACTCCAGATTTCGTTGTCAAAAGTCAGAACACTCTTTGGACAAGTATACGAGACATGTGACACTGCATGTTGGCTACTCTGCTTGCATGTCTATTTATATTACGGAGCTTTTTATGTGTAGTTTTGGATTTATTGTTCACAGGTAAGTCTATATGTTGTAAAGCACAAAGTACTTTTAAAAATATATCACAATCAATATGAAAATTATTTAACATACCCATAAGGTATCACAGTAAAAACAAAAAAAAGAAATTTATATTCTGAACAAAAAAAAAAAACAATTTCACTCTAAAATTTTCACAATCACCTACTTCTTTTTCTAAAATATATATCTTCAAATTTGCTACTGGTAATTAGAATGGCTATGATTGTGATGTAGATAAATCAACTAATACAGAAAAAATATACAACAATACAAACACTACAACATATGAGTCAATGTTGCTTGCTGATTATTATTTTCATGGTTACCTCAAATACTATAACTAAATCGTATTAGGTTTTATTGAATTTGACGTATTCTGCATTTGCAAGAAAATAACATAGATGCTTATATGATATATATAATATGATAAGGCTCAATAGTACAATCACAAAAATCCCTCATTGTGCAGACAAAAGACGTAGCTTTGGTAATGAAAGATAAAGATAATAATATGTCCTTTAAAAAATAAAGTATTTGAGATAATCAATGGAATAATGGATGTGCTATGAGGTTCCACTTCACAAATAATTTTCAGGGGAGCAGGATGACCGTGTGTTCACGCTAGCTGAGCAAATCATTGCAGCGATGCCAGAGAGGATAAAAGTAAGTTTGGTTTTACTAACCTAATTAAATATCAGATATTCTCCCCAGTAAGTAAAGACTTAAGGAAAAGTGGTTTATCTGAGATACGGAACATAGGCGAAATCGCTTTAGAAAATAACAGCGTTTCTAAAGCAGTATCTAGGAAGGTGTTGAAGACCAGTTGTGCCTAGGAAAAGAGAGGCAGTTGATCTTACGGAGGGTGGAGGTATTAATTAATATACGTGAACGAATTTTAGCCAATGACCAGCGTCTCCTAATAGATTTAATTAATCTAAGTAAAAACAACAAAGCACTTAAAACCATAGGCTTTTATTAGGTTCAATTAATAAATTTATCTGAGGAACTATTACAGTTACGAAGTTTCCTAGTTAATGGAATAAAATGTCACAAAGTAATGTCACATTGATCATATCCATTGACGTGATTTTAGATTAATTATAGGGGAAAAAGAGCGCTGTTTGACTTCAAGAAACTATGACATCATTAGTCTTTATTTCATACAAATCCCATAGAAAATGTTTGTTTTGGTGTTGAGAAAAAAGTATCTGATTTGACTTGTTGGAAACTCATCTTGGAAACTCGTTCAGCCTGTACCAGAGGCCTGTACCAATGATGTAAACAATTCCCGTACGCTACCAGTAGGTGATCCATTAGATTGGTGAAGCATCGCTAGCCTCAGCTCGATGAACTGATCGACTGATGATTACCATATATATATATATACGCACATATTGACGAGAAAAATTCTTACAGAATCTATTCTTGTTTATAACAAACTCTGTAGTTCTTTTAGAACGAGAGCTCGTCCGATAATGTGAACAATTCCCTTACGCTACCAGTAGATGATCCATTACATTAATGAAACATCGCTAGTCTCAGTCCGATGAACAAATTTAGTCATGATTACCACTTTGCACAAATTAACGAGAAAATTTCTTCTTCTCTGGGCTCTTGTCGGTGGACTGCTTTCCATGTCTCTCTTTCTTTCGCTAAGTTCTTAACCTCCTTATATGTTTTACTTTGGCCCATTTTGACTCAATTTTAGGGATTATAAAATTTCTTACAGTATCTATTGTTGTTCACAACAAACTGTTGTTCTTTTAGAACGAGAGCTCGTCCCTGCTGTCGGGGTGCGGTCTCGACGGCGGCGCGGGCAGCGGCGAAGACACGCTTATGGTTCCTCTGCTCGATGACACCACGACCTTCCATGCAGAGTTCAGCTTTGAGTTCTGCGACAATACTTATAGGTATGTATAAAATGGGGAATCCGCAATGAGACAACCGTTTAACCACGTAGCATTTATTAGACTGCCGACACAAAGAAATACAAGTACCGCCTTATCTTAATTACCTATTATAAATATCCTACAGTATACATAATTTTAAAAAAATAACTAGTTTAACTTCAATTTACTTACACTTCATCCCATCGTCCACTTTTATTTTGGGGAAAACGTAAAATTGTATTGGTACTTATATCAAGCAATCACAAAGATCTCAGAATACAACTGTCGCTATGGCCTTTAGCTTCCTTCACTAATTCTCTCGATCTAGAGTATGACCATGTATGTCATCCATATAGACCGTAGAACTAGCACTTGTGAATTTCTCGACAAACCACAGGGGGGAAAATTCTATTGCAAGATTCATTAAATTGTGTTTCTAATGTTGCGCCACAATACCTGGACTACCGAGCTTTGCTCGATAAAATACCAAGAAAAAGGTTCATGTCAAATCAAACATAGCTAAATTGAGTTTTCATCCCCGTTCATTTCATACTAAATTTCATAGAAATCGTTGCGGTGATTTCAGACTTTCTCCTTATTATTGTTTCCTTATTGCTCGTTTTAGGTGACAGGTGATTATGTTTCTAGCTTATTATCACAAGTATTGCCCGTTTTAAGTAATAGGTGATGTTTCTAGCTTCAAGATTTAAAGTGATTCTCACTTACACTTGATCGTATCTTTTGTTGCCAGTTTCACAAATTATGTTTTCCACCAGGTACTGCGGAGGATCTACTCCGTGTTCATCTGGTTCTGTGTCACCCGGTTCAGCTTTGTCCCCACCACCACCTTCCCCAAGACCGACGACTGCAGCGCCTTCTGCGACGTTACAGGAGTTCCTGAATGCCACGCATTTTTCAAATCTTACATTGAATGGTAAGATCTATACACTGTAATCCAAGTCCAAATCTTGTGGATGTCGTAGAAAGCAACTTACGAAATATAAGCTAAAAAGTTTATGAACAACAATGAGGACTCGTCTGGCGACTCTGGCTGCCAAGTATGGCTCTAGTAGTGCAGAGGGTAGTCTTCTGATCATGATAAAGATACTTATACTTGCATTGCAAAATATAGAAAATCATGTAATGTTGTTTTAAAAGCATCTGAAAAATATTTAATTAACTAAAATAAAAATTAACTAAATAAGATGATATAAAGTATGTAATCTATTAGAAAAGTAAATTTGTAATAACTTTATTGTACCAAAAAACAAAATAAAATACAAAAAAATCGAAAGAGCAAAAATACAAAGGCGGACTTATCCCATGTAGGGATCTCTTTCAGTCAACCTGCGATAGATTGAGAGGACATTCACTCAATTAAAAAGTAAAATCTAATGATTGAAAAAGAAACTTGTCATTCTACCTATTGTCACGGCATAGGGTCTGATATTTTCGATTTTTCAAGTTTGAGGTAAAATACAAAAAGTTTTTATATTTATTTTTAAAAGAGCATTTGATCGTATCTTGTTATCAGATCGAGAACAGCGTGAACTGTATTCGGCCGCCATCACGATACAGAAGGCATACCGGCAATACCGGGGCCGGCAGCTGCAGAGGAGGGCGGCTGCAGCAGCGATCACCATACAGAACTGCTACCGGAGATATAAACAGGTACAACAAAGTGTACTTTAACCGATGGTCACGTATGAAGAGATTGATGCGTGTAGATGAAGCAAAAGAGGTTTGTCAGGATCGTAGCAAGTGGAGGTCCATAGTCTCTGCCTCCACTGTGGGAAACAGGCGTGATATTTATGTATGTAAAAAGAAAGTGTCTACCATGTTGCACTTCAACCATAATGAAATCCAAATGTCAGACATACTACATGTAATATCAAAAGTCAAATTAGATCTCATATCCGCGATCCTCATATTGCGATAGACAAATTACAAAAAACCCTGATAGTGATAAGACACCATCTAGTGATAAGTGGCGGAACTACATATTAATATTATAGCGCCATCTATTTATTTTTCTGGTAAATTACTAATATTAAGTTTCGGAACTACATAATATATTGATATCGTAGCACCATGTATTAATATACTACAAAACTTTGGATTTAAAGCGTTATACCCAATTACTTATAAATTTAATAAATGAATGAACGTATTTCCAAAACCGCATCGAAATTGGTTCATTCGTTCAGACAGACAGATAGACAGACGGACAGACACTTGCGTCAAACTTAACACCCGTCTTTTTTGTCGGGGCTTAAAAAGTAAAACGAACAGATATATAATATACTTGCTAGTCTTAATGAGGACTTCATGTTGTATGACTGACTTTAGCAAATCGACAAAAATTTAATCAATTCCCACTAAATATTTCAAAGCTAAGGTTAAAATTTAAACATTTATCTATATATTGTCTAGGTAGTTTGCTCATCAAAATGCAATTGTCTAATTAAAATGTATAGCTTAAGTGTAAATCTGTATTGTAATTGTAACATAGCCCATCAGACTGGGTAGGGACCAATACTGAACTGGGTTTCTTTCGGCGTAATCTTCCCAGCAGCGGTCGTTCCGAAACGCTAGTAGTTTTTAGCTTTTAAACGAAAATAATATTTATTTAAAAAATGACCTTCATTATGAGATAAATTTATCCTACATTGAATAAAAAAATTTGACTTTGATTTTGACTTTGAAAAAAATTAGAAACTACCTCTGTTAATTCCTTATGGTATATTGGATCTTGTTAACCGTTCTGCATATGTGTAAATTCTTTCATGCTGATCTGGGAGAAAAGAAAAAACTTAGATACTTGCCGTTTGTCTTCCCGCGCAAATCGTAAAAGCCAAACGAGGAAATGGGCGAAAATATAAATCATGTTAATAGGCAACCCATCACTATATTGACTGCTCTTTCATCTCGCTCACCATCATGCTGAAAGTGGCTTTTGAGTCTTGCGGCCCTGGGCTCTGACTAAGGCTCGGCGCAAATGGGCCCACAAAACGCCGCCACCGACCACTCTGTAGTTTTCATAAGTACATGTTGTATGGACTCGCCGCACACGGTGACGCTGGTGGCACAGCTAAATTAGTATGAAAGTAGTCGGTGGCCCGTTTGCGCCGAGCCTTAGAGCCGCAAGATACAAAATGCTCTGTCTAACCCATTAGGGATAAAGACGTGATAGTGTGTATGTATGTAACATGTGTAACCGTTCCCAGTTCGCGTACCTGAAGCAAATGCACGCAGCAGCTACGGTGATACAGCGCGGGTACCGCTCGATGCGCGCCCGGAGAATGGCCGCTTCCAACACCACACCTATCAAGTAAGTTTGCTTAGTCTTCTTCTTCATCTACCCTTCAAGTAAAGTCGTGAGATTGACTAGTACTATATATTTTATTTTATCAAACCTTATTGTCCCAAAGTACAAATATACTTTTAACAAATGGCGGAATTAATGCTAAAAGTATTTTCTCCCATTCAACCATAGGGATAAACAGAGAAAATTATGCGGCACAAAAAGCAATACAATATACTTACACATTATAAAATAATACTATGTAATTTACAATTACATTATATACCTATGATATATAAATATCAGAATAAATATCTACTTACAATACACACATATACATTTACTTAAACTAACATAAATAGTTAAGAGAATAACATATATATATAAAGATAGATATAGATTAACTACTTAGATTAAAGTATGTTTGGGAGAGGCCTATGTTCAGTAGTGGACGTTATGCGGCTGAAATGATGACGATGATGATGCCGAGATTATAAATAAAATTATAAAGGAGACTCATCCAGATTTAAAATTGCTAAAAAATAAAACTATTTTCTCTTAGGAGGACCTATTCACAACGACGTCAGAATCAGGCCGCCAGAAAAATCCAGCAGTTCATGAGGCAATCCAAAATCAAGTAAGTGACTTAATTTATTAAGACTTAACTTAATTCCACTAGCATTATGTTGTGT
The DNA here is from genome assembly GCA_963555685.1 of Acrobasis consociella. Taxonomy (NCBI): domain Eukaryota; kingdom Metazoa; phylum Arthropoda; class Insecta; order Lepidoptera; family Pyralidae; genus Acrobasis; species Acrobasis consociella. The sequence goes on from OY743118.1 coordinate 3,073,135, forward strand.
CCCACTGCTGTGTAAAGGTCTTCTCTTGTCCTCTCCATCCATCTCTATCCCCAGCAATTTGCTGCCATCCAGAAACCCTCGATGTCATCCCGCCATCTCTTCTTTATCTTTATCTATATTGTTACAAAATATTTGTCAGGCAAATTGGAAGAATTACAGCATACATTGTAAGTATTGACTTTTTAAAGGCTAAAATAGACACACATACTTACAAAATTTAACGAATAGAGAGTACCACAGGGTAGCGTTCTTGATATTTGTTACACTGATTGTGAAATGAGCCATGTTGATGATCATATTTACCACCAAACAATGTGATAATTTCATCTAATCAACAAATTTATTATGTATTACTTGTGAAATACAATGTGTTTTCGTGCGATTGCGAAGTCATTCTGTTTATTTAATAAAAGAAATTAAATATTTACATGGTCACTATGACATTAAAATTTTCATGTTTACTATAAGATGTTGTTACGAGTAGGTTAGCTAGTTATTTAATAACTTAAGACTTAGCTGTAAGTAAATGATACGTCATACATCTTAGTGATTTTCGTTTGTCTAATAATCTCCTTCTAGATATGCCTCGCTGCCGGAGTGGGTTTCTTAAACATTCATTCACCAAACAAGCCATGATTCTTTGGAACGCCCTTCCTGTTGGTATTTGCAAAGCCCCTAGTCGCCAGGCGTTTAAGAGTGCTGTACGCGCATATTATCTTCACAAACTGCCATAGAGTTTTATTAATATTGGTGTAGTTTATGTATGGTTCATAAATATAACCTATTTATGTATATAGTATGTAGGTTTATTGATACATTAGATTATATTATTTATATTATGTATATATTCATATTATTATGTATAGATTTATTGTAAAGTTTGTTCCAATTACTACTCTCGCCTAAAATTTGCTTTTATCAGCACCACCTGTAGGTTGACTGGTAGAAAAGGCATTGGGCCTTAAGTCTGCCTGTTACATTTTTGTAATAAAGTTTAATAAATAAATAAAATACATGACATAGCTTGACGACTGACATATAATGAAAACACCTGGGTCCACTGGCTTATAGATGCCTTCCGAAGCATGAAAGAGCTCGAGAAATTGATTATGCCACTTGTCCCCCATCCAAGTGCGGACCACGCCCGCTGTCGCTTTTCTTGCGAAAGTACTAGTAATACTAGTAATGCGCACTCCCACCGAGCCAACAAACTCCTCAAGTCAAGCTCTATAAATACATACATACATACTATCACGTCTTTATCCCTAATGGGGCAGACAGAGAATTTTGGGTCTTGCGTTTCTATGCAGAGCCCAGGGCCGCAAGACCCAAAAGCCACTTTTAGCGTCATGGTGGGCGAGAAGATGGAAAAGCAATCAATACAGTGATGGGTTGCTAGTCGCATCGCCTGTTAACATGATTTGCATTTTTGCCCATTCCCTCGATCGGCTTTTACGATCTGCGTGGGAAGAGAAGCAGCTGGTACATTCTAAGTTTTTTTTTTTATTTCTTCCTGACCAGCATGGGAGCTCTATAAATAGACATTAGAAAATGTGAATGAAAACGTCGCCGCTAGACGAATATAATGGTGGCCTCCAGATAAGCCATGCGTGTCTGTAAACGTGCCCTGAAATGAAAGAAGTCACCCAACTGTACATACTATACACATTACAATAGAATTCTCGCTGTGCTGGGTCCATATTATTGTAATTGGGAAGCTTTGTCCGTCTGTATCAATTTTCCACACACATGGATACATAATATGAAGTCTTTCCAATATTAAATGTATGGGTAACTTGTAAAAACATAAAATAGTTTTTTAGAAATCACAGTGGTCCAACTCTCTTGGATTTTCTTTTCGTGTCTTGGCTGTTTTTAGCAACAGTGTATCTCTAAATAAAGGAGGAGGTTATCAATTAGTCGAAATCTTTTTTTATGGATGTTCACCAATTATTCGAAGACGCTTAGGAAAATTGATTTTTTTTTGTTGTTTGAAAGAGCATACTTGTTTGTGGTCCTACAGAAATTTTATCAAAATCGGTTGTGTTGTTTGAGGGTAAAGTCAGTTTTTAGTTTTGTTTTTTATTTAATGCCTATGCTTTGCATGGGTATAGTATTTTATACACGGCAACTATACTCCATTTGGTTAGGTATTTAAATAAATGTAAACAATCTTGACATGTCTTTTTATTGAAATATACACTTTATAAATCAATAATTTTGCTAATTATAAAGTAATTATGTTATGAATTATAAATTACATAAATACTTTGTAATTTGCAAAGGTATTGATTTATAAAGTGTATATTTCAATAAAAAGACATGTCAAGATTGTTTACATTTATTTAAATACCTAACCAAATGGAGTATAGTTTGGAGAAAGCTTCAATCTGTTTATCAGAAAACTATGTTTAAATAGTATGTTCATCTATAAGGATGCATTGAAAATATTTACTATTATCAAAACGAAGTTCTATGGACTACCATAACAATATTTTTTTCGTATATGCATACCCCTGTCTTGCTGGCGAAAACACAACTCGGATGAGTATCCATCTTTTCTTGCTATCCCCCCGAGTGCGTCCAACTATAGGAAAAACGCGTTCTTTATTAGATCAGCAAATGAACTAAATAAATAAATATATAGGGACAAATTACACTGATTGAGCTAGCCTCAAAGTAAGTTCGAGACTTGTGTTATGGGATACTAACTCAACGATACTATATTTTATAACTTGACTTGTTCAACTCAAGCCCCAGATGCTTCAAAAATAGTATGTCTAGATCGTGGTTTGATGGTTCTTATTCTGTCAATAATTAGATTAAACGCAAAAAATACTTAAACATAATTTTTTGCAACACTAAAATCAACTTCAACGTCAAACTATACAGCTTATTTTAACATTTAATAATTATAGGTAACTTTTTGTTTTTTCGTGTTCTTGAATATATTTATTTTTGTTTACTAGTACCACATTCTGCCTTTTTTTGTTTTTGTTTTTTATATATTTATCAAAATACAGACAAGTACTTTTGCTATTGTAAACCATGTAAATGGTTTTTAGTGTCTAAATAGTTTTTTTTAAGTAGATATATTGGCTGTATGTTTTCGGAATAAAATAAAATATTCATTCACACTTTATCCATCTGCGTCACACACATACATCCAACATAGCAACATCGCCATTACATTACTTTACATACTTAAACAAATATTTGTACCGAATTTGTCTGAAGCAAAAATAAAACCATATTTGTAATGTAAAGTAGATAAAGAAAATACGATTATTAGGTATTTTTAATAACAAATAAGCATAAGAAAGTAGAACATACAATTTTAGAACATAATCAACATTTTACTTTCTATGTGTGGTGTAATTTACATATGGCACATACCTATGTATTGTTTTAACTAATTTGCTTTGTTCGGGTTTTCAGAATACTACGGTATTCTAATAAATTCTAAATAAGATATTAGAGCAAAACTATAGTTAGCATCGGTCATAGTAACGGCGGGGCAGGGGGTGCTAAGAATCCACCAGAGATCCGGCTACCACTCCCGTCGGCGTAGGACACCCACCCACAAGGTATCATCTGACGGCCTTATTCTTTCTTCTTCTTTATCGTGTGTGTTAGTGACTAACACTAGTGTCAGAGTTTTTAAACCGCCTTAAAGGCCTCTGACATGGTTTTAGGTAACGACCAATGTCAAAGACAGTGACCGGGACCGACGGCTTAACGTGCCCTCCGAAGCACGGATCATCTTACTTATCGGACAATCAGGTGATCAGCCTACAATGCCCTAACCAAACTAGGACAACAACACAAATTCGTTGCCCCCGCCAGGAATCGAACCCGCGACCTCCGGGTATGAGCCGAACGCTCTAACCACTACACCATGGAGGCAGTTAAATCTGACGGCCTAACCAAGGTCGTTGGAAGGCGCTGGATGCAAGCCGCTCTAGATCGGTCATTTTGGAAATCTTTGGGAGAGGCCGATGTCCAGCAGTGAACGATATGCGGCTGAAATGATGATGATGATGATAGTCAGCAAAATTCAGACAAAAATCCAGATTTTTCTAGTATTGAAGTATCCGAATTTGACCCTCAGATAATATTAACGTTTTCTAAGAACTGTTTCCTTTTGTGTCTAAATCACAGATGACATAATAAAATAGAGAGCATAACAGAATTCTCACAGAATCATAGCGCCTGTCTAATTGATTAAAATATATTAATGTGCGTAGTTTAGTATATAAAATTAATTATTTGTGTTCTACAAATTAAATAATATTTTTATGTTGCGCTCGTTATTAGTGCTTTTTTAGTTGGCATTTACGATAATAATATTGATACAAACATACTAAACAATCATCATCCGAGCTCATTTTCCCGGTTGCGTACTCAGCAGTAATGCTTCAGTTCAGAGCCCGGGGTCTTATCAAGGAAATTTGACGAGGTTACTGGTTTACACGCAGAGCGACTGCCGTCTGACCTCCGCAACTTAAAGGGTAAACCAGAACCAATCCTTGGGTAGTTTGATGATCAAACACTAGATGGCGTTTGGGACCCACTGTTTATACGTGCCTTCCGAAACACGAAATCATCTCTCTTTTTGGATGACAAAAATGTGGCTCTTCTCCCATTGCAGCGCCCGCCAGGGTCCTTAATTGCGACTTACTTTATTAAATAAAGACCTGTATGATACATTAAGGAAGCAATAAATGATTTGATTTGATTTGGATAGTCAGGTGATTCAAAATAACAATATCCTAACCAGACTGAAAACAAGTTTTCGCAAAGTATGCTTTCCAGTGGGATTCGAACCCTAACGGAGGTAACCCTCCGAATCACAAGGTGAATGCTTTGAACACAGGACCACGGAGGCAGTCATAATACATATACATACTATAAAGTCTTTATCCCCAATGGGGCAGATATAGCATTTTGGGTCTTGCGGCTCTAAGCAGATAAAGCCTAGGGCTGAACAACTCAAAGGTCACCTTTAGCTTTTAATATTAATATCCTATCTATTTTTATCAATATCTGTGATCTCAATCCTAAATTGTTTGACCGGAAGTAATATCGCGACTCTATTATGTGATGACAAAAGGCTAGCTTTTCTGAATAGACAGGGATGAGAATATGGGATGTAAGGCTCAGTTATTTCATATAGTAACAGTAAGAAAAAGACGACTATTGTGTTGACCTGACCCTATAGATGGCTAACTCGGCATGAGATTAACTTATAATCTTTTGTTGTATTATACACACATATTGCTGGGTTATATATGTGTTTAGATATCTTGGGTTCGATCCCTATACTCGCTGAGTTCTTGAGAGATTTAAGCTATGTCAGTCAGATGCTTTTAAATAGTCACAAATCTGACACAGGCCGCTTCCGATAGGTCGTTTTGGAAATCCTTGGGAGAGGCTTATGTCTAGCAGTGGAATTCCTGTGGATGATATGATGATGATGATGTATATAACACAGGTAGTGCTTGACCATTACATCCGCACGATAAATCTTTTTTGTTAATCTTCTTTCATCCATCCTCTCAACATGTGTGTGTCGTGTCTTCTATGCTGTCATGAATGATAAAAAATCATGGAGTTGACATACAGCAGTGCGATTTTGAACTATTAGTTTTATAAACTTTAACACAAAAGCATCTTGTCAGTTTCGAATTGGTATTCTGAGACGTTTTTTGGTCACACAAAACGACTTGATTCTGGTTGAATTAACTTGAATCGACTTGACTTATTGTCATATATGACAACATGTTAGCAGTTTTCCGCGGGTTTGCTTACAATTTGAACTGTCAACCCTGAATCGGTATTCTACGATTCGACATCTTTCGTGTTTTTGACGCTGTCAGTAGGCAATTGGTATTCCGGTAATTATAATGATCGTACTTCAGAGCCGACCCCTGAAGATGATGATAATGTGTCTTCAGAAATGGGTCAACTGTCATATAGTTATATTTACAATACTATAGCTTAACGATAAAATAATATTACAAAGATATATTTCATTGTTTCGCTGCTCCGTTCGAGTGACGTACTCCGAACGTAATTAACACGCATTCAGCCGGCAACAAAAATAATTTATTTGACGCAAACGTAATTTCCTCTCGGCTTCCTTTGTTTCCCAGATAGCGTGTCTTTTGTTGTGAACACGTGTCATCTTGTCGCGGTGCTGTCGCTTTGTTACGTGATTTTTGCGACATTGTTACGAGTATATTTATGAATATTTTTATACTTTATAACATACTAGCAGTCCATCCCGGCTTCGCCCGTGGTACATACATAGCCTATGTCACTCAGGGATAACATACCTATCCAACAGTGAAAGAATTTTTAAAATCGATCCAGTAGTTTCGGAGCCTATTCAATACAATCAAACAAACAAATCTTTCCTCTTTATAATATTAGTGTAGATTTTAGATATTCCCAATTTCTCCTCCTATCATTTTTCTAAATCTTTTGTTGTTATAGCTGCACAACTTTGGAACAGTTCAATATAATGTTTTAGTATAAATACTCTGCAATAATCAAATCAATTATCTAGCTAATGATAAGATATCGTGTCTTTTGTTGTGAACGCTTTGTTACGTGATTTTTGTGTCATTGTTACGAGTATATTCATATTCCTTACTTTATAAAATACCCTGAATATATCTAAACCTAAAATCATGATTTTTAATAAGTTTAAGATGGTTAGAGCAAATAAATTCATGTCGTGTGGTTTCCAGCAGAGTAGAATAAGACCACTCCAAGTCTTCCCGTGGATGTCGTAAAAGGCGACTTAGGAAATACAAGCTAAACAAAGCTAGTAAACACCATGAGACCTCTCCGACCCGTCTCTGGCCAGCGTGGCGAGTGTAGGCCAAGTCCTCTGGCTGCTCTGACCATGTATGGCTTTAGTAGTGCAGAGAGGGTCGTGCTCCTGCAGTGAAGACTAAAAAGATCTGATGATGATAATGAGGACAAATGAAGTAAAAAAAAAACGTAAATTAAAGATTTTGGCCACAGGCTTATCAATCAGAAATAACAAGGAGTTAACTTATCAAGAACTTAATGCTCTTATTTCAATACCGAAGCAAAACAGTAAACACCATTGTTCACAGCGGCGTCGTCGGCAAATTTATAGGATTGCGAAGGGTTCTAATTGGAAGGGAAGGACTTAGATCCTATAAGCAAGAACAAAACGCGAAAACTCGCTGATTTATCTATCTGTACAAGAAACATGGATCAAGTGATATTGATGCTTAGTCTGTTGTGGAAGTGACAAGATTGCCTTGTGATTTTTGTTTACCACTTTCAAATTTATTTAATAAGTATTGACATTTCCAATAACGATATTCTAATATTGAATTCTAAGACGATCTTGATTGTACTAAATATAGCAAAACCAAGGTTGGTTTCAAACTTAGATAAAAATGTTAAAATTTCAGATATTACCTTCATTTATTTTGAAGTTATGACAGTTCTCTTTTAAAAATATATCTTAGTAATGTGCTCTGAATTAAAATCAAAAAGAAAGTAAGAAGAATAGGGATGAAATGAGTAAAAAAAATTGTATATTTCCGTCAATTAGATTATCTAAAAATAATGGATCCATATTTTTTCGTTCAGCGATGTAGTAAAAATTCACAAAGATATAGCGCATCGAAGTTTCGGCGAATAACGTCACCGTCTAGAGAAAATTGTACTTGATCGTGTCGTCGTGCAAAATTTTAATTCGGATATACATATTCGTAATTTTTTAACCGACTTCCAAAGTAGAGGAGATCATCAACATCGGATTTTTTTTAAATATATGTTCATCGATTATTCGAAGGGGCCTGGACTGATTTGGAAAATTCTTTTTTGTGGCCCTAAATTTTATCAAAATCGGTTGTGTAGTTTGGGGTTAAAGTCGGTTTTTAGTTTTGAAAAATTATTACCAATCAGAGAAAAGAAAGAACACGTATACAATATTTTTTAATAATCTAACTAATGAGCCAAAAACAATAATCCACATCGGTATAATTGTGTATCTTGCCAAAAAATAATATTTTTCGCACTTATAATGGAATTACGGTAAAAATTATAAATTCAATGCTCAAATTCTATGATTATATTAAATTCTAATAAATTTACCCGCTGTGCCATCTGTTCGCATCTAACTCGACGTAACAAAACGAAGTTTATTTAAAGTAAACATCTCAAAGGTAAACTAAGAACAGATTACTTTAAAGGGATAAAGGCCGCCTGAGTGACTCCAAATTAAATTAACATCAGAGGAGCGCAACAGATATTCCAGACAAAAAGTACTAATTCTTTGTTTCGTATTTGTTTCTACTTTCTATTAGGTAACTACGTTTTTGGAACGAAGTGCCTTATCTAGGCGAAAAAATGTGAAGATTGTTCCGTCACAAAATGGAGTGAAAGGTAATTTAAGAGTAAGACTATCACGTCGATAGCTTAGTTGGGAGAGCGTATTGCTGAGGCGGTCGATGTTCCCGGTTCATACCCAGCACTCGCCAATATTTATTTTTTGAATTTATATAGTTAGAAATTAAATCACAATTTATATTAATATACTAATGTATTTTATTGTTTCATTTATTGTTATTATTGGAACGAAATTTCTTTACGGACGGTACGAACGGAGTGATATAAAATAGATAAAAAAAGTGTTAAGATTTTTTCGTTGTACGCAGGAATTTCAGCGTATATGTCATATTTTATGTTACTTGTTTTGTAACATGAATTGGCAGTTATCCCCAAACCCAAATGGCTTAGAGAAAAAACCTAAAATGTGCTTTCTCATTCCGCACAAATTGTAAAAGTTGATCAATGATATTTGCCATGTGGTTTCCGGCTGAGCAAAAAAGGACCACTGCAAGTTTTCCGGTGGATATCGTAGAAGGCGACTTAGCAAATACTTATGCTAAACGAAGCTTATAAACATCATGATACCTCTCCAACCCGTCTGGGCAGCGAGGAGGGCATATAGGCCAAATCCTTTGGCTGCTCTGACCAAATATGGATCTAGGGACTAAAAAAAAGACCTGAAGATGATCAAGGACATGGGTATTCTGGTGCTACTATTTTTCCACCTTCACGCACATACGATCAACATAGCTGGTCGATTATTTCTTTATTTGTATTTATTTCTTTGTTTTGTATTTATTTCCACTTGCTCTTTGTAGTCATACCGCTTTAAGGCGCTGTAACTTCGATAATTACTTACTATATAAAGAGACTAGCCGAAGCCCGCGACTTCGTTCGCGTGGGCTTTATGTCTCTGGAAAATGCTCATCAGGCTGAACAACTTTTACTAAGGCGGCATTTTTATATCTCTTATAGTTCAGCTGGACCATTATGGTTCTGCATCAGGCGTTCCATTTTCCAAAATCATTTATACCCTATATGTTGCCCAGGCTTAATAGCTATATAACAAAAAAAGTTTCATTCGAATCCGTCCAGTATTTCCGGAGATTAGCGTGTACAAACAGACAAACAGACAGACATTTTTTTAAAAATTCTTACTCTATTACTACATCTCCATCGCCCCCAATTTTTTTTTGGAAATATATTTAATGTACAGACACACTTTTTTACTGTTTTATTATATGTATAGATTATTATATGTATAGATATAGATGTGCGTAGGTGTCATATAAGAATATAACTTTTTCCAACGTTAATTCTTGAGCTAGAAACATTTAACATACTTTAATACAGAGTTATTGGTTATTAAAATATTATTATATGCTATCCTTTCGTTGGACTGTAGGAACTGTTTTCGGAATAGACTAATCTAGTGATATGCCCTTACCGAGAAATTTGGCAACTTTGGGAATAATCCCGTAAACATTCCCGGTAATATTCCTAGAAACAGAAATTGAGGGAAATATTTACCGAAATATAGGGCACATTCCTGTAAATTATCAATAGGAAAATTCCAGTAAATTAGAATATTTCTAGCGATACATCACTTTTATTTCAAATTCATAAAAAAATATAGGTACATTAAAATGACACTGAGCCACGAAAACCTCGCAGGGTTTATCTGCTTGGTTATACGTATTATATTATGTAAAAGTTATGAGGGTTAGCACGTACTCCGTCCATGCAAAAATAACAGACGAAGAAAACTTTTTTCCAACCCTTAATGTTATCAGAACTCAATGAATTTTAGTCTGTTGTTGATACAATAAAAACTAGATATAAGTTTTAATTTTACAAAGTTTTCTCTTTTTTCAAATTTAGGAAATTTTGAAAAAGAATACCTTTAAATTGTCGACATCAGATAACATTTAGGAGTGAGAAAAACGTATTCGACAAAGGCAAGCTATATTATCCAGCCATTCTATATTATTCCAGCCATTGGACGCTAACAGTCATTGGACAAAACCTAATGAAACCTTAACATTTTATTGTGTACTGTCCACTGCAGCTGATATCGTTTTATACTCTGTAGCTTTTTAAAGCAATCTCTAAAAAGGTTATAATTGGTTTGTTGTTTCCAATGACTGTTAGCGGCCAATGACTGGAAGTTTACCCTATAACTGGATAGACTTATCTTCGGTATTGGTCTGGAAGAAATGCTTTTAGTGATAAGACTGCTCACTGCACATTCTAAGATCTTTTTCTGTGAAACTTAAAACATAAAGTATACAGAAAAGTAAATGTAAAAATAAAACAAGCAACAAGGATGTCTATGAAATAAAAAATATTTTTGCTATGGCAACATTTCAATCTCTCTTCCTCCTGCTGTTGCATCAAGATGTGTGTGTCCACTCTTAAATTTATTAAATACAAATACAGTCCAAAAAAAAACAGCCCCAGAATTTTGTTTAACGTACAGTATAAAATATAAATGTTATGTTATTTTTTACAATAAAATATTACTTATTGTTCTTAACATAACTTTTTTATCAACATCTTCTGCGTATCATTACGAAAGTTAGAACACTTCGTAACTTTCTTATTAAAATCCCTCAAGTTTGGCCCAAAAGTTGTTCGTCTAAGTTATTCTTCTCACTTCCGTTGTTATAATCAAAGATATCGGGACTTTTAAGGGTCGTCTTTTGATAAAACACCGTTATAGTCACCGGATGACGCGTCCGTTTTCCAAAGTGTATATTTATGGGATGGGAAAATTGGGGCAGACAGAAATGGGACGGGGCGGGTCGCATAGCTATCAGAAATGTGTGTTATAATCAGCGATTTCAAACATTTTCATAGTGCAAACTGATCCCACACTTTTTTTTAAATTGATTTTCGCATGTTGTTGATAAATTGATGGAAAACGAGATGTAGTTTTAAAATTCTGCCTAAATACTTGAATGTAATTTTGATGGGTAATTATTGCGCTTGATAATGCTTTAATATTATCGGTTATCATAATAGAGTGTGTTGAAAGGGTTTCCAAATTGAGGCTGGAAAATTCTCGAACGACAAACACGTAACGTTGGTTACTGTCTGGTCAAAAACTATCTGAGTACGATTGCCTGGAAGGGTCATATAGAAATCCAAAGGCCGATGGTAGACTTCTTGTGGCTAAAGTAATATTCAAAAACCGCGGTATACTTTCCGATGTGAAGCCCGCACCTGTACCAATAAAACAATTTAACATAGTTATACAATCAATGTCACTGTCCTTAATCTTTCTAGGAGGCCACGTTGCATTCCTATCTATAACATAGTAGGTATTACTATGAATATTTAATTTATGTATTAACACATCACAGCAGATTCTCGCAATGCGACCCGTCCAAATTTGCGCCATCACATTTCAGGCGCTTTGCAGAAGTAATGTCGGATATTTTAATTTTCCGCAATTTAATGACATTGGATATGAGTTTCTTGTCCGACTGCTGAAGGAGAGCCATGCTTTTACGAGTATATTGCTACTATTACTTTCTTTTAAGAAAAAATTCGCCGTGTCGTTTGCGGCAAAGTAGAATAGGACCACTCCAAGTCTTCACGTGGATGTCGTAGAAGCGACTAAGAAAAAACACAAACTAAAGAAAGCATATAAACATCAATGGACGTAAAGAGTGTATTGGCTGCTCTTGTTTTCATTTGAAAAAAAAAAACCGCATCTTAATTCGTCCATCCGTTCGAGCGCAACAATCCACAGACAGACACACAGTCAGACAGAAAGATAGACAGACCGACAGACATTAGAGTCAATCTTACAAAAAACCCTTTTTTTGTTTTTACTTTTTTGGCTACATTATGTGAACAAATAGTAAAAAAGTATAGGTAAGAAGAAGGTAGTTGTTTTTTTTTACTCTCATATACTTTATTATGACTTACAACAGTAATGATTCCTTTACTAACAATAATCAAAGGAAAATGTTTGCGACAAAATATTTCACGAACAAATATTCAATATTCTTTGAATATTTTAGGCTCTCGATGGGAATAAAATGACTGTTAGACTGAGGATACACGTATACAATGCTTGGAGACAGTTTTCTTTAACAATTTGTATCTAGGTGTTGTGTGTTTTCGAAGTAAAATAATGCTAGGTAATAGTAGTTTATCTAATCTCATTTCATCCTAAAATTTGAGTTAAACTTTTTAAAGAGTTTTGGCATAATATGCACGATGGCAAAATTTAAAAATAGAATCACTTTTCAAAACCTTTTCTCTGAAAATGTTATAAATTGGGCAAAAAAATCAAACCTAAAAATATCTTAGTACCTAACACTAAGATTCTTTTTTGGTTAGGCACTAAGATACGAGTTCTTAATTAGTAAGTTTAATTTTACCTTCCTAAGGTAAACTTTTTATCTTTATAACTAGATAATTATAGTACTTTTATCAATTTCAAAAAACAATATACAATTACAATTCAACTAAACACGAAACTTAAAAACGAAATTAATAACTAAATTTAATATTTAAGTTTACAGTGAAAACACGTATACACCGAAAGGCGAATTAATCAAAAACTTTAGTGTGTACCAACCCTAACTTCAGTTTCTAATTATCAGGCGGGGGGCTGATTACGGGTATTTTAGTCCTGTCACGTTTTCTACTAAATAGCACCCTTGTATTTTAGATTATTGCTTCATTGTATTTCTACTATACGTAGTACATTTCATTTTATTGTATTTTATTTCTTTCTTTCTTAACAAAACATTGTGTTTTTAAATATATCTGCTAAGCCTAATACAATTAATTATTGATACTACAAATAAAATAATCATTATATTTTATAGGTATAAAATGTGTAATATCTCTCGCTATACAAACAAATGGCAATAAAAATATACATGATGTCACTTCGTTTGTGTCATTTCAGAAACTCCTCGATACTATAGAAACACTTCTTTATTAAAAAGATTTTAAGCTTTTCTTTAAAATTACTCTTATAAAGTAATAATTTTAAATTAGGTAAAGGATACATGAATTTTCTGGGGTCTAGTGCACATGGACCCATTTGAAATAAGTTATTTGAAAACGGAGACATCATTTAAAATTGTGTCTTGAGCCATAGATAACCCTTCAAACAAAAAAAGTAAGAACTTGAAGCTTTTCTCAAAGCATATTGGCCAAAATGTGAGTAAAAAAGCTTCACGTTCTCACTTTAAACTAAAAACATGATTTAATCAAATAACCTGGAGAGTTATCCAGGGCTTGGTTAGGTCCAATACATATACAAATTTATTAATATCTACGTTTCAAATGGCAGCTCTGGACCCCGGAAAATTCAAATAGAAATGCTGCAAAAATTTTTGTTACCGCTACTTCTTGTACATGCGCTTAGGAAGCGGCAATAAATTTAGCTGTTAGTAAATGATTTGACGTCAGCAACTATTATAAAATCGAAAGAAAATTGACAATTATCAAATGATACAGATATCCAAAGATAAAAAAATGATACGCGCCGAGTCGTACCTGATGCAACGCATATCCCTTGCAATACAGCGGGGGAATGCTGCTAGTGTCATGGGCACCTTTGCAGCAGGTACGATGAGGGGCGGGCTTTTTGACTAACAGATATTCTGACTGTATATTTATACTATTTAACTCATACTTACTAATTTTTCTCTAATATTAATAAATTAAAAATTATACTAATCGACGGGTAAAGATTACTGAATAAGCATTAAAATAATTGAAAAAAAATGTTTGTCTTTTATAAATGTAAAATGGTGTACCACCTGAATCATCCCTAATAGAAATTTATTTGTTTCACGCTTCAAGTACTTGGGAAGAGTTCTCAACAAACGTAAGTTTCAGACAGTAGTGGCATACTATCAATCCTCTCTTGCAATCCGCAGGAGATCTCTGGTTTTTAACTTTACTTTATTAAAAATAGTTTTAGAGGTCTGAGCGTAAACCTGTGTTGTTTATTTCCTAAATTTATGAGACGATTTAGAATTCAAGAATATATCTGTATTTACAAGGCAACAACTAGTAAGTAGACTAGAAATGATGGTGTCATCGAACGTTTTTAATGTCTTTAAGCGGTGCTACTTTCAATTTTTTCGCAGCATGACGATGTTCACTAACTTATTTGTTTACCTTAAACAACGATTGAGCTAAAATAGAAAATACAAGTTAGCTCTGTGTTATTGAATTTTTTTGGTGTATTTTTAGAACTTCGTAACCTTTGGAAGTAACTGAAATTCTAGCGTTTACAGCTTTTGCCAGTCAGTTCAAATAAATGCATACAAATTGTGCGCGGTGCTACAGGCGGCGTAATTTATAAACGCTTAGTCGATCCTACATATATAATGACGTTTTTCTTATAAATTTACTTAAATATGTAGAGTAAAGGCTCATTCACAATAGCAACGACGACATTTGCTGAGACCTACGCGACGCCATGCTTATGCCACAGAATTTATATCAGTATTACATACAGAATGGAATCTCCTAAGGTCCCGCGCAATATGCGTCCTTGTTCTTCGTCCTCGCACCTCTTTCCCTTTCTCACCTTTTGGAGGGTGTTGAGCGGGTGGCTGCAGGCTACATGATGAATAATAATTATAAGAGGTGCGAAGAGGCGAGTTTCCGTTCTGTATGTAATACTTACTCGTATATTAATTCTCTGCTTTTGCTTATGTGCGTACCGCGTCGGTGGTTAAAAAGCACTTACGCAGCAGTTTGCCCGTAGGCAAGCCTGCTGGGGAGACCACGTTGTGTGTAGGAGCTTTTAGAATAATATTTATTTTTTTGATATATGTTTAAAAGAAAGAACAGTGTAGTAACCCCACTGTGTTGGCAGGTTGCAGAACGCGCGAGCCGAAAGCGCGAGGGCGGTCCGGCGCTCGCCGGGTGCCCGCCCAAACTTGTCGCCGCACACCACTACTCCCACTCACAATAGGTAAGCCTCATTTTTTTTAAACTTTCATTACCTAAACAATATGGTAAAAAAGGCGGACTTAATGCTAATAGCATTCTCTACCAGTCAACCTAATACTACCTACCTTAGCATTTACCCAGCATTTAAATAAAGTAGATGGGAATCTACTATATTTAAATGCTGATTTATATACATTGCCTGTTTTGCAACGAACTAAATTGAATTATTAGAGAACTAGCAATGTATAAAAAATCAACATAGTGTCTAAATTCTGAAATTGCGCGTCTGAACTTTGGCAAAAGAACGCCTGCAATGCTATTTCAATTGCTAGAAACACATTTTGACGAATACCCAAAACAGCCGCGGAAATTTAGCTACGCAACTTCGGTACAATGTGTCTGGAGTTTAAGACACATAGAGTTATACATAAAGATAAAACATTTATGTTTTAAAAGAAAATCTTTTTACTTACCTACTATAAAAGATATATCTGTTTTCAATTTATAGATTAGACTTTACATTACTCTAAACAGATGCTACTAGTATTTTCTAAACTCACTCCAAGCCATTAGCAATAAACTTAAAGGAGGTACACTTTAAAGCATTCTCAGGGGAATCGACGAGATAGGTTTCGCCCCACAGATCTGTATTCAACCGAATTAATTTAACATTTCAATGGAGAAATATAAATTCAGCACAATTTAAATTTAAAATGAAATTGTATCGGCGCAAATGCTATTATAGCACAACAGTCGGCCTATTCATTATTATGATCTGAATTTCAAGTTATCACTTTTGGAATAATAACAACATCTTGAAAATGTGCCTAAAATTTACCTTTGTATCTTTGAATTAGAGGAATATTAGATAGATATTTTATAAAAAACCGCTAAGTACGGATAAAAATATAACTATAGTAACTGCTTTTTGCGTGTAGTTTCTTGTATCTACCTAATTGTTTTTAATTGTTTTTGTTCGCCAACTTTCGCCACATTGTATAAATTGACATAGAATCATAATTCGTTTTTACAAAACACATATTTCATAATACTTCAATCAAACAATAATAAACAAACAACAAACGTAATTTTTTATAGATAAAATGGGACGGAACATTTAGTGCGTAAGTCTGACTCGCACTTCGCCTGTAAATGCTCATTTACTTTGTTCGCATGAAAATTTAATAATTGTTTGGTAGTATTATTTGTAATTATACTAATGGATAATTAATAGATCGACAGGAAGTAAGTCAAATTAGTGGGTTAACTACAAGGTTTCACAATCACAGATGAAGATGCCAAAAAGTGTATATAGATAATGTAAAAATGTGGTTTTGTTGCAGGATTGTCGATTATTTAGCGCCTGGATCGCCGATGAATGCTGACGAAGACCTGCTCCTGGAGCTTCTGTTCAGAATGTGACCCCTACACCACGCCATACAGTGTACAATAATTTCTGTGTTGGATTTGTAATGTCCACCAGTGTTCTAATGTTGTTTTACATCTTTACATCTCTATGATTTGTAATGTTTATTTTATGGTTATCATGTTTATAACCATTTACTGCCATCAGTATAAAGGTAAGTGAAAACACATCATTGTATTCTTTGTTTTTATTTTCTTTATTCCAATATGTATGTAAAACCTTTTATTTAGCGTATTTCCAACCATCGTCATACACAAGTTTTTTGATTGTCGTAATTTTAAGTGATGTGTTTTCAATTACAGTTTCTTCATCTTTACAAAAACACGAAACAGGTTTCTTCTTAGCGTTGTGAAAAAACTCGGGCCTTGTCTAATCAAATTTTAACTGCTCGTTGTAACTTAACCGTACTTCTATTAGGATTATCATAATGAGAGTTTTGACTTCTACTGAAATGAAATTCGATTCTTATTCAGTTTCGTTTGTATTGCTTAACTAGTCAACAGTTTTCCTTAGAAATGACTTGTTCAGAGTTTGGATTTAAATTTTCCTTTATTTTAAACTCTTCAGGTCATAGACAGGGTTATATTTAGTATAAATTTTATCGTATTTGTATTATATTTTCATAATGTATTTTTGAGACATTTGTTTAGGACATTTATTGGATTCATATTTTTGAAAACTCTAAATTGAATGTAAAGTAATTAATCTAGAACATCAATATTGGCTGATTTTTCTTAAAAATATGAACAATTTATCGAAGAGTTCTTAAATCAGCAAAATTTTGGCTGTTGAATTGATTGCAATTTTGAATAATTCCCAAACGTTTGGGGCTGTTATGTTTGTTTTGCTTGAGACGTTAGAAAATCAAGTCAAAACTTGAATTCTAGATTCTATCAATGATTTCCAGAATGGATTTTAAATTATGTAGGATAAGTACAAATTCAAATTATTAAAAAGCCACTGTTCTTATAATGTAGATGCACCTAGCGTTAATTACAATAAACCCGACGAGCTGTGAGTATTTTGAGATTTTATCGTATTTAAGAAAGAATAAAAGTAATAATGCCGTTATTATAGTTTGACTATTGGTCGAAAGGATAGGTTTCATTCCAGCCTAATAGGTTATCTTTTTAGTCTACGCAGTGAAAAGCCTTAGATATCATCGAACATGATTTAAATTTCCTGTAGATTAGATCTAAATCTTATTAAAGCTTCACTTCACCGTTTTGTTTATTAATATTATTATCAATATCATCTATTTCGATTGTTATGTTCTTAAATCTGTTTTCTTCATCAATTTTCATTTTACTATTATTTTCTCCACCCCTAGTTCCTACTTAAATATTGAAATCCTTAATGAATTCTTACCTAATATCTACAATTAGTTCATTAGTCGATACTTTTAGTTTTAGGTCCTCGATAAAGCTATGCCATACTTACCTAGCGTTCATGAAAAAAAAGGTTGTGCACCACTTAATATAGAAATTACTACCTAAATATTCCCTTTTCTGAATTCTCTGATATTTTAACGTAGTATAGTTTATAGTTAAGGTATTATAGTGAATAGCTTAACCAGGAAACGACGAACGGCCGTCGAGATATTTTCGATTAGTATTTTTATAAGGCAAAAGTTACGAGAGTACGATTGCTTTGCTTGTGCAGGGCCAGATCAGAGTTTAGTTTTAGTTGACTAAAATTATATTTCGTTGGACTAAATTGAAGGTTTGATGTTCGTTTTAGTTGAATCTAGTTTCTATTGGGATTCAGTATGAGTTAAGTACATTCCTAAAACCGATTCCTTTTAAATTGGATTTTGAAAGGCCCAGTGACGATAAAGAACGTCTGGTTTGCTTGCTACAATTTCTCGTTTATCTAAAATAGTGATATACTTGCTATGTTACTAAGCTGCAAAAGAACGGATTCACTTGGACTTTGATGTAGGATTTCTCAATAAGATTTGGCTCTTTCTGATAGTTTAACATAAAGGATAGTTAGTAGCTGGAGTAAAGGATTCTGAAGGGTTGATGGATCAAGTAAGTTTAGCAAAACCTGATGTTATATCGAGTAAACCAAGATGTTCAAGAAATAAAAGAGAATGACATGCGACGATGATTGAGAAAACCGTCCAGTCGTGGCGGCTTTTGCACCCTCTGGTGGCAATACGGCAAAAGTCGCATTACGGATACAAGCGAAAAACACATTTGTTGACAGTGATTATAAAGTCGCGACTCGCTTGAACGGTACGGGGCACCTGAGGGCGCGAATACATGTATATTTCATATTTTTGGATCGCTAATTTTAAGATGTTATATTTATATATGTATATGTAGTGAGGCGAATACGATACCAGTATTTCGAGATGTATTGCGCCAAAGTTTTGATGTATTAATTTTCCATAAAACGTTATTCTCCCATTTTTTCTTTATAAACGGATAAATAGTTCGTTTAGCTAGTGGTCATACGTAATTATATATTTTTTGATAGCGTGCACGATGCTTCGAGGCCGATTCGAGGAATTTAAGAAATATTTTTAATCGTAACGCAAAACCTCCGAAAGCAATAATATTTTTGTGGTGGAGTTACTCCGGTTTGTAAAGAGAGTATTTTATTATCCCCGCAATCGTCACTGACAGTTATAGGACGCTTTTAGTGCGGACGTCACGTGTGCTGGTTTCATTAAAAAAAGCAAATATACAAATGTAAAAAAATATATACATTTCAAGTTCTTTAAAATCTCATTAATAAAAAAATAAAGTTCGTAATAATGACAATGAGAAAAAACTCATTTTTCATCATTCAAGTCATATACGCTGCCAACTTTTGAATAAAAAGCAATAAAAGATACAAAAAAATTGAATAAAAAGAAAACGGCACAGTGACGTAAGGCGTTAGTACTTGACCACAGCTAAAAGATATAGTGCACTAGACGTAGTATATAGTTAGATGAATTACTACATATATGAAATAATAAAATCTTGAAATCTATACATAGAATTTAAAAGTTTAACTAATACTTTTTATTATTATATTGTAAGATGCTTGTTCACACATTTTAACTTCATATTTAGTGAGTAATTAAGACTAAAAGATAGAAAGGTAAACCAAAGGTATTGGAGTGAGTCCTAGGAGGATAAAGGAACGAAAAAAAATTTTTTTTGGGTGGGCTGTAGTTCGCTGATAATGCCAAAGGCACATTTTTTTGATAATTGTGATAATGCAAAAATTTGTTTCATCTATTCATACGTATAATTTGTAAGATAGTTATAGTGATCAGATTTTTTTGACAGCATGATATTTTTAGGCTTGCTTAATACGTTTTATATGAACAAATGTGTTATTTTTTATTAAAAAATGAGCCTGCCTAAAATATATTGCATATCACTTTAGATAATTATAACTTATCGAAGGATTATAATGTGCATCGTTTTGTTTTTATTTGAAAAATGCTAGAGAAATAGTTGTTAATTTTTATAGTTGCTACTTAAGGTGTTCTTTTTTTTTTATGTACTTATTGTTGATAGGAACTAGTCTATTTTTATCGCAATCCATCGTTAGTACCAAAGATAGTTTTAGGTAATTAGTACAGTTTCATTATGTTTTTTTTTTCTTTGCTTTTTTACATTTATATTTTTTTTATTCAAATGATTATGTATAGTATGCTGAATCATTTTTATATTGTAGTGTACACTTAGCAAAAATTATGAAGTTGTTTTAAAATAGTATATTTGTTTAAAGCAAATTGTAAGCGTTATTATTAATAAGTTTTCATTAAATAGCAAATGTAAGAAATTGTTATGTACTGCCAGTTTAAAGGTTTCTAAAACACCAATTTTGGAAGGATGTTTGAACGAAAGGCTTGTGAAATGTCCAAATTATGAATGATTATTAAATGTATTAGAAAAAATACTTGTTTTTAAAACGTCTGTATTTTTTCTTCAAAAATTTTATGTGCACCTTGAATGAAACGATTATTTTATAATTTAAAAACGGCAAATAATTTAAATAGAGAGTAAAAAGTTCTTCTTTCACCACTTTTCAAATCTTTTGTAAAATATCTTGCAAAATATTTCATGTTACTATTCAATCTTCAAAAAATTGTAGATATTAAATGACTTCTTGTGGTGAGATATAAATCTGAAGAAAATAAATATTACACATTGACAGACTGAATGATTGAGTCAATTTATGACGTCATAATAAATATTTTTAGTCAGTCATAAAATGTTTGACGGTACATTGTGATTGGTAACTAATCAGTGTAAAACATATAAATTGCAGACTATGTTTATTGTATTACTAATATGTTTATTGTATTACTACTACGTTTATTGTATTAATACTTGCAGAGCTATGTTTATTGTATTACTAATTTGTTGCATTGAGTATGGAATTTTATTGTTTTTTTTAATCATTTCAAGTACTTACATATAAAAAGAATTTCATATGCTGATAACATTTTCGAGTGCTAAGAATTTCTTTTTAAAATTTTAACATGAATATATCAAATATAATACTAAACAAACTTACAAACATCAGTATAACCTACCTCTCCAACCCGTCTGGCCAGCGAAGAGAGTGTAGGCCAAGTCCTCTCTCTGCTCTGGCCAAGTATGGCTCTGGTAGTACAGAGAGGGTCGTGATCCTGCAGTGGAGAGTAAAAGGACCTGATGATGATAATGAACATTAATATCATTTTCTCTCTATCTACTATTCAGTTTCTAAATCTTTCTTTACATATATTTGTTTATTTAAATATAACATTTTACACTGATTAGCTTACCTAAATACTCCAATGAATGTGATTAAAAAGCAATTTATAAGTTACCAAAATGTACCTTATCTCACAAAAAATAGGTATTACATTCCTTTGTAATAGTTTTTTATGGATTTGTACACAGATGTGGGACATTTAAGAGTGTTAGACATTGCGTCTATTGGATAAGTGTACTTTGAAAAATATATAAATCTTCCTTTGTAACTATTATAATCTATAAACACTACAAATTGTGATTCAAAGCAATTTAAAATATTACTGCTGATTATATTGAGCTGTTTTATTTATTGACCCCTTTCCTTTCATTTACCAAGGAGCTCGTAGACCCAGCAGGAGTGCGCACTGCTAGCGCTTAAGCAAGCAAAGCGACATATTTGTATTATTAGCAAAATTACTCTTGTATCTCAACTGACTTCTAATCTGTAGACATTTCAACACTTTTTTTATATATTTTTTTTTCTTTCACTGTAACTTATAAACATTTATTTAAATTAAAAGTAAATATTAGGAGAAATATACTCACATGCTGGTCTGGGATAAATAAAAAAACTTAGAATGTACCAGCTGCTTCTCTTCCCAAGCAAATCGTAAAAGCCACTTCTATAATCTAAAAATCACTGTATTGATTGCTTTTCCATCTTCTCGCCCACTATGACGCTAAAAGTGGCTTTTGGGTCTTGCGGCCCTGGGCTCTGCATATAGAACCGCAAGACCCTAAATGCTCTGTCTGCCCCATTAGGGATAAAGACGTGATAGTATGAATGTATGTATTAGGAGAAATCTTTGTGACAGCATGTATTAACAAACAATTTATATGACTTTGTATGCCTAACGGCGCAACACAGTGATTCTTAATTTTTACGTACCTAACACCCATTGTACCTGTGATTGACAAAATAAATGATTACGATGATGACTTCAGGCGAGGTCGCACTTGGATGGGTGACCACAAGTGGCATAAGAATTTATCGAGCTCCTCCGTGCTTTGAGCACGTATAAGCCGTCGGTCCGGCCTGTCATCTTTGTATGGCAGTCGTCAAGCTATGTCAAATGCCTTAAGGAAGCCTGAAAATCTGATACCAGTGTTGGCTACTAAAACACACGAAAATCAAACAATTTTGTAACCATCAATAAAATTTTACTTATGGGGCAAGTCCCGTCTACGATACTGAACTACTTTCTATTTAAATAACTAACAAAGAGTTTTATTAGTCAATAAAAAAAAATACAAGCTTTAATTGCGAGGTCACAGTACTTACTAAGACAAAAGAAATAAACCTAAACTCGATGAAGTTACGAAGTTTTATTACTAAGTTCCATCGACCACCTTCCGTCTCCGAGATCAGACCCTAGGCATCGTCTACCATAAAGTGCTCGTCAATACAAATCAAACAAGTCCTACTCAATGAGGTTATGTTGTTTTATAACTAAGTTCCGTCGAATATCTCCCTGCTCCATTATCAAAACAGCTCATTGAATTTATAATATTGTATTGTCATCCGACTTACACAAGTACCTAAGTATACAAAATTTCAACCTAATCGGTTGAGGATAACTGGTTGAAAATGGAGTTGCAAGATTTGACTTAAACAAACATTCATACATATATACATACAAGATACATAGCAAGTTTAATAAAAGCTTTGTAAAAATTAAAAAAAAGTATTCAGCTGAGCGCTGATTTGTATGGCAAGCCATACAAGGTTTGTTGCGTTATGTGTCCCGCCCACTGCCAATTCAACGAGCTAATCCTCTGGGCTGTCAGTGACTTCAGTTCTCCTACGAATTTCGCCATTTCTGATTCGATCACGAAGGTAAGTATAAAAACGTAGGTAAGTATATATTATAAGAGGTTAGGTCTATTTAAAATTCAGTCTATGAATTTTGAATCAAGTCATTTAACAGGCCAACATTATTTTGCTACATAAAAAAGAAAATGAAATACGGCTGAGTCTTCAAGTCATTTCTAAACAAGAAATAATTTTATCTGGTTGATGTATTTCGACACAGAAGCGCGAAGGGAGATATAAACAGTCGTAAAATTATTTAATTCTGCGGGCCCTGTGAGAAATATTGCGAAACATTTTTTATTATAATAATATTTCGCTGGACTCTTTTGAAAAGGTTTGAAATGAATTTTAGATATGGTACTAAGGGATAGAGAATTGAATTTAGTGACGTGAGAAGCTCAATGGCCTGGTGGGAGTATGCCTTACTAGCGCTTTCGCAAGTAAAGCGACACCGGGCGTCGTCCGCACTTGGATGGGTGACCGCAAGTGGCATAAAAATTTTCTCCAGTTCTTGCGTGCTTCTGACGTATAAGCCGTTGGTTCCAGCTGTCATCAATATATGGCAGTCGTCAAGCAATGTCAGATGCTTTTAGGCAGCTTGAAAAATCTGACACCAGTGTTGGTCGCTTACATACACGAAAACCGAACGAGACATGAAAATATGATAAATAAGAGTAATGAGCAAAAACTCGATGCAAAGAAAAGTTTGGGGGTTAAAATATAATTAGCGAGAACTTGGCTTAGTGTCTTCGTGGTCCAAATTCAATGTCAAAGTCATTTTTTTGTTCAATAAAGGATAAAATTCTTTCGTAATGAGGGTAATTTTATAATTATGTAAGTGCAAGAGCTACAAACTACTAGCGTTTCGGAACGATCACTGCTGGGAAGATCACGCCGAAAGAAACACAGTTCATCTTTTCTTCTTATCTCCGTGGCGTAGTGTTCACCACCCGCCCTCAGAGGTTCCGGAATCGATCCCCGGTTAGGGCAAGTTGTAGAATGCCCCTTTTCAAATTGTCCGGGGTCCTGGATGTTTATCTATATATGTATTTGGTATAATATATTTAGCGTTGTGTTAGTATCCCTTAACACAAGTCTCGGACTAACTTTGGGGCTAGCCCAATCAATGTAATTTGTCCCTATATATTAATTTATTCATCTTATGTGTTAATAGCTATCACTGCTGTCGGTCATTTAGCCTACATTCAGCAGACTTAAGGCCTTCTGATACACCTGTTTAACTAGTATCCAGTTTTCAACCGACTTCAAAAAAAGGAGGTTATCAATTCGACGTGTATATATGTTTTATGTATGTTACCTCATAACTCCGTCAAATATGAACCGATTTAAAAAAAATATGTTTCGTTTTAAAGAATGCATTGCAAGGTTGGTCCCATATAAATTTTTTTAAGATCGGAGAAAAGGTCTTGGTGCTGGAGACCGAAATACCTCAAAAAAGACAAAGTAGCTCAAATATTTGTGTATGTTACCTCATAACTTCGTCAAATACGAACAGATTTAAAAAATATATGTGTCCTTTTAAAGAATGCTTTGCAAGGTTGGTCCCATGTAATTTTTTTTAAGATTGGAGAAAAGGTCTTGGACCTGGAGACCGAAATACCTCAAAAAAGACAACTGTAGCTCAAATATTTGTGTATGTTACCTCATAACTTCGTCAAATACGAACAGATTAAAAAAATATATGTGTCCTTTTAAAGAATGCTTTGCAAGGTTGGTCCCATGTAATTTTTTTTTAAGATCGGAGAAAAGGTCTTGCACCTGGAGACCGAAATTCCTTATTAACAGACAACTGCTGCTCAAATATTTGTGTATGTTACCTCATAACTCCGTCAAATATGAACAGATTTAAAAAATATACGTGTCCTTTTAAAGAATGCTTTGCAAGGTTGGTCCCATGTAAAAAAAAATTATGATCGGAGAAAAGGTCTTGAACCTGGAGACCGAAATTCCTTATTAACAGACAACTGCTGCTCAAATATTTGTGTATGTTACCTTATAACTCCGTCAAATATGAACAGATTTAAAAAATATATGTGTCCTTTTAAAGAATGCATTGCAAGGTTGGTCCTATGTAATTTTTTTTAAGATCGGAGGAAAGATCTTTGAGCTGGAGACCGAAGTTCCTCAACAGACAACTGCAGCTCAAATATTAATAATACCTTCTTTTTTTCAACCGACTTCATGTATGCTCATATCACTTTCCGTCTAATGATTTCATGTTTGTTTGGAAGAATCCCTTATAAGATTAGTTTCTTATAATTTGAATGAAGATCTGATGAAGGGTTTTGGATCTGGAGAATAAAACTCCAGAAAGAAAGACAGCAAGTCTCTTGTAAAAAGTGCAAAGTTTATGATTTGTGTTTTTTTTGAATATATACCTACTGCAGATATATTTGTAGCATCTTGTGACAAGGTAACACAGCCGTCCACGATGCCAAGAGGAAAACAAGCATACGGCCCACTAGAGCAATATGTTATGTCATAAATCCGTTGGTTCAAGCGCATGGAACAGAGAAATCATCAGATCACAATACGCAGTCACGTAAATTTTTCTGTCTGTGGCTTCATATTTTTATTATTATCGCAGTATCAAATAAATAAATAAATATATAGGTACAAATCACACGGATAGAGCTAGCCACAAAGGAAGTTCGAAACTTGTGTTTTAGGTTACTAACTCAATGATACTATATTTAATTATAGAAATACATCTTATGCCGTTTACCTTCAAGTATATATATTTATATATATATATAAAATGGCTTTAAGGATTTCGCTGAAAATTGGTATATAGGGGTTTTCGGGGGTAAACAATCGATCTAGATTAATCTTATGTTTGGGACAAATCACACGGATAGAGCTAGCCACAAAGGAAGTTCGAAACTTGTGTTTTAGGTTACTAACTCAATGATCCTATATTTAATTATAGAAATACATCTTATGCCGTTTACCTTAAACGAGCAATTCTTGTAGGTATATATATTTATATATATATAAATTTCTGTGATCTCGAAAATGGCTTTAACGATTTCGCTAAAAATTGGTATATGGGGGTTTTCGGGGGTAAACAATCGATCTAGATAAATCTTATGTTTGGGAAAACGCGTGTTTTCGAGTTTTCAACCGACTTCAAAAAAAGGAGGAGGTTATCAATTCGACGTGTATATATGTTTTGTGTATGTTACCTCATAACTCCGTCAAATATGAACCGATTTAAAAAATATATGTTTTGTTTTAAAGAATGCATTGCAAGGTTGGTCCCATGTAAATTTTTTTAAGATCGAAGAAAAGGTCTTGGAGCTGGAGTCCGAAATACCTCAAAAAGACAACTCCTGCTCAAATATTTGTGTATGTTACCTCATAACTACGTCAAATACGAACAGATTTAAAAAATTTAAGTGTCCTTTTAAAGAATGCTTTGCAAGGTTGATCCTATGTAATTTTTTTTAAGATCGGAGAAAAGGTCTTGGACCTGGAGACCGAAATTCCTTATTAACAGACAACTGCTGCTCAAATATTTGTGTATATTACCTCATAACTCCGTCACATATGAACAGATTTAAAAAATATATGTGTCCTTTTAAAGAATGCATTGCAAGGTTGGTCCCATGTAAATTTTTTTAAGATCGGAGAAAAGATCTTTTAGCTGGAGACCGAAGTTCCTAAAAAGACAACTGCTGCTCAAATATTAATAATACCTTCATTTGTATGCTCATATCACTTTCCGTCTAATGATTTCATGTAGTATAATTTGAATGAAGATCTGATGAAGGGTTTTGGATCTGGAGAATAAAACTCCGAAAAGAAAAACAACAAGCACTTGTAAAAAGTGCAAAGTTTCTGATTTGTGTTGTTTTAAATATATACCTACTGCAGATATATTTGTAGCATCTTGTGATAAGGTAACACAGCCGTCCACGATGCCAAGAGGGAAACAAGCATACGGCCCACTAGAGCAATATGTTATGTCATAAATCCGTTGGTTCAAGCGCATGGAACAGAGAAATCATCAGATCACAATAAGCAGTCATGTTAATTTTTCTGTCTGTGAAAATAAATCAATAACAAGAAAGTTTTAGCCAGTTAACAAGTTAAACTGTTATCACCTTCACCGCTTGGAGGTACTCCCAGCTTATGTTATTGCCTATTTATTTATTAAATAACTACTGAATTGAAGTAACCCTAAAGTCAATCAAATTTTGAAAAGTGATTTTTGGTAACCTCGCAGACTAAGGTCAATGACCCAGTCCGCTTAAATGAACTCTGCTTAAATGTTAATATAATAAGGTTGAAATTTGTCGAGCGATCCGATCGGGCCATTCGGGCTAGTTTAATAACTATTTATTTATTATTTCCAGAAAAAAAAACATTCAGTATACAATAAATAAATACAATAATGAGCTTAGTTCTCTGCCTGCTAAAAGATGTGAAATAATAACTTTTTAAAAAAAATAATAACCGACTTCAAATCGAAATGCACTAAAAAGCAAAAAATAAAAATTATTTATATCAGATGACCCTGAAGTTCTGGCTAAAAAATCTCTATAATACTCATTATTTATTTGGAGTCGGTGCCAATCTTCCTGCCTCAGAGTCCAGTTCATGTAAGTACGAGTAAAACCACGTCGTAGCTCCGTAGCTCCCAAATCGAAGAACCGAATTTGATTTTTTCTTGTTACAAAAGTAATTCAATCGAGAGTGTTCTTTGCTATAGAGCTCTTTTTTGAGTTGTTGAGGCTTAGGCAATTTTTAAATTAATAATTACTAATGTACCTATTATTATTTGCAGATAAAATGTGTTTTTCACATTATTTCGATTCCCGTGGCGTATTCTAAAGTACTTCAAGAATGATTTCAATGTTAAATAGGTACTTAGATTGGCACCGACTCCAAATAAATAATGAGTATTATAGAGATTTTTTAGCCAGAACTTCAGGGTCATCTGATATAAATAATTTTTATTTTTTGCTTTTTAGTGCATTTCGATTTGAAGTCGGTTATTATTTTTTTTAAAAAGTTATTATATAACGATACTTTCCTTCACCGAAAGTAATTAGTGGTCGATGAAATTGACCGTACATGAGTCAGATCATTCTGCAAACTAAGAAATCCGGTCGGGCGGGGATTAAAGCCTACACCATGGTTATTACGATCTGAATCCACTACGCCACTGTCGCTATAAACACCAATACCGTGTCAAAAGTGCCTCAAAATGCTTCAAAGAAAGCACCTGTGGTTCTGCCCTGCTTGCTTTTGCTCCACTTGATGCCGTGTGGTTTCCGGCAGAGTAGAAAAGGGCCACACCACGTCCCGTGGATGTCGTAGAAGGCGACTTAAGAAACACAAGCTAAACAAAGCATATAAACATCAATGAGACCTCTCCAACCCGTCTGCCCAGCGTGGAGAGTGTAGGCCAAATCCTCTGGGTTCTCTGACTAAGTATGTTAAGTACAGAGAGAGTCGTGCTTCTGCATTGGAGACTAAAAAAGACCTGATGATGATGATGATATAAAAATAATGACACGATTACATCATCTCTCTTTAACCTAAGCTTAAGGAGTTCTTTCTGAATTTTCCTGAATAATTCATATCCCCGATTTTAATATTCTGACCCGACCTATAAAGGACGTAAAAAGTCCGATAGGCTGTCCTTTACACCCTCCTACTTTTGGTAATCCGCTAGATGACAACTAGTCAAATCAGACACTTTTTTCTAAATGTCAAAACAAACATTTTCTATGGGATTTGTATGAAATATTATTATGAAAGCGTAATGTGATGCTTTTTGAAGTAAAATAGCGCACTTATTATCAGTTTTTTGGCATTAATAAATCTATTTGTTATCACTTCACGCTTCAACCACTGAACCTATTTAGATGAAATTTGATATGGATATGGAGTTTGATGCCCATGGAAGGACATGGAATAGTTTTTATCTCGAAATTCCCACGGGGAGCGAAGCTAACGGGCACAACTAGTTATATTCTATTGATCTAGTATAGCTCGCGCTTTGATTTATTACTGATGTGTACCTTCCACGTTGTATGGTATAACTTCACAGCTGTTGTGCTGCCTTGGAGCTCAGGATAAGCTTCCCCGCTTTTTACGCAGTAAATTGGTAAATAAAAACATATTTTTATTTTTAAAATCACTACATAATGTAAACTTAATTTTAAACTCTCACGTATGTAAAATAGCAATCTTTGATTGTAAACCGTCCTTTAGGGTATTGGGTGTAATTCGTTACTCTTTTTAGAGGGCCTAGGAAATTGATAAAGGTATATGAATTGATGTCACCTTATAAGAACATCTCTATTGACATGAGAGTGTCTGACAATGTTTGTTGTTAGTCATCTTTGCTCAGTAGTCTCCACTGCAGGAGTACGACCCTCACTTTACTACCAGAACCATACTTGGCCAGAATAGTTAGAGGATATGGCTTACAATCTCCACGCTTGCCAGACGGGTTTGAGAGACCTCATTGATGACGGGAAACAAATAGGTAAGTATTATATTGTACATTCTTTATTGTACATGAAATTCCACAATGAATACAGATGAAACATAATAGTACATAATTATATAGTCATACTACCTCCGCCGAGATACAGCCAGACGTCATAGACTTAAAAATGCTGGTTTGACGTCAAGGATAATATGTGCCTCAGTGGTCTTACCAATAATGCTCAAGACCATGGGAAGTTGAGATAATGAAGCTAGAAAGCGGCCGCAGGCAGGCTTCACAGCAATACAGCCTTACAAGTGTATACTTTGAAACAAAAAAAAACTCAAATTGGTCTAGGCGTCTTCAAATAATCGACGAACAATTAAACAAAATTGAAAAAAAAAAGATCCCGACAAATCGATTACCTTCTCCTGTTTGAAAGTTAAAGATTTGTGGCGACATCTACGCCAGTACGAAGAACTACAATCGTACCAACAAAGCGACAACATAGTTTACAACAAGACTACAAGATGGCGCTAGCAGGATCCTACATCTCGTTCTCAGAGTTTGCCCGTTTCGCTGCATAAATACAATCTTTGATACACCACAGCTGCAGTTCACCGCACAACACCATGCCTTTCGGGAAGATCTTCTCTTTGGGCGGTCAAAGTAAACTCGAAATAAACCGTAAAATTATATCCTTATTCTAACCTAACCTCAGGCTATAATCACGTCGCAATTGGAAATTCACAAAAGGTTTTTAATCACAGCGCACAATAAAATATGGGGCCATTAAAATTTTACGTGCTCTAAAACGAATCACTCCGATCTGATATCGCTGGATCCACTCGATTGGGGGGATTAGAGGAATGGGGGCGAAATTAAAGGAGAATCAGTTCTAAATATAGATATTTTACCCCTTGCTTTAAATTTTTTAGGTTTTATATATATTATCTAACAAATGTTGGATGTTTATCTATATATGTATTTGTTATAAAATATAGTATCGTTGAGATAGTATCCCACAACACAAGTCGAGAACTTACTTTGGGGCTAGCTCAATCAGTGTAATTTGTCCAAAAAATAAACAAAAGTATGTACCGGAACTATTTTAAGGTTGTATTCAGTCTTTGATACTGAACAACTTTCCCCAAGGACAATCAAAACATGGAAAATAATATATAAATTTACTAATGAACCGATCCAAATTTCTATGGAAAGGAAAAACACTATTTATCATATTTCAACGTGTGTTTGTTAAGGAAAGTTGTTTAGTATTCTGGTCTGAATCTACTCTTAAAATAGTTTTATTAGGTATACATTTTTACACGTCATAAACTGTAATTGGTATTACAGGACTTACCGCGATTAATATCGTTTTTTGCCAGATATTTCGACGGTCCTTTTGCTATCATGGTCGCTGGCCGACTAAGAAACTAAAGGCCGTCAAAATTTCTTGCAAAAAACTATATTAATCGCGATAAGTCCCGTAATACTAATAACAGTAATTGTGACCGCAAAACTCTAAAATCACGTCATGAACTATTATGTGCTAATTATTATGTTTAATTTATTGAAGTGAAAACTTCTTTAGCGGCGTTGTGCACTTTTTTTGGAATGGGTAAAAAATTTTAAACTCGCGTCAGGACACGCTCGCGTCAGGACACGTGACCTGATCGAAAAGACGGATGGAGAGTAGACAGCTGGCGCGGCGTAGGAGAGGGAGTATCCCCCTCTCTTTCTACGGCGTGGCGAAAATGTATGCCTGCGCCTGCTATTTTGTATAAGTATCAAAAATGTACAACGTTAATATTCAAGTTTTCACTTCTGCCGGGACACCCAGAGTGCAACCCGTCGTTTTTTTAATAATATGATCGTTTGGATGAAAAAAGTAAAATGTAAAGCGTTTTCTCTTCCTGCTGCTGCCGATCGAGGGAATAGGCAAGAATCTAAATATAGGCAAGAATGTAAATGGGCACTGCAACTGCCAGTCTATTCTCAATCTTCTTGAAATGTAGCTTTTGGATTTTGTAACCCTGGGCCCCAGGTTTTGCCTTCTTCGTTAAAGAAAAAAACGTGACTTAATATTACAATGAGATGAAACCCTAAAAATAAATGATTCAGAGGCTAAAAGATTATACTTATTCAAAATATTCTCGGACCATGAGCTTTACATTTGAATGCAATCCGAGAGCTTATAATAAATAGAGTTCGTATTGGAATTCATAAAATGTATTATAAGCTCCTATGGAAAATTAAAAACAGGTTCGGGAGATATTAATCCTGATACCAAAGCATGGTTCTTGTCCTTTTGGCTGCAGCCAATTAACAACCAAAAACCTAGGTTTGTTTTTATAATGTACCTATTTATACTTTGTATATTATTTTTTAGTTTTTCATAAATGTTCTTGAAAGCCTCATAACGTAAAAAATGAAAACAGTTATAAAAAGAGAAATAACAATTATGTATTCATAATATTATAAGATTAATTGACACTTTAAAAACTGCGTAGACCTACACAGTTGAATTACTTTTGAAACAAAGCGAATTTCATATTAGTAAGTAAAAAATACACACAAGAATCAGTAAACACAAATAAATAGATCACCATGAAATATAATAATTATGTAATTTTTTTGCCTTTCTTCAGGTATTCATAAAGTATTGTGTGATTATGATTACTTTTGAAACAAAGCGAATTTCATATTAGTAAGTAAAAAATACACACAAGAATCAGTAAACACAAATAAATAGATCACCATGAAATATAATAATTATGTAATTTTTTTGCCTTTCTTCAGGTATTCATAAAGTATTGTGTGATTATGTAAACCTAACAAAATGAGAGAAGGCATGTGTAACAACATTGTGGATATTTATACGAAAAGTAACTTATAATTTCTAATTACTTCAAGATGCAAACTCCACCCGGTAGTAAGTTCCTTGCTGTTAAGCTAAGTTTTTAGACAAAAACTCCTTTGTTTAGCGAAACAAAAAGAAAGTTATTAGAATTATAAGGCTTATTTACATTTATTAATTTAATAAAGAAAACCACTTTCAAATCCGTATTTATTTTCTGAGAAAAGAAGTTTAAAACTTTATTGTGTATAACTTTTTCCGTCTTATTATTAAAAACGGACTTACTCTTCACTAGATGTCGACGTGATTTGCATGCCAATGAATCTAGCATATCAATTGTATTTTTTTCTTCAAAATATAAATTTGAGATGATGATGAGAGATGAGAATTTTCAATTTTGATAGTCAAAAATAACATTGGAGAATCAAAAACCAATTCTCTCTCTCTCTCTTATTATTAAAGAGCTAAGCTCTTGTCTGTGGAACAACCAATGCCTTAATGCAAAAACAAATTGTCTTCCCCTTAATAGAGACGGTAAGAAAAGTGCCAAAATGGACACATTCTTATTCAATAAGTAACGAATAAAACTAGGTCAATGTTAAATCACTTGCTATTTTGAGTTTAGGCTAGCTCATAATATTATTAGCGTACTTATTCATTTCAGTTTAGAAGGTAAGAAAGGAAAGATAATTAAACTACTCACTACATTCATTTATTGTGAAAAGAAAACTTTATGGAAGTCTAAATCTAAAATGACTTTTTTTTTCGTTATATTTTAGATGTTGTTAACAAAAATTTAGATTACGTTTGTATGAAAAGGTTTAGGGCCTTTAAGCTTTGTTTTGACATAAGAAGAAGGATGTAATTTTGAAAACCATAAAATGTATTCTAATCCATACTTACTTATATATAAAGCTGAAGAGTTTGTTTGTTTGTTTGTTTGTTCATTGTTTGTTTGTTTGTTTGTTTGTTTGTTTGTTTGTTTGTTTGTTTGTTTGTTTGTTTGTTTGTTTGTTTGTTTGTTTGTTTGTTTGTTTGTTTGTTTGTTTGTTTGTTTGTTTGTTTGTTTGTTTGTTTGTTTGTTTGTTTGTTTGTTTGTTTGTTTGTTTGTTTGTTTGTTTGTTTGTTTGTTTGTTTGTTTGTTTGTTTGTTTGTTTGTTTGTTTGTTTGTTTGTTTGTTTGTTTGTTTGTTTGTTTGTTTGTTTGTTTGTTTGTTTGTTTGTTTGTTTGTTTGTTTGTTTGTTTGTTTGTTTGTTTGTTTGTTTGTTTGTTTGTTTGTTTGTTTGTTTGTTTGTTTGTTTGTTTGTTTGTTTGTTTGTTTGTTTGTTTGTTTGTTTGTTTGTTTGTTTGTTTGTTTGTTTGTTTGTTTGTTTGTTTGTTTGTTTGTTTGTTTGTTTGTTTGTTTGTTTGTTTGTTTGTTTGTTTGTTTGTTTGTTTGTTTGTTTGTTTGTTTGTTTGTTTGTTTGTTTGTTTGTTTGTTTGTTTGTTTGTTTGTTTGTTTGTTTGTTTGTTTGTTTGTTTGTTTGTTTGTTTGTTTGTTTGTTTGTTTGTTTGTTTGTTTGTTTGTTTGTTTGTTTGTTTGTTTGTTTGTTTGTTTGTTTGTTTGTTTGTTTGTTTGTTTGTTTGTTTGTTTGTTTGTTTGTTTGTTTGTTTGTTTGTTTGTTTGTTTGTTTGTTTGTTTGTTTGTTTGTTTGTTTGTTTGTTTGTTTGTTTGTTTGTTTGTTTGTTTGTTTGTTTGTTTGTTTGTTTGTTTGTTTGTTTGTTTGTTTGTTTGTTTGTTTGTTTGTTTGTTTGTTTGTTTGTTTGTTTGTTTGTTTGTTTGTTTGTTTGTTTGTTTGTTTGTTTGTTTGTTTGTTTGTTTGTTTGTTTGTTTGTTTGTTTGTTTGTTTGTTTGTTTGTTTGTTTGTTTGTTTGTTTGTTTGTTTGTTTGTTTGTTTGTTTGTTTGTTTGTTTGTTTGTTTGTTTGTTTGTTTGTTTGTTTGTTTGTTTGTTTGTTTGTTTGTTTGTTTGTTTGTTTGTTTGTTTGTTTGTTTGTTTGTTTGTTTGTTTGTTTGTTTGTTTGTTTGTTTGTTTGTTTGTTTGTTTGTTTGTTTGTTGTGTGTTTGTTTGTTGTGTTGTGTTTGTTTGGTTTGTTTGTTGGTTTGTGTGTTTGTTTGTTTGTGTGTTGTGTTTGTTTGTTTGTTTGTGTGTTTGGTTTTGTTTGTTTGTTTGTTTGTGTTGTTTGTTTGTTGTTGTTTGTGTTTGTTTGTTTGTTTGTTGTGTTTGTTTGTTTGTTTGTTGTTGTGTTTGTTTGTTTGTTTGTTTGTTTGTTTGTTTGTTTGTTTGTTTGTTTGTTTGTTTGTTTGTTTGTTTGTTTGTTTGTTTGTTTGTTTGTTTGTTTGTTTGTTTGTTTGTTTGTTTGTTTGTTTGTTTGTTTGTTTGTTTGTTTGTTTGTTTGTTTGTTTGTTTGTTTGTTTGTTTGTTTGTTTGTTTGTTTGTTTGTTTGTTTGTTTGTTTGTTTGTTTGTTTGTTTGTTTGTTTGTTTGTTTGTTTGTTTGTTTGTTTGTTTGTTTGTTTGTTTGTTTGTTTGTTTGTTTGTTTGTTTGTTTGTTTGTTTGTTTGTTTGTTTGTTTGTTTGTTTGTTTGTTTGTTTGTTTGTTTGAACGCGATAATCTCAGGAACCACTGGTCCGGTTTGAAAAATTCTTTCGGTATTAGATAGGTCGTTTATCGAGGAAGGCTATAGGCTATATTGCATTACGCCCGCGACTTCACTTGCGTGGTTAACGCGGGCGAAGCCGCACGCTGCCTCTAGTATTACTTAAATTCTAAGGTTACGTGTAATCACGTTTTATTATGTCCTCAAGATACCTAGGCCACTCCAAGTCCTCCAGTGGATGTCGTAGAAGGCAACTTAGGAAATATAAGCAAAACAAAGCTTACAAACATCAATGAGACCTCTCCAGCCCGTCTGGCCAGTGAGGAGAGTGTAGGCCAAGTCCTCTGGCTCCTCTGGCCAAGTATGACTCTGGTAATACAGAGAGGGTCGTGATCCTGCAGTGGAGACATGAGTAGATGATACTGATTGAAGTAGCCCCAAACGAAGTGTGATATGATTAGTTTCTTAGGTATAAATACCCAAGACTCAGGATAATTAAGAAATATTTATTTTCATCTCTTCTTGGCTGAGGATCGTACCCAGAATCTCCGAGTAGCTGACTGGCATGTTAACCATTACACCATTAGATGGTCGAGGATGAGGTTGGATTCTACATTTAGGAAAAAGGTTATTAGAAAGAAATCACGACTAAGGTTTTTAATAAAAGTTTTTTTTTGTCGACATTTAATAAGGAAGGTTTTTACATCAAGTGACTTAACAATATGGGTCGGAACTGGGACAGAGCAAACATTGTGAGCCACTTACTCCTGGTGTACAATATACACAGCCGGTTTTGTCCCATTTTTACCCAACAATTTATACCCGGATTTACCCAGCGCGGAATAAAATTTATTTATTTGCTTATGGTCTGATAGTTATATTTTACCTTCAGAATCTTAAACGATTTATATATTTTTGAAGATATTTCGGAAGCTTTAACAGATGTGTTTTGGTCTAAAACAATAGATTGTAAGCCTTAATACCATCAAATAAATGTAATTTTTAATACCATGTATTCCAATGTAACAAAGATACTACATTTAGGAAAACGGCGGAAAAGAAATAAGACGAAAGGTTAAAATAAAAGTCTATTTTTGTCGACATTAAGTAAGAAAGGTTTTTACATCAAGTGACTTAACAATACGGGTCGAGACAGAGCAAACATCGTGGGCCACTTAATCCTGGTGTACAATATACAGCCGGTTTTGTCCCATTTTTACCCGACAATTTATACCCGGCTTTACCCGGCCCGGATTAAAACCTGCTCGTATATTTGCTGATGCCCTTACTTATATTTTTATGTTCAGGATCTTAGGCGATTTAATTTTTGTGAAGATATTTTGGAAGGTTTGAAAGAAATTATGGACCTATCGAATTAAAATTTAAGCTGTACATAGTGTTTATCTATTTATAGTTTCTTGAACATTCACGGTCTTTCAAAAAACAACAGTACATAATAATCTACCCTGTAAAGAAATGACAAAATTTTAATATTTTTGATAAATATTTTGTAGCAGGTATTATGTATTATAGGCAGGTATATGCTTGTATGACTGTCCCCGTGGTCCAGTGGGCAAAGCGTTTGCCTTGTGATTCGGAGATCATGCGTTCAAATGCTACTGGGTATACTTTGTGAAAAAGTTGTTTCCAGTCTGGTTAGGATGTTGCAGGCTTGAATATCTCATTTCGAATTCGAAAAGTATAAACTGTGGATCCCAAACGCCATTTAACATATGGTCAAACCTATCCAAGGATTGGTTCTAGTCTACCCTTTTGAATTGTGATGGTCAGACAGCAGTCGCACTGAGTTAAACCAGTAAACTGGTCAAATCACCTAGGGTAGGTAGCGGACCCCGGGCTCTGAAGCGTTACCGCTGAGGATGCAACCGGGAATATATGAGGATGATAATGTTGACATAGATTTGTGTGGGGTATCGTTGAATAGGTCTTTCAAAAATATTGTGAGCTTGTAAACACAATTTTTCGATTTAGGGATCCGTGTCTGAAATATTTAGGTTAAAAATGAATTTATTTTTTTAAATCACGTATTTAAAATCACCCCCTCTATCTGCTAAACGGTTATATACGGACCTATGAAAAATTTACAGAGTTTATATAATGTAGGTTAAAGGAAAACTATCAGAGCTAAGTAGGGTTAACAAATTAGGCGATCAACTTATAAAATTGAAAATTGACATGGCGTTGCCAGAAATGCAGGCAGCTGGGTCAACGGGCCGTACAAACTGAATGCGCCGTTCCAGCTTTTCCAACTTCTCCTGCTGCCGAGAACGAGCCTTCGACGTCTATTCTTCTCACAGAGATCAAGTCTTTGGCAAGAAAACTTGAACCTCTTGAGTCTCTTACTCTAGACGTCAAGGCGCTGCGAGTGGATCTAGCTGGTCTCCAAGAGACCGTTCATGTGGCCAGCGAATCGATCAATGACTTCAACACAAGAGTTAATCACATAGAAGAACGACTAAAAGACGTTGAGAAAATAAGTAAAGAACAGAGTTCAGAAATTAATGGAAAAATTAAAAATATTGTAGATAAGGTCACTAAATTGGAGGAGAGAGGTATAAAATCATGTTCTGAATTATGTCCTCGTACTGATGTCGAAGAGATTAAATTACAAATGGGAGCTTTATTAGAAGAAAATCAAAGAAATGAACAGTGGGTTCGCCGATCAAACATACAAATCAATGGTATTCCTCATAAAAATGGTGAGAATTTATTTAAAATAATTAAAACCCTAGCGGATCGCTGCAGTTTCCAATTAAATCCCGAAAATGATATCGACTTTATAACCAGGATTGCCGTGAAAAAGGACTCGGGCAGCAACAATTCCAAACCCATCATTTTGAAGATGCATTCTCGGTACAAAAAGGACGATTTCTTAGTATCTCTTAGAAAATTAAAGGACTTGAAGGCTAGTGACATAGGTTTCTCTGGTGTTAATATTCGTATATATTTTAATGATCATCTGTCTACACGTAATAAAATTTTGCTTCAGAAAGCCAAAAGTCTTGTAAAAGAAAGAAACTATGCCTATTGTTGGGTAAGAAATTGTACAGTTATGGTCCGCAAATCAGATAAGTCGTCCGTGTTACATATAACTTCTGAAGAATCTTTAAAAAATATATATATAAGTACTATATTAAGTTTGCAACTTAAGTATTCTTTCTTATATACTAATAACCAATTATATTACATTGTCATTTTCATTATATATCGACGTGTGCCTTTGTGTCTTGTCGCATCTAGATTGAGAACCATAGTTGCAAAACTGGTATCATTGTGTTCGAGTATGAATGAATGGGAGGATTATCGGTACTATGATGAGTCATTATGGAATTGTTTACGCAAGGCTCGGACTTGCAGCATTTACATTGCGCGGTTTTGCCTATCACTTATATTTGTTACCAGTGGCGAGCGAATAGTGTATTTAAAACGTGAACAAGTAAGCTGTTGTGGATGTAACTGTTATGATTGCTTAGTAAATGAAGAGGACTTGTTGTTTATCGCAGTCAATGCTAATATTTTAACTATGAAGGTAAAATTAAAAAATAAAATTAATCTTGCGCGTATTCGATTAATTGTCCTTTTTACATATAATAATTACATTTATTTAATTGCTTTTCATGGCCCGGTATGTTTTGGGCACTTTACAATGCAGGCTTTTGTTTCGTTAAAGCGTTGTATCAGGTTTAAAGGAACGTATGAAATAAAATTCGGTTTAATAAGTATTATACAAAATAAATATTGTAAAATTAAACTAGGGCCAAACTAACTTTACAAGTTTTTTATCAAAACGTCCGAGGACTTCGGACTAAAACTCATATTTTCCTGCAGAACGTTTTAAACAACGACTATGATATTATATGTATTAGCGAAACATGGATTATGCCCGGAATCTTTGACTCGGAGCTGTTTGACGCTCGATATGTAGTGTATAGGAACGACCGAGATTACGAACGACGCGACATGACGAAGGGAGGTGGTACATTGATTGCCATCAAGCGTAAACTAGTAGTTGAGTCGCGCAGTTTATGGTCACTACCTGACTTCCCCGATGCCGACATCACGCAGTTGAGTATAAAACTGACTCCGGGTCCCTGTTCTAAGAGATTACATTTCTTTTGTTGTTATTTCCCGCAATCAAAGGATCAGGCTGCCTCGCAACTTGCATTTTTTGAGTCGATCTCGGAGTTTAGTCTAGATTATAAAGATGATGATTTCATATTAGTGGGAGATTTTAATATTAAGAAGGCAATTTGGATTGAAAACAATGAGTGTAGAAACAGTTTTCTTTTATCTAATCCGAGCGTGGATGAGTTGGCCTTTCAACTTTATACCTTC
Source organism: Acrobasis consociella (assembly GCA_963555685.1). Classification (NCBI taxonomy): domain Eukaryota; kingdom Metazoa; phylum Arthropoda; class Insecta; order Lepidoptera; family Pyralidae; genus Acrobasis; species Acrobasis consociella. Next base: position 3,112,765 of record OY743118.1, read on the forward strand.
TTGTGTTTTACTGGTTGGTCACAGTTTAACGGATTTTTTAATACAAACAATAGAGCGCTTGATCTTGTCCTGGCCAGCATTCCCTGTTCGGTAGCGAGAACGGATCCTATATCAACACCCGAGGATGGGCACCATCCCTCATTATCGATTTCGATCGATGTAGGTGTGATGCACACCTGCCTTCGCGAGCCGCCTCGAGCAGTTTATAGGTTTTATGCCGCCGACTATGAATTAATAAATGCGGAATTGTCCAATATTGACTGGGAACTTCTTTTGTTGGATTGCGGCATGGAAACCGCATTATATAAATTTTATGAAGTTGTTAACAACTTAATAAAACAACATGTACCCTCAAAATTAGTCAAAGTAGATAGTGGGCATCCTGTATGGTACTCTTTGTCTTTAATAAAAATGATAAATAAAAAAAAAAGATTCATAAAAAATGGAAAACTTATGGCAGGATGGTTGACTATGAAAACTATTCTTCTTTTAGAAAATCTGTAAAATCAATGGAGACCTCTTGTTACAACTTATACATTCAAAGATCAGAATCTAATATTTCTAAGTGTTCTAAACATTTTTGGTCTTTTATTAAGTCTAAAAAAAATACAAGCAGCATTCCCGATAGTCTCTATTTGGATGGTGTGGTTGGAAGGGATGGTAAAGCTATTGCAGATATGTTTAATGAATTTTTTCAATCAGTATTTGAGAACGATAGGAATATTACACCAGCATCTGTACAGGACTCTGATACTGGCAATTGTTCTGGAATAAGCACTATTAATATTACACCTTCAGTCGTAGAAACATATCTTTCTAGGATAGACCCTACCAAAGGCAGTGGTCCCGATGGGCTTCATCCTATATTCCTCAAGCGGTGTAGTAAGCAGCTAGCAGCACCAGTAGCTTATCTTTTTAACTTGTCACTTACTACGGGAACAATGCCTGAATTTTGGAAACGCTCTTTTATTGTTCCAATCCACAAAACTGGAGACAAACATGACATTAGAAACTATCGAGGTATCTCGAAGCTATCTTATCTCCCTAGAGTATTTGAAAAAATTGTTTACGATTCAATATATCCAGTATTAAACCCTTTTTTAACGGATCATCAACACGGTTTTAGATCAAAACATTCAACAGAAACCAATCTATGTGAATTTCTGGATATTGTTCTTGAAGCTATGAATGAAGGCTATCAGGTGGATACCGTGTACACCGATTATAAAAAAGCATTTGATAAAATTAGTCATCCCATGCTGATTTCTAAGCTAAATATGATGGGTGTACACGGAGATTTGCTTCGATGGATTACGTCTTACTTAGAAAATCGTTCCCAGGCAGTTACAGTTAAAGGTTTTACGTCTAGCTTTGTACCAATCACTTCGGGAGTCCCCCAGGGTTCTCACCTTGGTCCTCTATTATTTAATATATTCATAAATGACGTCGTGGAATGTTTTAAATTTTCAAAAATTCTTCTTTACGCTGATGACGCTAAAATATTTTCTGTTATTAAATCTCAAACTGACTGTGAAAATTTACAGTCGGATCTTGATCGTCTTTGTCAATATTGTAGTGAAAATAACCTATATTTGAACGTAGATAAGTGTTTGACAATTAGTTTTTCTAGGAAAAAAAATCCGATTAATTTTGAATATAAACTTTTAAACCATAAACTTAAGAAAGTGACCGAGGTGAGAGATCTGGGAATATTACTTGACAATGGTCTTTATTTTGATTCTCATATTGATATAATTACAGCAAAGGCTTATAAACTTTTAGGGTTCGTTTTTCGACAAAGCTCTGAATTTAAAAATGTAAATACATTAATACTTCTATTTAATGCTTTTGTAAGATCTAATTTGGAATACGCATCTACAATTTGGAATCCTATGTATTTAAAGTATATTAATTCAGTAGAAAAAATTCAAAATATGTTCCTTAAACGCCTAAAATATAAATTTCGAAACTTTAATCAGGAGCAAATCTTATCATTACAAAAAAGAAGGGAACATAGAGATCAAATATTCTTACATAAAATAATTAATAACCTTGTAGATTCTCCATACTTGCTAAGTAAGATCAATTTAAAATGTAAAAATCCTCCTATTCGGAATACTAAGACCTTCTCTCCTCCCATTTGTAATACTAATTATGCACATAATCGATTTCTTGTGAGAGCTTGTGACAATTATGACAGCGCATATAATCATGTCGATATATTTCATGAAAAATTAGGTAAATTTCGAAAATTGTTAAATATGTAAACAAATTTATTTTTTTCCCTTTATTAGAATAATTTAAAAGTTAACTGTAGTGCTGTTGTTGCAAATATGTTATAGGTCACCTATAGCATATTTGTAATAATAGTATTGTAGTATAATATCTCTTTAGTATATAATAATATATATTTTTTACAATGCTACTGTTTTAGTGGCATTGTGAAAAAGAGAACTGCTAAGAACTGTGTTTTGGCTAAATTTTCTTAGATTTTGTTATTAAACTTTAAACGTCAATATAGGAATTAGCTAGTAGTAGAAACTTTTTGGTGATGTGTAATTTATAAATCATAAGCCTATATGTAATATTTAAGCCTGTTTGTTTCTCTAAATAAAAAAAATAAAAAATTATTCGGAAAGGAAAATTTAATACAAATTCATCAGACACTTAGACGTTTTTAGTGGCATGAACTCAAAGTTGGCATTCACAACTACGGAACACTACAATGCGCGTGGCCCAACACGCACTTGGCCAATTTTATTATGAATATATTGAGTTAAGATTTTCTAAGACAAGTACTACTTAAAGCAAGATATTCCTGAAGGCAATTTGTATTGCAACTTCTTTAAGATAAACTCCACAAAACTTATAACAGCAAAGTTCTCTTATTTATATTAGTTGAGAGTTGAACCGTGCAATTTATATTGAACGCGACACCTCTCGCTCTAGATTGCTTTCCAGTTTCCACTTTGTGGGGCATCGATGTAATTATTGGTTTTTATGGTTCTGTTTCTATATTTGCTGCCTTGTGGTTTCCGGCAGAGTAGAATAGGACCACTCCAAGTCTTCCCGTAGATTTCGTAGAAATCGACTTAGGGAATACAAGCTAAACAAAGCTTATAAACATCAATAGGACCTCTTCAACATGTCTGGCCAGCGTGGAGAGTGTAGGCCAAAACCTCTGACTGCTCTGGCCAAGTATGGCTCTAGTAGTACAGAGAGGGTCGTGCTCCTGCAGTGGAGACTAGAAAGACCTGATGATGATGATAATGATTTCTACATTTAACTACACATAAAGCTACACTTTCACCACAAAGCTGAATTCATTGCAATTATACAAAACTAAATAAATAAATATACAACGTGGAAGGGAAAAACACGTAATAAATCGAACCACGGGCTATGCTGTACCACTGCATAATGAAATTAAAATAACAGCCAAAAACTAAAAAAAAAATGGCATTTCCATACTGTATAACGCAGTACAAAGTGGGGGAGGTTCTGACTATCGAGACACCCGTAGGTAATGATACCAACACCGAACTGCTCAATTGGTTTATTGGGCCTGGTAGGCTCGAGGATAAAAACCACATAAAATGCACACAAAGTCACTATTTCCACAAAAATAACCATAGCGTGTTTTTAAATACACTAAACATTACAACACCATCTATTGGCATGTTCCCGAACTGAATTTACATCAAACAACTCTTTTAAAAGTTTAACACATACAAAAGTGTGCTGAAGCCCGGGCAATTTGTATTGCAATGTCGATTATTTTTAGTTTTTTTTTTAATGTTATTTTATTATCATTAAAGTTAGTATTGTGATTTTGTATAGCCTGTAGTTCGGTTATTACGAGTATTTATTTATTTATTTATTTTATGTATGTCCCTTCCACGTTGTATAGGGACAAATTACACTGATTAGGCTTGACTAGCCCCATAGTAATTTCAAGACTGTGTTATAGCAAAGATAATATAATTACTAACGTAACAGATACCCAACGCCATAGAAACGATTGGAGAGGCCGTAAGCACGCAAAACTGGAGTTGCGGGGCGGCCTCTCAGAGATGGCAGCACACACGACTAGCCAAAAAGGTGACGAAGAAAGTGTTGATAAAGCTTTTAAAAAATATATTACATGTCATATAAGTCTTCTTTAACTAATCAAAGTACTACTTTATTTAAATAATAGTTTTAAAAGATTTTTGTATTTTAATTTTTAACTTAAAGCGTTATCTAGTTACAAGGAAAAGAAATAATAATGTTTATATGACGATGGGTAGGCATGGTTATAGGATACTAACTTAACGTTACTATATTTTATAACAAATACATATATAGATAAACATCTAAGACCAGGACAATTTAAAAAAGGCCATTTTCCAACTTGCCCTAACTGGAGATCGAACCTGGACCCTCTAGATGACGGACTAGCACGGTGACGACTACACCATTTTTGTTTTCGGTTTTCTTTAATTGTTTTTATAAAAAGTTGTTTATAGACGGAATTTGCTCCTTTAATTTGGCTGGTGATTTTCAAATGTCACCATGTATAATCACTATACCCTACCACTCATTGGAAGATTATATGAATCAGTTACAAATCCCACTTTGTCTGCAAATCCTCCAATTACTCATGCAAATCCTGTAAGTGACAATTATAATTATCATCCTCGTAACTGTGTGACTAAACATCGTAATTGTCTGTAATGGATCTCGAAATCTAGTGTTATTAAGTGTTGATGTATTCTGACAACAAATAATACAATTATACATATTATCACGTCTTTATCTCTAATGGGTCTCCCATGCTGGTCTGGGTGAAATAAAAAACTTGAATGTACCAGCTGCTTCTCTTCCCACGCAGATCGTAAAAGCCGATCGAGAGGATGGGCAAAAATTCAAATCATGTTAACAGGAGATGCGGCTAGAAACCCATCACTGTATTGATTGCTTTTCCATCTTCTCGCCCACTATGACGCTAAAAGTGGCTTTTGGGTCTTGCGGCCCTGGGCTCTGCATAGAACCGCAAGACCCAAAATGCTATGTCTGCCCCATTAGGGATACAGAGCCCAGAGCCGCAGGTCTCAAGGGCCACTTTTGACGTGGTGGTGCGGGAAGGTGGAATAAGCGGCCAAGTGCGAGTCGGACTCGCCCATGAAGGGTTCCGTAGTAGCAAATAACAATATAAAAGTCTTGTAGTATGTTTTTTTAATTTTTATATTTGAGTTGATTGAATGAAAGGTAAATTGCCGTTTACGATTTATGACGTATTAAAAAAAAACTACTTACTAGATCTCGTTCAAACCAATTTTCGCTGGTAGTTTTCATGGTAATGAACAACATATATTTTATTTAGTTTTATCATTCTCTTATTTTAGAAGTTACGGGGGGGGGGGGGACACACTTTTTTCCACTTTGGAAGTGTCTCTCGCGCAAAGTATTCGGTTTAGAAAAAAATGCTATTAGAAACCTCAATATCATTTTTGAAGACCTATCCATAGATACCCCACACGTATGGGTTTGATGAAAAATAAATTTTTGAGTTTCAGTTCTAAGTATGGGGAACCCCCAAAATTTACTGTTTTTTTTCTATTTTTGTGTCAAAACCTTAATGCGGTTCACATAATACATCTACTTACCAAGTTTCAACAGTATAGGTCTTATAGTTTCGGAAAAAAGTGGCTGTGACATACGGACGGACAGACAGACAGACAGACATGACGAATCTATAAGGGTTCCGTTTTTGCCATTTGGCTACGGAACCCTAAAAAGCATCGAAATAGTGGTGGGTTGCTAGCCGCATCGCCTATTAAAATGATTAACATTTGCGCCCCGTCCCACGACCGGCTTTTACGATCTGCGCGGAAAGAGAAGCAGCAGGTGCATTCTAAGTTTTTTCTTGTCTTTCAGACCGGCATGGTATGTCAAAAATACTTGATGTTCAATTTTTATATTATAAAGTCAAAAATTAATGTGATATAATCGTCAAAAATATATATTGATAAATTTTTATACAACAAGGAAGGGAGATTCTAGATAACTAATAAAATTAACCGGTAAAGATGACACCGCACGACATAATAAATGTTTTACTATTGTGTCTGGTGTTGGCGGGAAAGGAACGGTTAAAATAACTAAAAAAGTCTGGTGGTGGACATTTTATCAAAATCGGTAGTGTAGTTGGATGTTGAAGCTGGTTTTAAGTATCAAAAAATTATAATTTAACTATACTTAAGAGGGCTCTTCCGGGCCCGTCTATCGTCAACGCGAGCATGGTTTGAAATGCTTGTTGTTTTATTTAGCGCAATGCTAGAAAAAAAAGCAAAGCGAAAAGAGAGAGAGATAGTGCCTGAGCACTCTGTCTGCATTCTATTATACGAAATTAGTATTATTATTAACTATTTATTGAACGAATATTAACTATTCATAGGGTGCGGAAATTTCATAAAACTTGTTCCAGCTAATACGTGTTTTTCAGTAAACCTTACAAGTGTGTGAAATAAATGTTTTTCATTTTGAATCTTCACTACATTTGCAAGGTTTATATGGAAATATTTTCTTTACTTTTACAATCCATGAGTACTATATGAACGGCCGAAGTTCAGGTAAATTTGTTCAAAAAAGCAGATTTTTGGAGGCTTATACTGAATTTGTTTCTTCAAATTTTAAATTTCAATTTCGATACATAGAAACCTAGATATATTCCACAAGATTCCCTTTAGTTCAAAACATTCCAAGAAAGATCTGTTACAACGCCATAATCACGTAAGAGCGTTTGTATGAAAAGTAATACGGGTTGGCCGCACTTAAGTGATCAATTTGCCGTGTGGTTTCCGGAAGAGAAGAATAGGGACACTCCAAGTCCTCCCGTGGATGTCGCAGAAGGCGATTTAGGAAATACAATATAGAAACAAAGCTTATAAACATCAATGAGACCTCTCCAACCCGTCTGGCCAGCAAGGAGAGTGTAGTGTAGGCCAAGTCCTCTGCTACTCTGGCCAAGTATGGCTCTGGTAGTACAGAGAGGGTCGTGCTTCTGCAGTGGAGACAGAGAGACCTGATGATGATGATGATGATGATGATCAGTGCCAATAAGAATACTACTACTATGTCATGCTGACAAATAAATAAATAAATACTATTAGTAAAATACTTTCTTGGAAAAAGAAAATTAATTAACGGTTTCTTTTAATCTAGAACTCTTAAAATATGCTTTTCATTAGCGGTCTCACAGTAATTCAGCATTCCCACAAAAAGCCGTCCTTATTTACATTTCCTCCACTAATGAGCGATGAGGTAGTTTTATCATTTGAAATTGTTGCTATTTAAATCTTTAAAGCTAAAAATTTGTGGCTTTAGATTTAACGCAACCCAATGTTTTTTTTTTTTAATTCTAGTACTTAATCAGGAATACATACAGAATACAAATTGTATCTTTTGTTTTATTTTATTTTTAGAAACTATATACTTTTGAAACTATGTTATCTAGTTATTGCAATGACTTTCCGTGGATGTCGTAGAAGGCGACTTAGGAATACGAGCTAAACAAAGCTTATAAATATTAGTGAGGCCTCTTCAATCCGTCTGGCCAGCGAGGAGAGTGTAGGCCAAGTCCTCTGACTGCTCTGGCCAAGTATGGCTCTAGTAGTACAGAGAGGGTCGTGCTCCTAAAGTGAAGACAAAAAGACCTTATGATGATGATTGCAATGACGATTTCTAATTTAAGTAATCTTCTTCTTCTTCTCGTGTGTGTTAGTGACTAACACTAGTGTCAGAGTTTTTAAACCGCCTTAAAGGCCTCTGACATGGTTTTAGGTAACGACCAATGTCAAAGACAGTGACCGGGACCGAAGGCTTAACGTGCCCTCCGAAGCACGGATCATTTTACTTATCGGACAATCAGGTGATCAGCCTACAATGTCCTAACCAAACTAGGACAACAACACAAAGTCGTTGCCCCCGCCGGGAATCGAAGCCGCGACCTCCGGGTATGAGCCGAACGCTCTAACCACTACACCACGGAGGCATTTAAGTAATAAATTATGTTTACAAAAGAAGAAATTAATTATTTTTTTGTTTTCAATTTATTGTTGACTACGAGGGAACGCTAAGAGAGAAGCGCGGTCTACTATGGATCTAAGTACGTATAATTATTAATTGCAAAAACAATAAAGTTTAATAAATAAATAATTAAAAATATGTCCATTTCGATTACTACTATAATTAACATCTTTTTACAAGGTTTTATTTAGTTTCACCTGAACCGTTGCCTGTAGTTAAATCTTGCAAGTAACATTTGACCCTTTTCCCTATTATCATCGCGTGACAATGAAATATTGTAATGTCATGAAGCTGATTTGATGATGGAGCTAGAGGATGGCCATAGGAACTCTGTAATACATACATACTATCACGTCTTTATCCCTAATGGGGCAGACAGAGCATTTTGGGTCTTGCGGTTCTATGCAGAGCCCAGGGTCGCAAGACCCAAAAGCCACTTTTAGCGTCATGGTGGGCGAAAAGATGGAAAAGCAATCAATACAGTGATGGGTTGCTAGCCGCATCGCCTGTTAACATGATTTGCATTTTTGCCCATTCCCTCGATCGGCTTTTACAATCTGCGTGGGAAGAGAAGCAGCTGGTACATTCTAAGTTTTTTTTATTTCTCCCAGACCAGCATGGGATGCAGATGCAGCAACTCTGTAATGAAACCACACAATCCCATCGAGTTTGGGCTCGTTTGATTCGTCTTGAGAGTCTTTAGATAAAAGCTTTTTTTTAAATATTTTTCAACCGACTTAAAAAAGAGAGGAGGTTATCAATACGACGTGTATATATTTTTTTTGTGTATGCTACCTCATAACTCTGTCAAATATGAACTTATTTGAAAAATATATGCTTCGTTTTAAAGAATGCATTGCAAGGTTGGTCTTTTTACCCAGAACTTCAGGGACATCTGATATAAAAAGAATTACATTTTGCATTTCGATTTGAAGTCTGTTATTATTTTTTTCAAAAAGTTTTTATGAAATAATTACTTGTTCGATAGGTATTACTCTAAACCTGATTTCATTTAAAAAAAAAACGTGACCAGGGCGCGACTGCTGCACAGTTAACGCCTTCGCAACTTAACTAGATTGTAAATTATTCAACGTTCAAGAATAGTCGAATTTAATCAAAACTTTCATCTTGTTTGCTTTCGCAAGAATTAATTTTGAACGGTACGTTTTGAATCATTTATGAAATTGCTTTTAATTTAAAAAGCTGTAGTGAGGCTTTTTCCAATTAATAATTACCATAAATTGACGTAGGAAAAATACATACTTATAAAAATAATTGAAATAATTAGTACGTAAAAATAAATTTATTTTTTAATAAATTCATTGAAATGCAAACATAAAGCACTTGTCAATCACTAAATAATAAGAAAAAAGTACATTTAAAAATCACAATTTTTACTCAAAATATATATCACAAAACGCCATTCTTTGTGATTTTTTACAATGTACGCATCTGCGAACATAGATTGTGGGCAAAATTTCCCAAAAATAGAACATCTGTGATGTTAGGAAATTAAAATAAAACAGAATATTTTTGTGACCCAGTTGTCATTCATATTAGAGCTCTTACAGACGAGCAAATATGTGTCGCGCGACGGTCGCCGTCTGTCAATGTATCATCACAAGCTGTCAAAATCTGCGACGCGACCGTCGGCGAAAGTCACCTACAGTCGCTGTCTGTAACAGCGCGTATTGGTATACGGTATACCAATAATGGTTTTATTGGAATAGGGGTTTCATTGGAGAAACTCTGTATGGTGCTGGCACAATATAGGGCAGTTTAACTTCCTTGATAGGGTGTGGTACAGGGATGGGCGGACTGAGGTGGTATAAGGCGGGGTTCGGTCCGAAAGCGTAGCTGGAGACGCGTGTTGTCAGTCTTGGTAGACGGGATGCTTGTGGGAAGTACTTCTGGTGGGCTTCGATCCAGTGGTGAACCTGTGAAAAAAATTGGTTTAAATTTCAAGATAAGAAGGTCGATATAGATGGATCTAAGCGCTCTTGCAGAACAGCGAGCTTAAGCCGCGAGACCTGTCGCCGATGGGTCGCCGACAAGTGTCACAGGCAAATAAACAGACTTATGTAAATATCAGAGATGGTTTAGAAATAACAGACAAATAAATTTCAAGGTTTTTAAAGGTCAAATTAAATAAAATCAAGAAAACTTCTTTTGTTAATGTAAACCATTAAACTAATATAAAACACATTTTTATCATAAATTTTGTCCAACTGCTGCAGTAAAAATTATGCTAATTATTTACTCATAAAATAATTTAAATATCAAAGTAGGAAGGAAGTATGAAAGTAGTATATTTTATCAGATTTATAGATTAAAAAAACTTTATTAATATTATTTATTAATACATCAGCGGGTCTTTGTTAAACTGTATTAAGCCTTAAATTTATTAAAATTTAAGGCTTAATTCAATTTTTCAAAGAGTTAGTATAACTAGAGCTTATAATTTTATTTGATAACTTTTAAAATTTAGTAAGTTATACTAAAAAATGGCTTACCAATTCACAGCGGCAATTCGATGAAGTTTCAATTTTTTTTTGTATAATTTTTTTGTATCTAAGTAATTATGGACTCTCACACTATCACTTCAAAATGTTGAATGATTAGAAATTTAAAAATTTCTGAGGTTTAATAGCTAAGTCTTAGTAGGTTGTCGTTTGACAAGGGCTATTAGTTAATTATAGTAAGTGATTATGTTATAATAGGAAAGGATTATCTAAAATGAAAGGTGGTTGTATTAATAAAAGTCTAACTATTAGTAAATGACGCTGAAGTAATTAATAAGGAGAAACGGGTTAATTTAATTACCTGTAAAAAGGGTTTTTAGAAATGTAATTAGAAAATTATGCATTTAACTAAGTATCTAGTTAAAACAACAATATGTGGTTAAAGAACTAATGGTAATTTATACTCCATTTAGTTAGGTATTTAAATAAATGTTAACAGTCTTGACATGTCTTTTTTATTGAAATGTACACTTTATAAATCATTATCTTTGCAAAATACAAAGTTATTACGTAATTTATAATTTATAACATAATTACTTTGTAATTATTGTTTAAAGTGTATATTTCAATAAAAAGACATGTCAAGATTGTTTACATTTATTTAAATACCTAACCAAATGGAGTATAGTAATTAAAAAGTTTAATTTTTGAAGTGAAAACTTCTTTAGCGGCGTTGTGCACTTTTTTTGGAATGGGTAAAAAATGTTAGACTCGCGTGACACGTGGCCTGATCGAAAATTCGTAAGACGGCGCAGGGCGCTTGCGCGAATGTTCGTGTGTGTTTATGTTACAGCGTGCTACGCGCATCCAGGGATGGTGACAGCTGATGGCTCGACCGTCTGTGTAGTGGCCATACTGCTGTGTATTTGAAAATGAATTTGGTCATGCTTGTGACATTTGTGACAGACTGTGGTTCAGAAAAGATTTGAAATATTTTATACTGATAATTAAAGCAATTCGTGCAAAATTATTCCCTAACCATTCCAAAATATCAAAAATGCACAACATTAATATTCAAGTTTTCACTTCTGCCGGCACTCCCAGAGTGCAACCCGTCGTTTTTATTTTTTGAAGTGAAAACTTCTTTAGCGGCGTTGTGCACTTTTTTTGGAATGGGTAAAAAATGTTAAACTCGCGTCAGGACACGTGACCTGATCGAAAATTCGTAAGACGGATGGAGAGTAGACAGCTGGCGCGGCGTAGGAGAGGGAGTATCCCCCTCTCTTTCTACGGCGCGGCGAAAATGTATGCCTGCGCCTGCTGTTTCGTTTAGGCGGCGCAGGGCGCTTGCGCGAATGTTCGTGTGTGTTATATTTTAGTGTGTTATTATGTTACAGCGTGCTACGCGCATCCATGGATGGTGACAGCTGATGGCTCGACCGTCTGTGTAGTGGCCATACTGCTGTGTTTTCACTTCTGCCGGCACTCCCAGAGTGCAACCCGTCGCTTTTTTTTTTATTAAAGTATAGCCAATTTACGTTATTTAAAGTTTTATTCTCATATTCATAAAAATTAACAACCGCTTGTTAAACACCTCTGCACATAGGACTCATTCATTATATGTGCACAATAATCTGTATAGCTATAAGTACTAATATTAGTTTTAAGTTACTTTATACTAACAAATTGCATCTTAGATATCTGAAATAAAGAACTGAATCGAATTGAATTAAACCTATTTTATTTAAAACATGTTTAATTGTTTATCCCTTTCCCTCAAACAAGACGTTAAAAGAACGAAAGAACTAAAAATAGGCTTAGCAAGCTTTTATTTATTTAAATATTTTGAGGGAGAGCAGTAATGGAGCGCAACATGTTAGGTGTTAGGCGAATAGATCGCGTAAGAAATACCACACTGCGCTCCATCACCAAGATAGCTGATATGGGAATAAAAAAGGCTACATTAAAATGGGATTAGATCGGTCATATCTGTCGCATGCATCCTGAAAGACGGGCAAATGTAATCACAACTGGGCTCTGGACGGTCGAAAAAAGAGAGGAAGTCCAAGAAAGGGATGGGCGGATGACCTTACCCGGAGACCAAGAAAGAGATGGGTGGAAACCTGACACAGTTTGAAAAAGACTAGCAGATCACGTCTAGGGACCACGATAGATGAAAATAAAGAGAGGAGGCTTTTGCTCAACGATAAGACCTATTATTGTAGCTAACAGAATATAAGAATGAATATGAGGGTTATTGTTTTATTCAACACTCGTTCTTCATACAGTTCTTAAAAATGATGATAGAAAATAATTTAAACGAGCATCATCGTATATAACTAAATTAGGGGGTGGCCGGTACAAAAAAAAAAACAATTTTTTTTTCATACTAGAGTGGACCACCCTAATCATCATCATCATCATCAGGTTTTTTTGTCTCCACGGCAGAAGCACGACCCTCTCTGTACTACCAGACCCATACTTGGCCAGAGCAGTCAGAGGACTTGGCCTGCACTCTCCTCACTGACCAAACGAGTTGGAGAGGTCTTACTGATGTTTGTAAGCTTTGTTAAGCTTGTATTTCCTAAGTCGCCTTTTACGACATCCACGGGAGGACTTGGAGTGGCCCTATTCTACTCTGCTGGAAACCACACGGCTTATTTGAACGAGCGAGTGCAGGAGATTAATTTCTCAGTCTACTTGAACAATTCGTCGTTTAATGTGTATGCATGTTTGTTCAAAAACCTTGATTAATTTTAATAGGAGCTTTATGAAATTTGTTGTGTGTAGAATTAGTCAATAGAATTTTTAAATTAAAGCGCGTTCACGACCTTGAGCCATCTTATGAGACGCATAGTAAGGGATTATGTTTTAGAGCCATAAGTCATCACTGGTAACACACATTGGTTGTAGACTGTAGTCTTGAGACAGCGACCATGATGGTAGAAGGGCCGTCGAAATATCTGGCAAAAAAGATACTAATCGCGGTAAGTCCCGTAATACTAATAACAGTAATTGTGACCGTGAAACTCTAAAATCATGTAGTCTTGAGACACTGACATTTGACGAGAAGGCACTACGTTGCTTCCCGAACGTTGTCCAGCCGAGTCGGATTGAATCAATTGACCCAGGTACACCTGGTCTCCCCCCCGATGTGGTTCCCATCTTGTCGCGATGGGGGGGCTCAGTACCTGCGGTTGCCTCGGCCGCAGGGAAGCTAAGAGGAACCCATTGCCCGGGTTGAGGCTTAGGCCACCCCGGGCCCGGCGGAGGCCATTCCTGGCGGGAATGGCCTGGCTGTGAGGGAAGGGGGGTGACGACGACCCCCCCTACCATCACAGCCGTGGTAGGGGTCGCGGGGGAAGAGGAGTGTCGGTGTGTCGTTGCCGCTCGCCCTATCCTCCGCGACCAAGCGCGGCCGTGGCGCTTGGCACGGCATCGGTGGGGCCGCAGGGGAAGAGGAGTGTCGGTGTTACGTTGCCGCTCTCCCTATCCCCTGCGGCCGGCTGTGTGAGCCCCGGTCGCCGTCAGGTTGACTGGGGCAGGGCCTGCTTTCGCAGGCCCCAAATTATGAGTGCTGGTTGGACGGTGGAAACGGGATTCCATCGTCCAACGGACAGCCCTCCGGAGTGGAAGGCAGGCGCGTGTACGTGTCAGCGCGCCTGTCCTTGGGCCAAGAGGCCAAGGCGGCGGTTGCTCCGGCCCCTTTGATTCAGCAGAGGGTGCCGTGAGGCCGTTGGCGAGCCGGGGCCGCTTGAGTAGCGGCCGGCCGCGCCGGGGCTGTGGAGCATGAAGAAGCACACGGTCCCGGCCGATAGCGGCTGAGAGGTGACACCGCGGAGTTTTTAGTGGTAACACCACATAACCTTACCGGTGTCCCGTAACCGGTAAGGTATCCGAAGGGATTTTCTCCGCGTCAAAAAAAAAAAAAGGTACACCTGGTCTACAACTTCGACGGTGGAGCTCCCTGTCTGAATTCGACATTACTTTTGTTTTGTGTAATGGTCACCAACGGTCACCTATCCAAGCATGAAAACCACATTAATAATGCTTACATCTGCCGCATCATCAAATTTCTCATAAATTCTTTCAGATATTTTGATTTTCGGTTTTTAGATGATTGATTTGCGTATAAAGTTCAGTAGTTGGGTTCTTTGAAATATCAAAGGCAGGTCAACAGTTCGTGAAAATCTAAAACCGTGTTAGAAGTAAAGCAAGCTACCAGTCTCCATATGTTGATGTTAAGGTGGGTGCAATGACAAAAGCGTAGCGTTTTTCCAAAGTGAACCTTGCGAAGTACATACTTTTTACAAGCTTGGATTTAGTTTCCTTTCCCGTTGTCTATCCGCCGTCTATAATTAAATCTTGCCAGTTGAATTTGACCCTCTTCCCGGTTTCTGATTGAGCTGAAATTTTGCACGTATATATCTCGTGACAATGCAATATTATGATAACATTAGATAAGCTGACCTGATGATGGAGCCGGAAGGTGGCCAGAAGAAACTCTGTAATGAAAAGACACCCATCGAGTTTGGGCTTGTTTGATCTGTCTTAAAGAGCACTATAAACTTTAAAGTTCATTGTTTGAAATAAAATCTTGTTTTGAAAAATATGTTTTTTAATTATAAATTGTCTATTTCTTTTTAAAAAATCTCGTTTATAACCTCACATTTTGGCAATCTATTGACTCTCTCTTATCTCAGCGTATTTCCAGAAGTATCCTCAGTTGTATGAATCTCAATGCTCTGCTGTATTAGTATCGGCTTTTTCTTCTCCGCTTAGCTCAATTTTGAATGTTCGTGGCTTTTTACAATTTCTTTTTTAAATTGAACAGAATAATATAAATCAAATTTTGAAATCTGAAATAATGATTTCTAGAAATCCTGCCTCAAATAGGTTTTAACGCATGTTCGAATATGGCTCAATCCAAACTGTCTAAGCCTACCTAACTTATAGCCGAACATAATTCACAAAATATCAAATCCTCTATTAAATTATAAATTACGCCGGACACCCAAAGCTATCAAGCGAAAAATTCACCCCGACCCTTTTCAGTAAAATCGGCTGTTAAAACACCGACTTTATTCATATGGGTAGCTGTTTGGGAACGAGATGTAGAAAATTGGAGAGTTTGGGCCTAGATAAACTTAGTTTGGACCTAGTTTATAAATACTCAGCTATTTTAGGTACTTACATAGGTATGTATAGGCGTGTAGGTACACGTGCAGGCTTGTATCATCTGATTTACCGAAAAGAAAGATGATTTCGTGCATGGCCCTGAACTCTTCCTATCGTTTGCTCAAACCTATCTGAATTGGTTCTGGACTACCCTTTAGGGTAGTCCAGAACCAATTCAGATAGGTTTGAGGAGGTCAGACGGCAGTCGTTCTGTGTAAAAACCGGCAACCTCGTCAAATCAACATGGTAAGGTAGCGGATCCCGATTATGATAATGACGTGACAAATACATAAAAATGACTTTTTATCATCACTGTTTTAATTCCAATTTTTAATGGATACAAGTAATAGATATTTAAAATTTACAAATTTGTTTAAATATAAGTATATAAATAAAATTATGCCAGATATATAAGTAAATTGAGAACGTCGAATAAGTAAAGTGTAATATAAATATTATATATAAAGTGTAACAAAATATACAGAAACTATTTAAAGCCTGAATTCAGTCCATGATAGTGAATAAATTTATCTAAGGAATAAATATCGAAATAAAAAAATATTTATTCACCCAAATAGTTCCAGTATATTTCGTTAGACAAACATTAGAAAACCCTTCTTCTTATTTGAAGTCGGTTAAAAATAACCGAATATCTTGGTGTAGGATCAATTACATTAACCATAACTGAAATATAACAACAGTTGTTAAGGCGTTCTAAATAACAGGCTAGAGAGGCAAATTTATTGTATCTGGTGTTCGGAGAACAATAAGGCTTTTTAAAATAAAGCTGATTGGGGGCCCTGCAAAGCTTCCATGAGAAGCTACTTGTATTATTAAAGATTACCAGATGTCTAAATATATTGAAAAATAAGTCGTCTAAAACTTTGTTTAACACAAATTATTAAAAAAGGTATTAAATTACAAATAATGATAAACTAATACAAATTATTATTGATATTTGTAGGTACTGCCGCATTTTCTCCAAAAAAACGTGAAATTACAATTAAACTGATAATTAAAATCAGAAATGTGGACTGAAAATACTTTGTTTTATCATAATTGTTAAATAAATATGATGCTAAAGTTTTAATGTCAATTTGTATTAGTTTATAGTAATTTAAAATTAATTTGTCGTGTGGTTTTCGGCAGAATAGTATAGGGCCACTCTAAGTTCTATCGTAGAAGTCGTAGAAGGTGACTTAGGAAATACAAGCTAAATACAGGTTATAAACATCAATGAGACCTCTCTCTGTCTGGCCAGGGAGGAGAGAGTAGGTCCTCTGGCCAAGTATGGCTCTGGTAGTACAGACAGGTTCGTGCTTCTGCAGTGGAGACAGAAAGACCTGACGATTACAATGATAATGTAATTTAATACCTTTGTTTATAGTTTGCTGCAGTTTGTTGTCGCTTCTTCTGTACTTGCGCTTATAAAGCGGCAATAAACGTAGTTGTAGGTACGTACTGCTGTCAACGTAATCTATTGTCAACAACTTATGATTTTTAACTTTTCGCTTTTCTATAAATAAATGTAACTAAACTAAATCCTAACATATAATCTAAATTAAAAGAATACCTTTTTCCAGACCTGCATTGAACAAAATCACAAAATAAAACACAACATGTTGCAATATCCAACTATATTCCCAACATTCGCTCAACAATGTCTACTTAACCTGATTTACCGTTATTCATGAAAGGACAAATGCGTTATCATTAACAAGAATACACTCAAGCCACGATCGAGGTTTAGCGAGAAAATATGGCCAAACATTCAACCGCAAATTGATAAAAGTGGGGACAATAAATTTAAGCTTATAGATGATTATTTAGTGAACTGCCGAAGTGTAGGCTTTCAGGGAATTATTGGCTTGTATTGTTTTGTTTATTGGTAAAACAATTGGGCGGGTATTTTTATCAAGCACCAAATATTAAGGGTTAAAGGAGAAAATGTTGTTTTGTTTATTCTAATAGAAGGGCAATTTAACAAAAGTGTGGTCAATATGAAGTTATTCAGAATATAGCTGATTATTTAAACTGCCGAAGTGTAGACTTTTTGAAAACTATTGGCATGTGTTGTTTTTTCATGTTTTAAAAGATAGAACAACTGTTGTTTTTTTTTTAGATTTTAATTTAGTTTTTTATTTAGTATCTTCATGGCACAAGTGGGAAGGCTGGCATTGCTGCAGCTACCGCTGAATCCCTCAAACGGCGCAAGTATGCGTGCCTTGGAGAGGCATACATATTTGAGCCGTTCGGGGTTGAAACTTTGGGTCCGTGGGGCCTTCTGCACATAGTTTATTTAATTTTATAGGTAAAAAGCTGGTCGAGGTTTCAGGTGACCAGGGGGCTGGTAATTACTTCGCTCAAAGAATAAGCATTGCCATACAACGTGGCAATGCTGCCAGCCTTCTGGGCACTCTTCCGCAGGGGAAGGATTTAAGAGATATTTTTTATTTGTAATTGTATAAGTAATTTATTTTTAGTATTTAAGTTTATTTTAGTTAGTTTAATTTAGTTTAATTTTTAATTGTAATTATTGTTAGTTAGTTAGTTTAGTTTATTGTATTGTAATAAAGTATATCTGCGTTGTTAATTGAAATTGTAATAAATAATTAGATTGTTTTAAAAGCTTTTATTCAACTTACAATATATGTATTGTATGAATGTTTGTTTAGGTCAAATCTTGCATCTCAATTTTCAAAAAGTTATCCTCAACCGATCTTAGTGTAAGTCGGGTGACAATACATTATGAAGTCAATGAGCTGTTCTGATGATGAAGCCGGGAGTTAAAAAATAATATAACGTCATTGAGTATGACTTGTTTGAGTTTTCTTGACGAGCACTATATGGTAGACGATGCGTAGGGTCCGATCACGGAGACGTATGGTTGTCGATGGAACTCAGTAATAAAACGACACAACTTATTCTAGTTTGAGCTTATTTCATAATTTGACCTTACAATAAATGCTTGTACTTACAAAAAAATATTTAAAACAAACATATTTTTAATTATGCTGACATTTTTATGAAGCACTGATATTCAGATTTAAATTTTCGTAAAAGATTTTGATTGAAGACTAAATATGCTAGCTATTTTGGGAATTCTTTTGAATATTCATTTTATTTCAGCTAGTTTATCTTAAAAATAAACTTCGCTAAAGATAAAGTTGACATTTTCTACTAGATTTTTTCGTCGAAAGTCCAAGAGCGAATTATGATATTCTTACACTTAACAATATAAATTTTCTACTTTTATACGAGCCAATAGAAAAAGAAGTCTATATTAAGAAGAACCTTTGTAAACCAAGGCTAGTAATGATAGTAACTTTACGACTAATTACACAAAGTCCATTGTAATACAACTAAAATTTACAGAGGAAATATAAACCCTTAAAATCTTCCAAAGGAACTGCTGTTCGTTCAACCGTTTTAAATAACGAAGGGCCCATTTCGGTTGGTCTAATTTGGATCTATTCGCAAAATGACATACAGTCAAAAAACTTATTTGCAATTGGCCGAGCTAGCGAAGGAAAGTAAGTTATACAAATGTACTCAGATATTTCAGACAATCCATTTGTATGAATTTGTATGTTCAATGCTGATCTGAAAGTAAAGGAGAAACTTAGAACGTGTCAGTTGCTTCCATCTTTGAGTGGCTGAAATTGATCCATTATGGCAAATTTTTATTGGTACACCCCACTTAAGGATATCGACTGTACATTACTGTTTCGACTAGTGAAAACGGCTTCCCACATGCGTTACGGAGATCTCCCACACCCCGAATTCGAGCTACATTAACTAGTCAAAACGGTTACCCGCATGCGTGCCGTGAAAATGATCTTTAAACGATGCGATTAGCAACCCATAACTATTTTGATTCCTTTTGCCATTTTCTCAAGCTGCAAGAGATAAATTCTCCCCGGCCATTGGGATAAAGACAAGATATTATATAATTACTAGCTGCGCTCTTCGGTGTAACCCGCGCCACAGAATTAATAATAGTATTACATACAGAACGGAAACTCGCACCGTCCCCCGCAATCTGGTGTCCCCGCAACCCTTCCCCCGTTATTGTGAGGTGTAAGCACCAGTAAAACAGGGTTATTGGTAGTCGCACGTTGACATTACGTGAGTGACTTAGGATTATTGAATTATAATGGTGAGAAACTGCGCACATTATCATTGTTTATCCACGGAAAACAATAAATAACGAAAATTTTATAGATTTCCGAGTGATGAAAACAGGTAAGCAAAGCAACAAATTCTGTGGTGGCGACAATGATTGTTTAACTCACACATTTGACGTAAGCACGGACGGATTGTTTCGTTTGAAGTAGTACTAGGTATATATGCTGCTCCGTTTATATGAAGTGCCATACCATACCTGTGCCCGCCTAAAGTGTCACACATACACTTACACACTTTCGCCTTTAAAATATTAGTTGTTGTGATGTAGGTATATATGTTCGATGATAGTTCAAGACTTATGAACTTTATGAACTAGTGTACCTTTCTACTGAGTTCCGTCTACGGTCGCTGACCGGTCACGTGACACATGTCAATCTACAAAAGACTGAAGCGCGACTGTCGTCGATTTATTGTTGACAAGTGTTTGTAATGTTACGCGATGAGATAACTAATGAAACACACTTGTTGTAGGTTCGTAGGTAACTGCATTTTTTAGGTTCAGGTTTATATACAATTATACATGACAATACATGTTGAAGATAGAAGAGCATAGCCACATAGAAGAGTATGTTTATCTAGGTCTAGGATAACAATTTAGATGTTCTACATAGAAAGGTTATGGGTTAAGTGAGACAATTGTAAGCGTAGGTATCGTACTCTTTGCATACACTGCGTGTTGCAGTTTTACTGTTGCTCATCTGTAAGAGCACAAAGTGGTTGCCGAGATATTTAAAGCAGTTGATAAACTGATATTTAAATAATAAATCTACCTACTTATAAGGTTGGGCATTCATTTTGTGATAGGGCGTTTTAAGAAAAGGACTTGATATATCTATCTACCCTTATTTTTTTCACGGTTCAGCGACAATGCGTAAGTTGCTTAAATTAGGTCCTTAGAAATGGGACAAAATATTCTTTGGATGTTATTTTGTATTTATTTACTACATGTATAGTTTTATGTTTATTTATTTAATTGTGAAATTTTTTATATTTAAGGTCCTATTTTTGTCTTTACGCCATAACTAATAACTTCAAAATGGGAGTTTTTGGCGGGAAGTCAAGGGGTTCAGTTGGAGTTTGCTTTAAATTGTTTTGCAAATTGTTTCTAGTGGACTTTATAATATGAAATTGGTGTAGTTTGGTGTTATAAATGATCATTCTAATGGACAATATGTAAAATGTTTAAAGTGAACAGTCATAGTGCGCCTGTAATGATATTAATTTGCGGACTGCGGTGGGCGTCTGTAGGCGCCGTCCGCCACTCAATCGGCTATGAAAACCAGTGGACTCGTATAGATTTGTCGCCAGAAGCTCCCTTAAAGCAATCAAAGGACCTATACCAACCTTTGATTTGGACTTTATAATATGAAATTGGTGTAGTTTGGTGTTATAAATGATCATTCTCATGGATAATATGTAAAATGTTTAAAGTGAACAGTCATAGTGCGGATGTAGTGATATTAATTTGCGGACTGCGGTGGGCGTCTGTAGGCGCCGTCCGCCACTCAATCGGCTATGAAAACCAGTGGACTCGTATAGATTTGTCGCCAGAAGCTCCCTTAGAGCAATCAAAGGACCTATACCAACCTTTGATTGTATATATTATTATATATTTTTTTACTTCACATCGAATTTTCCCACGTTTTATTAACTTGAGACTGGCTAAATACGCAACAGCGTCGAGCCAAAATTAAAAAAAAAAAAGAAAAAAACTTTAAAATGGTATATAGTGTTGCAACCAGCAACACCATATTCGTTAATTTAATTTTATGGCAACATTGCCTTACTGTCAAAAATAATCTTTCCGTGCTTGATCGCAATCACAATATACGTAAACATCGTCTTGCAGTACCTCTTTTTTATTTTCCAACAGAAACCCAGAAAAACAGTCCACAATCAAATAAAACCTTTTCGATAAAGTGCACTCTTTTGCAGCATTTAAACTCACTTTTGTTTCACATCGTTTAGTGTACAGGAATTATTTATAGCCAAATACGGCTTAACATCAAGGCCACAAACTCAAACGCTGAAAACCGTTCAATTTCTATTTATTTTTGCTAAGCCGAACCTCTGCGACCTTCAGACCGACTCTAATTCCAAATAAAAAAGAATAAAATCCAACGACATTCGCGCCAAACCATTTTAAAATTGGAACTGGCTCGGCACCTAAGCGGATTTTTATGCTAACACTTTTAAATTTGCATAAAGAACGACCTTAAGTGTTTTGTAGTAAAGTTGATTTTTGCGTATCTAGGTCGTAAATCTAGTTTGTGACGCTACAAAGCCCGTGCATAGAGAACACAGATTTCAAATAAGGAATCTCACGGCTCATCCGATTGGACGCTAGATACGGCCATTTTGGATATGTTCCTTTTCGAAGTGCACCTGCACTGACTCAGCCCGGGTTTAAAGGCTGAGACATTTCAAATTTGACGGATTATATCCTATTTTGAAGTTCAAAGAAGACTAAAATGTTGAAAGATAGATACTGGCTACCTGGATTAGGATAACACATAAATTGATAAAACGTTGCTGTACTTTTAACCCCCAAATAAAAGAGAGGTGTTATAAGTTTGACACTGATGTCTGTCTGTCTGTAGCATCGTAGTGATCACCTGATTGTCTGATAAGTAAAATGATCCGTGCTTAGGAGGGCATGTTAAGCCGTCGGTCCCGGTCACTGTCTTTGACAGTGGTCGTTACCTAAAACCATGTCAGAGGCCTTTAAGGCGGTTTAAAAACTCTGACACTAGTGTTAGTCACTAACACACACGATAAGAAGAATCGTAGTGCTTAAACGGATGGACCAATTTCGATGCGATTTTTTCACGTAAAAGCAAGTTCCTTTGCGATGGTTTTTAGCTTTGCTTGATGAAAATCGGTTTGTCCGTTTAAAAGTTATTGGGGTTAATACTTAAAAGTCGCGTTTTTGTAGTTTGTCTGGCAAATAATAGATGGCGCTACGTATATAAGTTCTTCTATTTAGTTCCTCCGCTTATAACTAGATGGCGTTTAGATATGAAACTATTGAAAGTCGGGCCTCTATAATTTTCCTGGCAAATAAACTTGTTCTATTGTAACTTTATCGGAGTTTAAAGCTGAGTAGGCTAACGTGAATGATTTTCTGACAGTTCTAGTTAGTACTAGTACCTTACATGAATATCAAAAACCTACCAAATCCAACTTCAAGGCTCGACACTTACTTACTAAATAGTATTGAAATTAAAATTAGGGTAAAACATTATCTAAAAAAAATCGGCATATCTTATACCTTTAAACGAGCAATCTTGTGTATATATATAAATATATATATATATTTTTATAAATTTCTGTGATCTCGAAAACGGCTCTAACGATTTCGCTGAAAATTTGTATTTGGGGGTTTTCGGGGCTAAACAATCGATCAATAAAACAATAGATTAGTTTCATGTTTGGGAAAACGCGTGTTTTCGAGTTTTCATGCGTTTTTCTTTCCACATAGAATATGGTCGCTAATTTCGATACCGACCGCTAGAAAGAGTGTTCCGGATTCGAATCCCAGTCGGTGACTTACTTATGGTTTATTTTATGTTTAAATTTATATATAATTTTTTATTTTGCATTGCTTTTAGACAAGTTTAAAAAAATTTAGTTAATGTTTGAGATGTAACCGAGCAAAGCTCGGTCGCCCAGGTACTTAATACAAAAGTGTGCAGCCATCCGGGAAATTTGTATGTAAATTCAATTTTTTTGGTTTTTTTCATAACATCATTCTATTTAGTTATATCACAGTCGAATCATTGCGGGCATGTCTCTTTTACGTTGTATAACTGTCATAACTTCAGGGCCATACTTAGCCAGAGCAGCCAGAGGAGTTAGCCTACACTCTCCTCGCTGGCCAGACTGGTCGGAGAGGTCGCTTGTATTACCTAAATCACTTTCTACGACATTTACGGGAAGTCTTGGAGTGCTATTTTTCATTAAGGGACTCAGCGAAACACAAAACGTGTAGTTTTCCAACTCACCGCTCGCGTAAAATACAAATTGATCGTATTTTTGAAACCGTCGTGTCAGCGAAAAACAATATTGTTTTACGCAGAAAACATCGATAATTTTTGTATGCTTTTCTAAAAATTCGAACATGAATAAAAAAGCAACGTGAAATGGAACGGATTTCTACCGATTCAAAAATGCGCCCGTTTGGAAACGCTCGCACAAACCCTTCGTAATGTGACAAGTTCAAAAATACGTCGCTTGGAGTGGCCCTATTCTACTCTGCCGGAAACCACAAGGCATTTATCGGTACGGCACGGTATCTACACTAATATTATAAAGAGGAAAGATTTGTTTGTTTGATTGTATTGAATAGGCTCCGAAACTACTGGATCGATTTTAAAAATTCTTTCACTGTTGGATAGGTATGTTATCCCTGAGTGACATAGGCTATGTATGTACCACGGGCGAAGCCGGGATGGACTGCTAGTTATAAATATGTTTGTAAAATCTGTAAGCATATTTATTTCCAATCAACTAAAACATCTCCCCTTAAACCAGTAACGTTAGCATAACAGACAATATACAAGCGAGGCAGTTTGTCACGAGGTGAGCGTCAGCAAAAAAGGTTATCGTCATTAATCCTCTTATTAATGGCCCGTGAGATACCCTTGTTTTTCGGACCTTACATCAGACTAGGATTATTGTAACGCTTGTAATTAAATGTTCTTTTTTTGTCTTTGTCTTGTTCTCTGATTAAAAAAGTTATTAATGAAGGATACATTGTTCTCTATTTGGATTCCTTTTCTACTACGTGGCTTTTGAGTCTTAGGATCTAGACTCGGCCTAGGTACTATCGGTCTATTTTTGTTAGCTCAGTCTGTCTACCCCCTAAGGGAGACGTGCTAACCGCAAAAGGGGAATGTAATACATACATATTACACGCCTGTTTTCCATAGAGTAGGCAGAGACTACGGACCTCCACTTGCTACGATCCCGACTGACCTCTTTCGCTTCATCTACACTCTTCATGTATGCCTGCAGGGTACGGGTACTATTCGGACCTCTCCTGTTTTAAGAATGTCGTGTGTGTTAGTGGCTAACACTAGTGTCAGAGTTTTTAAACCGCCTTTAAGGCCTCTGACATGGTTTAAGGTAACGACCAATGTCGAAGACAGTGACCGGGACCGACGGCTTAACGTGCCCTCAGAAGCACGGATCATCTTACTTATCGGACAATCAGGCGATCAGCCTGAAATGTCCTAACCAAACTAGGACAACAACACAATGTCGTTGCCCCCGCCGGGAATCGAACCCGCGACCTCCGGGTATGAGCCAAACGCTCTAACCACTACACCACGGAGGCACCACAGAGGCACCACGTAGCAGCAATACGACTATACGACACTCTTCTACTAACATTAAATAATAAATAAATATATATGGATAAATTACACTGATTGGTATGAGACTTGTGTTATGGGATACTAACTCAACGATACAATATTTTATAACAAATACATAATATAGATGAACATCCAAGACCCAGGACAATTTGAAAAAGGCCATTTTCCAAGTTGCCCTGACCGGGAATCGAACCCGGGACCTCTGGGTGGTGGACTAGCATGGTGACCACTACGCCACGGAGGTCGTCAAGCATTCGCTTAACATTCGCTTTGTAAACCCATTGTACTCACTTAATGAGAAATTATTTCTTTGTGTTACATTTTTCTTTTAATGTACAATAAAGAGTTATCTATCTTTATACTAGCTGCCCCCTGCGGTGTTACCCAGCACCTAAAAAGCCTATGTAATAATCCATGGTGTCAGTTTCCTGCATACCAAATTTTATCAAAATTGGTCCACCCGTTTACGCGTGAAGAAGTAGCAAATACACAAGCACAAACTTTCGCCTTTATAGAAATCGGTCTTTTGATTTTAATCGGTTCAGCAGGTGAAAAGTTATTAAGGGGTTGTTTAACATGCTCCCATGCTGGTCTGGGAGAAACGAAAAAACTGAGAATGTACCAGCTGCTTGTCTTCCCGCGCAGATCGTAATAGCCGATCGAGGGAATGGGCAAAAATGCGAATCATTTTAACAGGCGATGCGGCTAGCAACCCGTCACTGTGTTGATTGCTTTTCCATCTTCTCGCCCACCATGACGCTAAAAGAGTCTTGCGGCCCTAGGCTCTGCATAGAGCCGCAAGACCCAAAATGCTCTGTCTGCCCCATTAGGGATAAAGACGTGATAGTATGTATGTATTAACATGCCTCACGAACAAATTGTACTTCTTGCTTCACAATGATTCATTTAAATGAATGTTAAAGATAACAAAAAAACTGTTTATAAAAACCAGTTTTTTGTTATTTTATGAATATTATGGAAGAAATGGGTGTGATCGAGATTGATTCGTCTAAAGAGCTCTTTAAAATTATAAGTTCTTTTTAAGATAAAAGCGGGAATAAAAGTTTGGACTAGTCCGGTCACTTCAGCCGCATGCCAACCGAACTATGGGCCAAAACTCTTAACTTTGGGGACCCCAACGAAACTGGAAAACCTAGGCGTAGATGGTGTGATGATGCCTACTCAAAGGACTGGCAGGCAAAAGCGCAAGACAGAAACGGAGAGCCGAGTTGGAAAGCCTTTGACCAACAATGGCATCTAGCGGTCTCTAAATAAATTTATATAAAAGCTTTTTTTAAATACTTACCTGTTTTGCTAAAGGTCATCAAATTAACAGTTAGGTATGAGAACCCTCAGCTTCAAAGCCGGTCGATATTTCCTCAAAACTTTACTCACCAAAAACAATTTATTAAAGCGGTAGCGAAACTCCATAAATATTCATTTTAGACTCGGATATAAAAAGATGCCCAAATAAGGAGTACCTCTAAGCCTCAATCTTTTCCTCGTTACTCGAAACCTCTTCAATTTTTAATTCGCCGGCAAAACGGTGGCTTTCCAGCGGCCAGTAATTAAAAAGAAAAAGAAAAAGTGTTTTGTCAAACCCGGAGATTAAAAAGCGATTCCTATTATCAAGAAGCTGGGCGCTAGCAACAAGAGAGATAATCTTAACGGAGGTTTTTGAACGAGCAAAGTTCTGTAAGGGCTCTTACAGACAAGGTGACAGTGTCGACACCTGTCTCCGACGCGGTCGCGGTGTTATAAGTTTGATGATAATGTCTGTCGGTCTGTCTGTGGCAACGTAGTGCTCGAAAGGGTGGACCGATTTCGATGCGGTTTTTCTACGTTGTTAGCTATGTTTGATGAAAATCGGTTTAGCCGTTTATAAGTTTTCGGGGTTAACACGTGAAAGACAGGGTACCTAGCAAATAAAAGATAGCGCTACGGATATCATTTCAGGCTTTAAGGTTTTGTCAAACAAAATGTACCGAAGTACCGATCAAATGTTATGTCGGTCAATAGGTCTGCTACGAAACGGTTTATCGCACAACTGTGGTACTTTCGAAATCGTATCGGCAATTCCGCTACTCATCACTAGATGCCGTTCTTGACAGTCGGTAGTTTTTTTGTTTGCCAAACAAATAAACTTGTTGATAGTTGTGACAGATTGACACATGCCACGCGACTGTTTGCAAAAGTCGGCGACCGTCGCGCGACGTCATCGACCGTCTGTTACAAACTATCATACTGTCGTCCGTCTGTAAGGGCCCTAAGTCTACTTAAACAATCCGGCTTTTATACTTATGTCTTCTTCTTCTTCCTTACTTTATCCCACTGTACGTTGGGTCAGTCGACAGCATGCGACCTTTTTGTTCCTTGTCATGGCCCTTGTCATATTATTTTCACCCGACTTTCAAAAAAGAGGAGGTTATCAATCGTCGCAATCATTTTCTTTATTTATGTTCATTGATTATTCGATGACGCCTGGACCAATTTGGAGAATTCTTTTTTCGTTTGAAAGGACATACATGTCAGGTGGCACCGTAATTTTTTAAAAAAATGGTTGCATGGTATAGTGTAGTAATCTGTTTTTAGTTTTGAAAAAATATTGTTCATATCCTTAACGCAATCCATTTGCCTTTTTTATGGCTTTAATCTGTTCTTAAATAAGGCTTTTTAACTTACTTAAAAAATAATCTTTCAGCTTTGATTATTGTGTATTCAAAATGTAAAAAATCTTATACCTTTAAACGAGCAATTCTTGTATGTATGTATGTATATATATATATTTATTTATAAATTTCTGTGATCTCGAAAACGGCTCTAACGATTTTGCAGAAAATTTGTATATGGGGGTTTTCGGGGGTAAATAATCGATCTATATTAGTTTTATGTTTGGGAAAACGCGTGTTTTCGAGTTTTCATGCGTTTTTCTTTCCACGCAGAATATGGTCGCTAATTTCGTCGCGCCGCGACCGCCTTGATTTAGCTCAGTGGTTAAGGATAGCGACTGCTAGAAAGAGTGTTACGGGTTCGAATCCCACTCGGTGACTTAGGTACTTTTGTTTTTTTTATGTTTAAGTTTATATTTTTTTTTTGCTTTGTTTTTAGACAAGTTTAAAAAAAATTAGTTAATGTTTGAGATGTAACCGAGCAAAGCTCGGTCGCCCAGGTACTGTTACTTATTACTTCAAAATAGGCGGAGGTCATCAAGTCGAATGTAAATATATATGTTTTTTTTCTCGAAAACGCCTAGACTAATTTGTAAAATTCTTTTTTTGCTTTTTGCTTGTCAGGTGTTGAAACTTTATTGAAATCCGTCGCGTAGTTGGGTGTTTGAGTCGAAATTTCTATGTCTATGAAAAAATCTGTGCAAAACATCTTAATAATTCTTGTAAGCAACTGACCTAATAACTAAAATAGACACAGAAAACCTCCGAAACTACATTTCCAACAAAAACTTTCCTATAAAGTATACTGGGGACTAATCATAAACAGTCATACGCTGAGGTCATTCAACCCGGCGATACTCTGATCCAATTTGTTTGTTTACGCTCGTGCTCCTTGTTTACGCAATTTGAGATATCGCTTAGCTCATCTTAATGTAGAGCAGGAGGAAATGCGAGGGAGGAAAAATGAGCAGGGTCATAAAATAGTTTCGTAACGTGGGATTAAGATAAGACATTTGTGACCAATTTTTCGCGACACTCTTCACACATTTAGTTTTTGTCATGTAACCTTTTGGTGTACCTAATAAATAAAAAGAAGAGTTTACTTATTTATTTTACTATAATCTTATTCTTTTGTTACAAGTGTATGTATACCCAATATAATAAAAAAGAAAACTTAACGCGTCTTCTAGTACGGAGGGTTTTAAGTTTTTTTATGTCACTTGATTTCCATCTAAGTATGGACCACACTTGGAGTTGCTTAACTTTCGTAAGCGCTGCAGGCAACTGCGAATACATATTACAATATGTATTCGCAGTTGCTACAGAGCTCCTCACATTGTATCCGTAGTTCAACAAACCCTCAGAAAATCTTATGACATATTTAAAAGACGTGAGAAGGCGTGAGATTAGTAAATAACGGATCCGGTACACAAAGCGAGTGCCTTGAGCTAAACGTCTGAGTTTTATCCGGATTCTATTCAGATAAAAAGGTTGCTTCAATAGGTTTGAAACGTTGCTGCTTCCACTTGATTCTCGATTTTTTTTTAAATTATTGCACGCATTTTATGCTGAGCGTTGAGGAGGAGAGTGCTCTGTTCTAAACATGTCAGGGTCAAGCATTTTGTGTCTTTTATATTCGTATAACACTAATACAATAATTTAACTAAGTACAGAGATATGAAGAACAACCGTTTTATAAACACATTTGTGGAAAATGTCAAGCATTTATCAAAAATTATTTCAAAAAAATTGTTTGTGGACGTCTAAATCACTGTATGTGCCATAATTACTACGGAGTATTTTAAGATTTTTTTATCTCACTTGATATCCATCCAAGTGTGGACTAAACTTGGAGTTATTTAACGTTTGCTACCGAGCTCCTCACCCTTCAACAAATCCTTCAGAAAATCTTATGTAATATTTAAAAGACGTGTGAAGGCGTGAGATTTGTAAATAACGGAACCGGTACACAAAGCGAGTGCCTTGAGCTAAACGTTTGAGTTTTATCCGGATTCCATTCAGATAAAAAGGTTGCTTCAATAGGTTTGAATCTTTGCTGCTTCCACTTGATTCTCGATTTGTTTTTAAATTATTGCACGCATCATATGCGGCGCGTTGAGTAGTGATGTGCCGTTCCCAAATTCCCGTTTCCGGGGAACGTTCCTCATTCCCGTTTACGGGAATGTTCCCGGGAACATTCCCAATTTCAGGGAAACGTTCCCGTCTCAATTTTATTTTTTCATCATATGAATGTTTTCTGCTATAGGTAGTTAAGTATTCTTAATATGTATATTCATCAGCAGATCAAATATCAAAATAATTCTTTTATAACACATAATTTTAAACCTATTACCAAGAAAGTCGGCACGTTCAAAGGGCCAATTTCATATTTTTAAATAATTGTATAACATACTAATGACCATAAAACAATAAAAATGTTTTTTATTCTCGATTAATAAGATGTATATCCTATGTAAACGGGTCTCGTTCCCGGCATCAAGGAAACGTTCCCGGCAACAAGGGAACGTTCCCTAGAAATTTGGAAACGTTCCCAGGGAACGTTCCCACATTTTTTGGAAATGTTATGAATTATTGGAAATATTTAAATTATAACCATATTAAGAAATGCTTTTACATAAGTTTAATTCATTTGCATTGATAAAAAAATTGTCTGATATATAAAATTATAACTTTCCCAGACATTTCCAATTTTTGGGAACGTTCCCGGGAATGATTTTGGAAATCTGGGGAATGTGGGAACGTTCCCGGGAACGGCACATCTAGCGTTGAGGGAGTGCTCTTTTCTAAACATGTCAGGGTCAAGCATTTTGTGTCTTTTATATTCGTATAACACTAATACAATAATTTAACTAAGTACAGAGATATGAAGAACAACCCTTTTATAAACACATTTGTAGAAAATGTCAAGCATTTTTCTAAAATGATTTCAAAAAAATTGTTTGTGGACGTCTAAAGCACTGTATGTATGTGCCATAATGACTACGGAGTATTTCAAGATTTTTGTATCTCACTTGATATCCATCCAAGTGTGGACTAAACTTGGAGTTACTTAACGTTTGCCACCGAGCTCCTCACCCTTCAACAAATCCCTCAGAAAATCGTATGTAATATTTAAAAGACGTGTGAAGGCGTGAGATTTGTAAATAACGGATCCGGTACACAAAGCGAGTGCCTTGAGCTAAACGTCTGAGTTTTATCCGGATTCTATTCAGATAAAAAGGTTGCTTAAATGGGTTTGAATCTTTGCTGCTTCCACTTGATTCTCGATTCGTTTTTAAATTATTGCACGCATCATATGCGGCGCGTTGAGGGAGTGCTGTGTTCTAAACATGTCAGGGTCAAGCATTTTGTGTCTTTTATATTCGTATAACACTACTACAATAATTTAACTAAGTACAGAGATATGAAGAACAACCCTTTTATAAACACATTTGTAGAAAATGTCAAGCTTATAACAAAAATGATTTCAAAAATTGTTCGTGGACGTCCAGATGTCTGTATGTATGTGCCATAATTACTACGGAGTATTTCAAGATTTTTTTATCTCACTTGATATCTATCCAAGTGTGGACTAAACTTGGAGTTATTTAACGTTTGCCACCGAGCTCCTCACCCTTCAACAAACCCTCAGAAAATCATATGTAATATTTAAAAGACGTGAGAAGGCGTGAGATTAGTAAATAACGGATCCGGTACACAAAGCGAGTGCCTTGAGCTAAACGTCTGAGTTTTATCCGGATTCTATTCAGATAAAAAAGTTGCTTCAATGGGTTTGAATTCGCTGTATTTTGACTTGATTCTCGATTTTTTTTTAAATTATTGCACGCATTTTATGCGGAGTGTTGAGGGAGTGCTCTGTTCTAAACATGTATGTATGTGCCATAAATTACTACGGAGTATTTCAAGATTTTTTTATCTCACTTGATATCCATCCAAGTGTGGACTAAACTTGGAGTTACTTAACGTTTGCTACCGAGCTCCTCACCCTTCAACAAACCCTCAGAAAATCATATGTAATATTTAAAAGACGTGAGAAGGTGTGAGATTAGTAAATAACGGATCCGGTACACAAAGCGAGTGCCTTGAGCTAAACGTCTGAGTTTTATCCGGATTCTATTCAGATAAAAAGGTTGCTTCAATAGGTTTGAAGCTTTGCTGCTTCCACTTGATTGTCGATTTATTTTTAAATTATTGCACGCATCATATACGGAGCGTTGAGGGAGTGCTCTGTTCTAAACATGTCAGGGACAGGCATTTTGTGTCTTTTATATTCGTATAACACTAATACAATAATTTAACTAAGTACAGAGATATGAAGAACAACCCTTTTATAAACACATTTGTAGAAAATGTCAAGCTTATAACAAAAATGATTTCAAAAAATTGTTCGTGGCCGTCCAGATGTCTGTATGTATGTGCCATAAATTACTACGGAGTATTTCAAGATTTTTTTATCTCACTTGATATCCATCCAAGTGTGGACTAAACTTGGAGTTACTTAACGTTTGCCACTGAGCTCCTCACCCTTCAACAAACCCTCAGAAAATCTTATGTAATATTTAACAGACGTGTGAAGGCGTGAGATTAGTAAATAACGGATCCGGTACACAAAGCGAGTGCCTTGAGCTAAACGTCTGAGTTTTATCCGGATTCTATTCAGATAAAAAGGGTTTGTTGTTGCTTCAATGGGTTTGAAGCTTTGCTGCTTCCACTTGATTCTCGTTTTTTTTAAATTATTGCACGCATCATATGCGGCACGTTGAGGGAGAGCTCTGTTCTAAACATGTATGTATGTGCCATAAATTACTACGGAGTATTTCAAGATTTTTTTATCTCACTTGATATCCATCCAAGTGTGGACTAAACTTGGAGTTATTTAACGTTTGCTACCGAGCTCCTCACCCTTCAACAAATCCCTCAGAGAATCTTATGTAATATTTAAAAGACGTGTGAAGGCGTGAGATTTGTAAATAACGGATCCGGTACACAAAGCGAGTGCCTTGAGCTAAACGTCTGAGTTTTATCCGGATTCTATTCAGATAAAAAGGTTGCTTCAATAGGTTTGAATCTTTGCTGCTTCCACTTGATTCTCGTTTTTTTTTAAATTATTGCACGCATTTTATGCGGAGCGTTGAGGGAGTGCTTTGTTCTAAACATGTCAGGGTCAAGCATTTTGTGTCTTTTATATTCGTATAACACTAATACAATAATTTAACTAAGTACAGAGATATGAAGAACAACCCTTTTATAAACACATTTGTAGAAAATGTCAAGCATTTATCAAAAATTATTTCAAAAAAATTGTTTGTGGACGTCTAAATGACTGTATGTATGTGTCATAATTACTACAGAGTATTTCAAGATTTTTTTATCTCACTTGATATCCATCCAAGTGTGGACTAAACTTGGAGTTACTTAACGTTTGCCACCGAGCTCCTCACCCTTCAACAAATCCCTCAGAAAATCTTATGTAATATTTAAAAGACGTGAGAAGGCGTGAGATTTGTAAATACCGGATCCGGTACACAAAGCGAGTGCCTTGAGCTAAACGTCTGAGTTTTATCCGGATTCTATTCAGATAAAAATATTGCTTCAATGGGTTTGAAGCTGCGCTGTATTTTCACTTGATCCTACTTTTTTTTTTCAATATGATTGGACTGGACGCCTCATAAGCAAAGCGTCGAGGGAGTGCTCTACTCTAAATATGTCAGTGTGAAGCATTTTTCTAGGCTTAAACTGTCTTTTTAGGGTTCCGTAGTAAACTAGGAACCCTTATAGTTTCGCCATGTCTGTCTGTCTGTCTGTCTGTCTGTCCGTCCGCGGTCCTACTCAGAAACTATAAGTACTAGAAAGCTGTAATTTGGCATGGATATGTATATCAATCATGGCAAAAAAGTCGTAAAATAAAATATGGAAATATTTTTTTTTTTAGGGTAGCTGCCGTACAAATAAAGAGGAAGTCAATATTTTTTTTCTCTATAAACACATTGTGTGGGGTAGCGTTGTATAGGTCTTTCAAAAATATTGTGAGCTTGCGAACACCATTTTTTGATTTAGGGATCCGTGTCTGAAATATTTAGGTTTAAAGTAAAATTTTTTGTTAAAGTCACATGTCCCCTACATCTATCTGCTAAACGGTTATGTATGGACACGTGAAAAAAATCACAGCTATAGCATATATAAGGTAGTTTAAAGAAAAACTATCAGAGCTAAGTAGGGTTAACAAATTAAAAAGTTATAGGCGATCAACTTATTAAATGTACTGAAAGGAAAATTTCATACAAATTCAATAGATACTTAGACGTTTTAGACGTTTTTAGTAAGCATGAACTCAAAGTTGACATTTACAGCTACGGAACCCTACACTGAGCGTGGCCCGACACGCACTTGGCCAACTATTTATATTTGACGGAGCAGGAGATGACCTGCGCCGAACTCACTAAAAGTGTGACGATAAATACAGCGCTCCACCTCGCGCTGTATCATGGATTCCAACCACATGTGTCTGAATACCCCTGGCCCACACAGTTATTGAATCTGTGTCCACCTGGGCTTATCGTCTAGCTGAAACAACTATCATTGTAATAAATCGGTTTACCAAATCCTCATCTATTACAACAATCACAATTAAAGAAGTTATGGCCAAGCCCACAGCACACTACACAAAGGAGATGTTCACAGTAAGGCGGTCCGCACAAGACTGGGGCGCTCGTCGCTACGGCGACCGCTTTTATACTTGTCGAAACATTTGAAATTATAACAGTTATGTTTTGAAGTAAACAACTTTCTGTTTGCACAACTAAACCTATACTAACTATAATAAAGGGGATTATATTGAACTCGCCGACACGGCCAACCTGACATGCGTACGCCCTCGTACGCGCTTTCAATAATAATTTAAACTAGTAAGTAGCATAGTTAGAAATAACCATAAAATGATTCTGATCTAGCTCGACAATAAGCGCCTCACAAAATTATAACAAAATTTAAACTCGCCAAAATTCTACTCCAGAGTGCCACAATACTACTTTTCTGAACCGGTCTTTTGTTTGTCCTTCAGCCAATATTCGTACAGGAATAATTATAAAGAAATCATGACTAAGGGATTTTTTGCGCATTGCTTACGTATTCAATCATTCGAATCAACAAAATTCATGAATCAATTCAAAAGAATCAATTTTTAACTCGTTGACACTGCCATCTTGACAGTAAACCCGTCCTCGGGTTTCATATTTAAGATCAACACAAAGCATAAAGATACACCGTTCGGCCAAACCTGACCAAAACGAAGCTTTAGTTAATTTCTGTTTCTGTTAGAAGTCTTGCTATACAACGAGGCAATGCTGCCCGTATCTTAGTTACCCTGCCCTGCGATCGTGGTGATGTAGGGTCTATTTTATTTATTTAATATAATGTTTTTCTTAAATAGTTTTTTTTTTGTTGGGTTGTTATATTTTAGTTCTTGTTTTATTATTTTAATTTAGGTAGGTTAAATTAGTTTTTAGTGAAATTAATTATTGTGTACTGTATTTATTTATTTTCTGCAATAATTAACCTTTTATAATGGTTTAAACAATCTATAATAAACTCAAAACAAGCAATAAACATCGATAAATCTTAACATTGAATCGGATACTAAAAACTTCATGTCAATATTCAGCGATCACATGTTAAAAGTTTTTATTAATCACATGTTCCCTTTACCAGTTATGACAATTAAATTGAGTCAAAACTAATAAAAATTCTACATTTCACGATGTTAGAAAAAAAGATACAGTAATTATTAATTGAGTCAGAACTCAGAAGAGATCACCAAGACATATTAACAAAACATTAATTATTAGCTCAAAATCATCGGAGATCAGAATTGCCATCGTTGTCCTCACACTATAACGCGTATTACCACCTGTGATCACCAGGTCCACTTGACCTTATAATTTCATCCAGAAACTCGACCTCCACAAGAGCCGACCGCATACTGCCCACTCACGGACTACGGGTCAACTCTAGTACGGTCACAACAAAACAAACAATGCAATTCATCACTCTACCTATGGCAAAAAAGCCTTCTGCTATGCTATCGGTCTTCCTAATGAGCTTCTCTGGCTCCCGCATCCTTCTCAACCTATCACGGAAACACTTGTGTATTTGCTTTGAGTTTCATGCCCGGAAAGCATCTCGATTTTTCAAATAATTGAACAGGTGAAAAATCGTCATAATGATTCAAGTAGTTATACGTAAGAACAACCGGAATTATCTAGGTTTAGAATGTGGTGCGAACAGTATGCTGCACCCCCCGATTACATCCAACCATCAGAGGCGCTACCGCCAGGTCATAAACTGCCATGGGCTACTTGGAGGTGCTTGAATTGCCTCCGAACTGAAGTAGGCCGATAGACCAAGCAGAAGTACAGGGCGATTGTGGACATGACGATTAGATCATTAGATCACCTCTATGCCCTACCAGCTGTACCGTGCTAGACCTATACTCTGCCTCGGAGGGAAGCGTAAAAGTGGCAACGTTTTCGAAGAACAAAATTAAAAATTCAAGCCACCGTCACGATAAGAAGAAGAAGTGAAAATAAACTTCAACTGGGTAGATAATATACGCTATTTTCCAATAAGTCAAATCAGACACCCTCCTCCAAACGTAAAAACAAACAGTTTCCACTGTTTGCACTTCGACTGCACTGGGACTTTGTATGAAATACAGGCAGATGACGACACAGATCCCCGGAGCCAAACGACGCTTTTACCATCAGCCCTTCCGCAATAATAAATCCAAAACTACGCTAAAATGGATACGTTCAAAGGCAAGCGACACTACTTTGCGACACTTTACCCCGCCAACACCACAAAATAATTCATCCTTGGCTCAGGAAAATACCCAACTGTCAACAAAAACAAACGTTTACAGTACTTTTGTTACACTAAAGCGTGGCTAGAATACAGTTAAAGCGTTTGCAACTTAATCTTTTTGCTACGGACTTCCTAACAATAAAATAACATTGCTTATCAGTACGATATTTTTTGAATTTAGCTACAATATCACAATATTTACTCGACTTTAACTATCCAGATTAAAATTTACTCAAGTTACTTCAGTTAACCTAAAACACAGTAAATAATAAATTAATGGTAAAATATTATTACTCACATACTAAACGGTGAAGGGTCCTTTTAAATAAAATCATCACCATGATCATCATCATGGTAGGCTCGCCGTCACCTCTTCATCATCACTACCTCTTTATCAATAATATCTTCATCGTCATCACTATCTCTTCATTACCAATATCATCATCATCACCCTGGTCATTATCTCATAATAATCTTTATAAAAGTTATTATAATATTTAGCTTATCTTAAGTCCAATACTAGGCAAAGGCTAGGAGAACTTATCTCTTCAACTTTACGAATAATGAAGTACGTAACGTACCTAATAACTATCATTTTACACCAGTATTCACACGTAAGCTTATAAGACGCTAATA
This sequence comes from Acrobasis consociella, assembly GCA_963555685.1. Taxonomy (NCBI): domain Eukaryota; kingdom Metazoa; phylum Arthropoda; class Insecta; order Lepidoptera; family Pyralidae; genus Acrobasis; species Acrobasis consociella. The sequence goes on from OY743118.1 coordinate 3,150,226, forward strand.
ATTATAATTTAAAATACTCAAACTAGACTTTTTGTTAGGATACTAATTGGCGCCACTGCCAGCTCCGACTAACAGTGACTTATGCCACCTTCAGTGATGTTAAGCTCATCTATCAACTCATGACGATAAGATCAAGTCACTAAGCTTAGCAGATAATACACGTTCTTATTTAAAATAGCGAAATCATAATTATTTTTTGCTTGCATAGTGGTCAAAAGACTAGACATTATTCTATTTTATGTTTTAAAACCAAAGGTTTTTGAAATAAATTGCTTTCTGCTCTACTCTTAAATCGAAAAAAATATAAAAACTCACCAGGTTATCTTTGCGACTCAGCAGATAAGGTTACGACACAGAAATACACACGATATCAACTCGCTTTTTCACTTCACCTCACTTCACCAGGAATCTCTAGCGCCTGCGGCACTGCCGCTGACTCCAACTCGGCCGCAATACGTGGCCAGCAGTTATGGTTCACTTGTTAGCACTTTAGCAACTTTGCAGAAGTAGCTGAAACTAAACACACGTTAGGTATCTTTACACTGATCGCTTCACTCTCGTTAGCACCATTACTGACGCTAAAGGTTGTCACACAGACCGGCTGACATTCAGATAGACTTGTCACACAGACGGTTGACAGACAGACGGTTGACAGACAGACGCTTGTCACACAGACGTTTGTCACACAGACGCTTGTCACACAGACGCTTTGTTACAGAGACGGTTTGTCACACAGACGTTTGTCACACAGACGTTTGTCACACAGACGTTTGTCACACAGACGTTTGTCACACAGACGCTTGTCACACAGACGCTTGTCACACAGGCGCTTTGTCACACAGACGCTTTGTCACACAGACGCTTTGTCACACAGACGTTTGTCACACAGACGTTTGTCACACAGACGTTTGTCACACAGACGTTTGTCACACAGACGCTTGTCACACAGACGCTTGTCACACAGACGCTTGTCACACAGACGCTTTGTCACACAGACGCTTTGCCACACAGACGCTTGTCACACAGACGTTTGTCACACAGACGTTTGTCACACAGACGCTTGTCACACAGACGCTTGTCGAACAGACGGTTGTCACACAGACCATTTGTCACACAGACCATATGCAACACAGGATGGGTTGCGATACTAAAACCAGAGCCGTCAATGACCCCAAAAGTTATCGACACATTGCACTGCTAAACTCCATCCAAAAACTATTAAAAAGGCTAAGACTGAAGTCACGACACCAGCTCTATAGGATTGACTGTTGAAAAACCACTTTACCATCAAAAAGAATAGAATTTGAATCCACCTATGTGGATACAACCATCAACCCCACTGAAAAACTCTCAGGGTTCTTTCTCCCACGCAGATGCCAGCTCCACAGAATGAGAACTGGATGGGGACGAACTAGATGGTTTGAATTCCGGTGCGACTGGATTGACTCCCCAGCTTGCGGATGTGGCGCGCCTGAATAAGACATAGACCACATTATTCGAGACTGCCGGAAGACTGGTTCACCCTTACTGTGACTCCGCAAGCCCTCACTCAAGAACCTTGACGCTCCGTATCCTTGTGAATTTTTACTCCTGTGGCAAACTGAAAATACGGGTCCATCATCTCTGGACAATTTAAAAGACGGACTAATTATAATCACGCTCTTTGGACCCTGTCGAACACTTCACCCCTATTCTCCCATGGATTCACTCAAGTGGGCAAAAGATTCAGATCCAACTTCTGATGACGGAGCAGGAGATGACCTACGCCGAACTCACTAAAAGTGTGACGATAAATACAGCGCTCCACCTCGCGCTGTATCATGGATTCCAACCACATGTGTCTGAATACCCCTGGCCCACACAGTTATTGAATCTGTGTCCACCTGGGCTTATCGTCTAGCTGAAACAACTATCATTGTAATAAATCGGTTTACCAAATCCTCATCTATTACAACAATCACAATTAAAGAAGTTATGGCCAAGCCCACAGCACACTACACAAAGGAGATGTTCACAGTAAGGCGGTCCGCACAAGACTGGGGCGCTCGTCGCTACGGCGACCGCTTTTATACTTGTCGAAACATTTGAAATTATAACAGTTATGTTTTGAAGTAAACAACTTTCTGTTTGCACAACTAAACCTATACTAACTATAATAAAGGGGATTATATTGAACTCGCCGACATATTCATATTGCACTAATGCAATAATATAAGTACTAGGATATGAAGAATAACCCTTTCAAAACACATTTGTAGAAAATGTAAAGCATATAACAATAATGATTTCAAAAAATTGATTGTGGACGTCCGGATGTCAGTGTGTGCTACGATTACGCTCAAAATATTAAGTTAAGAAAATAAAATGACACAAAATAATGGCACTTTTACTGATCGTATCCATTTTTAAAGTGATTTTCATTATTTAACTCCAACTATGACATCATTAGTCCATCATCATCATCAACAGGTCTTTTTGTCTACACTGTAGGAGCATGACCATGCAGGTATATATTATAAGATATGTAATGTAATATATAATAAAAAATTTATATTTAATTATTTTTTTGCGCCGCAATAATTTATCTGTTTATCCCTATGGTTGACTGGGAGAGAACGCTCTTAGCGTTAAATCCGCCAATTGTAAACAATTTGTAATTGTGGATCAATAGAGTTTAATAAATAAATAAATAACCCTCTGTACTACCAGAGAGGATCATTAAGTCTTTATGTCATACATATTTCATAAAAAGTTTTGTTTTGCCATTTAGAAAGTAAAAGTGACTGATTTGAGTTGTTGGAAGCTAGCGAATTGCACTGCAGTACACTAAACTTCAAACCAGATCATCTAACAAAGCAACCCGGAACACATAAGATCAAAAGGGACGTCCTAAGAAGTCTTATTAACTTTTACAATTGTAGATCGTGTTCTAGTTGAAGTGTAAATTGAATTTATTGTGAGTTAGTCGACTCCCCGTTTCAGTTATTGCGAGAGACTCAGCTAATTGTTTGCCGACTCACGCTTCTAACATTAATAACCTGCACTGAAACACTCAGTAATAAAATTAAGAACCATTCTCCCAGTAGTTTACACTATTTTCTGTTACTCTAAAATAAGTTTCTACTCTTTAGGTGACAAAAAGGAGGACTCTTTATATTTGGATGAATGTAAATATGTTTGATAATACAACCATGTGGTAGTAAGCCCTGTAGTTTCCGACAAAGTATGAATAGGGCCACTTCATGTCCTCCCGTGGATGTGTTAGAAGGCGACTTAGGAAATACAAGCTAAACAAAGATTATAAACAACAGTGAGACCGCTCCAAGGCCAGTGAGGAGAGTGTAGGCCAAGTCCTCTGGCTGCTCTGGCCAAGTATGGCTCAGGTAGTACAGAGAGGGTCGTGCTCCTGCAGAGGAGACAAAGATACCTGATGATGATGATAATGTTTGTTATTGAAGTGAAATTTTTTTGAGATGGAAAAAATCATAGAATGCTTGGCACTGTTACTGTTATAGTAACCGACACTAAGTTTTCACTACAGTCGGCACTCCCGCAGTGCCACTGTTCTTTTTTTATACACGCAAGTTAGTCTTATTTCAACAGATGAAGATCTGGTAATGAAATCCTCGGGAAATTAAGGGAACTCCTCAAGTATTCTAAGCACACCTTTGTCAATAAATCAAACGTTTGCATTTAGAGAGCGTGTTTTGGTGAAGTTCAATTTCAGGTCTTTTTCCTTAGATCCGATGAAAAAGACCTGAGATTGAAGACGCTTATTTTTGTTTTCAATTATATTGGAAGGGTATGTGTAGGTATAGGCTACGAGTTTGATCGTGACACTTCCATTGGGGAGAGGTGAGGTCCGAGGAGCTTGTGACGCAATGGGAGTGCGCATTATTAGCGCTTTCGTAAGTAAAGCGATAAATAAATATAAATAAATAAATATATAGGGACAAATTACACTGATTGAGCAGTGTAATTTGTGCAATTGAGGGATCACGTCCGGTATCTGGATGTTTATCTATATATGTATTTGTTATAAAATATAGTATCGTTGAGTTAGTATCCCATAACACAAGTCTCGAACTTACTTTGGGGCTAGCTCAATCATTGTAATTTGTCCCTATATATTTATTTATTTATTTATATTAATTTATAAAAAGTTAAATACTAACACAAACCATCTTAAAAATATAACAAACGATGCAAGTTATTATATTATTATTTTTGTGAAAAATCTTGAGGATGTTATAAAATTTTCAATTTACAATAAAAGCTCGAGTTAATTAAAGCTTCGCAGTGGAACTTTTTATGGCTCCTTCAAACGTGACGAAAATGAGCTTTCAGTTTCGGATCAGCTGACTAACGTTCACTTCTTGGTGGGAGATCTTTTTCTTAGGGATACAATACAATACAATACCCTTTATTGCACAAAATAACTAAATACAGAATATAACTATCTTAAAAACTAGGAAATGCGCAAAAGGTGGCCTTATCGCTAAGCATGATCTTCTTGGCAACCTTTGCTATATAAAAAAAAAGTAATGGAAAATTAGGTAGTGCGGGGTGGTCAATATAAAAAAACATCTTAGTAAAGGATCTTAGTCTTATCTGAATTCAGTCAGTCAAAATCGTTTTTTATCTTTGGATATTTGTATCACTTAATAATTGTCAATTTTTCTTTTGCTTATTCGGTTTAGGACAGCGCTTATCTTTCGATGTCATAATAGGTAGTTATTGACGTCAGACCATTTACTTACAGCTAAGTTTATTGCCGCTTCCTAAGCGCAAGTACCGAAGCGGTAACAAACTGTACTGCAGCATTTTATCCAAAAACGTCAATTTACAAAGATACTGGTATTAAAAAAGATAATGTGGACTGAGAATACATTGTTGTCACAATTATTAATTAAGTATAAAGTCATTACAATTAAAAATATTGCCACAAATGACATTTTAACTCACACCCTTCCCGTCTTTACCCTAAATGCATTTCCAATAAGGGGGTTTCCTGAATCAAAAATTATTATTTGGTACTATTTGGTCTGCTTCTCTACCCGCGCAGATCGTAAAAGCCGATCGAGGGAATGGGCAAAAATGCGAATCATATTAACAGGCGATGCGGCTAGCAACCTATCACTGTATTGTTTGCTTTTCCATCTTCTCGCCCACCATGACGCTAAAAGTGGCTTTTTGGTCTTGCTGCCCTGGGCTCTGCATAGAATCGCAAGACCCAAAACGCTCTGTCTGCCCCATTAGGGATAAAGACGTGATAGTATGTATGTATGTACTATTTGGTAAATAGAATAAAACGTCACAAAATGATTTCACGTGTCTTTGACAATATATATTTCCAACGTGATTTCAGATGGGCGGTCTTGCGGCTCTAAGCAGACAGAGACCGTGGCCGTAAGACCCAAAGGCCATTTTAAGACAACAGCTTTATTATAACAAGCTATCATTTTATCTAAAACAATGAACTTGAAAGCTTAAAGTGCTGACCAGTCATACGAGCATCCAAACTCAGTGGAATTGTGTCGTTTCATTGCAGAGTTTCTAAGGCCATCTTCCGGCTCCGTCATCAGAGCAACTCCACGTATCATAATATTGCATTGTCACGCGATATACGTATTCCTGCAAAATTTCAGATTTCGGAAACGAGGAAGTGGGTCAAATTTAACTTAATTGATTACAGACAGATACAGACAGACAGACAGCGGGACAGGCGAAGCTAAATAAAAGCTTGTGAAAAGGAATTGAAATTGTGATGTGTTGCTTGTCAGATACGGTCACCAGAACGTCTTTGTAGATAATAGAAAACTAATTGAGATTACATTTTAAGTATACAAACGGAATTTGCTTATAATAATACCACAGGAGCTCTTCCTGTACAATTAGATGCAACTGATTAAAACAATGCACTAAGTTTTCAGGGCTGCAGAGCCCCTATGGAGCCATTGCAAGAATGGGATGCATACAGAGGACTTATCTTTTATTAAAATCTTGTAAAGTCACTCGCAGCTGCCCAGAGTTGGCTTCTGCGAAGAAAGCCCGCTGTGGACGAAAGATTGTTGCGACAAATCGCAAGTACACAAATCTCAACTGATTTATTTTCCATGTTTTTTTACTTTTTGTCTTATTTTAATGAAACTTTTATAGATGGAAACATGGAAGGTTTCTTTCATCAACTACAATGCTTTTTTTTCTCCGACTAAATTATTAACGAATGCACTTAGCATTTGAATTCCGCATGACGTCACTGTTTCGTATGATTTGTACAGGGCGGTTACGTTAAAAGTAAATGACTTAGATGTTTTGTATCACTGTTAATTTTGACATGGTTGATAAAGCCACAGCTGGATATAAGCCCTTTGTCTGCGCCATCCATAACGGGATGTCGCAGTAAATTTTTGAAAGCTGATGCTGATAAGTCTGATAAACTTAAAAATGTGGGTGTTTATTTTTTGATAAACTATCAAAAACATCAGACTAAGTAGAATATATAAATACTTTTTTATTATTACAATCTATTTATCTTAAAAGTATCTATGTATGTGTTACCTCATTTGATTTGTACACAAGCCATGTCTAGAGTCTGATCACGGAGATGGAAGGTGGTCCAACTCCATCGACTTTAGGCTTATTAAGTTTGTCTTCATGAGTACTAAGGCCTTACAAAAAACCGAATTAAAAAAAAAATCTCTTATGTTCCGTGTTACGTCTCTATTGCATTGTAGCGAATAGCCGGTTTTAAAGTTGCAGTGTGCACTTGACAATGCTGATAATTTTAGATTCGGTAAAATATTTTGGAGCGCATCCAGAACGAGTGTTTTTTTTTATTTATCTCACGTTTCAGTAGTTCTGTGAGCACTTTATCATATTGCAATTACATTTAGTGAACTTAATTTTTAACCAACGATAAAAAGAGGAGTGTTATAAGTTTGACGATAAGGTTCGCTGATCAGTCTGTCTGTTTGTCAGTGACATCGAACGAATTCACCAATTTCGATGTTTTTTTACGTGAAAGCAAGTCCCTTGCGATGGTTCTTAGCTATGTTTGATGAAAATCGGTTGAGCCGTTTAAAAGTTATTGGGGGCCAATCCATACTATCACGTCTTTATCCCTAATGGGGCAGACAGAGCATTCCGGATCTTGCGGCTCTATGCAGAGCCTAGGGCCGCAAGACCCAAAAGCCACTTTTAGCGTCATGGTGGGCGAGAAGATGGAAAAGCAATCAATACAGTGATGGGTTGCTAGCCGCATCGCCTGTTAACATGATTTGCATTTTTGCCCATTCCCTCGATCGGCTTTTACGATCTGCGTGGGAAGAGAAGCAGCTGGTACATTCTAAGTTTTTTTTTTATTTCTCCCAGACCAGCATGGGAGATTGAAGGATTGGGGGCCAAGGCTTGTAAAATAGGGCTTTCTCTTGCAAAAAATAGATGGCGCCATGAATAGTTATATTGTTACTTCCGCTGTTCATTACTAGATGGCGTTTTGGACATTCGGTTTTGTTTAAATATTTGCCTAGCAAATAAACTAAAAATGGAACACCTGATGGATAACCACAATGGCCCAGCTAAAATATAAGAAATATAAAAATGACGCCTTAGCAAAAATTGTTCAGCCTGATGAGCAATTTTGTCGATGCAAATGAAGTCTCAGGCATCAAAAATAAATATTTGATTCTTGATTCTTTCGAAATGAAAATCTCATCCAATTTCATATCACAAGGAACATGACAAGGCACTCAATGAAATCAAGAAATAAAAAATGGCCATGAACGTGCCTCAATTTTAACTTGAGAAATATCGCCCCGCATTACTTGTGTTAAGGTTTTCATGAAATTGCTGATATAAATTTCACGTTAACACAATTGCTGTAAAAAGACTTATTCGCGCATATTTTTGTGTTATGGAAATGTTATGGGTTTTTGGAAGGATACCTTCCAAAAACCCATAACATTTCCATAACACATCTTGTTCTTGTTTAACAAATCTTACGAAAGTTCTATGTGTGTTTTGAAAGTAATAAAATATCTACTAACAGATGCGTAGTCAGTATTAAATAAATAAAAAAAAAATCGAACATACATCACATAAACACACACTCCCATGCTGGTCTGGGAGAAATAAAAAAAAAAACTTAGAATGTAGGTACCAGCTGCTTCTCTTCCCATGCAGATCGTAAAAGCCGATCGAGGGAATGGGCAAAAATGCAAATCATGTTAACAGGCGATGCGGCTAGCAACCCATCACTGTATTGATTGCTTTTCCATCTTCTCGCCCACCATGACGCTAAAAGTGGCTTTTGGGTCTTGCGGCCCTGGGCTCTGCATAGAACCGCAAGACCCAAAATGCTCTGTCTGCCCCATTAGGGATAAAGACGTGATAGTATGTATGTATGTATGTATGTACATCACATAAAAGTTATTTTTAATTATTCACAACAGAATCTCAATTATTTTTATGATTTCAGACGCATGACATCCACTACTAAACCTAAACATATTTAGACCAGAATTCCACAAGTTTATTTGTCAGGCAAATTAAAAAACTTGACTTTCAAGAATGCCATGTAGTGATGATAGCGGAAAGCAAAAACCTATTCTTCGATATTGATATACGTTCCTTTGGGAAGGTTTTCCAGTATTATAGACTGAATTTACCCTTAAAAGAGTTTTAAGTAAAAATTTTTAAAGCCGTTTTCCGGCAATGTAGAAAAGGGCCACCCCAAGTACTCCCGTGGATGTCATAGAAGGCGACTTAGGAAATACAAGCTAAACAAAGCTTATAAACATTAGTGAGATCTCTCCAACCCGTGTAGCCAGCAAGGAGAGTTGGCTAAGTCCTCTGGCAGCTCTGGCCAAGTATGGCTCTGGTACTACAGAGAGGGTCGTGCTCCTGCAGTGGAGATAAAAGTACCTGATGATGATGATGATGAAATTTTGTTAAATGTTATATTTAAAGAACTTAAGTATTCCTGTAAATAAATTAAACTTAGCTACAACCTCAAAGACCGGATTTCCCACAAATTTAACAGAAAATCAGTAGTAAAACTTTCTTGGATAAAAAAGAAAAATCTCTTAATTGGAAACGGAGCAAGTCGTTAGATGTATGCTTAGTTAACAAGGTTAAATAAATGAAAAGGTGCAGGGTGTAAGTGCTAAGCGATTTAGGTTTTCCACCTGACTGTGAGTAAAGGAGGGTTTTGTTTTTTGAGAGTATGTACGTATGTATATTTCTTTGGCATATTGTTTTTAGCTTAAGAGTGTCTTAATAGCCAGAATGACACAAGGTAAATCAAAAATAATAAAATGAAAACACAAAATGGCGGATTCTTAAATTTTTATTTTATTCAATACAAAATAAATGGAGTATCAAAATAAATGTTATTTAAAATGAAAAGTGTTGGTTTTATTCCAAGTTGACCCCTGATTTATAATCAATATTCTGAATTATTATGCAAATGTCAATGAGATAATATTAGTCTGATAAGAACTTCTTTTTATTTTTTATGTATGTTCACCGATAATTCGAAGACGCCTGAATCGATTTGAAATTTTATCAAAATCGGTTGTGTAGTTTGGGAGTAAAGTCACTTTTTTGTTTTGAAAAATAATTTGTAAAATTTTCTAATAGAGGCACGAGTGGTCTGCTTTTGAAAAATAATAAAGTGACACAGCTGAAGATACTTATAAGTAATTAGATAAAAATAGAGGAGGCTTTTGCCCCACTTCTTCTTCTTCTTATCGTGTGTGTTAGTGACTAACGCTAGTGTCAGAGTTTTTAAACCGCCTTAAAGGCCTCTGACATGGTTTTAGTTTTGCCACACTATCCATATAAAATCACGTTAGTGTGGGATACTCAAATATTTATTTTATTCTGTTTTTAGTATTTGCTGTAGCGGCGACAGAAATACATACATACATACATACTATCACGTCTTTATCCCTAATGGGGCAGACAGAGCATTTTGGGTCCTGCAGCCCTATGCAGAGCCCAGGGCCGCAAGACCCAAAAGCCACTTTTAGCGTTATGGTGGGCGAGAAGATGGAAAAGCAATCAATACAGTGATGGGTTGCTAGCCGCATCGCCTGTTAACATGATTCGCATTTTTGTCCATTCTCGATCGGCTTTTACGATCTGCGCGGGAAGAGAAGCAGCTGGTACATTCTAAGTTTTTTTTATTTCTCCCAGACCAGCATGGGGACAGAAATACATTATCTGTGAAAATATCAACCGTCTAGCTATCACGGTTCATGAGACACAGCCTGGTGACATACAGGCGGACAGATGGATGGGATAGACAGACGGCCGGACAGCAAAGTCTATAATTATTTATGTACGTTTATAAGTATGTGTGTAGCAATGTAAATATGATCTTATAATTAAATTTGTACGAACTTGCTTCTAACTGTTAATTGAGTAAATATCCTCTCAATCGCCGGCAGGTTGACTGGAAGAGATCCTTACATGGGATAAGTCCGCCTTTGTATATTTGCTCTTTCATAAGTTGTCTTTGTATATACAGATACATTTTCACGTCTATATCCCTGCCGGGGCAAACAGAGCCCAGGGCCGTAAGACCCAAAGGCCACGCTTAGCGTGATTAAGATGGAAAATGAATCGAAATAGTGATGGGTTGCTAGCCGCATCGCCTATTACCATGATTCAAATCTCGCCCATTCCCTTGATCGGCCTTTACGATCTGCGCGGTAAGAGAAGCAGCTGGTACATTCTTAGTTTTTTCTTTTCACCAGACCAGCATGGAATATTTGTATATGTATTAGTTTCGGTACAACAAAGTTGTTGCAAACAAACAAAGTCTTGATAAATCATTTATCTCTACTGCTTCTCCCTTGTTCCCCAAATTAAGGGTAAGCTCCGACCGGCACGGATCAGATTACCCAGATCGATTCAATTTAAATCGGCCGCGCAACTAATAATTAAATTCACCACCCTACCCGGCTTTACTTACTACCCGCTGAAATCGCAATGAAAAATTAATGCTTTTAACCATGCCAATTTACTTTAACATAAGGATTATCTGCAGATTATTTATTTATTTGCTTTATGTCAATGACTGTCATAACGAAAGTAGGTGATTGTAATTTTTTTTCCGCTAAGAACTTAATATAAGTTGGTAGCGGAAAAAAATCATCTCGTTCTATTAAAATAACTGGCCAAGTGCGAATCGGACTCGCCCCGAAGGGTTCTGTATCATTATCTATAAAAAATCACGTTTGTTGTATGGGAGCCCCCTTAAAATATTTATGTACTTTATTTTAATTTAATTATTTATTTTTAAATTAATTTTACAATGAAATATTTGCCGTTGCCGTTATTAATATCGAGCAAAAAACGTAAAAAAATCACGTTTGTTGTATGGGACACGTTTGTTGGTTAGGCACTGTGAAGTCCACTCAGAGATCAACAACAAACAAGAAATTCGTGTTCCAATGCCAAGCAGCGCGCGTCCGTTCGTCTCGGTGGCCGTCGGCTGTCTGCCGCGCGCCCCCGCCCCGTCCGGCGCACACGCCACTTGCATTGCTTTTATTGCAATACGTCACACCTCTCTTTTTCTATAAAGAATCTAGTTTCTTACCTTAATTCTACATTCATGAACACTTTATTTAATTCTTACAAATCAAATTACATACGTCTTACAGCTACACAGAACTAGTATGATAATCAAGCGTTGCTGTTCATTATTACACGAAATGAAAATGTTATAATTTTTAGCAAACGATAATTTAAAACAAACACATATTTAAAATCAATAATTTATATTAATCTTCATCCGTAAATGTGTCTCCTATATTTTCTTCTATCTTCTCATCATCAGATATGTTATTTTCTTCCGTATCTTGATTATATATTTTCCATTGTCCTTCCACCTTTTTCAAATGTATAATATTCCTCTTATACTCTTTCCCAGTCTCATCGTTTCGTATACTGTATTCTCCCCCGTTCGCGTTTACTACAGTATGTGGTACAGAATTAAATGGGGCGGTGAGTTTGTTTTCTTTTGTAAAGTTCTTGACGTATACTTTTTCTCCAATTAATAGTTCGTTTTCAGATGCTTTTCTTTTTAAATCTTCATATTTCTTTCCTTTATCTTTCATTTCCATATCACGATCTCGGACCTCTGCATCATTTGTTACTCTCGATAAATGTAAAGACGGTATTTTGTCTCTAAATTTCCTGCAAAAGAAGATTTCGGACGGAGTTTTACCTGTGGTAGAATGAGGTGTACTATTGTACATTAAAAGATAATCTAACAGGTCCTTTTGCCAATCCGTTTTGAGACTCTGACTTATCCTGAGCCTCTTTAGAATATCTCTATTTTGGCGTTCGACTTCGCCATTTTGTTGCGGTGTATAGGGGGTTGTATGAAATATTTTAATTCCTAATTCTCGACAAAATGATTTAAATTCGTCACTGGTAAATTGTCTACCATTGTCTGCGGTTATAGACAATGGTAAACCCAGTCTTGAAAATATTTCATGCATAACCTTGATTGTATCTTTCGCTGTGATTGATTTCATAAGCTTTATTTCTTTGTAGCGACTATAATAGTCGACTATAACAAACAAGAAATGACCGGACGGTAAAGGTCCTAAGAAATCAATTGCAAGGTCTTGCCACGGTTGGGAAGGTAGATCGCGTCTCTTTAGAGGTAGTGGTGGATTACCGGCTGAAACTAAAATACAGCCCTTGCAGCTTTTAACTCTGTTTTCGGCATCTTTGTCTATTCTAGGCCACCACACCTTTGTACGTAATCTACCTTTCATGGCTACTATTCCGGGGTGACCTTCATGTGCTGCGTCTAACACCCTGTGTCTTAATTTGACTGGTATGACAATTTTGTCACCTCGGAGTAAAAGGCCTTCGTGCGTCCAAAGTTCAGGCTGAAATATTCGATAGTTATTTATTCGTGGATCCCAAATACCAGTAGACAATGCTTCTAAAACTAGCTGCGTTTCCTCATCTTCTTGAGAGGTATCGACTAAGGTTGACATTGGTACTGCTTCTGGCCTGGCATACTCAACTATTTGATGAATATTGTATTCATCATCAAAAGCTTGGGTATTTATCTCTGCACAGAGTCGAGAAAGTGGATCTGCTATATTGGTTTTACCTGGTCTATATACAACTTTAAAGTTGTATGACTGAAGTCGTAGAACCCACCGCTCAATTCTGGCTGAAGGTTTTGATCGCGTTCCGAAAATCACCTCCAAAGGTTTATGGTCTGTCACGAGATCAAAACTTTCTTTTCCATATAGATACATGTGGAAATGTTCGACAGCCCAAACTAATGCAAGGGCTTCTTTTTCTGTTTGACAGTAGCGTTTTTCAACATCCGTCAAACTTTTGTTTCCATATGCAATTACCCGAGGACCCCTAGGACCGATTTGTACTAAAACTGCCCCAAGACCAACAGGACTTGCGTCAGCCATTACCTGAGTTTTTTCATTAGGATCGTAAAAACCTAAGGATTTAATATTTTTCAGGCAAGATTTCAACTCTGCAAATGCAGCAGCTTGTTCAGGCTTCCAATATTCAGAAACTTCGGATTTCTGACCAAGTTTTAATGTCAATATTCGGCGAATAGGCTCTGTGAGGGTAGAATAATTTGGAATCCATTTATTAACATAATTGACCAGCCCGAGGAAGCTTTGGACTTCATCAACTGTTTTTGGTGGTCTGAAGGTTTCAATGATGTTGACATAACTGTCTAGAGGCTTAATTCCCTCACCCGAAAGTTCGTGCCCTAAGAATTGGATGCGTTTGACATTAAAGGTACATTTGTGTTCGTTCAAAAGCACATTTGACTGTTTTAAAATGTCTAACACTTGCTTTAGCATTTCCTTGTGTTCGTTTTCATCTTTTCCGAATACCACTATGTCATCGATAAAGTTAACTACATTTCGGCATGGTAGTAGTATTCTTTCCATAGTTTTTTGGAAAAGCTCTGGAGCACAGGAAATGCCAAACATGAGCCTTTTGTAACGAAATAATCCGCGATTAGTTACAAATGTAGTAATGTCTCTGCATTCTTCAGATATCTCTAGTTGATGGAATGCATCTTTTATGTCGAGTTTGGAAAAAAAATTAGCTGATCTGAATCGAGGTAAGAGTTGATCCATTGTAGGCAGGGGATGGTTTTCCCTAATAATAGCTTTATTGGCACATCGCATATCAATGCACAGTCGAATATCTCCATTGCTCTTTAATACAGGCACTATAGGAGAAACCCATCCAGAAGGTTTATCAACTGGCTCAATAATATCTTTTTTTAACAACTCATCAATTTTTTGATTGACTTTTTCTTCTATGGGTATTGGTACCCTACGACAAGGTTGACTGATTGGAACTATAGACTTATCAATGGAGATATTCAATTGTATGCCCGCAAATTTTGGAAAAATTGGATTATCACTTACAGAATTAATGTTTGGACCTAACTTCAAGACTTGAAGGGCTATGGCTGATCTTTTCCCCAAAAGATCACGATTTCCATCCTGAATTACATAGAAGGTATCTTTTTGTGTATTTTGTCCAAGGCTTATTTGTGCCTCGAATGAACCTAAGACGGTTAATGGTACATTGCTACCATAGGCCATAAAAACCTTATCCGATTTTGTTGTTTGACTCGTAATCTCCACGCCATTTTCTTTTAGGTACGACCAAGTCTTGTCACTTATTATGTTGGCGGTACTACCAGAATCTATCAGTAGATCCATATTGACACCTCCAACTGTGCAATTTACAGTTGTATCACCGTCAAAATAAAATATATAGTTCACGTTAGATTTTTTGGCAGGTTTAGGTGATTTTGGTTGAGACTCGCTACTTTTTGATTCTGTATTTGAATCAATTTTAGCCTTTTTTTGGAAAAGCTTATTTTGCTGAACGGAACTAGACGCTTTCCTTTTACTTGCACGGGTTCTGCATTGGGATTTGAAATGGCCAACATAACCACATTTAAGGCATTCCTTATCCATTGCAGGGCAATGACCATCATTTTTATGTTTTATAGCACCGCATCGACTACATTTGCTATCGGAAGTATTATTCTTTTTGGTGTCTATTTTATTTACTGTCTGTACAGCATCCTTGAAACCAGTCAATTGTCTTTGCACTGATTCTAAAATATTTGCTTCAGTTGTTATTTTATCTAGAGTAGCAGTGTCACCTAACGTAAGAATTTTTTTTCGCAATTCATGTGACGCGCATTTTTCTGTGATTTGGTCAATGATACTTTCATCTTCATTGTTAAATTTACATCTCGAGCTTTGAGTCCTCAACCTTAAGAGAAATTTTTCGAACTTCTCCTCCGGTTCTTGCTTTATCAGTCGAAATAAATGACGCTCATATACTCCACTTTGTTTGGGCAAAAAATATTCGTCTAATTTTTTCAAAGCTACGTCATATACATCTGTCTCTTCGCCCCCCTCGGGTTCATCCGAAACGTGGGCGCCCGGTATGTTAAAATATACTTCTTGAAAATTAGGTCCTCCCATGTGAAGGAGTGTTGCTCGCTTCTTTTTGGAATCAACAATGTTTGCCGCGAAGAGATATATGCCTAATGCTCGTTTCCATTTCTCCCAACGTACCCCAAGTGACGCAGGGTCACTATCGCAATCAAAATGTTCTAATGCTGGTAACTGAGGTAGTGACATTGGGGCGACCTGAAACAAGTCATAAATATCCCCTTACTCCTACTTGTCTAAATATAATTATTTAAGTCGGATGTAGTATTTTTATTGGTGTGACACTGTTTTACTCTTAAAATTGCGTACATACTTGTACTGTTCACCTACGATTAAAACAGTATGAAACTTGTTTCGTATTATTTTGATCGTGTATGTACGTGTATTGTACCAACTAGGGAAATCACTAGTCAGTATGGCACTAGCAGTAAGCTTTTAGTGTATGAGGTAACTTATTTTCGTTTGGCATGCCCCTTCACAGTACTAAGGACATATCTGTTGTTTAATAGTTACCTATCTAACGAAAAAGTTGCAAATTATGTTTGAATATTTTAGTTCTATTAATAGATCGAAACAAAATGCCGCCAATTAATTGTTTATAAATATCGATGGTACAAAAACACGTCTAATTTGGTCATCTGCACTACATACTTTAGCACAAGAGTACAGTCGCTGTGTCCGCCTGTCAATATATTATCATCTTTATGGTTCACATAATTATTTTATTCGTTAATGTACAGTAAAACTGCTCACAACAATTTAATCTTCGTTCGGACCGTTCAACTCGTTGATGGTTACACTTCTGTACTCCGCAAGGCGCGTATGTATGATTTGTTATACGAGTAATAAGGCTACCCACGTATACAAATATTACTACCACGGAATATGTTCAAATAGTGAAAGTACTAGTTATAACTCTTCTTCACAAGTGAAGGGCATTGGTTTTAAGAAATGTAATTTAATTTATTGTATTTACATCCCATAGATAAAATGTAAGGAAAATAGAACCTAAAAAATATCCCTAGTACCGCGTGAGAAAGCCATAGCTATGACTTTGCATACACATTGTAGGTTCTTTGCATTCTTTTATTTTGATGCAAGCTGCACGGGTCTATACCACCCTTTTTTGTTGTTTTTTTTTTTTTTACTATTACTATTTTAGTGGATATTTTCACTTACTTGTTGACTCGTCGCCACGTGTGAAGTCCACTCAGAGATCAACAACAAACAAGAAATTCGTGTTCCAATGCCAAGCAGCGCGCGTCCGTTCGTCTCGGTGGCCGTCGGCTGTCTGCCGCGCGCCCCCGCCCCGTCCGGCGCACACGCCACTTGCATTGCTTTTATTGCAATACGTCACAGGCACATTAAATATTCATCATATTAAATTTTTAATAGTCATACCGGCAGCAGAAATACATCATCTGTAAAAATTTCAACTATCTAGCTATCACGGTTCATGAGATACGACCTGACAGGTAGACGGACGGACGGACAGCGGAGTCTCAGTAAAAGGGTCCTCGGTTATTTTATCTCTTAACACTTAAGAAGTCAAGTCACTTGCTCATCCCGCAAGATTGAAAAGTGTAAAAGAAAAGCACAAGTAATAAACAAGAATATAAAACTGAACACGAGAACAAATAATATAAGCAGTCCAGAAAACATTAGAAGAAGATTTTTTTTTATTTATTAAACTCAACACAACATTAGCACATGTCGTATTCTATAATTTTCTGGTTTTGATCACGATCGTTTCATTAACTCTGTTGACAAAAACAACATATTTAACTAAAAAAATAATATGTGAGAAGGAAAATTATCATCAGTAAAAATATGTTGTTTTTGGCGGTCACATGAAATGTTTACGCTTGCCTTTCATATGCGGTTTGTTGGCTCGAGCATTTCGTAATTATATTTTCGATATTCTGGCAACACTCGTGGTCAACGGGTGTCATTTTAAAATGTAAAAAAAGACTAATAAAAACTATGCAAATAATTATTGGATTGTTATTAGTATTACGGGACATACCGTGATCAATATCGCTTTTTGCCAGATATTTGATAAAAGATATTTATGATGGAATCCACTGATTGAGCTTTGTAAAAAGTGTGTCATCATCCGAGCGTATTCCTAGTTGCATCCTCAGCGGTAATGCTTCAGAGCCCGGGGTCAGCGACCTAACCTAGATGATTTGACGAGGTTACTGGTTTTTACACAGCAACTACCGTCTAACCTCCGCAACCCAAAGGGTAGACCAGAACCAATCCTTGGTTAAGTTTGAAGCAAATTAAAGAAGGCGTTTGGGACCCAAAAAAAAAACAAAGTGTGTGCGAACAACAAATAACCGGCCAAGTGTGTGTCGGACTCAAGCACGAAGAGTTCCGTACCATTATCTTTATAAAATAACGTTTGATGTATGGGAGACCCAATATTTTTATTTTATTCTGTATTTGAAAATCTAAAAACCTCAAACGGCGCAAATATAGAAGCCTCGGCAATAATTTGAGCCATTTGATGTTAACACGTTTGGGCCATGAGGACCATCAATGCATTAAATATATGTATGTATAACTCCCATGCTGGTCTGGGAGAAATAAAAAAAAAACTTAGAATGTACCAGCTGCTTCTCTTCCCACGCAGATCGTAAAAGCCGATCGAGGGAATGGGCAAAAATGCAAATCATGTTAACAGGCGATGCGGCTAGCAACCCATCACTGTATTGATTGCTTTTCCATCTTCTCGCCCACCATGACGCTAAAAGTGGCTTTTGGGTCTTGCGGCCCTGGGCTCTGCATAGAACCGCAAGACCCAAAATGCTACGTGATAGTATGTATGTATGTATGTATAGCTCTGTAAGCTGTAGTCCCCTTGAGTCACCCTGACCCGTTGAAGTTTATCGGATAAAAAAGTTGTTCAGACAAAAAAGTTGCGTCTTAATAAGGATAAAAAAACACCCATATTTTTGCCATTTTGATAAATTTCGAAAAAGTGAATCGACAAAAAAAATTCTAAATATACCATTTTCGAACTTTCTCACAAAATTTCACGAGAATCGGTTGTGAAATGCAATCTGTAGGCAAGAAAAGCCGGACTGATACCTAGCATAATTTGTTTATAAGTAATCTTCTTCTTCAATAATAAAAACCTTATGGATTTAAATTAAATTGCTCTATTTTTTTTTGTTTTGAAATATTAGGTACCATTTTAATTATTTTTTGTCAACACCAAAAACTATTGCTTTATAAAATATTTAAACACCACTATTTTGCGAATTACAAAAATAATGGTAGTTTAGAAAGCACCCGTCATCTGATACAACAATATAGGTCTGAAAAGATCGCTAAAAGCTAGCTAAAAGCCTGTCTGTCTGCATTAAGCCCCTTTCTAAGGCTTTGCTTGCTTTGAGCTTGAAAGAGTTTCATTTACATACATACTCTTTGGTCAAGTTGACTGGTAGCACTGGAATTATTAACTTGAGCAATCTGGAAAACATAATTCCATAA
Organism: Acrobasis consociella; assembly: GCA_963555685.1. Classification (NCBI taxonomy): domain Eukaryota; kingdom Metazoa; phylum Arthropoda; class Insecta; order Lepidoptera; family Pyralidae; genus Acrobasis; species Acrobasis consociella. Next base: position 3,169,227 of record OY743118.1, read on the forward strand.
CTAATATTTTTTAATGGTGTAGGGAACCCGGTTTGCTGACTAGAATCGCTAACTAATAAGCTACTAAGACTTCATTGTCCATCTGTCTGTCTGTCAGTTGAAATTTTCACAAATGATGTATTTCTGTCGCCGCAATAACCGTTAAAAATATAATACCTTGAATATTAAGGGGGTCTCTCATACAACAAACGTGTTTTTTTTGCCGTGTTTTGCTCAATATTAATAACGGCAACAAGTAGACGCTTGAAATATTCCTAGAATAATTCATTGTATATTTAATTTAAATATAGTAATTAATTATAATACCATATTAATTATTTTTTTTCAACGCCAAAAACTATTCCTTGAGCAAATATTTAAACACCACTATTTTGCGAATTACAAAAATAATGGTAGCTTAGAAAGCACCCGTCATCTGATCCAACAATATAGGTCTGAAAAGATCGCTAAAAGCTAGCTAAAAGCCTGTCTGTCTGCATTAAGCCCCTTTCTAAGGCTTTGCCTGCTTTGAGCTTGAAAGAGTTTCATTTACATACATACTCTTTGGTCAATTGTTGACTGGTAGCACTGGAATTATTAACTTGAGCAATCTGGAAAACATAGTTTCATAACTAATATTTTTAATTGGTGTAGGGATCCTGGTTTGTTGACTAGAATCGCTTACTACTAAGCTACTAAGACTTCATTGTCCATCTGTCTGTCTGTCAGTTGAAATTTTCACAAATGATGTATTTCTGCCGCCGCAATAACCGTTAAAAATACAATACCATGAATATTAAGGGGGGCTCTCATACAACAAACGTGTTTTTTTTGCCGTGTTTTGCTCAATATTAATAACGGCAACAAGTAGACGCTTGAAATATTCCTAGAATAATTCATTGTATATTTAATTTAAAAATACTAATTAATTATAAAACCATATTAATTATTTTTTTCAACGCCAAAAACTATTGCTTTATCAAATATTTAAACACCACTATTTTGCGAATTACAAAAATAATGGTAGCTTAGAAAGCACCCGTCATCTGATACAACAATATAGGTCTGAAAAGATCGCTAAAAGCCTGTCTGTCTGCATTAAGCCCCTTTCTAAGGCTTTGCCTGCTTTGAGCTTGAAAGAGTTTCATTTACATACATACTCTTTGGTCAATTGTTAACTGGTAGCACTGGAATTAGTAACTTGAGCAATTTGGAAACATAATTCCATAATTAATATTTTTTCTTCCACGCTGGTCTGGGAGATTCTTCCACGCTGGTTTGGAAGAAAAGAAAAAACTTAGAATGTATCAGCTGCTTTTCTTCACGGGTAGATCGTAAGAGCCGAATGAGGGAAAGAACAAAAAATCGAATCATTTTAATAAGCGATGCAGCTAGCAACCTATCACTATTTTGATTTCTTCATCCACCTTCTTGCCCATATCAAGCTAAAAGTGGCCGTTGAGTCTTGCAGCCCTGAGCTCTATCTGCTTAGAACCGCAAGAACCAAAATGCTCTGTCTGCCCTATTAGGGATAAAGACGTGATACTATGTATACATGTATGTATGTAATATTTTTAAATGGTGTAGGGAACCCGGTTTGCCGACTAGAATCTCTTTTCAGGGTTCCATACCCAAAGGATAAAAACAGGACCCTATTACTAAGTATTCACTGTCCGTCTGTCTGTCAGTTAACATTTTTACAAAATTGATGTATTTCTTTTGCTATAACAACAAATACTAAAATCAGGATAAAACAATTAATAAATATTTAAGCAGCCCCATACAAAAAACGTGTTTTTTATAGATAATGGTACAGAACCCTTCGTGCGCAAGTCGGATTTGAACTTGACCGGTTAATAATATTCCAGACACCCAGTGGATGGAAAAAAATATGAGAAAACTAATTTTAGCTATTAACACACTAGTTAATATAAAGATTTTAAAATTAACTTTGGTGCGAGCTCAATTCTTGTATATATACCAATTTATATTTTTATTCACAAAAAAGAGGAGTGTTTTAAGTTTGACGCCAAAGTCTGTCTGTGGCATCGTAGCTCTCGAACGGGTAGACCGATTTTGATGTGTTTTTTTAAAAGTGAAAGTAAGTTTCTTGCGGTAGTAACTAATATGTGATGGAAAGGGTTTAGCAGTTCAAAACTTAAAGGGGGTGAATGCTTGAAAGGTGTAACTTTAACAGATAAACCGGACACAAGAATAATTGACCAAATTCTGTTGACGTAGAAACATCGCGTTAAAAATTGTGAAAAATTGCTGGCAAACAAATTACATGTAAAAAAGTCTTCATTTTGTTTGCCACTAATTACAGGTAGGCGGCAGATGTACTTAACTGTGCTGCGGTGCTGAGTGGAAGGCGGAAAATGTATTATTTTTAACCCGACTTTGGCGAAGGCAAAAGGTGGGTTATGTGTTTCGCCGCTATATAAGGTCTAACAAAATATACTGAAACCATTTTAAGGGTAAATTCAGTTCATGATACTGAAAAACGCCTTGTGATATAGGGGTCGTGGGTTCGAATCCCACTGGAAAGCATATATACATTGTGAAAAGTTGTTTGAAGTCTGGTTAGGATATTGCAGGCTTGAATCACCTGTTTATTGGAAACGAAAGAGATTCCGTGCTTCGGAGGGCATAAACTGTGGGTCTCGAACGCCATCTATCGTTTGCTCAAGCTTACCAAGGATTGTTTCTGGTCTACCCTTTGGATTGCGGAGGTCAGACGGCAGTCGCTCTTTATAAAAACCAATAACCTCGTCAAATCACCTAGGTTAGGTAGCATCCCTAGATCCCGGGCTCTAAAGCGTTACCGCTAAGGGTGCAACCGGGAAAACGCTCGAATGATGATGATGATAGCGTCGGTTTTTTATTTAAAACAAAAATGCATCAAAATCGGCCTATCTGTTCCATAACAGATGCCACAGATCGCTACGATGCCCAAACACACATATATATATATAGACGCCGGACTTGTCCTCTGGCTGCTCTGGCCAAGTATGGCTCTGGTAGTACAGAGAGGGTCGTGCTCCTGCAGTGGAGACAAAAAGACCTGATGATGATGCCTTTGCATTGTTTAACTAATGCGTCCGATATTCCGGCATACAAGGGGTCTTCTTATCGTGTGTGTTAGTGACTAACACTGGTGTCAGAGTTTTTAAACCGCCTTAAAGGCCTCTGACATGGTTTTAGGTAACGACCAATGTCAAAGACAGTGACCTAGACCGACGGCTTAACGTGCCCTCCGAAGCACGGATCATCTTACTTATCAGACAATCAGGTGATCAGCCTGCAATGTCCTAACCAAACTAGGACAACAACGCAAAGTCTTTGCCCCCGCCGGGAATCGAACCCGCGACCTCCGGGTATAAGCCGAACGCTCTAACCACTACACCACGGAGGCAGTTATACAAGGGGTTAAAAACACACACATATTATAAACACGCCTCATTTTCGTCAGGGATAAAAAAATCATAAGCATCCTCATTACTATAAACATTGTCAACAGACGCAGTAAACACTCCACGACATTAAAAATAAATTAACTAAATTACGCAGCAATTTTTTAATATTTTACTTTCATTAGTACACAAAAACGAGTGAATCCTAATTTTTGAGCTAATTAACAAATGTGTTAACTAATTAGAAAAGGTTTTAAGTGTTTTATATGAGTTTGAAGAATGTCATTACAGACAGACAAGTGAATGAGTGTTGTAATACGAGTTCAATTCAATTGAGTTCCTGGGTCCAAAATAAATTATTTAGAACTGTTGAGAAAATAAAACGTCAAAATAATGTCACAGAAATTTTTAATAATAATAAATATAATATAGGGATAGACCTCCGTAGATGCAGCCATCTCACTTTTTAGATAAAAAGGTACTAAAATGCCTCTTCATGTTGGCTTTGGTCCCACAAACGCCTCAAAGGACCAGGTGGACCCCATGGACCCGTAGCTAAAAAGCGTACTAATATAAATATAATAGTAAATAAACAATTATTGCTGAAAAACTGAGCGCTATTTGACTCTAAGAATCTATGATTTCATCTGCCTGTGTAAATCCCATAGAAAATGTTTGTTTTGACATTTAGAAAAGTATCTGATTTGAGTTGTTGGAAAATAGTGTGTTTAATACAATTTAAATATATCTTTTTTTTTCAATATAATGTTAAAATTTATTTATAATATCCCTTAATAATCATCATTGTTCTGTCGTACAATTGTTGACGTCAAATGGTTACTTAAAGTTCACTGCCGCTTCCTAAGCGCTAGTGCAGAGGAAGCGGCAACAAACTGCAGTGCAGTGTTCCTTTTTTACCTTTTGAGGTACGAAACCCTAAAAATAGTCTCTTACGTTCAAGTAGAAACTTCCAATTAAATTATACCTGATCGAATATTTACGGTTCCAAAATTGAAATAGCATTTTAAGTCTGCAATTTCATAAATAAAATACACACTTTTTACTCAAAGTGCATTCCAGTAATTGGATTAAATTTCACGTCACATTCATTACTGTGATGAAAACTAGATTGGATCTTGCTGTGGCGGTTCATGAGATACTGCCTAGTGACAGACAGACAGACGTACAGCGAAGTTTTAGAAAAAGGATCCCATTTTTACCTTTTAGGTACGGACCCTAAAACATCCAAAAAAACTTAAAACTTTTTTGACTGATCAAATTTTTTTATCCAAAAACGGATAAACTTTAACGGATTAAGGGTGACTCGTGAGGTCTACGGCTCTTACAGCTACTACTAATACAAAGGTCCACATTTGCATATTATATTGAATAGCGTAACCTAAACACCGGATTTGGAATAGATCCACGTATTGTATCGATTCCCTCCTGCTCCGGCCCTGTGGCATGAAGCTTACATATGCTAACTGTATTAGGATTATAATGCTCTGTTGCCACATAATTTACTGGATAGGGTTTAGACATTGACTTCTAGAGTAGTGGATACACAAAACAAAAGTGCCGTTGAGAATTTAGGTTCATTTAATCATTATAATATAATTTCAGCTACCTACATAAAGATTTCCAAAATGACCGCTCAAAATTTTTTGCCTGCGTGTATTGGAAGGCACGTTAAGCCGTCCCATTTGTTATCATTATCCAGATCATCGTCTTTCTATATGTATACCTTTAGGTAGCTTGAAAAAATGTAAAAACCAACAAACAGTAGGGTGATTCATCATCATAAGCCATAGGAAGTCCACTGCTGGACATAGGCCTCCCTCGAGGTTTTTCAAAACGACCGATCTCCAGGGTTTCCTGCAACGTTGCTAAGGTCGTCCGACCACCTAGTTGGTGCGCGTCTTACGCTGCGCTCACTGGTACGTTAAAAATAAGGTACTTAAAAATCTTGTAAAATACAAGTAAGAAATCACTACATTTATTACCGGTAACAACCAGTTTTCAATTGATTCTCAGCTCAATGAGGTGAGAAATTGTTGCTGTTAGTGTTGCCACTATAGATATTTTACTATCGATAGTCTATCGATACTATAGATTTTATTTAAAAAACTGATAGTCTATACTATCGATAGTACCGATACTATCGATCCTAACGACGAACAAACTATTGATAGTACTGATAATAAGTTTATCGTCTACGATCGATACATCTTTTTCTGCATTATCCATGTCCCACTATTTATTTGGGGTCGGCACAGCATGTGAGTTCCTTCCACTTTGCTCTTTTTATTCATCGATCGATACAATAGAACTGCAAGTTACCAATAGCGTTTCTCTAAAACACCTTTTGATACTATCAATGGTAACTCAAAAGTTACTAGTGGGTTGACTGGTAGATAAAGCCTATGGCTTTAAGTCCGTCTATTACATTTCTAATAAAGTAAAATAAATAAAATAATTTTAGTTTGGCATTTTCACTACTACTATCTAACTATCGATACTAACGATAGTATCGACAGTTTTACTTACTATTAATAGTATCTATAGTTTGTTCGTCGTCACCGCTCGATACTATCGATAATTTGGTTTTTTCCATTGAGACTATCGATTGTAAAATTTACAATTTTTTGGCATCACTAGTTGCAGTTATCGCTATGCCGTCAGTGCGGTGTCATATTTCTGCACGTATTACAAGGGATTATATCCAATAGGGGACAACGTGCTTTATATGCCACAGTTTGAGGAATTCAGTGTGGAAAAATAAATAAAAAGATCATTATTATTGAAAAAGTGTAAATACACATACACACACTCACATACAAACATATACAGAAATCTTTACCTCTTAAGAGTAACACAGAGAACAGAATCATAAGAACCCAAAAACATTTTTGGAATGGTGATGCATGTATGTATATAGGCGTAAAAAAATGAAAATAGTGGTAAGATGCAAGCCTTAACCTAATCTTGCTAGCTACATTATCATCATCATCATGTCTTTTTGTGTCCACTGTAGGAGCACGACCCTCTCTATACTACCATACTTGGGCAGAGCAGCCAGAGAATTTGGCCTACACTCTCCACGCTGGCCAGACGAGTTGGAGAGGTCTCATTGCTACATAATAATTATATAAAATTTCACATCACATTCCCACAACTAGCCAAATGAAGTGCCCCCATTATAATCTGCGATTTTGCAGTGTAGATCTACTGCTTATCCTACACTGTGACAGACTGTCGCACGTTCAACCAAGTTATTAATTTCACTGCCGATTTGCTAACTATGGATACGGGTCGTTCCTTGTGCTAATTGTTAGATGTTCAGGAGAAACGGATTTAGAAACGACAAATGGTTCCACAAGTCTTGCGGTGTTCCTGACTTGTTCACATGTATTATGTAATTGTTTAGGTAATTGGGCGTAGTTTGGTTACGAAGATAGGGTCGTGCTCCTGTAGTCGAGGCAAAATATTTTTTCTGAATTAACAGGTAAAGACCCGCACGACATTAATAAGTGTCCACGTTCATTGTCTTACTATTGTGTCTGGTATTGGCGGTACAGGAACGGTTAAAAACCGGCTTTAAAATCATACTGCATAACTGGTTTTGATAAAATTTCTATGGGACCACATGATTAGTTTACCTTTTCCAACAAAAAATATTTTTTCAAATCGGTCCAGGCGTTTTCGAATCATCGTTGAACATACATAAAAAAAGATTACAAAGAAAAAGGTTACCTCCTCCTTTTTGGAAGTCGGTCAAACAGACCAGATTAAGTTAATGATGTAGGTTAGAAGCAAAAGAGATTTGCAAGGACCGTAGCAAGTGGAAATCTTTAGTCTTTGCCTAGTCCATAGAAAACAAATGAGATAAATGTAATCTATATCTATATATATAAAGGCAAAAGATTGACTGATGTATCAACACACAGGCTGAACCGCTGGGTCTAGTGACTCCACATTTGGCACATAGGTTCCTTAAACGGTCTAGAAGTGCACTTAGAAAAGATTTTTCAAAACGTACCCCCGGAGAAACAAGATTAGTTATGTATATCAATAACGTAAATACCAATTATAAATCCTATTAGAACCAGTTTTTACTTCGCGGGTTAAAGCTATTTATGTAAGTATAGAGATTAGCTTTGTTTGACATTTTACCTACTGCAAAATTTACACTATGCTACTTTTGCATTATTCCACAACGTTATTAATTTAAACTATGGATACGATTGTTTCTAAAGTGTTAATTGTTAGATATTCCGGAGAAACGGATTTAAAGACAAATGCTTTCACAAGTCTTGCGGTATCCCTAACTTGTTACATATGTAACTGTATATGTAAATGTGCGTAGTTTGGTTTCGAGATACATGAGGTGATTTAACGTATCCATTTTGCAATGATACGGATATACTTGAAGTATTTATCCCTAATAGGGTAATCAAAACCTTGGGCCTTAAAAACCAAAGGCCGTTTTTATGGTGTCATGAATCAAGATGGTTAATAAGTCTTTGCTTTTTTATCCCAAAGCAACATGAAAGATTATTTTGAACATACCTATTTCAGAATCATACATACTTACTATCTCGTCTTTATCTCTAATGGGACAGATGAGGCACTTGGGTCTTGCAGCTTTAAAAACGCAGGCATACGGCCCTAATACTATTTCGTAAACTTAAAATAAGCGGCCAAGTGCGAGTCGGACTCGCCCATGAAGGGTTCCGTAGTAGTTTTTTTTTAAATTTTTATATTTGAGTTGATTGAATGAAAGGTAAATTGCAGTTAATGACATATTAAAAAAAAACTTCTTACTAGATCTTGTTCAAACCAATTTTCGCTGGTAGTTTTCATGGTAATAAACATCATATATTTTTTTTAGTTTTATCATTCTCTTATTTTAGAAGTTACGGGGGGGGGGACACACTTTTTTCCACTTTGGAAGTGTCTCTCGCGCAAAGTATTCGGTTTAGAATAAAATGATATTAGAAACCTCAATATCATTTCTGAAGACCTATCCATAGATACCCCACACGTATGGGTTTGATAAAAATTATTTTTTTTAATTTCAGTTCTAAGTATGGGGAACCCCCAAAATTTATTGTTTTTTTTCTATTTTTGTGTCAAAACCTTAATGCGGTTCACATAATACATCTACTTACCAAGTTTCAACAGTATAGGTCTTATAGTTTCGGAAAAAAGTGGCTGTGACATACGGACGGACAGACAGACAGACAGACATGACGAATCTATAAGGGTTCCGTTTTTGCCATTTGGCTACGGAACCCTAAAAAATAGGCGGCCAAGTGCGAGTCTAACTAGCGCACCAAGGGTTCTGTAACATTCTATCTTTAAAAATAGTGCAATTAGTGAATAAAAGACGGATGTAAGCAAGGGCCATAGATGATTCACGCAGGGAGTGATTCATGATTATTGAATCACGAGCGTAGCGAGTTATTCAAGTGTTAGAATCCTAAGCGACGCGAGTGATTCACGGCCCTCGATATAAATCCGTTTTATTCAAAAGTTGCATACTATACTTTATACCATGACTACGAGAAAAAGAAAGATTTAAGCGGAAATAGAAATTTTATTAAAAAAAATTTGAAGAAGTTGAAATTAATTTTAATAAATAAAACGTATTACAGATTGGACGAGTATTTTAACAATAAAAATTTTAATTGAAATTGACACTATATTATATACTATACCCAATAAACTTTGACACTACTTTTATATTTATAAGTTGACAATAATTTACTAATAATAAATAACTAACAATCTGCTGACAGCTACAAACAAAAATACTTTTTAATTATATTTTATCATTTAAATTTATAAATTAACTGCATGTCATAAAACTCGCTTGCCGTTCCACTTTTTGGTTGCGATACCCGACAGGGTTCATAGTGTACCTAATTTAAGACAGTGACTTTTAGTAGTTAGAACTGATGTACATTATGAAATGCAATAAATAATTTGAATTGAATTGAATTGAGTCTTAGTAATAGCGTATTTACCCCTTGGGTACGGAACAATAAAAAATGTTAAAGCAACATAAAATAAAAATTCACCATAAAACCAACATACACCAACATACTACTCTGATTTGTGGTTGACAACAATCTGTGTTGTTTTGCAATGTTTCTTGTGTGTATGTTAGTTGCATGTATGAATGTTTTTTTAGGTCAAATCTTGCAACTCAAATTTCAACCGGTTATCTTCAATATTAGATATATTATCTTAGTCCTCAACTGATTTAGCTGAAATTTTGCATACTTGTGTAAGTCAGATGACAATATGATGAAATACAATATTATGAAGTCAATGAGCTGTTCTGATGATAGAACCTGAGATCTCAGTTATAAAACAACAAAAACTCATTGAGTAGGACTCGTTTGATTTTTCTTGTCGAGCACTTTATGGTAGACGATGCCTAGGGTCTGATCACGGAGATGGAAGGTGGTCGATGGAACTCAGATATATAACGAAGCAACTCTATCCAGTTTAGGTTTATTTAATTTGCCATAATAAGTACTTTGGCCTCACAATAAAAGCTTAAACAAAAATTTAAATTTCAAAAAAACTTCTTTAGCATACGTATGTACCATTTTATACTTTAAAGTTTTTTGCTAAGAAATCGTATATGAATTCAATAGTTTATAATGCACATTGTACGCAAAAAACACAATAATCTAATAACACATTTTCAACAAACCTTGTCAAAAGAGTAGACTTGCAAAGGAGTTCTGAATGGAAAACCGAGCCGTCCTCAGAAGGAAATGAAATCGACTCGAGACGTCACTGAAGAATACAGAATGCCTAATACACGACGTCACGCTACGTTAAGAAGGCCTTTTATAAGCTCCCTACACACTTCATACAAAAATATACTATATTTCCTAAGGCGTAAAGTTACATTTGGGTTACAAGTAAATATCGATAGGTTAAGAGACCAGTGACAAAGCAATGTAAACTTTGATCAAATGTGTTACAGTTGGTTTTAGATTGTGACAATTTTCCAATACTTAGTCTTCGTCAATTGGTATTAACAAAGTATAGAGATTAGAAGGCTCGTGTCCAAAGACTCCAAAAGGCGGATATAATGTTGATAAAGTGACGTCATTTAGTTTGTGAACGTATTGGCAGTTTATTAAATGGTGAAATAAAATGCTTGATTGTATGAAAGTCATGTTTTTGATATAAATAAAATCTCGAAAAACCTCATCGATTTGTCAACGGATCAGAATTGCTGTTTTTTAAAACGCAGAGTCACCTAAACGAATGGATTTCACATACAAAAAAGCGTTCGTTTAGTGACTCCGCGTTTGAAAAATAGCACCTCATGTCCCGCTCGCTTGATGTTTTTCAGGTTTCCGTACCCAAAGGGTAAAAACGGGACGCTATTGCTAAGACTCCGCTGTCAGTCTTGTCGTCCGTCTGTCTGTCACCAGGGTGTATCTCATGAACCGAGATACCGGGAGGGAGAAGCGGGGGCACCTAATACAGGTATCTAATACTTACAAGGTGCTCCCATCCATGTATATTTTACAATAAGTGTTTTGAAACTGAAATAAATATTTTTGATTTTTTTTGATTTTTTGACATAGCTAGACAGTTGAAATTTTCACAGATGTTGTATTTCTGTTGCCGCTTGTTGCTGCAACAAATTTTTTCATAGATTGTACGGACACGTTAGTGCGCTAATCCGACTCCCTCTAGGTCAGTTTTTATTTAAAATTCTTTATTTTATGTTTTTCGTCTTCTTAATTCAGTAATTCTTAAGCATAAGTATACCTACACAATATTCATTTAAAATCTTTTGTTAGAATGAAAGCTAAAAAACGAGGGTAGATTTCCATCGCAAACTTTGGATTCATCAGTATCCGATCCCCATTTTAGCTTAGAGTTAACTAGATAGCACTACTTTCCGGCTGGCTTCTATCAGAACATGGTACACAAATTAGTTGTTTTAAAATAATCAATTTTTAGTTACTACTTCTTTTTTATCGTGTGTGTTAATGACTAACACTAGTGTCAAAGTTTTTAAACCGCCTTAAAGGCCTCTGACATGGTTTTAGGTAACGACCAATGTCAAAGACAGTGACCGGGACCGACGGCTTAACGTGCCCTCCGAAGCACGGATCATCTTACTTATCAGACAATCAGGTGATCAGCCTGCAATGTCCTAACCAAACTAGGACAACAACACAAAGTCGTTGGCCCCGCCGGGAATCGAACCCGCGACCTCCGGGCATGAGCCGAACGCTCTAACCACTACACCACGGAGGCAGTTAGTTACTACTTACATACATATACATTTATTAATTTAAGTTACTACTTAATATAATAAATGTACGGTTAATTTTTTGTTTATTTTCAGTACACTCACATATTTTATCCTTTCTCTGAAAATAAAAATAAATTTACATCGTCCCCTGCTTTTAATGTAACATAACGGAATGTGAAAATTTTGGCTTTATTCATATAAACATTTTGTTTACCATGAAAACCTCTCCTAGCGTGGAGATTTTCAATTCGTATTACGTCTGTCTAGTAAGCGATTCAAACCTTTTCTATGTAATTCGAATACTTAATTTTTGGGAAATTGTATTCTTTATTTGATTTGTTGCCATAAATATAGGTTCTTTAAATATTGCATTCATCTAGTTTTTGTCGTTCTTTTCAAATCTAGCTATTTTACAAAAAATGTCGGTTACCACGTTTCAGCTTGGGACCAACCTTCCATTTTGACGTAACAACGCCGAGATTTTCAATCCGTATTACGTGTGCCTAGGGAGCGATTCCGACTCCCTTACTATGTAATTCGAATAAACAAACATTCCCAACTGTTAGATTGAGATCCGTCTGGAGTGTTTTGTTGAGAATGTGTTCGCAAACGGTAATGGTGATAGTTTAAAAAGATAGGAAGTTATTTTCTCGTCTTGAAATGTCTTTACATACTCGTATTCGAATTTGAGTAAAATACAATACAAAAAAAAATATTGCACCGAAAGACATTTAAAATTTTGGAACACTTATAAATAACAACATGTAAAGAGGTACAATTTCTTACAGGCAACCATAAGAGAAGGCATGCAAAATAATATATGTAATAATAAGAGAATAAGGTGGCGAACTTTGAATTTTCCGCGGTACACGAGCAGGGAGGGAGAGGGAAGATATAGTAGAAGAAAGAAATTAGTAACTAAACAATAGTAAGAAAGTGATTGTACGAAAACGCTAGTGATGCGCACTCCCGCCGAGCCACCAAGCTTCTCAATGCTGTAACGAACCTCAGTGATATAAAAAAACTTGAGAGTTGTCAAATGACACCCGGATGGAACGAATTTCCATTCGATTAATTATGAGAGACAGACAGACAGAGAAACACGCGCACGCCTCACATCTTACAACTATAGCAAAAAGTGTCGTTACAACTTTTGGTCTTATTTTTTTCCGTCAAGCTTCCATTCGCATCGCGCGATAAGGAACTTCGTTCCAAAACGTGCTATGAAAAGTCAAATATACAAGAAATAGTACCTACAGGAAGAAATCCGAAAGATTTTCTCCTAAGTCGTTTTCCACTCGTATCCGACTCAAATAAAAACAGCCCACGTAGCGACTCACTCACTCAAACTGTCACTAGGCAGTTCGTACGTGATACTTGAAACTTGTTGTGCGGACATATCTTTTTTACTTTTGTATTATTTTGTGTTTTCACAAGCCTTTTTATAACCAGACAAAGAAGGGTGTTATAAGTTTAACGCTAAATTCGGTGTGTATGTGGCATCAAGCCTGTGTCACTCCCCGTTTAGGTATCGGAAATATACCTCCGGAGTGGGAAATTCAGTGACATGAATCGTAAGTCTAGAGTAATAACAATAAAATAGGCTTGCAATGCGAAGTGCATATACTCTATTTGTTTAGGTATTCAAATAAATGTAAACAATCTTGACATGTCTTTTTATTGAAATTTACACTTTACAAATCAATACCTTTGTGAATTACAATGTAATTATGTAATTTGTAACATAATTACTTTGTTATTAGCGATATTATTGATTTATAAAGTGTATATTTCAATAAAAAGACATGTCAAGATTGTTTACATTTATTTAAATACCTAACCAAATGGAGTATAGGTATCTAAACGAAAAGGTGCTGAATTCTGACGCAAGCTAAATTAAACCAAATTGCTAACGACATTGAGTAGATATTTCTTTAAATTCCTTTGCTGAGTAAGAGTTCTGTACGTGAGTGCTAGTACTTATGTTATGGTGTCTAATTAAAAAAATTGCTAATCATTTTCGCCTACTTGGATCTTGAGCTGTTTATAATTTAGCTTGGTTTTCGAAGCATAAATTGGAAAACAAACACTGGTTGTAAATACGAAACAAATATTTAAAGGTCAGTTTGTTCGGTAGATTTCCTAAGCTTTCCTATTTCGCACTGCTATCAATCTCAAACAGAAACAGCCCACGTAGCGACTTACTTACTCAAACTGTCACTAGGCAGTTTGTACGTACGTGATGCTTGTTATACCAACATGTTTTGTTAACTTTTGTATTATTCTGCAAACGTGCAACATTCTACTCTACTCAACATTCAACTCGTGGGTCTACTGGAAGAAATTTCTTTAGAAATAAGTAGCACCTATGTACTATGTTTACTTTTGTAGGGTTTTATTGGTAATTTTTCAAGTATACATGAACCAATAAAATAAATAAACATTTATATTACGAACATGAATGTTAAGTTACATAAACTGAAAATATGCAAAATTTGTTACTTTGATGTACTTACCTGCCATGAAACATGTGTGTTATTTTCTGTATAAACATGTTTCTGTATACAATGTATATTTTTAAAATCCCGTTAAGATTTTCCTAAGATTTTTTATTTTGCACTGCTATCAATCTCAAATAGAAACAGCCCACTTAGCGACTTACTTACTCAAACTGTCACTAGGCAGTTCGAGTACGTGATGCTTGTTATACCAACATGTCTTCTTAAGTTTTGTATTATTTTGCCTTTTTACCTTCTGCAAACATGCAACATTCTACTCTACTCAACATTCAACTCGTGGGTCTACTGGAAGAAATTTCTTAAGAAATAAATAGCACCTATGTACTATAATTACTTTTATAAGGTTTTATTGGTAAATTTTTCAAGTGTACATGAACCAATAAAATAAATAAACATTTATATTACGAACATGAATGTTACGTTACATAAACTGAAAATATGGAAAATTTGTTACTTTGATGTACTAACTTGCCATGAAATATGTGTGTTATTTTATGTATAAACATGTTTCTGTATACAATGTATATTTTTGAAATCCCGTTAAGATTTTCCTAAGATTTCTTATTTTGCACTGCTATCAATCTCAAATAGAAACAGCCCACGTAGCGACTTACTTACTCAAACTGTCACTAGGCAGTTCGAGTACGTGATGCTTGTTATACCAACATGGTTTGTTAACATACATACATACTATCATGTCTTTATCCCTAATGGGGCAGACAGAGCATTTTGGGTCTTGCGGTTCTATGCAGAGCCCAGGGCCGCAAGACCCAAAAGCCACTTTTAGCGTCATGGTGGGCGAGAAGATGGAAGATGTTTTGTTAACTTTTTTATTATTCTGCAAACGTGCAACATTCTATGTGGTTATAATGGTAATAAAATAAAATACCTATACAATACTTTCAAACTAGCTGGTGCTCGCGACTTCGTCTGCGCAGGTTATCACACAAAATCTTTATAAATTGTAGCCTATGTGTTATTCTGATGTATAAGCTATATTATTCTAGTTTCATTAAAATCCATTTAGAAGTTTTTACGTGAATGAGTAACAAACATCCATCCGTACTTACAAACTTTCGCGTTTATAATATTAGTAGGATGGAGGCAGCACTGGACTCCAAGAAATTTATGTATTGTTTTAAAGTACAGGATCTTGCTTCCATCTGACTTGCATTGGGTACGGATCTATTCTGCACCTGTGAACAACAGCTGTGAATTTTTCACGTGTCCATATAACCGTTTAACAGATAGAGGGGGGAACTTGACTCCAACAAAAATTTGCAGAAACAGACAAATCCTTGAAAAGAAAAATGATGTTCACAAGCTCACAATACATAGAAAGCTTTGGAATGGGTATTCCAAAGCTTTTTTTTACTCATAGTCTCTGAGTAAAACCGTGAGTACTAATATTTATTCTGTAGTAAAACCACGTACGGATAGACAGACAGACATGGCAAAACTATAAAGCTTCCTTGTTTACTACGGAACCCTAAAAAGCAGTGATACCCAAACTTTCACGAGTAGCAAAAACTAACATAAAACAAAAATAACAAGAAATACACTTCCAGAACAATATTTTTTATTCCTCCGGGCATAGAAACTGGATTTTAGTCACGTTTAGTTGAGCTCTCTTGCGAATACAGTCCGCCGGTCAGACTTACTCGTATGTAGAATTAGCAAGTGTTTGAGTCTTAGGGGAGAAACTCGTCTATTCCTGTTGTTATGCTCTCTTTAGTCTTAGATCTTTTCGTTATGGCCTTTGGCTTTGAAGTTTGCACAGTCTATTGACTCACTTTAATAATAAATTGCAAATTTTCGTTAAAAAAAGGTTTTGTTTATTTACCGTGTATAAAAAATAAGATATCGTATTTAATTCTCATCATTATCATCAGGTCTTTTTAGACTCCACTGCACCAGCACGACCCTCTCTGTATTACTAGACATACTTGGCCAGAGCAGCCAGAGGAATTGACCTTTCATTTTGTTTTTTATTGCCTACATGAATGTTTATTAGAATACATAAGTTTTTTTAAAAACTGCATTTTTTATTTGAGGCCAAAGTATTTATTACGATAAATAAAATAAGATCAAACTCGACGCAGTTAGGTCGTTTCAATACTGAATTCTATCGACCACCTTCCGTGTCCGGGATTAGACCCTAGGCTTCTACCATAAAGTGCTCGTCAAGACAAATCAAACGAGTCCTACTCACTAAGATTACATTTGCTTTATAATTGAGTTCCGCCAAATATCTTCCGGTGCCATCATCAGAACTGCCTAACTGCCTCCGTGGTGTAGTGATTAGAGCGTTCGGCTCACACCCGGAGGTCGCGGGTTCAATTCCCAGGGGCTACGACTTTGGGTTCTTGTCCTAGTTTGGTTAGGACATTGTAGGCTGATCACCTGATTGTCTGATAAGTAAGATGATCCGTGCTTCGGAGGGCACGTTAAGCCGTCGGTCCCGGTAACTGTCTTTGACATTTGTCGTTACCTAAAACCATGTCAGAGGCCTTTAAGGCAGTTTAAAAACTTTGACAGTAGTGTTAGTCACTAACACACACGATAAGAAGATCATCAGAACAACTCATTGACTTCATAAGTAAGAAAAATTTCAGCTAAATCAGTTGAAAATGAGTTGCCAGATATAATCTAAACAAACATTCAAACATACAAGATACACTGCAAGTTAAATAAAAGCTTGTAATAAACTTCAACAACTTTAAAAAATTCATAGAAAATCGGCTAGTAAAAATGAGTTGAGAAAATATTGTTGTTAGTTTTTCCCGTTGAAATATTCACAGATGGCGCGCACGGCTTTGGTCAGTGGCGGATATTAAACGACGCGGCTCGCTGAACACGCCATACAAGCTCAAATCTTACAAAGACTGCGAAGACTTGGATGTGAGATACTTGGAAAAAGATAGTATATAGTTAGTTGTAAAATATGATGAGAGAAAGAGGGAATTAACCGAAGAGCATGTATGAAGAGATTGATGATTTAAGATGAAGCAAAAGAGGTTTGTCAGGATCGTAGCAAGTGGAGGTCCATAGTCTCTGCCTACCCCTGTGGGAAACTGGCGTGATATTATATATGACGAAGCAGGAGATACGACCTACCTACGCCGAACTCACTAAAAGTGTGACGATAAATACAGCGCTCCGCCTCGCGCTGTATCATGGATTCCAACCATTTGTGTCTGAATAACCCTGGCCCACACAGTTATTGAATCTGTGTCCACCTGGGCTTATCGTCTAGCTGAAACAACTATCATTGTAATAAATCGGTTTACCAAATCCTCATCTATTACAACAATCACAATTAAACAAGTTATGGCCAAGCCCACAGCACACTACACAAAGGAGATGTTCACAGTACGGCGGTCCGCAAAAGACTGGGCCGCTCGTCGCTAGGGCGACCGCTTTTATACTTGTTGAAACATTTGAAAATTTAGCAGTTATGTTTTGTAGTAAACAACTTTCTGTTTGCACATCGAAAACAATAATAAATGGGATTATCTTGAACTCGCCGACATATATGTATGTATAAAGAGGGAAATTTGGTATCTATGGATTTATTTGACATTGCTTAGAGCTTAAGCACGTTGAAGTTAAGTCTTTGGGTGAGGCCTATGTCCCGAAGTGAAAAAGTGGTTGAAATGATGATGATGATGAAAACGCGTTGAAACGGCCCGAATTCTATTATGTAGTGCTTTTTATGTATATTATATACAATATGACTAGTGGTGAATGGAATGCTTATATCATCAAGCATTGATACTCTCTGTATTACCAGAGCCGTACTTGGCCAGAACAGCCACAGGATTTGGCCTACACTATCCATGCTAGGCAGACGTGTTGGAGAGGTCTTATTATATATTGATAAATAAATAAATAAATTGATGTTTATAAGCTTTGTTCTATTTTACTCAGCCGGAAATGACACGACGCATATCATGATAAGCTGAAAGAAATTTTTCGTGCAGGTATTGAAGTTCACAGGGTCACCTTTGAAAGTTCTACAAAATTTTAAACTAATTAGTTTCTTTGTTTACCGATGTTGTTTGCGTGAAAACAAGAAAGTTGTGGCCTAAAGTTTCAAACCAAAAAGTATTTACGAAGCCAGTAAAGTTAGCACTGGCTGGAGTCAATTTCTGAACGTCTTTTCCAATTTCAAGTTTGGAACAATTAGAATACGCTTAACTGCCAACTTTAATTACCTGTCTCCGACACTGGCTGAAAAAGAATAAAAAAGAAATAGGTAATTCGGTTAAAAATTTGACAAGGGTGTTCGATGCCAAACGCGTTGTTTCTACTTTACAGGGACCGGACATGACAAGAGCGCATGATCCTTGCTAGCGCTTTCGCAAGTTAAGCAACTCCGGGCGCGGTCCAATTTTGGATGGATTGGTGAAATATTATAATGTAACTGTAGTCACAGTTACATTATAATATTTCACCAATCTGATACAAGTTTCCGAGATATGCGTGTAGGTACCCGACATTGTTACTCTGATATAGCTTGACTTCTATACAACATACCCATAATAAATCAAACCACGAGCACGAGCTATACTAGACCACTTTTATAATTATAATGAAATTAAAAAAAAAAGTCAAAATTTAAAAAAAATCGGACTTCCATACTAATATAAGTGCGCAGCCGTCCGGACAATTTTTATGGGAATGACGATACTTTTTTGTTTTTTTTTATGCCCGTTATTTGAATATCATTTTACTATAGTGATCTAGTATAGCGTTGTATAACGACAATCGGAAAAAAACAGCATAACATGTCTTCTGAAGCACAAAATATTTAGCTTTAATAAATAGGACTGTGGACTGGATCAAAAATGTGATTTAGTCCTTCAACTAGATTATCTGAAAATAAAGGACCCATATTTTTTCGTTTTGCAAAGTAGTCAGAATTCACGAAGATACAACGCTTCGTAGCTAATCGTGACGTCACGCGAAATTTAAATGCGCTGTATCTTTGTCATTATTTGCTAATGAAAGAAAATAAAAAATATGTATACTATACCTTTTTAATAACTTATCTATAGAGCCAAAAAAAAAATTGACCACTGTAGTGTTCTGTGTCTATAAATAGATACATATGCTGTCCCACTCACAACAGCAGCGAAGGTAGAACGTCAGTTGTACGTTATATAAGTGCGTTGTGCGGCAGTCGGATCGCTCAGTCTAACAGTAGATGTCGTACAGAGCGGACGTGTCTTTGTGTAAAGGTAAGCCAGTGTCATAGTGATAGTGAATGTGTTAGTGGCACACTACAACCACATTCCTATTTAAAAAAAAAAAACTATTAATTATGAAGTGCCTCCTCCAATATTGGAACTTCACATGACCGTATGACTGCGAAGGCATGCTTGAGCGAGTAGCGGGTGCCTATCGAGGACAAGCTGCAAGTCACAAGACACTGAAAAAGTGATAGCTGAACCAGTTTTGTTACTTGCAATTATTTTGTTTATGAGATACCAAAATTTTGTAGATATAGTTTTTTTATAAGTCCCGTTTTTACCCTTTGGGTACGGAACCTTATAAGTAGGATAAAATACTATTTTTTTTATAAACTAAGCCAAAAACGAAAAATATATTATGATTTTTAAGCTATTGCATAGCTTCTATCGCGGGCCTTGAGCGCGGGGACCGAATCCAGAAATTCCGTAACGAAAAAACCTCACGCCCTCCACTCCGCCTACCATGTAGGTTGCCGCTTCGTCTCCGTCGTCCGTTTGCGACGTTGCCGTCCTTCCTTGTTTGCAATAGCTTTACCGCGGCAGTCCCCGAGTGCCACACGTCTTTTTTTTTCGTTTTTTTTCTTAATTTAACCCCCGAAAAAAGTACATATTAAGTATAAGATTGACGCTAATGTTTGTCTGTATTTATCTGTGAGTCTGTCTGTCTGTCTATCTTGACATCATCGTAGCGCTCGAACGGATGGACCGATTTATATACAGTTTTCTTAAAGTAAAAGCAATTTCTCTTGCTGTGTTTCTTAGCCATGTTTGATGAAAATCGGTCAGTCTTTTTAAAATCTATTGAGTGATAAAGCTTTAAATTCGGGGTTCTGTAATTTACCTGACAAACATATAGTTATAGATAGTAGATGGCGCTACCATAACAATATATAACTTAGTTCCACCACTAATCACTAGATGGTGTCACTGTATATTTTTTAATTTGCCTATAGCCAATAAACTGGTTGCAATAAATAATTTTCTTCCTTTATGTAGAAAATAAAAATAATTTTCTCATACTTTACTTTCAAAAATACTGAAATCGCTTATGGTTTAGACCTCAGCATGTAAATTTTTATGCTTACTGAGCTCACCACAGAACAGTTGAAAAGTACTAAAAGAATATTAGTTTGACCCAGTATATACTGTGGTAAGAACTGGGGAATGTCTCACATATAGATACTTGCTTATATTGTTTGTACAGTCGGCTTAACGAGATACTGGGCCGGCCCTCTACCTATAATTTGATTTTTTTCTTGAACTCAAAATAATATTATTTTCATGAAGATCTTCAGAAAGATTTTAATGAAGTCTTTCTAAATATATCGTAGTTAATTTAGAGTTTAACCCTTAGCCAGGCCTGGCGATTATTTTATCTTTATATACAGATAATGGTAGATTGGATGATAATAAAAAAACTAATTTCTTAATTTTTTTAATTCCTACAATTTCCTATAAAAAAACCCTCTGGTCTGGATATGACCACTGCCCATTTAAATATACATGATGTGGATTAGATCTGACCACTGCCCAGTTAGGTCACAACATGTAAGTATTGAAAAAATAAAGGTGAATCTACATATAAGCCTAATATTAAAAAGAGGAAAGATTTGTGTGTTTCTTTGTATAAAAATATTAATAAATATTAATGTCTCTGTGATGTAGTGGTTAAAAGACTCTGACACCAGGGTATCGGTTATTCTTCGATCTAAGAACCTATCTATCTACCATACAAACTATTTGATGTGTAAATATGGTTTTGCCTTTATTTATATGGATAAACGCTTGTAGGACAGTGGTTACATAATAACCACAATAAGTTTTTCCAGATAGGCAGAGGTCACATGTTGACCACAAACTTTCGGCGTAAATATTTCAAAGAAAAACAAATATCATGTAAAACCGAAACATTTTACATATAATTCAACCTATCTACTATTATAAAAACACAAATAATATCATTTCCCGAGATTTTTTCCGCCATAATACTAAAAAACACTTTCAATTTGCACAAAAATTCGCTGTTCGACCAATATTTTGACTTTGACAAGCGAAATGTCAAGTTTTTTTTTCTAGAGGCGTATTTTTTTTTTCGTTCAGAAATCAACTGTATCATAGACAATAGACGGATTACATTTTGCGGTTTCTAGCTAGCATCTGCTCGTCAGAAAAAAAATATTTCTGAGGTGGTTCGCTATGTGATCACTACCTGGCTAAGGGAAGAGAAAATTCAAGATATAGGTAGACGTTGGCCCACTGTACTTATCACGGCAAAGATGTAGACAGTATTCCCAGATGCATCCTCAGCTGTACAGTCGTGAATAGAGAGATAAAAATAAATAAATAAATAAAAAACAAAAATGCCTTTAATTCTAAAATAGTTTATGCTAGTTCAAAGTTATTTTATAATAAAGAATTAAAGTTTAAGAAACGTTTTGTTTAACGACAATTTTTTTTCAAAGTCAAAGGAGTTATAAATTTAAAAATTAATTACTTTTTTTTACTTAGATCCCGTCTTTGTTTATAAGCCTCCATAGAGTAACATCTTTCTCTATTTAAGGCTATTTCATCCAGTTCTTTCCTTTAATAAACCTGGCCAAGTACGAGTCGGACTCATGTTTGTTGTATGGGCCTCTCTTTAAATATTTATTTTAATTTAATTATTATTTATTTTTAAAGTAAACGTATAACTAAATATTCTGTGAATACCAATGAAATCAACTTCTGGTTTAAATGCAGCAAGCAGAAAATGCAGAATAAATAGTACATAATATGTGCCAGCCCCTATAAGCCTACTCTTTTTACGTTCCGTACCCAAAGGTAAAAAACGGCTCTATTACTAAGACCCCACGTTCCGTCTGTCTGTCACCACGCACTAAAAACAGAATAAAATAAATATTTAAGTAGGACTCCCACACACAAAATACAGACTTTTTATAGATAATGGTAAGGAACCCTCTATGCGCGAGGCCGATTTGCACTTGGCCGGTTTTATAACCCACTTTATAGACCTAATTACGCAAATTAAGTTCTATTATCAAAAGCTCCATTATCTTTGCTAATGTCTATTGTAATTCGCACAAAGGTTTTTAACCAACTGTACAGGTTTCATTTCGGCCCTTGGCATTTTATAGTTCCTTATCAGTAGATAGTATAGTAGTTTTTGGCAAGTTTGTAAGGTTTTATAGTTCCTTATCAGTAGATAGAATAGTAGTTTTTGGCAAGTTTGTGAGGTAGGTAGAAATATAAACTGGATTGGTATTAATAAGTACTTTCGTCCAAAAATTTGCTTTTAACACCACCACTTGTAGGTTGATGGGTAGAAAAGACATTGGGCCTTTCGCCTGTTACATTTTAGTAATCTTATACCTTTAAACGAGCAATTCTTGTATATTTATTTATCTGTGATCTCGAAAATGGCTCTAACGATTTCGCTGAACATTGGTATATGGGGGTTTTCGGGGGTAAACAATCGATCTAGATTAGTCTTATGTTTGAGAAAACACGTGTTTTCGAGTTTTTATGCGTTTTTCTTTCCACGCAAAATATGATCGCTAATTTCGTCGCGCCGGCCGCCATCCATTTTGGCTCAGCGGTTTATGATGCGGACCACTAGAAAGAGTGTTACGGGTTCGAATCCCACTCGGTGACTTACTTTTGTTTTTCTTATGTTCAAATTTATATATAATTTTTTAATTTTTATTGTTTTTAGACTAGTTAAAAAAATGTAGTTATTGTTTGAGATGTAACCGAGCAAAGCCAGGGTCGCCCAGGTACTAAAGTTTAATAAATCCAATCAATTGCGGTCGATAAAATGGACGTGGCATTTTCTTTGCGCTAATAGCAGAGCAGTTGACAATCATCTTCTGCCTCACCTTATCCAATTATCTGGAGCCGGCGCAGTATGTCTTCTCCTTCTACAGTCCTCTATTTCCCGTCATACTAACATCTACTTCTATTACTCCTATATCTTGCCTTACGCATTCCATCCACCTCTTTTTTGGTCTTTCTCTTCTCCTATTACCATTCACCTTCATATTTAAAGTTCTTTTTGTTGCGTGCTGATCCTTTCTTCTCATTACATGTCCAAACCATGACAACCAATTGCTTCTTTCTTTCTCGTTTATTGGTGCTACCTTTAAACTTTCCCTTACGTATATATTTCTAATCCTATCCCCTCGTGTTAACCCACACATCCATCGCAACATCCTCATTTCGGCTGAATGTAGCCTCTTCTCGTCCGTCGTACTTTTGTTTCCCAACATTCAGAGCAAATATAAAATAATATTCACTTTTAAACTGTGGATCCCAAAAGTCTAGCATTTGCTCAAACCTATTCAAGGATTGATCCGGTCTACCCTTTGGGTAGCGGAGGTCAGACGGCAGTCGTTCTGTGTAAAAACCAGTAACCTTGTCAAATCACCTTGGTTAAATAGCCCTCTGAAGCATCATCGCTGAGGATGCAACCCGAATACGGGAGGATGATGATGTTAATCTAGCCAACAACACACATATAGAGTTATTCCAAAATATACAAACGAGTATTTACCTATTAGATTTTGGAACAAAGATAATAAACCCCAAACATAAACTTATGAATACATTACGGGTAATACCTGGGTAAAACAACTGAATACTTGCCGTAAACTAAACCCTTCATTGCAAAATATACAAGCAAAACTTTTAACCTACCCACTTCCCTCACAACAACATTGATTCTCATTTGGGTAGGGTTTTAACTTCAAAAAAGGAGGTTATCTATTGAAAAAAGAAGGTATATATAGTTCTTTTCTATATGTTCCCCGATTTCTTAAAGAAGCCTGGACCAATTTGGTTTTATTTTGTTTAAAAGCTTGTCAGGTAGTCTCTTAGAAATGTTATCATAATGGGTTGTGCAGTTTATAAGGTAAAGTCGATTTTTAGTTTTGAAAAATTATCGATGAACTTTGTAGATTTGATATTTTTTATTCTAATACTAAGAAACAAAGCAAGAAGCGTGCTGATGTTTTTTATTTATTATAATGTCTTATTAATCACTTGATCCATATGCATATTATAGCGATTTTCGAATAAGACTGAGGAAAGTAATCTTGCGGACAGTAATGAGCCTCCATTTAATTTATTTTTATTTAGTTAAATTTATTTTACAGTGCATGTTGTCGGTTAATTTTTTTATATAGGTACCTAAAACAAAAAATATCACAGTCTTTTTTAAACAACATATAAGTTGGTTAATTAGGAAGGTAGTAATTAAAATTTCAAATATAAGAGTGGAAGTGTGGTGGAAACATCTCACTAATCTTTCTCTTTCGTACGCGCCAGACCTAATAGCGTGACGTCAAGAGCGCTGTACGTGCATCCTTTTTCTGTTACTTGTCAGTTTTCCCTTCCGTCAGATTTTAAAAGCTTATAACCTATTTATTTTAGGCACATTAAAAAAATTTATTTCGATAAGGCGTTTTCTTTAAAAAAAAAAGACGTGTGGCACTCGGGGACTGCCGCGGTAAAGCTATTGCAAACAAGGAAGGACGGCAACGTCGCAAACGGACGACCGAGACGAAGCGGCAACCTACATGGTAGGCGGAGTGGGGAGAGCGTGAGGTTTTTTCGTTACGGAATTTCTGGATTCGCTCCCCGCGCTCAAGGCCCGCGATAGAAGCTATGCAATAGCTTAAAATAGTTCCTTCACGTGACATAGATGCCGCCAGCAATCACATAAATAGATCTGTCAATGTCTAATACTTATTTTTCATAGTGAGAGTTTTTCTTTGGAATCAAAGAGAATATAATCACTACGTTTTGGAGTATTTAATACTTTTATTTTATTAAATTTAGTTAAAAATATATTATTCTTTGTAAATATATATATTTTTAATTAAATTATAGTAAAATACAAGATTGGTTAATAAATTACAAATTTATGAAAAGTATTGAACCAAACGGCCTCTTTTATTTTTGATGGAACGATTTAAAACTATTATGCGCCATCTATTGACAATGTTTTAACCTCTTTTTTTTCACTGGAAAACGCCTCATTACGTTACTAATTGATATGAATGATAAAATTTATTGAGTCAAAGTCAAAGTCAAAGTCAAAAATCATTTATTTATCTTTGGATATTTGTATCACTTGATAATTGTCACTTTTTTTCCTTTTGATTTCTTATAAGGTAAATGTTGTCGTCAAATCGTTTACTTATAGCTAAGTTTACTGCCGCTTTCAAAGCGCAAGTACAGAAGAAACGGTAACAATATATACTATAAAATACTGTTCTGTGCTCCTAATACAAAATTTAACCAAGCTTAGTTTTAACAATATGAAGTTACGTACAGCGCACACAACTAATTACGGTAACAATTTTCCAAACCACAGGCTATAGACTATTCAGCGTAGACTATTTGGCAATTTAGCACGTGAATAATTCATAACTTAGTTCTAAACAGTCATGTTTTGTGGTAAGCTTCGCAGGCACTTTTGATTGAAGTTAAATTTTAGTTAATCTAGTGTGAATTTTGAGATAAATATGTAAGGACTCTGATAGAGCTAGCCCCAAAGTAAGTTCTAGACTTGTGTTTTGGGATACTAATTCAACGATACTGTTTCAATAAAATACTCGGTGATTTTTTATTGGTTCTGAAGCCGAAGGCCACTTCATAGGCATCGTTATATAAAAATTCAAAATGTTGACTGAAACTCGAAAGAAAAATTGTGAGATCAATCCGTAGTACCGTCGCCATACACCGCCCGCCGGCGGGCGGAGGTCATCGACATCCACGCAGCTGTTTTGGCCGGCGTAACTAAATGGTTTCAATCGAAAATTATTTGCGAAACTTTTTTATCTTATTACATACGGAAATTTGGATTACGTATATGGGTAGAGGAATTTATTTAGTATACGATATTTTTTTTCCAAAACCAATGAAAAGTCAGCGTGTATAGATGGATAATACATTACTCTGAATTTTTGTCTGACGTTTTAAGGTTACACGAGATTATTCCTATTCGTATTTTTTATTTCTTTCTTTAATTTATGTCATCTTCCTCATCAACTTTTTTATTTTTACACCCTATTTCAGTCCACTGCTAAAGTGCCATTTTCGAAACGTGGAGTCACCTAAAACAATGGTGTTCCACACAAAATACCGTTCGGTTAGGGACTCCGCGTTTGCGAAATGTCACCACTGGTCAACATACTCTCCAGACAAAGATAAAAATTGCCCATAATCACCACGATGGGCAGACGGGTAGGTGATAACAATAAATAGTATAAATTATTTGTCAGGTCAGATGGCAGTCGCTCTGTGTAAAAGTCAGTAACCTCGTCAAATCACCTAGGTTACGTAACGGAGCCCGAGCTCTAAAGCTTTACCGCTGAGGATTTCGTACAAGCTTTTATTGTGGTTAGAGCGTTTGGCTCATACCCGGAGGTCGCGGGTTCGATTCCCGGCGGGGGCAACGACTTTGTGTTGTTGTCCTAGTTTGGTTAGGACATTGTGGGCTGATCATCTAATTGTCCGCTAAGTAAGATGATCCGTGCTTCGGAGGGCACGTTAAGCCGTCGGTCCCGGTCACTGTCTTTGACATTGGTCGTTACCTAAAACCATGTCAGAGGCCTTTAAGGCGGTTTAAAAACTCTGACACTAGTGTTAGTCACTAACACACACGATAAGAAGAAGTAATTATCAAGACAAATGTAATAAGCGCAAACTCGACGGGGTTGCGCCGTTTCATTACGGAGTTCTTATGGCCACCTTCCGGCTCCATTAGCTTAGCACTATGACATCATAATATTGCAACGTCACGCGATATACGTATACGTGCAAAATTTCAGCTCAAACGGAAACCGGAAAGTTGGTAAAATTTAACTTACAAGATTTGATTGAAGAAACAGACAGATAACGGGATAGGTGAAGCTAAATAAAAGCTCTCTTAATTCCCCTTCTCTAAATAAAACAATGATTGTATCTCACGTTAGTTTTAATCAAAAAAAAAAGCTTTTAATTTTTTCGAACAAGCTTTATTTGTAAGGCCCGAGTAAGTGAGTATCTAGACAAACGATTTTTTTTTATTTTTTTTTACTTTTGTTATAATTATAAAGTAATAATGATTATAGACAGACAGATATCGGGACAGGTGAAGCTTGTAAATACAGTACGCTCTCCTGCTTACACTTAATTTAAACTCTCTGTCTCACATATCAGTTTTATCGTATGCACGTGTGAGCACGGCACGGAATTTTGTAATGTAGTCGTCGGACGAATATGTCAGCGGAACCTGTTTAGCCGGGATATTTAGGGAGGTGGATATTACACTGGAAAATGAACTAAATAAGGCCAGCTGTCCAATATTAGACAACTTACGTACGAACTGAATAGTGAATAACCAGTTTTCAACGGTCGGATTAACTAAATCGAAACTCAAATTGCTGGAAGCCCCCAAAGTTAAAATATTGCATTGTCACGGGATAAACGGGTAGTGAGTCAAATTTAACTTGCAAGATTTGATTACAGACAGACAACTAGACAGGTGAAGCCAAATAAAAGCTTGTAAAAGAAACATTTTTCCGTACAAGCATTTATTGTAAGGCCTGAGCAATTATCAAGACAAATGTTAAAAAAAAAATTATTTGTTTCGCAAACTGGTTGTTACAATATTAAGAAAGTAATAAGAAATATTTGATTACAGACAGACAGATATCGGCACAGCTGAAGCTTGTAAATACAGTACGCTCTCCTGCTCACATTTAATTTAAACTCTCTGTCTCACATATCAGTTTTATCGTATGCACGTGTAAGCATGGCACGGAATTTTGTAATGTAGTCGTCGGACGAATATGTCAGCGGAATCTGTTTAGCCGGGATATTTAGGGACGTGGATATTACACTGGAAAATGAACTAAATAAGACCAGCTGTCCAATATTAGACAACTTACGTACGTGCTGAATAGTGAATTTCGACTCGATGAGAAGAAGAATTGAATTACAAGTTTTTCCACGGACAGATTAACTGAATTGGGGTCCCTCTTGCTGGAAGCCCCCAAAATTGGAATATGGCATTGTCACGGTATATACATCAAAATTTCAGCTCAAACGGAAAACGGGAAGTAGATCAAATTTAACTTGCAAAATTTGATTACAGACAGACAGACAACGGGACAGGTGAAGCTAAATAAAAGCTTGAAATTTTTTCCTACTGGCATGTACTGGCCACTTGCCTTCTATCTAGGCATAGAGATACAGTGTCAATATATTGTCTTAGTTACCGAATAAACATTGGATTGAGTATTTACTAGGGCATTTAATGGCGGATATAAATGGCTTCCTGGTGTCATCGTCCAGAGAAAGGGGGAGACAGGGTATTTGGTACAAACTGAAGAAGGCACAGTGATATACAGGCACATCGATCAACTTAGGAGTAGAGTTGTTGTAGTGCCAACGGAGCCCGACCCTATACCCAGCACCTCTTCTTCCGGTGAGCAACCCACTTCAAGCCCATCTCCTCTGTAAAATCTTTTCATATTGTTTTGTTTTTATTATTCCTTAAACTATATATTATGAATATTGTTTAGTTATTAAAGTGTTTGTAATTAAGGGTGGAGGTGGCATGTACTGGCCACTTGCCTTCTATCTAGGCATAGAGATACAGTGTCAATATATTGTCTTAGTTACCGAATAAACATTGGATTGAGTATTTATTACCTACAAGCTTTTATTGTAAGACCTGAGTAATTATCAAGACAAATGTTTCTTTTTTTTCTTTTTTATATTCACATTTTATAACAGACAGACATCGGCCCAGGTGAAACTTGTAAATACAGTACGCTCTCCTGCTCACACTTAATTTAAACTCTCTGTCTCACATATCAGTTTTATCGTATGCACGTGTGAGCACGGCACGGAATTTTGTAATGTAGTCATCGGACGAATATGTCAGCGGAATCTGTTTAGCCGGGATATTTAGGGAGGTGGATATTACACTGGAAAATGAACTAAATAAGACCAGCTGTCCAATATTAGACAACTTACGTACAGTCAGCATCAGAGATACCTGACCCCTGCTCCATCTTTATCTTGAATTTTCTCTTAAATTGAAAATAATATTGAAAAAATTTAATTACTTATTTACACATGTATATATTTTTTAAATTAAAAGCTTTAAATTTATAGAAAAAATTACGTATCAAAATAAGCGTAATTTAGTCAAAAAGTCCGCCCCGAATCATACCTGACGCAAATGTGCCCATAACACTTGCAGCATTCCCCCGCTGTATCGCGAGAGATATGCGTTGCGTCAGGTATGACTATTGAAAATGTATATTCAAAAAGCCTTCATTATAATCTCTCTGAATACATATTTTTATGTTGATATTATTTTCAGTTTATGAGAAAATTTAAGATGTAGGTGGAGGAGGGCCAGGGGCTAGGTATCTCTGATACCGACTGTACGAGCTGAATAGTGAATTTCAAATTTTTCCACTTTTGTATTATCTAACCATTGCTGGAACCCCCAAAGATGGAATAATAAGGAAGGTCCAACAACTCGAATCTGATACTTTTTTCTAAACGTCAATAAAAACAATAATGACGTCCTAGTTTTTTGGATTCAAATATTCCTTAATAATAAATCTAAAATCATTATATTATCAACATTAGACAACTTACGTACAGTCAGCATCAGAGATACCTGACCCCTGCTCCATCTTTATCTTGAATTTTCTCTTAAGGCCATACCTGAATTTTCCGGGGTCCAGAGGCGCCTCATTTAAAATAAATCATTTGAAAGAAAACGGAAATATAATTTAAAATTGTGTCTTGACCAAGCTCTAGATATTCATTCAAAGTATTTTTTAAACTAATTTTTATAGTTTAAAGCAAGAACGTGAAGGTTTTCTACGCACATTTGCGAAAAACGGCCACTTCTGGCTAATGTGCGTAGAAAAGATTTACGTTCTCACTTTAAACTATAAACTGTAGTTCATAAAATAGTTTAAAGGGTTATCTAGGGCTTAATCAAAGCACAATTTTAAATGATATCTCCGTTTCTTTTCAAATGATTAAATTCAAATGGGGGCGCCACTGGACCCCGGAAAATTTGGGTATGGCCTTAAATTGAAAATACATGAAAATGTATATTCAATAAGCCTTCATTATAATCTCTCTGAATACATATTTCTATGTTGCTATTATTTTCAGTTTATGAGAAAATTCAAGATGTAGGTGGAGGAGGGGTCAGGTATCTCTGATGCCGACTGTACGAGCTGAATTTTGAATTGCTAGTTTTTCCACGGTCAGATTAACTGAATCGGGGCCCAAAAATATATATATATTTTCCATAGGATTTGTATGAATAAGGACTATGACGTCATAGTTTCTTAGAGTCAAATAGCGCTCTTAATATTAGTTTTTACGCAATAATAAATCTAGAACATACATACATACATACATACATACATACATACATACATACATACATACATACATACATACATACTATCACGTCTTTATCCCTAATGGGGCAGACAGAGCGTTTTGGGTCCTGCGGTTCTATGCAGAGCCCAGGGCCGCAAGACCTAAAAGCCACTTTTAGCGTCATGGTGGGCGAGAATATGGAAAAGCAATCAATACAGTGATGGGTTGCTAGCCGCATCGCCTGTTAACATGATTCGCATTTTTGCCCATTCCCTCGATCGGCTTTTACGATCCGCGCGGGAAGAGAAGCAGCTGGTACATTCTAAGTTTTTTTATTTCTCCCAGACCAGCATGGGAATAAATCTAGAATCCCGTTGAAAATGAATATGATTTGTGACAAGTGGCATTATTTTGTGACGCTTTATTCTATTAACAGTACCAGATAATTTGTTTAGCACAGGAAACTGCCTTATTGGTTAGATATAGACATAGATTTAGATTATAGAAACATGGTCCCTTACTATGGGTCTCATAAGAAGGCTCAAGGTTGTGCAACGCACTATGGAAAGTGCTATGCTCGGTGTTTCTCTACGTGATCGAATCAGAAATGAGGAAATTCGTAGGAGAACTAAAGTCACTGACATAGCCCAGCGGATTAGCTCGTTGAAATGGCAGTGGGCAGGACACATAGCGCGATGAACCGATGGCCGATGGGGCAAATAGGTTCTCGAATGGCGACCACGTACAGGCAAGCGAAGCGTAGGACACCCACCCACAAGGTGGTCTGACGACCTAACCAAGGTCGCTGGAAGGCGCTGGATGCAAGCCGCTCTAGATCGGTCATTTTAGAAAGCTTTGGGAGAGGTCTATGTCCAGCAGTGGACGTTGTGCGGCTGAAATGATGATGATGATGAGACATAGATTTAGTTTTAACCGACTTTCAAAAAATTAGTTTTAAGTTTTAGTTTTTAGTATTGTCCATGCGTCTTCGAATAATCGATGAACATACATACATACTATCACGTCTTTATCCCTAATGGGGCAGACAAGACAAGACAGCATTTTGAGTATTGCGGCTTATGAAAATACATACAAAATAGATATAAACGATCGCAGCAAACAATAACCTCCACCTTTTTTGGTCGGTTAAAAACACTTTTGTAGGAAATAATTTCGGACTTATTACATCAATATAACAGTTACCTATGTATGCTACAGTTATAGACACACTACTGCATCTTAATTCTTACAAAAAGAAAAACTTCACATTATAACCAAACATAAGCAACAAAACATAAAAAAACGTTGCAAATATAACTGAGTGTAAGCAAAAGAATCGTGCAAAATAAAACTAGTTTAAAATAGAACACTAATGTATAATTCATTCCAGAGAGATGCCACCCTGTTTGTTTCATACAATTGTACGGTTTATTGCTTTAAAGGCTATAGCAGACACTGCAAAGGATTGTTTTGCAGTTGTTAAGGTTAACAAATAAGTTAGTATGCCTCGCTATATTGCGGAAAAAAGTGGAACTAAATTTAAAAATGGGACCGGCTATGACACAAATTAAAAAAAAAGCCGGTAGCGCCATCATTTAAGGCCATTAAGTTAGTAAAAGAGTTTGCATATCTTAAAAACACTGGCACAAATAAGCATGTAAAAAATATAAATAATAAATGATGTTCTATTTTTAAATATTTTTCCATTTTGGTCGCTGTTAAATGTCATAAAATATGTGTAGTACTCTAAACTATAACTATAAAACTCCTGAACAATGTTTAGTGTCACTGTGTGATTTTGTATTCAAGTTGTGTAGGTATTTTTAGTGTAAATTA
Source organism: Acrobasis consociella (assembly GCA_963555685.1). Taxonomy (NCBI): domain Eukaryota; kingdom Metazoa; phylum Arthropoda; class Insecta; order Lepidoptera; family Pyralidae; genus Acrobasis; species Acrobasis consociella. Next base: position 3,201,937 of record OY743118.1, read on the forward strand.
GTACTAGGTATCAGTAGTTTTTATTACACTACACCATCTTTATCCTAAACTGGGTAGACGATGTATAGGCCTAACTACTTACTACTAATAACAAAAAAATGGCATTAAAGTTGTGATGGACGCTAGACGCATCGCCTATTGATCGTCATAGATCAGATTCTTGCTTCCCTTAATCGGCTTATACGTTATACGCGGGAAGAGAAGCAGCTGGTACATACTATGTTTTTTTTTCTTTCTCTCAGGATCATCAATAATGGAAGAAAATAACACAACTAGTAGATAAATAAATACGTATATAAATATATAGGGACAAATTACACTGATAGAGGTAGCCCCAAAGTTAGTTCGAGTCTTTTGTTATGCGATACCACAGGTACGGCACTTTATAGAAACGGAGCAGCATATATACCTAGTACTACTACAAACGAAACAATCCGTCCGTGCATATGTCTAATGTGTGAGTAAAACAATCAGGGTTGCTACCACAGAATTTGGTGCTTTGCTTACTTGTTATCACTCGGAAATCTATGAAAATTTCGTTATTTATTGTTTTTCGTGGATAAACAATGATAATGTGCGCAGTGTCTCATCATTATAATTCAATAATCCTAAGTGACTCGCGTAATGTCAACGTGCGGCTACCAATAACCCTGTTTTACTGGCGCTTACACGTCCCAATAACGGGGGAAGGGTTGCGGGGACGCCAGATTGCGGGAAACGGTGCGAGTTTCCGTTCTGTATGTGATACTAATATTAATTATGTGGCGATACTAACTCAAGACCCAGACCAATCCAAGACTTAGGACAATTTGAAACAGGCCATTTTCCAACTTGCTCTGACCGGGGATCGAACTCGGAACCTCTGGGCGGCGGACTAGCATGGTGACCACGCCATGGAGGTTGAGTAAGATCACTAAACGAAACACTTCAGCGCCGCCGTAATAGTTTGCATGAACTAACTGGTGGCGGAATCACACAAAGTAATTCAGATCACATAGTATGTAAAATATTACCTAAAATGAGTGTAAATGCTGTCTGCTCTAGCCCTTATCTCACTGCCAGAGTGTCATGAAATTGCGCACGTTTGCAACAGGTGACGTGTTACATATTCCACGTGTGACGTCACACTCTGCTTGCATACCAAGGTAGGTGCGTGGTAGTTGCCATGCTTTATTTACTGTTATGCTTTCTGTCTAATTTGCAATGTGAATTATGTCATGTCATGGCTTTGCATTCTGCACACACATATACACATTTAAAATGTATAAATTGAAAAAGATTTTTTAGTGTTAGTTCAGTTAATTAAAGCATTAACTATATGAATGATTTATGAGGTAAATCCTAATTCTAATCCGTTTATAATAATAGTTAGGATAAGGATAGTTATATTTATCCTTACTAATATTATAAACGCCTAAATTTGTGAGTATGAATGGATATTTGTTACTATTTTATGCGCAAACGACTGGACCAATATTGATAAAAATTGGTACGCAGGAAGTTGATACCCTGGATTAACACATAGGCTACTATAGGCGTTTATAAAGCAAATAAAAAAAATACCAATCCCATATTTTTAAACAAAAAAAAACAAATTGGTCCAGGCATCTTCCAGTAATTAATTAAAATACATAAAATCAGCAACGAATTGATAAACTCTTCCTTTTTTAAAGTCAGTTAAATGTAACCTAGTATAAATGTAAGTCTACAATAGGTACAGTTACGCCTCAAAAGCCCTCGCGTCGTCTCATCCGTCTAAACGACGTTTAGAGCTAAGTAAGTCCGGATCACTGTTCACTACAGTTTGACTGAACTTCCATCGGAGCTTAACGCAACTTTGTGTCACTGTAAGCTTTATTATGGCCTCCGTTTGTTTGAGTTCATAGGTTTGTTGCCGATGGAGTTCTAGCAACTAACAATTTTAAAAAGTATGAAGACATTCATTTTTATAATTTTTTAAAACTTAAAACCGACTTCTTTCCCACAATACACAACCGATTTTCTTCTATAAGACCTGACAAGTATTTAAAGTATTAAAACTTAAGTTTCAAACAAAAAATAATCCAAATCGGTCCAGGCGTACCGTACATTGATAAAAAAAGTCGGTTTGGCAATAATCTGTATCTGGGGTTTAATCTATGATGCAGAGTTTGCATATGAATTAAAGTAATGCTTCGAATCTCCCGGGACCCCGCCACCCAGAGGTCCCGGGTTCGATTCCCGGTCAGGGCAAGTTGGAAAATGACCTTTTTCAAATTGTCCTGGGTCTTGGATGTTTATCTATATATGTATTTGTTATAAAATATAGTACCGTTGAGTTAGAATCCCATAACACAAGTCCCGAACTTACCTTGGGGCTAGCTCAATCAGTGTAATTTGTCCCTATATATTTATTTTAAAAAATTTAGAATCTATCTATACATAACATAAAACAGTAAAATTAGCGTGTCTGTACATTAAATATATTTCCAAAAAAATATTGGGGGCGATGGAGACTTAATAATAAAGTAAGCATAAAAAATGACTGTCTATTTGTACAAGCTAATCTCCGGAAATACTGGATGAGGTTAAATGAAACTTTTTTTATTATTTATCTATTGTTGCTTGGGCAACATATAAGGTATAAATGGTTTTGGAAAATGGAACACCTAATGCAGAACTGTAATGGTCCAGTGAAACTATAAAAAATATAAAAATGACGTCTGAGCAAAAGTTGTTCAGCGTGATGAGCATTTTTCAGAGACATAAAGTCCACGCGAACAAAGTCGCTGACTTTGGCTAGTTTGAAAATAAACGTCTCGTGTCACCTTGTCACGTCAATTGTACAGAAAATCGTTGTGACTTCTTATTCACCAACACTTGGTCACAATTTCACTAATATTCCATTTGGCTCCATAAAAAGCTAAACGTACGAGGTCAACCCAGATTGGGCTCAATCGTAAGCCCTGGGACCGCCATAATGGCCGCTACTAACGCCATCTGACGGCCAACGCATTAAACGCAATTCTGACAAAAACCACTGTAATTATTTTTGTTTACCGGCTATTCTGGAGAGAAGATTGGCTGGAGCAGGAAAAACTGCATAACTATACCGTTTTTACAAGTTAAATAACTTCGCATGTCTACGCTCTGCTCCGTGTACGGAGGGGGGGGGGGGGGTTCGTCAGAGGCCATACCTAAATTTTCCGGGGTGTGAGTAGCGCCCCCATTTGAAATAAATCATTTTAAAGGAACCAGTGATATCATTCAAAATTTTGTCTTGACCAAACTTTAGACAAACCTTCAAACTATTTTATGAACTACTGTTTACAGTTTAAAGTGAGAACGTGAAGCTTTTCTACGCACATTAGCTAAAAGTGGCCGTTTTTCACAAATGTGCGTAGAAAAGCTTCACTTTCTCACCTTAAAATATAAACAGTAGCTAATAAAATAGTAAAAAGGGTTATGTAGGGTTTAGACAAGACAAAATTTTAAATGACATCACCGTTTCCTTTCAAGTGATTTATTTCAAATGGGGGCGCTACTGGACCCCGGAAAATTAAGGTAGCCCCTTAAGTAGGTACTGCAGTTTTTTGAAATGAAACTACTTAAGGGGCGTTAGGCAGGCACGAAAAGCATTTTTTCATTTTTTGAGATGTAGAAAAAAACATTGAAGTTACGACAATGTTAACAGATTAGCTAGTCATCATAAATAATACCCGGGCATTATGAAAAGTGTCCCAGTTTATAACTTGGTCCATAACATACAATATAGGTACTAAGTATATTAACTAGGTACCCAGTCTATATCCTAACATTAATTAATACTTAACAGTACCATTATGATCCACTAAATCAAAATATGGTAATATACAGTTGCTAGCTGCATCGTCTATTAAGGACCTTCCATAAAATACGTCATACGAATTCCATGACTTTTGACTCCTTGCTAGAGCTGATAACAATTTTGAGAACCCCACCCCTTAGTGTGACGTCACAAATACAATTTTTTTATTAATTAAAAAAAAACAAGCGTGCGAAACTACTTAGCTGATAAAGCTGGAAATATATTAAAGTTTATTTATTACCAGTTAAAATTTGCGTTTTATTGCTTAGATATATATTGTGACGTCATAAACCGTATGACCACTCCCACTCCTTGTCACACAATATCACACTTCGTTGACTTGCCTTCATTTTAATGTGTGACGCAATTATGGATGGTCCCTTACAATGATTCGTATACTCATCCATCTTTATTCATGTGATATTAAGACCGATCAGTATAATGCGAAACAACTGGTAAGTACATAGAGGTGACGACAGCGTCCGAAAGGTATGATTGAAATTAGTCCGTCTTTTAGATTATCCGAATTGACCCGTATTTTTCAGTTTACCGTAAAAGTAAAAATTCACAAAGATACGAAGCGTCAGAATTCCGGAGTGGGGACGCTTGCGACGTCACACTTAAGTAAAAATCGTACCCAGCCGTGACGTCACGCGAAATGTATAGGTATGCGCTGTATCTTTGTCATTTTTGATTTCTCAAGAAAAAAATCGTGTACATTTTTTAATAATCGTAAGCGATGGACCAAATATATTTTTCCATGCCTATTCTAAATGTTTTCTTTTCTCTCAGACCAGCAGGAAATTTTGACACTGCGTAACACAGAGCATCAATCCAAACTTCTTAAACTAACCTCATCTAGTATAACCACGGTCGTTTCGACCCTTCGGACAGAGGGAAAGTTTAAATGAGAGCAACTATCAAGTTGACTGCGGGAAGGTTAAAAGTTTTGTTTGTAGATTTGCAGTAGTGTTGTAAGCAATAGTATAAAATATCGATAGTCTATCGAAACTATCGTGACCTCGGGAAACAGTAACTATATCGATAGGACTATCAATAGACTATCATACATTTTCACGTATATATCCCTGATGGGGTAGACAGAGCCCAGGGCCCTTAGGCCCAAAGGCCACGCTTAGCGTGGTGGTGGGCGTTAAGGAAAAGGTGGAAAAGGTACTATTTGTATAAATAACTATCGATAGCATTATTTAATATCGATATTATTGTAATATCCATAGTAAATTTAGCAATCGATAGTTTTTCATTCAAATAGTATTTACAGTATCGATACTACTATTTGTATCTAAATTCAATAGTATCGATACTATGAATAGTTTTATCTTTCATCAATAGTATTGCAAACCATTGACAACCGATACTATCGATAGAATCGATACTATCAATATTGTCAATAATTTTTAAGGTTAACTATCGATAGTCAAATTATCGATAGTAATGCAACGCTAATTAGCAGCCAAGCGTTTGGGGTAATGAGTGTACATCACACCAAACGTATCAACAATGCAGGTTTATCAGAATGCCGGTGACTTCTTCGTTGCTTTATCTTTAAAGACGACACTTTTTCAAGAAAGAAAAGTTCACGCCTTTCTCTTAAACCCCCTTTTCTCATAAAGTCATTATTATTTAGTTCTATTTCTAAGTTAGTATAAGTAAATGTATATGTGTGTATTGTTAGATATTTATTCTGATATTTATATATAATAGGTATATAATGTCATTGCATATAGTATTATTTGATAATGTGTAAGTATATTGTTTTGCTTTTTGTGCCGCATAATTTTCTCTGTTTATCCCGGTGGTTGACTGGGAGTAAAATGCTCTTAGCATTAAGTCCGCCATTTGTTTAAAGTAAATTTGTACTTTGGAACAACACAGTTCGATAAAATATTTTTTTTTCATTGACATAAGATTTCAATGAAACAAAGCAAGGATTGGTCTACATATGTCAGCACTGAACAGCAATTCCGTATGCTTTTATATTTTATCTACCAGCCGTGCTGAAGCGTTCTGTCTGTATATCTTTCTTGCTCTAGCAAATGATGGTTCTGAGCAACAGAAAAGGATAAAGCAGAGAAAAGTACTGTTCAGTGCTGCGAGATAAAGCTAAACGCAAATGTTGCTCTAAGCTGAACTTAATCTATTTATAAGAAAAGCGATTTTTTTTATTAATATTAATAGTCTACCTCAGTGCCCCTTAAACTTAAAGGAAAAGTCTATAAAAGCGTAGTCAGACCAGTCGTTCTATATACGGTTTAGAATGTTGGGCTACTAAAGTGACAGAGGAAAGACGACTTCATGCAGCGGAGATGAGAATGTTAATGGATGAGTGGAGTGACAAGAAAAGATAGAATTAAAAACGAATACGTAAGAGGAAGTACGAAGGTGGCTCCAATAACGGAAAAGCTAAGAAGCAATAGACTAGGATGGTATGGACACGTAATGAGGAGAGAGGAGAGCCATGTTACGAAAAAGATGTTTAATTTAAAGATTAATGGATATAGAAACAGAGGACGGCCTAAGACAAAAATAATGTAACAAGTGCCTTGACAAAGGATAGAGGAAAATGGAAACGACTTACATGCTGTCCCGACCCCACGTAAAGTGGGATAAGGTGAGGAGAAAGAAGAAGAGTCTACCTCATAGTGAATAGTCTTCAAGATGTGATGTGATAAAAGGAATAAAAACAAGCAACAAATCACAATTTTTATTCCTATTTTCGATTTTCATGTCTACGGTAATGGTTAAAGTAGTGAACATATTCTTTTTAATATAGAAATACGAGAATCATACGTGTGGAAAATGTAAAGGAAATAACTATTAAAAGGATACATGAATTTGAAATAAATTGTTTGAAAAGAAACGGAAATATTATTTAAAATTTTGGTTTCATTGTGCACTAGATATATTCAATCTATTTTATAAACTACTGTTTCCTGGAAAAAGTGAAAACTTGAAACTTTTCTCAAGTAGCGAATTTGCCAAAAGTAGTTTATCGCTTGAAACGAATAAAAAAGTTTTACGTTTTCATTTTAAACTGTGTACCATTCCAAATGGGAGCAAGACTGGAACTCGGAAAATTCATGTTCCTTAACATATTTCTAAAACCTTCAATCTTCTTTCATAAAGAAATTTGCATCAAAATTACAAGACGTCCCTTTTACCGTCTTAAAACTCTGAATTAACAATATGGCCATTTTTACCCACCTAATTAGTCCCGCCATTACCTACACCGTTTATCCTAAAACTGGCACCATTTTCTAAGAAAAACGCCTAATTTCACGTCTAATGCCGACTCGAGGACAGTAATATACCTTTAGTCTTGCTATCTCGCTCTTTATTATCCATTACTTCGAATGGAGTTTTGGAGAAAATTGCGAAAACATTAACCGACAGGGTCGGTTTAGAAGGACAGAAGGGTCCTGTGATTTCCATATCGAGAGTTTGATCTAGGATCGTAATGGATACATAAAATGAGGGATTACTAAACCGTTTCAGGGATATGAAAGAATATTCTTTAAAATAGCTGATTTGAATATAAGTGCTAGTAAAGCTTGAGATGTTTATACTTTCTTTCAAAAAATAGGAGGTTTTTAATTTGTCGCGGTTCTTTTTTTATATGTTCACCAAATATTTGAAGGCATAGACCGATTTGGAAAATTCTTTATTTATTCGAAATTGTCAATCAAAAAAATCAATTGTGTAGTTTAGGATTGAAGTCTGTTTTTAGTTTTGAAAAATTATCTGAAATAAATTTCCATTATTATATACTAGCTGCGCTCCGCGGTGTTACCAACGGCTTAATAAGTCTATTTGTTAATCCACGGTGTCAGCTTCTAGCATACTAAATTTTATCAAAATTGGTCCAGCCATTTGCGCGTTATGAAGTAACAGAAACTCACAAAATCAAAATATATTATCGGTAGTTCGTTTTTGCTAAAAGCGGCCACAGTTGGCTAATATAGAGTTTAAAACTATATAGACGATTGTTCAAAGTTGCTAACAATTTGCAAAATATTTAAACGGAGGGAGCCACTTATGTCTTCAGCTGCGATATTTCAGAAAGTGATTTATTTATTTATATTTAATTATTTAAATATATAAAGATTCCGTAATAAGACGTACGCTTATTATCATTATATTAATAATATATGACTTGATTCAGTTGTTAGTTAAATATTTAGTGTATTTTTTCGCAGAAATAAATGTTTGGGCATCTCAAACATTTATGCAATTATTTTGTTTTTTAAAAGCATCTAAACTTAAATGGAACTGGGCTAGGTATGTATGTAACTATGTAGGATGCACCCAGATTGGTGGGCCAATATTTTTTCAGAATAAGTGCTAGTAAGTAGGCTGGCGTAGCATGAGAAGTTGCCTAGGGAAAGAAAGAAATTAAAATTATTTATTTTTTGCTTAAGCAACATTACAAGAGCATGCACCAAAACGGCCTCCGCTCAGCATGCGTCGCGGACCGTGGCGTACCACGTTACCACTACGCTGGTATTCCACGGATGCCGAAGGACAAGGTGGTATGATGATCTGGCGCTTTTTGACAAGACCTGGAAATCCATATCGCAAGATAGAAATCAGTGGCAAAGATTCAAAGATGTTTATTCAGTGAATAGATCCTACAGAAACTTTTACAGGTCAATAAGTATAATTTAAAGAAAAGCTACCAATAGCCAATAGATTGCCTGAGAGGAGGGAATTTAATTTACTTATTGCATTTAAAATCTTAAGATAATAGTACAAAAAGTACAACATAATGCTAAGCATTGTCTACCAGTTTACCTTTGGGATACAGAAAAGATGTTAGATGTGGTGCAAAATTTAAGAAGGTAATTATATAAAAAATAATAAATTAGAGTAAATTTAATTACTTAAAGTATACAAGGGTATAATAAAAAATGAACCTAATAATATCTAAATATACAACATTTTGTAATACATGCAAATTATAAACCTACATACAATATAATATTATAAAAATTGTTAGTTTACATTGTTGTAGCACTTATTTAGGCAAGGACATAGAAGTCAAAAGTTACAAGATTAAGATGATTTAAAACAATCAGTGGAACAAGCGTTCTCAAACTGGAAGTCCCATATCCCGAGCTCAGAGCAGATCCGGGGATTTGGCTCAAATTATCCCGTCGTAACGATAGTTCCCAACTGCCACAAGTTCCGACGTTCCGTTTCATGACAATGTTTCTTTCGTTATTTGTTTGACTTTAGTTTTGGAACCAATTACTAAAGTAAGAGTCAAAAAACCAAAAAAAAAAATTACATTCCCATACAAATTGCCCGAGCGGCTGCACACTTTAGTATGTAACTGCCAAATTTATTTTTTCTTCTTTTATTTTTATTTAATTTCATTATACCTTTTCACGTTGTGTATTTATAAAACTTACATGACTATAAATACAATATAGGGTAAAAAAAAATGCTTACGTTTGTTGTAGCAATTATGTAGGCAAGGAAATAGAAGTCAAAAGTTATAAGATTAAGATGATTTAAAACAATTAGTGGAACAAGCGTTCTCAAACTGGAAGTCCCATATCCCGAGCTCAGGGCAGATCCGGGGATTTGGCTCAAATTATCCCGTCGTAACGATAGTTCCCAACTGCCACAAGTTCCGACGTTCCGTTTCATGACAATGTTTCTTTCGTTAATTGTTTGACTTTAGTTTTGGAACCATTTATTGCCTATTTTGATTTTGGTTACAGGCGATTCAACATGTATTTGACTGACTTTTGTTTGTCGTTTTTTCGTTCTACTTATTTCTAGTAAAATTTTAAAAAGAATAAATGTTTTTTTTTTTGGTATGTTTGATAGTTATCATACTTTTGAAAATAAAAGAAAATTTCTTTTGACTTTAAACGGTGAAATTATGGAATTCACTACCACACACTATACGAGACTCTAAATCATTTACTGTTTTTAGGAAGCGTGTAAAAGAGTATTATCTTTCCTTATCGAAATGAATAGTACCTATATGTATACATATATTTATATTATGTATTTATAATATATATTTTTAGTTGCGTATATATTAGTCTATGTATATAGATACATTATGTATTGTTTAATAATGTATGTGTGTATATGTTTAATTTTATTTTATTTTAAATATGTACCTACATGTATTTGTATTTAACTTTAGTTTATTTTGTACACGCCTACTACTACCTTTTTTCTTCTCTTTTCCTCTTCTGGGTCTGCTGGAAGAGATTTCTTATGAAATAAGCAGTACCTATGTACTCAATGTTCTTACTTTGTTTGTTTCTGTGTTTGTATTTTGTGTACATGAATTTTGTAAATAAATAAATAAATAAATACAGTTAGGTTTTTACCAGACATAGGTTTCTTAAAGACTAGCGACAGTATTTTGACAACCTGTTCTCCTTTTATAACAGAAACATTTATAGATAAACATCCAAGATCCAGGCCAAAAAGAAAAAGATAATTTTCCATCTTGACCTGACCAGGAATCGAACCCGAGACTTCCTGATCAGCGGACAGGCACGTCAATCATTACGCCACGGAGGTCGTCAAGGTAGGACAGAAGGTGGAAAAAAAAACCAATAGTATTTAATCGCAGCGCCTATTGACATGATTCCCATTTTCGCCCATTCCCTCGATCCGGTTGTACGATCTGGGGGGTAACTACTAGTAGTTCTGAGTAGCGTTGAAAAAAGCGGGAAAATTCTCCGTTTTTTTCAACTTTTGTTCGAAAGTTTCAAGAAAAATATTTAAGGAATTTTTCATGTTTTTTATCAATAAAACGGAAAAAAACGGAAAAAACGGAAGAGTATGGATGTTTTTTTCACAGAATATTTATATTATGTTTCGGAGGGTAAAATGATTTGTTTTTATTTTCATGCGCTTATTCCTTTCCGGCCTACATTTAGTTCATATCACGCACACAATACTTTACGACTATAATGTCTGTTGGAATTATAGTAATAAAACCTTGATTATTTCAATCGATTTTTTCAAAAATTCCGATATCTTTCGAAAAATTCCGAAGGTATTTTTCAGGAATATTTCAATGCAACAAACGAATAAAACCGTTAAAAAACCAGATATCGTTTCTTTCACCGAAAAAAACAATTTGTTTCTTTCGGAATTTTCAACGCTAGTCCTGAGTTCAGAAGTCACTCGATTATGGTAAATGTGGCAAACATTTTTGCTACTAGCGAGTATTCTTTATTCTCAGTGCAGTCTGTAAAAGCAACAATAGCAAGATAAGTATACTAAATCTCTAAAAGTACATTAGAAAATGTCGCCTATCGAAATGTAATCCAGTGATGGCGGTGAAAGTACAGAATAAGATCAAATGTAGATTTATTTCATTTAGCGAAGTGAAAATAAACGATGCGCGAGACTGAATAATGCATGGTATTCTTTATCCGCCTGTTGGTGTTAGGCTGCGTGTACATTTGCTGGAGACTTGAGACATTTTGCTTAATTATTTATTTACAAGTTTATTTTCCAGGAAAATAATAAAAAACTGACTTTCAAGCATTCGCCCTCGACTTTTATAGGGGCTGAACCGATTTCCATCTAATATAGCTAAGAAATTTTTCAATTAAGATCTTACAGCTGTGGGCGACGGTCGGCAGCCATCGGTGAGCGTCGCTGACCTCTATATAGCCGATAATTGGCTATATCGCCAATAATCAGCTTTCATGAAAACAAAAAAACGCATCAAAATCGGCCTTTTCATTAGGGCCTGCCATGCCACAAACAGACACTCAGATGTTTGTCTGTCTATACCGTATATTCGTCAAACTTTTAACATTACTCTTTTGCGTTAATCTTTAAAACTAACATTTGTCAACTTGGTAAAACCTTTGAGTGCAGACCTTAGAGTTACATATCTCTAGTAGTTCGATAGTTCGATTTTATTTACATCCAAATGATACATCAACCCAACCGATATCGAAAGGCAGCTGGGTGTAGCACGTCAGCTGAGGCAAAGGCTGGCGTGGCAGCCAAGAGAGCTACTTTCTCAACATCTTGTCTTTTTAGTCTCCACTTCATGAGTACGACCCCCTCTGTACTTCCAGAACCATACTAGGCTAGAGCCAGAGGATTTGGTCAACACTCTCCACGCTGGCCAAACGCATTGGAGACATCTTGATTTATGAGTTTTGTTTAGCTTAAATTTCCTAAGTAGAAGTCAAAGTTAATGTCAGTAAATAAAATACTTTAAATCTAATAAATTACTTTTAAAAGTCAGTAAATAATATACAGAGTCGAGACTGCTTATCTGGCGAGCCTCTTTTCTTAGTCTCCTCTAGCTAGTGCATACACACCTTTAGAGTCAAGGCACACTAAGATGGCAGCGGTCAGCGACTAACCCGACTTGAAGCGTGTCCATGGACAAGTGTTTTCCTGGTTTAGTTTGAAAAAAGGGATTTATATTATGGACACTTCGATTTACTTCTTACATTTAGATTATTAATTATAATGCTGAGAGCCGTGATTTTTAGGTCAATGAATGGTAGGATATATGTACTGATTGATTAAAGATTAAGCTTTTTAACTAGTTAATTTTAAACAAGTTAAAAATATTTTGTTATGAATACGAGGGTATTTATTTGATTTTATCTTGTTTTGAACCTTTTTTTAGTGCTCGGTCGCCCATCGGTTAGGTTATTAAAAAACATTGTTCACATATATTTTTCTTTTCTGTGAGAAAGTAAAATTGAGGAAGATACAGAGGATTTTAATTCCACATGATGTCACGGCTAAGTACGATTTTTAGTAGCAGTGACGAGACTTAATTTTCCACTCTGTTACTTAGATGCTCCTTATCTATATAAAGTTTTACTCTTTTACATACATACATACTATCACGTCTTTATCTCTAATGGGGCAGACAGAGCATTTTGGGTCAGAACCCAGGGCCGCAAGACCCAAAAGCCACTTTTAGCGTCATGATGGGCGAGAAGATGGAAAAGCAATCAATACAGTGATAAGTTGCTAGCCGCATCGCCTGTTTACATGATTTGCATTTTTACCAATTCCCTCGATCGGCTTTTACGATCTGCGTGGGAAGAGAAGCAGCTGGTACATTCTAAGTTTTGTTTTTTATTTCTCCCAGCATGGGAGACTTTACTCTTTTATAAACTGAAAAAAATGGGTTCTTTATTTATGGATAATCTAAAAGATGAACTAATTCGAATAATACTTTTCTGACTCTGTAGTCTTATTGAACGTCACGATCGAAGAATTAACTTCTAAAGATCAATAAGCAATTTCGCTTCTAATAATTGAAAAGCTGCGGGTTCAAAAAACGATTATTTCCAATAAACGCGACCCTTCTTGACAGAATTCCCTCTTCAGCTTCAGCTTACGGAATTTTGGTCATCTTTCAAGACAGAATAAGTAAAATAAATAAGCGTTCATTCCGAAGTGTGAACTAGCGGACCTTGAGTCTCGGAAACCCCTTGACAAATTGGGCTCATGTTCCTTAGCACATAATATATCTAGTACCTAGGCGACCATCTACATCTCAAACATTAACTAATTTTTTTAAACTTGTCTAAAAACAATACAAAATAAGAAATTATTAAAAACTTCAACATAAAAAAAAAACTTACTTTTGTTTAACAAAAAAAAAAAACACAAAAACCAGACGGACAGCGCCCGGGCGGTACGAAATTAGCGACCATATTCTCCGTGGAAAGAAAAACGCATGAAAACTCAAAAAAAAAACACGCGTTTTCCCAAACATAAGAATAATCTAGATCGATTGTTTACCCCCGAAAACCCCCATATGCCAAATTTCAGCGAAATCGTTAGAGCCATTTCCGAGATCACAGAAATTTATAAATAAATAAATATACAAGAATTGCTCGTTTAAAGGTATACGTATCTCTAAATTTTATGAATCTCCGATCCAAGTTACTCAAGGTATAGTCGAATAACAGACTCCGGATTGTGAAAACTTTACTCTTTTGATATTATTTTTTATTTTTTTATATTTTCTTTGTATAATTATAAAGGACAGATATATAAATTACCGGCCAAGTGCGAGTCGGACTCGTGCGCGTTGGATACCGTACCATTTTTTATAAATCACGTTTGTTATTTGAGAGCCCACATAAATATTTATTTTATTCTGTTTTTAGTATTTTTGTTATAGCGACAACAGCAATACATCTGTAAAAATTTCAACTATGTAACCATCACGGTTCATGAGGTACAGGCCTGGTAACAGACAGATGGACATACAGACGGAGGGACAAACAGACGGTCGGAAGGACAGTGGAGTTGCCATTCCATTATTTTCTGTTGCAATGCCCTGACAGGATTCATGTTGTACCTACTAACCTAAGAAGTGACTGTGTAGTGTAATCTAATATATGTATAATGTGAAAAGCAATAAATAAATTGGAATTGAAGTTTAGTAATAGGGTCCCGTTTTATACCCTTTGAGTACGGAACTCTTAAATATACTTCCGCATTCTAAAGCCTTTAAGGTAACATTGATTCACAATGCCGACAAAGCTGAAAATGTGAAACAAAACTTAAATCCGGTGCTTAGGCTTTGACCTACATCGCTGGAAGTCCAGCGTCGACATTTGGTCAAATCCCAGATAAACTTCGATTGAAATCTACTTTTAAATCGACGGATTTTTACTGCGCACGATCCGATTTTCATAACGTCTCGTCTGTTCACAGACCGGAATCCGATCGACATGCATTGTTTTACTATTGTGTCTGTTGTTTTGCACAGACAACAGGATAAGAGTATTTTACTTTTATTTAACGTTATTACAAAAATTGTAACAGGCAGAGATAGTCAGATTATCCATAGTCTCTGCCTAACCCCATGGGAAACAGACGTAAAAAATATGTATGTAACAGGCGGACTTATGGCCCAGGGCCTTTTCTACCAGTCAATATACAGGTGATGCCGAAAAATGCTAATTAAGAAGATACGACAAATTCTAATTTAATCTTTAAAATTGTAACGAAAACAATTTCTACTATAATTTTGTATATTTTGTACCTGAAATTTTTATACAAAAGCGATAATGGTTTTCATCCCTTGACTTGAATTTTTCAGGGCCCAGTGCCCCATTTGAAAGAAAACGGAGATCTAATTTAAAATTTGTCTTGATCAAGCCCTAGATATAAAACAAATACAAAATACCTAGTGCCTTTGTAACCTCGTAAACAAACCCGAAAGAAATTCATATGATAAAAAATTGCATCTTTATACAAGTACAACAAAAAAGTCTTCCTGAAATAAGATTTTTTAAGTTTTCCGCCATTTTGAAAAAGGTTGGGATAATGCAACCTGTAGGCGAAAACAGATGGACTGACAAACTGACAGCCGGATAAAAACATTTTTCTTGAAACTAAGACGCTTCCCTCGCTCGGTCAATTACAATCACACGACAAGATACCAAAAAAAGTCAAATTTTTTTTTTGGTATCTTGTCCATTATTTTAATTTCAACCATAGGGATTTAGTATAGCCCGTGACGTTCGATTTATTACGGGTATTCCCCTTCCATGTTATTTTTTTTATTTATCCTTTTTTGACCCATTGTTGGGAAAAGGTCTCTCCCTTCTTCTTCAAGGCGACCTTTGCCTATACCTTAAGTGTCAACTCTACGATATGTGTATCTCGGCTGTCCCAACCTATGGTGCTCAAACGTGGTCATCGACAGTGAAAAATATTACGAAAATAATAAAAAGAATTGAAAAAAATCAAAAGATCCTTCCAAACACTTCTTATTCTCGGCATCACCAGTTTAACTGGTAGATAAAGCCTATGGCTTTAAGTTCGCCTATTACATCTACACTAATATTATAAAGAGGAAAGATTTGTTTGTTTGATTGTATTGAATAGGCTCCGAAACTACTGGATCGATTTAAACAATTCTTTCACTGTTGGATAGGTATGTTATCCCTTAGTGACATAGGCTATGTATGTACCACGGGCGAAGCCGGGATGGACTGCTAGTTTGTAATAAAGTTAAATGAAAAAATCGTAGGATGTAAATCGGCATCTAATCAATTCCCAATCCAAACACAGGCTCTTGATTTGAGAGAAACTTTGTCGAGCTGGACAGTAATTAAACCGGTACTTGATTGCTAAAAAGTTCTAAAGTATACATGATAACGATTACACTTCAACTTTCTGATATTTATACTTCTCTAATTCGCATTTTTAATACGACATTTTAATCAAATATTTTTATTATTCACTAGAGGCAGCGCGCGGCTTCGCCCGCGTTAACCACGCGAGTGAAGTCGCGGGCGTGATGCAATTTAGCCTATAGCCTTCCTCGATAAACGACCTATCTAATACCGAAAGAATTTTTCAAATCGGACCAGTGGTTCCTGAGATTAGCGCGTTCAAACAAACAAACAAACAAACTCTTCAGCTTTATATATTAGTATGGATATGAATAAGTAACAAAAACCGAAAATAAAAACAAAATGTTTTTTTTATCAGCCCAAAAATAAGTAGGCATTATTTTTATTAGCTATAATAGTTCTCATTGTTGGGCAAAAGCCTTCCCTCTTTGTTTCTATCTATCGCGGTCTCTTGACGTGATCTGCCATTCTTTCTCAAACTGTGTAAGTAGGTTATAAAGTTTAAAATCTGATGGAAGGGAAAACTGTCAAGTAAGAAAATTTGATGGAAGGGCAAACTGTCAGACAAAGGTTGCACTTACAGCTTTCTTGACGAATTTGACGTCACTGCTGTAAAGTCTCGCGCAAAAGAGATATTGAGATGTCCCCGCCACGCTCCCACTCTTATATTTGAAATGCTTATAATTAATTTACTCATTTTCTTGCTGTTTTCAATAAAATAGTACTTTTCAGTGGTATTTTTGTTTTATATAAAATATTAACGTAAAACTTACACAGTAAAAAAGCCTATTCTTTTTTTGGTAGCACCGCAATGCAACGTGCTGAAAAATTAATCACGCATGTTTTAATCAATGAAAAAATCTAATTTTTAGTTATTAATCTTTTTCTAAACTATGAACTAACTTCACCCACACACTACACCACCGCTTTTGATAAAATTTCTAAAAGACCGCCTTGAAAGTGCACTCATTTGAATAAAAAATAATTTAAAAAATCGGTCCTCAATTGACGGACAAATCGATGAACATACATAAAAAAAATATTCAGTAGAACATAGAACCTCCTCTTTTGTATTCGGTTAATAAAATAAACAAGGCTTCTCATTTCATACTAAAACATACCCAGAAATAGGTCTTGTACAACTTGACGCGCTTTAAATCCGAACCTCAATCCCTAGTGACAGATGGACGGCGGTAAAAATTAAACCAGCCGGGGATTACGACCTCGTCTACACACTTTTTTGCTCCTTTGGAGGATTTAAGGCTTGTTCTGAGAGGTGGGTATATACTTAGAGAGAGAAAAATACCTAATAGGTCATATCATATAGGTACAACAACTATTGAAACGTTTTTACGCGTTTAGTTTACATTTCTGTCACATATTCAAACCACCTTAGCAAATCTCATTAAATCTTTGTATCTAAGTCGAACGCATTTGTACATAGTAATAAATCTACACGAAGATATTAATGTATCTCCCAAACATAATTTTATGAATATTCATAACACCCTAATGTGTTCCAGGAAAGCCATATTTTGGCTCCGCTTTCCTAGTAATATCTATTGGAATGTCAAAACCGAATATATATTTGCTATCACAATGCTTCACAACAACTTTACTTTCAAGTTTCCAGTACAGTCTTCTTCTTCTTGTCGTGTGTTAGTGACTAACACTAGTGTCAGAATTTTTAAACCGCCTTAAAGGCCTCTGACATGGTTTTTTAGGTAACGACCAATGTCAAAGACAGTGACCGGGACCGACGGCTTAACGTGTCCTCCGAAGCACGGATCATCTTACTTATCAGACAATCAGGTGATCAGCCTGCAATGTCCTATCCAAACTAGGACAACAACACAAAGTCGTTGCCCCCGCTGGGAATCGAACCCGCGACCTCCGGGTATGAGCCAAACACTCTAACCACTACACCACGGTGGCAATTACCAGTACAGTAAAGCTCCGTCAACCATGTATACTTTTTCATAGCACGGCTTGGCCAAAAGATTATACCATTACACCGATTGGGTGATACATCCAATAATCCATCATGGGGTCCCCACATTCTACGCCGAAATTACGAGGAACTATAACCACAAACAACAATGAATGAAGCGATACCATAGTTCACAAGAAGCCTACTAGAGCCATCTAGTAGGCTTCTTGTGAACTATGGTAGCCAGCAGTATAATTGTGACTTGACCAAGCCCTAGATAAATCTTCAAACTGTTTTAGGAACTACTGTTTATAATTTTAGGTGATAACGTAAAGCTTTTTTACGCACATTTGCGAAAAACGGCCACTTTTGGCTAATGCGCGAAGAAAAGCTTCACGTTGTCACTTTAAACTATAAACAGTAGTTCATAAAATAGTTTAAAGGGTTATCTAGGTCTTGGACAAGACACATTTTTTAATGATATTGCCATTTTCTTTCAAATTATTTATTTCAAATGGGGACAGCACTGGACCCCGGAAAATTCAGGTATCCCCTTAACTTAACATGAGATAAATATCAAATATAGAACTCTTTATTGGAAAAAAAATAAATTTTACTTAAATTCAAACTATAGGTACAAACTTATTAAAATTTAAATTAAAACTAAAATTAAAACAAAAAATTACAAATTATGTAGTCCCACTAAAATATTACCCCTCGGCAACGTGGCCAAAAGGCTGGCAGCATTGCCACGTTGTATGGCAATGCTGATTATTAAAAAATATTGTATTTAAATAATAATGTCATCACACATGTGATATGGTCGCAGATATCATCTCATCAGCTGTTAACCGTCCGCCATTTAAATACTCCCAGAATAACTTTACTATTTATAAGTACCGCCTTAAAATAGGCGGTACTTATAAATAGCTTTTTCTGGAATAGACATCTAATTCTAGGATTAGTAATTGGTAATACGCAAAATCTAGTTATTCTATGCAGGTTGCCATTTATTCACGGAATAATTTGAAACTATTTTGGTCGAATCCGTCCTACAAGGTACAAAATGAATATGAAAGACTAGTGGCTTTTTACGGGTTGGACATATAGTACCTCGAAGTTTTTCGTAGTTATTGATATGTTCTTTAATATTGCAGAACATACTTTGTTCTATCATCAGTAGATTCCACAGTACATGCGACGAAAGATATTTTATGGCACTTTTTATACACCTTGGTTTACATTACTAAAGTTTTAGTAGGGATTAATAATCTTTTTTAGCAATAAATATAGCCTTGTTACTCAAGGTGAATGTAGCTTTCTAATGGTGAAATAATTTTTGAAATCGACACAGTAGTTTTTGAGTTTCATTACAAACATAAACACACATAAAAATACAAATCTATCCTCTTTGTAATATTAGTGCGGACATACAGTTATTTCAGTAGGTAATTAGAATTTTAGGTCTTCTTCTTATCGTGTGTGTTAGTGACTAACACTGGTGTGAGAGTTTTTTAACCGCCTTAAAGGCCTCTGACATGGTTTTAGGTAACGACCAATGTCAAAGACAATGACCGGGACCGACGGCTTAACGTGCCCTCCGAAGCACGGATCATCTTACTTATCAGACAATCAGGTGATCAGCCTACAATGTCCTAACCAAACTAAGACAACAACACAAAGTCGTTGCCCCCGCCGGGAATCGAACCCGCGACCTCCGTGTATGAGCCGAACGCTCTAACCACTACACCACGGAGGCAGTTTAGAATTTTAGGTACAAATTTCTTACAGCCGACCAGATTTCGTCACCTCCCGTCCAAAGGCGTCATCAGTATGCAAATCCACATGCAAATATATGCCTATTAGTGTCCCAATACCGCGGGTTATACCGGCTTAACCCTATTGCATGGCAATATGTTTGCTATGGAAATTAGAGAGACGATTGAGACGTGGCCCTTTGTAATTATTAGATGTGTATTGTGTGTACCTGTCACGCATATTTTGATTATATTAACTTACATACATACTATACATACATACATACTATCATATTATATACATACATACATACTATCACGTCTTTATCCCTAATGGGGCAGACAGAGCATTTTGAGTCTTGCGGCTCTAAGCAGATAGAGCCCAGGGCTGCAAGACTCAAAGGCCACTTTTAGCTTGATGTGGGCAAGAAGGTGGATGAAGGAATCAAAATAATGATGGGTTGCTAGCCGCATCGCCTATTAACATGATTCGATTTTTGCCCTTTCCCTCGATCGGCTCTTACGATCTGCCCGGGAAGAGAAGCAGCTGGTAGATTCTAAGTTTTTTCTTTTCTTCCAGACCAGTATTAACTTGTAGTATTCAATTATTCACACTCCAAGTCTTTCCGCGGATGTCGCAGAAGGTGACTTAGGGAATATAAGATAGGGCCACTCCATGTCTTTCCGTAGAAGGCGAATCAGGAAATACAAGCTAAACATCAATAAGATCTCTCCAACCCATCTGGCTAGAGTGAAGCCCAAATCCTCTGGCTGCTCTGGCTAAATATGGCTCTAATAGAGAGGATCTTGCTCATGCAGTGGATACAAAACGATCTGATACCTTTGAAATCTCAATTTGTATTAGTTTATTGTTATTTGTAATTTTATACCTTTGTTAATAATTTGCTAAAGTTTTTTGCCGCTTCTTCTATACTTGCGCTTAGGAAGCGACAGTAAAATTAAGGTAAGTAACCATCTGAATTCAACTAATTAGCAGTAAGTAACCATTTGACGTCAACAATTGTGCAACAAAACAAAGTGACGATTATTAGAGATATTAAAAATATCCTATGGTAATAAAGATGTATTTGAATTAATTGGTTTCTGTACTTATTGTAACGTAATGAAAACATTTAGAGCCGAAGAAAAGTTTTTATTATTTGTTAATTCATGCACTTTTTAATAAAAGCGTAAATACGTAAGTCAGACTAAAAGTAAAATAAATTATACTCTCAAGGGAATATTTCAGCATTGTCTGGCTTATATCCGTTAAGAAGGCAGATAACTTAGATGGACTCCTTAAATTGTTAAAATCTTATACCTTTAAACGAGCAATTCTTGTATATTTATTTATATATATATTTATTTATAAATTTCTGTGATCTCGAAAACGGCTCTAACGATTTTGCTGAAAATTGGTATATGGGGCATTTTGGGGGTAAACAATCGATCTAGATTAGTCTTATGTTTGGGAAAACGCGTGTTTTCGAGTTTTCATTCGTTTTTCTTTCCACGCAGAATATGGTCGCTAATTTCCTCGTGCCGGCCGCCATCCGCTAAGCTCAGTGGTTAAGGATGCTGACCGCTAGAAAGAGTGTTACGGGTTCGAATCCCACGCGGTGACTTACTTTTGTTTTTTTAATGTTCAAGTTTATATATAATTTTTTATTCGGTACTGTTTTTAGACAAGTTTAAAAAAATGTAGTTAATGTTTGAGATGTTACCGACCGAGCAAAGCTCGGTCACCCAGGTACTATGATTATTATGAGAAAAAATGTTATGGTTATTATTGAGGTTAGCTTTTCAGTGTCTTTGGTTAGCGGTCATAGTGGTGATTCGAAGTCTCACTGTAGCACAATTGGTAGTGCACTGACGGCGTTAACGTGAGGGGTCATGAGTTTGAATCCCAAAGGTCCTGAAAAAAATAATTCATTACTTGTTTTAAGTTGGATTCGGGCAATATGATGCTTTTAAGAAACAATAATTGAATCATCATCATCATCATCATCATCAAGAGGTCTTTTAGTCTCCACTGCAAGAGCACAACCCTCTCTGTATTA
Organism: Acrobasis consociella; assembly: GCA_963555685.1. NCBI lineage: Eukaryota > Metazoa > Arthropoda > Insecta > Lepidoptera > Pyralidae > Acrobasis > Acrobasis consociella. The sequence goes on from OY743118.1 coordinate 3,223,656, forward strand.
CCAGAGACATACTTGGCTAGAGTAGCCAACGCGACTTGGCGTACACTCTCTTCGCTGGCCAGACGAGTTAGAGAGGTCGCATTGATGTTTATAAGCTATGTTTAGCTTGTATTTCCAAAGTCACCTCTTACGACATCCACGGGAGGAATTGGAGTGGTCCTATTCTGCAGGAAACCACACGGCAAATGCTCTAAGACATGCGTTTCAGAAATCTCCCGCACCTCGAATGCGTGCCAGAACGGCCAATGAAAATGAGCTATATACTATACATACATTACATATACATAGTCCACTTATATACTTAACAAAAAGCTCTTAGAATCCACTATCTCCACACAATTAGTGAAAGCCGGTATCTGCGTAGGATCGCAGGCGGATTGAATACATAAACGGATATTTGCATTTAAAATTGGATGTGACCGTAATGGAGGCTGCTGTACGTTTGTTCATTACATTGTATCAGATATTGTTTTACTGCTAATTCGTGTGTTAGTGGCCAACGTTAGTAATAGATTTTTCTAACCGCTTTTCAAAGCACGGAGAATCTAATTGATTCAATTAGATACTGTAATTTGTATGCACTTATTTAAATAAAGCATATTATAACCTAAAGCGAAGTTACATGCATTTTGGCAACTTAAAAAATCAAGCCAATACATGAAAAAATAAAATAAAAACACGACTATCGTTGAACACGAAGGTACAAAAATGGAAGCTTCTTAATAAAACCCTCAAAAAATTTCAAGAACAAGGTAAAACATATTTTAACTACAACAGGTTGAGTAAACGTTTGTAACTTTTTATGAATAAGGGAGTTAGAATCCACTATCTCCCACACAATTAGTGAGAGCCGGTATCTGCGGAGGATCGCAGGCGGATTGAATACATAAACGGATATTTGCATTTAAAATTGGATGTGACCGTAACGGAGGCTGCTGTACGTTTGTTTATTACTTGTATCAGATATTGTTTTACTGCTAATTCGTGTGTTAGTGGCCAACTTTAGTGATAGATTTTTCAAACCGCTTTTCAAAGCACGGAGAATCTAATTGATTCAATTAGATGCTGTAATTTGTATGCATTTATTTAAATAAAGCATATTATGACCTAAAGCGAAGTAACATGCATTTTGGAAACTGGAAAAATCAAGCTAATACATGAAAAAAGAAAATAAAAACACGACTATCGTGGAACACGAAGTTACAAAGTGGAAGCTTCTTAATAAAACCCTCAAAAAATTCCAAGAACAAGGTAAAACATATTTTAACTAAAAAGGGTTGAGTAAACGTTTGTAACTTTTTATGAATAAGGGAGTTAGAATTCACTATCTCCCACACAATTAGTGAGAGCCGGTATCTGTGGAGGATCGCAGGCGGATTGAATACATAAACGGATATTTGCATTTAAAATTGGATGTGACCGTAACGGAGGCTGCTGTACGTTTGTTCATTACATTGTATTATTACTACTAGGTTTTTTAGTTGTGTTTTAAAGAAACAATCTAAAGTCTTACATTGGGCTTTATTTATGAAGCTTACAGGCTTTATTTCGCTAAATTAAATATAAAACAACTCAGAAAGTAAATAATTAAACTATAGCCCAAATAACCTACCTACACGAAACGAAAACTATAATTAAAAAAACTATATTAAAATATATTATTAAAAATAAAACATTTTTATTAAATAAAAATAGACTTTAGATCGTTACGGTCGTATGCGGCAAGGGTGCCTAAGAGGCTGGTGACATTGCCTCGTTATATGGCCAGACTTAATCTTTGGGCAAAATGCGCACCAGCATTTTGCCCAATTTTATTTACTAATATTTTATATAATAATATTAACATGACAGACAGATCCTAGGGCAAAGGCGTTTTGCGTGATGGTAGATGCAAAGATGGAAAAAAGAAAATGAAAATAGGAATAGGTAGTAACCCCATCGAATATTGAGTTAAGTAAATTTTCGCGAACCATCGAACGGATTTTATGATCTGACCGAGTAAGAAAATATATTGGTTATAAATTTCAATAAAAAAAAATATCGTTAAAATATTTGTCCAATTTCTGATTTCTCTCTCTTTCTCTCTCTCTAGCTTCATCAGAAATGTTTATATCTATTACATTTTTACTACCTATATTATACACCTACCATGATTTTCCAAGTAAGCGTCCATGACTTATTATCATTCGCAATATATATTTCCAGCTAAGCCCCAAGTACTTGCTAAATCCCATAAAGCAACGCTAAATTAAACCTCCATTCCTTTTCACGTCACTAAAAACCTTTCCCATAAACAAACCCGCGAGAATAAACAATTTAATAAAATGAATAATTACGCAAAATGAAATTGATTTACTAGATGATGGACGATGGTGTAAAGGTGTGAATACATTCATGATAAAGAGGGGTGTTATAAGTTTGAAACTGTCTATCTGTGTGTCTGTCTGTTGCATTGGAGACCTCGAACGAATGAAGCAATCGGTGCAGTTTTTTTACGTGAAATTAACTTTCCATGTGGTGGTTCTTTTGCTATGTTTGGTGAACGGTACGGGTACGGATAGACAGACATTAGAGTCAAACTTAACATGCCTCTTTTTTGTTAGGGGTTAAAAACTAATGCTACCGCGACGGTTTTGTCTGACGTCAACCCACCATTGGGAAAGCAATAAATAAATAAATATGGACAAATAACACTGATTGAGCTAGCCCCAAAGAAAGTTCGAGACTTGCGTTATGGGATACTAACTCAACGATACTATATTTCATAACAAATACGTGTATAGATAAACATCCAAGACCCAGGACAATTTGATAAAGGCCATTTTCCAACTTGCCCTGACCGTGGATCGAACCCGGGACCTCTGAGTGGCGGACTAGCATGGTGACCAATACGCCACGGAGGTTGTCAAATATAATAGTCAAATAAATATAACAATTATTTCTCTTTTACACACCTTTTTTGACACCCACAGGAAAAGGAGTGGTGCTTTTGATTTTATGCTGGTAACACGACGATACAATATATTATGTGCCTAATCAATTATGTAGAAAAAAATAATTTAGACAGAAAAAGTTACAAACGAAAAGATATAGAAAGTGAAAAGGAGAGAAAAGACAGATTATAAAAAATATAAGAGGTAAAATGTTCGGTCATATACTACGTCGCGATATTGCATTCTTTAAAACAATAATTAAAGAAAAAAAGCGAAAGATGAGAAGAAAATAAGTCTTTTTGAAAAGAGGAGGTTAAGAACTTAGTGGAAGAAAGAGAGATATGGAAAGCACTGCACCGACAAGAAGAAATGATCTAGCAAACTATCTATATACATATCCCTGATGGGAAATAGACGTGTAATTGTATAGTTATAAGAAAATAAGCGGCCAAGTGCGAGTCGGACTCGCCCATGAAATGTTACGTAGTAGCAAATAACATAACATAAAAGTCTTGTAGAATGTTCTTTTAAATTTTTATATTTGAGTTGATTGAATGAAAGGTAAATTGCAGTTTATGATTTTAGACGTATTAAAAAAAACTACTTACTAGATCTCGTTCAAACCAATTTTTGCTGGTATATTTCAGTGAACATCATATATTTTTTTTAGTTTTATCATTCTCTTATTTAAGAAGTTACGGGGGGGGGAGAAACACACACACACACTTTTTTCCACTTTGGAAGTGTCTCTCGCGCAAAGTATTCGGTTTAGAAAAAAATGATATTAGAAAAACCTCAATATCATTTTTGAAGACCTATCCATAAATACCCCACACGTATGGGATTGATGAAAAATAAATTTTTGAGTTTCAGTTCTAAGTATGTCCCCATGCTTAGAACTGAAATCAAAAAATTTATTGTTGTTTTTCTAGTTTGTGTCAAAACCTTAATGCGGTTTATATATTACATCTACTTACCAAGTTTCAACATTATAGGTCTTATAGTTTCGGAAAAAAGTGGCTGTGACATACGGACGGACAGACAGACAGACATGACGAATCCGTTTTTGCCATTTGGCTACGGAACCCTAAAAAGACGTTTTTTTTCTCTCTCAATGTTGAATGTTATGCATGTGTACGTAGCCTAACATGATTTCATATTGATGAATCACAGTTCGGCTTAATTTTTGGATTATTATACGTAGAGGATTATCAAAGTTAAATTAATTTTGTAGAAGAACAGTTACTGCCGACAAAAGGAGCGGTGTTATAAGTTTGACGCCAATGTCTGTCTGTTTGTTTCATAGTAGCTCATGGATGGATTTCGATGCGTTTTTTTTTACGTACAAGCAAATTTTCGTGACTTGGTTTTTAGCTTTGTTTAATGTTAATCGGTTCAGCTGTTCAAAAGTTATTGAGAGTTACCTGAAAGATGAGGATTTTTTAATTAGCCTGGCAATCAAATATGTTCTTTTTAAAATTGCAATTATTTTTTAAAGCCAGCATTATTATTATAGGATTCCGCACCCAAAGGGTAAAATCGGGGCCCTATTACTAAGTCTCCACTATCCGTCTGTCTGTTTGTATATCACCATACTGTATCTCATGAACCGTAATAGCTAGACAGTTGAAATTTTCACAGATGTATTTCTGTTGCCGCTATAACAACAAATACTAAAACCAGAATAAAATAAATAATTAAGTAAGTCCCATACAAAAAACGTGATTTTTTAAAACTTTACAATAATATAGCTTATATATCAGAATAACATATACGCTATAATTTATAAAGATATTGTGTGATAATCCTGCGCAAACAAAGTCGCGGGCACCAGCTAGCAGTGGCGGAGCCTCCTTAGAAGCCGATTCCTATCGAATTCTCTTCTAGAGTTCTAACATACTCGTATATGCATTTATTACTTACAACAATTATAACCTACGTATATTAAAAAAGTAAACTAGCAGCATGACTGGATTGCACACACCCACATATTCAAAAAACTAATTTTTCTGTGGTTATTGAAATACACTCACAATGATAAATGTATAAACACGCTCTGATACATATTACTTAGACTAAGTTAATAAATAGTACCTGGGCGACCGAGCTTTGCTCGGTTACATCTCAAACATCAACTTAATTTTTTTAAACTTGTCTAAAACCAATACAAAATAAAAAATTATATATAAACTTGAAAAAAGTAAGTCACCGAGTGGGATTCGAACCCATAACAATTTTCCTAGCTGTCTGCATCTTAAACCGCTGAGTTAAACGGATAGCGGCCAGCGCGACCAAATTAGCGACCATATTCTGCGTGGAAAGAAAAACGCATGAAAACTCAAAAACACGCGTTTTCCCAAACATAAGACTAATCTAGATCGATTATTTACCCCCGAAAACCCCTATATACCAATTTTCAGCGAAATCGTTAGAGCCGTTTTCGAGATCACAGAAATTTATATACATATAAATAAATAAATATACAAGAATTGCTCGTTTAAAGGTATAAGATAAGCCGGACATGGAACGGCTTATTATCATATCCTAATTAGGTAGGCATTTAACTCGTTTCATAGTTTTATAGCTATACTAGCCAAAATTCTCACCCATCGCCACTTATAGCTACACACACACTTATACATTGCGTGTGTCAAATCTACAGACAAGGTTGTTATTAAGACGGTCCGATCCGAAGTAATTGCTTAGGGTTTTGTTTCCATTTGTGCTTTCTCACGTGTGTTTATTACATGCTCCGGATGGCAGGGTCATCCTGTCAAACGGGTAAAGACGTTTACACACTGCTTCGTAAGTATTACCTCTCGCTGCCTAGAAATCGAAACGTCTGTACCAAATTATACCTAAACGTATATTGACACGGAAGCAAATAAATGTATATTCGAAATAATCACACAAATTGAGTTAGCTCAAAGAAAGTTCAAAACTTGTGACCTCTTACTTGTGATGTGACAAGAAGTCACCACCGGCTTTCTACCTAGTAAAGACATGAGACCTATTCAGGGAGTGAGGTAGCGTGTGTATTGGTTGCTCAATTAAACTACAATTTGTGAGCAACAGATGTATTTTATTAAATTTATATGCTATAACATAATGGGACGTATGTGTTTACCACTTGCTTGACTTTGGATTTCTTGACGAACGTCCGAGGGAATAGTTCTTTACATAGGCAAATAAAGATTCACTTACTTAAATTGTACTTGCTAATTTAGTAACATTATAAGTAGTTTATACAGGTAGACCTTCGTATGATGTACTTAGGGTTTCCAGGTCGTCTCCCAAGGTCCTTCCGATGTTACGCCATCAGGTCAGCCTTCAGCGATGCGGGAAATGCAGTCTTTCCCTTCACATGCGCCATAAACTAAATGTTCTCACCATTTTGTTTGGGAGACGTTAATGTAGATGTCGCTACTGATATCAAAATATTTTTTGTTTGTTACAAACTTTGTGTTATGGTATATTAAAGATACTATGTTTTATATCAAACTAGCTATGCCCGTGGGCTTCGCACCTCGGGGAAATTTTGGGATAAAAACTATACTATGTCCCTCTCTAGGTATCAAACTATATCCATATCAAAATTCATCTAAATAGGTTCAGTGATTGAAGCGTGAAGTAGTAACAAACAAACAAACAAACAAACAAAAAAAAATACAAACTCACTTCCGCATTTATAATATTAGTAATATAGGATTGTTTACAGTTGAAAATTGTCATTTTCATGACGCTGTCACGTGAAGCTTTTCTTAGCACTTGCTTAAAGTGGCCGTTTTTCACAAATGTGCTAAGCAAACCATCACGTTGTTACTTTTAACTGTAAACAGTAGTTTATACATAGTTTGAAGGGTTATCTAGGGTATAATGAGACCGATATTTTAAGTAACATCTCCTTTTTTTCCAAAATTTATTACAAATGTTAGCAGTGCTGGACTTCGGAAAATTAATTTATTCCCTTTAGATATAGACGAAGTAATAGCAAATGTGATTTATTTTTCTGATTCTTGTTATTCATAAAGCTTACTGCCTTGTTACATCTCCATACCTCGTTTGAGAAATACTAAACAGATTTACATTGGTTCCCTTTACCAAAAAAAAAAGACAGAGATATGAGAGCATACTAAAGTGATACTTGTTTTTAAACAAGATTTAGTTTCATAAACTATAACCCGACTATGGAAAGATTCTTGCTAAAAAGTACGTTTATTCAATGCAAGCACAGCAAGAAGAAACATCTAGTAATGTATTTTAGAAATATGCTATTAGATATATAGAGTACTATATATCTATTAGCATATTTCTAGAGATATAGAGTACTTTCTTTTGACACCAAACACGGTATTATTAGATTTATTTTATTTTTATTTATTTACCTTTTGGCCTTTATGGGGCGCCATGTTTAATTTATTGTGCCTATAACCAGCGCATAGTCGGAAGCTTTTAACAATACCTCATTTAATAAGCTACCATGGATATTATATAAGATAATAAAATGAAGAAACAGATTAACATATAGCGGCTAAACACAACCCCTTAGCTTCGCTGTAGTCGAGTAGAAATACTTATTTATTCACGTCAACCTGTGTATAAACTCCCTAACAACTTTCTCGAGCCGCTGGAATTCTCGTAATTGAACGAGCCCGACGCATGCCAATTTTCTACCTGCTCGAACTTAATCCATTGCACCTTTGTGCCGATATCGCATGGCACATGCGTCATTTGGCGCAGTCGGTAGGAACATGCGTCATTTGTCGCAGTCGGTAGGAAACAATGCGATGACATATTCAATTCACGTCGATAAAAAACTTTTAGCGAACTTAATACTCAAAACAATACGAATCATTTTTATTGTGGAAAACAGGCATCTTAAAAAACATAAATACGAGGTATCACTATCACCTGCCTTGATACGTTAATATTAATTAAATTCGATCAAATTTTCAGCGAAAAAATTGTTATGTTTATAAAATAAAATCTAGTAAATAAGTATAACTAAACAATAAATATCAATAAAAAAATAAAATAATAACAAATTGTTGAATTATCTTTATGTAGTCTTTTACAGACCTTATAACGTTCACTGCCGGACATAGGCCTCTCCCAATGATTTCCTAAATGACCGATCTTGAGCAACCTGTGCTTTCCAACGACCCTGGTCAGGTCGTCTCACCACCTTGTGGGTGGGTGTCCTCATATAATGTATTAAAATGAAAATTTATTGTAATGGGAGCCATATACTGATCGAATTATTTTTCATAAATGCAGTATTATGTATTGTATCCGCCCTTTGCCAATTATATTCATATTTGAATCTTACAATTTTTGCCCTTAATGAGATTTCAATTAATTTAGGAAAAAAATGGTAAAGTATTTAGAGTTTTAACATTTTAAAATAGTTTCATTACACTTTTCATTACAATCCTATTTTCGAACTATATAATATTATAAATCAGAAAGTGAGTTTGTATATTTGTTTGTTTGTTTGTTACCTCTTCACGCCTAAACTACTGAACCGATTTGGATGAAGTTTGGTATGGATATAGTTTGAGACCCGGGGAAGGACATAGGGTACTATTATTCCCACGGGGAGCGAAGCCTACGGGTACAGCTAGTTATGAATAAATTAGAACTCGAACAAAGCAAGCCGTTTCTTTACGTCAAAAATTTAACAATATTTTATTTAGAATAATAATAGATAGCTCCCGTAAGCTTTATTCCTAAGGGAGCATTTGTAAAGTTAAATTCAAAGGAATGTTCAGACCAATGGAGATTTTCTCAAATCAGGATTAAAGTCCAAGACGATTTAATCGTTTTAAACTTATTTTAACTCCTTCAGACAACCTTACGTAAAACCAGCTAAGTATGCGTTCTACTTGATAAAAGGGTTCTGTATTTATTTGGGCGTACATTTTATTCAATGGCGAGAACGTAAGAAGGACATACCCGTAATAATTCGAAATACGGGCTATACTAGATTTTTTCTTATTCAATGATAAATTAATGAGTTATCATATAATAACACGATATTTAATATTTAGTTATATTGAATCATAAGCATTGTACTTAGTAGAAATATACATAAGGAGATTTCTCTACAGTAGTAAGGAATCCTAAAAACTAAATTCTTGTCTGGTAAAAGTACCCATATTTTTCACGCTTACATTTTATGGTTAATATTTTTAGAAAATGCATTGAGAGAATAAATGTATGATAAAAAAAATTGAGAGAAATAAAAATAAATATGGTATTAGTACTTTATTGTATATATATCAACTGTATATATATTTTACTAAAACATTTTATTCATATTATACGCAGACTGATTAATGTATTAAATATTATCTATACCAACAATAAAACAGTTAAAAAAATGTGTCTGTGTGCTTTGAAGTTAGTTTTAATTTTTAAAAATTATTTAATTTTTTGAAGATTGATCGTCTGGTACTTCTGTTATAGCTAGAATCCAGTCATTCTTCTTCAAATATCAAACAATGACGTCACTCACGGTCAATATCCGTTTTCCGCTAACATGGACGTTGGCGTGGATTATCATACCCGCGCCAGACCTCCGTTTAAATCCTTTGTTGATATTCCGTGATGTGTATAGCAATAGTTAGTAGAAGTCATAGCAATCAAATACGACGATCTCTGTGGCCTAACATCATGTTACCAAGCTGTCACACCGGAGGTCCCGTGTTTGAAACCTGGTCAAGTCAAAACAGAAAATAACCTTTTTACGATTCTGTACCCAAAGGGTAAAAGCTCTATTAATAAGACTCCGCTATCCATCTGTGTGTCCATTCATCTGTCTGTCTGTCCGTCTGTCTATCACCAGGCTGTATTTCACGAATCATAATAGCTAGACAATAATGTTTTTTACAGACGATGTATTTCTGTTGCCGCTATAATAACTAATACTAAACAGAATAAAATATTTAAGTGGGCACATAAAACAATCATGTCTTTTTATAGACAATGGTACAAAACAATATTTAAGTGGGGCTCCCATATGACAAACGTAATTTTTTATACACAATGGTATAAAAATCCTTCGAGGGCGAATCCGACTCTCACTTGACCGGTTTATTATTATAGCAGCAACAGAATTACAACATCTGTGTAAATTTCAGCTGCCTAGTTATCACGATTCATGAGATACAGCCTGTTGACAGACAGACAGACGGACGGACGGATGGTGCGTCCGCGGAATCTTATTTTTATTTACTTTTATATGTGTCTGCAATTGGTAATCTGTTGATCCTCAACCCGAGCAAGTTAAAATAGACCTTTTTAAATTGTTGAGTCTCGGTTCTATCTCTAGATGCATATTTTACAGAACAAACCTCAGAATTTCACTGCTGATTTTGGTCAAAAGCTTCTAAATTTAGGCTTATGGAGAAATCCAGCTAAATTCAAACTACGAGTACGTTGGCACTGCCTCTACGTATCCAGTACACGGGAAGTTCATGTATTATTCATACCGTACTGCCTTCCATTATTATTGTTATCAATCCTGGTAGGAACGGATTTAAAGCTACATATACTAGTGGCTTTGGGAGCTGTAGAACTTGCGAGTCACCCCAACCCGTTTAAGTTTGTCGAATAATAAAGTTGTGCCGACAAAAAAGGGTAACAAAAATGTTTTGTGACAAAATAGCTGAAATATGATAGTTTTAAAGTTTTTAATCACCTGTTGGTTGATTGGTAGAAAAGGCCTCAGGCCTTAAGTCCGCCATTTACATGTATTGTAATAAATTTAAATAAATAAATAAATATTTCAGCCATTTTGTAAAACTTCGAAAACCACAAAGACAAAAAATTCTATGTAATTTTTAAACCCTTTCATAAAATTTCACGAGCATCGATTGAGAAATGCGACCTGTAGGCGAGAACAGACGGACTGACTTACTTCTTCTTCTTCTTCTTCTTATCTTGTGTGTTAGTGACTAACACTAGTGTCAGAGTTTTTAAACCGCCTTAAAGGCATCTGACATGGTTTTAGGTAACGACCAATGTCAAAGACACTGACCGGGACCGACGGCTTAACGTGCCCTCCGAAGCACGGATCAACTTAAGTTGAGTTAAGTTAAGTAATACTTTATTGTACACCAAAAAAATAAAAATACTTACTTATCAGACAATCAGGTGATCAGCCTGCAATGTCCTAACCAAACTAGAACAACACAAAGTCGTTGTCCCCGCCGGGAATCGAACCCGCGACCTCCGGGTATGAGCCGAACGCTCTAACCACTACACCACGGAGGCAGTTTACTGACTTACTGACAAACTAAAAGACGGACAAAAGCATTTTAGGCCAATCTTGAAACTGAGACGCTACGCTCGCTCTTTTCGCTAGTCGATTACAGCTGATGATCGAAATGAAAGAGAAGGAATGGCGATATTAAGCAAGCTTCTTTTCAATTCGTATCACGTGAACTTCGTACTAAAATCTGCATTAATGACGCGATCTGGCTATTTAAAAAAAAAAATTATCCGAATTTCAATTTGAGTAAATTAAGGAATGTTTTTTTAACCTACTTGGAAAAAGGAGGAGGGTATATAAATTCGTCGCGATTTTTTTATGTATGTTCATCGATTATTCGAAAACGCATGTTCCAACTTGGAAAATTCTTTTTTGTTTAAAGGGTATAATTTAAAGTTTTTATGATTTTGATAAAAGTGTATATTTTATTGTTTTACTGCAAGTACACTCGTAGTTGGCAGCACAAGTGTAAAAAGTCTAAATACAAGAAAGTTGCAAGAATTTCGATAAATATAATTTCTAAGAAGTTTTTGCAAAAGCCTGTCACTTCGATTACTCAGTTGGGTGTTCGGGACTCGAGACAAGTGCGTTCCCGCTGAACCTCATCGGGAGATATTTTAAAACTGTTTTGACAGTTCGGATAGCACCTCCTTGAAAGCTTTCAACGTGTGAGCGAAGGTCACGGTGAAGTTACATGAAAACGAAAGCCTATTTTGTCTGATTTTTTAACCAAAAACTAGAACAATAACATGATCTAGTTATTTTTTAAAAGTAAAATTTATTAGCATTTCTGTATGAGTAGATTATGAAATGCTTTTTAATTGTTTTAAAAAAGGAGGAGGTTGTCAATTCGTCGAGATCTTGTTTTGTGTATGTTCACCGAATATTCGAAGACGCCTGAACTGATTTGGAAAATTCTTTTTTGTTTGGAAGGGTATGTTTTTGAGGTGGTCCCATATAAATTTATTAAAATCGGTTTGACGGGCCAAGAACAATGGCTTTAAACATTTTTTTAACAATAGTTTTGTTTTTTGGAACGAAGTTCCTTATCGCGCGTTGCGAAAGGAGGCTAGACAAAAAAAAAAAGAACAAAAGTTGTAACGACACTTTTTGCTAGGTATAGTTGTAAGCCTTGCGGCGTGCGCGTGTTTCTCTGTCTGTCTCTCTCTCTCCTAATTAATCGAAAGGAATTTCGTTCCATCCGGGTGTCTCTTGACACCTCTCAAGTTCTTTTTATTTTCTAAAAATGTAGTTTGGTTGAATTTGTATTTAATAACCAAAAAAATTGTAATTTGTCATTATAATATATTATGAAGATGATATCATTACTTAAAGTCTAGGGGAACACGTTTAAATTTTGCGAAATAATTATTAATTTCTAATATTAATATTTAATATATAAAATATGTAAATTAAATATATGTATACCTAACTTTAAAGTTACGGACTGCTGCCCAAAGACTTCTTAAGTCCAAACAATTTCAAATATTCATATTTCAATACCACTGACTTCTGAAAGTTGAACTTTCTTTAAACTTACTTTAAACCTGACTTTCGATTTCGTTCACTACTCACAAAACTACGTTTTCCAATGCCAAATGGTTGGTCAAAGAAGTCACGGACCAAACTTAGTTTTAAATTTGGCACAATGAGGTTTTATTTTCTTAAGATCTGACATTAAAGTTTCCAACCCCCATATTTCCCCCACTTTGAAAATTTTTGAAAAACTGAATCGACAAAAAATATCCTTATAATTTTGGAACCCTTTAAAAAAATCTGTTGAGTTATACAACCCGTAGGTGAGAACAGACAAAAGCAATGTTTAAGTTTATAGGATAAAAAGTAAACTAACCTAAATCTGAGACGCTTCGCTCGATTCGCTTGCTTAGTCAATTATATAGGTATTAAATTAAGTTAAGTAATACTTTATTTCACGCAAGAAAAAATAAAAATAATTCAAATATACACACAGAAAAACATTTAAATGTACAAGGGGCTAAAAGCGATTTCTCCCAGGCAACCCATAATTATTCCACATTCCAGATTTAGTTTATTCCACGATTCTAAGCGGTAACGTTTACCGCTGATGCTACGTCTACAAATACTTAATCTAGGAGTTAAGGCACCGATTTTTCGAATACTACTGAAATTTGATTTGCCTAGAGTTTGGCAGCTTTAAATGTTTTTTATACTTCAAAAATGGACTTCAATACTTGTAATATGTTTTTTAACTCTTATTTGCATAAAACGAATAAACAGGCGCAAAAAAAAGAACTATCTATAACCTTCTACTCCAAATATGTATATAGTACGTAATGATATTTTTACATGCTTTTTATTTTCACCTGTCCTGTTGTCTGTCGGTCTGTCTGCAATCAAATACTGTAAGTTAAATTTGACCCACTTCCCGGTTTCCGATTGAGTATATACGTATGTTGCTTGACAATGCAAAATTAAGATGACATGGAGCTGATCTGATGATGGAGCCGGAAGGTGGCCATAGGAACTCTGTAATGAAACGACGGAACCCCATCGTCATTTGATTCGTTTTGATAAGGACTTTCCATAAAAGCTTGATTTCAATTAAAAAAAAAATTGTTTCTTTTGCTGCTTTTTTGTCCAGCGAGATTTTTTGTACAAACGGAAGGCATTTTTTAAAATAACTATGTATTAAATTTCCTAATAGCACCTACACACACTCTACAACAGTTTTACCTAACCTGCCCAGAAGTCAGTTTTTAATTAAATCCAGGGAATATATAAGCAGAAAGCTTATATTATGTCCAAAGTTAACAATTTCGAGGGGTCTGTTATCTAATCCGGGACAAAACAGCGGCAAAATTCAATTTGCTCTGGTATTTACCAGTTCAAACTGGATTTTACTGGAAAATTCTAGATACAAACGTCTAAGTTGGTAGTTATTGTTTTACGTGATATATTTTAGTAGAGGGGACAATGTTACATTGTAGTTTTCTATATGCTGTGTATTTTCGAGTAAAATATTAAATTTAAATCTATGCTTTTTCTTGAACTAAATATTCAGCCAAATAACTACTTAGTAAAAACATAATAATAAAGGCTTATTTCAGTAGGGAATAATTATATAAGAATCTAAAGAAGTTACACTGATAAAGCTTATCGCAAAGTAAATAAAATTTGTATTTTCAGTATTGTATTATGAGATACCTACTATTCAACAATACTTAGAGTAAGTATATTAAATAACATAATATGTAAAAATAAACACCCATTTTTTAGATATTAATTTAGAAGTTATTTTGATTTTAATCAAAAACAGTAAATTTTTGTCTTCTCTTCTTTCATGAATATAATAACTGGAAAAGGCTGGCAGCATTGCTGCGTTGTATGGCAATGTTGATCCTTTGAGCCAGATAAAGGCCAGCCATCAAATCTTTAAAAACAGTTTTTTTTATTTAAAATTTTACTGAGTTTTTACTTAAAGCTTCAAAAACGATCTTAAAAATCTATCAAGAATATGTTTACCTTTTTATTTCAAATGTAAGATTTAAATTTCAGATGAAAACGAAAATGTTTCTTAGATTTCAGAAGAAATCCAGGCAGATTGCATACAAAAGATTTTCGTTTTACGAATTGGGTGTGGAACGATCAGTCGTTTTGGAAATCCTTGGGGGAGGCCTATGTCCAGCCATGGACTTCATGTTGCTGATATGATGACGATGAATTGGGTGTGACTTTAGAAAACAAAAGTCCTACGTTTCTGGCTTCTTCTTCTTCTTATCGTGTGTGTTAGTGACTAACACTAGTGTCAGAGTTTTTAAACCGCCTTAAAGGCCTCTGACATGGTTTTAGGTAAAGACCAATGTCAAAGACAGTGACCGGGACCGACGGCTTAACGTGCCCTCCGAAGCACGGATCATCTTACTTATCAGACAATCAGGTGATCAGCCTGCAATGTCCTAACCAAACTAGGACAATAACACAAAGTCGTTGCCCCCGCTGGGAATCGAACCCGCGACCTCCGGGTATGAGCCAAACGCTCCAACCATTACACCACGGAGGCAGATTACGTTTCTGGCATAAATTTAACAGGTTACTCTTTAGAAAACTTTAATATTTTTATCCCAATAAAATTTAAGGTTGATGTATGAGGGATTGTAAAATAACTTAATATTTTTTGACCAAGCAGTTAAGCCTGCGACTAACCAGAAGCACACAAAGAAAACTGAACCTGTTGCTTCCATCTCTATCTTTGGTATAGTGTTAAATAACCGGCCAAGTGCGAGTCGCACTCGCGCACAAAGGGTTCCGTACCATTTTACCTTTTAGGTACTATATTTTAAACGTACTTTTGCTTATTGTCATACTTAGTTGGTGCAATAAAGAATTTTTATCTTATCTTATTATCTGTAAAAAAAACACGTTTGTTGTCCCTTCGCTTAAATATTTATTTTATTTGGTTTTAAGTATTTGTTGTTATATATAAATAAAATAAATAATTAAATATATAGGGACAAATTACACGAATTGAGCTAGCCCCAAAGTAAGTTTCAGACTTGTGTTATGGGATACTAACTCAAAAGTACTATATTTTATAACAAATATATATTTCTATAAATGAACACCCAAGACCCATATGTACATCATCTGTGAAAATTTCAACCGTCTAGCTATCATGGTTCATGAGATACAGCCTGGTGACAGACAGACGGACAGCGGAGTCTTAGAAATAGTGCCCCGTTTTTACCCTTTGGTTACGGTACCCTAATAAACAAACTTTAAAAACCAGAAATACAGTTCGTTCTAATTGATTGAATCCGAAGTCAGACTTTATCGGACTAAAGTCTTCGGACTAACGATGAAGGAAACTGAAAAATATCTTCTAGATGCCATTCTGTACAAACTCAACAGAAACTTTGTCCGTGCATCTCGCTGTTTTTGCGAGGTTCAATAAAATCCAACTTCAGAGGTAAAAGGAACGGTAGCTTAGAATTCACAGTTAGATTGCGAAAAATACGGACTTCGAGACAATACCGAGAGACATTTTTTCAAAACTAATATTCAATTTCGCCTACAAACTAACTATACAACTGATTTTATTACAATTTCTATGGAACCAAATGATTAAAGAAGAATTGAGAACTGACTTCACTGGCAACTACACAACTGATTTTGATGAAATTTATATGGGACCAGGCAAAAGTAGAATTGTGTATAATGAAAAGTTTAGCCTTCTCCATATTAGGTCAGGCCTGTCTCGAGGGAGTCAGATACAGCAGTGTGAGATTAGTATTGTTTTTAGTATTCCGTTGTAAATAAGGAATCCCTTTAGTTTCGCCATGTCGTCTGTCTATCTGTCGGCAATCAGAGACTATAAGTACTAGAAAGCTGTGATTCGACATGGGAATGTATATTGATAATTGATCATGCGGAAAAAGTCGTAAAATAAAATCTTGTAATTTTTTTTAGGTTAGCTCCCAAACAAGTAAAGTGAAAGTTTTTTTTCTTGAATAACCCATCATGTGGGTTATCATTGAATAGGTGGTTGAAAATTATTATGAGCTTGTAAACACAAATTAGAGTCAAGTGTAACGCCCCCCCCCCTCTCTTTTTCTTAAAGGATAATATATGGACACGTGAAAAAATTCAGAGCAATAGCATATATAACAAAGTTTAAAGAAAAACTATTTTTTCAGGCATCTGCATAGCTTGACGACTGCCATTCAATGTTGGCCACTTACACACACGAAAAACGGAAACAACAGAAAAATTATCTAAGTAGGGTTAACAAATTAAAAAGTTACAGGCGACCTACTTATAAAATGTACGCGAAAAAAGGAAAATTTCCTAATAAATAATTAGAAAAAAATGTAACTCGCAATAACTGCTACGCTTGCAAAGTCTAAAGTGTCAGCGGACAAACTTTGATCTCAAAGAGTCTTTATCGTGGAGCGGAATCTCAAACGGAAGGGACTTTAAAGTCGTCGTGTGTCCGCCATTGTTGGTCTTGGACAAACTTGCAAAGCCTATGTACATATTAAGTTCATATTCTTAGCATCGTCATCAGGTTTTTTGGTCTCCACTGCAGGAGCACGACCCTTATTATACTACCAGAGCCATATTTGGCAAGAGCAGCCAGAGGACTTGGCCTACACTCTCCTCGCTAGCCAGACGGGTTGGAGAGGTCTTATTGATGTTTATAAGCTTTGTTTAGCTCGTATTTTCTAAGTCCCCTTCTAATCAATGGGGGGATTTGGAGTGGCCCTAATCTACTCTGCCAGAAACACGGCAAAAACAAATTATTCTTACTGTAGTATTCATTAAAAAAAGGTAAAGTGCGAGTAAAGAGATTAAGGTCCCTTCGTACAAAGTTTTAAAAAAATCAAGTAATAGTTTGTTGATAAAGCAGTGATTAACGAATTAAAAAACATTTTCAGCTATATATATAGATTATCTAATCATGTTACACATTCTACATCAAATTCTATCAAAAACGAACACCAAAGTCTCAGATCAAAGCAAAAATACGGAATGTTCCGTAAAATTATTGTTGAGACGCTCATAATTCCCGAAAATACTTCGCGGTTCCCGAGGGAACTCTGAGGTATGGCTGTGATCCAGTGATCAATCCTGGATGCCTCCACTACGTGTCTTGTATGGTTCTTCTTATTATCGTGTGTGTTAGTGACTAACATTAGTGTCAGAGTTTTTAAACTGCCTTAAAGGCCTCTGACATGGTTTTAGGTAACGACCAATGTCAAAGACAGTGACCGGGACCGAAGGCTTAACGTGCCCTCCGAAGCACGGATCATCTTACTTATCAGATAATCAGGTGATCAGCCTACAATGTCCTAACCAAACTAGGACAACAACACAAAGTCGTTGCCCCCGCCGGGAATCGAACCCGGGACCTCCGGGTTCGATTCCGTGGTGTAGTGGTTAGAGCCGAACGCTCTAACCACTACACCACGGAGGCAGTCTTGTTTGGTTAAGAGGATACTTAAACCTCCAGGGTCAAATGTTGCCGCCATTTGAAATAAATTATTTAAACGGAAACGAAGATATCATTTCAAATTTTGTGTTGATATTTAAACGGAGATATCTCTTGATCGGTCATTTTGGAAATTTTTGGTTGAGGTCCATGTCCAGCAGTGGACGTTATGCGGCTGAAATGATGATGATGATGCATCACAGTACGTAGCGTAAGAACCGACACACGCTTTACAAATTATCCAAGCCCTAAATAACCCTTTAAACTATTTTATAAACTACTGTTTATAGTTTGAGTCGCCTCTTACGACACCTCTGGGAGAAAAAAGGAAGATGAGGAGGAAAAGGATTTTCAAAAATATGTGATACAGTGTACAGTGACGTCAAGTCCTATCGACTGTTATTGGACCATCAGTTAATAGGTTCACTAGTTCTGTGAAATGCTACAAACTCGTAGGTGAAATGTAACCAATAAAACCAGTTGGACCTGACTTCACTGTGCTGCCATTTTGTGTTCTATATTTTTAATCACTGATCATTCGAAGACACCGAGACTGATTTGGAAAATTCTTTTTTTGTTTGAAAGGGCATGGTGGTCCGATAGAAATTTTATCAAAATCGATTGTTTAGTTTGGGAGTGAAGTCGGTTATTAATTTGGAAAAAATATGTGTCCTATATTTTTCAATACCCTTGTTATTGATCCTTAGTTGCCTCTCGTTAGGAGCTCCTTCGAAGACGACCTCAGTGGCGTAGTGGTCACCATGCTAGTCCGCCACTCAGAGGTCCCGGGTTCGATCCCCGGTCAGGGCAATTTGGAAAATGGCTTTTTTCTAATTGTCCTGGGCCTTGGATGTTTATCTATATATGTATTTGTTATAAAATATAGTATCGTTGAGTTATCCCATAGCACAAGTCTCGAACTTACTTTGTGGCTAGCTCAATCAGTGTAATTTGTCCCTATATTTATTAATTTATTTTTAGTTAGGAAAAACTGTGTCGTATATTTTTAAAAACCCTTGTTATTAATCTTTAATTGCCTCTCGTTAGAAGCTACAGGAGGACACCTGTTGAAGAAAAAAATGTGGTAACATAGTATTCTCTTCGCGTCACCACACGGCCATCTTTTGTTCCAAACTATATTTCTCTACCACCATTCTCCGTTTTTTACAGCAATAAATATATCTACTTCGACACTTTGGGATTTGGAAACGCTGAAATAAAATGTCCCGTTCACATTGTTTACTGAACGAGAGACGAATGACTAAAATCCATTCATGCCGAGTGATTCATGCTTTTGTTGCGAAGGTTTTGGGGTTCTGTGGTTACGAAAAATAAGTCTATGTATGCTGGAGATAATTAGAGATTTTGAACGAGGATATAGTTTTCGAGTTTAGTATTATTCTCTGATTTTGTATTACTATTTAGTTTTATTATATAAAGACTTACATCAAAAAAACTACTAGCATTAACTGTTTAATCTTCCTCAATTAACAACTAAATTAAAAACTAAATTAAAATCTAAATTATACTCTAAATTGAACTAAACAAATAATAATAATAAAAAAGAAAAACCTTACAAATAGAAAACGTCTTCCAGATCATTGCCCTGCGGTAGAGTGCCCAAAAGGCTGGCAGCTTTGCCACGTTGGATGGCAATGCTTATTCGTTGGGCGAAATATTTGCCAGCCCTTATTTAATTAAGGGTATATTCGACCAAACTGACTCTCTCCGTGGTATAGTGATCAAAGCAATATAGCGAAACTCACTGGGAAGCATACTTTGTTAAAAGTTGTTACCAGTCTGGTTAGGATATTGCAGGCTTGAATTACTTGATTATCCCAAAAGAAAGATGATTTTATGTCTTGGAAGGCACGTGTAAACTGTGGAACCCGAACGCCATCTAGCGTTTGATCAACAAACTACCCAAGGGTTGGTTCTGGTCAGATGCCAGTCGCTTAGTGTAAAAACTATCAACCTTGTCAAATCCCCTTTATTGACGACGATGACGACCTCCGTGGCGTAATGGTCACCATGCTAGTCCGCCACCCAGAGATCCCGGGTTCGATCCCCGGTTAAGGACAGTTGGAAAATGGCCTTTTTCAAATTGTTCTGGGTCTTGGGTGTATATCTATATATGCTTTTGTTATAAAATATAATATCGTTGAGTTAGTATCCCATAACACAAGTCTCGAACTTACTTTAGGGCTAGCTCAGTCAGTGTAATTTGTCCCTATATATTTATTTATTTATTTATTAGGTAGTGGATCCCGGGCTCAAAAGCAGTATGCTAAAACGTACAACCAGGCGAATTCAGTATTCTCGGTCGCCGGATTTATCCGATAAACATTGTCTTACGCATTTCGCAAGCGACGGATATTTCCGACAAAAACCACTGCTCGTATTCCACATAACGTAAGTATCCACATTTTTAAACATAGGTATTTATTACAGACTAGCCGAAGCCCGCGACTTCGTTCGCGTGGACTTTATGTCTCTGGAAAATGCTCATCAGGCTGAACAACTTTTACTAAGGCGGCATTTTTATATCCCTTATAGTTTAGGTGGACCATTATGGTTCTGCATCAGGCGTTCCATTTTCCAAAAACATTTATACACTATATGTTGCTTAGGCTTAATAGCTATATAACAAAAAAAGTTTCATTCGAATCCGTCCAGTATTTCCGGAGATTAGCGTGTACAAACAGACATACAGACAAACAGACACATTTTTTTTAAAATTCTTACTCTATTACTACGTCTTTATTGTAATATTTTTTTGGAAATATATTTAATGTACAGACACACTTTTTTTACTGTTTTATTATATGTATAGATATAGATTTACAATTGCCTCGCGCTGGGGGCACAACTGATATAAAGCTCTCGCGGTAAAAGTTTATACATATAAAATCTCGAAACTTCACGTATTTGGGTACCACGTTTACTCGAATACGAACCCCAATAAAGTTCCAGCACAAGATTTAGATCACCTACAAAAAATATTATATCCAGCAAATAAAACTTCCGCCAGATAAGAAGTACCTTCAAGACGCAATGTACGGAACACTGTAATAAATTATTCATTCGAGCTTCGCTTCTCTCGCCCACCGTCCGTCACTGTGACAGAAATATGGTTTTGGAAATCATTGGGTATTTCATTCACGTATCGAAAACATATAGTATTATAATATAAGCGGCCAAGTGCGAGTCGGACTCGCCCATGAAGGGTTCCGTTGTAGCAAATAACATAATATAAAAGTCTTGTAGTATGTTTTTTTTTAATTTTTATATCTGAGTTGATTGAATGAAAGGTAAATTGCCGTTTATGATTTATGGCGTATTAAAAAAAACTACTAACTAGATCTCGTTCAAACCAATTTTCGCTAGTAGTTTTTATGGTAATGAACATCATATATTTTTTTAGTTTTATCATTCTCTTATTTTAGAAGTCACGGGTGGGGGGGGGACACTTTTTTCCACTTTGGAGTGTCTCTCGCGCAAAGTATTCGGTTTAGAAAAAAATTATATTAGAAACTTCAATATCATTTTTAAAGACATATCCATAGATACCCTGCACGTATGGGTTTGATGAATAATACATTTTTGAGTTTCAGTTCTAAGTATGGGGAACCCCAAAAATTTATTGTTTTTATGCGGTTCACATATTACATCTACTTACCAAGTTTCAACAGTATAGGTCTTATAGTTTCGGAAAAAAGTGGCTGTGACATACGGACGGACAGACAGACAGACAGACAGACAGACATGACGAATCCAAAGATTTCCATTTGGCTACGGAACCCTAATGAGGTCTAACAAAATATACTGGAACTATTTTAACCCGCGCTAGCGACCTTGAAAACACAAAAAAAAAAATTCTCTTTCTGTAAGCGAGATTATCAGAAACCCTCGTACAACTTTTTAGCTAGTATCCTCGAAAGTCATTGAAATACTATCCGATTTAGAAACCTTTACAAAAAGAGTCAAAAGTGGCCGTTTTTAGTATTTTTTGCAAAGGAAACTACAGCGTATTGTATTTCAATAACTTTCGAGGTTCTAATG
The DNA here is from genome assembly GCA_963555685.1 of Acrobasis consociella. Taxonomy (NCBI): domain Eukaryota; kingdom Metazoa; phylum Arthropoda; class Insecta; order Lepidoptera; family Pyralidae; genus Acrobasis; species Acrobasis consociella. Next base: position 3,245,896 of record OY743118.1, read on the forward strand.
AAACTTATGGATACCAGCTATAAAGTTGTACAAGGATTTCTGATAATCTCACTAACAGAAAGAGAAATTAATTTTTTTTGTGTTTTTAAGAGTGAATTCAAGCCATAATAATAGTCAATAATTTTCCCCAATAAACATATATCGGAATATGAAAAGTGAGTTTTGGCCACTTAGGATATACAAGCTAACAAAGCTTATAAACATCAATAAGACCTCTCCAAACCGTCTGACCAGCGTGGAAAGTGTAGGCCAAAGCCCCCCCTGGCTGTTTTGGTCAAGTATGGCTCTGGTAGTACAGAGAAGGTTGTGCTCCTGCAGTGGAGACAAAATGTCCTGAAGATTGTTTGGAAAGCAAAGCAATATTTTTCATATTTCGAATTATGTTTCTTTGGTAAACCTGTTCAGTGTCACAGACTGAATTCACACTTAAAATAGTTTCAGTATATTTAGTTTGACCTTATATATACAAACAGTCAAGTATAATGTCCATAAATGTATGGTATTTTCGAGGTGTGTCGTAGTTTGCTACGGGATGCTACGAGGCTACGATATGTCTACGACGAGCTACGCCTACGTACTTATAAGACGCATAATAAAGTTAAGTCTCAAAACGCGGCCACCGGCCACTTTAATACTTATTTAGTGGCCGCCACCAGCGACACCGTGTGCGGGGAGTCCATACAACATGTAAGAAAAGCGTGAGTGTAGGCCAAATCCTCTGGCTGCTGTTTTAGTAGTACAGAGAGGGTCGTGCTCTTCATCATCATCATCATTTCAGCCGCATAACGTCCACTGCTGGACATAGGCCTCTCCCCAAGATTTCCAAAATGACCGATCAAGAGCGGCCTGCATCCAGCGCTTTCCAGCGACTCTGGTCAGGTCATCTGACCACCTTATATGGGTGCCCTACGCTTCGCTTGCCAGTACGCGGTCGCCATTCAAGAACCTTTTTGCCCCATTGGCCATCGGTTCGTCGCGCTATGTGTCCCGCCCACTGCCACTTCAACGAGCTAATCCGCTTGGCTATGTCAGTGACTTTTGTTCTCCTCCAGATTTCCTCACTTCTGATTCGATCACGTAGGGAAACACCGAGCATAGGTCGTGCTCTTACAGTACAGTTACAGGAAAGTGGTCGGTGGCGGCTTTTTGTGGTGGCCCGTTTGCGCCGAGCCTAAGTCTTGCGTTTTCACTGCTTTCTTTTTGTTCGTTTAATACGCGGCGAAAATAGAAAGTTTCTAGATATTTTGTAATACCAAAGTAATATATTTTTATTTTATTTTTCTCCTCCCTTTTAAACTCACTACGGTAGAAAAAAACGTCTTTTTCTCTGCCAAGTATTTATGTTTTCATTCATTATAAATATGTGAGTGGGCTATGATTACATTTATTTTTAAATAACTTTATGGGGCTCTATATGTGTTCACCAAATTTTTCGATTCCTAATAGATCTAATACTTCATAACTTCTAATATTCTCTATAAATAATTAATATTTCGCAAAAAAACAAACGTTTATTTTTATTTTGGTTTGTTTTAAATTTTTATTTTAGAATTTATTATTAATAGCATTATATGAGTTAGTCGCGAATGGTCTTAAACGCAGGTTAAAAGAAATAACTTTAACCTACTTACTAACAGTCTTTTTGGGTGGTCATAAAAAATATACCCTTAATCTACCTATTTTTCTGCGCAACAGTCTTTCTAAGTTATAATTAATTGTTTCAAAAACAGTTATGCAAGGTTTTAGTTACTTCTAAAGATATGTATGGCAATAGATTTTAGTCCATGTAATATTATATTCTAAAATTAGGGCTAACGATTGATAGGCTATTATTATGCAAAAATATGAATTAGGCTCAACGATAACTTTACATTACAAGTTTAGACCAATAATGTTCAGTGAAGTGAAATTAGAGGTAAAAGTTTTACGCGAAACAAAGGGCACCCCATCATATGGGTATAGATAAAAATAAAAGGTATGTTAGAGGAAATCAATCACCATTGTGTGCCTACAAAAAAGCTTCTAAGTATAACCATTACTTAGAGCATTGTTTTCTCTAAACAGAATGCTCGGCCGCCGGTATGACTGTCAATACGTCACAGGTGCAAATCATTAGTTGCTTGTCGATCACGTGGTGGCGGAAAAAAGATTCAGCGCAGCTCAAGGACATACTGTGTGGCCACTAACACACCGAAGCTACTCTGCCTCCGTGGTGTAGTAGTGGTTAGAGCGTTCGGAGGTCCCGGGTTCGATCCCCGGTCAGGGCAATTTGGAAAATGGCTTTTTCCAAATTGTCCTGGGTCTTAGATGTTTATGTATGTATTTGTTATAAAATATAGTATCGTTGAGTTATCCCATAGCACAAGTCTCGAACTTACTTTGAGGCTGGCTCAATCAGTGTAATTTGTCACTATATTTATTAATTTATTTTTAGTTAGGAAAAACTGTGTCGTATATTTTTAAAAACCCTTGTTATTAATCTTTAATTGCCTCTCGTTAGAAGCTACAGGAGGACACCTGTTGAAGAAAAAAATGTGGTAACATAGTATTCTCTTCGCGTCACCACACGGCCATCTTTTGTTCCAAACTATATTTCTCTACCACCATTCTCCGTTTTTTACAGCAATAAATATATCTACTTCGACACTTTGGGATTTGGAAACGCTGAAATAAAATGTCCCGTTCACATTGTTTACTGAACGAGAGACGAATGACTAAAATCCATTCATGCCGAGTGATTCATGCTTTTGTTGCGAAGGTTTTGGGGTTCTGTGGTTACGAAAAATAAGTCTATGTATGCTGGAGATAATTAGAGATTTTGAACGAGGATATAGTTTTCGAGTTTAGTATTATTCTCTGATTTTGTATTACTATTTAGTTTTATTATATAAAGACTTACATCAAAAAAACTACTAGCATTAACTGTTTAATCTTCCTCAATTAACAACTAAATTAAAAACTAAATTAAAATCTAAATTATACTCTAAATTGAACTAAACAAATAATAATAATAAAAAAGAAAAACCTTACAAATAGAAAACGTCTTCCAGATCATTGCCCTGCGGTAGAGTGCCCAAAAGGCTGGCAGCTTTGCCACGTTGGATGGCAATGCTTATTCGTTGGGCGAAATATTTGCCAGCCCTTATTTAATTAAGGGTATATTCGACCAAACTGACTCTCTCCGTGGTATAGTGATCAAAGCAATATAGCGAAACTCACTGGGAAGCATACTTTGTTAAAAGTTGTTACCAGTCTGGTTAGGATATTGCAGGCTTGAATTACTTGATTATCCCAAAAGAAAGATGATTTTATGTCTTGGAAGGCACGTGTAAACTGTGGAACCCGAACGCCATCTAGCGTTTGATCAACAAACTACCCAAGGGTTGGTTCTGGTCAGATGCCAGTCGCTTAGTGTAAAAACTATCAACCTTGTCAAATCCCCTTTATTGACGACGATGACGACCTCCGTGGCGTAATGGTCACCATGCTAGTCCGCCACCCAGAGATCCCGGGTTCGATCCCCGGTTAGGGACAGTTGGAAAATGGCCTTTTTCAAATTGTTCTGGGTCTTGGGTGTATATCTATATATGCTTTTGTTATAAAATATAATATCGTTGAGTTAGTATCCCATAACACAAGTCTCGAACTTACTTTAGGGCTAGCTCAGTCAGTGTAATTTGTCCCTATATATTTATTTATTTATTTATTAGGTAGTGGATCCCGGGCTCAAAAGCAGTATGCTAAAACGTACAACCAGGCGAATTCAGTATTCTCGGTCGCCGGATTTATCCGATAAACATTGTCTTACGCATTTCGCAAGCGACGGATATTTCCGACAAAAACCACTGCTCGTATTCCACATAACGTAAGTATCCACATTTTTAATCATAGGTATTTATTACAGACTAGCCGAAGCCCGCGACTTCGTTCGCGTGGACTTTATGTCTCTGGAAAATGCTCATCAGGCTGAACAACTTTTACTAAGGCGGCATTTTTATATCCCTTATAGTTTAGGTGGACCATTATGGTTCTGCATCAGGCGTTCCATTTTCCAAAAACATTTATACACTATATGTTGCTTAGGCTTAATAGCTATATAACAAAAAAAGTTTCATTCGAATCCGTCCAGTATTTCCGGAGATTAGCGTGTACAAACAGACATACAGACAAACAGACACATTTTTTTTAAAATTCTTACTCTATTACTACGTCTTTATTGTAATATTTTTTTGGAAATATATTTAATGTACAGACACACTTTTTTTACTGTTTTATTATATGTATAGATATAGATTTACAATTGCCTCGCGCTGGGGGCACAACTGATATAAAGCTCTCGCGGTAAAAGTTTATACATATAAAATCTCGAAACTTCACGTATTTGGGTACCACGTTTACTCGAATACGAACCCCAATAAAGTTCCAGCACAAGATTTAGATCACCTACAAAAAATATTATATCCAGCAAATAAAACTTCCGCCAGATAAGAAGTACCTTCAAGACGCAATGTACGGAACACTGTAATAAATTATTCATTCGAGCTTCGCTTCTCTCGCCCACCGTCCGTCACTGTGACAGAAATATGGTTTTGGAAATCATTGGGTATTTCATTCACGTATCGAAAACATATAGTATTATAATATAAGCGGCCAAGTGCGAGTCGGACTCGCCCATGAAGGGTTCCGTTGTAGCAAATAACATAATATAAAAGTCTTGTAGTATGTTTTTTTTTAATTTTTATATCTGAGTTGATTGAATGAAAGGTAAATTGCCGTTTATGATTTATGGCGTATTAAAAAAAACTACTAACTAGATCTCGTTCAAACCAATTTTCGCTAGTAGTTTTTATGGTAATGAACATCATATATTTTTTTAGTTTTATCATTCTCTTATTTTAGAAGTCACGGGTGGGGGGGGGACACTTTTTTCCACTTTGGAAGTGTCTCTCGCGCAAAGTATTCGGTTTAGAAAAAAATTATATTAGAAACTTCAATATCATTTTTAAAGACCTATCCATAGATACCCTGCACGTATGGGTTTGATGAATAATACATTTTTGAGTTTCAGTTCTAAGTATGGGGAACCCCAAAAATTTATTGTTTTTATGCGGTTCACATATTACATCTACTTACCAAGTTTCAACAGTATAGGTCTTATAGTTTCGGAAAAAAGTGGCTGTGACATACGGACGGACAGACAGACAGACAGACAGACAGACATGACGAATCCAAAGATTTCCATTTGGCTACGGAACCCTAATGAGGTCTAACAAAATATACTGGAACTATTTTAACCCGCGCTAGCGACCTTGAAAACACAAAAAAAAAAATTCTCTTTCTGTAAGCGAGATTATCAGAAACCCTCGTACAACTTTTTAGCTAGTATCCTCGAAAGTCATTGAAATACTATCCGATTTAGAAACCTTTACAAAAAGAGTCAAAAGTGGCCGTTTTTAGTATTTTTTGCAAAGGAAACTACAGCGTATTGTATTTCAATGACTTTCGAGGTTCTAATGAAACTTATGGATACCAGCTATAAAGTTGTACAAGGATTTCTGATAATCTCACTAACAGAAAGAGAAATTAATTTTTTTGTGTTTTTAAGAGTGAATTCAAGCCATAATAATAGTCAATAATTTTCCCCAATAAACATATATCGGAATATGAAAAGTGAGTTTTGGCCACTTAGGATATACAAGCTAACAAAGCTTATAAACATCAATAAGACCTCTCCAAACCGTCTGACCAGCGTGGAAAGTGTAGGCCAAAGCCCCCCCTGGCTGTTTTGGTCAAGTATGGCTCTGGTAGTACAGAGAAGGTTGTGCTCCTGCAGTGGAGACAAAATGTCCTGAAGATTGTTTGGAAAGCAAAGCAATATTTTTCATATTTCGAATTATGTTTCTTTGGTAAACCTGTTCAGTGTCACAGACTGAATTCACACTTAAAATAGTTTCAGTATATTTAGTTTGACCTTATATATACAAACAGTCAAGTATAATGTCCATAAATGTATGGTATTTTCGAGGTGTGTCGTAGTTTGCTACGGGATGCTACGAGGCTACGATATGTCTACGACGAGCTACGCCTACGTACTTATAAGACGCATAATAAAGTTAAGTCTCAAAACGCGGCCACCGGCCACTTTAATACTTATTTAGTGGCCGCCACCAGCGACACCGTGTGCGGGGAGTCCATACAACATGTAAGAAAAGCGTGAGTGTAGGCCAAATCCTCTGGCTGCTGTTTTAGTAGTACAGAGAGGGTCGTGCTCTTCATCATCATCATCATTTCAGCCGCATAACGTCCACTGCTGGACATAGGCCTCTCCCCAAGATTTCCAAAATGACCGATCAAGAGCGGCCTGCATCCAGCGCTTTCCAGCGACTCTGGTCAGGTCATCTGACCACCTTATATGGGTGCCCTACGCTTCGCTTGCCAGTACGCGGTCGCCATTCAAGAACCTTTTTGCCCCATTGGCCATCGGTTCGTCGCGCTATGTGTCCCGCCCACTGCCACTTCAACGAGCTAATCCGCTTGGCTATGTCAGTGACTTTTGTTCTCCTCCAGATTTCCTCACTTCTGATTCGATCACGTAGGGAAACACCGAGCATAGGTCGTGCTCTTACAGTACAGTTACAGGAAAGTGGTCGGTGGCGGCTTTTTGTGGTGGCCCGTTTGCGCCGAGCCTAAGTCTTGCGTTTTCACTGCTTTCTTTTTGTTCGTTTAATACGCGGCGAAAATAGAAAGTTTCTAGATATTTTGTAATACCAAAGTAATATATTTTTATTTTATTTTTCTCCTCCCTTTTAAACTCACTACGGTAGAAAAAAACGTCTTTTTCTCTGCCAAGTATTTATGTTTTCATTCATTATAAATATGTGAGTGGGCTATGATTACATTTATTTTTAAATAACTTTATGGGGCTCTATATGTGTTCACCAAATTTTTCGATTCCTAATAGATCTAATACTTCATAACTTCTAATATTCTCTATAAATAATTAATATTTCGCAAAAAAACAAACGTTTATTTTTATTTTGGTTTGTTTTAAATTTTTATTTTAGAATTTATTATTAATAGCATTATATGAGTTAGTCGCGAATGGTCTTAAACGCAGGTTAAAAGAAATAACTTTAACCTACTTACTAACAGTCTTTTTGGGTGGTCATAAAAAATATACCCTTAATCTACCTATTTTTCTGCGCAACAGTCTTTCTAAGTTATAATTAATTGTTTCAAAAACAGTTATGCAAGGTTTTAGTTACTTCTAAAGATATGTATGGCAATAGATTTTAGTCCATGTAATATTATATTCTAAAATTAGGGCTAACGATTGATAGGCTATTATTATGCAAAAATATGAATTAGGCTCAACGATAACTTTACATTACAAGTTTAGACCAATAATGTTCAGTGAAGTGAAATTAGAGGTAAAAGTTTTACGCGAAACAAAGGGCACCCCATCATATGGGTATAGATAAAAATAAAAGGTATGTTAGAGGAAATCAATCACCATTGTGTGCCTACAAAAAAGCTTCTAAGTATAACCATTACTTAGAGCATTGTTTTCTCTAAACAGAATGCTCGGCCGCCGGTATGACTGTCAATACGTCACAGGTGCAAATCATTAGTTGCTTGTCGATCACGTGGTGGCGGAAAAAAGATTCAGCGCAGCTCAAGGACATACTGTGTGGCCACTAACACACCGAAGCTACTCTGCCTCCGTGGTGTAGTAGTGGTTAGAGCGTTCGGAGGTCCCGGGTTCGATCCCCGGTCAGGGCAATTTGGAAAATGGCTTTTTCCAAATTGTCCTGGGTCTTAGATGTTTATGTATGTATTTGTTATAAAATATAGTATCGTTGAGTTATCCCATAGCACAAGTCTCGAACTTACTTTGAGGCTGGCTCAATCAGTGTAATTTGTCACTATATTTATTAATTTATTTTTAGTTAGGAAAAACTGTGTCGTATATTTTTAAAAACCCTTGTTATTAATCTTTAATTGCCTCTCGTTAGAAGCTACAGGAGGACACCTGTTGAAGAAAAAAATGTGGTAACATAGTATTCTCTTCGCGTCACCACACGGCCATCTTTTGTTCCAAACTATATTTCTCTACCACCATTCTCCGTTTTTTACAGCAATAAATATATCTACTTCGACACTTTGGGATTTGGAAACGCTGAAATAAAATGTCCCGTTCACATTGTTTACTGAACGAGAGACGAATGACTAAAATCCATTCATGCCGACTGATTTATGCTTTTGTTGCGAAGGTTTTGGGGTTCTGTGGTTACGAAAAATAAGTCTATGTATGCTGGAGATAATTAGAGATTTTGAACGAGGATATAGTTTTCGAGTTTAGTATTATTCTCTGATTTTGTATTACTATTTAGTTTTATTATATAAAGACTTACATCAAAAAAACTACTAGCATTAACTGTTTAATCTTCCTCAATTAACAACTAAATTAAAAACTAAATTAAAATCTAAATTATACTCTAAATTGAACTAAACAAATAATAATAATAAAAAAGAAAAACCTTACAAATAGAAAACGTCTTCCAGATCATTGCCCTGCGGTAGAGTGCCCAAAAGGCTGGCAGCTTTGCCACGTTGGATGGCAATGCTTATTCGTTGGGCGAAATATTTGCCAGCCCTTATTTAATTAAGGGTATATTCGACCAAACTGACTCTCTCCGTGGTATAGTGATCAAAGCAATATAGCGAAACTCACTGGGAAGCATACTTTGTTAAAAGTTGTTACCAGTCTGGTTAGGATATTGCAGGCTTGAATTACTTGATTATCCCAAAAGAAAGATGATTTTATGTCTTGGAAGGCACGTGTAAACTGTGGAACCCGAACGCCATCTAGCGTTTGATCAACAAACTACCCAAGGGTTGGTTCTGGTCAGATGCCAGTCGCTTAGTGTAAAAACTATCAACCTTGTCAAATCCCCTTTATTGACGACGATGACGACCTCCGTGGCGTAATGGTCACCATGCTAGTCCGCCACCCAGAGATCCCGGGTTCGATCCCCGGTTAGGGACAGTTGGAAAATGGCCTTTTTCAAATTGTTCTGGGTCTTGGGTGTATATCTATATATGCTTTTGTTATAAAATATAATATCGTTGAGTTAGTATCCCATAACACAAGTCTCGAACTTACTTTAGGGCTAGCTCAGTCAGTGTAATTTGTCCCTATATATTTATTTATTTATTTATTAGGTAGTGGATCCCGGGCTCAAAAGCAGTATGCTAAAACGTACAACCAGGCGAATTCAGTATTCTCGGTCGCCGGATTTATCCGATAAACATTGTCTTACGCATTTCGCAAGCGACGGATATTTCCGACAAAAACCACTGCTCGTATTCCACATAACGTAAGTATCCACATTTTTAATCATAGGTATTTATTACAGACTAGCCGAAGCCCGCGACTTCGTTCGCGTGGACTTTATGTCTCTGGAAAATGCTCATCAGGCTGAACAACTTTTACTAAGGCGGCATTTTTATATCCCTTATAGTTTAGGTGGACCATTATGGTTCTGCATCAGGCGTTCCATTTTCCAAAAACATTTATACACTATATGTTGCTTAGGCTTAATAGCTATATAACAAAAAAAGTTTCATTCGAATCCGTCCAGTATTTCCGGAGATTAGCGTGTACAAACAGACATACAGACAAACAGACACATTTTTTTTAAAATTCTTACTCTATTACTACGTCTTTATTGTAATATTTTTTTGGAAATATATTTAATGTACAGACACACTTTTTTTACTGTTTTATTATATGTATAGATATAGATTTACAATTGCCTCGCGCTGGGGGCACAACTGATATAAAGCTCTCGCGGTAAAAGTTTATACATATAAAATCTCGAAACTTCACGTATTTGGGTACCACGTTTACTCGAATACGAACCCCAATAAAGTTCCAGCACAAGATTTAGATCACCTACAAAAAATATTATATCCAGCAAATAAAACTTCCGCCAGATAAGAAGTACCTTCAAGACGCAATGTACGGAACACTGTAATAAATTATTCATTCGAGCTTCGCTTCTCTCGCCCACCGTCCGTCACTGTGACAGAAATATGGTTTTGGAAATCATTGGGTATTTCATTCACGTATCGAAAACATATAGTATTATAATATAAGCGGCCAAGTGCGAGTCGGACTCGCCCATGAAGGGTTCCGTTGTAGCAAATAACATAATATAAAAGTCTTGTAGTATGTTTTTTTTTAATTTTTATATCTGAGTTGATTGAATGAAAGGTAAATTGCCGTTTATGATTTATGGCGTATTAAAAAAAACTACTAACTAGATCTCGTTCAAACCAATTTTCGCTAGTAGTTTTTATGGTAATGAACATCATATATTTTTTTAGTTTTATCATTCTCTTATTTTAGAAGTCACGGGTGGGGGGGGGGACACTTTTTTCCACTTTGGAAGTGTCTCTCGCGCAAAGTATTCGGTTTAGAAAAAAATTATATTAGAAACTTCAATATCATTTTTAAAGACATATCCATAGATACCCTGCACGTATGGGTTTGATGAATAATACATTTTTGAGTTTCAGTTCTAAGTATGGGGAACCCCAAAAATTTATTGTTTTTATGCGGTTCACATATTACATCTACTTACCAAGTTTCAACAGTATAGGTCTTATAGTTTCGGAAAAAAGTGGCTGTGACATACGGACGGACAGACAGACAGACAGACAGACAGACATGACGAATCCAAAGATTTCCATTTGGCTACGGAACCCTAATGAGGTCTAACAAAATATACTGGAACTATTTTAACCCGCGCTAGCGACCTTGAAAACACAAAAAAAAAAATTCTCTTTCTGTAAGCGAGATTATCAGAAACCCTCGTACAACTTTTTAGCTAGTATCCTCGAAAGTCATTGAAATACTATCCGATTTAGAAACCTTTACAAAAAGAGTCAAAAGTGGCCGTTTTTAGTATTTTTTGCAAAGGAAACTACAGCGTATTGTATTTCAATAACTTTCGAGGTTCTAATGAAACTTATGGATACCAGCTATAAAGTTGTACAAGGATTTCTGATAATCTCACTAACAGAAAGAGAAATTAATTTTTTTGTGTTTTTAAGAGTGAATTCAAGCCATAATAATAGTCAATAATTTTCCCCAATAAACATATATCGGAATATGAAAAGTGAGTTTTGGCCACTTAGGATATACAAGCTAACAAAGCTTATAAACATCAATAAGACCTCTCCAAACCGTCTGACCAGCGTGGAAAGTGTAGGCCAAAGCCCCCCCTGGCTGTTTTGGTCAAGTATGGCTCTGGTAGTACAGAGAAGGTTGTGCTCCTGCAGTGGAGACAAAATGTCCTGAAGATTGTTTGGAAAGCAAAGCAATATTTTTCATATTTCGAATTATGTTTCTTTGGTAAACCTGTTCAGTGTCACAGACTGAATTCACACTTAAAATAGTTTCAGTATATTTAGTTTGACCTTATATATACAAACAGTCAAGTATAATGTCCATAAATGTATGGTATTTTCGAGGTGTGTCGTAGTTTGCTACGGGATGCTACGAGGCTACGATATGTCTACGACGAGCTACGCCTACGTACTTATAAGACGCATAATAAAGTTAAGTCTCAAAACGCGGCCACCGGCCACTTTAATACTTATTTAGTGGCCGCCACCAGCGACACCGTGTGCGGGGAGTCCATACAACATGTAAGAAAAGCGTGAGTGTAGGCCAAATCCTCTGGCTGCTGTTTTAGTAGTACAGAGAGGGTCGTGCTCTTCATCATCATCATCATTTCAGCCGCATAACGTCCACTGCTGGACATAGGCCTCTCCCCAAGATTTCCAAAATGACCGATCAAGAGCGGCCTGCATCCAGCGCTTTCCAGCGACTCTGGTCAGGTCATCTGACCACCTTATATGGGTGCCCTACGCTTCGCTTGCCAGTACGCGGTCGCCATTCAAGAACCTTTTTGCCCCATTGGCCATCGGTTCGTCGCGCTATGTGTCCCGCCCACTGCCACTTCAACGAGCTAATCCGCTTGGCTATGTCAGTGACTTTTGTTCTCCTCCAGATTTCCTCACTTCTGATTCGATCACGTAGGGAAACACCGAGCATAGGTCGTGCTCTTACAGTACAGTTACAGGAAAGTGGTCGGTGGCGGCTTTTTGTGGTGGCCCGTTTGCGCCGAGCCTAAGTCTTGCGTTTTCACTGCTTTCTTTTTGTTCGTTTAATACGCGGCGAAAATAGGAAGTTTCTAGATATTTTGTAATACCAAAGTAATATATTTTTATTTTATTTTTCTCCTCCCTTTTAAACTCACTACGGTAGAAAAAAACGTCTTTTTCTCTGCCAAGTATTTATGTTTTCATTCATTATAAATATGTGAGTGGGCTATGATTACATTTATTTTTAAATAACTTTATGGGGCTCTATATGTGTTCACCAAATTTTTCGATTCCTAATAGATCTAATACTTCATAACTTCTAATATTCTCTATAAATAATTAATATTTCGCAAAAAAACAAACGTTTATTTTTATTTTGGTTTGTTTTAAATTTTTATTTTAGAATTTATTATTAATAGCATTATATGAGTTAGTCGCGAATGGTCTTAAACGCAGGTTAAAAGAAATAACTTTAACCTACTTACTAACAGTCTTTTTGGGTGGTCATAAAAAATATACCCTTAATCTACCTATTTTTCTGCGCAACAGTCTTTCTAAGTTATAATTAATTGTTTCAAAAACAGTTATGCAAGGTTTTAGTTACTTCTAAAGATATGTATGGCAATAGATTTTAGTCCATGTAATATTATATTCTAAAATTAGGGCTAACGATTGATAGGCTATTATTATGCAAAAATATGAATTAGGCTCAACGATAACTTTACATTACAAGTTTAGACCAATAATGTTCAGTGAAGTGAAATTAGAGGTAAAAGTTTTACGCGAAACAAAGGGCACCCCATCATATGGGTATAGATAAAAATAAAAGGTATGTTAGAGGAAATCAATCACCATTGTGTGCCTACAAAAAAGCTTCTAAGTATAACCATTACTTAGAGCATTGTTTTCTCTAAACAGAATGCTCGGCCGCCGGTATGACTGTCAATACGTCACAGGTGCAAATCATTAGTTGCTTGTCGATCACGTGGTGGCGGAAAAAAGATTCAGCGCAGCTCAAGGACATACTGTGTGGCCACTAACACACCGAAGCTACTCTGCCTCCGTGGTGTAGTAGTGGTTAGAGCGTTCGGAGGTCCCGGGTTCGATCCCCGGTCAGGGCAATTTGGAAAATGGCTTTTTCCAAATTGTCCTGGGTCTTAGATGTTTATGTATGTATTTGTTATAAAATATAGTATCGTTGAGTTATCCCATAGCACAAGTCTCGAACTTACTTTGAGGCTGGCTCAATCAGTGTAATTTGTCACTATATTTATTAATTTATTTTTAGTTAGGAAAAACTGTGTCGTATATTTTTAAAAACCCTTGTTATTAATCTTTAATTGCCTCTCGTTAGAAGCTACAGGAGGACACCTGTTGAAGAAAAAAATGTGGTAACATAGTATTCTCTTCGCGTCACCACACGGCCATCTTTTGTTCCAAACTATATTTCTCTACCACCATTCTCCGTTTTTTACAGCAATAAATATATCTACTTCGACACTTTGGGATTTGGAAACGCTGAAATAAAATGTCCCGTTCACATTGTTTACTGAACGAGAGACGAATGACTAAAATCCATTCATGCCGAGTGATTCATGCTTTTGTTGCGAAGGTTTTGGGGTTCTGTGGTTACGAAAAATAAGTCTATGTATGCTGGAGATAATTAGAGATTTTGAACGAGGATATAGTTTTCGAGTTTAGTATTATTCTCTGATTTTGTATTACTATTTAGTTTTATTATATAAAGACTTACATCAAAAAAACTACTAGCATTAACTGTTTAATCTTCCTCAATTAACAACTAAATTAAAAACTAAATTAAAATCTAAATTATACTCTAAATTGAACTAAACAAATAATAATAATAAAAAAGAAAAACCTTACAAATAGAAAACGTCTTCCAGATCATTGCCCTGCGGTAGAGTGCCCAAAAGGCTGGCAGCTTTGCCACGTTGGATGGCAATGCTTATTCGTTGGGCGAAATATTTGCCAGCCCTTATTTAATTAAGGGTATATTCGACCAAACTGACTCTCTCCGTGGTATAGTGATCAAAGCAATATAGCGAAACTCACTGGGAAGCATACTTTGTTAAAAGTTGTTACCAGTCTGGTTAGGATATTGCAGGCTTGAATTACTTGATTATCCCAAAAGAAAGATGATTTTATGTCTTGGAAGGCACGTGTAAACTGTGGAACCCGAACGCCATCTAGCGTTTGATCAACAAACTACCCAAGGGTTGGTTCTGGTCAGATGCCAGTCGCTTAGTGTAAAAACTATCAACCTTGTCAAATCCCCTTTATTGACGACGATGACGACCTCCGTGGCGTAATGGTCACCATGCTAGTCCGCCACCCAGAGATCCCGGGTTCGATCCCCGGTTAGGGACAGTTGGAAAATGGCCTTTTTCAAATTGTTCTGGGTCTTGGGTGTATATCTATATATGCTTTTGTTATAAAATATAATATCGTTGAGTTAGTATCCCATAACACAAGTCTCGAACTTACTTTAGGGCTAGCTCAGTCAGTGTAATTTGTCCCTATATATTTATTTATTTATTTATTAGGTAGTGGATCCCGGGCTCAAAAGCAGTATGCTAAAACGTACAACCAGGCGAATTCAGTATTCTCGGTCGCCGGATTTATCCGATAAACATTGTCTTACGCATTTCGCAAGCGACGGATATTTCCGACAAAAACCACTGCTCGTATTCCACATAACGTAAGTATCCACATTTTTAATCATAGGTATTTATTACAGACTAGCCGAAGCCCGCGACTTCGTTCGCGTGGACTTTATGTCTCTGGAAAATGCTCATCAGGCTGAACAACTTTTACTAAGGCGGCATTTTTATATCCCTTATAGTTTAGGTGGACCATTATGGTTCTGCATCAGGCGTTCCATTTTCCAAAAACATTTATACACTATATGTTGCTTAGGCTTAATAGCTATATAACAAAAAAAGTTTCATTCGAATCCGTCCAGTATTTCCGGAGATTAGCGTGTACAAACAGACATACAGACAAACAGACACATTTTTTTTAAAATTCTTACTCTATTACTACGTCTTTATTGTAATATTTTTTTGGAAATATATTTAATGTACAGACACACTTTTTTTACTGTTTTATTATATGTATAGATATAGATTTACAATTGCCTCGCGCTGGGGGCACAACTGATATAAAGCTCTCGCGGTAAAAGTTTATACATATAAAATCTCGAAACTTCACGTATTTGGGTACCACGTTTACTCGAATACGAACCCCAATAAAGTTCCAGCACAAGATTTAGATCACCTACAAAAAATATTATATCCAGCAAATAAAACTTCCGCCAGATAAGAAGTACCTTCAAGACGCAATGTACGGAACACTGTAATAAATTATTCATTCGAGCTTCGCTTCTCTCGCCCACCGTCCGTCACTGTGACAGAAATATGGTTTTGGAAATCATTGGGTATTTCATTCACGTATCGAAAACATATAGTATTATAATATAAGCGGCCAAGTGCGAGTCGGACTCGCCCATGAAGGGTTCCGTTGTAGCAAATAACATAATATAAAAGTCTTGTAGTATGTTTTTTTTTAATTTTTATATCTGAGTTGATTGAATGAAAGGTAAATTGCCGTTTATGATTTATGGCGTATTAAAAAAAACTACTAACTAGATCTCGTTCAAACCAATTTTCGCTAGTAGTTTTTATGGTAATGAACATCATATATTTTTTTAGTTTTATCATTCTCTTATTTTAGAAGTCACGGGTGGGGGGGGGACACTTTTTTCCACTTTGGAAGTGTCTCTCGCGCAAAGTATTCGGTTTAGAAAAAAATTATATTAGAAACTTCAATATCATTTTTAAAGACATATCCATAGATACCCTGCACGTATGGGTTTGATGAATAATACATTTTTGAGTTTCAGTTCTAAGTATGGGGAACCCCAAAAATTTATTGTTTTTATGCGGTTCACATATTACATCTACTTACCAAGTTTCAACAGTATAGGTCTTATAGTTTCGGAAAAAAGTGGCTGTGACATACGGACGGACAGACAGACAGACAGACAGACAGACATGACGAATCCAAAGATTTCCATTTGGCTACGGAACCCTAATGAGGTCTAACAAAATATACTGGAACTATTTTAACCCGCGCTAGCGACCTTGAAAACACAAAAAAAAAAATTCTCTTTCTGTAAGCGAGATTATCAGAAACCCTCGTACAACTTTTTAGCTAGTATCCTCGAAAGTCATTGAAATACTATCCGATTTAGAAACCTTTACAAAAAGAGTCAAAAGTGGCCGTTTTTAGTATTTTTTGCAAAGGAAACTACAGCGTATTGTATTTCAATAACTTTCGAGGTTCTAATGAAACTTATGGATACCAGCTATAAAGTTGTACAAGGATTTCTGATAATCTCACTAACAGAAAGAGAAATTAATTTTTTTGTGTTTTTAAGAGTGAATTCAAGCCATAATAATAGTCAATAATTTTCCCCAATAAACATATATCGGAATATGAAAAGTGAGTTTTGGCCACTTAGGATATACAAGCTAACAAAGCTTATAAACATCAATAAGACCTCTCCAAACCGTCTGACCAGCGTGGAAAGTGTAGGCCAAAGCCCCCCCTGGCTGTTTTGGTCAAGTATGGCTCTGGTAGTACAGAGAAGGTTGTGCTCCTGCAGTGGAGACAAAATGTCCTGAAGATTGTTTGGAAAGCAAAGCAATATTTTTCATATTTCGAATTATGTTTCTTTGGTAAACCTGTTCAGTGTCACAGACTGAATTCACACTTAAAATAGTTTCAGTATATTTAGTTTGACCTTATATATACAAACAGTCAAGTATAATGTCCATAAATGTATGGTATTTTCGAGGTGTGTCGTAGTTTGCTACGGGATGCTACGAGGCTACGATATGTCTACGACGAGCTACGCCTACGTACTTATAAGACGCATAATAAAGTTAAGTCTCAAAACGCGGCCACCGGCCACTTTAATACTTATTTAGTGGCCGCCACCAGCGACACCGTGTGCGGGGAGTCCATACAACATGTAAGAAAAGCGTGAGTGTAGGCCAAATCCTCTGGCTGCTGTTTTAGTAGTACAGAGAGGGTCGTGCTCTTCATCATCATCATCATTTCAGCCGCATAACGTCCACTGCTGGACATAGGCCTCTCCCCAAGATTTCCAAAATGACCGATCAAGAGCGGCCTGCATCCAGCGCTTTCCAGCGACTCTGGTCAGGTCATCTGACCACCTTATATGGGTGCCCTACGCTTCGCTTGCCAGTACGCGGTCGCCATTCAAGAACCTTTTTGCCCCATTGGCCATCGGTTCGTCGCGCTATGTGTCCCGCCCACTGCCACTTCAACGAGCTAATCCGCTTGGCTATGTCAGTGACTTTTGTTCTCCTCCAGATTTCCTCACTTCTGATTCGATCACGTAGGGAAACACCGAGCATAGGTCGTGCTCTTACAGTACAGTTACAGGAAAGTGGTCGGTGGCGGCTTTTTGTGGTGGCCCGTTTGCGCCGAGCCTAAGTCTTGCGTTTTCACTGCTTTCTTTTTGTTCGTTTAATACGCGGCGAAAATAGGAAGTTTCTAGATATTTTGTAATACCAAAGTAATATATTTTTATTTTATTTTTCTCCTCCCTTTTAAACTCACTACGGTAGAAAAAAACGTCTTTTTCTCTGCCAAGTATTTATGTTTTCATTCATTATAAATATGTGAGTGGGCTATGATTACATTTATTTTTAAATAACTTTATGGGGCTCTATATGTGTTCACCAAATTTTTCGATTCCTAATAGATCTAATACTTCATAACTTCTAATATTCTCTATAAATAATTAATATTTCGCAAAAAAACAAACGTTTATTTTTATTTTGGTTTGTTTTAAATTTTTATTTTAGAATTTATTATTAATAGCATTATATGAGTTAGTCGCGAATGGTCTTAAACGCAGGTTAAAAGAAATAACTTTAACCTACTTACTAACAGTCTTTTTGGGTGGTCATAAAAAATATACCCTTAATCTACCTATTTTTCTGCGCAACAGTCTTTCTAAGTTATAATTAATTGTTTCAAAAACAGTTATGCAAGGTTTTAGTTACTTCTAAAGATATGTATGGCAATAGATTTTAGTCCATGTAATATTATATTCTAAAATTAGGGCTAACGATTGATAGGCTATTATTATGCAAAAATATGAATTAGGCTCAACGATAACTTTACATTACAAGTTTAGACCAATAATGTTCGGTGAAGTGAAATTAGAGGTAAAAGTTTTACGCGAAACGAAGTACACCCCATCTCATGGGTATAGTTAAAAATAAAAGGTATGTTAGAGGAAATCAATCACCATTGTGTGCCTACAAAAAAGCTTCTAAGTACCACCATCACTTAGAGCATTGTTTTCTCTAAACAGAATGCTCGGCCGCCGGTATGACTGTCAATACGTCACAGGTGCAAATCATTAGTTGCTTGTCGATCACGTGGTGGCGGAAAAAAAGATTCGGGAAAGCTCAAGGACATACTGTGTGGCCACTAACACACCGAAGCTAAACTGCCTCCGTGGTGTAGTGGTTAGAGCGTTCGGCTCATACCCGGAGGTGGCGGGTTCGATTCCCGGCGACTTTGAGTTGTTGTACTAGTTTAGTTAGGACAATGTAGGCTGATCACCTGATTGTCTGATAAGTAAAATGATCCGTGCTTCGGAGGGCACGTTAAGCCGTCGGTCCCGGTCATTGTCTTTGACATTGGTCGTTAACAAAAACCATGTCAGAAGCCTTTAAGGCGGTTTAAAAACTCTGACACTAGTGTTACTCACTAACACATACGATTAAAAGATAAGAAGACCAAAGCTAAAATAAAATAAGGTACATTTTATTTAGGTACCTACTAGTATATAACTTAAAACAACAAATTATTGTAATAAGTATCTTCTTTTATATTTACAACAACCAATATTTATTTTATTTAACTCAAATTAAATATATGCATAAAATAATAAACTAAATAATATAACTTTATTAAAAGAAAGCTATACTAAAATATATATCATTAAAACATTTATAAAATAAAATAATTATTAAATGGGTTTAATTTTTTTAATAAAAATAATATTTTATTTACTTATTTTGATTAGAATATAATAAACACGTTTAAATTTGTTTACCTGGTGTCACTTTGAGTGATGTTAGGTTTTTTTTTTCAGCTACCATTTTAATTTACCCGCAATCACAAAAAGGTCACTTGAGAAAAAAGAAATAACAACAAAAAACTAAATGACCGAGGATATACCACCGCTCCGGATGGTTTTTGGTTAAAAGGATATCCATTGCTATCCAAAGAGGAAATGCAGCCAGTACACAGCAGAGCACCTTTAAGCCGGATACAGTACGGAGTGGCATTTTTGACTAGTGGCATATTTATTGACACATTTTGTAAAAAATATATGTTTGTATTATTTGTGTGTAAACAATTGTTAACTATGAATTAATTAAGTTATGAATAAAAAAAAAACTAAACTAAACTAAACTATAATTAAATTAATTAATTAATTCAACGATACACCTTAAATCTGTTCAGATTTATGTAGTACATTAATTCTAAAAAAAATACTAGAAGTCAAAAGTGAAAATGAAGCTTTGTACCTATCTCTAAATCGCAGATTTCATGGCCAAAGTTCAGCCGTGCTAGATAAATCTAAAGTTTTCCGAAGGGAAACATGTTGGCTCTAACCTTTAACTCTATAGTAGTTTCTAAAAGCCCATACCAAGTTTCATTGCTTGAGGAAATTGAAAGAAAACAGTGAGCCCTTGTCTTTTTCTTTGAAATATATAACTTGAATAGTAAAGGGTTAATTGTATCTTTAATATCTTTAAATATATATGTCAAATGTTTTTGTGTTGTGCAGGCTGGTACGCAGTGTGAAGTCTTTTTTTCCTAAGATAATACATACATACATACTATCACGTCTTTATCCCTAATGGGGCAGACAGAGCATTTTGGGTCTTGCGGTTCTATGCAGAGCCCAGGGCCGCAAGACCAAAAAGCCACTTTTAGCGTCATGGTGGGCGAGAATATGGAAAAGCAATTAATACAGTGATGGGTAGCTAGCCGCATCGCCTGTTAACATGATTTGCATTTTTGCCCATTCCCTCGATCTGCTTTTACGATCTGCGTGGGAAGAGAAGCAGCTGGTACATTCTTAGTTTTTTTTATTTCTCCCAGACCATTATGGGAGAGCCTAAAATAATATAAAAAATTATTCTAATGATCTACACACAGTTTTACAGAATAATAACGTGGAACAGACATACCCGTAAGAAATCGAACCACAGGCTATACTAGGCACTATAGATAGAAAATAACAGTCAAAAAACAAAAAAACTGCACCACTTTGTGTTTGGTTTTAAAAGTTTTGACTGTAATTTTAATTTCATCTCACTATAGTGATGTTGTTTAGCCCGTAATTTGATTTATTATGGGTATATTCCTTTAACGTTGTATAAAATAATTAACAGCTTATGACCTAAACTGTAAAATAAATTATTGCCATCGATCTTCCTAATTCTCCTTTAACTCAGTATACACTGGTGTTACGTAAACGAAGCACCAGCGCTGGTCTTCCGTTGGAGCCAAGTAAATCTCTATGAGACGGACACTCGCAAAAAAACAATGACAGCTGTTACTGTCACAACGCAAAGCATTAAATTACCTTTTCCCACATTCACTCCCATCCCGTCTTCACGTTTAAGATGGCTTGTATTAGTTCTAAGGTGAATTAGATTAATTGGGTATTTTTCTAGATGAAAAAATAATTATTGTACTGTTAAGGAAATAAATTGTTCCAAATGTCACCTGTCACGATTATAAGTACATAATAAAACTAGGTCAATGTAAAATTACTCATTAGTCTGAGTTTAGGCTACATCGTTATATTTTTAGCGTATTTCTTTATAATATGGAAAATGGTTATTTTTACGTTTAGAAAAAAGTATCTGATTTGACTAGTTTTTTTTAATTTAAAACTTAGTAGCGTTTGACCGCTTCTCACTTGGTGAAAAATAGTGGATTATAAGAAACAAAGATTAAAATATATGTACGTATTATAGATTAAAAAGGGTCCCCCACAATGATAGAGGCTTCATTTTAGAACATTTGTAGGTGGGAATTATTCGCCACAGAATATACATAGAGTAAGTACTAAATTCATATGTTTACGTTACTGAATTTCACAGGCTAATGGTTCTATATTTGCGCCCAAAACTATTTTGTTTTGATAACAAAAATATGATGCTTACTCCGCAGAGCAGTTAATAAATGGATTACGCATGGGCCATTGTAAATTTACTCGTATACTTGAATCCTTTCGAATTTTGAGAGCGTTTACACAGTGGTTAGCAACCTCTCACTATTTTGATTGCTTTTCTGTCTTGTCGTCACGCTAAAATTGGCATTTGAGGCATGTGGCCCTGGGCTTGGTCTATAAATACTGTGTATATGGCTTCTTCTTCTTCATAAAGTACCTATCCAACTAGTGAAGGTTGGCATACAGCTTGGCGTAGTCCTCTTTGTTCTTAGCTCAACGGAATAGCTCATCAGCGCTCGCTATCCCGGTCCACTCTCGGATGTTCCGTAGCCAGGGTTTCTTTCTCCTTCCAACTTTCCTTTTTCCTGTGACTTTGCCCATCATTATAAGCCGAAGGAGATCGTATCGCTGATGTAGCAGCATGACTCAAGTATGAAACTTTACGCCTTTTTACCGTAAGGCACGTTAAGCCGTCTTTGTCATTGGTCGTTACCTAAAACCATGTCAGAGGCCTTTAAGGCGGTTTAAAAACTTTGACTCTAGTGTTAGTCACTAACACACACGATAAGAAAGAAGAAAGACCGTAAGCATAGGAGTGCGCTTTTGGCCAATTCGTTACAGAACTTTCACGTTAGAAACCTTCTGCGTCCAGCTAATGGACTGCATACGTCTATAACTCCACATACCAAATGTTTTGACCGCTTTTTATGGTCTTCATTGATTGTCCAAGGCCCACATCCATACAAAAAAAAATCAAACACAAGTCATAAAAACAGGAACTTTTAAATAAATAAATAAATTATTTAATAAATAGTTTCTTTATATAATTAGATACAAAGGGGGTCGCGAGTTAGGCCCAAACCACTAGCGTAATAATACTACCATCTATCAAAATAGTTGATCAAAGATTTACACCTACATTACACTAAATATACGCATGTAGTCTATTTTTATTGCCAGTCTATTCTGGCTAGAAATGTTTGCGGGATATTTTCAAGCATACCTTACAACGGTCATAGAGAGGTGAGGCAAAAATAAAATATGGCGTCACTCGTAATTTTAATATCTTGTTGAACTAGGCACAGGTGTAAATATTTGAAGCCGCACGTAAACGTTGTTGGCGTAAAAACAGCTGGATTTTTATATATTCTGTGTATTTTTCAAAATTAAAGCGATTCATCATGCAAAAGCACTAAATGACACATTTTGATCTATGATGTCGTTTATTACAAAAATTCTGTTTACTTATTTTGCGGGCTTATTTGCGAGTGATAAAAAGACAACATTTTCTAAAGGTATACATGAGTTTTTGGGAGATCAGTGCTGCCCTCATTTGAAATAAAAAAGATAACCCTTCAAACTATTTTATGAAATACTGTTTACCGTTAAGTGAGAACGTCAAGCTTTTATACGCACATTTGCAAAAAATGGGAAATATAATAGTTCATAAAATAGTTCCACTGCTAGGCAAAAGCCTTCTACTTGTCTTTTCACACGTCCTTGTCTTTTGCAATTACCTGCTACTCGAACAAAAGTTAGGTACAGCTGAATAACAATGTTTTTGTGTTATTAAGTCCAAAAAATATAATTAATTTTTAACGTAAGTAAAATTTATGTATATATATTAAAAGCTTACAGTA
This sequence comes from Acrobasis consociella, assembly GCA_963555685.1. Classification (NCBI taxonomy): domain Eukaryota; kingdom Metazoa; phylum Arthropoda; class Insecta; order Lepidoptera; family Pyralidae; genus Acrobasis; species Acrobasis consociella. Next base: position 3,269,035 of record OY743118.1, read on the forward strand.
CAAATTCCTGGACAATTAAAGAGATGCCCAGACATTTAAGGTGATAGAGCCAGAGAATATCCGACTGGCGACCAAGAACAAATCGGAACCCATGAAAACCTAGAAACTAGTTGGGAAGTCGATATTACAAAAATGGCTGGCAAAGTTGTGGTGTTATTGTTGTGTGTAAAACGATTGCAAGAATCAAACACAGAGGAGAAAAAAAGCTGATTATGATGATGATCATCGAAGATGGTAATGACTGAGACACAAGTTTCTTTCTTAGAATTTGTAGCTTCAGTTTTGTTAAAAAAAAAGAAATGTGATGTCAAATGAAGCGACAAGTAACAAAGACCTTAAAACATTAAAAGCTCTCAAACAGGCACTCATTTGGTTATAAAACGTACTATAAAGCCATGTTATTTTGCAAGAAAATCTCCATTTAGACGATTCATTCCAAAGTTTAGTATTTAAAGGGCATGAACAAGATTGCAGCTCAAAACTTTTTGGAATTAATATTTTGCAAACACATAAACTGATTTTATGGTAGTTAGTACTGTTCAAAGAGCAGCAATGTTATTTTAGATATTTTAAATTAAATATTAAGCTGTAAAATTTTATGCGTTTTATGCCTACTTAGGTTCTAGAAGTTTGATTATATTTTTGAAGTGAAAACTTCTTTAGCGGCGTTGTGCACTTTTTTTAATGAATGGGTAAAAATCTAAAACTCGCGTCAGGACACGTGACCCTGATCGAAAATTCGTAAGACGGCGCAGGGCGCTTGCGCGAATGTTCGTGTGTGTTTATGTTACACCGTGCTAATAAAATGTCATGTTTGTGTACGATAACCCAATAAATAAATATTGTATTCTACCACATAAATGAGAGTACTTTTATACTGATAATTAAAGCAATTCGTGCAAAATTATTCCCTAACCATTCCAAAATATCAAAAATGCACAACGTTAATATTCAAGTTTTCACTTCTGCCGGCACTCCCAGAGTGCAACCCGTCGTTTTTTTTTAGATGTGGTGTTTATGTTGCTGAAATTAGTTTTTTTAACGTAAATATATTTAGGTAATTACATTTTTGACAGTTTCGAGATTGGCCAAAAGTCTGGCTGTCTATTTGTCCGGCTGTTCTCGCCTATAGGTTGCATTTCTCAAGCGATTCTCGTGAAATTTTGTGAGAAACTTGAATTCGATACAGATTTTCGAAATGTTTAATATTGGCAGATACTTATATGGGAATTAAAACTTGAAAACTATGATAATTCAGCAATTTAAACAATTTTGTTTTTTTTTGTTGCCTACCTTTATTAAACTCGCAACCTTTTCGTTTCAACTACTTTTTTATCCGGTTAAGGGTCCCCCGACCCTAGACCAAAATACAACTTTCCATACAAACGTAGTCTATGTTTTATTTCAAAACGACATGTCCGATTTGGGCAAAATTTTGTAATTTCAAAGATATTGCAATTATCTAGGTTTATATTTAGTTTCCGACGGTAAAAATATGACCTTGAAATAGAATATAGTGTTTTATATCATTTTTCACCATTAGTATGGGAAACTTCTAAATCGTTATATTTTCTTTCCAGTTCATAATTTTAGTATAGGAAACCCAATATAACCCTAGATAATTGCAATTTCTTTACAATTACCAATTTTTACCGGAATCTGACATGTGGTTTCAAAATTAAACGTGTACTACGTTTGTATGGAGAAGTCTAGGGTCGCCGGACTCTTAAAATCAGCGGATTGGGTGACTTGCGAGGTCTATAGCTCACAGAGCCACTATGTAATTTCAAAAGATGTCACAGGAACTTCAGCAGGTTTGCTTTTATTAAAATAAATGATCAAAAGTTTAAAATTGTTATTTTATTAGTTTAGAGACAGTTACTAAGTATGCGGTCTAATACGATTTTTTTACTTTTAACTAGGGTTAAATGTAGGTACATGTTTTAAAAAAAAATATTTTTTTTTTCTATTCAACTGTAACACAACCGAGTGAGCAAGCTGGCAGTAGTCTTTAGAAAAACCACTTTGACGGACATGAAAGTATACACATACATACTTTTGAAGGCTCGAGGCAGATTGGCAGGACTCGATGAGCTCGGTAGGCTCGGTAGACCCTAGCCTAGCCGAGACGCGAGCTCTCTGAGCCACGCCTCGAGTCTTTAAAAGAGTTCGAGCCTGCAAAACAGCTCGAGTCTTAAAATAAAATCTAGCTTTTAAGAATAACTCAAGTTCACAAAAAAAATACTTGAAGCTCATCGCTCGAATTGTTGCTCAAAGAGCTCGCAATACTCAAGCCGTGAAAAAGTTTTTAGATAGATCGAGCTCTCAAAAAGGCTCGAGCTCTCAAAAAGGCTCGAGCTCCGAAAAAGACTCCCAAGTCGTCGAGCCTTACACAAACGAGCCGAGCCTTGCAAACGACTTCGAGCTCCAGACAGAAGGACTCCGAGGCCTCGAGCCTTGTACATCACTACATAAAACGCTTTAAGAGACTAACATGGAGAATGATTAAACGTACATAGGTTGGTAAACTTAGTACTTCTACAGAGCAATGGACATTACAGAGCCCAAGCATTATATACTGCTACATAAGGAAAAAAAACTATCGAGGGATCAGATTTTTAATAATATCCAGAGTATTTTTTTAAGATTCCATACCCAAAAGGTAAAAACGGGACCTATACCTAAGACTCCGCTGTTTGTCTGTCCGTACGTCTATCTGTCCGTCTGTTTGTTACCAGGCTGTATCTCATGAACCATGACAGCTAGACAGTTAAATTTTTTACACATAATGTATTTCTGTTGCCGCTATAACAACAATAAAATCAGAATATAATAAGTATTTAAATGGGACTCCCATACAACAAATGTGATTTTATATTGATAGTGGTACGGAACATTTCGTGCACGAGGCCGACTCGCACTTGGCTGGTTATTTTTCTAACATAACTCGTACTTTCAAACAAGTAATCACACAATATAACAATAATGTAGGCTGAATTGTCGGTAACATCCGCCGCGGCAAATTGTTAAAGATCAAGAGTTTCACATTTATATAAGTAAGTTAATAAGTTTCCAATTGTACAACCTAATCGTACATCACCAATTTCTTATTAATTTGAGCTCTCAAATATAGAACAGTGAACTCTGTGTACCATATCCTCTGTGCCATTTACTCCGGTAAGTGTGTCAATGGTACGGTAATGTGTTTGCCTGACACTCGCTGCAGCGGATTACTAAAAAGTCAAGTCTTACATGTATTTCTGTAAGTTACCAAGTTTCCTATTGTACATACCTAGCCCATACCTTATTTACTTCTTATAAATTTAAGCTCTAAAATATGAGATAGTAAACTCTGTGTGCCATCTCCTCTGTGACATTTACTCCGGTGAGTTAGCAAGTTCCCAATCGTACAGCCCTAACTAGCTCGTACCTTACCAATTTTTTCATAAATTTGAGCTCTAAAATATAACTCTCCGTACTATCTCCTCTGTGCCATTTACTCCAGTAGTGTGTCAATGGTACGGTAATGCGTTTGCCTGACACTCGCCGCGGCAAATTGCTAAAAGGTCAAGAGTTTTACATGCGATGTAGTTTGGGACGTGGACACAGCTTTTGGGGCTCCAAAGTCTTGTAAATAAATAAAAGTGTTAAATATTTGCGCTTTAAGACTAACAATAATTTTCAAATTTATAAGGAATTGGTAAGGTACGAGCCTTACCAATTTCTAATTAATTTGAGCTTCAAAATATGTGACACTTAACTCTGTGTGCTATCTCCTATGTGCCATTTACTCCGGTAAGTGTATCTATGGTACGGTAATATGTTTGCCTGACACTCGTGGCAAATTGCTACAATATTTATGTGAATTACCAAGTTTCCAATCGTACAACCCTAGCCCTTACTTTACCAATTTCTTATAAATTTGAGCTCTAAAATATAACTCTCCGTACTATCTCCTCTGTGCCATTTACTCCGGTAAGTGTGTCAATGGTACGGTAATGTGTTTGCCTGACACTCGCTGCAGCGAATTGCTAAAAAGTCAAGTCTTACATGTATTTCTGTAAGTTACCAAGTTTCCTATTGTACATTCCTAGCCCATACCTTATTTACTTCTTATAAATTTAAGCTTAAAAATATGTGACAGTAAACTCTGTGTGCCATCTCCTCTGTGCCATTTACTCCGGTGAGTTAGCAAGTTCCCAATCGTACAGCCCTAACTAGCTCGTACCTTCCCAATTTCTCATAAATTTGAGCTCTAAAGTATAACTCTCCGTACTATCTCCTCTGTGCCATTTACTCCGGTAAGTGTGTCAATGGTACGGTAATGTGTTTGCCTGACACTCGCCGCGGCAAATGGCTAAAAGGTCAAGAGTTTTACATGCGATGTAGTTTGGGATGTGGACACAGCTTCTGGGGCTCCAAAGTCTTGTAAATAAATAAAAGTGTTAAATATTTGTGCTTTAAGACTAACAATAATTTTCAAATTTATAAGAAATTGATAAGGTACGAGCCTAACCAATTTCTAATTAATTTGAGCTTCAAAATATGTGACAGTTAACTCTGTGTGCTATCTCCTATGTGCCATTTACTCCGGTAAGTGTGTCAATAGTACGGTAATGTGTTTGCCTGACACTCTCGCCGCGGCAAATTGCTAAAAGGTCAAGAGTTTAATGCATTTCTGTAAGTTACCAAGTTTATAATTGTATAATCGTAGCCTGTACATCACCAATTTCTTAAAAAATTAAGCTCTAAAATATAACTATCCGTACTATCTCCTCTGTGACATTTACTCCGGTAAGTGTGTCAATGGTACGGTAATGTGTTTGCCTGACACTCGCCGCGGCAAATTGCTAAAAGGTCAAGAGTTTTACATGCGATGTAGTTTGGGACGTGGACACAGCTTTTGGGGCTCCAAAGTCTTGGAAATAAATAAAAGTGTTAAATATTTGTGCTTTAAGACTAACAATAATTTTCAAATTTATAAGAAATTGGTAAGGTGCGAGCCTTACCAATTTCTAATTAATTTGAGCTTCAAAATATGTGAGAGTTAACTCTGTGTGCTATCTCATATGTACCATTTACTCCGTTAAGTGAATATGGTACGGTAATATATTTGCCTGACACTCGTGGAAAATTACTACAATATTTATGTGAATTACCAAGTTTCCAATCGTACAATCCTAGCCCTTATCTTACAATACAATACAACACAATACAAATTAACTTTATTGATATGATAAACATAAAAAATTACAACAACAACAAGAAACAATATAGGCACAAAGGCTTACCAATTTCTTATAAATTTGAGCTCTAAAATAAAACTCTCCGTACTATCTCCTCTGTGCCATTTACTCCGGTAAGTGTGTCAATAGTACAGTAATGTGTTTGCCTGACACTCTTGCCGCGGCAAATTGCTAAAAGGTCAAGAGTTTTGTGCATTTCTGTAAGTTACCAAGTTCATAATTGTATAATCCTAGCCTGCAAATCACCAATTTCTTAAAAAATGAAGCTCTAAAATATAACTCTCCATACTATCTCCTCTGTGCCATTTACTCCGGTAAGTGTGTCAATGGTACGGTAATGTGTTTGCCTGACACTCGCCGCGGCAAATTGCTAAAAGGTCAAGAGTTTTACATGCGATGTAGTTTGGGTTGTGGACACAGCTTTGGAGCTTTAAAAGCTCGGATGTAAAGTGTTAAATGTTTGCGCTTTTAGACTTACAATAATGTTCAATAAACGTAGAACTTGAGCACTTTAGATTTCTTTTGAAAATACTATTGAACTACAGCTGTCTTTATCGTATCTTTACCACAGAATTAATATTTGTATTAAGTATTTATAGAACGAAATTCCCTTAGGAGACCTTTAAAGATTCCGTTCTGTGTGTAATACTTTTATTAATGACTAGCTGAAGCCCGCGACTTTGTTTGCGTGGTCTTTGTCTCTGGGAAATGCTCATCAGGCTGAATAACTTTTGCTAAGGCGTCTTTTACCATAATTTTTATAGTTTAGCGGGACCATTATGGTTCTGCATCAGGTGTTCCATTTTCCAAAGTCATTTATACCCTATATGTTGCATAGGTTTAACAGGTATATAACAAAAAAGTTTTATATGGATCCTTTCTGTATTTCCGGAGATAAGTATGTACAAAGAGACAAACAGACAGACATTTTTTTATATTCTTACCCTGTTACTATGTCTCCATCGCACCCAATATTTTGTTCGAAAAATATTTAATGTACAGACACACTTTTTTACTGTTTTATTATATGTAGAGATGTAGTACCTTTATATTAACCTTTCTAGTGGCGCTGTGAGCTATAGTCTTCGCAACTCTACTTAATTAATCATTTTTTATAGTTTTCCACCCCCATATTCCACTCCGCCATTTTAAAAAAACCGGCCAAATGCAAGTCAGACTCGCACACGAAGGTTTTTGTTAAAAAATCACGCGTGTTGTATGGGAGTCTAACTTAAATATACATTTTATTCTGTTTTTAGTCTTTTTTGTGTAGCGGCAACAGATGTACATCATCTGTGAAAATTTTAACGGTCTAGCTTTCACTGTTCACGAGATACAGCCTGGTGTCAGACAGACGGATAGTGGAGTCTTAATAGTAGGGTTCCGTTTTTACCTTTTGCGTACGGAGCCCTAATACTTTCGAAAAGCTAAATCGAAAAAACAATAATTTAACCTGCTTACAAAAATTCACGAGAAACAGTTCAGAAATATGATTTGTAAGCAAGAACAGCAGGTTTTTTTGCTGAAACTAAAACAGAGATGTTTCGCTTTCAGTCATTAGGGATGTAGACTAAAAAAAGTTTTTATTCCTTGTTTTTAAATAATCTATCTGGCAGACTTAATAAAACTAGTGGCTCTTTGAACTGTAGACCTCGGGAGTCACTCCCGATCCATTAAAACTAATAAGACAAAAAAATGCGTTTTAAAAGGGTATATAACAATATAGATTTAAAACACTTTAGTTTTTTTTTCGAAATGACTGAAATATGATTTTTTCAAGTCAAATTGGAGAAATTGTTCAAAGTGGAGGAAATATTGGGGTTTTAACCCCAACATTTCACAACGTAACGTGTAACGTTTGAACAATTTCGAAAAATAAATCGACAATTTTTTTTATATAAATTAAAACCTTACTAAAATTTCCCGTGTATCGGTTGAGAAGTGTGACCTGTAGGCGAGAACAGCCAGACAAAAGCATTTTTGGCCAATCTCGAAACCAAAACTTTGTTATTAAAATGAGTTAACGGGTTACTCACGTATAGAGTTAACTACTGCCGACATTTCGATCTCATCCAGAGGTCTTCATTAGGGCGAATGTGACTAAAGGTCCGTACACCATACCGGCTCGCGACACACTTCACTTCGCTTGCTCGGTCATTAACATATTTTTTTACCCATTCAATATCCCTATTACGTGTATCTGAATTTCCTAAAAGTAGCCCTCTAAATGGTACATACATACAAAATATCACGCCTGTTTCCCACAGGGGTAGACAGATAGGGGCCTCCACTTGCTACGATCTTAACAAACCTCTTTTGCTTCATCTACACTCATCAATCTCTTCATAAATGCCCTTCATCATCATCATCATATCAGCCACAGGAAGTCCACTGCTGGACATAGGCCTCCCCCAAGGATTTCCAAAACGACCGATCGGAAGCGGCCTGCATCCAGCGCCTTGCTGCAACATTACGTAGGTCGTCTGACCATCTAGCAGGTGGGTGTCCTACACTGCGCTTGCCGGTACGTGGCCGCCATTCGAGAACTTTCTGCCCCATCGGCCATCGGATCTTCGCGCTATGTGCCCCGCCCACTGCCACTTTAATGAGCTAATCCGCTTGGCTATGTCAGTGACCTTCGTTCTTCTACGAATCTCCTCATTTCTGATTCGATCACGTAGAGAAACACCGAGCATAGTCCTCTCCATAGCCCGTTGAGTGACCTTGAGCATTTTTATGAGACCCATAGTAAGGGACCACGTTTCAGAGCCATAAGTCATCACTGGTAACACACATTGATCAAACACTTTCGTCTTGAGGCACTGAGGTATTCTAGACGATAAAACACTGCGCAATTTTCCGAACGCTGCCCAGCCTAGTCGAATTCGTCGAAAGACCTCTTCCTCGAAGCTGGAACTTTCTGCCTGGATCAATTGACCCAGGTAGATATACTGGTCTACAACTTCTAGGGTGGAGCTCCCAACAGAAACAAGTGAAGGCGTAACGTGCCTATTTGACATGACCTTCGTCTTGTCAATATGCCCTTCGGTCACGGGTAATTCTTACCTCTCCTTTTTTAGAACGTCTGCAATTTGGTCGCAGAATGTTCGTCTCTAAATGGTACCTATATTCACAGATACATAGAAGCAGACCAAATATTACAAACTTAGAACGCGTGTCAATTTTTCACTCGTAGCTTATTTTTGAATTGCCTAAATAATAAATGTATAAACAGTTATTGCTGTTTTTTTATATACTGAGTACTCTTTCACATTCATAGGTATAGTACAGGACTATTTTTGTTCCAAATATTACCAATTATGTTAACGAAAAACAACAAAACTTACGTAGCTTAAGTGTAAATTCATGCCACGCGGCATTCTTTGTATTTATACAATAATGTTTAGTCTGCTTCCCTTTATATGTCTGTGCCTATATTATTTATGAAATGATAATTAAAGTAACAATCTGGAGTCTCATCTCGGGTAGCATTTTACACCGCCAGTGATTACGAGCGCGTTAGTAATGCTACATTAAGTCGCCATTAGCTGGAGTACAACTTCATAGATGATGGATGTGAGCATTGACCTCCTTAGTTATAGACATCATATTTAGAAAAAGTATTTACATACATTTTAAAGTGCCCATAGACCTAGATTTCTTAAATCTATGAATGTACTAGCTCCAAGAATGGGCGAAAATGCTAGGGGCTAGTAAGTTATTGTTATTTTTATTATTTTTTAGTGTTCCGTACCCAAAGGGTAAAAGCGGGATCCTATTACTAAGACTCTACTGTCTGTCTGTCACCAGGCTGTATCACATGAACCTTGTTATTTAAAAAAATGAAATTTTCACAGATTTATTACTGTTGCAGCTATAACAACAAATACTAAAAACAGAATAAAATAAATATTTAAGGGGGTGCCCATACGCAAATGTTTTGCCGTTTCTTGCTTGATATGAACAACGGCAACAGGTAAATGCTTGAAATATTCACAGAATATTCAGTTGTATTTTCATTGTCCCTGTACAGACGCACAGACATAAGGACAGCAGAGTCTTGGTTATGGGGTTACGAAACTCTAAAAATGGCTATCAGAACTAGCTACGTACTCATTTGACAAATTTTGTCTTTAAGTCTTTTTAAGTTTTATTACATTCCCCTTTAACAAAACGAAAAAAAATATATATTACCAGGTTATATGAATGTTTACGCTTATTTATTTATTTAACATTATTACAAATGTAATAGGCGGACTTAAAGCCATAGGCTTTATCTACCAGTCAACCCACTGGTGGTGCCGAGAGTAAGAAGTCTTTAGAAGGAGGTGCAAAATACGTAATTTTGAAAGATTTTCTAATATTTAGTAATATAAATAAAAACATATATTTAATAAATAAAATAATATATATCAATAAACTAACATTCTAAATAAACATAGATAGATATAATAACCAATACATATACTACATATATACTATTTGTATTCTATCTGACAGTTCCTGAAGATAATGTGCAGGCACTGCACTTTTAAACGCTACACGAGTACGAGCCTTCTGGATCTTGATTGGAATGGCGTTCCAAAGCTTTACCGCTTGTACACCAAACGAACGTTCCAAGAACCCACTCCGCTTATCTTTGGAACTACTGGATGGATATTTACGCGGTTTTCAATTACAGATTAAACTCGGCTCAGAACAACATATTTAAGCTTTGTTTCATTCTTCTTCTTATCGTGTGTGTTAGTGACTAACACTAGTGTCAGAGTTTTTAAACCGCCTTAAAGGCCTCTGACATGGTTTCAGGTAACGACCAATGTCAAAGACAGTGACCGACGGCTTAACATGCCCTTCGAAGCACGGATCATCTTACTTATCAGACAATCAGGTGATCAGCCTGCAATGTCCTAACCAAACTAGGACAACAACACAAAGTCGTTGCCCCAGCTGGGAATCGAACCCGCGACCTCCGGGTATGAGCCAAACGCTCTAACCATTACACCACGGAGGCAGTTATTAATTATTAGTTACTTGTACTACTTTAGTACTTTGTTTCATTGAAATCTGATATCAGAAAAAAAAATGTCGTCACTTTTAAATTTCACGCGAACGAAATTTCGGGCACCAACTCCAATATAAATAAATAACAATACCTAAAAATCAAACATAGAAAAGCAGCCAATTTACTTCAAATTAATAATCTCCTCTACATATTTTTTGTTTTAAATAAATACTTTTCCATATGATCTGAATTACTTTGTGTGATTCCGCCACCAGTTATTAATTACTAGCTGTAGCCCGCGACTTCGTTCGCGTGGACTTTATGTCTCTGGAAAATGCTCATCAGGCTGCACAACTTTTACTAAGGCGACATTTTTATATCTCTTATAGTTTAGCTGGACCATTATGGTTCTGCATCAGGCGTTTCATTTTCCAAAATCATTTATACCCTATATGTTGCCCAGGCTTAATGGCTATATAACAAAAAAAGTTTCATTCGAATCCGTCCAGTATTTCCGGAGATTAGCGTGTACAAACAGACAAACAGACAAACAGACATACAGACAAACAGACAAACAGACAGACATTTTTTTATAAATTCTTACTCTATTACTATGTCTCCATCGCCCCCAATATTTTTTTTGGAAATATATTTAATGTACAGACACACTTTTTTTACTGTTTTATTATATGTATAGATTAGTAATTCAGATCACATAGTATGTAACTTTGACTTCTAAACAGTACCACCTGAATCTATTAAATACTTTTCTCTTCTACAAAACATTGTAGTCAATGTCACTGAAAGATGAATCTCCGTATAGGATAACGACATAAAGACATCAGTTTTTAATGCGCAAAGTTTGATTACTTTGGTTTTTATCACGCCAGGATGTCTGAAGTTGGAGTGGGACATCAAGGGAATCTAGATCTGAGCTGTTATGATGGTAGATAAGTATCTCATATAGGGACTTCTAATTTATACAACGTGGAAGGGACATAAATCGAACTACAGGCTATATTAGACCACTATAGTATAATGAAATTAAAATAACAGTCAGAAACTTTTTGGAAAATTTGGCATTTCCTAACAAAAGTGTGCAACCGCCCGGGCAATTCGCATGGGAAAGTTGATTTTCTTTTTGTTTTTTGATTGCTATTTTATTATCATTATAATATAATGATCTAGTATAACTTGTGGTTCAATTAATTACGGGTATGTCCCTTCCACATTGTATAAGAATATATTTTGTGTTATTGGCGATGATAAAATGAAAGATGAATAATTTTTTTAACTTACGACATAAAATAGTGGGGTACTATAAATGTTTGTGTGTCTGTGGCATTATAGCTCTCAATAGATGGACGATTTGTTATGCAGTTTCGTACGTGAAAGCAAGCTCTGCGGTTGTCCTTAGCTATCATCATCATCATCATTTCAGCCGCATAACGTCCACTGCTGGACATAGGCCTCTCCAAAAGATTTCCAAAATGACCGATCATAAGCGGCCTGCATCCAGCGCTTTCCAGCGACCCTGGTCAGGTCATCTGACCACCTTGTAGGTGGGTGCCCTACGCTTCGCTTGCTAGTACTTTAACATCAATACTTACACCCTTAGCTATGCTTGATGGAAATCGGTTCAGCAGTTCAAAATAATGAGTGTGCGTTTTGTTGGTGTCTTGTGTTTTCCTTATTTTATTGATGTCCTTATTTTCCACCATCTAGTGTGTGTGTCAGTGAGTGGCGGAACTATATATTCTATGCGATGAATTGAATTGATATCTTAAGCGCTATCTATTATTGACCATGTCAATCAAAAACCCCTTAGTAACGGCTTGCTCCCATGCTAGTCTGGGAGGAATAAAAAAAAACTTAGAATGTACCAGCTGCTTCTCTTCCCACGCAGATCGTAAAAGCCGATCGAGGGAATGGGCAAAAATGTAAATCATGTTAACAGGTGATGCGGCTAGCAACCCATCACTGTATTGATTGCTTTTCCATCTTCTCGCCCACCATGACGCTAAAAGTGGCTTTTGGGTCTTGCGGCCCTAGGCTCTGCATAGAACCGCAAGACCCAAAATGTTCTGTCTGCCCCATTAGGGATAAAGACTTGATAGTATGTATGTATGTCCCTTTCACATTGTATAAGAATATATTTTGTGTTGTTGGCGATGATACTCGTAAAAATGAAAGTTGAACATTTTTTTTTAACCTTTGACGCAATATAGTGGGGTGTTATAATTTTGACGCCAATACGTCTGTATTTCTTTATCATCATAGCTCTCAAACAGATTTTTAGGTGAACAGTTCTTAACGTAAAAGCAAGTTTCCCTGCGGTTGTTCTTAGCTATGTTTGATGGAAATCTGTTCAGTGGTTTAAAAAATAATGGGTGTACGCTTAAGTTTTGATATGCCTGGCTAATAAACTCAATTCAGGCAGACTCGTCATCATCACTATCATCATCAGGTGTTTCTAATCTCCACTACAAGAGCACGACCCTCTCTGTACTACTATAGAGTCCCACTTGGCCAGAGCAAATAAAGGTTTTGGTCTACTCTCTCCACGCTGGCCAGACGGGTCAGAGAGGTTTCATTGATGTTTATAGCTTTGTTTAGCTTGTTTTTCCTAAGTCGCCTTCTACGAGATCCACGGAAAGACTCTGTCCTTTTCTTCCCTGCCGGAAAGCACGCGGCGAAGCGAGACATACTACTAACTACTAATTCCAGTTTGGAATTTTCCTCCTCCGCTGGCACGAGTAGGTGTATCTATTCCTGGCAGGTTAAGGGCGTCCACCATAACTATCACAAGCTTTACGAGCTCTGAAGAATAGCTCAGAAGACTGCCAAATATTTGGTGACAGATCGAATTTAGGCCGTTTGTCACGTTAAACAGTTTTCGACTGTGTCTAGAGCATTTAATTTTTTTTAAACTTAAAACCGACTTCTCTCCCAATTTACTCAACTGATTTTGATAAAATTTCTATGGGACCACCTGAAGAGATATACCCTTCCAATAACAATTTTTTTTTAAATCGGTCCGTTCGTCTTCGAATATTTGGTAATCATACTTCCAATTTACCTGTCTGCGAGATACAATAAAAAAAATTAAAATTATATTCTACAACTTTTCCGCATGGTTAAAATATATACCTATCCTGTCGTCTGCGCAAAATACCAGACACAATAGTAAAACAATGCATGTCAGACAGATTCTGCTCTGTTGCCAGATGAGAGGCTATGCGAAATTACAGCTTTTTAGTACTTATAGTCTCTGAGCAAAACTTAGGATGGACAGACAGACAAATAGCTATGGCAAAACTGTAAGGGTTTCTTTGTATATTATGTAACCTTAAAAAAGATCGACACGAATTGATAACTCCCTTTAAGTCTATTAAAAATGATAGAAGTGTAAGTTGTAAGTACTTAAGTTTTGTTAGTTATTATGTCATTAAAAATAACTACTGCATAATTAGTTATTATTTGACGACAGAAGACAGAAGCAGTAGTACCTAGTTTAAATGTATAAATGTATGTTTTAATTTCAATGTTTAAAATCTTTACAATTTTCCGTAAAAGCTCTATGAAAATTCCGTTACAAAAACTGAGTGAATTATAATTCACAAAATAAAAAGACAAATCGTACTCAAACAAAAAACTCTCAATTCATTTTTATTTTCCAGCCAGTGTTAAAGTTCCGAATTCAAACCACTGAAATGCGCAATACTTTTTTTAAAGTGACAAGTGCCTGTTTCATTTCCAGCCAGTGTTTGGTTCTGGAAATTTCATGAAGCCCTGAATTCCGTTATAAGTTTACAGTTGAGCTTTGAGAGAGCTTAAACAAAGCTTCCATTAGTGCTTTCGACTGATTAAGAAATTTCAGCGCTTTGGGAATTTCACATGAAGTGCATGTCTTGTTTGGGAGTATAGTTACATGAATTTTTATTATATAAGACATTTTAAAGATTATTATGTCCTGTATTTATTTATTTTGTTCAATAAAGGGTATTGTATTTTAAATACCCAGTGCAGGAAATGGTTCTTGCAAAACGTAAGTATTGGTAGCTTTGCTTTAAAATTATTAAAAAATAAATAACCTTTAAACGTAATGTATATAAATTTATTAAATTAATATTTGATTCTTAGATTCAACTTTAGTTCTATTTTAGCTTAGCACTGGTCATTTAAAGCCCAAAATGCATTGTTAATACTTTTACAGTATTTTATTAGTTATTTTCAGTTCCATAAACCTTAGTCTTTCTTTAAGAATAGTCTAGAAACTAGATCAAAATAAGTTCTGAATACTTATACCACACCAAGCCATCAAAATCGGCGCAGACGTTAATTTTAGTATGTTTTGATGAAATGTTAGGACATCGATCTTTAACGAACAATGGCCACTGTTATAAGCCTTTAAAAACTTTTCCGCCCCGATACGTGTAAATCCATTCATAATTTACGGTTAGATAAGAATGTTTTAACGCCACACTTATAGTATGAGTGTCGCATCTTTTTTTAGATTTCAGCGAATGAGAATACGCTGCGACTAACGAACGCAGTATCGTTGTGTTAGGCGCGCGCACTACAGTAAGTTTAAAAAAATATATTTATCCAAAAAGTTTTCACCTCACTAATAATCACAACACTGTCAACTTAAAAAAAGCAACGACACAAATGGAATTAAAAATAAAACAATTTCGAAATTCAAACAGCGCAATAAATATAGGAAATTAAAAAAGTTTAAATGTGACGTTTAATTTTTTAAAGTGGAAAATGTGATGGCCAGTGTTATAGTGAAAGTGTAAAGTGACATAGTGTCAATTTTTCGGAGGGAAACGGAGTTGTTCCCAGCCGCGATGCTTCTATTTTAGGATGGTCCAGACCGGTATTTTATTTAAATTGGATGGTATCGGATTCCAATTACTTTTAATGAAATGGTCATGACATTATTTCGAACGTATTTTGGGAAAAAATTTTGAATTATGTGTCTGTAATTTTACAGTAGGTATATGTAGATGTAGAAAATGGTTTTAATAAGACGAGGGCCTATGACTTCATTGCTATATTATTTTTGAAAGCAAACCTTAGACATATTTAATTATCTTAAAATAAACGTTTTTATCAAATAATTTAATTAGCTAAAGGGAGAAGTATATTTGTGATTTTTTTCATAAAATCGAACATTGTTTTCTTTAAATATCTACCTAATGGTTTCTTTATAAAATGAAGCATTCCAAGAAATCAACAAGGCAAATCAATATATCAATGTATGTTTGGTCTTAACGTGAGAGATAATAACCGGCCAAGTGCGAGTCGGACTCGCACACGAAGGGTTCCGTACCATTATCTATAAAAATCAAGTTTTTTGTATGGGAGCCCCCCTTAAATATTTATTTTATTTTGTTTTTAGTATTTGTTGTTATAGCGGCAACAGAAATACATAATTTGTGAAAATTTCAACTGTCTAGCTATCGCGGTTCTTGAGATACAGCCTGTTGACAGACAGACGGACAGACGGACAGATGGCCAGACGGCCAGACGGACAGACGGACAGACAGCGAAGTCTTAGTAATAGGGTCCCGTTTTTACCCTTTGGGTACGGAACCCTAAAAAATAAATCCAGAATACAGATTAGTTTAATAGATACAGTATACGATAGATATAGTTACAAATAACTAAAGCTCAACAACCCAACTCGTGAACGGGTGTTGCCGGGAGGTACTGATCAGCTCGGTTTTGCTTTTTTTGACTAGTAGAAGTATATGTAATATTTCTTAGTAAGTACCTAAATTATGTTTGTTATCTCGTTCGCAAGCATTACATGTAATATTGTGTCAACATTATAGTATAAGTATTTAATATTTATAAGACAATAGATATATGACAAAGCCCTTCTGGCGAGTAGGCGACCAATACCGAAATACCGATATTTTTTTTTTCTTTTTTTTTTGACTATTTTTTTTAAGCTATTGCATAGCTTCTATCGCGGGCCTTGAGCGCGGGGACCGAATCCAAAAATTCCGTAACGACAAAACCTCACGCTTTCCCCACTCCGCCTACCATGTAGGTTGCCGCTTCGTCTCCGTCGTCCGTTTGCGACGTTGCCGTCCTTTCTTGTTTGCAATAGCTTTACCGCGGCAGTCCCCGAGTGCCACACGTCTTTTTTCATTTCATAATACTAAAGTGATGTAGTATATAGCCCATGATTTGATTTATTATGGGAATGTCCTTATGTATATTATCTGAGCGTGTCTTCCTGGTTGCATCCTCAGCAGTAACGCTTCAGAACCCGGGGTGCGCTACCTAACCAAGGAGATTTGACGAGGTTACTCGTTTTCAGACATATCCCGTTCACGTAGATCGATAGATAGAAAGTTTAGTATTCAGGTAGGCATCACATTTTTTTTCAATTTCCGGTAATAAACTCAACCGTAAAAAATCAGTCCGAACAGCTGTTCACATAACAATGAAATGACCCAGTTTTTATTGCACTGTTGACAAGAGAAAAAATAGCACATTTTTCCACACTCAATGTTGCCAGATGTCATCGCTATTAATGTTGGCTTTACACCGATACAGACAACGTTTGTAGATGACGATTTTTTTGACGGTCTATTTAAATCTGTTGTATTTTTACAATATCCTTTTTTGTTTAGTAACTATATTTTACGAGGCAGTCTATCATTTTGAACTTTTTAAGTATAAATATTGTAAGAGGTGATTCAGTCCATCATTTCGAACTACTTTTCCCAGTAAATGTATAACGAAATACGAAAAAATATTGCATTTTCCATATTAACTATATCACGTGACTACTTCGATTTGTATGAAAACCGAATTTCTTTTGTTTGTTTGTTTGTACTTATTTCAGATGAATAAATCTTTAAAATTCTTCTATTGAAAATCCTTGGGATAGCCTATGTTCAGCAGTGGAACAATTAGATAAGATCAATCGATTTGATAATTAACTCTATCTTAATTTTGATCTTACCCTATTGAATATTATAACATTAAGTACCCATGATTTTGTGTAAGTATTTTGTTCATGTATCAGAAAAACATATTTGTTAATGTTATTATTACATGTATTTATTCAAAAAATTTACGATATTATGCTTTAACAGTAGCAAAAGGGTCAAAAAAAGCAAAATGACAAGGGTCGGGTCACTGCAGTAAAAAAAAATCTATGTCTGTGAGGCCACTCACTAGTAATGTAGGGTTCCGTAGTTGCGAAAGCAAATTTTGAGTTCATGCCACTGAAAACGTCTAAAGCCTAATTTATATATCAGACGTTTTAGTGCACAAAATAAATAAATATTTACAGGGCACAAAATTATTTAACTAGAAACTAAATAACCTATCTAAATTAAATAATAAAACTATAAACTAAAATAATCTTATTAGAAATAAAAATCTTTATTGCAGCACTTGGTGATTCTAAATAGTAATCCAATAGTATGTTTAATGTTTTATTTTTATTTTTTTTAAGTCCGCATTGCGTTTTTGAAGAAAACCATCCAAATAAACATTTTCTCTTGGATATTATTTCACATTAAACACGCAAAATCATATATTACAAACTTTACGACTTTTTAATAAGACAAACTCTTCATAACAGCTAGAAATGCTACTACTTGCAATAAAATAATAATGGAACTCGCGACATTTTCTGAGACCTTGAGCACATAATAATATGAATGTGGTTTTTATGAATGTGTTGACATCTTAATAACAACAATATTCGCAAGTCATAAGCTATGTACATAATAAAACAGTTCTCTTTTTTGAATTAAATTAGGACGAGCAAAAATGCTATCTTTTTCATAGTGAGACGGTTAGTTTACGTAACTTGAATTTGAAAGTGAGAACGTGAGGCTATTTTAAGCACGACGCTTGCGTAGACAAGCAACTATAAATTGTACCTAGTTCATAAAATAGTTAAAAGGGTTATTCTAGGGCTTGATTTAGTCAAACTTTTAAATTATACTTGAGCCCAAAAATTTTTGGTAGCCCCATAAGCTGTGATTATGCCACGTTTAAATTGCACTTCCTTTTAAATTTGAAGTACGATATCACATGTTTTAACTTTTTAACTTTTTTACTCATCTGTACAAATAAATAATTGGAATCCTTAATACTTTTATATGAATCCAAATCGGACGTACAAAAAGAACATTGTGTAGTTTATTTTTCAATCTATGCAAAGCTTATAAATATCAATGAGACCTCTTTAACCCGTCTGGCCAGCGAGGAGAGTGTAGGCCAAGTCCTTTGGCTGCTCTGTGCAAGTGGACACAAAAATACCTGATGATGATCATGAATTTAAAAATTTTAACCTGACCACGGGAAATTTCCTACTGATCATGTATATCACTGAAATATATATAAGGTCTAACAAAATATACTGAAACTATTTTAAGGGTGAATTCAGTCTGTGATACTGAACAACTTTTCCCGAGGAATATATATCGAAATATGAAAAGTAATTTTTGGCCTCCCATATAAGTTGACCGATCTGCTGATCCGAGTCAAAAAACATTTTTCATATTTCGACATATGTTCCTTTGAGAAAGTTGTTCACTATCATGGACTGAATTCATCCTTAAAATAGTTTCAGTATATTTACATTACACACATAAGTAGCTGGGAAACACATAATCCTTCTTTTAGCTCAGCCGCAGTCGGGTAAAAAACAAAGAGAAACTGGAACATATTCCACATTTAATTAACGTACACCTTGCTCCGCAGGTGCGGCGCCAGTGCAGTGAAAATTAAGTGCGGAATTGTGACACTACGAGATGGTACGGGTTTCGTGCTAGAAGGTAAGTTTCGGTGATTTTACATCTGATTTATTTAAAAAAAAATTATTGTAATTTATTTGTATTGTTTTTTGTTTTTTCGAATATTTTTTTTCTATGGTGTATTACGTTATCACCTGATCGTATCAAAGTATGTGCGTGCTTCTGAGGGCACGTAAAGCCATTGTATCTGTTTGTCATCCATAAGTCATCAAGCTTAAATAGATATCTTTCGGCAGCTTGAAAAATCCGTCACCAGTGTTAAAGCTTTTCAGACGAGTGACAGCATGCCCTCGACACCTGACGGCGATGGTCGGCGATCAATATCGGCGATGGTCGCCTACTTTCGCAAAGGGTCTCGTGACGTAAGTCAATCTGTCGAAAACTGCCGCATGACCGTCGGTGATAGTCGCCGATATAATAAGACATACTGTAAAAGCGCTTAGCCACCAACAAACACGCAAAACCAAATGCAAACACGTGCAGGTACTAATTTCAGAAATGCATTTTACCTTTCAGTCTTGAGAGACAACTTTTATAGCCTAAATGTCAATAAACTGTGATAATGTGCTGTATTTTGACAACTAAATTAATTCATATGTCACCAGACAGTTTTATGGAGGGCGTAACATATGTTACAAAAGGTAGCTACTTCACAAGCAGGTATATTGCCTCCAATAGTACTCACGTACAGAAGTCTCACTCAGAAATGGAATTCAAAGAAATATCTACTCAATGTGGTTAGCGATATGGTTTAATTTAGCTCGCGTTAAAACTCAGCACCTTTTCTTTTACATACCTAGAAATCCATTGCAAGATAATTTCATTCTTATTCCTCTGGACAAACTATTCAATCACTGAATTTCCCACTCCTGAGTGGTCGCCGCGCGCATATTAATAATGTAGGTATATTTTCGATACCTAAAAAACAGTGTGACACAGGCCTGGTATTGCGGCAGTTGTAAATGAAGTCTTGACATAGTCCCATTCCTTCATTTCTCACTCTCTATGTCACGGTGTCAGGGAATATTGCCAATAATACTAAATATATAATACTTATAGCATTGATAGCGATAGGTATTGATAGCGATAATAATTTTAGAGATGCATTCCGATGACTGTATTTTTAGGATATTAATCAGTAGCTGCTCTAGAAATAGACAGAATTATAATCTGTTGTAAGGTTTTGACTTCACTAACTAAGGGTGTAAGAGCTCTAACAGACAACAGAATGGTCGCGACAGTCATTCCTGTCACAAACTGTCTAGAGCTGTCACGCGACCGTCATCGACATCGATATCGCGGGCATCCTGTCCCTTGTCTGTAAGAACCTTAAGACTGTTTGCAAACAAGCAAAGCAAAGTAAAGCAGCTGGTTTGTTTTACTTTTTTTACCCAGATCAATGTGGAAGAACCAGACTAACAATACAAATTTAGGTACCTCTACTTCTCAACTTAGGGCTCGGACAGAGGAACGATACCATGCCTGTGACGGCTCCGTTTGTGCCGCCCGAAGAGTAACACCTTCTTGGGTAACACTGTTACTAAAAGGAAAATACTTACCGGTATGCGTGCCTGTTACTCATTTGCGGCCAGTGACAGTGCCAATGACAGCTTTGTTTGTTCCCGATAGTAATACTCTCTTGAGTAACATTGTTACTCAAAGGAAAAAAACTTCCCGATGAGTGCCTGTTGCTCATTCGTGGCCAGTGACAGTGACAATGACAGCTCTGTTTGTTTCCGATGAGTAACACCTTCTTGAGTAATACTGTTACTCGAGGAAAAAACTTCCCGATGAGTGTCTGTTACTCATTCGCGGCCCTATTTAGTCGGCAAAGATCGCTGGTTTGTTGCGCTACAGTCCGCAACAGCAGTGACAGTCGCCCGCCGACCGTCGCCCGCCGACCGCCGACCGCCGCGTGATAGCAGTTATATATTTTCGCTAGTCTGAAAGAGCTCTAAGGGTCAGCTCAGACTTAGGCACAGTACACACTGAAAAGACGTAAGACGCGGACGGGGCGCAGACATATGTCTGTTCCGCGAAGGCGACCGACGGTTTCATACAAAATGTATAGAAAAGGCGCGTCGCAGAACACACTGAAAGCACGGAGCAAGGACGAAGCGCCCGTCCTTTCTGTGTGTTCTGCCACGCAACGTTTCTGTACATTTTGTATGAAAGCGTCGCTTGCCTTCGGAACAGACATATGTCTGCACCCTGTCCGCGTCTTACGTCTTCTCTGTGTCGGGCTTTAAACGCGATGCGACGTTGTTTACTACTCAAAAAGATATGAATTTTAGATCACGTAAAAATAGTACAAATCTTTTTGTGAAGTAAACAAGCTCTGTTTTTCCCCAAACTGCGCGCCACGTCGCGTCGCGTCTTCTTATGAGCTGACCCTTATTAAACTGCCACATATAATACATCTCACCTGCGACTGCGAATTACTCAAGTGATCCGTTGATTCAGTTGGCACCTGCGACTTCCGCGTCCCACCTGCCGACCGGTATATTTAGACGTGCAAAGGTTGGCGATGCAGGACCAGAATAGATGATTGATTCGAAGTTTTTATATAGCTTTTATAAGGGCTAAAAGTGTTTCTCAACTATCTTATCTACATTTTAGAGCCAAGCTCTTGTCTCTTGTCATTGTGTGAAAAAAGACTGAAGTAAGTGAATGGGCAAAATTGGGATGTGGCTAGGATCCATCACTATTTTGATTAGTTTTTCCACGATGTGATAAAGTATTTTAATTAATTCATAAACTAGGGGGGGGGGGGGATTGCTTTGAACGAGTATAATACCTTCTTGGAAAAATGTTTTACATTTTAATAAGCATCAAGTCGCTAGTGTCTGTCTGAGTATATTGAGTATTTTTAGAAAAGACAGGAAGACAGACGGAGAGATAGATATACGAATTTGAAAAAATAAGTCTTCCTAACCACGTGAAATCCACCGATTCGTCTAATTACGAAACTGAACTCAAATGTGTTAATTAAAACTTTTATTTTTACCCAACAAATTGCAATAAAAAAGTATTTGTCGCGCAATTACTATTTTGAAATCTCGCCAAGAAGATTACCGGACTAACCTTCACATGTTAATGATTGTTGAGTCACCAGGCAAGGCAGGCCGAGTTGAGTTTTTATAATTATTAAAACTAAAAACTGATTTCACTCCAAAATAAAATAATTTTTCAAATCGGTAAGTAAAATAATCGGCGAGCATAAATAAAACAAAAAGATCGCGAGGAATTGATAACCTCCTCCATTTTTTTTGGAAGTTGGGTAAAGACAGAAAATAGTGTTTTAAAATCTGAAATAAAGATTGTATTAGTTAAGGATCTACTCTAGTCACAGTCGCATTCAGTAACTAACATTGAAATCCAATAAACTTCAGGCGACAAAAAAAAAAACCAAAACAACCCCTTTTTAACTCCGAGAAAATCCTTCCTTCCTTTTCCACTTTTCCTTTTTCTCTCTCAGTTTCGAATCATCACGCTAAAAGTGGCGGGGTCTCACGACTCTAGGCTCTGTCGGCTTAGAGCCGCAGTACCCAAAAAGCTCTGTCTACCCCATCAGGGTAAAGACTTGATAGTATTTATTGGCCGAGCGAGTCGTCTCAGTTTCGAGACTGACTAAAATAGTATTTTATGCAACAGTTGTATAATAATGGTCAAAGAATGCGAGTGGCGCAGGTTACGATGCGAGCCTTGGCGAGCATCGTAATTAGACGCCATCGAGCATTTTTTGACGTACTTATACAACGTTGCATACAATACTTTTACTAATAGTGCATAAAATGCACTTTCAAATCACTACTTTGGTGTTTCATTTTACTAACTAAAAACAGTAAATGAAAGGCACTTTTAATCACTATTTTTGTATTTGAATTTGAAACAATCACTCGTTATTTAAGTAATTTTTTAAAATTTTAATGTGCATTTTAATTCATTTAGATTTCTTTTTCTTCATCCAACGTCTATTTTCTTGTAGTCATGGTATAAAGTATAATATGCAACTCTTGAATAAAAACGGATTTATATCAAGGCCGTGAATCACTCGTTTTGCTCAGGATTCATCATTCACTGATTGCATAATATACTATTGTCCAACAGCGGTTCCCGCCTACCGGTCGCATTCTCAACCTCCCCAATGGAGATACAAAAACATTCTCAACCGATTGATATGAAATGGATGAAAAAAAAAAATGACGATTAAATTTTTCAAAATGTTATAAATGACGGAAGTATGGGAGTTGAAAACTTTAAAAAGATAATAGCCGTTTTGTTTTTTTTTCAAAAATTTCGTAATAATTTTTTGTCATTTGATAAGACGCAACTTTTTTGTCTGAACAACTTTTTCTTCCGATAAACTTCAACGGATTGAGGTGACTCACTGAGTCACTAGTGTATGTACATTACAAGCAAGAATGCTGTTGTACACGAATGATCTAAGCCTCTCACAGGTACCCACGAATCAATAAACAATTTCACGCTGAAATAACCACAGAGAATGAAATAATTAGCAGAAACAAAGGCCATTCCGGTTCCGCTCCCACCAGTTCCCTTGGGGGCCTTAAAAGCTTTTACTGAATAAAAAAGAGTTTCCATTGCTTATTAAAAATCTACGTGGCGCTATTCTGAAACGAAATCGGTTGTTTTAATTCACGATACACAAAGATTTTGCCTACTTTTAAATGATTTTTTTAGGTTTCAGTGCATTTAATCATCAGGTCTTTTTAGTCTCCCCCGCAGGAGCACGACCCTCTCTGTACTACTAGAGCTATACTGGTCCAGAGCAACCAGAGGATTTAGCCTACACTCTTCACGCTGACCAGACGGGTTGGAGAGGTGTCATGATGTTTACTAGCTTTGTTCAGCTTTTATTTCCTTAGTCCCCTTCATCGATATTCACGGGAAGACTTGGAGTGGTCCTATTCTACTCCGCCGGAAACCACACCTTATAACCCTTCAAACAATTTTTTGACTATAGTTAAAAAAATTGTTTGAAGGGTTATAAGGTGTGGTTTCCAAACAGTATGTTTACAGTTTAAAGTGTGAACGTGAAGCTTTTCGACCTACATTTGCGAAAAAACGGGCCCTTTTAGCTAATATGCGTAGAAAAGCTTCGTGTTATCACTTTAAACTATAAACAGTAGTTCATAAAATAGTGGAGCTATCTAGGGCCTGGTCGTGCCAAAATTTTAAATGATATTTCCGTTTCCTTTTAAATGGGGGCACCCCCATTTATCCCATTTATTTTCAACTTAGCTTGATGTTTAATTTAATTCTTCAATCTGTTTAATTTTATCTTGTTGTTTTGTATCATCTGTGTCGAAAGAGACTGAGTCCCACAACACAGGGAATCCTAGTATGGGACCAGAGATATCTGCATAATTATTACTGTCTTTAGAGCAATAAAGAATTTATTATTATTTTTATTTTTATTGAAGTGAAAACTTCTTTAGCGGCGTTGTGCACTTTTTTTGGAATAGGTAAAAAATGTTAAACTCGCGTTAGGACACGTGGCCTGATCGAAAATTCGTAAGACGGCGCAGGGCGCTTGCGCGAATGTTCGTGTGTGTTTATGTTACAGCGTGCCACGCGCATCCATGGATGGTGACAGCTGATGGCTCGACCGTCTGTGTAGTGGCCATACTGATGTGTTTTCACTTCTGCCGGCACTCCCAGAGTGCAACCCGTCGTTTTTTTTTATCCCTAATGAAAATTCATGTATCCCTGTCCGCCATCTTTTAGCTAGATTGACATGTGTCACGCGACCATTTGCGACAGTCGGCGACTGTCGCGCGCAGGTCGGTGATGGTCGCCGACAGGTGTCGCCAGAAGTGCTTTGTCATATCTCTCAGTTTACCAATACATTCGTAAGACCATTGAACTCGAGTTTACTGAATCGCGCCGTCCAGAGCGACAAGGCTGGGTATGTACGATGGAATTTTAATGCGACCTAAACTGTCTCTTGAAAATCCATTAGCGTCCATCTTCTTCACTGTTGCATATACAGTACATACATTCTCTAATCGTATATTGTGCGTATTACACAGGGAATCCGTTGTTTGACTTGATTTTTTGGTTATTTATATCAAAAAGTAACGATAAAAAAAGGTTTTTAAGACGCTCAAAACTAAGAAAGTTATAAGTATGCCTTTAAAAATTAGGTATAAAAGAAACTTTTCAAATAACAGAAAAAGGCTGCGCTTGTGACGTCACTGTTTTTATGTTTTGCACGTATGAAAGAGATAGCGATACCACGTTTCCACTTTTCGTTTCAAAATCTGAAATGCTAATTGCTGCTTTATGTAATAACCAATTTTCTCGCTGTTTTCAGAAACATATTTGCTTTAAGTGGCCAATGTGTTAATATAGGTTGTCAGCATACTAAATTTGATCAAAATTGGTCCAGCCATTTACGCATAAAGAATTATTAAATATATACACACACTCAGATTTATAATGTTAGTGTGATTGTCCCAAAAACAAACGCACTTAAATACCTTAAATTAATTGTGATGTGCGCTTATTTTCATAATTTAAAAATTTGATCAAAACTGTAAACTATGCGAGGCCCTCTTACAATCCTTGACGACCTCCATGGCGTAATGGTCAACACGCTAGACCGCCAACCCGGAGGTCCTGGGTTCGATCCCCAGCCAGGGCAAGTTGGAAAATGGCCTTTTTCCATTTTTCCTGGGTCTTAGATGTTTATCTATATATGTATTTGTTATAAAATATAGTATCGTTGAGTTAGTATCCTATAACACAAGTCTTGAACTTACCTTGGGGCTAGCTCAATCAGTGTAATTTGTCCCTATATATTTATTTATTTATTTATCGCAGCAACCTCTTCTTCATCTCCGCACAGTCATCATCATCATTTCAGCCGCATAACATCCACTGCTAGATATAGGCCTCTCCTAAACATTTCCAAATGATCGATCTAGAGCGGCTTGCATCTAGCGCCTTCCAGCGACCTTGGTCTTCGTTAGACACCACCTTGTGAGTGGGTGTCCTACGCTTCGCTTGCCAGTACGTCGTCTATCGTATCCAGCACGCTGCATCCTCAACTATGCTGCTTCGGAGCCCGGGATGTGTTTCCCACTTTTTTCGTCTCCAAATCCTACTAATATTAAGTTATATGTAAGTTTGGATGGATGGATGTTTGTTACACTTTCACGTAAAAACTACTGAATGGATTTTAATGAAACTTTACAATAATATAGCTTATACATCAGAATAATACATAATATACAATACAGACGAAGTCGCGGGCACCAGCTAATAGAGAATGAAAGCCACCCAAGGAAGACAAGAGCCAAATGTAGTGCAAGTTTGTAAATAAAACAGGATAGCTAAGAACCAAAAAAAAGCAAAGAATAAGCGAAATACAACTCATATTTTATGCCTTCACAACTTATATAAATAAATCTGTAGATGTAGCAACAGTGCTCACTCGCCGCAACAAACGAGTATATTCTTTCTGAATATGTGAGCATCCGACGTTTTTTAATTTGTACCCTATGTCCGGATTGCCGAATATCGTAGAGTCCATCTGGAATGGACTCTGTGTAGATAATAGCCAAGATTTTTTTATCTGACATTATGTTTTATGCGGATGGTGATCTCAAAACATTTTTCGGTAGAAAACAAGGAGGTGCAATTATGCGACATTGGCGTTTTTTATTGTTTTAATAATAGAAAGAAAGAAAAATGGAGGATTGTCAACAAAAAATATAATAATAATAATTTGTTGACAATCCTTCCGAAACCATATTGTAATTACCGTTATTAAATGTAATTTCCTTATTATGAAGTAAGTAAAAGAAAAGGCAAAGTCGTGTCGTGTTAAACATTAAGCCGAAAGAAGAGAGATATGGAAAATACTCTACCGATAAGTAGGTATGTAGTTGTTGAATTTATTGATTGATAAGTGTGAATCAAATTCGCGTGTTACACTTACACTGGGATGGGAGCAGCACAAGACCAAAATGGGTGGCGTCGACAAAGATAGGCCTATGCTCAGCTGTGGGCGGAAGTAGGGCTGGGATGATGATGAAGTGTGACATCTTCAGAAAATATAATATCAATGTTTGGCAAATGTAAATCTACGCAAAGTTCTGCTTTCAAGAGAACTTACTATTGTTAATGCCTGTTTTTGTTCAAAGTTTTTGTTCTCTTGAATACACTTTCTATAGGTTTTTGGTGTTCTATGTTTTATATAGAGTTTACTTTATACTTTTTAAAATAAAATAATGTCTTTTTCTTCTTTAACTTTTATTCACTAATTATTAGGTATATGCCTATTGACTGCCTCCTTGCGTTTGCCTTGTGGTCCAGAGGTCTTAGGTTCGAATCCAACTAGGAGAAGCATACTTTGTGAAAAGTGGTTTCCAGTCTTCGAATAATCAGGTGATTCAAGCCTGCAATATCACGAATTGCAGGCTTAAATCAAACCTATCCAAGGATTGGTTCTGGTCGACCTTTAGGGTTGCGGAGGCCAGACGAAAGTAGCTTGCGTAAAAACCCGTAACCTCGTCAAACCACTTAGGTTAGGTCTAGTATTTATTCTCATGAGGGCTGGTTGGATGGTGGAAACGGGATTCCATCGTCCAACGGACAGCCCTCCGGAGTGGAAGGCAGGCGCGTGTGCGTGTCAGCGCGCCTGTCCTTGGGCCAAGAGACCAAGGCGGCGGTTGCTCCGGCCCCTCTGATTCAGCAGAGGGTGCCGTGAGGACGTTGGCGAGCCGGGGCCGCTTAAGTAGCGACCGGCCGCGCTGGGGCTGTGGAGCGTGAAGAAGCACACGGTCCCGGCCGATAGCGGCTGAGAGGTGACACCGCGGAGTTTTTAGTGGTAACACCACATAACCTTACCGGTGTCCCGTAACCGGTAAGGTATCCGAAGGGATTCCCTCCGCGTCAAAAAAAAAAGGTCTAGTATTTATTCTGTGGTTAGGTAGCAGACCCCGAGCTCCAAAATGTCTTCTTCTTATCGTGTGTGTGAATGACTAACACTAGTGTCAGAGTTTTTAAAAGGCCTCTGACGTGGTTTTAGGTAACGACCAATGTCAAAGTCAGTGACTGGGACCGACGGGCTTAACGTACCATCTTACTTATCAGACAATCGGGTGATCAGCCTACAATATCCTGACCAAACTAGGTCAACAACACAACCTCCGGGCATAAGCCGAACGCTCTAACCACTACACCACAGAGGCAGTTTACTAAAGTGTTACCGGTGAGGATGCAACCGGGAAAACGCTCGGATGATGATGATGTTAGGTATGTGCCTTTTTATGGTGTTTCCATTTGACCTGGTCTTCTGCAGTCCGCATCCAGTTATAATATTATAGTAAGGGGGGATAATACACTAAATATTTTGTGTGTTGTGTTTCCTTTGCGCTACAACATGGGGTTCTTCAAAAGGTGTGTTAATAGGACTCTAAAAGGCCGGCAACGCATAGACGGCACCTCCGGTGTTGTATGTGTCCATGGGCAGCGATGACCTTTTACCATCAGGAGGCTCGCTTGCTCGTTTGCCGACTTATAACACAAAAAAAAAAAAAAACTCGACTTTAAAGTAGACGGGTATAGAGAAAGAGGAAGGCCGAGATAGACGTGGGAAGAATGCGTAAGATCAGATTTGGGGGGTCGGGGGGTCAGTACAGAGATGGCAAAGGATAGAAGGTTATGGAGGGAGTTGACATACAGAGCCGACCCCAAATAGGGAAAAGGCAAGGAAGAATAAGAAGAAGGGATAATACACTACGGTGGAGCTTATGGGTAAAGAATGGGTCTTTTTAATTTCTTTCCAACATTGGTAGGTTGGCTTCAAAACTCTTTTTTTTTAATTTCATTCAAAACTATAAACCGACTTCTACACTAAACTGCTTAAATGCTTTTAATAAATTTTCTATGGGACTAAGTTACAACTCCCTTTTAAACAAAAAAAGATTTTCCTAAATTGGTCCAAGCGTCGTTGAGTAATCAGGGAACATACAAAACATAACCGGCCAATTGCGAATCGGATTTGCGCACTAAGGGTTCCGTACCATTATGTATAAAAAATCGCCTTTGTTGTATGAGAGCCCCCCTTAAATATTTATTTTATTTTGTTTTTTGTATTTGTTGTTATAGCGGCAACAGAAATACATAATGTGTGAAAATTTCAACTGTCTAACTATCGCGGTTCTTTAGATACAGCCTGGTGACAGACAGACGGACAGACGGACAGACGGACAGACAGCGAAGTCTTAGTAATAGGGTCCCGTTTTTAGCCTTTGGGTACAGAACAATTTTAAACTAACTGTACCCGCGGGCTTCGCTCCCCGTGGGAATTTCAGGATAAAGAGTACCTTATGTTCTTCCCCAAGTCTCAAACGATATCCATACCAAATTTCATCCAAATCCGTTCAGTAGTTTAAGCGTGAAGAGGTAACAAACAAACAAATACACAAACTCACTTCCCTATTTATAATATTAGTAGGATAGTAGGATTACTCCCATGCTGGTCTGGGAGAAATAAAAAAAACTTAGAAAGTACCAGCTGCTTCTCTTCCCACGCAGATCGTAAAAGCCGATCGTGGGAATGGGAAAAAATGCAAATCATGTTAACAGGCGATGCGGCTAGCAACCCATCACTGTATTGATTGCTATTCCATCTTCTTGCCCACCATGACGCTAAAAGTGGCTTTTGGGTCTTGCGGCCCTGGACTCTGCATAGAACCGCAAGACCCAAAATGCTCTGTCTGCCCCATTAGGGATAAAGACGTGATAGTATGTATGTATGTAGTAGGATTACATTCGAATCGATAACCTCTTGCTTTTTGCTGTCGGTAAAAATGCCCAATACATAAAGCCACTGCGGATTACAATAATTCGCGTATTGACTCAACACGGAAACACTTCTCTCGCCCTGCGGGTATTTTCGTTTGTTGTTACGTTCGCACGTTACGTAAAAACCATCGAGGGTCTTCTTCTTATCGTGTGTGTTAGTGACTAACACTAGTGTCAGAGTTTTTAAACCGCCTTAAAGGCCTCTGACATGGTTTTAGGTAACGACCAATGTCAAAGACAGTGATCGGGACCGACGGCTTAACGTGCCCTCCGAAGCACGGATCATCTTACTTATCAGACAATCAGGTGATCAGCCCGCAATGTCCTAACCAAACTAGGACAACACAAAGTCTTTGCCCCCGCTGGGAATCGAACCCCCGACCTCCGGGTATGAGCCAAACGCTCTAACCATTACACCACGGAGGCAGTTATACTAACTAGAAGTACTTGAGGGTTGAAGGGAACGATTCGATCCAATAGTTTGTTTATTCACTACTTCCATTTTGGTCTGGAAGAAAAGAAAAATCTTTGAATCTAACAGCTGTAATTCATCCTAGATCGTAGTAGCCTATCGAGGGAACGGGCGAAAATGCGTGTGTTTATAGGCAATGCGGCTAGCAAACCATCATTATTTTAATTACTTTTCCACTTTCTCGTTCACTTCATACTAAAAGTAACCTTTGAGTCTTACTTGCGACCCTGTGGGCCACAAGACCCAAAATGCTCTGTCTGCTCCATTAGGGATAAAGACGTGATAGTATGTATCTGATAGTGGCAGTTTCTTAACGTATAAATTTTAGACAAACCCCGGTGGTCTATTGGTTAATCACCTTTAGGTCTTTTTGTCTTCACTCCAGGAGCACGACCCTCTCTGTACTACCACAGTCATACTTCTTCTTCTTCTTCTTATCGAGTCGAAATGGTTTCAGTGTAGCTTCAATTTCAAATTGTCTTTGACCAGTATGTGGCCACGGTGATCCCTCTGTCATTAGCCTCGTTAAGGTCCTCCATGGTACATGTCGTAGGGCAGCCCGGACACGACAGAAGGTGCTCCATTGATTGAATGGCGGCGCAATCGCAAAGATCGTTATTAGCGTGACGCCACCTAACTCGGTTTTCTCTACACCTCCCAACACCAGCACGGAATCTATACAGAGACTTGCAGACTGACCAGGGGAGGTCTTTACCCGGTGGAAGTTTTTCTGCAGGTGGAAGGTATGAGTCATAGGGTGGATATTTTTCTAACCACCGGTCAACTCTTTCTTGCATTAGAAGCTTCCACGGCTGGTATGCTGGGCTGCCTAAGAAAGCTGTTGCGGCTCTTAAGACGTGCTGCTGGCGGAGTCTGTCCGTAGAGAAGGTGCCTTTTGTCGTTTAGCTGTTTAAACCTTTCGACCACAATGCCACATCGCGTCTGACACTTGGCGGAGCAATACCGGACAGGGTGTACAAGTGAGACCGAAGTGTTGGCTTTAGAGTGCCTACTTGACCAGAGCAGACAGAGGCCTTGGCCTACACTCTCCTCGCTGGCCAGACGGGTTGAAGAAGTCTCATTGATGTTTGTAAGCTTTGTTTGGCTGGTGTTTCCTAAGTATTGGTTAATACGCTAGTCCGCTCTCCTTCAATTGCTTTTTAACTGCCTCCGTGGTGTAATGGTTGGAGCGTTTGGCTCATACCCGGAGGTCGCGGGTTCGATTCCCAGCGGGGGCAACGACTTTGTGTTGTTGTCCTAGTTTGGTTAGGACATTGCAGGCTGATCACCTGATTGTCTGATAAATAAGATGATCCGTGCTTCGGAGGGCACGTTAAGCCGTCGGTCCCGGTCACTGTCTTTGACATTGGTCGTTATCTAAAACCATGTCAGAGGCCTTTAAGGCGGTTTAAAAACTCTGACACTAGTGTTAGTCACCAACACACACGATAAGAAGAAGTACGCTAGTCCAATCAATTATAAGTTCTGGGTTCGATCCCGAAATCTCCTGGCGTGGAGAGTTGCAAAATTGATTTTAATCGTATGCGTCTCGGGTGTACGCACATGTTTATTACTTACAATCTATAGTATTCTCCCATGCTGGTCTGGGAGAAATAAAAAAAAACTTAGAATGTACCAGCTGCTTCTCTTCCCACGCAGATCGTAAAAGCCGATCGAGGGAATGGGCAAAACTGCAAATCATGTTAACAGGCGATGCGGCTAGCAACCCATCACTGTATTGATTGCTTTTCCATCTTCCCGCCCACCATGACGCTAAAAGTGGCTTTTGGGTCTTGCGGCCCTGGGCTCTGCTTAGAGCCGCAAGACCCAAAATGCTCTGTCTGCCCCATTAGGGATAAAGACGTGATAGTATGTATGTATGTATGTATCTATAGTATCGTTGAGTAATTGTTACAGTTTAAACTTGATTTGGGGTTCAAACAGTGTGATTTGTCTCTTTAATTAATTATTTATACTATAGAATTTCAAAGTGGAGTCAAGCGGAAGGAAGAGAGACATGGAAAGCACTCCACCGACAAGAGCCCAGCTCTTAAATATAAGAAGAAGAGAATTTCAAAACACTGCAAGGAAACATCATTTTACTTTAAAAAACCGCATTGAAATCGGTCCATCCGTTCTAGCGCTACGATGCCACAGACAGACTGATATTAGCATACATATTGTAAAACTTTTTTGTAAATCTATATTTTTATATACTTACTATGTAGGTATGCCAACAACGTATAAGGGACAGTACCTGGGCGACCGAGCTTTGCTCGGTTACATCTCAAACATTAACTAATTTTTTTTAAACTTGTCTAAAAACAATGCAAAATAAAAAAAAATATATAAACTTAAACATAAAAAAAACAAAAGTAAGTCACCGAGTGGGATTCGAACACTCTTTCTAGCGGTCGCTATCCTTAACCACTGAGCTAAATCAAGGCGGTCGCGGCGCGACGAAATTAGCGACCATATTCTGCGTGGAAAGAAAAACGCATGAAAACTCGAAAACACGCGTTTTCCCAAACATAAAACTAATCTAGATCGATTATTTACCGCCGAAAACCCCCATATACAAATTTTCAGCGAAATCGTTATAGCCGTTTTCGAGATCACAGAAATTTATAAATAAATATATATACATACATACATACATACAAGAATTGCTCGTTTAAAGGTATAAGATACCCGATAAAAATCGAACCACAGGCTATCCAAAATTCGACATTCCCATACAAATTACCCGGACGGCTACTCACTTTTGTGATTACACTACAGTGATCTTGTATAGCCCGTGGTTCGATTTATTACGGGTATGTCCCTCCCACGTTTGTATACATGCCTGTCTACATATTGAGTACTAGCTGTGCCCGCGGGCTTCGCTCCCCGTAGGAATTCCGGGATAAAGAGTACCCTGTGTCCTTTCCCGAGTCTCAAACTATATCCATACCAATTTCATCCAAATCGGTTCCGTAGTTTAAGCGTGAAGAGGTAACAAATAAACAAACAAATATACAAACTCCCTTTCGAATTTATAATATTAGTAGGATAGTAGGATATAAAAAGATAGGGATCTAGTATAATCCGTGGTTCGATTTAATACGGGTATGTCCCGTTGTATACATGCCTGTCTAAATATTAACCGTCTTATTATAAAACGCAGACTAACTTTGTTTCTAGGTTTAAACCATTATTCAACCAAATCAAGTTGTTATCTAGTAATATGCCGCTGTCTCATCTGGAAATTTCAACTTGATTTGGTCGGTTAATGGTTTAAACCTAGTAACAAAGTTAGTCCGCGTTTAATAATAAGACGGCATGTATATAAATAGATAGTGATCTAGTATAGCCCGTGGTTTTATTACTCTATATCCCTTTCAGTCGATCTACAGTTTATCGATTTAATGCTGTGTCGGTCAAACTGACAGTCGGGATAGAGTTCTGTCGGTCTCGTGCACAAAAAGTTAGTGAACTGTCGGTATAGCGTTCACCGGGATTTCGTCTGTCGGCATTGAGTGGTAGACTCGCCTTGTACGTATATATGTGGATTAAAAGTGTACAAAAGGTGAGACGAGGTGCGACTTGGCGGATTTCCTCTAGCAGGTAATTGCCCACTCAAAGAGCTCGTGTCAGCATTTAAGACACCTGGGGACCGTAACGAGGCGTATTGTGTCTTGCTACTCCGCATTTCTTTTCCTTTGTACGACAAACGTATGTCTTTTTACGGAGCCTCTTAAAGGTGAGATCAAACACTTACCCGCTCTTAGGGCTTATCAGACGAACCACAGTGTGACCGCGATACCAGCCGACTGTCATGATCTGTCACGCGGCGGTCGCAGGCATACTGTTGTTCGTCTGTAAGCCTGTGATATTGTTTTTTTTTTTGCACATTGCCTTTTCTAAGTTAAAAAAAAACTTGAGAGGTGTCTAGGGACACCCGGATGGTACGAAGTTCGAGAGAGAGAGAGAGACAGAGAAACACGCGCCCACCGCACGGCTTACAACTATAGCAAAAAGTGTCGTTACAACTTTTGGTCTTAATTTTTTCCGTCAAGCCTCCTTTCGCAACGTGCAATAAGGAACTTCGTTCCAAAAGAACAAAGTTTTGTCTCAAAATTACGATTTTAAGAAAAAAAATATTGCGGGTTCCGGTTCAACAAAACCTTAAAATTTAGTTTCTTACAAATTATATTTTACGATATCAATGCGAATGTTTTGGAATCAATGATAACAATTCGAATGGAAAGTGAGAAAGAAAAATGGTTTATTTGGCTACGTAATTATATAGGTATATGTTCGGTGTAACAACTTCTAACAGTGACGTCAAATTCATCGCATACCGGCGAGCTTGATACAAAAACGATTTAGTGCAAAAATCACCGCCAAACCATGAGCTCATAACATTTTCATTTACATCCACATTTATCAACATTATAGTGTAACATTTGCGATTTTTGAAATTCATAGTTTATATCAAATTAATCCAACTTTATACTTAACAACTCACCCTGGTTCAGGCACCCCCAACAGTATAACTAAACAATTTTATCAATTGATGTTATTTCCTCTTTTAGGCGTAAACAGTAACACAGATTCACATGAAATTTGGCATAAAGATAGCTAGTTTATAACTTAGGGCTCTATCAGACTAGCAACAGTGAGCCCGCGATACCTGACCGACTGTCGTCGACAGTCGGTGACCTGTGACGCGTGACCGTCGCTAACAGGTGTCTGTAAGATCCCTCAGATTCATAACACATAAGATACTTTTATCTCCATGGGATTGTCAAATACTCTTTTACCACGAGTAAAACCGCAAACGCCGCAGGTAATAAATACAAGCTAAACAAAGCATATAAATATCAATACTTCCTAGGACCTCTGCAACCCGTCTGGTAACCGTGGAGAGTGTAGGCTAAATCCGTTGGCTGCTCTGACCAAGTATGGCTCTAGTAGAACAGAGAGGATCGTATTCCTGCAGTGGAGACTAAAAAGTACTGATGATAAACGCCACAGGCAAGAACTAGTTTTAAATAAGCTTGGAAATCATTTCTCAGTACGTATAGTAATAATTGTTGCTTAATTACAGTAGTAACAGTTATGAGCGATTCTCGAGAATAATTATATCATTTCATTTGCAAGATAGAGGATTTTGCATTTCTATTACCATTTTAATAGCTTTCGTTGAATACAAATTTATTCATTTCGGCAGCGATTGTAAATTGTTTTGTTGTGTGAAAGTGTTTTAGATATAATTTTAATTATCTTAATTATTTTATTTTTTAAACCGACTTCTAAAAAAGCAGGTCGTTATCAATTCGCCGCGATCTTTTTTATTGTTATTAGTATTATATCGTTTTTTACCAGATATTTCGACGGCCCTTCTGCGGTCATGATCGCTGTTTTTACGTATGTTCACAAATTCTTCAAAGACGCGTGGACCGATTTAAAAAAATATTTTGTTTGTGAGGAAGTCCCGTAGAATTTTTATAAAATCGGTCGTGTAGTTTGGGGTTAAAAGTCGTTTTTAGTTTTGAATAAAAATTATATTTACTACACTTATAATAATCCGCTAGATTCCGAAAAGTCAAATCAGATACTTTTTTCCAAGCTTTCTTTTAGTCACCTGTACCATTGTCTGTCTGTCTGTCTGGTAAGGAACCCTATGTGTGCGAGTTCAACTTGCACTTGGCCGGTTAATTTTAATTTTAAACATGAGCCAAAGTCAACTGTTTAAAGGTATGGGTGAATAATAGGTTTTTCAAAGCAGTCGAAAGTTCGTGTTTAAGGCTAAATGTGCCCTAATATTATGCCCTGTAGTTTCCGGCAGAGTAGAATAGGCCAACTCCAAGTTTTCCCATAATGTCGTAGAAGGCCACTTAGGAATTACAAGCTAAACAAAGCTTATAAGCATCAATGAGATTTCTCCAACGTCTGGCCAGCGAGGAGAGTGTAGGCCAAGTCCTCTGCTCTGGCCAAGTATGACTCTGGTAGTACGAGTACAGAGAGGGTCGTGCTCCTGCAGTGGAGACTAAAAAGAACTGATGATTTATTATTATCAAGGGTAAAACATTCAGATAAAATGCCAATTTACTCGAAACTCAATACAAATTAGATGCTTGCCTTTATGCAGCCGTTGAAAAAATTCTAAATTTACATTTTAGCGATAACTCTTGGAACCAATTAACTCTACCAATAAAAAACGGTGGCATAGGCATCAGGAAAATTTCTAGTGTTGCCCTTCCAGCTTTCCTTTCCTCTGCTCACAGTGTCTTAGAACTATGCAAAGGAATTTTAAAAAAAGACGATGTCGCAATTGACCTGGTAGCTGAGGCAAAGGAAACCTGGTCAGTTCTCTGCCCTGAAGAAGGTATTCCAGTGGAATTAAACCAACAAAAACGCTGGGATACCCCTTTAGTGGAGAAAACTTTCAAAGATTTGGCTCAAAATTTCCACAGTGACATCGATCGCGCTCGGCTTCTAGCAGTCTCTTCCAATGAGTCTAGCCACTGGCTGCATGCTATTCCATCCCTCAACATTGGTACACTGCTAGACAATAATAGTTTCCGTACGGCAGTTGGTCTCCGCCTAGGAACGCCGGTATGTTCGCCCCATCGTTGTCCATGCGGCAGTGACGTCGATCGGTCTGGGCTCCATGGCCTATATTGTCACCTTAGCGCAGGTAGACTTTCTCGCCACGGCTCTTTAAATGACATCATCAAAAGGGCTCTTGCTACCATAAACGTTCCCTGCACCCTGGAACCCCGGGGTGTATCACGAAATGATGGCAAGAGGCCAGATGGGATGTCGCTGATTCCCTGGGAACGCGGAAGAGCTCTAGTGTGGGACGCAACATGTGTGGACACACTGGCGCCTTCCCATCTCAGGGAGTCAGCCCTGAGGGCCGGGGCGGCTGCTGAAGGTGCTGAGGCTGCCAAGCGGCGCAAATATTCATCTCTCAGTGGAGATTATATATTTGTGCCGTTTGGTGTTGAAACATTTGGACCATGGGGCCCTGGCGCGAGGAGACTTTTTAAGGAAATCTCCCCGCGACTGATAGCCGCTGCAGGTGACAAGAGGGCTGGCTGTTTTTTCGCTCAACGGATCAGCATTGCTATCCAGCGAGGAAACGCAGCCAGCGTTCTTGCAACCATGCCGCATGGACAAGATGAGATTTTTTTAATTTAGCATTATTTAGTATAAGTTTATTTTATAGCTTAGTTTAATATAGTTTAGTTTAGTTAAGTTTTTTTGTTGTTAATAAACATTTAAACGAAAACCATTAATATAATAGTTTTATACAACTATGTTTCCAACTAATTCAGTGCAGTGCAAAATAGCTTTGTTTGAAACAAGCGACGTCGTGCGGCGAATGTTGAAGTTCATTACTTCTATTGAAACCTGGCACACAGCGCCCGCCGCCATTTTCTGATATTTCCTAAGAATCTAGCTAAAAATACACATTATATTTAACTGCAGGAAAAAAACTCAATATTTTTACACTTATATTTATTATTTATCAAAACTTTATTGATCCACAAATGGGCATTATCCTAAGCCAAAAATAAATTATTTGTACTGATAACAAAATAAGACGTCGCAAAATAATGTCACTTGTCTTTGAACATACCCATTTTTAACGTGATTTTAAATTTATTATTGCAGATAAACGAATGCTTATTCGCTCGTAACTAGGTACAACTAGGTTTCCAACTAATTCAGTGCAGTGCAAAATAGCTTTGTTTGAAACAAGCGACGTCGTGCGGCGAATGTTGAAGTTCATTACTTCTATTGAAACCTGGCACACAGCGCCCGCCGCCATTTTCTGATATTTCCTACGAATCTAGCTAGGAATACACAATAAATATAAATACACAATGCACAATGTAATAAGTGTAGGTATATGTACCTATGTATATTTACCTACACTCATTACTTGTATTGAAACCTGGCACACAGCGCCCGCCGCCATTTTCTGATATTTCCTACAAATGTAGCTAAAAATAAACATTATATTTGACTGCAGGATTTTTTTTTAATATTTTTACACTTAAATTTATTTATTTATTAAAACTTTATTGATCCACAATTGGGTATTTTCCTAAGCCAAAAAAATTAATTATTTTGTACAGATAACAAAATAAGACGTCGCAAAATAATGTCACTTGTCTTTGAACATATCCGTTTTCAACGTGATTTTAAATTTATTATTGCAGATAAACGAATGCTTATTCGCTCGAAAGTAGGTACAACTAGGTTCCCAACTAATTCAGTGCAGTGCGAAATAGCTTTGTTTGAAACAAGCGACGTCGTGCGGCGAATGTTGAAGTTCATTACTTCTATTGAAACCTGGCACACAGCGCTTGCCGCCATTTTCTGATATTTCCTACGAATCTAGCTAGAAATACACAATAAATAAAAATAGACAATGTTATAAGTGTAGGTATGTACCTATGTAGGTATATTTATTAGTTATCTATGTGTTGTTTTTATTTAAGTAATTTTGAGTCGCTACCAAATCTCTGTTGATCCTTATTTTCTATTTTAGCGTTAAGTTCGCCAATTGTTAACAATCGTATATTGTGGAACAATCAAGTTTTTACAAATATATAAATACACATTATATTTGTCTGCAGGAATAATTCTCAATGTGTTTACACTTGTGTTTATTTATTTATTCAAACTTTATTGATTTACAAATGGGCATTTTCCTAAGCCAAAAAGTGGCAAAATAATGTCACTTGTCTTTAAACATATCAATTTTTAACGTGATTTTTAATTTATTATTGCAGAAAAACTAATGCTTATTCGCTCGGAACTAGGTACTACTAGGTTTCCAACTATTTCAGTGCAGTGCAAAATAGCTTTGTTTGAAACAAGCGACGTCGTGCGGCGAATGTTGAAGTTCATTACTTCTATTGAAACCTGGCATACAGCACCCGCCGCCATTTTCTGATATTTCCTACAAATGTAGATAAAAATAAACATTATATTTGACTGCAGGATTTTTTTAAAATATTTTTACACTTAAATTTATTTATTTATTAAAACTTTATTGATCCACATTTAGGTATTTTCCTAGGCCAAAAACAAATAATTTTGTACTGATAAAAAAATCAAACGTCACAAAATAATGTCACTTGTCTTTGAACATACCCATTTTTAACGTGATTTTAAATTTATTATTGCAGATAAACGAATGCTTATTTGCTCGAAACTCAATACAACTAGGTTTCCAACTAATTCAGTGCAAAATAGCTTGGTTCGAAACAAGCGACGTCGTGCGGCGAATGTTGAAGTTCATTACTTCTATTGAAACCTGGCACACAGCGCCCGCCGCCATTTTCTGATATTTCCCACGAATCTAGCTAGAAATACACAATAAATATAAATACACAATGCACAATGTTATAAGTGTAGGTATATGTACCTATGTAGAATTTACCTACACTCATTACTTCTATTGAAACCTGGCACACAGCGCCCGCCGCCATTTTCTGATATTTCCCACGAATCTAGCTAGAAATACACAATAAATATAAATACACAATGCACAATGTTATAAGTGTAGGTATATGTACCTATGTATGTTTACCTACACTCATTACTTCTATTGAAACCTGGCACACAGCGCCCGTCGCCATTTTCTGATATTTCCTACAAATGTAGCTAAAAATACATATTATATTTGACTGCAGGAAAAATTCTCAATATTTTTACACTTATATTTATTTATTTATTTATTAAAACTTTATTGATCCACATTTAGGTATTTTCCTAAGCCAAAAATAAATTATTTTGTACTGATAACAAAATAAGACGTCGCAAAATAAAGTCACTTGTCTTTGAACATATCTGTTTTCAACGTGATTTTAAATTTATTATTGCAGAAAAACGAATGCTTATTCGCTCGAAACTAGGTACAACTAGGTTCCCAACTAATTCAGTGCAGTGCAAAATAGCTTTGTTTGAAACAAGCGACGTCGTGCGGCGAATGTTGAAGTTCATTACTTCTATTGAAACCTGGCACACAGCGCCCGCCGCCATTTTCTGATATTTCCTACAAATCTAGCTAAAAATACACATTATATTTTTATGCAGGAATCATTCTCAATGTGTTTACACTTATATTTATTTATTTATAAAACCTTTATGGATCCACAAATGGGCATTTTCCTAAGCCAAAAATAAATTATTTGTACTAATAACAAAATAAAATGTCTCAAAATAATGTCACTTGTCTTTGAACTTATCTATTTTTAACGTGATTTTAAATTTATTATTGCAGATAAACGAATGCTTATTCGCTCGAAACTAGGTACAACTAGGTTTCCAACTAATTCAGTACAGTGCAAAATAGCTTTGTTTGAAACAAGCGACGTCGTGCGGCGAATGTTGAAGTTCATTACTTCTATTGAAACCTGGCACACAGCGCCCACCGCCATTTTCAGATATTTCCTACAAATGTAGCTAAAAATAAACATTATATTTGACTGCAGGAAAAATTCTCAATATTTTTACACTTATATTTATTTATTTATCAAAACTTGTTTGATCCACATTTGGGTATATTCCTAAGCCAAAAATAAATTATTTTGTACCGATAACAAAATAAGACGTCGCAAAATAATGTCACTTGTCTTTGAACATATCCATTTTCAACGTGATTTTAAATTTATAATTGCAAATAAACGAATGCTTATTCGCTCGAAACTAGGTACAACTAGGTTTCCAACTAATTCAGTGCAGTGCAAAATAGCTTTGTTTGAAACAAGCGAAGGCGTGCGGCGAATGTTGAAGTTCATTACTTCTATTGAAACCTGGCACACAGCGCCCGCCGCCATTTTCTGATATTTCCTACGAATCTAGCTAGAAATACACAATAAATAAAAATAGACTATGTTATAAGTGTAGGTATATGTACCTATGTAGGTATATTTATAAGTTATCTATGTGTTGTTTTTATTTAAGTAATTTTGCGTCGCTACCAAATCTTTGTTGATCCTTATTTTCTATTTTAGCGTTAAGTTCGCCAATTGTTAACAATCTTATATTGTGGAACAATCAAGTTTTTATAAATAAATAAATACACATTATATTTGTCTGCAGGAATAATTCTTAATGTGTTTACACTTGTGTTTATTTATTTATTCAAACTTTATTGATCCACAAATGGGCATTTTTTAAGCCAAAAATGTCGCAAAATAATGTCACTTGTCTTTGAACATATCCATTTTTAACGTGATTTTAAATTTATAATTGCAGATAAACGAATGCTTATTTGCTTGAAACTAGGTACAAAAAGGTTTCCAACTAATTCAGTGCAGTGCAAAATAGCTTTGATTGAAACAAGCGACGTCGTGCGGCGAATGTTGAAGTTCATTACTTCACATATTTATTTATCAAAACTTGTTTGATCCACATTTGGGTATTTTCCTAAGCCAAAAATGTTGCAAAATAATGTCACTTGTCTTTGAACATATCCGTTTTCAACGTGATTTTAAATTTATTATTGCAGATAAACGAATGCTTATTCGCTCGAAACTAGGTACAACTAGGTTCCCAACTAATTCAGTGCAGTGCAAAATAGCTTTGTTTGAAACAAGCGACGTCTGGCCAGCGAGGAGAGTGTAGGCCAAGTCCTCTGCTCTGACCAAGTATGACTCTGGTAGTACAGAGAGGGTCGTGCTCCTGCAGTGGGGACTAAAAAGACCTGATGATGATTATTATTATTATTAAGGGTAAAACATTCAGATTAAATGCCAATTCACTCGAAACTCAATACAACTAGGTTTTCAACTAATTCAGTGCAGTGCAAAATAGCTTTGTTTGAAACAAGCGAAGGCGTGCGGCGAATGTTGAAGTTCATTACTTCTATTGAAACCTGGCACACAGCGCCCGCCGCCATTTTCTGATATTTCCTACGAATCTAGCTAGAAATACACAATAAATAAAAATAGACTATGTTATAAGTGTAGGTATATGTACCTATGTAGGTATATTTATAAGTTATCTATGTGTTGTTTTTATTTAAGTAATTTTGCGTCGCTACCAAATCTCTGTTGATCCTTATTTTCTATTTTAGCGTTAAGTTCGCCAATTGTTAACAATCTTATATTGTGGAACAATCAAGTTTTTATAAATAAATAAATACACATTATATTTGTCTGCAGGAATAATTCTTAATGTGTTTACACTTGTGTTTATTTATTTATTCAAACTTTATTGATCCACAAATGGGCATTTTTTAAGCCAAAAATGTCGCAAAATAATGTCACTTGTCTTTGAACATATCCATTTTTAACGTGATTTTAAATTTATAATTGCAGATAAACGAATGCTTATTTGCTTGAAACTAGGTACAAAAAGGTTTCCAACTAATTCAGTGCAGTGCAAAATAGCTTTGATTGAAACAAGCGACGTCGTGCGGCGAATGTTGAAGTTCATTACTTCACATATTTATTTATCAAAACTTGTTTGATCCACATTTGGGTATTTTCCTAAGCCAAAAATGTTGCAATATAATGTCACTTGTCTTTGAACATATCCGTTTTCAACGTGATTTTAAATTTATTATTGCAGATAAACGAATGCTTATTCGCTCGAAACTAGGTACAACTAGGTTCCCAACTAATTCAGTGCAGTGCAAAATAGCTTTGTTTGAAACAAGCGACGTCTGGCCAGCGAGGAGAGTGTAGGCCAAGTCCTCTGCTCTGACCAAGTATGACTCTGGTAGTACAGAGAGGGTCGTGCTCCTGCAGTGGGGACTAAAAAGACCTGATGATGATTATTATTATTATTAAGGGTAAAACATTCAGATTAAATGCCAATTCACTCGAAACTCAATACAACTAGGTTTTCAACTAATTCAGTGCAGTGCAAAATAGCTTTGTTTGAAACAAGCGACGTCGTGCGGCGAATGTTGAAGTTCATTACTTCTATTGAAACCTGGCACACAGCGCCCGCCGCCATTTTCAGATATTTCCTACAAATCTAGCTAAAAATACACATTTTATTTGACTGCTGGAATTTTTTTAAATATTTTTACACTTATATTTATTAAATCTTTATTGATCCACATTTGGGTATTTTCCTAAGCCAAAAATAAATTATTTTGTGACATTATTTTGCAACGTTTTATTTTGTTATCAGTATAACAAAATAAAACGTTGCAAAATAATGTCACTTGTCTTTGAACATATCCATTTTTGACGTGATTTTAAAAAAACTGTGACGTCATCTGCCTGTATTTCATACAAAATCCCAAAGAAACTGTTTGTTTTGACGTTTAGAAAAAGTATCTGATTTGACTTGTTGGAAAATAGCGTATTAAAATTGTTTACATTTGGCGGACTTCACGCTCTCGCTCTAAAGAGCATTCTCTTCTAGTAACTTAAGGGATAAACACATAAATTGTTAATATGAGGAAGTAAAATAAGTGTTTATACAAGGTCTAAAAAATATACTGAAACTATTTTAAAGGTGAATTCAGTCCATGATACTAAACAAGTTTCTCAAAAAAAACATGTATCGAAATATGAAACATTAGGCTTCTATACAAATTGACCGATTAACTGTTCCGAGTTCGTATGGAAAGCCAAAAATTATTTATTATATTTCGACACATGTTTCTTGGGGAAAGTTCTTCAATATCAGGGACTGAATCGTCTCTTAAAATAGTATCAGTATATTTTCTTAGACCTCATACAACGTGGAAGGGATATACCCGTAATAAATTGAACCAAGGTCTATACTAGACAGCTATAGTATGATTAAATTAATCTAATAGTCAAAAACTAAAACAAAATCGTCAATTTCATATAAAAGTGTGTAGCCACCTGGTCAATTTGTATAGGAATGTCAAAATTTGTTTTAGTTGTCTGACTGATATTTTAATTTTATTATGCTATAGTGATCTAGTATAGCCCGTGGTATGATTTATAACGGGTATGT
Source organism: Acrobasis consociella (assembly GCA_963555685.1). Lineage (NCBI taxonomy): Eukaryota > Metazoa > Arthropoda > Insecta > Lepidoptera > Pyralidae > Acrobasis > Acrobasis consociella. Next base: position 3,313,351 of record OY743118.1, read on the forward strand.
CCCTTCCACGTTGTATAGGTTCATGTTTATCCACCTGCGACACACAAATAATGTTATCCAGTTAATACTAAATGTTGTTACATTACACTCGGAGACTGGTTGCCTTTGTTTCTTCATATACTTATATATGTCGCAGTTGAATTGTATAATCCGTTGTTATTCAAAAACTCTAGCTGTTTGGCAATACAGCTCGGTTTTGTAAAACAGCTCAAAATAGTTCAGCTCGATTATCAATGAGTTACGTAATTACTTTTAATAAAACAGCTAGCATTGAGATGGCATACAGGGTTACCATTATCGAATAAAACTGTGTTACCAAACGAAATAATATATGAGGAGACAATAGTTGTTCTTTATTATTTTTATATTACTCGTGGGATGGAAATAAAACCTCAATTCAACTCCTTTTTAAATAATTCAGTCTCCAACATCATAAAACACCAATGAAGAATGATAATCAGCTCGATGCAATTGGATTAGAAATTTTGTAAACCCGACAACTCAATGGCGCAGCGATTTCTGACGGCAATTGATCCACGTAAATTTTCCATATTCCGGAAGGCGGAAATAACAATATGGGATCCAAGCTAAAGGTCTGCTTTATTCTTTTCAATCTTTTGCAGTCCGAAATCACAAACGATGCCCCCGATGTCTCTCGATAAAAACAGCTTAGTCCTAGAACGCGGCGAAGAATTTACTTTATGGGAGGCCATATTTGTTGTTATGACACTGACACTTCACAAGCCACAAGACCCACAAGTGGCAGAATTCCGAACTAATCGTTCCACAATCTTACGTTAGCTAGTTTGTTAAACGTAACACGTTGGACGATCTAGCTGAATGATTTTCAGCTATATTACAAAACCGAGCTGTAATGCCAAACAGCTAGAGTTTTTGAATAACAGCGGATTATGCAATCAAACTGCGACATATACATAATCACGTTTATCCCTAAGGGCGTGGTTAGTCAACGCACGTTAACACCCGCGTATGAGGGTATTTTTTTGAAAAATTATTTTAGTGCAAAAGTTAAAACTACTAGCGTTTTGGAACGACCACTGCTGGGAAGATTACGCTGAATGAAACCCAGGACAGTATTGGTCCCTACCCAGCCTGATGGGCTATGTTAGAACTACAAACAGATTTACACTTAAGCTATACATTTAAATTATACGAGATTACAGTTTGCAGTCAACTATTTCCAAGAATTTTGCTTAGATGATGATAAATAGTCATTATAATACGCATTTTTTATTAGGTATATGATTTTTATTGGCTGCCTTATGGTAACGCTACTATATTATCTGGAAATTTATTATAGAGGCGCAAGCCGATCGCAGTTTTTTTTTTGTTTTCTTGTAACGAAAAGCTGAGATAACAAATTTATTTTTATTTCTCGTTCTAATACTATAAATATCTCAATTTTTCTTATGTGAGTGTATATTCTGACGCACGCACATAATGTTCGCATAGATAAATTGCGAAGGGAGGGTCAAAATATTTAAGTCTTTAAATAATTCCATTAGAGACTGTGATAAATCTAATCTAACATAAATAACTAAAATTGCATTTATCGAAGTCCAACCGTACAGTATCACGCCTCGCATACGCCCAGAGATATGTTAGTCCCATATCTCTGCATACGCCACGTGCGTCTCGCGCCCGTCCCGCGCCCGTCCCGCGCCCTTCTCGCGCCATCCAAAGTCAAAGTCAAACATTTTAATTCAATGTAGGATACATTTATCTCTTATTGAAGCTCGGAGTTACGACGCAATACTAGTGCTTTACCGCGTACTGGCAAAGACCGCGTACTGGCCAGCGAAGCGTAGGGCAAGGTACCCACCTACAAGGTAGTCAAATGACCTGACCAGGGTCGCTGGAAAGCGCTGGATGCAGGCCGCTCTTGATCGGTCATTTTGGACATCTTTGGGAGAGGCCTATGTCCAGCAGTGGACGTTATGCGGCTGAAATAATGACTAGTGCCTTCGCAAGTTCAGCAGACTTAGGGTTGAGCTACATCTAGCAGCATGAAACGGAACTTTCGCATGCTGCTATCTCACTCAGCACCGGTCGCATTCTTTCATTCGCGGCGTATCATTTATGCCTACTACTACAAACGAAACAATACATCTGTGCACACGGCAATGTGTGTGTTCGCGCCCTCAACACCTGCGTCAAGGCAAGCACGGAGTAGAAGTTCCCACTTCTACTCCGTGCTCCGACGGAGAATGGGGACGCATATTGCGTGGGACCGTAGGAGATTCCATTCTCTATGTAATACTTAGTACCTGGGTTACCGAGCTTTGCTCGGTCGGTTACATCTCAAACATTCTACTTTTTTAAAACTTGTCTAAAAACAATACAAAATAAAAAATTATACCTATATAAACTTGAACATAAAAAGGAAACAAAAGTAAGTCACCGAGTGGGATTCGAACCCGTAACACTCTTTCTAGTGGTCAGCATCCTTAACCGCTGAGCTATGCGGATGGCGGCCAATGTAACGAAATTAGCGACCATATTCTGCGTGGAAAGGAAAACGCATGAAAACTCGAAAACACGCGTTTTCCCAAACATAAGACTAATCTAGATCGATTGTTTACCCCCAAAAACCCCTATATACCAATTTTCAGCGAAATCGTTAGAGCCGTTTTCGAGATCACAGAAATTTTTAAATATATAAATAAATAAATATACAAGAATTGCTCGTTTAAAGGTATAAGATATTAATTCTGTAGTTATGTAAATACGCAGAGGAGACTGCTGCTCGTTCACTGTTACTAAACATTTCTTAGTAGTCGCCTCTTACGACACCCATGGGAGAGGAAAGTGTTGGTGATAAATTGTATTCTACTCACAAAAAAATATTCTATGTCTAAGTGCTCTTACAGACAAGAGACAGCATGCCCGCAACACCTGTCAGCGACGGTCACACACGGTCGCGTGACACATATCTGTCGAAAACTACCGCACTACCGTCACCGATATTCTGCGATGGTCCCCGACGGTTGCCGACCGGCATCACAAACGCCTGTCGCTCGTCTGCAAAAGCGCTAATAGTAATCAAATGGTAGCGAAGAACATGTACTCGCGAGATGAAATACGGAAACGAATCTCCGCCCTCGCTTCCGAGCTCACAAATCACGTTATGCAGTTAACACTAAATGTTACATTACATTCGGAAACCCCGTTATTTACCCTACACATTTACGCTATTAAAGGGTTATATGAAAGATATTAACGTTTTGCACAAGAGGAGCAATCTCGTTTGTTACATCTAAAATCAAACTGTACTATTTGAGAAGGTAATTTCAATCAAGCGATCAAGAAAAATCGCGCAGTAATATGTTTATGATTATTCGTGACATAGGTCTGCGACGGTCGAGGACGGATATAGGTAGTGTGTTATATCATTTTTGACCATCAGTATGGGAAACTTCTACATCCTTATAACTTTCGTTCCAGTTCACAACTTTACCGTCGGAAACCAATTATAACCCTAGATAATTGCAATTTCTTTAAAATTACTGATATGTGGTTTCATAATAAAACGTAGACTACGTTTGTTTGGAAAAGTCTGGGGTAGTATGTTTGTAAGTCATATTATAAACTAAGGTATATATTATATGCAGGTATATATTATAAGGTATAATGTTATGTAATAGGTATATAATAATATTTTTATATTTAATATTTTTTAATGCTCCACCACAATTTATCTGTTTATCCCTATGGTTGACTGGGAGAGAACGCTCTTAGCGTTAAGTCCGCCAATTGTAAACAATTTTAATTGTGGATCAATAAAGTTTTTAATAAATAAGGGGATTCTTAAGGCGTACGATTAGGCTTTGGTATAAGTGGCAATATAAAATTTAGGTTTAAATCAGAATCAATTTAGTATTGAATACCCACAATAATATCATCTTCTATAGGCAGTGTAAAACGTCCGACGCAAGGGAACATGGGCGAACAATTATTAGGAAAATGATTGAAGGGTACCATTGAATGAAACCGAAAACTTGTGCCTATTGGGTATATCAATCAATAGATGAAGTGAAAGACGCAGTTTGATTCCTCATCATCGATAGGTACATAATCTTATCAATAGAGGTAAGTACAATCACAAGGAAAATAAGTCTGTTGTTTGTTTATTATAAATACAAGATAGAAGCACGATTATTGAATTATGTAATCCAAGCGGCACGGTATAAATAGAGTGACGGCAGGATGAGAAAAGTATGATAGTGATTAGTCCGTCTTTTAGATTATCCAAAAATAATGGACCAATATTTTTCAGTTTACCAAAAAAATAAAAAATTACAAAGATTCGGAGCATCAAAGTTCCGGAGTGCTTGTGACGTCACCGCTAAGTATAAATCGTACCCAGCCCTAACGTCATGCTCAATTTGAATGCTTTTGTTTCACAGAGAAAAGAAAAAATACTTGTACAATATCTATACATATAATAAAACAGTAAAAAAAGTGTGTCTGTACATTAAATATATTTCCAAAAAAATAATTGGGGGCGATGGAAACGTAGTAATAGAGTAAGAATTTAAAAAAAAATGTCTGACTGTTTGTCTGTTTGTCTGTTTGTCTGTTTGTCTGTTTGTCTGTTTGTACACGCTAATCTCCGGAAATACTGGACGGATTCGAATGAAACTTTTTTGGTATATAGCTGTTAAGTCTGGGCAACATAAAGGGTATAAATGATTTTGGAAAATGGAACGCCTGATGCAGAACCATAATGGTCCAGCTAAACTATAAGAGATATAAAAATGCCGCCTTAGTAAAAGTTGTTCAGCCTGATGAGCACTTTCCAGAGACATAAAGTCCACGCGAACGAATTCGCGGGCTTCAGCTAGTTTTTTAATAATCTAACCAATGGGCCAAAAATATTTTTCGATTCGTCATACCTATTACAATCATTGATCTATAAATTTTAATACTTTATTCGAAGATATGGATTTCAATGTATCCCTACTTACAGAGAAACACAAGCTTTTATCTCATAAAAACTTTGTAAAAAAATAAAAAACTTGAGAGGTGTCAAGGGACACTCGGATAGAACGAAGTTCCTTTCGATTAGTTAGTGAAGGAACTGTGATAACATTTTATTTCTTTTAAGTTATAATAATATTTTATTATTTATTATGTACCTGTATACACATAACAAAAATAATTGTTGCGACACCACACTGTTCAATGCGAAATAGAAAGACGAAACGAAAATAACTGGCTTGATTTCTATGAGAGAGATAGACAGAGAAACACGCGCACGCCGCACGGCTTACAACTATAGCAAAAAGTGTCGTTACAACTTTTGGTCTTAATTTTTTCCGTCTAGCCCCCTTTCGGAACGCGCGATAAGGAACTTCGTTCCAATAGAAAATAAGACCATGGTATAACACAGAAATCCGTAAAAACCGATACTCACCGATATAGCCAAGGTGGTAGCGAAAAGAAAGTGGCGATGAGAGATTGCATGCATTGTTAAAGGCAAACACTCAGCATTAGTTGATAATGGGCTGCAGAAGAAGAAGATACGTCTATCATTATCATCATCATATCAGCCAGGAATTCCACTGCTGGACATAGGCCTCCCCCAAGGATTTCCAAAACGACCGATCGGAATTGGCCTGCATCCAGCGCCTATGTGTAAAGACAATCTTCTTCTTCAAATTTACATATTTGACGAGTCAGCAGTTATCAAAAGTTTGTCATAAAATGATGGTGATATCTTAAGGTGTGACAAAAAAATTAAAATCAAAATGTTAATATACTTGTTGTCGTGACAGTACCCAAATACAAACGAAACCCCCGCAATCGACGATCAATGAATGTCACGTTTTGAGCAAGCTTCCAGAGCTTTCGGCACAGTGACGTTGCTACTGATTCTAAAGCTTTGTACGCAGCCTCATTGTTCTGCTAATTAGCTGAAATGGCGTCGCGGGAACCAGTTTAGTTCTGACTGCCTTTGTTTATCTTTTTGAAAACAATATACATTAAAAGCTTAGTTTAAGCGCGCAAAATTAATTTATGTATTACTTATCGAAAAGAATCTCCATAACCACGCAATATGCGTCTCCATTCCCGCACCTCTTGCCCGTTCTCGCGAGGCCGGGGAACGGACGAGACCGGGGGAGAGATGCAGAGATGGGGAATGGGGACACATATTAAATATAAATAAATAAATATAAAGGGACAAATTACACAGATTGAGCTAGCCCCAAAGTAAGTTCGAGATTTGTGTTATGGGATACTAACTCAACGATACTATATTCTATAACAAATACATATATAGATAAACATCCAGGACCCTGGAAAATTTGAAAAAGGCCATTTTCCAACCTGCCCTGACAGGGGATCGAACCCGAGACCTCTGGGAGGCGGACTAGCATGGCACTATTGCCACGAAGTCCGTCAAATATTGCCGTCCCGGCAATAGGAGATTCCGTTCTGTATGTAATACTTATATCAATTCATTGGTTGGTAGTCACATTTCTTATACACATCAACTTACTAATACGATGAACTGTTGCTATGGAAACATCACCTCTTTTAACCCATAAAATCATATTGATACGGTCAAAACTGCCGAACAATTCACGTTTGCCAAAAGTGATAGTTTTTCACAAATTTGCGAAGAAAAGCTTTATGTTTTTAATTTAAACTGTAAACAATAGTTCACAAAATAGTCAGAACGGATATCTAGAGCTTGGTCAAGACATCATTTTAAATGATATATCCGTTTCCTTTCAAATATAATTTTAAATCGGGGCATCACTGGGCCCCTCAAATTCAAGTATCCCTTAACAAATCATGAATACATCTTATAGCGCTTATCCGTGATAGTATGTTTATTAACTGCCTCCGTGGTGTAGTGGTTAGAGCGTTCGGCTCATGCCCGGAGGTAGCGGATTCGATTCCCGGCGGGGGCAACGACTTTGTGGTGTTGTCCTAGTTTGGTTAGGACATTGCAGGCTGATCACCTGATTGTCTGATAAGTAAGATGATCCGTGCTTTGGAGGGCACGTTAAGCCGTCGGTCCCGGTCACTGTCTTTGACATTGTTCGTTACCTAAAACCATGTCAGAGGCCTTTAAAGGCGGTTTAAAAACTCTGACACTAGTGTTTACGCACACGATAAGAAGAATACTTCTTATAGCGCTTTGTCTGCCCCATTAGGGGAATGGCGTGATTGTATGTGTATTTTACAGGAAACACAAACTGCGGAGATATATCTTCCACACATTGGATCTATTTGCGAAAGTTAGTATTGTCTCAGCGGTATTGTTTTAATAATTAGACCAGGCTTCAATTAGCCAGCTGTACAAATAAGACGTAGACTGGGTCTGATGGAAGTTACATGTCTCATCTATCAAGACTATTTGTAAGTTTATTTAGCCTTGATGACGTCAGTGTTGAATACAACATGTTATTTAGCCTTATTTCTCCAACGAGTTTTGTAAAAGACAACTAAGAGAGGTAACATTATAAGAGCACAAGGGATAACTTCAAGATGCTTGTAATTCGGCAACTGCATTCCCCAGGAGGGTTGAGATCAGGCAGGCTGGGGTCTAAAACCAGAGCCTAAAGATGTATTTGCGTTCCCGCATTTTAAGGTTCCATACCCCAAAGGGGTAGGGTAAAACGGAACCCTATTACTGAATTACTCCAATGGCTCTGGTAGTACAGAGAGGGTCGTGCTCCTGCAGTAGAGACAAAAAGACCTGATGATGATGATAAATATACTCTACTAACTGTACCCGCGAGCTTCGCTCCCCGTAGGAATTCCGGGATATAAAGTACCCTATGTCCTTCCCCGAGTCTCAAACTATATTCTTAATAAATTTCATCCAAATCGGTTCAGTTGTTTCAGCGTGAAGAGGTAACAAACAAATATACAAACTCACTTTCACATTTATAATATTAGTAGGATAGTAGGATTACTTGTACTCTATTACAACAATCTACAATCCTTAGTGTCTCAACATTTTAATGGAAACACTGTACAAAATGCCAAACCATATAAAAAATATCTTCGTACTGTTAAATAAAATCCGCCTTTTTTCGCAAGACACAAAATTCAACGTTTCGAACGTACGGTCACTTTGTATCCCTCATCAGTGAAAAGCGCAATGGAGCGAACGTTCTAAGCATGAGGCCATGGATGATAAATCAGTAGATATAGCAACGGTGCTCAAGAAAATAATGCTTGTATCTGGTGCCTTCCAAAGCGCGGACTAAAAATAAATAAGCGGCCAAGTGCGAGTCAGACTCGCCCATGAAGGGTTCCGTAGTAGTATTTTTTTTTTAATTTTTATATTTGGGTTGATTGAATGACATATTAAAAAAAAACTTCTTACTAGATCTTGTTCAAACCAATTTTTGCTGATAGTTTTCATGGTAATGAACATGATATATTTTTTTTAGTTTTATCATTTTCTTATTTTAGAAGTTACGGGGGGGACACAGTTTTTTCCACTTTGGAAGTGTCTCTCGCGCAAAGTATTCAGTTTAGAATAAAATGATATTAGAAACATCAATATCATTTCTGAAGACCTATACATAGATACCCCATACGTATGGGTTTGATAAAAAAAAATTTTTGAGTTTCAGTTCTAAGTATGGGGAACCCCCAAAATGTATTGTATTTTTTCTATTTTTGTGTCAAAACCTTAATGCGGTTCACATAATACATCTATTTACTAAGTTTCAACAGTATAGCTCTTATAGTTTCGGAAAAAAGTGGCTGTGACATACGGACGGACAGACAGACAGACATGACGAATCTATAAGGGTTCCGTTTTGCCATTTGGCTACTGAGCCCTAAAAAGGAAACTACGTTGATTCAATCTTATATTTACTGCTAATACTGCTAATTGTTGATACAAATATACATATTGAGATATTTTTGTGTCTCCACCAGTATGACTTCAAGTTTTAAACTTTACTACATAACTAAATTTTTAACAAAAAAACCAACTTTATTTTCTCTCTTCAGTTTCTTCCATCTCTAAAGATTTGCATTCTATCTTCACCAAATTAATAGGAAACTTAGTACTTATAAAAGGTATTCACATGGATCAAGAATCATCAAAATCGTTTTACAAGTGGTGAAGATATTGAATTGATAACCTCCGCCTTTTTTGAAGTGAGTTAAAAAGCGGCACGTCATAGCTTAGTTTCCGTTGTTGTGTCAAGTAAAATTGAAGGCTACGAAAACATGATAAAGTCTAATTTGGTTTAATATTGAAATAGGACTGCTCATAGTGTTGCGGCTCGATAGTCAACTATCGATAGTATTGCTTTATACAACGTGGAAGGGACACTAATAAATCGAACCACAGGCTATACTAGATCACTATATTATAATGAGAATAATACATACATACTATCACGTCTTTATCACTAATGGGGCAGACAGAGCATTTTGGGTCTTGCGGTTCTATGCAGAGCCCAGGGCCGCAAGACCCAAAAGCCACTTTTAGCGTCATGGTGGGCGAGAAGATGGAAAAGCAATCAATACAGTGATGGGTTGCTAGCCGCATCGCCTGTTTACATGATTTGCATTTTTGCCCATTCCCTCGATCGGCTTTTACGATCTGCATGTCATGTAAAATCTGTTATTTTAATTTAATTATACAATTACAGTGGTCTAGCATAGCCCGTGGGTCGATTTATTACGGGTATGTTCCTTCCTCGTCATTCTCGTATACTGCATCAACTAATGATAAGGTAATTAGTTTTAAAAAATTGTGATGAGCAGCTGATACATTCTTAGCTTTTTCTTTTCTCCCAGACCAGCGTGGCTATATTTAAGTAATTTACATACATACATACATACTATCACGTCTTTATCACTAATGGGGCAGACAGAGCATTTTGGGTCTTGCGGTTCTATGCAGAGCCCAGGGCCGCAAGACCCAAAAGCCACTTTTAGCGTCATGGTGGGCGAGAAGATGGAAAAGCAATCAATACAGTGATGGGTTGCTAGCCGCATCGCCTGTTAACATGATTTGCATTTTTGCCCATTCCCTCGATCGGCTTTTACGATCTGCATGTCATGTAAAATCTGTTATTTTAATTTAATTATACAATTACAGTGGTCTAGCATAGCCCGTGGGTCGATTTATTACGGGTATGTTCCTTCCTCGTCATTCTCGTATACTGCAACAAATAATGATAGGGTAATTAGTTAAAAAAAATTGTGATGAGCAGCTGATACATTCTTAGCTTTTTCTTTTCTTCTAGACCAGCGTGGCTATATTTAAGTGATTTAACTTAAATAAATGGACTTGTGGCAATTTTCACGTTGTGTTTTGTTATTACTAATGCGACATGTTCAGTAAATGTTATATCATTGCACGCGGCAGGCAAATTTCATAAGGATAATAAAATAATCCTTTTCGTGCCGCGTCCAAAGCTTTATCTCATTTATAAACCCGAATATCAAAGGCGACCTACGGTTTATTTGCAAGCGTTTATAGGGTCGCGTGGAGTGAAGAAGGGCTGTCCTGATTTAATTATATTGTTTTTTACACTTGGTGGGATTAATCAAAAACACGGGGAAAGTCAAATTCTTCCCGGTTACAGCGGAAAAGGCCTGGTCGGCAAAAATACTTTTTGAAGCTTTTAACCGAATAAGTTTTTTTGGAACGGAGTTCCTTATTGCGCGTTGCGAAAGGAGGCTAGACGGAAAAAATTAAGACCAAAAGTTGTAACGACACTTTTTCTTATAGTTGTAAGCCGTGCGGCGTGCACGTGTTTCTCTCTCTCTCTCTCTCTCTCCTAATGAATCGAAAGGAACTTCGTTCCATCCGGGTGTCCCTTGACACCTCTCAAGATTTTTATTAATAATTTTTGTACAAGCTTTTATTGTGGAGCCAAAATACTTATATTAAAATGAGGTTCCATTGACCACCTTCCGTCTCCGTGATCAAATCCTAGGCATCGTTTACCATAAAGTGCTCATCAAAATAAATCAAACAAGTCTTACTCAATGAGGTAATGTGGTTTTATAACTGCATTCCGTCGAATATCTCCCGGATCCATCATCAGAACAGCTCATTGACTTCATAATATTGTATTGTCATCAGACTTACACAAGTATGCAAAATTTCAGCTAAATCGGTTCAGGACAACTGGTTGAAAATTGAGTTGCAAGATTTGACCTAAACAAACATTCATACATGCATACATACAAGATGATATATAGCAAGTTAAATTAAAGCTTGTAAAAATAAACCCTGTAGCAAAATCTGTTAGCATTCAGTGCATCAGTCTCATCGCCGACACGCTAAGAAGAAATACAAGTTTATTTGCAAGGCAAATAAAAAAAACTTTCTCGCGATCCCTTTTGAACGGCTGAACTGATTTCCATCAAACCTAGAAACATATTGAAATCGACCCCAAGCTGATGTCCTCCTTGAAGTGTCCGTCAACGGCGAACCTTGGGTTAAGTTCGTAGATGCGAGCGTATGTGGCTCGCAAAGCCAAATTTAGTTTTGAAGGTGCGGTTGCAGGACGCACAATGCAACTGACCTAAGGAATTGTATGTATATGTATAGGAAGGCTTTGGTTGAGTTTTCTTAAGGAAGCGCTTGGAATCGAGTTCCCGAATTCGATTTTCTTCATATTTAGTAACAGCGTCCTTAACAGAGTTGCGCCAATTTACTCTCTGTTTAGCAAACTCTTCCCAGTTCTCCGGTGAGATATGGCATGCGGAGAGGTGACGATGACACAGACCGACACAGATATACATACTCGTCAAACTTATAACACCCGTCCTTTTTTGGAAGTCGGTTAAAATCTAACGAGAGATATATATTAAAACTATTTTAACACGGTATTTCGAAACAGTCCTAGTTGTTCTTTGTACATTAACTTTGTACAAAAAGACAAGTGTAATGACGGACTTATAGCCTTATCATCTTATTCATAAAAAAACGATGCCTCAACCAACTAAAGTTAAAATAATAATATGTTTTGTCTCGAATTTTCTTGAGTTATTTTAGTCAAATAGTCAAATCAATTTGATTGTCAATTTTTATGAAAGGGGTTAGTCTTTAACTCTCAATCAACCAACCGGGTGAAGTGGAGAAAGACATGTGAGAAACTTGAATAGATTTCTAAATAAGTATAATGACCCAGTTTCGACGCTTCAGTTTCCGACTTAAGTTCGTTAAAAGTAAAAAAAATGAGACTCAAGTAAGCAATAAAAACTTATTTTACAGTCTCCAGCTTTGTCGAGTTTAAAGTGAACTGTGATATCGCTCCGTCTCGAGATTACAGGCAGCGGCTATTGCATCGTAGGGTTGGTGCATGCTAGTAATGATTTTTCATCTCATCTACTCGAAAAACGATGTTTTCATCCCAAACATTTGGAGCTAAAGTTACCGCTGATTCTCTTGGGATTGAAAACTGGCAAAGAAAATCTCTAGGGATTAAAACACAATTTGAAAACTGAACCAAAAACAATGTAGGCAGTCCAGCAAAAAAAAAAGAATTTAGTTATAAAACAATTAAATATAGGGCACAGGCATCGCAATTTTTAAATTTGGAATACTTATCGTCGTGACTCAAGTAAGCAATAAAAACTTATTTTACAGTCGCCAGCTTTGTCGAGTTTAAAGTGAACCGTGATATCGCTCCGTCTCGAGATTACAGGCAGCGGCTATTGCATCGTAGGGTTGGTGCATGCTAGTAATAATTATTCATCTCATCTACTCGAAAAACGATGTTTTCATCCCAAACATTTGAGTTAAAGTTACCGCTGATTTTCCGAGATTGAAAGTGGTAAAGAAAATCTCTAGGGATTAAAACACAAATTGAAAACTGAACCAAAAATAATGCTGGCAGTCCAGCAAAAGAAAAATAATTTAGTTATAAAACAATTAAGTTTTGGGCACAGGCATCGCAATTTTTTAAATTTGAAATACTTATCGTCGTGACTTAAGTAAGCAATAAAAACTTATTTTACAGTCTCCAGCTTGTCGAGTTTAAAGTGAACCGTGATATCGCTCTGTCTCGAGATTACAGGCAGCGGCTATTGCATCGTAGGGTTGGTGCATGCTAGTAATAATTTTTTAACTCATCTACTCGAAAAACGATGTTTTCATAGCAAAACATTTGGAGCTAAAGTTACTGCTGGTTCTCTCGGGATTTGAACGTGGAAAAGAAAATCTTTAAAAGCAACATACATACAAAGGTAGATGGCCACAAAGATAGAGAACGACCTAAAAAGACGTGGAGGGAATGTGTAAGGCGGGACATGGAGGAAAGGGGGGTTAGTACAAATATGGTTATAGATAGAAAACTGTGGAGGGAGTTGACATACAGAGCCGACCCCAAATAGGGATAAGGCGAGGAAGAAGATGATGATGATAACATTTTCGTGGCCTTAGAGTCTTGCGGCCCTGGGATTATGTCTGTTAAAAGCCGCAAGATCCAAAATGCTATGTCTATGCCATTAGAGATACGTGATGGTATGTATGTATACTGCTCTAAAAAAAGGCATACTTCAAGCTTAGTGAAGTGACTTTAAGCAGCTAAAATAATCTGACACCAGTGTTTACAGACGAAAAAAATGCATTTTTTTCTGTTTCAGGTAAATCTTAAACACATATTTAAGCACACGTGTGTGTGAAGTCTACATATTTTAGTAAGTACTTGTGTTTATTAACCGTCTTTAAAAAAAGAAGAGTAGTAGTATGTTCATCGATTATTCAGAGACGCCTGGACCGAAATTTACTTTTTGTTTGAAAGGGCATGCTTGTCAGTGAACGTCGGTAAAGTTTGGGGTAGTTTGGGGGTGAAGTCGGTATTTAATAAAAAAAAAATTAAGTTTAATTTTATGCTTGAATTTAACGTTTTTGAATATTTAATTGGTTTGTTGTTTTTAAAGTATTAACTCCTAAAACACATTCAATTTTCAAACTACCATTCTCTCCGTTTATCTTCATCATCATCATCTCTCTCATCTTTTTAGTCTCCACTGCAAGAGCACGAGCCTCTTTGTACTCTCTTGTCATACTTGGCCAAAGCAGCTAAAAGATTTGACCTACACTCTTCACATTGGTCGGAGCAATTGGTCATCAAAGAGCAGCATTGTTTAGCTTATATTTCCTAAGTCGCCCTCCAAGATATTCACGGGAAGACTTGGAGTTAATGGTTTCACTTATCTACAACAACACAATACAAGTAGTACCAACGGGGAAGTACCACACTCGCACAGAAAAACGGCGTCTGAGTAGTAGCTTCACCGCTTCTATGCTTCGTTCAGTGAGTGAGAGAGCCGGGGCTCCCCCCTCCCTCCCCCTTCTGAGGAGGGCAAGAAAAGCCGGTAACGCTCATTTTAACCCTGCTATTGTAGTTGTCCGTGGACAGCGATCACTTCCCAACAAGTGACGGCCAGTTTGTTCGTTTGCCGCACTATAACTTTAAAAAAACAAGCTTATGAGAAGCAGTGCATGGTCAGTTCCTTCGACACAGTTATGAATTATCTTATAAACTACACCGCAATTCTGACAACGAATATGGTACTGTAAGGTACTGGCAAGTGAGAGAGAGACGGAACGCTTTAGCATGGCCGGTGCTGAAGCACTCCGTCGCTCTCTTTCGCTCTAGCAAATGACGGTGAGCGATAGAAAAGGATAGTGGCACAGAAAAGTGCTGTTTCGTGCTAATATAGACCAACCCTAACGAAAACATCAATCCGCCAAGTTTTGCCAGCTCGTATATCGCATATTAATCAAGTTCTAGTTACTTAAACTAGAACGTTATACGAAATACGGGCTACTCACGTGAAATGTCAGCGCCATGTTTTGACTTAAAAAATTATTACCTATACACGGTGATTGTTTATCGGTTTTGGAGCCGAAGGCTACTTCATAGGCATCGTTATTAAGACCTAATTAGCTAGTCAAAATAAAAATTTAGTAACAAAAAAAGATGACTAAAACTCGAAAGCAAAATTGTGAGTACCGCCGCCATACACCGCCCGCCGGCCGGCGTAGGTCATCGACATCCACGCAGCTGTTTTGGCCGGCATAACTACGTGGTCTCGATCGAAAATCATTTAAGCAACTTTTTTATCTTATGACATACATAAATTTGGATTACGTATATGGATAGAGGAATTTATTTACTATACGACATTTTTTTTCCAAAACCAATGAAAAGTCAGCATGTATATCTATTCATATAATTAAACAATAAAAATGTGTCTTTCCATTAAATATATTTCAAAAAAAATAATTGTGCAGTGAAGACTTTGTAATAGAGTAAGAATTAAAAAAAGAGTGTCTGTTTGTCGGTTTGTCTGTACATTCACGCTAATCTCCGGAAATACAGGACGGATTCGAATTAAACTTATTAAACTTATTGTCCTTTTTTATTGAGTACAAATATTTTAAGGGGTGATTCAGACCATCATTTTAAGCAACTTTTCCCAATAAATGTACATCGAAATACGAAAAAAAAAATTAGGTTTTCATAGAAACCGAAGTAGTCACGTGATATCATTACTATGGAAAATGAAAATTATTTTTTCGTATTTCGATATACAAATATTGGGAAAAGTTGTTCGAAATGATGGACTGAATCACCCCTTGAAATATTTGTACTTAATAAAAAAGGACATTGTATAGCTGTTAAGCCTAGGCAACATATGGGTATAATCGATTTTGAAATATGTAATGCCTGATGCAAAACCACAATTGTCCAGCAAATCACGATTTAGTAAAAGTTGTTCAGCCTGATGAGCATTATCCATAGTCATAAAGACCACGCAAACGAAGTCTGGGGCTTCGGCTAGTACGTAATATTACGCTGCCACACCGGAGGTCTTGCGTTCGATCCTCGGTCAGGTAAAGATGGAAAATTATCGTTTTCTGATTCACCTAGGTCTAGGATGTTTATCTATATAATAATATGTATTTTTTATAAAATGTCTCGAACTTACTTTAGGGCTGTGTGATTTGTCCGTATATATCTATTTATTTAAATTACCTAAACCTTCCTTAGAGCTCCGTCTTATTATAAAACGCAGACTCTTTGTTACTAGGTTTAAACCCTTATCCAACCAAATCAAGTTGACATCTAGTAATATGTCACTGTCTCATCTGAAAATGTCAACTTGATTTGGTCGGATAATGGTTTAGACCTAGTAACAAAGTTAGTCTGCGTTTTATAATAAGACAAAATGTGACTAGAGACATGACATCTTCAGATTGTGTCAAGTTAATTTTAGACTTCAAAAACCTTAACAGAAACTTTGTCCTTAAAATAAGAGTGTAAAAATGTTCACTTCTTCTCAAACATTTTCCGATAAGACTCTCGAATCTCAAGTACCATTCTTTGCATTACCCAGATCGTAAGAAATACCCCAACTCCGCCAGCCCTATACGCAAACGAATTTATTTACAATTTTCCTTATGAAATACTTTGAACGTTCCACGAGAATTTATTGAGGGACTTTTCAAAAGTAATAGAAGTTTCGAGGAGACTTCACTTGAAGATGTTTTGATACAATTTCATATATTTTAACTCTTTTTCGATACTCGACTTTTGGTGAGCCGTAAAATTTCAGACTTATTGTATAATTGTGCTAAGTCTATATGAAGAAAGGTCTTTTTAATATTTTTTTGAGATACAGGTTCTTTCACAAAATGCCTTTTTGCTACATTTGTATATGAGTACATCAAAGTGTCAATAAACAACGAAAACTAAATAAAAGTGTTAATACGAACTAAGAAGTATAGAACTTTGGTTTATGCGAAGTTAAAAGAAAAATTGATGGTCGTGTGGTTTCCTGCAGAGTAGAATAGAGCCACTCTAAGTCCTCCCGTGGATGTCGTAGAAGGCGACTTAGGAATAAACATCAATAAAACCTCTCCAACCCGTTTGGCCAGGGAAGAGAGTGAAGGCCAAGTCCTCTGGCTGCTCTGGCTGCTCTGGCCTAGTATGGCTCTAGTAGTACAGAGAGGGTCGTGCTCCTGCAGTGAAGACAAAAAGACCTGATGATAAAATAACAAGTCAAACTATAAGCAGTTCATAATAATAATATCACGTACTTATAATCATTTGAAACAAAAAAGGCAACCTCAATGTCTGGTCTTTTCAGTTCAAATGCACCAAAACATACTTTCTGAATATTAATGCTAAATTTTATCTATTTAGCGTCAAAAACATCAAAACTAATATAAGATAAGATACCTAATATAAAATTTCTTTATTGCACCAACTAAGTATGACAATAATTAAAAGTACAGTACCTGGGCGACCGAGCTTTGCTCGGTTACATCTCAAATATTAACTAATTTTTTTAAACTTGTCTAAGAAAAACGCATGAAAACTCGAAAACACGCATCTTCCCAAACATAAAACTAATCTAGATCGATTGTTTACCCCCGAAAACCCCCATATACAAATTTTCAGCGAAATCGTTAGAGCCGTTTTCGAGATCACAGAAATTTATAAATATATACTTAAATAAATATATAGTACCTGGGCGACCGAGTTTTGCTCGGTTACATTTCAAACATTAACAATTTTTTTTTAAACTTGGCTAAAAACAATGCAAAATAAAAAATTATATATTAACTTAAACATAAAAAAAAAACAAAAGTAAGTCACCGAGTGGGATTCGAACCCGTAACACTCTTTTTAGCGGTCGGTATCCTTAACCGCTGAGCTAAAAACAAGGCGGTCGGCGCGACGAAATTAGCGACCATATTCTGCGTGGAAAGAAAAACGCATGAAAACTCGAAAACACGCATTTTCCCAAACATAAAACTAATCTAGATCGATTTTTTACCCCCGAAAACCCCCATATACAAATTTTCAGCGAAATCGTTAGAGCCGTTTTCGAGATCACAGAAATTTATAAATAAATATATATATATATATATATATATAAATACAAGAATTGCTCGTTTAAAGGTATAAGATTTGAAATATAGTAGGTACAAAGGCGGACTATAGACTATATTAGTATGTATGTGCACACGATTCTTATTAGAGGAGTTTCCTCGATTACTCAAGGAATTCCATCATTATATCTTCTCCTGGTGAAACCTTTCAAATAAAAAGCATTTTTTCTAAATCGATTAAAAACAGATAAGTTGTTAAGGAACATAATTAAAAATCATATAACATTAGAATTGACAAGCATTTTTTAAAATCACTTAAAAAGTACAGTTTAACATTCTGTATTTTTTATAAAAAAATTATTTTAAACTTTCTACAATTCCTGATATAGTACCTATACTAGTTTATACATACCTTCATGTATTTATTTTACTAACGACATACTTCATCGCGACTTATAGGGGACTATGGGTAACATAATAATATATTTTATAGAGTTAAGGCCCCTTTATGACCTAATATATTTTATTGGCCAGTAGTTTATTTTTTTCCGAACTTCAAAAATAAATTGTATTTTTTTTAACTAATTTTGTTTTGATAGACAAAATTTGATATAAAGAAATAAATATAAAAACTACGAATTAACCTTTATATATATTTCGTCTGTGTTTTTATTATACAAGTATTATCACAAACGTGTGAATATTACTGATAACATTTACATAAGATAGAAATATCTAAATTCTTATTATTCAGAAAATGTAAATATAAATAAATAATATATACGGACCAACTAAACAGATTGAGCTAGCAATACAGAATAATAACTCAACGATTTTATATTTTATAACAAATGCATATGTAGATAAACATCTTCCCATATATGCAATGTAGATCAACAAGAGACCAACTTTATTACCGCGACAACCTATCGACCGACCGCCCACATCTATGCTATAGAACGATTTATTACGCCAACGAATTAATTCATTAGGTAAGAGTACTCATACAAATCTCTAATTTAATTTCAATAATGTCATATGCATGTATGTTGGTTATTCAAATCTAGCTCTGGACTGTTGCCAACTCCATTTGCAGTGTAGAAGCTGAATATTATGGGATTATGTCATATTTTTGAGTATCGTGAAAATGGGAATAGAATTTCATCGAAAATCAACCATTTGTTTCTAAGAGTACAATTGACATCTATATCTATATCTATACATATAATAAAACAGTAAAAAAATTGTGTCTGTACATTAAATATATTTCCAAAAAAAATATTGGGAGCGATGGAGACGTAGTAATAGAGTAAGAAATTAAAAAAAAATGATTGTCTGTTTGTCTGTTTGTCTGTTTGTCTGTTTGTCTGTTTGTCTGTTTGTCTGTATGTCTGTATGTCTGTTTGTCGGTTTGTCTGTTTGTACACGCTAATCTCCGGAAATACTGGACGGATTCGAATAAAACTTTTTTTGTTATATAGCTATTAAGCCTGGGCAACATATAGGGTATAAATGATTTTGGAAAATGGAACGCCTGATGCAGAACCATAATGGTCCAGCTAAACTATAAGAGATATAAAAATGCCGCCTTAGTAAAAGTTGTTCAGCCTGATGAGCATTTTCCAGAGACATAAAGTCCACGCGAACGAAGTCGCGGGCTTCGGCTAGTCGAAAATAGTAGTGATGAAGTCCTAAAAAAAATAGACTTGACGAATGGAAAAATATTTTAGACCCATCGGTTAGATAATTGAAAAATATTGCACACGTATTTTTTATTTTCGCTGAGAATCAAAAAATGACAAAGATACAGCGCATTAAAATTTCACATGAAGCCTAGGTACGATTTTAACTTACCGTTACCGGTGACTTCGCAAGCTCCCACTTTGGAACTTAGATGCTCCGTAGATAGTGAATTTTTACTTTTTTGGTAAACTGAACTAAAAAATATGGGTCCATTATTTTTGAGTAATCTAAAAGACGGACTAATTACAATCATACTTTTCAGACCCTGTCGTCACCCCTAAAGTTAAAAAAAAAGTAGTAAAGTAAAGTTTCGATGTTTGTGAGTTTGGATTATATTCATGCAAAATTTCATTCTTAACATTTCTGGCGGTTTTGCGTGATTGGGTAAACATCTATACCAAAAACCCGTGATTTTAAGCATTCACCCCCAATAACCCCCAAAACACGGACAAAAATAAAAATTATTGCTTGTTAGACAGTATTCAGCAAGACATCTAAAGCTAGAAACTATAAAAATTAAATTCAAACCGCGATTCCAATTGAAAATACGACAAACACACGTGAATTTCTAAAACAGTGTCATCGTCACCTCTATGCGTCGTAACTCTATGGTTTTATATGTTTTATTGTTCAGTTCGGATAGGGGTCATAAAAGTTTGGGACCAATGGGGGACCAAAATGGGTCGTAGTAAAACTAAAACCGATTTAGGCTTCCGTATAACTAATGGTTATTTTACAATCATTGATAAAAATGTACGTGGGCTGTTTGTACGTTAAGGGAATGAAGAACGAGTTTTTTTATTAGCTTTTTATAGTGGTCCGATTTCGATTTAAAGGGCTAGTTTTAATAGTTACTTAAATAGTTTCTCTTTTTGTTTCGTCAATTATTCTTAGTTTATCTTGGTTAACTTTGGAGAACAGAAGCTACAATTGACCGAGTGAGCGAAGCGTCTCAGTTTCGAGATTGGCTGAAAATATTTTTGTCTGCCTGTCCGTCAGTTTTTTTGTCCGGCTGTTCCCGCCTACGGGTCGAATTTTCTAACCGATTCTACTGAAATTTTGTGAGTCAGTTCGTAAATTATACAATGTCCTTTTTTATTAAGTACAAATATTTTAAGGGGTGATTCAGTCCATAATTTTGAACAACTTTTCCCAGTAAATTTTTTTCGTAATACGAAAAAATAATTTTTATTTTCTATAGTAATGATATCACGTGACTACTTTGATTTCTATGAAAACCAAAAAATTTTTTTTCCTATTTCGATATACATTTATTGGGAAAAGTTGTTCAAAATGATGGTCTGATTCACCCCTTAAAATATTTGTACTTAATTAAAAAGGACATTGTATAGAACAAGCTGTACCCGCGGGCTTCGCTCTCCGTGGGAATTTCGGGATAAAAAGTACTTTATGGCCTTTCTCGAGTCTCAAACTATATCTCTACCAAATTTCATCCAAATCGGTTCAGTAGTTTAAGCGTGAAGTACCTCTTCACAAGGTAACAAACAAACAAATAAATATACAAACTCACTTCCGCATTTATAATATTAGTAGGAAGTAGGATTTTCTTATGGATTCAGTTTTTTGAAATTTTTCAAACTGGCGGAAATATGGAAGGGGGGGTTGAATATTTAAAAATATGATATTACCGCTAATTCGAATTTTTTTTCAAAAATTTCACCAAACTTTTTTATATTTTGTCTGAACAACTTTTTTATCTTATAAAAAACGTAGGTAGTCTTTTAACCCCCTAAATAGGTTAGAAGTCAAAGTCTATCTAACGGATGGACCGATTTCGATGCAGTTTTGGAACGTAGTTCCTTTTCGGATAGTACGGACTTAGCAGATGGGGGTGAGCTAGGAGAAAAAAAGTGTAAGATTTTTCCATCACGAAATTTTCAGGTGCTGAAAATTTTTAGGGGTTTTTTAGGGCTCTAATTTTTATTACTTCGTTCCAACCGAGTGTTCCTCGAAACTTAGTTTTAACGTAAACATGTTTTCTTGCGGTATTTCTTAGCTGTTAAATGAAAATCGGTTTAACCATTCAAAAGTTATCAGGATGAACGCTTGAAAGTCGGCGTTTTTCAATCTAACTGGCAAATACACTTGTAAACTACAAAGCAAAATTGTCTTCCATTCCTTAGCACCTATTTCTCTTAAAGTATAAAATATAATTCTTCAACAACTAGCACTAAAATCTAGAATTTTTGGTGACATTTCCCTAAAATAACGCTGCAAGGTAAAATATAGAGTTACACATTTTCAGACTGTAAGTCACACATTTTCACATCTCAAATGTTAGCTACGTGTTATATAAGCTATTTTTCCCCTCAGTCTATTTTCCCGGTCAGTAATATAAAGATGACCGGATGGCTTTATATTTCAACCCACGCCGTTGAGTTTTAGTGCTACGCGATCACATGCGACATTATCTATTGGAAATTATGTAGAGTTACGAAAAAATAGACAGGACAATGAACAAGAATTGTGTTTTCGTTTTTAATAAAGATGTAGAAAAAAAAGCAAGGAAGTAGAAAA
This sequence comes from Acrobasis consociella, assembly GCA_963555685.1. Lineage (NCBI taxonomy): Eukaryota > Metazoa > Arthropoda > Insecta > Lepidoptera > Pyralidae > Acrobasis > Acrobasis consociella. Next base: position 3,335,507 of record OY743118.1, read on the forward strand.
ATAACCGGCCAAGAGTCTGTACACTTTTTGTTTCTCATAGCTTGAAGTTTCAAAACAAAGTAGAAAAAACCGTCCAAAAGTAAGTCGGACAATAAATATCACTATTGTGTGGGAACCACATTTAAATGTTTATTTTAGTTTGTTTTAATATTTATTGTTAAAGCGGCAACTGAAAAATATAATCTCTGAAAATGTCAACAGTCTACTGTTCATAACATAGGTACAGCCTGTTGATAGATAGACAGACAGACAGACTGACAGATACACAGACGGACACAGAAATCTTAGTAATAGGAGTTACATTCTTCGTAGTCGCAAACACACTGGCTGGAGTGCAGCGGTGCTTCCTTGTTGTAGATGAAAGCATATTTTGATCATTTTGATAATTACACAATCCGCATTTCATATAACTACACACATACTGCCACAGAAAGTCGCCTTAAATGATATACATACATACATACTATCACGTCTTTATCCCTCATGGGGCAGACAGAGCATTTTGGGTCTTGCGGTTCATGCAGAGCCGAGGGCCGCAAGACCCAAAAGCCACTTTTAGCGTCATGGTGGGCGAGAAGATGGAAAAGCAATCAATACAGTGATGGATTGCTAGCCGCATCGCCTGTTAACATGATTTGCATTTTTGCCCATTCCCTCGATCGGCTTTTACGATCTGCGTGGGAAGAGAAGCAGCTGGTACATTCTAAGTTTTTTTATTTCTTTCAGACCAGCATGGGAAAATTAAATGATAAATTAAATTAAATGATATTTCAGCAGTTTTTCCATATCTATCTTACATAACTCTGTGGGACATACCTTTAGTTTGTCCCAACGGAGTAACGCTTGAGTATAAAAGTTTGCGGTACATTTCCCACCAAACGAACGCAAAAGACGGCCAAAACAAGTTAATATGATGACCATTGGGTTTAACGTAAAATAAAACCGGGTTTAAATGCCTAGGGCCTCTGTTTGCGTAGTAAAACTATGTTTTTATTGGGGTTTTACAAGTTAAGTGGGGTTTTGAAAGCCGTTAGGAGTAAAGTTATTTTTTTATTTGTGCCGGTTCTACGTAAGTACTAGTATATATTTTGTGTCGTATAGTGCTAAGTGATTAGATGAATATGTTAAGTAAGATATGAATGTCCATGAATACACCAATATAGCTCCAACGGGAGATCAGCGCTGGAGGTTCGCTGCAAAACCCAGCATATGCTGAGTTATAGACCATATAAAATAAAATAAATAAATATATAGGGACAAATCACACAGATTAAACCGTTTAGTCGCATAATGTCAAAAGCGCAAAATGGCAAAAGAGCAAAATGGTAATAGCGCAAAATGGTAAAAGCGCATAATGGTACAAGAGCAAAATGGTAAGAGCGCAGAATGGTAAAGATTTCAGTGCTGTAGTATATGAGCTGCCAGGCCTATATTAACATCATATTGGTGAATTGTAACTCCCTATCAAGTAATAAAATACAATAAAACGTAAACAGCTTTTCAGATTATCTTATTTTTTAAAATCATATAAGTAATCAACGTATGTTTATTTAGGAGGTCACAATTCAAATCCGAGTAACACACATCACCATAGTCCAGAATAGGAAGAATAAGAGTTTGAATAAGCATAGTTTTTATGTTTATAAATGCCCAGGACTACTAAAACTATGTTTTTATTGGGGTTTTACAAGTTAAGTGGGTTTTGAAAGCCGTTAGGAGTAAAGTTATTTTTTTATTTGTGCCGGTTCTACGTAAGTACTAGTATATATTCTGTGTCGTATAGTGCTAAGTGAATAATATAGTGCTAAGTGATTAGATGAATATGCTAAGTAAGATATTATGAATGTCCGTAAATACACCAATATAGCTCCAACGGGAGATCGGCGCTGGGGGTTCGCTGCAAAACCCAGCATATGCTGAGTTATAGACCATATAAAATAAAATAAATAAATATATAGGGACAAATCACACAGATTAAACCGTTTAGGCGCATAATGTCAAAAGCGCAAAATGGTAAAAGAGCAAAATGGTAATAGCGCAAAATGGTAAAAGCGCATAATGGTACAAGAGCAAAATGGTAAGACCGCAGAATGGTAAAGATTTCAGTGCTGTAGTATATGAGCTGCCAGGCCTATATTAACATCATATTGGTGAATTGTAACTCCCTATCAAGTAATAAAATACAATAAAACGTGAACAGCCTTTCATATTATCTTATTTTTCAAAATCATATAAGTAATCAACATATGTTTATTTAGGAGGTCACAATTCAAATCCGAATAACACACATCACCATAGTCCAGAATAGGAAGAATAAGAGTTTGAATGAGCATGGTTTTTATGTTTATAAATGCCCAGGACTACTAAAACTATGTTTTTATTGGGGTTTTACAAGTTAGGTTGGGTTTTGAAAGCCGTTAGGAGTAAAGTTATTTATTTTTTTGTGCCGGTTCTACGTAAGTACTCGTATTTATTTTGCGCCGGTATGTGAATAAGCAAAGTTAGTAGTGAATAGTATAGTGCTAAGTGATTAGTGAGTATGTTAAGTAGATATGAATGTCCATGAATACACCAATATGGCTCCAACGGGAGATCAGCGCTGGGGGTTCGCTGCAAAACCCAGCATATGCTGAGTTAGAGACCATATAAAAAAAATATATATTTATAGGGACAAATCACACAGATTAAACCGTTTAGGTGCATAATGTCAAAAGCGCAAAATGGTAAAAGAGCAAAATGGTAATAGCGCAAAATGGTAAAAGCGCATAATGGTACAAGAGCAAAATGGTAAGAGCGCAGAATGGTAAAGATTTCCGTGCATAGTACATGAGCTGTCGGGCCTATATTAACATCATATTGGTGAATTGTAACTCCCTATCAAGTAATAAAATACAATAAAACGTGAACAGCCTTTCATATTATCTTATTTTTCAAAATCATATAAGTAATCAACATATGTTTATTTAGGAGGTCACAATTCAAATCCGAATAACACACATCACCATAGTCCAGAATAGGAAGAATAAGAGTTTGAATAAGCATAGTTTTTATGTTTATAAATGCCCAGGACTACTAAAACTATGTTTTTATTGGGGTTTTACAAGTTAGGTTGGGTTTTGAAAGCCTTTAGAAGTAAAGTTATTTATTTTTTTGTGCCGGTTCTACGTAAGTACTCGTATTTATTTTGCGCCGGTATGTGAATAAGCAAAGTTAGTAGTGAATAGTATAGTGCTAAGTGATTAGTGAGTATGTTAAGTAGATATGAATGTCCATGAATACACCAATATGGCTCCAACGGGAGATCAGCGCTGGGGGTTCGCTGCAAAACCCAGCATATGCTGAGTTAGAGACCATATAAAAAAAATATATATTTATAGGGACAAATCACACAGATTAAACCGTTTAGGTGCATAATGTCAAAAGCGCAAAATGGTAAAAGAGCAAAATGGTAATAGCGCAAAATGGTAAAAGCGCATAATGGTACAAGAGCAAAATGGTAAGAGCGCAGAATGGTAAAGATTTCCGTGCATAGTACATGAGCTGTCAGGCCTATATTAACATCATATTGGTGAATTGTAACTCCCTATCAAGTAATAAAATACAATAAAACGTGAACAGCCTTTCATATTATCTTATTTTTCAAAATCATATAAGTAATCAACATATGTTTATTTAGGAGGTCACAATTCAAATCCGAATAACACACATCACCATAGTCCAGAATAGGAAGAATAAGAGTTTGAATGAGCATAGTTTTTATGTTTATAAATGCCCAGGACTACTAAAACTATGTTTTTATTGGGGTTTTACAAGTTAAGTGGGGTTTTGAAAGCCGTTAGGAGTAAAGTTATTTTTTTATTTGTGCCGGTATGTGAATAAGCATAGTAGTGAATAGTATAGTGCTAAGTGATTAGTAAGTATGTTAAGTAGATATGAATGTCCATGAATACACCAATATGGCTCCAACGGGAGATCAGCGCTGGAGTTTCGCTGCAAAACCCAGCATATGCTGAGTTACAGACCATATAAAATAAAATAAATAAATATATAGGGACAAATCACACGGATTAAACTACCAAGTCGCTGCTACTCCTAACTCTCTCCCTGAGGATGTTCGTCTAAACCGATCGAAACTGTTGGCCTTTTTTGACAACACTACTTAAGTAAAATGGTGGTAAAATACCGAATTATGCCACCTTTTAAATAATATTTTATTAGTTTTAGTTTCGTTCGATCGAAATAAATGTTGATATTATAAACGGTACTGTTTCCTTTTACAAATGTAGGCATTCAAAAAAGCTATCTTCTTTCCCGAAATTATAAATTTAAAAAAAATTAAATAATCAAAATTTGCATTTTTCGGCAACTCTGTTGACGTTTGTTCTTTTAATTTTTTTCGTACGAAATTATTTAAAAAAATTTAGATTTTCATCCTACATAAACACGGAAAATTTTTTTTAGCTCTTTAGGTAGATTATTGGAAAATATTGAAGACGTGTTTTTTATTTTCTTCGATTAGCAAATAATGACGAAGATAAAAAGCTTTTAAATTTCGTTCGACTTCAAAAATATTTTTAGGCCTGTTATACTAGTTGATTTAAATTTGATTTGATTTCAATTTAATTTGTATGGAAAGTCAAAAATTTTTTTTTTTTATATTCGAATATAGTATGTTCCCTGGGAAAAGTTGTTCAGAATCATGGACTGAATTCACCCTTGAAATAGTTTCATGATAAACATTCAAATATATAACCTCCTTTTTTGAAGTCGGTTAAAACAAAACAATTCGTAAATACGTAAAGCTTGTGCAATAATATATTATCTGTGAAATAAACGCGAGAACACAGTTTTCCGAGTCGATAAGCATCGGTGATAGACAGGCTTCCGATGTGAATCTCTTGTTTTTAGGGATCCGTTTTATTTTGTTGAAAGTTTTTAAGTGATGACACTGATTTGGTGTGGAAAGTTGTAAATATGAGGATCAAAGGAACAGAAATAGGAGACGAAATAAAAGGTATGATTGTGTAAATTAGGATATTACTAGTAAGCGGAGTCTAACATCAATTCTACTCAACTCTATATTATCCACATAATCGGTACAGCATGAAAGTCGCATCCATTTTTAACCGGCATCCAAGAAAAGGAGGAGGTTATCAATTTGCGCGATTTTATGTATGTTCACCGATTATTCGAAGATGCGTGGACCGACTTGAAATTTTTTTTTTTGTTTGAATGGGTATACTTCCGGGATGGTCCTATAGAAATTTTCATGGTATAATAAAATAAGGTATTCTTTTCCCGTGACAGCTGATGACGTAGGTGGAACTTGACTACGTCATCAGTTTGATATGTTGCCACTGTGTGAAATTGAATTACCCGAGCGTAATGCATTTTTGAACTTTTTATACCAATTTCGAATTAATAATCCACTATATCAATTTATAAAATATTGAATTGATTAATCACGCGAGAATCGCGAGATACTAAATAACTAAATTACTTTAATATTTTATTTAATATTTAGGAACTAATTGAGAAAGTCCTTAAATTTAGTGAAAAGAACAATCAGTGGCAACACTTTGTGACGTAGTCAAGTTCCATCTCGGGAAGAGAATACCTGTTTTATTTATTATACCATGGAAATTTTGTCAAAATCTGCAACGGTCGCGGACTATCGCAAACGGTCGCGTAATACGTCAAACTGGCACAAATGGCGACAGTCACCGACAGGTGTCGCAAATATACTGTCGTGCATCTGTAAGAGCTCTAAGAATGTAACATTTGATATGACCAAGGGTCGAGTAAAATGTAAGATACCTTATACCTTTAAACGAGCGATTCTTGTATATTTATTTATATATTTCTGTGATCTCGAAAACGGCTCTAACGATTTCGCAGAAAATTGGTATATGGGGGTTTTCGGGGGTAAACTCTAGATCTAGATTAGTCTTGTGTTTGGGAAAACGCGTATTTTCGATGTTTGAGATGTAACCGAGCAAAGCTAGGTCGCCCAGGTACTTTATATTTATTTATCTATATTACTTTACCTAGAGTGGAGAAGAACTGATGTCAGACTTTTCAAGTTGACTTAAGGCGTCCGACATTATATGAAAACTGCTATAAAATAATGACAGCCATTTCTATGAACGCACTAATAGATTTTCGGTTTAATTATATAAGGTCTAACAAAATATACTGAAACTATTTTAAGGGTTAATACAGTCCGTGATACTGAACAACTTTCTCCAAGGAACGTATAACGAAATATGAAAAGTATTTTGTTCTCCCGTACAAGTTGACCGATCAGCTGATCCAAGTTTGTATGGAAAGTCAAACATTTTTCATATTTCACTATGTTATTTACTATCACGGACTGAATTCACCTTTAAAATAGTTTTAGTATATTTTGTTAGACCATATAAAACATTAAAAATTCATGAAGAAAAAAGTTAGATATTTTTAGCAGCAGGAATTATTGTCAAAATTTTTAAAAACATAAATGCATGATTATGATTGGTAATACAAAGCTTCATTGTTTGTTCATGAATAATAATACTATAGTGGTTTAAAACAGGTATTAAAACCGAAATTTTACAGCAGAGTACTTTTTATTGCACCATTTTACGAGCCCCATCATTGTATTATATACTCTCATTGTCAACATCATAAATATGAAATTTTATAGAACATTAAATATACGGAACACAGTCTATAAAACGCAACGCATCCTTGCTTACTCCAGGACCTTACTTATTTCCTTTGGATTGTATGGTCTAATTTTCTGGCGGGAACAATATTCTATTTAAGGGCCGGGCACACCAATCCGGATTAGCGAAAAGATATTTTTTATGGTACCTACTCGTAGGTATTATGAAAAATTATAGTATGGATTTGACATTGTCAATTTTTTTGTTATCATCGATATATCGCCAGAAACTCCGTTTTAAACAATCAAAGGACCTGCCTGCACCAACCTTTGATTGTATAGTTAGGGTTAGGAATAAAGAAGATAAAAAAAATATATGGGCTCCAAAGAACAGTATTCAGAGCCGTAAAATAATTTAAAAAGAATTGTCGATATATTGTTTAGTGACTACCTACTTCCCTATGTAAACCACGCGATTACTAAGATAGCTAATGTGCTTAACTTTTTCTCGAAATTTATTATAATTATCGTACAAGTATGATACATCAACAAAAGTGTATGAGGACAGATAAGAAGGAACAAGGGGTTACTGCAAATATGGTTAATGATATTTACTTACTTCTTACTTCCCTCGAGGACAATTTTCCGCAACATGCTATTTTCCAGGAAGTCAAATCAGATCCTTTTTTTTAAACGACAAAACAAACAGTTTCTATGGGATTTTGCATGAAATACAGGCAGATAACGTCATAGTTTTTTGGAGTCAAATAGCGCTCTTATTATTAGTTTTTCTGCAATAATAAATTTAATATCACGTTAAGATGGATATGTTCAAAGATAAGTGACATTATTTTGCGACGTTTTATTTTGTTTTCAGTACAAAATAATTAATTTTTGACTTAGGAAAATGCCCGAATTTACCTGTTCCGTTTTGCGTGGGGAGCTGACGCCGGCCTCAGTTCTCGAACCAGCCCGGCTCCTGCAGGAAGCCTAGAACGCCTGCTGGCGCTCTGCACGCTTCCGCCATGGTTTCCGGATGTTCTAGGAACCTTCTTCTATGGTTCATTAACCATGAAGGTTACTAAAGCATCTTGATTAATGACAGAAAGAAATAGAGAGAATTGACATACTTCTTCATTTTATATTTAAGAGCTGGGCTCTTGTCGGTGGAGTGCTTTCCATGTCTCTCTTCCTTCCGCTAAGTTCTTAACCTCTTTATATGTTTTCACGTTTAATTTTTCTTCTATTTGGTCTATAAATAACATACAGACCCCAAATATAGAAAAGGCGAGAAAGATAATGATGATGAAACATGTTGTAATAGTTGAATTATTTGTATTAGTGTAAAACATTAACACCTGTAACAAACTCTGTACAGTCTATATAATGTCCTTTTTTATTAAGTACAAATATTTTTTAGGGGTGAATCAGACCATCATTTTGAACAACTTTTCCCAATAAATGTATATCGAAATAGGAAAAATTTTCTTTTTCCATATCATTAATATGGAAAAAGAAAATTATTTTTTCGTATTTCGATAAAAATTTACTGGCAAAAGTTGTTCAAAATTATGGACGAATCACCCCTTAAAATATTTGTACTTAATAAAAAAGGACATTGTATATTTTTTTACTTTCATCCATTGTGTTTTACTACAGCTGATAACGAATAAGAAATTGTCATTCATTATTTATATGTACTTATCAAACCAACGTACAAAAGAATAAAATACAACTAAAAGAGTGCATGAAAAGCTCTCAAAGAAAAAAACGTTTTCAAAAAGTAAAACTTATCTCTATTGTACGTCACCAACCTTATCTTGTCTTGCCCCATCCGCTTTTCATATGTTTTTTTTCTTATATCTCGGAGGGGAGAAATTGGGGTGAGAAAAATGAGCAATAGTTTAATTTTGCTATTATCCATTTGCCGCCGCTGATGTGTTTTTGGTGTTCTTTTATACAGTTCTTTTGCTTTTAGAAAAAATACAATCATCTTTTCTTAATCCTACTTCCTACTAATATTATAAATGCGAAAGTGAGTTTGTATAGTTGTTTGTTTGTTACCTTTCACTCTTAAACTACTGAACCGATTTGGATGAAATCTGGTATGGATATAGTTTGAGACTCGAGGAAGGACATAGAATACTTTTTATCCTGAAATTCCAACGGGGAGCGAAGCCCGCGGGTACAGCTAGTAGCGGGTACAATATATTTCGTATTTCCTTCTTTTTTTGGTTGCCTGTAAGAGAATTCTTCGGTGACAAGGCCGCCTCTTGTCATTACATGTTGTTTTACTAAAGTACCTATTCCAAAATTGTAAATTTCTTTTGATGCAATAAAGTTTTTTGTATTGTATTGAATTATAATAAGTCACTGACACAGTCCAGCGGATTAGCTCATTAAAATGGCAGTGAGCGGGACACATAGCGTGACTAACCGATGGCCGATGGGGCAAAATGGTTCTCGAATGGCGACCACGTACAGGTAAGTTAAGCGTAGGAAACCCACACACAAGGTGGTCTGATGACCTGACCAAGGTCACTGGAAGGCGCTGAATGCAAGCCGCTCTAGATCGTTCATTTTGGAAATCTTTGGGAGAGGCCTATGTCCAGCAGTGGACGTTATGCGGCTGAAATGATGATGATGATGTTGCAATCATTGTGAACTAATTTTCCCAATTAATGTTAATATCTACACGATGTTTCAGAATAACGAATTTGTATCCCCTCACAAAAAAGAGGGGTGTTTGACGATAATGTCTGTCGGTCTGTGTGTCTATTCGTGTCATCGTAGCGCTTAAATGGAAAGACCAATCTCGATACAGTTTCTTTTACAAAAATGCAAGTTCCCTTGCATTGGTTTTAGCTATGTTTGATAAAAATCTCTTGGTCTATCTCTTCTTGCAACCGTCTTCAGGAGTCCAGTTTGGTACCAAAGTGGCCCAGAATGGGATGCGTTCGACAAACCTGACCCGCCCAATCCCACTTTGATTTAGCGGCTTTGTATCTGACAACAGTAATGCCAGTTGATATATTGTTGTACGGGGACGATACTTTTTGTATTTCTTATTTGCTTTCTTGAGTAATTCATTATTATTTATTCACATCGGAATGATAAACATTAATTATTTCGCTTTTTTAAAGCACCGTGTACTTAAAATTAGCAAGCGCAGTTAAAACATTTTATTTATAATAAAATTATGTAAAAAGGCTTCATTTTCAATTTTTAAAATTTATTTACGGCTAACTGCGCCCTGCTGAGTTACACCAGGATGTCAGCTCCTTGCGTGCCAAATTTGATCAATCCTAGCTGTTTGCCCGTGAAGAAGTAACAAACATACAACATACATACATACATACATACTATCACGTCTTTATTCCTAATGGGGCAGACAGAGCATTTTGGGTCTTGCGGCTCTATGCAGAGCCTAGGGCCGCAAGACTCAAAAGCCACTTTTAGCGTCATGGTGAGCAAGAAGATGGAAAAGCAATCAATACAGTGACGGGTTGCTAGCCGCATCGCCTGTTGAAATGATTCCCATTTTTGCCCATTCCCTCGATCGGCTTTTACGATCTGCGCGGGAAGAGAAGCAGCTGGTACATTCTAAGTTTTTTCGTTTCTCCCAGACCAGCATGGGAGTAATGGGCATGGGCAGCAATGCATACAACACACACACACATAAACTTACGCCTATATAAGAGTTATATTTTTTAAATTTAAAAACCGAAACCGAATACTTCCTCAGACTACACAACTGATTTTGATAAAAAAATTATGGAACCACCTCGCAAGTTATACCCCTTCAATCAAAGAAAGAATTTTCGAAACTAGTCCATCCATAAAAAAAAGATCGCGAACGATGGACGATCGACGAATTGAAAACATCTCCTCCTTTTTTTGGAAATCGGTTAAAACTGGACAAAAAATTATTTCTAAATGAAAAATCCTGAAATTACACTTCTAGGAATGAAACGTCTCCTTTTATAAAACGTTAGAGGAATAAGATGAAAGTCGAACAAAGTCGGGTTAAGTTCAAACATAGTTAAGGAAGTTAACTGTAACATTAATTAGGTTTCCCGATCTCCACCTTGTATTCTATTTCTTGGGGAAATTCAGGCTTTCATCTAGCCTTTGATCTCATTATGATATAATGTCGGCCAGCAAGCGAAAATCTTGATCTTGCATTTTAGATCTTAGCCAATATTTGTGTCATATCTTATACCTATAAACGAGCAATTATTGTATATTTATATATTTATAAATTTCTGTGATCTCGAAAACGGCTCTAACGATTTCGCAGAAAATTGGCGGCGAATATGGGGCTTTTTGGGGGTAAACAATCGATCAAGATTAGTCTTATGTTTGGAAAAAGGCGTGTTTTCGAGTTTTCATACGTTTTTCTTTCACGCAGAATATGGTCGCTAATTTCGTCGCGCCGGCCGCTATCCGTTTTCGCTCAGCAGTTTAGGATGCGAACCGCTAGAAAGAGTGTTACGGGTTACAATCCCACTCGGTGACTTACTTTTGTTTTTTTTATGTTTAAGTTTATATATAATTTTTTATTTTGTATTGTTTTTAGATAAGTTTTTTTAATATTAGATATATTTTTATATTAGATAAGATTCTATAACATAAATAAATATATACGGACAAATTGAACACTGAAAAACACTGATTGAACTAGCCCTAAAGTAATTTCAAGACTTGTGTTATGGGATACTAACTCAACGATACTATATTTTATAACAATTAATTATATAAACTTATATAGGTGCCGCGTGGTTTTCAGCAGAGGGCCACTCCAAGACCTCCCGTGGATGTCGTAGAAGGCGACTTAGGGAATACAAGCTAAACAAAGCTTATAAACATCAATTAATAATCAGTTAGGTAGGTATGACAGCATCTTTATAAGCATACGTGATGAGCACAATGATATATCTTATACCTTTAAACGAGCAATTCTTGTATGTATATATGTTTATTTATAAATTTCTGTAATCTCGAAAACGGCTCTAACGATTTCGCTGAAAATTTGTATATGGGGGGTTTTCGGGGGTAAATAATCGATCTAGATTAGTTTTATGTTTGGGAAAACGCGTGTTTTCGAGTTTTCATGCGTTCTTCTTTCCACGCAGAACATGGTCGCTAATTACGGCGCGCCGACCGCCTTGATTTTAGCTCAGTGGTTAAGGATATCAACTGCTAGAAAAAGTGTTACGGGTTCGAATCCCACTCGGTGACTTACTTTTTTTTAATTTTATGTTTAAGTTTATATATAATTTTTTATTTTGCATTATTTTTAGACAAGTTTAAACAAAATAGATAATGTTTGAGATGTAACCGAGCAAAGTTCGGTCGGCCAGGTACTATTTAATTAATAAGCAAATGATTTATTTTGTAATTTTACGCATCACGTACTAACTGGACGTGTACATTCAATATAACACTGTACAATGTTTTACTATAAATACTCTGCAACAATCAAATAAATTATCCAGTATCCCGTTGCCATTTCTGGCTTGTAGACGGTGATGGATCGAACAAAATCCCATGGGTTTCATTAGTACCTTAGTGGTCACTTTAGTCCTACTATCCTATTCCTACTTTTCCTATTTCTTACTTTTTCTACTAATATTATAAATGCGAAAGTGAGTTTGTATATTTATTTGTTTGTTGTTTGTTACCACTTCAAGCTTCAGCCATTGAACCTATTTACATGAAATTTGATATGGATATAGTTTGATACCCAGGGAAGGACATAGGATAGTTTTTATCCCAAAATTCCCACAGGGAGCAAAGCCCACGGACATAGCTAGTATATTATAAACCTTAACGAAAACTATCTAGAGACGCTCTTATCTTAAATCACACCCCACTTTCCCTCACCTAAAATAATCCGACCTTTGACCTCATTTGCAAACTTTTCACATAAAAAGCTAATGGTGCCACCATCACCACCATATCATGCCAAAAAACTTATCTTAAAATCTGAACAAAAAGGACTCTCCCTAGGGAAATAATATGAAAAAGACAAATCGGCGAGGAGATTGCGCCCGGTCAGATTTCCACTGTTTAGGGCCGCATGAAAAATGACCACATGTGTGGACGGGTGGAGGGTTTTAGGGTTCTTTCGGGGACTTTTAAGTTGTAAAAATTATATTTTATATACATACATACATACATACTATCACGTTTTTATTCCTATCGGGGACTACAGTGATCCGTCCGCAGACGGATCACTTTATAAAACAAAATAGAGATGGGTTGCTAGCCACATTGCCTTTTAAAAAAATTTGCATTTTCGCCCAGTTCCTCGATCGGCTTCTACAGCCTAAGACGTATATTCATTTTTTTTTTCTTCTCTATCAAACCATCATGTGTCTTACATATAATAAAACAGTTAAAATATTTTGTTTGTACATTTAGTGTTTTCGACTGAAATGGACAGAGGGACACGTAAAAAAAATAATAGAAAGCAAAAAAATATTTTTAATTTTTTGTCTGTCTGTGCGTATGAGAAACTTTTTTTGTTATATACGGACATATCACACTAATTGAGCTAGCCCCAAAGTAAGTTTAAACTTATATTATGGGATACTAACTCAACGATACTATATTTTATAATAGATACATACATAGGTATGTATCTATTAATAAACACCCAAGACCCAGGACAATTTGAAAAAGGCCATTTTCAAACTTGATAGTAAAGAAAATAAAACTTAGTACAGAACCCATATCATAATGACTGACACTCTCTTAACCCTTTTTCATTTAGACATACATGGATTTTATATCTCAAGAGATAGACTTGATACGGTCGGACAGATATTTTGTTAGAAAATGAAGTTTAACACTGAACACAAGTCAAATAACAATTACCTGCCAAGTGCGTGTCGGAACACGCGTATAGAAAACGAAACAATGGATGTAATCAGACAGCATTGTGCTAAACAGGGTTTTCACCAAATTCACAAATTTCCGAGCTGCCTTATTACTGCACTGGGGCTAATGAGAGACGGGGGACTATTCTAAAATACAAACATACATACCAAAGCATCTATTCTGAGATACAAACATACATACCAAAGCATCTATTCTGAGATACAAACATACATACCAAAACATCTATTCTGAGATACAAACATACATACCAAAGCAGCAGATGAAAGAAGGTTGCACGTTGCAGAGATGAGGATGTTGAGATGGATGTATGGTGTAACACGAAGAAACAAGATCAAGAATGAGCTTATAAGAGGAACTGCAAAAGTGGCACCTGCAACTTAAAAATTAAGGACAAATGTGTTAGGCTGGCATGTACTTGTTAAGAGAGGTGAAGAACTACGGATATCAAATCTACTTAACATCGATTAGAATATATAGTTCCGCGACTCATCACTAGATGGTGTCGTTGGAGTTTTTTTTAATTTGCTTGGCAAATGAACTTGTTTACAAGGCCTAAGATGTTTGTTAAAAAGGGATCAAAGGGGAAGGCCTAGAATGAGATAGACGGACGACGTTTGTTTTTTTACAAGGATTAGAAATTCCCGGGTAGAATTTCCCTTACCTTTTGGGTAAGGAATCCTAAATAGATGCTTGTTAAAATAAAAGTAATAACACAACAGGATGTCGTGTGACATGTCCGAACTAATGACCCCCTTACGCAGAATGTTACTGGATGTAGCTAATAAAAAGAAAACATTCTCTAAATGAGCTTATTATGTTCGAAAAGTTCATCATTAAAACAATAAGCGGCCAAGTGCGAGTCGGACTCGCCCATGAAGGGTTCCGTAGTAGTATTTTTTTTAATTTTTATAATTGAGTTGATTGAATGAAAGGTAAATTGCAGTTTATGACATATTAAAAAAAACTTCTTACTAGATCTTGTTCAAACCAATTTTCGCTGGTAGTTTTCATGGTAATGAACATAATATATTTTTTTTGGTTTTATCATTCTCTTATTTTAGAAGTTACGGGGGGGGGGGACACACACTTTTTTCCACTTTGGAAGTGTCTCTCGCGCACAGTATTCGGTTTAAAATAAAATGATATTAGAAACCTTAATATCATTTTTGATACCTATCCATAGATACCCCACACGTATGGGTTTGATGAAAAATAAATTTTTGAGTTTCAGTTCTAAGTATGGGGAACCCCCAAAATTTATTGTTTTTTTTTCTATTTTTGTGTCAAAACCTTAATGCGGTTCACATAATACATCTACTTACCAAGTTTCAACAGTATAGGTCTTATAGTTTCGGAAAAAAGTGGCTGTGACATACGGACGGACAGACAGACAGACAGACAGACATGACGAATCTATAAGGGTTCCGTTTTTGCCATTTGGCTACGGAACCCTAAAAATGTACTTATCTACTTCCACCAATGTTTAGGTACAAAAGCACTGTTGTAGGTAGTTAAGAGTGCTCTTACCCTAGACTTCTCCATACAAACGTAGTCTACGTTTAATCTTGAAACCACATGTCAGATTTCGGTAAAAATTGGTAATGTTAAAGAAATTGCAATTATATAGGGTAATAACTGGTTTCCTACACTAAAATTATGAACTGGAAAGAAAATATAACGATTTAGAAGTTTCCCATACTGATGGTCGAAAATGATATAACACACTATATTCTATTTCAAGTTCATATTTTTGGAAACCATTTATTACCCTAGATAATTGCAATATCTTTGAAATTACAAAATTTTGCCGAAATGGGGCATGTCGTTTCGAAATAAAACGTAACTACGTTTGTATGGAAAATTGTATTTTGGTCTAGGGTAAGGGGACTCCTGTAGTTTATTTGCACTCTACAATTTATTTAGCTATTTTGAAATTTCTTAAGAAATAAGTAGCACCGGCTTTATTTGTAGGGTACGTACGTATATGTTTTCAAGTTTAACCAATAAAATAAATAAAATTATAAAGTAGTAAATAAATTTTATAATTATTACTTATCAATTAACGAGACATCGAAAAATCTAAAATTCTGACATGTCAATGTTGAGAGTAATTCACTACCTCAAACGCTCTGCTTATGAATAAATCCTAAACTAAAGTATATACTCCAAATTTTTTAAAGAGTTAATTATACAACGCGGGAGGGACATACCCTTAATAAATCGAACCACGGGCTATACTAGATCACCATAGTATAATGATGTTAAAATAACAATCAAAAACAAAAATAAATTCCACCTTTCGATTACAAAATGCCCTTTAGTACTGAAATGCCGATTTTTTGTTTATTTTTTTACTGTTATTTTATCATGAGTACCTGGGCGACCGAGTTTTGCTCGGTTACATCTCAAACATTAACTATATTTTTTTAAACTTGTCTAAAAACAATACAAAATAAAAAATGATATATAAACTTGAACATAAAAAAACAAAAGTCAGTCACCGAGTGGGATTCGAACCCGTAACACTCTTTCTAGCGGTCCGAATCCTTAACTGAGCCAAAACGGATAGCGGCCGGCGCGACGAAATTAGCGACCATATTCTGCGTGGAAAGAAAAACGTATGAAAACTCGAAAACACGCGTTCTCCTAAACATAAGACTAATCTAGATCGATTGTTTACCCCCGAAAACCCCCATATACCAATTTTCTGCGAAATCGTTAGAGCCGTTTTCGAGATCACAGAAATTTATATACATATATACAAATAAATATACAAGAATTGCTCGTTTAAAGGTATAAGATTATACTAAAATGATTATAGCCCCTGGTTCGATTTATAAAGGGTCCCTTCCATGTTGCAGAAGTTCAGCTGTTAAGGTCAATGCTTACAATGAAAATAAAAAGCCGGCGCGACGCACCAATGTACTCTGCGAGTGTACGCAAGCGGCGTCTTTGATCGAGCCACCGCTGTCAATGTCGGGTCTCCAGGCGTTCAACTATTTGGGCAATGGACGTACAGTAAAAAGCGTGCGTTAGTTGAAATAGAGTGCGAGATAACCCCCGCATATAATTCTGTTCACGTAGGCTGCCGCCGCGGATAACTTAGTTTATGTGAGGTTCACACAGTAACGCTTCGAAGGGAACTTTACAACTATGTTCATTTTTAATAATTTGATATATTCCTAAGCCAAAAATAAATTATTTTTACTGATAACAAAATAAAACGTCGCAAAATAATGTCACTTGTCTTTGAATTTTAATGTAAATTAAAATTTATTATTGCAGAAAAAGCGATGAAAACTGATGATAACAGCGCTTTTAGACTCTAAAAAACTATGACGTCATGTGCTTGTATTTCATACAAAATCGCAGTGCTTTTTGACTCCAAAAGCTATGACGTCATGTGCCTGTATTTCATACAAAAACGCATAGAAACTGTTTGTTTTGACGTTAGAAAAAAGTATCTAATTTGAATTGTTTGAAAAAAGTGTGTTTTCCAAAACTAAAAACCGAATGTAAATATTATTTTGTATTTTGTATTTTGTATTGTATTGTAGTGTATATAAACCTACATTACCACTGACTCACTCACTCACTGACAGAGTTGTTTGCCCTGTTGCCGGTTGGGAGGGGTTTAGGTTGATATGTGGTCGTATAGAAGGTGCTCCAGTGAGTACCAGAAAAATCTGACATTTGAAGATCTGCAGAAACCTGATGTGGAAGGGGTATGGCCTGCAAAAACGGTTGGGGTGTGATTTTTTTTCTAAAATGTAGGGCGTTGTAAGCAATTTGCGAGCGTCATTTGTTTTTTGATTTTTTTCAAAATCCAAGATGGCCGCCATACAAGGACAATTTTCCTCTATACAAACTTACCCATTTTCTGAAATGGAAACATATTTTAGCCGCACGAAAGACCGCGGGCTGCTTGCAGCCCGCGCAACGCCCGAAAACCTAGTATTATTTTGTAGTGTATTGTAGTGAGTAGTTTTTTAATCTTTATTTTAGTTGTTAATATATAATTATATTTCGTCTTAATAAAAAATTTACCTTTTGCAAAACCGACTTCACTCCCAAATTACATTTCTGATTTTCATAAGATTTCTATAAGACTAAATGACAAGTATATCCGTTTAAACAAAAAAAGAATTTTTGAAATCGGTTCAGGCGTCTTCGAATAACCGGTAATCTATACATTTGTTAAAACAGTAAAAAAGTGTGTTTGTACATTAAATACATTTCCAAAAAAAAAATTGGCAGCGATGGTTACATAGTAATTAAGTAAAAAATTTAAAAAATGTCTATCTGTTTGTATATGCAAAATACTGGACGGATTCAAATGAAACTTTTTTTGTTGTATAGCTGTTAAGCCTGAGCAACGTATAGGGTATTATTGTTTTTGGAAAATGGAACAGCTGATGCAGAACCGTAATGGTCCAGCTAAACTATAAGAAATATAAAAATGACGCCTTAGCAAAAGTTGTTCAGCCTGATGAGCATTTTCCAGAGACATAAAGTCCACGTGAACGAAGCCGTAGGCTTCGGTTAGTCATACATAAAAAAATCCCGACGAATTAATGACTACCTCCATTTTGGAAGTAAGTAAAAAAAATCCACAATGATAGTCAAATTACTAAACGTAAAGGCATCAACAGAGAGGGGTCATCAACTCTACATTTAGGACAGGGACGAAATCAAGTTTTAAGGGTCCATCAAACCTTATCGAAACCTCTGAATTAAGACAATAGTCGTGAGCGTAAAACCAAAGGGCTGGCGTCTTTTGTTTATGTCGGTTTACTGTTAATATTCTGATTTTGAGATTTAGACGTTTTTGTGAGTTAGTCTCGAATGGTCTTAAATGCAAATAGTCTATATGAAAAGTCGTCTAAAAAGCATCTCGGAACTCGTTTAAATAGCAACTTGTCTAAGTTGCAAGTAGTCTCAAATGTTATTTTGACTAAATTGCAGCTGGTCACCTATGTTATTATGTTTTTACTGTGAGTTAGTCTCAAATGGTCTTAATAAATAAATAAAATAAAATATCTTTATTTCGGACCTTTTTTGTCCATAGAAAATTATAACAATACACTAGTCTTCTCCCCTCCCACATTCACCAACTACATATATCACTATTTATATCATATCACATTAATATGTATTTGTACTTAAGCACAAGTAGTCTATGTAGCAACTCGTCTAAAACGCTCATTGTCTAAATCGCATGACGTCATAGTCGTCACAAAATGAGGTGGTCTTAAGAGTCCCCCGACCCTAGACTTCTCCATACAAACGTAGTCTACGTTTAATTTTGAAACCACATGTCAGATTCCGGTAAAAATTGGTTATTGTAAAGAAATTGCAATTATCTAGGGTTATAACTGGTTTCCTATACTAAATTATGAACTGGAAAGAAAATATAACGATTTAAAAGTTTCCCATACTAATGGTCAAAAATGATATAAAACACTATATTTTATTTCAAGTTCATATTTTTAATGTCGGAAACTAGTTATAAACCTAGATAATTGCAATATCTTTGAAATTACAAAATTTTGCCCAAATCGGACATGTCGTTTTGAAATAAAACGTAGACTACGTTTGTATGGAAAGTTGTATTTTGGTCTAGGGTCGGGGGACCCTTAAGTAATATTTCTTCATAATTATGACATTGTCTAAACGAAAACTAGTCTAAATATGAGGTGGTCCTTTCGTCCATGAATGAGACTTTATTGAAGATAATGAGGTTGTTCTGTGTTTTGACTATATGATTTCGCTGAGACAAGTCAGATATCTATATTTTATTTTATCAAAATCAGTGGTGTGTAGTTTAGGGTGAAATCAGTTTTTAGTTTTGAAAAATTAGATTAAATCGATGTACTTAATGGCACGTTACGGAGGCGAACCTAATAATGCATTTAGAGATTTTTTTGATATCTGATTATTTTAAATGTTTTGATGGTTTTAGCAATGGTATTTAGCCTTTTTTCCTTCTAAAGGTTCCTCAACAATCCACTTCAGATGCTCCACTAGTACGGGTACAAATATTTGGATTTTCCTAATACTTTTCAGGTCAAAATAGGGTTTCATGTATGATTTTATTATATTAATTCAGGGTTTTTTAAAGTATTTATTTATTCATTTAATGTTATAAAAATAATTTAACTGTTGTAGTAAATAAATAAATAAATAAAAACTTAAGGTTTTATTATTTAATTTCTTTACTCATTTGAATGATAACTTCACGTATGTATGTATAATTTCATGGTTCAAAACGTTAGCGATTTTTTCATCGTAAAGCAAAATACCTATCATTTATTTAATTTAATAAATTCGAGACAATTTACCACTTTACAAAATCCTCTGACTGAGACGCGAAAACCGTTTCATAGCAAATGCATCCCAGTTTTTCCACCAATGTTCCGTGAAATGGCACAGAAAATAAAAGAAACGATTTGTCTGGAGTAAATCTAGCGGATAGTGTGAATTATGGCTGGAAAGCTGTTTATCTGGGAAGCTGGATGTTGCTCTGTTGGTGGCTGTTCACCGCAAAACTGATTTCTTCTTTGATTTTCTTTTTTACATACATACTATCACGTCTTTATCCCTAATGGGGCAGACAGAGCATTATGGGTCTTGCGGCTCTATGCAGAACCCAGGGCCGCAAGACCCAAAAGCCACTTTTAGCGTCATGGGGGGCGAGAAGATGGAAAAGCCATCAATACAGTGATGGGTTGCTAGCCGCATCGCCTGTTAACATGATTTGCATTTTTGCCCATTCCCTCGATCGGCTTTTACAATCTGTGTGGGAAGAGAAGCAGCTAGTACATTCTAAGTTTTTTTTTTATTTCTCCCAGACCAGCATGGGAGATTTTCTTTTTTAACTTCTGAAAAAGTGGGGTGTTATAAATTTGACGCTAATATCTGTCTATCTTTTGGTCTGTGGTATCGTAGGGTCTAATCTCGATGCATTTTTTTTGACGCACAGCAAATTCCCTTGCAGTGTTTCTTAGCTACGTTTGATCAAAATCGGTTTAGTCGCAGTGCCTGAAATCGCAAAGAAAAATTGCGGCTCCATACAAAATTAAGTACCTACCGTTTCAAAACGTATAAAGCGATGATTTTTTTGCAATTTCAGGGATAGGAGAAACCGATAAATAGAACAACTTGGTGTCGGCTTTAATAACAGTGTCGCGAATTCAATGGGTTTTCCCATCTCAAAAAATGCCCAATACACATAATAAAGTTTTCACTTCGAAAAAAAGTTATTTTTGAAGTCTGTTAAAAAAGTTGTTCAGACAAAAAGTTGCGTCTTTATAAGGATAACAACAAAGATTGACATTTTTGACATGGCTAAATGAAATATGTTGTTTTTTAAAGGTTTCAATACTGAATATTTACGCCGTTTTGAAAAATGACAATAAATGAATCGACAAAATTTTTCTGTATAATTTTCGAACCTTCTCAGAAAGTTTTAAAAGAATCAGTTGAGAAATGCGACCTGTAGGCGAGAACAGCCAGACAGACAGAAAACCTTAACTTAACGCTTTTAGCGTTAAGTTCGCCAATTGTATACAATTTTATATTGTGGTACAATAAAGTTTTGATAAAAAAATAAATAAAACCGAACAGCCGGACAAAAGCATTTTTGCCTAACATCAAAACTGAGTGCTCCCATGCTGGTCTGGGAGAAATAAAAAAACTTAGAATGTACCAGCTGCTTCTCTTCCCACGCAGATCGTAAAAGCCGATCGAGGGAATGGGCAAAAATGCAAATCATGTTAACAGGCGATGCGGCTAGCAACCTATCACTGTATTGATTGCTTTTCCATCTTCTCGCCCACCATGACGCTGAAAGTGGCTTTTGGGTCTTGCGGCCCTGGGCTCTGCATAGAACCGCAAGACCCAAAATGCTCTGTCTGCCCCATTAGGGATAAAGACGTGATAGTATGTATGTATGTATGTATGTATCAAAACTGAGACGCTTCGCTTGTTCGGTCAATTAATTCTGTACCTAACACCAACCTAACGAGGTAAAATTAATAATTGTGCAATATGTTCGCTTTGGACGTCGGCCAAAGGCTTTGGTGTTACGTGACTTTGCTAATGAAAGTGGATTAGAATTCATTAATTGTCTTCTTAGTATGTGTATACAATATCTTTTTTCATCATTATCATCATTTCAGCCGTAAAACGTCTCTCCCGAGGATTTCCTATATGACTGATCTAAAGCGGCTTGCATTTATTTAACTAGGAATTGAACTTGTTCGGTTACGTATAAGTAATAAAAATATTTCATTGTTAGTAAATATTTTTTTTATAAGTTGACCCCCGTGGCGTACTGTTCACTATGCTAGTCCACCACCCAAATATTCCAGGTTCGATCTCTGATCTGGGCAGGTTAGAAAACGGCCTTTTTCAAATTGTTCTGGGTCTTGAATGTTTATCTATATTATGTATTGGTTATAAATTATAGTATCGTTGAGTTAGTATCTCATAACACAAGTCTCGAACTTACTTTGGGGCTAGCTCAATGATTGTAATTTGACCCAATATATTTATTTAATTATCTTCATGATATCAATAAAACATAATTTATGCCTCCTAGAGTAATATTTTCATGTAAATTAAGCTTGCCTGTGCAAATTGAAATTATAACAATGTATTTTCAGTAGTTCATGTCTATGAATGTTTTTGCATTGATTTAGAAGTTAGACGTGCATGAATAACTTTCTACATTTGTGGCCCAAAGTAAAAGATAATAAATTTATTTTTCTACTTCCGTACTTATAATTGTTCTTTACGTAGTTACGAAGACTGCTAAAGAATCTTATACCTTTAAACAAGCAGTTCTTGTATATTTATTTACATATTTATATGTATATTAATTTCTGTGATCTCGAAAACGGCTCTAACGATTGCGCTGAAAATTGGTATATGGGGGTTTTCGGGGATGAAAAATCGATCTAGATTAGTCTTATGTTTGGGAACACGCGTGTTTTCGAGTTTTCATGCGTTTTTCTTTCCACGCAGAATATGGTCTGCCGCTATCCGTTTGGCTCAGCGGTTTAAGTTGCGGACCGCTAGAAATAGTGTTACGGCTGTGGTTACGGGTTCGAATCCCACTCTGTGACCTACTTTTGTTTTTTTTTATGATCAAGTTTATATAATTTTTTATTTTGTATTATTTTTAGACCAGTTTAAAAAAATGTAGTTAATGTTTGAGATGTAACCGAGCAAACCTCGGTCGCCCAGGTACTACAGATAATATGACTTCATAAAAGTCTATACTTTATTGCCCAAAAACGCTCTTGTATCGTTATGTGGTGAAAACGATACTGCTATCAGTCACAGATATACTAAAAGTCAAAATCAAAATCATTTATTTATCTTGGATATTTGTATCACTTTAAATAGGTTAACACTTAAAACTGTCAAACATTCAACATTTTATTTTTTGTTTATCTTTTGTTTTTTATAACTAAATATTATATTTTTTTTTCTAAAACACATTTCATACTCCATTATTAGAATAGTTTCGGCCTTAGGATGAATTCCATGTCGATGGTGTGAGATAAGATGGCTGAGCAATCTCGCTTATTCTTGCATGGCGCCGCGCCAGCTGCTGAAAAATGTCTTCGCTTATAACTTATAACATAGAGCACAAATCTTGCATTGCGTGGCGCTATTGCGGAAGAAATTTCTTCGATTATAACTTAGAGCACACGACTTGCTTGGGAAGTCGCTAGCTGCGGAAAAAATATCTTGCATAGCGTGGTGTTAGCTGCAGAAGAAAATGTCTTGCATAGCGTGGCGATAGCTGCGGAAGAAATGTCTTGCATAGCGTTTTAATTGGTAAATCGCTATCTGCGGTGAAAATGTCTTGCATAGCGTTTCGCTTGGTAAGTCGCTAGCTGCCGAAGAAATGTCTTGCATAGCGTGGCGATAGCTTCGGAAGAAATGTCTTGCATAGCGTTTTACTTGGTAAATCGCTAGCTGCGGTGAAAATGTCTTGCATAGCGTTTTGCTTGGTAAATCGCTAGCTGCGGTGAAAATGTCTTGCATAGCGTTTTGCTTGGTAAATCGCTATCTGCGGTGAAAATGTCTTGCATAGCGTTTTGCTTGGTAAATCGCTAGCTGCGGTGAAAATGTCTTGCATAGCGTTTTGCTTGGTAAATCGCTAGCTGCGGTGAAAATGTCTTGCATAGCGTTTTGCTTGGTAAATCGCTAGCTGCGGTGAAAATGTCTTGCATAGTGTTTTGCTTGGTAAATCGCTAGCTGCGGTGAAAATGTCTTGCATAGCGTTTTGCTTGGTAAATCGCTAGCTGCGGTGAAAATGTCTTGCATAGCGTTTTGCTTGGTAAATCGCTAGCTGCGGTGAAAATGTCTTGCATAGCGTTTTGCTTGGTAAATCGCTAGCTGCGGTAAAAATGTCTTGCATAGCGTTTTGCTTGGTAAATCGCTAGCTGCGGTGAAAATGTCTTGCATAGCGAGGTCCTAGCTGCAGAAAAAATATCTTCGCTTATAACTTAGAACAAACGTCTTGCATGGCGCGCCGCCAGCTGCCTGCGGGAGCCCAGATAAACGAGCAAAAGGAATAAGCCTATTCACAACTGCACGGTTACAAAAGATGCGTGGGGGGCGTTTGAATTTCACTAGGAAATTCCCGCGGAAAATTAGATATGGGTTTTCCATACGAAGTTTAAATAAGTTAGGAGATTTGAGAGTCTAAAATTTAATGAATCCAAAATTATTTTATTTTTAAACATTTAAACTTTTTATTCATCAAAGTCTGTAGGAATTAGTCGGCTATCAACAGATTTTTGATAAAATAACGAAGACATAATTGAAATCAAAAATTGGTATACATTTAATTATTTAAAGTTTTTGTTTATTAAAATCTGTAGAAATTAGTTGGGCATCAATAGATTTTTTATAGAATAACGGTCTACCGTTATTCTAAAATAAAAACCTACTTCTCCCCCAAAATTACACAACTGATTTTGATAAAATTTCTAAAGAACCGTCTGACAAGTATACCTTTTTAAACAAAAAAGAATTATCCAAATCGGTTCAGGCGTCTTTGAATAATCAGTGAAAGCACATAAAAAAGATCGCGATCAAGCGATAAACTTTTCCAAAGTCAAAGTCAAAAAAAATTATTCAATGTAGGATTTCTTTTAAAATTATTTTAGTACAAAAGCTAAAAACTACTAGGACTTCCTTCTTGGAAGTACCGTTCCTGAAATAATGACGATGATAATTTGGTGCTATATAAAAGACACATGATGTACGTAAAGTATCTTATATCATTCGCTTTTAATCAAGCAAAATGTGATTTATCAGTAAGCGGTTACATTAATTAACAAAATAATTAATCATTGTACTCAGTAGGCTTCTGAAATTCGATTACAGTGTAATTAACACATGCTTCATTGATTTTGCTGTCAGATTATATTCAGACATCTCGAATGGCGACCACGTACTGGCAAGCGGAGCGTAGGACACCCACCCACAAGGTGGTCTGACGACCTGACCAAGGGCGCTAGTAGTTGCTGGATCCAAGCCGCTCTAGATCGGTCATTTTAGAAATCGTTAAGAGGAGGCCTATGTCCACCAGTGGATGTTATGCGGCTGAAATGATGATAAAGATGATTCAGTCAATTAGAAATTTACAGAAATTTATTGTTTTGGTCGGTTTATCTTCTATGCTGGTCTGGGAGAAAAGAAAAACTTATGAAATACTTACTGCTTCTCTTCCCGCGCAGATCGTAGAAGCCGATTGAGGGACTTGGCGAAAATGCTCATTTTAATAGGCGATGTAGCTAGCCATCCTGTTTTTTTACTTGATTTTTGGATTTTATATTATAAATGCAAAGAACTTGTATTAAAAATATGTTTTGTTATTTTACATTTTAAAGTAACTTGTTTTATATATTGGCCGGTTAAAAGGCATAGTCATTGATATCTTGAATCTACGTGGCTCTACAGTTAAACAATTAAAAAAATATTGCGCGTTTCTTTTTCTTTCCTTTGCAAACCAAAAAATCCAGAGATTTAAATTTTAAATCACTATTTTAATTTTTTTTCTCAACTAGTCAGATTTAGGTTTTGTTTGCACATAAACATATAAATAACCTCAATAACATTAACAAATATCCTATTAATATTAATATTTTAATTAAGTATATTTACTAGTCTAATTCGGTTTTCTGCGTAAACAGAGACTTAAAAAAAATAAAATAAAAAGTCAAGAAATTATTGTATTGACCGAAAATTTGTCTCAATTCCAGGAGGCGGCATAACCCCCTAGCAGCGGAGCGACCACCGAGGCAGTCCGTGCGGGCCCGCCGGTCTGGTGGGCCCGCCACAAGATAGTTACCACAGTAAGTTTGCTCATCCTACCTACCCATCGAGGCATGACGAAGGGAAAAATATTTTTAGTCCATCGGTTAGATTATTAAAAAATATTGTACTCGTATTTTTTCTTTTCTCTGAGAAACCAAAAATGCACTTATGCACAATTTTTCGCAAGCCCCACTCCGGAACTTTGACGCTCCGTATCTTTGTGAATTTTTACTTTTTTGGTAAACTGAAAAATACGGGTACATTATATTTGGATAATCTAAAAGACGGACTAATTACAATCATACTTTTCGGACCCTGTTGTCACCTCTATTACTAACGTAACAGATACTCAACGCCATATAAACTATTAAAGGACACTTTTTTACTAGTCGTGTGTGCTGCCATCTCTGTGTGCCTATCCCGCAACTAGGTACCAAGGGCTTTCTCAAGCAAATTAGAGATGGCGCTACGGATATCAAGTAGTCGGGGTTTTTTTTAATTTGCTTAGCGAATAAACTTGTGGCTACGGTCAGTAATTTAAAACACTTGATTTTTATTTTGTGTTGCCATCATATAACATGATGGTGATTGCTAAAATTGCTGAAAGATTGCATCAGTACTCACCAACAATTTTTATTTATTATTTTTATTTATTTGTAAAATAACATAAATCTATCCTTACAGTTTTCACCAATGTGATACACAAGCAATAATAATATATTTAATTGACGACCTCCGTGGCGTAGTGGTCAACATGCTAATCCTCCACCCAGAGGTCCCGGATTCGATCCCCGGCCAGGGCAAGTTGGAAAATGGCCTTTTTCAAATTGTACTGGGTCTTGGATGTTTATTTAAATATGTATTCATTATAAAATATAGTACCGTTGAGTTAGTATCCCTTAACACAAGTTTCGAACTTACTTTGGGGCTAGCTCAATCTGTGTAATTTGTCCCTATATATATGTCGCAGTTGAATTGTATAATCCGTTGTTATTCAAAAACTCTAGCTGTTCGGCAATACAGCTCGGTTTTGTAAAACAGCTGAAAATATTTTAGCTCGATTGTCAATGAGTTAACAAAACAGCTAGCGTTGACATAGCATACAGGTTTACCATTATTAAATAAAACTGTGTTACCAAACGAAATAATATATGAGGAGACAATAGTTGTTCTTTATTATTTTTATATTACTCGTGGGATGAAACACCAATGAAGAATGATAATCAGCTCGATGCAATTGGATTAGAAATATAGAACATTTGTAACCCCAACAACTCAATGGCGCAGCGATTTCTTACGGCCGATTGATCCACGTGAATTTTCCATCTTGCCAGAAGGCGGGCGTCGAAATAACAATATAGGATCCAAGCTAAAGATCTGCTTTATTTTTTCAATCTTTTGCACTCCGAAATCACAAACGATGCCCCCGACATCTCTCGATAAAAACAGCTTAGTCCTGGAACGCGGCGAAGAATTTACTTTATAGGAGGCCATATTTGTTGTTATGACACTGACACTTCACAAGTCATAAGACCTACAAGTGGCAGAATTCCGAAATAATCGTTCTACAATCTTACGTTAGCTATTTTGTTAAACGTAACACATTGGACGATCTAGCTGAATGATTTTCAGCTATATTACAAAACTGAGCTGTAATGCCAAACAGCTAGAGTTTTTGAATAACAACGGATTATACAATCCAACTGCGACATATATATATATATATATTTAATCATAACACAAAACACATAATGCAAC
Organism: Acrobasis consociella; assembly: GCA_963555685.1. Lineage (NCBI taxonomy): Eukaryota > Metazoa > Arthropoda > Insecta > Lepidoptera > Pyralidae > Acrobasis > Acrobasis consociella. The sequence goes on from OY743118.1 coordinate 3,363,159, forward strand.
TCTTGTGAATTCGTTCAAAATAAGACTAAACTAAGTATATGCTAGCAACAAGCAATATATCTTTTAGTACGGTGAGGAAAGGATATTCTATAGATTCACTATTGGCAAGCAATGGGTCCGTGAGTCAGCAGTGTTCAATCAATATCCCTAATAAAAGGGTAAAGTATGCATAATATTATTAGAGGGATCTGGCAAAACATGTTTTTCACTGAAAACTCTGCGTCTGGTGAAACTGTTTGTTCAGTTTTTCACCTACCTTTTCGTTTTAGGGTTCCGTACGAAATGGGTAACAAAGGGACCCTATTACTAAGACTCCGCTGTCCGTCCGTCCGTCTGTCTGTCTGTCTATCACCAAGTTGTAGCTCATAAACCGTGATGGCTAGACAGTTTTTTTAATAGATTATGTTTTTTCCTTTGCCGCTAAAACAAAAAATACTATAATTTTTCAAAACTAGAAACTGACTTCACCCCATAGGAGGGAACTACCCGATAACAAATATTTCAAGATTTTATTTTAAAACAGGAGAAAATTCAAATTGGGCCCAAAGTCAAAGTTCCAGCTGTCAGGCGGCCATGAAGTCTATAGTTAGTACTACTAATGGCGATCATTTGTTAGTATGGCATGAAACCTGTGGGGTTATTCCACAACTTTTTATTTCCATTTAAAGATTTATTTCTTTCATACTTTTTTCCCAAGTGCCGGCCAGTCTCCGGCGATGCACTAGGTTGTTAGCACTAGTGACGGTGAGCAATTATTACTATGGCATTAAAAGTGTAGGGCTATTCCACAACGATTTATGGGCTTTTGAAAAGTGATCTTTTTAGACATTTAAAAAAAAAGTGCCAGCCAGAAGACGGCCACAATTCCAATTGTTAGCATTACTAATGGCGATCATTTGTTAGTATGGCATGAAACCTGTGGGGTTATTCCACAACTTTTTATTTTCATTTAAAGATTTATTTCTTTCATACTTTTTTCCCAAGTGCCGGCCAGATTCTGGCGATGCACTAGGTTGTTAGCACTAGTGACGGTGAGCAATTATTACTACGGCATTAAAAGTGTAGGGCCATTCCACGACGATTTATGGGCTTTTGAAAAGTGAACTTTTCACACATTTAAAAAAAAAGTGCCGGCCAGAAGGCGGCCACAATTTCAATTGTTAGTATTACTAATGGCGATCATTTGTTAGTATGGCATGAAAGCTGTGGGGTTATTCCACAACTTTTTATTTCCATTTAAAGATTTATTTCTTTCATACTTTTGTATACCACTTGTGGTCACCCACTTAAGTGCGGACCATGCCCAAGTCTTAAATGCTCTGTCTACCTCATTAGGGATAAAGATGTAAACAAGTTATAGTTTGTGTAATCGTGTGTGAGTGTACGTGTGAGGGTGTGAGGGTGAGTGTGAGTGTGTATGTGTGTGTGCATAATTATGTGCCTGCGTCACCGGAAACTGGCTTGCACTGGCGTAATATCCGGCACTTTTCTTAAGTATGAAAGTTTGCTTTTTTACACGTTTAATGACTTTCTAACAATTTCTCACCGTCACCCGTGTAAATCAACTGCTGCGTCATCGAGAACTAGCCGGCACTTAGGAAAACAGTATGAATGCAACAAATATTGTAATGGAAATAATAAGTTGTGGAATAACCCCACAGGTTTCATGCCATACTACTAAATGATCGCCATTAGTAATACAAACAATTCAAATTGTGGCCGCCTTCTGGCCGGCACTTTTTTTTTAAATGTGTCAAAAGTTCACTTTTCAAAAGCCCATAAATCGTTGTGGAATGACCCTAAACTTTTAATGCCATAGTAATAATTGCTCACCGTCACTAGTGCTAACAACCTAGTGCATCGCCGGAGACTGGCCGGCACTTGGGAAAAAAGTATGAAATAAATAAATCTTTAAATGGAAATAAAAAGTTGTGGAATAACCCCACAGGTTTCATGCCATACTAACAAATGATCGCCATTAGTAATGCTAACAATTGAAATTGTGGCTGCCTTTTGGCCGGCACTTTTTTTTTCAATGTATGAAAAGTTCACTTTTCAAAAGCCCATAAATCGTTGTGGAATAACCCTACACTTTTAATGCCGTAGTAATAATTGCTCATCGTCACTAGTGCTAACAACCTAGTGCATCGCCGGAGACTGGCCGGCATTTGGGAAAAAAGTATGGAAGAAATAAATCTTTAAATGGATATAAAAAGTTGTGGAATAACCCTACAGGTTTCATGCCATACTATCAAATGATCACCATTAGTAGTACTAACAATAGAAATCTTGGCCGCCTCATAGCCAGAGTTTGACATGTGGACCCAAAAATGTATGGCGCCTGAATGGTCTCCTTTGTCAAATTATAGCTTTCTATATTTGGATCTAGTACTTGGTCTCTGAGTAGAACCGCAAATGGACAGGCACAGGCAGACATGGTGGAACTATAAGGCTTACTTTTTTAATAAGGAACCCTTGAAAAGAATATTTCAGCGAATTGATAACCTTCACCATTTTTGAATTTGGTTAAAAAGAAATCCCATCTAGACCAATTCTTCACCCCAAAAGTTAAACACTATCTTTCATTTGTTTTCTAAACATATATTTACAAAAAATGGCCCTCGTTTTAAGTAAGTAATATTATAAGATTATGAAACCAGTCTATTAAAAAGTTAAACATTTTAAAGTCAAAAATTATAAAGCTTAGGCAGTCTGTTTTCGTAAACACTCATTATTATTCATTAGTTTTTAATAAGACTTTATTTTCGTGGTGAATTATTCAAACTGCACGCGGATTAAAAATAACATTCGCAGAATGAATAATAATTAAACCACCGTTGTTTATTTGTAACCGATTTCTACTATGAAAAAAAAAGACGTGTGGCACTCGGGGACTGCCGCGGTAAAGCTATTGCAAACAAGGAAGGACGGCAACGTCGCAAACGGACGACGGAGACGAAGCGGCAACCTACATGGTAGGCGGAGTGGGGAGAGCGTGAGGTTTTTTCGTTACGGAAATTCTGGATTCGATCCCCGCGCTCAAGGCCCGCGATAGAAGCTATGCAATAGCTTAAAAAAAAAAACAGAAATAATAAATAAAATTATTCGATTGATCGATTTTTCGCGACCTTTTTTTATGATTAATCATCATCATCAGGTCTTTTCAGTCTCCACTGCAGGAGCACGAACCTCTCTGTACTATTAAGCCATACTTGGCCAGAGTATTCAGATAATTTGGCCTACACTCTCCACGCTGGCCAGACGTGTTGGAGAGGTCCTATTAATGTTAATAAGCTTTGTTTAGCTTGTATTTCCTAAGTCGCCTTCTACTCTGTAGTACTGATGCGCAAAAATTATCGTTCTATAGCTAGGAACTCACCACTAATTTGAATACATTTTTCCATCTTCACCCCAATCGTCACGCAAACGTGACATTTGTGTTTGTGACCCTGGTCTCGGCATACCCCATTAGTTGATTAAATTGCCTAGGTCTTATCTTGAAACATAGGATTTCACACAGCTCCGTCGCATTTTTAAGACGTCTATTAAATCGTAGCTATCTATCGCTGACTGTGTTCTACGATTACAGAAACACGGCGATATGGAGAGTTAAGAATCCCCTTAGCCTAGACTTTTCTATACAAACTTAGTTTACTTTGGTGTTTATCTATTGTTATATGTATTGGTATAAAATATAGTATTGTTAAGTTAGTATCCCATAACACAAATTTTACTAAAATTAAAATATTAGAATGTAGAAGTTTCTCATACTGATTATACATACGAAACACGAAACTTAAATGCGCTGTATCTTCACCATTGTTTGCTAATCAGAGAAAAAAAAATTTTTCTTCGGAAAAAGAGCTCTTAATCAAAAAATGAAGCTAACAATATTTCAAAAGACCTTCTTCATCGATACACCACACGATGGGTTAGTCGCGAAAAAACAATTTAACTCTCACTGTTTATATATGAGAAATGTAAAATTTGTTAAGCCAAATTACAGCTTTGTACTATTTAGGTATAGACTACGACTAGAACCGCGGACAGAGAGACACACAGACAGACATAGCGAAACTACAAGGATTTGTTTACTACGGAACCCAAAAAAATAAATGTGCGCGACAAAATAGCGAGGTATTATCAATGTAAATTAAAATTTATCAATGTAAATTGAATTAGAGGCAAATTTAAAAATAAATTACAACATCTCCCCGTCTCTTCAATCTGCTTTCCCCCGTTTCCGCTTGAAACGTAATTACAGAGATATAGTGGCAATTGGAACGCTCTTACCCGACTGTTCAGGGAGTAATGAGCGAAATCCGATTTATCTGTTGATTGCACCACTTGATGACACGACCAATTACAAAAATATAATTAGCCTTCCATAAAACTTTATGGTATTTTCTTACTATGTAATAAAATAAGGTAGAATTTTTTTATTGCACCAACTAGTTTAGTTAAATTAAGTTAAGTTACGTTAAGTTACGTTAAGTTAAGTTAAGTTAAGTTAAGTAATACTTTATATTACACCAAAAACATTACAATCATTAAAATATACACTGAAAAAAACATACAAATGTACAATGGGCGGTCTTATCGCTAAAAGCTAATTAAATAACTATCAAAAGTAAATTTGAAATATATATTAAATACAACAGAACGTTAATGCATACAATACAGATAAGGCAAAGGATGTTTGGCCACCTTATGCAGCATGACAACTTCATAAAAAACATAATGGAAAAGAAAGTAGAAGCCAAGAGAGGAAAAGGAAGACCAAGAAGGTCGTTCATGGATGAAGTAAAAGAAAAGGCAAAAGTTGTGTCGTATAGGGAGGTCAAGCATTTAGCGGAAAATATGGAGACATAGAAAATACTCCACCGACAAGAGCCTAGTTCTTAAATTTCTTGATGATGATCTTCTTCTCGCATGTGTGTTAGTGACTAACACTAGTGTCAGAGTTTTTAAACCGCCTTAAAGGTCTCTGACATGGTTTTAAGTAACGACCAATGTCAAAGACAGTGACCGGGACCGACGGCTTAACGTGCCCTCCGAAGCACGGATCATTTTACTTATCGGACAATCAGGTGATCAGCCTACAATGTCCTAACCAAACTAGGACAAGAACACAAAATCGTTGCCCCCGCCGGGAATCGAACCCGCGACCTCCGGGTATGAGCCGAACGCTCTAACCACTACACCACGGAGGCAGTTCTTGATGATGTTTAGGTACAAACACAAAATTAATATGATTATTACATACAGAACGGAATCTTCTCAGGTCCCGGGCTATATGCGACCCGTTCCCCGTCCTTTCTGATTCAAATAACTCTTTAATATTCTGAAAATATCTAAAGTAGCCAACGCGCTTAGACCATCCGCCTATGAGCCGAGGCGCCTCCCGCGTCCTCTCTCACTCTTAGATTTTTACTGGCCTGAATTTTGATTGTCTGATAAGTAAGATGGTCCGTGCTTCGGAGGGCACGTTAAGCCGTCGGTCCCGGTCACTGTCTTTGACATTGGTCGTTACCTAAAAACCATGTCAGAGGCCTTTAAGGCGGTTTAAAAACTCTGACACTAGTGTTAGTCACTAACACACACGATAAGAAGAAGAAGAAGAAGACTGGCCTGAACGGGCCCTAATAAATTTTACAATCTTTACCAACGAACCTCTCTTGAAAATCTAGGAAGCAAAAAATTAAATTAGACTCTAAAATAATTAGTAAATATACAGCCAAATTACACTGGTTAAGCTCACCAAAGTAAGTTTTAAACTAATGTTTGAGAAACTTTCTTTTCAATTTTTTTCTTTATGTACTATGGAAAAGCAAATTATACATGTTAATTTTCTTAAAAACTAAAAATACTTAAACTTTATTGCAAACCTGTATGATAAACTCTTTATAACGTGTTTAAAATTACACATACGTTTATGAATATAAAATTTTACACGATAAACCTTTCAAAGTATTTTAAAACTACAACTTTGCTACTCTAAATACGTTATTAACAAACTTTAAAAGTGCTATGGAGTTTCTTCTCAACTAAGTTCTCGAAACAAGAGCTTAATAATGTAACTTAAAGTTACACATGTGAAACTTTAAACAAAAGATACAGATGAAACTTTGCTGCAAAATTATTCAGGACCAAAGGTGTTGGGACAAGTTATACTCATTAAATTTTGATAAACGTTTTAAAAATGGATGGATATTAGTTTTTAACACCCAATTCAAAAGGAGGAGTGTTATAAGTTTGACAGCAGTCTGTCTGTGTGTCTGTGGCATCGTAGCTTTTGAACAGATGGACCGATTTCGATACGTGAAAGAGTGTTTCCTTGCAGTGATTCTTAGCTACGTTCGATAAAAATCGGTTTAGCCATTCAAACTTTATTATGTGGGTGAATGCTTGAGAGTCGTTTTTTTTATTTGCAAATTGTTTTTAGTTATTTAGTTTAATCTTAGGTAAAATATATTTGTATTATATAAGTTATCTTTGTGTTTTTATAATGTAATAAACTTTTATTTGCCAATAAAATTAGTTACCCCATTTAGCCAGAAGGTCAACTCTTCTTCTTCTTATCGAGTGTGTTAGTGACTAACACTAGTGTTAGAGTCTTTAAATCGCCTTAAAGGCCTCTGACATGGTTTTAGGTAACGACCAATGTCAAAGACAGTGACCGGGACCGAAGGCTTAACGTGCCCTCCGAAGCACGGATCATCTTACTTATCAGACAATCAGGTGATCAGCCTACCATGTCCTAACCAAACCAGGACAACAACACAAAGTCGTTGCCCCCGCCGGGAATCGAACCCGCGACCTCCGGGTATGAGCCGAACGCTCTAACCACTATACCACGGAGGCAGTTAGAGAAGAAGTTCAACTGTAGCCCTTCCAATGAAAAAAGATTCCAATATTTTAAAATAAAACAAATATTCCGATTTTCAAGTATAATTCTGAACTAAAAAGGAAAATTCTTGAAATGTAACACATCAAAATGAGTTAACATTCCAAGTCTCAGAATTTATTACGTGGACATAAAACGAAGAATGGATTTCGCTAATGTGTATCACTGATTAGACCAGCAGTTATTCCTTGCAAATAGCTTCCATACTAATTACCTTGTCGCTGAGAATATTTCAAGGAGATTTGCATTTTTATTAGGGCCCTTAAAATGCCCTTCATCGAGCTGTAACGTCGTGAAAATGTTTCCCAGCGTCCTTTGGGTGGTTCAGAACAGATTTTATATTAATTAAATAATATAGAATAACAATTTTAATAAACCTGTCGTCTGTTCAAAACACCAGACACAATAGTAAAACAATGCATGTCGACCGGATTCCGGTCTGCTCACAGATGACAGGTTAAAATAGGCATGGCTATTTATTTCATAATTTATTTTATTTCTTCTTCTTTCCTTGCCATATCCCTATACGGGGTCGGCCCCTTAATACTTTTGCGCCATTCTTGGCGGTTTTGTGTCATTTCTGGACTTATACCCAACGTCTATAATTTTAATTTATTTTATATTAAAAAAAATATGTAATGCGAATGTCAATAATTATACTTGTTAATAATATAATCGTACGTTTCTGTAAAATTATCGTTTAAATATCGATTTATCGTTATTAAAGAAATAAATGTGTGTTTTTTTTAAAGGGACAAAAATTAGCAGTACGAAGTTTTTCTAAAAAAACATGAATCTCTGAATTGAATTGGAATCTGAAAGTGAAACGTCTACTTGACAAAAAAATTGATAATCCTATCCTTACATACAAATATAAAAATGCGAAAGTAACTCTGTCTGTATGTCTTAAGTTAACGATTTTGATGAAATTTGTTACGGATGTAGTTCGTATATAGTTGTCGTTCCCCGAGACCCGGGAGGCGACAGGTTTTTACCCAAAAAATATCCATCAAGGAAAGAAAAAGGAATGTAGAACTTTATTAAAAGGGTATACTTGCGAGGTAGTCCTATAGAAATTTTATCAATATCGGTTGCGGAGCATAAAGTCGGTTTTTAGTCTTCAAAAATTATGAAAAATAATACCAGGAAAATTTCCGCACGCCTGATCGATGTTTCCGGGGAGCCGAGGGCGGGCGCGCTTTCGGACAGCGTTTAAGTATTGCTATCCAACGCGGAAATGCCACCAGCCTCTTGGGTACTTTGCCCTGTGACGGCAGCGATTTGGCCTAAATCTTTATATAATTTAATATAAGTTATTTTTAACTTAGTTTTTAATTTAGTTGTTAATTGAAATTGTAATAAATTATCTATTCAAATTTTGAGAAGAACAAAAAAAAAGTTATTTTTAATTAGTTTTATATTATGTTTTTACCAGTATTAAGAAAACAGGCAACAAAATTACATTACAATCCCTTTTAAGCACTTTAAGAATTATTTAACGGCGACCAGCCTTCTTTTGTATTGTTTTCCTAAACTTTTATTTGTTAAGGCAGTTTGACAGGGCACGGGAAATTTCCTAAGTGGTTTCAATCCTTAATGCTATATTTATGTTTTTATTAGTTGCCGTTTATATTACTTAGTGTTCGGAGTTTTGTTCTGAAAGGTTGTTAGTATGAAATATTTATTGGACTAAATACTTTAGAATTTTGGTTTTGTACACACGCGATGAATTAAGTCCTTTTATTAACCCTTAGCCAGGCCTGGCGATTATTTTATCTTTATATACAGATAATGGTAGATTGGATGATAATAAAAAAACTAATTTCTTAATTTTTTTTTATTCCTACAATTTCCTATAAAAAAACCCTCTGGTCTGGATATGACCACTGCCCATTTAAATATACATGATGTGGATTAGATCTGACCACTGCCCAGTTAGGTCACAACATGTAAGTATTGAAAAAATAAAGGTGAATCTACATATAAGCCTAATATTAAAAAGAGGAAAGATTTGTGTGTTTCTTTGTATAAAAATATTAATAAATATTAATGTCTCTGTAATGTAGTGGTTAAAAGACTATGACACTAGGGTATCGGTTATTCTTTGATCCAAAAACCTATCTATCTACCATACAAACTATTTGATGTGTAAATATGGTTTTGCCTTTATTTATATGGATAAACGCTTGTAGGACAGTGGTTACATAATAACCACAATAAGTTTTTCCAGATAGGCAGAGGTAACATGGTGACCACAAACTTTCGGCGTAAATATTTCAAAGAAAAACAAATATCATGTATAACCGAAACATATTACATATAATTCAACCTATCTGCTATTATAAAAACACAAATAATATCACTTACCGGGATTTTTTCCGCCATAATACTAAAAAACACTTTCAATTTGCACAAAAATTCGCTGTTCGACCAATATTTTGACTTTGACAAGCGAAATGTCAAGTTTTTTTTTCTAGATGCGTATTTTTTTTTTCGTTCAGAAATCAACTGTATCATAGACAATAGACGGATGACATTTTGCGGTTTCTAGCTAGCATCTGCTCGTCAGAAAAAAAATATTTCTGAGGTGGTTCGCTATGTAATCACTACCTGGCTAAGGGTTAAACTTATAGAGATATATAAGGTTTAACAAAATATACTAAGACTATTTTAAGGGTGAATTCAGTCCGCGATACTGAACAACTTTCCACAAGAAATATATGACGAAATATGAAAAATATTTTTTGGCTTTCCGACATCGGCATGCATGGACACAACATATACGATAACGGAGAAATATAGATGAAATTAAACAGATTACAAGCAAAATATATAGGTTAAAGGATATAGGGACCTAATAATACCACAATAGAGACAGTCATGGGTTACCATGGCTTAGTTAGTACTATTTTTTTGTTATAGTCAACGACAAAAGTAATAAATAATTAAATAAATAAATAATAAATATATAGGGACAAATTACAAAAGTACTTACTTAGATCATTAAAATGCGTTTCAATTTCAACATCTTACAATGATAACGCAAAGTTTAGTTATGTCCTAAAGTTACTTTTCATATTTCGATATTGGGGACAGTTTTTGAGTATCACGGACTGAATTCACTCTTAAAATAGTTTCATTATATTCTGTTAGACCTTAAATATCTCTAGTTACCTCTTTTAGGACACTCCTGAAGAAGAAAGGGTGGTAAACATTTATGTTTATAATCAACTAAAAATTGCTTTTAAAAATTAACATTGATATAATGATAAAATATGACTTAAATTTACTCACTTAACTGGGACTAAGTGAACTTCATTTCAATTATATTTAGGTACTTTTACCGAAGTACTTAAAAGTCGCAGGTACTTAATTAACGAGTCAAATTCATTATACCACAATCGGCCAAAAGCTAAACAAAAGTTTGTTTCGCCATTTTCAATTTGCAGAGCCCAATTTAACGGTGCAGTGCTTCTCAAAGTGTGTGGTTTGAGAAAGGAATTCAGACTGTAGGGCTAATTAGGGTTGAAGCCGCGAAGGTTGTAGGCATGTGGGGAGTTGCAACGGGTTGTTTGAACGGGCGAGCACAGCGAACTATGTTTATTTATTTATAAAACAAAACTTCATTAATCCATGTTCACTCCTTCATTTATCAACTTCAATAATGGTTTCCGGCAGAGTAGAATAGGTCCACTCCAAGTCTTCCCGTGGATGTTGAAGAAGGCGAGTTAGGAAATATAAGCTAAACAAAGCTTATAAACATCAGGGAAAAGAATATGTTTTAACTAAGCAAACGGTTGAAACTTTTTAAAGATAAGGGGGTTTAAGTTTATCCTTACGGTAGACTGAACCATAATATAAACAGAAAGTCTGTTGCGAAACAAAATAAATAAATGTATATACAAATCACAAAAGGACCACATGATTCAATAGCATACCTGAGGCATACATACATACAGCATATAAATGAAGGAAAAAAGGAGATACCTAGATACGCTATTTTCTTTCACTTGCCCAAGTAGGCGATACATACATACATAACATACACACACTATCGCGTCTTTATCCATACTAGACAGAGCATTTTGGGTCGTGGGACTCTTAGCAGATAGAACATTGGACTGCAAAACTCAAAGGCCATTTTAGCATGATGGTAGGCGAGAAGGTGTAAAAATAAATTCAAATAGTATCTAACAAATGGCAAAACAAACAAAAACAATAACTTGAAAATGTATTTCTTTTGGTAATTAAATTAAGTTATATTAATTTATATTTTATATAAAGGGGCAATTTTCATAAAAAAATATTTTGAAATAACTACATCATTTTAATTTTCAAGTCGAAATTGAAATTATTATTTTTTATTTGCCAATTGTACAACATAAAAGGCAAAAGTCGTGTCGTATCGGAAGATCAACTATCGGCAGATATTTTTTCAAAACTAAAAACCGACTTCAACACTGAACTACACGATTGATTTAGATATTTTTTAATCTTCTTCTTCTTATCGTGTGTGTTAGTGACTAACACTAGTGTCAGAATTTTTAAACCGCCTTAAATGATTCTGGCATGGTTTTAGGTAACGACCAATGTCAAAGACAGTGACCGGGACCGACGGCTTAACGTGCCCTCCGAAGCACGGATCATCTTATTTATCAGACAATCAGGTAATCAGCCTGCAATGTCCTAACCAAACTAGGACAACAACACAAAGTCATTGCCCCCGCCGGGAATCGAACCTGCGACCTCCGGGTATGAGCCGAACGCTCTAATCACTACACCACGGAGGCAGTTGATTGAGTTGTTTTAATGGGACCACTTGACAAGTATGCACTTTCAAACAAAGAAAAAGTTTTCCAAATTGGTCTAGGCGTCTTTGAGTAATCAAAAGAAGTAAATAAATAAATAAATAAAAAAACCGGTGAATCGATAACCTCCTTTTTTTAAGTCGATTTAAAATAAGGAAACATGATAAATACTCCACTGGCATCAGAACTTAATTCTGATGATGTTGTTTATAATAAAGATTTTTGGTGAATGTTTGAGAAATACTGGCCCATTCAGTGTGGGGTGGGATGAAAATGAAACATTAACGTATAAGTAAGGGCCATTAGCGCGTTACTTCTAATTAAGTGTGTAATTCAAGGTGAGATTTATTGCCGAGCGGTCGAAACGACGCGGGTACAATGTTTATTTTTTGGAACGAAGTTCCTTATCGCGCGTTGCAAAAGGGGGCTAGACGGAAAAAATTAAGACCAAATGTTGTAACGACACTTTTTGCTATAGTTGTAAGCCGTGCGGCGTGCGCGAGTTTCTCTGTCTCTCTCTCTCATTAATCGAAAGGAACTTCTTTCCATCCGGGTGTCCCTTGACAGCTCTCAAGTTTTTTTATTTTATTTGGGAACACAAATATTTTTTTAATTTCCAGTTTTATTTTACAAAAAAAAATACCAATCATCTTTTTAATGAGAATTCTTTAGCTTAGTAGGTTTTTTTTCTATCTTACCTGGCTAATAATAGCACAGGAGTGAGATTAGTATCCTCAATTAAGAAAAGTGTACCTTTACAGTGAAGACTATAATAATAATAAATTAAAATCAGAAAGTTAAAATCCAAACACACATAATGCTTATTTATAAATAAATAATTTATTAATTTCATCACAAAATTCACATGTTAAGAGTCCCCTTACCCTACTAGACCAAAATACAATTTCCCATACAAACGTAGTCTATGTTTTATTTCAAAACGAGATGCCCGATTTCGGCAAAATTTTGTAATTTGAAAGATATTGCAATTATCTAGGGTAATAACTAGTTTCCTACGGTAAAAATATGAACTTGAAATAGAATATAGTGTGTTATATCATTTTTGACCATCGGTATTCGAAATCGTTATATTTTCTTTCCAGTTTACAATTTTACGTAGGAAACCAGTTATTACCTTAGATAATTGCAATTTCTTTAAAATTACCAATTTTTACCGAAATCTGACATGTGGCTTCGAAATTAAACGTAGACAACGTTTGTATGGAGAAGTCTAGGGTATGGGGACTCTTAATGATAGTGTTTCAATTAATATATACAAGAATGGGTTTTGGCGGGAGTAAAACATTACATCGATCAACTTGTCAAAAGTCTCCCAAAAGACAAGGGTGAAAAGCCCCGTGACCCACAAGAATAATCATAATGTAATTAATGAAGTAGAAATACATTTTTTAATTCATTTATTTTTGGTTAAAAGTTATGTGAGACACAGATATTATTAATATGAAGTAAACGGGTTTCTTACATGGTCAGCTACTAACCGACATGTTTCCATTTCATCCTAAGGTCTTCATCAGGGCGAATGTGACTTGAGGTAAGATAAGATAAAATTTCTTTATTGCACCAACTAAGTATTACAATAATCAAAAGTACATTTTAAATATAGTAGGTACAAAGGCGGACTTATCACTAAAGTGATTTCTTCCAGCTAACCTTTGAATAAAGAAGACTATAAAAAATGTGGGGGAGTTAGAGCAGTTAGAGCATTACAGTGTAGAAGAATAAAAGTGTACACAAGTCGCCTCTAGCCCTGATGAAGACCTCCTGATGAGATCGAAACATGTCTTTCAGTAGCTCACTCTCTGCGTGAGTAACTCGTCTACTTCATACTAATAATATTTATTCATTAGTTTCAAATGTTTCATCAAATGTTTAGAAATTCATAGCAATATTTGAATATTGTGTAGCGAAATGTCCGAATAATAACAAATGTCAAACATTAGCCAGAACAATAGTTGTGTAACTTTGGGCACAACTGTCCAACTTTGTAAGAGGGAGCAGTGGTGGTCATCAATTTTCAACTTGGCACTAGCTATGCGTTTACAGTACTCATTTGAATTTAGTTATTTGATATAAAGTGTCATTTTTACTTTATTTATTTAACTTTATTACAAACTAGCTGGTGCCTGCGACTTCGTCTGCACAGTATCTTTATAAATGGTAGCTTATGTGTTATCCTGATGTATTAGCTATATTATTGTAAAGTTTTATTAAAATCCATTTAACAGTTTTTACGTGAAAGAGAAAACATTTGATATAAAATGTCATTTTTAACTTTATTTATTTATTTTATTACAAATGTAATCATCATTATCATCATGTCAGCTCTTCTTCCGAGTATAGGCCTTTCTTCGTCAAATAGGCGGAGAGAGGCCTATGGTCTACGTCAAATAGTACAAATGTAATAGGCGGACTTAAAGCCATAGGTTTTATCACCAGTCAACCCACTGGTGATGCCGAGAAATAAGAAGTGTTTAAAAGAAGATGCGTAAGAAGATGAAAATGTGTAATTTTATACCAATAATTAATTATATCTATCTATGCTTAATTTGAATGCAATACATACATAGATAGATATAATGAACCAATACGTGTATGTACTAGACATATATTTTTTGTATTCTATCTGACAGTTCCCAAAGAAAAAGTTCACGCACTGCACTTTTAAATGGATCTTGATTGGTAACAGCAAATGTTCAAGCGGTAAAACTTTGGAACGCCCTACCAATCGAACGAAACATACATTAGAAAAAATATATATTCGTATATTCTATGCGGAAGCAGAAAGGTTTCCCTATTTGGCCGCATCCCCTACAAACACTCTCCAGCCCGATATATAACGAGCTTATAACAAGTTTATTTTCCAGGCAAATAAAAAACCCCCAAAACAAACTTTCAATGGTTTGCGCCTTCATAACTTTTAAACAGCTTTTAAAAAGGTTTAAATCAAACATAGCACCCATCTCGATCAAAATTAAATATATATTTTTTAATATAACTGGCCTTGTATTCAACGTGGAAGGGACATAGCCGTAATAAACCAAACCACGGACTATACTAGATCACTATATATTAAAATACCAGTAAAGTTTAAAAAAAATGCTGGTCTGGGAGAAATAAAAAAACTTAGAATGTACCAGCTGCTTCTCTTCCCACGCAGATCGTAAAAGCCGATCGAGGGAATGGGCAAAAATGCGAATCATGTTAACAGGCGATGCGGCTAGCAACCCATCACTGTATTGATTGCTTTTCCATCTTCTCGCCCACCATAACGCTAAAAGTGGCTTTTGGGTCTTGCGGCCCTGGGCTCTGCATAGAACCGCAAGACCCAAAATGCTCTGTCTGCCCCATTAGGGATAAAGACGTGATAGTATGTATGTTTAAAAAAAATATATTTCGGCATTTCCATAGTCAAGTGTGCAGCTGCCCGGGTTTCTATGGATTTTTTTTTAGTTTTTGTCTGTTTTTTTTTTATATTGCAATACCCACCTGCTAGATAGTTAGACGACCTGTGCAAGGTTGCAGGAAGGCGCTGAATGCAGGCCGCTTCCGATCGGTCGTTTTGGAAATCTTTGGAGAAGGTCTATGTCCAGCAGTGGACTTCCTGTGGTGATGATGACGATGATGATGTGCTTTCTACGTTGTATACGCTACGATGATATACAGATAGACACACAGACACGTTAAACATTCAACATCCTCTTCGTCATCGAGTGTTAAAAATATCAAAAACATTTTTCATTTCATTTACATCAATAAAAATTTGTATTAAAAATATATTTGAGGCCAATCATTAATCTCAGTTTAAACGCCACGTCACATACAAGTTACGCTCCATTTGTCCTTATCCGAACCACCCCTTAACTGACGAGAAATGACTTACGATTTTTAAATATTGATTTATGATCGAAAGGATTGGAAAATTGATGGAATTTTGTAAGTAATAAATCGTTTATTACCTATTTTTTTTAATGTAATATTAGGCTAGTTTCTGTTTTCTGTGCCAATTTTATATTGCTATACAACGTGGAAATGCTCCTAGTATTGGTGGTTCTGTGGGCTATAGACCTCACGAGTCACTCCAATCCGTTGAAATTTGTCAGTCGTAGAAATTTAGTGACATTTTTAAATATTTATTGGAATGGCTGAAATTATATTTTTAAAGTTCACAACTCCATTCTAGATCACTATAGTATAATCATTATAAAATAACAGTAAAAAAATACGGCTAAAACCCGTGGTTCGGTTTATGACGGGCATATCCCTTCCACGTTATATACGCTATGACACAGACAGACACACCGACACGTTAAACATACAACATCCTCTTCGTCATCGAGTGTTAAAAAATATCAAAAACATTTTACATTTAATTTACATCAATAAAAATTTGTATTGAAAATATATTTGAGGCCAATAATTAATCTCAGTTAAAACGCCATTTTTTTGAAGACGCTATTACGCTATTTTTTGAAAATGTAATATTAGACTATGTTTTCTGTGCGAATTTTCTATTGCTATACAACTGAAACATACATACCTCGTGAGTCACTCCGATCCGTTAAAGTTTATCGGATAAAAAAGTGTTGTGACATTTTTGAATTGGCTAATATATAATATTGTTATATATTTTTATATTTTATTTGTATATAGTTCGAAAATCCAGACATCCGCCATTTTAAAAATTTGATCGTCTTTTAACTTGCTGTCAGCAAGTTTCCTTGCTGTCGTTTTTAGATATGTATGATGAAAATCGGTTCAGGGTTAACGCTTGAGAGTCAGGGCTTTTGCTAGCAAATAGTATATGGCGCTGCGGATATCAAGTCGTATCGGTAGTTCTGCTACTCCTCACTAGATGGCATTCTTGACTGTCAGGGGTTTTTAATTTGTTTGTCAATTTTGTTAAATTAAATTATAATTTCAATAAATTATTACCTAAAATCTTTGTTTTGGTAAAATTAAATTCAACTTACAAACAAATTAAACAAACACGACAAACCTTCCCTAATTACACAAAAAACCACTTCACCCAACGAAATTTCCTAACTAGCCCAAGAAAAATATGTAAGTAGGCATAAAAACCGAGGGTGATTGCGCAATCTTGCAGAAAATCCCTTCTGGGTGCCATCAGACGCTGTTCTGTATAATGCGACCATATTTTCGAGATAGACGATATTTGACTCGTAATTAAGTGGAGGAACGTTGCATTTTGGTAGGGTTATATGACGATAAATAATATTTGTTGGGTAATATTCTGAATATCATAACTGATACAATACTCGTATCTTTGCAGAGTTAATGGTGCGTTAGGGTTTTTTCATGGTAATTTTTAAGGTTCTTTCTTCTTCTTTATCTTAGTGTGATCGTGTTTGCACCCTCAGCTTTGCTGCTTTGGAGACTGGGGTAGGTATACTTTCCCGCGTTTTTCTTCTCCAAATATGCATGTTTAGCAAAGAAAATGCGAAATCAAGAAGAAATAGCCAGAACAATTTACCGAATTGGCTATAGTTTTACGACGGACTACAGCCTGACGTCAGTCCCTTTGGGTAATTTAGGGTTCCGTACTAGAATTAGTTTATAGTCAAGCAATTTTTTTTCAATTTCCCTTTTCATCCCTCTTCTGGGTATAAAGGTCTCTCCCATCTCCTTCCAAGTCAGTCGTGTGCTACTTCCAACTATTTCCTCTTAAACTGTCGCAAGTCGTCACACCAACGCTTTGCGGGGCCAACCTCTCTTCCTTCGACCATCTTCAGGAGTCCACTTTGTTACCAAAGTGACCCATCTATCAGGATTATTAAATTTAATTATTGAACAAAAATTTTGTTTGTTTTCAGAATATACAATCTAGAGATTATTTTTAGCGGCAATATGACCGCAAATTCACTTTAAGCGCTACAAATAAAAATGTTTCAAAATATGCAACGACCAAAATTAAAATTCAAAAGTGAAATAAAAAATTAAATAAAGTGCTGTAAAGGTAACGACAAAAATATGCAAATTCTAATGATACCACTTTCCGGAAAATTGCCGTTTTGACCAAAATTTTTCATTGCGTGTGTATTTGATCTAACTTTCCCCCATTGTCTGGGGGACGACCCGTGTTTAATTTTAAAGTTTGCAGTTAAACATACATACATACATACTATCACGTCTTTATCCCTAATGGGCATTTTGGGTCTTGCAGTTCTATGCAGAGCCCAGGGCCGCAAGACCCAAAAGCCACTTTTAGCGTCATGGTGGGCGAGAAGATGGAAAAGCAATCAATACAGTGATGGGTTGCTAGCCGCATCGCCTGTTAACATGATTTGCATTTTTGCCCATTCCCTCGATCGGCTTTTACGATCTGCGTGGGAAGAGAAGCAGCTGGTACATTCTAAGTTTTTTTATTTCTCCAAGACCAGCATGGGAGAAATAAAATAAATATTAATAAAATAAATTTGCAGTTAAAGGTACAAAATATCTACAATTTTAATGACTAACGTAAAAAACAGACATTACATGTCGGCCAGTAGCTGACTCTATACGTGAGTAACCCGTTAAGTAATTTTAATAAATTCGATGTCGTTTCCACATTTTTTGTTTTACTTTATAGAAAATGTTGACTAAATGCGTTATCGTAAAAAATTATATCTTTACAGTTTTTTTTTTATTATTTTAATCTGTGATTTCATATTTTATTTCCTCAGTTTACTCGTATCTTATACCTTTAAACGAGCAATTCTTGTATATTTATTTATAAATTTCTGTGATCTCGAAAACGGCTCTAACGATTTCGCTGAAAATTGGTATATGGGGGTTTGCGGGGGTAAACAATCGATCTAGATTAGTCTTATGTCCGGAAAAACGCGTGTTTTCGAGTTTTTATGCGTTTTTCTTTCCACGCAGAATATAGTCGCTAATTCCGTCGCGCCGGCCGCTATCCATTTGGTTTAGCGGTTAAGGATGCGGACCGCTAGAAAGAGTGTTACGGGTTCAAACCCCACTCGGTGACTTGTTACTTTTGTTTTTTTTATGTTCAAGTTTATGTATAATTTTTTATTTTGTATTGTTTTTAGACATGTTTAAAAAAATGTAGTTAATGTTTAAGATGTAACCGAGCAAAGCTCGGTCGTCCAGGTACTAACGTATAAAACTAGGTCAATGTTAAATTACTTATTAGTCTGAGTTTAGGCTAGATTGTAATATTATTAGCGTACTTAATTATTTTAGTTAATTAGGAACGTTAAGAGAGGGAAAAAAGTTTACTCGTAAATAAAGTCTAACCGCGAGACTATTTGGGCTGAAACATTTATTATCCCCAGGAGCTTAAACTATGTACAAACATCTGCAGAAATCTATTATTTTTTCGTCATCATCATAATCATTTCAGCCGCATATCGTCCACTGCTGGACTAAAATCTCTCCCAAGGATTTCCAAAATGACCGATCTAGGGTGTGGCCTCTATCCAGGCTTTCATCGTACATATGATTTTAGAGTTTCACGGTCACAATTACTGTTATTAGTATTACGGGACTTACCGCGATTAATATCGTTTTTTGCCAGATATTTCGACGGCCCTTCTGAGTCGGCCAGCGACCATGATGGCAGAGGGGCCGTCGAAATATCTGGCAAAAAACGATACTTATCGCGGTAAGTCCCGTAATACTAATAACAGTTTCATCGTACATGTTTAATCCAAATACCACATTAAACATAAAAGGGCCATATTTACAAAAACCGTCCATATCGTACATGAAAATTCAAACCCAATATTTCCACGATCTTTATTACAGTAACATGATACCACTATCGTATCCATAAAACGTTACGATGGGAATTATATGTTTCGGCGCACTCTTCACAGTAACTGCAACATAAACGTTAAGAAGTCGTTTCAGATTGTCAAGATCGGCAGATGGTCTTTTTAGCAGACTTTGAAAAATGATCATGCAAATAATTGGCCAAGTGCGTTTCGGACCACCGTCTGGCTCGTATGGATAACGATAAGACGGTGTATAGTATTAAAATGTATTAAAAAAATAGAAGTTATTTTTGTCTCTGTCATTGCTACAAAAACAAGTTTATTTGCTAGGCAAATTAAAAAAATACTCTAGTGATGAGTAGTGGAGCTACCTATACGACTTGATAGCCGAAGTACTATCACTAGAGAGAACCCTGAATTTCAAACGGTTACCCCTTTCAAATGGATTAACCGGTTTTCATCAAACGTGGCTAGTAACCACCTTAAGAGAACTTGCTTTCACGTAACAAAAATCGCATCCAAATCAGTCCATCTGTTCGAGCATTACAAAGCCACAGACAGACAGACAAACATACTAACAGACAGCGTCAAACTTAAAAAACCCCTCTTTTTTGTCGGGGATTAAAATGGTTACAGGCTATATTTAATCAGTAAATTCTTTTATTTAAAAAACTCACCGGAATATTATTGGTTTCATAATTTTTTTTGTATTTTTTTTTATCATCATTAATTTGATTAATTGGTGCCCCACTGCTGGGCAAAGGCCTCCCCTTTCACTTTCCCTATTTTTAGTTTTGTGTTCCCAGTTGCATTCACAGCAGTAACGCTTAAGAAAGCGTTACTGCTGTGAATGCAACTGGGACCACGTACAACATACTGGGACAACGTAGGTTAGGTAGCGGACCCCGAGCTCTTGCTCGGGGTCCGCTACCTAACCTACGTGATTTGACGAGGTTACTGTTTTTTACACAGAGCGACCGCCGTCTGTCCTCCGCGACCCAAAGGGTAGACCAGAACCAATCCTTTAATAAAGTTTTTTGTTTCGTTAAAAATAAAAATAAATAAAAAATTCAGGTGAACCCATAGGAATTTTATCAAAATTGGTCATTTATATAGTTTTTTGTTGAAGTCGATTTTAAGATTGAAAAATTTACTGTGGGAAATTCACTGTTCGCTAAAACCCAAATCTGAAACGTAACCTGTAAGTGCGTCTGACATAACTGTGAGAACAGGTATGTTATTGTAATGTGGCCGCCATCAAGGAAGGTTACATGGCGGGTGAAGCCTTTATGAGGCGGGCGTGAGCTCATATCTAGGGTCACATCTCGCAGGAATGATTATGTGCAAGTGGGGGCCTATTTTTGGCTTACACAATCGTGATATTTATTTGAGAAAATCAAAAGAGTATATTCAGAGAGAATATAACAAAATGCTTGTTTACAAGATACGGAGTGGAAGCTTGTGATGTCACGCTAAGTTAAAATCGTACCTAACCGTAAGGTCATGTGAAATTTAAATGCGCTGTATCTTTGTCATTAATTGTTTGTTAGAGTAAAGAAAAAATATGTGTTCAATATTTTTAAATAATCTTACTTTTGGGCCTCAAATATTTTTCCTTTCGTCATGCCTAATGTGGCAGCCATCAAGAAAGGTTACATGGCGGGTGAAGCCTTTATGGGGTGGGCGTGAGCTCATATCTATGTTCACATCTCGCAGAAATGATTATGTGCAAGAGGGGGCCTATTTTTGGCTTAAACAACCATAATTTTATTTGAGAAATTTAAAAGAGTAAATATAATTTTTATGTAGAGACGATGGGTTAATGGGGCTCAGAAGCAAAATCTTTTGTGACTGAGATTTCAACGCATCTCCGCGAAGTTACGGGCGATCTAAGGGCGGGCAGTTTCTTCGCACAAAGAATTTCTATTGCGGTGCAGAGGGACAATGCTACCAGCCTTCTGGGTAGCCTGCCTCGCGGCGACGCGTCGGAGTCTCATTTTTATTTATTTTATTTTATTCATTTAAATTTTTAATGTGCGTAAAATGTATCATAATCTATGTAAATTATGGTCAACGGATAAAATAAAATAAAGAGATAAAAATCGGTCCAGCTAGTTTATATTAGAAAATCCAACAGAGACATTAGTCTCGTATAAAATGTAGAAGCCAATCTTGCGCCTTTATAGCGCCCACTAATTACAGGCTGTTCAAAAAATGTAGAAGCCAATCTAACTAATTACGTAGAAGGCGAATTAGGAAATACAAGCTAAACAAAGCTTATGAACATCAAGACCTCTTCAACCCGTATGGCCAGCGAGGAGAGTATAGGCCAAACCCTCTGGCTGCTCTGGCCAAGTATGGCTGTGGTAGTACAGAGAGGGTCGTGCTCCTGCAGTGGAGACTAAAAGATCTGATGATGATGATGATGATGATGATAAGTTTGACGCTAATGACTGTCTGTCTCACTTAATTTTCAAAAGCGCTAATAAAATGTGTTCCTAACGGACCACCGAGGTCTATGCACGCAATGCGAATTAAGTACATGCTGTCTCGACCCTACTTATAGTGGGATAAGATGAGGAGGAAGAAGGTACGCGTTAATAAAAATAATGTGATAAGTGCAAAGTCAAACTTGACAAAGGATAAAGGAGAATGGAAAAGACTTAAGTACATGCTGTCTCGACCCTACTTATAGTGGGATAAGATGAGGAGGATGAGAAGGTACGCGTTAATAAATTATTAACGCGTACCTTCTTCCTCCTACTTAAGTCTTTTCCATTCTCCTTTATCCTTTGTCACGTTTGACTTTGCACTTATCACATTATTTTTATCCATATCGTCTTTAACTCACTCCATCCACCTCTTCTTTGCCCGTCCTCTGTTTCTATATCCATTAATCTTCAAATTTAGCATCTTTTGTAACGTGGCTCTCCTCTCCTCATCACAAGCCACACTATCCTAGTCTATGCTTTTTAGCTTTTCAGTTTTGGAGCCACCTTTGCACTTCCTCTTAGGTCATCATCTTCTGGTCTTTTTGTCTCCACTGCAAGAGCATGACCCTCTCTGAACTTCCAGAGCCATACTTCGTCTTACATATTCCTTTTAAATTATATATTTGCTTGTCACTTCACTCATCCATCATAACATTCTCATCTCCCCTGCATGCAGTCTTTCCTCTGTCAATTTGGTAGCCCAATATTCTGAACCGTATGTGAATTTCGCGCATACATGAGAGGAAAATGTAGCACTTAGGTACAATTCAATTTCAACTAAGACAATCCAGCCAAAATTGATATTATAAAGGGTCGCATAACAACACACTGTTATTGTTATTGTATATTTATCGTGTAATTTTCTTACACGTTGGAAAGCCAGTGCTATTGCCGAGTAGGCATATCGTGAACATCTGTTTTATAGGCTTCGAAGTTGGAAATGATTATTTTATTTCAATTTTTTGAAAGTACTCTTTGTTACTTCTTAGAGTAATATTTAAAACATTGAAATCTTTTATTACTATCACACTTCATCACACAAATATATTTTATAAATATTTATAACATAAAAGTTCTATGTA
The DNA here is from genome assembly GCA_963555685.1 of Acrobasis consociella. Classification (NCBI taxonomy): domain Eukaryota; kingdom Metazoa; phylum Arthropoda; class Insecta; order Lepidoptera; family Pyralidae; genus Acrobasis; species Acrobasis consociella. The sequence continues at coordinate 3,386,208 of OY743118.1, forward strand.
TCTCTGCTGACATTCAATGTAATCACTAACAATTTTTGACATATCCTGAATCTAAAACCACTATTATTATATAAACTCAACTCAACATACTTTTAGTTCGCAACACCCTGCCAGGGTTCATGTACTTATTAACCTACTAACCATGTAACGTATGAGTGCATGTAAGCGAAAATAAATAAATAAAGAAATAAAGGCTAAACGGTTTTCACCTTGTGGGGGTGTTGAGCGGGCGGCTGCGGGCGTCTGGCCGGTTCTACAAGTCAAAGATGGGGTAGAGGTGCGGGGACGAGAGACGTCTGGCCGGTTCTACAAGTCAAAGATGGGGTAGAGGTGCGGGGACGAGAGACGTCTGGCCGGTTCTACAAGTCAAAGATGGGGTAGAGGTGCGGGGACGAGAGACGTCTGGCCGGTTGTACAAGTCAAAGATGGGGTAGAGGTGCGGGGACGAGAGACGTCTGGCCGGTTCTACAAGTCAAAGATGGGGTAGAGGTGCGGGGACGAGAGACGTCTGGCCGGTTCTACAAGTCAAAGATGTGGTAGAGGTGCGGGGACGAGAGACGCCTGGCCGGTTCTACAAGTCAAAGATGTGGTAGAGGTGCGGGGACGAGAGACGTCTGGCCGGTTCTATAAGTCAAAGTTGGGGTAGAGGTGCGGGGACGAGGGACGGGGATGCATATTGAGCGGGACGTTAGGAGATTCCGTTCTGTTTGTAATACTTATATTAATTCTATGCCCAGGTCCTACAATCTGCACCCTAGAAGATTATAAGGCTAATGAGAAAGCCGTCGAAGTAGCTCACTACTGAGTCGATCAAATACAAGTTTATTTGCCAGGCAAATAAACACACGCATTGCCGTGTGCACGGATGTAGTTTCGTTTGTATCATCATCAGGTCTTTTTGTCTCCAGCAGGAGGACGACTCTCTCTGTACTACCCGAGCCATACTTGGCCAAAGTAGATAGAGGACTTGGCCTACACTCTCCTCGCTGGCCAGACGGGTTGGAGAGGTCTCATTGATGTTTATAAGCTTTGTTTAACTTGTATTTCCTGACTCGCCTTCTACGACATCCACGGGAGGACTTGGAGTGGCCCTATTCTACTCTGCTGGAAACCACACGGCAAAGTTGTAATAGTAGTAGGTATAAATGATACTCGGCTTCTATGAAGTGCCATACCTGGGGAAGAAACAAGTGGGCCATAGTTTGTGGAGAGGAACTACAATCTAGCCATCAATCATTTTCCACCTGGACAAATAAAGCTCTCTACAATCACCTACTTGAGTTCACAATCTATTGAGCGAATTCCAAGTAGGCCAGGTCAGATCCCTGGTACAACAACAAAATCCAGACTGGCCCATGCTTAGACTAATCGTTGCAAATAACATTAAACATGTTGACTTGGAAAGCACGTTATATTAAGCTAATGCTCCCGGCTATCATCAAATAAATGTTAGTCGTCAAGATATTAAAAATGCCTGGCAGCTAGAAAATACCCAATGTCTCATTTTCCCCATTGGCCAGAACCATTGGGGGTGTAAACGAGACTTCTAAGTGTCGTTTCGACCATTGAAATTACCACAAGTTATTTCGCCGACCTTATTTTTTTCCAAATTAAACTCTGTGTTGAAAATTTTCGCGACGAGTGAGATTCGAACCCACGACCCTCAAAAAAAAGACGTAACCTTATCGAGTTTGGGCTCATTACATTTGTCTTGATAAGTACTTAGGTCACACAAGAAAAGCTTGTACAGTATACATTTTTTCTAAACTTTTTAAGATGAATATAGTGCCCTTGTACCTTCAACTTACATTATTCTCTGTTTACTTTTTCTGTGTACTAAACTGGCTTATAAGTCAAAAGAGCGCAGTCAAATTCAATTCCCTTTTTTGGTTAATGGAGTTTCACATTTGAACAAGTTCCAATTTCGTAACAAACAAGACATTTTTTTTAAAGAAGCTATTAGACCTGGCCTCTAATTTGCTAGTGTACTAAAAATTTGCATAAAACACTTTGCTACGCTAAGATCATGTAAAAGGATACCTGAGGAAGCCTCGTTAAAAGTAATGGAGGGAGGTAATTGTTTTTTTTTTTGCAAAATGTTCTCGTATATTACTTAGCTCCCAAGGTGATGTCTCACGGTTTCCTGATTTTCTTTAAATTGACTTTTTCATGGCGTAGAAATTTCACATTTTAGTTATTACTGTGTTTGAAATTTTCCTAAAAATGAGTTAAAAAAATTTTTTCTCAAAAAATTATAAAGATATCGAATAGGAGGCGGATTTTTTAAAGTGAATTAAAACACTGTTAGCTTAGCATTTATTTAAACTTCTGAGTTTTTTTTCAAGTGGACAATAGTAATGTCAGTGTACGCACATATTTATAAATTTTATATTTTACCCCATGCTGGTCTGGAAGAAATAAAAAAAAAACTTAGAATGTACCAGCTGCTTTTCTTCCCACGCAGATCGTAAAAGCCGATCGAGGGAATGGGCAAAAATGCAAATCATATTAACAGGCGATGCGGCTAGCAACCCATCACTGTATTGATTGCTTTTCCACCTTCTCGCCCACCATGACGCTAAAGGTGGCTTTTGGGTCTTGCGGCCCTGGGCTCTGCATAGAACCACAAGACCCAAAATGCTCTGTCTGCCCCATTAGGGATAAAAACGTGATAGTATGTATGTATGTATGTATGTATATTTTACCTTACAACTTGTTTTTTAAGAGATTCTAACAGATTTTTTTTTTTTTTATATATTAGTAATGCCTTATTCTATAGTCATTACTAAATACATTTCACATTAGTTTGCGTTTAGCGTTTCAAAACAATGTCGTAAATAACTTTTGACACCAGATGCCGACAGCTTGATACAAAGTTATTCGTACAATGTGTAGACCGACTATACGAATAGATAACAAAAGTGCAAATTTTTTATGTCCTTTACAGTCCTATTCATAATTTTACAAAAAAAATTAGTGACACGATCAATCGCACTGTATACCTTAATATATCAGAACACGTAAACTTACCAGTCAATCTAACTATGTCTTTAATTTTCTCTTAAAATTTCAATAATATGAAAATAATTTTTCTTTTAAGTGATAAACTAACCTGGGGGTGCTGGGGGAGACTACACAGTGGATTTTGATAAAATTTCAATGGTTTAACAAGTATGTTCTTTCAAGCAAAAAAGAAAATTTTCAAATACGTTTCGAATAATTGGTGAACAAAAATAAAAAAGATCCCGATGACTTGATTACCTCCTCCTTTTTGGAATTTGAAGGGACTTTTAATACAAAACTTGCTCTTGTAAAACAAGAATCAAGCCTTCGCAAGGGTGCAAGAAAACGCTGGATTTAGGCCGCTTCCATTCGGTCGTTTTGGAAAACTTTGGGGGAAGCCTATGTCCAGCAGTAGACTTGCTTCTGTTGATATGATGATAATGATGATAAAATGTCTGCTTCTTCTTCCTCGCCTTTTCCCTATTTGGGTCTGTATGTTATCCCCCTCCATAACCTTCTATCCTTTGCCATCTCTGTAATATATGTTTACATGTTTTTTTCTATGTATATTTTAATAATTGTAATTCTTTTGGTGTACAATAAAGTATTACTTAACTTAACTTACTGACCCCCCGTTCCCCCATATCTGATCTCACGCATTCTTCCCACGTCTTTCTCGGCCTTCCTCTTCCTCTATACCCGTCTACTTTCAAGTCGATCATTTTTTTTGCCGTGTGTTCGGCATCCCTTCTCATTACGTGGCCATACCAGGTCAGGCGATGGCTTTTTAATTTGTCGACTATAGGCGCCACTTTTAGACTCCCATCTAATATACTCATTTCGGATCTTGTCCATTTTAGAATGATGATAAAATGTACTTATATTTTATTTACGTTTAGATTATAATTAATTACATTTGCGTATCCATTTCAATGTTTATCTACGACCGAAGGTAATGAATCACAACAACATATGACGAGTTGACAAACAAATGTACGTGACGTAAATTGAATTAATTTATTGTAATGTTTCAATGAGACTTTCAAATGTTGCGGAAAGTTTAGAAGATGTTTGTTGTACTTGGTGGAAAAAGGAATGAAAAAGGTATTTCTTTGTAATATGAATATAAATTTATATATTTTTGCGCCACGAGATCTATCAGTTTATTCCTATGGTAAATTGGTATATATATTATATTCCAAATAATTTAACATACACGCTACTAAAAGAGACAATAAGTATTTTTTATTATTTAATAGAGATAAGAAAGAACGGAGCCTCCTGGCACAAACATATTAAAAATTTTGCTTGCAGGAGGCTTCGGCAAAAATTTTTTTATAAACAATGTAGTTACCAAATAAACATTTTTTTTATGTTCACCGTTCGCCTGGACCGATTTGGAAATTATTATGTTTTTGTTTGAAAGGGTATTCTTGTCAGGTCCATAGACATTGTATCAAAATCGGTTGGGTAGTTGGGGGTGAAGTCGGTTTTTAATTTTGAAAAATTATAAAACAATAATCTTCTTATCGTGTGTGTTAGTGACTAACACTAGTGTCAAAGTTTTTAAACCGCATTAAAGGCCTGTGACATGGTTTTAGGTAACGACCAATGTCAAAGACAGTGACCGGGACCGACGGCTTAACGTGCCCTCCGAAGCACGGATCATCTTACTTATCAGACAATCAGGTGATCAGCCTACAATGTCCTAAACAAAGTAGGACAACAACACAAAGTCGTTGCCCCCGCCGGGAATCGAACCGGGGACCTCCGGGTATGAGCCGAACGCTCTAACCACTACACCAAGGAGGCAGTTATAATAAAACAATAATGTTTTAATACGTACTTAAAACTTATGCTTTTTTACCAACCTTATACTTATCAACTCACCCCTATTGTACTAGGTCATTAACCGGTTTTACCTTTGATACTTGACACTTTTATTTGTCCAAAACCATAAAAAGTGTATAAACATTATAAATTTATCAAAAAATAAACCAGAACACCTCCAGTAAAATTTAGAGCCATATTCAAACATAAATCATATTTTACGACACATAAATATGTTTCAGTGTATGTGACAGAAATGCATAATATATGTACGAGGTATGAAAGATATAAACAATGCTTTTCGTGTATTTTATGTGACATTTACCAAATATTTGGGTGGTTTTGGAGTATGTTTGGAGGCGACTTAGAAAATATAAGCTAAACAAAGCTTATAAACGTCAATGAGACCTCTCCGACCCGTCTAGCCAGCGAGGAGAGTTTAGGCCAAGTCCTCTGGCTGCTCTGGCAAAGTATGTCTCTGGTACTACAGAGAGGGTCGTGCTCCTGCAGTGGGGACTTAAGACCTGACGATGATGATATAGTATGTTTAATTTTACAAAATTCAAAAACATTTAAATAATGCAAATAAGCTGTCTTGTTTTTTTATGAATTTCAAAATACTCTGAATATATCTAATTGGTCAAAAACTCGAAAAAAAATACAACCTAGTATTTAACGTAAGATTACTTAAAAACATATACTCTTTTCCTGTTTAAGCTTCACGGCTCTAGAATGCTTTACCCGTTGACATTAAAGAAATTCCCACCCAATTCCCTTTTAAGAGGAAAGGTCACGCCGTCCTTTTGGAACTCTCTTTAAATTTAGGATGATAAAAAAAGCGAGGCCTAAGCCTAGCAGTAGGTCGATGTGGGCTAAAAATGATGACTATGTTGAAGAGATAAAACTCAAGCAAAGTTACGGTTTCCGGCAAAATGGAATAGGACTACTCCAAGTCTTTTTGTGGGTGTCGTAGGACGAAATACATGCTAAACAAATTCCAACCTGTTTGGCCAAAGTGGAGAGTGTAAGCCAAATCGTTTAGCTGCTCTGACCAAATTTATATGGCTCTGGTAGTACAGAGAGGGTCGTGCTCCTGCAGTGTAGACTGAATAACTGGCCGAGTTTGAGTCGGACTCGCGCACGAAGGTTTCCTTACATACCGTTCATCTACAAAAAAAAACGACGGGTTGCACTCTGGGAGTGCCGGCAGAAGTGAAAACTTGAATATTAACGTCGTGCATTTTTGATATACGAAACAGCAGGCGCAGGCATACATTTTCGCCGCGCCGTAGAAAGAGAGGGGATACTCCCTCTCCTACGCCGCGCCAGCTGTCTACTCTCCATCCGTCTTACGAATTTTCGATCAGGTCACGTGTCCTGACGCGAGCGTGTCCTGACGCGAGTTTAACATTTTTTACCCATTCCAAAATAAGTGCACAACGCCGCTAAAGAAGTTTTCACTTCAAAAATCACGTTTGTTGTATGGAAGCCCCACTTAAATATTAATTTTATTATATTTTCAGTATCTATTGATATAGCGGCAATAAAAATACATCATCAGTGAAACTGTTAAGTATCTAGCTACTACGGTTCATGAGATACAGCCTGGTGATAGGCAGACGGACAGACAGTGGAGTCTTAGTAATAGGGTCCCGTTTCTTTCCTTTGGGTACGGAAGAAAGAACGACAAATGTGCGACAAACCGTTGCCCGACAGACCTATTCTTTAAAGTCTTTCGCAGTTATGGCGGCTAGGCTTTGGAACTCGCTTCCTGCTGATGTAAGAATGGCACCATCGCTTGATTCATTTAAGGTTAAATTATCCAAATCTTCTCTGGAGGCGTCACACTTGAGGTAATTAAGTACTTAGTCTACATAATTGTATGTATAATTAGTATATATATGTATGTCTATGTAAGTTTATGTGTATACAGTATTATATGTGTATTTGTAAGTAAGTTTATGAATATAAAATATATGTGCTTGCGTATGTGTATGTAATGTAGTTATTATATATGTATAATCTTTTAAGGTATCTAGTTCGTACTTACTTCTACCTTTTAATTGAGTAAATGTCCTCTCAATCTATTGCAGGTTGACTGGAAGAGATCCTTACATGGGATTTAAGTTAAACTTTAAGCAAACTTAATGTATGTAAAATAATAATATGTGCGTTTCCATATTTGAGTTGCCAGCCTCCATCAATCAATAAAAACATTCACTGCCTTAATACTTTATTACATAACTTGACATGTCGTCATGATGACAAATTAGTGTTTTTTGACACTAACAATTTTATAAGTGAATGTTTTGTGACAAAGGGTAATATATACCTATCTAAATACTATAAATTAAAAATTGCTACATTGGTAGCTTATACTATTAAGTTTTGGACGAGTTTACATTGTAAACAAACTACTAGTTGTAAAATGCCTACCGAGTTACCAGAAAATTGTAATAGTAATTCTGTAGATTTGACGGCAGATTTAAACTGCACATCCAGACAACGGAAAGGTCACAAGAACTAAGAATAATTCATCAAAACATACAAGGCCTTTCCAGCAAAGAACTACTAGTTGAACTAGTATTAGAAGAATTAGATGTAGATATCTTGTGTTTGACTGAGCATTGGCTATGTGAGAGTGAGATGATGTTCAGCCTAAACAACTACGACATTGTTAGCTGCTTTAACAGAAAGTCTACTACTCGAGGTGGTTCTATAATAGTTACAAAAAATGGATTCCGTGGCAAGGAGCGGAAGGACATAGTTAGACTTTCTGTTGACCGCTGTTGTGAGGTGGCCTGTGCCGAGCTAGACCATCATTTAATTGTATGCGTATACAGTCCACCAGATAGCGATTTTAGGGGATTTTTGAAAGTAATGGATCAGGTGCTAAAGTTAGCTTCAACAAGTAAAAAAAATTTAATTATTTGTGGTGACTTCAATGTTGATATTCTAGTGCAGAATCCAAGGAGTACACAATTTTTAAACCTCTTTAAATGTTATGACCTAGAAAACGTTTTTTTTGAACCTACTAGAATCTCTGCTACATCGGCCACGTGCCTGGACAATTTCTTTACCAATATAAATTATTTTAAGAAATCTGTAATTAACAAGTTGCCATCTGACCATATGGGTGTATTTGTTTCTTTTGTCAAGGAGTCCACCCGCTGCTTGAAAGAAGATAAAATCATGTGTAGGCCTATTACTTCAAAAAAAATTCATAAGCTCAAAAAGAATTTAGAAAATAAGTTATGTTCAGTCGTATACACAGGAAGTAATCCTGATGATCACTACAATAAATTATTTAGTACAGTGTCTAAAAAATATTCAGAAACATTGGAACAGAAAAAAGTTAATGTTAATGGTAGGTTAAAGTTTAATGAATGGGCAACTAAAGGTATTTATATAAGTAGAAGAAAATTATTTGATTTATATGCCCAAAAACAATTTAATTTCAACCCTAACTTTGTTGAGTATGTTAAAAAATACTCTAAATTATTTAAAAAAGTTTGCAAAAATGCTAAAGCTATGTACATTAGTAGAAAAATCAATAATGCACCAAATAAAATTAAAGAGACATGGAATGTTATTAATAAAGAAACCGGTAAAACTAGAGCGAGAGAAAATATTCGTGAAATCAAATGTGCCGGTAAAAATATTACCAACCCTAATGATATAGTAAATGTATTGGATAATTTTTTCACTAATATTCCCTTGGAACTTACTGAAAATACCAATTCAAGTCCTCAACATGCTGAAGCCTTACTTAAAGATAATGTAGCTCAATGTAATCATAAGTTTCAATTTAAACATATTACCCCCAAAGATATAGTTGATGCATTTAAACAGTTAAATTTAAAAAAATCGGAAGACCACTGGGGTATGTCCGTTAGTGTAGTAAGCCACATTATAAATATCATTGCTGCAGACCTAGCTTTTATTTTTAATGAATGCGTTGATGAAGGTATTTTTCCAAATTTAATGAAATGCAGTAAATTGATTCCTTTATTTAAAAAGGGGGTAAGAACAGATCCCGGCAATTATAGACCAATATCGATTCTGCCAGTTTTGAGCAAAGTGTTTGAAAAGATAATGCTTAATCAAATGCAACATCACTTTATCACCCATAACCTTTTTCATAGCCAGCAGTTTGGTTTTACTGGAGGGAAATCGACCACTGATGCGGGGGTAGCGCTCGTTACTCAAATTTACAACGCATGGGAAAACAAGAACGATGCAATCGGTTCTTTTTGCGATCTCTCAAAAGCGTTTGACTGCGTAGATCATCCAACACTTTTGCTCAAATTCCGTCAGTACGGTTTTGACGATAAATCAATAAACCTCATTCAATCATATTTAACGGATAGGCTTCAGACTGTTGACATAAATGGCATAAAGTCAAACGGATCTCTCGTTAAAATGGGAGTACCTCAAGGTTCTATCCTGGGACCGTTCCTCTTCTTAGTGTACGTCAATGATTTGCCTTACGCGGTTGAGAAACAAGCTGGCATTGTGTTGTTCGCCGATGACACGTCTCTTATTTTTGAAATAGACCGTCATAGCGAAGATGCTACTTCGGTGAATAACACCTTGACGGCCATTTCTAACTGGTTTTCAGCCAATAACCTTATGTTGAATGCAAACAAGACCCAATGCATTCGATTTAGTCTTCCTAACGTGAGGCAAGCCAATGTTGATGTGCTACTGAACGGTCAAAAATTAGATCTCGTTGAAAATACTACTTTCTTGGGAATCACAATAGATTCAAAACTTCAATAGGGTGCACATATCTCTAAACTCGCTAATAGGCTTAGCTCAGCGGCTTACGCTATTAGGAGAATCAGACAATTGACAGATGTGGCAACTGCTAGACTAGTTTACTTTAGTTACTTTCATAGTCTGATGTCTTATGGGATTCTTCTATGGGGGAGTGCAGCTGATATACAGACTATTTTTATTTTGCAAAAAAGGGCAATTCGTTTTATTTACGGTTTAGGATCAAGAGACTCCCTAAGAGATTTTTTTAAGAAAATTGATATACTTACTGTACCATCCCAGTACATATTTGAAAATATAATGTATGTAAGGAAAAATATTGCCTTGTTTAATAAAGTGGGTGATTTTACGGATAGAAACTTACGTAATATAAATGATTTATTTACTCCGTCCTATAGGCTGAAAACAGTTAGTAAGTCGTTTATGGGAAACTGTATAAAGTTTTATAATAAATTGCCAGAATCGGTTCTTAGTATGCCAGATAGAAAATTTAAAGTTTATGTTAAGAAAGTACTCTGTGATAAAGCTTATTACGGAACCGATGATTACCTTAGAGACAAAAATGTCTGGCTTGAGCTTGGCGCGGGTCCCTCTTAAAGGTTAGTATTTGTACATTCACAAATGTCATAATTTAAGAACATTCTGTACATGTTTTAGTACAAAATTTACAAATTGACATTAATTTTAAACTTGACATCATGCTTAATTTATAATTATGACAACAATGTATTCTCAGTCCACATATCTAATTTTAATACCAGTATAATTGTAAGTTGACGTTATTGGAGAAAATGCTGCAGTACAGTTTGTTACCGTTTCTTCTGTACTTGCGCTTTGGAAGCGGCAGTAAACTTAGCTATAAGTAAATGATCTGACGTCAACATTTACCTTATAAGAAATCGAAAGGAAAAAAAAAGTGACAATTATCAAGTGATACAAATATCCAAAGATAAATAAATGAATTTGACTTGACTTTGACTTTGGATAAGTCCGCCTTTGTATATTTGCTCTTTCGAATTTTTTGTACTTTATTTTGTTTTTTGGTACAATAAAGTTATTACAAACAAACAAACAAACCTATGACCGACATTACATTTGATCGGTACTATTATTACTCGACATCTATTTAGTTCGACCAATGTTTGACTGTTTGACTCGACATAACCTTAAAAAGACCTGATGATGATAATTACAAAGTTCCAAAATGACTTCAGTAATTCTTATCTCCAAAATTATAGAACAAATTCAGCCAACAAAGCTTTATTTGAACATTCGCAAGCGTTTCCCGCCGCCTTGTAATCTCGGAAGGTAATCGGCAATATATTTTAATAAATTCACATTTAGATTATAATCTTCCCGCTTGCAAACCTTTAATATCAGCGAAAACATGGTGAATGTTTTTGCGAAGTGGGTTATTTAGATAAAATTATTAGTTTACAAGTTTTCGTCTTAGAAAAATGTTTTACGTACTTATTACGAGTACTTTATTATTATTATGTTGGTACGCTTTTCAGCCACGGGTCCATAGGGACTCGGTCCTTTGAGGCGTTCATGGGGCCAAAGCCAACATGAAGAGGCCTTTTAGTACCTTTTTATCTAAAATGTGAGATGGCTGCATCTACGAAGGTCTATCCCTTAATGTACCATTGAGATGCACTAACGGACAGTCCTCCATAGCTGCTGAACTATTGCCAGGGAGGGATTGACTTGGTTTTATTATTATAGCGTTACGAACCGATGGCCGATGGGGCAAAAAGGTTCTTGAATGGCGACCGCGTACTGGCAGGCGAAGCGTAGGGCATCCACCTACAAGGTGGTCAGATGACCTGACCAGGGTCAGGATCGGTCATTTTGGAAATCTTTGGGAGAGGCCTATGTCCAGCAGTGGACGTTATGCGGCTGAAATGATGACGAAGCTTAAAATGTGGAGTTACGAAAAGTATGTGTCGAGGCATCGTGTACGCGCGTCCTCCGGAACATGTCGGCCAGTAAGTAACTCTCTACGTGATCAACGTTAAATTTATGCTACAGAATTAATTTAAGTTTGTTTGTTTATTATAACTCTTACATACAGAACGGAATCTGGTAAGGTCCCGAGCAATATGCGTCCCTGTTTGCCGTTCCCATAACTCTGTTCTGTTCTCACCAAAATATGAAAAGAAATTTTTGGCATTCCATGCAAAATCGGATCAGCTGATCGATCTACATGTATGGGAGACCAAAATATATGTGAAAGTTATTCAGTATCATTAAAAATAAAATAATAAATAAATAGGGAAAAATTACACTGATTGAGCTTGCCCCAAAGTAAGTTCGAGACTTGTGTCATGAGATACTAATTCAACGATACTATATTTTATAACAAATACATATATAGATAAATATCCAAGACCCAGGACAATTTGAAAAAGACCATTTTCCAACTTGCCCTGGCTGGGGATCGAACCCAGGACCTCCGGATTAGCGGTCTAGCGTGTTGACCATTACGCCAAGGAGGTCGTCATTGACTGAATTCACTTTTAAAATAGTTTAGTATCTTTTATTAGACCTCATATTATTATTTCTTCTTCTTTATATTAAAGAGTTAAGCTCTTATCTGGAGCAACCAACGCCTTCCATCTCTCTCTGTACAAAGTCAACTCCTTTGACATCGTTGTAGGTTGAAACATTAATTTGATTCTTTAGTTGTTTTATAAAACTATCTCTAGGTCTTCCTTTCTTTTTCTTCTCTCTATTTTTTCCTCCAATTTTAATTTTAAATATTATTTATGCCTAATAAGGTGTCATAACAATTTTCCCTCTCCTAGTCAGACGAGTTTCCTTGGTCATAAATAAATTATTTGATACTTTTAGTATCCCATAACACAAGTCTCGAACTTACTTTGGGGCTAGCTCAATCAGTGTAATTTGTCCCTATATATTTATTTATTTTAATAGAATAAAACGTCACAAAAAACATATGAAAGTGTACAGCCGCCCAGGCAGTTTGTATGGCAATGACGATTTCAATTTTATTTTTGACTGTTATTTTATTTTCATTATTACCATGTTATTTATTACTCCCATGCTGGTCTGGGAGAAATAAAAAAAAAACTTATAATGTACTAGCTGCTTCTCTTCCCACGCAGATCGTAAAAGCCGATCGAGGGAATGGGCAAAAATGCAAATCATGTTAACAGGCGATGCGGCTAGCAACCCATCACTGTATTTATTGCTTTTCCATCTTTTTGCCCATCATGACGCTAAAAGTGGCTTTTGGGTCTTGCGGCCCTGGGCTCTGCATAGAACAGCAAGACCCAAAATGCTCTGTCTGCCCCATTAGGGATAAAAACGTGATAGTATGTATGTATGTATTTTATTGCCCGTGGTTCGATTTATTACTATATCTCTTCCACGCTGTATTTTCTTTTTATATATACTCATCAAAAATATTATCTCAATCCACGGTAAAATCAGCCACAAAAACCGTATTACCTGCCTCGTGAAAGGATATCAAACTTGGACCATTCATCCGCTTTCCGTCGTCCTGGCCCGTCTTAATAAACCTTTATTCTGTCAACTCAGATCCAATTCGTCGTGATTGGACGAGCCCGATGGATTGACAGTCTTCACATCACCAATACTACCTTTTTCACTGGAGCTGAAAATTATTTTTAAAGAAAATGTTAGAAAAAAATTTTGGTTTTAAAAAAATATTTCGGAGGTAGTAGAAACTGAAAGATTTGATGGTAAAAATGTTTTTTGGCTACATAGAATATTTTTTTATTAAAAAATAAATATTTAGGGGCAAATCACACTGATTGAGCTAGACCCAATGTAAGCTTAAACTCGTGTTATGAGATACTAACTAAACGATACTATATTTATACTTACACATAAATATAGATTAAAAATAAAGAGTCTAACAAAATAAACTGAAACTATTTTCAAACTGAATTCAGTCCACGATACTGAACAACTTTCTCCAACGAACATATATGGAAATATGCGACTAAACAAATTTTCATCCAACATGGCTAAGAACCACCGCAAGGGAAGTAGCTTTTACGTAATAAAACCGCATTGAAATCGGTCTATCCTTTCGAGCAATACGATGCCACAGACAGACATGAAACTTATAACATCCCCTCTTTTTTGTCGTTGGTTAAAAACAATCAAGTAATAACCTATTTGGCTTAACACTAGATCAACTTTATAGTTTATATGACCATGGTCTGCCGTCGACGCTTCACAAGTAATGAAGTTACAGATATATAGCTTATGAATTATGAAATATAAACTAAAGTGTAACATTATAAAATTAATTGCAAAATGTAATTCGTTTATTTACTTAAAAAAAATTAATATCTATAACATTCGTCAAAAAGATCAGACAAAAATACCACCCCGATTGTACCTGTTTCAAAGGTACCCATAATGCTTGCAGCATTACCTCTCTGAATTGCTATGGACGGCCTTTGGAACAGGTACCATCCGGAGCGGTGGTCATATCTACGGGACTTTAATCGACGACCTATCTCATCAACAAAATGCTGTTTTTTCGACAACTGGAACAAATACGTACTATTATTTTCGTATAAAAGTACAAACTTATACCGCTATCTCTCATTCGCATGTATCTGTTCTAATTGACTCTCTTCCATCTAGAAAACAAATCGTAATAAACTTCTTGTTGCCTTAAAATGAAGAGATATTAAATTAACCAGATTAGGTAGTAAACAAGGAACCTTTATAGTTGCGCTATATTGTCTGTCTGTCTGTCTATCCGCGTTCTAATAAGACTCTATAAGTACTAATGTACGTGAGGAAAGGAAAATTATCAGAGCTCAATAGGTTTTCTACACTAAGAAGGTGACAAAGTTATAAAATGTAATTGGAAAAGTAAAACTTTATACAAATTCAATAAAAAATAGATTTTTAGACGTTTTAAGTCCAGTGAATTGAAAGTTAGCATTCGCAACAGACGAAACCCTACGTAGCCGGATAGATTTTGTGATGGCTGTATTTTTACACAACTCGCAACCAGGTCTTCAGTTTTCCGTTTCAAAGACCTTTCGTGATTATAACTGGCTTGATGAATTTTTCCACCATTTTCTATTACATCCATTATTTTGCCGTCAATTCCTACCCCTTTTTTCCACCATTTCGTAAATATGTGTTTTTGGATATTTTTTTTAAATTGTGCGTGCTTCTGTGTTGATCCTATACCCATTCTTTTTCAACAAACCTTATTTGTATTTTTTAAATTTTTGAGTTTTGGTAAGTTTTGTTAATTTGAGTACATCTGTGCTGTTTTTAATTTATCTCGTTGCATCTGAGCCTGCATTGCTTTCTCCATAAAACTGCAGCCAGTTTACGACGCTCTAGAAAAAGTCATAAACGCGGGGCTTACCATCGTAAATTAGGAAAAGATTCAATTAAAGTAATTAAATCTGGATTTTCAATATGTTTTTAAGGTTCCGGACCTAAAAAAGAGGAAAAGGAATACTAAAAAAGTCGTTAATGGATGAAGTAAAAGAAAAGTCGTGACATACAGGGAGGTCTAGCATTTATCCGAAAATAGGGAGACATGTAAAATACTCCACTGAAAATAACCTCTTTATAAATTTATTAATGATGGCTTCAGAAAGGAAAAAACGAAAGTCTTATAGGTTCACTTTGTTGTTCGTCCGTCTGCCTGTCTGTGGAGAACCATATCGAGAACGCGTGAAGGTATCGAGTTGAATTTAAAACGATATACTTTGGTCTAATAGTCCCTTGAAGCTGTGGAGAATCAAACTTCTAAATTAATATAAAAAGACATATAGAAATAATCAAAGTTTATATTCTAACTTTCCGTTGAACACGCGAAAACAACCGGATCGGAATCGGTCCATCCGTTCAAGCTACGATGCCACAGATAGACATTGGCGTCATACTTTTATAGCATATCTTTTTTTATCGGGGTATAAATAGAATGAATGGTACATTTCCACGCTCATCATCATCATCATTTCAGCCGCATAACGTCCACTGCTGGACATAGACCTCTCCTAAGGATTTCTAAAATGACCGATCTAAAGCGGCTTGCATCCAGCGCCTTCCAGCAACGTCACGATCTATCTCCTGGCCTCTTTTCTATGCAGGTTCGGTTCTCCTGATACATTTTCGCCATTCTTGGCGGTTCTGTGTTAACTCTGGACTAATGCCCAGTGTCCTCATATCTCCGGTGACGGTTCTGATCCAGGTGGTCGGGGGTCGTCGTCTTTCCTCGTCTATGGCCAGAACTACCCTAGTGATGTGGTCACTACTTCGACGCATTACGTGTCCATACCATCGCAGACGACTCTCGCGCATTTTGTCCTGTATTTCTGCCACCTTACATGTTCCCCGTATGTACTGGTTTCTGATCTTATCCAGTCTAGTAACTCCACCCGATAAACGCAACATTTTCATTTCTGCAGCATGCATTCTTTGTTCTTCGCTCTTTCTAACTGCCCAATACTCACGATATCGTTTCAAAATCGTATGTAGCTCGTAGTAGCACTCAGTGACTCTGTAATGGGGAATGCCAAGAATATTGCTTTGATTATGTTGTTTATGATGCGTTTTAATATCAGTATCGAAGTATTGAGTTACACAAAGTAATACTTAAGTAATATTTAAGTACGAACATAAAAGAAGTAAGCGCAGCGTTGAACACCCACCCGCTAGATAGAAGGTTGCAGGAAGGCGCTGGATGCAGGCCGCTTCCGATCGGTCGTTTTGGAATTCATTGGGGGAGGCCTATGTCCAGCAGTGGACTTCCTGTGGCTAATATAATAATGATGATAAAAAAGTATGTAGCATGTGGTTGTGGTATGCTGTGTGGTTTCTGGCAGAGTAGAATAAGACCACTCCAAGTCTCTCTATATTTAAAGCGCTGTTATTGTAAATTTTTACTAGGTACTTCGCTAAACAAAAATAAAAATGCTAATAAAAATATGGATGGATCCTTTATTTTGGATAATCTAGTTGACGGACTAAATAGTATGGGGACAATTTAAACTGATTGAGCTAGCCCCAAAATAAGTTCGATACCAGTGTTATGGTATACTAACTCAACGATACTATATTTTATAACAAATACATAGATAGATAAACATCCAAAGATCCAAGACAATTTGAAAAAGTCCATTTTCCAACTTGCCCTGACGGGGGATCGAACCCGGGGCCTCTGGGTGGATTAGCATGTGACCACTACGCCATGGAGGTCATCCAAGTTACTCAAGTTATCGTCAAATAAACATACAAACGCCGGATTGTTGAAGTAAGCCGATTGCTTCGCTTGCTCTCTTTCCCTTTATTCGCTTTCGCAAAAACAGTAAAAAAATTGAATTGAATATTTTTTCCAAATAAAAATATATTTGGGGTGATCGAGACATAGTAATAGAGTAAGAATTAAAAAAATGACTGTCTGTTTGTCAGTTTGTACACGCTTCTCTCCGAAATACTGGACGGATTTAAATAAAACCTTTTTGTTTTATAAAGGGTATAATTGATTTTGGAAAACGGAACACCTGATGCAGAACCATAATGGTCTAGCTAAAATATAAGAAATATAAAAATGACGCCTTAGCAAAAGTTGTTTAGAATGATGAGCATTTCCCGGAGTCATAAAGTCCACGCGAACGAAGTCGCGGGCTTCGTCTAGTTGATAATAATTTCGCTTTATAATAAGATTTCAAATGGAATAAATTGATATTTATTTCCCGCAAAACAACATTTTGTGTTCCATTAACATAAATTCTAAAATAACGGGCAATAACGGAAATGAGCCTATAACAATGAATAAGTACCTATTTTGAAATAAAATATGTCTTATTCTTGATTTAAATGAACTAATGACAATTTAATGTGTAAGTAAGATTTACCTTTTTTTTTGTTTTTCTCCCATATATTATTAAGTAAAGTGGGAGTAATTTTTTTTATGACATTTGTATCGTTGGATAGGGCTTCCAAAAATATGATGAGCTTGTGAACACCATAGGGTTCCGTAGTAAACAAGGAACCCTTATAGTTTTGCGATGTCTGTCTGTCATCACGTAAGCGGTTTTGTTCAGCGACATAAAGTACTAGAAAGCTTTGATTTGGCATGGGTATGTATATTAATCATATGAAAATGAGCTTGTAATCATCATTTTTCCATTGAGGAATCCGAGTTGAAATATCTAAATCCCCCCCCCCCCCGCCCCCTCTTTCTATCTTCTAAATGGTAATACATGGACACGTAAAAAAAACACAGCAGTAACATTTATCTATACTTTAGATATACGGATTCGCGTTGCCATGCTACAGGGGCAGGTGTCGCGAAATGTATATGTATGTATTTATATGAGAAATATTATATTATTGTATTTATCGTTTATTATTTTATTTTCTGTGTACTTATCTTTGTTTTCAACCTATATTAAGACTATCTGTACAACCCAAAGATTGACTGGCAGACAATGCTTCTAGCGTTAAGTTCACCTTGTTCTGTACAATCTGTATTTAATAAAAAATAAAGATTAAATAAATAAATAAATACTGTCGCGCGTCTGTGAGAGCTCTAACATCTGCAAATTGTATAAAAGTTCAGGAATAGAATTCCCCGAAACGCTCTGAGAATTATTTTAGATATGTAAATAAGTACAAATAATACAAAAGGAATACGAAACATCAAAATAGAATTGTGGAGGCAAAAGTAGTCTCCAGTTCTCGCACTCATTCGTCTAGTGGCGATTATAGCGCCCATGCGGGGTCTCTGCCTACCCCCCTGGGAAACAGGCGTGAACATATGTATGTATGTATGTATGCGGGGTCTAGAACATAACATATGGGCAGAGTGCCTTCTTGCATCTAGCATAAATCTTTATTTGCCGTCTCTATTTTTAACCCGCGACAAAAAAGTAGGGTGTTATAAGTTTGACGCTAACATCTGTCTGTCTGTCAGTGTCATAGTGCTCGAACGAATGGACTCTATTATATATCTATTTTATATTCAGTAGTTTATTTAAAATCGTTAAAAAAATTGTCCTTCGATTTTCGGATTTTGGTTCGATTTCGGGAAGCCGAAATATTTTTGTTTGTATTTTGATACATTTTTCAAAGAAATTAGTTCAGTATCATGCACTAAAGTTGCTACTGCAAATGTTGCCCGTGTGTAAAGAGTAACCTTGTATACACAATCGAGTTATCTTTCAGCTTATAAATACTTACCAGCGAATGTAAAATGGATGAATACTCATTTTAGGGTTCCGTAACAAAGGCGCGTGCGTGAGTCCGACTTGCACTTCGCCGGTTATCCTATCCTATCCTATCCTACTAATATTATGTGAAAGTAAGTTTGTATATTTGTTTGTTTTTTACCTCTTCACGCTTAAACTACTGAACCGATTGAGATGAAATTTAATACGGATATAGGTTGAGACTCGGAAAAGGACATAGGGTACTCTTTATTCCGAAATTCTTACGGGGAGCGACGCCCGCGAGTACATGTAGTTATGTAATAATCTCCCGCTACAAATACAAAGAAAGAATGGACACTGTGGTTGAATGTGTGCGAGAGGAAAGAAAAACTTGACATGTGTTGAACAAGAAATTAATATTTTGCCCAAGGCTTGTGATCAAAGAAACTCAAAGAAACTCGTACCTGAACAAAGGTCTAATACAGATGTTTGCTCATTACCAGCTAACGACGGAGTATGAGAAACAACATAATTCAAAAGTACATAAACAAATTGGCATTTTACCGCGGCAATACTTAGCATCGGTTAGAATATTATGTAGTTCTGCCACTTATCACTAGACGGTGTCTATCGTCAGGAATGTTTGTTAAATTTGCCTAGCAAATAAACTTGTTTTATGTATGTTCTGATTATTTTTCCTTTGTTCCGATTTCAATTATGTGCCGATAATTTAAAGTCGCCAGGACTGATTTATAAAATTTTAACAAAAATAAAAAATATTAACCTCCAATGTGTAGTTTGGGGATTATTTAGAAGTGAAATTTCAATTTCTATGAAAATAACTTGAACAGAAGACAAAGCTAATTTCCGTGAAATATTAGTGGCGTTTGAATTTACCCTGTTAGAGTAAAGATTGAGAAATATTATTTCAATTTTGATTATTTCTAATAGTTTTGCCGCTCGATAGTACATGCATAGGACATACATAAGTTTCCAGACGGCATTTCATACTTCACCGAAAATTCTCTGCTTTAAGGCGTGCTGAGATTATTTGAACATAGCGTTAAAGTTTTTCAGTTTTGCCGTGTAGTTTCGACGGAATTGGAGTGGTCCCAAGACCTTCGTGGATGTCGTAGAAGGCGACTTAGGAAAACAAGCTAAACAACGCTTATAAACATCAATGAGACCTTTCCAATTCGTCTGGCCAGCGTGGTGAGTGTAAGCCGAATCCGCTGGCTGCTCTGGCTAAGTATGGCTCTGGTATAGAGAGGAGAGTGGTCTTGCAGTAGAGACCAAAAGACGTGATGATGATGATGGTAAATTTCCAGTTCCTTCAAAAGTTTTTCACCTTTTCTAACATTTTTCAAAAAGCCAAAAGAATAGTTACCGTAAAAGATTTTAAATTGCTTTGTGAAGCACTGAGGTGGGTTTTTGGAAACATAAGGTACACAGTTATGTCGTAAAACGTACGCTCCTAGACACAAATTGGTAGTTATGGACATAGAGCTCGTAAAGAATAGAGGGTTCACTTGAAATATTTTGGGGAAGCTGACCCTTTTTTATTTATGAATTTATGATAAGTACAGAGAAACAACAACTTCTGCTTTAGGATGATTCTTATTGGGTGAATATAGTCACACAGTTGAAACATATTTTTTTGTTGTTATTTATTTTCTGGCACACAAAATTGTTTTACAACACAAGTTTACAGAACAAATTATTTAACAGAAACATGATAATGGCAATGGTTTTAACTGATTCTATACCAATTTTTTTAAATAAGAAAGTTTTTAATAACAGATGTGAAAACAACCATTAAGTTGTTCAAAAAGGCTTATTTTAATTTTTTTAAAGTACCCGTCTGTTTTTAACAAAAAATAACAGTGCTTAATTATCACAACCTTTTTTTAAAATATAAAACTATTGACAAAATAACTTTAAAATGTCATATTATTATTACAATAAACGAACTGTAGCCTTAATTGTTTAAAACGCTTATTAGTAAAACGCATAATAACTATATAACGTTTGTAAATTATGTGATTTACATCAATGAAATTACGTGTCAAATTTAAACCTACTAAACAGAAAAAAGGGTGAGTACATTAATAAAAAACATTTCTTAAAGTTAATAGATCTATGATTCACTTTTAGGTCTACGCTAAGTTGTAAAATAAAAGAGGCAGGTTATAAGATTTTACTCGCGTGTAATTTTACGAAGCGCAGTAAAAGTTATAGTATCTTGCTTAGTCAATTTGTAAAAGTGCTGAATCCGCTACCTGTTTGAAAAGAACGAAATATGTTGAGTAGCGTACTCAAGGTGTAAATATTGAAGAAGAAATGTAGAACTTAATAAAAAACATTTAGAATAATATGCATAATAAAGGAGTTTGATCTGCAGACGCATTTTATTTGGTATAAGGTTTTTTTTCTTTTTTTTTTCTTGTTTAGTTCAATTTAGATTTTAAGTATTAATATTGTTTGACATTTGGCTTGTAAAAAAAAGGAGTTAGATTTTTTTAATATTTTTTTAAATTACGTACTTATTTTTAGTATATACATACTTATCAAAAAGATCCGCAAATCAGTTATTTTTAAGAAGACATAAACGTTTGAAATAATGAAAATCTTATTAGTTGTTGTAATTTCAAGCAAAAATGATTGATTTAAAAAAATTTAACAATGACAAACATGTTACTCCATCGCCAATTTAGAAGTCTATCCTTGTTCTTTTTAAATAAACTTTTAAAATCAACACAGGAGGGAAAGCCGGTGACACATATTTTAATGTTTTTTTATTAAATAAATCTTCGACCACAATGGTACAAAAGATGGACAATTGCGAAAGCATTCTCTACCAGTCAGTTTTTAGGAGAAACAGAGATTTTATTAGCGATAGTTATCATAGGCGCGCTTTTATCCAGCACGGAATGTTATTTTGTGTCTATCTGGTAAATGTTTGTTTTTATTGCCCTTATAAACATTCCAATTCATCACACCGTTTGCGTATCAAGGCCGTTTCTAAATATTTAAGGAGACAGCGACTCTCAGAAGTCTCTGATGTTTATTTTTTATTTGCGTTTCGCAATTCGGGCGCCTTATCAAGGTAACTTCTACTGGCAATAAGAAAGTCTTAGCCATGGTATAATAAAACAGGTATTCTCTTCCCGAGATGGAACTTGACTACGTCACAAAGTGTTGCCACTGATTGTTCTTTTCGGTAAATTTAAGGACTTTCTCAATTAGTTCATGAATATTTAAAAAAATATTAAGTAACTTAGCTATTTAGTATCTCGCGATTCTCGCGTGATTCATCAATTCAATATTTTATAAATTGATATAATGGATTATTAATTCGAAATTGGTATATAAAGTTCAAAAATGCATTACGCTCAGGTAATTCAATTTCACACAGTGGCAACATATCAAACTGATGACGTAGTCAAGTTCCACCTACGTCATCAGCTGTCACGGAAAGAGAATACCTTATTTTATTGTACCATGGTCTTAGCTTTATAACAGACGAGCTACTGTATGCCCGCGATACCTGTCGGCGACCGTCGCCGACCTGTGTCGCGTCATGGTCGCGGACTGTCGTAAACGGTCGTGTGACACATGTCAATCTATCACAAACTGTCAAAAACGGCGACAGTGACGTATTGTCTTTTTTTTTTCTTTTCTTGATTATGGCGGTCAAACTTCGTTGAAGCTTATTTTGCCAGTGTCTAGTAATATCTCTTCTTTATTCCTAATCCTAGACCCTTAACTATACAATCAAAGGTTGGTATAGGTCCTTTGATTGCTTCACGGGAGCTTCTGGCGACAAATCTATACCAGTCCACTGGTTTTCATAGCCGATTGAGTGGCGGACGGCGCCCAAAGACGCCCACCGCAGTCCGCAAATAAATATCACTACAACCGCACTATGACTGTCCACTTTAAACATTTCACATATTGTCCATGAGAATGAGCATTTATAACACCAAACTACACCAATTTCATATTATAAAGTCCACTAGAATCAATTTGCAAAACAATTTAAAGCAAACTCCAACTGGACCCCTTGACTTCCCGCCAAAAACTCCTGACGTATTGTCGTTCGTCTGTAAAATCACTTAGATAAACATAAATTTTGTTACTGACACATCGAAAGATATATATGTAAAGATATATACAACATGGAAGGTTCAAAGAATCACTATATAGTATATTAAAATTAAAATGACAGTGAAAACTAAAAAAAATTGGCATTTTCATACAAAAATGTGCTGCCGCCTAGGCAGTAATTAACTATGGGAATGTCGATTTTTTTCTGGTTTTTGACTGTTATTTTATTATCATTATATTATAGTGATCTTGTTTAGCCTTTGGTTTGATTTATTACGAGTATGTCCCTTCTAAATCTTTGGGAGAGGCCTATGTCCAGCAGTGGACGCTATGCGGCTGAAATGATGATGATGATGATGATGATGTCCCTTCCACGTTGTATAGATAGTATAATACCTATGAATATCATCCAAATTGTGTTCATATCGTGACTAGTTTTGAATAGCGTCTCGAACAAAGTGCTTATCCGAATGCGATTTGAATTAAATAACAAAGATAATAATACTGAAAATAGAGATTCTGAACCTCAGTGTTTAAGCACGTTAAACCGTGTGTTTGACTGTTATCATCAATTAACAACATTCGTTATGTTATCATCAATTAACTGATTGTCTGATAAGTAAGATGATCCGTGCTTCGGAGGGCACGTTAAACCGTCGGTCCCGGTCAGTGTCTTTGACATTGGTCGTTACCTAAAACCATGTCAGAGGCCTTTAAGGCGGTTTAAAAACTCTGACACTAGTGTTTGTCACTAACACACACGATAAGAAGAACAACATTCGTCGGAATATCTTGCAAAATTGTCACCAGTATCACAAGTTATAGGTACGAAAATAAACAAACAAACAAACCAATAGGTAGGTATATAATTTGTTTTCAAATACATTTCAACTACATGCATCGAAAATACCATTTGTAATTGAAACCAAGAAAAGCACTTATTTTTAATTGCAAGAATATCTTGAACTTCTTTGTTTTCTGTAGTAAATGTGGAATGAAAAGCACAATAGCAGTTGACTGCAAGTGCATGAAGCTGCCTTCTAACAGAATAACGCGGTAACTAACACTTTTATGAAACTACTAGCTGTACCCGCGGGCTTCGCTCCCCGTGGGAATTTCGGGATAAATAGTACCCCATGTCCTTCCCCGAGTCTCAAACTATATCATCCAAATCGGTTCAGTAGTTTAAGCGTGAAGAGGTAACAAACAAACAAACAAACAAATATACAAACTCACTTTCGCATTTATAATATTAGTAGGAAAAGTAGGAAATAGTAGGAAATAAATCAAATACCTATTTGATAAAACGAAGAAAAACCAGCCAAGTGTGGGTCGGAGAACGAAGGGTTCCGTATCATTGTCTATAAAAAATCACGTTTATTGTATTGAAAAACAGAATAAAATAAATATTTAAGTCGGCTACTTAAATATTTATTGTATACTGTTTTAAGTATTTGAAATATTATTAAAATAATCCTATTTAAAATCTTTACCATTAAAATCTATTTCAGTTTCACAACACTTTATAAATCGCTACGAATACATTATGTCGTCACATCTACGACTGTAGGATACGTTTGACGTCATCACCACGTGGGCTAAAGCAATTTGAGTTGTGCGTAAACAAATATAGAAAGTTTATATTTTATTATATTTAAGTGGGGCTACTTAAATATTTATTTTATTCCGTTTTTAGTATTTCCTACAGAAATACATCACCTTTGAAAATTTCATCTGTCTAGCTATCACGGATCATGAGATAGGTATAGCCAGGAGATAGATTGACAGACAGACAGATGGACGGATAATGCAATGTTAGTAATATGGTCCCGTTTAACGTTTATAAAACGTTAGTGGTACAAGAATAACGTTCTTTTTCTATGTCAAATCAAATTAGACTTTATCATCATACATTAGTCCGCAATGTTGCTTGAGATTGAAATGCGGGGACTTAGTAACGTTTACTTACAGCTTTTGGAAACACCCCAGGTCATTGCCTTTCTACATATCTGTTAGATTTTCACTGCAAATACGACGTTCATATCATTTATCTGTTTCAAGTTTCTAAATAAAATTGAAATGCCAGTTACCATCTTCTTCTGTAGCGCAACCAAACAAGCCACCTCATTGTGTTCTAACCAACAATTCCATTTTCCCCAGCGTCCACCGTTTGTAACTTGCCAATTGGGGATAAACACAAAAGAAAACAAAGAAAATAACGTGTGGAAAACAACCCTTGAATTACTTAAATTTTGTTTCAAACAAGACATACTAAAAGTGTATATATGTTTGTTTTTCGTATGTTGAATAGTATGACAATGGAAGAACTTATCTGAGCTTTTACCCATGGTACCATGCACAGGCTAGACCCACTGGTGGGTCCACAGGTAATTTTTCCCCGTAGACCCACTGTAGTACAGAGGTAAGACGGGTAATTGAAACAAAATCACCTTTTAACCGTGGCCCCACCGCTGTCATGTTCGGAAATGGATAAATTTAAATTCTAGTACAGTGGGTCTACGGGGGAAAAACACCTGCCAGTGGGTCTAGCCGGTGGGACCACGGGTAATGTACCCCCACCATCTTCCATTTTCTCACAAAATCTAGCTTATTCCCGCCCTCCAATTATATTTGATATGGCCACTTCTTATTTTTACGAAATTCGCTAATACAGTATTATAATTAAGTATTGTATCATTCTAGATGTTTACCAAATAATAACTCTGTTTCTCTGGCTACCCACACACTGAGACGTCTATATCCGCCCTCCGGTCTGACGTAGATGGTGACGCTATAATTAGAAATAATCACACTCAGTAAATCTATCTGAAAAGGCAAAGAGGATTATCGGACAAAAAGCTTTTTCTGTTTGGTTTAATGGTTGACTGGGAGAGAATGCCATATAGCGTTAGGTTCGCCACTTGTACTTTTATTTAACTGTGCAAATTGTTTAAATAAATTAAACAACATATTGTATATAGGAACAAATTGCACTGATTGAGCTAGCCCCAAAGTATGTTCGAGACTTGTGTTTTGGGATAATAACTCAACGATACTATATTTTATAACATATACGAGTACATATACAGATAAACATACAAGACCCAGGACAATTTGGAAAAGACCATTTTAAAATTTGCCCTGATTGGGGAGCGCACCCGGAACCTCTGGGTGACTAGCATGGTGACCACTACGCCACGTAGGTCGTCAGTGTAATTATTAATCAGTGTAATTATTTTAGTACCTATCTAAGTTAGTTGCTTTTGTTTTTTATATATATTTGACTGGTGTCAGATTTTTTAAACTGTCTAACATAATTTGACTGCCATACAATGATGACAGACCAAGACTAACGCCTACGTGTTTTCCAAAGCACGAAAGAGTTCGGAACTTTTACATAAAATTATTAAATATACAAGTTTTCTTAGTATGCAATAACAAAATAAGAAGGGGAGGATTGAATATCGCTTTATAACGGATTGAATACACATTTTTCATCGTCTTTAGGCTTTAGGGTTTCGTACCCAAACGGGATATAATACATACTTTAATTTTGTGAAGTTTTATTTTTATATCATCATCATTTCAGCCGCATAACGTCCACTGCTGGGCACATATAGATTAGGAGGTCACGACAAATTTGGTAACGATAAGGGATATGGCTGACTCTGGTTTTATAGAATAAAGAGCACCTCTTTGATGCTAAATATGTTGGTCTGCCTGCGTGGAGTGGTTGCGTTACTTAGATATGGCGCCTGAAAAGTTGGTTATCGTGACCAAAAAAAAATGATAAGGGATATGGCTGACTCTGGTTTCACAGGATTAAGAGCATCTCTCTGATGCCAAATATATCGGTCTGCCTGCGTGAAGTGGTTGCGTTACTTAGATATGGCGCCCGAAAAGTTGGTTATCGTGACCAAAAAAAAATGATAAGGGATATGGCTGACTCTTGTTTCACAGGATGAAGAGCACCTCTCTGATGCTAAATATGTTGGTCTGCCTGAGTGAAGTGGTTGCGTTACTTAGATATGGCGCCTGAAAAGTTGGTTAGCGTGACCAATAATTGATAAGGTAAATGGCTGATTCTGGTTTCACATAATGAAGAGCACCTCTCTGATGCTAAATATGTCGATCTGCCTGCGTGAAGTGGTTGCGTTACTTAGATAGGGCGCCTGAAAAGTTAGTTACCTGGACAAAAAAAGAAAATTATAAGGTAAATGACTGACTCTTGTTTCACAGGATGAAGAGCACCTCTCTGATGCTAAATATGTTGGTTTGCCTGCGTGAATTGGTTGCATTACTAAGATATGTCGCTTGAAAAGTTGGTTATCGTGAACAAAAGAAAAAAATAATAACGTAAATAGCTGACTCTCGTGTCACAGAACAAAGAGTACCTCTCTGATACAAAATTTGTCGGTCTGCCAGCGTGAAATGGTTGTCTTGTGAAACTTAGATATGATGCCTAAAAATTTGGTGATCGTGATGAAAAAATAATGATAAGGTAAATGGCTGACTCTAGTTTCACAGGGTGAAGAGTACTTCTCTGATGCTAAATATGTCAGTCTGACTGTGTGAAGTGGTTGCGTTACTTAGATACAGTAGCGTGCGTTCATACAAACACATGAAATTGTCTACCCAGTGTCACCCTAATATTGATGGTGCCTACACCGATTTGGAAAATTCTTTTATCGAAATCGGTTGTGTAGTTTGGGGGTGAAGTGTATTTTAGTTTTGAAAAAATATTTGCCTGTTACCATAATGAGGTTGTGAGTGCACAAATGGACTATAGTTTATTTTACTATTTTTGAAATTAGACATCTTTAATACCACAATTTTTGGATATAATGCAGTCAAAGGACTAGACTCTTGAATAGACGTGAAATTATGTAATTATTTTCGTGCCGTTCTGGACTAAACTTTAGAAAACTTTCTAAATTAAATGCTCTTCTGAAAAGTTGACAAAACTGTTGTTAGTACAATTGTGAACTGCGGCATGTATATTATAATATCGGATACTAACGATAGATGTATGATATGCAGCCGTTCAGAGTCAGTCATTTGCCTTATAATTTTACTTTTGATCACGATAACATACTTTTCAGGCGCCATACCCATATCTAAGTAACACTAGAACTTCACGTAGGCAGACCGACAAAACAAACAAGACTTCACCGACAAATTTTGTATCAGAGAGGTACTCTTTGTTTTGTAATACTAGAGTCAGCTATTTACCTTATTATTTTTTCTTTTGTTCACGATAACCAACTTTTCAAGCGACATATCTAAGTAACGCAACCACTTCACGCAGGCAGACCAACATATTTAGCATCAGAGAGGTGCTCTTCATCTTGTGAAACCAGAATTAGCCATTGGCTTTACAATTTTCTTTATTTTGTCAAGGTAACTAACTTTTCAGGCGCCCTATCTAAGTAACGCAATCACTTCACGCAGGCAGATTGACATATATTTAGCATCAGAGCGGTGCTCTGCATTCTGTAAAACCAGAGTCAGCCATTTGCATTACCATTTTTTTGGTCACAAAAACCAACATTTCAGGCATCATATCTAAGTTACGTAACCATTTCACGTAGGCAGACTGACATATTTAGCATCACAAAGGTGCTTTTCATCCTGTGAAACTAGAGTTAGTCAATTACGGTATAATTTTTTTTTTCACGATAACCAACTTTTCAAGCGACATATCTAAGTTACGCAACCACTTCACGCAGGCAGACCAACATATTTAGCATCATAGAGGTGCTCTTCATCCTGTGAAACAAGAGTCAGTCATTTACCTTATAATTTTCTTTTTTTGTCCAGGTAACTAACTTTTCAGGCGCCATATCTAAGTAACGCAACCACTTCACGCAGGCAGACCGACATATTTGGCATCAGAGAGATGCTCTTAATCCTGTGAAACCAGAGTCAGCCATATCCCTTATCATTTTTTTTTTGGTCACGATAACCAACTTTTCAGGCGCCATATCTAAGTAACGCAACCACTCCACGCAGGCAGACCAACATATTTAGCATCAGAGAGGTGCTCTTTATTCTATAAAACCAGAGTCAGTCATATCCCTTATCGTTACCAAATTTGTCGTGACCTCCCGTTCTAATAGGTCTCTCCCAAAGATTTCCAAAATTACCGATCTAGAGCGGCTTGCATTTTCTTATCATCATCATCATCATTTCAGCCGCATAACGTCCACTGCTGGACATAGGCCTCTCCCAAAGATTTCCATTTTCTTATCGGTACCTTTTTCTTCTTATCGTGTGTGTTAGTGACTAACACTAGTGTCAGAGTTTTCAAACCGCCTGAAAGGCCTCTGACATGGTTTTAGGTAACGACCAGTGTCAAAGACAGTGACCGGGACCGACGGCTTAACGTGCCCTCCGAAGCAAGGATCATCTTACTTATCAGACAATCAGGTGATCAGCCTGCAATGTCCTAACCAAACTAGGACAACAACACAAAGTTGTTGCCCCCGCTGGGAATCGAACCCGCGACCTCCGGGTATGAGCCAAACGCTCCAACCATTACACCACGGAGGCAGTTAATCGGTACCAAATAATTATATTTGACCCAGGTAAGTACACAATTGTAAAATGAATTTTTTCTAACAATTATTGCACCATAATAAACCTTAAACATATTAAACATAGATACTTTTTTATCATGATGAAACTTTCTATATTGGTTTACGCAAAACTCAAATCGCTTTGGCCCACGTGGTGATGACGTCAAACTTATCCTACAGTCGTAGATGTGACGACATAATGTATTCGTAGCGATTTATAAAGTGTTGTGAAACTGAAATAGATTTTAATAGTTAAGGTTTTAAATAGGACTATTTAGGTGGATACTCCTAGGTCCATTTATAGTAAACTAACTGTACTTGCGGGCTTCGATCCCCGTAGGAATTTCGGAAAAAAAAAGTATTCAAGTCACAATCTATATTCATACCAAATTTCATCCAAATCGGTTCAGTAGTTTAAGCGTGAAGAACAAACAAATATACACACTATCGCATTTTTAATATTAGTAGGAATAGTATAGGATTATTTAAAAGAAAATGTTGAGTATCATTTTTTATTTCGATGCCCTAGATAACCCTTCGAACTATTGTATGAACTACTGTTTACAGTTTAAAGTAAGAACGTGAAGCTTTTTGAAGTGAAAACTTCTTTAGCGGCGTTGTGCACTTTTTTTGGAATGGGTAAAAAATGTTAAACTCGCGTCAGGACACGTGACCTGATCGAAAATTCGTAAGACGGATGGAAAGTAGACAGCTGGCGTGGCGTAGGAGAGGGAGTATCCCTCTATCTTTTTACGGCGCGGCGAAAATGTATGCCTGCGCCTGCTGTTTCGTTTAGGCGGCGCAGGGCGCTTGCGCGAATGTTCGTGTGTGTTTATGTTACAGCGTGCTACGCGCATCCATGGATGGTGACAGCTGATGGCTTGACCGTCTGTGTAGTGGCCATACTGCTGTGTTTTCACTTCTGCCGGCACTCCCAGAGTGCAACCCGTCGTTTTTTTAGCACATTTGCGAAACGACCACTTTAGGCAAATACACACATATGTTCACGCCTATTTCCCATGGAGGTAGGCAGAGACTATGGATTTTCACTAACTACGATCCTTGCAAACCTCTCTTGGCAAATATACTAAGAAAAGCTTTACATTCTCACATTTCTCCCCAGACGCAGATCCATCGTACCAACTTGTAGTTCCAATATTGTAACTGAACGGAATTGAACTAGATTTTACCAATTTTCCAAGAACCTCACAACTGTATCAAATAGAATTAGGTTCAAGATTTAACTGGAAACGAAACATCTGGCCAGACTTCAAAGCATTTACCTTTATTTTGGCAACTGAACTCAAAAATAAATACGCAATACAACTTCTACCTTTGTCTTTTCTTCTATTTAAGACACTGGGGGGCTACTCCAAAAGCGGTACGCAATACTGACGTTACTGCGTATCCGCGTTTCAGTGTCAAGCAACCTTGAGCACTAACGTATGATGATAAAGGCTTATTTGGTTCGACATAGAAATAGGACGTCACTTTTGTACGACTAAAGTATTATTTTAGGGAGTAAGCCGCCTTATTCTATTTTTAACCGATTTCCAAAAAAAGGAGAATGTTATCAATTCGTCGCGATAATTTTTTATGTATGTTTACCTAATATTCGAAGACGCATGGACCGATTTGGAAAATCCTTTTTTGTTTGAAAGGACATAGTTGTTAGGTGATCCCATAGAAATTTGAGAGCGAAGTCGGTTTTTAGTTTTGAAAAATTATTGTTCTGTGCCCTCTCCTTTCCTTTTGTTTATGTTATAAAAAAGAGTATTGTATTGTATAGTCATTTATATTCATTTTGTAATTAGTACAATTAAAAATGAATAAAACTAAGTAACTCGTATTATTAGGCTTATGTTCCGATCTTTATAAATACATACATACATAGAACATTGTAATTAGTATAATTTGTACGTAGTATATTATTACTCTGTGGTACAATTGAAAATGAATTAAACTAAGTAACTCGTGTTATTAGGCTTATGTTCCGATCTTTATAAATACATACATACATACAACATACATATTTTCACGCCTGTTTCCCATGGGGTTAGGCAAAGACTATGGATTTCCACTTACTACGATCCTTGCAAACCTCTTTTGCTTCGTCAACACTGATAACTCTTTTCATGCATGCTCTCTCATCTTTATAAATAGCGTATAAAATGTTATCGTAAGCGTACCACGTCGCATTTGTGACTCTCTTTAATTTGGCTATCACACCCGGGTGTAAAGTCATTGGCATTTGGATCACAGAGGACAGGGAATCTTTATTGGATATTTATAGATGACGAACGTCAGATATGCGATAGTAGTATAGAAACTGAAAGTGGTAGTGGGTATATTTAGACTGTGAATTTATTTTTTCATTAAAACTAACGTGAGACAGACATTATTAGGATGAGTTAACGAGTTACTCACGTATAGAGTCAGCTACTGCCGACATGTTTCGACCTCATCCGGAGGTCTTCATCAGGGCGAATGTGACTACAGGCCCGTACACCACATTGGCTCGCGACACATCTCTATAAATAATTAATTATCACGTTAAATCATTTTAGTAATGATTTTATTTCATCTGGCTTAGTTTGATACTTTAATATTTCTAGCAAATAAACTTTGATTTGATTTGATTTTAATTTGATTTGATAGATATAAATAGTAAATCTTATAATTAGTTGACTTTATTTCACTTTTTTATTTCGTTTCGTACTTCTGCTGTATATTAACGTAAGTTTCATAGAATAACTTTACTAAGACGTAATGTACAAATGATTGATACAAACAACATTCTCCCGCACGTGTGCACATCCAAAAATAGAACTTAGAAACGTGTATTTCGGTACAAACGAAACTTTTTTCGTGTGTATGTTGTTTG
This sequence comes from Acrobasis consociella, assembly GCA_963555685.1. Lineage (NCBI taxonomy): Eukaryota > Metazoa > Arthropoda > Insecta > Lepidoptera > Pyralidae > Acrobasis > Acrobasis consociella. The sequence continues at coordinate 3,418,577 of OY743118.1, forward strand.
TGTAGTTAATTTTGGACTGCTCTTTGTTTCTGCAAATAAGGCGCAATTCTGGCGGCCATATTTTAACCGACTTCGAGGAAGTGCTCATGCATCTCTTGGAAGACACTCAACTCGCATTTTGAGGCCATTTTGATCTTGAAAGTGACTTGTTTACGTGCAGTTGATGAATTTCAAAGCATTTATCTTTCTTGTATTATGATTTAGTTTGTTAATTTAATGTCACCTTTGGAACTCGAATTGTATATGAAAGTTAATTTTATATGAAATGTCACCTACACAACTCCTTTATTCGAACTGAAACAGAAGTCACTTTTACTATTAGTATGTGAAAGAGACCAACGACCAACCCTACAGGCGTTTTGTATGACATAAAGAACAGCTTTTTACAAGCTTTTATTTAATTTCACCTGTCCCGTTGTCTGTCCTCTTATTTATTTTATTTATTTATTTAACTTAATTACAATATACATGTAAATGGCGGATTATTAATAATTACTTGTTAGTTATCTGTTTATCTGTCTGTAATCAAATCTTGCAAATTAAATTTGACCCACTCCTCGGTTTTCGGTTGAGCTGAAATTTTGTACGCATACGTATATCGCATTAAATGCAATACAGTGACATGGAGCTGATCTGATGATGGAGCCGGAGGATGAAAATAGGAACTCTGTTATGAAACGACGCAATTCCATTGCATTTAGGCACGTTAGATTCGTCTTGAGGACAGCCTTTAGATTAAAACTTGTTTTAAAAAATATTTTTTTACGGTAGAGTACCTTACTCTCCTGCTGAAAGTTAATATTTCCAAAATTAACAAGTAATTATAGAAATAAATATTTTTTAAACCAATTTTTTATCTAAAGCCTCTCCTTAAGTCGAATCAAACGAGCCCAAACTCAATGAAATTGCGTCTTTTCATTACAAAGCTGTATGGAGTAGCTTAATTGCTATAAATTTGCTTGCTTACTTACTTACTATCCTGGCTCAGCGACCCACGGTGAGTCTTGCCCTCCAGCAAAAGTGCACACCAGCGCTCGCGGTCTATATATAATTGCTATAAATTTGGGTAAATTAATTTGCTGTTGACTGTAGGTACTTGTAATTAGTTGCTATTGTTCACATTTTAGCCGTATGGTTTCCTACAGAGTAGAATAGGATCACACCAAGTCTTCCCGTGGATGTCGTAGAAGGCGACTTAGGAAAAACAAGCTAAACAAAGCTTATAAACTTCAGAAGATCTCTCCAATCCGTCTGGTCAGCGTGGAGAGTGTAGACCAAATCCTTTGGCTGCTATGGCCAAGTATGGCTCGAGTAATACAGAGAGGGTCATGCTCCTGCAGTGGAGACTAAAAAGACCTGATGATGATTATGTTGAAATTTCTTTCAATGTTTCATATAACATATAATAAACAAAAGTAGAAAAAATGTGCCGTCAAAAACGATGCATTTCCATTATTAAAAAATAAATAAATATGTAGTTGTATCGTTAATGTCAAAATTTACAAAGAAAACTATGTGTTAACCAAGACTGCACAACTCAAAGACATCCATAAGCATAATGCATTTCACAATAATGAAATTACTTTGCAAAAATCTATACTCTCTCATCCATAAATTGACTAAACGACCACAGTTCTGGCAACGCAACACAATAAATAAACAGTGGGAACAAAACTGCATTATTTTGCCAAACAGCATTTCCTTAAAATACGTCACAAAAATCGTATTTCTGTATGACAATAATCGGCTTTCTCATAACGAGTGTTGATGTCAGATTTTTGGGGTTCCCTACGCCATTCAGAAACACTATTTATGGAACTATATTTCCCAGATAACGTTCAATCGATAGTTTAATTTAGAGAATATTTGTCATCTCTCATAGCTCAATGACTGTCATCTAGTGACAACAGTCATTAACACACAAAATTTTGCGGAAGGAACATTTTGCGGAGGGAACATTCTGCGAAACGGACATTTTGCGAAGAGGCATTTTGCGGAAGGGATATTTTGCGAAAAGAACATTTTATGAAAGAAACATTTTGAGTAAGAGACTGTCTGTGAACGGGATATTCTGCTTTGTAGCGGACTAATGTTTAAGTTTTCTCACGATTGTTTTCATCACCGGAAACGAAAGGTGATTGTGAAAACTTAGAGGTAAAAGTTAGTGAGGATCAAACTCGTACCTCACAGACGCACATCATCATCATCATCAGGAAGTCTACACTGGATACAAACGCACAGACACTGCGTAAATCCATTACACCGCTTCACCGAATGCAATGACCTTTTCCCATTCAAATTAAACTGTGACGAGAAGCACATCATCATCACCATCATATCAGCTGCAAGAAGTCCACACTGGATATAGACGCACCACCACTGTGTAAACCCACCACACCGCTTTACCGAATGCAATGACCTTTTCTTATTCAAATTAAACTGTGACGAGAAGCACATCATCATCATCATATCAGCCGCAGGAAGTTCACAATGGATATAGATGAACAGCCACTGCCTAAACCTACCCAATCGCTTCACCGAATGCAATGACATTTTCCCGTCCAAATTAAATGACGAGAAGCACATCATCATCACCATCATCATATCAGCCATAGGAAGTCCACACTGAATATAGACGCACCGCCACTGCGTAAACCCACCACACCGCTTACCGAATGGAATGACCATTTCCCGTCCAAATTAAACTGTGACGAGAAGCATCAAATCATCATCATCAAAATAATCACATCAGCTGCAAGAAATCCACATTGGATGCAAACGCACAGACACTGCGTAAATCCTTTTTCCAAATTCAAATTAAACTTCGACCAGAAGCAAATCGTCATCATCATCATCACATCAGCCGCAGGAAACCCACAATGGATATAGACGCACCGCCACTGCGTCCCATCACACCGCTTTACCGAATGCAATGACCTTTTCCCGTCCAAATTAAACTGTGACGAGAAGAAAATAAATCTCAACTCTGCGCAGGCGCTGCCGTGTGTCCAGAAATAATTTCCCGCGCACATAGTATCGAGTTCCACGCAGTGTCTCCTAGCACGTTCTTGTGCGTAAACGCCTGTGATAAAACTAGTCAGTGGTACCAGATAACCCATCAATATGACAAGTAATTTTGGAGTGTCTTGAACCCGATTCCCTAACTCTTTGCTTGTGTTAACTGGATTGCTATATTTAAGCTGTAAGTATGCTTTGTTACCGCCCAACTGAAATGTTGCCCGCCCAAAACTGCAATCTTAATACGCAATTTGATGACATGAGTGTGTGGAAAAGTTTACAAATTCTTTGTTTTATAAACGACTTCGAAAAAGGAGGATTATTATCAATGGTTATTAATTCGCATCTACCTATACATATGTTTTTTTATGAATGTTTCCGATTACTCAAAAACGTCTGGACTAGTTTGGAAAATTCTTTTGTTTGAAAGGTCTAGTCAGGTGTACAAAGTCGGTTTTGTAGTTTGGAGTTGAAGTCAATTTTTAGTTTAAAAAATGATTACTCATGTAGTTAAGTTTTCGTTGAGAGATAACTGGACAAAAGAGACCATCATGAACTTCTTCTTCTTCTTATCGTGTGTGTTAGTGACTAACACTAGTGTCAGAGTTTTTAAACCACCTTAAAGGCCTCTGACATGGTTTTAGGTAACGACCAATGTCAAAGACAGTGACCGGGACCGACGGCTTAACGTGCCCTCCGAAGCACGAATCATCTTATTTACAGACAATCAGGTGATCAGCCTGCAATTTCCTAACCAAACTAGGACAACAACACAAAGTCGTTGCCCCCGCTGGGAATCGAACCTGCGACCTCCGGGTGTGAGCCGAACGCTCTAACCACTACACCACGAAGGCATGAACTAAAACGCTTAGAACAGTGGCTTAAATTTGATCAACAGTCTCATCTCTGTTTTTCCTAGATCATCAGTTGAATTTCATCATACCTGAGTCATAGTACTAATTTCCTTAACTTTATCCGTCTTATTATAAAACTCACACATAAATTATACACCCAAATTAAATAGACAGTAATGAAAGAAAGAGGCCACATATTGCGAGATGTTATTTTTTTGCCGGATAATGGTTTAAACCAAATAATTTCTGAAGTTGTTCTGAGTTTTATATTAAAACGGTTCATGTTTATAAATAAAACGTGGAAGAAACAAACCCGTAATAAACAGAACCACGGGCTATACTATACCACTATAGTATGAAGAAATAGAAATAACAGACATAAACTAAAAAAAAAAACAAATTCGGAATTTCGGTACCAAAGTATGTAGCGTGTTTTGTTTTTTTAGTATCATTTTCTTAATTATAATATATATATGTCCCTTTCACGTTGTATAAACATGAAAAGAATTTTAACTTTCGTATTCATAAAAGATAACCATCGTTTATTAGATCTATTATAGTTAAAATATTGAAAAGAGGGAAAGGGACAAAACATGTTTCAAATAAGGTTGTAAATTAATTATTTCCTGATTATGGGATAGTGTTAGGATTTTTTAAAACTTATTCTGCGTTGTAAAATCTTTTCTTTGTGTTTCCGTCATTAAAAATAAACCAGTATTACTAACTTTTTTCTTTTTACCTCGGTTTAGTTCTATATTTTATACACCTAAGTAAAGACAAACAGACATACTATAGACAGTCTACAACGGCTCAATAGACAGTAGATACCTGAACATACAGGATTCATGCCTTATAAATCTTTTATGCTTTCACAGAGCCATAAGAAAAAAAAATTAAACAACATCATTTTCTTCACTCTTTCATGTAAATTGTAATCGAAACTTAAATCCGACTTCATCATCTAACAACTACACAACCTACTTTGATAAAATTTCTATGGTACCATGTATAAAGTATACTCTTTTAAACAAAAATTTTGCAAATTAGTCCAGACGTGTTCGAGTAACCAGAAAAAACATACATAAAAAACATATATACTTTTTCCTCTTTTTTTAAGTCATATCAATTTTTCCTTTGTATTATGAAAGCGAAGCGGAAGCAAACAAGAAAGTTTTCTCTTAAACTCAAAATAATATTATCATGAAAATATATATATTGAAAGACTTCATTAATATCTTTCTGAATATATCTCTACTTATTATCATTTCTCCTCCTTTTTTGAAGTCACTAAAACATCATATTAACTTCGCCTCTCTTTCTCTCTTTTTTTTGTCGACCTCCGTGGCGTAGTGGTCACCATGCTAGTCCGCCACCCAGAGGTTCTGGGCCCAATCCCTGGTCAGGGCAAGTTAAAAATGTCATTTTTCAAATTGCCCTGGGTCTTGGATGTTTATGTATTTATTATAAAATATAGTATCGTTGAGTTAGTATCTCATAAGTCATCTCATAAGTCTTTAACTAAATTTGGGGCTAGCTCAATCAGTGTAATTTGTCCCTATATATTTATTTATTAGAAAAGCAAATTATAACAAGAAAGTATTCGGCCATTGTGGTGACCTCAGTCTCGCAATACATGCTTTTATTTACGTGCTAAAAACTGAAAGTCATGCGGTCTTCATTAACAAAGGAATTTCCTGTGTGTTTTCGTATAGTACATTAAATACAGTAGCAGATGCGACACTTTATAAAATCAAATCAAAGCATTTTATTTCAAGCAAAGAACTTAATATAGTTACAATATTAAAGGCCCTAGAACAAATACCTTATGTAATTTTGTGCTATGAACCTTAATCTAAAATATAAATTATATAATATAAATGAATCATTTACTTTTATTGCGAAGCATAGCTTTGTTAAGTGTAACATTTATATGTTCTGTTAAATTTTATAAATATTACAGTTTAGTTTATGAAATGAACTTTAGACAGACAGACGGTCAGACGAGTCTTCGTAATTAACTATTTATTGTTTTGCGACGCATTGCACTGTCAACTGTAACAGTTATATATGCGCTTTATAATTATAAAGTGCATATTTTATAAATGTTACAGTTTAGTTTATAAAATTAACTTTAGATGGACAGGCGGTCAGTGGAGTCTTCGTAAGGCTCCCAATTTCACTCTTAGGGTACGGAAACCTAACAGACATAGCTAATTCAGTTATTCTTCTGTCATTACCTTAGTTTACAGTTTGCGTGAGTATCTTTTTGTTGAGTTTTCTCGATGGTGACTCAAAACGTTTCTAGCACAAATATAACGTCCCGATATCTTCCGCATTCGAGTGTTGCCCCACTTTGAATTTGTCAACTCATTTCGTTGCAGCAGATTACGTTATTTTATTTGTACACTGGCTGTTGGGCCGCGTCTTTGTCCGCATGTGCTTCACTATAAACACTGTCCGGCAAATATTTAAATTGACGTTACTTTTTTTATTAATGAATTGATACAAATAATTTTTTGTACAAGCTTTTATTGCGAGGCCAAAGTAGTTATTAGGACAAATGAAATAAGCTGAAACTCGATGGAGTTGCGTTGTCTTATTACTGAATTCTATCGGCCAACTTCAGTTTCCGTGATCATATCCTATGCATCGTCTACCATGAAGTGATCGTCAGTCAAGACAAATAAACGAGTCCTTGTCAATGAGGTTATGTGGTTTTATAACTGAGTTCTGTCAAACATCTCCCGGCTTTATCATCAAAACAGCTTATTGACTGCAAATTATTGTATTGTTATCCAACTTACACAAGTAGGCAACATTTCAGCTCAATCAGTTGAGGATAACTTGATGAAATTGGGTTGCAAAATTTGACCTAAACAAACATACATAGATAACAATATAAAGTGTAAGTTAAATAAAGCTTGTAACAACACAACCACGTTTAAAATACAAAGTGAAGCTTACTGCAATATAATTATATGGTTTTCATTAAAAATACAAATCGAAAAAGCTGTTTCTGAAATAAGCGCGCACAAACGCATAGGGAAACAGAAAAAATTCTAATAAATATTGTTTTGAGGTATTGACGGTGGGGGGCAAGCGGTTGAGGCACTGGTAGTGCGTCTAAGAAGCACAAATTCAATTCATATTAGAATTGTATCCTATGAGTTTGTACTCATTTATGGTCATTTTCAACTAACTTGACTTATTGTCCTATGTCCCCTGGGTGTGACAGAGGTCCGCTACAGTAATTCTCCATCTCGTTCTGTCTCGAGCAACGCGCTTCACTTCAGGCCAGGATTCATTTTCGCTGTTACCGACCGTCGCCAGGTCTTCTTTGGTTGACCACGCTTCCTCTTGCCTTGAGGAGTCTATTCAAGGGCCTGGCTTGGAATGTGAGTGGGATCCCTCCTGAGCGTTTAGCCAATCCATGTCCATTTGCGATGCGCTATTTGGTGATGTTTCGCCACAGAGCTGCCACAGGCGTTAGTTAGAAATCTTATCAGGCCAAAAGATAACTAATATTTTTCGTTTCAACGAACACTACATGATATATAGATAGATAACTCTTTAGGGTTAGTTCAGACAGACTTTTGAGGGTAAAACCCCCATAACTTTTAAGCCAATTACCATCAAACATAGCTAAGAACCATTTCAATCATTTCAGCTTTGAAACAAAGCAAGTATATATTTAAAAAAGTGTTTTAAAAACAACCAATAACGAAGTTATTTAGTGCTCCTCAAGACGTATCAAACGAGTCCAAACTCGATGGCATTGCGTCTTTTCATTAATGGATTTATATGGCCGTTAACAGTTAAGGGAAAAACTAAGTAAAAGCATGTAAAAGCCATATAAAATTTGGCCTGTTCGTTTAGGCGCCATGATGCGCAGACACAAAGGTAAACAGACACATAGACATGTCAAATTTTTTGTTGGCAAGGGATAAAAATATTCTGTTTACATCAACTTTTATAACTAGAGATTAAAACTTTCCTTTTTCGTCTATTTCTGGTCCGTCAGTTCATCTCCCCTTGACCGTATCGGTGATGATCTAACGCCCGTGACGCTTCTGTCACGTCACATGGTTTTATGCGCAATTTAACTAGGAACGAAAATAAACTCCAGGTGTCTGTTACTTTGTATGTTTAACTTGCATGCTCTTCGTTTATGTATTACTAGCCAAAGCCTGCGACTTCGTTCGCGTGGACTTTATCCGTCTTATTACAAAACGAAGACTAACTTTGTTACTAGATTTGAACCATTATCCGACCAATCAAGTTGACATTTTCAGATGAGACCATATAATATTACTAGATGTCAACTTAATTTGGTCGGATAATGGTTTAAACCTGGTAACAAAGTTAATCTGCATTTTGTAATAAGACGGTGTCTGTTACTTTGTATGTTTAACTTGCAAGCTCTTCGTTTAAGTAATACTAGCCGAAACCCGCGACTTCGTTCGCATGGACTTGATGTCTGTGGAAAATGCTCATCACGCTGAACAACTTTTGCTAAGGCGTCATTTTTATATTTCTTATCGTTTAGGTGGACCATTATGGTTTTGCATCAGGTGTTCCATTTTCCAAAATTATACCCTATATGTTATCCAGGCTTAACAGCTATATAACAAAACTGTAATGACATTAACATGAAAAAAAAACTCAGCTGTAAGTAAATGATTTTATTTCGTGCTACTTCCCTTGAACGACTCCTTCTTTTTAAGAGCTTTGTCTTAAATTTAGGAGCTGGGCTCTTGTCGGTAGGTGCTTCCCATGTCTCTCTCCCTTCTGCTAAGATCTTCATCTCCTTATTAAGTTTTCATTTCTTACTTTTATTTGATCGAAAAAGATTCTTCTGGATTTATTTACTCCTCTTTTTTCATCTATCTTTTCTTTAATTATTCTTCTTAATCATGTCGTGATGTAGTAGTGTTGAAGCGACTCCTATTTGTCAGAAAATTTAAACAATAAAGAACTTTAAACATAAAAATTTCCACAAAAAAAAACATCTCATTAACAACACGTGGGCCATTAAAATAGCGAAAAGGCATTATAAGCGGACTTTAATTCGCTTGTTTGCATTGCTGAGCAGAAATAAACCATGTTTCGTGTGTAATAGCTATAAAGTTTACTGGGGCACGTAAACTAAATACCTAAGAGCAGGAGTTTATTCATAAGTGAAGAAACTATATACAAGAGGTTTGGATAATCCTTATATTTTCCTCTGTGTAGCCGCTTTTAGGGCTCCATAGTAAACAAGGAACCGTTATAGCTTTGCCATGTCTGTCAGTCAGTCTGTCCACGGTTTTACTTAGAGTCTAATAGTCTTTGTAATTTGGAATGGGTATGTTTTTGACAAAGTAAACTTCTGTTTTGAACCGTAAGCTCATAAATTATTTTTTTATCTTTTCTCTTAGCGATCGACCAGACAGTATATATATGTATAGAGTTTAAACACGCGATTCGCAAAAATGTTTGAATTGGCCTTTAGCGTTCCGTCCCAAAGGGTAAAAACGGGACCCTATAGCTAAGACTCCGCTGTCCGTCTATCCGTCTGTCTGTCTGTCCAGGCTGTAACTCATGAACCTTAATTGCTAGACAGTTAAAATTTTCACAGATGATCTATTTCTGTTAGCGCTATAACAACAAATACTAAAAACAAAACATATGAGCTGAAAACTTAAAAAAATATATATACATCAGACATTTAAAAAAAAAAAAAATCGTCATAAAACATTTTATTGTTACCCTTATTAAGTCACCACTTTTTTGTCTAAACTTGTCTAAACAACTTTTTTAACCGATAACTTCAACGGGTCGGGGTGACTCGGGAGGTCTCTCACAGAACCACCCGTTTAACTGTTTCCTAAATTCTCCTTTTATCGACCTTGAGTCATGTACAAATTCCCGAAATAGCATTTACGACATTCCGAATCTAGGAAGCTCCAACGTGTCGTTACCATTTTTAAGTCACATTTATTTTTATTTTTGGCAAGCGTATAATTTTTTCACTTTCAGACATTTTTCTTCGTATTTGGCTAAGCACGGATCTTTTGTGTTAACGTAACGTTTTTTGGAATACTATTTATAAATGGGAACAAAGGCGTTGATACTCGTGTTTTTCTAAATTTCTTTTGAAAAATTAACTAACTTCTTAAAACTGTAATTGAGGAAAAATCGTTGAATATTAGGTATCTAATTTAAATTCGTTGAACTGGTAAAAATAAGGTCTACAAAAATAAAAATAAGTTACTATTCCACGTTTTTTGTTAAATATTTTCAGTATTCACTATCTTTTGGATTTTATTTTCGAAAAATATATAAAAATATAAGATATTCCGTCTAGTAGTATCCCACATAATATACTTAATTAAAAAAAATATAGGTACCTAGGTAGTAAGATTTAGCATATACAGCCATACTTAGAAATATTTACCTTTGCGGAGATAGTAAGATGTTCCGTCATACTCCCACTCCTATATTTGAAACGCTAAAAACTAAGCCAAATTATCTTGCTATTTAAAAAAATCTTTTCACTAAATTAATTTTGTTTTATGTAAAATAATAACCAAAACATACATAGTAAAATAGCCTATTCTATTAGATTCATTTGAATTAATTCGTTTATAATGGTTCGCAGAGCTATACTATGAAAATACTCATTATGAGTTTCATTTTCGCCAAGACCAACAAAAGTCAGCTAATTTTGGTTGTAAAATCAAACCAAAGTTCAGTAAATTTTACATAAAACGTACAAAATAAATTGGGAATCAAAGACAAATTAATTTTTCCCGTTTGTTAAACAAATTTTTCGGGTAAAAATGAGCGCAAGCTTTTAGGAAAATAACGAACGAATTTTCTAAGTACAAGTTTGCTTGTTTGTTTGCTTTTCGTGTGTGTAAGTGGCCAACACTGGTGTCAGATTTTTCAGGCTGCCAGGCATCTGACATAGCTTGACGACTGCCATACAATGATGACAGCCGGACCAACGTCTTATATGTGCCTTCCGAAGCACGGCTCTAGAAATTTTTATGCCACTTGTGGTCCCCAATCTAAGCGCTGACTTCGCCACAACTCAAAAAAAGTTTCAAGTTTGCTTTAAAACAATAAACATTTACAGACGTTACCTACAAATCTCTAAATATTTTATGACTAACCGTTTTTTCTAACTACTGCACTGCCAAAACTGTCATTCTTATGAAACCCTGACTCACTAAAAACAAGGCCGACACTCATATTGACACATTGCAAACTAATTACCTATTCACGCATCACCTAGTGCTCGCAAAATCTCTGTACTCTGCTTACTTACGCAGAGTTTACTTCACCTTAGTGCATTCCCGGATTCATCCTCAGCACAGCAGCTGTGCTGCTTCAGAGCCCGGGCATTGCACTTACCCTCATTTCTTGTCCAAATGTAATAACAACATAAACCTAAAAAACAAATTGAGCCAAGGGTAACACAATCACACACGCAAAATAGAAATAGGAATCTGTAAAGTTTATAGTCAGGATTTGGGAATTCGGTAAATCTTCTAAATAGTTTACCGTAACACACGTGATCATCTTTTACAATCTGTGGGAAAAGAGATGTAGTGTTCATCATCATCAATCACAGATGATTATAAGAAATGTTTTTAACTATCACTAACTTTTTGTTGACTAGGTATCTTTTACAACTATTTTTCTACTTTGTTGTTTATGTTCTTTGCAGAAGATTTAAAATCGTGAAGACTTAATTTCTAATTTTATTTCATTGCCCCAGAATCGAAACTCTCCCACGTGCTCTAAACACCCATTAACATTAAAATCAAAATTGTTTGCACGGTCTCTAACAACTATTACTGAATTTTGATCTCTGATATCATCTGCAAAAGATTCTGAATCGTTCATCGCTGTTTAACTGAGGCAACTGTTTATAAATACGAGTATAGAGCCGCGTGGAACACCAGACGTGGCTATTTATAAATCGCCGGATCTTTGCGGAAACCCTCGCGAACGCCAAATTAAACTTGCTTTAAATTTAAATGTCTTCCACGCTGGTTTGGAAGAATGCGTGCACTTTCTGCTATTCCTTCCCTGCAGGTTGATTTACATGTTGACTTTAAATCACGCGCAGCAGGGCGTGTGTAGTGATGAGCCGCTAGGAATATTCTAAAACTCGAATTATCCTATTGTAAATTTACGGGAATATTTCCGCAAATATTCCCCAAAATTTTCTTTATCAGGATTATTGTCGCGATTGTTTACAAAAATATACCCAATTTCCGAAAATCCCTAAAACGGCACATCTCTAGGCATAGAGCCGTTAGATTTAAAATGTTTTGTCAATCTTAACTTCGTAAATTTTAAGAATATATCGGTCAATTTGCATTTAGTAACAAACATAGCATTTTGGGTCTTGCGGTGAAGGAATTAAGAATAATTTTGATTGTTTTTTTGTCTACACGCCCCCATATTTTATAAACTATTAGTACCTTTTAAATAATAACATATTTTTTGTGTAAAAGAAATTAAGTTTTGGTTTAATAAACAAGGCTTTTCAAAAATACAGATTATCAATTACAGCACCGTGAAGCCGGTCTATTATGCTGCTGTTATTAGATACCTACATTTGACGGAGCAAAATAACCTGTCAACTGATGGTCCAATGGCAACAGTCGATTGGACCTGAAGTTACTGTACTGCCATCTGGTGTCATATATTTTGAAAAGCCTCATTAGAATTATTTGCTTCTTTCAACAGGTACGTAAAGCAGCACTAAGACAAAATGGAGCAGTTTGAGTCGCTGTTGACGTGCTGCGTCTGCCTGGACCGGTACCGGAACCCAAAGCTGCTGCCATGCCAGCACAGCTTCTGCATGGAGCCGTGTATGGACGGCCTCGTCGACTACGTTAGGCGGCAGGTACGTTTAAAGCTATAAAATAAACAAGTTATAAATTAAACAAAAATAAAGGAACAAGAGACAGAAAGTGGCATGTTAACCTTTTGAACACCATTCAACACAGGCCAAGTGCGTGTCGGGCCACGCGCAGTGTAGGGTTCCGTAGTTCCGAATGCTAACTTTGAGTTTATGCCACTAAAACGTTTTAAAACTAATTATCTATTGAATTTGTATGAAATTATGTTTTTCGAGTACATTTTATAAGTTGATCGCCTATAACTTTTTAATTTGTATACCCTTCTTAGCTCTGATAGTTTTCCTTTAAATTACATTATATATACTATAGCTGTGAATTTTTTCACGTGGCCATATATAACCGTTTAGCAGATAGACGGGGGGGGACACTTGCCTCCAACAAAAATTTGCACTTTAAACCCAAATATTTCTGAAACGTATCCCTAAATCGAAAAATGATGTTAAGTAACTTATAATGTTTTTGAGAGACCTATTCAACGACACCCCACACAATGTATTTGTCGAGAAAAAAAATATTGACTATCTCTTTACTTGTATGGCAGCTAACGTAAAAAAAAATATTTTTCGAAATTTTTCTTTACGACTTTTTTGCCATAATTAATTTACATATTCATGCCAAATTACAGCCTTCTAGTACTTATAGTTTCTGAGTGGGGCTGCGGACAGACAGACAGACAGACATGGCGAAACTATAAGGGTTCCTTGTTTACTACGGAACCCTAAAAACGGTCACTTAACTGACACGCCATTGACGACTAAATTGTCTGAATTTATCAAAATCTTGTTTTACTAAGCGGTTGACGTAGGGGGTTAGAGTAACGCAAATAAGCGTAAATAAGCGTAGACGTACAAAAGGTTAAAATGTAATTTTGATGTAACATAAATTGTTAAAAATGAAATACTTTGTTGTCAAAAGCTGATATGATAAGGCTGTGTAAAACGACATGAAGTTTTTATTAAGTAACTTCTTTACAGGTGAAATGTCCAGAATGCCGGGCAGAACACAGGATCCCGTATCAAGGGGTCCAGGGATTCCCGACGAATGTCACCCTGCAGCGGTTCTTAGAACTGCACGCTCAAATCGCAGGGGAGCTTCCCGATCCCACTGCTGGGCAGGTCATGGAAAGGTGTAATGTCTGCTCAGAAAAAGCATATATCATGCCATGTGCTCATTGCGACAAGAAAGTCTGCGAAGACTGCAAATCAGCACACATGGAAGTCCTTCGTAGGGAAATCTCGAGAATCAATAATCAAATTCGTCGTGGTATCAATAGGCTTCAAGATATATTAGGTATAGTTGAACGCAACACGACAAACCTTCAAACAAACTGCGCTTCGGTAGCTGGAGAGATCGATGAAATACACAAACGGTTAGCGAAAGCATTGAAAGATCGCACTGATTTCCTAAGGAATGAGGTAGACAGGTACCTTGCAACTGAGCTTAGGAACTTAACAAATCTTAAAGATAATCTAGAGTTAGAATTAAGCAACATACAGAGTAACTGTGATCTCGCTGATAAATATATAAACGATGACGTCGAGTGGGAAGACACGGAGTTAGTAGACACTAAAGAAATATTCTTGAAAACAGTTGAATTTCTCAGAAACTATGACTACGAACCTGGCGATTACAACCGTAGGATGAGGTTTATAATGACTCATGATCCTAATCAATTAGTGTTACATGTTGCAAGCTACGGTGAATTGAACATCACTAATCCTAATGCTTACTCTGGTGGTATTCAACAAAGTCAGTCAGGCTTGACACGATCAAAGAGTGACCATCGTTTGGCCACACAATTCCGCCAACAAGAAGAAGCTAAGAGTTATTTGGAAAACGAAGAACCAATATTGGGTGGACGTAAATTTGGTGAACGCCGTCCACCACCTCCAGAGAAACACACAACAAGAGATTATGGTGCCGATGATTATAGTGGATATGAGTCTGAACACAGACCTTCGCGACGATTCCGCTCTCGTTTTGTCAGAAGTCATCAACAAGATAACGATTCTGACTCCGAACAAACGAGCCGCGCAGTGAAAGCGGAAGAGAAACAAAAAGAAAAAGAAAAGGTTACCGATACTGAAGATGCTACTCGAGGTCCACTCAGTGGAATATTCAGGTTGAGTGACTGTCCACGTGTCATGCAAAGGATATTAGACGTTGACAGTGGCAAGAAAAAGGAGAAAAAAGAGCCACCTCCACCTCCTAAACCTGTACAACCTGCACCTCAACCACGCAGGCCTCCACCACCGGCACAGAGGCAACAGAGTGAAGATGATGAAATAACCCGCCTCAAGAGACAAAACAAAGGAGCAGCCTCTTCTCAAGAACCTGACCGAGCTGCTCAACGAGCTACAGAGGAAGAGAGAAATGCTATTAATCGTAAACCACCGACTCCTGCTCGGGAGGTGAGTTGGGATGGAGACACAGATTAAATATGTATGGAGACAGTACAACGTAGAACGTAGACAAATCATCGATACTAACAAGGAAAACGCGAAACTAACGGCATTCCATAAAATACACTCCACGTTTAACATAATTTTGCACGCATACACAACACGATAAATAGTAACGTTTTGGTGTCCAATTCGAATTTAAATATATTTCTCAGGCGTCCAGTGACGGTGAATCAGATGAGTCTGTTGGATCTCTACAACGTACGCAGCAGCGTAAAAATGCAACTCCAGCTCCAAAGCCAGCGGTCACTGCTAGGAGACCCTCCGCAACAGAAGCACCTGTCGCACACCGACCGGCAGCACGCGCTCCCAGTACTGAATCGAGCGCATCGACAGAAAGTTCCGGCTCGGCGGTAAAACACACAGGTGCGATACTAAGCATTGCTGAATTGAAAGCAAAATACAGCAGTGATGGGCTCCCACCAAAACCAACTCGTTTATTTTCCACAGGCAACGAGCGAACGGCACCAGTAACTACGAATGGAACAGCCGGCGGAGCACAACGTGTACAAAGTCGTTTCATCGGCTCTCAGCGACCAACGCCCGCCCCGGCGCCCGCCGAGCCGGCTCACGAAGATTCCGATACAAGTTCCGAAGAGGAAACGGACTCGTCAGAGGAGAGTGAAGAGGAGCCTGCTTCGCAAAGAAAGCCCGAGAGCCAGGCGATGGCTCGTAGTGACATAGGCCCATTACTGGCACGTAGCACAAACGCTCGTAACGACGCTCAGGACAACAAAGCTAAAGATCCTCCTGCCCCAACTCGATACCGTACTAGAAATTCATCTCAAACTGATGAAGAACCAACTTCTCGTTACGGCACCAGCAGCGGGTCTTCATACGGCAGTCGTTATGGCAGCAAACCCAAAGAAGAAGAGCCTTCGTCCTCATTTGATGATGACTCAAAGTACCCCACCGCTCGATCAAGATATCTCGCTCTCAAAGAAAGACGTAATCGTCTTGCACGGAGTAAGAGCAGTCACACCGGTTTTGGGGTAGGCGACGATGATGACGCAGACGAGCCTGTATCTCCAACCACGGCTTCGCCTTCAGCTTACCTTGCGGCTCGATACGGCTCCGGCACAGGAGGTTCGGAGTTGTCTCGCAGCCGTTCGTCGCACGCATTAAAATCTAGAGAGAGCTCGCCAGAGCGTCCAGTCACTGGCGAAAAAGATGGAGCGGCCTTGAGTTCTTGGGCTAGGTACTTGAAGAACAAATACGGGTCGCGCGGCAAGGAGCGTGATACGGGCACGACGTCGAGTACGTCTCGTCGCCTGTCTCTCGGGTTGCCCTTGCGTTCAGCAAATGAGCTTGCCAGTTCTGATGACGATTCAAAAAACGCGGCAGGCTCCCCCATCTCCCCTACGGCGGCTACAGCAGCGGTAGCAGGTTAGAAAAAAAGCGTGGCGTGTAAATAGGTTTGATGCTTGTGGACAATGGGGTGTTTGAGTTTGGAACTTGATTTTAATGTTGTTTTTTAATCTTAGGTTTCGCAGCAGCAGGTTCCTCCCCTAGAAGCCAGTATCTGCAGAAACGCCGTTTACAATTCAGTGTGGGGAGCCGGGGGAGCGAACCCGGTTGTTTTACATGGCCTCGTGGTATCGCTGTAGGCCCCGACAACACAATGGTCGTGGCTGATTCTTCAAACCATCGAGTGCAGGTGGGTTGTTTTGAATTTTACTTCAATTTTAGGGACACATTCATTAATTCTGTTTTACGTATGCTAAGCTGTTAAGATTTAGGCTGGATAACGAAATTCTCAAAAGGCAAAAGTAGTATCAAATACATTTATTGGACAAATTACAAAATTAAATATAACAGTTTTCAAAACCACCCTTAAAAATCCTAAGTAATATAACATTTTGTATCAGTGCCTGTTTGTCCGTCCTTAAAAGGAAGCAACAGATCAATGAGATTTTTGCGAGCAAAATCTTTCAAGGCACATTATGTAACAAAGGTTACTTTTCATCCCAGCGTAAGGTTCTCAAGAAATACACACGAATGCCGTCGCGGATAAAAGCTAACTAGTGATATCATAAATTACAATGTTACGATGCATAAAATGAACTGACAATGTAATCGAATTTGTTTACCAAGGAATATTGCAGGATGCTTATTTCCGGCTGGAATTCGTCTGTTTACACTCGTGCAAAAATAGTATTCTCGACCTTGCCAATACTGGGCGTTCAATGATGTCATATTTTTGAAGATTCTCTTTAATGTCTCTTTAATACAAATTATTTGTTACATTTCCTTAAGGGTTTTGTAGCAGAATTCCTACTATCGCCCTAAGTTTACTTTCTAATAATTTCAAGCAATTGGGAGCAATGCCCACTTTATGGAAAATATTACTCCAACAACGGTACGCAAGAGGACGCCGCTGCGTATTCGCGTTTCAGTGTCAAGCAACATTAAGCATTAATGTATGATGATAAAGTCTAATTTTGTTTGTGCCCCAGTAGTGAATGCTAAATCTAAAAATTTCTTGATCTAAGATTTTGTGACAGAATTCTGAGCTTTTGGAAAATTTCAATTGGCATTGATTGAATTTAGCTCAAATTCATTGAATTAATTGATGAGTAATTAAGGTCTGGAAATTACCTTTACAGATTAATTCAAGTACACGCACCATATACATTTACAGGGAAATAAACAAGACACTAAATTTGTATTCAAATGGGCTAGGATTTATTTAGAAAAAAGTCGGGTGGCCCGGTGGGATAATGCATATGTTTTCGCAAGTTAAAAGTCACCGGGCGCGGTCCGCACACGGACGGGTGACCGCAATTGACATAAAAAAAACTCAAGTTAATAACTACTTTGGAAGAGGTATTAAAGAGTAAGACACCTTTAGGCAGCTATCTCTATTTCTGTTTCCATTTATTATCATATTTAGTGTCTCCTAAAAAAAAAGTTTTAAAAAAAGGAGAGGTAAAAAGTACCCGTAACCAAAGGGCATGTATGAAGAGATTGATGAGTTTAGATGAAGCAAAAGAGGTTTGTCAGGATCGTAGCAAGTAGAGGTCCATAGTCTCTGCCTACCCCTGCGGGAAACAGGCGTGATATTATGTATGTATGTATGTTTAGTGTCTCCTAAAATCTCCCTTGTCCCTTCATCATCATTATTTCAGCCGCATAATATCCACTGCTCGACATAGGCCTCTCCCAAAGATTTCCA
Organism: Acrobasis consociella; assembly: GCA_963555685.1. NCBI lineage: Eukaryota > Metazoa > Arthropoda > Insecta > Lepidoptera > Pyralidae > Acrobasis > Acrobasis consociella. Next base: position 3,437,007 of record OY743118.1, read on the forward strand.
AAATGACCGATCTAGAGCGGCTTGCATCCAGCGCCTTTCAGCGATCTTGGTCAGGTCGTCCCTTGTCCCTTACCCCGACCAAACTATCCTCATCTTGTAAACCGGTTTTAACCCTTAAATTTTACCCTTTTTCCAACAGGTATTCGACTCCAACGGCATATTCGTGAAGGAGTTCGGCCAGTACGGAAGTGGAGAAGGCGAGTTCGACTGTCTGGCTGGCGTCGCCGTCAACCGCATTGGACAGTACATCATTGCTGATCGATACAACCATCGCATACAGGTAAAGATATCATACTTTTGCATATAGTTAGCAATTGCATATTAATTATATGCAATCGTTAACTATATGCAATAGTAAAAATGTTTGAATTTTTGAATCTTTGAATCGTTGATTCTTTAATTCTTTCAATCTTTGGATTTTTTTGGATCTTTGGATCTTTGGATCTTTGGATCTTTGGATCTTTGGATCTTTGGATCTTTGGATCTTTGGATCTTTGGATCTTTGGATCTTTGGATCTTTGGATCTTTGGATCTTTGGATCTTTGGATCTTTGGTAGAATATTTGAGAAACCAAGCAGTAATCATTTTCCTAATATACTGCTAGGTTTATTCTTGGTTCATCATAAATATTTTTCAAGGCAACGTTACTACTATGTCCCTTAATATAGATATCGCTACTACTTACTAGTTATACGTAAGTTATCTTTATCAATTCAATTTCATTATTTTTAAATTTTTAATCCTTCTACTATGATGTGTTAACGTACGGTTTGGGATGAAATTCCGTAACACATCTACTTTTTATCCCAGAAAAATGTAAGGTTTCTGTAAGATTGAGTAAGCTTTTGAACAAAAGAGCAAAGCCGATTTTGAAGTTGATAAATTTCCAAGGAAAAACTTATAGCCAGTACCTCAGCCAGTACATCAAAATGCTAACAAATTAAAACAGTTGAAAATAAATGTTTGTAAATATTTCTTACCAGTTGGTAAGAAATATTTACAAACATTTTATTTTACGCTTAAAATTAACAGTAGGGTTTCGTATTCAAAATTAATAAGGCATAAGAATTAAGAACACTATCAAAAGCTTTTAACTTCAATAAACAACTAATTACGAATTTAAGAGCTAAAGTGAAGATATGAACTATTTTATATCATGCCTTATATGCCTTCGGGAATACTTTATTGCAATATAAATTTTTAGAAGACAATTTGAGCTCTATGTACATTGTGTTTAGTTTGAAATTAAACTAATAATAGTTTGTTTTATAGTAGTAAAAAGAGCTTTGTAGAACCTTCAGAATTATTAGCGTATAATGGAGTTAGGGCCACGAAATCGCTTTATTTATAGGGCAATTTTTTTAATAACCTACACTTTTTTATTGCTAGGTCTCTCCCATTTTCCCCCATTTGGGCAAATAGCATTTTATTTCAATATTTTCTTGTAAAATATCTATTGTATATCAGTATTTATATTGCATCTGTTGCTTTACCAGCAATTATATTAGGATCGATGTCTGCATGTGAGTCGAAACACCGGTAAAAATAACAAACTCATTTTGCATCAGATAATTTGAACATCTCAGTGTTACATCTTTAAATCATGTGACATTGGCAAGCACTGGTCTGTGTGACAAGCATATTAAATTACTGTCATCTTTCGAGGTTTAAGATATTAGTTTCTTTAAATTACCTGTCAGAAATTTGCTGATAGATAAATAAATATATACGTACAAAATCATACAGATTGTGTTGGCCCCAAAAGTAAGTTTGAGACCTGTGTTATGGGATACTAACCTTACGATACTATATATCAAAACAAATACAAATATAGATAAACAACCAAGACCTAGGTCAATCTGTAAAAAATAGAGTTTTTATAGTGACTTGATTTTCCATCTCCACCTAACCGGGGATCGAACCCGGGACCTCCGGTGTGACAACGTGGCATCATGTCTACTATAGGCCACAGACGTTAACAATACACACACACACACACACACACACACACACACACACACACACACACACACACACACACACACACACACACCTAACTTTATATAAGTTAACAAATACGCCAAAAAACGCTTGTTTAGTAATTTTCGTGGCCAAACCTCATGAGAAGCACTCCAAATTCCCCATTGTATACGTGCGTTCGATCCGCTACAACATTTCCCTCAGGATGAGAATGGGAATTAGTATTTGTTCAAGTATTTATTGAATTTTGTTTTTTTCCCAAAGGACTAGTTAGTCCATGACACAGCAAAAACAAATTGAAAGAGAAACTGGATGTTTTTGCGAAATCCGTTCTAATTGGCCAGCTAAGGTTGTTTATCTTAGATTTTTGCGCAAAATATCGCAGAATCTAAGAGATTTTTTACAGAAATATTTCGTATGTTCGAAACAAATAAGCGCTCTTACAGACACAGGCGCGACAGTATTCTTGCGACACCTGTCGGCACCAACCTGTGTCGCGTGGTGGCCGTCGCCGATAATCTGCAACCATTTTGGCAACTGTCTCTCACGGTTGCGCGGCAGTTTTTGACAGATTGACGTGTCACGCGGCGTTTGCGACAGTAGGAGAACGTCACGCGTCACAGGTCTGCGACGGTCGGCGACAAATGTCGCGGGTATACTGTCGACATCGCTCGTCTGTAAAAGCCCTAACATTAGTAAACAATATTGTGATATCATGGAATTGGTCTTATGATGGAGTCGAGATAACCTATAAGAATCCTGTAATAGATTGACTAAAACTTATCATGTATAGGCTTCTTTCTTTTGTGTTGACAAGTCACCTACTTTGGTCTCACAGTATAAAAACAAAATTTCTTGTTTTCCAAATCCTTATTTTGTACATTTATATTTACAGCCAAACAAGGAATGGAAAAGATAGTACAAAAGTCAATAAAAATACATTTTAATCTATTTAACTATTTTAGAGTCTCCTTGTTGTCATCATTATCCTTTCCGCCGCATAACGTCCAACGCTGGACATAAATTAAGTTTATTTTTACATTTTTGTCCACAAAGTGGACCTATAATTATGCAGCTAGTGCTGGTATTTATATTTTTTACTTTTTACTGTGAATATTTTATATCGATACAACATCAACTCAACAATTAGAAAGAAACGTAACGTTTTCTCATCATCATCACCATCAGGTCATATTGTCTTCACTGCAGGAGCACGACCCTCACTGTACTACCAGAGCTATCCATGGCCAAAGTAGCCAGAGTACTTGGCCTACACTCTCCTCGTTGGCCAGACGGGTTGAAGAGGTCTCATTGATGTTTATAAGCTTTGTATAGCTTGTATTTCCCAAGTCGACGTCTACGACATCCACGGGAAGACTTAGAATGGCCCTATTCTACTCTACCGGAAACTACACGGCAAAAGGTTTTCTAATCATGTACTATTTTTAGCATACACTTTAAGGAAGATTCTTTTGTCGCAGGTGTTTGACCCAGCAGGCCGTTTCTTGAGGGCCTTTGGCAGCCAAGGCACTGGGGATGGCAAGTTCAACTACCCTTGGGGTATTACCACGGATGCCCTCGGCTTCATATACGTGTGTGACAAGGAAAACCATAGAGTTCAGGTAAGAGAAAAAATATGATATGAAGTTAGTGAAATGAGACTCGAAAAATGGCTATGCGTGGCAGTGGTGCGATAACCATGCACGCTGAAGAATTGCTAGCAGATCTGCATACGTATGTCTTAACAATCTATCATTATTTTGATTCCCTTTTTCACCGTAACGTTAACCATCGTATATATTATTTATTTATTTATCGCCTTTAGATCTTAAAGCCCACGTTCTGTCTACCTGAGAAGGGCTTTAAGACGAGACAGACGACAGGCAGTATGCTCACGAAACCTGTCAGTGATCCTCGGCGACACTCAGCGACAGTCCGTGACAGAAGTGAGCATACAGTCACTCGTCTGTTAGAGCCTTAAAAGATAGAGGTGATTAGTGTTTCTAATGAAACAAAAGAAACCAACTCACAACCAATAATAAAGAAACCCATGTCAGAAGAATAAGGAGATAAATAAGTAAAAAATCCTGAGAAAGGGATCCCTTGCTCCGTAGCATCCCGCCTAAGGACGCAATTGGAAGCGAGAAAAGATAAGAGATAGAAAGAGAGAGCGAGTTAGAAACTAACAAAGAACAGGTGTTAGGTCACAATTGAGAGCGAGCTACGATGATATTTACAAAGAGAGCGAGACAGAAACAAATAAAGCTGACAAAGAACACGAGTTCTGGTCATGTGTCCAGTCTTGGAGACACGTGTCTCGCTTCGTCACAAACCTGGCAGGGTGCCGAACTATTCGCAATTAAACATGATGTCAGTCTTAATACAACCGGACTCAGTGATCCTTGATTTTGACCTTATTTTAAAACGTTCCATATTGTGCTGAAGGAATTTCAAACGTGCTGCTTTCACGCCAATTTGCGTGATTCTTACAAAGACTCAAAAATACATACATACATACATACTATCACGTCTTTATCCCTAATGGGGCAGACAGAGCATTTTGGGTCTTACGGTTCTATGCAGAGCCCAGGGCCGCAAGACCCAAAAGCCATTTTTAGCGTCATGGTGGGCGAGAAGATGGAAAAGCAATCAATACAGTGATGGGTTGCTAGCCGCATCGCCTGTTCACATGATTTGCATTTTTGCCCATTCCCTCGATCGGCTTTTACGATCTGCGTGGGAAGAGAAGCAGCGGGTACATTCTAAGTTTTTTTTTTATTTCTCCCAGACCAGCATGGGAGACATGGGAGACTCAAAAAATAATTACCGAAAAATTGTAAATGGGAACATACAAGTAATTTATCATAAGGATGAATTATCACTGTCCTTGTTAAACTTTTTTTTTAAATCTTTATTGCACAAAAACATAACGTTTCAGCAAAATAGATAACATAAGTTACCTAATTTTTCAAAATTAAAAACCGAGTTCACCCCCAAATAACATCGTCAATTTCAATATGGGACCACTTCACACGGTCCACATTTTCAAACAAAAAAGATTTTTCCAAATCTGTCCACGTGTTTTCGAATAATCGGTGAGCATACATAAAAAAAAAATTGCACCGAATTGACAAACTCTATTCTATTCTTTTAATCCCATAGAAACTTAATCAAAATCGGTTGTGTATTTTGTGGGTAAAGTCGATTTTTAATTTATAAAAATCATAATTGAGTATATTTTAATATCCTTTTAATCTATCGAAGGTTGACTGGAAGAGATTCCTACATGGGATAAGTCCGCATATGTATATTTGCTCTTTCGTATGTTGCAATTGTAATTACATGAGTAGATTTTATCATTACAAACAAACAGTACGTGGGCGACCGAGCTTTGCTCGGTTACATCTCAAACATTAACAATTCTTTTTAACTTGTCTAAAAACAATGCAAAATAAAAAATTATATATAAACTTAAACATAAAAAAAATAAAAGTAAGTCACCGAGTGGGATTCGAACCCGTAACACTCTTTCTAGCGGTCGGTATCCTTAACCGCTGAGCTAAAAACATGGCGGTCGGCGCGGAGAAATAAGCGACTATATTCTGCGTGAAAAAAAACCGCATGAGAACTCGAAAACACGCGTCTTCCCAAACATAAAACTAATCTATATCGATTTTTTACCCCCGAAAACCCCCATGTACAAATTTTCAGCGAAATCGTTAGAGCCGTTTTCGAGATCACAGAAATTTATAAATAAATATATTTATATATACAAGAATTGCTCGTTTAAAGGTATAAGATTTACCTACCTTCTTTTCAATTCGAGTACCTTGGTCATCGTAACCGCTTTTTTTACCAGGTGTTCCAATCCGACGGCACTTTCGTGGGCAAGTTTGGATCCTTTGGCTCCAAACTTGGTCAGCTTGAGCATCCCCACTACATCGCCGTGTCCAGCACCAACCGAGTCTTGGTATCTGACTCCAACAACCATAGGATCCAAGTGTTCGACGTCAACGGACGAGTGCTATCGTCGTTCGGAGATGAAGGGTCTGAGGATGGGCAGTTCAAATTCCCGAGGTAATTTTTCTAGCTTCTTATTAAGATCCGCATGTCATATTCCCGAGGTAATTTTTCTAGCTTCTTATTGAGATCCGCATGTCATATTCCCGAGGTAATTTTTCTAGCTTCTTATTAAGATCCGCATGTCATATTCCCGAGGTAATTTTTCTAGCTTCTTATTAAGATCCGCATGTCATATTCCCGAGGTAATTTTTCTAGCTTCTTCGTTTCGAGATCCGCATCTCAAGATGCTACTTCCATTGTTTTAATATTGTGTCTGGTATAGGTATAGGGATGGACTCAAAGTTTTTTGGCTCATTACATAGATTTTTAAAAAGTATGGTATACCTAATTTTTCTTTTCTCTGATTAGCAAATAATGAAATAGATACAGTACAGAGCATTTAAATTTCGCGTGACGTCACGATCAGCTACAATGTATAACCAAAGTCTATATACAACACCCCCACTACGTAACTTCGAAGCGCTGCATCTTCGTGAATTTTCACCACTAAGCTAAACAAAAAAATAAGGGTCCTTTATTTTTGGTAAATCTATATATTTTTACCTAGTTCACATTCCTATTTTCGGTAAGTGTAAGAAGGGCCGAAATTACTTCTACAGGTTTTCTTATTTTTAAGGAAAGAAAGAAGTTGTCATCATCAATACCATCAACTATTGCTAAAAATATAATTTCAAAATAGCGAAAAATATCCGCTGCTTCGTCGTAAATTATATATTTATTACATTAAAAGGTATGCAGAATGCACATTCTATATACACTAGACGTCTTTCAGAAAACGAGTAGTATTTTCTAGTGTTTTGTTTGTTGTGATCAATTAAAATTGTATTATTAAAAGTACCTATTTAAAGGTACTATAATTAGTAAATCTAGAAAGCTATAACTTTTTTTAGTACGTTCAGGGGAGCCATTTAGTTGAGGATGATAGGATGACGTATTACATTATCTTTGCAAAAATGCTCTAACTAAGAAATCCGCTGTGTAGAAGGTGGAAGCGGCTATTTATCCTATTATTTGTGTGGATATTTACAATTTTCAGCTGTTACCACCTTGTGGCTTTTGTATTAAACTGCCCATAAACTGTGGTCTCTGGTCTTCTAAATTCCCTTTACGACCTCGAAGTCCTTAGTATAATGTATAGTATTGTTTATGTAGGTCTAATGTCTGAAAGTTTTTAGTTATGATCGCATTGTTCGTAGGTAATTTAGCCACTTGATCTTTGATTTCGAATGTTGAATCCAAGCGTCTCCTTTAAGTTTGGCCAATTTCGGATCAGTCAGAGAAATTAAAAAAATTCGGTTCCTATTTAGATTTAACCTAAGCCGTTAAATGTCACGGACTAAGAAATAAATAATTTAATCTTTATACGGATAAATCGCACAGATTGAGCTAGCCCGAAAGTTAATTTGTGCTTTGTTATTATTAACTAAGCGATACTATGGCCTAGCTCAATTTGAATAATATTATTTTTCATCTTGACCTGACTGGAGATCGAACCCGGGATCTCCAGTGTGACAGCGTGGTAAGATGACTAGGCCACAGAGATTGTCGAAGAAATGAGAATGCACTTCAAGATTTTTTTTACCATTATGAAGTACTCTGTAATGAATTAAAATATGTATATACACTATGAATAAATGCATTTCGTCTCACCTTCATGTAAAAGCTGTGATATACAGTACCTTGGCCGCAATTTCTTTGCCGATACATATAGCGGTGTTTGACCTAAATGCGAGATATTAAAAATAACTGAAGTTCTGACGACTTGCTCTTGCATGGAGGCAAAACAATATGGATCAAGGCTGATTGTATTTTGATAATGTTTTACATTTAGTACACGTTTCAGAAATAGATTTTATTATTGTTTACTAATCCTTGTTTTGATTTCTGCTACCTTGATTGTAGGTTGAGATTAGGTCTTGGATAATAAAACTTTGAATGAAAAACTACGCGAATCTTCTTTGGTTTGAATAGGAAATAAGTTAGAAAAAAATTGATATTAATAAAAATAGTTCCATTTTGTGAAGTTTCTATTATAAGTAAATACTTTCCATACTTAGTTACTTTTTCCTTAGGGTTGAGACTCATTCGGCAGCAATAAAAAAAACAGCAATTATCTATGCTGCTATTATTTTCTGTCACTCAGCACCGTCATTTGCTAGAGCGAAACAAATGAGATCCAACCCTTGCTTACTTGTTCGGTAAAGTAACTTGTTATAATAACTCATAATAATTAGATTAAATTAGTCATCATTATCATAATCATCATCAGGTATTTTTGTCTCCACTGTAGGAGCATGACCTTCTCTGTACTACCAAAAACATACTTGGCCAGAGCAGCCCGGGGCATTGGCCTACTCTCCCCTCGCTGGCCCGATGAGGTTGGACTCATTAATGTTTATAAGCTTTGCTTAGCTTGTATTTTCTAAGTCGCCTTCTACGACACCCACGGGAGGATTTGGAGTGGCCCTTTTCTTACCGGAAACCACATGGCAATTAAATTAGTACTGACTTTTAAATAACCTTTTCTACTTTCTTTCCAGGGGTGTAGCGGTAGACGACCAAGGCTACATTGTGGTAGCTGACTCTGGCAACAACCGCATCCAGATCTTTCACCCTGACGGCACCTTCCTCAGGGCCTTCGGGTCTTGGGGCTCGGGAGACGGGGAGTTCAAGGGCCTGGAGGGCATTGCTGTCATGTCTGGAGGGAACATCATCGTGTGCGATAGGGAGAACCACAGGGTTCAAGTGTTTTGAAGTGAGTAGGTAGCTTAGTTAGGTAGCATTTTATTAAAAAAAACTCTACACGTCATTTAATTTAGCATAATTTAGTATTTCTTCCATGCTGGTCTGGGCGATAAGAAAAAACGTAGAATGTACCAGCTTCTCTTCCCGCGCAGATCGTAAGAGCCGATTGAGGGAATGGGCGAGATTTGAATCATGGTAATAGACGATGCGGCTAGCAACCCATCACTATTTTGATTCCTTTTCCATCTTAACGCCCACCACCACGCTAAGCGTGGCCTTTGGGCCTTACGGCCCTAGGCTCTGTCTACCCCGTCAGGGATATAGACGTGAAAATGTATCTGTATCTGTATAATTTAGTATTAGTTTATTTTATAGCTTAGTTTAGTTTTGTCTGTTCTTATTTCTTAATAAAGTGTTGTATTCACGTAATTCAAATTATACGTGGAAAAGTGCCTGTAAAATGCCTGGTCTAATTACTGAATAAACTTTTGAATCTTTGACTCTTTGAACATTTGTTTACTCTCGTCCTCTTTTTTCTGTAAAGTATTTTTGTCCGGCTTTTTCTTTTAATTTTCAATAACAGCTACTGACTATACTATATGTACTATACCCTTGATTGCACAAAATAAATACAGGACATAATTGTTTTAAATTTATGACATGTGCAGAAATCGTCTTAATCACTAAGCACTTTTTTCCATACCACCTTGCCTATATAAAAAAGTCATAAAATAATAAAGAAGAAAAAAATAGTTTCAGATAATTTCTAGTAATAAATATTAACGGTACATAAAACAATTAGATTATAAACAAGATTTTTATTAATTATATTAAAACAGCATTATAATACTTGGAACAAGATTTAAATCAAAAATATGCGAAAAATAAATTCTTCATCTTTCTCGTAGCGAAATATTATCTTATTTTATTCAAATTAATAATTTCCTTTTTATTTCAGATGGACACTTCATCGAACATATTGTGCAGAATTAAATCAAGATGAAATACCAAAACCGTTTTATTATCTAATAATGTAAATAATTTTTATACAAATCGAGTCACTGTTTATATTCATCTGCTATTTAAAAGTGTTTGTTATTATATGAAATGTTATTGAATAAACATATTTTATGCTTTTATAATTCAAGTTTAATTTGACTTATTATTTTATCATCTTTATCATCCGAGCGTATTCCCTATTGCGTCCGGTAACGCTTCAGAGCCCGGGGTCCGCTACCTAACCCAGGTGATGTGACGAGGTTACTGCTTTTTACACATAGCGACTGCCGACTGACCTCCAACCCAAAAAGTAGACCAGAACCTCTCCTTGGTTAGGTTTGAAGCAAACGCTAGATGGCGTTTAGGACCTACAGTTTATATGCATTCCGAAACACCTAATTCTTAACCTAGGCGATTTGACGAGGTTACTGGTTTTTACATCGAGCGACTGCCGTCTGACCTCCGCAACCCAAAGAGTAGACCAGAACCTCTCCTTGGTTAGGTTTGAAGCAAACACTAGATGGCGTTTGGGACCTACAGTTAATACGATTTCCGAAACACCTAATCATTAACCTAGCCGATTTGACGAGGTTACTGGCTTTTACACAGAGCGACTGCCGTCTGACCTTCGTAACCCAAAAGGTAGACAAGAACCTCTTCTTTGTTAGGTTTGAAGCAAACGCTAGATGGCGTTTGGGACCCACAGTTTATACGTGCTTACCGAAACATGGAATCCTGTCGTATAGTCAGGTTATTCAAGAACTAATCAGACTGGAAACAACTTTTCAAAAAGTAAGCTTCCCAGTAGGATTCGAACCCACGACCTCGGGACCACAATATTATTTTACCATGTAATATTTAAATCCTCCTACTTGATATGTATGACGTACTCCGTTGGGATAAAAACATGATCCATCCAAAAAGTTTCCAAGGTTCTTCTCCGCGTGAATGAGGCGTTTTCCAGTGAAAAAAAAAATAAGGTTAAAAACATTGTCAATAGATGGCGCTTATGAGTTTGTTATTGTTCCGTCAAAAATGAAAGAGGCCGTTTGGTTCAATACTTGTAGTAAATTTGTGATTAATTAACCAATCTTGTATTTTGCTATTATTTAAGTAAAAAAATACATATTTACAAACAATAATATATTTTTAACTGAATTTAATAAAAAAAATATATTAAATATTCCAAAACGTAGTGATTATATTCTCTTTGATGCCAAAGACAAACTCTCACTATGAACATTTTATATGAATTAGACATTGACAGATATATTTATGTGATTGCTGGCGGCATCTATGTCACGTGAAGGAACTATTTTTTTTTTAAGAAAACGCCTCAGTTTAACTTTAAAAAAGAAAAGAAGGCTTAGTGGGACTGAAAGAAGATAATGATGATTCATCCATACATACTGTGTGATACCATCACATTTTTATCCTTAATGGGGCAGACAGAGGTTTTTATATCTTATATCTGCGGCGCTAAAAGTAATATTGAAGAGGAAAATAGAAAGAAGATGAGGTAAAGGAAGACCTAGGATCAAATTAATGTTTCAACCTACAAGAATATTAAGGTGTTGACTTAAGACAGAGAGAGATGGAAGGCATTGGTTGCTCCACATACAAGAGCTTAGCTCTTTAATAATAAAAAGAAGAAGGCTCTAAGCAAATAGAGCCCACGGCCGCAAGACTCAAAAGCCTCTTTAAGCGTGATGGTGGGCGAGAAGATAGAAAAGAAATCAATAAAGTGATAGGTTGCTAGCCGCATCGCTTATTAATCATGATTCGCATATTCGCCTTTAGAATAATGATGATATCAAAGAACGGTTTGAACAACTGTCCATAATAGAACATACTCACCAAACAAATCAAAAATACTAAAATCAAACAAGATTACACCCTTTCAATAAAACATCAATACAGTCACATTCGCATTATTTAAAGATTTCTATCTCTAATGCAATAAAATATGACAAAAGCAATAATTCTAATAGAATGTATTAAATTTTATAAGAATCCTTTCAATAAGTCTCTTGAATCAACGAAATGTAATAATACTAAAGCTCTAAATGGATTTCAATAAAGTAAATTAAAAAGCCTTTTGGTAGACAACTAGCATTCCATCATTGTCAAGACTCATGTACAGGACAAGATGTGTCTTGTATCTTATAAGACACTAAACGTAATACGCAATATTATATGGCGTCTGTATATGTACGTGTTTTTCTTATTGGGGCAGACAGTGCTTTTGGGGACTTGCGGCTCTTACCCAATATGCTTTTTAACCCATTGCGGATATACACTTAGTGATAAGCTACGTCTGGCAGCTAGGAACAGCACTTTTTATGCTGCTATCTTTTTTTGTAAAGAGATAAAGCGACGGAACGTTTCAAAAATACCGGTGCTGAAGCGTTTCGTCGCTCTCTCTTGCTCTAGCTTATGACGGTTCTGAGTGACAGAAAAGGATAACTACATAGAAAATTTCTGTTCCGTGCATACATATGTAGCCCAACCCTTACCTGTCGATTTTGTACACACTAACTCTATTTAAATCTTGAAATCAGAACTAATAGTACATAAAACCGTAAGAAAAAGGTTTTTTTTTAAAGTTTATTGCACACAATCTTATAATGGATTGATTACAATGGCCTTTGGAATATATTGAGAAATTAGAATAGGGGTGACTTATCAGTTATTTTTTACCCAAATTTCAAATAAGTTGTTACTACATTTTTAATCTGTATTTAACTTTTATTACTTAATTTGAAGCCAGCAAGTCACAGACCTACCGAGACCAGCAACAAGTGATTCCTAATCCTCAGTTCTTTAAAATGTCTTATCTTATAAGACTATCTTGCGACGTAAAACACAATTGTACAAAGACAGATGGAACGGCTGGCATTTCCCAATGCTGGGATTAGCGTCCACGATGTCAGATTGATTGAGAACCTATCGGATTTTGTTCACTCAAATTACTTTAATGTTTCGTGGTGCTATCTTGACTGAAATATAAATGGAGTGCAAGTATAGGAGTTTCTATAATCATAACTAGCTGTTTCCGTGGGCTCCGCTCCCCGTGAGAATTTCGGGATTAGAACTATCTTATGTCCTTTCCTGAGTATCAAACTATATCCATATTAAATTCCGTCTAAATAGGTTCAGTGGTTGAAGCGTGAAGTGGTAATAAAACAAACAAATATACAAACTCACTTTCGCATTTTTAATATTAGTAGGACAATGAATAGGAGTGTTGTTTGAAGCTAGCGTCTGACTGTCCGTCGGTGTGTTCGAGCGAATGGATCGATTTAGCTGCTTTTTTTGACATAAAAGCAAGCTCTTTTATGGTATTTCTTAGCTATATTTGATGAAAATTGTTTTGTTGTTAAGGTAATTGGAGGTTACCGCTTGGGCATTTCCAAGCAAGGAATAGATGGCGCCGCGGATATCATGTCGTATCGGCAGTTTCGCTACTCATCACTAGATAGCGAAAAATATAGAATGTCTCAATAACAGAATGACCACACCAAATTGTCCATCTCACCAAAATGCCAAATGACCGAAAACTGACAAAAATAGTTCACAGAGTTGATGTTTGAACATAACAAAATACAAGGTCTATGTTTTGAACGCAAAACACTGGCAAAACACAAGACGAACTTTTTATCTGTCGATATCGAATTTTCGAGCTAGTTTCCATAAAAAAATAAGATTTATTGAGATAAGTCAGGCCGAGCCCGTTATTTTTGTCACGTTCGCGCAAAAAGTATCTTCCGCTTGGAAAAAACAGTACAAGTCTGTTTTATTTCCGACAATCAAATTTTTATTACACACAGACAAGCCGATTACTAAATCATTGTGCGGCGCGGCGGAATACTAACCGATTCTGATATCACAAAATTTTAACTTACAGAAGTGAAAATTTGTAAATTTGTAACAAATAAATACCATTCCCACTACTTTTTATAGGTCCCTTCTGCTTATTTATTTTATTGGTACATGTAAACTTGAAAAATTTGCAAATAAAACCTTATAAATGTAAACATTGGACATAGGTGCTACTTATTTCTAAAAAATTTTTTTAGTAGCGAGAGGAATTGGGAAGAAATTGACGCGTACAATACAAAAATAAATATCTAAACAAGATACACTATACAAGATAATACAAAATACTTTTTCTTGTGCAATTTTGTAATATGTTGTTATCATTTTGTAATATAAATGGTTCTTAAAAAAATTATATGTTGTTGGGGTACCTGCCTGATACCTAAAGTGTATAAGAGAGGTACTCTAAAAAAAAGGTTTTTCTACATTTATCACTTCGTAGGTGTTGTTGACTCAACGAGCAAAGCGATTCCGTTTCAGTTTCGGTAAAATTTATTTCATGTGTCTGGATGGGGAACCCATCACATTCTCGCAATTAACTTCAACGATTTTCATTTCCCATAAAACTATTCGCAAATCTTTCAATAGAATATTGAATAAATCCTAAAATCTGTTGTCATCGAAATTTCATTTACTCGATTATTCGTTATTTACAAACTCAGTATATCGTTATTTCTTCTCATATTTTATGTATTTTATCGAAATAACGTAACATCAAAGTTTTGTTACCCATAATTTTGTTTTCACGTAAGTTTCAGTTTGCAAAATAGTTGAAACATTTGAAACGAGTGCTAGGAAACTTCTATCCATTTTCCTAGATTAGAGCAAACTTATAGGTTAGGTTATGTTAGAAAGCGAGTGATAAGACAGTTCTATCCATTTTCCTAGGTTAGCGCAGTCCTATAGGTTAGGTTATGTTAGAACTGCGACCAACACACGCACGAGCCGAGCGAGCGAAGCGAGCGTGCCGCGGTAGCGGCCGGCGAGTGCTAAGACACTTCTATCCATTTTCCTAGGTTAGGGCAATCCTATAGGTTAGGTTATGTTAGAACTGCGACCAACACACGCACGAGCCGAGCGAGCGAAGCGAGCGTGCCGCGGTAGCGGCCGGCGAGTGCTAAGACACTTCTATCCATTTTCCTACGTTAGGGCAATCCTATAGGTTAGGTTATGTTAGAACTGCGACCAACACACGCACGAGCCAAGCGAGCGAAGCGAGCGTGCCGCGGTAGCGGCCGGCGAGTGCTAAGACACTTCTATCCATTTTCCTAGGTTAGGGCAATCCTATAGGTTAGGTTATGTTAGAACTGCGACCAACACACGCACGAGCCGAGCGAGCGAAGCGAGCGTGCCGCGGTAGCGGCCGGCGAGTGCTAAGACACTTCTATCCATTTTCCTACGTTAGGGCAATCCTATAGGTTAGGTTATGTTAGAACTGCGACCAACACACGCACGAGCCGAGCGAGCGAAGCGAGTTATTATGTGTACCGTTACATATTGAAACATGTTTTTATGAACAGTTTTATCGATAACTTAATATTTAATATGAAATGTTAGTTCGATATACCGTTTTTCTATAGAAGAAAACCATTTTAAAACAGATATTTTTTTTAATGTTGTTATTATAATATGAAACTGCGATTATAAACTATTCGTTTTATTAAGAAAAAAATGTATTAAAAATCGTGGAGTAGTTTTCTGGGAAATGAAATTCGATGTCAAAAAAATCTGTATTCTAATAGACACCCGTCTGGATGTCCAGATTTTCGGCTGTTTTCGCCTACAGGTCGCATTGCATGGATGGATGCATCCTATGGACCATGGTCTGAAATAAAGAATATCATTATTATTTCTCAACCGATTCTCGTGAAATTTTGTAAGAAAGTTTATTAATTGAATACAATTTCTTATTGATTCAGTTTTTTGAAATGTTTAAAAATGGCGGTTAAGCTTGGAAAAAAGTATTACTTATTTTTCTATTTCTCGGGAGATCCACAGCTTTTAGAGACAGTAGTTAAGTTGTATGCTTTAACAGCTTTATAGTAATAATAACCTCTAAGATAAATCATGGATGAACAGACCGACATTATGCGCACATGACAAATCTATAAGGGTTTAGAATTTGGAACCCAAAACCTATTAATATGGTTTTGAACTTTATTTTTTAATACTAAACTGCTTTTTAGAATACAATAGATTTTGTGATGTCTCACTGGTTAAAACAAAAGTCAAAAATCATTTAAATTATCTTTTGAGATTCGTTCTTAAACTTGATTTGACAATTTTTCTTTCGATTTTATAATAATTATTAACACTCATAGCTAAGTTTATTTGCCACTTCCTAAGCTCACTCGCAGAAGAAGCGGCAACAAACTGCAGCATTTTCTCCAAAAATGTCAACTTACAATTTAATACCATTTTTAAGAAAATTTCCGCACGCCTAATCGATGTTTCCGGGGACCCAAGGACGGGCGCGCATTTTGGACAGCGTTTAAGTATTGCTATCTAACGCGGAAATGCCGCAAACCTCTTGGGTACTTTGCCCTGTGACGGCAGCGATTTGGCCTCAATTTTTTATATAATTTAATATAAGTTATTTTTAATTAGTTTTAGTTAGTTTTAAATGTAGGTTGTATTTATTTAGTTAATATTATGTTTTTTATTATGCAATAAATTATATTGTTAGGAAAAAATACCATACTAACAATAAGTCATCTTCAAGTCAACTTCACTAAAACATTTTTTTTATCAGGACACAAAAAAAAACTACAGGTAATAATAATGAAAATTGTGAGCATGCTTTATTTTTATGAAGAATCATATCTGTTACTCGCTAATTTACTCAGCTCATATCTTTTGCTCTCAATAAAATTGATATTCCAAACACACGTTTCCGAACGAAATATGTGATAAGGCAGAAACTCACTGAGGGCATTTTAGGTGGTCTAACATAGCATATAACTTGTAACTATATACAGAAATTGTTAAATACAGGTAACTTTTCCATGTGGTTTCCTCCAGAGTAGAAAAGGATCGATCGATAGTCGCCTTCCGTGGATGTCGTAGAAGACGACTTAGGAAATACAAGCTAAACAAAACTTAGAAACATCAATGAGACCTCTCCAACCCGTCTCGCCAGAGTGAAGAGTATAGGCCTCCTCTGGCTGCTCTGGTCAAGTATTGCTCTGGTAGTACAGAGAGGGTCGTGCTTCTGCAGTGGAGACCAAAAGACCTGATGATGAGGTGACTTTTTATCCACCTTTTCCGAGTACATTTTATAAGTAGATCGCCTATAATTAGGCTATTTTCCAAGTATATGAAAAATATGTCAAATTGTTCACAATAACATAATACATTTGCAATCTGGATATTTCTTTGTGATTTTCTTTCCTTTATTTTCAAATCAGCATAAAAGTTTAAAAAAATAAAATAGCCGCCAATACGCTATAGACTTCATAAATGAATGTCACTTGTTGTCATGACGTCACCTGCCTGTAAACACGCAGTTGCTACGCTTAATTATTAACTTTAAGATTTTACTATTTCAAAATGGCTTATAAATGGTGCCACAATGTACTAATACATCTATCAAAACACCGGAAAAAAGGTTTGTGAGCATTCCAAAGGACGCTAAGATGCGGAGAAGGAAAGTGGTTAATACTCGTTCGTAGAAACCCGCAAGATATAACAGCAAGTACTAATGTTTTTATGTCAGAAGATTACTTTAACTTAATTATAAAATTACCCTACATATATTTCTTACACAATTTACTATTTCGTATTTTCGTTATAATCTTCCCTTTTTATTTAATTATATTTTGAGGTTAGATAATATGTCCTATGGTAGGTACTTTCATAGTGGTTGATTTTATATGGAATAAATTGGATTGTATGTATTGTCTTTGGAATTTTTAAAAGTACTTCGTTATAATAAAAGAAAAGTTAAAAGAATAATTTTTGTTAGCTTTAGATGAGTTGTAACTAATAACTTACAGAATCGAATGGTCATTTGTCAACATAACCTAAAATGTTTACAATACAAAACAACCTTCTTATACATATTCTAATCTATTTAATAACTTGAAAAGGATATTTTGTAATATTTAGTGTAATACTTACTTTGCTGTTTTAAAGTTTTTAAATTCGGCAGCGTGTAAATCAGGATTGTTTTTAAAAAAATAATCCGACCATGATCGCGTCTATTCTAGGGAGGTTTCCACTATCAGCTTTGACGAAGTTGGTCTCCATTTTATATTATTTAAGGTAATTTCTTCTTTTTAGAATCTAATAGGTAGGAACACTAGGAACACTGTTAGAAACGAATAAAAACGCTAAAACTCCGTACAAATCTTCGACTGACAATACTGTTTACAAGCAGGTTACGTCACGTTTGCTTCAGCCAATTCCGTGCGTTTTCAGTCACGTGGTCAAACGTAAAAATTTAATTATTTTATTAATGATTTATTATAAAAGTCATACATATTTTTAAATAAAAAATTGATTAAATTTGTTTAAAAAAATGTTTTCTGATAAGCCAACAAAATTTTGATTTATATTTTCATCATAGGATAATTGCCTATTCTGCTATAGCGTTTATTGTTTTCCTTTAAATTTCGTGATATATACTACTGCCATGAAGTTTTTTCTTTTACGTGTTTACATTTAGTACCTAAATAGAGGGAGGGACACTTGACTGACTTGACACTAACAAAAATTTGCTCTATAAAATCAAATATTTCAGAAACGAGTCCCTAATTCAAAAAATGATGTTTACATGCTCACAATGTCTTTGAAAGGCCTATTTAACGATATTACTCACGATTGGTTAGTCAAGGAAAAAAAATTTATTTCCCCTTTACAAGTATGGGAGCTATGTACCCTAAAAATATATTTTTCACGTTTTTATTTTACTACTCTTTTGGCATGATTGATATCATACCCATGCCAAATTACAGCATTCTAGTTCTTAAAGACTTTCAGTAAAACCGCGGATGGATATATAGGCAAACAAATATAGCGAAACTATAAGGGTTTCTTATTTAAAACGGAACCCTGAAAACGTACGACGTAATAGAAAAGCCCCTTGCCAATATCCGCTTCATAAATATTTATCGAATACATTTAAATGAACATTATTTTTTTCTCGTTACATGAAACTATGCCGATATCAGATATTTTTGTTTTGTTTTTATTATAATTGAATTTATTTTTAATATTAATTTGAAATTTTTCGTGCAAAAGCAAATATACTTATTTAATTTTCTTTTATCAATGTATGTATAATATGTTACCTGTTTATGGAACATATATATGTCGGCGAGTTCAAGATAATCCCATTTATTATTGTTTTCGATGTGCAAATAGCAAGTTGTTTACTACAAAACATAACTGCTAGATTTTCAAATGTTTCAACAAATATAAAAGCGGTCGCCTTAGGGACGAGCGGCTCAGTCTTGTGCGGGCCGCCTTTGTGTAGTGTTCTGTGGGCTTGGCCATAACTTCTTTTATTGTGATTGTTGTAATAGATGAGGATTTGGTAAACCGATTTATTACAATGATAGTTGTTTCAGCTAGACGATAAGCCCAGGTGGACACAGATTCAATAACTGTGTGGACCAGGGGTATTCAGACACATGTGGTTGGAATCCATGATACAGCGCGAG
The DNA here is from genome assembly GCA_963555685.1 of Acrobasis consociella. NCBI lineage: Eukaryota > Metazoa > Arthropoda > Insecta > Lepidoptera > Pyralidae > Acrobasis > Acrobasis consociella. Next base: position 3,456,356 of record OY743118.1, read on the forward strand.
GCGGTGCGCTGTACTTATCGTCACACTTTTAGTGAGTTTGGCGTAGGTCATCTCCTGCTCCATCATATATATTTACGAAGACTGGTTTTGAATTCTTGGAAAATATACCTTTATGTTAATATTAAATCTTTTTAATTAAAAAAAAATGCCAAATTAGCATTTTATCAATCAAGTAAAAAAATTGACGTCGTATCTATAAAGGAAGATGAGAATGGCTAAGAAGAAAGAGACTGTGAACTGCAACACTCAACGCCAAAAAAGTTCTACTAAAACATTTGTTTGAATCTCTTGATTTCTACATATTTTCATCATCGTTATTATCTTCAGGTCATTTAAGAGTCCCCTTACCCTAGATCAAAATACAACTTTCCATACAAACGTAGTCTACGTTTTATTTCAAAACGACATGTCCGATTTCGACAAAATTTTGTAATTTCAAAGATATTGCAATTATCTAGGTTAATAACTGGTTTCCAACGGTAAAAATATGAACTTGAAATAGAATATAGTGTTATTTATCATTTTTGACCATCAGTATGGGAAACTTCTAAATCGTTATATTTTCTTTCCAGTTCATAATTTTACCGTAGCAAACCAGTTATAAACCTAGATAATTGCAATTTCTTTACAATTACCAATTTTTAGCGGAATCTGACATGTGGTTTCAAAATTAAACGTAGACTACGTTTGTATGGAGAAGTCTAGAGTAAGGGGACTCTTAAGTCTCCGATAGCATCACGACTCTTTCTGTACTACTAGAGTCATACTTGGCCAAAGTTATCAGAATATTTGACCTATCCTCTCCACGCTGGTCAGACGGATTGGAGAGGTTTCATTGACATTCATAAACTTTTATTATTAATACAGTTTTGATGAATAGCAAAAAGAAAATATCACTCTTTGATGCCTCACTACAAGTGATGCAAACTAAATGAAAAATGATGTTTCTCATATAATAAAACAAATATTTCCAGTCACGTCACGTAAAATATAGAACGAGAATGCGGTCCATTTTATTATCAAAATAGTCCTCACTTATTACCATTTTATTACAAGCGTTTACGTCGAATATTGAAATTTTAAATTATAGCCCATTCGACCTCGTGGTGACATTTTTTATGCAACCATTCGACCTGGGAACGGCTATTAAGAAAAGGTAAGGAAAATTAATATTATCGTAAAATTTATCGAAGATACGGGTACAAAGATTAAAATAAATTGTGTAGATGGAATTTTAACTTCACATCCCTAATGTGGAGTAGGTCCCAAAATGTTATTTAGGCCGTCAATTTAATTAACCAAAAATAATGGACCCATGTTTTTTCGTTTAGCGAAATTTGACATAGATGCAAGTTTAGGAGTAAGGTTTACTTCACCGTTTAGTGAGAAAACTGCAATTGATCGTGACGTCATGCGAAATTTAAATGAGCTGTATCTTTGTCAATATTTGTCAATAAGTATTAGAAAAATCCGTAATTATGCAATATTTTTTAAAAATTTAAAAAAAATTAAGAAAGAAAAATACTTAATAAGCCCAAATTTTTATATCCATATTTACAGTTTTAAGATAATTAAAAGATAAATAGAGGAAAGGAAGAAATAATTTACCGAGCTGTTATTAATACACCTGCCAATAGCGGTTTTGCGCAACCATTTCTTTATATTGTGAGTCCTACAAAACATCTAGCAAGTTCGGAAGTAGACAGCTTTAATACTTAGGTATTAATCCTATGCTACTAATATTATAAATGCGAAAGTGATTTTGAAAGTTTCATTTTACACTCACTTTACTCACTCACTTTGCAAACAAACAAATTTTGTTTGTTCTCTTTACGCTCAAACAACTGAACCGGTTTGGATGAAATTTGGTATGGATATAGTTTGAGACTCGGAGAAGGACATAGGGTACTCTTTATCCCGAAATTCCCACTGGGAGCGAAGCCCGCGGGTACACCTAGTATTTAATAAGTATTACATACAAACAGACCATCGACTACGGAAAATAACGCACACGTGTAAGCCATTTTCTACAAAACTTTACATCCATTTTACATGTATTATATCATGTATTATATATATATTATATACATGTATTATATATATATCACATCCATTTTACATGTAGTATTTCACTTAACTTCACATCCATTTTACATGTATTATTCTGCTCATCATCTCTTTTTAGTCTCCACTACAGACTACAGGAGTACGACCCTCTCCTTACTACCAAAGTTATATTTGGTCAGAGCAGTCAGAGGATTTGGCCTAATTTCTCGACGCTGTCCAGACGGGTTGGAGAGATCTCATGATGTTTATAAGCTTTTTAGCGTATTTTCTAAGTCACCTTCTACGAAACGCACGATAAGACTTGGAGAAGTCCTATTCTACTCTGCCGAATATCACAGGATAAATCATTCTGCTCAGGATTTACTACTGTATAGAATATCTGTTGTTTATGTTAACATATTTATATATTATACATAGGCGAAGCTACTTAGGGTATTTCGCAAATTAAAATACTTAATTGTGGACAAGTATAATTAGAAAATGCATGTTTCACGCGCCTTTTCCGCGGTCGTAAAGATTTCAGTTTCGAGTTTTGCAACTGGCTATCGCGACGAATCTACACGTTTATTTTCATCTATGGTTAAATTTAGGAAGTTTTGAATTTCCGATACGTTTAATTGAAATATTGAAGATTTGTTTACGCCAAATATTTGGCACAGTCTCTTATTACTTTAATGTTGATTTCGAATAACTTGTTTTGCGTATATCAACAATTACAACATTTTTAATGATGTACGAACAAACATAAATATTATCTAATATCCATTAATTTTGCTAAACAGGGTATTAATAAAACATTTTTAATCCTTACTTACTTACTTTTATTCTTTGCAATACTTACTTGAATAAGCATAGGTTTTCCATAGTTTGTTTTTTGTTTTTCGTGTGTGTATGTGGCCGACATGATGTCAGATTTTTCAGGTAGCCTAAAGGCATATGCCATAGTGATAAGAATAAATTGATCAAAGGAATAATTGGATAGAGGTAATTCTTTTTCTTTATTTCACAGTGCTAGAAGATGTTGATACTAGGGTTGGCCACTAACACATGAAAAATAACAATAAGCGGCCAAGTGCGAGTCGGACTCGCCCATGAAGGGTTCCGTAGTAGTATTTTTTTTAATTTTTATATTTGAGTTGATTGAATGAAAGGTAAATTGCAGTTTCTGACATATTAAAAAAAAACTTCTTACTAGATCTTGTTCAAACCAATTTTCGCTGGTAGTTTTCATGGTAATGAACATAATATATTTTTTTTAGTTTTATCATTCTCTTATTTTAGAAGTTACGGGGGGGGGGACACACTTTTTTCCACTTTGGAAGTGTCACTCGCGCAAAGTATTCGGTTTAGAATAAAATGATATTAGAAACCTCAATATCATTTCTGAAGACCTATCCATAGATACCCCACACGTATGGGTTTGATGAAAAATATTTTTTTGAGTTTCAGTTCTAAGTATGGGGAACCCCCAAAATTTATTGTTTTTTTTTCTATTTTTGTTTCAAAACCTTAATGCGGTTCACATAATACATCTACTTACCAAGTTTTAACAATATAGGTCTTATAGTTTCGGAAAAAAGTGGCTGTGACATACAGACGGACAGACAGACAGACAGACATGACGAATCTATAAGGGTTCCGTTTTTGCCATTTGGCTACGGAACCCTAAAAATCACGTTGAAAATGGATATCACAAGTGTCATTTTTTTGTGACGCTAAATTCTATAACAACAAATAATTTATTTTTGACCCAGGAAACATCCTTATTTATCAAGTAACGTGTTTTATCGCCCTCGTAATTCCTCGGACATTTCGTTTCATCACCCTTATCACTTATTATTAAGTTGATTGCTCAGTCATTTCCTATCTTGATGTTACATTAAAGCAAAAAGCAAGGTGCCTAAAGGTATTATACCGCATGGCTAACGGTTTGTGTGGACTGTAGATTTTGAATAGGCGCTGTATGATTGTATATTATTTATTAATTTACAGTTAGTTAATTTTACAAGGTAATCAATAATCCGTGTCCGCGCAAGATGGTCGTAGTTGTTTGTGTGTGTGAATGACGTCGTTTCCGGCCGCTCCGCATCGCATCGCACCGTAATGTTGCCAGTGGCCGTAACAATGTCGTAGAAGGCGACTTAGGAAATGCATGCTGAAAAAGTTTAGAAAACATCATGAGACCTGTCAAACTCGTCTGGCGTGGAGAGTGTAGGCTAAAACGTACTTAGTTAAAATCCGCTCCGTAGCAAGTGGACAGATTCGCAAATGGACGGATTCTCAACTGGACAGATTCTCAGGTGGACGGATTAGCAACTGGACGGGACATGTACAGTCCATAACATAACGATAACCTCTTGTACTGTACAGAAGGCGACTTAGGAAATACAAGCTAAACAAAGCGTATAGACATCATGAGACCTTGCCAAGCCGATTAGCCAGCGTAGAGAACGTAGGCCAAATCCTCTGACTGCTCTGGCCAAGTATGGTTCTGGTAGTGTAAAATGGCGCATTTTTTCCTCGTGACGTCATGACGATGACGTAAATCAACTCCACTCTGGAATTTCTATAAGCTGTTGTTAATTTTTATTACTTTGCTAAAACAGAAAATGTGGGTCCTTTATTTTTCGAAAATACGTAAAACAAAGCTTATTAAACATCATGAGACCTCTCCATCCATTTGGCCAGCGTGCAGAGTGTAGGCCAAGTCCTCTGGCTGCTCTGACCAAATATTGCTCTAGTAGTATAGATAGGGTCGTCTGAATTGGAGGCTAAAAAGATGACGATGATGATTTTTGGATAATCTAATTGACAGACTAAAAATAATAAATTTTTTGGACCCAGTCCACATGCCTATTCGTCTTCAGGTCTTTTAAATCTCCACTGCCTCCGTGGTGTAGTGGTTAGAGCGTTTGGCTCATACCCGGAGGTCGCGGGTTCGATTCCCGGTGGGGACAACGACTTTGTGTTGTTGTCCTAGTTTGGTTAGGACATGTAGGCTGATCACCTGACTGGCTCATAAGTAAGATGATCCGTGCTTCGGAGGGCACGTTAAGCCGTCGGTCCCGGTCACTGTCTTTGATATTGGTCGTTACCAAAAACATGTCAGGGGCCTTTTAGGCGGTTTAAAAACTCTGACACTAGTGTTAGTCACTAACACACACGATAAGAAGAAGTCTCCACTGCAGGAGCACGACCCTGTCCGTACTACTCGAGCCATACTTAGCTAGATTTTAGGTACAGAGTTTGACAGGTCTCGTGATGTTTTCTAAGCTTTTTCAGCTTGCATTTCCTAAGTCGCTTTTTACGACATCCATGGGAAGACTTTGGAGAGGTCCTATTCCGCTCTGCCAAAACCACATGGCGACATCCCGTAAGTACTTAATATAAAACTTATCACACATTGAAACAACAACCAAAGCACAATAAATAAGGTCATTATTTACCGAAACGTCGCAATAATTTTGGCAAACAGCGATAATTAATCTTACTTATTAGCGGCATAAGGGCGACACAAGGAAATATTTCGCAAGGGGTTCTATTTACGATTTTGATATATGTTACTTACTTTTTCCTGCGGTTCTGTGTATTTTGGTGCGTGTTAGTTCAAATCTTTATCGCATCGAAACATAATGTTACAGAAAAATGATATAATGAAATAGATGTCAAAATGTGGTCTTATTGGTTGGTATTTTTGGGTACATCATACATACACCGAAACACAATATTATTGATGTTGCAGAAAAATTGATACCATAAAAAAAATGTCGAAAGGCGGTCTTAAAGCTTTGTATTTTTAGGGTTCGCACGACGTCACGGCTAGGTACGATTTTTACTTAGCGGTGACGTCGCAAGCCCCCATTGTCTTAAGGAACTTTGATGTTCCGTATCTTTGTAAATTTTTACATAAAATGTGTTTATTAGTTTTAGATAATCTAAAAGACGTACTAATTACAATTATACTTTTCTGATCCTGTTGTTAGGAAACACAAGCTAAACAAAGCTTATAAACATCAATGAGACCTCTCTAACCCTTCTGGCCAGCGAGAAGAATGTAGGCCAAATGGAATTGGCTGCTCTGGCCAAGTTTGGCTCTGGTGGTGCAGAGAGGGTCGTGCTCCTGCAGTGGGGACTAAAAAGACCTGATGATGATGATGATAATGATGATCCTATTGTCACCCCTATTAAATAGTTTGCTAATTGGATACAAAAAATATACCTTTTTTTCACTTCCTCTACATTAAAAACCAAAACTTGGTGTTAAACTTTTTTCTTTTCTCCCAGACCAGCATGGAAGAGTTCCAGTGAAAAAATCTACTAAAAATATCCACGCATTGTATAAGCCTAGCAATAACATACTTATTTCTTAGGAAATAAATCTTCTCGCACCTATTTGTTCCCTATACAATAAAATGATCCAAAATCTCTTTTTTATACTACGAACCCAAGTTAAATAAACAAACAAACCTGATATACATATTTGTCTCGCACGGAATCGAACTTGCACACCTTGTGAATACGTAAACGGATGGTTTGATCTTTGCTTTGTACACTGACGGTAACAGAATATGTTACAGTAGCAATAGGCATTAGATAGACCTTTAAATTATCTTTTCTACTCCTATACTTTTATCTGTCTTTTAGATAGTCACGGACACTATTATACGAACATAGATATTTTTATTATTATTCATATCAGTAACATAATCCAAAACAGAAAACAAATAGGTTTTTTTTTAATTTGTCCAATAATAAGTAAGCTATAATAAATAAGCCTTTAAAATTTGATAGGTAGAAGGAGGTGTGTAGATTACACACCTCCTTCCGTCAAATTTTAAAGGCTTTGGACATTATTTATTTATTTAAAAACTTTATTGCACTTAAAATAACACACACAATTTTATTTAACACATTATTTTGATTTGATTTTAAATTTTAAAGTACAGAAAGTGTGCAATTTTGCTTGGATTTTGTGAAATACGCTCTTCCCGAGTGTACCTCAGTATCCAAAAGGAGTATTCTTAATCTAGTTAAATCTGAAAGGAAACCAACTCATAAAGATAAGCCAAAACATACAACCTCCAATATTCCTTCATCCCTTTAGATATTCCAGCCATATATTTCCCACGTAATACAGTGTGTATTAATAATATCTATCTAACAGCTAAACACGAGAGTAAGGAGTCTAGGCTTGACTGGGTCCATAGTTCCTATGACCAGTTAGACTAGGTCCCCCGCTCATCTTGCGTTTTAAAGGATCAAGGATGATACAGGGACTCTTAAGTGAATTTGAAGGGTCTATGTTGATTGGTGGTGCGGATATATATAGGCCCTACTATATCAGTCGACCCGAGAAGCCGTCTATCTCTTGGTGTGCTCACGGAATTTGTGGTCTAAGTTATGAGCGGCGGCCATTTTGATCATTTTTACTATCCTACTAATAATAATAATAATAATAATAATAATATCTGTATCCCCACGCAAGCCTCTCAAAGGACCGGGGTGAAAAGACCCGTGATTCTCAAAGGAGATACATAATAATAATAATAATAATAAATTCCTTTATTTCAGGCAATAGCATTGTACTTACAAATTTTGTACAATGCCAGAGACCCATATTATAAATACCTTATAACTAACATACATAATAATTATATATAATTTTTATCCTAATTTACACGTAATGTCGGCGACGTGTGACGCACAGTATCGTCGGGTAGCCGACCTCGGAACCTCCGAAATACGACACCCTGCGGCCAGAAGTCCTCCTTCATGAAGGTTGGCAGATGATGCGTCGGCACTCTCACCACATATGAATTAAAATTCGCTTTGTGGCGAGACTGCAGCCGTTCAACCCTCAAGGTGAAGTTGGACTTCTTTCGGACGTAGTCCACGACCTCCTCTACCCTCGTAGACCAGTGCAGACGGGACACGTACAGCTGCGTCGATGGTACGGCAGGACGCAGCGGAGAGTCTGGTCCGGGCGGCGCGGTTCCGCAGTTGTTGCGGCTCACGGGCTTCCTCCTCTTCCTTTCCACCTTCACGAAGCCCTCTTCATCACGCTGGTTCCTCTCGGGACCCGGTGGTGGCAACGTCTTGGTGGAAGCTGGCTTACGCCGTCTCCCTGTTGGCCCCTGTGCCAAAGGCCGCGTTGTGGTCGCGGCGGGTGTGGCGGCGGGCGCGGGCGCAGCGGCAGCCTCGGCATAGGCCCGCGGCCGCGGCGGCACACCCGGGCCCGACGTCATCGGGGCGGGTGCGGGGGAGCGGGCGGCGGGCTGTGTAGCGCGCACAACAACAGGCGGCGACTGCAAACTGCTGACGGAGACATTTTGCGCTCCGCCTCGTCGCATGTTTACGTTAGCAGTCTCAGTAGGTGACCTACTTACCGAATCACCACTTTTTAATGTTAATAATTCGGTACGTAGCTCACTGATGGTAGATTCGGAGACCCCTAACCTAAACTGTACTTCGGCCAGGCTGGCTTTCAGGGCGATGATGTCCTTCAGCAGCCTAGTGACGTCGACGTGGTCGAACGTGACGGGAGGCAGCTTGTCCAGCCGCTTCGCCACGAATGTGGGCACATCATCCGGGTCTGTGACCTTCAGCAGGTTGATGATATCCTGCAAGCTTCTCTCCCCCTTTTCATCCCTTCTGCGGGACGGCATCCGGTCGGCCATGTCGAGACTCCTGTACAGCAGCTCCTTGCCACTGCAAATCTCCTCTAACTTGAAGTTAGACTTGCAGATCTGCAAGATGCTGATCTCGTCCATGGTATCGATGGCGTGCTGGATGAACGCCAACAGTTCGTTCGCTATGAGTGTTTCGGTACTCATAGCGGTATCGGGCAGCGGCTAAGCCGCACTATTCGCGAATAAATATTCTTGACAGTGCAATGCAGCGGTACGCGACTGTTGCCGAGCGCGTATCGCCGAGCACTGTATAATATACTGTAACACGAGCCTAATATTAATTAATATTACAGAAAAACCCCGATGACCCGCGCACTGCGTAACCTCAACTAGTTTGCTGACAAATAGACCTGTTTGCCTGTTCTCTGAGCGAATTCATAAGAATGGCTATGTATGTAATGTGTTAAAATAATTAATTGCTTCTCTATCGTATTGGTATAAAATAAAAATAAAAATGCGAAAGGGAGTTTGTAATTTGTTTTGTTTGTTACCTCTTCAGGCTACAACCATTGAACCTATTTAGATGAAATTTGGTATGGGTATAGTTTGATACCCATGGAAGGACATAGGATAGTTTTTATCCCGAAATTACCACGGAAAGCTAAGCCCATGGGCACAGCTAGTTATACATAATGCAGCCGTGTGGTTTCCGGCAGAGTAGAATAGGACCAATCCAAGTCTTATCGTGGATGTCGTAGAAGGCGACTTAGTAATTACAAGCTAAACAAAGCTTATTAATTATCATGAGACCTCTCCAACCCGTCTGGCCAGCGAGGAGGAGACTTTAGGCCAAATCCTCTGGCTGCACTGGCCAAGTATGGCTCTGGTAGTACAGAGAGGGTCGTGCTGCTGCAGTAGAGACCAAAAAGCATGCCCGATGAAATGAGCAGCGAATACCTTTATTTTATGAAAAATAAAGGTACTTACACTTTTTTATCTCAATGAAGTTTGTTTTATTTTTTTTATTAACCTTTATCTCATATCATATCAGTGCTCAGCGATACGCGCTCGGCAACAGTCGCGTACCGCCGCATTGCACTGTCACGAATATTTATTCGCGAATTGTGCGGCTTAGCCGCTGCCCGATACCGGTATGAGTTCCGAAACACTCATAGCGAACTAACTGTTGGCGTTCATCCAGCACGCCATCGATACCATGGACGAGATCAGCATCTTGCAGATCTGCAAGTCTAACTTCAAGTTAGAGGAGATTTGCAGTGGCAAGAAGCTGCTGTACAGGAGTCTCGACATGGTCGACCGGATGCCGTCCCGCAGAAGGGATGAAAAGGGGGAGAGAAGCTTGCAGGATATCATCAACCTGCTGAAGGTCACAGACCCGGATGATGTGCCCACATTCGTGGCGAAGCGGCTGGACAAGCTGCCTCCCGTCACGTTCGATCACGACGACGTCACTAGGCTGCTGAAGGACATCATCGCCCTGAAAGCCAGCCTGGCCGAAGTACAGTGTAGGTTAGGGGTCTCCGAATCTACCATCAGTGAGCTACGTACCGAATTATTAACATTAAAAAGTGGTGATTCGGTAAGTAGGTCACCTACTGAGACTGCTAACGTAAACATGCGACGAGGCGGAGCGCAAAATGTCTCCGTCAGCAGTTTTCAGTCGCCGCCTGTTGTTGTGTGCGCTACACAGCCCGCCGCCCGCTCCCCCGCACCCGCCCCGGTGACGTCGAGCCCGAGTGTGCCGCCGCGGCCGCGGGCCTATGCCGAGGCTGCCGCTGCGCCCGCGCCCGCCGCCTCACCCGCCGCGACCACAACGCGGCCTTTGGCACAGGGGCCAACAGGGAGACGGCGTAAGCCAGCTTCCACCAAGCCGTTGCTACCACCGGGTCCCGAGAGGAACCAGTGTGATGAAGAGGGCTTCGTGAAGGTGGAAAGGAAGAGGAGGAAGCCCGTGAGCCGCAACAACTGCGGAACCGCGCCGTCCGGACCAGACTCTCCGCTGCGTCCTGCCGTACCATCGACGCAGCTGTACGTGTCCCGTCTGCACTGGTCTACGAGGGTAGAGGAGGTCGTGGACTACGTCCGAAAGAAGTCCAACTTCACCTTGAGGGTTGAACGGCTGCAGTCTCGCCACAAAGCGAATTTTAATTCATATGTGGTGAGAGTGCCGACGCATCATCTGCCAACCTTCATGAATGAGGACTTCTGACCGCAGGGTGTCGTATTTCGGAGGTTCCGAGGTCGGCTACCCGACGATACTGTGCGTCACACGTCGCCGACACTACGTGTAAATTAGGATAGAAATTATATATAATTATTATGTATGTTAGTTATAAGGTATTTATAATATGGGTCTCTGGCATTGTACAAAATTTGTAAGTACAATGCTATTGCCTGAAATAAAGGAATTTATTTATTTATTATTTATTGTCCCACTGCTGGGCAAAGGTCTCCCCCATATCCTTCTACTTATCCCGATTTTGTGCGTCCTGCGACCAATTCTTCTCAAAATATCTGATGTCATCACTCCAACTCTTTCTAGGCCTGCCCGGTTTCCTACGACCATCTGCAGGAATCCATTCTGTAACTAGTTTGGTCCACCTGTCTGGGTGCATCCGGCATAAGTGGCCTGCCCAATCCCACTTTAACTTGGCGGCTTTGTGCCCTACATCTACAACTCCCGTTCTTAAACGGAGTTCTGTGTTCGGCACTTTATCCAGCCGCGTGACGCCTAAGATACTTCGCACCATCGCTCTTGGCAAATCTTGAGCTTGGACTTCTGCTCCTCGGTAAATGACCAGGTCTGAGCACCGTAAGTTAGGATGGGCAAGATACATATGTCGATGAGTTTGCGCTTTAGTGAGATTGGAAGGTCACCCTTCATCAGCTCTTTCATGGACCAGTAGCTCCTCCAAGCATTGTCAATGCGGCGGTTTATAGGCTTCGACAACTGAGGCTACACTCTAACATTAATTATAACAACAAAGCGTAATTTATTAAGTTACGTTACATAACGTAAAAAAACCTTCTACGAAACCATCTAGTGATAAGTGGCGGAAGTACATAATATATTGATAACGTAGTATCATATATTATTTTTCAGACAAAACTTCGAATTTGAAACGTTATCATCCAATAACTTTTAAACGATTCAACTCATTTTCGTTAACCATGGCTAAGAACCACCCCAAAGAAATTCGTTTTCTCATAAAAAACCGCATCGAAGTTGGGTCATCTGTTCGTGTGCTACGACGCCACAGACAGACAGACAGACACTAGCGTCAAACTTATAACACCCCTCTTTTTATTCAGAGTTTAAAAACATTCTTAAATTACTAGCTTCGGACTTTGGACTCAGAACTCAGAACCTCCGAAGAACTAGATAATTTTTTTTTCCAAAAAGTTTATGTTACCAAGTCTTTACTTAACTGCCTCCGTTGTGTAGTGGTTAGAGCGTTCGGCTCATACCCGGAGGTCGCGGGTTCGATTCCCGGCTAGGGCAACGACTTTGTGTTGTTGACCTAGTTTGGTTAGGACATTGTAGGCTGATCACCTGATTGTCTGATAAGTAAGATGATCCGTGCTTCGGAGGGCACTTTGACATTAGTCGTTAACTAAACCATATCAGAGGTCTTTAAGGAAGTTTAAAAACTCTGACACTAGTGTTAGTCACTAACACACACGGTAAGAAGAAGACCAAGTCTTTATTATGTCTCAAATCGCTAACGCTTATGAACCACCCTCCGCGGCCACACCCCACTAACATATATCACAACATAACGCAGTTTAACGACACTATCTGCGCCTCAATCGGGCACCAAAATTACGAGTCTTTGAAATTATTGCGTCGTAATTCTAAGCCCTTTACACAAGGTTTGGATATACACGTACCTTTGACTTTTGATATATATATACCTATATATTTAATAACCTCCGTGGCGTAGTTGTCACTATGCTAGTCCGCCACCCATCCCAGGTTCGAACCCCGGTAAGGGCAAGTTGGAAAATGGCCTTTTTCAAATTTTCCTAGGTCTTGGATGGATGTTTACCTATGTATGGATTTGTTATAAAATATAGTATCGTTGAGTTAGTATCCCATAACACAAGTCTTAAACTTACTTTGGGGCTAGCTCAATCAGTTAAATTTGTCCCAATATATTTAATTTAGCCTGCAAGATTTGATTACAGACACACAAATAATTAGACATGTAAACGTTTGTATTTTTTATAACAAAGGCGGTAAAAAATTGCCGTTTGGTTTCCGGCAGAGTAGGGGGGCTACTCCAAGTTCTCCCATGGATGTCGTAGAAGGCGACTTAGAAATTACAAGCAAAATAAAGCTTATAAACATGAATGAGTACTCTCCAACCCGTCTGACCAGCGTGGAAAGTGTAGGTCAAGTCCTCTGTCTGCTCCAGTCAAGTATGGCTCTGTTAGTACAAAATGTCGTGCTCCTGCAAAGGAAACAAAAAGCCCTGATGATGACGATGATGCATATTTAGATCGTGCATGAAATGTGCTCGATATTTCTCACACTATTATCATCATCAAAAACCCACTCCTGGGCATAAGCCTCCCTTTGTCTGCGCCATCCCGTTCTGTCCGCGGCCGCTGCTATCCAGTTCTTGCCAGTGACTTGCCTGATATCGTCGACCCACCGAGCCACAGGACGTCCCACACAGCGCTTACCATTTCTGGGATACCACTCGGTGGCGGCCTTACTTCACCTACCATCATACTATCATAGTTTGCTGAATTACCTCTTGTTAAAGGCACATGTATTCACGCCCTGATCCTGCCCTAAATTACCGCTTGTCCTTAAGGTAAGTTTGTCAAGTAGACAAGGGTTTATGGGCTCATGAAACTGATTTCTTAGTTTCATTGTGCAAAAAGGCGTGAGGATGTGAACAGGGGCTTAATTACTTTTGTTTGAGTTTTAGTACTTGGGGAATTTCGTTGTATATCTGTGTTATGTGTTGGATGAGGAAGGTCTTTGAAAGCGAGACTACATTGAAGATGAGTGACGAGAAATTTGTAGGTATTTTATTAAGATTTTGGATCCAAGATGGCCGCCCACATTTTTTTCATGTTTGCTTTACTGACTGCAGTTTTTACCCAATTTCCCAACTGGACATGTTATTTAGGCTAACTCAACAGCTGCACGAAAAACCGCGGGCTGCTAGCAGCCCACGCAGCACTTGAAACGCTAGTGATATATTATATAATTAACTAAACAACCGATTCTAAGCCAAAACTAAACAACTGATAAAATATATATGGGACCATTTTGCAAGTAAGTATACTCTTTTAAACAAAAAGATTTTTCCAGATCGGTCCAGGCATCTTTGAATAAAGGTGAACATACATAAAAAAAGATCGTGTCAAATTGAGCACCGCCTCCTTTTTGGAAGTAAAAAAAAAACACTGAAAAGAAATATTTTTATGAAAAAAGCAACAAAATATAATAATTAGTATTTCAAATATATGAGTCGCGTGGTGAGGACATTTCACTATCTCTTTCGTACTTTTTATTACTTGACAGTTTCCCCTTACATCATATTTTAAAAGCTTATATATTTAATTTTTTATTTTATTTATTTAACTTTATTACAAAAATGTAACAGGCGGCCTTAAGGCCCAAGGCCTTTTCTACCAGTCAACCTACAGGTGGTGCTGATAAAAGCAAATTTTGGGCGAGACTAGTAATTGGAACAAACTTTACAATAAATCTATACATATGAATATATACACATACATAAGATAAATAATATAATCTAATGTATTAATAAACCTACATACAATATACATAAATAGGTTATCTTTATAAACCATACATAAACTACACCAATCCTGTCAAGTACCGGAATCGCAGACACAATAGATTTCTATTGTTTTGCGGTTCACATGTGAACCGTCGGGGTTTGATACTTTTGATAAAACTCTATGGCAGTTTGTGAAGATAATATGCGCGTACAGCACTCTTAAACGCCTGGCGACTAGGGGCTTTGCGAATACCAACAGGAAGGAAATTTAACTTACTTATTTTTGGATAGATGAATAAAAATATTTTATTCGCGGTTTCGGACTATTTTACTTAATGATATGAAAAATAAAAATTATTGAATAAAATACCGTATCTTCCACCACCAGTGGGTTTCGAATACATACCCCAATGTACCCACACCCAGTAGGTGGGCATTAAAGCTGTGTCGGTAAGACAAAGCTACACTATTTCAAAATTATACCCAGAGTTAGGTCATATTGCTAGGTCATATGTTACATAACATTATACCTGGGTACAAGATAGCAATTTATTGGAAATACATGTTGTACAATTAATTGAATGTCGTCATTGACTTCTAAAACATTTATATCCTGGACAAACTTTCTTTTATTATTTTAGATGCTTCTTAATACAATTAATTCAGTGAATTACCAAATAAGTATTAAAATGTTAGGTTAGGTAGAATTCATTGCAATAGAGTAGCTAAACTAAAAAGTAATTTTATTTAGATGAAAAAAAAAATATATAAATCTAAATATATAATATTTACCAAAAAGTTCAATGTACCGTGAGTGGTACCTACTTATCGAATATCTTTTTCAAACTGTCCCGAGTCTTATATGTTTATCTAAACATGTATTTACTATAAAATATTGCATCGTAGAGTTAGCATCCCATAAATAAGTCTCAAACGTACTTTGGGGCTGGCTCAATCTTCGTTTGTCTCTATATATTTATTTATCTACATACAGTTTATTAGAGTCTATCAGTTGTGCCACTTATTTGTGTACTCTCTTTGAACTAGTGTTGCAAGAAAAAGTATAAAATATCTATAAACTGTCGTGGCCTTAAAAAACAGTAATTATATCGATAGGACTATTGATAGTATCGATAGTTAACAGTTTGCGATACTATAGATGCAAAGTAAATCAATTTATAGTATCATTATCATCATGTCAGCCGCACAACGTCCACTTCTGGACATAGGCCTGACGCAAACATTTCCAAAATGACCGATCACGAGCCTCTCCAATCCAGCGCCGATATCGATAGTATTAATACTATTAAATTTTGATACTATCGATAGTTTTTAATTAATACTATTCTCAGGACGAATTAATAACCTTATTACTCTTCCTTATTACCTCTAGAAGTCGGTAAAAAATGGAACTTTAATCTAGTACTATTATGACTAGACTAGTACTAGTATACCTATACATGTCATTGGCGACTTCCTAATTTGACCGTCCAATTGTAGACCAGTACAATATATTCCCTTAATCACCCATCGAGTAAATTACTACCTACTGTCTATGCTATCAGTATATTGCTTGTTATTTATTGTAGGTTACACAATAGTCCCTAATTAACTACAGTTATAAATGACGTCATTAGTATAGTGAACGATCAATTGGTTGAGCCGATAGAGCATAAGTTCTAGGTTCTTTTAAAGTGATTTTCAAAAAGGAGGGGTTATTGTTAATTAAAATGAATAAAATGCTGTACTTTCACTATAAAGATACTTTCTTTATTTTAGAACAAAAGCCGGTCATAACGAGTTGACATATTACAAGACAAGACAGAGTAGGGCGGACGCGACCACAGATTAATTATAGAACAGTAAAAGGCGGGAAATTTAAATTTCATCAGTTATCAATTAGTCACGATCTTTTTTTATGTAGGTATGCTAAAATCCTTGAAAAAATATTCAGGAAGTCTATTGGGATTAAGAATATTCCCATTAGAACTACTGTTACGTCACAGCCAATCGGTAGTTCTATTGGGACGAAATATCCCAGTAGTCCTACTGGTGGAACAAACTTGGTGGAACTATTGGGACTAACTCGATTATTCGAAGATGCCTGCACCGATTTTGAAAATTCTTCATTGTTTAAAAGAGCATACTTGTCGGGGTAGTCAAAAAAGGAAAAAAAAAGATTTCTCCAAATCGGTCTATGCGTTTTCGAAAAATCGGTAAACATAAATAAACAAGAGATCGCAACAAATTGATAACCACCGCTTTTTTGGAAGTCGGTTAATAACAATTACAACAATTAATAAACAAACCGTGAAACCTGACAACATTGACTACTTTTTACACTTTATCAACTTTAAGTCCAAATGATTGTTAGTAAAGGATTAGTTTTTCAAATTTGTTTAACACCGGTAACCTTAGGAGTCCCCGTACCCTAGACCAAAATACAACTTTCCATACAAACGTAGTCTACGTTTTATTTCAAAACGACTTGTCCGATTTGGGCAAAATGTTGTAATTTCAAAGATATTGCAATTATCTAGGTTTATAACTGGTTTCCGACACTAAAAATATGAACTTGAAATAGAATATAGTGTTTTATATCATTTTTGACCATTAGTATGGGAAACTTCTAAATCATTATATTTTCTTTCCAGTTCGTAATTTTACTATAGGAAACCAGTTATAACCCTAGATAATTGCAATTTCTTTACAATTACCAATTTTTACCGGAATCTGACATGTGGTTTCAAAATTAAACGTAGACTACGTTTGTATGGAGAAGTCTAGGGTAAGGGAACTCTTAACTGTAGATATTATTGCACGTATGTAAATTGTAATATTTCTTGATCTTCACGTCCTTCCACTTAATCCTACCCATTTTCCTCATAATGGTCCTCCATCACTTCTTGACCTGGTCATTACCTCTTCTCCAGAGCTAGTTTCTAAGCATGGTCAATTTCATGCTCCCGCATTCTCAGCCCATGACCTTATATTTGCTTCATTCAAACTGCGCACCAAAAAACCAAGACACAAATTTGTGTTGAGGCGCAACTATAATGGTATAAACTGGAAGTTATTCGAAGCTGATATTAGAGGTCTGGATTGGGACACAGTTCTTAAGGCGCATGATGTTGACTCTAAATTGGAAGCGTTTAACTCCCGTCTATTGTCCCTGTACGACACACATGCTCCGGTTGAACAGATCAGAGTCAAGCATTTCCCTGCGCCCTGGTTAACCTCTGATATCAAAAAGCTTATGGCCAAAAGGGACAGTGCTAAAATAAAACTTCGTCGTAACCCTACTGAGCTTAATCGTGAAAAGTTTATATGTTTACGTAATCTCTGTAATAAGAGATGTAGGGATGCCAGGCGTAGATACATTCGAGACAATGTTGTTAATTGTCCTCCTGGTAAGATGTGGACTTTCTTGAAGGGTTTAGGGGTTGGAAAAGCAACGTCGGATTCTAATGTAAATATAGATGGGAATACACTAAATAAACATTTCTGCTCTTCTGGCTCTAATATCCCTTCAAGTATCAAAAGTGCTACGCTTACTAAGCTTGCCAATAAGCCTAAGCCTGATTGCCCAGCCTTTGATTTGCCTCCTATATCAATTAGGGATGTTCAGGATATTTTTGTCAAACTTAAATCGAACGCGGTCGGTAACGATGGCATTTCTCTTGTCATGTTGAAGCCTATTCTTCCGGTTATTTCGCCTATGTTGGTCGACATTATCAACTGTTCATTATCCACGGGGGTTTTTCCTTCGGCTTGGAAATACGCACATGTCGTTCCTCTCCCTAAAAAGCCTAACCCAGCCTTACCTTCCCAATTCCGTCCTATATCCATTCTTCCTGTTCTTTCTAAAATCATTGAGCATTATGTCCAGCAACAACTAACAAAACATCTCTCCTTGCATAAACTGTTGAATCGATATCAATCTGGATTTCGTGCTGGACATAGCACTACGACTGCTCTCGTTAAGATAACGGATGATATTAGACTCAATATAGACAATAACGAACTCACTACTTTAGTTTTGCTAGATTACTCTAATGCATTTAATACAGTGGATTTCGATATCTTGCTAGGCGTTCTAAATTCCCTAAACTTTTCCGCATCTTCACTCGCTTGGTTTCACTCTTACCTCCATGGGCGTCAACAGCTGGTGAAAATTGATCAGAGTAAATCTGATTGGTGTGAGCTAGCCACTGGTGTTCCTCAGGGTGGAGTACTATCCCCAATTTTATTTTCAGTTTTCATTGACGGTGTAACGTCCTCACTTTCATCGTCCTTTCACTTGTATGCAGATGATTTGCAGATATATACGGCCGCCCCACTCGATAATTTCAGCCAAGCTGTGAGCACTATCAACGCCGACCTGGCCGCTATTGCGACCTGGTCCTATAACTTCGGGCTAATGGTCAATGCTGATAAAACTCAAGCAATTGTCATCGGTAGTCCCCATTTCATATCAAGGTTTCATTCGGTCCCTGTTCCCAATGTTATGCTGAATGGTACTATTATTCCTTTCTCTCCAACAGTCACAAACTTGGGAATAATTTTCGATGAAACTTTATCATGGTCTGCCCAAATTAACGAGGTTAGTCGCAAATTGGTTGCCAGTATGCATTCCCTGTGGCGGTTGCAAAATTTCCTACCAATCGGTACAAAAGTACTGCTGGCGCGCTCTTTGCTGATTCCTATTCTTGATTATGCAGACGTGGCTTTTTTGGATCCATCTGAGGAACTTCTTGACAAATTGGAACGCCTTCAGAATAACTGCATCAGATACATTTTTGGTTTACGTAAATTTGATCATATTTCTGATATGGTTACCGATCAGGATCCGCCGTAATATCCACATTCTCTCCCTCCTCTTCAACTCCCTTTTTAACCCTTCCTCCCCTGATTACCTTCATTGCAAATTTAACTTTCGTAACGTAGATAATCGTTTGCGTTCAGCCGGCAGCCTGGTTCTTGAGATTCCATCCCATTCGTCGCAGTCGTACTCAAAATCTTTCGCAGTTCTGGCAGCTAAGCTTTGGAACTCGATTCCTAGTGATGTAAGAATGGCACCATCGCTTGTTTCATTTAAGGATAGACTATCCAAATCTTCTCTGGTGGCGTCACACTTGAGGTAATTAAGTACTTGGTCTACATATTGTATGTATATTTAGTATATATATATATATGTATTAGTATATATGTATATATATATATATATATATGTATGTGTATGTAAGTTTATGAGTATAAAGTATAATATGTGTATTTGTATGTATGTTTATGAGTATAAAGTATATGTGTTTGTATATGTGTATGTAATGTAGTTATATATGTCTAATCTTTTAAGGTATTTAGTACGTATTTACTAAGGTATATAGGACATTTACTCAATTAAAAGGTAGACCTTTTAATTGAGTAAATGTCCTCTCAATCTATCGCAGGTTGACTGGAAGAGATCCCTACATGGGATAAGTCCGCCTTTGTATATTTGCTCTTTCGAATTTTTGTATTTTATTTTGTTTTTTGGTACAATAAAGTTATTACAAACAAACAAACAATATTTTCTTAACCAAAAATACAATTTTGGTTAATAAAACAGTATAATTGGTGCATCTTAAATATGGGCGCCGCTGGGCCCTACCCTTCGCTCTTAGGTACTAGCTAGATATACAAATAAATAAAATAAAATACAACGAACAAAAATGGCAAACCATATTCAACATTTTATAACGTTGAGTTGATTATCTCCATAAGTCTTTGATAAGCTGTAATAAATGCGGTCTTTGGTTATTCAAGGATTAAAAAGGCACTTTGGAATAATAAACCGATCAGTGATAAAGTGCGCTAAGCCTCTAATCAGCGGTCCTAGATTTAAGCTTTTAAATTTGAATATCTTAACATTAGCTCTTTTAGTCTCTACTGAAGGAGAACGACCCTCTTTCTTTGTACTTAGCCATACCACAAAATAATTACTTACGTACAGAGGTCTTAATCAGCAAAGGAATTCAAAGAAATATCTACTCAATGTCGTTAGCGATATGGTTTGATTTAGCTCGCGTCAGAACTCGGCACCTTTTTGTTTAGATACCTAGAAGTGCATTGCAAAATTTGCAAAAAAAAATAATTCTTACTTAATAGTCGTGTTTGTAGGATTGTAGTCACAACAGCATTTCAACAAAGATTGCAGCCTGGTGATAGACAAACGTACGGATGGACAAAGGAGTCTAAGTAGGGTCCCGTTTTTACTCTTTGGTCACTAAATCCTAAAAACAAGAAACAAAAGTTGTGTTAAAATTAGCTTTGATCTTAGTCCAGTCCAAACAGTCTAGATGTCTAGATTTGCCAAGACTTTTTGTGACCACTAACACTTAGAAACACTATTAAGCTTAATGAAAACTTAATTTGAGAAAACATTCGACGCCACGCATTTTCACTTAGTGATTTGGAGGGGTTCCACTGTTAGCGTTTGTTAAAACCATAAACTTTTGTCAACTAAACATTATAACACGGTTTCGATCAGGTAAAGTAGGAAAAGGCAGACTAGTTTTGTAGCTTAATGAAAACTTAATTTGAGAAAACATTCGACGCCACGCTTTTTCACTTAGTGATTTGGTAGGGTTCCACTGTTAGCGTTTGTTAAAACCATAAACTTTTGTCAACTAAATGATTTAACACCGTTTTAGTCACGTAGGTTGTGAAGTCGGAAAAGGATAACTAGATTCGATCGGTTTAGACAATCATCTTGAAGCAATAAGTATATATAGTATATGTATGATCAGTAATATGTTGATATCGTAGCGCCATCTATTATTTGTCAGGCAAATTACAAAACCCCGAATTTAAAGCGTTATCTATCACCCAATAACTTTTAAACGACTGAATCGTCAAACTTCATTCTTCTTTTCCATTCAGGCAAAGATAATATAATTACTAACGTAATTTAGGGGAAAAATTAAGCACTCATACAGTTAGACAGAGCGGCAAAAAAAAGTACTATATATCTATGTTTGATTACAAAATATGCTTAAATGATTAATACAAAATGGAAACATCCGCTACAGAAAAAATATACTCAATTATGAAACGGGAGAGGTACGACGGATGTTTGTGTGTTTGTGTGTAGTATTGTGGATATGAGTGCTTGTTTGAATCGACTCTTATCTCATCGACGAATAGACTCCTCACCTTATGCTATCCTAAATGAAAAATAATAAAAAATGCAACGCTGACAGTGGGACCACACCCTAAGCTGACTTGAGACAAAAAATATAATTTTAGGTAAACACTGCCCTTAGGTCAATTAGTGTACATTTTTAATTACGAGCGCAAATAAAAAAAAATGGTTGCGAAGGCGAGGCCAGCTCATTTATCATCGACTTTAATTACGAAACAAAATAATAAATTGTGCGTTAACCCCCTTAATTAATAAAAACCTCAAACCCTTGAGTAAGAGGTTTTTCTTGGGAAAATTAACTCACTTTGATGTTTGTTTGTCATATTTTTTTTTCATCTTAGTGACTTCGAAACAAGAACCGGTATAGGCTGCTTCGAGACCAGTGAACTTGAACGTTGTATCGATATCTATGGCATGCCTACCTGCATAAAAACATACTTAAACACGTCAAATCAGATACTTTTTCCTAAACGTCAAAACAGTTTCCATTGAATTTTGTATGAAATACAGACAAATGACGTAATAGTTTTTTGGAGTCAAATAGCGCTCTTATTATCAGTTTCTCTGCAATTATTTTAAAATCACGTTAAAATGGATATGTTCAAAAACAAGTGACATTATTTTGCGCCGTTTTATCTTGTTATCAGTACAAAATAATTTATTTTTGGCTTCGAAAAATACTTAATCATCTCTCTTCCTTGTCACAAGATGGCAGTATGAGGTAATAATTAAAACGATGTGCGGCTGAAATAATGAATGTAGTCTCTGAGAACATCTACAAGAGGAGATGGAATTCGTGCTATTCCTGCCTAAGTACACAGCCTTACATCAAAAGTCTCTCAACAATTCGCGTCAACATTAAAGCACTCGTAAATTCGCATGGAGTACGCTTTACTTCCGCCTCTAAGTACCCAAGTCACGTGCCTGGAGTTCGGTATAAAAAGACGACGTGTGTCGCCTCTGTGGATTTTTTCTATTAGTCTTTCGATCTGTGACACGTTTTCTACGTAACTTCTTAATGCCGTTTCCTTAGGGCATCGCCACACTTTTGTTACTTTTGGCGGGAAAAAGTTTTTATTATTTTTAACCCAAATAATTATAACACCCCTATTTTCAAAACAAAAAGGATATTATACGTTTGACGAAAACGTCGTTCTGTCTGTAGCAACGTAGTGCTCGAACTGATAAACTAATTTCGATGCCGTTTTATTTATGTAAAAGCAACTTCCCTCGCGGTGGTTCTTAGCTATATTTGATGAAATTTGGTTCGGCCATTCAAAAGTTATGGGGGGTTAAAGCTCGAAAATCGTGGTTTTTGTTGTCTGGCAAATAACAGATGGCACTACGGATATTAGTTCTACTATTAAGTTTCTTAGCCCATCACAAGATGGCGTTTAAATATAAAACTTTGCCTGGCAAATAAACTTATTAGCTGAAACTTCAGCGAGAACTGGCGGAAAGACGCACGATTGGTTGCTCAATCTACATACGTAAGAGCTTCTATATAAGTGTAACTTCGCATAAGTAGGCGGCTGTTTTGGCCATGTCATCTCTGTATAGTGCCACTGGTTTATTATAACTTTGATCCTTTCATAATCACCAGTCCCTTAGGTTTGGTTACATAGTTGTTGCTTTGTCAATAAATACTACATACATAAATAATATCACGCCTGTTTCCCACAGGGGTAGGCAGAGACTGTGGACCTCTACTTGCTACGATCCTGACAAACCTCTTTTGCTTTATCTTTAAAAGCTAATTAAGACTTGTTTCGCATATGTCGGCGCTTATACGTTTTACTTCGAAATGATTGTCATTTAAATGATACATAGAATACAATACAAATTAACTTTATTGCACCATAATAAACATAAAAATTACAACTACAACAAGAAACAAATGGACTCTTAAATTACATAAGACTCTTGAAAACTCTTTTATCGAAAGTTCGGTATGTATGTCGTGGCCCTTAGTCGAAACGCGTTCACGAAAATGAGTTCAGGTGATTTTTCAAGTTTGACTTGTTCGGAGTTTGGTGATTGAGTTGTGTGAAGAATGTTTATGCCATCAGTCATTTTGACTGTGCGAATCCGCTAGATGACAACAAGTTAAATAAGAAACTTTTTTCTAAACTGCAAAACAAAAGTTTTCTATGGGGTTTTGAAAACCACAACCACGACGTCATACTTTTCGGAGTCAACTATCTACATCTGAGTCCATCATCTACTCATTTTGTTTTCTTTAATGGCCACTATTTGTCCAGTGCCTGTCCCCGTGGCATGGCACTATGGATAAACCTGAATAAGTTTTTTTATCGCGCAACGGACTAATGCTGTCCCTCTCGTTATTACAACCTAGAGCGAGATAGTAATAGATGATAATGCTTGATAAATGCTATCGCCGGTGTCATGCTACAGGGCCAAACTAACCTAACCTATGTTTGAATTAATGAAGCACTTTAGGGTTCATCGATCTATCTTTTCTTATAGGGACATATTACACAGATTGAGCTAGCCCCAAAGTAAGTTCAAGACTTGTGTTATGGGATACTAACTCAACGATACTATATTTTATTACAAATACATATATAGATAAACATTCAAGACCCAGAACTATTTAAAAAAGGCCATTTTTCAACTTACCCTGACCGGGGATCAAACAAAGGAGCTCTGGGTGGCGGACTAGCATGGTGAAAACTACGCGGCGGAAACCATCTATAAAAAATCGAAGGAGCTCAAAGACGAAGTATTTGAAATAATAATACTAATTTCATTCAATATAATGCAAACTGAGCGCTCAGGCACTATCTCTCTCTTTTCGCTTTGCTTTTTTTTCTAGCATTGCGTTAAATGAAACAACAAGCATTTCAAATAATGCTCGCGTTGACGATAAATGGGCTGGGAAGGCCCCTCTTAAGTCACACATAAAATACTGTAAACCAGTGTATGGATAAAACTTGGCACTCAGGTTATTTTCACAATTCTGAATAAGGACAGAAAAACGGACAGATTTCATTTACGGCTGAATTAACCTGCGGTCGAGTTTACCCAAAAGTTTTTCCGGGAATAACGGAACCGGCGGGAATTCTATTGTTAGGAAAACCTAGGCACGTTCCTGGTTGGCAACAAAAGATGTTAGTGACCCTGAACTCTTTCACAGTTTAGAGCCTGCTATTTGAAAAGTTTTACGCTTTGAAAGTCGCGCCCGCTTAATAAAAGATATTTTCTTTTAGAATATTTCTGACACTTGCCAGAATATACTCTAACGATGTTTTGTTTTAGATCTTGCATTATCAGACGTCTGAATTTAATAAAATAACTTATACACGGTGATATTTTAGTGGTTTTGGAGCCGAAGGCCACTTCATAGGCATCGTTAGTAAGACCTAATTGACCGAGCGAGCGAAGCGTCTTAGTTTCGAGATTAGCCAAAAATTCTTTTGTCCGTCTGTCTGTCTGTCTGTCTGTCTGTTCTCGCCTACAGGTCGCGTTTCTTAACCGATTCTCATAAAATTTTGAAAGCAGATTAAGCAACTAAATAGAATTTTTTTGTCGAGCCAATTTTTCGAAATTTTTCAAAATGGCGGAAATAGGGGGTTTAAAATTTTAAAAGTGTCATATATCCGCCATTTCCAAATATTTTCAAAAATGTTATTAGACTTTTTTGTTGCCATTATAAAAACGCAATTTTTTATTTGAACAACTTTTTTGTCTGAACAACTTTTTTATACGTTATACTTGAACGGGTTTAGGATGACTTGCGAAGTCTAGCTGACTGAGCCGTGACGGATATAAAATACAAATCTTCTTACAAAATATACTGAAACTGTTTAAGGGTGAATTCAGTCCGGGTTACTGAACAACTTTCTTAAAAATGCATATCTTACTACAGACACAGATCGTGTTATACCGGCGCCGGCAGCCAATTCGGCGATCAGCGCCGGCAGCGGAGGCACATCCTTTGGAATAATATTCGCGAGGTCTAAGTTCGTGGCGAACTACTAGTTAGCTAGTCAAAATAAAAATTCTGAAACCAAAAATGTTGACTAAAACTCGAAAGTAAATTTGAGATCAATTAGTAGTATGCCGCCATATACCGCCCGCCCGCGCCGGCCGGCCGGAGGTCATCGACATTTTGGCCGGCATAACTACGTGGTCTCGATCGAAAATCATTCCCGCTACTTTTTTGTCTTATGACATACATAAATTTGGATTACGTATATGGATAGAGGAATTTATTTACTATACGACTTTTTTTTTCCAAAACCAATGAAAAGTCAGCGTGTATGTGACGTATACTAAAATATCTCATAATATGCGGCCAGCTTTACTGCCGTGTGCAAATAAAAAATACGTTAATTCTTATTTCATATTCTGTACTAGACTAGGCCCGCGACTTCAATCGCGTGGACTTTATGACTCCGGAAAATGCTCATCAGGCTGACAACTTTTGATAAAGCGTTATTTTTTACTTTCTTATGGTTAAGCTTTTGTAAGAAAATGCATTTTTTTTGTTCTTGACTGTCATTAGAATGATTTATGTGTTCTAATTAGCCCGTGGTTCGATTTGTTACGCGTATTTATTTCTTTGTTATTTTTTGTTATTCTTTTGGTGTACAATAAAGAGTTATCTATCTATCTATCTATCTATGTCCCTTCGACGTTGTATATTTGTCTAAATACCAAATAAAATCTCGTTTCTCTTCATAAAGGTTGTAATCATTACCCTAACGGCATTTTTCTGAAATAAATGATACTGATACGAGTAGAAACAAAAAGGCAAAAATGTAATTTGCCAAATAATAAACAATAACTCATATACGAAGCTATATTACACAAAATACATTCTATTTTTAGCAACCTTATACAATTAGAAAGAAACGTTCGCAAGGGAGCGAATAACGAAGAAATAATGTCCCATTAATAATAATTTACAGGGAAAAGAAAAAAATGGCAAGGGCGAGTAGTTTTTAGGGTTCCGTTCAACGGTTAAAAACGGGACACTATTTAGGTATTAAGACTCCGCTGTTATTCCGTCTGTCTGTCTGTGACCAGGCTGTATCTCATGAACCGTAATAGCTAGACATTTGAAATTTTCCCAGATGGCTTATTTATGTTTCCACTAACCCATTTTATCACAATAAACAATTGGACAATTATAACAACGAATACATACGACAAACCTTATTTTTTTAGATTATGGTACGTAACCTTCGTGCGCGAGTCAGACTCTGCCTTGGCAAATTATTTATTATAGGTCAAAGAAGGTTCTTTATAAACCGATTTCGATGCGGTATTTTGCGGGAAAGCAAGTTTTCTTGCAGTGATTTTTAGCTATGTTTGATGGAAATCGGTCTAGCGTTTCAAAGGGGTTGAACGCTTTAATTATTTAATGACGATGAGAAAGTCAGGGTTATTTTCAATTGTCAGGGAAATAAACTTGTTAATTTAAAACCCCATGCATGCTTTTTAAGCCGAATCGTGACGGCATAGTATAATATGTGTCAATTATCATCACCTCTCTCTCCGCTCACGGTCGTCGTAAGAGGCGACTAAGATATATAAAACCGAACTGGCAGCAGCGTCCACTATACCAAGTCCTATGTCATCTAATCAGAAATGAGGAAATTCCTGGAGAACTAAAGTCACTGACATAGCCCAGCGGATTAGGCGTGATACGTAGCACGACGAACGGATGGCCGATAGGGCTCTAGGTTCTCAAATGGGGACCGCGTACTAGCAAGCGAAGCGTAGGACACACACCTACAAGGTGGTCAGACGACCTGACCAAGGTCATTGGAAAGCGCTGGATGCAGGCCGCTCTTGATCGGTCATTTTGGATATTTTTGGGAGAGGCCTATGTCCAGCGGTGGATGTTATGCGACTGAAATGATGATGATGGTGATGTCATAATATCTAGTAGATAGCATAAAGTCTTGGTACAGTGGTACGGTAATATGTGGTTTCCGGCAGAGTAGAATAGAGCTACTCCAAGTCCTCCCGTGGATGTCGTGGAAGGCGACTTAGGAATACAAGCTAAATAAAGCTTATAAACATCATACTATCACGTCTTTATCCCTAATGGGGCAGACAGAGCATTTTGGGTCTTGCGGTTCTATGCAGAGCCCAGGGCCGCAAGACCCAAAGCCACTTTTAGCGTCATGGTGGGCGAGAAGATGGAAAAGCAATCAATACAGTGATGGGTTGCTAGCCGCATCGCCTGTTAACATGAATTGCATTTTTGCCCATTCCCTCGATCGGCTTTTACGATCTGCGTGGGAAGAGAAGCAGCTGGTACATTCTAAGTAAACTTATAAAACATCGATAAAACTTCTTCAACCCTTCTGGCCAGCGAGAAGAGTGCCTACACTCTCCTACTACTTGGCAAAATAAGCCAGAGGACTTGGTAGGCCAAGTCTTCTGGCTTCTTTAGCCAAGTACGACTCTGGTAGTACAGAGAGGGTCGTGCTCCTGCAGTGGAGTAAAAAGACCTGATGATGATGTCAGTGGTACGGTCACCAGCCCAAATGGTTATTACGGACATATTTTATTTACTTTTGTTGAGCCATTTTAATTAATTGGCGTCAATGGTGGCATGAAGAAAGATTCTTATTCTCGGACACAAGCATTTCCTAAGACAGGTATTAGTAGTAAAATATATATCGTGTAAAAACTTACACATAAAAAATAATAAAACAACTTTTGGACTGTACGGAACTTACGTTTCGTTACGAACTTTTGAGGGATGGAATTTTTGGAGGTGTTTTTAGGGGCTTAAATTTTTTGTTCCAACCGAGTTTCCCGAAAATATTTTTTTTATATTACCCATGCCAAAGAGTTTCCTTTGAAAAAAATTGCCAACGTACTGGAAAAAATCTACCAATTTCACCTTCCGCCATGCTGAACCCTAGAAACTGTAGGAAAGGGCAACACGGGGCTTAACCGAGCAATAAGGGAGGGCGTTAATTAAAAGGAAGCCCCTGATTGGCCGCAGCGTCTAGCGGGAAATTTTGAGTTACGAGTTTCAGAGTCCCAGTTCACACCACAACATTTTAAGTAGATGACCAGAAAGTATATATAAACATTGTTACATCTTTTTGCTAAATATAGATGGCAACTATCTAAAATAATTATTATTAGTATGACGGGACTTACCGCGATTAATATCTTAATAATAAGAATCACTAAAATGACATATAATGCTGGCAGTCCAGCAATAAAAAGAATAATTTAGTTTTAATAGTAGTAGGTTGTGCTACAAGGGGTAAACGTAATAGTTTTAAAGCGAAGACGCTACTTTGAATCCAGAGCGAAACGAAGAAATCCTGAGTTAAGCGAGGGATCCCGTACTACCGTTTAAGCCGATAATGAATATCAAGTATACAAAATGAGTAACAATTTTGTCAAAAGTCTTTCAAAAAAAATTCTTAATATTTCTTTATTAAAAACGACACCACATATTCAAGTGTTCTAATTTTCTTTATTTTGTTTTGTATATAGTTTTTCTCATAGGTGGAGATGAAAGTAGAGTGTGCTTCTCTGGCTGGTACGGTAATATTTTTACTTCGGGCGATATACATGAATCTTTCGCTTCAATCAGGAACTCTCTCTTCTCGTTTTCTCTGGGTTTAAAGTAGCACCCTCGCATGAAAAGTATAACCTTTACCCCTTGTAGCACAATCTATGACTTGACATAAAAAAAAGATTTAAAAAAGAAAACTTCCAAATACAAAATGCTGCTATTCACTATTTTCTAAATTCTACGCCCAAGCTCTTTATTTTCTAAGGCATTAGTAGGTAGACAATCAGAAAGCAAACCACTTCAAACACATTTGTTAGGGCGCTCGCGCTCTTCGCAACGCCTATTTTCACCTACCTACGTCGGGTTTGGTGCAAGTAAAGAGAATTCTAAATTTACCATTTTCAATAAGGACTTCGGTGGCCCGTTGGGAATACGGATTACTAGAGCTGTGGCATTAAGTTTTTTAGCTTTTCTGTACTTCGGAAGGTATTTTAAGCCGTTTGTGTAGACTGTCATCATTGTATGGCAGTCATCAAGCTATAGGCTATGCTTGTAGGCAGCTTGAAAAACCTAGTACCAAAAATAAGTTGGCATTTTGTGTCCAAACGATAATATACAGAAAATAAGAGCTTTTCTATTGGACAGTATAATAATAGTCTAATGTTATATATAGCACAGAATACTTATGTAAAAGTTATTTTTTTAAACAAGCTCGGAAATGTAGGCATTATTGTAGTTATAAAAAGACACAAAGTTTGTGATTCTTAGCTCATGCATTATTTTACTGGCCTAGGCTAGGAAAGTACTGTATGAAAATTCATTCCTGATGGCCGCTGCAAAAAACAAGAAGACAAGAAGGAAGTGTCCTCAAAATGACTAGACAGTGACATTGACGTTTCAGATAACAGTTTTATTTTTACATTTGGCAAAGACATTTAGCGTTTAATTCCATTACTTGTCAATGCACTTTTTGCGCGTCGTGTGCGTTACTGCTTGTGATTCCATGGGTTCTATTTTCACAGACTAAAAAGTGCGGCAAGAATTGGTCTTTCGTCTACGTTGGGCCTATATATGACAACAATTTTATTGAAATGGTGGTATAAAATCATACGAAAATAAGCATATTTTCGTATTATTTTAGTATAGGCAATTCGCTATTTTTCAACAAGTCAAGTCAGATACTTTTTCTAAACGTCAAAATAAACATTTTCTACGAGATTTGCATGAATTACAGGCAGATGACGTCATAGTTTCTTTGAGTCAAATAGCGCTCATAATATAAGTTTTTCTGCAATAATAAATGTAAAATCACATTGAAAACAGATATTGACATTACAATTGACATTTTATTTCATTAACAGTAAAATGTCCAATTCTTTCCTTAACTGGAACAGGCCCTTAATCTAGCGGTAATTTAATATAGATTTTAAATAAAATAAGTCAAATATCATTTTTTGCCTCCGTGGTGTAGTAGTTAGAGCGTTCGGCGCATACCCGGAGGTCGCGGATTCGTTTCCCGGCGGGGGCAACGACTTTGTTGTTGTCCTAGTTTGGCTAGGCCATTATAGGCTGATCACCTGACTGTCTGATAAGTAAGATGATCCGTGTTTCGGAGGGCACGTTAAGCCGTCTGTCCCGGTCACTGTCTTTGACATTGGTCGTTACCTAAAACCATGTCAGAGGCCTATAAGGCGGTTTCAAAACTCTGAGTGTTAGTCACTAACACACACGATAAGATAATTTTTTGCTATCAACACTTAACTTGCACCCCGCACTTCAGTACAGGCCCTGAGGGGAGGTATCCCCGTCGTTTATTTTATCTCTAATATTACCGTTTTATCAAACGAGTCGACTGACTCGAACAAGCTCGCAGTAGCACCTAGATGAGAGAGGTCGTGAGAATGGGCGCCATTTTTTGGGACTAAATTAGGCTTTAGATCATAATGTCAGGCCTAATAGTCTTCGTGTGGCCCTTGTCCTTAGGCTCATTTAGCTAAGGCTAAGTAGACCGTGTTTGTTTTTAAAGACGATATCCATGGCGTAGTGGTCAACATGCTAGTCCGCCACCCAGAGACGTGTTCGATCCCCGGTCAGGGCAAATTGGAAAATGGTCTTTTTCAAATTGTCCTAAGTCTTGGATGTTTATCTTTATTATGTATTTGTTATAAAATATAGTATCGTTGTGTTAGTATCCCATAGCACAAGTCTCGAACTTACTTTGGGGCTAGCTCAATCAGTGTGATTTGTCCCTATATATTTATTTTTTTATAAATCTGAGACATAGAAAGTGTTTTAAAATGTAAAAAGGACAATGTTTGTTATGTTTAAGGATCTAGTCTAGTCAAAGTCGAATTCAGTTACAGGATCTGAAAAAATGAAAAATGAAAAATGTTTATTCAATCACTTACAAAGATTACAATATGTGTCTGGAACCTCCATTTAAGTGTATACACTTGTGTTTGGACTTTCCGCTCTTCCATATTTGACTTTTTAAATTTAAATTTATTCATGTTAAAAATTAAAAAATATATATACAGTCGATTTTACAAAATAATATATACTAAACTAAACTATATTAAACTACAAATAAACGTTAAACTAAACTATATATTAATATATTAATTTGTAAAATCGACTGTATATATATTTTTTAATTTTTAACATGAATAAAAGTTAGTCATTTTGTAAATATACATCTTTTATTAAATTAAATTAAATTATACTAAATTAAAAATGTTGACAAAACAAAATATGGATTAATAGAAATAAATTGAACAAATGCGTCATGCAAAGTGAATGTGTGTTTGGACTAAGTGTGTGGATGTAAAAATATATGAGTGTTATATGAATGTATAAAAGGATATAATAAACAAAACTCGATAAAAACTTCAAAACAACCCATTTTTGTTATATTTTTTCAAGAGTATGATTAAACAACTAATCACATTTAATTCTTGTGCTCAATTAAAGCCACTGAATATTTGTAGACAAATTCGCAAAGTTAAATAAATTAGACAAATTCGCAAAGTTAATAAAATTAAAAAAATACTCAACAATGGGTGAATAAAGGCTGAAGAAGAAGAAGAAGAAGAAGAACTCAATATTTATTTATTCAACATATTTTCAGTAATACGCAAATTTAGTTAATTACCTATAAGAGTCGATTCCCACAAGGATGTCAGTAGTCGCGGTCGGCAGCGTTTGATAGCTGGTAGCCGTGAGTTTAGCCTCGATGCGTCATCGACGCTACTTGAATTTTTCGACACTTACTAAAAATAATGCTGGCATTTTATATTCCCCAATCGAATTACTGTATATGAATAAAAATTGAAATATCAGTCCTCAAAGGATGAAATTTTCAGTTCCTCAATTTACGGCTCAGTCGTTATACAGGGAACAATAGGGCTCCCTAGTGTACAATGTTCCCAAAAAGTTTCACACTGAACGCGCGAACTGTGACCTTTCATTTATAGACGTATCATGATAAACGAATAATGATAACTTTTTCCATGCCTATCATTCCATAACCCAGACTCCTTTCCTTTTTCTTGCAATAGATTTTGCGGCTGCCAAAACCTATTCACCTTGAATATTTCAAGGGTGAGACGAAGTGCGGTATCCGGCAGAATAGAATAGGGCCACTCCAAGTCCTCTCGTGGATGTCGTAGAAAGCGACTTAGGAAATACAAACTAAACAAAGCTACTTAATTAAATTAAACGTAAATGAGACCTCTGCAATCCATGTGGCCAGCGAGAAGAGTGTAGGCCGAATCCTCTGGCTGCTCTGGCCAATTATGGCTTCGGTAGTACAGAGAGGGTCATGCTCCTGCAATGGAGAAAAAAACTTGATGATTTCAAGGGTACATGTACGACGCAGGCTTCAGTTTTCACCTAGGCCCACGCCACCTCACGACACCGTTTCACCTACACGACGACTTTTTGATAACCACAAGACCACGTCACGTAGAAACTGTTTATTGTAGATATGTATTACATGGTGTAGAGTCGGGTGTGACGAGTCCTTTCTCGGTTGCTGCTCGATATTATCTCAATTTAGTATTTTATAGATGTAAAATCTAAAGTTAAAACAGCTGACACGCCACCTACAGAGTATGCAGCCGCATGCAGCTGAAATATGCGAGCATTGCTTGAACAGTACACCTTTGATTGGTACAGCAATGGGTTTTGGCGGGAGCACCATATGCCACTAACTTCTCTAAAGGGACGCATTGGATCTGTATCCTCACGCAAGATAAGTAAAAAAAGAATTAGTCTTATTAACGTATCTACACCTTTGTAAAAGTCTAAGGCTGTCAAGCGGAAATGTTTCATTTTCGTAAGCGTACCCTTTTGGTGCCCACTTGCTCTGGTTTGCACTAAAATTTAATTCCGTATGAATATTTTGTTGGTCAACTCGTGTTGTGACTAAATTAATACGTGACAATGGTCTCAAGTACCGATGGAAAGGATAAAGTTTTGTAAAAATAATGAAATTTTGGCCAGCTGCAGATTATAGTTAAGACAGTCTTGAGCCCAACACGTTTAAAGCATGAACACGACATGATACCTTTTTATTTCATTCGGGCCATATCGGAAAGTGCCGAATGGTTCTTGGCAGAGTAGAATAGAGCCATTCCAAGTCCTCCCGTGGATGTCGTAGAAAGAAATACAAGCTAAACAAAGCTTATAAACATCAATGAATCAATGAGACCTCTCCAACACGTCTGGCCAGCGAGGAGAGGGAAGGCCAAAGTCCTCTGGCTGCTTTATCCAAATTTGGCTCTAGTAGTACAGAGAGGGTCGTTTTTCTGCAGTGGAGACAAAAAGACCTGATAATGATATTGGAAAGTGCAGCTCTATAGTATATTTCTATTTTATTTGATTTTAGGTTACAAAATGTACAGGTCGGAAACCCTTAGGTCGGAAAAGTTGAACTTGCAAAATGTTGCATTTCCAAAATGTTGAATTCGCGTTCCACTGATGTCATCATCATCATCATCATTTCAGCCGCATAAGTTCTACTGCTAGACATAGGCCTCTCCCAAAGATTTCCAAAATGACCGATCTAGAGCGGCTTGCATCCAACGCTTTCCAGCGACCTTGGTCAGGTCCACCTTATGGGTGGGTATCCTACGCTTAGCTTGCCAGTACGTGGTCCCCATTCGAGAACCTTTCTGCCCCATCGGCTATCGGTTCGTTGCGCTATGTATCGTGTAATGCAGTGTGTAATGCCGTGTTCCAAACAAATATCCTGATATCGATCTGTACAGCAGAGTTATAGGGCATATTTCCCAGCAGTGGTCGTTCCGAAATGCAAGTACACTTTAGCTTTTGCACTAAATTATTATTTAAAACAAGTAATAATAAAAAAGTATTTTCAAAAAAAGGTTTTATCTTCGAGTATAACAGTGACTTAAAAAGGTTAAACTGCTCTTCAAGACGAATCATTCAGGCCCAAACTCAGTAGGGTTATGTTGTTTTATCACCGAGATGCCATGACCACCTTCTAGTTCCATCATCTGATCAGCTCCCTTTCACTTTTTGTTTTAAAAGCTGATCAGGGGAGTAAGTGATAATCTGAATCATGTCAATAAGCGATGATATTAACCATTACACTTAAAGTGGACTTTCAGTCTAACGGCCAAAGGCTCTATCTACTCTGTTAAAACTAAAGACGTAACAGTGTATCTATGAACTAACATTTCATGAACATAACACTCCTTTAGTGCTAACACGGGTCCAGTACACGTCGTTCAGGATTTAATATACGGGCGAGAGTACTATTACACTACAATAGTTTTGGAGCGGGTTGATTACACATTCTAGAGATAACTTCACACACTCGGGTTGTGAGGGAAAATATTTATACACTACATTGCGTCAATTTTAACCAGTTTTGAAAAAACGGTGGTGGCTTAGCGGTTTAAGCAATAACTGTTTATCTGTAAGGGTTGAGTGAAGCCTGGTTGACATATTTACAAGTGACAAGTGCGAGTGACAAGTGACAAGTGATAAGTGATATCTATACATTTACTGTTACAGTCTTACGAGACTTATCGCAAATTACTTAGAAGGGCCGTCGAAATATCTGGCAAAAAACGATATTAATCGCGGTAAGTCCCGCGATACTAATAAAAAAATAACAGTAATTGTGTAAATAAATTATTTATACACTACATTGCGTCAATTTGAACCTTTTTAATTACTCTTCTACGTATTAGGCGCTTTGCAGACGACGGGGCGGCCCGGTTGATGAATTTCCCCGCGAATGATGGAACAAAGGGAACTTTATACTACCAAAACATGGACAATACATGCAGGGAAAAAAGACCGCGCTGCCAGTCCCCGTGGGCACTGGCTTTCACTAACAGCTGCCCTAACTGTGGCTGTCCGCAATGGAATACAAATCTGTTTGAGTACTTAAAAAAACGCAAAGGGCGTGTGCTGTGAATTCTCTGCGCGGGCAGTCGCGGGTGCCGTTGGGAGATCCCTCGCGTCTTCGGGCAGTCACGGGCGTATTCGGGCAGTCGCAGTCCTTATTTCTTTGCGGTAAAAAAAACTGCGCCCGTCGTCTGCGAAGCACCTTAGTTTGCTGATAGAATTGAATTTTCTTCTCATAGAATAAAGCTCAATTACAAACATTTAACGAGAAATTATGATAATAATTGCTTATGGTTTCAAATACAGTTAAGTTTTAGTATTATTTGAGTGTAGGCAAAAGCAAATACGGTATCAATTTCAATAACACTTTCGTATAATAGGCGTTTCGAATAGAATATAATAATAATATTTAACACGCAATATTGTAGACAATATTACCTACGCATATTATTGTTTAATCGTTATACAAACTTATTTCTATTTACGCACAGTAATATGGAAATAATTTTGTTACTTAGAAAATACGTTTAATAAGTTAAAAAAAACACACTGTTCAATTTTCCTTACTTTAGAATATGTACCATTTTACTTTTGTCAAAAAAATTACTTTTATTTTATGGAAGATAAATTTATCTCTTATTGAAAGTGATTTTTAAAGACATCATCAGCAGGTCTTTTTAGTAGCACGACCCTCTTTGTACTACTAGAGCCATATTTGGCCAGAGCAGCCAAAGGATTTGGCCTACAGTCTCTCCCCGCTGACCAGACGGGTTGAAGAGGTGTAATTGGTGTTTATAAGCTTTGTTTAGCTTGTATTCCCTAAGTCGCCTTCTACGACATCCACGGGAGGACTTGCGAGTGGTAGGACCACTCTGCTGGAAACCACACGGCAAATATAATATTTTTATAGTATTTCATTGCAAAAGCTACAATCTACTATTTTGTAATAAAATAAATAAATACTTTTATTAATGTATTTTAATGGCCGCTCTAGATCGGTCATTTTGGTAATCTTTGGGAGAGGCCTATGTCCAGCAGTGGACGATATGCGGCTGAAATGATGATGATGATGATGATGAATGTATGTATTGCTTTCTATGTCAAAAGTATAGTTTTTTCGTTTTTATTACTTTATCAACTTACATGTAGTATCGTTTAATTATTATCACAAAATGCAAGTTAGACTTAGTTTGGCCCGCGACTTCGTTCGCGTGGACTTTATGACCCCGGAAAATACTCATCAGGCTAAACAACTTTTGCTAAGGCGTCATTTTTATATTTCTTATAGTTTACCTGGACCATTATGGTTCTGCATCAGGTGTTATATTTTCCATAATCAATTATACACTACATGTCAAAATAGTTTAATTCGAATCCGTCCTATATTTCCGGAGATTAGCGTGTTCAGACACATATTTTTTTTAAAGTTCTTACTCTATTACTATGTCTCCATCGCCCCAAAACATTTTTGTGGAAATACAATGTCCTTTTTTATTAAGTACAAATATTTTAAGGGGTGAATCAGACCATCATTTTGAACAACTTTTCCCAATAAATGTATATAAAATAGGAAAAAAAAAATTTAGGTTTTCATAGAAATCGAAGTAGTCACGTGATATCATTACTATGGAAAATGAAAATTATTTTTTCGTATTTCGATAAAAATTTACTGGGAAAAGTTGTTTAAAATTATGGACTGAATCACCCCTTAAAATATTTGTACTTAATGAAAAAGGACATTGTATATTCAATGTACGGACACATTTTTTTATTGTATGTATTATTATATGCATAGATTTTATTTATCATAACGACCAGCATATAGCTACCCACACTGAATTTTCACCAAAACCCATATTTATAAAATATCATAGATTTATCTTCCACTAGAGTCGAACCTCAGACCTTCACCAATAAATCAGAATATGTCGCAATATTCCCTTATTTGAATAATAATCGAATGATACCCCTTCTAATGGATTCACACGTCCCTTGGTGCGAAATTAGAGGACTAACAATTATGTGTTACAGAAATTTGAATATTGCTTGATGTCACGACACGATTGTTATGCGATTTTGGAACGAAGTCCCTTATCGCGCGTTGCGAAAGGACACATTTGGTCTTAATTTTTCCCGTCTAGCCGGGAAAAATTAAGACCAAATGTTGTAACGACACTTTATGCTATAGTTCGAAAAATAAAATTTTATTACAATTGCTTCACTCATTAATCGAAAGGAACTTCGTTCCATCCGGGTGTCCCTTGACACCTCTCAAGTTTTTTGTATTATACTTTACTTATCTTTATAGCTACATTATGTATTTTTGTGTATGTATTTTTATTCTAATAAAGTATTTTATAGCTATATTATTGACGCGTAGTTCGATGTATGACAATGTCGAATGTCGTCACGTATTCAAACTTAAAAGAATTCTTTGATTAACGTAGAAACTAGATGATTATACTTAGTG
Organism: Acrobasis consociella; assembly: GCA_963555685.1. Classification (NCBI taxonomy): domain Eukaryota; kingdom Metazoa; phylum Arthropoda; class Insecta; order Lepidoptera; family Pyralidae; genus Acrobasis; species Acrobasis consociella. Next base: position 3,494,388 of record OY743118.1, read on the forward strand.
AACAGGTTACTCACGTATAGAGTCAGCTACTGCCAACATGTTTCGACCTCATCCGGAGGTCTTCATCAGGGCGAATGGGACTAGAGGCCCGTACACCGCACCGACTCGCGAGTGAGTGTGTCGCGTAAAAGAATTAACCTAAAGGAAAAAATCGTCAACTAGCTACTTCAGAACTAAACTGGCTTAAGCCGCTTGTACTGCTTATTGCTTATATACCCCCTAAATTTAAATTAAATCACATCAAAGTTCCAAACTCAAATCACCAATTTTCTAACGCCTTTTCTCTCACTCATTATCTGTCCCGTATTTTCTTTTCCATTTAGTCTAGAGTTATCTAGAATCTTCTTTTAATACACTATACGTGACTGTGATTTGAATTTGGGGTTTCTCGATTCAAAGTCCAACGCTAAAACCTCTAGGCCATAATAAAGATTTTCTTTTTGGAGAAAGGAAATACTGGGTTAGTGCCCGTGGGCTTCACTCCCCGTGGAAATTTCTGAATGAAAACAATCTATGTCCTTCCTAGGTATCAAACTATATCCATATCAAATTTCATCGAAATAGGTTCAGTGGATGAAGCGTGAAGTGGCAACGAACAAACAAACAAATATATAAATTAGTAGGGTAGTAGGTTTTTTTTTTAAGTTAGCAAGCCACTTACTACCTTTCGGTCGTGCAGCTAGTTTGCAATCGGAATACCAAACCTTCTCAGATATGCTCTGGAATGCGGAAATTCGGGAATATGTGTCGGAATATGTTTGTGCAAGAAGTTCAAAACACTATAGAGGTTAAGAATGTTTCAACACTAAGAACCGACTTCGCCCCCAAACTGCACAGCCAATTTTGATAAGATTTCCATGAGACCTGACAAGTAAAGCCTTTCAAACAAAAAAGGTGTCTTCGAATAATCTGTAATAATACATTAAATAACCGGCCAAGTGCGAGTCGGACTCACGCACGGAGGGTTCCATACCATTATCTATAAAAATCGCGTTTGTTGTATGGGAGTATTTTATTTTGTTTTTAGTATTTGTTGTTATAGCGGCAACAGAAATACATAATTTGTGAAAATGTCTACTGTCTAGCTATCACGGTTCTTGAGATACAACCTGGTGACAGACAGACGGACAGACAGCGAAGTCTTAGTAATAGGGTCCCGTTTTTACCCTTTGGGTACGGAGCCCTAAAAAAGATCGGACCGAATTGGTACCTCCTCCTTTTTTGGAAGTCGGGTAATAACAGATCACAAAACAATATTAATAGATCACACAAATTAGACCCTTTCTACATTATAAATAATATTAGAGGTATGTTAGATAAACATATTCGATAAAAAAGATAGATTATTTACAGATATGTTAGATAAACTTAACTTAAAAAGGTAGACTCAATATGCAAAAAGTAACAGAGGAAAAGCTGTTTGTAATTCGTTGGCAAAATATATCCATTAAATAATTTAACTAGGTACCTAGTATCATCATCATCAAAAGCAGCTCCGTAGTTCGAATTGTTGTCGACATTTAATCGATGCGACACTCAAAAAATTGCGTATTTTACTTTCTGCAGACTCCATAAAAAGTGTAGCTCCTTGCTCCTGCCATAATCTTATAGTACGGAAGGATACAGAAACATGTATTTCGATATATTCTAATGCATAGATTATTATACGAGTATAATATGCGAAACCTATCTATGTGAATTTCACTTCGAATGTCCTTGATTATAACAAGATTATATGCCAGGCAAATCAAAAAATCCAAGTTCGGGTTTTTTTTAATTTGCTTAGCAAATAAACTGGTTATTTGTATATCTGTCGTGTGGTTTCCGGCAGAGTAGAACAGGGCCACTCCAAGTCCTCCTGTGGATGTCGTAGAAGGTGACTTAGGAAATACAAGCTAAACAAAGCTTATAAACATCAATGAGATCTCTCCAACCCGTCAGGTCAGCGAGAAGAGTGAAAGCCAAGTCCTCTGGCTGCTCTGTCCAAGTATGGCTCTGGTAGTACAGAAAAGGTTGTGCTTCTGTAGTGGAGACAAAAAGACCTGATGATGATGATGATGATGACAAGATTATTTGCTAGACAAATTTAAAAATCCCTTACAAAACCATAGACACGGGTCGGTTTTTTAAATTTGTTTAGCAACTAGTTATCTATATATTAATCAAGAAAATAGTATCGTAATACAAAATATGGGGTTTCGAAGAGTGTAAAGGTCTTTATTATAAACAATTAATTAGTTCATCGCATAAGCCCTATGGTATCTTGTTATCAGGACCGGATTTAGAAGTCTGGAGGCCTTGGGGCAACAAAAGACTGAAGGTGGAGGCCCCCAGAAATAGTGTTTTTTCCATATTTTAACGTATATCTATATTGTAAAGAAATACGCTTAATATATAACGGTTTATCCTAAACTCAAGACTAATGAGTAATTTCACCTAGTTTTATAAAGTACTTATTGTACTTATTTAAATAAAATGAACAACTTTTTTCAATCGAGCTTTTCTATAATTCGAGAGCTAGATTTTTTATGGAGTCTACAGAGAGAAAAAAGCATTTGCAAAAAAAAAATCCTAATTTTGACCTGACCTGATGATGATCATGATGACATTGCGAAACCAAAGGTAAAACAGCAAAAAAATCTAAGGAAAAGTGCTTTACTAGTGTTTACCATCCGGATTTGAAAGATTTTTTTTTTCAAAGTTTCTATTGTTGGGGCTCCTGTTTTGTAGATACCCTGGGGCTACACGGTTGCCCTACCCTAAATCCAGCCCTGCTAGTTACGTACGATACGCGCACCGAATGTAAATCTTTGGAATATGTAAACACACTTATACCTACGTGCCTATGTATTGTCACAATTAGGGGTGACGACAGGGTTAGAAAGTATGAATTTAATTAGGGATATTTTAATTAGTCCGATTATCCAAAAATAATTTATTTTAGTATTTATTTAAGTATATGTGTAATATATGTATAAGTAAGTTTATTGTAGTTTGTGTAGTTTTATATAATTTTAATTTTCTTCTTTCTCAAACCTATGTATGAACACGCCTCTCTCACAGGCCTACTGGAAGAGATCTCTTTTGAGGTAAGTAGTGCCTTTGTACAACTTTTATTTTATGAATTCTCTGTATGCATTTTCCGTGTGCATAAATTGATAAATAAATAAATAAATAATAAATAACGAACCCGAATTTTTACATTTACCAAAAAAGGAAAAGTTCACAATGATACAGGCTCGGAGCATCAAAGTTTCGGATCGTACCTGGCAGTGATGAAATTAAATGCGCTGTATCTTTGTCAGTTTTTGTTTCTCAGAGAAAAGAAAAAAATACTTATACAATATTTTTTAATTATCTAACCAATGGGCTAAGATTATTTTCCTATTCTTCATGCCCATAATATCTATCCATGCTTTTTTTGAATTGAAACCCAGTATGTTGTTATGTCTTAATTAATAAAAAGAGTATCTACAGGGATAATGATGCGATTTTCGCTAACATTAAAACTTGAACTTGAACTTTGGTATTACTTTGTACGCCTAACACTTTTAGGAAGTTTTTACACAGAGGGCATGGACGTGGGCTAGCTAGGCGAAAAAAAGTGTAAGATATTTTCGTCACTTCTTTCCGTCATTAATGTTTCTGCGTATGTCATAATAATATTTTCCGGATTTGCTGAAAATCAGTGCACTGCTTTTGAGGCAATCTTACACAAAACGAAAATAATATTTATTTAAAAAATGACCTTCAAAAAGAGATAAATTTATCCTACATTTTGACTTTGACTGAGCTTTGACCTATTCGTCTTGCTGCAGCACCCACATGCAATTGATTTATTGTTGTTGCCTTTATTTCTAAGTCTGTGTAAGTGTAACTAATGTATGTATAGTTTATTTTCTTGTGTGTGTGTCGTTAGTGACTGTTAGCGCTCTAAACTTATTTTAAAGAGATTTCTATCTTTGTTTATAAAATATTTTATGTCCTAAAAATTTATTGAAACGAAACGTATTTCTGCCGGTAGACAATAAAAATATGTAATATGAAGGTATTTTGGTAAAAAATGTCATGTTGTGTCGGTTTTTAGGGTTCCGTACCCAAAGGGTAAAAACGGGACCCTATTACTAAGACTTCGCTGTCTGTCCGTCTGTCCGTCTGTCTGTCACCAGGCTGTATCTCAAGAACCGCGATAGCTAGACAGTTGAAATTTTCACAAATTATGTATTTCTGTTGCCGCTATAACAATAAATACTAAAAACAAAATAAAATAAACATTTAAGGGGGCTCCCATACAACAAACGCGTTTTTTCATAGAATGGTACGGAACCCTTAGTGCGCGAATCCGATTCGCACTTGGCCGGTTTTTTTAAATTAGACTACTTGCTACCATCCAAGCGCGACATCACACAACTGTTGTCAAAAATTTTAATTTGGGTACTTTTGGATTGGCAATAAAAAATTTCTTCGTTATCCGTGCGTGTCATTGAAGAGCCTATCCGGACATTTACAGTGACATATAAACAATTTTTATATCTGTATCTCTATGTTTACGCCACTCCTTGCCCTACCTTCCCAAACCATTTCGAGGTAGGCGTACCTTGTCCGTCATCTTGATAAATGCATACGATACATCTACTCAAACCCACGCCTTTTTGTAGTCTCTTTTGCCAGGTGATTTTCCTGTTCAGTTTTTTTGTGGTGGTTTTACCATGTGTACCTAATAATAGAATAAACTAATTACCAGTGGCTCTGTGCTGTAGACCACACAAATCACCCCTGACCCGTTGAAGTAAAACGGAAAAAAAGTTGTTCAAAAAGAAAAGTTGCCTATTAATAAAAGTAAAAAAAAAATTGCATTCCGGGAGTCCCGAGGTCCCGATAGAAATGAAAACTTGAACAACTACGAGTGTATTTTTTGAATCGTTAAGAATGTTTAATTGTGCATCTTTTAAATGAATTGTTTTATTTTATTCATTATCATAAACTACTTCGAAAAATAAAAAAGTAATAAAATCGAAATAGCTGAAGTACGAATATAAAGTTTTTAACCATCATTTACACGCCGTTTCGAAAAATTTAAAAAAATTGAATCGACAAAAAATCTTAAAAATTGTCGCAATCTTTTTTTAAATTTAGGCATCGGTCGAGGAATGCTATCTGTAGGCGAACATCGGTCGAGGAATGCTATCTGTAGGCGAACATCGGTCGAGGAATGCTATCTGTAGGCGAACATCGGTCGAGGAATGCTATCTGTAGGCGAACATCGGTCGAGGTATGCTATCTGTAGGCGAACATCGGTCGAGGAATGCTATCTGTAGGTGAACATCGGTCAAGGAATGCTATCTGTAGGCGAACATCGGTCGAGAAATGCTATCTGTAGGCGAACATCGGTCGAGGAATGCTATCTGTAGGTGAACATCGGTCGAGGAATGCTATCTGTAGGTGAACATCGGTCGAGGAATGCTATCTGTAGGTGAACATCGGTCAATGAATGCTATCTGTAGGCGAACATCGGTCGAGGAATGCTATCTGTAGGCAAACATCGGTCGATGAATGATATCTGTAGGCGAACATCGATCGAGGAATGCTATCTGTAGGCGAACATCGGTCGAGGAATGCTATCTGTAGGCAAACATCGGTCGAGGAATGATATCTGTAGGCGAACATCGGTCGAGGAATGCTATCTGTAGGTGAACATCGGTCGAGGAATGCTATCTGTAGGTGAACATCGGTCGAGGAATGCTATCTGTAGGCGAACATCGGTCGAGGAATGCTATCTGTAGGCGAACATCGGTCGAGGAATGCTATCTGTAGGTTAACATCGGTCGAGAAATGCTATCTGTAGGCGAACATCGGTCGAGGAATGCTATCTGTAGGCGAACATCGGTCGAAGAATGCTATCTGTAGGCGAACATCGGTCGAGGAATGCTATCTGTAGGCGAACATCGGTCGAGGAATGCTATCTGTAGGCGAACATCGGTCGAGGAATGCTATCTGTAGGCAAACATCGGTCGAGGAATGCTATCTGTAGGCGAACATCGGTCGATGGATGATATCTGTAGGCGAACATCGGTCGAGGAATACTATCTGTAGGCAAACATCGGTCGAGGAATGCTATCTGTAGGCGAACATCGGACGAGGAATGCTATCTGTAGGCGAACATCGGTCAAGGAATGATATCTGTAGATGAACAGCCAGACAAAAGTTTTGGCCGATATCAAAAGTGAGTGATTACTTCCATGCTGGTCTGGGAGAAAAGAAAAAACTTAGAATCTACCAGCTGTTTCTCTTCCTGGGCAGATCGTATAAGCCAATCGAGGGAATGGGCGAGATTTGAATCATGATAATAGGCGATGCGGCTAGCAATCATCACTATTTTGATACCTTTTCCATGTTAACACGATGTGATGGTGATGGTGGATCACGCTAAGCGTGGCCTTTGGTCTTACGGCCCCGGGCTCTGTCTGCCCCGTCAGGGATATAGACGTGAAAATGTATCTGTATCTCAAAAGTGAGATGCAATTATTCTACTTTATTTCACTCGCACTAGTATGGTACGTAAAGCAATTGAAATTAAGTAACACTCTAAAAGTATTAGAATACGTTTTTGATAAAAACGGTATTTTTCGTGTAGATTCCCATATGCATTCTTTGAGTAATGATGGAGCGCGATAGTAGCTTTGCTTGTCCGCGATTTTTGAAGTGAAATCTTCTTTAGCGGCGTTGTGCACTTTTTTTGGAATGGGTAAAAAATTTTAAACTCGCGTCAGGACACGTGACCTGATCGAAAATTCGTAAGACGGATGGAGAGTAGACAGCTGGCGCGGCGTAGGAGAGGGAGTATCCCCCTCTCTTTCTACGGCGCGGCGAAAATGTATGCCTGCGCCTGCTGTTTGGTATATCAAAAATGCACAACGTTAATATTCAAGTTTTCACTTCTGCCGGCACTCCCAGAGTGCAACCCGTCGTTTTTTTTATATATAACGTCCACTGCTGGACATAGGCCTCACCGAAAGATTTCACGTCATCTGATCACCTTGTAGGTGGGTACGCTGTACTTGCCAGTACGCGAGAACTTTTTTGTCCCATCGGTCATCGGTTCGTCGCCCTATGTGTCCCGTCCACTGCCACTTCAACAAGCTAATTCGCTGGGCTCTATGTACATGTTAACATCGTTTATGCTAATGGAAAACTAAAAGGCATGTTATATTATGCGAAATAATAATTAACATAGTCTTGTAAGTATAAGATAAACGCTTGCTCTCAGAAATGGTCTACAAGGGTAGATTTCATTTTGTGGCCACACACCTAGGTTTATGTTTAAAGAGAGTAGCGATTTTTTATCCAAACACTAAGACTTTGATCGCTAACAAAGTAGACAGAGCTAGGGCCATAAGAGCCAATGGCTACGTTTAACGTGTTAGCGCTATTACAGACCAGCAATGGTTGGCGACCGTCACCGACTATCGACAATCGCCGCCAACTTGTATTGCGCGACGTCGTCGCGCGATGCCATGCGACGGTCACCGACTATCAGAAACAGTTGCGTGACACATGTCAATTTATCACAAACTGTCTTTAAATGCCGCATGCAGATATAAATACCATATTTGTTTTACAAAAACGCGCTATCAGATTTATATATAAATTAGGTGCTAGAGAGTCTTTGAGGGAACTATTTAAAGACATAAATATTTTGACCCTCCCTTCGCAATTCATCTATGCGAACATTATGTACGTGCGTCAGAATATACACTCATTTAAGAGAAATTGTGATATTCATAGTATTAACACGAGAAATAAAAATAAATTAGCCATCACAGCTTTGCGGTTAGAGAAAACAAAAAAATCTTTTGTGGGTCTCGGCTTGCGCCTCTATAATAAAATTCCAGATGATATAGTAGCATTACCATTATCTAATTTTAAGACAGCCGTTAAAAATCATTTATTACAAAATGCGTATTATCATGTAAATGACTACTTATCATCATCTGAGAAAAAATCTTGGAAATAGTTGTCTGCAAATTGTAATTGTATAATTTAAATGTATAGCTTAAGTGTAAATCTGTATTGTAATTGTAACATAGCCCATCAGGCTGGGTAGGGACCAATACTGAACTGGGTTTCTTTCGGCGTAATCTTCCCAGCAGTGGTCGTTCCGAAACGCTAGTAGTTTTTAGCTTCTGCACTAAAAAAAATATTTAAAAAAAATGACCTTCAATAAGAGATAAATTTATCCTACATTGAATAAAATTTTTTGACTTTGACTTTGACTTTGCATGATTATCGGCGATTATCGGCGACCTTCGGCGTCGCACAGCAGTTTTGACAGTTTACAATAGATTGACATGTGTCACGCGACCGTTTTCGACAGTCGGCAACGATCGGAGTCGGTCGCCTACCTGTGTCGCGGGCATACTGTCGCTGATATGTAAGACCCCTTAGTGAACAAGAAGGTGGAAAATTTGCATCAAAAAAGTCTTTTAAATTTACTGACTTATTTGGTTACTCTTGGAAATTACCCCAACAAATGCAGAACAATAAATGAAAAAATCTATTCTGCTTACTGCCAATTCACTGGCTTCCTCTTATGCCTTACAGTATCGCCATACCGCACACTTAAAGATGTGTTCACGCTCTCCTATAAAAAAAAAAATATTAACCACATGTTGCGTCCTAACTGTTGGGCAATGGCCTCACCTTACTTTTCTCCTTCTATCTGCTATCAATTTAAATAATTACTAAGAAAAAAAATGCAAATTGACCAGGTTCTTTAAACCGATGTTTGCGCTGACTCTTATACCTTTCACCACACAACTAGAAACCCGCTAAGTCTTGTGACTTACACAGCCACTTTAAGGGCAGATTTCATTGCAGACCCGCCTAAGGCCTTGAATAATTCATTTCCAGTGAGCTCTTACTGAATAAACATGGACGAAGGAATGTACTTGTTTAGTTTTATTTTTACCTCTAAGGCCATTGGAGAAAGCGATGTGGTGGAATTATGTTCATATGTAGCGAGAATTAAATGTTATACAGGGGAATAACCACGAAACGTACCTTTTTATTTACTAGAGGCTCTGTGAGCTGTAGACCTCGCTAGTCACCCCTGAACCATTGAAGTTTATCGGATATAATTTTTCAATACTAAAAACCCACTTCAACAACACCAAGCTACACAACGATTTTCATTAAATTTCTATAAAATTCTTTCAAATAAAAAAAGGAATTTTCTATATTGGTCTAGGCGTCTTCATATGGTGAACATACATAAAAAAAAACAGTGGCACTCCGAGAGTGCCAACAAAAGTTGAAACTTGGTGTCGGTTGTGGTATCAATGTCGCGAGTTCAATGGTTTTATCCCATCTCAAAAAATGCCCAACGGGCGTAATAAACTTTTCTTCTGGCCTCTCCTTTTTTAAAAACTTCTGCAATTGCGCTCCAGGTCGTGGTACATTCATTGAGGATAACCCTCTTCCACTCAAATTTGCTTTAGATAACCTGAACACTTTCCCAGCGCAGCACGTATCCCACGCATGGGGGCACGAGAAATGATATAAAGTCTCGCGGTGAAAGGTTTATTCTATTAACATTTTTTTTAATTGATAAGAATTCTTTGTCTTTGTAGATTTTGCTGAGGTATTTGAAGCTTTTTTGTTGTTGTAAACTACAACTGCTGACTGTAACTTACAAACTGTTGTAACTAAATATATATAGTATCGTTATATACAATTAAAATTAATATCTAAATTACAATCTAAATTAAAAAACTAAATTAAAAATCTAAATCTTGATCATGTGGCATGTAACTAAAGGATTTCGATTTCTTTCTAAGATAATATTATATGCGCCCTGCGGCATTACCCGCAAAAAATCCTTAGCTATTAGCCTATGTGTTAATTCAGAGTGTCAGCTTCCGGCATATTTTTTTTTTAAATTATTCTAGCTGTTTGCGCTTGAAAAAGTAAAAAAAACATACACACACACACACACCCTCACTTACAAACTTTCGCTATTATTATATTAATATAATGTAATTAGAGCTTGGACTTGATTCACATAATTTATGAATGGTATTAGTTATTGCAATGCCTTTCCTTCCCTTTCCTATTCCAAGCAATTCTTTACCAAAACTCCATTGAAAATTCAAAATTCAAATGTTTATTCAGTAGTCAATATGTCAACTGTAACTAAATGCCATTATAATCATCCATGCGTATTTTCTCGGTTGCATCCTTAGCAATATTTCAGAGCCCGGAGTCTCCTACCTAACCAAGGAGATTTGATGAGGTTACTATTTTTTACACAGCGCGACTGCCGTCTGACCTCCGCAACCTAAACGGTAAACCAAAATCAATCCTTGGGTAGTTTGATGATCAAACACTAGAAGGCGTTCGGAACACAGTTTATACATGCCTCCCGAAACACGTAATCATCTTTCTTTTCGGATAATCAGGTGATTTACATACATACATATATACTAACACGTCTTTATCCCTAATGGGGCAGACAGAGCATTTTGGGTCTTGCGGTTCTATGCAGAGCCCAGGGCCACAAGACCCAAAAGCCACTTTTAGCGTCATGGTGGGCGAGAAGATGGAAAAGCAATCAATACAGTGATGGGCTGCTAGCCGCATCGCCTGTTAACATGATTCGCATTTTTGCCCATTTCCTCGATCGGCTTTTGAGATCTGCGTGGGAAGAGAAGCAGCTGGTACATTCTAAGTTTTTTTTTATTTCTCCCAGACTAGCATGGGTGTTCGCCACACCAGTTCTAAAAGCAAGTTTTACAATAAAAAAATAAAAGTGAAACTAAAACTAGAATGACCGCGATCAAGCCCTGATTTTAGGCAGTACACACAATTTATTTCACTTCTATTTGACTTTCAAAATATCGCCCAGCCGGGGTTTTAAAAGGTCCTAAACTAACAACTGAATCAAGTACTTTGGGCCCAAATTGACGTCATAGAAAAGTAAATTTGCGTTCAATCTTAAGCTTTATTTCTATGACAGTAGTAACTGACATATAAAATGAGATGGAAGCCAGGAGAGGAAAAGTAAGACAAAGACTACTTCATGGATGAAGTAACAGAGACAAACAGACATAGACGTCGTCATGGTTAAAACACCTCTCTCTTGTCGAGGTTTGAAATATAGTAAGAGAAAATACTCCAACGACAAGAATCTGATTTTTAAATTTGTTGACGATAGTAAAAATACATACATCCTACTCGTACGTCTTGTTTCCTAATGGGGCAGACAGAGCATTTTAGGCTTTGCGCCTAGGGCCGCAAAACTCAAAAGTGGGTGAGAAGGTAGAAAAAGGAATATCAAAATATTTATGCATTTTCACCCATTCCCTCGATCGGCTTTTATGATCTGCGCGTGAGAGAAAGCAGCTTAAAAACTTACAATGTACCATTCTTAGTTTTTGCTTTGCTCATTGACCAGCATGGAAGGAAGATGATAAAATCATTTTCACAAACGAGTTACCAGGAATTTTAAAACACATAAAAGCATTAACGAAAATCACCCTTGATTCACATGGGAGAAAAAAAGGTATTTTTCACCGAATCCCACGAAAACCCGATTAATCATTTCGAGTATTCCTATCATGTAGTCAGATGATTTAAGGTAATGATTTTATTGCGGGTGTTTGATGGATATCCTGAGAGTTATGGCGATGCAATAGAATTCACCATAAAGTCGATTCTACAGTTTGAATTTTAATAATCCAAATATTAAAAGAAAGCGGAAAAAGTATCGGGATTAGAGTAAAATTATTTGGAGTTGAATTTTGTATAGATACATCATTATCATCATCATCAGGACTTTTTTTGTCACTACTGCAGGAACATGACCCTCTCTGTACAGCAGTCTCTGAGCAGCAGACTTTGGCCTACACTCTCCACGCTGTCCAGACGGGTTGGAGAGTTCTCATTGATATTTATAAGCTTTTTTTAGCTTGTATTTCCTTAGTCGCCTTTTACGACATCCGACATCCACGGAAAAACTTGGAGTGGTCCAACTCTACTGTCAGTCTGTCTGTCTGTCCATCTGTCACCAGGCTGTATCTCATTAACCGTGATACCTATACTCCATTTTGTTAGGTATTTAAATAAATGTAAACAATTTTGACATGTCTTTTTATTGAAGTATACACTTTATAAATCAATACCTTTGCAAATTACAAAGTCATTATGTAATTTATAACATAATTACTTTGTAATTAGCAAAATTATTGATGTATAAAGTGTACCTACCTATATTTCAATAAAAAGACATGTAGAGATTGTTTACATTTATTTAAATACCTAACCAAATGGAGTATAGACAGATGAAATTTTCACAGATGATGTATTTCTGTTGCCGCTATAACAACAAATACTTAAAACTGAATAAATAAATATTTAAGGAAGTGCACTTATAACAAAAGCAATTGCTTTCCCGTTTTTTGCTTGGTAATTATAACGGCAGTGCAGTTTGTTACCGCTTCTTCTGCACTAGCGCTTTGGAAGCGGTAGTAAATTAAGCTGTAAGTAACCATTTGACGTCAACAATTATGCAACAAAACAATGATGATTATTTTGAGAATTATATATATCCTATGATAATAAAGATATATTTAAATTGGATTGAATTGACTTAGTACGATGTGGACAAATGTGAAAGAAAAAGCAAGAAAGGGTCGGCCTCGGCGAACATTCTGCGACCAAAGTGAAGACGTACTAAAATAGGAGAGGTGAAAATACCCGTAACCGAAGGGCATGTTTGTAGAGATTGATGAGTGTAGATAAAGCGAAAGAGGTTTGTCACGATCGTAGCAAGCGGAGATCCATAGTCTCTGCCTACCTGGGAAACAGGCGTGATATTATGTATGTATGTATACGTAGTACGTGAAACTTGAAAAATCCATTCATTTTTTTGAGGGCAGTAGTGCAATAACTTTAAGCTAAAACCATTTGTTCATTATATTTCTTTTAAAGTGCAAAAACTGCATCCATTGTGTGATTTCGATTTGTTTCACGGTTTCGAATGTAAGCCTCAATGGAAGGCCTTCTCCGGTGCCAAGAAATTCTTGCCTTATTTGTGTTTCCGAGACATTGGAGAGCATTCAGACGTACATAAATGTATAAAGTAGCGTATCAGTTTTCTTGGCTGCAAATCAGGGATATTTTGTTGTTTTTTCAATTTAGCTAATTCCATTTCCTTTTATGTTCGTTTGGGAAAAATAGAATACTTGCCTATAGAATGTATTTCCTCGCAGATTGGTAAATTTGATAAATAAATAAATTAATTATACAACGTGGAAGGGACATACTTGTAATAAATCGAACCACGGGCTATACTAGATCACTATAGCATAACTAAATTAAATTAACAGTCAATAACAAATAAAAAATCATTTTGACATTCTCATTGCCCGAGCGGCTGCACACCTTAGTATGGAAATGGCAATTTATTTTTTGTTCTTTTCCTGTTATTTTAATTCCATTATACTAAAGTGATCTAGTATATAGCCCGTGGTTTGATTTATTATGAGTATGTCCCTTCCCAGTTTTAAATAAAATTTATTTATTTATGAGGTACTGTTTAAATCAATAAATACATTACTAAATATAAAACGTGAAAGGGACATACCCGTAATAAACCACGGGCTATATAAGTTCGCTGTAGTATAATAAAATTAAAAAAAACAATAAAAGAATTTAAATAAAAATGGTATTTCCATAATAGAGTATGCAGCAGCCCGGGCAATTTAAATGAGAATGTCAATTTTTTGTTTTTTTTTCTTGACTGAAACTTGAATGGGCAAAAAATGCGAATCATTTTAACAGGCGATGCGGCTAGCAACCCGTCACTGTATTAATTGCTTTGCCATCTTCTTGCCCACCATGACGCTAAAAGTGGCTTTTGAGTCTTGCGGCCCTATTCTCTGCATAGAGCCGCAAGACCCAAAATGCTCTGTCTGCCCCATTAGTATGTATGTATGTTTCTTGACTGTTAATTTACTTTAATTATACTATAGTGACCTATCAGCAGCAGATGGTTTAATTTATTATGGGTATGTCCATGGGTATCGATAAACATCTAAGATCCAGAACAATTTAAAAAAGGCCATATTCCAACTTGCCCTGACCGGGAAATCGCACCCAGAACCTCTGAGTAGCTGACTAGCATGGTGACCACTACGCCACGGAGGTCGTCGTATTACAATTAAGCTTCAGATACCTAAAATTGTATGAAATATGAAACCTTTATATCAGAACACCTGCGCAGCTGAAGCTTCGAGTGTAAGGAATAGCACAATATGCGGATATTTCCAAATTGCAGCGCTTCCCCGGATTTACGACACCAACTTATGTTAAAACTTATCCGTTGAACTTGTATTACACTTATGATTTATAGTCATGTATTTTATAAGGCAGGCATGGTATGTTCTTAGATAAATAAATAAATAGAGAAGAACAAATCACACTAATTGATTTGGGATAAGATAAGATGGTTTGCCGTGTGGTTTTTGACAAAGTAGAATAGAGCCACTCGTAGAAGGCGACTCAGGAAATACAATATAAGCTTATAAACATTAATGAGACCTCTCCAACCCGTCCAAAGTCCTCTGGCTACTCTGGCCAAGTTTGGCTCTAGCAGTATATATATATAATTGAATTAGGTTAAACTAAAAGCTATACTATAAAAAACTATTCACAAGTCGCCACCGTCAACGGTTAGGGTCCTCAGTCCTCAGGAGACTGGCGGCATTTCCGCGTTGTTTGGCCAGGCTAAGCCTTTGACCGAAATGCAAACCAGCTCTTGGGTCCCCAGAGACGTCGATCAAACGGGTGGAGACCACTCTAAACAGATGACGAGCTTCTGGACCCCACCCTTTTAGTACAGTTATAATTTATTCATACATACATACATACTATCACGTCTTTGTCCCTAATGGGGCAGACAGAGCAGTTTGAGTCTTGCGGCTCTATGCAGAGCCTAGGGCTGCAAGACTCAAAAGCCACTTTTAGCGTCATGGTGGGCGAGAAGATGGAAAAGCAATCAAATAATTTATAGTCATGTACTTTATGTAGGTAAAGTAGGCTAAGGCAGGCCTGAGCCGAATGAAACAGATGGGTAACCACAATTGGCATAAAACAATTTGAGCTCCTTTGCGCTTCGGAAGGCGCGTATAAGCCGTTGGTCCCGGATGTCATCATTGTATTGCAAGCGTTAAGCTATAAAAGAAAGAAAGAAGAGTTAAGTTGGTTAATAATATAATTATTTCATGTCAGGTGCCTTTAGGCAGCCTGAAAAATCTGACACAAGTGTTGGCCAATTACACACACGACAAACAAAAATAAGTAGCAAAGATCGACAATTCGACAATCCGTTGTATGTTTTTACGTTCTGCCGGCCACAGAGGCGGTTAGGGTTGGGCTACATACATATACACGGTGTTTTTTTTTGGTTTTGAAGCCGAAGGCCACTTCATAGGCATCTTTAATAAGACAATTAGCTAGTCAAAATAAAAATTTAGAAACAAAAAATGTTGTCTAAAACTCGAAAGTAAAATTGTGAGATCAATAAGTAGTACCGCCGCCATACACCGCCCACCGGCCGGCCGGGGTCATCGACATTACGCAGCTGTTGGCCGACGTATAACTACGTGGTCTCGAGCGAAAATCATTTACGCAACTTTTTTATCTTATGACATACAGAAATTTAGATGACGTATATGGATAGAGGAATTTATTTACTGTACGACATTTTTTTTTCCAAAACCAAATAAAAGTCAGCGTGTATACATCGCGGCCATGCGTAACCTATTAGTAATCTGTGGCCGTACTACAAAGCGTTCTGTAATGAGGCGTTTTCCAGTGAAAAAAAAAATGAGGTTAAAAACATTGTCAAAAGATGGCGCATAATAGTTTGAAATCGTTCTGTCAAAAATGAAAGAGGCCGTTTGGTTCAATACTTGTAGTAAATTTGTAATTTATTAACCAATCTTGTGTTTTGCTATTATTTAAGTAAAAAAATACATATTTACAAACAATAATATTTTTTTAATTAAATTTAATAAAATAAAAATATTAAAAATTACAAAACGTAGTGATTATATTCTCTTTGATTCCAAAGACAAACTCTCAGTATGAAAATTTTATATGAATTAGACATTGACAGATCTATTTATGTGATTGCTGACGGCATCTATGTCACGTGAACGAACTATATTTTTTTTTAAAGAAAACGCCTCATTCTGTTGCTCCCTCTCAGAAAAGGACAGCAGCATAGAAAAGTACTGTTACGTGCTGACAGATGTGGCATAACCGTTAGTTACAACAATGTAATCGCTATGAATACACTCCTCCCGCTTCGTCTTTGGGGCTGCAGTCAGTTGTGTGTAAGTTGCGATGAGAAAACGCACCGTGTGTATACTAAATTGACTTTTATGTAAATCGACGTAACGCTGATGGAACGCGCCGTGTGGACTTGCCGATCTGTCCAAAAAAAAGGAATGAACTTAAAATCAAACAAAAAAAAAGACGTGTGGCACTCGGGGACTGCCGCGGTAAAGCTATTGCATTAAGGTGGTTCGATACAAGGAAGGACGGCAACGTCGCAAACGGACGACGGAGACGAAGCGGCAACCTACATGGTAGGCGGAGTGGGGAGCGTGAGGTTTTTTCGTTACGGAATTTCTGGATTCGGTCCCCGCGCTCAAGGCCCGCGATAGAAGCTATGCAATAGCTTAAAAAAATAACGCATAAGCAAAATTTTTGACTATTTGTTACTTGGATTACATACTTACTATTTTTTAATTTGGTTTAAGTCATTACCCATCTTAATAAAATTTCTATGACACTAAGCAGAACCGCTAAAATCTTTAAAGAAAAGATAACTTTTAAAACGGTATCAATCGGTTCATAAATAATAGAGCTTTGAGATAACAAGCATTAGAAAACACAAGCGAAATGGTGACCTTTTTTTTGAGTTAGGTTAAAACTGAGAGTTTTTATTTTCTCTTTTTTTAAAGGCTTTTATCTTTTGTTAGCCCTATAGTACCCTTGACCAAGGAATTTACGTCCGAGTCTAAAAATATTATAGTATTTCTTGGCGATAAAAAAAAACTGAGAGTTAAAAATAAAAATTGGACAAATCGCTTTTTGTTTACGCCTTGCACCACATCCAATCGGACAATAAGAAAACTTTGGACAAGTTAGACACTTGGCCACCCAGCCTGATCCAGTTCGTGCCTGAACACCAATTTTAACTCAATATTTGGTTATTTGGTTTTATTTCAATATCGTAGACTATCGAGTTTATTACAGATAGATATTTATGTTTTTGTCTCTCAAATTTTGAAAAAAATAAAAATTGGCACAAAATTACAAAATATGTACTTAACAAAACAGAAAACATGTGTGTCCGCTCTGCAAATGCTATAGTGTAAATCAGGAAGCTGGTCTTCCACGAATACCATTTTTTTAATGATGTGAAAGTAGGTTATTAGCCTTCTCATGCTGTAGAATGTTTCATTTTCTTTTTTTTTTAAATATTTATACATGATTTCTTTTCGTATGATCAAAAATTACGGAAATTTCCAATGGAGCAAAATATATTAATGACTTCCAAATTGAATCGTGTTTCTATATGAGTTCATCTTTTTATTAAATGTTGCCAAAATAAACATAATGTACGTTTTTCCTCAAAGACAGGACCCATACAGAAAAGACTACGAACGAGATAGATAGGTGACATCTCAAAATATATGAATTACTAGCTGTGCCCGCGGGCTTCGCTCCCCGTGAGAATTTCGGGATAAATAGTACCCTATATCCTTCCCAGAGTCTCAAACTATATCCATACCAAATTTCATACAAAACGGTTCAGTAGTTTAAGCGTGAGGAGGTAACAAACAAATATACAAACTCACTTTCGCATTTATAATATTAGTAGGATAGGAAGTAGGATGGTGGAGAAAGACTTGGTATAAGAGAAAGAAAGAAAAATAATTCATTTGATATATCACAAACACGGAAGATTGCAAATTGTTTGTCGTGTACCATTCCCTCGATCGGCTTCTACGATGTAAGGGAAGAGAAACAGACGGTACTTTAAAAAAACATCTCCCATATCAGCATGGAAGTATACAAAGACATACATACATACATACTATCACGTCTTTATCCCTAATGGGGCAGACAGAGCATTTTGGGTCTTGCGGCTCTACAAATACATGATAAATAATAACCCCAATCCCATGCCGTCACCAGCTCGTAAATTCTTGGTTGTTAGGGTTCCGTACCCAAAGGGTAAAAACTGGACCCTGTTACTAAGACTCCGCTGTCCGTCTGTCTGTTACCAGGCTGTAACTCATGAGTCATGATAGCTAAACAGTTAAAATTTTCATAGATGTTATATTTCTGTTGCCGCTATAACAGCAAATACTAACAGAATAAAAAAAACTTGAGAGGTGTCAAGGGACACCCGGATGGAACGAAGTTCCTTTCGATTATTGAGAAAAAGAGAAAGAGAGAGAGAGACAGACAGAGAAACACGCACACGCCGCTTACAACTATAGCAAAAAGTGTTGTTACAACTTTTGGTCTTAATTTTTTCCGTCCAGCCCCCTCTCGCAACGTGCGATAAGGAACTTCGTTCCAATAAAACATTATATATAAACTTGAACATAAAGAAAAAACAAAAGTAAGTCACCGAGCGGGATTCGAACCTGTAACACTCTTTCTAGCGGTCAGCATCCTTAACCGCTGAGCTAAGCGGATGGCGGCCGGCACGACAAAATTAGCGACCATATTCTGCGTGGAAAGAAAAACGAATGAAAACTCGAAAACACGCGTTTTCCCAAACATAAGACTAATCTACTCGTAAATCGATTGTTTACCCCTACAAACCCCCATGTACCAATTTTCAGCGAAATCGTTAGAGCCGTTTTCGAGATCACAGAAATTTATAAATAACTAAATATACAAGAATTGCTCGTTTAAAGAATGTTATAATATAACTATAGGAAGGTTAGGTACTTAGTAGGCATATCTACATCAGCGGCAGCTCCGTGATCATCACGTTCCGATAAATGATTTCGTTTAATTTTGATTTCGTGATATCTTCTAAACTATACATTTGATTGCCATTCTGTAAAGGACAATGTTAATCTACTTTAAAAAACCAAGGTACCTAAAATATTAAAAAGGATAAGGATTAACCCTAGAACCACAACATGTTATTTTGCTTCACAAAATACAACATGGGTTACCGGCGACCCCAAATAAAAAAACCGTTTTTCTAGAAAACTATAATCTTTGAATTACTTTAACAAACAAAATACTTATCTTTGGATATTTAAGGAACTTTTAATATAAAAAAAAATGAGAATAACACAATTTTTTAAACACACTGGGAACAAATCGGTACCCTGTGCTGTGCACATAGGTTTCTGAAACACTTCACACAATGCTCTCTGCCCTTCCTGTCTTTAGACCTAGGACATAAATAACAGCGACCTCTTGAAGTACGATGGCTAGGCGGGACATGGACGGCATTACTTTCTCCTTCCCCCAAAATATTAAGCATTATAACTCTTAAACATTTGAGGTAAATTTTTTACAGTATCCAACGAGGTTTTATAAATGGATGGCCTAGTTGACAGCTTAAATTTTTCAGAAATGTTCGTTGTTTGAGTTTTTTATTATTTAGGGGAGCCTTAAATATGACATATGAGTTTATACCTCCAGCATCCGCCATACCATTAAAAAATCTCATCGGCCATCTTCAAGTTTTCCGAGTAGTGGTCTTAGAATAACTCAACTGGCCAAATGTGTCAATTAGAAGTCCGAATAACTGAGTAAGCTACCATCTTATTGTTCCAAAATGTCCTCTATTTCGTCATTTCTTTGTTGAAGTGATGTTGACGCCATATTGTTAACACTACTTGGTAAAAAAACAAAAAACGAAATGACGATCGGTCAAAAAAATAGTGGCACTAATCACAACACGGGTTGCGGGTGACCCCAATAGGTGATAACTCAAACTCACGAATGAACGTGTGCACTTCGTTAAGCGGCACGGGCTACTGATAGCTAAAAACGGAAGGTACTGAGATGCACAAGTTTATATGTCTACCTCTCGCAAAAATAATTTAAAAAATCAAGACGTGGGGTCACCCACGACCCCATGTTGTGGTTCTAGGGTTAATATCCTGTCGGTGAAAATATTATTTAAAACTTGCACGCGTGGCATAAACATAAAAATTGTTATTGTGATCTAACCTTAGGAGATAGACATATGCTATCGCGGACTTTTTTGTAGACCTTTTAGAGACCTACAACTTTCTGATACATTGTTTTTATATATCTTTTAAATCTTAGCCAGCGTTAGCTCTGAAAGTGCCTAACTGCAGTGTCCGAAATCACTTTTTTGACAAAAAGTTTAGTAAATATAAATAAAATACATACAAATTATATACATAAACCATCCGGAATAAATGATCTATCTAATAGTGAAAACTGCAACAAAATCTGTCCAGTAGTTTTTTAGTTACAAGCGTACAGAGAAACAGGCGCACACCACACGGCTTACAACTATAGGTACAAAAAAGTGTCGTTACAACTTTTGGTCTTAATTTTTTTCGTCTAGCCTCCTTTCGCAACGCGCGATAAGGAACTACGTTCCAATAAATATTTACGAGGTGCTCCCATACATCAATCATGATTTTTATATATAGTGGAACAAAACAATAATGGTCGGCCTTGAGGAACTTTCTGTGACCAAATTGCAGATGTTCTGAAGAAAGGTGATGTACCCAAAACCAAAGAGCATGCATGAAAAGAGTTATAAGTGTTGACGGAGCAAAAGAGGTTTGCAAAGATGTAAGTGGAGACCCATAGTCTCTGCCTACCCCCATGGGAAACAGGCGTGAAAATATGTATGTATGTTTTTATGTATTGGTACAAAACCTTACCGGCCGGCCGGTTATTGTTAATATCTAGAGGCACAGAATAAGTCTATTACTCATGTACAGACGTCTCACTCAGAAATTCAAAGAAATATCTACTGAATGTGGTTAGCTATATGGTTTAATTTCGCTCGCGTCAGAACTCGACACCTATTCGTTTAGATACCTAGAAGTGTATTGCAAGCCATGTCATTCTTATTCTTTCTCCCATGCTGGTCTGGGAGAAATAAAAAAAACTTAGAATGTACCAGCTGCTTCTCTTCCCACGCAGATCGTAAAAGCCGAGAAGCCGTTATCGAGGGAATGGGCAAAAATGCAAATCATGTTAACAGGCGATGCGGCTAGCAACCCATCACTGTATTGATTGCTTTTCCATCTTCTCGCTCACCATGACGCTAAAAGTGGCTTTTGGGTCTTGCGGCCCTGGGCTCTGCATAGAACCGCAAGACCCAAAATGCTCTGTCTGCCCCATTAGGGATAAAGACGTGATAGTATGTATGTATGTATGTATGTCATTCTTATAACTCTAGACATACGGCGTTACGTCACTGAATTTGCCACTTCGGAGTGGTCGCTGCGCGCATAGTATATAATGTAGGTATATTTATTTCGATACCTAAACGGGAAGTGACACAGGCCTGCTAGAGGATAAAAGTAAAAAACCCCATCGCAAAGTCATTAAACTGTGAAATTAAGGACGGATCTGCAAACTCCTCGTGGGCAGTCTTATCTGAAATTTCAGCTTGACGAATTATTCCGAAATTTTCGGCCTAACTCTCTAACTTTGTTCATTTGTCAATTTTGATTTGATGTTTTAATTGAAACCCTTTCTTAGTAAAATGTACTCGAAATAACAGTGTTGGAGCTGAGATAACACGATGTTGTTATTAAATGTTTCGTTTTGAGATTTTGTTGTACATTTCGGAAGACACATTTAAATAGGTAATCGAACCTCTATATAGCATGATGAAATTAAAATCTGAACATCGTTGACAATCGCGGATTACTGCGACTGTCGCGAACACGATCGCGCGACAGTTATTTTTCAAAGATTCAAATGAATAGGGGTGACGACATGGTCCGAATAGTATGATTGTAATTAGTCCGTCTTTTAGATTATCCAAAAACAATGGACCCGTATTTTTCAGTTTACCAAAAAAGTAAAAAATCACAAAGATACGGAGCGTCAAAGTTCCGGAGTAGGGGCTTGCGACGTCACCGACAAATAAAAATCGTACACAGCCGTAACGTCATGCGAAATTTATATGCGCTGTATCTTTGTCATTTTTAGTTTCTCAGAGAAAAGAAAAAATACG
Organism: Acrobasis consociella; assembly: GCA_963555685.1. Lineage (NCBI taxonomy): Eukaryota > Metazoa > Arthropoda > Insecta > Lepidoptera > Pyralidae > Acrobasis > Acrobasis consociella. The sequence goes on from OY743118.1 coordinate 3,516,673, forward strand.
TGTACAATATTTTTCAATAATCTAACTGATGGACCAAAAATATTTTTCCTCTCGTCATGCCTATATCATTAAGTATAATTTACATTACGTTTATGGTATATAAAAATTCAATTGAATTTTTAAATAAAAGCTACCGATACCAGCGCTTCCTAACGCTCATTATGGACAGATTGACAGATGTCGCGGGCATAATGTCGGTCGCCCATAAAAGCGAAAAAAGATTTTTTACTGTTGCCAACAAAGTATAACCGTTTCAAAACTCCACTCTCACATAAACTAAGATTGAAACCCACTTGAAACTAACAATGTTTTTGCCAACAATGACTCCGGGCGTAACTTTTTTGCTCCAAGTTAAACTAAATTATAGTTCAAGTTACAGTTTGAGCGGTTAAGTCGAGCTCAGCTCGGTTAAGTTGGTCGACTTTATAATTCTGTTAAGACATCCGTTCTCTTGGTTTTTGAGCGGCAAAAAGGGGTTTCTGCTTTATACCGCAAATTGATTTAAACTTAAAGTTACGATTCAGATACAGAGTTATGTCAAATCACGTTGGTTTTCAACCGATATAAAATACAGTTTTTTTTATTAGGTAGGTACATCAACAAGTTATTTGACAAAGCCTCATTATTAACATTCAGTTCTGTTTTCTAGCATGCAATGCAACCCAATTATAGGTGAACTCATTATTCTTAGAATTTAATTTTTTTTAAGCAGCAAGTACTATAATTAAGAATCGAAATATACTTCCTGTGTTAGACAAAAGGCCAAATTCAAATTCAAATTCAAATTCAAATATATCTTTATTATCATAGGATATTTATAATATCTCTTAATAATCGTCATTATTTTGTTGTACAATTGTTGACGTCAAAAGTTTACTTACAGCTAAGTTTACTCTTCTAATTTCCATCATCGTAAAAGTGAAGGGGAATCAATGAAACCTTGGAACTCTTATCAATAGACAGGGTATTTAATTTTAAGTATACCATAACTATGTAGTAAAGTGTAATATATGTACAATGTGAAAAGCAATTAATAAATTGAATTGAAATGAGTTGAAAGAGAGAAAGAAAGAAAAATTGTTTATTTAGTACACATAAAATAAAATAAAAAAACATGATATAATTGAATTGAATTGAACTGAATTAAATTGAATAAGGTAAACCAAAACTACTACATTATACTCCCATAGCTTAAAAATAGCGTAAGTTACCCAACACGTAGATTGGAACGTGACACAAACTGAAATGCATGCGGCTCGTATTCCTATCTAGAAACTTTAGGAAACAATTGCAGTGTGAGCGTCGAAAACTTGTAGCAGGAATATTGTTATGTGGATATTCCACTGAATGGAACAGAATACGTGGTATGTTCGTAAATGTAAGTACTTCAAAGATATCCCACAAGTATGTACTTCAAAGTTTGTTGCCGCTTATTCTGTACTTACGCGTAGTAACTTATTAATAATCTGTACTTGCGCGTAGGAAGCGGCATTGAACTTAGCTGTAAGTAAATGGTCTGACTTCAACAACTATATATGAAGAAATAAAAAAATGACAATTGTCAAGTGATACAAATATCTAAAGATAAACAAATGATTTTTGACTTTATACCTGTTAAAAAGGGGGAAAAGTTCCTATCGGCTAACTAAAAGTAACCGGCCAAGTTCAAATTTAGATGTTGATGAAGATGATTATGATTGATTTTAAAGTGCATCTAAACTTGGCAATGGATTGGATTTCAACTCTTTTTAGGCGAACAATTAGCCGATAGGAACTTGGCCCCTATTTAACAGGTATGTTTTTGGTGGGATCTAAAGATGATGGCTTGACGTCACATTTTTGGCTTTTACTATAATAAAATAGAGGTATGTACTAAAGATAGTAAATATTAAAATAGAGTTAGATCTTAAAATCTAGGTCTGTACGTGGTCTTAACTGTTTTTTCTTTGAGCTGACCAGTCCCTGTTAATTGATCATATTTAATTAAAAGGACGTACCTCACAATTTATATCGTGGCTGCCACGGAAGAGATAAAAATAGTGGAAGTGCTACATGACAAGATAAGTATCGGAACCATTGTCGTCAAACTCACATAAATAAACCACTGATTACATTTGCATTATATACCTATAAACAATTTGTTTAATTCGTCGTTTTATTTATTTTAATAATAGACTTTAGGCCTCAATAATAAGAGTTATTTTGCTACAGTTCAAAAAATACTTACGATGTTTGCAAAAAGTATAAATTTAAGAAAGAATTATGGCGTTATTTTCAGACGAAGCAAATTATCTTCTTCGTACAATTAACATAACGTTATATTATATAACATACTTTAGCACTGGGTTTAAACCATTACTCGCTAACATGAAGTTGACAGTTACGAAAAAGAAGTGACATATTACGGGTGGGCTTCTTGTTTTGGGCGGATAATGGTTTAAACCAAGTACTAAAGTTAAACCGCATTTCATAATAAGACTGTTAAGGTTTTAATTTGCGTCAAAATATATTGTCGGGATTGTTTGTTTGTTTGTAATAACTTTGTTGTACCAAAAAACAAAATAAAGTACAAAAACTTCGAAAGAGCAAATATAGAAAGGCGGACTTATCCCATGTAGGGATATCTTTCAGTCAATCTGCGATAGATTGATAGGACATTTACTCAATTAAAAGGTAGAAATAAGTACATACCAGATGCCTTAAAAGTGATTGAATGATTGAGTACAGTTAAGCTTAATTATGACACCTTTTTATCTTTTCCATGGTCGCTGCAAATTGAAAAGCATGTAGTTTAATAATTCATGCTGCGTCGCCACAAGTCCCGTTTTAAACTTTGTTTTTCAGTCACGGACATCTTAATCCTCCAAGAAATAACAATACGTGACTTCATTCCGTTCTGTCATGCTAGATACAATTCGATTATATGTACAGCTAAGTACCTTCTCGTAGACACTCTCAGATAAAAAAAGCTCTATAAAGCAGACTATAAATCATAGTAATTGTAAAAGTAACTTTCGTGGTGTCTGTAGTAACTCTCGTAGATAGTGGATTTTCAAAATTTTACAGATTGATTTACACGCTTCAAGAAGTATATTATATATTGTTGTATTGTCTTTAACATATTTTTTTTCAAAACAATTTATGTTACCTTTGTAGCTATTTCAATTTTGCCACGAAGGTAATGATGCGAAGAATATTTTTTCCAGAAATGCCCATACATTAAGCAATAATATTGAACGTGGAAATTTCGGAATAAGAAACCCTTTTGACAAGGTTTTATTTGACTTGTAGGTATATTTGTTTAGGCCAAATTTTGCACATTTTGCAACTCAAATTTCAACCAGTTATCTGTGACCGACTGAGCGTTAAGTCAAATGGCAATACAATATTATGGAGTCAATGAGCTGATCTGATGATTGAGCCGGGAGATATTCCACAGCCAGTTAATAAAAGAACATAACCTCATTGAGGAAGACTCGTTTGACATTTCCTAACAAGCTTTATAGACGATGTCAAGGGTCTGATTACAGAGACGAAATTTCAATGTGGTCGATAGAACTCAGTAATAAAATGACGTAACCCTATCGACTTTAGGCTTATTATGTTTACTTAGGCTTTACAATAAAAGTTTGTATAAAAAAAACACAATTATTTACCTCGGTTCTTAGAAAGGCTTGTGTGGGTGGGTTAAAAATCCAACACGAACACATTCATGGAAATACCTATGAAGGGTTTACCTTGAATAGGTTTCATCAGGGAAAGATCTAACTATTGCAGGAAAAAGCGAAAGGCCTATCTATGATTTAACGAATGAGATAGGGATAGACTGTATGATCTTATTTTTTTGACACGCGTTCTTCTCTTTTCTGGTCTTTGAGAACCTTTTTGCCCAGGTCTGATTACCCTTCAGCGAAGGCTTCCTCCACTCTTTTCTATTTCATGGCACTCTTTGACAAGTGTTTCCTGCTACCTTGATGTCGTCATCCTATCTCATCTATGGTCACCCTCTCTTTCAATATCTATAGGTAATAGAAAAAAAACCAATCCCAATCCTTGTATAATTGGGCAAGTGCGTGTCGGGCCACGCGCAGTGTAGGGTTCCGTAGTTGCGAATGCCAACTTTGAGTTCTTGCCACTAAAAACGTTTAAAAACTAATATCTATTGAATTTGTATGAAAATGTCTTTTTTCAAGTACATTTTAGAAGTTGATCGCCTATAACTTTTTAATTTGTATACCCTTCTTAGCTCTGATAGTTTTCCTTTAAACTAAATTATATATACTATAGCTGTGAATTTTTTCACGCGGCCATATATAACCGTTTAGCAGATAGAGGGGGGGGGACACTTGTCTCCAACAAAAATTTTCACTTTAAACTCAAATATTTCAGAAACGGATCCCTAAATCCAAAAATGGTGTTAACAAGCTCACAATGTTTTTGAAAGACCTATTCAACGACACCCCACATAATGTGTTTGTCGAGAAAAAAAATATTGACTACCTCTTTACTTGTTTGGCAGCTAACCTAAAAAAATATTTTTCCAGATTTTATTTTACGACTTTTTCGGCATGATTAATATACATATCCATGCCAAATTACAGCTTTCTAGTACTTGTAGTTTCTGAGTAGGACCGCGGACAGACAGACAGACAGACATGGCGAAACTATAAGGGTTCCTTGTTCACTACGGAACCCTAATAAGAAGAACATAGGATACCTAGTTTTTATCCCAAAAATATCCTATAGGGAAATATATTTGGCCAAGTGCGTATTGGGTCACGCGTAGTACTTATAGGGTATTGTATTTGCAAATGCCATTTTTGAGTTTATGCTACTAAAAACATCTAAACCTATTTTTTTAATTTGTACGAAAATTTCTTTTTCCGAATACATATTAAGCTGTTCGCCTGTAACTATTTAATTTGAAAACCCAACTTAGCCCTGATTATCTTTCTTTAAATTTTGTTATATGACCAACAGCTGTGAAGTAAATAGACAGACATGACGAAACTACAAGTGTCCCTTGTTTACAACTGAACCCTAAATAAGGGTAGTGAAACTTTTCTGTTTCGCCATACAAAAGTAGTCGTTATTACGAAGTAATTTACGCAGACAAAGTCGCGCGTAACATATAGTGTATTAGGAATGTTATGAAATATGAGTCTGAAAATGCAAAGCTGTATTACAGCTTGTAATGAAATTTCATCTAAATCGAACCGACGCACAATCGGATTTTGATTGGCAAAGTTAAACACAGCCTTAATTGAATCCGATCGTTTATTACGAGGAGCTCCGCCGTATTGTGTTGTATTTTTATCCGACAGCGAAAACAAGGTTATGTTTTAATTAAATCGTACGGCATTCAGTTCTAGATCATTTGGGTACATGTTATTTAGGTAAACAGTTATAAGCCTTACAATGATGTCTCATGTAAAGCTTCTTCTTCTTCTTATCGTGTGTGTTAGTGACTAACACTAGTGTCAGAGTTTTTAAACCGCCTTAAAGGCCTCTGACATGGTTTTAGGTAGCGACCAATGTCAAAGACAGTGACCGGGACTGACGGCTTAACGTGCCCTCCGAAGCACGGATCATCTTACTTATCAGGTGATCAGCCTGCAATGTCCTAACCAAACTAGGACAAACAACACAAAGTCGTTGCCCCCGCCGGGAATCGAACCCGCGACCTCCGTGTATGAGCCGAACGCTCTAACCACTACACCACGGAGGCAGTTAAAAGTTAAAAAGTGTAAAGCTGAAAGCTTCATTAGACCAATATAACCAACGCTCGGGATGGTAGCTGGTTCAAAGGATATCCATTGCTATTCAGAAGAGCAACGCAGCTAGAGTAATGGGTACTTTTGAACCGCGGACAATGCAAGGACCATCATCATTATCTTCAGATCTTTTAGTCTTCATATTTAGCCAGAGGACTTGGCCTACACTCTCCTCGCTGGCCAGAGGGGAGCTCTCACTGATGTTTATAAGATTTGTTTAGCTTGTATTTCCTATGTTGCCTTCTACGACATCCACGGGACGACTTGAAGTGGCCCTAATTTACTCTCCTGGAAACCACACGCAATCCGGAGATATTTGATTAATATTTTTATTAAAGTTTTGCTTTCCATTTTTTATTATTTATCCGTTTTCTTTGTATTGTATATTTGTTTGTGTAAAATAAATTTGAGTTTTACTATCTTTTTTTTAATCATTACCATTATATATTTTTTCCTTTTTTTAAGTGTAAAGTGACACACACTAGAAACTAACACACACGATAAGAAGAAGTGTAAAGTTGTTAAATTAAAACATATTTCTCTTTACATTTTTTTTTCCTTTTAAAAAGTAGTAGTTTTTTGTGCAAATTTGACAAGTCTGAAAAAGAAATGGTGGCACGGAAAAGCAAAGTAAATATGTTCAATTTTTTTATATATTCCGCATTTTCATAAAATCTCTTTGAACTCTTGAAAAAAAAAGTCGACTGGCATCTTTTATGCGTAATGTTTTTGAAAGATAACGTTTTCATCAAGAAGAAAACTACATTATGTTAGAGCATATCCTCCGGCAAGTGGTAAAGGGTCGCAAAAACTTCGCATACTTGTAATTCCGACGATTCCCGTCGCCCGATATTGTACGAGAGCGGTGAATAATTCCGCTTAGATCAGGAGATAGTGTTATTTTTTATTAATTTAACTAGAGGCCCGGCTTTACACGGATATTTGTCATAAATATATTTTTTTAACGAAGTTCGTTTACAGTTTTTCCAAAGTTTTGCAAAGCATTCTTGCCAATTCATGAAGTTTTTCTGCTTCTTGTCGTGTGTGTTAGTGACTAACACTAGTGTCAGAGTTTTTAAATCGCTTTAAAGGCCTCTGACATGGTTTTAGGTAACGACCAATGTCAAAGACAGTGACCGGGACCGACGGGTTAACGTGCTCTCCGAAGCACGGATCATCTTACTTATCAGACAATCAGGTGATCAGCCTGCAATGTCCTAACCAAACTAGGACAACAGCACAAAGTCGTTGCCCCCGCTAGGAATCGAACCCGCGACCTCCGGGTATGAGCCGAACGCTCTAACCACTACACCACGGAGGCAGTTAAGTTCGGGAAGTGAGTGCAATTCTTGATCATGTGTGGATGAGAGCAGCACAGGACCGAGATGGGTGGCGGTGACGAAGAGAGGCCTATGATCAGCAGTGGGCGGAAGAAGGGCTGGGATGCTGGTGATGATGATGTGCAACACTTTCCGAATTGGTATCTAGTGCGTAGGTACCAAATTTTATGCGACCCTCCCCAAACCTATGTATGCAACTTCCTATCTCTCCTTGGCCCCACAATATGACTTTCCAAACCCATAGCAAGGCAGATAGAATCCAAGCTTATTATGTTTAGGCTCTTTTGAAGTTAAATAGCGCTCTTATCACATTTAATATTAGAATATTAGTTTTTCTGCAATATTAAATCTAAAATCATGTTGAAAAGCGATATATTTTGTGACGTTATATTTCATGAACTGTTTCAAATAATTTTTGACCCAGTCACCCAATTCTCGTATGTCCCTTAGCCTATCCACCGCCCCGGAATTTGTGGCACACGTTACTAAGATAATGAAATTGTGCTCGTTCGATATCAGGCGTATTTACAAATGAGCCTGAATTGTCATTAGGCGTCGTAAGGCCTTGTAGACTCGCCTTGTAATTCAATTAGTTATTAGTAAAGTTCATGGATTCACGAGAAAGGTCGTTGACCTATTGAATTTTAAAGTTGTATTGAAACGTACTTTAATTTTGTAATTTATAAATTCGTTGAAGAATAAAGTCTCTGATAAAGCTGACGGCGAATTAGCTCGTTGAAGTGGCAGTGGGCGGGACACAGCGTGACGAACCGATGGCCGAGTGTCATAGATGTTTATAAGCGTTGTTTTCTTGCATTTCATTTCGCATTCTACGACATCCACGGAAGGACTTGAAGTGCCGTATTTTACTCTGCCGGAAACCACACGGGATATGCTGCCCTTTCTGTTCTACGCTAATTCTACACCCGTGGAAGAAAAGAGTAGTGACAAAGTATTTTCTACTCTGCTGTTACCACACAGGCAATTTACCTTCGAATTTCGCCACGAAATTCAACCACTTCAGCTGCAATAACTGTCAGACCTACAGTGTCTCCAAATCATTTAAGAATCGCTCTCGACCATCCCTCGAAAGGCTCGTAACAAACATAAGGTCAAAGGAAACTTATTTATTATCCATGGAACTTTTCCTATTATCGACTTATCTACATCGTTATTCATAGAGAGGCCGTTACTGGGGCATTACTGGAGTATAGCTGCTTTATCTACGAGAATAAGGATCGTTAGGCTGAATGATTGGTCTCCTCGGTTCGGATATTGTGAGGAAATAAAGGGCATGGGAGAACTCGTTTTGTTACAGGTCGTTCGGTTTAGAGGTATATATAGGACTAGTTGTGCCCGTGGTCTTCGCTCCCCGTGGGAATTTCGGGATAAAAACTATCCCATGTCCTTTCCTGAGTATCATACATACATACATACATAATATCACGCCTGTTTCCCGCAGGGGTAGGCAGAGACTATGGACTTCCACTTGCTACGATCCTGACAAACCTCTTTTGCTTCATCTAAACTCATCAATCTCTTCATACATGCAGTGGCGGCGTAAAGGGGGGGCGGTGGGGGCGGTCCGCCCCGGGTGCCAAGCATCAAGGGGTGACAACACGGTGACAAAAAAATACCAACTCTGTCACGCAGATAGTAGGACGGGACAGACGCATCGCGGGCGGAAGGGGCAACTTATTTCGGTCCCTCCCTCCCCCAACCGTGTCCGTTGCCGGCAACGTATGCCGGTCGCGAAACAATGACAATTACTACCCGTGCGGTTAAAGAGGCGATAGGTGTGCGAGCGAGAGGTAAGTAGGTGCGATGCCATTTCTAATCCCATTCTTTATCCGCACGGGTAGACAGACAGTTGGTCAGTCAGTGTTATTGTTTATAACGTCGCGTCGCGTTGCGTCACATTAATTCAAACGAAAGTCAATAAATACTAAATATTGTGTAATAAAGGAGTGAGTGTATTGGCGGATAGTACACAGAGTTTAAAAGGTGAATTTTATTTGAACTATACACCTATTTTTTCCCACATTAGTTATATATGTATCTAGTTAAATTATATGTTTCGGCCGATCTGAATTTAACATTCTGTTGACAGTATAAATTGTACGTATAATTAATTTATCACGACGATGTAAAATGAGCAGTATAATGTTATAATTTTAATTCATGCATACAAATGGCCGAAACCCGCCATAATAGGCCGCCGCCTATATAGTTCCTCGGTATTTCTCTCTCTTTAGCTGCGTATCAGCCACAGCACGATTATTTTATCATGGCCGCTCTGAAATCAGGCTTTCCGCACTTAGCGCATTTACTTTCACTTGTAACAAAACTAATTGATTCCTTAATTTTTTAATTTCACGCACCATGAAACAAAACAGAGTTTCGTTAACGGTTTTAATTCATGGTGGAAACTAAATCCTAAAGTGTCTGAACACGAGAATTCTGAGGGCCATCTCTCCTGTTTTGAAAAATGGAAAATCTTGGAGAATGGATTGAGGCTGCAAAAAACTATCGATTATGAGCATCAAATGGTCTTAGACCAAGAAAAAAAGAAGTGGCGTGACATTTTGAGTCGCCTTTTGGATATCATTCTTTTCCTGGCACACCAAAATCTTCCTCTAAGAGGACATAGAGAAGGGATTTCATCAGACAATAGAGGGAACTTTTTAGAATTAGTTAATCTATTGTCAAAATATGATCCAGTGCTAAAAGAGCACAAAATTAGAATTGAACATGCTATCGCCTGTACAAAAAGTAAACGGGTAGATTCTTATTTGTCTAAAGACATTCAAAATGAGTTCATCAGTCTTTTGGGGAGAGAAGTAAAGAATAACATTTTGGACGACATAAAGAAAGCTAAATATTTTGGAATTATTTTCGATAGTACACCAGACATATCACATGTTGATCAGATGAGTTATGTAATCAGATATGTTCATATTGAAGGCGATCAAGTTGAAGTGAAGGAATCATTTCTAGGTTTCTTCCCTATAGCTGGAAAGACTGCAATCGAACTTACGGAAAATATCCTTACGCAGTTAAAGAGTGATAACTTGGACATTCATCTATGTCGGGCTCAAGGATATGATAACGCTGCAACCATGGCAGGAGTTCATGGTGGTGTGCAATCTATCATTAAGCAACACAATCCTAAAGCTTTGTTTATGCCTTGTGCTAATCATTCGCTAAATCTATGTGGGGTGCACTCTTTCATGAGTGTTAGTTCAAGTGTAACATTTTTTGGAACAGTAGAAAGAGTTTACACGTTCTTTTCGTCATCCACACATAGATGGGAAATTCTAATGAAAAGTGTAGGCGTATCGGTCAAAAGACTAGTAGAGACAAGATGGAGTGCTCATCACGATGCTGTTAAGTCATTGAAGAATAATTTTGAGAAACTTGTATCAACACTCGAAGAGATGTGTGATCCCAGAAGCAGCAGAGAAAACGTCGATACAAGAGAAGCAGCATCCACACTCTTACCAGCTTTATGTGACTTCAGTTTTTTATGCTACCTCTCTTTTTGGTGTGAAATCCTAGAAGAAGTTAATCAGACACAAAAGTATATCCAAACATCTGGACTATCGCTGGAAAAGTGTGTTATAAAAATTAAAGCCCTAAAAATTTTTCTTCAAACTCAACGTATACAAATAGTGGACAGAGCTATTTCCTACGCAACTGAGAAATGTGAGGACTTGGATATCTCCGTTGAAAGAAGAGGAAGGAGGAGATTCCGAAAACGAATGCCAGGAGAAATGTCCCAAGATGTTGGACTAACATTGCCAGAAGAGTTGCATAGAGCTATGTTAGAATGTCTTGATAGATTTTACGAAGAACTAGAGCATCGCTACAAAGCAATGGATGATATTCTCATAACATTTGGTGTTGTTCAGTCTGAAACTCTACTTACGTCAACAGAAGAAGAACTTCGTGATAAAGTTCCAAATCTTACAAAAATCTATGATGAATTTTCTGCAGAGGACATTATTTTGGAGATTTTACGACTGAGGCGCCACTTGGAAGCTGCCAGCATTTCTCTTCAAGAAGCGATCCAATGGACTACCTTGGAGCTTCTGAAATTTATTGTAAAATGGGACTATTCTGAGTCTGTTCCAAGTCTAGCTCTATGTCTAAGATTTTTTTTAACTATTTGTGTTTCGGTGGCTACTTGTGAAAGAAGTTTCTCAAAATTAAAGTTAATAAAATCTTATTTAAGATCTACAATGAGCCAAACACGACTTTCCAGTCTATCCATTTTGGCCATTGAAAAGGAGAGGAAAGTAAATTTTGATAATGTCATTGAGTATTTTAGCAAAATAAAGTCACGTAAACACGTTTAATATTTGTCGTTTTATTTTGAGGGTGCTCGATAGAAAGTCGCCCCGGGTGCCAACCTATGCTACGCCGCCACTGCATACATGCCCTTCGGTTACGGGTACTGAGTATCATACTAAATGCATATCAAATTTCGTCTAAATAGGTTCAGTCGATGAAGCGTGAAGTGGTAACAAAAAAACAAATAAACAAACTCACTTTCGCATTTATAATATTAGTAGGAAGTAGGATTTCATGAGGAAATTTTATTCATCAGAAATCGCTGGATGCGGTTCGTTCTTCATCGGTCATTTTGGAATTCTTTGGGTGAAGCCTATGTCCAGCAGTGGACGTTATGCGGCTGAAACGATGATGACGATGATAGTATTACATGCCACAGTTGTATAAGGAGGGTCAAAAAATGCGAGTGGCGCAGGTTACGATGCAAGCATTTTTTGACGTACATATATTTTTGAAGTGAAAACTTCTTTAGCGCGTTGTGCACTTTTTTTGGAATGGGTAAAAAATGTTAAACTCGCGTCAGGACACGTGACCTGATCGAAAATTCGTAAGACGGATGGAGAGTAGACAGCTGGCGCGGCGTAGGAGAGGGAGTATCCCCCTCTCTTTCTACGGCGCGGCGAAAATGTATGCCTGCGCCTGCTGTTTCGTTTAGGCGGCGCAGGGCGCTTGCGCGAATGTTCGTGTGTGTTTATGTTACAGCGTGCTACGCGCATCCATGGATGGTGACAGCTGATGGCTCGACCATCTGTGTAGTGGCCATACTGCTGTGTATTTGAAAATGATTTTGTTGAAAATGAATTTGGTCATGCTTGTGACATTTGTGACAGACTGTGGTTCAGAAAAGATTTGAAATATTATACTGATAATTAAAGCAATTCGTGCAAAATTATTCCCTAACCATTCCAAAATATCAAAAATGCACAACGTTAATATTCAAGTTTTCACTTCTGCCGGCACTCCCAGAGTGCAGTCCGGCACTCCCAGAAACCCGTCGTTTTTTTTTTCTTTCTTTGCTATCGAGGAATTCAGTAAAGAATACTTGTGTAAGAAGTCCCCGCTCTCAAAACAAGTTGACTATACGCAAGTTTAAAATAACTATTGGCAAAGAAAATTACTTGGCATTTAAATAACAAATAAGATTACAAATTAAAATGATAAAAAAATTGATTGAGTTATAAGTAAATAATTAAAATTATGTTATTACATCAAAAAAAAAATTCTGTTATTGGGAGTCCAACGGTGAATTGTTCTAGGTTTTGTTGTGGGTTGATTTTTTGTTTTTATGCAAACAAAAGAGAAAGAATTTGGCAAGCGCCATACATGAAGAGATGTTAACGTTGTTGATGGTATGAAGACACAGGACCACGTCACTTAGAAACTGATATTACATGTTATAGAGTTGGTTGTAACGGGTCCTTTCACGATCTTTTTATTTTTATTTTATTTTATTATCACACAAAACAGATTACAACTATTACAAAAATCCACAGAAAAAAACATTAAAAACTGGTCGCAATCCAAAACATGTGTATATCTACAAAGAAACAATTATTAAAGGAGAATCTTACAAACTAAGATAAAGCAAGTTTATCAAATGAAATATTACAATTACGGTCGCCACTCAATAGCATCTTGTTTGATTGTTATAAATAGATTTAAAACATACAGTAAAAACAGCTGACCCACGACCTACAAAGTTGGTGGCCACGTGCAGCTGAAATGTGCGAGCTTGGCTCGTACCAGCAAGGTTGCAGCAAAGCGCTGGATGCAGGCCGCTTCCAATCAGTCGTTTTGAAAATCCTTGGGGGAGGCCTGTGTCCGGCCGTGGAGTTACTTCGACTGATATGATGATGTTGATGACATAGCTGGCCTAAAAGTAGTCTTATGTTTTTAAGTTTCAGTGTAAACTGTCTCCGTGGTGTAGTGGTTAGAGCGTTCGGCTCATACCCGGAGGTCGCGGGTTCGATTCCCGGCGGGGGCAACGACTTTGTGTTGTTGTCCTGGTTTGGTTAGGACATTGTAGGCTGATCACCTGATTGTCTGAAAAGTAAGAGGATCCGTGCTTCGGAGGGCACGTTAAGCCGTCGGTCCCGGTCACTGTCTTTGACATTGGTCGTTACCTAAAACCATGTCAGAGGCCTTTAAGGCGGTTTAAAAACTCTGACACTAGTGTTAGACACTAACACACTCGATAAGAAGAAGAAGAAGTGTATTTATAAATTATAGATACAGTTAGAATCCTTATATATGTCGACGGGATATTATCCAACGTAGAAGGGACATCCTCGTACTAAATCGAACCACGGGCTATAATAGATCACTATAGTAAATTGATAAAAGAATAACAGTCACAAAACAAAAAAAAAATGGTCATTTTTTCACTGTCATTTTATTTTTATTTTACTATAGTGGTCTAGTAAAGCCCTTGCTTCGATTTAAAACACTATACCTTCCACGTTGTATTATGGTTAATCAACAAAATTTTGCTCAAAACTCATCAAGGTTCATAGTTGTGACAAAAGATTAACCTTCTCTTTTAAACCATTTTATAAACACAAACTTTTATAATTATGTTTAGGACCTTCGCAAACTTTCGGGTTACGTAATTGAACCAGCCGTAGTAAACTGGATCAAATCAAATTCTCTTGCATAGCCTCTAGTTGACTTGCATAATTAAATTTTGTTTTCATTTTAAAACAGTTGCCTTGATGGGTTGACCCTAGCTTTGAGGGAAACGAGGACCATGGGGGCCATAAGGCAGTAGCGTGCATTTTATACTGACACATAGAATTTGTCTATCCTGCGCCACTCTTACATAATATCGGATCACCATCAGGTCTTTTTGTCTCTACTTCAGGAGCTCGACCCTCTTTGTACTACAAGAGCCATACTTGACCAGAGCAATCAGAGGAGGTTGCATACACTTTCCACGCTGACCAGACGAGTTGGAAATGTCTAATTGATGTTTTTAGCTTTCTTTAGCTTGTGTGTCCTGAGTCGCCTTCTACGACATCCACGGGAAGACATGGCTTTAGATACAAGTGTACTTTCTAGCGTATTTTTATATACACTCCGCAAACAAACATCACTTCAGCCGCACTTTAAATTTTCAGTTTAAACATTTCACATACTCTCCATGAGCATGAGTATTTATGACACCAAACTACACCCAATTTCATATTCTATAGTAAATAATAATCAATTTCCAAAACAATATAGGTATAAAGCAAACCCAAACTGAACCCCTTGACTTCCCGCCAAATTCCAGTCAAATTAGATATTTTGTTCTAATATATAATAAAACAAACATTGTCAATGAGATTAAGATGAAATAGTACGTCGTGACATCATAGTTTTTTTGGAGTCAATTAACGCATTCAAAAAGCGTTTTGTGACGTTGTGTGGAAGAAAAGAAAAAACTTATAATGTAGTAGCTGCTTCTCTTTCCGCGCAGATCGTAAAAGCCGATCTAGGGAAAGTGCGAGATTTGAATCATGTTAATTAATAGGCGATGCGACTAGCAACCCATTACTTTTTTGATTTATTTATCCAACTTTACGCCCATCGTCACGCTAAGCGTGGCCTTTGGGTCTTACTACCCAGTCAGGAATATGAAAATGACGTGAAAATGTATCTGTCTATCCAATTATTTACTAAATTGGATTCTAAAATGTAAAAATACAATAGTTTAAAAACAATTCCTAAAAAATACGATTTTAATATGAAATGGAAAGTCAATGTTTGCCTAATACAATTTTTCAGGCCCAATAGATCAGTACATTTGCACACCTAATCAAAACTGAATGAAATTTCTTATTTTCTTTCAACGCAATCTTCGTAAAATTCAGAGATATTGAAATGAGTCACGCTATAGAGTAAACATATCAACCAAGGTTCTAGCCTTACTTGCAACCTTCTAATTAACTTTACTTACTTATTATACTACTTAACTTACTTACTTCTAGGTAACCTTACTTGCAAGATTTTTTGCCAGGCAAATTTTAAAAACCCTGACTTATAATAGTTTCTAATTATATAAACGCCATCTAGTAATCGGGGAACAAATTAATTAGTAGAACTAATATCCGTAGCGCTATCTATAATCTTGACTTTCAAGCGTTAACCTCCAATAACTTTCAAACAGCTGAACCGATTTTCATCAAACATAGCTAAGAATCACTGCAACACAAGGAACTCTTATATTTTCGCCACGTCTGTCTGTCTGTCCGCGGTTTTACTCAGAGACCGTAAGTACTAGAAACCTGTTATTTGGTACAGGTACGTGAATTAACTATGCCAATAATGTAGTAAAATCATATTCTTTTTAGTCTAGCTCCCATACAAATAAAGTGGGAGTAATTTTTTTGTCTCGACAAACCCTTTGTGTGAGCTATCGTTGAATAGGTCTTTTAAAAATATTGTGAGCTTGTACACACAATTTTTCGATTTATCGATTTGTCTCGAAATATTTGGTTTTAAGGTGCAAACTTTTGTTAGAGTCAAGTAAACGTGCCGTTGCTCCTTCTCCAAAAAATTAAATGTTTTGTGTTGTATTAATTATTACTTGTGTACAAAAAAATCGTGATGTGATAATAGAATGCAAGAGCTACAATAGAATAGATTTTCATGTTCCTAAACTTAATAAATATAAACCTTATCTTATCTTATAAACCTCCCTCTATCTGCTAAACGGTAATACATGGACACGTGAAAGAAATCACACCTGTAGTACATATAACGAAATTTAAAAGAAAACTATCAGAGCTAATTAGGGTTTACCAATTAAAAAGTTGCAGGCGATAAACTTATAAAATGTACCTGGAAAAGGAAAATTTCATACAAATTCAATAGAAAATTAGTTTTAAGACGTTTTTAGTGGCATGAACTCAAAGTTGGCATTTGTAACTACGGAACCCTATATTTCGTGGGACTTGACACGCACTAGGCCAATTATTTTTATGTATGTTCATCAATAATTTATTCGAAGACGCTTAGAACGATTTGGAAAAAAAATTTTTTGTTAGAAAGGGTGCATTTTGGAGGTGGTCTCATACAAAGGTTATCTAAATCTGTTGTGTAACATGAGGGTGAAGTTGGTTTTTTAGTTTTGAAAAATTATAGTGTACAAAAAGAGTTATCTATATGTAAAGAAACTAGGTACATATCTAGATGTCTTTAATTTGTATTGTACCCCTCTATTCCAAGTGTCGGTAAAATAGTGTTCTGTTTTATCGACCCCACACTGATAAGTAATGACGTTCACTGTTACTGTCGATAAAGTAGATCTAAAAATATGGGAAGCCATTTTGATGTGACCAAATACACAGTCGTTATTATTACGAAAATGTTTTTTGCTAAAAAGGAATTGACGATTGGATAAGAAACTTCAAATGTCGTTTCTCTGTTTTCAGGTAGGATAATGGAATGTTTGGTTAATAGTGTTATTTTTTAGTTATGTGCAAATGAAAGTACTAAAATAAAATCTATGTTTTCAGAACAACACCAATTGTTTATTTGATAATTAACAATTCCAAATAAAGAATCTTTTATATCTATTTATCTACATATGTATAAATGAATCTCTAAGACATTTTAAAACCCTAAATGATTGTCTCTATGTCAACAATTTAAATCTTCTTGATAATATATTTTATGCAGATATGCTTTTAAAATTATCTTGCAAATTGGACATAAAATTGAACAACGCTTAGATGTTCAATTTGATTTACTCTTGAACAACGTATTGCAATTTTGATCATTTTGCATTTTCATCAAAATTGGGATCATCAAACTATAAACAAGACTTTTTTAAATTGATCGATGATTGGTTATAACTCTAATTTCAAATTCTATGCAGTTTTTTCTTACGTATACAATAATTCAAAACAATTTTACATTTTTCCTTTTTTATTTTAAATATGGTAAGATTTGCAGTTTGCAGTTTTTGTAGTTTTCACCACATGTAAAGTTATCAATAATGACGTAGGTTCGCTTCTCTTGAATGAATCCTACTAATATTACAAATGCGAAAGTGAGTTTGTATATCTGTTTGTTTGTTTGTTTGTTACCTCTTCACGCTAAAACTTCTGAACCGATTTGGTTGAAATTTGGTATGGATATAGTTTGAGACTCGGGGAAGGACATAGGGTACTCTTTATCCCGAAATTCCCACGGGGAGCAAAGCCCGCGGGTACAGCTAGTTATAATATAAACAAAATATCAAACATCTTTACCCTCTTAACCAGTCTTATCAAAGTGAATAATACTAAGTAAATGAGTGAAGACATTTTATAAAATTTACAATATTAAACAGCGCTTATTGAATTAGGGTTTTAATATCTCTGTTAGTTTATGATTTAGTTTATGAGTTAGTTTATTAAAAGTTAGTATATTAAATTCATACGGGTACCGCTCTCGATAATGAATCCCTGAGAGTGGCCGTGGCGCTCAGATTGGGCTGTGTCATGTGTGAACCCCACACTTGTATATGTGGAGCGCAGGTGGACCCCAGGGGTTACCATGGCTTGAGTTGCAGCAAATCGGCTGGTCGTTTTCCCCGGCACTATATGCTGAATGAGGTGATCCGGCGGGCCTTGGTGTCGGTGGATGTGCCGTGTACCCTCGAGCCACCGGGTTTGAGCCGTTCCGATGGCAAGAGGCCGGACGGGCTCACTCTCATTCCTTGGGAGAAGGGTCGCTGTCTGAGTGTGGGATGCGACTTGCGTCAGCACTTTCGCATCCACACATTTACCAAGGACGATACGTGCGGCCGGGGCGGCTGCGGATTGGGCGGCCACCCAGAAACACGCCAAATTTTATTTTATTTTATTTTATTTATTTTATTTATTGACACACACAACAGATCCATACAACCATATCGAAAACAATATAAACAAATCAGAAGTGTTACAGCCTAGGTTGCATTCCACAAAAGTGTGATTACATAGGAACTAACTTGAGGAGTTACAAACAAGTGATAATAAACTATATAAATACTACTATTAAGAAACTAATAAGTATATTATACTACACTACACAAACCGAGAGTACTAGTGTTTAGACTGTCGGTTTATGATAAAGGATATCTTTAAGCCAAATACGCGCCCCTTACGTCAGCATATATTTTTGTCCCCTTGGTTGTGGAGCTTGGTGTGCGGAAGCGAAGATGTTTGTGCGGCAGCTGGGAGGGCGCTTAAGGAGCAGTGGTGCTGACCCTCGCGCCGAGTCATACCTGACGCAACGCATATCTCTCGCGATACAGCGGGGGAATGCTGCAAGTGTTATGGGCACATTTGCGTCAGGTAGGATTCGGGGCGGACTTTTTGACTAAATTACGCTAATTTTAATATGTAATATTTTTTTTGATTATTTTACTTTGACATCTTTTAATTTGTGACATTAAATATATTTGTTAGTTTATGAGTCAGGGTTTTTTTTAGTTTCCACTGCAGGAGCACGACCCTCCCTATACTGCTGCAGCCATCTATCATATAGCCATTGCAGTTAGAGGATTTGGAATATACTCTCCACACTTGCTAGATAGTGGGAGAGGTTTCATTGATGTTTAAACCTTTGTTTAGCTTAATGATGTATTAAGCTTTATTAAGCTTAATTTTTTTAAGTTCCCTTCTACGATATCTAGTTTATCCACGATAAGATTTGGAGTGGTCCAATTCTACTATGGCGGAAACCACACGAGTAATCGTCACCTAACTTATCAAATATACATACCTACTACGTATTTCATACATACATCATCCTTGGAAACCATTACTAAGATGTAATTTTATTAGAATGAGTTAACGTGTTACTCACGTATAGGACTCTTTATATAATATATAATAATTACTAGCTGACTAGCTACTGCTGACATGTTTCGACCTCATTCGAAGGTCTTCATCAGGGCGAATGTGACTAAAGGTCTGCACACCACACCGAACACACTCACAATGTGGAGTCTCACGTAAGTTTTAATCAAAAAAATTTGAAACTTGTTTATAATAGGAACCTAGTTGAAATTTAAAATTCTGAAAATTAGTCCGCATGCAGTAACTTATAACTTGCAACTTTTCTCAGAGATTGGACACATACTTGGCCATTTTTTTAGAAATACTGCGGTTACAACCTTTTACTGGTAATATTGTTTAACCTGTTACAGAACTAAAACCCAGGCACTGTATAATTGTTACTGTTATATAATGTTTTCTGCAATAAATCTGCATTATGTGAATGCAGACTTCTGGCAAGTTTCGCTCCAATCAAGAACGAATTTGTGGTTGGGACACACTCAGCCTTTACGATGGCCGCGTATACGGTAATGTAAATAATCTTCGCTATGCCGATGATACAGTCCTGGGGTGCTATTGTTTAAACGCGGAGTCACCTAAACGAATGGTTTTTCCATAAAAAAAATCGTTCATTTCGTGACTCACTTCTGATAGCGTCTACAGCGGCGGGGAAGGCCGAGTATTAAACGCTATTTTCCAACAAGTCAAATTAGATACTTTTTTCTAAACGACAAAACAAACAGTTTCTATGGGATTTTGTATGAAATACAGGCAGATGACGTCATAGTTTTTGGAGTCAAAGAGTATGGGGTGTTGGGAAAAAAATTGGTTTTGTAGAAAAAAAGCGCTCTTATTATCAGTTTTTCTGCAATAATAAATTTAAAATCTCGTTATTTTTTTTTAACTGTGTATTACCTAAATATCCTACATATAATCTTTTTTTTTCGTTAAAATTGTTATGTTCAAAGACAAGTGACATTATTTTGCGATGTTTTTTTTTTGTTATCATTACAAAATAATTTATTTTTGGCTTAGGAAAACATTCATTGAATCATAAAGTGCTTCGCAGACGACAGGGCTAGGCAGTCTATTCAACCGCAAAGCCATAAAGACCGCATCTGCCCGTCGACGCCGCTGATCGTGTCACGAATTAGAACCACACTCCTGCAGTAGAGATAAAAAAGACCTAATGATGATGGTGATAACCCGCGGTCAGTGTTAGGTGTATTATGTTCATGGTCAGAACTAGTGATGTGCCGCCGCGAAATCAAAAACTTCTTTCCTTGAAAATTTCCAGTAATTTTCAACATTTTTCGAGAATTTTCTTGAAAAATTTCCTAACGAAAAATTTTTTGCGAGAAATTTCTCGAAAATTTCCAGGTCTTTCGGTACATTTCTCAATATTTTCAAGAACGGCACATCACAAGTCAGAACAGCCGCCAGTGCCCGTCAGTGCCCACAGAGCACCTGAGAAAAGGCCTTTCTGTGCGCTGCTAATACAGGCACAGGTATGGCACTCCATAAAAGCAGAGTATCATTTATGCCGTCTACTACTACAAACGAAACTATACATGCATACACACGGCAATGTATGTGCGTTTGTAAATTCTTCATTGTACAAAATGAACACCACACAAATTTGGCAATGTGTGTTTGCCCGCTCAACACCCTTGACAAGGCGAGAACAGCGGAGAGGTGCGCGGACGGGGAACAGGGACGCATATTGCGCGAGTTCTTAGAAGAATCTGTTCTGATGTAAAACTTATATTAAATTCTGTGGTGCAGGATTCAGTTTTCTATCGTTCGGCGAACCGGCTCGCTCCGTTGTCTGCAAAGCGTCTCAAAGCACATGCCTCAAATCCATGAGCTACAATCTATTAAATATTCTACAACATTTACCTTAGAATATCTTAGACAAAGAATCCAGATTATTTATTTCTTAGGTATTCCTTGAAATACCTTAGACGTCGTCGTATCTGCTTTGAAATATCTGAAATTAATTCCTTGTATATCTTCAGGATATTAAATTAATGAGAATTTCGTTTTTGATGTAAATGCGCCCTTTCTCGGTTGATAAGCACTATTTAGTCCGCCATTTCTGCTTAATCTCCGGTAGCTAATTGTATTCTTAGAATATTCTATCGCCTTGTAACTAAGTTGATTTTAAAAATTTATTATTTTATTTAAGATTTTTAGAACTATGACCAAAATTCTCAGAAATATTTAAGTAAAATTCCACTGTCGCAATTGTTTACAGATAAAATTTGTTTTTTTATCAGATTAATAGTCATTTATATAATCAAACGGCTTTAATTTATATAACATCTGGATTTTTATTTTAAAGGCGCTATCCGAGACTCACTAAACATTAAAACAAAAACTCACAAAAAATTGTATAGAACACAACCTTTATGGCAACCCCTGTGGCCTAAGGTCATCATGCCAGGCTGTCACACTGGAGGTCCCGTGTTTAAGTCAAGATGGAAAATGATTATCTTTTAGATTGTCCTGGATCTTGGATTCGTCCTTCCAAGACCATCCAAGATTATATAAATTATATTAAATATATAATATTGTGTAAATAAATAATATATAATATTTATTTACTTATGCCTTGTCATAATAAATGTATTTGTCCTAAATATTGTATCGTTAAATTGGCATTCCATACGTAACACAAGTCCCGGAAATACTTTGGGGCTAGCTCAATCTGTGCTATTTGTCTCTATATAAAAAACCTAGTCCTTGCACTCAGTGCGTCCCCAACAACTACAGCCGTCTCAATGCAAAAGCTCACTTCGAAAGCTCACAACTCATTATGAGCAACAAACTTAGACGCAAACGCTCAAACACTGAGCAATGTAATATTTACACCGAACTCAAACGAAGATTTAGGTTTTGTGAGAGCTGGAAGTTGCTAAGTTCGTATATTGTGGAGGAACTAACAGTGAGGACACAAATTAGCGAGAGATTAAGGAACAGATGAATATCCAAACTAAATTGTAAAATAAATAAATATATAGGGACAAATTACACTGATTGAGCTAGCCCCAAAGTAAGTTCGAGACTTGTGTCATGAGATACTTTCTCAACGATACTATATTTTATAACAAATACAAATATAGATAAACATCCAAGACCCAGGACAATTTGAAAAAGACCATTTTCCAACTTGCCCTGGCTGGGTATCGAAAATAATGTAAATACTTTTTGGATGGTTCAGATTTCATGGTGCAGATGTAAAAAACTATGGGTTCAAATTGCACTGGCAATTTGTTTTATATATCTGTTATTCTTATCATTAATTATGCATCATCAACATCATCATCATCAGGTATTTTTGTCTCCACTGCAGGAGCACGACCCTCTCTGTACTACCGGAACTAAACTTGGCCAGAGCAGACAGAGGACTTGGCCAACACTCTCCTCGCTGGCCAGACGGGTTGAAGAGGTCTTATTAATGTTTATAAGCTTTGTTTAGCTTGAATTTTCTAAGTTGCCTTCTACGACATCCTCGGCAGGACTTGGAGTGGTCCTATTCTACTCTGCCGGATACCACACGGAGACGGCGGTTATTAATTATGCGCATAATCATATTATTAGCTCAAAGCTAATTTTGTTATTCAATTTAGGATTTTATCACTTATTAAATATCATTGTTTATAATGTTTAGTGCGAAAGTTAAAACTACTTACTATCGTTTCTGAACGACCTCTGTTGTATAGATATGTGAATGAAACACAATTATGGGCCCGACCCAGCTTGTTGGGCTGTATTATAATACTCAGTCACAGTTTCGAGATTGGCCAATAAGCTATTGTCTATCTGTCAAAGTGTCAGTCTGTCACAAATGTTATCGCCTACAGATCGCAATTCTCAACCAAATCTCGTGAAAACTTTTGAGTTTGAGAGAATATATTTGACGATTCAGTTTTTTGAAAATTTTTAAAATGGCGGAAATGTGATGGTTGGAAACATAAAATATATTAAATTTCGGATATTTCGAAAATTATTTGAAATATCTGAAATCTTTTTTACCCTTACCTATTGAGACGCAACTATTTTGTCTGAACGACTTTTTCATCCGATAAACTTCAACAGAATGAGGGTACAGTCAAGTATAAACGAATTGGTTATCCATCTTTTAGAATTTTATTTTGAGCGCGAAGTAAGGATACGGTCGATGCATAAATTAAACCGCCATCGTAGAGTAGTACCTCATACGTTTGTCTGAAGTTTTAAGATCTCTTTGTTCCACGATCTTCTTCTTATCGTGTGTGTTAGTGACTAACACTAGTGTCAGAGTTTTTAAACCGCCTTAAAGGCCTCTGACATGGTTTTAGGTAACGACCAATGTCAAAGACAGTGGACCGGGACCGAAGGCTTAACGTGCCCTCCGAAGCACGGATCATCTTACTTATTAGACAATCAGGTGATCAGCCTGCAATGTCCTTACCAAACTAGGACAACAACACAAAGTCGTTGCCCCCGCCAGGAATCGAACCCGCGACCTCCAGGTATGAGCCGAACGCTCTAACCATTACACTACGGTGGCAGTTCCACGATACGCACGAGAGTAATAACAAGAAATGAATAAAAAAAATGTAACCCTAAACTTAACTGCTTAACTTAGCTACCATATATATGATACGATATGATAGGTGCATGATAGGCGCCTCTCCGCGGCGCTTTTGGAAACAATTAAAGTCGGTAACGCAGACTCTAGGCTGGCCAAACCTGTCACCTCTATGGTACCTGGAAAAAAGACCCACCCGTAGCGCTTTAAAAATAAACTTTTATTCCTAACGGGGCAGACCGAGCATTTGGGGTCTTGCGGCTCTGAGTAGGCAGTGCCCGGGCCACATTTAGCACATTTACTTTATATATTTTTTTATATTAAAAAACTTTATTTTACCTAATAACAAACATTAATTACATTTAATTACAAACACAGTGGTACAAATGGTGGACTTATCCCAGAAGGGATCTCTTCCAGTCGACCAGAGAAACAAAGGACAGTTTGTTTGTTTGTCATAACTTTCTTGTACCAAAAAATAAAATAAAACACACAAAATACGAAAGAGCAAATATACAAAGGCGGACTTATCCCATTTACGGATCTCTTCCAGTCAACCTGCGATAGATTGAGAGAACATTTACTCAATTAAAAAATAGAAGTAAGTACGTACTAAATGCTTTAAAAGGTTATACATATATGTGGGAGCCAGGGTGGCCTCCACGCGGTACCTAAAAAAATAAGGAGCGTGACGATAAGATGAGCGCCCCTCCTCGCGCTGATCCATGCATTACAACCACATGTGTAAAATGAAATACTCTGGCCCACACAGATTGCTCTGTGTCCACCTGGGCTTATCCTCAGGCTGAAACAAAGAGTCATTGTAATAAATCAGATCACCGATCCATTACAATAATCACAAGAAATGAGTCATGGCCAAGTCACAGCAAAGTACCCAACCGAGTTGTGCACAGTACGGCGGCTCGAACAAGACTGAGTATTTTATCGAATGAGCGACGCTTTTATACGCCGTTCAAAACAAGGCAATAGTGGGGATAATAACCGCAGCTGTTGTTTACGATAGGCAGGTGCCATTTTGCTATGTAAAATAATAAAATATCAACACAAATATATATTTTTATAGGTAAATAAATATTTTTCTCCCACATATAAAACTACATTATGGACAGTTATTATTAATAGGAAGGTACATTTGACATGAAAAATAGAATCAATTATTCAAGGGCTACATTGCTAGCCACAACCCCTAGAACTTGAACACAAGAATTCTAGCCCTCGTTTGGTAAACCACAAACATTTCCAAAACTCCCTAGTCTTTTTCAATTACGTGCCAACTTTGCCCGCAGTCAAACCGCCGTAAAGACTTGGCAACTGACATTTGGCACAATCAGGATGTCTCTGTGTTTGCCGAAAGAATAAAACTAAGTATGTGGCATTTGGAGAAGAACTGAAATTTTCTTGATTACGCCAGAGCTATGAGCAAAGTATAGATTGTAAAAAGTTTAGCAGTAACATAGGAAATAAATTACCAAAGTTTAAGAAACATAAGGAATAGGTAGGTTTACTACTAATAAATATATGGGGTAGTAGAAAATTATAAGATAATACTTTTTAGGGTTCCGTAGTAAACAAGGAACCCTTATAGTTTTGCCATGTCTGTCTGTCCGTCCGCGGTCCTACTCAGAAACTATAAGTACTAAAAAGCTGTAATTTGGCATGGATATGTATATCAATCATGGCGAAAAAGTCATAAAATAAAATATGGAATTTTTTTTAGGGTAGCTGCCATACAAGAAGAGGAAGTCAATGTTTTTATTCTCTACAAACACATTGTGGGGCATATCGTTGAATAGGGCTTTCAAAAATATTGTGAGCTTGGAAACACCGTTTTCCGATTTAGGGATCCGTGTCTGAAATATTTAGGTTTAAAGTTAAATTTTTTGTTAAAGTCACGTGTGCCCCCCCCCCCCCCCCCCATGTATCTGCTAAACGGTTATATATGGACACGTGAAAAAAATCACACCTATAGTATATACAATGTAGTTTAAAGGAAATCTATCAGAGCTAAGTAGGGTATGCTACACTGCGCGTGGCCCGACACGCACTTGGCCAATTGTTTAAATAAAGTATATAGGTAGTAAGATAAACCATCTTGCAACAAGACGATGGAGATAGAAGGAGGTTTATGTCTAGCAGTAAGCTTCATGATGTATTTCTGTTTCCACATAACAACAAACATTAAAAACAGAATAAAAAAATATTTGGGCTCTCTTACAACGAACGTGATTTTTTATAGGTTAAGGTACGGAACCTACATGCGCGAGTCCGACTCGCACTTGGCCGGTTATTTTAATATCATAAATACATGTACGTGGATTGAAAAATATTTATGGCCCATCAGATAAGTGATAAATATATTGTACGCGTGTTTTTGCTTTCCACTGGCTTACTATTTATGACAAAGATATAGCGCATTTAAATTTCGCATTACGTCACGGTTCCGTACGATTTTACAGGGCGGTGAAGTCACAAGGTCACACTCCGGAATTTTTATGTTTTGTATATTTGTAATTTTTACTTTATGCCTTTTTATCAAACTTCAAATAAGAGGGGGTTGTCAATTCGAATGGTTATATATTTTCTATTTTATGTTTGTTCCCCTCTTGCTTGAAGATGCCTGGATAAGCTTCTATTTATGTTTGTTTCCCTTTTGCTTGAAGACGACTGGGTATGCTTGATTAAAAGGGCATACTCTTACTGCGCCAACGCCTCAACATCTTTTATAGTTTTCCAAAAGTTGGCTGGACGAAATCACTATAGTGATAAGTCCGCCTTTGTACCTCCTATATTTCAAATGTACTTTTTATTATTGTCATACTTAGTTAGTATAAAGAAATTTTATCTTATCTTATACTTATCAGATGATCTCATAGATTTTTATTTAAACCCGTTATGTAGTTAGGTATTGAAGTCAGTTTTTAGTTTTAATTTTTTTTGGAAAAACTGACGGACTAAATAGAATAACATTTTTCCAACCCAGTTCACATCTCTATGATGAACTTAAAACTAGGTAAGGAAGCCAAAAACTTAATTTAAGCATACACGGTGCATCGCCAGGTTGGGCATTTGCATAGAAATCGCCTAAGTTCGGCACGGCTGTGCAGCCTTATGTACTGCCGGAATTGCATATTAGCGTATCTCACTAGTGCCAAATTATAAAGGAGACTTGCCGAAACCCGCGACTTCGTTCGGGTGGACTTTATGACTCTAGAAAAAGCTCATCAGGCTGAACAACTTTTACTAAGGCGTCATTTTATATTTCTTATAGTTTAGCTGAAGCCTTATTTTTTGTTTTGCATCAGATGTTCCATTTTCCAAAATAATTTATACCCTATGTGTTGCACAGGCTTAACAGCTGTATAACAAAAAAAGTTTCATTCGAATCTGTTTTCATCGAGAGACATCGGGGGCATCGTTTGTGATTACTGCAAAAGATAGAAAAAAAATAAAGCAGACCTTTAGCTTGGTTCCCATATTGTTATTTTGACGCCCGCCTTCCCGCAAGATGGAATATTCACGTGGATCAGTTGGCCGTAAGAAATCGCTACGCCATTAAGTTGTCGGGTTTACAAAATTTCAATATCTAATTTAATCGAGCTGATAACCCTATATGTCATCTCAACGCTATCTGTTTTGTTAAGCGTAATTACGTTACTCATTGACAATCGAGCTGAACTATTTTCAGCTGTTTTACAAAGCCGAGCTGTAATGCGAAATTAATGTTTATAAGCATTGTTTAGCTTGAATTTCCAAAGTCGCCTTCTACGACATCCTCGGCAGGACTTGGAGTGGTCCTATTCTACTCTGCCGGATACTACACGGAGACGGCGGTTATTTATTTATTTAAAAACTTTATTGCACTTAAAATAACACACATTAAACACATATAATTATAACAGCGGTACAAACGGTGGACTTATCCCAGTATGGATCTCTTCCAGTCAACCAGAGAAACAGAGGACAGTTATTATTAATAGGAAGGCAGAAGTATAGAACAAAATACACTTTTAGATAAGGCTTATACACTACAAGTATATAAATATAAATAAAATCGTACACATATTAAATATATAGAACTATATATATTATGCTATTAATTATGCGCATAATCATATTATTAGCTCAAAGCCAATTTTTTTATTTAATTTAGGATTTTATTACTTTTTTTTATTTTTTTATTAACCTGTTTTGTCCCATTGTTGGGCAAAGGTCTCTCCCATCGTCTTCCACTTATCTCTTTCCTGTGCTAGGCTCGTCCATCCCTTCTGAAATGCGTCGATATCGTCTCGCCAGCGCTTTCTTGGCCTACCCGGGCGACGGTAACCATCTTTAGGCAACCACTCTGTTGTAATTCTGGCCCATCTCTTGCTGTGCATCCTACTGACATGCCCTGCCCAATTCCACTTTAGCATGGCGGTTTTATATCCTACATCAACAACTCCTGTTTTTGAGCGAATTATGGCGTTTGGTATTTTATCTACCCTTATAATTCCTAGCACACTTCGCTCCATTGCTCTCTGACAAACCTTGAGTTTGGACTTCAACTCCTCCGTCAATGACCACGTTTGAGCACCATAGGTTAGGACAGGCAAGATACATACATCGATGAGTTGGCGCTTAAGCGAAAGGGAAAGGTCGCCTTTCATGTAGTTTTTCATGGACCAGTAGCTCCTCCAGGCGTTTTCAATACGGCGCTTAACTTCGCTCTCTTGCCGGCTACTGAAGGAGACTAACTGGCCCAGGTAGATATACTCATCGGCGTAGTGTATCTCTTGCCCATCTACCTCTACCCTATGTTTTGTACTATTTGTCATGACTTGGGTCTTTGACCGATATTACTTATTGAAGTTTATAATTTTGATTGTATAAAATGTTTAGTGCAAAAGTTAAAACTACTTACTAGCGTTTCTGAACGACCTCTGTTGAATAGATATGTGAATGAAACACACTTCATTATGGGTCCCGACCCAGCTTGATGGGCTGTAGTATAATACTCAGTCGCAGTTTCGAGATTGGCCAATAAGCTATTGTCTATCTGTCAAAGTGTCAGTCTGTCACAAATGTTATCGCCTACAGATCGCAATAAAGAAGTTTCCAACAAATCAAATCAGACACTTTTTCTAAACGTCAAAACAAACATTTTCTATGGAATTTGTATGAAATAAAAACGAATGACGTCATAGTTTCTTAGAGTCAAATAGCGCTCCTAATATCAGTTTTTCCGCATTATTAAATATTATATCACGTTGATAATGGATATGATCAATGACAAGTGACATTATTTTGTGACATTTTATTCTTTTAACAGTACCAAATAATTTATTTTTGACCCAGGAATCTAGCTTATTCTCAACCAAATCTCGTGAAAATTTTTGACTTTGAGAGAATATATTTGACGATTCAGTTTTTTAAAAATTTTAAAATGGCGGAAATGTGATGGTTGGAATCATAAAATATATTAAATTTTTTATATTTCGATTTTTTTTTGAAATATCTGAAACCTTTTTTTACCCTTACCTATTGAGACGCAACTATTATGACGACCTCCGTGGCGTAGTGACCCAGACCCAGAGGTCCCGGGTTCGATCCCCGGTCAGGGCAAGTTGGAAAATGACCTTTTTCAATTTGTCCTGGGTCTTGGATGTTTATCTATATATGTATTTGTTATAAAATATAGTATCGTTGAGTTAGTATCCCATAACACAAGTCTTAAACTTACTTTGGGGCTAGCTCAATCAGTGTAATTTGTCCCCTATATATTTATTATTATTATTTTGTCTGAACGACTTTTTCATCCGATAAACTTCAACAGAATGAGGGTACAGTCAAGTATAAACGAATTGGTTATCCATCTTTTAGAATTTTATTTTGAGCGCGAAGTAAGGATACGGTCGATGCATAAATTAAACCGCCATCGTAGAGTACCTCATACGTTTGTCTGAAGTTATAAGATCTCTTTGTTCCACGATCTTCTTCTTATCGTGTGTGTTAGTGACTAACACTAGTGTCAGAGTTTTTAAACCGCCTTAAAGGCCTCTGACATGGTTTTAGGTAACGACCAATGTCAAAGACAGTGGACCGGGACCGACGGCTTAACGTGCCCTCCGAAGCACGGATCATCTTACTTATTAGACAATCAGGTGATCAGCCTGCAATGTCCTAACCAAACTAGGACAACAACACAAAGTCGTTGCCCCCGCCAGGAATCGAACCCGCGACCTCCAGGTATGAGCCGAACGCTCTAACCATTACACTACGGTGGCAGTTCCACGATACGCACGAGAGTAATAAAAAGAAATGAATAAAAAAAAATGTAACCCTAAACTTAACCGCTTAACTTAGCTACCACATATATGATATGATATGATGGGTGCATGATAGGCGCCTCTCCGCGGAGCATCTGAAAACAATTAAAGTCGGTAACGCAGACTCTAGGCTGGCCAAACACATTTAGCACATTTACTTTATATATTTTTTATAATAATAAACTTTATTTTACCTAATAACAAACATTAATTACAATTAATAACAAACACAGTGGTACAAATGGTGGACTTATCCCAGAAGGGATCTCTTCCATTCGACGAGAGAAACAAAGGACAGTTTGTTTGTTTGTTTGTTTGTCATAACTTTCTTGTACCAAAAAACAAAATAAAACACAAAAAAAAATCGAAGGAGCATATATACAAAGGTGTACTTATCCCATGTACGGATCTCTTCCAGTCAACCTGCGATAGATTGAGAGGACATTTACTCAATCAAAAGATAGAAGTAAGTACGTACTAAATGCTTTAAAAGGTTATACATATATGTGGGAGCCAGGGTGGCCTCCACGCGGTACCTAAAAAAATAAGGAGCGTGACGATAAGATGAGCGCCCCTCCTCGCGCTGATACATGCATTACAACCACATGTGTAAAATGAAATACTCTGGCCCACACAGATTGCTCTGTGTCCACCTGGGCTTATCCTCAGGCTGAAACAAAGAGTCATTGTAATAAATCAGATCATCGATCCATTACAATAATCACAAGAAATGAGTCATGCATGGCCAAGTCACAGCAAAGTACACAAACGAGTTGTGCACAGTACGGCGGCTCGAACAAGACTGAGTATTTTAACGAATGAGCGACGCTTTTATACGCCGTTCAAAACAAGGCAATAGTGGGGATAATAACCGCAGCTGTTGTTTACGATAGGCAGGTGCCATTTTGCTATGTAAAATAATAAAATATCAACACAAATATATATTTTTATAGGTAAATAAATATTTTTCTCCCACATATAAAACTACATTATGGACAGTTATTATTAATAGGAAGGTACATTTGACATGAAAAATAGAATCAATTATTCAAGGGCTACATTGCTAGCCACAACCCCTAGAACTTAAATACAAGTATTCTAGCCCTCGTCTGGTGAACCACAAACATTTCCAAAACTCCCTAGTCTTTTTCAATTACGTGCCAACTTTGCCCGCAGTCAAACCGCCGTAAAGACTTGGCAACTGACATTTGGCACAATCAGGATGTCTCGGTGTTTGCCGAAAGAATAAAACTAAGTATGTGGCATTTGGAGAAGAAAGGAAATTTTCTTGATTACGCCAGAGCTATGAGCAAAGTATAGATTGTAAAAAGTTTAGCAGTTACGTAAGAAATAAAATACCAAAGTTCAGGAAACATAAGGAACTTTAACTAACTATAAATATATGGGGTAATGGAAAATAATAAGATAGGTAATATTTTTTTAATTAAAGTATACATGTAGTTAGATAAACCATCTTGCAACAAGATGATAGAGAAAGAAGAAGATTTATGCCTAGCTGCAGTAGGCCTAATGATGTACTTCTTTTGCCACATAACAACAAACACTAAAAACAGAATAAAAAAAGACGTGTGGCACTCGGGGACTGCCGCGGTAAAGCTATTGCAAACAAGGATGGACGGCAACGTCGCAAACGGACGACGGAGACGAAGCGGCAACCTACATGGTAGGCGGAGTGGGAAGCGTGAGGTTTTTTCGATACGGAATTTCTAGATTCGGTACCCGCGCTCAAGGCCCGCGATAGAAGCTATGCAATAGCTTAAAAATATTTAGGCTCTCTTACAACGAACGTGATTTTTTTTAGGTAACGGTACGGAACCTACATGCGCGAGTCCGACTCGCACTTGGCCGGTTATTTTAATATCATAAATACATGTACGTGAACTGAAAAATATTTATGGCCCATCAGATAAGTGATAAATATATTGTACGCGTGCTTTTGCTTTCCACTGGCTTACTATTTATGTCAAAGATATAGCGCATTTAAATTTCGCATTACGTCACGGTTCCGTACGATTTTACAGGGCGGTGAAGTCACAAGGTCACACTCCGGAATTTTTATGTTTTGTATTTTTTACTTTATGCCTTATTAACAAACTTCAAATAAGAGGAGGTTGTTAATTCGAACGGTTATATGTTTTTATCTGTATTTATGTTTGTTTCCCTATTGCTTGAAGACGCCTGAATATGCTTGATTAAAAGGGCATACTCTTACTGCACCAACGCTTCAACATCTTTTATAGTTTTCCTTACCCAAAGGTTCGCTGGAAGAAATTACTTTAGTGATAAGTCAGCCTTTGTACCTACTAGGTATATTTCAAATGTACTTTTGATTATTGTCATACTTAGTTGGTATTAAGAAATTTTATCTTATACTTATCAGATGATCTCATAGATTTTTATTTAAACCCGTTATGTAGTTAGGTATTGAAGTCAGTTTTTAGTTTTATTTTTTTTTGGAAAAACTGACGGACTAAATAGAACAACATTTTTCTAACCCAGTTCACATCTCTATGATGAACTTAAAACTAGGTAAGAAAGCCAAAAACTTAATTTTAGCATACACGGTGCATCGCCAGGTTGGGCATTTGCATAGAAATCGGTTAAGTTCGGCACGGCTGTGCAGCCTTATGTACTGCCGGAATTGCATATTAGCGTATCTCACTAGTGCCAAATTATAAAGGAGACTTGCCGAAACCCGCGACTTCGTTCGGGTGGACTTTATGACTCTAGAAAATGCTCATCAGGCTGAACAACTTTTACTAAGGCGTCATTTTATATTTCTTATAGTTTAGCTGAAGCCTTATTTTTTGTTTTGCATCAGATGTTCCATTTTCCAAAATAATTTATACCCTATGTGTTGCACAGGCTTAACAGCTGTATAACAAAAAAAGTTTCATTCGAATCCGTCAAGATTAGCGTGATCATACATACAGACAAACAGACAAAAAATTTAAAAAAAATAATTGTTTATTAATATATGTATTTTATTATTCTTTTTAAGTGTCCCTCTATCCATTTCAGTCCAAAATACTAAATGTACAGACAAAATATTTTTACTGTTTTATTATATGTATATGTCACAGTTGGATTGTATAATCTGCTGTTATTCAAATAATCTAGCGGTTTAGCATTACAGCTCGGTTTTGTAATACAGCTGAAATTCGTTCAGCTAGATCGTCCAATGTGTTCCGTTTATCAAACTAGCTAACGTAAGATTGTCGATCGATTAGTTCGGAATTCTGCCACTTGTGGCTTGTGAAGTGTCAGTGTCTTTACAACAAATATGGCCTCCCATTAAGTAAATTCTTCGTCGCGTTCCGGGACTAAGCTGTTTTCATCGAGAGACAGCGGGGGCATCGTTTGTGATTACTGCAAAAGATAGAAAAAAAATAAAGCAGACCTTTAGCTTGGTTCCCATATTGTTATTTCGACGCCCGCCTTCCCGCAAGATGGAATATTCACGTGGATCAGTTGGCCGTAAGAAATCGCTACGCCATTAAGTTGTCGGGTTTACAAAATTTCAATATCTAATTGAATCGAGCTGATTATCATTCTTCATTGGTTTTTTATAATGTTGGAGACTAAATTATATAGTAAGGAGTTGAATTGAGGTTTTATTTCCATCCCACGAGTAAAACAAAAATAATAAAGATTCATATATTACTTATTTTGTTTGGTCACACAGTTTTATTCAATAATGATAAGTGATAACCCTATATGTCATCTCAACGCTAGCTGTTTTGTTAAAAGTAATTACGTAACTCATTGACAATCGAGCTGAACTATTTTCAGCTGTTTTACAAAGCCGAGCTGTAATGCGAAACAGCTAGAGTTTTTGAATAACAACGGATTATACAATTCAACTGCGACATATATATATATATATATATATATATATATATATATATATATATATATATATATATATATATATATATTTTAGCAAGCAGACTTCTGTCTCAAATTTAATAAAACGTGAGTAAAATGTATCACTAAAACGAATCGACGCATAAGTTGCTATAACTGTAAATGGATAGAAATATTACGGATTGTTTCAAGAATTTGAAAATGATTATGAGTGTGTTGAATAGAGGGTAACTGTGCCATTTCTCAAAATTATCTTTTACCTCAAAATTTTACTGTTCTATAATATAATAAGCGGCCAAGTGCTAATCGGACTCGCCCATGAAGGGTTCCGTAGTAGTATTTTTTTTTTTTAATTTTTATATTTGTGTTGATTGAATGAAAGGTAAATTGCAGTTTATGACATATTAAAAAAAAACTTCTTACTGGATCTTGTTCAAACCAATTTCCGCTGGTAGTTTTCATGGTAATGAACATCATATATTTTTTTTAGTTTTATCATTCTCTTATTTTAGAAGTTACGGGGGGGGGGGGGGGACACACTTTTTTCCACTTTGGAAGTGTCTCTCGCGCAAAGTATTCGGTTAAGAATAAAATGATATTAGAAACCTCAATATCATCTGAAGACCTATTTATAGATACCCCACACGTGTGGGTTTGATAAAAAATATTTTTTTGAGTTTCAGTTCTAAGTATGGGGAACCCCCAAAATTTATTGTTTTTTTTCTATTTTTGTGTCAAAACCTTAATGCGGTTCACATAATACATCTACTTACCAAGTTTCAACAGTATAGTTCTTATAGTTTCGGAAAAAAGTGGCTGTGACATACGGACGGACAGACAGACAGACATGACGAATCTATAAGGGTTCCGTTTTTGCCATTTGGCTACGGAACCCTAAAAATCGACTTCACCGCCAAACTACTGATTTTGATATAATTTCTATCATACTAAACCAACTGACGAGTATACCCTTTCAAACAAGAAAAGAATTTCCAAATCAGTCCAGGCGTATTCGAATAACCGGTGAACAAACATAAAAGAAAGTTTGCGATGAATTGATAACCTCCTTCTTGTTTTAAGTCGGTTAAGGAAATGGCGCGAAAACCTATTTTCAACTTATTGTACCTAATCGCGAACAAAGAAAACAGATTCAATTTATTTCCAAAACAAAAGAGAAACACTTCAAACAAAATATACGTTTTTGTAAACAAACATACACCGTGAACAATATTTCAAAGGAAACACGAAAAATCTTTTAAACGCAACGCAGAAAAAACAGAGTTTGCCAAAAATCTGCTTTGACTCGTGAAGTAGAAAAGTTGTGTACGGAACCAATGAACTTGCTTAACATTGTATTAAAAGGAACTACTTATGCATAAACTTGATAAAATTAAATAAATACAAAAACGACGGGTTGCACCCTGGGAGTGCCGGCAGAAGTGAAAACACAGCAGTATGGCCACTACACAGACGGTCGAGCCATCAGCTGTCACCATCCATGGATGCGCGTAGCACGCTGTAACATAAACACACACGAACATTCGCGCAAGCGCCCTGCGCCGCCTAAACGAAACAGCAGGCGCAGGCATACATTTTCGCCGCGCCGTAGAAAGACAGAAAGATAAGAAAGAAGATAAAGAAAGATACTCCCTCTCCTACGCCGCGCCAGCTGTCTACTCTCCATCCGTCTTACGAATTTTCGATCAGGTCACGTGTCCTGACGTGAGTTTAACATTTTTTACCCATTCCAAAAAAAGTGCACAACGCCGCTAAAGAAGTTTTCACTTCAAAAATGCGCCGTGTGGTTTCCGGCAGCAGTAGAATAGGACCACTCCAAGTCTTCCCGTGGATGTCGTAGAAGGCGACTTAGGAAACACAAGCTAAACAAAGCTTATAAATATCAATAAAACCTCTCCAACACGTCTAGCCAGCAAAGAGATTGTAGGTCAAGTCCTCTGGCTGCTCTAGCCAAGTATGGCTCTGGTAGTACAGAGAGGGTCGTGCTCCTGCAGTGGAGACAAAAAGACCTGAAAAAGACCTACAAAAAAGAAGAGGTGTAATAAGTTTGAGGACAATGTCTGTCTGTGGCATCGTAGCTCTCGAACGGATAGACCGATTTCGATGCGGTTTTTTACGTCAAAACAAGTTTCTTTGTCTAGTGGTTCATAGCTATGTACGAGCGAGCTTCTACATTTGCATTTTAATAGTAATGCTGACAACATCAAATTGTTTACATGAACAGTGGCAATAAATCAGTCATACGACATACACGCGTCACTCGTTTCTTTTAACATCCTAACAACTTTAACGTAGCTTTAAACTCGAACATCAAATGTGGGGTTATTGACCTCACAGCTATGTTTTGACGGAATTTTGTTTAGCGGTTCAAAGGTTATGGTAGGGGACGCTTGAAAGTTGTTGTTTTTTTTTAATTGCCTGGCAAATAAACTTGTGGAATAATAATCGTGATGTCTAAAATCGCGGCAAACCATTAGTTACCTTATTTAACCAAATTCGATAAAAATATACCTACAAATTTATATAAAACTGAATATAAATATAGCAAATTACATCCTAAAAGCTTTTTAAACGTCTGAGGAACAATATACACAAAAGTTTCTACTGAATTCCCTTCGTGTTGATTTATGGAGTGCAGAAGTTACATCTGGAGCCGATAAATTAGGAGAATCAACTGGGATTTGGATGTTGAATAACGGTTATGTTAACATACGTTTACTTGTAGCTTCTTATAACTTACAGGCTAGTTTTTTTGGTTAGTTTTTTAGACAATAACTTATTTTTATTTCATTTTAATTAAATGGAAACTATACTATAGTTATAGTTCCTATCTTATACAATGTGGAAAGGACATATCCGTGAAAAATCGAGCCATGGGCTTTACTAGATCACTATAGTATAATATAATAGAACTTAAATAACAGTTAAAGAGCAAAAAATAATTGGCCAAGTGCGTGTCGGGCCCCGCGCAGTGTAGGGTTCCGTAGTTGCGAATGCTTACTTTGAGTTCTTGCCACTAAAAACGTCTAAAAACTAATATCTATTGAACTTGTATGAAAATGTCGTTTTTCAAGAACATTTTATAAGTTGATCGCCTATAACTTTTTAATTTGTATACTCTACTTGGCTCTGATAGTTTTCCTTCAAACTACATTATATATACTATAACTGTAATTTTTTTCACGTGGCCATATATAACCGTTTAGCAGATAGAGGGGGGGGGACACTTGACTTGAACAAAAATTTGAACTTTAAACCCGAATATTTCAGGAATGGATCCCTAAATCGAAAAATGGTGTTCACAAGCTAACAATATTTTTCAAAGACCTATTCAACGATATCCCACACAATGTGTTTGTCGAGAAAAAAAAATATTGACTACGTCTTTACTTGTATGGCAGCTACCCTGAAAAAATTTTTTTTTCCATTTTTTATTTTATGACTTTTTTGCCATAATTAATATACATATCCATGCCAAATTACAGCTTTCTAATACTCATAGTTTCTGACAGACAGACATGGCGAAACTATAAGGGTTCCTTGTTTACTACGGAACCCTAAAAATGGCATTTCCATACTAAAGTGAGCAGCCGCCCGGACAATTTGTATGTGAATGTCGATTATTTATTTTTTTGGTTTCTTGACTGTTATTTCAATTTTAATGACAGGGCGAGCGAAGTTATGTACCAAGGTATTATAATAATAATCGCGAGGTCTAGGTTCACGGCGAACTATTAGTTATGTTATAGTGATCTGTTCGATTTATTACGGGTATGTCCCTTCCACGTTTGAAAAATTGGAACAACAAACCATTTATAGACAAAGATTTATTTGATCTAAATAATCAGCCAAGAGTGAGTCGGACTCGTACACGATGGGTTCCGTACCATTATTTATAAAAAATCTACGATCATCGGGAAAAATCTGCACCGTTTACGCATCCAATATACTCAGCAAGCTTCTAAAACGATACAAAACAACATTTCCCACGGAACACAATAATATTTCCTTTGAAGAAAAATATATGCGCGATATATCAATATATTTGCAATCTTATACCTAACGACTTTTCTTTTAATACGGAAAATGCTCCACATTGGCGAAAACAATAAGGAAAATGGGAAGCGAGGAAATTGCAGACATCAAGGGAGAGAATTCAAATTTAAGTTCTTCGCGCCTTACGGGAGTTCTGTTGACTGGTGATTTGCCATGACTTTACTTACTTTTATCCGACTGCGTCAGAAGGGTTTTATGTCTTTATGGTTTATCTTTTAGCACGCCCTTCTTCTTCTAATCGTGTGTGTTAGTGACTAACACTAATGTCAGAGTTTTTAAACCGCTTTAAGGTCTCAGCACACTTATCAACTCGGAAAGGGATCGACACCGTATCGCCTTTCGCCGCGCGGTCAACCAGGCGTCAACCTGACGTAGGCTCGTAACCAAACAGGCTCAGCTTCGGTACGTCGACTCGACTACGGCTGGGCGACGCCGCGCTTACCGCTCGCCGGCCGCTCTGGTCTGGCTGGCACTAGATCATTTTAAACGTAAAGTGTAGCGCACGGTTATGTCTCGGTTCACAATACGCGAGTTGGCAATCATAGCCATAAATTTTTGATTTTCTACAAATAAATAAAACGCAGGTGTAATGAAACGGAAAGACGTCAGCTCGCATACGGAGAGGCGTAAGCGCGCGGTCGACGAGCCGCAAGCGCGGGGACCGCTAGTTGACCGACCAGCAAAGCGGTTCGTGAGCTGGTCCCGAGGCGAGGCGTTTACGTTACGAATCCGAATAGTGTGCGTTGCAGTAGGAAGTTTCATACAAAGAATACTGAGCTGCTCGAGTTGATACGTTTACGTTCCGTTTACGAGTTGATAAGTGTGCTGTGACCTTTAAAGGCCTCTGACATGGTTTTAGGTAACGACCAATGTCA
The DNA here is from genome assembly GCA_963555685.1 of Acrobasis consociella. Classification (NCBI taxonomy): domain Eukaryota; kingdom Metazoa; phylum Arthropoda; class Insecta; order Lepidoptera; family Pyralidae; genus Acrobasis; species Acrobasis consociella. The sequence goes on from OY743118.1 coordinate 3,555,669, forward strand.
AAGACAGTGACCGGGACCGACGGCTTAACGTACCCTCCGAAGCACGGATCATGATACTTATCAGACAGTCCTGATCAGCCTACAAAGTCCTAACCAAACTACTACACGCTCTGTAACGACATGATGGATTTTAGCTTGTGAGGTGTCGTTGGATTCATTTTAATTATGATAGTGACATAGTGTATACAACGTGGAAGGGATATACCAGTAATAAATCAACCCACGGCCTCGACTAGATCACTATAGCATAATAAAACTAAAACAAAATTTAAAAATAAAAAAAATACGACATTTGCATACAAACAAAATTTAAAAATAAAAAAAATACGACATTTCCCATGCTGGTCTGGGAGAAATAAAAAAACTTAGAATGTACCAGCTGCTTCTCTTCCCGCGCAGATCGTAAAAGCCAGGGAATGGGCAAAAATGCGAATCATGTTTACAGGCGATGCGGCTAGCAACCCATCACTGTATTGATTGCTTTTCCATCTTCTCGCCCACCATGACGCTAAAAGTGGCTTTTGGGTCTTGCGGCCCTGAGTTCTGCATAGAGCCGCAAGACCCAAAATGCTCTGTCTGCCCCATTAGGGATAAAGACGTGATAGTATGTATGTATGTATTGCATACAAAACTGTGCAGCCGCCCGGGCAATTTGCATGGGCATGTAAATTTAGTTTTGTTTTTGACTGTTATTTTATTATCATTATACTATATTCATTTAAAATAGCCCGTGGTTCGATTTTTACGGGTATGTCCCTATCCACGTTGTATAATAAAATAAAAAAAATGTACCATTCTGTTTTTTAATTATTTTTCTTCTGCAAGGAGGAATAAGTTCTTGTCATCAATACGATATTAATGGGGAAACATGAATTTGCCGGGATCCAGCGCTGCCCATTTGAAAAAAAATGTCTAAAAGGAAACTGACATATCGTTTAAAATTGTGTCTTAGTCAAGCTCTAGATAACCCTTCAAACTACTATATGAACTACTACACTTACATGAACTACGAACTTACAGTTTAAAGTGAGAACGAGAAGCTTTTCTACGGTACGCACATTAGCCAAAAGTGGCCGTTTTTCGGAAATGTGCGTAAAAGAGCTTAACGTTCATACTTTAAACTGTAAAAAGTAGTTCATAAAAATAATTTAAAGGGTTATATATGGCGTGATTAAGACAAAATTTTAAATGATATCTACATATCCTTTCAAATGATTTATTTCAAACTAGCTGATGCCCGCGACTTCGTTCGCGTGGACTTTATGTCTCTGGAAAATGCTCATTAGGCTAAACAACTTTTACTAAGGCGGCATTTTTATATCTCTTATAGTTTAGCTGGACCATTATGGTTCTGCATCAGGCGTTCCATTTTCCAAAATCATTTATACCCTATATGTTGCCCAGGCTTAATAGCTATATAACAAAAAAAGTTTCATTCGAATCCGTCCAGTATTTCCGGAGATTAGCGTGTACAAACAGACAAACAGACATACAGACAAACAGACAGACATTTTTTTTTAATTCTTACTCTATTACTACGTCTCCATCGCCCCCAATATTTTTTTTGGAAATATATTTAATGTACAGACACACTTTTTTTACTGTTTTATTATATTACTAGCTGAAGCCCGCGACTTCGTTCGCGTGGACTTCATGTCTCTGGAAAATGCTCATCAGGCTGAACAACTTTTACTAAGGCGGCATTTTTATATCTCTTATAGTTTAGCTGGACCATTATGGTTCTGCATCAGGCGTTCCATTTTCCAAAATCATTTATACCCTATATGTTGCCCAGGCTTAATAGCTATATAACAAAAAAAGTTTCATTCGAATCCGTCCAGTATTTCCGAAGATTAGCTTGTACAAACAGACAAACAGACATACAGACATACAGACAAACAGACAAACAGACAAACAGACAAACAGACAAACAGACAAACAGACAAACAGACAAACAGACAAACAGACAAACAGACAAACAGACAAACCGACAAACAGACAAACAGACAAACAGACAGACATTTTTTTTTTAAATTCTTACTCTATTTCTACGTCTCCATCGCCCCCAATATTTTTTTTGGAAATATATTTAACTAGCAGTCCATCCCGGCTTCGCCCGTGGTACATACATAGCCTATGTCACTCAGGGATAACATACCTATCCAACAGTGAAAGAATTTTTAAAATCGATCCAGTAGTTTCGGAGCCTATTCAATACAATCAAACAAACAAACAAACAAATCTTTCCTCTTTATAATATTAGTGTAGATGTACAGAGTCTGTACAGACACACTTTTTTTACTGTTTTATTGACCGAGCGAGCGAAGCGAGCGAAGCGTCTCAGTTTCGAGATTAGCCAAAAATTCTTTTGTCCGTCTGTCTGTCTGTCTGTCTGTCTGTTCTCGCCTACAGGTCACATTTCTTAACCGATTCTCATGAAATTTTATAAGCAGATTCAACAACTAAATAGAATTTTTTTGTCGAGCCAGTTTTTCGAAATTTTTCAAAATGGCGGAAATATGTGGTTTTAAAATTTTAAAAGTGTCATATATCCGCCATTTCCAAATATTTTCAAAAATGTCATTAGACTTTTTTGTTGCCATTATAGAAACGCATTTTTTTTATTTGAACAACTTTTTTGTCTGAACAACTTTTTTATACGTTATACTTGAACGGGTTTAGGATGACTCGCGAAGTCTAGCTGACTGAGCCGTGACGGATATACAATACAAATCTTCTTACAAAATATACTGAAACTATTTAAGGGTGAATTCAGTCCGAGTTACTGAACAACTTTCTTAAAAATGAATATCTTACTACAGACACAGACAGATCGTGTTATACCTGCGCCGGCAGCCAATTCGGCAACCAGTGCCGGCAGCGGAGGCACTCCATTTGGAATAATATTCGCGAGGTCTAAGTTCGTGGCGAACTACTAGTTATATGTATATGTATATATATTATAGATATAGATGGGGGCGCACTGGACCCCCGAAAATTCAGGTAGCCCCTTAAGTATCTAGCATACTGACGAAAAAATTTTGGGGAAATCTTCGCCATTAACACTTTCGACAAGAGGATTTTTAGAACGAAGTTCCTTATCGCGCATTGCGAAAGGGGGCTAGACGGAAAAAATTAAGACCAAAAGTTGTAACGACATTTTTTGCTATAGTTGTAAGCCGTGCGGCGTGCGCGTGTTTCTCTGTCTGTCTCTCTCTCTCTCCCTCTCGTTTCTCTGTCTGTCTCTCCCTCTCTCTCTCTCTCATAGAAAGCAAGCCAGTTATTTTCGTTTCGTCTTTCTATTTCGCGAAACTTCGTTCCATCCGGGTGTCCCTTGACACCTCTTGAGATTTTTTCTAGAATCTCTTTTCATGATTCTTTACATGTGTTAAGAATATTAAGACCTTTCTTTTCATAGGTAGGAAATGTACTTACCTATTTTACTTACTTTTACAATTAAATATTATAAGTTGTTTATTGTTAGCAATTTAAAGATCAAATTACAACCCTTATCGCTAGCCTTCTAATGAATCCTTAAGATCCTCCTTTATTTATACCCTGAAGCATTAACGACTGTCTTAGAGACGGAAAAGTTTGCAAATTAAGTAAAGATTAACTTCTTACAAAGTTAAATATTGCATGCGTGTAGGCGCGAACAAATAAAATCTTCTCCACACACGCCATTATCAACTTTATTTTTATTACAATAGTGTTCAAATCCCTTTGCAGTTTGATGTAAGGTAAAACTTTTAATGCAAATGGCAACTACACTGAAATTTTTTTTTTTTATATTTTTTATTTTACGACTTTTTTTCATCAATACGATATTAATGGGGAAACATGAATTTGCCGGGATCCAGCGCTGCCCATTTGAAAAAAAATGTCTAAAAGGAAACTGACATATCGTTTGAAATTGTGTCTTAGTCAAGCTCTAGATAACCCTTCAAACTACTATATGAACTACTGTTTACAGTTTAAAGTGAGAACGAGAAGCTTTTCTACGGTACGCACATTAGCCAAAAGTGGCCGTTTTTCGGAAATGTGCGTAGAAGAGCTATACGTTCATACTATAAACTGTAAAAAGTAGTTCATAAAAATAGTATAAAGGGTTATTTAGGGCTTAATCAAGACAAAATTTTAAATGATATCTACATATCCTTTCAAATGATTTATTTCAAATGGGGGCGCACTGGACCCCGGAAAATTCAGTTAGCCCGCTTAAGTATCTAGCTTACTGACGAAAAAAATTTGGGGAAAGCTTCACCATTAACACTTTCGACAAGAGGATTTTTGAAGCCAAGTTCCTTATCGCGCATTGCGAAAGGGGGCTAGACCGAAAAAATGAAGACCAAAAACTGTAAAGACATTTTTGCTATAGTTGTAAGCCGTGCGGCGTGCGCGTGTTTCTCTGTCTGTCTCTCTCTCTCTCTCCCTCTCGTTTTTCTGTCTGTCTCTCCCTCTCTCTTTCTCATAGAAAGCAAGCCAGTTATTTTCGTTTCGTCTTTCTATTTCACGAAACTTCGTTCCATCCGGGTGTCCCTTCACACCTCTTAAGTTTTTTTCTAGAATCTCTTTTCATGATTCTTTACATGTGTTAAGAATATTAAGACCTTTCTTTTCATAGGTAGGAAATGTACTTACCTATTTTACTTACTTTTACAATTAAATATTATAAGTTGTTTATTCTGAGCAATTTAAAGATCAAATTACAACCCTTATCGCTAGCCTTCTAATGAATCCTTAAGATCCTCCTTTATTTATACCCTGAAGCATTAACGACTGTCTTAGAGACGGAAAAGTTTGCAAATTAAGTAAAGATTAACTTCTTACAAAGTTAAATATTGCATGCGTGTAGGCGCGAACAAATAAAATCTTCTCCACACACGCCATTCTCAACTTTATTTTTATCACAATAGTGTTCAAATCCCTTTGCAGTTTGATGTAAGATAAAACTTTTAATGCAAATGGCAACCTTACTACGTGGAAATAAGATGCAAATTGTTGATGAGGCCAATGATTGACTATTGGGCCACGTAATTGTCGCGTATTTCCAAAGTGCCTTCAGGGGTTTCAAGTTTGACATGACGGAAAGATGGCGTCGATTGACACGTCAAAGAAATGATGTGTTATGCTCAGGTGTTATGTTGTGAAGTAGGATGTTAATACTCCGAAGTTCTTGTTATTTTGTATGGTGTGCGTTTGTAAATACTTAATGGGTTCTCTCTGTTAACAAACTGTCAAAGAATGATATCTCTCATGGTATAATAAAATAAGGTATTCTCTTCCCGTGACAGCTGATGACGTAGGTGGAACTTGACTACGTCATCAGTTTGATATGTTGCCACTGTGTGAAATTGAATCACCCGAGCGTAATGCATTTTGAACTTTTTATACCAATTTCGAATTAATAATCTATTATATCAATTTATTAAATATTGAATTGATGAATCGCGAGATACTAAATTGCTAAGTTACTTAATATTTTATTTAATATTCATGAACTAATTGAGAAAGTCCTTAAATTTAGTGAAATAACAATCAGTGGCAACACTTTGTGACGTAGTCAAGTTTTATGTCGGGAAGAGAATACCTGTTTTATTATACCATGATATCTCTTATTCAATGTCATTGTCAAAACTGTCAATGTCAAACCTGTATTTTAATACGACATCTCCGCCATTTTAATATTAATCTGTTTTCAATGTAAAACACCAGACACAATAGTAAAACAATGCATGTCGACCGGATTCCGGTCTGCTCACAGTTCACAGACGAAAAATTGGGGTACCCGTATCGTTTAGCCCGATTATTACCAAGCAATAAACAACACAAACAACAAGACAACACAATAGACAATTTGACATTGAAGCTACACTGAAACCATTTCGACTTAATAAGAAAGAGTACCAAGCAATCTCTTGTCTAATACGGCAAATTTTTGAACTCAAAAATTATAAAAGTCTTATTTAGTCACCTAATATGCTCTTTATAAAAATATGCGAGTCGCTTTCGAACATACATACACAAAAACACAGCATCAGCAAAAAAATCTAGGTCTGTGATCCAAGTAGACTCAAAGAACTTAGATCTGACGACCTTGGCGTAGTGGCCACCATGCTAGTCCGCCACCCAGAGGTCCCAGGTTAGACCCCGGTCCGGGCAAGTTGGAAAATGGCCTTTTTCAAATTGTCCTGTGTCTTGGATGTTTATCTATATATGTATTTGTTATAAAATATGGTATCGTTGAGTTAGTATCCCATAACACAAGTCTCGAACTTACTTTGGAGCTAGCTCAATCAGTGTTATATAACCCTATATATTTATTCGTATGAACCCCAATTACTCGATATTGCCTGAACCAATATGGAAAATTCTTTTTTGTTTTAGATACTTGTGAGATGGTCAAAATTGTTTGTGTAGTTTGGTGTTAAAGCCAGTTTAGAAAAAATGTATAAATACAAATGATGATAATTTAGTCTCATACTTTATTTCGACGACCTCCGTGGCGTAGTGGTCACCACGCTAGTCCGCCACCCAGAAGTCCCGGGTTCGATTCCCGGTCAGGGCAAGTTGGAAAATGGCCTTTTTCAAATTGTCCTGTGTCTTGGATGTTTATCTATATATGTATTTGTTATAAAATATAGTATCGTTGAGTTAGTATCCCATAACACAAGTCTCGAACTTACTTTGGAGCTAGCTCAATCAGTATAATTTATCCCTATATATCGAGTAATTACTCGATATTGCCTGAACCAATATGCAAAATTCTTTTTTGTTTTAAATACTTGTGAGATGGTCAAAATTGTTTGTGTAGTCTGGTGTTAAAGTCAGTTTAGAAAAAATAGTATAAATACAAATGATGATATTTAATATCATACTTTATTTTCATAAAATTTTAATAACAATTCACAAAAAAAATATCTACAACTCATTAAAATGCAATTTAAAGTAAGACCAAAGTCTCAACGGGTAGACTTAACAATTCAAGGAACTAAAAGCGAAGTTTTCGTCGACGGTGCAATAAAATCAACATTAGTATACCTCTGAAACTTCCGTTCTGAATTATTAAACAACAATCAGGGAGTAAAAGCTGTAAAACTGAGCTTTCAGCGACTGTTCCTCTTAGAAGAAAGTTTTGTTGTTTTAAGAATTTAATATTTTTGAAGAATGCTAATTATTATACTCAGTTAATTATTTTTCTTAAACATGCTTGGAAATGTGGGCATTATTGTAGGAAAAAGAAGACGCGAAGATTGCAATTCTTGGCCTAGGCCAGGGAAGTAAGTATGGAAATTAATTCCTGGCCGCTGCTCTTAACAAAGAACATACATTCTAGACTAGAACAAATAATCTCAAAAATCAAAAATAATTATTGGAAATTAAACCTGATGCCACGTTCTTAAAGTTTATATTTTCTTATTGCTTTTTTTAAGGCTGCTACCAGCGCTATAGCGACCTTGAAAATACAGAAAAATTAATTTCTCTTTCTGCAAGTGAGATTAATAGAAGTCCTCGCACAACTTAATTGACATATTAATTGAAATTTTGCGTTCTTTAAATTTTTCTTCTAACTCTCTTGCTTGGTTTCGCTCTTACCTGACAGGACGCCAACAATTGGTCAAACTCAACGACAGTCGTTCAGACTGGGGGGAGCTTATTGCAGGTGTTCCTCAAGGTGGAGTACTTTCTCCCTTACTTTTTTCCATCTTTATTGATGGTATTACATCCTCACTTTCCTCAAATTTCCACCTGTATGCTGATGACATGCAGATTTATTCGGCCTCCTCTTTAGATAACTTTAATGTCGCTATTAACACAATAAACTCTGATTTGGTCAAGATCGCCAAATGGTCACATGATTTTGGTTTACTGGTCAATGCTGCCAAGTCACAGGCCATCATAATTGGAAGCCCATACTTCATTGCTAAGGTCAACGACATGGTGGTGCCTAATGTAGTGCTTGAAAACAGCATTATTCCTTTCTCTACTTCAGTCACTAATTTGGGGATCATCATGGACCAGACCCTGTCTTGGATGCCTCACATTAATGAGATTAGCCGTAAGATGTATGCTTCCTTGCATTCGCTTCGTAGGTCACAGAACTTTTTACCTACCGAAACTAAGATTCTTCTTGCCCAGTCTCTCCTCATTCCCATTCTTGACTATGCCGATGTGGCTTTCCTAGATGTTACCGAGGAACAATTAGACATGTTAGAACGGCTACAAAATCAGGCTATTCGTTTTATATTCGGTCTTCGCAAGTTCGACCACATTTCAGAGTTCCGTCGTCGGCTTCACTGGCTCCCTCTCAGACATCGCCGCAACGTACACACCCTTTCAATGCTATTCAACGTGCTTTATAAATCTTCCTTTCCTAAATATCTTTATGATAAGTTCTCTTTTCGCGAAATTGACAGCCGTTTGCGCGCGAGTAACAACCCCATTTTATTCATCCCCCCTCATACATCACGATCATTCTCAAAGTCGTTTACTGTGCATGCGGCACAATTGTGGAATTCACTTCCGTTGGATATAAAGATGGCACTCTCTGCTGATTCTTTTAAATCTCGTGTTGGCAAATTTTACTCTGATTCTTCAGACAATTGAGCTATATATATGTATGTATGTATATGTATTTATATGTATTTTGTATAGGTAATATTGGTATTTAAATTAGTTTATAATATGTGTTAGGTATTTATTATTGTTAGTTTTTTATTGCACGACTACCCAGATGCTTTCTTCCTGTTTTTTCAGATGCTTGGTTGGCTGGAAGAAATTCCTCAATGGGATAAGCCCGCCGTTGTACATTTTATTTTTTATGAATATGTTTTGTACCTGTCAATTGTTATATTTAATGTGCAATAAAGAGTTTAAACAAACAAACAAACAAACTTTTTAGCTAGTATTTTTAAGTTACATTAGAACCTCGAAAGTCATTGAAATACTATCCGCTTTAGAAACCTTTACAAAAAGTGTCAGAAGAGGCCGTTTTTAGTAATTTTTACAAAGGAAACTACAGCGTATTATATTTCAATGACTTTCGAGGTTCTAATGTAACTTAAGGATACTAGCTAAAAACTTTTACGAGGATTTCTGATAATCTCACTTACAGAAAGAGATTTTTTTGTATTTTCAAGGTCGCTAGCGCTGGTAGCAGTCTTAAATACCAACCCAACGTTATCAAAAACTGCAACATAAAGTTATCTGCATCCTCTTCTAGCAAACTGCCTGTGTAATAATGAAGAAAGGGACGTATGTACGGTAAGTCGCCTTCTACATACATACATACATACTATCACGTCTTTATCCCTAATGGGGCAGACAGAGCATTTTGGGTCTTGCGGTTCTATGCAGAGCCTAGGGCCGCAAGACTCAAAAGCCACTTTTAGCGTCATGGTGGGCGAGAAGATGGAAAAGCAATCAATACAGTGACGGGTTGCTAGCCGCATCGCCTGTTAAAATGATTCGCATTTTTGCCCATTCCCTCGATCGGCTTTTACGATCTGCGCGGGAAGAGAAGCAGCTGGTACATTCTAAGTTTTTTCGTTTCTCCCAGACCAGCATGGGAGATGGTCGCCTTCTACGACATCCATTTAAGGACTTGGGGTGGCCCTATTCTACTCTGCTGGAAACCACACGGCAGGTTACTTACTCATCCGCCTCAAAGAATAATAAATTCTTATGCAACTTCTTTAGCCTTCACATATAGATGCATAAGCTCTCATTAAGTGGATTAATGGTGTCAGATGAAATAAAAAACTTAGAATGTACCAGCTGCTTCTCTTCCCACGCAGATCGTAAAAGCCGATCGAGGGAATGGGCAAAAATGCAAATCATGTTAACAGGCGATGCGGCTAGCAACCCATCACTGTATTGATTGCTTTTCCATCTTCTCGCCCACCATGACGCTGAAAGTGGCTTTTGGGTGTTGCGGCCCTGGGCTCTGCATAGAACCGCAAGACCCAAAATGCTCTGTCTGCCCCATTAGGGATAAAGACGTGATAGTATGTATGTATGTATGTATGGTGTCAGATTGTTCGAGCTGCCTAAAGGCATCCTAGCTCCTTCAGTCTTCTCTTATGATCACAGAAAGTAATGTAGATAAACTCACAAGATATGCCTTTTTAGGGTTCCGTAGCCAAATGGCAAAAACGGAACCCTTATAGATTCGTCATGTCTGTCTGTCTGTCTGTCCGTCCGTATGTCACAGCCACTTTTTTCCGAAACTATAAGACCTATACTGTTGAAACTTGGTAAATAGATGTATTGTGTGAACCGCATTAAGGTTTTGACACAAAAATAGAAAAAAAACAGTAAATTTTGGGGGTTCCCCATTCTTAGAACTAAAACTCAAAAATTTATTTTTTATCATACCCATACGTGTGGAGTATCTATGGATAGGTCTTCAAAAATGATATTGAGGTTTCTAATAGCATTTTTTTCTAAACCGAATACTTTGCGCGAGAGACACTTCCAAAGTGGAAAAAAGTGTGTCCCCCCCCCGTAACTTCAAAAATAAGAGAATATTCTAAAAAAAATATATATGATGTTCATTACCATGAAAACTACCAGCGAAAAAATTGGTTTGAACGAGATCTAGCAAGTAGTTTATTTTTAATACGTCATCATCATAAACGGCAATTTACGTTTCATTCAATCAACTCAAATATAAAAATTAAAAAAGAACATACTACAAGACTTTTATATTATGTTATTTGCTACTACGGAACCCTTCATGGGCGAGTCCGACTCGCACTTGGCCGCTTATTTTCACATGATTTTATATCCATTATAAAATATCTAACAAAATATACTGAAACTATAAGCGTGAATTCTGTCCATGATACTGAACAACTTTCCCTAAGAAACATATTTATGTCGATGTATGAAAAAACATTTTTGATCTTCTATACAAGTTGACCCATCAGCTGATCCGATTTTGTATGGAAAGCTCAAAATTATTTATCATTTTTCGATATATGTTACTTAGGGAAAGTTGTTCAGTATCAAGACTGAATTCACCCTTGAAATAGATTCAGTATATCCTGTTAGACCTTCTATATTTTAGTTTCGAGACCCACATTAGAAACAGTTTCCTAATGTCGGCCCGAGAATTTCAATGTCCTATCCCTTTTCGTAATAGCTCTAAACAATTCTAGGACTCTATTTCGAAATTCCTCCATATCAGATAAGTATCACGATGGCAAAAGTTCAGGGGTGTTTGTGGTTAGAAGATTATTATTTTACACTCGTTTTTATCCTTTTATCTTTAATGTAAATTCTTTATACATACTTAAACAATATTACAAACAAAAACATTTTAGAAAATAAGTGAATCAGTATGCCACTAATCCGAAATGCCACTGCGAATTGTATCCGGATCAAAGGTGCCCATTAGCTGCGTTTCCCCTTTGGATAGCGATGGATATGCTTTGAATCAAATAAAATCCGAAGCGGTGGTCATATCCTCGATCCTTCAAGCGACGACCTATCTCATAATAATTAAATTAAATATTAAATGTGTTACATGATATGTTTATTGAGAAAAAAGTAATAACAACAAAAAAAACTAAACTAAACTATATTAAACTAAGCTATAAAATAAACTTATACTAAATTATGCTAAAATAAAAAAATCTCATCTTGTCCATGCGGCATGGTTGCAAGAACGCTGGCTGCGTTTCCTCGCTGGATAGCAATGCTGACCCGTTGAGCGAAAAAACAGCCAGCCCTCTTGTCACCTGCAGCGGCTATCAGTCGCGGGGAGATTTCCTTAAAAAGTCTCCTCGCGCCAGGGCCCCATGGTCCAAATGTTTCAACACCAAACGGCACAAATATATAATCTCCACTGAGAGATGAATATTTGCGCCGCTTGGCAGCCTCAGCACCTTCAGCAGCCGCCCCGGCCCTCAGGGCTGACTCCCTGAGATGGGAAGGCGCCAGTGTGTCCACACATGTTGCGTCCGACACTAGAGCTCTTCCGCGTTCCCAGGGAATCAGCGACATCCCATCTGGCCTCTTGCCATCATTTCGTGATACACCCCGGGGTTCCAGGGTGCAGGGAACGTTTATGGTAGCAAGAGCCCTTTTGATGATGTCATTTAAAGAGCCGTGGCGAGAAAGTCTACCTGCGCTAAGGTGACAATATAGGCCATGGAGCCCAGACCGATCGACGTCACTGCCGCATGGACAACGATGGGGCGAACATACCGGCGTTCCTAGGCGGAGACCAACTGCCGTACGGAAACTATTATTGTCCAGCAGTGTACCAATGTTGAGGGATGGAATAGCATGCAGCCAGTGGCTAGACTCATTGGAAGAGACTGCTAGAAGCCGAGCGCGATCGATGTCACTGTGGAAATTTTGAGCCAAATCTTTGAAAGTTTTCTCCACTAAAGGGGTATCCCAGCGTTTTTGTTGGTTTAATTCCACTGGAATACCTTCTTCAGGGCAGAGAACTGACCAGGTTTCCTTTGCCTCAGCTACAAGGTCAATTGCGACATCGTCTTTTTTTAGAATTCCTTTGCATAGTTCTAAGACACTGTGAGCAGAGGAAAGGAAAGCTGGAAGGGCAACACTAGAAATTTTCCTGATGCCTATGCCACCGTTTTTTATTGGTAGAGTTAATTGGTTCCAAGAGTTATCGCTAAAATGTAAATTTAGAATTTTTTCAACGGCGGCATAAAGGCAAGCATCTAATTTGTTTATTATTTCCGAATGTTTCCAGATTGGACTAGAACGGAGGAGATAGGTAAATTTGGGGACAAAAAGGCAGTATTTGAGAATGGTATATGCTATGTGGGAATTTAGAATATCCAATCTGGAGGTTGTAAAAGTAAAGTTATCTAATTTCTTTTCCAAAAGGGGTTCAATACTATAGTCAAATAGTGGTGCGCCAAGGAGAAGTAAAGAATCTTTGGATGTCAAAGTTATGTCAGGGGATATATCCATAAACTTGTCCAGAATATTTTTTTTGTTGTTTCCGAAAGGTTCTCGTCAATATATAACTCACATTTTTTAAAATTCAGTTCTAAGCCAATACTTTTAAATTTTTCAATGATAGTCATAAAATCAGTGTAAACTGAGTCTTTACTTCCCCCAAACGTCCCATCATCAAGAAACCACACGTTTAATTTTGAATTTAAAGAAGAGATGATAGGATGAATACCTAGGCTAAAAAGCGCCGGCCCTAGAGGATCACCTTGTTGCACTCCAGTTGAAGAAAGAATTGTGTTTTTTTCGTACAGTAATTTGGAAGGGGTAGCATAGCACTGATTGACGAAAGGGAAAAGGTCTGGGATGTAAGTAGAAACTTCTTGCAACAAAGCTTTCCTATCAATCGAATTAAAAGCATTCTTCACATCGACCTTAAGCAGCACCTCTCCATCGTTGTTTTTCAAAAAAGTGCGTACGGAGTGAACTGCTGCTTCGCAACCGCCCCTGCTGCCAAAACCTAATTGAATTGGTTGAAATTTGTTTCTTAAGGTTGAGGCTATGTGCGTGCAGGCTAATTTTGCCGCTAAACGACGAAGGGTGGACCCGATAGCTATGGGCCGCACACCACCGTCTTTTTTCTTAAAAGCACAAAGCCTCGCACCAAAAAGGAATTCAGAAAAACTATCCAGTGTTTTGCCAGATAAAAGAAAACTGCAAAATTTTGTAATTTCCCCCAAAAGCTCCTTTCCAGCATCACCAGCGGACACACTCACCAAATCTTTAAGATGTTGGGGGGTAAGTCCGTCGATGCCGCCGGAAGAACCATTAGGGAAAGACAAAATGGCCGAAAGAGTGTCTTCATTTTGAATTTGGACAGGATTTGGCGTAACAATTTGAGTTGGCAGAGGGTCGCTTGAGATCGGTGAAGGATGCTTTTGTAATAGGCTATCCAGAGTCTTTTTAGTAGGCGGAGCGAGGGTGTCATCTGAAAAAAAAAATACGCGCTGCATTTCTCAGATCTCCATCCGTCATATCATATTTTAAGATTATATTTATTTTTGTCATGCTGTATTACATTTGATAAGTCCGCAATAGCTATAGGGTTAATGGAATTGGATTTCAGTGACTTAGTTAAGGAAGAAGTAGAGTTTTCTACATACATGAAGATAACGGTAAGCGAAAGTAAATAAATTATGCCAATCTTGTAAAGTATTATTTAAACATTTTTGTAAGGTAGTGGAGAGAGATCTGGCTAGCACCACCCTCGCGCCCCTTGGGATTCTTTTGACCACTGGTCTGCATTTGTGTAGCTGAGTTATAATATTTTCAAAAGGTAATGGGCTTGATGTGAACGTATTTTGCGACTGAAGAACATTGAAAGGTAGGGTAGGTTGTGATGCACTTACTGGATTGTTTTTATGGCAGCGAGATATATGAATATTTAGTCCTCGTTGTCCTTTAAAAAATTTTCCATTGTTACACTGCTGACAAAGGAGGAACGCCGCCGGTTGCGACATAAAAAAATGCAAGATTAATTAATAAGAAGAAAAATATAGGGCTGATACATCAAACATTCACATAAAACAAGTAGGGAGTTCATTGAAGATCAAAATCTTCAGGAGTTAGTAGTACTTCTGTTTTCATACTTTCTTGCATTTTAAGTTGAACTGATTTGACGAGGAATAAAAATTTGGCTTGGTTGTAAGGTAAATCATAAAGGAAACCAAAAAGCGAGTAGCACGTTTCATGGTCGCATTGTCGCGCTTCTCAAATGTACTTATATTCATGCTTCGTATGCAGACGGGACCTGATTTACGAGCAAAACAACTATAATCTCAAAAGCTTTCCAGTGACACAGATAGGTTAGTGTACTTGCAGGTCCCACTCGTCGTCTTGCAGTTATAATGGCCAAAATTGTTTATTGCGAAAATGAAAAATCACTTTGAATTTACTTGAATTTAAGATTTACAATAAATAAAAAATTATATTTTTCTCACAGAAAATATTTGACACCGTCAAAGTCAATTAAATTAAAATATATTAAATATATAGGGACAAATTATACTGATTGAGCTAGCCCCAAAGTAAATTCGAGACTTGTGACATGAGATACTATCTCAACGACACTATATTTTATAACAAATACATATATAGATAAACATCCAAGACCCAGGACAATTTGAAAAGGCCATTTTCCAACTTGCCCTGGCTGGGAATCGAAACCAGGACCTCCGGATTAGTGGTCTAGCGTGTTGACCATTACGCCACGGAGGTCGTTAAATTATCTTGTATGTTTGTAACATCGGACTTATTTTAATAAAAGACTAGAATATAATTTTTCAAAATTAAAAACAGATTTCATCCCAAACTACACAATCGATTTTGATAAAATTTCTATGGGACTAACTCGCAAGTATACCCTAACAAACAAAAATTTTCTAAATCGGTCCCGGCGTCTTTAAATAATCAGTAAACAAACATTTAAAAAGAAGATCTCGATTAATTCATACTACTACTAACAAATTTATAAACTGGTCGCCTGTATTAATAGGCATTAACTTATAAAATGTACTTGGAAAAAGATTGTATAGATTTCATACAAATTCAATGGCAAATTAGTTTTAGACTTTTTAGTTGCATGCCCTTAAAGGTGGCATTCGCACTACGAAAAAACTACGAAACCACTCGGTCACCACTCGGCCAATTTTTCACACACTTTTCCAATTTTTCTTCAATACGGTGGTTAGCTTTTGATGAATCTCTGCCACTTGCTCTTAAGCATTTAACTTTGAAAGCCTGATATTATGAATCATGCTTTATGACATTATGAGTAACTTCAGAATATCTCTCACGCCTCATTACGTTTTGAATAGGGATGTGGACTAAACATATTTTTTCTTTTTCTTTAGAAAGATTACTAAAAAGTATGGTATATGTATTTTTTATTTTCTCCCATTAACAAATATTGACGAAGATACAGTGCATTTAAATTTCGCATACCGTCACGATTGGCTACGATTTTTACTAACTGTGACGGTAATATCACCCCTACTACGAAACTTCGAAGAGCTGTATCTTCGTGAATTTTGACTACTTATTACACTAAAAAAATATATGTCCTTTATTATCAGATAATCTAGTTGATGGACTAAATCTTTATATATAAAAATTACGTGTCACGTTGTTTGTCCGCGATGGACTCCTAAACTACTGAACCGATTTTAAATTTGATTTGCACACCGTGTACAATTTAAACCAACTTGAAATATAGGATAGCTTACATCTCAATTTATAGTCGCAAAATTATTTTACTGCACTGACGCAGATACGCCGGAGTCATTAAGTTCACGCAAACGAAGTCGCGGACATCAGCTAGTAAAATAGAATATTGGAAACTTATGAACAATTGTACTATTTGTACTTTGGAACAATAAAGTTTGATAAAATAAAATAAAATAAATATTTTTAACCCAGTACACATCCCTATTCAGATACAGAATTCAAGTCTGGCTGAAGTCTATTTGAGGTTATTAGTCGGGTTTGTAAAATTTAATCACACAGGATAAACCCTTTGTTTCGATGTTATTTGGGACGAGAGCGAAGCGTATTATTTTTAGTTTTACTATCTACTAACAACTGTCTGTCTATCCTAGCTTTATTAAAAAAAACATTCTCAATCATATTCCTTACTTGGCTATAACGATTGAGAGACAAGTAGCTGGTACACTCCTCTAAGGATTATTATTCCTATCAACAACAAATACTAAAAACATTACAAAAACAAAAAATAATAAAAATCATCATTTATATAATAAAAAAAATCATTATTTTCTTTATAAACCAAGAAAAAAAATCGGTCAAGTGCAAGTCGGACTCGCGTACGAAGAGCTCCGTACCATTATTATATAAAAAACCATGTTTGTATGGGAGCCCCACTTCAATATTTACTTTATTCTGTTGTTGTTGTTATCGCGGGAACAGAAATAGATCATCTGTGAAAATTTAAACTGTCTATCACGGTTCATGAGATACAGTCTGGTGACAGACGGATAGACAGATAGACAGACAGACGGACAGCGGAGTCTTAGTAATAGTAAAAACCTATTAAAATAGTGACAGGTTTCTAGCCCTAATCGCCTGTATCCAGATACTTATTCGTTGGTTACAACAAAACATACATACTATCACGTCTTTATCCCTAATGGGGCAGACAGAGCATTTTGGGTCTTGCGGTTCTATGCAGAGCCGGGCCGCAAGACCCAAAAGCCACTTTTAGCGTCATGGTGGGCGAGAAGATGGAAAAGCAATCAATACAGTGATGGGCTGCTAGCCGTATCGCCTGTTAACATGATTTGCATTTTTGCCCATTCCCTCGATCGGCTTTTACGATCTGCGTAGGAAGAGAAGCAGCCGGTACATTCTAAGTTTTTTTTTTATTTCTCCCAGAATAGCATAGGTTGGTTACAACTTCCTTGATAAATCATAGAAAACAGACGGACAGACAGATAGACAGACGGACAACGAAGTCTTAGTGATAGGGACCAGTTTTTACCCTTTGGGAACAAAACCCTAAAAACTGAGTGTCTTGGAATACTCGTTTGGAACGAAGTTAAAAAAATCGGAGCCATTAAAAAAGTTCGTGACGGAAAAAAGTGACGGAAAAATCTTACACATTGCCTGACTACCACTTCCCCATCCGTCAAGTCCGTACTGTCTAAAATGAATCGTCTAAAAAACTAAGTAACCTTCGACACAAGTTTAGCTAAAAACTATCTCGATTACATCAGCACTCGCACTTGACCGTAACTGAAAATTAGTGAACTTTATTCTCTAAGCAGCACCAAGCACTGAGCTATGACCTTTTTGGATTGCTGTAGCACACGAGACAAAGATATTAATATTGTTCCCAATAAGATGTTTTGTTTTGCAATTTTTATATTTTTCTTCTTTTTGTGTGTGACTATAGCTACAAATAGACATCTTGTCTATCTACCTTTCTCATCATCATCATCATTTCAGTCCGCATAACGTCTACTGCTGGACGATGTATCTAGCGTGTTTACCATATATCTTAGTCGTCATATTGTTGCTAACTTATCGGTTCTATTATTGCTTATTATAATACTATAAGTGAAGATTTGTAAATGACTTCTTGTTTTATAGATTGTATCTACATAAATTGTTAAATGTCGATAATCTTCCAAAATAAAATAAATAAATAAATAAAATAAATATAGGTCTCTTTCAAGGATTCCAAAAATGACCGATCTAGAGTGGCTTGCATCCAGCGCTTTCCCAGCGACGTTGGTCAGATCGTCAGACCACCTTGTAGGTGGATGTCCTACGCTTCCCTTTTTGCCCCATCGACCATCGGTTCGTCGCGCTAGGCGTCCCGCCGACTACAATTTCAAGGAGCTAATCCGCTGGGCTATGTCAGTGACTTTAGTTCTACGAATTTACTTATTTCTGATTCGATCACGTAGAGGAGCATAGCCATCTCCATACCGCGTTACATGACCTTGAGCCTTCTAATTAGACCCATAGAAAGGGACCACGTTTCAGAGCCATAAGTCATCACTGGTAACACATTGGTTGTAGACTTTAGTACATACATACATACATACTATCACGTCTTTATCCCTAATGGGACAGACAGAGCATTTTGGGTCTTGCGGTTCTATGCAGAGCCCAGGGCCGCAAGACCCAAAAGCCACTTTTAGCGTCATGGTGGGCGAGAAGATGGAAAAGCAATCAATAAAGTGATGGGTTGCTAGCCGCATCGCCTGTTAACATGATTTGCATTTTACGATCTGCATGGGAAGAGAAGCAGCTGGTACATTCTAAGTTTTTTTTATTTCTCCCAGACCAGCATGGGAGTGCGGGAGACTTTAGTCTACCTATCTATCAGCTTTCAAACAAAACAACGCAGTATACTACAGATACACAGACACGTTAAACGTATAACACCGCTTTTGGTATAGAGGTTAATAAAAAAAATGAGGCAAAAAGGCATGTGTTTTATGACTACTACGTTATAACACCAATACCGCTCTGAATGTGCCTATATTTCATCCGGAACCGTTTTATATCACGTAACACGATTTATATTTTTAAGCAGTGAGTTACGTCTGGTAGCGATTTTAAAATATAAAATAACGGTGAATGCGAGATTGATTCATGATAATAAAAAAAAAAACGTTAATTTAGGTACCATTTTTAGGGCTTCATAGCCAAATGGTGAAAAACGGAACCGGCTATCTGTCTGTCTGTCCGTCTGTTGTCACCGCCACTTTTTTGACAGATATGACGAATCCAGAAGGGTTCCGTTTTTTGCCATTTGGCTACGGAACCCTAAAAATCGCACCACAAAACTCTAATAATGCAAACAAGGGTACGCTCACATGAAAATAACTACGTCTAAAAGAGAAGACAAAAACAATTTTATTTTTACAAGCTTTTGTCTAGCAATGTACTCGTATCTTGTATGTTTGTTTGGGTTGAATCTTAACCAGTTTTCGTCACGTTTGCATACTTATGTAAGTCAAATGATAATGCAATAAAAACCCAGAAGTTGATTTGACCATGGACACCAGAGGTGGCCATAGGAAGTCTGTAAAAAAACGTCGCAACCCGCTCTCGGCCAACCGTTACTCGTCGAAGTGTAGTTATTTGAATGGAGCAGTGAAGAACGGTTTTGTGTTAAACAGTTGTTCGGCCAAGATTATTTCAGTCTATTGTTGTGAGCTCGCATGGGCTTAGAGCATTTGTCTTGACTTAGAGGTCACAATAAAAATTTGCACGAAAAAAAAAAAACTTTTTCTTATACATTTTTTTCTTTACGCTCCCACTGAAACCCTACAACATAATGCTAGACATTTCCTGCATATTCTAGTTCTAACAATTGTGATGGATCTGCCATCGTTCCATCATTTCGGGGCGACTTCATGGCGAGCTGAACCCACGTTGGCTGTTCAAAACATTTATTGAATATGTTAAATTGATGACTGTTCCTATTGCATTATATTTTGGTATTGTAAAACAATGCTGATTGAACAATGCTAGAATATGTACATAATGATTCAATGGGAGGTATGATGATCTGATGCTATAATAAGAGTAATTAAAGTGTTATCCTTGGGGGAGGCCTATGTCCAGCAGTGGACGTCCTGTGGCTGATATGATGAAAGTGTAATCTCTGTTATTAATCGTAATATTAATCAAAATATAAAAAAGTAGCTGTGCCCGCGGGCTTCGCTTCCCGTGGGAATTTCGGGATAAATAGTACCCTATCGTATACTATATCCTTATCAAATTTCATCCAAATCGGTTCTGTAGTTGAAGCGTGAAGAGTTAACAAACAAACAAACAAGTATACAAACTCACTTTCGCATTTATAATATTAGTAGGATAGGATAGGATGGTTTTAGTTAATGCCGACACGGTACCACATAGGGTAAATTTCTAATCATTAAACGCTAAAAGTCTTTGAATAGAACATAATAAAACTTTAATAAATAAGGCCTTACTGTGTTCTGTACTTCTGTCCACTGACTGGAAGTTTACCCTACATAATTCTACAAAATAGATTATAATGGTCATGGTATAATAAAACAAGGTATTCTCTTCCCGTGACAGCTGATGACGTAGCGTAGGTGGAACTTGACTACGTCATCAGTTAGATGTGTTGCCACTGTGTGAAATTGAATTAACCGAGCGTTATGCATTTTTGAACTTTATATACCAATTTCGAATTAATAATCCATTATATAAATTTATAAAATATTGAATTAATGAATCACGCGAGAATCGCGAGATACTAGATAGCTATGTTACTTAATATTTTATTTAATATCCATGAACTAATTGAGAAAGTCCTTAAATTTACTGAAAAGAACAATCAGTGGCAACACTATCGTGACGTAGTCAAGTTCCATCTCGGGAAGAGAATACCTTGTTTTATTATACCATGATAATGGTCAGAGGACAGGATGGATGGATTTACGACATTCAGAAATACGAGGAACGTTGAATAGAAAGAGAGTCTTGGAAAAAAATGGGGGACAACTTTACTTAGCAGTGGGATAGTATAGTATACGCCAGTTTGTTTGCCAGACAAATTAAAAAAACCTTGACTTTGAAGCGTTTAACAATATCTTTTAAACGGTTGAACCGATTGTCATCCAACAACTTGTATTCTCGTAAAAAGTACCTGATCGAAATCAGTTCATCCTTTCGAAAGTTTCGATGCGACAAACAGGCACACAGACAAAAAGACATTAGCGTCTAACTTAAAACATACCTTTTTGTCAGGGGTTAAAAAAACGAATCCTGATATCCCTTATAACTCAATCGTCACTCGGTTAACAAAAACTTTTCTTAATGAAAATCTGTCCCTGACATTCTAAACAGTGAATTGGACAACAGAACAGGAAAATCATGTGAAAGCGGGGCTTATCTCAACAAGACTGTTCAGGGAAGTGGCTGGCAGAGAGTAAGTGAGCGGTAGACGAACAGTCAATATAGCTGTGCCTCTCTGTGGTCACAGAATAGGTAGTACTCACATACAGAAGTCTTACTGATCAAAGGAATTCAAAGAAATATCTACTCATTGTCGTTAGCGATATGGTTTAATTTAGCTCGCGTCAGAACTCGGCACCTTTTTGTTTAGATACCTAGAATTGCATTGCAAGTCAATTTCATTATTATTATTCTATTTATATACGATTCATGCCACTGAATTTACCACTTTGAAGTGGTCGCCGCGCATTGTAATAATGTAGGTATATTTTCGATACCTAAACGGGGAGTGACACAGGCCTGTTGCATTTTAGGAAACCGATTGCCTGATCTTGTCATTGTTTTCACAAAATCACTTTGTGTGCAATGGTTTTGTTTGGTTTTTTCGAATCCAATGTAATAGGATCAGGCACCCTAAAAAGGAGAGGTAAAAGTACTCGTAACTGGAGGGCATGCATGAAGAGAGTGATGAAGCGAAAGAGGTTTGTCAGGACATAGCAAGTGAAGGTCCATAGTCTCTGCCTGCCTCTGTGAGATACATACGTGATATGTGACGATTTTTTTTCTTTTGCAATGCCCTGTCAGGGCTCATTTTGTACCTACTAATTTAAAAAATGACTATGTAGTAAAGTGTTCTATATGTACAATATGAAAAGCAATAAATGATTGAATTGAATTGAATTGAATTGAATTGAATTGAATTGAATTGAATTGAATTGACGTGTGAAAATAATTATTGGCCGAGCGAGCAAAGCGAGCGAAGAATCTCAGTTTCGAGATTGACCAAAAATGCTTTTGTCCAGCTGTTTTTGCCTACAGGTCACATTTCTCAACTTATTCAAATGAAATTAAAAAAAAAACAATTAGGTACCTATAAAGATTTTTTTGCGAATTTTTTTTTTCGAAATTTTTAAAATGGCAGTATTATTTAATCGAAATATTGAAAGGGGGTTGAAAGCTTTAAAATATTATATTTCAGCCACTTTGAAAAATTTTCAAAAATGACTATTAATTTTTATTTTAAGTACCCTTTTTAAGGCGCAGCGTTTTTGTATAAATAAATTACAAAGCACAATTCAAAATTGTTCTTCTATGAAAGCAAAATATCAATGACCAAGGCAGATCCTATCTCGAAATAAAAGAATTGGGTAGGTA
The DNA here is from genome assembly GCA_963555685.1 of Acrobasis consociella. Taxonomy (NCBI): domain Eukaryota; kingdom Metazoa; phylum Arthropoda; class Insecta; order Lepidoptera; family Pyralidae; genus Acrobasis; species Acrobasis consociella. The sequence goes on from OY743118.1 coordinate 3,578,280, forward strand.
TAGATAACAAAAAATCTGGTAAAACACTTGTGTAGGCAACAATGGGCCTCGGTTGGGACGTCTTGGACAGCCAAGATGGCCGCCATATTTTATTTAGCCGAAATAAGACTATTTTCTTTGGAATGATACTCAAAGAGTGGACGTTATTATTATTTTCTTACAGTTCTATTTGTATATGAACGGCGGAAAAACATATGCAGAAAATTATGTTTGTTAGCAGAAAAAATAAGTGAACAGGTTTGATTGAGTATTGTTTTTGTGATTTGGGAGTTAATTGATACGATAGTGCCTGATAGTTTTATGCGACAAGCATACAGATTTGGACTGAATAAAACATATTTTATTTTATTTATTTCGTCAAAAAGATTATTTAATAACTAGCCGAAGCCCGCGACTTCGTTCGCGTGGACTTTATGTCTCTGGAAAATGCTCATCAGACTGAACAACTTTTACTAAGGCGGCATTTTTATATCTCTTATAGTTTAGCTGGACCATTATGGTTCTGCATCAGGCGTTCCATTTTCCAAAATCATTTATACCCTATATGTTGCCCAGGCTTAATAGCTATATAACAAAAAAAGTTTCATTCGAATCCGTCCAGTATTTCCGGAGATTAGCGTGTACAAACAGACAAACAGACATACAGACAAACAGACAAACAGACAGACATTTTTTTTTAAATTCTTACTCTGTTACTACGTCTCCATCGTACCCAATATTTTTTTTGGAAATATACTTAATGTACAGACACACTTTTTTTACTGTTTTATTATTTTTTTTTTTTTTTTTTTTTTTTTTTTTTTTTTATTAACCTTTATTGTCCCACTGCTGGGCAAAGGTCTCCCCCATATCTTTCCACTTATCCCGATTTTGTGCGACCTGCGACCAATTCTTCTCAAAACATCTGATGTCATCACTCCAACGCTTTCTAGGCCTGCCCGGTTTCCTACGACCATCTGCAGGAATCCATTCTGTTACTAGCTTGGTCCACCTGTCTGGGTGCATCCGGCATACGTGGCCTGCCCAATCCCACTTTAACTTGGCGGCTTTGTGCCCCACATCTACAACTCCCGTTTTTAAACGAAGTTCTGTGTTAGGCACTTTATCCAGCCGCGTGACGCCTAAGATACTTCGCTCCATCGCTCTTTGGCAAATCTTGAGCTTGGACTTCTGCTCTTCGGTAAATGACCAGGTCTGAGCACCGTAAGTTAGGATGGGCAAGATACACATGTCGATGAGTTTGCGCTTTAGTGAGATTGGAAGGTCACCCTTCATCAGCTCTTTCATGGACCAGTAGCTCCTCCAAGCATTGTCAATGCGGCGGTTTATTTCTTTTTCTTGCCGGTTGCTGAAGGAGACTACCTGGCCCAAGTATATGTACTCATCGACATATTGTATTTCTTGCCCATCAACCTCGACCTTTAGTTTCGTGCTGTTGGTCATAACTTGCGTTTTAGATCTATTCATAGAAAGCCCAACCTCAAGACTTGCCCTGCTTAGGTCTTCAAGCATTTTTTGTAAACCTTGAGGGGTTGAAGCAAAAAGCACAATGTCGTCTGCGAATCGTAAGTTGGTTAGCCTTTTGGAGCCCATCAATATCCCCTGGGTTTCCCACAGAGTCGACATCTTTCTAAAAACTTCTTCGAGAGTGCTTGTAAATAATCTAGGGGAAAGCGGATCGCCTTGCTTCACCCCTTTTTCTATTTTAAATGGGGTTCCTGGTGACTGTAATGTAATATTTGCAGTGCTGGTGTTGTAAATGCGTTCTAAAAGATCTATATAAACTCTGTCAATACCTTGTGTTTCTAATGCTGTAAAAATTTCCTGATGTTTTATGCTATCAAATGCTTTCGTGTAATCCACGAAAGCAATGTAGAGGGGCTTATTGAACTCATTTGATTTCTCGATAATTTGGTTTACTGTGTGGAGATGGTCATTAGTTGAGAAACCGGGACGAAATCCGGCTTGTTCAGGTGGTTGGTGTGAATCTAGCGTGCTGTCGATACGTTTCTGGATAATTTTGATGAAGATTTTATAAATATGCGATACTAAACTGATAGGCCTGTAGTTGTTGATGTTTGTTTTGTCCCCTTTTTTGTGCAGGAGGACGATATTGGAGTGACAAAAGTTAGCTGGTAGTTTACCTGTTAGAAGAATTGAGTTAAATAGATTGACTAAATGAGGTATTAGGATGGGTGAGCCTATTTTAAGCGCCTCTGTTGTTATACCGTCACTCCCGGGACTTTTACCAAGATTCATGGATTTTAAAGCATCCAAGACTTCTCCAGTTGTTATTAAAGGGATCTCATCTGGGCAAAAATAATGTTTCTCTGATTCTATTTTGCTATTATCTGTATAGAGAGCTTTATAAAATTTTGTACATATGTCTAAAATGTTATTCTGATTATGGTGTTTTTTACCTTGGTCGTCGCATATACTGTTAATCCAAGATTTTCTATTTGTTATGCCTTGTTTTGCCACCCTTAAAGACTTGTGCTTTTCTATCGCTACTTTTATCAAATATGTATTATATTTCCTGATGTCATTTCTAATGCTCTTCTTAACTTGTTTGTCTATTATACTATGTTCTGAACTTCCGATAGATTTTTCAGATCGCATATCTATTAAATTTAGTGTTTCCTTTGATAATTTATTACTTTTTAGTTTTTGTTTCTTTATATTATTGCTGGCATTTTTTATCGCGTTAACTATTTTATTATATTGACAATCTACATCATTTACATCTACATTATCTAGTGGTTGAAAACTGTTTGATAAATCTAATTTAAATTGTTGGTGATTGTTAATAAGTGTATTTATATCAAGTTTTCTTATTTTATTTCTGAAAAGTATTGCGCGATGAATTTTAAAATTAAACCTTATTTTTGCTCGAACGGGTCGATGGTTGGAGCTAAATTTTATTTTATTTATTACGTTTACATCTTTAATTATTTGTATATCACTACTAATAACAAAATCTATTTCATTTTTAACCCGAGAATTTGGCCCTACCCATGTCCACCGCCTATGTGGTCTCTTCTTAAAGAAGCTATTTCCAATTTTCATGTTCTGTCCAAATGCAAATTGTATTAAACGTTCACCGCGATCATTACGTCTTCCCAGTCCATACTTTCCAACAACTTCACTGTTTTCACTGTCCTCTCTGATTCCAATCTTCGCATTAAAGTCTCCAATCACAACGGTCCACTTTCCTCTGTTTTCATCACATGCCTTATCGAGGAGACCATAAAATTCTTCTGCCTCTTCATCAGAGTGTGAAGTTGTTGGAGCGTAAGCCTGGATGATGGTCAAAATTTTGTTAGGACTTAGTTGAAATTTCAGCAGAGCAACTCTTTCAGAATAGCCTCTAAATTCCACGATGTTGTTTTTCCATTTATTTGATACAAGGAACCCTACCCCGTGGAATCCTTTGGTCTCGCCGAAATGATAGAAAATATTTTCCTGTCTCTCAACAATTTGTTCCCCCAATCTCCTAACCTCTGCGAGCCCTACTACATCCCAGTTAAGATCTTTGAGTGCATTCTCTAATTCGATTAATCGTGCGTCACTTCCCAGAGTCAAAACATTATAAGTCATTATATTGAGCACATCGGAGTCCGTTATCACTTTTGCCGTGGTCGTTTGACAGTTAGTAATCGCCGCCCGGGGATTCTTTGCACCCCTAGCTCTAGAGCCATCCCTGCGTTTTATTATATGTATAGATAAAGGACTCTTGACCAAAAACTTAAGACTCTCTCGCTAGATGGCTGGGTCAAGGGTCAGATACAGAAGGCAGTACTCCTGGACACGGCACGCATTGTCAGGAGGTTTCTCTCTCTGCGGCCCTAACCACCGGTAGCTCGGGCCTTGCCCCGCTGCCAGCGGGCAACTAGATTAGGCTTTATACTGCATTTATATTTTGTATTTTATTTTATACTAGCCGAAGCCCGCGACTTCGTTCGCGTGGACTTTATGTCTCTGGAAAATGCTCACCAGGCTGAACAACTTTTACTAAGGCGGCATTTTTATATCTCTTATAGTTTAGCTGGACCATTATGGTCCTGCATCAGGCGTTCCATTTTCCAAAATCATTTATACCCTATATGTTGCCCAGGCTTAATAGCTATATAACAAAAAAAGTTTCATTCGAATCCGTCCAGTATTTCCGGAGATTAGCGTGTACAAACAGACAAACAGACAAACAGACTTACAGACAAACAGACAGACATTTTTTTAAAAATTCTTACTCTATTACTACGTCTCCATTGCCCCCAATTTTTTTTTTGGAAATATATTTAATGTACAGACACACTTTTTTTACTGTTTTATTATATGTATAGATTTTACTTTATAGATATATTATAAAATCTAATCTATGTTTGAAAATGAATAAAGAAATAAGGACTCATAATATTTTTTGTTTAACAAAGTAATAAAAATTCACAAAGATGCACTTTGAGGTTTTGGTGTTGGGTTAAAATCTGTATCTGATCGTGACGTCACGCGAAATTTAAATGCGCTATTTCTTTGTCATTATTTGCTAATCAGAGAAAATAAAAAATGCTTAGATAAACAATATTTTATAATAATCTATCTAAAATGCACGCACATCCACAATGTTAGCTAAAACCTTAGGTAGGAGCAAGTGCGATCATTGTAAAGATTGTTTAATTAATCTGTTATAGACTAGATAAAAAAAACAACAAGAATACCTATAAACAACAGGACTTATAGATACACAGTCCTTTTAATGATATAATTGGGTTTTTAATTTAGATTTAAAGTTTAGTTTTTTAATTTAGTTTTTAGTTAAATGTATTTGATTGATTGATCATTTTTAAATTAAAAACAAAAAAGTTAATTTAAAATCTTATCGTGAAAATATATTTGACATTAACCTTTCAGATTACCTTTCAGACCTCTCCACTTGCAATAACATGTGAAAAGAAAAATACGATCTATTTTTTCGTCCAAATGCCCTCGTTACTGAAATCACAGCCAAAATTAACAGAGATAAGGGTGAGTTACACCCGCTGCATCCTTTATGAATACAAAATTATGGGGTATATATCACGCGTTGAGTATTTTCTCCTTCCTTATTGCCTAGCTGATGCCTGCGACTTCGTTTGCGTGGACAAAAATGCTCACCAGGCTCAACAACTGTTAAGAAGGAGTCATTTTGTATTTTTTATAGTTTAGCTGGACCATTACGGTTCTGCATCAGGTTCCATCATAGACCTAGTTTTTTTTTACTGCGTGTTCCAAAATCAATTATAACCTGTATGTTGCCAGCCTTAACAGTAATATAACTAGAAAAAAGTTTCATTCGAATCCGTCCAGTATTTCCGGAGATAAATGTGTACAAATAGGTAGTGTTTATTTAATTTTTACTCTATTACTATGTCTCTATCGCCTCCATTTTATTTTGGAAATATATTCAATGTACTGACAGTTTTTTTTACTGTTTTATTATATGTAAAGATCATTATTATAGATTAGCATGAGATAGAGCTCCCATGCTGGTCTGGGAGAAATAAAAAAAAACTTAGAATGTACCAGCTGCTTCTCTTCCCACGCAGATCGTAAAAGCCGATCGAGGGAATGGGCAAAAATGTAAATCATGCTAACAGGCGATGCGGCTAGCAACCCATCACTGTATTGATTGCTTTTTCATCTTCTCGCCCACCATGATGCTAAAAGTGGCTTTTGGGTCTTGCGGCCCTGGGCTCTGCATAGAACCGCAAGACCCAAAATGCTCTGTCTGCCCCATTAGGGATAAAGACGTGATAGTATGTATGTATGTATGAGAGAGAGGCCAATAATTATTCTACTTCAGTATCAAACAGCCCTTGTACGATCTATAGCCCTATAATGGTGAGGACCATTGATCATCAAAGGGCTAATAAAGGGCCTTAAGGAACTGCAAATTGATCGACTTATGCAAATACAAGATACATAATCTTTAGTTTATTGATACATTAGACTATATTATTTATTATATATTTATGTGTATATAATAATATGTATAGATTTATTGTAAAGTTTGTTCAAATTACTACTCTCGCCCAAAATTTGCTTTTATCAGCACCACCTCTAGGTTGACTGGTAGAAACGGCCTTGGGCCTTATGTCCACCTGTTACATTTTTGTAATAAAGTTCAATAAATAAATAAAAAATCACGTCTGCATCCCTGATGAGATAGGGCCTGGAGTCAAAAGAACCAAAGATTGATTAGCTTGATTAAGATGGGAAAAGGAAACAAATAGTGATGGGTTGCTAGCTGCATCGCCTATTTTATATACATGAAATTGAAATAAATATATACGGTATATACTGTATAGTCTACTCTTCAAGCAGCAGATTTGTCCTTAATGTTAAAAAATATATTTAGAGATCTAGTACCTGGGCGACCGAGCTTTGCTCGGTTACATCTCAAACATCGAAAATACGCGTTTTCCCAAACATAAGACTAATCTAGATCGAATGTTTACCCCCGAAAACCCCTATATACCAATTTTCAGCGAAATTGTTAGAGCCGTTTTCGAGATCACAGAAATATATAAATAAATATACAAGAATTGCTCGTTTAAAGGTATAAGATTATTAGCTGTAAACAACAGAACAAGATATTGAAATAGATAAAGATTATAACTGTAGCTGTTGGTCTTTTTAATAAAAATAAAATAAAATAAACGGCATTAACGATCTGCAAAGAGAACTGAGAGAGAGCATTTTTTATGAAAGTTGACGTCTACGGAAAATGGTTGTAAAACTGAAACAAAGATGCATTGACAACCTACAGACCATGAAAAATTATTCAATCTTCGTTGGAACACAAAAGAAAGGTTTTCTTTTCGGCAAGAATAATAATTTCTTAAAACTAAAAACCGACTTAAATCCCAAACTACACAATCTATTTTGTTAAAATTCTATGGGACCATCTAACAAGTATACCCATTCAAACAAAAGAATTTTCCAACTTCGAATAATCTGTGAACATACAAAAAATAAGACCGCGCTAACCTCCTTACAGATATATACAGATACATTTTCACGTATATTGACGTATATTGATATCCCTGACGGGGTAGACAGAGCCTAGGGCCGTTAGGCCCAAAGGCCACACTTAGCGTGGTGGTGGGCGTTAAGATGGAAAAGGAATCAAAATAGTGTCGCGTAGGACGATACCCCTTCTTATCGTGTGTGTTAGTGACTAACACTAGTGTCAGAGTTTTTAAACCGCCTTAAAGGCCTCTGACATGGCTTTAAGTAACGACCAATGTCAAAGACAATGACCGGGACCGACGGCTTAACGTGCCCTCCGAAGCACGGATCATCTTACTTATCAGACAATCAGGTGATCAGCCTACAATGTCCTAACCAAACTAGGACAACAACACAAAGTCGTTGCCCTCGCCGGGAATCGAACCCGCGACCGACGGGTATGAGCCGATCGCTCTAACCACTACACCACGGAGGCAGTTGTGATAATGACAATGTCAACGTCACAAATTCAAACTAGGAGAATTCATCTAAAGGGAAATTTCGTCACTCACGTCAGCACACGATTGGCCTAGCGGTCTTGGTGTTGGACTGTGAATCCATAGACCCCAGGTTCATATCACAGTCACGTATAGTGTTTTTGAAGTTTTGTAAGAAGTTTCTAGATAACTCTAGATTAAATTGGAATGAAAATACGGGCCAGAAATAAAAGAAGACAAAATAAAATTTATGACTTAAGTTTAGAACTTTGATGCGATATTGTTCGCATCCGGGGGGTATATAAGCAGAACAAGGCGCGGCCTACGCCAGTTTAGTTTGGAAGTGACATCCGAAGAAGGAAGAAGAAAAAGAAGAAAAGTAAAAAAGTGGAAGTAGTGAGTAAAAAGTGAAGTGTAATAGTGAGTGAAGTGAAGAGTTCAGTGCAGTAATTACGCGCGAGTGGCGTTTCCGCGCGTGACAGTACTGTGACGTTTACGCGTGTGACAGTGCAGTGACATTTTCGCGCGTGACAGTGCAGTGACGGTTCCACGCGCAAGACAGTGCAGTGACGTTACCGTGCGTGTAACAGTTCAGTGACATTCCCGCGAACATGGGATCCAAGCTAAAGGTCTGCTTTATTCTTTCAATCTTTTGCATTCCGAAATCACAAACGGTGCCCCCGATGTCTCTCGATAAAAACAGCTTAGTCCCGGAACGCGGCGAAAAATTTACTTTATGGGAGGCCATATTTGTTGTTATGACACTGACACTTCACAAGCCACAAGTGGCAGAATTCCGAACTAATCGTTCTACAATCTTACGTTAGCTAGTTTGTTAAACGTAACACATTGGACGATCTAGCTGACCGATTTTCAGTTATATTACAAAACCGAGCTGTAATGCCAAATAGCTAGAGTTTTTGAATAACAGCGGATTATACAATCCAACTGCGACATGTCTATTCGTTTGAACGCCGCACATAAGACACAGCTTGTTTAAGTTGCAAACAATAAAATAAAATCTAAAAGATCTTCTTCTTCTTATCGTGTGTTCGTGTGTGTTAGTGACTAACACAAGTGTCAGAGTTTTTAAACCGCCTTAAAGGCCTCTGACATGGTTTTAGGTAACGACCAATGTCAAAGACAGTGACCGGGTCCGACAGCTTAACGTGCCCTCCGAAGCACGGATCATCTTACTTATCAGACAGTCGTAACACAAAGTCGTTGCCCCCGCCGGGAATCGAACCCGCGACCTCCGGGTATGAGCCAAACGCTCTAACCATTACACCACGGAGGCAGTCTAAAAGGTTGAGAATATATTATTTACTAAAAGTTCAGCCTAAAAGAAAGTTTCATTACATTGCCTATACAAGCTGTTTTTCTATACCCACTGGCCGTTCCCCGCGTATTAATCCCGAGGGATTTTTTCACCCTTTTGTTTTTAATATCGAGCCGAGACCCTTGTCATTCATTATCTGGCTGCAAACAATGTTTGTACTAAATATTACAAGTCAAATTTAATTCTCTTGGTAACATTTTAGCTTCTGTGAGGCGGGAGTTTGTTTAGCTCACTGAATAGGCTTAATGATGGCTGACAAAATGTCATAGGCCTATCGATTAGATTGTTAAAAAATATTGTAAAAACGTTTTTTATTTTCGTCACGTCTAGTACGATTTTTACACAGTAATAGTAAATTACTACATAATTTGTGGCAATATTATTTTAATCAAAAGTTGGACCAGGTGTCGGATGACTGAAAATAAGCATTGCTGTTCAGCGTGGTAATGCCGCCAGCCTTTCGGGCACTCTACCGCAGGGCAATGATCTGCATGACGTTCTTATTTTAAGGTTTTTTATTATATTCTTTTAAAAGTAGATTTAACTTTCATGTTTCATTTAATTTTTAGTATAACTATTATATTTAGCGATGCGGCTAGCAACCCGTCACTGTATTGATTCCTTTCCATCTTCTCGCCCACCATGACGCTAAAAGTGGCTTTTGAGTCTTGCGGCCCTGGGCTCTGCATAGAGCCGCAAGACCTAAAATGCTCTGTCTGCCCCATTAGGGATAAAGACGTGATAGTATGTATGTATGTATGTATAATATTTATGATTGTTTTGTTCTATTTAAAATGAATATACCTGAAATTATCATCATCATAATCCAAGCGCTTTCACCCAGAGGTTTTACTCAGTTTTTTTTTATATCAAACCTTAAATAATCAGTAATATAATAAACCTTCTACTAAATTCAACTATAAAATAATTTATGCACATATTTTATACTCATTATCATCATCATCATGTCAGCCGCATAACTGCTGGACATAGGCCTCTCCCAAAGATTTCCAAAATGGCCGATCTAGAGCTTACATCAAGCGCCTTCCAGCGACGTTGGTCAGGTCGTCAGACCTCTTTGTGGGTGGGTGTCCTACGCTTCGCTTGCCAGTACGTGGTCGCTATTCGAGAACCTTTTTATACTCATAAAGACGAAGTACCTGGGCGACCGAGCTTTGCTCGCTTACATCTCAAACATTAACTAATTTTTTTTAAATTTGTCTAAAAACAATGCAAAATAAAAAATTATATATAAACTTAAACATAAAAAAAACAAAAGTAAGTCACCGAGTGGGATTCGAACCCGTAACACTCTTTCTAGCAGTCGGTATCCTTAACTGCTGAGCTAAAAACAAACCCCCATATACAAATTTCAGCGAATTCGTTAGAGCCGTTTTCGAGATTACAGAAATTTATAAATAAATAAATAAACATATATATATATATATATATATATATATATATATATATATATATATATATATATATATATATATATATATATATATATATAAAAATAAATATACAAGAATTGCTCGTTTAAAGATATAAAATAAAGAACATTCCTCAATGAGAATTTTTCATTGGTTAAATACAGTACCTATGCTGATATAGACAATTCATCATCATCATCGGGTCATTTTGTCTCTACTGCAGGAGCACGACCCTCTCTGTACTACCAGAGCTATACTTAGCCAGAGCAGCCAGAGGACTTGGCCTTCACTCTCCTCGATAGCAAGACGGGTTGGAGAAGTCTCACTGATAGACAAATATCAGCAAAGATATAAACCTCTTATTAACATCCATCATTCCCCCACCATTTTTCATCAAAATTACCAACGGATCCTCGACCTAAATCAAACAAGGCTTAGGGAATTGTTTTTTAACCAAAATCTCATTAGCGGAAACTTTTTAACAACCAACCGCTGAGATTTTGTTTCTGATAAAAAGTTACTCCCTGTACATCTTAGTATTTCTAATTTTACTAATTATCGTACGAATAGTGAACAAAGTTTTTGAGAAGAAAGAAATGAATACAGAAGCAGATATAACAGATAAAAGTAAAACTTTACTAAATCAAACAAAATAAATAAAAAAGGAAAACTAGAAATAATGTCGTGCAGGTCATTGATTAATTAATTATTAAAAAATGTTATTTATTTTGTATTTCAAATCATCATCATCATATCAGCGTCAGGAAGTCTACTGCTGCACATAGGCCTCCCCCAAGGATTTCCAAAACGACCAATCGGTAGTGGCCTGCATCCAGCGCCATCCCTTTATGTTATATATATATATATATATATATTACTTAATTTCAAAGTAAAAATTGTATCAACGACGTAACGGCCTGGCCACAGCCACTGGCGGTGCGGATCGCGGTGCGGCAGGAGGCGCGGCGTGCGGCGCGGTGTGCGGTGGTATGCCGCGGCGGCGTCAGCGGTGGACGTATTTAGAGAACAGCTAACTATTACAATGGAAGGAAACTGTTGTTTTTTTTCGATCCACAATTTTTTCATAACTTGCCTATATTTATGATTTAGATTTTTTTACATCCATGATGCTGGTCTAATCAGTATTTCACTTATAAATTGCTCCGAATTCATTATTTATATAAGTTTTCCGTGCGTTAAAAACAAAATGATTTGTTTCGGTCGCGCGACGCTGATTACGTCCACCGCTGCCGCCGCTGACGCCGCTCCGAGCTGTGGCCACCTGAATACTCGCGCGTACATTTGTTTTATCCGCCCGCCGCGCGACTCACCCCGCGCCGCACGCCGCGCCGCAATACGCGTCGCCGGCAGCTGTGGCATACTTCATACGTTGTCTACCATTTGTTTTCGCCGCTCACCGCCTGCCGCGCCGCAATCCGCGCCTCCGTTGGCTGTGGCCGGGGAATTCAACATCAGCCCATTAGTTTATGCGCTACGTTACCACAGACAGATCCGGAATAATCGGTGAACATACATAAAAAAAGATCGCTATGCATTGATATCCTCCTACTTTTTGAAAGTGTAATTTTGTTAAAAAGGAAAGTATTAAAATATATTTTAAAAAAAGAAAATAAAAATCTACATGCAACTCCTTTAAATTCAGTACTTGCGAGAATCCATCATAAAAACCTAGACAAAAGCTCGGGTCTTCATTTAACTTGAGGGCTTTAACTTAGCTTTAATTAATTACTTCTTAGCTAATTGAATTGCGACTAGCTGGTCAGTTTAAGACTTGCTGAGTTTATTTTGTACTAAAGCCGTGAAGAATTGATCGAGTTAATAATCTAGGATGATAAAATCTTGAAGCCTATCCAAGGTCTACCCTTTAGGTTGCCGAGGTGAGACGGCAGTTGCTCTGTGTGAAGACCTCGTCAAAGCACCTAGGGTAGGCAGCGGACACCGGGTTTTGAAAATTTACCACTGGGGATGCAACTGGGAATACGGATTATTAATGATGATAAAAACGTGGAGCCTTCATTTGACTTAAATGAGCCTAAACTCGATGGAGTTGCGTCGTTTTATTACTAAATTTCCATCGACCACCTTTCGTCTACGTAATCAGACCCTAGGCATCGTCTACCACAAAGTGCTAGTCAAGACAAATCAAACGAGTCCAACTCAATGAGGTTATGTTGTTTTATAACTGAGTTCCGTCGAATAACTCTCGGCTCCATCATCAGAACAGCTCATTGACTTTATAATATTGTATTGTCATTCGATGTGCCGTGTAGTTTTCGGCAGAGTAGAATAGGGCCACTCTAAGTCCTCCCTTGGATGTCGTAGAAGGCGACTTAGGAAATACCAGCTAAACAAAGCTATAAATATTAATGAGACCTCTTCAACCCGTCTGCACAGCGTGGAGAGTGTAGGCCAAGTCCTCTGGCTGCTCTGGTAGCACAGAGAGGGTCGTGCTCCTGTAGTGGAGACAAAAAGACCTGATGATGATTACACAGATATGCAAAATTTCAGCTAAATCTATTGAGGATAACTGGTCAAAAATTGAGTTGCAAGATTTGACCTAAACAAAATTCATTCATACATGCAAACAGTATACATTGGTAGTAAAATAAAAGTTCGTGAAATGACGTCATCGAATAACCAATCACTTCTATAGGTACACAACTCTCACGTCAAAATATCGGAAGCTAACTTATGTATACAGACCACTCTTGAGCGGTCCCCCGAGTGTTGGAGCCAATCGCGAAGATTGCACAACTTGGGATTGGTTGTAGCTATCTATTGAAGCGAGGCATCTAAATATTCATCCCCATTGTAGGTACCTATAGACATATACAATGTAAGGACATACCCGGAATAAATCGTACCACGAGATATACCTTCTAAATAAATACTAAGTAACATTTACAAAATAAAATAACTAAATATAACTAACAATAAAACTACAATTAAACTAAATATTATAATACTAACATCCCCATTGTAGGTTAATCTATAGACATATCTCGTAATAAATCGTAACACGGGGTATACCTACTAGATCTTTATAGTATAATGAAATCCTAAACTTTTTATTATTTTATCACAGTCAAGATGTAAATTAATATAATTGATAAAAAACACGCGTGACCAGTGGGCTTGCCATTGTCTGGCTCAAAAACGGCAGCCTTCTGAGCACGGATTGGCTAAGGTTTTTTTTTATTTATAATTAAAGTTCTTAGTTTAGTTTTAGTTAGTTTTCTTGTTTATTTTATAATTAAATAAAATTAAAATAACAGACAAAACAAAAAAATAATCGGCTTTTTAAAGGCATTGATATGGTGCCTCTCAAAATGATTGATCTTTGAAAGAAGTAATTTTTTAAGAAGTAATTTAAATAAATAAACAAATAATCAATCAAATTAGTCTCCACGCCCGGGTGAGTGTCCGGCTATGACCTAGAATAGTTTTCCCTGGGCTCTCCACCCGTGCTAGAGTCGCAACTACAGGAAAACCTATGAAAATGTATTGTTGTTACCTTGCGAAAAATTATTGGGAGAAAAATGCAAGTAAAAAATAAATATTCAACCTAGAAGCGTCTCTTTTCCAGCTTCGAAATAAATTTTTTCGTGTATTCCGGATGTCCGGCTGTCCTCGATTACAATTTGCATTTCTCCACTGATTCTCGTGAAAATTTTTGAGCGAGTTGGATAAATAATATAGATTTTATTTTATTCAGGCTCAATTTTTTGTTTTTTTTTTAATTGCGAAAAAACTATAAATACCTGTGTGTTGAAACTATGTTCCTAAACTATAAAAAAAATTACTCGAGCGAATTTTTTAATTTATACAAGGTCTACAACTCATAGAGCCACTTGTTAGATATATACATAACAGTCTCAATTTTCAACTACTTTTAGGGTTCTGCACAAAAAGGGTAAAAACGGGACCCTATTACTATGACTCCGCTGTCCATCTGTCCGTCTGTCTACAGCTATATCTCATGAACCGTGATAGCTAGATATTTGAAATTTTCACAGATGATGTATTTCTGTTGCCGCCATAACAGCAAATACTAAAAACAGAATAAAGTTAATATTTAAGGAGGCTTTAACTTTTGTAATAACAATGAACCTGATTTTTTATAGATATTGGTACGGTTCACGCGCTAAACCGACACGCACTTGGCTGATTATTTAGGGATTGTATTACGTTGGTTTTCCCATTTTCCTCATTTGTTGTAGCTAAGCAAAAAAACTTAAACAAAAACACTCAGACCCTAACGTCTAAGCAGTTCTTAAAAAATCTATTATTATAATTATATTATAATTATATTATTATAATATATAAACCTACAATACCACTCACTGACTCACTCACTGATTGACATGGTTGTTTGCCCTGTTGCGGGGTTGGTGGGGTTAAGGTTGATGTGTGGCCGTATAGAGGGTGCTCCAGTGAGTACCAGAAAAATCTGACATTTGAAGATCTGCAGAAACCTGATGTGGAAGGGGTACGGCCTGCGAAAACGGTTAGAGTTAGGGGTGTGATTTTTTTACCAAAATGTAGGGGGTTGTAAGCAATTTGACGATCGTCATTTGTTATTTATTTTTTTTCAAAATCCAAGATGGCCGCCATACAAGGACAATTTTCCTCCATACAAACTTACCCATTTTCTAAACTGGAAACATATCTTAGCTTACCTCAACAGCCCCACGATGAACCGCGGGCTGCTTGCAGCCCGCGCAGCGCCCGAAAAGCTAGTTATAATATATAAACCTACATTACCACTGACTGACTGACTGATTGACATAGTTGTTTGCCCTGTTGCGGGGTTGGTGGGGTTTAGGTTGATATGTGGTCGTATAGAGGATGCTCCAGTGAGTACCAGAAAAATCTGACATTTTAGGATCTGTTGAATCCTGATGTGGAAGGGGTACGGCCTGCAAAGACGGTTGGGGTTGGGGGCGTGATTTTTTTTCCAAAATGTGGGGGGTTGCAAGCAATTTGACAAGCATCATTTGTTTTTTGATTTCTTTTAAAATTCAAGATGGCCGCCATACATGGACAATTCCCCTCCATACAAATTTTATACAAACGGCCCCCCAAGTAACTTGGCGCAGCCTGAGGCCGAAGGCCGAAGGCGAAGCGCCCCCGCGAGGCCGCAGGCCGAGCTGTGGAGTGAGGGCGAAGCCCGAGCTCCCCCCCCCCTTTGACCCCCCCCCCCCCCCCCCCCCTACAAGTAATTTTCACGAGGCTGCAGGCCGAGTGATGCGAGCCCGAAGGGCGAGCTGCGGGCGAGGGCGAAGCCCGAGCCACTATCACAAAGCGCAGCTTTTGTTTTTTTTTTTGGAAATCCAAGATGGTCGCCGTAAGTCAACTGCTTGCGATTTGGCTGAAAATCGATATCTATATGTAACTTGACCCAAAAAACCTAAATTCAATATTTTTTTTGGAATCCAAGATGGCGTCTGGATTTTAGAAAGTTAAACTTATTTCTTTTATAACGTCTCACTGGGACTTTGTAGGGGTCTGAAATTTTGCATGTGGGGGTAAAGCACCCCGCGGAACTCGAAACTGCTTTCCGATTTTGGATCCAAGATGGCCGCCCCCACACATATTATGATGTTACCTTTACTGACTGCAATTTGTACCCATTTTCTGAACTGAAAACATGTCTTACCCTACCTCAACAGCCGCACGAAAGACCGCGGGCTGCTTGCAGCCCGCGCAGCGTCCGAAAAGCTAGTTATAATATATAAACCTACATTACCACTGACTGACTCACTGACTGATTGACATAGTTGTTTGCCCTGTTGCGGGGTTGGTGGGGTTTAGGTTGATGTGTGGTCGTATAGAGGGTGCTCCAGTGAGTACCAGAAAAATCTGACATTTGAGGATTTGCGGAAACTTGATGTGGAAGGGGTACGGCCTGCGAAAACGGTTGGGGTTAGGGGTGTGATTTTTTTTCCATAATGTAGAAGATTATAAGCAATTTGACGAACGTCATTTGTTTTTTTATTTTTTTCAAAATCCAAGATGGCCGCCATACAAGGACAATTTTCCTCCATACAAACTTACCCATTTTCTGAGCTGGAAACATACCTTAGCCTACCTCAACAGCCCCACGATGAACCGCGGGCTGCTTGCAGCCCGCGCAGCGCCCGAAAAGCTAGTTATAATATATAAACCTACATTACCACTGACTGACTCACTGACTGATTGACATAGTTGTTTGCCCTGTTGCGGGGTTGGTGGGGTTTAGGTTGATGTGTGGTCGTATAGAGGGTGCTCTAGTGAGTACCAGAAAAATCTGACATTTGAGGATCTGCGGAAACCTGATGTGGAAGGGGTACGGCCTGCGAAAACGGTTAGAGTTAGGGGCGTGATTTTTTTTCCAAAATGTAAGGGGTTGTAAGCAATTTGACGACCGTCATTTGTTTTTTAATTTTTTTCAAAATCCAAGATGGCCGCCATACAAGGACAATTTTCCTCCATACAAATTTCATACAAACGGCCACCCCAAGTAACTAGGCGCAGCCAGAGGCCAAAAGCCAAAAGCAAAGGCCACCCCCGCGAGGCCGCAGGCCGAGCTGCGGGCGAGGGCGAAGCCCGAGCCACTCCCCCCTCCCCCTTGAATCCCCCCTAAGTAATCTTCACGAGGCCGGAGGCCGAGCGATGCGAGCCCGAAGGGCGAGCTGCGGGCGAGGGCGAAGCCCGAGCCACTTCCTCAAGCGCAGTCCAATTTTTTTTAATTTTTGAAAATCCAAGATGGCCGCCGAAAGTCAACTGCTTGCGATTTAACTGAAAATCGATATCTATATGTAGTTTGAGCCCAGAAATCCAAATTTAATATTTTTTTTGGAATTCAAGATGGCGTCTGGATTTTAGAAAATTTCACTTTTTTCGTTCATAACGTCTCACTGGGACTTCGTAGGGGTCTGAAATTTTGCATGTGGGGGTAAAGCACCCCGCGGAACTCGAAACTGGATTCAGATTTTGGATCCAAGATGGCCGCCTCCACACATATTTTCATCTTTTCTTTACTGACTGCAGTGTTTACCCATTTTCTAAACTGGAAACATTTTTTAGCCTACCTCAACAGCCGCACGAAAAACCGCGGGCTGCTTGCAGCCCGCGCAGCGCCCGAAAAGCTAGTTATTTATAATATATAAACCTACAATACCACTGACTCACTGATTGACATAGTTGTTTGCCCTGTTGCGGGGTTGGTGGGGTTTAGGTTGATGTGTGGTCGAATAGAGGGTGCTCCAGTGAGTACCAGAAAAATCTGACATTTGAGGATTTGCAGAAACCTAATGTGGAAGGGGTACGGCCTGCAAAAACGGTTGGGGTTAGGGGCGTCATTATTTTTCCATAATGTAGAAGATTATAAGCAATTTGACGAGCGTCATTTGTTTTTTGATTTTTTTCTAAATCCAAGATGGCCGCCATACATGTACATTTCCCCTCCATACAAATTTCGTACAAACGGCCTCCTAAGTAACTTGGCGCAGCCTGAGGCCGAAGGCCGAAGGTGAAACGTCCCCGCGAGGCCGCAGGCCGAGCTGCGGAGCGAGGGCGAAGCCCGAGCTCCCCCCCCCCCCTCCCCCTTTGACCCCCCCCCCCCTATAAGTAATTCTCACGAGGCCGTAGGCCGAGTGATGCGAGCCCGAAGGGCGAGCTGCGGGCGAGGGCGTAGCCCGAGCCACTATCACAAAGCGCAGCGTCTTTTTTTTTTGGAAATCCAAGATGGCCGCCGAAAGTCAACTGCCTCCGATTTGGCTGAAAATCGATATCTTTATGTAATTTGACCCCAAAAACCTAAATTCAATATTTTTTTTGGAATCCAAGATGGCGTCTGAATTTTAGAAAATTAAAATTATTTCGTTTATAACGTCTCACTGGGACTTCCTCGGGGTCTGAAATTTTGTACATGGGGGTAAAGCACAACGCGGAACTCAAAACTGCAATCAGTTTTTGGATCCAAGATGGCCGCCCCCACACATATTTTGATGTTTCTTTTACTGACTGCAGTTTTTACCCATTTTCTGAACTGGAAACATGTCTTACCCTACCTCAACAGCCGCACGAAAGACCGCGGGCTGCTTGCAGCCCGCGCAGTGCCCGAAAAGCTAGTTATAATATATAAACCTACATTACCACTGACTCACTCACTCACTGACAGAGTTGTTTGCCCTGTTGCGGGGTTGGTGGGGTTTAGGTTGATGTACGGTCGTATAGAGGGTGCTCCAGTGAGTATCAGAAAAATCTGACATTTGAAGATCTGCAGAAACCTGATGTGGAAGGGGTACGGCCTGCGAAAACGGTTAGGGTTAGGGGTGTGATTTTTTTTCCATAATGTAGAAGATTATAAGCAATTTGACGACCGTCATTCGTTTTTTTATTTTTTTCAAAATTCAATATGGCCGCCATACAACGACAATTGTCCTCCATACAAACTTACCCATTTTCTCAACTGGAAACATATCTTTGCCTACCTCAACAGCCCCACGATGAACCGCGGGCTGCTTGCAGCCCGCGCAGCTCCCGAAAAGCTAGTTATAATATATAAACCTACATTACCACTGACTGACTCACTCACTGACAGAGTTGTTTGCCCTGTTGCGGGGTTGGTGGGGTTTAGGTTGATGTACGGTCGTATAGAGGGTGCTCCAGTGAGTACCAGAAAAATCTGACATTTGAGGATCTGCGGAAACCTGATGTGGAAGGGGTACGGCCTGCGAAGACGGTTAGGGTTAGGGGTGTGATTTTTTTTCCAAAATGTAGGGGGTTGTGAGCAATTTGACGAGCGTCATTTGTTTTTTGATTTTTTTCAAAATCCAAGATGGCCGCCATACATGGACAATTCCCCTCCATACAAAATTCATACAAACGGCCCCCCAAGTAACTTGGCGCAGCCAGAGACCAAAGACCAAAAGCAAAGCCGTCCACCGCGAGGCCGCAGGTCGAGCTGCGGGCGAGGGCGAAGCCCGAGCCACTTCCCCCCCCCCTTGACCCCCCCCCCCCCCCTCCAATTAACTTTCACGAGGCCGGAGGCCGAGTGATGCGAGCCCGTAGGGCGAGCTGCGGGCGAGGGCGAAGCCCGAGCCACACCCACAAGGGCCGCTTTTTTTTTGTTAATTTTGGAAATCCAAGATGGCCGCCGAAAGTCAACTGCTTGCGATTGGACTGAAAATCGATATTTATATGTAACTTGACCCCAAAAATCTAAATTCAATATTTTTTTTTGGATCCAAGATGGCGTCTGGATTTTATAAAATTAAACTTATTTCGTTTATAACGTCTCACTGGGACTTCGTAGGGGTCTGAAATTTTGCATGTTGGGGTAAAGCACCCCGCGGAACTCGGAACTGGAATCAGATTTTCGATCCAAGATGGTCGCCCCCACACATATTTTGATGTTTCCTTTACTGACTGCAGTTTTTACCCAATTTCTCAACTGGACATGTTCTTTAGCCCACCTCAACAGCCGCACGAAAAACCGCGGGCTGCTTGCAGCCCGCGCAGCGCCCGAAAAGCTAGTTATAATATATAAACCTACAATACCACTGACTGACTCACTGACAGAGTTGTTTGCCCTGTTGCGGGGTTGGTGGGGTTTAGGTTGATGTGCGGTCGTATAGAGGGTGCTCCAGTGAGTACCAGAAAAATCTGACATTTGAGGATCTGCGGAAACCTGATGTGGAAGGGGTACGGCCTGCAAAAACGGTTGGGGTTAGGGGTGTGATTTTTTTTCCATAATGTAGAAGATTATAAGCAATTTGACGACCGTCATTTGTTTTTTTATTTTTTTCAAAATCCAAGTTGGCCGCCATACATAGACAATTTCCCTCCATACAAATTTCATACAAACAATCCAAGTAAGCGCAGCCTGAGGCCGGAGGCCGAAGGCGAAGCCCCACCGCGAGGCCGCAGGCCGAGCTGCGGAGCGAGGGCGAAGCCCGAGCTCCCCCCCCCACCTTTGACCACCCCTCCCCCCCCAAGTAATCCTCACGAAGCCGAAGGCCGAGTGATGCGAGCCCGTAGGGCGAGCTGCGGGCGAGGGCGAAGCCCGAGCCACTTCCACCAAGCACCGCGTCGTTTTTTTTTTACCAATCCAAGATGGCCGCCGAAAGTCATCTGCCTCCGATTTGGCTGAAAATCGATATCTATATGTATTTTGATCCCAAAAATTCAAATTTAAAGTTTTTTTTGGAATCCAAGATGGCGTCTGGATTTAAGAAAATTTAACTTATTTCGTTCATTACGTCTCACTAGGACTTCGTAGAGGTCTGAAATTTTGGACATGGGGGTAAAGCACCCCGCGAAACTGGAATCAGATTTTGGATCCAAGATGGCCGCCCCCACACATATTATGATGTTTCCTTTACTGACTGCAGTTTTTACCCATTTTCTCAAGTGGACATGTTATTTAGCCCACCTCAACAGCTGCACGAAAAACCGCGGGCTGCTTGCAGCCCGCGCAGCGCCCGAAAAGCTAGTTTTAATATAAACTCAGCATTTCTATGAAATTTCCCCGATCCCGTATTTAAAAGCGTATTTTTAGAGTTAAACTTTTGTTTTCGTTGGTATTGTTAGAAAACAATTAGGGGGATATTTTATTTCAGTGTATTGTTATAGGAAAGTTATTATTCGTTGACGACGTCCAATACCTTTGTCTGATTGAATACAGATACTCTGTGACACACAGACGATTTTGTAGTCAAGCAAACCGACTTTCGTTTTGTGGAAAAAAATCGACTTGAAATAAGTCATCATAAGGTCTTTTAAGTCTCCACTGCAGGAGTACGACTTTCGCTGTACTACTATAGCCATACTTGGGCAGAGCATCCAGAGGATTTGGCCTTCTAGCCGGCGTGGAGAGCTAGTCAGCAGTGTTGGAGAGGTCTTACTGATATTTTCTAAGCTTTGTTTAGCTTGTATTTCCTAAGTCATCTTCTACGACATCTACAAGAAGACCTAGAGTGGTCCTATTCTACTCCGCTAGAAACCACACGGCGAAATTATTAGGTGTGTATATATGCTGCCAGCATTTTGGGCACTTTGCCACGATTTGGCGCCTTTGATTAAATTTTCTATCTAATTTTAATATCTAAACTAACTTGTAGTTATCTAGCGGATTCATCAATTTTCAGTGTCGAGGTTTGCAGAGAATACGCATGTTTTCCAGCCAGAGTTTACCTATGTCTTGAATATTTTATAAAACTTAAAATAATACTTACATGAAAATGTATATTCAGAAAGATTTCAATAAATTCTCTCTAAGTATACATTTTTATGTTATACATACATACAAACTATCACGTCTTGATCCCTAATGGGGCAGACAGAGCATTTCGAGTCTTGCGCCTCTAAGCAGATAGAGCCCAGGGCTGTGAGACTCAAAGGCCACTTTTTGCTTGATGTGAACAAGAAAGTGAATGAAGGAATCAAAATAGTGATGGGTTGCTAGCGGCATCGCCTACAAACATGATTCGGTTTTTTTTGCCTATTCCCTCGATCTTCTCCTACGATATGCCCGGACAGAAAATCAGCTGTACATTCTTAGTTTTTTTCTTTTATCCCAGACCAGCATGTAAGTATGTTAATAATTTTTTGAGTTAAAGGGAAAATTCAACATGTAGGTAAAGGGACAACTCAGATATCTCCTTGGCCCACTGTTCGTTCCCTGCTCGGTACAGCCGTGTGTCCCAGTCACCATTAATAGGATCAGATGTAATTTTCTCGTATTTTGTATCTATTTCCATCGACAATTAATGTTCTGTTACATTGTCCCGGCTCTAATGGATACCTTGTCTTTGTGTCTCGTGATTTCTTTGTTATAATGCTGTTGCTTTGATTAATTGAAGGCCTAAGAATAGTTAAATACTTTCTGCGCGAAAACTTTTTAGGAGATAGAAGATACTCAGTAATAATGGACTTAGGTTAGGTTTGTTGTTTTTTTTTAAATTATTAATTATTTTTAGTGCACTTTGTTCTCTTTCCATCTTTACTTCCACCATCATGCTTAATGTAGTCTTTGGATTTTCTCTAGGCTCTGTTTTTCCCGTTAGAATTAACGGCGTGATAGTTTATGTACATATACGAGTATGTATGTACAAAACACAAAATATAATCCAAAATATAAAAAAAAATCGACAAAAGAAAATTATTACATATACGATTGCAACACGATTTAATTTTAAAAACTAAAACCCGACTACGGAAAAATTAGGAACTAAAGCTAATTATATATACTTTATTTTTGAAAGTAAGATTCGATTTATTTTATTTTTAGTATCCTACTTTTAGGCTATAGAGCGCGCCATATTTAGTTTATTGTGACGTCACAAAGCTTATAACTAGCGCGCAGCTAAGATGCCCTGAACGATACCTTACTTGTTAAGATACCATGCACATAATAGAAGATACGAGAACAGATGAACATAAATAGTGGTGAAACACATACGCCTCCTTTTGTCTTCGCCGTAGTTGGGTGAAAAGAACAAATATAAAACAAAACACGTATCAATTAATCCCGACCGTGCAAAAGAACAAATGGACGACACAAAGACACTTGTATCCATTAGAGACAATGAGACCGCCTCACAAGGATATTAATTGCTGATACAATGGATTCGATTACGGAAAATATTTGTTGTTCGCAATACTGCTTTTGATTACTTTGATTTCATTATTATTCGAAGCACATTGGATGTTATCAGTCTTATTTTATTAAACTTCATTAAGGTTTTGCCTTCGCAGGTTATTTAAGAAATCACGTTATTAATTTTTAGTAGTTATCTTAAATTAGTAGGACTAAGATACTACCGTACCACAAGGTAGTGTTCTTACTTCCTTTGAATCGTAGATGTGACAGACTTTAAATCGCATTACTGTTTCTTTTTATAATGAAAATTAACTATAGCATGGCTTTATGAATAATAAAATATAAAATAATACAAGCCCACAAGCGCAGCCAAGAATACCCATCTACTAGGTGGTCGGGCGACCTGAGCAAGGTTGCAGGTATATGCTGTTGGTAGGCCATTTCTGAACAAGTGGTAATGAAAATGATATATTTAAAAGTGGATAGCTACAAAAGGGAGAAACACAGAGAAAAGTAAGGAAAAAAATATGAAATCAGATAAGTATGAAGACAGCGGGGGCTAATACTGAAATGGATCTAAAGTTAAAGAGCGTATTGACTCAAACTGATGAGGAAAAGGCGAAAGATATTTTTTCAAAACAAAAACTCACTTCACCCCCGAACTACACAACTGATTTTGATAACATTTCTATGGAACCAAGTAATAAGTATACCCTTTCAAACAGAATAAGAATTTAATAGATCAATCAAGGCGTCTTCGAATAATCGGTGAGCAAATATGAAAAAACATCGCGACTTATTGATAACCTCCTACTTTTTTTGAAGTCGGTTGAAAAGGTAGAAGAAATAGAGGAAGAAATAAGATTGTTGCTGAAATCTTCCTATTTTTAATCAGTCAACAACACAACAAGCAGTTACACTGGGCAGGACACTTATTGTTCCGTTACATTCTGTTTTGTGGCATTATCATAGGAAAATAGTTACCGCGAAGTGACAGAAATCTCCGCCCTTTGCGGATCTTGTATTTCCATTATGATATTGTCGTCTTGCTTTGGTCAAAGTTCTGTAACTTTGTCGTTGTAGAAAAAAGGGACTTTATCTGCTAACTATTCATATGTTAGCTATATATTGAGAAGTAAATAAAAGAACTGTAACTCAAAGGACTGATATAATAAGGAGAAAGATTACAAAGAAATGGTTTTTGAGCCGTTGATGATGTCTATGTATTTGAAGTTATTCCCCCGGTGTTTCCCGCTTAGGGATTGCGATTGGGATTGATTGTGTTATCTTTAGTTTTTTTTATTTTTAACAGTCATCATAGGAATAAACCTCAACTGTTTTCTGTAACGATATCGAACCGCGCATATAAATTAATAACAAAACACTGTTTTAATGGACATTAAGTAAATTTATTTACTCGTATTTTTAACCCATACCTGACAAAAAAGGGTTTTATAAATGACTCCAATGTCTAGACAAACACTACATTCAAACCAAGTCATAAAAGTCCTTTTTTTATAATAAGACGGTAAAAGTTTGCCAATCTCACACAACCTCACTACATTCTAAGCCCAAGCATTTATTCACTGTGACAAGGCAAATGTAATTTCGCTTGTGACCACCCTTTTTGTCCGTTGTGTCCCTTGTACTGAACTTGCTATAATAGGGTGCCCACGCACGGAACATTTTATTGTGTGGTTAAATTATTTTCTTATTCCCTGAGATAAAGGACTACCAAGGTGTTATAATTGTTACTTTTGTGAGGGGTCAAGTGACATCTTTAGGTAGATTATTTGTGATAAGGACATTTCACCTCACGTC
This sequence comes from Acrobasis consociella, assembly GCA_963555685.1. NCBI lineage: Eukaryota > Metazoa > Arthropoda > Insecta > Lepidoptera > Pyralidae > Acrobasis > Acrobasis consociella. The sequence goes on from OY743118.1 coordinate 3,602,964, forward strand.
ATCTGTTTGTTTCGAAGAAAAAACAATAATAAAATATAGGTAGGTACTAGTTTCTTTTCCTTCTGTCATGTCATCATCATCAGGACTTTTAGTGTCCACTGCAGGAGCACGACCCTATTTGTACTACCAGAGATATACTTGGCCAGAGCAGCTAAATAACTTGGCCTACACTCTCCTCGCTGGCCAGACGGGTTGGTGAGGTCTCATTGGTGTTTATAAGCTTTGTTCAGCTTACTTTTCCTTCAGTGTAGATCGTAAAATCCGATCAAGGGGATAGTAGAGAACCATAAGGAAGTTTTACTTATATAATGATTTTAGCTTACTTCCCTTCTCTCGTTTCATTTAGTGTTTTCTTTATCAACATACACACACTATTACGTCCCTATCCCTTACAGGGTCGATAGAGCATTAGGGTCTTGCGGTTCTAAACAGGTAGAGCCCAGGGCCGCAGGTATCAAAGGCTACCACTTTTAGCATGATGGTGGCCGAGAAGGTGGAAAAAGGAATTAAAATAGTAATGGATATCTAGCCGCATCACCTTACATTATTTTTTCCCATTCCCATGATCGACTTTTACAATCTGCATAGTAATAAGTGCAGCTATTATGTTTTGACGTGACAACGTCTTAAATTAGGTTGCGGCTGGGAGTCACTTATGAAAAAGTGTAACGCTCGGTAACGTTACGATGAGTCACCGAACGAGAGAGAGGCCCGCCGAATGCCTTGCGTCTCTCTCCCACTCAACTATGATCGCGTTGTCACGTAAAACTTTCGCCCGTATACCGACTTTACAGGCAACCAATTTTTTTTCTTTAACCCCAAACTACAAATGCAAATGGAAACGATCCTACTAATATTATAAAAGCGAAAGTTTGTAAGTATGGATGGATGTTTGTAACTCTTTCACGTCAAAACCACCGAATGTATTTTAATGAAACTTTACAATAACATAGCTTATACATCAGAATAACACATAGGCTACAATTTATAAAGATACTGCGCAGACGAAGTCGCGGGTACCAGCTAGTTTTTTTATATAAATTGACGTGTATATTTTAAGTAATAGTTTTAATTTATAGAATACTTTTAGTTTTATGTAATTTTATCAAAATGATTACGATATGTTAAATAAAGATAATTCTTAATTTTTATTAAAATTAAAATGGAAACGAGCTAGAAAGTAAGCAAAATTTGCATTTATCGTATGAAACCGACGATTACCGTCGCTTTTCCTTGAAGAAACAAAAGAAGTCAAAGTAAATCTAGGTTAAGTCGGTAAACCGCCTTATCTTGAATGCTAGCAGCTGTTCATGGCTTGACTAAGTCGCGGGAAATATTTTAAAATGGTTTGTTATACTTAAGTAACAATTTTTTATTAACTAGAAATACATTAAATTTCGACCTCCGTGGCGTAGTGGTCAACATGCTAGTCCTCCACCTAAAGGTCCCGGGTTCGATCAGGGCAAGTTGGAAAATGGCCTTTTTCAAATTGCCCTGGGTCTTGGATGTTTATCTATATATGTATTTGTTATAAAATATAGAATCGTTGAGGTAGTATCCCATAACACAAGTCTCGAACTTACTTTGGGGCTAGCTCAATCAATGTAATTTGTCCCTATATATTTATTTATTTACTACTTTGACCCCCCCCCCCCCCCCCCCTACAAGTAATTTTCACGAGGCTGCAGGCCGAGTGATGCGAGCCCGAAGGGCGAGCTGCGGGCGAGGGCGAAGCCCGAGCCACTATCACAAAGCGCAGCTTTTGTTTTTTTTTTTGGAAATCCAAGATGGTCGCCGTAAGTCAACTGCTTGCGATTTGGCTGAAAATCGATATCTATATGTAACTTGACCCAAAAAACCTAAATTCAATATTTTTTTTGGAATCCAAGATGGCGTCTGGATTTTAGAAAGTTAAACTTATTTCTTTTATAACGTCTCACTGGGACTTTGTAGGGGTCTGAAATTTTGCATGTGGGGGTAAAGCACCCCGCGGAACTCGAAACTGCTTTCCGATTTTGGATCCAAGATGGCCGCCCCCACACATATTATGATGTTACCTTTACTGACTGCAATTTGTACCCATTTTCTGAACTGAAAACATGTCTTACCCTACCTCAACAGCCGCACGAAAGACCGCGGGCTGCTTGCAGCCCGCGCAGCGTCCGAAAAGCTAGTTATAATATATAAACCTACATTACCACTGACTGACTCACTGACTGATTGACATAGTTGTTTGCCCTGTTGCGGGGTTGGTGGGGTTTAGGTTGATGTGTGGTCGTATAGAGGGTGCTCCAGTGAGTACCAGAAAAATCTGACATTTGAGGATTTGCGGAAACTTGATGTGGAAGGGGTACGGCCTGCGAAAACGGTTGGGGTTAGGGGTGTGATTTTTTTTCCATAATGTAGAAGATTATAAGCAATTTGACGAACGTCATTTGTTTTTTTATTTTTTTCAAAATCCAAGATGGCCGCCATACAAGGACAATTTTCCTCCATACAAACTTACCCATTTTCTGAGCTGGAAACATACCTTAGCCTACCTCAACAGCCCCACGATGAACCGCGGGCTGCTTGCAGCCCGCGCAGCGCCCGAAAAGCTAGTTATAATATATAAACCTACATTACCACTGACTGACTCACTGACTGATTGACATAGTTGTTTGCCCTGTTGCGGGGTTGGTGGGGTTTAGGTTGATGTGTGGTCGTATAGAGGGTGCTCTAGTGAGTACCAGAAAAATCTGACATTTGAGGATCTGCGGAAACCTGATGTGGAAGGGGTACGGCCTGCGAAAACGGTTAGAGTTAGGGGCGTGATTTTTTTTCCAAAATGTAAGGGGTTGTAAGCAATTTGACGACCGTCATTTGTTTTTTAATTTTTTTCAAAATCCAAGATGGCCGCCATACAAGGACAATTTTCCTCCATACAAATTTCATACAAACGGCCACCCCAAGTAACTAGGCGCAGCCAGAGGCCAAAAGCCAAAAGCAAAGGCCACCCCCGCGAGGCCGCAGGCCGAGCTGCGGGCGAGGGCGAAGCCCGAGCCACTCCCCCCTCCCCCTTGAATCCCCCCTAAGTAATCTTCACGAGGCCGGAGGCCGAGCGATGCGAGCCCGAAGGGCGAGCTGCGGGCGAGGGCGAAGCCCGAGCCACTTCCTCAAGCGCAGTCCAATTTTTTTTAATTTTTGAAAATCCAAGATGGCCGCCGAAAGTCAACTGCTTGCGATTTAACTGAAAATCGATATCTATATGTAGTTTGAGCCCAGAAATCCAAATTTAATATTTTTTTTGGAATTCAAGATGGCGTCTGGATTTTAGAAAATTTCACTTTTTTCGTTCATAACGTCTCACTGGGACTTCGTAGGGGTCTGAAATTTTGCATGTGGGGGTAAAGCACCCCGCGGAACTCGAAACTGGATTCAGATTTTGGATCCAAGATGGCCGCCTCCACACATATTTTCATCTTTTCTTTACTGACTGCAGTGTTTACCCATTTTCTAAACTGGAAACATTTTTTAGCCTACCTCAACAGCCGCACGAAAAACCGCGGGCTGCTTGCAGCCCGCGCAGCGCCCGAAAAGCTAGTTATTTATAATATATAAACCTACAATACCACTGACTCACTGATTGACATAGTTGTTTGCCCTGTTGCGGGGTTGGTGGGGTTTAGGTTGATGTGTGGTCGAATAGAGGGTGCTCCAGTGAGTACCAGAAAAATCTGACATTTGAGGATTTGCAGAAACCTAATGTGGAAGGGGTACGGCCTGCAAAAACGGTTGGGGTTAGGGGCGTCATTATTTTTCCATAATGTAGAAGATTATAAGCAATTTGACGAGCGTCATTTGTTTTTTGATTTTTTTCTAAATCCAAGATGGCCGCCATACATGTACATTTCCCCTCCATACAAATTTCGTACAAACGGCCTCCTAAGTAACTTGGCGCAGCCTGAGGCCGAAGGCCGAAGGTGAAACGTCCCCGCGAGGCCGCAGGCCGAGCTGCGGAGCGAGGGCGAAGCCCGAGCTCCCCCCCCCCCCTCCCCCTTTGACCCCCCCCCCCCCTATAAGTAATTCTCACGAGGCCGTAGGCCGAGTGATGCGAGCCCGAAGGGCGAGCTGCGGGCGAGGGCGTAGCCCGAGCCACTATCACAAAGCGCAGCGTCTTTTTTTTTTGGAAATCCAAGATGGCCGCCGAAAGTCAACTGCCTCCGATTTGGCTGAAAATCGATATCTTTATGTAATTTGACCCCAAAAACCTAAATTCAATATTTTTTTTGGAATCCAAGATGGCGTCTGAATTTTAGAAAATTAAAATTATTTCGTTTATAACGTCTCACTGGGACTTCCTCGGGGTCTGAAATTTTGTACATGGGGGTAAAGCACAACGCGGAACTCAAAACTGCAATCAGTTTTTGGATCCAAGATGGCCGCCCCCACACATATTTTGATGTTTCTTTTACTGACTGCAGTTTTTACCCATTTTCTGAACTGGAAACATGTCTTACCCTACCTCAACAGCCGCACGAAAGACCGCGGGCTGCTTGCAGCCCGCGCAGTGCCCGAAAAGCTAGTTATAATATATAAACCTACATTACCACTGACTCACTCACTCACTGACAGAGTTGTTTGCCCTGTTGCGGGGTTGGTGGGGTTTAGGTTGATGTACGGTCGTATAGAGGGTGCTCCAGTGAGTATCAGAAAAATCTGACATTTGAAGATCTGCAGAAACCTGATGTGGAAGGGGTACGGCCTGCGAAAACGGTTAGGGTTAGGGGTGTGATTTTTTTTCCATAATGTAGAAGATTATAAGCAATTTGACGACCGTCATTCGTTTTTTTATTTTTTTCAAAATTCAATATGGCCGCCATACAACGACAATTGTCCTCCATACAAACTTACCCATTTTCTCAACTGGAAACATATCTTTGCCTACCTCAACAGCCCCACGATGAACCGCGGGCTGCTTGCAGCCCGCGCAGCTCCCGAAAAGCTAGTTATAATATATAAACCTACATTACCACTGACTGACTCACTCACTGACAGAGTTGTTTGCCCTGTTGCGGGGTTGGTGGGGTTTAGGTTGATGTACGGTCGTATAGAGGGTGCTCCAGTGAGTACCAGAAAAATCTGACATTTGAGGATCTGCGGAAACCTGATGTGGAAGGGGTACGGCCTGCGAAGACGGTTAGGGTTAGGGGTGTGATTTTTTTTCCAAAATGTAGGGGGTTGTGAGCAATTTGACGAGCGTCATTTGTTTTTTGATTTTTTTCAAAATCCAAGATGGCCGCCATACATGGACAATTCCCCTCCATACAAAATTCATACAAACGGCCCCCCAAGTAACTTGGCGCAGCCAGAGACCAAAGACCAAAAGCAAAGCCGTCCACCGCGAGGCCGCAGGTCGAGCTGCGGGCGAGGGCGAAGCCCGAGCCACTTCCCCCCCCCCTTGACCCCCCCCCCCCCCTCCAATTAACTTTCACGAGGCCGGAGGCCGAGTGATGCGAGCCCGTAGGGCGAGCTGCGGGCGAGGGCGAAGCCCGAGCCACACCCACAAGGGCCGCTTTTTTTTTGTTAATTTTGGAAATCCAAGATGGCCGCCGAAAGTCAACTGCTTGCGATTGGACTGAAAATCGATATTTATATGTAACTTGACCCCAAAAATCTAAATTCAATATTTTTTTTTGGATCCAAGATGGCGTCTGGATTTTATAAAATTAAACTTATTTCGTTTATAACGTCTCACTGGGACTTCGTAGGGGTCTGAAATTTTGCATGTTGGGGTAAAGCACCCCGCGGAACTCGGAACTGGAATCAGATTTTCGATCCAAGATGGTCGCCCCCACACATATTTTGATGTTTCCTTTACTGACTGCAGTTTTTACCCAATTTCTCAACTGGACATGTTCTTTAGCCCACCTCAACAGCCGCACGAAAAACCGCGGGCTGCTTGCAGCCCGCGCAGCGCCCGAAAAGCTAGTTATAATATATAAACCTACAATACCACTGACTGACTCACTGACAGAGTTGTTTGCCCTGTTGCGGGGTTGGTGGGGTTTAGGTTGATGTGCGGTCGTATAGAGGGTGCTCCAGTGAGTACCAGAAAAATCTGACATTTGAGGATCTGCGGAAACCTGATGTGGAAGGGGTACGGCCTGCAAAAACGGTTGGGGTTAGGGGTGTGATTTTTTTTCCATAATGTAGAAGATTATAAGCAATTTGACGACCGTCATTTGTTTTTTTATTTTTTTCAAAATCCAAGTTGGCCGCCATACATAGACAATTTCCCTCCATACAAATTTCATACAAACAATCCAAGTAAGCGCAGCCTGAGGCCGGAGGCCGAAGGCGAAGCCCCACCGCGAGGCCGCAGGCCGAGCTGCGGAGCGAGGGCGAAGCCCGAGCTCCCCCCCCCACCTTTGACCACCCCTCCCCCCCCAAGTAATCCTCACGAAGCCGAAGGCCGAGTGATGCGAGCCCGTAGGGCGAGCTGCGGGCGAGGGCGAAGCCCGAGCCACTTCCACCAAGCACCGCGTCGTTTTTTTTTTACCAATCCAAGATGGCCGCCGAAAGTCATCTGCCTCCGATTTGGCTGAAAATCGATATCTATATGTATTTTGATCCCAAAAATTCAAATTTAAAGTTTTTTTTGGAATCCAAGATGGCGTCTGGATTTAAGAAAATTTAACTTATTTCGTTCATTACGTCTCACTAGGACTTCGTAGAGGTCTGAAATTTTGGACATGGGGGTAAAGCACCCCGCGAAACTGGAATCAGATTTTGGATCCAAGATGGCCGCCCCCACACATATTATGATGTTTCCTTTACTGACTGCAGTTTTTACCCATTTTCTCAAGTGGACATGTTATTTAGCCCACCTCAACAGCTGCACGAAAAACCGCGGGCTGCTTGCAGCCCGCGCAGCGCCCGAAAAGCTAGTTTTAATATAAACTCAGCATTTCTATGAAATTTCCCCGATCCCGTATTTAAAAGCGTATTTTTAGAGTTAAACTTTTGTTTTCGTTGGTATTGTTAGAAAACAATTAGGGGGATATTTTATTTCAGTGTATTGTTATAGGAAAGTTATTATTCGTTGACGACGTCCAATACCTTTGTCTGATTGAATACAGATACTCTGTGACACACAGACGATTTTGTAGTCAAGCAAACCGACTTTCGTTTTGTGGAAAAAAATCGACTTGAAATAAGTCATCATAAGGTCTTTTAAGTCTCCACTGCAGGAGTACGACTTTCGCTGTACTACTATAGCCATACTTGGGCAGAGCATCCAGAGGATTTGGCCTTCTAGCCGGCGTGGAGAGCTAGTCAGCAGTGTTGGAGAGGTCTTACTGATATTTTCTAAGCTTTGTTTAGCTTGTATTTCCTAAGTCATCTTCTACGACATCTACAAGAAGACCTAGAGTGGTCCTATTCTACTCCGCTAGAAACCACACGGCGAAATTATTAGGTGTGTATATATGCTGCCAGCATTTTGGGCACTTTGCCACGATTTGGCGCCTTTGATTAAATTTTCTATCTAATTTTAATATCTAAACTAACTTGTAGTTATCTAGCGGATTCATCAATTTTCAGTGTCGAGGTTTGCAGAGAATACGCATGTTTTCCAGCCAGAGTTTACCTATGTCTTGAATATTTTATAAAACTTAAAATAATACTTACATGAAAATGTATATTCAGAAAGATTTCAATAAATTCTCTCTAAGTATACATTTTTATGTTATACATACATACAAACTATCACGTCTTGATCCCTAATGGGGCAGACAGAGCATTTCGAGTCTTGCGCCTCTAAGCAGATAGAGCCCAGGGCTGTGAGACTCAAAGGCCACTTTTTGCTTGATGTGAACAAGAAAGTGAATGAAGGAATCAAAATAGTGATGGGTTGCTAGCGGCATCGCCTACAAACATGATTCGGTTTTTTTTGCCTATTCCCTCGATCTTCTCCTACGATATGCCCGGACAGAAAATCAGCTGTACATTCTTAGTTTTTTTCTTTTATCCCAGACCAGCATGTAAGTATGTTAATAATTTTTTGAGTTAAAGGGAAAATTCAACATGTAGGTAAAGGGACAACTCAGATATCTCCTTGGCCCACTGTTCGTTCCCTGCTCGGTACAGCCGTGTGTCCCAGTCACCATTAATAGGATCAGATGTAATTTTCTCGTATTTTGTATCTATTTCCATCGACAATTAATGTTCTGTTACATTGTCCCGGCTCTAATGGATACCTTGTCTTTGTGTCTCGTGATTTCTTTGTTATAATGCTGTTGCTTTGATTAATTGAAGGCCTAAGAATAGTTAAATACTTTCTGCGCGAAAACTTTTTAGGAGATAGAAGATACTCAGTAATAATGGACTTAGGTTAGGTTTGTTGTTTTTTTTTAAATTATTAATTATTTTTAGTGCACTTTGTTCTCTTTCCATCTTTACTTCCACCATCATGCTTAATGTAGTCTTTGGATTTTCTCTAGGCTCTGTTTTTCCCGTTAGAATTAACGGCGTGATAGTTTATGTACATATACGAGTATGTATGTACAAAACACAAAATATAATCCAAAATATAAAAAAAAATCGACAAAAGAAAATTATTACATATACGATTGCAACACGATTTAATTTTAAAAACTAAAACCCGACTACGGAAAAATTAGGAACTAAAGCTAATTATATATACTTTATTTTTGAAAGTAAGATTCGATTTATTTTATTTTTAGTATCCTACTTTTAGGCTATAGAGCGCGCCATATTTAGTTTATTGTGACGTCACAAAGCTTATAACTAGCGCGCAGCTAAGATGCCCTGAACGATACCTTACTTGTTAAGATACCATGCACATAATAGAAGATACGAGAACAGATGAACATAAATAGTGGTGAAACACATACGCCTCCTTTTGTCTTCGCCGTAGTTGGGTGAAAAGAACAAATATAAAACAAAACACGTATCAATTAATCCCGACCGTGCAAAAGAACAAATGGACGACACAAAGACACTTGTATCCATTAGAGACAATGAGACCGCCTCACAAGGATATTAATTGCTGATACAATGGATTCGATTACGGAAAATATTTGTTGTTCGCAATACTGCTTTTGATTACTTTGATTTCATTATTATTCGAAGCACATTGGATGTTATCAGTCTTATTTTATTAAACTTCATTAAGGTTTTGCCTTCGCAGGTTATTTAAGAAATCACGTTATTAATTTTTAGTAGTTATCTTAAATTAGTAGGACTAAGATACTACCGTACCACAAGGTAGTGTTCTTACTTCCTTTGAATCGTAGATGTGACAGACTTTAAATCGCATTACTGTTTCTTTTTATAATGAAAATTAACTATAGCATGGCTTTATGAATAATAAAATATAAAATAATACAAGCCCACAAGCGCAGCCAAGAATACCCATCTACTAGGTGGTCGGGCGACCTGAGCAAGGTTGCAGGTATATGCTGTTGGTAGGCCATTTCTGAACAAGTGGTAATGAAAATGATATATTTAAAAGTGGATAGCTACAAAAGGGAGAAACACAGAGAAAAGTAAGGAAAAAAATATGAAATCAGATAAGTATGAAGACAGCGGGGGCTAATACTGAAATGGATCTAAAGTTAAAGAGCGTATTGACTCAAACTGATGAGGAAAAGGCGAAAGATATTTTTTCAAAACAAAAACTCACTTCACCCCCGAACTACACAACTGATTTTGATAACATTTCTATGGAACCAAGTAATAAGTATACCCTTTCAAACAGAATAAGAATTTAATAGATCAATCAAGGCGTCTTCGAATAATCGGTGAGCAAATATGAAAAAACATCGCGACTTATTGATAACCTCCTACTTTTTTTGAAGTCGGTTGAAAAGGTAGAAGAAATAGAGGAAGAAATAAGATTGTTGCTGAAATCTTCCTATTTTTAATCAGTCAACAACACAACAAGCAGTTACACTGGGCAGGACACTTATTGTTCCGTTACATTCTGTTTTGTGGCATTATCATAGGAAAATAGTTACCGCGAAGTGACAGAAATCTCCGCCCTTTGCGGATCTTGTATTTCCATTATGATATTGTCGTCTTGCTTTGGTCAAAGTTCTGTAACTTTGTCGTTGTAGAAAAAAGGGACTTTATCTGCTAACTATTCATATGTTAGCTATATATTGAGAAGTAAATAAAAGAACTGTAACTCAAAGGACTGATATAATAAGGAGAAAGATTACAAAGAAATGGTTTTTGAGCCGTTGATGATGTCTATGTATTTGAAGTTATTCCCCCGGTGTTTCCCGCTTAGGGATTGCGATTGGGATTGATTGTGTTATCTTTAGTTTTTTTTATTTTTAACAGTCATCATAGGAATAAACCTCAACTGTTTTCTGTAACGATATCGAACCGCGCATATAAATTAATAACAAAACACTGTTTTAATGGACATTAAGTAAATTTATTTACTCGTATTTTTAACCCATACCTGACAAAAAAGGGTTTTATAAATGACTCCAATGTCTAGACAAACACTACATTCAAACCAAGTCATAAAAGTCCTTTTTTTATAATAAGACGGTAAAAGTTTGCCAATCTCACACAACCTCACTACATTCTAAGCCCAAGCATTTATTCACTGTGACAAGGCAAATGTAATTTCGCTTGTGACCACCCTTTTTGTCCGTTGTGTCCCTTGTACTGAACTTGCTATAATAGGGTGCCCACGCACGGAACATTTTATTGTGTGGTTAAATTATTTTCTTATTCCCTGAGATAAAGGACTACCAAGGTGTTATAATTGTTACTTTTGTGAGGGGTCAAGTGACATCTTTAGGTAGATTATTTGTGATAAGGACATTTCACCTCACGTCATCTGTTTGTTTCGAAGAAAAAACAATAATAAAATATAGGTAGGTACTAGTTTCTTTTCCTTCTGTCATGTCATCATCATCAGGACTTTTAGTGTCCACTGCAGGAGCACGACCCTATTTGTACTACCAGAGATATACTTGGCCAGAGCAGCTAAATAACTTGGCCTACACTCTCCTCGCTGGCCAGACGGGTTGGTGAGGTCTCATTGGTGTTTATAAGCTTTGTTCAGCTTACTTTTCCTTCAGTGTAGATCGTAAAATCCGATCAAGGGGATAGTAGAGAACCATAAGGAAGTTTTACTTATATAATGATTTTAGCTTACTTCCCTTCTCTCGTTTCATTTAGTGTTTTCTTTATCAACATACACACACTATTACGTCCCTATCCCTTACAGGGTCGATAGAGCATTAGGGTCTTGCGGTTCTAAACAGGTAGAGCCCAGGGCCGCAGGTATCAAAGGCTACCACTTTTAGCATGATGGTGGCCGAGAAGGTGGAAAAAGGAATTAAAATAGTAATGGATATCTAGCCGCATCACCTTACATTATTTTTTCCCATTCCCATGATCGACTTTTACAATCTGCATAGTAATAAGTGCAGCTATTATGTTTTGACGTGACAACGTCTTAAATTAGGTTGCGGCTGGGAGTCACTTATGAAAAAGTGTAACGCTCGGTAACGTTACGATGAGTCACCGAACGAGAGAGAGGCCCGCCGAATGCCTTGCGTCTCTCTCCCACTCAACTATGATCGCGTTGTCACGTAAAACTTTCGCCCGTATACCGACTTTACAGGCAACCAATTTTTTTTCTTTAACCCCAAACTACAAATGCAAATGGAAACGATCCTACTAATATTATAAAAGCGAAAGTTTGTAAGTATGGATGGATGTTTGTAACTCTTTCACGTCAAAACCACCGAATGTATTTTAATGAAACTTTACAATAACATAGCTTATACATCAGAATAACACATAGGCTACAATTTATAAAGATACTGCGCAGACGAAGTCGCGGGTACCAGCTAGTTTTTTTATATAAATTGACGTGTATATTTTAAGTAATAGTTTTAATTTATAGAATACTTTTAGTTTTATGTAATTTTATCAAAATGATTACGATATGTTAAATAAAGATAATTCTTAATTTTTATTAAAATTAAAATGGAAACGAGCTAGAAAGTAAGCAAAATTTGCATTTATCGTATGAAACCGACGATTACCGTCGCTTTTCCTTGAAGAAACAAAAGAAGTCAAAGTAAATCTAGGTTAAGTCGGTAAACCGCCTTATCTTGAATGCTAGCAGCTGTTCATGGCTTGACTAAGTCGCGGGAAATATTTTAAAATGGTTTGTTATACTTAAGTAACAATTTTTTATTAACTAGAAATACATTAAATTTCGACCTCCGTGGCGTAGTGGTCAACATGCTAGTCCTCCACCTAAAGGTCCCGGGTTCGATCAGGGCAAGTTGGAAAATGGCCTTTTTCAAATTGCCCTGGGTCTTGGATGTTTATCTATATATGTATTTGTTATAAAATATAGAATCGTTGAGGTAGTATCCCATAACACAAGTCTCGAACTTACTTTGGGGCTAGCTCAATCAATGTAATTTGTCCCTATATATTTATTTATTTATTAATTTTTCGGGGACTCTTTTGTGGTCCACCTCTGCCCCCATTTGAAATTAATTATTTGGAAGAAAACGGAGATATCATTTAAAATTTTATTTTCAGTATGACTCGATAATCCCTCAAACAATTTTATTAACCGACTTTAAAAAAAAAAACCGGCCAAGTGCGACTCGGATTTGCGCACTAAGGGTTCCGTACCATTATCTATCAAAAATCGCGTTTGTTGTATGGGAGCCCCCTTTAAATATTTATTTTATTTTATTTTTAGTATTTGTTGTTATAGCGGCAACAGAAGTACATAATTAGAAAAAAAAATAACTTTCTAGCTTTCGCGGTTCTTGCGATACAGCCTTGTGACAGACTGACGGACAGACAGCGAAGTCTTAGCAACAGGGTCCCGTTTTTACCCTTTGGGTACGGAACCCTATAAAGGACGAGATTGTATGTTCGACTGTGTATTTATTATTTTTATGTATGTTCACCGACTTTTTCGTCATTTGAGGACCGGTTTTAAAAATTCTTTTTTTTTTTATTCGAAAGAGTGCATTTGGTGGTCCCGTATTTTATCAAAATCAGTGGTGTAGTTTGGGGTGAAGTCGGTTTTTAGTTTAAAAATTATGAAATACTGTTTTACGTGAGAACGAAAAGCTTTTCTTCAAAATTTAGCCTAAAGGGCGTATTTCACAAATGCGGCAGTCAGACAAACGGACAGACGGACAGTTGAGTCTCAGTATTAGAGTCCCGTTCTTACCCTTTGTGTACATACATACATAATATCACGTCTTTATCCCTAATGGGGCAGACAGAGCATTTTGTGTCTTGCGGCTCTATGCAGAGCCCAGGGCCGCAAGACCCGAAAGCCACTTTTAGCGTCATGGTGGGCGAGAAGATGGGAAAGCAATAAATACAGTGATGGGTTGCTAGCCGCATCGCCTGTTAACATGATTTGCATTTTTGCCCATTCCAAGGCTTTTACGATCTGCGTGGGAAGAGAAGCAGCTGGTACATTCTAAGTTTTTTATTTCTCCCAGACCAGCATGGGATGTGACCCTTTGTGTACGAAACCCTAAAAACGATATCCAAAATGAATAACCAAGAGAAATGAGCGAAGCTAAAACCGGTTGCTTTTAACTTTAAAATTTATAAAAGTGCTTTATTCAGCGTAGGTACTCGTACAGAAACTGCGGTCTATATAAATCCTACCCAGCAGATTTAAAAAATGCCTGCAGATTATGCAGTGAAATAAAAACCGCGCTTTTTCCAAACAAATTGATACAGAAATAGGCCACATTTTCATCAACCGTAAAATATTTTGCATATATTTCTCAGCCCAAACCGTGGCCGCGGTTTATTTGTACAAATGCCTCCGTGGTGTAGTGGTTAGAGCGTTCGGCTCATACCCGTAGGTCGCGGGTTCGATTCCCGGCGAGGGCGACTTTGTGTTGTCCTAGTTTGGTTAGGACATTGTAGGCTGATCACCTGATTGTCTGATAAGTAAGATGATCCGTGCTTTGGGCACTTTAAGCCGTCGGTCCCGGTCTTTGACATTGGTCGTTATCTAAAAACCATGTAAGAGGCCTAAAAACTCGGACACTAGTGTTAATTACTAACACACACGATAAGAAGAAGATTTATACAAAGCCGAGAGATTTTCGTATTGTTTGATAATTAAAGTTTATTGGTTTGGATTTTAAAAGTTACTAGCAATGCCCGAGGGCTTCGCTGGGATTTTCGGAATAAAAACCTTATGTCCTTCCCTCGGTATCAAACTGTATCCATATCAAATTTCATCCAAATAGGCTCGTAGTTAAAGCGTGAAGTGATAACAAACAAACAAACATAGACATATATAGTAGGAGTAGTGTGGTGTAGGAGGCGACTGTATTCAAACACGGTTGGATTAGGACTCTCTTTATTACCCCCCCGATGTGGTTCCCATCTTGACGCGATGGGGGGGCTCAGTACCTGCGGTTGCCTCGGCCGCAGGGAAGCTAAGAGGAACCCATTGCCCGAGTTGAGGCTTAGGCCTCCCCGGGCCCGGCGGAGGCCATTCCTGGCTGGAATGGCCTGGCTGTGAGGGAAGGGGGTGACAACGACCCCCATTTCCATGACAGCCGTAGTAGGGGTCGCGGGGGAAGAGGTGTGTCAGTGTGTCGTTGCCGCTCGCCCTATCCTCCGCGACCAAGCGCGGCCGTGGCGCTTGGCCGCTCTCCCTATCCCCTGCGGCCGGCTGGGTGGGCCCCAGTCGCCGTCAGGTTGGCATATTCAAGTTTTCACTTTTGCCGGCACTCCCAGAGTGCGACCCGTCGTTTTTTTTATCATTACCTTTTTTGCTACTTTTAATTTACTTTATTTTAAAACACGTTACAATGACAATAGTTGACTGATGAATTTCTTTTAGACTTATTACAAAACAAGCAGATTGAATTACTAATTTCACAATACTGCAAGTATGGGAATGGAATGTGTAGCGACTGATTCTTACTTACTACGTACTTATTACGTCTTATAAAATATAATTACTTTTAATATTTAGTAATAAAATTATACCTTTTGAGTACGAAACTCTAAAAATGATATATCCAAAGTGTCCTTCCCTCGGTATCAAACTATATCCATAGCGAATTTCATCCAAATAGGCTCGTAGTTAAAGCGTGAAGTGGTAACAAACAAACATAGACATATATAGTAGGAGTAGGATAGGATTTACTTGGAAGGTAAGAGTTTGGCAACATCTAGCAGCACGAAACAGCACTTTTCTATTAATACTGCTATCCTTTTCTGTCGCTCAGAACTGTTATTAGCTAGAGCGAGACCGACGGAAAGCTTCAGCACCAGCCATGATGTAGTATTCTAAATAATACCAATAGTCTGTCTATCAATAGGCTAAACAAAGCATAATATCAGACAAACCTTTTCAACCTATGGTCAGCGAGGAGAGTGTAGGTCAAGTCCCCTGGCTTCTCTGACCAAGTATGGCTCTGATAGTAAAGAAAGGGTCGTGCTCATGCAGTGGAGACAAAAAGACCTGATGATGTTGAATGACGATAGGCTATCGATAATGACTATAGAGCGGCAACAGTGTCTGAAAGATTAAAAGGCCACTTACACGTGAGGTGGGCCAAAGTTTGGTCTTTTCTGTCTTTATTGTATGGAAGATAATAATATGCCAGACACCTTTGTAAAAATCTGACACGAGTGTTGATGTAAACACACATACACACTTAAACTTGCGACAAAGGTATGGCGCTTAATAGAAGCGGAGTATCATTTATGCCTACTACAAACGAAACTATACATCCGTGCACACGGCAATATGTTTGTTAGCCGCTCAACATTAACACCCTCGACAAGGCGAGAACGAGAGAGAGGTGCGGAGACGGGAAACGGAACGCATATTGCGCTTACACACTAGTTACAATAAAATAATTCTGTGCTTGCGTTCTGAAATTGAAATCCTCAGCATCAGTCATTTCACGCTTACCCAATCAGAAGCCTGGAATTCTCGCAATGATTATAACCGGTTATTACTGGATATTAGGCTAAGCTTCCATTGGGAAGATAAGGCTTTAAAAAATACTGACTGTCAGTTCATTATGACGGATTCTGAGAATTTTAAGATGAATTAATTTTTAACCGGACAACGTCCACTGCTAGACATAGACCTCTCCCAAGGATTTCCAAAAAGGACAATCTTTCCGATTCAGCTTGTATCTAGCGCCTCCCAGCTATTCCTAACCTTGGTCAGGTCGTCAGACCACATTATGGGTCAGTGTCCTACGCTTCGCTTGCCAGTACGTGGTCGCCATTCGAGAACCTTTTTGCCCCATCGGCCATCAGTTCGTCGCGCTATGTGTCCCGCCTACTGCCATTTCAACGAGCTAATCCGCTGAGCTATGCTATGACAGAGACTAAATGAAACGTCACAACCCAATAAAGCTTTCACCAACAAACGGCAGCCAACAATAATAATTATTTCACTATACCACAGTTGCCATTAAAGGGTAAGTAAGCAATAAAAGAGTCGTTCAGAATAACGACATGGGTGAACCCATAACGACTACATAGATGCATTAGAAATATATCATTAACCCAGTTCACATTGCTTTTAACAATAAAACTGAAACTACCATACTTTAAAGCTAATGGAAAGTTAAGTACAAAATAATTATTATTAAGGATGAGCAAGAATAGTTTGTTTCAAGAATAGCTATTGCGATTTGGACGCAAAAGTTGAGAGCGCAAACAAAAGTAAACTATCCAAATTGGTCTATCAGTTCGAGCGTTGCGATGTCACAGACAGATAGACAGACATAAGCATCAATCTTATACCATCCCTCATTTTTGTCGGAAGTCAAAAACTATTGTCATCATATCATCATCAGGATCCAACACTTCCAGCCAAAATGTGCATTGTTTGTGTTAAGGGGGAACTGGGTCACTACTTCGTCATCATCATCATTATCAGGTATTTTTGTCTCCACTGCAGGAGCACGACCCGCTCTGTAATACCAGAGCCATACTTGGCCAAAGCAGCCTGAGGTATTGGCCTACACTCTCCACGCTGACCAGACGGGTTGGAAAGGTCTGCCGGAAACCACACGACTGGAAAACCAAAAAACTATTGTGTGTCTGTGCAATTATAGTCACAAAACATCACAAAACCTATCTCTCCAATCACAATCGTATCTCTCTAACCTTTCAGTCACACGTTAATGGAAACTAAGCCTTAGAGTAATTATTACCAGTTATTACCGGCTATTACTGGTCTAGTGCGGACAATGCAACGGATGCCCTGCCGTCTGTGACATGTCAGTGGTGCGAGTTAGAAGAGGTAACGATTTCTGAAAATGAAACTGTTAGAATTTTTATTAATTACTTGAAATGATTCCAAGCCGTATGGTTTACGGCAGAGTAAAATAGGGCCACTCCAAGTCCTTCCGTGGATGTCGTGGATGTAGATGTCGTAGAAGGACGACTTAGGAAATACAAGCTAAACAAAGCTTATAAACATTAGTGAGACCTCTCCAACACGTCTGGCCAGCGAGGAGAGTGTAGGCCACGTCCTATAGCTGCTCTGGCCACGTTTGGCTATAGTAGTACACAGAGGGTCGTGCTCCTGCAGTGGAGACAAAAATATCTGTTGATGATGATGATGATGACTTGAAAAAGTAGGTAGTAGTGATTCAGTTCCGCTTTGACACAAACAATACATATTTGTTTGCTGGAAGTGTTGGGAGGTGTCATGAAAACTAAGTCAAGTGGAAAAGCATTCCAGAGCCGTAAAAATTTAAATGCTTTGCCGGTTATATAGACATAAACAGGTTGCGGGTTACCCATTTATAAGGGTAGTTAATTTATTTGTTTAATTTAATAGATTGACAGCGTTTCAAGCCTCATGACTCTGGAATGCTTTAGTCGTTGATATCAAAAATATCTACCTTAAAAACATAAGAAAACTATCCGCTTCTACCTTGCACTACAGTATAAATTGTACTGTCCGCGATTGCGGAAACGACCGCAATAGTCACGAATCGAGATGGAAAATTGAAATTTTTAAATGGAAATCTGCACGGCCATATTTTTATGATAAAAGTAACTGGGCCTCGTTGTAAGCTCTTTATGGTACGATTACTTTTATAAAATTTAACATAGATCATCATCATCAGGTCTGTTTAGTCTCCACTGCAGCTCGACCTTCTCTGTACTACCAGAGCCATAATTGGCCAGAGCAGCCAGAGAACTTAGCCTACACTCTCCTCGCTGGCCAAACGTGTTAGAGAGGTCTCATTGATGTTTATATCCTTAGGTTAGTTTGTATTCTACGACATCCACGGGAAGACTGGGAGTGGTTCTATTTTACTCTGCCGGTAACCACACTGCGACAAAATAAGCTATTTAATGTTAGCTCTTTATGGTTCGACTAGAGGCAGCGCGCGGCTTCGCCCGCGTTAACTACGCGAGTGAAGTCGCGGGCGTGATGCAATATAGCCTATAGCCTTCCTCGATAAACGACCTATCTAATACTGAAAGAATTTTTCAAATCGGACCAGTGGTTTCTGAGATTAGCGCGTTCAAACAAACAAACAAACAAACTCTTCAGCTTTATATATAAGTATGGATTACTTTTATAAAGTACTTAGTTTTAGATAGTTCATTACTTAAAAAGTAATGTCACTGTTTTAGTCGGAATCGGATTTTAAAACTAGACAATTTTTTTTATTAACCTCTACTGTCCCACTACTGGGCAAAAGTTTCCTCCAAGTCCTTTCAAATATCTGAACTATGTGAAAAACATTTATTATTACACTTGCCTTTTAAAGTTAAAGTTCGCGTGGACTTTATGTCTCTGGAATATGCTCATCAGGCTGAACAACTTTTGCTAAGGCGTTATTTTATATTACTTACAGTTTAGCTATACCATGATGTGTTTTATGAGGCCTCGGACAACGGTGTAAAAGTGGCATCTTTCTGGAGAGAAAAAATTTAATTGTTTGAGCCAACGACACAAAAAGAAGAAGAAGCTATACCATTATAGTTCTGCATCAGATGTTCCATTTTCCAAAATGAATTATACTCTATATGTTGCCTAGGATTAACAGCTATGTAACAAAATTCATTCGAATCCGTCCAGTATTTCTAAAGATTAGCGTGTACAAAAAGACAAACAGACACACAGACTAACAGACAGACATTTTTTTA
The DNA here is from genome assembly GCA_963555685.1 of Acrobasis consociella. Lineage (NCBI taxonomy): Eukaryota > Metazoa > Arthropoda > Insecta > Lepidoptera > Pyralidae > Acrobasis > Acrobasis consociella. The sequence continues at coordinate 3,622,155 of OY743118.1, forward strand.
AATTGCTACTCTAATAATATGTATACATCGCCTCCATTTTTTTTGGCAGTATATTTAATGTACAGACACACTTTTTTTACTGTTTTATTATATGTATAAATTAATTGAAAATCAGATTTCAACGTCGATCACGTTACGTTCGTTAATCAAGGATGACCCAGGCCCACACTTCCATTCACATTTGCTTCGTAAAAGATTTTTCCACGGGAAAAGTTGTTCATTTTGATAGACTTAATCATCTTTCAAAACTATCCCGTAAAAGGATTTAAAAACGAAAATCTCACTAACACAAAAGATCACTTCTACTAAACTCTTTTTCCTCTTTCCACACAACCGTATAAATAAATCACTACAGTTCATACATTGAAAACATTTTTTAATTTATACACTTTTCCAACTAACAATTACGCCCTGGGGAAAACTCAAACCGGGAATCAACAAAACCTTCTTTACCCGACAATAGAGTTGAAAATCCAACGGGAACTTACTGAATACCCAATAGTTGACTGTACGGCCAATTCACTGTGATTAAACATTACTGGCTCTTCGATTTTCGACTCTGTACTTTAACAGATAAAGTTGTAAAAACGTTTTTTGTCACGTATACGTTTTGATCAACAAATTCTAATTTATAAGACCCGGACTATGCCTCTGTCGCCGTTCCTCGGAGACGAATTTTCCCACTTGTATTGTTATAAATGAGGGCTATTTCTTTAGACATTAACAGGTATATTGCGGGTTACCCATTTATATGGGTAGTTAATTTACTTGTTTAATTTATTATGTTGACGACGTGAGGTTTATCCTTGTTAGGAAGGTTTGGGAAGTGTCTGTGGATGGATTGCGTTGGGTTTCTGTGTAAAACGTTGAAACAAGAGTGTTTTAGAGTATTTCAGGCAAAGTACTGTCTTAAGTCTACAATGAGATTTTTACACTAGGATTTTACTTTTTAGTCTTTACTGCATACGACCCTCTCTGTACTACCAGAGCCATAATTTAATTTATTTTGTATCTCCTTTTGAAATCACAGGTCTTTTTACCCCGTTTCTCTAAGGCCCAACGCAGACGACGGACTAATCCGCGTCGCACTTTTTAGTCTGCGATAGTCTGTGAAAATAGAACCCATGGAATGTTATGCAGTAACACACACGACGCGCGCCGGACTTTTTGCGCGTCGTGTTACTGAATATCATTCCATGGGTTCTATTTTCACAGACTAAAAAGTGCGTCACGGATAGTCTGTCGTCTGCGTTGGGCCTAAGTGGCTTAAGTGAAGATACAGATCCAACACTTAGAGGGCCTTTAAAAAAGCTGATTTTATGTGGCGTTCCAACCATTTATAGATATACCTATAAAAGGTGTACCCTTGTATAGGGTGTCAGCAGAAGAAAATCTATTGCAAGAAAAAGGTAAAGGTCTATAGGATATGGAATAAGATTGGGATGGACTGATGCTGGGACATTACAAAGAGAAACGTCACCTGATAATCAAGATAACTGACTAATTGTAGGCAGGTGGTGGCTTGTCCACTAGATGGGACCCTCAAACGCGCCGACGTTAATACGCAATTTTTCAACAAGTCAAATCAGATACTTTTTTCTAAACGTCAAAACAAACATTTTCTATGGGATTTTGTATGCAATACAGGCAGATGACGTCATAGATTTTTGGAGTCAAATAGCGCTCTTATTATGTATCAGTTTTTCTGCAATAATAAATTTAGAATCACGTAAAAATGAATATTTTCAAAGACAAGTAATATTATTTTGCGAAGTTTTATTTTGTTACCAGTACTAAATAATTTATTTTTGTCTTAGGAAAATACCCAATTGCCGGCAAAGGAACACCACTGATGCAGGCCACTCAGGAGTGTCGAGAGGTGTGCTAAACGCTAAACAATACTTATACTAAAACATCAATGAGACATCTCTTACTCGTCTGGCCGACATGGAGAGTGCAGGCCAAATCCTCTTGCTGCTCTGGCCAAGTATGACTCTAGTAGTATAGAGAGGGTAGTGCTCCTGCAGTGGAGACTTAAAAGATGCGATAAGATGATGATGGAACCATTATTAATATTCTGGGAAAACGTGTGAAATGGTGCCAATGCCTTTTTAAATACGCACCGTCGTGGTTAGATAACTATAAAACGTTACCTTTACAGTGCAGTTTGTTACCGCTTCTTCTGCACTAGCGCTTTGAAAGCGGTAGTAAACTTAGCTGTAAGTAACCATTTGACATCAACAATTGTGCAACAAAATAATGACGATTATTAAGAGATATTATAAATATCCTATGATAATAAAGATATATTTGAATTGAATTGAATTGAATACTAACCGACTTCAAAAAAGGAGCAGGTTATCAATTCGATTATATGTTTTTTTTTTTGTATGTATGTTACGCGATATCTTCGTCAACGATGAAACGATTTTTGTGAGTGATTCTTTTTTATTTGAAAGCCCTTACTTTCAAGTTGGTCCCATATCATTTTGATGAAGACATGATGAAGAACTTTGGAGATGGAAGAAACTCCTATATGAAATTGAAGTCGGTTGTTGTTTTTGTTAAAAATTTAATTATTAAAATACATGGGTAACCATTTTCAACCCTTCAGAAGCGCAAGTTAAAACAATTCTTTAAAAACTCCAGAGGGTCTTAAATGAACCTGCGTAGTTAACGCGATAAAACGTTATAAAGTGATTAAAAGTTAAGGGATTTGTCTTAAGAGTTTGAAATTTTAAGAGGTTGGCGATATATTTCTCAACTTAAAATATGCCTTGAGGCGTCCCTTCGTGCTTCACCGTTCATTTTAACGGCTTTTTATAGAGTTGTTCTTATTTGGTGCCATTCGTTATGTTGTTCTTTTTAACCTCAAACTCAAACGCAAATTATATGCGAAACTGTGTTTTAAGATGGAACGTAATTGGTAATGTTTCAACAGTTTCCCTTGCAGGCATGAAATAGTGACAAAATATAAAGAATATTTGCTTAAGTAGATTCACGTGATTTCATGAGAAGGTAAAGACGTGATAGTAGGTATGTATGTATGCAGGTTCACAGTATAACAAGTGCTTAGTAGTTTCATCATCATCAGGTCTTTTTGTCTCCACTGCAGGAGCACGACCCTCTCTGTACTACCCGAGCCAAACATGACCAGAGCTGCCAGAGGTCTTGGCCTACACTCTCTACTTTGGCCATACGGGTTGGAGAGGTCTCATTGATGTTTATAAGCTTTGTTTAGCTTGTTTTCCCTAAGTCGCCTTCTACAACATCCACGGGAGGTCTTGGAGTGGCCCTATTCTACTCTGCCGGAAACCACAAGGCAAAGTAGAATAGGGCCTGCTTAGTAGTTTAGAAGAAGTAATTTACAAAGTGAGCTAAAACCGAAATTAAAAATGGAGAACGTTACCAATTTGAATTTATATTGTGTTTTTAAACCCCGGCGAAAAATGGTGTTATAAGTTGTGGCATCATAGCGTTTGAACGGATGGACCAATCTCGGTTTTTTTACGTAAAAGCAAGTTCCCTTTCGGTACTGGTTCTCAGCTATGTTTGATGAAAAATGAGTTCTAAAGTTTAAAAGTTATTGGGAGTTACCGCTTGAAGGTCAGGTTTTTTGCAGTTTGTCTGGCAAATAATAGATTGAGCTATGAATACTACACAAAGATAGCGGCCAGTGCGACGAAATTAGCGACCATATTCTGCGTGGAAAGAAAAACGCATAAAAACTCGAAAACACGCGTTTTCCCAAACATAAGACTAATATAGATCGATTGTTTACCCCCGAAAACCCCCATATACCAATTTTCTGCGAAATCGTTAAAGCCGTTTTCGAGATCATAGAAATTTATATACATATAAATAAATAAATATACAAGAATTGCTCGTTTAAAGGTATAAGAATAAAATATTAATTCTTTGCCCGGGTTTAACTAACGAAAGCTCTACCTATCTCCCAAGGGGCCAGCGAGCTTCTCAATAAGTTATCATCGTGACTAGTGTTTATGTTGTGCCCAAACTGAGGTTTTCCAGTCTCCATAGTTCCAGTGCTAATACTCTGAGGGATCATAAAATTCTCTATTTGTTTGAATATTTAGTTTACGCAGCCCGTGCCGCAGCTTCTGTAATGTAATAAAGTTTGATTCTGTTTTGTAATAAATAACTACTTACGGATAAACTTGATAACATTAAAATATATAAATATTAATTGCGCCGTGTGGTTTCCGGCAGAGAAGAATAGGACCACTTCAAATCTTCCCGTGGATGTCGTAGAAGGCGACTTAGGAAATACAAGCTAAACAAAGCTTATAAACATCATGAGACCTCTCCAACCCGTCCGGCCAGCGTGGAGAGTGTAGGCCAAGTCCTCTGGCTGCTCTGGCCAAGTATGGCTCTGGTGGTACAGAGAGGGTTGTGCTCCTGCAGTGGAGCCTAAAGAGCTGATGATGATGATGAAAGTTTGATTCTGATGTAAAGGTATTATGCAAATTTACATGTCTTTATTATATATAACATTTTCGTGTCACATTGGTAGTTGCCATACTCCTACGAAACGGTTTAACCGATTTAGATGAAATTTTATATGTACACTTACTTGGTAGGTTTGAGAATAGGTTTTCGGCGGAGTTAGTGCATGATACCGAACTATTTTTTATCACACTAACTTAAAAAGGCAAAAGTTTGTGGGTGTATGTATGTTTTTATTCTTTACGCGCTGGACCAATTTTGATAAAATTTGGTACGCAGGAAGCTTACACCCTGGATAGGCTACTTTTTCCACGGGCAACACCGAGAAGTACAGCTAGTTAAAAATGTATTGAAAATCGATGAGAAAATTCGTCCTCCCATAAAATTTTCTTGGCTGCCAATTTTTTTCCCATTTCAATAATTGTTATTGTGACAGGAAGTTTAGTACCGACTGAATTTGCTACGGAATCAATCCGAAAGCGATCATTTTCTACCTTGACCTGTCCGAGAATCGTACCCGGGACCGTTGTGACAGCGTGGTATGATGACCACTATCCACAGAGATTGTCAAAAGTTGATGATAATGTCATCTGTAACTGTTACACGAAACACAATAAAAGGTTACATACATACTATCACGTCTTTATCCCTAATGGGGCAGACAGAGCATTTTGGGCCTTGCGGCTCTATGCAGAGCCCAGGGCCGCAAGACCCAAAAGCAACTTTTAGCGTCATGGTGGGCGAGAAGATGGAAAAGCAATCAATACAGTGATGGGTTGCTAGCCACATCGCCTGTTAACATGATTCGCATTTTTGCCCATTCCCTCGATCGGCTTTAACGATCTGCGTGGGTAGAGAAGCAGCTGGTACATTCTAAGTTTTTTCATTTCTCCCAGACCAGCATGGATAATCAATTTAAAGCTAGTTTTATTCGAATCTCCTCCAAAAGATCCGTACGACAGTTACAAAACAGCGCGATAAATTAGGTGTCCACGGAATGGACAGACGGCAGGCGACCGGGCACTCTCATTGATGATACTGCGTTTGATACCGTTCGCATAATATACAGGGTTACTTTTACTGCGGCAACATTTTTGAAGCAAGTTAAATCCATGATACGAAACTATTTTCTATCACACTAATGTTAAAAAGGCTAAAGTTTATGAGTGTTTGGTGTGTGTTAAAAAGGCTAAAGTTTATGAGTGTTTGGTGTGTGTTAAAAAGGCTAAAGTTTATGAGTGTTTGGTGTGTGTTAAAAAGGCTAAAGTTTATGAGTGTTTGGTGTGTGTTAAAAAGGCTAAAGTTTATGAGTGTTTGGTGTGTGTTAAAAAGGCTAAAGTTTATGAGTGTTTGGTGTGTGTTAAAAAGGCTAAAGTTTATGAGTGTTTGGTGTGTGTTAAAAAGGCTAAAGTTTATGAGTGTTTGGTGTGTGTTAAAAAAGCTAAAGTTTATGAGTGTTTGGTGTGTGTTAAAAAAGCTAAAGTTTATGAGTGTTTGGTGTGTGTTAAAAAAGCTAAAGTTTATGAGTGTTTGGTGTGTGTTAAAAAGGCTAAAGTTTATGAGTGTTTGGTGTGTGTTAAAAAAGCTAAAGTTTATGAGTGTTTGGTGTGTGTTAAAAAGGCTAAAGTTTATAAGTGTTTGGTGTGTGTTAAAAAAGCTAAAGTTTATGAGTTTTTGGTGTGTGTTAAAAAGGCTAAAGTTTATGAGTGTTTGGTGTGGGTGCGTGTGTATGATTATTTCTTCTTCACGCGCAAACGGCTGGACTGGATAGTCTGATAGACGTACAAACGAGAAATTAGTTACATACATAGTTAGATACATATTTCTAATTTATTTAGTCTTTTGAGTATAAGTATATTGAGTGCGGCATTAAGATAAACTGTTCGATGTACTTGTATAATCTGATAGGCGTACAACCGAGAAGACTAACCGTAACTCGGATTTATTGTAATATTGAGATAATTTCATGCACTTTATTCATAAACATATAAAATTTAAATTAAATAAACAAAATATAATATAAGTAATTAAACTCAGTACCTAAATATAACTATTAATAAAACTTCAACTAAACTAAATAAACATAACTGAATTAAAAAACCATTAAATAATATGAAAAATGGACCCCAAATCTCTGCTCACGCAGGATAGGGCTAGCGGCATTTCCCCGAATGTTCAGGCTAAACCGTATTTAGATACATATTCCTGATTTACTTATTCAGTGTTAGCCACTTACACATACCGTAAATAGAGTGCGGCATTCAGATAACCCGCTCAATTTACTCGCATAGTCTAATAGACGTACAAACAAGAAGACTAACTGCAACTCGGATTTATTTTAATGTTTAGATACATATTCCTGATTCATATATTCAGTGTTAGACACACATACCATACATAGAGTGCGGCATTCAGATGACCCGCTCGATTTACCCGTGGAGTCTGACAGACGTACAGACTAGCAAACTACTCTAACGGCTACTCTGATTTATTGAAACGCTAAAATATAGATCTGTTCCTGATTTGTTTATTCGATATCATTTTTATTTAGACTAGCCGTAGCTTGCGACTTCGTTCGCGTAGTCTTTATAAAAATGCTTATCAGTTAATCTAAAGTTATAATCAACTTTTGCTAATGCGTCATTTTAACGACTATACAGTATTAGCCAACAAAGCGTCAATAGATCTTTCAAATTTATATCTATGCATATAATAAAACATTAAAAATATTTCCAAAAACAATATTTGGGGCGAAGAAGACGTAGCAATAGAGTAAGTTTTTTTTTTTAAATGTCTGTCTGTTTGTAGTTCGCTAGTCTCCCGAAATACTGGATGGATTAAAATGAAACGTTTTTTGTTATATAGCTGTTAAGCCTGGACAATATAAAGGGTATAATAGGTATTATAACAAAGATTTATTCAATTTAATTACCATTATAAACAATTAAAATTTTATAAGGGTATAATTGATTTTGGAAAAATGGAACACCTGACGCAGAACCATAACGGTCCATCTAAACTATACAAAATGAAGCCTTATTACTTTCGGAGTCATAAAGTCACGACACGAACGATGTCGCGGGCTTCGGCTTATTATTAATAAATGCTGAAATGAAAATTATATATTATTTTTGTTGTAACAAACACTGCCAGCGCTTTTTGTCCCTTTTTTTTTTTAAATTAATTTACGGCTCTGGATACTGGTCCTTTAGAGCCAATCTTTATTTATCTCTTCTTTATTCCTAATCCTAAACCCTTAATATACAATCAAAGGTTGGTATAGGTCCTTTGATTGCTTCACTGGAGCTTCTGGCGACAAATCTATACGAGTCCACTGGTTTTCATAGCCGATTGAGTGGCGGACGGCACCCAAAGACGCCCACCGCAGTCCGCAAATAAATATCACTACAACCGCACTATGACTGTCCACTTTAAACATTTCACATATTGTCCATGAGAATGAGCATTTATAACACCAAACTACACCAATTTCATATTATAAAGTCCACTAGAACCAATTTGCAAAACAATATAAAGCAAACTCCAACTGGACCCCTTGACTTCCCGCCAAAAACTCCCGCTTTTTGTACCGAACCATTTTTTTTTCTTTTTTATAAACTTGTTATTCAAAATCGACAACACTCGAACGATCGCAGCACTTAATGTAAAGTCTAACGCTAGACTTTTCAATGGAATGGCTGCCAATTTCCATCGAAGCTATTTGACGCAGTAATCCGTCCAGTGCCGGCTGAGCTTCGTGCGACCGAAAAACTGGTAACTGGTAAGCCTAGAAAAATCTATTTTGTACCATCAAATAAAAAACTTTGACGACCTCCGTGGCTTGGTCAAGACGCTAGACCGCCAATCCGGGGGTCCTGGGTTCGATCCCCAGCCCGGAAAAGTTGGAAAATGTTTTTTTCAAATTGACCAGGGCCTTGGACGTTTATTTATACATGTATTTATTATAAAGTATAGTATCGTAGTGTAAGTATTTTTTGGGGCTAACTCAATTAATGTGATTTGTCCCTATATGTACAAGAAAACAAAAACTGAGTGTTGTGGAACACTTGCTTGGAAGGAAGTTACAAAAATTTAAACCCTTAAATACCCCTAAAATTCCAGCCTCTTAATAGGTCGAAACGGAAAGAGTGACGAAAAAATCTTACACTGTTTTCGTCTTAAAATATTATTGAAAGACCTATTCAACGATACCCTTTACGATGGGTTAGCCGAGAAAAAAAAGACTACTTGCCGTAGACATAGAATTTTTGAAGTGAAAACTTCTTTAGCGGCGTTGTGCACTTTTTTTGGAATGGGTAAAAAATGTTAAACTCGCGTCAGGACACGTGACCTGATCGAAAATTCGTAAGACGGATGGAGAGTAGACAGCTGGCGCGGCGTAGGAGAGGGAGTATCCCCCTCTCTTTCTACGGTGCGGCGAAAATGTATGCCTGCGCCTGCGTGTGTGTTTATGTTACAGCGTGCTACGCGCATCCATGGATGGTGACAGCTGATGGCTCGACCGTCTGTGTAGTGGCCATACTGCTGTGTTTTCACTTCTGCCGGCACTCCCAGAGTGCAACCCGTCGTTTTTTTCACTACGTGGAGATGCCTACCATAAAATGTCATATTTTATTTTTTGACTTTTTCGGCATGATTAATATACATACCCATGCCAAATTACAGCTTTCTAATACTTTATAGTCTCTAAGTAAAACCGTGGACGGACAGACCGACATGGCGAAACTATGAGGGTTCCTTGTTTACTATAGAACCTTAACAAAAAGGGGAGGCTTTAGCCCAACTAAGCGACCTAATGCCTAAAAAAATTACTATAATATGGCTTACTCACTGTAGTCGGAAAATCGAATTCTAGCTAATGTCACACTAAATTACACTACAAAACAGAAACGCAGTAAATGCAGCGAGTGCAGTGAGTGTGTAATACATTGTGTGAACTCAATGATGTGCAGTGAATTTGGTGTGAACATTCTAACGTGCTTTCATGTGATTTAGATAAAACTGTTTTGCGGTACGTATAAGTAGTTATAGTTTTATCATAGATTAAAAGCGTACGTATTCCTTTTTTTATAGCTTTTGGGGTTTCGTGCCCAAAGGATAAAAACGGGACCCTCTTAATAAGACTCTGCTGTCCACCCGTCAGTCTTTTATTTTTTTATTTATTTGATATTATAGTAGGTTTTATTTCCAGAACCTCATTTCTTCGGTGTTTATATCGAGCGAAGCTCGGCCACTAACCTATAGAATATTGATTTTACTAAAAAAATAATTTTACAATGCATTTTCTATTTTAATTACTAATTTGAATTTCCGCAAAATATATTATCTAAATTTAATAAAAGGTATAGAAGTAATTGAAAACAAAAACGGAAGGGTTTTGCCCAACTATGGGATCTAAATGGCTAAAAACAAAATTACTATAGTAAGGCTCACTTACTGTAGTCGGAAAATCGAACTCTAGCTAATGTCACACTAAATTACACTACAAAACAGAAACGCAGTAAATGCAGCGAGTGCAGTGAGTGTGTAATACATTGTGTGAACTCAATGATGTGCAGTTAATTTGGTGTGAACATTCTAACGTGCTTTCATGTGATTTAGATAAAACTGTTTTGCGGTACGTATAAGTACCTAGATATAGTTTTATCATAGATGAAAGTCTACGTATAGGTACCTTTTCTGTTTAGCTTTTGGGGTTCCGTGGCCGTTTTTATCCTAAATAAAAATGGGATACTATTATTAGTGATAGGGTCCCATTTTTATCCTTTGGGCACAAATTCCGCTGTCAGCCCGTCCATTTTAATTTTTTAATTTTTATTTATTTGGAAATTTAGTTTGTATTAGTTTCGCAACGAAAAATAGATCTAGATATGTTTTACTTTTGTAGAAACTTAATTCATTATCGTTTTCTGAAAGGACTGAGGTACTAAATATTAATTTGATAAAAAAATAACATTTTAAAAAATGAATTTTCTATTTTAATATATTTTCTCGGAATACATCACCTGAATTAAAAATAATATAAAAAACATGTTACCTACTAACCAAAAGAATCTCAAACATAGAGAATAGATATGTGACATATTGAGTAAAATAATAACCAACATAAAGAATAAGGTCGCAAGTTTTCGCGTTCACGTATAACAAGATATCTACGGCATTGCGATAGTTTTCCAACTTTTTCGCACAAAAACATGCGCTCGGAGTAGGAATTATGTTTTTTCGCTAACAAACATTGAAAAACGAGTGTTGGTTTATTTATTTTTTACAATTATCTGCAGCTGCTTTAACAATTAAAACTAAAATATTGCTACGCTAATTATATTTGCAGAAATTTCGCACAATAAGTGAATCTAAATTCGCAGGCAAATGAAAATCAAATAAATCTACTTCAAAATTTTATTTTTAGCGATTGAGCTTTTTTTTCTTGTCTCACAATCCCCAACCAAGAAAAACATTATTATATGTAAAATAACCGGCCAAGTGCGAGTCGGACTCGCACTTGGCTCGATAAAAATCAAGCTTTTTGTATGGGAGCCCCCTTAATTTTTTATTTGTTTATTTATTATTAAAAAAAATACAACAGTATTTTGTGAATATTTGAAGTGCCTACCTATTGATTATTGATATCGAGCAAAAAGGCAAAAAAATCGCGTTTTTTGTATGGGAGCCCCCTTCAATATTTATTTTATTTTGTGTTTAGTATTTGTAGTTATAGCGGCAACAGACATACATAATTTGTAAAAATTTCAACTGTCTACTATCGCGGTTCTTGAGATACAGCCTGGTGACAGATAGACAAACAGACGGACAGACAGCGAAATCTTAGTAATAGGGTCCCCTTTTAACCCTTTGGGTACCGAACCCTAAAAATGATGAAAATATTGTGATAAAATTAACACTTATAACAAATTCTAAAAAAAAAAACGACGGGTTGCACTCTGGGAGTGCCGGCAGAAGTGAAAACTTGAATATTAACGTTGTGCATTTTTGATATTTTGGAATGGTTAGGGAATAATTTTGCACGAATTGCTTTAATTATCAGTATAAAATATTTCAAATCTTTTCTGAACCACAGTCTGTCACAAATGTCACAAGCATGACCAAATTCATTTTCAAATACACAGCAGTATGGCCACTACACAGACGGTCGAGCCATCAGCTGTCACCATCCATGGATGCGCGTAGCACGCTGTAACATAAACACACACAAACATTCGCGCAAGCGCCCTGCGCCGTCTTACGAATTTTCGATCAGGCCACGTGTCCTGACGCGAGTTTAAATTTTTTTACCCATTCCAAAAAAAGTGCACAACGCCGCTAAAGAAGTTTTCACTTCAAAAACATTTTATTAGCTCTATGTTAGATGAAGCCCAATGCTACATTAGAAAATTAGTTTTCTTAGTATAAGGAAGTTTCCAACATCTCAAATCAGATACTACTTTCTAAACGTCAAAGCAAACATTTCCTTTGGGATTTGTATGAAATAAAGACTAATGACGTCATAGTTTCTTGAGGTCAAATAGCGCTCCTAATATCAGTTTTTCAATAACAATAACAAATCTTAACCATTCCTTTACCGCCAACACCAGACACAATAGTAAGACAATGGACATGGACATTTATTAATGTCGTGCGGGTCTTGACCAGATCACTTTAAAAATGGATATGATCAATGACAAGTGACTTTATTTTGTGTCATTTTATCATATTTCCGGGTTCGATCCCCGGTCAGGGCAAGTTGGAAAATGGTCTTTTTCAAATTGTCCTGGGTCTTGGATGTTTATCTATATATGTATTTGTTATAAAATATAGTATCGTTGAGTTAGTATCCCATAACACAAGTCTCGAACTTACTTTGGGGCTAGCTCAATCAATGTAATTTGTCCCTATATATTTATTTACTTATTTACCGTACCAGGTAATTTATTTTTGACCCAGGAGACTTCGTTAAGTAACGAGCTTCAACTTTGTGCAAAGGTAACTTTGATTATATTAATCAAAGATCAGTAGGTATAGAAGCCCATCTCAAGGATCGCTATCTCCAAAAATGCATCTCAATAACACTTTAAACTCCATGAAATATCGCCTAAAGTTAAGAAAACTTCCACAGAATTCCGAACGAAAATTCCGCGCAACTAAATTACCATCTCTTGATAAGACGGTAAATCACAAGATTTTAGAAGAAAAATGCGTCGTGTTATCGGCGAAGAAAAAGAGGGTTTATAGGGTAGGCTGGGCCCTTGCAAATTTGCCCGAGAGGCGTTTCATTATTGCGGACCGTGTCATGTGATATACGAATACACGCGAATGTGCCATCATGCTGCCTTTAACAGGGCTTAGTATAGTACTTAGTACTGGCTTTCTGAAATTTCGTGTAAAATTAAATCCTTTTTGATACTAGAAAAAACAACACAAATTCACGTGTATCTTAGGGAAATTTGTTGAGTATAAGGGACAGGATATTCACCTGCCTTATAATACTTTCAGTATAATTTGATAAACACTGTAATCAGTCATATCTTGTAAAAAAACGGCAAGTAACGTGGGAATCAAATATATAGCAGTGTCGCCTCTGCCAGGCCCCGGCAGATGTGATAGACCCAATAAACGCTGGCTTGACGTCAACAAGGATGATGTGCGTGCCAATGGCCTTACTGCCAAAGATGCTCTAGCCCGTAGGAAGTGGAGAAGTGAAAGCTGGAAAGCAGACCCCAAACTTTACAGTATCACAGCTGAAGATGCAGCTGGGAATACTCTGATATGAGAGAGATGATAAGAGAGCAAAAAAGAGAAAAGAATAATGAGCTAAGTTTGTAAGAGATGTTTTTCGACATTACTTACTTACTACAGTGGCGCAGCGACCCAAAGCGGATCTTGGCCTCCGACACTAGATGGCGCCATTTCTTGCGGTCTTGTAAGCGTTGCTGTCAGTCTTCAACTTCGAGGCACCGCAGGTCTTTCTGCACCTCGTCGGCCCATCTGTACCTGGGGCGACCAACAGGTTGCCTGCCATACGGGCGACCTAAGTAGGCTCTCTTCAACGCCCGATCCTCTCCCATTCTTTCTACGTGTCTGAACCAGCGAAGCCTAGCTGCTTTCGTTTCACCGATGATATTTGGTTCGGACACTAGATCTTTAATAGTCAGTATGTAATAATACATAAATACTGCTTACATTTTGAAAAACAAGCATAAGAATGAAAATATATGTTTAAAAAAAAGTGAAACATCCACGCTATACAATATTCCACGAATAAAGGATTATTATTGTAACCATGTATAACTTGTCTAGCTTGACTACTAAACCACTCTCTCAAACCAAACGAAGCACAGAACAGGTGGCACGAATAATTTAATAATTCATAGAGGCTCGGAGAAATATCATCGGAGTTACATCTGTATTATGATTGCATTAGCGGTTATTTTCCTTTGCACGTACATGCTTCTCGTGGTTTTGTATTGTCGGTGCTATCATTTAGATTTATAGCATTATCTGTTAATAGGCACTCGTAATGAACTATTTATTATGATATCTGTGAATGTTCATTTGTATTTCATCTTGTGAAATTATACAAGGCAATGAACTGAAGCGGTGCGATGGTTTCTTATCATCATCATCATCATCATCAGGTCTTTTTGTCTCAACTGCAGAAACACGACCCTCTCTGTACTAACTGAGCCATACTTAGCCAGAGCAACCAGAGAATTCGGCCTGCACTCTCCTCGCTGGATAGACGTGTTGGAGAGGAGAGAGAGAAAGAGCTTTGTTTAGCATGTATTTCCTAAGTCGCCTTCTAGGACATCCACAGGAGAACTTGGAGTGGCCTTATTCTACTCTGCCGGAAACCACACGGCTAACGGTATCTAAGCTTTTTTAAACTTTAACAAAAAAGGGCTTTATAAGTTTTATGCCAATGTCTGTCTGTGGCGTGGAAGCTCTTGAATGAATGGACCGATTTCAATTTGTGCGTGAAAGCCACCAAATAAAGTATTTTTCTTTCTTTCTTTCTTTCTTTCTGTCTAATTTATTTGCAGTGTTTCTTAGCTATATTTGATGGAAATCGGTTTAGTGACTATACAAAATGTTCCAGGTTATGCCCAAGCAACCCTGTACGCAAACATGATTTTTTTAAATAATCGTATAGTACCTTCGTGCGCGAGTACGACGGCCAGTTATTTTATACAAATTCGAGCATTCAAATTTTATTCATTTAAAAATTTGTATTGCAATGTTGAAACACCGTTGTATAAACCATTCGTTTGTATGCAGATTTGTCGTAGTTGCCACAAATTCCACCTGAAGTACTTAAATAGTTTGCAATTGCACCTTTTGTCTAGGAATATACCTTTTACTGAGGAAACACTCCAGGAAAATCAACGAGAAATGAAACCAGCTCGAATAATTTATCCGCAGAGTTGTCTGAATATGTGGGTGTAATTTTGTTTAATTGAACAGGCGAGCGAAGTTGCAGAGTCTACTTGAACTACCCGTATGTTTGTTCGACTATAACTCGACTAGTTTTCATCGGAGCTTCATGAAATTTGCTTAGCTTGTGGAGGTAACTAATAAAATTGTTTATTTCTAACATGAGACCAATCAATTGAGGGATTGCTGAGATATGGGGTACGCGAGTTCATAGTTCGGGGTAACTATTGGCTCAGACACGTCACTTTATAGATGAATCATAAATGAAGATAACTAAAGATTAGTCAATGAAAATATTATGGAAGATTAGCCTGTCGTCTGTGCAAAACACCAGACACAATAGTAAAACAGTGCATGTCGACCGGATTTCGGTCTGCTCACAGATGACAGGTTAGTCAGTGAAAATATTATGGAGAAATGGAGTGTGAACAGTCTAAAAGTGTTAATAATTTTCAAAACTAAAAACCGATGTCTCACCCAAACTACAAAACCGATTTCGATAATTTTTCTATAGGACGACTTGACAAGTTGGTATGCTCTTTCAAACAAAATTTTCTAAATCGGTTTAGACGTCTTCGAATAATAGGTAAACATACAAAAAAAACATTGGGACAAATTGATAATTCTTCCTTTTTGTAAGTCGGTTAAAAAGAGTAAATATTTCAAAATAGCGTTCCGCTTTACGACTTTAAGTCCTTACCACAACATTTAAAACGCCGCTTTATAAACAAAACATTTAAATTGAGTACGATCTAAATAACTTCCTTGCCTGATGTTATTCATAATGTTCGTAGTGCCAACGGTTCGTAGTGTTTATACAGAAACTTGTGTACTTTAATACAGTTTATTACCCTCATGACTATAAGTTTGAAGCGTATAATTGTGTATAAATGTGTGTTAAGTATCTTGAAACAAACGTATAAATTTGCAAATGACACAAAATTAAGGTTGCCCGATGTTTTCTTCTCTGATATTTATTTCACCCACACGATGACCTTATATTTTTTAAGTCACTAAACTTTTCTGTTACCCTTATGAAAAAGCAACTTTTTTGTCTGAACAACTTTTTTATCCAATAAAATTTAACGGATCGGAGTGACTCGCAAGGTCTAGTGGATCACAGAGCCAATAGTATAAGAATCTATATTTAAAATCTTCTTCTTCTTTTGCCACGTCTTATCCCGTTATTTGGGGTAGGCCCTCCTCGCACCGCGGCGCCAGGACGCTCGGTCCCGGGTTGTCTGGATATCTAATTGTGTCCACTTGGTATCCCTATTCACGGTTGTCCAACACGTGGAAAGTGGTTATCCTTGCCCCTCTTCTAGCTGGGAATGGCTAAAGCCCTTTGAACGCAATGGTCCTTGTCTCGTCTCATCACATGCCTAAACCACCTCATGCGACTCTCTGTCATCTTTTCTGTTATGGGTGCCACCTTGATCGAGCCTCTTATATGCTCATTTCTGACATTGTCAAGTCTTGTTACTCCCGCTGATCACTGTAGCATCTTCATTTCATTTGTGTGCATTTTCTGTTCATGCTTCTGTAAAACAGCACATCAGTATCAAAACAGTATCTATATCTATCTATCTATACATCTATACATATAATAAAACAGTAAAAAAGTGTGTCTGTACATTAAATATATTTCCAAAAAAAAATGGGGGCGATGGAGACGTAGTAATAGAGTAAGAATTTAAAAAAAAATTCTGTCTGTTTGTCTGTATGTCTGTTTGTCTGTTTGTACACGCTAATCTCCGGAAATACTGGACGGATTCGAATGAAACTTTTTTTGTTATATAGCTATTAAGCCTGGGCAACATATAGGGTATAAATGATTTTGGAAAATGGAACGCCTGATGCAGAACCATAATGGTCCAGCTAAACTATAAGAGATATAAAAATGCCGCCTTAGTAAAAGTTGTTCAGCCTGATGAGCATTTTCCAGAGACATAAAGTCCACGCGAACGAATCGCGGGCTTCGGTTAGTTTAAAATAATAGTAGGATTAGTACATAAATTAGTGGGATTTGCATTAACTTCCCTCTGACATGCTGCATACCTCAATAAAGCTAACCACGTTTGCCAAGGGGTGATCTTCAGGTGGAACTCCTTTGTTGACGGATCATGTTTGTATTCCACTTCCGATGTAATGAAATAGGGAACAGATAGAGATATACTTACTTATGCTTCAGCTGGCAGTTTTCGGTCTAATAGGGCCACTTAGTTAGTTAGACTGTAGTTTATCCCTTATCATCATCAATAAATTTAAGAACTAGGTTCTTGTCGGTGGAGTATTATTATAGTTTATCCCTTACTTACTATATAATATATATATATTTACTTAATCTTTATTGTTCATCAAATACAAATTGTACAGAACAATAGGCGAACTTAACGCTAGAAGCGTTGTCTACCAGTCAACCTTTGGGTTATGCAGATAGTCTAAATGTGGGTAAGCTTTGCAAGATATAAATAGTACATAAAAAATAAAGAAGTAAACGATACATATAATTATATGAATTTTCCATATACATATACATATATATATACACACATACATATTTAAATATTTATTTATATATCCTACTATCTGATATTATAAATGCGATAGTGAGTTATTATATTTGTTTGTTTGTTTGTTACTACTTCACGCTTCAACTACTAAAGCAATTTAGATGAAATTTGGTATGGGTATATTATGAGATTTGGGGAAGGACATAGGGTACTCTTGATCCCGAAATTCCCACCAGTGAAGCCCACGGGCACGGCTAGTTTTGTATAATTTTAAGCCCCCAAACTACTCAATATCGAATTATCGGTGAACGTACATAAAAAAAGTTTTACGTGTCTGTACGTTTGTGTATCTATGTGTAGATCTGTGTGTCTGTCTGTACATCGTAACGCCTAAACAAATGTATTTTGATGCGTTTTCTTAAAGCTAACTTTATCGAGATTGTTCTTAGCATTTTTAAATGGAAATCAGTTAAACGGTTCTAAAGATATTGGGGAGAACGCTTAAAAGTCGGGTTTTTTTTTATTTGCCTGGCTCTTGTTTAGAAAAATGTCATCGTTTGTGAAATAACAAATTTAATTGCAAAACGGACCCTTGGAATGACGTCAAGCTTTTGATGGCAACAGATTAAAAATGTCTAAAAATAAACCGACCGTTATAAACAACTGTACTTTACATTTTTACGTTTCCCATTTCTGTCCTTCTTGGAAGTAAAATAAAAATAAATAAAGAGAATCTGGAAAAGAGATGGGGGAGATATTTGGCCAACAGTCGGACCATATAGGTTAATTTCATTAATATGATTGTATATATACACGCTGACTTTTCATTGGTTTTGGAAAAGAAAATGTCGTATGGTAAATAAATTACTCTATCCATATACGTAATCCAAATTTGTGTATGTCATAAGATAAAAAAGTTACAAAAATGATTTTCGATCGAGACCACGTAGTTATACGCCGGCCGCCAGCTGCGTAATGTCGATGACCCCGGCCGGCCGGCGGGCGATGTATGGCGGCGGTTCTACTAATTGATCTCACAATTTTGCTTTCGGGTTTTAGACAACATTTTTTGTTTCTGAATTTTTATTTTGACTAGCTAATTAGGTCTTACTAACGATGCCTATGAAGTGGCCTTCGGCTTCAAAACCAATAAAAAATCACCGTGTATATATAAACTTGTATTATACAGGTGATTTCTGACGACGTATAACTAGCTTTTTTTGGGCCTACCACGTTCAACATACCATTATTTTCAAAAAGTCACGTTTGTTTAACGAGAGCCTTACTTACATATTCATTTAATTCTTACCTAATAATATTATTAAAAATACGAAAGTAATATTAGTGTGATTACGCCAGTGTCCTACTATCCTATCCTACTTTCTACTTCCTTATTATATTACTAGCCGAAGCCCGCGACTTCGTTCGCGTGGACTTTATGTCTCTGGAAAATGCTCATCAGGCTGAACAACTTTTACAAAGGCGGCATTTTTATATCTCTTATAGTTTAGCTGGACCATTAGAGTTCTGCATCGGATGTTCCATTTTCCAAAATCATTTATACCCTATATGTTGCCCAGGCTTAATAGCTATATAACAAAAAAAGTTTCATTCGAATCCGTCCAGTATTTCCGGAGATTAGCGTGTACAAACAGACAAACAGACATACAGACAAACAAACAGACAAACAGACAAACAGACAGACATTTTTTTTTATTCTTACTCTATTACTACGTCTCCATCGCCCCTAATATTTTTTTTGGAAATATATTTAATGTACAGACACACTTTTTTTACTGTTTTATTATATGTATAGATATAGATAAATGCGAAAGTGAGTTTGTATATTTGTTTGTTTGTTTGTAACCACTTCACGCTTCAACCGCTGAACCTATTTAAATGAAATTTGATGTGGATATAGTTTGATACCCAGGGAAGGACAGAGGATAGTTTTATCCCGAAATTCCCATGGGGAGCGAAGCCGACGGGCACAGCTAGTTTTTATATATTTTTTCAACTGTCAAGCTATCACAGCTCATGAGATACAGTCTGGCGACAGACAGACAGATGGACAGAAAGATGGACGAACGGACGGACTGTGAAGTCAAAGTAATAGGGTTCTGTTTTTAACCTTTGTGTACGGAACTCTAAAAAAAAATATTTTGCATTAATACTCGCATACATTTAGTATTTCCCCTATTTGTTTGAATAAGTATATTTTCCAGGTTGTCCCATAGATACATTTTATCAATATCAGTTGTGAAGTTTAAGGGTTATTAAGTCAGTTTTTAGTTTAAAAAAAATTATTCAACTAAAGTTACATTTTCACTAACCTTCCAAGAGAACAAATATTGACACCTGAGATTGACACAGATAAAAAACTTTTTCGATATTTGATTAGATCTCGTTTCACCAAAAAGGTCAATTGCAAATGAAGGTCGTACGTAAAAAAATGTACCGGCCACCAATTAAGCGAACCCTTATTAAGGTGGTTTGATTGCTAAAAGCACCTTTTGATTCATTTGTTTGCAAAAACAATGAGTATTGTTCTTACATAAAAGCGATATTTTCATTAAAAGCAACCAAATACTGTCGAAACTAAAAACCGACTTCATATCTAAAGTACAAAAGCGATTTAAAAAAAATCTATGGGACAACCTTGGAAGTATACGCTTTCAAACAAAAAAAAACTTTAAATCTATCTATGCTTCTTCAAACAGTCTATGAACATACATATAAAAAAAGATTGCAAAGAAAAGATAACCTGCTCCTTTTTTATATTCGGTTAAAAAGCAGTTTTTGTTTGCAAAAACAAATAAAGGTGATATTTTTATTAAAAGCAACCGAATAATCTCTAGATAATTTTTTAAAACTTCCCACCTGACGACCTCCTTGGCGTAGTGGTCACCATGTTAGTCTGCCACCCAGAGGTTCCGGGTTCTATCCCCAGTCAAGGTAAGTTGGAATAATGAGCTTTTCCAAATTGTCGTGGATTTTGGATGTTTATCTATATATATATGTATTTGTTTTTAAATATAGTATCTAAAAAATAAAATAAAATTGTAAGCCCATGTTTTTAAAATGGTTAAAAAACAGACTAAAATCAACGCCATAACGTGCTTTCTAAAACACGGATAAGCTAAAAATATAGTGCAACCTAGTACCAAATTCTATAGCGCTAAATTAAAATAGTTAGGTACTTCTAATAATCCACTAGCCGTAGCAACCGCTACGCCGTAGACGAGCTACGAACTTCGTAGCACGTACCGAGTGTAACCAAACTTTGCTTCCAAAATGAAAACTAGAAACGAAACATATAAAACTTGGGCCGCAGAACGTGTTAGAATGAGACAGGAATACTTTATAGCGAAAAGGACAAACATTTAGAATTTTGCCTACGAAAGTTTTGTATGTACACAACCTGGAAGGAACATACCCGTTATAAATAAAACCACGGGCTTTAGTAGATCACTTTAGTACAATTAAATTAAAATAACAGCCAAAAAAAAGATTATTATTATTATTTTAATATATCGCTCAAGTATCCTGTGGTTCGATTTGTTATGAGTATGTGTCTCTTTCACCTTGTATAATTATTGTAAGTTGACGTTTTTGGAAAAAAGACTCCAGTACAGTTGTGGCCGCTTCTTCTGCACTTGCGCTTAGGAAGCGGCAGTAAATTTAGCTGTAATTAAATAATCTGATGTCATCAACAATTACGAATTCGAAATAAAAATTAACAATTGTCAAGTGATACAAATATCCAAAGATAAATAAACGATTTTTGTTTTTTTTTTTTTTTAAAGTTTTAATGCTTAGGTCAAAAAAAGCGATTGACACAAATTTTTCGTTATTCACAATAGATATTAAATATTCTAAAGTATCACAAACCGATTAACAGTATAAGAGTAATAACAACTTAACAGGGTCGGGTCACTAAAGTGATTCAATTTAATTTGCTCACGGACCTGTGTTCAATTCGTCAGGCTTTTGTCACTGTAATTATTTTGTGTTGAAAATGATCTGTTTTCACACATTTAAATGGATAACGAGTGTTTGAAATGAGTTTATCGCACCTGTAAACTCGCAGGGAAACATATTCCGCTTATTATAAAACTAGCCGAAGCCTGCGACGTTCGGGTGGACAAATTGCTCATCAGGCTGAACATTTTTTCCTAAGGCGTCATTTTGTATTTTTATAGGTTAGCTAGACCATTATAGTTCTGCAATCTGCATGTGGTGTTCCATTTTCCAAAACCGTTCGTTAGCGTGGATTTTATTACTCCGGAAAATACTCATCTGAAATATACAGGCTAAACAACTTTTGCTAAGGCGGCATTTTGTATTTTTATAGTTTAGCTAGACCATTATAGTTTTGCAATCTGCATAAGGTGTTCCATTTTCCAAAACCGTTCGTTAGCGTGGATTTTATTACTCCGGAAAATACTCATCTGAAATATACAGGCTAAACAACTTTTGCTAAGGCGTCATTTTGTATTTTTATAGTTTAGCTAGACCATTATAGTTCTGCAATCTGCATAAGATGTTCTATTTTCCAGAACCGTTCGTCAGCGTGGATTTTATGACTCCGGAAAGTACTCATCTAAAATATACAGGCTAAACAACTTTTGCTAAGGCGTCATTTTGTATTTTTATAGTTTAGCTAGACCATTATAGTTCTGCAATTTACATCAGGTATTTCATTTACCAAAACCAATTATGCCCTATATGTTGCCTAGGCTTAACAGCTATATAACAAAATAAGTTTAATCCAAATGCGTTCAGTATTTCCGTAGATTAGCGTGTGCAAACAGACAAACAGACATACATTTCTTGTTACTAAGTTTGAAGAGCTGGGTTGCCCAGCGGGAGTGCACATTACATTATTATTTTATTGAATTATATAATACTTACAATATATAATCTAGTAAAATATAATGCTCAAAATCATAAAATAAATGTTCGATTTAATAATTAACTGCCTCCGTGGTATAGTGGTTAGAGCGTTCGGCTCATACCCGGAGGTCGCGGGTTTGATTCCCGGCGGGGGCAACGACTTTGTGCAGGCTGATCACCTGATTGTCTGATAAGTAAGATGATCCGTGCTTCGGAGGGTACGTTAAGCCGTCGGTCCCGGTCACTGTCTTTGACATTGGTCGTTACCTAAAAAACCATATCAGAGGCCTTTAAGGCGGTTTAAAAACTCTGACACTAGTGTTAGTCACTAACACACACGGTAAGAAGAATAATTAACTAAAGCCAAGTTAGTATTCCACGTCAAAACTAGTTATATAGGTATTGAAATTTAATTGAATAGTTTCCTAAGTCAGAAATAAACTCCTTAACAGCACCCCACAGTTAGAATTTCCAGAATATTTAAGTACTTAGTAGAATAATCTCATCACTCAATAGAGTATTTATTACACTCATTTTTGAAGTGTCTGAATTAGATTCCATGGTACTTTACATTTACATGCACATGTTACATGGTACATTCAATCAATCAGTGCCAGAAAAATGCAATGAGACCGTGAAGCTTTACTACGCACATTAGCTAAAAGTGGCCGTTTTTCGCAAATGTGCGTAAAAAAGCTTCACGTTCTCACTTAAAATTATAAACATAAAATAGTTAAAAGGGTTGTCTAGGGTTTGGTCAAGACAAAATTTTGAATGATATCACTGTTTCCTTTCAAATTATTTATTTCCAATGGGGGCACCACTGGACCCCGGAAAATTCAGCTATGGCCATATTTTACATTCTCAAATTTTGCGCATACGTCGCCGAAAACGCCATATTTCCTATCGTCATGACGTCAGACAATGTATGTAAATTAAAGATTAAGAATTTACAACTAGTGTAGATTTGAACTCTTACAACCGAGCGACCGGAGGTAAGAGAATGATACTAACTACATATATTTTTTTCACTTGTACACACACACAAGTATAATTATGCAATTTAAAGTGTGAATATAATCCAACCATGAATAAATGTAATAATTTCAATTTTACCAAATTCCCAATCTTTTTCTGCTTTCATCTATTACATTTCAAAGTACATAACAACGAATAATCATATTTTGAAAATAAAAGACATATTTTCGCTATGTTGCTATATATAGCGGGGTTCTTCCCCCTGGAGAAATATGGTTACTTATTATAAACCATTCACTTAATAAACGTAGAGCATTCACTCAAAAGGCTTTTTTACTGTTTTGGTTAATATTTTATATGAAAGAAAAATACCACTGAAAAAAATATTCATTAAAAAACAGCAAGAAATTCGGTTTATTGCAGCAATTAGCATTTCTAATATAAGAGTAGGAGCGTAGAGGGTATTTTCACTATCTCTTTCGTACTCGTTTCTTCCATGCTGGTCTGGGAGAAAAGAAAAAACTTAGAATGTACCAGCTGCCTTCCCGGGCAGATCGTATAAGCCGATCGAGGGAATGGGCAAGATTTGAATCATGATAATAGGCGATGCGGCTAGCAACCCATCATTATTTTGATTCCTTTTCCATTTTAACGCCCACCATCACGCTAAGCCTGGCCTTTGGGTCTTACGGCCCTGGGCTCTGTCTGCCCCGTCAGGGATATAGACGTGAAAATGTATCCGTATTCTGTATCTTTCGTACGCGCGAGACCTAAAAGCAGTGACGTCAAGTGCGCTATACATACGTGCATTCCTTTTTTGTTACTAGACAGTTTCTCTTCCCATCACACTTACTTACTTTTGGGTGGATTAAAAATATCATTTTATTTTCAGTTTCCGATTATGTTACTAATATAAATAATAACAATAATTTATTTAAATACCGTATTATTCATTGAAGATAAAAGTAATTGGAAACGGAAAGGGGAGGCTTTTGCCCAATTATTAGACGTAAATGGCAAAAAAAAATCCTTTATCACGTAAACTTTACCGCCAACTCACACACAGATCACTTATCTGTAAGATGTTACCTTTGTTAAAATTTTGACTTTATATTTTCTGAAATTCAGTATAGCGGTCTATTTACGACGTTTTTTACCAAAAGAAACTACGTAATACTTAAATACGTGCCAAAACCCAACCGCAAAGAACCACGTAAGGCAAAGAATATCAAATAAAAATGTGAAACACGTAAATTAGCTTAACAAATTCAGTTCGCATTTTATATAACGCATGTGAAGACTTATGAGTACGTTACAGTGCCCCATACCACTCTAGTAGCACCGGTAGCACGTGGACAAAACATTACTCCCTTTATCAACTCAAAAGAACAATGTTAGCCAACCGTTCTCTAGCTCTGCCAAATTTTTCTCTGAAACTAGAAGCCAGGCTTTATCAACAGTTTTGCGCGCGCCTGAGCCCACCCACCCCAGTTTGCTTTTGGCCGTCGAACCAACCGCACGTCAGTTCGAACCGAAGCTCATTGTACATAACACCGATGAACAGAACACCCATACGTAAATTGACGATTCCATTTGAAATTCGAATACGCGTGCGATTTTTTTGAAACTTTTTTTTCAGTGGCCAGTGTTTTATGAGTTTTTTAGAGAGAGTTTCAAAGTATGTGCTGTTTGACAGAAGTGGGGTAGTGACTGATGCTGTTACTCATCACCTGTGATCATAAAATGATCATCAGATATTCGAGACGGCTTTGAACGTGCAGCGGCCAGGTAACGTAACTTCGATACATTTTTCTTAACTTTCATAATTTATTAACTTTTTAGCTCTTGCCTAAATAAGCTTCATAGGTTGTTAATTGTTTAGATTAAACAGTCTATAAAAGATGATAAAATAATTGATAAAAATATTATAACATTGAAAATAATAATAATTACAATTAATGATGAAAAATATTTTTAGAAATACAAATTTTAAACTTTTAATTATAAGATAAACATTTGACACTTTGCAGGACACTTACGGCTGTAGACGTAAATAAATTGTTATTTCTTTGTGTCTGGCCGTGTCTTACCATGTATTTTTAACTGAGATTAAGTTTCATTTAAAACGTATATAATTTAGGTGGAATATTTTACTTGATGAGATTAGATGTCTATATTGATTTGATAAGATATACCTATTTACTTGATTTATTGGAATATGTTTGACCTTGATTATATTTTTATCACATTAATACCTGAATTTGACCACAATTATCCACGCTTTAGTAATAAGACGTAATGTTCACGATAATTCTAAAAATGAGATGAAAATTTGTATTTTGAATTGTATTTTTTTGACAAAATAACTGTTCGGAGGGTAATAACCAAAATGGTTTTTAAAATTGTAACCCCAGAGGCAGATATATTCATAAAATATTTTTACAATAATGTAAACAATAATCAATTCTTTTTATTTAAATTTAGGTAGGTTATTTAGTTTTTGGTTAAATAATTATTGTGTCCTGTATTTATTCTTTTTAAGTGGTAATTTGGAATTAAAATAATTACATTCAGTTTTAAAAATATATAGAATGCTTTACAAAAAAAAACTTGTATTTTTTTTGTACTAAAATTATTTTAGTATGATATAATATTGATATTCGTATTTCATTTTTTCACATTTATAATTTATACAGAACTTGATTTTCTAATAAGTAAATTCATAAGGAAAATATAAACTTATAATAACTACGTGTTATTGTGAGAATAAAAACATGATAAGACAACGATTGGAAATCTAACAGATTTCCAAAATAATTTTTGAGTTTATTACCATATTAACAAAGTGAAACGTTCAGTTAAAATTCCGCGATAACGTATTAATAAAAGTAAAAATCGAATAAGATCAAAATTTAAAAGATATAGATAAGGAATTCCCCTTTTGAAGCTTTAATCAATCTATGTTTTTGTTGGAGAAATGTGTAAATAAAGGACATAAAGTAGCGAGACAACCTCCGTAGTCCAGTGTTCAAGGCGTCGTGGGTTTGAATCTCACTGGACAGCATACTTTGTAAAAAAATGCTTTTAGTCTGGTTAAGATATGGCAGGCTTCAATTATATGATTATCCGAAAACAAAGATAGTTCCGTGTTTCTGAAGACACGTATGACTGTGTGTCCCGGGTCCCTCTCTAGTATTTGCTCTAACCTATCCAATAATCGGTTCTGGTCCATCCTTTGAGTTGCAGAGGTCAGACGGCAGTTGCTCTGTGTAAAAACCAGTAACCTCGTCAAATCACCTACGTTAGGTAGCGGACCCCGGGCTCTGAAGCGTTACCGCTGAGGATGCAACCGGGAATACGTGAGGATGATATTGAAAGTATTAAGAATGGCAGCTGTTTCTCCCTTGACGCGGACTAAAGCCCTGCTTTTATAAACCACAGTCTAAGTTTAAGATAATAAAATTTTCAAGCCCCTTCGTGTTTCGACATGCACGTTAAGGGATACATAAATTATTTAGGGTCTATGCTGCTCCCCTTTGAAATATATATATTGAAAACAAACGGAGATGTCATTTAAATTATGTCCCATGCGGCCCTAAAAACTGTGAACTACTGTTTACAGTGCAAAGTGAGAACGTGAAGCTTTTCTTATCATGCGAAAAAGTTTTTTAAATAATATTTCCCTTTCTTTTCAAATAATTTATTTATAATCGGGACATCACTGGACCCCAAAAAATATCTAGGTGTCCTGCTGTTAGTTATGGCTGGCATCACATAGGGCATCACTGTTTGGCAAAGTAGCTATATCAGATGGCTTAAGTCGCTAGAAAAATCTGACGCGATTGTCGTCGGGAGTTGAGTGAGCACGATCAAAGTAAATTTTTGCAAAAAGAAGCTTATTTTGTTGTTCCGCCATTTTGCTGTAAGTAATTAGAACGTATAATTTTTCAATACAAAAAACCAACTTCACCCCCAAATTACAGTACAGATTTTGATAAAATATCTATGGGACCACTTCGCAAATATATATCCTTTTTAACAAAAAAATAATTTTCCTAAACGAAAGATAAACAAACTAAAAAAATGAAAGATCACGACGATTGGACAACTTCTCCTTGTTTGGAAATAGCTTAAAAACCGTTTTAAGAAGCTTTAGAATGTTATACTTTGATCCGAAAAAAAATGGCATCATTGTTAATCAGAGTAAAAGCGAGTCACACCAGCATCATTGTGCCGTGTGGTTTTCGGCAGAGTAGAATAGGGCCACTCCAAGTCCTTCCGTGGATGTCGTAGAAGGCGACTTAGGAAATATAAAATTAGGCTAAACAAAGCTTATAAACATCAATGAGACCTCTCCCGTCTGGCCAGAGAAGAGAATGTAGGCCAAGTCCTCTGGCTGCTTTGGCCAAGTATGGCTCTAGTAGTACAGAGGGGGTCGTGCTTCTGTAGTGGAGACCAAAAGACCTGATGATGATGATAATGACGACAGCATCTTAAAAACAGTGGCGGATAGACTGGACTCACTAATAATGAGACACCTTGTGCAGGTGGCCATGCCGGTGCCCCTATATGGTCACCTTTGAAGGCAATGCCGTCAGGCCCTCTGTGTCATTCATAGTATGTGGACAATAATATTTGTAGCTTTAACATAATGGAAGGGAAAGTGGAAGCCAAGAGAGGAAAAGGAAGACCAAGAAGATCGTTCATGGATTAAGTAAAAGAAAAGGCAAAAGTTGTGTCGTCTAAGGAGGTCAAGCATTTAGCAGAAAATAGGGAGACATGGAAAATACTCCACCGACAAGAACCTAGTTCTTAAATTTATTGATGATGGTAATAGCTTTAAGTACTAACATTAGTTTTAAGTTACTTGTCATCATCATCATCATTTCAGCCGCACAACGTCCACTGCTCAACAAAGGCCTTACCAAAGAGTTCCAAAATGACCGATCAAGAGCGGCCTGCGTCCAGCGCTGTATATTTAAGTTACTGTATAATAAACTGGATGTTAGCTATCTGAAATAAAAGAATTTAATTGAATTGTAAAAGACGTAATGTCAATGTATTTAAAATTAAGCTCAGCATTCAATCTAGACGTCCTTGGAGCTCTGCTTACTAAATAATTGTCTGACATAAAATGTAAAAGATTTAAAAATAGCGCTCCA
Organism: Acrobasis consociella; assembly: GCA_963555685.1. Classification (NCBI taxonomy): domain Eukaryota; kingdom Metazoa; phylum Arthropoda; class Insecta; order Lepidoptera; family Pyralidae; genus Acrobasis; species Acrobasis consociella. The sequence goes on from OY743118.1 coordinate 3,650,620, forward strand.
TTTATCTTCCATCAAACGACTATTAATTAAAATAATTGAAGATTGAGAAGCGAAGAAATTAAGGGGAGGTTTTAAAGCAAAACGATTTTTAATGTAGGCTTTTGTTAATAACTCTTCTCCCGCGTAGTATTGTGTAAGACAATCAAGGGAATGGGAGTTTTGGATCGTTCTCAATGGGATCGACTGTGTATTAATGGCAGAGTAGAATAGAATTGGTCATTACTCCTTTTCACCCGACTAGGGCTAAGCCAAAAGGAGGGTTATGTACAGAATTTATGAATATAAGTATTAGTGGCGGGGCCTCCATAGAAGCCGATTCCCATCGATTTAGGGGTTTCTTATATATACGCATTTATTACTAAAATCAATTATTCATTTATAACCTACGCACGAATGGATTGCACACACTTACATATTTAAATTACGAAAATTTTCGCTGATTGTTCAAATACACCCACAATGATAAATTTTGTATAAACTCGCTTAGAGATAAAAATATGTGAATTATAAGCCGGACATTGAACGGCTTATTAACATTTATAGAACTCGGGTTATAGTTTTATAGCTGTACTAGCTCAAATTCTCACCCAACGCCACTGTTACATATACATAGGAATCTCCTTTAAGGTCCTACGCAATATGCATCCCCGTTCACTGTTCACATCTCTACCCCTTTCTCGCTTTGTGGAGTATGTTGAGCGAGCGAACACACACACATTGCCATGTGCATGGATGTACAGTTTCGTTTGTAGTGGTAGTAGGCATAAATGATACTCCGTTTCTATAAAGTGCCATACCTGTGGTTATGTGTTTCGCCGCTATATGTATGTCCATCTGTTCTGTTTTATCTTCTATGATAAACATGGTACGCTACATTACTCTATCGACTAGTGAAAACTGCTCCCCATATGCGTTACGGAAATCTCTCGCACCCCGAATTCGAGCTTCATCAACTAGTGAAAACGGTTACCCGCATGCGAGCCCTATGGCATGCAAAAAATCTTCCGCAGCCTGAATGCGTGCCAGAAGGGCCAATGAAAATGAGCTTTTCGCATTTCCACTATTCCCTAAAACGGTAAGGTAAGTTTTATTGAAATAAGAAAGAAAAAAGAAAAAATTACATATTTACAAGAAAAAGTTAACTATTAATTTAGTCTAAAAAGTCGTGCCCACGTGGCATAGTGCCAAGAACGCTGGCCGCATTTCCGCGTTGGATCGCAATACTGATTCGTTGTGCGAAAAAACAGCCAGCCTTCTTGTCACCAGCGGCGCAGATTAGTCTTGGAGAGATCTCTATTCCCTCAATTGAGTATTTTCCTAAGCCAAAAATAAATTATTTTGTACTGATAACAAAATAAGACGTCGCAAAATAATGTCACTTGTCTTTGAAAATATCCATTTTAACTTGATTTTAAATTTATTATTGCAGAAAATCTGTTATTAAGAGCGCTATTTGACTCCAAAAAAACTATGACGTCATCTGCCTGTATTTTATACAAAATCTTATAAAAACTGTTTGATTTGACGTTTAGAAAAAAGTATCTGATTTGACTTGTTGGAAAATAGTGTATTGGCTTTTAAAATCAAAAAAGAAGCAGCTAGTAAATTCTAAGTTTTTCTATTCTCCCAGACCAGCATGGAGATAATCCAGTAAGGCGTAATACTCTTGAAGGGCATGCTTATATCATCATTCATCATTCGCTTCCCCCTTACCTATTTGGGGTCGGCTCTGTATGATAACAGCTTACTTCTTTCTGACATTCAACATATTTTTACCAGCCCTCCGTTGTTATACATTCTTTTTATCAAGGGTATGCTTATACCTAGTAGAGAAATTACAAATACATCTTTTTTTAAATCATGGGAACATCAATTTATACATGTTTATGATACAAGCTTTTACTTAGTTTCAACTGTCCCGTTGTCTGTCGTAATCAAATTTTTCAAATTGGGTATTTTCCTAAGCCAAGAATAAATTATTTTGTACTGATAACAAAATAAAACGTCGCAAAATAATGTCACTTGTCTTTGAAAATATCCAATTTAACGTGATTTTAAATTTATTATTGCAGAAAAACTGATAATAAGAACGCTATTTGACTTCAAAAAACTGTGACGTCATCTGCCTGTATTTCATACAAAATCCCATAGAAACTGTTTTTTTTTACATTTAGAAAAAAAGTATCTGATTTGACTTGTTGGAAAATAGCGTATTAAATTAGAGGCACTTCCAAGATATTGATTGAGCTGAAATTTTGCACGCATACGTATATTGCGTGACAATGCAATATTATAATGACATGGAGCTGATCTGATGATGGAGCCGGAGGCTGGCCATACTTAGGTACTTTTTAATAAAACAACGCAAGTCAATCGAATTTGGGCTCGTTTGATTCGTCTTGAGGAGAGTCTTTAAATAAAAGCTTGTTAAAAAAAATATCTAATAATGACTTGTTTTTGTCTTGGTCTACAATAACAAGATTTCAAAGTCTTTTTTTATTCAATGTACCTAGGATCAATTTATCTCTTATTGAAGGTATTTTTTTTTAAATTTTATTTTACTGCAAAGCCATTTTCAAATACAATCTTGAACAATACAGGCGTAGATAAAAAAAAATATTTTGGGTGTTTGGATAGATATTTAAAAAGTATGGTATATGCGTATTTTTTCTTTGCCCTGATTAGCAAATAATGACGAAGACACAGCACATTAAATTTCACGTGACGTCACGATCTGCTACGATTTCACCCCAGTCCGAAACTTCGAGGCGACTTTGCTAAACGAAAAATATGGGTTCCTTATTTTTACATAATTTAGTTGACTTTTTGATTTTACCAGTCCACATCCCTATCGAACACTATGAGCTAATAAGTAAAAACATAATTCATTATTCTTTAATACAAGCTAAGCATGCTTTTCAAAAATTGTTTCGCCTTTTCGGAATACCCAATATAGAGTACCCTTAAAATATGATATCCCATAACAGATACTCTTTATTGATGGATCCGTCGTGTTATCAGCTGTCAAGCGTGATAGATAGGGGTTGTTCGTTTGTGAGACTCGAAATGACGACCTCCGTGGCGTAATGGTTATAACTCGCTCTTCGGAGGTTCTACGGGTTCGATCCCCAGCCATAAAAAGTCATTTATTCGTTTACATATCAGCATATAGTTAACTATACAACGTGGGACATACATACTATCACGTCTTTATCCCTAATGGGGCAGACAGAGCATTTTGGGTCTTGCGATTCTATGCAGAGCCCAGGGCTGCAAGACCCAAAAGCCACTTTTAGCGTCATGGTGGGCGAGAAGATGGAAAAGCAATCAATACAGTGATGGGTTGCTAGCCGCATCGCCTGTTAACATGATTTGCATTTTTGCCCATTCCCTCGATCGGCTTTTACGATCTGCGTGGCAAGAGAAGCAGCTGGTACATTCTAAGTTTTTTTATTTATCCCAGACCAGCATGGGAGCATGTGCAACGTGGGACATACCCGTAATAAATCAAACCACGAGCTATACTAGATCACTATATAGTATAATGAAATTAAAATCTGTCACTAGAAAGCAGTCGTTAGGCTGTGTCAGTGCCTTAATTCAGCTCAAAAAATCTAAAACCAGTGTCAGCTGCAACAAAATAGAGAATATGAACGTATTTTTTTTATGTGCTTAATAAAATCCTTAATAACCACAGTAAAAAAATATTAAAAAATAATTTATAAAATATCAACATGTGATACTTTAAAGTTTCAATTAGAAAAAGAAGTCCGATTTGGACTGTGACGTCAAATCTACGTCATCAATACATTTGCCATAGAAAATAGTGTTACGCGTGAAACATTTTTTTGTAAAATCGCTATATCTCGTTCGTTTTTCAAATAAGTTTACCTGAGCCCTCTACCTGTACTACTTAGTATCTTCTCTATCTTGATGCAGAAATCTTCAGAACGAGTTTCTCACTCGCAGGTAATTCCCACCTAATCTTCATTTCGCGTTACTTTTTATTATTCAGATCCATCCACATAAATTCTACGAAGTAGGTACAGGTGGGTACGTTTATATTGAACCTTTGTCACTTCTTCATGGTAACACGACACTGACATCGGTTTATTCTTATCTCTCGAAACACAGAAGAGTTACATGAAGATACTAAGCTTTATACGTTAGTGATTTGAATTTCGATACGTGTAAATGTCCGAAAGTACCACAGTTGTGCAACAAACCGTTGCCCGGCAGACCTATGAACCGACATAACATTTGATCGATACTTCTTTTTCTCGGCATCAGTTTTATTCGACTAACGTTTGACTGACATAACATTTAAGCGGCGCTACTACTGCTCGATATCAATGTGAAATGTCCATTCGACAGAATTCATACAACTGGCGAAGCGACAGACCTTTTACATAATTAACTTTTCTTATAAGTACTTTTTCTTTGTTTAAGTCTCGTAATTCGCACCTTCTTGTTCAATCATTACCCCACATGGTAGAATTCTGCCATTTATAATAAAATTGAAAGAATAAACACTGACATGTTACATTTTTAGGGTTCCATACCCAAAGGTAAAAACAGGACCCTATTACTAAGACTCCACTGTCCGTCTGTCTGTCACCAGGCTGTATCTCATGAACCAATGGGGCTTCCATACAACAAACGTGATTTTTTCGTAGATGATGCTACAGAACTCGTCGTGCGCGAGTCTTAATTACACTTGGCCGATTACTTAGGCACTGTACAAAAATATTATTCAGCGTGCCGCAAAGCAAAAAAAAAGTATGACGGCCTCCGTGGCGTATTGATTTCCAGACTTTTCCTTCAATTTAACACATTGTTGGACACACTACATCTATAGATGTACTTCAATTGTTATTTCTATTGTGTCTGGCTGTGTAAAACAGCAATGTGTTAAGGTCCTGGGTTTGACTCCTAGGTGCAAACCAAGTCTTGTTCTTAGTCTTTAGACCCCAGATTCATGCACAACACATATAATATTATAGTGTGTGTTTATCAGACTTGCCGTATAAGCTTTGCTAATGTAGGTAAGCAGTTTAATGTAGTAATATTTTGTACCCAATGTATTACACACGGAGTGTAATCGTAGTAACGTGACATCAGTAGCGTACCTAGACCCCAAAGGCCATTTTTAACGTAATGATGATCGTAAAGATAAAAAAGGAAAATCAATAATTATTTGTTGTTAACTGCATTTTTTACTTACATGACCGCCGATTCCCTCTGTCGGATTTTACGATCTGCATGAGAAGAGAAATAGACTCAAATCATTATATATATTTTTTTTTGTAATATTTTAATAAAGCTAAATCGCTTATTCTCCCTAGTAATTCCTCTGTACCACAGGCCTGAACATTTGTTCAATATATGAACGTATCGATTTCAAAGCGTATTCGCGTACTGTCATAGTATCTCGAGGTTATGCGTACTTTCGGTGGTGACATATTTTTAGCATTTCAAGGAACACGGTTTTTCTTTTGAATAAGAACAGACAAGATTTTCCCGCTTTTATAAGCATCCTTTTTATGAATCGTAAGACGAACAGATAACATAAATTAAACGAAGAGTATATAAGGTGTAACAAAATATACTGAAACTTTTGTAGGGGTGATTGATAGGGTGATGATCAACTTTCCCCAGAAACGTTTCGAAATATGAAAAGAAATGTTTGGCCTCCTATACAATTTGACCGATCAGCTGATCCGAGTTTGTAAAACTAATGGAAAGTCAAAAATTATTTATCATATTTCGACATATATTCCTTGGAGAAAGTTGTTTGTTTGTTTGTTTGTAATAACTTTATCGTAACAAAAAAAATACATATACAAAGACAGCTTACGAAAGAGCAAATATACAAAGGCGGACTTATCCCATGTCGGGATCTCTTCTTCATGTTGTTAAGTATTATAGATTGAATTCACCCTTCAAAATAGTTTCAGTATATTTTGTTAGACCTTATCTATGTTTTAGGGTGCGTTCAGACGACAACCGCACTCCAAACGCAAGCCTAGCCCAAGCCTAGCGCGCTTTGAAATTTGTTGCAAATAATTTGAGCTATCACACATCAATACAAGACACAAGTACTCTAAACGCACGCCTGGCCCACTTTGAAATTTACAAATACTATCACATATCACTACAACTCAAATTTCATTTACTATGTAACGTCAACGTGATTTTAGATTCATTAATACAAAAAAAAACTGACTATTTGACTCCACAAAAACATGACGTCATCTGCCTTTATTTTATACATCATCATCATCATCAGGTCTTTTTGTCTCCACTGCAGGAGCACGACTCTCTGTACTACCAGAGCCATACTTGATCAGAGCAGCCAGAGGATTTGGCCTACACTCTCCTCGCTGGCCAGATGGGTTGGAGAGTTCTCATGATGTTTATAAGCTTGGTTTAGCTTGTATTTCCTAAGTCGCTTTCTACGACATCCACTCAGTACACAAAATATCGGGTTTGAGTAGTTGTAAAGTAGATAATTTACTGTAAAATAGCAAATACGACCAAAAATGGTATCAAATTATTGGAACGAAATTTTGGAACGTAGTTCCTTATCGCGCGTTGCGAAAGGAGGCTAGACGGAAAAAATTAAGACCAAAAGTTGTAACGACACTTTTTGCTATAGTTGTGCCGTGTGGCGTGCGCGTGTTTCTCTGTCTGTCTCTCTCTCTCCTAATTAATCGAAAGGAACTTCGTTCCATCCGGGTGTCCCTTGACACCTCTCAAGTTTTTTCTTACCTGTTATTTGCTCGTATTCGCTTCGAAATATTGTCCTATCAAATATTTTGTAGACGTATCATTTTAATTGGGTTCTAAATACGACCGTGAACTAGGACTCGTGTATAGGTAATCCAGTAAATGACGAAGCAACTAAGCGCTTGACCTTGAAACAATGGGTACGAAATATTAATTAACACTAATAACAATTATACCTAGTACTACTATAATAAACAAACGAATCAATATATCTGTCTTCTTCTTATCGTGTGTGTTAGTGACTAACACTAGTGTCAGAGTTTTTAAACCGCCTTAAAGGCCTCTGAAATGGTTTTAGGTAACGACCAATGTCAAAGACAGTGACTGGGACCGACGGCTTAACGTGCCCTCCGAAGCACGGATCATCTTAATTATCAGACAATCAGGTGATCAGCCTGCAATGTCCTAACAAACTAGGACAACAACACAAAGTCGTTGCCCCCGCTGGGAATCGAACCCGCGACCTCCGGGTATGATCCAAACGCTTCAACCATTACACCACGGAGGCAGTTATATATATAAAATATATATATAAATATATCTGTGCACACCTCAAATGTGTGAGATAAACAATCAGGGTCGCCACCACTGAATTCGTTGCAATGCTTACCTGTTTTCATCACTTGGAAATCGATAAAATTTTCGTTCTTTATTGTTTTCCCGGGATAAACAACGATGCGCAGTTTCTCACCATTATGATTCAATAATCCTAAGTGACTCGTAACGTCAACGTGCGACTAGCAATAACCCTGTTTTACAGGCGCTTACAAGGCCCAAAAGCGGAGGAAGGGTTGCGGGGACGCCTGATTGCGGGGGACGGTGCGAGTTTTTGTTCTGTCTGTATGTAATACTATTATTAATTCTGTGCCATCACTAAAAAATGTATAGACTGTGAGATAGGTACGTGTATCATTAACAGTAAAATTATTTTGTTAAACGCTGTTTCATTGTGATATGATAACAATTCACGTTGTCAGCATACAATCTAGATTACATACTATACTGGCTGCCAAACTATAACACCGATAAATTCGCATGACAAGCATTCATCGTTTCTGTAAATAAACAATGGAGATATAATCGATCGGTATTATTTGGGCGTGAATAAGTGAATATATGGATATCAAGGTCATTGAGTTCATAAGTGCTTTTTCATAGTGTGTTAGCTTACACTAGTGTTAGATTTTTTGAGCTGTCTAGAGGCATCTGGGTTATTTCGTGACAATGTGCGTTCTTCAGGAAGTTTTTCTTCGATGGAAGCAAGTGGTGCTAGTTTATAACTGGCCAAGTGCATGTCGGGCCACGCGCAGTGTAGGGTACCGCAGTTACGAATGCCCACTGTAAAAACTAAATGTGATCACGCTACAAGAAAATCTAAAAGCTAATTTTCTATCGAATATGTTTTGTAAGGTCACCTATAACTTTTTAATTGGATACCCAATTTAGCTCTCATAGTCGTTATATATTGTCGCAGTTAGATTATATAATCCGCTGTTTGACAAAAGCTGTTTAGCATTGCAGCTCGGTTTTGTAAAACAGCTGAAAATCGTTGAGCTGGATTCTTCTTCTTATCGTGTGTGTTAGTGACTAACACTAGTGTCAGAGTTTTTAAACCGACTTAAAGGCCTCCGACATGGTTTTAGGTAACGACCAATGTCAAAGACAGTGACCGGGACCGACGACTTAACGTGCCCTCCGAAGCACGGATCATCTTACTTATCAGACAATTAGGTGATCAGCCTGCAATGTCCTAACCAAACTAGGACAACAACACAAAGTCGATGTCCCCGCCGGGAATCGAACCCGCGACCTCCGGGTATGAGCCGAACGCTCTAACCACTACACCACAGAGGCAGTACAGCAGTTGAGCTGGATTGTCAAGGAGTTACGTAATTACGTTTAACAAAATAGCTTAAACTGCCGTATTTTTTTACGTGTCCATATACAGCGGTTTAACAGATTGAGAGAGGGACACTGGCATTGTAAAATTTGCATTATAAAACCAAATATTTTGGAAACGGATCTCTAAACCAAAAAATGGTGTTCTCAAGCTCACAATATTTTTGAAAGACCTGTCCAAAGATAACACACAATGGATTAGTGGAGAAAAAAAAATTACTCCAACTTTACATGTATGGGAACTATACAAAAAAAAATATGATTTCATTTTATTACTTTTTTGGCATGATTGGTATACATACATACCCATGCTTAATGACAACTTTTTAGTTCTTAAAGTCTCTGAATACAGTAAAACAGCTTAAAAAAAATCGACTTACCCAAACAAATTGCCCGGACGGCTGCACAATTTTGTATGAAAATGCCAAAATTTGAGTACTGTTTTTTAATTGCGATTGCATTATATCTGGTATAGCCCGTGATTCAATTTATTACGGGTATGTCCCTTTTACGTTGTATTTTATAAAATCGTCGTTTCGTATCAGAGGGTCACATCATATGACCTAACATATTTTCTCGTCTATTCTCTATATTCCAATGTGCAAACAATAAGGGTGACGACAGGGTCCGAAAAGTATAATTGTAATTTGTCCGTCTTTTAGATTATCCAAAAATAATGGACCTGTATTTTTCAGTTTAAAAAAAAATAAAAATTCACAAAGATACGGAGCGTCAAAGGTCCGGAGTGGGGGCTTGCACTTAAGTAAAAATTGTGCGTAAGTGTGACGTCACGCGAAATTTCAATGCGCTGTAACTTTGTCATTTTTGGTTTCTCAGAGAAAAGAAAAAATACGTGTACAATATTTTTTAATAATCTAACAAATTGACCTAAAATATTTTTCCATTCGTCATGCCTATTGTAATTTTTACGCAAGAGCAAATATACAAAGGCGGACTTATCCCATGTCGGGATCTCTTCTTCATGTTGTTAAGTATTATAGATTGAATTCACCCTTCAAATAGTTTCAGTATATTTTGTTAGACCTTATATATATTTTAGGGTGCGTTCAGATGACAACCGCACTCCAAACGCAGGCCTAGCCCACGCCTAGCACGCTTTGAAATTTGTTGCAAATAATTTGAGCTATCACACATCAATACAACCCAAATTGCATTTACTATATAATGTCAACGTGATTTTAGATTCATTAATGCAGAAAAGCTGACTATTTGACTCCAAAAAAACTATGACGTCATCTGCCTGTATTTTATACATCATCAGGTCTTTTTGTCTCCACTGCAGGAGCACGACTCTCTGTACTACCAGAGCCATACTTGATCAGAGCAGCCAGAGGATTTGGCCTACACTCTCCTCGCTGGCCAGATGGGTTGGAGAGTTCTCATTGATGTTTATAAGCTTTGTTTAGCTTGTATTTCCTAAGTCGCTTTCTACGACATCCACTCAGTACACAAAATATCGGGTTTGAGTAGTTGTAAAGTAGATAATTTACTGTAAAATAGCAAATACGACCAAAAATGGTATTAAATTATTGGAATGAAGTTTTGGAACGTAGTTCCTTATCGCACGTTGCGAAAGGGGGCTTAACGGAAAAAATTTAAGACAAAAAGTTGTAACGACACTTTTTGCTATAGTTGTGCCGTGCGGCGTGTGCGTGTTTCTCTGTCTGTCTCTCTCTTTTCTAATTAATCGAAAGGAACTTCGTTCCATCCGGGTGTCCCTTGAGACCTCACAAGTTTTTTCTAACCTGTTATTTGCTCGTATTCGCTTCGAAATATTGTCTTCTCAAATATTTTGTAGACGTATCATTTTAATTGGGTTCTAAATACGACCGTGAACTAGGACTCGTGTATAGGTAATCCAATAAATGACGAAGCAACTAAGCGCTTGACCTTGAAACAATGGGTACGAAATATTAATTAACACTAATAACAATTATACCTAGTACTACTATAAACAAACGAATCAATATATCTGTGAACACCTCAAATGTGTGAGATAAACAATCAGGTCTCCACTACAGAATTTGTTGCTTTGCTTACCGGTTTTCATCTCTCGGAAATTTAGATTTTTTTTGTTCTTTATTGTTTTCCGTGGATAAACAACGATGCGCAGTTTCTCGCCATAATGATTCAATAATCCTAAGTGACTCGTAACGTCAACGTGCGACTAGCAACAACCCTGTTTTACAGGCGCTTACAAGGCCCAAAAACGGGGGAGGGGTTGCGGGGACGCTAGATTGCGGGGGACGGTGCGAGTTTCCGTTCTGTAAGTAATACTATTATTAATTCTGTACCTTCACCAAAAATTGTATAGTCTGTCAGATAGGCACGTGTATTATTAACAGTAAAATTATTTTGTTAAACGCTGTTTCATTGTGATATGATAGCAATTCACGTTGTCAGCATACAATCTAGATTACATACTATACTGGCTGCCAAACTATAACACCGATAAATTCGCATGACAAGCATTCATCGTTTCTGTAAATAAACAATGGAGATATAATCGATCGGTATTATTTGGGCGTGAATATGTGAATATATGGATATCAAGGTCATAGAGTTCATAAGTGCTTTTTCATAGAGTGTTAGCTAATACTGGTGTCAGATTTTTTGAACTGTCTAGAGGCATCTGGGTCATTTCGTGACAACGTGCGTTCTTAAGGAAGTTTTTCTTCGATGGCAGCAAGTGTTGCTAGTTTATAAATGGCCAAGTGCGTGTCGGGCCACGCGCAGTGTAGGGTTCCGCAGTTACGAATGCCCACTGTAAAAATTAAATGAGTTCACGCTACAAGAAAATCTAAAAGCTAATTTTCTATCGAATATGTTTTGTAAGGTCACCTATAACTTTTTAATTGGATACCCAATTTAGCTCTCATAGTCGTTATATATTGTCGCAGTTAGATTATATAACCCGCTGTTTGACAAAAGCTGTTTAGCATTGCAGCTCGGTTTTGAAAAACAGCTGAAAATCGTTGAGCTGGATTCTTCTTCTTATCGTGTGTGTTAGTGACTAACACTAGTGTCAGAGTTTTTAAACCGCCTTAAAGGCCTCTGACATGGTTTTTGGTAACGACTTATGTCAAAGACAGTGACCGGGACCGACGACTTAACGTGCCCTCCGAAGCACGGATCATCTTACTTATCAGACAATCAGGTGATCAGCCTGAAATGTCCTAACCAAACTAGGACAACAACACGAAGTCGTTGTCCCCGCCGGGAATCGCCCATGATATGATATGAGCCGAACGCTCTAACCACTACACCACAGAGGCAGTACAGCAGTTGAGCTGGATTATCAAGGAGTTACGTAATTACGTTTAACAAAATAGCTAAAACTGCCATATTTTTTACGTGTCCATATACAGCGGTTTATCAGATTGAGGGAGGGACACTTGCATTGTAAAATTTGCATTGTAAAATTTGCATTATAAAACCAAAAATTTCGGAAACGGATCCCTAAACCAAAAAATGGTGTTCTCAAGCTCACAATATTTTTGAAAGACCTGTCCAAAGATAACACACGATGGGTTAGTGGAGAAAAAAAAAGTTACTCCGACTTTACATGTATGGGAACTACACAAAAAAAAATTTATCACATTTTATTACTTTTTTGGCATGATTGGTATACATACATACCCATGCTTAATGACAACATTTTAGTTCTTAAAGTCTCCGAATACAGTAAAGCAGCTACAAAAAAAATCGACTTACCCAAACAAATTGCCCGGACGGCTGCACAATTTTGTATGGAAATGCCAAAATTTGAGTACTGTTTTTTAATTGCGATTGCATTATATCTGGTATAGCCAGTAGTTCAATTTATTACGGGTATGTCCCTTTTACGTTGCATTTTATGAAATCGTCGTTTCGTATCAGATGACCTAACATCTTTTCTTGTCTATTTTCTATATTCCAATGTGCAAACAATAAGTTAAGAATTTTTATTCGTGAATCGCGCGGCGTAATGCCGCTGCACGACGCTACCGCTATGAGTACTAAACCACTCATAGCTAACGAGTTGTTGGCTTTCATCGACTACGTGAAAGACACCATGGACGAGATCAGCATCATGCAGATCTGCAAGTCAAACTTCAACGAAGAGGAGATTTGCAGCGGCAAGGTGCTGCTCTACGACCTGCTCGGGAAGTCCGCGCAGATGCCGAAACGACGGAGGGATGAGAAAGGCGAGAGGAGTCTTCAGGACATTATCTCGCTGTTGAAGACGACCGATCCAGACGATGTGCCCGCTTTCTGTGCAAGACGACTGCGGAGATTACCACCTGTGTCGTTTGATCACGTTGATGTCACCAGGCTGCTAAAGGACATCACGGCCTTGAAGTCCAGTCTGGCCGAGATGCAGTTAAGAGTAGAGGCCTCGGAAAATACGATCTCCGAGCTACGTACCGAATTATTAGTTTTAAAAAGTAATGATTCGGTAACTAGGTCACCCGTAGCCTCTAACATTAACACATGTCGAAGAGGTGCGCAAGATACGTCACTTGGCAGTTTCGAGTCAGCGAAATTCGATGATTCGCCGGCTGCCGCTGTAACACACGTCACACCGCGCCCCGCGCCCCGCTCCACCGCTGCGGTGAACACCACGAGTGCGTTGACCCCGACACGTGCCTACGCTGCGGCGGCAGCTGCCGTCGGCGACACTGCCGTCAACGCTAGTGTCGTCATTGATAAAACTACCCCAGCTGCACCACTGGGTCAACGTCAACCGAAGCGGAGGAAGCAGCAGAAACCCGAGGGAGACAGGAATCGAGTTTCGTCGGTTCCCAGGATCGTTCAGGCAGATGAAGAGGGCTTCGTTAAAGTGGAGCGAAGAAAAAAGAGGCCTTCTTGTCGGAATCAGTGCGGAACTGCACTGACAGGACCAAACCACCTGCTGCGTCCCGCCGTCCCAACGACGCAGCTGTACGTATCCCGGCTCTTCCACTCCACAAAGGCAGAGGAAGTGATGGAGTACGTCCGCGTGAAGACCAACATCACGCTGAGGGTCGTGAAGCTGGAGTCGCGCCACAGTGTGAACTTCACGTCCTTCGTGGTGCGAGTCCCGACGGAGAAGCTGGCGACCTTCATGGAAGCTGACTTCTGGCCGAAGGGTGTTGTGTATCGTCGCTTTCGCGGAACGCTACCCGACACTCCGATGACGCGCAACACGTCGCAGCCTCAACGAGTGCCATAGTTTAAGTTATATAATATATATATATATATATATTAGGTTAAGGTATATATTGATATGGGCCTAGATGTTTATTTTTGTAAAATCTTTTGTTGCCTGAAATAAAACAATAAATAAATAAATAAATAAATAAATAAAAAAAAATAAGGGTGACGACAGGGTCCGAAAAGTATAATTGTAATTTGTCCGTCTTTTAGATTATCCAAAAATAATGGACCTGTATTTTTCAGTTTAAAAAAAAATAAAAATTCACAAAGATACGGAGCGTCAAAGGTCCGGAGTGGGGGCTTGCACTTAAGTAAAAATCGTGCTTAAGTGTAACGTCACGCGAAATTTCAATGCGCTGTAACATTGTCATTTTTGGTTTCTCAGAGAAAAGAAAAAATACGTGTACAATATTTTTTAATAATCTAACCGATGAACTAAAAATATTTTTCCATTCGTAATGCCTATTGTAATTATAATAATATAAATGTCTTCATTAATTCAAGTAATTTTTCTAGTCTCCAGAAAACAACTTAGAAACTTAAGGCTAACTTACAACTGCAATAAAAAGTGCACTCTAACTTGAAGGTCTTAGTCTGAGAGCCGACGTTTAATAAATCGTTTCAACTTCTCATTAACATCGCACTGAAACACGCCTCTTATCGCGTAAGTCGTAAACCCGTGAAAAGTTAGTGAAATTGTGAAGTTTTCACTTCAATTTATATGGCTTGCAATAAATAACTGGCAGTGAAGATTATTTTTATGATTTATATTTTTAACAGCGTCATCTTTGCTGAATCTTTTTAAAATACGAACTTAAGGTTTATACGGGCCCCTGTTGAATTCATACCATACTTTGCTTTGCTTCCATCGCGGTGTAAATTGAGCGTTAGTTTAAATTGACCGTTCACATTTACGTCACGCAAAATTAATTTTTTTTAGCAAAATCATAATTTTAAGCCGACTTCCAAAAAGGAGGAAGTTCTATTCCTTGCGATATTCAAAGACGAATGGACCCATTTGATAAATTCTTTTTTTGTTTGAAAGGGTATACTTGCGAGGTAGTTTTTTAGAAATTTTATCAAAATCGATTAAGCAGATTGAAGGTGAAGTCGGATTTCAGTTTTGAAAAATTGAAAATGTTTCTTAATAATAAATAATAAGAGTATATAATAAAAAGAGTCGACCGGAAGCGTCTATCTCGACAAAACGCAAAATTTTCCGAGTTTTATTAAGAATTAAAGCATGTACAATTATATTTGCAATTATGTGAAGGGCCCTTATAAATATATGAAAGTCATAGACAATAAGTAACTACTTACTGGTTGATAACTACAAACATGCTATCAGATTGTTAGCGATCATATTTATCAATGCTATTTGTGGAATGAACCGACGTAAATGAATGTAAGTAATGTTAAACTGTATTTTATTTTATAACAAAATCATAGGGGTGACGACAGGGTCCGAAAAGTATATTTGTAACTAGACCGTCTTTTAGATTATCCAAAAAAAAGTAAAAACTCACAAAGATACGGAGCGTCAAAGTTCTGGAGTGGGGGCTTGCGACGTCAGACTTAAGTAAATCGTACCCAGCCGTGACGTCACGCAAAATTTATAAGCGCTGTATCTTTGTCAGTTTTGGTTTCTCAGAGAAAAGAAAAAATACGTGCACAATATTTTTTGATAATCTAACCGATGGATGGACCAAAAATATTTTTTCATTCGTCATGCCTCCAAAAAGTCGTCTACAGAATTTACAGTGTCCTCAACCTTACTTCTTGCCCCACGGTCGCCACTCCATGATTATTGTAGTCCAACTCTTGACTGTAAACCCCACGGTTCTCTATCTTATGATCTCCGCTTGGTTAGGTATTTAAATAATAAATAAATATATAGAGACTAATTACACTGATTGAGCTAACCCCAAAGTTACTTCGAGACTTTTGTTATGGGATACTAGCTCAACGATAGTATATTTTAAAACAATAGATATACAGATAAACGTCCCAGACCCAGGACAATTTGAAAAAAGCCATTATCCAGCTTGCCCTGACCGGGGATCGTACCCGGAACCTCCGGGTGACGGACTAGCATGGTGACCACTACGCCAAATAAATGTAATCAATCTTGACAAGTCTTTTTATTGAAATATACACTTTATAAATCAATACCTTTGCAAATTTACTATGTTAAAAATTATAAATAGCATAATTACTTACTATATGATAAATAGACATGTCAAGATTGCTTGCATTTATTTAAATACCTAACCAAAAGGAGTATACATAAGTATCCTTATTAAGTTAACGACCATAAATATCCACTATAACACCAAAACACGTAAAACATATTTCCGCCCGCTCAACAATAATAAACAGGGAATAAAGTAAATTTATGATGTCATAACTATTATAACGGTCCCATTGATTCCGAACTCCCAAACTTATATAATAACAAAAGTCTGGCAACTTGAGACTTGATAACAATATTGTCTTGTTTTGACTTTATCGAGGGATTGTGATTTTTGGCATGAACGTTGTTTGTTGTGCGCTTAAGAAGCTCTAAATTAGTTTTGTATAATAAACTAAACATTACCGCCCGCGATTTCGTTCGCGTAGGCTTTGTCTCTGGAAAATGCTCATTACAAAATTCGACTTTTGGAACGTAGTTCCTTATCGCGTGTTGCGAAAGGGGGCTAGACGGAAAAATTAAGACCAAAAGTTGTAACGATACTTTTTGTACGCTACGTGCGCGTGTTTCTGTCTGTCTCTCTCTCTCTCATAGAAAGCTAGCCAGTTATTTTCGTTTCGTCTTTCTATTTCGCATTGAACAGTGTGGTGTCGCGACGATTATTTTTGTTGAATGTATACAGGTTTTTTGTACATAGTAAATAATAAAATATTATTGTAATTAAAAAAAATTAAGTTTTATATCAATTCCTTCACTAATTAATCGAAAGGAACTTCGTTCCATCTGGGTATCCCTTGACATCTCTCAGGTTTGTTTTTTAAATTGTTTTATGTCTGTTATTTAATTCAAAAATCAGAGTACTGCTAAAAGCCATACTCTTGCAAGGAAGCTCATGACGGTTTGCTATCGGCAGACATTGCTGGTGTTAGACAGGGTATCTATTATCTATATTAGATATTATTGTTTTGGTAAACTTTCTTATAGGTAGGTAGCGACACAGGGTAGCGAAGAGTTTCAAAACTAAAAACCGACTTCACCTTTAAACTACAGAACTGATTTTGATAAAATTTCTATAGGACCTCCTCGAAAGTAATACCCTTTCAAACATAAAAACGAAAAAGAATCTTCCATATCGGTCCCGACGTCTTCGAATAATAATCAGTGAACATACATAAAAAATCGCGACGAAGTGTTAACCTCTCCCTTTTTAGGGTTCCGTACCCAAAGGGTAAAAACGGGACCCTATTACTAAGACTTTGCTGTCTGTCCGTCTGTCCGTCTGTCTGTCACCAGGCTGTATCTCAAGAACCGCTATAGCTAGACAGTTGAAATTTTCATAAATTATGTATTTCTGTTGCCGCTTTAACAACAAATACTAAAAACAAAATAAAATAAATATTTAAGAAGGGCTCCCATAAAGCAAATGCGATTTTTATAGATAATGGTACGGAACCCTTCGTGCGCGAGTCCAACTCGCACTTGGCCGGTTATTGGAACTCGGTTGATATTAATTATATAATAGATAGAAGAGAAACCTCATATTGGCAACATTGGGAATATTGCTGGCAACACTACCGCCAAGATTCACAATAGGCATGACGAATGGAAAAGTATTTTTGGTCCATCGGTTAGATTATTAAAAAATATTGTACACGTATTTTTTCTTTTCTCTGAGAAACCAAAAATGACAAAGATACAGCGCATATAAATTTCGCGTGACGTCACACTTAAGCATGATTTTTACTTAAGTTTGACGTCGCAAGCCCCCACTCCGGAACTTTGACGCTCCGTATCTTTGTGAATTTTCACTTTTTTGGTAAACTGAAAATTTACTTAAATTTTAATTTTAAATTAAAAATTACAATCATACTTTTCGGACCCCGTCGTCTCCCCTATTGACACCGTGAGAATTGCCAGAAAAGTATTTTTTTTTAATTTTGTTATTATTTTCCTTTCTATAACAAACAGTTCGTCAGCTTATGTTTTTTTTTTAAATTAAAAATTCTAATGAAATTTTCACTCCTACAGGCAATTAAAATTCAACAATACTTTACACGATAAAACCTAAACAATTTATATTTAATCCCTTTTACTTTTTAAATAGTAAAAGGGATTAAATATACGTATTTCGTTTCAAACTAGGCACTTATTTCCAATCCAACAATAGTCTATTGTCACTAAAATGAATATTCATTTTAACTTTATTTTGTCACACGAAAACAATACTTGGCTGATCATTTATCATTTATTTGGAGTAAAAACTTTCGGAACTTCTGGCATAAATTAGTTTTCAAAAGCGTTCAGATAAGTTCTTTATTTATACTTATAACACAGTTTTTATAATTTAGCTATTTTTTTACCTTATTAAATAAATATATAGGAACAAATTACACTGATTGAGCTAGCCCCAAAGTAAGTTCGATGATTATGATGAGATTATGATGATTATGAGACACTAACTCAACGATACTATATTTTATAACACATACATATATAGATAAACATTCAAGACCCAGGACAATTTGAACAGGGCCATTTTCCAACTTGCCCTGACCAATTTGAAAAAAAGAAAATTTGGAATTTAATTTAATTTAAATAATTTATCTCATATTTGTGTTGCATAGCTATCAGTTGCATCAGGTCTTTTTGCCTCTCTGTCCTGCCAGAACAATACTTGGCCAGAGCAGCTAGAGGACTTGGCCTACACTATACTCGCTGGCCAGATGGGTTAAAGAGGTCTCATTAATGTTTATAAGCATTGTTTAGCTTGTGTTTCCTAACTCGCCGTCTATGACACCCACGGGAGGACTTGGAGTGGCCCTCACCTATTCTTTAACCTAACCTATAGTTTTGACGTGTATATATCATTTGGTATAAGTTATAAAATTATGTCAGAATATTTCAAATTAACAAAAACTTTGATTATAGAAACAGAAGAATTTTAAATCTAACTATTTTAATGACAAAACGAGATGACTAAGTCGTTATGAGAAACAAATAATGGATAAAAAAATAGTACAATCAAGATGATCTCTTTCAGATAGGCAGTGTGATTTACATAGACATACTACACCGTTTGACAGCAGTATTACCATATTTGAAGAGGGTAGAAGATTGCTTGGAGATCAATCCTGGGACTAGATTTATGAATACTTTTATCATGATATGGATTGCATATTTTTTTGGGAATAACATTAAGATCATATTTACTTACTCCATTAGCTCAGCGACCAGAAGTGGCTCTTGGCCTCAGAGACAAAAGAGCGCCATAAGTTTCTGTTCTGAGCGATATCTTGCCAGTTGACAACTTCTATCTCCCGCAGATCAGCCTGCACTGTATCTCTCCAGCGATATCGGGTCTGCCTACTGGTCTCCGCTCTGATACCTTTCCTATATATGCTGCCGTGACGCCACGATCCTCCTTCATTAAGATCAAGTCTTAACAAGTGCCCTGTGTTTTCCAGCAGGGAAGAATAGGACCACTTCAAGTCTTCCCGCGGATGTCTTAGAAGGCGACTTAGGAAAACGCTAAACAAAGCAATTAACATCACGAGACCTCTCCAACCCGTCTGGCCAACGAAGAGAGGGTAGGTCAAATCCTCTGCTCCGGGCAAGTATTTTGGCTCTACAGAGATGGTCGTGCTCCTGCAGTAGACACAAAAAGACCTGATGAAGACCTAGATAAGAAAAACAAGACAATTTTCTACAAGATCAGACTATTCCGGTAAAGGAACACATTCCGAGGAAACCTGCACGCTAGTAAAAACATACAAAGGGAAGCAAACCAAACAGTATATAATTTGAACGCGTGGCAATTTTTCACTCGTAGCTTTATTTAATTGCCTAAATAATATATTCGTAAACTGTTTTTGCGGGTGTTTTGTATACTAAGTACTCTATCACATTTATTATAGTACTTTACTATTTTTGTTTCAAATTTTACCTTGCTTAATGTGTATATTCATGCCTCGCGACATTATTTGTATTATGCATTGCTACTCAATTCTCACGATTATATTTACTTGTAGTACTGTTTCGTATTTCTCGGCCTTTCACGAATATTTTTAAGTAAATCTGGAATAGAGAAAAAAACAAGTGCTTTCCCGTTGTGCGCGCGCATCTTGGTTCATTATCTGTTTTCGTGCAGTTTAGTCTACTATCCTGTATTTGGTAGCACACTATTGAGTAAGACAACGGGAAAATGTTACAAAATATTCTAGTAAGATTTTAGCAAAATACGAAAAAAATTGGACCTCTCATACTAAATTGATTAATTGTACGTACCATGTTATTAAAGGTATGTTTCTTGTAGAATATTTTAGCATAATTTACTCACGCAATATAGTCTGAAAGGACGACCAGGTTTCAATTAAAACGATCATTAGCAGTCAGAGAGTGTTGCAAAATGACGGGTTACCGCTTTTAACACTCGCTCTTTTAATGTTGAATAAACTGTTTAACAATATTAATAAGAAGCGTTTAAGAGTGCTGTGTGCGCTCATTATCTTCACCAACTGTCATAGAATATTATAAATATTTATATAGTCTGTGTAGGCTTTATATTAAATTTAGTTAATAATTAATGATGTCTAATGATTTCTATATGGGGCGCCGCATATCAAAATTTAAAGTCAAGGAATTCATTAATGGTATAGAAGCATCCATTTACCAACAATGTACTAAGTTGTTTTTTAAATTTTGAATATGGCAAGGACGTCAGATAGATAGATAGATCGATAGATAACTCTTTATTGTGCACCAAAAGAATAACAAAAAATAACAAAGAAATAAATTTTACATTAAATGAGTACAATGGGCGGTCTTATCGCTTAAAGCGATCTCTTCCAGACAACCAGTGGATGGAGAGGAATGTAAGAATGGTAAAGACGGTGGTGAAACTAACCAAGTAGGAAAATAATATCAAAACTAATTAAACATAACACATATTTAACATAAACATATTGTACACAATTAAAAACTTTTTTGTTATATTTCTAATTTAATTTCTTTAATTTATTTTTAGTTGTTTTCTTTGTTTTAATTGTATGTAGTTTATGTTTTATTATTTTAATTTACGTAGGTTATTTAGTTTTTATTTAATATATTATACTTTTTCTTTATATGGTAAATAAAACATAATTAACAAATATAAATATAAAGTATATTACAAACTTCAATAATACCTATAATACATAAAATATACATAAGTTATATTTACTTATATAAAAATAAACAATATACATACATATATAATATATTATACATATAAATATCCTAATATAATAATACCTAAATCTAAAATCACGTTGAAAATAGATATGACCAATAACAAGTGACATTTTGTGACGTTATTTTTTTCATGACAGTTATCAAATAATTTATTTTTGACCTAGGAAAATACTCAAGTTACATTCTGTCAGGAATTGTCAGATGTTTAAGTACTCTTAAAAAATTTGTGAAGAAATGTTTTCTAACGTTGTGTTCAAATGTATTTTGGAACATACTATCTCGTATTTATCCCTAACGGGGCAGACCGAGCACTTTGAGTCTTGCGACTCTAAGCAGACAGCATCCAGGGCTGCAAGACTCGTAGGCCACTTTTGACGTGATCGTGGGCGAAAAGGTGGAAAAATAAGTCAAAATAGTGGTGGTTTGCTAGCCGCATAGGCCATTGAAATGATTATTTTTCGCCTTGTTCCTTGATCGGCTTCTACAATCTGCACGGGAAGAGAAGCACCTGGCATCCTCAGTTCTTTCTTTTCTCCTCTAGAATATATTTTAGCAAAAGGTTTAATAATGTTTGTGAACATTTTGAACAGCAGTAAGTTAGTTATAATAAATTATAAGATCTTTATCCAACGTCCTTTTTCACAATCATTTTTTACAGTTAGTGCTTTTATCCAGTTATTTTCCAAGTCCCTTTATCCGAAGTCCCGCAAAAAGCGCTAGTTCCCTAGAACAATAGATTTCACCTTCAGCCACCTGAGCAGCTTTCACGAGCGAGTACACACTGTCAGCTATAAATACAGCCTAGGATATAAGGTCATATTTTATAGAAAGCCAAGTTTGTTGCCATTGAGGCTCTATGATTTTATCCTGAAGATAATGTGGAATTTGTTACTTTCACGCAAAAAGCGCAAAAACTTGGCATACGTATCAATGTCAGTTTCTAGTGGAATTACTGACCGAGCGAGCGAAGCGCTTTTGTCCGTCTGTCAGTTTCTCAGTTTGTCTGTCCGTCTGTTCTCGCCTACAGGTCACACTCTCAACCGATGTCGTTTTTTTTTAGTAAGTTCAGAAATGATAATACATTTTTTTGTCAATTCAGTTTTTCGAAAAAGCGGAAATATGGAGGTTAAATACTTTAAAAAATTCATATTTCAGCCATTTTTGGTTTTAAAGAAACGCAACTTTTTTGTCTGAACAACTTTAATCGGACAAACATCAAAGTTAGGGTGAACGAAAAAAAAGGAAAAGATGAAAAACCCCGAGCTCTGGAGAATGCAACCTAATGCGCAAAGATGCCAAAAATTAGTATATTTAATGAATTTATTTATTTAAAGAGCATCACAAACGTCAGAAATTTTTCATTAAAATGATAAATTTTTATTTTAGATAAATATTTCATTCATTCGTTCAAGACCCAACGGGAACAAAACAATCTTCATCTGGCCACCTGTTAGTGATAGAGCTAAGTGACCGTAAACTGTGTCCAATAAGTCATTGATCAGTGTCCAGATGACATGGATGAATGAATGTCACGGTGTGGCTCGCTTCACCGATTTTTCTAAGGAAATATTTGTTTATTAGTGTTACCTATTTATTTATAAGCCCGACTTTGAAAAATGCACCTGATTGACTGAAAAGTATTAACGTACAAAAGAAAACTAGCCTACAATATTTAACACGTTCAGCGCCATGGGTATAATTATTAATACAATTTGATTGTTTTACTGTCAATGGGTTAAACCTTCCAACGATGACATATGGTGCCGAAACATGGCTGCTTACTCATGAAACTGTGTACCAAATAAGAGGTGAACAGAGCGCGAGCCATGCTCGGCTTCAAACTTTAAGATCGAGTTCCCAACACAGTTATTCAGCAGAGAACGAAAATTCAAGATGTCGGAAAACGAGTGGTGGTACTCAAATGGAGTTGGGAAGGACACCTAGCAAGACGAGATGATGACCGTTTAAACAGAATATTAACAGAGTTTGCGGTGTGGTTTCCGGCTGAGTAGAATAGGGCCACTCTAAGTCCATTCATGGATGTCGTAGAAGGCGACTTAGGAAATACAAGCTAAACGAAGCTTATAAACATCAATGAGACATCTCCAACCCTTCTGGCCAGCTGGGAGAGTGTAGGCCAAGTCCTCTGGCTGCTCAGGCCAAGTATGACTCTGGTAGTACAGAGAGGGTCGTGCTCCTTAAGTGGAGACAAAAAGCAGCGTAGGTCGTCCATTAGCAAGAGGAGTCGACGACATCAGGACATTCGCATGGAGAACGTGGATGAGAGTTGCTCAGGACCGTGGTAAATGGCATTCATTGAGAGAGACCAATTCCCAACAGTGGGAGGATCAAGGCTGTGGATGATGATGATGATGATGATGATGATGATGGTGATGATAGAATATGAGTATATACTAGCGTACAGAACGGTTACTATGTCATAGGTATGGTTTCCAGCCTAGAATTGGATGACAAATAGTAAAACGGCGTACAGAACGGTTACTATGTCGTATGGCTTCTATCCTATAATTGGCCGATGAATAGTAAAAGTCGAATAAAAGTAAAAGAAGTCCGCCTTTGTACTATTGTGTTTCTTTTGTATTTCAATAGTAGCTTTTTATGTACCATAAAGACTTTACAATACAATACAATACAATAAAAGACTAAGCACTAACATATCGTGCTTAAACTATTTTTGATGGCTGGCATAAAACAAAAGTCCAATTGTTTTAACTGTACCGGCTATTTATTTTTGATTTTGCATGGTCTTTGGCATCCTTGGGTTATCATTGACATGCATTTATATTTAGAGAAAATAGAGATTTTGATAAAATTTCTACGGGACCATCTTGCAAGTAATAGAAAACCGTTTCAGACAAAGAAAAAATGTTCCAAATCCTTCCAGGCGTCTTCAAAAAATCGGTGAACAAACAAGAAGAAAAGATAGCGACGAATTGATTACCTACTACTTCTTTCTTGGAAGTCGGTTAAAAAAGCGGGACAGCGCACCCCGAGCTCTGTAGAATGCAATCTAATGCGCAAAGATGACAAAAAAAGTATATTTTATTAATTTATTGATTTAAATAGCATTGCAATGGTCGGTTCATCTCAATCATTAATTTAGATAAGTAGTTTTCAATCGTTCATTCATTTGTTCATTCATTCGTTCAAAACCCAACGGAAACAAAACAATCTTCATCTGGCCACCTGTCAGCGATAGAGCTAAGTAACCGTAAACTGTGTCCAATAAGTCATTGATCAGTGTCCAGATGACATGGATGAATGAATGTTAAGGTGTGACTCGCTTCACCTACTTCTCAAAGCGCTGAACAAAATTTGTACAACCGTTAAAAGAGAAACTGTGCTCTTGGCCAACCGTTACTCGTCGAAGTGTAATTGTTTGAATAGAGATGTGAAGAAGGATTTTGTGTTGAACAGTTATTTGGCCAAGGTTATTTCGATCTATTGCTGTGAGCTGGAAGGAAACATTTATTTTATTATTAGTGTTATTTCGCTACATATTTGGTAAGATGGAATAGGACAAATTAATTTACATATTTACAAATAAAAAAAGTTAAATACTTGCTACAAATTTAATTTAAAAAATCGTATGTAGTTCCGAGAACGTTAGGCGCATTTTCCCCCTTGGATCGCAATACGTTGTTGGAGCCAGACCTCCTGTCACCAGCGGCGGGTATCAGTCAAAAAATGTGGCCCTCCAGGAGTGCCGACACAAGTAAAAACTTGGTGTCGGTTACGGTGTTGCGAGGTCAATGTTTTTTTTTCATCTCAAAAAATGCTTTCTGTGCATACCCAACGCGCCTAAAGAAGTTTTCGCTTCAAAAAGCCATTATTTTTCTTTTTTTCGATAACCGACATTACTGGAACAAAACATATCCATCACTGAAATTGGAATATTCCACTGGGGCTTGCCACTGAGTTATTTTGCTAGAGGTGACATCTGAAGACAATCGTTGTTTTTTTCGTGTATGCTTGCACTGGTGTAAGATTTTCCAAACTAGCTACCTTAATGTATTTGTATGTCATCATCATCAGGTCTTTTTGTCTCCACTGCAGGAGCACGACCCTCTCTGTACTACCATAGCCATATTTGGCCAGAGCAGACAGAGTACTTTGGCCTACATTCTCCTCGCTGGCCAGACGGGTTGGAGAGGTCTCATTGATGTTTGTAAGCTTTGTTTAGCTCGTATTTCCTAGTCGCCTTCTACGACATCCACGGGAGGATTTGGAGTGGTTCTATTCTACTCTGCCGACCACACGGCAAGGGTATTTGTATGTATGTACGAGATAATATACAATTCAACTACAATATTATTTATTGTACAAAAAGGACAAAACAAAAATAATCCTTCGGAAAGGCCTATGTCCAGCTGTGGACCACTAAACTTATAAATGCTTTTGAGATAGCTTAACAAGTAACTTAGAATAATGACAGCAGAGACAAACCGCGGCTTGACGTTCTTTCCGAAGCACGAAGGACCCCAAAATGTTTTGTTGTCGTCACCAATCTAACTAAGGACCACGCCCAAATTTGCTTAATTTGCGAAATCGCTAGTAATACGAATTCATTCAGTGAGTACAATAATTTGTCTAATTTACACAATAACGACTCTTGTTGTAATTTTCTATACAGTGTGAATAACCATCAGCATAGAATTAATATAAGTGTTACATACAGAGCGGATTCCATGCTGGTCTGGGAGAAATGAAAACACTTAGAATGTACCAGCTGCTTCTCTTCCCGCGCAGATCGTAAAAGCCGATCGAGGGAATGGGCAAAAATGCGAATCATGTTAACAGGCGATGCGGCTAGCAACCCATCACTGTATTGATTGCTTTTCCATCTTCTCGCCCACCATGACGCTAAAAGTGGCTTTTGGGTCTTGCGGCCCTGGGCTCTGCATAGAGCCGCAAGACCCAAAATGCTCTGTCTGTCCCATTAGGGATAAAGACGTGATAGTATGTATGTACGGAATCTCCAAATTCAGCTCCCCATACAAATCAACCGTTCGGCCAAACGGATTTTGGATCAGAAGACGAACATTTTTTATCAATTTTTTTATAACTATATAGAAAAAAAGTTCGGTATATTCTGGACTGAATGTGCCCCAAAGTTTTGCTGGTGGTTGAAAACTCTCCCTACATGGTCATTCAAAATCAATAGATTCTCTAGAGGATGTAAAATCGTCACTGTTTGCATGTTAATTATAGTATACCTCTTCAACAATGATATTTACATCATTGTTGAGGAGGTATAAATTAAAAAACACCATATAGTGGCGGAACTACATAATATTCTAACCAATGCTAAGTGGAATTGATATCTGTAGCGCCATCTATAACTTGCTAGTTAATTTACAAAAACCCCCACTTTGAAGCGGTAACACCCAATAACTTTCAACCGACTGAACCAATTTTCATCAAACATGGCTAAAAAACACCGCAAAAGAAGCGGCTTTCACACAGTAAAAACCGTTTTGAAATCGGTTCATCCGTTCGAGCGGTATGATACCACAAATAGACAAACAGACAGACAGACCGATAGACATTAACGTCAAACTTGTGATACCCCTCTTTTTTGTCTGGGATTAAATTACTAGGAGCTAAACGGGCTTAGTTTGTCTTTAGGGAGCTGTTAAAAATATAAGCCAACTTTGCCCGTCACTCCCTTGGGGAGTAATTAAGAAAATTATTAAGCTAATTGGGAAATAATAAAGCCCTAATTTTCGAATTTCTTAATCCTTGAGTATCGTAGGATATTTAGAGTGTTCACATATAGGTACTAGCTTTTATATGATTGATTGATAGACGTCAGTATTTTACGTGGGTTAGTAGAAAAATGTAACAAAATGTGCCCTTACGATACGTTTATTAAGCGAGCGAAGCGTCTCAGTTTCCAGATTGGCCAAAAATGCTTTTGTTCATTTGTCTGTGCTTCAGTTGCCGGTCCGGCTGTTCTCGCCTACAGGTCGCGTTTCTCAACCGATTTTCGTGAAATATTGTGAGATGATTCGAAGATTAAGTATTACGAAACTTTTTAAAATGGCGGATCTATGGAGAACTTTAAAAATAATATATTTCAGGCATTTCAAAGAAGAATTCAATAATGTCATAAAACAGAGCTTATAGGGATATGTTTATGGAATTACTTAGATATCTTGTCTATTTATATATGACTGTATTGTACAAAAAAGCGAGCGCCTGTTACCTCTTTCTTTCAATTTCCTTTTACAGATCTACTGGAAGAAATTAATTTAGAAATAAGTAGCATCTATGTGCTATGTTTATTTCCATAAATGCTTTATCTGTAAATTTTCAAGTATACATGTACCAATTAAATAATTACTAAATTGTTTTCACGTTAAGAGTTGAGTTGTTAGGCGCTAGATAAGATATCCATTACGAGCTCACAACAATAGACCGAAATAACCTTGGCCGCGTAACTGTTTAACACGAAACCGTTCTTCATTCTTACTTAAGTACTTAATTGTTTTAGAGTTCTAAATTCCTTAGAAGGAACTCTTATAATTTCGGTATATCCGTCTATCTATTCGCGACTTAGCTTATGGGTTGTTAATACTAGAAAACAATAAATTTGCAAGAAAAAAGTAAATATATTACGTAATGCTGACAAAGCGTCAACATAAAATCATAATATTTAGAAAATATTACTCTGGTTTATGGCTTTTATGGCTTTTGTTTGTCTCTGGCCTGTCTTCCCCGTTCTCAGTACTTTCTTATTTTCTCTCAGTATTTTTTTCATCGCTTCCTGGGTCTACAATAAGGTGTTTTTGTTGTGTCCAATTAATAATAATTTGTACTGCCCTTCAATCAGTCATTCTTTCTAGGAAAAAAAGAAGACATGTTTGATAGTTTTTTTTCGTGTGTGTAAGTGGAGAACACTGGTGTCAGATATTTCTAGCTGCCTAAATGCATAGATTTACGACAGCCGTACAATGATGACAGCCGGGATAGACGGCTTATACGTGCCTTGCGAAGTACGGAGGAGCTCGTGAAATTTTTATGTGGTCATAACCATGTTTGGACTACGCTCGGTGACACTTAACTTGCGAAAGCGCTAGCTGCCTGGCTACCGAGCTATTTAGAAAATATAAGTAAACTAAAAACCTTGACGCATCAATATAATACAATAAAAAACAAATACTCTTTATTGATCCATAAACAAAAGAAAATACAAAAAAAAAAAACAGAAAAAATAAAGAAGACAGAATTATGATACAAAGGCGAATTATCGCATACCAGTCTCTTAGTCATCCTTTGGGTAGAGGGAGAAGTGAATATTCAAGAGATAGGCGGTGAAGTATGTCCTATTTTATATTTTATATTATTATGTAAATACATGTATTTACATAATAATATAATTTTATTCATACAAATAAAAATATACCTACTATTATTTATTCTTAAAAACTAAAATAAAGATAAAAATTCTACTTTCTAGAATACACTACACACTAATATTAATACGTATAAAAAGGCCCGGTACTGGCTTACCCTGCGTAAACGTGCCCAGAAAGCTGGCTGCGTTGCCACGTTGTATGGCAATGCTTATTTTCTGACCTAGATATAGGCCAGCCTACTAGAAACTTACACTACATACATACCTATAAATCAATAGACATACACATATACGTAACGCAACATCAAGACTCTTAACTCACGAATGTACAAATACAAACACACTCACACGAAAATCCCTTCAGACTTCGCCGACATGGATAACGATAAAAATAAAAACCGCTAAGATCCTAACATCAAATCACAAATTAAGAGATTGCAGATATTACACTCTATTGTGAGTTGGGCAATCGTATTTCACAAAGGTCAAACGATACTCGCTCGGCATTGTATTTGGCCCAAAGGCTTTCTATAGCCATTCAAAGAGGAAATGCCGCGAGCATTATGGGGACTTTTGGGCCGGGTACGGACCGTGGGGGTCTTCTTGACTAATGTGATATACCTATACCTACTTATTTGACGAAGCATGTTGCTGAATATTTTTGTATAAAGTAAAATAACACTCTATTTGAGATGTATCGAATACTGGAAGTCATCATAATCATCTCAGGTCATTTTGTCTCCACTGCAGGAGCACGACCCTCTCTGTGCTACCAGAGCCATACTAGGCTAAAGCATCCAAAGGACTTTGGCCTACACTCTCCTCGCTGGCTAGACGGGTTGGGCAGGTCTCCTTGATGTTTATAAGCTCATTTTATCTCCACTGCAGGAGTACGACACTCTCTGTGCTACCAGAGCCATACTAGGCCAAAGCATCCAGAGGACTTTGGCCTACACTCTCCTCGCTGACCTTGGGTTGCACAGGTCTTAAATGTTTATAAGCTTTGTTGAGCTTGTGTTTCCTTCAATGCCTTTAACGACATCCACAGGAGAACTTGGAGTGAAAGCACATGGCAAACAGACACCCATTAAAAAAAAAGTCTGTCAGATACGATCCAAACTGATACTTTTTTTTCTTCCCTCGTTTGTTTGTTTGAACTCTTTATTGCACATTAAATATAAACACTTGAGATACAAATC
The DNA here is from genome assembly GCA_963555685.1 of Acrobasis consociella. Classification (NCBI taxonomy): domain Eukaryota; kingdom Metazoa; phylum Arthropoda; class Insecta; order Lepidoptera; family Pyralidae; genus Acrobasis; species Acrobasis consociella. Next base: position 3,680,507 of record OY743118.1, read on the forward strand.
ATATTCATTAAAAAATAAAATGTACAACGGTGGGCTTATCCCTTTGAGGAATTTCTTCCAGCCAAACAAGCATCTGAAAAATCAGGAAGAAAGCATCTGGGTAATCGTGCAACAAAAACCTAACAATAATGAATACCTAACACATATAATCGTTATTGAGAATTGAAAAAGTTGCAGGCCAAATTACTGTGATATTTTTCTGTTACTCTCGACATTTTATGTCAAAATCCCTTCCATTTTTAACCGACCTTCCTAACGAGGATTATGTTCCACCCGTACATTTGTTTGCTAAGCCAGTATTTTTGACAAATGACATAGTATACTGTGTAGAGGATTCTTTTCATACTTTTTAGTAAACATAAATGACTCAAAGATACTATAATAACCGGCCAAGTGCGAATCGGATACGCGCACTAAGGGTTCCGTACCATTATCTATAAAAAATTGCGTTTGTTGTATGGAAGGATTGGGAGCCCCCCTCAAATATTTTTTTAGTGTTTGTTGTTATAGCGGTAACAGAAATACATAATTTGTGACAATTTCAACTGTTTTGCTATCGTGGTTCTTGAGATACAGCCTGGTGACAGACAGACGGACAGACAGCGAAGTCTTAGCAATAGGGTCCCATTTTTACCCTTACGGTAAAAACGGGGTACGAAATCCAAAAAACTAGATCGTATTCTATACATATTTGATATTTCTTGCAGCTATATTTTATTATATTGCATTTTATTGTGATTTAAGAAATAACATGAGCTAAGGTAAGTCCTCCAACAAACGAATAATTAAGATGTACATGGCTGCCAAGTTAAAGAATTCTAATTATTTATAAGAATCTTACACATTCCCTTTTACAATCTACGCGTCAGATAAGCAGCTATTCAATCAACGCTTCTTTTTCCATAATAATAAGAATGAAAATAACGACCTCTGTTACTTAGTGATCATAATGCCGCGCTGTCACACCGCAGGTGTCGGGTTCGATCCCCGGTCAGATCAAGATAGAACATTATCTTTTTTTAAATTGACTTGGATCTTATCTATATATGTATTTGCAATTAGATATAGCATCATTGAGTAAGTATCCCATAAGTCCAATAACATAAGTCTCGAACTAACTTTAAGGCTAGCTCAGTCTATGTGATTTGTCCGTATATATTTTTGCATCTAATGCATGTAATTATGGAGTCTAAGTACGTACCTATAGTCTTTTTTAAGAACTAGGAAAAATTGTAACCTTATTTCGGAGGTGGGCGTTGACATCTGCGACACAGTTATATTTAACTACTGCAAGTGTCATCGTTAGCCAATGTTTATTGTATCAAGAATTTCCTGTTCCTAAATAAAGATTTTTCATTTTTTTTTCATTTCATTTATTTATTTAAAATAATTTAACTTTCAATTTTAAACCCGCCAACCCAAATACATCCGTAAAATCTTTATTTACTCACGTGACCCTGCCAACGAGTGCAGGGACTCTATACGCATTTTACGACTCCCAAGGGCCTAAGCTTCCGGCTTCAAATCTGGCCCGGCCTAATATTTATTTAGCCAACATTTATTTTATTTTGCCCTGTTATTGTACTCGGATGAGAATTGGGGCAGTAAAATTAAGCCCAATTACTTGAATTGGCTTTTTGATTGCCAAACATCATCTGTTTATGTTTTTAACACAAATGGCAACAATTATTACGAAAAATAAATAACTCAAGACTTTCTCATTTCTTGAAAAAATATTTGGTGAATAAGTAATAACCTATATTTTGTAAATAAGTTTCGTAGCAAAATATTTTACGTCTCCCTGGTATTTTAATAATAATACAATTACAATCCAGTATCAGTCCATCCCAAATTCATTCCATAACCCTTAAACCTTTTCCTTTTACATGCAATAGATTTTTCTTCTGCCAAAACCTATTCAAGGGTACACCTTTCATAGGTTTATCCAGGAATAGGTTTTGGCGGGAGCGCCACATGACAACAACTTCTCCAAAGGGCCTCTACGTGTTGGATCTGTATCCCAACGCAAGCCTCTCAAAGGACCGGGGTGAAAAGACCCGTGATTCTCAAAGGAGATACAATTACGTTTATTTGTTTTTTTAAGGTGATATTTATTTTATTTAGACAAAATAAATCGCTATTCCGACTCGCTAAGAAGAAAAAGAAGACCTACATTGTTTGTGCTGTTTCTAGTTTTTATTTGAGGAGCAAAAATGTTTGACTATACTTTGCTACGAATTTCGTAGCTCGTCTACGGCGTAGCGAGAAATTAGTTGCTAGACTTTTTTGGTACTTCTATGTTTTCCTCGTAGGCATTTGATTACTTCTTTTTTAGGTACCTACATACTTAAAAAGTTTAACGTAATAGATAAGGAAAAGCTTTCATGAAGTGGCTAACACTCATATTAGATTCAACGTATTTTTTCAACTGTGAAATCTAATGATTAATTATTTATACTTTTACCACGTGAAAGGGACATACACGCAATAATTTTTGCTTAAATTTCGTCAATACGGTTTTGATGATAATTCAATCAAACTTATAGAATCTTATTTAACAGATAGGCATCACACTGTTGATTTAAATGGCATAAAATCTTACGGATCTAATGTTAAGATAAGCGTACCGCAAGGTTCAATTCTTGGACCTATCCTTTTCTTGGTTTATGTCAATGACTTGCCTTACATGGTTGAGAAGCAGGCTGGCATAGTGTTGTTTGCTGATGACACCTCGCTTATATTCAAACTAGATCGACATAGCACAAACGCTAGCGCGGTGATCAGCACCTTGTCTTCCATTTCTGATTGGTTTTCTGCCAATAAACTTATGGTAAATGCGAAAAAGACTCAATGCGTTCGATTTTCTCTTCCCAATGTGAGACAGGACTGCGTTGACATAATGATAGATAGTGAAAAACTCGATCTTGTTGAAAGTACTACCTTCTTAGGAATTACAATAGACTCGAAACTTCAATGGGGTGCTCATATAACTAAACTTTCAAATGAGCGTAGTTCTGCGGCTTATGCTGTTAGGAGAATAAAACAATTGACAGATGTAGCAACTGCTAGACTAGTGTAAAGAAAGTACTTTGTGAGAAGGCTTATTATAGGACCGATGACTACCTTAAAGACAAAAAAGTCTGGCTTGAGCTTGACGCGGGTCCCTCTAAAAGTTTGTAATAAAGGTACTCGAAAATGTCATAATTTGGTACATTTTGTGCAAACTGAATCTACAACTTGACATTATTATAAAATTTTGACATTCTAAAAATTAAATTAAAATTATGATATTACATAACAAACAATGTATTCTCTGTCCACATTAACTTTAAGTATTAATTTAATTGTGAGTTGCCGTCCTTGGAGAAAATGCTGCAGTGCAGTTTGTTACCGCTTCTTCTGCACTAGCGCTTTGGAAGCGTTAGTAAACTTAGCTGTAAGTAATCATTTGACGTCAACAATTGTGCAACAAAAACAATGACGATTATTAATAAAAATAAATATCCTATGATACATACATACATACATACTATCACGTCTCTATCCCTAATGGGGCAGACAGAGCATTTTGGGTCTTGCGGTTCTATGCAGAGCCCAGGGCCGCAAGACCCAAAAGCCACTTTTAGCGTCATGGTGGGCGAGAAGATGGAAAAGCAATCAATACAGTGATGGGTTGCTAGCCGCATCGCCTGTTAACATGATTTGCATTTTTTGCCCATTCCCACGATCGGCTTTTAGGATCTGCGTGGGAAGAGAAGCAGCTGGTACATTCTAAGTTTTTTTTTTATTTCTCCCAGACCAGCATGGCAATTAATATCCTATGATAATAAAGATATATTTGAATTTGAATTTGAATTGAATAAATAGCTAGACCACTGTAGTTTAATGATGATAAAATTACTTTCAAAAAACAAACAAAAAAATTCGTCATTCCCATACAAATTGCCCGAGTGGCTGCACCCTTTTGTATGGAAATGCTGTTGTTTTTTTAGTTTTTGATTTTTTTTTGATTTTGATTGATTTTGATTTTTGATTTTATTTCATGTTACTATAGTGGCCTAGTATAGCCCGTGGTTCGATTTCATACGGGTATATTACTTCCACGTTTTATAACTAGAGGCTCTATGCCGCTGAAATGATGAAAGAATGATGACTATTGTATAACTAATGGCTCTGTGAGCTGTAGACCTCGCGAGTCACCCTAATCCTTTGAAGTTTAACGGATTATAAAAGTTGTTCAGACAAAAAAACGCGTTTAAATAACTTTTATGACATTTTTTGAAATTCAAAAGGGTGGAAATATAATTTATTTTATTAATTTTATCAAACTTTAGTGTTCTAAAGTACAAAATACTTTTAACAAATGGCGGACTTAATGCTAAAAGCATTTTCTCCCAGTCAACCATAGGGATAAACAGAGAAAAATATGCGGCACAAAAAAGCAATACAATATACATATGTACATTCTAAAATATTACTAAATAATATAAAATTATATAATATACCTACTATATATACTATAACATAAATATCAGAATGAATACACTATTCATACAATACACACAAATACATACACGTCTACTTATATTACCGTATAATCTACTAGCTGTACCCGCGGGCTTCGCTCTCCGTCGAATTTTGGCATGAAAACTATCCTATGTCCTTCCCCGAGTCTCAAACTATATATATATACCAAATTTTATCCAAATCGGTTCAGTAGTTTAAGCGTGAAGAGGTGACAAACAAACAAATATACAAACTCACTTTCACATTTACAATATTATAGTAGAATAGTAGAATAGGAAGTAGGAAGTAGGAAGTAGATATATATATATATATATAGTAGGAAGGATTTAGAGTTTTCATTCAATACACATATTTCTGCCATTATATTATAAAAAGATTCAATAAACTGGGTCGACAAAAAAATTGGACATAATTATCGAATAATCTCACATATTTTCACGAGAATCTGTCGAGAAATGCGACCTGTAGGCGAGAACAACCAGAAAATTGGACATGGAATTTGCACACTGAATAATTTTTGCCGAAGTTGAAACAAATACATTCTTTGGCTTTGCTAACTCGGTCCATAATTGTTTAATTATAATGTGCCCCGCGGTTTTTCCCTCGAAAAAGCCTATGTGTTAATCCAGGGTGTCAGCTTTCTACATACAAAATTTTATCAAAATTGGTCGTTGGTTGGAGAGGTCTCACTGATGATCATAAACTTTGTTTAGCTTGTATTTCCTAAGTCGCCTTCTACGTCATCCTCGGAAGGACTTGGAGTGGCCCTATTTACTCCGCCGGAAACCACACGGCAACCTGAAACTAGTTTTAATAATATTTTTTTTAAGTAATAATCTTATACCTTTAAACGAGCAATTCTTGTATGTATGTATATATATTTATAAATTTCTGTGATCTCGAAAACGGCTCTAACGATTTCGCTGAAAATTTGTATATAGGGGTTTTCGGGGGTAAACAATCGATCTAGATTAGTTTTATGTTTGGGAAAACGCGTGTTTTCGAGTTTTCATGCGTTTTTTTTTCCACGCAGAATATGGTCGCTAATTTCGTCGCACCACGACCGCCTTGATTTAGCTCAGTGGATAGCGACCGCTAGAAAGAGTGTTACGGGTTCAAATCCCACTCGGTGACTTAGTGACTTACTTTTGTTTTTTTTTATGTTTAAGATTATATATTTTTTTTTATTTTGCATTGTTTTTAGACAAGTTTAAAAAAAATTAGTTAATGTTTGAGATGTAACCGAGCAAAGCTCGGTCGCCCAGGTACTAATATATTATATTACTGTATCTGTATCCATAAATAATTAAGTTAGAAAAGTTATCACACGCACGCTAGGTCTCAGCTTCAGCGTTGTCTAGAAAAATATTTATTGCTGGGTGTTATGTTACAGTAATTGCTAACCGTACCGCTGTGTTGGCTTAGGGAATAGTTTTTGACAGTGATGTAGTTACTGGCCGGGAACGTAAATAATGGTTCTTCGTTTAAAAGCAATAAAAATAGAACATAAATTTATTTTATTTATTTATTTACAAAATTCATGTACACAAAATACAAACACAGAAACAAAGTAAGAACATTGAGTACATAGGTACTGCTTATTTCATAAGAAATCTCTTCCAGCAGACCCAGGAGAGGAAAAGAGAAGAAAAAAGGTAGTAGTAGGCGTGTACAAAATAAACTAAAGTTAAATACAAATACATGTAGGTACTTATTTAAAACAAAATTAAACATATACACACATACATTATTTAGTACTAACCTAAGCCCGCGACTTCGTTCACGTGGACTTTATGTCTCTGGAAAATGCTCATCAGGCTGAACAACTTTTGCTAAGGCGTCATTTTTATATTTTGAATGGTTTAGCTAGACCATTATAGTTCTGCATCAGGTATACCATTTTCCAAAATCATTTATACCCTATATTTTGCCTAAGTTTAACAGCTATATAACAAAAAAGTTTGATTTGAATGCATTCAGTATTTCCGGAGATTAACGTGTACAAAGTGACAAATAGACATACAGACAAATAAACAGATTTTTTTTAAATCTTTCTCTATTACTATGTCTCCATCGCTATAGAGACATAGTATTTTTTTTGTGTATTTAATGGACAGACACTTCTTTTACTGTTTTATCATATGTATAGATAGATGTGCTGATTTCTGTGGCATTTCCTTTCTGTGCGCATTTTGGCCAAAGATTAAGTCTGGCCATACAACGAGGCAATGCCGCCAGTCTTTTAGATACCTTGCCCTGCGACCGTAGCGATCTGGGGTCTATTTTTTATTTAATATAACGTTTTATTTTTAATTAGATTATTTTAGTTTATAGTTTTATAATTTATGTAGGTTATTTAGTTTTTAGTTATATAATTATTGTATACCTATGTAAATATTTATTTTGTACAATAAATATATATTTTTCTGTGCGTCTGTGAGGGACAAGTTTAAACGTGTGCGTCACAGACGCACAGACAGTGACTAAACCACTTCACCACCAACGCTTCCTTAATTTCACCTCCTGTTTTTCTTACTGCGCATTATTCGGCGCTATCTCAAAGAAACTTATTGCAGTTTCCCTTGATCAGAAGGCTGGACTATATCTAGGTCAGAAAATAAGCATCGCCACCATCATCATCAGCTTTCAAAAACCCACTGCTGGGCTTAAGCGTCCCTTTGTCTGCGCCATCCCGTTCTGTCCGCGGCTGCTGCTAACCAGTTCTTACTATTGCCATACAACGTGGTAATACAGCCAACCTTCAACGTGGTAATACGGGCAAGTTGCCACAGAGTGAACGATTACTGGGCCTTTTTTGATTTCTAAATATTAGTGTGTATTTTAGTGAGTAGCACTTTTTATCTTTATTCTAGTATTTAAGAAAATTTAATATGTATATATAAGGTGTATCAAAATATACTGAAAAAACTTTTTAAGGCCCAACGCAGACTACAGACTAATCCGTTCCGCACTTTTTAGTCTGTGAAAATAGATCCCTATGTACCATATATACCTATTTTCACAGACGATCACAGACTAAAAAGTGCGTCACGGATAGTCTGTGATACTGAATAACTTTCCCCAAGGAACACGTATAGAAATACGAAAGATAAAGTAAAAAGAAAATAATTGTGTCTGTTGATACATATGTAAAATAAACTTCAACTGCGCATTTCAAGAATATTTTCCTTTGTTACAGGTACATTACAGGAGAGACATTAAGAAACCTAAAGCGTTAAATATAGGGGTTAATACAAAGGCGTCTTCCTTGTAAGAATAACGTCTTAATTAACCAAAAATGACATCCCCGTGATCCCATTCCCCCTTCATCCCCTGACATAGACAAACGACACGCTGACATGTGGAAAGCCTTACTTGTTATTCCACATTGGGGATGCTTTTTTAGAGCTTTCGTGAAGTAATTGTGTCGACAAAGCTATTAAACAGTTTTTTACTGACATAGAAAAGGAGAAAGTTATCAATTTAGCTGAATTTTACGAGCTTTTATTTAACTTGAAATAAATAAATAAATTTATAGGGACACACTGATTGAGCAAGCCTCAAAGTTCGAGAATTGTGTTATGGAATACTAACTCAACGATACTATATTTTATAACAAATACTTATATAGATAAACATCCAAGACCCAGGGCAATTTGAAAAGGCCATTTTCCAACATGCCCTGACCAGGGATCGAACCCGGGACCTCTGGGTGGCGGACTAGCCCAATACGCTACGGAGGCCGTCGAAATGTATGTACGCATGTATGTTTAGGTCAAATCTTGCAACTCAATTTTCAACCAGCTATCCTCAACCGACTGAGCTGTTTTTTTTTTAAATTTTACGTCAGAAGGAGGTTGCGTTTTTCAAATGTGAATGGAAGGAAAGAGGGGAGACTTTCCTAGCTATGGGATATGAACAGATAATTTATATTATATTACATATGTATGTATATTTCTATTCCGCCGAGTGGTATCCGGACGAGTAGAATAGAATCACTTCAGGGTCTTCCTTTGGTTGTCGTAGAGGGCGACTTAGAAATTACAAGCTTAACAAAGCTTATAAACATCAATGAGGCGTCTCCAATCCGTCTGGCCAACGAGGAGAGTGTAGGCCAAATCCTCTTGCTGCTCTGGCCAAGTATGGTTCTGGTAGTACAGAGAGGGCCGTGCTCCTGCAGTAGAAACTAAAAAGAGCTGATGATGAAGATCAGAACGCTCTGCAGCCTATACGGCTTTGAAGAGTGACACTGGGTATACATAATTTTTTAATATTAAAAAAATCGACTTTAAATTTAAAGTTCTGTAAAGTTTTTAGCAATAAATCCGCCTATTGTGCCAACCTAATTGTATTTTGTACAATAAAGATTAAATAAATAAAAGTAAAACACCAATTTTGATAAAATTTCTATGAGACCATATAACAAGTATCCCCATTTAAACGAAAAAATAGTTTTTTCTAAATAAGTCCAGGCCTCTTTGAGTAATCGGTGTACATACACGAAAAAAAAATTCTGTTGATAACTTCCTCTTTTTTTTCAAAGTCGGTTAAAAAGTCAGAAGTTTTGACTGTAAATAAATAACACATTAAATCACAGAAACAATGTACCAAAGGAATTCTGATAAAACGGCTAAAATCAATATTCACACCTCATTAGCCAAACACGTAAAATCTAAATAACGAGCAAAATATCAAAATTGCTTATACAACAATACATACATACATACTATCACGTCTTTATCCCTAATGGGGCAGACAGAGCATTTTGGGTCTTGCGGTTCTATACAGAGCCCAGGGCTGCAAGACCCAAAAGCCACTTTTAGCGTCATGGTGGGCGAGAAGATGGAAAAGCAATCAATACAGTGATGGGTTGCTAGCCGCATCGCCTGTTAACATGATTCGCATTTTTGCCCATTCCCTAGATCGGCTTTTACGATCTGCGCGGGAAGAGAAGCAGCTGGTACATTCTAAGTTTTTTTTATTTCTCCCAGACCAGCATGCAGCATTATACAACAATATATTTGAATTTTGCCGCAGTGCCAAATAGGGCATTCAGTTTGCAGGCTAATGTGTTTTTAGTAACGTATACGACACACCGCAAATTAGGAGCCAAATTGCTATGTGGTTGTCCGTCAAATAGACCCACTTATCGGGACAAAAAGCATGATTATGTAGGTTCTCATTGTTCAGCTCTAGCAAAGATAGTTAACTGCCTTCGTGGTGTAGTGGTTAGAGCGTTCGGCTCTTACCCGGAAGTCGCGGGTTCGATTCCCGGCGGGGGCAATGACTTTGTGTTGTCCTAGTTTAGTTAGGACATTGTAGGCTGATCACTTGATTGTCTGATAAGTGAGATGATCCGTGCTTCGGAGGGCACGTTAAGCCGTCGGTCCTGGTCACTGTCTTTGACATTGGTCGTTACCTAAAACCATGTCAGAGGCCTTTAACGCGATTTAAAACTCTGACACTAGTGTCAGTCACTAACACACACGAAAAGAAGAAGTATAATTATAAACGGAACAGATACCCAACGCCACAGAAACGTAAGTAGGCAAAACTAGTAGGTGAAATTAGTACCAGTTACTCTCACAGAGATGGCAGCACACACGACTGGCAAAAAGTGACAAAGAAAGTGTTGAATATGCTTTAAAGATATTTATTGCGTTTGACAAAAGTTTAGTATTTTATTTCATTTTATTTAAGTACCTATTTAATTAACAAGAGTACTACTTTATTTAAATAATGGTAGTAATTTTTTTAAATGTTTTAATTATTATCTTTTGCGCCATCTCGTGACGAGGAAAGATAAATTATGTTTAATGGCAATGGGGTAGGCATGACAGTAGTGAAGCTTTCCGACTTTGCACGGCTATAAACTGTACATGTCTACTTCTTGTTTATATTTCAATCCATGTCTATACATATAATAAAACAGTAAAAAAAGTGTGTCTGTACATTAAATATATTTCCAAAAAAAATATTGGGGGCGACGGAGACGTAGTAATAAGGTAAGAATTTAAAAATAAATGCCTGTCTGTTTGTTTGTAAAATACTGGACTGATTCGAATGAAACTTTTTTTGTTATATAGCTATTAAGCCTGGGCAACATATAGAGTATAAATGATTTTGGAAAATGGAACGCCTGATGCAGAACCATAATGGTCCAGCTAAACTATAAAAGATATAAAAATGCCGCCTTATTAAAGTTGTTCAGCCTGATGAGCATTTTCCAGAGATATAAAGTCCACACGAATGAAGTCGCGGGCTTCGGCTAGTCTGTTAATAAAAACCGCATTCAAATCCATTGCGTAGTTTAAAAGATTTGGGTATGCAAATCTTACTACTAGAAACTATTGTTATTAGTATTACGGGACTCTTCGCGATTAATAGCGTTTTTTTGCCGGATAATTCGACGACCCTTCTGCCGTCATGGCCGCTGGCGGACTGAGGAACTGCGATGGATGTTCCGCTGTCCAGGGTAACCATATCGGTCTACCCTCTTTCTTCGTCGTTTGTTGTATAAGTCCTTACACTGACACTCCTGACAGTGTTGTGTACCGTAACAGTACTGTAATACTAATAACAGTAATTGTGACCGCGAAACTCTAAAATCATACTAGAAACTATGACGTCAGTAGTCTATATCATATACAAATCCTATAGAAAATTTGTTTTGTTGTATAAAAAAGTATCTGATTTAAGTTGTTAGAAATTTGCAGATTAAAAGCAAAAAGAAGAAGAAGACTTATAATTTAAACAAAACTTGATAATTTATGCCATTTCAATACAGTGAAAAATATTTAACCTTGTAAATTTACTCACTTATAAATTCTGACTCTGTAATAAATATTCTAATAACTCTCCATTAAAATTATGCCAATATTTCAAATAGAGGCTGGCCTCCTCACAGCCAATATTGACGTCGAGCCAATAGCTTCTCAAAATTCCAAGACGTCCGTTCATATAGACTGCAAGCACAAAGTAATTTGTTGGGCAAATGTCTTCCCTTGTCAAACTCAAAATCAATTTTTGAAACGAAGTTCCTTATCGCGCGTTGCGAAAAAACGGAAAGACGGGGAAAATTAAGGCCAAAAGTTGTAACGACACTTTTTACTATAGTCGTAAGCCATGCGTCGTGCGCGTGTTTCTCTGTCTGTCTCTCTCTCTTCTAATTAATCGAATGGAACTTCGTTCCATCCGGGTGTCCCTTGACATTCATCTCTTAATGAAGATAATTTTTTTAAGTATTATTTTAGTGCAAAAAGCTAAAAACTGCTATCGTTTCGGAACGACCACTGCTGGGAAGATTACGCCGATAAAAACCCAGTTCAGTATTTGTCCTTACCCACCCTGATGGGTTATCTTGTTTCCAGCTATTTCGATCTTTAACCTCATCATCATCATCATTTCAGCCGCACAACTTCCACTGTTGCGGAATTTCTGTTCAATAAGAATTCACAATTATTTTTTTGTCGACGAAAAGCTCAAACAGGATGTCCGCATAAAAAAAAATACGCAACTCATTTTCTGCAGCAGAAATTGCGCTTTTTTATCTTGGTCCTTAATCTTATTATTATAAACCCATGTTAACAATCGTAACATTTCGTTTTATTGTGTAAAGGTCATAAACCTGGCTGGACCAGCAAGGAGTCGAATCTTTAAATAGATAGTATGTAAACAAATTTCCTTGTGGTTTCCGGCAGAGTAGAAAAGAACCACTCCAAGTCTTCTTCCCATGGATGTCGTAGAGGGACTTAGGAAATACAAGCTAAACAAAGCTTATAAACATCATGAGATCTCTCCAAGCCGTCTGGCTAGCGAGGTGAGTGTAGGCCAAATCCTCTGGCCGCTCTAACTAATTATGGCTTTAGTAGTACAGAGAGTCGTGCTCCTGTAGCGGAGACCAAAAAGCCCTAATGTTATGAATGATGTAACAAAAGATACTCTCGGCCAATCGTTACTAATCAAACTGTAATTATTTGAACAGAGCAAAGAAATGAATGAACGGTTTTGTGATAAACAGTTATTCGGCCAAGATGACTTCGGTCTATTGTTGCGAACTCGTAAAAATTCGCATCTATACTCGTCCAGTCAGTTCATCTGAACCAACCTTTATTCAAATCACTCTCCAGGAATATGCTAATAGAATTCATAAATACATTATTTTAAAGGAGATTTCTGAAAAATATCGGATGAATCCTTGAAACGATTCTTTTTGATCATTTACTCTACTGATTGATTTTCCTGTTTTTTTTTTTTGTTTGACTCGACCTGAAATTGACTTTTTAACTGACTTCAAAAATGGAGATTATCAATTCGCATGAATTCATTTTTTTCTTTGTACCCTGATTACGCTTGGACCAATTGGAAAAATCATGTTTTGTTTGAAAGGTTATACTTGTCAGGTGGTGCCATAGAAATTTCATCAAAATCGGTTGAGCAGTTCAGTGTTGAAGTAGGTTTTTAGGATTGAAAAATTAAATAAATAAATAAATATATAGGGACAAATTACACTGATTGAGCTAGCCCCAAAGTAAGTTCGAGACTTGTGTTATGGGATACTAACTCAACGATACTATATTTTATAACAAATACATATATAGATAAACATCCAAGACCCAGGACAATTTGCAAAAGGCCATTTTCCAAATTAGGTTATAACAACTTGAAAAGTGGTTTTAAATAAAAGCCATATACAATGTGTCACCGTTTTTGTCTTTGGGATAAAGACGTAATAGTGTATTTAAAATGACCAGCCAAGTGCGTGTCGGGCCATGCGCAGTGTAGTGTACCGTAGTAGCGAATGCCGACATAGTTAAAAACGTCTAAAAGAAACTAATTTTCAATCAAATTCGTATGAAATTTTACTTTTTAAAGTAAATTGTGTAAGTTGGTGCCTATAAATGTCCCTATTCAGCTCAGATAGTTTTTAAATTTCATTTTTATGGTTATTTCATGGTTAAGATTATTTACAACAAAAGATCCATACAAAATATACTGAAAATCTAATGGTAAATAAGAATATTAGGTTTCGAAAGTACTGAATATCCATTTCTCGATATCCAGAGAGAGTATCGTTTGTGTTTTTGTGTCAATAAGAGGTCAAAGGTCGGGTTTTATTGAGCGAAAGGATGAAGCAAATTTGCTTATCCGAAACCCGCGCTTTTGCTGAAATGTACTTTCACTTGCTTTGACAATGTAAGTGATTTAGACCTGTTTACATGATATGCTGGTATGGGAGCGGGAGTCTAAGTTTTTTTCTTTGAAAAAAAAAGTAAGAATTATAATATTCAAAGAAATTATCAATAAATATCCATTTCTCAATATAGTAAAATACGGCGATTCGTAATCAAGGTATTTCATTTGGCTCAAGTAATTTTTATGACTAAGTATGGATTTATCAATTTTTGGGTGTATGTGTGTTATATTGTGACGTCATTTCTTTGTATGGAATATAGAAATGAAACTTTTCTTTAAACCCCTTTTGGTGTATCAAATGAAAGGGCTTCATGAGCTGATTACAAAAATATACTTAATCATAACATTTAAGTCTCGTATTTCCTTTAAAAAAATCTATGCAAAAAATGGATAACGTCAGTTCTTAAATCTATACTTGAGTCATAAGAATTAATTAGTAACATCTTTTAAAATGGTCAACAGCAAAACCATCTTTTTAAATGGTCTAAGAGTTCAAAAGGTTCACCCACCCTGCCAAAGGAAGGAAGAAAATAAAGAGAAGAAAAAACCTTTTGATCACCAAACGTCGTAAATTGCATTTTTATGTCATGTAGACACGCTATCTCCTACATGTCTCCCAAGCTGGTCTGGGAGAAATGAAAAAACTTAGAATGTACCAGCTGCTTCTCTTTCCGCGCAGATCGTAAAAGACGATCGAGGGAATGGGCAAAAATGCGAATCATGTTAACAGGCGATGCGGCTAGCAACCCATCACTGTATTGATTGCTTTTCCATCTTTTCGCCCACCATGACGCTAAAAGTGGCTTTTGGGTCTTGCGGCCCTGGGCTCTGCATAGAGCCGCAATTCCCAAAATGCTCTGTCTGCCCCATTAGGGATAAAGACGTGATAGTATGTATGTAGACACGCTACTATAAGGTTTGTTTTTGTGTCAAGTTTTATTGAGCCAAAGGATGAAGCAAATTTACTTATCCGTGACTCGCGTTAGCCTAAATATACATTATTTACACAATGTACGTGATTTATAAGACTTAAAGGAAATGAGAGTCGTAAATTAGCAAATTTATTTGGTAAAGTTTCTACAACTAACATTATCTTTGTAGAATTATATATAGAGAAAACTGAAAAATGCTCCCGCTTTTTTCCGGACTGAATGAAGGACCAAACCAAAATGGGGCTATTTCTCTTCATCATCATCATCAGGTCTTTTTGTCTCCACTGCAGGAGCACGACTATCTTTGTACTACCAGAGCCATACTTGGCCAGAACAGCCAGAGGACTTTGGCCTCCACTCTCCTCGCTGGCCAGACGGGTTGGAGAGGTCTTATTGATGTTTATAGCTTTGTTTAGCTTGTATTTCCTAAGTCTATGACATCCACTTTGTCTTGACCAAGCTCTAGATAACACTTTTGACCATTTTATGAACTACTGTTTACAGTTTGTAGTTACATAATGTGCAGCTTTACAACGCACATTTGAGATATTTCTTTACAGTAAAATGTTCAATTATCTGCCGGACCACCTAGCTCCTATCGCATATGAATAATATAACATATACCTACTCGTACTCACCTCGCCCAACCCTCTCAATCACTGAGAGTTCACGGTCAAGGCACACATTATGTCTATCAGTGCGATAAGACAAGGCTGACCATAGGTTATGTCCACAGAGGTCAGGTAAAAATAAACGCGTTTGTTTAGTTGCTTACTATCTCTATAATTCTTTGTAATTTTGTCGTGTCGTTCTTGGCAGAGTAAAATATGGCACTCCAAGTCCTCCCGAGGATGTCGTAGAAGGCGACATGGAATACAAGCTAAACAAAGCTTATAAGCTAAATTGTAAAAAATAATAAAAGTTTGGAAAAGCTAATTTTTCAAAACTAAAACCTAACTTCATCCCAAAACTACACAACAAATTTTGTTAAAAAATTTATGGGACTACCTCGCTAGTATAAGGTTTCAAACAACAACAAAAAAATCCAAAACCGCCCAGGCGTCTTTGCATAATTGCTAAAACAATAAACCCAAGCACTACGGAAAGCAAATGGGAAAACCACCGTACTAATTTCCCTAAATATGAACAACAATCGGTTAACATACATAAAAAAGAACTCAACGAATTGATAACCTACTCCTTTTTTGGTCGTCGGTTATAAGTAACGTACCAAAAATTCACAGCACAAAATAAGAATGTAATTGTCGGAGATAAACGCTAGGGGGCGAGGCGGGTGGCTCATATGAATAGGGTTGTCACTGGCAAAGTTTATGCAGAGGCTTTAGCGACGTCATCTCCTATTAATTTCGTCAGCCTAGAGCAGGGAGTAGAGGAATAATAATTTTAAAAGTTTTTGTTTAGTTAGGATTTTTTCAGATGACCTGACCAGGGTCGCTGGAATGTCTTGATTGGTCATTTTGGAAATCTTTGGGTGAGACATACGTCCAGCAGAGGACAATAAGCGACTGAAATGATGATAATTGATGAATTACGATTTTATAGACTCAATATTATTATGATGTAAATTGTCCTAAATAACTTTACATTCGAAATATTAATGAAAATAAACTTACAAATATGGTTGTTCTTTTTTATTTTGTCCACGTACTGGCAAGCGAAGAGAAGTACACCCACCCACAAGGTGACTACTCCAGTCCATGATATAGTTTAGTATCATGAACTGAACTTGCCTTAAGAATTTAGCAATGTTTAAAAAGTAACCCTGTGTACATACACATATCTGCAAGTACCGAACTCTATTTGACAACTAAATTAACAATAAAACACAGTTCCTCAATATAGTTAAATAAATACCAAAACTCCAACAAAATTTTAATTAAAAAGCCCCAAGCTTCTAATTTGAGAATATAACTGTAAATAACTGCTAACACGACAAAAAAGGCTTTCACCCGCTTTCACAAATTAGGCATTTAATACATTTTTTGTTTTCATTAGGGGCAACCCTACTCGCGACCAGTTGACACTTTAACAAGGCCGAGTGTGTCGGTGTCTACTGAATACAACTTATATGCAAATTAGATGTTGCTCAGCCCTATATAGAGGAAATACTGAGATGAAAATTAACCCGCCTTTTCGGATTTCTCCACAGATTCTTCATATTACTTTGTGAGCGAAGTTGTCACCATTTCTGATTTAGAGCCTCCGTGGTGTAGTGGTTAGAGCGTTCGGCTCATACCCGGAGGTCGCGGGTTCGATTACCGGCGACGACTTTGTGTTGTTGTCCTAGTTTGGTTAGGACATTGTAGGCTGATCACACGATTGTCTGATATGTTAGATGATCCGTGCTTCGGAGGGCACGTTAAGCCGTCGGTCCCGGTCACTGTCTTTGACATTGGTCGTTACCTAAAACCATGTCAGAAGCCTTTAAGGCGGTTTAAAAACTCTGACACTAGTGTTAGTAACTAACACACACGATAAGAAGAAGATTTAGAGCTCTCGTACTATGAAGTGTGACAGTCGTAAAATATTGAATAACTTAAGAACCACGTAACGCTTTCATTTGCTGGCAATAATTAGATACCTAGTTAAAATAATAATCTATTAAAATCTGTTTTTTCTTCAATGATAAGAAGTTTCCGGGGCCAAAAATAAATTATTTAGTACATACTGTTAATACAATAAAACGTCATAAAATAATCTTTGTCATCATTATCAGGTCGTTTTGTCTCCACTGCAGACTAAAAAGACCTGATAATGCTGATGTATACCAATGTAAGCCGTGTGGTTTCCGGCAGAGTAGAATAGAACCAGTCCAAGTCCTCCTGTGGATGTCGTAAAAGGCGACTTAGGAAATACAAGCTAAACAAAGCTTATACACATCAATGAGACCTCTTCAACCCGTCTAGCCAGCGAGGAGAGTGTAGGCCAAGTCCTCTTGGTGCTCTGGCCAAGTATACATTGGCTCTGGTAGTACAGAGAGGGTCGTGCTCCTGCAGTGGAGACTAAAAAGACCTGATGATAATACCAATGAAAAAATAAATTCAAGGATCCTAAACATATTTAGTTTCTGACGCTACTTTGCATTAGGGTCAGTGTCCCTGATAAGACAAAGGCGAACCCCAAAATGACTAATGGAAAGCAAAATGGAAAGCAAATGACTTTACGCCGTAGCAATCATCTGTTCATTGAGCTATTTACCCCGCCCACTGCCACTTCAATGAGCTACTCCGCTGGGCTATGGCAGTGATCTCCACGCAGGTCTGTTAATTGATTTCACATTGGATCACGATAAAAGACTAACTTATGCGTCCAAATACGCAAATTATATTTTTTTTTTCATAATAATCGAACTCAAATTATTTTTTAATTTGATTTCCTTCTTTCTCTCTCTTTCTCTCACTCTTTCTCTTATCTTAGCGTATTCCCAGTTGCATCCTCAGCTGTAACGCTGCGAAGCCCAGGGTCCGCTTTCCGGTTTTTTTCTTCTCCATTTCGCATGGTCTTAAGCAGTTTTTCCCAAAGTGGGCGATAACGCCCCCTTGTGGGCGCTGCAGGTCTCAAGGGACGAGACCCAGAAAGAAAATGTTTTTTTTTTTGCTATGAGCTTTATTTAGCTAGGAGGCCTCGACAACGACTGCAAGAGCTCTCGACTCTCAACAACAACTTGTGAACATCAACTAATATGAATTAAAAGATTGCTCAAACTCGGTTCTATATTTCTCTCCGCGTAGTTCATATATCTGTCCTATTTTATTGAATATAGAAAAAATGAAAATCATGTCAATCGGTCGCTCCGTTTCGTAATGAAAGTAGACACAAACAAACAAATAAAAAGGCAACAGACACACTTTCGCATTTTAATAGTTATTAGTACTCGTAGATATCTATCATGTTTTAAAAAGTTTTTGTTAAATAACCCGAATTGTGCATTCCTGTATCAGTTGGCTGGTTTATTGAATACTTGTTCGGACTTGTTGAGTACGATTGAGCGTCGAATGAGATAAACGAGTTTATGCATGTTTGTTTTATTCCTGTCGGTGGGGGGCGCTAAAAAAATATTTATTATCAAAGTGGGCAGTAGACAAAATAAGTTTGGGAACCACTGGCTTAAGCATCATTGGTATTGAGGCGATTTTTTAAATTCATCTGGCCAGTTACATACTTAAAAAAACCGGCCAAGTGCGAATCTGATTCGCGCACTAAGGGTTTCGTACCATTCTATAAAAAATCGCGTTTGTTGTATGGGAGCCCTCTTAAAAATTTATTTTATTTTGTTGTTATAACAGCAACAGAAATACACAATTTGTGAAAATTTCAGCTGTTGCGGTTCTTGAGATACAGCCTGATGATATACACGGACAGACAGACAGACGGACAGATGGACAGACAGCGAAGTCTTAGCAATAGGGTCCCGTTCTTACCCTTTGGGTACGGAACCCTAAAAACTAGAAAAACAGGTCAATTTCAGCTGTTGCGGTTCTTAAGATACAGCCTGGTGATATACATGGACAGACGGACAGACGGGCAGATGGACAGACAGCGATGTCTTAGCAATAGGGTCCCGTTCTTACCCTTTGGGTGCGGAACCCAAAAAAATAAAAAAACAGACCAAAAACGTTTGAAAAGTCTATCTCTTGTTAAAATCTCCACAATGGACATATTACAAAACAAGCGGTTTACGACCTCCCATAAACTGTTTGATGATTCATAAAATGTAAAATGGCGGATCTCGTTAAGTGTTCTGGTGGATTCCGGGCTGAGTTATTGCGATAATATTGATTTGGAATTGTTTTACGAGGAAGTCACGCTCGGGAAGTGGTCTTAAGGAGTAAGGAATCTCTGGAATGAAAGATTTAATGTCTGACGCAACTTACGTGTTACGCGACTACATTTCGTTGGGTTATTCTCAGAGTCTTCCATTGCTATTGTTCTCGAAAAATTAAAATCTCATATTTTTCTCAAGTTGCTCCAAGCAATAATTATTATTAAAAAATGTATATTATTTTGTTCCCAATCTGCTCCATAGGTATTTGAAATGATTCCCAAAGTCCTCCACTGATTAATTAGTTTTTTATTCCCAAACTGCTCCAAATAATAATTAAATATTTCATGAGGTACAATCAGTCACAAAATTACTAAACCATTTTAACTTGTATTGATTATTGTAACTTAAATTATAACGATACTTATAAAGTTCCCTACATATGACATAGGTAATAATCGAGCATCTTTCGTTGAGTAATTCAGTAATTCGTCCCATGTACCTACGGCCCATTTGGGACGAAACGCAGAAAATCAAAATTAATTAAAATTTCATTCTGCAATTCGTCCCATGTTTAAAAATGTAACAATTCTAACGAAATATACATTTATAATTCTTGTCTCACTAGTCAGTGAGACAAGAATTAGTACCAAGCGTGAATAAGGTTTAAATTTCCATACAAAAAAAGAATGGGACGAATTGCAGAATAAAATTTTGATTAATTTTGATTTTCTGCGTTTCGTCCCAAATGGGCCGTAGGTACATGGGACGAATTATTGAATTACTCTCTTTGTCACTTTTTGATTCTCAGAGAAAAGAAAAAATACGTGTACAATATTTTTTTACAATCTAACCAATGGGCCTAGAATATTTTTCGATTCGTCATGCCTAATCTTTATTGAACATCTTAAAATCCACATGATAAAATAATAGGGTATCGATGAAAATAACTAAAAGAGAGTAAGTAATTATATGTACCTACTTAAAGAGTTATTACTTGTTTTTAGGGTTTTATAGTAAACTAGGAATACTTATAGTTTCGCCATGTATCTGTTCGCGGTTCTAATCAGTGACTGTAAATATTAGAAAACTGTAATTTGACATGAATATGTTTTTAATTATGCCAAGTGGAGAAATAAAATTATGATTTTTTTTTTGGTTTAGCTTTTATACGTATACTTTGGGAGTCCTACTTGATATATTCACAGACTATTTAATTGTATATTCACTTTAAAAATAAATAATTAAACTAAAATAAAATAAATATTGAACCGGTAAAGACCCGGACGACATTAATAAATGTCCACGTTCATTGTCTTACTGTGTCTGGTGTCTGTGTCTAGTGTCTGGTATTGGCGGTAAAGGAACGATTAAGGGGGCTTGTAGTGTAAACCCAACGAAAGGAGTAATTCAATAATTCGTCCCATGTACCTACGGCCCATTTGGGACGAAACGCAGAAAATCAAAATTAATCAAAATTTTATTCTGCAATTCGTCCCATTCTTTTTTTGTATGGAAATTTAAACCTTATTAACGCTTGGTACAGTCAGTGAGACAAGAATTAAGATAAATGTATATTTCGTTAGAATTGTTACATATTTAAACATGGGACGAATTGCAGAATGAAATTTTAATTAGTTTTGATTTTCTGCGTTTCGTCCCAAATGGGCCGTAGGTACATGGGACGAATTACTGAATTACTTGACAAAGATACAGCGCATTCAAATTGTGCATGACGTCACGGCTAGGTACGATTTTTACTTAGCGGTGATGTCGCAAGCCCACTCCGGAACTTTGATGCTCCATATCTTTGTGAATTTTTACGTTTTTGGTAAACTGAAAAATATGGGTCCATTATTTTTGGATAATCTAAAAGACGGCCTAACCACAATCATCTTTTCTGACCATATTTTTGTTAGACCAAACAAATACATCCTTACAAATAAGATATTTACAAGTACAAAAGCAAATATCACATATTTTTATGTTTATAATCAAAAGGAAAACGAAACTACGTCGATCTCCAATTAGGGGGCTATAAATACTTACGCATAGACAAATACCCAGTTATTATCCTGTTCCGTGAGCGAACGGATTATCCTTACGACGGGTCATTACAAGGGTGTTCATTTGATCCGAATATAGACGAGAATAAACTAATTTATCTTATGAAGGCCACAAGAAATTTCTTAGAATTAATCCTGTTGGGGAATTAGTGGTCATTTATAAAGAACAGAAAAGTGAGGCTTTTCCTTAGAATGTGGCACCGGCGACAGCGTTTAACACGCGTTAACATCTCTCACTATCTATGTAATTGTAACATGCGAGATGGCACTAGTCCGTCGCACGATATAAAATTTATATGGGTTTATCTACGGTGCCATACTATGGTGAAAATTCTCACTTTAATCTTGTTGTGTGTTTTGCAAAGTAGAGAAAAGCAATGTTATGATATTACTAGTTTATGCACTGATCGTATGACGATAAGGGCCTCCGCTTAGTTACGCGGGCGCACGCGACGGTTTCAGTCTATCTCTGTCACAATCGCTACGTGCGACAGAGACAGGTGACCCGCGAGAGATTCTGCTATCTCTTTCGCATTTACAGATTGTGACAGAGATAGACTAAAACCCGCCGCGTGCGCCCGTGTCACTTAGCGGAGGCCCTAAGACCGCCATTTGTAGACTTTTTTACATGTGTGGAAGTTTACATAAAAGATAAATAAATTAGAAAATATGTAATAGTATCTTTTTACAACCCCTCTCCAATGTAGACTTAGGGTTGGATCTTATCTGTCAGTACGGAACGGAACTTTCGCATGCTGTTATCCTTTCTGTCGCTCAGAACTAGTGACGGAACGCTTTAGCATGGCCGGTGCTAAAACTTTCCGTTGCTCTCTCTCGCTCTAGCAAATGACGGTTCCCAGTGAAGAAAAAGATAGCAGCATAGAAAAGTGCTGCCAAAAGCCCCAACCTTTATGATGAGGTGGTGGGATGTCCTCGATAAAGTCGAACTGGATGTTACGAGATAAGAGATGTCAAAGAACAGAGACAAATGGAGAAATAATTGAGGCGCTTCTATCTGTTAGTAAAATGTTATCGTAGCACCTACAGGTGTCAAAGTCAAAGTCAAAGTCAAAATTTTTTATTCAATGTAGGATAAATTTATCTCTTATTGAAGGTCATTTTTTTTTAAATATTATTTTAGTGCATAAGCTAAAAACTACTAGCGTTTCGGAACGACCACTGCTGGGAAGATTACGCCGAAAGAAACCCAGTTCAGTATTGGTCCCTACCCAGCCTGATGGGCTATGTTACAATTACAATACAGATTTACACTTAAGCTATACATTTAAATTATACAATTACAATTTGCAGACAACTATTTCCAAGAATTTTTCTCAGATGATGATAAGTAGTCATTTACATGATAATACGCATTTTGTAATAAATGATTTTTAACGGCTGTCTTAAACTTAGTTAATGGTAATGCTACTATATCATCTGGAATTTTATTATAGAGGCGCAAGCCGAGACCCACAAATGATTTTTTTGTTTTCTCTAACCGCAAAGCTGTGATGGCTAATTTATTTTTATTTCTCGTGTTAATACTATGAATGTCACAATTTCTCTTAAATGAGTGTATATTCTGACGCACGTACATAATGTTCGCATAGATGAATTGCGAAGAGAGGGTCAAAATATTTATGTCTTTAAATAGTTCCCTCAAAGACTCTCTAGCACCTAATTTATATATAAATCTGATAGCGCGTTTTTGTAAAACAAATATGGTATTTATATCTGCAGCGTTACCCCATAGCAATATTCCATAGGACATAACACTGTGGAAGTACCCAAAATATACCAAACGCGCTGTATCAACGTCAGTCATTTGCCTAATTCTTCTAACCGCATAGGCCGCAGAGCTAAGTTTTCCAGCTAATTTTTTAATATGGGCACCCCATTGCAACCCTGAATCAAGCGTTATTCCCAAAAATGTTGTGTTATCAACCATATCTACTGCTTCCTTATCAATAAATAATCGTGTTGGAACTTTTGTAACATTCGGTAAGCAGAACTTTACACATTTCGTTTTTTTTGCATTTAATACTAAATTATTTGCTGTAAACCAATCCAACACTTGCGACAATATATTATTCATCTCATCAGAGGTGTCAGTTTTCCTATCTACGCTGAAAACAAGGGAAGTGTCATCAGCAAAAAGTACAGCCTTACAATCTTTTACATAATATGGTAAATCATTAATATAGATCAGGAACAACAAAGGACCCAAGATAGAACCCTGGGGCACACCCATCACTACGGTTGATCCTTCAGATTTTACTTGATTTACACTAACTTTTTGAATTCGGCTACTCAAATAAGATTTAATCAATTCAAGAGCCTTCCCTTTTATTCCGTAGTGCTCAAGTTTGGATAGAAGGGTTTTGTGGTCTACACAATCAAAGGCTTTGGAGAGGTCACAAAAGACACCAATTGCATTCTGACAAAACTCCCAAGCATCATAGATGTTTTGTAAAAGTGCAACACCTGCATCCGTTGTTGATCGACCCTTAGTAAATCCATACTGATCACCATGGAACAGACTATTTTTGTTGAAAAAATCTAATAATTGGTTAAAAATTATCTTTTCGAATATTTTGCTCAGTGCTGGCAAAATAGAAATGGGACGGTAATTTGTTGGATCATTTCTGTCACCAGTCTTAAATAGAGGGATAACTTTACTTAACTTCATCATGTCAGGGAAAGATCCCGCGTCTACACATTTATTAAATATGGAAGCTAAATAAGGCGCAATTACATCTATAATATTACTTATAACGGATACAGAAATGTCCCACAAATCACCAGTTTTTTTATTATTCAAGCTTTTAAAAGTATCAATGATATTTTTAGGTGTGACGTATTTGAATATTAGCCTATCTTTACATTTAGGTACGCAATTGGTTAATAGCTTTTTTGATTTCCTAGATGAGGACATTAGTGGGGCAGTTGTATTTAGGGGAATGTTTGTGAAAAAGTTCTCAAAGTACTGTGCGACATATTCACTAGTATCTAGAACCTTATTGTTAATGTTTAACTCAATTTTATTTACTCGTTGCTTGTTTTTCCCGGTTTCAGTGTTAATAATATTCCAGGTTGTCTTTATTTTATCTTTAGAATCTAGAATAGCTTTCCTGGTGTATAATGATTTCGCGCATAAACATACTTTTTTAAAAAGCTTTGAGTAAGTTCTAACGTAATTAATGAAATTAGGTGTTTGGTTATAAGCTTTCATAGCTAATAATTCATATAGCCTATTCCTACTAATATGAATCCCTGTGGTAGCCCATTCGCTAAACTTTTTCCGATTACGTTTCTTTCCCTTTTTAAGTGGAAAATTATTATTAAATTCTGATTCAATCACACCGAACATTTTATTATACAAAATATCCGGATCATCCCGAGTTTCTTCAATTAACGGTAATTTTTTCGAAACTGTATCCCTAAATTTTTTAATTTTATCTTTAGTAATAGCTCTGTAGGTTATTTCAGGTAATTCTACTTCTGCTGCGTTGTTGGCAAATTTCACGAACTGACCAAAATGATCAGAAGTTATATTTTTAATTATAGCTTTATCAACAGCAGTGCAATCACAGAAAACATTATCTATACATGTTTTAGAGTCGCCTTGTATTCTAGTTGGTTCTAAAAATAAATTGAACAAATTGAATGACTTAAATAAATTCAAAAATCTAATACATTCGGTGCTATCAGACGCTAATAAATCTACGTTAAAGTCGCCACACAATATTATGTTTTTGCGACATGAACTTAATTTTCTCAAAACATCTTCAATTACAGTTTCTAAAGTATTAAAGTCAGCTTTTGGGGGTCTGTACGCGCATACTATAATACAATTTTCTAGTTCAACACAGGATAATTCAACAATACTTTCAACCGACAGGCTCACAATATCCTTGCGTTCTTTACATTTTACATCATTACGTGTTAAAATTAAACTGCCTCCTTTTTCATTAATCTTTCTAATAAATAAACTAGAGACTAAATAATTATCAATATTAAATTGTACTTGATGTGACTGCAAAAAGTGTTCAGTTAAACATACTACATGTAAATCCCTATCGTTTGCATATAATTCTAATTGCAATAATTTGCTAGTCAGGCCCTGAATATTTTGGTGAATAATATTTAAGTCTTTGGCCTTGACTGTTGTCTTTTTCATTAGTTTAAATCAGACTGAGTATCTCCAGCTATGGTACATTCAGCACTACAATGTACTGTGTTTAATTTAGAGTTACTAGTTGTACTATTTACAACACTACTTTGTATATTATAAGCTACTAATGTAGCTAAGAGTCGCTTATATCTAGGAGGCAGATACATAGTATCTAGAGTCAACTTAAAATTACAAATAAATTTATTTATATCTAAATAAAAAATAAAGTCACCGTGACAATAAGTCATATTGTACAGATGTACATTTAAATCATATATGTGCCTGTTACTTTTACTGTCTAAATTGTCTGAATATGGAAAGGCACTTATGATAAATCTACAATCCTTTTTTTGTTTTAAATCTTTGATTTTGTCTATACCTTTTTTTAAGTTCCTTCCTGTAATAGAGGAACTGTCACCACACATTATTAAAATTGTGGTATGTTGGTCTATGTCATTATAATTTATGTTATTTATTAGGTTTAAAAATGTGACCCCGGGTGTGCATACATTTAATACTGAACATTCACTGTTCAGGTTATTATAAATCATACTACTAAGATCTTGACCTAACTTATCAGAATATATTAATAATTTTTTACAAATCATTTTTCTATTTATGCTATTATCAATTGTTTCTATTTTGGATTGTACATCATTTTCTACATGAGGGTATTTATTTATACTTAGACTTATACCGCAGTCAACAGTAGGGGATGGGGTTGAGTCCGTGACAGGTGATTCCGTAACCACTGTCAGGGGAACACCGTCAGATACTAAACTAATTTCCCTATTTTCTTCTAAAATTAACTCATATTTTTTTGTGAGATTTTTTAATGTAGCCTGCAATGTTGAGATTTGTGACTCTAGCTCAAACATCTCAGTGTCATATATGCGACAAGCCATATTAAGGTTTTTTTCACAACAGTTAAGTTCCTTGATTAAAGATACTTTTCTTTTCTTAATTGATTAATACTTTTCTCATTTTTATTCCTAGAATGTAGTTTTTGACAGGTGGTCTGTTTATTAAAAGAAAGTGCTATAACTTTTTTCATATACTTTTTTCCTCATCAGGTTTCATTATATAAGGTCTAACAAAATATACTGAAACTATTTAGTTAAGGTTGAACTCCGTGATAGTGAACAACTTTCCCCTAAAAACATATATCGAAATATTAAAAATATTTTTTCGCTTTCGATACAAACTCGGATCAGCTGATCGATCGAACTTGTATGAAAAGCCACAGATTATTTTTAGTCATGGACTATTTTCCCCATTAAAATTATTTCAGTATATTTTGTTAAGCCTTATATAAAGCTCATCTTAGTTTTTGTACGATTTTTTTATGAATTCGATATTAATATGAAGTCAAGTTTTTTTTTTATTAATGAAGTAATTAATCATTATAATCAACTTAAAATCATGGGAACCGAAAAACAACTCTGTTTTTGATACAGTTAAAAAATACAGGTCCAGGGAAATAACCATTTCATTACAAAACTACAATCCCAGAAAAATAACGCGAAGGATTCTAAAATGTTCCACTATATTTTCGCTCCCATCACTTACGAAAATGATATTCATTCGTATAAAAATTCTTTCAGCGCCAGAGCGAGCCTGTAAAATACAAACGAAGACAATTTTTATAACAAAACGAGTGTGTCACGCGATCTGTGAGAAAACTGAGCTTAGCAATTCAGATCGTGTATTGAGCGCCGAGACGGCACTTCTCATGGATTTCAATGGAGCGATAATATCAGGGAAAATGTTTGATTCTTTTTATACATACACATATATTTATTTTAGCCGAATGAAAGTCTCTGTTGGTCGTAGAGTTTTCTCAAAGATTTCCAGAAAGACCTAAATTAGCCGACATTTTAAACCGACTTCCAAATAAGGAGGAGATTAATTACACATTTCCGATATTATTACACAATTTTAATATAATCTCTATCAAATTTTCTGCTACGTCCCAAAGATGAACTGCTAGACAATGCTTAGCATTAAGTTGTACCTTTTGTGTTATAATCTAAAGATTGTGTAATAAATTACATCAATAAATAAAAATAATATGATTGAATTATTAAACAACTTAGTAGGTATGTGGGCCCATCTTGTCAAAGTTGAATACATTAGCTAATGAATGCTTGCAATAGTTGAAGTGCCACATACGCGTTGCTTTTCAATTGAGTGAAATCAATTTTTCATAATCGAAATGAGCTTACACAATAATAATGACAAATATTTTCTTATAGAAATACTTGCAAACAGAGCTTGGCGATTAAAATTGTGTATTGAGCGCCTAAAAATTCGTTTACCGCCCGAGCGAGCCTGTAAAATACAAACGCAGACAATTTTTATAACAAAACAATTGTGACACGCGATCTGTGAGAAAACTGAGCTTAGCAATTCAGATCGTGTATTGAGCGCCGAGACAGCACTTCTCGAGGATTTCAGTGGAGCTATAACATCAAGGAAATATAATAGCGCATTAGACCGATCAAAATAGCACAACCTGGACATAAATAATAAACTCGTTGTTTTCAATATTTTATCGGATATCAATATTGAGTATCAAATACTAATTAGATATATTATGTAATTTATCCGCGGTCGCAACCGTATTATATAAAAATCGTGAGATTTTGTACACTACTCAACTTTTCCCTAAAAGCATAATAGGTAACCAAAGACCTTGTTAGTTTAACTTTTAGGTGCATTCAAATGCGATCACTTAATAGCAAAATTAAACTGACCCCATATTTGTTTATACATTTTTTTCACAGTTTTCACGTAATCTCGATATCTAGTTAAGCCAAAATGATAACCATAATGTTTATATCTTTATAAGCTATATTGTGTCTTTTTAGACATTAAAGACCAAAATTAAACATCATTTTTTAATGTTTTAAAATTAATGTTTTTCTCAGTAGCCAGAAATAGTAACTGTGTTATTTTTGTTTAATTATAGCTTTTTGTGTACTATAATCACATTTTCATCAAAATTAAACACATTAACGTCTTACTTAAAACCAAAAATATTTGATTGAAAATACGCGAGTACATGTCGTGAAGCGGGATGCTTGCGGTGATTGCGGTGCGGTGCGGGGAGAGAGAACGAGGCACCAGCCGGGTGAGCGCGCGGCTGCGAACGAGTTTATACGTGTTTTCAACCGATCGCGCCGTGTGCTTACAAAACATATAACTCGTAAATATGGAATTTTGCTAATTGTAGGATTGTTTTGATTGTGCCTTGAACTTTAACCCATTCGCAACCGCCAATACCAGACACAATAGAAAGACGATGAACGTGGGCATTTTAATGCCGTCCGGGTCTTTACGGGTTAACGTGGTGACACAATGAACAATTTAAAACTCTAAAAACAATATAAGTCTTGTAATACTCTTGTTGTCACGGCAAACCCGTACAACATGACAGCCCCTGGACTAATTCCGTTCCAAAAATGGGCCCCTGCTGAAATATTCCGTTTCCCATGACATTGCATATTAATGGGATGTAACATGAGAAAAAATTAAATACATAAATATATAACGAAGTTTTTATGCTGTCGTACTAAAATGTAGTTGGGTATTTACAGAGTGAAAGTTGCGCCGTGCAACTTAAGTTTCATTATGTTATGCGCTTACATAGTGTCGCGAACGAGATAAATGTAGAATATTCACGAGCAAGAACTCTACTGGCGAGATAGACTCGAAATGTTCGCGAGCGGAATGGTATAAAAAAGACGTCAGGTTAATGCAAGAAACTAGGCCTTATATTCTTATAGCATAAAGGCTAGATTTCTTTGAATGGTCGTCGGCTTAGTCGCACTCACACACACATACCGGCGTCTTGATGTTTCCCGTCAATCGAAATACATTCGTCAAGATATGAGAATATTCGAGAATAATGTAGACCGCTGTATCGGCGCTTATAAAAAGGCGATCGAGTGCACGTCCCGCCAGTTCAGTATGAGCTTCGAAAGCGATAACTTCGAAGCGAACCGAAGCGAAGGAAACCTACCTCAGTGCGACAAGTGGAAGTACCTGCGACTAATTTGGCGAGATACCTGGACCTCAGATGCTACGCGACTTGGACTTGGACATCAGGAAGACCATCTTCACGTGTCAACCTTTGGGTTCCGTAGTGAATAAAAACCCTCATACGAACTTTGGCGTTTTTCTCCAAATCTCGAACCCAGTTTCGTAACAATAGCATTTTACACAATTTCTACCCACCGTTCACACGATGCGACGCCCAAGTTACGTCTCAACGCAATTCGCACTGCACACGTGCTCGCAAGTGCCCGCAAAGAGGCCGTGTAGTGTTAGAGAGCAGGACTAAAATGTTTGACATAGATAGACTTATTTTTAACATAGACCTTGTCTATCAGACTTCTATGGGAAATGGCAGCATTTCACTTCTCTACATCAGCTGTCTGAAAGACCACCCACGCCCATTGGACATTTTAATGTCTTTTTCTGTGTGCTATGTACATTTTAAATAAGATAATTTTTTGGTATTTAATAAAGTATTATTACTATTTATTATTTCGTATTATAATAAGCGCTATGGAAGTTAAACTCAGTTGCTTTTGACGTGATAACGTCTTTAAAATCGTTTTAGTCGGGTGACATGTTCAGAAACTTGTGTCACACCAAAACCTCACGAGCGCGATCGCAGGTATAACGAGAGAGAGACGAACCGATCTCCCGTCTTATCTCGAGACGTTAATATACTCACCAATAAGACGTTATCACGTAAACATCTCGATCGTAAACCTACTTTACAAACAACCAATTTTTTTTAATGCATAAATATAATCATTAAAAACCAAAACGAAAACCACACTTTAATTTTTATGTGTATAAAATACTATTTTCAAACCACTACACGACACTAGACACTAAGTATCGACTGGCCAGCTTATTCAGTATGACTTCATCACATGGCCAATTAATTCCTAGCGTGGTTTATCTAGGTATCATGTAATGAGGTTCAATGAGTTTTTTAGTTAAAAAAACTAGAATTACAGTCACATAAAAATTAATTATTTCAGTAAAATAATTATTGAGTTTGGACCAAAAATGACGAGAGCGATTGGATACATTTAAGGCTAGATATTCCCGCAGAGGCCGTGCTTTAGAGTTTTTGAAAACCATTTGAGGCATAGACAAAAGTGTTTTTTTCATCCCATCTGCTCAAAAAACGATGGTTTCTGTAATTTTGGTGATAATATCCCAAAACATTTGGAGCTAAAGTTACTGCTAGTTCTCTCGGGATTAAAAAGTGAAAAAGTAAATCTTACGGGATTAAAACACAATTTGAAAATTGAACACGATGTTATCTATGTAAAATCAGCTAAAAACAAAAAAAAATAAGTTTTAATACAATAAATAACTGGAACAGACTTCGTATTTTTTAAAATTTGGAATACATATCATCGTTAATGTAGGTAAAAATGTTTATGGTCTTTGCTTCGAAAAAGGAAAAAAGAATAATTAGCGCAATTTTTGTCTTCGATTCAAAGTAATTACAGATGTTTTAGGTTATATTGTGTTAAAATTAATTATTTTGTGTAAATTTGAATCCTTTTTCGTAAGTTTAAGCCGATAGTGCACATTAAATTTATTGTTATTATAAAAATCTTAAAATATGTAGGTCCACGCAAACAAAGTTACGAGTTTATGCGTGAACGAACATTTTTTTTAGAAGTTGGTTCTTAAAAATTATTTCTTAGTATTTATTGAACGAAAACGACACAAAATAAAGGTTAGTACTTGTCGGAGCTTTGATTAGGTATACATTGTTTTTCTACTTTCTCTATATTCTGTTTTGTATCTTTTTGCTAGTTTTTCTCATGGATGGCAATGTAATGTGTGCTACTTGCGTACGGTAATGTTTTTGTCTCGGGCGTTATACACGAATCCCTCGCTTCACTCAAGATTCCATCGTAGAATCACTCGCTACGCTCTTGATTCAACTGAGGAATCCTTGGTTTTGCTCTAAATTCAAAGTAGCGCACTCGACTTAAAAGTATTACCTTTACGCCTTGTAGCACAATCTACTATTAAACTCTTAAAAAAAGGTATGTATATGTTAAGTATCCAGGCTCGTCAATTTCGCATTCAGTTACAAGATCCTATAAACTTCATTCGGTTGGAAAAAATCCCAAAGTAACCCTTTTTTGTGATATTTTTTCAAAACTACGAGTAAAATACTGATATTTTACATAAAAAATTGTACTTAATTAAAGCCACTTTTACAGATAAATTCGCTGAGTTTGACTTGATATAATTATTTTCTTAATAATTATATGAAATTCGCGAGCGCGACGACTTGAACTCGGCAGGTCCGATTAGACGCGTGCTAGCGCTTACTATCATTGGACCAATAAAACAACTAAAGATCGCTACATGTTTTTACAAGCTTTTATTTAACTTGCGATGTATGTATAAATGTAAGTATGTTTGTTCGGGTGGAATCTTCGAACTCAATTTTCAACCAGTTATCCTCAACCAATTTAGCTGAAATTTTGTATACTTTTGTAAGTCGGATGATAATACAATATTATGATGTCAAAGGGCTGTTCTGATGATGGAACCGGGAGATATTCGACGGAACTCAGTTATAACCTCATCGAGTAGGTCTCGTTTGATTTGTCTTGACGAGTACTTTTTGGAAGACGATGCTTATCTAGGATCTGATTACGCAGACGGGTGGTGGTCAATAGAACTCAGTTATAAAACAACTTAACACAATCGACTTTGGGCTAATTTCTAACCTTTAGGTACGAAACAATAAAAATACTTTTTAGCTCATGTCACTTTGAAATGTAAGGATTCTAACGAAACGCCATTCCACAGGTATGGCACTTCATAGATACGAAGTAACAAATGTACCTAGTACTACTACAAACGAAATAATATATCTGTGCATACGTCAAATGTGTGAGTTAAACAATCAGGGTCGCCACTACAGAATTTGTTGCTTTGCTTACCTGTTTTCATCACTCGGAAATCTATAAAATTTTCGTTCTTTGTTGTTTTTTGTGGATAAGCAATAATAATATGTGCAGTTTCTCACCAATATTATTTCGATTACCCTAAATGACTCGGGGAACGTCAACGTGCGACTAGCAACAACCCTATTTTACAGGCGCTTACAAGGTCCAAAAACGTGCGAGTTCCGTTCTGTATGTAATACTATTATCTGCTCTGTGGCCATACATTCAAATCCGTGGCGACATTAAGGAATAAAGAAAATCAAATACATTCAACATACATACATGCATATACAGGGTGGAATTAATTTCGTTGGCAATATTTTAAGTATCTACTATACCCATGATACAAAGTAATTTAAGACTAATAAAACTTCAATCTAAAGTCGTTATTTTCATATTCAAGAAAACCTCTAAACATGCGTCAGACTCTTTGAGAGATACGTCTACTGCAATTATAAAAAAAAAACTAATACGAAAAATATATTAATTAAATTAGTATCAATTTCGTTGCGTCTTGGTACCCTAACATTCGTTCCTACTTCAAACGTAACTATTGTCCTCAAGCTTTCGTGTGACACGACCCGTCCCCATTCGACTTCAAACCTTATTCACGTAAATTAAGGTTTACTTTTGTATGCCGGTCGGTCGCGCCGTTTGGCTGTATCCGTCCAAGGTCTTTGACCTTGCGGCACGTAGGTATCAGTACGCGCGCACGACTCGAAGTGTTTTGATAATTTTTATTACTGCATTAATTGCAGTATTGTTACCATACAAAATATCCTTTAGGTGAGTATGATGATAAGTTAAATCAATGCTAATGATTTCAATTGCACCCTATAGACTTTATATTCGTAATCTCCTTCTTTGCAAGTCGTGTGAAAAATACTGGGATCTAGGTGAGACCCATGTTTTTTAGGTTCAGTGTTGTATCATAGATAGTAAATAACAAAACAACATAATACCCATAAGTTTATATTCAAGAAAAATAATAAAAACCGACTTTGAGGTGTTTACTCCTAATAAATTTTGAACGGCTGAACCAATTTCTAATAAATATAGCTAAAAACTATGACGAAAAGTCAGTTTTCAAACAAAAAAATTAAATCTTCGTTCAGGCCTTACGATGCCATTAACAGACACATAGATACACAGACATACTGACATGTCAACCTTATAACACTCCTCTTTTTGTCGGGGTTGAAAATAAACAAAGACACTAAATAACGACTTTGCAGGGTTATTTGTTTCTATTAATTGTTTATTAATAAATCGCTACTGTCAAATTATGTTAATAGGCGATGCGGCTAGCAACCCATCACTATTGATTTATTTTTTGATCACGCTTAACCTTTGGGTCTTACGGCCCTGACTACCCCGTCAGCATTAATATAAGATAATGTAGCTGTATCCAACACTTAGACAACTTTAAACAAAGTTTAATCAAAATAAAACTATTCTACTGCTTATTTCTATACTGTGTCGCTGGCGGGGTCACATGTAAGCTCACCGACGCAGCGTCCACGCGATGCAAATTGCGGCCGGGGCAACATTAAATATCTACATTTGTAGGAATACCCGGCTTTAACGATTGTTTCGTGAACTTTCATGAGAAAACCCATCAATTAATGGAATGGGTCAAAAGAACCGGATCGACTACTCACAACAGTTCAGTATTGGTTTAGACCTTAAAGATTAAAGGAACAACACATCTCTAATAACCAACAATACTATCGATAGTTTGTGTACTATTGATAGTAATTCCTGTTTTAGGGCAACAATATGGATAACCAACAATACTATCGATAGTATCGATCCTGATGACGAATAGACTATCTATAGTATTGCGTTTCATAAACTATCGATAGTATCGATTATTTATTTATTAGAAAAGCAATACTATCGATAGTTTGTTCTTCGTCAGAATCAATACTATCGATAATATTGGTTTTATTTAAAATACAGATAGTCTATCGATAGACTAGCGATAGTGTATTATCGAGAGGCAACACTGGTCATCGCAGTGTTGTGCGTCGCGATCGCGACTCGTTAGGTACGGGAATGTGGCTCTTCGCAGTCGAGTTTCATGTGGAACGGTAACAACGCGTAGGTACGTACCGGTAAAATTACCTTTAAATTTTAACAATACCTATAACGTTACTTTTACTACATAAACGATACCCGTACTATACGAGTATTACCCTTAAAATTTTAACATAATGAAAATTCTGGTACTGGTACTTAAAATGTGAATTTGGTACCAGTAACAAACCCTGGGGATAAGTCCGCGCATGTACGTTTACTTTTCTGATTTGTGTCTGTGTTCTTTATTATGTACCATAAAAAGCTTTGTAAACAAACAATAAAAGCTCAACAATGTAGTTATTATCAATCTAATAAACACAATATTACAATAAATCTCCACCCTAGCCGATCCATGGTTAGTAAAAGTTCCCACGTGCTTATAAAAGTTTGACAATCATTGACTACAAATAAATGCATAAGACGACGCGACGAAACTACTGTACACGAGAATCACTCGCGACTTGCTACAGCACGGTCGGGAGTTGAGGCACAAACCAATGACGACCTTATTGTGCAAGAAATAACGTTCATATTAAAACGTAAGTAAGAAAAAAATAGAAATAAATTATAATCGTAGATATTTTTTGTTTGATTTGTTCCTTACAGTATCAAAAATATGTTGACGGCATAAGTTAAACACTTTCAAAATAGTTATGTATTTTGGCTTTACAAAAAATACAAAAATTTGTAAATGTAGAAATGCATAAAATGAATTTGTTTAATTTTTAATAACATAATATAATATTTAGAATAAATTGTTGAAATACAGTAATCTATAATTTCTGGTGAGATAAGCCTGAAAATTTGTAACATACCGAACCTTCTTTATTAACGATAGTGCTAATTGATTAATTTGTTTAATTTAGATTTATTCAACTGGAATGCACACGTTATAATATGGTAGAGGTAGTTTTCCAAAGTTATTAATTATGCTGTACTTATGAAATCAAAATTTGTTCAATTTTCAGTTTTTTGGTTTTTTTACACTGACGCAGAGCCCTAAATTGTTTAATTCGGTTTATTTAAACTATAACTAACATTACTTTATATCATACAAAAAGAAACTTACGGTTATAGCATTATGTCCAGGTACAGCTATATTTACTGGTCTACATTGCAAATTCGCTCGTTTCATGCAAAGATTTTTTACACATTCATACATTAATTCCAGCTGTATGATATCTTCTGCTGGTATATTCAGCAGAAGATGTGAAATAGTACAGTCAACAAATAATTGTGGATGGAAAAGTCGAAAGCAGAAATTTTGACTTAGCATTTTGTTTGTTAGAGTTAGGACATAAACATACTAAAAGTCCTTACCCCTGCGAGGTGAGCCCGCGGAGGGAGGGCACAATGAAGGTCCCGTTTTTTGTTTTTTTGCTTACATCTCAAAAACGGTGCGTCATACGAAATTTTGTTGTACTACATGATAAAAGCTGATAAAAGTCTCTACAACTTTGGCTTTACTCTTTGAAATGCTAATTACTACTTCATTAATTAACCAATTATCATGCTGCTTAAAAAAAACAATTATTTGTATTATATAAGTAAGTTTTATATTAAATATTAACCAAAATCATACGCAGTAAAATAGCTTATTCAAATTGTGTATTGAGCGCCGAGACACCGCTTCTCAAGGATTTCAATGGACTGATAATATCAAGGAAAACGAATTCGATGGCGCTTTGCAAAAATGCTTGTGCTATAGATACTTATAAATATATTTTTATATGCCAGCCTTGAGGATTTTTTTACTAATCCTACTATTCCTACTTTCCTACTTCCTACTTCCTACTAATAATAATAATAATAATAACCACGGACCCGAGTGCTCCAGAGAGCCGGTTAGATCCCTCGTCCCCGACGCGTCTTCATCGGTCGGGGTGGACACCCAAGAGGGCTCGCAGGGCTCTCAGCTCTGCATTGCCTTAATTGGCTGTGCAGAGAGGAGTCGTCAGAGCTGTTACTCCAGGGGTGGAAGTGTTAAAGGGCATAACGACGCGAGTAACTTCGGAGAAAGCGCAGCACACCTCTCGACACCCCTGAGTCGCTCGCACCGGTGTTGCTCCTTTGCCGGCAACTACTGTCGGTGCGTTTGAGGGGCCCATCTAGTGGGCGGCAAGCCACCACCTGCCTATAATAGTCAGTAATCATGATTATGGCAGGTGACGTTTCTGTTGCAATAACCCAGTATCAGTCCATCCCAAATTCATTCCATAACCCTTAAACCTTTTCCTTTTACATGCAATAGATTTTTCTTCTGCCAAAACCTATTCAAGGGTACACCTTTCATAGGTATATCCAGGAATAGGTTTTGGCGGGAACGCCACATGACAACAACTTCTCCAAAGGGCCTTTACGTGTTGGATCTGTATCCCCACGCAAGCCTCTCAAAGGACCGGGGTGAAAAGACCCGTGATTCTCAAAGAAGATACATAATAATAATAATAACTAGACTTCCCTGCACATATACTCACTTTAATTCAAAAGGCCGTGATCCTCAACACATGCCGCATCACACGCAAATTCCTTAGCTCCTCCACATGTACCTCAACGTATAGCATACAATAACCCCTTTTACGCTTGGCTTCGGCCCGTGTATAAGGCGTATATCCTCTTTAAGAGGAGAACAACTTATAAAAAGAATAATAATAATAATAATGCAGCCATCTCACATTTTAGATAAAAAGGTACTAAAAGGCCTCTTCATGTTGGCTTTGGCCCCATGAACGCCTCAAAGGACCGGGTCCCTATGGACCCGTGGCTGAAAAGCGTACCAACATAATAATATAATATATAATATAATAATATAATAATAATATTATAAATGCGAAAGTAAGTTTTTATATTTATTTGTCTGTTTGTTTGTTTGTTACCTCTTCACGCTTAAACTACTGAACCGATTTGGATGAAATTTGGTATAGATATGGTTTGAGACTCGGAAAAGGACATAGGTTACTATTTACCCCAAAATTCCACGGGGAGCGAAGCCCGCGGGTACAGCTAGTATAAATACCATTCCAGCAAGGTCACAGTGTATATAAAAAAAATCTGTGTGAAGTGGAACATTCGCTTGGAACGAAGTTACAAATTTGAAGACCCTGAAAAAATCCCGAAAAATTCTAGCCTCTAAAAATGTTCGCGACTGAAAAATCTTTCACTTTTATTCGCCTAGCCCGCCGCCAAGCCCGTACCGTACGAAAAGGAACTTCATTCCAATAACTTAAGTTGTGTATTGACGCCGACACAACACTTTTCAATTGAGAGATAATATCATTTTTCTAAATTAAAAACCAACTTTATCCCCATATTAAACAACTTTTTGATAAAATTTCTATGGAATCACCTGACAAGCATGCCCTTTTAAACAAAAGAAGAATTTTCGCGATCTATCTAGGCACCTTATAATAATCGGTGAACATAAATAAATAAAAACACGCCTGTATGCCTCTCTTACATAAACATCTCCTCTCACAGGCCTACTGGAACTTTTATTTTATGAATTTTCTGTATACATTTTCCGTGTGCATAAATTGCTTAATAAAAAAATAAATAAACAAAGAGATCGTGACGAATAAGATAACCTTTTCAGAAGTTAAATAGGAATCGAATTCTAGTTTAACCGACTACGTAACTAAGAATATTTAATTATCCTAAAGACACAAATAAATTTTATTTCAGGCGTTACTACTTTTATACTACAGTTCAGTAGTTAACTTAGTAGCTGAACTGGTTTTACGTGCCTTTCATAGCAAGAACTTACGAACCAGTTCAAAGTGTCACCAGCAGGGCAGTTTTTATGTGTACATTTGTAACAATGTTTCAGTCATAATAAATTAAAAGAAAACTATTAAATGCTCATTTCATGATTTGGACTCCAGTCTATCTGCGACAATCTAGTACTAACCGAGGGATTTTTGTGAAGCGTACATAATCATCATGAGGTTTTTTTGTCTCCACTGCAAGAGCACGACCCTCTCTGTACTACCAGAGCCAGTTGTTGCCCAGATCAGCCAGAGGACTTTGGTTGGAGAGGTCTTATTGATGTTTATAATCTTTGTTTAGCTTGTATTTCCTAAGTCGCCTTCTACAACATCCACAGGAGCACTTGGAGTGGCCCTATTCTACTCTGCCACACGGCAAAAACATTAACTATACATAAGCTGTTACCAAAGTAAACAACCAAAAATTCCCCTTACATCATAAGCTTGTTTAAAACTAATAAAATCTTAGAATGATTAAAAAATTTAAAGTTTCCCCTTTTATTATAAGCTTGTTTAAAACTAATAATTTCTTAGAAATACTACTTCAAAATCCAACGTTTCCTCTTATAT
This sequence comes from Acrobasis consociella, assembly GCA_963555685.1. Classification (NCBI taxonomy): domain Eukaryota; kingdom Metazoa; phylum Arthropoda; class Insecta; order Lepidoptera; family Pyralidae; genus Acrobasis; species Acrobasis consociella. The sequence continues at coordinate 3,719,607 of OY743118.1, forward strand.
CATAAGCTTTTTTAAATCGAATAACTTCTTAGAATACGATTTTTCGCGATAAGGTAGTAGCTCCGTAGTAAAGATATGTCGCGATAGATGAGCTTTCGCTGTAGCGTGCATCGCAGTCTTGTGGTTTCGCAGTAGCGTTCATCGATGTTTTGTGCTTCGCGATTCAGTATTCTATACTCCAATCAATAATGTGGTGTATCTGGAAACGTTAGTTTACAAACAAATTAAAAGGAAATGTCACAAAGATACAGATAAAGATACATTTCACATCTTTTTACCCCATCGGGGGATGGGGTAAACAGAGCCTAAGGCCGGAAGACCCAAAGGCCACACTTAGCGTCATGGTGAGCAATAAGATGGAAAAAGGAATGAAATAGCGACGGGTTGCTAGCCGCATGGCCTGTTAACATGAACATGATTCAAATCTCACCCATTCCCTTTATAGTTTTTGCAATCTGCGCGTGAAGAGAAGCAGCTGGTACATTCTGAGTTTATATGCCAAAAAGAGCGATTTATTTTTATTTTAAAAAGACCGTAAACTAGGCAAAAAGAAGCAATTTCAACATTTTGGTAATTTTCTTGTTAACTAGTAAATAATTATAGTTGTTAAAAGTATTTTCTCAACTTCAGTGTTTAAAACAGAATAAAAACTAAGCATAAACAGTGTAACTAATGTTTTTCCGGATGGTTGCAATTCCAACGTAGTAGTTGCAGAGAACTATTAAAAAGTACTCAAACGGCCACTTTTATGTTTTTTTGTTTTCGCCATTTATCATTTGTTAAGCGTAAAAACAAATGTTAAACCCTCGCTTTAAAACACATAATACAGTTTAACTGGAATTTTTTCATAATTGATTATCGAGTGAGTTCCCTAGTATTAAATATATATCATTTGCTAAGTCGCCGTGTGGTTTCTGGCAGAGTAGAATAGGGCCACTCCAAGTCCTCCCGTGGATGTCGTAGAAGGTGACTTAGGAAATAAAAGCTCAACAAAGCTTATTAACATCAATGAGACCTCTCCAACCCGTCTGGCCAGCGAGGAGAGTGTAGGCCAAAGTCCTCTAGCTGCTCTGGCCAAGTATGGCTCTGGTAGTACAGATAGGGTCGTGCTCCTGCAGTGGAGACAAAAAGACCTGATGATGATGAATTGCTAATTGAAAATCTCAAATTAGCCGCGAGTAGAATTATGCAATTGCAAAAGCAATGCAAGACGGTACATGCAGGCTGCTTACAATTGGACGTGTCGTTTTGAAAAGCCTTGGGAAAGGCCTATGGCTTCCTATAGCTCATCTGATATTAATATGATATCAGTATTGAACGACGAAATTCGATGACCTCTGTGGCGTGGCGTTAACAGCCTGTCCGCTCCTTAAAAGGTCCCGGGATCGATCCCCGGTCAGGTCAAGATGAAAAATGATTTTTCTGATTGGCCTAGATCTTAGATATTTATCTTTATATTAGAGCTGAAAAATCTGTCCGTTTATAAGATCTAACAAAATGTACTGAAACTATTTTAAGGGTGAATACAGTATGTTATGGTGACCATTTTCCACAAGAAAAGATAAAAATATTGAAAAAAAATATGGCTCTCCATACAAACTTGGATTGGCTGATCGGTCAATACTTGTATAGGAGGCCAAAAATTACTTTTTACGGTACGAGTTTTTCGGGGAAATTGTTTAGCATCATGTACTGAATTCACTCTTAAAATAGTTTCCGTATCTTTTGCTACACCTTATATATTTATATTTATTCATAATTGAAATGTTCACCCCCGCCACGAGACGCAACCCTATTTAACATTGGACGGTTTAGTAACCCTACAAATTCTGCAAATGCGGACAATATCGCCCAAAAGGCATAAATTCCATTTCTGAATATCCATTCCCGGTCCAAATTAGCCACACTGCCTTGGAAAGCGACCAATCACGGCGCATAATTTGAAAATCGAACAAAACTCGGCTGCGGGCCGTTATTCATTTAAAGAGGTAAGGAGAGATAAAAGACACGCCTGATCCCCCTTTCGCCCCCTTTTATAGCCTGTAGAGGGGGGATATGACCTAGAAAGTCGTGAGATGCATTTTTTGCATTCTGCGCGGCTGCCTACCGACTTTTATTGCGCTCATTAGTAGGGCTTTATATTCTGTCTGTTAATATGAACTGCGCATAGATTTGCAAGGTTCATCTTATTATTTTTTACCCGACTACGGCGCAGGCAAAGAACGGTTATGTGTTTCGCTACTTTGAAAATATTAATGTATCTGTTCCGTATCTTCGTTATTTTCCATGATAACTTGACATATATAGTAACGTTGGATGAGTCTTAAATGTCCTCGGATAGGCTTAATGAAGTGAAAGTAAATTCAAAATGGCGCCTTACATTAAAGGCCATAAAGTGTCAAACTTGAAAATAATTCGAATTCAGCCGTGTATAAAATATATATTCAATATTAGCTGTTTCTCCCTACTAACCTTGCAAAAAACTAACTCAAATATATTTTTACCAGAAAACCAGTAAAATTCTAGATTATATGCATTTTTTTATTACAAAATCGTTCGCCGAAGACATACGTCTTTTTTTAAATAAAACTAAATTACTTTTTCATTGACAAGTTGAAACACGTACATAAGTACTACGGTAAAAGCGTACCCCTTAAAACCAATCTCGAACACTTCACATTGCACTCGAAAACATAACCCTCCTTCAGTCACAGTCGGGTCTCTGTGACGCTCTCAAGTGCGTGTGAACTCGTCTCTCCGCACGTGTATTTGCTCGCTGAGTTTTATTTGCCAAGTCTCATCTCCCGTCCACTTCGATGTGTGTTTGAATCGAGTTTGTTAGCTCTTCTTACTTTAATGGAGGTAATTCAGTGTAATACGCGTCATGTATTCTTGATTCCTTCAGTGCTTGTCTGAAATCAAAGAAAAAACGTAGAATGTACCAGCTGTTTTTCTTACCGCGCACGTACATAATTATACAAGTTTCAGTTTATTATGTTAGAGACCTTATATATAGCTAGCAACCCGTCTCGTTTTGATTCCCTTTTTTACTTTTTAGTAAACCCTTCGTTCTACAACTTATATAATTTGGCACCTGAAATTCGCCATTTAGTTCATATAACATTTTGTATTTACTGTGTCACTCTGACAATTAAAACAAATCTAAAGAAACCTCTTAAGATAAAATCGATCAACCCGTTTCGGCTGCAGGGCATGTTAAATAAATAAACATACATAAAGTCGAAAAATATAACCCTCCTTCAGTCCCAGTCGGGTAAATATTAAAGCATCTTACATCTAGCTCCCTGCACGCCTCTCTGTGACGCTCTCAAATGCGTGTGAACTCGTCTCTCCGCACGTGTATTTGCTCGCTGAGTTTTATTTGCCAAGTCTCATCTCGCGTCCACTTTGATGTGTGTTTGAATCGAGTTTGTTAGCTCTTCTTACTTTAATGGAGGTAATTCAGTGTAATACGCGTCATGTATTCTTGATTCCTTCAGTGCTAGTCTGAAATAAAAGAAAAAACGTAGAATGTACCAGCTGTTTTTCTTACGTGATAATTATACAAGTTTCAGTTTATTATGTTAGACCTTATATTTAGCTAGCAACCCGTCTCTGTTTTGATTTCCTTTTTTACTTTTTAATTACACCCTTCGTTCTACAACTTATATAATTTGGCACCTGAAATGCGCCATTTAGTTTATATAACATTTTTTATTCACTCTGACAATTAAAACAAATCTAAAGAAACCTCTCAAGATAAAATCGATCAACCCGTTTCGGCTGCAGGGCATGTTAAATAAATAAACATACATAAAGTCGAAAAATATAACCCTCCTTCAGTCCCAGTCGGGTAAATATTAAAGCATCTTACATCTAGCTCCCTGCACGCCTCTCTGTGACGCTCTCAAATGCGTGTGAACTCGTCTCTCCGCACGTGTATTTGCTCGCTGAGTTTTATTTGCCAAGTCTCATCTCGCGTCCACTTTGATGTGTGTTTGAATCGAGTTTGTTAGCTCTTCTTACTTTAATGGAGGTAATTCGAGATTATACGTGTCAGGTTTTCCTGATTCTTTCTGTGCTAAGAAAAAAACGAGAACTAAATCACTTGAAAAGTTTCTTTTTTTCAAAACTAAATAACCATATTTGCAACAAAAAAAAATGGGGCGAATGGAGACATAGTAACAGAGTAAGAATTAAAAAAAAAGTCAGTCTGTTTGTACACGCTAATCTCCGGAAATACCTACTACGGATTTGAATGAAACTTTTTCTGTTATATGGCTGTTAAGCTTGGGCAACATATAGGATCCTATCCTACTATCCTACTAATAATATAAATGCGAAAATGAATTTGTTTGTTTGTTACCACTTCACGTTTCAACCACTAAGCCTATTTAGATGAAATTTGATATGGATATAGTTTGATACCCAGGAAAGGACATAGGATAGTTTTTATCCCGAAATTCCGACTGGGAGCAAAGCCCACGGGCACAGCTTGTAGGGTATAAATGATTTTAAATAATTGACCAAGTGCGTGTCGGGCCACGCGCAGTGTAGGGTTTCGTAGTTGTAAATGCCAACTTTGAGTTCATGCCACTAAAAACGTCTAAAACGTCTAAGTATCTAATGAATTTGTATGAAATTTTCCTTTTCGAGTACATTTTATAAGTTGATCGCCTATAACTTTTTAATTTGGTAACCCTACTTAGCTCTAATAGTTTTCCTTTGAACTACATTATATATACTATAGCTGTGTTTTTTTTTACTTGTCTATATATAACCGTTTAGCAGATAGATGGGGGGGACACGTGACTTTAACAAAAAATTTCACTTTAAACCTAAATATTTCAGACACGGATCCCTAAATCGAAAAATTGTGTCCCTAAGCTCACAATATTTTTGAAAGACCTAATTAACGATACCCCACACAATGTGTTTGTAGAGAAAAAAATATTGACTTCCTCTTTACCTGTATGGCAGCTACCCTAAAAAAAATATTTCCATATTTTATTTTACGACTTTTTCGCCATGATTGATATACATATCCATGCGAAATTACAGCTTTCTAGTACTTATAGTTTCTGAGTAGGACCGCGGACGGACAGACAGACAGACAGACAAACAGACAGACAGACAGACAGACAGACAGACAGACAGACAGACAGACAGACAGACAGACAGACAGACAGACAGACAGACAGCAGACAGACATGGCGAAACTATAAGGGTTCCTAGTTAACTACGGAACCCTAAAAAGGGAACACCTGATGCAAAACCATAATGGTCCAGCTTAACTATAGGAAATATAAAATTGACGAGCATTTTCATAACGCGGGCTTCGGCTAGTCTATTAGTCAATGTGTGTATATTTTCCTAAAGGTTTTTGGAAGGGATCCAAGATTTGGAGAGTGCTAGATGTAACACTCCAGGCTGCCAACGCTGCGAGCATCCAATGGAGAAGGCTGAACGAAGCACTAGAGCGAATAAACGGTTATGATTTTAAAATATCTTAGTTTTATCCATAGATATACAGTCTTATTACAAAAACAGAACTAACTTTGTTACTAGATTTAGTAAAGTGAAACCTCATCTGTCAATGTCAACTTGATTTTGGTGGATAATGGTTTAAACCTAGTAACAAAGTTAGTCCTATTTTTATATTAAGACGGTTAGAGTTTTAAACTATTTTAGGTCTATGGTTTAAACTATGTATAAATGTGATGTCTATTCGAGGTATCCCGTGAGCAAAGGGCTTGTAATTATCAGCTCAAAAAATTGTCAACAGCATTGTCATACAACGTGGCAATGCTGCCAGCATTTTGGCTACACTGCCAAGGGATGATATTTTAGTGGACTACATAGTTTGTATTTTGTTTTGTTTTAGTACCTATATAGTTTTAATTTAGTTTTATTAAGTATATTTCAATTTAATTAAATTGTTTTTCAATAAACAAACAAATTTTTGAATTAAATTAATATAATTTTTTAAAGTTACAAAATCTATCAAAGGAACCTACACACAACACCACCGTAGCAGCACCGCCTTTGGATTTTTAGGATTCCGTACCCAAAAGGTAAAAATAAGACCCTATTACTAAAACTGCGCTGTCCGTCTGTCTGTTTGTCTATCTGATTCCATCACCAGACTGTATCTCATACGACATTTGTCGATTAATATTTTGAAAAAATGTCATAAATTTTTCGAAAATCTTTTTTGTTACCCTGATTACCTTTTAAAAACTATTTTATCCCAATTAACTTCAACGGGTTGGGGTGACTCACAAGGTCTATAGTTCACAGAGCCCAGGCCTGTGTCACTCATCATTTAGGTATCGAAAATATACCTACATTATTACTATGAACGCGACGACCACTTCAAAGCGGGAGATTCAGTGACATGAATCTTTTATCCAGAGTAATAAGAATGAAATTAGCTTGCAATGGACTTCTGGGTATCTAAACGAACAGGTGCTGAGTTCAGACGCGAGCTAAATTAGACCATATCGTTAACCACATTGAGTAGATATTTCTTTGAATTTCTTTATTTATTTAAACTTTATTGCACAGTAAAAAAACGTACAAGTGACGGACCTAATGCCATATGGCATTCTCTCCCGGTCAACCATTGGACCAAGCGTCTAGGTATTTTTTTCTGAGTAAGACTTCTGTACGTGACAACTAGTACTTATTACATACAAACGTAGTCTACGTTTAATTTTGAAACCACATGTCAGATTCCGGTAAAAATTGGTAATTGTAAAGAAATTGCAATTATCTAGGATTATAACTGGTTTCCTATACTAAAATTATGAACTGGAAAGAAAATATAACGATTTAGAAGTTTCCCATACTAATGGTCAAAAATGATGTAAAACACTCTATTTCAAGTTCATATTTTTAATGTCGGAAACCAGTTATAAACCTATATAATTGCAATATCTTTGAAATTACAAAATTTTCCCCAAATCGGACATGTCGTTTTGAAATAAAACGTAGACTACGTTTGTATGGAAAGTTGTATTTTGGTCTAGGGTAAGGGGACTCTTAATTAAACAAAGCAGTCCCATAACATCGATAGAATATTATCAAATGGACAGCCATCGACAGTTGTATTCATAAGGAAGGACCATTTAATAAGGAGTTATACTAAATACGAGGGTCCGTATTGACAAGGGTTATACGTGTCAAACTAGGAGGACACTTGTGGACAGTTTGAGCCTTCACCCGTTTGAGTGCTCAGTGCAAGTTGTCAATATTGTCAAAATTGATAACGATGCGACGAGCAGTCCAATTGTTAATTCATCGGTAGAAAGTAGTTCTGTCTTTAACTTATATAATGAACTAGCTGCTGCCCGCGACTTCGTCAGCGTGGACTTTAGTTTATGAGCATCGTCATTTTAGTATCTATACATATAGGTATAATAACACGGTAAAAAAGTGTGTCTGTACGTAAAATATATTTCCATAAAAAATATATAGAGGCGATGGAGACATAGTAATGGAGTAAGAATTGAAAAAAATTAACTTATATTATGTATTATCGCCGTGTGGTTTCCGGCAGAGTAGAATAGGACCACTCCAAGTTTTGTCTTGTTTTGTCAATAGGAAATTCAAGCTAATCAAAGCTTATAAATATCAATGAGACCTCTCTGACCTGTCTGACCAGTGAGGAGAGTGTAGGCCAAATCCTTTAGCTGCTTTGGCCAAGTATGGCTTTATGGTAGTACAGAGAGGGTCGTGCTCCTTGCAGTGGAGACTACTAAGAGTGTGAACTAAAAAGATCTGACGATGACGACCACTATTTATTTAGTTTATTTAATTGTAATAAATTATTTTTTACAGTTATTAGATACATGTGTTACTTTGCGCAAATTACAGAACCGATTTTGATAAAATTTCTATATGGCCACCTGACAAATATACCTTTCAAGTAATCAAGACGACCTCCGTGGCGTAGTGGTCACCATGCTAGTCCGCCACCCAGAGGTCCCGATTTTCGGGTTCGATTCCCGGTCAGGGCAAGTTGGAAAATGGCCTTTTTCAAATTGTCCTGGGTCTTGGATGTTATCTACATATGTATTTGTTATAAAATATAGTATCTTTGCGTTAGTATCCTATAACACAAGTCTCGAAATCACTTTGAGGCTAGCTCAATCAGTGTAATTTGTCCCTATATATTTATTTATTTATAATGAAAAGATCGCGACGAATTGATAACCTTTTCCTTTTTGAAAGTCGGTTAAAAATGAATTAATTTAAACAGAACCATGATACTTACACAGCAGAGATAATTAATAAGCAAAGTAATGTCAAAACAAAGTTACACCCATTCTCGTCAGGTGCTATACATTTGGATGTAAATTGCTTGTCTAGACGGGACAGCTAAGACATTTAGAAGCACTAATTTGCTTGAACATAATGGATAGTGTCATACAATTTGCAGTTGAAATTCTACTGAAGTAACTCACAAATTAAGCCCCGTTTTTGGACTTGTACAAGGTGGAACTTGAATAAAGTAATATAGTTTTAAATTTAAGAGGCCTTTTCAGAATCAAGTTATAAGAAATTTTCCTTTTGCGCATACATTTATAACTTGGTCGCCTGTAACTTTTTAATTTGTAAACTCTACTTAGCTCTGATAGTTTTCCTTTAAACTTTGTTATATATGCTATTTCTGTGATTTTTTTTACATGTCCATAATATATTAACATTTAGGAGATAGAGGAGGGACACTTGACTGTAACAAAATTTGCACTATTAAACTAAATATTTCAGAAACCGATCCCAAATCGAGAAATGTTATTCACAAGTTCAGTTCATTATATTCTTGAAAAACCTATTTAACGATATACTACATGGTGTTAGTCGAGAAAAAAAATGTTCCCAATAGACAAGTATGAGAGCTACCTTTAAAAAAAAAATCTACCACTTCCTTCGCTTAGTTAATATACAAAACCATGCCAAATCAAAGCTTTTTAGTACTTATAGTCTTTGAATAAAACCGCGGACGGGCAGACAGACAGACAGACATGGCCAAACTATAAGGGTTCCTTGTTATAAATGATTTCTGATTCCGACTCTAATGCAAAAGATCCTGTAGATACGAAGAAAGAAGAATAGATATCAAGATAATGTAATTCATAATCACAACGTGTGAAATTAAATAATAACTCTTCGTAAATTTAATAATAATATATTTAGAACAAAAGAAACGGAATAATGGCGGACTTAAGGCTGGCAATACTAACCTATACATAAATATATAGGTAAGGTGTAACAAAATATAGGAATACTGAAACTATTTTATGGCTGAATACGCTATTTTCCAACAAGTCAAATCAGCAACTTTTTTCTAAACGTCAAAACAAACAGTTTCTATGGGATTTTGTATGAAATACAGGCAGGTGACGTCATAGATTTTTGGAGTCAAATAGCGCTCTTATTATTAGTTTTTCTGCAATAATAAATTTAAAATAACGTTAAAATGGATATTTTCAAAGACAAGTGACATTATTTTGCGAAGCTTTATTTTTCTATTAGTACAAAATAATTTATTTTGGACTTAGGAAAGTACCCAATTCAGTTCGTGATGCTGAACAACTTTCCCAAAGGAACATAATATATAGAAATATGAAAAATATTTTTTGGCCTCCCATACAAATTGACCGAACAGCTGACCCGAGTTTGTATGGAAAACCGAAAATTATTTATTATACATATTTCGACATACGTTCCTTAGGGAAAGTGCTTCACTGTCACGGACTGAATTCACCCATGAAATAGTTTCAGTATATTTTGTTAGACCTTATAAAAGACTAAAGTCTGTACGGAAAGAGAACCGTCGTACGATTTGAGGGCGCAGTTGTGTTTAATATCCGTATTTGTTATGTTGACAACACTGTTGTTGTCTTATAGTGCGACTATAAAGTTCTTGATATTTTGAAACTATGACGGCTATTGGATGCTAATGGATAAATTATATTTTTATATATTATTTACATAACATGTAATGGCTGTAAATGAAAATATATTTTTATATGTTTTCAGATGCTATCTTCATCGTTAGCCTTTAGGTTAAGTAGACATAAAAAATAAATTTAAAACAATAATATATTTATAAATTTATTGATCAGAACCATAAACAAAGTCTTATTCTAAATATTCAATGCCGGACATGTTTGAACTATCATCGGATAGACTATAGAGATCCAAAGAATTTTCTTCTTCTGAACTTGATTTGCTCGAATCTGTTACAGTTATTTATAATAAATTCTTGCACCACACGCCGTTATTTAAGGAACCTTCTTTTTTATTTTAGATACTGTATCTTTACTCAAACCTGAAAAAAATAGGGCAAATTTATCTAAACGCATAATAAATTAAAAGTATCAACACTCTTTATACCTGCTATCAAAAACTTTGATTCAAACAAAATAAACAAATATTTTTATATATTTATGCGAATTCTTTTTAATTTATACATAATATAAAATGTCGGTGTCTGGGGGTTACCTAGGAAATCTAAAACATTTAAAATAACTTTCTACATACCGCACATCGCCGCCACACGTTCCATGACTTTGTTTAAGTCGATAATTGTGTTTGGCCGCTTTTTCTTTTTGGAAAAACCTATAATAATATTAAATATTATTTCCCTTGTAGGACTGGGTAAAGGATTTCCCATTTTTGAAATGATTTAAAATAAAAATCACGTTAAAACAACACGGTAAACAAAGATGACGTAAAGTTTGTCATTTGACAGATGGGTGTTGGGTTGTCATATAAAAAAGATTTTGTTAGTTTGATTTTACGCCACGACGGTTCTCTTTCCGCACAGACTCTAGTAGATATGAAGAAAGAAGAAATTCTTCTACATCGCACGAGCTTTATAGAAAACTCTTTTACCTTACGAGCTTCACGGCTCTGGAATGCTTTACCCGTTGACATTAAAGACATTTCCACAAAATTTTCTTTCAAAAGAAAAGTACACTCTCTTCTTCTAAAATAATGAATCCCCTTTCAGTTTCATCATCATCATTAATGTTTATGTATGTTTATGTATGTGTATGTATCTATATGTGTATGTATGTTATAAGTGTAGGTATATGTACTATGTATATAGGTATATTATTAGGTATCTGTGTGTTGTCTTTATTTAAGTAATTTTGCGCCGCTACCAAATCTCTGTTTATCCTTATGGTTGACTGGGAGACAACGCTTTTAGCGTTAAGTATTGTAAGCAATTTTATATTGTGGAACAATAAAGTTTTTATAAATAAATAAATAAAGACAAAACTCTATTCAAGATAAGTCTTGTGTCAAGATATCTGTTGTATAAAATAAAAGGCTGTATTTTATTAAAGGCATTAACGTCTTAAACAGTTTATTCACTTTAGTATTGGAGCATTGAATTATAATAGTGGAGTGATAAAATGTGACTTTGAATGACTTACGCAGTCAGTGACTTGTCCATTTTTTTCCCTTTGATAGATGGTATTAATAAAACTTTTATAGTCAAGGCATTTTCATTGGACATTTTTAATTTGTAAAGACAGATTAGATTCTAGGCCCTTGGACATAAAAGTCACTTTAATAAGTGAAGTGAAAGTTGTTAGTTAGGTTTATTATAACTGAATAAGTAAGTATAGTCATCTTTATTGTTTTTGACAATGGAGACCTCGGACAAGGATCATTAATCATCATCAGGTCTTTTTGTCTCCACTGCAGGAGCACGACCCTCTCTGTACTACCAGCAGCAAGAGGACTTGGCCTACACTCTCCACGCTGGCCAGACGGGTTGGAGAGGTCTCATTGATGTTTATATTCTTTGTTTAGCTTGTATTTCATAAGTCGCCTTCTACGACATCCACGGGAGGACTTGGAGTGGCCCCATTCTACTCTGCCGGAAACCACACGGCACTTTCATTAAGGGTCCCCCGCCCCTAGACCAAAATACAACGTTCCATACAAACGTAGTCTACGTTTTATTTCAAAACGACATGTCCGATTTGGGCAAAATTTTGTAATTTCAAAGATATTGAAATTATATAGGTTTATAACTGGTTTCCGACATTAAAAATATGATCTTGAAATAGAATATAGAGTTTTATATCATTTTTGACCATTAGTATGGGAAACTTCTAAATCGTTATATTTTCTTTCCAGTTCATAATTTTACTATAGTTGCAATTTCTTTACAATTACCAATTTTTACCGGAATCTGACATGTGGTTTCAAAATTAAACGTAGACTACGTTTGTATGGAGAAGTCTAGGGTCGGGGGACTCTAAATAAATAAATATATACGGGTAAATCACACAGATTGAGCTAGGCCCCAAAGTAAGTTCGAGACTTGTGTTCATCATCATTTTATGGGATATTAACGATGCTATATTTTATAACAAATAGGAGTACATTATAATATACAAAACATCCATTCAGAGTCCAGATGGAGATGTTTGACGCTGACTCGGTGTTTGCGAATACGACATAGGATAGAAAGGGAAAAAGTGTTCAAAGGCTCTGCAAGTTATAAGTTTATTTGCCAGGCAAATCAAAAAGGAACCCGACTTTCAAGCGTTCACTCGTGTAACCCTTGAACTGATTTCTAGAATCATCTCGATCAAGTGAAGTGAAAAAAAGAAACCGCTTTATAATTGGCCCCTTCATTTAGGCTACGATGCTATAGACAGACCCACAGATAAACTCACAACACCACCTTTTTAGGGTTCCGTACCCAAAGGGTAAAAACGGGACCCTATTACTAAGACTTCGCTGTCTGTCCGACTGTCCGTCTGTCTGTCCCCAGGCTGTATCTCAAGAACCACGATAGCTAGACAGTTGAAATTTTCACAAATTATGTATTTCTGTTGCCGCTATAACAACAAATACTAAAAACAAAATAAAATAAATATTTAAGGGGGGCTCCCATACAAAAAACTTGATTTTTATAGATAATGGTACGGAACCCTTCGTGCGCGAGTCCGAGTCGCACTTGGCCGGTTATTTAAATTCACCACTTAAAAATGATGTATACATTCAACACAATATGATAAACCAGTGGAAAGGATATAAATCAAATCACGGGCTATTATAGATCACTATAGCATAATGAAATTAAAATAAAAGTCAAGAAACTTTAAAAAAATTGACATTCCCATACTAATTGCCCGGGCGGATGCACATGGTAGTATGGAAATGTCATTTTTTTTAAAGTTTCTTGACTTTTATTTTAATTTCATTATGCTATAGTTGGTTGGTTTTTCAAATACATTTACAATGACTTTGTTAAACAAACTCAGAGACATAATTACTCACACTAAGTCAATAAATTCAAAAATGTACTAATTATATTAGCCGGATATTAAATGGCTTGTTATTTACCTTCAAAGAACCTAATTAGGTAGGTATTTGATTAGTTTCATTGTTTTATAGCTATACTTGCCCAAATTCTTACTCAACGCTGGAAGTAAGTGTTCGAGCAATGGGCAGCAGCGTCTTCTGTCCCTTCACCTATTAGTTTGATTATGTCACCTCCTGAAATAAGAAATAAGTATATTCACATGCACGTCTCGTGGCCCCACAGTCTTGTTTGCTCGCAAAAATACAATACATATCGCCATCTTGAATTTTAGTGCTTCGCCGTCTATTATTGAGTCGTACGCCATTTGTGTTGTTTACTTGTTGAAACGTTAGCTACCGAGGGATTTCAAATAAACAGAAATGAACAGTCTTTTTAACCATATAAAGAGCGTTGTTAGAGTTGATTTGAAGAATCACGCTTTTGCAAGTATGTGTAAATAGCAGTCGCGGTGCTTCCTCAAAAGCCTATTCCCATCGACTACCCTTAGAGGTGTTTAATAAATACGCATTTATTTCATAATTTTAACAATTATAGCATAAGTATATCGGCGCACCGTGCATCAAAATGTCTATTTACTATTTTCATAAGTTGTCAACTAGCAGCAAGACTGGATGGCATACACCCACATATTCAAAATACGGTTGGTTTTTCAAATACACTCACAATGACAAATTTTGTATAAACACGCTCAGAGACAATATATTATTCACACTAAGTCAATAAATTCAAAAATGTACTAATTATAAGCCGAATAATTAATGGCTTATTATTAACCTTTGAAGAACCTAATTAGGTAAGTATTTAATTCGTTTCATTGTTTTATAGTTGTACTAGCCCAAATTCTCACTCAACGCTGAGAAGTAAGTGTTTGAGCAATGGGCAGCAGCGTGTTCTGTCCCTTCACCTATTAGTTTGATTATGTCACCTCCTGAAATAAGAAATAAGTATATTCATATGCACGTCTCGTGGCCCCACCATCTTGTTTGCTCGCAAAAATACAATACATATCGCCATCTTGAATTTTAGTGCTTCGCCGTCTATTGTTGAGTCGTACGCCATTTGTGTTGTTTACTTGTTGAAACGTTAGCTGCCGAGGGATTTCAAATAAACACAAATGAACAGCCTTTTTAACTATATAAAGAAAAATCTGACAACCTCGTGCCAGAGTTGATTTGAATAATCAAGCTTTTGCAAATGTGTGTAAATAGCAGTCGCGGTGCTTCCTCAGAAGCCGATTCCCATGGACCCTTAGAGGTTTTTAATATATATGCATTTTATACTCAAGTACAACAACTATAGCATAAGTGTATCGGCGCACCGCGCATCAAAATGTCTATTTACTATTTACATAAGCCATTAACTAGCAGCAAGACTGGATGGCACACACCCACATATACAAAATACGGTTGGTTTTACAAATGCATTCAGAATGACAAATTTTGTATAAACACGCTCAGGGACAATATATTATTTACACTAAGTCAATAAATTCAAAAGTGTACTAATTATAAGCCGGATAATTAATGGCTTATTATTAACCTTTGAAGAACCTAATTAGGTAAGTATTTAATTCGTTTCATTGTTTTATAGTTGTACTAGCCCAAATTCTCACTCAACGCTGCGAAGTAAGTGTTTGAGCAATGGGCAGCAGCGACTTCTGTCCCTTCACCTATAAGTTTGATTATGTCACCTCCTGAAATAAGAAATAAGTATGTTCATATGCACGTCTCTTGGCCCCACAGTCTTGTTTGCTCGCAAAAATACAATATATATCGCCATCTTGAATTTTAGTGCTTCGCCGTCTATTGTTGAGTCGTACGACATTTGTGTTGTTTACTTGTTGAAACGTTAGCTGCCAAGGGATTTCAAATAAACAGAAATGAACAGCCTTTTTAACCATATAAAGAGCGTTGTCAGAGTTGATTTGAACAATCACGTTTTTGCAAGTATGTGTAAGTAGGTGTTTTAGCGACGGGTAGACTAGAGAGGGCCTACTTCGGTTGTCACCTGGTTTGGTTGAGGTTGTAAGATGTTGTTGTGGAGATACAAGACCACGTCACGTTGAAATAGAGAAGGGGATGTTAAGATGATTCGGGCATGCAGAAAGGATGGATAAAAAGAGATTGACAAAAAATATTTATACGATAAATGTGACAGGAAAGGGTCGGCCTCGGCGAACATTCTGCGACCAAATTGCAGACGTTCTAAAACAAGGAGAGGTTAAAGTACCCGTAACCCAAGGGCATATATGAAGAGTTTAAATGAATCAAAAGAGGTTTGTCAGGATCGTAGCAAGTGGAGGTCCATAGTCTCTGCCTACCCCTGTGGGAAACAGGTGTGATATTATGTTATGTTGCAGAGCTAAGTGTGATAGGTCCTTTCTAGATTGAGATATTATAAATATGCTATTATAATAAAGATATATTTGTATTGAATTGAATTATGGGCCGCAAAAGTCTTAGTGTAATATTTTTCCAAAATTAAAAACCAACGTCAGCACTAATCTGCACAACAGATTTTGATAAAATTTCAATGGGTCTAGCTGACAAGTATGCACTTTCAAACGAAAAAAGAATTTGCCAAAATTGGTTTAGACGTTTTCGTGTAATAGGGGATCAACAGTGTAAAAATATTTGAAAAAATCGACAAATTAATAATCTCCTTTTTTAAAGTCTGTTAAACATACAAAACACGTTGATTTATAATCCCAAAGCTTCGAAAAATAGAGATAATTATAAAATGACGTCACAGCTTGCAAGATTATACAATATTGTGTAATATAAAGCGTCCCGCGGGATCTCCAGTATAATGGCTTCAAGATAACGCCGGTTCTATCCGTGGGGACTCAATTCAGGCTATGAAATGTAAACCACATTCCGACTTGAACGAGACGTGATGCATTTCCTATTTCCAAGAGTTCTATTGTTTCGAGAGTTATGTTTTCCCGCGAATCTTCTTCTTCTTATATTTAAGAGCTGGGCTCTTGTCAGTAGAGTGCTTTCCATGTCTCTTTTCCTTCCGCTAAGTTCTTAACCTCTTTATGTGTTTTCGCGCGAATATTGTGCTCATATTTTTACATTTCTGTATTTTAATCTAAATCGTTAAATTCATCTCCCAAACCCAAGTGCAAGCAAAAACTTTGTACCATTATTTATAAAAAATCAAATGGAAGACTCATTTCTTTTATTCTATTTTAGAATTTGCTGTTATAGCGGCAAAATAAATAAATTCATCATATGTAAAAATTTCAAATGTCAGCTATCATGGTTCATGAGATACAAACCAGACAGGTGATAGACAGATGGACAGACGGGCATCAGAGTCTTAGTAATGGGGTCCCGACTTTACCCTTTGGGTACGGAACCATCAACAAGATCGTGGCGGATTGATAACCTCTTTTATTTGATAGTTGTTTGAAAAGCTAGGTAGGTCAACATCAAACCTAGTCTAGTACTCGTATAGGCTGTAAAAAAGTAAGGGCATTCCAGATCCAAAAGAGAAGAAAAATGAGTTGCCCTCTTAAAGATGTAGATGCAATAAAAATTTGGGTTTTTATTGCTTCCGGAGTCAAATGACCAAGGTTTAAAGTTGACCAAAGTAACAAAAACACCATATTTTCAAAATGCCTAATCTATAGTTAATGATAAAACGAATTTACCAGTACGTGAAGTTCTATCATAATTATGCGAGCTACTTAATTCGAAACGATTACATTTACTTGTAGTACTGTTTCGTATTTCTCGGCCTTTCACAAATATTTAAAAGTAAATCTGGAATAGAGAAATAGCAAGTGCTCTCCCGTCCTGCGCGCGCATCTTGGTTCATTATCTGTTTTCGTGCAGTATCGGCCGTTACACATCCAGATTTTTTTTCCAAAAATATTGTTTTCGTGTGTAAAAAGAAGTAATATTAGTACTTATTGTATTATATATTGTAAGTTGTTGCGAACTAATATGTCTGTCACACTGTCTTTGACATTGGTCGTTACCTAAAACCATGTCAGAGGCCTTTAAGGCGGTTTAAAAACTGTGACACTAGTGTTAATCACTAACACACACGATAAGAAGAAGAAGAAGATGGGAATCAAGCGTAAAAACAGGGATAAAAGCAGTGACCGACTGTTAAAAAGGTCGAAAAGGTTATTCATCCAGCTCAGGTCATTCAGACAGTTAGGTACGTCGGTAAGTTTGTAGTATTTGCAAAATGCCTAATCTATAGTTTTAAATATATAAGACAGCAGATGAACAGCACTGAGAAGTTAGGTCCAATGAGTTGTTGTTATTAATTACATTTGACGGTTTTGCTCCGGCAAAAGCAAACCTTTCAAGATGGTAATCACATCAGACGATTGGAACTTACATCACTGTGTTACATATTTTTGGAAAGCGACATTTGTAAATTGGTTTATTTACTGCAAATATACAAAAATACATTAAATAAAAAATTTAACTAAAAACTAAATAACCTACTTAAATGAAAATAATAAATCTATAAACTAAAATAATCTACTTAAAAATAAAACATTATATTAGTTAAAAATAGACCCCAGATCGCTACGATTGCAGGGCAGGGTACCTAAGAGACTGGCGGCATTGCCTCGTTGTATGGCCAGACTTGATCTTTGGCCTGAAATGCGCACCAGCGCTTAGGTCCCCAGAAACGTCAATTTATTTATCAAATGGTCAGATATTTGGCCCTTAATAAGAAAATCTTGATAACTACATTATAATATTATGTCACAAAGTAATAAAGCATTACAGATAAATCCAAATTTTCACAATAAATCTGCAAAACTGAAACGACGCTGCTATCTTTAAAAATAGTAGCTGCATTATTCAGTTCCACTCTATTGCAATTAAAGTCTGTCATAGATCTAGACATTATAGCGAATGGGAATTAAAATAAAAGTTAACAAAAATTTTGGGGAATCCGCCGAAGAGAAATAATTATGTATATATACGGCGATGGAAAGGCATACCCAAGTTTATTTCGGTCTATTGTTGTGAGCTCCCTTGGGAACGCAGTTGAAGCACGAAATTGTGTTTACCGCCTCTTACGATATCCACAGGAATAGATGGATCGGTCCTATTCTAGGCCGAAAACCTATATAGTAAATAAATAAATATATAGGGACAAATCACACATATTGAGCTAGCCCCAAAGTAAGTTCGAGACTTTTGTTATGATATACTAACTCAATAATACTTTATTTGAAAAAATACATAAACATGATAAATATCCAAGACCCAAGACACTTTGAAATTGCCCTGACCGGAGATTTAATCCGAAACCTCTGGGTGGCGGACTAGCACGGTGACCACTACGCCACGGAGGTCGTCGTCAGTTTGTATATATTTATTCTTCTACTTCCTCTATATTGCAGCTCCGCTTTCGGTTCACACATTTGCTATCGCGGTGGAATATTTCCCGCTGTATGTTGACTTATGTGAAACTCGGATACCACTCTAGAGTGTGAGTGGAATCCACTCTAGAGCTACCTGGGAGTTATGCAAACCTGGTACATATTGACTCTTTATCTTGTCTGGGAAAAAAGGATACTAAGAATGTAATGTATGTAATGTAGGTCAGGCTTCAAAATAAATATATATTTTGAAGCGTACCGTGCTAGCTGCTTGTCTTGCCGCCGGTCGAGTGAGTGGGTGGAAATACGCATCATGTTAATAGGCAATGCGGCTTAGCCACACATTAATATTTTGATTCCTTTTTCCATATTCTCGCTCACTACTTATGTGATTACATAAGTAGCCATTGATTCTTGCGGCCCTTTTGCACGTAGGCCCGTTGCCTAGATCTGCTTTTAAAATTTTTCCGGGAATAGAAGCAAAAAGAACATTCTAGACAAAGAAAAAAAGACAGTGTAGGATAAATTTATCTCTTAATAAAGGTCATTTAAAAAAATATTATTTTAGTGCAAAAGCTAAAAACTATTTCAAAGTGATTTTTTCACTCCCAGACCATCAAGTAAGAACCAAAGAATAAACACAATAAACATTATTCCACAACCGAAACACAGTAAGCATTTAATCAAATATACTAGCAACAGGGAGGCACTCAAAATAATTGTGAGGAAATTGGGAAAATCAAGAAAATACAGCACCGGAGTACCCCGGGCCAAGAATGTGAATAGCTTTATCCATTTACCGTCCCGCGCGCCCCACTCTCCGTAATTGTCCGTGAATTGGCCAAATAAGACACACACGGCTCCTTATATGGCCCGAGAGTGATGTTGTTTATTATTAAAACTACACGTTCTTCTTCTTATCGTGTGTGTTAGTGACTAACACTAGTGTCAGAGTTTTTAAACCGCCTTAAAGGCCTCCGACATGGTTTTAGGTAACGACCAATGTCAAAGACTTACGGCTTAACGTGCCCTCCGAAGCACGGATCATCTTACTTATCGGACAATTAGGTCATGGTAATGGTGAGGTGAAAACTACACGTGCGACGGCATTTTATGTAGAGATCGATGGCCAGGCGTCTGCATTACTTGGAGCGTTTAGAAACAACATTGTAATTTGTTAGTATTTGTTATGCCGCCGCGGCACTGTGTGTGAGCTTTTTAATTGACTACGAAAGAGAAGAAGATTATCAATTCCTTCCGATCTTTGTTTTTATTTTTGTTCACCGATTACTGTAATTGTCCGTGAATTGGCCAAATAAGACACACACGGCTCCTTATATGGCCCGAGAGTGATGTTGTTTATTATTAAAACTACACGTTCTTCTTCTTATCGTGTGTATTAGTGACTAACACTAGTGTCAGAGTTTTAAAACCGCCTTAAAGGCCTCCGACATGGTTTTAGGTAACGATCAATGTCAAAGACAGTGACCGGAACCGACGGCTTAACGTGCCCTTCGAAGCACGGATCATCTTACTTATCGAACAATTAGGTCATGGTAATGGTGAGGTGAAAACTACACGTATGACTGCATTTTATGTAGAGTTCGATGGCCAGGCGTCTGCATTACTTGGAGCGTTTACATACAACACTAGAGGCAGCAAGCGGCTTCGCCCGCGTTAACCACACGAGTGAAGTCGCGGGCGTGATGCAATATAGCCTATAGTCTTCCTCGATAAATGATCTATCTAATACCGAAAGAATTTTTCAAATCGGACCAGTGGTTCCTGAGATTAGCGCGTTCAAACAAACAAACAAACTCTTCAGCTTTATATATAAGTACTAGAGGCAGCGCGCGGCTTCACCCGCGTTAACTACGCGAGTGAAGTCGCGGACGTGATGCAATATAGCCTATAGCCTTCCTCGATAAACGACCTATCTAATACTGAAAGAATTTTTCAAATCGGACCAGTGGTTTCTGAGATTAGTGCGTTCAAACAAACAAACAAACAAACAAACAAACAAACAAACAAACAAACTCTTCAGCTTTATATATTAGTATGGATGGATTGTAATTTGTTAGTATTTGTTATGCCGCCGCGGCACTATGTGTGTGAGCTTTTTAATCGACTACGAAAGAGGAGAAGGTTATCAATTCCTCGCGATCTTTTTTTTATTTTTGTTAACCGATTACCGTAATTGTCCGTGAATTGGCCAAATAAGACACACACGGCTCCTTATATGGCCCGAGAGTGATGTTGTTTATTATTAAAACTACACGTTCTTCTTCTTATCGTGTGTATTAGTGTCTAACACTAGTGTCAGAGTTTTTAAACCGCCTTAAAGGCCTCCGACATGGTTTTAGGTAACGACCAATGTCAAAGACAGTGACCGGGACCAACGGCTTAACGTGCCCTCCGAAGCACGGATCATCTTACTTATCGGACAATTATGTCATGGTAATGGTGAGGTGAAAACTGCACGTGTGACGGCATTTTATTGAAAGTTCGATGGCCAGGCGGGCGTCTGCATTACTTGGAGCGTCTACATCATCATCATCATCATCATCATTTCAGCCGCATAACGTCCACTGCTGGACACAGGGCTCTCCCGAAGATTTCCAAAATGACCGATCTAGGGCGGCTTGCGGCTTGCTTGCCAGTGCTTATCGGCGACCTTGGTTAGTCGTCAGACCACCTTGTTTATTTTATTTTAATAGGAAGACCAACAGCAAATTAGGTAACAGATTTAGATATAAAGAAGCCAATTACAGGTCCTCACATATAGATATTGTATAGGTTAAAAATAAAGTTGAACATAACAATATTCCACGCTACATGATAAAGTTAGTAGTTGTGGGTGGTGTCCTACGCTTCGCTTGCCTTGAGCGTTTACATACAACCATGCCTACCCATCGTCATATAAACATTATTATTTCTTTTCCTTGTAACTAGATGGCGCTTTAAGGTAAAAATTAAAACATACAAATCTTTTATAACCATTATTTAAATAAAGTAATACTCTAATTAGTCAAATAAGACTTATATGAAATGCAATATAATTTTTAAAATTATATTCAACACTTTCTTCGTCACTTTTTTGGCTAGTCGTGTGTGCTGCCATCTCTGAGAGGACGCTCCGCAACTCCAGTTTTGCGTGCTTACGGCCTCTTCAATCGTTTCTATGGCGTTGGGTATCTGTTACGTTAGTAATTATATTATCTTTGATACAACATTGTAATTTCTTAGTATTTGTTGACGCCGCAGCGGCACTATGTGTGTGAGCTTTTTAATATTCCTCCGTCTTGTTTTTTTTCACCGATTATTCGAAGACGCCTAGACCGAATTGAAAATATATACATTTTTATTTGAAGGAGTATACTTGCGAAGTAGTCTCATAGAATTTTCATCAAAATCCGTTGTGTAGTTTGGGGTTGAAGTATGCTGTTAATTTTAAAAAAATATGCTCGCTGGCAGTTGGCAAGCTTTACAGGTGCTTTTAGGCAGCTTCCTTAATCTGTCACCATTAAGTTACACATTATAGTTACGAGTAGCTCTAGAACTAGAAGCTCTGTGAGCTGAAGACCTCGCAAGACACTCACAACCCGTTTAAGTTTATCAAATAAAAATGTGACAAAAAGTTGCATGTTGAATTTATAATAGCAACAAAAAATATTTTTGAATTTTCCTCATAAAAGCTGAATTTTATTTTTCAGTTTTCAATCTTCACACTTCCGGCATTTAAAAAAATGGGAGAATCGACAGAAAAACCAATATACTTATCGAAACTGAAAAAAAGCGGCCAAGTGCGAGTCGGACTCGCCCATGAAGGGTTCCGTAGTAGCAAATATCATAATATAAAAGTCTTGTAGTATGTTTTTTAAAATTTTTATATTTGAGTTGATTGAATGAAAGGTACATTGCCGTTTATGCTTTATGACGTATTAAAAAAAAACTACTTACTAGATATCGTTCAAACCAATTTTCGCTGGTAGTTTTCATGGTAATGAACAACATATATTTTATTTAGTTTTATCATTCTCTTATTTTAGTAGTTACGGGGGGGGGGGGACACACTTTTTTCCACTTTGGAAGTGTCTCTCGCGCAAAGTATTCGGTTTAGAAAAAAAAGCTATTAGAAACCTCAATATCATTTTTGAAGACCTATCCATAGAAACCCTACACGTATGGGTTTGATGAAAAATAAATTTTTGAGTTTCAGTTCTAAGTATGGGGAACCCCCAAAATTTACTATTTTTTTTTTATTTTTGTGTCAAAACCTTAATGCGGTTAACATAATACATCTACTTACCAAGTTTCAACAGTATAGGTCTTATAGTTTCGGAAAAAAGTGGCTGTGACATACGGACGGACAGACAGACAAACAGACATGACGAATCTATAAGGGTTCCGTTTTTGCCATTTGGCTACGGACAAAAATGCAAAATTGAGACGCTTCGCTCGCTCGGTAAATAAAGGAAGGTCGAATAAGCATATAGAACTCTTGCATTAAATATTTTACATGGTGCCATTAGAAATTTCTTGGAGAGGTATTATCGCAAGCGCTGATAACGGTAGATTTTCTTTAAAAAAATTATTAAATTTTAATATACACTACACGTAATGTAAACATACTTATTTACGTGTAAAAGTGCCTGTGAAGATCTAATTACTGATTAAACATTAGAATTCAGAATTTTAGAATTTAAAATTTTTGAATTTTTAATTTCAAGCTGTGGACATTACGGGGCTGAAATTATAATAAAGTGCCCACCAATATATGTATAAATAACCTGCCTATCACAAATTCCAAAATTAACGTATCGATGCCTAAAATGAGATAATCTACCTATAAGGGTTTTCGTGAACCCTCCAAAAATTGTTTGAAGCGAGTTTTAACCGTTCCTATGCTGTAAAAATTGAAACAACTTTTTTACGACGCCAACAATTTAGAAGTACCATAAAACATGGGAAATACCTATTAAATTTTAACGTAAAATATTTTGCTGAGGAAGTATTTTCTGATTTTTTCAACAGAACATTTCATGGTCAGGTGTGCCAACTAAAATCATGCATATAGGCATCTACAGTGATTTTGCGGCGTTTTCATTTACTTATTTATTTAAAATCTTTATTTAGCAATAATAAATGGTACAAAAGGTGCATTTTCTACTAGTCAACCTAAGGGATAAAAAAAAAAGACGTGTGGCACTCGGGGACTGCCGCGGTAAAGCTCTTGCAAACAAGGAAGGACGGCAACGTCGCAAACGGACGACGGAGACGAAGCGGCAACCTACATGGTAGGCGGAGTGGGGAGAGTGAGGTTTTTTCGTTACGGAATTTATGGATTCGATCCCCGCGCTCAAGGCCCGCGATAGAAGCTATGCAATAGCTTAAAAATCTAAAGTAGTACTCAAGTGACTTGAGTATTAAGCATAGGTAACAACAAAACATACTACACATTTAATGCATATATCATCATAATCATCATCATCAACAGGTGATGACTGTTTAGTCTCCATTGCAGGAGCACTACCCTCTCTATACTACTAGAGCCATAGTTGGCCATAGCAGCGAGATGACTTTAGTTCACTGTACAGAGAGGGTCGTGCTCCTGCAGTGGAGAGCTACTTATCGACATGCCCTAGTGTTACTGATGCAGTTAATTATTTGTATGGCTCACGTTTCGTTTAGATAATGCAAGCAGTATATTGCTTCAATAAATATAGCAGTATTACCATTATCTAATTTTAAAACAGCCGTTAAAAATCATCTATTAAAAAATTATTATTATCATGTAAATTACTATATAACATTATCTGAGAAAAATTCTTGGAATTATTGACTGCAAATTGTAATTGTACGATTTAAATATTAGCTTAAGTGTAAATTAAAATGTAATCAAACTTAACTGAAATTGAGGGCTATTATTTATATATATTTATAACATAAAAGTTCTATGTATCTCTGCTGACATTCAATGTAATCACTAACAATTTTTGACATATCCTAAATCTAAAACCACTATTATTATATAAACTCAACTCAACATACTTTTAGTTCGCAACACCCTGTCAGGGTTCATGTACTTATTAACCTACTAACCATGTAATGTATGAGTGCATGTAAGCGAAAATAAAGAAATAAAGAAATCTGTTTTGTAATTGTAACATAGCCCATCAGGCTGGGACCAATACTGAACTGGGTTTTTTCGGCGTAATCTTCCCAGCAGTGGTCGTTCCGAAACGCTAGTAGTTTTTAGCTTTTGCACTAAAATAATTAAAAATAAATATCTTTTAGTTTGAATAAAAAAAAATTACTTTGACTTTGACTTAAAATAGTATGCAACAGGCAAGAGTCTGAATGGGCCTTAACTTCCATTGCTGTTGTGATGTCTCGCATTTGCTATCCAAAAGATTCTTTGGTTTCACCTAGTCTATCGCGAAATTGGCCTACTTTTCATACAAATATAGATGTTACAAACGACGTCTCAAAGAGACGCCACTTGCCGACACGGCTTTGACACAGCGTCGAGTCAGCTTGTTACCAGATTTGTGTGATCCGCAAAATGCCCCGTTCAATTTCCTTTCCATTTCTAACAGACTTCAAAAAAGATTGTTCAGATTGTCAATCAAAATGTATAGATATATAAGCATAGATAGTTTTATGTACGTTCTCCGATTACTGGAAGATGTTTGAATCAATTAGGCAAAAGTATTTGAAAGGGCATACTTTTCTAGTCGTCTATAGAAATTTTATTAAAATCGATCGTGTAGATTGGTGTTGAATTCGTTTTTTAACCTAGTCTATTGCGAAATTGGCCTACTTTTCATACAAATATAGATGTTACAAACGATGTCTCAAAGAGATGCCACTTGCCGACACGGCTTTGACACAGTGTCGAGTCAGCTTGTTACCAGATTTGTGTGATCCGCAAAATGCCCCGTTCAATTTCCTTTCCATTTCTAACAGACTTCAAAAAAGGTTTTTCAGATTGTCAATCCGAATGTATAGATATAAAAGCATAGATAGTTTTATGTACGTTCCCCGATTACTAGAAGATGTCTGAATCAATTAGGCAAAAGTATTTGAAAGGGCATAATTTTCAAGTCGTCTCATAGAAATTTTAAAATCGGTCGTGTAGTTATATGTTGAATTCGTTTAATTTTGAAAAAATATTGGGAGGATGATGTGTTAAACAATAACAATATTATTTTAGAGTTACATACTTACAATTGAATGTATGCTCGTGAATGGAAATGAATACCTGGAATTATCTATCTATACATATAATAAAACAGTAAAAAAATGTGTCTGTACATTGAGTATATTTCCAAAAAAAGGAACATATAAACACAGGGCCGATGGAGACATAGCATTAGAGTAAGAATTAAAAAAACTGTCTGTATATTTGTCTGTTTGTACACGCTAATCTCCGGAAATACTAGACGGATTTGAATGAAACTTTTTTGTAACATAGCTGTTAAGTCTGGGCAACATACTGAGTATAAATGATTTTGAAAAATGGAACACATGATGCAGAATCATAAAGCCTAACTATAAGAATAATAAAAATAACGCCTTAGCAAAAGTTGTTCTGCCTAATGAGCATTTTCATAAAGTCTACGCGAACGAATTCGCGGGCTTCAGCTAGCTATTAGTAGAAACGTAATTTCGGAGAAATAAACTCCCACTGAATAAAATATACTACAATATATATTTTATATCAGAAAATCCTGCAACATTTTAAAATTGCACGGTTTAAGTTGGACTTGAAACAAGTGATAACTTACCTCGTTATATCTGAACCGATGTCGACTTTATTTCGTGCGACATTTTATTTTAAAGCGCTCTTTTCTACAGTGTTAACCGTATTGTCAAATGGAGACATTTAAATAAGGAGTTTCAAGTCAAAATTTTAACCTCAGAAGTCAAAGTCAAAAAATTTTATTCAATGTAGGATAAATTTATCTCTTATTGAAGGTCTTTTTTTTTAAATATTATTTTAATGCAAAAGCTAAAAACTACTAGCGTTTCGGAACGACCACTGCTGGGAAGATTACGCCGAAAGAAACCCAGTTCAGTATTGGTCCCTACCCAGCCTAATGGGCTATGTTACAATTACAATACAGATTTACACTTAAGCTATACATTTAAATTATACAATTACAATTTGCAGGCAACTATTTCCAAGAATTGTTTCTCAGATGATGATAAGTAGTCATTTTGTAATAAATGATTTTTAACGGCTGTCTTAAACTTAGATAATGGTAATGCTACTATATCATCTGGAATTTCATTATAGAGGCGCAAGCCGAGACCCACAAAAGATTTTTTTGTTTTCTCTAACCGCAAAGCTGTGATGGCTAATTTATTTTTATTTCTCGTGTTAATACTATGAATGTCACAATTTCTCTTAAATGAGTGTATATTCTGACGCACGTACATAATGTTCGCATAGATGAATTGCGAAGGGAGGGTCAAAATATTTATGTCTTTAAATAGTTCCCTCAAAGACTCTCTAGCACCTAATTTATATATAAATCTGATAGCGCGTTTTTGTAAAACAAATATGGTATTTATATCTGCAGCGTTACCCCATAGCAATATTCCATAGGACATAACACTGTGGAAGTACCCAAAATATACCAAACGCGCTGTATCAACGTCAGTCATTTGCCTAATTCTTCTAACCGCATAGGCCGCAGAGCTAAGTTTTCCAGCTAATTTTTGAATATGGGCACCCCATTGCAACCCTGAATCAAGCGTTATTCCCAAAAATGTTGTGTTATCAACCATATCTACTGCTTCCTTATTAATAAATAATCGTGTTGGAACTTTTGTAACATTCGGTAAGCAGAACTTTACACATTTCGTTTTTTTTTGCATTTAATACTAAATTATTTGCTGTAAACCAATCCAACACTTGCGACAGTATATTATTCATCTCATCAGAGGTGTCAGTTTTCCTATCTACGCTGAAAACAAGGAAAGTGTCATCAGCAAAAAGTACAGCCTTACAATCTTTTACATAATATGGTAAATCATTAATATAGATCAGGAACAACAAAGGACCCAAGATAGAACCCTGGGGCACACCCATCACTACGGTTGATCCTTCAGATTTTACTTGATTTACACTAACTTTTTGAATTCGGCTACTCAAATAAGATTTAATCAATTCAAGAGCCTTCCCTTTTATTCCGTAGTGCTCAAGTTTGGATAGAAGGGTTTTGTGGTCTACACAATCAAAGACTTTAAGTGTATACTGTTATCATCATCCTCACGTATTCCCGGTTGCATCCTCAGCGGTAATGCTTCAGAGCCCGGGGTGCGCTACCTAACCTAGGCGACTTGACTAGTTTTTTTACACAGAGCGACTGCCGTCTGACCTCCGCAACCCAAAGAGTAGAGCAGGACCAATCCTTAGACAGGTTTGAGCATGATGATGATGATGTGCGAGACACACAGTTTATACGTGCCTTCCGAAACACGGAATCATCTTTCTTTTCGGATAATCAGGTGATTCAGGCCTGCAATATCCTAACCAGACTGGAAGCAACTTTTTATAAAGTATGTTTCCCAGTGGGAATTGAACCCACGACCACAAGGCGAAGGCAGTCAAAGCAGTTCAAGAGTATATTGTATACCCTTGTAATTTTAGAACAGAGCAATGGAAAACAGTTTTGAGTTAAATTTACTCGGCCAAGGTTATTTGGGTCTATTGTTGTGAGCTCAACGTGAACGGAGTATTACTAAGTTTCAAACCACACTTTGCTTTTGATGCGAGATGCGACGCATCTTGCGCAAAAAAAAATACTCGAAGACGCTTGAACCAATTTGCAAATTGTGTTTATTGTTTGAAAGGCCTACTTGTCAGATGGTGCAATAATCTAGAAATTTTATCAAAATCTGTTGTGTACTCTGTTGCTAGAGTCGCTTTTCCAGTGCCGAAAATAGCCTTTTTTGCGCCCTTTGCGAGCTTCTATAACTGCGCCCTTGTTTTTCTAGATATTATAGGTACCCTAGAGCAATGCTATGTATAGGTCTACTTTATTTCATTCAGGATGATAAAATAAAGCACAAGGAACTTGGTGTTGGTGGACCAATTATCTAATATTTTAGAAGAAAAATCTATTTTTTTAAAGAATTGATGTGGGCAAACAAGCAGATGATGCAGATGATCCATCTGATGTTAAGTGGACCCTTCGCCTATTATACCACCCACTGTGTCACACTCACTAAAACTCAATCGCAAGTTCACTAGTGCAAATGCGTTGCCCACCCTGATCTTGAACTTATCAGGAGCAAACCGAAAAAAATAAAAGTCCTGCCTGATCTGGCCGTTCTTGCGCCCCCCAGAGTCTACGCCCTGTGCCTGGGCACCGGTGGCACCGCCCTATTTACGGCACTGCGCTTTTCGGTTTTGAATTATACAGGTACAAATACATTTTCACGTCTTTATCCCTGACGGGGCAGACAGAGCCCAGGGCCGTAAGACCCAAAGGCCACGCTTAGCGTGATAGTGGGCATTCAGGTGGAATAGGAATCAAAATAGTAATGGGTTGCTAGCCGCATCGCCTATTAATATGATTCAAGTCTCACCCATTCCCTATTGGCTTTACCGATCTGCCCGGGAAGAGAAGCAGCTGGTACATTGTTTTTTCTTTTCCCAGACCAGCATGGAAGATTTAAATTATATTTTGAAATATTCCCTCGTTTTACAAAAAGACTGATCATGTAACATCTAACTATAATTGGCCAGCCAACTCGTCCGCTACGGTCAGCAAAGAAACGTAACAAGCCGAGTTGGGAACTTCTGTTGCAAACTACAGCATAGAAGTATCGGACAACATACAAAAAAATCTTGTTACACAAACTTTTCTTTCAATAATGTTTTTACGCAAGAAGCTGCAAAGCAGCAAACTTATCTATGTTTTAAGAGGTACTTACTGATATTTTACTCGTTTTTATAGCACAGGAATAGGTCTAGTGCCTCATTATTTGTAAGTTTAATTGCTAGGTAAATTAAAAAAGAACCCGACTGTCAAGAACGCCATCTAGTAATAAGTAGCGGAGTGACCAGTACGGCGATATCAGAAGGGCCATTTAAAATTTGCTAAAAAAGGCCTGACTTTCGAACGTTAAAACCCCAATAGCTTTGATACGTCTGAACTGATTTTCATAAAACAGTTAAGAACCACCGCTTGCTTTCACCTAAAAAACCGCATCGTAATCGGTCTATCCGTTCGAGTGCTACGATGCCACAGACACACAGACCGACATCAGCGTCTTCTTCTTCTTATCGTGTGTGTTAGTGACTAACACTAGTGTCAGAGTTTTAAAACCGCCTTAAAGGCCTCTGACATGGTTTTAGGTAACGACCAATGTCAAAGACAGTGACCGGGACCTACGGCTTAACGTGCCCTCCGAAGCACGGATCATATTATTTATCAGACAATCAGGTGATCAGCCTTAAAACATCAGCGTCAAACTTAAAAAACCCCTTTTTGTCTCGGAGGTTAAAATAATTCATTCAGCCATAAACATGAGTTCTGACAAAAATACATAGTGCTTTTGTAAATGTGCAAGCAAGGAAATAAAAAGTCACGTAACACAGGTATATTATGCAAATACAAATTCATTCCCGTGTGAATCAATCTTAGACAATTTAGTAATATTGCAACGCGTAAGTTTGTGAGTGATCAAATTAATGTTGTGGCATGGTGTTTGAATACTAAAACCAATATGGTTTTAGTATTCAATTACCATGTCTGGAGTGACAAACAACTGAAGTGTTACTAAAGTTTTTTGTTAAAAATATATTTACTAAAATTCACGACTATATAAAAGAAAGTAATCTGCATTGACGCAGTATTTTAATCGATATCATCCATATTTCTTACCTAAAAACTAAACTGGCAAAATACGATAGTCAATTTCAATTTTAATCTAATCAAAAATCCATTTTAGCTTACTTTTGTGCTCAGAGCTCGCGTCAACTCGATATAACGTGCAATATATCATCTAATTTAATATTCTCTCTATTTCATACGATTTTTCATATTTCAAAAATTGATATTTCTATTTTTTCCTTTTTCGTGTGTGTAGGCCAACGCTAGAGTGTCATATTATTCAAACTACCTCAAAGCATCTGACATAGGTTGACCTACCTACAATGATGACAGCCGGGACCAAAGGCTTATACGTGCCGTCCGAAGCACGGAGGAGAAATTTTTATGTTACCCATCCAAGTGCAGACCACGCCTGGTGTCGCTTTACTTGCGAGAGCGCTATACTTAATTTGTTTAGGTATTTAAATAAATGTAAACAATCTTGACATGTCTTTTTATTGAAATATACACTTTATAGATCAATATCTTTGCAAATTACAAAGTAATTATGTAATTTATAATTTATAACATAATTACTTTGTAATTAGCAAAATTATTGATTTATTAAGTGTATATTCCAATAAAAAGACATGCCAAGATTGTTTACACTTATTCAAACACCTAACCAAATGGAGTATAGTAATGCGCACTCCCGTCGGACCACCGAGCTGTATGTATGTCTGTTACCAAAATCAATATACTACAACCTATGGGTTTATAACTAATACAACAACAAAAAATACATGTATAAAAACGCATGTTTAAAAATCTTATAGGAAACAAAAGACCTTTTTTGTTGACCTCTGTCAGGTCAAGATGGAAAATAATCTTTTTCAGATTGACCTGGGTCATGGAGGTTTATCTATACATGTTTTTGTTACAAAATATAGTATCGTTGAGTTGATCCTTTAACAAAGTCTCGAACTTACTTTAGAGCTACACTTCACGGCAAAGTTTGAGTTCTGGCGCCGGCAGCCGGTATTTTAAATCTCGGCTGCCGGCAGTATAGCCGCCGGTTCCCAATAGTGATATTCTTAGGAGCCGGCAGCGGAGGCACTCTCATTTTTTTAATACTGACATAAACGCCAGCTGTTTGTGACACTTAAATAAATATTTCTCGTTCCCTCCTTGCTCATTTGGCGTGAAAAGTAAAAAAGCTTGCTATAAATCGCGCCATGACGAAATTAAACCGAATTTCATTTTTGAGGGCCGAACCGCACTTAAGGCCGCAGAGTCGTTTATTGTGATAATTTAGGTACGTAGGAATAACGCATACATTACGTACAGGGGCCATGGACGCCTGAATGTAACGAGTTAGGTTAGGATACATTTCAAATAATTTCACTTTATAAGTCAAGTAATTTGAATTCTAAAAAATGACAATAGGATATTTTACTGTGTTTTTGGTTAATAACTGCCTCCGTGGTGTAGTGGTTAGAGCGTTCGGCTCATACCCGGAGGTCGCCGGTTCGATTCCCGGCGGGGACAACGACTTTGAGTTGTTGTCCCAGTTTGGTTAGGACATTGCAGGCTGATCACCTGATTGTCTGATAAATAAGATGATCCGTGCTTTGGAGGGCACGTTAAGCCGTCGGTCCCGGTCACTGTCTTTGGCATTGGTCGTTACCTAAAACCATGTCAGAGGCCTTTAAGGCGGTTTAAAAACTCTGACACTAGTGTTAATCACTAACACACACGATAAGAAGAAGATCTCACTATCTCTTTTGTACTCGCGAGACCTTATAGCATTGACGTCAAGAGCGCTGTACGTGTATTCTTTTTCTGTTACTTGACAGTTTCCCCTTCCAACAGGTCAATTTCTCTACCGATTTTCGTGAAATTTTGTAAGATGGTTTGAAAATTATAAACATTTTGTTCGGTTCAGTTATTTGAATTTTTTTAATATGATGGAGACTTTAAAAACAAAATCAGTCATTTCTATCATTTTTTTTAAATGGTCGTAAATATTTTCTGTTGCCCTTAATAAGATGCAACTTTTTGTGTGAACAACTTTTTATACAATAAACTTCAACAGATCAGGGGTGACTCGCTAGGTCTGCAACTCACATTAGTCATCATCGTCATCATCAGGTCTTTTTCTCTCCACTGCAGGAGCACGACCCTCTCTGCACTACCAGAGCTAGGCCAGAGCAGCTAGAGGAATTTGGCATAAACTCTCCTCGCTGGCCAGACGGGTCGGAGAGGTCTCGCTGATGTTTATAAGCTTTGTTTAGCTTGTTTTTCCTAAGTCGCCTTTTAGGACAGCCACGGGAGGACTTGGAGTGGTCCTATACTCAGCCGGAAACCACACGGCAAGGCATATTTTTATCATTGAATCAGTCATCTAATGATAAAAATATGAATACACTTTAGGTCCGTGGGGACCATTAACTCACATACTTTTTGAATTTTTTAACCAAAAGTTAGTCGAGGTTTGGGGTGACCAAAGGGCTGGCAATTATTTCGCCCAACAAATAAGCATTGCAATTCAACGTGGCTATGCTGGCAGCCTTTTGGGCACTCTACCGCAGGGCAATGATCTGGAAGACGTTTTCTATTTGTAAGTTTTTCTTTTTTATTATTATTATTTGTTTAGTTTAATTTCGTTTTAATTTATATATATTTATTATAGTTTAGTCTTACGTTTATTTATAGTTTAAAATAATTTAATTTAGTATATATTCATTTGTAAAATCGACTGTATATATATTTTTAATTTTTAACATGAATAAAAAGTACCCCTATTTAGTTTTTAATTTAGATGTTAATTAAGAAATATTGTATCTTACTACCTTTTCTATGTTTCGTAATAAATAAACGTAAAAGACTGAAATGTATGAAGAAAAAAATCTTAGCAGAAAATTCGATATAACATGAAATAGTTATGACGTAGTGATCCTCTGATAAAGCCCTCTTGTTCACTATCTCATGATATGTTATAAGCCGGGACCTGACAAGCTTTGAAGTAGACTTCTTCACAAGCGTTCACACTCGCGATTAGGCCGCCCACACGCGGAGCGATCACAGATGAAAGCGTTTGACGGATAACGTCAAAGACTTGTTATCGGATTGAGTTGAATTTAAGTACGTTTTGGTACGGCTTCCGTTAATAAAATATGAGTATTCCCGCCCCGGGTTTGCTTAGGTATATCACACTAACATTATTAAGGCCAAAGTTTGTGAGTGTGTGTATGTTTGTTACTTCTTCACGCGCAAACGGCTGGACCATACCATAGAGCACACGCGCCTGCCTTCCACTCCGGAGGGCTGTCCGTTGGACGATGGAATCCCGTTTCCACCGTCCAACCAGCCCTCATAATTTGGGGCCTGCTAAAGCAGGCCCTGCCCCAGTTAACCTGACGGCGACCGGGGCCCACACAGCCGGCCGCAGGGGATTGGGCGAGCGGCAACGACACACCGACACTCCTCTTCCCCCGCGACCCCTACCACGGCTGTGATGGTAGGGAGGTCGTCGTCACCCCTTTCCCTCACAGCCAGGCCATTCCAGCCAGGAATGGCCTCCGCCGGGCCCGGGGAGGCCTAAGCCTCAACCCGGGCAATGGGTTCCTCTTAGCTTCCCTGCGGCCGAGGCAACCGCAGGTACTAAGCCCCCCCATCGCAACAAGATGGGAACCACATCGGGGGGGAGGAAGCTGACACCCTAGATTAACAAATAGGTTACTTTTTGTCTGTACAACTTTTTATCCAATAAACTTCAAGAGCTCAGGGTTGACTCGTCAGGCCTACAGCTCACAGAGCCACTAGTATCAGTCATCTAATAAATAAATAAAAAAAAATTAAAAAAAATTGTTCATCCAAATTCAATATAACTAACATGATATTTTTATGACATACTGATCCTCTGATAAAGCCCTCTTGTTAACTGTCTCATGACATGTTATAAGCCGGGATCTGACAAGCTTTGAAGTAGACTTCTTCACAGGCTTTCACACTCGCGATTAGGCCGCCCACACGCGGAGCGATCACAGATGAAGGCGTTTGACGGATAACATCAAAGACTTGTTTTTGGATTTAGTTGAATTTAAGTGCGTTTTGGTACGGCTTCCGTTAATAAAATATGAGTATTCCCGCCCCGGGTTTGCTTAGGTATACAACACTAATATTATAAAGGCGAAAGGATGTGTGTGTGTTGCGTGTGTTTGTTACTTCTTCACGCGCAAACGGCTGGATCAATTTTGATTAAATTTGGTATTTAGGAAGCTCACACCCTGGATTAACACTTAGGTTACTTTTTGTCTGTACAACTTTTTATCCCATAAACTTCAACAGATCAGGGATGATTCCCTAGGTCTACAACTCACAGAGCCCCTAGTATAGATCAGTCATGATAAAAAACAAACATAAAAATTCGATATAACTAACATGAAATAGTTATGATATACTGATCCTCTGATAAAGCCCTCTTATTCACTATCTCATGACATGTTATAAGCCGGGACCTGACAAGCTTTGAAGCAGACTTCTTCACAAGCGTTCACACTTGCGATTAGGCCGCCCACACGCGGAGCGATCACAGATGAAAGCGTTTGACGGATAACATCAAAGAATTGTTATCGGATTGAGTTGAATTTAAGTGCGTTTTGGTACGGCTTCCGTTATTAACATATGAGTAGTCCCGCCCCGGGTTTGCTTAGGTATACAACACTAATATTATAAAGGTGAAAGTTTGTAAGTATATGTATGTTTGTTACTTCTTCACGCGCAAACAGCTGGACCATTTTGATTAAATTTGGCATGCGGGAAGCTCACACTCTGGATAAACACTTAGGTTTCTTTTTGTCTGTACAACTTTTTATCCAATAAACTTCAACAGATCAGGGACGATTCCCTAGGTCTACAACTCACAGAGCCCCTAGTATAGATCAGTCATGATAAAAAACAAACATAAAAATTCGATATAATTAACATGAAATAGTTATGACGTACTGATCCTCTGATAAAGCCCTCTTGTTCACTATCTCATGACAGGTTATAAGCCATGGACCTGACAAGCTTTGAAGTAGACTACTTCACAGTTCACACTCGCGATTAGGCCGCCCACACGCGGAGCGATCACAGATGAAGGCTTTGACGGATAACATCAAAGACTTGTTTTTGGATTTAGTTGAATTTAAGTGCGTTTTGGTACGGCTTCCGTTATTAACATATGAGTAATCCCGCCCCGGCTTTGCTTAGGTATATTACTCTGATATTATAAAGGCGAAAGTTTGTAAGTGTGTGTATGTTTGTTACTTTTTTTGCGCAAACGGCTGGACCAATTTGGATTAAATTTGGTATGCGGGAAGCTCACACCCTGGATTAACACTTAGGTTTCTTTTTGTCTGTACAACTTTTTATCCAATAAACTTCAAGAGCTCAGGGTTGACTCGTCAGGCCTACAGCTCTCAGAGCCACTAGTATCAGTCATCTAATAAATAAATAAAAGAAATAAAAAAATATATTAACTCAAAATTCAATATAACTAACATGATATTTTTATGACATACTGATCCTCTGATAAAGCCCTCTTGTTCACTATCTCATGACATGTTATAAGCCGGGATCTGACAAGCTTTGAAGTAGACTTCTTCACAAGCGTTCACACTCGCGATTAGGCCGCCCACACGCGGAGCGATCACAGATGAAGGCGTTTGACGGATAACATCAAAGACTTGTTTTTGGATTGAGTTGAATTTAAGTGCGTTTTGGTACGGCTTCCGTTAATAAAATATGAGTAGTCCCGCCCCGGCTTTGCTTAGGTATATTACTCTGATATTATAAAGGCGAAAGTTTGTAAGTGTGTGTATATTTGTTACTTTTTTCGCGCAAACGGCTGGACCAATTTGGATTAAATTTGGTATGTAGGAAGCTGACACCCCAGATTAACACAAAGGCTACTTCTTCGCGGGTTCTAGCGGAGTGCAGCTAGTGTTTCTTGAATTCTAGTAATTATTCCCTCCCATGCTGGTCTGGGAGAAATAAAAAAACTTAGAATGTACCAGCTGCTTTTCTTCCCACGCAGATCGTAAAAGCCGATCGAGGGAATGGGCAAAAATGCAAATCATGTTAACAGGCGATGCGGCTAGCAACCCATCACTGTATTGATTGCTTTTCCATCTTCTCGCCCACCGTGACGCTAAATGTGGCTTTTGGGTCTTGCAGCCCTGGGCTCTGCATAGAACCGCAAGACCCAAAATGCTCTGTCTGCCCCATTAGGGATAAAGACGCGATAGTATGTATGTAGTATTAATTCTCCCGTGGATGTCGTAGAAGACGACATAGGAAATACAAGCTGAACAAAGCTTAATATTTTAGAGGTGGTATTATCCGCTTTATGTTACGTGCTTCCTTAAAGTTTAGGTAAATATGCCCTGTAGTATCCGATCTCTGCTTATTATGTACATACACAGCAATTGTAAATTCACCCACCTTTCTATTACTCCATCTATTAATGAAAATCATTTTTTTTAAATTGACTGATTCACCGATTTACAATATATAAATACGTACCTACATTATCATCTCAGTAAGAATAGTCCGTGATAAAAAGGTCCGTAAGGGAATCAGAAAAAAGATGAAATAAGGTTGAAAATTAATTGGAACGTACACACATACGAACGTTCATACATACAAATATACAAGTGGGAACATACGAACGTTGAAACAAATAAAAGCTTTAAAAACAATTAACATACAACGCGCAATACAAAAATATTAGTACTTCAATCAACCGTATTGACATACCAGCGAAAATTGGACCAATAACGAAATTCAATTCAAAAATGGAACTGCAATTTGAACATTCGAATTAGTGGTGTATAAAACCGCCAGTGAATGGAACGAATCGAATGCGATTCGATAAAATCCTCTAAATATGTTGCTCAGTTCACAAGGAGCTTAGAACCATAATGTAATTCTAAGCTTCTAGCTTCGTTATATTTCACAATTAATACCATTTTGTACTTATCATACACGCTAGTCTGGGAACAAAGATAAACTTAGAATAAGACTAGTGGCTCTGTGAGCTGTAGACCTCGCCAGTCACTCCGACCCGTTGAAGTTCATCGGATAAAAAAAATATTCAGACATAAAAGTTAAAGTCTTCCCGTGGATATCGTAAAAGGCGACTTAGGAAATGCAAGCTAAACAAAGCTAACATCGGTCAACACATCGCAAAAACAACATCGGTCTCACTGACTCTCCAACCCGCCTGGCCAGCGAGGAGAGTGAAGGCCAAGTACTCTGGCTGCTCTGGCCAAGTATGGCACTGGGAGTACAGAGAGGGTCGTGCTCCTGCAGTGGAGGCAGAAGGAACTGATGATGATGACATTTTTGAAAATATTTTGAACGCTTTCCAGTACCTGGTCACCATTCAATGACCTTTTTGCTCCATCGGCTATCGGTTCGTCGCTCTTAAGTACTTTCAATAAGACTTTAAAGCAGTTTATCGCCACTTCTTCTACACTTGCGCTTAGAAAGCGGCATGCGGCAATAAACTTAGCTATAAGTTAATGATCTGACGTCAACCATTATTATGAAATCGAAAGAAAAAGTGACAAATTTCACTAGACATATCCCAAGAAAAATAAATGAATTTGATGAAAATTCCGTGCCATTCTAAGCTCTTTGGCCTCACCATTTGGACTCAACTGACGAATAATAGCGGGCATTAATCTCGAGCGAGAAATTGCGTATTTATGGTAATACGTGGCTGAGATCGTATATATTTTGTAAAGGTTAAACTTACACGGCTTTCACACAACGTTGTATCAATCGTTTAATAATAGAACTTCCTTGCTGGACTGGAAGAAAAAAAAAACTTAGAATGTTCGCTGCTTCTCTTTTCGCGCGGATTGTAGAATTCGATCGCGGAGATAGGTCCCATCACTATTTTGATTCCTTTTTAGGTTTCCGTACCCAAAGGGTAAAAACGGGATCCCGTCACTAAGTATCTGCTGTCCGTCTGTCTGTCACCAGGATGTATCTCATGAACAGTGATAGCAAGATAGTTGAAATTTTTACAGATGATGTATTTCTGTTGCCAACAAATACTGAAAACAGAATTAAATAAACATTAAAGTGTGGCTCCTATACACCAAACATGATTTTTTATAGATATGGTATGGAACTCTTCGTACGCGTGTCAGACACGCACTTGGCAGGCTATTTTACCTTTTCGCCTACTAAAAGCCGCATCGCCTAATAGTTCACATTTTCACCTTTTCCCTTCGATTGAAAGCAGAAGAGAAGCACCTGACATATTCTAAGAGTCTTCTTAGAGTATTTTACGTACCTATATCATCATCATCAGGTCTTTTTGTCTCCACTGCAGGAACACAACCTTCTCTGCACTACCAGAACTATACCAGACCAGCCAGATGACTTGGCCAACAGTCTTCTCGTTGGCCAGACGCGATATAGAGGTCTCATCGATGTTTTATAAGCTTTGTTTAGCTTGTATTCCTAAGTCGCCTTCTACGACATCCACGGAAAGACTTGGAATATTCTACTCTGCCGGTAACCACGGCTTCACGTACCTATATCCAGCAATATTAATGATTCACTTCGTTTCGTTACAGGAGGGCGGGCGACAGGAGCGCTACCATGAATGCTACGCAAATACCTCGCGGGTTCAATGACACCAACCGTGAGTATATGCTTTAATATTCATTTTTGATGTACTTTTATTTTTAACCTAAGAAACCACCTGTAAAATAGGTGTCCGAGAGAAAAGGGAAAAATTGGTACCTAACGATTTAATTCAATGTAACTGCTTTAACTAAAGCGCGTTTAAACAGAGGGCGGAAATTCCAAAAATTTGTTTAAATAGTGTACGTACAATATGACATCTAGTGGCGGCGGATTGAATCACTTATTAACAGGGATACTTTATAGCATTAAGTATGATCGTTTATAGGGTTCCGTACCCAAAGGGTAAAAATGGGACCCTATTACTAAGACTTCGCTGTCTGTTAGTCTGTCAGTCTGTCTGTCACCAGGCTGTATCTCAAGAACCGCGATAGCTAGACAGTTGAATTTTTTACGAATTATGTATTTCTATTGCCGCTATAACAACAACTACCAAAAACAAAATAAAATAAATATTTAACGGGGCTCCCATACAACAAACGCGATTTTTATAGATAATGGTACGGAACCCTTAGTGCGCGAATCCGGTTCACACTTGGCCGGTTATTTTTATATATTCTTATAAAGATCATTTTATATTTTGAACTGACCGGAGATCGAACCCAGGACCATGTGACAGCGTGGCCACCTAGGCGACAGAGGTCGTCACATATACTAGCTACATAATGCAATGCAAGCCATATAGGTGGCGCTTGTGTTAACAGAGGTGATAATATATGTACCCAAAAATATATCTAGAGTCGATTTTTCAAGTCGGTAAGAGCAGCGACAATAGAATAAATATATTTTGTATCACATTTCTGAAATGATACGAGTACCTTTGACATTCACATTACGCCGTACCTTTTCAAGTGGGGCCTATCCAAATACATTATGTATCTATACTATCGTGTGAATTCGTGTGGACCTGGAATATCATCAACATACAGAGTAGATAAATGTATACAATCGATATTTCGAAGCAGCGACTTAGCAAAATTTAATTTTTAAAATTCTAAAAGGAAAATAAAGGTTTTTTTAATTGTTAACAATCTAACCAAAATAATGGGTAAAAACAGCATCCTAATTGGTCAAACTATTTCTGAGAATAGCGCTCACAAACGCATAGATAAACATGCAAAAATTATAACAATATTTTTTTGAGTTATATTGCATTGAAAAAGGTCCCATAAATATATTTCTCATAAATCTTCCTCCTCATTAACAGACAGCGATTTATATTTCTATTATATCGATATCTTCAGGTTTTGTAGTGTTCACTAAAGGAGCACGACCCTCTGTACTTATAGAGCCATACTTGGCCATAGTAGACAGAAGATTTGGCCTACACTCTCCACGGTGGCCAGACGGGTTTAAGAGGCCTCATTGATATTTATAAGCTTTGTTTAGCTTATAAATTATTGTAATGTAATTTATTTGATCTAGTGAGCCAAGTGACGGTCTTCATTTCAGCTTTGGCAAAAGTACTTTCGTTTCTGAATTCAGGAGGTTCGGTTGGTCTCGCCTACAGGTCACAATTTTCAACTGATTCTCGTGAAATTTTTTGAACAGGTCCGATAATTATATGTAGAAGTTTTTTTGTCAATATACTAGTGGCTCAGTGAGCTATAGACCTCGCAAGTCTCGTGATTTATCCCCCAACTCGTTGAATTTTATAGGATAAAAACGACTATCAGATATAAAAGTCGCGTTTAATTAGTGTAAAAAAAATGCTGTGACATACTATGTCATTTTTTTAAATTATGATTTTTTTTTGTATTTTCGTCGTTTTGAAGAATAATTACTTACTTGACTTGTTGTCCTATGTCCCCTGGAGGGCCTCTATACTTCTCCATCTCTTTCTGTCTTTAACAACGCGCTTCACTTATGGCCTTTGAAAAATACCTAATAATACCTAGTTGTTAAAGTTCAAATATTCAGATATCTACGAATCTAGATGTTTGTTACTCAATCACGCAAAACACAGATGAATAAAGTGTAATACAAAAGCAGTATATTTAGTATATAGCGGACAATATTCAGCCATTGTACCTCATCCACTCGGCGCCTGTTACGAAGCCCTCAAACTTGGAACTTTCACCCAACTTCATGAATAA
Organism: Acrobasis consociella; assembly: GCA_963555685.1. Taxonomy (NCBI): domain Eukaryota; kingdom Metazoa; phylum Arthropoda; class Insecta; order Lepidoptera; family Pyralidae; genus Acrobasis; species Acrobasis consociella. The sequence continues at coordinate 3,760,968 of OY743118.1, forward strand.
TATAATTCCAAGATATTCCACACTATGATGTTCTGAAAGTGGACATTTCCAGAGATGTTTCCACAGAGATACATATGTAATGTAATATGATCGATTTCACGCCAAGAAGGTGAGAAATACCCGTAACTGTAGGCATTGTATATTAGAAAACTCACTTTAGCTTACGTTAGTAATTATATTGTCTTTGCTTTAGTTGAGTGGTTACAGAAGCTTAGTTACGAAGAAACCGAAGCATTTCTAATACCAGTAATATAAGAATATAAAATAAATTAATACATATCTTAATAAAATATAAAATATTATATAAAGGAACGCAAACTCAAATTTTTAAAACAGTAAAAATTATAAATTACTACGACATGCGATTTAGACATTGAGACTTTTAGACGAGTTGCTACATAGACTATTTCCGTCATATTATAAAACTAGGTTTAAACCATTATCCAACAAAATCAGGTTGACATTTTCAGATGAGACTAAATAACAGAGATTTATAGACGCCAAACTTTATTTTCTGTTTCCTTTTTCTTAAGCTTGACAGGGAGAGAATGGTTTAGCATTAAGTCCACCTATTGTAGCTTTTGGCTCAATAAAGATTTTAAATAAAAAAAAATGAGACTATGGCTTATGACATGTCAACTTGATTTGTTTGGGTAATGGTTAAACCTAGTTACAAAGTAAGTCTGCGTTTTATAATAAGACGGTTTGCGTTTAAGACCATTCGACACTAACTCGTAACCTATAATAATTAGAAATTTATTTATTTGTTTTATACGAACACACTTGTACATCCTTACGTTTTTGAACGAACATAGAACAGGCATGTAGACTTAAAAAATATTTTTGATCTATCAGGACATCATCTGCCCGAATAAATATCGCATGACGTCATGGTCTCACATGATTTTTACTGGATAGTGTAGGTTGTATTGCTACTAGATAGTGTAGTGGTAGTGATTTTTACTAGGATAGTGACGTCACGAATAACCACTCCGGAATTTCGATGCTCTGTATGAAATAAATATTTCGGTTGCTCCGGCAGCTAAAGGCTTTATCTACCTCGTGAAGTAAAAAGAACTGGTTAGAAAAAATCTTCAACCAATATACCTACACGTGCCCGTCTGAAATCCAATTTTCCCGTGGAATGTGAAAACTGAAGCGCCGCCGCGCCGCATACTTTCCGCTCGGAAAACTTTAATAGCGCTTTTTCCTAAACGTATTCATTTGCATAAATAGCGGGTTAATTGCTTAACCTGGATAACTCTACTGGAAAATAAAAAAAGATATGTTTTCACTGTCTACATAGAAGAAATTAAAATAACATTTAACACTCAATTATTTTTAAAGAGATTTAAACATTTGATTTAAATATAAAATGTACAATCCAAGATCAAATCTAAGCTCTTAAATGACAAGAGAGATATTAAAAAATTCAATTTTTTTGTATCTAAACCTCTTTTCTATAAACTTTAGGTTCAGGTAACTTTTGGGGTTAGTCATTAAAAGTGAAAGTTCGAGTCAAAAATCATATTTTATTTATCTTCTGATGTTTGTATAACTTGGTATTTAAATCTTAGTATTTCTTACGCGTATTTTGTCTATTCAAGTTTTAAACAGCATCATCTTGTACTGTTGTATTCCCGAGATCTGGTCTATAATCGATTATCTAGCACCGTGTCGAATACATAAAGGTATTTAAAAAATCCTTTAACAAAATATCTTTACACGCGTTTACATAATATTAAATTTTCTAGCGGCACGTAGAAACTAAAGCGCGCGGTATACTTTCCACTCGGAAAACTTTAATAACAGTTTTTAATAAACACACTTACTTGCATAGCGGCTATTTATGCCTATTTTTTCTTGTTTATCAAATATTTTATGTAAAATTCAAATGTTTATTTCTCTATTCAACTCCACCGACAAATCAAGCTCTTAAATGTCGAGAAATAGATTTTTATACATCATTGTTTTTAATTTAGATATTTATTTTCCATGACTTTTAGGGTCAGCCATCCAGTATTTCTTGCGCCTATTTAAGTTTACACCATAGTATTCATTTTACCTTTTACTGTCGCTTCCATTTGTGCTTTTCTATTTTCATCACATTTGCTCTAGTGACTAACAAGACTGTCCTATCATCTTTAGAAGTTTTTAGTCGCCACTGGAGGAGCACGACCCTCTCGATGCTACTACAAACATACTTGGCTAGAGCAGCCAGATGATTCAGCCTTCACTCTCCTCGCTAGCCAGACGGGTTGGAGAGGTCTCATTGATGTTTATAAGCTTTGTTTAGCTTGTTTTTCTAAGTCGCCTTCTACAACAGCCACGGAGACTTGGAGTAGTCCTATTCTTCTCTGCTAGAACCTCACGGCGATTATGGTATTAAGAAAAACCTCTAACAAATATTGCTACACGCGTCCATATTAAATTAAATTTTTCTGTGGCACGTGGAAACTGAAGCGAGCCGCATACTTTCCGCTCGGAAAACTTTAATAACCTTTTTTTTTCTAAACGTTTTCATTTGCATTATAAACGGTTTAATTGCTGAATATCAATTTAAACAATGCTAGATGTTTTAACGCCCGACAGAAAAAGAGGGATAGTATAAATTTGACTGTTCAGAAGGTCATCTAGTGATGAGTAGCGGAACAACCAATACGAACGACTTGATATCCGTAGTGCCTAGTTATTTGCTGTTAAAACGGCTGAACCGATTTTCATCAAACTAATCTAAGAACCACCGCAAGGGAACTTGCTTTCACGTAAAAAAACTAATTGAAATTGGTCCATCGGTTCGAGCGGTACGATTCTACATACAGACCAATGAACATAAGCGTCAAACTTTACGACCCCTCTTTAAAAGAATCGAAGTAGACATAAGTAAAGTAACCCATCACTATTAACTGTCACCGCATCTTCTCGAGTTACAAAATGGAGGTTATCATTTATCATAAGTTATCATTCGTTCGATTTTTCGAAGACTCCTGAACCGATTTGGAAAATTATTTTATTGTTTGAAAGGATATACTTGCAAACTCACAAGTTTGTTTGCAAGAGCATACTTGATCCCTGGTTCCAATTTTTTTTAAATTAAAATCATTAATGTTGTTTCGGGATGAAATCGGTTTTTCGTTTCGAAAAAATATTTTAATAGAATAGACAGAATATCCGAACATCGTTAGCAGTTTCCGTAATTGTGTTCAAGACCCGACAAACGTTCTATTTCGGGAACAGGGAGGGACCGAATTAATGAAGAATTTTTGCCAAATTACAAAGATGCACGAGCAAAGTAAACGTTCGTTTAGGGGTAACCTTTCCAGGATTTCTTGAGTCATTTGGCCTTTTTTAAAGCTTTTAATGCAAAATTTTATGTGTTTTTAAATAAAGAAAGTCCACTGCTAGACATATGCCTCCCCAAGAATTATTATATTTAGACAATAAGAGTTTTCTTTGTATGAGTTGCTACTTAAACAAATCTTCTACATTTGTTTACTCCCATGCTGGTCTGGGAGAAATAAAAAAAAACTTAGAATGTACTAGCTGCTTCTCTTCCCACGCAGATCGTAAAAGCCGATCGAGAGAATGGGCAAAAATGCAAATCATGTTAACAGGCGATGCGGCAAGCAACCCATCACTGTATTGATTGCTTTTCCATCTTCTCGCCCACCATGACGCTAAAAGTGGCTTTTGGGTCTTGCGGCCCTGGGCTCTGCATAGAACCGCAAGACCCAAAATGCTCTGTCTGCCCCATTAGGGATAAAGACGTGATAGTATGTATGTTCTACATTTGTTTACTATTTGTTCCTACACTAGGGATGTGAAAAAGTCAAATACATATTATTTTATTCAGTCCGATAGCTAGATTAAGTAAAACTAAAGGACCCATATTTTTTCATTTACCACAGTGGTCGAAATTCACGAAGATACAGCACTTCGAAGTTTCGAAAGTTGCAAGATTTGACCAAAACAAACATTCATACATACAAGATACATTGCAAGTTAAATAAAAGCCTGTAAAATATAACCTAGCTTATTAACACCTAAATCAGTACAGGGTCACAATATTTCAGGTTTCATATTAAAATGACACTAAGCCGCCATATTTCTGAAAGGGTTCCCCACTCCGGTTACGTGCTCGAGAATCTCCGATGGGCTTTAAGTACCTCTCCGGTATTTGATACGATTTATTCGAGCGGCTAATATTTGGGAATTATGGTACCTAATTTGACGACCTCCGTGGCGTAGTGGTTACCATGCTAGTCCTCCACCCAGAAGTTCCGGGTTCGATTCCCGGTTAGGGCAAGTTGGGAAATGGACTTTTTCAAATTGTCCTGAGTCTTGGATGTTTATCTATAGGTATTTGTTATAAAATATAGTATAGTTGAGTTAGTATTCCATAACGCAAGTCTCGAATTTACTTTGGGGCTAGGGCTTAATCTGTGTAATTAGTCCATAAACATAAAAAAATATAAATAATTTTATAGCCGTGTGGTTTCCAGCAGAGAAGAATAGGGCCAAGTCTTCCCGTGGATGTCGTAGAAGGCGACTTAGGAAATACAAGCTAAACAAAGCTTATAAACATCAATGAAACCTCTCCAACCCGTCTGGCCAGCGTAGAGAGTGTAACCCAAGTCTTCTTGCTGCTCTGGCCAAGTATGGCTCTGGTAGAACAGAGAGAGCCGTGCTCCTGCAGTGAAGACAGGAGGACCTGATAATGATGATGATGAAATGTTGATAAAAGCTTTGTAAAGATATATTATAACGTATTTGCATGCCTACACGGTTTTTAGCAAGTCAGTCACGCTCTTAGTCCTTTCCGATTGAACCTCGGATGTGCTTGGCCGTGTAATGCAGGGTCTGAATATATTTGTAACCCTTGCGATTGATCCCTTTTTGAGACTCGTGGTTCATAAACGTGATTTGAGTGACGCAATTACGTGCCCGAGAAAATGGCTTGAGCCGAAAGTCATCAGATAGTTTATTAAAAATATTTATGGAAGTTCAGAAACCCAAGAACTTAGCAGAAGAAAGAGATAGGTACCTACCCCTGCGGGAAACAGGCGTGATATTATGTATATAAGTATGTATAGGTACATGGAGAGCACTCAACTTTCTTAAAATTAAAACATATCAAGCAATGTATTCTCTGTCCACGAAATAACTTTAAATTTAATTGTGAGTTGACGACTTTGGAGAAAATGCTACAGTACAATTTTTTACCGCTTCTTCTGCACTAGCGCTTAGAAAGCGGTAGTAAAATAAGCTGTAAAATAACTATTTGACTTCAACAATTGCGCATCAAAACAAAGTGACGATTTATATTATAAATAACCTATGATAATAAATATATTTTTAAATTAAATTGTATTGAATTGAATTAAATTGAACTGATAAGAGCGCAACATTTAATACAAGCTGATGTTTCATAAAAAAAATCTTAGTCTAATATAAGAGTATTTATCGCTTTTTTTCTTTACGAATTATCTAAGCGGAAATGGGCCAAAATGTTACTTAAGAAACTTTTATTTAATACTATATTTTCTGAATTATATAAGGTCTAACAAAATATACTGAAACTATTTTAAGGGTGAATTCAGTCCATGATACTGAACAACTTTCCCCAAGGAACACGTATCGAAATATAAAAAGTAATTTTTGGCCTTCTATACAAGTTGACCGATCAGCTGATCCGAGTTTGTATGGAAAGTCAAAATTTATGTTTCATATTTCGACATATGTTCCTTGGGGCAAGTTGTACAACATCATGGACTGAATTCACCCTTAAAATAGTTTCAGTATGTTTTGTTAGACCTTATATATTTTCAATTTTCAGGCCGGGGCTCCACACATTCGTAAAACGTCTTTCATAATATTATAACATCACGTTCCTTAAGATAGATAGATAACAGAGCAGTAACAGTGACATCCCTAGCAAGATGTTTACTAATTTGATAAACAAAAAATATATCAATATAATTTTTGCTGATCTAACTGACGGACTAAATAGATATACAACGTGTAACGGAAAGGGTATATCAATAAGAAGTGGAAAAATACTGTACCTTGCATAGATCCTTTATACCAAATTTCAAGTTAAAATATAAACTTTAACTTATACGTGAAATTATAAAATATTTAACCACAAAAAAAATTGCACGTAAACAAACATGGCACAACACTATTCAGGTCAATGTCTCCTCACTTGCACTATTCACTATGGAGCCTAGTACTCTTGGTATACGAAGAAAGAGGAAAGGAGCATTGCACTACTCTCCTCACACGCCATGAAATCCTAGTACTCGGCGTCAACACGCGCTTTTGATGCAAACACCGCCCTTTGCGGTGTTGTTTGGCGGCATATCAAAAGATATGCCGCGGCCAAGCGGCGGCGGTAGCACCTACGGCGGCGATCGTTTGACGAAGTCTGTAACAAACAAATTTCGATTTAATGGCACTATTCCTAAGAATTATTTTACTTTAACAAAGTCAAGTCTTTTTTAATGCGAAAATTAGATAGGTAAAAATAGTAGGTACTTACTTTTCAAAGAAAAGGTTCAAAATGTCGCCCTTGTTGCTGGATGCACAGGCCAGCTCGCCGGTACATGGATGCACGGACGTTACGCAGCATCTCTGGCGTCACAGTACTGAAGGCGGCCTTTATGCGTTCTATCATTTCGTCCCGTGACGAGCACTCCACAGCATACACAGTATTTTTTATGTATCCCCATAAGAAAAAGTCCAGGGGAGTAAGGTCTGGTGACCGCGCTGGCCATGCGACACTGCCTCCTCGCCCTATCCACTGGGAGAAGCGAGCATTTAAGTGACTTCGCACATCACGAGCGAAGTGTGCTGGAGCACCGTCGTGTTGAAATATTAGATTGTTGTTCATCACGAGGTCGATGTAACTGGACACTGGCATAACTGTTAACTCTTCATTTAATGTATTACTTAAAAACTCTAAGTAATTTTCACCATTTAAAGTTTGTGGCAAAAAGTATGGTCCAGCGACAACATCTCCCACTATTCCTGCCCACACATTTATCCGCCACTGGTGCTGAAATGATGACTCCGAAGAAACGTGTGGATTAGAGTGCGACCAGTAGTGTTCGTTGTGGATGTTGCTTATGCCACCTCGTGTGAAAGAAGCTTCATCCGTCCACAGCACTTTTGAGGCAAACTCCGGTGAGGCTTCAACCTGGTTCCGGTACCACTCACAGAAAGTGACGCGAGGTAAAAAATCTGCAGGTATTAATTCCTGTGTGCGACGAAAGTGGTATGGATGTTGGCCGTCGGCGTGCATCACTCGCCACACTTGCATGTGATTCGTGGCCCCCAGCTCTAAGGCGGCACGACGCGTGCTGCTCCTCGGGTTATCCTCGAAATGTTGCAGTACGGCTTCTTCAAATTCCGGGTCTTGAGTGGACGGGCGGCCCGTAGGCACTGGGGCGTGGAAAGAGCCAGTTGAGTACAAGCGATGCACCATCCGCCTGAAGCAAGCCAGTGAAGGCAGACGCCTGGCTTCAACAAGTGGTCGACCATCAATGAATCGCTGATGGTACAGCTCTCGAGCGGCACTGAGACTGCCGTCTGCTGCTCCGACACAGAGCATCATTTCGTAATATTCTCGATTACTCAAAGACATCACGAAGACACAAGTAGGTAGGTAGGTAGTCGAAGTCAAGAACAAAAGTCGAAACACAAAACACGGTCTGATCACTAGAACGCAAAGAGAACGACTAAAGCTAATAACCTAATGAACAATTTGTAACTTTTCGTTGGTAGCATCCTAGTTTCCTAGTACAGGGTAGATGTACCAAAAACCAGCCACCTTTAAAAATCAACATTGTTTATTTGTATTTCTTTATTTTAGTTCTGACGACGACTGCAAAAATGTATGGAATATTCTATCTAACACATAATAAAATAATATTCAATCCCGTCATTCCGGGACTGTCCCGTGGAATGCTAAACAGTTGGCAGCTTTCATCTCTTAATATCAATACGGTCAAAGATGGTAGTCAAGGAAGTCACAAAATCCCAAGTAGTCACTGGCATCAGGATTCTGGGCCAAGAATTGGACCACTCTGTCTTTCGAAGTCGTAGTAATGTCGTACGTAAATGATACAAGAAAGGTTTGTGCAACCGGTCGTAAAACTTTAGTCACAAGAAGTTTATCATTCGTAGCCAACGCGCATGTGAAAACCTATGAGTGTGGTGCCTTTGTGCATGGGATGCCACTAGCATCATCCTCCATCATTCAGAAAATAGTTTGGAAATCTGACACAAATTCACGATCTGTCCTCTCCTCACGCACGAAAAGAAAACAAACAAGCACTGAGGTGGACGTGTATTGGCACTTCTACCCTATTGTGGTTAAAAAGTGCGAAAAGTATAGGAATATCATACTTGCCTGCTTTAATAATTAGGGATCTGTTTAGTTTTTACATACGTAATTCAACAAACCTCCTCATGACTATGGACTCCTAGTAACATTTGAACAATTTATTTAGAAAAATTAAGATTTTAAGGTAGGTGTATAAAAATAGCTTATCAAAATTCCCAAAAAACTTTAATTTAGTGACGACATCGAAAAAAATTAAACACATCCGGAACCATTTCTCAAAATTAAAATAAAAAGTACCAGGCGCATAGTTGAGAGTGAAGATCGGGAGCCACGCCTATTTCGGGGTTCATTTGAAATGTTAAAAAACTTCTCTTTATTTAATTAAATATTTCTTTGTTCAGTAAAAATTTTTTTTGGGTATTTGGCCTGAAAGTTTAAATAAAAAATTTAACATTTGTGATGATTAATAAAGTCTTAAACATACTATCTACTTAGTTAATACGAGTTACAATATGTCATACCGCATTTACACATTTGTGTTCGTTAATTCGCCTCGCGATTCGCACGAATGTGAAACCGCGGTACGAAGACGGGAATCGCGAATGACGAGACGAATAGCGAACTCACTGTTTACATATGCGTGTTCGTTATTCGCCTCGCGATTCGCGCGAATGTGTAAATGCGGCATCAGAGGTTTTCGTATGCGAATCAACGTCTTTTTAGCACCCGACACAAACGAGGGGTGTTTTAAAGACCGCTATCTTAAATAGGTGAACCAATTTGGTTGCTTTTTTATTTTATTTGAAAGCAGATTTTAACGGTGGTTCTTAGAAATGTTTTATTAAAGTCGGGTGTCGGTGGATTTTTTTAAATTTTATTTCAATTAAATATTAAAAAATTGTATTTTATTGTGTGTCAGTGCTTCAAAATGCACGTTAAGTCTTTAATCCCACCTAGCATACGAGTATTATGGTCAGTTGTTTTTATGTAGCTAGAAACATCTTGACACTAGTGTTGACCAGTCTGACCACTTACTAACACATACAAAACATTTTGTGCTAAGTCAGTACGTACATTTATCAGAGACAGGATGAGATAACATCTTAAGAAACAATGAAGATGTTACCTCTCTCATATCAGAACATTTTCCCGATTGCATACGTTACTGTGATGCTTCAAGGCCCGTGTCCACTTCCCGGCTTTACAAGCGTTTGGGCAAGGCCGTTATGCGACTGCCCTGCGCTTGAATACTTTTTTGATTTAGGTCAATTTTATGACCGGCCGTGTGGCTGACCTCACCTCTCCATCAAAATGTTTACTCCTTTATTCGCCTCTTACGTCATTCAAGGAGTGAAAAGACTGGTCTTAATCTTAGCCAAAAATCAGACAAAAAAAAATTGCTAAAAAATAATTAAGATGTTAACTTTTACGGAAAATAAATCTGGAACCCATCTTTGTAAATAATATTCATTTTAATACCAGGAGCACAGGGTAAGTGATGTAAAAGAGGTGGAAACTTATTCTGATAGGCATGGTTGTAGGTGATTGACCCATGATTGACGCCACAGCTGTTTATTGTCATAGTGATGTGCGAATGTAAATTAATAAAATGTTTACACATATTTCAAAAAAATATTTAAAATCGACACGTAAACTTACAAGGCAAAACAATGCACCATGAGGTTTCTTACAGTTGCCCGTATTGATGCACTCGATATTGATATACCCTTTCCGTTACACGTTGTATGGTTTTCTGACTCACATCCATAAATTAAGACCTGAATTTTGATAGGTGTCTTAAGGAATTAATATTACTTAGGTACGTGGTTTTCCTACCTACTTAACTTAAAGGGTCTAGTAATTAACAAAGTTCATACAACTACCCTTCCTTAATATTGTTGATACACGTTTATTTGCTATATATAGGCACTCCCATGCTGGTCTGGGAGAAATAAAAAAAAAACTAAGAATGTACCAGCTGCTTCTCTTCCCACGCAGATCGTAAAAGCCGATCGAGGGAATGGGCAAAAATGCGAATCATGTTAACAGGCGATGCGGCTAGCAACCCATCACCGTATTGATTGCTTTTCCATCTTCTCGCCCACCATGACGCTAAAAGTGGCTTTTGGGTCTTGCGGCCCTGGGCTCTGCATAGAACCGCAAGACCCAAAATGCTCTGTCTGCCCCATTAGGGATAAAGACGTGATAGTATGTATGTATGTATGTGATTTTCCTACCTACGTAATTCAAAGGGTCTAGTAATTAACAAAGTTCATACAACTACGCTTCCTTAACATTGTTGATACAAGTTTATTTAGTATAGGCAAATTAAAATACCCCCGACTATATGCTACTCGTATCTAGTGATAAGTAGCTAACTACATAAATATTAATATCGTATCACTATCTATTATTTGTCAGGTAAATTACAAACCCCGAATTTGAAGCGTTATCATTCAATAACTCTTGAACGTCTCTTAAAACATGGCTAAGAATTTGCAGTTGAAATTGGTCCATCCGTTCGAGCGCAACGATGCCACAGCCAGAAACAGGCGTCAAACTTACGATTCTTTTAAGTCGGATGTTAAAAACAACTAATTGATGGGCACTTAACAATGCAGATTTATTTATCTTACTTTCAAACACTTTAAATATACCTACTGTAAATAATTGGCCAAGTGCGTGTCGGGCTACGCGCAGTGTAGGGTTCCGTAGTTGTAAATGCCAACTTGCAGTCTAAAACGTCTAAGTATTGCATTTGTATGAAATTTTCCTTTTCGAGTACATTTTATAAGTTGATCACCTATAACTTTTTAATTTGTTAACCCTCCTTAGCTCTGATAGTTTTCCTTCAAACTACATTATAGATACTATAGCTGTGCTTTGTTTCACGTGTCCATATTTAACCGTTTAGCAGATAGATGGGGGGACACGTGACTTTGACAAAAAAAAATACTTGAAACCTTAATATTTCAGACACGGATCCCTAAATCGAAAAATGGTGTTTCCAAGCTTACAATATTTTTAAAAGACCTATTCAACAATACCCCACTCAATATGTTTGTAGAGAAAAGGAATATTGACTTCCTCTTTATTTGTATGGCAGCTACCCTAAAAAAAAATATTTCCATATTTTATTTTGCGACGTTTTTGCCATGATTGATATACATATCCATGCCAAATTACAGCTTTCTAATACTTGTAGTTTCTGAGTGGACCGCGGACGGACAGACAGACAGACAGACAGACAGACATGGCGAAACTATAAGGGTTCCTTGTTTACTACGGAACCCTAAAAAGTGGATTCAACTTAATATAGGAGCAAAAAAGTAAAGAATGAAGCGAATACACATACACATACACATTCTTACATTAATTAATTATATAATTTATGGAGGGTGTAGTAATTAACAAAGTTTATTTACCTAAGTACCTAAGTACCTCCAATAAACATTGTTAATAAAACAATTCATTAATTTAGGCACTAAACAACGAAGATTATTACCAAACTTTTCCAGACTTAGATTAGGTACTTTTCTTACTAATATAGGTACTGAAAGTTTTTGTGGATGGATGTATGTATATTGATGTTTATTCCGCTTTCACGCCAAAGTAAATGTAGGGAAGTGATTTTAATGAAGTAAGAATGTAGATTGAGGACTGACGAGGAACTGGCTGAGGTGGAGGAAGAATTGAGTAGGTTACGGTGGGACATTGTGGGGTTGTCTGAAGTCCGAAGAGAGGGCGAGGGCACGACAACCCTAGAGTCTGGTAAACTACTCTATCACCGGGAAGGAGACGAAAAGAAGTCCCAGCATGGTGTCGGGTTTCTCTTCCACAAGTCCCTCATTAACAACGTCACAACCATCGAGAGTTTTTCCAGCAGGGTAATATACCTGATACTCAGAGTATCTAAAAGATATTCGCTGAAGGTTATACAGGTATATATGCCAACTGGGGATCACTCCGATGAAGAGGTGGATGAAGTGTATGAGGACATCAGTAGGGCCATACATACTTCTGAAACCTATTTTACGGTTGTTATGGGGGATTTTAACGCAAAACTGGGTAAGCGAGGCATTGGAGAGTTTAGGCTGGGAAACTTTGGATACGGAGTGCGAAATAACAGGGGACGTAGGCTGGCTGATTTTTTGGAGCAAGAGGGACTCTTTGCGATGAACTCTTTCTTTCAAAAGCCGCCGCAAAGAAAGTGGACCTGGTTGGGTCCAGCAAAAAAGAACCAGCCCCCTGTTAAGAATGAAATCGACTTCATCCTAACGACAAAGAGACGAATATTCAACGATGTCTCAGTGATCACTCGAGTCAAAACCGGGAGTGATCACCGAATATTAAGAGGTATCGTGAATATTGGTCTCAAAGTCGAAAGGTCACGACTGATGAAGTCGACGCTCCGACCGTCGCAAGTCCAAATTGAGAACTCCGAGGGCTTCCAGCTTGAACTGTCGAATCGCTTCGAAAGCCTTCAGGATTGCGTTACAGTGGACGAGATAAACCAAGGGTTCATACAAGCTGTCCAAGCGGTGGGATCAAAAGTATTCAGGTCCAGCCCCAAACGAAAGCCTCAAAAAATCTCTGCTCGGACCCTAGACTTAATGGCAGAGCGACGATCAAGGCCGCTGCATACCTCCAAAGATGCTGAATCATATCGGCAGCTCAACAGACGTATACAAAAGTCCTTGCGACACGACATCCGCTCCTTTAATACTGAGCGTATTAAGGAGACGATGGAGCAGAATAAAGGCTCCAAAGTGTTCGCAAGAGCTATGTCGGTTGGGCAAAGCCGATTGATGAAGCTGAAGACGGAGGACGGCGGCGTGGTGTCGACAAAGGAAGGCGGTTCTGGCGGAGATCGAGAGGTTTTATGGACAGCTGTATAACTCAGTATCACAACCCAGTAAACAAATGGTTAAAGACCCAAGAGCCAAGCTAACCCGACACTATACCGAAGATATCCCGGACATCAGCCTGTACGAGATTAGGATGGCCCTCAAACAGCTTAAAAACAACAAGGCGCCGGGCGAGGATGGAATCACAGCAGAGCTTCTGAAAGCGGGCGGAACGCCGGTACTGAAAGTCCTTCAGAGGCTCTTTAATTCCGTTCTGCTCGAGGGCGTAACGCCAGAAGCGTGGAACAGGGGCGTGGTGGTCTTGTTCTTCAAAAAGGGAGATAACACCCTATTGAAGAACTATAGGCCTATCACGCTTCTGAGTCATGTATATAAGTTGTTTTCGAGGGTCATCACGAATCGTCTCGCGAACAGGTTTGATGCCTTCCAACCTCCCGAACAAGCTGGTTTCCGTAAAGGCTTTAGCACCATGGACCACATTCATACGCTGCGGCAGGTTATAGAGAAGACGAGGGAGTATAACCGGCCGTTATGCTTGGGATTCGTGGACTATGAAAATGCCTTCGATTCGATCGAAACATGGGCCGTGCTTCAGTCTCTCCAGCGATGCCGTATTGACTATCGGTATATCGAAGTGTTGAAGTGCTTATACAGTAACGCCACTATGTCAGTCCGAGTACAGGAGCAGTGCACGAGGGCAATTCCACTGCATAGAGGTGTAAGACAGGGAGATGTTATATCTCCGAAACTGTTCACCGTTGCACTGGAAGATGCCTTCAAGCTTCTGGAATGGGAAGGATTTGGCATCAACATCAATGGCGAGTATATCACTCACCTTCGATTTGCCGACGATATTGTTGTCATGGCAGAATCGATGGAAGACTTAAGTACTATGCTCGGAGACCTAAATCGAGTTTCCCAACAAGTGGGCCTTAAAATGAACATGGACAAAACCAAAGTAATGTCGAATGTCCATGTTGCGCCCCTACTTGTTTGTGTCGGAGCTCCACCCTCGAAGTTGTAGACCAGTATATCTACCTGGGTCAATTGATCCAGGCAGGAAGTTCCAGCTTCGAGGAAGAGGTCTTTCGACGAATCCGACTCGGCTGGGCAGCGTTCGGGAGGCTACGCAATATCTTCTCATCCAAAATACCTCTGTGCCTCAAGACTAAGGTTTACAACCAATGTGTGTTACCAGTGATGACTTATGGCTCCGAAACGTGGTCCCTTACTATGGGTCTCATAAGAAAGCTCAAGGTCGCTCAACGCGCTATGGAGAGGGCTATGCTCGGTGTTTCCCTACGTGATCGAATCAGAAATGAGGAAATCCGTAGGAGAACAAAAGTCACTGACATAGCCAAGCGGATTAGCTCGTTGAAGTGGCAGTGGGCGGGACACACAGCGCGACGAACCGATGGCCGATGGGGCAAAAAGGTTCTTGAATGGCGACCGCGTACTGGCAAGCGAAGCGTAGGGCACCCACCTACAAGGTGGTCAGATGACCTGACCAGGGTCGCTGGAAAGCGCTGGATGCAGGCCGCTCTTGATCGGTCATTTTGGAAATCTTTGGGGGAGGCCTATGTCCAGCAGTGGACGTTATGCGGCTGAAATGATGAAGAATGTAGATTCATATCATCATCAGGTTTTTTTAGTCTTCGCTACAGGAGCATGACCCTCTCTGTACTACCAGAGCTATACTTGAATAAAGTAGCCAGAGGATTTAGCTTACACTCTCCTCGCTGGCCAGATGGGTTGAAAAGGTCTCATTGATCTTTTCAAACTTTGTTTATACTATGGGATCTGAATTACTTTTTGTGATTCCGCCACCAGTTAGTTCATGTAAACTTTTGCCGGCTGGCGCCTACCCACTACTGTTAGGCCCAGCATACCTGCCACCAGCAGCCCGTGTGCACCCGCCACCAACAGTCGATGCATGATCCCTCCCATACTGCTGCATCCAACCACACAAAGTAATTCACAACATCAGGTTTTTATTTATTTATTTATTTAGGTATGTAACTTTGACTGACTTTATTGACTTCCGCAAAGTAATACCTGAATCAATTAACTAAATTTTGTTTAGCCTGTATTACGGGTATGTATGACCCTTCCACGTTGTAGAAACTAACACAGGTGTACCTATAGTTTAAAGGTATAAACTGCAAGCTTCTCCCGCGAAGGTCGTAAAATCAAACTTTATATAGTCGCAATTACTAGTTTCGTAACTTTTATTTTCTCCCATCTCGGTTCGCTTGAAAAAGTCCTAATGATTCTTGAACAAGTTGGAGCTATTTGATGCCGCTGGTTTGAATCTCTTTGCTACTTCTGATTTTTCTAGTGATTGTATGTAACAGATATTGATCACCGACACTTTTTTAAAATTTGGCAGTTTGAAAATAGAAAGAAAAGAGATTTATTTATATTACTTTAGATATACGTAAGTCTCGAACCACGGGCTGTAGTAGATCATTATAATGTAATGAAACTAAAATAACAGTCAAATATTTACGAAAGTGTGTAGCCGCTTGGGCAATTCGTATGGGAAGGTCGAATTTTGTTTGGTTTTTTTACTGTTATTTTACTATCATTATACTATAGTGATCTAGTATTACCCGTAGTTCGATTCATTACGGGTATGCTCCTTCCACGTTGTTTATGAAACTATCACAGGTATACCTATAGTATACAGGTATAAACTGCAAGTTTCTTCCGCGAAGGTCGTAAAATCAAACTTTATATAGTCGCAATTACTAGTTCCGTAACTTTTATTTCTCCCATCTCGGTTCGCTTGAAAAAGTCCTAATGATTCTTGAACAAGTTGGAGCTATTTGATGATGCTGGTTTGAATCTCTTTGCTACTTTTGTTTTATCTAGTGATTATATTTAACAGATATTGATCACCGACACTTTTTTTAAATTAGGCAGTTCGAGAATAGAAAGAAACGAGGTTTATTTATATCTTAAACCTTTAAACGAGCAATTCTTGTATGTATATATATTTTTTTATAAATTTCTGTGATCTCGAAAACGGCTCTAACAATTTCGCTGAAAATTTGTATATGGGCGTTTTTGGGGGTAAAAAATCGATCTAGATTAGTCTTATGTTTGGGAAAACGCGCGTTTTCGAGTTTTCATTCGTTTTTCTTTCCACGCAGAATATGGTCGCTAATTTCGCCGCGCCGGCCGCCATCCGCTTAGCTTAGCGGTTAAGGATGCTGACCGCTAGAAAGAGTGTTACGGGTTCGGATCCCACTCGGTGACTTACTTTTGTTTTTTTTATGTTCAAGTTTATATATTATTTTTTATTTTGTACTGTTATTAGACAAGTTTAAAAAATGTAGTTAATGTTTGAGATGAAACCGACCGAGCTAAGCTCGGTCACCCAGGTACTAACTTTAGATATACGTAAGTCTCGAACTACGGCTATGCTAGATCACTCTAATGTAATGAAACTTAAATAACAGTCAAATATTTACGAAAGTGTGTAGCCGCTTGGGCAATTCGTATGAGAAGGTCGATTTTTGTTTTGTTTTTTACTTATATTTTATTATCAATAGGTAAACTATGGTGATCTTACTCACGTACGTCTTACTCAGCAAATTAATTTAAACAAATATCTACTCAATGTCGTTAGCGATATGGTTTAATTTAGTTCGCTTCAGAACTCGTAACCTCTTCGTTTAGATTCTAGAAGTGCATTGCAAGCCAATTTCATTCTTATTACTCTAAACTTCTAAACATACGATTCATATCACTGAATTTGACACTTCGTAGTAGTCGCCGCGCGCCTAGTAATAATGTAGATATATTTTCGAAACCTAAACGTGAGTGACACAGGTTTGCCCGTGGTTTGATTTTACGGGTATGTCCCATTCATGTTATATATCTATCATCGCTAAAGTTTTATCACATCTCTCATTCACCAGATGGAGTCCCGTTCCCCACGACGTCGGACTGGTTTGACCCCAACTGCTCCTGGGTGGATGCGGTGTCGTGGGGCTGTAACGTCACTGGCAGCGGCAACTCCACCTCCAGTGACGTCACGTCGCTCGTCCTCATGGCGGTCACGTCGGTCGTCTTGGCTCTCATCATCTTGGCTACTATCGTCGGTAAGTTACGATAGATAGATAGATATAACATTTTTTCCAAGGACAAAAGCAACACAATAATTAATAATAAATGAAATTTAAAAAACTAAGTAATCTATACATATAATAAAACAGTAAAAAAAGTGTGTCTGTACATTAAATATTTTTCCAAAAAAAATATTGGGGGCGATGGAGACGTAGTAAGAGGAAGAATTTAAAAAAATGTCTGTCTGTTTGTACACGCTAATCTCCAGAAATACTGGACGGATTCGAATGAAACTTTTTTTGTTATATAGCTATTAAGCCTGGGCAACATATAGGGTATAAATGATTTTGGAAAATGATACGCCTGATGCAGAACTATAAGAGATATAAAAATGCCGCCTTAGTAAAAGTTGTTCAGCCTGATGAGCATTTTCCAGAGACATAAAGTCCACGCGAACGAAGTCGCGGGCTTTGGCTAGTAATAAAATAAAGTTCTTTGTCCCCCAAAATGGTATCCAACTCAGCATGTGCTAGGTTTTGCATTAGCGAAATCACAGCGCTGATCTTCCGTTGGAGCCATAATAGTACTTTCACGGACATTTGCCTGACTACAATAAATACATTTTCTCTCTACTCTACACACACAACCCAACGTAGGAAAGAAACGATACAAAGATTTGACGACCTCCGTGGCGCAGTGGTCACCATGCTAGCCCGCCACTCAAAGGTCCCGGGTTCGATTCCCGGTCAGGGCAAGTTGGAAAATAGCCTTTTTCAAATTGTCCTGGGGTTTGGATGTTTATCTATATAGGTTGTTATAAAATATAGTATCGTTGAGTTAGTATCCCATAAAACAAGTCTCGAATTTACTTTGGGGCTAGCTCAATTAGTGTAATTTGTCCCTATATATTTATTTATTTATTAAATACATTTGCTTTTAAAATTATTACCTAAGAAAAAAGAAAAAGTTTGATATTGACAGTGACAGCTAGGCATCAAATGGTATTGTCACTACGCTAGTCGCTATTTTTAGATGCTTGCGAGCTTTAAGATCTTCTCATAGTAAGGCTGGTAATCTACGATGCTGACATCAGAAGCTGATATTTTATACATAGCCTGTTTGGCAAAGATCGGTCAAAATTGTGTCGTTGCAAAACCCGCAATGTATAAAATCAGCTTCTGAATTTCCGTTCGTGGACGATCGCCCTAAGGCTGGTTTTACAATGACGATTTCTATCTGGGTGGTAAGCCCGGCCCAAAAGACATACAAAAACTGCGGTTTAGACTTTGACACTGAGACTGAAGCAAAGGGAAGTGAAGGGAAGCGAAACGGTGAGAAGTTTCAGTATCTTGATTTTAAACTTTATCTTTGTATATTTTTAACTATATGTTTAATCAATTGGACTTATGTAACTATTGTTTTCGTATAAGAAACAATATTCGCCCAGGTCCACACTAATCACAAAATATATCAAGCTTTTCCTTGCTTCGAGAGGCTTAACCCGAGCTCACACCGGTTCTCTGATAGTCCGTTTTTCTGGCTGACATGCTAAATCAACCTGTGCAAAATGCCTATATGAGTAAGCATTTTAAAAAACTGACATCAATGTACACTTACATCATTATCATCATCCCAGCCTTTCTTCCGCCCACTGCTGAGCATATGTCTCTCTTTGTCGAGGCCTCCCATCTCGGTCCTTTGCTGCTCTCATCCAGGTGTGACCCGCGACTTTGATTATGTCGTCAACCCATCGGACGGGCGGACGCCCGACGCTTGTCCCATCTGTTCTGGGCCACCATTCGATCAGTGCCTTGCTACACTTGCCATCATTTTGACGTCCAGGTGCCCTGATCAGTTCAACTTTGAGTTCAAGACCGTTGTACCAACATCGCGTACGTTGTCACCTATAAACAAAACAAAAACAACGTGTATAAAATACAATGCCATTTTTTATTAAGTACAAATATTTTAAAGTGTGATTTAGTCCATCATTTAAAACAACTTTTCCCAATAGATGTATATAACAATACAAAAAAAATTTGGTTCTCATACAAATGTAAGTATTCACGTATGTCGTTACTATGGAAAATTTATACTTTTTTCGTATTTTGATTAGTTTTACTAGGAAAAAATGTTCAAAATGATGGACCTCACCTCTTAAAATATTTATACTTAGTGAAAAAGGAGATTGTATAATTTTACAAGTTAAATTCATCATCCATATCATCTTACGAAGCTAAATTCTGATTTCAATAGTGCTCCCGGAGTGAAATGCAGTGAACTTACATGACTGCGCCCTGTCTTTGTGTGCTCCATTCAGTGCGACGTTCGGCTCGCAATAATAGAGGACGAGACTGAAGCGTGACATAGGTAGTCACCTATAAGAGCTATTTACGTATATAGCAGTACAGTGTATTGTGTTGTTGTTTATAATTTTTATCATGAAAGTACCATAGTTGTGCCACAGGTATGGCACTTCATAGAAAGAGTAACAAATATACCTAGTACTACAACAAACGAAACAATATATCTGTGCACACGTCAAATAAATAAAATAAAAATAAATAAATATCTAGGGACAAATTACACTGATTGAGCTAGCCCCAAAGTAAGTTCGAGACTTGTGTTATGGGATACTAACTCAACGATACTATATTTTATAACAAATACATATATAGATAAACAAATACATATATAATAATATATAGATAAATGTGTGAGTTAAACAATCAGGGTCGCCACCACAGAATTTGTTGCTTTGCTTATCTGTTTTTATCACTCGGAAATCTATAAAATTTTCGTTCTTTATTATTTTCCGTGGATAAACAATGATAATGTGCGCAGTTTCTCATCATTATGATTCAATAATCCTAAGTGACTCGCGTAACGTCAACGTGCGACTAGCAACAACCCTGTTTTACAGGCGCTTACAAGGTCCAAAAGCGGGGGAGAGATAACGGGGACGCCAGATTGCGGGGGACAGTGCGAATTTCCGTTCTGTATGTAAACTATTATTAATTCTATGGTTGTGCGACAAACCGTTGCCCGGCAGACCTCTGACCGACATAACATTTGATTGGTACTACTATTGCTCGGCATCAGTTTTGTTTGACTTGATTGGCACTCGCAGATCAAAGTACCATTATCATTGAGTTAGTATACCGTAACACAAGTCTTGAACCAACCTTGGGCATGCCTTCCCATTGCCATACAAAAAACAATTTTTTCTCTTCCTTGTCACTAGATGGCGCTTTATGATAATAATTAAAACATTAAAATCTTTTATTCCTATTATTTAAATAAAGTTTTACTCTAATTATTAAATATGACTTAAATGAAATGAAGTAAATATTTTAAAAGCATATTCAGCACTTCCTTTGTCACTTTTTTGCTAGTCGCGTGTGCTGCCATCTCTGTGTGCTTACCCCGCAACTCCAGTATTGCCTACTTACGAGCCCGCCAATAGTTTCTAAGGCGTTAGGTATCTATGACGTCAAGTAGTTATATTATCTTTGCCTTAGGGTTAACTCAATCTGTGTGATTTGTCCGTATATTTTTATTATATTAATCATTGAGAATCTTGGTGGCCTGGTGAGAGTGCGCATTACTAGCGCTTTCGCAAGTAAAGTAACACCGGGTGTGGTCCATATTTGGACAAGTGGCATAAAAATTTCTCGAGCTCCTCCGTGTTTCGGAAGGCACGTATAAACCGTTGCGTTTTTCCCGGCTGTTATCATTGTGTGGCAGTCGTCAAGCAATGTCAGATGGCTTTAGGTAGCCTGAAAAATCGGACGCCAGTGCTGGCCACTTACATTGAAAGAAACAAAGACACTAGTCATTTCAGGCGCATGACGCGACTACTGTACAAAGGCCTCTCGAAAGGTTTTCCAAAATGACTGATCCAAAGCGGCTTGCATTTGAGAAATGTGTTCAGTATTTGTAGTAAAAAATATATTTACATAAGTCTTCCCTTGTCCATACATTAAAAACAATAGTTAAAAAAACACTAATTGACTCATGGGACATTTCTTTGCCGAGTAACCATGTCAAATAAATAAGTTTTACTAATATAGTTTTTTACTTTTCTCCATTTTGACTCCATTTTAGGGATATAGTACGGTGGTTTCCCCATTTGCCTTCCGTACCGCAGTATTTGATTCGACAGAAACCCTTCCAAATTCCGCATCTTCGGCCTTCTGCCAATACTGTCACTACTGCTGCCTAGTGACAGAGGAATGCCTATTTACTGGCGGCATTTAATCGCCATGACACAGAGCCGTCATTGGACCTAAGTGGCATTTTTTAGGTAAGCCCGCCCTACTGGACTTCCCACCACGTCCTGCTAACCCTGCCGCTGATTGGTCGGGGACTGCTTATTTTTATATTCGCAGCTAACCATCATATCTGATGGCCGTTCCACTATCCGCCACCTGTGGACCCCGTTAGTAGCCTACAGCTAAGAGTGAAAACATATAAAGAGGTTAAGAACTTAGCGGAAGGAAGAGAGACATGGAAAGCACTCCACCGACAAGAGCCCAGCTCTTAAATATAAGAAGAAGAATATAGTTTTAATTCTTTTAGTATTTGAACTGTGTACAATGTGTACTAAAACACTAAACTAATACAAAACCAATTGGCGCTTAAACTTACAAAGTTGACTTCAAACTTGACAGCTTCTCAAGTCGAGAATCGATAACCACAGTGTCGATCTACTGGCGAGTCGGGTGCGAAATCTGTTAGTGGGTCAAGAGATGTGGGAAGCTTGGATAGAGCTAAATGTCATTGTTACTTCTATTAATTATATTACGAACCCTTATATGTAGTTTCGTCGTGTCTGTCTGTCTGTCCGCGGTTTATTCGAAGATTATAAGTACTAGAAAGCTGTATTATACCATGGGTATGTATATTAATCATGCCGACAAAGTGGTAAAATAAAACATGAAATAAAATTGTTTGGGGTTGCTCCTGTACATGCAAAGTGAGAGTAAATTTTTATCTCGTTTATGCCATCGTGTGGGATATCGTTTAACAGGTCTTTTAAAAATATTACTTATAAGCTTGTGAACAACATTTTTCGATTTAGGGATCTGTTTTTGAAATGTTTGGTTTCATAGAACAAGTTAGAGTCAAGTGCCCCGTCTAAACGGTTGTACATAGACACGTGAAAAAACATTATGACAGCAGTATATCTATCGAAATTTAAGGAAAAACTACCAGAGCTAAGTAGGAATTACAAATTAAAAGATATAGGCGACCAACTTATAAAATTTACCCGAAAAAATCGGTGAAAATTTAAATTGTCTAGCTACCCTGTGACAGGTGCCCAGTCAGACAGCGGAATCTAAGTACGTGACCCAACCAACAATATGTATTACCAACACAACATCAGTACGGACCATAAACATCACGACCAACAATATGTTCTTACACAATATTCTACTTATGTGCAAGTTAATAAAATACAGAAACAAGGCTCCATCAAAAGATCAAAACGAACTCCATGTGTTGTTACACAAGAAAACACCATTTTGGACGGCGGCCAGAATTCTCCAAATGTCAGTTTGATTAGAAAAAAGCGTTTGAAATTCTCAGTGAGATGTTGGGAGTTTCGCAAATATAGTGTTTTGGTTCTAACTTAAAGAGGGTGCTTTTATAAACATAAGTTTTTCTTTCATGCTGGTTTGGAAGAAAAAAAAAACTTAGAATGTACCACCTGCTTCTCTTCCTGCGCAGATTGTACAAGCCGAACGAGGGAATGGGCGAAATTTGAATCTTGGTAATAGGCGATGCGGCTAGCAACCCATCACTGTTTGGATTCCTTTTCCATCTTAACGCCCACCATCACGCTAAGCGTGGCCTTTGGGTCTTACGGCCCCGGGCTCTGTCTGCCCCGTCAGGGATATAGACGTGAAAATGTATCTGTATCTAAGATTTTGAAATTTTATTGTGAAACCCAGTAGTTGGATTAGAAAAAAAGCGTTTAAAATTCTCAGTGAGATGTTGGGAATTTCGCAAATATACTGTCTTGGTTCTAACTTAAAGAGGAATATTTTACAAACAAAAGATTTTTTTTAATACAAAAACTTTTAGTGTGAGGCCAAAGAAGTTGGATTAGAAAAAAGCGTTTGAAATTCTCAGTGAGATGTTGGGAATTTCGCAAATATAGTGTTCTGGTTCTAACTTGAAGTGGGATCTTTTATAAACATAAGTTATGTGAAAAACAAATCTTTGATATAAACTTTTGTGAGTACAAATTACTTATTTATCATCATCATCATCATTTCAGCCGCATAACGTCCACTGCTGGACATAGACCTCTCCCAAGGATTTCCAAAATGACTGATCTAGAGCGGCTTGCATCCTTGCTTTCGCGAAGCGTAGGACACCCACCCACAAGGTGGTCTGACGACCTGACCAAGGCCGCTGGAAGGCGCTGAATGAAAGTACTTATTAAGACGAAAGAAATAAGCCTATGCGTCATGGAGTTCCGTCGTTTTATTACTGAGTTTTATTGACCACCTTCCGTCTCCGAGATTAAACCCCAGGCATCGTCTATGATAAAATGCTCGTCAAAACAAACGAGTCCTACTTAAGTTATGTGGTTTTATAACCGAGTTCTGTCGACTATTTCCCAACTTTATCATCAGAACAGGTCATTGACTCCAAAATATTGTATTGTTATTCGACTTACACAGTATGCAAAAGTTTAGCTCAATAGGTTGAAGATTTGTAAGTTTTGAACAAAATTGAGTTGTAAGATTCTACTTATACATTAATATAATACTGTTGGTCCTGAAACCATGTAAGGTTTGATCATCAAACCAAGGATTGGTTTGCCCTTTGGGTTGCGGAGGTAAGACGGCAGTCACTATGTGTGAAAACCAGCAACCTCGTCAAATCTCCTTAGTTAGGTAGCGGACCCCGGGCTCTGAAGCGTTACTGCTGAGGATGCAACCGGGAAAATACGCTCGGATGATGATGACAAGATACATTAAACTTTGTAATAATAATAAGTAAAACTATAAGTTCCTTCTTTCACTCGAAAGAACAGTCCAGTTTTGTAAGAATATACCTCCAAACCAGTCATACGAGTAGGTACTCGTTTATCCCATTTGTCCCGTGAGCTTTACCCATTTTTCCATTTTGGCACTCGCTCACGCACTTACGCGTCTAGACCCTTTTTATCCACTTGTCATGATCTTAGGCATAGTTTGGTGTACGCTTTAGGTATCCTTTTTATGGTTGCTGTTTCCAAATAATCACCGATTTATTTAACATTTAATTTCAATCTCTCTTGCCTTCTTGCGATAAAATTCCGTAGATGCGCACTCGCACTTGACAGGCCGTAGCTGAAAACCAGTGAGCTAGTCTTCGAGCAGCACGAAACACTGAACTATGACCTTTTTGGATTGCTGTAGCACACCGATACAAAGTTGTTGATATATGTTCTCAATACGTTGTTTTTACATGTTTTGTTATAAAAATTTTAAATTTCTCTTCTTTATGTGTGTGACTCTATAGTAACATAAGCGGCCAAGTGCGAGTTGGACTCGCCCATGAAGGGTTCCGTAGTAGCAAATAACAATATAAAAGTCTTGTAGTATGTTTTTTTAATTTTTATATTTGAGTTGATTGAATGAAAGGTAAATTGCCGTTTACGATTTATGACGTATTAAAAAAAAACTACTTACTAGATCTCGTTCAAACCAATTTTCGCTGGTAGTTTTCATGGTAATGAACAACATATATTTTATTTAGTTTTATCATTCTCTTATTTTAGAAGTTACGGGGGGGGGGACACACTTTTTTCCACTTTGGAAGTGTCTCTCGCGCAAAGTATTCGGTTTAGAAAAAAATGCTATTAGAAACCTCAATATCATTTTTGAAGACCTATCCATAGATACCCCACACGTATGGGTTTGATGAAAAATAAATTTTTGAGTTTCAGTTCTAAGTATGGGGAACCCCCAAAATTTACTGTTTTTTTTCTATTTTTGTGTCAAAACCTTAATGCGGTTCACATAATACATCTACTTACCAAGTTTCAACAGTATAGGTCTTATAGTTTCGGAAAAAAGTGGCTGTGACATACGGACGGACAGACAGACAGACAGACATGACGAATCTATAAGGGTTCCGTTTTTGCCATTTGGCTACGGAACCCTAAAAACTACAAATAAATGTTTTATCTATCTATTTAGCAGCGAGGAACAGCACTTTTTATTCTGCTATCCTTTTCTGTCGCTCAGAACTAATATTTTCTAGAGCGAGAGAGAGAGAGAGATGAAACGCTTTAGCACAGGACGTGCTAAAGCGTTCCATCGCTCTCTCCCCCAACAAAAAGAGCGGTGTCTTGTCCGTGTATTTGTGTGTCAGGGTGACCCAACGATGACCCATCGTTGCACCTAAACGAATGGACCTATATTTTGATGCGGTTTTTTTTGTATATTTGTAAGCTGACTAGACATCCGTTCAGCGATTCAAAAGTTATTGGTGATAAACGCTTAAAAGTCGGGGTTTTCAAAATTTACCTTGTAAATAAACTTGGGGGAAAGTCCAGCTTTGGTCCCTAAGGAAAAGTAATTTCCATTGTCGGACTGTGTTTCCCCATATTTAAGTATATGTCACTTGATACTTTAACACTTATTACATAGGTAAATCTATACATATAATAAATCAGTAAAAAAAATGTTTATGTACATTGAATATATATAACAGTAATAAGGTAAGAATTAAAAAAAAATCTTTCTGTATTGTAAACGCTAATCTCCGGAAATACTGGACGGATTCGAATGAAACTTTTTTTGATATATAGTTGCTAAGCCTGGGCAACATACAGGGTATAATTGATTTTGGAAAATGGAACACCTGATGCAAAACCATAATGGTCCAGCTAAATTAATAATTTTTATTTATAAGTAATTAAAGTTATTAGTTTAGTTTTAGTTAATTTCCTTGTTTATTTTATTGTAACATGCCGACTAAGTGGTAAAATAAATACATCCAGCTAAATTATAGGAAATATAAAAATGACACCATATCTAAAGTTGTTCTGCCTGATGAGCATTTTCATAAAGTCTACGCAAAAAAGTCGCGAGCTTCGCCTAGTATCCAATATTATTACATCGCCTTTTGATAAATGTTCATCTTCGACGTCCCGACATGTTAGGTTTCTCTATAAATAGCACAAAAGACGTTTGAAGTCTTCGCCATCTAATAATTTCCGAGAAACTCAAGTTCAGATTTTCACAATAGACAGATTACTTAATGATACCTTGCGATTTTTCAAGTGAAAAGACCCGGATTTACCCTAATACATACAGAATGACTTTTTACTCACCAGCTGTATGTTAAAATACTAAACATCTTTCTATAAAAAGGTTATTAAAAATGTAACAAAACATTTCGTCGTCCCACACAAAATCTGCTTGGTTAAGCGCTGATTGGTTGAGAAGCCGATTATTTTTCTTCATTTTTCGTAAATTTGTTTTTGTGGAATGTAATTCAGTATCATAAAAAGGACTTGCGCCAAAAAAGCACGACCCTTTTTGTACTACTAGAGCCATACTTGGCCAGAGCGGGCAGATGAATTTGACCTACACTCTACTCGTTGACCAGATGGGATGGAGAGGTCTCATTGATGTTTAAAAGCTTTGTTTAGCTTGTATTTCCTAAGTCGCCTTCTACGACATCCACGGGAAGACTTGGAGTGGCCCTATTCTACTCTGCCGGAAACCACACTGTGTTTTATTTTATCCCTTAGCCAGGCCTGGCGATTATTTTATCTTTATATACAGATAATGGTGTAGTAGTAGAGTATCGGTTATTCTTCGATCCAAGAACCTATCTATCTACCATACAAACTATTTGATGTGTAAATATGGTTTTGCCTTTATTTATATGGATAAACGCTTGTAGGACAGTGGTTACATAATAACCACAATAAGTTTTTCCAGATAGGCAGAGGTCACATGTTGACCACAAACTTTCGGCGTAAATATTTTAAAGAAAAACAAATATCATGTAAAACCGAAACATATTACATATAATTCAACCTATCTGCTATTATAAAACACAAATAATATCACTTACCGGGATTTTTTTCGCCATAATACTAAAAAACACTTTCAATTTGCACAAAAATTTGCTGTTCGACCAATATTTTGACTTTGACAAGCGAAATGTCAAGTTTTTTTTTCTAGAGGAGTATTTTTTTTTTCGTTCAGAAATCAACTGTATCATAGACAATAGACGGATGACATTTTGCGGTTTCTAGCTAGCATCTGCTCGTCAGAAAAAAAATATTTCTGAGGTGGTTCGCTATGTGATCACTACCTGGCTAAGGGTTATTTTATTTTATGGGAACAACAAACAGCTACATTATAAGTATAGATACAATGCAATTTTACATAAAAATACCTATTAATAACGTAGCCTACAACGTTATTCACAAAATAACAGATAGTTGTCTGGGCTGCTAACTACATACAAACTATTTAATTAATTAACTAAAGAAACACATTTATATACATAAAAACTGGCTTTCTGTGACACAAGATAACATAAGGTAATATAAATAAAATATAATTTAATGTAAATAAAAGATAACATACATAAACCGAAGTAAAATAGGTAAATTACGAAGAAGTTAATTTTTGGAGGACTAGATTTTTAAATTTAAACATACTATGTGCAAAAATATCAATATCTACAAAATCAACATTGTAAGATTCCATCATACGGTGAAGAGGGGCTCTATGTCCACTACTCGTACGACATATACTAACATCAAACAGAGGACGGGGACGAACCTCCATCATTACAGCTTTCCTGGGTACATTATAGCGCAATCCATTCACAATTTCAATACAGTCAAAAAGGTTGTTTATTATTTTATATAGGGTAGATACTTCAAGGTATTTGCGTCTGTCACTAAGAGTGAGCATTGTATTTATCAAGTAAAACAGGATAGGGCAAGTAGCATTTGAAGTTGTGTTGAATAATGATACCCATGCTGGTCTGGGAGAAATTTAAAAAAAAATTAGAATGTACCAGCTGCTTCTCTTCCCACGCAGATCGTAAAAGCCGATCGAGGGAATAGGCAAAAATGCAAATCATGTTAACAGGCGATGCGGCTAGCAACCCATCACTGTATTGATTGCTTTTCCATCTTCTCGCCCACCATGACGCTAAAAGTGGCTTTTGGGTCTTGCGGCCCTGGGCTCTGCATAGAACCGCAAGACCCAAAATGCTCTGTCTGCCCCATTAGGGATAAAGAAGTGATAGTATGTATGTATGTATGTATGATACCCATATCCACTGATGTAATCCGCTTACTGAAACCAGCCTTGGAAATCCCACATCCACTCCAACTAGATTGAACATTCTTCAAAGGCAACTAGTTCCTGACGGCAATTTAACTTTGTGATGTTCATTATTTGCTTACAGGTAGCATAAAATAAAGCTAGCTACAGAAAAGTGAACAAACGCTTCTTTTACCCGCTAGCGCTTATTTACGTTACTTTACCCCTGACGCCAAGCCTATAAAACTGGTACAATTGGGTATTTTCCTAAGCCAAGAATAAATTATTTTATACTGATAACAAAATAAAACGTCGCAAAATAATGCCACTTGTCTTTGAACATATCCATTTTAACGTGATTTTAAATTTATTATTGCAGAAAAACTGATAATAAGAACTCTATTTGACTCCAAAAAACTGTGACGTCATCTGCCTGTATTTCATACAAAATATCATAGACACTGTTTGTTTTGACATTTAGAAAAAGTATCTGATTTGACTTGTTGGAAAATAGCGTATTTAAAGTCTAATTTTTAATTCCGTAGAATTCTGACATTTCATAAGTGTTGCTACTAAAAAAGTTCTCCAACTAAAAAGGGAACGCGTATAAGGGCGATAAAAAATTTAATTCTTGATTAATTTTAATGTTTTACCAAGATAATGATACACTTTAAACTTTCTGGTATGTTTAAAATGCTATAACATTTTTTAATACCGAATTATCAAAGTTATATTTTTAAGTAATTTTAAGTCAGCAGGTTATTTTTCTTTCCCTGGCATCACTCCCTACTAACTCATGTATCATCAACCTTTTTAGCCAAAAGCTTAATACATTTTTTTTTTCATAATCCATAAAGCACAAAAATTAAAAAATAAAGTATGCGGCCATCAGCTGTCACGTCACGACTGTCACATTGATTGTTATATTTGTTATCTTTCTGTTAAGTTTTTTCTTGTTGAAAAAAACTTTTTTCTTAACTGATTTAGATTAAATTTGATATGGAGATAGTTTAAGAACCTGGAAAGGACGTATAAGCCATTCACCCACAAATTGACCGCGGTGGAAAGCTAATTGTATTTATTTGTATGTATGTTTGTTAAATCAAATAGTTTTCACAGTTGTTCGTATTTTATGTCGGTTATTCAACTGTTCCTGATGAAAATATTACTTGCTGTAAATCCTCTTTTGATTTGGAGCACCGCACTAAATTAAATGGTTACATTCACTAACAAATAAAATGTGTAGACTCAGATGTTCACACTCTTATTGAAATATGGAATTTAATAAAAAATGTGCCCGGCCAAAAAGGTTTATGATCTCTGAATGTCAAAAAATGACAGCTGTCAGAATTCTACGGAATTAAAAATCAGACTTTAGGCAACTTTAGTCGTCACTGGCGTCTTAGTCACACACAGCCGATTTGCAATTAAAAGTGGCGGAAAACAACAATGGCGCTCAACAGGTTAACCCCTGACGCAAAAAATGGGATGTTACAAATTGACGGGTCTGTCTGTCTGTGATAGATAGATAAAGACTTTATTTGTACCAACAAAGGCATACAATACAATACAATAATTAATCGTAGCTCTAAACGAATGGACCGATTAAGACGCAGGTTTTTTATTTGAAAGCTGACGTGATTGAGATGGTTGGTTGCAGTCAAAGATAATATAATTACTAACGTTACGTAACAGATACCATATATCCTAGTGCCAACTATTATTTGCCAGGCAAATTAAAAACAACCTCGGCTTTCAAGCGTTAACACCCAATAACTTTTAAAATATCACTATAAACCACAGCAAGGGAACTTGCTTTCACGTAAAAAAAACCATTTGTTTTAGCCCTACGATGCCATAGACAGACAGACATTAGAATAAAACTTATAACACCCCTCTTTTTGTAGAGGTTAAAAAGATATGTGAACATTTACACGTAACTGCAAACAAGCAACTTTCATTCTGATTTGCGAGGGCAAACTTTCGCCGGAAAATATTTGCCTTTCAATACCAAGATTATCCAGCGAACAGGCGGACCGAAAGTTTCCTTGTAGAATACACTTAGATTCGGACCCGTTCACTTTCTAGGTGTTGCTTTTTTACTGCCGACAAAAATGCATTAAAAGCCCAACGCAGACGACAGATTAATCCGCACTTTTTAAGGTCACAGCACACTTATCAACTCGTAACCGGAACGTAAACGTATCAACCCGAGCAGCTCAGTATTCTTTGTATGAAACTCCCTACTGCAACGCACACTATTCGGATTCGTAACGTAAACGCCTCGCCTCGGGACCAGTTCACGAACCGCTTTGCTGGTCGGTCAACAAGCGGGCTCCGCGCTTGCGGCTAGTCGTCCGCGCGCTTACGCCTCTCCGTGTGCGAGCTGACATCTCTCCGTTTCCTCGCACTCATGATTGCCAACTCGCGTATTGTGAACCGAAACATAACCGTGCGCTACATTTTACGTTTGGATTCAAAATGATCTAGTGCCAGCCAGGACCAAAGTGGCCGGCGAGCGGTAAGCGCGGCGTCGCCCAGCCGTAGTTGAGTTGACCGCGAGTCGACGTTGCGAAGCTGAGCCAGTTTGATTACGTGCCTACGTCAGGTTGAAGCCTGGTTGACCGCGCGGCGAAAGGCGATACGGTGTCGATCCCTTTCCGAGTTGATAAGTGTGCTGTGGCCTTAAAAAGTGCGTCACGGATAGTCTGTCATCTGCGTTGGGCCAAAAGGTCATTATCATAATGCTTATCACCTAAGGGGCAGAATTGCCGCAAACGGCAGACTCTTCCTTGCAGAGTCGTGTAGACCATCCTAGGCTAAGCATGTTGTACGTAGGTTATGATGCCGCACCTTGACCTATCTACATGACCTGTACATAATAGACATCTTCTTCTTCTTCTTCCTCCTCTCCTCATCCCACATTATGTGGGGTCGGGACAACATGTAGGTTTCTTCCATTTTCCCCTATCCTGAGCCAGCTCCGATGTTATATTTCGTTTTCCCATATCCTCCCTCACACATTCCAACCACCTTTTCTTTGGCCTCCCTCTATTTATTGTTGGTTATGGTGCCGCACCTTGACCTATCTACATGACCTGTACATAATAGGCATGACCAAAAAAAAAACATTTTTGGTCCATCGGTTAGATTATTAAAAAATATTGTACACGTATTTTTCATTTTCTCTGAGAAACCAAAAATGACAAAGATACAGCGCATTGAAATTTTGCGTGACGTCACACTTAAGCACGATTTTTACTTAAGTGTGACGGCGCAAGCCCCCACTCCGGAACTTTGACGCTCCGTATCTTTGTGATTTTTTTTTTAGTAAACTGAAAAATACTGGTTCATTATTTTTGGATAATCTAAAAGACGGATTAATTACAATCATACTTTTTGGACCCTGTCGTCACCCCTTTTCTGGGTAGCTAAATCGGCCACTTTCGTCACTTAGCCGATAGATAGATAAATTAACTGTAGGTGTTTATTGTCAGATATTTTACTTTTCCGAGTACATTTGCACTTTAAAACCAAATATTTCAAAAACGAATCCCTAAATCGAAAAATTGTGTTCACAAACTCACAATAATTTTGAAAGACCTTTTCAACGTTACTCCACAGAATGGGTAGTCAAGAAAAAACAATTTACTCCCATTTTACTTGTATGGGAGAAACACTAAACATTTTTTTTTCAAGATTTTATTTTACCACTTTTTTGGCCTAAAAATAACTAACTGTAGCCGCCGGCTTCGCTCCTCGTGGGAATTCCGGGATAAAGAGTACACTATGTCCTTCCCCGAGTCTCAAACTATATCCATACCATATTTCATCCAAAATGGTTCAGTAGTTACAAACAAACAAATATACAAACTAACTTTCGCATTTATAATATTAGTAGGAAGTAGGATTGGCATAAATAATAAACATACCCATATTACCCATACCTAATTACAGATTTCAAGTACTTATAGTCTCTGAGTAAAACTGCGGACGGACAGACAGACACACCTGGCGAAACTATAAGGGTTCCGTGTTTACTACGGAATCCTAAAAAGTGATGTACAGCGCAAAGGGGTGACTTATCTATGCTTTAGGGCGGAAAGACGAGACGTATGTGTGCAAGACTTTGGAATCTATTGTGAACACGTGTGACCTTCGGCTCTGGATTAAAGCTTTACATAAATTTAATGCTGATTTTCACGTTAGGTATTCTATATAACGTGGAAGGGACATCCCCGTAATAAACCACAGGCTATACTGGATCACTTTAACCCTTTAAATGTCGGACTCCCGGAGCGGGCGTCTGATGTATTGTTTTACTATTGTGTCTGCTATGCCGACATTTGAAGGGATAGTATAATAAAATTAAAATGACCGTCAAAAACTAAATTAAAAAGGAAATAGGCATATCCATTCAAAAGAGTGCAGCCGTCCGGGCAATTTGTATGGGAATATCGTTTGTTTTTTTTTATGTTTTGGTTAATATTTTATGTAAAACAATAAATACCACTGAGAAGAAATATCTTTTTAAAACAGCAAGCAAATCGTAATTTACTTTTTAAATATAAGAGTGGGAGCGTGGTGGGGATATCTCACTTTCTCTTTCGTACGCGGGGGACCTCACAGCTTGACGTAGAGTGCTGTATATGCATCCTTTTTAGGGTTCCGTTCCCCAAGGGTAAAAACGGGACCCTATTACTAAGACTTCGCTGTCTGTCCGTCTGTCCGTCTGTCTGTTACCAGGCCGTATCTCAAGAACCGCGATAGCTAGACAGTTGAAATTTTCACAAATTATGTATTTCTGTTGCCGCTATATCAACAAATACCAAAAAACAAAATAAAATAAATATTTAAGGGGGGCTCCCATACAACCAACACGATTTTTTATAGATAATGGTACGGAACCCTTAGTGCGCGAATCCAATTCGCACTTGGCCGGTTATTCTGTTACTTGACAGTTTTTCCTTCCATAAGAATGTAAAAGCTTATAACTTGCTTATTTTTGGGCAGGATAAAAACATCATTTTGTTTGTGGTTTCGGATTATGTTACAAATTGATATGAATGATAAAGATAATCGAGATAAACACCGTAATGTGGACCCAGCTTAAAGGGAGGCGCCTTGGTAGTAGTATGTTTAAACGCTTCTAATCCCATAAAGGAAATTATTCACATCGACTGAGAACATTGAACACCTTTCGACATGATTTACCCTTCCATCTAAGGTCGCATAACCTCTCCAATTATACCCTAAACTTTCTCCCAGCAACAATTTGAACCTCGTTAGTGCCCAAATACCCTTCAGTGACTAAAGACTCGATATCTTTTGAATAATAAAAGGACATTTCTACAGTAACGTCCTCAATTTTATTATTACATGTATTCGGTTTCTCTTTCACAATACTCCACGGGTCAGAAAGCAAGTACATATTCAGTAGAATTCAATGTCAAACTCAATTATATCTTTGTGAGCAATATATGTTAACTTCTTAGAATTTCGCACAATGATTTCTGTTTACAAGGTTTAATTACGTTCTTATGTATGTTAGGTATGTAAATAAGACGCAGTTGGAAAATTGTCTTTGAGTCTTTGTTATGTATCTATGTAATGTATGTTCTTTATGTGTATATGTTGTATTCATACGAGTACTTAGATATACAACAAAGACAGGCATATTCTAAGTGTAATAGCCGATCGGCTTGACAGTCCGCTTATGAGGGGGCTCATTGATCGAACCCGGTCCCTCTTAGTTATAAAATATTAGCTAATATGGTTTGTATGAGCGCTGTGCACTTGCAACTATGATCTTTGCAAAATAATTTTAGACAGATTTCATTACTAACATAGAATAAGTACCATTGTTACTAATCCCTGGGCCTATGTTGTCTTAAATAAAGTTATTATTATGGTTGTTTTTCCATTTGGAATTCTCAGGCAATGCCTGGTACTTTTGAAGTCAACACAATTATTATTATTATTATTATAAGCCAATTTTATAATAAATGAAACTGACTTCGCGATATAGTCCGCCTGAAATTTTGACGTTAAAATTATAAACGACATTAGATTTCAATGATACAAAGCCTAAATATTGCTCCAAGTTGAGCTCAATCTATTTGTGTAAATCACAATAAAATCTGTTTAGTAATTTTGGTGACTATTGTGATTTTTATATGTCGCAAGGAAATAAGGATACCAAGGATTTCACGAAATCCCTAGGGATACAACGAAGTCAAGGTAGATGTCGAGTATTCTTGTTTATTACGTGTTTTTACTAAAATGGTTAGTGGTATGACAAAATGCTAATAATTTGTATTTTCA
Source organism: Acrobasis consociella (assembly GCA_963555685.1). Taxonomy (NCBI): domain Eukaryota; kingdom Metazoa; phylum Arthropoda; class Insecta; order Lepidoptera; family Pyralidae; genus Acrobasis; species Acrobasis consociella. The sequence goes on from OY743118.1 coordinate 3,795,884, forward strand.
GTGATATGTCTATCTCTAAACTAAATCTAGAAAAACCCTTTTTACTTTTTCATACCCAAGGGGTAAAAACGGGAACCTATTACTTAATCTACCTAAAAATGACCCTATAACGACTCTAGTGTCCGTCTATTTGTCTGTCTGTTTGTCACCAGGCTGTATCTCATGAACCGTGTTAACTAGAGAGTCGAAATTTTCACAGATGATGTTAAATACATCAGTGAAAATTTCGACTGTTGCTGCTATAACAACAAATACTAAAAACAGAATAAAAAAAATATTATAATAAATGATACAGAACCCTTTGTGCGCGAGTCCGACTTGCACTTGGTCAGTTATTTGTGTTATGTTAACCTTTTCCATAACCAGTGATGACTTATGGCTCTGAAACATGGTCCCTTACTATGGGTCTCATAAGAAGGCTCAAGGTCGTGCAACGCGCTATGGAAAGGGCTATGCTCGGTGTTTCTCTACGTGATCGAATCAGAAATGAGGAAATTCGTAGGAGAACTAAAGTCACTGACATAGCCCAGCGGACTAGCTCGTTGAAATGGCAGTGGGCGGGACACATAGCGCGACGAACCGATGGCCGATGGGGCAAAAAGGTTCTCGAATGGCGACCACGTACAGGCAAGCGAAGCGTAGGACACCCACCCACAAGGTGGTCTGACGACCTAACCAAGGTCGCTGGAAGGCGCTGGAAGCAAGCCGCTCTAGATCGGTCATTTTGGAAATCTTTGGAGAGGCCTATGTCCAGCAGTGGACGTTGTGCGGCTGAAATGATGATGATGATGATGATGATGATGAACCTTTTCCCATATTTTTATTTTAATAAATTTATTAAATGTAGGTACAAACACGTGTTTTCTAATGTCATAATGATGACAGAGTCATTGGGTTAGTATTTCAACGAATCTTGCTTTGAAGCTCGTCTGATTTGCCCTTTAAAAAGTCGGCATAGCAACTATATACAACTTTCGGGCCAAACTTGTTAAAGACTCGTCCCAAACTTTTAAACAGTCTATAAAGGAGGCTCAATCGGGAAGTTTTATTGAGTTATTTTTAATTAAAGGGAGGTAAGTAACCTTCCTGTTGTAAAGCAGCGATAAAGGTTATGCGTAATAAGCCTTGGAGCTCGACAGACTGAGATGGCACTTCATAAGAGCTTCAGAGCTAAAAGTTTTATATTAATTTGCTCGGTTGTTAAGTAGGTTTATTGAGAAAAAAGAAATAACAACAAAAAAAACTAAACGAAATTAAACTAAGCTATAAAATAAACTTATACTAAATTATGCTAAATTAAAATAAGCGGCCAAGTGCGAGTCGGACTCGCCCATGAAGGGTTCCGTAGTAGCAAATAACATAATATAAAAGTCTTGTAGTATGTTTTATTTAATTTTTATATTTGGGTTGATTGAATGAAAATTAAATTGCCGTTTATGATGATGACGTATTAAAAAAAAACTACTGGCTAGATCTCGTTCAAACCAATTTTCGCTGGTAGTTTTCATGGTATTGAACATCATATATTTTTTTTAGTTTTATCATTCGCTTATTATAGAAGTTACGGGGGGGGGACACACTTTTTTCCACTTTGGAAGTGTCCCTCGCGCAAAGTATTCGGTTTAGAAAAAAATGCTATTAGAAACCTCAATATCATTTTTGAAGACCTATCCATAGATACTCCACACGTATGGGTTTGATGAAAAATAAATTTTTGAGTTTTAGTTCTAAGTATGGGGAACCCCCAAAATTTACTGTTTTTTTTCTATTTTTGTGTCAAATCCTTAATGCGGTTCACACAATACATCTACTTACCAAGTTTCAACAGTATGGGTCTTATAGTTTCGGAAAAAAGTGGCTGTGACATACGGACGGACAGACAGACAGACATGACGAATCTATAAGGGTTCCGTTTTTGCCATTTGGCTACGGAACCCTAAAAAAACATCTTTTCCTTGCGGCATGGTTGCAAGAACGCTGGCTGCGTTTCCTCGCTGGATAGCAATGCTGATGCGTTGAGCGAAAAAGCTTTTAGCTTTTGCACTGAAATTATATTTTAACAAAATGACCTTCATTGTGAGATAAATTTATCCTACATTTAATTTAAAAAAAATGACTTTTGACTTTGAAACAGGTGAAGGACAAGGTTAACGTCGTGTTGACATCATGCTTAATTAATAATTGTGACATAACAATGTATTCTCAGTCCACATATCTAATTTTAATATCAGTATAATTGTAAGTCGATGTTCTTGGAGAAAATGCTGCAGTACAGTTTGTTACCGCTTCTTTTGCACTTGCGCTTAGGAAGCGGCAGTAAACTTAGCTGTAAGTAAATGATCAAATGAATGATGATAAAAATGATGAATCTGACGTCAACATTTAACTTTTAAGAAATCGAAGGAAATAGAAAAAAAAAGACGTGTGGCACTCGGGGACTGCCGCGGTAAAGCTATTGCATTAAGGTGGTTCCGTTCGGTCGGTGAATTTTTACAAGGAAGGACGGCAACGTCGCAAACGGACGACGGAGACGAAGCGGCAACCTACATGGTAGGCGGAGTGGGAAGCGTAAGGTTTTTTCGTTACGGAATTTCTGGATTCGGTCCCCGCGCTCAAGGCCCGCGATAGAAGCTATGCAATAGCTTAAAATGACAATTAAGTATCAAGTGATAGAAATATCCAAAGATAAACAAATGATTTTTACTTTTGTTTAAAGCGAAGTAAAACGTCTAGCAGACAATAGAGAAGAAATCTTATCTAACGACAAGAGCATAGCTCTTAAACAATACACATACATATTTATCCAAACCATAAGTTTAATTTCCGGACAAAACTTAGGTAGTTGACCTCCGTGGCGTAGTGGTCACCATGCTAGTCCGCCACCCAGAGGTCCCGGATTCGATTCCCGGTCAGGGCAAGTTGGAGAATGGCCTTTTTCAAATTGTCCTGGGTCTTGGGTGTTTATCTATATATGTATTTGTTATTTGTTATAAAATATAGTATCGTTGAGTTAGTATCCCATAACACAAGTCTCGAACTTACTTTGGGGCTAGCTCAATCAGTGTAATTTGTCCCTATATATTTATTTATTTATTTACTACTGACTCGATAATCCGGGTAACGAGAAGTACAATTAATTCCGTGAGGTCATAATCCTGCTGACCTCAAGCCCATAAGCTCGGGACGAAACGGTCCCGCCTTTGGAATATATTTCATCTATTATTAATATATTACTTACATCTATTATTAATATTAACATCCATTATTAATATTTGAAAGCCCTCTAAGAATAGTTTGTTACTGAATTTATTAGTGCAAACTCGAAATGTTGCATTGAGGAATAGTGAAGACTTGTGTTTATTAAAATTAATAACCAGCCAAGTGCGTGTCGGGTCACGTGCTGAGTAGTTTCCGTGGTTGCAAATGTTGACTTTGAGTTCACGCGACTAAAAACTTCAGAAAAATTAATTTTCTATTAAACTAGAGGCAACGCGCGGTTTCACCCGCGTTAACCACACGAGTAAGTCGCAAGCGTGATGCAATATAGCCCATAGCCTTCCTCGATAAACGACCTATCTAATACCGAAAGAATTTTTCAAATTGGACCTGTGCTTCCTGAGATTAGCGCGTTCAAACAAACAAACAAACAAACAAACAAACAAACAAACAAACAAACAAACAAACTCTTCAGCTATATAAGTATATGGATTTGTATGAAACTGGCCTTTTCCGAGTAAATTTTATAACTAAGTTGGTCGCCTATAACTTTTTAATCTGTATACCTATTTAGCTATTTAACTGCCTCCGTGGTATAGTGGTTAGAGCGTTCGGCTCATACCCGGAGGTCGCGGGTTCGATTCCCGGCGGGGGCAACGACTTTGTGTTGTTGTCCTAGTTTGGTTAGGACATTGTAGGCTGATCACCTGATTGTCTGATAAGTAAGATGATCCTTGCTTCGGAGGGCACGTTAAGCCGTCGGTCCCGGCCACTGTCTTTGACATTGGTCGTTATCTAAAACCATGTCAGAGGCCTTTAAGGCGGTTTTAAAACTCTGACACTAGTGTTAGTCACTAACACACACGATAAGAAGAAGATCTGTATACCCTACTTAGATCTGAAAGTTTTCCTTTAAATTTCAATATATCAGATAGAGAAGGGGTAGCAGACAACTGACACTTACAAAAATTCGCAAACCAAGTCATAAACGGCTTCCTAAATCGAAAAATGGTGTTCAAAATAGAAACAGGGTAAAAATAGTGATGGGTTGTTAGCCACATTGCCTATTGATATGATTCAATCGCCTATTCCCTGGATTAGCATTTACCATCTAAACGGGAAGAGTAGCAGCTGATATATTATTAGTTCTTACTCTCTCCAAGCTTAGAAGAATATTAAAATTACGCACGTAAATTATTCTCAATTTATTTAAAACAAGTTTATCAACAAACTGCTTCCGGAATATGAATTTAAACATAAACCACTAACTAAATGAGTTACGGCTAAACTGCGAGCGAGTATTTAAAATGAAAATGCACTAAATTTCCTCTTATCCTAGAAATCGCTTTAATTTTGCCATAATTATCTCTAGAGTCTGCGTTCATTTTGTGGAAAATTACTTATGAAGAGTAAATTCATATTTTTATTTATAAAAAATATAAGTTTCTCTGCTGTGTCTGATGGAAGAGATTTCTTATGAAATAAGCAGTACTTATGTACTTATCGTGTTCTTTCTCTGCTTTTATTTTGTTAACATGAATTTCTAAATTTTAAAAACTAAAAACCGACTTCTGTACCAAACTAGATAAAAGTTCCTGAACAAGAGGTAAAGTTTTTGAGTATCGAGGAATATATACATTCAAAACTATAACCGGCTCCTTTTTTGAAGTCGGTTAATTAAGAAATTTCATCCTGTTTTGGGAAAAAAGAAAAATTTAGAACGTACCACCCCCACTTCTCTTCTTTACACCATTTGTGATCACCAAGGTGATGATGAAGGTGATACTGGGCGTGATACCCACCCAAGTGCGTATCACGCCCAGTATCACCTGTCAGTGGTTTCAAAACATCAACCCTGTTCAAACATTGACACAAGTTTCATTCGGTGACACATCGATTTCCTCAAAACCGGGTTAATGACGCAAGAAAGATGTTAAAGTACATCAGGCTGTTCATCGCAGCCGGCGGCTCGTAACGATGGGAACGCGTTATTTTTATCGATATTGTTATCCGGCGGCCGGTTATCCGTAATCCCAGTTTGGGAATATCGGCTTTTTTGACGGTATGTTATTGGATATGTGTTTTTATGAAATTTATAGCTATTTTAAGTAAATAATAATTTGGCTTAAAGTAATATTTACAATGTTTGTCATATGTATACGTTTTTAGGTCTCAGTCTAGAGTAAAGTATTTGTTAAGTCTTAAGATTTAAGAATGAAATGTTTGTCACCTTAAAAAGTGATAGCTAAACCAGTTTTGCTTCTTGAAATTTGTTTATTAGATACTTACAAACTTTTGTTAAAATTAGCAGAACAATGTAGTTTTAATTCAAACACATTTTAACTACTAGTAGCCCAGTAAGCCCTAGTTCAGCAGTTTTTCCATTTTGGTAATGTGTAGCAAACATTTTTGCTACCAGCAACCATTCTTTTTTCTCAGTGTATAATAAACAATAGTCAATTAAACGCGTAAAAAACATATAATGATCCAAACACAAGCGTGCTTTGCGTATTGTATATTTGATTGTATTTTTTAAGACTGCGTTGAGTTTTTTGAAATCTCTTTGTAATGCCAAGCTAAGCTAAACATTATTAAAAGGATCACGAAATACATTTAACTAAATAAAAGGACATGGTTAAATTTTGTAAGTCATGGAAGGCATGGATATTGTAAAAGACGACTTAGGAAATACAACTAAACAAACATCAAAACACTCTCCCCATCTGGTATTACAGAGAGGGTCGTGCTCTTGCAGTGGAGACAAAAAGACCTGATGATGATAATGATGCAAATTGAAAAGACCCAGAAACCACGATAAGCTGTAAAACAATTGGCTACATCACATTGGCGGTTGTATCCTTATTTACTCCCAAAAACCGGATCGATGATGCAAGGAAGATGTTAAAGTGTACGTCATCATGCTTCATCGCAGCCGGCTGCTTGTAACGATGCGAACGCGTTATTTTGATCGATGTTGTTATCCGGCTGCCGGTTATCTGTAATCCTAGTTTGGGAATATCAGCTTTTTTGACAATATGTTTTTTAAAATGTGTTAGGCACAATGTTTTTTATATATTACAATTAACCAAGAGTTATTCTTCGTCATAACAAAGGAAGAAAAACTTTTATTTAAAATATACCTACTTTACATGAGCATGATCCGAGGTCCTTAATTACACACACAATGTAAGTATGCGTGTATGTGTAGGTAACACATACACGCATACTTACAGTATACAAATAAAAAAAAACAAATGAAATCGATGTTGGTTTGCTTTCGGTGTGTGCAAGTATGTTTCGATAAAACAAATAGTACTAGATACTAGATAGTACCATAGAACATGGAAAAAATATGGATATTCGTAAGAGCAAAATAAAGTAGAGGATCAATGCTATCTAACATACAAACAAATAGTTGAAGTTAAATTGTATCAATTTCTAAATATTTCTGGGTGTGAGCACATAATTAATAATAGTATTACATACATAACGGAAACTCGCACCGTCCCCTGCAATCCGGCGTCTCCTCAACCCCTCCCCCGTCATTGGGCCATGTAAGCGCCTGTAAAACAGGGTTCTTGCTAGTTGCACGTTTGACGTAACGCGAGTCACTTAGGATTATTGAATCATAATGGTGAGAAACTCCGCATATTATCATTGTTTATCCACGGAAAACAATAAAGAACGAAAATTTTATAGATTTCCCAGTGATGAAAACAGGTAAGCAAAGCAACAAATTCTGTGGCGGCGACCCTGATTGTTTAACTGTAGTAGTACTAGGTATATATGCTGCTACATTTCTATGAAGTGCAATACCTGTGGTGTTAGGTAACGATAACAACAAATTTGACAACATTCACCGATTTTATTCTTGGCTCACTTCAATATCAGACTTCAAGTAACCGTTCTGTATGCCGATCACTCCAAAGCCTTTGATAAAATTTATCATGAATTATCACTGGAAAGGCATTGAAGAGCTAGTGTGAATGGCGTCCTGTTCCGATGGATAAAATCATATATCACAAACCGATCCCAAGGGGTTTCAATCAGAGGATTTATATCTGATTAACAAACTATTCCTTCCGGTATTCCCCAAGGATCCCATATCGGTCCCTTATTATTCAACCTATATATTGAGCATAGTCACTTACTCTAGTACAAAATTGATACCTACTGTAATGTATTAACGTAAGTAATGTAAGTAACTGCCTCCGTGGTGTAATGGTTGGAGCGTTTGGCCCGGAGGTCGTGGGTTCGATTTCCAGCGGGGGCAACGACTTTGTGTTGTTGTCCTAGTTTGGTTAGGACATTGCAGGCTGATCACCTGATTGTCTGATAAGTAAGATGATCCGTGCTTCGGAGGGCACGTTAAGCCGTCGGTCCCGGTCACTGTCTTTGACATTGGTCGTTACCTAAACCATGTCAGAGGCCTTTAAGGCGGTTTAAAAACTCTGACACTAGTGTTAGTCACTAACACACACGATAAGAAGAAGAAGAAGTAATGTATGTAAATGTATGTCGCCAAAATAGAATTTTAAAAAAGTGTTAAAAAATTGAAAAATTCTAATCAAAAAACTTGAGAGGTGTCAAGGGACACCGAACGAAGTTCCTTTCGATTAATTAGGAGAGAGAGAGACAGAGAAACACGCGCACGCCGCGCGGCTTACAACTATAGCAAAAAGTGTCGTTACAACTTTTGGTCTTAATTTTTTCCGTCTCCTTTCGCAACGCGTGATAAGGAACTTCGTTCAGAAAGACAAATAATATAGGGTAAACTTTTAGTCATTGGGTGCTTACAGAGTCATTGGACACAATTAAACCTTATTGTTAAGATTTTATTGTGTTTTGTCCACTTTGTACAGCTGATTCACTATCTTTTTATACTCTGTTGCTTCAGTGTTCCCATTTCGAAAGCAACCTTAGGCAAAAGGTTTTATTGTATTTTGTCCAATGACTGTTAGCGTCCAATAACTGAAACTTTACCCTATTTTCATTCAAAGTCTTACCCTTATATCATCCGTTTTAGTAGAATTTCAACCTGAAACTTGTTAAAAAGCCTTCTTAGCTCTATAGGGCAGTAAATAACGTCTTAGTGCCCATAAAAGGGGAAGGGATGCCTCCTTAAGATTTATATACATTCGATCATTCAATTACAAGAACTTTCAATTTGGCTGGTGGTAAATCGGAGCCAATTAAGTGTGGTTATCGATGGTGCAAATAAATAAGATTGAAATTAGACATTGGATACTATTTGTTTGTTTCTAATTGGTTTTAAAGGTTTTTATTTATAACACAGATTAAAATAAAATAAAAACTAGTCACTCACTAGCTACTGTTAAAAGATTTATGTTTTATTTAAGACACGTTCACGACACGTATTGTTCTAATTTAATTTAAATTAATGTTATTCCAGGCTATATTTTGTTTATCATAATTGCGTTATGTAACTCTATACTGACGTCGATAAATAACTTTGACGTCGCGTCGATTTGACGTCAGCAATAGTGATGTGGATTGGTAAAAAAAAACCATTTCTGTTCCTGTTTCCAATCTCGTTCCCATTCCCGTTCCCAAATTTTCTAATGCGAGAGAGAGAGCGACGGAATGTTTAAGCATGGCCTAGGTAGGTCACCCTATTTCATACCCTATGGGTTGAATTTTAAAAAATCCTGAAACAGGTATTTACATGTTTACCGCCAGAAGTACTCCTGCGAAGTTTCGAATTAAATGGTGTAACGATTCTTGTTTTTCCATACAAACTTTGGACTCCTGTTTCACCCCTTTAGGGGTTGAGATTTAAAAAATCCTTTCTTAGTGCACCCCTAGACCTCTTCTTCATTTTGACTCCATATTCCTAGACCTATATGCCAAATTTGGAGTCTCTAGGCCCAGCGGTTGGGCTGTGCGTTTTTATGTCAGTCAGTCAGTCAGTTATTCAGTTTTTTTTTTTTATATTCTGCTGTTTTCGACAAGAAAATCTTGTAATTAATGTTATTTGTTGTCCCTATAAAATATTGTCCGAAAACAAACTTAGCTAAATAGCCTTCATGGCTTATATTAGATTAAGGACAACGGCAAAGGTCAAAACACATTGGAGCCATTCTGCGAGCATTCGACTGTGTCCAACCGCTTGCATGTCAGCTGTTACTATATGCAAACTTTGCTAGCAAGAGGGTCGATTGTGCCAGCTCAGTTATATTCAAAATTGTAGCGCTGTAACATAGGGGTTTCATGTTTTTACTGGCGTAATCACAAAATCCGTCCAGGCGTCTCCGAATAATTGGTGAACATACATAAAAAATTATCACGACGAACGGTCAACCCCTCCTTTTTGGAAGTCGGTTAAAATAAATGTAAAGGCATCGACAATAAGAACTGATTTTTTAAAATAATTCTAGCATTGATACTTTTATATTACTGTTACCAAGAAACAATCAGCATGCTTTTCCATTGTTTTATGTAGTACTAGCCGAAGCCCGCGACTTCGTTCGCATGGACTTTGTCTCTGGAAAATGCTTATCAGGCTGAACAACTTTTGGTTAGGCGTAATTTTTACATTTCTTTTAGTTTAACTGCATCATCATGGTTGCGTATCAGGAGTTCCATTTTCCAAACCATTTTCAAAACAGCTATATAACAAAAGAGTATTTCTGAAGATTAGCGTGTACAAACTGACAAACAGAACAGATTTTTTTAAAATTCCTACTCTATAACTATGTCTTCGTCGCCCTAAATATTTTTGAAAGTATATTCAATGTACAGACACATTTTTTACTGTTTTATTGTATGGTTAGATGTATTTGTTATAAAATATAGTATCGTTGAGTTAGTATCCCATAACACAAGTCTCTAATTACTTTAGAGCTAACTCAATCAGTGTGATTTGTCTGCATTACATTTATATCAAAGATGTTTATATATTACTAACTGTGCCCGCGGGCTTCGCTCCCCGAGAATTTCGGGATCAATAGTACTCTATGTCCTCAAACTATATCCATACCAAATTTCATCCAAATCTGTTCAGTATTTGAAGCGTGAAGAGGTGACAAAGAAACAAACAAATATACAAACTCACTTTCGCATTTATAATATTAATAGGATAGTAGGATTAGTAGGATAAGATTAAAAGCTCTAGATCGGTCATTTTGGAAATCTTTGGGAGAGGCCTATGACGTTGTGCGGCTGAAATGATGATGATAATGATTTATTATATTATTTACTAGCCGAAGCCCGCGACTTCGTTCGCGTGGACTTTATGTCTCTGGAAAATGCTCATCAGGCTGAACAACTTTTACTAAGGCGACTTTTATATCTCATAAAGTTTAGCTGGACCATTATGGTTCTGCATCAGGCGTTCTATTTTCCAAAATCATTTATACCCTTTATGTTGCCCAGGCTTAATAACTATATAACAAAAAAAGTTTCATTCGAATCCGTCTAGTATTTCCGGAGATTAGCGTGTACAAACAGACAAACAGACGGACTTTTTTTTAAATTCTTACTCTATTACTACGTCTCCATCGCCCCCAATATTTTTTTTTTTGGAAATATATTTAATGTACAGACACTTTTTTTTCTGTTTTATTATATGTATTATATGTATATAGATTTATCAGAACAAAATAAATCATCAAAGTGAAGGAAGTAGTTAAAATTCCGCGCCTTACACAACGTCCCCTAAAGCCCCCATTTGCAGACCTTCAAACTCCCAACTTAAAAACGTTACACGCCCCAGTCACGCCAAAAAGTGTTTCGGTAACTTTCGAAGATGCCGCGTCATTTGGTACAAAGGAAAAGTTGCGGAAATCTTCCGAGAAAATGTTTTAACACCAAAAATTCCTCTATTAAGGGCGCGCTCACGTCATTTCGTCGCTTTATATCAATTAATCGTGTGAACCATAGATCACTTAACGTCATAGACAGGGCAATCATGCACACCCACGACGTAGGGTTGTCTCTCTTGGGAGATAACAGTTTTAACGTCAAGAAAGTGTTGCGTTGTCACTGTCTTGTTTGTCTTAGTGCAGAAACGTTGCGTCTTTCGTTGTCATAGAAGTGAGCTTTTCCCCAACTGTAAGACATAGCGAGCTAACAAATAAAAGAACAAGTTAATTTGCTAGGCGAAATAAAAAAAAAACCCAACTGTCAAGAACGCTATCTAGTGATGAGTAGCGGAACTACTATGACATTGATGTTCGTAGCGCTACCAATTATTACAGATACAGATACATTTTCACATCTATATCCCTGACGGGGCAGACAGAGCCCAGGGCTGTAAAACCCAAAGGCCACGCTTAGCGTGATGGTGGGCATTAAGATGAAAAAGGAATCAAAATAGTGATGGGTTGCTAGCCGCATCGCCTATTACCATGATTCCAATCTCGCCCATTCCCTCGATCAGCTTTTACGATCTGCGCGGGAAGAAAAGCAGCTGGAACATTCTAAGTTTTTTCTTTTCTCCCAGACCAGCATGGAAGAATACCAATTATTGGCTATGGAAAACCCTGACTTTCAAGCGTTACCCCTAATAACTTTTAAAAGGTTGACCAGTTGTTCTTCTTCTTTTTTGTTAGACGTTAAAAAAGACGCGGTACGTGTCGCGAAAGATAATATAGTTGTACCATAACAGATACACAACGCCATAGAAACTAGTGGAGTGCCCGTAAGTAGGCAAAACTGGAGTTGCGGGGTAGCCTCACATAGATGGCAGCACACACGACTAACAAAAAGTGACAAATAAAAATTCGAATATAATTACTGAATTTCATATAAGTCATATTTAATTAATTAGGGTACCTACTACCTTATTTAAATAATAGAAATAAAACATTTTAATGTCTTAATAAAGAAGTTTCGTCATAGTTTCTTAGAGTCAAATAGCGCTCTTAATATCAGTTTTTCCGCATTATTAAATCTTATATCACGTTGATAATGGATATGATCAATGACAAGTGACATTATTTTGTGACATTTTATTCTTTTAACAGTGCCAAATAATTTATTTTTGACCCAGGAAACTTGCTTATTATTACCTATAGCGCCATCTAGCGACAAGGAAAATAAATAATAATGTTTGCAAGGCGAAGGGTAGGCATGGCTTCGCATACCTCTGCGGTTTCCGCTGCGGAACAGCTACAGTAATGCCATACCAAATACCGGGATATCGCTCGGATACCGCTACCCACGGCGATAGCGGTTACCGCTTCGGTTTGAATAGGTCTTTATTTGTTTGTTGTTTCGTGTTTGCAAGTAGCCAACACTGGTTCATATTCTTCAGGCTGCCTAAAGTAAATAAATAAATAAATATATAATGACAAATTACACTGATTGAGCTAGCTCCAAAGTAAGTTCGAGACTTGTGTTATGGGATACTAACTCAACGATACTATATTTTATAACCAATACTTATATAGATAAACATCCAAGACCCAGGACAATTTAAAAAGGTCATTTTCCAACTTTTCCTGACTGGGGATCGAACCCGGGACCTCTGGGTGGCGGACTAGCATGGTGACCACTACACCACGGAGGTCGTAAAGACATCTGACACAGCTTGACGACTGCCATTCAATGATGACAGCCGGGACCAACGGCTTATACATAAGCATGGCTTCGGAAGGCACGTATGTTTAAGCAAACTTAGCAAACTTCTTTATATATATCGTTATAAGCAAACTTCTTTAGCGGCGTTGTGCACTTTTTTTGGAATGGGTAAAAAATTTTAAACTTACGGCAGGACACGTGACCTGATCGAAAATTCGTAAGACGGATGGAGAGTAGACAGCTGGCGCGGCGTAGGAGAGGGAGTACCCCCTCTCTTTCTACGGCGCGGCGAAAATGTATGCCTGCGCCTGCTGTTTCGTATATCAAAAATGCACAACGTTAATATTCAAGTTTTCACTTCTGCCGGCACTCCCAGAGTGCAACCCGTCGTTTTTTTATACCACTTGTCACTTATCCACGCCTGATGTCGCTTTACTTGCCAAAGCGCTAGCAATTCGCACTCCTACCACGCCACCGAGCTCCTCAAGACCTCCTTTAGTTCTCTTCGTAAAGAGAACGTGTAGAAATTGAGCCACTTGTTAGCAAAGAAGTTCTTGTCTAAGTTACTACAGGTTGTTAACATAGCAAAGTTTAACCGGCGCTCTACACCTGTTTTCGCCCAGTTGCCATAGAACGCTCGAACATTAACTAAATTGGGCTTCGTCTTTCAAGGAGTCAGGAATTTGTCTAGAGTTTAAGATGAGCGAGACTCAACGCCTTGACTAAAAGTCTCACTCATTTCAGTGCGTTTCAGGTTGCCAATCTCAACTTGAAATCTGATTATGAGAGAGTTTTTTGAGTCTACTATTCCGGGGCGTGGCAAATATTTCTTCAAAGTAATTTTTTTATAAATCCAATGCTTTACTTTCGAAAACGCTAGCAATGCGCACTCCCACTAGGCCACCGAGCTCCTCAAGACCTCCTATAGTTCTCTTCGTAAAGAGAACGTGTAGAAATTGAGCCACTTGTTAGCAAAGAAGTTCTTGTCTAAGTTCGTACACGTTGTTAACATAGCAAAGTTTAACCGGCGCTCTACACCTGTTTTCGCCCAGTTGCCATAGAACGGTCGAACATTAACTAAATTGGGCTTCGTCTTTCAAGGAGTCAGGAATTTGTATAGAGTTTTAGATGAGCGAGACTCAACGCCTTGACTAAAAGTCTCACTCATTTCAGTGCGTTTCAGGTTGCCAATCTCAACTTGAAATCTGGTTATGAGAGAGGTTTTTGAGTCTACTATTCCGGGGCGTGGCAAATATTTCTTCAAAGTCATTTTTTTATAAATCGAATGCTTTACTTTCGAAAACGCTAGCAATGTGCACTCCCAGTAGGCCACCGAGCTCTTCAGGACCTCCTATAGTTCTCTTCGTAAAGAGAACGTGTAGAAATTGAGCCACTTGTTAGCAAAGAAGTTCTTGTCTAAGTTACTACAGGTTGTTAACATAGCAAAGTTTAACCGGCGCTCTACACCTGTTTTCGCCCAGTTGCCATAGAACGCTCGAACATTAACTAAATTGGGCTTCGTCTTCCAAGGAGTCAGGAATTTGTCTAGCGTTTTAGATGAGCGAGACCTTAGAAACTAATTTGTGTGTACTCAACGCCTTGACTAAAAGTCCCTCTCATTTCAATTTGTTTCAGGTTGCCAATCTCAACTTGGAATCTAGTTATAAGAACATTTTTGAAGTGAAAACTTCTTTAGCGGCGTTGTGCACTTTTTTTGGAATGGGTAAAAAATGTTAAACTCGCGTCAGGACACGTGGCCTGATCGAAAATTCGTAAGACGGCGCAGGGCGCTTGCGCGAATGTTCGTGTGTGTTTATGTTACAGCGTTTTACGCGCATCCATGGATGGTGACAGCTGATGGCTCGACCGTCTGTGTAGTGGCCATACTGCTGGGTATTTGAAAATGATTTTGTTGAAAATGAATTTGGTCATGCTTGTGACATTTGTGACAGACTGTGGTTCAGAAAAGATTTGAAATATTTTATACTGATAATTTAAGCAATTCGTGCAAAATTATTCCCTAACCATTCCAAAATATCAAAAATGCACAACGTTAATATTCAAGTTTTCACTTCTGCCGGCACTCCCAGAGTGCAACCCGTCGTTTTTTTAATCTACTATACCGGGGCGTGGCAAATATCTCTTCAAAGTCATTCTCTATAATTCCGATGTGATCAAGACATGTGTTTATAATAACCGACTAAGTGTGAGTCGGACGCGCGCACTAAGTTATGATATTTTCTATAAAAATCACGTTTGTTGTATTGAAGCCCCGCTGAAATAGTTATTTTTATTCTATTTTAGTATTTGTTGTTATAGCCGCAACAGAAATACATTGTCTTCAAATGTCTAGCTATCACGATTTATAAGTTACAGCCTAGTGATAAACAGACGGACAGTCAGAAGGACAATACAATACAAAAATCTTTATTGCACCAAAAGACATTTACAATTTTTTAACAATTATGAAATAACAACATGTAATGAGGTACAAGAGGCGGCCTTATCGCCGAAGCAATCTCTCAGGCAACCAAAAAGAGAAGAAATGCGAAATATATAATATGATAACAGGTGGCGCAGTTCGATTTGTATATACTAAATTAATAAAGTAATAAATACAATAACCTACATTCTATAATTTATATACGAATAAATACATAATATACAGCTATATTTACATAGCATGATGATACAAAATAAATAAATAAAGTTTATTTACATACATATAAATAAATAAATATCAATATCACAATGATGCAAAACAAATCAGCAGTAATGTACACAAGCAAGCAGAGAGAAGAAAGATATAGTAGAAGAAGGAAATTAGTAACTAAACAAATGCAAGAAAGTGATTTTTAGTTAAGGTTTTAAAGTTGTTCAACGTTTTGGCGTCTTGAATAGATAGAGGCAGGGCATTCCAAAGAAGAGCAGCATAGACGGTGTATGAGTATTTATAGAAAGTAGTCGAGTAAACTGGAGCATCAAGCAGAGGTTTATCGGCATTACGCAGAGGTCTGGAAAACGTTTTAAAGGAAAAGCGTTCCTTGAGGTACCCAGGATATGTAGGATTAAAGAGGATGGAGTACAGGAGTGAAAGGATATGCCAATCACGACGTAGACGAATAGGGAGCCACTTGAGTTGAATACGAAATTGCAAAATGTGGTCATATTTGCGAAGCCCAAATATGAACCGTATACATAAATTTCGGAGGCGTTCAAGCTTGTCTAATTGCTCCTCAGTAATATCAAGATAACAAGTGTCAGCATAGTCAAGGATAGGGAGCAATAAGGAGTGAGCAAGCGTAATCTTGGTAAAACAGCGTTGGACAAACAGCGGAATCTTAGTAAGAGGTTCCCTTTTTACCCTTTGGGTACGGAAACCTAAAAAGAGTTTCGATGAGGTTGCAAAAATTCGCATTAACCTAGGTTATCGCATATTCTTTTTATAGACTTCTATGATCTGTGCCGGAGCCGCTGGCATATTTAACGTTTTTCTTTTCAAAAGCGCGAAGAAGAGTTTTTTCTGGCCAGCAAAGAGCCCAAGTTGTAACAGTTCCTTAAACTACGAGAATCAATAGCAAGATCCATTCACTTCAAACCTCTTTGGCTTCCGGCAATCTTTTACCGTAAATAGAGTAAGTTTCCCGTTAACCGGTAAAGACAAACTTGAGGATAACTACAGGGTAACTAGACGGTAACGTACCTTTTAACTGACAAGTGAATTCGTTAAAAGTTTTTGAGAGATACCTTTAGAGGAATTTTTCAGTAAAAAATTTCGTTTTAAAGGTAAGGTTTGCAGTTGAGGAGTTTGACTTACTGGTTGGTGGTGAATGGTGATTAGTGATTAAAATTTTATTGCATTAATTGGGTAAAAAATAAATTATTCGGTTAATAAAACGTCACAAAAAGTGTCACTTTTCATTGATGGCATGATTTTAGATTTATTAATGCAGAAAACTACCGTGTGGTTATCGGCAAAGTGGAATATGACCACTCAAAGTCTTCCGTGGATGTCGTCGATGGCGACTTAGGAAATACAAGCTAAACAAAGCTTAAAACACCAATGAGACCTCTTCAACCTGTCAGGTCAGCGCAGCGGGGAGAGTGTAGGCCAAACCCTTTGTACCTCTAGCCAAGTATGGCTCAAGTAGTACAGAGAGGGTCGTACTCCTGCAGTGGAGACTTACAAGTCCCCAAGTATGGTTCTGGTAGTACAGAGAGGATCGTGCTCCTGCAGTGGAGACTTAAAAGACCCCAAGTAAGACTCTGGTAGTACAGAGAGGGTCGTGCTCCAGCAGTGGAGACTTAAAAGACCCCAAGTAAAACTCTGGTAGTACAGAGAGGGTCGTGCTCCTACAGTGGAGACTTAAAAGACCCCAAGTATGGCTCTGGTAGTACAGAGAGGGTCGTGCTCTTACAGTGGAGACTTAAAAGACCCCAAGTAAGACTCTGGTAATACAGAGAGGGTCGTGCTCCTGCAGTGGAGACTTAAAAGTCCCCAAGTATGGCTCTGATAGTACAGAGAGAGTCATGTTCCTGCAGTGGAGACTTAAAAGACCCCAAGTATGGCTCTGGTAGTACATCGAGGGTCGTTCTGCTTCAGTGGAGACTTAAAAGGCCTGATGATGATGATTTACAACTACATATCATTTTAAATGTTATTTCTCTTGTTCGCAGGTAATGTGTTCGTGATTGCTGCTATCATAATCGAGAGGAACCTTCAAAATGTCGCCAACTATTTGGTCGCGTCTCTGGCGGTTGCCGACTTGATGGTCGCCTGCCTGGTGATGCCCCTCGGTGCTGTGTATGAGGTAACTATAGTGTTGCAAGCAATAGATACTATCGTGACCTTGGAAAACAGTAACAATATCTTTAGGACTATCGATGGTCATTTTTTCATCATCATTTCAGCCGCATAACGTCCACTGCTGGACATAGGCCTCTCCCAAAGACTTCCAAAATGACCGATCAAGATGACTATCGATGGTATCGATAGTTTTTAATTATACTATCGATAGTGTCGATGGTAAAAGTACTATTTGCATAAAGAAATATCGATAGTATTACCTAATATCGATATCATTATAACATCGATACTAAATTGAGCTATTGATAATATTTCATGCAAATAGTAGTTACAGTATCGATAGTATCGATGTACGAAGAACCTTCAAAATGTCGCCAACTATTTGTTTAACTACAAAAAGCCCAAAGTCAAAGTGAAAATTAATTTTTTATCTTTGGATATTTGTATCACTTGATAATTGATGTTCCGGGTTTCGAGCATTAACCTCTAATAATTTTTAAACTGCAATACCGACTTTCATCAAAGGCTAAGATCCACCATATAGGAACTTTATTTTGACGTATTAAAAAAGCCGTATATAAATTGGTCCATCCGTTCGAGCGCTACGATGACACAGACAGACAAACATTAGCGTCAAACTTATAACACCCTCTTTTATGTCAATGGTTAAAAACAACCGGTGACGTCATCTTTTTAGGCTCTTGGTGGACTTAGTTGTTGACCTATCTTTGTCTCTATACCTTAATCCTACTGATGGTATTAAGCATTATTCTTCTTATCTTAGAATGTACCAGCTGCTTCTCTTCCCGCGCAGATCGTAAAAGCAGATCGAGGGAATGGGCAAAAATGCGAATCATTTTAACAGGCGATGCGGCTAGCAACCCGTCACTGTATTGATTGCTTTTCCATCTTCTCGCCCACCATGACGCTAAAAGTGGCTTTTGAGTCTTGCGGCCCTAGGCTTTGCATAGAACCGCAAGACCCAAAATGCTCTGTCTGCCCCATTAGGGATAAAGACGTGATAGTATGTATGTATGTATGTATCCTTTGTTAGTAAAAAAGTGGATTCATCTTTTGTCTGAGTAGGAAAAATCAGTATTATTTTTATAGCGTGTAATGAAATAACTATCTTGCACATCAACTTAAATAAATATATTTAACGCTTTTAGCATTTATCAGTACCTATAGTACAGTGTCACGATTGTACTAAAGGTATTGATAAAAACTCAATCTAATAAAATGAACAGAATATTTTCTTTCAATACATATGGTTCATTGTCAGTATTACCATTGAAATTTATCCCATGGTACTAGTAGCAACCTAGAAAGTCGCATTTGTACCATTGCTTATAATGATGGTAATAATCAGTTAGAAAAATCGAAATGTACTGCGACATTCCTTTTACCTTTTAAATTAGTTTAAGCACTATTAGAAACAGAGAATTTTACAAAAAAAAATTATACGTGAAACTAAAATTCACCACGTCTGGGATTCGAACCCACAACCCCCACAACCAATCTACGTAGGTACTTGTTCTGTAGTTAATAATAATTGCAAGTTCGAATAATTTGATTTCAAATTCTGTCTAACACAATAATTTTCACCACACATTTTCAAATCAAACAAAAAAATTCTCTTAAAAATATTCGCAAACCCTAATAAACTTTCCAAAAATGATTACCAGCGCTCAATTTTCCTCTTTCCACGCAGGTGTCGTGTCAAAAGTTTGTTTCGTGGTTCATTTCCGAATTTCGGGCTTTTGTGCCGCGAATAAAATGTGGCCAGCCGAATAAAAAATATCATGCATTTACGCGTCACATTTCACACTTCGCTGAGTCTTTTTGTCAGTTGGCAACACCTACTGTTACTCGTTGTGGGTATAATTGCCAAGCTCTAAATTATACGTTCATGACTCGGTGATAGCCGACATCCGCGTTGGTTGAACTTGTCACAATTATATCTATACATATAATAAAAAAGTAAAGAAATGTGTCTGTACATTGAATATATTCCCAAAAAATATTTGGGGCAAATTGAGATGTAGATTAGGGCCACTCCAAGTCGTCCCGTAGATGTCGTAGAAGGCGAGAAGTATAATAAAATTTGAAAACAATCAATCTCGATTAGTCTTATGTTTGGGACATAAGACTAATCGCCGTGTGGTTTCCGGCAGAGTAGAATAGGGCCACTCCAAGACCTCCCGTGGATGTCGTAGAAGTCTGCTTAGTGAATACAAGCTAAACAAAGCTTATAAACATCGATGAGACCTCTCCAACCCGTCTGGCCAGCGAGGAGAGTGTAGGCCAAGTTCTTTAGCTGCTCTGGCCAAGTATGGCCTTGGTAGTTCAGAGAGGGTCGTGCTCCTGCAGGGGAGACTACAAGACCTGATGGTGATGATGTATGTATATAAAAGTTTATCAAAATTTATTTTCCTGCCCCGTAGTTCGGAAGTCCTAGAACTAACTTATTAGAGATCAATACAATACAATACAATTTAACTTTATTGCACCATGATAAACATAAAAATTGCAACAACAACAAGATGTTGCAGCTATTTAGCTCAGCGTAAAAGTAAAGCGATTCAGCGAGGAATGTTGCCAGCATTCTGGGTACGTTGCCTCAATTGGTACGTTGAAAGAAGTATTCTATGTGTAATTTTTTAAAAGCAATAATAATATGTACTTATTAGAGAACTAAGTATCTACCTACAAACTTTAACGACTTTTAAAACTATCGTAATAATATTTTTATTATCAAGAGAACTTTTGATGATCAGGTAACTTTTGATGGGGTCACCAAGTTTCTGGCCTTTCTTTTATGACAAGACCTTTCGTGATCTCCCGTATTTCAAGGATTTTCGTAACAACTTAGATATTTTTGATAACGAAGAAACTTTTTAATCACAACACTAAGTGATTAAGAAGTTTTGCTAAAGTTTATTATATAGTGTATGAAATAAAATAGGCATTAGACTTTTATTTTTATAGGCGATAGCTTAATATAGAAAAGCAGAATATGTGGATTATGTAAAAAATGGATCACTATTTATATGCATACAAATTTAAGCTATAATATCACATAGCATACTAGTTTAATGCACAATCGTTTTTAAGTATAACGTCCTTTCGCATAATCGAGTATGCATAATAATTTTAAGCATAATGTACCTAAGCATAATCATTATTTAGCCGTAACATTTTAAAGCATAAAAGGATGTAAGTAGGATGTAAGTTGTTTTTGTGTATGTATTAGTTTCGCCCTAAGCTAGAGTCGCTCGCTCGCTTCGCTCGCTCGTGTTTTGGTCACAGGAAACCTAACTAACCTAACCTATACTCTGTGGCAAAGATTTTTTGTGTCTGTGTTATTTTCGCCCTAAGCTTGAGTCGCTCGCTCCCGTTTTACTCATTTTATTCGTAGAAATACATTTCCTTATTATTAAACCGTCCGTCAACTAGATTATCCATAAATAAAGGACCCGTATTTTTGTTTAGCAAAGTGTTTGAAATTCACAAAGATACAGCGTCTCGAAGTTTCGGAGCGGGGGTGATTTATGTCACCTTTGGTTAAAAGTTGAAAATCGTAGCTGATCGTGACGTCACGCGAAATTCAAATGCGCTGTAACTTCGTCATTATTTGCTAATCAGATAAAAAAAAATACGTATACCATACTTTATTAAAAAGTATATTATATCTGATGAGCAAAATTTTTTTTGTAACATTTTTTTAAACTTCTTCCAAAAATATTATTTCATTTAACAGTCAGATTATATGGAATGTTAAGTTTATGAAGAGAGTGATGAGTTTAGATGAAGCAAAAGAGATTTGTCAGGATCGTAGCAAGTGGAGGTCCATAGTTTCTGCCTACCCCTGTGGGAAACAGGCGTGATATGTTTATATTGGATTATAAAAAATTATGAACTCATGTTATTTGTTTCTCAAGTTAGTAACAAGATATAGTTTTATGGGGATACATAACTTTTTCGGTGTCCAGTGGTGCCCTCATTTGAAATAAACAATTAACGAAGGAAGGAAACGGAGATGAAATTTTATGTTGACCAAGCCCTTCAAACTATTTAGTGAACTACTTATCTTATCTTAGGCTTATCTTATTTGTTTTATTAAGTACTCACAATATAAGCTGGTACAACTTTTTCTTCTTATCGTATGTGTTAGTGACTGACACTAGTGTCAGAGATTTTAAACCGCCTTAAAGGCCTCTGACATGGTTTTAGGTAACGACCAATGTCAAAGACAGTGACCGGGACCGACGGCTTAACGTGCCCTCCGAAGCACGGATCATCTTACTTATCAGACAATCAGGTGATCAGCCTGCAATGTCCTAACCAAACTAGGACAACAACACATAGTCGTTGCCCCCGCTGGGAATCGAACCCGCGACCTCCGGGTGTGAACCAAAACGCTCCAACCATTACACCACGGAGGCAGTTATAAGTTATATTGAGAAATGTTTTTCCCTTAGTATCAAAAATCAAGTATAAAGATGATTCTCAAAATCAAAGTCAAAGTAATTTTTTTTATTCAATGTAGGATAAATTTATCTCCTATTGAAGGTCATTTTTTAAATTATTATTTTATTGCAAGAGCTAAAAACTACTAGCGTTTCGGAATGACCACAGCTGGGAAGATTACGCCGAAAAAAACCCAGTCCAGTACCGGTCCCTACCCAGCCTGAAGGGCTCACAATTGTACTATTTTAACTAGGCTTGGCGTCGGGGGTAAAATATCGTAAACAAGCGCTGTCGCAAAAGGTTAATATCAAAAATCAAATGTAAAGATGATTCTCACACGTCCCAGTCCCTCCCTTAACAAGGCCATCAGCAATACATCAATGTACGCCGCAAAACAAAGCTTTTGTTGAGTTTATCGGACCCTTATGATTGTTTAAAGGCCTCGCTTACATGTCTATGTGATATGATGATGTTGTTTATTGGATAAACCTTTGTGAAATGAATTATTTTGTGTGAGACAAGAATAAACATAAAATTTACTAGATTCTCTTCCCGCGCAGATCGTAAAAGCTGATCGAGGGAATAGGTAAGATTTAAATCATGTTTATGAGCGATGCGGCTAGCAACCCATCACTATTTCGTTTCCTTTTTTCCATCTTAACGCCCGCCATTACGCTAAGCTTGGACTTTGGATTTTACGGCTCTGGGCTCTGACCGAGATAATAATATATGTTTATCTGTATAAAAAAACTGCAACCGTGTGGTTTCCGGCAGAGTAGAATAGGACCACTCTAAGTCTTCCCGTGGATGTCGTAGAAGGCGACTTAGGAGTTACAAGCTAAACAAAGCTTATAAACATCATAAACCTCTCTAATCCATCTGGCGAGGAGAGTGTAGGCAAAATCTTCGGCTGCTTTAGCCAAGTATGGCTCTGGTAGCACAGAGAGGGTCGTGCTCCTGCAGTGGAGTGGAGACTAAAAACTCCTGTTGGAGGTTCAATTAGAACCAAAAATTGATGTTACCAACATCCTGGCCAATTAACATATATTTTTTCTATGGCATATGATCGATATGCCTTCTTTCAACCTGATGTTCTTTTTGTGCTGAATACAATCTGTTATTTTTTGATTCAAACGAACGTGAGACACAACGTGAGAACGTGACTTAGGGAACAAATTGAGTTAGTCGACTAAGTATAATAAAATCTGTAATATTTAATAACACAAATGTGTATGAATCCTATCCTATCCTACTTACTACTAATATTATAAATGCGAAAGTGAGTTTGTATATTTGTTTGTTTGTAATCTCTTTATGCTTAAACTACTAAACCGATTTGGATGAAATTTGGCATGGATATAGTTTGAGACACGGGGAATGACATAGGGTAATTCGAAATTCGGGTACAGCTAGTTAATACATATAATAGGTCCATGATGTATGAAATAACCATGGTCTTTCTTCGCAGGTGAGCCAGGGCTGGATCTTAGGCCCGGAACTCTGTGATATGTGGACTTCCAGCGACGTGCTCTGCAGCTCGGCTTCCATCCTTCACCTCGTCGCTATTGCTACTGACAGGTACGTACATTCTAAGTAAACCGGTGCTAAATACAAAACGTAATAAGTGCTGTTTTCCAGTAATGCTTCCACTGGTCTGGGAGAAAAGAAAGAACTTAGGATGTACCAGCTGCTTCTCTACCCGGGCAGATCGTAAGAGCCGATCGAGGGAATGGGCAAAAATCGAATCTTATTAATAGGCGATGCGGCTAGCAACCCATCACTATTTTGATTACTTTATCCACCTTTTCGCCTACATCAAGCTAAAAGTGGCCTTTGAGTCTTGCAGCCCTGAGTTCTATCTGATTAAAGTCGCAAGACTCAAAATGCTCTGTCTGCCCCATTAGGGATAAAGACGTGATAGTATGTATGTATGTATGTATTCCAGTAGTGTGCATTTTATACGGACAAATAGTATTTGTCCAACCTGTCGCTGCTAATTGACGTAGCGAGCGAAGAGTCTCAGTTTCGAGATTAGCCAAAAATGCATTTGTCCCACTGTCCGGTTCTCAGTCTGTCTGTTCTCGCCTACAGGTGTGATCTGAGGTTTGAAAATTATACAGAACATTTTCAAAATGGCGAAAATATAGGGTCCGCGGCCTTAAAAAAACATATTTCAGCCATGAAAAAAAATCAAAGATGTCATAAATCTTTATGTAACCCTTATTAAGACGCAACTTTTTTCCTGTACAACTTTTTAATCCTCCAAACTTCAACAGGTGGGGGGACTCGTGAGGGCTCATAGAGCCATTAGCATAATGTCGGTTACTAGCGATACAGCTTGCAGCCATTCTCGGTACCTACTACGACTTCTACATGTTACGAAAGTCGTAGCACATTCAGCTACGGCGTAGACATAATAAGAACGTCGCTGTTGCACACTGAGCTACGGCGTAGACATGCTACGAATATCGTAGCACGTAGAACACAACCTAATTTCACAATCGTGTCTCCGAATCGTGTCGCAGAATATTTAAGGCTTTTATTTTTATTGCAGATACTGGGCTGTAACAGACGTCGACTATATCCATTTACGTAATGAGAAGAGAATCTTCACCATGATATTCCTGGTATGGGGAGCAGCACTTGTGGTCTCTCTCGCCCCACAGCTGGGCTGGAAAGACCCCGACTACCTAGCGAGAATCACACAACAGCAAAAGTGCCTCGTGAGTCAAGACCTAGCGTACCAAATATTCGCGACCTGCTCCACTTTCTACGTCCCGCTGGCTGTAATCCTCATCCTGTACTGGAAGATATTCCAGACAGCCAGAAAACGGATCAGGAGGAGACGAGAACCTCCTCCCCCCCGCCCCACCTCAGCAGACGGTGCTCAGCCTTCTGGAAGACAAGTACAATCAGCTAGAGACAGAAGATTCGTCAAGAAAAGATTCCTCAACTTAAAGAAGTGTAACCAACGCACTCGCGCTGAGACTTTGGCCGCTGCTCTGTTATTAACTGAAGGCCAAAGTACGTCTACCGTTGATACACTAGACGAAGAACCAAGGACTACAGCGTTTACAATCAACGAGAAGGTTCCACAAGTGTCGGTGTCCCCAGAAAAGTCTTCCTCGACTGTTACTAATGGGTCGAAACCGGAGCGGTCTATCGTGCCTGCTCCGACACATAGAGAGAAGAAGGAATCTTTAGAAGCGAAGAGAGAGAGGAAAGCAGCGAAGACTCTTGCGATCATCACGGGAGCGTTTGTGTTCTGCTGGCTTCCGTTCTTCATTATGGCGCTGGTGATGCCGATCTGCCAGACGTGTGTGATCAGTGACTATTTAGCCAGCTTCTTCCTATGGCTCGGCTACTTTAACTCGACGCTCAATCCCGTCATCTACACAATATTCAGCCCCGATTTCCGCCAAGCGTTCGCCCGAATCCTCTTCGGCACTCACCGGCGCGGACGCAACAAAAAATTCTAACGAAGATGTCCCTACTATGTATATAATTGAGTCCGAAAGCGGACTATGGACTATGTTATTCCCCTACTTGTATCATATTTCAGCTTTTCTGTATGTTATACATACTTAACGTTAGTAGTGAGTGTACATACGTTTAGTCGAAGAGTTGTACATAATATAAGAGCATATACATATGATAGATGATGTTGAGAATTGTTTTTTTTACGCGTTATAGTCTACGAAGCCGCGAGGGGTCGTCCACGAGTCCAGGGCGACGCCCCGCCTGCTCTTGTGTTGTTTTCGGTGACATTACGAAATAAATATTTAAATTATATCAGATTACAGTATTTTTATTGATTGAGTCCTGTTGATTGTCCATTAGCAAGCCATAATGCTGCGTCCAGACGTTTGGCATGGCTTGGCAAGCCTTTGCAAATGCAAATCTCTAATCCACACGCTTGCAAGAGCTTGCCTAACTAACTATCTATCTTAGTATCTCACTCAAATTTTTATTAAAAAATCGACAAACAATTACTTGAGCCCACACTTTGTAGGACAATCACAATTTGTAATAAAAAAGTACTCTGTGAGTTATCATAGAGCCATGTTTCAAACACGGAGTTGTTAAATGAACGGTTTCTTGTACGGAAAAACCATTCATTTATGTGACTTCGTGTTCCAAAAAAGGCACTTATGTGAATGCATCCATATGTGTGGACGCTTCAATAAACTTCCTTTGATTTGTGCCAAAAAACCAACAGCCGTCGGCAAGCCACGGCAAACCATGGCAAACCCCTTTACTACACTTTACTTGGTTTGCGTTTGCGAAGGCTTCCCGAGACTTGGCAAACGTCGGGACTAAGTATTACCTCTAGAAAGTTCGTGGGTTAAACTTATATGAGAGTAAATCAGGACCGTGGTAGGTAATGTAAAAAATGGCATTCATTGAGAGAGGCCTATCCCCAGCAGTGGAAGGATCAAGACTGCGGAGATGATGATGAGTCATGTTCTTTTTTTTCTTTTAGCAAATGCAATAATAAAGGTAAGTACTAGATTTTTTTTATAAAACATATGAATTTACAATTACACATACTGGTCATCTATTCAGGTCATGTGAGTAAAGTTCTAGACATGGTAAACGGAAGCAGTATAAATAAATAAATATACAGAGTCAAATTGATTAAGCTAGACCCAAATTAAGTTCAAAACTTATATTTTATAGGATACTAACTCAACGATTTATATTTAAAACAAATACTTATATAGATAAACATCCAAAACCCAGGCAATTTGAAAAATTCCATTTTCGAACTGACCCTGACCGGAGATCGAACCCGGATCCTCTGCGTGGCACTACGCCACGGAGGTCGTCAGAAACAATGGGAGATCAAAGACGGAGTGGATGGAATGTGCCAATCAGGACATGACGGATATGACAGGCTACTTCTGAAAGACCCTACGTCTTTCAGAACAGCGATTTGACCTTGACCCAACGTAGCTTGTATGGAATGATAAATAAAAATAGAGTAAACTGGACGACTTATAGTGCATTAACCAATCGCTGATAGCGTATCCGTAAGCCTTCTGACACAGTGGCATAGACTTTTCGAAAAGCGCGGCCTTTGTGGCGCTTCGACGGCGTTCACTGCACAGTGCACACCCATTTATAATGCCGCATCGACACATTCGTGCGAATCACGAGGCGAATGACGAGGCGAATAACGAACACGCATATGTAAACAGTGCAGTAAAAGAATGTTTCGTCGAATGACGAGGCGAATGGCGAACACGAATGTGTTAAACGAATAATCATTTAAGTGGTCATAGTCTCTGCCTACCCCCATGGGAAACAGGCGTGAAAATATGTATGTAGGTATGTAAATATTTATTAATATATATATATATGTACATAAAATAGGTAGTATATCCTTGCAAATAAAATAGTAGATTGTGCTACAAGGCGTAAAGGTAATACTTTTAAGTCGAGGGCGCTACTTTGAATCCAGAGCGAAACGAAGAATTCAGTTGAATCACAAGCGTAGCGAGTGATTCTAACGGTGGCATCTTGAGTGAAGCGAGGGATTCACGTATAACGCCCGAGATAAAAATATTACCGTACGCGAGTAGCACACTCTACTTTTCATCGCCATTTATAAGAAAAACTAGCAAATAGAAACAAAACAGAATATTAAGAAAAATAGAACATCTACAATACCTTATCAAAGATCCCACAAATACTGACCTTTATTTAGTGTCGTTTTCATTCAATAAATACTAAGAAACAATTTTCAGAACCAACTTCTAAAATAATGTTTACTCATAAACTTATTATAACTTTGATTGCGTGGTCGTTTATATTTTTTTTTTTTATAATAACTATAAACTTGATATTCACTATCGGCTTAAACTTACGAAAAATCAGTACATACAATTCCATGCGAAAAACTATTAAAATTTACACAAATAATTAATTTCAACACAATATAACCAAAAACTTTTGTAATTACTTTATATCAAAGACAAAAAATGCGCTTTTTTTATTATTCCTTTTTCCTTTTTCAAAGCAAAGAACATAAACATGTTTGCCTACAATCGTCCATGTTGACGATGATATTTATTCCAAATTTAAAAAAATACGAAATCTGTGCCTTTTGCTTATTGTATTTAAACTAAATTCTTTTGATTTAACATAGATTCCACTCGTGTCCCGTTTTCAAATCGTGTTTTATTCCCGTAAGATTTTCTTTTTTACTTTTTAATCCCGCGAGAATCAGCAGTAACTTTAGCTCCAAATGTTTTGCAATGAAAACATCGTTTTTTAAGTAGATGAGATAAAAAAAAATCCAATTCGGTCTATGCGTCTTTAAGTAATTGGGGAACATAATAAAAAAATTACCGGCCAAGTGCGAATCGGACTCGCGCACCGTTCCATTATCTATAAAAACGCGTTTGTTGTACGGGAGTTCACCTTAAATATTTATTTTATTCTATTTTTAATATTTGTTAATTATTATTATTATTATAACATTTCAACTGTCTAGCTATCACGGTTCATGAAATACATTTTTATGACAGAAAGACGGATAGCAGAGTCTTATTAAAAGGGTCCCGTTTTTACCCTTTGGGTACGGAATCCTAAAACATATACGTTCAAATTGGTAACCTTCTGCTTTTTTGAAGTTGGTTAAATACTTTCTCGGTTCGGCTAACTTGGAGTTTCGACTGTAACATATACAAAGCACTTCGCGTTCATATTTACACAAATTATTAATTAACTTTGTACTACATACGCATCTATGTCTGTGTATCTATACAGTAAACGTCAAAAGTATAATCAAAGCCAGAGTTTCAATTTTAATCTTAATGTTTAACCAACTTTCAAGAAAGGAGAAGGTTATCAATTCGTCGCGGTTTTTTTTATGTATGTTCAACGATATTACTGTTTGAAAGGGTTGGTCCCATAGATTTTTTATCAATATCGGTTGTGTGGTTTGAGTGTGAAGTTGGTTTTTATTTTTGAAAAATCTAACGAAAACAGGGGAAAAGAACGAGGAAAGGGAACGGGGGCGCGCGTTGCACTAAGAAAAAAGACGTGTGGCACTCGGGGACTGCCGCGGTAAAGCTATTGCATTAAGGTGGTTCCGTTCGGTCGGTGAATTTTTACAAGGAAGGACGGCAACGTCGCAAACGGACGACGAAGACGAAGCGGCAACCTACATGGTAGGCGGAGTGGGAAGCGTGAGGTTTTTTCGTTACGGAATTTCTGGATTCGGTCCCCGCGCTCAAGGCCCGCGATAGAAGCTATGCAAT
This sequence comes from Acrobasis consociella, assembly GCA_963555685.1. NCBI lineage: Eukaryota > Metazoa > Arthropoda > Insecta > Lepidoptera > Pyralidae > Acrobasis > Acrobasis consociella. Next base: position 3,825,188 of record OY743118.1, read on the forward strand.
AGCTTAAAAAATGGTTGCTAGTAGCAAAAAATTTTGCTACACGTTACCAAAATCGAGTGACTGCTGAGCTACTAGTAATTAAAATGTGTTTTAATTAATAGTTGTAGTTTGGGACTTGTAACTACGTGGTTCTGCTAATTAGAACAAGACTTTGGTATTTATTAACCAAATCGCAAGTAGCAAACTGCTTTATTTTTTATATATCTTACTAATATTATAAACACGAAAGTTTGTAAGTGTGTATGGATGTTTGTAACTCTTTCACGCGCAAACGGCTGGACTAATATTGATATAATTTGGCATGCAGGAAGCTGACACCCTGGATTAACACATAGGCTACTTTAAACGCGGGTAACACCGCGGGGCGCAGCGAGTAATAAATATTTTTCTCAGTGAGCGCGGGACCTTTGGAGATTCCGTTCTGTATGTAATACTTATGTGACTCTTCTCTGCTTTTATTTAACTAGACAATTCCTTATGTCATAACTAGCCGAAGCCCGCGACTTCGTTTGCGTGGACTTTCTGGAAAATGCTCATCAGGCTGAACAACTTTTACTCAGGCAGCATTTTTATATCTCTTATAGTTTAGCTTAACCATTATGGTTCTGCATCAGGCGTTCCATTTTCCAAAATCATTTATACCCTATATGTTGCCTAGGCTTAATAGCTATATAACAAAAAAAGTTTCATTCGAATCCGTCCAGTATTTCCGGAGATTAGCGGTACAAACAGACAAACAGACAGACATTTTTTTTTTAATTTTTACTCTTTTATTACGTCTCCATCGCCCCCAATATTTTTTTTGGAAATATATTTAATGTACAGACACACTTTTTTTACTGTTTAATTATATGTATAGATAGATATAGATTTAAAAGTATCTATTGATCTCTTTATGATATAATCTCGTTTTCGACAACTGAGCATAGACATTTAGTCGTTGAGTGTACAATTAAGTATGTGTATAGCATATTATAATGAAATATGAAGCCAGAATTCTCAAGTTGGGTGGATGCCGGCAAATTGTTGATTGATGGAATTTCTTCAGCAACTTTCTTGATTGGGGTGGATCGATTTTAGAAGTGTAGGTTTTTCTTCTATGCTTGTCTGGCAACTTAGAATGTATAGTAGAGGCATATAAACCTGACCCTGGCTGTTGATAGATACAGATACATTTTCACGTCTTTATCCCTGACGGGGCAGAGAGGGCCCAGGGCCGTAAGACCCAAAGGCCACGCCTAGTGTGATGGTGGGTGTTAAGATGGAAAAGGAATCAAAATAGTGATGGGTTGCTAGCCGCATCGAGAGATGGCTGTTGAGATCCACCAATACCAGACTGGGACAGAATGAGGAGCTCGGTAGCCCGGCGGGAGTGCGCATTGCTCGCGCTTTCGCAAGTAAAGCGACGCCGGGCGTGGTCCGCACTTGGATGGGTGACCACAAGTGGCATAACAATTCCTCGAGCTTCTCCATGCTTCAGAAGGCACGTATAAGCCGTTGGTCCCGGTTGTGATCATTGTATGGCAGTCGTCAAGCTGTGTCAGATGCCTTTAGGTAGCTTAAAAATCTGACACCAGTGTTGGCCATTTACACACACGAAAAACAAACAAAGAATACCAGACACAATAGTAAAACAATGGAAGCAGCATCATATACCTAATGCCATGCGAGTCTTCTTGGCCGGTTCAAGGTCGTAGCTGCTTTTCTGACCAAAACTTTTCCAAATCAGTTCAGACTTTTTAAGTTCTTGGGGGAACATACATAAAAAATTCCGACAAATTGGAAAAAACCTCCTTTTATGGAGTCGATTAAAATAAATCTTTCATTCTGGTCTAGAATGATCTAAAAACCTACTTCAATCCCAAACTACACCACCGATTATGACAAAAATTCTACGGAACCAACTGACAATACCCTCTCAAACAAAAAAAAATCCAAATCGGTCTAAGCTTCTTCGAATCATCGGTGAACATTAGGAAAAAATATCGTGAGAAATTCAAAACCTCCTCCTTATTCAGAAGTTGATTAAAAAAAACCAATTCACCCAAAGTACAAGTGCCAACATTTATAAATTATGGCAAGTGAAAGTTGGAGGAACCTTAGGACCCTTCTCTCGTTGACAGCGAGTTCTTCGATAAGCCGTGATAGATGCGGTTGAAGTAAAAAACTAGTGGCTCTGTGAGATGCAGACCTCGCGAATCACGTCAACACGTTGAAATTTAAGTATAGGGCAAAAAGTTTTTCAGACAAAAAGTTGCATCCTAATTAGGGCAACAAAAAAGGTTTATGTTTTTTTTTTTGGAATGGTTGAAATATACTTTGTTTTAGATTCTATCTCCATATTTCCGCCATTATGAAAAATTTCGAAAATCTTATTTCCGGCACTTTTTTAACGCTAATTGGAACTGTTAACTTAGAGAAGTAAGAAGAGAGGAATAGAGTTTCACTTAACACTAACAAGAGCAAGGTCTTAAATTACTTTGGAACTATCCTATGATAAAGATAGATTTGAATTGAATTGAATCCTGATATTCTACTAATATTAAAAATGCGAAAGTGAATTTGTATATTTGTTTGTTTGTTACCACTTCACGCTTCAATCACTGAACCTATTTAGATGAAATTTGATATGGATATAGTTTGATTCACAGGGAGAGACATAGGATAGTTTTTATCCCGAAATTCCCACGGGAAGCGAAGCCCACGGGCACAACTAGTAAATATATATTTGAATTGAATTTAATGGACTATAAATCAGAAATTCCAATTGCTCTCTTCAAAACTCGTCATAAACTGTTTTAAATTTAATATTCGATACAAACTATGTGCAGTCACGTACTTGCTCTAACATTTCTGGTACATTTATCGCAAATCCAATATCAAACTTTTACTGCAACTAGCATGTGCATTGAGGTAAATGGCAGGAAGTGACAGTAAAGTGTCTGTTATATGTTTTTGTCTCGCATTTATATTTTCGACGTGTCTTGCTCAACAGTCTCAATATTTCTTAAATAATATGATTCTGTGATATCACATGAGGATTTTTTTCGAATACATCATAACTATAAGATTTACATACTTAAATAATTAAATTCATACAAGTCTTATATGTAAGTAATTAAAAGTACATCATTATAAGTAAAACTAAAAACTAGAATCTAAAATACGATAAAAGTTGCTATGTACCTAAGTATCTTAAATAAAAAAAGTCGTGTTAGTTACACTATTTATAACTCAAGAACGACTGGACCGATTTAGACGAAATGTGGTATGGATATAGTTTGAGACTCGGGTAAGGTAAAGAAACATAGAATCGTTTTTATCCCGGAATTGTCACGGGAAGTGGAACCTGCGGGCACGGCTAATAAAAAATAAAAATTCATTTGATTTTATTAGATCTATTGGAATTATTTTGATTTCATAGAAACATATCAAAGTAAAGGTTAACAAATAAGTTAGTGGACCTCGCCATATTGCGGAACTAAATTTGTTTAAGTCTGTGTAGGCAGCGCCAGCCGCTTTTTATCAATGTTATTATTGATGATCTTCTTATCGTGTGTGTTAGTGACTAACACTAGTGTCAGAGTTTTTAAACCGCCTTAAAGGCCTCTGACATGGTTTTAGGTAACGACCAATGTCAAAGACAGTGACCGGGACCAACGGCTTAACGTGCCCTCCGAAGCACGGATCATCTTACTTATTAGACAATCAGGTGATCTGCAATGTCCTAACCAAACTAGGACAACAACACAAAGTCGTTGCCGCCGCCGGGAATCGATCCCGCGACCTCCGGGTATGAGTCGAACGCTCTAACCATTACACCATGGAGGCAGTTGTTGATGATGAAGATACTGTTGTTCATTTTTGAAACAAGCTATAGATATTTTTGTATTATAAATGGTATTAGATCATTATCATCCGGTCTTTTTGTCTCCACTGCAGGAGCACGACCCTCTCTGTACTAACACAACCATACTTGCAGAGCAGCCAGAGGACTTGGCCTACACTCTCCTCACTAGCCAGACGGACTAGAAAGGTCTCATTGATAACTGCCTCCGTGGTGTAATGGTTAGAGCGTTTGGCTCATACCCGGAGGTCGCGGGTTCGATTCCCAGCGGGGGCAACGACTTTGTGTTGTTGTCCTAGTTTGGTTAGGACATTGCAGGCTGATCACCTGATTGTCTGATAAGTAAGATGATCCGTGCTTCGGAGGTCACGTTAAGCCGTCGGTCCCGGTCACTGTCTTTGACATTGGTCGTTACCTAAAACCATGTCAGAGGCCTTTAAGGTGGTTTAAAAACTCTGACACTAGTGTTAGTCACTAACACACACGATAAGAAGAAGATTGATTACATGATATACAAGCTAAATAAAGCTTATAAACATCAATTTGATGTTTAACAGATCAGTTTAGCTTGTATATCCTAAGTCGCCTTCAACGACATCCATGGGAGGACGTGGTGCCCTATTCTGGTCTGCCGGAAATCACACGGCGTACAAAAACCACACGAGACGCACGTAAACCACACGGCGTTTTCTATGTCTCCTCCATAGCAAATAGTTATCACTCATTGCCCTATGTTAGATATGTCATATTAAGTTACAAACTGACCTGCCAACTGGTACTGCAAATCCTTAGCATAATTCCGGTTTATTATCGGTGTAAACGAGATTGATGTTTGTGTTTATGAACCGAGTTCTAAAAAGGAGATTATCAAGTCTTCGATATCTTTTTAGGGTTCCGTAGCCAAATGGCAAAAACGGAACCCTTATAGATTCGTCATGTCTGTCTGTCTGTCTGTCCGTCCGTATGTCACAGCCACTTTTTTCCGAAACTATAAGACATATACTGGTGAAACTTGGTAAGTAGATGTATTATGTGAACCGCATTAAGGTTTTGACACAAAAATAGAAAAAAAACAATAAATTTTGGGGGTTCCCCATACTTAGAACTGAAACTTAAAAAAATATTTTTCATCAAACCCATACGTGTGGGTCTATGGATAGGTCTTCAGAAATGATATTGAGGTTTCTAATATCATTTTATTCTAAATTGAATACTTTGCGCGAGAGACACTTCCAAAGTGGAAAAAAGTGTGTCCTCCCCCCCGTAACTTCTAAAATAAGAGAATGATAAAACTAAAAAAAATATATGATGTTCATTACCATGAAAACTACCAGCGAAAATTGGTTTGAACAAGATCTAGTAAGAAGTTTTTTTTTAATATGTCATAAACTGCAATTTACCTTTCATTCAATCAACTAAAATATAAAAATTTAAAAAAAAATACTACTACGGAATCCTTCATGGGCGAGTCCGACTCGCACTTGGCCGCTTATTTTTTATATGTGTGTGTGTTTATCGATAATTTGAAGAGGGTGGATCGATTTAAAAAAAAAAAAATTGGGACGAAGTTCCTTATCGCGCGTTGCGAAAGGGGCTGGACGGAAAAAATTAAGACCAAAAGTTGTAACGGCACTTTTTGCTATAGTTGTAAGCTGTGCGGCGTGCGCGTGTTTCTCTGTCTGTCTCTCTCTCTCGAACTTTGTTCCATCCGGGTGTCCCTTGACACCTCTCAAGATTTTTTTTTAAAGTGCTTGCTTGTCAGATGGTTTCATACAAATTTTATCGAAATCAGTTGTGTGGTTTGGGGGTGAAATCGATTTTTAATTTGCTTACCTACATGGCAACACAAATAAAGCAAAAAAACAACCGGCCAAGTGTGTGTTAGACTCGCCCATGAAGGGTTCAGTACCATTATCTATAAAAAATCATGTTTGTATACAAACTGTGTTTAGTACAATAAAAGTTAAATAAAGAAAAATCAATACACTAATCAGCAAGAATCACAACGAAAACAAACAACCGAACTATCAATACAATTCAACACAAAGCCCACAATCTCGTACTCCATAAAATAAAAAGCATGCTGCATTCTACACGTTCATAAAAACGGCTTGACACGATAAGAGGCTTTATTTCGTAGAACACAAAGGCGGTAATCGAATACGTTTCGGATAGAGGAATCAGTTGTCAGAGGTTATTACGGCAGGGGCCGAATTTCTGCCACGATTTATTTTTTCCGTCCGTTCTAGTGACAACAGATGGGGTCCTTAGGGAGAAGGAATTTTGCATAAGATAAGCGTTTTCCTTATTATTTTTTTCACTATATTTTCTTAGGACACAGGCGTGAGAATACAAATTACTTGCAGAAGACTTTTCTTGTTCAGTAATGGCTTCATTTAGATAGATAGATAAATTCATTTATTTGCAGCTATAACACACATAAGTACAAAAACTATACAAAAGACAAAAATTTAACGCAGACACAAAAAAAAAGAAATATATATAAACCTACCTGCATAAGTTAAATGTGTGTGTTACAGCAATACAAAAAGGCCAAAGCTCAGTGGTTATATTGCCCGGGAGCAATACACTGATTTTCAGCTGTGACCTAAGGAGATGTGTGGTGCGGATCCAATACCAAATGTTATAGCAAAAATAAGACTATGTGTATGTTGATATAAATAAATAGTGTGATAGAATAAATTGATAACTTTAAATAAATATAATAAATTATAAATTGCATTGACGTAATGGTAACGGTTGATGGCAATGGCACAATGCTCATCATACGACTAGGTCTGTTAGCACGAGTGTATGACAGAGTGTGGGGATATTAAAATAGGTACATAGGTACAACCGAGGTGGGACGTGTTGGGTTATTTATCTTTTGTATATCTAATAAGTGACTACGAAACCTTGTTTTAAAAGATAAAATAGATTTTTTTCATTTATAGATATGCCGTTATTATGTGCGAAATTAGGTAGTTTCTAGATAATTAAACAATGTGGAAGGGACATACCCGTAATAGATCAACGCGCTGTACTAGATCACTATAGTATAATGAAATTAAAATAACAGTCAAAAATCTATACATATAATAAAACAGTAAAAAAAGTGTGTCTGTACATTAAATATATTTCCAAAAAAAAATTGGGGGCGATGGAGTCATAGTAATAGAGTAAGAATTTAAAAAAAAATGTCTGTCTGTTTGTCTGTTTGTACACGCTAATCTCCGGAAATACTGGACGGATTCGAATGAAACTTTTTTGTTATATAGCTATTAAGCCTGGGCAACATATAGAGTATAAATGATTTTGGAAAATGGAACGCCTGATGCAGGACCATAATGGTCCAGCTAAACTATAAGAGATATAAAAATGCCGCCGTAGTAAAAGTTGTTCAGCCTGATGAGCATTTTCCAGGGACATAAAGTCCACGCGAACGAAGTCGCGGGCTTAGGCTAGTATTAAATAAATTTCGGCACTTCCATACTAAAGTTTTCAGCCGCCCGGGCAATTTGTATGGCAACGTCGTTTTTTTTTGTTTTTCATTGATATTTCATTGTCATTATACTATAGTAATTGTATAGCCCGTGGTTCGATTTGTTACTTGTATGTCCCTTCCACTTTGTATTGTGTTTAAAAAAATATAGGTACTGAAACTATTTTAGGGGTGAATACAGTCCGTGATACTGAACAAATTTCCCCAAGGAAGATATGTCGAAATATGAAAAATAATTTTTTGCTTTCCATACAAACTCAAATCAGCTGATTGGTAAACTTGTATTGGAGGCCAAAAATTACTTTTCATATTTCTATACGTGTTGCTTACATGGGGAAAGTTGTTCGGTATCATAGGAAGACTTCAACCTTTAAAATAATTTCAGTATAATTGCCTGTGTCCGCAATATAGTCACAGATTACTAATAAGTTACTAAGTAAGTATAGTGCCGTTTACAGTTGTTCGCGCCCATACTATTCGCGCGAGTTAACTTTCAGCGACGGAGTTTTCCGAAAAAAAATGAAAACTTTATTCACACATTTAATTAATTAAAAGATTATACAGAGTACCGCCGCGGATGGCGAGTACAGTAATAATGCCTCTATACAAAGCAAAGTACGTCTTATATAATAAACATATCTTCGGGGTGGTGGTGTGTCTGGCGTTATTTCAATCACCTCTGTGGGAGACAACGAGTTGCATTAGAAGTTATTGTTTGTTTATAAGATCCTGGTGGTCTTCAGCAGGGTCTTCTGGTAAGGCATCTGGTACCTGTCCATTTATGTGGCACTGGGGGTCCATGTGGTATTTTATTATTTATTTATTTATTCAGACTACATGGTCCAATTTATGTTAGTAATACATGGAGGGTGTCTGTTTAACTCGACCTACACCGAAGACTTCCGAAAGCGCCCGAACGCTGCCGAAGGCCGTGCGGTCGCCGCGCGGTCCCCGGACTTCCCATATATGACCACCGGCCTGTGCGCGTGTTCTGTATGTGGTGTATATATCTAAGTCTGATCTTGTACCTTATTTTCTCAAAGTCATTACAACCAGCATTAAACAATACAGTCCGCTTTTTATTCAACGACAACGAAGGATCCCCAACAACAGCAGTAGTATAAGTAAGTATAAAACAGCCATTTTTTTAAAAAACGGGTTGCACTCTGGGAGTGCCGGCAGAAGTGAAAACTTGAATATTAACGTTGTGCATTTTTGATATACGAAACAGCAGGCGCAGGCATACATTTTCGCCGCGCCGTAGAAAGAGAGGGGAAAACTCCCTCTCCTACGCCGCGCCAGCTGTCTACTCTCCATCCGTCTTACGAATTTTCGATCAGGTCACGTGTCCTGACGCGAGCGTGTCCTGACGCGAGTTTAACATTTTTTACCCATTCCAAAAAAAGTGCACAACGCCGCTAAAGAAGTTTTCACTTCAAAAAGTATACTTGCGAGATTATAAATATCAAAATTGGTTAGGTAGTTAGGAATGAAGTCAATTGTTAGTTTAGAAAAGTTATTCATTTATTCTTTCTGACCATTATCCCGCTTTAAGTGGGAGTCGGTTGCATCCATTTGCTCTATCCTTCATCATCTTAACTGTCACAACTTTTCTAGCAATATCATGGTGTACACAATTCATCCATCTTTGTTTAGCCTCTATTTATGTGCCCATTTTTAGAGTTCTGTAGTTAACAAGGAACCCTTATAGTTTCATGTATGTCTGTCTGTGCGTTCGCGGTTTTACTCAAACGATATAAGTACTAGAAATCGTCTGTGATTTTGGATGAGTAAGTACGTTAATCATGCCGACAAAGTAGTAAAATAAAATCAAGATTTTTTTTTGGGATTTCGTTGAATAGGTCTTTCAAAAATATTATAAGCTTGTGAACACCGCAACAAACGTGTATATGAAAGTATATCAAAGGAAATAAATTAGGCTGTATTTAATCCAATATCTCTGGAACATTTTTATTTTGTAGTTTCGTATAGAAATATGTTTGTAATATTTAAAAGTACAGATTCGAATTCGCGTTATACACAAACAATTTGTCCAGTCATCTAAACACGTTTGTCGCAGAATTAATGTAAAAACTGACGTATATCCTATTAATATTATAAATGCGAAAGTGAGTTTGATTTGTTGGTTTGTTACCTTTTCACGCTTCAACTACTGAACCGATTTGGATGAAATTTGATATGGATATAGTTGGATATGTCCTTCCCCGAGTGAGACTCGGGTATAGGGTAATATTTATCCCGAAATTCCCACGGGGAGCGAAGCCCGCGGGCAAAGCTGGTTGTATGATAATCACAATTGTTTTCAAAATCCCATCTTCGATCCCGTAGAATAACTAGTTCATATTGACGAATAGAGTCACTTACTTATGTATGCGTCGACTTATTTCAAAATGAGTACCTTTCCTAACAATATTTCTTCCTAAACCCGCCATTTACCTAGCATAACATCAACTGCCTATTTTTCAGCGCCGTCAAGCCCTACAAAAAATGTATAAAACGTATGGCCATTCCTTCACGGCGGAGTTCGTAAGACTTGATTTAAGTTAAGATGGATGATTCTCTTAGTATGAAAATGTGGGATTTACAAATTATAATACACGGTGATTTTTTATTGGTTTTGGAGCCGTAGGCCACTTAAAAAGAATCGTAAGTAAGACCTAATTAGCTAGTCAAAATAAAAATTCAGAACCAAAATTTTTTGACCAAAACTCGAAAGTAAAATCGTGAGATCAATAAGTAGTGCCGCTGCCGGCCGGCCGCCGGGGTCACGCGAGTTTACGCGACAGTTTTGGACAAGTGTACTACGTGGTCTCGATCGAAAATCATTTTTGTAACTTTTTTATCTTATGTCATACACAAATTTGGATTACGTATATGGATAGAGTAATTTATTTACTATACGACATTTTCTTTTCCAAAACCAATGAAAAGTCAGCGTGTATAATGTAACTATTTATTGTACTTAAGTATATTTAGCAGCATCAATTTGGTTCTGGTTTATCATTTGGGTTGCTGAGGTCAGACGGCAGTCGCTCTGTGTAAAAACAGTAACCTCGTCAAATCACCTTGAATAGCGGAGCGCACCCCGGGTTTTGAAGCATTGCTGCTGAGGATTCAACCGGGAATCATCATATTTTCATATGCTTGGATGATGATGATGAAATTCAGCAGCAGCAATATAAATTAGATAGATATATTAGATACTTACACATTAACCAGTAATGTGGTGCCCTTTTACTAACATCTTTTACTGCACTGTTCTTGCACTCATTGACTTGCATATCACAATAAAAATAATTAAGATGAATACATTGACTGTTTTAGTATGTCTGACGTACAGTCGAGGACCCAATTATCTGACCACCTTTATTACCTTTTGCTTTTGAGAAACATCGCACAGCTATAAACCAAATCATTTTAAAGAAATATAATCCTTAGCCGCTAAAAATACGGTATATTTTTCATTAACAGTTCAACTATGCAAGTATAAAATTGTAAACTATACCTTCTTATAGACAAACTTAATAGTAATAAGTGATTAGTAATTTCATCAACGTCGTTCATGAAGCAGTGGTCTTGCGGTCATGGGTGTAGACTGTAGTCTAAACATCGCAATCCGAATCATCATGGTTCGACCCCGCTAAAATGCTTTGAGTTTTTATTTGGAAGTATTGTTTTCTGCTTCCAACAAATAGTTTTACTTTTGAGTTTGGAATACAAGTAATACTATGAACTACTGTATGCTTAACTTAGAAAAGTCAAGTGGGTAGATGATAAAAATATGGATTGTCTGATTTAAACGACATTCTGGAGACAGGCCAGTCTACGCTCATTTGCAGTGACTACGGTTGTTAGCTATTTGATTAATATACGAGAATTATTGGAAATGTCGCACCTAACGGATTTTTTGAAAGCGGAAATTATTGTTCTATATGAACAATACGAGTCTATAAGTGAAATAGCAAGACGCTTAAATATTTCGGTAAGTGAAATAATTATCTTTTAACTACCTAGAATGTGATAGTGCAATTGAATTTATATAGAATAATTCAGTGCATAGTGCAATTGATTTTTATAGAATAATTCAGTGCATTATTCCTAGTCGGTTAGTTAAATCTTTGTTCACACACAGAATAGGTGGCTAGACCTGGTTTTAAAATAGTTTTTGCTAACAATAAAACCACTTACTTTTGAGGAAAGAAGTTCATTTTGTTAACCTTATTTTATTTTTATTCACAGAGAAATACTGTGAAGCTATGGATTAGGCGTTACCAACAAACGGGTGATGTGCAGCGTAATTGCCCCGGACCTGCGCCGGTTATGTTTACCGATGAATCGACGCGTCATCGGGAGATTATTTCTAGGCACTCACAAGACCCATTTGTGACCACCAGATCTACTACTGCCATTCATGGCGTGTCCATGAAAACAATACGCAAACACTTGCATGCGGAAGGGTTTAAGACATATATACCGGCAAGAAAAATTCTACTCACACCCGCCCATCGTAGTGAACGTCTCAGATTTGCGAATGATTATTATTTGAATTTTGATTGGCATAATAATGTTGTAATTTTTACTGATGAGAAAACATTTAGATCAGACAAAGACGGTCGAAAAATTTTATGGCGAAAATTAGGGGAACGCTATAAAGAAATTAATATGCTGCCGAACAGATTGAGCGGTAGAATAACACTGGGATACTGGGGTTGGATGTCTTCAATGGGTCCAGGTGAATTGGTTGAAGTCGGTGGTCGTTTTAACAGCCAGTCTTATTTAGAGGTGTTACGCGATGTTATGTTGCCATCCGTGCGCATAGCTTATCCGGACGAACACATTTATTTTGTTCAGGACAACTGTGTCGTGCATCGAGCTGGTATTGTGCGTGATTGGCTCGCGTCACAGGTCAATATGAAAGTTATTGATTGGCCGTCGAAAAGTCCCGATTTAAATCCTATAGAAAATCTATGGGGCCAAATGATACTTAACTGGGACTCATCTCAAGTTAAAACTAAAACTAATTTAGATGAATTGGTGATGTCTACGTGGGAATCAATGTGGGGAGGAGATTTGTGTTGGTCGATGGTAACCGATATGAAAAATCGCTTACAACAAAAAAAAGATTGTAAGATTGTGAAGGAGGGCCGCTTAAGTATTGAGCTAGGTTTTTTTAGTGGCGCAAATTATCTGTAATTAATTTGTTTCAGCAAGGTATATGTAATGTGTAAGTGATGTTATTGTTACTTAATGTAACAAGTATATTCACTTTACTACAAATTAAGTCCGTATCAACTTACAAAAAAGGTAACTAGGTTAATTACATTTCAGTTACAGGACTTGTTATGTCTACGTAAATAAATAATAAAAATACTTTATTTTGTAATTTATCCTAACCCATATAATATTGTCTAATATAGTTAGAAGTTAAATCAATATATCGTTGTGAATGTTAATGTTGCTTTATATTATTACCATAAACATTAATTCTTCTAAGAATTGTTATTTTAATAAAACATATTTATTTCGAGCAGTCTCACTATATCTACATTTAGAATAGAGCAGTCTCACTATATCTACATTTAGAAGCTTTAATTTCTAAATATAATAGATACCTAGATACGGACTTAAATACCTACTTCATTAAAATAGCACAGTGATTACGAGTATTGAATACCTATCTAGTCTGTAACAACATTATTGTCTTATATTTTAGATATGTTTTTATAAATGATAGTGATATTTACTTAAATAAATACTGATTATTTTATCAATCCTTCATTTTTTTATTTACAATAATTTCACAAGAATTACCTGGTTATTTTATACTAAGGTAAAGTGGGTGCGTAAGTGGTGCTTCTATTTGAATTATTTTTTTGATCAAACTTTATACCTAAATAAATACCTAATTAGTGCTAGTGAAGTAGTATAAAAAGGACTACCAATACTTTCAAAGGTTATTCATAAAATAGAAAACAGTAATATCTGTGCAATCGACTATTTTTTTTTAAATAACGCCACATTTACGATTAAGAAAATTATTGCCTATGAGGGCGCCACTTACGCACCCAATTAACTTTAATAGTAAGTAACTAATAATAAAATTACCTCATGCTTAATTTATTATATTTTGCATTATTCATACGAAAAAAAAACAATTTTTTTAAGGAAAAATAGTGGTTTTTAACTTCCGTGTTATATATGTCTTTCACTAGGTTCGAACTCGCGACTGGTAAACCTTACCTTTCTGTAACAACCTTATGGTTAACCACTGAGCTACAGCTACGCTGACAAAGGTGATGAATATATGCTAAGCATTTCAAAGGAAATAGATGAACCGTAATAATAACAATAACTTACAATGTGCTATTAAACAAAATCTTTCTTTATGCTTAATAACATAAGATATTATTTCGAATAGAATACATTTGAATATGCTATGGCTATAGTTAAAAAATGTTAGAACTCAATGAATAAAGAATATCTCACCTTATGCTTAGTGTCTTAAGATATTATTTCGTAAAATGAATTAACTAAACCTATTTGCAAAGTTGCTCAGAAGCAAAAAGTCAATAGGTGGTCAGGTATCTTATGCCGTAGCTGTACACGTACCTCGACACCTTACCTTACCTTTACTTACCTCGACACCTTATCTTACCTTAGTCACCTCGACACGTTACCTTTAGGCATTTCGACACCTAAACTTGCCTTTAGAAACCTGGACACCTTCCTTACCTTTAGAAACCTCGACACCTTACCTTATCTTTAGGCACCTCGACACCTTATCTTACCTTTAGGCAGCTCGAAAAATTTGATACCAGATTTAGCTATTAACAGAATCAATATAAATGATTTTGGAAAATGGATCACCTGATGCAGAAACATAATGGTCCAGCTAAACTATAACAATAAACTAGTGGTTCGCCGCGAACTTAGACCTCGCGATATTATTCCAAAATTAAACCAGTTTTAATGTCCAGTGAAACTGTGATTTAATGAAACTGTGATACATTACTCACTACCAACTCGATACCGTTGCAGGAAACAGATTTTCCAACCTTCTTTCTTCTTCTATTCTGAGCTGCAAAAGTTTCATTTTATAAATTTTTTTCAAACAATTTAAATCAAAACCTGGATCAAATTCAATATCCCAAGACATTTGAATCTTGAAAGAGCTACGTATGTATATCCAGCCGCCAACTATTTTACGCCGTACGTCTCATCATCATCATCATCATTTCAGCCGCATAACGTCCACTGCTAGACTAGACATAGGCCTCTCCCAAAGATTTCCAAAAGGACCGATCTAGAGCGGCTTCCAGCGACCTTGGTCAGGTCGATAAACCACCTTGCGGGTGGGTGTCCTACACTTCGCTTGCCAGTACGTGGTCGCCATTCGAATACCTTTTTGCCCCATCGGCCATGGGTTCGTCGCGCTATGTGGCAATGTGTCCGCCCACTGCCATTTCAACGAGCTAATCCGTTGGGCTATGTCAGTGACTTTAGTTCTCCTACAAATTTCCTCATTTCTGATTCGATCGCGTAGAGAAACACCGAGCTTAGCCCTTTCCATAGCGCGTTGCACCTTTAGCCCTCTTATGGGATCCATAGTAAGGGACCACGTTTCAGATCCATAAGTCATCACTGGTAACACACATTATTTGTAAACTTTAGTCTTAAAAAACTGAGGTGTTTTTGACGAGAAGACACTGCGTAGCTTCCCGAACACTGCCCAGCCGAGTCGGATTTGTTGAAAGACCTCTTCCTCGAAGCTGAAGCTTCCTGCCTGGATCAATTGACCCAGGTTACCACTTCGAGCGCAACATGGACATTCGACATTACTTTCGTTTTGTCCATGTTCATTTTAAGGCTTATCATCATCATCATCATTTCAGCCGCATAACATCCACTGCTGGACATAGGCCTCTCCCAAAGATTTCCAAAATGACTGATCTAGAATAGCTGGAAGGCGTTGGATGGAAGCTGCTCTAGATCGGTCATTTTAAGGCTCACCTGTTGGGAAACTCGGTTTAGGTCTGCAAGCATAGTACATACTTACTTAATGTCGCGGTCTGCCATCGATTCCGCCATGACAACGATATCATCGGTAAATCGAAGGTGAGTGATATACTCGCCATTGATGTCAATGCCAAATCCTTCCCATTCCAGAAGTTTGATCTTCCAGTGCAACGGTGAACAGTTTCAAAGATATAACGTCTGGTTTACACCTCTATAAGGCTTTTTCATAGTCCACTGTCCCCAAGCATAACGGCCGGTTATACTCTCTCGTCTTCTCTATAACCTGCCGCAGTGTATAAATGTGGTTCATGGTGCTAAAGCCCTTGCGGAAACCGGCTTGTTCGGAAGGCTGGAAGGCATCAAACCTGTTTGCGGGATGATTCGTGTTGACCCTCGAAAACCACTTATATACATGACTAAGACACGTGATAGGCCTATAGTTCTTCAATAGAGTGTTATCTCCCTTTTTGAAAAACAGGACCACAATGCCCCTGTTTCACGCTTCTGGCGTTACGCCCTCGAGCTGAATGGAATTAAAGAGCCTCTGAAGGACTTTCAGTAGCAGCGTTCCGCCCGCTTTCAGAAGCTCTGGATGATTCCATCCTCGCCCGGTGCCTTTTTGTTTTTAGGCTGTTTAAGGGCTATCCTAATCTAGTACAGGCTGATGTCCGGGACATTTTCGGTATAGTGTAGGATTAGCTTGGCTCTTGGGCAAACGCCAACGTCTACGACTACTTTGTTCAAAGTGAGTCCTTGCGATTTGTGCACATTTATTGCCCAGGCAAGCGACAGTGGAAATTGCGTTCGTAAGCATGACACTTGGCCAGTCTTCCACGATCGGGTCATGCGTGGGATGGGAACCGTGTTCTGGTAAGGATTCTTGCCCTCGAATCTCCACAGCGTGCCCACGCATTGAACGCTAGCGCTTTAAGCGTTCAGGGTATAGTTCCTGATTTCGTACTTCCCTTGCGTACTCACGCTGTGAAGCGTTTGGAGCGTTCGGGCGAAGTTTTTTGCTGACAAAGCTCTTATTGGCATGAGAAGTACCTACTAGCATATTCTCTCAGTTGCGACTCTACGTAAAACTACATCGCTGGCTTTGGTTGCCGTTAATCTCTTGTTAGTTTGTGGCATTATTACTAATATTACAACAGAAGCACAGACAAGTAGCGATATCGATTGTACCAAAGTTCGCTCAACAAAATTGCTAAATTTAGTAAACTACCTAGTTTGCCGCGAACTTAGACGTCGCATTATTTTTCGCAATTCAGTTTCCTAAATATCCCCTAGATGGTGCTATCCAAAGTTAGAACGCGCTATGGTTTCGTTTGGTACACAATCGCGGACATTTTTATTAATATTTCAAAAACTTCTGAACCGATTTTGATGCCCAACGAACTTGAAAATTCTATTGATATTTCCTACATGCCTACCAAATTTCATCAAAATCAAACCATCGGTTCGGCTGTTATCGCGGTACAAACATACATACATACATACATACATACATACATGCATGCATACATACATACATACATGCATGCATGCATGCATGCATGCATGCATGCATGCATGCATGCATGCATGCATGCATGCATGCATGCATGCATGCATGCATGCATGCATACATACATACATACATACATACATACATACATACATACATACATACATACATACATACATACATACATACATACATACATACATACATACATACATACATACATACATACATACATACATACATACATACATACATACATACATACATACATACATACATACATACATACATACATACATACATACATACATACATACATACATACATACATACATACATACATACATACATACATACATACATACATACATACATACATACATACATACATACATACATACATACATACATACATACATACATACATACATACATACATACATACATACATACATACATACATACATACATACATACATACATACATACATACATACATACATACATACATACATACATACATACATACATACATACATACATACATACATACATACATACATACATACATACATACATACATACATACATACATACATACATACATACATACATACATACATACATACATACATACATACATACATACATACATACATACATACATACATACATACATACATACATACATACATACATACATACATACATACATACATACATACATACATACATACATACATACATACATACATACATACATACATACATACATACATACATACATACATACATACATACATACATACATACATACATACATACATACATACATACATACATACATACATACATACATACATACATACATACATACATACATACATACATACATACATACATACATACATACATACATACATACATACATACATACATACATACATACATACATACATACATACATACATACATACATACATACATACATACATACATACATACATACATACATACATACATACATACATACATACATACATACATACAAACATACATACATACATACATACATACATACATACATACATACATACATACATACATACATACATACATACATACATACATACATACATACATACATACATACAAACATACATACATACATACATACACACACACATACATACACACACACACACATACACACACACACACACACACACACACACACACACACACACACACACACACACACACACACACACACACACACACACACACACACACACACACACACACACACACACACACACACACACACACATACACACACACACACATACATACATACATACAATGTGTTTTCGCCCCCAACTCGATTTAGAGACCTTCGCTCGCTTCGCTCGCTCGGTCAATAAAATGATGATCATTTACCAGTGACATAAAGTCCACGCTAACGTCTCGGGCTTCGGCTAGTACATTAAATAAATAATTAAATATATAGAAACAAATTACACTGATCTCCCATGCTGGTCTGGAAGAAATAAAAAAAAAAACTTAGAATGTACCAGCTGCTTCTCTTCCCACGCAGATTGTAAAAGCCGATCGAGGGAATGGGCAAGAATGCAAATCATGTTAACAGGCGATGCGGCTAGCAACCCATCACTGTATTGATTGCTTTTCCATCTTCTCGCTCACCATGACGCTAAAAGTGGCTTTTGGGTCTTGCGGCCCTGGGCTCTGCATAGAACCGCAAGACCCAAAATGCTCTGTCTGCCCCATTAGGGATAAAGACGTGATAGTATGTAAATAACACTGATTGAACTAGCCCCAAAGTAAGTTCATGACTTGTGATGGGATACATTACGTGTAATGTTTATTTGTTTCAAATTATGCTAGTAATTCGAGGTTGTAGAAGTACCTAAATAGAAGATTGCTGTTTGAATCACAAATGATAGCGATCGCGTGTCACATTATTATTGATACCATGGCTCGTGACCTAGCACTTGGATACCATGTGTTACAGTTATTGTATGAAAAAAGGCACTTTGTCAAATGTCCAGACTAAGGAAGAAAAATAAAACCGGCTACGAAGGGTTCAGTACCATTATCTATAAAAAATCACGTTTATTGTATGAACCCCACTTAAATATTAAGTTCCTGGGCTACCGAGCTTTGCTCGGTTACATCTCAAACATCGAAAATACGCGTTTTCCCAAACATAAGACTAATCTAGATCGATTGTTTACCCCCGAAAACCCCCATATACCAAATTTCAGCGAAATCGTTAGAGCCGTTTTCGAGATCACAGAAATATATAAATAAATATACAATAATTGATCGTTTAAAGGTATAAGATTTTATCCTGTTTTTAGTGTTTGTTGAGCAACAGAAATACATCCTCTGTAAAAATTTCAAATATCTAGCTATCACGGTGGAGTCTTAGTAATAGGATCCTGTTTCCTTTAGGTACAGAACCCTAAAAATTTACTTTGTATCGTGTTTTTGTTTTATATAAAAAAAACTGCCAGATTATACCATAAGATACTGATCTTCTTTATTGCCAGGGGAGGGTTGTCGTTAGGCAGGTCGGTCATAAAACTACAGACAAATCATTTTAGCTTTTTTGGTAATTTTTTTATACTTCGCATATTCTTCTTAACTCTACTTTTGGTGCTCACTCACACTAATGCAAAGCTAAGCTCATCCCTCAAGGACTGTACCTCGATATTCTACAAAAATATTTAAAAAAAATTAGTTTCATGGTATCTACCACATATTATTATCATCATCAGGTCTTTATTAGTCTTCACTGCAGGAGCACGACCCTCTTTGTACTACCAGAGCCATACTTGGCCAGAGCAGCCAGAGGACTTGGCCTACACTCTCCGCGCTAGCCAGATGGGTTGGAGAAGTCTCATTGATGTTTATAAGCTTTGTTTAGCTTGTATTCCCTAAGTCACCTTCTACGACATCCACGGGAGGACTTGCAGTGGCCTTATTCTACTCTGCCGAAAACAACACGGCGTTCTCACACTAATGCAAAGCTAAGAGGACAGTACCTCGATGTTTTACAAAAATACCAAAAGGTTTATTAGTTTTACAGTACCTACCACATTACGCTTACTACAAATGTTTCTAGTTCAAGTGCAGAATTGATTGGCGCTGGTGACCTCCGTTGATTCAGCCCAGTAACCACAGGGGTCATGTATGTAAACTAATATAGATACATACCTTGACCTCTGACTAATAAAAATAACAAATAAATAAATATGTAGGGACAAATTACACTGATTGAGTAAGTAATGTAAGTTCGAGACTTGTGTTATGGAACACTAACTCAACGAAACTACTTATATTTTATAACAAAAACATATAAAGATTAGTTAACATCCAAGACCCAGGGCAATTTGAAAAAGGCCATTTTCCAACTTGCCCTGACCAGGGATCGAACCCAGGATCTCTGGGTGGCAGACTAGCATTGTGACCACTACGCCACGGAGGTTGTCTGGTAGATAAAGCCCAGTACAGTGGGTGTCACTGTACGTGGCAAAGGCCGCGTTTAGCGTTATAGTGGACGTAAGATGAAAAAGGAATCAAAATAGTAATGGGTTGCTAACCGCATCATCGTGGATGAAACTAACGTGAGACAGACATTATGAATATGCGATGTATAGGTTACTCACATTGCAATTCAGCTACTGGCACGAAGTCGTCAAGAACCGCACGGTACCAGGGCGGGTTTAGACGACACGAACACGTCTAGACCACGACTGAGCGCGCTTTGAAATTTGTTGCATATAAATTTGAATCCTATTACCCATAAATACAACTCAAATTGCATTTACCGAAGTCCAGTGGGGCGAGAGCTGGGCGGACGCGAGGCGGTCGCAAGGCAGTAGCAGGGCGGAAGCAAGGCGAGAGCGTGGCGTAGGCAAGGCGTGTGCATGTGGACTTCGGTAAATGCAATTTGAGTTGTATTGATGTGTGATACAAAGCGCGCTTATAAAGTATGTGCAATAAACTCATAGGTACAAATTAAACAAATTTGATAATATAAAATCAGTGTTAAGGGTAGTGATATTTCATAACCCAGCAAGTGATGAAATGGTCATGATTTCCCGGCATGTCGGGCCCAGTCAGCCGCGGCGATTTGTCCTAATTGTAGCGACGCGTGCCTCCGGTGCTAGCTTAGCCGTCGTCAAATCATCACGCCACACTGACTGTGAAATTGGGATAGTTGCTCTTCATATTTTATGATTGCCTAGTACATTTTAGCTAATAATAAAATATTATGTAAGTTATATTTTATTATTACTTAGGTACTTATTCAAGTCTATTTTTTGTCTCCACTGCAGGAGTACCACCAGATCCCTACTTGGCCAGAGCAGCCTCCCTAGAAATACACCCTCCACGCTAGCCAGACGGGCTGGAGAGGTCTTATTGATGTTTATAAGCTATGTTTAGCTTGTATTTACGACCTGAACTCTTAACTTGGTCTGACAAAGTTACATATTATATATAAGTAACAAAGTTACTTACTATATATGTATGTATGTTCAGGTCTTTTTAGTCTCCACTGCAGGAGCACGAACCTCTTATATTACACCAGATAGACAGAGATATTGCCCTGTACACTTTCCACGCTGGCCAGACGTATTGGAGAGGTGTCCTATAAAGCTTTGTTTAGGTTGTATTTCCTAAGTCGCCTTCTACGATATCCAAGGAAAGACTTGGAGTATCCTATTCTACTCTGCCGGAAACCACACTGCTGTATAATTATGACTATTCGTTAATGTTGCGGTGTGTGTAATCAACAAAGCCGTGAATGAGTCGGCTTATAAGAGTCGGAGAAAAACGTTTTTAAAGTGCGGAGATGAACTAAGTATAATTATTCTTCTTCCCTGCCTTTTTGCTATTTAGGATCGGCTCTGTATGTCAACTGCCTCCATAACCTTCTATCTTTTGCCATCTCTGTACTGACCCCCCGTTCCCAGCGACGTGCTCAAATATTTTTGACACTAATCTTACCTAAATTACGAGAACGGTTGCATCTCGAGCAAAGTAAATTTCACGCTAGTATCCAATATTATATTACGGCGGCACAGGGTAGACAAATTCTAGTTGTGTGTATGAAATGCACGCTACTGCCCGTTTCCCCATATCCGATCATCTGATCCCACGCATTCTTCCCACGTCTCTCTTGGCCTTCCCCTTCCTCTATACCCATCTACTTTCAAGTTGACCATTTGGTAGCCAGGTGTTCCGTATCCCTTCTCATTACGTGGCCATACCAGGTCAGGCGATGGCTTTTTAATTTGTCAACTATTAGTAATTTGTTCATAATAAAAATAATATATAGGTATAATGTGTAACAAAACATACTGAAAATATTTTAAGGCTGAATTCAGTACATGATTCTGACCAACTTTTCCCAAGGAACCTATATTGAAATATGAAAAATGATTTTTGGCTTTCGATACAATCTCGGATCAGCTGATCGGTCAACTTGTGAGGGAGGCCAAAAAAAATTTTATATTTTAATATTTGTTTCTTGAGAAAAGTTTAGATCCGCTAGGGCTATAAAGGATCGAGTTATATGCTATCTTCGCTCCTGCAGTCTTAGTACATTACTTCGCCACATATCGTGTGTTGGCTTTCAGGTAGCTAGTGCATGTGACCTCACAGGGCAAGGTCGGAGGTCAGGTCGTTCATTACTCTGGAGCTACACAGCCGAGCGTTGATGAGTTATGGAGATTGATATGGTTATAGTGGATATACTACAACAACTAGCTCGTATAACTACAACAACTTTACTAGCTCGTAATTCGTATACATTTATATCTTACTAGCTGGTGCCGGCGACTTCGTCTGTGCAGAATTATCACGCCATGTCTTTATAAATTGTAGCCTATGTGTTATTCTGATGTATCAGCTATATTTTTGTAAAGTTTCATTAAAATCTATTCAGTAGATTTTACGTGAAAGAGTAACTATATTAGTAGTAATATTAGTAGGAAGGACTAATTAAAATATTCTTTCTTCGGACGACGGACGACCGAAATCGGACTGCCTCCGTAATCAAGGCGTTTGCCTTGTGATCCAGAGGTCATGGGTTCGAATCCCACTTGGAAGCATACTTTGTAAAAAGTTGTTTCCAGTCTGGTTAGGATATTGCAGGCTTGAATCATATGATTATCCGAAATGAAAGATGATTCCGTGTTTCGGAAAGCACGTATAAACTGTGGGTCCCGAACGCCATCTAGCGTTTGATCATCAAACTACCCAATGATTGATTCTGTCAAGTTTCAAGTCACTCTGTGTAAAAACCAGTGAGCTCGCCAAATCTTGGTTAGGTAGCGGACCCCGGGCTCTGAAGCGTTACTGCTGAGGATGCAACCGGGAAAATACGCTCGAATGATGAATTCAAATCTTCTTTCTTATGGATTTGTTCATACTGATTACTAACACTGATGTCAGATTTTTTAAACTACCGAAACGCATCTGATTTTGTGCAATGACTGTCATCTAATGACATCTTCAGGGTTCCGTTCCTAAAGGGTAAATAATAAAAGCTTCACTTAAAGTGTTTGAAACTTGCACCTTCTAAATGGGACTTAACTTTGGCCAGCCGTCCAAATCAATTAAATACTAATTCTGCGGTTAGACAGAGACAATAGAATATTCAGTAATTAGTATATTATCGAACTGTAATGGAACAAACAGCCTTGTGGTCTATCCCCACCGCAATATTGTCTAATATTCAAGTTTGATGACGAGTAATGACGTTAGGATATGCAATACATCACTATAGATATAATAACCGGTCAATCGCGTGTCTGACCACGCGCAGTGCAGGGTTTCATAGTTGCGAATGCCGACTTTGAGTCCACGGGTCTAAAAACGTCTAAAGAACTAATTTTTTATTGAATTTTTATGAAACTGCACTTTGTCGGTATGACTATACATACGTATGCCAAATTACAGCTTTTTAGTATCTATAGTCTCTGAGTAGAAATTTCATCAAAATCAGTTGTGTAAGCTTGAGGGTTAAGTCGGTTTTTAGTTAGGAGACGATGACGTATGTACCGATACTATAAAATTAAGTATAGGTCTGGTAGTACAGAGAGGGTCGTGCTCCTGCAATGGATACAAAAAGTCCCTATAATGATTAATAATCATTATTATAAATTTTCTTCTTTTCCACAGGAATATACCAATCCAGTAAACAATTGTTGATTTTCATGGGCAAATCGTAAAATCGATCAAGTTGAGCCAATTTACGGAATGGACATTCCGTAAATCCGGGTTCCTCATAAATAAGCGATGAGCTAGCAGCCTGTCACGTGTCACTAAACTTGATTCCCGTATCCACCTGTTGGCTGCCACTTAGCTAAAAGGTCTTGAAGCCTTCAGCTCTTTCCATGGTGTTAGGGATAGGGAAGTCAATATAGGAAAATATGAACATGCTTGCTTCCTTACTTCCTTACTATCCTTATCCTTTTGTATCTCCTTTGAGAATCACGGATCTTTTCACCCCGGTCCTTTGAGAGGCTTGCGTAGGGATACAGATCCAACACGTAGAGGCCCTTTGGAGAAGTTGTTGTCATGTGGCGCTCCCGCCAAAACCTATTCCTGGATATACCTATGAAAGGTGTACCCTTGAATATGTTTTGGCAGAAGAAAAATCTATTGCATGTAAAAGGAAAAGGTTTAAGGGTTATGGAATGAATTTGGGATGGACTGATACTGGGTTATTGCAACAGAAACGTCACCTGCCATAATACTTATCCTTATTATTACACTATCACACTAATATTATAAACGCGATATTTGTTTGTGTGTATGTTTGTTACTTCTTCATGCACAAATTGCTGGACCAATTTTGATAAAATTTGGTATGAAGGAAGTTGACACCCTGGATTAAAATATAGGCTACTTTAGGCGCGGGTAAGACTGCGGACCGCAGTTCAAATCCTTACTAATTTACCTTCCTTACGTTTTCCTTACTATCCTTAATAATATTATGAAAGCGAAAGTGAGTTTGTATGTTTCTTTGTTACCACTTAACGCTTCAACCACTGAACCTATTTAGATGAAATTTGGTATGGATATAATTTCGAGACACACGAAAGACACGGTATATTTTTATCCCAAAAATTATCCATAAAAAGAATGAAAAGGGGAGGGAACTTTGTATGGGGAATACTATTTTACCTTACAAAAGTAGACTTTATTACAAAGTATTAAATTTACGCGACAATAAAATCGCGAGCTTTGACGACCTCCGTGGCCCAGTGGTCATCATGCCACGGTGTCACACTGGAGGTTCCGGGTTCGATCCCCGGTCAAATCAAAATGAAAAAAGATCTTTTTCAGATTGACCTGGGTCTGGAATGTTTATATATGTATTTGTTATAAATATAACATCGTGGAGTTAGAATTACATCAAAACACAAGTCTCGAACTTACTTTGGGGCTAGCTCAATCTGTGTAATATGTTCATGTATATTTATTAGATAGTACATAATAAAGATTCCAGAAACCTCGCTATTCTTAGTAAGTTAGTGGGCAAGGTAAGCCAAGTGGTTTTCAGCAGAGTAGTATAGGGCCACTCCAAGTCTCCTCTTGGAAGTCATAGAAGCCATTACAAGCTAAACATAGCTTATAAACATCAATGAGACCTCTCCAACCCGTCTGGCCAGCAAAAAGAGTTTAGGCCAAGTCCTCTGACTGCTCTGGCCAAGTATGGCTCTTATAGAGGATCTCAGAGAGGATCGTGCTCCTGCAGTGGAGACAAAAAGACTTAATGATGATGAGGATGTGGGCGAGAAGGTGAAGGAATTAAAATAGTGGTGTCATTGTCGTAGCCAAATCTTAAAATAGATAATCTTATGTTGTGGCCTTCAATCATGTAAAAACACACAGAAAGTAATGCAATGAGGTCATTATTTAAACCAATTTTCATTAAAAAACCTATTTCTTAATCCAAAAAAAATTTGCCCTTTCATTTGATACCCCATTCAGGCATATTTGCTTTGGGTTGCTCACCCCCTCTCTCAACCCCATAGCTTTTAAACAAATGAAACTATTTCAATCAAACATAGCTAAAAACTATCTCGATCTAGTCATTCTTGGCCTTTATGGCCTACCTACCATTCCACAGACAGTCGCACAGTAATGCTTGTACGTAGTTATATTATTACTCTGTGGTAATGCCAAATTTGTACACGCCTCTTTTTTAACGCAGGTTAAAAGTAATTTTAACACCAACTAGGTATAAAGCCTTTTTTTAACCGATTTTCAAAAAGGAGGAGGTAATCAAATGAAATCAAAATCAAATCAAATTATTTGCATTCATGTAAGTACAGTGGATGTTACATATTTTTAGGCTCTCAATTCGCCGGAATCTTTTATGTTTTTTTTTTTAAGTATGTTCACCGATTACTTAAAGATGCCTGGACCAATAGGAAATTTCTCTTTTTAAATGGCTATATAAACACATAGTCCCATAGAAATTCTATCAAAATCGGTTATGTATTTAAGGAGTCAAATCGGTTTTTAGTTTTGAAAAATTATCGCTAACGGATGATCTCACGGAAGCTTGAAGTTAAATCTTACTGCAAAGAATATAAAAACAGTATTTCGCCTCAAAAACTAAAGAAAACACCCAAATCCCGAGCTTAAGTAATTTCCCAGTTGGTACTCTGAAGATTAAATTCGGATAAGTACGCCTTTGTTGACAGTGCAAATATCTGTTGTTTACTTTTCATTTCTTCCTGACACGTTGGCTGTGCGAACCAAGCACGCAAGAGGGAATCTTTGAAAAAATGATATTTTGTTCTATTATGATGTCTTTTATTATTCTTCTATTGATTCTTCCAGACTGGTCTTCGAGAAAGAAAAAAAAATAAGAGTGTACCAGCTACTTCTCTTCCCGTGCTGATCGTAAAAGCCGGTCGAGGTAAAGGGCGAGATTTGAATCATGTTAATAGGCGATGCGGCTAGCAAACCATCACTATTACGTGGCCTTTGGGTCTTACAGCCCCGGTCTGTGTATCCCGTCAGAGATATAGACGTAAAAATGTATCTGTATTTGTATGATGTCTATATTGGTAGCTTACACGTTTGTCGCCAGTACTATTCATTATATGCCACCCCGGTTGCATTATATATGTCGCAGTTGAATTGTATAATCCGTTGTTATTCAAAAACTCTAGCTGTTTGGCAATACAGCTCGGTTTTGTAAAACAGCTTAAAATAGTTCAGCTCGATTGTCAATGAGTTACGTAATTACGTTTAACAAAACAGCTAGCGTTAAGACATATAGGGTTACCATTATTGAATAAAACTGTGTTACCAAATGAAATAATATATGAGGGGACAATAGTTGTTCTATTATTTTTATATTATTCGTGGGATGGAAATAAAACCTCAATTCAACTCCTTAAATAATTCAGTCTCCAACATCATAAAACACCAATGAAGAATGATAATCAGCTCGATGCAATTGGATTATAAATATAGAAATTTTGTAAACCCGACAACTCAATGGCGCAGCGATTTCTTACGGCCAACCCACGTGAATTTTTCATCTTGCCGGAAGGCGGGCGTCGAAATAACCATATGGAATCCAAGCTAAAGGTCTGCTTTATTCTTTTCAATCTTTTGCACTCCGAAATCACAAACGATGCCCCCGATGTTTCTTGATAAAAACAGCTTAGTCCCGGAACGCGGCGAAGAATTTACTTTATGGGAGGCCATATTTGTTGTTATGACACTGACACTTCACAAGTGGCAGAATTCCGAAATAATCGTTCTACAATCTTACGTTAGCTAGTTTGTTAAACGTAACACATTGAACGATCTAGCTGAATGATTTTCAGCTATATATCAAAACCGAGCTGTAATGCCAAACAGCTAGAGTTTTTGAATAACAGCGAATTATACAAACCAACTACGACATATACAAGATAATCGACTTCACCTCTAAACTATTCAGTATCATTATGAGCCTCTTGGAATATATAATAATAATTATAATAAATCCATTTATTTCAGATGTCTGGATGGATTTTTTGATCCATACATTACATACGTCAAAAGCGGTCACTTTTGGCGAAAACTCGTTTTAAAACCAGACAGATTATCAATAACATTTTAAAATTTTTATTCATAAAATAATATAAATGTCTTTCTTTCAGATTGTTGGAAGTAAAATTTTTAATTATCACCATATTTCCTTTTAAACAATTTATTTCAAATGTTGCAGGAAGGCGCTGGATGCAGGCCGCTTCTGATCGGTCTTTTTGGAAATCCTTGGGGGAGGCCTATGTCCAGCAGTGGACTTCCAGTGGCTGATGTGATGATGATGATGAGGGCGCAATTTCTGCTACTACTTACTTAAGTAAATTTTACTTAAGTTTTCGTGTAAAAAATAATAAAACTTGCAAAACTTAGTTCCGAAGTAAGGATATTTGAATTGATACGGAATATTCCATAGCTGTTCAATATTTGCCAGCACCTTTGACTTCGCTTTCTCTTTTGTACTGAACAATGTTTCCCGAGTAGTTTCACTTTAGTTTATTATTTGCTGGGACAGAATCTACTGAAAGATATATTTTTTTAACCCCTGATAAAAAAGGGGTGGTTTAAGTGTGACGCTAATGTCCGTCCGTCTGTCTGTCTGTAGCATCGTAGCGCTCGAACGGTTGGACCGATTTCGATGCGGATTTTTTTTACGAAGTTCGGGTATTGTCGTATAATAATGAAACAGAACTTCGTCTAATGGAATTTGTAATGTTTTTTAAGAAAAGGCGTAAGAAACTTAATTACTGACAGAAATCCTCGGATCACATGTTTTTTTAAAATAAAGAGTATGTACCTACATTTATAAACAAGTTTATTCGCTAGGCAAAACCCCGACTGTCAAGAACAACATCTAGTGATCAGTAGCGGAACTACCGATAAACAAAGCTAAAAACTACTTGCTTTTACGTAACAAACCGCATCGAATTGGTCCATTCGTTTCGACAATTCCACAGTATAACTCCTTTTTTATTCTCGGGGGATAACAAGAGGCCTATGGGTCTTGCGTCTCCTTGGATACGAGCTGCCCCATTTTATGCATATAAAATCCGTATAGTTTAAAGCATAGTATGATTTAATTTACATAATATAGTTTATATCTACCGAAATAAAATGAAGCATAGCAAAATTCAAATTGCAATTTTATAATATTTTATAATAAAGCTATAAACTTGACTATGGGTGGATTTAATGCTCCTTTATATTGGCTTATATTTGCCAAAGACGTAAGATTCATTTTACGACCTTCTTAAATTTTATTGCATATGCTGACCACTTACTTACGCACCCAAAATTGAACATCGTAGCATAAATGTTTAACAAATCGGGGAGAATCAAACATTTATACAACGTCCCTTTTAATTAACTACAAATACTTTAACTGCTGCTTCATTTAGGGTGGAAAAACAGTTTAGTCGCATAAAATAAAAAATCCGCAGGTTAGTTTTTTTTTTACTTCTTCTAACAAAAGTATTAAATTATTTTCGCCATCCTCCTGTATGTGGTCTACTAAAATTCATTTATACTTCTAAACACTTATAGGCACCGCCCATCGCCATCTATCTCCCTCTTACTGTAGCAGATTGTGTGTGATAGACAGAGTCATTAATGTCAGTCGTTATCATTAATCCTACGTGCAGTACACATACATCTTTGTAAGAAATAGTAAATCAATATGAAATAAGCAAAGGTACATACCTGTTACAAATTCAGAAAACCTCAAGCAGGTGCACGAGTCATGGCCTCATGGGAGTATTCCGTCAATCTCCAAATGGACCATGAGGTCTTATGCGACTGCGCTTTCCACCCGGGCTTACACAAACATTCACACTGACACTTTAAGACCAAACGAGTTGGCATTTAAACACTCAAAAATACTTCAAACGACGAAATTTAACTAACACACTGCACTGTAGTAGGTACAAATTCGTACATTATCTACGAATATTTAGAATCCCCTGCACTCTGGTGAATGCAGTACTAACAGTTTAGATAGTTAGGTACTATTATCCTAAATAGGTAAATACTTAGCACTTATCGGCGACACTACGATCAACTTCTGCAAAGCCGCGAATAGAAATTTTACCTATTTTCATGACGGAAATTGCCGGTTAATTTCCAATTAAAAATGGTTAAAACGCTTTTGTTAGTAATTAATTAATCACATCACATGCCACCTAGATAGGCCTATGGACTCAAACAGACTGAACGAAACAAACGGAAAGCCGGCTAGTCAAGGCTAGGTAGGTACATAGCGTCTTGGCGACACGAGGCTAGAGTGAGATGCGACACAAGGGAAGAGCGAGATAAAACTGTCGAGCACGTGTTTGTCGGCACTGTGTCGGCGAATAGTAAAAGAATTAAAAAGATACCGCTTTCGTTTACGATTGCCGCAAACGGCTATTAGAAAAGTACAAAGAAGTGCCGCAGTAGCAAAGAGTTCTTACAGTACAGATGTGACTATTGTTTTTTAACATCCTCAATGAGAATATTGTAATGAATACATACATATTTTTATCTTTTATTTTAACTTGTAAAACATGTTTCCGATTTAAGATCTACTTAGGCATACTTACCTTTGAAGTACGTTTTTTAGTTTATACGATGGTATTAGTCTTTAAGTATGTGATGAACTACACAGTACATTAAAGCTACAACCTCCTATTTTGGGACCTATTATTGGGAAGAGGATTTTGACCTGGGATTTGGTAGTTTTAAATTTCCATAATGAAGAATAGTAAATATCTCATGACTTAATTTTTTTATAAAACGGATTGGTAATTGGTATGGTAATGGATACACCGATTTTAATTTATTTATTGTTTGAAAGGTGACTCAATCAAGAGTTTATTTTTTGCTAAGATTTAAAATTTTACTCAGCCGGTTTCGCTAGCTTATGTGCTGAATCGCTAAGAGTGTGATATATCTTACAATAGGTCTAATTGCACTGACCTAAACTAACTAAGGTGTCTAGTCGGAATGATATTGTGAGTGTGTACTACAATAGCAAAGCTATGGAACGAACCATCTGTATTTTAACTTTTCTATGGCAGTAGCTTCGGACAGCTGAAAGTTCGATGACCGTAGGTATTGAATGGGTTTTGGAAGGTGATATTTTAAATTAATGAATGAATATTTGCGTAAAAGGGGCGTGTACAACGTAATAGTATAGTAAACAAATAGTACGCAATACGCAATGTCGTCTACAGGATGTTGTATGCGTCTCTTTATGGAAAATTTGTAAGTGAAGTTATCTCGAAAACTAACCTGCGGATTTTTAATGTTATGCGCCAAATCTGTTGCTCCGCCTTGAATAAAGCAGCAGTTAAAGTATTTGTAGTTAATTAAAAGGGACGTTATATAAATAAGTATTCTGTTTACTCTTACATTGAAAAGTACAGATTAAATATATATAAATAAATATATAGGGACAGTCTGATGACACTAATACAGCTAGCCCCAGATTAAGTTGTAAGGATGTGTTATCAACAATACTATATTTTATGATAAATACAAAATAATATATAGATAAACACCTTAGACCTAGACAATTTGAAAAATGCCATTTTCCAACTTGCATCTGCCGAACCAATCAAACTTTGAACCTCCGAGCAGCGGAATAACGTAGTTACCACTACGCCACGGAGGTCGTCAATATAGAATATGTCAGATCATCGCAGGAATCTGCCGCTTGACGGTGAGTATGAAGTGTGATAATGAGGAAGCTGCATTTTTATCTTTACTCGTTGTTTGTAACTATCAAATTTATATAATATATGTAGGTATAATGAAATTGGCTATTGTTGTTTTTCGTGTGTGTTGTGGATTTACAGGCTGCCTAAAGGCATCTGACATAACTTGACGACTGATGACAGCCAGGACCGACAGCTTACACGTGCCTTTTGAGGAACGGAAAATTTTTTGCCACTTATCGTCACGTCACCCATCCAAGTGAGGACCACGCTCGGTGTCGCTTAGCGCGAAAGCGCTAGCAATGCGTACTCCCGCCTGGCCACTTAGCTCCTCAAATTGGCTATAATATAATTATGGCCAATTTCGACTCGAAAGAAGAATGTACAGACTGCGTACTTGCGTAATTTTGAGTAAATACTGAAAATGAAAATGAAAAATGCTTTATTGTACTATTAAATTGTTTTTATAAATAGTGTCGGAGAAACCTTGAGTAAACACTAACTTAATATTATTCATACACAGACACAATATCCAAAGCCCACTTTAAGCGTGATAATTAGTATGAAGTTTTGTAAATCTTACATCAAGTCATCCAACCATATTATTAACTTAGCTTACATATGCTGGACGCAAACCTTCCACAACGAATTTCTCACTCTTTCCACAGTACATTTACAAGCGAAAACTGAGCGAAAAGCACAAAAGTACATAAGAACCTTTGTGTATTATTGCCTAGAAAATGTCGCTCGGTTACTGAATAATAGAACAAAAAATACTGTTGTAGTAAAATACAGAAAGCAACTGCTATTTTACAGTTATATCTAAGTTTGTGGTTTGCTGTTTGAAACTACAATGCAATACAAATACTCTTTATTGCGTTGCGCTGTTTTCATTCATTCATTTCAGCCGCACAACGTCCACTGCTGGACACAGGCCTCTCCCAAAGATTTCCAAAATTAACGATCTAGAGTGGCTGGCATCTAGCGCCTTCCATCAACGACCTTGGTCAGGTCGTTAGACCACCTAATGGGTGGGTGTCCTACGCTTCGCTTGCCTGTACGTGGTCGCCATTCGAGAATCTTTTTGCGTTGCGCTGTAAATGGAAGTGAATACAAAGAACGGAAAAATGAATACGACAGAATTATGATACAAAGGCGGACTTAATAAGATCTCTTCCAGACAACCTTTGGGTAGAGGGAGAAGTGAATATTTAAGATGTACATACAATATAAGAGTCAAACGTAAATTACGCATAACGTAATTTCTGCTGCAGAAACTGAGTTGCCGATTTTCGGTTCCGTACAAAAGTCATTAAACGATTTAATAGTCACTAATACTATGTTTAAACAGCCAAAGAGAAGACGGTACACTTGGAAGATGCCTGGTGATATAGGCCGATTTCAAATTGATTATATTATAGTACAAAATAAATTTAAGGAAAACGTTAAAATAAGCAAAACTTATCCAGGAGCAGATTTAAGTACAGATCATAATTTGTTAGTTAGCAAAATAAACATGCATATAGGTAAAAAAAGTAGAATAAATAGACCAAAGAAAATAGATCTCACTAAAATAAAATAAAATTCTAGTCAAAGCGTGCAATATAGTAATAAAGTAGGAGATAAATTAGAATTATACAAAAAGAATAGAAATACAGAAGAAAGTAAAGATGTAGAGAAAAACTGGTGCGCATTAAAAGATATTATAAAAGATAGTGCAGAACAGCATTTACAAAATATAAAAATAGTACCGCGGAAGAAATGGCTAAATAACGAAAATCAAGATTTGATGTTGGAACGTAGAACACTCAGAAACAAGAACGATATCAAAAGCATACAAGAATACAAACGATTATCTAATAAAATAACACTGAAATGCAGACAAGAAAGAGAGAAAGCCATTGAAAAAGACTGCGACGACGTAGAAAGATTTTTAAATAAAGGAAAACCAGACATAGCTTATAGCATCATAAAAAAATTAAAAACAAACCATAAAACAAAAAGTACAGTTATTTTAAATGAAGACAATAGAATATTAATAGACGATAGAGAAATAGTAGAAAGATGGGTTGAATATATAGAAAAACTTTATGATGGAGAAGGTTTGTGTGATGAGGATATAGAAGATGAAAATAGGGTAGAAGAAAACGAGATAGGGCCTGAAATAACGCGCGAAGAATTTGAATTTGCACTCAATAGTTTACAAAATAACAAGGCCGCTGGAGTAGATGGAATACAAATAGAACTTATTAAATATATTAAATGTCACACACTCATAGACGAGATATTTAAATTAATACAAGAAATATATAAAACAGGAAAAATACCAAATGATTTTAAAATAAGTAGAACCGTTACGATACCAAAAAAACCAAATACGAAAAGATGTGAAGAATATAGAACGATTAGTTTAATTACACAAGCATCAAAAATATTGATAAAAATAATACAAAATAGAATCCGACCTAAAGTAGAAAATATAGTAGGCAACGACCAATATGGTTTTCGCAAAAACAAAGGCACTCGAGAAGCAGTTTCAGCACTTAGAATTATAATAGAAAGAAGATTGGAACTTGGTTTAGAAACACATATTGCGTTTATAGATTTAGAGAAAGCGTTCGATAAAGTAAATTGGATACTAATGATGAAGGCGCTTAAGAATGCTGGCATAGACTATAGAGACAGGAGAATAATCAAAGAACTGTATAAAGAACAAGAGACAATAATAGAAAGTAATAATGAAAAAAGAC
This sequence comes from Acrobasis consociella, assembly GCA_963555685.1. Taxonomy (NCBI): domain Eukaryota; kingdom Metazoa; phylum Arthropoda; class Insecta; order Lepidoptera; family Pyralidae; genus Acrobasis; species Acrobasis consociella. The sequence goes on from OY743118.1 coordinate 3,859,617, forward strand.
AGGCTAAAATACGACAGGGAGTGAGGCAGGGTTGTCCACTTTCTCCACTGATATTCAATCTATTTATAGAAGCAGCAATATCTCAAATCAAAGACCAAGATTTAGGAGGAGTTAGTATTAATGGAGAAAAGATACATTTTATAAGATTTGCAGATGACATAGCAGCCCTTGGAAGCAGTTCACAACAGTTAGAAAAGTTAATAGAAGCAATGAATAATATTTTTAAAGAACATAAATTGAGTATAAACATAAATAAAACCAAGTCCTTAATTGTCTCAAAGTCAGGTCCAGTAATTAAAAATATCCAACTTAATAATAAAACAATAGACCAAGTTCAGAGTTTCAAATATTTAGGAACTATTATCAACGAAGAGGCAAGATGCTCAGAAGATATTAAGAAGAGGATTGCTATTGCAAAAAGTACATTTAAGAGTAAAAAATACATATTTTGTTCTGGTATTAAAGAAAGTTTACGTAAAAGATTTATTAAAACATTTATATGGAGCACTGCCTTGTATGGATGTGAAACGTGGACGATGACCAAAAAGGATAGAGATAGATTAGAAGCATTTGAAATGTGGTGCTGGAGGAGAATGAAAAAAATAAGTTGGACAGAAAAAATTACAAATGAGAAGGTATTAGAGGATGTGAGAGAGAAAAGACAAATAATACAAATTATAGAAAATAGAAGAAGCAAAATGTTCGGTCATCTACTACGCCACGATGCATTCTTTAAAACAATAATGGAAGGAAAAATAGAAGGAAAGAGAGGAGTAGGAAAACCCAGAAGGAAATTTATAGACCAAATAAAAGAAAAATTAAAAGTGAAAACATATAAAGAGGTTAAGAACTTAGCGGAAGGAAGAGAGACATGGAAAGCACTCCACCGACAAGAGCCCAGCTCTTAAATATAAGAAGAAGACAAAGTCATATTTGGGCCACACGACAAAAAAATAGTTTTCTATTTCTACAGTACGCAACTCAATTTCTGCAGCGGAAATCACGTTTTTTTTGGCATCACCCTTACTGTTTAAAGCCAATCGTAGCGTTCTTCATCATGGAAAAGAAGCAAACAAAAGTTTATTAAGGGGCTACCCTTATTTTCCGGGGTGCAGTGGCGCCCCCATTTGAAATAAATCAATTGAAAGGAAACGGTGATATAATTTAAAACTTTCTCTTGATTAAAGCCTTTGGTAAACCTTCAAAGAATTTTATGAACTACCGTTTATAGTTTGAAGTGAGAACGTGAAGCTTTTCTACGCACATTTGCCACTTTTGGCTAATGTACGTAAAAAAGCTTCACGTTCTCACTTGAAACTGTAAGCAGTATTAGTTCATAAAATAGTTTAGGGTTATCTAGGGCTTGGTCGACAAAATTTTGAATGATATCTCCGTTTTCATTTAAATGATTTATTAAAAATCAGGGCAGCAAATGGACCCGGAAAATTCATGTATGGTCTTAAATAAGTGTAAACAATAGTCCTATTCTATCCTACTAATATTATTCTATCCTATCCTATCCTATCCTATCCTATCCTATCCTATCCTATCCTATCCTACTTCCTACTAATATTATAAATGCGAAAGTGAGTTTGTATATTTGTTTGTTTGTTACCTTTTCACGATTAAACTACTAAACCGCTTTGGATAAAATTTACACAGTACAGCTAGTAGGCCAAGTGACTTTACTAAAGTGAATCACAAGGCATCTCGTAAATCAGCGCAAGCGCAAGGCGATGTCTTACACTCATTTTTCAATAGCTGCCTCCTATTACATTTGTAATAAAGTTAAATAGTTTCCGGCAGAGTAGAATAGGGCCGCTCCAAGTCCTCCCGTGGATGTCGTAGAAGGCGACTTAGGAATACAAGCTAAACAAAGCTTACAAACATCATGAGACTTCTCCAACTCGTCTGGCCAGCGAGGAGAGTGTAGGCCAAGCCAAGGCTGCTCTGGTTAAGTATAGCTGTGGTAGTACAGAGAGGGTCGGGCTACTGCAGTGGAGACAAAAAGACCTGATGATGAAATAAATAAATAAAATAAGTAACCTCTATCTCCAACATTGACATATATAAGGTCTAAGAAAATATACTGAAACTATTTTAAAGGGGTAATTCTGAACTGAACAACTTTCCCCAAGGAACATAAGTCGAAATAAGAATAATAATGTTTGACTTCCCATACAAACCCGGATCAGCTGATCGGTCAACTTGTATCATCATCATTTCAGCCGCATAACGTCCACTGCTGGACATACTCCTCACCCAAAGATTTCCAAAATCAACTTGTATGGAAAGCCTATATATATTATATTTCGATATAGGGTAAGTTGCTCTTCTTGAATTCACCCTAAAATAGTTTCAGTATATTTTGTTAGTATTTTTTTTCCCTTGTGGTTTCTGGCAGATTGCCGTGTTGTTTCCAGCAGCGTAGAATAGGACCACTCATAATATCTTTCTGAGTGACTTAGGAAATATAAGCTAAACAAAGCTTATAAACATCAATGAGACCTCTCCAACCCGTCTGGCCAGCGTGGAGAGTGTAGGCCAAATCCTCTGGCAGCTCTGGCAAGTATGGATCTAGTAGCACAGTGAGGGTCGTGCTCCTGCAGTCGACTAAAAAGACCTAAAGACAATAAAGAATGGAAGATGATTTTGTTAGACCTTATATAAGAAAAGATATGGACATAGTATCTGAAGATTAACTTTTTCATTCAAAGCTGAAATGGAAACGTCGGCTCGCACTAAAAATAGAGCTAAAAGGGCAGATATCCGGATAGGTTGGAACCTCAAATTCTCCGCCAATTAAGCCATCGCTGATAAAATCCACTGGATTCGTGACCAGGATCTTAAAAGAAATGGAGTATTACTAAATTGACTACAACCAGACCAGGTCTGAGTTTTTCCGCGAATGTCGTAGAAGGTGACTTAGGAAATACAAGCTAAACAAAGCTTATAAACATCAATGAGACCACTCCAACCCAGCTAGCCAGCGTGGAGAGTGTAGGCCAAATCCTTTGGCTTTATTCAGAAAACACAAAATTATTTCGACATTCCCATGCAAATTGCCCGGGCTGCACACTTAAGTATGGAAATGCCATTTTTTTGTTTTTTGACTGTGTTTTTAATTCTATTATACTATAGTGATCTAGTATAGCCCGTGGTTCGATTTATTACGGGTATGTCAATTCCACGTTGTATATTTACTTTACCCACGATACCAATCTTTCAGAAACAAAAAATGTTGACTAAATCTCGAAAGTAAAATTGTAAGGTCAATTAGTAGTACCGCCGCCGTACACCGCCCGCCGGCCGGCCGGGGTCATCGACATTACGCATCGTATAACTACGTGATCTCGATCGAAAATCATTTACGCAACTTTTTTATCATTTAAGACATACAAAAATTTGTATTACGTATATGGATAGAGGAATTTATTTACTATGCGACATTTTTTTATCTAAAACCAATGAAAAGTCAGCGTGTATATATAAAGTCTAACAAAATATACTGAAACTATTTTAAGGGTGAATTCAGTCCGTTATACTGAACAACTTTCCCCAAGAAACATATGTCGAAATATAAAAAGTAATTTTTGGCTTTCAAACTCGAATCGGCTGATCGGTCAACTTTTATGATTTATAATTGAACGAACATACATAAAAAAACCACGACGAATTGATAACCTCCTCCGTTTTTACTTACTATATGTTACTTAATCTGTGTAACTTGTCCGTACATATATATAGTAAATACCCATGATACTAATCTTTTATCCGTCATTACTCCATTTGTTTCTAAGCTCCATTCGCCGCACACGAGGTCGGTATGGTGGGAATCAGTTATCTCTAGTTGCCATGGGAAGCGTATCAAAGTGCTCGCAAAGATCGTTAGTTACGTTCCAATTTCACAGTGGTATACGGTTACTTTGTTCTAAATCCCAGTCGCGGGGCCTCCTTAGAAGCCGATTCCCATCGAGTTTCTTGGTTTCCTTTCTAATTTAGTAGTGACGACAGGGTCCAAAAAGTATGATTGTAATTAGTCCGTCTTTTAGATTATCCAAAAATAATGGACCCGTATTTTTTGAGTTAACCAAAAAAGTAGAGATTTACAAAGATACGGAGTACAAAGTTCCAGAATGGGGGCTTGCGACGTCACCGCTAAGTAAAAATCGTACCCAGCCGTGACGTCATGCGAAATTTAAATGCGCTGTATCTTTGTGATTTTTGGTTTCTCAGAGAAAAGAAAAAATACGTGTACAATATTTTTTAACAATCTAACCGATGAACCAAACATATTTTTCCATTCGTCATATTATCTAAGTATATCGGTGCACCACGCATTAAAACGTCTATTTTATTAAGTGGCCACATATTGAAAATACGAAAAATTTCGCTGATTATTCAAATACACTCACAATGATAAATTTTAGGGAGTGCCTCCGCTGCCGGCGCTGTTTGCCAAATTGGCTGCCGGCACTGGTATAACACGATCTGTGTCTGTGTTACTTTCGCCCTTAGCTTGAGTCGCTCGCTGGCTCGTATTTAAATCACAGGAAACCTAACGAACCTAACCTACACTTCACGGCAAATTTTGAGTGCTGGCGCCGGCAGCCGGTGTTTACAATCTCGGCTGCCGGCAGTATAACTGCCGGTTCCCAATAGTGATATTTTTAGTAGCCGGCGTCGACAGCGGAGGCACTTTCTAAATTTTATATAAACACGTTCAGAGACGTTACTCACACTAAGTCGGATGTATAAGCTGGACATTGAACGGCTTGTTAACCTTTTTAGAACATATCTGACGACCTCCGTGGCGTAGTGGTCACCATGCCATCACCAGTCCGCCACCCAGAGGTTCCGGGTTTGATCCCCTGTCAGGGCAAATTGCCTTGGGCCTTTTTCAAATTATCCTGGATCTTGGATGTTTATCTATAATATAAGTCCTCTGCTCTGGCCAAGTATGGCTCTAGTAGTACAGAGAGAGTCGTGCTCCTGCAGTGGAGACAAATAAGTTTGGAAAATCCAAAAGAGCACGCCTCAAAGGGTCCCTAAAAATTTTCTTTAATTCTTACGCATATAGAAAAATAAAGATATATATAGATATACTAAAACTATGAAGAACAGTCGATATTTTTTGTTTGTTTATTTAATAACAATTAAACCACATCGAATCAGACCCTAAAAAATTAAAGGGTTCTATTCCTGAGCATACTCAAGCGTAAGAGAAAAAAAAAGACTCGATTAGTAAAGTATTTCGGTCGTTATCGTGTTAACAAGAAAAGCCTCCGCACATACAGACACACGGACGTCCAAGACAGAACTTTTTTAAACTGTTTTTTAACTAGTATAAATAACAAAAATGACATCAAAAATATCATGAGTGTTAAAAATAGTGTTTTTACTTAATATGTGTGTGTATATATTATCTTACAAGTGCAATGTATGATACATAAAGACATTTTAAGTTTGAAAAATTAGATGTTTTGCGCGAAGTGACAGTAGTACCCACCTCAACGCTTCGCTTATGAGGCGTGCAAAAGACCTGATGACGATTGCCGATTGTCTGGTACCAATGAGCATGGTAACCTATAAGTATTTTTTTGTGTTTGTAACTGACACACACACACACGTTTTCAAGGTACCGCGTTTTCAAGGTACCTAAGTACCTATTCTATGCCCTTTATTAAAAGGTTCCTTCCTTTTAAGCAAACAAAACCCACGCACACTATATTTAGACTAAAATAACAAAAACAATTCTACAACAAAAGCCTCTTGCCTCTATTAAGCTTTATGACAATAAAGTTGTTTTAGGGCTCTGAGGTACAGACGAGCACAGTATGCCAGTGTCACAGGTCGCCGATAGTCGCCGACTATCGCAAACATGACACATGTCAATCTGCCGCCGATAGTCGCTGACGGTCGCCGACCGTCGCCGACGGTAGCGTTACACACGTCCATCTGTCACAATCTGCCGCGTGACCGTCGCCGACAGTTGCCGATAGTCGACGACGTTAGCGTAACACATGTCAATCTGTCACAATCTGCCGCGCGACCGTCTGTGACAGTTGCCGACAGTCGCGTGACACGTGTCAATCTGTCACAAATAGCTGCGCGACCGTCGGTGAGTAGAGCCGATAGTCGCCGATGGTACCCTGGCCCATGTCATGTCAGTCTGTCACAAACTGCCGGACTACTATCGGTGACAGGCGCCGATAGTCGCCAACGGTCGCGTGATACGTCCCTCTGTCCCAAAAAAGCCGCGCAACCGTCGGTGACAGTCGCCGATAGTCGCTGACGGGTATCGCTGGCATACTGTTGCTCGTCTGTAAGAGCGCTTACGAGCACAATAGTACAAGAGTGAGTTGCATATTTCGCAAACATCACAATGACGAATGCTAATAGTAAAGAATATCATCTCTTAGTGGATATTATTGACCGAGCGAGCGAAGGGTCTCAGTTTCGAGACTAGCCAAAAATTCTTTTGTCCGTCTGTCTGTCTGTCTGTTCTCGCCTACAGGTCGCATTTCTTATCCGATTCTCATGAAATTTTGTAAGCAGGTTCAGCAACTAAATAGAATTTTTTTGCCGAGCCAGTTTTTCTAAATTTTTCAAAATGTCGGAAATATGGGGGCTTAAAATTTTAAAACTGTCATGTCATAAAACTGTCTAATGACAGTTTTAAACTTTTTTGTTGCCATTATGAAAACGATTTTTTTTATTTGAACAACTTTTTTATACGTTATACTTAGGGCGGATTTCATCGTTGAAGTAAAACGCGATCATTGAAGACAAACTCGTTTATGCACGTAAACTGGTTCTGGTAAAAATCTGAACGTCCGATATTGGACGTTTAACGCTTCTAAACGCGTTTAATCAAACAAATGTCAAGTCAACGCCGAGATTTGACAACATTGATTGACAATATTAACATAGTAGGTACATACTTTTTAATTTACGTTCCGTTCCTTCGCGATTCTTTACCGGTTTTAAATCAATGAGTTTTGCAGATCTGTTATTCATATTTTCTGCGTGAAATGAAAACTATCACGTGATTTTTACTGTAATCTGTGCTTTTTTTGTCTATGAGTTTTGGTGAACTTCGTTTTCGTAAACGCGATCAAAAATTTGCTCCGAATTGACGGTGAAATTCATTTGAAGTTGATCGAGATCAAATCAAACATTTGAGCTCAGTTATGTTAAACTTAGTTTTGCTAAACTCGTTTATCAATGAAAACGATGAAATCGGCTCTAAGCCGTGACGGATATGCAATACAAATCCTCTTACAAAATATACTGAAACTATTTAAGGGTGAATTCAGGCCGGGTTACTGAACAACTTTCTTAAAAATACATATCTCCCCTGGGGTCCACGAAGTAATTTCTCTGAATAACTATTATGGTTATTATTTTGAGTTTTATAAGTAGTTCTATAAATTTTATCATATTTAACCGACTCAAAATAAAAGGATTATGCTTATTTTGATTGATTGTTGGCTTGTTTATAAAATTTTGCAATTTTGTTGAGCGAACTTTCGTTCAATCGCTATAGCTGCTTGTCTGTGCTTCTGTAGTAGTATTAGTAATTATGCTACGAACTAACAAGAGATCAACAGCAACCAAAGCCCGGGAAGTAGCTTTACGAAGAGAGTAAGAAACCAATGAGCAGCGGCATAGAGCCATGGCAATACAAATAAACATTTAAACGAAAACCCAATAATAGTTTTCTGGGTTTTCCAACAACGAGCTGACTTTGTCATTTGAAAAGTGATGGGTCATTTTTCGGTAAAAGACTACTAGTACAGAATTGAATTAAAAGGGCTGTGATTGGCAACTATTTTGGAAACTTGGTCACAACCATGAATTCGTATATCGGTAAACAGGTCATTATTCTGAAATAATAATCGCGAGGTCTAAGTTCGTGGCGAACTACTAGTATATGTTTGTGCCAATTGGTGTTCAACCAAGATAAAAATAAAATTAAAAACGCAAGAAGTGTAAAGATAAATCGAAATGTAGCGAAAATCCAAAGAGCTCCCACAAAAAAAACTTATTCTAACAACATCTAGGATTAATTTCCACGAGGAAAAACTCCAATCGTTTTCATTAAAAAAACGAGAACTCGACAATTTCAAACTTGTCAAGTTGTACATAATTTGACAACTTTAATTTTTCACGGATAAAACAGGCTGTAATTATTTCACGACTCTTATTTCTGTCGCAATAAGGGTGTCAATATTAAAACGAAGACTTCTTTGGGGAAAATCTAATTTTGCATCATTGTCATTCATTATTTCGCTGTCACATCGTAATGACAAATCTGTATTTTCGAGATTATGTTTATTTATGCAAGTTCTATTGTTATGTTAATGATGATATTATTTTAAGTGTAATAACTTGAAATATTCACTATAATACTAATTATAATTATAATGTTATAATACTAGCAGAAGCCGGCGGCTTCGTTCGCGTGGTTTTGTCTCCGGAAAATGAACAACTCATCAATCAAACAACAATCAGGTTGAACAACTTTTTTAAGGCGTCATTTTTATATTTCTTATATTTTAGCTGGACCATTTCTGCATCAGGTGTTTCATTTTTCAAAATCAATTTTACCCTATATGTTGCCCAGGCTTAACAGCTGTATAACAAAAAAGTTTCATTCGAATTCGTCTAGTATTTCCGTAGATTAGTGTGTACGAAAAGATAAATAGACAAACATTTTTTTTAAATATTATATTACCTACGATTTCTGAATCGCTCCAATTTTTTTTTTGGAAATATTTTTGAAGCCTAGACATATTTTATTTACTGTATTGGTCTAGGAAAAAAGAAAAAACTTAAAACTTACAGATGGTAGAATATCGAGGGAATGGGTAAAAATGTGAATCATGACCGTGCGAAAAACTCATTAAGCACTATTTTATTTACTTTTTCCAATTCATCATTTTAAAAGTGACATTTGAGTCTTGAAACCCTAGGCTGGGCTAGGCTGCTTAGAGCCGCAAGACCTGAAATACTCTGTCCGTCCCATTAGGGGTATAGAAGTGATAGTATGTTATGAATGTTATATAATCGGCAATTCATCATACTTGATGTTAATCAAATTTAATGAATTAAATTAGATAGAAGTGATAGTATGTTATGTATGTTATATAATCGGCAATTCATCATACTTACTTACATACATACATACTATCACGTCTTCATCCCTAATGGGGCGGACAGAGCATTTTGGGTCTTGCGGTTCTATGCAGAGCCCAGGGCCGCAAGACCCAAAAGCCACTTTTAGCGTCATGGTGGGCGAGAAGATGGAAAAGCAATCAATACAGTGATGGGTTGCTAGCCGCATCGCCTGTTGACATGATTTGCATTTTTGCCCATTCCCTCGATTGGCTTTTACGATCTGCGTGGGAAGAGAAACAACTGGTACATTCTAAGTTTTTTTATTTCTCCCAGACCAGCATGGGATTCATCATACTTGATGGTAATAAAATTTAATAAATTAAAATTAAAGTTTTAATATAATAATTTTTCAAAACTAAAAGCTGCTACGGGCGCTACGACGCCATAGACAGACATAGACAAACAGACACTAGCGCTTACAGCACCCCTTTTTGTTGGGGGTTACAAAAATTTAAATTTTATTATATTATTTAAAACGCTCAGATCAAAAGCTGATCGAGGAATGGGCAACACAATAATAAGAAAAGGAAATTTACCAAAATCTAGGTCACTGTCGTAATTTGAAACTCATACAGCTGTCGAAGGGACGGAAGCTAGCTACAGATATAAAGTGGCATCAGGTGTCTGGTACATTCATTGGCTATCTTCGATCCCTTCGGGGACACGTTTCTTTAGTTAGTACTTATATTAATTTGTGACAGTCCTTCTTGTGGCAAGATCTCAAAATTGAGTCATATATTTCCTTCCAGAATGTTCCAGGACCGTCTTTCGCAGCGTCAGCGACAGTCCTCAAGTTTGATCATTAGCTCTGAACCGATTTTCATCAAACATGGCTAAGAACCACCGCAAGGGAGTTGATTTCACGTAATCCGCATCAAAATGGGTCCATCCGTTCGAGCGCTATGATATCACAGACAGACACTAGCGTCGAACTTAAAACCCCCCTCTTATTTGTCGAGGGATTAAAAAAATTAATGTTCCAGCTGCTTCTCTTCCCGTTCAGATCAAAAGCTGAACGAGGAATGGGCATCGCTTTAACACACTCAATAATAAGAAAAAGGGAATTTACCAAAATCTAGGTCACGTTGTTGTAATTTGAAACTCATACAGCTATCGAAGGGACGGAAGCTAGCTACTGATATAAAGTGGCATCAGGTGTCTGGTACATTCATTGGCAATCTTCGATCCCTTCGGGCACACGTTTGTTTAGTTAGTGCTTGTATTAATTTTGTGACAGTCCTTCTCGTGTCGAGAGCTCAAAATTGAGTCATATAATTCCTTCCAGATTGTTCCAGGTCCGTCTTTCACAGCGTCAGTGACAGTCCTCAAGTTTGATCATTAGCTCTGAACCGATTTTCATCAAACATGGCTAAGAACCACCGCAAGGGAGTTGATTTCACGTAATCCGCATCAAAATGGGTCCATCCGTTCGAGCGCTATGATATCACAGACAGACACTAGCGTCGAACTTAAAACCTTATTTGTTCTTATTTGTCGAGGGATAAAAAAATTAATGTTCCAGCTGCTTCTCTTCCCGTTCAGATCAAAAGCTGAACGAGGAATGGGCATCGCTTTAACACACTCAATAATAAGAAAAGGGAATTTACCAAAATCTGGGTCACGTTGTCGTAATTTGAAACTCAAGACAGCTGTCGAAGGGACAGAAGCTAGCAACTGATATAAAGTGGCATCAGGTGTCTGGTACATTCATTGGCTATCGCCGATCCCTTCGGGGACACGTTTGTTTAATTAGTACTTGTATTCATTTTGTGACAGTCCTTCTTTTCGTGTCGAAAGCTCAAAATTGAGTCATATTTTTTCCTTCCAGAATGTTCCAGGTCTGGACGCTTTCACAGCGTCAGTGAGATTTTTGCTCATCAATGTTATTGTCTTAAATAAGACAAAGTGTCTATTTGTTTTTCGTGTATGTAAGTGGCGAACACTGGTGTCAGATTTTTCAAGCTGCCTAAAGGTATCTGACATAGCTTAACGACTGCCATACAATGATATTTTTATACGTGCCTTCTGAAGCATGGAGGAGACCAAGAATTTTTTATGCCACTTGTGGTCACCCATCCAAGTGTGGATCACGCCCGGTGTCACTTTACTTGCAAAAGTGCTAGTAATGCGCAATCCCGCCAGGCTACCGAGCTTCTCTGTTGTGGAACATTCGTTTGGAACGAAGTTACAAAAACTGAAGCCCCTGAAAGAACCCCAAATTCCAAACCCTAAAAATAAGTGACAGAAAAATCTTACACTCTTTTTCGCCTAGCCCCCATTCCCCGAGGTAAGGTCCTAAAAGGAATACTGCACCAGCTGCAACATCTTACAACTAATTCTTTTACACTGTTAAGAAAAAAAAACGTCACAAATTATGTCGTACGTCACTTGTCATGATCATACCCATAGATATCCATTTTTAATTGATGTTCAATGTGATTTTAGATTTATTACTGTGGAAAAGCTAATATTAAGATTTGTTTTTAGTATTACGGAACTTACCACGATTAATATTCCGTAATACTAATAACAGTAATTGTGACCGCGAAACTCTAAAATCATTTAATATTTATTTGACTTCAAGACTATGACGTCATCTGCCTGTATTTCATACAAATGCCATAGAAAATATTTGTTTTGCTTGACGTTTAAAAAAAAAAAGCATCTGATTTGACGTGTCGGAATATAACCAATTCCAAATGTTTTCCTTATGCACCAGGCGACAATTAACTGTATACCTATGGGATTAAACATAAAAAATATTTGTTATCAAAGCAGTTTACCCATAAATTTTCAGAAGTAAAGTACTAACAGTGAAAACAGAATAATAATTCATTGAAAAACGAACGAGATTAACGGTTTTACGAAAATTTGTCAATCTCACTTGCAATAACGCTATTTTCTATGGCAAATGTATATAACATGGACGTTGACGTCACCAATCTATATGAGACTTCTCTTTCTAATTGAAACTTTTGAGTATCACAAGTTCGTCGCTGATTAAGATCACACTAATATTATAAAGGCGAAAGTTGGTGTGTGTGTGTGTGTTTATTTGTTACTTCCTTACGCGCAAACGGCTGATCCAATTTTGATAAAATTTGCTGCGCAGGAAGCTGACACCCTGGATTGACATATAGATAACACTACGGGGTGCAGCTAGCCCTAGTAATATTATAAGTTCGCAACTGAGTTTGTATATTTGTTTGTTTGTATGTTTGTTACCACTTCACGCTTCAACCACTGAACCTTTGGTATGGATATAGTTTGATACCCAGGGAAAGACATAGGATAATTTTTATCCCGAAATTCCCACGGGGAGCGAAGCCCGCGTGGGCTTCGCTCAGCTAGTATTTTATAAATTCTGTTATATTTGTTTACAGTGGATAATAAGGATTTTATCAAGCAATTAATAAAATACGTGCATATTCTCAATTGCGTAACCAGTGATTGCTGTGAAAATAAACAAAATCGCGGACATTCGTTGATCAATTCGAAGTATTAATTTAATTTGGTCCAATCGCTTCGCGTTTGCAATTACTGGACCCTGTTCGGAGGCCGGGAAATACACTAAATAAATTAATCGAATTGCGAAAAATTAACACAGAATGTGAATGCTATCGGTTTTACTACAACAAACAAATGCAGAGAGAAAATTCAACTTAGTAATTTTATATCTAAATTTAAGTCGAATACAGGGCAGAAGTGCCCGCCCGTCATCTATACATCTATACATATAATAAAACAGTAAAAAAGTGTGTCTGTACATTAAATATATTTCCAAAAAAAATATTGGGGGCGACGAAGACGTAGTAATAGAGTAAGAATTTAAAAAAAAAATGTCTGTCTGTTTGTCTGTATGTCTGTTTGTCTGTTTGTCTGTTTGTACACGCTAATCTCCGGAAATACTGGACGGATTCGAATGAAACTTTTTTTGTTATATAGCTATTAAGCCTGGGCAACATATAGGGTATAAATGATTTTGGAAAATGGAACGCCTGATGCAGAACCATAACGGTCCAGCTAAACTATAAGAGATATAAAAATGCCGCCTTAGTTATAGTTGTTCAGCCTGATGAGCATTTTCCAGAGACATAAAGTCCACGCGAACGAAGTCGCGGGCTTCGGCTAGTTTAAAATAAATTGTTCATCGTCAATACGGTGGTAAATAACATTTTGCTACCAAAATAGTTTCAGTATAATTTGTTACACCTTATATATTGATTTAGTACCTGGGTGACCGAGTTTTGCTCGGTCGGTTACATCTCAAACATTAACTACATTTTTTTAAACTTGTCTAAAAACAGTACAAAATAAAAAAAAATATATAAACTTGAACATTAAAAAAACAAAAGTAAGTCACCAAGTGGGATTCGAACCCGTAACACTCTTTCTAGCGGTCAGCATCCTTAACCACTGAGCTAAGCGGATGGCGGCCGGCGCAAGGAAATTAGCGACCATATTCTGCGTGGAAAGAAAAACGAATGAAAACTCGAAAACACGCGTTTTCCCAAACATAAGACTAATCTAGATCGATTGTTTACCCCCAAAAACCCCCATATACCAATTTTCAGCAAAATCGTTAGAGCCGTTTTCGAGATCACAGAAATGTATAAATAAATAAATATATATATATATACATAAATAAATATACAAGAATTGCTCGTTTAAAGGTATGAGATACAAACCCTATTTGACTACAATGAACAGACTAACCGGTTCAATATTCTAGCACCTCTTCGATTTCAAATAAACTCCGCGATTTATTGTTTATAGTCAATCGGCTACAGAACTTCACAACACAATAAATTTGCCGGAGAGCATAGCATTGCATCTGCATGATACCTGCATTATTTAGATTTAGAATTCTGAGGAAAGCTCTGTTTAGTTCAGACACAGTATTCATATAATGATGAGATACAGAACCAGCCCTAGCCTGTGTCACTCCCCGTTTAGGTATCGAAAATATTTATTAGTATGCGCGCGGCGACCAGTCCGAAGAGGGAAATTCAGGGAAATAAATCTGTTGTTATTCTGAGAGCAGCTATAAGAATCAAATTAGCTTGTAATGAACTTCTAGGTATCTAAACGAACAGGTGCTTAGTTCAGATTTTCAGATTATCAATTAAATGTAAGAAATATTCATTTTAAATCACGTTAAATGGACTCCATTCGTTCGTCATGATGTTGCGTTGTCAACTGTCATATGACATTTTTAATACATAACTACTTTCGTGGTTTCACCAAAAGAAATGGCAATGACACGCTGAAATGTGTCTATTATACGTGATTTTAAAATGAGTTTAGTGAACAGATAAATCTGATATTTTTTATGGTAATGAGGTATGTTTTTCCAGCAGAAAAATAATAATAATAAATCATAGCCATCTCACATTTTAGATAAAAAGGTACTAAAAGGCCTCTTCATGTTGACTTTAGCCCCATAAACGCCTCAAAGGACCGGGTCCCAATGGACCCGTGGCTGAAGAGCGTACCAACATAATAATAATAAATTATTTTGTACTGATAACAAAATAAAACGTCGCAAAATAATGTCACTTGTCTTTGAAAATACCCATTTTAACGTGATTTTAAATTTATTATTGCAGAAAAACTGATAATAAGAGCGCTATTTGACCCCAAAAAAACTATGACGTCATCTACCTGTTTTTCATACAAAATTCTATAGAAACTGTTTGTTTTGAGAAAAAGTTTCTGATTTGACTTCTTGGAAAATAGCGTATTCCACTGTACATAGCATGGCTTCCATTAGGTTGGCGTTTGTTGCAGTCCGCCAACATTTTTATCTGTTGCCGCATGCAACTGCTCCACTTTATAACAAACTGTATCGGTCAGTGAAGGGTTACTAGGAGTCAAGTAGAAAAGTGAACAAGATTTTTGTTCTGAATAAAACAGAAATTTCATGCATATTGTACTCTTATTTCTGTTTAAAAAAAAGTAAGGCTATGAATATATTTATTGAAGGCATTTATCAAAACGTGCAGTCACATAATCTATAAATCAACACTCACGCACAGACAGACAGACATGGCGAAACTATAAGGGTTCCTTATTTACTACGGAACCCTAAAAATATTCATTTTAAATCACGTAAAATAGACTCCATACGTCGTTTTGTTGCCTTGTCAACTGTCATATGACAATTTTAATACGTCAGACGGTTCAGGCAAAAGGAATGGCGACAACCCGCTGAAATGAATGGACTCTTTTAACTTAATTTTGAAATGACTTTTTACAATGAATTGACTAAACAGAAAAATCTAATATTTTTTATAGTAATCAGGAATGTTTTACCAGCAGAAAAACATTTAAGCGTTTTCAACATTTTCATCCCTTTCTCATTCCACTTGACTGTACTAACATAGCATGGCTTCCATTAGGTTGGCGTTTGTTGCAGTCCGCCAACATTTTTATCTGTTGCCGCATGCAACTGCTCCACTTTATAACAAACTGTATCGGTCAGTGAAGGGTTACCAGGAGTCAAGAAGAAAAGTGAACAAGATTTTTGTTCTGAATAAAACAAACTTCTTCTAGTGATGTACAAGGCTCGAGGCCTCCGAGTCCTTTTGTGTAGAGCTCGTTTACAGGGCTCGCCTCGTTTGTGTGAAGCTCGACGACTTGGGAGCCTTTTTCAGAGCTGGAGCCTTTTTAAAAGCGCGAGCCTTTACGAGAGTTCAATCGATCTGGAGGCTTTTTCACGGCTTGAGTCTTGCGAGCTCTCTGAGCAAAAAGTCGAGTGTCGAGCTTCAAGTATTTTTTTGTAAACTCGAGTTATTCTTCATTTTAAGATTCGAGCTTTTTTAAAGGCTCGAACTCTTTTATAGCCTCGAGGCGTGGCTCAGAGAGCTCGCGTCTCGGCTAGGCTGGGGTCTACGAGCCTACCGAGCTCACCGAGTCCTGCCAATCTGCCTCGAGCCTTCAAAAGTAGAACTCGGCTCGAGGTTTGTACACCACTAACTTCTTCTCGCATTGTCGCCCATTCCCTTTATTGGCTTTGACGCTTTGTGCGGGAAGAGAAGCAGCTGGTACATTTAAAGTTGCCTTTGCAAGCAAATAACGAAAGAAATGCCTTTAAAAAATTATTTACCGACTTCACCCAATCAAGAATTAGTATATTAATTAACTTTTAATTCTGAAATAAGTTTTTGAAAGGTCCGGAATTTCCACCTCCTATAAAAAAAGAAACAAAATGTGTGGAGTCCCTACAGAGAGATATAAAACGAGCGGCACATTCGTTCTCCGCCGGATTACATAGTATGTTGTCTGACGCGAATTAACGTGGTCTTGTCTTGAGAATCCTTCCATGCTGGTCTGGAAAAAGAAAAACCGTCCAAGTGCGTGTCTTTTTTTTACAGAGAGTGACTGCCGTCTGACCCCCGCAACCCAAAGGGAAGATCAGAACCAATCCTTGGTTAGGATTGAGCAAAGGCTAGATGGCTTCTTCTTCTTCTCGTGTGTGTTAGTGACTAACACTAGAGTCAGAGTTTTTAAACCGCCTTAAAGGCCTCTGACATGGTTTTAGGTAACGACCAGTGTCAAAGACTGACCGGGACCGACGGCTTAACGTGCCCTCCGAAGCACGAATCATTTTACTTATCGGACAATCAGGTGATCAGCCTACAATGTCCTAACCAAACTAGGACAACAACACAAAGTCGTTGCCCTCGCCGGGAATCGAACCCGCGACCTCCGGGTATGAGCCGAACGCTCTAACCATTACACCACGGAGGCAGTTAGGCTAGATGGCGTTCGGGACCCACGGTTTATACGTTTCCGAAACGAGGAAACATCTTTTTTTCGGATAATCAAATGATTCAAGCCTGCAATATCCTAACCAGACTGTTTCCTAGGGATTCTACCCCACAACCTCCGGATCACAAGACGATTGACCACTGGACCACAGATAATATAAATATTACATACAGAATGAAAACTCCTAGGGTCCCTGAACCTCTCCTCCGTCCTCGCCTTGTCGAGTGTGTTGAGGGGCGAACACACACATTTGTTTTTGTTTTTCGTATGCAAGTGGCCAACACTGGTGTCAGTGTTTTTCAGGTTGCCTAAAGACATAGCTTGACGACTGCCATGCAATGATGACAGCCGGTACCAATGGCTTATATGTGCCTTCCAAACCACGGAGTAGCTCGTGAAATTTATATGCCACTTGTGGTCATCCATCTAAGTGCGCTTTACTTGTGAAAGCGCTAGCATTGCGTACTCTCGCCGGGCCATCGAGCCTTGAACATTGCGTGTGCACAGATGTATAGTTTCATTTGCAGTAGTAGTAGTAGGCATAAATGATACTCCTGTTTCTATGTATTATACCTGTGCCTGTAACTGGACCACGAAGGCGGTAAAGAAAATATTACTTTATTGCTAATATTTCTGGGAGCATCCTGTAGGGCATGAAATCGTTTGAAGTTCGCGAACTATAAGAATAACAAGACGTCGACAAAGACCCGTATAGTGAGATGAATTGCATTTTAAATGCGTCGGTGCTTTCAGACGTAAAGGTGTGGCCCATTGTTAGCGGTTACATATATTTTACTGTGTGTTTGTTTTGTGTTTTTATGTATAATCCGTATAATCCGCAAGTGACGGGCGCACGCGGTGGTTTCAGTCTATCTCTGTCACAAACTCTAAGTGCGAAAAGGTCACGTCGCAGGTCACCTGTCTTTGTCGCACGTAGCATTTATGATGGAGATAGACTGAACCTGCAGCGTGCGCCCGCGTCAGATAGTGGACGCCCTAAGATATTAAGCTGCCTAAAGTATCTAATATCGGCAGCTTGACAACCTTTTATCATGTCTCAATTGCCTGACGGTAGAACTGAAAGAGGTCAAAGATGAGGCAATCACCGTTGCTAGGTTTAATTAAGCATTTTTCGACTTGATAAAAAGGGGAAGCTTAAGAACTGTCATGTTATGAAAACTGACAGCCAAAACTAGTTACTTAATTAGCTTTCCGAAAAACGGATGAGCGTAGTCCCTTTTACTCTTATTTTTAATAAACTAACTTGTCCACCATTTCACTTAATCACAGTTTTAATTTCTTTCAGCGAGCCTAGGGTTCGCTTTTCTGCATTTTTCTCTTCCAGGATACTATGTTTTTTTAATTAGAAGCAATTTTAATGTGTGCAATTAGATCCTATATACAAAAAACAGTTATATTAAGGTTTTACACGCTCTCACTAGCGCCGCGCCCGAAATTCCCTTTCGTTTCGTTCCAATTTGAGCCGGTCTCGAGTCGCTGCGGAGGTTCAAATTGTGACAAACGGCATACAGTCCCTTTAATCCCGCTGTATCTGCGATAAACTTGTCTCGGCCTGCTTTCTTTGAATTTAATTAAACTAGCTCATCCAATCCTTCAATTAAACCCTGTTTTAACTACTTCTTGCCGGAGCCAAGGGTGCGCTTTCCTGTATTTTCTTCTACCAGAATAATATGTATTTTCTATGCAAATCATGTTTTATGTCTGCAATTAGGCCCTATATATTAAAAAATGGTTGTATTATAGTGTTACAAGCCCTCTCTGGTGCCACGCCTGAAATTTTCTTTCGTTTCGTTCCAACTTAAGCCGGTCTCTAGCGTCGCAAATAAAATTGTGACAAATGGCATACAGTTCCGTTAATCCTAATTTATCTGCAATAAACTTATATCGGCCTGTTTTCTAAGGATTGTCCTATACATTAAAAGAAATATTAAGGTTTAACACGCTCTCACTGGGGTCACGCCCGAAATTCCCTTTCGTTCCGTTCCAATTTGAGCCGGTCTCGAGTCGCTGCGGAGGTTCAAATTGTGACAAACGGCATACAGTCCCTCTAATCCCGCTGTATCTGCGATAAACTTGTCTCGGCCTGCTTTCTTTAAATTTTATTAAACTAGCTCATCCAATCCTTCAATTAAACACTGTTTTAACTACTTCTTGCCGGAGCCAAGGGTGCGCTTTCCTGTATTTTCTTCTACCAGAATAATATATATTTTCTATGCAAATCATGTTTTATGTCTGCAATTAGGCCCTTTATATTAAAATGGTTGTGTTATAGTGTTACAAGCCCTCTCTGGCACCACAGCTGAAATTCCCGTTCGCTTCGTCCCAATTTGAGCCGGTCTCTATTCCTTGCAAATAAAATTGTGACAAATGGCATACAGTTCCTTTAATCCTACTTTATCTGCAATAAACTTGTATCGGCCTGTTTTCTTAGGATTTTTCTACACATTAAAAGAAATATTAAGGTTTTACACGCTCTCACTGGGGTCACGCCCGAAATTCCCTTTCGTTCCGTTCCAATTTGAGCCGGTCTCGAGTCGCTGCGGAGGTTCAAATTGTGACAAACGGCATACAGTCCCTCTAATCCCGCTGTATCTGCGATAAACTTGTCTCGGCCTGCTTTCTTTAAATTTTATTAAACTAGCTCATCCAATCCTTCAATTAAACACTGTTTTAACTACTTCTTGCCGGAGCCAAGGGTGCGCTTTCCTGTATATTCTTCTTCTAGAATAATATGTATTTTCTATGCAAATCATGTTTTATGTATGCAATTAGGCCCTATATATTAAAAATGGTTGTATTATTGTGTTACAAGCCCTCTCTGGCACCACAGCTGAAATTCCCTTTCGCTTCGTCCCAATTTGAGCCGGTCTCTTTTCCTTGCAAAAAAAATTGTGGCAAATGGCATACAGTTCCTTTAATCCTACTTTATCTGCAATAAACTTGTATCGGCATGTTTTTTAAGGATTGTCCTATACATTAAAAGAAATATTAAGGTTTTACACGCTCTCCCTAGCGCCGCGCCCGAAATTCCCTTTCGTATAGTTCCATTTTGAACCGGTCTCTAGTCATTGCAAATAAAATTGTGGCAAATGGCAAACAGTTCCTTTAATCCTACTTTATCTGCAATAAACTTGTATCGGCCTGTTTTCTAAGGATTGTCCTACACATTAAAAGAAATATTAAGGTTTTACACGCTCTCACTGGGGTCACGCCCGAAATTCCCTTTCGTTTCGTTCCAATTTGAGCCGGTCTCTAGTCGTTGCAAATAAAATTGTGGCAAATGGCATACAGCTCCTTTAATCCTACTTTATCTGCAATAAACTTGTATCGGCCTGTTTTCTAAGGATTGTCCTATACATCAAAAGAAATATTAAGGTTTTACACGCTCTCACTGGGGCCACGCCCGAAATTCCCTTTCGTTTCGTTCCAATTTGAGCCGGTCTCGAGTCGCTGCGGAGGTTCAAATTGTGACAAACGGCATACAGTCCCTTTAATCCCGCTGTATCTGCGATAAACTTGTCTCGGCCTGCTTTCTTTGAATTTAATTAAACTAGCTCATCCAATCCTTCAATTAAACACTGTTTTAACTACTACTTGCCGGAGCCAAGGGTGCGCTTTCCTGTATTTTCTTCTACCAGAATAATATATATTTTCTATGCAAATCATGTTTTATGTCTGCAATTAGGCCCTTTATATTAAAATGGTTGTGTTATAGTGTTACAAGCCCTCTCTGGCACCACAGCTGAAATTCCCTTTCGCTTCGTGCCAATTTAAGCCGGTCTCTAGTCGTTGCAAATAAAATTGTGACAAATGGCATACAGTTCCTTTAATCCTACTTCATCTGCAATAAACTTGTATCGGCCTCTTTTATAAGGATTGTCCTATACATTAAAAGAAATATTAAGGTTTTACACGCTCTCACTAGCGCCGCGCCCGAAATTCCCTTTCGTATAGTTCCATTTTGAACCGGTCTCTAGTCGTTGCAAATAAAATTGTGGCAAATGGCAAACAGTTCCTTTAATCCTACTTTATCTGCAATAAACTTGTATCGGCCTGTTTTCTAAGGATTGTCCTATACATTAAAAGAAATATTAAGGTTTTACACGCTCTCCCTAGCGCCGCGCCCGAAATTCCCTTTCGTATAGTTCCATTTTGAACCGGTCTCTAGTCGTTGCAAATAAAATTGTGGCAAATGGCAAACAGTTCCTTTAATCCTACTTTATCTGCAATAAACTTGTATCGGCCTGTTTTCTAAGGATTGTCCTACACATTAAAAGAAATATTAAGGTTTTACACGCTCTCACTGGGGTCACGCCCGAAATTCCCTTTCGTTTCGTTCCAATTTGAGCCGGTCTCTAGTCGTTGCAAATAAAATTGTGGCAAATGGCATACAGTTCCTTTAATCCTACTTTATCTGCAATAAACTTGTATCGGCCTGTTTTCTAAGGATTGTCCTATACATCAAAAGAAATATTAAGGTTTTACACGCTCTCACTGGGGCCACGCCCGAAATTCCCTTTCGTATAGTTCCATTTTGAACCGGTCTCTAGTCGTTGCAAATAAAATTGTGGCAAATGGCAAACAGTTCCTTTAATCCTACTTTATCTGCAATAAACTTGTATCGGCCTGTTTTCTAAGGATTGTCCTACACATTAAAAGAAATATTAAGGTTTTACACGCTCTCACTGGGGTCACGCCCGAAATTCCCTTTCGTATAGTTCCATTTTGAACCGGTCTCTAGTCGTTGCAAATAAAATTGTGGCAAATGGCAAACAGTTCCTTTAATCCTACTTTATCTGCAATAAACTTGTATCGGCCTGTTTTCTAAGGATTGTCCTATACATTAAAAGAAATATTAAGGTTTTACACGCTCTCCCTAGCGCCGCGCCCGAAATTCCCTTTCGTATAGTTCCATTTTGAACCGGTCTCTAGTCGTTGCAAATAAAATTGTGGCAAATGGCAAACAGTTCCTTTAATCCTACTTTATCTGCAATAAACTTGTATCGGCCTGTTTTCTAAGGATTGTCCTACACATTAAAAGAAATATTAAGGTTTTACACGCTCTCACTGGGGTCACGCCCGAAATTCCCTTTCGTTTCGTTCCAATTTGAGCCGGTCTCTAGTCGTTGCAAATAAAATTGTGGCAAATGGCATACAGTTCCTTTAATCCTACTTTATCTGCAATAAACTTGTATCGGCCTGTTTTCTAAGGATTGTCCTATACATCAAAAGAAATATTAAGGTTTTACACGCTCTCACTGGGGCCACGCCCGAAATTCCCTTTCGTTTCGTTCCAATTTGAGCCGGTCTCGAAACGCTGCGGAGGTTCAAATTGTGACAAACGGCATACAGTCCCTTTAATCCCGCTGTATCTGCGATAAACTTGTCTCGGCCTGCTTTCTTTGAATTTTATTAAACTAGCTCATCCAATCCTTCAATTAAACACTGTTTTAACTACTACTTGCCGGAGCCAAGGGTGCGCTTTCCTGTATTTTCTTCTACCAAAATAATATGTATTTTCTATGCAAATCATATTTTATGTCTGCAATTAGGCCCTATATATTAAAAAATGGTTGTATTATAGTGTTACAAGCCCTCTCTGGTGCCACGCCTGAAATTTTCTTTCGCTTCGTCCAAATTTGAGCCGGTCTCTTTTCCTTGCAAATAAAATTGTGGCAAATGGCATACAGTTCCTTTAATCCTACTTTATCTGCAATAAACTTGTATCAGCCTGTTTTATAAGGATTGTCCTATACATTAAAAGAAATATTAAGGTTTAACACGCTCTCACTAGCGCCGCGCCCGAAATTCACTTTCGTTTCGTTCCAATTGGAGCCGGTCTCGAGTCGCTGCGGAGGTTCAAATTGTGACAAACGGCATACAGTCCCTTTAATCCCGCTGTATCTGCTATAAACTTGTCTCGGCCTGCTTTCTCTGAATTTAATTAAAGTAGCGCGTCCACCCTTTCAATTAAATGCAGAAAGGATTCTGTTTGTGATTTTAGTGGGATCGTTTCAACTGAATAGCTGTCTGATGAAGTTATTAACGAAGATATTGTAGAAATAGTATTCATGACTGCCTTCGTTGTCCAATGGTCAAGGTGTACGCCTTTTGATCCAGAGGTCATGGGTACGAATCCCACTGGGAAGCATACTATGTGAAAAAGTTGTTTCCAGTCTGGTTAGGATATTACAGGCTTAAATCACCTGATTATCCGAAAAGAAAGATGATTTCGTGTTTCGGAAGGTATAAACTGTGGGACCCGAACGCCATCTAGCGTTTGATCATCAAACTACTTAAGGATTGGTTCTGGTCTACCCTTTGGGTTGCGGTGGTCAGACGGCAGTAGCTCTGTGTTAAAAACCGGTAACCTCGTCAAATCTCCTTGGCTAAGTAGGTAGCGGACCCTGGACTCTAAAGCGTTACTGCTGAGGATGCAACCGAGAATATACGCTCGGATGATGATATACAAATAGTATTCTTGTTTTTAATAAGTAATCATTTATTCAGTTGTAACTTTGTAAAAGAACATTTGATATTATGCTTAAGATTTATTTATTTATAATAACTTTATTGATCCACAATATACAATTGTTTACAATTGGCGGACTTAACGCTAAAAACGTTCTCTCCCATTCAACCATAAGGATAAACAGAGACTTGGTAGCAGCGCAAAATTACTTAAACTTGTAGTTCGCCACGAACGTAGACCTCGCGATTATTATTCCAAAATATAATAGGTACGTAAATTAACTGGAGTGCTATTTTTCGTTGAGGGACTCAGCGAAACACAAAACGTGTAGTTTTCCAACTCACCGCTCGCGTAAAATACAAATTGATCGTATTTTTGAAACCGTCGTGTCAGCGAAAAACAATATTAGTTAGTTTACGCAGAAAACATCGATAATTTGTCTATGCTTTTCTAAAAATTCGAACATGAATAAAAAAGCAACGTGAAATGGAACGGATTTCCCATGATTGGTTTCGATGACATATCTACGCTACAAATGTCAAAATTACGAGTGGTCAAGACCACTCGTTGCAAATCCTTCGCAAACTACCGATTCAAAAATGCGCCCGTTTGGAAACGCTCGCGCAAACCCTTCGTAATATGACAAGTGATTTCAAAAATACGTCTCCTGAACTAATTTTAATGTCCAGTGAAACTGTGATTTAATGAAACAATCATCATCATGGTTCCGAAATTCAGAATAATGTACCTGCCTTCGATGAATTATCAGTGCAGGTTTACCGATATGCGGATTCATGGTTGTGACCAAATGTCCAAAATAGTCGGCAATCACAGCCCTTTCTTCAAATGACTTTCGATCTAGCTCTGAAATGTCAGGAGCACCTTCCAACCATACAATCCCATGGATATGAGGTCTACCGCGATGCTGAAATTCATTTCTATACCAGTAGTATCTAGCCGAAAAATGTGGTTCCATCATTTTTTGAACGAACAGCTCGTTGTTGGAAAAACCAGGAAACTATGACTAACGGGCTGGCTCAAAGAATCAGCATTGCCATACAACGTGGCAATGCTGCCAGCCTTTTGACCATGTTGCCGAGGGGTAATATTTTAGTAGGACAAAATAATTTTTGTCCCACTCAATAGGTACATATACCTACACTTAACATACATTACACATATACATATTCATATACATACATAAACATACAAACATTCTATAGTATACAAACAACGAATGATGATGGTGAAACTGAAAGGGGAAATTATTTTAAAAGAAAAGAGTGTACTTTTCTTTTGTTCTTTTGAAAGAAAATTTTATGGAAATGTCCTTGATGTTAACGGGTAAAGCATTCCAGAGCCGTGAAGCTTGTAAGGTAAAAGAGTTTTCTTAAAAGGAATAGAGAGAAGACGAGTGTAAGAGTAAGATCATATAGACTTAGATTTTTTTACTACAAGATACAGATATATTTTCACGTCTTTATCCCTGACGGGGCAGACAGAGCCCAGGGCCGTAAGACCCAAAGGCCACGCCTAGCGTGGTGGTGGGCGTTAAGATGGAAAAGGAATCAAAATAGTGATGGGTTGCGAGCCGCATCGCCTATTACCATGATTCAAATCTCGCTCATTCCTTCGATCGGCTTTTACGATCTGCGCGGGAAGAGAAGCAGCTGGACATTCAAAGTTTTTTTTTCTCCCAGACCAGCATGGGAGTAAATAATTAAAATCTAAATTAAACGAAACAAATAATAATAAAAACCTTACATACATAATATCACGCCTGTTTCCCATAGGAGTAGGCAAAGACTATGGACCTCCACTGGCTACGATCCTGACGAACTTCTTTTGCTTCAGCTACACTCATCAAACTCTTCAAATAAAAAAATGATTAAATTTTATAAGATACTAGCTGTACCCGTGGGCTTCGCTTCCCGTGGGAATTTCTGGATAAAGAGTACCCTATGTCCTTCCCCGAGTCTCAATCTATATCCATACCAAATTTAATCCAAATCGTTTCAGTAGTTTAATGAAGAGGTTTTTTGAAGTGAAAACTTCTTTAGCGGCGTTGTGCACTTTTTTTGGAATGGGTAAAAAATGTTAAACTCGCGTCAAGACACGCTCGCGTCAGGACACGTGACCTGATCGAAAATTCGTAAGACGGATGGAGAGTAGACAGCTGGCGCGGCGTAGGAGAGGGAGTATCCCCCTCTCTTTCTACGGCGCGGCGAAAATGTATGCCTGCGCCTGCTGTTTCGTATATCAAAAATGCACAACGTTAATATTCAAGTTTTCACTTCTGCCGGCACTCCCAGAGTGCAACCCGTCGTTTTTTTTTATTTAAAAACTTAGTAGCGTTTGACCGCTTCTCAGAGGTAACAAATAAATAAACAAACAAACAAATATACATACTCACTTTCGCATTTATAATATTAGTAGGATAGGATAGGATTCCTATGCATATTCCCGCTATTTTTAGTCGTGGGTGACACTTGCTCACACATAAATCTATAAAGCTACATTCACACACAGTGCGTCTGCAGCGGACAATACCATAGTGTGTGTGACGTGTAAATGATTTAGTTCGGGGGTCAACTCAAAGGGGGTCAGGCGCTGACAGGCCTAAATCTGAAATAGTACAACTAGTGCGGAGAAAAACTAAAACAACTTCCAAAGAGGTCGACGATTCTGGAGGTCAAAATTTTGAACTTGAACGAGAAATCGTGCACAAAAATCTGAATATCTTTTTTTTGTTCGTTTTTCTATTGATAAAAATCACCAATGTTATATTTGATAATATTTATTCCTAACTGACAACACCCCTCTTTTTGTTTGTTTGTAATAACTTTTGTTGACGACAGAACAGCGTGCCACTAAAAATAATTGTAAGAGGACCGACCAATCACAACGCCTACATTATTGCCAATGGTAGGCACATCCCCACTCACGCACACTCGAGCAACAGCCAAGCGTGCGCTGTGATTGGTAGGGACACTTACGCGTATCGGTGCTACCTGCGCATAGCGCCAGTTGTATAAATATAAGATACAATAGATCAATTGTACAGTCACAGTGCTAAAGCTATAGTGAATACACCATCGAAGTGAAACAATCTCTCCAGTGTTTTATTTGGAACCGGCAACAACAACATACAGTCCACCTATTCCTGACCCAGTGTTGGCCTGCCGTCAACAACTTTATTGTACCAAAACACAAAATAAAGTACGAAACATACTAAAACGTCGCAAAATAATGTCACTTGTTATTGAACATATCCATTTTAACGTGATTTTAAATTTATTTTTGCTGAAAAACTGACAATAAGAACGCTATTTGACTCCAAAAAACTATGACGTCATCTGCCTGTATTTCATACAAAACCCCATAGAAACTTTTTTGTTTTGACGTTTAGAAAAAAGTATCTGATTTGACTTGTTGGAAAATAGCGTATTGTCATTAGTTCAAAAACTAGTTTTGCTTGGGGGACGCAATATAAAGGAATCTCTTACTTTGCCTTTTTTATCGGGGGTTGAAAAATCGGACCAATCAGAACGCAGCCTTACATTCTGTACCCCATAACGATATGAAATCCATTTACATTCCCGCCAAACTCCGCAACACCGCAGGCGACTGTCAGAACGGGAATCGAGAGCATCGAATGAATCGATTAAAATCACATGAGCACTTGGCGCGATTGCGATTAACGATGAATCGATTGGATTCGAATAGCCCCTACATTATGCGAACACTTTCCTGTCGATTCACCGATTGATTTGCAGTTTTGATTGGATGGATCGTACTTTGTACCTTTAAATAAATTACAAGGTTTTGATCTCAGAGTGTGTAAGTACAATTTGTATCAAATTGTTTAAGCTATCTTATGATATACTTAATAAATGAGTAATTAAAAATATTAGGGACCATTATTTACACTGATTGAGATAGCCTCAAAGTCAGCCTAAACTTGAGATACTACGTAAATTAAAAAACCCGTCTTTCAAGCGTTCACCCCAATAACTTTCGTAGGGTTAAACCTTGAATCAAAAATAGCTAAGAACCACCGCTATAAATTGCTTTTATGTAAAAAAGAACGGCATCGAAATCTGTCCATCCATTCGAGAACTACGATGCCACAGGCAGACAGTAAGACAAATATAGAGAACTTTATAACAGCTCTCTTTTTTGTCAGGGGTTAAAAACAGCTGACAAGCGGCCTACATAGTAAGCAGATTCGATCTTAAAACATTGATCTAATTAGCATCTATCGATAATATTAAATCCATGGATATTATAAATAAATAAATATAAATAAGTATATAGGGACCAATTACGCTGATTGAGAAAGTACCAAAGTAATTTCGAGACTTGTGTTATGGGATACTAACTCAACGATACTAAATATATTTTATAACAAATACGTATATATATAAACATCCAAAACCCACGACAATTTGAAAAAGGCCATTTTCTAACTTGGATCGAACCCGGAACCTCTGGGTGGCCGACTAGCATGGTAACCACTACGCCACGGAGGTCGTCAAATCGACATAATGGCATGTCGATATATTAGGTTTTCGGTTAATTGTCACCAATCAACTGGCATTCGATATGGCGTAGAAAACCCGTATCCGTGTAGCTAAAATGTTCGAGCATAGCTCGTACCGTATCAGGAGCAGCAATTTGTCTACCGGTCACAGTGGCAGATCCTGACGTAATCCACAGAATAAACATTTAGCCGGCCAACTTACTTGCTATACATCAAGCGTGCAGTCTCTTTATACCTTTACCACGAAAACCTCTAAACCACATTATAATACCACTCTACTACGACCTTTCTTATTCATTGCGCGCTTGCGTGATAATAGAAGATTTCTACCGCTTACTAAAGCAGTAATGTACATTGATGTGGCGATATAACTTTTATGATAGAATCATATTGTTACGATGGTAACTAAGTGATTGATCATCTGTAGGAAATTGTAGTTAAGTCCTGAACCGAATACCTCCATCTTGGTCTGGTCATTGTTAGAGCTACCGCAAACGATAAAGTTGCCTTCATAAGGCGTGGACAAACTTGAGTAAGTACCTAGCTATTTTACTTTCAGTTTTATACAAGTTGCTTTTTAGGGTTCCGTAGTAAACAAGGAACCCTTATAGTTTCGCCATGTCTGTCTGTCTGTTTGCGGCTGTACCCAGAGACTATAAGTACTAGAAAGCTGTAATTGGGTATGGGTATGTATATAAATTATGTCGAAAAATAGTAGAATAAAAATTAAGTATTTTTAATTAAGTATCTATATATAGTTTAGCTGTAGTTTTATTAATAGTTATCTTTCGTTTTATTTTGGATATTTGCTTGTGTATGTATTTAGTGAAACGTGTCTTTTGTAGAATTAAATCTTGAACTAATTTTTTTTAGCTTAGCTCCCGTACATGTGTAATTTTCTTATCTATCCTATTGTGTGGGTATCGTTGAATAGGTCTTTCAAAAATATTGTGAGCTTGTGAACAACATTTTTCGAATTAGGGATCCGTTTCTAAAATATTTGATTTTTGTTAGTCAAGTGTCCCAAATTCTACCCGCGCGTACGCGTGGTGTGTGGAAATTATATGAAACGCCATACAGGCACGTTATTTATACGTACATACGCCACGACTGTTTTCCACAGCGGTTGGCAGAGACTATGGACCTCCACTTGCCACGATCCTGACAGACCTCTTTCGCTTCATCCACACTCATCACTCTTCATGCATGCCCCCCGGCTACGGGTACTTTTGACCTCTCCTTTTTAAGAACGTCTACAATCTGGTCACCGTACATTCGTCGAGGACGAACTTGATCTTGGATTCAACAAAAAAAATCTATGTTTATGGATTCCTCCATAGATTTAAGACAGTAAAAAATAAAATCTATGTCTATGGATTCCTCTACACTTAGTCATACTACCTTTTACCCTAACGGCATGAATACAGCCTTACAGCTTTGTTTCTAGAAATTAATATCGGTACATTGCGATTTGCCGACTCTTGCTGCATAGTAATAAGACTCGAAAATATATTATTTTATTTATTCTGTACACTAGATTATCCAAAAATAAAGGACCCATATTTTTTCGTTTAGCAAAATAGTCAAAATTCACGAAGATACAGCGCTTCGAACTACAAACTTCGTGCTCCTCATCATTTCAGCCGCATAAATTTGGCCTCTCCCAAAGATTTCCAAAATGACCGATCTAGAGCGGCTTGCTCCTAATCTTTGTAAATTTTTACTTTTTTAGTAAACTGAAAAATGTAAGTCCGTTATTATTGAATAATCTAAAAGACGGACTATAGCCTATAGAACAATTATAGGTACTTTTCTGACCCTGTCGTCACCCCTAATCATTCGAAAACCCGATGAATGTCAACTCTATGACATTCACTCCACATCATGTCGCATAAATCTTGTTCCACATCAGAAACAGTATTCGTTTCACTGATTTCAAACCCGTCGAGTTTCCGACGAATCGTAAAAACTACGGAGGCTGTGTAATTGGCGAGATGAAAGTCGCATGTTTCAAGTTTCATAGTAATGAGTGCTGAACTTGTTTTTCACGTTTAATTAAAATTAAAACTGCAAGGTTTACTGTACACCTTCACGCTAATAGTGGAGTTTGAGTCTTGAGACCCTGGGCTCTATCTTCTTGACTTAAAATGTTCTATAAAACCTATTAGGAATAAAGGTGTAAAGTTGTTTGTAGGTAGTATCTTTACTGTCTCATAAATAAGATAAAATTTATAAATTCTATTTCTTTTCAGGTCACTGCCTCGAATAGATTTCGCGTGCAAAAATGGGCTACCCAGCGAGAGCGTGGCGAGTTCGCAAAATAATTATCTATTATTTTCACAAGTTCGCAGTTTTCCCGTCTTCTCAGTGCCTTTGTTATCGCTTTGTACTGTTATTTATTCGAGGAATTCTGCGTTTCCCTAAATTTGCGTAAATTGTTAGGTTTTGCGTCGGTTTTCAGTTCTGTTTATGGAGATTGTCTTGGCCAAATAATTTGCTTGATTCTAAATTATTTGCGATTGTTTTCGATTCTGCGGTGGAATGTCGAGTTGTTTGTTTGAATAGCTTTATTTTTACTGAGTAAATCAGTACTCAGTAAGTCTCTTACAGACGAGTGACAGTATGCCCGTGACACCTGTCGACGTTCGCGCAGCAGTTTTTGACAGTTTGTGACTTGTGACAGATTGAAATGTGTCACACGACCGTTTGCAACCACGAAAGTTGTACGCAAGTACATACAAATCCATGGTTTGCGACAGTCGGCGAACGTCGTGCGACACATGTCGGCGACAGTTGCACGTTTGTAAGAGCGCTAAAATTTGTAAGTTAGTATATGTTAGAGATTCTTTCATTATTTAACCATTTTTTAACATTGGTTATAAACTTCCATGCTGATTTTGAAGAAAAAAATATGTAACATATACCAGCTGCAACTTTAATCGCGTAGATCGTAAAAGCAGATCGAGGAAATGGACACAAATATCATACCTTTTTGCATCAAAATTGAAAATTCATCAAATTAGCATAAAAATGTTAAAAAATTGCTATTGTTTTTTGTATTTTGCCAAAATAGTGAAAAATGTCCAGGCATTCTAACTAATAGGAACTTATTATTATAATCTTGGTTTTCAAAGAACATTTAAATCCAGATTAGACGCAGTCAAGTACGAGTGGACTCCGTACAAACATAACGTTACAGGTAATAATCCAAATATCCAATAAAAAAACATAATAACATCCAATATATCTTACATACGAGTAAATTCCATAACATTCGTTTTAGTTTGATTTGACGTCCTGCATTTATCAGTGGCTAAAGATTTATTGACGCGAACTTCAGACCAATTCCCAAAGTAAAAAGCTCCAAACAAAGTAAACAGAGGAAACAAAAAGTACCTTCTCCAATTTTCACAGCTCCCAACACAAACACATCGCAAGAAGTCAATTAGATAAAATCTCTTCAGACTATTCTCTGCTTTATCTCTTGTTTTTAAAGTGCATATCAGATTGTAGCTTTATCTCCAGCATTAGCTATTCCTTTTGAGGTCCCTAGGGGACTCGATCTGCGAAACTATTAATATCTTAGCTTAAGATTAAGAAGTTAGCCTTAATTATTCATAACGTTATACAATCATTCCACTATTCATAACTGAATTACCGGCGGAAGTAACTGATGCTGTTGCTCAGGAATTTGAAGAAGATGATTTATTTTAACGTCATCATCATCATGATCATTTCAGCTGCATAACGTCCACTGCTCTCAGTGTCACTCTCCCAAGGATTTTCTAAATGACCGATCTAAAGCGGCCTGCGTCCACCGCCTTCCAGCGACCTTGGATTTATGTTGACAGAAATGAGGAAATTCGTAGGAGAACAAAAGTCACTGACAGCGGATTAGCTCGTTAAACAGCGCGATGAACCGCTAGGGCAAAACGTTTCTTGAATGGCGACCACGTACTAAGCGAAGCGTAGGACACCCACTTAGGTGGTCAGACAACTTGACCAAAGTCGCTGGAAGGCGCTGTATACAAGCCCTTATAGAACAGTCATTTTGGAATTTCTTGGGAAAAGCCTCCGTCAAGCAGTGGACGTTATGCGGCTGAAATGATGATGATGAAATATTTTTAAAGCATATTCAACACTTTTTTGTCACTTTTTGCTAGTCGTAAGTGCTACTATGTCTGCCTACCCGCAATTACCAGTATTGCCTACTTACGGGCACTCCAATCGTTTCTACGGCGTTGGGTTAGGCTACATCAAGTCGATCATTGAGCATCTCTTATTAGTCTCTCTCCATACGAGTACAATAAAGGAGGTCTTTTCGCACACTTTAATAAAATGTTGATAAAGATCTTTTTTCGTCTGAATTTTATTTATTTATTTATAAAAACTTTATTGTTCCACAATATAAAATTGTATACAATTGGCGAACTTAACGCTAAAAGCGTTCTCTCCCAGTCAACCATAAGGATAAACATTTATTGTCTGTGATATATTCAGTGTCATGTTCAGTGTCATGTCTATATAATCTATGGTCTTTCTTCCTGTCTGTTCATTAATGGCGGAATACCTATACATATTTAATATTAACACCTCCGGACCTTTTATCTTCACCAGCCCGTAAATACAGTATTTTCTAAATCTAAATAGTATTATAGTAAATATGGCAAAAAGATCCCACAAATAAGTATGTAAATAAAGGCTAAGAGAAATAATAGACTATATTTCGCAGTCTTCATCTTCTTATCGTGTGTGTTAGTGACTAGCACTAGTGTCAGGGTTTTTAAACCGCCTTAAAGGCCTCTGACATGGTTTTAGGTAACGACCAATGTCAAAGACAGTGACCGGGACCGACGGCTTAACGTGCCCTCCGAAGCACGAAACATCTTATTTATCAGACAATCAGGTGATCAGCCTACAATGTCCTAACCAAACTAGGACAACAACACAAAGTCGTTGCCCCCGCCGGGAATCGAACCCGCGACCTCCGGGTATGAGCCGAACGCTCTAACCACTACACCACGGAGGTAGTCAGTCAGTATTTCGCAGTAACACAGCGTTATGAATAAAACTCGTGCTCCAAATTGAAATGGGGCGTTTCAATTAATTCAAACAGCTAGGTCTGACTCGCGGCAGATATTATTCGATTAATACGCGATCCTCGGTTCTATTCAACGTTGGCACAAACCAACTAGGGTAGAGAAATAGTGCTTCGAATTTCCCTTTTTAACCGGTATAGACCCGGACGACATTAATAAATGTCGTTACGATTAGCTTTATTTAAAAGAAATAATTTTAAAAATGACAAACTCTTTAATTCGAATTTTAAAAATTTATATGATTAAGACTATAAAGTGTCACAGAGAGGGTTCGTGGGTTGGCAGCCACGAGATTCGTTGATCCAGAGTAGTAGCAAGTACTCAACTTTGGAGTAGCTGTAGCCCGGCTTCCAGGAGTGGTCAAAAGAGAACGAGATCCCTCGCGAAATGAGGTGCGGTGAGGTGCGGTGGGGAGCACTAGTGCAGGCCGTCGTCACAATGTCCACGTTCATTGTATTACTATTGTGTCTGGTATTGGCGGTAATGGAACGGTTAACCCCCGACAAAAAGAGGAGTGGTGTAAAACGCAAAAACGCCTTGCCCATGCCTAGCGCACTTCAAAATTGATTGCTTATAATTTGAGTCCTATCACAGATCAATACAACTCAAATTGTATTTACCAAAGTTCAGTCGGGGCGAGCGCCGGGCACCTACTTCGCGTGTAAGTTCTCAGACAAAGCGTCGAGGTTGGCCGCCGCTACTGACAGTCCGCCCGTGTCTGTGATTGCAGCCGGACGGCAGCAAAAAATAAAAAAATGCCTCGTTGCGTGATAATAAACTGCAACAGCCCAAAAATTGCAAGCGCCCAATGTCAAGGACATATTTCCTATCACAGCTAAGTTAATTTTAAAAAAAAATGCGTTTATTCATTTTAAAACAATTTTTTAAGCATTCCAAGCGGTGATTCCAAGATTATACCTAAATAAGTATAGATTAAGGTTTAAAAACTACATTCACATTACATTGCCGCGTTTGCTTTGAGCGTTTGATCCGACGTTGTGTGTTAAGAAGCAATGAATATCGAAATAAGCGATACTGTCGCGCATCGCTACGACGTCGTGGTACCGGCAATTTCTCATTCGTCAGTAAAATTTAGCGACTAGTGTTGTTCGTTTTACAACATATGCCAATAATCGATTTTAATCGATATCGGACTGACGAATGATATTAACTATTATTAAAGAGCCAATTTAATAGATATTGATATAAACAAGCTCATTTCCTAACTTACACTTTAGAAAACGAGGGTAATATTTTCAGAGCTCATGTATGTAATATGGTCGCTCTTTGAACATATACTACTGGTCACAAGTTGGAGAACAAAACCGCGCGTGCGTCACTGCTCACTGCTCGTTAGTGAGTCGTCCCTACTGAATTTCCCCCATTGAAGCGGTATATTTTCGATACCTCTACGCGGAGTGAGACAAGCCTGACATGGCTAAGAACGACCGCAAGGGAAGTTGCTTTAACGTTAAAAAAAAACGCATTGAAATCGGTCCATCCGTTCGAGTGCTACGATGCCACTCTTTTTCTTCGGGGTAAAAACAGAATAAAATAAAAACATCCCATACAACGAACGTGTTTTTTTATAGATAATTAGGATTAATTAATAGTACGGAACCCTTCGTTCGCGAATTCGACTCGCACTTGGCCGATCATTTAAGAATAATAATAGTTTTATTTTTAAAGTTCAATTATAATATTTACATTATTTGTAATTTTTAATTTTAATTTTAATAAGTTGGTATAGTTTGAATTTCAGTTAAATTAAAATAAATTATTTAAGTACAAATATTTATTCTTTATTATCAAACAATTTTCCGTTTAGAATCAATTGTTTATCCAATTTCATATCATTCGTCAATCAGAAAATCGATTGAGATTTGTATCACAAATCGATTAACTTGAATGTTAATCGATCGTATGCTTAGCGAGCGCGGAGTGAGCGAGCAAGACCACAGATATAAAATCTATGAGTATGAGCGAGACGATCAGGGCGGCGGCGTGCGTCTTCAATAAATCGTTTAAATCGTAGCAAGCGGTTTCTTTGAATCGGTTTGAATTTCCCGTCACTAAAATTGCCTGTGACGTCACAGTAGGCATTAAAAAAGTTGGCACGCTTGGTTTCGATACAAATCTTGATACGGGCGTTATCTATTACATCTATATCTGTGGGTAGACTACAATACAACTTACGCGATTTTACGTCCTCCAAAATCAGTGGCCATTTGTGAATACTTATTGGTTTTGATAATAAACAATCACTATTCAGTTTGAACAAGCAATCACTTTGTTATACAACATTCACAAGTAAAACTTTGCACCAATTTATTAAGTTTTAAATAAAACTTTCATACCTATGCATTTGTAAACAAACTAGGTACTTAAATCACCGAACTAAATATAATCCGGCAAAAAAATGTGTAACACATATCAATACAATCTTCGATGAATTATGCGTTTCTAATTTGGAAGCATAGCACCGATAGCACGATAAGAAACCCTATTGGTTTATACTACAATTAGCCAATAGGGTTTGTTGTCGTGACCTTCGTGACATCACAGGAACAAATAAAAATATTGATACATTCTAATTGGCCACAGCCTCGGTCTCAGCCAAAGAATTTGAACCCTAGTCTCAGCTCTAGCTTTAAGGGCCTGCCAGACGGTTGCCAACAAGCACCACCGACCAGGTGACCTTGGTCGGGTCCGACCGTGTAGACGGCTGTTGGCGACAAAATTTCGTTTGACATTCCAACGCCCTTGGTCGTCGGGCGTGCGCTCCCGACCGCTGTCGGGACTGCCGGTTGGCAACCGTGTAGCCGCTTGTTGCCGACCGCGCTAGGCCATTCGCGAGAAGGAGTCGACGCGTGCGGTTGTGCATTCATTAATGATGGTGGCGTCCCAATCCCAATGCGAACGCTTTAATTTTATATCTCCCTAAAATGAAGGATATTGACATGCAGGTTTCTTAATAAAATACTGTATTTAAAAGGCCACAATATGAATTATCTAAAAAATATCCCATTGATATTTTTTTAAATAAAATTAAGGAAAAATCTAGTAGAGCTCATTTTTTTCCAAAAAAATAAATATCTAATTTTGGGGCATGATTTTATAATATTTTTTAATGATAGATTATGTAATTATCTTTAATTTGACATATATTTTATCAAATCGGTGCGGTGGTTTGGCTTGAAGAAATTTTTAATAATTTTTTTTAATTTAGTGGTGCCTTGTGCCACTAACTTAAAAAAAATATTAAAAATTCTGTTTTCCTAAGGGATGAAACTTTCGCATATCCATATCCAATGTTTTCTTTTTTTTTATTCTATTGAGCTCAATAGGACTTAAACCACGCCAACACGTTGAAATTTCGATAGGTTGGTAGTCATTTTACGAGATATTGTCAGTCTGCGAGTTCTAAACACACTGACGCCAAAGCGCGGTCGGCCGGCCGACCCGACCGTGTAGCCACAACACTCCGACGGTCGGCGCCGACGAGGCACCGACCAAGGTCAACGCGTCGGAAGGCTTGTTGGCAACCGTCTGGCAGGCCCTTTATGTGTGCATTTGTTACGTGTGTGGTGTGTCCATGAAGGACGTTTATGCACACAAACGCAGGCGCAAAAGCCTATTCATACACATTAGCTACCTATGCATGTGTGTAAGGGCCTGCCAGACGGTTGCCAACAAGCCTTCCGACGTGTTGACCTTGGTCGGTGCCTCGTCGGCGCCGACCGTCGGAGTGTTGCGGCTACACGGTCGGGTCGGTCGGCCGACCGCGCTTTGGCGTCAGTATGTTTAGAACTCGCAGACTGACAATATCTCGTAAAATGACTACCAACCTATCGAAATTTCAACGAGTTGGCGTGATTTAAGTCCTATTGAGCTCAATTGAATAAAAAAAAGGAAATGTCGAATATGGATATGCGAAAGTTTCATCCCTTAGGAAAATAGAATTTTTAATAATTTTTTTTAAGTTTGTGGCACGTGGCGCCACCGATTTTGATAAAATATATGTCAAATGAAAGATAATTACATAATCTATCATTAAAAAAATATTGTATAATCATGCCCCAAAATTAGATATTTTTTTGGAAAAAAATGAGCTCTACTAGCTTTTTCCCTAATTCATATTGTGGCCTATTAAATACAGTATTTTATAAGGAAAACTGCATGTCAATATCCATCATTTTAGGGAGATATAAAATTAAAGCATTCGCGTTGGGATTGGGACGCCGCCATCATTAATGCATGCACAACCGCACGCGTCGACTCCTTCTCGCGAATGGCCTAGCGCGGTCGGCGACAGGCGGCTACACGGTAGCCAACCGGCAGTCCCGACAGCGGTCGGGAGCGCACGCCCGACGACCAAGGGCGTTGGAATGACAAACGAAATTTTGTCGCCAACAGCCGTCTACACGGTCGGACCCGACCAAGGTCACCTGGTCGGAGGTGCTTGTTGGCAACCGTCTAGCAGGCCCTAAGCCATCTAGATATTTGTCTTCGGCGCGTACCTACTTACGTTTGGTGCGCCGCGCCGCCGCCGCGCTGGTAGCGACACAGCGACTTTGGAGTAGAACGGCCGGAAAGAGCGCGCAATTTAAAAGACGTGTAGCGCGTAATCGTTTTTATATAATAATTTAAAAAATGCGCATATACTAGCGATCGACCGGGTAGACAACGTCTACACGTCTCTATGGAATGCACGGCCCTGAGGCGTGGGCTAGTCGAGGGCTAGGCGTGCGCTTGCCGTCCAAACGCACCCTTACAGTGTTGATCAAATAATTAGCACGCACTCAAGCCAGATGTCATCATCACGTAGCTTTGCTTCTGTATTTCAGCTATTTGGTATCACTGCTGCGATATAGATCCGCCTGACTAGGTTTAAATATGTTTGTGTCAAACTTTCTATCATTTTAACGCCGATGAAATTAAAGCATCTGTTGTTTTCAGAGGTCCGTAGTAAACAAGGCATCCCTATAGTTTCGCCATGTCTGTCTATCTGTCCGCGGTTTTAGTAAGAGATTGTAGATACTAGAAGGCTGGCATGCTAAAAAAATTAGAGTAGTATATATACTTAACAAAGTTTAAAGTAAAACTATCGGAGCTAAGTAGGGTTCACAAATAAAAAAGTTATAGGCGAATAACTTATGTAGGTAGACCAGAACCAATCCTTGGATAGGTTTGAAGGAAACGCTAGATGGCGTTTGGGAGCTACAGTTTATACGTGCTTACGTAAAAGTTTATGACAATAATTGTCGGATTCCGTGTCTTAAACTATTCAGTGATAAACTATAGATATCAGGTACTTGATCTGAATTAAAAGATTCATATAGGTTCTTGTATTCGAAGAAGATCCTAAGAATCGGATTATAAGAGAAGACTAAAAAGCCATTCAACTCACGTGGTATGGCCTCGCCATGCGGAGATATGCCAACCATTTGGCTAAGAGGATGGTCTATTTGGAGGGCTGCAGAGGGATAGGGAGACCAAGGAAGACGTGGATATAATGTGTAGGTACAAGGGGCTAGTACAAAATATGGTGAATGAAAAAAAGAAGTGGAATCAGTTGACATACAGAGGGAAATTAGGAAGATGGCGAGGAAAATGATGATGACATTATTAGTACATATGGATATACAGAAGGGTATAATGATGCAAACATTGTGAAGTTATCATTGTATTTCAATAAACTGTTATCTATTTGAGCGCAGTTCAACATGTTTTCAAAAGCTTAAAATAAGAAGCTGACAAGTAAAAAAGAAACTCGACAAAGTGAAATACTTAGCTAGATTGGTCCACCCTGTAGTCAGTCACGCCCAAGAGGCACCTGTAAATTGAATTTTTTGAACACCCTCTGCATATTTAAAAAGTACTATTTGGTAGAGTGCCTCCCATTATCCCGTGAATTCAATTCTGGCCCAGCAAATATGTGCTCATGTTAAAATTCTTTTTAGAATTTTCAGTTTGTATTTTCTATTTTCAACCGACTTCAAAAAAAGGAGGAGGTTATCAATTCGACGTGTATATATGTTTTATGTATGTTACCTCATAACTCCGTCAAATATGAACCGATTTTAAAAAAATATGTTTCGTTTTAAAGAATGCATTGCAAGGTTGGTCCCATATAATTTTTTTTAAGATCGGAGAAAAGGTCTTGGAGCTGGAGACCGAAATACCTCAAAAAAGACAGAGTAGCTCAAATATTTGTGTATGTTACCTCATAACTTCGTCAAATACGAACAGATTTAAAAAATATATGTGTCCTTTTAAAGAATGCTTTGCAAGGTTGGTCCCATGTAATTTTTTTTAAGATTGGAGAAAAGGTCTTGGACCTGGAGACCGAAATACCTCAAAAAAGACAACTGTAGCTCAAATATTTGTGTATGTTACCTCATAACTTCGTCAAATACGAACAGATTTAAAAAATATATGTGTCTTTTAAAGAATGCTTTGCAAGGTTGGTCCCATGTAAAATTTTTTCGAGATCGGAGAAAAGGTCTTGGACCTGGAGACCGAAATTCCTTATTAACAGACAACTGCTGCTCAAATATTTGTGTATGTTACCTCATAACTCCGTCAAATATGAACAGATTTAAAAAATATATGTGTCCTTTTAAAGAATGCTTTGCAAGGTTGGTCCCATGTAAAATTTTTTTAAGATCGGAGAAAAGGTCTTGGACCTGGAGACCGAAATTCCTTATTAACAGACAACTGCTGCTCAAATATTTGTGTATGTTACCTCATAACTCCGTCAAATATGAACAGATTTAAAAAATATATATGTCCTTTTAAAGAATGCATTGCAAAGTTGGTTCTATGTAATTTTTTTTAAGATCGGAGAAAAGATCTTTGAGCTGGAGACCGAAGTTCCTCAACAGACAACTGCAGCTCAAATATTAATAATACCTTTTTTTTTTCAACCGACTTCATGTATGCTCATATCACTTTCCGTCTAATGATTTCATGTTTGTTTGGAAGAATCCCTTATAAGATTAGTTTCTTATAATTTGAATGAAGATCTGATGAAGGGTTTTGGATCTGGAGAATAAAACTCCAGAAAGAAAGACAGCAAGTCTCTTGTAAAAAGTGCAAAGTTTATGATTTGTGTTTTTTTTAAATATATTCCTACTGCAGATATATTTGTAGCATCTTGTGACAAGGTAACACAGCCGTCCACGATGCCAAGAGGAAAACAAGCATACGGCCCACTAGAGCAATATGTTATGTCATAAATCCGTTGGTTCAAGCGCATGGAACAGAGAAATCATCAGATCACAATACGCAGTCACGTAAATTTTTCTGTCTGTGGCTTCATATTTTTATTATTATCGCAGTATCAAATAAATAAATAAATATATAGGTACAAATCACACGGATAGAGCTAGCCACAAAGGAAGTTCGAAACTTGTGTTTTAGGTTACTAACTCAATGATACTATATTTAATTATAGAAATACATCTTATGCCGTTTACCTTAAACGAGCAATTCTTGTAGGTATATATATTTATATAATTATAAATTTCTGTGATCTCGAAAATGGCTTTAACGATTTCGCTGAAAATTGGTATATGGGGGTTTTCGGGGGTAAACAATCGATCTAGATAAATCTTATGTTTGGCAAAACGCGTGTTTTCGAGTTTTCGTGCGTTTTTCTTTCCACGCAGAATATGGTCACTAATTTCGTCGCGCCAGCCGCTATCCGTTTGGCTCAGCGGTTAAGGATGCAGACCGCTAGAAAGAGTGTTACGGGTTCGAATCCCACTCGGTGACTAACATTTGTTTTTTCTTATGTTCAAGTTTATCTATAATTTTTTATTTTGTATTGTTTTTAGACAAGTTTAAATATAATAAGGTTGAAATTTGTCGAGCGATCCGATCGGGCCGTTCGGGCTAGTTTGATAACTATTTATTTATTATTTCCAGAAAAAAACATTCAGCATACAATAAATAAATGCAATGAGCTTAGTTCTCTGCCTGCTAAAAGATGTGAAATAATAACTTTTTAAAAAAAATAATAACCGACTTCAAATCGAAATGCACTAAAAAGCAAAAAATAATAATTATTTATATCAGATGACCCTGAAGTTTTGGGTAAAAAATCTCTATAATACTCATTATTTATTTGGAGTCGGTGCCAATCTAAGTACCTATTTAACATTGAAATCATTCTTGAAGTACTTTAGAATACGCCACGGGAATCGAAATAATGTGAAAAACGCATTTTATCTGCAAATAATATTACATTAGTAATTATTAATTTAAAATTGCCTAAGCCTCAACAACTCAAAAAAGAGCTCTATAGCAAAGAACACTCTCGATTGAATTACTTTTGTAACAAGAAAAAATCAAATTCGGTTCATCGATTTGGGAGCTACGGAGCTATGACGTGGTATTATTCGTACATGAACTGGACTCTGAGGCAGGAAGATTGGCACCGACTCCAAATAAATAATGAGTATTATAGAGATTTTTTACCCAAAACTTCAGGGTCATCTGATATAAATAATTATTATTTTTTGCTTTTTAGTGCATTTCGATTTGAAGTCGGTTATTATTTTTTTTAAAAAGTTATTATTAAGTAAATAATCAAGAAAATACGAGAATTTTGAATAAGAAAATTCAAGCTTTCGATTTCTATTATCGGGTATAGACACCAGTGTTTGCCAGTTTACACATACGAACAAGCTTATTTGCCAGGCAAATAAAAAATAATACCCGACTTTCAAGTAACCATGCCTTTTTTTTAAACATTTTAATATCCTCAATAATATTTATTTATAATCTAAATACCTACATATTTACTGAACTAAATATAAAAACTAAATTAAAAATCTAAATTAATATCTAAATTACAATCTAAATTAAAATCTAAATGTTGATCATGTGGCATGGTGCCGAGAACACTGGCTGCATTCCCGCGCTGAATAGCTACTGCAATCCTCTGCGCGAGATATGAGCCAGCCCTCTTGTCACCAGCGGCGTCGGCTTTTCAACCGACTTCAAAAAAAGGAGGAGGTTATCAATTCGACGTGTATATATGTTTTATGTATGTTACCTCATAACTCCGTCAAATATGAACCGATTTAAAAAAAATATGTTTCGTTTTAAAGAATGCATTGCAAGGTTGGTCCCATATAATTTTTTTTAAGATCGGAGAAAAGGTCTTGGAGCTGGAGACCGAAATACCTCAAAAAAGACAAAGTAGCTCAAATATTTGTGTATGTTACCTCATAACTTCGTCAAATACGAACAGATTTAAAAAATATATGTGTCCTTTTAAAGAATGCTTTACAAGGTTGGTCCCATGTAATTTTTTTTAAGATTGGAGAAAAGGTCTTGGACCTGGAGACCGAAATACCTCAAAAAAGACAACTGTAGCTCAAATATTTGTGTATGTTACCTCATAACTTCGTCAAATACGAACAGATTTAAAAAATATATGTGTCCTTTTAAAGAATGCTTTGCAAGGTTGGTCCCATGTAAATTTTTTTTAAGATCGGAGAAAAGGTCTTGGACCTGGAGACCGAAATTCCTTATTAACAGACAACAGCTGCTCAAATATTTGTGTATGTTACCTCATAACTCCGTCAAATATGAACAGATTTAAAAAATATATGTGTCCTTTTAAAGAATGCTTTGCAAGGTTGGTCCCATGTAAATTTTTTTTAAGATCGGAGAAAAGGTCTTGGACCTGGAGACCGAAATTCTTTATTAACAGACAACTGCTGCTCAAATATTTGTGTATGTTACCTCATAACTCCGTCAAATATGAACAGATTTAAAAAATATATGTGTCCTTTTAAAGAATGCATTGCAAGGTTGGTCCTATGTAATTTTTTTTAAGATCGGAGAAAAGATCTTTGAGCTGGAGACCGAAGTTCCTCAACAGACAACTGCAGCTCAAATATTAATAATACCTTCTTTTTTTCAACCGACTTCATGTATGCTCATATCACTTTCCGTCTAATGATTTCATGTTTGTTTGGAAGAATCCCTTATAAGATTAGTTTCTTATAATTTAAATGAAGATCTGATGAAGGGTTTTGGATCTGGAGAATAAAACTCCAGAAAGAAAGACAGCAAGTCTCTTGTGAAAAGTGCAAAGTTTATGAGTTGTGTTTTTTTTTAATATATACCTACTGCAGATATATTTGTAGCATCTTGTGACAAGGTAACACAGCCGTCCACGATGCCAAGAGGAAAACAAGCATACGGCCCACTAGAGCAATATGTTATGTCATAAATCCGTTGGTTCAAGCGCATGGAACAGAGAAATCATCAGATCACAATACGCAGTCACGTAAATTTTTCGTTCTGTGGCTTCATATTTTTATTATTATCGCAGTATCAAATAAATAAATAAATATATAGGTACAAATCACACGGATAGAGCTAGCCACAAAGGAAGTTCGAAACTTGTGTTTTAGGTTACTAACTCAATGATACTATATTTAATTATAGAAATACATCTTATGCCGTTTACCTTCAAGTATATATATTTATATATATATATAAAATGGCTTTAAGGATTTCGCTGAAAATTGGTATATAGGGGTTTTCGGGGGTAAACATCGATCTAGATTAATCTTATGTTTGGGACAAATCACACGAATAGAGCTAGCCACAAAGGAAGTTCGAAACTTGTGTTTTAGGTTACTAACTCAATGATACTATATTTAATTATAGAAATACATCTTATGCCGTTTACCTTAAACGAGCAATTCTTGTAGGTATATATATTTATATATATATAAATTTCTGTGATCTCGAAAATGGCTTTAACGATTTCGCTGAAAATTGGTATATGGGGGTTTTCGGGGGTAAACAATCGATCTAGATAAATCTTATGTTTGGGAAAACGCGTGTTTTCGAGTTTTCGTGCGTTTTTCTTTCCACTCAGAATATGGTCACTAATTTCGTCGCGCCAGCCGCTATCCGTTTGGCTCAGCGGTTAAGGATGCAGACCGCTAGAAAGAGTGTTACGGGTTCGAATCCCACTCGGTGACTAACATTTGTTAATTATTTACGTAATATAGTAGTACATAAACCTAAAGCACAGAATACATACTAGTACTAACGTACAGAAGTCTTACTCTAAAAAGAAATTCAAAGATATATCTACTCAATATTGTTAGCGATATGGTCTAATTTAGCTCGCGTCAGAATTCGACACCTACTCGTTTAGATGCCTAGAATTTCAGTTGCAAGCCAATTTCATTCTTATTACGCTAGACAAACGGTTCATCATAGGTAGGTACCTACACAAAACCGATTGAGTGAGCAGTTCACCTAGGGTTGTCAAGATACTAACATCGACATCTAGCGCAGGCAATTTCAAACAGGCGTTGGCTGCGCATATATTCACCTACCTTGTTAACTGTAATACATAGGTAATATATTATATCGTATATAAATATTTTTTCGTAATAATAACCATCTTGTTCATTCATGTTACCAATATATCTTAATATACCTATCATATGATAATTCATGATATACTAAATAGGTACCTTTCTGCGTCTTTAGGAAGCGTAAAAAAGTTAATACTGGATCACTATATGTGTTTAAACTAAACACTGCACAGTATTTTTTCCCTTTTTAGGGTTCCGTACCCAAAGGGTAAAAACGGGACCCTATCACTAAGACTTCGCTGTCTGTCCGTCTGTCCGTTTGTCTGTCACCAGGCTGTATCTCAAGAACTGCGATAGCTACACAGTTGAAAATTTCACAAATTATGTATTTCTGTTGCTGCTATAACAATAAATACTAAAAACAAAATAAAATATATATTTAAGGGGGGCTCCCATACAAGAAACGCGTTTTTTTTGCTCTTTTTTGCTCGATATCAATAATGGCAACAGGTAGGCA
Source organism: Acrobasis consociella (assembly GCA_963555685.1). Classification (NCBI taxonomy): domain Eukaryota; kingdom Metazoa; phylum Arthropoda; class Insecta; order Lepidoptera; family Pyralidae; genus Acrobasis; species Acrobasis consociella. Next base: position 3,904,585 of record OY743118.1, read on the forward strand.
CTTGAAATATTCACAAAATATTCGGATGTATTTTTATTTTAATAATAAATAAAAAAATTAAAATAAAATAAATATTTAAGAGACATACAAAGAACTTGATTTTTATAGATAATCGTAAGGAACCCTTCGTTCGCGAGTCCGACTCGCACTTGGCCGGTTATTTCTTTTTCTTTCCATGACAATTAAGTCGGTAAATTTGTTAAACAAACCACGCGTGCGTCACTGCTCACTGCTCGCTAGCGATCCTAGCGAGACGTCCTTGATGGATTAGCCTCCATATAGAGGCCGCTATGCGTAGGTAAATTTTCGATACCTAAACGGGGAGTGACACAGGCCTGCCTAAAGGTAGAAATAAAAGGCTTATGAAAAATATATGTAACAAAACAATAACCCTATAATCGGCAAAAGGGCCCTGTATGAAGATTGTTTTATTTTGAAAGTGAATCCACCGAGGTAGAAATTTAAACATATTCAAACTGATAGGTAGAAATGGGTACTAATTAGACTAAATAGGTCTTAATTACATCAGTTACAGGGTCCCGCTGGATCTACGGACATCTTTTATTTCGCTACAATGTCTATTATGAGAAATAAAAGAAGATATTGGACGAAAGAAGGCTACAAAAAAATCACAATGAATATAATGTTATTTTTAAAACCAGAAGATTTTAATAACTTATTAAAGAATATGTTTGTCTTTATAACGTTCTAAAATATTTAGCCACACGCATTTTCCTTGCTATTCATATTAAATTTTAAGTAACGTAGGTTAAGAAGGTACGCATTGAAAGTTTAAACTGAAACAGATAGGGGTAGGTCTAGGTACTTAGAGAACAGTAGCATAACGTGTTGCAGTTTCAACGGTGTGCGCACGACAGGCCAATTGCATTCAACATACCGGCTTAAGGCCATACCCAAATTTTCCGGGGTCCAGTGGCGCCACCATTTAAAATAAATCATTTAAAAGGAAACGGAGATATCATTTAAAATTGTGTCTTGATCAAGTTCTAGATACCCATTCAAAGTATTTTTTAAACTACTTTTTGTAGTTTAAAGTGAGAACGTGAAGCTTTTCTACGCACATTTGCGAAAAACGGCCACTTTTAGCTAATGTGCGTAGAAAAGCTTCACGTTCACACTTTAAATTATAAACAGTAGTTCATAAAATAGTTTTAAGGGTTATTTAGGGCTTGACCAAGACACAATTTTGAATGATATCTCCGTTTCCTTTTAAATGATTTATTTCAAATGGCGGCGCCACTGGACCCCGGAAAATTTGGGTATGGCCCAAGGTCAATGACCCAGTCCGCTTAAATGAACTCTGCTTATATGTTAATATAATAAGGTTGAAATTTGTCGAGCGATCCGATCGGGCCATTCGGGCTAGTTTGATAACTATTTATTTATTATTTCCAGAAAAAAACATTCAGCATACAATAAATAAATGCAATGAGCTTAGTTCTCTGCCTGCTAAAAGATGTGAAATAATAACTTTTAAAAAAAAATAATAACCGACTTCAAATCGAAATGCACTAAAAAGCAAAAAATAATAATTATTTATATCAGATGACCCTGAAGTTCTGGGTAAAAAATCTCTATAATACTCATTATTTATTTGGAGTCGGTGCCAATCTAAGTACCTATTTAACATTGAAATCATTCTTGAAGTACTTTAGAATACGCCACGGGAATCGAAATAATGTGAAAAACGCATTTTATCTGCAAATAATATTGCATTAGTAATTATTAATTTAAAATTGCCTAAGCCTCAACAACTCAAAAAAGAGCTCTATAGCAAAGAACACTCTCGATTGAATTACTTTTGTAACAAGAAAAAATCAAATTCGGTAAATCGATTTGGGAGCTACGGAGCTACGACGTGGTATTACTCGTACATGAACTGGACTCTGAGGCAGGAAGATTGGCACCGACTCCAAATAAATAATGAGTATTATAGAGATTTTTTACCCAGAACTTCAGGGTCATCTGATATAAATAATTATTATTTTTTGCTTTTTAGTGCATTTCGATTTGAAGTCGGTTATTATTTTTTTTTAAAAGTTATTATAAACTGATTTTTATCAAACAAAGCTAAGAACATTTCCATCAAAAACAGTGACGAACGATCTCGATAAAGTCAGTTTTCAAACAACATTTTTTAAAACTAAAAACCAACTCCACCCCCTAATTACACAACCGATTTTGATACCGTGTCTATGGGACCACCTGACAAGTATGCCCTTTAAAACATAAAGGATTTTTCCAAATCGGTCTAGGCGTCTGCGAATAATCGGTGAACGAACGAATGAAAAAAGATGGCACCGAATTGATAACCTTATCCTTTTTGGAAGTCGGTTAAAACCGCATCGAAATTTGCCGAAAAACTTCTGCGCAGTTTGGCAGTCTCTGTGTATTAAACTTGTACTTTTTTATCTATATCTATCTATACATATAATAAAACAGTAAAAAAGTGTGTCTGTACATTATATATATTTCCAAAAAAAAATATTGGGGGCGATGGAGACGTAGTAATAGAGTAAGAATTAAAAAAAAATGTCTGTCTGTTTGTCTGTTTGTACACGCTAATCTCCGGAAATACTGGACGGATTCGAATGAAACTTTTTTTGTTATAAAGCTATTAAGTCTGGGCAACATATAAGGTATAAATGATTTTGGAAAATGAAACGCCTGATGCCGAACCATAATGGACCAGCTAAACTATAAGAGATATAAAAATGCCGCCTTAGTAAAAGTTGTTCAACCTGATGAGCATTTTCCAGAGACATAAAGTCCACGCGAACGAAGTCGCGGGCTTCGGCTAGTTAATGAATAAACGTATTTAAAAACCCGTCCATTCGTTTACCCGATAGGATATTAATATCACAGATAGGCTCACCAATTCAAACTTACCTCTAAAAACAAACACCCCTCTTTTTCGTCGGGGGTTAAAATTAAATAAAACAACACCTATTTGAAATCTTTAACAGAGTTCGTCTAAGATTAAAACGTCAGCCGTCACATGTAACAACATGCTAGCTAGTATCGCTTGTGGGTAGGTGTAAACGTTAAGACCCTTACACACTTTTTGAGCGTGTTTTACAAACACTTAGATCAATTCCACATAAAAAAATAATAACTGGCCATAAGCGAGTGACGTTTGTGGTATGGGAGCCCCACTTAAAAAATTGACTTGTATTTCTAATATTTATTTTATTATACAACGTGGAAGGGACATACTTTACTTACCCGTATTAAATCGCACCAACGGCTAAATCATATAAATAATCATAGTATAATGATAATAAAATAATAGCAAAAAATAAATCGGTGGCAGGAGGAAATTGGTGGCCCGGCGTAAGTAAAGCAACACCGGGAGTGGTCCGTGCTTGGATGGGGTGACCACAACTGGTATAAAAATGTCTTGAGCTTTAAGCATTAAGCCTAAGCTTGAAGAATTTGTCACCCGTATTAGCCACTTACACACACGTAAAAAAATAAAGAAGTCCAGCAGTAGACTGATTTAAGCAGTAAATAAGTATCATAGTTATAGCTTTTGCACATAATAATATGTAAAAAAAATACTTTTAACAAGAAAATACTTTACCCTACATATGAACAAACATTTTTGACTTTGACTTTGACTAGTAGTCGTGTAGAAGGGTCTTATTATGTGGGTTCTTAATTGCACATCGCAGGTTTGTTGCATAAGTTAGTGCAGTAATTATTGTGCTCTGCTCGTCTTAATTGCGCTTCGGATACAATTCGGGTGCATTTTGTAAACTAAAATAGTAATTCTTATTTATTAGAATAGGGAAATTTAATTCTATCAACTGCAGAGAACATAAAGATAAGATAAATTTTCTTTGTTGGCAATAATCGAAAGTACATTTAAAGTATAGTAGGTACAAAGGCGGGCTTAGTACGAAAGCGATTTCTTCTAGCCAACCTTTGGATAAAGAAGACTATAAAAGATGTGGGGGTGTTGGCATATTATGCTGAAAACAAGACTTCGAGATACTTGTTAAATTAACAATAAAAAATAAAATAAAAAACATTTTTTCATACAAATCACGACAAATGCAATAAGCCCAAACTCGATGGGGTTGCATAGTTTCATTACAGAGATGGTCGAGAGTAAGTCGGATGACAATACAATATTATGAAGTGATTTGCTTGCTTAGATTGACGACCTCCGTAGCGTAGTGGTCACCATGCTTGTCCGCCATCCAGAGGTCCCGGGTTCGATCCCCGGTCAGGGCAAGTTGGAAAATGGCCTTTTTCAAATTGTTCTGGGTCTTGGAGGTTTATCTATAAATGTATTTGCTATAAAATATAGTATCGTTGAGTTAGTTTCGAACTTACTTTGGGGCTAGCTCAATCAGTGCAATTTGTCCCTATATATTTATTTATTATTTATTTTGTATCTCCTTTGAGAATCACGGGTCTTTTCACCCCGGTCCTTTGAGAGGCTTGCGTGGGGATACAGATCCAACACGTAGAGGCCCTTTGGAGAAGTTGTTGTCATGTGGCGCTCCCGCCAAGACCTATTCCTGGATATACCTATGAAAGGTGTACCCTTGAATAGGTTTTGGCAGAAGATAAAACTATTGCATGAAAAAGGGAAAGGTTTAAGGATTATGGAATGAATTTGGGATGGATTGATGCTGGGATATTGCAATAGAAACGTCACCTGCCATAATCATGATTACTGACTATTGTAGGCAGGTGGTGGCTTGCCGCCCACTAGATGGGCCCCTCAAACGCGCCGACAATACTTATTTTATTTATTTTATTTATTATTAGCTGTTCTGATGATGGAGCCGGGAAATATTTGACGGAACTCAGTTATAAAACAAGTACCTGGGCGACCGAGCTCTGCTCGGTTACATCTCAAACATTAACTACATTTTTTTAAACTTGTCTAAAACAATACAAAATAAAAAAATATATATAAACTTGAACATAAAAAAAAACAAAAGTAAGTAACCGAGTGGCATTCGAACCCGTAACACTCTTTCTAGGGGTCTGCATCCATAACCGCTGAGCCAAACGGATGGCGACCGCTGAGACGAAATTAGCGACCATATTCTGCGTGGAAAGAAAAACGCATGAAAACTCTAAAACACGCGTTTTCCCAAACATAAGACTAATCTAGATCGATTGTTTACCCCCAAAAACCCCCATATACCATGTTTCAGTCGTTAGAGCCGTTTTCGAGATCACAGAAATTTAATATACAAGTACAATAAATAAATATACAAGAATTGCTCGTTTGAAGGTATAAGATAATGAATGATAAATTGCATTGACGTTATGGTAATGGTTGATGGCAATGGCACAATGCCCATCATACGACTAGGTCTGTCAGAGTGTGGGGATATAAAATAGGTGCACAGGTACACCCGAGGTAGTCCTTCAGTGACAGCTACAGCTACCGGCGACGTGTTGGGTTATTAATCTTTTGTATATCTAATAAGTGAGTACGAAACCTTGTTTTAAAAGATAGAATAGATTAGTCTTACAATAAAAGCTAGTACAAAAAATTTAATTTTTCAAAAAAATTAAATGAATACAATGTTCATTAAAAATTTAGGCATTTCGTATACTAAATAGCAAAATAATTGGCTTAATAACAGGCCATTTAAGCATTCAACCTCGCCCGCCCGGGCACTAAACTTACGACTTTGGGCGAAGTGACGTCACATGGATCCCAAAAGGCAGGCTGAAACATAATTGCTATCAAATATTCATTACTGGCACACAATTGATATTAAGGCAACACTATCTTGCTTTATCCCTAATAGGGCATAATAGGTCTCGAGCTTCTCCGTGCTTCGAAGAGCACATTAAGCCGTTGTTATCTTCATTTGACGACCTCTCTCGCCTAGTGGTCACTATGCCACAGTGTCACACCGAAGGTCCCGGGTTCGAACTCCGGTCAGGTCAAGATGGAAAAATATCTTTTTCAGATTGACCTGGTTGTTGTTTATCTATATGATATGATGTTTATCTATATAAGTACGTATTTGTTATAAAATATAGTATCGTGGATTCAGTATCCCATAACACAAGTCTCGAACTTACCTTCGGGCCAGCTCAATGTTGTGATTTGTCCGAATAATAATATACTTATTTATTTATTATAATATTTCTTTATTAGTTGTATGGCAAGTATCAAGGAAGTTACACAGGTAATGTCTATCTAATTGACAAGGCGAGCAAAGTGAGCTAAGCGTCTAAGTTTAATAATTGGCTAAAAATGTCTTGCTTTCAGTTAGTTTATCCGGCTGTTCTCGCCTACATAGGTCGCATTTCTCAATCGATTCTCATGAAATTTTGTGAAAAGATTCGAAAATTATACAATTTTTTTAATGTTATTTTAAAATTTCAGTTTATCCACATTTTTTTAAAAGGCGAAAAATTGGTGTTTTAAACTTTAAAAATATCATATTTCAGCCATTACATCAAAGGCCGTAGCAAGATAAGGGAAGAAGATATGCCCTTTTGGAATTCAACGCTGTTTTTTTTTCTATAATTACTTACATTTAGTAGTACAATTGTGCAAAGTTTTGTCAAAAAAAAACATGTGGTTCAGCTGGAAAAAAATAAAATCCGAAATATTAAAAAAGTATATTTCTCTAAAAGTATTGAACTTTATTATATTATCTTTATTTCATTTTAGTCAACTTAAAAGTAAGTATTTACTCAGAAAGTATTGAGTCTCTATCTTTATCATTTCTGTAAAAAAACACGTAAGTCAAAATTTCTAAATTTTTTTTTTTTAGTTTCGAAGGCGTGACCACTCTAAATGACATTGCTATAAAAACTCTATTTAATGGTTTGTCAGTCATATTAGTTTCACAGCTAAAATCGAAAAGCAACAGTGTCAAAATTAAAAAAATATGTTGGTTGGATTTTGTTACATTTTGCTCTTAAACCATTCTAACACCGCCAAAGAACTTAAAAACAAATCTTCTCTGTAAATACAGTTTACATTAATACTAACTCGACATTTACATGTATAAACTAAAATATCCTTATAGTAATCAATCACTTAATATCCGCCTAGCGTTCCCTTATTTTAGTCACTATCACTATCTTCATTCACGGTGACACTAACTCCGTGTGTTAGGAAAAGTCTACTTAACATTTCAGCAGGCCGAATGATATTTGATAAATATCTTGCGTACGATAGGTAGTACACAATAGCGGCAATGTGTGAACAGTCTCTTATAAGACCAATAACTTTCACCATTGCAATATGGTACAATGATTGTGGATTTTTCGAGAACAGTTTTTTAATCGCGTACTTCTTGGACAGCATTTTTATTACTTAATTACTTAAGATTCAAAGGTGCAATGCAAGAGCTAACAATGACATATATTACAATAAAAACAAAATCGAATCGCTTTATTGTCAAAATACTTATGTTTTTTATTTTGTTTTAAAGAGGATTTATGCATAAAGTTCTTTACCGGTGTTAGAATGGTTTAAGAGCAAAATGTAACAAAATCCAACCAACATATTTTTTTAATTTTGACACTGTTGCTTTTCGATTTTAGCTGTGAAACTAATATGACTGACAAACCATTAAATAGAGTTTTTATAGCAATGTCATTTAGAGTGGTCACGCCTTCGAAACTAAAAAAAAAAAATTTAGAAATTTTGACTTACGTGTTTTTTACAGAAATGATAAAGATAGAGACTCAATACTTTGAGAAAATACTTACTTTTAAGTTGACTAAAATGAAATAAAGATAATATGATAAAGTAAAATACTTTTAGAGAAATATACTTTTTTAATATTTCGGATTTTATTTTTTTCCAGCTGAACCACATGTTTTTTTTTGACAAAACTTTGCACAATTGTACTACTAAATGTAAGTAATTATAGAAAAAAAAAACAGCGTTGAATTCCAAAAGGGCATATCTTCTTCCCTTATCTTGCTACGGCCTTTTCAAAAACGTCATATAAGTAACTTTATGTTACCCTCATTAAATTTAAGACTAATTTTTTTTTTTGTGCGATATACTATAACGGGTCGGGATGACTCGCGAGGTCTGTAGCTTACAGAGCCACTAATATTTATGTATGTTTTACCCATGCAGATAAAATGTTACAAAAATAACTGAACTACTTGCGTTCGATATATCGACTGTCAGACAAATTGTCCGGCTGTTCTCGCCCACAGGTCAAACGATATTCGTGAAATTTAAGAAGGTTAAAACATTATATAATTATTTATTTATGTAATTTTAACCGGTCAAGAACCGCACGACATTAATTAATGTCCTCGTCCATTGTCTTACTATTGTGTCTGGTATTGGCGGTAAAGGAACGGTTAAGTTTATAAAAAAAATTATCGTTCTTCTTCTTCGAAATTTTAAAATATGACGGAAATTTGGAATTACATAATGGGAATTGGGAATGGGCTGAACTATGATATTTTTAAAGATAACACTTAAAAATATAATATTTCAGCCAATTTGAAAATTTTTAAAAAATGTCATTTAATTTTTTGTCCGATAAACTTAAACTAGTTGGTTTGACTCGCGAGGTCTACAGCTTACAGAGCCACAATATTTACATATGTATGTTTTACCCATGCAGATAAAATGTTACAAAAATAGCTGAACTACTTTCGTTCGATATATTGACTAACGGATTCAATTTTGCCAAAGCTTTCCGTTCATTTTTACCTCGCACCCACCACAAAGGCGAGGTTAAATCGAGCGAGGGCCCAAAACCCGGATGGAAACTGATTTTCTGAAAGTATTCCCTTAGGCGCTGCGATCTCAAATAGGCCCTGGATTCCACCAAAGTGAGGGGCACATATAAATGAAACGTTTTCCTATGAATTACAGCTTCCCAATTTTAGCAGTAGGTACCCACGCCCCCGGGCTGGATTTTTATGGCGCGCCCATCACACATAATGCTGAAAACGACGTAGAAGCCGATAGAGGGACTGGGCTAAAATGCCAATCATTTTAATAGTCGATTAGGCTAGCAACTCATCGCTTTTTTAAATTCTTTTTTCCACCTTCTCGCCCACCATATCACGCTTAAGGTGACCTGAGTCTTGCGGCCCTGGGCTGTGTGAGCCGCAAGACCCAGAGTGTTATTTTTAATTTTTGGGATTTCATAGCAAACAAGGAACCCTTTAAGTTTCGTCTGTCTGTCCGTCCGCGGTCCTACTCAGATACTATTAGTACTAGAAAGCTGTAGTTTGGAATGGATATATATTGATCATGGCAAAAAAGTATTTTTTTAGGGTAGCTGCCATAGCTACAAGTAAAAAGGTACCTACCAGTAATTTTTTTTTCTTGTGTGGGGTCTCGATAAAAAGGTTTTTTAAAAATAATATGATCTTGTGAACACCATTTTTCGATTAAGGGATGCGTTTTTAAAATATTTTGGGTTTAAAGGGCAATTTTTTTTTGAGTCCTATATGTATATACATACATACTATACTACTCACTACGCCACTGATGTCGTCATCATTAGGGATCAAGACATGATAGTATGTATGAGACTCCTCCAATCCGTCTGGCCATGAGTGAGTGTGCAGGCCAAGTCCTCTGGCTGCTCTGGCCTAGGGTAGCTCTGGTAATACAAAGAGGGTCGTGCTCCTACAATGGAGACATAAAGACCTGATAATGATGATAAGTATGTATGTAAGGTACTCAGATATGAGCACGCCGGCGTTCGACGCCCCCAAACACTAGTGCCCCTGCTCAGTCATACAATCATGTCCCACTAACTACGGCATTGAATTACAACATTTCCCGATACCTAGTGTTGGGTTTTCGTTTGGATAAACTGGGAATTTCCCAGTTCTGTAATAGACTGACAAGTTTATTTTAGTTCTAAAACACGTAGCAAACAAATGTTTTTTTAACGCGCTAGTGTTTGTGATAATGGTTTTCATTGCATAGCAAATAGATTTGAAACAGTTTGTTTATTTATAATGCTTTGTGGTATATAAAAGAGAACACAGATAATATAACCGGACAAGTAAAAGTGAGACCCGCGCCCGAAGTGTTTCGTACCATTGTCTAGTACCTGGGCGACATCACATTTTTTTAAACTTGTCTAAAAACAATTAAAAAAATATATATATAAACTTGAACATAAAAAAATCAAAAGTAAGTCTCCGAGTGTGATTCGAACCCGTAGCACTCTTTCTAGCGATCCGCGTTGACTGCTGAGCCAGACGGATAGCGCCCAGTAGAACGAAATTAGCGACCATATTCTCCGTGGAAAGAAAAACGCATGAGAACTCGAAAACACGCGTTTTCCCAAACTAATCTAGATCGATTGTTTACCCCCGAAAACCCCAATATAACAAATTTCAGCGAAATTGTTAGAGCCGTTTCCGAGATTACAGAAATTTATAAATAAATAAATAAACAAGAATTGCTCGTTTAAAGGTATAAGATAAAAAATCACGTTTGTTGTATAGGAGCTCCACTTAAATATTTATTTTATTCTGTTTTTAGTATTTGTTGTTATAGCGGCAACAGAAATACACCATCTGTAAAAATATCACCTGTCAAGCTATCACTCCCTGGTCTTAGTAATAGGGTCCCGTTTTCACACTTTTCGTACGGAATCCTAAAAACACAAAAGTATACAATAAATAAATACCTATATAGGGACAAATTACACTGGTTGAGCTAGCCCCAAAGTAAGTTCGAGACTTGTGTTATGGGATACTACCTCAACGATACTATATTTTATAACAAATACATATATAGATAAACCTCTATCTAAGTAAAGGCGAGCTTATCAAGTATAGAGATCCGTCCGATCCGATCTCCGTCAATCAATCGTCCAGTAATTGAGAGGAATGTTTAATACTTATCTTGTGTTTAGTGTAAAAGCGATATAATATAACTAGCTAGTGTCCGCGACTTCGTCTGCGCAGGATTATCACACAATATCTTTATAAATTGTAGCCTTTGTGTTATTCTGATGTATAAGCTATATTACTGAAAATTTCATTCAAATCCATTCAGTAGTTTTTGCGTGAAAGAGTAACAAACATCCATCCATCCATCCAAACATACTTACAAACTTTATCGTTTATAATAACATTAGTAGGAAGTACGATTAGTAGGATTACAGAAACATCCTATACAAATAAATATAATAAGTAAAATTTTCAACTATTTATATTCAAAAGAAATCTTTTTAACTATTTATATTCAAAAGAAATCTTTCGCATAGTATTCCAAAGCCATCTTATTACAATTAAAAATATTCCTGTAGAATACAAATGCATTATTATCTTAATGCCGATTAAAATAAAACTATTTAGAAAGGTATTTAAAAGCTAAAATAAGTATAATCTCAGTTAAATCTTACTTAGGTTCATATTGGGCGAGTACTGCATGCGAGTTACTTGATGATTAGGTCGCAGTCACAAACTCCGTGCTAACTCCTTGCTTGCTCTATGCGAGTTTACGCTGCACCGTAATATTTATTAGGTATCGTCTGTAAAAGTACAGAAGGCCAACAAAATACCTGGGTCGGCCTATATCTTGAATGTTCTCTTCAACTCAAAATAATATTTACATAAAAATGTATAATCAGAAAGACTTTATTATAATCTTACAAACATACAATCCCGGTTAATTCCCATCGTTCTGTACGAAAGAACCTGTATTGGAATTGAGAGCAGACAAGATGGAATAGTACCTATGACAGAAGTAGAAACTGTTGTTGCGCTTTAGCCCTGCTGATCTTGAAACCTTCTTATGCTCATTCACTTAGTTAAGTGTTACATTACTAGCAAACTAGCTCAGGCTAGCTCAGGCCATCTTCTCCAGTCATCATCATATCAGCCTAAGGAAGTCCACTACTAGACATATTCTACAATGAGTTCTTGTTATTATACTTTAACTAAGTTCCCTTTTTTAAAGATTAACAATTCCATAAGCCTCGAAGAAGGCAAACCACTCCATTATCATTACACAATGACAACGAGAAGAGTAAACTCACAACAATAGACCGTAATAACCTTGGCCGAGTAAAAGTATGTATAGAAACCTCTATACATACGTAAAATCCTATCCTTTTTTATCCTCTCTAACTAATATTATAAATGTGAAAGTGAGTACCACTGAACCTATTTATATGAAGTTTTATATGGTTATAATTTGATACCCAGGGATGAACATACGATAGTTTTTATCCCAAAATTCCCACGGGGAGCGAAGCCCACGGACACGGCTAGTATTTTTGCAAATACCAGCTCTACTCACAGCTTCACTCGACAAATCAACTCGTCCAATATAACCTGCGCCAACAGTCGGTCAATCCTCGGATTAATGAATACTCTTTGCTTAACTTACTTAATTACAGCTTAAACGGTTTTCTTAGGATCAATGCTCTATTGAACAACCGTATTTACTTCACAAATAAATTGTGGAAAATACCCCAGGGAGCTTTTGCAGTAGCTCTCAGAAGAGCCAAATTAAGTTTCAAAAGCTAACGTCTTACAAAATTACTTGCTTCTATTTTTAAGCCCGACAAATAAGACGGGTGTTATTTTGACGCTAATCTCTTGTCTGTCGGTCTGCCTGATGGACCGATTTTGATGCGGTTTTTTACGTGTACCACCAAACATAGCTATAACCACTGCAAGGAAACTTCCTAGCGGTGGTTATAGCTATGTTTGGTGAAAATAGGTTTAAAAGTTATTGGGTGTTAACGCTTGAAAGTCGGGGCTTTCTCCAGCAAATAATAGATGGCGCTACGTATATCAAGTCGTCAGGGTTTTCTAATTTGCCTAGCAAATAATCTTGTAGGCAAACGTGTAGTTTTGTTGGGCATTTAATGAAAATGACATAATAATCTTTCTAAATTTATTAAAGATCGTATTTATTTTAAATTAATATCTAAATTACAATCTAAATTAAAAAACTAAATTAAAAATCTAAATCTTGATCATGTGGCATAGTGCCAAGAACACTGGCTGCATTCCCGCGCTGAATAGCTACAGCAATCCTCTGCGCGAGATATGAGCCAGCCCTCTTGTCACCAGCGGCGTCGACAAGCCGAGATATTATTTTTTTAATAAATAATCTTTTTAAATCAATATGAATCTCTATTTCCCGTGGTCATGCCATTACTTAAGAACTACTTGACCATATATTTATTTACTGTTTTCTATAGAAGGTTCATGGAAAAAAAAAAAAAAGTTTTGTATTCAACTTTAGTTTATTTTTACACGACTACTACTACCTGTTATCTTCTCTTTTCCTCTCGTGAGTCTGCTGGAAGAGATTTCATATGAAATAAGCAGTACCTTTGAACTAAATGTTCTTACTTTGTTAGTTTCTGTGTTTGTATTTTGAATACATGAATTTTGTAAATAAATAAAAGATGCGTAGAATATTGTTTAAGACAAGACAACGTCTATTGGGTCAGCATGTTATATGTCTAGCTGAAGAAAAAGAAAACAAACCAGTAAACCTTTCCTTTTTCTTGATAAAGATCCTTCTTTTGCCGAATCCTATTCAAGGGTACAACTTTCATTGTCACATTCACAAATTGGTTTTGGAGAGATCGCGTACCATCAACAAAAGTGAACGGCGACTTAGGGAATACAAGCTAAACAAAGCTATAAACATCAATGAGACCTCTCCAACCCGTCTGGCCAGGCGTGGGGATTGTGGCCAAGTTTTCTGGCTGCTCTGGCCAAGGTATGGCTTTAGTAGCATAGAGAGGCTCGTGCTCCCGCAATGGAGACTTTAACGACCTTTGTTTGTTTTTCGGGTGTGTAAATGGCCAACACTGGTGTCAGATTTTTCAGGCTGCCTAAAGCCATCTGACATAGCTTGACAACTGCCATACAATGATGACAGCCGGGACCAACGGCTTATACGTGCCTTCCATCGCACGACCTAAAGATAGATAGGACTCAAATTATATGCAACAAATTTCAAAGCACGCTAGGCGTGGGCTGGCGTGCGCTTGGCGTGCGATTTACGTGGGCTAAGCGTGGGCTAGGTGAGGGCTAGGCGTGCGCTTGGCTTGCGTATGGTGTGCGCATGGCTTTTGAATGTGCCCTAAAAGTATTAAAATACAAAGATAAAGCAAAAATACTCAACACAATTTCAAATATTTGCTTTTAAAACATTGACATAGAATATAAAATTAAAACTGGATCAGCTATCTTAAACATGGCTAATGTTTGAGATAGCTGATCCTGTTTTATTTTTTTACAAGCTTTTATTTAGTTTAACCTGTCCGGTTGTCTGTCTATCTGTCTTTCTGTCTGTCCGTAATAAAATTTTGCAAGTTTTTGATACACTTCGCCGATTCCGATTGAGCTCAAATTTTGCACATATTAGTATTTGCAAAATTTATACACTTCATACTTTTTCAAACAAAAAGAATTTTCCAAATCCGTCCGACTGAATGGATTTGGATTTGAATAATCGGTTGAACATACATAAAATATTTTTTCGAAACTAAAAACCGAGTTCACCTCCGAACTACACAACCAATTTTGATAACACATCTTGGGAACACCTAGATGGTCCAAAAAAAATATACAGTCGAACATAGAACCTCTTCTTTTTTTGAAGTAAGTTAAAAATAAAAAATCGCATGAATTGATAACCTTCTCTTTTTTAAAAGTAGGTTAAAAACCAGTGATATTTTGTGGTGTCTTTTCTAGCACTTTAGTATATAATTGCTCCTTGTTTCAAAAGTACTTATTAAAACCGAACGCCAGAGTTCATAACTTTGAGCAAAAGCCGATTGCGGTTAAAATATTATTTTAAAATCCGCTTTTATTTCTACTCAGGAACGCTGTGAACAAGATTAGTTTAACCGACTTCCAAAACTGAGGAGGTTATCAATTCGTCGCAATCATTTTTTTTATGCGTGTTCACAGATTATATTAATCCATCTTCATCTTCTTGCCCACCATGACGCTAAAAGTGGCTTTTGAGTCTTGCGGCCCTGGGCTCTGCATAGAGCCGCAAGACCCAAAATGCTCTGTCTGCCCCATTAGGGATAAAGACGTGATAGTATGTATGTATGTATGTATGTATGTTCACAGATTATTAGAGGACGCCGAGACCAATTTGGAAATTCTTGTTTTATTTAAAAGGGTATACCTGTGAAGTATCCCCATAGAAATGTTATCAAAATTGGTTGTGTTGTTTGGGAGTTAAGTTGGTTTTTCGTTTTGAAAAATTATTTCTTTTCTGGCGGTAATATTTACCGCCAGAAAAGACACAGTTTATATTTTATTTTAGTTTTACTAAACTGACTGTTATTTTGCAAATTGTTTTTAGTTTTTTGTGGACTTTAGAAAATGAAATTGTTCCGATTACTCACGCTTTTGATCAATATCTTAAATGGTAAAAGTGCATTTTTTACTAATATATCTTAGTATTTAGTTTATAAAAAGGGGTTTTAGTTTTCTACTTTCGACGGTCAAAATATAAACTTGAAAGAAAATATACTATATATTGACTATATATCCTAGATATATCTATGCAATTTCTTTAAAATTACAATATTTTGCCTAAATCTGACATGTCGGTTCAAAAGAAAAGCTACGTAAAAGTAGAACAAATGTTAGGCCTTGACTCCATGGGCGAGAGAATCGCGACGATATTATCGTCGTGCCACCTAATTTCTATACTGACTCTATGAACATCGCCGAGTGTGTCTACACACGGCGATTTCATCGTAGCGATGCGACGAGTGGCAAATTGCAAGCGAAACGTCATAGTATCGTCGCGTATATGTAGCGGCACGTAAGTTTAGCGCTGAGTGGAGTGTAGAGGGGATACTGCGCACGGGTACAGTATTACTTTTTGACTTCTGCGCAGCCAAGGTCAGCGCTAGAGTTTCGTGCCGCTACCTGTACCTGTCGCTACTGGTGGCGCGCCCGCCGCGTTCTCGCAGCGGGAACGTGGCGCTCTCGCAACGAGAGCGCGGCGAGCGCGCTGTCAAACGCGGGGGACGCCTGCGTCATCATTCCTGCGATGCCTGTCTATCAAGCAAGGACGAAAATTTTAAACAAATGCATAACACCATGGTACAATAAAACAAGGTATTCTCTGCCCGTGACAGCTGATGACGTAGGTGGAACTTGACTACGTCATCAGTTTGATGTGCTGCCACTGTGTGAAATTTAATTACCCGAGCGTAATGCATTTTTGAACTTTTTAAACCAATTTCGAATTAATAATCCATTATATCAATTTATAAAATATTGAATTCATGAATCACGCGAGAATCGCGAGATACTAAATAGCTAAGTTACTTAATTTTTTTTTTTAATATTCGTGAACTAATTGAGAAAGTCCTTAAAACTGAAAAGAACAACCAGTGGCAACACTTTCGTGACGTAGTCAAGTTCCATCTCGGGAAGAGAATACCTTGTTTTATTCTACCATGCATAACACCACGTCGCGGACACGCGGTGATTCCGTTACAAGTCGTCGCGGACACACGGCGGAATAATCGCTAGTTCGTGGAGACGACCCGACGATTCAAGCGCGGACTCGTCGCGATTCTCTCGCTCGTGGAGATAGCCCCTTAAAATGAAAAAAATCATTTATTTATCGTCATAATTTGTCCATTATTCTTTCGATTTCATAATAGGTAGTTGTTGACGTCAGATCATTTACTTACAGCTAAGTTACGTTAAGAACAGAAGAAGCGGCAACAAACTGTACTACATCACTTTCTCCGAAAACTTCACCTTACACTTATTAAAATTAGATTATGAAAATTAGATATGTCGACTGAAAATACATTATTATTAATTAAGAATGACGCAAATTTATAATTGATGTCAATTTATAAATTTTGTACCTACTTTTACATATACCGAATGTACACAAATTATGTCATTTGTGAGTGTACAAATACAAACCTTTAAAGAGGGAGCATCTCAGCAGGTCTTTTAGTCTCCAATTAAGGAGCACAAACCTCTCTGTACTACTAGAGCCTTACTTGTCCAGAGCAGCCAGAAGGTTTGGCCTACGCTCTCCAGGCTTGCTAGATGGGTTGCTGTGGGATCGGCATTACATAAGGCTCTAATGAGTTGATTTTGAGCTTAAAAGGCAGAGGTCTCATTGATCAATTAAGTAAATAAAACAAGATTAGCATAAAAATACCTTCCTACGCAGTATTTTTTCATGACCTTTATTCTTTTCACTGCAAGATTTTCTATTATTAGACCCATCTCACTGAGTATAAAATGTCCATATCAATTTGTGATCGACTGTCAAATGTCAAACGACGTGAATTATTGAATAAGTTTCGAGAAGCCTATAATTAAATAAAGAGCAACAATTATGTTTGTACTCTGTGAATATGTTGTGGAAATAATACATTTGCCAACGGTGGAATGTTGAGTACTGTACACGACTAATAAGTGGGTGAATAAGAGCTCTTACAGACCAGCGACGGTATGCCTGCGACATCTGTCGGCGACGGTTGCCGACCTGTGTCGCGCGACAGTTGCCGAGAATCGGCGACGGTCGCGCGGCAGCTTTTGACAGTTTGTGATAGATTAACATACGTAACGGGACAGTTTGAGACAGTCGGCGACCTTCGCCGACCTGTGGTGCAGGGATACTGTCGTCTGTAAGAGCCCTTTACTCTTACTCCTATGTTAAATGTATACAGACAAATCACACAGATTGAGCTAACCCCAAAGTAACTTCGAGACTTATGTTATGGGATACTAACTCAACGATACTATATTTTATAACAAACACATAATACAGATAAACATCCAAGACCCAGGTCAATCTGAAAAGCATCATTTTCCATTTTTACCTGACCTGAAAGTTACAGCGTATGGCATAATACCACCAGGCCACAAAGATCGTCAAAGATATTTTATTTAAACTAAAACAACATGGTACAAAAGGAATCCTCTCCAGTCAACCACTTACTACACTAAGTACTACTTTACAATACTATTATATTGTACTGTACCAAGTACTACTTGTAAGTAACAATTCGTAACAAGGTACGTAATCAGGAATCACTCAAGCCAAGCTATTTTCTTAGATCGGAGGCCTTGAACACGCGACCTTTCGATCTGAACTTATCCTTAATTACCGGGTGTTACTGGGGCTTCTATTTGCGTAATGAGGCATTTTCGTGGGCGGCGTGAGTAAATAATTTTAACCGACATCCAAAAAAAAGCATTTTTTCAAATTGTCGCTATCTTTTTTTTATGCATATTCACCGAATATTCGAAGACGTCTGAACCGATTTGGAAAATTACGATTACGAGGTAGTAGTGTAGTTTTGAAAAAATATAAGAAAACAATCTGAATAATTTCAATTGTATTTCTTGCCTACAATAGGACAAAGCCATATCTTCCTAAAGGACTCCAAGTCGTCCCTTGGATGTCGTAGAAGGCGACTTAGGAAATACAAGCTAAATAAAGCTTATAAACATCAATGAGACCTCTCCAACCCGTCTGGCTAGCGAGGAGAGCGGAGGCCAAGTCCTCTGTCTGGTTTGGCCAATAATAGCCCTGATAGTACAGAGAGGGTCGTGCTCCTGTAGTGGAGATGCAAAGAAGACCTGATGATGATGATCATGATATCTTCCTGTGGATGTCGTAAGAGGCGACTATAGAAATAAGCACAAAAGTCTTGACGCGAGCGTTGATTTTGAATAGAATTTACTACATTAATGCCTACGGCAAAGATAATATAATTACTAACCTACGGGAACTGAGTCAGGCTGAAACCACGTTAAATCCCAGGTAAGAAACGTCAGCAAAAATAAATCAAAAGGTCCTATGTTACGCAGTAATCTCTGTAACCATTAATTTATTAACTATGCAACGCAATAGTTTAAAAGTATATTTACAGGCTATATTTTCTCAACTACATCAAGCAAAGTTAGTAACAAGTTTGTTTACTAGGCAAATGAAATAAAAACGCCGACTGTCAAGAACGCCATCTAATGACGAGTGGCGGAACTATCGATACGACGTGAATTGATACCGATACGAAAAATGTATGGCAGTACGTATCTATAGCGCCATCTATTTTTGCTAGGGAAATCCCGACTTTCAAGCGTTAACCTCCAATAACTTTTAAACGGCCGAATCGATTTTCATCAAACATAGCTAGGAACCACCACAAGGAGATGTGCTTTCACATGAAAAAAACTGTATTAAAATCGGTCCATCCGTTTGAGTGCTACGATGCCACAGACAGACACCAGCGTTAAACTTATACCTAACATCCTTTTTTGTAGGGACTTTAAAATGAAAAGCAGAATTGTATTTGAGGAACCACGGCAGCTGTTTAAAATAATCCGAAAGGCCGCGTATTAACGGGCTCTGAACGGGCAAACACCATGAATTGCAAATTGCAAGCCCTCGTTTCCACCCAGAGCCCTCTTTTCCACCCGAATTAGTGTTTAAATTATGGTAATAATGACGCGAAGTACGCTAACCATGTTTCCCGAGTTCGTCCGGATTTACCGAGTAATTAAATGTTGGCTTTTGGAGTGGTTTGCGCTATTTTCGGGAGTGTTCTCAAATTGGACACCGGTATTACTTAATTTAATCTAATAATGAACTAGATGAGAGCAGCGTCTGCCTAAATAGCAACGAAGTGAGGTCTATGCTCAGTAACGGACTGAAGAACAAAGAAAAAATTAAAAAAATCACAGAAATATAACCAAGAACTCACGTACTATCAACTCATACCTAAGTACATAGTGTCGAAAAGGCCGGCAGCTCAGTACAGAACCAATAGCATGCATTTCATACTGTGAGAACTCAACCTGTCTCAGCTAGTAAATGTGTGTTCCCACATGAAATTTAAAGAGGTCGGAGAGCAAGAGATTAATAGAAGCAAAGAATAAATATATTTATTATACAATATAACTGTTACAAGTAGTTACAAGTGCTAAGTTATGTTTGATTTTAGAGTTTCACGGTCACAATTACTGTTATTAATATTGATTGATTGAGCTTTGTAAAAAGAGTGTGCGAATAACTAAAAACAACTCCCGAACGGACACCGTCAGCGTTGTGTGTAAGGACTTAAGCAATAAACGACGAAGAAAGAAGGTAGACCGATATGGTTACCCTTGACGGCCGAACATCCATCGCAGTTCCTCAGTCGGCCAGCGGCCATGATGGCAGAAGGGCCGTCGAAATATCTAGCAAAAAACGATATTAATCGCGGTTAGTGCTGAGTTTTGTTATTCTTATCAGGAGTGACAGTGGACTGAGAAGAGAAATTATTGCAACATCCTTACAATACAGACACTTGCCGTCTTATTATAAAACGCAGACTATCTCTGTTACTAGGTTTAAACCATTATCCGACCAAATCAAGTTGACATCTTAGTAATATGCCTCTGTTTCATCTGAAAATGTCTACTTGATTTGGTCGGATAATGGTTTAAACCTAGTAACAGAGATAGTTTGCTTTTTATAATAAGACGGATAGACTTTGTCTACCCTGTGCCACTCTAATATAATATCGGATAGTAGCGAAAAATATTTTGCTTGATATGCATCCGTTTTCGTAATCTAGGTAAAATAAGTCAATAATTGATGTCAAAAATCAGCGCTGTGGTAAAACACAGCGCTGTGAAGGAAAAATAAATTATAAATAAAAAAATATCTTAATCTCAGGCATAGCATTAAGTCCACCTTTTGTAACATTTTGATCAATAAAGATTTATTTAATAAATAAGTAAATAGAGACATGATACGATTATTTACAATTTCTATGGCGTCTAAACATAATGATACAGAATAGTTTTTTTTTACTAGCCTATACTGTCCCACTGCTGGGCAAAGGCCTTCCCTCTAGTACGCCAATAGATTTTAGACAAGTTGATTTACCAGGCAAATTAAAAATACCCCTGATTTTTAAGCGTCCATATTTCATTGATATCCGTATCTATTGTTGCTAGGCAAATTAAAAAAAAAAACCAATTTCAAGCGCCAATAACTTATAACTGTTTTCACGCAAAATCCGCATCAAAATCGGTCCATCCCTTCTAGCGCTACGATGCCACAGAAAGACATCAAATTTAGAACACTCCTCTTCTTTGTGGGGGGTTAAAAACAGACGTAAAAACGGCGGCAACTGCATCTCCTTCAGTCACCTTGGAGAGTAACTTGCAGATATTTATGTTAGGTATAATATTTGTCACCCCCCTTCCTCTTACATGGGAGTCGTAAAAGGCGACGAGTTGTAACGGGGAACATACGATTATATGGGCAAATCATCCATTTTTTTTTACATACATGATGATGTCCTCCCAGACGTATCCGTCGACGGCGACACCCTTAGCTCGACGGATACGTCTGGGAGGATACGTCTTTACATACATACATACATACTATCACGTCTTTATCCCTAATGGGGCAGACAGAGCATTTTGGGTCTTGCGGTTCTATACAGAGCCCAGGGCCGCAAGACCCAAAAGCCACTTTTAGCGTCATGGTGGGCGAGAAGATGGAAAAGCAATCAATACAGTGATGGGTTGCTAGCCGCATCGCCTGTTAACATGATTCGCATTTTTGCCCATTCCCTCGATCGGCTTTTACGATCTGCGCGGGAAGAGAAGCAGCTGGTACATTCTAAGTTTTTTCATTTCTCCCAGACCAGCATGGGAGTTTTTTTTTACTTATGAGAAATAATATTATAGGCAATATCTGTTGGTCTGTGTCTGAAATGTTGGATGGAGTATTTCCGCATAGTGACATGAGTTAGGTATTTATAATACTTTGAAAGAACTTACAGATCAGATAAGATACTGTACAAACAACTTAAATAAATAATTATATGAAAACAAAAATAAAAACATAACACTCCAAATGACTTATACCATTTGACGCTTCCCTTGGCATTATATTATCTTTGCCTTGGCTGTCCTATAATTGATTGCGCGAGGGAGACTCCCGTGGCGTAGTTGTCACCATGCTAGTCCGTCAACCAGAGGTCCGGGTTCGATCCCCGGTAAGGGCAAGTCGAAAAATGGCCTTTTTAAAATTATCCTGGGTCTTGGATGTTTATCTATATGTGTATTTGTTACAAAATATAGAATCGATGAGCTAGTATCCCATAACACAAGTCTCGAACTTACTTTGGGACCAGTTTAATCAGTGCTATTTGTCCTTATATAAATAAAGAGGCCAAGAGCGAGTCGGACTCGCCCATGAAGGTCTCCGTAGCAGCAAGTAACATAATATAAAAGTTCTTGTAGTTCGTTGTAACTTTGATCGAAGTTTTGTCTATTAGTGTGTATTTTAATTTATAACGGTTTAAAAAAAACTACTTACTAGATCTCGATCAAATCAATTTTCGGTAGAAGTTTGCATGGTAATGTACCTACATCATATATTTTTTTTAAGTTTACCATTGTCTTATTTTAGAAATTACAGAGGGACATACATTTTACCTATTTGGAAGTGTCTGTCACGCAAACTATTCAGTTTAGAAAAAAATGATATTAGAAACCTCAATATCATTTTTGAAGAACTATCCATAGATAACCTAACCTACATGTAAAGGTACGATGAAAAAAAAATTTGAGTTTCAGTTCTAAGTATGGGGAACCCTCAAGTTTTTTTTTCTATTTTTGTGTGAAAATCTTAATGCGGTTCACAGAATACATCTACTTTCCAAGTTTCAACAGTATAGTTCTTATAGTTTGTGTTGGCTGTGACATACGGACGGACAGACAGACAGACGGACATGACGAATCTATAAGGGTTCCGTTTATGCCATTTGGCTACGGAACCCTAAAAAGGAATTTAATTTAGTTAAGCAGTGGACTTTTATGAAGTGTGTAAGTGACAAATACTAATTTCAGATATCTCAAGCTGTCTGTAAAGTGTCTGACGTAAAGTGTCCGACAGTCTGTGATACAGAGAGCTTTTTTTTTCACGCACTGACGCTATCACCAGCCGCAGAAGATGATGAAGAGGAAATTACTGCTCCCAGTACATCCACGGTAGTCCGTGACGCAACTAACCAGCAGCTACCACCATGTACCCATGGTACAATAAAATAAGGTATTCTCTTCCCGAGAGGGAACTTGACTACGTCACAAAGTGTTCCCACTGATTATTCTTTTCGGTAAATTTAAGGACTTTCTCAATTAGTTCATGAATATTTAAAAAAATATTAAGTAACTTAGCTATTTAGTATCTCGCGATTCTCGCGTGATTTATCAATTCAATATTTTATAAATTGATATAATGGATTATTAATTCGAAATTGGTATATAAAGTTCAAAAATGCATTACGCTCAGGTAATTTAATTTCACACAGTGGCAACATATCAAACTGTGACGTAGTCAAGTTCCACCTACGTCATCAGCTGTCACGGAAAGAGAATACCTTATTTTATTGTACCATGCATCTACCGAACTGTCGCTGCGGGCGCAGAGGGCGATCGCCCGCGCTACCCGCGTGCCCCGCGCCTCCCGCGACTAACATCAGTGTGTCGCGCGCCGGTGCGGTGTCACATTCGCCCTGATGAAGACCTCCGGATGAGGTCGAAACATGTCGGCAGTAGCTGACTCTATACGTAAGTTATCCGTTTATTGAATTTAATAATGATTGCATCTCACGTTAGTTTTAATCAAAAAATGTCTGTATTGATGACTGCGACTTATTTTGATAAGGGCCTTAGTGAAATTTAATTCATATATTTTTGTTTGATTTTTCTACTCATTTGGATTCGAAGTGGTAAAAATCATTGAACTCGCGACACCAAGTTTTCACTGCTGTCGGCACTCACGGAGTGCCACTTTTTAGGGTTCCGTACCCAAAGGGTAAAAACGGGACCCTATTACTAAGACTTCGCTGTCTGTCCGTCTGTCCGTCTGTCTGTCACCAGGCTGTATCTCATGAGCCGCAATAGCTAGACAGTTGAAAATTTCACAAATTATGTATATCTGTTGCCGCTATAACAACAAATACTAAAAACAAAATAAAATAAATAATAAAGGGGGGCTCCCATACAAAAAAGTTAATTTTTATAGATAATGGTACGGAACCCTTCGTGCGCGAGTCCGACTTGGTTATTGACCGAGCGAGCGAAGCGAGCGAAGCGTCTCAGTTTCGAGATTGGCCAAAAATTCTTTTGTCCGTCTGTCTGTCTGTCTGTCTGTCTGTCTGTCTGTCTGTCTGTTCTCGCCTACAGGTCGCATTTCTTAACCGATTCTCATGAAATTTTGTAAGCAGGTTCAGCAACTTAATAGAATTTTTTTGTCGAGCCAGTTTTTCGAATATTTTCAAAATGGCGGAAATATGGGGGTTTAAAATTTTAAAACTGTCATATATCCGCCATTTCAAAATATTTTCAAAAATGTCATTAGACTTTTTTGTTGCCATTATGAAAACATTTTTTTTTTATTTGAACAACTTTTTTATCTGTACAACTTTTTTATACGTTATACTTAAACGGGTTTAGGGTGACTCGCGGAGTCTAGCTGACTAAGCCGTAACGGATATACAATACAAATCTTCTTACAAAATATACTGAAACTATATAAGGGTGAATTCAGTCCGGGTTACTGAACAACTTTCTTAAAAATACAAATCTCCCCTGGGGTCCACGAAGTAATTTCTCTGAATAACTATTATGGTTATTATTTTAAGTTTCATAAGTAGTTCTATAAATTTTATCATATTTAACCGACTTTAAAATAAAAGGGTTTTGCTTATTTTACGATTAGTTTTATTTTCAGTTTTTGCTTATTTTGATTGATTGTTGGCTTGTTTATTAAATTTAGCAATTTTGTTGAGCGAACTTTCAATCGCTATCGCTGCTTGTCTGTGCTTCTGTAGTAGTATTAGTGATTATGCCACGAACTAACAAGAGATCAACAGCAACCAAAGCCCGCGAAGTAGCTTTACGAAGAGAGTAAGAAACCAATGAGCAGCGGCATAGAGCCATGGCAATACAAATAAACATTTAAACAAAAACCCATTAATAGTTTTCTGGTTTTTTCAACAACAAGCTGACTTTGTTATTTGAAAAATGATGGGTCATTTTTCGGTGAAATACTACTGGTACAGAACTGAATTTCAGCATCACGGTAGACCTCATATCCATGTGATGTATGGTAGGAAGGTGCTCCTGACATTTCAGAGCTAGATCGAAAGTCATTTAAAGAATGTGATTACCAACTGTTTTGGAAATTTGGTCACAACCATGAATCCGCATATCGGTAAACCTGCACCGATTATTTATCCAAATCAGGTACATTATTCTGAAATAATAATCGCGAGGTCTAAGTTCGTGGCGAACTACTAGTTTATGTATGTTTTCCAATTACTTGAAGACACCTAGACCAATATAGAAAATTCTTTTTATATTTCAAAGAACATACTTGTCAGGTGATCCCATAGAAACTTAATAATAATCGGTTGACCAGCTTTGTGTTGAAGTCGGTTTTTAGTTCGAACCAATGGCCAGTCGAAACTGTGGAACATCGATGACATGTAACATCGGCAACCCGGACGTTCGAGCCAACGGTTTCGGTGAACCAGCCATCGGGCATACAGCTTTCGAAATCATGCAGTAAACCCTTAGTTTTGATAAATGATATTCAATAAACTTCAATGGGTCAGGGGTGACTCGCGAAGTCTACAGCTCACAGAGACACTAGTTTTATGTTTTTTCACCGATATACGAAGACGCTTGTACCGATTTCAAAAATTCTTTTTTTGTTTGAATGATTGAATTGAATGGTTGAATGGAATTGAATGGTTAAATCGGTTGAAAAACGGTGCTCTCGGCCAACCGTTACTCGTCGAAGTGTAATTATTTGAACAGAGCAGTGAAGAATGGTTTTGTGTTGTTCGCCCAAGGTTATTTCGGTCTATTGTTGTGAGCTCATGTAGTTTGGGGTGAAGTCGGTTTTTAGTTTTGAAAAATCCTGCTAATGTTATAAATGCGAAAGTTGTATATTTGTTTGTTTGTTTGTTACCATTTAACGCTTCAATCACTAAACCTATTTAGATGAAATTTGATATGGATATAGTTAGATATCCAGGAAAGGACACAGGATAGTTTTTATTCCGAAATTCCCACGGGGAGCGTAGCCCACGGGCACAGCTATCGAATAATATAAATGCGACAGTGAGTTTGTATGTTTGTTTGTTTGTTACCATTTCAAGCTTCAACCACTGCGCATAGATGATTTGATATGGATATAGTTTGATACCTAGGGAAGGACGTAGTATAGATTTTTATTCCGAAATTCCCACGGGGAGCGAAGCCCACGGGCACAGCTTCTATAAAATGAGGTTGCCTGAAAGAAATTGCTTAGCGATAATTTCTTAGTTTTTCAGATAATTTTATTTATTTTGTGCAATAAAGGGTAATGTATTGTACTATCGTTATCTTACTTAAGGTGTTTTATTTCTTATTGCACCAATTAATATATAAACTAATCATAGTAGCTCCAAGTTATCCTCCAATTTTCCGTTCGCAAATATATTTTTCCGCCAATGAAACGCGGAGAGTCGAGTTGGAGATCAGGTGCGTAATTAAATTGTAATCAAACCGAGGAAGGCGGTAAAGGGGGGAGGGGGGGGGGCAGATGATGGATGAGAAGGTGCTTCATTAACAGCTGTATTTATATTTAATGATAATTGGCGGTTTCAATACGGAGTTCCGGATGGATGTGTACCTACGTTAAATAATTACAATATTTATTCATTTTCGGTAGGTACGAAGCTTTAGGCATAAAACATTAGTAGACAATTATTCTACAAGCTTCTATTTAACTTGCTTTACAACTTTAAAAAGTGCCTTGTGGTTTCCAAGTACAATAGGACCACTCAAAGTCTTCCCGTGGATGTCGTAGCGACTTAGGAATTACAAGCTAAAGAAAGCACACAAACATCAATAGGCCAGCATGGAGAGTGTAGACCGAATCCTCTGGCTGCTCAGGCCAAGTATAGCTCTGGTAGTACAAAAAGGGTCGTTCTCCTGCAGTGGAGAATAAATAGACTAATGGCCGATGGGGCAAAAAGGTTCTTGAATGGCGACCGCGTACTGGAAAGCGAAGCCTAGGGCACCCACCTACAAGGTGGTCAGATGAGCTGACCAGGCTCGCTGGAACGCGCTGGACGCGGGCCGCTCTTGATCATTCATTTTGAAAATCTTTAGGTGAGGCCTATGTCCAGCAGTAGACGTTATGCTGCTGAAATGATGATGATATCGCTTATGATGTAACTAAAGGGTTGTACTTAAATGAAACACTCTTGTCGAAGGTTCGAAGATAACTCTCATTTATCGTACATTAATCCTAGCTTATATACAATGTCTATAAAGTAGGACATAGTTTATTGATGCTTATCCAGGTTAAGTAAACTAGTTAAAAGTTTTCTTTAAATTCAAAATTAAACGTGTGGTTTCTTGATGATGGGACGTTTGGGGGAAGTAAAGACTCAGTTTACACTGATTTTATGACTATCATTGAAAAATTTAAAAGTATTGGCTTAGAACTGAATTTTAAAAAATGTGAGTTATATATTGACGAGAACCTTTCGGAAACAACAAAAAAAAATATTCTGGACAAGTTTATGGATATATCCCCTGACATAACTTTGACATCCAAAGATTCTTTACTTCTCCTTGGCGCACCACTATTTGACGATAGTATTGAACCCCTTTTGGAAAAGAAATTAGATAACTTTACTTTTACAACCTCCAGATTGGATATTCTAAATTCCCACATAGCATATACCATTCTCAAATACTGCCTTTTTGTCCCCAAATTTACCTATCTCCTCCGTTCTAGTCCAATCTGGAAACATTCGGAAATAATAAACAAATTAGATGCTTGCCTTTATGCCGCCGTTGAAAAAATTCTAAATTTACATTTTAGCGATAACTCTTGGAACCAATTAACTCTACCAATAAAAAACGGTGGCATAGGCATCAGGAAAATTTCTAGTGTTGCCCTTCCAGCTTTCCTTTCCTCTGCTCACAGTGTCTTAGAACTATGCAAAGGAATTTTAAAAAAAGACGATGTCGCAATTGACCTGGTAGCTGAGGCAAAGGAAACCTAGTCAGTTCTCTGCCCTGAAGAAGGTATTCCAGTGGAATTAAACCAACAAAAACGCTGGGATACCCCTTTAGTGGAGAAAACTTTCAAAGATTTGGCTCAAAATTTCCACAGTGACATCGATCGCGCTCGGCTTCTAGCAGTCTCTTCCAATGAGTCTAGCCACTGGCTGCATGCTATTCCATCCCTCAACATTGGTACACTGCTGGACAATAATAGTTTCCGTACGGCAGTTGGTCTCCGCCTAGGAACGCCGGTATGTTCGCCCCATCGTTGTCCATGCGGCAGTGACGTCGATCGGTCTGGGCTCCATGGCCTATATTGTCACCTTAGCGCAGGTAGACTTTCTCGCCACGGCTCTTTAAATGACATCATCAAAAGGGCTCTTGCTACCATAAACGTTCCCTGCACCCTGGAACCCCGGGGTGTATCACGAAATGATGGCAAGAGGCCAGATGGGATGTCGCTGATTCCCTGGGAACGCGGAAGAGCTCTAGTGTGGGACGCAACATGTGTGGACACACTGGCGCCTTCCCATCTCAGGGAGTCAGCCATGAGGGCTGGGGCGGCTGCTGAAGGTGCTGAGGCTGCCAAGCGGCGCAAATATTCATCTCTCAGTGGAGATTATATATTTGTGCCGTTTGGTGTTGAAACATTTGGACCATGGGGCCCTGGCGCGAGGAGACTTTTTAAGGAAATCTCCCCGCGACTGATAGCCGCTGCAGGTGACAAGAGGGCTGGCTGTTTTTTCGCTCAACGGATCAGCATTGCTATCCAGCGAGGAAACGCAGCCAGCGTTCTTGCAACCATGCCGCATGGACAAGATGAGATTTTTTTAATTTAGCATAATTTAGTATAAGTTTATTTTATAGCTTAGTTTAATATAGTTTAGTTTAGTTAAGTTTTTTTTGTTGTTATTACTTTTTTCTCAATAAACATCTTAATAAGTAAACTAGTTGATTGTTCTAAATAGAAATGGTTATAAATTAAATAAAGATATTCAATAAAGAGGGCGTGTGTCGTCACACTACACCTTCCTCTCTTTTTTTTTGAAAAAAATAATACAGTATTTCGTAGTTTCGTATTCTGTGACGCAGCATAGTGCGTGACGTGTGAAGTGCGTTTATTGTACGCGGGGTTTATGTGCCAGTACTTTATTATATATTGCATAGTCAGCATTATAAAAAGTCAACTGCGCGTGACGCCCCACCTAGCCAGTTTGTTCCCCATTACGATTTAATTAATTTTGATGGATATGGGCGGTCATTTTTGCTTACGTCACCGCTGTTAACGCGTTTCACGCTCGAGTTGTACTATTAGCGTAACCCGATTTAAATGTTTCAAAGCTCAATCTTATAAAAAAAAAAGACAAATACAAAGTGGAAGGTACATGCAATAAATTGAACCACGGGCATACAAGATAAAATGTGCAAAATTAGTAAGTCACTTCAGCTTTTTATTATCTTTTTTTCAGCATTTAATTTGTTCGACTAAAGAACAACTCATTGTGTATATATGATTTTAGAGCTTCACTGTCACAATTACTGTTATTATGAATTATGAAAATTATTAAAATAAATGAAATTTTTTATGAAAGAGGGTAGACCGATATGCTTACCCTTGACAGCTGAACATTCATCGCAGTTCCTCAGTCGGTCAGCGACCATGACAGCAGAAGGGCCGTCGAAATATCTGGCAAAAAACGATATTAATCGCGGTAAGTCCCGTAATACTAATAACAGTAACTCATTTTAACACATGAGCACATTCACTACACAATATAAATTTGTATGTAGTTTATTGTTTGATTATTATTTTTACACAGTCTTTTTTTTCATCATATACATAATATACATAAGTTGTGCACTACCGCTATCATTCTCCCCATCAACCGTTTGGTTGACTGGTAGATAAGGCCTTAGGCTTTAAGTCCACCATTACACTTGCATTTGTGTATGAAGTTAAATAAAAAAATTGATATCTTGTGATTTTATTTATTATAATTTTTTTTGGTATTTTATAAACTAAATCTTACATTTTCCGACTGATTTTAACCTAAGTTATCTTATGAATATATATATTTATTTTAAGACTTTTTTCATATACAATATTGTGTATTTATTTAACTACTAAAATAATATCATGTTCATTGTGTATTTTTTTTTAAACGGCTATAGCCACCGCCCTTTTCTTTGACCAGCTATCACCATCTGCGCGGGAAGAGAAGCATATAGTACAATCTAAGTTTTTCTTTCCTTCCAGACCAGAATGGAAGAAATTTAAAAACTTGAGAATATCCAGGACGGGTTGCTCTTAAATCATAATTCAGAAGTCAGGATCTTTGTTTAAGGCGCGGTTTCACACGCAATTGAATGTTTAATAAGGGTTCCTTGTTTACTGCGGAACCCTAAAAAGGCTGACTGAGGCGGAATTAATCGAGTCCGGTCTCTGAATGTGAAGAAAATAATTTAATATTACTTGTACGTTCTTTGTATAGTTTTATTATTTAAATATAAGTTCTAATAAAATATACTGAAACTATTTAAGGGTGAATTTAGTCTATGATACAATTCAACTTTCTCCACGGAACAGGTATTGAAATATGAAAAGTAATTTTTGGTTTCTCATACAAGTTGACCGATCACCTGATCCGAGTTTGTATGGGAAGCATAAAATAATTTTTCATATTTCAACATATGTTTCTTGGAGAAAGTTGTTCACTATCACGGAATTTATTCCCCCTAAAATAGTTTCAGTATCTTTTTAAGACCGTATAAAGGGTTTTTCAAATAAGGACGCTCGAACTTTGAAAGTTGATAGCGGCCATCTTGGAAAAGCGATAGCTGTCAAATTTGGCGGGAATACGTATTTATGCATGACATTTCAACAACGCGTAGAAATTGTACCTTCCAGGACATAGCTGTTTAAATGACAGAATGTCCAAATAGTTTGATTGCCTTTGTGTTAAGTAATTCAAGACTCAAAATGCGTTACAAACATTGTAAAAAAATATTATCAACATCAGTGCTCTGTTCGCCTAACGTGCCGAGCGTTGCGTCTAATTTATGTCATTCATGGTCGTCCTGCAGTCCACAATCCGTCTTTTAATTAACAAATTTGAAACAACCGGGTCGATTTTGGATGAAGCAGTGCCTGTACGTCAAAGAAACGCATCTCACGAACATGTGGTTTTAGCAGGACGGCGGCGCCACTTGCCACACTGCACGGGACACATAAAATTTATTGGATGAGAAGTTCGAGGGCTTCGTTATCTTGCGTGGTGGTGACATCAACTGGCCACCGAGATCGTGTGATCTAACACCGCCCAATTACTTCCTGCAGGGCTACGTGAAATCTCGAGTATATGCTGACAAACCAGAGACAATTGCTGCCATGCAGGCCAACATAAAATAACATAAAGCCGTGTGGTTTCCGGCAGAATAGAATAGGACCACTCCAAGTCTTCACGTGGATGTCGTAGAAGGCGACTTGGGAAATACAAGCTAAACAAAGCTTATACACATCAATGAGACCTCTCCAACCCGTCTAGCCAGCGAGGAGAGTGTAGGCCAAGTCCTCTTGCTGCTCTGGCCAAGTATACACTGGCTCTGGTAGTAAAGAGAGGGTCGTGCTCCTGCAGCGGAGACTACAAAGACCTGATGATGATGATGAGGCCAACATAACTCGCGTTCTTCATGAGATTGAGGCCCATTTATGCGAAAATGTCGTCCAAAATTGGTCCACCAGGATACACCACTTTCAGCAGAGGCGCAGCGGCTATTTGGCGGAAATTATATTCTATAGATAATCAAATATTATGTTGTTTAAAATAAAATAAAAATTGTGACAATATCACTTAAACAGGTTGTTCCATTTCAAAGTTCGATCGCACTTAATAAAAAAGCGGCCAAGTGCGAGTCGGACTCGCCCATGAAGGGTTCCGTAGTAACAAATAACATAATATAAAAGTCTTGTAGTATGTTTTTTTTTTTAATTTTTATATTTGAGTTGATTGAATGAAAGGTAAATTACCGTTTATGATTTATGACGTATTAAAAAAACTACTTACTAGATATCGTTCAAACCAATTTTCGCTGGTAGTTTTTATGGTAATGAACATCATATATTTTTTTTAGTTTTATAATTCCCTTATTTTAGAAGTTACGGGGGGGGGGGGGGGGGGGACACACTTTTTTCCACTTTGGAAGTGTCTTCCGCGCAAAGTATTCGGTTTAGAAAAAAATTATATTAGAAACCACAATATCATTTTTTAAGACCTATTTATACCCCACACGTATGGGTTTGATGAAAAATAAATTTTTGAGTTTTCGTTCTAAGTATGGGGAACCCCCAATATTTTATGTTTTTTTTTGTATTTTTGTGTCAAAACCTTAATGCGGTTCGCATAATACATCTTCTTACCAAGTTTTAACAGTATAGGTCTTATAGTTTCGGAAAAAATGTCATGTCTGTCTGGCTGTGCAGACAGACAGACAGACATGACGAATCTATAAGGGTTCCGTTTTTACCATTTGGCTACGGAACCCTAAAAACCCTTAAATATGCTCCTGCAGAGAAGACCTAAAAGACCTAAAGACGAAGAGATGAGATGAAGATGATTTAATAGTTATATTAATTTTGGGCCTTTAGTCTCGGAGATATAAAATAACGGTAAAGAATTAAGGCAGGTTGCTATTAAATCTTAATTCCAAAGCCAGTCTTTGTTTAAGGCGTCACACGCAATTGAATCTTTAAAATCGACGACTGCGGCGGAATAAATCGAGTTCGGTCTCTAAATGCGGAGAAAGGAATTTATTATTACTCTGCTAATTTAAGTGTTCGGTGCAGATGTAGTCTTATACAACGTGGAAGGGTCTAATTCGTAATAAATAAAACTACGGGCTATGCTAAAAAAAACTATATTTCCATACAAAAATGTGCATCCGCCCGGGCAATTTTTATGGGAACGTCGAATTTTTTTTCTGTTTTTTAATGGAGCAAAATTTTTCCGTCTTCAAATTAATAGAAACATATTTTTAATTTGCAAATATAAATTACTAGCTGTGCCTGTGGGCTTCGCTCCCCGTGGGAATTACGGGTAAAAATTATCCTATGTCCACCAAATATATCCAATCCATATCATCATTTCATCAAAATAGGTTCAGTGGTTGAAGCGTGAAGTGGCAACAAACAAATATACAAACTCACTTTCGCATTTCTAATATTAGTAGGATTTTAATAAGAGTATAGCAAATTTTGGAAATAGGAAAACCTATAAACTTAGTCTTTTGTTGTGTAAATAACATACTAAAAATCATTGAGATTAGGATTTAGGAGTAGAAGAACGATATTTATTATACTTCATTCGTTGAGTTTTGTAGACCTTCGTAACTATCGTAGACCTTCGTAGACTCGGAAAAAATTTAAAAACAGGAATGTTGACAAAGTTTTCACAAATAGATTTATAATCATGAATTATAGATATAAGTATGTAATTCAAAGAAATCTCAACTTAAGAGTCCCCTTACCCTAGACCAAAATACAACTTTCCATACAAATGTAGTCTACGTTTTATTTCAAAACGACATGTCCGATTTCGACAAAATTTTGTAATTTCAAAGATATTGCAATTATCTAGGTTTATAACTGGTTTCCAACGGTAAAAATATGAACTTGAAATAGAATATAGTGTTATTTATCATTTTTTACCATCAGTATGGAAAACTTCTAAATCGTTATATTTTCTTTCCAGTTCATAATTTTACCGTAGGAAACCAGTTATAAACCTAGATAATTGCAATTTCTTTATAATTACCAATTTTTTGCGGAATGTGACATGTGGTTTCAAAATTAAACGTAAACTACGTTTGTATGGAGAAGTCTAGGGTAAGGGGACTCTTAAGGGCCCAACCTAGGCTAGAATCTTTGATCTATAAAATCTCTAGATCTCTCTCTTAGATCTATAAGATCTATAAAATAAGACTTTATATTATGTTACTTGCTAAAACGGAACCCTTCATGGGCGAGTTCGACTCGCACTTGGCCGCTTATTTGATATAATCACTAGAGTTCGTCAACGTTGCTTTATTTTATTTCAAAGTGAGTATTTCCTTACTATTGACAAACTAAGGATTGTTTTAAGAAATTTGGCCTATTGATACTGCGGGTTCTTAAGAACATAGTTCTTTGCAAAATATACAACATTTTTGAAAATCTTAACTATTAAGAGTAGGCTTAAGGGCTGAAAAACATTCGCTTTTAGTTTAATAAAAAAATATTTTCTTTCATAGTTTAGTGTAATAATCTATTGTTTAAATTTACCAACTTTTTTTATTCATCATCATTTCAGCCGCATAACGTCCACTGCTGGACATGGGCCTCTCCCAAAGATTTCCAAAATGACCGATCAAGTGCGGCCTGCATCCAGCGCTTTCCAGCGACCCTGATCAGGTCATCTGACCTTTAATTTTTTTTATTGAAGTAGCAAGTGGAGGTCCATAGTCTCTGCCTACCCCTGTGGGAAACAGGCGTGATATTATGTAAGTATGTATGTATTGTATGAATAAATTATTTAAGTATTTGCTTTTTGACTGAAACATTAACCGTCTTATTATAAAATGCAGAATAACTTTGTTACTAGGTTTAAACCATTATCCGACCAAATCAAGTTGACATTTTCAGATGAGACAGTGGCATATTACTAGTTGTCAACTTGATTTGGTTGGATAATGGTTTAAACCTAGTAACAAAGTCTGCGTTAAGGTTCTCTGTGATAATATATAAACACGATTTTCAAAATCTAATATTTATTTAGTGAAGTCGCTAATTAACCTTGGTTGCTATACGTAGTTAAGTTGATTTAATCGCATAAAGTCAAGAAATTAACAGCAAACACGCGTAATTGGGTAAACTAATTATTTCGACAAGACATTAAGTTGATGTTATGCTGCCATTTTGTGTTGACTGATAACAACTTATTGAATTAAAGGAAGTTACTTGATTATAACGCTGTATTTCTGTGCGGTTACGAAGGATGTAACTCCGAAACGTTAGACGAAACAAAATGAAGGTTCTTGCTATACCCGTTAAATGTCGGACGCCCGGAGCGGGCGTCTAATGTATTGTTTTACTATTGTGTCTGCTATGTCGACATTTGAAGGGTTATAAGGTCTAACAAAATATACTGAAACTGTTTTAAGTGTGAATTCAGTCCGTGATAATGAACAACTTTCCCCAAGAAATATATGTACTTTCCATACAAACTCGGATCAGCTGATCGGTTAACTAGTATGGGAGGCCAAAAATTACTTTTCATATTTCGATACGTGTTCCTTGGGGAAAGTTGTTCAGTATCACGGACTGAATTCACCCTTATAATAGTTTCAGTATATTTTGTCAGACCTTATATAATTCTTCCATGCTGGTCTGGGAGAATAAAAAACTTAGAATGTACCAGCTGCAGATCGTATAAGCCGATCGAGGGAATGGGCAAGATTTTAATCTTGATAATAGGCGATGCGGCTAGCAACCCATCACTATTTTTATTCCTTTTCCATCTTAACGCCCACCATCACGCTAAGCGTGGCCTTTTTTTCTTACGGCCCCGGGCTCTGACTGCCCCGTCAGGGACATAGACGTGAAAATGTATCTGTATCTGTATCTTATATAATAAATTACTAAGACGTCATAGTGTATTTATATTGTTTTGAAGTTACTATTCAAATCATCACCATCATCCGCAGCCTTGATCCTCCCACTGCTGGGAATAGGACTCTCTCAATGAATACCATTTACCACTGAACTACTATTCAAATAGCTAATACCCTTTTTTGGTTTAGCCCCATTTTCATCATCATTAGATCTTTTAGCGTCCACTGCAGGAGCACGACCCTCTCTGTACTACCAGAGCCATACTTGGTCAGAGCAGCCAGAGGTCTTGGCCTGCACTCTCCTCGCTGGCCAGACGGGTTAGAGAGGTCTCATTGGTGTTATAAGCTTTGTTTAGCTTGTATTTCCTAAGTCGCCTTCTACGACATCCACGGGAGGACTTGGAGTGGCCCTATTTTACTCTGCCGAAAACCACATAGCAAAGCTCCTTTTTGAAAACTCATAATTCAAGCTATGTGAAGCGAATCTGCTTACGTCACAAAATATCATCCGGACCGGCACATAATAAACAGCTAAATATTGCTGACACCATAGCACTGCTATTTATATGAAACAACACCCATTTGCAGTGTGCGGTGATACCACCAGTCATAAAATATTTAGACTACAGAAGTGTAGGCCTCGGAATAAATTTTAAATCTATACATATAATAAAACAGTAAAAAAGTGTGTCTGTATATTAAATATATTTCCAAAAAAAATATTGGGGGCGATAGAGACAGTAATAGAGTAAGAATTTTAAAATAATGTCTGTCTATTTGTCTGTATGTCTGTTTGTCTGTTTGTACACGCTAATCTCCGGAAATACTGGACGGATTCGAATGAAACTTTTTTTTGTTATATAGCTATTAAGCCTGGGCTACATATAGGGTATAAATGATTTTGGAAAATAGAACGCCTGATGCAGAACCGTAATGGTCCAGCTAAACTTTAAGAGATATAAAAATGTCGCCTTAGTAAAAGTTGTTCAACCTGATGAGCATTTTCCAGAGACATAAAGTCCACGCGAACGAAGTCGCGGGCTTCGGTTGGTATAAAATAAAGAAAAGAGTGTATATTTTGGACTAAGTGTATATATGTAGACTTGAAGTGTATATTTAGGGGCACCTAACATTTTCCGGGGCCCAGTGTAGCCCTCATTTGAAATGAAGCGAAGAGATATTTTGGAATTGTATGTAAATATTAGTTCATGAAGTAGTTTGAAAGGTTATAGACAAAATTTTAAATTATATCTCCGTTTCCTATCAAATATTTTACTTCGGAAAATTCAAGTATCACCTTAAGAACGAAGGTGCAAAGATTTTAGGACATGTCACTTAGATACCCGTGTATACAACGGGTATCTAAGTGTCATATGCATAATAAATCAAACCACTGTCTGCACATACACAATTTTTTTTTGTACGTTAACAAAGTAATAGGTTATGTCAATGATTAGTTTGATCCTATAGTATTATAAAATTTACATACATAACTTGTTATTATGTTTTGTCGAGAGATTCTGTTACGTCATTAATATCTCAAAGCCCGGCACATTTTAGAAAATGTAACGCTTAATGTTTCTACTCTCTTGCGTAAAATATCTGTCGTATAAAGTTTATTTTACTATTGATAGCTTTTATTTCTACATTTTCCACACTTTAGTTACA
Organism: Acrobasis consociella; assembly: GCA_963555685.1. NCBI lineage: Eukaryota > Metazoa > Arthropoda > Insecta > Lepidoptera > Pyralidae > Acrobasis > Acrobasis consociella. The sequence continues at coordinate 3,941,977 of OY743118.1, forward strand.
ATTTTAGTTATTTATGCAGTCCCGAGAGTAAAAGCCTCCTCCATCTTTTTCCACTTTTCTCTATTCTCGGCCGTTTCCATCCACTTCTTTTCTGCCACTTCTATGATATCGTCCACGAATCTTTTCCTTGGTTTTCCTATCCTTCTTTTGCCCATTGGATTAAGCCATTTTGTGTATAAAGTTACAGTTCTATAATTGCGATCGTTTGTGCTACGATATTAAATAACCCGCCGAGCGCCATTTCATGTTTTTTCAAACAAATGTGCGAGGAAGTGTCATCGTTCCATCTTACTTTTATCTATACATACAATAAAACAGTAAAAAAAGTGTGTCTGTACATTAAAAATATTTCCAAAAAAAATATTGGGGGCGATGGAGACGTAGTAATAGAGTAAGAATTTAAAAAAAAAAATGTCTGTCTGTTTGTCTGTTTGTCTGTTTGTACACGCTAATCTCCGGAAATACTGGACGGATTCGAATGAAACTTTTTTTGTTATATAGCTATTAAGCCTGGGCAACATATAGGGTATAAATGATTTTGGAAAATGGAACGCCTGATGCAGAACCATAATGGTCCAGCTAAACTATAAGAGATATAAAAATGCCGCCATAGTAAAAGTTTTTCAGCCTGATGAGCATTTTATAGAGACATAAAGTCCACGCGAACGAAGTCGCGGGCTTCGGCTAGTATTTAAATAAATGTTATGTTATTGAACAAGCGAGTCAAGTTCTCCCGAGTCTACTTGAATAGTCCCGCGTTTGTATGTATGTATGTTTGTTTAGTTGACGATAACTTGAGTATTTTTTTCATTTGATGGGATTTTGTGGACGTGTAGATATAGACAATAGATTGTTTATTTCGAACATGAGCCAAATTTCAAGTTCACAATTCGAGGCGAACTACTAAATAAAATCAGCTAAATTTGTATTCCACATGTGGCCACCCATTCAAGTGCTGATGACACCCGGGATCGCTTAACTTGCCGAAGCGTTTGCAATGCTTTCTCCCACCAGGCCACTGAGCTCCTCAAATTATTGCCAATGATTCTGGTACACTTTATTAAAGTCCGTATAAATAAATATCCGATATAAATAAATAATAAATATATAGGGACAAATTACACTGCTTGAGCTAGCCCTAAAGTAAGTTCGAGACTTGTGTTATGGGATACTAACTCAATGTAAACATCCAAGACCCAGGACAATTTGTAAAAGGCCATTTTCCAACTTGCCCTGACCGGGGATCGAACCCGGGACCTCTGGGTGGCGGACTAGCATGGTGACCACTGCGCCACGGAGGTCGTCAAATAAGTCGATATATAAATCTACAGCATACTTCACCCCCTTTTCCCCCTGCACACAAAAAAAAACCGTAAGACCGGGGGTCTTTTTTGGAACATCTTGTTATAATGAAGTCCAGTGTACCTCTCTTTGATTGAAATCCGTTGATAAATAATGCTACAGCAAACTTCTTTTCCTCCCCCCCCCTTGTTAAAAATCTCAAATCGGTTAAAAAATGTGAGCTGTAGTCAAAAACAGATGGATAAAACATTTTTTGGCAATCTCGAAACAGACGCTCCGCTTGCTTCTCTCGCTTTGACCGAGAAAATGGAAGAAATATAATAAATCCGTTGAAAAAATGTATGAAACTGCAGATTTTTTTGCGATTTTATGGTTCGGAGAAACCGATAAATGGAACCTACACATGCTACCTAAAATTACCTCAACGGATCGAACAGGGCTTTTACATACTATATAGGCGTTAAAATACAGGTCATAAGAAAGTGGAAAAAATACGAAAAGTCCGCTGTATTTTTAGGTAGGTGAATTTCAAAATTTCATGGGAATCGGTTAAAAAATGCGACCTGTAGGCGAGAACAGACAGACAGACGGACAAAATAATTTTTGGCTAATCTCGAAACTGAGACGATACAATAAGCCCGCCGTTGTACATTTTTATTTTTAATGCATATGTTTTGTTTTTATTTAAATGTGCAATAAAGAGTTAAAACAAACAAACAAGCAATAAGAAAGTGAAAGAAATAAAAAAAGTCCCTTGAAAATATAAGCGCGATTCATTTGTGGCGATTCCCAGACTGCACAGTCGCTGATCAAATATTAAATACTGCAAGTTTGTACCGAGAGCCACCACAAACGTTGGGAACTTGCCAATTATAGTTTTATTAAAGTAAAGACGCTAAGCAAGAAGAATTTCGTACATTGACATGCCTTTCCTATCTCTTTCACACGCGCTGTTAGGTTTTTTTAAAGTAAAGAAGAATTTCGTACATTGACATCCCTTTCCTATCTCTTTCACACGCGCTGATAGGTTTTATTAAAATAAGGACGCTTAGGAAGAAGAATTTCGTACATTGACATGCCTTTCCTATCACTTTCACACGCGCTGATAGGTTTTTATTAAAGTAAGGACGCTTAGCAAGAAGAATTTCGTACATTGACATGCCTTTCCTATCTCTTTCACACGCGCTGATAGGTTTTATTAAAATAAGGACGCTTAGCAAGAAGAATTTCGTACATTGACATGCCTTTCCTATCTCTTTCACACGCGCTGTTAGGTTTTTTTAAAGTAAAGACGCTAAGAAAGAAGAATTTCGTACATTGACATTCCTTTCCTATCTCTTTCACACGCGCTTATAGGCTTTATTAAAATAAGGACGCTTAGCAAGAAGATTTTCGTACATTGACATTCCTTTCCTATCTCTTTCACACGCGCTGATAGGTTTTATTAAAATAAGGACGCTTAGCAAGAAGAATTTCGTACGTTGACATGCCTTTCCTATCTCTTTCACACGCACTGATAGGTTTTTATTAAAGTAAGGACGCTTAGCAAGAAGAATTTCGTACATTGACATTCCTTTCCTATCTCTTTCACATGCACTGATAGGTTTTTATTAAAGTAAGGACGCTAAGCAAGAAGAATTTAGTACATTGACACGCTATTTCCTATGTCTATCGCACGCGCATTATATTGCTAGCTCTCTCGCACAGCGGTGGTCAATGACATTGTAAGAGCGAGATAGCGATATAATCATGCGCCTTTTTGTAGAACGACTACAGATGACGTAGTTCTTCATAGACCCTCTACGCCTCCATGCACTACGTCACCTTGTAGCAAAAAGGTATTGGTTTTTAAACAAACGTAATGAAACGGTAATGGTTCAGTGGTATAAAAGCATAAAGTTTAACCGAAAGGTCCCATGTTTATTTTAAGTTTGATTTAGAAATAAAATACTTATTTATTTGGGTTGATTAATACCGTTTCAGAAAACAATTTATTTATCAGGAATATAAAAACCCAAACATAGCGAGGATCTACCGCAAGAAAACTAGCCTTCACGTAAAAAACCGCAACGAACTTGGTCTATCTTTTCAAGAGCTACGGAGGCACAGAAAGGCAGACTTTTTATACCCCTCTTTCTGCGTTTTTTTGGTGTTTTGGGGTAAAAAACACTTTTATTAAATGTCTCAAGTCCACAATCTTCTCAATTTCATCTCAGCAAACTAGCACAAAATTAACAGCGCTCGCTGCGGCGTCTTGTAGGTAATATCCTCTAAATATCCACATGCACAATCGCCTGCATTGCCGGGAATTACACTGCTTGTGAATACAGAGCGGCTCATTTGCAGCCGCTGTTGGAAAAACGGAGAAAAATAGTCGTAAAGTGGGTTTGAAATAAGACCCCAAATAAGTGAGACCTCGTATAAACCACTATTGTGTTCAATAAGCGTTCGCGACCGGGGATCGACACGGAACCTTCGGTGTCGCAGCGTGTCATGTCATGACCACTAGGCAGTAGCGTGCATTCCATACACACACACACATAGAATTTGTTTACCCTGTGCCACTCTAATATAACGTCAGAAACTAGGGGGATGACTAGAGAATGTATTTTGTTCGATATGGAGCCGTTCTCGTAATTTAGGTAAGATATCGTCTACCCTACGCCTACGAATCTCCGTGTTTCTCACTCTGTCCAGCAGTGTAATCTTCTTATCGTGTGTGTTAGTGACTAACACTAGTGTCAGTTTTTAAACCGTCTTAAAGGCCTCTGACATGGTTTTAGGTAACGACCAATGTCAAAGACAGTGACCGGGACCGACGGCTTAACGTGCCCTCCGAAGCACGGATCATCTTACTTATCGGACAATCAGGTGATCAGCCTACAATGTCCTAACCAAACTAGGACAACAACACAAAGTCGTTGCCCCCGCCGGGAATCGAACCCGCGACCTCCGGGTACGAACGCTCTAACCACTACACCACAGCGGCAGTGTAATTCCAAGCATAAATCTCTCCATTTTGTCGTGGACCATCTGTTTGGTAGGGGTCCATGTCTCTGCGCCATACGTCATCACGGGTAGAACACACATATTAAAGGCTCGTCGTTTGAGTGAAATGGGGATTTTGGTCCTGAAGACCTCGGATAGGTTACTAAATCCCCAACCCAGCCTAATGCATCTGTGGATTTCGTTCTCTTGTCCGTTCTTATTAAGAGAAAATACTTGGCCCACAAAGACATATTCCTTCACCCTTTCTATGTCCTTGCCCTCTATGTTGATGTGGTTTACTGATGGATCCTCGCACAAAAACTTCGTCTTTGTGATGTGCCCTGTAAAAAGAAGTTGTGCACGTCACTGCCACTAAGCTACAGAGATCGTTTATAACGTGTAACAAAATACTGAAACCATTTTATGGCGAAGTGAGGACGTAAGTGACTCATTTGAAATATATTTTAATTGTAAATGTGGTGATAAGTACCATTTTGCATAATTTTAGGCACTAGATATTCCATATAATAGATATTCCAAATCCTTTACAGTACAAGCTGTCTACCTTTGGAATGTTTTTCCTCTTGAAGTTCGTACTGCTCAGAGTAAAACCATTTTTAAAAATCGCCTTTTTAAATATTACCTGTCGTTATAATCAGTTATGTTCAGTGTTACTAATAATGTATTTATATTATGTATTTTATGTATTATTTATATGTATGTTTATATAATAATTTTATGTATCGCATAGGTATGTTTTATTTATATTTACATATGTATTATATGTTTATGTATTATTAATATGTAAGTAAATTAACTATAGGTATAATTACTGCGCCCACCTAATTTCAAATTATTATTTTTCCTCCACCCAAAGGTTGGCTGGAAGAGATTGCATTTATAGCGATAAGTCCGCCTTTGTGCCTATATTGTTTCTTGTTGTTGTTGTAATTTTTTATGTTTATCATGGTGCAATAAAGTTAATTTGTATTGTATGGTATTGTAGATAAACCTTTCAATTATTTAACGATTATTATTAAGTTAGTTTGTCTAGTTTTAAAACCTGCTTTTGACAAACGTGTCCAATTTTAGTAGAAACAAATTTCAGAGCTAGAAGGATGACAAATATTCTTTAGAAATTCGGTAGGGATATAGTTTGAGACTCGGAGAAGGACATAGGGTACTCTTTATCCCGAAATTCCCACGGGAAGCGCAGCCCGCGGGCATAGCTAGAGCTAATAAGAAATAATAATAAGTACTTAGTCGAAAGAGCAAAGCCGAGCTGACCAGTCTATCCTGGCAACACCCGTTCACGAGTTGACGCACGTATCACACAAAGAGGAATACAAGAGACATACATATCCGTAGGAATCAGGGGTAGTTGTCTTCTTCTTATCGTGTGTTAGTGACTAACACTAGCGTCAGGGTTTTTAAACTGCCATAAAGGCCTCTGACATGGATTTTGGTAACGACTAACGACCAATGTCAAAGACAGTGACCGGGACCGAAGGAGGTGCCCTCCGAAGCACTGATCATCTTACTTATCAGCCAATCAGGTGATCAGCCTACAATGTCCTAACCAAACAAGGACAACAACACAAAGTCGTTGCCCCAGCCGGGAATCGAACCCGCGACCTCCGAGTATGAGCCGAAAGTGTATAAGTATTAGTATATAAGTGTAGTAAGTACAGTGGATGGTACATATTTTTAGGCTCTGTACATGAACCCTTTCAGGGCACAGCAAACATTATTGCACACAAGGAAATATATTAATTTATAAATTACATATATGTCAACTTATTCTATTATAATTTAAATATTTGTCAAACACTTTGTCAATTTTTTAAGAATTCTCTAATACTATAGAAAGGTCTTTCCGCTAAATACTCTTTCAATTTCTTTACAAAAACGTTAAACTTTTCTCCGCCTGTATATGCGCTGGCAAACTGTTACATATATTGATTGATTTTACATAGGTGCTTTAACCACCACCACAGAGGCAGTTTCGGTGAGGTGAGGGAGGGTGGTTGTATTGTAACTACTAGTTCTTGCAATGAACTTACACAATCCATTTAATTTTAAAGCGACATTCCTTACGACTTCAGAGGTAATATATTAAACAAATCCGCTATACAGGGTGTACTTAAATCGGATTTATAGTAAGTCAGGGCTTAAGGAAGGTCGTGTTGGGATCACGGGATTGGGCGTGTTCTTTCATTTGCTCTGTCAACTGGGACGTTTGCCTGTAAATAGGGTTCCTTTTTGACCGACTTCCAAAAAAAAGGTGGAAGTTTTTATTTCACTGATTTGGAAAATTATTTTCTTGTTTGAAAGGGTATACTTGTATATATATGTACATGTATAGGTAGACCAATAGAAATTTTATTAAAAGTTTCAGTAGTTTGGAGGTAAATAAATAAATAGGGACAAATTACACTGATTGAGCTAGCCCCAAAGTAAGTACGAGACTTGTGTTATGGGATACTAACTCAACGATACTATATTTTATAACAAATACATACATAGATAAACATCCAAGACCCAGGACAATTTGAAAAAGGCCATTTCCCAAATTGCCCTGACCGGGAATAGAACCCGGGACCTCTGGGTGGCATGGTGACCACTACGCCGCGGAGGTCGTCTAGGTGAAGTAAATCAGTTTCAAAAATTATAGGTAACCTCTACGATGATAAAAGACGGGTGTTATGAGTTTGCGGTGTGTTTGTCGGTGTCAACGTAGCGCCTAAACGAGCGGTTTATAAATTATGTGGTGTTAACTCTTGAACTTCGGGGATATTTTAATTTGCCTTACAAATAAATTTGTTTACCCACGACACTGAAAGATTTTAAAATTCTGACGTGATGTAAAATATTCTGATTCTTTTAATTTCTGGCGTATTCAGGTGATTGTGATTTTTAACCGCCGACAAAAAGAAGGTTGTTAAGTTTGACACAAATAAACATTGGCGTCTACTGTATGCATGCATTGTAGCTCTCGAACGGGTGGACCGATCTCATTAAGTTCCTTTTTTTACTTGAAAGCAAGTTTCTTTGTGACGATTCTTGGATGGATTGGCAAATTTTTACTTGTTCAATAGAATTTAAAATACTAAATTACCAGTTTCTTCTCTTCCCGCGCCGATCTTAAACGCTTAAGGTCACAGCACACTTATCAACTCGGAAAGGGATCGACACCGTATCGCCTTTCGCCGCGCGGTCAACCAGGCGTCAACCTGACGTAGGCACGTAACCAAACAGGCTCAGCTTCGGTACGTCGACTCGACTACGGCTGGGCGACGCCGTGCTTACCGCTCGCCGGCCGCTCTGGTCTGGCTGGAACTTGATCATTTTAAACGTTAAGTGTAGCGCACGGTTATGTCTCGGTTCACAATACGCGAGTTGGCAATCATAGCCATAAATTTTTGATTATCGACAAATAAATAAAACGCGGGTGTGAGGAAACTGAGAGACGTCAGCTCGCATACGGAGAGGCGTAAGCGCGCGGACGACGAGCCGCAAGCGCGGGGACCGATAGTTGACCGACCAGCAAAGCGGTTCGTGAGCTGGTCCCGAGGCGAGGCGTTTACGTTACGAATCCGAATAGTGTGCGTTGCAGTAGGAAGTTTCATACAAAGAATACTGAGCTGCTCGAGTTAATACGTTTACGTTCCGTTTACGAGTTGATAAGTGTGCTGTGACCTTTATTTAGGGAATATGCGACAATGCGAATCATGTTAATAAGTAATGCGGCTAGCAACCCATCACTATCTTGATTGATGGCTTTTTTGGGTCTTGCGCCCTTGCAGGGGATCGAACCCGGAATCACCAAGTACCACCGAGTAGCTGACTGTCGTGTTGCCGTGCTGAATGGAGGTCGTGTTAGTGCATAATAGGATAAAGATTTTGTTGTAACTTATTATCGAGATTTCCAGTCTATCTGTCTGTCTGTCTGTTTGTCATCAGGCTGTCAGTCTCAAGAACCGTGACAGCTGAAATTTTTACAGATAATGTACCTATTTCTGTTGCCGCTTTATCATCAGATACTAAAAATAAATATTTTTGTGGATTTCTTGTAGATAATGGTACGGAACCCTTCATGCGCGAATCCGACTCACACTTGCCTCGTTATTTATTAAGTACAAATATTTTAAGAGATGATTCAGTCCATCATTTTTAGATAACTTTCCCATTAAATGTACCTTTTCCCATTAAAAGTACGTATACAGAAATATGAAAAAGACTGAAACAAAAGGACATTGTATCACTACGAGGATTCTGACGGACCTCAGATTAAGTAATAAATATGGATACCTAGTAATAGGCTAGGGTTCCACTCGAGATAGAATACTTGATATGCGACCATGACACATTTCGCACCAGAAATTAGACCCTACAAAAACAATGAGCGAATCGCACACTGCCGGCAAAATTAAATTTTGAAGCACGCCCTTATAAAACATTCACGAGATGGCCCAAGTTGCGAGAAGTAGCGGAATCAACTTAAGAAAATACTCTTAAAATGAAATGGGAAAGATGGTTAAAAATATTTGTTTACTAACCGGTCATAACCCGCACGGCACCATATGGTGCGTCTTCCATTGTTTTACTATTATGTCTGGTATTGGTGAATCTCAAAGACCTAAATACAGAATCAGTTAGCAAGTCTTCATAATTATTATTATTATTTATTGGCATACAAATTTCTTGAGCTCCTCCCTGCTTCGAAAGGCACATGTAAGCAGTTGGTCCCAACTATATCATTATTGTATGGCAGTTTTTAAGCTATGTCAGATACCTTTAGGCAGCTTGATAAATCTGACATCAGTATTGCAGTACCTATTCGTATTTACGTAGGTATTTACATATCAATTTGATATGAATATGGGTAATAGTTTAGTAGATTTTGGTGAATGTAAGATGGGAGAAGTCGACTGTTGATCAGATAAGGAAGAAAACTATTGATGTATTTATAATTCTTTAATGGACAAAGAAAGTCCGAAATAAAGATATTTTTTTTATTTATAGGCCAATTACACAGACTAAAAACAAACAACAAAACAGTCTCACCTACTCGCCTGTGACTTGGACCAACGCGCATAATACGAAACCCTTCGACGCAGAGACAAAAGTTTCTTATTCCAAAGTGTTAAAGTCGAAATTTAATCCGGTCACACGTAACGAGTATTTGATCTTCCATTTGCTTGTATGTACAGAAATTGCTAACATTTGTTCGGTACGACCAGCTGAAATGTATTGTCGATCGATGTTGGGCGCTCGGTCGAGGCAATTATTTATGTTCGATGCAATTTATGGCCGTATGTTCGAAGGGTATTGGCATGAAAGCGAATGGAACATCCTTCGAAGCAAGCTGTAATATCCTGAGGTTGTACCATATAGGGTAAATTTCTAGTCATTGGACAGAACGCAAGAAAACCTTATTTATCTTGCTGCTTTGAAAATAGGAAAACTGCAGCTACAGAGTATACAAAAATATCAGCAAAAGAGGACAAAAAAAAACAAAAACAATAACAGACTCAAGGAAATTGTATGTTTCTCTACTTTCGTGAACAGACTTCTCCCCCATACTACATAACCAATTATGATAACATTTCTGACATGGTAACCCATTCAAAAAAAGAATTTTCAAAATCGGTCCAGGGGTCTTCAGATAGTCGGCACATACATAAAAAATAAAAAAGGTTTGCGACGAATTAATAACATTTTCCTTTTTGGTAGTTGGCTAAAAACCGTTTTATTGTTTTGTCCTTTGGTAGACCTTTGGTTTTCTGACACTTACACATCAATAAGTTTTTTTTTATTGTAAATAACTTTATTAAATGTAGGTACCTACCTAATGTTTAGTTAAATTTAAATTATTATTTCAAAGAAAACCTACCAATACTAGCATTTTACAACGACCACGGCTGAGAAGAAACGTGGCCATTGACTGGCTAAGTTATAAATGTATGTTGTAGGTATTCTTAAACGTGTATAATTAATAAACTTACAAAAATCTCATCTGCATTTGATGCCCATTGACAATTTGAAGTACAAATCATTTTTGGTGACGCAAAAGCTGAAAAACGCATTCCTGGCTCCGAAGCAGAAAGGTTAAGGGTCTATAGAAGGGAATAAGAACGAAGATGAAAAAATTGCTTAATAAATAAATATGTAGGGATAAATTACACTGATTGAGCTAGTAAAGCCCCAAAGTAAGTTCGAGACTTGTGTTATGGGATACTAACTCAACGATACTATACTTCATAACAAATACATATATATTAATGTTTCGAGACAAGGTATAAATGAAACAAGCACAGTCGTATCTAGCAAAATATATTTATTTATATAAAAAAGTTAACTAATACATAAAATGATTTCGTCTGTGATTTCATGTCTTAAAACTAATTATCACAGCAAGTGCAAATAAAATCTTATTAGGTATACAAATTATCTATATACAATTTACATTAATTAAACGAAATAAAAACCGGACGTATATGTTAAAGCTTGTACGGTACGCTTCACAAATTGAGTCATAATCTCTCATACTGATTGTATGAGAAACTAGAGGCAGCGCGCGGCTTCGCCCGCGTTAACCACACGTGTGAAGTCGCGGGCGTGATGCAATATAGCCTATAGCCTTCCTTGATAAACGACCTATCTAATACCGAAAGAAATTTTTAAATCGGATCAGTTGTTCCTGAGATTAGCGCGTTCAAACAAACAAACAAACTCTTCAGCTTTATATATAAGTATGGATTGTGACTCCATTTTTGAAGCCTGACCGTACATATGCCGCAGAAACCGCTAAGCTGTTTTTGCCGAAGTTTGTTAGTATTTATAACACCGCCACGGAAGGAAAGGTGTTTGACATGTTTAAAACGCGAAGCCAGTAAACGAGTAATAAGTATTTTGTTAAAGAAAAAACCCTTAAATTTTTTAAATACTAACCCTCATTCATAATAATTAACAACCGTTTGCTAAACCTATTTTAGGTAAAAAAAATTGTCCCTGTTCCTCTTTTCAATATTTGACATTGAAAGAACGAGACAAAACATATTTTAACTAAAATAGGTTTAGCAAACGGTTGTTAATTATTAGGTAGTAATTTTTTTATGAATAAGGACGTGAGTGACTAAGACTTAGTGTTTCAAAAATTGCACTTAACAATAAATGCATAAAAATTTTAATATTTCGTTATATACAAAGTGTAACGGAAAGGGTATATTAATATCAAGTGCATCAATACGGGCAACTGTAAGAAACCGCATGGTGCATTGTTTTGCCTAATAAGTTTACGTGTCGATTTTAAATAATTTTTTGAAATATGTGTGAACATCTTATTAATTTACATTCGCACATCACTATGACAAGCTGTGGGGTCAATCATGGGTCAATCACCTACAACCATGCCTATCAGAATAAGTTTCCACTTCTTTTACATTACTTACCCTGTGCTTCTAGTGTAGCCCATGGTTAGATTTATTACGGGTATGTCCATTCCACGTTGTATGAAAGAAATCAGTCAAAAATTTCACCCCGAATTGTACCCGGTTCCAAAAGCTCACGTAGGAAAAGTAGTGCTAGCTGCTAGTATGAATCCACCTTTATTGACACCCGGTTAATACTTCAGTATTTAAAAATTACGAGATTTTGATATTCTAGCATAATCCGTTAAATGTCCAAATTGATGATTAAAAAGTGACGGATTTTAAGAGAACATATACATTGTACAACCATTATTGGATGACCATTAAATACAGATAACAAATCACAATTTGATAGCATTTTCAATTCAGAGCCATTATCAAAGCGTAATACCGTTCGCACTCCCGTTAAAATGCTAACCTAAAATAAGAAACAACACAAGATTTTTCATTCCTACAAAAATTAAAACCCAAATAGAATAAACCTTATTTTTTTGACTAGCGGGCCGCCCTGTCTTCGCAAAGGTATGTTATACTTTACGGAATGAATAAATAGAGAATAGACATTTAAAAAAACGCCAAAAATAAGGTAAGGTCAGCGCCCCTCCTCACGCTGACCCATGAGAAACTGCCCTGCGATCCTATGTCCTTCCCTGATCCTAAAAACTATATCCATACTAAAATTTTATCTAAATCGGTCGGTATTGATGTCAAATTAAAAAAATCCTCAAAATTTTTCATCACCTTAAAACATTTAATAAACAAGATATAAAATACACGAATTAAGATTCATTCATTAATTAAAAGTGTATTTTCCAAAACGAATATGAATCCATAATGCAGAGTCTTAGCGTTTTGGTATACGTACGGTTCGCAAATGGCGTAGATATATTCGAACAAAACACAACACAGCCAGCATTTGCATACAAGCAATTAGAAACCGCTTTGCATATTTAACTTTTTCCATCCAACCTGCATACATGACAGCTTAATTATTGTTTAACTAAGTTGCAAAAAAGCGCTGTAATTTAAATTAAATGGCGGGAAAGTGACAGGAATTGTTTGTGTTTAAGGCAATAGCTTCACTGGATCTCACCAGCGGTAGATCCAGGATGTCGGTTTGAGGTTTAAACCGAATTAAAGGTGTTATGAAGATTAAGTAAACATACTTTAAAAACATACGTTTATAAGGCCAGGAACTCCTGGGGCATTTTGCATTTTGAGACGCTAAATTTTTTTACGGAGGGACTTAGGGTATTAACTTAGGGGTTTCGAAGATTCAAATGTTTATTCTTGGGCTGGGTTGGCTTGGGTACGTAGCGGTTTTAGGGGGAGGGGACGCTAAGGGCTTGAACCCCTTAGCGTCCCCTCCCCCTAAAACCGCTACGTACTTGATCTGGCGCGGACATCTTCCCATTCCATTCAAACATAAAAAAGCCTAGAAATGAAGTCAAAATTTAAACACACCGCACGGATGTTGTGTGGTGCCATCATATGGTGATGTTCGAAATTTGAGTAAAATCAAAAAACGTCCACGCAATATTCAGTAAATCTTTATTTCCATGCAAGTTCGAAATTTAAATTAAATCAAAAAACGTTCACGCCATATCCAGTGAATCTTTATATCCATGCGAGTGAGTTCGAAACTTGAATGGAGTCAAAAACGGCCACGCCATATCCAGTATGGCTCACACACTGACCTCCATATAAACAAGTACGCTGGACCTATGATACCCTAAGAAATGACAGCTCTTTATTGTGCCTATTTGAAGCGCCCCCAATGCGTGGGAAGAGAACTAAATCTGACGTAACTTGCAAATGGCCGTTCACTCATTTGAATTGTCCCATCTCTATTATTAGTTTCGTTCCCACCCACTGCTACGAATGCCTACGATCAGCGCCAAAATAGCGAAAATCAAGTCGCCTTACTATGGCCCGGCTAATCATAGGTCCAGCGTACTTGTATATATGGAGGTCAGTGGGCTCACACCTTACAAGTTTCCTTGCGGCTTGCGGCCTGTCAAATGCAAGTTGACAGTAATGGTGCTGCGACTCAAAGTGCAATAAAACTACTTTGTTTTTACAAACTGTCAAAAATGGCAGTATTTTGCCATTATTTCCGTTTTTTTGCTTCGTTACCATTTTTAATCAGTATTCCGCAACATGCTTCGCCATGATATTAATCTAAGAGACCACCCCGTATTGTGCCAGGTTCAAAGGTTTCCATGATACTGGCGGCATTGCCACGCTGAATAGCAATGGAAATTCTCTAGAGATAAGATAAGGAGAGTCTATCAATTGCCCACTCAGATAGTGGTTTCTTTCAAGGGTTCGTTTTGAATAATATATGTAAAAAAATAAAAGCTTTGTGACTGCATAAAGTAAAAAAACAATAAAAAGTCTTATTGCTAACTTACATAATAACAATCCATCTACCGGATGTAAATCTCGGCACATACTTAAATCGCACCGATATGTACTATATACATAAACCTTTCAATTGAATTCACTCTATCGATGATATTAGAAATGAATAGGAAACTTGTTTATTTTATAGTAATGGAATTAGCCCCCCCCGTAGTACATTTAAGTAATACTTTATTGTACACCAACAAATAATAGTTATTAAAATGTACACAGGAAAAAAACATACAAATGTACAATGGGCTGTCTTATCGCTAAAAGCGATTTCTTCCAGACAACCGATGGATGGAGAGAACCTAGTGAAATGAGTCCAGTGGTCAAGGGGTTTGCCTTTTGCCTATCCAGGCATTGGTTCTATTCTACCTTTTGGGTTGCGGAGGTCAGACGGCAGTCGCTCTGTGTAAGGGCTTTCGCTAAAGTTACGCGGGCGCACGAGGCGTGTTCGGTCTTTCTTATCGTTAGTGTGTTAGTGACTAACACTAGTGTCAAAGTTTTTAAACCGCCTTAAAGGCCTCTGACATGGTTTTAGGTAACGACCAAGTCAATGACAGTGACCGGGACCGACGGCTTAACGTGCCCTCCGAAGCAATCAGACAATCAGGTGATCAGCCTGCAATGTCCTAACCAAACTAGGACAACAACACAAAGTCGTTGCCCCCGCCGGGAATCGAACCCGCGACATCCGGGCATGAGCCGAACGCTCTAACACCTACACCACGGAGGCAGTTTCGGTTCTCAGAGACAGACAGAACAGAGCGGGTTCGGTCTATCTCTGTCACAAACTCTAAATGCGAAAGAAAGCAGAATCCGTCGCGGGTCACCTGTCTTTGTCGCACGTAGCTTTTGTGACAGAGATAGACTGAACCCGCCGCGTGCGCCCGCGTAACTTAGCGGGGGCCCTAAAAACCAGTAACCTCGTCACATCAGCTAGGTTAGGTAGCGGACCCCGGGCTCTGAAGCGTTACTGCTGATATAAACGGGAAAACGTGAGGGTGATAAAGCGGCCTGATTAACTGATTTGACGACCTCCGTGGCGTAGTGGTCACCATGCTGATCCGCCACCCAGAGGTTCCGGGTTCGATCCCCGGTCAGGGCAAGTTGAAAATGGCCTTTTTTTAATTATCCTGGGTCTTGGATGTTTATTTATATATGTATATGTTCTAAAATATAGTATCGTTGAGTTAGTATCCCATAACATAAGTCTCGAACTTACTTTGGGGCTAGCTGAATCTGTGTGATTTGTCCGTATATATTTATTTATTTATTTTATATTTATTAGATATATGTCAAAATTTACACCCGGTATGTCATATTTACAAGAAACAACAGGACGTAGACATTTTATTAAACAAAATTACTAAATACTAATAAATTACAAAAATACTTTAATCCTTATTGCGATTGAGATAAGATTCACTATTCATGCCACTAGTATGTTCAGGCTATTTTGTTTTACTACAGACCAAATGACATAATGTGTCAGAACATACTATGCGGAAGTTGCGCGACTGAACTTCGGCGAAATTACGCCTTCTATGCTATTTAATTTAACTAGCTACACACTAAGCCGAACTTCACGAAGAAGTAAATGAAACGCGGAAACTTAGCGGCGGAATTTCAGTCGCGAAATTTCGGCACAGCGTTTTTAGACACTAACTCTCATGTAAATCAATTAACAAATACATAGTTTCTGCCTATCCCCATGGGAAACAGGCGTGGAAATATGTATGTAACTCTCATGTAACATCTTAGTCGCGTTAAAGGCGGTAACAAAGTTTAAAGCTTATTAAAATGCGCTAAGATCCAAAAACATTATTAAACTTTATTACAATGTCATAAAGTCCATATTTAACTATTTTTTCGTTGCCGCATAAGTCGCATAACATGCGGCAAATACTTAAAATATATTAATGAATCCTATTACTTTTTCTTAAAGTTCTCATTAGATCCAACTTTCAATTCAGATTTAAATGCAACATGCTAAAAATAACCCTGTCACAATGAAATTAAGTTCATATTAGCCTGTGCTGTCATCATATCTCAACTTTGCGACATGCTACAGCCAACTTTATTGCAATGTCATTAGGCTCATTAAAGCATGTGCTTTTACTTACTAACCTTATAACTATGTCATAAAGATCATATTAGCCTGAGGTGTCACCATAGTTATCTTAACTTTGGGATTTGATATTGAACTTTATGGCAATGTCATAAGGCTGATATCAGCCTGTGCTCAAACACTTCTTTTAAGCCTGAGCTGACACAATACTTATCTCATTTTTTGGACTTGATATTGAACTTTATATCAATGTCATAAGGTTGATATTGGCATGTGATTACACTTATTAACCTTTTGACTGTGTCATAAAGTTCATATTAGCCTGTGCTGTCACCATAGTTATCTCAAATTTGAGACTTGATATTGAACTTTATTGCAATATCATAAGGCTGATATCGGCCTGTGCTCTAACACTGATTAACCTTGTTAGCCTCAGCTGTCACCATAGTTATCTCAAATTTGAGACTTGATATTGAACTTTATTACAATGTCATAAGGCTGATATTATCCTGTGCTTTAAACTTACTAACCTTGTAACTATGTCATAAAGTTCATATTAGCCTGGGCTGTTACTACAGTTTTCTCAACTTTTGGACTTAATATTGAACTTTATTGCAATGTCATAAAGCCGATAATACCCTGTGCTCTCACCACAGTTAATTCAAAAGTGTCGTGTGTTCTCGCACACGTCTTGCTCTCTAGTTGCGCGCCGAGTAGGTCACCCGCGATGTCGTCCGCAGCTGGATGATGAAGGGCCCTTCTTGCCCCGGGTAGAAGGTGGACACGGTGAGAATGTACCGCCCGGCGGGGAGGCTGGGCAGGTCGAGAACAGCATAGCCAGATCTGCGAGAAAGAGATAGAAAGCTCAGCCTTGCAGGGAAGAAAACGTTTATGGTAAAGAAGAGAAAAGAGAATATTTAAAAGAGAGACAGATAGAATAACAACGAAACTGAGAGTGAGTGAGAGTAAGAAAACTTACCTGTAAGCCCTAGAAGATTCTCGAAGAAACGGCGCAGTTATATTAGGGTCGTTTAACGCATCAATAGTAACATCTATTTCTATATTGTATTGTAGAGAGATAGAGAGACAGAGAGTAGAAGTAAGAACTTACCGGTAAGCCCTAGAAGATTCTCGAAGGCAGGGCGCAGTGATATTCAGGTCATCTAACGCATTATACAACGTTTTCTTTTTTTAGAGAGAGACAAATATAGAAATAACGATAGAGAAACAGAGAGTGAGAATAAGACACTTACCTGTAAGTCTCAGAAGATTTTTGAAGCAGCAGCGCAGTTATATTAGGGTCGTTAACGCATCACTCTGCCATGTGGTTTCCGGTAGAGTAGAATAGGGCCACTCCAAGTCCTCCCATGGATGTCGTAGAAAGCGACTTAGGAAATAAGAGCTAAACAAAGCTTATAAACATCAATGATACCTCCGTCTAGCCAGCGAGATCCTCTGGCTACTCTGGCCAAGTATGGCTCTGGTAGTACAAAGAGGGTCGTGCTCATGCAGTAGAAACAAAAAGACCTGATGATGATGATGATGAATGCATCAATAATAAAGTCTATTTCTATATTAGCTATATGTTATATAGGCGGAGGGCGAGAAAGAAAACGTAAATGTTAAAGGGAAAATTTAAGAGAGAGAAATAACGATAGAGAGACAGAGAGAGAGTAATCAACTTACCGGTAAGCCCCAGAAGATTCTCGAAGGAACGGAGCAGTGATACTAGGGTCGTCCAACGCATCAACAGTGACGTCAATCCCTATATTATACTGCTTTGGCCCTCGCAGTTCCACCACCATAGCGCCCGAGTCTGGTATGGTGACGGTGAACTTTGGGTTGTTGGGGTACGTCTGTCTGTGGTTCTCGCACCCGCCAGCGTTGCGACCTGACCATTCGCCTTGGATCTGTTAACAAAAAGTTTACCGATTTATTTGGAATCACTTAGTCGAAAAACAGCGTTAGCTCAATAATTTATTGAACAAAACACTAATATAATTATTTTGGGACTCCATATTTGCCGTGTCGTTTCCGGCAGAGTATAATAGAACCACTACACATGAACATGTCCCCTCTTGGATGTCGTAGAAAGCGACTTAGGAAATACAAGCTAAACAAAGCTTATAAACATCAATGATACCTCTCCAACCCGTCTGTCTAGCCAGCGAGGAGAGTGTAGGCCAAGACCTCTGGCTGCTCTGGTCAAGAACGGCTCTGATAGTAAAGAGAGTCCATTCGAGTATTGCATACTATAATCGTGTAATTGTATAAATCATCTAGCCCAAAAATGAACTCCCCTCCACCGATTATGATTATTTCAATGCCCCATGCATTGAAATAATACTTATTGCGAATACTTATTGTGAAATTTTAGGAAAGTTGTGTGCGAGTAATTTGACAGTAGAATAGACTCATTCGCGCTATTACTGTACTAGTTGTTGAACAGATCTGGTCGTTCGGCATTTTAACAAACCAATGAATCACGAAAAAAATTTGAATGTTGATGTTGACTAAAAACTACGATACGCTGCGCGGAGGTCGGCCCGGCCGACTATTCCATCTGGCAACAAACAAACAAACAAACGCAGCTCTGCTACCAGCCTAGATGAGGTCTAAACAACCTTCTAACCTAATTATAACCTAAACCTAAAATATCTAAAACGAATTACAAGTAATTAAAGTAATTACAAGTTATGGTAAACTTAATACTATTAAAAATTAAAAATTAAAAAATTAAAATTAAAAATTGTTTATTCATAAAAAATGTTTGACACTGAACACAGGTAGCAGAGACCCACCTATTAAGTTTTTATAAACCTGTATCTGGGGAGTCCCGCTCTTTTACATCATAAATCATTACAAAGTAAATTAAGATTATATTGTGTAATTACTTATTTGTGTGTTATGAATGTTGTATAAAGTGTAGGTATAACGTAATTATTAGATAAACATGCAGAGTGAGGAAAAAAAATATAAATATGTTGTTAAAGTTTTTACATTAAATAAAGACTTTTGTATTATATTAAAAATTTATAACTTACTAGTTTAATTGAATTTAATAATAATACTGTTTTCATAAATTATATATAGTATTAAATTATTATTAATTTATATTGTAATTTTATATTACTGGTATTAGTAATGCTTCAGTTTCTTCGTAAGCTTCTGTAACCATTCAACTAAAGTGATCTTAAGCTTGTATTGAGTTTTGGAATATATTTCTATCTTCTGATTTATTATATTATATAAGTTAGGCGATAGACCTAGGTTTTGATTACTGGCAAAGGCAGTATTGTTTAGTGGTTGATGAAGTATAAAGTTAATTCTTCTTTTAAGCTAATACTAGCACTTACAGTTCATAGATTAGTCGGACGGCCTCGTCCGGCGTGATCTCGAAGCCTTCCGAGGTGGCGGCTGTCCCGGGCCCCCTTCACGTCACAAACACTAGTTTATTTCTGGTTTTAATCAATTAAGTCCAAACAAAACATCCGTTTTAAACGGGCAATTAGATTATGATAACGTGTCCGCACTTACGCGATTACGTAACCCCACGTTACGCGATCTACCAAACGTTCGACAAATACACTGTTTTTACTTATACAAAGTACTTAGTTTATGGCACCATGCCTTACAAACGATAAACAAACTAATGGGACGTTCAAACAAACTATAATTAATTATTTAGCGCTAACCACCATGGCCTCCATGCGCTTCTTGTACAAACGACAAAATATGGCGGCGGCCGCGCGCGCCAAGTGACACAACCGAGTGTGAACGAGTTTGACCGAGAACTGGTAGAATGGCGCCTGAGTCGGCACCATGACCCAGTCAAGCGGAGGCGTCACTTCCATAGTTAACCTTTGCCCGCGCTTAGGAAGAAGAAATGCAGATAGCGCTAGTTTCTTAACAATAAGTACTTTTATTCAAAACAGTTGATAAATACCTATTTTGCTTGTTAGGATAAACCACAGATATGTATAAAATCGAGGGGAAGTGCACTTTGAAATTAGATGATTTATTACACGAAGGAAAATAATTAACTTGATGGTAAATGTATTCTTTCGTTAGCTTTGTAGATGTCTTTCGAGATGTAGGAACTTATCACAGCGGCAGTTTAGTCACCTTGACTGAATGTGCGTGTGTACATGTGCACGTGCGTGCGTGCGTGTGCGAGCGAGTGCGAGTGTGAGTGTGATTGTGTGGGTGTGTGTGTGTGTGACTATGACCCACATTGACGGTGTAGGGGTACGTATCAAGCTTGTGCAGCGTGAATTTTCGTACTGCGATACCACCAGCGTGTGTTTTTGCAAGTGTTTGTGAGTGTGTGAGGGTGAGTGGATGTGTGAGAGTATATGTGAGGGTGAGTGTGTGGGTGAGTTTGACTACGACTCACATTGACGGTGTAGAGGTACGTATCGAGCTTGTGCAGCGCGAAGGGGCAGGTCGCGTACGCACGTAGAGTGTACAGGATGGTGCGCGACTTCTCGTACTGCGATACGACCAGCGTATAGCGGTCGGCGCTGCCGTCGCCCACGATGACCTTGCACAGGTAGTGAGGGCTGTTGATGGGGACACCATCGATGTACGGCGGCGGCTCCTCTGCGGACAGATAGGGCAGTTTTTACATGTCCATGGACTCCATGAGCATACCCAGGGACAGGCAGGGCAGCTTTAGCACACTTAGACGTATAAATACGTGGTTAAGATCGACTATGCTCAAAGATAGATTAAGGACTTTGTACAGTCAGTGTAAATAGAAAATTTGTTAACGCTATGGTGATTCTTTTACGGAAGACATCAAGACTAGGTGCTTATAAATAATCTCATTTGCCGTGCCAGCGACTACTCGCGACCCGGGTCGTGCTCTATTTTATGACAGCAGTGACAGTAGGCGACTGTCGCGCGACAAAGTTCGCCGACATACTGACGCTCATCTGTAAGTATAATTACGTCATTACTCTTCGCTTTATCAACATATTTCTCTTCCATGCCAGATGGCGCTATACGTCATAATTAAAACATTAAAATATTTCATTACTATTATTTAAATACAGTAGTACTCTAATTAACTAAATATGACTTTTATGAAACGCAATAAATATTTTTAAAGAATATTCTGGAAGAAATTGCTTAGCGATAAGGTCGCTTTTTGCGAATTTCTTAGTTTTTAAGATAATTATATCCTGTATTTATTTTGTATAATAATAAAGAGTATTGTATTGTGCCTTCAACACTTTCTTTGTCACTTTTTTGCTAGTCGTGTGTGCTGCCATCTCACATGTGAGTCTACCCGCAACTCCAGTTTTGTAGTCTAATAGTCCAATTGGGTATCTGTTACGTTAGTAATTATATTATCTTTGCTTACGTCTATAGTAGACCCGACGACCGTTGTTCTTATAGACGAGCAGCGTGATATACTCTTTATTGTCGCGGAAGTCGTCGATCTGCGTGATGTGCCGCGTCAGCAGCAGCCACACGGCGCCTTTGCCCTGCACGTGCAGCGAGAACTGGGGGTTCTCGCCCACTGTGTAGATGTCCTTGACGGGGCCACTGCCGGCGTCCCATTTCCTTATAAAAAATGTATTTTTAAATTCTTTGAAAGAAAGGATGAAAAATAAATTACTTGGTTAAAAAAAATGGAAAAGCTTTACCAGGAGATACAGCAAAGCTAGAGTTACAATTATCCCCCCCCCCCCCCCCCCCTTCTATACTATAACCCTTCTTACGTCAACACTCCGTTGTGATACTGCGCAGCACTATCGGGGTCGTAGCAAAGAAGACCTCGTAACGTCGGTGTCCAATGTATAATTATATATATTATTATATATGTATAATTTATCGCTGAATAGCTGAATAAAGATTTTTCTATTTATACATATTTCAATGCTTACTTACATTATAATGCTTACTTAGTTATAGATAAAGAAGGGTCTTTTGAATATATTTTCTGTCCACCCACTCTGAGTCACCCCCTCCCCCCCCCCCTTTTATACTAAAACCCACCCTCTGTCCTTTTCTCATTGCCAAATAATTCATCGTACTTACTGATGTGTGCAAAAGGTGTATTTAAATAGATCCGGCTTCCAGTTAAGGTAGAACACGTCAAAGAAATTCAGTATGCTCGCATAGTCGATCCAGAACACTCCGTTGTCGTACTGTGCGGCGCTGTCGGGATCGTAGTTGAGGAGACCTTGTAACGATGGCGTCCAATGCGCTCTGTCTAGTTCGGAGTAGTTGCCGCGCCAGCGGAGATGCGACCATGGATTCTTCAGTTTTAAGAGTTTAACGCCCTGAAACAGAAAATAATGTTAAAACGTGTAGATTCCATTTCAGGATTGGGTCATTCCATCTTTTTGTTGGTTTTAAAGACATTACCACACCTATTATCCTTCTTTCGTTCTTTACGGCTCAGACCAGTAGCAACCTGGTCCTGACTAATGTGACACGTACTGTCTAATTTAGCCTAAACCGATTTTTTACTTTATGATTACTTTGGCAAGTCTCACGTATAACATTTCGAATCCCTCCCCCTCTCCTTGTCACGATTTTTGTCTATCCCTTTAACTGGTAATTTCACAATTAGTATGCCCATTCTCCTATGCTACTCTTTTCAGACTTTATGCTTGTCCCTTTTACTCGTACTGTCACTTACATAGCACGTCTCACGTAAAATTTTAATTTTTCACTCCCCCCCCTTTTCACGCTTTTTGACTGTCTACATTTGCCTCCTCCTAAAGTTCGAGTAGTAGTGACTTTGACCTCAAACTTACATTAGCGAGTCTCACGTCCAGCACAGCGTACGCGTGTGTGGCCACCAGCCCGGTCCGCTCGGCGTCAGCGTCGCTGAGCGCGCCGGTGGCGGCGGTGGCCAGCACGTCGCCCGCCGCCAGGTGCTTGCGGATCTTCTCGTACAGCGCGTCCGCGTTGAAGTCCGCCTCGTCGGGGCGGATCGCGCTCCGCTCCGGGATCCAGCCTGTGAGAGCGTGTAGGTCTATGTTCTGCAAAGGAAGATGATTTTGCTTAACCTTCGAGTAGGTCTATGTTAGATAGATAGCTAGATAAGACGTTTATTTGTAGCTATAGTCACACACGTACGTAAGAAATATACAAAAAATTACCTACAAAACAAAACATGTTGAAACAACGTATTGTGAACATATATCAATAACTTTTTATCTGTGTGCTCCAGCAATCCAAAAAGGTCATAGCTCAGTGCTTCTTGCTGCTCAAAGAGTAGCTCACTGATTTTCAGCTCTGTAAAGATTCTGTCGCGGAGCGACTAACTCACTCGCAGGACGCGGGGTGATTAAAAGGAGGGAGTTGACCCATAATTGGCTGCACGTTAAATATTTCAAACATAAAGCTAATAACGTACAAAGGTCCAAAGGTAAGTTCAAACAGTTTGTTTCTTTTTTTTGTAAAAATAATATTAAGAGACAATTCCTCTGCCAGTAAATTTAAAAAAAACTACACTGGCAGCAGGACTGAAAACGAGTAAAACATAATTATGTTCAATTTTTGAAAAGTGGGACTCAAACAGCTCCACAATCTCTAAGGATAAAGGAGTAACAATTTTGCGGGATTAAAATCATCATTTTACGAATACTTAAAATAAACTTACACTGTTAGAGCCGGGGAAGTCATACCCGCCCATGACCTTCATGTACGCCTTCTCGAGCAACGACACCCAAAACTCGTTCTTGTTGCTCGAGTACGAGCACAGCAGCCGGCCGTATCGGCTGAAAGGCAGACGGTCATCTATTATAACCTGAAACGTCAATAATACATTTAAAATTTGATAAAATTGACGTAGTGAAAACAAATAAGTAACCAAAAACGTGCATGGTAAATAAAACTGCAGGGAATAATGATTTATGCGGTAATATGATATAAAAAAACCTCTGCTTATAATTCAAGTAAATATTAATGTTGAATAGTATTTTTATTTAATTTTATGGTATGTTAAGGTGCAACTTGACCATGTACTTGCTGATGGGGTTTTCAGTTTTATTTTATTTTTCAATAACATACCGGCTTGCTGTTCTTGACGTAATATGTGGACGGCCCCAAATGAGCAAACTATCACTAGTATTGACCACTCACAAACAAAAATACAAAAATTCACGAACCTCCTCACCTCCTCCTCACGCCGTTAAGGTTCAGCTTAAAATAGGATCGTCGGGTAAAGGCGAAATTTTCTGTTACGTAATATGTGGACAGCCTCAAATGATCAGTCTGACAATAGTATTGACGACTTATACCCGAAAAAGACTTAGGAAAAAACAACAAACGAAACTGCACGAACCTTCCTCCTCACGCCGTTAAGGTGCACCTTGAAATCGAATCGTCGGGGAAAGGCGAAATTTTCTGTTACGTAAAATGTGGACGGCCCTAAATGATCAGTCTGACAATACTAGATTGACCACTTATACCCGAAAAAAAACGAAACTTCACGTACCTTCCTCCTCACGCCGTTAAGGTGCAACTTGACCATGTACTTTCCAAAAGGGTTGTACACCGGCTGGTTGTTTTTGTTCCTCGGATAGATGATGTTGGTGATGATCTTCCTGCGCTCGGGAAACCGACGCTCGTACAGCGCACTGACGGCCAGCGACGCCACAAATGAGCAGTCTGACACTATCTGAAACAAGTGTTCTCGATAACAAGTTTATTTGTTCTTTGTGAAAAGAGTGTGCGAATAACTAAATACAATTCCCGAACGGAAACCGTCAGTGTTGTGTGTAAGGACTTATGCAACAAACGACGAAGAAAGAGGGTAGACCGATATGGTTACCCTTGACAGCCGGACATCCTTCGCAGTTCCTCAGTCGGCCAGCGACCATGATGGCAGAAGGGCCGTCGAAATATCTGGCAAAAAACGATATTAATCGCGGTAAGTCCCGTAATACTAATAACAAGTTTATTTGTTTTATTATTATGTTTTATTTATATTTAATATATTTACATATATTATATGTTTATGTATTATTAAGAGTCCGGCGACCCTAGACTTCTCCATACAAACGTAGTACACGTTTAATTTTGAAACCACATGTCAGATTCCGGTAAAAATTGGTAATTGTAAAGAAATTGCAATTATCTAGGGTTATATTAGGTTTCCTATGGTAAAATTATGAACTGGAAAGAAAATATAACGATTTAGAAGTTTCCCATACTAATGGTCAAAAATGATATAAAACACTATATTCTATTTCAAGTTCATATTTTTACTGTCGGAAACTTAATATAAACCTAGATAATTGCAATATCTTTGAAATTACAAAATTTTGCCCAAATCGGACATGTCGTTTTGAAATAAAACGTAGACTACGTTTGTATGGAAAGTTGTATTTTGGTCTAGGTCCGCCGGACCCTTAATATGTAAGTAAATTAACTATAGGTATAATTACTGCGCCGACCTAATTTCAAATTATTTTTTTCCTCCACCCAAAGGTTGGCTGGAAGAGATTGCATTTATAGCGATAAGTCCGCCTTTGTGGCTATATTGTTTCTTGTTGTTGTTGTAATTTTTTATGTTTATCATGGTGTAATAAAGTTAATTTGTATTGTATTGTGTTATTTGAATACTTTACATTATATAATAACTTAATAGCTAAAACAATTTTTACATCAAAATGGTTTTACACCAAGCACATGGCAATGATGTGTCTTTACATCATGCCGCTGGTCTTCCGTGGTACCGAAAGGATTTGCCAGGCAAAAAGGAAGATTATTTGGTCAAAAATAAATTATTTAGTAAATAAAACGTCACTTGTCATTGATCATATGCATTCTCAACATGATTTTATTTTTACAAGCTTTTATTTGGTTTCACCCGTCCCGTTGGCTGTCGTTCTATCTGTTATCAAATCTAGCGAGTTAAGTTTTACCCACTTCCCGGTTTCCATGGATTGGACCTCCCATAGCAATATTGTATGGGGTACATAATTTATTTTTCATATTTCGACCTTTTCTCTTTGGGCAAAGTTGTTCATCTTGATCAGTATAAGTACGTCTGAGAATATGGCAAGGTTACAGACTTACACCTTGAATATAAAAATGTGTATTGTCATGGACATCCAATAGGAATATTACTTAGTATGGAGTACATAATTTATTTTTCATATTTCGATCTCTGCGTTTTTGGCAAAGTTGTTCATCTTGATCTGTCAGATCAATACATCTAAACATATGGCAAGGTTAATAAAGATTTACACCTTGTATGTAAATATGTGTATATGTATATGTTACTTACAGTTTGTTTGATACTGAAGCAATCAACATAATCATTCACAATCAACTTGGGGTCGCTGCAGATCTCGTGCGGCCTGATCCAGCAATCGAACTCCTTTTGCTGTTTCGCTGACAACTTCAGCTCACTAGCCCTGTCCTCAAACGGTATGGCATACTGAAACCTATAAAAGACGAGATATACTAAAACTTCAGGCAAATTCAGTCCTTGATACTGAACAACTTTCCTCAAGGAACGACTTAAAAAAGAAAAGAACTACCAACCGGAGTCGAGCTTTAAACTTTTAGGTTCAGAGGCTCATACCGTAATCAATAGGGATGTGGACTGGTAAAAAATATTTATTTTGTCTGTCTATAATAAAATATATAAAAAGATATTAAAATTTGAATAATCTATAATATAAAAATGAATCGCAAAATGTGTTGGTAAGCGCATAACTCAACAACGCCTTGACCAATTTGGCCAATTCTTTTTTTAAAATGTTCGTTGAAAAATGAATCGCAAAATGTGTTGGTAAGCGCATAACTCAACAACGCCTTGACCAATTTGGCCAATTCTTTTTTTTAAAAGTTCGTTGAAATTCAAAGATGGTTTTTACGGCGAGAAAAATTCGAATAATTGCCGGAAAAACCCTAAAAACAGCCCTTTTCTTTTTCCCATACAAACGTACATTTTGACAGGCTATATTTGGCAGTACGAAGTCTGCCGGGTCAGCTAGTAAAATAATAAAAATATATAAAATTTGGATAGATTATCCAAAAATATAGAATATTTTGGCACACGAACAACGTGCCTTACCCTTAATAAAATTATAAAATAAGTACTTAATAAAACTAAGCTATTGTAAAATTACTCAATAGCTAGATATTAATATTATTAGCGTATTTATTTACAATATAGATACTATGTAACGGTATACGGTGTTTCCCTACGTGATCGAATCAGAAATGAGGAAATCCGTGAGAGAACAAAAGTCACTGACATAGCCCAGCGGATTAGCTTGTTGAAGTGGCAGTGGGCGGGACACATAGCGCGACGAACCGATGCCCGATGGGGCAAAAAGGTTCTTGAATGGCGACCGCGTCAAGCGAAGAGTAGGGCACCCACCTACAAGGTGGTCAGATGACCTGACCAGGGTCGCTGGAAAGCGCTGGATGCAGGCCGCTCTTGATCGGTCATTTTGGAAATCTTTGGGAGAGGCCTATGTCCAGCAGTGGACGTTATGCGGCTGAAATGATGATACTATGTAACATATGGAAAAAAAACTAAATAGCTACCTCTCTGATAGATCCACATCCATAAACGGGAAGAATGTATTATTATTTATATGTGACGTCATCCTGAGAACTTCTTTTTCTTCGTCCGTGTAAGCGTACTTGCCAGTCACTTTCAGTTGTACACTTTGGTCTCTTTGTAAAGTCGCTTTGGTTGGTGTCACGGCTGTGGGAACAATCGGAATCGGTAAGGAATTTTGTTGAGAATGCAGATTTATAGAGCTTAGAAATCCAGAATATACTGATAATTGTTTGTACGCAAATTTTTGGAAATACTGGACGGATTCAAATTAAACTTTTTTGTTATATAGCTGTTAAGCCTGGGCAACATAATGTAGGGTATAATTGATTTTGGAAAATGTAACACCTGATGCAGAACCAATATGACGTATTAGCAAAAGTTGTTCACTCTGAAGCATTTTCCAGAGACATAAAGTCCACGCGAACAAAGTCGCGGGCTAGTTTAAAATAAAAAGAGAAATGATATTTTTTACAATAACCCGGACACCCGGAGTCAGATGACATTAGGACATAATATGTCCGGGATTCAAGAACGTCAGACTTACCTGGTGGTCTTTTTGGTTCGTTTATTGATAAATTACTAAATTTGATTCCTTTTAACTCCTCTGCTCTATCCAATGCTCTTTTCGCCAGTGAATTGCATTCTCCTTTTTTGTCTGAATCTCTCAGTTTCTGAAAATTCAAATAACATTGTTGAATAGGATTTCAATAATACCACCCCTTAATTGCTGTTAGTGTATCTAAAAATAAATATCCTACTTATTATCACGCCTCTTTCCTACATCCCAAATCATCTTTCGGTGTTTCTTCTCAGCAGTAGTCGTTACGAAGAGCTGGAATCAGTTCTTTTTTTTCAAATACACTACACGTAATGAACCTTGCTCCATAATAATAACCAGCCAAGTGCGAATCGGACTCACGTCTTCCGTACCTCTAATATTATTAAAACTAACGTTAGATGAAATAAATAAGTAGGGACAAATTACACAGATTGAGCTAGCCCCAAAGTAAGTTTGAAACTTGTGTTAAGCAATACCAACTCAACAATACTATATTTTATAACAAATACATATTTAAATAAACATCTAAGACCCAGGACAATTTGCGATCACTTAGCTAAATATTTTAAACACGGTTTTACTCAAGTAGTGTAATCGGAAAAGACAGACTAGTTTCGATAGGCTTAGACGATCATCCACAGGGAGTGTTAGGATAGGACGAGCGGCGACCCGACGGTTTCGCTGTCCTAAACGCACTGAGCGTAGCCAGTAGCCACCTATTCAAATGGGGACCACACCCGAGTTTGCTTTGCTTGCAAAAGCGCTACCAAATCGTACTGCCACTGAACCAATGAGAAAATAACCTGTTTACAATACTTTAGCTAACAAGTCATCATTAAAAAAAACATATATAAAATTGCATTGACAAGCGACTTTGCATTGACAAGCGACTTCATGCAAGATTATAGCTCAATCGGAAACCGGGAAGTGTGTCATATTTAACTTGCAAGATTTGATTAAACAGAAAGATGGACAGGTGAAATAAAAGCTTGTAATAAAATATAAAATGTCTTACAACAGCCAGTTCCACGGCCTGCATGTACATATTCAGGGCCAAGTCTTTGTGGCCAGCCTCATCAGCATCCAGCGCCTGCTGCATCAGGAAGTGGAACTGTTGGAGTATACGCTCGCTCTCCGCTTGCTGGGTCCTGTCTGAAAAGAGGCCGTATTATTACGTAAGAAGGAACTAAATTGATAATTAATATAAAAATTAAAAAAAAAATTAATATAAGAGGCGATTGAAGTTAGAAAGCATCCTAATTTTAATCAGGAAGATGGCTTCAAGTTATCTGGGATGTAGAATCCAGTGATTGAGCTTTGTAAAAACTGTGCACAAAAAATAACAATACCAATGGACACCGTCAGTATATGTGTATGACTTATGCAATAAACAACGAAGAAAGGGGGTAGACCATATGGTTACCCTTGACAGCCGAACATCCATCTTATTATTATTAGTATTAGTGCAGTTACTCAGTCGGCCAGCGACCATGATGGCAGAAGGATCGGTGAAATATCTGGCAAATAACCATGTAATCGCGGCAAGTCCAGTAATACTAATAACAGAATTTTGACATTGCAAACCCCTTGTGACCTGGTGACACTTTTTCTGATTACTTTTACAAGTACTGTTACATTCGGCATTATGACTTATGGTTGACCAGGAAAGAAAACTTTTGTACGCCAAAGAGATGATTTCTTTTAAAAAAAAAAAGTACCGTCACATAACATAGATACCGCAGCAATCACTTAAATTTAATTTTCATGGTGTGAGTTTGCCTTTGAACACAAGTTGGTGGTTAGAAGGGGTATGGGGGAGGGGGAGCGGTATAACCCCTCCCCAAAGATGGGGGGTGCGGAAACTAATAGTTTAGTTGATATTCATCATGAGAGCACATTAGCCTCTGTGCAAGCAAGAATGACTCATATAAACAGTTAAGAATATCGTAGATCATGACTAAGAATAATTATTCAAGCTTACCTTTCTGGGCTTCGAGAGCAGTGGCCCTTTCAAGGCACTCCCTGACTTTATTCCGATAGCTGAGTGTCCGTTCTGTAGGCACTGCATTCTGGGCCAAAGCCCTATCAAGAAACCTAGCGGCTTTTCTGTAACACAACACAGCTTTGTCTGTTTCCTTCATCTGATCGAAACGGACGGCAAGAGTCAACGCCTCCATGGCGTCAGATAAATCACTCATCGTAATAAATAATTGTTCTTTGATGCTAAAGAAATTGCGATATTAATTTGGTATGTATTTTATGTGACTCATGAATGAAAAACAACAAACCAACTCGTCCGTCTCGTTTACTTGTATGAGTTTGACAAGACATTGACAGGTATTGGCTATTTGGCATATGTGACACTGACTTTTCATGTTGACATTTATTTTTGTTGAAAAACCAAAACCTTTTAAAACGCATGACATTTTGGTCATAATACTCATACTCATACATATTCAACAGTACGCGTATTATTATCTTATACCTTTAAACGAGCAATTCTTGTATGTATGTATGTATATATATATATTTATTTATAAATTTCTGTGATCTCGAAAACGGCTCTAACGATTTCGCTGAAAATTTGTATATGGGGGTTTTCGGGGGTAAACAATCGATCTAGATTAGTTTTATGTTTGGGAAAACGCGTGTTTTCGAGTTTTCATGCGTTTTTCTTTCCACGCACAATATGGTCGCTAATTTCGTCGCGCCGCGACCGCCTTGATTTAGCTCAGTGGTTAAGGATAGCGACCGCTAGAAAGAGTGTTACGGGTTCGAATCCCACTCGGTGACTTACTTTTTTTTTATGTTTAAGTTTATATATAATTTTTTATTTTGCAATGTTTTTAGACAAGTTTAAAAAAAAATTGTTAATGTTTGAGATGTAATAACCGAGCAAAGCTCGGTCGCCCAGGTACTATTCTGTTAAGCGTCGTATTCATTATCCAGCGCCGCTGTACAGCGGCTCAAGGTCGCTTTGCTGGATGTTAGACCAGTAAAAATAGCGTAACCTGGACATAATGCTATAACCGTAAGTTTCTTTTTGTATGATATAAAGTAATGTTAGTTATAGTTAAAATAAACCGAATTAAACAATTCAGGGCTCTGCGTCAGTGTAAAAAAACCAAAAAACTGAAAATTGAACAAATTTTGATTTCATAAGTACAGCATAATTAATAACTTTGGAAAACTACCTCTACCATATTATAACGTGTGCATTCTAGTTGAATAAATCTAAATTAAACAAATTAATCAATTAGCACTATCGTTAATAAAGAAGGTTCGGTATATTACAAATTTTCAGGCTTATCTCACCAGAAATTATAGATTACTGTCTTTCAACAATTTATTCTAAATATTATATTATGTGTGTTGATAAATTATTAAAAATTAAACAAATTCATTTTATGCATTTCTACATTTACAAATTTTTGTATTTTTTGTAAAGCCAAAATACATAACTATTTTGAAAGTGTTTAACTTATGCCGTCAACATATTTTTGATACTATAAGGAACAAATCAAACAAAAAATATCTATGATTATATTTTTTTTCTATTTTTTTCTTACTTACGTTTTAATATGAACGTTATTTCTTGCACAATAAGGTCGTCATTGGTTTGTGCCTCAACTCCCGACCGTGCTGTAGCGAGTCGCGAGTGATTCTCGTGTACAGTAGTTTCGTCGCGTCGTCTTATGCATTTATTTGTAGTCAATGATTGTCAAACTTTTATAAGCACGTGGGAACTTTTACTAACCATGGATCGGCTAGGGTGGAGATTTATTGAAATATTGTGTTTATTAGATCGATAATAACTACATTGTTGAGCTTTTATTGGTTTGTTTATAAAGCTTTTTATGGTACATAATAAAGAACACAGACACAAATCAGAAAAGTAAACGTATAACTGCGGACTTATCCCCAGGGTTTGTTACTGGTACCAAATTCACATTTTAAGTACCAGTAACAGAATTTTCATTATGTTAAAATCGGGTATCGTTTATGTAGTAATAGTAACGTTATAGGTATTGTTAAAATTTAAAGGTAATTTTACCGGTACGTACCTACGCGTTGTTACCGTTCCGCATGAAACTCGACTACGAAGAGCCATATTCCCGTACCTACCGAGTCGCGATCGCGACGCACAACACTGCGATGACCAGTGTTGCCTCTCGATAATACACTATGGCTAGTCTATCGATAGACTATCTGTATTTTGAATAAAACCAATATTATCGATAGTATTGATTCTGACGACGAACAAACTATCGATAGTATAGCTTTTCTAATAAATAAATAATCGATACTATGGATAGTTTATGAAACGCAATACTATAGTTAGTTTATTCGTCATCAGGATCGATACTATCGATAGTTTTGTTGGTAATCCATATTGTTGCCCTAAAACAGGAATTACTATCAATAGTACACAAACTATCGATAGTATTGTTGGTTATTAGAGATGTGTTGTTCCTTTAATCTTTAAGGTCTAAACCAATACTGAACTGTTGTGAGTAGTCGATCCGGGTCTTCTGATTCTGACCCATTCAATTAATTGATGGGTTTTCGCATGAAAGTTCACGAAACAATCGTTAAAGCCGGGTATTCCTACAAGTGTAGGTATTTAATGCTGCCCCGGCCGCAATTTGCATCGCGTGGACGCTGCGTCGGTGAGCTCACATGTGACCCCACCAGCGACACAGTATAGAAATAAGCAGTAGAATAGTTTTATTTCGATTAAACTTTGTTTAAAGTAGTGTTCGATACAGCTACATTATCTTATATTAATGCTGACGGGGTAGACAGAGTCCAGGGCCGTAAGATCCAAAGGCTTAGCGTGATCAAAAAAATAAATCAATAGTGATGGGTTGCTAGCCGCATCGCCTATTAACATAATTTGACAGTAGCGATTTATTAATAAACAATTAATAGAAACAAATAACCCTGCAAAGTCGTTATATTTTCGTGTCCTTGTTTATTTTCAACCCCCGACAAAAAGAGGAGTGTTATAAGGTTGACGTGTCGGTATGTCTGTGTATCTAGGTGTCTGTTAATGGCATCGTAAGGCCTGAACGAAGATTTAATTTTTTTGTTTGAAAACTGACTTTTCGTCATAGTTCTTAGCTATATTTATTAGAAATTGGTTCAGCCGTTCAAAATTTATTAGGAGTAAACACCTAAAAGTCGGTTTTTATTATTTTTCTTGAATATAAACTTATGAGTATTATGTTGTTTTGTTATTTACTATCTATGATACAACACTGAACCTAAAAAACATGGGTCTCACCTAGATCCCAGTATTTTTCACACGACTTGCAAAGAAGGATATTACGAATATATAGTCTATAGGGTGCAATTAAAATCATTAGCATTGATTTAACTTATCATCATACTCACCTAAAGGATATTTTGTATGGTAACAATACTGCAATTAATGCAGTAGTTAAAAAGTATCAAAAAGTAAGAAAAATGAATAAAGTATCAAAACATTTCGAGTCGTGCGCGCGTACTGATACCTACGTGCCGCAAGGTCAAAGACCTTGGACGGATACAGCCAAACGGCGCGACCGACCGGCATACAAAAGTAGACCTTAATTTACGTGAATAAGGTTTGAAGTCGAATGGGGACGGGTCGTGTCACGCGAAAGCTTGAGGACAATAGGTACGTTTGAAGTAGGAACGAATGTTAGGGTACCAAGACGCAACGAAATTGATACTATTATAATTAATTTATTTTTCGTATTAGTTTTTTTTTTAATAATTGCAGTAGAGGTATGTATCAAAGAGTCTGACGCATGTTTAGAGGTTTTCTTGAATATGAAAATGACGACTTTTGATTGAAGTTTTATTAGTCTTAAATTACTTTGTATCATGGGTATAGTAGATACTTAAAATATTGCCAACGAATTCAATTCCACCCTGTATATGCATGTATGTATGTTGAACGTATTTGATTTTCTTTATTCCTTAATGTCGCCACGGATTTGAATGTATGGCCACAGAGCAGATAATAGTTATACATACAGAACGGAAACTCGCACGTTTTTGGACCTTGTAAGCGCCTGTAAAATAGGGTTGTTGCTAGTCGCACGTTGACGTTCCCCGAGTCATTTAGGGTAATTGAAATAATATTGGTGAGAAACTGCACATATTATTATTGCTTATCCACAAAAAACAACAAAGAACGAAAATTTTATAGATTTCCGAGTGATGAAAACAGGTAAGCAAAGCAACAAATTCTGTGGTGGCGACCCTGATTGTTTAACTCACACATTTGACGTATGCACAGATATATTATTTCGTTTGTAGTAGTACTAGGTATATTTGTTACTTCGTATCTATTAAGTGCCATACCTGTGGAATGGCGTTTCGTTAGAATCCTTACATTTCAAAGTGACATGAGCTAAAGAGAATTTTTATTGTTTCGTACCTAAAGGTTAGAAATTAGCCCAAACTCGATTGTGTTAAGTTGTTTTATAACTGAGTTCTATTGACCACCATCCGTCTGCGTAGTCAGATCCTAGATAAGCATCGTCTTCCAAAAGTACTCGTCAAGACAAATCAAACGAGACCTACTCGATGAGGTTATAACTGAGTTCCGTTGAATATCTCCCGGTTCCATCATCAGAACAGCCCATTGACATCATAATATTGTATTATCATCCGACTTACAAAAGTATACAAAATTTCAGCTAAATTGGTTGAGGATAACTGGTTGAAAATTAAGTTCGAAGATTCCACCCGAACAAACATACTTACATTTATACATACATTGCAAGTTAAATAAAAGCTTGTAAAAACATGTAGCGATCTTTAGTTGTTTTATTGGTCCAATGTTAGTAAGCGCTAGCACGCGTCTAATCGGACCTGCCGAGTTCAAGTCGTCGCGCTCGAGAATTTCATATAAATATTAAGAAAATAATTATATCAAGTCAAACTTAGCGAATTTATCTGTAAATATTAAGTGGCTTTAATTAAGTACAATTTTTTTATGTAAAATATCAGTATTTTACTCGTAGTTTTGAAAAAATTTCACCAAAAAGGGTTACTTTGGGATTTTTTCCAACCGAATGAAGTTTATAGGATCTTGTAACTGAATGCGAATTTGACGAGCCTGGATACTTAACTTATACATACCTTTTTTTAAGAGTTTAATAGTAGATTGTGCAACAAGGCGTAAAGGTTATACTTTTAAGTCGAGTGCGCTACTTTGAATTTAGAGCAAAACGAAGGATTCCTCACTTGAATCACGAGCGTAGCGAGTGATTCTACGATGGAATCTTGAGTGAAGCGAGGGATTCATGTATAACGCCCGAGACAAAAATATTACCGTACGCAAGTAGCACACATTACATCGCCATCCATAAGAAAAACTAGCAAAAAGATACAAAACAGAATATGGAGAAAGTAGAACAACTACAATACCTAATCAAAGCTCCGACAAGAACTAACCTTTATTTAGTGTCGTTTTCATTCAAAAAATACTAAGAAATAATTTTTAAGAACAAACTTCTAAAAAAAATGTGTGTTCACGCATAAACTCGTAACTTTGTTTGCGTGGACCTACATATTTTAAGATTTTTATAATAACAATAAATTTAATTTGCACTATCGGCTTAAACTTACGAAAAAGGATTTAAATTTACACAAAATAATTAATTTTAACACAATATAACCTAAAACATCTGTAATTACTTTGAATCGAAGACAAAAATTGCGCTAATTATTCTTTTTTCCTTTTTCGAAGCAAAGACCATAAACATTTTTACCTACATTCACGATGATATGTATTCCAAATTTAAAAAAATACGAAGTCTGTTCTAGTTATTTAATGTATTAAAACTTAATTCTTTTGTTTTAAGCTGATTTTACATAGATAACATCGTGTTCAATTTTCAAATTGTGTTTTAATCCTGTAAGATTTACTTTTTCACTTTTTAATCCCGAGAGAACTAGCAGTAACTTTAGCTCCAAATGTTTTGGGATGAAACCATCGTTTTTTGAACAGATGGATGAAAAAAACACTTTTGTCTATGCCTCAAATGGTTTCCAAAAACTCTAAAGCACGGCCTCTGCGGGAATACCTAGCCTTAAATGTGTCCAATCGCTCTCGTCATTTTTGGTCTAAACCCAATAATTATTTTACTGAAATAATTAATTTTTATGTGACTGTAATTCTACTTTTTTTAACTAAAAAACTCATTGAACCTCATTACATGATACCTAGATGAACCACGCTGTCCACGCTAGGAATTAATTGGCCATGTGATGAAGTCATACTGAACAAGCTGGCCAGTCGATACTTAGTGACTAGTGTCGTGTAGTGGTTTGAAAATAGTATCTTATACACATAAAAATTAAAGTGTGGTTTTCGTTTTGGTTTTTACTGATTATATTTATGCATTAAAAAGCAACTGAGTTTAACTTCCATAGCGCTTATTATAATACGACATAATAAATAGTAATAATACTTTATTAAATACAAAAAAATTATATTATTTAAAATGTACATAGCACACAGAAAAAGACATTAAAATGTCCAATGGGCGTGGGTGGTCTTATAGCTAATAGCGATAATTTCTTTCAGACAGCTGATGTAGAGAAGTGAAATGCTGCCATTTCCCATAGAAGTCTGATAGACAAGGTCTATGTTAAAAATAAGTCTATCTATGTCAAACATTTTAGTCCTGCTCTCTAACACTACACGGCCTCTGTGCGGGCACTTGCGAGCACGTGTGCAGTGCGAATTGCGTTGAGACGTAACTTGGGCGTCGCATCGTGTAAACGGTGGGTAGAAATTGTGTAAAATGCTATTGTTACGAAACTGGGTTCGAGATTTGGAGAAAAACGCCAAAGTTCGTATGAGGGTTTTTATTCACTACGGAACCCAAAGGTTGACACGTGAAGATGGTCTTCCTGATGTCCAAGTCCAAGTCGCGTAGCATCTGAGGTCCAGGTATCTCGCTAAATTAGTCGCAGGTACTTCCACTTGTCGCACTGAGGTAGGTTTCCTTCGCTTCGGTTCGCTTCGAAGTTATCGCTTTCGTAGCTCATACTGAACTGGCGGGACGTGCACTCGATCGCCTTTTTATAAGCGCCGATACAGCGGTCTACATTGTTCTCGAATATTCTCATATCTTGACGAATGTATTTCGATTGACGGGAAACATCGAGACTCCGGTATGTGTGTGTGAGTGCGACTAAGCCGACGACCATTCAAAGAACTCTAGCCTTTATGCTATAAGAATATAAGGCCTAGTTTCGCTTGCATTATCCTGACGTCTTTTTTATACCATTCCGCTCGCGAACATTCCGAAGCTATCTCGCCAGCAGAGTTCTTGCTCGTGAATATTCTACATTTATCTCGTTCGCGACACTATGTAAGCGCATAACATAATGAAACTTAAGTTGCACGGCGCAACTTGCACTCTGTAAATACCCAACTACATTTTAGTACGACAGCATAAAAACTTCGTTATATATTTATGTATTTAATTTTTTCTCATGTTACATCCCATTAATATGCAATGTCATGGGAAATGGAATATTTCAGCAGGGGCCCATTTTTGGAACGGTATTAGTCCAGGGGCTGTCATGTTGTACGGGTTTGCCGTGACAACAAGAGTGTTACCAGACTTGTATTGTTTTTAGAGTTTTAAATTGTTCATTGTGTCACCACGTTAACCCGTAAAGACCCGGACGGCATTAAAATGCCCACGTTCATCGTCTTTCTATTGTGTCTGGTATTGGCGGTTGCGAATGGGTTAAAGTTCGAAGCACAATCAAAACAATCCTACAATTAGCAAAATTCCATATTTACGAGTTATATGTTTTGTAAGCACACGGCGCGATCGGTTGAAAACACGTATAAACTCGTTCGCAGCCGCGCGCTCACCCGGCTGGTGCCTCGCTCTCTCTCCCCGCACCACACCGCAATCACCGCAAGCATCCCGCTTCACGACATGCTCTCGCGTATTTTCAATCAAATATTTTTTGTTTTAAGTAAGACGTTAATGTGTTTAATTTTGATGAAAATGTGATTATAGTACACAAAAAGCTATAATTAAACAAAAATAACACAGTTACTATTTCTGGCTACT
This sequence comes from Acrobasis consociella, assembly GCA_963555685.1. Classification (NCBI taxonomy): domain Eukaryota; kingdom Metazoa; phylum Arthropoda; class Insecta; order Lepidoptera; family Pyralidae; genus Acrobasis; species Acrobasis consociella. Next base: position 3,980,390 of record OY743118.1, read on the forward strand.
GAGAAAAACATTAATTTTAAAACATTAAAAAATGATGTTTAATTTTGGTCTTTAATGTCTAAAAAGACACAATATAGCTTATAAAGATATAAACATTATGGTTATCATTTTGGCTTAACTAGATATCGAGATCAGGTGAAAACTGTGAAAAAAAATGTATAAACAAAAATGGGGTCAGTTTAATTTTGCTATTAAGTGATCGCATTTGAATGCACCTAAAAGTTAAACTAACAAGGTCTTTGGTTACCTATTATGCTTTTAGGGAAAAGTTGAGTAGTGTACAAAATCTCACGATTTTTATATAATACGGTTGCGACCGCGGATAAATTACATAATATATCTAATTAATATTTGATACTCAATATTGATATCCGATAAAATATTGAAAACAACGAGTTTATTATTTATGTCCAGGTTGTGCTATTTTGATTGGTCTATGTGCCTATTCACACATCCAGCAAAGCATCCAGCAAGCCAGTGTTGCCATTAGTCACACATTTTGCGAGCCAGTGTTGCCCTCTTTTGTTGTTGTTGTCTGTTGACAGTTCTAACCTGATGCTATGAAACTCAGTGAAACCCAGTGGACTCGCTTTGATAGATTTTCCGCCAGAAGCTCCTAGCAATCAAAGGATGTCTACACCAACTTTGGTTGAAACTAGAGGCCTAGGAATAGAGAAACGAAGGAATAAAAACAGGCTTAAAAAGACTAGTATCCAGAGCCGCAAAATATTAAAAAAGAATCTGCTGTATAGCAAATTTATTTACGTATCCAGAGCCGTAAAAACATGATTTAAAAAAAAGTCTGCTGTACAGCAAGCGTATTCACGGTCTATCTGCCCGACGGTCGCGGTGGTGGGGGTGCTTGCTGGATCCAGCACGTCCAGCAAGCAACTTCACGTCGGTTATTATTATTAATTGCTAGCTGGATCTGCTGGATCGATTTTGCGTCCACTACTACTTCACTAGTCTTTTTAAGCCTCTTTTTATTCCTTCGTTTCTCTATTCCTAGGCCTCTAGTTTGAACCAAAGTTGGTGTAGACATCCTTTGATTGCTAGGAGCTTCTGGCGGAAAATCTATCATAGCGAGTTCACTGGGTTTCACTGAGTTTCATAGCATCAGGTTAGAACTGTCAACAGACACTAACAACAAAAGAGGGCAACACTGGCTCGCAAAATGTGTGACTAACGGCAACACTGGCTTGCTGGATGCTTTGCTGGATGCGTGAATACGCTACATCCAGCAAAGCGACCTTGAGCCGCTGGACAGCACGCTGGATAATGAATACGGCGCTTTATGTTATTATTATTAATAATAATAATTTAGATTGACATTGACACTAGTCAGACATAAGGCGCACAGTCTGACCAAAGAAGAAAAAAGGGCGTGCAGCGCAATACGCATGCTGCATGACACGACGACTATCAGATTTCGGCAATACAAGCGTCATATGTTCATTTCATTTTGTTTGACTGGCAATGTTGGCTAAACTTTATCACAAAGTATTTTGCATTTTGAAATGATTGTTAAAAATGCAAAATACATTTCGAAAGGTATTTCAAATAAAATACAAAATGACTATTACTAAAAGGCATTTAAATGCTAAATACAAATGCTAAAAACAATGTACCTAGAGATGGGCGGTAGGTATATACCCAATCTACCCATTTGGGAATATACCCGGTAGATTGGGTAAATACCCGGTAAATACCCGTATCTACCCATTTGGTGGGTAGATTGAATTTTATGAGTAATTACTTCGCAATTCGTGTCCGAACGTGTGTGCAAGGGCTTTAAAATGCTTAAAATGCAGGTAAACGTCAAATCTGACATTAAAGTATATGAAAACACCATACTAATCATACTTTGAAAGTAGGCTTCTTTGATTTATTATCATTTTTTTGCTGGGAGGTGCGCAAACACATACTTATAGGTGTTTCAATGAGCAATCAGACATCAAATGCGATATAAATATATAAGCACCCGCATACATATATAGAGAGTAGTATTTTTGACTGCTCATAAAAAAGGCAAAACTACTGATTTCGGGGTTGGTCTCGGAACAAAAGATATTTGTATCAATAAGTTCTTTGATTTCCTATCAACTTATTAAAACATTTCCCGCAAAATAGTATGACGGGTATTTACCTGTATCTACCCGATGTATGGGAACATACAAATTCACAGGTCTAAGTTTATATTTTTTGCTGTCAAAATATGTGTAGACCTAACTAGATGTTAAAATAAGCAATCAGTCATCAAATGCGATGTCAATATACGAGCACCCTCATACATGTATAGAGAGTAGGTATCTTTGACTGCTCATATAAAAGCCAAAACTACTGATTTTGGGGTTGGTCCCGGAACAAAAGATATTTGTATCAATGAGTTCTTTGATTTCCCATCAATTTATTATAACATTTCCCGAAAAATAGTATGCCGGGTATTTACCTGTACCTACCCGTTGTATGGGAACATACAAATTCACAGGTCTAAGTTTATATTTTTTGCTGGCGAATATTTGTAGACCTAACTAGATGTTAAAATAAGCAATCAGTCATCAAATGCGATGTCAATATACGAGCACTCTCATACATATATAGAGAGTAGGTATCTTTGACTGCTCATATAAAAGCCAAAACTACTGATTTTGGGGTTGGTCCCGGAACAAAAGATATTCGTGTCAATGAGTTCTTTGATTTCCCATCAACTTATTATAACATTTCCCGCAAAATAGTATGCCGGGTATTTACCTGTATCTACCCGTTGTATGGGAACATACAAATTCACAGGTCAAAGTTTATATTTTTTGCTGTCAAATATTTGAAGACCTAAGTAGATGTCAAAATAAGCAATCAGTCATCAAATGCGATGTCAATATACGAGCACCCTCATACATGTATAGAGAGTAGGTATCTTTGACTGCTCATAAAAGAGCCAATACTACTGATTTCGGGGTTGGTCTCGGTACAAAAGATACTCGGATAGACGAGTTCTTCGATCCCCTATCATTTTGTGTTAACATTTCCCACAAAATAGAATGCCGGGTATTAAACCGTATCTACCCGATGTATGGGAACATACAAATTAACAGGTCTAAGTTTATATTTTTTGCTGGCAAATATTTGTAGACCTAACTAGATGTTAAAATAAGCAATCAGTCATCAAATGCGATGTCAATATACGAGCACATCTCATACATATATAGAGAGTAAGTATCTTTGACTGCTCATATAAAAGCCAAAACTACTGATTTTGGGGTTGGTCTCGGAACAAAAGATATTCAAATCAATGAGTTCTTTGATTTCCCATCAACTTATTATAACATTTCCCGCAAAATAGTATGCCGGGTATTTACCTGTATCTACCCGTTGTAAGGGAACATACAAATTCACAGGTCTAAGTTTATATTTTTTGCTGTCAAATATTTGTAGACCTAACTAGATGTTAAAATAAGCAATCAGTCATCAAATGCGATGTCAATATACGAGCACCCTCATACATGTATAGAGAGTAGGTATCTTTGACTGCTCATAAAAAAGCCAAAACTACTGATTTCGGGGTGGGCCTCGGAACAAAAGATATTCATATCAATGAGTTCTTTGATCCCCCATCAACTTATTATAACATTTCCCGCAAAATAGTATGCCGGGTATTTACCTGTATCTACCCGTTGTATGGGAACATACGAATTAACAGGTCTTAGTTTATATTTTTTGCTGTCAAATATTTGAAGACCTAACTAGATGTTAAAATAAGCAATCAGTCATCAAATGCGATGTCAATATACGAGCACCCTCATACATGTATAGAGAGTAGGTATCTTTGACTGCTCATAAAAGAGCCAAAACTACTGATTTCGGGGTTGGTCTCGGAACAAAAGATATTCGTATAGACGAGTTCTTCGATCCCCTATCATTTTGTTTTAACATTTCCCACAAAATAGAATGCCGGGTATTTACCCGTATCTACCCGTTGTATGGGAACATACAAATTAACAGGTCTAAGTTTATATTTTTTGCTGGCAAATATTTGTAGACCTAACTAGATGTTAAAATAAGCAATCAGTCATCAAATGCGATGTCAATATACGAGCACTCTCATACATATATAGAGAGTAGGTATCTTTGACTGCTCATATAAAAGCCAAAACTACTGATTTTGGGGTTGGTCCCGGAACAAAAGATATTCGTGTCAATGAGTTCTTTGATTTCCCATCAACTTATTATAACATTTCCCGCAAAATAGTATGCCGGGTATTTACCTGTATCTACCCGTTGTATGGGAACATACAAATTCACAGGTCAAAGTTTATATTTTTTGCTGTCAAATATTTGAAGACCTAACTAGATGTCAAAATAAGCAATCAGTCATCAAATGCGATGTCAATATACGAGCACCCTCATACATGTATAGAGAGTAGGTATCTTTGACTGCTCATAAAAGAGCCAATACTACTGATTTCGGGGTTGGTCTCGGTACAAAAGATACTCGGACAGACGAGTTCTTCGATCCCCTATCATTTTGTGTTAACATTTCCCACAAAATAGAATGCCGGGTATTAAACCGTATCTACCCGATGTATGGGAACATACAAATTAACAGGTCTAAGTTTATATTTTTTGCTGGCAAATATTTGTAGACCTAACTAGATGTTAAAATAAGCAATCAGTCATCAAATGCGATGTCAATATACGAGCACATCTCATACATATATAGAGAGTAAGTATCTTTGACTGCTCATATAAAAGCCAAAACTACTGATTTTGGGGTTGGTCTCGGAACAAAAGATATTCAAATCAATGAGTTCTTTGATTTCCCATCAACTTATTATAACATTTCCCGCAAAATAGTATGCCGGGTATTTACCTGTATCTACCCGTTGTAAGGGAACATACAAATTCACAGGTCTAAGTTTATATTTTTTGCTGTCAAATATTTGTAGACCTAACTAGATGTTAAAATAAGCAATCAGTCATCAAATGCGATGTCAATATACGAGCACCCTCATACATGTATATAGAGTAGGTATCTTTGACTGCTCATAAAAAAGCCAAAACTACTGATTTCGGGGTGGGCCTCGGAACAAAAGATATTCATATCAATGAGTTCTTTGATTTCCCATCAACTTATTATAACATTTCCCGCAAAATAGTATGCCGGGTATTTACCTGTATCTACCCGTTGTATGGGAACATACGAATTAACAGGTCTTAGTTTATATTTTTTGCTGTCAAATATTTGAAGACCTAACTAGATGTTAAAATAAGCAATCAGTCATCACATGCGATGTCAATATACGAGCACCCTCATACATGTATAGAGAGTAGGTATCTTTGACTGCTCATAAAAGAGCCAAAACTACTGATTTCGGGGTTGGTCTCGGAACAAAAGATATTCGTATAGACGAGTTCTTCGATCCCCTATCATTTTGTTTTAACATTTCCCACAAAATAGAATGCCGGGTATTTACCCGTATCTACCCGTTGTATGGGAACATACAAATTAACAGGTCTAAGTTTATATTTTTTGCTGGCAAATATTTGTAGACCTAACTAGATGTTAAAAAAAGCAATCAGTCATCAAATGCGATGTCAATATACGAGCACTCTCATACATATATAGAGAGTAGGTATCTTTGACTGCTCATATAAAAGCCAAAACTACTGATTTTGGGGTTGGTCCCGGAACAAAAGATATTTGTATCAATAAGTTCTTTGATTTCCTATCAACTTATTAAAACATTTCCCGCAAAATAGTATGCCGGGTATTTACCTGTATCTACCCGATGTATGGGAACATACAAATTCACAGGTCTAAGTTTATATTTTTTGCTGTCAAAATATGTGTAGACCTAACTAGATGTTAAAATAAGCAATCAGTCATCAAATGCGATGTCAATATACGAGCACCCTCATACATGTATAGAGAGTAGGTATCTTTGACTGCTCATATAAAAGCCAAAACTACTGATTTTGGGGTTGGTCCCGGAACAAAAGATATTTGTATCAATGAGTTCTTTGATTTCCCATCAATTTATTATAACATTTCCCGAAAAATAGTATGCCGGGTATTTACCTGTACCTACCCGTTGTATGGGAACATACAAATTCACAGGTCTAAGTTTATATTTTTTGCTGGCAAATATTTGTAGACCTAACTAGATGTTAAAATAAGCAATCAGTCATCAAATGCGATGTCAATATACGAGCACTCTCATACATATATAGAGAGTAGGTATCTTTGACTGCTCATATAAAAGCCAAAACTACTGATTTTGGGGTTGGTCCCGGAACAAAAGATATTTGTATCAATGAGTTCTTTGATTTCCCATCAACTTATTATAACATTTCCTGCAAAATAGTATGCCGGGTATTTACCTGTATCTACCCGTTGTATGGGAACATACAAATTCACAGGTCTAAGTTTATATTTTTTGCTGTCAAATATTTGTAGACCTAACTAGCTGTTAAAATAAGCAATCAGTCATCAAATGCGATGTCAATATACGAGCACCCTCATACATGTATAGAGAGTAGGTATATTTGACTGCTCATAAAAGAGCCAAAACTACTGATTTCGGGGTGGGCCTCGGAACAAAAGATATTCATATCAATGAGTTCTTTGATCCCCCATCAACTTATTATAACATTTCCCGCAAAATAGTATGCCGGGTATTTACCTGTATCTACCTGGTGTATGGGAACATACAAATTTGCAGGTCTAAGTTTATATTTTTTGCTGGCAAATATTTGTATACCTAATTAGATTTTAAAATAAGCAATCAGACATCAAATGCGATGTCAATATACGAGCACCCTCATACATGTATAGAGAGTAGGTATCTTTGACTGCTCATCCAAGAGCCAAAACTACTGATTTCGGGGTTGGTCTCGGAACAAAAGATGTTCGTATAGACGAGTTCTTCGATTCCCTATCAACTTGTTATTACATTTCCTGCAAAATAGTATGCCGGGTATTTACCCGTATCTACCCGTTGTATGGGAACATACAAATTCACAGGTCTAAGTTTATATTTTTTGCTGGCAAATGTTTGTAGACCTAACTAGATGTTAAAATAAGCAATCAGTAATCAAATGCGATGTCAATATACGAGCACTCTCATACATATATAGAGAGTAGGTATCTTTGACTGCTCATATAAAAGCCAAAACTACTGATTTTGGGGTTGGTCTCGGAACAAAAGATATTCATATCAATAAGTTCTTTGATCTCCCATCAACTTATTATAACATGTCCCGCAAAATGGTATGCCGGGTATTTACCTGTATCTACCCGTTGTATGGGAACATACGAATTAACAGGTCTTAGTTTATATTTTTTGCTGTCAAATATTTGAAGACCTAACTAGATGTTAAAATAAGCAATCAGTCATCAAATGCGATGTCAATATACGAGCACCCTCATACATGTATAGAGAGTAGGTATCTTTGACTGCTCATATAAAAGCCAAAACTACTGATTTTGGGGTTGGTCTCGGAACAAAAGATATTCGTATAGACGAGTTCTTTGATCCCCCGTCAACTTATTATAATATTTCCCGCAAAATAGTATGCCGGGTATTTACCCGTATCTACCCGTTGTATGGGAACATACAAATTCACAGGTCAAAGTTCATATATTTTGCTGGCAAATGTTTGTAGACCTAATAATATGTTATAATAAGCAATCAGATAACAAATAAGATGGTATGTGTATATTTAATATGGATAGCATCAGTGATTTTTAATGTTTATTATTTTTTCTTTTAGAGATAATCATTGTTTTATACATTAAATAACGTTTTTGTACATTTCTACACATAAATAGTGGATCCGCACTAAATTTTAAATAAATTTTCCAATCTACCCACCCAAACGGGTAGATACGGGTATATACCCGGTGCATATCGGGTAAATACCCAAGCGTGGGTAAATACCCGGGTAGATGCCCATCTCTAAATGTACCTATTTACATATATAAAGTGATGTACAATATTTGGGGAACAAGAGTTGGGGAGGGAAAATATGATAAGGTTATGTAGCAACACTGATAATTAAAAAAAACTAAAATGTCATTCAATATGTCAGTGGTGTGAATTAAGTTGTCGATTTGTAGATCGAGCGAAATTTTTTAAAATAAATATTATTCTGCTATTTGTGCTACACTTTTTACCTTTTTATTATAATCTAATCGTAACCTTGTGTAGGAATATAAATTTACTTCAGTAAGACGTTTAAAGTTAAAGAAAATGAGCGGAGAAGTGCTAGCGAGTGCTGGGGCTGATATTCGTGATAATTTGGTAATTATTCAATTTTATTCTTTATTATTCAGTAAAAAATGTGTAGGTAACTTTACGTTTCCCAGATTTGTTTATTTAAAACATAATTTATTGAGAGGCATTAATTGACAATGGTTAGTTTGACCTTCGCACTCTTTCACAATACAAATCGTTTAATCCTATTAGACTTTACAATGATTCGACTGTATCTACCTGCTAAGTTCATTCTTAAATTTTATGCATAATACTTTACTGTAAGTACGCAAGCAGGGCCCGCGTGTTTAGGGTTACGTACTTTGAGGGTAAAACGGGACCCTATTACTAAGACACCTCTGTCTGCTTGTCCGTCTGTCTGTCACAAGGCAGTATCACATGAACCATGATAGCTAGACAGTTAACATTTTCACAAAATAACAAATATACCACAAAATAATAAATAGAACAAAATAAAATAATTATTTAAGTGGGGCTCCCATATAACAAATGTGATTTTTTTGTAGATGATGGTATGGAACCAATTGTGTGAGAGTCCATCTTACACTTATTCTAATAAGAATCTTCTATATTATATTTAAAGAAAAAAATCATATTACATATTACAAAATATCCATTGTTTCCGGGGAAACATATATCAGTGAATATATGTTTTCCCGAAAACAATGGATATTTCCTTTCCTTTCATTGTTTTTTGCAAACTGTAATTAAATTGCTAATTGATAAAATCTCTTTCTTTCGATATTTTATCTAATTAACCTCTGTCATGCTCCAATTTGTGATAGGCAAAACAGTCCAACTGATAAGATTAGTTATAGTTAACACGGTCTAGAAATAGTTGCTTTGTGTTAAGTTTGTACATTTTCTAGAATATAAAATTTTTCTTTTTAATGGAGGTAACACATTCACACAAATTTTTTTTTATGTCATGTCTGTTTTTTTTGTTTAAAACTATTTGCACCCAGCCTGTACTGTGTATATTGCAATGGCACAGAAATACTCTCAGGCATTCTCGTAAGGCACTGTTTCATCACACTCTGATTTGTTATTCATAAATTCGTAAGGGATAGATATTCATTTTATTTCACTAAAAGAATTGAGAATATGCATGAAAAAATATGTGTTATCTAACCAGTTTATCCTTAAATATTCGAAAGTAAAGCACCAACAGTGACAATGGAATAACAATTGGTTGAAAAACAAATGAGATGTAACAATTTTACGAAAATATGTTTACCTCACTCGCGAAAACTTTCTATGACAAATGTATAGATGATATGGACTTTGACTTCACCGGTCCAGTTCAGACCGGTGAAGTCAAAGTCCATATGCTCAGATTTTTCTTTCTAATTGATCTTTAAAGTATTACATGTTGGTCTCTGATGAAGATATTTTAATAAATTTTTTCATATTTGTTTACTGTGGTTAATAAGGATTTTATTAAGTAAATAAAAAAAATATGTTCATATTCTCTTTCACACTTGGTACCACGACGAACTTCACGACCTCGATGACATTGTTTTATTTGTAGCTTACCAGATTTTTTTGAAGAGTGAAGCTTCAATGTTGGGGTTTTTTATTATTTGCCTGACAAAAAAACTTGTTTATTAATTGACTTAGCAAGTGTAGCATCTCAGTTTCGAGATTGGCTAAAAATACTTTTGTCTGGCTGTCCGGTAGTCAGTCTGGCTGTTCTAGCCTACACTACAGGTCGCATTTCTCAACCGATCCTAGTAAAATTTTGTAAGAAAGTTCAAAAAAATATAGATATTTTGTTGTTTCTATTTTTCAAAATTGCAGAAATATGGGGGTTTTAAACATAAAAAAATCATATGTCAGCCATGTCGAGTAATTTTCAAAAATTTTACTAATCTTTTTTGTTACCCTTATTAAGACGCAATTTTTTTGCCTAATCAACTTTCTTTCCGATAAACTTTAATAGCTCGGGGTGACTCGCGAGGCCTACAGCTCACAGAGCTGATGATACATACATTCATAACATATTACAGGCCTGTTTACCACAGGGGTAGGCAGAGGCTATGGACCTCCACTTGCTACGATCCTGACAGTCCTCTTCGCTTTATCTACACTCATCACTCTCTTCATGCATGCCCGGTGGTTTCGAGTACCTCCGACCTCTCCTTCTTAAAGAACATCTGCAATCTAATCCAAGATGATAAGTCATAGTACCTATTCTTTCCAGGTCACAACAGCGGTGAAGTTCCTAACAAATCCCAATGTCCAGCGATGCACGTTAGAGAGCAAAGAGCGGTTCCTCCGCAGCAAAGGATTGACCGACTTAGAAATACAAAAGGCCATAGAGAAATGCGGGGAATTCATGGATGTTCCCGCTATGACTTCAGAACTCATGTTCTTCCACCATTCGAGAAGATCCTGGTTTAGAGAAAATATTTTACCACTCATAATCTATGGCGGATTTGCCTATGGCTGTTACTGGTTCTATAAGGTATGTTCAATTTATCAAACTGAGGAATATCATATGGAGTTGTCCATTAATCACATGTTCTTTTTAGGGTTCCGTACCGAAAGGTTACACTATTAACCACGTTTTTTTTTGCAAAGTACCTATAACCTATAAATTCTATCTTAATTTCTACAATATTAACTTTAAATACAGGTATAATCAATTTTTTTCTAAAATATTACATAGAGCAAAGGTTACTCGTCACAATTCTGTTAAAAAATTCTCGCGTTCGAGGCACTGAGTGGCACTCGAGTGCCGACAGTAGTGAAAACTTGGTGTCGGTTACGGTAATAGTGTCGCGAGTTCAATGGTTATTTCAAAAAATGCTTTCCGTGCACGCCCAACGCATCTAAAGAAGTCTTCTCTTCAAAAAGTATTTAATTGGTATTTCAGAATTGCATTCGACACCTGCTGTTCGTGGAAGAGCCCAAACGTAAATCCACAGGGGAGTGCATCGAAGAACTTCGTAAATCACTGGACATACTAAACTCTAGCGTCTCCTCGTTACGAGGAGAGTTGCAGACTACTGTACAGCAAAACGTACTACGCACTCAATTGGACAATATTAAGTCTGATATCGCTTCTGTTAAAGGGATATTACTTAATAGGTGAGTTAGCTAAATAGTCTAGAAGAATAATCTGAAAAGCCTTCTACTTTTGAAGTTGAACGGCATTTAATGTAACAATTTGACACCAAGTTTTTTTAGACTAATTCGACCCTGCTGAGTTCGATTTTGCCCGGTGTCGGACCAATTTCCCCCTCCTTCCTCCCCCTTTTCTTTGAAAATATGTCCCTCGCCACGGTTTTCTCCGTTTTGTACAAAAACTGTTAGATCTAGAAGAAAACTGTCAATGTCGAGGCCTTTTTTAGGGTTCCGTAGTAAACAAAGAACCCTTATAGTTTCGCCATGTCTGTCTGTCTGTCCACGATCCTACAGAGAAACTATAAGTACTAGAAAGCTGTAATTTGGCATGGATATGTATAATAATTATGGCAAAAAAGTCGTAAAATAAAAAAAAATATGGAAAAAAAATTTTTTCAGTGTAGCTGCCATACAACTAAAGACGTAGTCAATATTTTTTTTCTCGACAAACACATTGAGTGGGGTATCGTTGAATAGATCTTTCAAAAATATTGTTAGCTTGTGAACACCATTTTTCGATTTAGGGATCCGTTTCTGAAATATTTGGGTTTAAAGTTCAAATTTTTGTTCGAGTCAAGTGTCCCCCCCCCCCTATCTGCTAAACGGTTATATATGGCCACGTGAAAAAAAATAACAATTATAGCATATATAATGTAGTTTGAAGGAAAACTATCAGAGTCAAGTAGGGTATACAAATTAAAAAGTTATAGGCGATCAACTTATAAAATGTACTTGAAAAAAGACATTTTCATACAAATTCAATAAATATTAGTTTTTAGACGTTTTTAGTGGCAAGAACTCAAAGTTGGCATTCGCAACTATGGAACCCTACACTGCGCGTGGCCCGACACGCACTTGCTCAATTATTTTTACAGATCCCTATACCTGCACCAAACTTAATCTTTCTATTTCCTTGAGACCATATTTACTGGACAACTTTCTCAAACGGGGAAATTGGTCTGACACCGGGCAAAATCGAACTGAGCAGGGTCGAATTAGTCTAAAAAAACCCGGTGCCAAACTGTTACATTCCATGCCGTTCAAAGTCGTAAAATTTAAAAATTCTTCTATACTAAAACGCACTGCGCTCTCAATAGGCATGACGAATGAAAAAATATTTTTAATCCATCGGTCAGATTATTAAAAAATATTTTACACGTATTTTTTCTTTTCTCTGAGAAACCAAAAATGCGCATATAATTTTTTATCGCTTCTGTTATAGGGATATTACTAAATAGGTGAGTAAGAAAAATGCACTGTGCACTTAATTGAATAACGCAATCTCTTTCAGTCAACCTTTTGTGTAGGGAGAAGTGAATACTGATTTTATTGCAGGAACCAATTTCCGACGCTCAAGACGCGTTCGGACCCCCCCTCCATACCAGCCTGGCAGCGGCAATCCGAGGAAGCCACTTCCACTGAAGCCACGACCGATGAGAAGAAGAAGCCACATCGGAGCCGAAGCCAGCGCTCCGAGTCAGGCGGCTCTAACTCCAGCGAGGGCGAGCAAGCCACGAAAAACAGCGACAGCAGTTTGGAGATCATGTAAGCGTCCATCCATAGTAGAATAACTGCAATAGCCCATTTTTATAGCCAGTGATAAGAAGTAGCCACATTTAAGCCGGAGCCAGCGCTCCGAGTCAGGCGGCTCTAACTCCAGTGAGGGCGAACAACACACGAAAAACAGCGACAGCAGTTTGGACATCATGTAAGCGTCCATGCATAGTACCATTACTGCATTAGCCCATTTTTATAGCTAGTGAAAAGAAGAAGCCGCATTTAAGCCGGAGCCAGCGCTCCGAGTCAGGCGGCTCTAACTCCAGTGACAGCGAACAATACACGAAAAACAGCGACTGCTGTTTGGACATCATGTAAGCGTCCATGCATAGTACCATTACTGCATTAGCCCATTTTTATAGCTAGTGAAAAGAAGAAGCCGCGTTGGAGCCGGAGCCAGCGCTCCGAGTCAGGCGGCTCTAACTCCATATGGAGCGAGTAAGCCACGAAAAACAGCGACAGCAGTTTGGAGATCATGTAAGCGTCCATGCATAGTACCATTACTGCATTAGCCCATTTTTATAGCTAGTGAAAAGAAGAAGCCGCGTTGGAGCCGGAGCCAGCGCTCCGAGTCAGGCGGCTCTAACTCCATATGGAGCGAGTAAGCCACGAAAAACAGCGACAGCAGTTTGGAGATCATGTAAGCGTCCATGCATAGTAGCATTACTGCATTAGCCCATTTTTATAGATAGTGACTAGAAGAAGCCTCGTTGGAGCCGGAGCCAGCGCTCCGAGTCAGGCGGCTCTAACTCTAGCGAGGGCGAACAAGTCACCGCATGCGAAGTGGCAAAGAAAAAGCTGTCATCCTTAAGTGTTTAAATACGATAAAGGTCACCTGGTGCCCGAGAAACAGTTGAAAATCTATTGTATCATGGTGTTAGTAAAAAAAGTCGGTGGTTTTACAACCAAACGTGCTTGACGTCAACCCTCTTAATCTGCCCAAAAATAAGTAAATTATAAGCTTTTAAAATCTGGCGGAAGGGGAAACTGTCAAATAACAGAAAAAGGATGCACGTACAGCGCTTTCGAGGTCACTGATATAACGTCTCGCGCGTACGAAAGAGATAGTAAGATGTCCCCGCTACGCTCCCACTCTTATATTTGAAATGCTAATTACTATTTCATTAATTAACGAATTTTCTTGCTGTATTCGAAAAAATATTTCTTTTCAATAGTATTTTTTGTTTTACATAAAATATTTAACAAAAAACATAGACAATTAAATAGCTTATTAACTTTATAGCCAATATCTAAAATATATCCGTTCTTTTCTAAGAGCTGACACCACAACGTAAAATTCAATGTAATAAAAAAGACATACAACTTTTTTACCATCAGGGATATGCCATCGAAAGTTGATATCAAAGAGAAGCCGATACCTCCCAAGGACGCTTATGCAATGTGGCTATATAGCGATGCCGCCATAGATGAACTGAAAGCAGCCTACCCCGGTTTAGAATACTCTGAACTAATCAAAAAGGGAAGCGAAGTATGGAACACGGTTGATCAGAGTGAATGGAAGAAAAAAGCAGGCATAGCAAAAGAGGAATATACGAAGGAGCTAGAAAAATATATATGGTAGGATATCATAATTATATAAGGTCTAACTAACAAAATATACGTACTGAAACTATTTTAAAGGTGAATTCAGTACTTGATACTTAAATAATATGTGTTCCTTGGGGAATGTTGTTTAGTATTTGTAATTAGTATTTCTTGAATGAAAACGACACAAAATAATGGTTAGTATCTGTCGTTGAACTCTGATTAAATGTAGGTGTTCCACTTTTCTTTATATTCTCTTTAGTATCTGCTAGTTTTTCTCATAGATGGAGATGAAAAGTAGAATGTGCTACTAAGGTACGGTAATATTTTTACTTCGGGTGATAAACATGAATCGCTTCGCTCAGCATTTCTTCATTTCGCTGTGGATTTAAACGCTTCACTCAGCATTTCTTCGTTTTGCTGTGGATTTAAAGTAGTGCCCTCGCATTAAAACTATTACCTTTACCCCTCTTAGCACAATCTTCTATTAAGGATAAATTCAATTCTGTAATATTATCGCTTGTTAATATCAATATCGATGGTACAGATTTTATTATACACTAGACCAATGATTGTAGAAATTAAGCCAAAACTTTTGCCATCAGGAATAATTCGTCGAAATTTAACACAGACGAGAAGCCTAAACGACCTATGAGTGCTTATATGCTTTGGCTGAGCGGCGCTAGAGAGCGAATAAAGGCGGACAATGTTGGCCGAAAAGTTACTGAAATAGCCCAAATTGGAGGCAAAATATGGAGGTCCATGGATCACAGCGAATGGGAGGACAAAGCGGCTAAAGCAAAAGAAAAATACGTAAAAGATTTGGAAGCGTTTATTAGAAAACACGATATCGACGATGAAGAGTGATTTTTGTCGTTTATGTTTTGATACATTCCTCGTTTTAGCGTTAAGCTTTATATTTGGGCTGTGAATTGTATACTGGATTTTTCACCAATTCATTTGTCATAATTTAGCCTTTTTTCATGAGCCTGTTCATTTATAAAAAAAAACTTAAGTTTTGTTTATTTAACTCAAAGCTTGGCTTTAAAATGTAGAAAAACGGTTTTTGACATTCGCTTTATGTATTTTTGTATACTTGTGAATTTTTAATAAAAGCAAAATTTCTTAACATTGTCAGTATTAATTAATTAGAACAAGACTACTACAATGAAGAAGTGTTTTGTCTAACTGGTTTGTGCTCCAAGGCCAATTTCAGATAATATTATTACCCGTGATCGGATAATCGGGCGTAAACTTCATTTTTCTACTCCTGTACTGTTATCTATCTTTTAAATGGTCCCGAACACTAATATAAGAACATTGATAATATGATTGCAGAAAAAAGTCTATACTCTATTCCTCATAATAGCACATGTGTCGTTATTTCGCTAAAAAGATACGCCTAGCCATAGACCTAGAACTTTTTGAAGTGAAAACTTCTTTAGCGGCGTTGTGCACTTTTTTGGAATGGGAAAAAATGTTAAACTCGCGTCAGGACACGTGACCTGATCGAAAATTCGTAAGACGGATGGAGAGTAGACAGC
The DNA here is from genome assembly GCA_963555685.1 of Acrobasis consociella. NCBI lineage: Eukaryota > Metazoa > Arthropoda > Insecta > Lepidoptera > Pyralidae > Acrobasis > Acrobasis consociella. The sequence continues at coordinate 3,996,438 of OY743118.1, forward strand.
TGGCGCGGCGTAGGAGAGGGAGTATCCCCCTCTCTTTCTACGGCGCGGCGAAAATGTATGCCTGCGCCTGCTGCTTCGTATATCAAAATTGCACAACGTTAATATTCAAGTTTTCACTTCTGCCGGCACTCCCAGAGTGCAACCCGTCGTTTTTTTTTTCTATAGATTTACCATACTGCCAACATAAGAAAAAAAAATGTTTTGAACATAGTCACTAAAAAGACAGAAAGATTTAAAAAAAATGTTTACCATAGACACCATATAGATCAGTACTCGTTTATTCTAAATTTGATTTACTAAACACGTCAAACATTTTCACATTTTTCTTTGTTTGTTTTTTTATTTTATTTAGTAAATATAGAAAAAGTATTGTATGCAACGTTGTATACTGTTCCTCAAAAAATGCTCGATGGCGTCTCCTTACGATGCTTGCCAAGGCTCGCATTGTAACCTGCGCCACTCGCATTTTTTTACCGTTCTTATACAACTGTTGCATAAAATACTATTTTATACCTACGAAAGAATAATACAGACATGCCTTTTAGAACCCCGGATCCCGGAATCGTTTAAAATTCCCGATTGCTAAAAATGTTACCTGCATACAAAATATAGTTAGAACTCGTTATGAAAACGATATATTTTCTTTTATCTTATACCTTTAAGGCCATACCCAAATTTTCCGGGGTCCAGTGGCGCCGCCATTTAAAATAAATCATTTAAAAGAAAACGGAGATATAATTTAAAATTGTGTCTTGGTCAAGCCCTAGATAACCCTTAAAACTATTTTATGAACTACTGTTTATAGTTTAAAGTGAGAACATGAAGCTTTTCTACGCACATTAGCCAAAAGTGGCCGTTTTTCGCAAATATGCGTGGAAAAGCTTCACGTTCTCACTTTAAACTACAAAAAGTAGTTTAAAAAATACTTTGAATGGGTATCTAGAACTTGACCAAGACACAATTTTAAATGATATCTCCGTTTTCTTTTAAATGATTTATTTTAAATGGCGGCGCCACTGGACCCCGGAAAATTTGGGTATGGCCTTAAACGAGCAATTCTTGTATGTATATATATTTATTTATAAATTTCTGTGATCTCGAAAACGGCTCTAACGATTTCGCTGAAAAATTGTATATGGGGGTTTTTGGGGGTAAAAAATCGATCTGGATTAGTCTTATGTTTGGGAAAACGCGCGTTTTCGAGTTTTCATTCGTTTTTCTTTCCACGCAGAATATGGTCGCTAATTTCGTCGCCCCGGCCGCCATCCGCTTAGCTCAGCGGTTAAGGATGCTGACCGCTAGAAAGAGTGTTACGGGTTCAAATCCCACTCGGTGACTTACTTTTGTTTTTTTTATGTTCAAGTTTATATATTATTTTTTATTTTGTACTGTTTTTAGACAAGTTTAAAAAATGTAGTTAATGTTTGAGATGAAACCGACCGAGCTAAGCTCGGTCACCCAGGTACTGTAATGCTTACGTACCCTTTTGTACTTTCAATTTTTTTTTACGGTGGTTTTGGACAATCAGTGTATTCTATGTCACTCGGGATGACCTGAGGTTTCTTACAATACCACACACTTTTAATCGGTTCAGACATTTAGAAGTTATAGTAAAATAAACAAGGGATTATTTATCAATTCCGGAAAGAATATCCATATTATTATTCTTTCAAAAAAAGAAGTTTAGGTATATAAGCGCCCGATTATCCGATCACTGATAATTACTAACGTAACAGATACCCAACGCCATAGAAAATATTGGGGGCCCGTATGTAGGTATGCAAAACTGGTAGTTGCGGGTAGCGGGACACAGATGGCAGTACACACGACTAGCAAAAAAGTGACAAGGAAATTGTTGAATATGCTATAAAAATATTTAAATAATAGTAATAAAAGATTTAAATGTTTTAATAATGATTACCTTTGTAAGAAAGAATTATGTTTATAAGAGAGTAGTTGAGGCTAACTATTAGTTTAATGGTCGCGGAGTTAATACCCGGAGGTCGCGGGTTCGATTCCCAGCGGGGGCAACGACTTTGTGTTGTTGTCCCAGTTTGGTTAGGACATTGCAGGCTGATCACCTGATTGTCTGATAAGTAAGATGATCCGTGCTTGGGAGGGCACGTTAAGCCGTCGGTCCCGGTCACTGTCTTTGACATTGGTCGTTACCTAAAACCATGGCAGAGCGGTTTAAAAACTCTGACACTAGTGTTAGTCACTAACACACACGATAAGAAGAAGTTTGAATGGTACAGGGAAAATACATTGTTTTCACAATCTTACAATACACAACATAGGGATGTGGACTGGATAAAAGGTATATTATTAACTCCTTCAACTAGATTATCCAAAAATAATAGACCCATATTTTTTTCGTTTAGCAAAGTAGTAAAAATTCGCAAAGAAGCACTTCGTAGTTACGGAGTGGGGGTGTTTTACGCGTAACCTTTGGTTCAAAATCGTAGACGATCGTGACGTCACGCGAAATTTTAAATGCGCTGTCAATTTTTAAATCTTTGTCATTTTTCACTAATGAATGAGAGATAAGAAAAAAATACGTCTACCATTCTTTTTAATAATCTGTCTAATGGGCCAAAAAATGTAGTAGACGACACATCCCTACTGTGATAACAACTATGTACGTGGTCAGCATAAGATTGTGAGAGACTGGTATCTGAACTAAACAAAGCTTGTATCTCAGAGTATATTGGAAAAATAATAAATTCAGGATTTTCTCCGCCTCCGTTGGATTGCACTGGTTTCCTAAGAAGGGTTGACGTCGGCTGGTCGATAAACTAATCTAATCATTTAGAAGCTTTTAACTTTTTGGTTACATGGAATCTAGAAGACTGGAAGATGCTATTTTTGACAAGTAAGTTCTCTGACATTCATTACATGATTGGTACAACTAAGAAGTTAGCTGTTTCATCACCAGTCTACCTGGGATTTTGGTTGGAGACGTGACCATCCTACAGTTTTAACAGGTAAATATTAAAACATCACATAAGTACTTATTTTATCAGACATATGTGACCAATAATAGAGCCCTGTGGTATACCCATGCGCACAAATGCCCGTAATAAGCTACTATATTGGTCTACTCGTTTTGAGTTTTATCATCAGGGTAAGATGAAATTACGGAGAGTGCAGTACTTTTTAAGCATACAGTTTTGTTAATTTTTAAAAAATTATGTGGTCAAAGCAGTCGAATCCTTTCGAAAGATCACAAAAATCTTTCTATTTTCCTAAGCTTAGTAAATTTTCTATGTCTCAGCGGATGTATATGTATGATATGTTTTTGTCTATACGACCTATTAAAGCTTTTCTTTCTTTCTTTTCAGAACGTGAAAGGCCAATCGTAGTATTATCCGTACAGCTGAGACCGTTAGTACCTAGTTAAGGGCAAAAACTCGAATCAGCATATGCCTCAATCAGGATAGTTAATCTATGTTTAGGTCTTTTTGTCTCCACTGCAGGAGCACGACCCTCACTGTGTTATTATAGCCATACTTGGTCAGAGCAGCTAAAAGATTTGACCTGTACTCTCCACGCTGGCCAGACGGATTGGAGAGGTCTCATTGATGTTTTAAGCTTTGTTAATTTAGCTTAGTCTGTATTTTCTTGACGTTTCTACGACGTTTACGGGAGGACTTGGAGTGGCCCTATTCTACTCTGCAGAAAATCACACGGCGGATAGGATAGGTAATAGGACGATGTATTATTTCATACTGATTTTGTCGCGGCCGGTGCGGCGCTCTTTTACTCTTATTCAGCTTATTTTTTTACAAAATGCATAGATATAAGGTGAATATGGTTGTCAAGTTGATAGATAAGCTTGAGGGAAACGAGGCATAGTTGATTTGAGTTAGTGTCAAAACGAATTATAATAATATTATATGCTACAATCATTGTGACCTCTTATAGCGAGAATTTGTGTAAAATGTTTTACCAAATTAAACTACAGTATAGTTTTAATTCAGAAAGAGTTGTAAAAGAAAAGACATGTTAGCGCTTTTTATTAGATACATGGCCAAAATGTTAAAAGAATTGTGTGTCATATTGCGATATGACATATGACAATAATTCGCAAAATAACACATTTTTAACATTTTGGCGTAAATATTGTTCATTATTTGTAACATTTTAGATATTACACTTAATCATATTTGCTATGGTAATGCCTATAACACAAATAAAACAAATTCAAAAGTTATTATGAACATTTCCGCAATTTATGATTTAGGTGTTTGCTCTTGTTGGTTAAGAATCCCCTTACCCTAAAATTTTACATACAAACCTAGTCTACGTTTTATTTTGAAACCACATGACAGATTTCGATAAAGAATTGTAATTATAAAGATATTGCATATATCTAGGCGTATAACTGGTTTTCGTAGTCAAAATATGAACTTGAAATAGAATATAGTGTGTTATATCATTTTTGATCAGTATGGAAAAGTGTAGTTTGGTTTAGGGTAAGGGGACTCTTAAGTGGAGTATGCCTTTACTCCTCTTTTCTCTCTGCCAATGTCCTGATAGGACCCAACTCCTAGTTTATAACTAGAGGTATTTTAAATTAAAAAAAAAAACTAATTCAGAAATTGATAATGACATGAAATTAAGCTACAAGCCCCCGTAGCATGGTACCGGCGACAGCGTTTATCGAGCGCTATCATCTATCACTATCTGGCTCTATGTAATAATACATAATAACGAACAGGACGGCAATAGTCCGTTACGCGATATTGTCTAAGAGCAGTTTCGCACTACGTCCGATCCGAATTCACTCCGTATCCGTCAAAATTCGGTCCGGCATGGCCATTGTACTATTTATATGGTAGTTTACGCACCACATCCGATATCTGTCCGTCATCCGTGATTCTTGTGCGTCTGCTATCATTGAAATAGTACTACTAGTAATAGTACCAATTTTAACGTATACGGACGAGGAGCTCGTTAGCTCGGCGGAAGTGCGCATTACTAGCACTTTTACAAGTAAAGCGACACCGGGCGAGGTCCGTACTTGGATGGGTGACCACAGGCACGTATAAGCCGTTGGTCCCTGCTGTCATCATTGTATGGCAGTCGTCAAGCTTTGTCAGATGCCTTTAGGCAGCTTGAAAAATCTGACACCAGTGTTGGCCACTTATACACACGAAAAACAACAAACAACATTCTGATTGGACGTAGTGATAACTGCTCTAACTTACGCATTCATAACATAATAGTAATCTGCACTTTAACCGGGCTTCTCAATGGTCCCGTGCGAGAGTAGATTTAACTATTTGTTAAATGTAAAACTATAAACAAGTGACATTTTCATATTGAATAGCATTTAATTTTTTTATAATTTAAAAAATTTTTGCTCATTTTATTTATAATGACTAATTACTCGGCTTTGTGTTCTTTTTAGTGTTAATTAGTAGTTGGATATATTAGGAGTTGGAGTTTACAGCAACCTAACTCCATGATACAGAAATCATCATATCATTTGTATAATAATGCATTAGAGACTGCATTATATTTTTAGTAAATTTATCACTAACAAAACAGAGTAGTAGTACACAAAAAAAAAAATGTTTTGTCTGCCTGTATGAACAGTACTCAGTTTATACATGGTTTATACAAATAAAAAACTTGAGAGGTGTCAAGGAACACCCGGATGGAACGAAGTTCGAGAGAGATAGAGACAGACAGAGAAACACGCGCACGCCGCACGGCTTACAACTATAGCAAAAAGTGTCGTTACAACTTTTGTCTTAATTTTTTCCGTCTAGCCTCCTCTCGCAACGCTTGATAAAGAACTTCGTTCCAATTAAGCTCACCTTATTATATATACACGCTGACTTTTCATTGGTTTTGGAAAAAAAAATGTCGTATAGTAAATAAATTCCCCTATCCATATACGTAATCCAAATTTCTGTATGTCATAAGATAAAAAAGTTGCGTAAATGATTTTCGATCGAGACCACGTAGTTATACGCCGGCCGCCTTACTTCGTAATGTCGATGACCCCGACCGGCCGGCGGGCGGTGTATGGCGGCGATACTACTAATTGACCTCACAATTTTACTTTCGAGTTTTAGTCAACATTTTTTGTTTCAGAATTTTTATTTTGACCAGCTAATTAGGTCTTACTAACGTTGCCTATGAAGTGGCCTTCGGCTTCAGAACCAATAAAAAGTCACCGTGTATATAGTGAGCATTCAAATTGATATTAACTTTCCTTTTTTTGAAGTATATTAAAAAGGTATTTCACGGTCTATTCATATCTATTTTTCTTAATTACTGGTTCCATTCACATTCATATCTATGTCCTTGTAACTTACCTCCTTCCTCCATAATCATTAGAAAACTTAAGAAAACTAATTTTTTGACTGTTTATTAAGTGTTATTATATTGTTATGAACCGCATCATTCGTCATTTCAGTCGCATAACGTCCACTGCTGGATATAGGCCTCTCCCAAGGATTTCCAAAATGACTAATCTAGAGCGGCTTGCATCCAGCGCCTTCCAGCGACCTTGGTTAGGTCGTCAGACCACCTTGTGGGTGGGTGTCCTACGCTTCGCTTGCCAGTACGTGGTCGCCATTCGAGAACCTTTTTGCCCCATCGGCCATCGGTTCGTCGCGCTATGTGTCCCGCCCACTGCCATTTCAACAAGCTAATCCGCTGGGCCATGTCTGTGATTTAGTTCTCCCACAAATTTCTTTATTTCTGATTCGATCACGTAGAGGAACACCGCGCATAGCCCTCACCATAGCGCGTTTTAAGATCTTGAGCCTTCTTATGAGACCCATAGTAAGGGACCACATTTCAGAGCCATAAGTCATCACTGGTAACACACATTGGTTGTAGACGGCCAGAGACAATGAGGGTATTTTTGAACATAAAGTTGTTTAATTTTGTATTATATTTGTATGATATAATTTGCCAAATTATTCTAGTTATTACGGTGATTAGTAAATAGAGGTTTTGTAAATATAAGTTAGTGTAATTTATTAAACATATTATTTGTTTATTTTGGGTCTCATACATACATTTTTCTTAAATTTTTATAGGTACAATTATGAATATTTATTAGAAAAAAAGGATTAACAAAATATACTGAAACTATTATAGTGTACTGAGTATAAGGGAACATACAGTCCTCAGTCCATTAATAAGGGAACATACAGTCCATGACACTAAACAACTTTCCCTAAGGGGACTAATGGAAAACGAACAATATATGTTGGTCTCCCATACCAATTGCAATATACCATATTCCCGGGCAATATTACCACTGAGCTGTGGCCTATTTGTATTTCTGTAGCACACATTGAAAATTGTACAGGTAGGTAGAAGTTTATTATCTTTCTGTGTCTGATTTGTGATATTTTTTGTATGTGTGTTGTAGCAGCAAATGTGTTTATCTATCTATCTATAATATAAAAGAACGGTCAGCTGATTCGAGTTTTTTTTTTAAATGCCATATTATAGTACCTTGGAAAATAATGTTAAATTACTTTAGTATGTTTTGTTATATGATATACATATTACATATTTAAATAAAGCTGTTGTAATTTTGAAAAATGTGTGTGGTTTAGTAGTTTTTGAACAATGTAAGTATGCAAAAAGCATTCAAAATATTAATATTATATCGTGTATGTATCAGTTGTGATAAATAAACCAATGATAAATTTAATATATTTTTATTTATTAATTTGTCACATCACCTTACGTTACACCTAAAAAGTTTCGATACAAACTCATAAATTCAGTCAACGGCAAAAGTAAACGCCCGAAGCTACTTTCATGTAATATAAATACAAAATAAAGACATTAAAAAACAATGTACCTATCGCCTCAAAAAAACAATACAAATTAAAAGTTAATTTTGTCTGTCATGTCATACTGTTCCCGATCCCCTAGCATGCCACCGGCGACAGCGTTTATCGAGCACTATCGTCTACCACTATCTCGCTCTACGTTATAATAATGAGCGGGATGGTAGTAGCACAGAGTAATACTATAATACGTACAAGTAGTAGTCTGTCACGCAATATAAACTTTCTTTATATGGGTTTATCCATGATGATTTGATTACGTACATCGCATCGTCTTTGCAGTCAAGAACGTTTCGTCCGAGCATATATCCGTACTTAAATATCTAATCTGAACGTCTCCGCATTTGCAAAAGAATTAAGGTGATAATGTGTTTTAAGTAAAGGATTGTAGCCCATTATCTGAAACGATATTTAAATAGCTTTAAGGATTGGTTACTCCATGTTGTTTATCGTGTGTGTAAGTGGCCAACATTGGTGTCAGATTTTTCAGGCTTCCTAAAGGTATCTGACGTAGCTTGACGACTGCCATACAATGATGACAACCGGGACCAACGGCTTGTATGTGCCTTCCAAAGCACGGAGGAGCTCGATAAATTTTTGTGCCACTCATAGAAGTAGAATGTTTTCACTGCGTAAAAAGACCACACTAGCCGAGTGCGACAGATAATATGATAAGTGTCATCTTCATAAGAGCAAAAGAGATAGCATCAATTTGACAATGAGACAAGTTTTCATACAAAACATGTCACCCATTGTCACCCTGGCTCGAACATCGTTACACGAAAATTTGATTTTCCAAATTGTAAACTGTGTTAATTTATAAGTTATACTGGAAAGATGGTATCATACTGCTTTACCCATAGTTTGTGTGGTAGGTACAAATACAACCCATAAAAAGATACACAGAAATATTTCGTTTCTGGTCACATTTTATAATACTCTATATCCATCTTATACCTTCGTAATCTATGGTGCACTTGTGGTCACCCATTCAAGTGCGGACCACGCCCGGCGTCGCTTTACTTGCGAAAGCGCTAGCATGCGCACCGAGCTCCTTATTACTCCATAAAATATTACGTTAGTCATACGATAGTGACGTCCTATTTCTATGTCAAACCAAATTAGACTTTATCGACATACGTTAGTGCTCAATGTTGCTTGACACTGAAACGCGGATGCGCAGTAAAGTCCATCTTGCGTATCGCTGATTAGTTTGTGTCGATTCGACGTATACGCATCGCGCACTATCTCACGCAGGTTGAGTTATGGATATTCTTTGAACGGTCGAAATAAACGAAGTTGATTATCCCGTTCAGGAAAATACCATATACTTTTCAAGTTGTGTTATCATTATCTACATCACCCATTCGGTTGACTGGTGGATAAGGCCTTAGGGTTTTAAGTCCGCCATTACACTTGTATTTGTGTATGAAGTGTTCGTTTCGACTTTTTTTTAATAGATGGTCTAACAAAATATACTAAAACTATTTTAAGGGTGAATTCAGTTCGTGATACTGAACAACTTTCCTCAAGGAACACGTATCGAAATATGAAAAGTAATTTTTGGTATTTCCATACAAGTTAACCGATGAGCTGATACGAGTTTGTATAGAAAGCAAAAAATTATTTTTCACATTTTGACATATGTTCTTAGGGTAAAGTTGTTCAGTATCACGGACTGAACTCACCCTTAAAATAGTTTTAGTATTTTGTTAGACCTTATATAAAATAAGTCAAAAATCTACATCGTAGGTCTTTATGTGTATGCATTCGATTCGCCGTCCGACGTGGTTGCAGGGCCGGATTTAGAGGTCTGGAAGCCTCGGGGCAACAGAGGAGTGGGTGGAGGCCTGGCCCCAAATTATAAACTTATAATAAAAGGGTAAAAGAAGTGTGTCGGTACATTAAATATATTTCCAAAAAAATAATATTGAGGGTGACGGAGACATAGTAATAGAGTAAGAATTTAAAAAAATGTGTGTCTGTTTGTACACGCTCATCTCCAGAAATACTGGACGGATTCTAATGATATTATACTTTTTTGTTATATAGCTGTTACGCCTGGGCAACATATAAAGTAGGTATAAATTATTTAGGAAAATGGAACACCTGATGCACAACCGTATTGGTCCAGCTACTAATATAAAGAGGACGCCTTAGCAAAAGTTGTTCAACCTGTTAAGTATTTTCCAGAGACATACATAAAGTCCGCGCGAACAAAGTTGCGGGCTTAAGTTAGTTTTAAATAAAATTATCAATTTTTCACTGGAGATTTTCAATAAATAATTTAAAACCACAGGTAAAAAAGCGAAAAAGATAGAAAAGTTCTTCACTAGAGTTAACTTGCCAAAAACTCCAGAATTTGAACGATTTTTTTGTAGTCTATTGTGTGACCCCTGTGCCCACAGGGGCTGTTGCCCTCCCCTAAATTCGGCCTTGCGTGGTTATGCGGGAGACTCGTAAGATTCGGCCGTAAGGGTTCTACACATTTCAGCACGGAACTTTCGCATGCTGCTATCTTTTTCTGTCGCTCAGAACCGTCATTTGCCAAAGCGAGAGGGCGACGGAACGCTATAGCAATGCCAGTGCTATAGCGTGCCGTCGCTCTCTCACTTTTCCAACTTCACGCTGCATATTACCTTAGAAAACAAGTTCATACATATATGTCGACGTCTGAAGTGAGACCTGCTGTTAGATAATTTATTAGTTAAGGGAACTGTAGTGTCGTTCTCGACCCATCCTGATGTCACCTGAAATTACATAAGACAATTTAAACTACTAGCTGCTCTGTGTTTTTATCGGATATGGCTTTATCGGCTATATTTTAATTCCGTCCGATATCGGATAAAGCCGATATCCGATAATTGAAAAGCAATGCTTTGGGGCCCGCAGTGGTAGTGCCCTCATATGAAATAAAAAAATATCGTAAATGTACGGCCCGCAGAGGTAGCGTCCTCATATGAAATAAAAAAAATATCGTTAATGTAATGTTCATTACCATTTTGCAAATTGTTAGGTATAACATACAATACAGCTTTAGGGTTGGGCTAGGTACACCTATCAGCATGGCACCTTTCCCATGTTGCTATCCTTATAGGAAAACATCACTCAGAACCGTCATTAGAATGCTTTTGGAATGCCCTGCCCGATAACATTATGAAAGCACAAACAAGGGACCACTTCAAGATGTTTGTAATTCGACACTATCGCGAAAAAGCAATGCTGCAATAATAGTTTAAGTATGTTTATTATACGTATTTATTTATATTTATGTAAGTTTATGATTTGTATTTATTATTATTATATATGTATGTATATTTTATGGTTAATTTTGTTATTATATATGCCCTATTATATTATAATACACCCTAATTTATTTCTTTAGATATACCTACTTGTTTAGTTAAATTTGTACCCCATCTATCATCTTTTCTATTACGTCCCAAAGGTGTATTTTGTACTCTAATCTTAAGATTTTAAGTGCAATACATTAAATAAATAAACATAAAAAAATTAGCTAGGACGAGAGAGAGCGACAGCACGCTGCGCTAGAGCACCGGGCGTGCTATAGCGTTCCGTCGCCCTCTCTCGTTTAGCCGAATGACAGTTCTGAAGTTCTGAGCGACAGAAAGGGATAGCAGCATGCGAAAGTGCTTTCCGTGCTGACAGGTGAAGCCTAATCCCATAGCTGTATGAGTGTATCTTATGCCTTACAATTTAATAAAGTCGTAAACAAATTTTTACCTAATTTTTTTTGAAATTGCCGTGTGGTTTCCGGCAGAGTAGAATAGGGCCACTCCAAGTCCTCCCGTAGAAGGCGACTTAAGAAATACAAGCTAAACAAAGCTTATAAACATCATGAGACCTCTCCAACCCGTCTGGCCAGCGAGGAGAGTCTAGGCTAAATCCTCTGGCTGCTCTGGCCAAATATGGCTCTGGTAGTACAGAGAGGGTGCTCGTGCTCCTGCAGGGGAGACAAAAAGACCTGATGATGACCGAAATCTGACTTGTGGTTTCAAAATAAAAGGTAGGCTATGTTTGTGTGGAAAAGTCTAGGGTAAGGGAATTCTTATGTGTTACCATAATCGGCGGCTTTCCAGTGATGTGTGCGACCAAGAAGTTCATGGCGATGTCTTCGCAGTTGTTGTGCTTGTCGACGAACTCTCGCACGGAGACCGGCAGCTGGCGCCAGTAGGCCCACAAGTAGTAGCGGTGGATGAACGCTGCGCCTGTCAGCATTATGCTCACCTCGCAGATGGTGTAGCTACGTACAGACATTAAAAAAAAATCGTTGTACACACGCTGACTTTTGATTGGTTTTAGAAAAAAAAATGTATAGTAAAAAAAAATCTTCTATCCATATACTTACGTCATAACATAAGATAAAAAAGTTGCGAAAATGATTTTCGACTGAGACCACGTAGCTACGCCCGTCCAAAACTGTCGCGTGAACTCGCGTAACCCCATGAACTACGGGCGGCGACTGATGACACGATTTTACTTTCGAGTTTTTTGGTTCTGAATTTTTATTATGACTAGCTAATTAGGTTTTACTAACGATCCTTATTAAGTGGCCTTCGTTCCAAAGCCAATAAAAATCACCGTTTATGATTATGTTCACAAGTATACTGAACCAAGGCAGATTTAGTCCAAGATAATCAGAGCCCTTACCCACTACCGGTATGACAGCGGTACGTATGGAAGCTACGCACGAAAAACGTCCTATCTCTATCGCATGCTTAGAATTAAATTGCTGTCCCACTCGCACAGTAGCATCGACCACCGGCAACATAGGTAGTAAACCTTTTCGCTAAAGTACTTAATTTTTTTTAATTAAATAGTTGTTTGCATTTTAAACACTTAAGTTTTATAAATTAATGATCGCTATATCGCGACTTTAGATGTGATGCTTTATGCTGCTATATACCAATAATCGCTTACTGTTTTTTTTTTAATTTTGCGCAGTCTAGCATTAGCAATTTCTTTCAAAAGTACCTGACCTAAGTACCAATATATTGACATGAATCTTACTTACGCTGTAATATTAATTGCCGTATATAAAGTAGTGTACAGAAATCCGTTATTCCATACAAAGTTGCGCCCGTAGGATCCAACGATTCGGTCTCTATGTTCACGCCAAACTCTAAAACATGTAAGCACACATAGTTTGAACTTAGATTTTTTTTTTATTTAAGCATCTGCACGACTTAAAATTAAACAACCTCCAACGATACAAGAGTTATCGTCAGACAAAAATACCCAGATCTTCAAGTCGTTAAATTAGCCAGGCTAAAGAAAATATAATTACCAACGTAACAGATACCCAACGCCAGAGAAACTATTGGAGAGCCCGTGATTAGGCAATACTGGAGTTGGGGGGTAGGCACACAGAGATGGCAGCACACACGACTAGCAAAAAAGTGACACAGAATATGTTGAAACTAATAGTAATAAATAATTCCTTATAGCGCCATCTAGTGACAAGGAAGAGAAATAATGTTTACAAGGAGATGGATAGGCACGGCGAAACTATGCCTAGCAAGAATTTTAGGTTATTACCAATGGGGTACAGCGTAATCCACCTTTATTCTTACTTGAATGCAAAGACAATTTCCTCCAAATTTGGAGGAACAGCATCGTCGTCCACACTGAACACCGCCTCTGTCTCAATCAGGTCGTACGGCAGAAACCGGTTGCTGAGCGAATTGTGTGCAGCTCGCACCAAGGCTGTCGGGACATTGGTGGGCCACCCCTTGGTCGACGGCTTGGGTCCATTGCAAACCACTACGATCTGTGAAAAGTGAAATTGAAGACGTTACCTATAGTATTGCAGGAAATGTAAAAAAAACTAAATCAGGAATACAAAAGCAAAAGCAGATTACCTTATGTAAATAAGGCAGTCTAGAAAGGTTTGATATGGCTTTTTTGAGAGTAGTTGTCCTGTTGTATGTCAGAATAACAACGGTAAAGTTTTCTTTAGGCCGATCTCCTGCCAGCGGAAGTAGTATAGGATCCCGAGGCAACTCTGGATACAGGGCAAAAGGATCCTCCCACGAGTTCCACAATTCATATCCATTTAGTAACCCCACCGTGAAATTTCGTTTATACGTGGTTGCTTGCTTTTTTGCTACATTTAACGCAGCGATTTTCAATGGCTTCGTTTTAGGCATTTCATACGATTTAATCCCCTCTTTTTTATAAACCAGAAAATTGAATATGGACGGGCTCATTGACTGTACCGGTCGTGGGGGAATGTTCAGACGGATGCGGATAACTGCTAAAAGAGTGTCAACGCTTGCTTGCACCGATCCAAGATATTTCTCCCACAACATGCGACCATGTTTCCGGAAAGCAAGGATGTCTTCATCTATCATGTTTTCTAAAACGAACTTAAGCTCGCTAACCCGCGCCATTGGCAGACGAATGACAGCTTTTCGCCAGTCCAAGACTTCTTCGTAAGGCAAACGCATCCTATCGCCGCCAAGTATAACAGGAATTGCTCCTGATTCCAAAGCCTCATACAGTCTTGTTTGCAACAAGATTGTCGAAGCGTAAACGTAAGTTCCTGGAGCTATTATGAGCACAAAAGTAGATTTACTCAGATTTTCCGTCCTCCACGTGTGATAGTGACATAAAGGCCAGTCGTCTATCCATTTCTTTGATAGTTTTTGCACTTTTTTGCAGTTGAAACGCATTTGAAGATCACCAATGTTAGACCATTTTATTTGTTTTAATTTTTTTATCAAAGACACGCGTTCTGGGTTCCTTCTCATTACTGAGCTTTGTGAACCCTGAAAACTAAAGAACAAATTACCTGTGGATCATAAGTGTAAACAAAACAAAGAGCATGTCAGGTGCAGATTAGATATTTGTTAAGAATGGATATTAAATAAAATATCTCAATAGATAGATCCCACACATCTAGAAAGTGATGACAATTATAATTTTTTTATCTTCACGTTACGAAGATCAATCAAATAGAAATCAAGACTCGAGTTTCTTCTTAGTTAATAAAGTCTACTGTAACTGTATAATTTCTGATCAAATCAAAACTATGAGTCTTGTATTGATCAGAAATTATACATGACTTCATTCATCTCGGATTTAGAAAGTTGACAGGTCTTTATATTTGGAGAAAACATAGAGCCTTACTATATTACAAAAAACGAATTAACTGCTTATCTTGATTTCTAACAGCTTTCATCAGTCCACGGAGTATCCGGACCAAAGACCTTTTCTAATGAAGAAATGAATAGATAGCACAGTCTATAGATATAGCCTCTATAGATAGAGGCATAGCACAGTCTTAGCCATAGACCATTGTCTCAAAAGGTACAAAAAATAAAAAGATACCTCAGGAAAAGTTTTCTCCTAGCGGGTGCTATAGGTGGAGATAGATACCACACTTCTCCCTTTATAGGACCATGGGCTGGCGGGATGACTACATCGAAGCCTGGTCGGAACTGTTCGTGCGTGAACATGGACTGGGCTATAATCGCAGACCCAGTGCCTGTCGTTAACGTACTATGTCCTAAGTTTAGCAATACGTGATTGTGGCCATCACGCCCCCAATGGGGCAACGTGCTGAGAACTATTTCGTTTAAAAGTTTGTATGATTTTTTTGACCTGAAAATAATACTTAAAGTATTATATGTTTATTAAAAGTTACTAGAGAAGTTATAGCAGGAAGCTGCTGGATAAAAAGGGGACATAGCTAAGGACAAGGCCTGCTCTGCCTGCTTTAGGCCTGCAAACCGTAGCCTATAAATAACTTAACAGGATTTTTTTGAGAATCGGTTAATAAATGTGACCTGCAGGAAAACAGTGATTAATAAAAAAAACTTACTTTTTTTTTCTCCGAAAAGAAAGTTCTGTGATGACGAGAAATATACAGGCTTTTGCCGGGTTTAGGGTAATATAGGTATTAGCGCTCAGGATTTCTTTGATTGGAGCTGTAACGACTGTACCACTTTTATAAAGTTCATCGAGATCATATACATATATAGGAAACTTGCCAGTGAGAGGACAACGTGTGTAATTAAAGCATGAGAACATTTTGCAGCTGACATCAGGATTGGGATGAGATACGGGGACATAACGTAACGTCTCTTTTGTGGATGAGTCCATAAATTCCTCTGACGAAATTTGGAATAGCTCTTTTGCTTCCGAGAGTTTGTCTCTATTACTTTTCACAGTAGACAACGGATTCTGAGAATAGATTTTTTTATTTGTAATTATTTTTGAAACTGATTTGGCCTGCTTTGTTGTATTAGCGTTATATTGCATGTTGATATCATTCTTTTCCTTCGATGTGTTATCCTGTAAATGATGGATGACCATTAACTTATAAAAATTACGTTTTTTTAAATGATGTTTTTGTATATAAAGAAAACGAACAGAATCATCACTTACTTTAGCGACGCCCATAATATTATAACAATATGTTAAAAAGAGGACTACAAGCATAACAATTAATGTTAACAGGCGACGACACAAATTGTATGTAGGCAGTATATTATACGATTTTTTTTCACAGTGCCGTCCCATTTTCATTAATACCTGGGTACCTACCTACCTATACCTAGGTATACTATGATCAACCTTTTTAAATCATCTTCGAAATTCGTATGATGGTAATAAAATTCAAAGTCCAGACTTAATCACTGCAGGTGAAACTTTACTATGTACTTAATTAATATTTAATGACAAATCATTAGCGATAAGAAGTTAATGTTTTGGTTTCTCTGATTGTAAAAGAATATTTACTTATTAGCAAAGATTCAACAAAATATATATAGCGAGAAGCATGTCCGTCTTCGCTTCTCCAAAAGTTCTTTCGTCTGTCCGAATAAACTTATCAGATGTTCAGATATCCAGCTTTCCTTGTGTTCTCGCCTACAGGTCGCATTTCTCTACTCATCATCATCATCATCATCAGGTCTTTCTGTCTCCACTGTAGGACCACGACCCCTTTCTGTTCTACCAGAGCCATATTTGGCCAGAGCAGCCAGAGGACTTGGCCTACACTCTCCTCGCTGGCCAGACAAGTTGGAGAGGTCTCATTGATGTTTATAAGCTTTGTTGAGCTTGTTTTTCCTAAGTCGCCTTGTACGACATCCTCGGGAGGACTTGGAGTGGTCCTATTCTACTCTGCAGGATACCACACGACATATTTCTCTACTGATTCTCGTAAAATGCAAGAAGTTCTTAATTTTTTGCAAGCTCGCGAAGTCAACAGCTCATAGAGCCACTAGTATATTAGGTAGGTGCAGAACGCTTCTCGAATGGCGGCCAGGTACCAACAAGCGAAGCATAGGACACCTACCTATAATTATAGTCGTCGGACAGCAATGTTGAAGAGAAACGCTGGATGTTGGTCGTTTGGAAATCCTTTGTCCAGCAGTTATTGTGTCTGCTATGTCGACATTTGAAGGGTTATATAAAGGTATTGAAACAGTGTTGAATATAAAGTAATTTATTAAATGTTTAAAATAAAATAACACTTATTGTGACATAATTATAATAGTTAGATATATGCTATATTTTGTACTACATTATTTTATTCTATCATCAATAGTTTACAAATACGAATTTAAGGAATATTTTAAATCGTTTTTTCACACTTTGGGTTACATTATTGAAGTTTGAGTAAGGATTCCTAATTTTATTAAATATCTTCATATAATTTAGCCCATGCCACTCAGGGATAGCGTAGCTTTCCAACGGTGAAAGATGTTTTAAAATCGGTCCAGTAGTTTCTACTCTAAACAAACAATCACATCTTTCCTCTTTATAAAATTAGTTTAGATGTTGAGATTGCCTATATTATTCAATATGTATCTTATACCTTTAAACGAGCAATTCTTGTATGTATGTATGTATGTATATATATTTATTTATAAATTTCTGTGATCTCGAAAACGGCTCTAACGATTTCGCTGAAAATTTGTATATGGGGGTTTTCGGGGGTAAACTATCGATCTAGATAAGTTTTATGTTTGGGAAAACGCGTGTTTTCGAGTTTTCATGCGTTTTTCTTTCCACGCAGAATATGGTCGCTAATTTTGGCGCGCGGGCCGCCATCGGCTTAGCTCAGTAGTTAAGGATGCTGACCGCTAGAAAGAGTGTTACGGGTTCGAATCCCACTCGGTGACTTACTTTTGTTTTTTTTTATGTTCATGTTTATATATATTTTTTTATTTTGTATTGTTTTTAGACAAGTTTAAAAAAAAAAATTAATGTTTGAGATGTAAATAAACCGAGCAAAGCTCGGTCACCCAGGTACTAAATTAAATATACAAGATTACTGAAAAGTCGTTCTGTTAAAAGTAGTACAAATATAAAAACATGAATATTATCAAATTACAATACATATTACCAACAAAATGTTTCCGTTTTGTCATGAATTTCGTCTTAAATTGTTTTGTTACCATTTGTTGTTCCGAGTTTGTTCCGAGCCAAATGTTCAGATAAGATTTTTTCTTTTCCAGCGCCTCATCAGACACAATGGCTGCCTATAAAAAATCTGTGAGAGCGATGCATGTTAGCCTCGCTGTCATTTTCGTATGGACAACCAAGCGTCTTGCAGTGACGCTTTCCATTCCACCAAACTGTCATCAGGAAAAACTTCAGCAGCTATGATATTCTCAGACGCAGTAAACACCAAACCAATATTATATATAAATACATAGGTCTTTGTTACCACGAAACATTACATGTCCCTTAATTAAGTGTGACCGCGTATCATATTCTCCCAAAACCAGAACTTCGCTTTGGGAAAAGTCTCCACGCGATAATGTGTGTTACGTAGAGGATTGTATCCCATTACCTGGAACGATATTTAAATTTTTTGATCAAAACTAACGTGAGATACAATCATAATTATATTTGAGGTCGAAATATGTCGGCAGTTGCTGACTCTATACGTGAGTAACCCGTTCACTAAATAATGATAAGTATTTCAATTCTTTTAAAGCTCTGTAGCTCGTTGGATAGGTAGTAATTTGTAAAAAACAACTTTTTCATTTCGTAAAAAGTATTTTTATCTTTAGATAGACAGAGAACACGTGACTGCCTCCGTGGACCAGTGGCAGTCAAGGCGTTCAACTTGTGATCCGGAGGGCATGGGTTCGAATCCCATTAGCGAAGCATACTTTGTAAAAAGTGGTTTCAAGTCTAATAAGGATATGCGCGGCTTGAATCACCTGATTATCCGAAAAGAAAGATTATGTTTAGGAAGGCACGTATAAACTGTGGGTCCCAGTTTTGATCATCAAACTACCCAAGGATTGTTTCTGGTTTACCCTTTGAGTTGCGGAAGTCAGACGGCAGTCGCTCTGTGTACAAACCAGTAACCTCGTCAAATCTCCTTGGTTAGGCAGCGGATCCCAGACTCTGAGACATTACTGCTGAGGTTGCAACCTTGAAAATACGATGATGATGAGACATAGAACACGTGTGTATTACTTACCTCAGAAAAGAAGTCAATACAAGCCTTTCGATCTTGGTAGTGAGAACTTCTGGCAGATAATCTACGGTATGAAGGGGGGTTATTCTCTTTTTCCTCGGCCCATTTTGATGTAACCTGAAAGTACAGAAGACTAAAATTAAGTTATTACTTGCTGCTCAGAGTATCGACTTAATTATTTTGACATAAGGGTCAATCGGGCACTCTTATAGGGCTTAAAGGGGCAGCAAGTAAGGAACACAGGAATGTGATAACAGCGGAGCCTCAGATGTAGTAACAGTGAATGAACATAAAATACTTAGCAAAGAAAAAAGTAATAAATAACATTCAACACTAAGCAATGTAATATGCTGGATATGTTGATATATGGCAAACAACCATTAGCCACTGTTTCCTCAGCATCATTGGTTGACTGGTAGAAAAGACCTCATTGTATTATAGTTACATTGTATTATATGCCATTTGATTTCCAGCAGGTAGAATAGAACCACTCCAAGTCTTCCCGTGGATGTAGTAGAAGGCGACTTAGGAATCCCAACCAACAAATTTTATAAACATCAATGAGGTCTCTCCAATCCGTCTGGCCAGTGTGGAGTGCTTTCCATGTCTCTCTTTCTTCCGCTAAGTTCTTAACGTCCTTATATGTTTTCACGTTTAGTTTAAGCTTAGGCTTAGTTGAAAAGAATTAGAAAAGTTTCATCATCGTCATCAAGTCTTTATAGCCTTCACTACAGGAGCTGGATATTTCTGTACTACAATAGCCATACTTGGCCATAGCAGCCAGCTATTTTCTTAAGTCTCTTTTTTGACACCCACGGGAAGACTTGGAGTGGTCCTATATTCTACTCTGCCGGAAACCACATGACAAATAATAGTAGCTTCTAAAGTACCTGAATGGGCGGCTTATGTCGTGTGGTTTTTGGCAGAGTAGAAAAAGGCCACCAGCTCCTTCCGTGGATATCGTAGAAGGCGATTTAGGAAATACAAGCTCAACAAAGCTTATATCTATGAGACCTCTCCAACACGTCTGGCCAGCAAGGAGAGTGTAGGCCAAGTCCTCTGGCTCTCTGGCCAAGTATGGCTCTGGTAGTACAGAGAGGGTCGTGCTCCTGCAGTGGAGAGAGAAAGACCTGTTTATCATGATGAAGTACCTTAATCGGCGGCTTTCCAGTGATGTGTGCGACCAAGAAGTTCATGGCGATGTCTTCGCAGTTGTTGTGCTTGTCGATGAACCGGCGCACGGAGACAGGCAGCTGGCGCCAGTAGGCCCACAAGTAGTAGCGGTGGATGAACGCTGCGCCAGTCAGTACCATGCTCACGTCGCAGGCGGTTTTGCTGCGATGCAATGTAGTCGTTAGTCAAGGTAGCGTTCTAGGACCCACTATATTCATTTTTTTGTGAAATGACCTCCAACGAACAATTTTAGATTATAATTTGATACACAACAGGTATTACAAACATACAAATGGAAATAAATTTAAAACCAATACCGTTAACTACTATGTGGTCTGAATTACTTTGTGTGATTCCGCCAATTTTTGTGTTGAATATCAAATAGTCAAAACAAACGGCTACAATACACGAATAATATATTTGAAAAAACGATTTTTGACACCTTTGACTTTGTATAACTTCGGACGCAATTATGTGACCCTTCTCGTAGGTATGTGACTGTCGAGACAACATATAGAATACCAAACAAAAGGTGAATACAACAATCCAACTTGTTCCCTGACTTTCAGCGGCTACACTACCCTATTTTATATAGCTTTTGGTTAAATTACAGAACTATCAAAAGTTATCTTAAGACAAGAAACTGCAATAGCATCTACAATGTAATTTAAAAAAAAAAAGGTTTGAGGGTGTAGGTATTTGCCACCGAGAGACCTGGGGTAAAAGAAAGACATATTAATGATACTACATACGATATTTTTTTAATGGTCGGGCTATAGGTACACTTCAGGCTAAGTTTATTCAATTTGAAGTGTGCATATAACACGACCATGAACAAATGTTCGGTCGGTGAAGGACAAAATACGGAACTTTTTATGTTTCTTTTTTTAGGAGTCGCAAAAAGACTATCTCGCTCTATCAAAGCGTGTCAGGCCTTTTTAATTTGAGGTTGATGTTTTATCTTTACGTTCTATTACGTACCCCTCATAATTAGTATTGTACGTAAATCCGTTTTCCAGTTTGTTATTCAATCCGTAGTTTCGCCCGAAGAAGCCCACGATTTGGTCTCGATGTTCACGCCATACTCTAAAAAGAAAGTAACCAAGCTCTAACTTACTTTTTTAACAAACTATATCCGTCTTATTATAAAACGCAAACTAACTTTGTTCCTAGGTTTAAACCATTATCCGACCAAATCAAGTTAACTTTTTCAGAGGAGACACTGGCATATTACTAGATGTTAACTTAAGTTGGTCGGATAATGGTTTAAACCTAGTAACAAAGTTAGTCTGCGCTTTGTAATAAGACGTTATCAGTCCAGAGCTACACCAATACAGGATAGATTTGTCCATAATACCCAAAGGCGGATCCAGCTTTGGTGCCACGGGGTTCACATATGATAGTCGTCACTTTATTCTTACTTGAACGCAAAGATAATTTCGCTCTCCTCTGATGGAATAGCATCGTCGTCCGCACTGTACACCGCCTCTGTCTCAATCAGGTCGTACGGCAGGAACCGGTTGCTGAGCGAATTGTGTGCTGCTCGCACCAAGGCTATCGGGACATTGGTGGGCCACCCCTTAGTCGACGGCTTGGGTCCATTGCAAATCACTACGATCTGTAAAAAGTGAAATTGAAGATGTTACCTATATTATTGTAGGAAATGTAAAATAAAAAAAACTAATCAGGAATACAAAAGCAAAAGCAGATTACCTTGTGTAAATAAGGCAGTCTAGAAAGGTTTGATATGGCTTCTTTGAGAGTAGTTGTCCTGTTGTATGTCAGAATAACAACGGTAAAGTTTTCTTTAGGCTGATCTCCTGCCAGCGGGCTGCAGGTTTCATGATAATGCTCAGATACAGACGAGTTCAAGTATCGCACTTCTGGTGGAAGTAGTATAGGATCCCAAGGTAACTCTGGATACGATGCAAAAGGATCCTCCCACGAGTTCCACAATTCATATCCATTTAGTAACCCCACCGTGAAATTTCGTTTATACGTGGTTCGTTGCTTTTTTGCTATATTTAACGCAGCGATTTTCAATGTCTTTCTTTTATGCATTTCATACGATTTTATTCCCTCTTTTTTATGACCCAGAAAGTTGTATATGGACGGGCTCATTGAATCTACCGGTCGTGGTGGAATGTTCAGACGGATGCGGATAACTGCTAAAAGAGTGTCAACGCTCGCTTGGACCGATCCAAGATATTTCTCCCACAACATGCGACCATGTTTTCGGAACGCAAGGATATCTTCATCTATCATGTTTTCTAAAACGAACTTAAGCTCGCTAACCCGTGCCATTGGCAGACGAATCACAGCTTTTCGCCAGTCCAAGACTTCTTCGTAAGGCAATCGGATCCTATCACCGCCAAGTATAACAGGAATTGCTCCTGATTCCAAAGCCTCGTACAGTCTTGTTTGCAACAAGTTTGTCGAAGCGTAAACGTAAGTTCCTGGAGCTATTATGAGCACAAAAGTAGATTTACTCAGATTTTCCGTCCTCCACTTGTGATAGTGACATAAAGGCCAGTCGTCTTTCCATTTCTTTGATAGTTTTTGCACTTTTTTGCATTTGAAACGCATTTGAAGATCACCAATGTTAGACCATTTTATTTGTTTTAATTTTTTTATCAAAGACACGCGTTCTGGGTTCCTTCTCATTACTGAGCTTTGTGAACCCTGAAAACTAAAGAACAAATTACCTCTGGATCATAAGTGTTAACAAAACAAAGAGCATGTCAGGTGCAGATTAGATATTTGTTAAGAATGGATATTAAATAAAATATCTCAATAAATAGATTCTACAGATCTAGAAAGTAATGACAATTATAAATTTTTATCTTCACGTTACGAAGATCAATCAAATAGAAATCAAGACACGAGTTTCTTTTTAGTTTCAATAAAGTCTACTGTAACTGTATAATTTCTGATCAAATCAAAACTATGAGTCTTGTATTGATCAGAAATTATACTTGACTTCATTCATCACGGATTTAGAAAGTTAAGTTGACAGGTCTTCATATCTGGAGAAAAAATAGAGCCTTACTATATTACAAAAAACGAATTAACTGCTTATCTTGATTTCTAACAGCTTTCATCAGTCCACGGAGTATCCGGACCAAAGACCACTTCTATTGAAGAAAAGAATAGATGGCATAGCACAGTCTTAGCCATAGACCTGTGTCTCAAAAGGTACAAAAAATAAAAAGATACCTCAGGAAAATTTTTCTCCTAGCGGGTGCTATAGGTGGAGATAGATACCACACTTCTCCCTTTATAGGACCATGGGCTGGCGGGATGACTACATCGAAGCCTGGTCGGAACTGTTCGTGCGTGAACATGGACTGGGCTATTATCGCAGACCCAGTGCCTGCCGCTAACGTACTATGTCCTAAGTTTAGCAATACGTGATTCTGGCCACCACGCCCCCAATGGGGCAACGTGCTGAGAACCATTTCTTTTAAAATTTTGTATGAACTTTTTGACCTGAAAATAATACTAAAAGTATTATATGTTTATTAAAATTTTGTAGAGAAGTTATAGCAGGAAGCTGCTGGATGAAAAGGGGACATAGCTAAGGACAAGGCCTGCTCTGTCTGCTTAAGGCCTGCAAACCGTAGCCTATGAATAACTTAACAGGAATGTTTTGAAAATCGGTTAATAAATGCAACCTGCAGGAAAACAATGATTTATTTTAAAAAACGTACCTATTTTTTTTCCGAAATGAAAGTTCTGTGATGACGAGAAATATACAGGCTTTTGCCGGGTTTAGGGTAATATAGGTATTAGCGCTCAGGATTTCTTTGATTGGAGCTGTAACGCCTGTATCAACGTTATAAAGTTCATCGAGATCATATACATATATAGGAAACTTGCCAGTGAGAGGACAACGTGTGTAATTAAAGCATGAGAACATTTTGCAGCTGACATCAGGATTGGGATGAGATACGGAGACATAACGTAACGTCTCTTTTGTGGATGATTCCATAAATTCCTCTGACGAAATTTGGAATAGCTCTTTTGCTTCCGAGAGTTTGTCTCTATTACTTTTCACAGTAGACAACGGATTCTGAGAATAGATTTTTTTAATTGTGATTATTTTTGAAACTGATTTGGCCTGCTTTGTTGTGTTAGCGTTAAATTGCATGATGATATCATTCTTTTCCTTCGATGTGTTATCCTGTAAATGATGGATAACCATTAACTTATAAAAATAATCTTTTTTTAATGATGTTTATGTATATAAAGAAAACGAACAGAATCATCACTTACTTTAGCAACGCCCATAATGTTATAACAATATGTTAAAAAGAGGACTACAAGCATAACAATTAACGTTAACAGGCGCCGACACAAATTGTATGTAGGCAGTATATTATACGATTTTTTTTCACAGTGCCGTCCCATTTTTATTAATCTACCTATACCTAGGTATACTATGAATACTATTGATCAACCTTTAAATCATCTTCGAAATTCGTATGATGGTAATAAAATTCAAAGTCCAACTTAATCACTGAAGGTGAAACTTTACTATGTACTTAATTAATATTTAATGACAAATCATTAGCGATAAGAAGTTAATGTTTTGGTTTCTCTGATTGTGAAAGAATATTTACTTATTAGCAAAGATCCAACATAATATATATCGCGAGAAGCATGTCCGTCTCCGCTTCTCCAAAAGTTCTTTCGTCTGTCCGAATAAACTTATCAGATGTTCAGATATCCAGCTTTCCTTGTGTTCTCGCCTACAGGTCGCATTTCTCTACTCATCATCATCATCATCATCAGGTCTTTCTGTCTCCACTGTAGGACCACGACCCCTTTCTGTTCTACCAGAGCCATATTTGGCCAGAGCAGCCAGAGGACTTGGCCTACACTCTCCTCGCTGGCCAGACAAGTTGGAGAGGTCTCATTGATGTTTATAAGCTTTGTTGAGCTTGTTTTTCCTAAGTCGCCTTGTACGACATCCTCGGGAGGACTTGGAGTGGTCCTATTCTACTCTGCAGGATACCACACGACATATTTCTCTACTGATTCTCGTAAAATGCAAGAAGTTCTTAATTTTTTGCAAGCTCGCGAAGTCAACAGCTCATAGAGCCACTAGTATATTAGGTAGGTGCAGAACGCTTCTCGAATGGCGGCCAGGTACCAACAAGCGAAGCATAGGACACCTACCTATAATTATAGTCGTCGGACAGCAATGTTGAAGAGAAACGCTGGATGTTGGTCGTTTGGAAATCCTTTGTCCAGCAGTGGAATCCCTGTTGCTGATAAGATAATGTATTTCGGGGGATGATATCCATCATCAAAGACTGAATCTACCCATCAATACTTTGTACGGTTTGACAGGCGCATATGTAACCTACATGTTGGAAACCAGTAATTATTAAAAACAAGCTTTTATCTAAAGATTCTCCTCAAGGCGAATAAAACGAGCCCAATCTAGATTGAATTGCGTCGTTTCTTTACAGAGTTCCTCTGGCCAATCTCCAGCTCCATTATCAGATCAGCTCCACGTCATGATAACACTTCATTGTCAGGCGATATACGTACGCGCGCCAAATTTCAGCCAGCCGAGCGGGGTGAGCGGCGACCACGCAATTTTTTCCTTAGGTACATATATAAACTCGTGATACTTACCTTTCGAACGGATTGTCTAAATTGAATGATGCAGTTTATAAAGATATTGAAACAGTGTTGAATATAAAGTAATTTATTAAATGTTTAAAATAAAATAACACTTCTTGTGACATAATTATAATAGTTAGACATATGCTATATTTTGTGCTACATTATTTTATTCTATCATCATAGTTAACAAATACGAATTTAAGGAATATTTTAAATCGTTTTTCACACGTTGGGTTACATTATTGAAGTTTGAGTAAGGATTCCTAATTATATTAAATACCTTTATATAATTTAGCCCATGCCACTCAGGGATAGCGTAGCTTTCCAACGGTAAAAGATTTTTTTAAATCGGTTCAGTAGTTTCTACTCTAAACAAACAATCACATCTTCCTCTTTATAAATTTAGTTTAGAAGTTAAGATTGCCTATCATTATCATCATCTTCCTCGCCTTATCCCTATTTGGGGTCGACTCTGTATGTCAACTCCCTCCACAGTTTTCTATCATTTACCATATTTGTACTAACAGCAGTGGAATCCCTGCTGTTAGTACAAATATGGTAACTAAGATTGCCTATATTATTCACTTGTACAAATTAAATATACAAGATGACTGAAAAGTCGGTGTGTTAAAAGTAGTATAAATATAAACACATGAATACTTGCAAATCACCTTACAAATTACAATACATATTACCTACTAAATGCTTCCTTTTTGTCATGAATTTCGTCTTAGATTGTTTTGTTTCCATTTGTTGTACCGAGTTTGTTCCGAGCCAAATGTTCAGATAAGATTTTTTCTTTTCCAGCGCCTCATCAGACACAATGGCTGCCTATAAAAAATCTGTCAGAGCGATGCATGTTAGCCTCGCTGTCATTTTCGTATGGACAACCAAGCGTCTTGCAGTGACGCTTTCCATTCCACCAAACTGTCATCAGGAAAAACTTCAGCAGCTATGATATTCTCAGACGCAGTAAACACCAAACCAATATTATATATAAATACATAGGTCTTTGTTACCACGAAACATTACATGTCCCATATTTGACCGCGTATCATATTCTCCCAAAACCAGAACTTCGCTTTTGGAAAAGTCTCCACGCGATAATGTGTGTTAATTAGAGGATTGTATCCTATTACCTGGAACGATATTTAATTTTTTTGATTAAAACTAACGTGAGATACAGTCATTATTATATTTGAGGTCGAAACATGTCGGCAGTTGCTGACTCTATACGTGAGTAACCTGTTCACTAAATATAATAATGCTAAGTATTTAAATTCTTTTAAAGTAGCTCTGTAGCTCGTTGGATAGGTAGTAATTTGTAAAAAACAACTTTTTCATTTGGTAAAAAGTATTTTTATCTTTAGATAGACAGAGAACACGTGACTGCCTCCATGGACCAGTGGTGGTCAAGGCGTTCGACTTGTGATCCGGAGGACATGGGTTCGAATCCCATTAGGAAGCATACTTTGTGAAAAGTGGTTTCAAGTCTAGTTAGGATATGCGCGGCTTGAATCACCTAATTATCCGAAAAGAAAGATTAGGCACGTATAAACATTGGGTCCAGAATGTGCTGTCTAGTGTTTGATCACCGAACAACCCAAGGATTGTTTCTGGTTTACCCTTTAAGTTGCGGAAGTCAGACGGCAGTCGCTCTGTATAAAAACCAGTAACCTCGTCAAATCTCCTTGGTTAGGCAGCGGACCCCAGACTCTGAAGCATAACCTACTGATGAGGATGCAACCGGGAAAATACGATGATGGTGAACCGTGAAAGTGTGTCTTAATTACCTTAGAAAAGAAGTCAATACAAGCCTTTCGATTTTGGTAGTGAGAGCTTCTGGCAGATAATCTACGGTATGAAGGGATTGTATTCTCTTTTTCCTCGGCCCATTCTGATGTAACCTGAAAGTACAGAGGACTAAAATTAAGTAATATCGATAAGTATCGATTTATTTATTTTGACATTAGGGTAAATCGGGCTTATAGGGGCAGCAAGTAAGAAACACAGGAATGTGGTAACAGCGCAGCCTCAGATACAGTAACAGTGAATGAACATAAAGTACTTAGTTAAGAAAAAAGTAATAAATAACATTCAACACTAAGCAATAAGCGTAATGTGTTGGAAATGTGGAAACATGGCAAACAACCATTTCCCATTTTTGAATTATTTTGTACTTTCGAATGCAAAATTCTTTTTTCTCAGCATCATCGGTTAACCAGTAGAAAATACCACTTACGTTGTATTATAGTTACATTGTATTATAATATGCCGTGTGCTTTCCGGCAGAGTAGAATAGGACCACTCCAAGTCTTTCGTGGCTGTCGTTGAAGGCGACTTAGGAATCACAACCTAAACAAAGCTTATAAACATCAATGAGGCCTCTCCAATCCGTCTTGCCAGCGTGGAGAGTGTATGCCAAATCCCCAGGCCATTTTTATGGCTCTGGTAGTACAGAGAGGGTCGTGCTCCTGCAGTGGAGACTAAAAAATACCTAAAGATGATAGTTAAATAAATATATAAACAATATGAAAAGGGCAGCGTAGGCATGAATCATTTGCAAGTTTTGATCCCAATAAATAGTTTGGTAGTCTAGTCATCTAGTTTGTTGGTAATATATAGATAATGCAAGATATTTTTTGCAAAAAGAAGAACTTAGGCTTAGTTGAAAGGAATTAGAAAAGTATCATCATCGTCATTAAGACTTTATAGCCTTCACTACAAGAGGTACTACTACTGGACCTCTCTGTACTACAAGAGTCATACTTGGCCAGAGCAGCCAGCTAATTTCCTAAGTCGCCTTCTTTGACACCCATGGAAAGACTTGGAGTGGTCCTATGGTTTAAGGCAGAAGCCTTGCCAAAGACAAAGTATAATAGCTACTAAAGTACCTCAATGGGCGGCTTATGTCGTGTGGTTTCCGGCGCAGAGTAGAATAGGGCCACTCCAAGTCCTCCCGTGGATGTCTTAGAAGGCGCCTTAGGATATACAAGCTAAACAAAGCTTATAACTATCAATGAGACCTCTCCAACACGTCAGGCCAGCGAAGAGAGTGTAGGCCAAGTCCTCTGGCTGCTTTGGCCAAGTATGGCTCTGGTAGTACAGAGAGGGTCGTGCTCCTGCAGTGGAGACAGAAAGACCTGTTGATGATGAAGAAGTACCTTAATGGGCGGCTTTCTAGTGATGTGTGCGACCAAGAAGTTCATAGCGATGTCTTCGCAGTTGTTGTGCTTGTCGACGAACTGTCGCACGGAGACCGGCAGCTGGCGCCAGTAGGCCCACAAGTAGTAGCGGTGGATGAACGCTGCGCCTGTCAGCGCCATGCTCACGTCGCAGGCGGTTTTGCTGCGTTGGAACGTAGTCGTTAGTCAAGGTAGGGTTCTAGGACCCACTTTATCCATTATTTTGTGAAATGACCTCCAACATCATTTCGCGGATGATTTTAACTGTTTTTTCATCGTTTGTATGGATCAATGAACAATATTACATTATAATTTGATACACAATAGGTATTATAAACATACAAAAGGAAATAAATTTAAAACAATACCGTTAACTACTATGTGATCTGAATTACTTTGTGTGATTCCGCCATTTTTTTTGTTGAATATTCTATATTAATAGCTAATACAAACGGTTACAATACACAAATAATATATTTGAAAAACTGATTTTTGACACCTTTGACTTTGTTTAACTTCGGACGCAATCATGTGACCCTACTCGTATGTGACTTTCAAGTCAACATTTAGAATACCAAACAAAAGGTGAATACATAAATCCAAGTTGGCCCCTGACTTTCAGATGCTTCCCTATAAGCTTTTGGTTTAATAACAGAACTGCAGAGGTTGTCGCAAGACAATAAACTGCGATAGCATCTACAATCTCCAATGCAATTAAAAATACAAGGTTTGAGGGTGTAGATTTGCCACCGAGCGACCTGGGGTAAGAGAAAGACATATTAATGATACTACGTATTACGTATATATTGTTCGTAGTCGGGCTATAGGTACACTTCGGTCGGTGATTTTAGGAGTCGCAATAAGACTATCTTGCTCTATTAAAGCGTGTCAGGCCTTTTTGGTTTAAAGTTGAACTGTTGATGTTTTAATTTTACGTTCTATTACGTACCCCTTGTAATTAATATTGTACGTAAATCCGTTTTCCAGTTTGTTATCCAATCCGTAGTTTCGCCCGAAGAAGCCCACGATTTGGTCTCGATGTTCACGCCATACTCTAAAGAGAAAGTAACCAAGCTCTAGTTTACTTTTTTAACAAACTATATCAGTCCACAGCTGCACCAACACAGGAAAGATTTGTCCATAATACCCAAGGGCGGATCCAGCTGTGACGATGTGATTTATTTAAAAGAAACAATATTAAGGATAACAAACTTTTTAGTTCAATTATTAACAATTTAGCTAATTAACACTGAAAAGAGTCATAGAGAGGGGTAGTGGGTTAGAAGCCACGAGATTCGTTGATCCAGAGTAGTACTTAGCTTTGGTGTACAGCAGCCCGGCTTCCAAAAGCAGTCGAAAGAGGACGAGGACCAGCTCGCTGCCGTTTATATATGGGCCGCGCGGAGGTGCGGTGCGTGTGGGAGGGCGTCCGCCCGCCGTTCAGCCCGTCGTCACATAGCGTTGGTACCAGGGGGGTTCACATTTCTTACTTGAACGCAAAGATAATTTCGCTCTCGTCTAATGGAACAGCATCGTCGTCCACACTGAACACCGCCTCTGTCTCAATCAGGTCGTACGGCAGAAACCGGTTGCTGAGCGAATTGTGTGGAGGTTGCACCAAGGCTATCGGGACATTTGTGGGCCACCCCTTAGTCGACGGCTTGGGTCCATTACAGACCACCACGATCTGTAAAGAGTAAAATTGAGGCCATTCGGAAATTATAGACATGCTTTGTATAAAAAAATATGCCAGCAGACTAGGACACAGTGGGCTTATCACCTGCTTGCCCGAAAACTACGATTCCCGAAACCAATACAGTAAAGCGGCCCTCTGCTTCACCCAGGGGACGTAGGACAATAAAATGTAAAAAAATTGTATAAAAAAAACTGTAGGTAAGTAGGTAATCTAGGAAAATTAATAAAATCAAATGAAATAATTCTTGTAGTTTTGAAAATCAACATTTTTAGATTTTTGCTCATATTTAGAAATGGCTAACGCCATTGCTCATATTTAGAAATGGCTGACGCCATTCCTAAATAATTCTTGTGGAAAAAGTTTGAACGAATGAATAAAAAATTCTTCATTGCACCAATACAAAAAACATTAAAAACAGCTTTATAAAATATACA
This sequence comes from Acrobasis consociella, assembly GCA_963555685.1. Taxonomy (NCBI): domain Eukaryota; kingdom Metazoa; phylum Arthropoda; class Insecta; order Lepidoptera; family Pyralidae; genus Acrobasis; species Acrobasis consociella. The sequence goes on from OY743118.1 coordinate 4,027,859, forward strand.
TTAGGTACGAAGGGTGGTCTTATCGCTTAGACTGTGGCTTAGACCAATCTCCTTCAGACAACCGATGGATGGAGACGAATGTAGGCACGTCAGAAATGACGCTGGGGCAAAGAAAACCTTAAATAGAAAGTTAAGTTAGTAGATAGTTTCTCTCTAGATTTTATTGATCATATTTATTTAGACTCTACGGTTGTGGGGGTCCTAGGGGATGTTAAATAAGTGTGGACTGTATTACTCAAGGGCTGGTTTATTACGTCGCCGTAAAATACAAAATAACACAAGCCCAACGTCCGCGGTGGTCTTGAATAGTAGGGAAGTGTGGTCGGCTGCTGGGAGGGCCTGCGTCCGGCGCTTCCTCAGCCCCCGGACCCCGCAGCTACTCCGCTGGTGGGGCGAAATCGCCTCGACATACTCCCCGCGTTGAAGAGGCTGGCCTGCTGGATCTTCAAATATCAGGTGAGCCTGGAAGTGGGCAGATGTTGTTAAAGGCCCTTCGTATGGTTCCCCTTTTTGTCCTAATGTCGGCAACCCGAGAGATATGGTCATTGCCCGGATAGACCTTGATCACCCGTCCTAGTGACCAAAGCAACGGTGGAAGAGACCTTTCCTTTAAAAGAACTAAGGATCCTACTTGAAGGCTGTCGTTTGAGGTATGCCACTTAGTTCTTTGTTGGAGTAGAGAGACATATTCTGTGCTGAATCTTTGCCAGAAATGCTACCTTATGAGTTCTATTCTCTTGAATCTCTCGAGACTTGAAATGTTTCTCTCTGTTACTACTGGATGTGGAATCGACAACAGTGGCCGTCCAATCAGGAAGTGAGCAGGAGTTAAGGGACAAAGGTCGAAGGGATCTGAGCTTAATGGAGTAAGGGGACGTGAATTTAGGATTGCTTCTACTTGCGTCAGGCATGTAGACATTTCCTCATACGTGAAGTTAGTAAGTTGAAGTAACCTTCTAAGGTGGTGCTTGGTAGCACGAACCTATGCCTCAGCCAAGCCATTAAAATGGGGCGTGAACGCGGGAACAAAGATAAATTTTACGCCTTCTTGTTCAATGTCAGCTGCAACATTGCATTCAACTAAAAAGCGTTGCAATTCGTTACTTGCACCGACAAAATTTGTGCCGTTATCCGATGTGATTGTTTGAGGTTTTCCCCTACGAGCCACGAAACGTTTAAGAGCAGCTAAATAAGCCTCTTTGGTAAGGTCTGTAACGAGCTTCAGATGCAAAGCTTTAGTCGCGGAGCAAACAATAATACAAATATACGCCTTATTAAGTTGGCATCCTCTGCCTCGGCGGTTAGCTACCATCACTGGTCCTGCATAATCGGCAAATCAATTAAGAAATGGGAATATCAACTCTGTCCTAGATTGAGGCAGTTGTCCCATAATAGGTTGAACAGTAGAAGACTTGAGTCGAAAACATTTTAAGCAATTTTTTGTTACAAATTTCGCTAAATTCTTGCCTCCCAAAGGCCAATATGTCTGACGTATGGTAGACAACAGAAGCTGTGGTCCAGCATGAAATAAATTAAGATGATACATATGAAATAAGATTTTTGCTATATTATGTTTTGCACAAAGAAGAATTGGATGTTTAATGTCATAACTATAAGGAGAATTCTTGAGCCTACCACCAACACGCATGATACCATTAGAATCTAAGAATGGAGCAAGTGAAATTAATCTATTTTTCTTTGGCAGTGAGGTATTTGATTTAATAATATTGTATTCATCAGGGAACATTTCCTGTTGAGCTACACGTATGATAAGGTTATGTGAATTACTCAATTCTTCACATGAAAGATGATTTGTATTTTTATTTATTTTATTTTTACAGTTGTGTATAAATCTTTGTAAATAGGCTATGACCCTTTGTAAGTGTGTAAATTTAGAATATTTTTTAATTAAATGTGTAAATATATTGTCTGTTTCTTTATCATTTTTATTGTCGTGAATAACTAAGCAAGAAGTGAGATCGGGAAGGTCGTGTTTCGATGTGTTATTGGGGAATTTCGGCCAGTCACGTTCATCCTTTCTTAAGAAAGATGGACCTGACCACCACAACGACAAGTTGCTGATATGATCAGCCTTCACCCCGCGGGAAAATTAGTCCGCCGGGTTCTCTTTGGAAGGCACATAACCCCATGTACAAGTACCAGTAATTTCTTGGACCTCGTTTACTCTGTTACGCACAAACTGTTTGAGTTGGTTGGAAGGTGTCGACAACCATCCTAAGACTATAGTGGAGTCGCACCAAAATCGACACATGTCGACCTTTAGTTTAAGAGAGCCTAGCACCTTTTTATAAAGTCTAGCGCCTAAGAGTGCTCCACATAATTCTAAACGGGGAATGGTCACGAGCTTAGACATAAGAGCAATTTTATTTTTAGAAATTAAGAGCTGAACGTGTACTTTCCCTGAATATGAGATTGACCTAATGTAAGCACATGCACCGTAAGCGCTTTCTGAAGCATCTGTAAAAATATGAATTTCTATTAACTGAGATGAATCTTGAAGAACCCACCGAGGTATTTTTAAGTTGTTAAGAAATGGTAAAGATTTTGCAAATGAAGACCATGATTCAAAAATCTCGGGTGAGACTTCTTCATCCCATGCGCATTTGTTAGCCCATAGCTTCTGCATTATTAACTTAGCTATAACGATGCACGGGCCCACAAGACCTAAAGGGTCAAATATTTGACTAATAACGGAGAGAATGTGCCGTTTTGTCACAGGTGTATGTACTGCATTTATGTTGATTGAAAAAGATAAAGTGTCTGAAATACATAACCAATAAAGACCCAAAGTTTTGGAAGGTGTGTTGTCATTATTATCTGAAAGATCTAAAAAAATATTGGAAGCTGTGTTATCTGAAACTAATTCGTTGAGAATTTGAGCGTTGTTCGACTGCCATTTTCTCAAGTTGAACTGAGCAGAAGATAATGCGGCCGCAACGCCCTTGCAAAGTTCAATGGTGGCGTCAGTCGTCGATGCACCGCTCAAATAATCATCGACATAAAAGTCGTGTAAGATGCTTTCTCTAACGTCGTCATTATCTACAGTAGATGCAAGGCTAACCAGACACTTGGTCGCAAGATATGGAGCAGAAGCAGTGCCATAGCTTACCGTGTTAAAAGTGTAGGTTTTTAAAGGATCTGTAGACTTGTATCTAAATACAATTTGTTGTAAGGAACGTTGAGAAGAAGTGACTTCAATTGCTCTGTACATTTTCTCAATATCGGCGCATACAACGTAACGGTGTTGACGGAATCTTAAAAGTATGGCTAGCAACTCGTCTTGCACCGTAGGGCCTACCATTTGTATGTCGTTGTAAGAAATACCTGAAGTGGTAGTGGCCGAAGCGTCAAAGACGGTGCGCAACTTTGTTGTGGTACTCGACTCACGTATTACGCCGTGATGAGGAATAAAATAATTAATTGAATCTTTATTAGGAAGAAAATACTTATTTTCACTCATATGGCCCAGTGCCTCGTACTCACGCATAAAATCTAAGTATTTTTGGGCAAAAACTGGGTCACGTTGAAATTTTCGCTCAAGAGATAAAAACCTAAGTTTAGCCATTTGAAAAGAATCACCCAAAACGCTGGGGTCCTGCTTGAGAGGAATGGTAACAATAAAACGACCGTCGCTATTGCGTTTAGTATTAGTACTAAAGCTATGCTCACACGCACGTTCCTCCGCAGATAAAGAATGAAGTGATGGGATACTATAGAGTTCCCAAAAACGAGATAAAGCACTGTCTGTGTTTTGAGTAATAAGGCATTGACTTTGTGTGTGTGGTGACCCTAATACATGTCCCGTAACCAGCCAACCTAATTCACTTTCGTGTAATTGTGGTAGATGTTTGCCTAAGATAATTTTTTGGTTACCTAAAACTTGCCAAAATATGTCGGCCCCAATTAGAATCTCAACGGCTGATGGGATATTGTAAGAAGGATCTGATAAGTGAATTCCTGGTGGAATATGTATGTGTTTGACGTCAATGTATGAAACTGGTACAGCTGTGGTGACATTTTCGAAGATATTACAGTGTAAGTCAGCCTTAAATTCACTATGAAATGACTCAATAGTTAAAATGCAACTTTCTGTTTGATACAAGATTGTTAAAACCAGACACCGTTGAGCTCACATTCCGCCGTGGTAAACCCAGCTTAGTGCATAAGGCTTCAGACACGATGTTTATGCCACTACCGTTGTCAAGAAGTGCCCTAGCGGTGTGTTTGTTGCCCTTGCTGTCAACTACCTTGACCAACGCTGTGCAAAGGAAGACACGCGCGGAAGTGGCATGCTGAACAGCATCGGATGCCAGTACTATACCTTCTGATGCCGAAGATGACGATTTAGAAGCACTAGAATCATGTTGCTCTAAGTGTAAAAGAGTGTTATGCTTAACCTTACAATATTTGCAATGAGAAAGTTTACAAGTTTTCACTGAATGCCCAGGACGTAAACAATTAAAACACACTTTGTACTCTTTCACTTTTTCAATGCGTGACTCAATGGGAAGACTTCTAAATGATTCACATGTAAATAAATAATGATTTTGATTACATAAATTGCACTTGATTACCTTTTTATTTGATGAATTGCTTAGATCTGTGTTGTTTATGACCAAACTTTTTGATTTGTAAGTTTCTGATTTAGTTTTATGTGTTTTGTGTTCTTCCATAGTTTCCAATAATTCTGCTCGCTTATTTAAGAATGATAAAAACTGTGTAAGTGTAGGTGATGTAGACGAGGACAATTGTGTGTTCCTATGTTCTTCCCAATGGCGACCTGTAACACTGTCAAGTTTGGTGGACATCATGTAAATTATTAATGTATCCCAGTGCTGGGTAGGTTCGTTAAGTGTGGCTAATGCCCTAAGATTTTTATTTATCACGTCTACAATAAAGCGAATAGATGTACTTGATTCTTTACTTATAGGTTCAACGTTAAATAATGATTGTAAGTGATTGTTTATCAATAAACGGCTGTTATCGTAACGTTCACATAAGAGATTCCATGCGATGTCGTAATTATCAGCTTTTACATCTATATTTTTGATCACCAAGGCTGCATTGCCCTTTAGGGAGGCACGAAGATAGTGAAACTTACTTATTTTATCTAAAGACGTATTATGTATCAAAGATAAAAAAGAATCCTTGAACTGGAGCCAATGCTGCAGGTCACCGCTGTACTCATTTAAAGAAATTTTTGGAAGTTTTACCAAGCTTATTGATTTTAAATTTGTAGTTGACTGTGCATCACCAAAGCTCACTACAGACTCTTCCCGTTCCTTCCCTTTGGCGAGTAGGCTGCGTCCCAAGGCCACCAGTGGGTAAAAATCATTGTCAAACTGCTCACGTTCCACTGGGTTCCCTTCATCCCGGGGCTCGTCGGAAAGAACCTCGATGTCGGTCTGTAACGCATCAAAGTCATCACGTAAACACTCGAATTTATTTAATCGGCACTCTAAATCGATACACTGTAGGTCACTAAGGCTTTGCACTTCTCTAATTAGTTTAAGATAATTGCTAAAAATAGTCACCTTCGATTTAATAGCAGAGCGTTTTTTAACTAAAGTTTTAAGCGTGCTTTCTGACATTTTGTTTGCAAAGTGCAGCTAAGATTGAGGTTATGCTTATGGGCAATGAATCGAAGTAAACAGGTTATGAATCACCGATAGCCGATAGATAGGTATCTGCGAGGCGACCCTTTTGCAGTGCGAACAAAGAAACACAGGTGTTGTTTACGAGCAAGCGGCTATGAATCGGTGCAGTATGGATATGTATAGGTAGCTATAACAAGATGATGATAACTTAATTGCTACTTATGAGAAATGAATGCATAGACAGACACAAGTTGTAGCAAATGTTTACCAAAAAATTTAAGAAAAAAAAGAGAAATGGATATGGATATAATTAAGGACACGGGATATGATTAGAGGATGGAAAGAAGAAAGGAATTATGAAGGGATTCGTATTGGAACGGACTCACCGTGTGCGATTGTACCACTTTGATTAATTCCTCCGGTTAATGTTCCTCTTATTATCCGATTCTCCTGTTTCCAGATAGGATTCCATGTATTTTATATCCAATTTTCCAGTTTCCGATGATTCCAGGCAAGTGTTATGTAACCTGCGCGTGGCGTAAGTGCGTGACCAAAGTCCACGGAGATTGAAGCGCGTTACTAAGACGTATTTACGACGGGATTTTTTCCGCGATAGGACCAATTTATGTGGGGGTCCTAGGGGATGTTAAATAAGTGTGGACTGTATTACTCAAGGGCTGGTTTATTACGTCGCCGTAAAATACAAAATAACACAAGCCCAACGTCCGCGGTGGTCTTGAATAGTAGGGAAGTGTGGTCGGCTGCTGGGAGGGCCTGCGTCCGGCGCTTCCTCAGCCCCCGGACCCCGCAGCTACTCCGCTGGTGGGGCGAAATCGCCTCGACAACGGTATTAATCGTGTTTTTGTTAACTTTGAAACCCCATTTTCTAAAATACTTTAGGAGCTATGAAAAAAAAATATTCGGAAATATAAGTTGTTAAAGTTAACAAAAAGATAATTATTTTTAAATTAGTGTCGGTCCATTTATCTCTTTTATTAGTAAACCCTATTCAGCTCTAATAGTTTTTCTTTAATCTTTGATAAATACTACGTTGGTACTTATGCCGTGATTTTTTCCCGTGTACACAACCGCTTGTAGATAAAGGTAATAAGAGAGGGGTCTCTTATTAAAGAAAAACTATTAGAGCTGAATAAGGATTACAATAAAAGAGATAAATGGACCGACACTAGATTTTAAAATAATTGTCTTTTTGTTAAAAAAAGAATTGATCGTAGAGCAAAAATTAATATTTTTAGTATGTTCATCTGGACAACACAAGGTATAACTGTGCCAATTTTCAAAACTACACAAATTAATTAATTTAACCTGATTGAAGTATTAACTTTATAAAAAGCAAATAAAAATACAAACGACCCAAAGAGCAACTGAATAAGAAATGAAACTAAGGTCATAGATGCTCTACAACACGCAAGAAGGAAAAAATGGAAATGGGCCGGATATTTAGTACGCGCCAAAGATAAGAAATGGACCAAACTAGCTACCATATGCAAAGGACCAACAGGCAAAAGAAAAAGAGGAAAGCCTAGGGAACGCTGGATCGACGCAATTGTTAAATTAGCCGGAATGGACTGGACAAAAAAGGCACAAGACAGGAAAATGTGGAACCAAACGGAGGAGGCCTCTACCCGTTAAGGGGTCAATAATTTAATTAATATATAATATTTCTATTAAATATTAAATTCTGATTTCATTTACTAAGACATTACAAATTTTAATCTAATTTACAATTTAATATTTTAATCAAATTTAATGGTATTAAATATGCAAGCATGTGCAATGAGTTATGGAATAAAAAGACTTTTTTAATTTTTATTTAATTTAAAGTATTCACTGGAAATACAAAAGCAAAAGCTCGTTACCTTGTGTAGATAAGGCATCTTAGAAAGCCTCGATATGTCATCATCCAGTAAAGTTTTCCTTTTGTATGTCAGAATAATAACGGTAAAGTTTTCTTTGGGCCAATCTCCTGCTAGCGGGCTACAAATATCATGATAGTTCTTAGATACTGACGAGTTCAAGTATCGCGCTTCTGGCGGTAGTATAGGATCCCAAGGCAACTCTGGATACAGGGCAAAGGGATCTCCCCACAAGTTCCACAGTTCATATCCATTCAGTAACCCCACCGTGAAGTTTCGTTTATACGTGGTCGGTTGTACATTTAACGCAGCGATTTCTTCTGACGTTTCAAAAGATTTTATCTCCTTTGTATCATTACCTAGATAATCATACATGCGCGGAATTTTCGACTTTACCGGTCGTGGTGGAAGATTTAGACGCGTGCGGATAACTGCTAATAGTGTGTCCACACTCGCTTGCAACGAACCAAGATATCTCTCCCACAACATGCGACCATGTTTTCGCAACGCAAGGATGTCTTCATCTATCATGTTTTCCAAAACGAACTTAAGCTCGCTAGCACGCGCCATTGGAAGACGAATTACAGCTTTTCGCCAGTCCAGGACTTCTTCGTAAGGCAAACGGATCCCATCGCCGCCAAGTATGACAGGAATTGCTCCTGATTCCAAAGCCTCGTACAGTCTCGTTTGCAACATGTTTGTCGAGGCATAAACGTAAACTCTTGGAGCAATTATGAGCGAAAAAGTAGAAATCTGCAGCCTACTCCTCCTTGACTTGCGATTGTCACTTAACGACCATTCGTCAATGCGATACTCTAATAGTCTTTCCTCGTCTTTGCTGTGGAAACGGAGGTGCAAATCATGAATGTGAGACCTATCTACATCGTATTTTATATTCTACAACATACCTAATATTGCCGGGAAAGTTTACGCGTATACTGCCTAAAGTTTCTGAAAATCCTGGGAGTGGCACATCCCTAGGCTATCGTAATAATTATTTGATTGTTGATGTCTGTTTGCTTATTTTTATTTAGGTTTACAAATATTTGCCAGCAAAAATGTAAACTTAGACTTGTCAATTCGTATGTTCCCATACAACGGGTAGATTCGGAGAAATACCATACTATTTTGTGGAATGTTATGCTGTTTCAAAAGCTACTAGAGAATAATAAGATACCTTAGTAAATGTATCCTAGCTGATGATATAGGTGGAGATATATTCCACACTTCTCCGTTTATAGGACCATGGGCTGGAGGGATTACTACATCGAAGCCTGGTCGGAACTGTCTGTGTGTGAACGTGGACTGGGCGATAATCGCAGATCCAGTACCTGTCGCTAACGTACTCTGTCCTAAGTTTAGCAGAACGTGATTGCGGCCATCACGCCCCCAATGGGGCAACGTGTTGAAAACTATTTTGTTTGATTCTATTGACCTGCAAATAGTCGTTATGTGTACTTATATTAAAATAGAAGCTTAGGGCAAACTTGTCTACTATATAAAAAGTGGGCACAGCTAGAGATATTAAGGCCTGCTCTGTCTGCTTTAGGTACCTTCCGATGCAAACCACAGCATATGATTATCCTCAGGCAACAATGTGGCCTGCCCTATATCGTAACACTCCCATAAAGACGAGACGTCATGTACTTGTGCTTTCTCCCTTGGGCATAATCTACTTCTCTACAAATATTTTCTATCGCGATATATCTTTAACTACCCAAATCTTAACTGCCCTTCTAACTATAACCACCTTAAGTGCATATAGCGGGAAATCGAGAAAAAAACCCATAAAGCTTTTTACTTTCTTTTTACGATCATCAAGAAATTAGGTACGTAAAAAATGTCTAATCTATTAACCATTACCCGTGAATTTCGAATTTATCCGACAAAAAATTCCGTGCCCAATTTGGGATTATCTTAGAGAATCCAAGGTCTTTTTGTAATTTCAGTATAAAAATTCACTGTCGGATAAATCCGATATTTGCGCTGGGATGTAGATTTTTGAACATAGTTTCCGATGAAATATAAGTGCCTGGATAATAATAATAATAATTTATATTAATACGTACAAAAAACATGTTACATTTTGGAAGTACCTATTATTAAGTGATTGAAGAAAGCCTAGGCCTTAAGGCCATACCCAAATTTTCCGGGGTCCAGTGGCGCCGCCATTTAAAATAAATCATTTAAAAGGAAACGGAGATATCATTCAAAATTGTGTCTTGGTCAAGCCCTAGATAACCCTTAAAACTATTTTATGAACTACTGTTTATAATTTAAAGTGCGAACGTGAAGCTTTTCTACGCACATTAGCTAAAAGTGGCCGTTTTTCGCAAATGTGCGTAGAAAAGCTTCACGTTCTCACTTTAAACTACAAAAAGTAGTTTAAAAAATACTTTGAATGGGTATCTAGAACTTGACCAAGACACAATTTTAAATGATATCTCCGTTTCCTTTTAAATGATTTATTTTAAATGGCGGCGCCACTGGACCCCGGAAAATTTGGGTATGGCCTTAACGCACTTACGGTGGTTATTTGTAGTAAAATATTGGATCGAATCATTGGTGTCCTAGACATAAGTCAAATGATTTCATAGTTAGAGATTACTTAGCTGACAAATAACAATATTTCCCAGATTTATTGGTCTTTATGGTTGTTATGATTTTGCCATCGAAAAAAAATATAGAAATAATATGTAGGGCCAATTATTTGATGTTGAAAAAAAAATTCTTACATATCTTTGTCCCTATACGGAAGTTCTGTGATGACGAGAAATATACAGGCCTCTGCCGGGTTTGGAGTAATATAGTTATTAGCGCTCAACAACTCTTTGATAGGAATTGTGACGCCTTCATTACCATTATAAAGTAAATCACGATTATATACATATATGGGAAACCCGCCAGTGAGAGGGCATCGTGTGTAATTGAAGCATGAGAACATTCTGCAGTCGATATCAAAAGTAGGACCAGACACGGGGACATAACTTGTTTGTATGTATACTTTATCATTTTCCTTCTGCGATGTGTTATCCTGCAAAAGATTACCTTTCATTAGATACTTTTTACAATTACTTTCGAAATCTGCTGCAAGATAAATAAAAAATATATAGGGACAAATTGCACTGATTCAGCTAGCCCCAAAGTAAGTTCGAGACTTGAGTTTTGAGATACTAACTCAACGATACTAAATTTTATAGCGAATACATATATAAACATCCGAAGGCCAGGACAATTTGAAAAATGCCATTTCTCAACTTGCCCTGTCCAGGGATCGAAACTGGGACCTCTGGGTAGAGGACTACTATGGTGACCACTACGGTAATTTGTTATTTTTAATTATAATACTTGCCTTGGCACTACCCATATCGTTACAGCAATATGTTATGGCAAGTATAAAAATCAGTGTTAATAGGAGACCCTGTGTATTATTATTCAACATTAATCGTTTAAAGTATCTTATCTTCAACTTCTGCTTCAAAATATCTCTCCATAGACATCTACCGATGGATATTTCATTTTTTAGTGGCATTTTGTCATCCAAATAGTAAGTACTTATTTCCATTTGTCGTTATGTCGTTCCATTTAACAATCTTTTATTTTTTTCTGTCCCGTTGTCTGTCGTTCTGTCTGTAATCAAATCTTGCAAGTTAAATTTGACCCACGTCCCGGTTTCCTATTGAGCTGAAATTTTGCACGCATACGTATATTGCGTGACAATGCAATAATTATAATGACATGGAGCTGATCTGATGATGGAGCCGGAGGATGGCATGGCCATAGGATTTGATAGGAAGTCTGTAATGAAACGACGCAATTTCATCAAATTAGGGCTCGTTTAATTCATCTTGAGGAGTCTTTAGATAAAAGCTTGTTTGTTTTTTGGAACGTAGTTCCTTATCGCGCGTTGCGAAAGGAGGCTAGACGAAAAAAATTAAGACCAAAAGTTGTAACGACACTTTTTGGTACCTATAGTTGTAAGCCGTGCGGTGTGCGCCTGTGTCTCTGTACGCTTGTAACTAAAAAACTACTGGACAGATTTTGTTGCAGTTTTCACTATAAGATAGATCGTTTATTCCGGATGGTTTATGTGTATAATTTGTATGTATTTTATTTATATTAACTAAACTTTTTGTAAAAAAAGTGATTTCGGACACTGCAGTTAGGCACTTTCAGAGCTAACGCTGGCTAAGATTTAAAAGATATATAAAAACAATGTATCAGAAAGTTGTAGGTCTCTAAAAAGTCTACAAAAAAGTCCGCGATAGCATATGTCTATCTCCTAAGGTTAGATCACAATAACAATTTTTATGTTTATGCCACGCGTGCAAGTTTTAAATAATATTTTCACCGACAGGATATTAATCCTTATCCTTTTTAATATTTTAGATACCTTGGTTTTTTAAAGTAGATTAACATTGTCCTTTACAGTATGGCAATCAAATGTATAGTTTAGAAGATATCACGAAATCAAAATTAAACGAAATCATTTATCGGAACGTGATGATCACGGAGCTGCCGCTGATGTAGATATGCCTACTAAGTACCTAACCTTCCTATAGTTATATTATATCTTTAAACGAGCAATTCTTGTATATTTATCTTATACCTTTATACGAGCAATTCTTGTATATTTATTTATTTATAAATTTCTGTGATCTCGAAAACGGCTCTAACGATTTCGCTGAAAATTGGTACATGGGGGTTTGTAGGGGTAAACAATCGATTTAGATTAGTCTTATGTTTGGGAAAACGCGAGTTTTCGAGTTTTCATTCGTTTTTCTTTCCACGCAGAATATGGTCGCTGATTTTGTCGTGCCGGCCGCCATCCGCTTAGCTCAGCGGTTAAGGTGACAGCCTCCGTGGTGTAGTGGTTAGAGCGTTCGGCTCATACCCGGAGGTCGCGGGTTCGATTCCCGGCGGGGGCAACGACTTTGTGTTGTTGTCCTGGTTTGGTTAGGACATTGCAGGCTGATCACCTGATTGTCTGATAAGTAAGATGATCCGTGCTTCGGAGGGCACGTTAAGCCGTCGGTCCCGGTCACTGTCTTTGACATTGGTCGTTACCTTAAACCATGTCAGAGGCCTTTAAGGCGGTTTAAAAACTCTGACACTAGTGTTAGTCACTAACACACTCGATAAGAAGAAGCGGTTAAGGATGCTGACCGCTAGAAAGAGTGTTACGGGTTCGAATCCCGCTCGGTGACTTACTTTTGTTTTTTCTTTATGTTCAAGTTTATATATAATGTTTTATTGGAACGAAGTTCCTTATCGCACGTTGCGAGAGGCTGGACGGAAAAAATTAAGACCAAAAGTTGTAACAACACTTTTTGCTATAGTTGTAAGCTGTGCGGCGTGTGCGTGTTTCTTTGTCTGTCTCTCTCTCTCTTTCTCTTTCTCTCAATAATCGAAAGGAACTTCGTTCCATCCGGGTGTCCCTTGACACCTCTCAAGTTTTTTTTTTTAAATAATTACTTGTTTAATTATAAGTTCATGTGCTTTTTCACGGCAATATGGCTAAGTAGGGTTCCAATTATTAAAAATTATAGGTGACCAACATATAAATGTACTCGGAAAATACGTTTTTAATAGAGTGAACAATCGGCATTAGCAACTACGGAACCCTACACTGCGCGTGGCCCGACACGCACTTGGCTGGGTTTTATTACCTAAGATACGATACACCGCACCACGGTAATGCATTACCAATTCCCTGATTTGAATAAATGCTTTTTAAAGGTTTTTTTACAATACTTACCAACAACAACAACTTTAAAACTTGTAATTATCTTTATTTTTCTTTTCACTTTGTGATGTTTATTCGACATGTGTCAAATGGGAAAGATATAATGACATAGATTTAGATCTATGATATATATTCTCCATGAAGTTAGGAAAACTTCATCATATTCTCTAACTTCATTTTGGTGCTCTTTTTTCCCATTTTCTCTTAACAAGTGTCACCTTAGCTAATGTCCTAGACATATCTCTATGCTATACGTAATAATCACAAAGTTAATTCGTAGGAAGTATTATATAGTATCATGCTATCTTTTTGTTATGGATCGAATGGATCTTTAAAAAAATCTAACAAGTTCCAAAAAAATGTGGAATGTTCTAGAAGTTTATAGAAAAATCTAGAAGGATCCAGAATGATGTTGATGATGAATTATATAGGTTGTGGAATGTTTGAAAATAAAACCGAGTTCATACAGGTGAACACTCGAACATTCTACCAAGTCGGGGTCACGGAGGGTCAACATAAATACTATCACGTCTTTATCCCTAATGGGGCAGACAGAGCATTTTGGGTCTTGCGGTCAAGGACATTAATTTTCTAAAAATATATAGGTACCTATGCAGGCATATGTAAGGTCTAACATAATATACTGAAACTATTATAAGTGTGAATTCAGTCTGTGATACTGAAAAACTTTCCCCAAGGAACACATATCGAAATATGGAAAGTAATGTTTGGCCTTCCATAAAAGTTGACCGATCAACTGATCCAAGTTTGTATGGAAAGTACAAAAAAAATTTCATATTGCGACTTATGTTTCCTGGCAAACAAACAAAACAACTTTCGAGTTACCGCAGAATGAGTATTACATATTAATACTCGACTGCAGGTTACTATTAGTGAAAATGTTTTTGTACATAGGTATTTTTCACATTATTCGCCTTTTATGAAAAAATAAAAGTACAATTGTTGGGCCTTTAAACTACATTTTTTATTGATAGAAAATATTAGTTACTACAATAAAGTATCATAACTTCTTAGATCTCGTTAAGATACAAATATAAAAAACAAGTGCGAGTCGGCCTCGCGCGCAAAGGGCTCCGTACCTACCTATAAAAAAATACGTTTGCTGTATGTAGTCATCGAGGATACTCCGCGCATACGGATCGGAGTATGTACTGGTATTCGTAGATAAATCTTCTTGGATTGTCTCCGTAGTCCAGTGATCTAAGACTTGTGATCTAGAGGCCTTGGGTTCAAATCCCTCTGGAAAGCATACTCTGTGAATAGTTATTTCCAGTCTGGTTAGGATATTGCAGGCTTGAATCACCTGATAACTTGAACAGAAAGATGATTCCGTATTTCGGAAGGCACGTAAAGCTTTAGGTCCTGAACACCATCTAGAGTTCGTTCAAACCTGTTTAAGGATCTGGTCTACCCTTTGGGATGCGGAAGTCAGGCGTCAGTTGCTCTGTGTAAAAACCAGTAACCTCGTCAAATCACTTAAGTTAGGTAGCGGACCCCGGGCTCTGAAGCGTTACCGCTGAGGATGCAGCCGGGAATACGCTCGGATGATGATTCGTGGATAAACCTTCGCGCTAAAAAGGTTTCACGTGATGATGCGCGCTTAGTAGAGGATTGTATCCGAATACCTGGAACGATATTTTAATATCTTTATGTTAGAAAAAGATTAATCGCGAAACTCGTATACCTATACATGCTTTGGAACTCCCTTCCTGTTGGTATCCGCAGAGCCCCTAGTCGCCTAGCGTTTAAGAGTGCCGTACGCGCATATTATCTACACAAACTGTCATAGAGTATTTTAAATATTTGTGTAGTATATGTAGGGTTTATGAATTTAACCTATTTATGTATATAGTATGTAGGTTTATGTTTTTATATATATTATATATATATATATATATATCTTACATATGTGTATATATTTATAATATATTGTAAAGTTTCTCCTAATTTGTACTTTCGTCCAAAATTTGCTTTTGTCAGCACCACCTGTAGGTTGACTGGTAAAAAAGGCCCTGGGCCTTAAGTCCGCCTGTTACATTTTTGTAATAAAGTTTGATAAATAAATAAATAAATAAAATATACTGAAAGAAGAAGTAGTGGTGGCCAAGCAGTTTAGGTGCTAGCCTGTGCATCTGTGAGGAACGAGTTTGATCCCTACGACGTGTACCACAGAATCAATACGTGGGCTGTTCCGAAAATAGTTAGTGAAATGAAAAATAGTTAGAAAATGAAAAAAGTTTATTTACAGCTTTTTAAAGTATACCCTTATGCACTTATGCATTCGGGTAAATCAGCTTTCAAAACATTCAAAAACGTATCTTTTGGGAGGTCGAAAAATAACTGCCGAAATTCTTCGACGGCCTCGTCTGAAGCGTTGAATTTTCGCCCACAAAATATTTTTTTTACCGTAAGGAATAAAAAGAAACGCAAAGGCACTAAATTTGAGCTGCACGTTTTGCGAAGTTCCTTCTTCAAACTTTTCTAGCATAAATTTGCACAAATCAACACGATAGAATTTTTGCTCTTCGAGGTATCGATCGCTAAGCAAACTTCCTTACTTGAAGGTGTTCATGCATGATGGTAGAAGCTACCCGTGACCCAATGTTCAGTTCAGCCTGAATCTCTCGATGTGTAATGTGTCTATTCTCCCTGAAGAGCCACTCTACTCTGATGACGTTTTCATGAATTACTGCAGTTGGTGGTCGGCCGGGTCTGGGGTCATCGTCTAGGTCCTCTCAACCACGTTTAAATTCAATAAGTAACTATTCCTAACGCAGGAGCAGACTCCCAAAATGCAGCTTGTAAATTTTCATGAGATTCCTTGTAGGTTAACCCTCGTTTATAATCATAGAAAATCATAGCACGAAAAGATTACCGCAAAACGCCCATTGTTGCAAACAACAGAAGAGTGACAAATAACTTTTAAAAATATTTTAAAAAAGAACTACACATTAGTGCACAATGATTTTTCCCAAGGTGATTTGTATTGAAATAAGCCGTCAATTTAAAATTGTTTCAGAAAAAAAATGATTGCATTTATTCTGTCGCTAACAATTTTCGGAACAACCTAGGTTTTTATTAGGTACATACAGAATAAAATCAACTAAGGTCCCGCGCTATATGCGTCCCCTGTGTAGTTCCAATATGATCCGATATTTTCAAATGGGGCCACTTATTGTATTACTTAACTTACCTTAGAAAAGAAGTTTATGCATTTACTTCGATCTTGGTAGTGGGAGCTGTTGCGAGACAGTTTACTGTGTGTAGGGACTGTACGGTCATTATTGTAGGCCCATCTCGATTTCACCTGTAATTAAAAATAAATTTTTTGAGGTATGAGTTAAAACTTATGAGCTTACGTAGTAAAAAAAAATTCTATGTCTATGCTTATGAGGCCCCATATGTCAATGTTGAGTTGCATTACATAAATAAATAAATATACAGGGTGTAAATCTGTTACCTTGCCATATTCTCAGAGGTAGATACCTATAGCGATCATACTGAACAACTTTTCTTAAGGAACATAGGTCGAAATATGAAAACACATCCACACAAAATAATGTATCTACCACTCGACCACGAAGAGTTAAATTAACTCATGTCAACCCGGCATTTTCTGTTTCCTACTTTTTATCGTCTTTTACTTCAGAACACCAAGATGTGAGCCTAGAGGGAAGATTCGTAACCCTAGTCAGACTTTTCAACGACATTATAAATCAAGTGGTGAGTGCAGTTTCCTCGTTTGTAATTGTAACATAACAAAGAGCTTTCAAACATGCCAAAATTCCGGGTTCAATCCTCAAATTCCCCAATCAGGTGAAGTTAAAAACGGCCTTTTTCAAATTGCCCTGGGTCTTGGATGTGTATCTTTGTATTTGTTATAAAATATAGTCTCGTTTAGTTAGTATCCCATAACACAAGTCTCGAACTTACTTCGGGGCTAGCTCAATCAGTGTAATTTGTCCCTATATATTTATATCATTTAAGTATATCTTTACTCTAAACAGTGCATCTACCACTCGACCACAAAAAGTTGGCGCATGTCAATCCGCCATTTTCCGTTTCCCACTTTTTATCGTCTTTTACTTCAGAACACCCAAGACCAAGTGGTTTTAACGACTTTAAATCAAGTGGTAAGTAAAGTTTCCTCGTCTGTAACATAATAAAAGCTTTCAATTCAAACATGCTTAAGTTAGGTAGCTACCTTTATCGGAGCCTTTCTAGTGATGTGAGCGACCAAGAAGTTCATAGCGATATCTTCGCAGTTCTTGTGTTTGTCGACGAACTGTCGCACGGAGACCGGCAGCTGGCGCCAGTAGGCCCACAAGTAGTAGCGGTGGATGAACGCTGCGCCTGTCAGTAATATGCTCACCTCGCAGACGGTGACGCTGCGTCGTAAATATGAAAAGTACATTTAACATTACAACCTCGAGAAGTCTACAGCTTACAGGACTACTCAGTGGGTGTAGGTACATGTCGCAACCATCTGGTTAATCAGCTAGCTTACTGGGAGGTTACTCCATAAGCGGTACGCAAGACGGAGTTACAGCGTATCCGCGTTTCAGTGTCAAGAAACATTAAGCATTAACGTATGATGATATAGTGTAATTTGGTTTGACATAGAAATAGGACGTCACTTACTATCGTATGACTAACGTATTATATTATGGAGTTATCCCCCTGGACGCCTAATCCGGTTCTTGAAGGCTGACATCCAATTAAATGGTTAGCGATAGCGAACTGAACTACCTAGAATTACTCGAAGTTAACAACTTGGCGTGTTGAAATTGTGCCGTTTGAAGATGACTGACCACTCATCTAAGTGATTCAAAAAATCAACGGATCTGTACGCTTTTATCTCGAAAACTACTACGTTTAGTAGTTAATGTAGTTAAATACTACACTAAATGCCGTGTCCCGTCCGCTTTCTGATTATTTTGTCTCTATTTCACAAGACCATTTATTAGCATACCATTTTATTAAAGATATAAATGATTTGTATGGTATGCAACAGGTGTAACTGGACCTTTAGTTGTTCCACAATTTACAATTGTCATATCTGAACTACCAATATATGACATGACAAACCTATTATTAGTAGTATACAGGAATCCATTCTTCCGTTTCTTATTCCAATGAAAGTTTCGTCCGTAGAAGCCCACGATTTGGTCGCGATGTTCACGCCATACACTAAAACAGGTAAACACATAGTTACATACAATCTAGCTGTTAAAATATAGGTTTAGCTTTAAGCAGGCCAGTGTCACTCTCCGTTTAGGTATCATTATACATTGTTATTACGCGAGCGGCGACCACTCCGGAATGTTAAATTCAGTGACATGAATCGTTTGTATAGAGTGATAAGAATGAAATTGGCTTGCAATGCACTTCTAGGTATCTAAACGAAAAGGTGCCGAGTTCTGACGCGAGCTAAATTAAACCATATCGCTAACGACATTAAGTAGATATTTCTTTGAATTCCTTGCTGTGTAAGACTTCTGTACGAGAGTACTAGTACTTATTCTGTGCTTTAGTTGGCTTTATTGGCTAAAGCGTAGTAAAATTTTAACCATTACGAGTGGTTGATTAAAATGGATGGTAGAAACTTGTTAATTATGATAAATTTATTTCCCATGTTGTGGTTTCGGTATTTGCTACAGTAAGCGTGACCCAAAACCGACACGCTATTGACCGGTTATTTCTACAAGTAGAATATTTATTTATTTAATTCTATTTAAAATCTTACTTGAACGCAAAGACAATTTCCTCCAAATTTGGAGGAACAGCATCGTCGTCCACACTGAACACCGCCTCTGTCTCGATCAGGTCGTACGGCAGGAACCGGTTGTTGAGCGAATTGTGTGGAGCTCGCACCAAGGCTATCGGGATATTGGTGGGCCACTCCTCAGTCGAAGGCTTGGGTCCATTGCAGACCACCACGATCTGTCAAAAGTGAAATTGAGGTAGCAGCCTCACTAGTACCATTGAAATTATTAACTATGGCACTACTGCGGCTGTTAAGATCCCATTATCATTCTTCTATTGATGTTGCTTATTTAAGTCGTTAGATACCTACTGAAGAAATGCTTTCTATGTACACTTTAACTGCTCAACTCTAAACTATACCGTTTTTGCAAAGGTAATTTTTTTTTAAACTAGGCTGGTTTCACTGCTGTGCGTGAAACCAGCCTAGTTTTTTACATATCTGTCTGGTCTGTACGTGTCGCCCTTACAGGCTTCTGGATCGAAGACGTTATAATAACGGGACTGTATGGCGGAGACACGTGAGGCGGTAGAACCACAGAATAAGTACTGGTACTCATGTACAGAAGTGTTACTCAGCCAAAGTATTCAACGAAATATCTACTCAATGACATTGGCGATATAGTCTAATTTAGCTCGCTTCACAACTCGGCACTTTTTCGTTGAGATACCTAGAAGAGCATTGCAAGCCAATTTTATTCTTAATACTCTAGACATAAGATTTATGTCACTGAATTTACTGAGTTTTCCTGAGTGGTCGCCGCGCGCATAGTAATAATGTAGGTATTTTTCGATACTTAAACGGGGCTTAGTGACACAGGCCTGGAAGAACATCATTTTACAGCGACGTGGATCGTTCTACTACAAACGAAACTATACATCCATGCACACGGCAATGTGTGTGTGTTCATCCGCTCAACACCATCAACAAGGTGAGAACGGGGTGAGGTGCGACGACAGGGAACGAGGATACCTATAACTATAACGCGGGACCTTAGGAGATCCCGTTCTGTATCCAATACTTATATTAAATCTGTAGTCTGCACTGAGGGCGTGTCCCGCAGTAGCTCGTATTGTGGTCGAACCGTACGGATCTCCCGTACAGCTGTTGAAACCGGCCTACGTATTCACTTCAAATTATGTACACACCTTGTGTACATAAGCCATCTTAGAAAGTGTCCTTATGCTTGTATTTAGTATAGTTTTCCTGTTGTATGTCAAAATAACAACGGTAAAGTTTTCTTTGGGCCAATCTCCTGCTAGCGGGCTACAAATATCCTGATGATAGTGCTTAGATCCTGTCGATTTCAAGTATCGCGATTCTGGCGGTAGAATAGGATCCCAAGGCCACTCTGGATACAAGGCAAAGGGATCCCCCCACGAGTTCCACAGTTCATATCCATTCAGTAACCCCACCGTGAAGTTTCGTTTATACCCGGTCGGTTGCTTTTTAGCTTGAGTAGAGGCAGCGAATTCCTCTGATGTCGTGTCAGGCACAATTTCAAAAGATTTCATTTCAATTTCATAACCGAGAAAATCGTATATGGACGGGCTTGTTGCCTCTGCCGATCGGGGTCGCAAGTTCAGTCGGGTGCGGATAACTGCTAACAGAGTGTCAATGCTCGCTTGCACCGAACCAAGATATCTCTCCCACAACATGCGACCATGTTTTCGGAACGCAAGGATGTCTTCATCTATCATGTTTTCCAAAACGAACTTGAGCTCGTTAGCACGCGCCATTGGCAGACGAATCACAGCTTTTCGCCAATCTAGGACTTCTTCGTAAGGCAAACGGATCCTATCGCCGCCAAGTATGACAGGAATTGCTCCTGATTCTAAAGCCTCGTACAGTCTTGTTTGCAACACGTTTGTCGAAGCATAAACGTAAGTTGCTGAAGCTATTATGAGCACAAAAGTAGATATACGCAGCAAACCCGTCCTTGACTTGCGATTTTTACATAACGCCCAGTCATCTATCCTGTGCTCTGATAGTTCTTCCACCTTTATGCAGTTGAAACGCAAGAAAATCTTATGAATTTCAGACCATTCTATCTCTTGCAAAATTTTTAAAAAGTAGTCGCGTTCTTTGTTTTTTTCGATTATTGAGCTTCGTTGGCCCTGAAAACTGAAGTACACAATTTATTACAACTATTTTGAAACAAAAGTATCTTTCAATGACACAAACATGATAAAGAGCACGTCGGGTGCAGATCGGTTTGATGAGAAAAAATTTAAATACACGATAGATAGATATTAAGGCAGTGATGACAATAAAATTTTTGTATCATTACAACCGAAGATCCAACTAAGAAAAATCGATTATTTGGTCTTCTTTACTGATAGACCAAAGGCTTTTACTAAACATAAACGCGGGGCACAGAGATTTTTTACTATACTGTTACAAGATATACCTACTCGTAGTTTCAAAAACTGTATTTTTGCAATTTGCTTTTAAAGTCTTTTTCTTTGACCACCAAACACAGAATGATTCAACTTATTAAATTTATTTTTTAGTTACCTTCTTTCTTTTTGGCCTATAGAGGATGCCATATTAAGAAGCGTGGCCTTTGCTTGAGCGGTACAAGCAGGAACTGCGTGTCACGGAGATGCAAATGTTAAGCACTGGATATGCGAAGTATCACGGAGAGAGTAGTATACGTAGAAATACCCGCATCCCACGTAGCATTCATGTTCGTGTCGTGACATAGCAGACAAACTGCAAAAGAGTCGCCTACGCTGCGCGCTGGTACGGACACGTCTTGGGGAAACCAGCAAGTTACTTGTTTAGCCATACGTATGGCTATGGCCGCCTCCGCCGGGGCCCGGCTAGCTTGTTAGTACTTCTGACTTAACGTGATCAAGGAAGATATGCATTGTGCGTGCCGACCATATAACCATGGATGCTCAAGACCGTGTGAAGTGGAGGGGAAAAAGCCAGAAAGCTGACCTCGGGCTTCGGTACATTACAGCTGAGGATGCAACTGGGAATACGCTGAGACAAGAAAGAGAGGGTGCCATATTTAATTTATTGTGACGTCGCGTAGCCTATACCCAGCGCGCAGCTAAGACGCTTCTAAAGATAGTTGATTTAAGGTACCATGTAAATCATAGAGGAGACGAGAGGACAGATGAACATACTTTATTTATTGTGTACATTTATAGTGGCGAAAGATATAACCCTTCTTTTGGCTTCGCTGTAGTCTGGTAAAAAGCTAGAATATGAATAGATAAAACTACCTTACCTTATTAAATGCGTTCTCCTAGCGGGTGATATAGGCACAGATAGATTCCACACTTCTCCTTTCAAAGGACCAAGGGCTGGAGGGATGACGACATCGAAGCCCGGTCGGAACTGTTTGTGAGTGAATGTGGATTGGGCTATAATTGCAAATCCAGTACCCGTGGCTAACCTACTCTGTCCTAAATTAAGCAGTAGGTGATTTCGGCCATCACGCCTCCAAAGAGGCAACTTGTTAAAAACTATTTTGTTTTCCATTTCGTATAAATCTATTGACCTGCAAATAGATTTTTCATGTTTTTAAGATATCTACTTAATAGGACAAGCGACAGTATGTCCGCGACAGGGGAGCTACTCCATAAAATAATTCAATAGTCGTCCGATAGCGACGTTCTATTTTTGCATCAAACCAAATAAGACTTTATCATGTTTTGAAACGCGGATACGTGGTAACGTCCGTCTTGCATATCGCTTTTGGAGTAATCCCCCTGTTCGCGAAACCAGCGACGGTCAGCGACCGTGGCGCAATGGGCCCCTGGTTCCAGATACTTATGTTCTTTAGTCCGTACCGTACCTCCGTGTCGTATCAACGTCGCGATCCAAGAACTCTGGGGGGATTACTTCATAAAATAATATGTTTGTCGTACGATAGTGATGTCTATTTGTATGTCAAACCAAATTAGACTTTATCATTGGGTACACGTTAGTGCTAAAGTTGCTTGACACTGAAATGCGTATACGCAGTAACGTCCGTCTTTGCCTACTGCTTTTGGAGTTTTCCCCTGGTCCGTAACATCGCTGCAATCATCGCGTGTTCATTCCTGTATCAAGGGCCGCCTGACCATGTCGACGTCAGTAGTTCTATAAGAATTTAGCGTTTTAATGTCACGATTACTTCCAGACTGTCGCTTACACCGTATCGTATCGCGGATTGATGATTAAATGAACACGTAGCCTACCCTACATCGTATTGTTTGTATAGAGATACATCGCTTTGTCTCGTGCTTCTTTTGAGACATGATCTACTTCTACACGTAAAGATTTCTATCGTAGTATAAGTATAGTATAGTACAAACATCCAAACGTAATAAATGATTGTGTTAAGAATCCTATTAGAAGTCTGTGCGGAAAGAGAACCGTCGTGGCGTAAAATCAAACTAACAAAATCTTTTTTATATGACAACCCAACACCCATCTGTCAAATGACAAACTTTACGTCATCTTTGTTTACCGTGTTGTTTTAACGTGATTTTTATTTTAAATCATTTCAAAAAGGGGAAACCCTTTACCCAGTCCTACAAGGGAAATAATATTTAATATTATTATAGGTTTTGCCAAAAAGAAAAAGCGGCCAAACACAATTATCGACTTAAACAAAGTCATGGAACGTGTGGCGGCGATGTGCGGTATGTAGAAAGTTATTTTAAATGTTTTAGATTTCCTAGGTAACCCCCAGACACCGACATTTTATATTATGTATAAATTAAAAAGAATTCGCATTAATATATAAGAATACATGTTTATTTTGTTTCAATCAAAGTTTTTGATAGCAGGTATAAAGAGTGTTGATACTTTTAATTTATTATGCGTTTAGATAAACTTGCCCTATTTTTTTCAGGTTTGAGTAAAGATACAGTATCTAAAATAAAAAAGAAGGTTCCTCAAATAACGGCGTGTGGTGCAAGAATTTATTATAAATAACTGAAACAGATTCGAGCAAATCAAGTTCAGAAGAAGAAAATTCTTTGGATCTCTATAGTCTATCCGATGATAGTTCAAACATGTCCGGCATTGAATATTTAGGATAAGACTTTGATTATGGTTCTGATCAATAAATTAATAAATATTTTATTGTTTTAAATTTATTTTTTATGCCTACCTAACCTAAAGGCTAACGATGAAGATAGCATCTGAAAACATATAAAAATATATTTTCATTTACAGCCATTACATGTAATGTAAATAATATATAAAAATATAATTTATCTATTAGCATCCAATAGCCGTCATAGTTTCAAAATATCAAGAACTTTATAGTCGCACTATAATGACACAACAGTGTTGTCAACATAACAAATACGGATATTAAACACAACTGCGCCCTCAAATCCTACGACGGTTCTCTTTCCGTACAGACTCTACCCTACACTTTTTCATAAAAAACGTAGTCTATGTTTTATTTTGAAACCATATGTCAGATTTTGGTAAAAATTGCAATTTTAAAGAAATTGCAATTGTCTAGTGCAGTGGTTCCCAAACTTATTTTGTCTACTGCCCACTATGAGAATAAGTATTTTTTTAGCGCCCCCATTTTTTCACCTATTTAAAAACCACTATAACTTCAAATTAAATTAATTAATTATTGTGACCTATATATGTATATTAACGGAGAATTCTAAACGAAACTTACTATAACCCGCAACTTCAATAAAATAGGACAGATATATGAACTACGCGGAGAGAAATATAGAACCGAGTTTGAGCAATCTTTTAATTCATATTAGTGATTGTTCTTTGGGAAAGACTGATCTAGTGTAATAATTGGTTTCCAACAAGTATGAACTGGAAAAAATATATAAGGATGTAGAAGATTCCCATACTGATGATCAAAAATGATCACAACCCTAGATAATTGCAATCTTTGAAATTACAAAACTTTGCCGAAATCGGACATGTCTTTTCGAAATAAAGCGTAGACTACGCTTGTATGGTAAAGTGTAGTTTGGTCTAGGGTGAGGGGACTCTTAAATATATAAATAACTTACTTATTATTTTCCTTATAGGCAAGTTCTGTGACGATGACGAGAAATAAACAGGCTCCTCCCAGATGTGGAGTTATGTAGTTATTAGCTTTCAATATATTTTTGAATAAAGCTGTGTCTGGGACGCGTTTACTACCATTATAAAGTACATAACGACCATATACATATATAGGAAACCCGTTAGCGAGAGGGCAACGTGTGTAATTAAAGCAAAAGTACATTCGGCAGTCGGCATCAGAGATTTTTTGAAGCTCAAACGTTTTTCTATGTCTAATTGGTTTCGATGTTGATATGACCTTTGTTTCTAGGTCAGGTATCGTAATTGGTGCAATTTTGTGTTGCACGTAAGTGTCTTGCGATGTATAGTCCTGCAAAAGATTGTCATTAATACTTATATCTGTATTTGTGCCTGTATTTATATTTCCCAATTTCTACGATTCTGTTAAATCTATTTGCCTTCATCTATATGTCGCAGTTGGATTGTATAATCCGCTGTTATTCAAAAATTTTAGCTGTTTGGCATTACAGCTCGGTTTTGTAATATAGCTGAAAATCATTCAGCTAGATCGTCTAATGTGTTACGTTTGACAAACTAGCTAACGTAAGATTGTAGAACGATTAGTTCGGAATTTTGCCACTTGTGGGTCTTGTGGCTTGTGAAGTGTCAGTGTCATAACAACAAATATGGCCTCTTCTTCGCCGCGTTCCGGGACTAAGCTGTTTGCATCGAGATACATCGGGGGCATCGTTTGTGATTTCGGAGTGCAAAAGATTGAAAAGAATAAAGCAGACCTTTAGCTTGGATCCCATATTGTTATTTCGACGCCCGCCTTCGGGCATGATGGAAAATTCACGTGAACCAATTGGCCGTAAGAAATCGCTGCGCCATTGAGTTTACAAAATTTCTATATTTCTAATCCAATTGCATAGAGCTGATTATCATTCTTTATTGGTGTTTTATGATGTTGGAGACTAAATTATTTAGTAAGGAGTTGAATTGAGGTTTTATTTTCATCCTACGAGTAATATAAAAATAATAAAGAACACCTATTGTCTCCTATATTATTTTGTTTGGTTACACAATTTTATTCAATAATGGTAACCCTGTATGCCATCTCAACGCTAGCTGTTTTGTTAAACGTAATTACGAAACTCATTGACAATCGAACTGAACTATTTTCAGCTGTTTTACAAAACCGAGCTGTATTGCCAAATAGCTTAG
Source organism: Acrobasis consociella (assembly GCA_963555685.1). Classification (NCBI taxonomy): domain Eukaryota; kingdom Metazoa; phylum Arthropoda; class Insecta; order Lepidoptera; family Pyralidae; genus Acrobasis; species Acrobasis consociella. The sequence goes on from OY743118.1 coordinate 4,054,106, forward strand.
AGTTTTTAAATAACAACGGATTCAACTGCGACATATATACACACATCACTCTCTACATTTATGCACGCCCACCCAGTACTTTTGACCTTTCCTTTTTAGGGTTCCGTAGTAAACAAGGAACCCTTATAGTTTCGCCATGTCTGTCTGTCTGTCTGTCCGCGGTCCTACTCAGTACTAGCTACTAGCTACTAGCTAAACTACAAGTACTAGAAAGCTGTAATTTGGCATGGATATGTATATTAATCATGGCGAAAAAGTCGTAAAATAAATAAAATCTGGAAAAATATTTTTAGGTTAGCTGCCATACAAGTAAAGAGGTAGTCAATATTTTTTTTCTCGACAAACACATTGTGTGGGGTGTCGTTGAATAAGTCTTTCAAAAACATTGTCAGCTTGTTAACATCATTTTTGGATTTAGGGATCCGTTTCTGAAATATTTGGGTTTAAAGTAAAAATTTTTGTTGGAGGCAAGTGTCCCCCCCCCTCTATCTGCTAAACGGTCATATATGCCCACGTGAAAAAATTCACAGCTATAGTATATAATGTAGTTTAAAGGAAAACTATCAGAGCTAAGAAGGGTATACGAATTAAAAAGTTATAGGCGATCAACTTATAAAATGTACTCGGAAAAAGAAATTTCATACAAATTCAATAGATAATTAGTTTTTAAACGTTTTTAGTGGCATAAACTCAAAGTTCGCATTCGGAACCACGAAACCCTACACTGCGCGTGGCCCGACACGCACTTGGCCAATTATTCAAAACTGACCTGACTTAGGGCAACATAGATCCATTCTTTCACTCACATTTGCTTTGTATTTTAATCATCTCATCTCATCTTCATCTTTACGTCTTTTAAGTCTCCATGAACGAGGCTCTCTGTACTAATAGAACCATACTTGGCCAGAGCAGCCAGAGGATTTGGCCTACACTCTCCTCGCCAGACGGGTTGGAGCTTATAAGCTTTGTTTAACTTGTATTCCTTAATTCTATTAACTATTTTAATAAGAGTACAAGTATTCTTATATTACCTATAAGTAGTTTAAAAATTGTTTTTTTTAATAATATTATAGGACATTTACACAGTGTAAGAAACTTGCACTGTTGTTGAGCGTGGAGGGAAATGGAATAAAAATATATTATTTTATTGAGTCCGTCAACTAGATTATTAAAAAAAAAAACAATTACCCAACAGACAAAGGGAGGCTTATGCCCAGCAGTGGGGTTGTTGAAAGCTGATCGTTTAGCAAAGTAGTAAAAATTCGCAATTACCGGCCAAGTGCGAGTCGGACTCGCGCACTAAGGGTTCCGTACCATTATCTATAAAAATCAAGTTTTTTGTATGGGAGCCCCCCTTTAATATTTATTTTATTTTGTTTTTAGTATTTGTTGTTATAGCGGCAACAGAAATACATAATTTGTGAAAATTTCAACTGTCTAGCTATCACGGTTCTTGAGATATAGCCTGTTGACAGACAGACGGACAGACGGACAGACGGATAAACAGCGAAGTCTTAGTAATAGGGTCCCGTTTTTCCCTTTGGGTACGGAACCCTAAAAATTCGAAGTTTTGGAGTGGTAGTCACCTATGGACCAAAAATCGTGACGTCACGCAAATTTAAATAGGCTCTGTCATTACATATTTGGTAATCAGAGAAAAGTAAAGATACATGTACCATACTTTTTAATAATCTATCTAATGAGTAAAATTTTTTTTTTCTCCACAGCCATAATTATTTGTATGTTTGAAGTCTGTTTTATAGTATAAGTTAGTAAAAAAACTACTGACTTGTCTTGTTGTCTTGTTTTGTCTGTAATTGTTTTAAAATAAACCAGAATCATCACTTACCTTATCATCACCCATATAGCAATATGTTAAAAAGAAGACCACAAGTATACCAATCAGTATTAACAGGCGACATAGAGTGCTATCATACCACCTAAATCGTTGAAAATAGGTATTTTTTGAGTTCCTTCTTTTAAAACTTGCTCTGGATTTTTCGTTTCTTCGAGGAGATTTGAAATACGATTTTTTTTCATAGTACCGTCCCATTTTTTGTCGAATTTTTTGAACGAACTTCCCACAGAATTACAAAACATGTAAGTATAAAGAAAATCCTAAAAAGTAATTGTTAAAACTGTATTATTTACCACCAGATCATAGCGACACCGAAACCCAGATAAACCCTGCGAGGGTTTCGTTTTATTTCGATGTACCTATATTATCTTTTGAACTTTAAATAAACGATTAAAAAAAAATTGAGTAAGTAAGCCTACAGAATCAACCTTTTTGGAAACATATCCGGGTATTATGGTTATTCAAATTCCAGACTTAATTACGTACCTAACTGCTGTATTTTATGACAAACCGTTGGCGATAAGAAGTTAATGTTGTGGTGTTTCTTCGAGATTGTAAATATTTATTAGCAAAAATCTTACTTATAACACAAAAAAATATATATTTAACTATATAAGTTTATATTCTGTACATGATACTTAACAACTTTCACCACGGAAAATATACCTAACAGCAAACGGCGAAAATGTGAAAACTAAAAGTTTCTATGAAAAGCAAAGATTTTTTATATTCCGAGCGGAGAGAATGTTTTTTATTGAATATGTATGAAATTTTTCAAAAATATTTAATTATCTTTGAATATTGATATCACTTGATAATTGTCAATTTTTCTTTTTCTTTCGATTTCTTAAGAGGTAAATGTTGACTTCAGATCATTTACTTACTTACAGCTAAGTTTACTGCCGCTTTCTAAGCGTAAGTACAGAAGAAGCGGTAACAAACTTTATTTATTTAAACTTTGGTTGCACAAGAAAAAGTGTAGTTAAATCCTCTGGCCCACACAGGTATTGAATTCTGTGTCCAACAGGGCTTACCGTCCATCTGAAATAGACTGCCATTGTAATAAATTGGTTTACCAATCCAAATCTATTACAATGAATGGCCATGCCAAAGCAAACTACACGAACGAGTTGTTGCACAGTACGGCCGCTAAAACAAAACTACCCTCACTGTCGCTAAGGCAACCGGTTTTTTACTTGTTGCTAACGTAGCCATTTAAAAATCTAAACACCGCAATTTGTAGTTAACAACTTTTTCTTTGCACGTGTAAAATAATAAAAAAAATTACTTTATTTTAAACTCCTTCGACAAATATATAAATATAAAAACCTTATGTGTACAATCAAAAGTAGTAAAAATACAAAAACAATAGTAGTCACGAGTAAATCACGCTACAAATTACAATACGTATAACAAAGTGTTTTCTTTTTCGTTACGAAAGTCATGACAGCTGACATCAAAACAATCTACAACGGTTGTATATTGTTTTGTTACCATTTGTCTATTTGAAGGTAGAGTCACAGAAAAATCCGAGCCATAAATCTTCCTTTATCCTATGTATGAACACGCCAGTATGCCTCTCTTGCATAAACATCTCTCACAGGCCTACTGTAAGAGATCTCTTTTGAGATAAGTCGTGCCTTTGTACATTTTTCATTTTATGAGACATTTATCTCTGTCTACATTTTCTGTGTACATGCGTCTCATTGGACAGAATAATATATGTTACGGCTAAAACCCGTAATGCGGTTTAGCCGGCTAGAACTAGGTGCAACCGGTCTCACATGGCTACACTTAGGTGTATCCTACTTATCTTCGGCTAGAACTATTAAGCCTTTATCATTCCGGGTAGAACTAGGTGCAGCCGATCGCAGGTGGTTAAACTTAGGTGTAAAAGTTGTCTATATGATATGTAACAACGGTGATAAAATAAAAGGCCAAAATGTTGAAGTGACGTTTATATTATCCTATAAATACAAAATATCTTAAGCTTAAGTATCACTTAAATAATTACAAAAAGTAATATGTAAGAAATCAAATTCAAGGAATCATAGGTACATGTTCTCGTTAGAAGTAAAACAACTTAAGATTTATGCGCAAAGAAAGATAGAAATTTGAACGAAGAAGAAATAAAATTTGATTTCTTGCCTATTAAAAATTAACATACTCTTTATTCTCTTAATTCAAAACAAAATAAACAAGTGGAAGTTGAAAAAAATCCGTTACACAATTTAATCTTAGTAAATAATTGAATTTAATAATCATATAGATCAACAAGTTTATTTTCCAAGCAAATTTAAAAAAAAACCCGATGACACCATCTAGTAATGAAACTATATATTTAAACCGATGTTAAGTGGAATTGGTATCCGTAGCGCCCTAAATTATTTGCCAGGTAAATTAAAAATCCCCGACTTTTAAGCGTTAACTCCCAATAACTTTTAAACGGCTAAACCGATTTTCATCAAACATAGCTAAGAACCACAGTAAGAGAACTTTCAATTACGTAAAAGAACCGCCTTGAAATTGGTCCATCCGATCGAGAGCTGCGATGCCACAAACAGACAGACAGACAGACTTTATAGTGTCAATCTTATAACACCCCTCTTTTTTCTCGGGGGTCAAAAATCTTGACACGGATCGCCATGACTTGTCTTCAAAAGATGTTTTATCTACACAATACATAATTCAAATTGATCGGTAAATACAACACAATAACATAAGACTACCTATCCAAAACAAAATGCTTAACTGAACTAGAAACCTAGTTCAAACTATAAATACGAAACATCTGTAATCGGCTGCACCTAGTTCTAGCCGGAATGATAAAGGCTAAACCTAGTTCTAGCCGAAGATAAGCAGGATACACCTAAGTGTAACCATCTGAGACCGGCTGCACCTAGTTCTAGCCGGAATGATAAAGGCTAAACCTAGTTCTAGCCGAAGATAAGCAGGATACACGTAAGTGTAACCATCTGAGACCGGCTGCACCTAGTTCTAGCTGGAATGATAAAGGCTAAACCTAGTTCTAGCCGAAGATAAGCAGGATACACCTAAGTGTAACCATGATACTGAGACCGGCTGCACCAAGGTCTAGCCGGCTAAACCTAGGTGTAGCCGCATTTCGGGTTTTAACCGTAATATTTATATAAATAAATAAACATATGGACAAATTACACTGAGTTAGCTAGCCCCAAAATAAGTTCGAGACTTGTGTTATGATTATGAGATATTAACTTAATGATACTATACTTTATAACAAAAACATATATGTATAGATAAACATCCACGATGCAGGACAATTTGAAAAATGCCATTTTCCAACTTGCTTTACGGGACCTTCACGCTTTCAAAAGAATTCGCGCGAAAATGTGTGCTAAGTAGAGGATTGTATCCCATCACCTGAAATGATATTTAAATTCTTTGAAACATAGGATCTCGATGGGTAGTAAAAAGTTCATTTTATTTAAATATAATGATACTATACTTTATAACAAAAACATATACTCGTATGTATAGATAAACATCCACGATGCAGGACAATTTGAAAAATGCCATTTTCCAACTTGCTTTACGGGACCTTCACGCTTTCAAAAGAATTCGCGCGAAAATGTGTGCTAAGTAGAGGATTGTATCCCATCACCTGAAATGATATTTAAATTCTTTGAAACATAGGATCTCGATGGGTAGTAATTTGTAAAAAGTTCATTTTATTTAAATAAAAGCGGATGCGAGTCGGACTCTCCCGGCTCCGTACTCTGTTTAAGCTTGTTCCTATAAAGTCCTTCATAAGATACCGGACATGACATGGTTAACTAACTTCAAAATTCGGACTCCCGTGCCTTGTAAAAAGACTATTTTCCCTTGCCAAGTTTCATAGTGCTAAGTCAACGGAACGTTTATGTACCCTATAAATTAATTAGAAATTTTGACTCCCTTAAGACTTTCGAAATGTACGTTTTTTGCGGCATAAACTACCGTTTCACAGCTTTAAAGGACTTACATATATACATTTACTTTATTGTAATTAGTCTAGCTCAATGTCAGATGTACTTAGAGATAATTCGGATCTTGAATATTTTTCACTCTCTTCTTCTTCTTGCAGTTTGTTTAGTGCTTGTAGTGATGACGATGATGATATTTCTCAAAATGGTTCTTTGAATGATAATTTAAAGATTACGTTCTCCAAATTTCAAAAGAATTTCAACGTAGCGCATATTAATGCCCAAAGCATACCCGCACATTACAATGATCTCATAACAACTTTTGAAACAACTAATATTCAGGCTATTTTAGTATCTGAAAGCTTTCTTAAACCTTCGCTACCCTCTACTTTGTACCCAATACCTGGTTATCGCCTTTTCAGAAACGATCGCTCCTACACCATAACAAATAATGATAAAACTAGAGTTGTTGGTGGAGGTGGTGTAGCTATCTATCTTCGTAGTGATATTTCTGCTCAAATTCTTAATCAATCCAATCCTGCTCCTAATGCCCCTGAACATCTTTTTCTTGAAATAAATCTTCATCACGATAAATTCCTCCTAGGTGTGTACTACAGCCCTTCCTCAAATAACTACTTTAATTCTTTTGAATCACTCCTCATTGAATATCGGGCCCAATATGACCATGTAATAGTTATGGGGGATTTCAACACGTGTCTTATAAAAGATGACTCACGCTCTAAATCTCTCCTTTCTCTTCTTCACTCCCTTGATCTCCATGTCTTGCCTTTAGGTCCCTCCCACTTTCCCCATAACGGTCCACCTTCGTTACTTGACCTGATTATAACGTCTTCTCCAGATCTCTGTCCTACACACGGTCAATATCATGCGCCATGTTTTTCAGCACACGATTTAGTCTATGCCTCATTTAGATTGCGAACACCAAAGCTTCGTCATAGATATGTATTGCGTCGTAATTTTGGTGCCATAGATTGGAACGCGTTTAAAACTGAGCTTCGAGGGGTTGACTGGGATTTGCTGCTTTTGGCACCTGATGTAGATTCTAAAGTAGCTGCTTTCAACACTATACTCCTTTCTATTTACGACAAGTATGCTCCAATCCAACAGGTTCGTGTAAAGCACTATCCTGCACCCTGGTTGACTCCTGATATTCGTAAAATTATGGCCAAAAGGGACAAAGCCAAAATTAAGTTGCGTCGTAACCCTTCAGAGACGAACCGTGAAAACTATGTTCGCTTACGCAATCTATGTAACAAGCGATGCAGAGACGCGAGACGTAAACATATTTATGATAACATAGAGAACTGTCCTCCGCACAAGCTTTGGAGGTTTCTGAAAGGTGTTGGAGTGGGTAAACAGGCGTCCAGTGCTGAATTTCATACGGATATTAATCAACTTAATAAGCATTTTTGCGCTCCTCCTAAAAATCTTACAGCTTCAATCAAACAGGGAACGCTAGCAGGTCTCGCTAACAAACCTGTTATCAATTGTCCCACTTTTAACATTGAGGTAATTTCTGCAGACGAGGTGGTCGATATTATTGACAAGCTCAAGTCCAATGCGGTTGGTAATGATGATATATCTCTTGAAATGATAAAGCCCATTGTTTATCTCATTTCCTCTCCATTAGCTGATATATTAAATTGTTCCATAACTACAGGAGTTTTTCCCTCAGCCTGGAAACTTGCACATGTTATTCCTCTTCCAAAGAAACCTAATCCGTCTTTACCCTCCCACTTTCGTCCAATTTCCATTCTCCCCTTACTGTCAAAAATCTTAGAGCACTAAGTGCAACAGCGGTTAATGGAACATCTCACAAATAACAACCTTTTAAGTCCATATCAGTCTGGCTTTAGAGCTGGACATAGCACCGCAACTGCACTAGTCAAGATCACAGATGACATACGTTATAATATCGAGAATCAACAGCTGACTGTACTGACTCTTCTAGATTTTTCCAATGCCTTCAATGCAGTCGATTTTGATATCCTGCTCGATTTTCTTAGATTACTTAATTTCTCTGATTCCTCTTTAACTTGGTTCCGCTCCTACTTACAGGGTCGCCAGCAGTTGGTAAAGATCGATCGGCATAAGTCTGACTGGTGTGAACTTGCTGCAGGTGTTCCTCAAGGAGGAGTGCTTTCCCCGGTTCTGTTCTCTATTTTCATAGACAGTATTACTTCTCTGCTTACTTCTTCCTGTCACCTATATGCAGATGATCTGCAAATCTATGCAAGCGCCCCTTTCGACGATCTTCATCACGCTATCAGTGTCATTAATTCTGACCTTGCTGCTATAGCAGATTGGTCCCAAAGTTTCGGGCTTACGGTCAACGCAGACAAATCCCAGGCAATTATTATCGGCAGTCCTTATTTTATCAGCAAAGTCCACAACTCGACTTTACCCAACATTCAGTTTGACGGTAACATCATTCCTTTCACATCAACCGTAAAAAACTTGGGAATAACGTTTGACGAAACCCTGTGTTGGGCTCCTCAAATCAGCGAAGTGAGTCGGAAGTTATTCATTGCTCTTCACTCTCTGAGAAGACTACAACATTTTCTGCCTATAAATACCAAAGCAATGTTAGCCCGTTCACTCCTGATTCCTGTTATAGATTATGCGGATATCGCGTATTTGGATCCTACCGAGGAACTTTTAGATAAATTAGAGCGCCTGCAAAACGTCTGCATCAGGTATGTTTATGGTTTACGAAAATTCGACCATATATCTGAATATCGTGATAAACTTAACTGGTTACCAATCCGAATCCGTCGTAACTACCACATTCTCTCTCTCCTTTTCAATGCTCTCTTCAATCCTTCCTGTCCTAATTACCTTCGTGATAAATTTTCCTTTCGTCAAATTGACAGCCGCCTTCGCTCTGCTTATAATATTCTTCTATATATACCACCTCATTCTTCACAGTCCTATTCTAAATCTTTCTCTGTGATGGCAGCACACCTTTGGAATTCACATCCTTTAGATACTAAAATGGCATCATAATATCCTTGGGTTCCTTTAAAAACAAAATTTTGAATTTCATTTCGGAATCCTAAGTTACTTCGAGCTACCTAATTAAATTAATGTTTTTTTATTTATTTTTATATGTATAGTTTATATTATATATTAGGTATATAAATATATATTTTAGGCATATTTTGTATATATATTTATGTAAGTTTATCTTAGTTGTATTTGTGTAGTTTACATTTATATATTATTTGTACAGTACCATTCTGTTTTATATTGTACCACTTCTACCCCAAACGCTTAATAAGTAAACATTCCTCTCAATTACTGGCCGGTTGACTGGAAGAGATCCCTATACGGGATAAGTCCGCCGTTGTATGTTTACTTTTCTGATTTGTATGTGTTCTTTCTTTTGTACAATAAAGCTTTATAAACAAACAAACAAACAAATTAAAGGACTGTAGACCTGAGTATATGGTTTAAATTTCAACTCGATACCTCCATGTGTTCCTATGATAAAGGGTCTTGACTTGACAGACAAATGGTCAAAAAAGTGGTTCTATATAGGTTCCGCTTTTTATTTTTGTGTTACGGAACTCTAAAAATGGAGATAACGAATAATAATAAAATAGAGCTGTTGATTCTGATAACGAGTGTGCTCAGGGGTCCGTATGACTGCTGAATCCAAATCTCTGTGGTACTGCTTTGTTCGTCGTTATTCCTGGCCATACTGGCGACAGTTTATACAATTTTATTTGCCACGCAAGTTAAAAACCCCGCCTATCAATAGTTTCATATGTTAACGCCATCTAATGATGGGCGGAGGAACTATACAGTAGAAATAATATCCGTAGCGCAATCTTTGGCATATCATATCATATTTGACAGGCAAACTACAAATACCCCGACTTTTAAGCAAACTTAATAACTTTTAAACGGCCAAACTGAATTTCATCAAAAACCATAAAAAAGCCACATTCAAATCGGTCCCTCCGTTCGAGCGCTACGATGCTACTGACAGACATATTAGTCAAACTTATAAAACCCGTCTTTTTTGCAGGTGCCGTAAGGAAGCTTGTAAATTCCGAAGTAGATTCCAACTGCTTTCGGCTTCTGCCAATAAAAAATCTTAACTTCAGATTGGCAGAGAGGGTTTAAGGAGTTGACGTTTGTCTTACTTACCTTAGAAAAGAAATTCATACATTTACTTCGATCGCGGTAGTGAAAGGCGTTGCGGGATAATTTACTGTATGAAGGGGTTGTCCGGTCGACTTCTTCGGCCCATTTTGACGTCACCTGAACAAAAATTGTCACTATTTTCTAATCAGAGAAAAGAATTAGAAAAGCATGATCATCATCATCAGGTGTTTATAGTCTCCACTGCAGAAGCTGAGCCCTTTCTGTGCTACTAGAGCCCTTGGCCAGGGCATCCAGGGGATTTAGTTTACACTCTCCACGCTGGCCAGACGAGTTGGAGAGGTCTCATTGGTCAGAGGTATTTCCTAAGTAGCCATCTTCGAGATCTAAGGGAAGACTTGGGAGTGATCCTAAATTCTAATTTGCCGGAAACCACACGGCTGAGGTGAGTATAGTAGCTACTTTAGTACCTTAATGGGCGGCTTTCTAGTGATGTGTGCGACCAAAAAATTCATGGCAATGTCTTCGCAGTTGCTGTGTTTGTCGACGAACTGGCGCACGGAGACCGGCAGCTGGCGCCAGTAGGCCCACAAGTAGTAGCGGTGGATGAACGCTGCGCCAGTCAGCGCCATGCTCACCTCGCAGACGGTGGTACTGCGTTGCAACGTACTCGTTAGTCAAGGTAGCGTTCTGGGACCCACTCTATTCATTATTTTTTTAAATGACCTCAAACTTATTTTCGCAGACGACCTTCAATTGTTCCGTGGAGTTTGGAAGATTCGATGCATTGCAGAACGATATACAGATTTATTAAATGGAGTAGAGCTAAACCATCTTCATCATTGCTTTGCGGATAAATGTAAAACAGTACCTCGCTGACGTTTTGAGTTTCAAAGTCACATCATAAAAATGTGTAAGGAAGCGTCTAAGCAAGGCACTATTATCGACTGGCAAGGCTCCATTATATATTATACATTTATAAGTATATTGGATCCGCACGTTCTCCTACGCTGGCACGTGACGGTAGTGCCTCGCAGACGCAACCCTGTTCTCTTGATTCTACCAGCTTTCTCCTACAGTTGTTTCTCTTATGAAGAGAACAATTCGTTTCTGAGTGATTCACCGTCAGAACCGTTCACCTATCGACGGTTCACCGACAGAATAGATCACATATGAGAGTATCCATGACAAGACTTTTTCACGAAAAGAATTTTCTATTATGGACTATTCTACGAGAAAACCTTTAATCTCGTTGACAGAGTGATTCAAATGTGTTAGTAACATAAAACTGACATTGATGACTGATTGGTCAGCCGGTTAAATATAATTTACTAGCTATTATCCGCGACTTCGCCTGCGTAAAAGTCGTTGAAGCGTGAAGGCAGACAGACAGAGTTACCTTTGCATATATATATTAGTTACGAAAGGATTCTATTAGCTAAAAAGTACGTCTTAGCAGAAACTTGCATTCGACTTAACCAGTCTTAATTATTAGACCAGAAGTAAAAAAAAGCTAAGGTTTGAGGTTCGATCATTTGCTATTAGCGTAGTAAGTACCTTGATCACCTGACCTACAAACGTATACGTACACAAGAGTTTCAGTTTGCTTGTACCAAGTATGGTATTTAAATCCGTTTTTCGATTCGTTATTCCATTCAAAGTTTCGCCCGAAGAAGCCCACGATTTGGTCTCGATGTTCACGCCATATTCTAAAAAAGTAAGCAATTAAGTATTTATTCTAATGGCTGGGAGAATTCTAGATAAACATCCGGTAAAAGTGTGATTTCCGGCAGAGTAGAATAGGGCCACTCCAAGTCCTCCCGTGGATATCGTAGAAGGCAACTTAGGAAATACAAGCTAAACAAAGCTTATAAACATCAATTAAACATCTCCAACCCGTCTGGTCCGCGAGAAGAGTGTAGGCCACAGTCCTCTGACTGCTCCGGCCAAGTACGGCTCTGGTAGTACAGAGAGGGTCGTGCTCCTGCAGTAGGAACAAAAAGACCTGATGATAAAGATGATGAACCGGTAAATAAATACAGTGTGTTCGCACAGGCACTAGCGATAATTTAAAGACTTGCTGTCATCATCTATACGAACAACTTTTACTGAGGGAAAAATTACGATCTCACGATAAAAAATATTCGCTGCTCCTATAAATAATTACATACCTATCGCATAAAAATGTATGGAGCAGCGATTTTTTTTTGTTCTAAATTTTCGCTAGTTCATGTCCGAACAGACTTTATAAGGTTTTTAGTAGGGATTATAGTTTAAGGATTTTAAGGATTATAGTCGCAGCCAGCCGTCAAATCTAATACAGATGTAGGTGTACCCACAATTATATTTATAAAAATATAACATTTTTAGGGTTCCGTAGCCAAATGGCAAAAACGGAACCCTTATAGATTCGTCATGTCTGTCTGTCTGTCCGTCCGTATGTCACAGCCACTTTTTTCAAAAACTATAAGACCTATACTGTTAAAACTTGGTAAGTAATTATGTATTATGTGAACCGCATTAAGGTTTTGACACAAAAATAGAAAAAAACAATAAATTTTGGGGGTTGGGGGGAACTGAAACTCAAAAATTTATTTTTCATCAAACCCATACGTGTTGGGTATCTATGGATAGGTCTTCAAAAATGATATTGAGGTTTCTAATATCATTTTTTTCTAAACCGAATACTTTGCGCGGGAGACACTTCTAAAGTGGAAAAAAGTGTGTGTCCCCCCATAGCTTCTAAAATAAGGGAATTATAAAACTAAAAAAAATACATGATGTTCATTACCATAAAAACTACCAGCGAAAATTGGTTTGAACGATATCTAGTAAGTAGTTTTTTTTTTATACGTCATAAATCATAAACGGCAATTTACCTTTCATTCAATCAACTCAAATATAAAAATTTTAAAAAAACTTACTACAAGACTTTAATATTATGTTATTTGCTACTACGGAACCCTTCATGGGCGAGTCCGTCTCGCACTTGGCCGCTTATTATAACTACACAGTCTAGTTTTATTTTTTTTAACAACTAATAATCCAATTCACAGCTTCCTCAGCTGGACCAATGCAGGGAAAAATTGTCCACAAGCCTGGTGACGACAGACAGGTGGACAGGCGGTCATTAGAGTAGCGGAGGAGGAGACTTAGTAATAAGGTCCTGTTTTTACCCTTTAGGTACGGAACCCTAAAAAGAACACTCACTACACAAATAAATGTAAAGCTAAAGAAGAGCTAGGTATAACTTATTGAGGCCACAAGGAAGGAAAACAATTCTGTAATAAGTAGAGTAATTAGGTAGATATACTTACTTTACCTAATTATGTTGCTAAATCCTCTTAAGCTAAAAAGGCAATTTTTAAAATAAATTCCACTTCATTCTTACTTGAACGCAAAGACAATTTCCTCCAAATTTGGAGGAACAGCATCGTCGTCCACACTGAACACCGCCTCTGTCTCAATCAGGTCGTACGGCAGAAACCGGTTGCTGAGCGAATTGTGTGCAGCTCGCACCAAGGCTATCGGGACATTGGTAGGCCACCCCTTAGTCGACGGCTGGGGCCCGTTGCAAACTACCACGATCTATAAAAAATAAATTGAGGGCATTACCCGTTATAAAAAATGTCATGCTTTCTGTTCCATGGATTTTTCCATGGCTGTAGGTATGTACCGGGTTCCACAAAGCTCCTTACCTTGTGTAGATAAGGCATTTTAGAAAGCCTCGATATGCCATCATTCAGTATAGTTTTCCTATCGTATGTCAGAATAACAACGGTAAAGTTTTCTTTGGGCCAATCTCCTGCAAGCGGGCTACAAATATCATGATAGTGCTTAGATACTGACGAGTTCAAGTATCGCGCTTCTGGCGGTAGTATAGGATCCCAAGGCAACTCTGGATACAGGGCAAAGGGATCCCCCCACAAGTTCCACAGTTCATATCCATTCAGTAACCCCACCGTGAAATTTCGTTTATACGTAGTAGGTTGCTTTTTTGCTACATTTAACGCAGCTTTTTCCTCTGACGTTTCCAAAGATTTCATATCCTTTTTATTATAATCTAGGTATTCATATATGGGCGGGATTTTCGACTCTACCGGTCGTGGTGAAATATTTAGACGTGTGCGGATAACTGCTAACAGTGTGTCAACGTTCACTTGCACCGAACCAAGATATCTCTCCCACAACATGCGACCATGTTTTCGGAACGCAAGGATGTCTTCATCTATCATGTTTTCCAAAACGAACTTAAGCTCGCTAGCACGCGCCATTGGCAGACGAATCACAGCTTTTCGCCAGTCCAGGACTTCTTCGTAAGGCAAACGGATCCCATCGCCGCCAAGTATGACAGGAATTGCTCCTGATTCCAAAGCCTCGTACAGTCTTATTTGCAACACGTTTGTCGAAGCGTAAGCGTAAGATCCTGGAGCAATTATGAGCGAAAAAGTAGAAAGCAGCAGCCTACTCCTCCTTGACTTGCGATTGCTGTATAACGTCCAGTCATCAATGCGATACTCTGATAGTCCTTCCTCGTCTTTGCTGTGGAAATTAAGTTGCAGATTATAAATGTCAAACCTATCTTCATAGTTTAAAAATTTTACCAATCCGTCGCGTTCTGGGTTCGGTTCATAAAAACTACTTATTCTTATATAGTCATCGATCATACAAAGAGAATGAAAAACGCGTCAGATGCAGATCGGACATTTGATAAGAATGGATGACCAGAAATTAAATCCCACAAGTGTGGTTTGCTGCCCACAAAAGACCCAGAAAGAGATGACAATTTGCTAGTTTCCAACAAGTAGATACTTCTTTATTAACGTCAGAACAAATGTGTGATTTGTATCGGATTTGTATAAAATACTAATACATGACATCATAGATTATTGGAGTCAAATAACACCAGCACAGTACAGACAGTATTGCAACTCGGCGCTGTCCTTGAAAAATATACCTACGCCACGCGTGCGCTAGGGCTGCCCGTCTACAGTATTTTAACCAGTCAAGACCCGCACGACATTAATAAATGTCCACGTTCATTGTCTTACTATTGTGTCTGGTATTGACGGCACGGTAAAGGAACGGTTAATTTAATGTACCTACTAGAGTAACTAGTTTTGTGATTGTAAGGTAAATGAAAAAGATAGCGTTAAATAAAAATACATGTTATGTTTTTGATTATTATCATATTTAATATCCCTTAAATATTTATTTTGTTTTGTTTTTAGTATTTGTTGTTATGGCGGCAACAGGAATACATAATTTGTGAAAATTACAACTGTCTAGCTATCGCGGTTCTTGAGATACAGCCTGGTGACAGACAGACGGACAGACAGTGAAGTCTCAGTAATAGGGTCCCGTTTTTACCCTTTGGGTACGGAACCCTAAAAAGATCGCGACGAATTGATTGCCTCCTTTTTAGAAGTCGGTTAAAAAGGAACGGTAAGTTATTCTAGTTTGTTCAGTCCGGTCGGATTACAATCCCTACATACAGCACGAAGCAACTCGAAACAATTTGTTTTTGTTTACCATCCCATATTGAAACGCTGCGAACGTAACTTAACATTAACCATATCATCGCATACGCTTCCTACAGCAATCAAAACCCTACTACAAAATCTCACTTAAAAATTATAGGTAGTTCTACTTAGCGTAAATCTTACTAGGTAGGTAACTAAAAGGTAGGTAATAATTGTTATAATAACATTATAATCATTTGTAATGATATTTTATTTCAATAATATATGTAAGTAGCTAAGTACCCACATCAGTAAGTAGATATGTAGCCTAGGAAACAACTACTTAGCTAGTTTTTTTTATCGCGAGCATAGGTAAGATAGCTTACTCGTGTTATGTATTAAGTCTTTCAACATTATAACTTATTTATTTTTAAATCTAGGTATTTGTGGAAAAAGGGAAATACTTACCTATTTAAAAAAATAAACAACATACTAGTAGGTACATATATAAAAACTATTTTTATTAGTCTTACTTACCTTTCGGAGTTTTGAGGTAACCTAAAAAATGTTATCTCTGTGTGCTTAACCGACGAGTTTAAACAACCAAAAACAGCACAATATTGTCTGTGTTTCGCTATATTATTAACGCACGACTACTGCTTGCATCAAAACACCGTTCGCCACAGCGACGCATTCTCGGCTGTTTGTATACCGAGTCACGGAACAAGTGTATACCGACCTTCGAGGCGCGTAGGTATAACTTGCGTTCCGACCGTTTGTATGAAGATACAATACTGTATGATATCTATATTGTGACACCAGTTTTTCTGCATTAACAAATCTAAAACCGTGATATTAAAATTACAAAAAAAAATTAATATCAGTTGTCAACTGATATTTTGTAACGCTTTTTTTCTTAGCAGTTCCCAATAATGATTTCTTTTTGATCCAGTATAGTTACTACCTACCCTGTAGTTTTTTTTTTTTCACACAACGAGGATAAAAAATGAATCCAGCCAAGACTAAGCAAATATCTTAGTGAAGGAAAATAACCAAGGGTTAATAAAATTGGCTATATTAATAATTATTTGATTGTTTTGCTGTCTCAAAAGCTGCAAGAGAATAAAAAGATACCTTAGGAAATGTATTCCCTTTTGGCTTCGCTCTAATTTGGTAAAAGACTAGAATATTGAAAGATAAAACTACCATACCTTAGAAAATGTTTTCTCCTAGCAGGCGTTATAGGTGTAGATAGATTCCACACTTCTCCCCTTATAGGACCATGGGCTGGTGGGATGACTACATCGAAGCCTGGTCGGAACTGTTCGTGCGTGAACATGGACTGGGCGATAATCGCAGATCCAGTACCTGTCGCTAACGTACTCTGTCCTAAGTTTAGCAGAACGTGATTGCGGCCATCACGCCCCCAATGGGGCAACGTGTCGAGAACTATTTTGTTCTCTGTTTTGTTTGATTGTATTGACCTGCAAATAGTCGATATGAGTACTTATTATTGACCGAACTGGCAAAGCGTCTAAGTTTCGAGATTGGCCAAACATGCTTTTGTACGGCTGTCCGGCTGTTCTCGCCTAAAGGTCGCATTTCAGAACCGATTCTTGTGAAATTTTCTGAGAAGGTTCAAAAATTATATACATTTTTTTATCGATTTACTTTTTCCAAATGGCAACAATATGGAGGTTGAAAACTTCAAAAATTCGTATTTACCTACGCCATTTAAATTTTTTTGAAAATGTTATTTTTTTTTATTGTTTAAGACGCAACTTTTTTTGTTTATACTACTTTTTTATCCGATAAACTTCAACGAATGGGGGAAACTCGCGAGATTTACAGCTCTGAGCCACTAGTAAGCTAGTAGAGAAGCTGTAGGAGAAAACTACTAGATAAAGAGTACACAGTTAGAGACAACTTTACCTTTCGATGCGTATCATAGCCATAGACATGATCTCCTTGTGTACAAAGTTTTTCTATCGCGATATATGAGGTCTAACAAAATATACTGAAACTATTTTTAGGGTGAATTCAGTCCGTGATAGTAAACAATTTTTTGGCTTTTCATACAAACTCGGATCAGCTGATCGGTCACTTGTATAGGAGGCCACAAATACTTTTCAATATTTCGATACTTGTTCCTTGGGGAAAGTTGTTCATCGTCCCATGACACTTGATGACACATGACAATTACTACGCACATCATATCTTATATACTAAACTACACAAATGATTAAGAAACTTGATGTTGAAAAAAAATTACTTACATATTACTTGGAATTTCTGTAATGACGAGAAATATACAGGCTTCTTCCGGGTTTGGAGTTATATAGTTATTCGCGCTCAAAATTTCATGCATTATAGTTGTAAAATTTTCACTACCATTATGAAGTGTTTTAAGATCATATACATATATTGGAAACCCGCCAGTGAGAGGACAACGTGAGTAATTAAAGCATGAGAACATTCTGCAGTCGACATCAGAAGTGGAACGAGACGTGACTCGTGAAGTGTCGAAGAGCATATCCGTGGATAAGTTACTTCTTTGCATGTATATAATATTTTCCTTCCGCGATGTATATTCCTGCAATTGTCATTAAACTTTTTAAAATGACTTACAAAATCTACTGAATGATATTTGTTCGGTTTTTATTGCCCTACGACATTTATGTGCTAGCTGTGCTCGTGGGCTTCGCTTCCCGTAGGAATTTCGGGATAAAAACTATCCATGTCCTTCCTTGGGTATCAAACTATATCCATATCAAATTTTATCTAAATAGGGTTAGTGGTTGAAACGTGAAGTGGTGACAAACAAACAAATATACAAACTCACTTTCACATTTATAATATTAGTAAGGATAGTGTGGATAAGAACTATTAATAAAAATTACCAGTAAAAAAGGAAAGTACAGTTTCCCAATCCTTATACAAGAGAGTCAAAAACTTAAATACTTAAAACTAAAAGGACAAATAACAACTACATTTTTTTAAATGTCTAGATTGGGCATTCGAAAAATTAAAAGTTCCCTTACCCTAGACAGATAAGAAAGACTTTTCTATACAAACGTAGTCTAGCTTTTATTTTAAAACGACGTGTCAGATTTGGATAAATTTTTGTAATTTGAAAGAAATTGCACATAGTTATGTAGGCATATAACTGATTTGTCAAAATATGGACTAGAAAAAAAAATTTAGCATTTATAAATATCATTTTTGACCATCAGTATGGAAAACTTCAACACCTACACTTTCTTTCAAGTTCATATTTTAAATTTGAGAACTAGTAATATACCTAGATGTATGTAATTTCTTTAAAATTACAAAATTTCACCGAAGTCTGACATGTAATTTCAAAATAAAATCTAGACTACGTTTGTATGAAAATGTCTATGGTAACGACTCTCAAGGCATCAAACCTATTGATGCGGTGTTTTTTTGTTCAAACGTTCGTTTACATTCTTAGCTATGTTTGATAAATATCGGTTCAGCCATTTAAAAGTTATTTAAAAATCAATTCCTATCAACATCGGTTGGAATATGCAGTTCCGCGATCCGCCACTCATCACTAGATGGTCGGGGGTATTTTCAATTTGCCTAGCAAATTAACTTGTTTAATTTTTGGTGTGTATGTCCCCCGCGGAAAAGTATCGAATAATAATTGTTGAGTATACTAGATCTTTAGTTTATAGCTGCCTTCAAATGTTCATCGATAAATGAAATTTGTGTATTCAGTAATTTTTGAGAAATTCGTCAAAAACATATTCCGCCAGGGAAATGTTTCTCTGGCGGATTTTTTCTGGAATCCAGAATTCAATTAGTAGAGCAATTAATGTATCTAAAAATTGACTTTATATGTCATAGGCCTCCGAAGTTATTCAAAATTCCGCTGTGGAAATGTTTGGCCTTTTGCTAGATCTCCCAAACGGTTAGTAATATAGTCCTGATTTTTTTTACACATATTGTTATTAATTTGTTTATAACATCTGTAAAAAAGAATCCAAAAAAACACAACCACTTACGAATAATAAATATAAACATAAAAGTAGGTATTTTGGTTCTAGTGGCTTAACTAAGGGACATAGGGAAAAAGTTTAAGTGTCGATTTATGTATTAAAACTGCCTCCAACATCTGGAAAAGTACGTTTGTAATAGAGTTAGTATTAAAAAAGATACAACAAAAAATAATTTTCTACTGACATCATGATTTTGAATCGGTCTATTGTATATTATTATAATTATTATTCGATACTTTTCCGCGGGGGACATACACACTAATTTTTGTTCTAGAAGAAAATGAACATAATAATTATACTTGCCTTGACACTACACAGACCGTTATAGCAATATGTTAGTAGGACAAGTATAAAAAGCAGTATTATTAGGAGACCCTTTGTTTTATCATTCCACATTGTAAGAGAACAAATTGATTATCTATGCCACCACTAAAAAAGAAAAAAAAAGAGATGTCAAAATGACAATGACATTCGGCGTCCTGTTTTGGCGCCAACGCTGGACACGCGCCCATGCAAATGTAATTTCAATGTGCTAAATATAATATACTTTAAAGAAGAGAAACTACTGTTTTCTGTGTTCCAAGTCAAGAAGAGAAGAAAGGCAGATTGGGGGCCCCCGGCGGTCGCATATGCTGCAAAGAGTTGCGCAGGTTAGCGGTGGCCTCAGTGTTTGTCTTTTGGGGATCAAATTTATTATAATAAATATGTACTCTTTACGACTCCGGAAAATGCTCATCAGGCTTTATAACTTTTGCTAAGGCGTCATTTTTATATTTCTTATAGTTTAGCTGGACCATTATGGTTCTGCATCAGGTGTTCCATTTTCCAATCCAAATTAATTTTTTTGAGAAATATAGGTTTTCTTTGCACAGAAACATATTTTTTTACTGTTTTATAAATGTATAGATTATTATCAATATATTATTAATAACTCTGTTATATCGACTATACAACCATACCTATGTAAGTAGTTGTATATTTGAAGCTCTGTTCATACAACACACATTATTTATGTTTAAAGTATTTACTTTTTAAGTTCTGCCTGAAATTATTTCTTCGACATCCGAATTGTTTTTCCATTTTCCGTTATTTCCAATTTTTAGTTCTTAGTCACACGGTAATATTTCCGTCGTTATTAAAGATTTAAAACTTAAGGGAGTGCCTCCGCTGCCGGCGCTGGTCTACCACGATGTGTGTCTGTGTTACTTTCACCCTTAGCTTGAGTCGCTCGCTCGCTCGTGTTTTGGTCACAGGAAACCTAAAGAACCTAACCTACACTTCACGGCAAATTTTGAGTGCTGGCACCGGCAGCCGATGTTTTAAATCTCGGCTGCCGGCGGTATAACCACCGGTTCCCAATAGTGATATTTTTAGGAGCCGGCGCCGGCAGCGGATTCACTCTCAAAACTTTTTTAAAACTATTCCAAAAGATAGTTATCAATTCATCTATGTAAAATTTTAGTAATAACTAAATAGTAGTAATATAAATGATTTTTAAAAATACTTGAAGCACAAAAATGACATCAAAATGGCTGTTCTCCGCGTGTTCTCTCTCTCCTGTTGCTTTAGACCGATTCGTTTATCTTCGGTGTCATTATAATTGAAACGATATACCTGGAAATAACCGGAAATAGTTCTAGTTTCTGTTTAAAAAAGTATTTTTTATATTTAGGCCAGTCAAAATCGACATAAAAAAGAGCTTTTTTTATATATGTTGTTAGTAGGTCCCTTATGAGTAGTTAACACCCAAGTTTGTAACCCTGAAAACCCTGTGCTACCCCCACAGTGCTCGAAAAACTGGCAAATTTTGGCACATTTTCAGTTTTTTCGAAAAATCTACTCTAACCAAGCGTTTTTCAAGTATGTTTCTCGTATACTTTAATAAAGATAACTAAATTTACTACAATTTGAGCAAAACGCTAGCACTCTACGTCTATAAGGTAGTTGCAGAGATACAGCTTGTCAAAGGTAGGCATATTTTATTTTTAATTATAATTTTTGTGTTTGGGTCATATTCAAAGACACGTACTGACTACAGTAATGTTCCTAGAAAAAAGTATGTGGACTGAATTTGTAGAAAATTTAAATAGCTTAAATTTGATGCCAATGTAGTGCGTCTAGGCTTTAGTTTCCTTAAAAATTACAAAAATAGTAAAATATTGGGTTTTTGCTAAGTAATAAAAAAGTCACTACCTGTGAAAGTGTTCAACAAGAGAGTTGATGTTGATCCCCTTACCATATTCTGAAGAGTTTGCGTCACAAAACAATCAGATGAACAACTGAACCAGCATTTTGCGTATGAGCTAGTACCGTATTTATTCACTGAAGAAGGAATGCGCAAGGGTACGAAATCTTTCTTCTATTCTGCATTTACACCACTTACTGAAAACATCATCCCAGGAAACAGAGCGTTCACAGTGGTCGACCTCAGTCAGGTCAGTGGTGGTTACCTCCTGCACAAGGTGATCTGGCATCGAAATGATTTAGTGAGAGCTATTGTGGCGGGATAAAGTAGACATTGGGAACAAATAGGCCCATAAGCTTAATGTCTAATATATATCTAATAATGTCTAATCATCCTAGACAGAAATACTAAAAAACTAGATGAAAACCAACCGGCAGAGCAGGCGGGATTTAGGAAGGGGTTCTCGACCATTGACCACATACATACAGTCAGACAAATCGTAGAGAAGTACAATGAATACAACAAGAGTTTATATATTGCATTCATAGATTATACCAAAGCCTTTGACAGTCTAAGCCACGACAAACTCTTGAGGAGCAAGATATACTAACACAATATATCAACATCTTGAAAACAATTTATTCCAATAGTACGGCCAGAATACAACTTGAAACATTGGGAAACCAATTCAAAATAGAAACAAGCACACTGAAATTAGAGTCTTAATATAAGAGAAAAACACTTACAACACAAATCCTAATTTCAGAAAAAAGGGCTTATTATTATTATTGCAGCGGGATACGTCAGCTATGTTTTCAACCACTTTAGTACCCGTAAAATGCAGCTATGATGAGCACTAAATCAGCTAAATGTCTGCGACGATCGGCTTCTCTCTCCTGCAGTGACATTTTGTTTGATGAATTAACACCCCTCAAAGTTCCCTAAGCAAAACTGCTTTGAAACGAATCTGCTTTGCTCAAATTGTAATAAATTTAGTTATCTTTATTAAAGTATACCACAAACATACTTGAAAAACGCTTCGTTGGGTAGTTTTTTCGAAAAAACTGTAAAATGTGCCAAAATTTCGCAGTTTTTCGAGCACTGTAGGGATAGCACAGGGTTTTCAGGGTTGCAAACTTGGGTGTTAACTAATCTTACTTCTAACAACATTTAAAAAAAAAACGAAAATGGGCTTGCAGTTTGTCAGGTCCGGCTGATTTGATCAGGAGCATCTCTTAGAGCTAGCTACGCGTATCTAGCTCAAAGAGATGCTCCTTGTCCTCGTCCAATTCAACTTCAATGCTAGAAATTTATGGCACTGGGATATCAGTCGACGAACTGGAATTGGTATTGCTGGATATTACTATACCCAATACTGCTGGAAATAGTACTTGATTACAGAATTATTTCTTGATTTTATGTAAATTCAAAAATACTTAGGTCATTTAATAATTGACTTTTCGACTTTGTCCACGCATGTTTGATAGCTTTCTCTTTCCAAATACCTAATACTAAGCGGGCGGCGACCAATCCGGAGTGGTAAATTCAGTGACATGAATCGTATGTCTAGAGTACAAGAATGAAATTGGCTTGCAAAGCACTTCTAGGTATCTAAACGAAAAGGTTCCGAGTTCTGACGCGAGCTAAATTAAATCATATCGCTAACGACATTGAGTAGATATTTCTTTGAATTCCTTCGCTGAGTAAGACTTCATACGTGATTACTAGTACTTCTTCTGTGCTGGCGATAAGTTAATGTTTTAGGGTTTTTATCAAGATACGGTACACTGCATTTACCAATTCCTTGAATTTGCTAAATGCTTTTAAAACGCTTTTGTACAATAAATAAAATAAATATATAGGGACAAATTACACTGATTGAGCTAGCCCCAAAGTAAGTTCGAGACTTGTGTTATGGTTATGGGATACTAACTCAACAATACTATATTTTATAACAAATCTACTATATAAAAATAAGTCGGGTTTTCCTTCCTGACGCTATAACTCCAGAACGCACGAACCGAATTCCACGGTTTTGCATTCGTTGGAAAGGTCTCGGGCTCCGTGAGGTTTTTGAGGCGGTACGAAGTTCGCCGGGTCAGTACATATATAGATAAACATCCAAGACCCAGGGCAATTTGAAAAAGGCCACAATACTTACAAACTTGTAATTTTCTTTATTTTTTCATTTTACTTTATCACTATTCGTAAATATTTCCAATCTTTGTAGTTTGTGATGTTTATCTGATATGTGTCAAATGGTAAAGATAACATATTGATGTTTGTAGTTTTCTCAAAGATTGGAAATATAAAAACTTGTTTGCTCTTTGGATTTTTTCCTTTTTCTGATATTTTCATGCATTTTCTCCAGATTTTCTCCCAACAACTGTCACCTCAGCTAATGCCACCACAGATATAGAGATATAGCTCATAGCCATGAGATAGACAGATACCTTCCAGGACATAGCTGTTTAAATGACGGAACGTCTAAATAGTTTATAGACCTTAGTCATAGCAGAGAGTCATAGATATAGAAGGTATTTTCCATATCTTCTTTCTTGCTCTTTGCAAGGAGTTCTATATCTCTATATATGCTAAAATTCAATTAAAGTCTATACTAAAATCACAAAATCTCCCCGTTTAGGTATCGTAAATATACCTACATTATGCGCGCGGAGACCACTCCGGAGTGGAAAATTCGTCGTTTGTCCAGTGTAATAAGAATGAAATTGGCTTGCAATGCACTTTTGGTATCTAAATGGTGCCGAGTTCTGACGCGAGCTAAATTAAACCATATTACTAATAACATTGAGTAGATATTTCTTTAAATTTCTTTGCTGAGTAAGATTTCTGTAGGCATAAGTACTATAAGTAATGGATGCAATGCAGCACAACTCTAAAAAATAGTACCTAGGTACGTACCTACTCGTACAAGCATTTCCTAAGCTTGAAATGCATTTGCATGGTGATCTTATAGTACCGAAAATCTCAAAGACTGAATCTTTGTACATTAAAAATATTTAGCAATATTGAAAAACATATTCGAATCTTTTAAGGCAGTATCATAACTTCATAACATTAACTTCTTATCGCCAACACTTTGTCATTAAAATATTAATTACGAAGTAGTTTTCCCATTTACTTTATTAAGCCAGAACTTTGAATTAGCAATTTACTGCAATTAGCAATTTTATTTCGGAGATGATTTAAAAATGTGTTGTGTTTAGATAGCAAACTCATTTTTTTACTAAAAAATGGAATGGTACTCTGACATAAATGCGCATAACAAGCTGAAATCAAAAATTGAAATATCCAGAACTAGATGTCTTAGAAGAAGTATTTTCGAGCATAACAGAAAAAATAAATTCTTTGAACGTTTCATATCGACCGCTAATAAGCTGGGTCTTCTATCGATACTGATTGTTGTGGTCTTCCTTTTGCTATATTGCTATAATAGTAAAAGTAACGCTATGGTGAGTAATAGTTTGTTTTGTTTACCTTTGTACACATATATAAGTTAAAATAATAAATAAACTGTAATAATATACAGGACTACAGATCAATTAAGGACAATGATAACAACGTTCCATTTAAGAAGACAGAACGAGATAATACAACAACTTTGCCGAGTGTACAAAGTACCGCAGAAAAATCCTTAGAAGTACCTGAAATTGAAAGTATTTCTCAAAATTCTACAGTGACACAAATTAAATCATCAAGAAATGTGACTTCAAGATATGCCCCCGTGTTATATCCGACTGCTAATGTTAACTGCAGAATGTTCTCGTGCTTTAACTACACTCGTTGCCCTCTCACAGGCGGATTTCCTATATATTTATATGATCCATTTATACTATACAATGACTCTGAAAACGTCACAGCTCTAATTAAAGAAATATTTGGCGCCAATCCATATATTACTTCAAACGCGACAGAAGCCTGTATATTTTTGGTCATAACAGAATTTTCTACAAAGAATTATTCTAAGTAAGTTTTAATTTATTACAGGCTCCTTTTCTTCTTTATTGCCATCTCAGTCCTCCGCTGAAGGCCTAAAAGCACTAAAGGCCTCGTCCAGTAAATATTATTGCTATACTACTAGCCCTTTCGCAAGTTAAGTAGCCCCGGATGTGGTCACCATTAGATGGGATGGGTGTGGGTGGTATGCGTAGAACCATAAGTGGCACAAAAATTATATTTTTGTCCTCCGTGCTATGAAATACACGTTCAGCCGTTGGACCCAGCTCACAATACATAGCTGTACCTAGACAAGCTATGTCAGAGGCAGAGATTTTAAGATGCCACAAGGCACTGTAAGAAATCTGACACCAATGTTAAAAAAACACATTTATGATCATAGTAGTAGTTAGTTATTTACCCAAATCACTCAGAACAGAAAATTATAGAGCTTTTTCGTCTCGGAGGCCAAGATCCACTTCGGGTCGCTGAGCCAACGGATGTATTTAATTTACCCAAATAAAAATGACACTGACAAAAGAGAAGGTGACATATTATCAGATAATGGTGTAAACCAAGTACTAGTTATTCCACGTTTTATAATAAGACGATATAGTTTTGTAGGGTTATGAACACTATCTATTTGCAGATCAAAAAATGGATTCAAATTGGTAAATGAAACATTTCTGAACACTTTGCCCTATTGGGGGCGTGATGGTCGAAATCACGTTCTGCTAAACTTAGGACAGAGTATGTTAGCGACAGGCACTGGGTCTGCGATTATAGCCCAGTCCATGTTCACACACAGACAGTTCCGACCAGGCTTCGATGTCGTCATCCCACAAGCTCATACTCCTGTAAAAACAGGTCCACTTATATCACCCGCAAAGCGAAAACATCTCTTAAGGTAAGTTTTGGTAATGCTTTTGAGATAGGTTGTGTGGTACGTAGCATAGATATACATAAATTTGTGTGTATGATATTATTATTTGATGAACATGTTGGATGAAGGAAGAGTATCAATTGAACACTCTTTCATAAAGTTTTTTTCTATTTCTTTATTTTTATTTACTAAGTCGCACGTGGCGACCCTGTCAGGCAATCAGTTCTCTTTAGAGTTGCTCATAGTTTAGTTTGCGGCTTGGCTTAGTACTAGAAAGCTAAAGCTTATAAAAATATGTACAGACGTCAAGGGATATTGAGAACATAGCAGAAGAACGACGGACACGAGAGTTTTTTTAAAATATACATAATTTGACAATTTGGTACAAGTAAATTAAATAATGCTTTGATGAATTTGTGTTGTCACTGGCGCTAACGGAACCTGAAGTACTCTATTCGTTATCATCATTGTTATACTCACAAGCAATTGGTCTTTCTTTTGTCTCTAACACACTTAGATTTTGCTCTCATGTTGATAACGTACTTAGATTGAAGCTTTCCAAGATTTTACGTGAGGGTCACCATTTAGTTCATCTATTTCAGATTCATTTAGATGGATTTTATGTTGGACAAGTCTGGTGCACCTTAGTCTTTACTCTAGTTCTTGCGACGTGTTTAGGTTATTCTATTTCTGGCACCAAAAACGTATTATGTGAATTTTTTAATAAATTTCATGGTTCAGTTTTCAGGGCCCACGGAAGTCAATAATGGGACGTAACCCAGAACGTGAGGCATTGGTTTACTATTTACAAGAAGTAGAATGGTCTGAAATTCATAATCTTCGTTTTCACTTCCACTGCAAAAACGTGGAAACACTATCAGAGCATAACATAGACGACTGGGCATTATGCGGTAATCGCAAGTCAAGGAGGGGTAGGCTGCTGATCTCTACTTTTTCACTCATTATAGCTCCAGGATCTTACGCTTACGCTTCGACAAACGTATTGCAAACAAGACTGTACGAGGCTTTGGAAACAGGGGCAATTCCTGTCATACTTGGCGGCGACAGGATCCGTTTGCCTTACGAAGAAGTCTTGGACTGGCGAAAAGCAGTTCTTCGTATACCAATGGCGCGGGCTACTGAGCTGAGATTCTTACTGCAAAACGTGGCGAGTGAAGACATCATTGCGTTCCGGAAACATGGTCGCATGTTGTTGGAGAGATATCTTGGTTCGGTGCAAGCGATTGTGGACACTCTGTTAGCAGTTATCCGCACCCGTCTGAACATCCCACCACAATCGGCTTCCACAATGTTGGCTTTTGCTGGAACGAAGAAAATCTCAGCGTTTAATGCACGAAAAAAGAAACAAACCGCGTATAAACGAAATTTCACTGTGGGGCTACTAAATGGATATGAATTGTGGAACTCATGGGGGGATCCCTTTACCCTGTATCCAGAGTTACCATGGGATCCTATACTACCACCAGATGCGCGATATTTAAACCCGTCTGTGTCAGCGCAATATGATAATACTTGTAGCACTCTTGCAGGAGATTGGCCCATGGAAAAATTTACCATTATTATTCTGACAAACTCGTCCAACAGAAATGCTACGAGTATGTTGAATGTTGACATACTGAGGCTTTCTAAACTGCGTTTTTTACATAAGGTAAACTTTTGATTCTGTACCAATGCGTAGTATACAATGTGATTTTTAATTGGTTTTGGAGCCGAAGGCCACTTAACAAGGATCGTTAGTAAGACCAAATTTGCTAGTCATAATAAAAATTCAGAAACAAAAAATGTTAGCTAAAACTCGAAAGTAAAATCGTGAGATCAATTAGTAGTGCCGTCGTCGCTAGGCGCCGCCGGCCGGCCTGACGGCCGGAGGTCATAGACCGCAGTTTGGACGGGCATAACTACGTGGTCTCGATCGATTTTCGCAACTTTTTATTATAAATCATACACGGATTAGGTACGTATATGGGTAGAGGAATTTATTTACTATACATCATTTCTTTATCCAAAACCAATGCAAAGTCAGCGTGTATGTATCATAAGTGATTATGTCTTTTCATGAAAAATACAAGTTTTTTAGTGTCTTATTTTCACTAAGACAGGTGGTTCAGAAATTTGCTTTACACGAAAGGTCAATTCTATTTTAATTGACTTTTCAAAAGACTGAAATCTGACTCGTCTATGGCATAAAACTGGTGGAAGTTATTGACGCCTACGTGCTAAGCTAAGAAGCGAGAGATACGAACATGGAAAGTATTTCCTATAATCAATTTCACTTTTGACAGATCGTGGTGGTCTGTAACGGGCCCAGGCCGTCGATTAAGGGGTGGCCCACCAAAGTCCCGATAGCCTTGGTGCGAGCTCCACACAATTCGCTCAGCAACCGGTTTATGCCGTACGACCTGATTGAGACAGAGGCTGTGTTCAGTTTAGACGATAACATTGTACCTCCGCTGTCGAAGGAAATTGTCTTTGCGTTCAAGTAAGAATTCACGTGAAATACGGATTTTTACTCATATATTTTTATTATGCATATCAATAAGTACTTAACATAATCCGTAACCGAAAACAATTTTATTTAATGTGCCCAAAAATAAGTAAGGGAAAGATTTGTTTGTTTGATTGTATTGAATAGGCTCCGAAACTACTGGATCGATTTTAAAAATTCTTTCACTGTTGGATAGGTATGTTATCCCTGAGTGACATAGGCTATGTATGTACCACGGGCGAAGCCGGGATGGACTGCTAGTTTATAATATAAGCTTTTAAAATCTGACGGAAATTAAACGGTCAAGTAACAGAAAAAGGATGTACGTACAGCACTTTTGACGTCACGCTATTAGGTCTCGCGCGTGCGAAAGAGATAGTGAGATGTCCCCACCACGCTCCCACTCGTATATTTGAAATGTTAATTACTACTTCGTTAATTTACAAATTTTCTTGCTGTTTAAAAAAAAATATTTTCTGTGGTATATATTTTTTGTTTTATATGTATAAAATATTGACCAAAAACATACACAGTAAAATAGCCTATTATTAAGAAATTGGATTTCTTTGTCCGTCATTTTACTTTGGTCATTGTGAGTAGATGGTGACAGAAAGAAGTGGAAACAGTTGACATACAGAGCCGACCCCAAATAGGGAAATGGCGACGAGAATTATGATGATAATTATTGTGAGTTGATGGAAGAGTGTGTCAATATAAAGTCATTCTAGATAAGAAGGTACCTATAGTATAGCTCTTTTTGTTTTAAAGTAAAGGTGGTGGCAGAGTAGTTACGCTGTCACATCACAGCACCATTCTTCTTCCACGGGTGTCGTAAAAGGCGACTAAAGGAGATATCGGTAACAAAGAACGAACCGCATGGTCCCCTTAGCTGAACTTTATACCCTTTATTGTCATTTACAGCGATGGTCCAATGCTCCCTCTTTAGTCCAGCAGAAGTAGACTGATTACTTAAGCCATAAAGGGAGGTAGGCAAGTACAAGATATGTGCAAATTTTTTTAGAGTATGGCGAGAACATAGAGACCAAATCGTCGGCTTCTACGGGGGAAACTTTGTATGGAATACTGAAGAGCAAAGCGGATTCCTGTACAACGAACGGTATGAGATATGATCATTATTCGACCATATTTTCAATTGCATCCTCAGCGGTAACGCTTCACTTTTATTTGATTTATTTATAGATATATTTATTTGACAAGGTTACTGGTTCCTACACCGAGCAACTGCCCTCTGACCTCCGCAAACCAAAGTTTAGACCAGAACCAATCTTCGGATAGGTTTGAGCAAACGCTAGATAGATAAAACGTTTATTTGTGAAAACTGCACAAACACATTCACATACAAGGAAATACACGAAAGATTTTTAGTATATTTTTAGCGATGTGATGTGTATGCTGCAGTTGCACAAAAAGCGACAATAGTGCACAAAGAGCAATGCGCTGATTTTCAGCTAAAACCTTAAGTATAGGTGCAAGTGCGATCAGTTAATGATCAGATCAGATAATGCTCGGGACCCACGGCTTTCCGCGTTCGGAAGCATAGAATCATCGAGCAATCATCATTCGAGCCTGCAATATTCTAACCAGACTGGAAACAACTTTTCACAGAATATGCTTTCCAGAGGGATTTGTACCCACGACCTCCGGATAACAAGGCGAAAGCCTTGATCACTGGGCCAGGGAGGCAGTTGGTGGACTTACTGTCTGAAATTATAAATTTACCTGTTCTTGAATATCACATAGCAGCGACCAAAACTGCGAGGTGAGCATAATGCAGACAGGCGCAGCGTTCATCCACCGCTACTACTTGTGGGCCTACTGGCGCCAGCTGCCGGTCTCCGTGCGAGAGTTCGTCGACAAGCACAATAACTGCGAAGACATCGCCATGAACTTCTTGGTCGCCCAAATCACTAGAAAGCCACCCATTAAGGTAGGTTTTCCGTGTGGTTTCCGGCAGTGTAGAATAGAGCCACTCCATGTCCTTCCGTGGATGTCGTAGATGGCGACTTAGGAAATACAAGCTAAACAAAGCTTATAAACATTAGTGAGATCGTTCCAACCTGTCTGGCCAACGAGGAGAGTGTTGGCCAAGTCATCTGTCTGCTCTGGCCAAGTATGGCTCTGGTAGTACGAAGAGGGTCGTGCTCCTGCAGTGGAGACAAAAAGACCTGATGACGATGATGATGACGTCACGGATATTAAATAGTCTAGCAGATTAGCTCGTTAAAATGCCAGTGTCCACATAGCGCAACGAACCGATGGCCGATGGGGCAAAAAGGTTCTCGGAATAGCGACCACGTAGTGGCAAGCGAAGCGTAGGACACCCACACACAAGGTGGTCTGACGACCTAACCAAGGCCAAGTGGCAAGGCCAATTTAAAATCAAAAGACCCTAACTTAAGAGAGTTTTTACTAAAACTCTCGTAAACTTAATCCGTCTTATTATAAAACGCAGACTAACTTTGTTATTAGGTTTAAACCATTATCCGACCAAATCAAGTAGACATCTCGTAATGTGCCATAACCTCTTCTGAAAATGTCAACTTGATTTGGTCGAATAATGGTTTAAACCTAGTAACAAAGTTAGTCCTCGTTTTATAATAAGACGGATTATATACGAAGATCCAGCCGCCGTTTTGTGCGAACTGAGTGAGCTAACATTTAACATATCTTGGGTGTAATAGCTTTACAAATTGTAAGATTGGTTTTACAAATGTTTTAGACCTTTAACTAATTGTTAAATATTGTCGCGAACGAGATAGATGTAGAATATTCGCGAGTAAGAACTCTGCTGGCGAGATAGACTTGGAATGTTCGCGAGTGGAATCATGCAAGCGAAACTAGGCCTTATATTCTTACAGCATAAAGGCTAGAGTTCTTTGAATGGTCGTTCGAGTGCGCGTCCCGCCAGTTCAGTACGAGCTACGAAAGCGATAACTTCGAAGCGAATCGAAGCGAAGGAAACCTACCTCAGTGCGACAAGAAGAAGTACCTGCGACTACTTTGGCGAGATACCTGGACCTCAGCTGCTACGCGACTTGGACTTGGACATCAGGAAGACCATCTTCACGTGTCAACCTTTGGGTTCCGTAGTGAATAAAAAAACCCTCATACGAACTTTGGCGTTTTTCTCCAAATCTCGAACCCAGTTTCGTAACATTTGGTGTCGGAAGTGGATTTGGAGATGCCAGTTCTACCAAGAGAAGAAGAGGATACCACCAGGGAGGGCGTCAGGACCAGGGCCCAGCGTGCCATGGAGGCTCAAGAGGGCGTGGCTCAGGCCACGCCTACTGAACCTCAAGCCACGCCCACTGACCCTGAGGCCACGCCTACCGCCTATCAGGCCACGCCCACCGCCCATCAGGCTCCGCCCACTGGACAACAAGCCCCGCCTACTGAGCCTCAAGCCACGCCCACCAGTAATCAAGCCACGCCCACTGGACCTCAAGCCACGCCCACCAGACGTCTAGCTCCGCCCACTGGCCCCGCCCACCTTGGCCAGGCCACGCCTACTGACCACGCCCACCAAGCAGTGCCAAGTTCATTAGAGACGCCGAACGATTCAAATAACTTAGTACACATATTAGAACTAATTCAACAACGACTGCACCGTATAGAAGAGACACAAGATTTACGACTTCAACGTATAGAAGAGAAACAAGATTTACGATTTGCACGCTTGAGTGAGCAACAGCAAATAGTCTTGGGAAATTTCTGCAAACTCAACCAATCAGTGGAGCAGATCCGAAATGATGTAGACGTTGTCGAAAACCGTGTGACTGATCTGGAAAACAAGGTGGAAAATAGAGTAACCTTTTTGGAAAAGAAAGTATTGCGTCTAGAGACAGTGGGAACGCCAAGTACATCCGGCTGTGAAACTAAGGGGCCAAGTGTAAAAGTGCCATCTTATGACGGTACCACATCTTGGGCCGCATACAAACAACAATTCCAGACCGTCGCTGGTTTAAACGGTTGGACCGATGAACAGAGCCATACAGCCCTTACTGTTGCTCTGAAAGGCTCAGCACTATCAGTCCTGGAGGCACTGCCTAGCTCTGGAAGCACCTTTAAAGAATTGATGGAGGCGTTAGAAGCCAGATATGGGGAACGTCATCTCGAACACGTTTTTCGAGCCCAGCTGCGTGAAAGAGTTCAGCGCCCAGGAGAAGGACTTCAAGAGTGGGCATTGGAAATAGAAAAACTAGTGCGTAAAGCCTACTCGTCTTTTGACTCCAAAATGATCGACACATATATTTTACAAGCTTTTATTGATGGAATAAGAGACGTGGACGTAAGAGCTGCAGTGGGGATTCATCATCACACGTCACTTAAAGATGCCTTAGCACATGCTCTTGAGTACGAAGCTTTAAGACAGGACATGCACCCACATAAGTTGCGAGAAGTCACAGAAGACGTTAAGGCAATCAAGAGTCCGCCAAAGAAGACCAATAGATTTGCGCCTACTTGCTACAGGTGTGGTGAAAGAGGACATTTGCAACTCTCCTGTCCAGAAAAACATGAAATAAAGAAATTACGAGAAGAGCCAACTGCAATTACGAAAAGGCAAGAATCCTCCTTTCCTGCAAGAAATCAGGGGAAACGAGTAACAGCCAAGACTGAGGAGCGGGTACTGGCTGACGCAGAGGAAGGCCAAGTTGCACGTCGGATCAAACAACTCCAAGAATTAGACTTTGTTACTGAGCACCGCAGTGGAAAGGCCCATGGAAATGCTGATGCATTCTCAAGAAGACCATGTGCGGAAGACTGCAAGCATTGTGTTAAACAGGAGACAAAGGAGCTTACGGTTAACATCACAAGGACAATTCCTACAAGACAATGGGATGATGACAACTTAAGAGAAGCCCAGGAAGATGATGAAGATATAAGGCTCATCATCGCATGGAAAGAACGTAGTGCTGACAAACCTAGATGGGCAGAAGTTGCACCTACGAGCCCCACCACCAAAGCTTATTGGGCTCAATGGGACAGTTTTATCCTGCAGAATGGAATACTTTACCGTAAATGGGAGAAACCAAACGGCAAAGAGTTTCACCTACAGGTTGTTGTTCCAAGAGATAGAGTGAAAGACGTTCTCCGTGAAGTACATTATGGTGTAACAGGTGGACATCTAGGCGTTAAGAGAACATTAACAAAGATTCGAGAACGATTCTACTGGCTGAATTGTCGGGAAGATGTTCAGGATTGGTGCCGCAAATGTACAACTTGTGCAGCCGTGAAAGGCCCGTCAACAAGAACTCGAGGAAGTCTACAGCTATACAATGTCGGCGCGCCCTGGGAACGGATTGCAGTAGACATTGCCGGACCATTCCCCGTAACTGAATCAGGAAATAAGTACTTCATGGTTGTCATGGACTATTTTAGCAAGTGGCCAGAAGTATTTGCCATACCTAACCAAGAAGCTTCGACAGTAGCCTCCAAGTTGGTTGAGGAAGTAATCTGCCGGTTTGGTGTACCACTAGAAATCCACTCAGATCAAGGAAGAAACTTCGAGTCGCAACTATTTCAAGAAATCTGCAAACTTCTGGGGATTCATAAAACGAGGACCACTCCATATCACCCGCAGTCTGATGGCATGGTGGAGAGATTTAACCAGACTCTGGAGAGACATCTAGCGAAACTGGTTGACAAACATCAGAAAGACTGGGACAAATACATACCGCTTTTTCTCCTGGCTTATAGGACATCCGAGCATGAAAGCACAAAACTTACCCCAGCTCAGGTGAATTTCGGCAGAGAACTTAGATTACCTGTGGATCTCCTAACGGGGAGGCCACCAGAAGACCCATGTACTGTGCCAGACTACGTCTTCGATCTTCGAGAGCGAATATGGAACATCTATGACTTAGTTCGCGAAAATGGTTTACAAGCAAGTGAAAACATGAAGACTAGATATGACCGAAGAGCGAACTCACGTGGCTTTGAAGAAGGAGTCTTAGTATGGCTTCATAACCCGATTCGACGGAAAGGAAAATCACCGAAATTACAAACGAGATGGGAAGGTCCATACAAAATCATTACGCGAATAAACGACGTGACTTATCGGATCCAACGTCAACCAAGAGGGGCACTCAAAGTGGTGCACATAGACCGTCTAGCACGTTATCATGGCAGCAATAGTGACGCTCGGGACGCGCGTCTTTAAGAAGGGGGCAGTGTCGCGAACGAGATAGATGTAGAATATTCGCGAGTAAGAACTCTGCTGGCGAGATAGACTTGGAATGTTCGCGAGTGGAATCATGCAAGCGAAACTAGGCCTTATATTCTTACAGCATAAAGGCTAGAGTTCTTTGAATGGTCGTCGGCTTAGTCGCACTCACACATACATATCGGCGTCTCGATGTTTCCCGTCAATCGAAATACATTCGTCAAGTAATGAGAATATTCGAGAAAAGTGTAGACCTCTGTATCGGCGCATATAAAAAGGCGATCGAGTGCGCGTCCCGCCAGTTCAGTACGAGCTACGAAAGCGATAACTTCGAAGCGAATCGAAGCGAAGGAAACCTACCTCAGTGCGACAAGAAGAAGTACCTGCGACTACTTTGGCGAGATACCTGGACCTCAGCTGCTACGCGACTTGGACTTGGACATCAGGAAGACCATCTTCACGTGTCAACCTTTGGGTTCCGTAGTGAATAAAAACTCTTATACGAACTTTGGCGTTTTACTCCAAATCTCGAACCCAGTTTCGTAACAATATATTGTTACGAAACTGGGTTCGAGATTTGGAGAAAAACGCCAAAGTTCGTATGAGGGTTTTTTTATTCACTACGTAACAATATATTGTTACGAAACTGGGTTCGAGATTTGGAGAAAAACGCCAAAGTTCGTATGAGGGTTTTTTTATTCACTACGGAACCCAAAGGTTGACACGTGAAGATGGTCTTCCTGATGTCCAAGTCCAAGTCGCGTAGCAGCTGAGGTCCAGGTATCTCGCCAAAGTAGTCGCAGGTACTTCCACTTGTCGCACTTAGGTAGGTTTCCTTCGCTTAGGTTCGCTTCGAAGTTATCGCTTTCGTAGCTCGTACTGAACTGGCGGGACGCGCACTCGATCGCCTTTTTATATGCGCCGATACAGAGGTCTACACTTTTCTCGAATATTCTCATTACTTGACGAATGTATTTCGATTGACGGGAAACATCGAGACGCCGGTATGTATGTGTGAGTGCGACTAAGCCGACGACCATTCAAAGAACTCTAGCCTTTATGCTGTAAGAATATAAGGCCTAGTTTCGCTTGCATGATTCCACTCGCGAACATTCCAAATCTATCTCGCCAGCAGAGTTCTTACTCGCGAATATTTTACATCTATCTCGTTCGCGACACTGCCCCCTTCTTAAAGACGCGCGTCCCGAGCGTCACTATTGCTGCCATGATAACGTGCTAGACGGTCTATGTGCACCACTTTGAGTGCCCCTCTTGGTTGACGTTGGATCCGATAAGTCACGTCGTTTATTCGCGTAATGATTTTGTATGGACCTTCCCATCTCGTTTGTAATTTCGGTGATTTTCCTTTCCGGCGAATCGGGTTATGAAGCCATACTAAGACTCCTTCTTCAAAGCCATGTGAGTTCGCTCTTCGGTCATATCTAGTTTTCATGTTTTCACTTGCTTGTAAAACGTTTTCGCGAACTAAGTCATGGATGTTCCATATTCGCTCTCGAAGATCGAAGACGTAGTCTGGCACAGTGCATGGGTGTTCTGGTGGCCTCCCCGTTAGTAGATCCACAGGTAACCTAAGTTCTCTGCCGAAATTCACCTGAGCTGGGGTCAGTTTTGTGCTTTCGTGCTCTGATGTCCTATAAGCCAGGAGGAAAAGCGGTATGTACTTGTCCCAGTCTTTCTGATGTTTGTCAACCAGTTTTGCTAAATGTCTTTCCAGAGTCTGGTTAAATCTCTCCACCATGCCATCAGACTGAGGGTGATATGGAGTGGTCCTTATTTTATGCATCCCCAATAGTTTGCAGATTTCTTGAAATAGTTGCGACTCGAAGTTTCTTCCTTGATCTGAGTGGATTTCTAGTGGTACACCAAACCGGCAGATTACTTCCTCAACCAACTTGGAGGCTACTGTTGAAGCTTCTTGGTTAGGTATAGCAAATACTTCTGGCCACTTGCTAAAATAGTCCATGACAACCATGAAGTACTTATTTCCTGATTCAGTTACGAGGAATGGCCCGGCAATGTCTACTGCAATCCGTTCCCAGGGCGCGCCGACATTGTACAGCTGTAGACTTCCTCGAGTTCTTGTTGACGGGCCTTTCACGGCTGCACAAGTTGTACATTTGCGGCACCAATCCTGAACATCTTCCCGACAATTCAGCCAGTAAAATCGTTCCCGAATCTTTGTTAACGTTCTTTTAACGCCTAGATGTCCACCTGTTACACCATCATGTACTTCACGGAGAACGTCTTTCACTCTGTCTCTTGGAACAACAACCTGTAGGTGAAACTCTTTGCCGTTTGGTTTCTCCCATTTACGGTAAAGTATTCCATTCTGCAGGATAAAACTGTCCCATTGAGCCCAATAAGCTTTGGTGGTGGGGCTCGTAGGTGCAACTTCTGCCCATCTAGGTTTGTCAGCACAACGTTCTTTCCATGCGATGATGAGCCTTATATCTTCATCGTCTTCCTGGGCTTCTCTAAAGTTGTCATCGTCCCATTGCCCTGTGGGGATTGTCCTTGTGATGTTAACCATAAGCTCCTTTGTCTCTTGTTTAACGCAATGCTTGCAGTCTTCCACACATGGTCTTCTTGAGAGTGCATCAGCATTTCCATGGGCCTTTCCACTACGGTGCTCAGTAACAAAGTCAAATTCTTGGAGTTGTTCAATCCAACGTGCAACTTGGCCTTCCGGATTTTTAAATTGTAACAGCCATTTCAAAGCAGCATGGTCTGTGCGAAGTTTGAACTGTCTACCAATGAGATATTTGTTGAAGTGTTGCAGCGTCTTTACAACGGCCAAGAGTTCTCTTCTTGTAACACAATAATTCCTTTCAGGCCTTGACAAAGATTTACTGAAATATCCAATTACTATTTCATTTTCACCCTGTTTTTGAGATAGTACCCCTCCGATCGCTGTGTTGCTAGCGTCTGTGTCAACGATGAATTCGCCATTAGCTTGCGGGTATCCCAAGATTGGAGTATTGCAAAGGCAATCTTTTAGTTTGAGAAAGGCATTTTCACAGGTATCATCCCATTTAAAAGGCTGTTTGTCTTCTGTCAGACGATGCAGTGGTTTAGCGATTTCAGAAAATCCCTTTACAAATCGCCTATAGTAAGAGCATAATCCCATAAATGCTCGTACTTCTGTCTTGTCTTTGGGGGTAGGCCAGTTTTTCACAGCTGCAACTTTATCAGGATCAGTTTGGATGCCCTCGCTGGTGATAACGTGTCCGAGATAATCACTTTGTTTCTGAATAGACTGCATTTCTTTGGATTTAGTTTTAAGTTGGCACCCCGAATCTTTATCAAGACTTGCTCCAGATTCCGTAGATGATCTTCAAAGTCTCGACCCATGATGATGACGTCATCCAGATAAACTAGGCAGGCGTCTCCTACTAATCCTGCTAGTACACACTCCATAAGTCTTTCAAAAGTGGCGGGGGCGTTGCATAATCCAAAAGGCATAACATTGAACTGCCATAAACCTTTTCCTGTTGAGAATGCTGTCTTTTCTTTATCCTTAGAATGAATTTCCACCTGCCAGTAACCAGATTTCAAGTCTAGGGTTGAAAACCACTGCATACCGCTAAGGGTGTCCAATGTGTCATCAATTCTTGGTAATGGGTAGCTGTCCTTCTTTGTGACGTCGTTCAGTCGTCTATAGTCGACACAAAATCGTGTGCTGCCATCTTTCTTCTTAACTAAAACAACCGGGGAGCACCATGGACTTGCAGACGGTTCGATGATTTTATTTCTTTTCATGTCCTCCAGCAGATCTTGTACTTCCTTTTCCTTAGCATATGGAATTCTTCTAGCTCGCTGACGTATAGGTCTTTCGCTTCCAGTATCAATTCTGCGCTGAACTAGCGAAGTTCTTCCTAGATCAACTTCCTTGGAAGAGAAAATGTCAGCAAAATCCAGCAGCAACTTCTTTGCCTTCAAGCTCTGTGAATAAGTTAGGTTGCTTTTGCAATCTTTTAGAAGGTCGTAAACTGTAGAACAACTGGAGTTTTTAGATGCATCTGAGTTTGGTGTTAATAGGCACTTTTTCATCCAGACAACTTCCTCGCATCTTCCAACAACATCGCCTTCATTTAAGATGATCTCATGGTCCTCTAGATTGACTATTCTCACTACTGCAGTATCCTTTCCAGTGACTAATGTTCTTGCTGTCAGGAATCTTTGAGTTGGCTTGTTTGATGTATCCTCAATAAGAACGCATCTAGTTGGCTTGTGTGTTTTAGGTGATGGCAGTTTCACCATTATTTGTGCTTATGTTCGACCAGGTACGACGATTTTGTTTAAACAAGTCACTTTTCCGGTGGGGCCTCCAAGGATGAAAATTTCCTCATTACCACACTTGAAAACTCCATTTGCGACATCGATTTTACAATTGTATTTCTTCATGAAATCTAGGCCCAATATACACTCATCCACAATTTCAGCCACAATGACATCATGCGTGTATGGTGAATCTCCCACGTATATTGTCACTGTCGTCTCTCCTAGGACAGGTATTGGCTGGCCAGAGGCAGACAGAAGCCGACAATCGACGTTCTTGTATTTCATCGCAGCTTTCACCAGATGTGGGTTGATTATTGTTCTGGAGGCTCCGGTGTCTATGGTCAATTTGCAATCTGTCCTATTCACTTGTCCGCATATCGTCAAACTGCTCCTATTGCTTACTTGTGAGATGACAATTGCTGGGGCTTTCTCTGCGCCAGCCAGTACCCGCCCCTTAGTCCTGGCTGTTACTCGTTTCCCTGGTTTCTTGCAGGAAACGAGGACTCCTGCCTTTTCGTAATTTCCTTCAGCTCTTCCCTTAATTTGGTTAATTCCTGCTTTTCTGGACAAGAGAGCCGCAAATGTCCTCTTTCACCACACCTGTAGCAAGTAGGCGCAGAGCTATTGGTCTTCTTTGGCGGGCTCTTGATTGCCTTTACGTCTTCCGTGACTTCTCGCAACTTATGTGTGCGCATGTCCTGCCTTAAAGCTTCGTACTCTAGAGCATGTGCCAAGGCATCTTTTAGGGACGCATGATGTTGAGTCCCCACCGCAGCCCTTACCTCAACATCTCTTATTCCAGCAATAAAAGCTTGTAGGATGTTTGTGTCGACCATTTTGGAGTCAACAGACGAGTAGGCTTTACGCACTAGTTTTTCTATTTCCAATGCCCACTGTTGAAGTCCTTCTCCTGGGCGCTGAACTCTTTCACGCAGCTGGGCTCGAAAAACGTGTTCGAGATGACGTTCCCCATACCTGGCTTCTAACGCCTCCATCAATTCTTTAAAGGTGCTTCCAGAGCTAGGCAGTGCCTCCAGGACTGATAGGGCTGAGCCTTTCAGAGCAACAGTAAGGGCTGTATGGCTCTGTTCATCGGTCCAACCGTTTAA
The DNA here is from genome assembly GCA_963555685.1 of Acrobasis consociella. Lineage (NCBI taxonomy): Eukaryota > Metazoa > Arthropoda > Insecta > Lepidoptera > Pyralidae > Acrobasis > Acrobasis consociella. The sequence continues at coordinate 4,094,649 of OY743118.1, forward strand.
ACTAGCGACGGTCTGGAATTTTTGTTTGTATGCGGCCCAAGATGTGGTACCGTCATAAGATGGTACTTTTACACTTGGCCCCTTAGTTTCACAGCCGGATGTACTTGGGGTTCCTACTGTCTCTAGACGCAATACTTTTTTTTCCAAAAAGGTAACTCTATTTTCCACTTTGTTTTCCAAATCAATTACACGGTTTTCGACAACGTCTACATCATTACGGATCTGCTCCACCAATTGATTGAGTTTGCAGAAATTTCCCAAGACTATTTGCTGTTGCTCACTCAAGCGCGCAAATCGTAAATCTTGTGTCTCTTCCATACGTTGAAGTTGTTGTGTGCTCGCTTTTTGCTCTTGCCGAATTGTTTCTTGTATCTGTCTCTGCATTTGTTGTAATGTGGTCATTAAGTTACTTGGATCGATTGGTGTCTCCAATGAACGTGGCACTGTTTGGTGGGCGTGGTCAGTGGGCGTGGTCTGGCCAAGGTGGGCGGGGCCAGTGGGTGGAGCTAGACGTCTGGTGGGCGTGGCTTGAGGTCCAGTGGGCGGGGCTTGACGAATGGTGGGCGTGGCTTGAGGTCCAGTAGGCGTGGCTTGATGACTGGTGGGCGAGGCTTGAGCTCCAGTAGGCGGAGCTTGTTGTCCAGTGGGCGGGGCCTGATGGGCGGTGGGCGTGGCCTCAGGGTCAGTGGGCGTGGCTTGAGGTTCAGTAAGCGTGGCCAGAGCCACGCCCCCTTGAGCCTCCAGTGCACGCTGGGCCCTGGTCCTGACGCCCTCCCTGGTGGTATCCTCTTCTTCTTTCGGTAGAACTGGCATCTCCAAATCCCACTTCTGACACCAAATGTTACGAAACTGGGTTCGAGATTTGGAGTAAAACGCCAAAGTTCGTATGAGAGTTTTTATTCACTACGGAACCCAAAGGTTGACACGTGAAGATGGTCTTCCTGATGTCCAAGCCCAAGTCGCGTAGCAGCTGAGGTCCAGGTATCTCGCCAAAGTAGTCGCAGGTACTTCCACTTGTCGCACTTAGGTAGGTTTCCTTCGCTTAGGTTCGCTTCGAAGTTATCGCTTTCGTAGCTCGTACTGAACTGGCGGGACGCGCACTCGATCGCCTTTTTATATGCGCCGATACAGAGGTCTACACTTTTCTCGAATATTCTCATTACTTGACGAATGTATTTCGATTGACGGGAAACATCGAGACGGCGTATGTATGTGTAAGTGCGACTAAGCCGACGACCATTCAAAGAACTCTAGCCTTTATGCTGTAAGAATATAAGGCCTAGTTTCGCTTGCATGATTCCACTCGCGAACATTCCAAATCTATCTCGCCAGCAGAGTTCTTACTCGCGAATATTCTACATCTATCTCGTTCGCGACAATATATTTATTAACTTCTAAAGGGGGATTCACTCAATTTATACTCAAGCACGAAGTTTTATTTTGTCATCTTCTGTAATTTTAGGTGACGTCAACTTGGTCGGCCAGTATGACCAAGCGAGCAAGCTCTATTTACAAAAGATTATCTCCCAACAGCTCTCACTTCGAAGATAGGCATCAATGTTTGAACTTCTTTACTAAGGTAAGCATGAACCTTGTACGTATTATTACCGACAGCCAAGGAATGATTATTCCACATGCTGTGTAATTTCCCATTTTCAGAAGGTATTCTTATATGCCCTGGGGAGCTATATCGACTATATCTCTCCAGGGCATCCTGGGTCAAGGGTACATCTTTTCAAACTATCTTGCCCATTAACTGTTGCTTTCAGTCCATCTTTTCAAGCTATCTTGCCTATTAACTATTGCTTTCAGTCCATCTTTTCGAGCTATCTTGCTTATTAACTGTTGCTTGCAGTCCATCTTTTCGAGCTATCTTGCCCATTAACTGTTGCTTTCAGTCGATCTTTTCGAGCTATCTTGCCAATTAACTGTTTCTTTCAGTCCATCTTTTCGAGCTATCTTGCCCATTAACTGTTGCTTGCAGTCCATCTTTTCGAGCTATCTTGCCCATTAACTGTTGCTTGCAGTCCATCTTTTCGAGCTATCTTGCGCATTAACTGTTGCTTGCAATCCATCTTTTCGAGCTATCTTGCCCATTAACTGTTGCTTGCAGTCCATCTTTTCAAGCTATCTTGCCCATTAACTGTTGCTTGCAGTCCATCTTTTCAAACTATCGTGCCCATTACTTGTTGCTTTCAGTCCATCTTTTCAAACTATCGTGCCCATTAACTGTTGCTTTCAGTCCATCTTTTCAAACTATCTTGCCCATAACTGTTGCTTGCAGTCCATCTTTTTAAACTATCTTGACCATTAACTGTTGCTTGCAGTCCATCTTTTCAAACTATCTTGCCCATTAACTGTTGCTTGCAGTCCATCTTTTCAAACTATCTTGCCCATTAACTGTTGCTTGCAGTCCATCCTTTGGAGCTATCTTGCCCATAAAATGTTGCTTGCAGTACATCCTTTGGAGCTATCTTGCCCATTAACTGTTGCTTGCAGTACATCCTTTGGAGCTATCTTGCCCATTAACTGTTGCTTTCAGTCCATCCTTTGGAGCTATATTGCCCATGAGATGTTGCTTGCAATCATTCCTTGATGTATCAAAATAAAAATAATAGTAGTTGGTCATGACACGCATGGCATCACATAATGCGACTTCCATTGTTTTACTATTGTGTCTGGCATTGGTGGATCTTAACAGGTTGCGAATCTTAACAGTTTAAGTAGGTATCATCATCATTTTAGCCGCATAACGTCCACAGCTGGACATAGGCCTCTCCTAACGATTTCCAAAATGGACGATCTATAGCGAATTACATCCAGCGCCTTTCAGCGAACTTAACCGGTCAGACCCGGATGATATTAATATGACCACGTCCATTATCTTACTATTGTGTCTGGTATTGGCGGTAAAGAAACTGTTATGTATACCTACTTGTAACTAAGTTCTGGCCGGAAATTAAGAAAAAGATGATTTCTAACTGTAAAAGAAAGTTTATTTCTATTTGGAAACAACTTCCACATTGGATATCAAAAGTTTAATCAAGTTTTACTTTCTTTTGTGACGCGCAAGCAGCCCCTGCGAGATCGAATGAACACTGTGAAAAAACATGGCTAACTTCGTGCTGTCATTGGTGGAACGCGGACCCGTTTCGGATACACACACCGCACATTACCACGACGACACACATTGCGTTCGGTTACATATTTTTTACTATATGCATGCATTTTTCAGGCAATGGGCTACAATCCGCTACTTAATACACATTTTTGCGTGAGTTCTTTTAAAAGTATATTAAGGGGCAGTGTGTCTAGTTCACACTCAACGAAATCACACTCCCCTCCAACAGCGGCGACGACACAAGCACCATCAAAAAAATCAAAATCATCAGCAAACAGCAAAATTCGTCAGCAAGTCAGCAAAGATGACACAAAGTATTACGACACGGGATTTAATAAATAATTATTATGAAGCCCGACTTTCAAGCGTTTCTTAAATGCGATTGCCAAGTCATTCTATTTATTTAAAACATAGGTATGTAAAAGTTAAAGACAAAGACGTTATTAAGTTAGCTAATTACGTAATAATTAAGACAGAAGGTCCCTTAAGTTATTGGGCGAAAATTACCATACTCCATAAAATAATACGTTTGTCGAACGATAGTGATGTCATATTTCTATGTCGAACCAAATTAGACTTTATCATCATACGTTAGTGCTCAAGGTTGCTTGACACTGAAACGCGGATACGCAGTAACGTCCGTCAGTAACGTCTGGTGGAGTATCCCCCTGAATTGCTTCGAGAAAATTAAAAGCTTTAGAATAAGACAAGTTATAATTAAAACACTGTTTACATAATATGACTTTATTACAAAAATACATCACAAGGTACATATTGAGCTTAAGGGCCTCCGCTAAGTCTGTCTCTGTCACAAACGCTACGTGCGACAGAGATAGGTGACCCGCGGCGGATTCTTGCTATCTCTTTCGCACGTAGCATTTGTGACAGAGACAGACCGAAACCGCCGCGTGCGCCCGCCTAACTTTAGCGGAGGCCCTAATAATTGAAGTTCCTGTATTACGATAGAACACACTTCAACAGTTTGATTGAGATCAACAATACACATCCTAATTTAAAGAGGCTAAATAACTGGGTTATGGATATTTAAATATGTTTTAGAGTTTCGTCAACGAAAGCTATCCATGAAAATCGGGCAAGTTAAAAAATCATCTGAATCGTATTTAATAATATGTGAAATTCAGGTCCTTAATAATAAGAAAGAAATAATTTGATGCCTCCATTATTTTTTTTTAAACAAAACTATCAAATCTAAACTATCTAACTTAAAACTATTTTATTTATAATAAAGAGTGAAATAGAGTTCTTTTTTAAATATTAATATTTTTTTATTCATCATTTCAGCCAAACAACGTCCACTGCTGGACATAGGCCTCTCCCAAAGATTTCCAAAACGACCGATCCAGAGCAGCCTGCATCCAGCGCCTTCCAGCGACCCTGGTTAGGTCGTCAGACCACCTTGTGGGTGGGTGTCCTACGCTTCGCTTGCCTGTACGTGGTCGCCATTCGAGATTTTTTGAATATGTCGCTGTTTTTCATGGACTTTCATGGAGCTTTCGTTGGTCAGACTCATACATAATTATATTTTTCCAAAGTAAGTTTAACTCATTTTTCAACACTTAATACATATTTTTATTTACTTCTTACCTAATTAAATACATAATAAGTAATCATATACCGAATGAAAAGTAAGAAACAGAGAAGTTAAGTTTATTTTATTATTAAAACTAACGCGAAAGATATTATAAAAACCCGGAAGTCTTCTTTAGGGTTGGGCTACATCTTACAACACTGTCGCTTAGAACCGTGCCGAAGCGTTCCGTCGCTCTCTCTCGCTCTAGCAAATGACGGTTCTGAGCGACAGAAAAGGATAGCAGCATAGAAAAGTGCTGTTCAGTGCTGACAGATTTAGCCCAGACCTTAAGACATGCGACTTGAGACACGTACACGATGCTGTCATGAAGAGAAAGCATTTTTTGAGATGAGAAAAACCATTGAATTTGCGACACCGTTACCGACACCAAGTTGGCACTCTGGCCGCTTTTTTTGGAATAAAAAGGAGCCTCCATTATTTAGCCTTTAAATGAGATAACAAGAGACATACCTATATCTACTTGACTGTTCATTTAAAAGAATGACAACCAGCGAACTGTAATACTATGGAAACATATTTAAACGCAAAATACACCTAATCCCATCAAATATACAATCAAGTAGGCGGAACTTAAAAACCGGCCAAGTGCGAATCAGATGATTCGAGCCTGCAATAACCTAACAAGACTGGAAACAACTTTTTACAAAGTATGCTTTCCAGTGGGATTTGAGCACACGAGCTCCGGATTAAACAGCGAACGCCGTGACCACTGGACCACCAAGGCAGTCTTATTATGTTTTTCTTTGTTCTATAGTATTATAGTTCGCTGGAGGCAATGGTTTATAAATTATAGTCCGATCCCTTTACTGGTAGAATTTCGTGCAATGACCTCATTTTTTGACCGGCAATGACCTTATTTTTTCGACACAATGTATTCAATAAAACGGATTAACGATCAAAATTTTCTCAGGATAGGGACGAGACTATAATTTCTGATTTTTAAATTAAACAATTGCGTATTATAGGTACTTGCACGGTACTTTGGTTTAAAATCAAAGCATTAACACGGTAAAAAAGGTTCACAATACAACAACAAAAAGTAATTGTCATATGGCACATCCAAGAAGAAATATTAAAACGAAGGAATGTTCAAGTAATCTCTATCGTAGTGAAAAAACTACTCAGAAACACAAGTCGCAAACATTTTACCTCTCACTCTGCTGTGAACGTATTGGCAGCAATACTAACTAGTTAAACAAAATATTAAGCGCCGATTCACATTGGAAGCGTAGCGACTGACAGCGCACTTCACTGTCAAACCAAATTCACCTTTATTAATATCTCCACAATGCATAAAATAGCTTGATAAACATTTGGCCGGACACTTAAATTGTTCTCAAACTGTCCGGTGAATTTGTGGGGTGACAATGATTTAGGTTGAAGCGGCGACATGTGACAACTGGGATAAAAAATAAACATTACTTTATCTCAGTGATAAAATGTGAAAGTGACAAAATACCTGTGAGGAGGACACAAGTGGCATAATGTATGGCGACTATAAAGGCCTATTTACATAATGAATTAAAAAACATTTTCGTCCATCCATATCCCTATTAAATTGAAGCAAAAGATGACTCGAAGATGCTTGCAAGGTATAAACAAAACGTCAACCATAAAATTAATTTATTGCTTCAATTTAATTGTAGGCAACAGGTTACTTGCCCAGTATAAATGAGCCTTTAGTTTCATCAGAAGCAGTCTTCACAGCGTCGATTCAAAAGTGACTTAAAGTACCAAAAACCCTCATAAGAAGAGGAATGTGCTGACGCGACAGAACTTATATGCGTATAAAGATTAGTTTACACATTGACAAGGAACGAGTTCGAGTGGGAAGTGATAAGTGACAAGTGGCAAGTGCATATGTCACTTGTCAGTGCCTGTTCGCACTTGTCACTTTTTAATGTGTAAACCGGGTTTTAGCCACCTCACGTACTAGCGCCCACGACCGCGACCAGCCGTCTTTGTGTTGTGTCGTGGCCGTTTAGTGCGCAAGGTGCCTTTACGTAGGTATTAACATACAAAATGTTAAAAAAGAAACTCTGTGGTATTATAGGTTCTATTTATCGGTTTCTCCCATCCCTGAAATCGCAAACAAATCTGCAGCTTCATACATTTTGGAACGGTAGGTATTTCATTTTGGATGGGAGAAACCTACACATGCTACCTAACAACCTTAACGGATGGGACAGGGTTTTGTTAATATACTGTATACAATACATAAAGACACATTAGTAAAATAGTACAACTAAATGTAGCTAAAGTTAAATCCCAAAATCTACACCAAGTTACGGGCGACGAATGAGAAGGGAATAGCTGACTTAACAATGTGTCCCTACAAAGTTATCGAATGCAGGATCGATTAATTGTAAAGGAATCGATTAAATATCGTTATGATATTTTTCAGTTCGTTATTCCATTATATCCACATATTCGTTAAGCTTATTCTAACTAAAAATAGAACTTGTCACTTTTTAGATCGTTATTTCAATGTGATCTTAAGTGACTGTGAGTTTGGTATCAGATAGATATTATATTGAATAGATAATCGATTGAACAATCGATGAAAACCTTTCAATCTCATCCATGGCATCTGGTCCCGAAGGTTAAAGGGAACACACAGTCTGGGTCCAAGTTACAACATTTCGAAAGTTTAGAAATGTACATAATTGACCAGTTTAACAATATTAGTCCTTTGTTAAGGGTGTCTATACACGGCGCGTCGCGTCAGCGTTGCGTCGACGTAGCGCTATCGCTGCTTCGTTTTATACACGCTGACTTTTTATTGGTTTTGGAAAATAAATTTCACTATTCATATATTTAATCCAAATTTATGTATGATATAAGATAAAAAAGTAGTGCAAATGATTTTCGATCGAGACCACGTAAACGCGCGTCCAAAACTGCAGCGTGACCACATGAACTCCGGCCGGCCGCTCGGCGGCGCTACTAACTGATTGATCTTACGATTTAACTTTCGAGTTTTAGTCTGCAATTTTTGGTTCAGAAATTTTATTTTATTTAGCTAATTTAATCTTACTAACGATCCTTATGAAGTGGCCTTCGGCTCCAAAACCAATGAAAAATTACCGTGTAGAAGTACAATCATTTTAAACAAAAAAGCGACTTTAATTTCCGGTCTATTTCATTGTTTCTAGTTCACCAAAACAAACTTTCTGAATGCAAATGTTTATCGACAAAAACATCAACATGTGTGCAAAGCCTCGATTCCTCGAGAATTTAATAATCAGATCCATACCCGGTGACAAAAGGACTTACTTGCATGTATACCCTTTTAAATAGAAAAATAATTTTCTAAATTGGTTTAAAACCGGAGAAGTTATTGACGAACATACTTAAAAAAATAAAAAATAAATATTATATACATCTTAATTGAGAAGCTCCTTTTTTTAAGTCGCTTAGCAAATAACCATAGTGCGCTCACCGTGAGCTGCGTCGACCCAAAAACGTACACAACGTACGCAGCCTCCGAGACAGAGTACGTTGTAACAACGCTGCGATGACGCCGCGCCAGTGTGACCGGTTATGCGTAAAAATTTTTACGTTGTGTTGGTGTTAAGGGTCCTCCCCGCGCTAACGACCTTGAAAACACAAAAAAATTAATTTCTCTTTCTGTAAGTGAGATTATTAGAAACCCTCCTACAACTTTTTAGCTAGTATCCTGAAGTTTCATTAGAACCTCGAAAATCATTGAAATAAAATACCCTGAATTTTCCTTTGCAAAAAATACTAAAAACGGCCATTTTTGACTTTTTTTGTAAAGGTTTCTAAACCGGATAGTATTTCAATGACTTTCGAGGTTCTAATGAAACTTCAGGATACTAGCTAAAAAGTTGTAGGAGGGTTTCTAATAATCTCACTTACAGAAAGAGAAATTAATTTTTTTGTGTTTTCAAGGTCGTTAGCGCAGGGAGGAGCCTTAAGATATAATCTTAACACGATTATAAAAGAGTCTTATAGATCTATTTTTGCCTGACACTGACATACTGGGATGAAACGTAGAACACAGATAGAAACACCGTAAAATATCTTAAAATAAATTTTTTTTGTTCTTTTATCTATATGTTACATCAAAACCATGCAATAACTGTTAAATGAAAGTTTATATCTCATAACACTTTTTAACCATTTAATTTAACAACTATAGTGTCACTTTTTGTTCATTATCGATATGGAGATTACGTATGGATATAAACGTGTTAATGACCAGAAAGCGACTTATACCCCAACTAGCTTTGATCCGCGACTTTGTCTGCGTAGAAATCGAAAATGTTTCTAATAGGATTAATCCCTAATCTTGTAACACGTACTTCTCATTTACCACCAGAAGTACTCCTGCGAAGTTTCGAATAAAATAGTCTAACTTTCTCCATAAATAAAAAATAAATATAATATTTATTATCTTATTGCACCCTTAGACCTTATAAGGATCGAACCTATGTATCAAAGTTGGAGTCTCTAGACCAGGGACCGGAACCGCTTACCTTTTGAAGGGTTTTCGTTCGGGTTTTTGATCGACTGGTTTTCGTAAACCCTAATGATTTGTTAACCATATCATTTGCTTACCCTGACAAAAGGCTTACTAATACAATACAGTTAATTCAACTAAGCACTAACTAATATCGCAAAACCCTATGATAGGTTTACCCTATCAAGATTATTTATACGGCCCCAAGCAATTTAATCTTTATTTGAATAGCATACAACACAAAACTGCTTGTGCAAAAAGTTTATAGGGTTAGCGAGACGACGCATCGGGCTAGAAAAAGAAGGCAGGCTTTGTGGATGTCCAAACAGCCATTTAATAATTATACTAATTGCGCTGAGCTGTTGCTCCAGGGGTGGAAGTGTTAAAGGGCATAACGACGCGAGTAACTTCGGAGAAAGCGCAGCACACCTCTCGACACCCCTGAGTCGCTCGCACCGGTGTTGCTCCTTTGCCGGCAACTACTGTCGGTGCGTTTGAGGGGCCCATCTAATGGGCGGCAAGCCACCACCTGCCTATAATAGTCAGTAATCATGATTATGGCAGGTGACGTTTCTGTTGCAATAACCCAGTATCAGTCCATCCCAAATTCATTCCATAACCCTTAAACCTTTTCCTTTTATATGAAATAGATGTTTCTTCTGCCAAAACCTATTCAAGGGTACACCTTTCATAGGTATATCCAGGAATAGGTTTTGGCGGGAGCGCCACATGACAACAACTTCTCCAAAGGGCCTCTACGTGTTGGATCTGTATCCCCACGCAAGCCTCTCAAAGGACCGGGGTGAAAAGACCCGTGATTCTCAAAGGAGATACTAATTTGCATTCACATAAGACTTATATTACATTGTTTACAGTCGTTTCTATGAGTTTGGAAGTAGTAGACAAGACTGTAGAACAAAGAGGGGGAAAGGGTAAGTAAACTAATGCTAACTGGTATAATCGGAACTTTAAGGTTACTGGTAAGTTGAGTTACCAGTAGTTAACTGTTTTAAAGGAGTTACCATAACGTTAGGGTAAGTCAATCGATATGCTAACTCTAACAAAGGGTAAGCTTATGATTGAGTTACTCCATCGATAGACTTAATCAAATAAAGGGGTTTTCCGGTCCCTGCTCTAGACCCAGCGGTTGATCTGTGCGTTGATACAATGTCAATCATTTTTTTCTTTTATATATATAGATTGGCCAGCATTTGGAATTCGTGATCTTTGACCAGCCACAAGGAGTCTTCCATATATCACTATCCTCCAATCTTTCATATAATGTCCCCAATCTTAAGAGATAAAGAGGAACGTAAGGCAGATCACCTATATCGCTCTTAAAAAATTCACCCTTCATCTATGTTCACATTACAGATTTGCTACTTCGGAGCGCATCCATATTTCGGGTTTTATTATCCAAGAAACGAGTGGTAACGTGTCTTACAGCCAAGGTCGCTAAAGACTACGTGTTGATCTTCTTTGGGATTTTCACAAAATGCTGGCCACTAAGAAAACATGATTAAGAAAAATTTGAATTTTAGAACATTCGTGAAAATTATTTTTGCATTTGCCGCCATTCCGGGTAGCTTGCGTTATTTTCGCTGGTTTTATTTAAAATCTATTTTCGACCACTATTTGCATATTTTCGTTTTCAGTAGTAGACGATTGAGTTCTACACTACGCGAAGTGAAGAAAGACCATAGAGCTGTTGAATAAACAGCGCAAATGGGTTCAACTTGTATGCTTTCGAAACGTTTTTAGCCGGTAAAGACCCGGACGACATTAATAAATGTCCACGTCCATTGTCTTACTATTGTGTCTGGTGTTGGCGGTAAAGGAAAGGTTAAATCACGTTTTAAGCCACAACAACGCTTACAAAAATACTTAATCCCCATATAAACCAACCGTATCAAAATTACACCAATATTTTATCAAACGATTTCTTTTCACACCTAACTATAACATCTTCCGTATTACCGTTCAACAGTTTCTTAGCTCTCGTCAAATCGTCTAACAAACACTTACCTTTCTCCGTCCGGGACAACTGCTGCTTAGGAATCAAATCTTTAGATAGATATGTGATCATTTTATTCCAATCTTTTAATAGGTAAAACGTTTTGCAATATTTAGTTTCTCTCGGCAAAGCCGCGTTGGAGTGTTCGAATCGAACGTTCGAGATATGTTTGGGGTAACGTCTAGAAAGCATAGCTTCTACCATAGTCAAAAGAATTTTATCAACGTTTTGGAACGCGGGAATTATTTGCTTCTCGTAAATGTTTCCGTATAGGTTGTTTAGTTCAGTGGGGCCGACGATGTATAATATGTGAGAAGCCATAGACAAGGCTTCCTCAGCCCAGATACGCGGGTCTCTATGGTTGGTGTTGTTTATGTCTGCGTCGTACATGACGTCATATCCGTACTCGGCGCGGAGGTAGCTCACGAAGGAAGCCACGCACTCGGCGTGAAGGCGGTTGCTGTTAGGGTATATGACTAGTACCTTGGTTGGTGGAGGGATTTCGTTACCTGTAATTGAGAAAAATGGTTTTAAAAACAGTATTGTAAAATTCTTTGTAAAAAGACTGTAATCTTTCTTTTTTAAATGTATGCTATCATCTTTAGGTCTTTTTAGTGTCCACTGCAGGTGCACGACCCTCTCTGTGCTACTAGAGTTATACTTGGCCAGAGCAGCCAGAGGTCTTGGCCTACACTCTCCTCGCTGGCCAGCCAGGTTGGAGAGGTCTCATTGATGTTTTTAAGCTTTGTTTAACTTGTATGTATTTCCTTATTGTGGAGCATATCACCTCGCTCCCGCTACAATACTATAGTTTTATGCATGTTATTACTGTTTTATTTATTTGTGTGTGTAGGTTTGTGTCTATAACCAGTTGACACGAACTATTTATGTTGCGCCAATGCCTAACTTTTACTCAAATTTCTATCATCGCCTTTTGATTTTTCAGATTCTCGCCCATTTCCCTCGATCGGCTTTTACACACGCGGTAAGATACTCAGCTGGTACATTCTAGGCTTTTTTCTTTCTCTCAAACCAGTTGGAACAAATGATTACAGGTAGGTAAGCGCAGTTAAGCTAGCTATGCAGAGGCACAGAATAAGTGCTAGAACTCACGTACAAGTCTTACTCAGCAAAGGAATTCAAAGAAATATCTACTCAATATCGTTAGCGAAATAGTTTAATATAGCGCGCGACAGAACTCGGCAACTTTTCGTTTAGATACCTAGCGCATTGCAAGCCAATTTTATTCTTATTACTCTAGACATACGATTCATGTCACTGAATTTACCACTCCTTAATGTAAATAGGTAGTATATAGGCAGGTATATTTTCGATACCTAAACGGGGAGTGAAACAGGCCAGGCAGAGGTTAAGAGTTCGTCAACATATCACTAGAGGAGGCAGACAGAGATTAAGATGCTTACCCATAGCAAGCCTGTAGTCCTTGCACCAGTAGCGCCTGATCACACGGAGGGTGACGTAGTACGCGAAGAGTGACGTCACGATCAGCGCAGTTAGGCTGGCTATGCAAATGTTGAGTGTCTTGTGTTCGTCTGTTGCTAAAATAAAATCAAAAATGCAAAATTATTAATTTTGCAAAAAATATGTAGGTAATAAATAAAATACCGGCCAAGTGCGCGTTGACCTTGCGTGGAGAAACACACAGTAAAACGAGCTAACTACTACTAGCGCTATCTAGTGGTGTTTTAGTAGACTATCGTCCGTAAGTGACTGTATTATACTGAGTTTACCATTTTATTTTCAATTGATAGGTTGGGGGTAAATTTTCGTCTTCTGTCATGAATAAAATGAAACTATTTTTTTAATATTATATTTGAGATTCTCATAACGAGCCCTTTCATTTGATAAATATGAAACAGTAAGGTATGCAAAACTTTTTTTTAATTTCCTAATTATGTCGCTCGAAAATGACTTTTATTTAAAAAAAAAATTATTTACTATAATTCGTGCAAAGTTAATACTAAAAATCATTTGTTCGACGATAACTCGAGTGGTTCTGAAAGGAGCTGCATGTTTGATAAGCAAGTAGAAGCAGCCAATATTTTTTTTAAGGGTCAAACACGAGCCAAATCTATCTAGAGGTTGCCGAGATATGGGGTTCGCAAGTTCACAGTTCGGAGTGAACTACTAGTAAGAACTAGATATGAATAACCGGACAAGTGCGAGTCGGACTCACACACTAAGAATTCCATACTGTTATCTATAAAAAATCACGAAAGTTGTATGGGACCCCTACTTATTTCATTCTGTTTTTAGTATCTGTTGTTATAGCGGCAACAGAAATACATCATCTGTGAAAATGTCAAGTGTCTAGCTATCACAGTTCATGACATACAGCCTGGTGAAGACAGGAAAACGACGGAGTCTTAGTAAAAGGGTCCCGTTTTTGCCCTTTAGGTACGGAACCCTAAAAATATTTACTGACCGAATGCTACAAAAAAAATAACATTAAGTACCTATTTAAAGTACTTAAGTTGTACGTGCCCATACCATAAAATGAACATTATTCATTGTATAACGAAGAGGTAATGCATGGTGAGTCATGCCTTATCAATATGCTACCTGACAATATGCGAGAATAATAAAATATATTATATTTACTGCGCATTTTCTTTAGTATTATTAAAATATCTTATATTAGTTGTGTTTGTATAGACGATAGCATATGTTTACATAATGGTATAACTTTGCAAATTAAAGTAACAATAAATATATAAGGACAAAACACACTGAATGAGCTTATAAATAAATAACATTACATTCTAACTAACTACTTTATTTATTCTAACTACATAAATATATTGCCTGTGACTTCGTTCACTATGCGCGTAATGTAATATATATATCACTCTCAGTTCGTGAATGACGGACAAACAAACATCATTTTACATGAGTTATTGTACACAAGTATTCAACGTGGAAGGGACATCATACCCGTAATAAATTGAACCCAGGGGTTTTCTAGATATACTACTATAGTCTAATGAAATAAAAATAACAATGAAAGAACAAGAAAGAAAAATGGCATTTCCTTTAAGTGTACCCGGGCATTTTGTATGGGAATGTCGTTTTTTTTTGTATTTATGACTGTTTTTTTTAAATTCCATTATACTATAGTGATCTAGTATAGCCCGTGGTTCGATTTATTACACCCATGTCCGTTTAACGTTGTATACTTATTACTCGTAGTTTTAGTTTGCTAAAAACTATGGAAATCACCACCCCATTACAACCTCATATTCGAGCAACTCCGTTGATAATTCAATTATCTTCTCGGCTTCTAAGGGCCGATTTCATCGTTTTCGAGTTTAGCAAAACTGAGTTTAACATAACTGAGTTCAAATGTTTGATTTGATCTCGATCAACTTCAAATGAATTTCACCGTCAATTTGGAGCAAATTTTTGATCGCGTTTACGAAAACGAAGTTCACCTAAACTCATAGACAAAAAAGCACAGATTACAGTAAAAATCATTTGATAGTTTTCATTTCACGCAGAAAATATGAATAACGGATAAGCAAAACTCATTGATTTAAAACCGGTAAAGAATCGCGAAGGAACGGAACGTAAATTAAAAAGTATGGACCTATCTATGTCAATATTGTCAATCAAAGTTGTCAAATCTCGGCATTGACTTGACATTTGTTTGATTGAACGCGTTTAGAAGCGTTAAGCGGCCAATATCGGACGTTCAGATTGCTAAACGCGTTTAGCTCCAAACGCGATTAGTTTTTGTCGATGAAATCCAAAGGAACCAGTTTACGTGCGTAAACGAGTTTAGCTTCAATTGATCGCGTTTTACTTCAACGATGAAATCCGCACTTAAAGTGCTAAATATTATGATGTTCCGATCAAAGGTACTTGAGTTATCCTTATCATCGAAAATAGGTAACTACTTCAATTATATCGTCTAAGTACATTTGGAGAACTTAGCTTGCTCGTGCAATTAATATGGATTTAAACTTTAACTATTGTCTATTATCATATTATATCTAATAATATAATATTATTGTTTCTTTCAAATCTTATAAAATATTCAATCATCATCATATCACAAGAAGTCCACTATCTCAATTCAATTCAATTTATTCATAAACAATAATACATTGCATTCGAATATCAAAACACCAAAATACAAAAACAATATTCATTTTACATGCATGCGTCCGTTAATACATTTTAATAGTTTGGCAGTTACAAATTTCAATTTAATATTCAATGCATGGACAATGTAAAAATATGCATCCTTTACTCTAAATTAAAAGTCATCAACACTATCGCAGCACTTCTTCAGAAGCAGAGTTCTCAGTTCACTTTTAAACTTAGAAAGTTTTCGTACTGTCTTCAGATGATTTGGCAATTTATTAAATAAGACCACCGTTTGATATCGCGGACTGTGTTAACCAAATTCTAGTGTTGCACTCATTTTTTGTTTAATATCTGACTGACGACCTGTACAGGTTTCCAGGAAGGCGCTGAAATGTTCAATATTCAAAAGCTCTAAATTGCGCGTTTCATATAACTTTATCATTTATCACCCAACATTTTCCTTATAAATATACAAAAACAACAATATAGGTCAAACTTACTGATATCAATCTTAGGGCTCGCTACTGCTTGACATCTGACCTCCACTCCAGTGCAGAGATCGTGTAGCGGAGTCACCACAAAGTAATGGGAACCCGGACTTTTTATGAAGTAGTAATCGTATGTAACTTCTTCATTTCTGTCTTGAACAGTCACATTGGCCTTTTTTACGATTTCTTCGACGCAGTTTTCGGTGCCTTTAAGACAACCTTTTCTCACTTCGATCTTGTAGCCTTTGATGGTAAGCTGGGGCGGTGGAGGCATTATGTGGAGTCGTAGAACGGTGGACAGTATCTCTATGTAGAGGAACGGCTTCCATTCCCTCTCGGATACTGTTGTACCTGTAAAGAAACACACTATAAATAGCCTGGCTCGTAAGACGGCTCAAGGTCGTGCAACGAGTTTTGGAGAGGGCTATGCTCGGGGTTTCGTGATCAAATCAGAAAAGAGGAAATTTGTAGGAGAACTAAAGTCACTGACATAGCCCAGCGGATTAGCTCGTTCAAATGTAAGTGGGCGGGACACATAAGAACCGATGGCCGATGGGACAAAAAGGTTCTCGAATGGCGACCACGTACTGGCAAGCGAAACGTAAATCTGACCAAGGTCGCTGAAAGGCGCTGGATAACAGTGGCTCTAGACCGGTCATTTTGGAAATCCTTGGGAGAGGCTTATGTCCAGCAGTGGATGTTATACTGCTGAAATGATGATGATGATAAATAGCCTGTAAAAGATTGCCTGATGTGAATTGCTATGTTGAAAGACAGAGAGAGATAAAGTATTAGAGTATAAGAGATAAAGGGAGAGTATGAAAGAGAAGGCGAATCACTGAGCATCTGCATGTTGGGTATGTTGAAAAAGTACTGGCCACAATTGGTGCTGGACCTGCCTAGTCCAAGTTGTAGTTAGAGAAATAGAGATAATGAAAGAATATGAAAGAGAAGGCGACTCACTGAGCATCTGCATGTTGGGTATGTTGAAGAAGTACTGGCCGCGGTTGGTGCTGGAGTCATCTGACGCCTCGAAGTCCAAGTAATGGCTCGTGCCGTTGTAATCGCCATCGGTGACCGACCAGTAGCAGTCGTAGTACAGCACCGAGCGGGAGTCGATGCGGGCGTCGTTAGAGATCGCAATGTTGCGGCAATGGTAGCTGCTTGGCCGGTTCGGGTTGTGGAAACGGAACTTCATGGCTGAGACAAGAATGAAATAAGTTTTTCTTTGAACAAGCTTTTATTATTCCGTAGTAAACAAGGAACCCTTATAGTTTTTAAGAGGCTACCTGAATTTTCCGGGGAAACGGAGATTATCATTTAAAACTGTATTTTGATCAAGCCCTAGATAACCCTTCAAACTACTTTATGAACTACTGTTTATAGTTTAACGTGCGAACGTGAAGCTTTTTTACGTACATTAGCAAAAAGTCGCCGTTTTTCGCAAATGTAAAAAGCCCCAACTCGATGGAGTTGCGTCGTTTTATTACTGAGTTCCATTGACCACCTTCCGTCTCCGTGATCAAACCCTAGGCATCGTCTACCATTAAGTGCTCGTCAATACAAATCAAACGAGTCCTACTCAATGAGGTTATTTATAACTGAGTTCCGTCGAATATCTCCCGGCTCCATCTTCAGAACAGCTCATTGACTATTTATATATGACAATATGAAAATCAATTTATGACAATACAACGTATTGTAATATTGTATTGTAATCCGATTTACACAAGTATGCTATTTATTGTATAAAATTTCGTCTTGATCAAGTCTTAGACAATCCTTCAAACTATTTAATGAACTACTGTTTACAGTTTAAAAGTGAGAACGTGAAGTTTTTGACGAACATTTGCAAAAAACAGCCCCTTTTGGCTAATGTGCGAAGAAAAGGTTTACATTGTCACTTTTGAAGTGGAACGATTCATTTCTACATTAAACGGAAATCCGTGTTTATGTACTACTTACGTATTCGGATTAGATAAGATAAATCGTTAAACGTTGTCAGTCAGAGTTATGACAAAAAGTAGTTTATAAAGATAAAGAATCGCAAATAGACATAGACAGATAAATTCAATTATTTGATGCTTAACACACATACGAAAACAATGCAAAAAAAATTAAAAGCGACAAAAAAATATATACCTACATAATTTTAAATGTGTGTGCTACAGCAATACAAAAAGGCCACAGCTCAGTGGTAATATTGCCCGGGAGTCATACACAGATTTTCAGCTATGACCTTACGTGCCACTTTTTAAACACGGAGTCACTAAACGAACGGTTTTTTGTATGAAACAACCATTCGTTTAGGTGACTGCGTTTCAAAATGCGAGGTGCGTAAAAATGAGCAAAAACAAGACTGTGTATCTTTAGTTTATATTAATAAATAGTGCAATAGAAGAAATTGACTGATATAGTTGACTGAGAGAGAACGCTCTTAGCGTTAAGTCCGCCAATTGTAGCCTATGTCCAACAGTGGACGTTATGCGTCTGAAATGATGATGATGATGATGATTCCAAGACACCTGGACTAATTTGGAAAAAGATTTTTTGTTTGAATGGGCATATTTTCGAGGTGGTCCCATAGAAATTTTATTTAAATGAGTTATGTACCTTGGTGTTGAAGTCAGATACTAGTTTTGAAAAAATTATAAACTGTTAGGCTTTGGGTTTTTTGAGAAACCAGGATGTGTGGAGACAATTGAGAAACTCCTCTGTTTCTGACCAAGTATAAGGAAAAAGATCCAGAGGAGCAGTTCCATGCGTTGGTCCGCTTGTTTTTCCTTGTCATTAGATGGCGCTTTATGGTAATAATCAAATATTAAAAAAAAATATTCCTATTATTTAATACATACATACATACATAATATCACGCCTGTTTCCCGCAGGGGTAGGCAGAGACTATGGACCTCCACTTGCTACGATCCTGACAAACCTCTTTTGCTTCATCTAAACTCATCAATCTCTTCATACATGCCCTTCGGTTACGGGTACTTTTTACCTCTCCTTTTTTTAGAACGTCTGCAATTTGGTCGCAGAAAGTTCGCCGAGGCGAATATTTAAATATAGTAGTAGGCTATTATTTAAATATAGTAGTAATCTAATTCATGAAATATGACTCATATAAAATGCAATAAACAACTTACGTCTGTAAAAGTAACAAACATACATACGCACACATTTACAAACTTTTGCCATCATAATATTAGTGTGACAGTGTGATACTTACTCTTCCACTTAATACTGGTGAATGTTATATTCAGCACTGTGAAATTCAAGCTCCTGCCGTGGTTGTCCAGTATGTAGGGCCTCAGACTGACCCCTCCGATGCCCGCATTGAAGGGCTGGTCCGAGGTGAACGGCCCAAAGCTCATCTGCCTGCATTCTGAACTGCTCAGCGATTTTGATACGAGGACTTTACACGTATCAGAGTCTGTGGTTCCATCGTCTGGTCCTGTCAACTGAAACAAATATAAATTATTTTATTTCCTTATAGATTCACGGGTCTTTTTACCCTGGTCATTTAAGAGGCTTGCGTGGAAATATAGCTATCCAACTCATAGAGGCCCTTTGGAGGAGTTGATATTAAGTGGCACTCCCACCAAAAATCATTCCTGGATATACCTATGAAAGACCCCTCAAATGCAAACAATAATAGTACATTTTATTTATTGAATAATACTGCTATTAATAGCACTAGCTGTTGTTAGCTTCTACCTCTTCCATGCTAGTTTGGGAGAAAAAACACTTAAAATGTACAAGCAGATTCTCTTTTTGTGCAGATTGTTAAAGCCAATGTTACATTCAATTACTTATGCAACAGAGCATTTCAAGTTTTGTGGCTCTTAGGCTGCGTTTCCACTGAAGCGGAGCAGAGCGGAGAGGAGAAAAATTGACCAATCACAATGCTCGAAATCTCCGCTCCGCTTCAATTCAAACAGCGGAGTGGAGATTTCGAGCATTGTGATTGGTCAATTTCTCTCCTCTCCGCTCTGCTCCGCTTCAGTGGAAACGCAGCCTTAAGCAGAGCTCAGGCTTACAACACTCAAAAGCCACTTTTAGTTTATTATATAATTAATAGACAATTTTGACTCGAAAGATGAAGCATATGGTGGGTGAGAAGGTGGAAAAAGAAATTTTATTGACTAGTAATGGATTGCTAGCTGCATTGCCTATAGATATGATTGGGATCACCCCTTTCCTCGATCGGCTGTTACGATCTGCCAAAAAAAACTGACCTGGTACATTTAAAGTTTTATCTTTTCTCCCAGATCAGCATGGAATAGTACAAACAAAATAAAACTAGAATATCCAAGTCAAAGAGCAGCTTTTAACACAAAGAATATTACCTAAAACGGAGACTGAGTGTACATTGTTTTCAATATGGGAAATTGGGAAATCAATACCTATGTTGCCTATAGACGCAATTGCTTTTATAGCACAGCAAAGTAAAGAAAACTAAAGCGATACTTACTTGTGTACTGCAACTTAGAGTCTTCGTAATGTTATCTTTGCACTTTTGAGAAAAATCCTGGTTGTTTCCAGCAACAAAACCCGTAAAACTGGACAAAATACTAGCACAACAAAACAACAACCGCCACATGATTAAGCTCCGATTAGAGACACAAATCGTAACTAAAATACAATCATGGCGAAGAAATACTACGAAAACATTTCTTGCCAAATGTTTTCTATCTAAATAAAACGAAAAAAGTAAACAAAATGCTATTTGTGCACCCGATTTTACGAAAGGGTCTATGTACTATGAAGAACTGTCATGTTCATGTCAAATTGCTGCAAAGTGAAATCAAGAACAAACATTTTTTATTTGTGTTGCCAGGTTCTAAAAATAGTGGCCTTGCCATGCCAGACTGATTGGTTTTGGTATCGACTTCGAACCTTTGGTCTGAGCTTCGAACGGACGGACGGACGTCGAACGTAGGTACGAAGAATCGAAGTCTTGAACTGCCACTGAAAGTGTTAAACAGAGATATGGGACCAGTGGTGCGATTTTTCAAACGCGGAGTCACTAAACGAACGGTTTTTTGTATGGAAAAACCATTCGTTTAGATGACTCTGCGTTTCAAAAATCGCACTTCAGAGTTATAGGACTTAAAGCAGGGACTTAAAACGTCACAGTGACATTGACATAATGGTCTTTGTTTGCTGTCATCAATCTGTCATCTGAACTGACTGAAATGAACCAACGGGCTACATAGTTGATTGATTATATTTCTCCAAGTTTTATTTATTGTGATTTTATTCAAAATGCTACATTCATTCTATGTATTATATTATAAAAATATTTCTTAAATCATAAATGACACAAACAAATCAATGAAACATGCACGTGTGAAAGGTACATAGACGAATTGAATTATCTACAGAAATGACCGTAAGTTATTCAACTTTATATTGATTCAATTTACACTGTTTATCTGTTCTATTTCTACATGCATCGGATGCGTTATCAAAGAATTGGACGCCCACATCCTCCACAGCTTCATTATACTGTATCAATTGGTCAGTATTCAGTTCTAGAAGCGTATATGGCACCACTTACATATAACAGAATATTTTATATAAATTGCATATAAACAACATTATTTAGTTCGTTTTCTTTGAATTGTGAAGGTACATCTATGCTAAATATTTAAGTTTAGTCCTATTTCTGCTTTAATTTGTACCCTTAGTTATTTAACTGAAAGTTTGTAGTTAATATATGGTTGTAAGTTAAAGAATATAGGGTAAATATAACTGTAAGTAAAGTGTTTATCTATTTGTGACTAATCTGTAGTGTTTAAAATAAAACATGTTATTAATTAGGTGTTCTTTATTCAAATGTTGTATGTATGTTAACATTGACAGACATTTATGAATTGTAAATAATTTGTATGTTTTGTTTTTCCTTAATTATTTAACGTAACTAATATAATATTCAATGTACAGGTCAAGTCATAATAAATAAATAAATTCGAAATAAATAAATAATATTCTAACCTGAGATCGGATGATCAGATGCATATTTACCTAAAGTAAATTTTTGTCTTACAAATTACGGAAGCAGCAAACTATTCTCAGGATATTTTTACTAAAAATAAATTCATAAGATACCATAATAGCATAACTAATTGGATGCACCTATACTTCACATCAAATTTAATTTTCCCTATTAAAAGTACGATGTATGCAGCTTTTTTTCTGATAAAAAGTGCTTTCCAATAGCTCACCCCTCAACTTTACGTAAATATGCATCCAAATATCCAAACTCTAATAGGCTATTTTACTGTGCACTTTGCACACAATGTAAGAAAAAAAGATTAAGTATATAGTTACAGGTATCAACTTCTTCTTCCTTGCCTTCTCCCTATGTATGTCAACCCCCTCAATAACTTTCTATCCTTTGCCATCTCTGTACTGATTCCCAGTTTTCTGATGTCTCGTGCATTCTTTCCACATCTTTCTCGGCCTTTCTCTTCTCTCTCTCTACCCACTTACTGCTTACTTCCCTCGAGGACAGATTTTCCGCAATTAGGCCTGAATTTGCCGGTCCCGTTTTGCGTGGAGAGCTGCCGCCGGTCTCAGTTCTCGAACCAGCCCAGCTCCTGCAGAAAGCCTAGAACGCCTGTAGGCGCCCTGCACGCTTCCGCCATGGTTCCCGGGTGTTCTAGGAACCTTCTTCTTATGTGTGCGACACCATCGCACTCCAGGAGGAGGTGGCTCGCAGTTTCTTCAGCCTCCATGCATGCTCTGCACAGAGGACTGTTAGTTAAACCTAGGGTGAAAAGGTGTTTATTTCGTGCACAATGACCAGTAATGATGTCAATCATACGTCATCTCTATACCCATCTACTTTAAAGTCGACCATTTTGTTTTGCCTGGAGTTCTACATCCCTTCTTATTACGTAGCTATACCAAGTTGGGCGATGACATTTTAATTTGTCGACTATAGGCGCCACTTTAAGTCTCCCTCTAATATACTCTTTCTGGATCTTATCAGTCTTAGTAAAATAAATTGAAAAACTAGGTTTTTGTGAGTGGACTATTTCCTATGTTTGCCGATTTTTGGCTAAATGATAATAAATTTATGAATATCAGGGAACAAAAATCTTTATACATACATAATAGCACGCCTGTTTTCAACAGGGGTAGGCAGAGACTATGGACCTCCACTTGCTATGATCCTGACAAACCTCTTGCTTTATCTAAACTCATCAATCTCTTCATACATGCCTTTCGGTTACGGGTACTTTTTACCGGTCCTTTTTTTAGAATAAAAATCTTTATTCAGTTATAAAGTAAACACAAATATGTTATAAGTAGATTGAGAGTCCTTATAACATCTGCGGTCATTCCCTACCTCCACCGCATCCTGTTATAAAGATGATCTAATGGATGCCTATCAAAGAGCAATAGATGTGGCACAATTCTGGGCAAATACAATTTAGATAACAATAATTGCTATTGACATGATAAGAAACAGATATAGAGATTGAATATAGGGATGGATGTTTAACAGTTGAGATGTTGGCTATTATTGAAAAAAAATATTGAACATGTTTATTTGCTTTAGGTAAATTACAAAAACCCCGACGACACCATCTAGTGATAAGTGGCAGAACTACATACTTAATATTTTGTTATTGTAGCGCCAGCTAACTTTATTTGTCAGGTAAATTAATAGTGATAAGTGGCGGAAGTACATTATAAATTGATATCGTAGCGCCATCTATTATTTGTCAGGTAAATTATAAAACCCGAATTTTTAATATACCTGACCAATAATAACTTTTAAACGACTGAACCGATTTTCATAAAACATGGCTTAGAACCACCGCAAGAGAAGTTGCTTTCTCGTAAAAAACCGCATCGAAATTGGTATATCCGTTCGAGTGATATATAATTAGGATTGCCTGTATTCTAATAAGATTTATTGGTCCCTGTTAGAATATACGAGTAATTGAACATTCTTTATGCAGTAATAGAATAAAAAAAACTTTATACAGTTACAGATACGGGGTTTAATAAAACTGTTGAAACTATTTTAAGGCTGTATTCAGTCCGTGAAACTAACGAACATTTTAAAAGGCCCATATAATGTTATCGGTAATGTGCAAAGAAAAAATATTTCTTAATACATTCCCTTAATACATTACCAGGTTTTGTGCGAAGAATATTTTTTTCTTGTACATTGCTGGTAATGAAACTTGGTTATGTACGAGTAACAAGGGATATATTGAAATACGAAAAATAATTTTTGACACCTCATACAAATTGACCAGTCAGCTGATTCGAGTTTGTATGGAAAGCAATTTGTTTTTTATATTTTTATCTTCCTTGGGGAAAATTACCTTTAAAATATACTACAGAATATATTTTTTTTTTTACATTTTATTTATGTAAATTCAAGGAGTAAATTAATGCATTTAACAGTACAAAAAAAACTTAAACATTACATCTAAAACTAAAAATACATTTAATTACTGAAATTTATATCCATTCGGTATAAAATTTGTTTTTTCTTTGCTTTATTTAGTTATTCTATACTTTTTCTATTTAGGTAGTCTAAAGAAAACTGAGCTATAAGAAAAAAAAGCTTTAAACATTTATTTTGTTGACTGTACAATACAATCAGTATTTTATTTTACAGTTAGTCCCATGGAAAACCCCTAACAACATGAAGTTTTATGAAAACTTTTATTGCTACATCATTTCTCTAATTGCCTATAGCTAGCAATTAGTTTCACACACCTGTACTTTTTATATAAAGATACGTAAGCTAGTTATAGATTTTGACAATGTAAAATTTAACAATTCCTTACAAGATTGCTCTGATTTTGGGCTTGCACCATATAAGGACTCAGTCTGTGTGCTAAGCATTTTATTTGTACAAACTCTTTAATTATACTAAGCCAAGATCTTAATGCCAATTTGTTTCCAAGCAGGTATGCCATTATTTTTTTATGAACCATGAAAATTCAATTTTTTATTGTGATATAATCCAAGTTTAACAAACGTAGTAATACTAGCTAGTATTTTACATTACATTGTGTTTCCATTGAAAATTCAATGAGGACTTGTGTGTGATTTTTGTTATTAGAGCTATCCAAGATGGACGAATGTGATTTTTTGATTAAAACTAACGTGAGACACAGACATTATAAAATAAATTGAGGCTCCTACCCACGCTAGCGACCTTGAAAATACAAAAAAAAATAATTTCTCTTTCTGTAAGTGATTCCCTCGTACAACTTTTTAGCTAGTATCTTTAAGTTACATTAGAACCTCGAAAGTCATTGAAATACTATCCGCTTTAGAAACCTTTACAAAAAGAGTCAAAAGTGGCCGTTTTTAGTATTTTTTGCAAAGGAACTATAGCGCATTGTATTTCAATGACTTTCGAGGTTCTAATGTAACTTAAGGATACTAGCTAAAAGTTGTACGAGGGTTTCTGATAAACTCACTTACAGAAAGGGTTTTTTTTTTGTATTTTCAAGGTCGCTAGCGCGGGTAGGACCCTTAAGGCCATACCCAAATTTTCCGGGGTCCAGTGGCGCCCTCATTAAAAATAAATCGTTTCAAAGAAAACGGAGATATCATTTTAAATTGTGTCTTGACCAAGTTCTAGATACTTATTCAAAGCATTTTTTAAACTACTTTTTATAGTTAAAAGCGAGAACGTGAAGCTTTACTACGCACATTTGCGTAAAACGGCCACTTTTGGCTAATGTGCGTAGAAAAGCTTCACGTTCTCACTTTAGACTATAAACTGTAGTTCATAAAATAGTTTAAAGGATTATCTAGGGCTTGATCAAGGCACAATTTTAAATGATATCTCCGTTTCCTTTCAAATGATTTATTTTAAATGGGGGCGCCACTGGACCCCGGGAAATTTGGGTATGGCCTTAACGGGTTACTCACGTATAGAGTCACTGTACCGGATGAGGTCGAAACATGTCGGCAGTAGCGTATAGAGCAGTCTTTCCCAAAGTAGGCGATAACGCCCCCTTGTGGGCGCTGCAGGTCTCAAGGGGGGCGGTAAGAGACCCAGAAAGAAAATGTTTTTTTTTGCTACGAGCTTTATTTAGCTAGGAGGCCTCTTAAACAACGACTGCAAGAGCTCTCGACTCTCAACAACAACCACATAAATATCATCCTCCACTTTGAGAATAAATATTTACATAATATACATATATAGTATATAGGTCACAATAATTAATTCATTTAATTTGAAGTTATAGTGGTTTTGAAATAGGTGAAAAAATGGGGGCGCTAAAAAAATATTTATTCTCAAAGTAGGCAGTAGACAAAATAAGTTTGGGAACCACTGGTATAGAGTCAGCTACTGCCGACATGTTTCGACCTCATCCGGTACTGTGACTCTATACGTGAGTAACCCGTTAACTAATTTTAATAATATCTGTAATATTATTGAAATTAAAACAAAATGAAGTTGCTGCTTCATGGTTTTTTTTATACAATGTTGTAAATAAAGTTTAGATATGTGTTCACACAATAATTCAATTGTAACTAAAGTGAGATAAGTTAATTTATGTAACAAGTTACTTAATGGTAGAACGTCAGTGCAGTCAAGTATATTGTGACATGGGCCAACCAGGTCTCAGGATCGTAAGACCATCTTTAGACTGAATATAGCATTTATGTAAAAGGAATGACTGTTGAGTACAATCTCAACAAGATAGAAGCGCGCGTGGTAACTCTTTTAAAAAATATATCTTACTAACCGGAGTCTACGACTTCGTTTGCGACTTTATGACTCCGAAAATGCTAATCGGGCTAAACAACTTTTGCTATGGCATCATTTTTAGGGTTCCGTATCCAAAGGGTAAAAACGGGACCCTATTACTAAGACTTCGCTGTCTGTCACCAGGCTATCTCTCAAGAACTGCGGTAGCTAGACAGTTGAAATTTTCACAAATTATGTATTTCTGTTACCGCTATAACAACAAATACTAAAAACAAAATAAAATAAATATTTAAAGGGGGCTCCCATACAAAAAACGCTATTTTTTATAGATAATGGTACGGAACCCTTAGTGCGCGAATCCGATTTGCACTTGGCCGGTTATTATATTTCTTATAGTTTAGCTGGACCTATATGGATCTGCATCATGTTGCCCAAGCTTAACAGCTATATAACAAAAAAGTTTTTGAATCCGTCCAGTATTTTCGGAGATTAGCTTGTAGAAGTAGACAAAGAGACAGACATATTTTTATTAATTCTTCCCCTATTTCATGTCTGCACCGCCCCTGTAGACACATTTTTTACAGTTTTATTATATGTATATAGATAAAGACAATGTACAAAAATTACTTTGTTCAAGCGCATGTTACTTAACGTTGCTCTCCACACAGATTCCAGTGTCACTAAATTGATTAATGAAACCCAACTGTTTTGCCGAGTGTACCAATCTATTCTGATTTCGCACCTCGTCATACCACCATGTACTCTTCAATTAAAGTCAATTGCGTAGCTTGGAACGAATCGGTAGGTGCCATACATTCAACTGTATAATCGTCTGGTTGTAATAGTTTATATCTCTCATATGAATCGTGTGAACTATAGATGAATAACTACTAATTCATCTTTAATAGTTCACACAGAAATATACACAATGGGTATTATTGTGTATTATTATGTCTAATAGTATGTGTTTTATTTAGTTTTAAAACAGAAATTACTATAGTTAGCAGAGAATGGACAGAAGCGTCTTCTGTGCAAAGTTTAATGCGATCACCAAACGCAAGAGCCATATATACGGCTTGCATTGCACAATGTTCCCTAGTGTAAATGTATTGTTTCATACTTGATGCTATAAGGATCGAATCTCTTTCAATAAGTGATTCGAGTAGTCGCCACTAGATGTCATTGTACGCATACTATTTAAACGATTTTTGAAAACTACCGTCCTCTGTTTCAACGCGCTTTAGCTATAAGGAGCTACCAAATAAATTGATAGATACCAGATTTCCTTCTTTTTCTCGGGCAACTATTTTACAGCCCGTCTGCCCAGCGTAGTGATGGTGATCAGCAATCTTTCCTTTATCGGGAGAAGCCTTTTGTCTAGCAGTAGACTGATATAGACTGCTGTAGTGTAGTAGAATAATAGGCTACTATACAGTGTATGTTTCTGGTCAATATTTTACATAAAACAGAAAATAACACTTACTAAAAGAAATCTTACTTGAAACCAACAAGAAAATTGGTTATTAAAATAAGCAGCGTGATAGGTACATCTCGCTATCTCTTTTATTCGCGCGAGACTTAATAGTAGTGACGTCAAGAGCGTCCTTTTCCTGTTACTTACCAGTTTCCTTTTCCATCAGATTTAAAAAGCATTTGACTTAGTATTTCTGAGCAAATTAAAAAATTGTTTTGTTTTCTGTTTCGAATAATGTTACTTATTGACGAATAATAGAAAAAATATTGTAATATCGTATTATTAAAAAAAAAAAATGCTAAGTGTATGTCTGGCCACGCACAGTGTAGGTTTCCGTAGGTGCAAATGCCTACTTTGAGTTCATGCCACTAAAAACCTAATTTCCTGTTGAATTTGTAAAAATTTTTCCTTTTCCAAGTACTATTCATAAGTTGGCTTATAACCTTTTGATTATACTTAATAATGAGTTTAAAAATATATATTTTTTTTAAGTTTGCAAAATACTAAAGCTTTTAAAATAAAGTAGTTACTTAAACTTTCCGCAAAATATGTGTGTCAATTGTGCCATGCCTTTAAATTTCTGCATTGCGTCACTGCCTTAGCCAGATACAATTGATCAAAGGCATTTCGCGCGCGCCAAAACAAACAAACAAATTATGTGTACACACATCTAAATTCAATAAGATCTCGGATTGTCCGGTGGCGCAGTCCGCAGCAACTGTCATTGAAACGTGTGCTCTCGGGCCGAATCGTGCGATAAGCCTAACAGGGTAATCTAATAAAAACAATGCTTGAAATGTTCCTAGTCTTGTATTATTTATTTTTAATTTATCACGCTTGTATAACCAGAACTAAACGCGACAAAAAGGTAGAATCAATTTGCTGATACAAAAAAAAACTAAAAATTTTAAGTTTTTTATTTAAAAATATTAAGCTTTGTTTAAAATTGGTAAGTGTGAAACCTGTAAGCACTATTACCATTGAAGTGACAAGTGTCGGTCGTTACCAAAGTTCTTTTTGAAAAGTAAAGATAATGTTTTTTTTAAATACCTTGATGATTATTAATGGTCGTGGTATTGTTAACAAAACCGAATTTTCGAAACTTATATGTAATGATAGAAGCTTTTTTTTATTTTGGTTAATAATTTTTCCTTTTCCTTGAAACTACTTGAAAAGCGACAAAATCAAATAAAAAGATTAAAAAGATATAAATAGTTGCAACTTTAATTTTTTTTAAGAATCTCATGTTAATCATAATTTATTTACTTACAAAAATCATCATGTATTCATGACACAAGTTCAATAACAATTAGTCCTTAATCAATGCCCAGCTAATGCTAAACAAAAGCAGAATTTGTAAATAATCTATTACGTAACAAAACACTTCTTTCTCATAACGTTGTATGCGTATGTTATCAAAATAAAATATCATAGACGTATTGTCTGATTGTCGCGCGCTAAATTGTGACTCAATATTTTAACGTATCGGTCGAGGAATACAACTGTTGGCTTATTTCGCGGATTCGACGCGCGAATGCACGCGTCAATTGTAAAAAAAAAAACAAAAATTTTTTTTTTAATAATGTGCGTACAGGCGGAATCTCGGGTGATGGGTCGGCGTTTTATTCTAACATTGGTGATTGGAATATCAGCTGGATTTAGTGTCGCATACATATTCTTAACATCGACAGGACACAGGGATATAGAATATTCACCGTACAGGTAATAATAGAAATGGTGCCAAAATTTTATGTGCACTTTTCTGTATGAGGCTTTTGTATTGTGTGCTATGCATGTACTCGTATTTATGCTAGTGAGAATTAATATTTTTGTAATAACACTGTAATATAATTTATAAATGATATGAAGGCTTTTGTATGATGCATGTTTATTTAATATTGTAGGTATTTTTGTATAAAACAAATAAAATATGTCTTTTCTATTATAATTTCTCTGGAATAAAAGAAAAGATTCCCAAAAATATTGGCTTACATATCCACAAAGTGTTGAACATTACGAGGTTGACCATATCTACATATATCTTTTCAAACCTACTTTATCCTACTAGGTAATATTACTTATAAATGAGAAATATATGTATTGATATGTATTTCGCTTACAAGCTAAACGGATTTGGAGTGAAATTTGGCACACATGAAGGAATAATCTTATTATCTGTTTTACCTCATAGGATACTTTTTGCACCGGCAAATGTAAGATTTCCATGCCATTTAGGAAAATCTGATGTCCTTTTTTTCATCACATACATTAATTTACATTTTTTTAAATAATTATAAATAATAATAACTTTATTGATCAAAATACAGTTTTACAATCATTAAATACAGTCCTTTTTCCTAAACTAGGCATAACTTGTATGTTAGGAGAAAGTTCCTTCCCAATCTGAGTTTTTGAACTTACACTTACTTAATTAGATATTATTGTACTCAAGTAATGATATGAAATCCAAAGATGAACAACTTTAAGCAACATAGATTTATGATTTCCTCCAAAGCTGCTATGTGATGGTGATGACGCCAGAATAGAATACTCCTTATTACCACGAGTCGTTAAAGGCGACAGAGGCTTTAATCTCATTTGTCGGCACGAAACAACACTTTTCTAAGATGCTATCCTTTTCTGTCGCTCAGAACCGTCGTTTGCTAGAGTGAGAGAGAGCGACGGAACGTTTCAATCACTTGTCAAGTGCATAGAAGTGGCAAGTGCATAGATATTACTTGCCATTTGTCACTCGCACTTATCAATAAGTAAACCAACCTTAAGCCTGGTTACACATTTACTGGAAACCAGGCTTCAGATTTTAATAAGTACTAGCTTAAATGCGTGACTTCGTCCGCGTGGACAGTTTATAAACACAGTTATTTTGGTTTTTGGTACTCTTTATGCGGTTTAAGTCTATCGGCATTTTAAAGATAGTAAACAACATCGTATCCTTCCCCCCCCCCCCCCCCCTCCTAATAAGGGGGCGCGCGCAAATTTATTACACAAACAAGGAAATAGGTATACCTAGTATCTATTAATACCTCCTATTTTTTTTATTAGAAGTTATTTTTAGGTATGGACAGAAAACGAAACCCTTTTGTCTTTTTCTTTCCAACCAATCGCTGCCTTAGTCTGGAAAATGTATAGTATTGCTTGAGACAAACGAGTCTCGTGTGTCCACAACTCATTCATATAGATAGAATAGGGGCGACGCGACGGTCCGAAACGTATGATTGTATTTAGTCCGTCTTTTAGATTGTCCAAAAATAATGGACCCGTATTTTTCAGTTTACCAAAAAAGTAAACATTCACAAAGATACGGAGCTTCAAAGTTCCGGAGTGCTTGCGACGTTACACTTGAGTAAAAATCGTGCATAAGTGTGACGTCACGCGAAATTTCAATGCGCTTTATCTTTGTCACTTTTGGTTTCTCAGAGAAAAGAAAAAATACGTGTACAATATTTTTTAATAATCTAACAGAGTGAACAAAAATATTTTTCCATTCGTCATGCCTATTAAAGGTGAATGTCGTTTTGCAGTGAAGTGCGCTGCTAGTCACTGCTATTCCAGTGTGAATTGGCGCTAAGGTTCTCATAGATAGGCACGACCTAATTCAAATACCTAAGTTTTTTTTTATCATTGTATGAATTGATAGAATGTTCTAATTTTTGGTTTCTCAAATGAAAATAGAGCTGTGTTTCTTTGCACTTTTTTTGACTTTTTTTCATAGCATGGCTATATATAAAGATCAGTTAGTTTGCGCTATTATATTCAATGATTTTTTATTAAGAGTCCCCTTACCCTAGACCAAACTACACGTTTCCATACAAACGTTGTCGACGTTTTATTTCGGAGCGATATGCCCGATTTCGGCAAAAAAAATATTTCAAAGATATTTAAAAGGCATATAACTGGTTTTCACAGTCAAAATATGAACTTGAAATATAGAATATAGTGTATTGTATCATTTTTGTCCATCAGTATGGGAAACTTCTACATCCTTATATTTTATGTCCAGTTTATACTCGTAATTTTAGTCTCGGAAACCAATTATAACCTAGATAATTGCAATTTCTTTAAATCTGGCATGTGGTTTTAAACTAAATGTCAGATTTCGGTGTTCATGTCAGATGTAGACACTACGTTTGTATGGAAAAGTCTAGGGTTAGCATTCTTAAGAGTCCCCTTACCCTAGACTTCTCCATACAAACGTAGTCTACGTTTAATTTTGAAACCACATGTCAGATTCCGGTAAAAATTGGTAATTGTAAAGAAATTGCAATTATCTAGGGTTATAACTGGTTTCCTATCGTAAAATTATGAACTGGAAAGAAAATATAACGATTTAGAAGTTTCCCATACTAATGGTCAAAAATGATATAAAACACTATATTCTATTTCAAGTTCATATTTTTACTGTCGGAAACTAGTTATGAACCTAGATAACTGCAATATCTTTGAAATTACAAAATTTTGCCCAAATCGGACATGTCGTTTTGAAATAAAACGTAGACTACGTTTGTATGGAAAGTTGTATTTTGGTCTAGGGTCGGGGGACCCTTAAGCTCTGTAGTTGTAAGATACCTTCAAGTTTTTCATGCCTGTGTAATAAAATCACGGTAAAACTGGCCTAGTCTTGCGGTCCTGGCTTCTGTCTGCTTAGAGCCGCAAGACCCAAAATGCCCTGTCTTACCCATTAGGGATAAAGACATGTCTTAAGTGTCCATAGTCCAAGACAGGCTTTAATAATGACCATGTTTGAAACAAATTATCACAGTTTGCCAGAGATGCTAGGTCATGTATCACCGCCCCTTTGCTCCTGCGCATCTTCGAGCCACTGGTGACTACAAGTAGCATAATATATCTTGAACAAATCCATTGATAGAAGTAGACAAACTTCGCATGTCGCCTTTAGCCATTTTACAAAAATCTAACACCAAAGTTATGTTCCCTACACACGAAAAAATGTCGTACAATATATGAATTTTCAGAGAATCAGCGAGAGACTTGGAAAAGCACCCGATTTCGTTTCTAGTAGAACATGGAAGTGACGAACCGGCGCACAAAAATGAGGATAGGTCGGTGGCAGACGAACTCGCCAGGAAGGTCAGGGTGCTGTGCTGGGTGATGACGCAGCCCAAAAACCATGAGAAAAAGGCTAAACATGTGAAAGCTACGTGGGGCAAGAGGTGTAACAAGCTGATATTTATGAGCACGGAAATAGGTAAGCTGTAATAGTTATCTTGCTTTGGAGTCCAGTACCTGGGCGACCGAGCTTTGCTCGGTTACATCTCAAACATTAACTATTTTTTTTAAACTTGTCTAAAAACAATGCAAAAAAAAATATTAACTTAAACATAAAAAAAAACAAAAGTAAGTCACCGAGTGGGATTCGAACCCGTAACACTCTTTCTAGCGGTCGCTATCCTTAACCACAGCTAAATCAAGGCGGTCGGAATTAGCGACCATATTCTGCGTGGAAAGAAAAACGCATGAAAACTCGAAAACACGCGTTTTCCCAAACTAAAAAACTAATCTAGATCGATTGTTTACCCCCGAAAACATTATTACATATACATATACAAATTTTCTGCGAAATCGTTAGAGCCGTTTTCGAGATCACAGAAATTTATAAATATATATATATATATATATATAAGAATTGCTCGTTTAAAGGTATAAGATAAATTGAATCGTCGAATCTTTGGGACAATTGTACTTACTTCCTTGCCTTACTCACTCGCATCGGGATTTCTGAAGAAGGACTGCATAAGTTTTAGAATATCACCTGGTGCCGCTCTAGATCGGTCATTTTGGAAATCTTTGGGAGAGGCCTCTACGTCCAGCAGTGGACGTTATGCGGCTGAAATGATGATTATGATCACCTGATGCGTAGTGCCTGTAGTCCTCTAACTTAGAATAAGCTGATCTAAAGAGCTGTAATAGTTATAATAGTAGTATAATAGTATACTTAAAGTTTAAGTTTTGGAGGCGAGGATTTTAATAGTATTTCGCGAGTGTTTAATGCCCGGTTATGTGCAGTTTCGTACACTACTTTATCTTATCTCACTATTTTCAAATGCGTCCGAGCAGGCTAGCGCCTGTCGCGTTTATCAGTAGTGATTTATAGTGCTCCACCTGCCTCCGTGGTGTAGTGGTTAGAGCGTTCAGCTCATACCCGGAGGTCGCGGGTTCGATTCCCGGCGGGGGCAACGACTTTGTGTTGTTGTCCTAGCAGCACAAGAATCACGGATGACGGACAGATATCGGATGTAGTGCGTAAACTACCATATAAATAGTACAATGGCCATGCCGGACCAAATTTTGACGGATACGGAGTGAATTCGGATCGGATTTAGTACGAAACCGCTCTTAGTATAGATAAATGTTTGATTTCAGATGAATCGTTGCCAGCGGTAAAACTGCCAGTGCAAGAAGGTCGGGATTACCTCTGGGCGAAAACAAAGGAAGCTTTCAGATACGTTTACGAGAAGCATCGGAGAGATGCCGACTGGTTTCTCAAAGCTGACGATGACACGTAAGTCGTCTTTTTTTTGTCCAGACATACATACATGACGAAAATATAAGGGTTCCATAGTAAACAAGGAATCCTTATAGTTTCGCCATGTCTGTCTGTCTGTATCTGCGGTTTAATCAGGGACTACATAGTACTACAAAGCTGTAATTTAGCATGAGTATGTATTAATCGTGCCTAAAAAGTGGTAAAATAAAATCATAACATTGGGGTAGCTCCCATATAAGTATAGTGGAAATTTTTTTTTCGTTATAAACATCAATCAAGACCTCTCCAACCCATCCGGCCAGCGAGGAGAGTGTAGGCCAAGCCCTCTGGCTTCTCTGGCCAAGTATAGCTCTAGTAGTACAGAGAGGGTCGTGCTCCTGCAGTGGAGACAAAAAGACCTGACGATGATGTCCCATAAACGTTGTAAATTGTGAATCTATTTACAGGTACGTGGTCGTAGAAAACCTTCGATACATGTTAGCCGATTACGACCCCAGCCTACCGATCTATTTCGGATGTCGCTTTAAACCGTTCACCCAACAGGTTTGTAGTTAGCCTAGTTTGCTTTTTCCTCTTAGATGAAGGATAAGTGGCATTAGGTTATTTTGACCCTTTCACCGCGAGACTTTATATCAGTTGTCGTGCCCCCAGCGCGAGACAAGGTAAATCTAACATACCTATCTACAACCAAAAACGGATATGGATACGTAAGTTATGTGCCATACGAGCATTTTTTTTAGTCGCAAATATTCGACCTTCGCGGAATGGGCCCGACAATGTTTGTCACATATATGCGACGCTCGCGGTTAAAGGGTTAAATTTGTTTTATCGTGAATAAACGTGATACCAGAGGGAAATATACAGCCCTTCAAATGGTTTCATGAACAAACGTTGAATCCTGGTACTATTACCCAAGATTATATAATTAATTACTAACGTAACAGATACGCAACGCCATAGAAATTATTGGAGGGCCCGTAAGTAGGCACTGTAGTTGCGGATACGCACACAGAGATGGCAGCACACACGACCACAAAATAAGTACTAGCACTCACGTACAGAAGTCTTACTCAGCAAAGGAATTCAAAGAAATATCTACTCAATGTCGTTAGCGATATGGTTTAATTTAGTTCGCGTCAGAACACGGCACTTTTTCGTTTAGATACCTAGAAGTGCATTGCAGGCCATTTTCATTCTTATTACTCTAGACATACGATTTATGTCACTGAATTTACCAGTCCGGAGTGGACGCCGCGCGCATAGTAATAATGTAGGTATATTTTCGATACCTAAACGGGGAGTGACACAGGCCTGACTAGCAAAAAAGTGACAAAGAAAGTGTTGTTGAATATGCTTTAAATATATTTATTGCATTTCATATTCCTAAATCTTAAGGTTAAAAGTAGTTATTGATAAAAAAAAAAATTTCAGGGATACATGAGCGGTGGCGCAGGCTACGTTCTCAGTAGGGAAGCACTCGACAAGTTCATAAACTTGGCCCTACCGCAGCCACATCTGTGCAAAGCGAGCGAGCACGGCGCCGAAGACGCGGAGATGGGTAAGTTTCCAAACTTTTTTAAGGCCCAACGCAGACCACAGACTAAACCGTGCCGCACTTTTTAGTCTGTGAAAATAGAACCCGTGGAATCACATGCAGTAACGCACACGACGCGCAAAGTCCGGCGCGCGTCGTGTGCGTTACTGCGTATGATTCCACGGGTTCTATTTTCACGGACTATCACAGATTAAAAAGTGCGTCACGGATAGTCTGTCGTCTGGGCCTAACTGTTTCATTATTTTTCGTGTATGTAAGTCGCCAACATAGTAATGTAAGGTCTAACAAAGTATACTGGAACTATTTTAAGGGTGAACTCAGTCCGTCATACTGAACAACTTTCCCTAACGAACATGTGTCGAAATGTGAAAAATATATTTTGGCTTTCCATACAAACTCGGATCAGCTAATCGGTCAACTGTATTGGAGGCCAAAAATTACTTTTCATATTTGGATATGTGTTCCAAGCCGTTGGTCCCGGCGGTCATCGTTGTATGGCAGTCATCAAGCTATGTCAAATACCTTTGGCCAGCTTAAAAAATCTGACACCATTGTTTCCACTGACAAACACGAAAAAAAATTCGACATGCTTTTTATAATTTCAGGCAAATGTCTAGAAAACATCGGCGTGAAAGCGATGGATTCCCGGGACCAGTTCCGACGCGGGCGCTTCTTCCCGTTCGTACCACACGACCACTTGTTCCCGAATAAAGACCAGAACTTTTGGTACTGGAAGTATATTTACTATCCCACGGAAGATGTGAGTACCAGTGTTCTTAAGAGTCCCCTTACCCTAGACTTCTCCATACAAACGTAGTCTACGTTTAATTTTGAAACCACATGTCAGATTCCGCTAAAAATTGGTAATTGTAAAGAAATTGCAATTATCTAGGGTTATAACTGGTTTCCTACCGTAAAATTATGAACTGGAAAGAAAATATAACGATTTAGAAGTTTCCCATACTGATGGTCAAAAATGATAAATAACACTATATTCTATTTCAAGTTCATATTTTTACCGTTGGAAACCAGTTATTAACCTAGATAATTGCAATATCTTTGAAATTACAAAATTTTGTCGAAATCGGACATGTCGTTTTGAAATAAAACGTAGACTACGTTTGTATGGAAAGTTGTATTTTGGTCTAGGGTACGGGGACTTTTAATCTGCTAGTTTCCATCATCATCAGGTCTTTTAGTCTCTACTGCAGGGGACGACCCTCTCTGTACTACCAGAGCCATACTTGGCTAGAGCAGCCAGAGGACTTGGCCTACACTCTCCTTGCTGGCCAGACGGGTTGGAGAGGTCTCATTGATGTTTATTAGCTTTGTTGAGCTTGTATTTCCTAAGTCTTCTTCTAGATTCCATCAATTTTTTTTTTTTAACTCTTGATACTTTATTTTACGGCTCTGGATATGAGTCCTTTAGAATCTTCAACATCATCCTCACGTATTTCCGGTTGCATCCTCAGCGGTAACGCTTCAGAGCCCGGGGTCCGCTACCTAACCTAGATGATTTGATGAGGTTACTGGTTCTTGCATAGAGCGAACTGCCGTCTGAACTCAGCAAATCAAAGGGGTTTTTAGGGTTCCGTAGCCAAATGGCAAAAACGGGACCCTTATAGATTCGTCATGTCTGTCTGTCTGTCTGTCCGTCCGTATGTCACAGCCACTTTTTTCCGAAACTATAAGACCTATACCGTTGAAACTTGGTAAGAAGATGTATTATGTGAACCGCATTAAGGTTTTGACACAAAAATAAAAGAAAAACAAAAAATTTGGGGATTCCCCATACTTAGAACTGAAACTCAAAAATTTATTTTTCATCAAACCCATGCTTGTGGGGTATCTATGGATAGGTCTTCAAAAATGATATTCAGGTTTCTAATATCATTTTTATCTAAACCGAATACTTTGCGCGGGAGACACTTCCAAAGTGGAATAAAGTTTGTGTCCCCCCCCCGTAACTTCTAAAATAAGGGAAATATAAAACTAAAAAAAATATATGATGTTCATTACCATAAAAACTACCAGCGAAAATTGGTTTGATCGATATCTAGTAAGTAGTTTTTTTTTTTAATACGTCATAAATCATAAACGGTAATTTACCTTTCATTCAATCAACTCAAATATAAAAATTTAAAAAAAAAACATACTGCAAGACTTTTATATTATGTTATGTGCTACTACAGAACCCTTCATGGGCGAGTCCGACTCGCACTTGGCCGCTTATTTTATAACTGTGACGTTGTGGGTTTTTTTTATTAGAAAACAATATTAAAGATAACAAACTTTTGATTCAATTTTAACAATTTAGAAAATTAACACTGTTAAGGGTCACAGAGAGGGGTCGTGGGTTAGCAGCCACGAGATTCGTTGGTCCAGAGTAGTAGCAAGTACTCAGCTTTGGTGTCGCAGCAGCCCGGCTTCCAGGAATGGTCAAAAGAGGGCGAGGTCCAGCTCGCTGCCGCTTATACAGGTGACTTTTTAACCACCAGCCAAATTTTTAGAGCAAGGTCTGACCATGATACTGAACTACTTTCCATAAAAACAATTAACGAAAGCGAAAACTAAAATTCAGCTTCTCATACATATCAGCGCTCGGCCAAACGAATGTTGTATGGGCGGACGATTTTTTTTTATACATACATACATACATACTATCACGTCTTTATCCCTAATGGGGCAGACAGAGCATTTTGGGTCTTGCGATTCTATGCAGAGCCCAGGGCCGCAAGACCCAAAAGCCACTTTTAGCGTAATGGTGGGCGAGAAGATGGAAAAGCAATCAATACAGTGATGGGTTGCTAGCCGCATCGCCTGTTAACATGATTTGTATTTTTGCCCATTCCCTCGATCGGCTTTTACGATCTGCGTGGGAAGAGAAGCAGCTGGTACATTCTAAGTTTTTTATTTCTCCCAGAACAGCATGGGAGTCTCCCAGACCAGCATGGGAGACATTTTTTTTTATCGATTTTTAATAACTTTTTTTGTGGAAAGTGGTTTAGTATCATGGACTGAACTTGCTTCAAAAATTTGGCTGGTGGGTAAAAAGTCACCTGTATAGGCCGCGCGGAGAGGGCGCGGGGCAGGGACAAAAAACACTTTTTCCTTTTATCGGTCTCTAACGGACTCGTATCCAGTGCCGCAAAATTACTTTATAACATTGTTTTGTTAAAGAAGTGGGGTTGTAAAGTGATTCTATTTTTAAATTTCGATATTCTATTCATAATTGCGAATATAAAATCGGTTTAAAGTCTCTAATAAGCAAGTTTCCTTGGTCAAAAATAAATTATTTGGCACTATTAAAAGAATAAAATGTCACTTTTCATTGATCATATCCATTTTCAACGTGATATAAGATTTAATAATGCGGAAAAACTGATATTAAGAGCGCTATTTGACTCTTAGAAACTATGACGTCATTTGTTTTTATTTCATACAAATCCCATAGAAAATGCTTGTTTTGACGTTTAGAAAAAAGTGTCTGATTTGATTTGTTGGAAACTTCTTTATTCGAATTTTATTATTAAATATTTTTAAATTAGATAAAGAAGACTTTATGCAATTCTTGCTCGTTCTTTCTTCAGGGTCTTGACTGTTGCTCCGACCACGCCATTTCCTTCCACTACGTATCTCCAGACCTAATGTATGTCATGGACTACCTCATATACCACCTGCGGCCCTACGGCATCAGTTTCGGCAACGGAGACATCCCCAAGATACTGAGGAACGAAACCAGAGAGGTGACATCCAATTAAGACTTTCAAATATGGATCTTATGTCCATAGCTGAAGATACATATTTCAATAACAAAAGCTTTGATACTAAAGACCTTACCAAAATCTCATGAGGGATGACACCACAGAGGTGACAGCTAATAAAGACTTTCAAATATAGATCTTATGTCCTTAGCTGTAAATACAAATTTCAATGATAGCTTTGATACTAAAGACCTTACCAAATATCATAATCAATACCAAAGAAATCGCTTTCAAGTGTTATGAAACGACATTCCAATATGGATCTTAAGTCTTTAGCTGTCGGTAGATTTTTGAATGACATAAGTCTTGATGCTACATACTTGCCCAAAATACTCAAGATCGAATGATGAAAAATGATGTAATACGATATTCAAATGTAGATCTTAAGACCTTAACTTTCGGTACATTTTTGAATGACAAAAGCTTTACCTTTCCAAATCTGAGATCGTTAATAAACAGGTCGCTTCTCAGTGATGTAATATGACATTCAAATATGGACCTTAAGTTCTTCGTAGTAGATACGTTTTTTTTTATGACAAAAACTTTTCAATGTTATGCCCAAAATCTCAGCATCAATACCAAAGAAGTCCTTTTCCAATGTTATAAAACGACATTCAAATATGGATATTAAGTCTTTGGCTATCGGTACATTTTTGAATGACAAAAGTTTTGATATTCAAGACCTATTTTACGAACATTATAATATTTAAAATTGGATGCGTGTATTATTCGTAGGTTTGTAAAACTAAAGAAATAAAAAGAAAAATTTGTAACAAAAAAGAAATACAATGATACCAGCAGTTTTATAAATATTATTATGTTCATGCTATGTCTACAGATAGATATATACAACGTGGAAGGGACATACCCGTAATGAATCGCACCACGGGCTATAACTAAATCACTATAGTGTAATGAAATTAAAAAAAACGACGGGTTGCACTCTGGGAGTGCCGGCAGAAGTGAAAACTTGAATATTAACGTTGTGCATTTTTGATATTTTGGAATGGTTAGGGAATAATTTTGCACGAATTGCTTTAATACGCTATTTTCCAACAA
Organism: Acrobasis consociella; assembly: GCA_963555685.1. Lineage (NCBI taxonomy): Eukaryota > Metazoa > Arthropoda > Insecta > Lepidoptera > Pyralidae > Acrobasis > Acrobasis consociella. The sequence goes on from OY743118.1 coordinate 4,135,566, forward strand.
GTCAAATCAGCAACTTTTTTCTAAATGTCAAAACAAACAGTTTCTATGGGATTTTGTATGAAATACAGGCAGATGACGTCATAGATTTTTGGAGTCAAATAGCGCTCTTATTATCAGTTTTTCTACAATAATAAATTTAAAATAACGTTAAAATGGATATGTTCGAAGACAAGTGACATTATTTTGCGACGCTTTATTTTTTTATTAGTACAAAATAATTTATTTTTGACTTAGGAAAGTACCCAATTATCAGTATAAAATATTTCAAATCTTTTCTGAACCACAGTCTGTCACAAATGTCACAAGCATGACCAAATTCATTTTCAACAAAATCATTTTCAAATACACAGCAGTATGGCCACTACACAGACGGTCGAGCCATCAGCTGTCACCATCCATGGATGCGCGTAGCACGCTGTAACATAAACACACACGAACATTCGCGCAAGCGCCCTGCGCCGTCTTACGAATTTTCGATCAGGTCACGTGTCCTGAGGCGAGTTTAACATTTTTTACCCATTCCAAAAAAAGTGCACAACGCCGCTAAAGAAGTTTTCACTTCAAAAAACAATCAAATATTTAAATAAAATTCGGCACTTCCATACTACCGCAAAAACTCGTAATATGCCACTGTCTCATCTGAAAATGTCAACTTGATTTGGTCGGATAATGGTTTAAACCTAGTAACAAAGTTAGTCTGCGTTTTATTATAAGACGGATTGAAATCGCTTTTATGTCGTGACCAGGAAGCAACATGAATAACGGGACAAGGCATGGCAAAAGAAAGAGAGGTCAAATCCTAATTTGAACTGAATTCGTAAAGTCTATGGTATCGTGAAACTTCATTATAAAAGAGTGGTATTTTATATTATTTGTATCTTAAGAGAAAAAACTCTTCATTGCGCTGGCGCATTTAATTCGTAAGTATAATATTCACTTCAATAAATGTGTTCTTTTATGTTAGGACGGGGCATTATCACAAAACCTGATCGCAAAAAAATATATGATTTAATTTAGACCGTTAACTAAATGTCCGTTTACATAATGGACCCATAATTTTTCGTTTTGTAAAGTAGTAAAAATTTACAAAGATACAGCGCATCGAAGTTACGGAGTGGGAGCGATTTACGTCACCTTCTGATGAAAATAGACTACCTACTCAAAGTTCCACTCCCTTTTTCATTCCCTCAATGGACGATTTTTGGGATAAAAACTTCTTATGTCATTCCCCAGGTTTCAAACAATCTCCATACCAAATTTCATCTAAATCGGTTCAGTGGTTGAAGCGTGAAGATGTTACCTCTTCACACTTCAACTACTAAAGCGACAGAGTTACTTTCAAATTATATATAGAAAGGAAGTAAAAATATTATACATTTTACACGTATGTATTATATGGTATTATAAGACCGTGTTAAGATGTCATTAGGATTAAAAATAATGCTTATAATCTCGTCACTGTTAAAGCACATACGAATAAAAATATTCGTCTGTTGATACTTGCCATAATGTAGTCATAGAGTTAGAATAAAAAGTTTAATATATTATAATATATTTGAAAAAAAAAAAAACAATAAAATACACGTAATAAAAACTAAATGATTCTTATTACGTGTATTTTTAATTTAATTCAAATTTTAGTCTATGGGTGCAATAATTGATATATAAAAAAAACAATACTACGCCGAAATTCTTGCCTATAAAAGCGGTATGCGCCTGTATATACACGTAGTTTAAATGAGTAAAAGCTTTGTGGTAATTGTTCTAATGTTGCTTTTAATTTGTCAGACGTACAGGGAGCGGCACGAAACTCTAGCGCTGACCGTTGCGCAGAAGTCAAAAATTAATACTGTACCCGTGCGCAGTATCCCCTTTACACTTCACTAAGCGCTAACCAGTGGTTCCCAAACTTATTTTGTCTACTGCCCACTTTGAGAATAAATATTTTTTTAGCGCCCCCATTTTTTCACCTATTTAAAAACCACTATATATGTATATGTGACCTATATAGGTATATTATGTAAATATTTATTACAAAGTGGAGGATGATATTTATGCGGTTGTTGTTGAGAGTCGAGAGCTCTTGCAGTCGTTGCTAAATAAAGCTCCTAGCAAAAAAAAAACATTTTCTTTCTGGGTCTATTACCGCCCCCCTTGAGACCTGCAGCGCCCACAAGGGGGCGTTATCGCCCACTTTGGGAAAGACTGCGCTAAACTTACGTGCCGCTACTTGTATTAATATTTGTGTAAATGCGAGCAGCGCCAGCATGGTACCGACGACAGTTTATCCAGCTTTATCGATTTATCATCTTGCTTTTCGTAATAAATAGCGAGATGGTAATAGACGGTCGCTTGCTATTTATGTTGTTGACAGCGCGATAAAAAAATTGTCTACATATTTATTTGTTGATTAATGCGATGACTTGCTGGTGCTGAATGTATAGCTACCGCAATTGTGCGCTTGCCCATTTTATATCTTTAATTATAAATCATTTTATATTTTATTTTATTAATCAGGGTAATTAGCATTTATTTATAGAGCAATGTAGGTAATTTATTTGTAAATTTTGATGCTTTTTAGGTAAAATTTTAGCGTATAAGTTAAGAGCATTGGCCGTACTTTGGTCGATTATTTTAGGGCAAATTTGTATAAAGATATTAGTAGTCACTAAGTCCACTATAGTAAAATATTTGCATAATATTTAAGTTATTCTAATAAGAAAAGTAGTTGAATACAGATAGAATTAATTATCCAATAGACACGAAGATGCCGCGCGATAAATTTCGATAAACTTATCGCTTTAAAGCGTCAGTAATCCGTAGCGCCATACACATTTTATCGACAGCCTATTCAGCCGAGCTGTATACAACGTGTTAATAAAATAACGCAAAACCTCTCAGGTGGTACTTCAGCCCATGAAACTAAACAACTTTTGTTCTACAACTTTCACAAAACCAAAAAAAATATTTGAATTTTCATACAAACTTATCAGCTGATCGAGTCAATTTGTATGAAAATCTTAATTTTATTTCTGGAATTTTGGAAATATTGTAGAACAAAAGTTGTTCAGTTTCATGGACTGAGTAAACTAAACTAAACCTGAGAGGTTTTGCGTTATTTTATTAACACGTTGTATATTTATGAATTAGTAGTGCATTTTTAATTATGATAATTACAGTTTAGCCAACTAGTCTTAATTTATAATGTTATTATTATTACCAAAGACTCATTAAAACATTAACGGCTCTAATATACCACATTTAATATTAGGTACAATCTAGTCTAAGGAAATTCCATTCCAAAAAAATAGTATAAAAATATACGTTTTCGGACTCTGTTGCTAATAACGCAGACTTATGATATTTCTATTGATATTTCCAGCCATATTGTATTAAAAATGATATTAAAAAAACACTTTAGCTAGTAGGAAAATGTGTTTACACGATCTACACAGAATTGGAAATGGTAGAAAAAAATTGTTGAATATTTTATTTAGCCGATAAGTGTAATGTATATACAATGCTATTACAATAAAAATAGGACGGATCGTTCGCCAACTTCAGACGCTTAAGCACCGTTTGAAAAAAAAGGAATCGAAATCAAAAATTATTAATTTCACAACCTCTTTTGTTTTTAAAGATAATGCGTAATGAGTTATGTTTTAACAGTTTGCCCTTTCAGGCATGCAAAAGTGACATAATTACATATTTATGTAAACGAAATCATTTACAAGCAAAATAGTTTATATAATATTAAAACAAGTAATAATTAAAAATATTTTTTTAAACGAGCTTGTATCTAAAGACTCTCCTCAAGACGAGTCAAACGAGTCCAAACTTGATAGAATTGCGTCGATCATTACAGAGTTCCTATGGCCATTCTCCGGCTTCGTCATCAGATCAACTCCTTATTATATTATTTTAACATTATAATATTGCTTTGTCACGCGATATACGTATGCGTGCAAAATTTCAGCTCAATCGAAAACCAGGAAGTAGGTCAAAATCTTGCAAGATTTGATTACAGACAGACCGACAGACAACGGGACATGTAAAACTAAATAAAAGCTTGTAACAAGGATTCATCATTATATAATAATAATAACATTTATTTCCAAAGATAATACATTACAAACGGTAAGAAATTAAGAGTGCTTACATTTGTTATTGACCTTTACATTTGCAATATAACTGGTAATGATTCCCATTATCATCATTTTATGGTTGTGGACCAGTGTTTCATCATCATCAGGTCTTTTTGTCTCCACTGCAGGAGCACGACCCTCTCTGTACTACCCGAGCCAAACTTGGCCAGAGCTGCCTGAGGTCTTGGCCTACACTCTCCACGGTGGCCAGACGGGTTGGAGAGGTCTCATTGATGTTTATAAGCTTTGTTTAGCTTGTATTCCCTAAGTCACCTTGTACGACATCCACGGGAGGTCTTGGAGTGGGCCTATTCTACTCTGGCGGAAACCACACAGCAACGGACCAGTGTATCACGTGACAATGCAATATTATGAGGACGTGGAACTGATCTGATGACGGAGCCGGTAGGTGGCCATAGTAACTCTGAATGAAACGTCGCAACCCCTTGATAAGCACTTTAAAGTTAATTGTTTTAGGTAAAAGATTGTTAAAAAAAATTAATACTTGTTTTGATTAAAGTGATTTTGACACACGTTTGACAGCATGACGTCACAAAATGGCGGCGGTTTGATCCTACTCTTATTTTAATAGTATTGTACCGAGTATAAAACGTAACTTCATGGGCGAGAGAATCACGACGATATTTTTTGTCGTGTTAACTATTATTCTATTTTACTGTGAAGATTTTTGGTAATGTTTTATATAAACCCAAAAATACCACTAAAAAAGAAGTATTTTTTTTTAAAAACAGCAAGAAAATTGGTTAATTAATGAAGTAGTAATTAACATTTCAAATATAAGAGTGGGAGCGTGGTGGGGACATCTCACTATCTCTTTCATACGCGCGAGATCTAATAGCGTGACGTCAAGAGCGCTGTACGTGCATCCTTTTCTGTTACTTGACAGTTTCCCCTTCCATCAGATTTTAAAAGCTTATAACTTACTTATTTTTGAATAAATTAAAAATAAATCATTTTGCTTTTGGTTTCGGATTGTTGCTTATTGATATAAATAAAGATACATACATATATATTTTCACGCCTGTTTTCCATGGGGGCAGGCAGAGATAAAAAAAATAAACAAATAATAAAGATAATTGAGTTAAATACCGTATACAATAGCTCTATGAACCAGTCTCCACACGGCGATTGCGGCGAGTTGATATATGTCATCTCTTCGCGATTCTCTCGCCCGTGTACACCGATACTGGAATGCTCAGTCATTCCTTGAAAGATAGTATCGCAATCGTGTGGTTTCTCTTTAAATTAATTATTAAGTAAATAATTAAAAAAATAGATAAAATATAATGTATTGTTTAAGGCGTTTATTAAACGTAAATTTATTTATATACATCACTTTTTGGGATCCATGTATCACATACTGACAATCATAAAAAAAACAATATAATACAGTATTCACATAAAAAATAAATAACGTTTTACCTCATATTTTCGCGACATCTAGTGAAATGTTTGTAAAATTTAATTGCTCCAAAAATAATAATAAAATAGGAACAAATTGCTAGTATCCGCAACACAATTCATTACGATTTTCAGATAGTAATCCGCATCACGCTTCGTCAATAATTATCTATACATATAATAAAACAGGAAAAAATGTGTAAAAAATACCAGTACCTTCCATCTCTCTCTCTCCAAAGCAACTCCTTTACATCTCTGTAGGTTGAAATCGAAACATGGATTTGTCATTTTTACACTGTAGGTTTTCAAAAATATGACTCCAGATGGCAGCACATTGAAGTTAGGTAAAATAAGCTGCTGTTATTGGATACATTTGACGGAGCAAAAGAACCTGTCAACTGTGCTGCCATCTGGTGTCATATTTAAAAAAAAACGACGGGTTGCACTCTGGGAGTGCCGGCAGAAGTGAAAACTTGAATATTAACGTTGTGCATTTTTGATATTTTGGAATGGTTAGGGAATAATTTTGCACGAATTGCTTTAATTATCAGTATAAAATATTTCAAATCTTTTCTGAACCACAGTCTGTCACAAATGTCACAAGCATGACCAAATTTCTTTTTCAACAAAATCATTTTCAAATACACAGCAGTATGGCCACTACACAGACGGTCGAGCCATCAGCTGTCACCATCCATGGATGCGCGTAGCACGCTGTAACATAAACACACACGAACATTCAAGCCAAGCAAGCGCCCTGCGCCGTCTTACGAATTTTCGATCAGGTCACGTGTCCTGACGCGAGTTTAACATTTTTTACCCATTCCAAAAAAAGTGCACAACGCCGCTAAAGAAGTTTTCACTTCAAAAACCTTCATTGCGTAAAATGTAAAATCCATAATACTACGGAGATATAAATGAGTTATCTTTGGACAGAGAGTGATGAAAGCGATTGGTTGCTTCAAGACAAGGGCTTAGCTCACGAAGTACATACAATTCCATGGCTTAGCTCTACAAAAAGGAGAAGCATAAAAATCTCTGAACTACTTAATTTGGTAGCCTATTAACTATGTAACTGATTTAGGCAGATTTTTTTGAATAGGGAAACACTAGCTGCCCCCCTCGGTGTTAGCAGCGCCTAAAGTAGACTTACTTGACATGTGCTATCTGGGGCAGAGGGCGTCCACAAAGACTCTCCATCTCGATCTGTCTTGAGCTACGCGCTTAACTTCACTCCAGGTCTTGCCGATGTTCTTAAGCTCCTAAAGTAGCATAAGGCCCAACGCAGACGACAGACTATCCGTGACGCACTTTTTAGTCTGTGATAGTCTGTGGAAATGGAACCTGTGGAGTCATACGCGGTAACACACACGACGCGCGCCGGGCTTTTTGCGCGTCGTGTGCGTTACTGCATGTGATTCCACGGGTTCTATTTTCACAGACTAAAAAGTGCGGCGCGGTCTAGTCTGTCGCCTGCGTTGGGCCTAAATGTTAATCCAGGGTGTCAGCTTACCAAATTTTATCAAAATTGGTGCAGCCGTTTTCGCGTGAAGAAGTAACATACACACACCCACAAACTTTCGTCTTTATAATATTAGTGTGATAATATCTTACGTTTAATAAATGCTTTAAGCATTGTAATGCGTAGGAGGATTTTTATATCGAAGAAAGTAACTCACAATCATTGTTTTTATTTGTATACATTTACAAAATCATACTTAAGGTGAAGACGGGACATAAGTGGCGCCCTCATATGAAATAAATTATTTAAAATTAACATTTTTTAAATTTTTTTTTTGCATTAGATAGACCTTTAAAATCAAATTATTTTACGAATAACCTTTGAAAGTATCGTTAGTACACAGTGGCAACTTTTAGCAAAAACACGTTTTAAAACTAGACATACCTACTAACGTAATAACTTTCAACGGTCGTTCATAACAGAATATTGTCTATCTAATAACATTTACGATACCCAATTTATTTCAAATAAAGGGGCCACTTCTGCCCTGAAATTGCCTTAAGCAAATATCATGACATGAAACTGTAACCTTGAAATTATTTGCATTTTCAAGATTTTATAGATCTGTGCATTTTATTGTTTTTATTTATAAAAGTATTGTTTTAGATAGTGATGGATGTATTTGATTATGTCGTCGTATTGATTGATTTGCTCAATTGGTTTATAATCCCATTAAATGCTGTGATGTGAAAATGTTGTTTATTTGAATTTCCTTTAAAAAAAAAATTGGTGTAAATGTAATAAATATATCTAATCTTAAATTTAGGTACTTACTTTTGGAGGGAAAAGATAAGATTTGTCTCGTATTGGGAAACAGTGAATAAACATACTATTCACTATTTCCACTGGAGGAAATAATTTAGTATTTTGTTTGAACTTTTAAAAATAAATAAATATATAGGGACAAATTACACTGATTGAGCTAGCCCTTAAGTAAGGTCGAAACTAGTGTTATAGGATACTAACTCAACGATACTATATTTTATAACAAATACATGTATATATAAACGTTCAAGTATTAGGACAATTTGAAAAAGGGCATTTTCCAACTTGCCCTGACCGGGGTTCGAACCCAGAAACTCCGGGTGGCGGACTAGTATGGTGACCACACTACACCAAGGAGGTCGTTGGTTTTGTTTATGTACTTAACTGCTAACTGTTAATTTCTAAGACATTCGAGTGGTGGCGTATTTTGTAATATTGTGCCCCTGGCACAGAATGCGTACTTAGTACTCACGTACCTACAGAATCCTTACTCAGCAAATAAATTCAAAGAAATATCTACTCAATGTCGTTGCGGTATGGTTTAATTTAGCTCGCGTCAGAACTCGGCACCTTTTCGTTTAGATACCTAGCAATGCATTGCAAGCCAATTTCGTCCTTATTACTCTGGACTTATGATTCATGTCACTGAAATTCCCACTCCGGAGTGGTTGCCGCGGGACATAGTAAAACAAATGAATTGAATGGACAATGTGTACAAAAAAGTAGTTGATAAACACTTGTACGACATTAAAGTTATCTTCTAATGTCTATATGGGATTTTGGGTAGTTCCATAACAGTCAGGATATAACCAATAAGTAACCAAAAAGTCGGTGAAAAACTTTAATTAACATTTATGCAACGTTAAAATAGTTCTTGACTAACTCATTATTTAACTTTTACATAACATTAATGTCGTTTAATTTTAAACTTCGTTTATACGGCGCACCTTAAAGAATCTAATTTAATTTGTTACATTAATGCATATACAAATTAGAGCAGTTACAGCAACTAATTCACAAAATAAGTTATTTTTAGAAGTCGAACAGCTTCGTTCTTTTCGTCTGTGTATGTATATTTTTAATGTTTGATTTAATTATTTTCGGTTTATTCAAGGCACCATCACGTTCATTTTTATCCCAGTTCCCGCTTTCCAACGGAATGCGTCCAATAAAGTCCCTCTTTTTTATTTTAGCTTTGTCTACGACACTATTCTTTTTATACTTATTCCAGCTTCCCTTTTTCATTTCAGCAGATACAACCGTATTATCATCGTCATCGTCTTGTTCTATAACTTTGTAACTTGGAGCTGGTATTATTAATTCATTTTCTTCATCTTCATCGTCTTCATCATTTTTTTCTTCTTCGTCATCGTTAATTCTTCTATTTTGGCGTCCCACTTTTTTCTCTAGGTTCTTTAAGCCTTCTAACTTTACATCAAAGTTTATGCCGTAAGGTCTTAGTTGGTAAATGAGGTAGTCTAACACGTACAGCATATTGGTCTGTACGTTATCGAAAGAAATTGCGAAATCGGAAAAGCAATCCCATGTCTGTAACAAATTATGTTAAAGGCCATTACGGATCTTATTTCTTAAATGATACAACGTGTAAGGGACAATGCGCAATTGTACATCTATAATGATGCTGAAATAATAGTCAAAATAACAAAAAAAAGGAACTCGACATTTCATTACAAATTTCTCAGGCGGCTGCAAACTTTTGTGTGGAAAAGCAGATTTCTTTTTGTTTTTTTCTGTTTATTTTATTCATTTAACGTCATTAGAATAGCGGAAGCAGAGCGAGGTGGGAAAATATTCGACTTTATCACCCTCTATACCCCCCCCCCCCCCCTCCTTTATCTTATTGATTCTCCACTTAGCAATGGGTATGGTTGCCATCCGTCCTGGTTTCCCCGGATTTGTCCTAGTTTAGAGAGCATCCGGGGTGCGTCCGGGCGGCGCTTCATTAGTTGTCCAGGTTTAAAAAATTTAAAGTCTTGCATTGTTAGAGTTGTCTTTTAGAGAGGGCAACCCTAGCATTGGGTGACCGTGAGATGCATGTTATATTTGGAGAAGAGAAAGCGGGAAAAGCACGAAAGAAAAATAACTAATTTTACCTGGTCGGGCGAATCGTGCCGGCAATCCCAAAACTTATTGTGGCCTGGTGTTTGCGGTTTGCGGCTGTAAGGTTCTTCAGGCAGGAACCTGTCACGTTTCAGCACGTCCTGAGATTCTATGCGTTTTAAGCCGATTGCCTCCATACAATTGCCTGAAATTCGATAAGATCATATCAACTATAAGTCCACTGGTGGACATTGTGTTTGTATATGTTACAGTTAATTATCATCATCATCGTGTTTGTGATATATCAAATAAATTATTTTTCTATCTTTCTTTCTTTCTTTCGTCATTTTAGCCGCATAACGTCCACTGGGCATAGGCCTCTCTCCCAAAGATTGCAAGCCGCTCTAAATCGGTCATTTTGGAAATCTTTGGGAGAGGTCTATGTTACAGTTAAAACCCGTTTGTAGATAAAACGCGTTCTCCCTAGTTAAAACTAGTTTTTACTAAATGTCTTTGTTAAAACTAGAAATACCTAGTCAAAACTACAATTTACCACAGATATATTTAATTTGCACTAGAGAAACTAATTCCGAAGGAGTTGCGTTGTTTCATTACCGAGTTCCTTGTCCACCTTCCAGCTCCATCATTAGATCAGCTCTATATCATTATAATTTTGCATTTTCACGCGATATAGGTACGTAAATATGCGTGCAAAATTTCAGCGGAAGGGACATACTAATAATAAATCAAACCACGGGCTTTTCTAGATCACTGTAGAATAATGATAATACTAATATTAGTGAAACATTTATAAAAATCGACATTCGAATACAAATTCCCCCGGCAGCTGCACATTTTCGTACAGAAATGCCGATTCTTATTGAAAAATTTGGCGTTATTTTAATTTCATTATACTATAGTGATCCTGTATAGCCCGTGGTTACATTTATTACGGGTATGTCCCTTCCACGTTGTATTAGAGTAAATCTAACAATATTCATACTTACTTCTGGAAATAAAATCATACACAGCGTTACAGTCCTTAATTTGGGACAAGTTTGCTTTCAGAAACTGCACCAACGCCTTCTTGCTTAATATGTATTTTAATCCCTGCAATGAAGTAGTTAATTATCTATTATTTTACTATTAAAACTATACATATTGGTAAATTAATTATATAGGTTATCAAATAAGTTAGTGGGCCACGCACGCCATAGTGTGGAAAAATCGGAACTAAATATAACATGGGACCGCCCATAACAGAGATTAAAAAACAACCGGTGGCGCCATCAACACGAATAAATAAATATATAGGGAGGGACAAATTACACAGATAGAGCTAGCCCCAAAGTAAGCTCGAGACTTGTGTCGGGATACTAACTAAACGATACTACTTATATTTTACAAAAAAAATACACATATAGGTAGATAAACATTTAAGATGCAGGACAATTTGAAAAAGGCCATTTTCTAACTTGCCCTGACCGGGGATCGAACCCGGTACCTCTGGGTGGCGGACTAGTATGGTGACCACGCCACGGAGGACTTCAACTCGTCGTCAAAAGTAACTATGTAATATGCCTTTTTTATTTGTAGCTGCCGCTGCCGCCCGCTCAATTTCAGTGTACTTCTATGATGCTGCATGTCACCTTCATTCTACATGCTGTTATCCACTTTATTTCTCCATCATCTCATTCTGTAAGACTTCAAATGTCATTTCTAAATTCTGTTTTCAAATTCTTGACAAAATGTTATAGTTAATTTCTTTGTATTGTTATGACGACTACTTTACCTTTTCCCCTCTCCCCTTTATACAAAAAGTGTATAAAATAATTAAATTTTAAGCAAAAGAAAACTGACTTCATTTTCTTTTAGGAGTGTCTGCCATACCTCCAAAGTTCTTCACCAAATTCAAATGGAACTAATTGGGTACAAAGGCTTTCAAATAAATAATAATTATCAAAACAGCTTCACAAATGGCGAAGACATCGCGTAACATACGTACAAAAATAAAAAACATTCGGGTCGAATTGAAAACCTCCTTTTTTGAAATTATTAAAAAATGGGTAGTGACAAATTGCAATCTATTTTGCGGTTGAGATGTAGACAGAAATCCGCTATGATATAACTCACCTCCACTTTATTAAAGGTTGGCATAAAATAAATGGCGTCGTTTGGATTGTAAGCAGCCAACATGTATCTAAGGTTTTCCAGCAAAATGTAACTGAAAATAAGTAGATAAGTAAACTAGTATGTACATAAGATACAAGGTAGACAGAGCCCAGTGCCGTAAGACACGAAGGCCACACATTGTATATGTTACGGATGAAGTGATAAGTTGGGGCAATTCTCATAATGCCCGGGCATTATGAACAATGACAATGCTAATTTGGGAGAAGTAATATATTATAATTATATATTTTTTTTTATCACAATGCCTAGACATTATGATTACCTATTATCATGGGGCCTACAGGCAATCGAACAAACACGTGACATATGCGCGCTGACCCAAAAATAGACTCAAAGGCACAGACATAGATATAGATAGACGACTTAAATGCACCTACTTCGCGTGTAAGTTCTCAGACAAAGCGTCGAGGTTGGCCGCCGCTACTGACAGTCCGCGCGCGTCTGTGATTGCAGCCGGACGGCAGCGAAAAATAAAAAAATGCCTCGTAGCGTGATAATAAACTGCAACAGCCCAAAAATTGCAAGCGCCCAAAGTCAAGGACATATTTCCTATCACAGCTAAGTTATTTAAAAAAAAAATATGCGTAAATTCATTTTGAAACAATTTTTTAAGCATTCCGAGCGGTGATTCCAAGATTATACCTAAATAAGTATAGATTAAGGTTTAAAAACTACATTCACATTACATTGCCGCGTTTGCTTTGAGCGTTTGATCCGACGTTGTGTGTTAAGAAGCAATGTATATCGAAACAAGCGATACTGTCGCGCATCGCTACGACGTCGTGGTACCGGCAATTTCTCATTCGTCAGTAAAATTTAGCGACTAGTGTAGTTCGTTCTACAACATATACCAATAATCGATTTTAATCGATATCGGACTGACGAATGATATAAACTATTATTAAAGAGCCAATTTAATGGATTATAAACAAGCTAATTTCCTAATTTACACTTTAGAAAACGAGGGTAATATTTTCAGAGTTCATGTATATAATATGGTCGCTCTTTGAACTACTGGTACTGGTCACACGTTGGTGAACAAAACCGCGCGTGCGTCACTGCTCATTGCTCGTTAGTGAGTCGTCCATACTGCATTTCCCCCATTGAAGCGGTATATTTTCGATACCTCTACGCGGAGTGAGACAAGCCTGACATGGCTAAGAACGGCCGCAAGGGAAGTTGCTTCAACATTTGACGACCTCTGACGACCTCCGTGGCGTAGTGGTCACCATGCCAGTCCGCCACCCAGAGGTCCCGGGTTCGATTCCCGGTCGGGGCAAGTTGGAAAATGGCCTTTTTTAAATTGTCCTGGGTCTTGGATGTTTATCTATATATGTATTTGTTATAAAATATAGTATCGTTGAGTAAGTATCCCATAACACAAGTCTCGAACTTACTTTGGGGCTAGCTCAATCAGTGTAATTTGTCCCTATATATTTATTTATTTATTTATTTATTTAAAAAACGCATTGAAATCGGTAAAAACGTGTTTTTTTATAGATAATGTACGGAACCCTTCGTTCGCGAATTCGACTCGCACTTGGCCGGTTATTTAAGAATAATAATAGTTTTATTTTTAAAGTTCAATTAAAATATTTACATTATTTGTAATTTTTAGGTTTTAATTTAAATTTTAATAAGTTGGTATAGTTTAAATTTTAGTTAAATTGAAATAATTTGAGTACAAATATTTATTCTTTATTATCAAACAATTTTCCGTTTAGAATCATTTGTTTATCCAATTTCATATCATTCGTCAATCAGAAAATCGATTGTGATTTTTATCACAAATCGATTAACTTAAATGTTAATCGATCGTATGGTTAGCGAGCGCGGAGTGAGCGAGCGAGACCACAGATATAAAATCGATGAGTATGAGCGAGACGATCATGGCGGCGGCGTGCGTCTTCAATAAATCGTTTAAATCGTAGTGAGCGGTTTCTTTGAATCGGTTTGAATTTCCCATCACTAAAATTGCGTCTGACGTCACAGTAGGCATTAAAAAAGTTGGCACGCTTGGTTTCCATACAAATCTTGATACGTGAGTTATCTATTACATCTATATCTGTGCTCAAAGGACTAGTAGCCAAAGAGGTAAAAAAAGACTAACGTCTCCCATAATTTTGGTGTTTTCAATACGAAGCCCGAGTCCCTCTTACTACTCTATTGTATATTAAAGTACTCTTTCACAAGTATAGTAGGTACTTTACTATTTTTGTTCCAAGTATTACCAATCACATTAAAGAAAAATAACAAATCTGTAAATCATGCCACGCGATATTCTTTGTATTGTACAATAATGTTTAGTCTGCTTCCCTTTATATGTCTGTGTTAATACATACATACTATCACGTCTTTATCCCTAATGGGGCAGACAGAGCATTTTAGGTTTTGCGGTTCTATGCAGAGCCCAGGGCCGCAAGACCCAAAAGCCACCTTTAGCGTCATGGTGGGCGAGAAGATGGAAAAGCAATCAATAAAGTGATGGGTTGCTAGCCGCATCGCCTGTTAACATGATTTGCATTTTTGCCCATTCCCTCGATCGGCTTTTACGATCTGCGTGGGAAAAGAAGCAGCTGGTACATTCTAAGTTTTTTTTATTTCTCCCAGACCAGCATGGGAGTCTGTGTTAATAACATACCATAAGTCTAGTCTAGTCTAGTAATAAGATCTTATCTGCCGACTAAAGATTTTCTTTCTTTCTTTCTTCCTTACTCACTCACCCGTTAGAAGCAATCAGTGTGAACCAGTCGCCGTCGTATTTGTTATCATTATACAGAGAGCGGAGCCTGCTTTGGTCCTGTTGCATCGGCTTTTCAGCTGAATTTACAACTGCAATAAAACATCCCCTTTATTTCTTTTTATATTATTCTGACGACGGACATTCTGTACTAGATCACTATAGTGTAATGAAATTAAATAACTTTCAAATATTCAAAATAAAAAAAGTACATTTCTTTTTCACAAAAATTTGGAATTTCGCATTATTGTTTGTTTTTGACTGTTATTTTATTAGGTATCATTATAGGTACTACACGTATATAGTGATCTAGTATAACACGTGGTCCGATTTATTACGGGTACTTCCCTTTCACATTGTATATTAAGTATAATAAGTATAATAAATAAATAAAAATAAAATACATTTATTTCAGGTAACTTTGACCCATATCCAATTTAAAAATGATGATATTGATGTCAGTCGCTATACTTAATTAATTTACATATATAAAAATACAATTTAAAATGACAATGAAAATTAATATTTTAAAATTATTTTACTTACAATTGCCTCTCAAATGGGCAGCACGGTACGTGCCTGTAACTGCAGTGTCGCATGTAGACACAGTCCTGTCGGTCAGCGATCGCCGCCAGGATGATGTTGGAGCTGGCCCGCACCCTGCGCAACAGGGAGGCGGCGCGCTTACGCATAGTAGCGTGAAAACAGTCAGTATGCGCGTCTGCCAACATCCCTGATGCGCTACAGTGGCGGGGCAGCCCCAGCACCGCCCTGAATGCGTTGTTGAATTGTACACGAAGAGCGCTGTAGACGCCCTGCGAGTACGTGGCCCACAGGCTGCACGCGTATAGCGAGGTGCAGTACGCTCTGAACAAAGTAATTTTTACCTTATCCGAGCATCGTGCAAACCTGCGAGCCAACATGTTCGCCCTCCTAGACAGCGCTCTCCGCTCTCGCTCGATATCTGCATGGTCTCTAAGGTCGGCGGTAACTATATGTCCTAAATATGTAAATTGACTCACTCTCTCTAGAGGAATATCATTTAGGCGAACAAGTGGATAAATAATGACATGCAAGGAAAACTAACTCACCATCTAAGTAGACCAGCTTGTTACACCGCCTACCCCACGTAAATTCTATAGCCAACATCTTCTTTTCCTTGGGAACGAAGTCTACGAAGTCCATCTCCACACCACATACAACTTTCACTTTCCTCTTCAGATTCTCAGCTATGGTTTTGTTTGCATTGCGTATGAGATACTCACTTGATCTGAAAAGAACAGTCATAGATTATTTTTACTCGAGTAGGTACTATAGTATAAATAAAGGTTAGGTAAGGGGGCCAAGATTATTACAGAATGGGTGTTGGTAGACAGACGTCGTCGCAAGAAAGGTGGCGTGGCGCTTTTTGCCAAGACCTGAAAGTCCAAACTGTCCAAATTTGTTGTGAAATGAAAAAAATGTTTCTATCATAAGCGGTTACGGCGTGCTTCTTATGTCAGTCAGTGGGAACTTCTCCTTTTATATATAGATAAACAGGAATGTAACATAGCAATAGAAAAAGTTTCATATCGTTTTTTAAATATGCATTTCTTCCTTATTGGGATTTTGAGAATATACTTTACTAGAGTAATATTATCTCGAAATCGTTATAATCAAAATGAAGTAATAATAAATCTTACATAAATCTGAATCCCATTAACATCAAAAATATTCCTAGGATGAAATGTTTCATCTCAAATAGACTTCTCTCCGATAGGACGACAGATCGACTGCACTTGCACTGCGAAAAGAAAGTGGAAATCATCAATAAAGATAAACTAGGCAAGAACTAGTTCCACTTATCTAACTATTTTAATAACAAATCAAAGAAAACTATACCTTTGTGTGTGCCTTTGTCTTTCTAAGTACATAACTGCATACCTACATATCGCCTTTCTCTTCTTGTCACTAAATGGCGCTATAGGTACCTATTTTTTAAAACAAAATACTTTTATTTTAATTAAGTATGACTTATTCAACACTTTCTTATCTCACTTATCGTGTGTGCTGCCATCTCTGTGTGCCTACCCTGCAACTCCATATTTGCCTACTTACGGGCCCTCCTTCCAATAGTTTCTATGGCGTTGGTTTGATACCCAATATTACTGATGTTACGTAAGTAATTGTATTGTTACGTTAGTAATTATAATTACTAACAAAACAAAAAAAAATCGACATACCCATAAAAGTTGCCCGGGTGGCTGCTCACTTTCGTATTTATACTATACTTAGAGATCTAGTATATATAGCTCTTGATTCTTATAAGCTTCTTTGGGCGAAGTAATTAATTACTTTCATAATTATTACCTTACCTAGATGTTATGATTTTTGTATATGGTTTTCGATCAATCTGGTAATACACAGATACATCGCTCGAGGGTATTCACCCAGTTGATTTATATACGAGGTCTATGTACCAAGTGACGAGAGCGACCATTTTGGCTACCTTATTATGTGCTCTAGTAAGCTATGGTGCAGCACATGACCTGGGTGGTCTACAAGAACACTGTTGACGGCTAACGGGTGGCATAGTGGCCCAAAGGCCACCGCCGCCGCAGTATAACGCCGTAGTAATGTTCATATTTATCTGAATTATACCCAATCCACTCCCTTTTAACTATCCCATTATTTTACACCCACCTAAAAAACTTCTCTAACAACCCAAAGATAGGCTGTTAGATAATGCCTTTAGCATTAAGTCCACCTATTGTGCCATACTAATTGTATTATGTATAATTAAGGTTAAATAAATAAATAAGTATAACCTATACCCCCTATACTGTCAGCTGGACGTTTCAAACCCGGCTTGTCAATGTCACTCCTGCCTTGTGGACGACCGTAACCCGGGCGCGCGCGCTTTTTAAAATTCGTCTTGTGAGGCCACGAATACGTTGATGTCTATGAAACTTGTGCGTTTTGTGGCCAGTAAGTTTGCCTATCGTTTAAAAGTGATTCCTGTGCCTGCGCCATTGAAAAATAAAAAAATAAAAAATGACAAAGTCACCTCACTAACGTCAGAATGAGTCATGTCCGACAGGTGTCGGATTTCAGTCATTGTGTTTCTTGCTTTGTTGTTGTTTATAGTGTTAGTGCCTAGAAAATGATCGGAAATGATGTCCAGGTTAGTCATTTTTAATCAGCAACTAAAATTTATTTAATTTTAACGTGTTATTTTGGATCAGGTACATTTTTATCAAAAATTTAATACCAAATGGCGAACAATGAGATCGAAGTTATTAAAATTATACTAGATAATTCATCATTGTCTATGATATTTTTGTTTATTTACATTACTAATTTAATGTTTTACAATAAACAATAACAAGAAACCGCGGTAGTTCAATATTTTTTTATATTTCTATACCTTTGTAAGTCCAGGTACCTATTTTTTGTAGGTTGTTGACCTTTTCAAGTGCCGAGTCCCGATTTTGTGTTCAATATCGACACATTCGAGATAAGCAACAGATGTTTTGTTTTTTGTATTCGAAAGCTTATTTCTTCTAGTTTATGACAAAAGGTTCTTTTTTTCTGTAAGACCTTTGGAGTTTTTACAATGACCGTAGTTTTAGAAGCGGTCCATTCGCCCGTCGAAAAAAAGGGTCCACTGTTTTACGTATTAGGTATTTAAAATTTAAGCAATATAACACCTTAAATTATACTTGTTATCTATGCTAGGGGAGATAAGCTTTACGACTATATACATATTACTTGCATTTAACGAAATATATTAATCAAAATCTGGATGCAAAATGTACCTATTTTTCGAACTTACTTCCGCGCATCTCGAAATTACCTATGTTGTAATTGGCGATTTTCTGAAGATTTTACTATAGAAGGTTGGTTTTTTTTATCATTAGTTATGAAACTATATAGATACTGACTAGGTTGGCAATAAAACTAGGTACACAAATGGTTTTATTTTAAATTCATAAATCATCAAAATACAAAGTACGTAAAAAAAGCCTTTTGTTTGTTTTCAATCGATTCCGACTAAGTCCTAATACAATACATCTTTATCAAAGCAACTTGAAACTGTAGGCAATTTATCTACGAACCCAACGGTGTATAACTTGTTATGACTACGCCACGGCGAATTGTAAACAGAGACATAATTTACGGCCACTTGAAATACGACGCGCGCCGCTCAAGGTCATTGGCAGGTCGCAAAATTGTTCCCGCGGTTTGGCGGGCATGCGAAAGGATACTTAACTACATGACCTGGGTTCTCTACATCTGTAAGTACGAGTTTGCTGTTGGCGGCAATTCTGAGCTTTATCTGATATAAGCATTTTAAAAATGCACAGACTGTTTGATTATTTTAATAGTTTTTATCACTCTGCCCTATTATTGGGCATTTTTCAAACTGCGCGGACAATAATAATGTCTTATTAATCACTTGGTCCATAACATACAAAGTGAAAGAATAGAAAGTTGTACAAATATATTATTATAATCTTATTGAATTTTTTAAAAACACTCCTCACAGTCTCATAACTATGTGACGCCGAAGTACTGTTTTGAAAATATTGTATACTTATCTACCTACTGTAATAACTCTCTTTAGAGTTGATAGATAAGGTGGTGTTTCTGAATCAAAATGAACTGGTTAATAGATTTTCGTGTAATGATGTTGGTAATTGAAATTATAGCGTAAGTCTTTTTTTAAAGATTTTTTGCTTACAGTTTAATCATTTTTAACCAACTTTTAAAAAAGGAGGTTAGATATTCTTACTTATTTATGTTTTTAATGTATGTGTCCCCGATTACTCGAAGACGTTTGGACAAATTAAAAAAAATTTTTGTTGTTAGAAATTGTATTGTCAGATTTTCCCATAGAAATTGTATGAAAATCGGTTGTGTAGATTTTTCAATTTTAATTTCTTTATTTCTTAAACAATGTACCGCGTTGGAAATTATAAATATAAAATTTAATTATTTTTTTATTGTTTGATTTTGAAGCCGGATCTTAGTCTGGAAAAATTAATAAATTGTGTGTTAGTTTTACTCCAGAATATGTTTAATGCAAAATTCACTCTTTCATCTTAACATAATACAGATTGCAACCTAATGTTTGTATGACTGCAGATGATATACCGACTGTTTTTTTTTTGCAAAAAAGGGCAATTCGTTTTATTTACATTAAGGATCGAGAGACTTCCCAAGAGAAGTTTAAAAAAGGCAATAGTCATTCTTGAATCTTATGGATGGATGACTATGCAAAATGGAGAAAAAAGTTCCGGCCGGCTGCCTGACGTCAAATTTACTTATTTTACTCTAAGTGGTAAAGATAAAGATAAAGATAAAGATAATTTATTTGCCAAACATGTGTTACAAGATATTAGTACATTCAATTTCGTCCAATCATGTTTACCATCACCGGTGTGCAAATGTGGTCAGAAAGGCTATCATCTATACCTATGCTACCTATATAACTATACTATAATAATATACTTAATCTATGGACCTTATATATAAACTAAAATCAATTCACAATTTATCAGATAAGAAATCCTTAATACTATAATAACATTTGTCTATCAAAAATGACTTAAATTTTTTCTTAAACAAAGTAACATTTAATTCTTTATATTGTTTTGGTATTTTATTATATATTATCGGTGCCATACCTAATACACTATCATGTAATAAAGCAGTTTTGGATGGATGTATGCACAATTTGTCTTCACGTCGGTTTCTTTCTACTCTATCAGATAACTTAGGAAACAGGTGAGGATTACTTTTTACAAATATAGCTGTTTCTATTATATATAATGACGGAAATGTTAGAATCTTATGTTTTTTAAATAGCGGTTCACAACTATCTGTACTTTGTAGTCCGAACATTGCTCGAATACAGCGCATTTGCATTTTAAATACTATATCTTTATCGGTGGAATTTCCCCAAAAAATTATACCGAATCTAAGGACTGATTCAACAAGGCCATAGTATGCAGTTATTAGTGTATCAGTATTTACTTCATTAGATAACCTATATAGGGCATAAGATGAACTACTAATCCGTTTACAAAGACTTTCAATTTGTTCTTTCCATTTTAACCTACAGTCGATTATTATTCCCAGAAATCGAGTAGATGGAACATTAGATACAATATTGCCCTGGTATTTTAAGTAAAAATTGTTCGCCTTTTTAGGTCTTTGAGTAAAATGCATAATGTTAGTTTTATCAAGGTTTATTTTTAAATTATTATTGAGGCTAATGTCGAGTTTACGTCGAATTTATATGATTTTTTGTCCGTGCATTTAACTGTTATTGTACTATCATCAGCGAATAATGTTATACTATGTTTAATATTCATAGGAAGATCGTTAATAGAGATAATAAAAAGGAGAGGCCCTAAAACACTACCCTGCGGAACTCCATATGATACACATCGTTCATTTGATGTGTAATATTTTTCTGTTTTAGATTTAAAATCAAATTTAGATATTTCTGTGACTTGACGACGATCTGATAAGTATGATTTAATTAATTGTAAGACATTACCTCTAATTCCGTATGCTTCAAGTTTGTCTAATAATATTTTATGATGCACATAGTCAAAAGCTTGCGTCATATCACAGTTGATAGAACAAACTGGATTTCTTTTGTTAACTTCAGTAATAACATTCAGTAAAAAATCATAAATTGCCATATTAATTGTTTTTACGACGAAACCCTTTTTGTTCTTTGCAAAATATTTGTTTCTCTTCAAAGTAGGAGTTTAACTCGTTTGAATAGTATTTCTCAAATATCTTTGAAAATATTGAGTTAAGGGCAATGGGTCTAAAATATTCCATACGTTCCCTGTCCGTTTTTTTAAATAAAGGTTTAACTATAGACAATTTTAAATCTTCTGGAAAAATACCTGTGTGTGTGGGTTCGGTCGTTTCTATTTTACCTGATCCTGGTGATCTAAATCTCATCCTTAAAAGTCATATCCTAATCCACACACTCCATCCACGTGTTCTGTGGTATACCTCTGTTTCTGTTTTTTTTTTTACCGTGCAGACAATATGCCGCCCTGTTTCAGAGACTCAGGCCCAATTAATGTTTTTATATTTCATTTCAGAATTAATGTTTTTATATTTCATTTCAGTGTATCAACATTGGATACAATACTCGTAAATGTAGACGAGAAAGTTCACCCTATCTCAGTCCCTTCTGTATCACCAGCTACTCACAAACATAAAAATATTAAAGCAAAACTGAAAGGAAAAAAATCCAATCCAAATTCTGGTCTTGCTATACCAGCAAATGGGAATAGCATACAAACTATAATTGTTCTAAAACAAGAAGATAATCCCAAAAAATTTACAAGAAAAAATTACATGCTTTCTGCTGGTAACGCACAAACTATGACAAATCGTAAAATTGGTCTGACTAATCAAGAAAATACGTTTAAAGCCAAGCCTAAGTCTTCTCACGGGCTAACTATACCAGAAGATAGGGATCAAGTATTTGTTACAGGCCCAGTTTTAAAAAGTTTGAAACATAAATATTACGAAGAAATAGAAGAGAAACAATATAGGCCTGCTCGCGTTCACACTAAGACCATAAGAAAGCATAAAATTAGTCTGGCTCATAAAGAAAAGGTGGTTAAATCCAAATCGAAGTCTTCAAAAGGTCTTACTATACCAATGGATAAGAATGGAATATCTGATGCGGGCCCAGGTTCAAATAGTTTGAGTAAAGGACATGATAAAGAAAAAAAAGGAAAAAAAGGAAAAAATCTCAAGCACAAAGGAAGGAAGCAGAAGAATAAACAAAAAAAGAAGTTAAAATCAAAGCGTAAGTCTTCTAACGGTCTTATTATACCAGTAGATAAAAAGAGTCAGGTTTTAAATAGTTTGAAATATCAACGTAATAAAGAAAAAAGCGCTAAACCAGCATTGTTTCAAGGTCTTACTATTCCAGAAAAAGGATTTGACCAAATTAAAGGATTTCGCCGTATTTCCATTTTTGATACTTCAGTCCTGCCAAATAATGGAATAGAAACCGTCAACCCCGAACAGATGCCCATCAAAGGCCTCATAATACCTGAAGATGTCAATAAACCTACCCAACGACAAAGAGAACTACCACGTATACCTGTTTTTGTTTCCTCAAATAAAATAGAGAAATCAAATGATGGATTTTACGCGTCCAATAATTCAAAATCTAACCAAGGACTAAGACGTAATCAACCAAATCTGAGTACGGGATTAAATCGCATCCCAATTTTTGACGATGAAAGCAGTGAAGAAGATATAATACACGATAATAATAGAAAAAAACCTATAAAGAAGTTCCGAAGTATCCTCATTTTTGATTCGGAAAAAAATAAACTCGAACAGAAAATTCCAAAAGATAAATTACAATCAAAAAAGAAGAAGAAATCACGAAACGGTAAGTACAGCGATCGTTTTGTACATAAAGATGACGACACGTCTGTGGCTGATATATTGGCGAGTAAAATCAGAGTGCTGTGCTGGGTGATGACGTATCCTGCTAATCATGAGAGAGCAGCCAAACAAGTAAAAAGGACTTGGGGGAGGCGATGTACTTTACTGCTGTTCATCACCACGGAAGAAGGTGAGTATTTATTAGAAAAAATAAATAAAAAGACTGAATAAATTATTTTACCAAATGTGATAAGATAATTCTTCTAACTATTATGTACAGATATATCTCTTCCAACGGTGGAGTTACCAGTTAAAGAAGGCTATGAATTCATATGGGGGAAGACGAGGGAAGCTTTCAAATATATCTACGAGTACCATTTGAACGATGCGGAATGGTTCCTGAAGGCTGATGATGACACGTACGTTTCGTCCTGTTTTCATTTTTCTCAGTCATTCATGCCTACCCTCCGCTTTATAAACATAATTATTTCTCCTCATTGTCACTAGATGGCGCTATAAGTTAATGATTTAAACGTTAAAATCTTTTATTACTATTATTTGAATAAAGTAGTTCATTTTTAATTAAATATCACATATGAAATGCAATAAATTTTTTTAAAAAAAATTGGTTGTTTGTAAAGTAGGTTTACGATCGAGATGTTTACGTGATAACGTCTTCTGGCAGCGCTCGAGATGAGACGGGAGATCGGTCCGTCTCTCTCTCGTTATACCTGCGATCGCGCTCGTGAGGTTTTGGTGTGACACAAGTTTCTGAACATGTCACCCGACTAAAACGATTTTAAAGACGTTATCACGTCAATATCTTTGTCACTTTTTTGCTAGTCGTGTGTGCTGCCATATAAGTTTGCCTATTTACGGGCCCCTTCAAAAGTTTATATGACGTTTGGTAGGTGTCTGTTACGTTAGTAATTATATTAACTTTGACTTAGTAAAAATAATAATAATATTATTATTTTTACTGAGTCGCCCGCACCGGTGTTGCTCCTTTGCCGGCAACTATTGTCGGCGCGTTTGAGGGGCCCATCTAGTGGGCGGCAAGCCACCACCTGCCTACAATAGTCAGTAATCATGATTATGGCAGGTGACGTTTCTATTGCAATATCCCAGCATCAATCCATCCCAAATTCATTCCATAATCCTTAAACCTTTCCCTTTTTCATGCAATAGTTTTTTCTTCTGCCAAAACCTATTCAAGGGTACACCTTTCATAGATATATCCAGGAATAGGTTTTGGCGGGAGCGCCACATGACAACAACTTCTCCAAAGGGCCTCTACGTGTTGGATCTGTATCCCCACGCAAGCCTCTCAAAGGACCGGGGTGAAAAGACCCGTGATTCTCAAAGGAGATACATAATAATATAAATTCGTTATTTATGTAGTTATAAATTGATTAGCCCGCGTGTACTTAATAAAAAAATCTAGTTCCAAGCATAGGTATGGCACTTCAAAGAAACGGAGTAACAAATATACCTAGTACTACTATAAACGAAACAATATATCTGTGCACACGTCAAAAATGTGCCTTAGTTCCCACTAGTTCAGTTGGAGGTATTACCCGTGGTCCCACCGGCTAGACCCTTATCCATTTCAGTTGACTGAACTAGTGGGATCTTTTTTCTCACTTGTTCAATCGACTGAACATGTGAGAAACAATAAGGGTCGCCACCACAGAATTTGTTGCTTTGCTACCTGTTTTCATCACTCGGAAATCTATAAAATTTTCCTTCTTTATTGTTTTCCGTGGATAAACAATGATTATGTGCGCAGTTTCTCACCATTATGATTCAATAATTCTATGTGACTCGCGTAACGTTAACGTGCAGCAACCCTGTTTTACAGGCGCTTACAAGGCCGAAAAGCGGGGGAGGGGTTACGGGGACGCCAGATTGCGGGAGACAGAGAGAGTTTCCGTTCTGTATGTAATACTATTATTAATTCTGTGGAAAACAGAATCGCTGCTATTTTACTACGGAAGGAGAACGATACAAAATGCCTTTTAATATACGTAAGGCATTTTTAAAAGGCTTTATAACAATATCATACAACGTGGAAGGGGCGTACCCGTAATAAATCGAACCACGGGATCTATGCTAAATCAATCGAAAAACAAAAAAAAACGAAATTCCCATACAAATTCCCCGGGCGGCTGCACACATTTGTATGGAAATTTTATGACTGTTATTTTAATTTCATTAAACTATAGTGATCTAGTATAGCCCGTGGTTCAATTTATAACCGGTTGTATTATATATTCCACGTTGTATATAATTATATCTATGCTAGTCTATAAGGTATTTATGTACAAGTGTAAGTTTAGCCCTTTAACCGCGAGCGTCGCATATATGTGACAAACATTGTCGGGCCCATTCCGCGAAGGTCACATATTTGTGACAAACAAAAAATGCTCGTATGGCACATAACTTACGTATCCATATCCGTTTTTGGTTGTAGATAGGTATGTTAGATTTACCATGTCTCGCGCTGGGGGCACGCCAACTGATATAGTCTCGCGATGAAAAGTTTAGATACTGCGCACAGGTACAGTATTATTTTTTGACTTCTGTGCAATAACGGTCAGCGCTAGAGTTTCGTGCCGCTACCTGTTACCTGTAACTAATATTAAGTTCGTTGCCTGTAATAAAATGATTTGAATTATTTATATTAATGGTACCTTAATATTTATTTGTTTTAGTTACGTGATACTTGAAAACCTGCGATATATGTTAACTAAATACAATACAAACGATCCAATATATTTTGGGTTCGAAAAAAGAGGAAGAAAAGGCAAAAGCGTAAGTATGTACTTTTTGTATTTAACATATTTTTTTACATCATCATCATCATCAGGTCTTTTGGTCTCCACTGCAGGAGCACGACCCTCTCTGTACTATCAGAGCCATAGTTGGCCAGAGCAGCCAGAGGACTTGGCCTACACTCTCCGCGCTAGCCAGACGGGTTAGAGAGGTCCTGTTGATGTTTATACCCAAGCTTTGTTTAGCTTGTATTTCCTAAGTCACCTTCTACGACATCCACAGGAGGACTTGGACTTTTACTCTCCCGGAAACAACACGGCAACATATTTTTAACCTGATTAAAAATCAGAGGAGGTCAGGTTGGTTCGAAGCTATGTAACGCAAATTAATAAGAGATGAAAAATTTTAAAACGCCTGGTCATTTTTTGTTGTTAGGAATAACGTTCCTTTTTAGGGTTCCGTAGTAAACAAGTAACCCTTATAGTTTCGCCATGTCTGTCTGTCTATCGTCTGTCTGTCTGTCCGTCCGCCGT
Source organism: Acrobasis consociella (assembly GCA_963555685.1). Lineage (NCBI taxonomy): Eukaryota > Metazoa > Arthropoda > Insecta > Lepidoptera > Pyralidae > Acrobasis > Acrobasis consociella. The sequence goes on from OY743118.1 coordinate 4,162,146, forward strand.
CCTACTCAGAAACTATAAGTATAGAAAGGTGTAATTTGGCATGGATATGTATATCAATCATGGCGAAAAAGTCGTAAAATAAAATATGGAAATAATTTTTTTTTAGGATAGCTGCCATACAAGTAAAGAGGAATTCAATATTTTTTTCGTCACAAACACATTGTGTTTATCTTATCTTATCGTTAATTAGGTCTTTCAAAAATATTGTGAGCTTAGGAACACTATTTTTCGATTTAGGGATCCGTGTCTGAAATATTCAGGTTTAAAGTGAAATTTTTTGTTTAAGTCACTGGTCTCCCCAATCTATCTGCTAAACGGTTATATATGGACACGTGAAAAAAATCACAGCTATAGTATATAATGTAGTTTAAAGGAAAACTATCAGAGCTAAGTAGGGTTACCAAATTAAAAAGCTATAGGCGATCAACTTATAAAATGTACTCGAAAAGGAAAATTTCATACAAATTCAATAGATACTTAGACGTTTTTAGTGGCATGAACTCAAAGTTGGCATTTACAACTACGGAACCCTACACTGCGCGTGGCCCGACACGCACTTGGCCAATTATTATCAATATCAAGGCATATAATAAATCAGTAGAAATATATTTATGAAAGCATTATTGTGGGCAATAAAAAAGTAACTAAACACAAAGAAGAGAAAAAAATAATTGTCTGTCTGTATTATGTGTGTTCACGCTAATCTTCAAAACTACTAGACGGTTTTACAATAATAGATTAGTAAGCTCATGTCAGAGCAACATATGTATAGGTAGGCTTTGTTTAATTGAAATTTGATATTCAAAAAAAAAAATGGTCATCATTTTTAAATTTCAATCTAACGAAGTTGCGGGTTTTTTTACCCGACTTCAAAAAAGGAGAAGGTTATCAATTCGTCCGTATGTTTTTTTATGTATGTTACGCAATATCTTCGTCAACCGTGGACCGATTTTGATGAATCTTTTTTTATTTGAAAGTTGGTCCCATTTTATTTGGTGAAGATATGATAAAGAACTTTGGAGTTAAGAATGAAACTCCTAAGAGAAATTGAAGTCGGTTGTGTTTTTTGTCAAAAATGTAATTATAAACTTATTCCATCTTATTTTAAAACGCAGACCATCTTTGTCGCTAGGTTTAAACCAATAACCGACGAAATGAAGTTGGCTTCTAGTAATACGTCATTGTCTCATCTAAAAATGTCAACTTAATTTGGTCGGATATGGTTTAAGCCTAGTAACAAACTTAGTCTGCGTTTTATAATACGGTACAATTCTATCTTGGACGGGCAACAGTCATACGTGGATGGCGGCGCGGGCTACGTCCTGAGCAGAGAAGCTGTAACCCGGTTTGTGATGGATGCTCTGCCGGATCCTTATTTGTGCAGAAGAAACTATGGTACATTCGCTGAAGATGAACAAATTTGTAAGTAGGCCTTCTAAATTACGGCTTTAATTTAAGCTTTTTTATTTAATAGTCTATATAGTGTCCCATTGTTGGGCAAATGCCTCCCCTTCTTGCTTCCACGATTCACGATCCAAGGCAGCTTGCTGCCATCCACTTATGTAGCTTTCAATATCGTCCCTCCATCTTTTCCTTGGCCTTCCTTTACGCCGGCGACCTTCTGGAACCCATAACGTCGCTCTTCTTGCCCATCTTTCCGGTCTCATACGACAAACATGTCCGGCCCACTCCCACTTCAGTTTTGCCGTTTTGACACCTACATCGACAATTTTGGTCCTGGAGCGCAGTTTAGTGTTTCTTACTCTATCGATTCTGCGTACGCCAATTACACTGCGCTCCATGGAACGTTGGCAAACCTTGAGTTTGTACTTTTGAGTTTCGGTCAAAGACCAGGTTTGTGCACCGTAGGTCAAAATGGTTAAGCTCTTATGATTGAAAATATTCTATTCACAACATAAGTACTTTGGTTTTTAACTCCCGATGCAAGATACTTGAGGCACGGTTTAGATATGCTTGAGGTGTTAGTTTGACGTCTGTGTGTCTGTCTGTGTTATCGTAGCTCTTAAGAGTCCCCTTACCCTAGACCAAATTAGATTTTTCCATACGAACATAGTCTAAGAAGTGAACAGTCTAAGAAACGACATGCCTGATTTCGACAAAATTTTGTAATTTCAAACATATTGCAAATAGGCATATAACTGGTTTTCACAGCCAAAATATGAACTTGAAATAAAATATATTATGTTATACCATTTTTGACCATCAGTATGGGAAACTTCTACATCCTTATATTTTCTTTCCACTTCAGAATTTTACGTCGGAAACCAATTATTACCCTAGATAATTGCAATTTCTTCAAAATTACAAATTTTTACCGAAGTCTGACATCAGGTTTTAAAATTAAACGTAGACTACGTTTGTATGGAAAAGTCTAGGGTTAAGGGTTATGGATTCCTGATTATGATTGTTTTTTTTTCTACGCACATTTGCAAAAACAGGCCACTTTTGGCTAATGTGCGTACAAAAGCTTCACGTTCTTACTTTAAAATACAAACAGTAGTTCATAATATAGTTTGAAGGATAAATTACCTATATATCTCCGTTTCTTTTCAAATGATTTATTTCAAATGGGGGCAGCACTGGGCCCCGGAAAATTCAGGTAGCCCTTAAGTATGTGCAATACAAGCATTATTTTGACGGAAATATCCGTCGCTCGCGGAATGGACACGACCATGGTATAATAAAACAAGGTATTCTCTTCCCGTGACAGCTGATGACGTAGGTGGAACTTGACTACGTCATCAGTTTGATGTGCTGCCACTGTGTGAAATTGAATTACCCGAACGTAATGCATTTTTGAACTTTATACACCAATTTCGAACTAATAATCCATTATATCAATTTATAAAATATTGAATTGATTAATCACGCGAGAATCGCGAGATACTAAATAGATAAGTTACATAATATTTTATTTAATGTTCATGAACTAATTGAGAATGTCCTTGAATTTACTGAAAAGAACAATCAGTGGCAACACTTTCGTGACGTAGTCAAGTTCCATCTCGGGAAGAGAATACCTTGTTTTATTATACCATGGGCACGACAACGTTTGTCGGATAAATCCGACGTTCGCGCAAAGGGAAAGTGTTGCTGTTTCAGCTGACTGTTTAAGAAACGTCGGCGTGAAAGCTGTGGACACCAGGGACTCTTACGAAAGCGCCAGGTTTTTTCCGTGTCCCCCACACCACGTCATCAGACCTGACATCGGAAACTTCTGGGAAAACTCCCTACATAGCACACCTAAGGTAAACTTTCTTTATTTAGTATATCTTCAGGTCTTTTTGTCAGGCCAGACGGGTTAGAGAGGCCTTATTGATGTTTATAAGCTTGGTTAGCTTGTATTTATTTCGTAAAAGCCAAAAATATTTCTTTTTCAAAGCAAAGAACATAAAAAATTACCTACATTCATCTCATCCATGTAGACTATGATATGTATTCCAGATTTAAAAAATAACGAAATCTGTGCTTATTGTTTGTTGTACATATTAAAACTAAATACTTTTTTGGTTGGACTGTCATCATTATTTTTGATTCTACTTACATAGATTACACTCGCGTTCCGTATTCAAATTGTGTTTTAATCCCTAGAGATTATCTTTTTCATTTTTCAGTACGAGAGAAACTTTAAATATTTTGGAATGAAAACATCGTTTTTCGAATACATGAGATGAAGTCTTTTTTTTCTCTTTTTATTATATTTAAGAGCTTTATTCTTTCACCCACCCAATATCTTATAAATAAAAAAAATTGAAGACATTTTGAGACGAGAAGACACATCAACTTGCTTTGTTCCAGGGTCTTGCATGCTGCTCAGAACACGCGATCAGCTTCCATCATCTCCAACCAAACATGATGTATGTGCTGGAATACTTCGTATACCACCTCAGACCCTACGGGATCAACTATAACTTTCATTTTCATATTTATCATCATACAAGTGCTAAGAACTGGACAGTAGTCAGAAAATAAGTATGTACCTACCTAGTCCTTGTAATATAGCCTATTTATAGAGTACCTAGTAATTTAACCTACGTTACTAAGAGTTTTAGTCTCGAATGGTCTTAAAACGCAAATAGTCAATGTAGCAAGTCGTCTAAAACGCTCACAGTCTTATTATAAAACACGGACTAACTTTGTTACTAGGTTTAAACCATTATCCGACCAACTCAAGTTGCCAGTTTCAAATGAGACAGTGGCATATTACTAGATGTCATCTTGATTTGGTCGGATAATGGTTTAAACCAGTAACAAAGATAGTCTGCGTTTTATAATAAGGCGGTCAATGTCTAAATTATAAAACATATGGGTAACTATTACCTAAGTACTTACGAGCATCACAAAAATTATATTTCGAAAATTTCATTTCATTAAGTAATCTCATTCTTAACGTCTTTTCATATTATGGTATTTTTTTTAAATAAAATATTGTTTACCTTGTTATTCTGTTTTAATTTCCTATGAAACTGTCTCTGTATAAGAATACGGATGATTACTGGCTCAGAAAAATATTATTCTTATTACTTCGTCAGATTATCCGAAAATAATAATTACATAAGTATACGATTAACCCAATAAACAATCTCAAAAAAACTAATGTTCCGGAATGTAGACTTTGGGACGTCACTCTCGACAAAAAATAAATACCCAGCTAGCTTTTGAGAAAAAAATGTACTCTGCTCTACGTTACTGTGCATTTTGCAAATAGAAATAAAGTTGAATATAGTTTGGCAATGAAATTGCGCTTCCGTACAAGTAGTCAGATGACATACAATTCGGCTGTTTTCTACCCTGGGCCCTTTAGCGTGGTTAATCTGAACTCTGGGTCCTCCAATTATGCATTGCCGATGTGGTAAGTCCGACCCTGGAGAAATGCTTAATGAGTTGATGGCAGAAAATACCGATTTTGCGGTGTATTGGAACGTTTTGTTTTTGAAATTGGTAGTCGAATGAATAAGAGCGAACTGAATAAATTAAAATATTAAATTTAAGTTTTTTTAAATCCCTAGAATGTAATTCTCGATTTTATTTCCACTTCCTCAATTATCTTTAGGAATACAGTTGTTGCACAAGAACAAAATAAATTTACTATAGAAACAAATATCGAACAACGAAAAATACTATTAAGATTAAGAGGTAAATACCTATTGGCTAAATAAATATTTCTTTATATACAACATTGAAAACCTGAACAGGATAAGACGAATAGATAAACATACATATTATTTCTAGATGTAACGAGCGATAGATAATTGGTGTGAGAAAAAAAGGGAACGCTATGGTCTACTCCGGTTATCGCGAATGCAAGTTTTATAGGGAATTGGAAGCGTTTGAAATTTAAACGGCAAATCTGTCGGTATCATGGGGATTCATCATCAGGTCTTTTTAATCACCACAGCGGGAGCACAACTCTTTGTACTACCAGAACCAAACTCGACCAGAGCAGCCAGAGGATTTGGCCTACACTCTCCACGCTGGCCAAACGGGTTGGGATGTCTCAATGATGTTTATAAACTATGTTTAGCTCGTATTTCCTAAGTCGCCCTCTACGACATCCACAGGAAGTCTTGGAGTTGTCCTATTCTACTCTGCCGAAAACTACACGGCCAATCTTGGGATTCTTGGAATTAAATCTGTTTCACCTATTCCACAACCAGTAAAGTTTGTAGGTGATCCGTAGTCTTGTACCATTACAAAGTTGAGGAGGGTTTAAATTCCGCAACAAAATACTTTTAGCGTTAATTTCCATGGTGGTTCAAACATAGGCTTATGTTCTGCAGCGTGCAAACGTCGTCTTTTGAGTAGGAGCGGAGCTGCAGTTTTTCCTCTTTTACGTTTTGCAACATCATTCGTGGGTAAGCAGTACGCAAGACGGACGTTACTGCGTATCCGCGTTCCAGTGTCAAGCAACATTGAGCATTACTGTATGATGATAAAGTGTACTTTGGTTTGCCGTTAAAATAGAATGTCACTTTCGGATGACTATCGTAATAATTTACGGAGTATTTCATTGGACGATTTTCATCCAATTCGGCAATCTCTGGCAACAAATAAGTATCGAATGATTGTGCAGTATAGAAATGACTCAGGAAATACGCTTAACAAAGCTTCTAACCTCTAAGCCGGCAGTGGGAGAATTCCTCCCGACTTCAATTGTTTAACTATTGTGTCTGGTACTGGCGCAGCTTGAAGAGTTAAACATCATGATACCTCTCCAACCCGTCTGGCCAGCGTGGAGAGTGTAGGCCAAATCCTCTGGCTGCTCTTACCACATATGGCTCTAGTAGTACAGAGAGGTCCTGCAGTGGAGACTAAAAAGACCTGATGATGAATGTGTAGTGTAATCTAATACACGTATAATGCGAAAGCAATAAATTTATGTTAAAATCCAGTAGGTATTCTCCAAGTTACGTTAGAACACCGGTCGACGAGGACAACAAAGTATGATTTATGATTGGGTGGTATCAGTTCGTTAAAGAATATTGGGTCGGGACAACGCTTTTAGCGTTAAGTTTGCCTATTGTTCTGTACAATTTATATTGATGAACAATAAAGATTCTTCTTCGAGGTGCCGTTTCATTCTAGATGCTTCGGCCAACAAAGATAAAATAAAAATACAGCATAAAACTGATGGTACGTGGGAAGCGAATGAAGAAAATGAGAAATATGATAAATGAAGTAACGTTTTGAATGAAACAGATAAAACTAATAGAAATGTCATTACTTCTCTTGCATAACTCGAAGAATCCTGGCATAGGTAACGTACAAAATATCTGGTTTCATGATATCTTACACAACATTTTTATTAGGTATTGTTTTAGGTCTTAAGGTAAACGAAGCATACCACCATTCCTTGCCGAAGGCAGAACCTACATAAATCAGAAAGGAAAACCACTCTACCTATATAACCATCTCAATACCGTTCTATAACTTGTCTGCGTACTATTTACGAGATTCTTACATCAGTAATAGCTAATAAAATAAATTACCATCTTGAAGTCAATAAAAATAACGTCTTGGCAAAAGAATAATATAGAACTAACTATTTAAAATAGGATTTAAAAAAGGTTTAAATTTCATTTCACTAATAAACTACTTAATTGTAAGTATCAATTTGCCTGAATGAATTTGCAATTGTAGTAAGAGATGTTAAAAATTAAATCAGTGGGTGAACCACTCACTAGTGTGCATAGAATATTAGAAGAGTTCCCTCGATTTGAAGTGAAGTGATCCCAAGGAAACCGGTTGTATTTTTTGATGTTAAAGACGATTTAGTTTTGACGAAGCTGGGAAAAGAGATCCTACATAGAGGAGCATTAGTCCATGGTAGGGATTGCGTTAGGACTGCATGCCTTCTTACGGGACCGAGGTGCAAAGACCAGTAGGTAAATCCGAAGTTGATAGAAATATAAGGAATAATAAAAGTTATGGTTTCACAGTCATAATATAGTAGATAACATCAATTATGAAATGAAAAAACATTTCTCCTTTGTCATCACTGTAAGATGGAGCACGTATTTAAAATAATGTATCATAAATATAATGTGGTAACCATTGATGTAGACAGATGAGCTCGATGGTATTAATTTGAAACTTACAGAAAAGATGGTTTCTTTGAAATATTTCAGTGTGATGATGCTATTGATACAAACAATACCGTAAGTACTTTTCTCCTTGTTCTCCTTTATAACCTTTAAATAAAACAAACTCACTATCAACCAAATTTTTGTAATTTAAATTACGACTAAAGTCCTAGCCCTAGCTCCTCGCTTTTCCTATCAGTTTGTGGTTTTGGTTCGCCAGATTACTATAGAAAAGGTAGCATCCTTCATTTTGTTCTGGCTTTTTCTATAGCTGAGGCGATTCTTCCAGCACGTTTTTATATGTGAAGTCCAGGGCCACGTAATATTTTTTCTTTCAGTGTACCAACAAAACAGTTGCTGGGTTTGCAGAAGCCATTCCACCCTATTCGTCTTCTTCCCCCGTCGATTTCAATCACTGCTCAACTAAACAAGGTGAAAGAAAAGATAGAACTGAACTCTGATACTATTCGTATTTCCACGTTTGCTTTACCTGTTAAGATAGAGAATATAGAAGATCAGAAAAATCAGGAGAAGACCTTCGAATACGAACCTACGTCTACGACCATTCAAAGCCGACATATAATACCACCCGAAGTCAACGATTTAGCAAATCAACAAAAAGATCCAGAAACTATTCAAGATCGTGATCAACCAAATCAGATAATGAAATTCCGTCGTAACTCTGCTTTTGATGCTTTGACTAATAATGATCGTGCCCAAAGCTTACAAAATTTTGAAGATGATCAGGAAATAACGAATAAAGATACACAAAGTGTGTCCATTCTTGACATCTCAGCCCAACAAAATAATGAAGAATACCAGGCTAATTCGGAAGACAGTTTCTACTCCAACCCTGCACTCGTTAATGTATCTAAAAAAATAAAAAATATAGAGTTCAAGATAAATTCTAAATTTAAATTAACAAAAAAGAAATTAAGAAAAAACAAAAGGCTAAGCAGGAGTCGTCGACGTTATCCCCGTTTTATTGAATATAAGGATATGCCTGAACGTCACGATCATTTAGCGCACTTAGATGATGACGTAACTGTAGCTGATGCATTGGCGAGTAAAGTCAAGGTGCTGTGCTGGGTGATGACATATCCTGAAACTCACGAAACCAGAGCCAGACATGTAAAAGAGACTTGGGGGCAGAGATGCAATATACTGCTGTTCATGAGCACGGGAAAAGGCAAGTATTTCGTAGGTTTAGGTAATAGCGTTATCATTCTCTTATTTGAGAAGTTACAGGGGTCGGGGGACACACATTTTACCACTCTTGTCGGAAGTGTCTCGCGCAAACTATTCAGTTTAGAATAAATTATATTAATCATTTTCATTTCACCTCAATATCATTTTTGAAGACCTATCCATAGATAACCAACACGCATGGGTTCTATGGAAAAATAAATTGTGATTCACTTCTAAGTATGGGCAAACCCCAATTTTTTTTCCTATTTTTGTGTGAAAATCTTAATGTGGTTCACAGAATACATCTACTTACCAAGTTTCAATAGTGTAGTTCTTTTAGTTTCGGAAAAAACCGGCTGTGGCTGTGAACCGCATACGGACGGACAGACAGACAGACATGACGAATCCATAAGGGTTCTGTTCTTTGACATACTAGATACATTTCATTATGTCATGTTTTCAAAATAAAAACACAGAGACTCCCGATCTTTGATTCCAGATTATTCCTTACCAACGGTGAAACTGTCGATGACTGAAGGTTATGATTTCCTGTGGGGTAAAACGAAGGAGGCTTTTCGATACGTCTACGCGAACTATCGAAGAGATGCCGACTGGTTTCTTAAGACCGACGATAACACGTATGTATGGATGCATCAATAGGGGAAACGACAGGGTCCGAAAGTATGATTGACGTCTTTAAGATTATCCAAAAATAATGGACCCGTATTTTTCAGTTTACCAAAAAAGTTAAAATTCACAAAGATACAGAAGAGCGTCAAAGTTCCAGAGTGGAGACTTGCGACGACACACTTAAGGCTAGTCATGACTCCAAAATACCTAATCACAAGCCACGCCTTCCTTCCCCGCTTCGTCTCCAGTCGTGGTTTCCGATATAGCTTTCTCATTTTCGCTGGCTTTCTTTTATTGAATCGAAAGATAGTGGCGCCATCTCCGTAAATCTATCAGAACCGACACCGAACGTGATAAGTCGTTATCAGACGTCGAAAATTTTGTGATAGATGGCGTAAATTAAAGTTATGATTCAAAATATTTTCCTAAATCTTTTCGTATTTGATACAAAGATCTAGAATATACAAGAATTTGATATATATATTATGTATATTGAAAATTGACAGAAAAGTATTATATTTTATATAGACATTTTATAATGAATTACGTATTCGAAATATTGGGTGCCACTTCATTCAAACAAATCTTTAAAAAAATCGTCAATTAATGACTCCCTTACCCTAAAAAAAATTGTTAGCGCGTTGTTTCACTTTATACCTACTTAACAAACTTAATATCCATATAATATAATAAAAAAAAAGCGGCCAAGTGCGAGTTGGACTCGCCCGTGAAGGGTTCCGTAGTAGCAAATAACATAATATAAAAGTCTTTTAGTATGTTTTTTTTTTTAAATTTTTATTTGATTTGATTGAATGAAAGGTAAATTGCCATTTATGATTTATGACGTGTGTATTAAAAAAAACTACTTACTAGATCTCGTTCAAACCAATTTTCGCTGGTAGTTTTCATGGTAATGAACATCATATATTTTTTTTAGTTTTATCATTCTCTTATTTTAGAAGTTACTTACACTTTGGAAGTGCCTCTCGCGCAAAGTATTCAGTTTAGAAAAAAATCATATTAGAGACCTCAATATCATTTTTGAAGACCTGTCCATAGACACCCCACACGTATGGGTTTGAGGAAAAATATTTTTTTGAGTTTCAGTTCTAAGTATGGGGAACCCCCAAAATTTATTGTTTTTTTTCTATTTTTCTATCAAAACCTTAATGCGGTTCACATAATACATCTACTTACCCAGTTTCAACAGTATAGGTCTTATAGTTTCGGAAAAAAGTGGCTGTGACATACGGACGGACAGACAGACAGACAGATAGACATGACGAATCCATAAGGGTTCCGTTTTTGCCATTTTGCTACGGAACCCTAAAAACGAAACATTTATCGGTAAGGATCGAACCTATCTCGCAGATATGCAATAACTGTCATTGTAAAAACAATACACCTAATCAATACAAATCAAAAAAAAATGTATGAGAAATGACAATCTAAATTCTACGAAATGAGGTTTCTAACATACGCTGTTATGCATTATAATATTCTTAACTAAAAAGTTCTACCATAAAAGGTAGACCCGACAAAATTATGTTCTTATCGACGACTTCTTCGATCCCCCATCAACTCGGTATAACGTTGCCTAAAAAACAGTATGCCGGGTATTTACCCGTATGTTTATAGACCTAATCACATGTTAAAATAAGCAATCAGATAACAAACAAGATGGCATTTGTATATTTAATATGAATAGCACCCGTGATTTTCATCTTTGTTATTTTCTTCATTGTTTTATACATTAAATAACTTTTTTGTACATTTCTACACATAAATAGTGGACACGCACTAAATTTTAAATAAATATCCCCATTTACCCACCCAAACGGATAGATACGGGTATATACCCGTTGCATATTGGGTAAATACCCAAGCGTGGGTAAATACCCGGGTAGATGCCCACTAAGTCAAGAGTTAAGGGGACGCACCGTGAAAATGGGCATTATCTATTTCTTATTTCTCAGCGAATATCAGAAATTTAAAACTGATACTTGCTAATAGCATACTAAAACGCTTTTCTAGCATAATTGTGGTTTACACGATTAGCTAATTTTTGTAACACAAACTTGCTCATCAAAAACACCTCTACCAAAACATATACGGTCTAATTTCTCACAAACGAGAGGGCACCTAGTTCTAGCCGTAACATATATATATATATACATACAGCAACAGCACCTTCTAAATTCTACTTTTACTATGTACTTGTGTAAAAATTGGTTTGTAAAGGCATTTTATTTCTGCACCCAAATTATAATCAAATAAGTACCTACTGCGTAAGATGCAAAGTGAGTATAAAAACAATTAAATATTATAAAATGTGTCCATTTTTTATTTAATTATGATATTACAATTAATGATGATGTATGTTTACTATTTTCTTTAGCAAAAGTGATATATTTATCAAAAAAAGATATAAGAAATTTCCCACCAAAAATCACAATATTAGAAAATATAAAATTGTATGATACGTGCCAGGATTCGATCCCGGAATCTGTATGCTGCGTTCATTATGACGCACAGAATAGACCACAATTCCAGTATTATTACGCATTACCTGACGAAATTAAAGATTGCATGTGCCTAAAAAAATCTTTCGAAAAAATAATACGCGGCTAACAAGATCATTTTTAGGGTTCCGTAGCCAAATGGCAAAAACGGAACCCTTATAGATTCGTCATGTCTGTCTGTCTGTCCGTCCGTATGTCACAGCCACTTTTTTCCGAAACTATAAGACCTATACTGTTGAAACTTGGTAAGTAGATGTATTCTGTGAACCGCATTAAGGTTTTGACACAAAAATAGATAAAAAACAATAAATTTTGGGGGTTCCCCATACATAGAACTGAAATTAAAAAAAATATTTTTCATCAAACCCATACTAGTGGGGTATCTATGGATAGGTCTTCAGAAATGATATTGAGGTTTCTAATATCATTTTATTCTAAACCGAATACTTTGCGCGAGAGACACTTCCAAAGTGGAAAAAAGTGTGTCCCCCCCCCCCCCCCCGTAACTTCTAAAATAAGAGAATGATAAAACTAAAAAAAATATATGATGTTCATTACCATGAAAACTACCAGCGAAAATTGGTTTGAACAAGATCTACTAAGTAGTTTTTTTTTTATATGTCATAAACTGCAATTTACCTTTCATTTAATCAACTCAAATATAAAAATAAAAAAATACTACAAGACTTTTATATTATGTTATTTGCTACTACGGAACCCTTCATGGGCGAGTCCGACTCGCACTTGGCCGCTTATTAAATTTAATTATGATATTAAAATTAATGACGTGTGTTAACTATGTTTTTAGCAGAAGTTATAGATTTATCAAAGAAAGAAATAATAAATTTCTTACTAAAAATCACAATAATATAAAAATATTGTAATATTTTTTATAGATTATGTTATTAAAAAAACCTAATCTATGTTACTTAATAAATAAAGAGAATAAAAATATAAAATTGTAAAACACATGTTGGGATTCGAACCCGGGGACGCATTCACTTGTCGCGCAAAATAGACCACGACGCCACTACTGCTTCAAGACTCTGGTCGAAATTAAAGATCACGTGTGTCTAAGGAAATCTTTCGTAAAAATCATAATTTCGTGGCTGACAAAATTGGACACACGTCCGACCTCGTCAACATCGAATGGCCGAATGGGCGGCGCTTGCGAAAGGGATAAGTTTATGGGTTTCACATAGTGAAGAGCGAGGCAGGGGATATCAGTGTGCTTGGGTTATTTCGTGCACTTTATCATATTAGTGGCCAGATATTAATAAATTATATATATATTTTTTAAAATAATTTTATTCTTACAATTCCCTAGATACATCAGTGGTCGTTGGTTTAAACAAATATTTGCTGGTAAAACATGCTTCTTTTATGTACTCCACTCACATAAAGAAAAAGGAGAGGGAACTTTGGATTTATTTTGTATCGAGAAAATTATATGCTAATATGTTTTGAGCTTGGTCAATATTTCAGGTATATAGTCAATTAAAATATATATTTAATTCAGATTTTTTCACTGTCCTAATTGGACGATACACTCACATAAAAAACATCTATTTTTTAGGTACCCCCTTAAGTAAAAATCGTGCTTAAGTGTGACGTCACGCGAAATTTTAATGCGCTGTATCTTTGTCATATTTGGTCTCTCAGAGAAAAGAAAAAATACGTGTATACAATATTTTTTTTCCGATTTTCATGTCTATTCTATCTTAGTATAATTTAGCATCAAGGTTATTAGGGGCATGCTTACCCATCGCCTTATAAACATAATTATTTCTCTTCCCTTGTCACTAGATGGCGCTTTATGTATTAATAAAAATTAAAATCTTTAATTACTTTTATTGAAATAAATAGTGCTTAGATTCTCTAATTTATTAAATATGACTTATATAAAATGTAATACTTAAATATTTTTAAAGCATATTGAACACTTTCTTTGTCAGTCGTATGTGCTGCCATCTCTGTGAGAGAAGTTGGTATGTGAGTACAAATGTGATCAATAAACATGTTTCGTACCTTTATTATAAATGTCCAAACATGTAGTGAAATCATTTGTACGGCCATGATTTCTGTAGAAAATAAAAAAATTAAACTAAGTGTCGTGGAACACTCGGTTGGAACGAAGTTACAAAAATTGAAGCACCTAAAAAGTAGGCCTAGTCCCTATCCACCAAGTCCGTACCGTCCGAAAAGAAACTTCGTTTCAAAAATCCACCTCTTTTTACCATGACCCTCCTAAAGTAAAGTTCCAGAAAGTTTTATACACTTGTTGTCATCCATCCAATTGCGGATCACGCTTAGCGTCGCTTAACTTGCAAAAGCTTTTAACTAGTTTATTTATTTACTAACGTTACACCTATACAGATTAAGAATAGTTACTTTACAAGTCATTACAAAAATAAGGATTACATAACTTTACAAAACAGTAATAAAACTAGTAGTTCGCCACGAACTTAGACCTCGCGATTATATCTAAGCAAAGCAAGCAAGCAATCCAATACACGACAATTGAACACAATTAACCGACTAAACAAATTAAACAAAACTACAACAAAAAATCATACGATTCTAGAAAAAATCAAGTCAATCTTGTAAACTTATGAAAAACTAACCATACCGAGTTCTAAGAGTTTAAATTTTTTTTTTTTGATATCTATTGTTTTTTTTGTGAACTATATTATGGTATTGAATGTACGCAAGAAATATTTGTTAATTTTCTTCTTTTCTTAAAAATAGTGGTCAAGACATTGGCCTTGTAACTCGGAATTCGCGGGTTTAATTCCCACGGGAGACATGTATTTTTAAGAAAGTTTTTCAGTAACCCGGACTGAATTCAATATTTTGTAAGAATATTTTGTATTGTATATCCGTCACGGCTCAGTCAGCAAGACTTCGCGAGTCACCCTAAACCCGTTCAAGTATAACTTATAAAAAAGTTGTCTAGACAAAAGAGTTGTTCAAATAACAAAAATGCGTTTTTATAATGGCAACAAAAAAGTCAAATTACATTTTTGAAAATATTTTGAAATGGCGAATATATGACAGTTTTAAAATTTTAAACACCCTTATTTCCGCCATTTTGAAGAAATTCGAAAAACTGGCTCGACAAAAAAAATCTATTTAGTTGCTGAGCCTGCTTACAAAATTTCATGAGAATCGGTTAAGAAATGCGACCTGTAGGCGAGAACAGACAGACAGACAGACAGACAGATGGACAAAAGAATTTTTGGCTAATCTCGAAACTGAGACGCTTCGCTCGCTTCGCTCGCTCGGTCAATAAGCAAAACAATAACTAAAAAAAAAATTCAGTTATGATTTTATTTCAATCATGATTATAATAATCAAATCAATCATCATGATTAAAGTGTATGAAATATTTAATTAATAAAAAATATTAATCAATGGATGCCAACTCTTTTAGTAATCATATCGTAAAATAGTTACATTGTTATTTGTTTTATTTTACCGATGCATCATGATGGCAGGCAATAGGGATGTGACTAAAAAACTTTTTTGGATCATTAGATAGATTATTGAAAAGTATGGTATACGTATAGTATAGGGAATACAAGCTAAACAAAGCTTATAAACATCAATGCGACCTCTCCAACCCGTCTGGCCAGCGTGGAGAGTGTAGGCCAAGATCTCTGGCAGCTCTGGCCAAGTTTAGCTCGGGTAGTACAGAGAGGGTCGTGCTCCTGCAGTGGAGAAAAAAAGACCTGATGATGATGATGATGGTGATGATGGTATACGTATTTTTTCTTTTCTCTCATTAGCAAATAATGACAAAGATAAAGCGCATTTATGTTTCGCGTGACGTCAGGATTGTCTACGATTTTTAACTAACATTGACGTAAATCACTTCCACTCCGAAACTTCGAAGCACCATAATATCCGTTAATTTCGACTACTTTGCTAAAACGAAAAATATAGGTCCTTTATTTTTAGACAATCTATTTGACGGACTAAATAAAATAATATATATTTTTGACCCAAACCACATCCCTATTATTATGATACAAAAGCCAATAATAATTAATAATTAAGTAAAAGATACAAAACTACGTTACGTTACGACACAACTATCTGCTTGATTTTACTTAAGAGTCCCCTTACCCTAGACCAAAATACAATTTTCCATACAAACGTAGTCTACGTTTTATTTCGAAACGACATGTCCGATTTCGGCAAAATTTTGTAATTTCAAAGATATTGCAATTATCTAGGATAATAACTGGTTTCCGACTGTAAAAATATGAACTTGAAGTATAGTGTGTTACATCATTTTTGACTGATCAGTATGGGAAACTTCTAAATCGTTATATTTTCTTTCCAGTTCATAATTTTACTTTAGTAAACGAGTTATTACCCTAGAGGCCTAGACAATTGCAATTTATTTAATTACCAATTTTTACCGAAATCTGACATGTGGTTTCAAAATTAAACGTAGACTACGTTAGTATGGAAAAGTCTAGGGTAAGGGGACTCTTAAGTCCCTCAAAAAACTTACAGGTATGTGGTGGTGGAAAATCTTCGATACCTGTTAGCCGATTACAATACCAGCGACCCAATCTACTTTGGACACCGCCGTAAACTATATATTCCGCAGGTGTGTTTGAACATTGTCTTGTTTTCTTTTTTGAATATTTAATTTAAATGTATTCACCAAATTTTACAATACTTGCAAAAGATATCGAATTTCGTAAATAAAATATTATAAATTTGGTTCATAAGTTGTAACTCAATTGGACCTTCTTCTTCTTATCGTTTGTGTTAGTGACTAACACTAGTGTCAGAGTTTTTAAACCGCCTTTCAAAGACAGTGACCGGGACCGACGGCTTAACGTGCCTTCCGAAGCACGGATCATCTTACTTATCAGACAATCAGGTGAGCAGCCTATAATGTCCTAACCCAACTAGGACAACAACACAAAGTCGTTACCCCCGCTGGGAATCGAACCGCGACCCCCGGGTATGAGCCGAACGCTCTAACTACACCACGGAGGCAGTTACCTGGTGGACCTGAAGTACGTCTAGCCTTTTTAATAGATGGATATAATTAAATATTTATTTGTAAAAGATTTGGAAGCTTTTATATTCTTCAGTATGGCTTTTAGTGGAGATCCAGCCCCTATCCATCCGTTGCATCTAGTAGACTTCGACCACAGATTCATTTAATTAAAAAAATCTTTATTGACCATAATATTACAGGAGGTGGACGCGTAGTGACCAAAAAGCTAGTTACTCAATTTAAAATATCAGTGTAGACAATGGCACTTTCTGAAATTATTTGTTGAAAATATTTTAAAAGTTCTGTGACTAATTAGTACAGCCAACAAATAATTGTAGATGGAAAAGTCGAAAGCAGAATTTTGACTCGAATATAATTGAATATGACGAATAGTCTTTTTAAATGGAGAATTTAATTCTCTCCTAAAATCAGATAAAAGTTTATCTGCATAATCTTATACCTTTAAACGAGCAATTCTTGTATATTTATAATTGTATATAAATTTATTTTGGTGATTTCGCTGGAATTTGGTATATGGGGGTTTTCGGGGGTAAACAATTAGTCTTATGTTTGGGAAAACGTGTGTTTTAGAGTTTTCATGAGTTTTCTTTCCACGCAGAATATAGTCGCTAAATTCGTCTTGCCGGCTATACACCTATTACGAAAATTTATTTTTCATATGGGTCTATTACCAATATTTCACAAACGTACCTAACAAAAATAAAATTCAACCAATTCTAACAATTTTTTTAACTAAAAAAGCATTTTTTTCCAGGGGTCCTTGCATGGCGGCGCAGGATTCGTTCTAAGTAGGGCTGCACTCGAGAAATTTGTGACTGTAGCATTGTATTCACCAGATTTGTGCAAACAAGACGACCATATTTCTTTAGATGACATAGAGATTAGTGAGTTTAGTTTGTTTGTTTTTTTATGTGTGTAAGTGGCTAACACTGGTGCCAGAATTTTCAAGTTGCCTGACGGTGTCTTACATAGCTTTACAACTACCATACAAAGATGACAGCCGGGACCAACGGCTTTACGTGCCTTCGAAGGACGGAGGAGCTCGAGAAAATTTTATGACATTCGTGGTCACCCATCCAAGTGCGGACTACGCCCGTTGCAAAAGCTACGTAGCTTTTGCAACGTTTCCACGTACAAGGTAGCGGCACGAAACTCTAGCGCTGACCTTGGCTGCGCAGAAGTCAAAAAGTAATACTGTACCCGTGCGCAGTATCCCCTCTACACTCCACTCAGCGCTAAACTTACGTGCCGCTATTTATATTACTAGCGTTATACTAGCGCTTTTGCAAGTAAAGTGCTCTTTTCAGCCAAGCCACAGAGCTTCTTAGCGGTTGTTAATATGTCAAAGCAGTATCATAAAAAATTGTGGGGACAAAAACACACGCAAAAATATTCGTGGGATACCCGCAGAAATTCAGGACAAAAATCATGTCAAAGGGTTATAACCAACCTCTTATTTATTTACGGTAAATAAATAAATATATAGGGACAAATTACACTGGTAAACTTGAGACTTTGCTTTTATGTTATTTCAAGCACTCAGTGACTATATATACGAATATAATTTAATATATTTCGAAGATTTAGGGGTACTAGTTCTATATAGAATTGTTATAGAGTTATTTGATACTATATATTTGATTTAACTATGTAAGTAATAGATATATCATGGTGGTTTCGCCAGAAAGAATACTTCACAGCGCAACCGATTTCAATAAAATACAGCAAAACTAGAGACCTAGACTTTTTTTTGATAGACCTAGAATTTTATAGACATATTATATAGATTTTTATAATGTAACTTATGCTCATTAAAGTAAAAGTGGTTCCGCCGGAGAGCATGACATCAAAAATCATTGATAATTTCAGGCATATGTTTGTACAATGTCGGAGTAAAACTAATGGATTCCCGGGACAAGTTCCTTCGAGGACGATTCTTCCCATTCATGCCCCAAACCCACTTACTTGGGCGGATTCAATGGACATTTGCTTATGCCTACTATCCTACAGTAAATGTGAGTACCATTGTCAGAGTGATTACGCTCGCGGATGGCGGTGTGGTTTCCGGCAGAGTAGAATAGGCCACTCCAAGTCCTCGCGTGGATGTCGTAGAAGGCGACTTACAAGCGAAACAAGGCTTACCAATACAAACATCAATGAGACCATTCCAGCCAGCCAACGAGGAGAGTGTAGGCCTAAGTCATCTGGCTGCTCTGGGAAAAGTATGGCTCTGGTAGTGCAAAGAGGGTCGTGCTCCTGCAGTGGAGACAAAAAGACCAATTTCGGGTGGCATCCAAAATTGGTCGGTTTATAACAAATAAATAAGTGTCGCTGGTTCTTTTCTTAAATTTCCTTTATTACTAATTTGATTAGGCTAATTATTGGAATATGGATAGTTGAATACAATAAGATTGGAATAAGTTAAAATCTGTCACATACAATAAAACTCGTCCAATAGACCAATTCAAAATCATGATGTCAGTGTGACATTATTTTTTGTTGTATCTTTTTTAATACTTACTCTATTACAAACGTACTTTCCCAGATATTAAAGACAGTTTTAATAAACAAATCGCCATTCAAACTTTTTCCCTGTGTCTCTTAGTTAAGCCACTAGAACCAAAATACCTACTTTTAAGTTAATATTTATTATTCGTAAGTGGTTGTGTTTTTTTGGATTCTGTTTTTACAGACGTTATAAACAAATTAATAGCAAAGTGTGTAAAAAAAATCACGACTGTATTCCAAACCGTTTGTGAGATCCAGCAAAAGGCCAAACATTTCCTCAGCGGAATTTTGAATTACTTTGGAGGCCTACCTATGACATAGAAAGTCCATTTGTCTCTTATGATACATTAGTTGCCCTACTAATTGAATTCTGGATCCCTGACAAAATTCCGCCAGAGAAACGTTTTCCTGGTGGAATATGTTTTCGACGAATTAAAAAAAAATACTGAATATACAAATTTCGAGCAAATTTCATTTATCGAAAAACATTTGAAGGCAGCTATAAACTAAAGATCTAGTATAGTCAACATTTATTTTTCGACACTTTTCCGCTGGGGACATACACACCAACACGAAATTCAATTTAAAATGACCTCATCTTCCCCAGGGGATCAACTGCTGCTCAGAATTCGCCATATCCTTCCACTACGTGGCTCCAGAGCAAATGTACATGTTTGAATACTTCATCTACCACCTGCGGCCCTACGGCATCAGGGTCGGTGCAGAAGACCTGCCCAAGATACTGAGGGATCAATCCTGCAAGTAAATGTGGGATAGTTGCCACATTTTTTGAATATAAAATACTAACTTTTTGCGATTTATTGTGAATTTATTGATAAAAAAAGTCATTGAGATAATTTAATCCAATCTGTTTTATTTGTACAGTTATGAATTAATCACAACAGTTTTTTTATACATGAGTATAGACTAACGTGTGTCTCAAATGCCGCAGTAATATTTTAAGTTGTAGGATATTTGTAATTAATGAAAGATTAATTTAACTCTCTTAATTTGAATAAATGTTTGCACTTATATTATAATCATGTAAGTATACTTAATAGCATGTGACACAGACATAGATATAGATAGACGACGTAAATGCACCTACTTCGCGTGTAAGTTCTCAGACAAAGCGTCGAGGTTGGCCGCCGCTACTGACAGTCCGCGCGCGTCTGTGATTGCAGCCGGACGGCAGCGAAAAATAAAAAATGCCTCGTTGCGTGATAATAAACTGCAACAGCCCAAAAATTGCAAGCGCCCAAAGTCAAGGACATATTTCCTATCACAGCTAAGTTATTTTAAAATTATTTTATGCGTAAATTCATTTTAAAATAATTTTTTAAGTATCCCAAGCTGTGATTCCAAGATTATACCTAAATAAGTATAGATTAAGGTTAAAAAACTACATTTACATTACATTGCCGCGTTTGCATTGAGCGTTTAATCCGACGTTGTGTCTTAAGAAGCAATGAATATCAAAACAAGCGATACTGTCGCGCATCGCTACGACGTCGTGGTACCGGCAATTTCTCATTCGTCAGTAAAATTTAGCGACTAGTGTTGTTCGTTCTACAACATATACCAATAATCGATTTTAATCGATATCGGACTGACGAATGGTATTAACTATTTTTAAAGAGGCAATTTAATAGATATTGATTTAAACAAGCTCATTTCCTAATTTACACTTTAGAAAACGAGGGTAATATTTTCAGAGTTCATGTGTGTAATATGGTCGCTCTTTGAACATATATACTACTGGTCACAAGTTGGTGAACAAAACCGCGCATGCGTCACTGCTCATCATTGCTCGTTCGTTAGTGAGTCGTCGTTACTGAATTTCCCCCATTGAAGCGGTCGCAATGCGTAGGTATATTTTCGATACCTGACATGGCTAAGAACGACCGCAAGGGAAGTTGCTTTAACGTTTAAAAAAAACGCATTGAAATCGGTCCATCCGTTCGAGTGCTACGATGCCACTCTTTCTCGTCGGGGTAAAAACAGAATAAAATAAACCATCCCGTACAACAAACGTGTTTTTTTTATAGATGGTACGGAACCCTTAGTTCGCGAATTCGATTCGCACTTGGCCGATTATTTAATAATTATCATAGTTTTATTTTTGAAATTCAATCAAAATATTTACATAATTTGTAATTTTTAGTTTTAATTTAAATTTTAATAAGTTTGTATACATAGTTTGAATTTAAGTTAAATTGAAATAAATTATTTGAGTACAAATATTTGTTCTTTATTATCAAACAAACAATTTTCCGTTTAGAATCATTTGTTTATCCAATTTCATATCATTCGTCAATCAGAAAATCGATTGTGATTTTATCACAAATCGATTAACTTGAATGTTAATCGATCGTATGGTTAGCGAGTGCGGAGTGAACGAGCGAGACCACAGATATAAAATCTATGAGTATGAGCGAGACGATCAGGGCGGCGGCGTGCGTCGTTTAAATCATAGCGAGCGGTTTCTTTGAATCGGTTTGAATTTCCCGTCACTAAAATTGCCTGTGACGTCACAGTAGGCATTAAAAAAGTTGGCACGCTTGGTTTCCATACAAAACTTGATACGGGCGTTATCTATTACATCTATATCTGTGGCATGTGACGACCGACGGACAGTCCCCCCCCTGCCCCGCGCCTACCCTGCGGCCCATATATAAGCGGCAGCGAGCTGGTCCTCGCCCTCTTTTGACCACTCTTGGAAGCCGGGCTGCGCTGCGGTGACATCAAAGCTGAGTACTTGCTACTACTCTGGACCAACGAATCTCGTTGCTGCTAACCCACGACCTCTCTCTGTGACCCTTTACAGTGTCAATTTTCTATTGTTTAAATTAATTTAAAAGTTTGTTATCTTTATTATTGTTTCTATTATAAAATAACCTATCTCGTCAACAAGCAGAATGGCATCTGGTCTGCGCCAAACTTATTAGTTATCTATGTCAGAGATGTAATATAATTACTAACGTTACCTGTCACACGCCTTGAATACCCAATGTAGCCGAAATTTACGAGTTTCAAGAACCTACTCGCACTTTTATTAAGCAAATTCACACGACGAAATTATAATGCACAGAATTAGGTAGTAATATGTTACACTAACACAGATTGTAGGTACCTACGCATCGTCTGCTTAGGTCTATTTAATGATCTAAGATTGTCTGCAAGGTGCTATTGTAGGTATTTAGTGGGGCCTATCTACCTACACACAGTAGCGGTTTTAGGGTAGGGCGCGGTTGGGCGAGCGCCCAGGGCGCCGGGTATAAAGGCGCGCCATGACTGCCCATCCCCTCGCTAATTGATCGAGGTCTACTTACTTTTTTTTATAAATGATTATTTCATTAGGTATATTCTTTGCCTTTTTTATTGTGGATATCTATGTGTTTTGCACCTAAGCACCCATACCGCTTATCCAATTTTGACAAATGAGATGTCAATCAATTCTTCTTTAGTGTCGGATAAATGTATATAACGAATTTTACATACAATAATTGCGAGGCAATTCTTCTTTTCGTTCGATTTCAAGTGGTGTATCAATGAAGGGTCTTAATTAGCACATTTCAAAAATATTTCTATTGTTAGCTGTAAATGGCTCCCGTAGTCGGGTGTTAGTTTTTAAACGAAAATCTTGTTTCGAATAGGTTTGAATTTGCAGTTAGGTATGGGGGCACAGTAAGAATCTCGTCCAGGGCGCTGGTAGTGCTAAAACCGGCACTACCTACACATCCAGAAACTGGAAGTAGAGAGCGCGGGTTCACAGGTTGCGAGGTCGCGTGCGCCGGTTGGGCTGACCGCCATTCTTTGACCGAGAGCACAGGTATGGCACTTTATACAAACGGAGCAGCATATATACCTAGTACTACTACAAACGAAACAATCCGTCCGTGCACACGTCAAATGTGTAAGTTAAACAATCAGGTTCGCCACCATAGAATTCGTTGCTTTGCTTACCTGTTTTCATCACTCGGAAATCTATAAAATTTTCGTTATTTATTCTTTTCCGTGGATAAACAATGATAATGTGCGCAGTTTCTCACCATTATAATTCTAAAATCCCAAGTGACTCGCGTAATGTCAACGTGCGACTACCAATAACCCTGTTTTACTGCCGCTTACACCTCACAATAACGGGGGAGGGGTTGCGGGGACACCAGATTGCGGGGGACGGTGCGAGTTTCCGTTCTTTATGTAATACTATTATTAATTCTGTGCCGAGAGTGAAACGCTCTGGTAAGTAAATGCATAGATTTAGAAGGTATAAGATGGATATAGAGTATTGTAAAATGTGACCAGAAACGAAATATTTCTGTGTAACTTTTTATGGGTTGTATTTGTACCTACTACACAAACTATGGGTAAAGCAGTACGATACCATCTTTCCAGAATAAGATAACTTATAAATTAACACAGTTTACAATTTGGAAAATCAAATTTTCGTGTAACGATGTTCGAGCCAGGGTGACAACGGGTGACATGTTTTGTATGAAAACTTGTCTCATTGTCAAAGTGATGCTATCTCTTTTGCTCTTATGAAGATGACACTTATCATATTATCTGTCGCACTCGGCTAGTGTGGTCTTTAACGTAGTAAAAAAAATTCTATGTCTATGGGTAAATGACGGTTCTGAGCGACAGAAAAGGATAGCAGCATAGAAAAATGCTGCTCCGTGCCAGATGTAGTCCAAGTTCCAACCCATATGTAGGTACGAAACAAGTGAGTTTTCTATGTCACCGAAATGTACCTAACTTCTAAAACGATATGAGTCTCATTTTATAAACCCAGATACCAACTTAGTACCTACCTACCTACTTAAACAGAATTTATGCATTACTTACCTACTTAATTAAGTGCTCACTTAAGTATGTAAATTTTTTTGAAGCCGTGTGGTTTCCGGCAGAGTAGAATAGAGCCACTCCAAGTCCTCCCGTGGATGTCGTAGCAGTCGACTTAGGGAATACAAGCTAAACAAAGCTTATAAACATCAATGAGACCTCTCCAACCCGTCTGGCCAGCGAGGAGAGTGTAGGCCAAGTCCTGGGCTGCTCTGGCCAAGTATGGCTCTGATAGTACAGAGAGGGTCGTGCTCCTGCAGTGGAGACAAAAAGA
Organism: Acrobasis consociella; assembly: GCA_963555685.1. Classification (NCBI taxonomy): domain Eukaryota; kingdom Metazoa; phylum Arthropoda; class Insecta; order Lepidoptera; family Pyralidae; genus Acrobasis; species Acrobasis consociella. The sequence goes on from OY743118.1 coordinate 4,186,764, forward strand.
CCTGATGATGATGATGATTATGTCAATTTATTTTTAGATGACCTTTAAATGCTCGACAAAAGTGTAAGAAAGCCGAAAGGGAATCTAAATTGGTCATAGACATGATCATAGAAAAAAGTTATTTTCCTCTTTCTTTTCTTTTTCGAAGGTCTTCCAAGACCTTCGAAAAAGAAAAGAAAGAGGAAAATGACTTTTTTTTATATTGATAGTGAACCACGTGCGGGTAATATCAGATCATCACTGGATAGTAATGGTAGTAGGTACAGTAATTGACCGAGCGAGCGAAGCGAGCGAAGCGTCTCAGTTTCGAGATTGGCCAAAAATTCTTTTGTCCGTCTGTCTGTCTATCTGTCTGTCTGTTCTCGCCGACAGGTCGCATTTCTTAACCAATTGTCATGAAATTTTGTAAGCAGATTTAGCAACAACATAGAATTTTTTTGTCGAGCCAATTTGTCGAAATTTTTCAAAATGGCGGAAATATGGGGGTTAAAATTTTTAAAACTGTCATATATCCGCCATTTCAAAATATTTTCAAAAGACTTTTTTGTTGCCATTATAAAAACGATTTTTTTTTATTTGAACAACTTTTTTATACGTTATACTTAAACGGGTTTAGGGTGACTCGCGAAGTCTAGTTGACTAAGCCGTGACGGATATACAATACAAATCTTCTTACAAATTATACTAAAACTATTTAACGGTGAATTTAGTCCGGGTTACTGAACAACTTTCTTAAAAATACATACACCCTGGGGTCCACAAAGTATTTTCTCTGAATAACTATTATGGTTATTATTTTGAGTTTCATAAGTAGTTCTTTAAAAAAAAGGGTTTTGCTTATTTTACGATTAGTTTTTTTTTTCAGTTTTTGCTTATTTTGATTGATTGTTGGCTTGTTCATTAAATTTAGCAATATTGTTAAGCGAATTTTCGTTTAATCGCTATCGCTGCTTGTCTATGCTTCTGTAGTAGTATTAGTAATTATGCTACGAACTAATAAGAGATCAACAGCAACCAAAGCACGCGAAGTAGCTTTACGAAGAGAGTAATAAACCAATGAGCAGCGGCATAGAGCCATGGCAATACAAATAAACATATAAACGGAAACCCATTAATAGTTTTCTGGTTTTTCCAACAACGAACTGACTTTGTCATTTGAAAAAATGATGGGTAATTTTTCGGTAAAAGACTACTGGTATAGAACTGAATTTCAGCATCACGGTATACCTCATATCCTTGGCATTGTATGGTTGGAAGGTGCTCCTGACATTTCAGAGCTAGATCGAAAGTCGTTTAAAGAAAGGGCTGTGATTGCCAACTATTTTGGAAATTTGGTCACAACCATGACTCCGCATATTGGTAAACCTGCACCGATAGTTCATCCAAATCAGGTAGGTACATTATTCTGAAATAATAATCGCGAGGTCTAAGTTCGTGGCGAACTACTAGTATTTAAGTTATAGGTAGTTACAAAAAATGTGGTTATGTGAGTGTGAGTGAATATGACACATACAATATTTAAGAATTATCAAAAAGATTCTTACCTGTTTAGCACTGGTTTCCTATGATAGTAGGTACCTATTAATAATTATTTAAAAAACTATTTTAAATATGACTGTATGACCTGAAATGACCGTTATCTATAAAAAATCGCGTTTGTTGTATGGGAGCTCCGTTAAATATTTTTTTGTTTTTAGTATTGTTGTTACAGCGGCAACAAAAATACATATTTTGTGAAAATTTCAACTGTCTAGCTATCGCGGTTCTTTAGATACAGCCTGATGATAGACAGACGGACAGAGAGACAGACAGACAGATGGACAGACGGACGGACAGACAGCGAACTCTTAGTAATAGGGTCCCTTTTTACCCTTTCTGTATGGAACCCTAAAACTTTTATCTAGAACAAAATCACAGTCACTTGTACAAATTCCACAATAAATAATGATATTAATTCAAGCTTATATAGTATAAACTCTCGACAGTATAAACAAACATAGTACAACTCAATTTGGAAAATCTAGGTAAAACGTACCGATTATATGTTGAACCAACCAACATCCAACCACTTGCATAAATGTATTATGTAGGTATGTGTTATTGGCCTCACCCAAAGAACGTATACCCCTGTGTAAGCTGGGCCTTAGTAGGGAAATCCACGTTGGCCCCTATACAAGTTGAACCCATCGTATTAAAATTCACGTAGGCCATTCGTTTTGGACCCAACCCGAAAACTGCGCTGTGCCAACTTACCACAGGTATGAGACCCAGGTAAATACAAACAAAAATGCTACTTGTACAGGGTTGTGTAAATTGTTTGTAATTGAAGACAGTTTTTAGTTTTGAAGAAGCTGCCAAAAGACATCCTACGTAGACTGGGGTGTAAAGACCAGTAAATCCGAAGTCGATACAAATATAAAACGGTTTAAAAATTGCGCAAGTTATGGTTTTGTATTCATAATATAGTAGATAACATCAATTATGAAATGTAAAAACATTCCTCTTTTCTCATAACTGTAAGGATAGGTAAGATGGAGTACGTTTTCGAAATAATGTAAGTATCATAATGTAGACAGATGCTCGGTGGTTTTCATTTGAAACTTATAGGAAAGATGTTTTCTTTGATATATTTTAGTGTAATGATGCTATGGACAAGAACAATACCGTAAGTACCTAATATTTGTTATAATAACTAATTTTGAATCGATCTCTAAAATAAAACAAACTATCCACCTCATTTTTTCTCCTCTATTTTCTTTTCAGTTTGTTGTAATAGAAAAGGTCGCATCAGTAACTTTGATCTTTCTTTCAGAATAAAAATCAAAATCAGAATTTATTGCTAATACTGTTTTACTAGTTGGTACATATTATTATAATAGTACAAATGACGCCTTGTAAGGGCACAGCAAACATGACAGGCCACTAGATACAATTTTACTTATATATTAAATGACTACAATCCATTATATAAAAGGCAGGATTCTACAGGCAGGGTTTTGGTAAAGTCCAGGGACACCTTATAATATTTTCTTTCAGTGTATCAACAAAACAGTTGCTGGATTTGCAGAAGTCATTCTACCCTATTCGTCTTCTTCCCCAATCAGTTCCAATCACTGATGAACCAAACAAGGAGAAAGAAGACATAGAATTTAACTTCGAACCAATCCGTATCTCAACGTTTGCTTCGCCTGTCAAGACAGAGAATATAGACAATCAGAAAAATCTAGAAAAGGATTCCAAACTTGAAACTACGGCCATTGGAAGCCCGTATTTTATATCACCAGATGTCAATTATTTAACAAATCAACAAGAGGAGCCAAAAAGATTATCTTTTTTTGAATCCTCAATAGAACAAAAGTATGATACAGATCAGAAAAGTCAAGAGATATTTATCCCCAAGTCTACTACCGCTGACACCTCAAACAAATTTAACAACGATGATGATCAAGAACAAACAAAAAATAAATTGCATCGTATTTTAGTTTTTGATTCCTCAATGTTATCAAATAATACAAAAGCTCCAGAAACTACACAGGATCGTAATAAACCAAACCAGATTAAGGGATTCCGTCGTATTTTAGTTTTTGATGCTTCAACTGATGATGATACCCCAAGCTTACAAAATTTTGAAGATGATCAGGAACTTGCAAAAATACAACCTAACCCCATTTTTGACATCTCAGCCCAACAAAATAATGAAGAATATCTGGCAAACTCAGAAGACAATTTCTACTCCAACCTCGTTCCTATTAATGTATCCAATAAAATAGAAAATAGAGAGAACCAGACAAATTCGAAATTAAGAGAAAATAAATTAAGGAAAAAGAAAAAGTTATATTATAATCGCATCCGTCATCACCACGTATCTTTAGTACCCAAAATAGATAATTTCACACACAAAGGTGACAACACATCAGTGGCTGATACATTGGCGCGTAAAGTCAAAGTACTATGCTTGGTGTTCACATATCCTGATGCTCACGAAACCAAAGCCAGACATGTGAAAGAGACTTGGGGGAAGAGATGCAATATACTGCTTTTCATGAGCACAAAAGAAGGCAAGTATTTGATAGGTTTAAGTAAAACAAAACTATTCGAATCCTGTAAATCTTTCACAGAGATTTTTAATTCGCAATGTTTTTTTTTTTTATTTCGACGTCCTATACAAACACGTGGTCATCTTCTCTTCGTTTTTTATGTCCCCATGTCTTTTGTTGGGGCAAAGAGCAAATACAACACATCGCCTTCGATCTGTTAACCGCGCGCTCTTGTGCGTTCTTAATTTTACTCCAGGCTAATCCAACTGTCAGCTCCCGAGATGACAGTGCGACTAGAAGTTTGTTTATGGCAGCCACGCTTACTTGATTACCCTGTGGGTTCCAAATCAAGGGTCTACGAGGAATATGGTGGTGAGGCCGACACAATGTATGACTAATCCAGCTCCACTTGCGTCTACGGATTTCAATTGGATCTTCCTAGCATAAATTACACAAGTCCTCGTTCTAGACAACTAGGTCCGGCAAAATTATACCTATTATATAGCGAATTCGGATTGATAAAAATCAGACTTATAATAAAAAAGTTGCGAAAATTATTTTCGATCGAAACCACGTAGTTATGCCCGTCCAAACTGCCGCGTGCGGGCGATGACCCCGGCTGTCCGGCCGGTGGCGCCTAGCGACGGCATTACTAATTGACCTCACAATTTTACTTTCGAGTTTTAGTTACCTAACATTTTTTGTTACTGTTGGCGCAGATAGCTAAGATTACGTTGTTTTTATAAGTCCGGCAATCCCACCGGAAACAAACAAACACACAAACAAACCTACGTAGTCTGCTACCACCCTAGATAAGGTCCAGGGAACCTCCTAACCTAATTATAACTTAAATCTAAAACTCTAAGCGAATTACTCCGAATTACCTAATACTGCAACTTTGATGGAAAATTATCACTAGGTAGAAGACTATATTACTTACCAGTAATATAGTCTTCAGGCAGCCTCGCCTGGCTTCCTTGTCGAGCCCGAAATCCTCTTCGGGGGTGGCGACGGTTTGGGTCCCTCCACGGTACCCATGAGCTCATTTTCCCCAAACGAATACGTTGTATATATAGCACCACTTCAACACAACACAATAGATTTATCTTCTTCGCCGCCACTTCAAGCTTAGGTACATAACCTAACAGTGGAACATAGCACGCGATGTCACTCGCTCCGATTTAAACACTTATCACCTTTATACGTCTAGTTTTTATTTATGGGCATCCACGCACAATCGGTTTTACAAACGTTTAAAAGTCAATTTACAAAACTTCCGTTCTAAACCGGCGATTTAACAGACACGTTTTTTAACCTCGACACATATACTGTTATTTATACGCACGGCGAACAATTTCGGCTCCACGCCTTTCCAACAATTAACAAACAATTCAACAAGCAATAATTAGTTAATTTAGCGACACTTCTCCATGAAATTATACGCTTTTCAACAAAAACAAGATCACGCGTTCCACCGCGTATACTTCGCCATGGGCACCGGCCGAACCAGGGCAGCGAACAAGTAGTTAATATGGCGGCGGCCGGTCGAGGCCGTGACACACTCCCCGCGGAGACGACCTTCTATATAACCGTTGCCCGCGCTTGTGAGGATTAAACGCAGATGGCGCTAGCTTCCCCAACAACAAGTACTTTTATTCAAAACAGTTACTGAATTTTTATTTTGACTAGCAAATTAGGTCTTACTAACGATCCTTATGAAGTGGCCTTCGGCTCCAAAACCAATAGAAAGTCACCGTGTATAGTCAGTTGCAATCAGAACTCTGAGATCGAGATATAGATCCTGCTGGCGCCATTTCATATGATCCTTGTAAGCTATGGTTTATTGTTGTTTGTGGTATTTAGTTCCTCGTAGTGGCGTAGAGGTCACCACATTCTCTTTGGCGCGAGTGTAAGTACTCACGAGCGAGAGGTGCACTCTTCAAATTGCATTTCAAAGCACTGAAGCTGAAGTGCAATTTTTGAAACGCGCAGTCACCTCTAAACGAATGGTATTTCCATACCAAAAAACGTTCGTTAAGTGACTCCGCGTTTAAGAAATGGCACCACTGAACTCACGTCGCCTTCTTTGATTCCAGATCACTCCCTGCCTTCAGTAAAACTACCGGTGACCGAAGGGTGGAAAAACCTGTGGGGCAAAACAAGGGCGGCTTTCCGATACGCCTACGAGCATCATTGGGAAGATGCCGACTGGTTTCTCAAGGCAGACGACGACACGTAAGTTTAGATGCATAATTTGGCATAATGATTAAGAGGGCGCCGAGCGAAGTCCGTCGGAATTTTTCGAAATATTGTCTACTAGCAGTCCATCCCGGCTTCGCCCGTGGTACATACATAGCCTATGTCACTCAGGGATAACATACCTATCCAACAGTGAAAGAATTTTTAAAATCGATCCAGTAGTTTCGGAGCCTATTCAATACAATCAAACAAACAAACAAACAAATCTTTCCTCTTTATAATATTAGTGTAGATATATTGAGAAATGTAATAAAATGCGATTGGGGGCGCTGCGGTCACTCGGCGCCCTCTTAAAAGAATATTTTTTCTTAACATATACGGGGTGTAACTGAATTCGTTGGCAATATTTTAGGTATCTACTATACCCATGATACAAAGTAATTAGACTTAACAAAACTTCAATCAAAAATTGACATTTTCACATTACAGAAAATCACTAAACATGCGTTAGACTCTTTGATAGATATCATTACTGCAATTATAAATAAAAAAAACTAATCTTCATTAAATTCATGAAAAATAAATTAATTGTAATAGTATCACTTTCGTCGCGTCGTAGTACGCTAACATTCGTTCCTACTTCAACGTACCTACTATCCTTAAGCGTTCGTGTGACACAACCCGTCCCCACTCGACTTTCAACCTTATTCACGTAACTTAAAGTCTACTTTTGTATGCCGGCCGCGCCCCCCGTTTAGCTGTATTGCAGAGGGTCGCTGACCTTGCGGCTCGGAGGTAACAATGAGCGCGTACGACTCTAAGTGTTTTGATACTTTGGTTATTTTTCTCGCTTTTTGTATCTTTTTAATTACGGCATTAATTGTAGTGTTGTTACCGTACAAAATATCTTTTATGTGAGTATGTTAATAAATAAAATTATTGCTAATGATTGCAATTGCACCCTGTAGCTATTCATGTGTGATTAGTTATAGATAGCCAACAGTGGCCATCATGGCGCTGCAATGATGAAATATCGAGTTTAACCAATGCAAAAAATACTTTTCCCGCAAAATTTCATGGAAATCGCGTTCCGTTTCTATTTCATGGAATATTACATATTTGAAAATGATCAGAGTTACCTAGAATACAGAATGAATAGATTTAAAAAACCTGAATAGAAGTGAGCAAAAAGTAATGATATCCCATCAAAATTATTAATGTAAAAATGGGAGCCAAGTTAAATAGGTACCCAATAGGTACAGAATTGAGATCGAAATTGCCGCCAAGTAAGTAAGTAGAGAATCTTGAAATTTATTTATAGGAATATCAATATTTGACTTCGCTGGTCTGTATCTACTAGATAGTACTGTGTTAATGTATATAGTATATAGGGATGTGTAACTATTTACAGGTATATGGTGGTGGAAAATGTTCGATACCTGTTGGCCGATTATGATACCAATGAACCAATCTATTTTGGACATCGCTTAAAACCACATACTCCGCAGGTTTGTTTGAAGATCGCCGTTTCTTCTACGTGAATATTTAACTAGCCCTTCTTTTATATATGTCGCGTTAGATTGTAAAATCCGCTGTTTAACAAAACCTTTATTAGGCATTGGTTTTGTAATTTAGATTGTCAATAAGTTCTGTTAACTTCTGTTTAACAAAACAGTAGACCACTTGTAGAGTTATCATGAATAATAAAACGTGTATTTTCAATATGGCGGAGAATCCTGATTGAAGCGAACAGAAGAAGAAAGGTTGGATATTGTGATATTTATATATCATAGGTATATAATGTAATTGTATATTATATAGTATTATTTTATATGTGTAAGTATATTGTATTGCTTTTTGTGCCGCATAATTTTTTCTGTTTATCCCTATGGTTGACTGGGAGAAAATGCTTTTAGCATTAAGTCCGCCATTTGTTAAAAGTATATTTGTAAAGTACAAATATACTTTTAACAAATGGCGGAACAATAAAGTTTTATAAAATAAATAAATAAATAAATAATCTAATCTCCTTTCTGCAACGGTATCGAACCACGCAAATTCACGCAATGAGTGAAGAATTCATCAAATTTACGTATCTAGTACTTGTATTTTTAACTCCCGATAGAAAAAAGAGGCTGTGGCATGTCCACATAACCATAAAAAATCATAAATACATATTATCACGCCTGTTTCCCACAGTACCCCTGTGGGCAACAGGCGAATAGACTATGGACCTCCTCTTGCTAAGATCCTGACAGACCTCATTCGCTTCATCTACACATGGATTTGGTTATCCACCCTGCACTATCTGTGGTGCGATTTTTCAAAAGCGGAGTCTAGTGACTCCACTTACAAATGGTTTTTTGTACGAAAAAACCATTTGTTTAGGTGACTCCGCGTTTCAAAATGGCACTTCTGGTATTTTACAGGGGTACATGAGCGGCGGCGCAGGATACGTTCTAAGTAGGGCTGCTCTCGAGAGGTTTGTGACTAGGGCATTGCCTTCGCCAGATCTGTGCAAGGAAGCCAACATTGGCTTGTCGGAAGACGTGGAGATCGGTGAGTCTTCCTTCAAACTTCTTTGACGAGCGAACCACCAGCGGTGGTTTATTCAAGCATATTGCCCTATAATGTGTATAGTAACTAATATTATCAATGCGAAAGGGAGTTTGTTTATTTGTTACCTCTTAACGCTTTAAACTGAACCGATTTGGGTGAAATTTGGTATGAATATAGTTTGAGACTCGTGGAAGGACATAGGGTATTCTTTATCCCGAAATTCCCACGGGGAGCGAAGCCCGCGGGCACATCTAGTGGTAATGTAAACAAACTAGCTGTGCTCGTGGGCTTCGCTCCCCGTAGGAATTTTGGAATAAAAACTATTCTATGTCCTTCCCTGGGTATCAAACTATATCCATACCAAATTTCATCCAAAATGGTCCAGTAGTTGAAGCGTGGAAAATTTTGTAGGAAAGGATGTGTGAACAACAAGAACACGAAAAAAAGATCGTGGAATACGCGGGAATTCAGCACAAACAAAATATTTATAATTTCAGGCAAATGTTTGTACAATGTCGGCGTGAAAGCGATGGATTCCAGAGACAATTTCCTCCGGGGGCGATTTTTCCCGTTCATGCCGCGCTACCACTTACATAAGCGGAGAAATAATAAGTTTTGGTACTGGAATTATGTCTTCTATTCTCCAGAAACTGTAAGCAATGTCATGGCCGGATTATTTATTAACACGATAATGTTATACACGCTGAATTTGCATTGGTTTTGGAAAAAAATGTCGGAAAGTAAATAAATTCTTCTAGCCATATACTTATTTTAAATTTGTGTATGACATATGATGAAAATGATTTTCGATCGTGACCACGTAGTTACGCCCATCCAAAACAGCCGCGTGACCCCAGATGAACTCCGGCCGGCTAGCGGCGCCACTATCTCACGTTTTACTTTCGTATTTTAAGTGCCCTTCGGCCCACAAACCAATGAAAAATAACCGTGTATAAACAGTTATAATATGTGTTGTAATTAATATAAAATGAAATGCTTGTTTAGTACATAACCTAGACAATATTATATAACTGACACATTAACGCCATTCATAAAAAATAATTTATTTTATTCATACGTAATATAAACAAAACAATATGGTAAAATCTTTTAATCCTACAGGGTTGGGTTGAAATACCAAGGGAGCCAGATCCTATACCCTGCACCTAGCTGGGTATAGGATCTATCATGTCATCATTATGAGCAACCCTCATTATGACGACATCCGTGGCGTAGTGGTCACCAATCACCATGCTAGTCCGCAACCCAGATGTCCCGGGTTCAATCCCCGGTCAGGGCAAGTTGGAAAGAGGACTTTTTCAAATTGTCTTGGGTCTTTAATGTTTATGATATGGGCACTACAACCACCCAATCCGAACGCAGTTAACTAAACGTACAACAACATAGGTTAATCCCATTTTTTTTGACGAGCCATTATCTGATTTCGAGCATTTCTTTTGTTTCCCCCTCACCTCTCTACCAATCCGTCGGCGTACGGTAGAATCGGTTTTCGGCAGAAACTCTGATCATGTCTCTAAACATAGTTATTATCTAGCTCTGAGGGGCTTATTACTTAGTTCATTCATACTTTGAATTTTTGAAGGAATACAAACATAATAATATCAGTTCAGTCAACTGCTAGTCTCAAAGCCTCACCCAACAATATGAGAATGTGCCCATAATCACCACGCTGTGCAGGCGAGCTGATGATTTCAGGAGATAGTATCAAGACGTTTCCCTTAGTGTAAGAGGCTTCCTTTAAGAGGAAAGCGGTGGTGATGGTGACAAGGTGTTTTCTACTCTGCCATCGCCACACGACAACTTCAGCACTTTATTTCAAAATACCTTCTCTCCAGGGTCCCGACTGCTGCTCTGAAGTCGCCATATCTTTCCACTACGTGGCTCCACACCAAATGTACATGTTTGAATACTTCATCTACCACCTGCGGCCTTACGGCATCAGCGTCGGTGCTGAAGACCTGCCCAAGATACTGAGGGATCAATCCTCTCATCAAGGACAGGAGAAGGATCAATTCTCCGATGAAACTTAACCCTCACGACGGTACACATAGCACATATGAAACCTTCTGGAGTGTAAGAAAGGGCATAATTTCAATATTCATGGCTAGATGCAATACGAGTATTACCTAGTACTTTTTAATTTATTTATTCTCGAAAAGGTAATACTGTCAAATCCAAAGTTGCAGACAGTTAATAATTTTGCAGAAGTCTATGTACGATACCTTCCTGCTTTTTTACCGTATATGAACAATCAAAAACTTTGACATGGATTAAATCTATAGACCAGCTATCTCAAACATTGGCCTGGGTTCTTTTTTTATATTAGGTATGGGGGTGTCACACGTATGTAATTTTCAAATTTTTGTTAGAATCAAGTGACCCCCTCTATCTGCTTAACAGTTGTATATACATAGACACGTGACAGAATTCATGGCAGTAGCATATAACTAAGTTTAAAGAAAAACTATTAGAGCAAGTGGGATTTCGCAACAGGCAAAGGGGTCGGCATTCGCAACTACGGAACCCTTCACTGCGCGTGGCCGGTTATATAAGGTATTCCAGCAAATAAAGATAACGGATGTCTGATTTCTGAGTTGTGGTTTATTAGTCATAGCCATCTATTGTTAAATGTAAAAACATTTTTCTATTTTCATAACTGTAGATATAGGTGAGGGTGAGACGAAGTACTGTTTTCAAAATAATGTTACATACTCTCGTTACCATTTGATGCAGACAGATGAGCTCGGCAAAAAGAAATAGGATATTTTGTTAATGGTATTTAAGTTATTTATGTTTATATATAAAGTACTTGTATATAACTACATACATAAAGAAAAAATGTTTTCTTTAATTAATTTCATTGTGATCATGCTGTTGATACAAACAATACCGTAAGTACCTAATACTTTTGCTTTATATTTTCAATAGCTTATTTTTTAGTCGATTTCTAAAACAAAGTCACTATGTACCCGTACCTAATTTTTTTTATAATTATTTTAAAATTGATATAGTGTGTGTTAGTTTTTATACAGTAGTTCATAAAATAGGGTGAGAACGTGAAGCTTTTCTTCGCACAGTAGCTAAAAGTGGTAGTTTTTCGCAAATGTGCGTAGGAAATCTTCACGTTCTCACTTTAAACTATAAACAGTAGTTCATAAAATAGTTTCAAAGGTTATCTAGACACAATTTGGGCTTGGACAAGCAAAACACAATTTTAAATGATATCTCAGTTTCCTTTGAAATTATTTATTTGAAATGGACCCCGGAAAATTCATGTAGGTATACCTTTTACAAATGTAGCTTTTATTTTGAAACGACCTGTCAGATTTCTGTAAAATTATGTAATTCCAATGAAATTTAATACAACAAGGTAGGCACAAGTTTTCAACGTCAAAATATGAACTTAAAAAATACTGAGTGACATAGAACCATAAGCTTAGCTTTTTTGCTGGAATGCCTACATTACTTTTGAATCTACATACATTATATTCATGTTCAGTTTTCAAATTGTTTTCAATTCCTCGTTTCAATCATCGTTTTTCGCTTAAGTAGATGAGATGAAAATTTTCTTGAAATTACAAAATTTTGCCAAAATCTAATTCTGTCTAGCAAAAGTAAAAAAAAATCACATATCATTTATTTTAATTAGTTACAAATTTTTCTTTTGATTCCATAATAATTGTTGACGTCAGATCATTTACTTACAGCTTAATTAAGAATGATGTCTTTTAAATATATGTCAATTGTAAATTTTTGTACAAATACAATCCCTTATGATCTCTCATAAAGACGCCAAGCTCAAACCAAGACTTTTTTGTCTCTGAGGTAATCATCGGTACTGTAGTAAACCTTATCACAAAGTACTTTCTTTACATAAGCTTTAAATTTTCTATCAGGCATATCAAGGGCCAATTCTGGCAATTTATTATTAAACATTACAGTAAAGGGTCTCTAAGACCTGTCTTTTTTATACTGGTTCGCCAATTAATTATAGAAAACTGTCTTTCTGCATGTGGTTTCTCCATCGATTAGATGATTTTTCCGGCAGGATTCTATGTAAAGTCCAGGGCCACCTAATAATATTTTCTTTCAGTGTATCAACAAATCAAAATCTGGATTTGGAAAAGCTATTCTACCCTATTCGTCTTCCCCAGTCAGTTCCAGGCACTGCTAAACTAAACAATGAGAAAGAAGACACAAAAATAAAATACGATCCTAATCGTATCTCCATGTCCGTCCAGACAAATAATAAAGAAAATAATAATATACCACCAGATATCAACGATTTTACAAATCAAAAAGAAGAACCACAAAGATTATCTGTTTCTGAATCCTCAATCGAACAAAAGTATGAATCAGACCAGGAAAGTCAAGAGTTATTCATCCCCGAGTCTATCGCTGACACTTCAAACTTAAACAACGATGATGATCAAGAACAAACACAAAATAAATCGCATCGTATTTTAGTTACTGATTCACCAATGTTATCAAATAATACAACAGATCCAGAAACCTTCCAAGATCGTGATCAACCGAACCGGATAAAGGGATTCCGTCGTATCTCAGTTTTTGATGCTTCGGTTGATAATGATCGTGCCCCAAGCTTACAGAATTTTGAAGATGATCAGGAACTTCCGAAAAAAGAAATAAAAAATATCCCCATTTTTGACATCTCAGCCCAACAAAATAATGAAGAATATCTTGCAAACTCGGAAGACAGTTTCGACACCAACCCTGTTCCTGTTAATGTATTCAATAAAATAGAAAATATAGAGAACCAGGTAAATTCTAAATTAAGTGAAAATAAATTAAGGAAAAAGAAAAAGATATATTATAATCGTATCCGTTTTCCCCCATTTTATTTAAAACCCAAAATAGATAATTTTGCACACAAAGGTGACGACACATCTGTGGCTGATACGTTGGCGCGTAAAGTCAAGGTGCTATGCTTGGTGGCCACATATCCTGATGCTCACGAAACCAAAGCCAGACATGTGAAAGAGACTTGGGGGAAGAGATGCAATATACTGCTATTCATGAGCACGGAAGAAGGCAAGTATTTGATAGGTTTAAGTAAAACAAACTATTCAAATCCTGTAAATCTTTATTTATCAAGGATTTTAAATTTGTAACGTTTATTATTTTTAATTTTTGTAATTATGTTTTTATTTTGGCATACCTATATACAAACTCATGGTCATCTTCTTTTTGTAATTGTATTGTAAATTCTTTATTGTACATAAATTGACACAAGTTAAACATATATGAAACACAACAGTACAAAGGCGGACTTATCCCTGTCAGGGATCTCTTCCAGTCAACCCTACACCCAGAGGAGATAATGACTAAAGGTGGGGTGGAACTGTACAATACTTACAAACTAAGACACTAAATGCTACTCATAATTACATTACTGATATAATATACATACACATTATCTAAACATACATATACTGATACGATAAGATATATAAATAACATATACAATTTATATTTAACTCAATCCAAGTCAGGAACCTTCATAAAATAATTGAATCCTATTCTTGAAGGAATTCAAGGTACGCGACTCTTTAATTTCCAAAGGAAGTCTGTTCCAGAGATGCGCAGCCATAACTGCAAAAGATTTAGAAAAAGTATGGGAGGAGTAATTGGGAATTTCTAAAAGAAGGGTATTACTAGACCGAAGGCGGGGATCAATATCTCGAAATTTAAATTTTTCAAGAAGGTAATTGGGAAAGGTAGGATTAGTGAGAACATTAAAGAGAAAAGAAAGCACATGGATATTGCGGCGGGTTTTTATAGGCAGCCATTTAAGTCGAGAACGGTACTCAGTAATGTGCTCACACTTTCGTAGCCCAAACACATACCTAATACACACATTCTGAAGGCGTTCCAGTTTATCAGCCAATTCCTCAGTGAGATCTAGAAAGGCCACGTCCGCATAGTCCAAAATAGGGATCAATAAAGAGCGAGCCAGAAGAGCTTTAGTGTCCATAGGCAGAAAATTTTGCAAGCGTCTTAAAGAATGTAAAGAGGCAACGATTTTTCGACTAAGCTCATTAACTTGCGGTGACTCTTCGTTTCCTATGTCCCCCTGTCGGGACAAAGAGCAGATACAATCATAAAGTTCGAGGATAAAATTCGATCTTTCTAAAGCGCTCTCCAAGATAATCCAAGCTGTTTAGCTTCCGTGTTAACAGTGAGTTTGTTTAGGGCGGCCACGCTTCATTGCCCTGTGGGTTTCAATCAAGGGTCTACGAAGAATATGGTTGTGAGGCCTCTTCCGCCTACGGTTTACAATTGGATCTTCCTCCTATAGATTTTACAAGTCCTCGTTCTAGATAACTGTGTCCGGCCAAACATACCCATTATACAGGGCAGGCAGTTTACAAAGACCTGAAGTTGATGAGTCAGGCCTTTAGCACTTTCCAAGTCTCACACACATATGGCAGCAACGATGTCATGTCGTATTAGCTGTATGGGGTGGAGTGTTGGGCGATCAAAAGGAAAGAGGAGCATAGGATGCATGTGGCGGAGATGAGAATGCTAAGGTGGATGTGCGGTGTGACGATAATAGATAAGATCCGAAACTTAAGCTATAAGAGGAAGTTTGAAAGTTGCTCCAATAGTGGACAAGTTAAAAAGCCATGGACTTATGTGGTACGGCCACGCCATGAGGAGGGATGCCGAACATCTGGCTAAGAGGATGGTTCATTTGGAGGTGGAGCGCTGCAGAGGGATAGGAAGAAAGACCGAGGAAGACGTGGATTTAATGTGTAAGGACAGATAAGAAGGAACGAGAGGCTAATGCAAATATGGTGAATGACAGAAATATGGTGGATGACAGAAAGAAGTGGAAACAGTTGACATACAGAGAGAGTGCCACTCACGCCCCGCAACTCACCCCCTCGATCGCAGCAAACACGGAGTCACTTCCTCCGAACGAATGGTATTACCATACCAAAAACCATTCGTTTAGTGAATCCGCGTTTGAAAAATGGCACCACTGAACTCAGGTCTTCTTATTCTTTGATTCCAGATCACTCCTTACCCTCGGTAAAATTGCCAGTGATCGAAGGGAGGGACTACCTTTGGGGCAAAACAAAGAAGGCTTTTCGATACGTCTACCAGAAACATAGGAGAGATGTCGACTGGTTTCTCAAGGCAGACGATGACACGTAAGTTTAGACTTTAGATGCATATACTTTAAGGTTTAATTTAGCATAACGACTATAAGCATATGTTTTCTTTGACATGCAGGTATTTTATACAGGCATCGTGTGTGATTGATTAGACATGTATATGTTTAGGTACTTTCTCGTAATATTACTAGCATATCTAGTGGTAGACCTCACGATTTTATTATTCCACAAGTTTATTTACCAGGCATATTTTAAAAAATACCCCGACTTTCACGCGTTCCCCTCTCATATTTTTTTTCTATTTCTTATCCTGGGTCTTAGATATATATATATATTATAAAATATAGTATCGTTGAGTTAGTATCCCATAACACAAGTCTCTAACTTACATTGGGGCTAGCTCAATCAGTGTAATTTGTCCCTATTTGTTTATTTATATAAATAGTATGTAATTGTGACTTTGCTTATAGAGTTGTGTATCTATTGACAGGTATGTGGTGGTGGAAAACCTTCGATACCTGTTGGCCAATTACAACACCAGCGAGCCTATCTATTTGGGACACCTCTTCAAACCTTATATTCCGCAGGTTTGTTTAAAGATTGACTTTTCTTTGGTTTGACGATTGACGTGAAGATCCGTATGGCATCATCAAAGATAGCCATTCTAAATAATATACTCTAAAATAACATGTTAAATACATATATACCTATAATACCAGCTAGCTGGTGTCTGTGACTTCGTCCACGTGAAATTCAGTTTTATTACACATCTGTTTGAGAAATAAAAAAAAACTTGAGAGGTGTCAAGGGACACCCGGAAGGAACGAAGTTCCTTTCAATTAATTAGTGAAGGAATTGTAATAAAATTTTATTGTTTTTAAGTTATAATAATATTTTATTATTTATTAAGTACAAAAAACCTGTATACACTCAACAAAAATAATCGTCGCGACACCATAGTGTTCAATGCGAAATAGAAAGACGAAACGAAAATAACTGGCTTGCTTTCTATGAGAGAGAGAGAGAGAGAGACAGACAGAGAAACACGCGCACGCCGCACGGCTTACAACTATAAGCACTATAAGTGTCGTTACAACTTTTGGTCTTATTTTTTTCCGTCTAGCCCCCTTTCGCAACGCGCGATAAGGAACTAAGTACGTTCCAAAAATTCTGTAATTTACGTTTGTATTTACAACGTAGAAGGGACATACCCGTAATAAATCTTACTAGCTTACTAACTGCGCCCCGCGGTGTTACCCGCGGAAAAAGTAGCCTATGTGTTAATAGGGTGTCAGCTTACTGAATATCAAATAGTATAATCACGTCGGGGTCACCACTGTAGCGGGAGCCGCGGTTCCCCAGGCGCAACACCATGCCTGGCGGTGGCGGGAAGATCTTCCCTTTGTGGTGGTCGAGCATATCACATCGCTCCCGCTACAGCATTTATAATATCAGTATTTTTTTTTAAACTGTACAATTAACACACATAAAATTATGCAGGTAGGTTTATATATATATATATATATATATATATAATTTGAATGAATTTATCTATCTATCTATCAATAAAGTACCTATAAAAAAATAATAGTTGGCCAAGTGCGTGTCAGGCCACGCACAGTGAAGGGTTCTATAGCTCCGAATGCCGACTTTGAATTGCCACTAAAAACTTCTAAGAAAGAATTGTCTATCCTTTTCCGAGTACATTTTATGAGTTTGACGGCTAGGTATAACTTTTTAGTTCGTTTCTAGTCAGCTTTGATAGTTTTCCCTTAAACTTTGTTATACTATAGCTATGATTTTTTTCACGTGTCCATATATAACCGTTTAGCACATATGTAAAGGGGGACACTTGACTCTAACCAAAATTTGCACTATAAAAGCAAATATTTCTGAAACGGATCTCTGAGTTGAAAAATGGTGTTCAAGTTTGCAATATTTCAGACCTGTTCAAAGATACCCCACACGATGGGTTAGTAGAGAAAAAAATACTCTCATTTTACTAGTATGGAGGAGCTACCCTATAATAATTATTTTTCAAGATTTTATTTTAGTAATTATTTTGCTGCAGTTGTTATTATTATTTTCTAGTAATTATTACCTATAATAATTTCTAGTAATTATTAATTATAATTATAAGCCACCAAATTACAGTTTTATAGTAATTATAGTCTCTGCTATAATTACTAGAAAACTGTAATTTGGCGGGGCTATATATATTAATCATACCGAAAAAGCGGTAAGTGAAACCGCGGATGAACAGACAGACAGACATGGCAAAACTATAACAATTACTTCTTCCTTATTTACTTCTTCTTATTATTATTATTAAAGAACTAAGCTTTTGTCTGTGGAGCAACCAATGCCTTCCATCTCTCTCTGTCTAAAGTCAACTCCTTAATATCCTTGTATGTTGAAACATTAATCTGATTCTTTAGTTGTTTTATAAAACTATCTCTAGGTCTTCCTTTGCCTCTTCTTCCTTCGATTTTCCCCTCCAATATTACTTTTAAAAATTCATCATGTCTAATTAGGTGTCCTAACATTTTCCCTCTCCTAGAATTAATAGTTTGTAGTAGTTTTTGTTTCTCTCCAACAAGTGCCAGCACCTCCTCATTAGTTTTCTTTTCCTTCCAGCTAATGCCCTTCATTCGCCGCCAGCACCACATCTTAAGGTGAATGCAAAGGGCTCTTCATTAAACTTTTTCCGCTAGATGGCGTTGATTTCAATATTTTAAGTTTCTTTTTAAATTCTTGCGTAATGGATTACTGATAGACAAACATTTTTGATCGGCGAGCCTGTAACATACTCTTTTATTTATTTTATGGCATACTATTGTTCTTCAGTCAATGTATTCAGAAAAATGCTCCAAAATAAAATCTGTCATTTTGTCTCGTATCTCTACACTCACTCACACTACGACAGGAGCTTCAAAAAGCATGAAAATGGCGTAAAGCATTGTTATAGACTATGGTTATAGATTTGAGTATCGCCACTAGATGGCACTATTTAAAAAAAACTTAACTGGATAGCGCATATTTTCAGTTATTATTTCAAACAGCCGAAAATCATTTTAAACACGGCCGGCGATAAAAAAATGATCTCAGATTGCATATTTGTCAACCACAGCTTTGACTCTGATAGCTAATCAAGCCTTGTGTCGGGGCACTCGTTTAGAGTTTAGACCATTTGGTGGAAGGAAAAACCACCGCGCAACAAACGTCGTCATTGTACATGCATTGTATTTTTTAATAAAACCAAATCGTACACATTGTTGAATTTTCTTTTTATTGAAGTTTAATTTTTATTACTGAAAAAAAAAACAATTCATACAGATAGAATGATACATAATGATAGTGATTTCTTGCCGACATAAATTGTTAAATGTTGAAGTCATTATTCTGTGCACGGTGACTAAAAACAACTTTACGAGTATAGTTTGCATGTTTGAACTTGAAATGATGGATGATGGAAACGGCAAACCTCTGTTAGAGTTTATGTAATAGAAGTGAAACAAAAAAAGAAACACTTCTGTATTTTCCTGACACGTATTTTCCCATGAACCTGAAATAAATTTTAAATATAAATATAGGTATCTATACAAAAATATATAAGTACGGACAAATCACACAGACTTTTAAATCAATCAAACCCAAAACAAGTTCGAGACTTGTGTTTCAGTGTCAAACATGGCGGCAATTTGCAACTTAGGGAAACATTTTGAAACAGATTCCAATATGAAATGTTGAATCACGTATAGTACAATAATAATATTACAAAATATCACGAGTCCGTTCGACCACGCAGACAAGAAGTCCTGGCAAAAACGTCATCCGTGACATCCGTACTTTTCTTGCACCGCCGTGGATGAAGGCATTTTTGCTCGATGTCATTTTGACTAAACAGCCGGTTTTTTACTGCGGCGACCACTGAAATGTGTAAACATGTAGCGTGTCACTATCAGACACCCAGGCGACGTAAACAAATCTCAACCGGATACAACTTACCTATAATAAATTATAGTACCTGGGCGACCGAGCTTTGCTCGGTTACATCTCAAACATTAACTAATTTTTTTTAAACTTGTCTAAAAACAATGCAAAATAAAAAATTATATATAAACTTAAACATAAAAGAAAACAAAAGTAAGTCACCGAGTGGGATTCGAACCCGTAACACTCTTTCTAGCGGTCGGTATCCTTAATTGCTGAGCTAAGAACAAGGCGGTCGGCGCGACAAAATTAGCGACCATATTTTGCGTGAAAAGAAAAACGCATGAAAACTCGAAAACACGCATTTTCCCAAACAAAACTAATCTAGATCGATTGTTTACCCCCGAAAACCCCCATATACAATTTTTCAGCGAAATCGTTAGAGCCGTTTTCGAGATCACAAAAATTTATAAATAAATATATATATATATACAAGAATTGCTCGTTTATAGGTATAAGATTAAATATTCAAATGATTTCAACTTATGTCATATCGGTATATCGTTTCAAACCTGCAAGCACTCGCTTCCTCGACTTAGGCGGTCCCGAATACTCGTAACTTTGATATTTCTTCCTATCCAATCTGGTAGCCATTATTCTCCGAAATTATAATATAGCACGACAAAATTGTAACACATAATCTAGAGATGTGCCGTTGCCGGCAACATCTGGTAGATACAAATCCCACCAAAAACATACCTGTTACAATGGGGGCCAAGCGGATAGGAACTTGCCCCCCTTTTTAACTCTCTCTCTTCTCTCTCATCTCTTCGATCTCAATACTTTTTTCAAGAAATCGTACCTATTTTTTTCTTTTTGTGCCACGCCTGCTTTACAATGTGCATTATGTATACATGACAATATTTTATTTCTCCTTCCCCCTATCCTCCTCCCCCCTCTTCATCGTATTCTCATTGCATCACTGGTTCATAAATATTTTTATTAAAATTCGATATTAGATTGAGCCAACTCACGCTTGACCGATTTCTTAAATTTCTGTTTTTTTTTTGTTAATTTACATAATATAATACACGACCTGTGTGCCAAATTTCATAACGCTATTACAATTGGAAGTGGATTTGATTTACCGGTCAGTGAGTCAGTCAGTACCAAAATTAGCTATTTTCACAGGGTCATATTTAATTTTCAGGATCTACTGAAGCTATATCTATGAAATTTGGCATACTGCTTTTGTACTAGTATATAATTACATAGGTACAATTTTATCTCTGTCCTTGCAATAGGCACTTAGCTACAGGGGGCAAAAGTAAATAGTGTAGGTTCGTGTAGGTAAATAGTGCACGGCCTAGGCGCGCGGCCTGTTACTATAACTTGGCCTGCGGACTACCGTGCGCTTAGAAATCCAAACTACCGTGCGCTTAGAAATCAAAAGAAACGGGGCCGGGCGGAAGTGCACATTACTAGTGATTGCGCAAGTAAAGCCACACCGGGAGTGGTCCGCATTAGATGGGTGACCAAAAGTGGCATAATAATGTCTTAAGCTTCTCGGTTCTTTAGAAGGCAGTTATAAGCCGTTGGATCCAGCTGACATTATTAAATGAAAAGCTTTGTCAGATTCCTTTAGGTAGCTTAAAAAATCTAACACCAGTGTAGGCCATTTACACACATGAACAAACAAAAATAAACTGGCAAAGTGCGAATCGGATTCGCGCACTAACATTAACGTGGGTTCCGTACCATTATCAATAAAAAATCGCGTTTGTTGGCGGAACAGATGGCAACAGAAATACATAATTAGTGAAAATTTCAACTATCTAGCTATCGCGGTTCTTGCGATACAGCCTGGTGACAGACAGACGGACAGACGGACAGACAGCGAAGTCTTAGTAATAGGGTCCCGTTTTTACCCTTTGAGTACCCTAAAAAAAGAGTGTGTGTACTCGATGGCGTGTACTTATGTACCTACACGCGTTAGTTATTAGAAGTTATACTTCTTTGGCGTGAACATAAATACAGAGAAGATAAGTACGACCGCAGAATTTTTTTATAAAATATATCCAATAAATATTTGATATTTAATATTAATATCCGATAAAATAATTAACAATTAATTTATGAACTATATCCACGTGATTAGATAAGTCACGTTCAGAAGTTCGTAGGTTTATTGTGAAATTCTAAATAAAAAGTAAAGAATAATTTTTCGGTAGTATTCATAGTAATCAATACATATATTAGTAAGTACTTATTTTTTGTTTATGAATAGGTACATGTTTACCTACTAAGCTATACCTATCATTATTTCTTTTAATTAATATATGTTTTGAAAAAAATATTTGTTTCAGTTTCAGAACGAACTCATATCGTAGAAATTAGAAATCATGGTTAGAAATATTGTGGAGACTTGGAGAGAAATGTATTCGGCACATTCGGTTTCAAAAGCAAACAGCGTTGCCGTCTTGTGCCGCTGTGTACCTACTACACTTTGCGCGTTGCCCGCCCGTTGCATGCAGAACGGCAACGTAGCATCGTGCTGAGTCTTCTGACATAATATATTACTACATTTAGATATTTTTATTACAGCGCCATCTAAATGATGTCCAAGTATGTCGTTGAAAGCATTGAGCTGTCAAATTAGACTAATGCAGTAGTTTGTAATAAATCTGCCAGATGTCACTCCAAAATGAATTCTATTTATTACACACACATTGTTGGAAATGTTAATTTTTGTCTTGTTTTAAATATCGTTTTTCTTGTAAAGTACTGTAAATTATTATGAAAGATTGTAAAGGCGAGCACTACAACTTCATGAAAATTGGAAAATCGATTGTAATATGAGAAACACTATCCACATTAAGAGAATTGCTGTAAGACAAAATGTATGGACGACCAAGGTTCGCAATCACCTTAAACGCTTCTAATCTAGCTCTATCCTTCTTTCTCATTGTCCATGATTCGCAACTATATAGGGCTATGCTCCAAATATATACTTTTATCAGTCGTTTTCTTAGTTTTTATTTATTTAAAGAGTGACTTTTCGTTGTTAAATTGTTTTTTGGCTATGGTTATTCTGTGAATAATGTATTTGGAGCATCTTGAGTCATTTGTTATTGTACTACCTAAATATTTAGAATTATTGACCTGTTCTATAGGTTTGTTATTTAGAGGCTATTAATGTTTTTGTTTCCTTATTTACTAAGGCACCCTAAAAAGCAGTACTTAAAATTATTTTAATAAATATACTTATTTGTTTTTCTGTTTTGTATATCCACCCAGCATAATCTCTTTTATTTTACAGGGGTACATGAGCGGCGGGGCAGGATACGTTCTGAGCAGGGCTGCTCTCGAGAAGTTTGTGAATTCGGCATTGCCTTCACCACGTTTGTGCAAGGAAGACGACACTGGGTCGTCGGAAGATGCGGAGATGGGTGAGTCTTTAAACTCCTCTGACGAGCTACCACCAGCGGTTGTTGATAAAGCACTAGCTGGTGCCCGCGACTTCGTCTGCGCAGGATTATCACACAATATCTTTATAAATTGAAGCCTATATATGTGTTATTCTGATGTGTAAGCTATATTATTGTAAAGTTTCATTAAAATCCATTCAGTAGTTTTTACATCAAAGAGTAACCTCATGCATCCATACTTACAAACTTTCGCGTTTATAATATTAGTAGGATATTACTCTATGACAAGGTAATATATAAAATGTGTGAACAACAAGAGCATGAAAAATCCGCGGAAAGCGCGGGTATTCAGAACAAAACAAATATTTTTTTATCATTATCATCATCAGGTCTGTTTTAGGTAGTCTCCACTGCAGGAGCACGACCCTCTGTACTACCAGAGCCATACTTGGCCAGAGCAGCCAGAGGATTTGGCCTACACTCTCCACGCTGGCCAGACGGGTTGGAGAGGCCTCATGTTTATACGCTTTGTTTAGCTTGTAGGTATTTCCTAAGTCGCCTTCTACGACATCTACGGGATGACTTGGAGTGGTCCTATTCTACTCTGTCGGATACCACACGGCAAATTTATTTTATATAGGCATATATCAGTACAGTATCAGTATTGCAAAAATAAAATGGAACGGCAAGCGGGTGTTCTAGTCCAAGAAAAAATATATTACATTTAATTAAAAAAATACTATTCAATATTAATATTTATTTGCATCATAAACAGAGAATTTTTATATCATACTAGAGGCAGCGCGCGGCTTCACCCGCGTTAACCACACGTGTGAAGTCGCGGGCGTGATGCAATATAGCCTATAGCCTTCCTCGATAAACGACCTATCTAATACCGAAAGAATTTTTTAAATCGGACCAGTGGTTCCTGAGATTAGCGCGTTCAAACAAACAAACTCTTCAGCTTTATATATAAGTATGGATTGTCATTATTTTTATATCTACCAGAGCTACTAGAGCCATACTTGGCCAGGCATATTTAAAAGGAATTTGTTTATAATTTCAGGCAAATGTTTGTACAATGTCGGCGTGAAAGCGATAGATACCCGGGACTCGTCAATGCAGGGACGATTCTTCCCGTTCATGCCTCACGTCCACTTACTCGTGCGGAGGGATAAGGGCTTCTGGTACAATACTGCAGTAGATGTAAGTAACTTGTAGATGTTAATAAAATTCCTGTAGCGTTATCATTATCCTTCCTACTAATATTATAAATGCGAAAATGAGTTTGATATTTGTTTGTTTCTTTGTTACCTCTTCACGCTTAAACTACTGAACCGATTTGGATGAAATTTGGTATGGATATAGTTTGGGACTCGGGGAAGAACATACTCTTTATCCTGAAATTCCCACGGGGAGCGAAGCCCGCGGGTATAGCTAGTCTTATATAATTTCAAGACTGTTATGAAACTAGTCAATAGCTCTCCATACAAATTTCAGGAGTGTTTAACATCATTAAGCTGATCATCACACTATATTATAAAGGTAAAAGTTTTGTGTGTGTGAGGGTGTGTGTGTGTGTGATTGTTACTTCTTCACGCGCAAACAGCTGAACCAATTTTGATAAAATTTAGTATGCAGGAAACTGACACCCTGGATTAACAGATAGTCTACTTTAGGCGCGGGTACCACCGCGGGGTGCAGTATTAATTATCAGGGATGCAATGCATTATCGTAAACCTTTACGATCATTCGTTATCGTAAATATTACGATACGATATTTTTACGATACATTTACTTCAAAATTTTTAAATTTTTACTCTTTCGGTTGAAACGAAACGCATAACGTGTCAATTTCTGAACGCTTCGCATCGCATCCGTCACTTTTGGCATTGACAGTTTTAAGCAGGCAGGCAGGACTGATACACAGTGATGAGAGAAACCGACATATGGGAAAAAACTTAAATATGTTGTGTTTTCTAAATAAGAATTTGCCAGTTATAAATTGCGACTACAATTAAAATTAATTAATAGTCAGTAAATGTAACAAATAGTAACAATTAAAATAAAAGTTAATGATAAAAATTGATAAAATTAATAAATATATTGATTAAAAATGCATACCTTTTTTTATACTTTTACTTTACTTAGTCTTACAATAATAACATACAACAAAGCTTCCAATAAATTCATCAAAATGGTATTAAACAAATATCGTATTGCATTCGTATCGTAATTCGTTATCGTATTTGGCCATTACGATGTATTCGTCATTTGTATTGGTATCGTAATAGCCGTATCGTTGCATCCCTATTAATTATTATAATTATCCTAATTATTAAAATTATAAATTTAAATGAAATTTGATATGGATATAGTTTGATACCCAGGGAAGGACATAGGATAGTTTTTATCTAGAAAGTTCCACGGGGAACAAAGCCCACAGGCACAGCTAGTAATAGATAAAGAACGCTACCGTTTCATTTAAGAGGGGACTAAGGAAAGCACCTGTCGCCTCTTACAACGCCTTTGAGAGAAAAAACGATGGTAATGGTAACAGACAGTGACGTACACCGATATTTTTAAAAGGGTAGGCACGAATCTTTTACGAGAACAGCTGCATAACAAGCAAAATACATTTACGCTTGTATCCGATATTATTTAGAATGGCACAGGGTAGACAATTTCTATACGTCTTATTATAAAACGCTGACTAACTTTGTTACTATGTATAAACCATTATCCGACCAAAATAAGTTGACATTTTCAGATGAGACAGTGACATATTACTAGATGTCAACTTGATTTGGTCGGATAATGGTTTAAACCTAGTAACAAAGTTGGTCATCGTTTTAAAATAAGACGTACACCGTCTTATTATAAAACGCAGACTATCTTTGTTACTAGGTTTAAACCATTATCCGACCAAAATAAGTTGACATTTTCAGATGAGACAATGACGTATTACTAGATATCAACTTATTTTGGTCGGATAATGGTTTAAACGTAGTAACAAAGATAGTCTGCGTTTTATAATAAGACGGTGTACGTCTTATTTTAAAACGAGGACTAACTTTGTTACTAGGTTTAAACCATTATCCGACCAAATCAAGTTGACATTTTCAGATGAGACAGTGACATATTACGAGATATCAACTTATTGTGGTCGGATAATGGTTTAAACCTAGTAACAAAGTTAGTCTGCGTTTTATAATAAGACCGTATGTGTCGGTATGAAATGCACGCTACTGGTGACAGATGTATTCTACACTGCCAGCACCCTTTATTAAAACTTACCTCATCTTCCCCGAACCTCGACTGCTGCTCAGAGTTCACCATATCCTTCCACTACGTGGCTCCAGAGCAAATGTACATGTTTGAATACTTCGTCTACCACCTGCGGCCCTACGGCATCCGGGTCGGTGCAGAAGACCTGCCCAAGATACTGAGGGATCAATCCTCAGAAGAATGATAGGAAGACGAATTGGTACCTAAATCAACGAAAAAGCAATGCCGCAATAATGCCCCTTTCCCACAGGCACACCACAATTTTACCGAATTTGTAGTAACCTTCTTTTTGTAATCTCACTTCTTGGCGTTCGTCCGACAAGTTTTTTAGTTATTTTACAAAAATAAATAACAAACTTGTCGAGTACCCGTGATATCGAGTACATATTTCAATAAAGCGACATAAGACAGCATATTTATCTTCTTCTTGTTATCGTGTATGTTAGTGACTAACACTAGTGTCAGAGTTTTTAAACAACCCATATTTATAAGCATACGTGATAAGCACAAAGACATATTTTTAAGCAAATAATTTAAGTTGTTTTAACGCATCACGTATCAACTGGACATGTAGATATACTCTGCAATAATCAAATAAATTATCCATTATCCCGTCGCCACTCCTAGCCAGAAGACTGTGATGGATCGAACCAGATGCAATGGGTTTCATTAGTACCTACCTTTATGGTCGTTATAAGACTCATATTATAATTGGTGAAACTTCGCACCCAGAAGTTCTTTTGATCATCTATGAAATTTCGTCACTTCATAGTAAATTAACCAAGTATAGTTAGATTTTCAGAGACATATACAATCTTATTATAAAACGCAGACTTACTTTGGGACCTAGTTTAAACCATTATTTACCCTCGTGAAGTTGACAGTTACAAAAGATGAGGTGCCGTAATACGGGGTGGGCTTCTTATTTTGGGCGGATAATGGTTTAAACCAAGTAGTAAAGTTAAACCGCGTTTAAACATAAGACTGATATGGTTTTACTTAGAAAAGTGTGACGGTTACAATAAAAATCTTAATAAGTTTCGAAAAGTTTTTATTTCAATAAATATTTATAATATATACAAAATAAATTTCTAGTTTTATTTTAACATAAGTTTCTCTTACTATGAAAACTCACACAAATTTTAATGAAATACTTTTAATGTTCTTAATTAAGTTAATCATTCACAAAATCTTAATTCTTATGGACTAAATAATGTTAGTCCTTATTATAAATACTCACGTATAGAGTCAGCTACTGCCGACATGTTTCGACCTCATCCGGAGGTCTTCATCAGGCGAATGTGACTCTATACGTGAGTAACCCGTTCACTAAGTATAATAATGTCTGTATCTTACGTTAGTTTAAATCAAAAATGTTAGTCCTCCTCGGCAAAGTCGCAGACTGATCTCGCAAACGTGCTATCATGAACGATAGGACGTTTATATAAAAGTTGGCGAAAGTCTGGGAGACACTGGACCAACCAGCACAAGGCATTTTGAAACGGTAATTTCAGGGTTCGGAGAAACCGATTAATAGAACCTATACAAGCTACCCAACATCACCTTCACGGATTGGTCAGGGCTTTTTTTAACATGTATAAGTAAACTCGTACTGCATCGAGCCATGCATATTGAAATTACGCCCTTACACTCCAGAATGCTGTTGTTTATACACGGTGAATTTTCATTAGTTTTGAAGTGGAAAGCCACTTCAAAGGATCGTTAGTAAGACCTAATTAGATAGTCAAAATAAAAATTCTGTAACAAAAAATGTTGACTAAAACTCGAAAGTAAAATCGTGAGATCAAATAGTAGTGTCACCGCTAGACGCTGCCGGCTAGAGGACATCGACCGCACGCGGCAATTTTGGACGGGCGCGTAAGCGTAACTACGTAATCTCGATCGAAAATCATTTTCGCAACTTTTTTATCATAAGTCATACACAAATTTAAATTACGTATATGGATAGAGGAATTTATTTA
Organism: Acrobasis consociella; assembly: GCA_963555685.1. Taxonomy (NCBI): domain Eukaryota; kingdom Metazoa; phylum Arthropoda; class Insecta; order Lepidoptera; family Pyralidae; genus Acrobasis; species Acrobasis consociella. Next base: position 4,215,353 of record OY743118.1, read on the forward strand.
CTATACGACATTTTTTTTCCAAAACCAATGAAAAGTCAGCATGTATGTGCCATGTGTACTGCACTAAGAGTTCACTTTGAAAGATTGATCCTTCTACCGTCCTCGATTGCAGGATTAATCCCTTAGTATCTTGGGCAGGTCTTCTGCACCGACCCTGATGCCGTAGGGCCGCAGGTGGTAGATGAAGTATTCAAACATGTACATTTGCTGTGGAGCCACGTAGTGGAAAGATATGGCGAGTTCTGAGCAGCAGTTGATCCCCTGGGGAAGATGAGGTAAGTTTGAATGAAGTGCTTGTAGTGCTCGCCGTGTAGAATACATCTGTCACCGTAGAGTGCATTTCACTCAGACACATAGAATTTGTCAGTCACAGCAGTCGAGACCCTGGAGAGAAAGGATTTGTAAATGAGGTGCTAAGGAGTGCCGTGTGGTTTCCGGCAGAGTAGAATAGGGCCACTCCAAGTCCTCTCGTGAATGTCGCAGACGGCGACTAAGGAAATACAAGCTAAACAAAGCTTTATAAACCTCAATGATACCTCTCCAACCCGTCTGGCCAGCGTAGGCCAAGTCCTCTGACTGCTCTGGCCAAGTTTGGCTCTGGTAGTAGAGAGAGGGTCGTGCTCCAGCAGTGGAGACAAAAAGACCTGATGATGATGATGATGATGATAAAATGAGCTGCTGTACTTGACGTGTGGCGATGGCAGAGTAGAAAACACTTTGTCACCATCACCACCACTTTTCTCTTGTAGGAAGCCTCTTCCACTAAGGGAAATCCTACTATCCTACTAATATTATAAATGCGAAAGTGAGTTTGCGTATTTGTTTTTTTGTTTGTTACCTCTTCACGCTGAAACTACTAAACCGATTTGGATGAAATTTGGTATGGATATAGTTTAAGACTCGGGGAAGGATATAGGGTACTCTTTATTCCGAAATTCCAACGGGGAGCGAAGCCCGCGGGTACAGCTAGTAATATGATAAATAGGTAATCGATGTTTTATGTGTAACAACTTTATACTATCTCCTGCAATCACAATTATGGGCAGATCCGCACATTATTGGGAGAAGCCTTGAAACTAGCAGTTGACCGAACCAAAGATAATATAATTACTGTCGCGAACGAGATAGATGTAGAATATTCGCGAGTAAGAACTCTGCTGGCGAGATAGACTTGGAATGTTCGCGAGTGGAATCATGCAAGCGAAACTAGGCCTTATATTCTTACAACATAAAGGCTAGAGTTCTTTGAATGGTCGTCGGCTTAATCGCACTCACACATACATACCGGCGTCTCGATGTTTCCCGTCAATCGAAATACATTCGTCAAGAAATGAGAATATTCGAGAAAAGTGTAGACCTCTGTATCGGCGCATATAAAAAGGCGATCGAGTGCGCGTCCCGCCAGTTCAATACGAGCTACGAAAGCGATAACTTCGAAGCGAACCGAAGCGAAGGAAACCTATCTCAGTGCGACAAGTGGAAGTACCTGCGACTACTTTGGCGAGATACCTGGACCTCAGCTGCTACGCGAATTGGACTTGGACATCAGGAAGACCATCTTCACGTGTCAACCTTTGGGTTCCGTAGTAAATAAAAAACCCTCATACGAACTTTGGCGTTTTACTCCAAATCTCGAACCCAGTTTCGTAACATTACTAACGTAACAGATACCCAACGCCATAGAAACTATTGGAGGGCCCGTAAGTAGGCAATACTTTTGTTGCGGATAGGCACACAGAGATGGCAGTACCCACGACTAGCAAAAAAGTGACAAAGGAAGTGTTGAACATGCTTTCAAAATATTTTTAAAAGTCATATTTGATTAATAAGTGTAAGTACTAGTTTATTTAAATAATAAGAATAAAAGATTATAATGTTTGAATTATTACCATAAAGCACGGTACCATCTAGTGGTAAGCAGTTGCCTCTCTGCCTAAGAGCCTGTGTCGATGAGTCAAGTGCGCCTCGTCAGAGGAGTATAGTATTCGTTGAGTGCGCCCGCGCATCGACGTGGGGCGTATATTTTATAAGAGCAACGCGGGGTGAAGGCAGTGCGCGGGGTACGGAGGCTCAGTGCAGCGCTGCGACACGTATACAGACATTACTCAAAGCGTGCATAATGTAGTTGTTAAGTAATTATGATTCTGCCTTTTATCTTTTATCTGTTATTTATACGCAAACTTTCTTGACTGTTTTCTTTTCCTAGAGGTTGACTCAAAAGGAATGCTTTAGCATTAAGTCCACCTATCGTAGCTTATCTATACATATAATAAAACAGTAAAAAAAGTGTGTCTGTACATTAAATATATTTCCAAAAAAAATATTGGGGGCGATGGAGACGTAGTAATAGAGTAAGAATTTAAAAAAAAATGTCTGTCTGTTTGTCTGTTTGTACACGCTAATCTCCGGAAATACTGGACGGATTCGAATGAAACTTTTTTTGTTATATAGCTATTAAGGACGCATTTACAAAGAGACGCGCTTTTATTTTAGGTATTTAACTGTACTACTACATGCGTAGGGCATACGCACACAGCGACGCCCGCTTAGCTGAAATCTACAGGACTAACACATCTTGATACTTTTAATATTTTTTGTATAATAATTTAAATTCATTGAAGTTTAATTTATTTTTGTATAAAATATTTATTTTACATTAGTTTTTTTATTCTGTACTAGCTCATGCCTGCGACTTCGTTCGCGTAACTGATTTCAGTATAGAGGTTATATTAATTTATAGTAAATATTTTTGTAACATCGATATTTATTAAGTTTCCGTACCCAAAGGTTAAAAACGGGACCCTATTACTAAGACTCCGATGTCCGTCTGTCTGTCACCAGGCCGTATCTCATGAACTGTGATAGCTAGACAGTTGTATTTTTAGCAGATGATGTATTTCTGTTGCCGCTATAACAACAAATATTAAAAACAGAATAAAATAAATATTTAAGTGGGGGGGTCACGGTACCCTTAGTGCGCGAGTCCGAATTGCACTTGGACGGTTATTTTTAATTGGCATACCTAGTAATTATTATACGAGTAGTGATTTAAAAACTACTAAAACTAGAACTAAAAGCGAAATTTCGGATTATTCGAATAGGTATATACCATAAAATAGGTTAGATGAGATGAGATTTTTGAACAAGCGATGTTCTCACAGTCTACTTGAACAATCCGGCGTTTGTTTGTATGTATATATGTACCTATATACATTTGTATGTACGCATATGTCGCAGTTGAATTGTATAATCCGTTGTTATTCAAAAACTCTAGCTGTTTGACAATTAAATACAGCTCGGTTTTGTAAAACAGCTGAAAATATTTCAGCTCGATTGTCAATGAGTTACGTAATTACGTTTAACAAAACAGCTAGCGTTGAGATAGCATACAAGGTTACCATTATTAAATAAAACTGTGTTACCAAACGAAATAATATATGAGGAGACAATAGTTGTTCTTTATTATTTTTATATTACTCGTGGGATTGAAATAAAACCTCAATTCAACTCCTTACTAAATAATTCAGTCTCCAACATCATAAAACACCTATGAAGAATGATAATCAGCTCGATGCAATTGGATAAGAAATATAGAAATTTTGTAAACCCGACAACTCAATGGCGCAGCGATTTCTTACGGCCAATTGATCCACGTGAATTTTCCATCTTGCCGGAAGGCGGGCGTCGAAATAACAATATGGGATCCAAGCTAAAGGTCTGCTTTTTTTTTACAATCTTTTGCACTCTGAAATCACAAACGATGCCCCCGATGTCTCTCGATAAAAACAGCTTAGTCCCGGAACGCGACGAAGAATTTACTTTATAGGAGGCCATATTTGTTGTTATGACACTGACACTTCACAAGCCACAAGACCCACAAGTGGCAGAATTCCGAAATAATCGTTCTACAATCTTACGTTAGCTATTTTGTTAAACGAAACATATTGGACGTTCTAGCTGAATGATTTTCAGCTATATTACAAAACCGAGCTGTAATGCCAAACAGCTAGAGTTTTTGAATAACAGCGGATTATACAATCCAACTGCGACACATCTTATACCTTTAAACGAGCAATTCTTGTATGTATATATATTTATTTATAAATTTCTGTGATCTCGAAAACGGCTCTAACGATTTCGCAGAAAATTTGTATATGGGGGTTTTTGGGGGTAAACTATCGATCTAGATTAGTTTTATGTTTGGGAAAACGCGTGTTTTCGAGTTTTCATGCGTTTTTCTTTCCACGCAGAATATGGTCGCAAATTTCGGCGCGCCGGCCGCCATCGGCTTAGCTCAGTGGTTAAGGATGCTGACCGCTAGAAAGAGTGTTACGGGTTCGAATCCCACTCGGTGACTTACTTTTTTTTTATGTTCAAGTTTATATATAATTTTTTATTTTGTACTGTTTTTAGACAGGTTTAAAAAAAAATAGATGTAACTGACCGAGCAAAGCTCGGTCACCCAGGTACTATATGTTTATTCGACGATAACTCTAGTAGTTATCGGTGTTTCATACAATTTGGTAGGCATGTAGAAGCAGCCAAAAGAATTTTTTAGTCTAAATACCGAACACAAATCTGTCAAGGGGTTGCCGAGATATAGGATTCGCAGTTACAGTTAAACTAATTAAGTTTAAGTATTAAACTGATTTTGATCTACACTTTTATTGGACTCTACCAAAGTCTTCAAATTACTATGACTGGTAAGCTTACTTCTGAAATAAGAGTACCGGAATCAAGTAACAATTAAAGTTTAAATTAGACCTATAATTGATAGCTAATTGAAAATAACGAGTAAGAATCATACATACATTCTTGCCTTTTCTAAGTTACTTCTAATTGCACGAAGGTTTTTGCGATTCATTCCGAATGCCTTAGACCGTGGCATCTAAAAAAATAATTAAGTATGAAGAAAAATTGTTCAACGTGTAAAAATAAAGCTGACAGGCATCAAACACCACTCTTACATTAAATCATCATCTGCAATAAAATGACGTAAATCCCATCGAGTTACGATGGGGTTACGTCGTTTCCATCCATTCCATCATCAAGACTCTGGACTTCATCTAGGACTAGAGTACTAGTGAAGGCAAACCAAACAAGCCCAAACTCGACCGGATTGCATGGTTTCGTTACAGAGTTCCTATAGAAATCTAGCGGCTCCATCATCAGGACTCTGGGGATTCATCTAGGACTAGAGTACTAGTGAAGGCAAACCAAACAAGCCCAAACTCGACCGGGTTACATGGTTTCGTTACAGAGTTCCTATAGCAATCTACCGGCTCCATCATCAGGACTCTGGACTTCATCTAGGACTAGAGTACTAGTGAAGGCAAACCAAACAAGCCCAAACTCGACCGGGTTACATGGTTTCGTTACAGAGTTCCTATAGCAATCTACCGGCTCCATCATCAGGACTCTGGACTTCATCTAGGACTAGAGTACTAGTGAAGGCAAACCAAACAAGCCCAAACTCGACCGGATTGCATGGTTTCGTTACAGAGTTCCTATAGCAATCTACCGGCTCCATCATCAGGACTCTGGACTTCATCTAGGACTAGAGGACTAGTGAAGGCAAACCAAACAAGCCCAAACTCGACCGGGTTACATGGTTTCGTTACAGAGTTCCTATAGCAATCTGCCGGCTCCATCATCAGGACTCTGGACTTCATCTAGGACTAGAGTACTAGTGAAGGCAAACCAAACAAGCCCAAACTCGACCGGATTGCATGGTTTCGTTACAGAGTTCCTATAGCAATCTACCGGCTCCATCATCAGGACTCTGGACTTCATCTAGGACTAGAGTACTAGTGAAGGCAAACCAAACAAGCCCAAACTCGACCGGGTTACATGGTATGGTTACAAAGTTCCTATAGTATACCTTCCGACTTCATCATCATGACTTATCTTGATTTAGGACTGCAGTCTACTAGTGAAAACTTGGTTTGAAAAGTATAGCTTCCAAGTAACAAGTTAATGGCGGGCAGTATGTGTTGGAAGCATTTAACCTTTTTTGTAGATATCTGACTTGTATAAAAAAGAACTGTTTATGATAGACTATATGTGAAGTTGTCAAATAAATTTCCACAAGATAAATTTTCGTAAGACACACTGAAGTACTAACGAAGTAAAAATAAATAGATACTTTTGCGTATCAAAACCAGTTGATCTAACTAAGTCTTCCTATCTGCACAGCGATGTATTCGTCTGCGGAATTTTGCTCCCGAGCGACACAGAGGCGTCTTTTCACAATGGCGCACAGGCGCTGTCTGACGTTCCGTTTGAAATGTCCGTCACTTTATAGTATAGAAAAACGAAAGACTGAAACTCATAATTTTTATTTTGTACAATTTTTGCCGAAACTTTATAATTTTTTTAAAGCAATCAATTGATGATTATCTGATTTACATGCTTGTATTTTTCTTTTAAAGAATAATCCTCAAATTCCTTAGGTTTTTTGTACCGAAACCTTACCCTGTTTTTGTAGTTTTCGCGAGAAGAGGCTAGGAAAAACTAATTTTATAGCATTAAAAACGACTTTTTACACAAAATCAAATACACCGAATTATAGTAAAAGGTTTACTGTACCGTTTAGTATCCGCAATACTTTATGAAGTACAATGAATTTATCAGAAAATGTTCCGACAAACGACGAATTTTATTAATTTTTGTAAACACGTCCTTAAGCCTGGGCAACATATAGGGTATAAATGATTTTGGAAAATGGAACGCCTGATGCAGAACCATAATGGTCCAGCTAAATTATAAGAGATATAAAAATGCCGCCTTAGTAAAAGTTGTTCAGCATGATGAGCATTTTCCAGAGACATAAAGTCCACGCGAACGAAGTCGCGGGCTTCGGCTAGTAGCTCAATAAAGCTTTTAAATAAAAACAAAAAAGAAATAGGGACCGCAGCGTCACAGTACTTACAGCTCCTGTAGTATAGTAGACATAACTCCAGTACCACATGCCATTTCTACGCCCAAGTAAGTGGGTGTGGGGCATGAACGGGAAGAATCGTTCCCGGAGGAACGTGTCCCGGGAATCCATCGCTTTCACGCCGACATTGTACAAACATTCGCCTGAAATTATAAATATTTTGTTTGTTTGTATTTTTGTATGCCGCGAATATTTTTGGTGTTCTTAGTGAAAACTTCTTTAGGGCCTTCGCTAAAGTTACGCGGCAGGTTCGGTCTATCTCTGTCACAAACTCTAAATGCGAAAGAGACAGCAGAATCCGTCGCGGGTCACCTGTCTCTGTCGCACGTAGCGTTTGTGACAGAGATAGACTGAACCCGCCGCGTGCGCCCGCGTAACTTAGCGGAGGCCCTTAGGCGCGTTGGGCGTTTTTTGAGATGGAAAAAAATCATTGAACTTGCGACATGTTACCGACACCAAGTTTTTACTTCTGTCGGCACTCCCGGAATGCCACTGTTTTTAGGGTTCCGTAGTAAGCAAGGAACCCTTACAGTTTCACCATGTTTTTCTGTCTGTCTGTCTGACCGTCCGCTTACATTTACTTAGAGACTATAAGTAAGGCAATTGTATATTAATCATGCCGAAGAAGTGGTAAAATTCAATCTTGTTTTTTTTCTTCTAGTCAATTACATGTTTACACATTTTTTGTCGCGTGTATTCGTAACTACGGAACCCTTTGCGAGTTGGTCGGTTATTTTATTGTTACTTCTTTGTCATAGACATGCAATGTGCTTTATAAAACACCGCCAGTAGTTCACTCGTCAAAGTTTCAAGGAAGACTCACCAATTTGTACGTCTTCCGAGGTAGAAACTTGCGTGCACAACTCTGGCGTAGGCAGGGCCATAGTCACAAATCTCTCGAGTGCAGCCTTACTTAGAACGTATCCTGCGCCGCCGCTCATATACCCCTGTAAAATAATGTGTATTTAACCTTTTTACCGAGAACGGATTTATCCGTCAAATGTTGTCGTGCCCATTTGCCGGATATATCTGTCAAAAAATGCTCGTATTGCAATCCTTTTTTGGCTGTAGGTTAGTATTCATTTTAGATTAGATTCGCCCCGTGGTGTTACCCGCTGAAAAAGTAGCCTGTGTTAAATCAGATTGTCAGCTCCTGCATACCAAATTTTATCTAAATTGGTCTAGTCGTTAGCGCGTAAAGAAGTTGTATAAACATACTACATACACACACACACACACACACACACACACACACACACACACACACACACACACAAACTTTCGCCTTTATAATATTAGTGTGGATTACTAAGCCTCGCTTTGGAGTCACGACACTGTCAGTCTCGCGGTGAAAGGGTATTTCAGATTAAGAAGCCGGCGGACCGCCCGTACAAATGCAATTCGAGGCTAGCGGCAAAGTTCGTTAGAAACACAGGTTAGAAATATCGCTATCTCCGTCGCCGCATGCAAGTAGCTCGGAAGCCATGCGCCGCGCCGCCCGCGCCCCGCGCTCTCGGCGGTGTGTAAGTGTGCGTGCGGCGTCGGCGTGCTTTGTTGCAGCCGTGTTTGTGTGCAACAGTGCCGCAATATCTTGTCTACTTATAAGTTTTTCATTTATTAGGGTTCCGTAATAAACAAGGAACCCTTATAGTTTCGCCATGTCTGTCTTTCTATCCGTCCGCGGTTTTACACAGAGATTATAAGTACTAGAAAGTTGTAATTTGGCATAAATGTACCTATATTAATCATGCCGAGAAAGTAGTAAAATAAAGTGTGCATCTTCATAAGTCGCAAACTAGCAGCATGATTGGATTGCACACACCTACATATTCAAAATACGAAAAATTTCGTAGGTTATCAATTTTGTATAAACACGCTCAGAGACACTTACACTAAATTAACAAAAATAGTAATAATGAATTATAAGCCATACATTGATCGGCTTACGTTTGTTAAACATTATAACCTAATCAGATAGGTATTTAATTCGTTTCATAGTTTTATAGCTGTACTAGCCCAAATTCTCACCCAACGCCACTGCTACTTAGCCCTAATAGTATTTTTTGAAACTTCGCTAATTCTACTGCAGTTAATTTTATACATTTTATACAAGTCCATATACAATCTCTGAGTTAAACCGCGAACGGACCGAAAGACAGAATTGGCGAAACTATAACGGTCCTCGTTTACTACAGAACATGAAGTGTATAAGCCTTTAACCATTTATAATCATGTAACTCAATCTATTATTGCATTATACGTTCACCTTCGATCGCATACAGTTGTTTCTTTTGTCACCTTACCGTAATTTACCACTGTAAAGCTTGAACAAAACAAAAGCCTCGCGACTGCCAGCGACGCCAAGTCGCTTTTCTGCGTGCATTTCTTATATACAGAAATAAAGGTGACTATACTCCATTTGGTTAGGTATTTAAATAAATGTAAACAATCATGTCTTTTTATTGAAATATACACTTTATAAATCAATAATTTTGCTAATTACAAAGTAATTAAGTTATCTACACTAATATTATAAAGAGGAAAGATTTGTTTGTTTGTTTGTTTGATTGTATTGAATAGGCTCCGAAACTACTGGATCGATTTTAAAAATTCTTTCACTGTTGGATAGGTATGTTATCCCTGAGTGACATAGGCTATGTATGTACCACGGGCGAAGCCGGGATGGACTGCTAGTAAATTATAAATTACATAATAACTTTGTAATTTGCAAAGGTATTTATTTTTATAAAGTGTATATATTCCGGTGTGAGTTGAGCCTTGATTAAGCTGTGATGCGGCTCCACAAGATAGCTTCATATATCAAAACTAACGTGAGTTACGAGAACACAGACATTATTAAAATTAGTTTACTGGTTACTCGCGTATAGTCAGCTACTGGCAACACCGGCACCGGCCGAGCCGGTGTGACACACTCATGTGTCGCGAGCCGGTGCGGTGTACGAGCCTATAATCACATTCACAGGCCTCCGGATGAGGTCCAAACTTGTCGGCAGTAGCTGACTCTATACGTACTCGTAAGTAACGCCTTCGAATAAGGTGAAACATAAAAAAATGTATCTACGCACATATCATAATTTCTGTAAAATGCGTTCAGAAACCATAGGTAATGACCAGCATTACTAACCAGTAGGAATTAACGGAGACATAATAATAACATTACCTCCTGAAATCAATAGGTAATGAGTTTAAATTTGGAACAGCTCTCAAATTCAAATGGGTGTCTATTTTAGTATCTATAGATATTAAAACAGTTATCAAGACGAATGCATAATTCAGTATATTTTTCAATATAAATCGCATGACGTTTGATCTCGAGTGACACAAGAATAGGGGCGTTCATTCGTTTGTCTATGATTGAAAAAAAAAGACAGATGAGTTGTCATTTGTTTGTTGATGTTTTACTGTTTACGAGTGTTTTAAAAAGTTGAAACGAATTATGTTCACTATGATAATTATTTGTGTAGATAAAGTAGTGTATGCAACTATACATAATAAGGCATTCCAACACTCATGTGATGTTATAATCTTCTCCTTTTTGGAAATCGGTAAAAAAATTGATATACGAGTAGCAAAACAGGGGGTTACTCCATAAAACAATACGTTAGTCGTACGATAGTGACGTCCTATTTTTATGTCAAACTAATTTAGACTTTATCATCATACTTTAGTGCTCAATGTTGCTTGACACTGAATCGCGGATACGCAGTAACGTCCGTCTTGCGTACCGCTTTTGGAGTAACCCCTCAGTTTTTCTGCTTAGGTTCTAGGCAATCTTCAAACAAACCTGCGGAGTATATTTTTTATAGCGGTGTCCAAAATAGATTGGTTCACTGGTATTGTAATCGGCCAACAGGTATCGAAGATTTTCCACCACCACATACCTGACAATAGATACACACCCTTATGCAAAGATACGCTCATTACACGGGGGGTTACTAAAAAGCAGTACTCAAGACGGACTTTACTGCGTATCCGCGTTTTAATGTTGTGGCGACCTCTATGCCACTACGAGGAACTAAACACCACAAACAACAAATGAACGCAGCAATACCTAGTTCACAAGAATCATACGAGATGGCGCCAGCAGATTCTACAACTCGATCTCAGAGTTCTGGTTGCAACTGACTATATATACAACCTCCGACAATACACCGTCGGAGTGTTAGTTGCTTATGTGTTGATGCGCTTGCGTATGCTACCATAGTACGAGCCCCCATACTACAACTCGCTTTCCGCACGCCGTGTCACTGTAGTTTCGCGAGATTCTACAGTGCCCGGCCCCTACGCTTTTTTTGCGCAGGCAGGGATAGCCTTTAGCGGAAATCGTGCCCGGGACGTCGGTCTGATTTTCCCATCCCCCCCTAGTAGCCGGCCTCCCACCAGCGGGTCTCACCGGCGAAAAGGGGTTAGGGTAGTCGGCCTGCGCCCTGAGTGGCTGCTGAAGGCAACTCCCCGCCCGCGCTGCTTTCGGGGTCCGGAAATGGACCCCATCTATGAAGTGGACGAGACGGAGCCCGGATCCCCGCGCCCCGCCTCACCTGAAACGTACGCGACATTCGCTACGCCCGATGCTGCCCCCGCGCCTACCCCGCGGCTTTCGCCAAGGGGATGGTACGAGCGGGACATAGTAATGTTGGGGAGAATTGCCGCCACCGGGACCCTATCTGAGGGCCTAACCCGGTGGATGGCAATCTATCTAAGGCTGCAGCTGAACGAGCTGGGCGGCACATCGCCCACCATCGAGGACGTCACCGCCCTCGATTTCGCTCGCCGAGGGATCATCACCCTCCCTCCGATTGCCACACCAAGGAGGACTATATTAGCCTCCCTGTTGAAGCGCCCCCGCAGCCCAGAAGGCGAACACGCCTTGGACGTCAAAAAGCCACGCGCTCTAGACGTCCTGCAGGAGGAGGAGACCTCCGCCTCCGCATCGGCGGCCTCGTCGACCACGTCTGGGTCACTCCCGGACTTGTCCACGCTGGACCCCCCCGCGGACCTCACCGCCCTCGTCGCCGCCTCCAAATCGGACCAGAAGCTCGAAGCGCGTCCTACGGGCATCCCCCTGCCTCAAAGGGACCCCCGCCCGAGGAAGGGCTCTTCCCAAGCGCCGCCGGTGGCGCGGGCCTCGGTGGCCTCCGCGTCGCGCCCGTTACCGAGCGCGCCCCGCGCGAAACTCGCGGCCCCCTCCGCAGGGGTTGACCCGCGCCGCGTGCCGCAGCCCGGTGCTGCGGCGTCGTCGTCGCTGTCGCGCCCCGTGCCTGGCGCGTCTCGCCCTCAGTCCGCGTCCGCGGCCTCCACCGCAGGAGTTGACCCGCGCCGAGTGCCGCAGCCCGGTGCTGCGGCGGCGGCCGCGCGCCCGCCTGCGCCTGCCCAGCCTTTTGTGGCGCCGACGCCCTCGTTCGCGCGCGTCACCGCAGGCACCCACGCACCTGCCGCACCAAACCCCGTCATCGCCGGGCCACCTCGGGTCGCCCCCACTGCCGGCACCCCCGCATCCATCCCCACCACTGCACAAGGTGGGTCGCATCGGGTCGCCCCCTCTACCAGCACCCCCTCGCCCGCTGTACTGCACAGGTTGGCGCCGTCCCCTCGGGTCACCCCCGCACCCCGCACCGTACAAAGCGGTGTGTCGCCGTCGCTCCCTCGTGACACCGCCGCACAGAGCAGTTGGGTGTCGTTCCCTCGTGGCACCCCCACTGCACCTTCTGCCAAACATCAATTAATGGGAAAACCAGCGAGCCAGGCGAACGCGCGCTTCCCCCCGCAACCACAGCAAAGGACCGGAGGGCAACCACACTCAACGGCCCAACAACACGCTGCCCCCAGCGGCCATCTAAGTACCCAGCCGGACCGATCATCAGCGGGATCGGCAAGAGGGGCGCCCCCCAACCAGCCCCAACAAGACGGACCCGCGCAACAAAGCGCAACGGCCCCCAAGAAAACGAGATACCCGCGGATAGTGGTTGAGCACCTACCTAACTGGGCCACCCACTTCCGCGAACTGGCCAGCACTCTTGGGCGCTCGCCTTCCGCCCGCCCTCTCGGTCGAGGGGTGAGTTTTACGCCGGCTGACGAGCAGGAATACCGGCTCGTCCAGTCCTACCTGACTAAACTGGAAGCAGAGGCCGGCGTCAGCTGGTTCTGCTACTCACTCCCGGCCGAACGCCAGCTGAAGGTGGCGATAAGGGGGTTGCCAGCAGACACCGACGAGAGCGACATCAGGGACGCCCTCGCCCAGCAAGGCCATGAGGCAGAGGCCATCAAAGGCATCCGGGGTAGGGGAGATCGCCCTGGATGCATCTTCTTCTGCCTCATAAAGAGGGCAGCTAACGCCGCATCCATCTACGGGATAACCGAGCTGCTGCACATGCCGGGGATCAAGATTGAACCCTGGCGAGGCAAGCAGGGGCCCGCCCAGTGCCATAGATGCCAGCTATTCAGGCACTCCTCCGTGAACTGCCACCGGCCGATCGCCTGTGTGCGATGCGGAGGCCCCCACAAGGCGGCCGACTGTGACCGCCTCAGAGACCAGCCCGCAACCTGCGCCAACTGCGGGGGGCCGCACCCCGCAAACAACACCTCTTGCCCCATTTTCAAAAAGGAGGCAAGAAATAAGCGCGCCGGCCCGGTGGCACGCACGGGCTCTGCCCCAACGCCGCGTCCAGCCACGGAGGAGACGACAGGGGCTTCCTTGATGGCCCCCGCAAACGCCCCCACAGCTAGAGGAGCAGAGCTGCCCAAGAAAAAGAAAAAGAAGAAGAAGAAAGCAGCCGCCGAGAGCTCTGCTCCGGTACCCGTAGATGGCCAGCCCCAGGCCCCACAGGCCCCCCAGCCACAGCCACAACTCCCCATGATGCCAGCCCAGCAGTGCCAGATGCTCTTCCAGGCGTTCCAGTCCCTTGCGGCTATGACCCCCGACCAGCTGGCCGCGACGGGTCTTCTCAGAGGCGTCCCCCCCACTCCATACTAATATGGATAGAGGCCCTCTGAGAATAGTCTACTGGAACGCCGAGACCCTCAACAAGAAGAAGCTGCTGCTGACGAACTTCCTCCGTCAGCAGCGAGTGGACGTTCTGCTGGTCAGCGAGACCCATCTCCGGGAGACTGATGTATTCAAGATCCCGGGATACATCAGCTACCGTAAGGACGAGAAGTCCCCCGTCGACGGCAGGCCTTACAGAGGGCTAGCGGTGTTCATCAGGAGGAATGTCGTTCACCAGGCCATTCCCTACAAGGAGTTCCAGACGATGTACGCGTTGGGCGTACTCGTCAACGTCGCCGGCCAGGAGCTGCGGCTGTTTGCGACCTATGTGCCGCCCCAAAACGCCCCGCGCCAGAAAAAGCTGGACCCCAAGGAGCTACGCACTCTGCTGCACGACCCCACGCCGACACTTGTGGCTGGCGACTTCAACGCCAAACACACCGCCTGGAACTCCACGAGGGTGTGCCCTCGCGGGCGACTCCTCCACCAGGACTCTGTAGCCCATGACTACGAGGTGGTGGGCCCGGACGAGCCGACTCACTACAGCCCGAACGGCGAGCCCGACACCATCGACATCGTGGCCTACAGAGGACTACGAACACCGCCAAAACTGGAAGTCTACCTGGACCTGCCGTCAGACCACAGACCTGTCCTTCTCGTCCTACAGGACCTCCCGACGAGGGTCTCGCTGCCCAGCAGATCGACCAAAATCAGCTGGGCAAAGTTCGAGGAAGCGCTTGAGAGCGATAAGTCTAGGGTCGCTTTCAAGCGGGTCTCCACCGGCGAAGATGTTGAGCAGGCAGCGAGTGCCATCACTTGCAGCATCCGCGCCGCCCTTGAAGCCGCAACGCGCCCGGTCTCGGCCACGGCAAAGCCGGACCCACTACCCGCCGACATCAACAAACTGTTGGCCCAAAAGAGGCGGCTGCGGCGGCAGTGGCAAAGCACTCGCTGCCCCGCGCTCAAGACCCAGCTCAACAAACTGGTGGAGACCATCAAGGATCGCCTCAGCGAGCACGCAGCCAAATCGTGGGAGAACCACCTACTCTCGGTGGGCGGTGATATCCCCTCCGTTCACCGCCTTTGCCGGCAGCTATCGGGCGAGCCTCAACCCGTTCGACCGCTGCTGGCAGCCGATGGCCTCCCACGATTTAAAGCAGAAGATCGCGCCGAGATCTTTGCGGAACATCTGGAGCGTCAATTTACGCCGAACCCAGTGGCCGACCACGACCACTACCAGCTGGTAAATGAACACCTTCGAGCATATCTCGCGGAGCCGGTGACAGAAGAGGAAGATGCAGTGTTCTTCACGCCTGGCCAGGTTCTGCGTGTGATCCGAAGCCTGAAGCCCAGGAAAGCCCCGGGCGCAGACAACGTCACGAACGAGGCGCTACGCCACCTACCGCCAGTATTCATCACGGCGGTGACGCGCCTCTTCAACGGCATTCTGCGCTCGGGCCACTATCCCCAGGAATGGAAGACCGGCCGGGTCATCATGCTACCCAAGCCGGGCAAGAACCTGCAAAAGCCAGAAAGTTACCGGCCCATCACGCTACTCAGCGCGCTCTCGAAGGTGTTCGAAAAACTCCTGCTCGGCCTCCTGCTCCCGCACATACCCCCACGTGCGGAGCAGTTTGGGTTCCGGCCAGAGCACTCGACGACGCTCCAGATTGCAAGACTTCTTCACAAGATCTCGGCAGCGACCAATCGCAAGGAGCACGTGGCTGTGGTGCTCCTTGACAATGAAAAGGCGTTCGACAGGGTATGGCACGAGGGGCTGCTATACAAACTGTCGACAGCGCCAAACCCGATGTCCAGGAGGCTGCTCAGGATTGTGGCCTCCTTCCTCGAAGGCAGAAAGATAAGGGTGGCGGTCGAAGACGCCGTGTCATCAGAACGACCCGTGCGGGCTGGTGTCCCCCAAGGAAGCTGTCTGTCGCCTGCGTGCTACGCGTGGTTCACCGACGACATCCCAGTGGCCGGTCAGGCCCAACTGGCTCTCTTCGCTGACGACGCCGCGTACTTTGCGGTTAGCATGAACGCAAAGCACGCTGCCAAGAAAGTCCAGACAGCACTGGACGCCCTGCCTGACTGGCTCTCCAAGTGGAGACTGTCGGTGAACGTCAGCAAGACGCAGGCACTTATATCCGGGAGGACCCACCCACCGCCGCCCTTGAAGCTGTTCGGGGAAGACGTGCCGTGGCAGCAACACGTCAAGTACCTGGGGGTGCAGCTCGACAGACGCCTCAAACTGAGTGCCCAAGTCGACGGGACAGTGGCATCAGCGAAGACAGCCCGAGAGAGACTCCGCCCAGTGCTCTCCTCCCGCCTCCCGCTACGGACGCGGCTCGGGATCTACAAGACGTACGTGAGATCCCGCCTCACATACGCGGCCCCTGCGTGGTACGCATTCTGCTCGGAGACTAACAAACGTCGTCTCCGCGCCCAAGAAAACCTTAGTCTCCGAGCGATCGTCGGGGCCCCGCGTTACGTGAGGAACGCCGTGATCCACCGGGACTTGAAATGGGAGGGCCTGGACAACTTTGTCTCTCGGTTAGCGAGGGACATGTACTCCAAGGCGGACCGCTCGGCGCACCCCCATATCAGGGGGATTGCGCCCTTGCACGCCCGCCCACCGGACCGCAAGTACAAGCCCTCGCCCCGCGATGCCATCATCCCGTCGACAGCCGAGCGAGGCGCCGCTACAGCAGCGACGCCCGACCTGAACCCCCAGCATTGAGACACCCGACGTGGCCGCCACGGCCACTACCATGTGACCCGCCTGTAGTTGCAGGCGGCGGCAGCATTTCGCTGTAGAGGGCCACAGCCCTGATCAGCATCCCCACTTCCGCCTTCGGCGGAAGTTGGGAAGACTTACCACTTCCACACCGTCGGAGCCGCGGTTCCCCAGGCGCAACTCCATGCCTGGCGGGAAGATCTTCCCTTTATGGCGGTCGAGCATATCACCCCGCTACCGCTACAATGTCAAGCAACATTGAGCACTAACGTATGATGATAAAGTTTAATTTGGTGTGACATAATAAGACGTCACTATAAAACGACTACCTTATTATTTCATGGATTAACCCCCGAGTATACTATCACTTATATTCTTCTACATTTCTGCGCCAACACAAAAAAAACTCTGACACTAGGGTTAGTCACTAACACACACGATAAGAAGAACAAGGGTGATGGTGTGTGAGAAAATGGAAAAAGGAATTAAAATAGTGATGGGTTGCTAGACACATTGACTATTAACATGATTGACATCAATTTTGGTTTGACACTGAAACGCGGATACGTAGTAACGTCTCGCGTGCTGCTTTTGGAGTAACCCACTGGTTTGGGACTAATGGCAGACAATCAGTGTGAAGGTGATTTGTCCTTGTGAAACGAAGTTCCTTATTGCGCGTTGCGAAAGGGGGCTAGACGGAAAAAATTAAGACCAAAAGTTGTAACGACACTTTTTCCTATAGCTGTAAACCGTGCGGCTTGCGCGTGTTTCTCTGTCTGTCTGTCTCTCTCTCTCTCTCTCTCTCTCGAACTTCGTTCCATCCGGGTGTCCCTTGACACCTCTCAAGTTTTTTATATTTATATATCCTTCTAGACCATGTAGACACATAAATGATGCCTACATTACATAACTACAAGATTATACTTACAATCGTTATGCCGTTTTTCGTGTGTGTTAGTGGCCAACACTGGTGTCAGATTTTTCAGGCTGCCTAAAGGCATCTGGCATAACTTGACGACTGCCATACAATGATGACAGCCGGGACCAACGGCTTATACGTGCCTTCCGAAGCACGGAGGAGCTCGAGAAATTTTTTATGCCACTTGTAGTCACTATCCAAGTGCCAAATTATACCTTAATCATCTTAAGTCCGAACTTACGTGTCATCGTCTGCTTTGAGAAACCAGTCGGCATCCCTCCGATATTTCACGTAGACGTATCGAAAGGCCTCCATTGTTTTGCCCCAAAGGTAATCATAACCTTCGGTCACCGACAGTTTCACCGTTGGTAAAGACTCATCTGAAATCAAAGATTAGCGACATGTGTTTAGCAATGAAATAATTTTCAATGTTTAAGGTTCCTTAATGTTCACTCTGTGTATTATTAAAAATAAATAAACAATAACAATAAATATTAAAAACTAGAGGCAGCGCGCGGCTTCGCTCGCGTTATCCACATGAGTGAAGTCGCAGGCGTGATGCAATATAGCCTATAGCCTTCCTCGATAAACGACCTATCTAATACCGAAAGAATTTTTCAAATCGGGCCAGTGGTTCCTGAGATTAGCGCGTTCAAACAAAAAAACAAACAAACAAACAAACAAACAAACTCTTCAGCTTTATATATAAGTAAGTAAGTAAGTATGGATAACAATACGGTATTTTACTTAATTATTTTTATAATTTATATTAATATGTAACATAATCCAAAACCAAAAACAAACTGTTTTTTTAAACTGCCCAAAAATAAGTAACAGCGAAAAATCTATTTCGAAATTTACATTCAGCATCGAATATTAATTCTTGTGAAATTACTAGATTTAAATAATTAACCGTGCTTTACTAAAATCTATCAAATACTTGCCTTTTCCCGTGCTCATGAACAGCAGTATATTGCATCTCTGCCCCCAAGTCTCTTTTACATGTCTGGCTCTGATTTCGTGAGTTTTAGGATACGTCATCACCCAGCACAGCACCTTGACTTTACTCGCCAATGCATCAGCTACAGTTACGTCATCATCTAAGTGCGCTAAATGATCGTGTCGTTCAGGCATATCCTTATATTCAATAAAACGGGGATAACGTCGACGATTCCCACTTAGCTTTTTGTTTTTTCTTAATTTCTTTTCTGTTAATTTCGAATTTATCTCGAACTCTTTATTTTCTATGTTATATTTGGATATGTTAACATGAACAGGTTTTGTGTGTTTGTCATTCAAATTTGCCAGATATTCTTCATTATTTTGTTGGGCTAAAATGTCAAAAATGTTGTTTGTTGGACGCTGAACTTCTTTTTGCAGAATTTTCTGATTTTCTTCAAATTTTTGTGATCTTGGGGGATTATTTTCAATCCAAGCATCAAAAACTGAGATACGTTCGAATTCCTTTATTTGATTTAGTTGTTCGTTGTCTTGAATAGTTTCTGGATCTTTTGTACAACTTGATATCATTGAAGAGCCAAAACCTATACTATGCATTTCATTTTTTCTTTGTCCTTGATCGACGTCGTTGTCTAAGTTGTTCGAGGTGTCAGCGATAGAAGACTTAGGGATAAATATCTCTTGACTTCCCTGATCTGTTTCATAATTTTCAATTGAGGATTCAAAAACAGATAATCTTTGTGGTTCTTCTTGTTGATTTGTTAAATGGATGTCATCTGGTGGTATATTATATGGGCTTGGAATATTCGCTAGTTCAAGCACAGAGGTCTTTTTCATATTTTTCTGATATGCTTCATTATCTGTCTTGCCAGACGAAGCAAACTTGGACATACGGATAGGATCGGTTTTGATCTCTTTTTTCCCCTTGTTTAGTTTAGCAGAGATTGGAACTGACTGGGGAAGACGAATAGGGTAGAATAGCTCTTGCAAATCCAAGAATTGCTTTGTTGATACACTGAAAGAAAACATATTGTTATCTATATATGTATTTATTATAAAATATAGTATCGTTGAGTTAGTATCCCATAACACAAGTTTCGAACTTACTTTGGGGCTAGCTCAATCAGTGTAATTTGTCCCTATATATTTATTTATTTATTTATTTATATTAGGTCGCCCTGAACTCTCCATAGAAACCTGACTGAAGAATCACACGTAAATCACCTAATCGATAAACATGATAATAAAACTGCAGTGTCAGGCAATGCTTCAAAGCAACTCGAAAAAACTGACACCAGCTTTAGTATTTTTTTTTTTAATTTATCTTTACTGTCCCACTGCTGGGCAAAGGTTTCTCCCATTTTTCTCCATTTGGATGAAGTGGAGCTTTATTAATATGAAGTTAAAAAGAAATCTATGTCAGATTTAAGATGATTTTTCAGAATTAAAAACAGACTTGAACACCAAACCGCACAACCGATTTAGAGAAAAAATCTGTTTTTGTTGTTGTTTAAAGAAGCATACTTGAACCTGACATACGACCTTGAAACAAAAACATATTTTTCTAATTGGTCCACGCATTGGTCTCCTTATAATCGGGAATATAAATTTAAAAAAAATTGCCTACATTTAATTGATTTGATAACCTTCCCTTTGTTAGATAGAAATCGGTTAAAAATGGGTGGATATAATTATTATTTTAATAATTGATTGATAAATAATCTAAAGAAAATATAAATAGCAAATAATAAGGTACTTACGGTATTGTTTGTATCAGCAGCATAATCACACTGAAATCTATCACAGGAAACATATTTTTTTTATGTATGTACTTATATACAAGAACTTTATTCATAAACATAAAAATAACTTAAATACCGTTAACAAATTATCCTATTTCTTTATGCCGAGCTCATCTATCTAGATCAAATGGTAACCAGAGTATGTAACATTATTTTGAAAACAGTACTTCATCTTGCCGATCCTTACAGTTATGAAAATAGATAAATGTTTTTACATTTTACAATAGATATTATCTACTAGACTATAACTATTAAACCACAACTTAGAAATCAGACATCCGTAATATTGATTGCCAGACTACTTTACAAAATAGATGTTCAGTAGTCACATTATAAAGCCTGCAAGCAGACGTGCAAACATACATAGGCAAAAATAATATAATTACTGACGTAACAGATCCCCAACGCCATAGAAGCAATTGGAGGGCCCGTAAATTGACAAAACTGGTAGTTGAGGGTAGGCATACAGAGATGGCAGCACACACGACTATCAAAAAAGAGACAGTGTTGAATTGGCTTAAAAATTGCATTTCATTTATGTTATATTTAATTAATTAGAGTACTATTTATTTCAACAATAGTAATAAAAGATACACAATATCACGCCCAGTTTCCCACAGGGGTAGGCTGAGACTATGGACCTCTACTTGCTACGATCCTGACAAACCTCTTTCGTTTCATCTGCACTCATCAATCTCTTCATACATGCCCTTCGGCTGCGGGCACTTTTTACCTCTCCTTTTAAAGATTTTAATGTTTTAATTATTACTTACAGCGCCATCTAGTGACAAGGAAAATATAATAAGTTTATAAGGCAATGGGTAGGCATGACCAATATGACCATGCCTGCCTACTTATTGCAATATAAACATAATAATTATTTCTCCCAAACTCGGTGGGGTTGGTGTTGTTTTATCACAGAGATGCCACGACCACCTTTCAGCTCCATCATCAGATCAGCTCTAATTCTTTATTATTGCAATGTCGCGCGATATACATATGTGAGCAAAATTACAGCTCAATCGGAAACCGGGAAGTGGGTCAAATTCGATTTGCAAGATTTGATTACAGACAGACAGACCGACAACGAGACAGGTGAAACCAGAGACCTAGATATTTTTTTACTGGTGAAACTAAATAATAGCTTGTAAGATAGAAAAAGGTAGTTACATACATACATACATACTATCACGTCTTTATCCACTAATGGGGCAGACAGAGCATTTTAGTTTATTTATTTTAGCAAAAAGGTAGTTAGACGTTTATAAAAAGACTATAGTTTAGTGTTAGACGATATATTTCATTAACTAGGGTCAAATAACACAAAATTCAACACTTCTTGAAATACCTATACTAGTCTTCATTACTAGCATACACATATAAACATAATTTTGAAATAAGATATAATAGTAGTTTTATCTATACTCCATTTGGTTAGGTATTTAAATAAATGTAAACAATCTTGACATGTCTTTTTATTGAAATATACACTTGATAAATCAATAAGTTTGCTAATTACAAAGTAATTATGTTATCCATACTTATATATAAAGCTGAAGAGTTTGTTTGTTTGTTTGTTTTTTTTGAACGCGCTAATCTCAGGAACCACTGGTCCGATTTGAAAAATTCTTTCGGTATTAGATAGGTCGTTTATCGAGGAAGGCTATAGGCTATATTGCATCACGCCCGTGACTTCACTCGCGTGGTTAACGCGGGCGAAGCCGCGCGCTGCCTCTGGTAAATTATAATTGTAATTTGCAAAGGTATTGATTGATAAAGTGTATATTTCAATAAAAGGACATGTCAAGATTGTTTACATTTATTTAAATACCTAAACAAATGGAGTATAGATTGTAGCAAGAAAATAGATAAGAAATTAAGGTGTGGATATACGAAAATCTATACTTTCAATCTAATCGTATGTCGTTATGTTGTATATTATTGCGAAACTTCTATTTTACTATAAAGTAACAAAACAACAAGGGCGCTCTTATATACATAATATTAAACATATATATTAATGAAAGCTTTACCTTTCACTTCTTATATAATATGTTTATACATAACAAATCTATTTTTTAATAACTGGTATACATAAGGCAAGTCATTGGTTAATAAGCATTATATATAATGCAATACTTATATTCAATACATTTTAGTGATGTTATGTTTAAACTACGTTAAATATTAGCACTTTAAATTTATGTTGTCTTTTTGTACATGGTTATTAAACGGAAAGTTTTTTAAACAAAATCTGTTTTGTTTCACTAAACGATACAAGAAAATGATATAGTAAACGAATCTTAAATTATAATTAAGTACAAAACTTACAAACTAAATTATTAGCTAAAAGTGTTAAGTTAAAGAAAAAATCTCAAAATTAAGGTTTATAATTAAAAACTCACGCTAGGTGGCAGCACTGAGTTTTGTTATTTGATTTGGATACACACTTGGATTGGTTGTCAACCCAATTTACATTAAATATCAAATTCTCTGTGCTTCGGGTGTATGTGTAAACACTTGGTTCCCACACAGACACCAAGCTTAGATGCCTATAGGCAGCTTGAAACATTTGGCCCCAACGTTAGCTATCTAGAACACAGATAAAAGAGGAAGTACTGGTCAGGTTTAACAGAACTCATTTCAGTACCACCATGTATTGGGTGTACTTATTAGTAAGGTAAATGCTATAAGACTGGGAAATTCTCGCAGACTAATTTCACTAATTTATTCAAGGCCCATCAACATACAATGTAGAAGGGTACATACCTGTAATAAATCTAACCTCGGGTTAGACTAGATCACTGTAGTACAGTACCTATGCAAGGTCAACTACTAGGTTAGAGGACCTGAAATAGCGCTACCAGTTGTTTTATAATGTGATGGTGCCCTGTTAAATTGAGCTCGGATATTACCGCAATTCGGCAAGATCTACTTACTATAGTTGTAGACCAGTAAATTCTACTTAACCCTTTCATCGCAGGACTTTATATCAGTTGTCGTTCCCCCAGCGCGAGACATGGTAAATCTAACATACCTATCTACAACCAAAAACGGATATGGATACGTAAGTTATGTGCCATAAGAGCATTTTTTTTGTCGCAAATATGCGACCTTCGCGGAATGGGCCCGACAATGTTTGTCGCATATATGCGACGCTCGCGGTGAAAGGGTTAATAGGTCGATATAACTGATTTTATGGTCCCATAACAAATGACAGAATATAATTTTGTACTTTGGCTTTCGCATAAAAAGACTAAACTAATGTGATGCTATAGATGAATATGAAATATTATACTATCTCAAGTAATCTTTAGGAGAAAGACTACATAATACCCAATTTATTCACCCCGCGAAAGAAACTTCTTCTTGGCAACAGCCCTGGCCCATTTGGAAGTTGAACTTTCCACGGTCCAGTACTGTCCCCATTTGAAATAAATCGTTTGAAAGGGAACGAACATATAATTTAAAATTGTGTCTTGATCAAACACTAGATATAGATAACCTTTCAAACTATTTATGAACTACTGTTTATAGTTAATAGTGTAACAAATTTACGTGTCTCCGGGGCCCAAACGCAGGTTTTTGAACTTAGCAAGAGTAACTTAGGAAGAGCTGATTGCCGCAAACGACATGGCAATCGAAGAAGCCGGTTACTGGAGTGACAAAATCTAGTAGTACCATAGACACGAAAAGAAGAACCATCTCAAGTACCTTATAGAATCAACTTTTTGTCCATGGCAGTTTGCCAACATTTTCATATTTAAATTTTTACATAAATGTGACTCGCATTCTCAGAACCGTTCAGTTTGTCGGCTATATTCTTCACCGTATTGTGAACACCGATAGTTTATAAACTACCGCGCGAGATTGCAACCTCTCGATAAATCGTGAATTGTACCGTACTGCTTACAATATAAAGTATTAATTTTTAAGGAAAGAGGGGAGGCTTTCTCCCATTAGTTCTCCTAACAGTTACTCGGTGAATAAAATTTTGTGCGACCGTTAAACGAACAACAGTGCTCTCGGCCAACCGTTTCTCGTCGAAGTGTAATTATTTGAACGGAACAGTGAAGAACGATTTTGTCACGGTACAGATATCTACAGTACTGGAACTCGCCGCTGTCCTTGAAAAATATACCTACGCCACGCATGCGCCAGGGCTGCCCGTCTACAGTATTTTAATTTCATCCACCTACTGGAGTGACTAGTTTTGTGATTGTAAGGTGAAAGAAAATGGAAGCGTTAAATACAAATACATGTTATTCTTTTGTTTATTAGCATATTTAATACACATAAATTGCACACTCATAAATTTAGGTGCTTTGCTAACGAGTTCAAACAACCAAAAACAGCATAATATTGTCTATGTTTTGCCATTTTATTATCCCACAAGAAAAAGATAATATAATAAGTGTTCACAAATAGCACGCCTACTGCCGACAACAAAACACCGTTTCCTCCCATTCCCGACTGTTTGTACGCCGAGTCACGGAACAAGTGTATGCTGACCTTCGAGGCGCGTAGTTATAACTTGCGTTCCGACCGTTTGTATGAAGATACAATACTGTATATATATCTATATCGTGATTTTGTGTTAAACAATTTTTCGCCCATGTCTATTGTTGTGAGCTCGTTCTCACAACAAGGCGAAGGCTTCCCTCTTTCCTTAACAATTGGACAGCTATTTAAAAAATATCTAATCCACATGAATTTACAAAATAAACTAACATTTAGTGATGATAATCAAAAAAATTAGATGAAAGAAATTAGATGTCAAGTGGTACATTTCTTAGCGAATAAATAAATCTAGCGACATATACAGAGAGCGTAACTATAGGTCAAGCAGTGAGTTAGTGCACTTGATGGCGCCACTGTGCCATGTCAAATTCAGTTCCGATGTTTTCCGCAGTATAGCGATGTCCACTAACTTACTATTTGACCTTTAAATAATACGAATACGGAGTTACCGCTATTGGAAGTAGTTTCTCTTTTTCCGCGCCACACTGAAAATGAAAAAGAAGTATTTATACACGTTTGAGTATTCATTGGTTTTGAAAAAAATGTCGTGTAGTAAATAAATACCTCTATCCACATACGTTATCGAAATTTGTGTTTGACATAAGATAAAAAAGTTGCGAAAATTATTTTCAATCGAGACTGCCGCGTGACCTCGATGAACTCCGCCAAGATGCGGTACTACTCATTAATGTGAAACTCATTTGTCCCACTAGGTCCATTGAACATAACATTGGACAAATGCAGCTAAAAAGTCTCACTATAGTTCGATTATTAAAAAAATAAAATATATAATCAATAAATCCAACTCACCCAGTGTCAGCGGGCGAAAAGAAGAATCCTCTGGGCTTGCTGAGCGTCTGTTGCGAGTGCTGTAGGGGCGAGCCCAGCGTTGGGCACGCCCACTGCGCCCAGTAGTCGGACGGCAGCCGCAATAGTAGCTGCATTACCTGCAACACACATAATATTATTACGAAACTGAGTTCGAGATTTGGAGAAAAACGCCGTTCGTATGAGGGTTTGTGTTCACCACGGAACTCCGAGAATTTCACGTGAAGATGGCCTTCCTTAGAATTATTATCTTCTATCTCCTTTGAGAATCACGTGTCTTATTACCCCGGGCCTTTGAGAGGCTTATATGGAGATAAAGATCTATCACGTAGAGTCCTTTTGGAGAAATTGTTGTCATGAAGAGCTCCCGTCAAAATCTATTTCCTGCATATACCTATGGTAGGTTTCGGCATTAATAAGGGTTATGGAATATTAATGTTTTGTTTTGTTTTCAACATATTTTGTAAATTATCTTATTTTTTGTTTGTCTGTATAATTATGATTTTTAATACTTATTCGTTTTGTATATTATAATTATAATTGTAGTGCCCTGCCAGGGTTGCATTATGCATGTATTTAATTTTTTTTTATTAGCCGTTTAGGTCCCATAGTTGGGCAAAAGCCTCCCCTTTTTGCTTCATTAAGAAACATAAGAATTCATCAGTATTTCATTAAGAACTTTTAATATGTAACCATGGAGACAATAAATAAATGATTATGAAATCTGGAACATGTTAAGGAGGATCAATATGGAAGACACAGTCCATCGAGTTCTATAGGAAATTGATCTCTATGACTAATACTATAAGGTTAATTTTCAAACTCACGTTAAACATCTGCGCAGTAGCCGTGTACATCTCTGCCGCTTGCGTCATGAGGCCGTATCCGACTACTGTGGGACCAAAGATTTTGGCGAGGTTCTCTATGCCCATCTCACAATCTGGACTTTCTGCCACTCTGAAATAGAAAATATAACATTTTATACACCCAAAACACGCTGGCTTTTTAATGGTTTTGGAAAAAAATAGTATAGTAAGTAAATTCTTCTAATCATATAGCGCCATCTAGTGACAAGAAACAGAAATTATTACGTTAAAAAGGCGATGGCTAGGCATGTCATAGTGTAACAAACTGACTCACTTCTGCAAATGCAGCACGAGGAACGCCAACGTGTCTCTGTTAGGCTGTGGCAGCTGCGTGACGGCTTGCACTACAGCGGCAGTCGCGTCGCTGGGCTCCGACAGTTTGGCCGCGTTCATGAAGTCCCCCCACAGAGTGTTGGAGACTAGGGGTTCCTTCAGCGAGCGGAGGAAGTCCTTGATGCAGCCGCAGAGGACGTGGATGTCTTCGTTGGCTAGTTGCGGGGAGCCGCAGCCGCGTAGGAAGCGCTCCTAAAATAAATAAATAAATAAACAATTTCTTTTTTTGTTAAGTACAAATATTTTAAGAGGAGATTCAGTCCAACATTTTGAACAACTTTTCCCAATAAATATATATCAAAATATGAAAAAAAAATTTTAGGTTCTCATACAAATTTAAACTGTGACGTGATATAGTTACTATTGAAAATGATTTTTTCTTTGTATTTCGATGTGCGTTTACAGGGAAAAGTTAATCAAATGATGGACTGAATGACCCCTTAAAATATTACAGCCATTTAGCCACTTGACTTCTCGTTTTCACCCTCCTTCCCTTCTTCTCCATTGTGAGAACCAGAATGAGCACTTTTGGCGAAGAGCGAAGCGCGTAGTCCGCGATACTGCCTTGTTGCTAAGACGTTACCTTGAGTCTCTTGACGTCCTTGTCTACCGCGCTGATGCGGTATATCCCCCTCTCGCTCAGCCCCCTCTTCTCCACCTCATTGATGCAGTGCACCAGCAGTGCGGGGACCATAGGTGGGGAGCGAGGCGCGTAGTCTGCGATACTGCCTTGTTGCTGTAAAGACATGATAGTAGTAGCATTTTACATAATTTTCTAATAGTTCGGTCAATGAGTGCTCAAAAGGGGCATGTGGATGGAAAAGTCGAAAGCAGAAAGTTTGACTCAGGAACTTTGTTTGGACTAGTTAGGAGATAAACATACTTAAAGTCCTTACTCCTCCAAGGAAAGCCCGCGGGGGAGGGGCACAAAGGTAAGTACCAAAAATAGTATATTATGCAATTAGTGAATAAAAGACTGATTTAAACGAGGGCCATAGATGAATCACCAACAAGTAAAGGATTCTAACAATTGAATCACGACCGCAGGGAGTGACTCATTATCATTCAAGTGATAGAATCCTGATCGACGCGAGTGATTGACGGCCCTCGATATAAACCCATTTTACTCAAGAGTTACATACTATATTTATACCATGACTACGAGAAAAAGAAAGATTTGAGCGAAAATAGAGATTTAATGAAGAAAATAGAAGGTTAAATTAATTAAAATCTACATTAAAATCGGAAAAATTACTAAAATTTAATTGTAATTAAGTCATTTACTGTTTTCAGTGAATAAAATAAACTTTTTAGAGGTGGAATGGTATAAAAATATTTTTGATTAAAGCAACTTCATTATAATATCTACATTTCCGAGTATATATGAATAAAAGCAGTAAGTAAAGCAGACCGTGTTTTGCGCGTGCGGCGGCATGGGCCCGGGCGGCACGCACGGCAGCGGCAGCAGCGCGCGGCACTCGGGGTGCGTCTGCGCGCGGCATGTCTCGCACTTGATGCCCGCCTTGCCGAACCCGATCCTGAGGGGGACAAACAACATCGAGTTAATGCACAGGTTGTTAAGGTTTGGCTACTTTTGTCAGCAAGTAGCAGCACTTTTCTATGCTGCTATCCTTTTCTTTCAATCCAAAGATTCAAAGATTCAAATGTTTCAGTAATTAAGACTTTTACAGGCACTTTAACACGTTAATAAGTAGATTCCGTTAGATAACAACAAGTCAAATCAAACACTCTTTCTAAACGTCAAAACAAAAATTTTTGGATTAGAAGATGAAGAAGGAGTCAAATAGCGCCCATAACATCATCTAAAATCACGTTGAAAAGGGATAGGATCATAAGTGAAATTATATTGTGACGTTTTATTTTCAGATGCAAATTATTTATTATTAACCGAGGAAAGTGATACAAATATCCAAAGATAATAAAATATTTACGTTTTTCATTTTTTTACTGTTGGCTCAAATTTTTTTTTTCTTTTAATACATTCCACTTTTACGCCTGCCGTCGAAGCAGAGCATAGGTCAAGCATGGTGCAGCTGGTGGGAAATAGAGGGCATGAGAGGAGTTGCCACCACACTAAGCGGATACTACGTTATGCGAGCTATCCATTGCCGTTCACCATCTATAGCGCTACAAACTGCTGAAACTACACGAGTATTGGACATAAAACACCTACGTCTTGCCGCAAGGACTACACTTCTCCCGCTTGTAGAAGTTCTTCGACACGAAGTTGTGCAGTCTCGGCATGGTCCGCAGAGAACCGCCGTACTGTGCGGATACTACGTTAGCGAGCTATCTCTATCATTACCGTTCACCATCTAAATCGCTACAAACTGCTGAACTACACGAGTATTGGACATAAAAAACCTACGTCTTGCCGCAAGGACCACACTTCTCCCGCTTGTAGAAGTTCTTCGACACGAAGTTGTGCAGTCGCGGCCTGGTCCGCGGAGAGCCGCCGTACTGTGCGGACACCACGCTCGGAGTGCGTTGCGGAGCACAGCGGGGCGTGTCCGATACGCTATCTGAATCTGGAAATAAAATTCTTATAATTTTTCAAAAATAAAAACCGACTTCACCCCCAAAGTACACAACCGATTATTCATTTACTGTCACATGTATCAGTCGTATAATTTGGAGGCCAGGAGTCAAAATCTGGCTCAGACCCATTTTTAGGGTTCTATACCCAAAGGGTAAAAACGGGACCCTATAACAAGACTCCACTGTCAGTATGTCTGTCACCAGGCAGTATCTGAAGAACCGTGATAGTTAGACAGTTGAAAATAAATATTTTTGTTGGGTTTCCGTACAACAAATGTGATTTTTTATAGATAATGGTAGAGAACCATTGATGCGAGTATGACTTCGTCTGGTTATTATTATGAAACAAGGTTCATATAACAGAATATATATTTTATTTCGCTTAAAGAGTACTTATCTTGAATATAGCTAGGGGCAAAGATAATATAATTACTAACGTAACAGATACCCAACGCCATAGAAACTATTGGAGGGCGTAAGCAGGCAAAACTGGAATTGCGGGTAGACACACAGTGATGGCAGCACACACGACCAGCAAAAAATTGACAAAGGAAGTGTTGAATAACTTTAAAAATATTTATTACATTTCATAAAAGCCATATTTAATTAATTAGAATACTACTTTATTTAAATAATTAGAATAAAAGATTTTGATGTTTTAATTATTACCATAAAGCGCCATCTAGTGACAGGGAAGAGAAATAATTGTTTATGTGGCGATAGGTAGCATGCTTTATTTAATTTAATTTTAATTTTTTATTAGGAAGACCAACAACTATAGACACAAACCGTCTTATTATAAAACGCAGACTAACTTTGTTACTAGGTTTAAACCATTATCCGACCAAATCAAGTTGACATCTAGAAATATGTCATTGTCTCATGAAAATGTCAACATGATTTGGTCGGATAATGGTTTAAACCTAGTAACAAAGATAGCCTGCGTTTTTTTATAATATAGACACAGAGAGTTCATGCTAGAGGTTATATATGAAAAGTCGGTATAAGTTCGCATACCAGTGCGGGGCGGTGCAGTGGGCGTGCAGGGCGTGCGCATCTCCTTGTGCAGCTGTACGCAGTGCTTGCCCGACACACGGTGCGGGGACTTCGGCGGCGGGGCTTCGTCGCTGCTCTCCGATATTGGTTGCTGAGTATATATTTTGCAGTTAGGGAATAAAGGACGGATTTAAATCGAGGGCCATACATGAATAACGAACAAGTGAAGGATTCTAACAACTGAATCACCACCGTAGGGAGGAGGATTCATGATGAGATGACGATGAAGTGTTAGAATCCTGAGCGACGCAAGTGATTCATGGCCCTCGATATAAATTCCTTTTTATTCAAGAGTTGCATACTATACTTCATACCATGACTACAAGAAAAAGAAAGATTTAAGCGAAAATAGACATTTAATAAAGAAAAAGCGAGGTTAAATTTATTAAAATGCACAATAAAATTGGAACAATTACTAAAATTAAGAGTGATTGTTTTAAAATCAAACACCAAAATAGTGATTAAAAGTTAAAGTTAAAGTTTTTCACTGTTATTAGATGAAGATAAAGAAGTAGGTTAAGATCGAATAGCTGGAAACAACAAGGGCAGACCTTTGCTCAACTATGGGACCTAAATGGCTAAATAAATAAAAAATGAATATATGTCGGTTGGCAGGCAATTCCTCTTAATGTGTATGTAAATGGTTTATATACTTCTTGTTATAAGGTGAAGGTGAGAGGTGACGTGCAGAAATGATAAGGTAAAGAGCATAATGTTGGCAAATTGGTTAGTTAACCGACGTTAAAATATTGTGTTAGTCCTAGGTTAGGCCTTGTTAGACGCGAAAATTAGCGCGGAACTTAAAATGAGTGTTTTTAACAATTTTTAGTTAAAACATCGAAATCAACTTTTTTCAAATGTTGACTAAAAGAAGAAACTCTAATTATTTAAACTACTAAACAAAAAGGCAGATAATAATTTGATTTCAAATTATATTTCAAGACAACTTTTGCCGCTTTGATTTGCTAGAAAGAGACGGATGATCAATAAATTCTTTAAAAACTCTACACTTTTTTGTTTTATTTTTTCCCATAACTTTACGATTTATTTTTTGATGTTGTTGCCCAAACTGTGACACAAACCATTAAAAAAAATATATTTTTTTAGTACTCAAAACCGACTTTACTCCCAAACTATACAGCCGATTTTGATAAAATTTCTATGGGACCACTAGACAAGTATACTCTTTTAAACAAAAAAGAATTTTCCAAATCGGTCTAGGTGTCTTCGAATTTTGGAAGATCGGTTCAAGCATTTTCAAATAATCGGTGAAATTACATTTATAAAAAACATCGCGACGCATCAAATAACCTTCTCCTTTTTAGGGTTCGGTAGTAAACAAGGAACCCTTATAGTTTCGCCATGTCTGTCTGTCTGTCTGTCTGTCCGCGGTCCTACTCAGAAACTACAAGTACTAGAAAGCTGTAATTTGGCATGTATATGTATATCAATCATGGCAAAAAAGTCGTAAAATAAAATCTGGAAAAATATTTTTGTTTAGATTAGCTGCCATACAAGTAAAGAGGTAGTCAATATTTTTTTCTCGACAAACACATTGTGTGGGGTGTCGTTGAATAGGTCTTTCAAAAACATTGTGAGCTTGTTAACACCATTTTTGGATTTAGGGATTCGTTTCTGAAATATTTGGGTTTAAAGTGGAAATTTTTGTTGGAGGCAAGTGTCCCCCCACTCTATCTGCTAAACGGTTATATATGGCCACGTGAAAAAATTCACAGCTATAGTATATATAATGTAGTTTAAAGGAAAACTATCAGAGCTAAGTAGTGTATACAAATTAAAAAGTTATAGGCGATCAACTTATAAAATGTACTCGGAAAAAGAAATTTCATACAAATTCAATAGATAATTAGTTTTTTAACGTTTTTAGCGGCATAAACTCAAAGTTGGCATTCGGAACTACGGAACCCTACACTGCGCGTGGCCCGACACGCACTTGGCCAATTATTTGGAAATAGGATAAAACACTCACTTAAGCGCAGGACTCACTGAAAAGACGTAAGACGCGGACAGGGCGCTGACATAATATATCTGTTCCGCGGCGGCAAGCGACGGTTTCATACAGAGCAAGGACGGGGCACCCGTCCTTGCTCTGTATGTTCTGCGACGCGACGTTTCTATACATTTTGTATGAACCCGTCGCTTGCCGTCACGGAACAGACATATGTCTGCGCCCCATCCGCGTCTTACGTCTCTTCAGTGAGTCCTGCACCTAATATCCGCACAAAATTTCACGTACCAACATATAGACAAGACCCACGTTATCTACACTACACTCTACATAAAACTTACGAAGTTCTGTGGCGGTTTCAGATCATGGTTGGTGGGCGCTCGCTCGAGCGTGAGCGTGGTGGTAGCGGTTGCCAGAACCTTCCCGCCCTGCAATTCTACCGTCTACAAAAAATATTTTATCAAACAAACATAGTCTTTACTTTAGTCAACAAACGTGATTTTTTATAGATAATGGTACGGAACCCTTCGTGCGCAAGTCCGACTCGCACTTGGCCGGTTATTATTATGAAACATTGTTCATATAGCAGATATTTTTTATCTCGCTTAAAGAGTCATCATCGTCAGGTCTTTTTGTCTCCACTGCAGGAGTACGACCCTCTCTGTACTACCAAAACCATATTTGGCCGGAAAAGCCAGATTTGGCCTCGCTGGCCAGACGAGGAGGCCTCATTGATGTTTATAAGCTTTAGAGCTTGTAATTAAGTCGCCTGTTACGACGTACGTGGGGAGACTTGGAGTAGCCCTATTCTACTCTGCCGGGAAGCACACGGCGATTCGATTATTCAGAATACAGAATGTGGACTTAAAAGTGTACCTTGGTAGTAGAAGAGTTGGAGGAGCGTCGTTTCTTGGAGGCGGGCGCGGAGTCGCGCGCGGTCCACCCGCCGCGCTGCACCCACGAGCGCCGCGTCGACGCGATGGAGATGTCCAGGTCGTCCTCCGAGCGGGAGTACGACATCTCCGACAGCAGGGTGCCTGGTATAACGCGTTTGTAACACAACAAAGATGTTAGGACAGAGCTGAAGCTTACATTTGGCGGGTCCCTCTATTCAGTGTTGGGAAGCGCAAATAGGAGGCTTGCCCATTAAAATAGTACTATATCAAGAACAAACTCGTTTATTTCTCAGTGTTTTGAGGTTTGTTCATTAGTGACACTGATACATCGCATAAATCTAAAAAAAAACTGGCGTAGCATATTATTGTACAATTTGCAGCACGTAAGTTTAGCTCTGAGTGAAATGTATAGGGGATACTGCGCATGGGTAAATACACATAGTAAAAAAGGCAGTACTTATTTTTGACTTCTGGTCAATTACGGTCAGCGCTAGAGTTTCGTGCCGCTACCTGTAATGTATTTATTATAAGAACAGCCTTGTAGCGTGTACTTTTGGATTTTATCTCCTTTTCGTCTGTGAGGCGCGAGGCCGCCACACCGCCCACGGCTTATGCCGCCAAATAGGCATGCGCCTATTTGGATACTTGAATTTACATTAGGTATTTAGGGTTCCATACTCAAAGAGCAAAAGCGAGGCCCTATTACTGAAATTCCGCCGTCCGTCTGTCGTCTATCAGTGAAAGCTAGACAGTTGAAATTTTCACAAATGACGTATTTCTGTTGCCACTATGAACTATGACAACAAATACTAAAAACAGAATAAAATAAATATTTGTGTTATCTGATCAAGTATTACCTGTGGAATTCAACTCTGGCACACCAGTCAGCTTGGCGTTGTGGTCCTGCTGAGCCGTGCCGTTCAAGAAGGCCAGCTTCTGCAGAGTCTCGTCGTTCAGCTTGGCACGGTTGTCGTTGAACAACAGGTCACGGGCCATTTCTAACAGCTTGCTCTAAAATATACATTTGTTTATGATGAATTTTCGTTAAGTATTAGTACTTGCGTACACAAGTCTACTCAGCAAAAGAATTCGAAATATCTACTCAATGACGTTAGCGATATGGTTTAATTTAGCTGGCGTCAGACAGAACAAGGCACCTTTTCGTTTAGCGGGGGTAACAGCGTTGGCATGCCGAAAAAATGGGGCGGAAATTGTTTATGTAGCGCTTATAGGCGCTAACATTTAGATGTTTCAGATTAGTCTGCATCTTAATCTTAAAATACTCAAGACAGAGTTCAAAACTCCAGTCAAAAACAAAAACATCAAAACATATGATGAAAATTTCACCACAAATGGGATTCGAACCCACACCCCTCATGCTAATGCTGCGAGTGCACTATCAATATAATAATCCGAGCATGATAATGATGTTTAAAATCAATAAAAAAGAGTATCCTTTGTAATTTAACAACAGTTCAAAAACACTAACCAATTCACTATACTTCTTGAGTACAATATTCCTCTCTCTCTTCTCTCCATCAAGCAATTTCCGGACGTGTGTAAACTTGGCCTCCCACTTCTCCAGCTTGTGCAGGGCCTCGTCCAATTCGGCCTGGAGACGCATGGCTTCCGCTTGGGCTGAGGCCCATTGAGAACGGACCCATTCCATCTGCTTCAAGAATGCAAGGAAGCCTGGAAAGAATATTTTTGATGTGCATTATAAGTTAGGCATTATATATTTTACTGAAGTATTTTTTTAGTTTAAGTTTATATTTAGTTTTAATTTGAATTGAAATAAGTATATTTTTATAGTTTTAATTTAATTTAAATTTTATTTTGTCTAATTAAGTTTCCACATAGTAGGCAAAAACAGATAACACACTTTTTTTTTAATATATGCATTCTTAAGTGACTTTGTGTGTAAAATCTTTACCGTACACAAACACAAGACAAAAATACAAGTTAAAAGAAGAGAACAGTACAAAGGAGGACTCATCCCAGACAGGGATCTCTTAGATAGTAATTATAATGGGTTTCTTTCTCTGCAGCCCTAACTGCTGGAAGATTAGGCCTTAAAGCCCCACTGCCAGCTAGCAGCTAGGTTAGATGTTGTAATGTATTGGACCATTTTAGTTCTGCATCAGATGTTCCATTTTCCAAAATTATTTATACCCTATATGTTGCCCAGGCTTAACAGCTATATAACAAAAAAAATTCATTCAAATCCATCCAGTATTTCCAGAGATGTACAAACAGACACACAGACAAACAGACAGACATTTTTTTTTAAATTGTTTCTCTATTACTATGTCTCCATTGCACCCAAAAATTTTTTTGGAAATATATTTAATGTACAGACTATAGATGCGAAGGCGGTTGTTATCGTAGTAAGCCAGCGGGTAACCAGCCGCTTTTTTCGCTGACTACGGATAACAACCATAAACAGCGGCTGTCTACGGTTGACATGTCTTATGTTTTTTATTGAATCCGTTTTATGTTCTAAGTGATTATTTT
Organism: Acrobasis consociella; assembly: GCA_963555685.1. Classification (NCBI taxonomy): domain Eukaryota; kingdom Metazoa; phylum Arthropoda; class Insecta; order Lepidoptera; family Pyralidae; genus Acrobasis; species Acrobasis consociella. The sequence goes on from OY743118.1 coordinate 4,251,256, forward strand.
TGTTTATTTGTCTACTTATTTTATTCGTAAATTCGGAATTAATAATTTAAATAAGCGCTCTTTCCTATTTCATAGTTGTGTCGATGTTATTTTGAAATATTTTACTTTTGAAATTAATGTTTCATCTTACTCGGGTTGATTACATAATACGAAAAACACGAAACACAAAACGGACGGTAGTTTCACATGTGTAGGTACCTACGACGTCCGTTTTGTGTTTTTGGTAAAGAGAAAAAAGCCGTTTTCAGCCATTTAAAACATTTTTTGCGCAACGCGACATGATGCTGTTTTTTTCGGTATAATACCTACCCTATCTAGCGCTCGAGTGGAGACGGAGATCACGCAGGGTATGAGTATACCTAACCTATCTCTTGCGATGTAGGCAAAGAGGACAGAACGCTTTGCATTAACCCATTTTAAAAGTACAATTGTACAATAATAATAAAGTGACGAATCGGAGTTTCATACCTACAGATTAAATATCTATTATGTACGGTATAAATAAGTAGGTAGGTTTAGTTTACAAACATTAGTTTATTATCTGTCGTGTTAAAGGACATTCCAATCCAAAATAATTCATAATATTGAACATTTTATATTTTAAACCATGACAGAGTAGGTAATTCATTTAGTAAAAATACCTATTTGTATATATCGGCTCGTATATTATAACAAAATCGACTTAGGATCTGTAAAAATTATAAGACCTTTTGGTATTGAGTCGGATAAGCAGCCGGTTGTCAACCGCTGTTCATACGTTATTATCCGCTACTTTGGATAACTATCCGATAACAACCGCTGTTTTACAACTATAGTACAGACACACTTATCCTGTCATCTGTGAGCAGACCGGAATCCGGTCGACATACATTGTTTTACTATTGTGTCTGAAGTTTTGCACAGACAACAGGTTAATTTATTGTTTTATTATATACTAGCCGAAGCCCGCGACTTCGTTCGCGTGGACTTAATGTCTCTGGAAAATGCTCATCAGGCTGAACAACTTTTACTGAGGCGGCATTTTTATATCTCTTATAGTTTAGCTGGACCATTATGGTTCTGCATCAGGCGTTCCATTTTCCTAAACCATTTATACCCTATATGTTGCCCAGGCTTAATAGCTATATAACAAAAAAAGTTTCATTCGAATCCGTCCAGTATTTCCGGAGATTAGCGTGTACAAACAGACAAACAGACTTACAGACATACAGACAAACAGACAAACAGACTTACTCTATTACTACATCTCCATCGCCCTCAATATTTTTTTTGGAAATATATTTAATGTACAGACACACTTTTTTTACTGTTTTATTATATGTATAGATGTAGATTTCACTATTTATAAATTTATATAACTATGAAACCTTACTGATATTTAAAAATAAATAAAGAATAATAAAAACATTGATTATTTCACAACCCAGTGGGTACAATATACAAGAGTCATGCTCATGTATGTTAAATATGTTAGAGTCACTTTAGATATGTAGAGAGAACGCAGCCAAGAGGATTTTTTATGACACTCTAAAATAAACTTTAAAACTATTGGCATGCAAAATGTGAGCTCACTTTTTGTCATGTGTAAATGTTCAGAACTCTGCACCTTTTCGTATAGATACCTGGAAGTGCATTGTAAGCCAATTTCATTTTTATTACTCGAGATATACAATCATCACTGAATTTACCACTCTGGTGTGGATGCCAAAGCCCAAAGTCATAGTAATAACTAGAGGCAGCGCGCGGCTTCGCCCGCGTTAACCACACGTGCGAAGTCGCGGGCGTGATGCAATATAGCCAATAGCCTTCCTCTATAAACGACTAATCTAATACCAAAAAAAATTTTTTAATCGGACCAGTGTTTCCTGACATTAGCACGTTCAAACAAACAAACAAGCTCTTCAGTTTTATATATAAGTATGGATGAAGGTATATTTTCGATACCTAAAAACCTAAATGACACAGGCCTGCTGAAGCTAATTTTCAAAAAAACTTGGGCATTTTTCCTTTCTGTCTGAACGGACCCTTCATGCATTTGTATTTAATTGTATTAGCCTTTGATTTTAAACTTATTTGAATTTATATGGCATTAATTGGAAACATTAATAAAACATGCTCTGTCTGCCCCATTAGGGATAAAGACGTGATAGTATGTATTAATAAAACTGTTTTGCTGCGTAATTCTATACAATATAAATCTGAATCCGTATCGAAAGTACACGATATCGATTCACATGCAATGTTCAAAATATGTCACAGAGTTCAGTGTGGCTTTTATCAATGACACAAAGGTCATGCAACACAACAACACAGCACTATGCTAGTAAATTTGTAATTTTAGGCTAACTATAAAGCTATAATAAAATAGCGACATCTTTACCCATTTCATATTAACAAACAGCACCTGCCTTCTTTGATATACCTGAGGTTTTAGGTTGCTCTTAGAGATTACGTAATAATAATTAATAATATAGGGCGGGGGTAGTGCAAACTTTTTTTGCAAGTGATATGACATCTATGCATAAAATAACACTAAATGTTTACAGCACGGGCTCATAGTTAGATTTTGGTGGTAAGATGAAAGGATAAATACGTACATTCTTCTGCTGCTCCGTCGTTGAGGACTCCGTTCAAACGATTCAAGTCGTCAAATTGGGCGACAAGGGACAACGCTAAGCTGTACCCTTGATCAGAGTTATCCGTACTCATTTTTGTTCAATTATTATCACTAACAGTTCAATTACTATGAGTCTGAAAGAATTGTACACACTAATCACATTTCTACACTATGATTGTAAACAAATCACTTTATTAGTTCAATTCAACCGCACGCAAACTTGAATTATAAAATTTTAACGGCTGGCGGCGGGTGGCGGGTGCTGTGCTGTTTATGACAGATTGACAGAAGGTTGACAGTTGTACTTTCGTCTAAAAATAACGAACTTTCATCTAAAATTAAAAACTGAGATCAAAACATTTAAACCAGCAAAACGTATAATAATATATAATCATATAATAATAGATATAAATGTGTACCTATTGCTGATGCACTTGATTGTACGAAAATTTATTATCATTACAAATTAATTAGAGATGTTTCTTATATTTCTAATACCGGATTTACACATGCGTGTTCGCTATTCGCCTCGTCATTCGACGAAACATTCCACGAACTATTCGTGTACGAATGCCGACGCGAACTGCTGTTTACACATTCGTGTGTTGATTCATTATGAGATTCGCACACGAATATGGAGGACGTGGACATAATGGCGGCATGCACGCTACATTTACAATTATGTCTTCTACCCGAGTAGTAACCCACGCTTAGGTATATACCTGTATGTGGTGGGTAGATTGGGATGTTTATTTAAAACCAGCCGCAGCCCGCGACTTCGTTCGCGTAGACTTTATGACTTCGGAAAATGCTCATCAGTCTGAATAACTTTTGCTAAGATGTCATTTTTAGGGTTCCGTACCCAAAGGGTAAAAAAGGGACTCTTTTACGAAGACTTCGCTGTCTGTCCGTCTGTCTGTCATCAGGCTGTATCTCAAGAACCGCGATAGACCTTGACAGACAGACCTAGACAGACAGACCTAGACAGTTGAAATTTTCACAAATTATGTATTTCTGTTGCCGCTATAACAACAAATACTAAAAACAAAATAAAATAAATATTTAAGCTTTTAGCTTATTTGGGGCTCCCATACAACGCGATTTTTTAATAGATAATGGTACGGAACCCTTAATGCGCAAATTCGATTCGCACTTGGCCGGTTTTATATGTATACTCTACGAATAATAATTCTCTTATTATATAATGAGAATTATTATTCGTAGTGTATACTGTATAGACTAGTGGACTTTATCCGTGTTATTATAAAACGCAGACTAGCTGTACCCGCGGGCTTCGCTCCCCGTGGGAATTTCGTGATAAAGAGTACACTATGTCCTTCCCCGAGTCTCAAATTATATCTATACCAAATTTGTTCTATATCGGTTCAGTAGTTTAAGCGTGAAGAGATAACAAACAAATATACAAACACACTTTCGCATTTATAATATTAGTAGTGAGAGTCCTCTAATTATATGTAGAAATGTATCAAAGGGTCATTTAATGTATAAAACAATGAATATATCTAAAAGAGAAAATAACGAAAATTAAAATCACTGATGCTATAAGTACTTATTAAATATACTTAGAGATATCATCTTATTTGATGTCTGATTGCCTATTTTAACATATAATTAGGTCTACACACATTTGCCCACAAAAAATGTTAACTTAGACCTTTCAATTTGTATGTTTCCATACAAGTCATACAACGGGTACATATACGTCCTGTTGGGTCGGGCGCTAGCTGCCAACTGCCGGCAGGCGAAAGTGTAAACAGCCAGTTCGTGTTCGCTATTCGTGTCCTTTGATTCGCGTCCGAAAAACCGCCCTCAACGCGAACTCACGAATCGCGAGGCGAATCACGAGGCAAATAACGAACTGACTGTTTACACATGCTAGTTCGTTATTCGCCTCGTCATTCGCCTCGCGATTCGCGCGAATGTGTAAACGCGGCATAAACGTACATTTAGTATTGCTATATACTCGCAAATTTTACCCTTCCTGTAAGATATTTTTAACCGACTTCTAAAACACGAATGTATGTGTATGTCGTCCAAAACTAAGGTCCAAACCCAATTTAATGCCAAACCAGTTTGTCCTAAGCCAAACCGGTTTATCATCAGCTTGGCAGGATATACTAGTTTGACCTAGGCCGAGTTGATATTATTTAAAGTAAATAAATGCTTTAAATAAATAAAAGGTGAGAATTTAAGCAATATTTATTCGGGCACTCTTTTTCATTAGACATAAGGTTCGTAGGCATTAAAGCAGCAAGGCGCAGTTCTCAAATGAAATAACAAACGGTGAAAAAATACCACGTAAGCGGGATTTAAACTCGCGATCTGGGGCTAAATACAATCACGATTTCAACCCAGCTAGCTGAAGAGAGAAGCATTAATTAACTTGAATAATCATTCGATATCAGTTCGGCTAAACTAGTATAATCCTGTCACACTCAAGTTGAACTGGTTTGGCCTAGAATAAACTAATTTGGCCTGATTAATCCTCGATTACTCGAAGAAGCCAGATCAATTTGGAAAATTCTTTTTTTGTTTAAAAGGGCATACTTATGAGGTGGACCCACATAAAATTTATCGAAATTGGTAGTGTAGTTTGGCGTTGAAAATGGTTTAATTTTTTTTTGTATCTTGCACATGATGTATTTAAAATTAAGGCTGAACTTAGCTGGATTTCAGGAATGCATAGCTTTTGGAGTGCCATTCTTGAAACGCCGAGTCACCTAAAATAATGTTTTTTCCCGAATCAGAATAAAATCCATACAAACAACTGATGGTTTAGTGACTCTGCATTTGCAAAATGGCACCGCCAGCGCCTTCAACTCAACCAGTGGTGTCAATTTTTAAACGCAAAGTCATTACTCATTTGTCATTTATGACCGAGCGAACAAAGTGAGCTAAGTTCTCCGAGTCTACTTGAACAATTCGGCGTTAGTATACCTATATGTTTAATATCTGTATCATTATTATTTCTTTTTTAGGTACCTATTATTTACCGTTTTATCCTACCTTAATAGATTTAGAGCTTACAGATTTTAATTATTATGCTGAATAACATACCTAATAGTACTGTATCCCTTCGAATGTCGGCATAGCAGACACAATAGTAAAACAATACATCAGACGCCCGCTCCGGGCGTCCGACAGTTAAAGGGGTATAGTACAAACGAAATTATACACACATAATGTCATACAAATTAAAGTAATGTCAAATTCTGTTTTGTCATAATTTTTTAAATATAAAAATAGGTTTATTAATGTTTTCCAATTTAAAGGTTTAGTTTAAAGCAATAAATCATTAAGCACCTAGGTACCTACCTTTTGAAATATGTCGTTTAATAGATGGATAGCTAAATATGAAGCCACGACAAAAAATATTTTATCAAACGCAAGAGTCCGCCAGACTTGCTTTAATATTGGGTAAACCCGTTGCAATAAATGGCAACACTAGGTCCATTTTGACTGACATTGACAGCTGACTGAAGACACTGAAGTTGTTTCGTTTCATTTGCTTCGCAAATTTCAGAGGAATTTATTTGACAAAGCGCAATGACGTTCGGTTGAGGACGGTGGTTTGTTCGTCTCGGTCGCGTGTACGCGTAGTCTAGCGAATTTTGTGATAGTATCTGCCGCCGGCGTTCCAGCCGCTTCGCCATGGCGGACGAGGAAAACAACTGTGATGACAGTGGTGGTGAAGTTCGATTGGTCGATCAGGCCTTCCGGCTCCGAGGCCGCAAGGGTGCGCTCAAGAAGAAAAATGTTTATCTGGTGAAGGATCACAAGTTTATGCCGAGGTTCTTCAAGCAGCCCACCTTCTGCTCCCACTGCAAGGATTTCATATGGTAAGTACGTTTCCTATACGCTTCTATTGACACACGAGACGCGGAGTAATTGTTCGAGGAATTATAAATAAACCATTTGTTTACAATGCGGAGGCGCCTGTAATCAGGTTCGGGTATGGTGTGCCAGTTAGTGATAACATGGGTTTCGTCGGAGGCGCTCGTCATGCAAATTCTAGCCGTAAAATTGATTTACACGCTATTTTTATGCAGCAGTTGCATTGATGTCAGAAGCCAAAATTGGCTTGCACTGTGCTTTGAATGCTAATGACAACTGATTTTATTTTGCTTACTTTTCGCATTTGTTCTCTTTTAAATTTGTATAGAAACATTTTTAGCTATTAAAACTATCCACTGAATATAATTATTTTTAAATATACAGTTTTAATGTAAACAGGATTTTTTCTATTTATAAAATACTGGTTGTCTATAATTTATTTTCCAACTAGAATCCTATGAGAGTGAGTACAAAGTCACATTGTCTCAGTAGTTAAAATAATTTGCGAAGACCCAGTATTAAATGTGATGGATGGAGGGCCAAAAAAAAAAACAGAATAAACTGCAGATTTAACCCTTCAGTTGTAGAAAGTCCACATTATCATTATGTCCATAATATTCTAAAGCCATAATCAACTTATACAATGTTGCATGTCCATCTTAACTCGCAATAGCAATGAGCCCAAAATAAAAAATAACATTTTTAGGTGTGACTAAAAAAAATGACATTGTGGCTTGGCAGGTACATATCAATAGTTATTGTTAAGTAACAGGGCATGGTCTGCGCTTGGATTGGTGACCACAACTGTCATAAAATTTTTTGAACTCCTCCATGCTTCCGGAAAGCTTATCTTGTTGTTCCCGGCTGTTATCAGCATAGCTTGACTACAGTTATTGTAGTCTATAATAATTTTTCAAGCTAATAAAATATGTAAGTATGAAGCTAATATAATAGTAAAAAAAAATTAACAAAATACTAGCTGTGATCGCGGGCTTCGCTCCCTGTGATAATTTCAGGATAAAAACAATTCTATGTCCTTACCCGAGATTCAAACTATATCCATACAAAATTTCATTTAAAATGTGTCCATTCGTTCTTGAGTTATGAATAGTGTAACTAATTGACTTTGTTTTAAATATTAAGATTGGCTACTCAGATATTTAAGAAAGTTTTGCTTTTTGTTTGTGCTCCGTTTACACTCTTTATTAATCTCAGCCTCCTTTACAATCTCCTTCCATTTTATGTTGTCATTGTCTACTTCAGTCTTCCTCGACACACCAACAGTCCCTCCTCAGCTTAATCCATTTAGTTAACTAGTAGAAACTAATTTATTTATTAACAAACATCAAAAAAAGAACTAGGTTATCAATTCATTACAGCTTTTTTATGATTGTTTACCGATTATTTGAAGATGCCTGGACAAATTTTGGAAAATTCTTTTTTTGTTTGATACTTGCAAGGTGGTCCTATAGAAATCTATCAAAATTGGTTGTGTAGTTTGGAGTGAAGTCAGTCTTTTGTTTCGAAAAATAATTCAAGAGTAAGAAAAAAATTATTTTATACAAATTCCATAAGAAGGAAATATTTATTTTGATGATAAAAAATGTATCTGATTTGTCTTGTTGGAAACTAGTTAGAATTCTTTTTTTGAACTTACTATAAAATCCATATCTCTGGTCCATAGTCTTTGCCTATCCCTGCGAGAAACAAGCGTGATATTATGTATGTATAAAATCCTCAGAGCTCCTTGATTGTTTGGTTTGTTTGTGACAGGTGAGGTGTTTTGAAAATAGGTCCCTATACATTTTTGAGTTAGACAAAAAGTGACGGCATAAAATCGACAGCGTTATCAAAGCAATGCAATAATTAATTCACAAAGTTACAGAGCATCGAAGTTTTGGTATCGTGCTAGATCATGAGCAATTTATAGGCGCTGTATCTTACTCATTATTTGTTAATCAGTAAAAAGAAAAAAATACGTGGACAATATTTTTTTTTTTAATATTCATATTGAGCCAAAATATTTTAGGCCTCATACAGAAGTCTAAGAACTACCATCTCTCTCAGTACTCGAAAGTTATAAATCCTTTTTCCCTATTTAAACCTTATAATTGGATGAGAAGATCGGTGATATTAGTTTACAGACGGGCAAAATGAGCATCGGCAAAGTTCGATCGCTAGTATCGCCACCATCAAAAAAAAAAAAAAAGAACCGGCCAAGTGCGTATCGGATTCGCGCACTAAGGATTCCGTTCTATTATCTATAAAAAATCGCGTTTGTTGTATGGGAGCCCCCCTTAAATATTTATTTTATTTTGTTTTCAGTATTTGTTGTTAAAGCGGCAACAGAAATACATAATTTGTGAAAATTTCAACTGTCTAGCTATCGCGGTTCTTGAGATACGGCCTGGTGACTGACAGACGGACAGACGGACGGACAGACAGCGAAGTCTTAGTTTCCAACGAACTACAATAACTTTAATATTATGTTACATGCTGCTACGGAACCTTCATGGGCGAGTCCGACTTGCGCTCGGCCGCTTTGTAACACACGTTTGTTATTAGCTTCTTACCGTCGCGTTACCCACAATACCCATTCATATATCCACAGGCTAATTTTAAACGGCTACATCTCTTGAATTTATGATTTTGTGCCGCTATTTTTATATTAGAATGGGTTGCCGCGTATTGCGTCCAGTGACAGTTGTTTGGCTCCAGAGTCCAGATAAAATTTATTGGTTCGAATATCGTGGAGAAATTTAATAAGCAGTAAATCGAATCTTCTGTGCTTATCTGCGAGCAAAGAAAAAACTTGGAATGCACCAGTTGCTTCTCATCTTGAGTAAATTGAATTCACTCCTTTAGATTCAGGAAATAATGCACACCATTTCACCACGAAACAGAGAAAAATACCTTTTTCTAGAAAAGGACTTTCTCTCTTCTGTAATTTTCACTGAAACATCATGTCTTTTTGCCTTACGGTATAGACAGAGCCTGGCCATAAGACTCCAAAGATGGTTTAAACTATTACCCTAATTAAGTTGACAGTGACATAAGAGAAAGCGACACATTGCGGAAAGACATCGTGTTTTGGGCAGATAATGGTTTAAACCAAGAGTCCACGTTTTATAATAAGATGGCCGTGTGGTTTCCGGCAGAAAAGAATAGGACCACTCCAGGTCCTCCTGTGGAAGTCGTAGAAGGCGACTTAGGACAAGCTAAACAAAGCTTATATAAACATCGTGAGAACTCCAACCCGTTTGGGCAGCGTAAAGAGTGTAGGCCAAATCCTCTGGCTTCTCTGACCAAGTATGGCTTGAGTAGTATAGAGAGGGCTGTGTGCACCTGCAGTGACAACTAAAACTCCTGACGATGATGACGGTGATGAATAGGGTTTTCCTCAGATTTCACCTCTTTACCTACCTACTCTTTACCTAGAAGAGAAGCAGCTGATACGTTTGAGTGTTTGCTTATCTTCTAGACAAGCGTAGAAGTATCTAGCAACCTACTTAATAGCATTTATTTTAATTGATTCTACATTACAGGTTACCTCTCCCGATATCCTGATTCCTGGCTCCCATCCCAGTCCATGCAGAATCCTCAATCCACGAAGACAACTCCTGTTTCCTGTTAACTATGCGGAGCGTTAAAATAAAATATAGATAATTTTTACTTGCAGATAAATGGATCTAAGCCATCACCGACCTACAACTTTCCTAGTATAAACTCGAAATAGCCTTAAATTTCAACGTTTAGTCACGCTCATGGCCCATGGGTTTTGTTTGACGCCAAATCCTGTCTGTCTGTCTGTCTGTGGTATCGTAGCTCTCGAACGGATGGACCAATTTCAATGCGGTTTTTTACGAGAAATCAAGTTTCCTTGCGGTGATTCTTAGCTATGTTTGAAGAAAATCGGTTTAGCCGTTCAAAAGTTACTGGGGGTGTTTACCCCCTGTAACTTTTGAACAACCTTTGAACCCAATAACGTTTTAAGCATTTATGCATCTTCTTCTTATCGTGTGTGTTAGTGAGTAACACTAGTGTCAGAGTTTTTACACCGCCTTAAAAGCCTCTGACATGGTTTTAGGTAACGACCAATGTCAAAGACAATGACCGAGACCGACGGCTTAACGTGCCCTCCGAAGCACAGATCATCTCACTTATCAGACAATTAGGTGATCAGCCTACAATGTCCTAACCAAACTAGGAAAACAACACAAAGTCGTTGCCCCCGCTGGGAATCGAACCCGCGACCTCCGGGTATGAGCCTACGCTCTAACCATTACACCACGGAGGCAGTTAATTAGCATTTATGCATAAAACTCGTGGATTTTTAAACTTGCCTGGTAAACAAACTTGTTGATGTATTCAATAGAAAAAGTTTTTAGTAAATAGACTGAATTTGTCCTTGAAGTAGACCCAGTTTATTACGTTAGACCTTACAGCGCACATCTAGCAAACATGCTTTGGAACGAAGGGCTCTTATAGAATAAGTGACTCGAGTCCATCTGAATATTTTATTTCTTTATGCATACCTAAGCTCTCTTTTTTAATCGACTTCAAAAAAGGAGGGGTTATGAATTTGAATGTTTCTTTTTGGACGCAGGCCGCTTCCGATCGCTCGTTTTGGAAATCCTTGGGGGAGGCTGATGATGATGATGATGATGTTTTTTTTTATGTATATTCCCCGATTAAAGATACCTGGACCAAATTGGGAATATTTTTTCATTGAAGTCTGTTTTTAATTCTGAAAAATTGTTAGCGAAGAACTGAGCCATAACGCATCGTAAGTACCTACCTACCTACCTATACATTTCAAACACCGCATTACGTGTGATTTAATTTTTTTATGGTGCACAATAAAGTGCTGCGTACTATATTTATCATAAGAATAGCTTGTTAACTTGAGGATTTCCTGATAAAAACCCACGCGGATCTCAGTCATTAAATCTATAACAAAGAAGCGGTCAAGAATGAATCAGTGTGGGAACCACGGGTAGGAACGGAAAAAACGTGGTTATCTTAATATAAAATATAAAATAATATATAAAGCTGAAGAGTTTGTTTGTTTGTTTGTTTGTTTGTTTGTTTGTTTGTTTGTTTGTTTGTTTGTTTGTTTGTTTGTTTGTTTGTTTGTTTGTTTGTTTGTTTGAACGCGCTAATCTCAGGAACCACTGGTCCGATTTGATAAATTCTTTCGGTATTAGATAGGTCGTTTATCGAGGAAGGCTATATATAGGCTATATTGCATCACGCCCGCGACTTCACATGTGTGGTTACGCGGGCGAAGTCGCGCGCTGTCTCTAGTATAAAATATAGCTCAGGGAACGTACCCATACTGAGTGACACAAATTTTTCCATCCTTTCACCCCCTCACACCTTCGGTTTCAAACCAGTTATGCGAACAAAAAGTAAATAAATACCTAATATTTGGTTCATATTAGTTGACCGCCTGTGATCCGGAGGTCGTGGAATCCCACTGAGAAGCATACTTTGTGAAAAGTTGTTTCCAGTGATCTGGCTAGGATATTGCAGGCTTCAATTACCTGATTATCCGAAAAGAAAGATGACATAATTCTGTGTTTCGGAAAACAAGCATAAACTGTGGGTCCCGAACGCCATTTAGCGTTTACTCAAACCTATCCCAGGATTGGTTCTGGTCTACTCTTTGGGTTGCGGAGTTCAGACGGCTGCTCTCTTTCGCTTCGGCAAATGATGGTTCTGAGCGACGGAAAAGAATAGCTGCATGCGAAAGTGCTGCGCCATGCCGACTGGTATAGCCCAACCCTTCATCATCATCAGGTCTTTTAGACTCCACTGCAGGAGCACGACCCTCTCTGTACTATCATACCCGACCAGAGCAGCCAGAGGACTTGGCCTACACTCTCCACGCTGGTCTGACGGGTTGGAGAGGTCGCATTGATATGTTTATAAGATTTGCTCAGCTTGTATTTCCTAAGTCGCCTTCTACAACATCCACGGGAGGACTTGGAGTGGTCCTATTCTTCTCTGCCATACGACAGCCCAACCCTTGATCGACTTGAAATGAGTTAGGTATATTTTGCCAAGTGATTATTTGGCCATTCGGAAGACCATTTTCCTCATCCATCCTTAAACGGCCTCAAACAGGAAACTGCCAACTGAATATTCCAAGTAATACGACACAAGATTGATATAATGTACTTATATTGAATTTGATTGAAAATGTTCTGAAAATGTGTAGGAAATACATTTTTTCTTACCATAATACGACCAAATAGCAATCTTCATGCATACTTACGGCTCACCTGATTGTTACCCTGAAGAGATCTTTTACGTCTCTTTGGGGAACCTCAAACATGTTTTTTAATCTAGGCCCCGGGTTCGATCCCCGGTCAGGTCAAGATGGAAAATGATCTTTTTCAGATTGACCTGGGATCTATATGTGTATTTGTTATAAAATGTAGTATCGTTGAATTAGTATCCCATAAGACAAGTCTCACTTTCTTTAGAATGCAGGCAGACCAAGTCCTCTATCAGCTCTGGGCATGGGCAACTATGGCTCTGGTAGTACGAGAGGGTCGTGCTATTACAGTGGAGACAAATAGACCTAATGATGATTAGGCCCAACACAGACGACAGACTTTTTGTCCGATCGAGTCTGCGGCGCACAAATAGTCTGCGTGGCGCGCAAAAAGTCTTTCGCGGATTGTTCACGGACTCAACACACACGACGCACATTTTGAATCATTCTGTCGGCAGAACTGTAGGGACGGGACACGTACAGTTTTACTCGCCATGGAAGTGCAAAGATTGTGATGTATTATTTTATACTTGAAGTACAGAAAAAGAAGAAGAAATAGAAAAATTTGGGTACATCCTATACTTTCGGAGAGATTACTAAAAGGACAATTCCATATGAAACATGCAATTCTAAAACAATATCCGGACAATTTTTTCAAATTTTATAAAATTTCTATTAATACTTTTAATGAGTTGCTATTCATTTTAAGACCAACTTTGACACATTCGGAAACAATAATGAGAAAGTGCATTGGTCCAGAAGAAAGGTTATACTAGGCATTATACCTACTCGGATTTTGAAGTATCATAAATTGCAGGTCTGTTTTGTATTTCATGAATTAACATCGGTACATCTATCTCTAGCGCCATGCTGTAATACCGCGCACGTCACGTCCACCACTAGCCGAGTGAAGGTCACAGACTAAAGTGCGCGACGTCTGTGTTAGCGCGGGTTGAAGCATACGTTGTATTTTTTTCGCACACTTTTTGTGCGGTGTGGCGCGGCGCGGCGCGGCGCGGTCTGCCAAAATTAGGCCCAACACAGACGACAGACTTTTTGTCCGATCGAGTCTGCGGCGCACAAATAGTCTGCGTGGCGCGCAAAAAGTCTTTCGCGGATTGTTCACGGACTCAACACACACGACGCACATTTTGAATCATTCTGTCGGCAAAACTGTAGGGACGGGACACGTACAGTTTTACACGCCATGGAAGTGCAAAGATTGTGATGTATTATTTTATACTTGAAGTACAAAAAAATAAGAAGAAATAGAAAATTTTGGGTACATCCTATACTTTCGGAGAGATTACTAAAAGGACAATTCCATATGAAACATGCAATTCCAAAACAATATCCGGACAATTTTTTCAAGTTTTATAAAATTTCTTTTAATACTTTTAATGAGTTGCTATTCATTTTAAGACCAACTTTGACACATTCGGAAACAATAATGAGAAAGTGCATTGGTCCAGAAGAAAGGTTATACTAGGCATGATACTCTGATTTTGAAGTATCATAAATTGCAGGTCTGTTTTGTATTTCATGAATTAACATCGGTACATCTATCTCTAGCGCCATGCTGTAATACCGCGCACGTCACGTCCACCACTAGCCGAGTGAAGGTCACAGACTAAAGTGCGCGACGTCTGTGTTAGCGCGAATTGAAGCATACGTTGTATTTTTTTCGCACACTTTTTGTGCGGTGTGGCGCGGCGCGGCGCGGCGCGGTCTGCCAAAATTACACGGATTTTTTGTGCGCCGCACTTTTTGTGCGTCGTGTGTGTTACTGCATGTAATTCCATAGGTTCTATTTTCACAGACTAAAAGTGCGGCGCGGTCTAGTCTGTCGTCTGCGTTGGGCCTTACACGGATTTTTTGTGCGCCGCACTTTTTGTGCGTCGTGTGTGTTACTGCATGTAATTCCATAGGTTCTATTTTCACAGACTAAAAGTGCGGCGCGGTCTAGTCTGTCGTCTGCGTTGGGCCTTATTGTTACTAGTATTGGTGCTTGCGAGAAGGGGCTTGCGAGCGAAAGTGCCAGCAATGCGTAGTCCCACTGAGCTAAAGACCTCATCGAAAAAGGGCAAATAAAAGTAGCGAAGTATTTCCCTAATTTTTTGCAAATGTCGCCGCTGGCGACCTTCATGAGTAGATTAGGGAGAAACCGCCCTAGTCACGTTAGTACTTAATGATGGTGAAGTGACAACGCAAATCCGGACTATCAATCTACTCGGTCAGTGAGAGATGGGTTTTTTTAATGCCTATCCTAACCATAGCATGTAGTGGGTGTATACCGTGTATAACATGTTGATTTTAAGGTGGGCAAATTCTTCCTGTTCTGTTCGAATTTGATGGTAAGTTTTTTACTGAGAAAAATATTGAATGAAATATCCGCGAAGAAAATATTTGTAATCTTGGATTCCAAGATATGCACACAAGTGGACTTAACAAATACATACGCAAAAAGAGGGGTATTTTAAGTTTGAGGCTAACACCTGTCTGTCTGTCTGTCGGTCTCTGGCATCGTACGTACGTACGGATGGACCGTTGATGCAGTTTTTTTTACGTGAAAGCAAGTTCCCTTGCGGTGGTTTTTAGCTATGTTTGAAGATAATGGGTTTAGCTGCTTTAAAGGCTTTGGGGGTTAACCATGGTAGTTTTTTAATTTACCTGGCAAATAATAGGGCGCTCGCTACGAATATCAATTCCACTTAACATCGGTTGAAATATGTAGTTCCATTATTCATCACTAGATGGTGTAGTCGGTTTTTTTTAATTTGCCTGGCAAATAAACTTGTGTATGCATATATGTATGTGTTAAGACCACTAGGAGTCTAGTTTGTAAGTTGGAAACTTTGCCTTTACAAGTTTACAACCCTGGAAGTAATGGAATTTTAGTGCTTTGGTAACTATGTAGCGTGGGAAGTACACGTTTAGTCAAAGATTCTGTTACATCTTCAATGTAAGGATAATGGAGGTCCCGGGTTCGAACCCTGGTCAGGTCAAGTTGGAAAATTATCTTTTTCTGTTTGAACTGGGTCTTGGATGTTTATCTGTATATAATTTCGTTGAGTTACTACCTATCTCATAACACAAGTCTCAAACTTTAGGGCTAGGTAGTAGTAGATTTTTGATATAGGAAAATCTATTTTTGATATAGGACTATTGATAGAGGAAGAATTAAAAAAAATGTTTGCCTGTTTGTAGTTTGTACACGCTAATCTCCAGAAACACTAACGGATTCGAATAAACTTTTTTTGTTATATAGCTGTTAAACCTGGGCAACGTAATAGGAAAATGGAACACCTGATGCAGCACCATAATGGTCAAAATAAATGGTCCAGCTTAACTGTAAGAAATATTAAAATGACGCCTTAGCAAAAGTTGTTCAGCTTGATGAGCATTTACGGAATCACAAAGTCGACGAACGAATTTGCCACGGTGTCACCAGTGTGTTCTTCAATTCAACAAATTACCCACTAAAGTCTGAGTAGCGTTACCAAATTTCTAACATGGTTCTCCGCCGCGACAGGGTGACAAGCCTGTCGCTCGGCTGTCAGCCCTGTCTAGAGATCGTTTATCTGGTGCTAAAATAAATGCACGGACAAGGGGCTTAAAAATGTTAGCCGCGTTTACGGAATTAGTCATGCCTTTGTGTGTGACGTCAGTGACTTGCACAAATATTTTTATAGGGCAGGCACTAATCTAAACATATAATAAAACAGTAAAAAAGTGTGTCTGTACATCGAAGATATTTCAAAAAAAAAACCGGGCTATGGAGACGTAGTAATAGAGTAAGAATTTTCAAAAATGTCTGTTTGCCTCTTTGCTCACGCTAATCTCCGGAAACACTCGACGGATTCAAATGCATTTTTTTTTGTTATAAAGCTGCCTGGGCGACATATAGATAGGGTATAATTGATTTTGGAAAATGGAACACCTGATGCAGAACCATAATGATGATTAAATGGTCCAGCTTAACTAGTAATAGAGTAAGAATTTAAAAAAAAAATTGTTTGCCTCTTTGTACACGCTAATCTCCGGAAACACTCGACGGATTCAAATGCATTTTTTGTTTGTTATAAAGCTGCCTGGGCGACATATAGATAGGATATAATTGATTTTGGAAATGGAACACCTGATGCAGAACCATAATGATGATTAAATAGTCCAGCTTAACTGTAACAAATATAAAAATGACGCCTTAGCAAAAGTTGTTCAGCTTGATGAGCATTTTCCGGAATCATAAGTCGACGAACGAATCTGCCACGGTGTCACCAGTGTGTTCTTCAATTCACCAAATTACCCACTAAAGTGTGAGTAGCGTTATCAAGTTTCGTACATGTTTCTCCGCCGCGACAGGGTGACAAGCCTGTCGCTTGGCTGTCAGCCCTGTCTACAGATCGTTTATCTGGTGCTAAAATAAATGCACGGACAAGGGGCTTCAAAATGTTAGCCGCGTTAACACAATTAGTCATGCTTTTGTGTGTGACGTCAGTAACGTGCACAAATATTTTTGACAAGTAGGCACTTACTACGTACATATTATAAATCAGTAAAAAAAATGTTTTACATTGAATAACAAAAAAATATGTGGGGCCATGGAGTCATAGTAATAGAGTAAGAATTTAACGAGACGTGACGTAATTTAAAGAGACGTGCACAAATATTTTTGACAGGGTAGGCACTAATCTATACATATAATCACCATCATCATCGTCAGGTATTTTTGTCTCCACTTTAGGAGCACGACCCTCTCTGTACTATCAGAGCCATACTTGGCCAGAGCTGCCAAAGGACTTAGGCTTACACTCTCCTAAAAACATTTATTAGACAAGTAAAAAAAATCTGAGTGTACATTGAATATAATAACAAAAAATATGTGGGGCGATGGAGAAATAGAAATAGAGTAAGTATTTAAAAAACATCTGTTTACCTGTTATTCTGTTTGTACATGCTAATCTCCAGAAATACTAGATGGATTCGATTGAAACTTTTTTTGACTTATATAGCTTTAACAGCTATATATCAAAAATGGTCTGAACCCTTATAGTTTCTCCATGTTTTTGATAATCAGTAGCTAATGTTCTTTAGTACTTACTGCAGTAAAAAAAACATACTCAGTCCATGGTACTGAACAACTTTCCCAAGGAACACATATCGAAATATAAAAGTATTTTTTAGCCTCCCATATAAGTCGACCGATCAGCTGATTCGAGTTTGTACAGACAGCCAAAATTAATTTTCGTATTTCGACACATGTTCCTTGGGGAAAGTTCACTATAACGAACTGAATTCACCCTTAAAATTGTTTCAGTATATTTTTTTAGACCTTATACATATATGTTTGTTCAACTGCAGTACCTAAGTACTGAAGAACTAAATTGCCTACTGAACAACAAAAACATGGCGAAACTATAAGGGTTCTATGTTTACCACGGAACCTCAGAAACTGCCAAGAGCCAACACATAGCACGCGTTTCAATTTTAGAACTCGATGTTGAGATATCATTAAAGAAAGAAATAAATACGATCACTCTTTGATTACTCGTACTCAACTAACGTAAACCTCGGTGCAATACGAGTCTGAGTGAGAGATATCAAATAACAGATCACATGTCGACTTCGGAGGCCATGACACGAGCGGGCGCGGGCGCGATACGCGTTTGCGTCAAGTAAAAGAATATATGAATACGCCACCCATCTCTCATGTGGATTTCATCAAATTTTATAGTTTTAAAGTACAAATCAATAATAATATACTTTAAACAAATGGCGGACTTAGAGCATTTTCTCCCAGCCAGCCATAGCAATAAACAGAGAAAATTATTATTTTTTTTTTTAAAAAATGCGGCACACAAAGCAATACAATATACTTACACATCATAAAATAACATTAAATAATATACAATACCTTAAGACTATGTAGGTATAACTTCTCATGCTGCAAGTGCTGCAACTGCATATTCCATAGAGGTTAAGATTTTTGTACCTAGCAATATTGAAAGACAAAGAAAAAATATATTCTTAAGAAAATATTTTAGTGTGTAGTGTAGGCTACAAACTACCAAACCAAAGACTAAACTAAACTGACTAAGACTGGTACCAAAGACTGCAATACCACAAAAATTTTGTGGCAATGTGTGTACCTTACCTACCTAAACGTATATAATAAATTGCCTACAGATATAAAGAAACTCCAATTGTCCTTTTTTATGAAAAAAATTAAAGTCGTTGCTCATTGACAAAGCTTTTATGAAATTGACGATCTTTGAGAATTATATTGTGAATTACCTTATAAATTACTGACTCATTATTTTCACATGCTTGTTATCTTTAAGCAAAATAGATAAGAGACATGTTTATTAAGATCTTATGTACTTGGTACTAGCTTTTTCGAACGACCACTGTAATAATAGCTGTACCAGTAAGCTTCGCTCCCCGTTGGAATTTCGGGATAAAAGCTATCCTATGTTCTGCCCTGTTTATCAAACTATATCCATATCAAATTTCATCTAAATAGGTTCAGTGGTTGAAGCGTGAAGTGGTCACAAACAAACAAACAAAAAAATATACAAATTAGTAGGATTATTGGCAATGTAATAAAGCAGACTTCTTGATTTCCAAACAGCTCATCTAAAGATTCAACTGAGAATGAATTGAGGAAGAGAGCCATGCGAGAAGAGAGCAGTGTTAAGAAAATGCGGGTCTCGCCCGTTACAAGTCAATAACCAAGTTAGTGGACCTGGAACGATGGCTCCACCGACTTTTTTAATCCGTGTTATAGAATTAATCATGAATTCATGAAGTTAGGGGGTAAATTTATCCTTTAACCGCGAACCTTTAAACATTGACGGGCCCATTCCGCGAAGGTCGGATATTTACAACAAAAAAAAAAATGCTTGTATGGCAACTTACGTATCCATATTCGTTTTTGGTTGTAGATAGGAATTGTAGATTTACCAAGTCTCGCGCTGGGGGCACGACAACTGATATAAAGTCTCGCGGTAAAAAGGGTTAATAAAGTATTACATATCTGTGTTACTTTTTTAACCAGTATCACAGATTAATAAAACTATAAACATGTGTTACGGGCGTTACCATCTTAAATTTGGCTCAATTTTTTCCGCAATATTGCAAGGTTCACTAACTCACTTGTACACCTTTACAAGTCCTTTTTCGTGGCCACGCAGCAAGCGCTGCGATCAGCCCGTTTGTTTTGACGGGAGAATTTGAATATAATTATCTTAGCGCCATCTATTATTTGTCAGGTAAATTACAAACCCCCGAATTCAAAGCATTATAAGTTAAAATAACTTAATAACTTTTATAACTAAACGAATCAATCGATTTTCATTAAACATGTCTAAGAATCACCGCAAAGAAAGTTGCTTTCGCGTTAAAAAACCGCATCAAAACGGGTCCATCCGTTCCAACGCTACGATGTCAGAGACAGACAGACAAGCACTAGCACAGTACAGACAGTATTGCAACTCGGCGCTGTCCTTGAAAAATATACCTACGCCACGCGTGCGCTAGGGCTGCCCGTCTACAGTATTTTAACCAGTCAAGACCCGCACGACATTAATAAATCAATGAATAACATTATAATCATTTGTAATGATATTTTATTTCAATAATATATGTAAGTAGCTAAGTACCCACATCAGTAAGTAGATATGTAGCCTAGGAAACAACTACTTAGCTAGTTTTTTTTATCGCGAGCATAGGTAAGATAGCTTACTCGTGTTATGTATTAAGTCTTTCAACATTATCACTTATTTATTTTTTAATCTAGGTATTTGTGGAAAAAGGGAAATACTTACCTATTTAAAAAAATAAACAACATACTAGTAGGTACATATATAAAAACTATTTTTATTAGTCTTACTTACCTTTCGGAGTTTTGAGGTAACCTAAAAAATGTTATCTCTGTGTGCTTAACCGACGAGTTTAAACAACCAAAAACAGCACAATATTGTCTGTGTTTCGCTATATTATTAACGCACGACTACTGCTTGCATCAAAACACCGTCCGCCACAGCGACGCATTCTCGGCTGTTTGTATACCGAGTCACGGAACAAGTGTATGTATACCGACCTTCGAGGCGCGTAGGTATAACTTGCGTTCCGACCGTTTGTATGAAGATACAATACTGTATGATATCTATATTGTGGCACTAGCGTCAAACTTATAATACCCGTTTTCGTGGCCACGCGGTGTTACGGGCGTTACCATCTTAAATTTGGCTCATTTTTTCCACAATATTGCAAGGTTCACTAACTCACTTGTACACCTTTACAAGTCCGTTTTCGTGGCCACGCAGCAAGCCCTGCGATCAGCCCGTTTGTTGATTGGCTTAATGTTTCTTCCACGATCATCCATCCATCATTGTCAATGCTAAATGTTAAATGTTTATCTAAATATTGCTACAAACGACGGGAGAATTTGAACTCTAAAAGTATCAGTTCAAGGTCTGTCTGTTTGTTTATATGCACAGGTATATTTGGAGTCAGTACCGTTTCACAATACGCTACATTTATAGAATAGACGTGATGAATGAAATTGTACTTGGGTTTTATTGCGGTATAATTAAGATGCTATAACAACTTCTTCATTTATCTGTATTATCGTCACCAAGAAAGCATGCTGAGTATAATTGAAATATTTAATAGCTATAATTTAAACTGTTAGAGGTAAAGGAGTTGAATTATTCTATTTATGATGCTGGAAGCAGGATACTTAATAGGTACATAATATATCGTAGCGCCATCTATATTTTGTTAGGTAAATTACAAAAGCCCGAATTTAAAGCATAACAACTTTTAAACGACTAAACCGATTTTCATTGA
This sequence comes from Acrobasis consociella, assembly GCA_963555685.1. Lineage (NCBI taxonomy): Eukaryota > Metazoa > Arthropoda > Insecta > Lepidoptera > Pyralidae > Acrobasis > Acrobasis consociella. Next base: position 4,272,864 of record OY743118.1, read on the forward strand.
ACATGGCTGAGAACCACTACCTTAAGGAAAGTTGCTTTCACGTTAAAAACCGCATCAAATGGTCGATCCGTTCCAACGCTACGATGTCAGTGACCAGGCGAAGAGGAATCTTAGAATGAATGAATAAAAATGTTTATTTGGCACAAACAGGTTAATACAACACAAATACAAATGCATAACACAATAATGTTTGTACCAAAATCGTCCCCACTCAGCATATGCCGTGGTTTGGGCCACGACGCTGGTCTTCCGCGGGTACCATGCTAATACAAGGTTAAAATTATAAACAAGTGAAAATAATAATAAAATAAATCAAATAAAATTAAATCAAATCGGTGGCGCTACAATACAACACTATATTAAATACCCGTAAATATATGTATATATCTAATATTTAAAATGCTGCAATTAATGACTTTTGTTTTTTCAAAGTATGTTTCTTTAGTTCTACTTTAAAAGATTTAACAGTTGATGAGCATCTAATGGGAGGAGGAATATTGTTCCAGCAAGCTGTCGCAGCGTATTTAAAACTGCCTCTAAAAGCTGCCGTTTTGTGTCTAGGACATAGATCCGGAATTCTACTTCTTGTAGTGAACTTTAATTTGTCAAATAAATAAGTTGGATTTTTGTTCTTAATAATACCAAAGAGTAGAGTTGAAAAATGAAGGTTACGGCGGGATGCCATATTAAGCAGACTATTGCTGTTCAGATAGGGAGTAATGTGGGATCTACGGGGAATAGTAAAGCAATATCTGGCACACGAGTTTTGTAATCTTTGGATTAGTTTTTTTGTGCGAACCAGCAAACAATTTCCAATAACAACATCAGTTTAATTTAGATAGGATGAGAGTTTCGCAAAGGTGGATGCGCGTGTCTACACCTATATAATCGCGTATCTGGTACAGGACGTTCAATCTATAATAGCAGCTTAGAAGCTTTTTAAGCCAAATTACTACTCTAATAAATAACTTATTTGAGCCCTCTTGGCAATCAATGATCGATTACCCAACCAGTTTCGAAGTACCTTAATTAAGCAGTCGATTACGTAACTGCGTACAGATGCCCCATTGTTTTAACAGGTGCCGCTTATGTCCGACACTTCTGCGGAATCCCAGTCTTTGTTATTTTAATAATAACATCGATATAATATGGCTTTGTTCGTCTCAAAAATGTTAACATCTATGGATGAGATCATTGGAATTTGCGGGAATAAATGAGCAAGTTTTAATTGTTTAACTAGGAGTTACGTAATTCAGATTTTACATGATGTTTGTTTTTATGAGTGGTCCAAAATAGGAGTAGGTTCTTGTTACTCAATTATTTTTACTATTATTAGTATTCATGCAAATTTTCGTTTGTATTTTTAGTGTGAACGTCCTTCATTTATCGACCAAATAAAAGAAAAATTAAACGTGCAAACATATAAGGAGGTTAAGAACTTAGGAAGAAAGAGAGACATGGAAAGCACTCCACCGACAAGAGCTCTTAAATATAAGAAGAAGACGTCCTTCAAGCTGTGGCTAAACGACACAAAATCTCCCTAAACGAAATAAAATAGTACTACACAACTCATCTTCTTCATCTTTAGGTCTTTTTATTCTCCACTGCAGGAGCACGCTCTTTGTACTACTAGAGCCATACTTGGCCAGAGCACCCAGAGGATTTGGCCTACACTCTCCACGCTGATCAGACCGGTTGGAGATGGGAGAGGTCTCATTGATGTTTAAGCTTAGTTTAGCTTGTATTCCCTAAGTCGCCTTCACGACATCCACGGAAAGACTTGGAGAGGACCTATTCTACTCTGCCAGAAACCACACTCTACCTAACTATACTGATTTAATCTTTTACAAATAATGAAAGATTTTTTTCACGCTTTATTGTTTTTCCTGTAAAAGTTTCTCATCTTTCGTTAATTATTATTTATTTCTCCTCTCTATACTATAACTCACGTTTACTTCTCTAACGTTAGACGTTATTTCATTTTAAGAAACTAGCGTTGCATAACTATCGGTAGTTTGACTATCGATAGTTGACCTTGAAAAACAGTCACAATATCGATAGGACTATCGATAGTATCAATTGCCAATAGTTTGCAATACTATTGATGAAATATCGATACTGTTACTACAATTTGTATGAAAAACTATCGATAGCTAAATTTACTCTCGATATTACAATAATATTGATATTAGATAATACTATCGATGGTTCTTTATACAAATAGTGCCTTTACCTTTACCATCGATACAATCGAGACTATCGATATTGTTACTGTTTTCCTAGGTCACGATAGTATCGATAGACTATCGATATTTTAGTATTGATAGACTATCGATATTTTATACTATTGCTCACAACACTGTTAAAAACCTAACAATTCGTCGTTTCAAAGTCGTGCCCTTGTCCTTGCGGTGGCAAACCGCCGTTAAATAATTAACTTCCAAACATACCTAGACTTAGTGAAAGTGTATACGGGAAAAAAATACTTATCTTGAAAAGTACGGAGTATGTAAGTACTTTTCGAAATAAGTATTTTTTTCCTACGTTAACGATTGCTTTACAAACTAGTTGTTACAAAATTATAATACAATCTAAATATTCTATAAATCATAACATAATTTATGTCATTACTGCCCCGATTGGGATAAAGACTATCACAGTGTATCTGTACATTACTCGCATTGTGTAACAGGTCCTGCATTCATCAGGCTCGTCTCCTTCAATCTGTACCACAGTCTGTACTAAAAATCTCGATTAAAAACTGTAATTCATGATAAACTGTATTAAGATTATTTGAGAAAATAAACTAATTTTACTTCTTTTTTTTTCTTTACTACAACACGCACTAAAAAAAGCTTAAAACTTTGTCTTCTTAGTTTTGCTCTTTTATTTGAGTTTAATCTTTGGGTGTGGTAGGCATTTTCTATTCTGCTGTCACGTACAAGTTAGAAACATTGTTACAAACCAACAATTCCAAAGTTTCAATGTCACGCCCTTGCGCTACTCGGTAAAAAATTAACTCCGCGAACCTAGACTTCTAATGGCCCCTATTTCCACTGAACGGAGCATTCATAGTGTATTTTTTAGCAGTTTTACTTATCTTGTAATTCCGTCTTAATAGTCTGGGAGAAAAGATCTACGCTATCATTGACCAAGCGAGCGAAGCGAGCAAGGTCTCTAAATCGAGTTGGGGCGAAAACACATTGTATGTATGTATGTATGTATGTATGTATGTATGTATGTATGTATGTATGTTTGTACCGCGATAAATGCCGAACCGATGATCCATTTTAATGAAATTGGGAAGGCATGTAGGAAATATCAATAGATTTTTCAAGTTCGTTGGGCATCAAAATCGGTTCAGTAGTTTTTGAAATATTAATAAAAATGTCCGCGATTATGTAGCAAACGAAACCAAATCGCGTTCTAACTTTGGATAGCGCCATCTAGGGGTTATTAAGGAAACTGAATTGCGAATAATAATCGCGAGGTCTAAGTTCGCGGCGAACTACTAGTTAAAATAAGTTAACTTGTTAGTTAACGGATGAGGTCGAAACATGTCAGCCAGTAGCTGACTCTATACGTGGGCTGCGTTTCCACTGAAGCGGAGCAGAGCGGAGAGGAGCTTAGCTGTGCATGAATTGACCAATGACAATGCTCGAAATCTTCGCTCCGCTGTTTCCATTGAAGTGGAGCGGAGATTACTCATTTTAATAATGACTACGTTCTCACGTTAGTTTTAATCTATGCTATCTCTGATTTCGTATCGCTTCATTTTATATAGAAACTATGTATGGTTATCGCTTTTTGTTATAACTAATTAATAACCTAAAACCAAAAATATTTCACCATTACAAGAACTTAAGAAAGGGAAGATATATCAAAGACTATGTCTAAAAATCTTGCAAAAGGAATGGAGAAAATGTGCAGTGCAGTTTGTTACCGCTTTTTCTGCACTAGCGCTTTGGAAGCGGTAGTAAACTTAGCTGTAAGTAACTATTTGACGTCAACAATTGTGCAACAAAATAATGACGATTATTAAGAGATATTATAAATATCCTATGATAATAAAGATATATTTGATTTGATTTTGATTTGAATGTTATAAAAAGTAATAATGAAAAAAAAACCATCATGCAACTTTGCCAAGGCCGTTTAGTTATCACTCTTGACTGGTCTATTCCTTTTAGAAGTCTGTGCGTCACGAGCGAGCTAACGACAAAATAATGCATGACTGCCGAACTCCAAGCCTTTATAAGGACTAAGTGGATAAAGTTTTGCTTTGGGATAATAAAACGGACTGGACTGGGATTTGGTGGATGTTTCGCTTTACAAAGAATGAGGGAACTTAATGTACGTGAAAGAAAAGTTAAACAATAGAAACAAAAATATACTTATTTATTTTATTGTATCGTCTTCAGCCACCTGGGCATAGTACATATCAGTCTTTTCTTTATACCTAATGGGGTAGGTAGACAAAGCATTTTGGGTCTTTCGTTCACCTTTCATTCGCCCATCTTTTTTTCAGCTTTCTAGTCATTTGTTCGTGTAGAAAACCTGATATTTCCTTATCTTTGTCTTTTTAGGGTTCCGTACTTAAAGGGTTAAAACGGGATTCTATTACTAAGACTCCGCTGTCCGTCTTTCCGTCCGTCCGACTGTCTGTCACCAGGCTGTAATCTCATGAACCGTGATAGCTAGACAGAATTGAAAATTGAAATTTTCACAGATGATGTATTTCTGTTGCCGCTATAACAACAAATAGGTACTTACTAAAAACAGAATGAAATAAATAGGTATTTATTTTAGGTAATTTTGGCTCACATATAACAAACGTGATTTTCTTTAGATTGGTGCGCGTGGCCGACTCGCACTTAAATTTTTGGACTGCGCTTTGAAACGGTGATGTCGAGTAACGTCCAACTTTATCGTACTTAAGTCTGTGTAGTTTGTGCTGTAGAAATGTAGTAAGTAATACCAGAAATATGCAAAACGGCTACCTACACTTGGACTGCGATTATAACAGCGTACATAATAACTTCTATTACAGGCCCGCAGCGCTTGTGTATACTTATTTCCTCTGAAAACGCTCTCCAATTTATTTCTCATTACGTTTTGTTTGTAAATCCCAAATTGCACGGCATGAAGCGGACTGGTTAGAAATGAAAAGCAACCATCGCGCTTAAAATAACCTAAGGCTTAGGGAGAGGTTACATTACACCGCAATTTTTAAGTCAATATTAGTATTTTATGCAACAGTTGTATAAGGAATAAGGGGGGTCAAAAAATGCGAGTGGCGCAGGTTACGATGCTAGCTTTATTTATCGAGCATCGTAAGGAGACGCCATCGAGCATTTTTTTAACGTACCAATGCATAAAATACTTTTTACTAAGGCTATATTTACTAAATAAAATACAAAATATAGAACAAATATGAAAATGACACACGTTTGGTAGATACTAGGATTCAATGGTAAACTTTTTTTTTTTTATCGACGTCTTCCTAGTGACTATGTTAAATAAAACGTTTTTCTTATTGTAGCAATATGGTAGATTTAAAGAAAAAGAAGTTCCCTAGGAGTACCTTTTGGCAGCTTAATGACGCATGTGCTATTAAAAGGAATAGACTATAGATTTTCCTGAAAGTATAACTATTATCAATTTTCTCTGATTAAAATAATTCCATATCAAGGCAAGGACGAATCAATTTTTGTAGCCCAACTACCGTAGCCATTAACTATAACTAAATTAGTGTTATGTAGGTACTAAAACATGCACTTAATTAACAAATACATACTAAATATACATAAGAAAAAGGCAAGACAATTGATCACGTTAATTATTAATTATTTTATTAATTATTAAGTTAATTTATATATGTATATTTTAGTGCAGGTTTATTATATTTGATAAATATGTATGTATAAATTTTGAGTACCTGGGCGACCGATATTTGCTCGGTTACATCTCAAACATTAACTACATTTTTTTAAACTTGTCTAAAAACAATACAAAATAAAAAGTTATATATAAACTTGAACATAAAAAAAAACAATAGTAAGTCACCGAGTGGGATTCGAACCCGTAACACTCTTTCTAGCGGTCCAAATCTTAAACTGCTAAGCCAAAACGGATAACGGCCGGCGTGACAAAATTAGCGACCATATTCTGCGTGGAAAGAAAAACGCATGAAAACTCGAAAACACGCGTTTTCCCAAACATAAAACTATCTAGATCGATTGTTTACCCCCGAACACCCCCATATACCAATTTTCAGCAAAATCGTTAGAGCCGTTTTCGAGATCACAGAAATTTATAAATATATATATATACAAGAATTGCTCGTTTAAAGGTACAAGATTTTCTTTATTTTTTCTTTACTGTAAGTACTTACCCTCAAAAGATGGCTTTCTCAGCATCACCTGTTGGTTGACTGGTGGAAAAGGCCTCAGGCCTTAAGTCCGCCATTTAAATGTATTGTAATAAAGTAAATAAATAAATCACGATGTAACAAATCGCTTCGCTCTTCAATATAACTTCACTAAGTCCTACTCGAAAACAATGAAACCCTAACGTGCCTTTTGGCGCCCAACCGGCCCCTATCTTCACTAACAGTTTTTTTATTCTTGCACGTACATTTTTTACGATTGTAATCCCTTTTTATCTAAATCTACAGGAGTCACAGTAAAAGTTTATTGCTGTGTTTATTTGAGTTCGAGACGTAAACTACGCACGTTTGTAAAATCTTAATCCTACGCTACGTTCTTGCATTCCGGGTCTATCGGACAATCATGTAGAGTTCGGCCCAACACAGACGACAGACTAAACCTATGGAACCTATGGAATCACATGCAGTAACGCACACGACACGCGCAAAAAGTCCGGCGCGCTAAGTGTGCGTTACTGCGTATGATTCCATAGGTTCTATTTTCACAGACTAAAAAGTGCGTCACGGATAGTCTGTCGTCTGCGTTGGGCCTTCATGTCAAGATTAATATCGTTAGTACTATTACTATTATTATTATTATATATTATCGTCAAATTCCAAATTTAATGGACAGTGAAAAAAAGGTGAAAATGCGGGAGATCTTTTTCGGCGAATAATTTATTTATTTATTAAACTATACTGCACAGTTGAAAATACAACAATGGCACTAAATATTTTTTTATTGTCGTTATAACATAGTGATCTAGGATAGCCTGTGGTTCGATTAATTACGGGAATGTCTATTCTACGTTGTATATTCAATTTTATTATTTAGAGTTTTTATTCAGAGTACATTTCAGCGTGGGATGTTGAAAGAATCCGTACATCCTTATTGCAGGCGAGAAGATTTATATATAAAAGATATGATTACAGCACAAAGATTTATAAAAGTAATAGCGGTTAATAAAGCGTTACTTTCGCCCTCTGCCCTTTGTAATATTTGGGAATGGCGTACACAGCAAGCACTTTACATTTTTATGAGGGATCCAGGTGATTTCAAAAGTAGCTGCAGCCTATTTCGTTGCGATTAAAAGAAACTGCCTCATCGCGTAATACGTTCGTAATTTTCAATGGGCGAGGTCCATTTTAATCTTATCGTGTTGTGTAACCTTACTGATGAAAGACTGTTAGTTATAAGTTGTAACTGTTATTTTAAAAAGGTTCTTTTAAAAAAAATGGAGCACAGACTACGAAGCAGACATACAATGCGGAAGGGACATATATACCCGTAATAAATCAAATATTACTAGGACTGATACTAGACATAACAAAATTAAAATAAAGTCAAAAAACCCAAAAAAAAGGCCATTCCCATACATACATAAGGGTACCCCAAAAACAGAAATCGTGGATGTTTTAACTGTTTTTACCCGATCCAAAAAAAAAAGAAGGAAGTCATCAATTTGACGAGATCTTTATTTTTTTATCCTATCTGGAAAATTCTTTTTTGTTTGAAAGGCGGTTTGGTTTGGTAGCGCAAAATCGGTATTGTAGTTTTTGGGTGAAGTCAATATAAGTTTTGAAAAATTATAATGTGGACGTTTAATTTCTAATTGAACAGTAATTTACCCAATATCAATTAAATAGAAATCTTTCGAACCCGACGGCGTCGTAAAACTGGTGATAAATTCTGAATTGGGTATAAAAGAGTATAAAGGGCTATCTTTGTATATAGTAGAGGCAGTGGAGCGAGCAGGTCATAAAATGAGGTTTGAGGAACCACGGAAACGGTTCGCTTCAATGGTCTCTTCAGTCGAGTATCAGCCCGCTTCAAGTGTGATATGGGTAGAGATGCGACTAATATTCGGATACTATTCGGTATTCGGCCACTGCATAGCCGATTCATTCGGCATATCTTGGAATGTAGAGAGACGAGCAGAAAGCCGTAAAAGGAGGTTTGAGGAACCACGGAAACGGTTCACTTTAATCGACGGACTTTTCAGTCAAGTAGCAGCTGGCTTCAAGTGTGATATGGCTAGAGATGCTACTAATATTCGGATACTATTCGGCATTCGGCTGTGAGGAACAGCCACTTTCTTCCGGCACCGCATAGACGATTTATTCGTCATATCTTTGAATGAAGTGAGATGAGCAGAAAGCCGTATAATGAGGTTTGAGGAACCACGGAAACAGTTCGCTTCAATAGACTTTTCAGTCAAGTATCAGCCTGCTTCTAGTGTGATATGGGTAGAGATGCTACTAATATTCGGATACTATTCGGCATTCGTCTGTAAGATAGATAAAGACTTTTCGCCAAAAGTTCAACGATAAGACGATAAATAAGTAGCTACACTAAGCGTGCTAGGTTTATTTAAGTATGTAAAAATAATGAAAAAACTTAAGTATATACATGCGTACTTATCACGTCTTCATCCCTTGAGGCTCAGACAGCGTGCTGATAGGAGACTATTTATTTTAAAACATTTAAAAATGTAACGTAGTAAAAAAGTTGATAATATACCTTACCTAATCGTGAGATTGAAGGTGAGTCAGAGTCAAAGTAATTTTTTTTATTTAATGTAGGCTAAATTTATCTCTTATTGAATGTAGAACATGTGTTCCACCTCTATTTTTGAAAATATGTATGAGTTCATATCTTCTGCCGAATAGTTTTGAATTCGGCCTCGGCCAAATCCTTATTCGCGCCATCTCTAGCGTGTCTCAAGAAATCAATTTCATGAGAAAAAAATGGCTGACCATATTTGTATTCATAGCACTTCAACCGTTCATTCGCTGCGTGCTGAATGAAAGAGTTATTTATTTTCGAACGTCTTTTCGTATTGTGCTCGAATGCACATATTGTTATATAATTGAAATTAAGCTGTTTTTTGGAGTATTTTTATATTGTTCTGGTAAAATCGTGTCACGTCGTGTCAAAAAATAATTAGATTTTAAGGTTTTGAGTTTTACGAAAATTAATTAAAAATGTTAGGTTGACTGCAAGAGACTAATGAATTATGTTTATTTAACTTTTTGTGTCATAAATAGATAAAAAATGTTAAACAATTAAATATTTTTTTTAAATTATACTTTTAAATTAATACCTAAAAAACAATAATACGAAAATTAATCAAAGATCCCACCGTAGATTAATAACAATAGGGCCCATTACGCCTACTGCGTTTCCTCTTTGAATGGCGATGGATATCCTTTGAGTTAAATATGTTATCAACTCCCACTGATAAGCTTAAATGTGAAGTTGCATAAAAGTCGTAATTGAGTGGGTTTCTTTTATACGGTCAACTATTAAGTGGACTGATATATTTGAGCCTCGAACGTTATTTTTAACCCCCGGCGAAAAAAGAGGGGTGTTATAAGTTTAATGATAGCGTCTTTCGTTGTGTCTGTGGCATCGTAGTGCTCGAACGGATGGACCAATTGAGATCCAGTTTTTTAACGTGAAAGTAAGTTCCCTTGCCATTGTAGGGGTTCTTAGGGTTCCTAGTTATGTTTCATAAAAATCTGTTCAGCCATTTTAAAGTTATAAAGGGAGTCCGCTTCAATGAGAACAGCGGCGCGGAGATTTCGAGCATTGTGATTGGTCAATTCATGCTCCGCTAAGCTCCTCTCCGCTCTGCTCCGCTTCATTGGAAACTCAGCCTAAGGCTTGAAAGTCCGAGATTTCCCTAGCAAATAATAGATGGCACTACAAATATCAATTCGAATATATTATGTAGTTTTGCTACTCATCACAGGTAGCGTTCTTGCACCGGCAATATTTTTGGAGCGAATTCAGTCTATAATACTAAAATATTTTCTATAAAAAATATATTGAAAATCGATTTTAAAAAATGGTCATTCCACAGGTTCTTCTACAATTTCAATTTGGCTAAACGCTGATTTATATGGTAATCTGAATTTTGTTTTTCGTTTTTCAATGGTAATTGTTTTTATGGAATGTTGTTCAGTATCACGGACTGAACGACTGAACGTTCTAAAACGACTATAAGTGTTGCCGGTTTTAAAAAAAAAATACCCTGTATAATACCATAATACCGACAAGAGCCTGGCTCTTAAGTATGAGAGACAGAGTGGACCCTTTGTATAGAAAGACTGAGCGAACTTTCTTTGACCTCATTCGTATCCATTTTAATTGTTTCAATTAAAAATACATTTATATAGTCCACATCCACTGCGACTATTTTAATTGCAAAGGAGGCTGAATAAGAAACGATCTGTCTCGTTAAATGGATAGTTCTTTGAATTAAAATGCGATACTAATGAATTGTCCACAAAGGAGATGAAAAGATATGCTTTTTTCTTGTCAAGTTAGATTTTGTCTCATAATGAGCGATGAGAGTAACAAATATAGGTAGGCAATTTTAATTTTAAAGCTACGACACAGAGTTTACACACTACGACACCGCGGCATCGACATAGATATACGTATGCGTGCAAAATTTCAACTCAATCGGAAACCGGGAAATGGGTCAAATTTAACTTGCAATTTGATTACAGGTGAAAAATAAAAGTTGGTCAAAATAGAAACGCTCAGGCCACAGCGGAGGAAACTGTGCAGAAGTTACGCGGCTGAAGTTCCGCTGTCAACTTATTATTTTATTTCTTCGCGACGGCTTGTGATCTGACGACTTGACCAGGGTCGCTGGAAGGCGCTGGATACAAGCCGCTGATATTTCAGTATCATGGACTGAATTCATTCTTAAAATAGTTTCAGTATATTTTGTTAGACCTTATATATAAATGTTCGGGGCACGCCCACGTTGTATGAAGCCTGTTTCCTGAAAATAAAATCATACATACATATATACATGTCGCAGTTGGATTGTATAATCCGCTGTTATTCAAAAACTCTAGCTGTTTGGCATTACAGCTCGGTTTTGTAATACAGCTGAAAATCATTCAGCTAGATTGTCCAATGTGTTACATTTAACAAACTAGCTTACGTGAGATTGTAGATCGATTAGTTCAAAATTCTGCCGCTTGTGGCATGTTAAGTGTCAGTGTCATAACAACAAATATGGCCTCCCATAAAGTAAATTCTTCGGCGCGTTTCGGGACTAAGCTGTTTTCATCGAGAGACATCGGGGCCATCGTTTGTGATATCGGACTGCAAAAGATTGAAAAGAATAAAGCAGACCTTTAGCTTGTTTCCCATATTGTTATTTCGACGCCCGCCTTCCGGCGAGATGGAAAATTCACGTGGATCAATTGGCCGTAAGAAATTGTTCCGCCGTTGTCGGGTTGATACAACATTTCAATATCCAATTGCATCGAGCTGATTATCATTTTTCATTGGTGTTTTATGATGTTGGAAACTGAATTATTTAGTAAGAAGTTGAATTGCGGTTTTATTTCCATCCAACAAGTAATATAAAAAATAATAAAGAACAACTATTGTCCCCTCATATATTATTTTGTTTTGCAACACAGTTTTATTCAACAATGGTAACCCCATATGTTCTCTCAACGCTAGCTGTTTTATTAAACATAATTACGTAACTCATTGACAATTGAGCTGAACTATTTTCAGCTGTTTTACAAAACCGAGCTGTAATGCGAAACAGCTAGAGTTTTTGAATAACAACGGATTATACAATGAGGCGTTTTCTTTAAGAAAAAAAATAGTTCCTTCACGTGACATAGATGCCGCCAGCAATCACATAAATAGATCTGTCAATGTCTAATTCATATAAAATGTTTATAGTGAGAGTTTGTCTTTGGAATCAAAGAGAATATAATCAATAAGTTTTGGAATATTTAATATTTTTATTTTATTAAAGTCAGTTAAAAATATATTATTATTTGTAAATATGTATTTATTTTACTTAAATAATAGCAAAATACAAGATTGGTTAATTAATTACAAATTTACTACAAGTATTGAACCAAACGGCCTCTTTCATTTTTGACGGAACGATTTCAAACTCTTAAGCGCCATCTTTTGACAATGTTTTTAACCTCATTTTTTTTTCACTGGAAAACGCCTCATTCAACTGCGACATACATACTATCACGTACCTACCCATACCTAATGGGGCAAACAGAGCATTTTGGGTCTTGCGGTTCTGAGCAGGCAGACCCCAGGGTCGTGGGGCAAGAAAGGAATAAAAATACTGCCGGGTTGCTAACCGCATCCCCTTATTTTGATGATTTGTATTTATTAATATATTCTTCGTTTGTCTTTTCTCCCAGATCAGCATGGAATATTAAAATTCAAGAAAACAAAATCATAATTTCTGATATATAAATTTTATGATGAAGAATGATTGTAAACATTTATCTAACCAATGAACCAGCAACCAAACAAATTAATTTAGCATTAACAAAGAGCTAACGTTAAGCCGTTGAGAGGCACAAAGATAAGTCTGCAGTAATGTAATTACTTTGAACAAGGAGCGCCTGCCCCCGGCCCTGAGGGCTCCGACGTCCGCGGGGCCTAGGGTTGCCATCTCTAAAATTTTAAGACTTTTTTTAACCCGGACAACAAATGAAGCCCCGCCCGGACGCTCCCCGGATGCCCTCTAAACTAGGACAAATCCGGGAAACCCGGACGGATGGCAACCCTAGCGGGGCCTATCACGAGCTTTAGTACCTTTTTTGCAAGTTGGATTGGCGATTTTATAGAATAGGGATGTGGACTAAAACTTTTTTGGCTTATTACATAGGTTATTATGAAGTACTAGCTGTAAAAGTTAGGGAAATGTAGCCTATGTGTTAATCCAGGGTATCAGCTTCCTACATACCAAATTTTATCAAAATTGGTACAGCCGTTTGCGCGTGTAGAAGTAACAAACATACATACACATACTCACAAATTTTCGCCTTCATAATATTAGTGTGGTGTGATGTGATGGTATACGTATTTTCTTTACTCTGAAAAGAAAAAATCTCTCTAGCAAATAATGACGAACATACAAGCGCACTTAAATTTCACGTGACGTCACGATCAGCTACTATTTTTAACCAAAGGTGACATAATAAATCATCCCCACTCCGAAGCTTCCAAGCGCTGTATCTTAGTGAATTTTTACTAGTTTGGTAAACAAAAAAGTATGGGTCTTTTATTTTTAGATAATTTAGTTGAGATAGACTAAATAATAGTAGATTTTTAACCATGGGGATAAAGCAGTGTCTTCTGTCGCGGGTGACGACTTAAATCGCGAGCGCAACGAAGGACTCGAGGTTAACTCCCGAGCGAAGCGAGGGTGTTTTATACTTAAATCACGAGCGAAGCGAGGGATTTAGGACGAGTCCTGAGTGTAGCGACGGATTTAAGTTCACCCAAGACTAAGACAGCTTTATCACCGAGGAAAATACTCGACTTTTCGTACCATTTGCGAAAAAAAATAAAGACAATAATAACAAGAAATAACTATTATTAATTAATGTATACCCAGTTACTTAAAAAATACAAAATGCTTTACGTTGTAAATAAATATAGGTACCCAGAAAACTAGGCTGTATGTGTGAGGCGCAAATAACCCTTTGCTTTTTCTTTTTGGAAAATTAAACAGCTGGTGTAAACAAACAATAACGGGAGTTTTTGGCGGGAAGTCAAGGGGTTTAGTTGAAGTTTGCTTTAAAGTTTTTGCAAATTGATTCTAGTGGACTTTATAATATCAAATTGGTGTAGTTTTAATCCTTATTCTCACGGACAATATGTGAAATATTTAAAGTAGACAGTCATAGCGCGGCTGTAGTGATATTTATTTGCGGACTGTGGTGGGCGTCTTAGGGCGCCGGCTCCGTCCGCCACTTAATCGGTTAAAACCAGTGGACTCCCTTGAAGTAATTAAAGGACCTATACCAACCTTCGATTGTATAGTTAGGGTTAGGATTCGGAATAAAAAAGAGATAAATGAAGATGGGCTCTTAAAGACTAGTATCCAGAGCCGTAAATTAATTTATAAAAAAAAACAAACAATAACATGACTTGATTTAGTTGTATAATTTAAGTGGTTTTGTGGATTTTGCGGATACATGTTGTCGATTCAAAACCATTATTTTTTTACGCTTAACTATATAGAAATGATTTCAGTTCAGTATAAATTTCGGTAAGTATTCCAAACATAAACCACATTCTCCCCCTAGAGGATGAATGAAATTCAGTACAATTTTCTTTCCCTGTTTTCATTCTTGGTCTAGAGGCTGAATGAAATTCAGTACATTTTTCTTTCCCTGATTTTATCAGATTGAAAATGACTATTATTATGTTCGCTTTTTGTGCTATAGAATGTGACTTTTTTGAGCAAGTGGTACGAAAAATATATTTTTTACCTAGTCCACCCTATTGTGGACTAATGTCAATTCTTATCCTCATTTTTTTAGCCATTTATTTAGGTCCCATAGTTGGGCAAAAGCCTCCCCTTTTTGTTTCCAATTACTTATATCATTAGCTGTTTCAGTCTTTGTTAAAAACGGTCAACTCTTAACTCCACATCATCTTATCCTCATATTCATAAACATAAACAAACGTTTCTTATAATTATATAGCAAAGTTAGAGGGTTGTGAGCAGCTATTCAATAGTTGATTCTAAGCGAAATTATGGTTAAATTTTGATTGGAATGGAGTGAAAGGACCGGATATAGATGGCTTTATTCATAGGCATACTACCCATTGGCATATAAACATAATCACATATATACTTACTTATTGATGTATGACTTATATGAAATGCAATAAATATTTTTAAAGTATATTTACTTTCTTTGTCAAACCGCAACTTCATTGCCTCCTTACGGGCCCTCTAAAAGTTTCTATGGCGTTAGGTATCTATTACGTTAGTAATTAATTTATCTTTGTCACAGGTAAACAATACATGTTTTCTCATCCAGGTTACTCGATGCTGCGAATTTACAGTATTTTTACATCAACGTCATGCCTTTCAGGAAAACTAAAAGCATACAAGCATAACATTCTTAAAGGTCACATTTGACATAACTACCTACGACTCGAATGTCCATTAGTCCCAGTGAAATCCATATTTAATGAGTCCAGTCCTACCGCCATACTGGTCGCATGAAATAAAGAAATTATAGAGATAACTTCGTTAATATAAACTTCACTTTTTTTCCTGGACGAATTTTTGTAAGTCATTCTTTCGGAGGAGGCAATGCGTAAAGCCCGGTTAACATATTGACAAATAAAAAGTGCGAGTGATAAGTGACAAGTATTATTGCGCGTGAACAGGCATTGACAGCACTGACAAGTGACAAGTGAAAAAAAGCCTGTTCTATTCTTTGACAAGTAGCTTTCCTCCGCGCTACCCCGCTTCATCCGTACTGGCCCACCGCCTCTGCTGTAGCTGGTCCGTCACGCACGACGTCATCATCAGGTCCCCTCGTCCCCACTACAGAAGCACGACCCTCTCTGTAATACCAGAGCCATACTTGGCCAGAGCAGCCAGAGGACTTGGCCTACACTCTCTTCGCTGGCCAGACGTGTTGGAGAGGTTTCATTGATGTTTATAAGCTTTGTTAGGCTTGTTTTCCTAAGTCGCCTTTTACGACATACACGGGAAGATTTGGAGTGGCCCTATTCTTTTCCAGCCAGACTACTCCTCTACTTCTGCCAGAAACCACACGGCAATCGGAAATCACACGCACGACATATAGGCGTTTAATCTAATGAGCTTACTGCATATCCACTTGACATTGATGTGTGAACAGCTTCTTGTCACTTGCCAGTGTTTACTTGCCACTTATCACTCGCACTGTCACTTGTCAATACGTAAACCAAAAAAACGGACAGATTTTTTTTTACTTCTTACTCTATTACTATGTTTCTATCGACCCAAATTTTTTTTTTTGGAATATATTAAACAAGTTTATTACTGTTATATTAAAATCTTAATTAAAATGTTATAGATTATTATAACAGACTGAACTGATAAAATTTAAACAGTTATAAGTAGTTGTTATCAGTACGAGAGGTGGTAGAGGCGAGTTAGAATGATGAGAAAGGAATGTGTTAAGAATATAAAACTGAATTTAGAAATGAAATTTGAAGATTATTATGCCTAAAGCAGAAAAAAAATTAACTCGATAAAAATTAAGGAAGTTTTCATTATCTTTAATATGTTATAATTGTTTATATTGTAAAGGAATGAGTCAGAATGATGAGGAAGGAATGTGTTAAGTATAATGAAATTTGTAATTTGAAGATAATGATATGATGGAGAAAGGATGCGAGTAAGAACGTGAAGGATGCAGATGCAGATTATTGCAACATCTTTACAGTAAATAGGTAAACTGTTAGTGTACATAATAAGTTATGTTGTAAATAATTGATAAATATGAATGTGCTATTCTATTGTAGTAGGTATAATAGGAAATAAATAAATACATAAAAATAAATAAATAAAAGTTCCGTACTCTATTTATTTTGTTCGGGGTTGCTTCTAAATACTCCGTTTCGCTAAATATCCGCAGCAGTGGCGTGTTGGTTAATGGCTTTTTAAGTGAGTCCAGGTGACCTTGACCTCACGCCTCCATTGATGACGAATGTTTCTACCCTCATTGACAACTGGGATCATTAATTTTTACGCAGCCGTTTTTGTTCAAGACGGCCGTCGCTATCCTGCATTGATATTCGTAATGGGATGTGTACGCATTGATTGATAGATAGGAGTACTTTGAGTTTGTTTATTTTATACTAGTTGGCACCCGAGACTTCGTCTGCGCAGGATTATCACATAATATCTTTATAAATTTTAGCCTATGTGTTATTATGATGTATAAGCTATATTATTTTTAAGTTTCATTTAAATTCATACCGTAGTTTTTACGTGAAACAGTAACAAACATCCATTAATACTTACAAACTTTCGCGTTTATAAGATTAGTAGGAATTTTGAAACCAGAAATATAGTTGCAAAAACTAAAACCCGACCACGGAAAAATTGGGAGCACTACATAATAATTTATACCTATATTTGTGAAATGTGCTTTTTAAGCTCTTTCACCGACACCACACGGTATGATTCGATTTATTTTATTTTTTAGTTATTTACTGTTAGGACTATAGATGCTACCAGCGCGCAGCCAAGACGCTTCCATTTCAACGCAGTCAACATGATAAAGTACTATGTTTACCACAAAAATACGAACATACATTTATTCATGCATAGCAGCGAAACACATAACCCTCCTTTGCGATCGCGAGAAATTTCGCCAATTTTAAAATATTGCTGTAAATTCAATAAATTTGTATGCGTACATTTTTAAATTTCTAAATTTGGTTTTCGTAAGGTAAGTTTTTTCAACTAAGAATAAGCATGAAGATGTTTGTTCAAGAAGAAAAGACTTTGTATCTCAAAAGTTCTTTATCACATCTTCACTATATTATTATTGGAACCAACCAGATAGGCTTTCAAATAAAATAAATCAATATCGGCCGAAGAATTGAAAACTTACTCCTTTTAGAAGTCGGATATAAAAACTATCTTTCTATCTGAGATCTCTCCAACCCATCTGGCCAACGAGGAGAATGTAGGCCAAAGTCCTCTGGCTACTCAGGACAAGTATGGCTCTGATAGTACATAGAGAGTCGTGCTCCTGCAGTGGAGACAAAAAGACCTGGTGATGATCAATATCGGCCGAAAAATTGCAAACTTCCTCTTTTTTGAAGTCCGTTGAAAAAGATATTTCTATAAATTCTATATGTGATATTGAGTCACGCGTAAAGAGCAGGGTAAATATGTAACCTAACGAAAACGAGCCGATAATTAAAATTTCGCTTGGAAAACATTTGCTGAACATACTGCAAATGTTTACTGACGTAGACCCACGCAGAACAAACAACCTTTTTGATACTTAACGATTTTAGGGTTAGCAATAGAACGGTAAACAAAAAAAAAACACTGATAGTATTTAATATAATAATGTTACCATTATGTTCGCGAGTACTGACATAATCTAACAATTAGCCTACTGTTGAACATTGGCGCCATTTTTTAATATTCTGTGCCAGTCTCCTTTGCTTGTTTTTTTTTAATTATTTTAAGTCTCTGGATACTAGTCCTTTAGAGCCCTCGTTTCTCGTCTTTTAACATGTCAAAATTATCATGGTAAGGGAAAGATCAGAGATTTTGAAAATAGGCTTTTACATCCTAACCGAACCCACCAATAACGTATAAGTAATATAATTAATACATTTTTTACACCCTGTTAGAGCTAAATAAATGAGTATAATTAAAAGGAAACCTGAATGCATGAATACGGAACATTCGTCAAGGGAACCCTACTCGCACTCAGTTCGGCCGATTTTTCTCTTCTGCACATTCGTTGCTTGCCTCGACCCGACCAATTTCCCATCAAGAGCTATTGATGATCTCTTCAGCCGTCCGTGACCGCAGCCCGCCCTTGGCCTGTATATTCTGCACTTAATCAAAGGCATTGAAATAGCACATTTCATTCTTTTTCGGACATATTCGAATTCTAATAGTATGCGGGGTCTAGAACAAAATATATAGACGGAATGCCTTAGAAAAGCTTCACGTTCTCACAAACAGTAAACAATGATACATAGAATAGTTTGAAGGATTAACTAGGGCTTGGTAAAGACAAAATTGTAAATGATATCTCCGTTTCCTTTCAAGTAATTTATTTCAAATAGCACTGGACTCCGGAATATTCAGGTAGCCCCTTAAATTACATTACCTGCACATTTTCCGTTTTCCAGCGGACAGTTTTATTATTGGGAAGAAATATTTTTATTCGACACAATTGCTTTGAATGGACATTTCTAGTGGAAGTTTGGAGCTGAGCCAAGCGGTATTGTGGCGAGTCAGCCTTTGCAGAGTTGCAATTTAGAACGGTATTCATAATTTTGTTCGTAATAACAGAATGCAGAAGTAGAACACCTGGTTGTAAAACGCTATTTCACATAAGATAAACTCCTCGTTCTTTATGATATCTTCCTTGTTAGTTTGTTTGTAATAACTTTACGAGTATTGTAGTATGAGCGGAGATATCAATTAAAATTGTGTCTTGACCAAGCCCTAAATAACCCTTTAAACTATTTTATGAACTACTGTTTAAAGTTTAAAGTGAGAACGTTAAATTTTTCTTAGCACATTAGACAAAAGTGGCCGTTATTCGCAAATGGGCGTAAAAAAGCTTCACGTTCTCACTTTAAATTGTAAACAGTAGTTCATAAAATAGTTGTAGTTACGGCTTGGTCGAGACAAAATTGTAAATGATATCTCCGTTTCCTTTCAAGTAATTTATTTCAAATAGCACTGGACTCCGGAATATTCAGGTAGCCCCTTAAATTACATTACCTGCACATTTTCCATTTTCCAGCGGACAGTTTTATTATTGGGAAGAAAAGAAATTTATTGGACACAATTGCTTTGAATGGACATTTCTAGTGGAAGTTTGGAGCTGAGCCAAGCGGTATTGTGGCGAGTCAGCCTTTGCAGAGTTGCAATTTAGAACGGCATTCATCATTTTGTTCGTAATAACAGAATGCAGAAGTAGAACACCTGGTTGTAAAACGCTATTTCACATAAGATAAACGCCTCGTTCTTTATGATTTTTTCCTTGTTCGTTGGTTTGTAATAACTTTATTGTACTATGAGCGGAGATATCAATTAAAATTGTGTCTTGACCAAGCCCTAAATAACCCTTTAAACTATTTTATGAACTACTGTTTATAGTTAAAAGTGAGAACGTTAAACTTTTCTTAGCACATTAGACAAAAGTGGCCGTTATTCGCAAATAGGCGTAAAAAAGCTTCACGTTCTCACTTTAAACTGTAAACAGTAGTTAATAAAATATTTGTAGTTGCGGCTTGATCGAGACAAAATTGTAAATGATATCTCCGTTTCCTTCCAAGTAATTTTTTTCAAATAGCACTGGACTCCGGAATATTCCGGTAGCCCCTTAAATTACATTATATGCACATTTTCCATTTTCTAGCGGACAGTTTTATTATTGGGAAGAAAAGAAATTTATTCGACGCAATTGCTTTGAATGGACATTTCTAGTGGAAGTTTGGAGCTGAGCCAAGCGGTATTGTGGCGAGTCAGCCTTTGCAGAGTTGCAATTTAGAACGGCATTCATCATTTTGTTCGTAATAACAGAATGCAGAAGTAGAACACCTGGTTGTAAAACGCTATTTCACATAAGATAAACGCCTCGTTCTTTATGATTTTTTTCTTGTTCGTTGGTTTGACGGAGATATCATTTAAAATTGTGTCTTGACCAAGCCCTAAATAACCCTTTAAACTATTTTATGAACTACTGTTTATAGTTTAAAGTGAGAACGTTAAACTTTTCTTAGCAAATTAGACAAAAGTGGCCGTTATTCGCAAATGTGCGTAGAAAAGCTTAATGTTCTCACTTTAAACTGTAAACAGTAGTTCATAAAATAGTTGTAGTTACGGCTTGGTCGAGACAAAATTGTAAATGATATCTCCGTTTCCTTTCAAGTAATTTATTTCAAATAGCACTGGACTCCGGAAAATTCAGGTAGCCCCATGAATTACTGGAAGTACCTGCACATTTTCCATTTTCCAGCGGACAATTATATTATTGGGAAGAATTTTTTTTTTCGACACAATTGCTTTGAATGGACATTTCTAGTGGAAGTTTGGAGCTGAGCCAAGCGGTATTGTGGCGAGTCAGCCTTTGCAGAGTTGCAATTTAGAACGGCATTCATCATTTTGTTCGTAATAACAGAATGCAGAAGTAGAACACCTGGTTATAAATTTTACATAAGATAAACTCCTCGTTCTTTATATCTTTCTTGTTTGTTTGTAATAACTTTACGAGTATTGTACTATGAGCGGAGATATCAATTAAAATTGTGTCTTGACCAAGGCCAAAATAACCCTTTAAACTATTTTATGAACTACTGTTTATAGTTTAAAGTGAGAACGTTAAACTTTTCTTAGCACATTAGACAAAAGTGGCCGTTATTCGCAAATGTGCGTAGAAAAGCTTAATGTGGTCACTTTAAACTGTAAACAGTAGTTCATGAAATAGTTGTAGTTACGGCTTGGTCGAGACAAAATTGTAAATGATATCTCCGTTTCCTTCCAAGTAATTTATTTCAAATAGCACTGGACTCCGGAATATTCAGGTAGCCCCTTAAATTACATTACCTGCACATTTTCCATTTTCCAGCGGACAGTTTTATTATTGGGATGAAAATAAATTTATTGGACACAATTGCTTTGAATGGACATTTCTAGTGGAAGTTTGGAGCTGAGCCAAGCGGTATTGTGGCGAGTCAGCCTTTGCAGAGTTGCAATTTAGAACGGCATTCATCATTTTGTTCGTAATAACAGAATGCAGAAGTGGAACACCTGGTTATAAAACGCAATTTCACATAAGAAAAACGCCTCGTTCTTTATGATTTCTTCCTTGTTTGTTTGGAATCTTTATTGTACTATGAAAAAAAAAACACATTTACATACAATAACAATATACAACAACACTTCCTTGTCACTTTTTTGCTAGTCGTGTGTGCTGCCATCTCTGTGTGCTTACAGACAATTTCAGTTTTGCCTACTTATATTGTAGATTGATGAGTTTAGATGAAGCAAAAGAGGTTTGTCAGGATCGAAGCTAGTGGAGTGGAAACAGGCGTGATATTATGTGTGTATGTAACAATAACAATATAATAAATTTACAACGGCGGACTTATCCCATAACGAAATCTCTTCCATTCAACCGGCGAATAAAAAAGGACAATTACTCACAAGAAGGGTATAGAAGTTCGTATGTACAGGATAAATGAAACTAACGTTGTATGTAACTAAAATAACTTCCTTGGTTTGGGAGAATAGAAAAAGTAGTGTACACACAGCAAAATAATTCGGTTTGCACCCCTTTTGTTCGTGTGCAAGTCAAGATCACACTCGCAAATATCCCATCCAATAAAAATCTTACAACACTTGTGTGGGTGAATCTTACTCAATAATTTTATTTCGTTCGACATACACACATAACCACGTGGCGACACGATACGTTTACTGCCGAAGTGTGATCATCAATTTCGGCAAGTAAGTTAGCGACTTGATTGGCGGAGTGGTCTAATGAGCCAACATAAATCATGTGAAAGTCGCCGGTTCTACTCTGCCCATTGCTTATATATCAACTTTTTAAGAAAATTGACGTTTTATTAGTTTATTATTTTTATACGTTGTTTTAATGTTTTTCAATCTTTACTCATAGTTGAAACCAATTATGATAAAAGGAAATAGGGATACGTGAAAAAAAAAAGTTTTATTGCACTGTATTATTTATTATTCAATGAAAATATAAGTAAGTATATAAATAACACAAAGGGATATTTAGATTCAGAAATTTTATTGTAATGAAACTCATTGTTAATGATAAGTAGATTACTTAATAATATTAAATGGGTAATTTGAGTAACTGTTTTCTATACATAAGTCAGTAGTCAGTATATAGTAAGTATACTGTTATCGAAGAAATATTTCTACAAAATATTTTAAACTTAAATATATAGTTTTTTTTCCTACTGCCATGTTTATTTATATATATATTTTCCTATATGTATTTATCTACCTACAGAGTCGGACAAGAATAAACGTAATTATCAAGCGATCTTTTCATTAGCAGGTCAGCCACATGTGAGAGAATAAACATGTTAGTTGAAGTCACGGTAAAACTTCAATAACAATAAACATCTCTTTTATGTATCGACCTATTTTATTAACACTTTTGGGAATAAAACTAAATATCTAAGATTGCATTGAATATAGAAAGCAAAGAAAACACGTTTAATAACGTATCGTAACCTTTTACTTTTTATACCTAATTAATTCTTATCTAAACCGCATACCTGCAAACATATCTACAAATATAGCTTCAAATTTTTACGTCCATCCTTATCCGATTTAAAAGACTTTTCGTCTGTAAATATCACAAAATTGTTACGCCAATCGAAATTTATATATTGTTCTGCGAATCTTACTCTTTCACACTTACGAGTATGCACATAACTAAGCAAAAATTTTTATCCGGTCTTTTACACTAGCACGCAAATGATTCCACACTGTCTGAAGAGACACTCCCTCTGCGGTTGCCGTTGAACGCCTAGTATTGAACGGATCTTCTTAATTTGCAGCTACTATTTCACGATGATGGCGAGATGCATCCATATAGCTGCCACCTTTTAGGCCAGGTCGAACGTGGTTAATGTGCCCTGAGTCCGCATGTCTATGCACCCACAACTGCACAGTTCGTCTCTGTGGGAGATATAAAACAAAATGAGTATTATTATTTGTTTGAATTTAGGTATAAAACTGAGAAGTGTTAACAAAAAGAGTTATTCATTTCATAGTCAAACTTTCATGTATCAATATGTAGGTAATAAAAAATACTTACCGATATCATTAATCGCCGACCGATTTTACTTATTAAAACATTCTGCTCGTATAAAATGATTATTTTCGCCCATTTAATCATGCTTATGTGAGTATTCTTCATGATTTAAAAAAATAAGACACTTAAAATTATAAGTAATTGCACAAAGCAGAGCGGCGATCCTATTCGATGCTATTGAACAAGTGCACGTATAAAACATACTCGAGACCGTCAACTTACAATTATAAACAGAGCTGAATATATATTAATTTGTGGGTAGCAATGCAAATATTTCTTAAGTTGCAATAATGGTTATATCTGACGATTTCTTTGAGATAACAACAAATAATAATCAAACAAAAAATAAATCATCATAGTGAGATTCGAACTCGGGGTCTATTGTGAATAGTCGGTCACCTTAGCCATTGGACTACCGTAGCTATGACGATTGCTCTGAAATTACAAATAACATTTCACTACAAAAAGTTGTTTTGTAACAAATTCAACTTGTTTATCATAAATGACTGGTTGACAAAACGGGATGTGCTAGTGTGTGTTCGGATAAAAGAATACCTACACAGATGAACTTGCGTATTATTAGGACAGCGGCCATTCAGAACGCGCACATTGAAATATAGTGATGCGTGTGTGCCCTGCAAACCAAATTATTTTGTCGTGTGTACCAGCTGCTTCTCTTTCCGCGCAGATAGTAATGCCGATTAAGGAAATCTGAATCATGAATATAGGCGACGCGACTAGAAAACCCATCACTATTTTGATTCTATATCGACGAGTGGTGTAGTGGTTTCGGGTTCGATCCCCGGTCAGGACAAGTTGGAAAATAGCCTTTTTCAAATTGTCCTGGGTCTTGGATGTTAATCTATATATTTTTTTGTTATAAAATATAGTATCGTTGAGTTATTACTCCATAACAGAAGTCTCGAACTTTCTTTGGGGCTAGCTTAATCAGTCTAATTTGTCCCTTTATATTTATTTATTCTCTCTTTCAATATTTACGCCCACCATCACGCTAAACGGCCTTTGGATTTCACGGCCCTAAGCCGTCTACCCCGTTAGGAATAAAGATGTGATAATGTATCTGTATATCCAAAATATGCCCTTATAGACGGGGGAAAACTATGCGCAGAAGTAACCAATTTAATTTGGATCGAAAAACAAGTAACGCAGCAAAGCCCAATTTAATTTCGGATGATGGTGTTCCAGAGCCAAGATACGATCTTTTCTACCGGCAAATGAATTTTTAAGTTATTCGGTAACTTGGAACGAAGCCAACAGTTGCTGAGTTTGAAGTTTGTTTGCTTGAGCTGGCTTTATTGCTGGTCCAACAGACCAGAGGTGCTTTTTTTCAAACGCGGAGTCACTAAACGACCGGTTTTTTGTATGGAAAAAACATTTGTTTAGGTGACTCCGCGTTTCATAAATAGCACTTCAGACAAGAGTACAGCGCAGCTGGGTGACATCGTCTTCATCATCAGGTCTTTTTGTCCCCGTCCTTGCCCCGTCTTTTCTGTGTTCTGCGACGCGATGTTTCTATACATTTTGTATGAAACCGTCGCTTGCCGTCGCGAAACAGACATGTCTGCGCCCCGTCCGCGTCTTACGTCTTTTCTATGTGTCCAGCGCTTAACAATAAACACAGTAAATCGTTTCCCATTATCTTGTTAGTATTCCCTTGTGATATTGCAGCCATTTGGCCACTTTCGTCACTTATCTACCTTGATGACGCAATCAACTCACACCTTTGTTTCCTGAGCTGCCAATTGAAAATGAAAATGCTCCCAGCGCGCTCCGTGATAGGAAAATATACCGAAATCTTTTTCATCTCTTCGCATCAAATCTAAATTCTTTCACCTGCGCATAAGGTATCATTTTGATTAACAGGTCATTAGGGATATTCCTTGATTAGTCAGATGTGACGGGTTTCGTCCTTGCCCCTGTTTCGGGCTTTTGTTAACGATCATAGTTAAGTGCAATTTTGGGCTTCATGTTGATGGTTTAGGGGTGAGTTTTCATTGACATCGTTTTGTGGGTTCAGGTAAGTGCCTGTTTGGTTGTAATAATGGAACCTCAGCGAAAATGTAATGTAACGGACCAAATCGGGCGCGGTCGGCCTAATATAGGGTTACCATGTATTTATACCGAAGGGTCAACGGAAATAAAAATTATGCGCACACATGGTGACCCTGTTTGTAATTTTTGTACCGCTAACACATTTGAGCCAAACACCTTTGTCTCAACTTCAATAAACTGCATAACATTTTTGTTGCTATGCTCAATTTAGTTTGATACGTTTGACTTTTTCAATCGACTTCCAATAATCGTCACGATCTTTTATTTTATTTAATGTATATAATTCGAGAGGGGAGGCCTTCGCCCAGCATTAGGACATGAACGGCTAAATAAAAAGAAAATATAATTCGAAGGTTTCTACCGATTTGGAATTGTTTTTGTTTAAAAAGGCTTGTCTGTTGGTCCCATATAAATTTTATCAAAATTGCATGTGTAGTTTGTGGGTGAAGTAGGTTTTTTTAGTTTTGAAAAATTATTACCACTTTGAATAGGTGCAGCTAGAAAATCGATGGATAGCATTACTTAGACTTGTACGTAGTATATTATTACTCTGTGCTTAGACTCAAAAGTTTTGGACGTATCTGAACTTTATCGCCATAGAAATAAGGTTCGTGACCAATCATGTGTTTTTAGAAGTACTTATGTCACGTTTTCGCCTGGGTTATAAAAGTTGTAAAGAAGCCATCGCGTAAACAGTAAACACTGGACGGCCCCCGCCAAGATCAATATTATGCCGCGAGCCCACGTGGGGAACGCATAAAAATTCATTGTCATAAAAAGGAGAAAAATAAAGACGTCTGTCGTAAGACACAAACATTTATTAATAAGGGCCTTGAGTCTTAATGAGGGTAACAAAAAAGATTTATGTTATTTTTGGAAAAAATTGAGACATGCTGAAATATGATTTTTGTAAAGATTTAAACCCTATATTTCAGACATTTTGAAAAATTTCGAATTACTGATTCTATATAATTTTTGAACCTTCTCACACAATTTTAAATAGAGGAAAAACGAGAACAGTCCGACGAATTGACATCCGGACTAAACTATTTTGGCAAACTGAGACGCTTCGCTTGCTCGGTCAATAAATGTGTGTTGTGTGTGCTAGAGGTAATTGTTTTTAATTTTAAAGGCATTTTTACAAAAATCTAACGATTTGTTTGAAACGGTTTACGTAAGTTTGACATCGAATCTAGCTTTTAGGCACTTCAGGTACAAAAAACTGTACCTGTTACCTATGTCACTCAGGGTGATGTAACGTCATATAATACCCCAAACCATACTATTATTAATTCTGTGCCCAAACATCCCAATCTGTTCAGACATTTTAAGTTAATGGCGTCATAAAGAAACACACAATGTACGCTAAAAATATTATCTTTAAGAGATCCCTTAAAGGGATAAGTCCGTCTTTGTATTGTTATCTACTGTATTTTTGTGTTGTCCTTTTTGTACAATAAAGAATTGATATACAATATTACATTCATTGTGGAACGAAGTTCCTTATCGCGCGTTGCGAAAGGGGGAAACGGAAAAAATTAAGACCAAAAGTTGTAACGACACTTTTTGCTATGTAAGCCGTGCGGCGTGCGCGTGTTTCCCCGTCTGTCTCTCTCTCTGCTAATTAATCGAAAGGAAATTCGTCTCTCAAGTTTTTTTTTACAGTCGTGTAAAAACAATGCCACTCCGTCTTCATTTACTTCCAAGACTCAATAAAATCTGTTCAGCTCTCGATGAAAGCGTATTAAACGGATGTCTTTTATGAGCTGCAATAAACCCAGTATTATGATAAATTCACGATTCTGTACTGCATTATACTGTCATTACATGTCTGCGCTTTAAACATAAATAAACTTTTATTTTTTGCACTTTTTCTGGTGCGAACAGCTGTGAATCTTTTCTACGCATATTAGTCAAAAGTGGCCGTTTTTCGTAGAAATGTTCGTAGAAAAGCTTCACGTTCTCACTTTAAACTGTAAAAGTAGACTTTCTATACGGATCAACGCTCAGCCAAGCGGATTTTGTACGTGAAAACGATTTTTTTTATCGATAATTTTTATAGAAAGTATAACTATTTTTAAAGAAAGTATCATGGACTATATTTGGCTGGTGAGTAAAAAGTCGCTCTGTATATTATTACTGTATACATGTATTATATATTTTATTATATCGATGTATTCATATTTAAGTATTTGTATGTAATGTAACTACAAGTGTTACTTTTATTACTATAGCTTTTACTCTTATTAAGTAACTATTTTTTTTTGTACGCCTATTACTAGTTTTTTCTCTATTTATGCCGAAGCTTGACTGGTAGAGAATGCTATTAGCATTCAGTCCGCCTTTGTACCGTGTAGTTTTGATAAATAAAGTTTAAATAAGTTAATATATTGTAACATAGTATGACCTAGGCCAGCGTACAGAAAATAGAAGTTTGCCTAGAAAAGACGGTCGCTCGTCGCTCATATCGCGTATGCTTACGCAGATATCCTATTTAAAAAGCACTTATTCACCGTACAATATATTTAATAACCGGCAGCAAAAATAAGTTTCCAGTAAATCACGCCGGGAAGCTGTCAAAGACTGAAAATAAATCATATGATCAACTACGTAATAAAATCACCGTGGAATCGAGTGCAAGTGATAAATGGAGTTAGGGCACAGGTATGGCACTTCATAGAAACGGAGCAGCATACATACCTAGTACTACTACAAACGAAACAATACATCTGTGCACACGTCAAATGTGTGAGTTAAACAATCAGGGTCGCCACCACAGAATTTGTTGCTTTGCTTACCTGTTTTCAAACTCGGAAATCTATAAAATTTTCGTTCTTTATTGTTTTCCGTGGATAAACAATGATAATATGCGCAGTTTTGCACCGTTATGATTCAATAATCCTAAGTGACTCGCGTAACGTCAACGTACGACTAGCAACAATCCTGTTTTACAGGCGCTTGTACACGGCCTAATAACGGGGGAGGGTTGGCGGAGACGTCAGATTGCGGGGGGGACGGTGCGAGTTTCCGTTCTGTATGTAATACTATTATTAATTCTGTGGTTAGGAACGGAAACTGTTGGTACTGTGACAGGCAAAATATACACTATCACGTCTTTTTCTCTAATGAGACAGCCAGAGTCTTGCGGCCCTGGGTAGTCAGAACCTAAGGCCGAAAGGCCACTTTTAGCGTTATGTTTGAAAATTCACTTCTATCTTTATTCGATCTTTTTCAGTCATTTCTTAAGGAGCTCGGTGGCCCGGCGGGAGTGCGCATTACTAGCGCTTTCGCAAGTAAAGCGTCACCGGGCGTAGTCCGCAGTTGGATGGGTGACAACAAGTGGCATAAAAATGGCTTTCGAAGCATAGATTTTAGGAAACATCTTACAAGACAAGTTTATTTGCCAAGAAACTTAGCTAACCGAGTAGCGGAACTACCGATACGACTTGGATTTGATATTGATACAAAAAATAAATTGCTCTACGTATCTGTTTTTGCTAGGGAAAGCTCTTACTTTCAAGCGTTAACTTCCAATAAATTTTAAACGGCTGAAAAATTTTCATCAAACATAGCTAAAGCCACCGCAAGAAAACTTGATTTGAAAAAACCGCATTGAAATCGGTTGATGCCACGACAGACAGACAGAGTGGCGTCAAACTTATGATTTAAACACCCCTCTTTTTGACGGGGGTATAAAAAAACAAAACTGTTCTATATCTATTGGATAGAACTTGTTGCAAACAATTTCATTTATAAGGCTACATTTGTACAGCGGTCTGTCGCGGACAGAGCCGAGCCGAATATCAAATTGTTGCTAAGTGGATTTACCATTTATGCTTGATTCAGGCGAGATTTTATTAGGCAGTTAGGAGGCGCGAATGCGTACAGAAGTTAGATTTGATACGGGTTTGTAAATGAATAAGCTGTAGATACAGTCTTGATTGATTTAGTGGGTATAATTTATCATCGAGAGATCGTAAGTTTTTAGGCTTCCGAAGCGTAGTTTTTTAAGGAAATTTCTTAAAAGAAAAAGACAAAAACTATTCTGTTTGAACTATGAATTGCAATTGGGTACTTTCCTGGGTCTAAAATAAATTAATTGGTACTGTTAACAAAATGAAACGTCACAAAATAATTTCACTTGTCATGATCATATCCATTTTCATTGTGATTTTTTTATCATTGAAGAAAAACTGATATTATGAGCGCCATTTGACTTCAGGATACTATGACGTCATTAATCTATATTTACTAAAAATCCCAAAGAAACTGTGTGTTATAACGTTTAGAAAAAAGAATCTGATTTGAGTTGCTTTAAAGTAGCGAATTGTTGCAAACAATTTCATTTATAAAGCTACATTTGTACAGCGGCCTGTCGCGGACAGAACCGCGCCGAATATCAAATTGTTGCTAAGTGGATTTACCATTTATGCTCGATTCAGGCGAAATTTTATTAGGCTGTTATTAGTTAGGAGGCGCGGATATCTGCAGAAGTTAGATTCGATACGGGTTTGTAAATGAATTAGCTGTAGATATATTCTTGATTGAAACTACTACTAATATCAAATTGTTCCTAAGTGGATTTGTCATTTATGCTCGATTCAGGTGAGATTTTATTAGGCAGTTAGTTAGGATACGTAAGGAAGATAGATTTGATACGGGTTGAATCTTGATTTACCGATGATCTTCGTCGAGAGATTCTACCGGTCTACGCTTTCAAAGCATAGTTTAAGAAACTTTTTAAAAGTAAAATACGAACTCTTCAATGTGACTACCAATTGAAATTGTCGCAAACAATTTCCAAGTCGAAAATAATTTCTTCATCTTTGGACATTTGTATTAATTGATAATTGTCAATTTTTCTTTTTCCTACGATTTCGTAATATAATAGGTAAATGTTGACATCAGATCATTTACTTATAGTTAAGTTTACTGCATTTGTAAGGCAGCGCTCTGTCGCGGATAGCCGAGCCGAATATCAAATTGTTGCTAAGTGGATTTACCATTTATGCTCGATTCAGGCGAGATTTTATTAGGCAGTTAGTCAGGAGGTGCACCTGCAGAAGTTAGATTCGATACGGGTTTGTAGTTGAATCGTGTAGTTATAGTCTTGATTCGTTTTCTTTAATCAACTTCAAGTAATTTTAACGCTTTTGATTTTATTAAGTAGTTCGTCAAGAGGTGCGGATATCTGCAGAAGTTAGATTCGATACGGGTTTGTAGTTGAATCGTGTAGTTATAGTCTTGATCCGTTTTCTTTAATCAACTTCAAGTAATTTAAAAGCTTGTACGTGACAATTTAAGGCTATCATATTCATAAAAACTAAGCTCCTTATTTATTTATTAAAACTTTATTGATCCACAAATAAAATTGTTTACAATTGGAGGACTTAACACTAAGAGCGTTCTCTCCCATTCAACCATAGGAATAAACAGATATTTTTTTACGGCTTATGCTTTAAATTAACACATAGCTGTAAAAAAATCTGTGTTTTTAAAGTAGGTAGATGAGCAAAACAAAATCTGCCAAAAATTTTAACTTATCAAAAGACTAATCGCTTTGCTGAGTAAGTCAGGTGTTCCTAACAACCTGCCTTCACTTGTTTCTATTCCTTTGATCTTTGTTTTTTATTTACATTTAAAAACACAAGGGCTTTCCCTGACCACAATATAAACGTGAACGCGAGCCTGTCAGAAATTCGGCTGGAACAAAATAAATAAACCTCATGACCCAACACACAATATGAATTCCAGGAGTCGTCTCCCGACAAGTCTATTTTGTAATTCAGATGGGCTCTGCCTCTATTAGGCTCTTTGAGCGTTACTTGATATTTTATTTACCAACTTTCATATTCAAAGTTGTAATGTTTGAACTCAAGTCAATTATGAAGTCGCGTCGTACGAATATCATTTTGTGAGGCAAATAGAATTAGTTGGAATCAGGAACTGTTTGTTGAGAAGCGGAGCGTTGAGTCCTAGAACCTCGAGATGCTTAAACAATTAATTCTATCGTTAATACGCTATTTTCCAACAAGTCAAATCAGATACTTTTTTTCTAAATTTCAAAACAAACAGTTTCTATGGGATTTTGTATGAAATACAGGCAGATGACGTCACAGTTTTTGGAGTCAAATAGCGTTCTTATTATCAGTTTTTCTGCAATAATAAATTTAAAATCACGTAGAAATGGATATGTTCAAAGACAAGTGACATTATTTTGCGACGTTTTATTTTGTTATCACCACAAAATAATTTATTCTTGGCTTAGGAAACTACCCAATTCAACTGATGCCTCACAACACACAGCCAGAAGTACCATTTTTGAAAAGCAGAGTCACCTAAATGAATGGTTTTTTTATACAAAAATCCTCTCGTTTAGTAACTTCGCGTTTAAACAGACACGACAAGAAGATGAAAATACAGACACACTTATTTTAATCCAACAGATAAAGGGAAGGGTTTCGAACAAAGAGATACGCACTGTTTATATTTTTCTAACTTATTGTCTCGCACACAATGACGAACATCAGTTTAAACAATGGTACAGGCTTGTATACCTTTATATGATGCAGTATTTATGATGTTTGTTTATAAAGGAGATAAAGCATCCTCATGGTAACGTAGGGTGCGGCCTATGTTATTTTTAATAACATATATGACATACGTCATTGTTTTATTGAGTTTGAAATTCATTTTGAAACATCTATACATCCATACATCTTTATCTCATCTATAGGTCTTTTAAGTCTCCACTGCAGGAGCACGACCCTCTCTGTACACTTGCAGAGCCATACTTGGGCAGAGCAGCCAGATGATTTGGCCTACACTCTCCACGCTGGCCAGACGAGTTGGACAAGTCTCATTGATGTTTATAAGCTTTGTTCAACTTTTATATCCAAGATTTGGAGTGGCCTTATTCTACTCTGCCAGGACCCACATGGCTCCCAGGAACCATACGGATCAATGAATAATTATAATAAATAAATTTTCTTTATAATAAGCTTTGTTTTGCTTGTATTCCCTTAGTCGCCTTCTACGACATCCACGGGAGGACTTGGCCACTCCAAGTCCTCCCTCCCTCCTATTCTACTCTGCCGGAAACCACACGGCACATCCATACAAACTTTAGCATTTTTCTTTTTTTACCTATTTTTCTAACCAGATTTCTTCCTTATCATTCATATAAATCGTTAATATCGGCATAAACCGCTTAGAACCGGTTAAGTATAAAGTAAGTATGGAAACTCGTAGTCGATAAGTACTTTTGCAAACTTCAGATCTCGGGTTAAGTAGGAATTCGTAAAATAATTTTCGCTTTAACTTTGTAAGGAGCAAGTTTCACTCGGTCCCCGCTTGCGAGTTAAATTCTGATGAGAATGTATGTTCTTAAGGTGAATACAGGGCTGATGTGGCGCCCTTATTTGAAATAAATTGTTTCATCGTAAATGTAATGATAATGAACGTTTTGCATAAGATTGAACTTTATTTTGTAATAATATTAAAACTAACCTGAGATGACATTAAACGCACAAAACCGATCGAAACTAGTCGTGAATAAAGCCGTGTTGAAAATTTTTTAGAAATTTAAAGTGCCCGCGGGCTTCGCTCTACGTGATAATTTCGGGATAAAAACTGTTCTATGTCCTTTCCCGGAGTCTTAAACGATATCCATACCAAATTTCATTCAAATCGGTCCAGCCGTTTACGCGTAATGGCGTGACCAAGGGAAATAGGGATTTATTTTTATATGTAGATTGTTGATTGTAATTTTGTTTGTCTAGTTTTAAAAGCTTTTTTTATTACTTTGAGAAGTACTTACTTACTACTAGGAAAAAAAATATTTTACAGAAAAGCTTATTATAGATATTAATACCGCTTCGGTACGACCACTGCTGAAAAGAAACGTCGAAAGAAACTCATTAAGACAGTATTGGTCGCCTGCTCGCCAAAAGGTCTTCGTCAGAAGTAGTTATAACAAAAAGTAGCGACTCTGCAACGAGTTAATGAATTATTCTGTACCAATTAAGATACGCTCCACAAATTCAGCAATTCCAGAAAATCTCATTACAAATAGAACATCAGACGAGGCGTGTATGTATAATGATATCGTAATTAGTTGTCTTTTAGTTCGCAAGAGCAGACTATAAAAAAGTTGAGACTGAGCGGAATTTAGATTTTCCAGGGGGTTTATATAATAAAGTTACTTATTATTAAATTATTGACTTTTTAACAGTATTACCATGCTAGGATTATTATCCATATTAAATCATGTGATGAAAAATTAAACAATTGATTGGTTGAATCCCACTCGTGTCGAAAATTTTTATCACATATTTTGATTTGGAATTTGACTAATATTCCTATCTTAATGCTGTTAAAAAAAACAACAATTGAAACAAAGCCTTTTTCATTTTAATAAACTTTCAACTCATCTACCCAAATTGAATTAAGATACCGCACTTCTAAATAGTGGATAGTAACGAAGAAAACGCATGCTTGAAATGCGTGTGTTGTGTACTATGCGGTGAGAAAATTCACCAGGGTGATTTGAAGTCAGGTAGCACAATTGATAGTGCTCTCACGGCGTTAACGTAAGTGGCGTGGGTTCGAATCTCACTCGTGGCGAACTTTTTCATCACATCATTTTATTTATTAAAAATCTTTATGGTCCGGCAGGCAGACTTAGCTTGACGACTGCTAATAATAACAGCCGGGAGCAACTGCTTAACGTGCCTTCTGAAACACGCAGGAGCTTAAGATATCATGTAAAAGATAATAGCTTCATATTACTTATCAAAGACTACCTCCCTGGCGTAGTGGTCACCATGCTAGTCCGCCAACCAGAGGTCCCGGGTTGGATACCGGTCAGGGCAAGTTGGAAAATGGCCTTTTTCAAATTGTCCTGGGTCTTGGATTTTTATCTATATATGTATTTGTTATAAAATATAGTTGAGTTAGTATCCCATAACACAAGTTTCGAACCTACTTTGGGGCTAGCTCAAATAGTGTTATTTGTCCCTATATATTTATTAATTTAAAGTGCCGACAACGCCCGGAGTTGCTTCGCCCTCTTACAGACAAGCGACAGTATGTCCGCGACACATGTCGACACCGTCGCGTGACGGTCGCCCATAATCGCGTGGCAGTTTCCGATAATTTGTTATATATCTATATGTCAAGTGACCATTTGAAACAGTCGCCGATAGTCGGCAAGACTATTTTGTGTGCCAATAACTAAAATAAAAAAACTTGAGAGGTGTCAAGGGACACCCTGATGGAACGAAGTTCCTTTCGATTAATTAGTGAAGGTTTTTTTAAGTTATAATAATATTTTATTTTTTATTATGTACAGAGAACCTATACACTCAACACTGGCTTGCTTTCTATGAGAGAGAGAGAGACAGGCAGAGAAACACGCGCACGCCGCACGGCCTACAACTATAGCAAAAAGTGTCGTTACAAATTTTGGTCTTAATTTTTTCCGTCTAGCCCCCTTTCGCATCGCGCGATAAGGAACTACATTCCAAAAATACTGTAAGTTATTCTTTCTTAATACATTTTCAAGTCGCGGCGTCTTTTGTTTCAGGCATCGTTAATTCTTTTCGAGTACAAATGAAAAGTTTCACTCGCCATTAATTTAAACTTCAGTTCAAAGAAGCTCTATCCCCAGTTTGGGAGTCCCAGTGACCTAGTGATTAAGATTAATGGTTGTTGTTGCCGTATTCTTCGATTCCATTTAAGTTTTTTGTTACTTTTATAAAGGACTAGCTGTACGGGCTTCGCTCCCCGTGGGAATTTCAGGATAAAGAGTACCCTAAGTCCTTTATCGAGTCTCAAACTATATCCATACCAAATGTCATCCAAATCGGTTCAGTAGTTTAAGCGTGAAGAGTTAACAAACAAACCAACAAATATACAAACTCACTTTCGCATTTATAATATTAGTAGGATAGTAGGAAGTAGGATAGGATTAGTAGGATTTTGTTGTTAAAGTTTAATTTAAATACGGTATTTCTATGTTATTCTGTTCCTTCGTATTCATATATTTTTCGGAACTACAAATTAAAAAAAAACCGCAGATCCGACTGGTGTGGTAATGAACCGTATATACTATATAACTCAGTTATATTCAAAACTAGCTGTACCCGTGGGCTTCGCTCCCCGTGGGAATTTCGGGTTATAGAGGAATTTCGGGTTATAGAGTACCCTATGTCCTTCCCCGTGTCTCAAACTATATCCATACCAAATTTCATCCAAATCGGTTCAGTAGTTTAAGTGTGAAGAGGTAACAAACAAATATACAAACTCACTTTCGCATTTATAATATGAGTAGGATAGGATAGTAGGATATGTGTAGCTATATTTGTTTGAGCTTAAAGGCTCCTCTAATCACCTAAAATATCGACTAATAAAAAGTCATTTCAGCCGCACAATGTCCACTGCTGGACATAGGCCTCTCCCAAAGATTTCCAAAATGACCGATCTAGAGCGGCTTGCATCCAGCGCCTTCCAGCGACCTTGGTAAAAACTAAACGACTAATAAAAAGTGAACCTTACCTTTCCCCATTTCAAACTCAACTCCAACAATTGGAATTCTCGATTGAAAATAATTGAGACTAGACAAAATGAATTGGAATTCTTGAAACTCTGGAACACACGGAATCATTGGAATTCCGTTGTCAGGAATGGAATGCGGGTATTTTGGCTGCGCAGGTTGAATTCAGGTATTGCATTGTTGCATCCGCCTACGGCTGCATGGGTTATGCTTGACACCAGTTCGCAATGCTGGGCAAACAAATAAAAAAAGTTTTAAGCCATGACGGTCACTTGGTGGCCGACAAACAATAGGACTCATTATATTAAATATTAAAAAGTATTTTTTGTTGGTTACGTATTTTTTCTTTTATCTCATTTGCAAATAATGACAAAGATACAGCGCATTTTCGCGTGACGTAAATCATCATCACTCCGGAATTCTGTATCTTCGTGAATTTTGACCACTTTTCTAAACGAAAAAATATGGGTCCTTTATTTTTGGATAATCTAGTCGACGGACTAAATAGTATATTTTTGACCTATTAAAAATCTATATTGTCCGCATCTGCTATATATGCTGCCAGTCAAAGTGTTCAAAAATCTACCTCTATTAATATTACTATCTGCAAAGGAGTTCAATATCATGCTGGTCTGGTATAAAAGAAAAAACTTATAATGCACGAGCTGCTTCTCTTGCCGCGCAGGTCGTACAAGCCGATCGAGGGAATGGGCAAAATACGAATTATATTAATAGGCGATGCAGATAGCAACCCATTAATTACTATTCTGATTTATTTTTCCACCTTCTCGCCCACCGTCACGCTAAAAGTGACCTTTAAGTATGCAGCCCTGGGCTCTGTCTGCTTAGAGCTGCAAGACACAAAATGCTTCGTTAGGGTTAGGGATAAAGACGTTATAGCATGTACGTTTAATTATTTTTTTTAAATTTAACGTTAAAATTTTAAAATTTAAGAATTTAAAACGTTTTTAAAATTAAACGTGAAAACATATAAAAAAGTTAAGAACTTAGCGGAAGGAAGAGAGACATGGAAAGCACTCCACCGACAAGAGCCCAGCTCTTAAATATAAGAAGAAGTATGTATGTAAGTGATCCGAATTGGTTCAACCAAGTGGAAACCTTTTTTTTTATCGCGGAGAAAATCCCTTCGGATACCTTACCAGTCACGGGAGACCGGTAAGGTTATGTGGTGTTACCACTAAAAACTCCGCGGTGTCACCTCTCAGCCGCTGTGGGCCGGGGCCGTGTGCTATTCGCGCTCCATAGCCCCGGCGCGGTGCCGCTTCGGCGGTCTCTGCTCGCTCTGGGGGTACCTCTCATTATGAGAGGTTGTCAGAGCGAGCCTGTGCCTTTCGGCCTCCAACTCCACTCGAAAGTTAAGGCGCGGTGACACCCGACGCCTTACAACCCGGAGGGCCGTTAAGCCGAGCAGCGGAATCCCCTTTCCGCCACTCGACCGACCCTTACTGTGGGGGCTACAGTTGCAGGCCATAGGCCCGTCTCCTGCGCCCAGTGCGCCGGCGGCGGATGGCGTGGTCGGTGGTATCCTCACGCATTCTCTCCGCCGCCACAAAGGTCTGCACCGCATTCCACGACGTCTCGCTGCCGACCATGACCTTGATCAAAGTCGGCAGAGAGAGGTCGTCCCCCACGATCGCACACATGTCGGCGCGTTCTTTCGCCCAGGCTGGGCAGCACTCCAAAGTGTAGACCAAGTGGAAACCTAGGCTGAACCTGGCGAACCTAGACTGGCACTGGCTAAACTGGCTTGTAAATTCCACGTAGCTCAATTTAGCAAAGGTTGGCCCTAGCTAACCTGGCTTGTACATCCCACTCACGTAGCTATAATAATACGCAAACGTGCAGACAGAACCCGCCAAAATTCAAAATTACTCAATTGTACTTTTTATCGGTGTTATTGGTACATTTCCAAATACTTCGGTAACCGCAGCTTCTGGTTTCGTCATCCCGCGGATATCGGCCTTATAAATCTGACCGCAAAATGCCGCGTGGGACCGCGAGTCTATCTTTTGACGTAATATTTTCTAACAGTACTGGTCTGGGAGAAAAGAAATACTAAGAATGTACCAGCTGCTTCACTTCCGGTGCATATTGTAATTTTTTATTAAATTCCCTATGTTTCTGAACGAAAGTAAATATTTGTTAAAAAAAAATTGCGAGGAAATAATGATACAAATATGCCTTGGTTCTGTATTTGTCGCTAAAGCAATTTGTTTGTAAATTCTTTATTGTACATAAAAAGCCACAATTGAAAATACAGAACTATGATAGTACGAAGGCGGACTTATCCCTGCCAGGGATCTCTTCCATTCAGCCCAGAGGAGATGACAAAAGTGGGGTGGAACGGTGACGTAAATCGCCCCCACTCCGAAACTTCGACGCGCTGTATCTTCGTGAATTTTGACTACTTTGCTAAACGAGAAAATATGGGTCCTTTATTTTTGGATAATCTAGTTGAAATACATACTATCACGTCTTTATCCCTAATGGGGCAGACAGAGCATTTTGGGTCTTGGGGTTCTATGCAGAGCCCAGGGCCGCAAGACCCAAAAGCCACTTTTAGCGTCATGGTGGGCGAGAAGATGGAAAAGCAATAAATACAGTGATGGGTTTGCTAGCCGCATCGCCTGTTAACATGATTTACATTTTTGCCCATTCCCTCGATCGGCTTTTACGATCTGCGTGGGACGAGAAGCAGCTGGTACATTCTAAGTTTTTTTTTTATTTCTCCCAGACCAGCATGGGATCTAGTTGACGGACTAAATAAAATTATATATTTTTGACCCAGTCCACATCCCTATTCTGCTACCCCAGTTTCCTATCGCGTTTACCCAGTTGCACCACCAACCGCGAAACACAAACATTTGCTCCAATCCAAAGCTGTAGTTAGCTGAAAATTGCAACCCAGCGTGTTTGACTTGTTTTCATCGAGTTCGCTACGTTTTTGAACGGATCCATATTGGGCGGCCAGAAAGGTTCTCCCACGCGTACGCTGCGCGTTTTTGTAACTACCCTCAGTCTATAAGGGTGGATTGATTAAACTTGTTAGGAAACGTAATCATACTACGTGACACATTTTTCCACTTTTTTATGATGACGTCATGTGTCTTGGAGTCAAATAGAGCTCCTGATATCAGTTTTTCTGCAAAAATAAATCTTAATTCACGTTGAAAATGGATATGGTCAATGACAAGTGACAATATTTTGTGACTAGTAACTAGTAGAAATTATTTATGACCCAGGGAAGTTACTTCTTCTTACCGTGTGTGTTAGTGACTTACACTAGTGTCAGAGTTTTTAAACCGCCTTAAAGGCCTCTGACATGGTTTTAGGTAACGACCAATGTTAAAGACAATGACCGGTACCGACGGCTTAACGTGCCCTCCGAAGCACGGATCATTTTACTTATCGGACAATCAGGTGATCAGCCTACAATGTCCTAACCAAACTAGGACAACAATACAAAGTCGTTGCCCCCGCCGGGAATCCAATCCGCGACCTCCGGGTATAAGCCGAACGCTCTAACCACTACACCACGGAGGCAGTAGTTCCTTGACTGTCATACTATGACGTCATAAGAACACAATAATAACTTTATTTGTAAAGTTAGTTCTTGAGTGAGCAGAATCGATTGTTTTTTCTAAGTAAAATGAAAAATTAATTTATCCTTGTCTAGAACCTTCCGTTGACTACAGTTAGTCGGAAAAGCAACATATAAATAATTCAGGGAGTATTATCGTTTCCTGGAGGCCTCCTGTGGTTAAGGTTATAATATGCGTCGATTCATTGAACTGGAAGAATTGTTGGAATCAAAGCTGTTATTTATTCCTTTTTAGGGCGGGCTTTATTTTATTACTAGCTGATGCCCGCGACTTCGTTCGCGTGAACTTTATGTCTTTGGCATATAAATATGCTCATCAGGCTGAAAAACTTTTGCTATTGCGTCATTAATGTACATTTCT
Organism: Acrobasis consociella; assembly: GCA_963555685.1. Lineage (NCBI taxonomy): Eukaryota > Metazoa > Arthropoda > Insecta > Lepidoptera > Pyralidae > Acrobasis > Acrobasis consociella. Next base: position 4,313,284 of record OY743118.1, read on the forward strand.
AACAGTTTAGCTGGACCATTATGTTTTTGCATCAGGTGTTCCAGATCTTCGATTTTTATACCTCAACAATAAAAATTTATTAGGCTGAACAACTTTTGCTAAGACGACATTTTTATATTTCTTATTATAGTTTAGCTGGACCATTATGGTTCTGCATCATGTGTTCCATTATCCAAAATCAATTATAGCCTATATGTTAATAAAAAAGTTTCATTTGAATCCGTCCAATATTTTCGGAGATTAGCGTGTACAAACAGACATATATTTTATTTCTTACTATATTACAGTCTCTATCGCCCCAATTTTTTTTTGTAATACATGAAATGTTAAGGTACATTTTTTTACTGTTTTGTTATACGTAGAGACCATTATGTTTCTGAATCAAGTGCTCCAGACTTCGATTTTTATACCTCAACAAAAAATGCTCATCAGGTTGAACAACTTTTGCTAAGGCGTCCTTTTTATATTTCTTATAATTTGGCTGGACCATTATAGTCCTACATCATGTGTTCTAGATCTTCGATTTTTATATCTCAACAAAAAATGCTCATCAGGCTGAACTACTTTGGCTAAAGCGTTATTTTATATTTCTTATAGTTTAGCTGGACCATTATGGTTCTGCATCAGGTGTTCCAGGTCTTCGATTTTTATAATTCAACAAAAAATGCTCATCAGGCTGAACTACTTTTGCTAAGGCGTCATTTATATATTTCTTATAGTATAGATAGCTGGACTATTATGGCTCTGCATCAGGTGTTCCATTTTCCAAAATCAATTATAGCCTATATGTTGCCCAGGCTTAACAGCTACATAACAAAAAAAGTTTCATTCGAATCCGTCCAGTATTTCCGGAGATTGGCGTGTACTGACAGACAAACAATCGCCCATAGAAAAATTATCTTTAAACTTTAAATGATGATAACTTTTTTATCTGATAACAGATTTCGATGAAACAAAGCTTATATGTTGCTCAGGGATGAGCTTAATCTTTTACTGAAAACCGCGTAAAAATCTGTTCAGTAGTTTTAAAGATTAGCGAGTACATACAGACAGACAGACAAAAAAATCAAAAAAACCTTTTTTATGTTCTGTTACTCTTTTCTTATCGCCCACACCCATTTTTTGTTATTTTTATCAAATGTACAGACACGCGGTTCCTACTGTTTTATGATATGTATTGATAATGAACCAATTAATATAAATGTGATTAACGTTTTCCGAGAAACAAATACTGTAGATATAGAGGTGACTTATATTTTCCAAGAAAAAAATACAGAAAGTATTTTTATGCTGGTTTGGGACAAGTATTTTTTTTAAACCCCGACAAATAGAGATATGTTATATAAGTTTGACGCTAATGTATCTCGGTCTGTTTGTCTGTCTGTGGCGTCGTAGCGCTCGAACGGATGAACCGAATTCGATGTGGTTTTTTATGTAGAAAATTCTCTTGCATTGATTCTTAGCCATGTTTCGGAGCATTTTTCGGAGTCATAAAGTCCACGCGAACGAAGTCGCGGCCTTAGGCTAGTATAAAATATAGCGTAAGTTACTCGCTGAAAATGTAGTTTTCTATATATTTATAGGTAAAGAATTTTTAAAATCATATCAGTGTTTTTTGACTTTATCCATTACAGATAAACACATAACAATCAAATCTTTTCTCTTTAGTATAGGTATAGACGTAGACATAGTAAGTGGGCCACGTTTTTATTCTTTAGGTACGGAACACTAAAAAGATGTTTCCTTACGTTCGTCAGATGTCAGGAATCATTCGAGGAAAGGCTTTTCGAGGCACTTCTTCGCCATTAGTCGGTGATAGACGCACAATAGAGGCTTTGTTCGTTAAGTGACGAAACAAAGGCCCTTAGGAGAAATTGACGAAATGGTTGTCTAACCAACTTCACACTTCTTGTGAAAATAATGATGGATTATGTCGAATAGGGGTGACCACACGGTCCGAAAAGAATGATTGTAATTAGTCTGTCTTTTAGATTATCCAAAAATAATGGTCCCGTATTTTTCAGTTTAACAAAAAAGTAAAAATTCACAATGATGCTGAGCGTCAAAGTTCCGGAGTGGGGGCTTTGCGACGTCAACTTATGTAAAAATCATACCTAGCCGTGACGTCACGCGAAATGTATATGCGCCGTATCCTTATCATTTTTGGTTTCTTAGAGAAAAGAAAAAATATGTGTACAATATTTTTTAATAATCTAACCGATGGACCAAAAATATTTTCCCATTCGTCATGCCTATTATCGTCTAACCAACTTCACACGACTTGTGAAAATAATGATAGATTATATCGAATGGATAGCATATGAAGACATACATACAATGCACACAATCTACTAATATTATAAATGCGAAAGTGAGTTTGTATATTTGTTTGTTACCTCTTCACGCTTTAACTACTGAACCTATTTAAATGAAATTTTGTATGGATATAAATTGGGACTCGGGGAAGGATATAGGGTACTATTTATCCCGAAATTCCAACGGGCACAGCTGGTAAACCATACTTGTGAAATGTTTATATATATTTGGACCCTGGACGCCTGAACCGATTTGGAAAATTCTTTCTTTGTTTGAAAGGGTATACTTGTCCGGTGGTCCCATAGAAATTTTATCAAAATCGGTTGTGTAGTTTGAGGGAGACGTCGGATTTTAGTTTTGAATTTTTTTATCACATGACATAATAAATAAATAAATAGGGACAAATTACACTGATTGAGCTAGCCCCAAAGTAAGTTCGAGACTTGTGTTATGGGATACTAACTCAACGATACTATATTTTATAACAAATACATATATAGATAAACATCCAAGACCCAGGACAATTTGAAAAAGGCCATTTTCCAACTTGCCCTAACCGGGAATCGAACCCCGGACCTCTGGGTGGCGGACTAGCATGAGGACTACGCCATGGAGGTCGTTTCATAATCACACATATATTTAGGTTTTCATATTAAGCAGACAATTGTTTTCTATGTTTGTGTTTAAATTCATATTTTCTCGTTGCAGGTACGTAAAACTAGTCTCCGCTTCGCATAAAAGCAGCATTTGCAGTATGTATAGTCGTATAGTATATATATACGTATGTAATTAGAGCTACAAACAGCGAGCTACGAAATGCTACGCAGCTACGATGTTGCGTCGTAGCGAACTGCGAGGTTCTACGCCGTAGCTACACAAATTAACGAGGTGTAGTATGTTATTTTTAAACGTTCCACTTAATGCTCTGTAACGTACAAATTGTTAGACTATTCAATTTATATTTTATCTACCTACATATATGTATAATAACTTCATTTAATATTTTCTGCTTTTATATAAATTAATCAAAAATCACCATATATCCATATCTTTCAGAACTATAAGAGCTCTTACAGGCAAACGACAATATGCTCGCGACACCGTCGACGACAATTGCGACGTCGCGCGGCACAAGTCGGCGACGGTCGGCGATAGTCGGCGACAGTCGCAGACTATCGCCGACCTATGTCGCGAGAATCTTGTCGCTCGTCTGAACAAGCCCTAGCATATCCTGAAGAAATGTTGAATATATAATCATACTTACCTACTATACTAAGCAGAAAACTTGCAATAATTAAAAAAAAAGTCAGTACATTAAGGAACTACTCGTACGTAGCTAGGTAGCTAGTAACTTCTATATACGTAACTAGCTGGTGCCCGTGACTTCGTCTGCGCAGGATTATCACACAATATCTTTAAAAATTGTTGCCTATATGTTATTCTGATGTATAAACTATATTATTGTAAAGTTTATTTAAAATCCATTCCGTTGTTTTTACGTGAAAGTAACAAACATACATCCATCCATACTTAAACTTTCGCTTTTCAATTGAAAACTATACAGGCTGGTAAATAAGCTAACTGTTTTTTATACCTTATAGCTTAAATACATTACTTACCTTCAAATGACATGTCACCACCTGCAACCCGGATCTCTTTACCCGGTCGCTTATCGCCGGCCAAGCCATTTGTCTCAACCTGTTGGCCCGGATTACCGGAACCCCGGAAAACTCCTTACCACGAATAATGGCTGTTTATTTAGAAAGCCGCTTAGAGAGGCATTGCTTAGTCGTAGTTATTGCTAGCCTAGATAAAATACAATATATAAAGGACTAGTTTTTACTCGCAACTTTATTTTCGTAAATTTAGTCCTTTGTAGTTCTACTTTTTTATGGCAAAATAGGATTCCTCATACAAAGTTTCACGTATGTTTGTTTAAGTCAAATCAACTTAATAAAAATTTTGCATTCTTGTGTAAATCGGATGTCAATACAATGTTATAGCTGTTTTTATAATAAAACCGGGAGATATGCGACTGAACTCAGTAATAAAACAGCATAACTTCATTCAGCATGACTCGTTTGATTTGTCTTGACGAGCACTTTATGGTGGATCACGGAAACAGAAGGTAGTCGATTGAACTCAGTAATAAAACGACGCAACTCTATTGAGTTTCGGCTTATTTCATTTGTCATAATAAGTTCTTCGAACTGACATCAAAAAAATCATGTTCTAAAATATGTGTAAAGAGAAGTAATGTTTTACTGGTAACGGCTCGGTGGCCCGGCGAGTGTACCCATTACTAGCACTTTCGCAGGTTAAGCGACACCGGGCGTGTTCTCCACTTGGATGGGTGACAACTAGTGGCATAAAAAAAATTCGAGCTCCTCCATCGTCAAACTATGTCAGATGCCTTTAGGCAGCTTAAAAAGTCAGACACCAGTGATGGCCACAACGGAAAACAAAACTAAACATATAATTTTTCAAAACTTCTTCTTATCGTGTGTGTTAGTGACTAACACTAGTGTCAGAGTTTTTAAACCGCCTTAAAGGCCTCTGACATGGTTTTAAGTAACAACCAATGTCAAAGACAGTGACCGGGACCGACGGCTTAACGTGCCCTCCGCTGCCTCCGCACGGATCATCTTACTTATCAGACAATCAGGTGATCAGCCTACAATATCCTAACCAAACTAGGACAACAACACAAAGTCGTTGCCCCCGCCGGGAATCGAACTCGCGACCTCCGGGTATGAGCCGAACGCTCTAACCACTACACCACAGAGGCAGTTAAGTTTTTCAAAACTAAAAACAGACTTCACCCCCAAACTACACAACTGATTTTGATAAAATTTCTGTGGAATCACCTTACGTGTATACCCAGAATTTTTCAAATCCTTTCAGGCGTCTTCGAGTAATCAATGAACATACATCAAATAATTAAATTTAAAAAAAAAAAAACAACCGACTTTAATTTTTTTCAGGAGTTTCTTCCATATCTCCAAAATTCTTAATCGTGTCTTCACCAAATTAATATGGGACCTACTTGGGAGTAGGGACTTTAAAATAAAAAAAAGAATCATCAAAATCGGGCCACGGTTGCCGAAGATATCGCATCACATACATACAAAAAAAAAAACATACAATCGAATTGATAACCTCCTCCTTTTTTGAAATCGGTTAAAAAGATTGTGACGAATTAAAGTTCCTTTTTTTTCGGAAGTCCGTTCTTCGAAAAGGAACTTTGTTCCAATATTCGCTTGTTTGCCGAAATATAATACAAACCTAAAAGCGCCATGTCATTACTAGAACCGCCGGCATTATGGCCGCCACAACGGCCCTCGTATGGCCTGTCACAAACTATTTATGACCCGCTTCTAATGTAGGCCACTCTCTTAATTAACGCACTATCTCTATCGTACTATTCTTGTTTCCGCATAGAATGGACGTATGGCATTTCCTCTTTTTTTCCGCATTGAATGATGACGTATTGGCATTTGTTTAGGTTATTGATGATGTTGAAATATGGGCACTTATTAGGTACCACAGTTGGATACCAAATAGCCGAAGAAAATACCGACTTTCGAACGTTAAACCTAAATAACTTTTAGACGGCAGAAACGACTTTTTTTAGACTAAGAACTACTATTTATATTTTTGTGTCTTGTTTTTGTTTGTCTAAATCTTTATTGTACGTAATAAAATTAAGATTTAGACAAACAAAAACACCGCACCGAAATCGGTCCATCCGTTCGAGAGCTACGATGCCATAGACAGACTCATAGACAAACGACAGAAACTAGCGTCAAACTTATAAAACCCCTCTTTTTATTTATTTATTTAAACTTTATTGCACAGTAAAAAAACGTACAAGAGGCGGACCTAATGCCATATGGCATTCTCTCCCGGTCAACCATTGGACCAAGCGGAAAATATGTGTGGCTGGCGTGATAAAGATCGTGGAAAAGTATACTAAATATATTTATCTACATAAGTATGTATACTCAAAAATACATATACATTACAAGAATAAACTATTAAACATAGGTATAATATATATCTATACATAATATACAATATATATAAAATAGAATATATATATATATATATATATATAATAGCATAAATACTAATAAAAACATAATATCAGGATGACTGGGACTAGGACTGCAGTAGGAACAATTTATGTACCGCTCGTTTGAAAGCCAAACGACTGGGGGCTCTTCTTATACTCTCCGGAAGGGCATTCCATAGCTCGATAGCCTGGACTTGGAAAGACTTACCCATGAATGATGTGCGATGCGGAGGGATATCAAGGATAAGAGTGCTAGAGGAGCGAAGTGTGCGAGAGTGTGTGGAACTGAGCAGATTTGAGCAAATTGAGCTCTTTTTGTGGGGGTTAAAAACAAATTATCAAACAACAATACTGGGTTGACACGACAACAACGTACAGACAGACCACCATAGCAATAGGGGTGACGACAGGGTCCGAAAAGTATGATTGTAATTAGTCCGTCTTTTAGATTATCCAAAAATGGACCCGTACTTTTCAGTTTACCAAAAAAGTAAAAATTCACAAAGATACGGAGCGTCAAAGTTCCGGAGTGGGAGCTTGCGACGTCACACTTAAGTAAAAATCGTGCTTAAGTCTGACGTCACGAGAAATTTCAATGCGCTGTATCCTTGTCATTTTTGGTTTCTCAGAGAAAAGAAAAAATATGTGTACAATATTTTTTAATAATCTTACCGACGAACCAAAAAATTTTCCATTCATGTCATGCCTATTTACGCGCTTCATGTTTACTTTCGTAGCATTTGTAGCAAGTAAGATAAAAACTTTATACGTTTATACAGTAATTAGAGCTTTACAGGCTTACTTACACGTCAATGTATAATTTACATTACGTGTAGAGTATATTTAAATTTAATTTATTTTGTAAAGAAAAGCTACCGATACCAGCGCTTTGTAACGACCACTGCTGAGAAGCACACAATCTTGCAACAGAATGGACGGATACAGTTGTCATAGAACGTCAATTGACAAAATACATTACTAAAACAATCACATCACACTAATTGACCGAGCGAGCGAAGCGAGCGAAGCGTCTCAGTTTCGAGATTAGCCAAAAATTCTTTTGTCCGTCTGTCTGTCTGTCTGTCTGTCTGTCTGTCTGTCTGTCTGTCTGTCTGTCTGTCTGGCTGTTCTCGCCTACAGGTCGCATTTCTTAACCGATTCTCATAAAATTTTGTTAGCAGGCTCAGCAACTAAATAGAATTTTTTTGTCGAGCCAGTTCTTCGAAATTTTTCAAAATGGCGGAAATATGGGGGTTTAAAATTTTAAAACTCTCATATATCCGCCATTTCAAAATATTTTCAAAAATGTCTTTAGACTTTTTTGTTGCCATTATAAAAACGCATTTTTTTTATTGAACAACTTTTTTGTCTGGGCAACTTTTTTATATGTTATACTTGAACGGGTTTATTAGGGTGACTCGCGAAGTCTAGCTGACTGAGCCGTGACAGATATACAATACAAAATCTTCTTACAAAATATTGAATTCAGTCCAGGTTACTGAACAACTTTCTTAAAAATACTTACATGTCTCCCGTGGGAATTAAACCCGCGACTTCCGAGTTACAAGGCCAATGTCTTGACCACTATTTTTAAGAAAAGAAGAAAATTGACAAATATATAGTTCACAAAAAGCAATAACTGGATGTCCAACAAAAAATTTAAAACTCTTAGAACTCGCTATGGTTATTTTTTCATAAGTTTACAAGATTAACTTGATTTTTTCTAGAATCGTATGACTTTTTGTTGTCTTTCTTGTTTAAAGTTTTGTTTAATTTGTTTAGTCGGTTAATTGTGTTCAATTGTCGTGTATTGGATTGCTTGCTTGCTTTGCTTGGTAGTAGAAGTTATAATCGCGAGGTCTAAGTTCGTGGCGAACTACTAGTAATATATGGGCGAAAGTTTGTGTGTTTGTTACTACTTAACGTGGAAATAACAGGACCAATACGCTATTTTCCAACAAGTCAAATCAGATACTTTTTTCTAAACGTGAAAACAAACAGTTCTATGGGATTTTTTATGAAATACAGGCAGATGACGTCACAGTTTTTGGAGTCAAATAACGCTCTTATTATCAGTTTTTTTGCAATAATAAATTTAAAATCACTCTAAAATGGATATGTTTAAAGACAATTGACATTACTTTGGGACATTTTATTTTGTTATCAGTACAAAATAATTTATTTTTGACTAAAGAAAATACCCAATTTTTGCTGACACCCTTGATTTACACCGCGGGCGCGGCTAGGTACATTTTTAATTTCACGTGCCGAATGTCTACGGCATAGCGCACACGTTACACGCTACACTTATAGCCTCGTAGCAGTTCGTAGCACCGTAGCAGTCTACGACTGCGATGTAATCTCGTAGCAAATGAATTTTTAATAACCTACCGTCCTATAGGTTGTGCGACAAAATTAACTAGATAAAATCTTAAAGCTTAATTCGATTAAAATTTTCTTTGTAATTAATAAGTCTTCGGCTAGTTTTATAATTAAGACGTTACGTGTGATCATGTATTTTTACACTTTTTGTAATAAAGTTAAATTGATAAATAAATTATGATTTATAATGTCCTTAAATATGACGCGTGATTTACCAGTCATAATCAGGTGTTTTGTCTCCACTGCAGGAGCACAATCCTCTCTGTACTACCAGAGCCTTACTTGGCCAGAGCAGCCAGAGGACTTGGCCTACACTCTCCTTGCTGGCCAGACGGGTAGGAGAGGTCTCATTGATGTTTATAAGCGTTGTTTAGCTTGTATTTCCTAAGTCGCCTTCTACGACATTCACGGGAAGACTTGGAGTGGCCATATTCTACTCTGCCGGAAACCACACGGCGATATTTACCAGACAGCCTGTATACTACAACACAATGTCTACGGCGTAGCAAATACGCTTCACGTGTAGCAGATCGTAGCACCTAGTCTACTACTGCGATGTAATCTCGTAGCAAATGAATTTTTAATAACCTGCCGTCCTACAAGGTTGTGCGATAAAATTAACTTGATATGAAATGTTCATCTACAAGGTAGTTTTTAACAAGTGGATTTAGTTGTATGAAAATATTTTGTATACAACGTGGAAGAGGCAAACATACCCGTAATAAATAAAACCATGGGATTATACTAGATTACTATAGCACAATAAAATTTAAAAACGGTCAAAAAATCAGTAAAGATTAGACATTCCCATACAAATTGCCAGAGCGACTGCTCACTTTAGTATGGAAATACCAAGTAATTTTTTTTTTTTTGAATTTTTTTTAATATCTAACTATAGTAGTTTAAACCCTTTTAAGGTATGTCCCTTCCACGTTGTATAATGCTATGCGGCTCTCGGCCGGTTCATATTTATATCGATAAAATTTAAGAACTACATCTTTGTCGATGGAGTAGTTTCCATGTCTCTCTCTTGAGCCATCCTCTCAACTTTCCTATACGGCGTCAACTTGATATAATAATATGTTATACTTATTAAATAATATTAAAATGATCGGTACCCACATATAATTATTTTAATAGCTTATAAGCTTTGTAACTCTATGTTACATTTAGAAACGAGTTTGTAATGGCCCCTCGTAAGGCTGTTTCGAGATGTCTATCGTAGTGTTGTATTAATTTTACACGATTGTTACTTTGTGTTTACTCGCCTTTTATGATTAGTAAAAGTATTTGTTAAAATGTGGTTAATTCTTTATTGTACACTAGCCGAAGCCCGCGACTTCGTTCGCATGGACTTTATGTTATACCAGATAGGAATCTCTTCCAGACAACCTTGAAATAAGAGGACAATGTACAACACAGGGTAGAGAGTGGGTACAAGTACACAGGCGTAGAACAGAAAACATAATTAATAATAATAAAAATACTTTATTTTATTCAATTACTTTTATGAATTATTAAATTATGAATTCAATTACACCTAACTACTTTACTACACTAGAAACTATTAAAAATTATACTAATACTTGTAAATACAAAACTATGACATAGTAAATACAAATATATAATATATACATAAATAAAATAAAAAAATCATCAAACTCATACGTGTTTCTATGGATATGGGTATCTATGGATAGGTCTTCAAAAATGATATTGAGGTTTCTAATATATTTTTTTCTTAACTGAATAGTTTGCGTGAGAGACACTTCCAAAATGGTAAAATGTGTGTCCACCCCCTGTAACTTCTAAAATAAGAGAATAATAAAAGTAAAAAATATATATGATGTACATTACCATGCCAACTTCCACCGAAAATTGGTTTGAACAAGATCTAGTTAGTAGTTTTTTTAAAACGTCGTAAATTAAAATTAAATTACACTATTATTAAAACATCGATCAAAGTTACAACGAACTACAAGAACTTTTATATTATGTTACTTGCTGCTGCTAAAAAAGAAGGGTTCCCCTTCTTTTTTAAATTCTTAGTCTATAACAATTTTTTTTTCGTTTTGTATTACTATGTCTCTGTCGCCCCAAATATAGTTTTTTATTTATTATATATTCAATGTAGAAATAGATTTTAATTACATGTATAGATATGATTCTTTGGATTGCGCGCAGTGAGAGATGGTGTGTGTATAATGTCACTATTACTGCAAGTGTCATTTTTCAATATCTTTAACGTGTTCGGATATTTCATCCGAATCTTTTGAAATGCTTCTTGCTCAAAAATAAATTACGCCAAGAAAATAAAACGAGAGCTTCTTTGGATTGCGTAGCGGGATGTATAAAATGTCAGTAACTTAATGAAAGTGACATTTTCCAATATCTTTTACATGTTCGGATATCTGATCCCGAAATGCTTCTTGCTCAAAAATAAATAATGTTAAGATAATAAAACGAGAGCTTGAATATTAGATACTTTACTGTGTCAAAATAATAATATTTGTAGTACCAAATAAATTATTGTACTTTCCTTTGTCAAAAATAATTTATTTGGTTGTCACATTATGTTGTCAAAAAAGAATTCACTTATGATGATTATATTAATTTTCAATGTGATTTTAGATTACAAAAAAACTGATATTCTGAACGGCTATTTGACTTTAAGAAACTATGTTATTAGTTTATATGTTATATAATCAAAATATGTTTGTTTTGACGTATAGACAGTATCTGATTTGATGGAAAGTTACGTTTGCCGTAAATAATCATGCCATTATCGGTAAACCTGCACCGATAATTCATCCGTGTCAGGTACATTATTCTGAAATTTGGGACCACGATGATGATTGTTTCATTAAATAACAGTTTCACTGGACATTAAAATTGATTTATTTAATTAACAATTATATTTGTGAACACAGAGTGCCTCCGCTGCCGGCTCCTAAAAATATCACTATTGGGAACCGGCGGTTATACTGCCGGCAGCCGAGATTCAAAACACCGGCTGCTGGCGCCAGCATTCAAAATTTGCCGTGAAGTGTACGTTAGGTTCGTTAGGTTTCCTGAGAACAAAACACGAGCGAGCGAGCGACTCAAGCTAAGGGCGAAAGTAACACAGACACAGATCGTGTTATACCAGCGCCGGCAGCCAATTCGGCAACCAGCGCCGGCAGCGGGGGCACTCCCTTTGGAATAATAATCGCGAGGTCTAAGTTCGTGGCGAACTACTAGTTTTTATGTGCTGCAACAATTTTTCTACAGTTACAGTAGTCAACCCTATGTCTGCAATTAATTCATTAACTTCCCTTGACTTCGCTTATTATTCCCTCAGTGTTTATAATTCACTTAATTTTTAATCACTTTATAGCATTATAGTTCGCTCGCTGCAGGCGACCGCACGGAAAATTTGACCTTAAAGTGTTGTGCAAAAGGCTGTTTATGAGATGGCACGTTAAATAAGTTTATATGGGCCATGAAGGAAATTTTATTTAGGTCGCTGTCACACCGTATCGCCCCACTGAACAATGTTCCCGCCTTTTGTATCTAGCTAGATGCGAGTAGATGTTTTTTCAACATGTCTACGCTACATGATGGAGTTCGTCTATTGTTTTTTTCTGTTTTCTCAAGCTTATTACTTACTGTTTGTTAGTTTATTTTTGGAGCTAAATCTACGTACGATAAGCGTGTGTAATATGCGTCACTTATTGTTGTTGTTGTATATATCTTTATTGTACATTATCATTACAAACATTGTGTTGCCAGTTAACGTTACCACTGTTTCTCAACGTAGAAAAACTAAAATCCTTTTTTTTATAGTGTACAAAAGTCCTATTTCTTAGGTTATTGTGATGCCAGATAGCAGTACTTTAGTATTTTAATAATTTTTTGTATTTTGTATTTATTTATTTGTATTTTGAACGTGCAGAAATAATTAAAATTTCCTGTAACTAATAATTTATATTGAAACGCAAGCAAAATGCTATCTGGCATATGCCGCATATCCTCTTGGAAAGTTACATTGTTTTCTTCTTATCGTGTGTGTTAGTGACTAACACTAGTGTCAGAGTTTTTAAACCGCCTTAAGGCCTCTGACATGGTTTTTAGGTAACGACCATGTCAAAGACAGTGACCAGGACCGACGGCTTAACGTGCTCTCCGAAGCACGGATCATCTTACTTATCAGACAATCAGGTGATCAGCCTGCAATGTCCTAACCAAACTAGGACAACAACACAACGTCGTTGCCCCCGCCGGGAATCGAACCCACATTGTCTTTGCATTTTTTCTCCCTCAGTCGCCCACCAGAAGTTCTATACGTCTTCATAAATATACAGCACTATGCAATAAAATAGTTGCGAAGAACACCTGCCAGCCCTTTCCATTTCACGGCCCCATTCCTCCAGCCTTTCTCTATTATGTAAAGTAGTCTTACAGAGCTATGGCTCCCTGAGGTATTATTCCGTTACCCCTATTCATTTCACGGTACTTTTTACCTGGACTTGAAAATGGAATGCTAAATGCATCTAAATTTGATAGATATTACGATTACTCTTTTTTTATTGGCTGCCAGTTCTTACACCTAATTTAGTTTCAACCGACTTCCAAAAAGGAGGTTATATGTTGTACGTATGTTTACCGATTATTAGAAGATGCCTAGGCCGAATTGCAAAATTCTGTTTTTGTTTGAAAGGATATTCTTGTCAGGTGGTCCCATAGAAATTTTATCAAAATCAGTTTTGTAGTTTGGGGGTGAAGTCAGTTTTTAGTTTTGAAAAATTATGTAACTTCCATTTATTTTACGAAAGTACTTTTTATTTATTAATTTAATGAATATTTTGGCGTAAAACTTCTGCTTTATTCCTCGTAGACTTTATGACTGGCCATTTTTTTCTGTTTTCAACTACCTATTGCATCTTTAATACAATTCGATTTCAGTCACCTGTCTCTCTGTATGAACGTTTATTACTTTAAGTTTGCTCAATAAGAGATTTAAAAAGAAGGTTTACATATGTATAATACATAGGGATATATATGTGTTATACATCTAGAGAAGCCATGGCAGACCACTATTGTATGTGATATAATTAAGAAGATTTAAATAAATGAGTAGCCGTTAAAATGCTATCTAGATTTTCCATTCATTTTCAAGCTGGTTAAATGACTGTAACAAATGCTTGCAACGTGACGCCATTTTGCTAAATTGAAAAACTTGTTGTGTTTATTTAGCTTAATTAATTTTGTTCTTCCATGTTTTTTTAAAAATAAGATATTTTGATAGCTTTTTATTTTATTTTACTTTGTACAGAAGCCAGCCGTCTTTAATTATGAATTTATTTCACGTTAGTTTTAATAAAATATTTTGTGATAAAACGACTTTAACTAAGATGCTGCTTCTTTGAGAAAAAAAGATTGAGTTGTAAGCCCACGCAAAGGAAAACTACTTATAAAAGATGTCTCTTATTTTATAACTAACTGCGTGCCGCGGCTTCGCACGTGTTTAAATTATAATTATAAACCTTCCTCTTGACTCATTCTGTCTAGGTATTGAGAGAAACTAGCGAAGTTTAAAGAAGTGACTCTATTTATTCATAGTATAATAAGGACCGTCTTCTTCTTCTTATCTTTTATGGTCATGACGAAGAAGAAGATAAGGACTGTCAGGGTTGGATGTCATTTGTCAGCACTGAACAGCACTTAAGTTCCGTGCTGCCAAATGAGCCTCAACCCCTACTTTTCATTAACAACTATTCAGGCTGATTGGTAGATTACCTTGCATATTGAAAGGGTGCACTCAAAAATCGATTCTCGTTCCAAATATATAAAAAATAGGTGCTTAAAAGTTGAGCAAATTATCCAATAAAGACAAAAAGTGTGGACACTCGCGCTACGCGATAGTTAGATAAGTAGGTACCGAGCGCGAAGCGAGCGCGTAGCGAGTGCGCGGTTTCCATACGTTCCCAAACCTTACGCCCTAATTTGATTCTTTTTAACCGACTTAAAAAAAGGAGGAGGTTATCAATTCGATCGTATGTTTTTTTTTGTATGTATGTTACGCGATATTTTCGTCAACCGTGGACCGATTTAAATGATTCTTTTTTTATTTGAAAGCCCTTACTCCCAAGTTGGTCCCATATTAATTTGGTGAAGATGTGATGAAGAACTTCGGAGATATGGAGAAAACTCCTGAAATTAATTGAAGTCGGTTGTTTTTTTTTGTTAAAAATTTAATTATTTGTAATTAATAAGTATTTTGTTGGTTTTATATTTTTTGACGTTACGCGTCGTATTAAAGAACATTATGAATCATGATCACACGATCATGATTCATAATGTCCTTTAATATGATGCGTAATTTACCAGTCAGCCTGTGTAGTTTTGTATTTTTTAACTGTTTTGTGGCCGAGTCGCTTCGGTCTTAGAATAGGGCCACTCCATCTCGTAAGAGGCGACGGAGAAATTTTTTAACTATTTTGTGAACGAAAACTGGACACTGCAATAATTTTCCTCTGAATTGTTTCAAATGGTTCTTAATTGTTTGAGAAAGTTTATCTTAAGCTAAAAAAGCATTCTACTTTGTAAGTCTTAAAGATTTTCGATAAGCATTTGTAACCGATCTTGTAGACTTGAGGAAAATGTTGTAACAAGTTACCGACTCAAAAGCTACATGACTAATTTTGCATATTTTTTACTAGCAAAAGAAAACGGTTTCAAGGAAAAGTGTATTCATTACATACGTCTCCTTTTATCTCAAATCTCAATTTCTGATTTATGTTATGGATTTTTATGAATCTATGTATTTTTATGTATATTTAACCGACTTCCGAAAAGGAGGAGATTATCAATTTGTTGCGATCTTTTTTTTATATGAAGACGCCTGTCACCGATTATTTGAAGACGCCTGGATCTGAAAATTGGTTTTGTAGTTTGGGGGAGAAGTCGGTTTTTAGTTTTTTTAAAATTATTATAAATATGCATTTCTCTTAAATGAATCTTAAGAATGATTTCTTCAAGCCGTATTGAATAATTTCGTCGGTGCTAAGAATTGAAACACCATATCACTTTGTTCTTTAACAGCACTTGCCCGTATCTAAAGGGAAAATCTCTCACAAAGGCCTCAGCGGGTCTTTTTGTCCTTTGCATAAACCTTTTTGTCTCAATTTCGACACAGAAACGTATCATTTTGCGTCCGTTTTTATGGGGTCCGCTTTGTGTGAATTACAGACATTCTTCTTAGCGAGTGACTTTGAGACATTTATTTTTCAATACTTATGGGATAAGAATATCGGGTATCATATTTCATAAATTATTTTTTAATTAACCACAAAAGTACTACAAAACTGTATTTCACTAAATCACTAAAACAGTCTTTCAGTTTCTTTAAAATGTTTGTGAAAGTCAAAGTGTCTTTGGATATTTGCATGATATTTGTATCATCTGATAATTGACAATAATCAGATGAAGATAATATTACCGAGAAGTCGCATCTTTCATAACTCTTGTATCGTAAATGCTATTTAACTAAAATAGGTTTATATATTATAAAATAACGATTAAGTCATTGTATTTATGTATTTCAATAAAAACCGCACACAAGGTTTGTTAGGTCGTAAAGAAAATAGTAACGTGTAAACTAGCAGATTGGAAAACCACATCACTTTATTGTATAAAAGACCTTATCTATGTAAAGATCTTTAGGTCCACAAAGTCGGAGCGGGTCTTTTTGTCCTATCGATAAACCGCCGGCCCTTTTGACCCGGCTCTTTTTCGATCGGTTTGTTACGCACTCACGATTTGAGCATTATAGGCCTGCCTCTGTTTTTTAACCCCTGACAAAAAAGAGGTTAAAAAACAGAGGCTTATGCTGCTATAAGTTTTAAGATAATGACTGTCTGTCTGGTGGTTTTTAGATACATTAGATGAAAATTGGTTCAGCTGTTTAAATGTTATTGGGGTCATCAAGTCATATCGGTAGTTTCGCTACGCATCTATCTACTTTTTACCTAGCAAACAAACTTGATCTGCAGTCATTTTAAATTTTTATCTATAGGTATATATATAGCTATTTACTTTTAAGCTATTGCATAGCTTCTATCGCGGACCTTGAGCGCGGGGACCGAATCCAGAAATTCCGTAACGAAAAAACCTCACGCTTCCCACTCCGCCTACCATGTAGGTTACCGCTTCGTCTCCGTCGTCCGTTTGCGACGTTGCCGTCCTTCCTTGTTTGCAATAGCTTTTCCGCGGCAGTCCCCGAGTGCCACACGTCTTTTTTAATTAAGATCAAAGGGCCGTAATATAGAAAAACTCGTGGTATATTTCTCAGCATATTCTTAGTTGCATTCTCAGTTGTAATTCTGTGAATATTAGAGACAGTTTCTCGGCATTTTCCTTTCCGCTCCGCACGATCTTAAACATCCTTGTTCAAACCCAATTTATAGCCAATTCCACCTCCGCCGGGCCCTGACAAACGTGTTAGACCCGAGAAATGCCAGCTTGACTTCGTTAAAGATGATATGCGTGTCAATGGTCTTACTTCCAATACCTTGCTAGATGAGAAATTATGACTGAAACCAATACAGCTGAGGATTCATCTGGGAATGCTCTGAGATGAGAGATATATTTGCATTGTATTGCATATTCTATTATATCTATCTTTTTACATTTACAGACGACCTCCGTGGCGTAGTGGTCACCATGCTAGTCTGCCACCCAGAGGTCCCGGGTTCGATCCCCGGTCAGGGCAAGTTGGAAAATGGCCTTTTTCAAATTGTCCTGGGTCTTGGATTTTTATCTATATATGTATTTGTTATAAGATATAGTATCGTTGAGTTAGTATCCCATAACACAAGTTTCGAACTTACTTTGGGGCTAGCTCAATCAGTGTAATTTGTCTCTATTTATTTATTTATTTCTATATTTATTTACATTTATGTATTTGTATTTGATGTGTTGTAACTACAAGTGTTTCTTTCATTACTATAGCTATAGTGTATTTGTTTTTGTATTTATCCCGAAGTTAACTGGTAGAGAATGTTAGTACATTAAGTCCACCTTTTGTACCATTATGGTCAATAAAGATTTAATAAATAAATAAGTCCGCCTTTTTACCATGTTTTGGTAAATAAAATAAAAAATAAATTAAATTTGCATTATTTTAAGTGGTATCTAGTATATACGACGCCATCGACGCAAGCCCACGCTTCTAGGTACCCGCTCCTAACTCTGATAATCCAATAAACAGTATCTCTTCAATCAGCTATCCTGTAAATTGACACTTATTGTGTTTCCAGAAACTTCGGCTGTGTTAGTTAAGTTTGTGTAGTGCATTCAGGGCAAGGAACAGTGTTCTATCTAAGGATTTGGTTTAGAGAGGTCGGGTTTTATTTTTAAGTTTCTTAAGATTTCGAAAACGATTCTAATGATTTCGTAGATATTTAATATGTAGGGGTTTTTAGGGGCGAAAAATCGATTTAGCTAGGTTTAGGGTTCTGTACCTAAAGGATAAAAACGGGATCCTATTACTAAGACTCCGCTGTCCGTCCGTCCGTCTGTCAATCTATCACCAGGCTGTTTCTCATGAACCGTGATAGCTAGACAGTTCAAAATTTCACAGATGATGTATTTCTGTTGCCGCTATAACAAAAAATACAAAAAACTTAACTATATATCTTATACCTTTAAACGAGCAATTCTTGTATATTTATTTATATATTCCGTGATCTCGGAAACGGCTCGAACGATTTCGCTGAAATTTGGTATATGGGGTTTTTCGGGGGTAAACAATCGATCTAGATTAGTCTTATGTTTGGAAAAACGCGTATTTTCGAGTTTTCATGCGTTTTTCTTTCCACGCACACTTTATATGATATAACCGAGCAAAGCTCGGTCGCCCAGGTACTATTATTTATATATTAAATACAAAAAACTTAACTATATATATTATTATATTATAGAATAACTTAAATATTTAAGTGAGGCTCCCATATAACAAACGTTATTCTATAGATAATGGTACGGAACCCTTAATTCACGATTCTGACTCGCACTTGGCCGCTTATATATATAAAACCTCTTTTTCATCAAAGGAAGCTTGTTCGCCCAGATACTATTCATTTTTTTAACTATGATAACTTACTACGGTATAAAGACACCATATATCATTCAGAGTACAAAAGATGAAAGAAAAATAGAATTAACCCTCTCAAAATATCGGATACATTCGCACAGAGAGGAACAAAAGAAAGATAAACATACCCTGCGGCGAAACAGAGCCGTGTTTGAACATCTGTGTTTTCAATATGGACGCTGTTCTTTCGCCGTTAAACTGAAATATTGTTCCATTGATTGACTTATAATTTGCCTTTTAAATATGGGGAAATAGACACCATATATCATTCAGAGTACAAAAGATGAAAGAAAATAGAATTAACCCTTTCAAAATATCGGATACATTTGCACAGAGGGGAACAAAAGAAGGATAAACATGCCTGCAGCGAAACAGAGCCGTGTTTGAACATCTGCGTTTTCAATACGGACGCTGTTCTTTCGCCGTTAAACTGAAATATTGTTCCATTGATTGACTTATAATTTGCCTTTTAAATGTGGGGAAATAGACATCATATATCATTCAGAGTACAAAAGATGAAAGAAAATAGAATTAACCCTCTCAAAATATCGGATACATTTGCACAGAGGGGAACAAAAGAAGGATAAACATGCCTGCAGCGAAACAGAGCCGTGTTTGAACATCTGTGTTTTCAATATGGACGCTGTTCTTTCGCCGTTAATCTGAAATATTGTTCCATTGATTGTATGAACTTATAATTTGCCTTTTAAATACGGGGAAATGGTAGTTACTGGTATTTACATGCTTGTTTTTGGGAGTACAATAGTATTCTTAAAAATTAATAAACGTTTGTAAGAAGGATTGTGTTGGTTGGTGTAAATTTCCATACAAAATAAACAAAGGCCAATTTTAATATTTTTTTAAATATATCTATACATATAATAAAACAGTAAAAAAAGTGTGTCTGTACATTAAATATATTTCCAAAAAAAATATTGGGGGCAATGGAGACGTAGTAATAGAGTAAGAATTTAAAAAAAATGTCTGTCTGTTTGTCTGTATGTCTGTTTGTCTGTTTGTCTGTTTGTACACGCTAATCTCCGGAAATACAAGACGGATTCGAATGAAACTTTTTTTGTTATATAGCTATTAAGCCTGGGCAACATATAGGGTATAAATGATTTTGGAAAATGGAACGCCTGATGCAGAACCATATTGGTCCAGCAAAACTATAAGAGATATAAAAATGCCGCCTTAGTAAAAGTTGTTCAGCCTGATGAGCATTTTCCAGAGACATAAAGTCCACGCGAACGAAGTTGCGGGCTTCGGCTAGTTATTAATATATTAGGCATGTAGCGCCCTACGTCTTTATTTAAGAGAATATTGCTTACGACAAAAATTATTAGCATCTCAATATCCATATTTCTTAATAAACATAATTAATAAAAAAGAAAACCATACAGCCTTAGATTAAGGTGCACCGAATCGAATGACACCAAAATTGCCTCATTTTGTTAAAGTTAAGGGGGATGGATTATCGCTTGAAACAATATTTCAGAAGACAAAAATAGGCGATCTAGGACTTGCAACTCTGTCTATCGCACAATACAGATCGGGAGGCAGAGCGGCGAGAAACAGATATAATTTTTGCAAATACCTACTCGCGACGCGTATCGGCACTACGCAATCCTCTTAAACTTCTACGCGCCTTCTAATGCCCAACGCATGCTGGGCGTGTTGGGCGTGCGCGATGCGTAATCGGACTTTGACCGTGCTCAGCGGAGGTCGACTGAACACGCCTTTAGGGAGTAGACAGGGCCTAGGGCTAAAAGAGACGGTCAGCCAGATAGTTGGCGCTAGACGCATCGTCTATTGATATGATTCCGAATCTCGCCCGTCCCTAAGATACCTACATTCCCAGTCTTATTAATTTTAAAAACGCGGTCTTACTTTGGTAACTTGGTTTATACCATTATCTGTCCACAGCAGAGTGACACTCGAAATTTATTTATTCAAAATTTATTGCGGATTATCCGGAGGTCTTTCTCAGAGTTAAAGTGACTAGTGGTCGCGAAGTGACGATGTCGACTCGAGACACACTCAGCTGACTCTGTGAGTGACCCGTTTAATTTATGCTAATATGACTGAATATTTTCTGTTTTTTAGTGCAAAATTTTCTTTCGAATTAAAACATCGAAAAATATTAGATAGTCTAATCAAAAACAAATTTTCACAGACGTTAACGTGAAATAAAATATAATTTTCGTACACGCTTGTGCGTGATCGCTTAGCATTTTCGTGTTTATTGCTCGGGAAAATGGTTCTTTTTGTATTCAGCCTCGATTATTATGTTAGAGATAAGAGGCCGAGTGGTGAAATGAAAATAAAAGTAAGTGGTACGCGATCTGATAGAACGAATGCCTTAATAGGGGTTCTGTAAAGCGAATTCCAGGCATATCTGATGCCTTTTTGCCCTGTGCAGAGAAGCCATAGAAAAAGATTTTTTATGAGAAACCAACGCAGATAGATGATTTCAATACTTGAGTCTTGACATCGAATGTCATTATGAAAACTTAACATGTGCCACATTGACTTGCCATAAGGCAAGAGGCAGAAAGTTTACATTTTAACTTCATAGCAGGAAGGCAAAATCCATATAGACATACGGTGACTTTAGATAGAAAAGAAAGAAAGAAACTACTTCTTTAGCCTGCATCCTTCAGGTTTAAATATCCTACATTGGGTCGGGTTAAAATATAGCCTGTATATTACATTACGATGTCTTTAGTATTTAGTTTCCACTTAAAGGTATGACAAACCAACAAAAATAACCAAGGAAGGACTTACAGATAAAACATTTTCTTTTATTATAAATCTGGAGGCATGGCAGCATCCTCGCCAATTCATGCAAAAGCAGTTTGGCACTATTTTTTATATTATTTATTTATTTATTTAAGCTTTATTGCACAAGAAAAAGTGTACAAGAGGAAATCATTCGGCCGTATTTCCATACAAACGCTCTCCACTGATTTCTCGCCGAATAGTGCAAGTAGAGCAATGATTTTTTCCAGAAAAAAACTTTGGTTATATAAGCATGTCCCTATGTTTTCATTTTTTTTATAATTTTATTATTAAAGGAGATACAAACCTCCAAAAACCTAAAAAA
This sequence comes from Acrobasis consociella, assembly GCA_963555685.1. Taxonomy (NCBI): domain Eukaryota; kingdom Metazoa; phylum Arthropoda; class Insecta; order Lepidoptera; family Pyralidae; genus Acrobasis; species Acrobasis consociella. The sequence continues at coordinate 4,335,298 of OY743118.1, forward strand.
AATGATAAAATTTTCCACTGTGTTCCAACATCTACCAAACAAATATGACGAGTTTATATTAAAAAAGGAAAACATAGGAACACAGTCAAAGCTTTTCTTTAATTTTAAAAGAAAAAATAAATTAAATCGGTTAAGTTTGGGAGAAGAAATCAGGGGAGGACGAAACGTAGATTTTGTGTATTTTTCTTAGGTATTATCGGTCCGAGCTGCAGTTGTCCCTATCACACCCTACGGGGGAAGGTATGAGGTTGGGGGGGTGGTATAAGGTGTATTTCACTTTGTGACGTGACACGCAGTAACTTATTTTATCGATATTCTAGTGTTGTTCATGGATATCGATACTCAAACGTAAACTCAAAAATGTTTATTCAATGTAGGATTTTATTTCATGAAGGTAAAAAAAGGAACCATCATAGTTTCGCCATGTCTGTCTGTCTGTCTGTGTTATTAGGTTAGCTCCCATACATGTAAAGTGGGAGTCAATTTTCTTTTCTCGAATAACCCATTGTGTGAGATATCGTTGAATAGGTATTTTTTTTAAAACTATCAGGGCTGAGTAGGGTTTACAAATTAAAAAGTTATAGGCGACCAACTTATGAAATGTACTAGGAAAAGGAAAATTTCATGCAAATAATAAATTAGTTTTTAGACGTATTTAGTAGCGTGAGCTCAAAGTCGGCATTTGCAATTACGAAACTCTACACTGCGCGTGGCCCGACACGCACTTGGCTAGTTTTATTTCCACATGATTTTAGTGCAAAAGCTAAAAACTACTAGCGATTCGGAATGACCACTGCTGGTAAGCAACTATCTAACCGGGCCGGATTCCGGATATAAATAAAATACGAAGATAATTATTAATCTCACAATGTTTTATCCTTTTGGGCATTTTTATAATGCTTATAAATATTAATTATGATTAAATATGTCAGATGCCTTTAGGCAGCCTGAAAAATCTAACACTAGTGTTGGCCACTTACATTTGGTTGGATATCCAGCTATCCGGCCAAATCACTGTCGGTATCGGTTAATAAAAAACGTTTTCTTGACATTTTTTTATTATTTTATATGAACCTATACTATAAATACAGAGCCCCAAATAGGGATAAGGCGAGGAAGATGATGACGATGATGATGGTGAATCTATACTATAATACCATTCACTGACTGATTGACATAGTTGCTTAACAGTCAGTTTTTCCGGTGTGACAGAGGTAATAATTGATATTTACCGTTGTGTAGTGGGTGCTCTACTTATAATATTGCAGACACAGATACATTTTCACGCCCTTATCCCTGACGAGGTAGACAAAGCCCAGGGCCATACCGAACCCGAAAGTCATATTTAGCATGATGGTGGGCGTTAAGATGGAAAAAGCAATCAAAATAGTTATGAGTTGCTAGCCACATCGCCTAACATGATTCAAATCTCTCCCATTTCCTTTTCCAGCATGGAAGATAGTCTATTCGGTGGCCAAATCCCTTCCTTTCCTCTCTCTTACCGCTAAATTCCTAGGGATACGATGATTTCAGGCAAAAGGCAATCATAGTAAAAAGTTTCTAATACGATTCCCATTCTTTGCCACAATACGTCATCTTCAATATTTTCTTCATAAAGTGAGCTTTTTTAGAGCTCCACAAAATAAAAAAGCAATAATTATGATTTGTATCCAATTGTAGTTTATTGTCTTTAAATGTGCAGAAGTCATTTTTTGTTCTATTCCTCCTTTAGGAGATATCTCAGAAATTTTGTACGGACATTTCACTTCTACAATAGAATCGTCTCCAACAAGACCATCAAGACTTGCTGCCAAAAACGGTTTTCGTTTTGTCAACGAATAATCCACATTTTGATACCGGCAGTCCGGTTTCTTCGGTGAATTGTTGTATTGCTTCATCTTCCTTTTCTTTACTATAATTCGCCAAAGTGCCTTGAAATTGAGAATACAACAAAGATTTTAATAGTCATTTTACTGATGTTGTTTTTCGTAGTTTATAATCTCGTCCGAAGTTGGATGCTGTCAGACGTTTACATCTTTCAACTGCCCACAAGGTATTCTCACTCGGGCCGACAGTGTTTTGTTCGAGCTCATCAAAATTGTCTTTTATTCAAATATTTCAGGTAGCATGTCTGATTCTAAATCTAACTGACCATAATTCTCGTCAGGTCCAGTAACTTTTTTTCTTTTATTTGGTTCGTCATTACGAAATACAATTTTTCTTTTGCGACACCTTTCTGTATTTTCTTAGGAATATATAATATTGGTGTAGGCTAAAAACTAAGATAACGGTATGTTGCACGAGTCCGGCAATCCCACCGGCAACAAACAAACACACAAACAAACCTACGCAATTCTGCTACCACCCTAGATAAGGGCTAGGGAACCTTCTAACCTAATTATATATTTATCACGAAGTACGGGATCACGCTGCATGCGCCGTTCCATGGACAGCAGTCGTTTCTCCACAAACATCCTACTATGCCCTAGGCTAGGACGAGAAGCAACAAAGGGTAACTCAGTTACCAACCGACCGGAATCTTTCCGTATTGGCCTGATAAAAGGCCTCACACTCTGCGTGGTCCGGATCCATCCTGGAGACCATAGGTGGCTCCTCCATCTCCCAAAACCTTTGCATGGTCTTGGCCAAAGACGCATTCGCGAGAACTGTTGGCTCCACCAAGGAGTCATGTTCAAAGACAGGGCCCGTCAGAGCGTAACCACAAATTGTAGACACTTGTTATATACAATAATACGGTGACATATACATTTCCTAGAAATTGTATACAATTCTGAATTTAACACATTTCCAATAAAATAAGTTTAGATATCTAAGAAAACCACCAACCTAGTGATTGAATGCGGTGCGAAACGGATCTGACGTTTAATAGCAAAGTGACATTTTTTTCCTTTAGCGGATAAATATAATCGCTTTTTAGTTCTTTATCTTTTCGAAGAAGAAGTTCCTTTTCTGTTACCCATTGTAGGTAAAAAGAGTAAACTGCAATAAAAAGATTGGGTACTTATTAGGTGAAGTAGAAAATGGTCTATGAAATTTGTCAAAATAAGTAGGCAAAGATACAGTAAAGAAATTATTAAAGTGTAGCTGTTGATATTACCACAAGTAATATTGTACTAAAATAACGTTTTTTAACCATAAGAAATTTCTGGCCGGATGCGGCCGGATTGATGGAAATCCGGTCGGATCCGGCCGGATATGAAATTAGACTGGATAATTTCGCCCGGTCATTAAAATGTTAGAATATTATTGCAATATAAAGTATATACAAGACAAAGTTATAGTTTATACAAGTAGTTGCAAGGTTAAAAAAAGAAGAGGGAATATATTCTTTTATTCTTCTACTTCTTCTACTTTGACGTAGATAATGCACCCTAAAATTGATTTTGTAATAAATGAAACATTACTTACAATTTAGGTAGTTATCCTTATGACGATAAAATCTCAAAATCCAATACACAAGCCGAGTCAAAACAGTGAAGCAAAGTATCTGACAAGTCCAGTAGACAATATTATAGCCAGGGTCTTATAAAGAAAGCAGACAAGTAATAGAATATGCAAAACAAAACAAACACTCCGCATACGCCGAAATAAAGTTGCCGACTACTGCATCGGCGAGCGAGCCCGGCGGCCGGGAGGGTGCGGGGTGCGAGGACGGCGCGCCACACACACGCATCATTGACAAGTTTACTCACACATTGACAGCTCCGTAGTTCGGACACAGCGCGACAGCAATAGATTTTACAAATACCTATTTTTGAATTCTCTCTACCTTAATGTTTCCTCATGGCGTTCTCTGCCAGTCAACCATATCTCGCATATATCACATACTAGCAGTCCATCCCGGCTTCGCCCGTGGTACATACATAGCCTATGTCACTCAGGGATAACATACCTATCCAACAGTGAAAGAATTTTTAAAATCGATCCAGTAGTTTCGGAGCCTATTCAATACAATCAAACAAACAAATCTTTCCTCTTTATAATATTAGTGTAGATATCATATATTGTATGCATGGTACTTAAACATAATTAATTATTAGAGATAACATATACGAGTATCTGTAATGTGTTTTGCCGTTAATATAGATAGTGTTGTCTTTCATCGTCATTCATCAACATTTCCCAAGGAACATATACCTACTAAGCAAAATATGAAAGAAGTTTTTGGCCTCTCATACAGTTTGACCGATTACCTAATCCGAGTCTCTATGGGCAGCAAATTTTCTTTTTCCATATTTCAATATGTGTTTCTTGGAAAATCTCTTTTGTTCGCCAATCCGGAGGTTCTGAGTTCGATTTCCAGCCAGGGCAATTTGGAAAATAGTCTTTTTCAAATTGTCCTTGTATTTATTAAAGAACTGGTAATTATTGTAAAAATTTTGCTAGCTTACAATCTACGTATACAAACTCATTCATATAGACCGCCTCTTATCGTTTTCCGTGCAAAAGTAAACGCTGGCTGCAATACCATTGCTGTATTTATTGTAAAATACAAGTTTAAACTAAGTATTTCGGGCTAGATGAATTAGTGTGACTTGTCAAAAAAAAAAACGACGGGTTGCACTCTGGGAATGCCGGCAGAAGTGAAAACTTGAATATTAACGTTGTGCATTTTTGATATTTTGGAATGGTTAGGGAATAATTTTGCACGAATTGCTTTAATTATCAGTATAAAATATTTCAAATCTTTTCTGAACCACAGTCTGTCACAAATGTCACAAGCATGACCAAACTCATTTTCAACAAAATCATTTTCAAAAACACAGCAGTATGTCCACTACACAGACGGTCGAGCCATCAGCTGTCACCATCCATTGATGCGCGTAGCACGCTGTAACATAAACACACACGAACATTCGCGCAAGCGCCCTGCGCCGTCTTACGAATTTTCGATCAGGTCACGTGTCCTGACGCGAGTTTAAAATTTTTTTACCCATTCCAAAAAAAGTGCACAACGCCGCTAAAGAAGTTTTCACTTCAAAAAAAGGATTAACTTTTAATTTTAAAGATAGTTTCAGTATATTTTAGTTATTCCCTCAAAATGTTTGTGCAAATTATAACTTGCGAGATATAATATTTCCTTTGACTAAAGATAGGTAACTTCGCTGGCTTACCTCGAAAGCCGACACGGTATCTAGACAAGACCTGAGGTTTAGCAAGAATCTTTAGCCTTCCTAAGACTTCCGACTCGGACTTAAGTTACAACTTACAGAGAAGCCTCGGCAGCTCAAAAGGTTCTAGAAAATTCACTATTCAAAATGGCCGGCTGCGACTGGAGATAGAACACAACGCGGTATTTATTTTCCAGTGGAGAAGTGTGCCGGAATTTTTGTAAGAAATCTTTATCAAGTGTTTGTAAAAGTAATGTATTTGATTTCAGTGTTAAGAGGTCACACTGAGAATATTAATAATATGGGACTTACCGCGATTAATATCGTTTGTTTGCCAGATATTTCGACGACCCTTCTGCCGTCATTGTAGACGCTTCTTTGTAGCTACTAGTCATATTCTAAATGTAAAAGTTTTAATATTAATAGACAAGCTGCGCCCTGCGGTTTTACCCTTGCCTATTGTAGCCTATGTATGTATATATATATGGGTGTCAACTTCCTGCGTACCAAATTTTATTATTATAAAGCGCGTAAAAGAGTAACAAACATCCATCCAAACTTACAAATGTTCGCGTTTATAATATTAGTAGGATATTTATATAACAATTTATATAATAATTATATTAATAAAACAATTGACCCACAATTAACAATTATTTGCAATTGGCGAGCGTTCTCTCCCAGTCAACCATAGGGATAAACAGATAAATTGGTATTCTAGACGTTTGGTTTGCAAATTTGAATATTGTGAAAGAAAAATTGTTTATTTGTGTTGTTTGATATGTTTACTGTTTATCTACTTTGATGTTTTAACAGATTACAAACAATGTGTAACGAAAATGTATCCCGCCTGTGTCAACATCATCTTATTTCTAAATTGAAAATATGAAATCTTCCATGCTGGTCTGAGAGGAAAATTACTCAGAATGTACCAGCTCCTTCTCTTCCCGCGTAGATCGTAAAAGCTGATGAAGGGAATGTGTGAAATTGCAACTCATATTAATAGACAATGTGGCTAGCAACTCATCACTACTTTGATACATTTTTCGCCTTCTCACCCACTATCATTTCGACACGACTGGGACAATTGAATATTGTACGGAGCATTGTAATGCTAATAAAAACCCATCTTATATGTATGAAAAAAGTAACCAAACTTTCTACTATTTCATTTGTAAACTAATCTTTTAATCAGTTTCTTCCGGTAATAACCGGAATTAGGTTCCACTGATTGGTCGGCCTGATTTGGAATCGCCTACATTGGCGTGATTAATTGAAATGAAATACAAACTATGGATACTACAGAACTTACTCCTTCGTAATCAATTCAACTGCAATATGTCCACTGCTGGACATGAGCTGTAACTTAGTTATGAATATTTTACAAATCAGAAAAGTCAGACTAGTTTCAGTCGGTTAGACGATCATCATTAGGGTGAGTGTTAGTTTATAACTTAGTTGTTAAAATGTGACGTTTGATGTACCTACAGAGAAAAGTCGTGATACTACTTAAAGATAGAGGTGATTTAAGACAATACATATAAGGCAGATTTTTCAGGGTTCTTAAAGACTAGCAACAATAATGACCACGGTCGCGACCATCCGCTAGATGACAACAAGTCAATTCAGACACTTTTTTCTAAACGTCAAACATTTTTCTATGGGTATTGTATTATACGAAAGCCGGTCTTGCTTTTTTAAAGTCAAATGGCGCCTTTAATATCAGTTTTACTGCACTAATACATTTAAAATCATGTTAAGAATGGATATGAACAATGAACTGACACTATTTTGTGACGTTTAATTTTATGAACTGAACTTACCGAATAATTTGTTTTTGACCTGTCGAATATATCCCAATTGGCAAGGGTCGACGACAGTCCGCGACCGTCGCCGACCAGGGTCGTGAGCTGTCTGACACACTGACACACTGTCGCTTGTCTGTCTAAGCCTTAATGCATCTGATCGTTTAACTGATTTAGCTGAAAGCGTTACGATAATCACCTGGACTAATAATAGCTGAACTAATTAATGTGTTTACCGAATCACAAGAAACAATTAGTTCGTGAGACCACTAAGGCACACACAATACACGAAACTGTATAGTGTTAATAGTTAAGTGTATATATATATTATATATACTCTAATAAAACCTTGCCATATTTTCAGACGTTATACTTTTTATAATGAACAATTTTCCACAAGCAGAGGTCAAAATATGAGATACAAAATGGGTTCCCCAAACTAAACTGCTAATCAGCTGTTCGATTTATTATGGGAAGATTTGGAAGCCCATTTTTTTCATATTTTGACCTGTTTATATTACTTGGGGAAAGTTGTTTAGAGTGATTAGCATAGGTACGTTCGAAAATATAGCTTTATAGATTTTGACTTTGTAAAACGCGAGTTAAGTCCGCCATTTGTACACTTTTTTGTAGAATAAAGTTAAATCTATACATATAATAAAACAGTAAAATCTATACATATAATAAAACATCTATATCTATACATATAATAAAACAGTAAAAATGTGTGTCTGTACATTAAATATATTTCCAAAAAAAAATATTGGGGGCGATGGAGACGTAGTAATTGAGAAAGAATTTAAAAAAAAATGTCTGTCTGTTTGTCTGTATGTCTGTTTGTCTGTTTGTACACGCTAATCTCCAGAAATACTGGACTGATTCGAATGAAACTTTTTTTGTTATATAGCTATTAAGCCTGGGCAACATATAGGGTATAAATGATTTTGGAAAATGGAACGCCTGATGCAGAACCATAATGGTCCAGCTAAACTATAAGAGATATAAAAATGCCGCCTTAGTAAAAGTTGTTCAGCCTGATGAGCATTTTCCAGAGATATAAAGTCCACGCGAACGAAGTCGCGGGCTTCGGCTAGTACACAAATAAATAAAGTTAGTTATCCTTCCGTCCTATTTACATTTTGTGTAGAAACTTGGCGAATAACTTCTCCTTTGAATCTAGTAATGAATAGAATGATTCGTTATGTGTCATTGTAGATATATTGTGTGAGTGTTACCATTTGACGACCTCCGTGGCGTAGTGGTCACTATGCTAGTCCGCCACCCAGAGGTCCCGGGTTCGATTCCCGGTCAGGGCAAGTTGGAAAATGGCCTTTTTCAAATTGCCTTGGGTCTTGGATGTTTATCTATATATGTATTTGTTATAAAATATAGTATCGTTGAGTTAGTATCCTATAACACAAGTCTCGAACTTACCTTAGGGCTAGCTCAATCAGTGTAATTTGTCCCTATAAATTTATTTATTTATTTGCCTGATACGCAGACGCCGCTTTGTTATCTGTTAAAATCTCCTAAAGGTCGACAGGAAGTGAATGCTTTAGCATCAAGACTACCTATTGTAGCTCTTTGCCTTAATGAAATCTGTACATATAATAAAACAGTAAAGAAAATGTATGTGTACGTTAAATATATTTCAAAAAAAAAATAGGGGCGATGGAGACATAGTAGTAGAGTAAGAATTAAAAAAAAATGTCACTCTGTTTGTTTGTCTGCCACGCTAATCTGGGAAAATACTGGACGGATTCGAATGAAACTTTTTTTATTATATAGCTGTTATGCCTGGGCAATATAGCAAAAGTTGTTAAGCCTGATGAGCATTTACCGGAGTCATAAAGTCCACCCGAAGTCGCGGGCTTTGGCTAGTTTTAAATAAATGAATAAGAACAATTAGATGTCAGACAGAAATAGTGATATTGATTAATCCTCACTGAATTCAGACCAGTTAAAACCCATTTTCCATGCTGGTCTGGGGGAAAAGAAAAAACGTAGAATGTACCAGCTGCTTCTTTTCCCGCGCAGATCGTAAGAGCCGATCGAGGGAATGGGCGAGATTTGAATCATGGTAATAGCCACCCACCCAACCCATCACTATTTTGATTCCTTTTCCATCTTAACGCCCACCACCACGCTAAGCGTGGCCTTTTGCCCTAACGGCCCTGGGCTCTATCTACCCCGTCAGGGATATAGACGTGAAAATGTATCTGTATCTGTAAAACCCAGTATATTAATGTGGCAGAACTAAGGATAGTTTATAGTGTCAGTCACCTCGCACACAACGTGCTCATAGTTAGTCATACAGGATGCGCCTATTACTGCCGTGGGACTGTTCAAATAGGTGAATGGGCATTTCTACAACATATCATAAGATTATTGATTTCAATTGCTTTACAATGCTGGAAATATAAATTAAAAGTAATGTAAGGAAAAACAATCCTCCTGGCGAAAAATCTTCATAACACATTTTTAATTTAGATATAATAAGATTGGTTTCAAAAACTAAATGAAAAGTTAATATTAGGTTTATTTCCATAATTTAATAGTTTTTAATATATAAATAAAGTTTCAAAAAACGCGGGCCACGCGCAGTGTAGGGTTCCGTAGTTGTAATGAGTTCATGTCACTAAAAACGTCTAAAACTAGTATCTATTGAATTTGTATGAAATTTTCCTTTTTGAGTACATTTTATAAGTTGATTGCCTATAACTTTTTAATTTTTTAAACCTACTTAGCTCTGATAGTTTTCCTTTAAACTACATTATATACACTATAGCTGTGATTTTTTTCACGTGTCCATATATAACCATTTAGCAGATAGATGGGGGGGACACGTGACTTTAACAAACAAATTCACTTTAAACCTAAATATTTCAGACACGGATCTCTAAATCGAAAAATGGTGCTTTAAAGTTCATAATATTTTTGAAAGACCTATTCAACGATACACCACACAATGTGTTTGTAGAGAAAAAAATATTGACCTCTTCTTTACTTGTATGGCAGCTATCCTAAAAAAAATCTGTTTCCATATTTTATTTTATGACTTTTTCGCCATGATTCATATACATCCATGCCAAATTACAGCTTTCTAGTACTAATAGTTTCTGAGTAGGACCGCGGACGGACAGACAGACAGACAGACAGACATGGCGAAACGATAAGGGTTCCTTGTTTACTACGGAACCCTAACAAGTTTTTTTCATGCTTTTATTGTCTTATCTAAATTGTCTTAACGAAGTAACAGGCATCAGCTTCTTCTTCTTTTTGGCGTGTGGATGGTCAACCCGTTTTCTTTTATATTCAATCAGCCCAATATTGAGCTACTCTGATCGCCTGGTCAGTAGCCACAAATAAGTCGTCCAGGGTGCAGGTCCGGGGCAGGAAAGCAGGTGCGTCATAGAGCTCCATAAAACTGGCAGTGCGAAATGGGCAGATATTGAAAAAAATGTTTTCAATATTTATTGCAACTTTTTTGCTAATTATTGGTTTTTGTTGCTCTCGCCTTTTCTGCCCATCTCGAACTGCCAGTTTTATGGAGCTGCGTCATAGTTTGTGGAGAAGCCACACTCGCACACGTTTTGAGAGCTATCAGTTATCTTCCACCTGGACAAAAGCTCTCAACGATAGGCATCAGCTAGTAATGAATAACAATGGCCCCATTAGTCGTAGTTCCCAGTAGTGTAGATGTTAGTTGGGCAAACATCACAGTCTAGTTGAAGCAGAGTTTATTTTAGCTCGGAACAAGGATACACTTAATAATCTCGCCGAGTAATGCAACGCTCCGTATTAAGACGCGGTCGGCAAGAAACGAGTTTTACGGGTTCGAATCCCGCTCGGTGACTTACATTTGTTTTTAATGTTTGAAATATAACCGAGCAAAGCTCGGTCGCCCAGGTACTAGACTATTGATTTCAGGCAATATGATCAGGAAGGACTCATCTCACCCCTCCTATTTCCTATCGAAAAGTGGGCTTAGAAACAAATCAGGAAATCCTGCTTTGCAATGTATTATTCCCTTTGTTTGCGTGTAAATAAAATGTCTCGCGCAGAAAAAGCTTTTTGGCTTCTTTGGTATAAAATAATTCGATAACGGATGTGTTTATCTAACGTTTATTTGTCAATTGCAAGATTTTATTCTTGTAGGTAAAGTTATTCGGAAACTCAGAATGACTTTTGTGGCAACTTTTCCGCTTGTGGAAGGAGGAAAAAGGAAATGAAGTATTTCATATCGTAATATTGGTTTCTATATAAGGGATGAAGGTGTTTAGGGAAGTAAGCAGTGGATTTGAGAGCTAGGCCTCGCAAGTCACCTCGATCCGTTGAAGTTTATCGGATATAAAGTTGCGTCTTAATAGGGTAACAAAAAAGTTGTGTGATATTCTTTTAAAAATTCGAAATATCGTTTTAAACCTCTAATACTTCCGCTATATTGAAAAATTTCAAAATACCGAATTGACATAAAAATTCTATATAACTTTCGGACCGCCTCACAAAATTTCACGGGAGTAGGTTGAAAAACGCGACCTGTAGGCGGGAACAGCCGGACTAACAAACTGACGGACAGCCGGACAGAAGCATTTTTGGCCAGAAGTGCGATTTTTGAAACGCGGAGTCACCTAAACGAATGGTTTTTCCATACAAAAAACCGTTCGTTTAGTGACTTCGCGTTTGAAAAAAGTGCGATTTTTGAAACGCGGAGTCACCTAAATGAATAGTTTTTCCATACAAAAAACCGTTCGTTTAGTGACTCCGCGTTTGAAAAATCGCACCACAGCCCGATCTCGAAACTGAGACGCTTTGATCGCTCGTTCAATTATTTTTTCCATGTCCGAGGAATACATTAAGTTATTATAGTTATTCGCAAGTAAATATATTATTTTCGAATTGAGTAGCTCGCATAATTATGATAGAAGTTCACGTACAGGTAAGTTCGTTTTATCATTAATCATAGGGTTTACGAGCGTAGACCACTGACGGTGAGGTGGGCTGCTTTTTCCCCTCACAGATCTTAGTCGATCGAAGGAATCGGCAAAAATGCCAATCATGTCAATAGACAACGCGGCTAGATGTACTCGTATATATTTATTTTCTAAATAACTAATTTGGTTTAAATGTCCATATAAATATTTTTTGTCTGCCACATTAGACTTTTTAAATAATGTTGATATAAGTTCATATTACAGTGATATTTTATTTTTATTTTATCAAAATTTATTGATCAAAAGTACAAATATACTTTTAACAGAGTTACTTAATCAGAAAAACCATAGGGATAAACAGAAAAAAATATACAGCTTAAAAGTTATACAATATACTTATATTATAAATTATTATTATATAATACATATACATCTACTATCCTAGGGAGAAGCTAATGTCCAGCAGCGGACATTATGCGGGTGAAATGATGATGACATCTATTTATACCAACATATAAATAGCTATAAATAGAAGAACTAAATGATGATAACTTTATGAAGAAAGGGAGTTTAGTTTAATATTGTGTAAACTATACAATTTGATTTTTTAAGCTATTGCATAGCTTCTATCGCGGGCCTTGAGCGCGGGGACTGAATCCAGAAATTCCGTAACGAAAAAACCTCACGCTTCCCACTCCGCCTACCATGTAGGTTGCCGCTTCGTCTCCGTCGTCCGTTTGCGACGTTGCCGTCCTTCCTTGTTTGCAATAGCTTTACCGCGGCAGTCCCCGAGTGCCACACGTCTTTTTTTTGTTTTAATTTAATTTCTCTACAAATAACAGTTTTAATTTAAACTTAATTAACAATACATGTAAACTTTATATACTTTTTTATTTTTACAGGTACGTACTCGTAGAGTATATCCAGCGACACTGCCTCAAAATTAACGTATGTATAAACGTCTTATCATCCTTTATCTTGACTATATAATTAGAGATGAAGATAATTCTGTTTTCTCTTGCGTTGATTTACAAGATTACTGTAAACCATTTTGGAGATTAAAACTGACGCCTCGAATCATAAATTCAAAGAATAAACATGGCATTTTAACGTGACTATAGCAATGACTTTGGCCGCTCGTCTAATATATCTATCATAATTCAATATCAGTATACTAGTAAGTTGACGTTTTTGGAGAAATGCTGCAGTACAGTTTGTTACCGTTGTACAGTTTGTTAGTTTGTTGTTCTTTTGAACTTGCGCTTAGCAAGCCGCAGTAAACTTAGCTGTAATTGAATGATTTGACTTATGAGATTATGAAATCTGAAGAAAAAGAGAAATGACAGTTATTATCAAGTGATATAAATAACCAAAGAAAAATAAATGATTTTTAGTTTTGACTTTTTACTATAATACTACAATCTTTTGAAGCTAAGCTTAGCACATAAGAAAAATAATCAGAATGCAGGAACATGTCGACAAATTAGGAAAGTAGACAAAGTCAACGAAAGGGATGCCAGCGGGCACTAGAAATTAGAAAATGATAAGCGCGAGCTAAGTATGATACTGAAAAATATTGATAATCCTTCTACTCGTAAATAAATAAATATAGGGACAAAATACATGCTTACATACATAATGTCACGTCATTAAGATTCAAAGACAGCTCTTAGCGTGACGGTGGGCGAGATGAATAGAGACAAATCACACAGATTGAACTACCCCAAAGTAAGTTTTTAAATGAATGTTTTTTGTGTTACATAATGTGGGATACCAACTCAATGCTTTGTAATATATACATACACAAGCTGTGCCCGTGGGCGTCGCTCCAGGTGGGAATTTCAGGATAAAAACTATCCTATGTCCTTTCATGAGTATCAAACTATATCCATATCTTTCATCTAAATAGGTTTACTGGTTGAAGCGTGAAGTGGTAACAAACAAACAAACAAATATACAAACTCACTTTCGCATTAATAATAGGATATCAGTATAGATAAATGACCAAGACCAAGGAAAATTTAGAAAATGGCAATTTTCCCAACTTGCCCTGGCTGGGGATCGAACCCAGAACCTCCGGAGTGGCGGACAAGCGTGACCATAACGCCAAGGAGCTCATCATAACTAGGCGATAGTCAGTAGGTCATCATGATCATCATCAGGACTTTTTTAGTCTCCACTGCAGGAGCACGATCCTTTCTGTACTACTAGAGCCATACTTGGCCAGAGCCGCCAGAGGATTTGGCCTACACTCTACTCGCTGGCTAGACGGATTGGAGAGGTCTCATTGACGTTTCTAAGCTTTTTAGCTTGTAATTCCTAAGTCGCCTTTTACGACATCCACAGGAAGACTTGGAGTGGTCCTATTCTACTCTGCACGCGCGAATCTCTCTGTGTACCAGAGCCATACTTGGCCAGAGCAACCAGAGGATTTGGTCCACACTCTCCAAGCTGAACAACCCGGTGAGGTCTCATTGATGTTTATAAGCTTTGTTTAGCTTGTAATTCCTAAGTCGCCTTCTACGACATCCACGGGAGGACTTGGAGTGGTCCTATTCTACTCTGCCGGATGCCACAGGCTTAGTAGGTAACCTGACATTAATATTAATTCGAAGCCGCTTCCTGGTTCTGCAGATAATACACTTCATTACCGCAGAGAGCCGAGCTCTGGCCTCCAATCAATCGCAATCAATTGGGAGCCAGGAATTAGAGTCGCTGATTGGTTCAATATTGATGAGTTGACAGCACGAATTTCGGAAGATTAAATTTCAACAAAGGATTCGTGAATATATTTTACAGGAAAGATAATAAACTAAGTAATCAAATCATATTCTATTGTGGGTAATTTTCATTAAGTCACATAACTTTGCACTACAATATTATTATTTTTACAAAACGCAATAGACTTTATTTTTGTTGCCATATTTTTAATGTTCTTCATCATATTTTTACTTATTAATACAAGTTTCATGAAAACCTCAGGGGATGAATTTCCAAAAACCCTTCTTAGTACACACTTACGTCATTCAAGGAACGTCATTGGATTTCATGCTTCTACACCCAGCGGTTATAGCTGGTCGTTGATCGATCAGTCAATATACTCGTATATCTATTCATCTATGTCAGCCAGTCAGCATCTTTTATTAAAGTATAGTACCTGGGCGGCCGAGCTTTGCTCGGTTACATCTCAAACATTAACTATTTTTTTAAAGTTGTTTAAAAACAATACAAAATAAAAAATTATATATAAACTTGAACATAAAAAAAACAAAAGTAAGTCACCGAGTGGGATTCGAACCCGTAACACTCTTTCTAGCGGTCCGCATCCTAAACTGCTGAACCACAACGGATAGCGGCCGACGCGACGAAATTAGCGACCATATTAAGAAAAACGCATGAAAACTCGGAAACATGCGTTTTCCGGCTCTAACGATTTCGTTGAAAATTTGTATATGGGGGTTTTCGGGGGTAAACAATCGATCTAGATTAGTTTTATGTTTGGGAAAACGCGTGTTTTCGAGTTTTCATGCGTTTTTCTTTCCACTCTGTGACTTACTTTTGTTTTTTTTATGTTTAAGTTTATATAAAAAAATATATTTTGCATTGTTTTTAGACAAGTTTAAAAAAAATTAGTTAATGTTTGAGATGTAACCGAGCAAAGCTCGGTCGCCCAGGTACTAAATATATAAATATACAAGAATTGCTCGTTTAAAGGTATAAGATAGATTTTTGTGTAATTAAGTCATAAAGAATTAACGATTGTCCGATAGCTCCACTCAGATCAGAGTAATTGCGTTTCTTATTTGATTGTCATGATATAATTAAAGGGAAAGACGATGAAGTTGTCACGATATAATATCGTTTGTTTTTCTTTTGTTGGTTTTTCCACAATGAATCTTCATGTTATTTCATTAAGCTTTAGAATATAGTTTTGAACACGTAAGATGATGGTATATATGTCTAGATACAAGTTTAAAGTACTCTTTTTAGATTAGATTTTCAGTAATATTAAATAAAAGAAATAAAAATGTGTCTGTTTACTGTTCTATAAACGTACTTACCTACATATTATCACGCCTATTTCCCATGGAAGACATAATCTAAAAGGGCATGGATGCAAAGAATAATGAGTAGAAAGCGAAACAGGTTTGCGAACATCGTATCAAGTGGAGATATATAGTCGTCTCTGCCTGCCGCCCTCCCCCCATTTACAGTTATAATCCCTAATATTTAGATTAGGCACTTCCAAATGGATTTCTCTGGCTGGTTAGCATTTCGGGAACATTCTCTGTAATATTAATTCCTCTAATATTTAATGTGCTTTCATCTGACAACTGCCAGGGGCGGATGCCGTCACACACAACCCAATGGTTCAATAAGGCTTGCTATTCATGGAGGCATCGCTTTATCTCCCTCTATAATAGCTGTATTATTTGGGAGCCTTGCCCCGGTTTTTCGACTATTTCATCAGAATTAGTTTTTTTTACTACAAAATAATTACAAAAAGGACTGTTACAATTACACACAGGATTAATTACAATCTTGAAGAGCTTTAGTGGGTGATCTGTACATGCAAGCTCTATGCGTAATGGGTACCAAGTCCATGTTTTAACTAAAAATAACTGCCTCCGTAGTGTAGTGGTTAGAGCGGCTCATACCCGGAGATCGCGGGTTCGATTTCCGGTGGGGGCAACGAGTTTGTGTTGTTGTCCTAGTTTGGTTAGGACATTGTAGGCTGATTACCTGATTGTCTGATAAGTAAGATGATCCGTGCTTCGGAGGGCACGATAAGCCATCAGTCCCGGTCACTGTCTTTGACATTGGTCGTTACCTAAAACCATGTCAGAGGCCTTTAAGGCGGTTTAAAAACTCTTGACACTAGTGTTAGTCACTAACACACACGATAAGAAGAAGAATTAAAAAGAAGCATTGTTTATTTTGAGTAGCTGCTACTAATGTGTGGATTATAGGTTTTAATAAGTTTTCTAGAAAATTTTTTTTTTTACACAAGCTTTAACTGTGAGGCCTCAGAAAACTCGACGGGGTTGCGTCGTTTTATTACTGAGTTCCATCGACTTCCTTCTTCTCCGTGATAAGACCCTAGGCATCGTCTACCATAAAGTGCTCGTAAAGACAAATCTAATGAGTCCTACTCAATGAGATTATACATACATACTATCACGTCTTTATCTTTAACGGGGCAGACAGAGCATTTTGGGTCTTGCGGCTCTATGCAGAGCCCAGGGCCGCAAGATCCAAAAGCCACTTTAAGCGTCATGGTGGGCGAGAAGATGGAAAAGCAATCAATACAGTGATGGGTTGCTAGCCGCATCGCCTGTTAACACATTCACGGACACTAAGCCAGACACAATAGAAATAACAATTGAATTACGTCCACAGCCGTAAGTGTCCGTGAATGTGTTAATATGATTCGCATTTTCGCCCATTCCCTCGATCGGCTTTTACGATCTGCGCGGGAAGAGAAGCAGCTGATACATTCTATGTTTTTTCTTTTCTCCCAGACCAGCATGGAAGAGGATAGAATGAGATTATGTTATTTTATAACTGGGTTCTGTCGAATATCTTCCGGCTCCATCATCAGAACAGCTCATTGACTTCATAATATTGTATCATAATACGACTTGAGGAGCTCGGTGGACCGGCGGGAGTGCGCATTGCTAGCGCTTTCGCAAGTAAAGCGACGCCGGTCGTGGTCCGCACTTGGATGGGTGACCACAAGTGGCATAAAAATATCTCGAGCTTCTTAGTGCTTCGCAAGGCACGTATAAGACGTTGGTCCCGGCTGTTGTCATTGTATGACAGTCGTCAAGCTATGTCAGATGCCTTTAGGCAGCTTAAAAAACCTGACACCAGCGTTGGCCACTTACATACACGAGAAACGAAACGAATAATCCGACATAAGCAAGTATACAAAATTTCAGCTAAATCGGTTGAAGATAATTGGTTGAAAATTGAGTTGCAAGATTTGACCTAAACAAACATTCATACATACATATAAGATACATAGATCTTTTCCTCTCCTGGGTCTGCTGGAAGAGATTTCTTATGAAATAAGCAGTACCTATTTACTCAATGTTCTTACATTGTTTGTTTCTGTGTTTGTATTTTGTGTACATGAATTTTGTAAATAAATACATAGCAAGTTAAATAAAAGCTTGTAAAATAGCTTTACATACCAACTAAGTCGCACCTACAAATTACATATTCGGTTTGGTACCGGCGCGGCGGCAGTTCCCAAATCCAATTAGGATTTGGGGTTAATTCCTAAAGTAATAATTGCTCTAGCTAATAGTTCCCTTCTTTGCTGCTAATGAGGAAAAAAACGGTAATGTACCAGCTGCTTTTTCCTCCCGAGCCGATCGGGAGAACGGGCGAATCTGAATCATATTAATAAATAATGCTAGAAACCCGTCACTATTTCGGTTTCTTTTTTACGTCCACTATCACGCCATATGGGTCTTACCTGAGCCCTGAGCTCTGGCTTCTCCGTTAGGGATAATGTTGATACCATGAAGTTAGAGCTTCTAACTTCATGATTGAAACAGAGTAAACACAACATTTATTATACGTCAATGTCATGCAAAACGTCAATGTCAAATTCTAAAACGTCACTTAGTTTGTGAGCTCTCTCTCTGAAGTAAGCTGTGCCTGTGTAATGTTTTTCTTGTATCATAATAAATCCCAGTTTATCCTGTTTATTGTTCTATCGTTTTCGCCACAACCCTTCAGATAAAGACGAGATATTTTATTTTTTGTATTTTATTTGGATAGTAGATGTAGGAGTTAAGACGGCAAAACTAAAGTGGGACTAGGCTGGGCATGTATGCCGTATGCAGCCGGACAGATGGGCCCGAAAAGTCACCTTATGGGTGCCAGAAGTACGCAGACGCAGGGGTAGACCACGAAAGAGATGGCGGGACGACATAGACTCTTTCATAAGTGGATGGCAGCACAATGCTCAGAATAGACGTGTGGAAATAACAGGGGGAGGCCTTTTCCCAGCAGTGAGACACTAGAACAAGCTAAAAAAAAAATTTGAAACTGCTTGGTATGGATAGCAGGCCTTAGCATTAGAAATGCGTTTCAGCTAAATCCCATATCGCAAATTGATTTAGCTACTTATTCGATTCGGTACCGGCAATTCCAGGAATCGCTGGCACGTAGATTCAGTCACATAAAGTAATAATGTAATAATTATCGTGGTAATCTTTTGTATCCATTATATTTAGTAACGTATATTTTTCCACTAATGTATATTTTATTTATCAATCTTCTGGTTTTCCTGAAACATTATCGTCAACTTTTAACGTTGTTTACGTTGTTGGTACATTTTCAAAGCCGTATAAACTATGACGTAAAATTCTTTGCGTTATTTTTTATTAAATATAATGTACAAAAAAGAACTAAATTTTATATCTAACTATAAATATTGAAAACTAGCCGAAGCCCGCGACTTAGTTCGCGAAATTTTCATCAGGCTGAACAACTTTTACTAAGGCGTCATTTTTATATCTCATAAAGTTTAGTTGGAACTTGGATCATTATAGTACCGCATCAGGTGTTCCATTTTCAAAAATTATTTATACCCTATATGTTGCCCAGGCTAAACAGCTATATAGCAAAAAAATATCATTCAAATCCGTCCAGTATTTCCGGAGATTAGCGTGTACGAACAGACAAACAAATAGTATTTTTTTTTAATTCTTGCTCTATTATGTCTCCATCGCATTTAATTTTTTTTTTTAAATATATTTCATGTACAGACACTCTTTTCTACTGTTTTATTATATGTAAAGATAGATAACTATTTGAACATTGGTTTAAAAAAACTGTTCTTACTCGTAGTTTGCGTTTAACATGATTTTTAAGTAAAATGTTTTAATTATTAAATTTTTTTGGTAAACGGAAAAATCTATAATAACAATTTGCTACACTATGCTGGATAAGCTTACCTAATGCGAAATATGTGAAGGTAGCAAAGTTACGGGAAGCTGCCGTGGTTAATTTCAGAGGCGGAAGCAATCCTCACTTAATTGCACAGTACCTGGGCGACCGAGCTTTGCTCGGTTACATCTCAAACATTAACAAATTTTTTTTAAACTTGTCTAAAAACAATGCAAAATAAAAAATTATATATAAACTTAAACATGAAAAAAAACAAAAGTAAGTCACCGAGTGGGATTCGAACCCGTAACACTCTTTCTAGCGGTCAGTATCCTTAACCGCTGAGCTAAAAACAAGGCGGTCGGCGCGACGAAATTAGCGACCATATTCTCCGTGAAAAGAAAAACGCATGAAAACTAAAAAACACGCGTTTTCCCAAACATAAAACTAATCTAGATCGATTGTTTACGACCGAAAACCCCCATATACAAATTTTGAGCGAATTCGTTAGAGCCGTTTTCGAGATCACAGAAATTTATAAATACATATATATATAAATAAATAGTACCTGGGCGCCGAGCTTTGCTCGGTTACATCACAAACAATAACTACA
Source organism: Acrobasis consociella (assembly GCA_963555685.1). Taxonomy (NCBI): domain Eukaryota; kingdom Metazoa; phylum Arthropoda; class Insecta; order Lepidoptera; family Pyralidae; genus Acrobasis; species Acrobasis consociella. The sequence goes on from OY743118.1 coordinate 4,355,687, forward strand.
TTTTTTTAAACTTGTCTAAAAACTAAACAAAATTAAAAAAATATATAAATTTGAACGTAAAAAAAAAACAAAAGTAAGTCACCGAGTGGGATTCGAAGCCGTAACACTCTTTCTAGCGGTCCGCATCATAAACCGCAGAGCCAAAATGGTTGGCGGCCGGCGCGACGAAATTAGCGATCATATTCTGCGTGGAAAGAAAACGCATGAAAACTCGAAAACACGCGTTTTCCCGAATATAAGACTAATCTAGATCGATTGTTTACCGACAAAAACCGCCATATACCAATTTTCAATAAAATCGTTAGAGCCGTTTTCGAGATCACAGAAATATATAAATAAATATAATACAAGAATTGCTCATTTAAAGGTATAAGATACAAGAATTGCTCGTTTAAAGGTATAAGATAAGATTAGAGATCGGCCATGTTGCATTTTTGGAAAATTTCCATATTTTCGTATAAACATTGCAAAATTTAGCCGTTTATATATATTTTTTTGGCCAAAGCAGCCAGACGACTTGGCTTACACTCTCCTTGCTGGCCAGACGGTTGGAGAGGTCTCATTGATCTTTATAAGCTTTGTTACCTTGTATTTCCTAAGTCGCTTTCTACGACATCCACGGTAGGAGTGGCCCTATACTACTCGTACTCTGCCGAAGGCCACACGGCATATAAAATATTCTATCCTATTCTATCTTTGAAGACCATTTCTTTTTCAAGTTCTCACTGTAGTTGGGCATTTGCTGCTAGAGTATGTTCAATTGTAAATGCATAGTTGTCCATGATTCCAAACACCACCGTTTCTAACAGCTGAGCCGACACGGTCTTTTTAGGGTTCCGTAGCCAAATGGCAAAAACGGAACCCTTATAGATTCGTCATGTCTGTCTGTCTGTCCGTCCGTATGTCACAGCCATTTTTTTTCGAAACTATAAGACCTATACTGTTGAAACATGGTAAGAAGATGTATTATATGAACCGCATTAAGGTTTTGACACAAAAATAGAAGAAAAACAAAAAAATTTGGGAGTTCCCCATACTTAGAACTGAATCTCAAAAATTTATTTTTCATCAAACCCATACGTGTGGGGTATCTATGAATAGGTCTTCAAAAATGATATTGAGGTTTCTAATATCATTTTTTTCTAAACCAAATACTTTGCGCGGGAGACACTTCCAAAGTGGAAAAAAGTGTGTCCCCCCCCCCCCCGTAACTTCTAAAATAAGGGAATTATAAAACTAAAAAAAATATATGATGTTTATTACCATAAAAACTACCAGCGAAAATTGGTTTGAACGATATCTAGTAAGTAGTTTTTTTATTACGTCATAAATCATAAACGGTAATTTACCTTTCATTCAATCAACTCAAATATAAAAATTTATAAAGACATACTACAAGACTTTTATATTATGTTATTTGCTACTACGGAACCCTTCATGGGCGAGTCCGACTCGCACTTGGCCGCTTATTTCCGGTTCATTTCCTACACGGAACCAGTCCCTCTTATATATAGCGCTTTTTATAATGCCTGGAAAGGTCGAGCAGTTTGTCACCTTGACAGCTTTTATGGATGTACATAATGCTGTTTTATCGTGGTGCTCTGAAAATTCTGAAATGGAGTATGTTATCCATCGATTTTTTATTAACGTAATGGAATGTATTAAGTTTCCTTTTATTAAAAAATCGTTATTTGTACAACGTGGAAGTGACGTACCCGTAATTAATCGAACCACGGGCTACTAGATCACTTTAGTATAATGGAATTAAAATAACAGTAAAAAAAAAAACAGGAAATTAGTCGTTTTTTTTTTTGTTTTTGGCTGTTATTTTACTTATATTATGCTATAGTGACCTAGTATAGCCCGTGGTTTGGTTTATTACGGGAATGTACCTTCCATGTTATATATCTTCCATGCTGGTCTGGCAGTTGCTTCTCTATGTCTTTAGGCAGCCTACTCCGTGCTTCGGAGGGCACGTTAAGCCGTCGGTCCCGGTCACTGTCTTTAACATTGGTCGTTACCTAAATAACCATGTCAGAGGCCTTTAAGGCGGTTTAAAAACTCTGACACTAGTGTTAGTCACTAACACACACGATAAGAAGAAGAAGAAGGCAGCCTAAAACATCTGAGAAAAGTATTGTCCACTTAAACGCACTTGAAACAAAAAGCGTGATCGTGAAAAAAGGAATCAAAATAGAATGGGTTGCTAGCCGCATCACCCGAATTTTCTCCCTGATCTTTGACCGATTTTAACAAACTGCACGAGAAGAGGAGCTACTGGTACATTCTATGTTTTTTTTACTATTCTCTTAGACCAGCAAGGCAGAGTTGTGTTAAAGTTGCAAAAACTATCAGGATATCAGAAGCAATTAAAATAAGAGGATTGTGTAGTGCCGATACGCGTCGCGAGTAGGTTTTTGGAAAGATAATATCTGTTTCACGCCGCTCTGCCTCCCGATCCGTCTTGTGCGATAAAAAGAGAATTTTTTCTACTGAAATATTGTTTCGGTCGATAACGTTTCCAGCCCCCTAAACTTTAACGAAATAAGACAATTTTGGTGTCTTTCTATTCGGTACACCTTAATCTAAGGCTTTACGGTTCATTTATTTTAAAATTATTTGGTTTGTTAAACCTAAATAAATAAAAACGCTTAAGGTGTATTTTTATTTAAAAAAATGGATATTGATATGCTAATAACTTATGTCGTAAGCAATATTTCTTTAAAATGAAGACGTACGGCCCTACACATCTAATACATCATCAATATGACGGAGCAGGAGATGACCTGCTCCGAACTCACAAAAAGTGTGAAGATAAATACAGCGCTCCGCCTCGCGCTGTATCATGGATTCCAACCACATGTGTCTGAATACCCCTGGCCCACACAGTTATTGAATCTGTGTCCACCTGGGCTTATCGTCTAGCTGAAACAACTATCATTGTAATAAATCGGTTTACCAAATCCTCATCTATTACAACAATCACATTAAAGAAGTTATGGCCAAGCCCACAGCACACTACACAAAGGAGATGTTCACAGTACGGCGGTCCGCACAAGACTGAGCCGCTCGCTCGCTAGGGCGACCGCTTTTATACTTGTCGAAACATTTGAAATTATAACAGTTATGTTTTGAAGTAAACAACTTTCTGTTTGCACAACTTAACCAATAATAAAGTGGATTATATTGAACTCGCCGACACGGCCAACCTGACATGCGTACGCCCTCGTACGCGCTTTCATTAATAATTAAACTAGTAAGTAGCATAGTTAGAAATAACCATAAAATGATTCTGATCTAGCTCGACAATAAGCGTCTCACAAAACTATAACAAAATTTAAACTCGCCAAAATTCTACTCCAGAGTGCCACAATGCTACTATTCTGAACCGGTCTTTTGTTTGTCCTTCAGCCAATATTCGTACAGGAATAATTATAAAGAAATCATGACTAAGGGATTTTTTGCGCATTGCTTACGTATACGAATCAACAAAATTCATGAATCAATTCAAAAGAATCAATTTTTAACTCGTCGACACTGCCATCTTGACAGTAAACCCGTCCTCGGGTTTCATATTTAAGATCAACACAAAGTATAAAGGTACACCGTTCGGCCAAACCTGACCAAAACGAAGCTTTAGTTAATTTCTGTTTCTGTTAGAAGTCTTGCTATACAACGAGGCAATGCTGCCCGTATCTTAGTTACCCTGCCCTGCCATCGTGGTGATGTAGGGTCTATTTTATTTATTTAATATAATGTTTTTTTTTTTAAACAGTTTTTTTTTGTTGGGTTATATTTTAGTTCTTGTTTTATTATTTTAATTTAGGTAGGTTTATTAGTTTTAAGTGAAATTAATTATTGTGTACTGTATTTATTTATTTTCTGCAATAATTAACCTTTTATAATGGTTTAAACAATCTATAATAAACTCAAAACAAGCAATGAAAATCTTTACATTGAATCGGATACTAAAAACTTCATGTCAATATTCAGCGATCAGATGTTAAAAGTTTTTATTAATCACATGTTCCCTTTACCAGTAATGACAATTAAATTGAGTCAAAACTAATAAAAATTCTATATTATCACGACGTTAAAAAAAAAAAGATTCAGTAATTATTAATTGAGTCAGAACTCAGAAGAGATCACCAAGACATATTAACAAAACATTAATCATTAGCTCAAAATCATCGGAGATCAGAATTGCCATCGTTGTCCTCACACTATAACGCGTATTACCACCTGTGATCACCAGGTCCACTTGACCTTATGATTTCATCCAGAAACTCGACCTCCACAAGAGCCGGCCGCATACTGCCCACTCACGGACTACGGGTCAACTCTAGTACGGTCACAACAAAACAAACAATGCAATTCATCACTTTACCTATGGCAATAAAGCCTTCTGCTATGCTATCGGTCTTCCTAATGAGCTTCTCTGGCTCCCGCATCCTTCTCAACCTATCACGGAAATACTTGTGTATTTGCTTTGAGTTTCATGCCCGGAAAGCATCTCGATTTTTTAAATAATTGAACAGGTGAAAAATCGTCATAATGATTCAAGTAGTTATACGTAAGAACAACCGGAATTATCTAGGTTTAGAATGTGGTGCGAACAGTATGCTCCACCCCCCGATTACATCCAACCATCAGAGGCGCTACCGCCAGGTCATAAACTGCCATGGGCTACTTGGAGGTGCTTGAATTGCCTCCGAACTGAAGTAGGCCGATAGACCAAGCAGAAGTACAGGGCGATTGTGGACATGACGATTAGATCATTAGATCACCTCTATGCCCTACCAGCTGTACCGTGCTAGACCTATACTCTGCCTCGGAGGGAAGCGTAAAAGTGGCAACGTTCTCGAAGAACAAAATTAAAAATTCAAGCCACCGACACGATAAGAAGAAGAAGTGAAAATAAATGTCAACTGGGTAGATAATATACGCTATTTTCCAACAAGTCAAATCAGACACCCTCCTCCAAACGTAAAAACAAACAGTTTCCACTGTTTGCACTTCGACTGCACTGGGACTCTGTATGAAATACAGGCAGATGACGACACAGATCCCCGGAGCCAAACGACGCTTTCACCATCAGCCCTTCCGCAATAATAAATCCAAAACTACGCTAAAATGGATTCGTTCAAAGGCAAGCGACACTACTTTGCGAGACTTTACCCCGCCAACACCACAAAATAATTCATCCTTGGCTCAGGAAAATACCCAACTGTCAACAAAAACAAACGTTTACAGTACTTTTGTTACACTAAAGCGTGGCTAGAATACAGTTAAAGCGTTTGCAACTTAATCTTTTTTTTACGGACTTCCTAACAATAAAAATAACATTGCTTATCAGTACGATATTTTTTGAATTTGGCTACAATATCACAATATTTACTCGACTTTAACTATCCAGATTAAAATTTACTCAAGTAACGGGACTTTACTTCAGTTAACCTAAAACACAGTAAATAATAAATTAATGGTAAAATATTATTACTCACATAGTAAACGGTGAAGGGTCCTTTTAAATAAAGTCATCACCAAGATCATCATCATGGTAGGCTCGCCGTCACCTCTTCATCATCACTACCTCTTTATCAATAATATCTTCATCGTCATCACTATCTCTTCATTACCAATATCATCATCATCACCCTGGTCATTATCTCATAATAATCTTTATAAAAGTTATTATAATATTTAGCTTAACCTAAGTCCAATACTAGGCAAAGGCTAGGAGAACTTATCTCTCCAACTTTACGAATAATGAAGTACGTAACGTACCTAATAACTATAATTTTACACCAGTATTCACACGTAAGCTTATAAGACGCTAAAAATTATAATTTAAAATACTTAAACTAGACTTTTTGTTAGGCTACTAATTGGCGCCACTGCCAGCTCCGACTAACAGTGACTTATGCCACCTTCAGTGATGTTAAGCTCATCTATCAACTCATGACGATAAAATCAAGTCATTAAGCTTAGCAGATAATACACGTTCTTATTTAAAATAGCGAATTCATAATTATTATTTTTTGCTTGCATAGTGGTCAATAGACTAGACATTATTCTACTTTATGTTTTAAAACTAAAGGTTTTGAAATAAATTGCTTTCTGCTCTACTCTTAAATCGAAAAAAAATATAAAAACTCACCAGGTTATCTTTGCGATTCAGCAGATAAGGTTACGACACAGAAATACACACGATATCAACTCGCTTTTTCACTTCACCTCACTTCACCAGGAATCTCCAGCGCCTGCGGCACTGCCGCTGACTCCAACTCGGCCGCAATACGTGGCCAGCAGTTATGGTTCACTTGTTAGCACTTTAGCAACTTTGCAGAAGTAGCTAAAACTAAACACACGTTAGGTATCTTTACACTGATCGCTTCAATCTCGTTAGCATAGACTTGTCACACAGACGGTTGACAGACAGACGCTTGTCACACAGACGTTTGTCACACAGACGCTTGTCACACAGACGTTTGTCACACAGACGTTTGTCACACAGACGCTTGTCACACAGACGCTTGTCACACAGACGCTTTGTCACACAGACGCTTTGTCACACAGACGTTTGTCACACAGACGTTTGTCACACAGACGCTTTGTCACACAGACGTTTGTCACACAGACGTTTGTCACACAGACGCTTGTCACACAGACGCTTGTCACACAGACGCTTTGTCACACAGACGCTTTGTCACACAGACGTTTGTCACACAGACGTTTGTCACACAGACGTTTGTCACACAGACGCTTGTCACACAGACGCTTGTCACACAGACGCTTGTCACACAGACGCTTGTCACACAGACGCTTTGTCACACAGACGCTTGTCACACAGACGTTTGTCACACAGACCATATGCAACACAGGATGGGTTGCGATACTAAAACCAGAGCCGTCAATGACCCCAAAAGTTATCGACACATTGCACTGCTAAACTCCGTCCAAAAACTATTAAAAAGGCTAAGACTGAAGTCACGACACCAGCTCTATAGGATTGACTGTTGTAAAACCACTTTACCATCAAAAATAATAGAATTTGAATCCACCTATGTGGATACAACCATCAACCCCACTGAAAAACTCTCAGGGTTCTCTCTCCCACGCAGAGAATTGTGCCAGCTCCACAGACTGAGAACTGGATGGGGACGAACTACATCGTTTGAATTCCGGTGCGACTGGATTGACTTCCCAGCTTGCGGATGTGGCGCGCCTGAATAGGATATGGACCACATTATTCGAGACTGCTGGAAGACTGGTTCACCCTGCAAAAAGACGCAATACAATAGACACAGAATAACGACTGTAATAATAGCCATACGATTATTAAATAAATGGGCAAGTTCCTGTTTTTCAGAATAGGCATGACGAATGGAAAAACACTTTTGGTCCATCGGTTAGACCATCAAACAACATTGTAGTTTGTACACACACTTTGTTCCTTTTCTGAAAAACCAAAAATGACAAATTTTGCGTTACGTCACACTCAAGCACGATTTTTACCTAAGTGTGACTCCGCAAGCCCCCACTCCGGAACCTTGACGCTCCGTATCCTTGTGAATTTTTACCCCTCTGGCAAACTGAAAATACGGGTCCATCATCTCTGGACAATTCAAAAGACGGACCAATTATAATCACACTCTTCGGACCCTGTCGGACTCTTCATCCCTTTTCTCCCATGGATTCACTCAAGTGGGCAAAAGATTCAGATCCAACTTCTGATGACGGAGCAGGAGATGACCTGCTCCGAACTCACAAAAAGTGTGAAGATAAATACAGCGCTCCGCCTCGCGCTGTATCATGGATTCCAACCACATGTGTCTGAATACCCCTGGCCCACACAGTTATTGAATCTGTGTCCACCTGGGCTTATCGTCTAGCTGAAACAACTATCATTGTAATAAATCGGTTTACCAAATCCTCATCTATTACAACAATCACATTAAAGAAGTTATGGCCAAGCCCACAGCACACTACACAAAGGAGATGTTCACAGTACGGCGGTCCGCACAAGACTGAGCCGCTCGCTCGCTAGGGCGACCGCTTTTATACTTGTCGAAACATTTGAAATTATAACAGTTATGTTTTGAAGTAAACAACTTTCTGTTTGCACAACTTAACCAATAATAAAGTGGATTATATTGAACTCGCCGACAAATATATAAAAAATGTCTATGTGAAGGGGGTCTACATTATCGCGTTTTGTATCGAAATTTAATAAATTTAAAAGCTATTTACACAATTCTCTTAATAACTCTTAAGCCCAACGCAGACGACAGACTATCCGTGACGCACTTTTTAGTCTGTGAAAATAGAACCCATGCAATCATATGCAATACTTGACATTTTTACATGACTTTGTACCTATGCCTAACGGCGCAACACAGTGATACTTAATTATTATGTACCTAACACCCATTGTACCTGTGATTGACAAAACAATGATTTACTTTTTGGGTTATGATTACTTTTTGGGTTCTTTTTTCACAGACTAAAAAGTGCATCACAGATAGTCTGTCGTCTGCGTTGGGCCTAATGTACCAAAATATGAATGAACACGTATTCTGATATATCCCCATTTACAATTCAATGAACCCAGAACCGCACATCCGCGCAACCGCCGGCCTCGAATTGAAATGTCCCGATACGGGTATATTTGGACATTCCGTTTCACTTGGCAGCGAGACAGTAGTTAAACCAATTGTTTGCTAATCCTGTTTACTGTTTAGGCACAATAATATTATATTTTACGCGTTCTGCATTGATGAATGAATTGGATGTTGTGAATACTAATTTTGGTAAATACGGACTGTGAATTTTTTTTATAATCGGGGGCACGGTAGTGCCTCCACCAAATCAAGCCATATCAAACGAGCAAAGGTGACATCTGTACTATACTTTTCTCGAAGAATTTCGAGAAAGAATTTAAGAAGCCTATGTTTTTAATTGACTAAGAGAACGTGCTATATTCGCGAACTATCTCCAGCCCAAGTCCGTATATTTTGTCTCTGTCTTACTCGCTTATCGATCATCAAAAATGTAAGGTACTTCTAGCAGAACTAGAAACTTGAAAAGTTTTTAGCTTACAGTGGAACTTTTTAAGTTGAAAGCTTTCGCTTTCGACTAGCATGGTGACCACTACGCCACGGAGGTCGTCAAAGTTAAAAAATAAAATGCCATCTCAAAATTTTTACAGACGATTGGTCGCGCATTCTCATCGGCGTCCAATTATCTGTAAGCGATCTAAAGTGATTGGTTTAGAAGACTGGTAATAAATAAAATATTTGCGATATTTGCGTATGTAGTTCACGTAGGCGAGATGTTTACGAGTCTCTCGAGAGCTTATTGGGGATGGAGATAGCGCTCCGTATTGTTTGATTAGAATTTTATGGACCGGCTGCAAATTCAAGGGTTTCTCCTTTTTCCGTCCAAAGATGTGCTAGGATATTTTTGTACAACTTTGTTGAAAGAACTTTCCTAGTGCACAGTTTATTAAAAAAGATTCTCGGCCTTAGTATGGTTTTTTAACTGAAAGATCTATACATATCTTCCCTATGTAAAATTGTACGTGTAAATGGTAAAAAACCGAAAGAGTATTTATAATTAAAAAAAAGAAATATGTAAACAATGTGGACTCTGAAGACATATCAGCTGTAGGTTATTCGTTTGTTATCTGTGTACCTACTTAAATAAAAATAACTATCCATATGCGATTCTATTTGGGCGTATAGCCAGTAAAGTTTTATAATTCGCATTGTGTCTCAAGAAGGGACATACCCGTAATAAATCGAACCACGGGCTATACTAGATCACTATAGTATAATGATAATAAAATAACAGTCAAAAAACAAAAAAAAAAACATTCCCATACAAATTGCCCCGGCGGTTGCACACCTTTGTATGGAAATGCCGATTGTTTTTTTTAATTTTGACTGTTATTTTAATTTCATTATACTTTAGTGATCTATTATAGTCTGTGGTTCTATTTACTCTTTCAGGTTGTATAGAGACACAATGCGAATTATGAAACTTTACTGCCTTTATATCCTAATAGAATGGCATAAGTATAGTTATTTTATTTAAACGTGTGATGTCGAATTAGCGACTAAATAGTCGCTCACACTCCCAAACAGTCCCCAAAAGCGCTAATCCCTTTGTAAATGGATGTGAGAGAAATCTCAGGGGAATACTGTTTGCGACTAAACGTGGACAACTGTACAGATTAGCTCAGGGTTGGCGATGTGTTGAATCTAACAAGTAAACAATCATCATCGGGTCTTTTTGTCTCCACTGCAAGAAAACGACCCTCTCTGTACTACCAGAGCCATACTTGGCCAGAGCAGCCAGAGCACTCATTGATGTTTAACTATTGTTTAGCTTGAATTTCCTAAGTCGCCTTCTACGATATTCACGGAAGGACTTAAGAGTGGCCCTATTCTATTCTGCCGGAAACCACACGGCAAAGTGACCCAAGTCCAAGTCTCTTAGGACAATCCGGTGTTTGTGTGTATGTCGAATGTTGCTGATAGGCGATCAAAGGAGGCAAATGTGATTTTTAACTGCAAACATGAGCCAGATCGATCAAGGGATTGTTGAGATATAAGGACCCTTTAACCGCGAGCGTCGCATATATGTGACAAACATTGTCGGGCCCATTCCGCGAAGGTCGCATATTTGCGACAAAAAAAAAATGCTCGTATGGAACATAACTTACGTATCCATATCCGTTTTTGGTTGTAGATAGGTATGTTAGATTTACCATGTCTCGCGCTGGGGGCACGACAACTGATATAAAGTCTCGCGGTGAAAGGGCCAGACCTAAATTTTCCGGGGTCCAGTGCCGCCCCTCGTGGACGAACATAATCATCATCATATTTCAACAACCACAACATTTATATCAACCGCTAGATAAAATATACATTATATTTAACATACGTCCATCTGACATGATTTAAAGTGGACGTCAATTTATAGCGGATAATATTCATATTAGCGGACAATATAAATATTAATAAGTATAAAATAATTAACATTTCACGGCAAAACGTGTTGGGTAGATAAAGGGGGAGCGTGAAGTGATGCCACAATTTAATTAAATTTCGCGATAGTTCAATTTACAGCCAGTTTCTGCGTATTATTATATAACAAGCCGAAGCCCGCGACTTCGTTCGCGTGGTCTTGATATCTCCGGAAAATGTACATCAGGAAAAACTTTTGCTAAGGCTTCATTTTTATATTTATATAGTTTAGCTGGACCAATACAGTCCTGCATCAGGTGTTCCATTTTCCAAGATAAATTATAACTATTTTGTTGCCCAGACTTAACAACTATATATCAAAAAAGTTTCATTCGAATCCGTCCAGTATTTCCGGAGATTAGCGTGTTATAGACAAACCTACAAACAGGCCGACTTTTTTAAATTTTTACTCTATAACTATATCCATCGCCCCAATTTTTTTTTTTTTGGAAATATATTCAATGTAATGACACTTTTTTTTACTGTTTTAATTTATTATATGTATAGAAGCACGAACTTCACATTACTGCTTATGCTTATGTTAAATATTAAAGCCTATCGTGCAGTTGACAGCCTTGAATTAGAGTAGAGAGCATTTCCGAGCCATTGGTCCGCACCGAGCGCGCCCGCTGAAATTGGGTTATTGGATACAACTGGACACAACACTCCGGATTGTTGTCTTTTGTCATCATTTTGTGTTGTGACAATTATGTGTTGTAAGTCCTGATCTGATTCCTAGGCTAAAATTGCTTCTATGCATATTTATCATTAATTGCAAAACAAACAACGAAAACTAAAGAGGTCACTTAAGGTCTCAGCACACTTATCAACTCGGAAAGGGATCGACACCGTATCGCCTTTCGCCGCGCGGTCAACCAGGCGTCAACCTGACGTAGGCTCGTAACCAAACAGGCACAGCTTTGGTACGTCGACTCGACTACGGCTGGGCGACGCCGCGCTTACCGCTCGCCGGCCGCTCTGGTCTGGCTGGCACTAGATCATTTTAAACGTAAAGTGTAGCGCACGGTTATGTCTCGGTTCACAATATGCGAGTTGGCAATCATAGCCATAAATTTTTGATTATCTACAAATAAAAAGAACGCGGGTGTGAGGAAACGGAAAGACGTCCGCTCGCATACGGAGAGGCGTAAGCGCGCGGACCGCTAGTTGACCGACCAGCAAAGCGGTTCGTGAGCTGGTCCCGAGGCGAGGCGTTTACGTTATGAATCCGAATAGTGTGCGTTGCAGTAGGAAGTTTCATACAAAGAATACTGAGCTGCTCGAGTTGATACGTTTACGTTCCGTTTACGAGTTGATAAGTGTGCTGTGACCTTTAGACCATACAAAGTGGAGGATAATATCCGAGAACCAATCTCTGTGTCTTACTAAATAATCTAATAATTAATTAATTATAAGTATATATCGCCGTGTGGTTTTCAGCAGAATAGCATAGGACCACTCCCAAATCTTCCCGTGGATGTCGAAGAAGGCGACTTAGAAAATACAAGCTAAATAAAGCATAAGTATAAACATCAATAGGATCTCTCCAACACGTCTGGCCAGCGTGGAGAGTGTAAGCCAAATCCTCTGGCTGCTTCGAGCACAGAGAGGGTCGTTGCTCCTGCAGTGGAGACAAAAAGACCTGATAATGATTACTATGAAGTATATATTAATATTATGTTGCAACGAACTAATTGAATTAATAGGTACCTAATTCAAATATTTATACCCATTACACGTAATATACCAATTACCAAACTTATTTACACGTAAAAGTGCCCGTCAAAGTCAAAGTCAAAATCAAAATCATTTATTTATCTTTGGATATTTGTATCACTATATAATTGTCATTTTTTTTTCTTTCGATAATATCATAAAGTCTGAATAAACATTTGATTCTATAACAAGTCGTTTTGTGTTTCACATATAGAGTATGGCAATCTTCAATTCTGAATTCCAAGAGAATGTTTTATGAAGCCGAAACAGCTAAAATTGTTGCCAAGTATTGTTTGCTCCCTGGAGTATTGGGTTTCGAAGATTTGCGTACTGTACTCGTAAATCAGGCCGCTTCTCGTGATTTGCCTTTATCGATTTTTTCCGACTGCGGCAAAGTTTGAAAGGCAGTTATTGTTCTAGCTTGCGCTCTTACAAACAAATAACCATGAAGTTAGAGGGTAGAAGAACTCCATGCGAACGACAGCATGCTGCATTGTGAAGATATAGGATCAGATCGCCTGAAGTTATAATTCTGAAATATAAATGGTCGCGCGGTCGCGTAACAAATGTCAATCTGTCACAAACTGTCGAAACCTGCCGCGCAACGGTTGCCCACAGGTGTCGCGGGCATACTGTTCCAGTCGCTTCAGTCGTTCGTGTGAATGGGCCATTTACACAGGGGCAATAGCCGGGACAATCTACTAAGCGTAAATAGCGTAATACGATGATGCAAAGCCGTTCACACTTAGGACACGTGGCACTTTTTCGTGAACGCTATCAAGTTCAGATGCTTGTTACATGCATGGGCAGGCGAAAAGCTATTGGATACAGGATACAGATATATAATGACGTCCTTATCTGCCCACCATTTACACATTTTGCCGCCGCGCCAGTGATTTTCAGCGCTGCAGTGCCGCGCGCTTTTTTCTGCAGACACTGTGGCGCCGCGACCACGACGGCATCATGTGAAAGGGTCAGAAGTAGAACAAATAATAATATTTCATTCTTCTTCTTCTTCTTATCGTGTGTGTTAGTGAGTAACACTAGTGTCAGAGTTTTTAAACCGCCTTAAAGGCCTCTGACATGGTTTTAGGTAGCGACCAATGTCAAAGACAGTGACCGGGACCGACGGCTTAACGTGCCCTCCGAAGCACGGATCATCTTACTTATCAGACAATTAGGCGATCAGCCTACAATGTCCTAACCAGACTAGGACAACAACACAAAGTCGTTGTCCCCGCGGGAATCGAACCCGCGTCCTCCGGGTATGAGCCGAACGCTCTAACCACTACACCACGGAGGCAATGTAATATTTCATTATAATTAACTTTACAGGAGCTCGGTGGCCCGGCGGGAGTGCGCGTTACTAGCGCTTTCGCGAGTTAAGTGACACCGGGCGTAGTCCGCACTTTAATCGGACCACAAGTGGCATAAAACTTAAATATTTATTCTTTTTTAGGATTTGTTGTTATTGGACTTGGTGTGGATGGGTTACTTAACTACAAGGGGCATAAACTCGAGCTCCTCCGTGCTTCATAAAGCACGTACGAGTATAAGCAGTTGGTCCCAGCTGTCATCATTGTATGGCAGTCGTCAGCTATATCAGTTCCCTTTAGACACTGAAAAATCTGACACCAGTGTTGGCCAACGAAAAACAAACAATTGAGTTAATCTCAAATAGGTAGTCTTAAATCAAAATGTACCCTTAAAAAAAATCAAAATCTGTCCAGGCATCTTCGCATACATAAAAAAATAAAATAAAAAATCGTGACGAATTTATAACAGTGTGTTAAGTCCTGGCTACAGGCACTCTAGGAACTAGGTATTTAGGTACTAAAGGAGCTAAGATACAACAAGCGTGTCACTTACACATACATACATACTATCACGTCTTTATCCCTAATGGGGCAGACAGAGCATTTTGGGTCTTGCGATTCTATGCAGAGCCCAGGGCCGCAAGACCCAAAAGCCACTTTTAGCGTCATGGTGGGCGAGAAGATGAAAAAGCAATCAATACAGTGATGGGTTGCTAGCCGCATCGCCTGTTAACATCATTCGCATTTTTGCCCATTCTCTCCCCTTTACGATCTGCGCGGGAAGAAAAGCAGCTGGTACATTCTAAGTTTTTTCATTTCTCCCAGACCAGCATGGGAGCGTGTCACTTAACCAAAGTATATTCCAGACTGCCAAGACAGAATTGATGCGAACATACCCACACTATCAATTCTTAAACTACCGACCTAAACTCATACATTATAATAACCTATTCCTTTTTGGAAGTCATTTAAAAAGCGACTACATAGCTACAATACTTACTTACTTACTTACTTCGCTGGCTCAGCGACCCCAAGTGGATCTTGGCCTCCGACATTAAAGTGCGCCATTCTTTCCTTTTCTGTGCCAAATCTGACCAGTCGGACACTTCCAGCTCTTTCAGGTCTTTGGCGACTTCATCCTTCCAGCGATATCTTGGACGCCCCACGGGACGGCGCCCGGACGGTTGACCATGATATGCTTTCTTTGGGGCTCGATCCTCTCCCATCCTCTCGACATGCGAAGTCGGGAGGATTTTATTTCTCCGATGATGCTCGGCTCGGACACTAGTTCTACATAGCTACAATAGGTAGACTTAATGCTAAAGCATTCTCTACTGCAATGCAAGCATAAAAATAATATAGGCTTTTCTCTATTTCTTATTATCTCTGCAGACTACTATAATCCGCAGCAGGTGCGGGTCGCAGGTGCACTGGTGTTACGAACGCTGCACTTATAGTTTCTCCCCAGGCAATTAAGAAATGTCTTCCAGACGTCTTTATTGTAAAGATTTATTTTCTGCTTCGTTTAGAAACGTCTTGGTTCAGTGGTGCTATTTTTCAAACGCGGAGTCACTAAACGAACGGTTTTTGTTTGGAAAAACCATTCGTTTAGGAGACTCCGCGTTTTAGCGTTGAGAAATTTGGGGGTGAAGTCAGTTTTAAGTTTTGAAATATTTTGTTGTCTTGTCTTAATAAACTCTTATCTTCATAACTCTTCCTCGGTTTAAAATCGAATCACTTTACTAAAAACTAAATTTACCCCCAGACAACAATTCTGACAATCTGAGATCATGCATGAACAAAATTATTTAAAATTGGAGTTTTATTTTTTCATATGTAAATTATTTTATCATAAGTAAATAAACTCTGTCTCGATTTAAAATAGAATTACTTAAAAAAACACTCCTCATTTTTGTTAACTTTTAATTTGTAGTCGATTGTTTCTCAACAATCTTTGATCATGCGTATTATTTTGACTGTTTCAAGTAATATTTCGTCGTGATTAGCAAACACAAGTTTATGAATTCAGCTCAAACAACGCTCGAAACATCAACAGAGAACAGAGCCCGTACCAAATATACTCATACATCAAATATACACCGCCGAAAGCTTTGCGGGCAATATTAGGTAAAAGCCACTCTGGCTGGCAGTTTCATCAATATTCAAACTTTAGGCAACTATTTAATATGACCCTTCATTACCCACTACATTTGAAATTCTCTTGTGTTTTATATGTAAACTTTTACTATTAGTTTTTTTTTGTTTTTCGTGTGTGTAAGTGGCGAATACTGGTGTCAGATTCTTTCAGGCTGCCTAAAGGCATCTATAATAGCTTGACAACTGCCATACAATGATGAGAGCTGGGGCATATCATGCTGTCCGAAATACGGAGCATCTCTAGGATTTTTTATGCCATTTGTGGTCACCCATCCAAGTACAGACGATGCCCTGTGTCGCTTTACTTGCGAAAGCTTTATTAATGCTATGGCGAATTGAGCTCCTCCAAAAAAGAACTATATAAGTACAGGCAAGTATAGGGTACAAATATACTATACATTGTCGCGTGTTTAGCCCTGATGAGAAATAACAACAAATACTAAAAACAGAATAAATATTTAAGTGGGAACGTGATTTTTTATAGGATAATGGCACGGAAGTCTTCGTGCGTGTGTCCGACTCGCACTTGGCCTATAATTTTTTCGACGAGGAGGCTTTTACCGCCCTTAGTTTCGTATTTAAGTTTTGTTTTCCTGAGTAAATAATAGAGATAGAGAAGGGAGCTAATGTTATTAAAGAAATGGTGTAGGTACCTAATTTTTTTCAAGCAGTCTCTCAATTTTTATAATTCAGCATCATCATCATCATCGGGTATTTATGTCTCCACTGCAGGAGCACGACCCTCTCTGCGTAGTAGTTGGGCCATACTTAGTCAGAGCAGCCAGAAGACTTGGCCTATACTCTCCCCGCTGGCCAGACGAGTTGGAGAGGTCTCATTCATGTTTACAAGCTTTGTTTAGCTTGTATTTCCTAAGTCGCCGTCTACGACATCCACGGGAGGACTTGGAGTTTTAACTAAGCTTTAGCGCGAAGATCTCAAATAAATAAAAGTAAGAATTTATTTATAAAATTGTTTAGTTTTTAGTGTGTGTAAGTGGCCAACACGGGTGTCAAGGTGTCATATTTTCAGACTGCCCAAAGGTATCTTACATAGCTTGACGACTGCCATACAATGATGACAGCCGGGACCAACGGTTTATACGTGCCTTCCGAAACACGGAGAAGCTCGAGGAATTATTATACCACTTGTGGTCACCCATCCAAGTGCGGACCACGTCCGGTGTCGCTTTACTTGCAAAAGGGCTAGCAATGCGCTCTCCCGCCGGGCCACCAAGCATTTACCGTCTTATTATAAAACGCAGACTAACTTTGTTACTAGGTTCGAAACATTATCCGACCAAATCAAGTTGCTATTTTCAGATAAGACAGTAGACATATTACTAGTTGTCAACTTGATTTGGTCGGTTAATGGTTTAAACCTATTAACAAAGTTAGACTGCGTTTTATAATAAGACGGTTAGAGTTATAACTAAGCTTTAGTGCAAAGCCCTAATACATACATACTATCACATCTTTATCCCTAATGGGGCAGACAGAGCATTTTGGGTCTTGCGGCTCTACGCAGAGCCCATGGCCGCAAGCAGGGACAGGAAGCGCTTTCCCTAACGTGGGTTTTTAGCGGCTAATTGATAGGCTTGAATATTTTAATTGGATCAAAAACCCCTATCGCTTGGTAACCCTTTCGATCGACTAACCGTATCATATGGAAAGCCTTTAAAAGGGTTTCCCTATAAATAAGTTGTTAAAACATGCACGTTACGTTACCCTTACAAAAACCATATCTTATAGGGTAACCCTATCCCATAGGCTAACCCTTTAAGAAGCGCTTTCCCTGGTGGCCAACGGCGGCGGCGCGCGGCGGCACACGGTCAGACTCAAAGCACTCAGGCTGGCTGAACCACGACGCGACGCGACGCCATGCAAAAGTATACCTTATTAAAATAATAATTTGTTTGATTTCGGCGCGAGCGCTACGACGAAACGTGTCGCGGCGTGTTTATATGTATTGTTTTTGCAGTTTGGATTCGTAATTGTTATTACTTCTTATCGTCCGTGCTGTTAGAAATGTGATGCTTCCGGAAACAGTGTGAATTATAAGTGGCTTATATCTATCGTGTACTTTTATTGTTGAAATAAAAACCTGTGTAAACCATTGTAATGCCTCCACCTAAAAAAGACAGTGTTCATCGATATTTTTCTTATAATGAAGCCAGTAATTATAGTATATGCAATTTATGTAAAAAAAAACTTGAGAGGTGTCAAGGGACACCCGGATGGAACGAAGTTCCTTTCGATTAATTAGTGAAGGAATTGTAATATTTTTTTTTAGTTATAACACAGAGTAATAATATGTATGTACGTACAAGTTATAATAATATTTTATTATATACTAGCTGTTACCCGCGGCTTCGCTCGCGTTAAATCGAATAGTACCTACCAAGTTGATTTATAACTTTTTATTTGTTTGAGAAGCTTTAGTGCAAAACGTACTTTGTTTTTATATACCTTAATATTTTAGGGAAGGTAGCTGTTCACTTTTTTGAGACATTTACCTTTCTCTCTTCGTGTTATGGCGCATTAAAAGACGAACGAACGTTACGTTCATCCAATGACTCGTTCTATTTGAGAAACATCCCGGTTCCTATCTAACGACCAACGCTCAGCGCGCTCCGTCGAAGTCTCTCCCTGTGTTTGTGATACGTACCTGTTCCTATCTAATGATAGGCGCTAAGCCGATCAGTAGAAGACTCTTTTACTCTCTGAGACCTATCCCTCTAGGCCCGTGACGTCATCAACGGCTTAGACCGAAAATTTTAACTTTGCACTTTAATATCTCGATCAGTTCAGATATTAAAAAGGCAGTTATTCTCGTAATTTTGGCATATAAAACTAAAAATGGTTACCTGTACCTTCTTCATTTAACCAATAACGACCGCAATTTTTAATAGTTTATCCAATATTCAAGACCTACTACAATCACAATGAAACAAATAAAGACCGTATTTTTGAAGAGTTCGACCAATTTTCAAGAACTTGTACAATAAAACCACATCACACAACATACGCATACGTCCGAGGTCAATTGCGTACTGGGCACTGGCGCCAGCCATCACTTGTTGCCCATGCATCCCAAAATATTTTTGACCGTGGTATGGTCGCCAGATGTGGATTGACCCAAGACCTATGAGAAATTGGTGCGTGGATTTTTGAAAAAAAAAACAACTACAGGTAGGTCTTTTTAGAAGTGTCTACTTTTTGTGGAGTTTCGTGATGATGAGTGAAGGCGTTTTACCTCGTTAGGGATAGACATGATAGTACAAACGTAACCTACATAGCAACGTAGCACAAATTAATATTTAAAAAATCTAAATACATATGGGTAGGTTAGGTACTTAGAAATCCCTACATCTGAGGAGCTTGATGATTCAGAATGACCAACGCTAAGAGTGGAAATTCATTTTTGGATTGATGAACTAAAGTAGTGTTATCTATCGCCCGTCCCGAAAACGCCATCTAGTGACAGCCTTAGGATCATCACGTTCCGATAAATGATTTCGCTTAATTTTGATTTCGTGATATCTTCTAAACTATACATTTGATTGCCATACTGTAAAGGACAATGTTAATCTACTTTAAAACACCAAGGTATCTAAAATATTTCAAAGGATAAGGACTAATATCCTGTCGGTGAAAATATTATTTAAAATTTGTACGCGTGGTATAAACATAAAAATTGTTATTGTGACCTAACCTTAGGAGATAGACATATGCTATCGCGGACTTTTCTGTAGATTTTTTAGAGACCTACAACTTTCTCATACATTGTTTTTATATATCTTTTAAATCTTAGCCAGCGTTAGCTCTGAAAGTGCCTGACTGCAGTGTCCGAAATCACTTTTTTGACGAAAACTTTAGTAAATACAAATTATATACATAAACCATCCGGAAAAAACGATCTATCTAATAGTGAAAACTGCAACAAAATCTGTCCAGTAGTTTTTTAGTTATAAGCGTACCTCTGTACGCTTGTAACTAAAACTGTACCACTGTTTCTCTAAACAGGCGCACGCCGCACGGCTTACAACTATACCGAAAAGTGTCGTTACAACTTTCGGTCTTAATTTTTTTATAAGCGCGATAAGGAACTACGTTCCAAAAATATCACGGTATGTATGTTTCGAGTGTTAACATTAATTGTCTATGAGTAAGTAGATTAGCTAGCGAGTCTAGCGACTGATTCAACATACTTTAGCCCCGAGTTACGATGTAGGTAGGTATCTGAAATTACTTGAGTAGGTAATCTTTACGTCCATAATTAAGTATTGCATGCATGCATGCACACTTACGTTCCTTCGCAAAAAATGTTGAGGTAGGTAAGTACCTCGATCATCAGTCTTGTGATATGATACCGTTTAAAAGTCTGTACCTACCCAGGAGATAGGTATCCGGACCGAACCGCTATGCTTAGGCACGAAATCTTTCATAGTTTTTCTCATATTACAACTGGTATGTTTATTTGTTTGTTTAGCCGTTATCATCTCGGATCAGCTGATCGGTCAGCTTGTATGGAAGGCCAAAAATCACATTTTTATTTTGACACATGTTCCTTGGGGAAAGTTGTTCAATATCATGGACTGAATTCACCCTTAAAATAGTTTTAGTATATTTTATTACACCTTTTATATTCCAACTGATATACGTAGCGCCATGTATTATTTGCCAGGGAAATTAAAAAACCCTGACCTCAAGCGTTAACTCCCAATAACATTTAAACGGCTGAACCGATTTTCATCAAACATACCACCACGAGAGAACTTGCATTCACGTGAAAAAACCGAATCGAAATCGGTCTATCCGTTCGAGAGCTACGACGCCACAGACAGACAGACAGTCATAATAGCGTCAATCTTATAACACCCCTCTTTTTGTCGGGGGTTAAATTTTTTTTACGCAGATCGCCATGATATTGTTTTCAAAAGATGTTTTGTCTATAGTCCTTGTTCTCGAATTTACGTTTCGATGCCATTATTTCACACGTCAAATAATATGTGATCTGATCTGAATGATATAACACAGGTGCGTTGGCCAACGGCAGCAGGCGGATAATGAGTAAATGTGTTTAACCATTGGCTAACGAACGATAGAAAAGAGAAAAGACGATCGCGGGCGGGACGTGGGGGGAAAAACCCTATCAAAAAAGCGGAAAAAAAAAACCCTTTCAATCATTTGGTAAGCGCTTAGCCTATCATAAGGATAGGGTTACCCTATAGGGATACGGTAAGCCTTTCGCTGGGTAAGCTTTTTACAGGCTAACATAGACGTGAGGGTAAGCTTATCGTAAGGATAACCACTTAAAGGGGTTTTAAAAATTAGCTGCTAATCCGGTCCCTGGCCGCAAGACCCAAAAGCCACTTTTAGCGTCATGGTGGGCGAGATGATGGAAAAGCAATCAATACAGTGATGGGTTGCTAGCCGCATCGCCTGTTAACATGATTTGCATTTTTGCCCATTCCCTCAATCGGCTTTTACGATCTGCGTGGGAAGAGAAGCAGCTGGTACATTCTAAGTTTTTTTATTTCTCCCAGACCAGCATGGGAAAGCCCTAATATCTCAAATAAATAAAAGTGAGGATTCATTTATAAAATAAAATTGAGGCATTATTTTTTATACCGCCGTTAATAGGGCTGTCTCGGTCCAGCGGGCCGCTTCAAAGGCTGCTATAAACGAGGATGACGTACGTATGTCGAACATCGATTTTTATTACCCAACTATGAAAGGAGAATGCTAGTAATCCACGGGGCGCAAACTCATTACATAGATAGGTGTATCATCAATATCATCATCTTATCCCTCAAGGCTTTACAGGTTTTGGAAGCCCTTGGGGAAGGTCTATGCCCAGCAGTGGACTTCAGGTGCCTGATATGATGATGATGATGTTGATGAAGGTCCAAAACGACCGATTAGAAGCGGTCTGCATCGTGTACGTGGCCGGCTATACACAGGCTATACTACATCACTATTATAGTATTAAATTACAGTAAAAAAACAGAACAAATGGACTTTCCCACACAAACTGCCCAGCTGGCTACACACTTTCGTATGGAAATGTCAATTTTTTAAATTTTCAACTATTATTTTAATGTCATTATACTATAGTGCCTGCACTACAACTGCCTCCGTGGTGTAATGGTTAGAGTGTTCAACTCATACCCGGAGGTCGCAGGTTCGATTCCCGGCGGGGGCAACGACTTTGTGTTGTTGTCCTAGTTTGCTTAGGACATTATAGGCTGATCACCTAAATGTCTGATAAGTTAGATGATCCCTGCTTCGGAGGGCACGTTAAGCCGTCGGTCCCGGTCACTGTCTTTGACATTGGTCGTTACCTAAAACCATGTCAGAGGCCTTTAAGGCTGTTTAAAAACTCTGACACTAGTGTTAGTCCCTAACACACACGATAAGAAGAAGATACTATAGTGATCTGGTATAGCTCGTGATTCGATTTATTGCGGGAATGTCCCTTTCAAGTTGCATAACGTCAAACTTATAACACCCTTCTTTTTCGTCGAAGGTTAAAATGACACAAAACACTTCTATTTATACTCGTCAAAGTCACGTCTACCTCGTAGAGCCATCAACTGACGTGTTCTGAAGAACCACTCTCGATGATTAAGTTTTTGAAGAGATTGGAGCTGAAACGAATAGAATGTTTACTACGGACCATTACTCTCCTTTATATAGCATCTTGGAGGTTCTAAAACGACAGAATTAATCTTGAGGCTTATTTTAGAAAGTGATTTGTCATTTAAAAAGCTGCTTAGCATGTTTTTTTTAACCCTCACGCAAATAGAGGGGTTTTTAATCGACTTTTAATAACTTTTTACTTTTAACTTTTAATAATCGAAATTTAATAAAGGAGAAGGTTACCTTTAAAGTCGGGTTTAGTTTTGTCGGCTTCTTATCTTTTGAAAGTTAAGCGATGGGTGACCACAAGTGGGATAATAATTTCTCGAGCTCCTCCGTGCTTCAAAAGGCACGTATAAGCTGATGGTCCCGGCTGTCTTTATTGTATGGCAGTCGTCAAGCTATGTCAGATGCCTTTAGGCAGCCTGAAAATCTGACACCAGTGTTGGCCACTTGCACATACGAAAAACAACCAATACAAAAAACTTTGCTTTCCAATTTTTTTCTTTTTCAGACGAAGAAAAAGTCCGATACCATAATAAATTAGTATTTATGTTTTCTTAGTATTTACAAATTTAGACAAAAGAGGCATAAAAATCTGCTCGAAAATCCCTCGGGTCACTTGTGGACCTTGTGGTCTGCTTGTAGTTAGGCAAAACCACGTGAAGATGTCAGTCACCTCGAGTTACGATGCCGATACCATAATAAATTAGTATTTACGAATTCTAACCTTTGGAAAAAAGAAGCATTAAAATCTGCTCGAAAATCCCTTGGGTCCCTTGTGGTCTGCTTGTAGTTAGGCAAAACCACGTGACCATGTCACTACGTCACTACTACGTTTTCTAATCTTTGGAAAAAAGAGGCATTCAAATCAGCTCAAAAATCCCTCGGGTCACTTGTAGACCTTGTGGTCTGCTTGTAGTTAGGCAAAACCACGTGACTATGTCAGTCACCTCGAGTTACGATGCAAGGAATTAGCACGGCGAGGCTACACGGCTTCCGAAGCCTCGTATATCCACTTACGAGGGTTTACCCTCGAACCACACTTAACGCGGGCTTAGGGCTGTCGCCGTGTGTTGCTCAAACATTCCAGTGTTAATGGGTAAAGTTTGTTGCAAGTTTTTCTTTGTTACCCTACATTGTCAATGTACAATGGAGAAGCCTAGTCTGGTTACAAGGCTCGTACAAGTGGAATCAATTATACGAAAGTTGTTAAGTTTCGAGTTGAAAATTGTTTTTGAATTTTAGTGACCGTAATTGATCGTAGTAATTTCCCTGTTTGGTAAATCCTTAATTCCTTATGTGCAAGACTAAAAACAGCACTTGGTCGGTCTTTTTATCCGTAAGGTAGAGGCTATCTCCAAAGTTCTTATCATATTTTCATAATATGGGACTAACAAGAACGTAAAAGCTTTTAATAATTCATCATCATAATCATCATTTGGTCTTTTTAAGTATTTACAGCAGGAGCACGATTCACCCTCTCTGTACTATCAGAGCCATACTTGTCTAGAGCAACCAGAGAATTTGGTCTAAACTCTCTCACTAGCCAGAGAGATTGGAGAGGTCTCATTGATGTATATAAGCTTTGTTTAGTTTGTAATTCCTAAGTTGCCTTCTACGACATCCACGGGAAGACTTGGAGTGATCCTATTCTACTCTGCCGGAAATAGACGAGACCACACTTTATGTATATTATAATATAAATAAAGCATAGCAAACGAGCAGCAAGTCACCATCTTCGAGGTGACTTGCTGTCTAAAGAATCAGCAAGCCACCCGACTGAAATTATTGTGGGAGATTTAAGTAGATGTCCGTATCTCATCCCATAACCCAGTTATCCGGTCCACTAACATCCCATCCACATAGCCCAAACCAAGTGAATCCCTCTTTGGCAATAGTTCGGCAGCTATGGAGGACTGTCAGTTGGTGCATCTCAATGGTACTCTATAGATGCAACCCCACTCTCCGTGGGGTAGGCACCATGAAGTTAGAGGGTAAAGGGATAGCATATGATTGAGTATTTTCCATAAAAATAATCTAGGTCTATGGTTTTTCCGTTTACCTCTATTCTTTGACATTATCGTTATAGCTAATTGTAGCTATTACAAACTGACATATACAACATAAGCATGTTGACTAAACTGATACGTAATTTTCCATATATTTCAAATAACGGACATTTTTCTAGTTATTTTTGAGAAAAAATAAAAAATTGTGTAGGAATTTTGAAAACTATCGGAAAATGAATTCTTTTCAAAACGAAATTTTTCTATTACCTATCAGATTATTTCTACGTCTCTCTGTCTATGACGTAATGGTTTGCCTTTGAGAGGAAATTATATAGTCCTGTGATGTTTGACTAATATCCGCCTACCGCAATTGCTTTTATGATGAGGTCGTGATTATATACAAACACATCTCGCTGTCTAGTCTCGTATTATGTAGGTAAATGTGGATGTATGAGGTACATGGATCGTGTAAATACTTTGCCTCGAGCGGCATGACTTGAATCAAAGTTCACCTAGCCTACGCTTCTTCAAATACAGTTTTTTTTCTATATATGTATAAAACAAAACAGTTAAAAAAATGTGTCTGTGAATAGAATATATTTTTAAAAAATTAGGGCCGATGGAGACTTCATAATAGATTAAGAATAAAAAAAAGTTTGTCTGTTTGCACATCGTAATATCCGGAAATAGTGGACGGATTCGAATGAAACTTTTATGTTATATAGCTGTTAATCCTGGATTTTGGAAAATGGAACACCTAATGCAGAACCATAATGGTCCAGCTAAACTATAAGAAATATAAAAATGACGCCTTAGCAAAAGTTGTTCAGCCTGATGAGCATTTTCCGGAGTCATAAAATCCACGCGAAAGAAGTCGCGGGCTTCGGTTTGTTGAAAATCTATGGCCCATGCGATAAATTGAATAATTGTCATAACGTGCCTCAGTATTATCTTGACAGAAGCTTGACAGAGAAAGCACGTGGTTTAAACACTTAATTAGTGTATCATACAATCAACTAAAAAGGTTAAATCAATCGAGCCTGAACACGGTGGGGTTATGTTGTTTTATCATAGAGATGTCATGAAAGGTGGTCATGGCATCTCTGTGATAAACCAGCTCCACGTATGCGTGTAAAATTTGAGTTCAATCGGACACCGGGAAGTGGGTCAAATTTGACTTGCAAGATTTGATTACAGATAGATAGATAGATAGATATACACAAACGCTCATACCAAATAAAAAAACAGAACGAGATAGTTTAAACTAAATAAAAGCTTGTAAAATACCAACTGGTCGTGCATTTTTAAACAAACATACCCCTTTTAAGTAAGTTATTCTCGAATGGAATAAATGGTCTTAAATGCAAGCATTGTTTAATAAAATCAGGTATTCTCTTCCCGAGATGGAACTTGACTACGTCACGAAAGTGTTGCCACTGATTGTTCTTTTCAGTAAATTTAAGGACTTTCTTAATTAGTTCATGAATATTAAATAAAATACTAAGTAACTTAGCTAGTTAGTATCTCGCGATTCTCGCGTGATTCATCAATTCAATATTTTATAAATTGATATAATGGATTAATAATTCGAAATTGGTATATAAAGTTCAAAAATGCATTACGTTCGGGTAATTCAATTTCACACAGTGGCACCACATCAGACTGATGACGTAGTCAAGTTCCACCTACGTCATCACATCAGCTGTCACGGGAAGAAAATACCTTATTTTATAATACCATGAATGCAAGTAGTCTAAACTCGTGTTACAAAACAAAGCAGCCTCCTATGCCAAAACCATATCTTTCTGTCCCTTTCACCAAATTTACGGCCTATATTAATTCGCCTAACTGCAGCGATCAGGGTAAAATATGTTCAAATTCAAATCAATGGGTGAAAATGGCGTTCCTTGTTCTCTAGAGCTGGCCATTGTTCCTTATTGTCTTAGATAAATGTTCGATTAGGGTATGAAGATTTGCCCCATCTAGTTACATTATTGTTATTATCATTTGTATTCCTTTATTTATACAGGATCTAATCTAAGACACTATTGGGAATATTTTTATGTATTTTTTTTATGAAAACTTTTTTAGGCGCGTTGGGCATTTTTAGAACCTAAGCGTAAAGTAAAAGGCAATTTTACAACAGTGGAACTTTTTCGGGAAGGGTATAACGATGTAATGAAACAGATAATTTTGATAAAATTAAAAGCGATAAATATTACCTAATATCCCCATATTACGGGAAATTGCTCGAAATATGGCATATTTCCCATAAAATTATCATTGTTGCCTCGACCATCCTATCGGACCGTTACAAAATGGATACAATTTGAATGCTCACCAAAATATTTTTTAGACCCTAAGACTAAATACCAAGAAAAATTTATTTACTTCATAAAAATTAAACCCATAGTCTATACCGAGGTGCCTCTATGTTTTAAATTCATATCAGAATAATTGTAAGTTAGTATTGGAATGAATTAGGTGAAGAACTTAGCGGAAGGAAGAGAGACATGGAAAGCACTCCACCGACAAGAGCCCAGCTCCTAAATATAAGAAGAAGAAGAAGAAGATTGGAATGAAGTTCCTCTTAGAACAGTAGTTGAGGGCTAGGCAAAAAAAGTGGAAGATTATTCCGTCACAAACTTTTTCAGGGCCTAGAATTTTTTGGGGGATTTTTAGGGCTTTAATTTTTGTAACTTCGTTCCAACCGAGTGTTTCACGTCACTTAGTTTTGTTTTTACCTTATGCTTAACAAAATGGATGGTGCTACTACTCGTGTCGAAAGCTCAAAATAAAATCAACTTTCCCTCCAATAGGTTGCCACTTTTACAGCGTTGTCTGAGGCCTCATATAGGTCACGCTTAGTGCAGCTGGTAGAGCACGATAGGCAGGGGAGGTATGTCATAACCTGGTCGTTATGACCACATTGACACAGTGTTGCAGTTGGATCAACATATTTATTTATTTAACTTTATTACAAAAATTGTAACAGGCGGACTTAAGGCCCAGGGCCTTTTCTACCAGTCAACCTACAGGTGATGCCGAAAAAAAGCTAATTTAGGACGACAAGACACATTCTAATTTTACTTATTATTAAATATCTTTCTACTAAAAGATTAACATTATTTGTACGCTTAGATCGCTTCTGTACATTAACTACATTACATGTATTTCAACTCTGTACAATACCTACATTACATATACTTCAACTCTGTAGCAACATTTATGCGTAGCGTGATGTGCCGTTTCCGAGAATTTGGAAACTTTGGGCAATATGAAATGGAAATTTAGGGGAATATTAACGGAAATATTGGAATATTTCCGTAAATTTCCAGTTGAAATACTCCCATAAATCCTTGATATAGTATTATAAATGCGAAAGTGAGTTTGCATATTTGTAACCACTTCAAGCTTCAACAATTCAGTAGTCCTATTTAGAAGAAATTTGTAATGGATATAGTTTGATACCCAGGGAAGGACATAGGATAGTTTTTATCCCGATATTCCCATGGGGAGCAAAGCCCGCGGGTACAGCTAGTTTAGAATATATCCAGCGGCACATCACTACGCGTGCGTAGCGCTTTCTCATTAGCTCGTAGAATAGCTACGATTTACATCTTCGTAGCACATGGCTACAACATCGCTACAGTATGGTATGATCGATCATCTACTATGAGGTAAGTAATAACACGCGCTCCGTCCGTACAAAAAAAGCGGTAGACATAAAGTTTTTGCATTTCTCATCTCAATGATTTTTAATATGTTGTTGACATAATAGACTAGGTTTAAAGGTCCCCTTTTTTCAAAATTTGCAAAAATATATTTTTATTAAAGCTAAAATTAAGAAAAGAAAAACCTATAAACAGGTAATCGAACCAATACACTTATATTCGTTTACTGTACAAATTTTATTAATTAAACGTTTTCATTTAAGATATAATTTTTCAAAACTAAAAACTGACTTCACCCCAAACTACACGACTGATTTTGATCAAATTTCTATGGGACCAAGAGCAAGAACAAGAGCTGTATGTGCACATTTTTTTTTTAAATTGACAGTTTTCTCTTCCATCAGATTTTAAATTTATGGTCATATTTGGTCAAATTAAAAAAAGCTGTAATATGTATATATGTAAGCTGAGCTCACAAGTATATCCTTTCAAACAAAAAAGTAATTTTTCAAATCGATCCAAAGGTCTTCGAATGAACATACTTTTCTTTCCACATTTTTCATCTAATTTTATTTCTAATAATTCATAGGCGAGCACAAAAGGATATTCTTTGTAAAGAGTTCTCTTCGAAAAGTATTTTTCGTACAATTAAGCTAACATAATGCTATCAAAGAAAATTGAAATGCATTAAGTATACATTTTATTTGGTTCGAAATTATGATGGACAGACACAATTGTAAAATAATTGAAAAAGAGTTCTGAAAGACCATTTTTTTTGCAACGTACAAAAGTTTTGGAGTTTGATCGAAAACGATTTTTCTTTTTACTTCGAACATTTACTGCTGGCCGGTAAATTTCATAAAAAAAACCTTTTCTGCTACAAACTGACTTTAACCACTTCTAAATTACTGAAATAAAATCGTGGGGTGCGTCAAATTTTCATCTTCTGACAACTTTGGCAGATGCTGGTTCGACGCGCCCCTTGATTTTATTTAAGTACTTATTCATTTAAAGTAGGTAGGTAGGGAGGAAATCGGTGGCCCAGCGAGAGCATTACTAGAGCTTTCGCAAGTTAAACAACGTTGAGCGTGGTCCGCACTTGGATGGGTGACCACAAGTAGCATACTGATATGTCTACCAAATTACAGATCAATCGGTCAACAGGCAGTGGAATACGGTATTTTGATCAATTATTTTGATGACCTGATGGACTTACCCTAGTGCCATGGAAACGAGGCAGATGCGTGGTCTGGGATGCTACCTGTGTCAGTACTGTTGCTCCCAGCCACTTGAGTCGGACTGCCTGTACAGCGGGGGCGGCTGCCGAGGAAGCGGCGGAGAAGAAGCGGCTGAAGTACGCTGCAATGGAGCCACAATATTGTTTTGTGCCCATTGCCGTGGAGACAATGGGCAGCTGGGGCTCTGATGCCAAACGCCTAATTAGGGAGGTCGGGCACCGCATAGCGGAGAAATCCGGTGACGCACGCTCTGGATCGTTTCTGGTGCAAAGGATGGCCATAGCAATACAGCGCGGCAACGCGGCTAGTGTTTTAGGTACCTTTGCACCGGAAACGCTAAGGAGTGGATTGTAATTGTGTATGTAAGTGTATTTAGGATATTTGAAAAATGTTAAGTGTTGACAATTTTATTATATGAATAAATGATTTTCATTATTTTGATTATTCATATTACTGAGTAACGTAATGCGAAACTGAAAACATAATGATTTTTTTCAATCTGGCCAAAAATAAAGTGATAAGCTTTTAAAATCTGTTGGAAGGGGAAACTGTCGAGTAACAGAAAAAGGATGCACGTACAGCGCTCTTGACGTCACTGCTATTAGGTGTCGCGCGTACGAAAGAGATAGTAAGATGTCCCCGCCACGCTCCCACTCTTATATCTGAAATATTAAATAGTACTTCATATACCCCCTTGCGGGTATTGCACCACCATCAGTGCGAAGAGGTATTGCAAGCGCTCTTTAAAAAAAAAGCAGGCGGCAGGCTGATCCTAGGCACCCACTCTATGGAGCCAAACTCTATACCAGCCGTCTTGTAAGCCGCAATAGTTAATACAAAACCACTTGCAGACGACCCAAAATCCCGGCTCCAAATGTGGCGCAGCAGACATCCACCCCCTCCTGACTTCATTCAACCATCGGAGGAACTTCCACCGGGTCATGAGCTACCATGGGCCACATGGAAAAGCTTAAAACGACTCCGAACGGAGAAAGGCCGGTAGCATAATTTAGCCCGGTGGCGGTATATTGACCAAACTGCAACACAATGTCACTGTGGTCATAACGACCAGACTATGACACACCTCCTCTCCTGCCCATCGTGCTCTACCAGCTGCACTAAGCGTGATCTATATGAGGCCTCAGAGAGCGCCGTAAGGGTGGCAACCTTCTGGAGGGAAAAAATCTGATTTAATTTGAGCTTTCGACTCGAGAAGAAGAATTAACCAATTAAATTGCTGTTTTTTTCAAAAAAAAATTTTCAGTGTTTGATTTTATTTCTTGTTTTATATTAAATATTAACCAAAAAAATACACAGTAAAATTGCCTATTACCAGAATTGGCCGACACAAGACAAACAGTTGAAGCTAAATAAAACCGTTTAGAATAAAAACAAGATTTCTGAGAACCGCCTTCGCTTTGATGTCGTGGCCTGGGGCTTATTCAGAATCTGATCGTTTGTCTTCCAAGACCCGGCACGATCTCTCGAATTGAAATCGTCGATAAATTCACTACAAAAAGATTTACAACCAACGTTATTTCACATTATACGCCCCGAAAGATTTACATTCTTCAGTATTATGGACGGGCCAGAATCCCTACACCGAGGTGTTTTATGCCGAGGTGTTTTACGTACTAAACTATATTACAGGTGTTTTATTTATTTAACCCGTTATTCTTAAAAAAAAGAAACGTTTGCTCAACCTATTTTAGTTATAATACTTTTTATCTCGTTCTGTCTATGTAAAATTACGAAAAGGATTGATATGTGTTTCGCCGCTTTGTTTGTATTTTCATCTGTTCCATGACATACATGGTACCCGTTGGAAGTGTTGGAAGCTCTATAGGGCAAAAAGTAAGTAACTTAAAATGATATAATATAATTATACCGACAAGGGTATCAAATCAAATTAAATGGAAGGGCTCAATTAGCACATTCCAAAAACATAAGTTGCCATTTTTAGCGAAAACTCGTTTAAACTAGTCGGACTATCAATAATACTTTCAAAAGGTTATTCATGGAACAATTTAAAGGTATTTCTAGTGATTTTTGGAAATCGAATTGTTAATTATCACCATATTTAATTTAATTTTTAACAATTTATTTCAAACGAGGGCGCAACTTCTGCCCCCTTTTCGCTTTAATAAGGGTTTTCAAAATATGTGACACCAGGGGCATATTTAATAAACGTGACAACCCGACAATTTTGTCAGTTCTTGACAGAAATATCGAATTGTGTGTCGTTTGATAAAAATGATAATAGATAATTAAGTCCTAATGTGAAAGGTAAAATACTGACAAAATTGTAAGACTTAAAACATGTATAATAAAAGTGACGATCGTCAGATGTTACTTTATCTGTCGAGAATCTAAGCAAGTAATATTCTCAGAATTTTTTGTAATGGTAATTGACGTATTGTCGCTTTTTGACATATTTTTAACAAATTATATCGAGGCATGATTTTAAGAGAACATTATAGGGTAGCTAAAAAATAATATAACAATTTTACTTTAGATAATAGATTCAGGTGTTACTTTGCGGAAGTCAAAGTTACATAATATGTGATTTGAATTACTTTGTGTGATTCCGCTACCAGTTCATGCAAACTATTGCCGGCCGGCGCCCACCGACTACTGTTAGTCCCACACATACACGGGTGATACGGGCTGTTGGTGGCAGGTATGCTGGGATAACAGTAGTGGGTGGGCGCCGGCCGGCAATAGTTTGCATGAACTAACTGGTGGCATATTATGTAAATCTACTATCGGTTTGGTTTTTTTAGTTTGCTACAAGTTTATTCTTGGTTAAAATCGTGGTATAATAAAATAAGGTATTCTCTTCCCGGGACAGCTGATGACGTAGGTGGAACTTGACTACGTCATCAGCTTGATGTTGCCACTGTGTGAAATTGAATTACCCGAGCGTAACGCATTTTTGAACTTAATATACCAATTTCGAATTAATAATCCATTATATCAATTTATAAAATATTTAATTGATGAATCACACGAGAATCGCGAGATACTAAATAGCTAAGTTACTTAATGTTTTATTTAATATTCATGAACTAATTGAGAAAGTCCTTAAATTTACTGAAAAGAACAATCAGTGGCAACACTTTGTGACGTAGTCAAGTTCCATCTCGGGAAGAGAATACCTGTTTTATTATACCATGGTTAAAATGTCGTCGTTGTACAGCTTGCATCAAATATTCATCTTCACTCTTCACTACTACTATTATTACTACAGCTACCGTCGACGAAATTAACACAGTTCTTTTTTAATATTTAGGTATTGCATTGATGCTTGTCACAAATCTCTGACAAATCAACAAATATATACCAGTCCTGACAATTTAGTGTTTAATAAAACAAATTGGACAAGTTATTTTGAAGAAATTGTCACGTATCGCCTGTCACAAAAAATTGTTTATTACGACATATTTGTAGATTTTCCACCGTGACAAATTTATCAGTGATAATCTTTATTTTACAAAATAATGAAAAATTGTCACCTGTTCCCTGTCACCTGCCGTTGTCACGTTTTTAAACGACCGTATTGACGACCTCCGTGGCGTAGTGGTCACCATGTTAGTCACCACCCAGAGGTCCTGGGTTCGATCCCCGGTCAGGGCAAGTTGGAAAATGGTTTCTTCAAATTGTCCTGGGTCTTGGATGTTTATCTTTATATGTATTTGTTATAAAATATAGTATCGTTGAGTTAGTATCCCCTAACACAAGTCTCGAACTTACTTTGGGGCTAGCTCAATCTGTGTAATTTGTCTCTATAAATTTATTTATTATTATTTATTAAATCCAATCGACTGTTTTCATTGAACCCCTAGTTTATTGAACCTGACTTTACTGTGCTGCCTTCTGGGGTCCTGTATTTTTTGAAAACCCTCATTCAGCATTGAGCTTAAAGACAAAGACACTTTTAACTACGGTTTCGGCATAAAGTTGAAATAAAACACGTTTTATGTCTTCTGTTCTGTAAGTTTTATGTCTGCGGTGGAATTCATGATCGTTAAGTTTTGATGTTGGAATTAAGTGTATTTAAACAAGGCGAGTGCATTTATGAAGGGAAACTGTCTGGTTTTGATTTGAAATGTCACTAAAAAGTATATGCCGAGACCCATAGTTTTCTCCAAGTGTTTTGGTTAAGTTGTATGTTTCTAAATATGGTGTAACAAAACATTGACGTCACAATAAATACTTACAACTAACATCATAGTGACCAAGTTAATTTGCCAGACAAATTAAAAAACAACCTATTTTTTTCTAGCCACAGCGGTAGTTGACGGAAACGATCTGGTTAAAAGAATACGACTTTCAAGCGTTCACCCCCACAACTTTTGAACGGCCTAAACGATTTTCATCAAATATAGCTAATAACAGCTATAAGAATACCAGTAAGTTCCTATTTTAGATATTAATATAACTGTGTAGTTCGCCCTCAAACTGTAAACTCTCGAACCCTATATCTCAGCATTGGCTTGGCCCTTGGCCCTTGGCCCGATGGCTTAGGTTCGAACTTAAATGTTTCGTCGGATTGTTAAAGTAGACTCGGAGAACTTCGCTCGCCCGTTCAAAAATACGACTGTATATTAGGGCTCTTACAGACCAACGATAGTATGACCGCGACACTGACGGTCCGCGATCTGTGTCGTACGACTGGCAAAAACTGTTACGCGACTGTCTGATAAGCGTTTTGTTAATTTATGTTATGACTGATTGACATGTGGGACGCGACCGTTTGCGACAGTCGACGACCGTTGCCGACTGTTGCTGGTCTGTAAGAATAGACAAAATAACATAGGGGACTAGCCGCGATTTAGTCAAAATAAACTTTGAGACTACTTGCAACTTGGACGAGTTGCTATTTAAACGAGTTCAGAGTTCGTTTTAGACGAGTTTCCACATAGACTATTTGCATTTAAGGCCATTCCAGAATAACTCATGATGATGCGATTTTTACTGAACGTAACACGATGTATTGTTCGATGTTTTACTCGGTTTATACTATACTAGGCCTATATAACGTTTTTCCGATACTCTCTGTTTCGATAAACTCTACTTACAGGACTCACTTGAAGGATAATGAGTATTTACAGTGTGCTTTCACACCATTAAGTTTTGAGTGCTTCGTGCCGTCTGCTCATTTAAATGCTTTTGAATTCAATTGTAATTAAATAGAAAAGTAGACAATTCGACTTGGGTAAAAATTTACAAGCAAAAATAAAACGAAATGAAAAAAAGATATTTTGGTTAGTCTTTATATACTTAAACTAATTCTGATTCTTTAAAAATTGATTCTTCTTTGCGTGTCAAATTGTCAATGGATTTCTTTGTCACTTCATATTTGAACAGCTCATAATTATATTGATTTATCGCATTTTTTATTTTTGAAATAACATTTAATAAGAATGTCAATCTTAGCCCCCATTTCGCAAACTCCCGCACACAATCACAGGGAGTGGAGGGTTTTCTGAAAAACAGCGTTACCTCTGACTCTGGTCTAGGGTAACACGAGCTGATGATAAATAAAATATAGCATTAAATTACATTTTTATTTTTTTAAATACATTATCTTACTGTGGGCCAAATAATAAGATTGGGTGTTTAGTTGTATAAAAGGGGTTATTGCGTCATTGCCACAATTAAATTCGGTATTGTCCCTAATACCTAAGTACTTATATCATTGCGTTGGTTTCCCGCTCATCCAGTCCCGAAAGTTGTAAAACATAATTAATATTCTGCCGGCGATAAAAGCAAACCTAAACTGTTTTGCATACCCGATTCCACACCAAGCTTTAACAAACAATTTGTATGCGTTTCTTTTACATTTCAACCTTTTATTATTGGATTATAAGGGTTTCCGATAAAGGCTGTTTAGATTTAGTTTTGATATGATATTTTTTATTTATGCAATGGGCTCTCTCAATGTTTTTGCAATAAAGAGGGGAAATAACGTACTACACTAGCTGTTTGAAGTAAGTGATAGCTGTTGTCTTTATCCTTGGAGATCTTGTATTCGATTACCGGATCAGGGAAATCTTTCTACTTATTTTTAACCCCCGACAAAAAAGAGGGGTGTTATAAGTTTGACGCTAGTGTTTGTCGGTCTTCTGTCTGTGACATCGTATCACTCTAACAAGTAGGTCAATTTCAATGCGTTTTTTCACGTGAAAGCAACTTCCCTTGTGTGGTTCTTGCCATGTTTGATAAAAATCGGTTCAGTTATTTAAAAGTTATTGGGTGATAGTGCTTTAAAGTTAAAGTCAAAGTCAAAGTCAAAGTCAAAAATTTTTATTCAATGTAGGATAAATTTATCTCTTATTGAAGGTCATTTTTTTTAAATATTTTTTTTTAGTGCAGAAGCTAAAAACTACTAGCGTTTCGGAACGACCACTGCTGGGAAGATTACGCCGAAAGAAACCCAGTTCAGTATTGGTCCCTACCCAGCCTGATGGGCTATGTTACAATTACAATACAGATTTACACTTAAGCTATACATTTAAATTATACAATTACAATTTGCAGACAACTATTTCCAAGAATTTTTCTCAGATGATGATAAGTAGTCATTTACATGATAATACGCATTTTGTAATAAATGATTTTTAACGGCTGTCTTAAACTTAGATAATGGTAATGCTACTATATCATCTGGAATTTTATTATAGAGGCGCAAGCCGAGACCCACAAAAGATTTTTTTGTTTTCTCTAACCGCAAAGCTGTGATGGCTAATTTATTTTTATTTCTCGTGTTAATACTATGAATATCACAATTTCTCTTAAATGAGTGTATATTCTGACGCACGTACATAATGTTCGCATAGATGAATTGCGAAGGGAGGGTCAAAATATTTTTACATTCGGGATTTTGTAATTTTCCAACAAATAATAGATATAGCGCTACGATATTAATATTTATTTAGTTCCGCCACTTGTGACTAAATTTTTATTTGTGTGTAGCAAATAAACTTGAACAAGCTAAAACTTGTGTTGCGCAAGTATTTGTATATTATATTATAAAATATTAGTAAACATAGAAGCTTAGTTTGGCTTAAGTTTTATCTATCAGTGTAGATAAGTCCACGTAAAAATGTATGTTTAACGCAAAAGAGGGTATAACAATGCCCCTTTTTACATGAGAGCTTAAAAATAACACTTTCTTTAAGACTTTTGGTAAACTGTGAACACTACGCAAATATTCAAAACAATCAACTAAAAAGAAGAAAGTACGAAGAATTCCAAAGTAAATACGAGAAAACAACTGTAAACAGCCTAATTGAAATTGGAAATGACAGAAATGGCACGCCCGAGAGTCCTCTGGACCCCATTAAGTAAAAAGAAACGTCGGACGGGAATTGGGAAAAATATAAACAGAGTACCTTTCTGAAGGAATTACCATAGAGTTTGAGCGTGAATAATGAACAGGGTACTCCATTTGCATTACAGGTTTGATAATAATTTTAAGGATGTCGAATAATTCTACTGTCTTTCAAAGTGGCGTATTTAACTTCAAAGAATTTGAGAAACTAGTAGGAATCTGTTGAAATATTGAAAATGTTTCTATAGTTTATGTAAATTAGAGGTCTTAGGTTTTTAAATTTCAATGTAAGGTTTATTAAATATCAAACCAGGTGGTATTATACCAAATATCTATAAGGTTTATTTTGGTCTTTTTTAGTAACCGTGCCTGGTCGTTTTGTGACATTCAAGTCCATTTTTGTCAACATGACTGTGTGACACACGCCTAATCTCGTCCCAATCTCATCTCAACTTATTTTATCAATGCGAAAATGAGTTTGCATATTTGTTTCTTACCTT
Organism: Acrobasis consociella; assembly: GCA_963555685.1. Taxonomy (NCBI): domain Eukaryota; kingdom Metazoa; phylum Arthropoda; class Insecta; order Lepidoptera; family Pyralidae; genus Acrobasis; species Acrobasis consociella. Next base: position 4,393,311 of record OY743118.1, read on the forward strand.
TTCGCGCTTCAAGCACTGAATCTATTTAAATGAAATTTGGTATGGATATAGTTTGAGACCCAGGGATGGACATCGGATAGTTTTTATCCCAAAATTCCCATGGGTATCAGCTAGTGTTAAAATATTAATTTGTCCGTATATATTTATTTATTTATTTAGTGTTGTATAGTCAAATATTACAGTGCGTTTATAATCCAAAGTTACTATCATTTGTTCGTCTGATTATTACGAAACAAACCTCCTGTCAATTCGGATTTGTATCTAAAAGCCATTAATTCTAATATCTAGACATCCAATACAAGTTTATCTCGGGCAGGGCCGGACCCCATAGTTTATTCTTAGATAGTGAATCAACAGAAACGTTCGGAATATTTGGTCGCATGCCTCAATGTTTCCTATATTTTTTGCGTTGAAAACAATTTGTGGAATGCTGCGGCCGATCGATGGGGTGATTTAAAAAGCTTCTTTTTTAACCTACGACAAAAAGAGGGGTGTTATAAGTATTTATATACGTTTGTATATTGAGGGTGATATAAATATTTACTTATCTACAGTTGATCTACGTACAGTGTACGTACAGTGTTGTTAAAGGGCCGACCTGATTTTCTGTTTTCTTATCATTTGTTATTTCAAAACTAACATAAAAAATAGAAAAACCCTCGCATGTATATTAATCTCGTTGTTTGCCATTGTACGGGTCCGTAATATTTTCCACAAACAAACGTAACCTGAACAAAACAGGAATAAAGCTTTTAATGCAATTGCTCTGGTGCGATGCAAACATCGGGTTGTAAATGTAATTGGACGCACATCCATACCCTGTTTGTTTAGAATAGAAATCTTTATTATAAAGTATTTACCTATTATATATAAGCTTGTGTAAGAAATTTTACCTACAATCTACAAGACTCTATTCAACGCCAGTTCCATGCACAGTTTTCTCGTATTTATCTGCCGCATAATTTGAGCTTTAAAGATCTGTTTGTTTGTTTGTAATAACTTTATTGTACTATGAAAAAACACAATTAAATACAAAAACAATAGAATAAATTGACAACGGCGGACTTATCCCATAATGGAATCTCTTCCAGTCAATCGGCGAATAAGAATTATTTTGTATTCGATTATCATGATCATGTCATTTATTAATTAATTTTTCGTGTTGGTCATTTTTCGTATTGGGTATTTTTTTGTAAAGGATATTTTTCGTATTGGTAATTTTTGGTATTTGTAATTTTTCGTATCAGACGTTTTTTGTACTGGACGTTTATAGTTTATGTCATAAATAGTGTGAATCATATTTTCGGACTCCATCTTATCCTTGGTTAAGCTAAGCATTCAAATTTTGCGCAATTTTAAATTAAGCAACAGTACCTGGGCGACCGAGCTTTGCTCGGTTACATCTCAAACATCGAAAATACGCGTTTTTCCAAACCAAACATAAGACTAATCTAGATCGATTGTTTACCCCCAAAAACCCCCATATACCAATTTTCAGCGAAAACGTTAGAGCCGTTTTCGAGATCACAGAAATATATAAATAAATATACAAGAGTTGCTCGTTTGAAGGTATAAGATTTTAATGCTTTTCGTAAATTATGTGTGAAAGCATTTTATATTACTGTACAAAACGATAATGTATATTATAACAAAATGCTTTCAAAATCGATGCCGAGTAATAGATGTATTGTTAGGGAAATAGTAAGTACTTCTTTGACGTAATTCATAAGCGAGTACCCGCGTTTGCGTCCTTAACTGTACTTCGAAGCTACTAGAGAGAAGAAATAAGTTTTTTGTATTAATAACATTACATTATATTTTCAATTTTTGTACAACTGAACGAGTTTATGTTGTTTTATATTATAACTGAGTTCTGTAAAATATCACACGGCTATTCAGTTAGTAATAATACTAATACGTTTCTGTTGCAATAACCCAGTATCAGTCCATCCCAAATTCATTCCATAACCAAAGATTTTTCTTCTGCCAAAACTAATTCAAGGGTACACCTTTCATAGGTATATCCAGGAATAGGTTTTGGCGGGAGCGCCACATGACAACAACTTCTCCAAAGGGCCTCTACGTGTTGGATCTGTATCCCCACGCAAGCCTCTCAAAGGACCGGGGTGAAAAGCCCCGTGATTCTCAAAGGAGATACTAATTTCGGGCTTATGGAGGTTACAGAAACATAGAGATTTAAAAGAATTGCATATTTTATCTGTGCCCACAGATAAAATATGCAATTTTTTTAAATCATTACTCTACTGGCGCTTTTCGACGAGGGATCAGAGAACTACGTTTAAAACGGCCAAACGATTTCCTCTTATATAAGAGCCGGATTCTTGTCGGTATAATTATATGGAAATAGAGACGCAATGACTATTATTAGTAGAGATAATGAATTTGTTTGCCATTCTATTTTCAGCCTATACAGTATCCCACTGCACAGCAAAGAGAATCCTCCCCTCCAACTCCCACTTTTTCTCCAACTTCCCACTCTTGCGATCGAGGGCCCTTGACTCTTGAGGCCCACTTTTCCGCTACGCAATTAAATTAGGACCACGCGCAAAATTGAGCTCTAGAAGGCAGCCTGCTGCATGCCACTGACACTTTTATAATTGAAGAGTAGTTACGGATAAAACTTTTTTCTCTATTGAAATACGGTTATTGAAAGCACGGAACTTTGAGCCCGAAACACTGTATTTTTATGTGCCAGCACTGTAATTTATAATTTTTATCTGGTAACACTGGGCCAAACAAAGCTCGTTATACAAACGACACATCCTAACAATAGAGATGTGGTTTGGGTCAAAAATACATTATTTTATTTAGTCCGTCAACTAGATTATCCATAAATAAAGGACCCATATTTTTTCGTTCAGCAAAGAATTCAAAATTCATAGAGATCGCTTCGAAGTTCCGGAGTAATTTACGTCACCGTTGGTTAAAAATCGTAGGCAATCGTGACGTCACGCGAAATTCAAATGCGCTCTATCTTCGTCATTTTTTGCTAATGAGAAAAAAGAAAAAACGCGTATACTATACTTTTTAATAATCTATCTAATGAGCCAAAAAATGTTTTTAGTTCACATCCCTATTGGGTGATGATATGACAGATGTTACATAATTGTTTATATGTATGGCTATTGCCGTGTTGACACGTTTTGTTGGATTTCCATTATGCAGTACTGAAATGGCAATAGGTCGTAATAAGGGCATTCGAAGCAAGCTTCACGTGTAGGGACGAACGTGACGTCACAACTCCGAATACAATGTTGGCATAGCAACATTATCTGGGCAAATCTTCGTGAATGCAAATATGGCCGGAGATGTTTATGTAGACGATCGGTATTCTAACAATAGGGATGGCGACTGGGTCAGAAAAATATTGTTCTATTTAGTCTCAGAGTCGCTCAGAAAGATATGGAGCGTACCAGTTTAGTTTGCCAAGCAAATTAAAGACCTCCAGCTTTCAATAGTTTTATGTGTAAACGCCATCTAGTGATGAGCGGAGGAACTAAATAATAGAATTAATATCCCGTAGCGCTATATATTATTTGCCAGACAAACTACAAAACTCCGATTTTCAAGCGTTAATCCCCAATAACTTTTAAACGGTAGAACCAATTTTTATCAGACATAGCTAAGAACCACCGCAAGGGAATTTGCTTATACGTAAGAAAACCACATCGAAATTAGTCCATCCTCGAATGCTATGATGCCGCAGACAGACAGCGTCAAACTTATCAATTATTTGTCAGAGGTTAAAAATAAAATTAATCAAATCATACCGTGTATCGTAATTAAAGGGATTAAAAAGCACATTTCAAAAATATGCACAATATTAGCTGTTACTTCCTGCTGTGCTTACATTAACTGGATAAAAGTACTTTTAGAATTTTCCGTAGTCGGGTTTGAAGTTCTTCCGAAACTGTTATTGTTATATGTTGTTCCCATTTGGCTAGGGAATGCAAATGCAATAAATAATTTGAATTGAATTGAATAAAGAACCTTAAAAATCGCAGCTAACAATACAAAGTCGGCGTTCTCAACTCCGTCTTTGAAGAAATACTTCCCCAAAAATAATACTGAATGTTTTCGTACGTTTAGCATTCGGTTACTGTTCAGTTTTCGGTCCTGAACCCTAAAGTTACGGCGGTAACTCTTGGGATTCCAAGTTTGGACTTCAGAATATGAATATTATATATTTGTTGAACCGTAAGGGAACTTGCTTTCACATATAAAAACCGCATCAAAATCGGAATAAAAAAACTTGAGAGGTGTCAAGGGACACCCGGAAGGAACGAAGTTCCTTTCGATTAATTAGTGAAGGAAAGACGAAACGAAAATAACTGGCTTGCTTTCTATAAGGGAGAGAGAGACAGACAGAGAAACTCGCGCACGCCGCACGGCTTACAACTATAGCAAAAAGTGTCGTTACAACTTTTGGTCTTAATTTTTTCCGTCTAGCCTCCTTTCGCAACGCGCGATAAGGAACTTCGTTCCAAAAACCGTTCGATTTCTACGATGCCACACACAGACAGACGGACATTGGCGTCAAACTTAACACCCCTCTTCTTTGTCGGTGGTTAAAAACAGGCTAAATGATTTGTATTGTAGTATACATACATACATAATATCACGCATGTTTCCCACAGGAGCAGGCAAAGACTATGGACCTCCACTTGCTACGATCCTGACAAACCTCTTTTATATAATAGCATTGTAGTATAGGCGTTTTTAAATAATTAGAAATTAATTAATTATAAGTATATATCGCCGTGTGGTTTCCGGCAGAGTAGAATAGGACCACTCCAAGTCTTCTCGTGGATGTCGTAAAAGGCGACTTAGGAAATACAAGCTAAACAAAGCTTATACACATCAATGAGACCTCTCCAACCCGTCTAGCCAGCGAGGAGAGTGTAGGCCAAGTCCTCTTGCTTCTCTGGCTAAGTATACACTGGCTCTGGTAGTACAGAGGGGGTCGTGCTTCTGCAGTGGAGACTAAAAGACCTGATGATGATGATGTTAGGTTAGGTACAAATATGTTTGTGAAATGAACAGACATTTTATTAACAAATGTCTAAAATTAGCCTCGAATGCGGTGAAAATGAAAGATAAAGGCTATCAGCTGAGTACATGGGCATTACGTAGTAATTTGCTATAAATACGGGCACAGGGGTCGCGTGACAGTAAGCCCGGAGGGGCCTTTATACATTCTAAATGGATTGGCTTTGTTCTTGCACTATATTTATACACTTAGTAACATCGTTACATTATGATAATGTAAAAAGTTTTGTTTCTTCATTTAAATTTAATAGTAACTAGCCGAAGCCCGCGACTTCGTTCGGACATTATGACTACGGAAAATGCTTATCAAGCTAAACAACTTCTGCTAAGGCGTCATTTTTGTATTTCTTATAGTTTAGCTGGACCATTAGGGATCAGGTGTTCCGTTTTCTAAAATCAAATATTATACCTACCCTAAAAAAAGTTTCATTGAAATCCGTCCAGTATTTCCGGAGATTAGCGAGTACAACCAGACAAGACATTATTTCTTAAACTCTTACTTTATTGTTATGTCTCATCATCATCATCATCATCATCATTTCAGCCGCACAACGTCCACTGCTGGACAAAGGCCTCTCCCAAAGATTTCCAAATTGCTATGTCTCCATCGCTAAAAATATTTTTTTAATATATTTAATACAGACACTTTTTTTTATTGTTTTATTATAATCTACATCTACACTAATATTATAAAGAGGAAAGATTTGTTTGTTTGTTTGTTTGATTGTATTGAATAGGCTCCGAAACTACTGGATCGATTTTAAAAATTCTTTCACTGTTGGATAGGTTTGTTATCCCTGAATGACATAGGCTATGTATGTACCACGGGCGAAGCCGGGATGGACTGCTAGTATAATATGTAAAGATAAAAGCTATTCTTGTCACCGAGGTGCCAAACATATATCTAAAGGCGCATACAGTACAGATATCCATAGCGTAATGTAAAATGTGACAAAATAGTTAGACACTGAAAATACTCCATCGACAAGAACGTTCCTAAATTTATTTATGATGATGTTATATACAAAAATATTTACGTGTTTGCGACAAACATTAAAGTCAGCACTTAAAAGTGTCAAGAATGATTAAATGTCGTAATCAACGCTAAGTATTAAATTCCACGTAGAAAAGCTCTTTGAAAACAGTTCTCCTCTCATTTTGTTATATTTATTCAATATCAAAGCATTTCTTGTCACACGGTGTCACCATAGATCTAAAGATACAATATATCTATAGCGTAATGTAAAATGTGATAAATTAAATGTTTTTGTGTCCTAAAAGAGTTCCTTACCTACCTTTTTATCTTCCATGCTGGTCTGTGAGGAAAGAAAAATCTAAGGATGTACCAGCTGCTTCTCTTTTCGCGCATTTCATCGTAGAAGTCGATCGAGGGACTGGGTGAAAATGCTAATCATTTTGATAGGCGATGCGGCTAGCAAACCATCACTATTATGACTCCTTTTTCCACCTTCTCGCCAACCATTACGATAAAAGTGGCCTTAATGTCTTGCGGCCCTGGACTCTGTATGCCGCAAGACACAAAGTGCTCTGTCTGCCCTGTTAGGGATAGAGACGTCGTAGTATGTATGTTAAAGGAGTTGAATTTGAACCTACTACCAGGATAATGGCTTCTACGTTTTGCACCAAAACTTGTCACATTGTCAATTTGATCGCTATCTCTTTTGCTCGTTTGCAAGCGGCCATTACCGTTTTGTTTTTCGTTGCCGTACTTGGTGTGGTCTTTTTACACAGAAAAATAAAACAAGTTCTATGGTATCAACCACGAAAGTATAGTGTCTTTTTTTATGTCTATCGAGAGAGTGGGTTCCAGTTTGTACGAAGTACATACAATTCCATGGTATCAACGTGCCATTCATTTAGAAAATTGATCCTCCTTGCTCCAAAGATTTAGAATATTCAAGTAGTGCAGATTTGCCACCGGGCGACCGGGGGTAAAAGAAAGACATATTAATGATACTACGTTTATTTTTTCATGGTCGGGCTATAGGTACACTTCAAGTATTCGCAATTTGAAGTGTGCATATAACCCGACCATGAACTAATGTTCGGTCGGTGATAAGGACAAAAAACAGCTCTTTTCTTCTTTCTCTTCTTTTAGAAGTCGCAATAAGACTGTCTCGCTCTATCAAAGCGTGTCAGGCCCTGGCTCTGCTCATAACAGTAGCAATAAAACACATGACATGGTTATCAAAGCTAAAGAGTTTCTGCCCTTAACAAATACAGGGAAAGCACCAGTCTTACTTGACATATTACGTGATTTAAAATCATCCTTATGGGTATTTATTTAAAGCAATCCTTTTCTATTTTGGTTGAAGCCGTGAAGGTGTGGTGATAAATTCGCTAGCGTAGCGTCTCGAGAGCGAAAATAAAAATGGAACAAATAAATGTTTGTGACGCAAAGGTGCGGCGACGTACGTCTTAATCTAAAAAAGATGTAGATGTGGTGGAATTTACAAATTGGAACCGCGCTGAATGTATCCCGGTTTTTTTTGTTTCTTCATATCTTTTCCATTCATTCTTATCTTACTTTGTTTTTTTTTTAAATATTTAGCGCAAATACTTGTAAAAATTGTACAGCCTACTTTGTTTTTTTCTAGATGCTTCTGCCTTTCTTCCCGCGTGCAGAACGTGGAAACCTATCGAGGGAATGGGCAAAAATGCAAATCGTGTTAATAGGTGATGTGGCTAGCAACCCATTACGTTTTTGATTCTTTTTTTCCACCATCAGGCTAAATTGGTCTTTCAGAAATAAGGTTGAACCATAACCTTTTAACTTTTATCTCAATAATCAATCCACGTTCAAAGTACAAATACTTTTGCTGATAAATGAAGAGGGATTTTTATATTATCCCATTTTACATTTTCTTCGCGCGTTGTTTCTTCGATATAAAACATTTTAACGCGCCACATAAATAAATTTATACATTTCTTGAAAATACATGCTGTTTGATTTGTACACAAGTGGCGTAGTGGTCACCATGCTAGTTTGCCACAGAGGTTCCGGGTACGATCCCCGGTCAGGACAAGTTGGAAAATGGCCTTTTCAAATTGTCATGGGTCTTGGATGTTTATTTATATATGTATTTGTAACAAAATATAGTATCGTTGAGTTAGTACCCCATAACACAAGTCTCGAACTTACTTTGGGGCTAGCTCGATCAGTGTTATTTGTCCCTATATATTTATTTATTTATGACCAGTACTGATTGCGGTTAGTACTGAGGGCTTTCACACAGTAATCCGAATGAAGTAGCATGTAACTTTGCACACAGTAATCCGAATGAAGTAGCATGTAACTTTGCACACAGTAATCCGAATGAAGTAGCCTGTAACTTTGCACTCAGTAATCCAAATGAAGTAGCCTGTAACTTTGCACACAGTAATTAAGTGACTTCGGCAAAGTACTCAATCTTTTCACTATTTTGAAATAGTTAATCTTTTAATTTGTTTATGTTTATTGACCGAGTGAGCAAAGCGTCTCAGATTCGACTAGCCGAAATTTTTTTTGTCAAACAAAACGGTAATGGCCGTCCGTCTGTCTGTGCTCGCCTACAGGTCGCATTTCTTAACCAATTCTTGTGAAATTTTCTGAGTTGGTTTGAAAATAATATTTAAAAAAAAATTCGATCCAGTTTTTCGAAATTTTTTATAATGGCGAAAATATGGGGTTTGGAAATTGGGTTTTGAAAGCTCTTGATCGGTCATTTTTTAAAACTTTGGGTAAGGCCTATGTCCAGCAGTGGACTTTATGCGGCTAAAATTATGATGATGATGACTAGACCGACATGAAAAGTTCTTTTTTGTTTTTTAAGGGCAAACTTGTCAGATGGTCCCATAGAAAGTTACTCAAAATTTGTGTAGTTTGGTGTTAAAGTCGGTATTTAGTTTTGAAAAATTGTATCCGATAATCTTCTACGGGTTGAGGGTGACTCACAAGGTTAACAGCTCACAAAGCCACTAGTTTATTACTAAGATCTCAAAACGAAGCAATTTTACGGCTTACTAGATATATTAAGTCAGCCTTTTACCGGAAAATCATTTTTTACAAAATAATATTGAAAATTCCCCGTTCAAATTGATTGCCTGACGTTAGGGCAGAGTAAGCAATAAAAATAATCTACGTGCGACGGAATGATGTATCGACGAAAGTACAAAAAGAGATAAAGTTTGCACGGCGGCGCGCCAAAGTTAGGGAAACAATGTTTTCTCAGAGTTAGGAGGCCTTCAGTGTCAACACTGATAAAAGTTTGTGACGAAACTTTTCTGAGAAATAGTGATGTACTTTAACATGACAAAGAAAAGATTTAAGTTAAGTACATATTGTAATATTAGCTCAGTTTTGTGATAATAAGAGTTTAAAAATTCAAGATGGCCGCCATACATGGACAATTTCTCCCCATATAAATTTCATACAAATGGCCCCCCAAAAAACTAGGCGCAGCCTGAGGCCGAAGGCCGAACTGTCTGTGAGTGAGTGAGTCTGTGAAGTGTTTTGGTTCAAAGCGTAATTAACCACTCTATCCAACGATGTGTTAATAATTCAATATAATTATACCCTTATTGGGATTATGATGTGTTTGACCAATTATTATTATTCGTCTAGTATATATTGTCTAGCTGAAATTTAGGCAAAGTAACATTTTAGTCTAGTAACAAGTAGACAAGTTGCTATTTACACGAGTTTTGTGTTGCATTTTAGATGAGTTTTCACTGTAGACTATTATCGTTTGCGACCATTCGATCCTAACTTCTATTTTCGGTGTCATCAAATCATTTATTTGATCTGAACACAAAGGCTTTACATATTCGATTAAGTACTAATAAACCTTTTGCCTTATTTATGACGTATCTTTACGTGCGCAGCTCATAAAATTGGTATACACGATCTATTACGCGACAGAGAAAATAAATGTTTCAGTAGAGTGTGAAGGAGACAAGAGATGTGATTTTGCGGAGAATTTTTTATGGGGTTAGTACTCGTAATTGTTCATCATTTGGTTTTAGGTGTGATAAACATTTCAAAGATGTAAAAGGTTTTGTGAGATCTAATCTAAAATAGGTCAGCAGTGGGCGGAAAAAGAGCTGAGGTAAATAATTAAAAACATGTTCATTTCCCATTTCGATCAAGTCAGCTTTCAAACAAAAAAAACCGCAACCAAATCGGCCTTTCGTTTAGGCGCTACGATGTCACAAATAGACACATAGCCCCGTCAAACTAAACTCGAGGACCCCTTACTAAGCTTAGATCATGTATAAGCTGGTAGTGCATGTCACAGATATAGATGTCTATGTCTGTGGTCCCAGTAGTAATCATTGTATGGCAGTCGTCAAGCTATGTCAGATGTCATGTCAATTATTGTAAGATTTTTGTTTAAGAGTCCCCTTACCCTAGACCAAAATACAACTTTCCATACAAACGTAGTCTACGTTTTATTTCAAAACGACATGTCCGATTTCGACAAAATTTTGTAATTTCAAAGATATTGCAATTATCTAGGTTAATAACTGGTTTCCAACGGTAAAAATATGAAATTGAAATAGAATATAGTGTTATTTATCATTTTTGACCATCAGTATGGGAAACTTCTAAATCGTTATATTTTCTTTCCAGTTCATAATTTTACTGTAGAAAACCAGTTATAAATTCAGATAATTGCAATTTCTTTACAATAACCAATTTTCAAAATTAAACGTAGACTACGTTTGTATGGAGAAGTCTAGGGCACGCCTACCCATCGCCATATAAACGTAATTATTACCCTTCCGTCCTCACTAGATGGCGCAGTAGGTATCGATTAAAACCACGGAAAACATTAAAATCTTTTATTACCATTATTTGAACAAAGTAATACTCTAACTTATTAAATATGATTTTTATGAGCTGCAATAAATATTTTTAAAGCACTTTCTTTGTGTATTTCACGAAATTCAGAAATATTTGTCTAAAAGCACAATTTTTGGTTTTTAGTTATGTCACTAGATGGCACTTTGTGTGCTTTAAGGTTTTTTGTGGGATTATATTGATGGCAGCACCGTCTTTACTATAAAGCGTAGGTACTAACTCGTCCGTAAGAATAGATTATACAAATGATACCTACCTATTATAATATCTTGTAATAATGTACCTCAAAGTAAAATATACTACGTACACTGTATGTAACAAAATCGTATTCGTATCATTTTGCGCTGAATTTTGTTTCTAGAACAAAGTACCTGGGCGACCGAGCTTTGCTCGGTTACATCTCAAACATTAACTATTTTTTTTTAAACTGGTCTAAAAACAATGTAAATAAAAAAAAAAAATATATAAACTTAAACATAAAAAAAACAAACTTAAGTCACCGAGTGGGATTCGAACCCGTAACACTCTTTCTAGCGGTCGCTATCCTTAACCTTGGAAAAAAAATCACGCCCCTAACCCCAACCGTTTTTGCAGGCCGTACCCCTTCCACATCAGGTTTCTGCAAATCCTCAAATGTCAGATTTTTCTGGTACTCACTGGAGCACCTTCTATACGACCACACATCAACCTAAACCCCTTCAACCCCGCAACAGGGCAAACAACTATGTCAATCAGTGAGTGAGTCAGTGGTATTGTAGGTTTATATATTATAATAACTAGCTTTTCGGGCGCTGCGCGGGCTGCAAGCAGCCCGCGGTTTTTCGTACAGCTGTTGAGGTGAGCTAAATAACATGTCCAGTTGAGAAAATGGGTAAAAACTGCAGTCAGTAAAGGAAACATCAAAATATATGGGGGGGGCGGCCATCTTGGATCCAAAATCTGATTGCAGTTTCGAGTTCCACGGGGTGCTTTACTCCCTTGTACAAAATTTCAGACCCCTACGAAGTCCCAGTAAGACTTTATAAACGAAATTAGTTTAATTTTCTAAAACCCAGACGCCATCTTGTATTCAAAAAAAAAAGTTGAATTTGGATTTTTGGGGTCAAAACACATATAAATATTGATTTTCAGCCAAATCAGAGGCAGTTGACTTTCGGCGGCCATCTTGGATTTCCAAAAAAAAAAATTCACGACTCAACGCTTGGTGATGATGGCTCGGGCTTCGCCCTCGCCCGCAGCTCGCCCTTCGGGCTCGCATCACTCGGCCTGCGGCCTCGTGAAAATTACTTACGGGGGGGGGGGGGTCAAAGGGGGGGGGGGGGAGCTCGGCCTTCAGCCTTGCTCGGCAGCTCGGCCTACGGCCTCGCGTGGGGGCTTCGCCTTCGGCCTTCGGCCTCAGGCTGCGCCTAGTTACTTGGGAGTGCGGTTTGTATGAAATTTGTATGGGGAGAAATTGTCCATGTATGGCGGCCATCTTGGATTTTGAAAAAAATAAAAAACTAATGACGCTCGTCAAATTGCTCACAACCCCCTACATTTTGGAAAAAAAATCACGCCCCCAACCCAAACCGTCTTCGCAGGCCGTACCCCTTCCACATAAGGTTTTCGCAGATCCTCAAATGTCAGATTTTTCTGGTACTCACTGGAGCACCCTCTATACGACCGCACATCAACCTAAACCCCACCAACCCCGCAACAGGGCAAACAACTATGTCAATCAGTCAGTGAGTCAGTGGTATTGTAGGTTTATATATTATAACTAGCTTTTCGGGCGTTGCGCGGGCTGCAAGCAGCCCGCGGTCTTTCGTGCGGCTGTTAAGGTAGGGTAAGACATGTTTCCAGTTCAGAAAATGGGTAAAAATTGCAGTCAGTAAAGGAAACATCAAAATATGTGTGGGGGCGGCCATCTTGGATCTAAAATTTGATTCCAGTTCCGAGTACCGCGGGGTGCTTTACCCCCACATGCAAAATTTCAGACCCCTACGAAGTCCCAGTGAGACGTTATGAACGAAATAAGTTAAATTTTCTAAAATCCAGACGCCATCTTGGATCCCAAAAAAAATATTGAATTTGGGATTTTGGGGTCAAATTACATATAGATATCGATTTTCAGCCCAATCGCAAGCAGTTGACTTTCGGCGGCCATCTTGGATTTCCAAAATTTAAAAAAAAAGCGGTGCTTGTGGGAGTGGCTCGGGCTTCGCCCTCGCCCGCAGCTCGCCCTACGGGCTCGCATCACTCGGCCTGCGGCCTCGTGAAAATTACTTGGAGGGGGGGGGGGGTCAAGGGGAGGGGGGGGGGGGGTCAAGGGGAAGGGGGAGTGGCTCGGGCTTCGCCCTCGCCCGCAGCTCGGCCTGCGGCCTCGCGGTGGAGGGCTTTGCTTTTGGTCTTTGGCCTCTGGCTGCGCCAAGTTACTTGGGGGGCCGTTTGTATGAATTTTGTATGGAGGGGAATTGTCCATGTATGGCGGCCATCTTGGATTTTGAAAAAAATAAAAAAACAAATGACGCTCGTCAAATTGCTCACAACCCCCTACATTTTGGAAAAAAAATCACGCCCCCAACCCCAACCATCTTCGCCGGCCGTACCCCTTCCACATCAGGTTTCTGCAGATCCTCAAATGTCAGATTTTTCTGGTACTCACTGGAGCACCCTCTATACGACCGCACATCAACCTAAACCCCACCAACCCCGCAACAGGGTAAACAACTATGTCAGTCAGTCAGTCAGTGGTAATGTAGGTTTATATATTATAATATAACTAGCTTTTCGGGCGCTGCGCGGGCTGCAAGCAGCCCGCGGTTCATCGTGGGGCTGTTGAGGTGGGCTAAATAACATGTCCAGTTGAGAAAATGTGTAAGTTTGTATGGAGGAAAATTGTCCTTGTATGGCGGCCATCTTGGATTTTGAAAAAAATAAAAAAACAAATGACGCTCGACAAATTGCTTATAATCTTCTACATTATGGAAAAAAATCACACCCCTAACCCCAACCGTCTTCGCAGGCCGTACCCCTTCCACATCAGGTTTCTGCAAATCCTCAAATGTCAGATTTTTCTGGTACTCACTGGAGCACCCTCTATACGACCGCTCATCAAACTAAACCCCACCAACACCGCAACAGGGCAAACAACTATGTCAATCAGTCAGTGAGTCAGTGGTATTGTAGGTTTATATATTATAACTAGCTTTTCGGGCGCTGCGCGGGCTGCAAGCAGCCCGCGGTTCATCGTGGGGCTATAGAGGTAGGCTAAGATATGTTTCCAGTTCAGAAAATGGGTAAGTTTGTATGGAGGACAATTGTCGTTGTATGGCGGCCATCTTGAATTTTGGAAAAAATAAAAAAACAAATGACGGTTGTCAAATTGCTTACAACCCCCTACATTTTGGAAGAAAAATCACACCCCTAACACTAACCGTTTTCGCAGGCCGTACCCCTTCCACATCAGGTTTCTGCAAATCCTCAAATGTCAGATTTTTCTGGTACTCACTGGAGCACCCTCTATACGACCACACATCAACCTAAACCCCACCAACCCCGCAACAGGGCAAACAACCATGTCAATCAGTGAGTGAGTGAGTCAGTGGTAATGTAGGTTTATATATTATAATATAACTAGCTTTTCGGGCGCTGCGCGGGCTGCAAGCAGCCCGCGGTTTTTCGTGCGGCTGTTGAGGTTGCCTTAATAACATGTCGAGTTGAGAAAATGGGTAAAAACTGAAGTCAGTATAGGAAACATCATAAAATGTGTGGGGGCGGCCATCTTGGATCCAAAATCTGATTACAGTTCCGAGTACCGCGGGGTGCTTTACCCCCATGTACAAATTTGCAGACCCTACAAAGTCCCAGTAAGACGTTTTGAACGAAATAAGTTAAATTTTCTGAAATCCAGACGCCATCTTGGATTCCAAAAAAAATATTAAATTTGGATTTTTGGTCTCAAACTACATATAGATATCGATTTTTAGCCAAATCGCAAGCAGTTGACTTTTGGCGGCCATCTTGGATTTTCAAAAATTAAAAAAATTTGACTGCGCTTGGGGAAGTGGCTCGGGCTTCGCCCTCGCCCACAGCTCGCCCTTCGGGCTCGCGTCACTCGGCCTCCGGCCTCGTGAAATCCGGGGGAGAGAGGGGCAAGTGGGGTGGGCTGTTAGAGGGGCTCGGGCTTCGCCCTCGCCCGCAGCTCGCCCTCCGGGCTCGCATCACTCGGCCTCCGGCCTCGTGACAATTACTTAGAGGGGGGATCCAAGAGGAAGGGGGGAGTGGCTCGGGCTTCGCCCTCGCCCGCAGCTCGGCCTGCGGCCTCGCGGAGGTGGCCTTTGCTTTTGGCCTCTGGCTGCGCCTAGTTACTTGGAGTGGCCGTTTGTATGAAATTTGTATAGAGAAAAATTGTGCATGTATGGCGGCCATCTTGGATTTTGAAAAAAATAAAAAAACAAATGACTCTCGTCAAATTGCTTACAACCCCCTACATTTTGGAAAAACAATCACGCCCCTAACCCCAACCCTTTTCGCAGGCCGTACCCCTTCCACATCAGGTTTCTGCAGATCTTCAAATGTCAGATTTTTCTGGTACTCACTGGAGCACCCTCTATACGACCGCACATCAACCTAAACCCCACCAACCCGGCAACAGGGTAAACAACTCTGTCAGTGAGTCAGTGGTAATGTAGGTTTATATATTATAATATAACTAGCTTTTCGGGCGCTGCGCGGGCTGCAAGCAGCCCGCGGTCTTTCGTGCGGCTGTTGAAGTAGGCTAAACTGTGTTTCCAGTTCAGAAAATGGGTAAGTTTGTATGGAGGAAATTTGTCCTTGTATGGCGGCCATCTTGGATTTTGAAAAAAATCAAAAAACAAATGACGATCGTCAAATTGCTTATAATTTTCTACATTAAGGAAAAAAAATCACACCCCTAACCCCAACCGTTTTCGCAGGCCGTACCCCTTCCACATCAGGTTTCCGCAGATCCTCAAATGTCAGATTTTTCTGGTACTCCATTTAGCACCCTCTATACAACCATACATCAACCTAAACCCCACCAACCCCGCAAAAGGGCAAACAACTATGTCAATGAGTCAGTCAGTCAGTCAGTCAGTGGTAATGTAGGTTTATATATTATAACTAGCTTTTCGGGCGCTGCGCGGGCTGCAAGCAGCCCGCGGTTTTTCGTGCGGCTGTTGAGGTAGGCTAAATAACCTGTCCAGTTGAGAAAATGGGTAAAAACTGCAGTCAGTAAGGAAAACATAAAAAAATGTGTGGGCGGCCATCTTGGATCCAAAATTCGATTGAAGTTTCGAGTTCCGCGGGATGCTTTACCCCTGTGTACAAAATTTCAGACCCCTGCGAAGTCCCAGTGAGACGTTATAAACGAAATAAGTTAAATTTTCTAAAGCCAGACACCATCTTAGATTCCAAAAAAAAAGTTAAATTTAGATTTTTGGGGTTAAAACACATATAAATATCGATTTTCAGCCAAATTGGAGGCAGTTGACTTTCGGCGGCCATCTTGGATTTCCAAAAAAAAAAATTCGCGACGTCACGCTTGGTGATGGTGGCTCGGGCTTCGCCCTCGCCCGCAGCTCGCCCTTCGGGCTCGCCTCACTCGGCCTACGGCCTCGTGGAAATTACTTAGGGGGGTGGGGGGTCAAGGGGGGGGTAGGGGGAGCTCGGCCTTCGGCCTCGCTCGGCAGCTCGGCCTGCGGCCTCGCGTGGGGGCTTCGCCTTCGGCCTTCGGCCTCAGGCTGCGCCTAATTACTTGGGGGTGCGGTTTGTATGAAATTTGTATGGGGAGAAATTGTCCATGTATGGCGGCCATCTTGGATTTTGAAAAAAATAAAAAAACAAATGACGGTCGTCAAATTGCTCATAATCTTCTACATTATGGAAAATAAATCACACCCCCAACCCCAACCGTTTTTGCAGGCCGTACCCCTTCCACATCAGGTTTCTGCAAATCCTCAAATGTCAGATTTTTCTGGTACTCACTGGAGCACCCTCTATACGACCGCACATCAACCCAAACCCTACCAACCCCGCAACAGGGCAAACAACTATGTCAATCAGTCAGTGAGTGAGTGGTATTGTAGGTTTATATATTATAACTAGCTTTTCGAGCGCTGCGCGGGCTGCAAGCAGCCCGCGGTTCATCGTGGGGCTGTTGAGGTAGGCTAAGATATGTTTCCAGTTCAGAAAATGGGTTAGTTTGTATGGAGGAAAATTGTCCTTGTATGGCGGCCATCTTGGATTTTGAAAAAAATCAAAAAACAAATGACGGTCGTCAAATTGCTTATAATCTTCTACATTATGGAAAAAAAATAACACCCCTAACCCCAACCGTCTTCGCAGGCCGTACCCCTTCCACATCAGGTTTCCGCAAATCTTCAAATGTCAGATTTTTCTGGTACTCACTGGAGCACCCTCTATACGACCGCACATCAACCTAAACCCCACCAACACCGCAACAGGGCAAACAACTATGTCAATCAGTCAGTGAGTCAGTGGTATTGTAGGTTTATATATTATAATATAACTAGCTTTTCGGGCGCTGCGCGGGCTGCAAGCAGCCCGCGGTTCATCGTGGGGCTGTTGAGGTAGGCTAAGATATGTTTCCAGTTCAGAAAATGGGTAAGTTTGTATGGAGGACAATTGTCCTTGTATGGCGGCCATCTTGGATTTTGAAAAAAATCAAAAAACAAATGACGGTCGTCAAATTGCTTATAATCTTCTACATTATGGAAAAAAAATCACGCCCCTAACGTTAACCGTTTTTGCAGGCCGTACCCCTTCCACATCAGGTTTCTGCAGATCTTCAAATTTCAGATTTTTCTGGTACTCACTGGAGCACCCTCTATACGACCGCACATCAACCTAAACCCCACCAACCCCGCAACAGGGCAAACAACTATGTCAATCAGTCAGTGAGTCAGTCAGTGGTAATGTAGGTTTATATATTATAACTAGCTTTTCGGGCGCTGCGCGGGCTGCAAGCAGCCCGCGGTTCATCGTGGGGGTGTTGAGGTAAGCTAAGATATGTTTCCAGTTTAGAAAATGGGTAAGTTTGTATGGAGGACAATTGTCGTTGTATGGCGGCCATCTTGAATTTTGGAAAAATTAAAAAACAAATGACGGTCGTCAAATTGCTTACAACCCCCTACATTTTGGAAAAAAAATCACACCCCTAACCCCAACCGTTTTCGCAGGCCGTACCCCTTCCACATCAGGTTTCTGCAGATCCTCAAATGTCAGATTTTTCTGGTACTCACTGGAGCACCATCTATACGACCGCACATCAACCCAAACCCCACCAACCCCGCAACAGGGCAAACAACTATGTCAATCAGTCAGTGAGTCAGTCAGTGGTAATGTAGGTTTATATATTATAATATAACTAGCTTTCCGGGCGCTGCGCGGGCTGCAAGCAGCCCGCGGTCTTTCGTGAACCTGTTGAAGTAGGGTAAAATATGTTTTCAGTTTAAAAAAATGGGTATGTTTGTATGGGGGAAATTGTCCTTGTATGGCGGCCATCTTGGATTTTGAAAAAAAACAAAAAACAAATGACGGTCGTCAAATTGCTTACAACCCCCTACATTTTGGAAAAAAAATCACACCCCTAACCCCAACCGTTTTCGCAGGCCGTACCCCTTCCACATCAGGTTTCCGCAAATCCTCAAATGTCAGATTTTTCTGGTACTCATTGGAGCACCCTCTATACGACCACACATCAACCTAAACCCCACCAACCCCGCAACAGGGCAAACAACCATGTCAATCAGTGAGTGAGTCAGTGAGTGGTAATGTAGGTTTATATATTATAATATACTAGCTTTTCGGGCGCTGCGCGGGCTGCAAGCAGCCCGCGGTCTTTCGTGCGGCTGTTGAGGTAGGGTAAGACATGTTTCCAGTTCAGAAAATGGGTAAAAACTGTAGTCAGTATGGGAAACATAAAAATATGTGTGGGGGCGGCCATCTTGGATCTAAAATTTGATTCCAGTTCCGAGTACCGCGGGGTGCTTTACCCCCACATGCAAAATTTCAGACCCCTACGAAGTCCCAGTGCAACGTTATAAACGAAATAAGTTTAATTTTCTAAAATCCAGACGCCATCTTGGATTCCAAAAAAATATTGAATTTAGGTTTTTGGGGTCAAATTACATATAGATACCGATTTTCAGCCAAATCGCAAGCAGTTGACTTTCGGCGGCCATCTTGGATTTCCAAAAAAAAAAAAGACGCTGCGCTTTGCGATAGTTGAATTTCGAAAAAAAAACAAAAAACAAATGACGGTCGTCAAATTGCTTATAATCTTCTACATTATGGAAAAAAAATCACACCCCTAACCCCAACCGTCTTTGCAGGCCGTACCCCTTCCACATCAGGTTTCCGCAGATCCTCAAATGTCAGATTTTTCTGGTACTCACTGGAGCACCCTCTGTACGACCACACATCAACCTAAACCCTACCAACCCCGCAACAGGGCAAACAATTATGTCAGTCAGTCAGTGGTAATGTAGGTTTATATATTATAAACTAGCTTTTCGGGCGCTGCGCGGGCTGCAAGCAGCCCGCGGTTTTTCGTGCGGCTGTTGAGGTAGGCTAAAAAATGTTTCCAGTTTAGAAAATGGGTAAAAACTGCAGTCAGTAAAGGAAACATCAAAATATGTGTGGAGGCGGCCATCTTGGATCCAAAATCTGAATCCAGTTTCGAGTTTCGCGGGGTGCTTTACCCCCACATGCAAAATTTCAGACCCCTACGAAGTCCCAGTGAGACGTTATGAACGAAAAAAGTGAAATTTTCTAAAATCCAGACGCCATCTTGAATTCCAAAAAAAATATTAAATTTGGATTTTTGGGCTCAAACTACATATAGATATCGATTTTCAGCCAAATCGCAAGCAGTTGACTTTCGGCGGCCATCTTGGATTTTCAAAAATTAAAAAAAAATTGGACTGCGCTTTGGGAAGTGGCTCGGGCTTCGCCCTCGCCCGCAGCTCGCCCTGCGGGCTCGCGACTCTCGGCCTCCGGCCTCGTGAAAATTACTTACGGGGAGGGGGGGGAAGGGGGGGGGGGGATGTGGGAGTGGCTCGGGCTTCGCCCTCGCCCGCAGCTCGCCCTTCGGGCTCGCATCGCTCGGCCTCCGGCCTCGTGAAGATTACTTAGGGGGGATCCAAGGGGGAGGGGGGAGTGGCTCGGGCTTCGCCCTCGCCCGCAGCTCGGCCTGCGGCCTCGCGGGGGTGGCCTTTGCTTTTGGTTTTTGGCCTCTGGCTGCGCCTAGTTACTTGAGGTGGCCGTTTGTATGAAATTTGTATGGAGGAAAATTGTCCTTGTATAGCGGCCATCTTGAATTTTGAAAAAAATCAAAAAACAAGTGACTCTCGTCAAATTGCTTACAACCCCCTACATTTTGGAAAAAAAATCACGCCCCTAACCCCAACCGTTTTCGCAGGCCGAACCCCTTCCACATCAGGTTTCTGCAGATCTTCAAATGTCAGATTTTTCTGGTACTCACAGGAGCACCCTCTATACGACCACACATCAACCTAAACCCCACCAACCCGGCAACAGGGTAAACAACTCTGTCAGTGAGTCAGTGGTAATGTAGGTTTATATATTATAAATAACTAGCTTTTCGGGCGCTGCGCGGGCTGCAAGCAGCCCGCGGTTCATCGTAGGGCTGTTGAGGTAACCTAAGATATGTTTCCAGTTTAGAAAATGGGTAAGTTTGTATGGAGGAAAATTGTCCTTGTATGGCGGCTATCTTGGATTTTGTAAAAAATAAAAAAAACAAATGACGCTCGTCAAATTGCTTACAACCCCCTACATTTTGAAAAAAAAATCACGCCCCTAACCCTAACCGTTTTTGCAGGCCGTACCCCTTCCACATCAGGTTTCAGCAAATCCCCAAATGTCAGATTTTTCTGGTACTCCATTTAGCACCTTCTATACAACCGCACATCAACCTAAACCCCACCAAACCCGCAACAGGGCAAACAACTATGTCAATGAGTCAGTCAGTCAGTCAGTGGTAATGTAGGTTTATATATTATAACTAGCTTTTC
Source organism: Acrobasis consociella (assembly GCA_963555685.1). Lineage (NCBI taxonomy): Eukaryota > Metazoa > Arthropoda > Insecta > Lepidoptera > Pyralidae > Acrobasis > Acrobasis consociella. Next base: position 4,414,302 of record OY743118.1, read on the forward strand.
GGGCGCTGCGCGGGCTGCAAGCAGCCCGCGGTCTTTCGTGCGGCTGTTGAGGTAGGGTAAGACATGTTTCCAGTTCAGAAAATGGGTAAAAACTGCAGTCAGTAAAAAAAACATCAAAATATGTGTGGGGGCGGCCATCTTGGATCCAAAAACTGATTGCACTTTTGAGTTCCGCGGGGTGTTTTACCCCCATGTACAAAATTTCAGACTCCGACGAAGTCCCAGTGAGACGTTATAAACGAAATAAGTTGAATTTTCAAAAATCCAGACGCCATCTTGGATTCCAAAAAAAAAGTTGAATTTGGATTTTTGGGGTCAAAACACATATAAATATCGATTTTCAGCCAAATCAGAGGCAGATGACTTTCAGCGGCCATCTTGGATTTCCAAAATTTAAAAAAAAGCGGCGCTTGTGGGAGTGGCTCGGGCTTCGCCCTCGCCCGCAGCTCGCCCTGCGGGCTCGCATCACTCGGCCTACGGCCTCGTGAAAATTACTTGGAGGGGGGGGGGGGGGGTCAAGAGGGGGGAAGTGGCTCGGGCTTCGCCCTCGCCCGCAGCTCGGCCTGCGGCCTCGCGGTGGAGGGCTTTGCTTTTGGTCTTTGGCCTCTGGCTGCGCCAAGTTACTTGGGGAGCCGTTTGTATGAAATTTGTATGGAGGAAAATTGTCCATGTATGGCAGCCATCTTGAATTTTGAAAAAAATAAAAAAACAAATGACGCTCGTCAAATTGCTTACAACCCTCTACATTTTGGAAAAAAAATCACGCCCCCAACCCTAACGGTTTTCGCAGGCCGTACCCCTTCCACATCAGGTTTCCGCAAATCCTCAAATGTCAGATTTTTCTGGTACTCACTGGACCACCCTCTATACGACCACACATCAACCTAAACCCCACCAACCCCGCAACAGGGCAAACAACTATGTCAATCAGTCAGTCAGTCAGTGGTAATGTAGGTTTATATATTATAACTAGCTTTTCGGGCGCTGCGCGGGCTGCAAGCAGCCCGCGGTTCATCGTGGTGCTGTTGAGATAGGCTAAGATATGTTTCCAGTTCAGAAAATGGGTAAGTTTGTATGGAGGACAATTGTCATTGTATGGCGGCCATCTTGAATTTAAAAAAAAATAAAAAAACAAATGACGCTCGTCAAATTGCTTACAACCCTCTACATTTTGGAAAAAAAATCACACCCCTAACCCTAACCGTTTTCGCAGGCCGTACCCCTTCCACATCAGGTTTCTGCAAATCCTCAAATGTCAGATTTTTCTGGTACTCACTGGAGCACCCTCTATACGACCACACATCAACCTAAACCCCACCAACCCCGCAACAGGGCAAACAACTATGTCAATCAGTCAGTCAGTGAGTGAGTGGTAATGTAGGTTTATAGTATAATAATATAACTAGTGTTTCGGGTGCTGCGCGTGCTGCACGCAGCACGCGGTTTTTCGTGCAGCTGTTGAGGAAGGCTAAAGAACATGTCCAGTTGAGAAAATGGGTAAGACTTGCAGTCTGTTGAGGAAACATGAAAAAATGTGTGGGTGGCCATCTTGGATCCAAAATCTGATTGCAGTTTCGAGTTCCACGGGGTGCTTTACTCTAGTAAAGCAAATTTCAGACCCCTAGGAAGTCCCAGTGAGACGATACTAACGAAATAATTTTAATTTTCTAAAATCCAGACGCCATCTTGGATTCCAAAAAAAAATTTAAATTTGGATTTTTCGGCTCAAAATACATATAGATATTGATTTTCAGCCAAATCGCAAGCATTTGACTTTCGGCGGCCAGCTTGGATTTCCAAAAATTAAAAAAATTTGACTGCGCTTGGGGAAGTGGCTCGGGCTTCGCCCTCGCCCGCAGCTCGCCCTTCGGGCTCGCATCACTCGGCCTACGGCCTCGTGAAAGTTACTTGGGGGGGGGGATGTCAAAAAGGGGGGGAGGGGAGCTCGGCCTGCGGCCTCGCAAGGGGGCTCCGCCTTCGGCCTTCGGCCTCAGGCTACGCCTAGTTGCTTTAGGGGCGCCATTTGTATGAAATTTATATGGAGGGGAATTGCCCTTGTATGGCGGCCATCTTGGATTTTGGAAAAAATCAAAAAACAAATCGCAGTCGTCAAATTGCTTACAACCCCCTACATTTTGGAAAAAAAATCACACCCCTAACCCCAACCGTTTTCGCAGGCCGTACCCCTTCCACATCAGGATCTGGTGATCTTCAACTTTTCGGATTTTTCTGGTTGGTTTCAAAACACCCTGTACACGATGGTATAACATTTGTGACACCTGTCAGTCGGGAACAGGTCAAACAATTATGTCAATCAGTGAGTCAGTGGTAAGTGTAGCTATATATAATATAATACTAGCTTTTCGGGCGCTGCGCGGGCTGCAAGCAGCCCGCGGTTCATCGTAGGGCTGTTAAGGTAAGCTAAGATATGTTTCCAGTTTAGAAAATGGGTAAGTTTGTATGGAGGAAAATTGTCCTTGTATGGCGGCCATCTTTGATTTTGAAAAAAAATAAAAAACAAATGACGCTCGTCAAATTGCTCACAACCCTCCACATTCTGGAAAAAAAATCACGCCCCCAACCCCAACCGTCTTTGCAGGCCGTACCCCTTCTACATCAGGTTTGCGCAGATCCTCAAATGTCAGATTTTTCTGGTACTCACTGGAGCACCCTCTATACGACCACACATCAACCTTAACCCCACCAACCCCGCAACAGGGCAAACAACTATGTCAATCAGTGAGTCAGTCAGTGAGTGGTAATGTAGGTTTATATATTATAATATAACTAGCTTTTCGGGCGTTGCGCGGGCTGCAAGCAGCCCGCGGTCTTTCGTGCGGCTGTTAAGGTAGGGTAAGACATGTTTCCAGTTCAGAAAATGGGTAAAAATTGCAGTCAGTAAAGGAAACATCAAAATATGTGTGGGGGCGGCCATCTTGGATCTAAAATTTGATTCCAGTTCCGAGTACCGCGGGGTGCTTTACCCCCACATGCAAAATTTCAGACCCCTACGAAGTCCCAGTGAGACGTTATGAACGAAATAAGTTAAATTTTCTAAAATCCAGACGCCATCTTGGATCCCAAAAAAAATATTGAATTTGGGATTTTGGGGTCAAATTACATATAGATATCGATTTTCAGCCCAATCGCAAGCAGTTGACTTTCGGCGGCCATCTTGGATTTCCAAAATTTAAAAAAAAAGCGGTGCTTGTGGGAGTGGCTCGGGCTTCGCCCTCGCCCGCAGCTCGCCCTACGGGCTCGCATCACTCGGCCTGCGGCCTCGTGAAAATTACTTGGAGGGGGGGGGGGGTCAAGGGGAGGGGGGGGGGGGGTCAAGGGGAAGGGGGAGTGGCTCGGGCTTCGCCCTCGCCCGCAGCTCGGCCTGCGGCCTCGCGGTGGAGGGCTTTGCTTTTGGTCTTTGGCCTCTGGCTGCGCCAAGTTACTTGGGGGGCCGTTTGTATGAATTTTGTATGGAGGGGAATTGTCCATGTATGGCGGCCATCTTGGATTTTGAAAAAAATAAAAAAACAAATGACGCTCGTCAAATTGCTCACAACCCCCTACATTTTGGAAAAAAAATCACGCCCCCAACCCCAACCATCTTCGCCGGCCGTACCCCTTCCACATCAGGTTTCTGCAGATCCTCAAATGTCAGATTTTTCTGGTACTCACTGGAGCACCCTCTATACGACCGCACATCAACCTAAACCCCACCAACCCCGCAACAGGGTAAACAACTATGTCAGTCAGTCAGTCAGTGGTAATGTAGGTTTATATATTATAATATAAATAACTAGCTTTTCGGGCGCTGCGCGGGCTGCAAGCAGCCCGCGGTTTTTCGTGCGGCTGTTGAGGTAGGCTTAATAACATGTCCAGTTGAGAAAATGGGTAAAAACTGAAGTCAGTAAAGGAAACATCATAATATGTGTGGGGGCGGCCATCTTGGATCCAAAATCTGATTCCAGTTCCGAGTTTCACGGGGTGCTTTACCCCCATGTACAAATTTGCAGACCCCTAGAAAGTCCCAGTAAGACGTTATGAACGAAATAAGTTAAATTTTCTGAAATCCAGACGCCATCTTGGATTCCAAAAAAAATATTAAATTTGGATTTTTGGGCTCAAACTACATATAGATATCGATTTTCAGCCAAATCGCAAGCAGTTGACATTTGGAGGCCAACTTGAATTTTCAAAAATTAAAAAAATTTGACTGCGCTTGCGGAAGTGGCTCGGGCTTCGCCCTCGCCCACAGCTCGCCCTTCGGGCTCGCGTCACTCAACCTCCGGCCTCGTGAAAATTACTTGGGGGAGTGGGGGGGAAGGGGGGGGGGCTGTGGGAGTGGCTCGGGCTTCGCCCTCGCCCGCAGCTCGCCCTGTGGGCTCGCATTACTTTGCCTCCGGCCTCGTGAAAATTACTTAGGGGGGGGGGAACCAAGAGGAAGGGGGGAGTGGCGCTCGGGCTTCGCCCTCGCCCGCAGCTCGGCCTGCGGCCTCGCGGGGGTGGCCTTTGCTTTTGGCCTCTGGCTGCGCCTAGTTACTTGGAGTGGCCGTTTGTATGAAATTTGTATAGAGAAAAATTGTGCATGTATGGCGGCCATCTTGGATTTTGAAAAAAATAAAAAAACAAATGACTCTCGTCGAATTGCTTACAACCCCCTACATTTTGGAAAAAAAATCACGCCCCTAACCCCAACCGTTTTTGCAGGCCGTACCCCTTCCACATCAGGACCTGATGATCTTCAACATGTCAGATTTTTCTGGTACTCACTGAAGCACCCTCTATACGACTGCACATCAACCTAAACCTTACCAACCCGGCAACAGGGTAAACAACTCTGTCAGTGAGTCAGTGGTAATGTAGGTTTATATATTATAACTAGCTTTCCGGGCGCTGCGCGGGCTGCAAGCAGCCCGCGGTCTTTCGTGCGGCTGTTGAGGTAGGGTAAGACATGTTTTCAGTTCAGAAAATGGGTAAAAACTGCAGTCAGTATGGGAAATATCAAAATATGTTTGGGGGCGGCCATCTTGGATCTAAAATTTGATTCCAGTTCCGAGTACCGCGGGGTGCTTTACCCCCACATGCAAAATTTCAGACCCCTACGAAGTCCCAGTGAGACGTTATAAACGAAATAAGTTAAATTTTCTAAAATCCAGACGCCATCTTGGATCCCAAAAAAAATATTGAATTTGGGATTTTGGGGTCAAATTACATATAGATATTGATTTTCAGCCCAATCGCAAGCAGTTGACTTTCGGCGGCCATCTTGGATTTCCAAAATTTTAAAAAAAGCGGCACTTGTGGGAGTGGCTCGGGCTTCGCCCTCGCCCGCAGCTCGCCCTACGGGCTCGCATCACTCGGCCTACGGCCTCGTGAAAATTACTTGCAGGGGGGGGGGTCAAGGGGGAGGGGGGAGTGGCTCGGGCTTCGCCCTCGCCCGCAGCTCGGCCTGCGGCCTCGCGGTGGATGGCTTTGCTTTTGGTCTTTGGCCTCTGGCTGCGCCAAGTTACTTGGGGGGCCGTTTGTATGAATTTTGTATGGAGGGGAATTGTCCATGTATGGCGGCCATCTTGGATTTTGAAAAAAATAAAAAAACAAATGACGCTCGTCAAATTGCTCACAACCCCCTACATTTTGGAAAAAAAATCACGCCCCCAACCCCAACCGTCTTCGCAGGCCGTACCCCTTCCACATCAGGTTTCTGCAGATCCTCAAATGTCAGATTTTTCTGGTACTCACTGAAGCACCCTCTATACGACCGCACATCAACCTAAGCCCCACCAACCCCGCAACAGGGCAAACAACTATGTCAGTCAGTCAGTCAGTGGTAATGTAGGTTTATATATTATAATATAACTAGCTTTCCGGGCGCTGCGCGGGCTGCAAGCAGCCCGCGGTCTTTCGTGCGGCTGTTGAGGTAGGGTAAGACATGTTTTCAGTTTAGAAAATGGGTAAAAACTGCAGTCAGTTAAGGAAACATCAAAATATGTGTGGGGGCGGCCATCTTGGATCCAAAATCGGAATGAAGTTTCGAGTTCCGCGGAATGCTTTACCCCCACGTGCAAAATTTCAGACCCCTACGAAGTCCCAGTGAGACGTTATAAACGAAATAAGTTTAATTTTCTAAAATCCAGACGCCATCTTGGATTCCAAAAAAAATATTGAATTAAGGTTTCTGGGGTCAAATTACATAAAGATATTGATTTTCAGCCAAATCGCAAGCAGTAGACATTCGGCGGCCATCTTGGATTTCCAAAAATTTAAAAAAAACGTGGCGCTTGTGTGGTGGCTCGGGCTTCGCCCTCGCCCGCAGCTCGCCCTGCGGGCTCGCATCACTCGGCCTCCGGCCTCGTGAAATTACTTAGGAGGGGGGGGTCAAAAAGAGGGGGGGGAGCTCGGCCTTCGGCCTCGCCCCGCAGCTCGGCCTGCGGCCTCGCGGGCGGACTTTCCTTTTGGCCTTTGGCCTCTGGCTGCGCCAAGTTACTTAGGGGCCCGTTTGTATGAATTTTGTATGAAGGTGAAATATACATGTATGGCGGCCATCTTGAATTTTGAAAAAAATAAAAAAACAAATGACGCTCTTCAAATTGCTTATAATCTTCTATATTATGGAAAAAAAATCACACCCCTAACCCCAACCGTTTTCGCAGGCCGTACCCCTTCCACATCAGGTTTCTGCAGATCTTCAAATTTCAGATTTTTCTGGTACTCACTGGAGCACCCTCTATACGACCACACATCAACCTAAACCCCACCAACCCCGCAACAGGGCAAACAACTATGTCAATCAGTGAGTGAGTGGTATTGTAGGTTTATATATTATAATTATAACTAGCCTTTCGGGCGCTGCGCGGGCTGCAAGCAGCCCGCGGTCTTTCGTGCGGCTGTTGAGGTAGGCTAAAATATGTTTCCAGTTCAGAAAATGGGTTATTTTGTATGGAGGAAAATTGTCCTTGTATGGCGGCCATCTTGGATTTTGAAAAAAAATAAAAAACAAATGACGATCGTCAAATTGCTTACAACCCCCTATATTTTGGAAAAAAAATCACGCCCCTAACTCCAACCGTTTTCGCAGGCCGTACCCCTTCCACATCAGGTTTCTGCAAATCCTCAAATGTCAGATTTTTCTGGTACTCACTGGAGCACCCTCTATACGACCACACATAAACCTAAACCCCACCAACCCCGCAACAGGGCAAACAACTATGTCAATCAGTCAGTCAGTCAGTGAGTGGTATTGTAGGTTTATATATTATAACTAGCTTTTCGGGCGCTGCGCGGGCTGCAAGCAGCCCGCGGTTCATCGTGGGGCTGTTGAGGTAGGCTAAGATATGTTTCCAGTTCAGAAAATGGGTAAGTTTGTATGGAGGAAAATTGTCCTTGTATGGCGGCCATCTTGGATTTTGAAAAAAATAAAAAAACAAATGACGCTCGTCAAATTGCTTATAATCTTCTACATTATGGAAAAAAAATCACGCCCCTAGCCTTAACCGTTTTTGCAGGACGTACCCCTTCCACATCAGGTTTCTGCAGATCCTCAAATGTCAGATTTTTCTGGTACTCCATTTAGCACCCTCTATACAACCACACATCAACCTAAACCCCACCAACCCCGCAACAGGGCAAACAACTATGTCAATGAGTCAGTCAGTGAGTGAGTGGTAATGTAGGTTTATATATTATAACTAGCTTTTCGGGCGCTGCGCGGGCTGCAAGCAGCCCGCGGTTTTTCGTGCGGCTGTTGAGGTAGGCTAAAAAATGTTTCCAGTTTAGAAAATGGGTAAAAACTGCAGTCAGTAAAGGAAACATCAAAATAAGTGTGGAGGCGGCCATCTTGGATCCAAAATCTGAATTTAGTTTCGAGTTCCGCGGGGTGCTTTACCCCCACATGCAAAATTTCAGACCCCTACGAAGTCCCAGTGAGACGTTATGAACGAAAAAAGTGAAATTTTCTAAAATCCAGACGCCATCTTGAATTCCAAAAAAAATATTAAATTTGGATTTTTGGGCTCAAACTACATATAGATATCGATTTTCAGCCAAATCACAAGCAGTTGACTTTCGGCGGCCATCTTGGATTTTCAAAAATTAAAAAAAATTGGACTGCGCTTGGGGAAGTGGCTCGGGCTTCGCCCTCGCCCGCAGCTCGCCCTACGGGCTCGCGACACTCGGCCTCCGGCCTCGTGAAAATTACTTATGGGGAGGGGGGGGAAGGGGGGGGGGCTGTGGGAGTGGCTCGGGCTTCGCCCTCGCCCGCAGCTCGCCCTTCGGGCTCGCATCGCTCGGCCTCCGGCCTCGTGAAGATTACTTAGGGGGGATCCAAGGGGGAGGGGGGAGTGGCTCGGGCTTCGCCCTCGCCCGCAGCTCGGCCTGCGGCCTCGCGGGGGTGGCCTTGCTTTTGGCTTTTGGCCTCTGACTGCGCCTAGTTACTTGGGGCTGCCGTTTGTATGAAATTTGTATGGAGGAAAATTGTCCTTGTATGGCGGCCATCTTGAATTTTGAAAAAAAGAAAAAAACAAGTGACGGTCGTCAAATTGCTTGCAACCCCCTACATTTCGGAAAAAAAATTACACCCCTAACCCCAACCGTCTTCGCAGGCCGTACCCCTTCCACATCAGATTTCCGCAGATCCTCAAATGTCAGATTTTTCTGGTACTCACTGGAGCACCCTCTATACGACCGCACATCAACCTAAACCCCACCAACCCCGCAACAGGGCAAACAACTCTGTCAGTGAGTGAGTCAGTGGTATTGTAGGTTTATATATTATAATATAACTAGCTTTTCGGGCGCTGCGCGGGCTGCAAGCAGCCCGCGGTTCATCGTGGGGCTGTTGATATAGGCTAAGATATGTTTCCAGTTCAGAAAATGGGTAAGTTTTTATGGAGGACTATTGTCGTTGTATGGCGGCCATCTTGAATTTTGAAAAAAATAAAAAAACAAATGACGGTCGTCAAATTGCTTACAACCTCCTACATTTTGGAAAAAAAATCACACCCCTAACCCTAACCGTTTTCGCAGGCCGTACCCCTTCCACATCAGGTTTCTGCAAATCCTCAAATGTCAGATTTTTCTGGTACTCACTGGGGCACCCTCTATACGACCACACATCAACCTAAACCCCACCAACCCCGCAACAGGGCAAACAACTATGTCAATCAGTGAGTGAGTCAGTGAGTGGTAATGTAGGTTTATATATTTACTAGCTTTTCGGGCGCTGCGCGGGCTGCAGGCAGCCCGCGGTCTTTCGTGCGGCTGTTGAGGTAGGCTAAAATATGTTTCAGTTCAGAAAATGGGTAAGTTTGTATGGAGGAAAATTTTCCTTGTATGGCAGCCATCTTGGATTTTGAAAAAAAATAAAAAACAAATGACGCTCGTCAAATTGCTTACAACCCCTCACATTTTGGAAAAAAAATCACGCCCCCAACCCCAACCGTTTTTGCAGGCCGTACCCCTTACACATCAGGTTTTTGCAGATCCTCAAATGTCAGATTTTTCTGGTACTCACTGGAGCACCCTCTATACGACCACACATCAACCTAAACACCACCAACCCCGCAACAGGGCAAACAACTATGTCAATCAGTGAGTCAGTCAGTCAGTGGTAATGTAGGTTTATATAAATTATATTATAACTAGTGTTTCGGGTGCTGCGCGTGCTGCACGCAGCACGCGGTTTTTCGTGCAACTGTTGAGGAAGGCTAAAGAACATGTCCAGTTGAGAAAATGGGTAAGAATCGCAGTCTGTTGAGGAAACATGAAAAAATGTGTGGGTGGCCATCTTGGATCCAAAATCTGATTGCAGTTTCGGGTTCCACGGGGTGCTTTACTCTAGTAAAGCAAATTTCAGACCCCTATGAAGTCCCAGTGAGACGATACTAACGAAATAATTTTAATTTTCTGAAATCCAGACGCCATCTTGGATTTCAAAAAAAAAATTAAATTTGGATTTTTTGGCCCAAAATACATATAGATATTGATTTTCAGCCTAATCGTAAGCACTTGACTTTCGGCGGCCATCTTGGATTTCCAAAAAAAAAAAACGCATAGCTTGGTGGGAGTGGCTCGGGCTTCGCCCTCGCCCGCAGCTCGCCCTACGGGCTCGCATCACTCGGCCTACGGCCTCGTGACAATTACTTGGGGGGGGGGGTCAAAAAGGGGGGGAGGGGAGCTCGGCCTTTGGCCTCGCTCCGCAGCTCGGCCTGCGGCCTCGCAAGGGGGCTCCGCCTTCGGCCTTCGGCCTCAGGCTGCGTCAAGTTACTTTGGGGGGGCCGTATGTATGATATTTGTATGGAGAACAATTGTCCTTGTATGGCGGCCATCTTGAATTTTGAAAAAAATCAAAAAACAAATGACAGTCGTCAAGTTGCTTACAACCCCCTACATTTTGGGAAAAAAATCACGCCCCTAACCCCAACCGTTTTCGCAGGCCGTACCCCTTCCACATCAGGATCTGGTGATCTTCAAAGTTTCGGATTTTTCTGGTTGGTTTCAAAACACCCTGTACACGATGGTATAACATTTGTGACACCTGTCAGTCGGGAACAGGTCAAACAATTATGTCAATCAGTGAGTCAGTGGTAAGTGTAGCTATATATAATATAACTAGCTTTTCGGGCGCTGCGCGGGCTGCAAGCAGCCCGCGGTCTTTCGTGCGGCTGTTGAGGTAGGGTAAGACATGTTTCCAGTTCAGAAAATGGGTAAAAATTGCAGTCAGTAAAGGAAACATCATAATGTGTGGGGGCGGCCATCTTGGATCCAAAATCGGAATGCAGTTTCGAGTTCCGCGGGGTGCTTTACCCCCACATGCAAAATTTCAGACCCCTACGAAGTCCCAGTGAAACGTTATAAACGAAATAAGTTTAATTTTCTAAAATCCAGACGCCATTTTGGATTCCAAAAAAAATATTGAATTTAGGTTTTTGGGGTCAAATTTCATATAGATATCGATTTTCAGCCAAATCGCAAGCTGTTGACTTTCGGCGGCCATATTGGATTTCCAAAAAAAAAAACAAAACGCTGCACTTTGTGATAGTGGCTCGGGCTTCGCCCTCGCCCGCAGCTCGCCCTTCGGGCTCGCATCACTCGGCCTGCGGCCTCGTAAAAATTACTTGGGGGGAGGGGTGGTCAAAGGTGGGGGGGGGGAGCTCGGGCTTCGCCCTCGCTCCGCAGCTCGGCCTGCGGCCTCGCAGGGGGGCTTCGCGCCAGGTTACTTGGAATGTTTGTATGAAATTTGTATGGAGGGAAATTGTCCATGTATGGCGGCCATCTTGAATTTCGAAAAAAAATAAAAAACAAATGACGGTCGTCAAATTGCTTATAATCTTCTACATTATGGAAAAAAATCACACCCCTAACCCCAACCGTTTTCGCAGGCCGTACCCCTTCCACATCAGGTTTCTGCAAATCCTCAAATGTCAGATTTTTTTGGTACTCACTGGAGCACCCTCTATACGACCACACATCAACCTAAACCCCACCTACCCCGCAACAGGGCAAACAACCATGTCAATCAGTGAGTGAGTGAGTGGTATTGTAGGTTTATATATTATAACTAGCTTTTCGGGCGCTGCGCGGGCTGCAAGCAGCCCGCGGTCTTTCGTGCGGCTGTTGAGGTAGGGTAAGACATACTTCCAGTTCAGAAAATGGGTAAATTTGTATGGAGGAAAATTGTCCTCGTATGGCGGCCATCTTGGATTTTGAAAAAAATCAAAAAACAAATGACGCTCGTCAAATTGCTCACAATTCCCTACATTTCTGAAAAAAAATCACGCCCTAACCCTAACCGTTTTTGCAGGCCGTACCCCTTCCACATCAGCTTTCCGCAAATCCTCAAATGTCAGATTTTTCTGGTACTCACTGGAGCACCCTCTGTACGACGACACATCAACCTAAACCCCACCAACCCCGCAACAGGGCAAACAACTATGTCAATCAGTGAGTGAGTCAGTCAGTGGTAATGTAGGTTTATATATTAATAATATAACTAGCTTTTCGGGCGCTGCGCGGGCTGCAAGCAGCCCGCGGTTTTTCGTGCGTCTGTTGAGGTAGGGTTAGACATGTTTCCAGTTCAGAAAATGGGTAAAAACTGCAGTCAGTAAAAGAAACATCAAAATATGTGTGGGGGCGGCCATCTTGGATCCAAAAACTGATTGCAGTTTTGAGTTCCGCGAGGTGCTTTACCCCCATGTACAAAATTTCAGACCCCGACGAAGTCCCAGTGAGACGTTATAAACGAAGTAAGTTTAATTTTCTAAAACCTAGACGCCATCTTGGATTCCAAAAAACATATTGAATTTAGGTTTTTGGGGTCAAATTACATATAGATATCGATTTTCAGCCAAATCGCAAGCAGTTGACTTTCAGCCGCCATCTTGGATTTAAAAAAAAAAAAAGACGCTGCTCTATGTGATAGTGGCTCGGGCTTCGCCCTCGCCCGCAGCTCGCCCTTCGGGCTCGCATCGCTCGGCCTGCGGCCTCGTGAAAATTACTTGTAGGGGGGGGGGGGTCAAAGGGGGGGGGGGAGAGCTCGGGCTTCGCCCTCGCTCCGCAGCTCGGCCTGCGGCCTCGCGGGGACGCTTCGCTGCGCCACTTGGGAGTTACTTGGGAGGCCGTTTGTACGAAATTTGTATGGAGGGGAATTGTCCATGTATGGCGGCCATCTTGAATTTTGAAAAAAATCAAAAAACAAATGACGGTCGTCAAATTGCTTATAATCTTCTACATTATGGAAAAAAAATCACGCCCCTAACCTTAATAGTTTTTGCAGGCCAAACCCCTTCCACATCAGGTTTCTGCAAATCTTCAAATGTCAGATTTTTCTGGTACTCACTGGAGCACCCTCTATACGACCACACATCAACCCAAACCCCACCAACCCCGCAACAGGGCAAACAACTATGTCAATCAGTGAGTCAGTCAGTGGTATTGTAGGTTTATATATTATAATATAACTAGCTTTTCGGGCGCTGCGCGGGCTGCAAGCAGCCCGCGGTTTTTCGTGCAGCTTTTGAGGTAGGGTAACACATGTTTCCAGTTCTGAAAATGGGTAAAAACTGCAGTCAGTTTGGGAAACATCAAAATATGTGTGGGGGCGGCCATCTTGGATCTAAAATTTGATTCCAGTTCCGAGAACCACGGGGTGCTTTACCCCCACGTGCAAAATTTCAGAACCCTACGAAGTTCCAGTGAGACGTTATAAAGGAAATAATTTTAATTTTCTTAAATCCAGACGCCATCTTGGATTCCAAAAAAAAAAAAAAAATTAAGATTTTCGGCTCAGAATACATATAGATATCGATTTTCAGCCAAATCGCAAGCAGTTGACTTTCGGCGGCCATCTTGGATTTCCTGACGCGAAAAGACGCTGCGCTTTGTGATATTGGCTCGGGCTTCGCCCTCGCCCGCAGTTCGCCCTTCGGGCTCGCATCACTCGGCCTGCGGCCTCGTGAAAATTGCTTGAGGGGGGGGGGGGGGGTCAAAGGAGGGAGGGAGCTCGGGCTTCGCCCTCGTTCCGCAGCTCGGCCTGCGGCCTCGCGTGTGGGCTTCGCCTTCGGCCTTCGGCCTCAGGCTGCGCCGAGTTGCCGTTTGTATGAAATTTGTATGGAGGGGAATTGTCCATGTATGGCGGCCATCTTGGATTTAAAAAAAAATAAAAAAACAAATGACGCTCGTAAATTGCTAACAACCCCCCACATTCTGGAAAAAAAATCACACCCCTAACCCCAACCGTTTTTGCAGGCCGTACCCCTTCCACATCAGGTTTCCGCAGATCCTCAAATGTCAGATTTTTCTGGTACTCACTGGAGCACCCTCTATACGTCTACACATCAACCTAAACCCCACCAACCCCGCAACAGGGCAAACAACTCTGTCAGTGAGTGAGTGAGTGAGTCAGTGGTAATGTAGGTTTATATATTATAACTAGCTTTTCGGGCGCTGCGCGGGCTGCAAGCAGCCCGCGGTTCATCGTGGGGCTGTTGAGGTAGGCTAAGATATGTTTCCAGTTCAGAAAATGGGTAAGTTTGTATCGAGGAAAATTGTCCTTGTATGGCGGCCATCTTGGATTTTGAAAAAAATCAAAAAACAAATGACGGTCGTCAAATTGCTTATAATCTTCTACATTATGGAAAAAAAATCACACCCCTAACCTCAACCGTTTTCGCAGGCCGTACCCCTTCCACATCAGGTTTCCGCAGATCCTCAAATGTCAGATTTTTCTGGTACTCACTAGAGCACCCTCTATACGACCACACATCAACCTAAACCCCACCAACCCCGCAACAGGGCAAACAACTATGTCAATCAGTGAGTCAGTCAGTGGTATTGTAGGTTTATATATTATAACTAGCTTTTCGGGCGCTGCGCGGGCTGCAAGCAGCCCGCGGTTCATCGTGGGGCTGTTGAGATAGGCTAAGATATGTTTCCAGTTCAGAAAATGGGTAAGTTTGTATGGAGGACAATTGTCGTTGTATGGCGGCCATCTTGAATTTCGAAAAAAATAAAAAAACAAATGACGGTCGTCAAATTGCTTACAACCCCCTACATTTTGAAAAAAAAATCACACCCCTAACCCTAACCGTTTTCGCAGGCCGTACCCCTTCCACATCAGGTTTCTGCAAATCCTCAAATGTCAGATTTTTCTGGTACTCACTGGAGCACCCTCTATACGACCACACATAAACCTAAACCCCACCAACCCCGCAACAGGGCAAACAACTATGTCAATCAGTCAGTGAGTGGTATTGTAGGTTTATATATTATAATATTATAACTAGCTTTTCGGGCGCTGCGCGGGCTGCAAGCAGCCCGCGGTTTTACGTCGAGCTATTGGGGTGGGCTAAATAACATGTCCAGTTGAGAAAATGGGTAAGGTTGTATGGAGGAAAATTGTCCTTGTATGGCGCCCATCTTGGATTTTGAAAAAAATCAAAAAACAAATGACGGTCGTCAAATTGCTTATAATCTTCTACATTATGGAAAAAAAATCACGCCCCTAACCTTAACCGTTTTTGCAGGCCATACCCCTTCCACATCAGGTTTCCGCAAATCCTCAAATGTCAGATTTTTCTGGTACTCACTGGAGCATCCTCTATACGACCCTACATCAACCTAAACCCCACCGACCCCGCAACAGGGCAAACAACTATGTCAATCAGTGAGTCAGTGGTAATGTAGGTTTATATATTATAACTAGCTTTTCGGGCGCTGCGCGGGCTGCAAGCAGCCCGCGGTTCATCGTGGGGCTGTTGAGGTAGGCTAAGATATGTTTCCAGTTCAAAAAATGGGTAAGTTTGTATGGAGGAAAATTGTCCTTGTATGGCGGCCATCTTGAATTTTGGAAAAAATAAAAAAACAAATAACGGTCGTCAAATTGCTTACAACCCCCTACATTTTGAAAAAAAAATCACACCCCTAACCCCAACCGTTTTGGCAGGCCGTACCCCTTCCACATCAGGTTTCTGCAAATCCTCAAATGTCAGATTTTTCTTGTACTCACTGGAGCACCCTCTATACGACCACACATCAACCTAAACCCCACCAACCCCGAAACAAGGCAAACAACTCTGTCAGTGAGTGAGTGAGTGAGTGGTAATGTAGGTTTATATATTATAATAACTAGCTTTTCGGGCGCTGCGCGGGCTGCAAGCAGCCCGCGGTTCATCGTGGGGCTGTTGAGATAGGCTAAGATATGTTTCCAGTTCAGAAAATGGGTAAGTTTGTATGGAGGACAATTGTCGTTGTATGGCGGCCATCTTGAATTTTGAAAAAAATAAAAAAACAAATGACGGTCGTCAAATTGCTTACAACCCCCTACATTTTAAAAAAAAAATCACACCCCTATCTCTAACCGTTTTCGCAGGCCGTACCCCTTCCACATCAGGTTTCTGCAAATCCTCAAATGTCAGATTTTTCTGGTACTCACTGGAGCACCCTCTATACGACCGCACATCAATCTAAACCCCACCAACCCCGCAACAGGGCAAACAACTATGTCAATGAGTCAGTCAGTGAGTGAGTGGTAATGTAGGTTTATATATTATAATATAACTAGCTTTTCGGGCGCTGCGCGGGCTGCAAGCAGCCCGCGGTTCATCGAGGGGCTGTTGAGGTAGGCTAAGATATGTTTCCAGTTCAGAAATTGGGTAAGTTTGTATGGAGGAAAATTGTCCTTGTATGGCGGCCATCTTGGATTTTAAAAAAAATCAAAAAACAAATGACGGTCGTCAAATTGCTTATAATCTTCTACATTATGGAAAAAAAATGACGCCCCTAGCCTCAACCGTCTTTGCAGGCCGTACCCCTTCCACATCAGGTTTCCGCAGATCCTCAAATGTCAGATTTTTCTGGTACTCACTGGAGCACCCTCTATACGACCACACATCAACCTAAACCCCACCAACCCCGCAACAGGGCAAACAACTATGTCAATCAGTGAGTGAGTGGTATTGTAGGTTTATATATTATAACTAGCTTTTCGGGCGCTGCGCGGGCTGCAAGCAGCCCGCGGTCTTTCGTGCGGCTGTTGAGGTAGGCTTAAATATGTTTCCAGTTCAGAAAATGGGTAAAAACTGCAGTCAGTATGGGAAACATCAAAATATGTGTGGGGGCGGCCATCTTGGATCTAAAATTTGATTCCAATTCCGAGTACCGCGGGGTGCTTTACCCCCACATGCAAAATTTCAGACCCCTACGAAGTCCCAGTGAGACGTTATAAACGAAGTTAGTTTAATTTTCTAAAGTCCAGACGCCATCTTGGATTCCAAAAAAAATATTGAATTTAGATTTTTGGGGTCAAATTACATATAGATATCGATTTTCAGCCAAATCGCAAGCAGTTGACTTTCGGCAGCCATCTTGGATTTCCAAAAAAAAAAAAGACGCTGCTCTTTGTGATAGTGGCTCGGGCTTAGCCCTCGCCCGCAGCTCGCCCTTCGGGCTCGCGTCACTCGGCCTGCGGCCTCGTGAAAACTACTTGTAGGGGGGGGGGGGGTCAAAGTGGGGGGGGGGGGGAGGGAGAGCTCGGGCTTCGCCCTCGCTCCGCAGCTCGGCCTACGGCCTCGCGAGGGCGCTTCGCCTTCGGCCTTCGGCCTCAGGCTGCGCCAAGTTACTTGGAATGTTTGTATGAAATTTGTATGGAGGGAAATTGACCATGTATGGCGGCCATCTTGAATTTCGAAAAAAAACAAAAAACAAATGACGGTCGTCAAATTGCTTATAATCTTCTACATTATGGAAAAAAAATCACGCCCCTAACCTTAACCGTTTTTGCAGGCCGTACCCCTTCCACATCAGGTTTCCGCAGATCCTCAAATGTCAGATTTTTCTGGTACTCACTGGGGCACCCTCTATACGACCACACATCAACCTAAACCCCACCAACCCCGCAACAGGGCAAACAACTATGTCAATCAGTCAGTGAGTGAGTGGTATTGTAGGTTTATATATTATAACTAGCTTTTCGGGCGCTGCGCGGGCTGCAAGCAGCCCGCGGTTCATCGTGGGGCTGTTGAGGTAGGCTAAGATATATTTCCAGTTCAGAAAATGGGTTAGTTTGTATGGAGGAAAATTGTCGTTGTATGGCGGCCATCTTGGATTTTGAAAAAAGTAAAAAAACAAATGACGGTCGTCAAATTGCTTACAACCCTTCACATTCTGGAAAAAAAATCACGCCCCTAACCCCAACCGTTTTCGCAGGCCGTACCTCTTCCACATCAGGTTTCTGCAAATCCTCAAATGTCAGATTTTTCTGGTACTCACTGGAGCACCCTCTATACGACCACACATCAACCTTAACCCCACCAACCCCGCAACAGGGCAAACAACTATGTCAATCAGTCAGTGAGTCAGTCAGTGGTAATGTAGGTTTATATATTATAATATAACTAGCTTTTCGGGCGCTGCGCGGGCTGCAAGCAGCCCGCGGTCTTTCGTGCGGCTGTTGAGGTAGGGTAAGACATGTTTCCAGTTCAGTAAATGGGTAAAAACTGCAGTCAGTATGGGAAACATCAAAATATGTGTGGGGGCGGCCATCTTGAATCTAAAATTTGATTCCAGTTCCGAGTACCGCGGTGTGCTTTACCCCCACATGCAAAATTTCAGACCCCTACGAAGTTCCAGTGAGACGTTATAAACGAAATAAGTGAAATTTTGTAAAATCTAGACGCCATCTTGGATTCCAAAAAAAATATTAAATTTGAATTTTTGGGCTCAAACTTCATATAGATATCGATTTTCAGCCAAATCGCAAGCAGTTGACTTTCGGAGGCCATCTTGGATTTTCAAAAATTAAAAAAATTTGACTGCGCTTGGGGAAGTGGCTCGGGCTTCGCCCTCGCCCACGGCTCGCCCTTTGGGCTCGCGTGACTCGGCCTCCGGCCTCGTGAAAATTACTTGCGGGGGGGGGGGGGGTAAAAAGGGGGGGAGCTGTGGTAGTGGCTCGGGCTTCGCCCTCGCCCGCAGCTCGCCCTTCGGGCTCGCATCACTCGGCCTCCGGCCTCGTAAATATTACTTAGGGGGGGGGGGGTCCAAGGGGGAGGGAGTGGCTCGGGCTTCGCCCTCGCCCGCAGCTCGGCCTGCGGCCTCGCGGGGGTGGCCTTTGCTTTTGGCGTTTGGCCTCTGGCTGCGCCTAGTTACTTGGGGGCCGTTTGTATGAATTTTGTATGAAGGTGAATTGTACATGTATGGCGGCCATCTTGAATTTTGAAAAAAGTCAGAAAACAAATGACGGTCGTCAAATTGCTTGCAACCCCCTACATTTTGGAAAAAAAATCACGCCCCCCACCCCAACCGTTTTCGCAGGCCGTACCCCTTCCACATCAGGTTTCTGCAAATCCTCAAATGTCAGATTTTTCTGGTACTCACTGGGGCACCCTCTATACGACCACACATCAACCTAAACCCCACCTACCCGGCAACAGGGCAAACAACTATGTCAGTGAGTGAGTGAGTGGTAATGTAGGTTTATATATTATAATATAATTATAACTAGCTTTTCGGGCGCTGCGCGGGCTGCAAGCAGCCCGCGGTCTTTCGTGCGGCTGTTGAGACAGGCTAAAATATGTTTCCAGTTCAGAAAATGCTTAAGTTTGTATGGAGGAAAATTGTCCATGTATGGCGGCCATCTTGGATTTTGAAAAAAAAACAAAAAACAAATGACGGTTGTCAAATTGCTTATAATCTTCTACATTATGGAAAAAAAATCACGCCCCTTACCTTAATAGTTTTTGCAGGCCGTACCCCTTCCACATCAGGTTTCCGCAGATCTTCAAATGTCAGATTTTTCTGGTACTCACTGGAGCACCTACTATACGCCCGCACATCAACCCAAACCCCACCAACCCCGCAACAGGGCAAACAACTATGTCAATCAGTCAGTGAGTCAGTGGTATTGTAGGTTTATATATTATAATATAACTAGCTTTTCGGGCGCTGCGCGGGCTGCAAGCAGCCCGCGGTCTTTCGTGCGGCTGTTGAGGTAGAGTAAGACATGTTTCCAGTTCAGAAAATGGGTAAAAACTGCAGTCAGTATGGGAAACATCAAAATATCTGTGGGGGCGGCCATCTTGGATCTAAAATTTGATTTCAGTTCCGAGTACCGCGGGGTGATTTACCCCCACATGCAGAATTTCAGACCCCTACGAAGTCCCAGTGAGACGTTATAAACGAAATAAGTTTAATTTTCTAAAATCCAGACGCCATCTTGGATTCCAAAAAAAATAATGAATTTAGGTTTCTGGGGTCAAATTACTTATAGATATCGATTTTCATCCAAATCGCAAACAGTTGACTTTCGGCGGCCATCTTGGATTTCCAAAAAAAAAAAGACGTTGCGCTTTGTGGTAGTGGCTCGGGCTTCGCCCTCGCCCGCAGCTCGCCCTTCGGGCTCGCATCACTCGGCCTGCGGCCTCGTAAAAATTACTTGTGGGGAGGTCAAAGGGGGGGGTGGGGGGAGCTCGGGCTCCGCCCTCGCTTGACAGCTCGGCCTGCGGCCTCGCGGGGGCGCTTCGCCTTCGGCCTTCGGCCTCAGGCTTCGCCAAGTTACTTGGGGGGCCGTTTGTATGAAATTTGTATGGAGGAAATTTGTCCTAGTATGGTGGCCATCTTGGATTTTGAAAAAAATCAAAAAACAAATGACGGTCGTCAAATTGCTTATAATCTTCTACATTATGAAAAAAAAATCACGGCCCTAACCTTAACCGTTTTTGCAGGCTATACCCCTTACTCATCAGGTTTCCGCAGATCCTCAAATGTCAGATTTTTCTGGTACTCACTGGAGCACCCTCTGTACGACCACACATCAACCTAAACCCCACCAACCCCGCAACAGGGCAAACAACTATGTCAATCAGTCAGTCAGTCAGTGGTAATGTAGGTTTATATATTATAACTAGCTTTTCGGGCGCTGCGCGGGCTGCAAGCAGCCCGCGGTCTTTCGTGCGGCTGTTGAGGTTGCCTAAGACATGTTTCCAGTTCAAAAAATGGGTAAAAACTGCAGTCAATTAAGGAAACATCAAAACATGTGTGGGGGGGCCATCTTGGATCCAAAATCTGAATCCAGTTTCGAGTTCCGCGGGGTGCTTTACCCCCACATGCAAAATTTCAGACCGCTACGAAGTCCCAGTGAGACGTTATAAACGAAATAAGTTTAATTTTTTAAAGTCCAGACGCCATCTTGGATTCCAAAAAAAAATATTAAATTTGGGTTTTTGGGGTCAAATTACATATAGATATCGATTTTCAGCCAAATCGCAAGCAGTTGACTTTCGGCGGCCATCTTGGATTTCCAAAAAAAAAAAAAAGACGCTGCGCTTTGTGATAGTGGCTCGGGCTTCGCCCTCGCCCGCAGCTCGCCCTTCGGGCTCGCATCATTCGGCCTGCGGCCTCGTGAAAATTACTTGTAGGGGGGGGTCAAAGGGGGGGAGGGGGAGGGGGAGCTCGGGCTTCGCCCTCGCTTCGCAGCTCGGCCTGCGGCCTCGCGGGGGCGCTTTGCCTTCGGCCTCCGGCCTCAGGCTGCGCCAAGTTACTTGGGGGGCCGTTTGTATGAAATTTGTATGGAGGAAAATTGGCCTTGTATGGCAGCCATCTTGGATTTTGAAAAAAGTCAAAAAACAAATGACGCTCGTCAAATTGCCCACAACCCCCTACATTTTGGAAAACAAATCACGCCCCTAACCCAAACCGTTTTCGCAGGCCGTACCCCTTCCACATCAGGTTTCTGCAGATCCTCAAATGTCAGATTTTTCTGGTACTCACTGGAGCACCCTCTATACGACCACACATCAACCTAAATCCCACCAACCCCGCAACAGGGCAAACAACTATGTCAGTCAGTCAGTCAGTGGTAATGTAGGTTTATATATTATAACTAGCTTTTCGGGCGCTGCGCGGGCTGCAAGCAGCCCGCGGTTCATCGTGGGGCTGTTGAGGTAGGCTAAGATATGTTTCCAGTTCAGAAAATGGGTAAGTTTGTATGGAGGACAATTGTCGTTGTATGGCGGCCATCTTGAATTTTGGAAAAAATAAAAAAACAAATGACGGTCGTCAAATTGCTTACAACTCCCTACATTTTGGAAAAAAAATTACACCCCTAACCCTAACCGTTTTTGCAGGCCGTACCCCTTCCACATCAGGTTTCTGCAAATCTTCAAATGACAGATTTTTCTGGTACTCACTGGAGCACCCTCTATACGACCGCACATCAACCGAAACCCCACCAACCCCGCAACAGGGCAAACAACTATGTCAATCAGTGAGTGAGTCAGTCAGTGGTAATGTAGGTTTATATATTATTTATATATTATAACTAGCTTTTCGGGCGGTGCGCGGGCTGCAAGCAGCCCGCGGTTCATCGTGGGGCTGTTGAGATAGGCTAAGATATGTTTCCAGTTCAGAAAATGGGTAAGTTTGTATGGAGGACAATTGTCGTTGTATGGCGGCCATCTTGAATTTTGAAAAAAATAAAAAATCAAATGACAGTCGTCAAATCGCTTATAATCTTCTACATTATGGAAAAAAAATCACACCCCTAACCCCAACCGTTTTCGCAGGCCGTACCCCTTCCACATCAGGTTTCCGCAAATCCTCAAATGTCAGATTTTTCTGGTACTCCATTTAGAACCCTCTATACAACCGCACATCAACCTAAACCCCACCACCCTCGCAACAGGGCAAACAACTATGTCAATGAGTCAGTCAGTGAGTGAGTGGTAATGTAGGTTTATATAATATAATATATTATAATTATAATATAATACTAGCTTTTCGGGCGCTGCGCGGGCTGCAAGCAGCCCGCGGTTCATCGTGGGGCTGTTGAGGTAGGCTAAAATATGTTTCCAGTTCAAAAAATGGGTAAGTTTGTATGAGGAGAAATTGTCCTTGTATGGCGGCCATCTTGGATTTTGAATAAAAATAAAAAACAAATGACGATCGTCAAATTGCTTATAATCCCCTACATTTCAAAAAAAAAATCACACCCCTAACCTCAACCGTTTTCGCAGGCCGTACCCCTTTCACATCAGGTTTCCGCAGATCCTCAAATGTCAGATTTTTCTGGTACTCACTGGAGCACCCTCTATACGACCGCACATCAACCTAAACCCCACCAACACCGCAACAGGGCAAACAACTATGTCAATCAGTCAGTGAGTCAGTGGTATTGTAGGTTTATATAACTAGCTTTTCGGGCGCTGCGCGGGCTGCAAGCAGCCCGCGGTCTTTCGTACGGCTGTTGAGGTAGGGTAAGACATGTTTCCAGTTCAGAAAATGGGTAAAAACTGCAGTCAGTAAAGGAAACATCAAAATATGTGTGGGGGCGGCCATCTTGGATCGAAAATCTGATTCCAGTTCCGAGTTCCTCGGGGTGCGTTACCCCAACATGCAAAATTTCAGACCCCTACGAAGTCCCAGTGAGACGTTATAAACGAAATAAGTTTAATTTTATAAAATCCAGACGCCATCTTGGATCCAAAAAAAAATATTGAATTTAGGTTTTTGGGGTCAAATTACATATAGATATCGATTTTCAGCCAAATCGCAAGCAGTTGACGTTCGGCGGCCATCTTGGATTTCCAATAAAATAAAAACATCTCTGCGCTTTGTGATATTGGCTCGGGCTTCGCCCTCGCCCGCAGCTCGCCCTGCGGGCTCGCATCACTCGGCCTACGGCCTCGTGAAAATTGCTTGAGGGGGGGGGGTCAAAGGCGGGGGGGGAGCTCGGGCTTCGCCCTCGCTCCGCAGCTCGGCCTGCGGCCTCGCGTGTAAGCTTCGCCTTCGGCCTTCGGCCTCAGGCTGCGCCGAGTTGCCGTTTGTATGAAATTTGTATGGAGGGAAATTGTCCATGTATGGCGGCCATCTTGGATTTTGAAAAAAAACAAAAAACAAATGACGCTCGTCAAATTGCTTACAACCCCCTGCATTTTGGAAAAAAAATCACGCCCCCAACCCCATCCATCTTCGCAGGCCGTACCCCTTCCACGTCACGTTTCTGCAGATCCTCAAATGTCAGATTTTTCTGGTACTCACTGGAGCACCCTCTATACGACCACACATCAACCTTAACCCCACCAACCCCGCAACAGGGCAAACAACTATGTCAGTGAGTGAGTGAGTGGTAATGTAGGTTTATATATTATAATATAACTAGCTTTTCGGGCGTTGCGCGGGCTGCAAGCAGCCCGCGGTCTTTCGTGCGGCTGTTGAGGTAGGGTAAGACATGTTTCCAGTTCAGAAAATGGGTAAAAATTGCAGTCAGTAAAGGAAACATCATAATATGTGTGGGGGCGGCCATCTTGGATTCAAAATCAGAATGCAGTTTCGAGTTCCGCAGGGTGCTTTACCCCAACATGCAAAATTTCAGACCCCTACGAAGTCCCAGTGAGACGTTATAAACGAAATAAATTTAATTTTCTAAAACCCAGACGCCATCTTGGATTTCAAAAAAAAAGTTGAATTTGGATTTTTGGGGTTAAAACACATATAAATATTGATTTTCAGCCAAATCAGAGGCAGTTGACTTCCGGCGCCATCTTGGATTTCCAAAAAAAAAAATTCAAGACTCAACGCTTGGTGATGGTGGCTCGGGCTTCGCCCTCGCCCGCAGCTCGCCCTTCGGGCTCGCATCGCTCGGCCTGCGGCCTCGTGAAAATTACTTAGGGTTGGGGGGGGGGGTTAAAGGGGGGGGGGAGCTCGGCCTTCGGCCTCGCTCGGCAGCTCGGCCTGCGGCCTCGCGTGGGGGCGTCGCCTAGTTACTTGGGAGTGCGGTTTGTATGAAATTTGTATGGGGAGAAATTGTGCATGTATGGCGGCCATCTTGGATTTTAAAAAAAATAAAAAAACAAATGACGCTCGTCAAATTGCTCACAACCCCCTACATTTTGGAAAAAAAATCACGCCCCCAACCCCAACCGTCTTCGCAGGCCGTACCCCTTCCACATCAGGTTTCCGCAGATCCTCAAATGTCAGATTTTTCTGGTACTCACTGGAGCACCCTCTATACGACCACACATCAACCTAAGCCCCACCATCCCCGCAACAGGGCAAACAACTATGTCAGTGAGTGAGTGAGTGGTAATGTAGGTTTATATATTATAATATAACTAGCTTTTCGGGCGCTGCGCGGGCTGCAAGCAGCCCGCGGTCTTTCGTGCGGCTGTTGAGGTAGGCTAAATAACCTGTCCAGTTGAGAAAATGGGTAAAAACTGCAGTCAGTAAGGAAAACATAAAAAATGTGTGGGCGGCCATCTTGGATTCAAAATCCGATTGCAGTTTCGAGTTCCGCGGGGTGCTTTTACCCCACATACAAAATTTCAGAGCCCTAAAAAGTCCAAATAAGACGTTATAAACGAAATAAGTTTAATTTTTTAAAAGCCAGACGCCATCTTGGATTCCAAAAAAAATTTAAATTTGGATTTTTTGGCCCAAAATACATATAGATATTGATTTTCAGCCCAATCGCAAGCATTTGACTTTCGGAGGCCATCTTGGATTTCCAAAAAAAAAAAAAAACGCAATGCTTGGAGGGAGTGGCTCGGGCTACGCCCTCGCCCGCAGCTCGCCCTTCGGGCTCGCATCACTCGGCCTACGGCCTCGTGAAAATTACTTGGGGGGGGGGGGGGTCAAAAAGGGGGGGAGGGGAGCTCGGCCTTTGGCCTCGCAAGGGGGCTCCGCCTTCGGCCTTCGGCCTCAGGCTGCGTCAAGTTACTTTGGGGGGCCGTATGTATGAAATTTGTATGGAGAACAATTGTCCTTGTATGGCGGCCATCTTGAATTTTGAAAAAAATCAAAAAACAAATGACAGTCGTCAAATTGCTTACAACCCCCTACATTTTGGGAAAAATCACGCCCCTAACCCCAACCGTTTTCGCAGGCCGTACCCTTTCCACATCAGGATCTGGTGATCTTCAAGGTTTCGAATTTTTCTGGTAGGTTTCAAAACACCCTGTACACGATGGTATAACATTTGTGACACCTGTCAGTCGGGAACAGGTCAAACAATTATGTCAATCAGTGAGTCAGTGGTAAGTGTAGCTATATATAATATAGCTAGCTTTTCGGGCGCTGCGCGGGCTGCAAGCAGCCCGCGGTTTTTCGTGCGGCTGTTGAGGTAGGCTAAGGGGCTGAGGGGGGAAGGGGGGGTTGTAAGAGTGGCTCGGGCTTCGCCCTCGCCCGCAGCTCGCCCTTCGGGCTCGCATCGCTCGGCCTCCGGCCTCGTGAATTACTTAGGGGGGATCCAATGGGGAGAGGGGAGTGGCTCGGGCTTCGCCCTCGCCCGCAGCTCGGCCTGCGGCCTCGCGGGGGTGGCCTTTGCTTTTGGCTTTTGGCCTCTGGCTGCACCTAGTTAATTGGGGTGGCCGTTTGTATGAAATTTGTATGGAGGAAAATTGTCCTTGTATGGCGGCCATCTTGAATTTAAAAAAAAATAAAAAAACAAGTGACGGTCGTCAAATTGCTTGCATCCCTCTACATTATGGAAAAAAAATCACACCCCTAACCCCAACCGTCTTCGCAGGCCGTACCCCTTCCCCATCAGGTTTCTGCAAATCCTCAAATGTCAGATTTTTCTGGTACTCACTGGAGCACCCTATATACGACCACTCATCAACCTAAACCCCACTAACCCCGCAACAGGGCAAACAACTCTGTCACTCTGTCAGTCAGTGAGTGGTATTGTAGGTTTATATATTATAACTAGTGTTTCGGGTGCTGCGCGTGCTGCACGCAGCACGCGGTTTTTCGTGCAGCTGTTGAGGAAGGCTACAGAACATGTCCAGTTGAGAAAATGGTTAAGACTTGCAGTCTGTTGAGGAAACATGAAAAAATGTGTGGGTGGCCATCTTGGATCCAAAATCTGAATGCAGTTTCGAATTTCGCGGGATAATTTACCCTAGTAGAGAAAATTTCAGACCCTTATGAAGTCCCAGTGAGACGTTATGAACGAAATAAGTTTAATTTTCGAAAATCCAGACGCCATCTTGGATTCCAAAAAAAAATTAAATTTGGATTTTACGACCCAAAATACATATAGATATTGATTTTCAGCCAAATCGCAAACAGTTCACTTTCGGCGGCCATCTTGGATTTCCAAAAATTAAAAAAAATAGGGCTTGTGGATGTG
This sequence comes from Acrobasis consociella, assembly GCA_963555685.1. Lineage (NCBI taxonomy): Eukaryota > Metazoa > Arthropoda > Insecta > Lepidoptera > Pyralidae > Acrobasis > Acrobasis consociella. Next base: position 4,440,913 of record OY743118.1, read on the forward strand.
GCTCGGGCTTCGCCCTCGCCCGCAGCTCGCCCTTCGGGCTCGCGTCACTCGGCCTCCGGCCTCGTGAAAGTTACTTGGGGGAAGGGGGAAAGGGGGAGGGGGAGAAGGGAAGGGTGAAGGGGGGAAGGGGGATGGGGGATGGGCTCGGCCTTCGGCCTCGCCACGAAGCTCGCCCTACGGGCTCGCGAGCCGGCTTCGCCCTCGGCCTTCGGCCTCGGGCTGCGCCAAATTACTTGGGGGCCGTTTGTATGAAATTTGTATAGAGGGGAATTATCCATGTATGGCGGCCATCTTGGATTTCGAAAAAAAACCAAAAAACAATTGACGCTCGTCAAATTGCCCACGACCCCCTACATTTTGGTAAAAAAATCACGACCCCAACCCCAACCGTTTTCGCAGGCCGTACCCCTTCCACATCAGGTTTCCGCAGATCCTCAAATGTCAGATTTTTCTGGTACTCACTGGAGCACCCTCTATACGACCACACATCAACCAAAACCCCACCAACCCTGCAACAGGGCAAACAACTATGTCAATCAGTCAGTGGTAAGTGCAGCTTTATATAATATAATATAACTAGCTTTTCGGGCGCTGCGCGGGCTGCAAGCAGCCCGCGGTTTTTCGTGCAGCTGTTGAGGTTGCCTTAATAACATGTCCAGTTGAGAAAATGGGTAAAAACTGAAGTCAGTAAAGGAAACATCATAATATGTGTGGGGGCGGCCATCTTGGATCCAAAATCTGATTCCAGTTCCGAGTTTCACGGGGTGCTTTACCCCCATGTACAAATTTGCAGACCCCTAGAAAGTCCCAGTAAGACGTTATGAACGAAATAAGTTAAATTTTCTGAAATCCAGACGCCATCTTGGATTCCAAAAAAAATATTAAATTTGGATTTTTGGGCTCAAACTACATATAGATATCGATTTTCAGCCATATCGCAAGCAGTTGACTTTTGGCGGCCATCTTGGATTTTCAAAAATTTAAAATATTTGACTGCGCTTGGGGAAGTGCCTCGGGCTTCGCCCTCGCCCACAGCTCGCCCTTCGGGCTCGCGTCACTCGGCCTCCGGCCTCGTGAAAATTACTTCCGGGGGAGGGAGGGGGAAGGGGGGGGCTGTGAGAGTGGCTCGGGCTTCGCCCTCGCCCGCAGCTCGCCCTGCGGGCTCGCATCACTCGGCCTCCGGCCTCGTAAAAATTACTTAGGGGGGGGATCCAAGAGGGAGGGGGGAGTGGCTCGGGCTTCGCCCTCGCCCGCAGCTCGGCCTGCGGCCTCGCGGGGGGGGCCTTTGCCTTTGGCCTCTGGCTGCGCCTAGTTACTTGGAGTGGCCGTTTGTATGAAATTTGTATAGAGAAAAATAGTGCATGTATGGCGGCCATCTTGGATTTTGAAAAAAATAAAAAAACAAATGACTCTTGTCAAATTGCTTACAACCCCCTACATTTTGAAAAAAAAATCACGCCCCTAATCCCAACCGTTTTCGCAGGCCGTACCCCTTCCACATCAGGTTTCTGCAGATCTTCAAATGTCAGATTTTTCTGGTACTCACTGGAGCACCCTCTATACGACCGCACATCAACCTAAACCCCACCAACCCGGCAACAGGGTAAACAACTCTGTCAGTGAGTCAGTGGTAATGTAGGTTTATATATTATAACTAGCTTTTCGGGTGCTGCGCGGGCTGCAAGCAGCCCGCGGTTTTTCGTGCGGCTGTTGAGGTAGGCTAAAAAATGTTTCCAGTTTAGAAAATGGATAAAAACTGCAGTCAGTAAAGGAAACATCAAAATATGTGTGGAGGCGGCCATCTTGGATCCAAAATCTGAATTTAGTTTTGAGTTCCGCGGGGTGCTTTACCCCCACATGCAAAATTTCAGACCCCTACGAAGTCCCAGTGAGACGTTATGAACGAAAAAAGTGAAATTTTCTAAAATCCAGACGCCATTTTGAATTCCAAAAAAAATATTAAATTTGGGTTTTTGGGGTCAAATTACATATAGATATCGATTTTCAGCCAAATCGCAAGCAGTTGAGTTTCGGCGGCCATCTTGGATTTCCAAAAAAAAAAAGAAACGCTGCGCTTTGTGATAGTGGCTCGGGCTTCGCCCTCACCCGCAGCTCGCCCTTCGGGCTCGCATCACTCGGCCTACGGCCTCGTGAAAATTACTTGGAGGAGAGGGGGGGGGGGGTCAAGGGGGGGGGGGGGAGTGGCTCGGGCTTCGCCCTCGCCCGCAGCTCGGCCTGCGGCCTCGCGGGGGCGCTTCGCCTTCGGCCTTCGGCCTCAGGCTGCGCCAAGTTACTTGGGGGGCCGTTTGTATGAAATTTGTATACAGGGGAATTGTCCATGTATGGCGGCCATCTTGAATTTTGAAAGAAACAAAAAAACAAATGATGCTCGTCAAATTGCTTGCAACCCCCTACATTTTGAAAAAAAAATCACGCCCCCAACCCAAATCGTCTTTGCAGGCCGTACCCCTTCCACATCAGGTTTCCGCAGATCCTCAAATGTCAGATTTTTCTGGTACTCACTGGAGCACCCTCTATACGACCACACATCAACCTTAACCCCACCAACCCCGCAACAGGGCAAACAACTCTGTCAGTGAGTGAGTCAGTCAGTGGTAATGTAGGTTTATATATTATAACTAGCTTTTCGGGCGCTGCGCGAGCTGCAAGCAGCCCGCGGTCTTTCGTGCGGCTGTTGAGGTAGGGTAAGACATGTTTCCAGTTCAGAATATGGTTAAAAATTGCAGTCAGTAAAGGAAACATCATAATATGTGTGGGGGCGGCCATCTTGGATCCAAAATCGGAATGCAGTTTCGAGTTTCGCGGGGTGCTTTACCCCCACATGCAAAATTTCAGACCCCTACGAAGTCCCAGTGAGACGTTATAAAAGAAATAAGTTTAATTTTCTAAAATCCAGACGCCATCTTGGATTCCAAAAAAAAATATTGAATTTGGGTTTTTGGGGTCAAATTACATATAGATATCGATTTTCAGCCAAATCGCAAGCAGTTGACTTACGGCGGCCATCTTGGATTTCCAAAAAAAAAAAAAAGAAGCTGTGCTTTGTGATAGTGGCTCGGGCTTCGCCCTCGCCCGCAGCTCGCCCTTCGGGCTCGCATCACTCGGCCTGCGGCCTCGTGAAAATTACTTGTAGGGGGGGTCAAAGGGGGGGGGGGAGCTCGGGCTTCGCCCTCGCTCCACAGCTCGGCCTGCGGCCTCGCAGGGGCGCTTCGCCTTCGGCCTTCGGCCTCAGGCTGCGCCAAGTTACTTGGGGGGCCGTTTGTATGAAATTTGTATGGAGGGGAATTGTCTATGTATGGCGGCCATCTTGAATTTTAAAAGAAATCAAAAAACAAATGATGCTCGTCAAATTGCTTGCAACCCCCCACATTTTGGAAAAAAAATCACGCCCCCAACCCCAACCGTCTTTGCAGGCCGTACCCCTTCCACATCAGGTTTCTGCAAATCCTCAAATGTCAGATTTTTCTGGTACTCACTGGAGCACCCTCTATACGACCACACATCAACCTTAACCCCACCAACCCCGCAACAGGGCAAACAACTATGTCAATCAGTCAGTCAGTCAGTGGTAATGTAGGTTTATATATTATAACTAGCTTTTCGGGCGCTGCGCGGGCTGCAAGCAGCCCGCGGTTCATCGTGGGGCTGTTGAGGTAGGCTAAGATATGTTTCCAGTTCAGAAAATGGGTAAGTTTGTATGGAGGAAAATTTTCCTTGTATGGCGGCCATCTTGGATTTTGAAAAAAATAAAAAAACAAATGACGGTCGTCAAATTGCTTATAATCTTCTACATTATGGAAAAAAAATCACGCCCCTAACCTTAACCGTTTTTGCAGGCCATACCCCTTCCACATCAGGTTTCCGCAGATCCTCAAATGTCAGATTTTTCTGGTACTCACTGGAGCACCCTCTATACGACCGCACATCAACCTAAACCCCACCAACCCCGCAACAGGGCAAACAACTATGTCAATCAGTCAGTGAGTCAGTCAGTGGTAATGTAGGTTTATATATTATAACTAGCTTTTCGGGCGCTGCGCGGGCTGCAAGCAGCCCGCGGTCTTTCGTGAGCCTGTTGAGGTAGGCTTAAATATGTTTCCAGTTCAGAAAATGGGTAAGTTTGTATGGAGGAAAATTGTCCTTGTATGGCGGCCATCTTGAATTTTGAAAAAATTTAAAAAACAAATGACGATCGTCAAATTGCTTATAATCCCCTACATTTTGAAAAAAAATTCACGCCCCTAACCCCAACCGTTTTTGCAGGCCGTACCCCTTCCACATCAGGTTTCCGCAGATCCTCAAATGTCAGATTTTTCTGGTACTCACTGGAGCACCCTCTATACGACCACACATCAACCTAAACCCCACCAACCCCGCAACAGGGCAAACAACCATGTCAATCAGTGAGTGAGTGAGTGGTAATGTAGGTTTATATATTATAACTAGCTTTTCGGGCGCTGCGCGGGCTGCAAGCAGCCCGCGGTTTTTCGTGCGGCTGTTGAGGTGGGCTAAAGAACATGTCCAGTTGAGAAAATGGATAAAAACTGCAGTCAGTAAAGGAAACATCAAAATATGTGTGGGGGCGGCCATCTTGGATCGAAAATCTGATTCCAGTTCCGAGTTCCGCGGGGCGCTTTACCCCCACATGCAAAATTACAGACCCGTACGAAGTCCCAGTGAGACGTTATAAACAAAATAAGTTTAATTTTCTAAAATCCAGACGCCATCTTGGATCCAAAAAAAACTGTCAAATTTGGATTTTTCGGCTCAAAATACATATAGATATCGATTTTCAGCCCAATCGCAAGCAGTTGACTTTCGGCGGCCATCTTGGATTTCCAAAATTAAAAAAAAAAGCGGCGCTTGTGGGAGTGGCTCGGGCTTCGCCCTCGCCCGCAGCTCGCCCTGCGGGCTCGCATCACTCGGCCTGCGGCCTCGTAAATATTACTTGGGGGGGATGGGTGGTCAAAGGTGGGGGGGGGGAGCTCGGGCTTCGCCCTCGCTCCGCAGCTCGGCCTGCGGCCTCGCGGGGCGGCTTCGCCTTCGGCCTCCGGCCTCAGGCTGCGCAAAGTTACTTGGCATGTTTGTATGAAATTTGTATGGAGGGAAATTGTCCATGTATGGCGGCCATCTTGAATTTCGAAAAAAAACAAAAAACAAATGACAGTCGTCAAATTGCTTATAATCTTCTACATAATGGAAAAAAAATCACGCCCCTAACCTAAACCGTTTTTGCAGGCCGTACCCCTTCCACATCAGGTTTCTGCAGATCCTCAAATGTCAGATTTTTCTGGTACTCACTGGAGCACCCTCAATACGACCACACATCAACCTAAACCCCACCAACCCCGCAACAGGGCAAACAACTATGTCAATCAGTCAGTGAGTCAGTCAGTGGTAATGTAGGTTTATATATTATAACTAGCTTTTCGGGCGCTGCGCGGGCTGCAAGCAGCCCGCGGTTTTTCATGCGGCTGTTGAGGTAGGCTAAAAAATGTTTCCAGTTTAGAAAATGGGTAAAAACTGTAGTCAGTAAAGAAAACATCAAAATATGTGTGGATGCGGCCATCTTGGATCCAAAATCTGAATCCAGTTTCGAGTTCCGCGGGGTGCTTTACCCCTACATGCAAAATTTCAGACCCCTACGAAGTCCCAGTGAGACGTTACGAACGAAAAAAGTTAAATTTTCTAAAATCCAGACGCCATCTTGAATTCCAAAAAAAATATTAAATTTGGATTTTTGGGCTCAAACTACATATAGATATCGATTTTCAGCCAAATCGCAAGCAGTTGACTTTCGGCGGCCATCTTGGATTTCCAAAAAAAAAAGACGCTGCGCTTTGTGATAGTGGCTCGGGCTTCGCCCTCGCCCGCAGCTCGCCCTTCGGGCTTGCATCACTCGGCCTACGGCCTCGTGAAAATTACTTGTATGTGGGGGGTGTCAAAGGGGGGGGGGGGGGAGCTCGGGCTTCGCCCTCGCTCCACAGCTCGGCCTGCGGCCTCGCGGGGGTGGGCTTCGCCTTCGGCCTTCGGCCTCAGGCTTCGCCAAGTTACTTGGGGGGCCGTTTGTATGAAATTTGTATGGAAGGGAATTGTCCATGTATGGCGGCCATCTTGGATTTTGAAAAAAATCAAAAAACAAATGACGCTCGTCAAATTGCTCACAACCCCCTACATTCTGGAAAAAAAATCACGCCCCTAACCCCAACCGTCTTCGCAGGCCGTAGCCCTTCCACATCAGGATTCTGCAGATCTTCAAATGTCAGATTTTTCTGGTACTCACTGGAGCACCCTCTATACGACCACACATCAACCTAAACCCCACCAACCCCGCAACAGGGCAAACAACTATGTCAATCAGTGAGTGAGTCAGTGGTATTGTAGGTTTATATATTATAACTAGTGTTTCGGGTGCTGCGCGTGCTGCACGCAGCACGCGGTTTTTTGAGCGCCGGTTGTTGGCTAAGAAATGTTTCCAGTTCAAAAAATGGGTGAAAACTGCAGTCAGTTGAGAAAACATGAAAAAATTTGTGGGCGGCCATCTTGGATCCAAAATCTGAATGCAGTTTCGAGTTTCTTGAGGTGCTTTACCCCCACATGCAAAATTTCAGACCCCTACGAAGTCCCAGTGAGACGTTATGAACGAAATAAATTTCATTTTCTAAAATTCAGACGCCATCTTGCATTCCAAAAAAAAATTCAAATTTGGATTTTTCTGCTCAAAAAACATAAAGATATTGATTTTCAGCCAAATCGCAAGCATTTGACTTTCGGCGGCCATCTTGGATTTCCAAAAAAAAAACCCGGTGCCTTCGGGAGTGGCTCGGGCTTCGCCCTCGCCCGCAGCTCGCCCTTCGGGCTCGCGTCACTCGGCCTGCGGCCTCGTGATGAGGGGAAATTACTTGGGGGAGGGGTAGGGGGAGGGGGAGGGGGAGGGGGAGGGGAGGAGGGAGGTGATGGGGGGGGCTCGGCCTTCGGCCTCGCCACGGAGCTCGCCCTTCGGGCTCGCGAGCCGGCTTCGCCCTCGGCCTTCGGCCTCGGGCTGCGCCAAGTTACTTAGGGGGGCCGTTTGTATGAAATTTGTATGGGGGGGATTTTTTTTATGAAAATTAAAAAAAAAATACAGGCTCTGGTAATTGATCAGGTACCCCTTTCATTTTGTCTATGGGGGCAAATCTCCAGGTCCAACCGTTTAGCCAGGCCGTACCCCTTCCACATCAGGTTTCTGCAAATCCTCAAATGTCAGATTTTTCTGGTACTCGACCCGCTCACCCCTATACGTTCCACCATAAACCATCACCCCTACTGTTTGGCAACCGGTCAAACAACTATGTCAATCAGTCAGTCAGTCAGTCAGTGGTAAGTGTAGCTATATATAATATAATATAACTAGCTTTTCGGGCGCTGCGCGGGCTGCAAGCAGCCCGCGGTTCATCGTGGGGCTGTTGAGGTAGGCTAAGATATGTTTCCAGTTCAAAACATGGGTAAGTTTGTATGGAGGAAAATTGTTGTTGTATGGCGGCCATCTTGAATTTTGAAAAAAATTAAAAAACAAGTGACGCTCGTCAAATTGCTTACAACCCCCCACATTCTGAAAAAAAAATCACGCCCCCAACCCCAACCGTCTTCGCAGGCCGTACCCCTTCCACATCAGGTTTCTGCAGATCCTCAAATGTCAGATTTTTCTGGTACTCACTGGAGCACCCTCTATACGACCGCACATCAACCTAAATCCCACCAACCCCGCAACAGGGCAAACAACTCTGTCAGTGAGTGAGTCAGTGAGTGGTAATGTAGGTTTATATATTATAACTAGCTTTTCGGGCGCTGCGCGGGCTGCAAGCAGCCCGCGGTCTTTCGTGCTTGCAGTTCAGGAAACGGGTAAGTTTGTATTGAGAAAAATTATCCTTGTATGGCGGCCATCTTGGATTTTTAAAAAAATTAAAAAACAAATGACTGTCGTCAAATTGCTTACAACCTTCTACATTTTGGAAAAAAAATCACACACCTAACCCTAACCGTTTTCGCAGGCCGTACCCCTTCCACATCAGGTTTCTGCAAATCTTCAAATGTCAGATTTTTCTGGTACTCCATTTAGCACCCTCTATACAACCATACATCAACCTAAACCCTACCAACCCCGCAACAGGGCAAACAACTATGTCAATGAGTCAGTCAGTGAGTGGTAATGTAGGTTTATATATTATAACTAGCTTTTCGGGCGCTGCGCGGGCTGCAAGCAGCCCGCGGTCTTTCGTGCGGCTGTTGAAGTAGGCTAAGACATGTTTCCAGTTCAGAAAATGGGTAAGTTTGTATGGAGGAAAATTGTCCACATATGGCGGCCATCTTGAATTTTGAAAAAAATAAAAAAACAAATGACGCTCGTCATATTGCTTACAACCCCCCACATTTTGGAAAAAAAATCACGCCCCTAACCCTAACCGTTTTTGCAGGCCGTACCCCTTCCACATCAGGTTTCTGCAAATCCTCAAATGTCAGATTTTTCTGGTACTCACTGGAGCACCCTCTATACGACCCTACATCAACCTAAACCCCACCAACCCCGCAACAGGGCAAACAACTATGTCAATCAGTGAGTGAGTCAGTGAGTGGTATTGTAGGTTTATATATTATAACTAGCTTTTCGGGCGCTGCGCGGGCTGCAAGCAGCCCGCGGTTTTTCTTAAAAATCTTGGGGTGGGCTAAATAACATGTCCAGTTGAAAAAATTGGGTAAGGTTGTATTGAGGAAAATTGTCCTTGTATGGCGGCAATCTTGAATTTAAAAAAAAATAAGAAAACAAATGACGTTCTTCAAATTGCTCACAACCCCCTACATTTTGGAAAAAAAAATACGCCCCTAACCCTAACCGTTTTTGCAGGCCGTACCCCTTCCACATCAGGTTTCAGCAGATCTTCAAATGTCAGATTTTTCTGGTACTCCATTTAGCACCCTCTATACAACCGCACATCAACCTAAACCCCAACAACCCCGCAACAGGGCAAACAACTATGTCAATGAGTCAGTCAGTGAGTGGTAATGTAGGTTTATATATTATAACTAGCTTTTCGGGCGCTGCGCGGGCTGCAAGCAGCCCGCGGTCTTTCGTGCGGCTGTTGAAGTAGGCTAAGACATGTTTCCAGTTCAGAAAATGGGTAAATTTGTATGGAGGAAAATTGTCCTCGTATGGCGGCCATCTTGGATTTTGAAAAAAATCAAAAAACAAATGACGCTCGTCAAATTGCTCACAATTCCCTACATTTCTGAAAAAAAATCACGCCCTAACCCTAACCGTTTTTGCAGGCCGTACCCCTTCCACATCAGCTTTCCGCAAATCCTCAAATGTCAGATTTTTCTGGTACTCACTGGAGCACCCTCTGTACGACGACACATCAACCTAAACCCCACCAACCCCGCAACAGGGCAAACAACTATGTCAATCAGTGAGTGAGTCAGTCAGTGGTAATGTAGGTTTATATATTAATAATATATACAAGAATTGCTCGTTTAAAGGTATAATAAAATAAGATAAGATATCATTGAAAAAGGCACACGCCGTACGAATACGAACTAAAGGTACTTAGTATCTTATCATGCATGTCATAAAAACATCGAAATATGGTTTATATTGTAATACCTAACTACTTATCCGAAATACTAAGTGACGATTATCATAGCTGGAGATGTTAGGTAAATCGTAACGTCCGCAACCGTAACACCCTAACACCTGATATACGAGCACAGGTATCTAGCTATACCTAGATGCTCGTTCAATGAATCAACATGTTGCGGGTCAACACGTACTTACCTACCCCGTGTACCTACCTAAAGCAGAAGTTTGGATATAAGTAGTGCCGCGAGGTCGCGCCCGGAACGACCGGCGGCGAACACATTCACACACCTGAGTAAGTCAGTGGCATCGTACGACTACGTACCTATCGAACTTTATCAAATTCCAAAGAACTTTGAATATGATACGGAAATATGGTGAATAAATTTAAAAAAAGTAGATAGGTATCTTTTAGTTGTATTGTGTTCTACAACGTGAAAGGGACATACCTACCCGTAATAAATCGAACCACAGGCTATACTAGATCACTAGTATATATGTATGTATATATATATTATATTTTAAATTAACCTTAGGTACCTACTGTCCCACTGATGAGCAAAGGTCTCCATTTTTATTTATTTTTATTTATATTACGATGATATTATATAAAAGTAAAAACGACATTTCCATTGGCTGCACACAGCACACAGTTCTTTGAAGATTACATGCATCGAACTAAAAATAATTCAAATCAAGTGAAGCTGATCTCGATATATAAGTAATCTGTGGTAGTACTCAGTACCTACCTATTAAATTTCCATACTCTTTTTCACTTTCCCCCGACAAAAAAAAGATAAACCGCCTGGTAAATAAATTTGTTATACGTATTCAGATTTCTTATGAGTAAGTACATACCTATCACATTGCAAGAGGTTCTTTTTTTTGTAAGAAGGTAGGTAGGTACTTAATATAATTTTGCAATTTTTTACGTAGTACGATTCATTAATTATCAAATGTGCATGAAAGAAATGAGAAATGCTTACTTACCATACCTACCTAGATATTTCTGAAGTTATACATATATGAATGGTTAGTGGTGTCATTTTTTGAAATGCGAAGTAACTAAACGCACGGTTTTTTGTATGGAAAAAACATTCGTTATTGTGACTCTTCGTTTCATAAATGGCACTTACTTCAAACACGTTTTTAAATTTGATATTTTATAACATATATGATCGACGCGTCGATGTCCTGCATCCGAATCTGTTAATTTTAACACCCCTCGTACGGCGCGCGCGGCTACGTACCCCTTGTAGGTATGGCGCGATTACGGGTTACGTACGGAGTACAGCAACAATGGCCAAAACGTGTATTATCAATATTATCATAGATACTCAGGATCTTATGCCTAAACATTTGTTTTCTCGCTAACGCCATCTAGTGACGAACTCTTAAACACTTACGATATGCTTTCGCGGCTTTGACTAGTCCTGTGTGCTGCCATCTCTGCTAGTTGCTGGAACTAGAAACGCCTACTCAATTTGCCTACTTAAGGCCGGTCCAAAAGTTTCTATGGCGTTGGGTATCTGTTACGTTAGTAATTATATTATCTTTGTCTAGGGTAAGGGGACTCTTAATAGGCATATAAAACTTAGAGATAAGAAAGAGCGGAGTCACCTGGCACAAGCATAATTTTGCTTAAAAGGAGGCTCCAGCAATTTATATAAAATTGTAAACTAGTTTCCCAATTAACATTTTTTTATTATTTATTTATGTCAGATGCCTTTAGGCAGCTTCTGAAGAAAGATCTGCCACTTGTATTTGAATATACACTACACGAGTTAATTATACTTATTGACGTGTAAATGGTCTAGATACTTACAGAATAAACTTAAGATTTGAATCAAAATATTTTCTCTGAGAAGCGAAAAAGATCATATTTCAGTAACATGTTTTTTTTAAATTAAGTTGTTGTTAAATCTTACAGTAATTTCAGCATTCATTAATCATCCTATAGCGTTTGGCCAAGTCGAATAAAAGTAGGTTTTTATTTTTTACTATACTCCATTTGGTTAGGTATTTAAATAAATGTAAACAATGTTTACATTTATTTAAATACCTAACCAAATGGAGTATAGCACTTATTATCATTTTTAGCCAAGCGCTGTAAATTAAATGTACTTACCGTAATTATTTCAGTATATTTAATTTAGTAATTTTTTATTCTTTCAGGTAAGTTCGTGGATAATGAATCATACGGAATCTTAAGATCGTCGAAGATTTATGAAATATATACAGGCAAGTGGTCTTCTAAAGGTTTAGGTTTTGTTATGTATTTTATTTAGAACAGTAGAATTTTAAATTTCAGAGAATAGGTACTATTTAACGTATCGTTGGTGTGCGAACTTCGGCCATTTTAAAAGCTTTTATTTAGTTTTACCTGCCTCGTTGTCTGTTTGTACTGGAATCAAATCTTGTAAGTTAAATTTTAACCACTTCCCGGGGTCCGATTGAGCTGAAATTTTGCACGCATACATATATTGCCTGACAATGCAATATTAGGATAAGTTGGGCCTGATAAGGTGATGGAGCTGGAAGGTGGCCATAAGAACTCTGAAACGACGCAACCTTTTTGAGTTTGGGCGTATTTAATTATCACATCCATATCCCTAATAGAAAGACAGAGCATTTTTGATTTGCTCAGCAGTCAAAGCCCAGGGCCACAAGACCCAAAGCACAGATTACTAATAAGTTACTACGTATCCCAAAGGCTTTACAGTTTTACGTGTCGACGAAATGTGAAATTTCACTATTTTAAATAACAAATTTAGTCGATAATTTTTAGCAGCTTATTTATTATTCATTACGCAATCTTTCGCACATCCACTGAGCAAAGAAGTGTTTAGTAAAATCCCAAACATTTTCGTCTGGAAATTCAAATAAAAGCAACAAAACGTAACGCGTGCTTGTTCGACGACATATTATGTCACGTGTCGCTCAAGTATGCGGCCTTCGGCCATTTTGAATTACAAACTCAGACAATGAATTTTCAGCGGCTTACCTACTGATTTTAAGTTTATAATAATATCATATACTATTACCCAATCTTAAGAGTCCGGCGACCCTAGACTTCTCCATACAAACGTAGTCTACGTTTAATTTTGAAACCACATGTCAGATTCCGGTAAAAATTGGTAATTGTAAAGAAATTGCAATTATCTAGGGTTATAACTGGTTTCCTATGGTAAAATTATGAACTGGAAAGTAAATATAACGATTTAGAAGTTTCCCATACTAATGGTCAAAAATGATATAAAACACTATATTCTATTTCAAGTTCATATTTTTACCGTCGGAAACTAGTTATAAACCTAGATAATTGCAATATCTTTAAAATTACAAAATTTTGCCCAAATCGGACATGTCGTTTTGAAATAAAACGTAGACTACGTTTGTATGGAAAGTTGTATTTTGGTCTAGGGTCGGGGGACCCTTAAAATGTTTATCTGGTGTATTTTTATTAGCATCTCAATATATTTTATAATGAAAAATACCTCGAGCGTTATATTTTATTTAGGTTAAAGTAAACCTAAATAATGAAAAAGAAAATTATACAGCCTTAGCTTTAGGTTTAAAATTTAACTTAGAGTAAGGCGAAAACAGTATATCAGATGAAAAAAAAGGGAATCGCCTCTAGGACTTGCAACTCTCTCTATCGCACGATACGGGTCTGAAGGCAGAGCGGCGTGAAACAGATATAATCTTTTCATATACCTACTCGCAACGCGTATCGCCACTACACAATCCTCTCAATTCTTTCTAACTTTACCGACTGTGCAAAGAAGAATTAAATATAAGCCCTGACATTCTCGTCTTGAAACTCAAATAAGAGCAGCAGAGTGAAACGCGTGCGGCCGTGCGTCTTGTTCCACGACATTATTATTTCACGTGTCGACGAAGTGTGCGACCTTCGGCCATTTTGAATAATAACTAAGGCACTGAATTTCCAGCATGAACTTTAGCAAACGTACTAACTAATGCAGCATGGTTTTTTTAAGAGGATTAATTTACGAACGCGTTATTAGCACAATTAATCGTTTTATTTTCGTGTTTCTGGCTCAAAAAATATAATTTTATGGTTGGTTATTTCATACAATATACAACGTGGAAGGGACATACCCATAATAAATCGAACCACGGGCTATACTAAACCACTATAGTACAATGACATGAAAATACCAGTCAAAAACTTAAAAAAAATCGGTATTTCCATACACTTGTGGCTCTGTGAGCTGTAGACCTCGCAAGCTTACAGAGATATATTGCAGAGCGAAGAAACTTTACACCATATGTTTTTCATAAAATATTAAAATCTCGATAATGTTCGTTTCGCTAACGTTTTCAGCATTTTTTCCTAACAGAATGAGTTTCATAGACCTAATTCTTGTCAAACGATCAAAATGTAAGGGCTCCAGGTTGACATCAGTAAGTCTTTTAAATTGCGACGTAAGAGCTACCTCCAGCCAGTTGTCTAAACCCAAGGTCGATCACTACCCTGGGTATAGTCAATCCCTGTGACTTATGTACGGTGACTGCCCATGCTAATATGAGAGGAAATTGAGTCCTAGAACATGTGCTCTCTTCAGAACGCCAAGATCACGTGACAGCGCCAATTGACACTGATCCCATTATGGTTGGGCCAGTGTAGTTGTCAAATCTAATTATAACTACCAAAGGGCGATCAATAGGTGATGCATGATTAAGAGCATACACCAAATCAGAGGTTTCTCTAAACCTTGTGCTTGTTGATCGGCACATGCCTGTGCAATGGCTCCCTTATCACTAAAGCGATATCTTCCAACCTTTGTCGGCATGATCAATATACATACCCACGCCAAATTACAGCTTTCTAGTACTTATAGTCACTGAGTGCGAAACCTTAAAAAATGGTACGTAGCTTCGAAGCAGATTTTTAAAAAGGTCACTACGTTTCATGTCACACAACATAAACTGGTGAATGTCGCCTATTTTTCTGTAGAATCCGTGGGCGGATCGTGGGCGTGCTCAAAAAGGAGTACTTAGAATGAAACGTTTCTTCGTAATTGCTTGCTTTCTGCGACTTTTTGCGGCATGTTATGTGTTCGACGTTTACACGTTTTGCCCATCAGCGTATACGTTTTTAGGGTTTCGTACCTAAAGGGTGAAAACGGGACCGTATTACTAAGACTCAACTGTCTGTCTGTTCGCCTGTCTTTCACTAGGCTGTTTCTAATGAACCGTGACAGCTAGAGAGTTGAAGTTTTCGCATATGATGTATTTCTGTTGCCGCTATAACAACAAATAAAATATATGTTTAAGAGGGGGTCCCATACAACAAACGTGAGTTTCATAGATAATGGTACGGAAACCTTCGTAATGGAGTCCGACTCGCACTTGGCCAGTTTTTAAATAATAAATGTATCCTAGTAGTTAGTATATCGTGTATATATAGGTATATAAACATAACATAGAAACTCCCTTTAGGTTTAACTAAATGAAGCCTTTCCTTATATTTCATTCAGTACGTAAGTACTAGTATTTACAATACAATACAATACAAATACTCTTTATTGCACCATAAACAAAAGACAATACAAAACAGAAAAAATGAATAAGACAGAATTATGATACAAAGTCGGAGTTATCGCATAGCAATCTCTTCCAGTCAACCTTTGGGTAGTGGGAGAAGTAAATATTTAAGAGAGGCGTAGCAATATGTCATCCATTTATTATGTGATCCAGGCTTATGTTTCTAAAATGTTAAAGGTATAAGGTAAGCCCGGTCAGCTATCTCAATAACCGACTGCACAAGTACAGTCACGTGGTGTGTCTTACCTCCATTGACATACCAAAACTGGGTCATATTTAACTTGCAAAATTGCGCGACGGACGGACACGTGAATTTAAAATTTAAATAAAAGCTGGTGAAAATAGAACTCTGATAAAAAGGCATTTGACATGTTTGTTTTGGTTATGGTTTTATTTACAAGAAATGTATCTGTAAATTGATTAAATCAATTTTATTCATTGATTAAATATGCTTTCAATTTTTCGCAGGTTGTTAGGAAGAGATCCCTATATATATGGGATAAGTCAATCATTGTATATTTGCTTTTTTAATTTTATGTATTTTTTTATACAATAAAGGTTTTACAAACCAACAATACTTACTAGAAGTATCATTACTGTTTAGCCAAATATTTCAAAATTGTTTAATGACAATTGTCGTATGAACAGAATATTATCTGCACCCTTAATGAGTTTACCTTTCATTAAGCCTGTCCCAGAAGCTATCAGATACTTTTTGCATATTTTAATATGCACATAAATTGCCATACAAAACATCCCTAATTTATGTTTTAGGATTATAGTCATGAATTTTAGGGTTTGCCAAATAAAACCAAGGATTATCTTATTGAAAGCAGAACTCTTCATTATTTCCCTCGCTATTTCCCTATTTGGGGTCGGCTCTGTATGTCAACTATTTCCACTTCTTTCTTTCATTCACCGTATTTGCACTAGTCCCTCGTTCCTTCATATTTGTCCTTACTCATTCTATCCTATAATAATAATATATGGAATAGGGATATTATCTTATGATTTTTATATCTCCTTTGAGAATCACGGGCCGTTTCACCCCGGTTTTTCTAGAGGCTTGCGAGGGGATACAGATCCAACACTTAGATGCCCATTGGAGAAGTTAATGCTATGTGGTGCTCCCGCCAAAACCCATTACTGAATATACCACTAGAACCCTTCAAACGCGCCGACAATCATCATCCTCATCATCATCAGGTCTTTTTGTCTCCACTGCATGAGCACGACTCTCTTTGCACTACCACCGCAATACTTGGCCAGAGCAGCTAGAGGGCTCAGGGATGTCGAGAGGTGTGCTGCGTTTTCTCCGAAGTTATCTTATTATCATTAAGAATCCTCCGAACCTAGACCAAAATACAACTTTCCATACAAACGTTTATTTCAAAACGACATGTCCGATTTCGACAAAATTTTGTAATTTCAAAGATATTGCAATTATCTAGGTTTATAACTGGTTTCCAACGGTAAAAATATGAACTTGAAATAGAATATAGTGTTATTTATCATTTTTGACCATCAGTATGGGAAAGTT
This sequence comes from Acrobasis consociella, assembly GCA_963555685.1. Taxonomy (NCBI): domain Eukaryota; kingdom Metazoa; phylum Arthropoda; class Insecta; order Lepidoptera; family Pyralidae; genus Acrobasis; species Acrobasis consociella. The sequence goes on from OY743118.1 coordinate 4,457,655, forward strand.
CTAAATCGTTATATTTTCTTTCCAGTTCATAATTTTAGTGTGGGAAACCAGTTATAAACCTAGATAATTGCAATTTCTTTACAATTACCAATTTTTAGCGGAATCTGACATGTGGTTTCAAAATTAAACGTAGACTACGTTTGTATGGAGAAGTCTAGGTTCGGGGGACTCTTAATAGTCCCATTGCCCTTATTTAGTACCAAATTCTTAGTAAAATGTTAAGATAACCATTGTTGATTTTTAATTAGGTAGGTATACAAGTTGAATACATTTTTATTGCTTTCAATTACGCATCCCGTTAACAAATGACGACAACAGCGAATTAAACAGGACAAAGGGTCTGAAAGTATTTCTTAAATTAGTACAGAGGCTTCCACTTAAACGACCAGCTTAACTGATGAGAGCTATTTTACATTTTAAAGCTGTTCAGCAGTTTAAATTCGCGAGGGTTGCGTTTCTGTAAATGTATTAATTTATTTTTATTATTATCATCATGCCGACAAAAAAGAGGGGTATTTTTTAATGTGATTTTAACTGTCATTTTAATTTCATTATACTATAGTGGTCTAGTATAGCCCGTGGTTCGATTTATTGGGGGTATGTCCCTTCCACGTTGTAGAATATGTGGTCCATATTAGTGAATTCAATATTCATAAATACTTCGTATCTGTTTCTTTCACGCATTTATGCAGTTTAGCAGTAAAACGGCTTCATTGTCAATGTAATAACGAGCTGAGTTGTTGTGATTGACGTGTAGCTAACTGTACCCGGTTCTGTCGCTCCTTACGTAAGGTTTTCTCATTTCGCGCACAGCCCATGTTCCCTCTCAAATGAATAACTAAGGGCCTGCCAACAACTTCCCCGGCTACTTTAAGTAATCACTTACATTTGGGATCACGGAAAGCGCTTTCATTTCTAAATCGAACTACGTCTAACTTTGAGTGTATTAAAGTCACGTTTTAACTTATTGATAGACACGCAGTAAGGACCTTACATAAAACACTTTATTGCTTACAGTTAAGAAAATATAATTGCTCCCATGCTGGTCTGGGAGAAATAAAAAAACTAAGAATGTACCACGCAGATCGTAAAAGCCGATCGAGGAAATGGGCAAAAATGCAAATCATGTTAACAGGCGATGCGGCTAGCAACCCATCACTCTATTGATTGCTTTTTCATCTTCTCGCCCACTATGACGCTAAAAGTGGCTTTTGGGTCTTGCGGCCCTGGGCTCTGCATAGAACCGCAAGACCCAAAATGCTCTGTCTGCCCCATTAGGGATAAAGACGTGATAGTATGTATGTATGTAGTTAAGTAAATTATTTTTTGATTGATCTATGCTAGGTTGGGAACAAAAAAAAGAAACCGGCTAAGTGCGAGTTGAACTCGCGTGCAGAGGATTCTGTACAATGCCAAAGTTAGTAACTATGACTAGCTCCACATACATCATCTATACATTGTCCTTTTTTATTAAGTACAAATATTTTAAGGGGTGATTCAGTCCATCATATGGAACAACTTTTCCCAATAAATGTATGTCGAAATACGAAAAGAAAATTTTTATTTTCCATAGTAATGATATCACGTGACTACTTCGATTTGTATGAAAACCGAAAAAATATTTTTCGTATTTCGATATACATTTATTGGGAAAAGTTGTTCAAAACGATGGACTGAATCACCCCTTAAAATATTTGTACTTAATAAAAAAGGATATTGTATATGTGACTAGCTCTATCTAGTGGTGTTTTAGTGAACGTGTTATGTTGAGTTTGCCGCTTTATTTTCAATTAATAGAATTGTTTTTCCTGTAATCTACGAAGCAAAAAACTATATTATGTACTTTTTTTTTCAAAATTTTAGTCTTTGTAGATTCTGACATCTGAATAAAATCCAAACAATTTTTTTTAGTGTAATTACCAAAATATATTTAAGATCCTCATAACTAGCCCTTTTATTTATTGACATGATATGACACCGTAAGGTTAGCAAAACTTTTTTTAAATTCCTATTTTGTCCTCCGGGAATGGCCCAAAATTTAAAAAAATTAATAAATATAGGCAAATTGGCAGAGGGACGGACAGACAGACGCACGAGTAATCCTATAAGGGTTCCGTTTTTTCATTTTTTGTACAGAACTCTAAAAAGACGTAGAATGTATGAACTCCTTATATTTCCTCGTATGTCAGGAGAAGTCGACGGACTATTGATCGCTTAACAACTTGTACCATTGAACTGTACTATAACTATTTTTGATACCCTTTTTCTATCTAAAAAAGCCCAGGACGGTGACATATTCTTCAAAACTAAAAACCGACTTCACGCTTATACTTCATGACCGATTTTGATAAAATTTTTATGTGACCACCTGACAAGTATTTGTAGATTTTCCAAATCGGTCGCATCTTCAAATGCTTGTGCTTGATTGTCTACCCTGAATTCGAATTTCCTTCTTATGAGTTATTCGGCTTCCAGTCTCGGTCACAATGTTTACGGATCGGTTACGAGGTTAAAAAACAGTTTTAGGAAAGAGTTGAAGAAAAAATCTAAGTAAAATATTTTCCTACTGATAACTCATTCCCTTGGTGTTGCAAGCAACATAGGATAAAATATCGATATCGATAGTCTATCGACACTATCGTGACCTTGGAAAACAGTCACAATATCGCTAGGAATTTACTATCAATACTGTCGATAGTATCGATACTACCGATTTCCAAAAGTTTGCAATATCGTTGATGAAAGGTATAAATCCATGGATAGTATTTAATTTATACTATCGATAATATCGAAACGAATGGTACTATTTGTATGAAGAACTTTTATAGCTACTTTAATATCGATAGTAATATAATATCGATACTATCGATAGTCAAATTGAACGACGAAATGTGAGTGAATGTGTAAAGTATGTACTGTGTCAATTGCGAACGACAGGCTAAAAATATGTACAGTCGGCTAACGAGATACCTAGGCTTGCCTTCTACCTATTTCTTGAATTTTCTCCCTAAATCTAAATAATATTAACGTGAGAATGTATATTCAGAAAGATTTCAATTAGGTCTTTTTAAATATACATTTTCATGTTAATATTATTTTGAGTTTTAGAGAAAATTTAAGATGTACGTAGAGGGCCGGTCCAGGTATCTTGATAGCCGACTGTACTAGCACGTAACCAGTGTTCTCAAGTAAGTGATGTCTTGTATCTTTATTGAGAATAAATTTCATTAACCCTTTAACCGCGAGCGTCGCATATATGTGACAAACATTGTCGGGCCCATCCCGCGAAGGTCGCATATTTGCGACAAAAAAAATGCTCGTATGGCACATAACTTACGTATCCATATCCGTTTTTGGTTGTAGATAGGTATGTTAGATTTACCATGTCTCGCGCTGGGGGCACGACAACTGATATAAAGTCTCGCGGTGAAAGGGTTAAATCTAAACGTAAATTATCGATAGTTACGCAACACTATTCTATCTATATATAAAACTTTCTAATAAAAAGAACTCCCTCGTTCCGCCCACGGAGTATTCAGAAAAACGTCCGCCTTTCGCCACACTTTATGACGTGTGATATGTGAGGGTCTGTTGTGACGTTGTCCCCTTTTTCAAGTCGAGCACGGCAGTGCTGACGCCAAGTCGAGCGCTTTTATATTTCTTCAAAAGTGCGCGACACGTCGTGTCTCGGTCTGAACTGACCTTAAGGATTCATTTTGCGTCCACCACATAACCAGACACCGCCCCCATTCCGTATCCGTAGAATGGGAAGGGTGACTTCGCCGCCCAGGGCATGGGCCTCGTACAGCCCCCTAGATCCGGGGCCGCCTTTCAACCTAGCAAAAAACCACATAGTTGTATTATTTTGTGTCTTAGTTTGTAAGTATTATACAGTGTTCCACCCCACCTTTGGTCATTATCTCCTCTGGTTGTAGGGTTGACTGGAAGAGATCCCTGACAGGTATAAGTCCGCCTTTGTACTGTTGTGTTTCATCTATGTTTCACTTGTGTCAATTTATGTACAATAAAGAATTTACAATCCAATACAATATTTGTCTACAATATGTAATTTGCCTTTTGGCGAACTAGCGTCTGTTTACTGTACTTGTATATACCCCACAAACATATTTAATTTTCAGAATTCCCCAATCGTGTCTCACTCCCAGTTTCAGCACAATATCGCACACATTCTGTTTTTAGGGTTAACGGGATTACTAAGACTACGCTGTCCGTCTGTCTGTCTGTGCTTCTCACCAGGCTGTATCTCACGAACCGTGATAACTAGACAGTAGAAAAATTTCTGTTCCCGCTATAACAACATACTAAAAACAGAATAAAATATATATTTATGTGGGGCTCCCATACAAAAAACTTGATTTTTATAGATAATGGTTCGGAACCTTTGACTAGCTCTTGGCTGGTTATTTGTGTCTACATTATGTAAATGCCTTTTGGCAGACTAGCGTGTGTACAAACATATACGTAGTTTGCTTAAACATGATCAATATTCAGAATTCCCCATGCGTGTCACGCTCTCGGTCTAGCAAATACCGCTAGCGCCAATGCGGTATGCCGCGAGTATGGTTGCCCGTCATTTCACGTACCTCCCAAGTAACAAAATCTGGTACTATAAAAGACCTGAAAACATTTTAGAACGTGCTAATTAGTGTTCATGATTAGCACTATATCAGTGTTTTAAACGTTTACGTAACCCCGAATAGGCCCTAGTTTTATCACTGATTTATTCTATAAACATTACATTAGGGTTGTCATGGTGATAAATCAGCTCTGTAGTTGAAATGTAACAGTGCTAAGAAACGCTTATTAATACTAAAATAGCGCTAACTGCAACGTTTTTGACATAAATTTCCTCTATAAAAGTACCCAAAACATGTTTATAGTGTTATTTTGCGCTGTAAACGATTCCAATGATCTTTTTATCACACTTGTTTACCGGATTTTTTTCGTGCGTGTGTGGTCATATCGTGATTGTTCTTCAAGAAAAAAATATAGATATATTTTATGTCACCATAGCTATTGTTGATAAACGTAACATGTAATTAAAAGGACATACTACAATACATTCATGGATCATAATTCTGCGGTAACTTACACTTGCGAAAATAATTGTGTCGCTAAAGTCATTATACTGATTTCAAATTTGACAATGCGCCCTCATAACTTTCATGTTTTAATTATTTGTTAATTAACAAAATAAGTACTTTTATAAAACATTTGACAGTGTGCCGCCATTTATGAAGTACTTGTCATATAAATGATACTGAAAAGCTAGTATAGATCTAATAAGTCCATTAATTATAGATTTTAGTGCTTTTTTATTATGCCTTAGTCTTGTAGCAGTAACACAAACTCATTTATAGAGCTATTTAAAATATAAGTTATTTAGAAAATGAACCAGGAGTCACTTTGGGACTATTTAGTACTAAAGAAGAATTTTCATGGCTTTTACAGAACTAGCTCCATAGCCATGTTTAGGGAGCTCTTAAAACGCTAAAACTTTACGTAATGGTTATGCAAGGTACTTCTAAAGTGCAAATTTGTCTTGTGATAGAGTCTTCGAAACTGCTGCAGTACTAGTACTATAAAAGTAATTTTGACGCATTATTATTACAAAATAGATATATAAAAGTGTCAATAAGATTGTCTTCAGAATTAAATAGTATTTTAATCGTATATTCTGTATCCATTATAGAGCAACACTTTAAATATTCTTTTGTGTGGTCCTGTAAGCGTTTTAAGAGCTCATTTATAGGACTTAAATGCTCTTTTATCTTATAGAACGAAACCGCTCTTTTGAAAACCGTTATAGTACAAGCAGTCACAATGGTTACCATTATAGGCCAACTATATTACTGTTCGGTGATAAAACGTCTTGGTTATAGAAGCTTTTGTTACTTGGGCTGTTTATGTGTCCACATTAAGTACATGCCATTTGGCAGACAAGCGTGTGTTTAGTGCACGTACAATATACATATACATCATGATCATCATCATCATCAGATCTTTTGTCTCCACTGCAGGAGCAGGACCCTCTCTGTACTACCAGAGCCATACTTGGCCAGAGCAGAGGAGTTTGGCCTACACTCTCCTCGCTGGCCATACGGGTTTGAGAGGTCTCACTGATGTTTATAAGCTTTGTTTAGCTTATGTTTCCTAAGACGCCTTCACGACATCCACGGGAGGACTTGGAGTGGCTCTATTCTACTCTGACGGAAACCACACGGCTGACATATACATATACGCACTATGCACAAACACTTTAAATATTCAGAATTCTCCCTGTGTGTCACGCTCTCGGCCTACAATATACCGCCAGCGGCGGTTTCCCGCGAGTGTGGAATGCCCGTCATTTCACTTACCTGTTTATGTGTCTACATTATGTACATGCCATTTGGCAGACAAGCATGTGTTTAGTGTACATACATATACGTACTATGCACAAACATGATCAATATTCAGAATTCCCCATGCGTGTCACGCTCTCGGCCTACCAAATACCGCTAGCGGTACCGGTATCCCGCGAGTGTGGAATGCCCGTCATTTCCACGTGGCTGTAAACCGCCAACCCGCATGTCTTACACATCATAAACTGCCGGGAATCACCGGAGCTGAATGTGTTCTGCAGCGCTTTTGCGTATTTTACTGAAGTGACAGCCGTGTAGCTGTAAATTTCCATACATAAAGAGATAACGTTTCCCCCTTAAACATAGGTCAATTTTGATATTTTTTTTATATTTTGTTGATATATTAGAAAGGTAGGGCCGTACGTTTTTATTGGAAAGAAATATTATGGGAGACAGATCGGCGTGAAACAGATATCATTTTTGCAAATACCTACTCGCGACGTTTCTGTACAGTTTTTACAGTCAAAATATGGACTTGAAGGAGAATATAGTATATATATCATTTTTGAAACTTCTACACCCTTATATTTTCTTTCAAGTTTATATTTTGAATTTGAAAACTAGTTTTTGAAAGCCACTTACACATAGACTTCTTCAATACTTACTAATAAGCTCTCCTTAGGGAATGTTTGGGTCAGAGAAATATTGGTATGTTATAGTGTATGCAAAGATATAAAAAGGACATATGAAAAGAACGGTACGTGAAATGTTACTCAATTTATTTCAATATTTCACGGGCGACCCGTGGGTTCTGAATTTCTGATTTTATATCAACTCAATTTTTCCTCCTGTCCCAATTGACGACGGTAATTTTTCCCTCAAAATTCAATATATATTTTTTGGTAGAAATTTTTTTTGCTACTCATTTTGTTAACACAGTTATGTAGGTCAAAAGTAATGTTTGCATATTTTTATGAGGACTGACCTTTTAAAAATTTGTAAGTTATTTAATAAATGATGGACTGGAACTCTTGGTAGATGAGATGAGTGGTACGAAATAGGATATTTAATAAAAAAAAAATGCATTAGCATATTAAAATTTAGTAAAAACATAAAAAAGCCTCAGTCTATTTTTAACCGACTTCTAAAAAGGGGAAGGGGAAGAAAGCACTCCAAGGAGATCGCATGAAAAAAAAAACAAACGATCGAAAAATGCAACACTTTAAAGAAAACTTTTTATTCTAAGTAAAAACGTGCCCCACAAATAATTCAGAGACTTAATATACACCTGAATAAATTTCGTTTCTTTGGAGGAGGAGGTAATTAATCATGTTTATGCAAGTAGTGCTCAAAAATCCATTAACTCTATAGACCTTAGAAAATTAATGTAAAGTAAAAATGTCGTTCGATAATAAGGGCAAGAATTAAGAATAACCGGCCAAGTGCGAGTCGGAACTCACGCACGAGGGGTTCACTTAAAATATTTATTTATTTAACTGTATTACATACATACATCCATACAAACATACATAGTTTTACGCCTGTTTCCCATGGGAAACTCAACTGTATTACCAAAATTGTAAAAACATATTCCGACGAATTGTATTACTTCTTTTTGATAGTCGGTTAAAAATACGATTCAAATGTATCTAAAGTCTCCAGATTTATACTTATATTAACCTTATGATAACCTAGTGGCTGATCATATACTGTGTTAAAAAAAAACTCTCTCCGATCCGTTAAGGTAATGTTGGATAGCTTGTGTAGGTTCTGTTTATCGGTTTCTCCCATCCCTAAAATCGCAAAATAAGCGGCCAAGTGCGAGTCGGACTCGCCCATGAAGGGTTCCGTAGTAGCAAATAACATAATATAAAAGTCTTGTAGTTTTTTTTTTTTACTTTTTTATTTGAGTTGATTGAATGAAAGGTAAATTGCCGTTTATGATTTATTAAAAAAAACTTCTTACTAGACCTCGTTCAAACCAATTTTCGCTGGTAGTTTTTATGGTAATGAACATCATATATTTTTTCTAGTTAGATCATTCTCTTATTTTATAAGTTACGGGGGACACACACACTTTTTTTCACTTTGGAAGAGTCTCTCGCGCAAAGTATTCGGTTTAGAAAAAAATTATATTAGAAACCTCAATATCATTTTTGAAGACCTATCCATAGACAACCCAAACGTATGGGTTTGATGAAAAAAAAAATTTGAGTTTCAGTTCTAAGTATGGGGAACCCCCAAAATTTATTGTTTTTTCTATTTTTGTGTCAAAACCTTAATGCGGTTTACATAATACATCTACTTACCAAGTTTCAATAGTATAGGTCTTAAAGTTTCAGAAAAAAGTGGCTGTGACATACGGACGGACAGACAGACGTATCCATAAGAATTCCGTTTTTGCCATTTGGCTACGGAACCCTAAAAATCTGCGGCTACATACATTTTGAAACGGACATTTTTTTGCTATTGCAGGGATGGGAGAAACCGATAAATAGAACCTACACTAGGTAGCTACCCAATATTATCTTAACGGATCGGACAGGGTCTTTTTAACATATTGTATATCTTATTCAAATACGATGAAAGAGGGCAACCCCGCCCGCTATTGTCTCCCGACTCAAGTGCTATCGATTGGCAGACAGACCGCAATAGCCACAGATGAAGCAAAAGTCGTCGAAGAACAAGTGACCCATTTCCTGTAGACAAATGTCTTGTAGCCCCTGGGCTACGAGTCATTTGTCACAAGGAAATGAAATGTCGAAAAAAAAAGGAATAAAGCTCTCCAGGACACGCTGTTTTGTATAAATAATTTTATTTAGGTTTATATAATATTCCTTTTGGAATCACATTTATAATATTAGTGTGGTTAATAGGATTAAAAAGAAAAAGAAAATTTAAAGTGCGAAATAAACAATTCTGTAATCTAACACTCATTCTTTGTAACTTGTTTGTAACTTTGAACAAGCGAGCGAAGTTCTTCAACTCTTATTGGTCTAACCGGTGTTTGTATGTATGTAATATGATAACTGAAGTACTGTTTTATTGGAACTTCATGAATTAGTCATTTCATGCTGGTCTATGAGGAAAAAAAGCCATGCCTTGGCTCTGTCTGCTTGAAGCCGTAAGAATAAAAACTGTGTGTGTGTTGATTATGAAGCTGTCGAAAATGTAGTACTTACAAAAAATATTTACAATAATTAGTTCTTTATAATTATTACTTTACTTACTTATTATTAATACTTATTACTCTACTTTATAATTAATACTTACAGATAGCGGCGCGAAACTCTAGCGCTGACCGTTATTGCGCAGAAGTCAAAAATTAATATTGTACCCGTGCGCAGTATCTCCTCTACATTTCACTCAGCACTAAACTTACGTGCCGCTACTTGTACTAACAAATTAAATACGTGTTTTAAGAATTTTTTTCTGGCAAAACATCCTAACTTTCCTGGGCTATTGTCAAAATAAGGAGGCCTCAATTCGCAATATGGTTCCAAAGAGTTGGCGTAGCGTAGCGAGTAAACTTTCAGCGTATCCCCGTTTGATCAGTCCGGTTGTTGCCATGATTTGAGAATAGCCTTGGAGATTGGGCGGCGATTAGTCGTCCGGCGTTATCGCACGAAATTTTAGGGACAAAGGGCTTTCGAACGTTTTTAGCAATAGAAAGAGCAAATTCGCCTGTAGATTGAAGTCTTTTGTCTAAGAATGGTTTTGTTTTAATTAGTTTATAGTTTCTAGTAGTAGTTACGCTTTATTTCTATTTTATACATAAACAGAAGTAGTGGCAATTAAGAATATTTGCAGCGATTAGTCTAAAAAACGGTCTACTTTCGTTTTTAAATAGCTTTATCTAATTCTTTCTTAAAAATCACCACCAGTCGAACAAACCAGTTGTATGTGTAGTGAATTAAGTCGCTGTGCTTGTAAGATTATGTGAGTACTTGAATCATAAATCAGTGTTAAATCAACTATCGTGTGTTAGTTTCACTACGGTATGGTTTAATTTATGTAATACGAGGGATTTCCTTAACATCAATGAGACCTCTCCAACCCGTCTGGCCAGCGTGGAAAGTGCAGGCATACCCTGCTCTGGGCAAAAATGACTCTAGTAGTACAGAGAGAGAGAGAGGGTCGTGCTCCTGTAGTGGAGACTAAAAAGTCCTGATGATGATGATATTTCCTTAAAATGAATATTAAATCAACTTTGCTCGACCGACACTGAATTCTTAAGTAGGCACGTAAAATTTCAATTAGAGGTGCAAACTTTTGGGCTCGTCCCGTCTACCTCCGCGCCCCGTCCCTTATTGCACTTGGAAACAATCCGCAAAGTTTTGACTGTAGAATTCCAACTGAAATGTCAGGTTGTCAGAATTATGGGCATATAATAGCAATTAAGTTTTACAGGAGTATTTAAGGTTTATAGAATGTAAAAGTAAAGTAAAAAATCTTTTATTCTACCCAAGTAAAATAAAAAATAACATAATATTTAGTACCTGGACGACCGAGCTTTGCTCTGTTACATGTCAAACATTAACTATTTTTTTTAAAACTTGTCTAAAAACAATGCAAAATAAAAAAATGTATAGAAACTTAAACATAAAAAAAAGTAAGTCACTGAGTGGGATTCGAACCCGTAACACTTTTTCTAGCGGTCGGTATCCTTAACCACTGAGCTAAAATCAAGGCGGTCGGCGCGACGAAATTAGCGACCATATTCTGCGTGGAAATAAAAACGCATGAACACTCGAAAACACTCGTTTTCCCAAACATAAAACTAATCTAGATCGATAGTTTACCCCCGAAAACCCATATACAAATTTTCTGCGAAATCGTTAGAGCCGTTTTCGAGATCACAGAAATTTATAAATAAATATATATACATACAAGAATTGCTCGTTTAAAGGTATAAGATTTCCCACTACACTATACATTTTTGGAAGCCGCCTCTGCGAAGTAGGCCTCCCCCAGTTTTTTCCACATTTTTCTATTTCTTGCCTGTCTTATCCAGTTAGAACCGCACTTCTTCCTGAAGACGTGTAACCATCGCGTTCTTAATCTTCCCTGTTTTCTTTTTCCATCTCTAGGGATCCATTCCGTAGCTCTCTTTGTCTATCTCTCGTTCTCTTACCTACACACGACCGGCTCATTTCCATTTAAGACTACGAATTATTTTAGTAATATCTGTAACTTTTGTTCTTTTCCTAATTCATTCATTTGTATGCCTATCCGATAATCCTATTCCCAACATACTTTTCTCCATTTTCCTCTGGTGAGCCAATCTATCTTCGTCTCGTTTCCGAAGAAACGTGGGCTGTTAGACACCCATACGTCACACGTGGGAGTATAGTTTTCGTACGGGTTACTTTTGATTCTGATGTCTATGCTTTTGTTTTTAATGATCTCTTTTAGGCTCCAATATTTTTTCCAGGAAGTGGCAATTCTTCTACAAAATTTTTTTTAGGAAGCTTTATAGAAATACTGTGTATTTTCGTAAATAGTCCTAAGGGTTCTCTATTTTGTCTCATAAATTTTTTATCCATAATATCTCATAATATTTTTTTCCATAATAATCTTAGGTCCGAATGATGCCTAGCCCTAACATAATATCACATAATATCACGTGCCCGAAAGTTATAATCCCGAAATACAACGTGTTATAATTTTTTTGCTATAAATATTATGATCCATAATATTCAAAATGTCTATATTTTCTTCCCATAAATATCACGTGTCCTAATTTCGAACATGTAATAATATTTTTTTATTAATAATTAGTCTCGCTTCGCTCGCTCGCTCGTGTCTTGGTTACAGGAAACCTAACGAACCTATAACCTACACTCCACGGCAAAGTGGTTTTTGTGTCTGTGTTACTTTCGCCCTAAGCTTGCGTCGCTCGCTTGCTCGTGTTTTGGTCACAGGAAACCTAACCTACACTCCACGGCAAAGTGGTTTTTGTGTCTGTGTTACTTTCGCCCTAAGCATAAGTCGCTCGCTCGCTCGTGTTTTGGCCACAGGTAACCTAACGAACCTAACTTAAACTTCTAATTTTAACCTAGTGTTTTAAGCTAATAACCTTATTACAAATTAACATTCGGAATAACATACATTATAGAATACAACACCTAGGACATGTGACTTTATAGTATCCAAAAGTAGAAAATTCAATTATTATAGCAATTTATATTATGGCACAAAGGTGTTATGATTCAAGATAATTAGGTAAATCAAAATTATGGATATTTGAACATTATGGATTCTAAAGATTATAGCAAACTTGTTATGGATTTTGACATTCGGACATAATATTTTAGGAAAAGAAATGGAGTAATAGTCCTAAGAGACTAACTCCTTCAAAGACAAGAACGACCGACGAAAACACTTTTATACAAAGAGCTGTAGACGAGCCATACTTAACTTATTTTCTCACTATACATTCGTGTTGATTAGTATTAGCATGTACTTTCAGTTTAAGCATACTCGCTAGTTTGCGCAGGGCCAATTCACCAATACAGAGGCCCAAACTCAGTTTTTTTTTGTTATACTTTTTGGTATATCGCTGGTAAGCTTGGGCAACATATAGGGTATAATATAATTAATTTTGGAAAATGGAACACCTGATGCAGAACCATTTTGTTCCATCTTAACTATAAGAAATACAAAAATTACGGTTTAAAAATAGTTGTTCAGCCTGATGAGTATTTTCCGGAGGCATAAAGTCCACGCGAACGAAGTCGCGGGCTTCGACTAGTAAATTAATTTGTATAAAAACGCCTAAACCTGTAGTTCTACCAATGGCCCTTGTGCAAACTAGCCAGGCCTCTCCAATCAATCAAACGATATTGCCGGACGCGAGTGCCATCTATCATGCGATGAAGGTTATTGAAATATGCCTGTTCTGCCGATTTACCAGAAGTACTTTCCAATAATCATTTAGCTTGTTTTCTTGTTTTGTATTTTTTACAAACAAACATTTGTAACTGGCACGGCGTTGCCTAGGCGTGAACCAGAGGTTGACTTGCCAGAGCTGCTGATTACGTGCAAGCTTAATATTGATGCCTGATGACGCCCAGCCTAAAGGCTATACGATACCGGTCCATTTACGAGTAGATACATGTGCAACCTTAAAGCTTATGTAAGTAATTCCTCTAAAACCGCACTGCATCCCACAAATAACCCTGTCACCCATTATCGTGCTCAAAAATTCCTTCCATGACCGTCTGCAAACACTTTAAAAAAACCCAGTGGTATCAGCAATATCGGATACATATTGCTGATACCGCTGGGTCTAACTTTAATGGAGCAGTAATGGAGAAAACGGGTTTATCTGCAGATAATCAGCGTAAACGATGTAGAATTTGGCCGAATCAGGGGTTGGGCTACACCTGGCAGCACGACACAGAAAGCGACGGAATGCTATAGCACGGACGGAGCCATAGCATTCCGTAGCTCTCTCTCGCTTTAGCTAATGACGGTTCTGAGCGACAGAAAAGGATAGGAGCGTAGAGAATTGCTATTCCGTGCTGATAGATATAGCCCAACCCTAGGACCGTCTGCATTTTTTTTGTATATTTCGACAGACTAACATTAAGTATTACAGTCTTCAAACACCTTAAGAAGATATTTTAAGTTACAATACGTAAGTCAGGACTCAGTGGAACCCGCAATATTTACCGGCACAGTGTGCAGTAATGGAGAAAGCGTGTTTATGCGAGGATAATCAGCGTAAACAATAAAGGATTTAGCAGTATTAGCACCGCTTCGCACTCTTCGTTCTTATTTGCTGAGCTGTGACGTCTCGGCCGAGTTTGATATGCTAATACGAGTTTAATCTCAAACAATTCATCGTACTTAAGGATTTTATGGACGGAAAGCAAGCAGATGGTCCTTTCTACCTTTTTTCTACCACATCGACGAGGTATTCGACTAAGTTTGTTTTTAAACAATGTTTTAAAAGAACAACAAATAACACTAACAAGAAATCTGTTTTAGAAAACAGCAAGTAGGTAATGGTTATTAAATGAGGCAGAAATTAACATTTCAAATATAAGAGTGGGAGCGTGGTACGAGTATAGACATCTCGCTATCTCTTTCGTACGCGCGAAACCTAATGGCAGTGACGTCACGCGGGTGTATGTGCCATTCTTTTTCTGTTACTTGACACTTGACAGTTTCCATTTCTTTCGGATTTAAAAGGCTTATAACTTGCTTATTTTTGAGCGAATTAATAAAACTAGTCAAATACTGAATTCTAAGCAAAACCATGACGCAATAGATCTAAAAATAAAGCAAAGACGGATGGAATCCGGGAGTCCGGAATTTCCAAAGTAGTGATGTAACAACTTAACTACTATGCAGCGTTTAACTTAATGACGTAGCTGTAAATTACAGCTTAAACGCAGCCCTTAGGGCGGGCGAACGCGTGCGATCACGCGACAAATCGTCGCATTAAAACTTTGTCTACAAATCACGATTGGTTAGGGTGATTATGTAAACACCTGTGTTAATGTGTTTCTGGAGGGTTTGCTAATTGTTTGGAATCGTCCGTGCCTTAGTAGCTTTTAATGTTTTTCAAGTGCCGTTTTCGTGTCCTCCAAAAATGAAATTTAGATTGTTCTTTACAAAATTCGCATTAAAAGTTTTTAAAAAATTACTTTCAGTTATAGATAAATTTATCCTATATACATAGATTTGACTTTTGACTTTGACCGAGGCAGATCTCTACCTAAACATACAAACGTCAAATTGTCCAAATCGCTCACTTCGCTTACTTGTTCAATTACTTACTTGTTCAACTTCAATATGGCCCATTTTTGCTATTCTGTTTATTTACACAAACATACGCAGAGGAATTTATACAAAACAAGAAGTTGATTTGAATTTGCAAAGAATAACTGTGAAATAAGGTGATTTTATAAACTCGGAAAGATAATAAATCAAGTTGTGAGTAAACGACTCCTCGGTGTCTCGACTCGATACGTCTCGATTCATTCCATCTCCAGCTCAATCGATTACCGGCGAAATATGTCTATTTGTCGTGAGGTAAGTCGTTGTTGGCGGTAAAATTGAGACTCGATCAGTTTTTCCCGTTGCGCCTTGATTTACTGACCTATTTCACAAACTACGATTTATCTTTTACGGTCTATTATTTATCTAAAGTAAGGACGGTAAGCATAAAGAACTTCGTTCATTGACACGCCATTTTCTATAGTACGCGCATAAGCGAGCGGGACAGCAATATAATTATGCGCGTCTTTACTTTAGTCAGGCCTAGTGATGTGCCGCCGGAAATATTTCAAACTTAAGGAAATATTATTACTGTACAATTGTACATCAATATTCCTAATATTTCTGTAAAAATTCCCCCAAATTTCCATCGAGAATGTTTACAGAAATATTGCCCAAAGTTTCCAAAATTCCCGGCCAAGTGTTTTAGGCACTGTATTTTTGTCGCATTTTAGGTACAAGTTGGATCGTATGACAACTGATGTAAAGTCTCGCGGTGAAAGGGTTAAAAGCAAATCATTCCCAAAAGCTTGTGATGCGAAATGACCAAATACAACTAGTAGTTCGCCACGAACTTAGACCTCGCGATTATACCTTCTACTACCAAGCAAAGCAAGCAAGCAATCCAATACACGACAATTGAACACAATTAACCGACTAAAAAAATTACACAAAACTGTAAACACGCAAGACAACAAAAAGTCATACGATTCTAGACAAAATCAAGTCAATCTTGTAAAATTATGAAAAAAAAAAAATCACAGCGAGTTCTAAGAATTTAAAATTTTTGTTGGATTTCTACTTATTGTTTTTTTGTAAAAAAATGGTATTGAATGTACGCAAAAAATATTTGACAATTTCCTTCTTTTCTTAAAAATAGTGGTCAAGACATTGGCCTTGTATCTCGGAAGTCGCGGGTTTGATTCCCACGGGAGACATGCATTTTTAAGAAAGTTGTTCAGTAACCCGGACTGAATTCACCCATAAATAGTTTCAGTATATTTTGTAAGAAGATTTGTATTGTATAACCGTCACGGCTCAGTCAGCTAGACTTCGCGAGTCACCCTAAACCCTTTTAAGTATAACGTATGAAAAAGTTGTCCAGACAAAAAAGTTGTTCAAATAAAAAAATTGCGTTTTTATAATGTCAACAAAAAAGTCTAATGACGTTTTTAAAAATATTTAGAAATGGGGGATGTAGGACCGTTTTAAAATTTTAAACCCCCATATATCCGCCATTTTGAAAAAAATCGAAAAACTGGCTTGACAAAAAAATTCTATTTAGTTGCTGAACCTGCTTACAAAATTTCATTAGAATCGGTTAAGAAATGCGACCTGTAGGCGAGAACAGACAGACAGACAGACAGACGGACAAAAGAATTTTTGGCTACTCTCGAAACTGAGACGCTTCGCTCGCTTCGCTCGCTCGGTCAATTATTGAATATAATTATTCCGAAAACCACGGAGAGAATGTAGCATTTGAAGTTATCTCATTCAAATTCATTGAAGGTATTTTATTTGTGCTGTGAGTTTATTGAATTTACAACCACTGATCAACTTTTATTGAAAATGTTCTAACCCCTTAATTCGTGATTTGTCAGCAACTTGAAACGGCTGCTTTGATTTATGTATGGTATAAGTTTTTAAACGTTTGAATTCACAGTTTTCTTATTCCACCTTCTCGCACAACAAGTCTAATAACACTCTAAAAGTGGCTTTTGGGTCTCATGGCCCTGAGTTCCGTCTGCTTAGAGCTGCAAAACCCAAAAGGCTCTGTGTGGCTTTTTACAAATAAAAACGTGACAGTGTATAATTTTTTCTTCATAAAATTACCTGCTTCTATTTAAAATTACCTATTTGATTCGCACTCGTACCTTCCTTTCCATCTAGGACATTGCTGAAAATCAGTGCATTGCCTTCCGAGGTAATATTATCACTGAGCTTTAACCTATTTGTTTTGCCGCAGCACACACATGCAATTGATTTATTGTTGTGTATTTATTTGCAAGCCTGTGTAATGTAACTCATGTATGTATACTTTATTTTTTTGTGTGTGTCTCAGTCAGTAGTGACAAATAAACAATTTATCTATCTTATTTTTTCAACTTGACAGCATAACTGTAATTTAAAAAGTCTCTACCAAACTTTTTAGGTATCTATTCCCTTTTTCGTCAAATAAGACACCAATAGGAGCAAACCCGCAATTCCGATGATATACCTTATTTTTTGTGAAAATAGAATTCTGGTTATTATCGTATGTGTTTATTTTATCTCCGTCTTTATTTTCTTTGAAATTCCCTAATGGAGAGGTTTCCATTACCTTTGTGTTTTCGGTGTAAAACGAGCGACCTCTGCTATTACAAGTCTTCTAATTATTTGGCATGTTTTCGAAATTCAGATAGAATTATTATTAATTTATCAAAAGGTCAGAGTTAAGAATGTAGATATTAAATTAACTAATTCAAGAATAAATCTTTAGGAAATAGATATTAATGTATATTTTTCAACGCATCATTTGTATTATTCGATTTGTTAAATAGATAAATCGATCTTTAGTTTCATCGACAAATATCTGGCTACTTAAGTAGTTTATTAGTAAAATATCTGGCTAATAAACTACTTAAGTATATTTGTATAAAGATTTCTCCATTCAATCAATCAAGATTCGTAAAATTGCTCTTTTGCAAGCGGATGGAAACCGAGCAATCTACGAAAGATACCCAACAACTTTAAATAAGTATTAAACAAAACATAAAGTTTCGAATGTTCCGAAGTAGTCAAGATAAAACTCGTATAAATAAAAATAAAAGTCGGAAAAGAAGCAGGATTCAAGCAAGTGAAGTGGAAAATACGCTTACGCTTGGCGCCTTGGCGCACCTTTTGAGAAAATGTGAATGTATTTTCGTTATTTGCCGAGTTTATATACAAAAAACACATATTTTCGTGTGAAAAAGTATTGGAAATAATTTGTGGATAATATTTAGAGATTTCTAAATCAGTACATAAAATATGCATGTACAGGGAGGCCATTTAGGCTCTGTAATCAGTGGGTAAAATATATGAACGAAAATAATAAACTTAAATTTTAAGACAGTTAAATAAGATAGATAGGGCCGTAGGCCATTTAGGCCTTGCCATCAGCAGTAAAATATTAGAAAAACATCAAATTATAAAACAGTACAATATGTTATGTAGGCCATTTAGGCCTTGCCATCAAAAGTGAAATATTTGAACGAAAATAGTAAAATCAAATCATAAATCTTCAATTTCAGTACGAATTTAGAATCCATTATTTTGTAGGTGGATCTTGCTAGATAATTCGAAATTCAAAATTCAAATGTTTATTCAGTGATAAGACCTTTACAGGCTCTTTTACATGTCAATAAGATAGACTAGCCAAAACAATCTTTTTTAGGAACCCGAACCTTTAAAAAACATCCTAATATATTTTTGCACAAATTGTGCATGAAACTTTAAGTCTCACTCCTATCATCATCATTTCAGCCGCATAACGTCCACTCCTATATTTTTAATCAAAATAAAAAAAAGGATACCTTAATCCAATTCAGAAGGTTAACACATAATGACCACCATGGGCGTGATAGGCGGTGCTGCCGACCACAGAGCTCATGATTAATAGATCTGTCGAAAGGCTGGCTTTGAACTATGATCGTTTTTGTTGGAACTTGTGGCATTGGCGATTTATCACTCTATGTAACGTTCTACTTAAGTTCAGTATTGAGAAAATGGCTCACTTTCTTTAACGTGAAGCTTTCTACGCACATTAGCCGAAAGTGGCCGTTTTCGCCAAAAATGCTTAGAGAAGCTTCACGTTCTCACTTTAAACTATAAACCGTAGAATTAAAAAATACTTTGAAGGGGTATCTAGAGCTTGGTCAAGACACAATTTTAAATGATAGGCGAAATTTTTATATCTCTTATAGTTTAGCTGGACCATTATGGTTCTGCATCAGGCGTTCTATTTTCCAAAATCATTTATACCCTATATGTTGCCCAGGCTTAATAGCTATATAACAAAAAAAGTTTCATTCGAATCTGACCAGTATTTCCGGAGATTAGCGTGTACAAACAAACAGACAGACATTTTTTTTTAAATTTACTTTATTACTATGTCTCCATCGCCCCCAATATTTTTTTTTAAAATATATTAACGTACAGACACACCTTTTTTTACTGTTTTATTATATATATAGATACAGATGGGGGCAGCACTGGACCCCGGAAAATTCGGGTATGGCCTTAAATAAGATCTTATGAAATAAGGTCAAGTAACTGATATTGAACAACTTTCCCCAAACGTATTCTTATTTAGAAATAGTCGTCGTCTCCAGTCCCCCAATTTCAATTAAGCGTTATCAGCCATTCTTCGCGTCGTTGCCACTTTAAAATTCTAATATCGAAGCTTTGTCGGGATTCTGGCAACCAGATTCGTTTTTATGTTTACGTAATGAAACACCCCTTTGCAATTAGTTAAACGAACATAAACATAAGTGCGTGAGTTGTTTTTGCCTAAGGGATAACGATTTTAGAGCGTAACCGTACTTGTCACGTTTTATCCTTTTTACGGGATAGATAGAGCCCTGGGTCATGACACCCACCGCATATTCACCCTAAGGTATTTATTAGTAATTTTTTTTTAATTTTTTTTTTCCCGCCGCATCGTCTATTGACTATTCCAGACTAGATTTGTGTTTGTCACTACAACTGGCAGAAAATAGTCAAGCACTGCCGTCTCAAAGCTATGTCAGATGCTTTTAGGCAGCTTCGAAAATCTGACTCCAGTTATTGCCACTTACACACTCAAGAAGCAAACAAACAATTTAAGTCAACACCTTTACCTACGAATCACAGTCCTCCTAATTTACATAGTAAAGTGACGTGAAAACAAATGAAACTAGGTGAACCGTGATTTAATTTAGTCGGATTTGACTGTCCCCTTAATGGTTAACATCTGTAGGTAAATGCGTGTACTTTTACCGATGCCTTTAAGAGGAATCTTTACCGAATGCTTTAAAGGGGAATTTAGACAATAAAGAAGTTTCCAACAAATCAAATCAGACACTTTTTTCTAAACGTCAAAACAAGCATTTTCTATGGGATTTGTATGAAATAAAAACAAATGACGTCATAGTTTCTTAGAGTCAAATAGCGCTCTTAATATCAGTTTTTCCGCATTATTAAATCTTATATCACGTTGATAATGGATATGATCAATGAAAAGTGACATTATTTTGTGACATTTTATTCTTTTAATAGTGCCAAATAATTTATTTTTGACCCAGGAAACTTGCTTATTAGCTGAGAAATACCTTAGTATGCACAAAATTAATATAAGTCTTTCACACAGAACGGAATCTCCTAATCTCCTAGGGTCCCGCGCAATATGCGTCTCCGTTCCCCGTCCCCGCACCTCTCCCCCGTTCTCGCCTTGTGGAGGGTGTTGAACGCGCGGCTGCAGGCATCTACTGCCGCCTCTATAAAGCGAGAACAGGGAAGAGGTGCGGGAACGGGGAACGGGGACATATATTACGCAGGACCCTAGAAGTTTCCGTCCTGTATGTAATACTAATATTAATTCTGTGGTATATGTAAGTCTTCCACAAGGTGGTCTGACGACTTGACCAAGGTCGCTAAAGGCGCTGGATGCAAGCCGCTCTAGATCGGTAATTTTGGAAATTCTTGGGAGAAGCCTATGTCCAGCAGTGGAAGTTATGCGGCTGAAATGATGATGATGATAATGAATGAGGATATGTAGTTCTATTTAAGACGGCGTTCTTTTTGTCTTATATTATGTTATGAGGCGTTTTATAATAAGGCTGAGAAACTCTATTTTGTTATTTGTTAAAGATTTGTTGTAACTTTAAAAATAATAATAACCATTACCTTTAAATACAATATCTTTTTGAATCATTGGAAAACATTAATTTATAACTCGAATCATCATATTTCAAGAAAATAATTACGAATCAAAATAATTTATCATCTCGATAAATTCGCCGAAATTTATGAATTGGACTTCATCAATCTTTTAAATTAACGAGTTGAAGTTTAATCTTGACTTGTGCATTATATTTCCTCCTAGTATAATCTACGGTCTTTCCTGACCGATCCTTTTCAAATTAATAAAAAAAAATTAATTCAACAAAGCGAGTAGTGTTCCAATCCAATTAACCTCGTACAAGACCTCTAAATTAGGTATACTATTGAACGACGAACTTTAAACAATGAGCTGTGTAGGCATTACAATATTCCTGTTGGAAGGTTTTGTTTGACTGGGATCAATATAGTTTCGATACAAAAGTTCCCGAGGGACTACGAACGGATACGACCTTGTATAATGCGAAAGGACAATAGTATTCACAGGCGTAGGTTTGAAATTTGACATTTTCTTTTATTTATTTGCTAAGGATATTTAAAAAACAGTCGGGGACTGTCAAGAACGCCATACTGCTTCCGTGGTGTAGTGGTTAGAGCGTTTGGCTCATACCCGGAGGTCGCGGGTTCGATTCCCAGCGGGGGCAACGACTTTGTGTTGTTGTTCTAGTTTGGTTAGGACATTGCAGGCTGATCACCTGATTGTCTGATAAGTAAGATGATCCGTGCTTCGGAGGGCACGTTAAGCCGTCGGTCCCGGTCACTGTCTTTGACATTGGTCGTTACCTAAAACCATGTCAGAGGCCTTTAAGGCGGTTTAAAAACTCTGACACTAGTGTTAGTCACTAACACACACGATAAGAAGAAGAAGAACGCCATCTAGTGATGAGTAGCGGAACTACCGATACGACTTCATATCCGTAGCCCCTATTTTTGCTAGAGAAAGCCCTGACTTTCAAGCGTTAACCCCAATAACTTTTAAACGACTAAACCGATTTTCATCAAACATAGCTAAAAACCACCGCAAGGACAGTTCCAATATCGCATTGAAAACGGGCTAGTCGTTCGAGCGCTGACACAGACAGACAGACAGCCCGACAGACGTAGCGTCAAACTTACAACACCCCTTTTTTTTTTCGGGGGTTAAAAACATGTCGTGTGGTGTGATAGAGTAGTTTAAAGCATTTGGAAATGACCTAAAATTTTACAGGTTATTTGATTTGGTTAATTGATTTTTAAATTACCATATCTCTCTATTGTAAGATCGTTTTGTATAAATTGCCTAAGCGATATAGTATAAATGTAACTACAAACAGTCTCATAAGCTGTAACACCACTGTTCGTGGTCATTTCATCTCGCGCTTATATCAAGCAAAGAAAATTCAAGTTGTTACCCAACTGCTTGAATTTATGGAAACCCGCTTCACAGCTCCTTGCGTATTGCCAACTTATTCCCGAATTTTCCCAGTGGATCCCGTTTGTGTGCGCTCGCCCGGAGATCAAATGAACACCTGTGGCTCTGCTAATGCCTTTGATCGCGTTGAAGGCTCACGGACTCACGGAGTATATTGTACCTATATAAACATACTAGCTGTGCCCGTAGGCTTCGCTCTCCGTGGGAATTTCGGGATAAAGAGTACCCTATGTCCTTCCCCGGGTCTCAAACTATATCCATACCAAATTTCATTTACATTGTTTTAGTAGTTTAAGCGGGAAGAGGCGAACAAACAAGCAAACAAACAAACAAATATACAAACTCACTTTCGCATTTATAATATTAGTAGGATAGTAGGATGTGATTGTATTGATTTATTTATTGAACTTTATTTACCAATGGTAAATGGTACAAAAGAAGGATTAAATGCTAATAGCATTCTCTGCCAGTCAACCTTCGGGTTAAATATTTATCTAGAATAGTAGACCCAAAAGAAAGGTACTCAAGCACTTTGTGAGCTCGGTTAATTGTACCATAGTTTCTTGAGTTGCATTTTGGCTTGGAGTTTCAACAGGTTAATATGTGTGTATCTCCCATAAACACATTCTGGGACACTTACGGCTGTGGACGTTTATATTGTGTCTGGCTGAGTGTCTCAAAATGTGTTAAGGTCTAAGAGTAAAGAAAATGGAATTAAGGTAGCACCTTCTCTTACCCGGCAGATAGTGTGCCGATCAAGGCAACAGACAAAAATCTGACACATCATAGTCACTATTTTGATTCCCTTGTTTTTTTGTTTGTAATAATTTTATTGAACTATGAAAAAACTCAATTACATACAAAAATAATAGAATAAATTGACAAGGGCGGACTTATCCCATAATGGAATCTCTTCCAGTCAACCGGCGAATAAGAAGACAATTACTCACAAGAAGGTATAGAAGAATCCCTTTTCCAAATATGCGCCCTTCATCAAGATACACATTCAGTCTATGTCCCTAGGCAAGTCTAGTCTCCTTAGGTAAAGAGGTGAATAGTATGTATTTTTTAATATCCCTAAATGCACATGCGTTTTGTTAAATTGAATTCGGTAGAGTACGTGCAAGCTTTACAAAGCCATCCTGTTCTCCAAACCTTAACTCTAAATAAGTCTACAACGTTCGCCGATCGTACCTATCTCCCCAGTTCCCGTCGCATTCACATGTAAATCCTGGCTACGACCTCCATTACCTTTGTACCCGCTCCGCCTTCTTACAGGGCCGTCAACATTAAATGTAAGGGATTTACCTCCTATTTTTATTATTAATATCAATTAGTTACATAATCGGAAACCGGAAACAAAATGGTTTTTTTAATCTGTCCGAAAATTAGTAAGTTATAAGCTTTTAAAATGTGATAGAAGGGAAAACTGTCAAGTAACATAATGCACGTACAGCTCTCTTGACGTCACGCTATTAGTTCTCGCGCGTATGAAAGAGACAGTGAGATGTCCCCACCACGCTCCCACTCTTATATTTGAAATGTTAATTACTACTTCATTAATTAGCCAATTTAGTTGCTGTTTCAAAAAACTATTTCTTTTCAGTGTTATTTTTTGTTTTATGTAAAATATTAATCGAAAACAAACGGTAAAATAGCCTATTAGTTCGTGGGAACTCGACCTGTCCTAGTGCAGCTAGGTGAGCTCCCGGATCATGAGATACAAGAAGATGCAATTAGACCTTACAAATGGTTTACAAACTTTAATTTAATCACAGAATTAATAATAGTATTACATACAGAACGGAAACTCGCACTGTCCCCCGCAATCTGGCGTCCCCGCAACCTCTCCCCCGCTTTTCGGCCTTTTAAGCGCCTGTAAAGCAGTGTTGTTGCTAGTCGCACGTTGACGTTACTCGATTCACTTAAAATTATTGTGATTATCATAATGGTGAGAAACTGCGCACATTATTATTGTTTATCCAAGGAAAACAATAAAGAACGAAAATTTTATAGATTTTCGAGCGATGAAAACAGGTAAGCAAAGCAACAAATTCTGTGGTGGCGACCCTGCTTAACTCACACATCTTCACACATTGATTCATCAGGTAAATAGATAAGTAGGCATTCCTGAATGTGCGATGATGATGACAGTTGGTAGAGGAAGGAGGCAGATGATAAGGAAGGAATGTTTGAAGAATTCAGAAATGAGAATTTGAAAAGGTAAACCCATTGAGATGATGAAAAAATGAGGTGGATGCATGCAGCATGGAGCTTTCATGCAGAATCATTACAAGTTGAAAAGAATAGTATATATATGAATTAGTTTTAGCTTTGATACATCTTGATTTGCAGCCGCGTGTGTGGCTGAGAATGCATCTCCGTGACACATAGTTTCTATTGTGTCGCTCAAGCAAAAGCAACATTTCACTTTTATGTAAAAAGTAAAACTATAAGAGTCTTCTTCTTCTTATTGAGTCGAAAGGGCTCAAATAAAATATTATTAAACCAAAACCTAGCCACGACCACCGCCTTGTCATTGGTCACGTTTAGATTTTCTTTAGCACAAGGAGTCGGGCTGCTGGGTCATGACGAAGATGCAATTGAGTGACCCCCAGTCACACAAACTGTTGTGAGAGTAACGGCTTTTAGTTCTGCTCTCTCGGCATTTCCCTGGACCAGATCGAAGTCTGTATAAAGATTCCCAAACAGCCCAGTAATATGCCTCTATACTAATAAATATTTGTATCTAACAAGGCACAACCCTCGTACTCCCATCGGTATCTAGCAGCAGCGTTTCAGCGACTTGAATGCGAGTTTCTATGAATACGCCTGAAAGGGCGTATTAGCATATTTTTTCACTCCAGTCCTTAATAATTGCGGCGTTAACATGTGCTGCGCCATTCAGAATCCGAGGATTCAATATTGCTCGTAAAGTGCCTATTGAATTGTAGTTATTGAAATAAATTGCCATTGAATCATGCAATTTAAATAAGAATTACGTTCCAATAAAATAATGTTCATGTTCAATTGAGTTTGTCATGTTAAATTCTAATCACGTCATATCATTGTGTTTATGAGAAGAGAGGAATAGAACGATATACAAAAAGTACTAAATATGAAGTTAATGGGTGCAGAAACAGGAGGTCAAAAAAAGGTGGCCATTATAGATAGATGGTGGCCTCTAGATCGATCATTTTGGAAATCTTTAGGAGAGGCCTATGTCCAGCAGTGGACGTTATACGGCTGAAAATGAATGAAAAAAAGTAGCTGGAGTGTATTACCAGCTGATTTTCTTCTCGTGCTGGTCGTAACAACCGGTCGAAGGAATATGCGAGAATCTTCACGCCCACCATCAACGATGTGACTTTTGATCCATACGGCCCTTGGCTATGTCCATTCCGTTAGGGATAAAGACTTGATTATGTGTCTGTAGGTTTGTTGTATTGGAGCCAACACTGGTGTCAGATTTTCAGGATGCCTAAAGGCATCTGACATAGATTTATGATTGCCATATAATGATGACAGCCGGGACCAACAGCTTATACATGCCTTTCGAAACACGGAGAAACTCGAGTTGTTTATGCCATTTGTAATCATCACCCATCCAAGTGCGGACCACGCCTGGTGTTGCTTTACTTGCGAAGGAGCTAGCGCACTCCCGCAGAGCCACCGAGCTTCTCAAATCTATCTTCCTATCTATAGGTATTCAAAGTCAAGAAATCACAAGACCCAAAGACCACGCTTACCAAGATACATAAATACAAGCAAACATAAATTCTATCTACAATTTTGACTATATAAATCACACTAAAACATTCGACCCCTGACTTAGTCGCCCTTGGTCGACCCTCCGCCCCTTTATGAGAGGGAGGCTCTGGAGTGATTTGCGTGCCTGCAGATGTCTGCAGACGTGCCCCTGATATTACATAGCTGGGATACGTGTTTCTGTCTTGTATAGTAGCTATAACTAAATCAGTTGTTGCTATGGTTTACGCACTGTACGGCTGTGAGGTGATATTACATAGCTGGGATACGTGTTTCTGTCTTGTATAGTAGCTATAACTAAATCAGTTGTTGCTATGGTTTACGCACTAAACGTCTGTGAGATTTGATTTTAATTTTCACTAGGATTGGCTTGTACCTCTTCCGTTTTATTGTAAAATGGAGACTATCTTTGTTACTAGGTTTAAACCATTATCCAACCGAATCAAATTAACATTTTTAGATGAGACAATGACATATTACTAGATGTCAACTTCATTTGGTCGGATACCGTCTTATTATAAAACGCAGACTAACTTTGTTACTAGGTTTAAACTATTGTCCGACCAAATTAAGAAGATATCTAGTAATATC
This sequence comes from Acrobasis consociella, assembly GCA_963555685.1. NCBI lineage: Eukaryota > Metazoa > Arthropoda > Insecta > Lepidoptera > Pyralidae > Acrobasis > Acrobasis consociella. The sequence goes on from OY743118.1 coordinate 4,484,697, forward strand.
CCACTGCCTCATCTGAAAATATCAACTTGATTTGGTCGAATAGTGGTTTAAGCCTAGTAACAAAGTTGGTCTACGTTTTATAATAAAGCGGATAAGGTTTAAACTTAGTAATAAAGTTAATCTACGTTTTATCAATACATATAATAAAACAGTAAGAACCGCGTGTCTATACATTTGATAAAAATTACAAAAAATGGATGTGGGCGATAAAAAAAGAGTAACAGAACACAAAAATGATTTTTTGGATTTTTTTGTCTGTCTGTATGTACTCGCTAATCTTTAAAACTACTGAACAGATTTTTACGCGGTTTTCACTAAAAGATTAAGCTCATCCCTGAGCAACATATAGGCTTTGTTTCATCGAAATCTGTTGTTAGATAAAAAGTTATCATCATTTAAAGTTTAAAGATAAATTTTTCTATGGGCGATTGTTTGTCTGTTAGTACACGCCAATCTCAGGAAATACTGGACGGATTCGAATGAAACTTTTTTGTTATGTAGCTGTTTAGCCTGAGCAACATTTAGGCTATAATTGATTTTGGAAAATGGAACAACTGATGCAGAGCCTTAAAGCCAGTTAAACGACAAGAAATATAAAAATAACGCCTTAGCAAAAGTTGTTTAGCCCGCTGAGCACTTTTTGTTGAGTTATTAAAAATTAAAGATCTGGAACACCTGATGCAGAACCATAATGGTCCAGCTAAACTATAAGAAATATAAAATGACGCCTTAGCCAAAGTAGTTCAGCCTGATGAGCATTTTTTGTTGAGATATAAAATTCGAAGATCTGGAACAAATGATGTAGGACCTTAATGGTCCAGCTAAATTATACGAAATATAAAAAGGACGCCTTAGCAAAAGTAGTTCAGCCTGATGAAATTTTTTTGTTGAGATATAAAAATCGAAGATCTGGAACTCCTAATGCAAAAACGTAATGGTTTAGCTTAACTTCAAGAAATATAAAAATGACGCCTTAGCAAAAGTAGTTCAGCCTGATGAACATTTTTGTTAAGATATAAAAATCGAAGATCTGGAACACCTGATGCAGAACCATAATGGTCCAGCTAAACAATAAGAAATATAAAATGACGCCTTAGGCAAAGTAGTTCAGCCTGATGAGCATTTTTTGTTGAGGTATAAAAATATAAGTCTGGAACACTTGATTCAGAAACATAATGGTCTCTACGTATAATAAAACAGTAAAAAAATGTATCTGTACATTGAATATATTTAAAAAAACATGGGGCGATGGAGACTGTAATATAGTAAAAAATAAAATAAAAAATCTGTCTGTTTGTACACGCTAATCTCCGGAAATATTGGACGGATTTGAATGAAACTTTTTTATCAACATATTGGCTATAATTGATTTTGGAAAATGGAACACATGATACAGAACCTAAAAAACTATAATAAGAAATATAAAAATGACGTCTTTGCAAAAGTTATTCAGCCTGATGAACTTTTATTGTTGAGGCATAAAACTCGAAGATCTGGAACACCTGATGCAAAAATATAATGGTCCAGCTAAACTGTTAGAAATATACATTAATGATGCATTAGCAAAAGTTTTTCAGCCTGATGACCATACTTATATGCCGGAGTCCTAAAGTCCACGCAGACGAAGTCGCGGGTATCAGCTATTAATAAATAAGACTGGTTGAGTTTGTATCAATTACTTATCTAAGGTCATTATTATTTGAGACTTTCCCCAAATATGAGAGAAACCGACAATTGTTATTAAAACAAATCTTAAAATCCATCAACAGTAATTATTTAATTAGGCAAACAATTTGGAGGTTTGATAGCGGAGGCGTTTCATTTACGAAATGAGTTTGTTTTACAAGGATAATTCCGGAGAAATATTGTTTCAATTGTGGATAAAGATGAATGAATTTTCTTTTAATTATATTGAAATTAAAAGATTAGTTACAGATATTCTTTTCCATATTAATTCTATACGAGACGAACCGAGCTCAGGACCGTAAAACTCAAAAGCCACAGACAAAAAAGGTCGGTGCCGTGTAGTTTCCGGCAAAGTAGAATAGAGCCACTCCAAGTCCTCCCGTGGATGTCGTAGAAGGCGACTTAGGAAATACAAGCTAAACAAAGCTTATAAACATCAATGAGACCTCTCCAATCCGTCTGACCAGCGAGGAGAGTATAATCCAAGTCCTCTGGCTGCTACGGCCAAGTATAGCTCTGGTAGTACAGAGAGGGTCGTGCTCTTGCAGTGGAATCAAAAAGACCTGACAATGATGATGACTATTACTAATTTCCATTCTTGCAACCGTATTTTTTGGGTATTGCGATGCGACTTTTGGGTATGTCTAAACAGTAAAGGATAGATAGATTTTGACATTCAATAATCAATGACTTCGGAGGGTTTAAAGCGGAGGTATTTCATTTACAAAATGAGTTTGCTCTGCAAGGATGATTCCGGAAAACAATATTGCTTCGTGTTTTATCAACGGATTGATTGATTGTCGATAAAGATGGATGAATATCATTATATTTATTAAAATTAATAGATGCAGATACATTTTATGATAAGATATTTTTTACGTTAACGATGATATGGATTTCAAGAATGTGACAAGTACAGAGGGAAAAAGAAAAGACTCGCTTGCGGTCCCGACCCCACGTGGAAAAGGATAAGGTAAAGAAGAAGTGAAAGATGCTAATACATTTTCACGTCTATCCTTCACGGGATATAATGAAATAATAGTCGCAGGGCTTTAAAGCCACAGACATCCTGTTGTTGTCGACTCTTTCCACGTGATCCTGATGATACGATGATCTTCCGCGCTGTTTTGGGACCAAAGAAAAAATATTCTCCTCCTTGCGTCGTAGTCCTCATTGCTGAGGGTCGTGATCTCTATGGAACACCTTCTTGTGTACTATGTCCCGCCATTTAGTTCTGCGCTCTGCAGCTCGGATAGCGTCGCTGACTTTGGTCTCGAGTGTCGAGCGAATCTGGTCGGACCAACGCATCCTCTGGATCATTTTCCTTCTATTTTGCCCGTTAACAGAAGTTTCTCGAGATTGTCTCCACGTTTCCTGGAGATATGTCCGATTTTGTCCGAAGAACTCAAGTATTCTGCGTAGACATATTGTGGAGAGTCTGGTCTTTATTCCTAGTTGTTTGAGGACTAACGTATGTATAGTCCGACGTCCGACGTCGAAGAAAAAATATAGTATGGTTAATTTCTAGTTTCGGATCCATAGGCATACCAACCTCAGCTGAAATAAACAGGTTACCACACTCTATCATTACTCTTTTATTACACTTAGTATATTTTTGATCATACTCTTGTTTTTGTTCCTCAATAAGAATATCAACCAGGTCTCTACAAAATGAACCCTGAGTTATATAGGATTAATCGAAAATGCTAATGCAAAATTAAACAGAAACAATTTTGTTCAAATCTAAAAATTCTGAGTTCACCCTAATTACCTTTATTTATTCCGTCCCTTTGGCCCTTCCTGACCTTTTCAGTGTTTCAGCGGCCTTTCAGACATCCCTTTGAAAATGGTAAATTACGAGATCGGTAAATATCAACAATTCGGTGAGGCAGTTTTAGATAATCTCTATTATTGGATTTTCTGACAAACAACTGTGGCGTGATATTTTTGTATGCTTATTTTTATTTCGTTTCCTGTGTCCCCCTGTCGGGGCAAAGGCCAGGCACAACTAGATGGCTGGGTTAAAAATAAATGATTCGATACAGTTCATACAATAAAACGTCACACTTTTCATTGATCATATCCATCCACATGATTTTAGATTTATCAACACATTGCAGGACACTCGGCCATACACAGTAGAAATAACAATGATGTACGTCTATAAACGTAGTGGGTCCAACAATGTGTTAAGAACGCCATTTGACTTCAAAAACACATTATGTCACGCTTTCGTATTTCATTCCAATCCCATAGAAAATGTTTGTTTTGACGTTTAGAAATATTGTCTGATTTGAGTTGTTGTCATCTAGCGGATGCGATCTGTCAACCGCTGCACTCTTGATTCCGCTCCAGGATAATCCAAGCTTAGCTTCTGAGATGACGGTATGGCGCCAAGTTTTTTAGGGGCGGCCACGCTTACACCTTCCTTGTCTTCCAATCAAGGGCTCTACGGGAAATATGGTCGTGAGGCCGACGCAACCTATGATAACGATTTGTACGTCAATTGGATCTTCCTCCACAAATCCTTGTTCGAGATAACCGAGTCCGGCCAAAAATACTCAATGAATAGCGTAGACAACGGTTATATAGCGTAGGCAGCAGTTATTTAGCGTAGGCAATGGCGAAGTTATCGCGTAACATAAATACAAAAAAACATACGGGCCGAATTGAAAATTCCTTCTTTTTGAAGTCGGTTAAAAGTATTATCCTTTCGTTTCCAGTTAACGTTGTTATCGCTAAATGCCTATATATCGTACAGAAAATAACTATTTGATGACGAAGATGACAAAATCGCTTAGGAAATCGTGAAACCAAAAATAGTTTGCGTTTTCCCACATAAAACTAGGCTGAATAAAATATTGGAGTGGATATGTTCATAATCTGCAGACCCACATCTGGCGAGAGAAGGGCAGACGGGTGACGTGTTCGGAGTAATAAAATATGGTCCAGACGTTATGGACGTTAAACGACTCTCGATGTCTTGGAGAGCATCTTTATTTTCACTATTAGTTGTTTATCTCAGTTAACTAAACTACTGGGCAGGAACAGGAAGCGCTTTCCCGAACGTGGGTTTTTAGCGGCTAATTGATAGGCTTGAATATTTTTATTGGATTAAAAACCCCTATCGCTGGGTAACTCTTTCGATCGACTAACCGTATCATATGGAAAGCCTTTAAAAGGGTTTCCCTTTAAATAAGTTGTTAAAACATGCACGTTACGTTACCCTTACAAAAACCATGTCTCATAGGGTAACCCTATCTCATAGGCTAACCCTTTAAAAAGCGCTTTCCTTGGCGGCCACGGGGCGAGGGGGATACGTGGGGGGAAAAACCCTTTCAATAAAGCGGAAAAAAATACCCCTTCCAATGATTTGGTAAACGCTTAGCCTATTATACGAATAGGGTTACCCTATAGGGGATACGGTAAGCCTTTCGCTGGATAAGCTTTTTACAGGCTAACATAAACGTGAGGGTAAGCCTATCGTAAGGATGACCACTTAAAGGGGTTTTAAAAATTAGCTGCTAATCCGGTCCCTGCTACTGGGACTCTGTCCTTATTAAACCCTGACAAAAAAGAGGGGTGTAGTTTTGCGCTAACGTCTGTCGGTCTATCTGTGGCATTGTAGTGCTCGGTCTCCGACCGATTTCGACGCGGTATTTTTTACGACAAAATATTAAGTTTTTGCGGTGTATCTTAGCTATGTTTGATAATAATAGGTTAAACTGTGTTAGCGCTTGAAAGTTAGGGCTTTCCCTAACAAAAAATAGATGGCTCTACGGATATCAAGTTGTATCGGTAGTTCCGCACTCATCACTAGATGGCATTCTTGACATATGTCAAGCCCTTATATGTCAAGAAATAATTATTTTATTAATTCACTTAGCAAACAAACTTGTTATTTAACTGTGCCTTCCGAAGCACCAGAAATTTATACGCCATTTCTGATCACTCATCCAATTGCAGACTACGCCCCGCATTGCTTAACTTCTGGAAGCGCTAGAAGTACGTACTTTCGTCGGGCTATAGAGCTCCTCACAAAACTATTGTATACCATAGCACGGTCTTTTCTTGCTTTGAAGTAGCTGATTCTGACACTTCAAGAAACTTAAGCAAGTCAGTAAGTTGCTGAAAACGGCACTCAACTTGAATGATTTACAAAAAAACTACAAGTAACTAGTTGTGCCCGTGGGCTTCGCTCCCCGTGGGAATTCCGGGATAAAAACTATCCTATGTCCTTCCCTGAATATCAAACTATATTCATTCATTTTAAATTTCATCTAAATATATTCAGTGGTTGAAGCGTGAAGTGGTAACAAACAAATATACAAACTCACTTTCGCATTTTTAATATTAGTAGGATAAGCACCTCCAGAAACTTAAGCAGTCCCGTAAGTACGCGTCTGAAAACACCACTTAACTAACTAACAAAAAACTATAAGTAATTAATTAGCTTTGTAAATGTTTGACAGTTCAAAACCAATTTAACCAGCAAGAAACAAGAAAAAAGTCCAATGAGTTTCGCCTCGGCGGCGTAGATTTTGCAATATCGTAAAAAAGTTATGCGAATTCCGAAGCGCTGCCAAGAAATTATGCCAGACGATGATAAAGGTATCCGTGACAGTTGTCGGAACATGGATTTATTTGCAGTAATTTTCAGGTGAATGTTCGTGAGAATGTTGTGGTAAAGAGTGTTTGCACGAGAACGCGGCGGCTCTCCAATTTGTAGGGTTCCGTACCCAAAAGTCACCAGGCTGTATCTCATGAACCGTGATAGCTAGACAGTTGAAATTTTGGTTGGTGGTTCCCGACTGTCATCATTATGAGGCTGTAGTTAAGCTATGTCAGTTCAAGACAGTGGTGTCCAACTGGCCGAACACACACGAAAGACAAAACAATTTAAAATTTTAACAGATGTCGTATTTCTATAGCCGCTGTACTGTAACAATAATATTGTATGGGAGCCCCACTTAAATATTTATTTCATTCTGTTTTTAGTATTTGTTGTTATAGCGGCAACAAAAACACATCTGGTGACAGAAAGACGAACAGCGGAGTCTTAGTAATATTGACCCGTTTTTAGTCTTTGGGTACGAAACCCTAAAAATCCCAAGGTACAGAGCGTCTAAATTCCGGAGTTCTGCTCTTGACGTCAACTCACAGTGAAAATTGTATCAAGAATCTTGGAAAGCGCTATATCTGTATCATTTTTGTTAGTCAGTTAAAAGAAATATACCTACGTCATGCCTAGCCATCGCCTTATAAATATAAATTTTTATCTTCCTTGTCACTAGATGGCGCTATAAGGTAATGATTACAACATTAAAATATTTAATTACTATTATTTAAATAAAGTAGTATGTTCTCTTATTAATTGAATATAATTATATGAAATTAATTCAACACTTCCTTGTCACTTTTTTGCTAGTCGTGTGTGCTGCCATCTCTGTGTGCTTACCGGCAATTCCAGTTTTGCCTACTTATGGGACTTCCAATAGTGTCTATAGCGTTGGATATCTGTTACGTTAGTAATTATATTATCTTTTTCGACGTGTGCAATATTTTTAATAATCCATATTATGTGATAAATATAAATTGTATGAAGAGATTGATGAGTGTAGATGAAACAAAAGAGGTTTGTCAGGATCGTAGCAAGTGGAGGTCCACAGTCTCTGCCTACCCCTGTGGGAAACAAGCGTGATATTATGTATGTATGTATGAATCGCGATGATTGATGATAATTTGGAAATCTTGCTTGAAATGAATATAAGACAACAATATTACGCCAGAGAATATATTAAAACATAATTATAACTCCAAGCACCGAGTCAATACAATGATTATTCACAAATTCGACAAGGGAATGGGGAGACGGAATTAGGGAAAAGTCGAAAGGAAAATACACAATGGGCAACATCACGATCGGAACGTAATAAGAAAATTCGGAGCCAATTTACTAAAAAATACATATTTTGTCTAGAAATTTTATAATGCAAAATGGCGAATATTTATCTTTTGCTAAATCTTTTCCTATACTCTCTGAAACCAAATCTTGTATCCTACTAAAATTATAAACGCGAAAGTTTGTAAGTATGGATGGATGCTTGTTACCCTTTCACGTGAAAACGACTAAATGGATTTTAATGAAACTTTACAATAATATAACTTATACATCAGAATAAGACACACGCTACAGTTTATAAAGATATTGTGTGATAGATAATTCTGCGCAGAAAAAGTCGCGGGCACCAGCAATTATTTTATAATATTGAGTTTTTTTTTTTAATTGCGACTATTAGAAGGTGAGATAAAAAGTAGAAGAGTACGACCAAGAAAGAAGTATGCAGAACAACGGAAAGAACAATCAGAGGTCATGTCGTATCAAGCGCTAAAGAGTAAGTGTTTGAAGCTGCAGTTTTTTTTGTGATTTTAGGAATGAGGGAAACCGATAAATAGAAAATACACAAGCTACCTAACATTATCAAGGATCGGACAGGGTTTTTTTTAATATTGTATAGATAAACATCCAAAAAGACTTCTACATCTTCAACCTCTGGACCAATTTGTGTCTTATTTATACCTTAAATGTCGTTTGTCTATCAATGATCCTGCCTTTAATCTTTTGATCAAAGAAACCGGTCATTCTTTAGTTAAACCGGTATAAAATTAACAACTAGGTACCTAAAACCTCAAACTTCAAACCTCTGCTTGAAACTTTTTAATGATAGCAACTTCTGGAAATAATTTAAGTTTTCAGCAACGGAAAAGTAGATTTAAAGAAATAAAGAATAGACTTAACATTTTTGGATGTAGAAACTGCAGAAAACGTACATTTTTTCTAGTTATTTTAGTATTTTAAATTAATGGGTGTATGCACTTTTGCTAAGTATCGTTTATAATTGGGGAAAAAAGCGTTAATTGTTATTTGTGAGTCGAATAAAGACAAACATAGCTGGATTAAGTCATTTGATTTCACAAATTTCAAGCTTCGGAGACAAGTGAGACAACCAGCATATCAACGAACAATAACAACCAACGACCTATATATTAGACACTTACCGATCAATCCTGTAATCTAGTAGAGTAGCAAATATTTTATTCACTACTGTCATTTCCATTCGCCTAAGCCATTTGCCATCTACAAATAATTTCTACTTTACCTAAATATTGGCGTAGTCCGTATAAGGGCTTTTTATTGTTACGTATAATTCTTTATTTTACGTAAAACGTCACAGTTTAAATACAAATAAAACACAATAGTACAAAGGGGGACTTATCCCTGTCAGGGATATCTTCCAGTTATTTCATCATTAGTGGTTTTAGGTCTAACAATGTTTTGTTAGACCTATTATACTGAAACTATTTAAAGCCTGAATTCAGTCCATGATACTGAACAACTTTTCCCAATGAACATATAGCGACATACGACAAATATTTATTGGCTCGACAGATCAGCTGATCCGTGTTTTATTTTTTATATTTCGATATATGTTCCTTGGGAAATGTTGTGCATAATCATGGACTGAAATCACGCTTAAAATAGTTTCAGTATATTTTGTTAGACGTTATATATTAGCACATGCAGGTTGACGTGGATCCATACGCCTGCAAGTGGCTCATTATCTTGAGCTTCTCCGTGCTGCGGTGGGCACGTAAAGTTGGAGTACCGGCAATTTGTCAAATGCCTTTAGGTAACTTAATATAACCGGCCAAGTACGAGTCGGAATCGCACACGGCTTTGTAACATTACCTAAAAAAATCACGTTTTTTGTAGGGGAGCCCCACTTAGATATTTATGTTATTCTGTTTTTATAGAGGCAAGAGAAATACGTCTAGCTATCACGGTCCAAGAGATGCAGCCTGGTGACAGACGGACGAACGGCGGAGTCTTGGTAATAGCCTCCCGTTTTTACCCTTTGGGTACGGAACCATAATAAGTGAAAAATAGTTATAATTAATGTGCAATTTTAGTTTTTCTAGACGCACCTTTAGAATTCCTTCGACACTCTGAAAGCTCTTGGAAACGTCTCGATCCACAAAAAACGTCTTAAGTTTGTGACGGAGACGCTCGTTGGAAATTTCACTTTGTTCAGAACTTCAAAGGGCCTCTTATTATTGACGGTAAAGGCCGTTGAAGTATCTTCAGGCCATTTTTATTGCGCTCTCCTAAATACTATATTGATTCGTTCATGAATTGCTTGCTGATTTTACAAAGAATTTACTTTATACATCAAGGCGAAATGGTAGCAGAAGTGGCCCTCATTTGTAATAAATTGTTAAAAGATAAAAACGATGATAATTAAATATTTTATTGCCAGCAATCTGTAGAAAGACCTTTAAATTATTTTATGAATAACCTTTGAAAGTATTAGTGATAATCTGTCAAGTTTAGTTGTTGAGCTGTTAAATGTTTAAATGTTGACGGTTTTAAACCACGGGTCCATGGGGACCCGGTCCTTTGAGGCGTTCATGGGACCAAAGCCAATAAAGAGGCCTTTTAGTACCTTTTTATCTAAAAAGTGAGGTGGCTGCATCTACGGAGGTCTATCCCTTAATGTACCATTGAGATGCACTAACGGACAGTCCTCCATAGCTGCTATTATTGCAAAAGAAATATAAGAGCATTTTTTACTAACCCATAGCGCATTGTTGGGCAAAGACCTTCCCTGAAGTTTTCCATGCATCTGTATTATATTTTTTTAAATATGGTAGAGATGCATGGCTGGAATATTTTTTGGCCTATCGCCATACTAAAAAAAATATTCCAGCAAGTAATCGGTACTCTACTAAGATATTATAAGTCTATGTTAACAATTTGGTGTTTTCTTCCAGGTAAGCAGTTTGAAACGCCGCGCCGCAAGTTAGATCTCCGAACCGTCTGGTGTAAGTTGCAAGAATCTTATTTCATTTCAGACAATTTCAAGTATTTTCAATTTTTATATTAGATTTGAAATAAAATCCATGCCATTGGTAAATTTACACTTTACCAGGTATCGATAAATTTTCAATTTTAGTTACACATGTAACGCTATTAAGCTCATATACTCTACATCAAAATCAACTTCAAATATTGTCAAAAGCAAAACGACCATTTTACTGATTACGACAGCCATAGAAAATGGAAATAAAAAAACTTGAGAGGTGTCAAGGGACACCCGGATGGAACGAAGTTCGAGAAAGAGAGAGACAGACAGAGAAACACGCGCACGCCGCACGGCTTACAACTATAGCAAAAAGTGTCGTTACAACTTTTTCCGTCTAGCCTCCTTTTGTGACCCGCGATAAGGAACTTCGTTTCAATAAATAGATCAGAATAAATTACACAGATTTTTGTACAACTTGTGTTATGGGATACTATAAAACGTGGAAAGGACATGCCCTTAATAAATCGTATCTTCTTCTTCTCATGTGTGTTAGTGACTAACACTAGTGTCAGAGTTTTTAAACCGCCTTAAAGGCCTCTGACATTGTTTTAGGTAGCGACCAATGTCAAAGACAGTGACCGGGACCGACGGCTTAACGTGCCCTCCGGAGCACGGATCATTTTACTTATCGGACAATCAGGTGATCAGCCTACAATGTCCTAACCAAACTAGGACAACAACACAAAGTCGTTGCCCCCGCCGGGAATCGAACCCGAGACCTCCGGGTATGAGCTGAACGCTCTAACCACTACACCACGGAGGCAGTTAATAATTAATAAATCGTATAGTATAATGATAATAAAATTGTATGGAAATGCGGTTTTTATTTTTATGTTTAACTGTTATTTTATTCTCATTATACTATAGTGATATAATATATATAGCCCGTGGTTCGATTCATTAAGGGTATGTTGATATGTTCCTTCCACATTGTATACTTTCAGGGTTTTACAAAATATACTGAAACTATTTTAAAGGTTCATTCAATCCATGATACTGAACAACTTTACGCAAATAACATTTATTAAAATATGAAAAATGATTTTATGCTTTCCATACAAACTCAGATCTACTGATCGGTCAGTTTGTATGCGAGAACAAAAACTTTTTTTTTCATATTTTGATATATGTTTCTTGGGGAAAGTTGTGCAGTATACATACGGCACATTCAACTGCATTAAAATCTTATACCTTTAAACGAGCAATTCTTGTATGTATGTATGTATATATATATATTTATTTATAAATTTCTGTGATCTCGAAAACGGCTCTAACGATTTCGCTGAAAATTTGTATATGGGGGTTTTCGGGGGTAAACAATCTATCTAGATTAGTTTTATGTTTGGGAAAACGCGTGTTTTCGAGTTTTCATGCGTTTTTCTTTCCACGCAGAATATGGTCGCTAATTTCGTCGCGCCGCGACCGCCTTGATTTAGCTCAGTGGTTAAGGATAGCGACCGCTAGAAAGAGTGTTACGGGTTCGAATCCTACTCGGTGACTTACTTTTGTTTTTTTTTATGTTTAAGTTTATATTCTTTTTTTTATTTTGCATTGTTTTTAGACAAGTTTAAAAAAAATTAGTTAATGTTTGAGATGTAACCGAGCAAAGCTCGGTCGCCCAGGTACTGACATATTATGTACGTAACGAGTAGTCGATTTTAATTTGAATGTTACTCTTGCTAACAATATAATAATAACCATTCCGTCATGTAAGTCACACAGAGGGAGAAGGGCCATATTTATTTTATAATACTTTATCGTTCCGAAGGAAAAATATACTTTAACAAATGGCGGACTTAATGCTAAGAGCATTTTCTCCCTGTGAACCTGGATATGGATTTTCACATAATTTAATAACTGTTTAACATACTGATTCCTTGCTTGATTATAAACTGTTATCGTCATCATCATCAGGTCTTTTTAGTCTCTTCTGCAGGAGCACGACCCTCTCAGTACTTACTAGAGCCGCATACTTGGCCAGAGAAGCCACAGGATTTGGCCTACACTCTCCACGCTGGCCAGGCGAGTTGGAGAGGACCTATTGATGTTGATATGATTTGTTTGGCTTGTATTTCCTAAGTCGCCTTCTACGATATTCACGGGAAGACTTAGAGTGGTCCTATGCTTCTCTTCTCTTCATAAAGTGTTTCTGTATGTAAAAAAAATGCAGAGAAAACGCCACACTGTTTAAAATCTTCATTTCCTCGTATCCCTCGTGGCTTACGCCCAAAGAGACATCAGCCAAAAGCCGCAGCTATTAACGGCGCTAAACTCGAGTTTTAATTAACTAAAGTGCACAGTAACCTTAGCGGGTTCTGCTCTATACATTGACGACCTCCGTGGCGTAGTGGTCACCATGCTAGTCCGCCACCCAGAGGTCCCGGGTTCGATCCCCGGTCAGGGCAAGTTGGAAAATGGCCTTTTTCAAATTGTCCTGGGTCTTGAATGCTTATTAATATATATATTTGTTATAAAATATATTATCGTTGACCTATTATCCCATAACACAAGTCTCGAACTTACTTTGGGGCTAGCTCAAACAGTGTAATTTGTCCCTATATTTTTTATTTATGTATTTATAAACAGAGAAAACTATTTAATTATTTTAATAATTTAAATATTGTTTGTGATTAAAATAAGTATAAGTTAAACAGATAAAACTGTAATGCCACGTTGGATTGGACAAAAATGGCTTACTAAATGTTTTAAAATCTTCATTTCCTCATATCTCTCGTGACTTACGCCCAAAGAGACATCAGCCAAAAGCCGCAGCTATAAACGGCGCTAAACTCGAGTTTCAATTAACTAAAGGGCACAGTAACCTTTGCGGGTTCTGCTCTATACATCCCAAATTCTTTCCGTGTTTTAATTGTTTGAGTTTTGAGGCTGTGCTGATGAAAGCAGCCTCTCTCTCGTGAAATAAATAATGTTCGGTAAAATTTTAAAATAGGTAATAAAAAAGGTTTGTGCTTAGGCCCGTTTATAGGTATTTATGCAATAATCATGTATTTGTGATGTATAGGTTTGATTTTTATCAAACATAGCAAGGTAACTTGATTTCACGAAAAAAAACCGTCATCGAAACCATTTTTAGGATTCCGTAGTAAACAAGGAACCCTTATAGTTTAGCCATGTCTGTCTGTCTGTCCGTCCGCGGTTTTACTCAAAGATTATAAGTACTAGAGTAGAAGGCTGTGATTTGGCATTGGTAGAACTTCTAAATGTACTCGGAAAAGGGAAATTTAATACAAATTCAATAAAAAATTAGTTTTTAGACGGCGTGGCATGAACTCAAAGTCAGCATTCGTAACTACGGAACCCTACTATGGCGTGGCCTGACACGCACTTGGTCAATATTTTTTGTATTTGTTTACCGATTATTTGAAGACGCCCGGACCGATTTGGAAAATTCTTTTTTTAAAGCTATACTTGTCCGGTGGTCCGATTTAATTAAAATCGGTTCTGTAGTTTGACGATAAAGTCGGTTTTTAGTTTTCAAAAAATATTTTATATTGTAACGTGTACGATCGTAGCAACATCGTCGTAGCACGGCTACAATTATCGTAACGGTCGTGCTACGAATACTACTTGCGTAGCAGTTCGTTACTTTGCCGAATAGCTACGAAGTTACCTACCCTTGTAATGTTTTTGACTAACTGGACACATATTGAGTTTAATTGAGTGGAGACATTTGAAATATGTTGAGTAATAATATTTATGAACTACTAATATTTATTATATTTAGTGAACGAGTTACTCACGTAAAACTAATATTTATAATCTTCTTATCGAGTGTGTTAGTGACTAACACTAGTGTCAGAGTTTTTAAACCGCCTTAAAGGCCTCTGACATGGTTTTAGGTAACGACCAATGTCAAAGACAGTGACCGGGACCGACGGCTTAACGTGCCCTCCGAAGCACGGATCATCTTACTTATCAGACAATCAGGTGATCAGCCTGCAATGTCCTAACCAAACCAGGACAACAACACAAAGTCGTCGCCCCCGCCGGGAATCGAACCCGCGACCTCCGGGTATGAGCCGAACGCTCTAACCTCTACACCACGGAGGCAGAGTCATATTTATAATGAAATACCTAAAAGAAACTGGTAATTGAAAAAACATTTCCTCGTACACTAGCAAAAGTACAAAAGCCTTCCAAATAAGCTGCCAAACCTATCCTAGCGAATAATATGATATGGTTAATTAGGAATATGAATTGAAACAATTTACCAAAGGTCATAGGTATTTTTATGTAAAAAAATAAAGCAGAATTTGAATATTGGGGCACAGAATTTATATAAATATTACATACAGAACGGAAACTTCTAGGGTCCTACGCAATATGCGTCCCCGTTCTCCTCCCCCATCCCCACACTTCTCCCCCGTTCTCGTCTTATAGAGGCAGCAGCAGCCCCCGCTCAACACCCTAAACACCCAAGGCGAGAATGAGGGAGAAGTACTGGGGGAAGACCTTAGGAGAATCCGTTTATATGTAATACTAATATGAATTCAGTAATTGAGGAACTTTTCAGAAAAATCATCTTTTTTATTAAAATATCTCGAAAAACATATTGAAAGAGCTTGCTCATTTTTACTTTGTTCGTTCAGAAAATACGAAAATGATTTAAACATTCTATTAAAGTCCGCCGGCCCTCTAATCAGCTCTTTTCAAATAATGAACAATATAGAAAGTTTCAATAGCTCCCCGTCTCATTGTGAAGCGGCCACAGTATAAAATTGCTAGTATTACAAAGAATACAAAGCAATATGTTAACGATTGTTATAGAGGCGATAAAGCTAAAAAGGTAAAAACGGGACCCTCTTACTAAGACTTCGCTGTCTGTCCGTCTGTCTGTCACCAGGCTGTATCTCAAGAACCGCGATAGCTAGACAGTTGAAATTTTCACAAATTATGTATTTCTGTTGCCGCTATAACAACAAATACTAAAAACAAAATAAATATTTAAGGGGGGCTCCCATACAACAAACGCGATTTTTTAAAGATAATGGTACGGAACCCTTAGTGCGCGAATCCGATTCGCACTTGGCCGGTTATTTAATGTTGCTGACAGTTTTATTCTGAAGAGTTACTCAGTAGCTCCTCGTCCAAATGCGTAAGAGCCAAAGTATAATAAAATAGCTATAACAATGAGTACAAAACAATATGTTAACCATTGATATAGTTTAGAAGCGATAAACAAGTTTTAATTTTGCTCACCGTTCAATTATGAGCCGATGGCTGCTTATCCCTTATGTCATGAAAGTTATTATATTTAGTGAACGGGTTTCTCACGTGTAGAGTTAGCTACTGCCGACATGTTTCGACCTTATGGAGGTCTTCATCAGGGCGAATGTGACAGGCCCGTACACCGCACCGGCTCGCGACAATAAAATAATAATGATTGTATCTCACGTTAGTTTTAGCTATGAAAGTTGTTGACAGCTTGAATAAATATTCAATATCAATATGTCTTCATTATTCCCGTTTCCCACCACCTGCTTGACCACGGGTTGACAATGCGTTTTGACGTTACATTTGTTTTCCCACTGCAAAAAAATAAATGGAAAAATAAAATAACAGAACTAAATTTGAATTACTTCGAGTCAAATCTCAAACTTTCAAAGACCAAGTTGTTAACGTTAAGAGTCCGGCGACCCTAGACTTCTCCATACAAACGTAGTACACGTTTAATTTTGAAACCACATGTCAGATTCCGGTAAAAATTGGTAATTGTAAAGAAATTGCAATTATCTAGGGTTATATTGGGTTTCCTATAGTAAAATTATGAACTGGAAAGAAAATATAACGATTTAGAAGTTTCCCATACTATATTCTATTTCAAGTTCATATTTTTATTGTCGGAAACTTAATATAAACCTAGATAATTGCAATATCTTTGAAATTACAAAATTTTGCCCAAATCGGACATGTCGTTTTGAAATAAAACGTAGACTACGTTTGTATGGAAAGTTGTATTTTGGTCTAGGGTCGGGGGACCCTCTAGTTCTATAAACTATCCATTTAGTTGGTTTATAACTAATTTAATCAGATGGTTGCGACATATTTATATAAAGAGAGATATGTACATTACCTATAAAGAATCCTGTCGTACATTGTTCCTATCAGACTTGTGTCATACGAGTAATGACAATATTTACGCAACCAGGCTTGTGTCACTCCCCGTTTAGGTATTTTTTTTAATAATAATAATAATAAAATTTATTTGCCAAAACTAGAATTATAGTTTTACAATTCGTTATAACTTATATCTAATTAAACTTAAAAACAGGTATAATTTGTTTTGGACCCTGCACTAAGCGTAGCTTGTATCGCAGAGATCCATTTTGTTTCCGTTAACAAGTTCTTTTACTTAATAAATAACATCGGTTCAGACTTCAGAATATAAAATCAGCAAAATGACATACAAAAATACATACACAAGTACTTAATGATGAATTTACAAAAAAAGAAGAAAAGAATCTGTATTGTATGTTTGTATTTTATTACACTTTTTTGACTCATTTATGTTATTTATGTACATAAACTTACACACAGCCTTATTTGTTTATTTTCTCATTATTATTATTGGATCCGCACTACGCATTTCTTTAGGTCACAGCTGGAAATCAGTGTTTTGATACCGGGCAATATTACCACTGAGCTGTGGCCCATTTGTATTGCTGTAGCACACATTGAAAATTGTATAGTTAGTTAGAAGTTTATTTTCATTTTGTGTCTGATTTGTATATATATTTTTGTATGTGTGTTATTATCCTCATCATCAGGTCTTTTTGTCTCCACTGCAGGAGCACGACCCTCACTGTGCTACCAGAGCCATACTTGGCCAGAGCAGCCAGAGGACTTTAGGCTTATAACTCTCCTCGCTAGCCAGACGGGTTGGAGAGGTGTCATTGGTGTTTATAAGTTTTGATCAACTTGTATTTCCTATATAGTGTGTTATAGCAGCAAATAAATGAGTCTATTTTAACTGAAGAAGTCAAAGGTAGTAACGCCCGCGGCGCGACGTCCGACACAAAGGCTCGCAATGAGGTTATCCAATGTAAAATTCTGCATTCCTTCCTTTGTCTCCAAAGGGAACGTAAAATAGAAAAGTTCCTCGTATTTTCTCATACATTCACAATTTCCTGAAGATTAAATCGTATTTACTTTTACTTATAGATCTTATATCAGAATTACATACATACATATTATCACGCTTGTTTCTTACTTGGTAGGCTGAGACTGGACCCTTTATTAGAATTATTTTACCTTTTAGGATACCAATAAAATTGCAAATTCAGTTAAAACTTTTAAACTCAACAAAGATAAAAACAACATGAAAAATACGTATATACGTATTTTTAAACCAAGATACTAGAGTATTCTAGTATCTTGGTTTCTAAAAGACTATATTTCATAAAATGGAGGCTTTTTATATACCTCATGATGTTAAAATTCTTCTCTCTCGTTCTCGTTTTCTCCCGTGAGGAACCTACGTGGGGTCGGGACAGCATGTGAGTCTTTTTCATTTATCTTTAGTTATTTGGTTTCTTACGTTTTTCCTGTACATCCTTTCTAACGCGCTCCATATACCTCTTCGTTAGCATTTCTCTGTTTCTGTAACCTTCAAGATTAGGTGCTCTTTTAGTAACTGCTCTTATCCACAACTTAGTAAACTTAGCTGTAAGTAATCATTTGACGCGATTATTAAGAGACTTCTTACTTCCCTCGAGGACAAATTTTCCGCAATTAGGCCCGGTAGGTCCCGTTTTGCGTGGGGAGCTGACGCCGGCCTCAGTTCTCGAACCAGCCCAGCTCCTGCAGAAAGCCTAGAACGCCTGTTGGCGCCCTGCACGCTTCCGCCATGGTTCCCGGGTGTTCTAGGAACCTTCTCATATTAAGAGATATTATAAATATCCTGTGATAATAAAGAATATTCTCGGGAAATCGATACCTGTTGATAATCTCTTATTTACGAAACTTTGAAACAAGTGACGAACGAGCGGGCAACGGACCTAACAAAGTTTATGGCACGGTCGGCGGGTTATTCGCTTACCGGACACGACAATCTGAAAAAAATATGGCTTGGATATGTGTCCAGTTTTTTCAAATCCAGATCACGTTCCGTGAAATAAAATTATTTTTGAAAAATTAAATTTTTCGTCGCTAATACTACTACTACTCAATTGAAACGTATTCGTAAGTTACTTTCTATTGCTTATTTTTAAATGGCCATAAATTTATATTGTTTTACTTATACTGGTATATAGTAAGGAGTATTTCTATTCTGTTTTACATTCAAATCCAATATACCAATTATTTCATGCGAAAGTCAATCGTGGTCAAACTGACACGACGCAAACTTTGTGCCTCAGAATTCAGTCCGCGGAACAGATGACCAACTTTACGGTTAAGTCGTGCTCGGTTTAGTTAGATGGCTGGCAGTCATTAACTAATGCTTGGGATGTTTCTTTTGAACCCTTCAGAGTATACAGATATTGATACATTTTCACGTCTATATCCCTGACGGGGCAAACAGAAATGTAAGTAGTATATATGAAAGGGGTATGTGTGTATATATGTATATGGAAAATATATATTATTATATGTATCGTTTATTTCTTAATTTTTTTGTACTTTTTTTATCTTGCAACCCACATTTAGACTATCTGCATAATCCAAAGGTTGACTTGTAGACAACGCTTCTAGCGTTAAGTTCGCCTATTGTTCTGTACAATTTGTATTTGATGAACAATAAAGATTAAATAAATAAACAGAGCCCAGGGCCGTAAGACCCAAAGGCCACGCTTAGCGTGATGGTGGGCGTTAGGAATCAAAATATGTCGCCTATTACCATGATTCAAATCTCGCGCATTCCCTCGATCGGCTTTTACAAGTCTAAGTTTTTTCTTTTCTCCTAGATCAGCGTGGAAGAATTTAGAATATACATACATACTAATCACGTCTTTAATCTCTTACGGTATAGACGAAACAGACGGCAATAAGACTCAAAGGCCAATCCATCGTGATACTGGACGTTTAGGCAGGTAGAAAAAGGAATAAAAGTAGTGATAGGTACGACTTTAACGATCTGTGCCGCACATTCTACGCTGTTTCTATGCTCCCAGATCAGCATAGAAGGAATGTCAAGTTATTAACTAACTGGACATATATCCAGTTACTGAATGTTACTGAATAACCCTACACAAAAGTTATTTTCTTATTCTTCGACCTTATTGATTGCTTAGAAATTGTTACGCCTTAATCGCGGGCGACTGTACACATCGCAAACTTTGTCACACAGATTACAAACTCCGCGGTACACATGACCAACAGTTTTTTGTTTATACATTAAATTGGACACAGATTAACAGTTTACATGAACCAAAGCAACCGCCTGTTAAACAATTCTTAGATAAGTTGGTTAAAATTCAAATGTTTAAAACAGATGATAGAGTTGACAGACAGACAGACAGAGTTGAGAGAACTGTTGGTTTAGTTGGAAGTCATTAACTAATGTGGTTTGGATGTGCCAT
The DNA here is from genome assembly GCA_963555685.1 of Acrobasis consociella. Taxonomy (NCBI): domain Eukaryota; kingdom Metazoa; phylum Arthropoda; class Insecta; order Lepidoptera; family Pyralidae; genus Acrobasis; species Acrobasis consociella. The sequence goes on from OY743118.1 coordinate 4,504,846, forward strand.
TTCTTCAGGTAATAAAAAGTCCCATAGGAAAAGTTCTTCATAAGTATTTGCCGGCCAAATCTTGTTTATATAATACTAACTGTGCCCGTGGGCTTCGCTCCCGTGGGAATTTCGGGATAAAAACTATCCTATGTTCTTTCCTGGGTATCAAACTATATTCATATCAAATTTCATCTAAATAGGTTTATTGGATGAAGCGTGAAGAAGTAAAAAACAAATAAACAAATAAACAAACTCACTTTTGCATTTATAATATTAGTAGGGCTGAACAAATTTGGTTAACACCAATCACTACAGTCCAATTTTTCGATACAATGAAAGTGCCTGCGTTTTTTTTTTATCAAGATTAGTAATCAAACAAGCGGTTCACCTGACAGTAAGTGATCACCGCTGCTCATGGACAACTGCAACACCAGGGTGTAACAAGAGCGTTACCGGCGTTACAGGAATATATAGACTCGTTTTTAAGGTTCCGTAGCCAAATGGCAAAAATGGAACCCTTATGGATTCGTCATGTCTGTCTGTCTGTTTGTCTGTCCGTCCGTATGTCACAGCCACTTTTTCCGAAACTATAAGACCTATACTGTTGAAACTTGGTAAGTAGATGTATTATGTGAACACAAAAATAGAAAAAATACAATAAATTTTGAGGGTTTCCCATACTTAGAACTGAAACTCAAAAATTTATTTTTCATCAAAGCCATACGTGGATAGGTCTTTAAAAATGATATTGAGGTTTCTAATATAATTTTTTTCTAAACCGAATACTTTGCGCGAGAGACATTTTCAAAGTGGAAAAAAGTGTCGTCGTTGTCGTCGTTGTCGTCGTCGTCCCCTCCCCCCCCGTAACTTCTAAAATAAGAGAATGATAAAACTAAAAAATATATATGATGTTCATTACCATTAAAACTACCAGCGAGAATTGGTTTGAACGAGATTTAGTAAGTAGTGTTTTTTATTACGTCATAAATCATAAACGGTAATTTACCTTTCATTCAATCAACTGAAGTATAAAAATTTAAAAAAAACATACTAAAGACTTTTATATTATGTTATTTGCTACTACGGAACCCTTCATGGGCGAGTCCGACTCGCACTTGGCCGCTTTTTGAAGTTTTCTATGTCGTATCGGTAGGGGAACACTGCTGCGTACGTAGGTACGTGTTATATTACGTAGGTAAACAAAAATCCCGTTTTCCACGCAAAATAAACTTGTTTTGAAACGTACTCGTCCAGTGGCCTAGAAATGGAAATTGTAGTGAAATTCCGGGAACCCGAATTGTTTTCTCATTTTTGTGCCCGCATGGAAAATGAAATAAAAATACGGATATAATATTATCAAGCGAAGCGTGGATATTGCGGGCACGTGGAATAAACATTTTTGTTCGAAACTGTTTGTTTTTATTTTACCTTTTTTGTCCATCATATATAAGTACAGAACTTTAGGCGAACTTAACGTTTTACCCTTGGGTTTTAGTGTCTAAATTAGGGTCCCAAGATAAAGGTGAACTACACATAAAATACATAATCATCATAATTTAAGAGCTGTGCTCTAGTCGGTGTTTCCTCCATTCTATTCTGTTTTCTGCCAACCTCTTATCTTGATACGACACTGCTGTCACTTTTTACTTGACTTGCTTCATAAAGCTGAGCCTGGGCTTTCCTCTTCCCCTTCTTTCTATTTTGCCTTCTATTATAATGCGCGTAAAATTAACATGCCGTACCAAATATCCCAGCATATTGCCATACTAATAGCAATACATAATGTACATTGATAAATATATTAAAAACTATATATTAATGTATTTCAAACATATTACTATGTATGAAAAATGATTGGTTATAGCTTCGCCAAGAAGTAGTAAGTACATATAGTTTAGTTACTATTATAGAAAAGTTCAAGTAGTGCTTTTGTTTAATGTATTATTCAATACATAAAAAATAGAATGTTTATAGTTTATTATGTATACACTGAACTAAAACAAAAATAATATAATATGATTATTTCATTTAGTTTTACTATTTTTACAACTAGCTCTGTACACAAAACCTTATCAAAGAAGATGAGGAATATGTTTTTTTTAGTATAGTTATTATGGTACTTACACATTTTCTTCTCAGAAATCCAATTCTTACTTGCTGTCTCCAACTACTAGCCTAAAATAACGATTTGGTACCTCTCCTCACGTTCACTAAAAGTTTTTCTAAGCCAAAGTTTCTCAAACAACTGATAGGTACATAAATATCCTTTTAACCGGAAAGTTTCCGTAAGTTTCCTTGTGTTATAAACTTTCGACCATTAATTTCAAAGTTTAAGCCCAACAATTGATATTTTGAAGGAAATAGGACAGAATAAATATATGGACATGAACACAGTATCCATGCTATGCATGATCCATACTATCCGACTAATGTCACTGTCACATTTATATATTAGTACCTGGGCGACCGAGCTTTGCTCGGTTACATCTCAAACATTAACTAATTTTTTTTAAACTTGTCTAAAAACAATGCAAAATAAAAAATTATATGTAAACTTAAACATAAAAAATAAAAAAGTAAGTCACCGAGTGGGATTCGAACCAGTAACATTTTTTCTAGCGGTCGGTATCCTGAACCACTGAGCTAAAATCAAGGCGGTCGGCGCGTCGAAATTAGCGACCATATTCTGCGTGGAAAGAAAAACGCATGAAAACTCGAAAACACGCGTTTTCCCATACATAAAACTAATCTAGATCGATTGTTTACCCCCGAAAACCCCCATGTACAAATTTTCAGCGAAATCGTTAGAACCGTTTTCGAGATCACAGAAATTTATAAATATATACACATACAAGAATTGCTCGTTTATAGGTATAAGATTATAGAAGCCTTGACCGCGACTTCGTTCTCGTGCAATTGGGTAGTATCCTGAGTAAACCATAAATTAATTGCCACAGATAAGACAATAAAATTTCACAAAAAATATTATATCCAATTTCAACGTGATTTTAAAATTATTAATTATATTAAAGCGCTATTTAGCCTACGTAAAGCGGTTTCTCAGAAATACGATCTGTTGCTTCGTTTCGGAAAAGGCTTCGTCTGCGTAAAGGTAAATACTTTTACAATAAAATAGACAATTAACTATACAATTTGTTAGAGTAAAATGTGTAAGTGTTTTGTTTATCCGTTCTTAACGTAACAATTAAATTCAAAGTTAAAGGAATTTATTTATCTTTGGATACTTTTATTACTTTATAATTAACAAAACAATGAATCCACGTATCCGTCCTTCACATATAAATTACGTTCAAATTCAAAGTAAATTATTGTCTTTGGATATTTTTATCATTAGATAATAATACAACAGATCCACGTACTCGTATTCCCGTATTCCGTATGCAGTTTCTTGAAACATCGGGGAGTGACATAAACAGATTTTAATCTTCATTCTACTACATTATTACAGGCTCCCGAGGGGTGTAAAAGTCTGCTGGTAACTAATAATAACGCTTCAATAGCGGTAATAGTAGAGGACTTTGCTCTTAAGTAAACCATCACGTAGATAAACTTCATCCCTAACGGGGTAGTCAGAGCCCGGGGCCGTGGACACAAAGGCTTTGGGAGTGATGGTTGACGTCAAGGTGCATTTTATTACATGAGATAACTAAGACACAAATTCAAATTCAAATTTATCTTTATTATCATAGGATATTTATAATATCTCTTAATAATCGTCATTATTTTGTTGCACAATTGTTGACGTCAAATGGTTACTTACAGCTAAGTTTACTACCGCTTTCAAAGCGCTAGTGCAGAAGAAGCGGTAACAAACTGCAGTGCAGTTTGTTACCGCTTCTTCTTCACTAGCGCTTGCAGTAGCTATAATTTATGGCTTATCTGGCTAAACTGAATAGCTACACATGCAATGAAGTGACAAAGCGATGAAATTTTTGTCTTCAAAATTCATAATACGAGATGGGTTTGTTTAAAGGCCTATTTTGCGCTTGCGCTTTAAGTTAAAATAAATTGAACGACAAGTACGGTTCGTTCGTAAGCCTTATTTTGCGCTTTAGTGTTTCTTTAAGTTGAAGTAAATTGAACGACAAGGTTGGTTTGTTTATAGGCGTCATTCTGCGCTCTAGTGTTTCTTAAATATTTATACTAGTAGTTCGCCACGAACTTAGACCTCGCGATTATTATTTCAGAATAATGTACATGATTTGGATGAATTTTACTATCGGTGCAGGTTTACCGATATGCGAATTCATGGTTGTGACCAAATTTCCAAAATAGTTGCCAATCACAGCCCTTTCTTCAAATGACTTTCGATCTAGCTCTGAAATGTCAGGAGCACCTTCCAACCATACAATTTCATGGATATGAGGTCTACCGTGATGCAGAAATTCAGTTCTGTACCAGTAGTCTTTCACCGAAAAATGACCCATCATTTTTCAAATGACAAAGTCAGCTCGTTTTTGGAAAAACCAGGTTTAAATGTTTATTTTTATAGCCATGGCCTATGCCGCTGCTCATTGGTTTCTTACTTTCTTAGTAAAGCTACTTCGCGGGCTTTGATTGCTGTTGATCTCTTGTTAGTTCGTAGCATAATTACTTAAACTACTACAGAAGCACAGACAAGCAGCGATAGCGATTGAACGAAAGTTCGCTCAACAAAATTGCTAAATTTAATAAACAAGCCAACAATCAATCAAAATAAGTAAAAACTGAAGAAAAAGAACTAATCGTGAAATAAGCAAAACCCTTTTATTTTAAGTCGGTTAAATATGATAAAATTTATAGAACCACTTATCTTATACCTTTAAACGAGCAATTCTTGTATGTATGTATATGACGGAGCAGGAGATGACCTACGCCGAACTCACTAAAAGTGTGACGATAAATACAGCGCTCCGCCTCGCGCTGTATCATGGATTCCAACCATATGTGTCTGAATACCCCTGGCCCACACAGTTATTGAATCTGTGTCCACCTGGGCTTATCGTCTAGCTGAAACAACTATCATTGTAATAAATCGGTTTACCAAATCCACATCTATTACAACAATCACAATTAAAGAAGTTATGGCCAAGCCCACAGCACACTACACAAAGGAGATGTTCACAGTACGGCGGTCCGCACAAGACTGCGCCGCTCGTCGCTAGGGCGACCGCTTTTATACTTGTTGAAACATTTGAAAATGTAGCAGTTATGTTTTGTAGTAAACAACTTTCTGTTTGCACATCGAAAACAATAATAAATGGGATTATCTTGAACTCGCCGACACGGCCAACCTGACATGCGTACGCCCTCGTACGCTCTCTCAATAGTAATTTAAACTAGTAAGTAGCATCAGGCCTGTCTCACTCCGCGGTAGGTGTTAAAAACGCAAGTAAGTACGGCGGCCATGCCAGCGTGGCTAATCAGTGCGCCAGAAAAGGTAAGCGTTACGCGATAGAAAGAGATGGATTGTCTAGGTGAATATAACTGTAAGTTATTAGCGTTTTGCGATCTGAATTGAACTTAATTGTATCGTAGCGAGAGTCTCTATTCCTTTAATTGATTTTTCAGAGTGAATCTTCTGTACTTGTACTATTATGTATTCTATGGTAGTATGGTTAGAAATAACCATAAAATGATTCTGATCTAGCTCGGCAATAAGCGTTCCACAGAACTATAACAAAATTTCAACTCGCAAAAATTCTACTCCAGAAGAGTGCCTTACAAAACTACTTTTCTGAACCGGTCTTTTATTTGTCCTTCAGCCAAGATCTATACAGGAATAATTATAAAGAAATCATGACTAAGGGATTTTTCGCACAATGCTTACGTATTCAATTATTCGAATCAACAAAATTCATGGATCAATTTAAAAGAATCAATTTTTAACTCGCCGACACTGCCATCTTAACAGTAACACCCGTCCTCGGGTTTCATATTTAAGATCAACATTAAACACAAACGGTACACCGTTCGGCCAAACCTGATCAAAACAAAGCTATAGTAATTTTTTTTTAGAAGTCTTGCTGTACGACGAGGCAATGCCGCCAGTCTCTTAGGTATATGTTTTATTTTTATATTTTTTTTTAGTTATATTTTAGTTCATACTTTTAACATTTTAATTTAGGTAGGTTATTTAGTTTTTTAGTTAAATTAATTATTGTGTACTGTTTATATATTTTTTTTTTTTGCTATAAATAACTATCTTTATTAGATGACTTACTTAGTTGGATTAAACGATCTAAAATATAATAAACCAAAAACAAATAATGAACATCGATAAATCTTTAAAATAGGATAGTAATAACTTCATGTCTATGTGCAGCGATTACATGTTAAGGAACGCAGCCAGCCTTCCTGCTAGTTCAAAGTTGTTATTAATCATATGTTCTCTTTACCAGTTATGAAAGTTAAATTGAGTCAAAACGAATAGAACTTCTAAATTTTAACGATGTTTTTAAAAAAAAAGGTACAGTAATTATTAATTCAGTTAGGAGAGATCACCAAGACATATCAGTAACAAAATTGCCATCGTTAGCCTCACACTAATACGCGTATGTCCACCTGTGATCACCAGGTCCACTTGACCTTATGATTTCCTCCAGAAACTCGACCTTCACAAGAGCCGACCGCATACTACCCACTCACGGACTACGGGTCAACTCTAGTCACAACAAAATAAACAAAGCAATTCATCACTCTACCTGTGGCAATAAAGCCTTCGGCTATGCTATCGGTCTTCCTAATGAGCTTCTCTGGCTCCCGCATCCTTCTCAACCTATCATGAAAACACTTGTGTATTTGCTTTGAGTTTCATGCCCGGAAAGCATTTCGATTTTTCAAATAGTTGAACAGGTGAAAAATCGTCATAATGATTCAAGTAGTTATACGTAAGAACAACCGGAATCATATATAGGCCGATGTAAACATAATCTGGCGGCTGGCCATATAGACCAAGCAGAAGCACAGGGCGATTGTGGTCATGACGATTAGATCATTAGATCACCTCTATGCCCTACCAGCTGTACCGTCCTTGACCTATACTATGCCTCGGAGGGAAGCGTAAAAGCGGCAACGTTCTCCAAGAACGATACGAAGAAGTGAAAATAAATGTCAACTGGGTAGATAATATACGCTATTTTCCAACAAGTCAAATTAGACACCTTCCTCCAAACGTCAAAACAAACAGTTTCCACTGTTTGCACTTCGACTGCTTTGGGACTTTGTATTAAATACAGGCAGATGACGACACAGATCCCCGGAGCCAAACAACGCTTTCACCATCAGCCCTTCCGCAATAATAAATCCAAAACTACGCTAAAATAGATAAGTTCAAAAACAAACGACACCACTTTGCGACGCTTAACCCCGCCAACAGCTCAAAATAATTCATCCCTGGCTCAGGAAAACACCCAACAAAAACAAACGTTTACAGTACTTTTGTTACACTAAAGTGTGGCTAGAATACAGTTAAAGCGTTTGCAACTTAATCTTTTTTCTACGGACTTCCTAACAATAAAAATAACATTGCTTATCAGTACGATATTCTTGAATTTGGCTATAATATCACAATATTTACTCGACTTTAATTATCCAGATTAAAATTTACTCAAGTAACGGGACTTTACTTCAGTTAACCTAAAACACAGTTCATAATAAAGTAATGGTAAAATATTATTACTCACATAGTAAACGGTGAAGGGTCCTTTTAAATAAAGTCATCACCATGATCATCATCATGGTAGGCTCGCCGTCCTATTAATCACCTCTTCATCATCACTACCTCTTCATCAATAATATCTTCATCGTCATCACTGTCTCTTCATTATCAATATCATCATCATCACCCTGGTCATTATCTCATAATCTTTATAAAAGTCATCATCATATTTAGCTATGTCCAATATGCTAAGTCCAATATAAGGCAAAGGCTAGGAGAACTTATCCCTCCAACTTTACGAATAATGAAGTACGTAACGTACCTAATAATAATAACTATCATTTTACACCAGTATTCACACGTAAGCTTATAAGACGCTAAAAATTATAATTTAAAATACTCAAACTAGACTCTTTGCTAGGATACTAACTGGCACCTCTGCCAGCTCCGACTAACAGTGAATTATGCCACCTCCAGTGATGTTAAACTCATCTATAAACTCATGACGATAAGATTAACTCACTAAGCTTAGCAGATAATACACGTTCTTATTTAAAATAGCGAAATCATAATTATTTTCTGCTTGCATAGTGGTCAAAAGACTAGACATTATTCTGCTTTATGTTTCAAAACTAAAGGTTTCGAAATAAATTACTCTCTGCTCTACTCTTAAATCGAAAAAAATATAAAAACTCACCAGGTTATCTTTGCGATTCAGCAGATAAGGTTACGACACAGAAATACACATGATATCAACTCTCTTTTTCACTTCACCTCACTTTACCAGGAATCTCCAGCGCCTGCGGCACTGCCGCTGACTCCAAATCGGCCGCAATACGTGGCCAGCAGTTATGGTTCACTTGTTAGCACTTAAGCACCTTTGCAGAAGTAGCTGAAACTGAACACACGTTAAGTATCTTTGCACAGATCGCTTCACTCTCGTTAATACCATTACTGGCGCTAAAGGTTGTCACACAGGCCGGCTGCCATTCAGACAGACTTGTCACACAGACGGTTGACAGACAGACGGTTGGCAGACAGACGCTTGTCACACAGACGTTTGTCACACAGACGCTTTGTCACACAGACGCTTTGTCACACAGACGCTTTGTCACACAGACGTTTGTCACACAGACGTTTGTCACACAGACGTTTGTCACACAGACGTTTTTCACACAGATGTTTGTCACACAGACGTTTGTCACACAGACGTTTGTCACACAGATGTTTGTCACACAGACGCTTGTCACACAGACGCTTGTCACACAGACGCTTTGTCACACAGACGCTTGTCACACAGACGCTTGTCACACAGACGCTTGTCACACAGACGCTTGTCACACAGACGCTTGTCGAACAGACGGTTGTCACACAGACGGTTGTCACACAGACGGTGGTCACACAGACCATTTGTCACACAGACCATATGCAACACAGGATGGGTCAATGACCCCAAAAGTTATCGACACATTGCACTGCTAAACTCCATCCACAAACTATTAAAAAAGCTAAGACTGAAGTCACGACACCAGCTCTATAAGATTGACTGTTGAAAAACCACTTTACCATCAAAAAGAATAGAATTTGAATCCACCTATGTGGATACAACCATCAACCCCACTGAAAAACTATCAGGGTTCTCTGTCCCCCGCAGAGAATTGTGCCAGCTCCACAGACTGAGAACTGGATGGGGACGAACTAGATCGTTTGAATTCCGGTGCGACTGGATTGACTCCCCAGCTTGCGGATGTGGCGCTCCTGAATAGGACATGGACCACATTATTCGAGACTGCCGGAAGACTGGTTCACCCTGCAAAAAGACGTAATACAATAGACACAGAATAACGACTGTAATAATAGCCATACGATTATTAAATAATTGGACAGGTTCCTGTTTTTCAGAATAGGCACGACGAATGGAAAAACACCTTTGGTTCATCGGTTAGACCATTAAACAACATTGTAGTTTGTACACATACTCTTTCCTTTCTCTGAGAAACCAAAAATGACAAAGATACAGCGCATTGAAATTTTACGCGACGTCACACTTAAGCACGATTTTTACCTAAGTGTGACTCCGCAAGCCCCCACTTCGGAACCTTGACGCTCCGTATCCTTGTGAATTTTTACCCATCTGGCAAACTGAAAATACGGGTTCATCATCTCTGGACAATTCAAAAGACGGTCCAATAATTATAATCACTCTCTTCGGACCCTGTCGGACTCTTCACCCCTATTCTCCCATGGATTCACTCAAGTGGGCAAAAGATTCAGATCCAACTTCTGATGACGGAGCAGGAGATGACCTACGCCGAACTCACTAAAAGTGTGACGATAAATACAGCGCTCCGCCTCGCGCTGTATCATGGATTCCAACCATATGTGTCTGAATACCCCTGGCCCACACAGTTATTGAATCTGTGTCCACCTGGGCTTATCGTCTAGCTGAAACAACTATCATTGTAATAAATCGGTTTACCAAATCCACATCTATTACAACAATCACAATTAAAGAAGTTATGGCCAAGCCCACAGCACACTACACAAAGGAGATGTTCACAGTACGGCGGTCCGCACAAGACTGCGCCGCTCGTCGCTAGGGCGACCGCTTTTATACTTGTTGAAACATTTGAAAATGTAGCAGTTATGTTTTGTAGTAAACAACTTTCTGTTTGCACATCGAAAACAATAATAAATGGGATTATCTTGAACTCGCCGACATATATATATATATTTATTTATAAATTTCTGTGATCTCCAAAACGGCTCTAACGATTTCGCTGAAAATTTGTATATGGGGGTTTTCGGGGGTAAACAATCGATCTAGATTAGTTTTATGTTTGGGAAAACGCGTGTTTTCGAGTTTTCATGCGTTTTTCTTTCCACGCAGAATATGGTCGCTAATTTCGTCGCGCCGCGACCGCCTTGATTTAGCTCAGTGGTTAAGGATGCTGACCGCTAGAAAGAGTGTTACGGGTTCGAATTCCACTCGGTGACTTAGTTTTGTTTTTTTTTATGTTTAAGTTTATATATATATTTTTTTTATTTTGCATTGTTTTTAGACAAGTTTAAAAAAAATTAGTTAATGCTTGAGATGTAACCGAGCAAAGCTCGGTCGCCCAGGTACTGAAACTCAAAAAAATAACCATAATAGCTATTCAGAGAAATTACTTCGTGGACCCCAGGGGAGATATGTATTTTTAAGAAAGTCGTTCAGTAGCCCGGACTGAATTCACCGTTAAATAGTTTAAGTATATTTTGTAAGAGGATTTGTATTGTATATTCGTCACGGCTTAGTCAGCTAGACTTCGCGAGTCACCCTAAACCCGTTTAAGTACAACGTATAAAAAAGTTGTTCAGACAAAAAAGTTGTTCAAATAAAAAAATATTGTTTTCATAATGGCAACAAAAAAGTCTAATGACATTTTTGAAAATATTTTGAAATGGCGAATATATGACAGTTTTAAAATTTAAAACCCCCATATTTCCGCCATTTTGAAAAATTTCGGGAAACTGGCTCGACAAAAAAATTCTATTTAGTTGCTGAACCTGCTTACAAAATTTCATGAGAATCGGTTAAGAACTGCGACCTGTAGGCGAGAACAGACAGACAGACGGACAAAAGAATTTTTGGCTAGTCTCGAAACTGAGACGCTTCGCTCGCTTCACTCGCTCGGTCAATAAAAATTCATTTATTTCAGATGTCAGAGATCCATATATGATATACTTATTAGAAATTCACAAAATATACAATTAAATAGCAATAAAAAATGTCACACAATACTTGAATTAAAATTGAAATAATAATTGAACACAAATGTCACAAATCATTACTATCTACTAAATACTTATAAATACCTTCTCTGCGGCATAGGTAGTGCGACGTGTCTGTCGCTGCAGTGCCGGAGGTAGGTACAGTCCAATCGGTCAGCGATCATCTTCAGGATGACATTGGAGCTGCTTCGCACTCTACGCACCAAGGAGGCGCCCCGCTTACGCATAATTAAGTTAAAGTAAATTGGACATCTAATAATAAAAATTAATTCAGAATGTATAATTTTACTCTATTTCATTCTTTTATAACAGAAAATCCGTCAAAGTGTCGAAATGAAAGTAGAGAATGATTTATTCAAATAATACAGAATATCTTGATGAATTAAGAAACTTCACGATCCCCGGAAAGATCCCGAAAGATAAAACGATATCGCAAAGAGCAAAAGTATTTTTTACATCTCTGAGAGCTTAAAATTAAAATATTCTCTTGCTCTCGCCCCTTGATGTATATTTATTAAATTTCCTAAATGTTGCCATGTTCTATATTTTCTTACACAATTAGGAATTTAATATGTCTCGAAGAAATTTCTGGAGCTTATTTCCCTCAACTTTTCTTTTAAGCTTAATTTTCTTGTTTGTAATGTAATTTTATTTTTACCTTTATTTTTGTGTAATTATCTTTCTTATGTGGTTTTGTTTGCTTCTGTTGTTTAACAATAATGTTTGCTATTTTTCTTTAAATTATAATCTTTTTAGTCAGTAATAAAATAACATTCTTTTTGGCAACCACTTTTCTCTGTTGTTTTTTGTCCTTATGTATTTTTTCCTCGCGCAGTAAGGGCTTTATATCTATCACGTCTTTATCCCTAATGTGGCATACAGAGCATTTTGAGTTTTGCAGCTCAAAACAGACAGAGCCCAGGGCCACAATACCCAAAGGCCACGTTACGTGATGGTGGCTAGAAAATGGAAAAATGAATCTAATTAGTAATGGGTGGCTAGCCTTATTGCCTATTTAAACATGTTCCGCATTCTTGTCAGTTTATAGTCCACACAAATTTAAATATTAGTGTCATGGTCTATATTTACTATTTTTATTTTTTTTTGTGTTAAAAATAAATAAAAAAGTTTTACATATAATGTTTATAAACAATAATTTATCAAAATAGCCTGTTACATATATATATAAAATTAAACAAATAAATATATACCAACAAATTACACTGATTGAACTAGCCCCAAAGTAAGTTCGAGACTTTTTTATGAGTTTTATTTTATACTAACTCAACGATACTTTATTTTATAACAAATACGTATCTAGATAAACTTCCAAGACCTAGGACAATTTGAAATAGGTCATTTTCCAACTTGCCCTGACTGGAGATCGATCCCGGGACCTCTGGGTGCGGACTAGCATGGTGACCACTAAGCCACGTAGGTCGCCAATTATCAAAATCATATTTTCGTATCAGAAACAAGATTATTTAAATTAAGTACAAGTAAAGCGAAAGCACAGATTACTAATAAGTTACTACGTAAGCGAAAGGTAATCTTTGTACTGTCAGAGAAACCATATTGTTTTCTTAATTATTAGTTCAAACTTTAATTAAAGTTAATTAATTTCGAGTGAGAGAGCTCGCCGTTGTTAAAACAGATAATATGTCTTCATTAATTTCTAACGAAGCAGTCAAGATCACGAGTAAAGATTGCATTAAGTAAGTGTCCATATTTTTGGATGGGACGGACTAAATAGAATAATATGTTTCTGACCCGGTCAAAATCTACGACGGAAAAGTGGTACGATAGATAGACTAACTCAAAGGTAACAGAGTCCATGTATCCAACCCTAAACCACTTATTGTTGGTTTTATTTTTAGTAATTCTTGGGAGAGGACTATGTCCAGAAGTGGACGTTGAAATGATGATTATTGCTGCCGAATAATATGCATCCAATTGAATGTCGGCCTTCAAGGAACGGCCTAGATGTCTAATTATCTAGCTGATGTAACCTGATGACTGCGACATACATACAAGATGTAACATAAAAAAATGAGATGAGTAATAAATATGATTTCCTCGATCAGCTTTTACGCGAAAAGAAACTGCTGGTACAATGTGTAATTTTTTGTTTTTCTCATTTCCTGACCAACATGAAAGATGTTATTTTGTTGTACGTATGTATTTTTGTATGATTTATGGGATTCTTACTATTATATGTACAGTTTACAGCTCATAGGTCCTATAGTGGACTGAATTCCTCCCCAAACAAAGATAAAGGAAAGATTTGTAGACACCACACGGCTAATTTAGATTAATTTTTGCGATTTGTTTTTAATGATTAATTTTTTAACGCTTTACGAGTATGTACATCTCCACATTTCCAGCATACAATTTCACAAATGTGTGAGTCAGCGTTTCCATTAATTACCGTATGATCATAATTCCGACTGTTTAAGACGCTTGTTCATAATTACAGGGGTCCCTTGGCAAGGCTTGCTTCCACCCATATTACCCAAAATTAATATAGATACTTGAAATATTATCGTATTTAGACCAGAAACAATCCTGGGATAGGTTTGAGCAAACGCTATAGTTGCTGTACTGTTGTATTTGTCGCAGGTTTTTCATAAAATTAGGTTTTTGACGAAGAACTGGAAGATGAATTTTAAAAACTTTATTTTATCAAAAACCTGAACTAGTTTGGGTTATGAAAATGTTCTTTCGGTAATATTAGTCGAGGCACACTATTTTATGGCTCGTAACGGCACGTGTACTTGTTTTAAATGTCAAGTGTGAGCATTTACGGCTGCCACTGTCACTGAACACGGAAAATGACTGTTTTTATCTTTTAGAGGGAATTGAAAGGTTTATTTTGTGAAGATATACATATGTATCTTTAATGTGAGCGAACTTCTTTTTATTTTTATTTATAGTTCCAATGAGTAAATTTCTATCAAAGTCTCTAAACTTCTTCATTTAAAAATCAACACAGATTATAGAAAGTATTCTCTAGAAAAACTTGTAAAAAAAACATGAATTCTATTATTTTCTCCAGTTTTATGTAGAGCTATGATTAACATTCAAAAATTATAAAAGCTAAATTAACTTTATAGAAATCTTTACCACATACACCAAACTAAATCAAAAGAAGTTAAATATTTGAGTATGCACACGAACAACGCTGTAAAAGCTTTCAAAATTGTCCAAAACAAAATCGTAAAGGAATTCATTGAAATTGAAACTTACCTCTCCATTAATTCTGACTCGTGAATAAGATTCATTAGGAAAGTCTGTAGAATTTAATTAGTTCACTTTGCGAGTTCGCTCCGGAGTCGGCATCATTCGACTTAAATGAATCGAGTTAAAATTGTAAAGTCATATGTTTATCAAAGAGCATATAATCACTACATACGTTAGATGTTAGAATGTTTATCTCAACTCAAAGATTTGATAAGAGATAAACTTCTTCCGTGTGTTTTTTTTTTTTAATACTTTTACTGCGTTTGACGTCAGCCTTTTAGTCATTCTTTTTTTTTAAAAAACATAACTTTTTACAATCTGTGTTGAAACAGCATAAAATAATTTAAAGGTCTATCTAATTAACGAATAATAAAATGTTTACAATTATTTAAAATTGTGGAAAGTCAAATACGAAACATTTTTGTACAACATGCAACATACCTATAACTATTTAATAGATTTATGAAAATTTACGTTCGTCAAATTTGTTAAAAAGATATTCTGTTATATTCTAATGCAAAATGATAATTTTCATCGCATTAACGATTAAGGAATTTATTTCAAACTAGCGAAGCCCGCAATTTCGTTTGCGTGAACTTTATGACTCCGGAAAATGTTCATCAGGCTGAACAACTTTTGCTTAGGAGTCATTTTTATATTTCTTATAGTTCAACTGGACCATTATGGTTCTGCATTTGGTTTTACATTTTCCACAATCGATTATACCCTATATGATACCCAGGCTTAAAAGCTACATACAAAAAAAGGTTTCGTTTGAATCCGTCCAGCATTTCTTGAGATTAGCATGTACAAACAGCCAGACATCTTTTTAATTCTTACTCTATATCGCCCCAAATATTTTTTTTTGGAAATGTATTCAATGTACAGACACATTATTTTTACTGTTTTGTTATATGTATAGATGAGGCCACCACTTATGCCCTATCTTCACCTAACCACATAATAACATCATTTCCATACACACGCATGACACGCACTTCATGTTCGCATTACTTTCATTACATTTAACTTGTTTTTATGATTATAAGACATGCGGTCTCAAAAGTAGGCATTAGGTATGACTCGTCGGTAGAAAATGTCTAATTCGCAAAATGCCAGTTTAGCAAAATGTTATCCCATATTGCTTTGGTGGTGTGATCATGATCTTTGCTGTACGTAATTCGCCATTCAATGGAACGTTCACCAGACACCTTTTATTACTTAATTTTGTTATTTCGACTAGTATTTCGTACTAGAAGGCAGTTTATGTAAGTTATAGTTATAAGTTAAAAAAATACCGGATTATCTAATTGAGACAAGTTACCGGCGAGGTAAACTTGTAATATGAGATATGACACAATGATAGACAGAACTCATTTTCAAATGAGGTGCCTTGCGATTCAAGTCAGTTTATTTCTACACGTTTGCCACTGATTTATGTATGTTAGTCTGTATGTACGTTCATTAATTCTGCCATAACTTCGAAATGCCTAAAAACACATTATAATCTCTATATCGCCCGATTGGCATCAGCTCTAATTGTTTTAAATTTATTTAATGTTTTTCTTTTTAATTAAAAAGTCAATTCAATGAGCATTTTGCGAATCAATATTTCTGCACCAAAACCACTAGCAGTTTAGGCCTGTTTTCAGAAAAAAATATATGGAAGGCAAATTTGTCTTCGGTCCTTGGTTATTCAAGAGCATTTCGTGCGTAGAATGAATAAGTTACGGAGCCGTTAGTGATGAACTGCTACTTCTTTCAATAAGGTCGTTCTTCGGTTAACGATAAATGAATTTTTCGGACGTGAAGCTTTTCCTCGCACATTTGCCAAAAGTGGCCGATTTTCGCAAATTTACGAAGAAAACCTTCACGTTCTCTTTTAAAACTGTAAAATATATAAGGGTATCTAGGGCATACTGAAAACTTTTATAATACTTCCGTTTATTTTTTTTTTTAATGTGGTCAGAACTGAACCCCTTAAAATTCATGTAAGTATAATCTAATATCAAGTATGATATTAAATTTTTATATAGAATGTTTTATTATTGCTTAGTTATCAAGAGAAATCCTATTTAGAATAAATATATATGATGAGAAAACATTTTGTACTGACTAAAATAAGTACCTATATGTAAAATTTAAAACATCACCTTAAAATTAAAACCTAATGTAATTTGCTAAATTGATTATTTCAAAATATAAATTATTTTTCTATTTTTAGGGTTCCGTACCCTAAGAGAGACAGTAGCACGGAACCCATCGTGCGCGAGTTCGACTCGCACTTGGCCGAGAGAGACAAGAGTATTTTCTGTATCTTTTTCATTTACAGCAATTTATGTTCACGATATACGTATACTTTTTCTAGCTTAAATTATTTAGTAATACTTTCGATAACTTTATAGTATTTGAAAATAAATTTATAGCTTATATTGAAATGACCGAATAGAGGACAAAGAAGTCATGATTACAAATTCTGTCCGCTTGATATTCATTCCATCATTTATATTCAAATTTGAATGAAATATTTCATCGCCGACTATTATTTTAGGCTCTTTGATTAGAATATTTCAAATATATCTAAAATAATATCATTAATATCACATTAATTAAAATAATAATGGTCTTGTAAAATTGAATTTCACAATACGAGCATGTTTCAATGAATTATTTTACTCCTAACAATGAGGGTAAAATTTCATAATGTACTCTTGATTTAATTTATGATTCATTAGTTTGAATTAATTGTACCTACTCGAAATCTTATTGCTCTCTGGTTCATTTTCGTAATGAATCAATTTTTTGTTTTATATTTACTTTTACTAGCGGCTCTGCTATTTTCCAATACCTATTGGTATTTAGTTATCCATTGGGATTGGGACTCCTCTGGGAGGTATTCCTCAAAGCGCTACTATTTTAAGGCGCACCTGATGAGGCGCTCCTTTTTTATTCCTCGAAGCGCACCTTTTAGTAGTGCTCCCGATAGCAATTAAAAATATTAAAATTTAATTCCTCGAAGCGCACCTTCTTTTAAAAATAATAAAAATATTTTTAATAATGGTAGCGCTTTGAGGAATACCTCTGCTCTGGCTGTGGTAGTACAGAGAGAGGGTTGTGCTCATGCAGTTGAGACAAAAAGACCTAATGATAATGATGATAATACATTGGGAATCTTTGATCATTTCGGGATTAAATGTAGCTTTGCTGTTTTGTTTCTAATGCAAAAAATCATATGCATTGGTTGCTTCTATTTGACGTCTATTTGTTGTCGTTTCCGGCAGAGTCGAAGTCCTCCCGTGGATGTCGTAGAAGGCGACTTAGAAAATACAATCTACACAAAGCTTATAAACATTAATGAGACTTCTCAAACCCTGGCCAGCGAGAGTGTAGGCCTAAGTGCTCTGGCTGCTCTGGCCAAGTATGGCTCTAGTAGTACAGAGGTTCGTATTCCTGCAGTGGAGACAAAAAGACCTGATGATGAAGATGGGGATGATTTGACGTGAAGGACGTGAAAACACACATTTGCCTTTTATAAAAAGATCTTGTATATACATAACCTCTTTAATGTCTCCTTATAAAACTATTCTCATTATCGCATTCTACAAAAGTTGGACCCAATACTCACCCCTGGGACACACCCAATTTGAGAGGCAATACATTCTATATTACTATGCACGTGTGTGCCTTAATACCGCCATTCGTGCCCAGTGGACTCAGTATCATTAATAATAGAGTGCCTTTAATAAATTGACTAAAATCACCGTTTCGCAATGCCTGCGCTTGAACAGCCCACTCTTTTAAAAGTTACTGTATGATTCAGGGAATGTCGGCTAAATTTGTAAGTAGACGGATTGGTTTATAGTTCAGTGACATAGTTAATGAAGTGACTATTCTTACTTGGGAAGTTGATGCATCATGATTGGAGAAAGAACTTATCACTTAATTAAAATAATGACTGCCTCCTTAACTTTGTGAAAAGTTGTTTCCAGTCAGGTTAGGTTATTCCAACCAAGCTTGAATTACCAGATTATCCGATAAGAAAGTAGATTCCATGCTTTGGAAGGCACGCAAAACTGTGGATTCCCAACACCATTTAGCATTTATCCAAGAATTCTGGTCTGCCCTTTGGGTTGCAGAGGTCTGATGGCATTCTGTGTAAGGCTGCGTTTCAACTGAAGCGGAGCAGAGCGGAGAGGAGCTTAGAGGTGCATGAATTGACCAATAACAATACTAGAAATCTTCTCAAAAATTTCGAGCATTGTGATTGTACCTCGTTAAATAATCTAGGTTAAGTAGCGGACCCCGGACTCAGAAGCGTAACCGCTGAGGATGCAACCGAGAATAGGCTCGGATGATGATGATGATGGCTTGATTAGAATAAAACGGTTTTGATAGACGTAGAACATATGTTGAAGAATAATTTTGATCACTGTTATTCATTTGAAAACCTACAGTTATTTTGTAAAAAAATTAATTTATTTGAAAGCTTACATTGATCACGCAAAGGAATACATTAATTTTATAGTGTATTCATCCGTACAATGGCTCCAATTTAACAATTAATTATGTAAGGCCGAGCTTTGTATTGATTAGCGAGCTTATTAATAATTTCTATGAGTACTTGAGGCCGATTAGATTTATTTGTGGATTGTATTCTAGTAAGAACAAGTCCAAAAAAACTTGTATTTGTGGATTTTTACATATAGAATTCAGTTCAGTAGTTTGAGCATTTAGATTTTTTAAATACTTTACAAAAAAAGAAAAATTAAGCTTTCGCATTTTTTTTACTTGAAACTCAAATTATCATATCGATAACTTTTAGGAGAAAGAAGTTAAAAAACTAAAGCTAGTCTCTAAAAGGGTCGCGTCCAGGGCCGTAAAATAATTCTTAAAAAAAGCAAATAGAAGTTTCTAAATTCAAAAATATTATTAACGAAAATCCCTAAATTATTGTTTCATCATTCACAAACGTAACAAATAAAGCTAGAGCAAAATTCTCAGTAAATACATCAAAAATAAATCTTACCATCCAGTTTCCGAGATAGACAGTAATACGTAATTGTTTCCAGTTCACGGAAAAGCTGGATATTGTTCTTATTGTGAATTGAGTTGTGTGACGTTATATTATCATTATCACGAGTAACTCTTGTATTATGTTATTTCATTTATTATGATGTTTTGTTGTCTGTCATAAATGTCATAATGATAAATTATGTTATAATGAAAGGATATTATGACATATTTTATTAAGACATCTTATGTTATTATATTCGTGTTATTTCATAACTAATTTATACTTACTTATACATATTTACCTTTAATATAGAACTTATTTATGATACATTACCTTTAGTATAAAACTTATAGTACCTGGGCGACCGAGCTTTGCTCGATTACATCTCAAACATTAACTATTTTTTTTAAACTTGTCTAAAAACAATGCAAGATAAAAAAAAATATATAAACTTAAACATAAAAAAAAACAAAAGTAAGTCACCGAGTGGGATTCGAACCCGTAACACTCTTTCTAGCGGTCGCTACCCTTAACCACTGAGCTAAATCAAGGCGGTCGCGGCGCGACGAAATTAGCGACCATATTCTGCGTGGAAAGAAAAACATAAAACTAATCTAGATCGATTGTTTACCCCCGAATACCCTCATATACAAATTTTCAGCGAAATCGTTAGAGCCGTTTTCGAGATCACAGAAATTTATAAATAAATATATATATATACATACATACAAGAATTGCTCGTTTAAAGGTATAAGATTCATGATATGTATTGATTATGATACATATATAATGATGGAGTAATGGATGACTGAGACTGCAGGAATTATCTAATATAATTATAGGATATAATAGGATACTTACTCAACGATACTATATTTTATAACAAATACATATATAGATAAACATTCAAGACCCAAGAAAATTTGAAAAGGGCCATTTTTAACCTGCCCTGACCGGGGATCGAACCCAGGACCTCTAGGTGGCGGACTAGACTAGCATGGTGACCACTACGCCACGGAGGTCGTAATAAAATATATACTACTTATACTTACTTGTAATAAAATATGCTATCCCTAACTATAAGTATATGTAGTAAGTACAACTAAGGTTGACTGCTAGTGCATTAAATTCTAATTTTATCCGTATACTGTACCATATTTGATGAAAAGAAATTTAAATAACTATTTATTGAAATAACTATTTATTTATTTATTTAAATTTGATCTATATCAAAAAATGCAAATCATCGACAACATCAAAACAAGTTTGTTAGAAAAGGTGTTACAACGAAATTGCCCGATCCGCACAATAGAGGAGCCGAAACTTTTAATGACCTGTTGTGATCTACGATTCACTCTAACTTTTTAAAATTATGCGATAACGTTTAACTTGTAGGCCTACTTGTTACAGCAGCGGACAAAGGACAAAAAAGTAGTTTGGTTTATTAATGAATACGACTTTATTTTTAAAAGAAAAATTATAGATAATGTACGCTATTTAGCTACTGATATCGTAATAACGGTATAAGAATGGATCTGTGTAAGAAACATGTATGTTGGTTAAAATTTATGAATTATAAATGCAGAAGTTGGTTATTTAAATATCACTAAATTAATAGCGTTCATGTAGTTATTGAACATATTAAAACGAAGCCATGCTCTACTGATATCGGTTTGATTCTATCGTTATAACGTTATAAGTACGGATCTATGTAAGAAACACAAATAAGCATGTCGGTTTTAATTTTTAAATCATTAATGCAGACGTCGGTTATTAAAATATCACTGAATAAATAGCGTTTATGTAGGTACCTATTAAAGATATTGGAACAAAACCATACACAACTGATATCGGTATGTTTCTATCGTTATAACGTTATTAATACGTATCTATGTAAGAAACACAAACATGTATGTCGGTTTTAATCATAAATGCAGAAGTTGGTTATTTAAATATAGCGTTCATCTAGTTACCTATTGAATATATTGAACGAAACCATATACAACTGATATCGGTTTGATTATATCGTTATAACGTTCGGTTTTAATTTTTAAATCGTAAATGCACAAGTTGGTTATTCAAATATCACTGAATTAATAGCGTTCATGTAGTTACCTATTGAACATATTGAAACGAACCATATACAACAGATATCGGTATACCGATATCTGTTGTATATGGTATTGTATACGATAGAAATATATTTCTATCGTTATAACGTTATAAGTACGGATCTATGTAAGAAACACAAATAAGCATGTCGGTTTTAATTTTTAAATCATTAATGCAGACGTTGGTTATTTAAATATCACTCAATAAATAGCTTTTATGTAGGTATCTATTGAACATATTCTGTTTTATTATAAAACGCGGACTAACTTTGTTACTAGGTTTAAACCATTATCCGACCAAATCAAGTTTACATCTAGTAATATGCCACTGTCTCATCTGGAAATGTCAACTTGATTTGGTCGGATAATGGTTTAAACCTAGTAAGCTGTAAGTAAGTCTGCGTTTTCTAATAAGACTCGATTGAAATTAAGCCATACAGTTTCATCTAAATTCAATATGTATTGTTAACGTTAGTACATAAATTAATTCTTGTCATTTGTTCAATTACGAAGATTTGTCAATTACAATTACAGCGCTAAAACGAAAATCTAGTTCGAACCAGTTCGGTCCGGCAGGTGTCAGTTAACAGTAATTAGAACTGAATTGGATGGGGGATTGGCAAAATTGACAATTTGTGTCATGCAGCAGAGCAGAAAGCAAGATGTCATCTACATAGAATGATGTTGTTTGAACATTCTACAAATGGAATGCGTTGAAGCAGCTATAACTTTAGACCTTAGACAATGAAGGACCATAAATCCGAAATGTACGGGTAGGGTCAGCCGACCAGGGCTGGGCCGAGTGAAGCAAATTCTCGGGTCGATGTGATTGAGTAAATGACATGAATTTCACACTTCAGAGTATGTAGGTTATTAGTAAATAACCGGCTAAGTGCGAGTCCATATACACATACAGAGTAGACATACCATTATCTATATAAAATTACGTTTTTTTTTTCGGGAACCCACTTAAATATTTATTTTATTCTGTTTTTCGTATTTGATCTATACACAAAATTTGAAAGTTTCAACTAGTTAAAACCGTTCATAAGATACAGCGTGATGACCAGTGGTCGGATAATCGGATGCATATTTTCCTAAAGTTAAAATTTGGCTAGGAAATTATGGAAGCGGCTACTTAAATCATTTATTTTTAATTCAAACTCCCGGGCTTCTAAAAAATCGGGAATGCCAAACTAATCGGATGCATATTTACCTAAAATTAATTTATACTTGTTTGGTAACCTGCTTTACAAAATTAGCTGGCATCCAATTCCATAGTTAAAAAGCATTAAATTTGATCGGAATCGCGAGATTTTTACAATCGGTACAAAAGTGCATTTCATATTAGCCAACATCTCAACTTTAGGTAAATATGCATCCGATTATCCGACCACTGGTGATGACAGACAGACGGACAGACAGAAATAAAAAGCGAAGTCTTAGTAAAAGAGTCCTGTTTTAACCCTTTCGTAAATAAAAATAATAATAAATATATAGGGACAAATTACACTGATTGAGCTAGCCCCAAAGTAAGTTCGAGACTTGTGTTATGGGATACTAACTCAACTATACTATAGTTTATAAAAAATACATATAAAGATAAACATCCAAAACCCAGGACAATTTGAAAAAGGCCATTTCCCAACTTGCCCTTGCCTTGCATCGAACCCGGAACCTCTGGGTGGCGGACTATCATGGTGACCACTACGCCACGGAGGTCGCCGTTGGGTACGGAACCCAAAAAAGTACCAAGAATGTAACGTAAAAAAAAGTAATTTTTCATTACTAAAGTTTGTATTTTTCGGCTCCAGCTCAAGACCTTCTTGACCTTAGAAAATTCTTACTTGTAAAGAAATGACGGGTCATAAATTCGAAATGCAACCTTGACTGAGCGCGGCAGGGTCAACCGACCACGGTTGGGCCCAGCGACCCACATTCTCGGGTCGATGTGCGCGCGCCGCAACAGGTGAGCTTGTACAGACGATGCGTTATTATTGATGTGAGGCCTTAATTGTGTGACTTTTCTTTTACCCACATTAAGGGATATATGCAATGAAATAAATATTTTTCCTACTATGTACGAAGAAATTGTTGTTCCTGGTACAAAACTAAGGAGGTTCTATGAGTAGTGCAATGTGCATCTAACTTCTTAAGGCATTCTACTCACATTAACCCCTAAAAATGCACAAATAGTTATTAGAAACGCCCTACAAATTTAATACGTCTAGCTGTCAAATAGGTCTAGTTTTCTGGGTTCCACAAACTCCAGCCTCGGAAAATGAAAAGCAGTAAAACCTAGGTATTCCCGGGAGCTGGAAACTTTTGCAATCAATTTTACAGTGACAATCCTACATCACAATTACTGCTAAAATAATATTTCACTGAGTTTTTTTGAGACATATTACACATTTTTTATCCATTATGGGGTAAAGAGAGCATTTTGGGTCTGGCGGCTCTAGTTCAGGGCCACAAGAACCAAAGGCCACTTTTACCATGGGAGTGGGCGTGTAAGATGGTAAAGGAATCAAAATAGTGATGAGTTGCTAGCCGCATTTCTCATCGCCCATTTCTTTCATCGGCATTTACGATCTGCGCGGTAAGTAAGCTACTGTTACAATCTAAGTTTTTACTTCAGAAATTGTACCATAGTAAAATTAATTCATATTGATAAACTAAATAGGGCTTTAAGACCCTATTGCCACATTATTTACCATTCAGACTCATCGTATAATCCCTCAATCAACCCTCATAATAATTCCTGGATAAATAACCTCTTATCTCCCATTTATCCCGGTATTATCACAAGATTAGCAGAGACAAGAGAACAATACACACATTAAGCTTTTGCTGGGTGTTCATAAATATGTTTGTTATGTGAATGCCTTTCAAGTCTGAGCGACAAGATAATGTAGAATTTTATTATCTGCAACTTCTCTCGAATCGTAAAAATCGATATGGGAATGGGCAAAGAATCTGAAAAATTCTAGAATGAGTTTTTGAAAACACATAAATAGGTAAACCAGACGTTTAGATCTATGTTTTTCCTTTTTTATTACAATCTTACTCCTTCTTTGTGTTCCAGAAATGCAAGCATCGAAATCTGGTCCCGAGGGTGACATAAGCGTGCTTAGTTCCCTCTCTGTTTTGCATGAAGTGTGTGCTAGTTTTCCCGGTTCTCTCGTAATATGTCAATTAAATTCAAAGTAGATGGCGACCAGAGGACCCTATGACCAGAGGTGGCACAGTGTTTAGTGCATCAGCTAACTTTGCTACCGCTAGTTTCTTGCGGTGAAGGGAAATATCGTGAGGGAATCTGCACACTAGTTCACTAGTTTCTTATAACGACTGTTATCACAAGATGTATATCATTGAGCTACGTCAGATGCCTTCTGGCCAGGGTAGAGGTCTTACAGACGAGCGATAGTATACAGCGAAGGTCGCCGATGAGCAGTCGATATGCAACTTGCGGGGACTCCCCGTACGCGAGCTAACGACTAATGAAAGCCATAAGTCGATGCAGATTTCTAAAACGCATGCTGTAGAGCACGCATGCTCTACAGCATGCGGAATTATTACGGTCTGATCCACCAAACGAATCCACTCTTCATGTCTGATCCACTCTAAAATTAACAAGTCCGGTTTGATCCTCTACCTGTTTAGTACAGTCAAAAAAAAACTGGTCTGGGACTCTTCCATGCTGGTCTGGGAGAAAAGGAAAAACTTAGAATGTACCAGCTGCTTCTCTTCCCGCGCAGATCGTAAGAGCCGATCAAGAGAATGGGCGAAAATTAGAATCGTGTTAATAGGCGATGAGGCTAGCAACCCATCACTATTTTGATTCCTTCATACACCTTGCCCACATCAAGCTAAAAGTGGCCTTTGAGTCTTGCAGCCCTGGGCTCAATCTGCTTAGAGCCGCAAGACCCAAATTGCTCTGTCTGCCCCATTAGGGATAAAGACGTGATAGTATGTATGTATGTATGTAAAAAAAACTGTTGTTGATGAAAAAATAATCAGAATATAATAAATTTGCACCTTCTATTTAGATAACATAAAATAAAATTGTAAATAATTAACAAATGAAAAATCAAATACCTAACAAAAAAAACCTTCTTTAGACAATTATTACAGTTTCTAATGAACAGTATAACCTTAAGGTAGCCGACATTTTATTAAACCACATCAAAAAATATTTTTCAGTACAAATATTTTGTTACTGACTGTACCGAAAATATGCTTGGGGATCCGACCGGAATACGATATTTAATTATTTATTCTGATCCCCTGGACGGGGTATCAGAACGGAATAGAAAATAATTAAAATAAAACGGATCCACTAGGGTATCAGATTTTGGGTATCAGACCGGAATAACTCAGCATGCGTTTTAGAAATCTTCCGCACCCCGTTCTGGCACGCGAGAACGGCCAATGAAAGTGAGCCTTAAAATCAAATAGCTATGAACACACTCGATAAAAAGAGTTCCATGCCATCCTAAGTTACGTGTTTGCAGCACACACATTTAAGCTAGCAAAGTGAGCAAATACATACGTACATACATACTATCACGTCTTTATCCCTGATGGGGCAGACAGATCATTTTAAGTCTTGCGGCTCTAAGCAGATAGAGCCAAAGGCTGCAAGATTCAAAGGCCACTTTTAGCTGATGTGGGCAAGTAGGTGGATGAAGAAATAAAAATAGTGATGGGTTGCTAGCCGCATCGCCTATTAACGTGATTTGATTTTTCGCCCATTCCCTCAATCAGCTCTTACGATCTGCCCGGAAAAAGTAGCAGCTGTTAAAGGTATATGAGCAAATGAAGCGTAAAAACATTGAAACAAAATTCCAAATCGCATCCAAATGTTTCGTGAAAACGGTTTTCCCGTTAGTAATTTTATAAGTATCGCTATGGAGATTTTTCGCATTGGCGGCAAATGGAAAAATATTGAAATGTGGCCATTTGCGCTCCCTGGAGCGTCGTGAGCGTTTCCAATCTGCTTTGGATAAATCGAGCTGTACGTATGTACTAGAGCTTTAACTTAGAGCCGGCACTCCGTTCTCGTAAAATATTTATGTGGCTGCAGCACCCGCTGCGTGGAGGATTTTGTATTAGCATTGTAGGATAGGAAAATGCTTTTAAGCAGCTTTGGAAGTAGCACGATGTTTTCTATTATTTACCAAGGAACTTGTAACCAATGAACAAGCTGGATTTTGATCAGGGTTGCCAAACGTGTGAGACAAATAATCGAATGTTATCGTACCAAATAAATAATTATCGTACAACTGCTTGAGCCGCGTTGAGCTCGATTAGATAGAAATTTTAAAAAAGTAAACTAAATATTTTTGGAGTGCTGTCATTCATTCATTTAATGAACTATCATTCATTTGTTATTAGTTTTTTTTTCTTTTCTTGATTATGGCAGTCAAACTTCGTTGAAGCTTATTTTGCCAGTGTCTAGTAATATCTCTTCTTTATTCCTAATCAAAGGTTGGTATAGGTCCTTTGATTGCTTCACGGGAGCTTCTGGCGACAAATCTATACCAGTCCACTGGTTTTCATAGCCGATTGAGTGGCGGACGGCGCCCAAAGACGCCCACCGCAGTCCGCAAATAAATATCACTACAACCGCACTATGACTCTCTACTTTAAACATTTCACATATTGTCCATGAGAATGAGCATTTATAACACCAAACTACACCAATTTCATATTATAAAGTCCACTAGAATCAATTTGCAAAATAATTTAAAGCAAACTCCAACTGGACCCCTTGACTTTCCGCCAAAAACTCTTGTTATTAGTTCCTTGGTTTGATCCTCGACCATAGACATTATTTTAAGGCCCTGGATACAAATTTTTTCACCTCATTTCGGAGGAGCTCGGTGGCTCAGGTAATTTTGGCCACTTACGCACACGAAAAAAAATTTCTTTAAATGAGGGTTGCATAAATAACGTACTATTGTGTACGACATGTATCATCTTACATTATACTGGACCCGAAATTATCGTACAGTACGATAATACTTTTTTTTCGGCGGTAGGTGTGAAAATCGTGCACACAGGTCTTTATTAAAACTACATTTAAAATAAGTTTAAAAATACTTACAACATTTTAATTTCACTTTTCACATAGTAAAAGGTGTTTTCAGTACACTGAAATATTAGTTTCACGAATCTTATGTGTTAAGATAGTTTTTTCACCTAAGTGTCCTGCCTGCCATACATAACCTTAAACAATATCAACACTCAAAATGTCAAATTATGAGGAAATTTTACAAAATCAGCGCTCGCTGGAGGCAACCTTTGCGAAGAAGCTGGGAGAATTCGAGGCGCAGCTCAAGAATACTGCTTCAGGCACCACACATCCTGCGGAAAGCACCAGTGTATTAAAGCTGGAACGGGAGTTCATCGCTTTTAGATCTGAGATGTTTGATATGATGTCGTTGCTTGGCAAGCAGGTCTCAGCCCTTGCAACTGCATATGACACTTTTGAGGCCCGGCATCGCAGGAAGGCTGTTTTGATTAGTGGAGTCCCGGAAAATGTTGCAGACTTGGTGCCCTTTGTCATCAACCTGTTCGAACAACAGTTGGGTATCACTGATATAGTTCCTGCGAAGATTACCATATGTCATCGCATAGGCAAGGCTGCTGAAGGTAGGTGTCGGCCTGTACTGGTCCGTTTCTCCGAACTTGCCTTGAAGACTGCAGTTTGGGATAAGAAGACACTCTTCAAAGGTACCCCTTACAGCGTCTCGGAGTTTCTCACTAAGCAGCGCCAATCTGTGTTCATTCAGGCTCGGAAGAGATTTGGGATGAAGAGGTGCTGGACCATGAGTGGGAACGTCATCGTTAAGTTGAAGAGTGGTGAGAGGCAGCGGGTTTATGGCGAAGCGGATCTTGCTAAGCTGCCACCGTCTGAAGATGAGGTCCGTCAGGCTCCACAAGCGGACACCAGGAGTGATGAGGCATACAATGAGCAACCAGCCAGAACTAGGAGAGGTGCCAGAGCTAAGAAGTGAACATCTTCACACACATCATTTTGCCATCTATGCTATATCAGTAGGTTACCCACTTGTGTATTTCCTCCTTTTGCTTACTTTTATATTGTATTTACCTTCTATTTTTCGCTAATTCGCTTAATTTTCGATGTAGGTAAGGTAAATGTTAACAAAATTTGCAAACAAAACATCAACTGTCACCTTTCACTTTTAGCTGTCAATGTCAGAATTTTCTTTTTTTTTTTTTTTTCTTTTCTCTGCTCGCGAACCCAGTATTTTGGCCCCTTATGTAATTGCGTTTTGTTTGTACTCAAGTTTAAGTTTGTTTATGTTTTCTTTATACGTTGTTCTCTACGGCAACCGGCAGGACATGTTAAAATCGATAAAATCTTGTAACTTGTTATCTTATGTATACCACTATAGTGTATTTATTATTTTTTATATAATCATATTATTATTTATTTATTAATTATGTCTAAAGACGATTCATTTTTATCAGCCTGTGATCTAAGTTTTGAAACAGAAAGTAGTGATTCATTTCATGATCCTGAAACGTTGCATACTATTTTAAACAATGTTGTAGATAAAACGTGTCATTCTTTTAATACTTGCCACATAAATGCTCAGAGCATACCTGCCCACTTTACTGATTTTCTTGACACTTTCTCCTCTTCTCCTTTTGATGCGATTTTTGTATCTGAGACGTGGCTAAAACCTTCTCTTCCTTCTTTCTCTTTTTCTCTACCTGGCTATGTTGTAGTAAGGAATGACCGCATTGGCTGTGGAGGGGGTGGGGTTGCTATTTATTTACGTTGTAACTTTTCACACAAAATATTATATTCCTCGCCACCTACATATTGCAGTGCGGCCGAGTTTCTATTTCTGGAGGTTATTGTCCAAGGGCAAAAGGTACTTCTTGGTGTCGTATATTCACCACCAGGTTATAATTATTTCTCTCAGTTCGAGACCATTCTTGATACTTTCTGTTCGGACTACACACATCACATAATCATGGGTGACTTCAACTCCGATCTCATTGTCCGTGATTCGCGTGCCCTTAAGCTGTGTGATATAGTCAAGTCAGCTAATCTTGAAATTCTTCCTTTAAGTGCAACTCATGTTAATCCTTCTACTGACGATACACTGCTTGACTTAATTCTTACTTCTTCTCCTGATCTTGTGATCAAACACGGACAACTACCAGCCCCTGGCTTTTCGAAACATGACCTCCTGTACCTACAGTACAAATTAAAACCTTCAAAGCCTAAGCCTGCTGTTATATGGATGCGGAATTTCGCAAAAATGAATCTAGAGCGACTTAGATGCGATGCAGTCAACACTGATTTTTCTAATATCTATACAGCCCAATCGGTGGACGAAAAGGTCTCGTTGCTGAATTCTACCATATTGTCATTGTATGATACTCATGCGCCAATGCACGCTGTAAAAGTGCGACGCCCGCCGGCTCCTTGGATTAGTAGAGGAGTACGCATAGCCATGACGCGTAGAGATCGTGCTTTTAGATTGTTCAAACGCGATAGATCCGATAGAAATTGGATGGCTTATAAAAAAGCGCGTAATTTGTGCAATAGGATGGTAAGAACAGCTAAACAAAAATACTTTCACGATCAGCTTACAGAGTCTTCTTCGGCCAATACATGGAAATTCCTTCGTTCATTGAATATTGGCAAAAATACTCAAGAAACAACTTCTACTTTTTCATCGGATGATTTAAATGATCACTTTTCTACTTCTTCTTCTCTTGAGTCTACTGTCAAACATCGCACTATATCGAAGATTTCTTCCATGCCTAATCTAAATATTGATCCCTTTCATTTTTCTCCGTTAGCTGAGGATGACATTCGTAAAATTATACTTTCTCTTAAATCCAATGCAGTTGGCTATGATGATGTAAGCCGCCAAATGATCATTAATTTACTTGATATTCTTGTCCCGGTCATCACTCATGTTGTTAATTTTTCTTTAATTTCTGGCACATTTCCATCTCTTTGGGCGAAAGCTTATGTCATTCCACTGCCGAAAGTAGCTAACCCTTTGACTCTGAATAATTTTCGGCCCATTTCCATTTTACCATATCTGTCTAAAATATTAGAAGCTGCGGCTCATCTTCAAGTCTCTTCTTTTGTCCACACCCACCATCTTCTTACGCCACTGCAATCTGGTTTTCGCCCTGGGCATAGTACCACCACTGCTCTTCTCAGTGTTACTGAAGATATACGTCTTGGCATGGAGAATTCTTTGATCACCATTCTCGGTCTCATTGATTTTTCCAATGCTTTTAACATGGTTGATCACGATATTCTTCTTGCAATTCTTCAGTACATGAAATTCTCATCCTCAGCAATGGACTGGTTTACTTCATATCTCCATGACAGGCAGCAAGCGGTCCGTAAGAACCGTGAGTTGTCTCAATGGATAAATTTGTCGTCAGGTGTTCCACAAGGTGGGATACTGTCTCCTTTATTATTTGCATTATTTATAAATATGTTATCTGTTTCTATTAGCTGTTCTTATCATTTCTACGCGGATGATTTACAAATTTACGTTCAGACCACTGCTGAAAACATAGACAGTGGAGTGGTACAGTTGAACAAGGCTCTATCTGAAATTTCTTCCTGGTCAGACAGTTTTGGAATCAAGGTCAATCCGTCCAAGTGTCAGGCTATTTTGATAGGTAGTTCAAGGCAACTGGCTAAACTTCATATGGAGTCTATTACCCCTGTTGTTTTTAACAACACAACCATTCCTTACTGTGAATCGGTAAAGAATCTGGGACTTTATTTGGACTCAACGTTGAGCTGGAGGACCCAAGTGACGGAAGTCTGCAGGAAAGTCAACTATTCGTTACAGTATTTAAATCGTTTGAGAAATTTTCTTCCCGTAAAAACCAAGATAACTCTTTCCCAGTCACTTATTTTACCCATTATTGATTATGCAGATGTGTGTTATCCTGATCTTAATGAAGATCTTCTCAATAAGCTTGATCGACTTATTAATAACTGCATTCGTTTCATCTTTTGCCTTCGTAAATATGATCATATCTCATATTTTCGATCTAAGCTTGAGTGGCTCCCTATTCGTCAACGTAGACAGCAGAGAATGCTCTGCACCCTTTTTTCTATTCTGAAAAATCCCTTTTCTCCCGATTACTTGAATAGTAAATTCCAGTATCAGTCTGAGTCTCACAGCAGAGAGCTCCGTTCTAGTCATACACTTCGTTTAGAAATTCCTTTGTTTCATTCTAACTTCATGTCCTCGTCTTTCACTCTTCAAGTTATACGACTCTGGAATGCCCTGCCTGAGGACCTTAAAACCATTTCGAACAGATATCTGTTCAAGAAAAAAGTTCACATGCGGCTTCTCTCTACATAATTTAAATTCCTTACTAATTAAGATCTACACTGTTATCAGGTGTTGTCAAGGATCCTATATGGTATTTAGGCATAATAAATTATATAGGTATGTATTATTCATATAATTAGTATATATATATATATTATTGCTGTATATATGTATAGTATATTCTATTATATCTATGTATTAACATTTAAGTATTTGTATTTAATATGTTGTAACTACTAGTGTTTTTTAATACTATAGCTATAACTATTTATTTGTACGCCTACCACCAGTTTTTTTCTCTTTTTATCCCGAAGGTTGACTGGTAGAGAATGCTATTAGCATTAAGTCCGCCTTTTGTACCATATTGTTTTGGTAAATAAAGTTTAAATAAATAAATAAATAAAATAATACGTCTGGCAACACTGATTTTAATACTTTTTCCACCTACACGATCTTAGAAGCTTTTGTCTTTTATTATCCTAGCGTCTGTGTACTCCATGATTAGTATGTATAGCAAGTGTCAGCCACACATGGGGAAAGAGATTAGTAGCGTGCCTTAGTTCATAACCTGCATAATATATGAAGTGACCTTTGGCCGACCCCTGTTGACCGAAAAGGATTCTCCATCAACAGGTGGATTTACTGCACATAATGAACCAAACTTTACTATTCATTAGGATAGCGTGAATCCATTAAAGTTTCATACGGGGATTCATCGTAAGAGATTATATAAAGATAACTTTATAGTATACAAGGGACGTTTGTATATTTCAGTTTTCAGTTCATAGACCAATCAAAATAGCACAACCTGGACATAAATAATAAACTCGTTGTTTTCAATATTTTATCGGATATCAATATTGAGTATCAAATATTAATTAGATATATTATGTAATTTATCCGCGGTCGCAACCGTATTATATAAAAATCGTGAGATTTTGTACACTACTCAACTTTTCCCTAAAAGCATAATAGGTAACCAAAGACCTTGTTAGTTTAACTTTTAGGTGCATTCAAATGCGATCACTTAATAGCAAAATTAAACTGACCCCATTTTTGTTTATACATTTTTTTTCACAGTTTTCACCTGATCTCGATATCTAGTTAAGCCAAAATGATAACCATAATGTTTATATCTTTAAAAGCTATATTGTGTCTTTTTAGACATTAAAAACCAAAATTAAACATCATTTTTTAATGTTTTAAAATTAATGTTTTTCTCAGTAGCCAGAAATAGTAACTGTGTTATTTTTGTTTAATTATAGCTTTTTGTGTACTATAATCAAATTTTTATCAAAATTAAACACATAAACGTCTTACTTAAAACAAAAAATACTTGATTGAAAATACGCGAGAACATGTCGTGAAGCGGGATGCTTGCAGTGATTGCGGTGCGGTGCGGGGAGAGAGAGCGAGGCACCAGCCAGGTGAGCGCGCGGCTGCGAACGAGTTTATACGTGTTTTCAACCGATCGCGCCGTGTGCTTACAAAACATATAACTCGTAAATATGGAATTTTGCTAATTGTAGGATTGTTTTGATTGTGCCTTGAACTTTAACCCATTCGCAACCGCCAATACCAGACACAATAGAAAGACGATGAACGTGGGCATTTTATTGCCGTCCGGGTCTTTACGGGTTAACGTGGTGACACAATGAACAATTTAAAACTCTAAAAACAATATAAGTCTTGTAATACTCTTGTTGTCACGGCAAACCCGTACAACGTGACAGCCCCTGGACTAATACCGTTCCAAAAATGGGCCCCTGCTGAAATATTCCGTTTCCCATGACATTGCATATTAATGGGATGTAACATGAGAAAAAATTAAATACATAAATATATAACGAAGTTTTTATGCTGTCGTACTAAAATGTAGTTGGGTATTTACAGAGTGCAAGTTGCGCCGTGCAACTTAAGTAGTGTCGCGAACGAGATAAATGTAGAATATTCACGAGCAAGAACTCTGCTGGCGAGATAGACTCGGAATGTTCGCGAGCGGAATGGTATAAAAAAGACGTCAGGATAATGCAAGCGATACTAGACCTTATATTTTTATAGCATAAAGGCTAGAGTTCTTTGAATGGTCGTCGGCTTAGTCGCACTCACACACACATACCGGCGTCTCGATGTTTCCCATCAATCGAAATACATTCGTCAAGATATGAGAATATTCGAGAACAATGTAGACCGCTGAGTGCGTAGAGTGCACGTCCCGCCAGTTCAGTATGAGCTACGAAAGCGATAACTTCGAAGCGAAGGAAACCTACCTCAGTGCGACAAGTGGAAGTACCTGCGACTAATTTGGCGAGATACCTGGACCTCAGATGCTACGCGACTTGGACTTGGACATCAGGAAGACCATCTTCACGTGTCAACCTTTGGGTTCCGTAGTGAATAAAAACCCTCATACGAACTTTGGCGTTTTTCTCCAAATCTCGAACCCAGTTTCGTAACAATAGAATTTTACACAATTTCTACCCACCGTTCACACGATGCGACGCCCAAGTTACGTCTCAACGCAATTCGCACTGCACACGTACTCGCAAGTGCCCGCACAGAGGCCGTGTAGTGTTAGAGAGCAGGACTAAAATATTTGACATAGATAGACTTATTTTTAACATAGACCTTGTCTATCAGACTTCTATGGGAAATGGCAGCATTTCACTTCTCTACATCAGCTGTCTGAAAGAAATTATCGCTATTAGCTATAAGACCACCCACGCCCATTGGACATTTTAATGTCTTTTTCTGTGTGCTATGTACATTTTAAATAATATATTTTTTTTGTATTTAATAAAGTATTATTACTATTTATTATGTGGTATTATAATAAGCGCTATGGAAGTTAAACTCAGTTGCTTTTTAATGCATAAATATAATCAGTAAAAACCAAAACGAAAACCACACTTTAATTTTTATGTGTATAAAATACTATTTTCAAACCACTACACGACACTTGTCACTAAGTATTGACTGGCCAGCTTGTTTAGTATGACTTCATCACATGGCCAATTAATTCCTAGCGTGGTTCATCTAGGTATCATGTAATGAGGTTCAATGAGTTTTTTAGTTAAAAAAAAGTAGAATTACAGTCACATAAAAATTAATTATTTCAGTAAAATAATTATTGGGTTTGGACCAAAAATGACGAGAGCGATTGGACACATTTAAGGCTAGGTATTCCCACAGAGGCCGTGCTTTAGAGTTTTTGAAAACCATTTGAGGCATAGACAAAAGTGTTTTTTTTCATCCCATCTGCTCAAAAAACGATGGTTTCATCCCAAAACATTTGGAGCTAAAGTTACTGCTAGTTCTATCGGGATTAAAAAGTGAAAAAGTAAATCTTACAGGATTAAAACACAATTTGAAAATTGAACACGATGTTATCTATGTAAAATCAGCTAAAAACAAAAGAATTAAGTTTTAATACAATAAATAATTGGAACAGACTTCGTATTTTTTAAAATTTGGAATACATATCATCGTGAATGTAGGTAAAAATGTTTATGGTCTTTGCTTCGAAAAAGGAAAAAAGAATAATTAGCGCAATTTTTGTCTTCGATTCAAAGTAATTAAAGATGTTTTAGGTTATATTGTGTTAAAATTAATTATTTTGTGTAAATTTAAATCCTTTTTCGTAAGTTTAAGCCGATAGTGCACATTAAATTTATGGTTATTATAAAAATCTTAAAATATGTAGGTCCACGCAAACAAAGTTACGAGTTTATGCGTGAACAAACATTTTTTTTAGAAGTTGGTTCTTAAAAATTATTTTTTAGTATTTATTGATTTGTTCCCTATTTATTTATTTATTGAATGAAAACGACACTAAATAAAGGTTAGTACTTGTCGGAGCTTTGATTAGGTATTGTAGTTGTTCTACTTTCTCCATATTCTGTTTTGTATCTTTTTGCTAGTTTTTCTCATGGATGGCGATGTAATGTGTGCTACTTGCGTACGGTAATATTTTTGTCTCGGGCGTTATACACGAATCCCTCGCTTCACTCAAGATTCCATAGTAGAATCACTCGCTACGCTCGTGATTCAACTGAGGAATCCTTCGTTTTGCTCTAAATTCAAAGTAGCGCACTCGACTTAAAAGTATTACCTTTACGCCTTGTAGCACAATCTACTTTTAAACTCTTAAAAAAAGGTATGTATAAGTTAAGTATCCAGGCTCGTCAAATTCGCAATCAGTTACAAGATCCTTTAAACTTCATTCGGTTGGAAAAAATCCCAAAGTAACCCTTTTTTGTGATAATTTTTCAAAACTACGAGTAAAATGCCGATATTTTACATAAAAAAATTGTACTTAATTAAAGCCACTTAATATTTACAGATAAATTCGCTGAGTTTGACTTGATATAATTATTTTCTTAATAATTATGTGAAATTCGCGAGCGCGACGACTTGAACTCGGCAGGTCCGATTAGACGCGTGCTAGCGCTTACTAACATTGGACCAATAAAACAACTAAAGATCGTTAATAGATTCAGGTGTTACTTTGCGGAAGTCAAAGTTACATACTATGTGATTTGAATTATTTTGTGTGATTCCGCCACCAGTTAGTTCATGCAAACTATTGCCGGCCGGCGCCCACCCACTACTGTTAGTCCCAGCATACCTGCCACCAGCAGCCCGTGTGCACCCGCCACCAACAGT
Source organism: Acrobasis consociella (assembly GCA_963555685.1). Taxonomy (NCBI): domain Eukaryota; kingdom Metazoa; phylum Arthropoda; class Insecta; order Lepidoptera; family Pyralidae; genus Acrobasis; species Acrobasis consociella. Next base: position 4,541,656 of record OY743118.1, read on the forward strand.
CGTTGATCGTTCGGCCGAACGATCAACAACTTGTTTGGTGCCTAAGGATGCCTTGTGAAGAGGCGAAACACGTGTCGCGTATACGACGTCCGATGTTGCTGCAGCCACAGCGGATGCAGCAGCATGGGAGGGGTCATGCATTGACTGTTGGTGGCGGGTGCACACGGGCTGCTGGTGGCAGGTATGCTGGGACTAACAGTAGTGGGTGGGCGCCGGCCGGCAATAGTTTGCATGAACTAACTGGTGGCGGAATCACACAAAATAATTCAAATCACATAGTATGTAACTAAAGATCGCTACATGTTTTTACAAGCATTTATTTAACTTGCAATGTATGTATAAATGTAAGTATGTTTGTTCGGGTGGAATCTTCGAACTCAATTTTCAACCAGTTATCCTCAACCAATTTAGCTGAAATTTTGTATACTTTTGTAAGTCGGATGATAATACAATATTATGATGTCAATGGGCTGTTCTGATGATGGAACCGGGAGATATTCGACGGAACTAAGTTAGAACCTCATCGAGTAGGTCTCGTTTGATTTGTCTTGACGAGTACTTTTTGGAAGACGATGCTTATCTAGGATCTGATTACGCAGACGGATGGTGGTCAATAGAACTCAGTTATAAAACAACACAATCGAGTTTGGGCTAATTTCTAGTTCAGTTTCTCACCAATATTATTTCAATTACCCTAAATGACTCGGGGAACGTCAACGTGCGACTAGCAACAACCCTATTTTACAGGCGCTTACAAGGTCCAAAAACGTGCGAGTTTCCGTTCTGTGTGTAATACTATTATCTGCTCTGTGGCCATACATTCAAATCCGTGGCGACATTAAGGAATAAAGAAAATCAAATACATTCAACATACATACATGCATATAGAGGGTGGAATTGAATTCGTTGGCAATATTTTAAGTATCTACTATACCCATGATACAAAGTAATTTAAGACTAATAAAACTTCATATTCAAGAAAACCTCTAAACATGCGTTAGACTCTTTGATACATACCTCTACTGCAATTATAAAAAAAAAACTAATACGAAAAATAAATTAATTATAATAGTATCAATTTCGTTGCGTCTTGGTACCCTAACATTCGTTCCTACTTCAAACGTACCTATTGTCTTCAAGCTTTCGTGTGACACGACCCGTCCCCATTCGACTTCAAACCTTATTCACGTAAATTAAGGTCTACTTTTGTATGCCGGTCGGTCGCGCCGTTGGGCTGTATCCGTCCAAGGTCTTTGACCTTGCGGCACGTAGGTATCAGTACGCGCGCACGACTCGAAGTGTTTTGATACTTTATTCATTTTTCTTACTTTTTGATACTTTTTAATTAGGTACTGCATTAATTGCAGTATTGTTACCATACAAAATATCCTTTAGGTGAGTATGATGATAAGTTAAATCAATGCTAATGATTTCAATTGCACCCTATAGATTATATATTCGTAATCTCCTTCTTTGCAAGTCGTGTGAAAAATACTGGGATCTAGGTGAGACCCATGTTTTTTAGGTTCAGTGTTGTATCATAGATAGTAAATAACAAAACAACATAATACCCATAAGTTTATATTCAAGAAAAATAATAAAAACCGACTTTAAGGTGTTTACTCCTAATAAATTTTGAACGGCTGAACCAATTTCTAATAAATATAGCTAAGAACTATGACGAAAAGTCAGTTTTCAAACAAAAAAATTAAATCTTCGTTCAGGCCTTACGATGCCATTAACAGACACCTAGATACACAGACATACCGACACGTCAACCTTATAACACTCCTCTTTTTGTCGGGGGTTGAAAATAAACAAAGACACTAAATAACGACTTTGCAGGGTTACTTGTTTCTATTAATTTTTTATTAATAAATCGCTACTGTCAAATTATGTTAATAGGCGATGCGGCTAGCAACCCATCACTATTGATTGATTTTTTGATCACGCTAAGCCTTTGGGTCTTACGGCCCTGGACTCTGTCTACCCCGTCAGCATTAATATAAGATAATGTAGCTGTATCGAACACTACTTTAAACAAAGTTTAATCAAAATAAAACTATTCTACTGCTTGTTTCTATACTGTCGCTGGTGGGGTCACATTTGAGCTCACCGACGCAGCGTCCACGCGATGCAAATTGCGGCCGGGGCAGCATTAAATACCTACATTTGTAGGAATACCCGGCTTTAACGATTGTTTTGTGAACTTTCATGAGAAAACCTATCAATTAATTGAATGGGTCAGAATCAGAAGACCCGGATCGACTACTCACAACAGTTCAGTATTGGTTTAGACCTTAAAGATTAAAGGAACAACACATCTCTAATAACCAACAATACTATCGATAGTTTGTGTACTATTGATAGTAATTCCTGTTTTAGGGCAACAATATGGATAACCAACAATACTATCGATAGTATCGATCATGATGACGAATAAACTAACTATAGTATTGCGTTTCATAAACTATCCATAGTATCGATTATTTATTTATTAAAAAAGCAATACTATCGATAATTTGTTCGTCGTCAGAATCAATACTATCGATAATATTGGTTTTATTCAAAATACAGATAGTTTATTGATAGACTAGCGATAGTGTATTATCGAGAGGCAACACTGGTCATCGCAGTGTTGTGCGTCGCGATCGCGACTCCGTAGGTACGGGAATGTGGCTCTTCGCAGTCGAGTTTCATGCGGAACGGTAACAACGCGTAGGTACGTACCGGTAAAATAACCTTTAAATTTTAACAATACCTATAACGTTACTCTTACTACATAAACGATACCCGTACTATACGAGTATTTCCCTTAAAATTTTAACATAATGAGAATTCTGTTACTGGTACTTAAAATGTGAATTTGGTACCAGTAACAAACCCTGGGGATAACTCCGCAGTTGTAGGTTTACTTTTCTGATTTGTGTCTGTGTTCTTTATTATGTACCATAAAAAGCTTTATAAACAAACCAATAAAAGCTCAACAATGTAGTTATTATCGATCTAATAAACACAATATTTCAATAAATCTCCACCCTAGCCGATTCATGGTTAGTAAAAGTTCCCACGTGCTTATAAAAGTTTGATAATGATTGACTACAAATAAATGCATAAGACGACGCGACGAAACTACTGTACACGAGAATCACTCGCGACTCGCTAAAGCACGGTCGGTAGTTGAGGCACAAACCAATGACGACCTTATTGTGCAAGAAATAAAGTTCATATTAAAACGCAAGTAAGAAAAAAATTGAAAAAAATTATAATCGTAGATATTTTTTGTTTGATTTGTTCCTTATAGTATCAAAAATATGTTGACGGCATAAGTTAAACACTTTCAAAATAGTTATGTATTTTGGCTTTACAAAAAATACAAAAAATTGTAAATGTAGAAATGCATAAAATGAATTTGTTTAATTTTTAATAATTTATCAACACACATAATATTATATTTAGAATAAATTGTTGAAAGACAGTAATCTATAATTTCTGGTGAGATAAGCCTGAAAATTTGTAACATACCGAACCTTCTTTATTAACGATAGTGCTAATTGATTAATTTGTTTAATTTAGATTTATTCAACTGGAATGCACACGTTATAATATGGTAGAGGTAGTATTCCAAAGTTATTAATTATGCTGTACTTATGAAATCAAAATTTATTTAATTTTCAGTTTTTTGGTCTTTTTACACTGACGCAGAGCCCTAAATTGTTTAATTCGGTTTATTTTAACTATAACTAACATTACTTTATATCATACAAAAAGAAACTTACAGTTATAGCATTATGTCCAGGTACAGCTATATTTACTGGTCTATCACTGCTGAACTAAAACCCACTCCCAATACGGATTTTACTCAATTATTAGAGTACTACTTTATTAAAATTTTTATTAAAGATATTAATGTTTTAATTATTCCCATACTAGCCGAAGCCCGCGACTTCGTTCGCGTGGATTTTATGTCTCTGGAAAATGCTTATCAGGCTGAACAACTTTTTCTAAGGCGGCATTTTTATATCTCTTATAGTTTTGCTGGACCATTATGGTTCTGCATCAGGCGTTCCATTTTCCAAAATCATTTATACCCTATATGTTGCCCAGGATTAATAGCTATATAACAAAAAAGTTTCATTCGAATCCTTCCAGTATTTCCGGAGATTAGCGTGTACAAACAGACAAACAGACATACAGACAAACAGACAGACATTTTTTTTTAAATTCTTACTCTATTACTACATCTCCATCGTCCCCAATATTTTTTTTGGTAATATATTGAATGTACAGACACACTTTTTTTACTGTTTTATTATATGTATATATATATATATATATATATATATATATGATAACTTTATAGTATACAAGAGGGACGTTTGTATATTTTAGTTTTCAGTTCACTGCTGAACTAAAACCCACTCCCAATACGGTATTTTACTCAAATATTAGAGTACTACTTTATTTTAATTATATGAAAGATATTAATGTTTTCATTATTACCATATAGCGACATCTAGTGACAAGTAAGAGAAATATTTGTCTATAAGGCGATGGGTAGGTATGCGCATAGTGCACCGCATCGCTGCATCCACCGCCGGTACAGCGAGCGCCGGTAATCCGAGATTACCGATATATCGGTATTGAGAAAATTACTCCCGGCGCGTGCTGTGAAATAAGTGTGAAACCACAGACCTACACGCTGAATTTTCATTGGTTCTGGAAAAAATAAAGTGTAGTAAATAAATTCCTATGTCAAGATTCAAGATTCAAGATTCAAGATTCAAAGATTTATTTGCCAACTATGAGTCACATATACAATACAGGTGTTATGTACATTTTTTTTGCTCTTATCATAGCAACTCAGCGAGTATTGCAAATGTCCATTTACGTAATCAAATATTCATAATGCCCTCCCAGACCTGCTTAGAGCAGAGGAGAAGAATTCGATCTTTATTAAAAGATTAAAAGCCCAGCTTATAGATAAAAATTATTATATATTGGACAAGTTTTTTAATGATAAAGATTTGACAAAATATACAATTAATGATAATGACGAATAACATAATCTACATTGAAATTTAATATAATTGACATTTAAATTAAAACAACATTTGGTCGTTATTAAATATTATAGTTTAGTATTGACTAATTAAATTAAATAAAAATATGACCAAAATGAAATTAAATTTTAAGACATCAATAAAAAGAAATTACATTTTTATTCATAATAATTTTAACATTGAATTTGATACATACTAAGAAATAATCCGCATGCCGTTCCGTTATTTTCTGTTGCAATGCCCTAACAGGGTTCATGTTGTATCTACTAACTTAAGAAGTGACTGTGTATTGTAATCTAATACATGTATAATGTGAAAAGCAATAAATAAATTGAAATTGAAACTAAAATTGAAATCCAAATTTGTGTATGACATAAGACAAAAAAGTTGCGAAAATGATTTGCGTTTGATACCGCGTAGTTACGCTTGTCCAAAACTGCCGCGTGTGTGACCCCATGAACTCCGGCAGCCGCTGCCACTAATTCATTTCACGATTTTACTTTCTGTTAATCTGAAATCTTACTAACGATCCTTATGAAGTGGTCTTCGGCTCCATAACCAATGAAAAATCCTTTGTTTGTCTGTGTGTAACACACATTAGTGAAACTACCGAAATTGAATGCTACTTGAACCAATACGCGGTACTTATATTAGTAAGTACATAGTACTTATATTAATTTAAGTAGTAGGCGACTATCTTTAAAAAAATATTTTGAGCGTATTTGAACGTAGTAAAAACCTTATTTTTAGAATAAAATAGAAATCCATGTCTAGATGAAAATTTGCGCCTGTGGTGCTGGGTTTCATTGGGATAATAAAGATTTCCTACTTAGGCCCGGAAGAATCGTTAGGGAAATTGAAAAATTGCAACGTTTTAATCCAGTACTGCATAAAACGTCCTACAGCCACCAACCAACTATGACAACGTCATATGTTACTGTATAGGTAAAAACAAATGTGACGTTTGACTGTTATTTCCATGAAAACTCTCCGTATTCATTCAACCGCCAAAAATGCGGTCCAATTTTTCGAGCCGTGTGGCTGTTACAACGAAAATCACTGAGCCACAATCGTAATAAAAAGAGAAGCAAAAGTATACTCGTTCAAACTGCTCCGCTTCTCAGATTCAAAAGTGGAACGCGTAGGGAGGGGTTGTTTCATGCCAGTTCCACGGTACAATGGTACTCGACAGATGAAACATCGATATAGCACATCGCTTTATACGATTTTAAACAATTCGCATCACTCGAGGCCTCGTTTTAATCTTTAAGTATTATTATCTCTCACATCTTTATCCGTAATGGGACAGACTAAGCCAAGGACCGCAAGATTCAAAGGCCACTTTAAGCGTGATGGTGGGTGAGAAGATAATATAAAATTTCTATATTGCACCAACTTAGTAAGACAATAATCAAAAGTACATTTAAAATATATTATGTACAAAGGCAGGATTATCACTAAAGCGATTTCTTCCAGCCAACCTTTGGGTAAAAAAGAGTATAAAAGATGTGGAGGAGTTGTTACAGTTAAAGTATTACAGTGTGTATGTAGGAGTACACACTCGTACATAACATATAAACGAACAATAAAGTAATTTAAAATACGTGAACTTTAAAATTTGTACAACCGATAAGAAAAGAAGAAAAGATATAATCGTATGTATTAGTTAAAGCTAGACGAACAGTATGTTGGGAACGCCAACAATATGTTATATTTTTTATATATGCTGGCAACATTGCAAGTTACTTTTTTTCTCTCTCTCTGCTATCAACTGCAATGCGTGTATCATTTCTCTTGTCGATATGTTATAAAATATAATTTATAAAACAATTCAGTGTCGTATCATTATTTTTTTTAATTTAAATAAATATATAGTGACAAATTACACTGGTTGAGCTAGCCCCAAAGTTTGAGACTTGTGTTATGGAATACTAACTCAACGATACTATATTTTATAACAAATACATATATAGATAAACATCCAAGACCCAGGACAATTTGAAAAAGGCCAATTTCCAACTTGCACTGACCGGGGATCGAACCCGGGACCTCTGGGTGACGGACTAGCATGGTGACCACAACGCCACGGAGGTCGTCATTATTATAGAGAAACAGGCCAGAACCCCAACACAGTAGTGAGACGACACTATATCTGAGAAGGTGGAAAAAGGAATCAAAATAGTAATGAGTTGCTAGTTGTATCGCCTATTAACATATGGCCTTTTTTAAAAACGTTACTCGTATGTAATTAAATTGACTCTGTTTTCGACGAAAATTCCATAACAGGATTATATTAATTGATAAAATTAGAATTTCCTGCTAAGGGCGATCAAAGGCGAGAAAGTAAATTGACTATTCTTTGGTCTTACCTAATTTAATAAAATGAAGAGTTACTTATTTAAAATGAACTTAGATTCATAATTAAAATTAAATTACTTCTTGATTCCGAGCATTTACAATGACTTAAGCCTTCTCATAAAATGTGAAAAGCAATAAATACATGTTGACTAATTAATTTGATGTGTAATTAACTTTAACTACCTGTAATCCTCGGTGTTGCCTACTTGGAAAATATAAGAAAATTATATTTGACTTACACAAAACGCAAAAAAAATCGCGATAACAATTATCGTATACCTTTACTACTCGACTACGTAAGTACTTAGTTGAGTTGCTATGTTGTCTATTAACCATTAATTTGCGAGGAAACAAAACCTATTATTTAAAAAAATATGATTCTAATTATAGGTAATTAAATTGTACCTAATAATTTTTATACCTACTAACATTTAGTTTTTATCTTAATCTATGTTTTCTATATTGTATTGTTATCAATTGATAGACTACAATTGTTTTAATAAATAAATAAGACTATTCTTCAAAATGACAAGACTATTCTTACTTGACAAGCCAATTGAATATTAGTGCCTCAGGGTAAAACTTTCAGAAGGGTTGTTTAAGAATCCCCTTACCCTAGACTTCTCCATACAAACGTAGTCTACGTTTAATTTTGAAACCACATGTCAGATTTCGGTAAAAATTGGTAATTGTAGAAAAAATTGCAATTATCTAGGGTAATAACTGGTTTTCTACTCTAAAATTATGAACTGGAAAGAAAATATAACGATTTAGAAGTTTCCCATACTGATGGTCAAAAATTATATGACGCACTATATTCTATTTCAAGTTCATATTTTTACCGTCAGAAACCAGTTATTACCCTAGATAATAGCAATATCTTTGAAATTAAAATTTTTTGCCTAAATCGGGCATGTAGTTTCGAAATAAAACGTAGACTACGTTTGTATGGAAAATTGTATTTTGGCCTAGGGTAAGGAGACTCTTAAGTTTCTCAAAAAGTTGTTCAGGCTCTTGTTTTCTAAACTAAAATAAATATGTTATGAGCGATAGAGTAAGTATAATCATGTTTTATGTTCACAACAAACGAGATGGACATGGACAATTCAATGGATGCAGAACAAAGAAGTCTTGATCGTTCGTATCTACAATTCTTTTGTTATCCGCTCTTTTATTAGGTCATTGTTAACATTAGCTGTGTAATTACTTGCACGTAAACAAAACGCGCTATTTGCTAATTAACTGTACAATCGTTTTAAAAACAATTATGTAACTCCATCTGTGAATATTTTCGAACCAATGTTCACTTTAAATCTGTGTTTCTGTAAAAAAAATATGTATTTTGAAGACCCTAGTCTTAATCGCGTAGGATAGTCGTTCATAAAGACAAAGGAGAGCTCAACATTTATACTCAGTATTAGTTAGTATATTATAAGAACAAACTTACGAAAAATATATTATAAATTTGTACAAGGGCGGGCGGTATTCGTTTCAAAAGAACCCTTTTTTGCACAGAAAGTGGGGCACAACATCTGGCTATTAAAATATTGGTGTAATCCTACTTCATAGTTTTTTTTCTTCAGATTCTCATTTATCCTACATTGACGTTTTGTGGAGCCTCCAGTCGGGTGGGAGCTCTTGAATCTTGGCTATCTAACTTCGACACTCAAGAAAACGCGTTGAGTCACTTGACAAGTGACTCAACGCGTTTCTCAACTCCAAGTAGGGTGGAAAGTTTGACAGGCCAATCAAAGTCGACATAAGATTACCAGTGAGCGGTGACATTACTCCCAAATTATTCACAAATTACCAATTCTCTTTCATGTTAGAAACGCCTTTATAATACACGTCTTTATCCCTAATGGGGCAGAGAGCTCCGGACCGCAAGGGTCTAAGGCTGCGGGATAGTGGGCGAGAAGATGGAAAAAAGAATCAAAGAAGTCTCGCAGCCACATCGCCTATAAACATTATTCATATTTTCGCCCATCCCCTTGATCGGCTGCGCGGGAAGTTCTCTCTTCTCCCGTACTATCGCGGAAAAATGAAGCCAAGATAATGATTCTTTTCTCAAAAATAAAATTGAAGAGTAACCCTATTTTGTACCTTCATCATCATCTTCCTCGCCTTCTCCCTATTTGGGGTCGGCTTGTATGTCAACTCCCTCCATAGTTTTCTATCATCCTATCTTACTATCCTATCCTACTAAAATTATAAATGAGAAAGTGAGTTTGTATATTTGTTTTTTTGTTTGTTTATGAACTCTTCACTCTTAATAAAACTACTGAATCGATTTGGATGAAATTTGGTATGGCTATAGTTTGAGACTCGGAAAAGGACATAGGGTACTCTTTTTCCCGAAATTCCCACGGGGAGCGAAGCCCGCGGGTATAGCTAGTTTACCATATTTTGTACCATTGTACCGTATACTTTGGTTAAAAATCGTAACTTAGACCTATCGACTATACTACAATGTCTAGTTTTGTTCTCCGCATCTGAATAATTAATGCGTCGCTTTTTTAAATAAAAAATAATAATTAATGTCTCGTTATTAAGTAGAGAAACAAACAGGAGAGTGATCGATCAAAAGGTTGTTTCAGAATAGTTAAATAATCCTTGAAGTCCATGCGCAATCCATTATATGGAACAGCTAGCCCAATAATAAAAATTAAAAATACGAAAATCTTTCTATTTTTTATTCCAAAAATCACACAATAGCTTAACAAAAATAAGAGATTTTTTTTAGATTTTAGATTCTATTCAAATACTTAATAAGTACCTAATATTTATATTTAACTTCGGTGTACCATTAATTCCTGATAAATTTGTAGTATTTGAAAACGTAGACAGGTGAAATTTGTAGGTTTGGAAAGATTTAAAGGGGAATACTCGTGGGTGCCAAGAATCGCAAATTGAAACACGATCTTTGCATTAGTGGTATATATTATTGCTGAAATAACAGATACAATGGTTTTACAAGGGCGGGCGGTATTCGTTTCAAAAGAACCCTTTTTTGCACAGAAAGTGGGGCACAACATCTGGCTATTAAAATATTGGTGTAATCCTACTTCATAGTTTTTTTTCTTCAGATTCTCATTTATCCTACATTGACGTTTTGTGGAGCCTCCAGTCGGGTGGGAGCTCTTGAATCTTGGCTATCTAACTTCGACACTCAAGAAAACGCGTTGAGTCACTTGACAAGTGACTCAACGCGTTTCTCAACTCCAAGTAGGGTGGAAAGTTTGACAGGCCAATCAAAGTCGACATAAGATTACCAGTGAGCGGTGACATTACTCCCAAATTATTCACAAATTACCAATTCTCTTTCATGTTAGAAACGCCTTTATAATACACGTCTTTATCCCTAATGGGGCAGAGAGCTCCGGACCGCAAGGGTCTAAGGCTGCGGGATAGTGGGCGAGAAGATGGAAAAAAGAATCAAAGAAGTCTCGCAGCCACATCGCCTATAAACATTATTCATATTTTCGCCCATCCCCTTGATCGGCTGCGCGGGAAGTTCTCTCTTCTCCCGTACTATCGCGGAAAAATGAAGCCAAGATAATGATTCTTTTCTCAAAAATAAAATTGAAGAGTAACCCTATTTTGTACCTTCATCATCATCTTCCTCGCCTTCTCCCTATTTGGGGTCGGCTTGTATGTCAACTCCCTCCATAGTTTTCTATCATCCTATCTTACTATCCTATCCTACTAAAATTATAAATGAGAAAGTGAGTTTGTATATTTGTTTTTTTGTTTGTTTATGAACTCTTCACTCTTAATAAAACTACTGAATCGATTTGGATGAAATTTGGTATGGCTATAGTTTGAGACTCGGAAAAGGACATAGGGTACTCTTTTTCCCGAAATTCCCACGGGGAGCGAAGCCCGCGGGTATAGCTAGTTTACCATATTTTGTACCATTGTACCGTATAAGCAGAAAAATGTAATGAAAAGGCAAACTAAATTTTTCTCGAGTATATATTGACTTCTGGAGAACAGAGCGTTTATTGACAGTTTGGTGTACTCACTACACACACATGCTTCGCTCTCCGCCAGAATTTAATTGGCAACATTGAAATGATTCAGCCAATCAGCGGGTCAATTAATGTCACGACAAACTTACATATTTATTAACTTTTTAATTGGGAGGCAAGCGACATATTTTACAGATTCACATCGTAAACATATGTGAGGATTAAATGAATAAAATATTATTTAAGTACCGCATACTTTCTACCCTTAAAATCACGTGTAAAGCATAAATCCCATAGGCACAGAATTCTGACTGAGTTAATGTCTTCGGGTTGATTTTGTTTTTCAATGTAAATAAGACTTAATTATAAGCTCTATCCAATAAAGAATAAATATCTTTTCATCTCATCTACTTAAAAAACGATGTTTTCATTCCAAATATAATATGTAAATTGTTCTATCTTTTTTATTTGTTAATATTAGTGTGTATATAGTGTATTGAAGTGAGCAGTAATTTTATCTTTATTTTAGTTTGGAAGAAAATTTAATATGAATATATAATTTTTTCGTTTTGATGAAATAAAATTTCTCTTTCTTATTTAAATAGTTACAAAATAACACAAAGAATGTATGAGATTTATAAGACTTGTTATTTTCTACTACATGTCGTGCGACATACAAAATGAAATAAAAATATATTATTCAAGCTCAAATTGTTTCTTCTTTTAGGTTAAAATATATTTTTTACTATATTTCGTGTTGTTGGAAGCCAATACTTTTTCTACACAAAGCAGGACATTTGAAGCGTGGATTTTTATTGAAAAATGTTTGCAGCAGAAATCCGTGAGCTTTATTTTCAGTTTTTACAGCGGGTTTGTGTTACCGCTGGTTGCCACGTTCGCTTTAGAAGGTAGGATTTTTTTGGAAAATATTCCTTTGGGCGGTTTGCGAACTGGGTTATATTATTCACAATAGAAAAATTCTGTATTTTAGACATAGGACTACAATTTTTGAATTGAAGTCGTGCACGGAACCATTTTGCTTAAATTTTTTTTATTTCTTTACTATCCCTACTCCTTGGATAGTTTTCTATCCATAGACATATCGGATCAATACTGTCAAAAAGTATATAAGTGCGTATTGGTGATTTATTGCACATAATATGAGCTTAAGACTATAAACAAAATTTACAATAATTTTCAGCAAACAATTATTAGACTTCAAAATCAACTATACTTAAAGAAAGTTACTATTTCTTGTCACGCATTCCCTCTAAATCTTTCAAACTACGTCTCCAATTAACAGATTTTGTGTGACAGATTGTCTGTTCCATTTTAGAATTTCAAATGTGCGAGTGTTGTATCTATACATATAATAAAACAGTAAAATAAGTGTGTCTGAACAATAAATATAATATTTCCAAAAAAAATATTGGGGGCGATGGAGAAACAGTAAAAGAGTAAGAATTAAACTACTGGACGAATTTGAAAAAAAGGAAAACTTTTTTTGTTACATAGCTGTTAAGCCTGGACAACATATAGGGTATAAATGATTTTAGAAAATGGAACACATGATGCAGATCCATAACGGTCCAGATAAACTATAAAAAATAAAAAAATGACGCCTTAGCAAAAGGTTTTCAGCCTCATGAGCATTTTCTAGGGACGTAAAGTCCACGCAAACGAAGGTGCGGACTACGGCTAGTTTTATAATAAACCACTAAATCGTGTTCCAACTCACGCATCTTGGCACCCGTCCCCCTCTAAATCTTTCAGCTCCCGTCTTCGTACGAAAAGATACTGGTATCGGATGAACGCTTATTAACAGCTTCACACGGCAACGCATTCGATTCACGTTTGGTAGGATAAAGATATTCCATATCACTTTTTTTTTCGCTACATAATAGGGATGGTAGACTGGGTAACAAAGAAATTATTTTATTTAATCCGTCAATTAGATTAACAAAAAACGAAGAACCCATATCTTCTCGTTAGCAAAGTAGTAAAAATTCACAAAGATATAGCGAATTGAAGTTTTAGAGTGAAGGTGAATTACTTTGGTTACAAATCGTAACTTAAACCTATCGACTATACTACAATGTCTAGTTTTGTTGTCCGCATCTGAATAATTAATGCGTCGCTTTTTTAAATAAAAAAATATTTAATGTCTCGTTATTATGTAGAGAAACAAACAGGAGAGTGATCGATCAAAAGGTTGTTTCAGGATAGTTAAATAATCCTTGAAGTCCATGCTCCATCCATTATAAGGAACAGCTAGTCCAATAATAAAAATTCAAAATACGAAAATATTTCTATCTTTTATTCCAATAATCACACAATAGCTTAACAAAAAATAAGATATTTTTTTTAGATATTAGATTCTATTCAAATACTTAATAAGTACTTAATTTTTATATTTAACTTCGGTGCACCATTTATTCCTGATAAATTTGTAGCATTTGAAAACGTAGACAGGTTGAAATTTGTAGGTTTGTGGGGAATACTCGTGGGTGCCAAGAATCGCAAATTGAAACACGATCTTTGCATTAGTGGTTTATATTATTGCTGAAATAACAGATACAATAATTTTAGATTTGGACTAATATTTAAATACCTATTCAACTTGACCTTATTTACTTTCAAACTCTTACTTAACAAAATATTTGAGAGATCAAATTGAGATTGAGAAATCTCATTTACTCGTTTGCGTTTCTTGAAGTTCCTATAAAACTACTCGAATTAAATAGCTAATTGTAAATCTATTTTGACAGGTCTGTTAAAAGCTACATTATCCCTTACTGTACACAGAGTAGGTCGTAATGGCTCATTTTTATTGGTTGATAACTCAGTCGATATACAGCATGCTGGGACTTCCCTCCCTTACGCGGGCTAACGACCAATGAAAGCCATAACTCGATATAGTGGCCGTTACGCCGACTGCGGTTAAGGCCCAACGCAGACGACAGAATAACCGTGACGCACTTTTTAGTCTGTGATAGTCTGTGAAAATAGAACCCATGGAATGTTATGCAGTAACGCACACGACGCGCGCCGGATTTTTTGCGCTTCGTGTGCTTTACTGAATATGATTCCATGGGTTCAATTTTCACAGACTAAGAAGTGCGGCGCGGATTAGTCTGTCGTCTGCGTTGGGCCTATGCTGTACTCCATATGCTTGTATGTCGACTCGACTGTACATTACTCCATCGACCAGAATGCGCGCCAGAACGACCAATGAAAATTAGCCTTAGGGATTAAGGAGAGAAATGTCTTACGGTTTATACCGTGGCTAATTTAAATTAAACTGTTTCACTTCTCTGTTGAATGTTTGTAGTTTAAAGACAGGCCATTTTCTTCACTTTAAACTGGTGCGGTAAGACGAAAATAAATTGTTTGTTGTGAGAGTAAAAGGACGCGACGTCTCAAGTGTAATAATGCTTTTTATTAGATGCATTACTTATATGCAGTTCTGGAGGAGGTAAACGGCTGTAGAGGAAAATGCACAAAAGAGAGAGAAACAAAGAGAGAGAAAGAGATTGTAGTAATAGCAATAATCCACGTAATTTGCAACAGTTTCCGAGTTTAGAACAACCGTAAGAAAAAGAGAAATCGTCGTTATAGTAAGAATCCACATAATTTACAACAGTTTCCGAATTTAGAACAAACGTGAGAAAAAGAAAGAAAAAGAGATATCGTCGTTATAGTAAGAATCCACATAATTTACAACAGTTTCAGAGTTTAAAACAAACGTCAGAAACCTGAAGATACATTACAGTACGTAGCTCAGTTTTCGTAACGAGTTCGGAAGCAAGATGGTCTGTCTGTGCTTTAGAAACTATTTGTACTTGGAAACTTTGCTACATTCTGTGATACCTGCTTCTACTAATGAATTAAATAAATTCTAAGGAGAAAAGTAGGAGGTAGACGGCTAGCGTTGATGATGAATTAAGCAATACATTTAATTTAATTTTTAGAACTAACAACCGACTTTACGAAACTACACAACCGATTTTCATTATGATTCATAATATTAAAAAAAACGACGGGTTGCACTCTGGGAGTGCCGGCAGAAGTGAAAACTTGAATATTAACGTTGTGCATTTTTGATATTTTGGAATGATTAGGGAATAATTTTGCACGAATTGCTTTAATTATCAGTATAAAATATTTCAAATCTTTTCTGAACCACAGTCTGTCACAAATGTCACAAGCATGACCAAATTCATTTTCAACAAAATCATTTTCAAATACACAGCAGTATGGCCACTACACAGACGGTCGAGCCATCAGCTGTCACCATCCATGGATGCGCGTAGCACGCTGTAACATAAACACACACGAACATTCGCGCAAGCGCCCTGCGCCGTCTTACGAATTTTCGATCAGGCCACGTGTCCTGACGCGAGTTTATAATTTTTTACCCATTCCAAAAAAAGTGCACAACGCCGCTAAAGAAGTTTTCACTTCAAAAAAAGCATTTATAACACTCCTCCAAACGAATAAAATGAGCCCAAACTCGATGGGTTTCCTTTGTTTTATTACAGAGGTCCTATGGCCACCTTCCGGCTCCATCAGTTCTACGTACAGATCAGTTCTACGTCATCATAATATTGCATGTAAGATTTCAGCTCAATCGGAAACCAGGAAGTTGGTAAAATGTAACTAGCAAGATTTTATTACAGACAGACAGACTAAATAAAAGCTTGTAAAAGAATCAAACTTTTTCTTAATAGTGTTTTTATAGTAAACATTTTAATTAAGTGTTACAGATGTTACATTAAACTGCTATCAAAAAGGTTTGACTGCGATGCGAAT
This sequence comes from Acrobasis consociella, assembly GCA_963555685.1. Taxonomy (NCBI): domain Eukaryota; kingdom Metazoa; phylum Arthropoda; class Insecta; order Lepidoptera; family Pyralidae; genus Acrobasis; species Acrobasis consociella. Next base: position 4,557,860 of record OY743118.1, read on the forward strand.
GTCAGGTCCTGTATAATTTATTAATACTGCTACATTTATTATTAAACAGAAACAATTATACAAACATACATGTTCGTACATATAACGAAACTGAATATCTCTCAGGGTCACAGATAATATACGACATTGCACGATAGTTCGTTCAACCAAAATATAGTTTTCAGTGCCAACACAGCGGATGACATTAAATAAAATGAGTTGCGAACAGAAATTATGTGAAACGGCGGGAACTCCGAACTGTAAATAAGCCAATAACAAGTTTAAAAAAAAAAGACAAATATTGACCAAAGGTCAAGTGTGTCGTACACTTGCGCTTTATTTGTTTTATAGTATATTGTTTTATCTATGTCTTTCCTTTTAAAAATAACAAAATTATTTGGTAAAATACACATGAGATCTACCAAAAAAAATCATTTTTATCAAAGTCAACTGGTGCTCTTTAATCCCAGTTATTCTGCATTAATAAATCTTAAGCCTTGTTGAAAATGGATATTATCACTGAAGGGTGTCACAATTTTGTGACGTTTTATTTTATGAACTGTACCGAATAATTTTCGAACCAGAGGTGCGATTTTTCAAACGCGGAGTTACTAAACTTTTTTGTATGGAAAAACCATTCGTTTAGGTTACTCCGCATTTCAAAAATGGCACTTCAGTCATCTACCCAATTGTGAGCGTTGGTATAATTACTCCTATCGACCGATCGTTTTTGAAAATACCAAAATGACGGTGTTTTTACTATTATATACTATAGTTATAGTCCGCAACTAAGTTAAAAATTAAAAAATGACGACAACTTTTTTCCTGATATCCGATTTTAATGAAACAATGCCTACGATATGTAAATATCTCTCCAGTAATTTCGAAGTTTAGCGTAAACATACATTCTAACAGATAATATTTTTTCTTATTTTTGTGTTCAATTACTCTTTTTTATCGCTCACATGATTTTTTCATATGTTTTTATTAAATGTACAGACACGCGATTTTGACGTTTTATTATACATTGATAAAGACCACGCGGACGAAGTCGTAGGCAACAGCTGGTTGTTAATAAACTTTTCCAGCTGTTATTAAACGGGGGCAGAAAAACAATCGTTTTAATTAATTAGAGTTCCTCTACGCTTCAGATAATTCGAGTGGTCCTCTCGAACCGATATTCCGCGATATTCGAGCGCTCGAAATTATCGCGACTCGATTACCGGAACGGCTGCACGATAGCGGGAATATTCTTTAATTACACGATTGCCCCACAAAAAGGAGCGTCTTGTTTTCAGGGTTCATTTATGTATGTGTTTCTTCATCTACGACACGAATTCTTCATTCCTTCTGTTAAGGCATTTCGAAGTTAGGGGGCTAACTTTAAATTGAACAGATTTTGATATGTTTTTCCCAAGTGGATAGGGTGATCTTCCTTATCCTACCTACCGCTCCGAATAGTTTTTTTTTATTATTTTTATGATTTTATACTTTTCTGGATTCCCAGACAGAACAATATTCGAGACGTAGTCGAACAGTTTGTTTGTAACAAACGCCGGATCATTCAATAAGAAATGACTGTATAAAGTCCTTATGGACTTTCAGCACTGTGTGAAATATCAATTCCAAGCTGCTGGTCTATTATATTTAAGCTAGGCGAAAAAAAAAGTAAGATTTTTCTTTCACGAACTTGGGCTTTCAATTATTGAAACTTTATTCCAACCGAGTGTTCCACGACACTCAGTTTTTATATTTTTAATAATCAAAATGGTTCATTTCTTTATAATAAAACATTAAATTTTAATTGTATGTAATTTTTTGACTGACCATAGTTTGGCGTTCATTCACACTAATGCAAAGCTAAGCTTACGCCTCGAGGACTGTAGCAGTTGTTTTGTTCCATCATGTTAATTTATACGACCGCTGAAACAACTTTGATGCTGTTATAATTACAAACGATGAGACGTGGGCATTAATATACTCTCGCGTGTTGTCTTTTGTAACACCGTGACCAATGATGTTATAGGTATTTTGTTAACATTGCGCATTAGTAAATGTTATTTGTCGCTAAGAAGTCGACCTGATAGGTACTCGAGTCTAGAACTTGTACAAACCAAAGGTAATATAATAATTACTAACGTAACAGATACCCCTCTCTATAGAAACTGTTGGAAGGCCTGTAATTAAGAAACAAATGTTTAGCAAAATTTGTGGGCGGTAAAACGAAACGAAATATAACGTGGCAGGGACATACCCGCAATAAATTGAACCACGAGCTATACTAGATCACTGTAGTATAATGAAATTAGAATAAGAGTTAAAAAAATCCGCTCTTCCATACAAAAATGTGCAGCCGCCCGTTGTATGGGTATGTAGAATTTTTTTGGTCGTTTGACTGTTATTCTAATTTCATTCATTATACTATAGTGATGTATAGCCCGTCGTTCGATTTGTATGTCCCTTCCACGTTGTTTACAAAGCATAATGCATGATTTGTCTATAACAATCTCGAAGAGCATAGTCGAGTACTTGCAATATAAAAGCAACTGTTCATCGAGATATTTTTTCTGATAAATCTACAGATTTCTTTATCCAAGGACGCTGTAATGATACTTCTGCGTGTTGTCTTTGTAACTTTGTAACTCTTTGAATGTCTGTTTCACTTTTATTGCTCATTAAAACATGTTAGTAGTTTCGCAACAAATATAGTTACGAATTACTGTTTCTTTAAAGAAAGTCCATAGTGAATGCACTCGTTAGGGGAGATGTTTTTGATCTTTAGGTCTTTTTGTCTCCACTGCAGGAGCACGACCCTCTCTGTACTACCAGAGCCATACTTGGCCAGAGCAGCCAGAGGGCTTTGGCCTTCACTCTTCACGATGGCCAGGCGGGTTGGAGAGGTCTCATTGATGTTTATAAGCTTTGTTTAGCTTATATTTCCTTAGTCACCTTCTACGACATCCACAGGAAGATTTGCCGGATACTACACGGATATATCTACAGATGTTTTAATCAAAACACGCTATAATGCTCTCGTGTAGTCTTTTGTAACTCTGTGACACTTTGAATTGACTGTTTTATTTTTATTGCGCGATAAAGTGGGCGGAACAAAGCTTAATGTGGGCGGTTTTGCAACAATAATGTAGCGGTGTTTCTACAAAAAGTTGTGGAGTTGAAACATTGGTATCCTCAATCGTTTTATGGCAGTTTGTGTCTTTTTTTGTCTTTACTGTAGGAGCACGATCCTCTCTGTACTACCTACCTAAATAGGCAATTTTACTTTATGTTTTTGGTTAATACAGATACATTTTCACGTCTATATCTTTGACGGAGTAGACAGAGCCCAGGTCCGTTAGGCCCAAAAGCCACGCTTAGCGTGGTGTTGAGTGTTAAGATGGAAAAGGAATCGAAATAGTCATGGGTTGCTAGCCGCATCGCCTATTACAATGATTCAAATCTCGCCCATTCCCTCGATCGGCCCTTACGATCTGCGCAGGAAGAGAAGCAGGTGGTACATTCTACTTTTTTTCTTATCTCCCAGACCAGCATGGAAGATGGTTTTTGGATAATATTGTATATAAAACGAATAAAAAAAAAACAAATCATTCAGATTGAGTTAGCCTCAAAGTAAGTTCGAGATTTGTGTTAAGGGATACTAACTAAAAATACGACCTATCAAAACAAAGTACATTGTCAGAACAAATAAAGTGCTCATTCTGTACATTTTCCTCACTGCGGAGCGTAGCAGCGACAGCTTTCAGCCTGTGCCGGATGCGTCGCTCGATACAGTCGCCGTGAATGGCGGCGGCTCACGTGGAGATAGTTTTGTGAGCTGTACGCTGGTTTATTTCACTTACATTGTTGTTCGCCATATTTAATGCTAACTTTATTTTGATTAAACATGTCGCTTTTTGTTAAGGAGCTGTAATTGCAATTTTGCAAGAAAACAAAGTGACGGTTATTAAAAGACTAGGCAAAGCCCGCGACTTTGTTCGCGTGGACTTTGTGACTCTTGAAAATGCTCATCAGGTTGAACAACATTTGCTAAGGCGTCATTTCTATAATTCTTACAGTTTAGCTGGACTATTATGGTTTTTGCATCAGGTGTTTCCTTTTCCAAAATCAATTATATCCTTTATGTCGCCAGGCTTAACAGCTTTAAAACAAAAGTTTTATTCAAATTCGTCCACTATTTTCGGAGATTAGCGTGTACAACAGACAGAAAATTTTTTAAATTCATACTTTATTACTATTTTCATCGCCCCAAATATTTTTTGAAATATATATTCAATGTACAGATACTTTTGTTTTACTAAATAGATATAATAAATATATATCCTGTGATAATATTTGAATTTAATAGCCATGCTGGTCTGGGAGAAATGAAAAGACTTAGAATGTACCAGCTGCTTCTCTTCCCGCGCAGATCGTAAAAGCCGATCGAGGGAATGGGCAAAAATACGAATCATATTAATAGGCGATGCGGCTAGCAACCCATCACTGTATTGATTGCTTTTCCATCTTCTCGCCCACCATAACGCTAAAAGTGGCTTTTTGGTCTTGCGGCCCTGGGCTGTGCATAGAGCCGCAAGACCCAAAACGCTCTGTCTGCCCCATTAGGGATAAAGACGTGATAGTATGTATGTATGTAGATATGAAATACTAGGCGCACATCTACAATATGGTCTTTCACCTTGTGTCGAAGTAAGACGTAGAGTCGAGAGTAGGCGATATATACTTTAAGGTAAATATTTGTGCTAAGGGTACTTCGCACTTACTCCCACGGAAAACAAACAACAAATTTCTGCCTTGTAATAAACAACGCAGCAAATTTGTTATTGTTTGGATGGTTCAAAAACCATGTAATATCCTCTCATCTATTTTAATCTTTCTATTGAACAACAAAATTTGATAGGAAAGTGGAATAATCTTAGAAATAAGAGTGCTTCGCGCGACAACAGAAAGTACTTTGATATAGGTAAGTTTATATTTTATTCTGTATTAATAGTGATGCTGGCTCGCGGCCATCGTTGGCTACTATCAGCTTCAATTTATTATCGCGACTTATGAATGAAAGTTGAACTCAATTCAAAGATTTATCTCACCGCTATTGTCCATTTCATCTTCACGTTTGCATCCACAGCTGTGAGGGATGATTATATAAGAGGATAAAAGTGGCACCTATAACGGAAAAATTAAGGAGTAATAGGTTGGGCTGGTATGGACATGTTAAGAGAAGAGAGGAAAGCCACATAACCAGGCAGTTTCTAAAAATACATGTCAAAGGACATCGTAACAGAGGGAGACTAAAGAAACGTTGGATGGAATATGTTAAAGGGTGACGTACGAGTTGAGAGATAGAACAAAGTGGAAGGAACTCACACGCTGTGCCGATCCTACATAGTAGGACCAGGATAAGCCAGAAGAGTTTGCATCCACAGCTGTATGCTTCGGAAGCCCATTCCCGCTTTTTCTTCCCGACATTTATTGTGTAAGTATAAACGATTTGGCTAGTCGTAGGCCGCCTGCCTGACGTCAATCCTCTTTGGGAATACTTTTGTGTAGAAAGTTTAACAACCATTTGAAAAGCCAAAACCAAATTGTGCTACCGTATAAAACACGAAAGGAACATACCCGTAATTAATCGAACCACGGGCTGTACTAGATGACTTAAGTATAATGGAATTAAAATAAAAGTAAAAAAAAAAAAAACAAAAAAAACATTGACATTACCATACTAAAGTGTGCAGCCGCCCGGGAAATTTGTATGGGAATGAATTGTTTTTTTTTTTGTTTTTTGACTATTATTTTAATTGTATTATGCTATAGTGATCTTATACAGCCCGTTTGATTTCTTACGGGTATTTCTCTTCCACGTTGTACACCTAGCTGGATTCTTTTTGAAACTGTTAGATCGGTTCGAAAAATACGTGAAATTACCGTCCCGTAAAAAAGGTTGTGACTTATATTTATTTGGAGATAATTTCCAAAAATTTCTCGTATTATTTAAATATTCACAGTAGAATTCACAGCAAAGAACTCAGCTTACCAGTCCCATCGGTTCCCAATCACGCCTTCCAGATCATTGGGCCGGCAAATTGTCCCGTTCCGATTAGATGGTACCTTTTCTTCACGCTATTGTATTAAAAATCTAACTTTTTTCCGCAACTTCGCGCCCTTCCCACGAGTTTTAAAAAAAATCCAAGAAATAAAATAAGTTAGGAACCGTCACTCCCAAACTTTCTAGTACCTAATTTCGTCCAAAAAAAATAAAAATTAAATAAAAAACATGATATGGTATGAAAAATGTAGTGTAGAGAACTTATAGAATAAAACTAAAAAAAAATCAGAACTAAATACCGACTTCACCCCCCAACTACACAATGGATTTGGGTACAAGATCATCTGACAAGTATGCCCTTTCAAACAAAAAAGGATTCTCCAAATCGGTCCAGGCGTTTTCGAATTGATGATTAAAAAAAACATAGCGACGAATTGATAACCGTCCCTTTTTTAGTTTTTAGGTATATTACGTTTAATACCAAACTAAAATAGTAAATCGAACACAGTTCAGCCGGGCGTCGTCAGCTCTCCCAATCAGGGCTTTCGGTCCAGTGGTCTGCAAAATTGTCTCCCTCCCCCAACCCTCATTGACGCCTTGCCGGTTTTTATAACAACCAACAATGGAGAGAAAAATGTCTCACAATACGTTTTATGTAGGCTATAAATGTCAGCGTTAAAATATGGAACGATTTTCAGGATCTAAAGAACTCTTTTGTGATACTAGATTTAGGCTCCGAAAATCTGAACTACTATTTCCGAATTATTTCTACAAAAGTGCTGAATCTATTCGTCTTATTGTGAAACATGGAGTAACTAAGCTTTATGACTAGGTTTATACTATTATCCGCCTAAATCGAATTGACAGATGAGAAAGTTGTCATTTTACTAGATGTTAGCTTTTTAAGGGTGGCTTAAACCATTTAACCACTACTTTAAACCAAATAGTCTTTGTTTTAGGTGTGCATTTAAGACTACATATAACAGTTATTTATGCTAGTGTTGCATAATAAGGGGGTTTTTAAACACAAATATAAGTCTCTCACATGAGGCGAAGCCGAGAGTTATCCATAGACTACGTGGACACAAAACTTGTTTGTAATTTTACTGGATATAAGAATCCCCAAAAATCTAATTCGTTTCCGTTTCTGTTTTTGTTTTTCGTGTGTGTAACTAGCCAGCCCTGGTCTTGTATTTATTCTGTGCCCTGGTGTCAGATTTTTTAGACAGAAGGCATCTAAAATAGCATGACGACTATCAAGCAATGATGACAGCCGGGACCAACGGCTTATACGTGCCTTCCGAATCGCGGAAGAGCTCAAGACATTTTTATGCCACCTGGGTTCACACATCCAAGTGCGGACCACGCCCGGTGTCCCTCTAATTGCGAGAGTATACGGAACGGACCCGAATCAGCAATTAAATTACCAAACGAGAACTAAAGGGACTAATGGCAAGATGGACAGACAAGGGACCGGAAGCATTATCGGATTTGTTAAATGTATGCGAGCCTGTATAGGGCTTAGCAGATGCGTCCGGTAATCTCTGGACGAAGTTTCGGAGTTAAGTCGTTAGAGGAACAGTGTTTTGTATTAGATCACTTTTGTCATTAATACTTTATTAACTTACGGACTAGTGATGATCCCATGCTACAGAATTAGTATAAAAATATTACATTCAGAATAATATTTATTCAACCCAAATTAAATAGGTATATAAAAATAAATAAAATGATTAATATAATTATGTAACCGAAATACTTAATAACCTACCTGCATTATAAGAATACTATAAACTAAAATATCGAATTAAAAATAAAACAATATTAAATAGATCCTAGATCGCGACGATCGCAGGGCAAGGTGCCTAAGAGACTGGCGGCATTGCCTCGTTGTATGGCCAGATTTAAGCTTTGGCACAGGTATGGCACTTAATTCAAACGGAGCAGCATATATACCTAGTACTACTACAAACGAAACAATCCGTCCGTGCACACGTCACATGTGTGAGTTAAACGATCAGGGTCGCCACCACAGAATTTTTTGCTTTGCTTACCTGTTTTCATCACTCGGAAATCTATAAAATTTTCGTTATTTATTGTTTTCCGTGGATAAACAATGATAATGTGCGCAGTTTCTCACCATTATAATTCAATAATCCTAAGTGACTCGCGTAATGTCAACGTGCGACTACCAATAACCCTGTTTTACTGGCGCTTACACCTCACAATAACGAGGGAAGGGTTGCGGGGACACCAGATTGCGGGGGACGGTGCGAGTTTCCGTTCTGTATGTAATACTATTATTAATTCTGTGGCTTTGGCCAAAATGCGCACCAGCTTCTAGGTCCCCAGAAACGTCAATCAGACGTGTGGAATAGAAGTGTAGGCCAAATCTTCTGGCTGCTCCGGCCAAATATAACTTTGGTAGTACAGAGGTTCGTGCTCCTGCAGTGGAGACAAGACTAAAAAGCCCTGATGATGACGACGATACATACAGAACATTTCTTTTCCATAGGGCAATGTTCAGTGCACCCGACAACTGACATTAGACGTGCCATTCTTTCGCATCGCAAACGCAGACGCAACTATGCCCAGAATATAATAATTTATGAGTTCAATTCCCCGTTCAAAACTTTATTTCAAAAAAATATCGGGACAGAAAGATAACTCTCGGTCTTTTCATTTTCTTTTTTCTTAACTAGTTAATGAAAGATTGCATCCTTAGCTTTGTAGCTTTGAAGCCCAAAATAAATATAAGTATTACATACACAACGGAATCTTCTAACACTTCTGCGAGTACGGGGACCGGGGATGCGTATTGCGCGAGACTTTAGGAGTGTTAATAATGTAGTCCGTTCTGTGTTTGAAGCCCGGAGTCCGATATTGTGGTTGCTAACGCATCGCGCGCTGAAATGCGTGACCGCTTTTTCTCGATAATCATTATTAACCGTCTAGCCAGCTTGGAGAGTGTAGGCCTAATTTTTTGGCTGTTTTGGCCAAGTATGGCTCTGGTAGTTAGTAGCCATTGAGAGGGTCATGAAAACTGATTTCATCATGATGATGATGATGATGAACAGAAGTTAACCTTTGTCAGATTCGTTTTAAAAATATCAAACCCGTATTAAGCACTTAAAATATAATAAAGTTTCACTTCCATATCTCTTTTATTTGTTCACCGAGTTACGAGATCAAAGCGGTCGCAATGAGGAACGTAAATACCGTACCTGATAGACGACATGGAGACTTCCTGGCGGATATGTTTTTCGACTATCGCTGGAACCTAGTAGAAAATAGATTTCGAGGTGTGTCGATAGGGTTTTCCCGATAAGAAATAGAAAAGAAGTGAAGAATAACTTTCTATGTGTAAACCATTATCCAAATATTAATATGTATGAATTTTTCCTTTTCCAAGTACGTTTCATAAGTCGATATTACTTTTTAATTTGTAAACCTTACCCAGCTGATAGCTGTAAACCTTTAAACTTCGTTATATAAACAAATTGTCTAACCGTTTAGCAGATAGAGGGGGGGGGGGCATAATATTATTGGCTAGTCAAGTATTGTTTTCTCAAGATTTTATTTTACCACTCTTTTGGCATGATTAATATACATACATGCCAAATTACAACTTTCTATAGTACTTAAAGTCTTTAAGTAGAACCGCGGACAGACAGATATATAGACAGACATGGTAAAACTATAAGGGTTCCTTGTTTACTTCGGAACCCTAAAAATTACACATATGAAATTTATAGAGCTTGTAGAACAAGAGACTAATAGAATCAGAGAATTAATATACTTATTATACAATAGAACTGTTACAAGAAATTATAAGTGATGAGATGTTATTCTTATTAGAAGTGAAAGTGGAATGAGTAAAAAATTATGAGCAAGGAACGTCTGGAATTTAAAAATTGAATTTAGGAACGAAATTTGAAGATAATGAAATGATAGAAAGGAGGTGAGCAAGAACATGACGGATGGTGCTTATTCCAACATCGTTACAGTGTGAGTGGCTCTTGGCATTTCCAACATAGTTGACCAAACGCCGCCGCCCACGCTGAATGTCAATGCAATTCTGTTGAATGCAGCTGCATGCGCTGCATACTGCATATTTGCTATTGGACTCGCCCACTGCCGAATGCGGTTTGGGGGCGGGCACTAATTGGAATAACCATGCACTGCCAGTGGTAACTGTAAGTAAACAAGCGGAACGTAAAATTTGGAGTGATTCCAGGAATTTGAGTTGACGGTTCAGCCACAGTAAGCGAATTTTTTATTAGGGTCTCGTACCCAAAGGGTAAAAACGGAACCCTTTTACTAAGACTTCACTGTCTGTCCGTCCGTCTGTCTGTCACCAGGCTGTATCTCAAGCACCGCGATAGCTAGACAGTTGAAATTTTCACAAATTTCACAAACAAATACTTACTAAAAACAAAATAAAAAGTAAGCGAAATTTTTATTACTTAAAGCAAACACTAGAAAACACATTTTATACAAAAATATGATATCCATTTTGTACTCAATAAAAAAGGAAATTGTATACAAACATGCAAACCTACAACTCCGCATAAAACTTTGCAAACATTTTTATTTTCACCATCTGTTTGATTATTTCCACCATATAGCATTTACCAATCGCTCCCAGTGACGGTTTGATGACCTCTCGAGCTCTTGTTTATTTCAACAACATATAAGTCTGAATTAAATTCTAGACATATGCTTTCATCTTTGGCAGTGAAAGTCCTAGACGGCTATATTATTTAGTCATCAAGCCGAGGCACTGTTCAGTTAATTATTATCGTGTCTGTAGCCAGTAGCCAGTGACTATATCTCGGAAATGGGCCCTCCACTGAAATTGCAATGGTGCTATGCAGCGCACGTAAGCTCTACGACCACCAACTATATAAATAGACAACATAACAATGGCTGTTAAGTTAACGACGGTAGTATTACGTATTTTTCGCCATTTCTTCCTCTGTAGACTTTACTTTTCTTTCCTTGTGTTCGGATTTGGATTTTGGAATAAAGTTCCTTTTCAGACTGATGGGGGGCTGGGTGAAAAAAGTGTAAGATGTTTCCTTCACAAACTTTTTGGGGGCTGGAATTTTTTGGGAGGTTTTTCAGGGGCTTTAATTTTTGTTACTTCGTTCCAACTGAGTGTTCCACGATACTCAGTTTTTTTAAACAAAATAAGAGATATGGTCGCAATATTAAATAGTGGACCGCAGCTAACACATCAAAAAGTAAGCAATGTTTTGCCACCAATTTTCTCTAGTACAAGTATATCAAGTGATGTGTTGGAAAGTTCGAGTTGTCATTGCAGATTTCAATTTGGTATAAACGACAGACCTAGTCTTTTTTATACAAAGTGAAAGGGACATACCTATAATAAATCGAACCACGGGCTATACTAGATCGCTATGGTAGAATGATAATAAAAGAACAGTCAAAAAATAAAGACGAAATCGGCACGGGCGTCTGCACACTTTCGTAGGGAAATGCCGATTTTTTTTAAATTGACTATTATTTCAATTTCATTATACTAAAGTGACCTAGAATAGCCCTTGGTTTGATTTATTACGGGTATATCCTTTCCACGTTGCATGTGTGGAATCAACACAGAAATGTATAAAGTAACCGACTATTGATTGGTACACGGGGGAAAATGCGATCTTTCTACTACTATTTATATATTGATCTGGTTTACTATAACGTAATAATGTTGGTAATGAAGAAATTATTAAATATAGCATAGCTCCCCGTGGGAATTTCGGAATAAAAACTATCTTATGTCCTGCCCTGGGTATCAAACTATATCCTAATCAAATTTTATCTAAATAGGTTCAGTGGTTGAATAATGAAGTGGTAATAAACAAACAAACAAATATCGTGGTAACAAACTCACTTTGCATTTATAATATTAGTAGGATTTTGTGCGTTACTTCTGTGATCCATTTTAATCCACATCTATGTGTTTGGCTATTCAATGCACGTTGGCAATACACTGAGTACTAATTGCAATTGCTGTATTTCGATTAACTCCGAGGATGTGGTTTGATTCTATCCTAGATATACTATCCTTCTATTGAGTAAACCTCCCCGATCGGATTGAGGATTTCTGAGATGGCTCGACGGATTGAAGCTCAATAGGAAATCGACATTATTAAATTCAAAGGAGTTTTGAAAAGCGTCTCGTGATTCTAGAGAAACGGAAAGAGCAATAGCTTAGTGTTGCATAGGATTTTCTTCTTTTTAAGTAGGCGAAGAGCTGATCTTCGTGAGTGGTTAAGAGGTTATAAACACATAAGCCCGCTGCGGCGCCCGCGCCGCGCCGCCGTGACGCGACGATATCGTCTAAATAATTTTAGTTTTTAACTTTAGGCTATGCCGGTCCGGCTATTTATGGATGTTGAATATTTGTATAAACTGGAGGAGCCCAAACTTTGTATGTTTTGAAAATAATTTTTATTTTAATTTAAAACAAGCGACTGAAATATAATGATGTGATATTTTTAGAATTGGCTTAGTAAGCCCTTTCATTAGATACCACACACGATAGGGTTCAGAATTATTTTTCCCATACAAAAAAAAAGACATAACTCCTCCTTTTTTTTATTGATTCGTATTTTTACACCATTTGCAGCTTTTCTTGGCATACTGCTAGCACTATATTATACGGACCAACCCCGGGGTTTCTTAAATGCGTTTTCTCTCCCCGGCAACCGAACTCAATGACTTGATGTATGTCCATAATATGTAGATAGTGATATTAATATATATGTTTGAATTGTTACAGGGGCTTCGGGAAACAAGGATTCCAGTGTCAAGGTAAGAATCAATGTAAACACTCGACATCACTTGTAGAAAAAGCAATAGCGGGATCCCGCATGCAATATGCGGGACTAATCCCGCACGTAAATTGGGTGGGATCGCGCGGGATTTGTGGGATTAACGAGAAATCAAATAATAATGCGTGGAGGAGACAGGTAATATTCAATATAACAGAACATTTTAAGTAGTTAAGGTTTGCACGCACGTGCCTTTAAAATCAAAATAGAATAAAAATTAAATTCATACTAAATTAAAAGATTCATAGCAGCCGTCCGAATCCCAGATACAGCCGCTGTGACAGTTCTACCTTTATCATCAACCTTGGCAAAAAAAACACTGATCACTTTTCAAAAAAAGAATACCGCAGGAAAAAAGTAATACTATAGTAATTGTGTCATTTCTTCCACAGTATGCAGCTTCGTGGTGCACAAGAGATGCCACGAGTACGTCACCTTCACCTGCCCCGGCGCAGACAAAGGGGCCGACTCAGATGTAAGTATTATGTTGGTACGCTTTTCATTCACGAGCCCATGGGGACCCGGTCCTTTGAGGCGTTCATGGGGCCAAAGCCAACATGAAGAGGCCTTTAAGGGCCTTCGCTAAGTTACACGGGCGCACGCTGCGGGTTTCGGTCTATCTCTGTCACAAACTGTAAATGCGAGAGAGCAGAATCCGTCGCGGGTCACTTGTCTCTGTCGCACGTAGCGTTTGTGACAGAGATAGACTGAACCCGCCGCGTGCGCCCGCGTAACTTAGTGAAGGCCCTTAGTACCTCTTTATCTAAAATGTGAGATGGCTGCATCTACGGACATTGTGATACACTAACGGACAGTCCTCCATATCTGCCGAACTGTTGCCAGGGAGGGATTGACTTGGTTTGGGCTATGTGGATGGGATGTTAGTGGACCGAATAACTGGGTTGTGGAGTGAGGTACGGATAAGTATTATTATTATTTTGTATCTTCTCTAAAAATCACGGGTCTTTTTCACCCCGATCCTTTGAATGGCTTGCGTGGGGATACTGATAAAACAAGTAGAGGCCCTTTGGAGAAGTTGATGTTACATGGCGCACCCGCCAAAACCCATTACTACGATATATCTATGAAAGGTATACCCTTGAATAGTTTTCGGCAGAAGAAAAATCTATTGCAAGAAAAAGTGAAAGGCCTATGTTAGTTGGAGTGATGCTAAGATATTGCAATAGAAAATATTATTATTTATTTTAATATTATTATGCCAATTTCAGCTTCATTTCTATTGGAAATAGCTCTCTTTGAGGCTGCAACAATTGCCTCGTCTAGACAAATAATTGCGTTCCTTTTGGAGTTCAAGGGATGTAATCAAAATTTCAGATTTAAATTTCGCTGGTTAATTATTTTTTGATGAATGAATGAATTTATAATAAAACCACATACATATAACACAAAAGAAAATGGAAAAGCAATGGCAAACCCATAGACCTAAAATATTTTTTAATGCGTAAAAAGACCACACTAGCCATTGCGACAGATAATTTTATAACTGTCATCCTCACAAGGGCAAAAGAGATAGCGATCAATTTGACAATGAGACAAGTTTTCAACATATCCCTAGGGATATAATTATATTACGGCTTTATCTATCTTACTACGACACATATAAGCCATTATCACCCTGGCTCGAACATCGTCACACGAAAATTGGATTCTTCAAATTGTAAACTGTGTTAATTTGTACGTTATCTCACCTTGGAAATATGGTATAGTACTGCTTCAAAGATAGTTCATAACAGTACAATACTTTATATTCATCTTACTCAATATCTATGCCAAAATCGTAAATGTGTGCGTCTATTTCCATTTAATTATGTATGATATTATTATGATGTACAGAGATATGTAAATTCTACTCGCACAAGTAAGTAAATATGGATGAGCAATATAAATAAATAGGTAAACATGTTAATTGACAGCATTAAACACTCGCAAATTAATAAAGTAGCGAAGTAATTAAAATGCAAATTGACACACGGGGAGTCTGCATCATTTAAGAGGATGCTTATTTATACAATATCGCTGTGTTCTACATTTATTACAATAGAGACGATTCTGTTGGCTTTTGTTTTATAAACTAGTCTTTCATACTGGTGTGCAAAGAAAACATAGAATGAACCTATGTATTTTTACTGTCCGGATCGTAG
The DNA here is from genome assembly GCA_963555685.1 of Acrobasis consociella. Lineage (NCBI taxonomy): Eukaryota > Metazoa > Arthropoda > Insecta > Lepidoptera > Pyralidae > Acrobasis > Acrobasis consociella. Next base: position 4,572,913 of record OY743118.1, read on the forward strand.
AAGTCTTTAATTCTTTCCATGTTGGAATATCAGACATTATAGTTAAACATTGCATTCTCGCATAGATTTACACAACGGCTTACGAGAGGTTAAAGGAATTTAACGTTGACATTCTTTAAAATAGGCTATAGGATATCAACCTTTTTTGTCTAGAAAAAATCCGAATTAGAATCCGTAGTTTCCCCATTTTAAAACCAATCGGAACAACGGACTGAAATATTTAAGTTAAAAGAAACTAAGTTGATTATACCATAATGGAAAAATTACGCAAGATCCTATTACGCATAGATTAATTAACTTCATAAATTCATTAAGAACACAAACCACAACGATTTACATTAACGAGTAGTGTGCAAATATATAATTTAAACTAGAATAACCATACACTTACAGCACTCCTCTTAATAAAAATTAACTAGACTTCAAATTAATTATCTCGCATATAACTCGCGTGCCAACATGACGTGCTGAACTGTGGGTGTACCGTGCACAAACGAGGATACATTGTGGGTGTACTCATGTTAATTACATTGAAAACACGATTTTACGACTTTGCCTAGCGGTTGTAAGCTTGTGCGTAATTAGAACAATGAACTTTCGTTAAAAAGGCAACGTATTTAAACGAGATGATGAACTGAAACTGTCTATCCATATTTATAAAAGAATAACCGCCCAAGTGCGAGTCGGACTCTCGAAGGGTTCCGTGCAATGGGACTCGTTGGGTATGGAACTCTAAAAAACTGACTGGCTAACTGATTGATCAACCTCTAGGTCTAGAAGTATGAAATTTTGTAAGTGTGTACTAAAAAGGGATATATAGAAATTCAACCTCCACAGGGCTACATTTATTTAAAAACCAAAATTCTATCAATTTAATAACAATATAATATTAATTAAAAATAAAAGAGCCGTGTGGTTTTCGGTAGAGTAGAATAGGGTCACTCCCAAGTCCTCCCGTGGATGTCGTAGAAGGTGACTTAGGAAATACAAGCTAAACAAAGCTTATAAACATCAATGAGACTTCTCCAACCCTTCTGGCCAGCGAGGAGAGTGTAGGCTAAGTAGTCTGGCTGCTCTGGCCAAGTATGGCTCTGGTAGTACAGAGAGGGTCGTGCTCCTACAGCGGAGACAAAAAGACCTGATGATGATAATAAAATAAATAAAAACAACTTACAGACAAAACCTTTTAATTACGTTCGATTATCTCTAATCCCATTACTTGACAAAAATTCAAGTTCTTTTATTAACGGATTATGAGAATGGATTTTAAAAAATTATAATACCCAATTTTATTGTTGGAAAGATGAACAATAGCAAAATTGTTGGCGAGCCCCGGTAATTAATTCAATTTGAGTTGGGTTTAATAACTTGTTCCCAGTCCATGTAACCCCGACCGTATAACCCCGCCCGATGTTCTACAGAATCAAGAGGATATTCTGCACCGTGGGGAATTATTAGAGATTTGATCTTATTCATTAAATGAACGTAATAAATAGGTCAAGATATAGTTGGAACAAATCAGATTTATAATTTTTTATTTATCTAGGACTAAAATTAACGTGTAAGACAATTTCAAAGTAAAGTAATGGATGAAGAAACAACAAGGTAAAGTTTAATTAAAGTGAGTAAATTAGATTTAACAAAAATCGAATTTTAAATTTTATGATTTAGTGTTAATGTTAGACCACGTATAAAATAAAAGTTTTATTACTTCAATTTGTGTACCTACTAAATTGAAATGAAATAAAAGGTCTCACAATCCTAGGTTTGAGTTTAATTGCATTTGATTTCATGAATATTAACTTAGTCCGTGGAACTGGAAATAGCAAACGTAATAACTGAAGTTATTCGTCTGGTGAAATGAAATTCTCTGTAACAAACAGTTAATTTCCTTGTGATAGGATTAAGTGCTTTTAGAATAAAAACCAAATAAAATTACTAAAGATATAAATATAATACCGTAGATATACTTAACACTGACGTGAATTTTTTCGAATTGATTAATATACCTGATGGCTCGTACCATTTATGCTTGTTTTAGGGTAGTCATGTCTATGTTAAATGTAAATAGTCTTCTCAAGGCAACCAACGAATACATAAATTAAGAAACACATCTAGCTAACACTACAACTATATTGACACACATAACAGGCAAAAATAATAATTAAAAAACCTCATTTATGAACTAGAATTAAAAATGTCCCATCAGCATTGTTTGATACTCGTAATGTTTACGTAGCATTAAAGCAAGTACATTTTAAAATAAATGTTTCTTGGAATACCAACTAATGATGCAATTGGAAGTGCAGAAAACAGCGCTGGAAAATTCTCTGAGCAAGGAGGAAATTTCCCGGAGGTGACGTTTATTGGATCCAAAAAAATCTCCGGCAAAAGAAACGTTTGTGGCAAACATTACCGGATTTGTCACCTGTTTGTACAATATTTTAGTTTTCGCTCCTATCCTACGTCTTATCGTAGGAACAAAATAAAAAGCAAGGATAAAATATACGGAGGTAACACTGTAAAACAATTAGTTTTAACTTTGTTAACTTTTACATAGTCAGTTGTCATTTGGAACGTGAGTGACAATTTATTCATGCTACGCGCGCCAAATTTTAGCTAAAAATAAAAAATAAAAATATTTGTAATTGAGTGGTCTGCCCGTATCTTTAAAAACACGCGCGAAAAAGGTCATCATCAGATCGAGTAATGCATGCCATGTCATCTGTATACCATTATCAACAGGACACTCGCACTCGGCACAACTTCCGCAATCACACATACTCGTCCCCGACGTTCTGCGACCACTGCGGGTCGCTGCTGTACGGCCTCATCCACCAGGGCCTCAAGTGTCAAGGTACAACGCAGGAAGACCAGCCGACGCTCTAACTCCAGCTAATACGCCTTCTTCAATGCTTGGATCTCTAACAGCTTTTTGTGTGCTCGCTTCTTTTTCAGATTTTTTTCGGTGGTGGTTTATGCTAATGCTTTGTTGTTTTTCATGTATTTCTTGTAGATTTAAGTCTTCATTTTTATTGTTAGGATCTTTTATTCACTCGTCTGTCCTTCCTCGGAAGTTTTTAAAAGAAATGGCGAATGAAAAGTGAAACCCTGCGGCGTATCCAATTTTTGTTTGATATTAATTATAATTTGTTGTTGCTAAGGCCGCCTACGCGCCGCACAAATGGAATAACTGGACCTTCATAGCTCCAACGTTTTGTGATCATTGTGGCACGATGCTACACGGCCTCGCGCACCAGGGATATAAATGCGCAGGTATAAATGTGTCTTTAGATACCTGGACATGTGGCGATGCCAAGGAAACTAGTTCCTGGGGTGACCCTGTAGAAATATGGAACGGATATGCCTGAAACTTCACTGGATGTGGTCAAAACACTCAATATTGCCCTCTTAGCTGGTATAATATAAATGTATAAATGAAGCACAGCCGATTTCAATCCCGATTTGAAATTGAAGTCAAAAGTTAATCATAGATTCCCGATACTATTTTCTTGAAATGAAATATTGGATCACTTAATCCCCTTAGCACGTCCAAGAATAAATTGAAATAGTAAGTCTAGTATTATCCCAGTTTAATATTGAATGACTATGAGAGACTCTAGAAGTCAAACGAATTCAATTAACTTTACTCGTTGTTTCAAACTTTGCAGATTAAATGTATATGGACCTTATTGTTATACGAATCTCTGTAGCATGGATGTCTATTGTGTGTAGCGCTTTAGAGCTTGTATGACGTTAGTTTGTAAGAACTTGTTGTTTCCTCAGAGCCTTCGCACATCAGGCGACTAGTCGCAACAATCAATCATCGCGATTAATCGCGGGTATAGGTAGATGTGCGATTGTTAATACTACTTAGTAGTTCAACCCACGATCGCAATTTTGCTTCAGTCGTTACAACAGGAATGCTAAAAGTTGCAGTGTTCGGCGATAGCTGGTGACTGTTCTAAATAAAATGTATGGAAGCGGCATTTGTCGCTGCGACCAGTCGCCTAATTTACGGAGGCTCTAAGCGTCTTTAGCATGCTCGTGTTAGTAGTTAGTTAGTAGTTGTCTGCGAAGTCGCTATTGTTTTAACTACTACAGTAAATGGGGCGTAGTGGTGATTAACAAAGAACAATTTTGTACATATTACCGCTGTTGCTGAAGGCATATTAAATTATCACGTCTATGAAAACGAAGATCTCATTTTTAGCATTTTATAAAAGTTAATCAGCAAAGTAAAGGCAACTATTAAATATTTATGGAGTAATTTAATTTGTACTTCCTACATTTCTAAATTGAATTGTGCGTTACAGTACTAAAGGAACGTAAAAGTTGAATGATGTAAAGTTCTGTTAAAACAACGTGTAATATTTATGCGATTCTAGGATGTATTACATTTTTATTACATTGTTTATATTGAGATAATGTTATTGACGTGTTGCCTAAACGAGCGGAAGTTTTTACTTATGGTCCTAATTTTAATTTTTTGCATTTTCAATTTTCATACAACACAATTCACACATTATGGAATAAATCTGTTGTCTTTATCGCCATTACTACCATCTAGAATATTGGTAGGTTACTACCTACCAACCTAAGTAAGGGTAACCTTACTAAGTACCTATTACCTACCAACTTATGCAATGCTTTTATCGTGCGAAGTTGTTGTCCAAATAAAATAGTACATGTTTTTTCCACTCAATTTTAAATTTCTGCGGCAAACGCTTTATTGAAAAGTTTCCTGAACTTAATTTATACTTCGTCTTCCTAACAAGTTCTCTTCAAGTTGTTCGTTTAATTTAGCATGAATATAGTCAAGTTTGCCTAAGTTCTGTCATCTCTTACCTCTGCTTTACTTTGCAAGCTTCTACTTATGTAAATTGTTTTTTTTTTTTGGTTTGTTTCTATAGCTATTCGATTATTGTAATCTTTACTAACTCACTCAAGTAGCTTAATGTGCTAATTTCTTTTGTTACATGTATTCTTTTTAAAAAGTATTATTTATTTTTTGTGTTTATTATTTCTACATATTTCGCCATATTGAAATATCTATAAATACTTTGATATTTGTATCTTTATTAAGTGCTAATTTATTATATTTTAAGCAAGTAAATAAATATGAGTTATTTGTCGATTTAACTTTTACTTCTTTACAGATTCCTTTGGAGTTTTTTATTACTTTCGTCTTTTGTCAGACATTCGTTTGTTTAGCTATCTTTCTCTTGATCTTGTTCTAATATTGTATTACTGTTTAGCATGTGACATGAACGTCCACAAGCGATGCGAGGAGTCGGTGCCAAACCTTTGCGGCTGCGACCACACTGAGCGACGAGGTCGCATCCAACTGGTGGTCTCTACAGTGGGAAACAAGCTTACCGTGGAAGGTAATGTCTCTTAAATCTTTTTAACTGACACCATTATAAAAATAAATGGTAAAACAATCGAATATAATTCAAAGGTTCAAACTAAATTGCTACATCACCTCCATTCATAGTTACTGTGATTGTTTTATTTTAACCCAGACAACATTTTTGACGGAGTTATACTCACTGAATTTATAGGCTACATTAAGTAGATTCGTCTTTCCTAGTTCATTAAGTAGCGTGAAACTTATGAAACTGAATAGGTATCATTCTAGTTCAGCTGAACCAGAATTTACAACCTGCAGTAGTACAAACACGTTCGAGTACGTCGTTCTACAAATCAATTTAGCCATCTACCGTAGATGATCTACGTTCCAGGCTGACGTAATCTAGCTGGCTCTTGAGGATTACATTGAAATACGCCCTCGGAGATTTAATCGTAAGCATCTATCTGTTTAACAAATATGAGATTCCCAAACAGTATTTCATAAACTATTAACAGAATGGTGGCATATAAATTGTAAGTAAAGCGTGGGTCGTCCAAGGGCTAGATGACTAGTTTCGTAAGGCTAACACCGAAGCCTTAAGGCTTGGCTAACTAAGCTAAGTCTTCTTCACAACCTAACATTACTTTGTAATGTTGGGAATAGGAAGGTACTTATATAATTCATGAGCCTACAGCTGAATGGACATTTGACTTTCAAAAACAGAAGCAAATTGATTGTTTTAAAGCAGATTGATGCCGTATTGTAAAAATCCGTGGCGATTGTCGGTTTAAGTTTATGATAATTATGTTTATACATTGCCAAATTTGACTACTGAAATTAGGGTATCAATAAATTTCCAGTGAAGCAGGGTCGCAACCTGATCCCAATGGACCCGAACGGCCTATCGGACCCCTACGTCAAGATGAAGCTGATCCCTGACTCAGACAACGTCAAGAGAAAAACCAAGACTATCCGCAGCACGCTTAACCCCGTGTGGAATGAAACCCTGAGCTTCGATCTCAAGGCCGAGGACAAGGACCGCCGGCTGCTCGTTGAGGTAGGGTAGATCTCCAAAAAATTTAGATAAACATGACAACGTCAGGCAGGCAACAGGGCGTAGACCCGGATATGGCGATAAATGTAGAATAGAATGTAGCATTCATGGAACCTGGCATTTTAAACTCGTCTGACATTTCTAGAATCTGACATTTAACACCGAATCCGTATACCTACCTACATTCAAATTGTTCAATGGTTCTGACTTGTTCTCCACCTCCACTTCACACGGTCTTCGACATCATAAGGTAACCACTGGCTAAATTATTATCGTTGGAAAAGAGAACTCTGCATTCAGAAGCTGCAGTTAGGAATGCAACTTGGAACACGTTTAATTGGTTTTTAAGTTAGCTAAACTCGACTATCATTATGATGAAGGACACCACGTGAGTTCAGTTCATTGGTACACAATAAAAAGTCATTTTGTTCCGCCGAGAGCGGAATCAGCACCCAGGCTATAAAGCAACAGGACATGCGCTGAGATGAGAGAGAACGGACATAGCCACAGTTGCAAAAAACTGAGACGTCGTCGTATAAAAACGCCATAGTAAAAAGACTCATCTTTAAATTAATTCAATTTTTCTACTCGTTCCAGGTGTGGGATTGGGACCGTACCTCCCGCAACGACTTTATGGGCTCGCTGTCTTTCGGAATCTCCGAGCTGATGAAGGCCCCAGCAGACGGCTGGTTCAAGCTGCTCACCCAAGAAGAAGGGGAGTTCTACAACGTCCCAGTTCCAGAAGAGGGCACTGACCTCGCTCAGCTCAAGACTCAAATGAGGGCTACGAGTGTGGGAGCGCGCAGAGCGCCTCCGCCGCCTGACAGGGAGGTGCCGCATAACATGGCCGCTGCTGACGTCATCAGGGCATCAGATTTCAACTTCATTATGGTGCTTGGCAAAGGATCGTTTGGTAAGGTAAGGCGATTTCTGAGGAATTTCTCGCCTGAAATTTAATAAAGTAATCTTATATGTAATGGTACGGTAATCAGAAAATTTGCTGTTGGTCACGATAAACGCTAAACACTTCCTATCCAGCTCATACCTAGCTCTCATCATGGCTTTCAATGAAGCTAAGCAGTAGAATATAATTGTAGACTTTATGTGAAGCCTATGGTATTCGAATAAATCCTTTGTCAGAGCATCATCATCATTGCAGCCGCATGACGTCCACTGCTAGACGTAGGCCTCTCCCGAGGATTTCCGACCTATCTAGAGAGACCTGCATCCTTCATAAATGATTGCGGACTGTGTTTGTTTCCAGGTGATGTTAGCAGAACGCCGAGGCACGGATGAGCTGTACGCAATCAAGATCCTGAAGAAAGACATCATCATCCAGGATGACGACGTGGAGTGCACCATGGTGGAGAAGCGAGTACTGGCGCTTAGTAGCAAGCCGCCATTCCTAGTCCAACTACATTCTTGCTTCCAGACAATGGTAAATACCCGTAAAATTTCAATGACATGTCTTGCATTTTGTTGACTTTTTATCGAAATTTCAAAAGGTGTCAAAAAGTAAATTCACTCTGTTATATTGTAATTGCTCTAATAACTGCAAATGTTGCTAGACATACATTACACAGAGCTAATCGATTTCATAGGATTTATCAAGTTGAAATAGTGGTCAAAAATTGTATTACCTACTCAGTAATACCTACATTTTTTTATTATGCGACCAACCCCTTCTAAACACTAACGTTCGTGATATTCAAGGGTACTTATATTCTATGAGTGTCATACTAATTTTGGACAGCTGTACAACGAGGAAGAGACATACCTAAATATAACATTAAAATAACAAACAAAAAATATGTAACGTTTATTTTAATTCCATTACACTGCAGTGATCTAGCATAACCCGTGGTTTGATTTATTACAGGTATGTCCCTTCCACTTGAACATCACGATGGAAGTCTTGTGAAAAGAGAGTGTCAGAATTAGACTTTTACAATATTATTATCATAAGTCTTTGTTTTGTTTGTTTGTTTGTTAAATCTTTATTGTACATAAACACAAGACAATAAAATACATGTTAGAAGTAGAAAACAGTACAAAGGCGGACTTATCCCAGATAGGGATCTCTTCCAGTCAACCTTGAATTAAGAGGACAATTTACAACACAGGGTAGAGAGTGGGTACAATAACTCTTATCTCTTATCTTAATTAATAAGTCTTATCGATATTTTAAGGTTGACAGATAAGCAGTGGATGAGAATGGCACAGGACCGGGAGAAATAGCGCAAAAAAGGGAGGCCTATGCCCAGCAGTAGGTTGATGTGGGTTGAACATTATGATGATGATGAGAACAAACATCATAATAAATATATGATTTTTCTTTGCTCCTATATAGCCATCCTTATATACAAGAACAGGTTAACTTTTCTCATTACAATTTTACTAACAACAAAAATCATCAATAAATAACATTCCGACCCGGCCCCTGCCTTACCACAATAGCGAATACTCAAGCCCGACTCAAAAAGGCTACAGGGGTCTAAGAGAAGTCAGTTTATTTCTTGAATAAAAGTTTCCGTATGAGAATATTCTCAATGTCGGAAGTTTTCTATGAATATACACGGAGTTAGAATAACCCAGTTGACACACTGTTCAATCGACGGCGACGACGTTAAAACATTTATCGTCATCAAAAACATCCTTTTTTTTGTTAACTTTTATAATTTTATTATTGAGTAACACCGATTACGCTCGTGCCTATATAAGGTCTTACAAATCCATGATGCTGAACAAAGTTCCTCAAGGAACAGAAATATGAAAAGTAATTTTTGGCCTCCCATACAAGTTGACCGATCAGCCGATCCGAGTTTGTATGGACAGCCAAAAAATATTTTTCACATTTCGACACATGTTCCTTGGGGAAAGGTGTTCAGTATCACGGACTTAATTCACCCTTAAAATTGTTTCTGTTATTCTTATTTTCTGATTTCAGGACCGACTGTACTTCGTCATGGAGTACGTGAACGGCGGAGACTTGATGTTCCAGATTCAGCAGTGCGGGAAGTTCAAGGAGCCAGTGGCTGTGTAAGTTTTCTTTGTTACTATAAGTACAACAAACTACTTATTAATAAGAAATAAGTTTTATTAAAAACAACTTTAAATTTCCCCGATACACGCCTAATAATGTTTATTAAGGGGAAGCGGGGTAAAGCAAATTATACAAATGAGGTTTAATTTAGTGACCTAATTATAGGTTCTTAACATCTTAATTATTGTACTAATTGATATGATTTACCTTTTTAACAGAGTTCCAAAATAGGAGAAGGTTATTTATTCGTCGCGATTTTTTTTATGTATCCTCACACTTTCAGGGTATACTTGTCAGGTGGTCCCATAGAAATTTAATCAAACTCGGTTGTGTAGTTTGGTATCTTAATTATTGTATCTACTTAATTGATATCATTTAACTTTTAAGAACCATAAAAGTCAATGTCAAAAATATTCGGATACTATTATCACTTGATAATTGTCAATTTTCCTTTCGATTGCATAATAGATAGTGTTGACGTCAGATCATTCACTTACAGCTAAGTTTATTGTATACAAACATAAACTGTATTTCAGGTTTTATGCGTCAGAGATTGCTATCGGCCTGTTCTTCCTCCACTCCCGCGGCATCGTCTACCGAGATCTGAAGCTAGACAACGTGTTGCTCGACCAGGACGGCCACATCAAGATCGCTGACTTTGGCATGTGCAAGGAAGGCATTACCGGCGACAAAACTACTAAGACCTTCTGTGGTACCCCTGACTATATAGCGCCAGAGATCATCTTATACCAGCCGTACGGGAAGTCGGTCGACTGGTGGGCGTACGGCGTACTTCTGTATGAAATGCTGGTCGGACAGCCTCCTTTTGACGGGGAAGATGAGGAGGAGCTGTTCGCAGCGATCACTGACAATAGTGTTTCGTATCCAAAGACCTTGAGTAAGGTAAGATGTTCATATTAGCTAACATTGAATCTTCATATTCGTCAATTAGTTTCCTAGGTTAAAAATAAATTATCTGGTATTATTAATAGATTTATTATTGTGAAAAACTAATATTAAGAGCTATATTTGACTCCAAGAAACTATGACGTCATTAGTCTTTATTTTATACGAATCCCATAGAACATGTTTGTTTTGGCGTTCAGAAAAAGTACCTCATTTCAGTTGTTGGAAATTCCCTTATAATTCTGTGCCTTCGGGGTTCTCTTGCCACATATCAAGATCGCCGATGTCGATTTTGAATTTAGAAACGAACTGGAAAAATTTACAAGATTGTCGATTCAGACGGAGACTACGAAAGTGTTACTCCACAGAATTACTAGAATATTTTTTTCTGATTAATGGGAGAATCGAACCGGGTGCCGGGTCGACTTCGATGAACGATCTGCAACAACTCGACGAACGTTCTGCGACCAAATTGGAGACGTTTTTTTTTCTCTTTATTTGGGAAAACAAACAGTAGTACAGGAGATATACATACAGTTTTCTTAAATATAACTTATCTAATTATACCACCAATACCGTTAACCACAGCTTACCGAGTACATATATCTCAGTTGAGAGACAGCTTACAGTTCAGATGCCCACTAGTTGACATTATTATAAATAAGTAGGTAAATACATTAATAGTAAACTGCAGATGAAACATTTTAAAAAATGTGTACAATTATAATTATAAGTTGGCGCTAGGCCATGTTCTGAAGAAAGGAGAATGGAGAGCATGCATGAAAAGAGTTATGAGTGTTGACGAAGCAAAAAGGTTTACAAGGATCGTAGTAAGTGGAAATCCATAGTCTCTTACCCCATAGGAAACAGGCGTGAAAATATGTATGTGTGTAATTTCTGATTGGAGATCACTTCATATTCCAGGAAGCGAAAGACGCGTGCAAGGCGTTCCTGACCAAGAACCCGCAGAAGCGGCTGGGCTGCAACGCGCGCGGCGAGGAGGACGTGCGCACGCACCCGTTCTTCCGCCGCATCGACTGGGCGCGCATCGAGGCGCGGGACGTGCAGCCGCCCTTCAAGCCCAAGATCGTAAGTCTGCCTTTTTGACCCACTCAACCTTTTTTTTTATTTACCTGTTTTGTCCCATTGTTGGGCAAAGGTCTCTCCCATCGTCTTCCACTTATCTCTTTCCTTTAGGCTCATTAATCCCTTCTGAAATGGGTACTTTCCTAAGTCAAAAATAAATTATTTTGTACTAATAAAAAAATAAAGCGTCGCAAAATAATGTTTCTTGTCTTTATATATATCCATTTTAACGTTATTTTAAATTATTATTGTAGAAAAACTGATAATAAGAGCGCTATTTGACTCCAAAAATCTATGACGTCATCTGCCTGTATTTCATACAAAATCCCATAGAAACTGTTTGTTTTGACGTTTAGAAAAAAGTAGCTGATTTGACTTGTTGGAAAATAGCATAATGCGTCGATATCGTCTCGCCAGCGATTTTTGGCCTACCCGGGCGGCGGTAACCATCTTTAAGCAACCACTGTATTGTAATGCTGGCCTACCAAAAAACCTATGCAAAAAAAAAGGAAAAAATTAAGAGAAGGAAAATAAACTGGCCAAGCGAGTTGAACTCGCGTGGAGAGAGTTCCATGTAATGCAGTAAGGGAAAACTATTTTTTAATTTCTCGCATAATCCAGTGCATATTTACCTAAACTGCGAAGTAGTTCGTAACATAGAGTGGATAATACCGACCGGAATCCGATCTCTGGTTAGGAACCCACATATGCAAAAAACAAAGAAAAAGTGAAGAGATGGAAATTAAACCGGCAAAGTGCGTTGAACTCGCGTGGAGAGGGTTCCATGCAATGCAATAAGGCAAAACTTTTTTCTAATATCCTATATTATCCCTCGAAAATGACCCTTATTTGCAAAATATATTTATTTACTTTGCAGATCTGTTTTTGGGTCATAGGATTACTACGAACAAATTTCACCGGATTTTGATTCAGTAGATTCGGAGCAAATTGGCTGTGACAAATAGACGCACGTGTGATTTTTATTTTTTGTACGGAACTCTAAAAAGAGAAAACTTGAAGATAGCATTAGGTTCACTTGCGTACAACTCGTTATTATAACTATTGTACGTAACAATCATCGTTTCATGGGTATTTATAACCGTGCCTAAGACTAACCTCAAAAATATTAACAAATCTGTGTGTCATTCCAGAAACATCGCAAGGACGTGTCCAACTTCGACAAGCAATTTACACAGGAGAAGACGGAGCTGACGCCCACCGACAAACTGTTCATGATGAACCTCGACCAAACGGAGTTTATGGGCTTTTCATTCCTCAACCCCGAGTTTGTGCAACACGTGTGAACGATCGAGGTGCGTTTTATTTAGAATCCCTCGGGATTCAATTCGAATCCTTTAGACGCTCGGGATTCAATTTGAATCCTTTAGAATCCCTCGTGGGTCAATTTGAATCCTTAAGAATCCCTCGGGATTCGAATTGAATCCCTTAGAATCCTGAGTGTAAGAATGAGCTGACGCCAGCCGATTAGTTGTTCATGATGAACCTCGACCAGACGGAGTTTATGGGCTTTTCGTTCCTCAACCCCGAGTTTGTGCAACACGTGTGAACGATCGAGGTGCGTTTTATTTAGAATCCCCCGAGATTCAATTCGAATCCTTTAGAGTCCCTCGTGATTCAATTTGAATCCCTTAGAACCCTGAGTGTAGGAATGAGCTGACGCCAGCCGATAAGCTGTTTATGATGAACCTCGACCAGACGGAGTTCATGGACTTTTCGTTTCTCAACCCCGAGTTTGTGCATCACGTGTGAACGATCGAGGTGCATTTTATTTAGAATCCCTCGGAATTCAATTTTAATCCCTTAGAATCCTTAGTGTGTAGGAATGAGCTGACGCCTGCGGACAAGCTGTTCATGATGAAACTCGACCAGACGGAGTTTATGGGCTTTTCGTTCCTCAACCCTGAGTTTAGGCAACAAGTGTGGACGATCGAGGTGCGTTTTATTTAGAATACCTTGGGATTAAAATTTAATCCTTTAGAATCCTGAGTAAATCCTAGGAATGAGCTGACGCCTGCCGACTAGCTGTCCATGATAAACCTTGACTAGAGGGCGTTCATAATGGGCTTATGATCCACGCGTCAAGTTGAGAACATCCGCCGACATAGGCCAAAATTTGTTTGCAGAGTTTTTACATGCTGCCTAATAAATAATAAAGCTAGAATGCCTACTCGTCTCGTAATAACAATAATTTTCTTTCCAGGGTTGAACCACTCTTTTCGCATCATTGGAGCTGACCTAGCGCTCGGAGCCAACGCATCGGTCCCGAGGCGCGAAATCTTACTCTTCACTTGTCGACTGTCTCTGTCACTCAAACGGCGCAAGTCGTTTGCTATCTCGTTCATTCTCGACTTAAGTTCGGAAGTTTATGATCTGTATTATCTTGAATGGGAATGGAGAAAGTTTCGTAGAGAAAGTATTGTATCCGTAAGGAGGAAATTGGAGAAAAGTGCTCATTCCCGTATTATATAATTTACACTGTTACTTCTTAGTATTCTCTTTTTCCATCCAATACGACATGACTTATCATTTTAATTGTAAGTTGGTGTTCTCGCAATAATTTATTTATTTAACCTGCAATAATATTGCAATTGATATCTCAACGAATTTTACAAAGCAATATTATACGCGTGAAATTAGTTAAGTTGCCAAAAGCTCTCTAATTTTAATCTCTAAATTGGCGTTTCGCTTTTACTTTAAAATTTAATGTTAAAATTGCATTTGCATTTTTACTAAATAATTTAAGAATCTCGATCCGTGTTTTACAAAATATATCATTATCTTGGGGCCACTCGGTAGAATGCTCGGCGAGATTGCCGGTCGTTATTATGCCTTATGTCGACGCAGTAAAGTTCTAAAAGGCATGATGGTTGACCAACGGTGAACTGCGTTTAGTTTTCATCTTAACACATATCAGTGTTGTAAATAGTGTTGTCGTGTCGTGTGGATGACAGTTCGCTAGGTGTAATCGATATTCGTTGTTTTCATCGATAGTGTTTCAGAACTCACAATTTTATGAATCTCTTATTTCATTCATATTTTTTGTAGTTTATTTATTGTTGACATTGGCCATATTTGTAAAGCCAAGAATACATTTATAACATTGAATCTCGAAGGAATTCAAGGAAAGTTTGACGCATGTTAATAATAATGAATTATGAAGTTATGAATGTATTCAAGACTTTAAGTATCATTATTAAGCGTGGCCAAAGAGTATTATTATATTTTACACGACAGTTTAATTATCGGGCTGTTGCATTAAGTTTTCATTGTCTAATGATGTTAATTTATTTTGTTACGTGCGTTATTTTATATTTACAGTGATTGCATTTTGTGATGATTCTAATCATGTTTGTCTGTGAGTGTGTTGGTATGTGTGTGTTCATTAACTTTTGTGTGTTGTGTGAATGTTTGTATTGTAAATGTGTGTGGAGTTTTTGATCGATCGCCATTTTATGGTTTTATTGGACGGACTTAGTGGGACTATTATGAGCACCTTCACAAAAATCACAATTTTTAAAAAAAACCTGTCGTATTTAATGAAACTAAGTCGAAGGATCTCAAACCTTCGGTCTTCTTAAAAGGACTCAAGGTCTTTTTAAGCAAGTACTTACTAAATGCGATTTTACTTTTATATTTCAAAAGAACTAAGCGTCATATCATATAAACAAATCAAAGAGTTGTATCCAAAATACTTGTATTCAGAGCCGTAAAATAATTATAAAAAAGTCTACTATACAGCAAGTTTACACACGATCCATCACGACCTTTCTGACGTACGTCCGCGCTTTTCACTGTCTATCAGCCCGGCGTTCGTTGTGGTGGGGTACTTGCTGGATCCAAAATTAGCCGTGCAAGCCCAGCAAGCACTTAAAAATAATAATCGACGTACGTTAAGCATATTCACGGTACTTTTGCAACGAGCATCGACTATGTACTGATGTACAGCAAGATGGATCGTGAATAAGGCGCTTTACTTACCTTCTATATATATAAAAAACACCGACGGAATGTTAAGAGAACTTTACGGTAGTATCAAGCTTTTAAGTATCGCGTTTAAGCGAATAGTAACTGCGCAGTATTATATATTTGTCATACAATCGCTTGTACACTAAACACTAAATCAAGGAATCCCAAGTGCCGTTCTAATAAAACCATAATACGCAGCACAAGCTGCCAATAATCGTCTACTAAAATAGCCTTACTAACTTAATAATATCGCTAATAAAATACATTTAAAAGTTTAACAATCTTAATAGATTAAAACAATGTGAATTTAAAAAGAGAAAGCATTTGATTCTAAATTGAATTGTAATAAAATGACATTTTAGGTGTTTTAATTTTATAAGTAATTTGATTTTGGAGGTGTTATTGAAGACTGAGCTTAAATTATTCGCTTTTGCTTATAACTAGCCTTGAATAACATTTCCAAATTATTTTCATCGTGTATTTATAATATTCAATGACACTGCTTCATGTATACTAGTTAATTATAGTAATTATTAGGTTATTTCGATTCTTTATTAGATTTAAGGATATTGTTTAAGGTAACCACGCTGGCTCATTTTCATTCGAGACAACACACATCTGTTTCTGTTTGTGTTTAAAGGCGTATTCTTTTTTAATTCGTAACTTGTCATGAAATTACAAACAAATACAGGATTAATGCAGGTCTGACTGAGGTTTATTGAGATACCGCTTAAAAGTAATGCAGCTTAGGAAGTGTTTATGATAAAACAACAAACAATTTTGTAATCCAAGTTACTAGTGGAGTCAAAAAAACTCGTAAAATTGCCGAGAGCACCTACACCAAAAATTTAAATCGACGCTTTATGGTACCGATAGCAAACGACTATCGATACTAAAACAGCCATCGAAAGTGTAACATCACTAACATGCACGTTTATAATGGATGGCTAAAAGATTTCAGATGGCTTAAAACACATTCTCACGCTGTAAAAAAGACACAGTAGAAAGAACAAGGACACGTACCAAATATTGCTGTTACTGTCCACGAAAAGGTTAAAAAAAAGACCAGGAAAATGAAGTAAAGCGCAAAAATCAATCACACTGAATATTTGCGCCTTAAATTGGCAGTAATGTTGGTTCATATCTACAACGTATGCGAAATAGAATACCCAAAAAAATATGTTCCAGGCGATGTCTTAAATAAACAGCCAGACCTCAGCTTTTTAATCAATTTTGATTTTTACGATTATATGCGAAAATGAGCCGGCTTAGATTAAACGGCTGGAGAGGGAGTCAATGTAGCGAATGCTGCTAGCGTATCCCATGCACGAACTCCAACACAGCACGCCCTCCCTTTAACCCCTCAAATGCGGAGTAGCAGGCAGACTAATTTCAAACCTAGTAACATCTGCGTCATTCTAATAGAACGTCTTTCCACAATCATCGCTAATTTGCGCGAATTTTGCTCTCGCGAATAAGCAATCGTGTTATAATAGAGTTGCCAGGCGACCGGGTAAAACCGGACTCAGTCAAGCTCCAGCTATTGTTAGCTGGCTATTTGTTCGACGGCTTTGACTTTGGCACTGCGAAATAGGAGAACTACATTTGACGAATAATGAAAGCTACAGGTTTTTAACTGCACATAAAAATAATTGAACGCGATGTAACGTAAAACACAGTTTATGTGATATCTAATATAACCTGTTGATTTAGTGTCCTTTTAAAAGCACAAACGTAAGGACTGTAACGTAAATAACCGAGCAAAATATATTCTTAATCATGCCTAATATTCTGCTCTTACATTTTTTTGAAGAATTCAAATGAGAAGTATTTTAAAATTAATGGATTTTGTCAGTTTTAAAGGCGCGTTTCCATAAAACATATTTCCGCGCATTTGACTTATATAAAAAGTTTATGTGTACCAAAAAAATACATCGGTATATGGTAAATAACAAATCCTGTAGCTACGTGATCTCCGAATAAGTCATCATAATAAATAAGTTTGAATACTTTATCATTTCGTCCATATACCTAATCAAGTTTCAATATTTTCCTTTAAGTAGAAAAAATTGTGTCTATTTTCCTGCTTTACCTTTACCCAACTGAAATTAAATGTAACTACACTATAAATAGTTTATAGGGTCATAATTATTTGAAATAATAGAAAATAGATACTCTCATTTCATTAAGTATTGATAATATTGAACACGTAATGTATCTGATTTTTGCCATATTTAATATAATATTACAAATAGACGCTTAAGCATTTTCTTTCTTTGTACTTTTCTTGAAAACTTGATGGTTCGACAAAAGAACGGCGACACCAGACTTTATCCATCAGTTTTTAATTGGAACTCGAATGCATCTCATATTATACTTAAACTTGGACCTCGTCTATATCTAGAAAAGCAAAGAGTGATCAATATAGCTGGTTTAGCTATACCATAAAATATTTATATAGGTACCATTCACCAATCTGTTTTTATCATCAAAATTTGTTGTCTATAATTTCTTTGAAAAAATATGCTTTCTCTTCAGGGTATAACAAACTTTTTTTTTAAAACTCTATTTTATAAATTAGTGTGATTACTTAAATTGTAATAAGTTTGTTTATGCTTTAAATCAATTTTTCTTAAAATGAAATCAAAACTTATCTAACATATTGAAATAAAACGGACTTATTATGTTTTCCAAATTAATTTTTTTATCTTAATATCATAGCAAGTTTATTTGACTGTTATCTTAGTGTCTGCTAGCTTACGCCTTGACATCCATAATTTTACTGTGACTTGGTCAGAATAGGAGATATTAAAAGTTTATAAAACTTGTAGTAATGTATTTAACCTTATAATCATGTCAAAGTAAGATCTCACTTGTAAATAAGCATAGACATTTTCATTTCATAGTTAAGACAAAACATTTGTTAACTTTAATTCTCGCGTGTTTAAACGTCATTTTTCCTAAATTTAAATTTTCGTTAGAGCCTTGAAAAACCGATCAGTTTGGCTTAAATATAATCTGTATTATGAATAGTTTATGGTATGTGTTCAGTGGGAATTAGTTGTTAAAATATCTCGATATTATTTAGTATTCTAACTAGCATTAAATGATAGAATAGGTTGCTCTTACTAAGTCATAGTTTTCTACTTTCCTTGCTTAGATTCAGTATGGAAAGTTTGGATTTAATATGACAAGAAATGTAACTCCAGACAAGCGTAATTTAATAAGATAGGATCAAGTTATAAATCCGTATGCATATAATATAACAAGTTTTAAATCATTTACAAGAAAATGTTTAATAGATTTAAGTAAAATATTATCATAAATTGTAAGATAGTAAAAGTACAGTCAAAAGCAAAAGCTTACACTCACAAGATTTAATGTCGTTCTGGTCGAAAATGTATTGCAAACTTAGAATGGCAAACGTTTTTAGGCTACGTTACCGTTAAACATCAAATTTCCTAAGTTGTACAAAATGTTGCATACAAAAAGTGAAAAGGAAACGATAACAAAATGATTTCTTAACGTCTAGTCTGCTTTTGCTATCGACTGTTTATAGAAAATGTTGTTGAATTTAGTCTAGCTAATTGAGAGTTCGATTACGAGTTATTTATTATAATTAACGCAAATTGCCCCAAACGTTTATAAAGCGTTTCTACATTATAAGTCGTGGATTACGCTTTTTTGGAGTTAGAGAAGGAAAATTGAAGTACTACTCCATTGACTTTAGAGCCAAAAGTCATCGGAGTAAACTTCACCGACTATTGTATGGCTTTTAATTTCACCCACTGAGTAATATCCTTTTAAAATCTCATAAAATATAGGCCTAAATATCGCCCTTTCTACATAGTGTAAGCCCGTAGTTAATACAGGTGTTAGTATACTTTTTATTAAATTTTACTAATAGTATTTGAGCGTGTTTAAAATTTTACATGACGATGTTGTCGATGCACCATCACCTGTGCCAAATGTATATGTAAATATTTTTCCATATTAATTAGTCGTACCTATTCTATTGAATATTATGATAACCAACCGTTTTGTGTAGTTTGTTGAAGTTTTGCCTCTTATTAGAAGCTTTTTAATGTTTTTTTTTAGTTATACTTACACTTTTAAAAAAATTATCTATTTTATTAAAAAAAATCCTTACTGTTTGTTACGATTACATGGCTAAAATGAAATAAAAAATGTCTTAATGCTTTTAGTAAGTGGCAAATTTTCATATTTTAATTGAGATTACCTTTTTATGTAGTTTTTACCCAATCCTTTACGTATCTTTTTGACTTCATAAATTACCCAAACATATTTTTGTGTCAAAGTTTAAATTTTTAAGGCAGGTGATCGGACGAGTGTTTTTAATATTTATGACTGTTTCCACGTTTGTAATTTATGTCATTTCACGTTGCAACTGTCTCTGTGATATCATCCTTTCACAACTATGTGGTTGAATTTTGCGCCCTAATTCTGCTTAAGAATTTTAAAAGGAACATTAAATATTTGTGATAAGAGCAAAAGATAAAAATTTATCAACTTACGGAAACAAACATTCACGGACATACGGAAAACACGTTCCAACGTTATTATGAGTTATACTATAAAAATGTGATGTAGTTTTTTTTTCCCCGAATATATTTATTAAACTATTTGAAATGGTTTTGTAACTACATTAAAGTTTGTTTTCTAGAAAACAATGTGCCAAAATTGAATATGTAAAGGTTAAATTTCATTATTATGGCGCAAATATCAACTACTTAGTACTTTTAATATTTAAAGTGCACTTTACGTTCTTTACCGTCGCCTTTCACTAGGGTTAAAGTTAATATAACATTTTGAATTTTAACCAATTAAAAGTATCGGTTGTGTGTAGAAATGAACTACCAAAACTTCAAATATACGAAGATTTCTGCACACAATCATGTTTATGAGATTTTATTGCATATTCTATAATTATAGCGTAGCGCAGTATTTCAATTTGTAGTTTCATTCGTCATTTTCAAATGTAAAGATGTCATTTGCCTCTATTTCTAGAATATCTCGAAAAAAATATCCAAAATAATACAACGTAGGCCAAATCCTCTGGCTGCTCTGGCCAATTATGGCTCTGGTAGTACAGAGAGGGTCGTGCTCCTGCAGTGGAGCCTAAAATAAAGACCTGTACTGACTGACTATATTTCGGAAACTGCAAATATTTCAAAAGTTGGAATAAAAATAGGGCATTTATGACATATCTATGTTCTGCAGTTACTAAACACGTATTCTTGCGTGATATTTTAGTAATAGAGGTTCATTTGGAGGTTAGGGTCATCCTGATCACAGAGAACCGTTTTTAGGGATCTCTGGAGGATGTGTGGAGTTTCTCGAATGTGAATGTCGATTGTACTCAACAATATACATTTCTAATCCATTAGATGTTTTGTGTTTTATTTCGATTAATTACACTTTTCCAATACACTAGGTACATATTTGGACTTATTCATAACAAAAATAATGACAGAAGTTTATGAAAGACTTAAAATTAAATAATGGAAGGCTTTCTAATCTAATAAATGTATATAAATTTAAGTACATATTTCGTTACCTGAAATGACAACGTGCCCTTAAAGGACTACAATTCAATCACATTATAAATTCACTTTTCACAATTTTATGTCCGTCTCGCCTCGCATAACTTGACTGAGCATTTGATTGCAAAGTGCAGCATACGGGTTCATCTCGACTGCCTGAAACAAAAAATTAATAAGCTTTTTGACCAATTGTCCTTTTAAAAGGACAAGTTCAGGTGTTGCCCTATACATAAAACTTGCTATAAATTCTAAATTAATAAAATCATGTTGAAGTAGTAATTTTTATTTTATTATTTATTTAAAACTTTATTGAGCCAAAAGCTACAATAGGTGGACTTAATGCTAAAGCATTCTCTCCGTGTCAACCTTTAGGAAAAGAAAACAGTTAAGAAAGTTGGTGTTTAAAATAACAGATAAGCCAGAATTATAATAACTTAGTAATTATCATAAATACAATAAATACATATTTATTTAATACCTACATAATATATTTATAAATAAAATAGACCTACATACATATTCGTATATATAATATATATACGAATATATTTATATTTGAAATAGTAATAAACGATGAATTCTGCTAATTAATTATGCTTTCAAAAAGTAAATCATGCACTTTTTTCTTATATACATGTGTTCTAGAGATTTGTCTGATGTCCTCGGGCAATGCATTCCAAAGCCGTATAGCTTGAGAAATGAAAGAGTCGGTCATGAAACTAGTACGATATACAGGTACATATACAATTTCAAGTTTAAGCGTGCCACTAGAGCGAAGTTTCCGGTCATGGGTGTCCGCAAGATACTGAAACTCAAGTATTCAGGAGAGAAAGGGTTTTTAATTTTATATTTGTACTGCGCCCAGAGGTGTCACCCGCGAAAACATAGCCTATGTGTCAATCCAGAGAGTCAGTGTCAGCTACCTGATTCCTAAAAGTGCATTGCAAGCTAATTTCATTCCTATTACACTAGACATACGATTCATGTCGCTGAATTTACCACTCCGGAGTGGTCGCAGTAATAATGAATGTAGGTATATTTTCGATACCTAAACGGGGAGTGACACAGGCCTGCCTAGGTCTTAGATACTTTTACATAGGCTTTACATTCGTTTGACAGGTACAATGTATTGTATACTGGCTGATTTATTCATAAATACATAGACTTGAAAATAAAAAAATAAAAAAACTGCAGGAACCTTAGACCTTTTAAATGGCAGGAACTAGGTGCAGGATATATTATAATTTGTCGGTGCAGGTGAGGTACCTGTTTCTTCGCAAATCCACTGCCGAGTTTGGCCGCCTCGGTGAAGGCTGCGCGTGCATCGTCGCTGGCGCCTCTCTTTCTCAGCAACACACCTCTCTGGCAGAGCGCTAACGCGCGCGCGCGGGATCGCTTGCCTTCCGTCAGTTGGATAGCGCGGTCAAGGTCTGACATGGCATCTGAATAAAAAAAAATTAGTCTTACCAGAAAAAATAAAAAGAAATTGCGTTCGAATAAAGCCTCAGAACAAATATTGAATAATATGTATTGAAAAACATTTGGCCACTTGGCCGTCGCAAGAAGTCACAAGGCGCTTTTTTTCAAGCTATATTGTGCATTGCGTCAATATAAATAAAGGTGAATATGGTTTGAAAATAAATAACATCCTAGCCATCGGTTCGGGTAGCTAATTGCTGTGATCTGAGACTTATTTCACCGACCCTGGTGGGTTCTAATAATCTACTATATAATTAATCTACTATAGGTACGTGTTATTTTTTACCGACCCTGGTGGGTTCTAATAATCTACTATATAATTAATCTACTATAGGTACGTGTTATTTTTTACGATCAGCAAGTACCTATCTATACAAACGCATTTATCCACACGACGATTATCACGAACAAAATCTCACCATCATCTCTCTGCATAAGCCTGAACACCTGCGCCCTGTCGTTGTAAGCCGCGGCTCGGTCAGGAGCTACCTCGATGCCCTTACTTAGCGCTGCCAGGGCCTCTGCCAGCTTGCCAGCTTCTGCCAGGCGGACGCCTTCGGCTGACAGCCGCGTCGACTCCTGGTGAGATTCCGTGGAAGGTTCTAAAAGACGATTGAAAAAAAACAAGGTAAGGCTCTGTATTCCAACGGCCCTGTCGGAACTCGGATGAGGTGCGGGGCGATCTGCGAGGTACCCCGCAGACTTCTTCATATTTCGACTGACGTAGAACATAGATTTAACGTTCCTTATTTTTTTAATGAAGGTATTTTTAAAGGTATAAAAAGGATCTGCGAATTTGTAGTTATATAAATATTTAGTGACCATAGACATTTTCATACAAACGTAGTAGTCAAGCCTTTATTTCGAAATTACATATTTCGTTAAAATTTTGTTATTTCAAAGAAAATGTATACATTCAAAAAATGATCTTTAATAGATAGGTATATACACTTAATTCTTGTTTTAGATAGATAGATATGTAGGAACAAATTACACCGACTGAGCTAGCCCCAAAGTAAGTTCGAGTTTTAATTCCGAATGATCAGATAGGTCTAAAACTAGAACTTTAGACCTAAGTATTCTTTACGTTTTAGATACTTTAGTTATCTAAATATCATCCGTACCTAGTTCTTGAAAGTAAGTTGGTAAAAATAACGTCATAGTAATCTAGAACGTGAGTGCTAGTAAGTACGTACTTATTCTGTGCTAGAGCGCAAAACAAAATCACATGGTCTTTTGTTGTCGTATTAAAATAAAGAATACTGCAAAAATTACCTTCATCTTCTTGAGAGAAAGTGTCACCATCATCCACCACATCTCCGATCGTCGTAGTAGGATCAAAAATACTTCTTAACACCGCCTTATCTCGCTCGCTCAAATGTTCCATAGCAGCCATATTTGAACGCAAAATACGTGTTTACTCTACTAGAGTCTATTTTAAACTAAAACAAGTTCTAAACCAGAATATAAACGCATGAATCAATTGAATAATATTATTGGGACCAATGTAAGCTACAAGATTATGTAAATGATGTAAATAACTGGTTAGATGTGTTTACATTCCGGTAAATGCATTAAAATTTATCGGAGCGACAATCTCAAGAACCTAAAAATTACTTAATATTTTTATCGGGCAAGGTAATCTAAACAGTTATAAAAAAACAGGATATTAAGAAATGTTATGGCCAGTCTACTATCTCCTTGGCAACTCAAATTTGCTCTTATTACTACTTGAAGTTGCATCGTACAAATTCACATTTAATTTTTTTTAACCCTCGATTAGAAAACATGGCTGTTATAAGTTTGACGCAAATGTTTCTGGCTGCATCTCTCATAGGAATGGACCAATATCGATGCGTTTCTTTAACGTGAATGCAACTATTTTCCTGCCGTGGTTGTAAGCTATGTTTGATGAAAAACGGATCAGCGCTTCAATAGTTAGGTATAAGGTAATTCAAGATACTTGCATTTTGTTTTATTATTGTCTGGTATTGGCGAATTTCAAAAAATGAATTCGTAGCACTACCGTTGTCCAGTGCTGCCTCCATTTGAAAGGAAACGAAGAATACCATCATATTAAATTGTGTCTTGACAATGTCCTAGATGATAACCCTTTCAAATAAGTATTTTATGAACTACTGTATAGTTCAAGTAAAAAAAAGTTGTTATTTTGCGTCTTAGGTATGACTCGCGAAAATGTCCATTTCCTTTCAAAATTTGCATTATGAGAAACTCACCATTTTTCAAATTTCCTTTCAAATGGGGGCAGCACTAAACTCCGGAAAATTCAAGTAGGTATTTTAAATGCGGATCTTGAGATTCTAAATAAAACGAGTAATCATTTTAACATTTTTAATAATATTTTTCGGTTAAAATATAATTTTTACAACTAAATTACCTATCACTTAGAAATAAAGAGAGTAACTACTTGGCTGGGCGTATAGATCCCATATAAATAAGGCCAGACAAATCTCACATCATTTTGGGCATTCACCAATAAAAGTTCCAATGGGCTTTGGAAAAAATGGTTTGTTTTCATTGTTGGTGTTGCAGTAAGTTTTCAAAAACATGGAACACTAGATGGCAGCACAGTGACGTCAGGTCCAATCGACTGTTGTGATTGGGCCATCAATTGACAGGTTCTTCTGCCCCGTCAAATGTATCCAATAACAGCAGCTTATTATTTGACTTAACTGTGCTACCATCTAGGGTTCCATATTTTTGAAAAACTTCACATGTTCCCTTCAAATGTCGGCATAGCAGACACTATAGTAAAACAATACATCAGACGCCCGCTCCGGCCGTCCGACATTTAAAGGGTTAGAAAGTGGTACCAAAACTTTTAAGTTCTACAGACTGACTGGCAAATCATATGACATACCTACTTTAATGGTATGTTCAGTTCACTATAATGAGCACTATGTAAGCTTCTTTTATCAACAGGGAAAAAAACCTGCCGTTTTATCTCATTAAAAGGTTTTCTTTGTGATGTATTAAATTACCCGATTTGCCATTCAGCTATGTTATTGTGTATTATAAACTGCATGTAAGTATGCATTGCACATAGCCATTTGAATACAAAATAGCGATCAAAAAATTTACATAAAAAACTTGAGAGGTGTCAAGGGACACCCGGATAGAACGAAGTTCCTTTCGATTAATAAGGAGAGAGAGAGAGACAGACCGAGAAACACGCGCACGCCGCACGACTTACATCAAAAAGTGTACTAATAGCAAAAAGTGTACTAATAGCAAAAAGTGTCGTTACAACTTTTGGTCTTAATTTTTTCCATCTTGCCCCCTTTCGCATTTCGCGATAAGGAACTTCGTTCCAAAAACTAATCGATCGCATCTTGAAAACGAGATAAGAGCTTAACATCCTCACTGAGGACAAAAAGTAACAATACTTACACAATTTTAAAAGTCAGTCCATATCACTCTTTCAATTTCCCAAATGCATTCACATTTTTGATAGAAATTTGTTATTTTTAATGAAGCCCTGATATAAAGATGTCTGAATACACGTTAGTCCCTTTGATACCTAGTTCAAAAAACAAAAAATGTAAAATGATGTCAACTATTCGATGCCTTTGCTCTTTGCTCATAAAAAACTAGAGTTAAGAGAACTTTGGCGCGAGTTTTTCACTTCATAAAATGCCTTCAGTTATAATTATAACTGATCTCTTTGCAATTTCTTAATAACGTCACATCACAAAGGTCACTTCCTAAATCATAAAAACTAGCAGAAGCAATAAATATGTTAATTGGCACTAAACATTTGTTCACAAATATGAACTGATTATTTACAAAAATTCCAGGCTTATTAAAGACTACCTAAGCAGTCAAGCAGGCATGACGAGCAGAGATGACGTTCAGAGTCAAAAAGAGAAAACACTACGTTAACCCAACAAAGATTTAGAACATACAAGTAGTGTATATTTGCCACCGAGCGACCAGGGGTAAGAGAAATACATATTAATGATACTACGTATATTTTTTCATGGACACTAAGTGTGCTTATTACCCGACCATGAACAAATGTTTGGTCGGTGATAAGGACAAACACTGCACTTTTTCTTCTTTTAGAAGTCGCAATAAGACTTTCTCTCTCTATCAAAGCGTGTGAGGCCCTTGTTAACACAGAAATATATCTGTTTCTGTTGCTCCCAGTGGGTTGGTCTCCTATTTGAACCACATTGCAATGTGTGAGTAGTACGGCACTACAATATGTGCGCAGGTTATAGAAGACGTTGATATACTGGGGCTCATGTTAACTTGAGCTTAGTCTTTTACATAAAAAATAGCAAATTCGCTTTTTTTGCTTGTCAATTATGCTTGGCAGTGTAGGTAGCCTACGCGAAAATATATCTTTAGAATTCCACTAACGAATATAATAAATTTTCACGTACACAAACCCGATATAGTGGACACAAACCGAATAAATAAACTTAAAAATACTTGCAATATATTCTAACAACCGTGGGGATTTTCGGTCAAGTGTAAAAATATATATATTCTAGTCATATATGTAAAAATAAGGATACCCAAGTACCTTACTTGAAAGTCTAAATCCTTCGACGTGATGTTGCCTTCCAATGACAATGATATTGACCTAGTTTTCAACAGAAGGTATAACTAGTATAAAAATGTCTCTAAAAAGACATGGTCAGCTAAAATGTTTGAGCTAAGACAATCTTATATTTCAGGTAAGAACTCTTTTCAGCACATGGGTTAACACGCCCAAATATGTATAGACGGTTTATACATTACGCCTTCAAATACTAACAATATCCAAGCATGAGACAGATAGACATGACTCACGTATCACTCTACCAGTGCGGCTCGTAACGTAATGTATAGTTACCTTAAAAAATAGTCTCAATATCGATAGGCCGATGACAACCAAAACTATTCAATCTATCGATAGTACTGCTTTTCTATAGTATCGATACTATTGATGTTTTATAATTGATACTATCGATAGTTTTGGTTGTCATCAATCAATAGTATTGCAGTCTATTGGCTGTTGATATACTATCGATAGGCCTATCGACATTTTGACTATTTATCAAGGACACAATACTACTGCTACTGCTGCGACGCTAGCGGCGATATCGTGCTCGCGTCTCAAGTCACATTCGCCTTGACGAAAACCTCAGAATGAGGTCGAAATATGTCTGCCAGTAGCTGACTCTCTACGTGAGTAACCCGTTTATCGCTTATGAATAAAAATTTGACTTTACTCACACCTGAAGAGAAGTTTCATTTTCAAACCATATTCACCTTTGTTTATATCTAAGAAATGCACTGAGTGGCTTGAAAAAACTTGGCCACTTGGCATCGCTGCCAGTCGCGAGGCTTTTTTGTTCAAGCAATACTGTGCATTGCACGTATGGAAATAAAGGTGAATATGGTTTGACAATGAAACTTGTCTTCTCTTCCCGTGAGAATTAAGCTATATTGTGTCAATTCTTTAATTATGTCAATTAACCCTTGAAAATGAATAGTAACTTTAATATTAGGCCTGAAATATATGTCAGTACCGGCTGCTCGCACATTTTGTTCGCTGAATCCAAAACCTACGTCTTTTTATTCGCACAAGCGCACAACCATTCTTGCCCTATAGGTACTTACCTAAATATAATTTCATTGTTTATGTTCTTCGTGTTCCATCTATTCAAATTGTCTTTGGTAACATACGTTACTAGTAATCGTTAAATCGATGCCTTTAATCGGCTCTTAACTTAATCGAGAATTAGGGCAAAGCTACTTTTCCCTGTATAAAAATTTCTTGGTCTTAAATTTGTTTTAATTTTGCAATTAAATCTCTATAAAGCTACGAAAAAGAATCAAATGGATTAACGATCGCAATATGAGAAATCTATTGACTATTTGTCATATTTAGACCTAAATCATCAGTAAGAAAGTGGACGTATAGAAATAAATTTAAAGAAAAGCCGTTAAGGCTCGAGTCGTACTTAGATGGACAGTAACATCTGATGCTGCCGAGCCGAGAATAATTATTTTTATCTAAAATTTGTTCATTGCTTGCCACGCATCGATTCTTGCCATCTTAGCATGACATGATCCTAATAAAGAACACATAATTCTGAATGAAACTATAAACTATCCTTTCAACACGCTTCATGCCTCCTTTACACGAACTTAGTATTAAAGATCACGATTATCTTTATCTTGTCTTGCACTAGTTCAATAATTTACAAATATCGAGTGCTAATTTACAAATAGCTAGTCCAAGTGGAAGCAATCTGAGTACAAGTGTCAAAGGCCGATTTATAGAGGTCAATGAACGTAATTGGCTCGCTTACTGGCGTTCACTATACTAAGTACGTGTAAACAAAGCATAAATACGAACAAATACAGATATCCAGCTTCGTAACTTACATTAAGGCTTGCAATTAGACGATTATTCTATATCACAATCCTCGGTTACATTATAAAATTACTTATGCTAGTGGTTGGTCTTACCAGATTTATTTTGATTACTAAATCTATATAATCAGTATTAAACCTGCTTTGTATAGATGTACAAACAACTTTACTGAACAAAGTCGATTCTTGCTGAACAGTTCTAATGGCGCTGATAATTTTTACATGATCAAATCCAGGGGGTTACACCAAAAGCGGTACGCAAGGCGTTACTGCGTATCCGCGTTTCAGTATCAAGCAACATTGAGCACTAACGCATGATGATAAAGTCTAATTTGGTTTGATATAGAAATAGGACGTCACTATTTGATTACGTACGTATTACGAGTATTTCATGGAGTAACTCCCCAGTAGTTTGAACACCCAGGTAACATTTTTTTACCAAACCGCCATATTAAAAACAAAATTGCCCTCTAATATCAGTCATTTATTGAGTAATCACCCAACTTAAGGAGTGCACACTTTGACGAATTTGACAGAGAAATCAGCGCTCCTAAAATTGGTAGCATTGTAGTATATAACGGATTTAGGTAGTGCAGATCTTTTTATAAATATGACGATAAGAGTAAAAGAAGTTCGATTATGTTCAGCATGTCTACTGTCGCCACTTGTATTGCCACTACTAGACACTACCTGTCTGATTATAAAACGTCAAATTTGCTACTGGGTTTAAACCATTATCTGACCAAATCAAGTTGTCATCTAGTAACATGCCATCGTCATTTGAAAATATCAACTTGATTTGGTCGGATAATGGTTTGAACCTAGGAACAAAGTTAGTCTGCGTTTTATAATAAGACGGTACAGCTTTAAATAAGCACGTTGGTTTTAGACGAGCATTTGATGTAAAAGCACAGAATGAATATAAATATTACATACAGAACGGAATCTTCTAAGGTCCCGCGCAGTATGCGTCCCCGTCCCCCGTCCCCGCACCTCTCCCCCGTTCTCGCCTTGTCGAGGCGGCCAGGCGCCCGCATCCGCCCGCTCAACACCCCCGTTTTCAGTTTTTAGTGACATGATTCGTATGTCTAGAGTAATTAAGAGTCCCCTTACCCTAGACTAAAATACAACTTTCCATACAAACGTAGTCTACGTTTTATTTCAAAACGACATGTCCGATTTCGACGAAGTTTGTAATTTCAAAGATATTGCAATTATCTAGGTTAATAACTGGTTTCGAACGGTAAAAATATGAACTTGAAATAGAATATAGTGTTATTTATCATTTTTGACCATCCGTATGGGAAACTTTTAAATCGTTATATTTTCTTTCCAGTTCATAATTTTACTTTAAAAAACCAGTTATAAACCTAAATAATTGCAATTTCTTTACAATTACCAATGTTTACCGGAATCTGACATGTGGTTTCAAAATTAAACGTAGACTACGTTTGTATGGAGAAGTCTAGGGTAAGGGGACTCTTAATGAAATTGGCTTGCAAAGCACTTCTAGGTATCTAAACGAAAAGGTGTCGAGTTCTGACGCGAGCTAAATTAAACCATATCGCTAACGACATTGAGTAGATATTTCTTTGAATTCCTTTGCTGAGTAAGACTTCTGTACGCGAGTATTAGTTCTTATTCTGTGGTACGGGGACGCACATACTCCATTTGGTTAGGTATTTAACTAAATGTAAACAATCTTGACATGTCTTTTTATTAAAATATACACTTTATAAATCAAAAATTCTGCTAATTACAAAGTAAATATGTTATAAATTATAAATTACATAATTACTTTGTAATTTGCAAAGGTATTGATTAATAAAGTGTATATTTTAATAAAAAGACATGTCAAGATTGTTTACATTTATTTAAATACCTAACCAAATGGAGTATAGATCTTCTGTATGTAATACTCATATTAATCTGAGGTAAAAGCCCAAAGTTAAGATGCTAGGACTAGAACTTCAGGCAACATAGATAATAAATAGATTTTATAATCAAAATAACTCGCGGTCGGACCTTACATGCACCTCAGTCACTCTTATGTATATACAAGCTCGATTTGTGTCAATCCAAGACATTGCCCAGTATTTTATTAGTGTTTTTAAAAAGTTTTTACTTTCTTTCTGAGTGAATGCAGGCTATTGCAAGCAATTATTACTAACACGAAATTATTTTAATGTCGTATATGACCGGTTAAGAAACTAATAGCATACAATATAGATCCCTGTTGTTGTTTATTTGTTTATTGTGCAAGTGGCCAACACTGGTGTTCATTTTTCAGGCTGCCTAAAGGCATCTGACATAGCTTGACGGCTGCTTGCGTGCCTTCAGAAGCACGAAGGAGCTCAAGAATTTTTAATGCAAGGGAAAGTTCGTGGCTCGGTGCGGTGGAAAGCGACGCCAGGCATGGCCTGCACTTGGATGGGTGACCACAAGTGGCATAAAAGTTTCTCGAGCTCCTCCGCGCTTCGGAAGGCACGTATATGCCGTTGGTCACGGGTGTTACCATTGTATGGCAGTCATCAAGCTATGTCAGATGCCTTTAGGCAGCCTGAAAAATCTGACACTTTTTTGGCACATTGGCCACTTACACAAACAAAACAAAGTTCGTGGCACTGGTTACTGACGTTTGCCGACCAGTGAACCCATTCTTAAAATTGAACGAATGGTTTTTTGTATGAAAAGCTATTTGTTAAGTGAAACATGATACTATGTATGATAAACAACACTCAGACCAAACCTTTTTTAGGTCTTACGGTTCGAAATATTAGAAATGTTAGATTTAAAAAAAAGGTTTGTGCTAAGTACCGTTCATATACATAAATAGTGTGTTCAAAAGTTTAAAAACCAGTATGAGACAAGGATAATTTATGAAACGAATTTGGTTCACTAACTGGTGATAAGTACAGCTCTTAAGTTCATGTAAAGGCGTTAATCAAACAAGGTCTGGTGAATCAGCTGATACTATTTTAAGGAGAAGTTAATTAGAGCCGGCCCCCAATAGGAGGCAATAATATCAATAAAGACGAATAAGGTAAACTGCATTAGGAGGGACCACGCGACGTGTTTAGTCTATCTCTGTCTCAAAGTTCGGTCCATCTCTGTCACAAACTACGTAACGTAGTTTACGCCCTAATACCTTTCTCATGAACATGTTTTCAATGAACTAGTGTTGCAACCAATAGTATAAAATATTATCGTATCTATCTATCGTGACCTCGGATAACATTAACAATATCTATATAACCATCGATAGTATCGACAGTACTATCGACACTATCTATAGTTTTTAAATAATACTATCTATGGTATCGATAGTAAACTATTTGTATAAAGAACTATGGACAGTATTATCTAATAATATCGATAAATCATAATTGTAATATCGATAGTAAATTAAGCTATAGATAGTTTTTCATACAAAAAGTTAGTTGTATCGATACTATCGATAGTATCGATAATTCTATCCATATTGTAACTGTTTTTCGCGGTCAACTATCGATAGTTATGCAACGCTATAATATACGGAGTCCGTTATTTGTACTATACGTGTTAGTCCAAAAGCAAGAGCACAGAATTAAATGAGTATTACATACAGAACCATCTATCCCCGTTCACCCCTTGTAGAGGCTCGACACTACACAAGGCGAGAAGAGAGACCCTAGGATATTCCGTTCTGTATGTATTACTTATATTTATTCTGTAGCAATAGCCTCCAGAAAAAAAGTAAAAATTAAAAGCGATTGACACAAACAGCGGTCTTGTAACAATAAAATAATAGCATTAAAAATATACAAATACCAAGTATCTTACCCTAAAAATATTCTATACAATGTACAAAAACTGGATATAAAATGTCCTGTTAAATTTCCAACACATGGATTGTACGCACAATTTAGATAATGTTTTTTTAAATGTTTAAAATATAGTGATTGTAAATGTTTTAAAATTTTATGTATTTTTCCTAATTTATATGAAAAAGGCGGAGAATTTGGTAGATATGATAATTATAATTAACATGGCATGTATTGACAAGCTATTGGCATAATTACTCGTTCACTTCACTTTCAATCATATTCATAATTTTTAACTAAATCCTGACTTCAACATCATTCTATAAAACCGATTTTGATAAAATTTCAATGGGACCACCTTACAAATATTTCAGACACCATCCATCTTATAAAAAATGTTATACATCTAGTATAAAACATGGTGCGGATTAACTTTAACACTAGGTTTAAACCATTATCCACCCTAAACAAGTTGACATCGAGCAAAATGACCCTATCTCATCTGTCAATGTCAATTTAATTTGGGCGGATGATCATTTGTTAAGTGTACTCGTAACTCCTATGCCAAAAAGTGGCTCCAAGCACACGTTTTTAGTGGTGCTATGGATGCCATATTTGCTCATATCTGCAAATTCTCTTACCACATATTCGAACCTTTTTTATATAGATTAGACCATTCAATTTAATTTGTAGTCCTCTTAAAAACAAAGTAAAATAGGCTATAATTACATTACAATTTTGAGATCGTACTGCGTAGACTATGTACTCTCGTTTTTAAAATCACTAAAATTAATTCAAATATTTTACCAAAAATTAAAAATGCTCATTCTCTACAAATGTATGATAATTTGATAATACTTTATTTGACCTGGTTTTCGACTTTATACTAGTTATGTAGATATTAGAAGAAATACAGATTTTGAAGCATGTTGATAAATACTTGATGCAGCCCCACTTTTATGAAGAACTTCTTCTTGCCGATTAATATTGGAAACTCAATTGGCCTTTAGAGACTTTTAACTTATTAAGAGAGAGACTTACTTCAGAATAAGGAAGTTTCCCGGGTCAAAAATAAATTATTTGTTACAGTTATACGATAAAACGTCACAAAATAATGTGAATTAGATTGATAATTGGGGAAAAACTGATATTAAGAGCGCTATTTGACGTCATTAGTATTTATTTCATACAAATCCTATATGACAGGTTTGTTTTGACGTTTAGAAAAAGTATCTGATGCAAGTTGTCGCAAACTTCCTCAATAATGTACATATTAACATTTTTATTCAAATGTCACAAGATAATTTATGTGTATTATCTTCGTATGTGTAAAATAATTAACGCAACTTAAAAAAAGTCGGAAAACCAGATCATTATAAACTATTCAAGGAGTTTACTCATAGTAAGTTCATAATGACTATCTACATTACTTTATCATACAAATACAAACATTATGATTGTTCCCTGATGTGAGCACTCATAATTTTTTAATTTTATTTCACAACATAAATATTCGTCAAGTCAATTTTTTCTTTTCACATACTACAAATGTATGTAAAAAATCTCTACGCATTAATTGATAAAAAAATTAAATTGTGAAATATAATTATACTAATGCAATATGGGAGATGTAAATTGGATGGAACTTATTATGTTTAGTAATTATTAGAAATATAAACATACTTCGGCATGTGCTACCTTCTTGTGAAACCTTTGGTACCGTCCGGACCCCTTGGGGTCCTTATGACGAGCACCCCTCGGGGGGGAGGGGATGGAAACACGCCTGCGGGAGTGGCACCTGGTGGGAGCCGCGCTAGAACTTTCCGTTCCTGCTTGTTGCTTTTGGCATTCTCATTGTGACAGTTTTTCGTTTTAGCACTACCACTGTTACTGTTCTGGCTGTCGTTGAGATTGTTTGCTTGAAGTTTGTCTTGCAACCGGCTGAGGCTGGAAAATAAAGTTCAGTTTCTTAATTACAAATATTGTATAAGTTATAAATATAATAAATTCTGTGCTGTAATGACATCAAGTTCATCAAGTCAATTGGTTATAATTTTAAATAAAGGCACCAATGTTAGTTGACAAAATAAAATTAAATAGAATAGATCCTTATAAATGTGAAAGTAACTCTGTCTGTCTGTTACCACTACATGCACCACACCACTGAATTGATTTAGATGAATTTTGGTATGGAGTTTGAAACTTGGGAAATGACATAGGATAGCTTTTATCTCAAAAATCATTCATTAAGCGAATGAAAAGGGGATTGGAACTTTGAATAGGGAATCCTGTTTTGCCATGCAAAAGTAGACTCAATTATAAAGTACTAAAATCAAATAAAGAACTAAATTTAGGTAAGCAAACAAAGTTGCGGGTAAAAGCTAGTAGAATAATAAATTGACCACCAATATCAACAGCTATAAGCACCTCAAATGTATGAAAGTGCACAATATTTTTATTCCTTTGCACCAATATTTAGTACAATATACCGGCTAAATGCATGGAAAAAGAAGTAACCTGAAAGCTTCATAATTCAAAAGTAGCAATTACTGCAGACTTCAGACATTTTATGTCAAGGTCACTTGAAACAACCTTGACACCTAGTGTGACAAGGAAGTTGTGATTTTGAAGTGTTTTGTTTAACTCATTTGTACTGTTGTAGAGTGCCTAATTTTAAGGCCAATTTGTTCGGCATCTTTGATTGAAAGACCAGTAACATTTTGTTGCAAGCAACTGAGCAAATTAATGAATCTACAGTCACAGGTGTGGCGCTTGATACAAGCGAAGTAACATTTGTGGCTACTACTATTACAAATGAACTATACATCTGTGCACAGGGCATTGTGTGAGTTTTAGTGTACAAAGCTGTCAAACACACCCAAGAACAGAGGAGCGGTGCAGGAACCCCATATTGTGAGATGCTGTGAGTTTCCATTCTGTATGCAGTATGTAGATATATAAATCTGTGTTGAAAGTTATAGTGTTATTGAGTATACACACTCAATACTTTATATAAGAGGAATCTTGTTATGTTCTGCATTGACCATAGATGGTTATATGGTTCATACGGGCAGTATGTATGATTGTCAAATGGCAGGAAAGACTGGGCAAATTGACACAAGACAGAAAGGAATGGAAGGGACTGGAGAAGCAGTTTGTTGAAGGGTAATCAGATCTGTAGAGAGGGAAAAATGATTTTTTAAATGGTGAAGTTTGAGTCTGAAAATAAGGCTTGTAATAAGTTGGCTGAAACCTACAATAAATTAGTTTGTTAATGCAGAGGGCTTAACAAGAAACCTGCAGAGAACATGTCAAGTTTTCATTCAACATAAGAAACATATGTCATTACATATGTTATATAGTGATCATTAACACTAATGAATGCAATGAAATATGTAAGTATATGAGTTTTGGCACATTTTTGAATAGAAACTGTTAGTTTAGGTAATTGCGTTACTTTGCTATAAATGGGTTGCTCACATACAAAGACAGCTACTGACCAACATGTTCTGACCCCATCTGGATGTCTCCATTAGGGCAAAACAAAGACTCTAAAACTCATATAATGCCATGCTACCTACCTATTTATATTATGAAAGACACTATTACATGAGTACTAGTAGCTATTCTGTGATACTGTAAAAACACATAATTATGAATGACAGTCAGTCCTGTATCTTCAAAATATCGTGCAGGTATCTAACGACTGGTGTACATAGTACATATAGCTTCTGATCTATGTTATCAATCAAAATTACGTCGTGGTTATGTAAACTTTGCACTATGAATTAAGATAGGTACTCACTTGTCGTCAATTACGTCCTCGGGACTTCGCGCTTCGCCAAGTATTCGGAGGCGGGCTTCTTCATATTCTTTCTGTCTTTGTTCAAACGTCTTTACGGGCCTCGAACGGCTTTCACCATTTAGCTGACCACTCGCAGAAGACGACGGCCGCTTCAAGATTCGAATAGCTGGCTCCGGCATTACGCACTGTGATCCTATGCACGCGTTTTCTTCAACAGTAACCTTGCACCCTTTTAGACTTGTCACAGGCGCGCACTCACTTGACATGAGCTTGATCTTCTGGTCTAGCTGAAACAGAGAAGCTCCAGTGTAAATATATAGGTGGTGTGAAGCGGCCAGGTAGGCAACGGTCAGGGACACCGTATCCAGCGAAACTTACGCCAATTTCGTCCATATCCTCCCAACTTTCACATACGTCAACTTCATCTTGGGCCGCCATGTTGACTAACATTTTTTTTTTAATAATTTTTTTCAATGTTGCCATATTTTCTATGTATCTTTGTAGACATAGGACATAACTTGACAAGAAATTATCGATTTATCGGTAATTGTTCAACCAATAATAAAAAAGACAGGCGTCCATAGGAAACACATCGATTTCTATCCATAGACAAAAACACATGTCTATCAATGTCAGTGTCAACTGTCAAATAAATAGGACCGACCGTACGTGGTTTGGTAATGTTAAGTGTTTTCTAAATTCCTAACCCAGCTCCATGTGATGAAATTTGGACAAAGGATAAATATGACTCTTTTCTTTTAGTTTGTTAATCTACGGTTAGTCCTTTGATCGTGATACAATCAGTATCTAAAGAGTAAAACATACTTTACGATAACAACAACATAACCTAACCTGGTTTCATTCCGTTATACCTAAGCAAATATTTCAAACACAACTCTTATTTTCAGATCATGGCTACGAAACCTTCTTTAGCATCAACTCTCGCGAGTATGAATTCCCTCGATCCTGACTCTTTACAGTTTCTGATGTTCAGTGACGAAGATGTCAGAAAACTTAGTGTGGTGAAAATTACAAATCCTATTTCGTTCGATAGTATGGGCAACCCGACACCAGGGGGTTTGTATGACTCGCACTTAGGGCCTGTGCGGGAGAGGTCCGACTTCTGTGCCACATGTGACAACCCTCTGCTGCACTGCCCCGGACATTTCGGGCACATTGAACTCCCTTTGGTTGTTGTAAATCCCTTGTTCTTAAAAAGTATTTACACATTGTTCCGAATAAGCTGCCTCAAATGTTTCAGAATTCAAATGGATGACAAAATGAAATTCCTTTTGAAACTGCAGCTGCAACTTATTGATGCTGGTTATGTCACAGATGCTCTTAACTTAGAGAACTATTCTGGAGAAGTATATGTAGTTAATAAAGACTCCGATAAGTTAAAGTTTACAAAAGAAATTAAAAAATATCAGAAGCTATTAAAAAAGGTGGACCCAGTAACTGAAGTGTTTCATAACAAGAATACAGACAAATTAAGAGCCAGAATATTAAACAATCACTTCAAATCTATCAATACAGTCAAAAGATGTGCATACTGCGGAAATAAGTTGATCAAAGTGACAACATCTGAAGGCAAGATAATGTACAATTTGAGTGCAGAAGGTGCTGTAGGAAAAGGTATAAAAATATTGATGCCAGATGAAATCAAAAAGTACTGCACGAGTATTGCTGAAAACAATGAAGATATTTTACGATCTTGCCTCCCAGTTCTTAACTACTCAAAATGTAATCCTATTACCGATATATTTTTCATGACCCTGGTTCCAGTGCTTCCTCCTTGTGTAAGACCATGCAATGTGCTACAAGGTGAACTGACAGAACATGCACAAACAAATGTTTACAAAGCTCTCATGAATCATGCTTTTGGTGCCAGAACTGTGTTACATGTTTTAGCTTCCGAAGACCAGCAGAAGGCAATAGACCAACTAGATGCTAAACCTAGGTACCTTTATCAAAATATTCTGGGTAGCACCCCTGCTGAAAAACTGCATATCGTTTGGCAAGATATGCAAAGAAGTGTCGGACATATACTCAGTTGCGATTCTCAGGGATTGACTAGTTTAGGCCTGAAACAGATTTTAGAAAAGAAAACTGGTGTTATCAGAATGCATATGATGGGTAAAAGAGTCAACTTTGCAGCTCGATCTGTAATCACTCCAGACCCAAATGTAGACGTTGATGAGATAGGTGTACCTGATGCTTTCGCTAGGAAGCTCACATACCCAGTTCCAGTCACTGAGTGGAATGTCGATGAACTTAGAAAGATGGTCATAAATGGCCCGAATGTGCACCCAGGAGCCGAAAAACTAGAATTAGAAAATGGTAGAACAGTACGAATTCCGGCAGATTCAATTCAAAAGAGAAAAAGTTTAGCTAAAAGACTACTCACTCCAGACGAATATAAAACCTCGGGTCTTAAGACTGTACACAGACATTTGGTGAATGGCGATATCATGATATTGAACCGACAGCCCTCCTTACACAAGCCCAGTATGATGGCCCATAGAGCTAGGATCCTCAAAGGAGAGAAGACACTTAGGTTGCACTATGCAAATTGCAAATCTTACAATGCTGACTTTGACGGTGATGAAATGAATGCTCATTTCCCTCAGAATGAAATCGCTAGAAGTGAAGCTTATAATATCATGTCTGTTCGAAAACAATACCTTGTACCCAAGGATGGTACCCCTCTGAGTGGTTTGATCCAAGATCATGTGATATCAGGAGTAAGAATGTCCCTTAGAGGAGTATTTTTCGGAAAGGCAGACTATCAACAATTGGTATTCCAAGCTTTATCAAACCACAGAGGTGAAATTAAATTACTTCCACCAACAATACTAAAACCAAAGCAGCTATGGTCCGGTAAGCAGGTTCTGTCTACAATTATAATTAATAACATTCCAAAAGGGAAATCATATCTTTCAATAACTGGTAAAGCTAAAATTAGCTCCAAAGCCTGGTTAAAAGAAAATCCAAGGCCTTGGAAAGCTGGAGGAACACCATTCACTAGTGATAATGTCATGTCAGAAGCTGAAGTTATCATAAGAAATGGAGAATTACTTTGTGGCGTGTTAGACAAAACTCATTATGGAGCAACACCCTATGGTTTGGTACACTGTATGTATGAATTATATGGAGGAGATAGCTCTAGTGCACTACTAAGTTCTTTTTCTAAAGTCTTCACATTTTACTTGCAATGGATTGGATTTACACTTGGTGTAAAAGATATTTTAGTTGTTGATGAGTCTGACAGCAAAAGAGACGACTATATTTTCCTAGTTAGAGATGCAGGTAGGATTGCTGCTATAAAAGCTACAGGTTTGCCTATGGACACAGATGATGGCAAACTAAAAGATAAAATAGGAGAAATGTATACTAAAGATCCGAAATTCAGAGCAAATTTGGACAGACAGTATAAGACCATGCTTGACTCGTACACAAACAATATAAACAAGGTGTGTCTCTCTGAAGGATTGCTTGAGAAATTCCCATACAACAATCTTCAATTGATGGTGCAATCTGGTGCTAAAGGTTCCACAGTAAATACTATGCAGATATCTTGCTTGCTCGGTCAAATCGAGTTGGAAGGTAAAAGACCGCCGCTCATGATATCAGGCCGCTCATTGCCTAGCTTCCCACCTTACGACATCTCGCCAAGAGCAGGTGGGTTCATAGATGGAAGATTTATGACAGGAATACAACCACAAGAATTCTTTTTCCATTGTATGGCTGGGCGCGAAGGTCTTATCGATACTGCCGTTAAGACCAGTCGTTCAGGTTACCTTCAAAGATGTTTAATTAAGCATCTAGAAAGTTTAAGCGTTGGATATGATCACACTGTTCGCGACTCAGACGGAAGTGTCGTCCAGTTTGCCTATGGAGAAGATGGCCTAGATGTTCTTAAATGCCAATATCTAAAAAAAGAACAATTTAAGTTTCTTGATGAAAATTCTGACGCCGTTATGCCCGAGAGCGCTATAAACATGCTCAGAGACGAAGCTGATGCGAAAGGCATTAAAAAAGCCCATAAATCTTTAAAGAAATGGAAGAAGAAAATTGGCAGCCCCTTCCAAAAGGAGAGGAGAAGTGGTTTCGTCCAATTTTGTGCTCAAGCTAAGCAGGACATTGCACTCGAAGAAATGCCAACAGATCAGACTAGAGATCCGTATTATTGGGAGCTGGAGAAAATATGGCGTTCTCTCGACGAAGATGACAGAAAACAGTACGAACGGAAGTCTTGTCCTGATCCTATAGTCGGTAAATATTCCCCAGAATATAAACTTGGAGTAATAACTGAGCAATTAGATAGCCTTATACAGGATTACTTGAAAAATCGCAAAGTCAATATGTACGATGTGTATACTGAGAAAGAAAAGTTTGTGGAAGTAATGAATGCCAAATACTTAGCATCTTTGGCAGCGCCCGGTGAACCAGTCGGGTTGTTGGCTGCGCAATCTATCGGTGAGCCTTCCACTCAGATGACACTGAACACTTTCCACTTTGCCGGTCGTGGTGACATGAACGTGACCTTGGGTATACCACGTCTCCGAGAAATCTTGATGACTGCATCTGCGAAGCTAAAAACTCCTAATATGGATATTCCATTCCGTAGTGAGGTTCCAGACGTACAAAAGAAAGCGGAGCGTCTTCGGCAGAAGTTAAATCGAGT
The DNA here is from genome assembly GCA_963555685.1 of Acrobasis consociella. Taxonomy (NCBI): domain Eukaryota; kingdom Metazoa; phylum Arthropoda; class Insecta; order Lepidoptera; family Pyralidae; genus Acrobasis; species Acrobasis consociella. The sequence goes on from OY743118.1 coordinate 4,614,073, forward strand.
AACAGTAGCGGATGTTTTAGAAAAGGTAGACGTGGATTGCGAGTTGGTGATTCATCCAGAGAGACAGTTGCGGACCACGATGAGGTTTACGTTCTTGCCTCACTCGCAGTACAAAACGCAGTATGCAGTGAAGCCGCCGCAAATTATAAAGCATATGGAGAATAATTTTTTCGCGGAGATGTTTACGGTAGTGAGGAAGCAAGCGAAGGCCACTGCTGGGGTGGTGTGGGCTGCGGAAAAGAAGGAAAAGCGACGTGCAGTTGCAAAAGAAGATGACGACGAAGCAGAAGAGCCTTTTGCTCCCGCGGAGAAAGTCAATGTTGACGTTGACGACAGCTCCGACGATGAGGCACCTAACGAAGACGACGACAATACCGATGTAAGTTTCGTCGCAAATTACCTATTTTTTCTTTGTAAAAAAAATACTATTATGATGGAAGCATAATCAAGCGCAACAAATGACATATAACGTCATAGCAAACATCAGCCGAAAGTTGATGCTGCGTCATGTGGTTCAGCGGATGCGTTAGTGGACTGTAATAGGTAATGAAATGATATATGTAGGCCTGCTCACCTGATCAGAAACACACACTGGAACTTTCAGGCTGCAGCCTTACACTTTTAGCGATGCGGGTGTTGTGCGCGCCGATGTTGCGATCAGACTGAAATCTTCTTTCTTCTTGACAAGCAGGCCATAGATGAGAATGAGATGAACGAAAGAGTATATGATGTAAGAAGGGCGATATGGCGTGAACATCCTCCCCGGCCTTGACAATGCGTAGCGTTTCAAGAAGTCAAGAAAGCAAGAAGATAAATAAATGCGTGAAAGCGAAAAAGAGTAGGATTAAGTTGAGAATCAAAGCGTTGAGAGTAATAAATGAATTTACTGAGAAGGAAGTGGATAAAATTTTACCACTGACCGCTTAAGGAAACAATGATGAAAAGTCCTTAAATACGGAATATAAAATAGCAAAGCAGTAAAGCGAGATAACATCATGTTATTGATGCGTTAAAATAGTTAAATATTATTTTCATAATAACTAGCCACTTTTGTCTTGTTTGCAAGATATGTAAATATAACTTACATCTTTCTTAAAATAAGCAAATTTTTAAAATAATTGTTTTCTAAAGCGTTAGACCATCGGAATAGTTTAATTCAAAAATTAGAGACAATATCATAAAACGCGTAAGTTATTTATTATATATTAAAGCGAGCGGAATTAAATTTTTTATTCAAGCGAGAACAACACTGTTGTATCACATCACCCTAAAATCTTTCAGTTTGTCTATGTTACTCTTGAAGGGCAATGCATTGCCCAATGCAACACAGTGACAACCCATGCGTTCACGTAATATTATAGAAGAAGGTTTTTCCTCTAGTTCTTTGTCTTTGTGTCTAGAGAACCTTCCAGAAGGTACTTCCTCAAGCTTACAGAATAGAGGTAGATTTTTCTGAAGCGATTCATCAACATTTAACTTATTAAACAATGTATACGATGTATGGGAATGCGAAGAATTAGAAGGTTGAGACGCGTCTGGTATAATGGGAACTTCTCCCATAAAAACATAGCCAAAGACTGTTTCTATCGCTGGAGGTGCAGGTGGAACGATAATCCTACCACTCATTAATATATGCGGAAACAGTTGTGCTCCTAGAAGCAAATCAATGTCACCTGGCGTATGCCATACGGGATCGGCTAGCGGTACATGGACTAAATGCTGAACTATATTAGCGTCCACCTTATTACTTGGTAAGGGATCCGTAATTTTATTCAATACAAATGCGGTTGTATCTAGGTAATAATTTGAGTTATTATGAGCGTATAAACGTACTTCTACGTATCCTAGAACAGTTTGAGAAACACTTCCGATACCTTTTATGTAGGAGTTCGGTAAATGAATAATCTTTAAATTCAAGCGTTTACAAGAAGCAAGCGTTATTATGTTATTTTGCGAAGCGTTATCAAGAAGACATCTGACAGTATGCATTTGTTTGTTTCCACCTTCCACCTTTACTTGCGCAGTTGACAATAAAATAGTTGTCTGGCATGTATTTCCATTTCGTGCGCACAGTGACATCGCAGCGCTGACAACTTCACTAGCGGGTGATTCTTTTATAGTAGCAGGTTGTTCATCAACGGCAGTAAGCGATGTATTAGAAGGCAAGGAAGAATGAGTGTCATGCATATCATTAGTTTTTTGATTTTCAATATGATGTAGAAGCGTATGATGACGTTTGCCACAAGTCTTACATGAATGACTCGATTTACATTTAGCGGTATTGTGCATTAAACTTAAACAATTGATACATCCGCGTTTCTTTTTAACGAAATTTAAGCGATCTTCATTAGACATATTTATAAATGCGTCACAAAAGTATAATTGAGAATGCGTTATATCATTACACAATGCACACCCAGTTTTCGGCCTGCTAGTTAGCAATGTTTGAGACTGAAGTATGATTGGACGGTTTAGGTTAGACTTATGAGCGTGCTCACCCGAGCCCCGTGTGCTGCTTAGGTCAGCGAAAGTGTTATTATTATTTACATGAAACATGCGCGAAACATTAGAAGTGCGATCTAAAATTTTAACTTGTCCTTTTATAAATTCGGAAAACTCCTTATATGAAGGTATTTCTTTATCGCGGAAATGCATTTCAAAAGCTTGTGCGATATTTGGATCAAGCTTGCGTAAGGCAATCGTTAAAAACATAAAATCTTTTAAATCCTTAATTTGCAACTGTTCAAGCGCTGAAACTGCCGCAGAATAGGATTCTATGAAATTGTTTAGCGAAGCGGAGTTATTAAGAGCGGGTTTAATATTAAGTAAAAGCGATAAGTAGTGAGAGCCTAACGCACGCTTGTCCTGATATTTACTAACAAGGCTATTCCAAATGCTTTGGTAATTTTCAGCGGAAGGCACAATTCCATCAGTTATTTTAAGAGCGGAACCCGTAAGTTGGCCTATTAAATAATGAATTCTGTGCCCATCAGTCAAATCTGGATTATCGTGAATACTAGCTTTAAAACATTCATAAAAAGAAGGCCAAGATTCTATACACCCATTAAACTGTTTTAAAACCAATGGCGGTAGTTTAATATTAGGGCCCAGTGTAATCTCACTCTTAGTATCCTTATGACCACTGTCTTTATTATTAGAAGTTAAAAGAAGCGATCTGAATCTCTGAACACGAGCATAAATTTCTTCAAAGGAAGTAAGCGGTCCATAATTGGGCGTATATTCATTATTATTTTCTAAAAGAATTTCATTTATTTTATCTAAATTAAAAATGAAATCTGCACGAATTGTAGGCAATGTCTCAGTATCAGCGAGAAACGATTCCGATGATCGTAAACCTTCTATACCAGATATGGTTTTCGATCTGTCATGTAATTGCGTAATATGAGCAAAATACGCCTCATTTTTAGCAGTTAGTAATTTAACTTTAGTTTCCATTTTTTTTACAATTAATAGAAGCGGTTAAATAAAAGCAGAACAAAGAAAAGCGAAAGAAACTAAATTTAAAAACAAAGACAAAAGCGGTTTTATTATTTGTGAGAAAATAGCCTTATAATGTTTACATGTAAAACAGGCCTTATATATGACGGCGGTTTGAAACATATGATATGTTCAAATTTTCAAATTTCAAATACGAAACAAATGGAAAATTAAAATGTCAATTGGATGACTGACAGAGAAAATGACAATCAAATCAATCGATAAAAATTACAATAGGTATGCGAAAATGCGAAAATAGAAAATATGAAAATGCGAATGCGAAACTGGGATAAAATAGTGGGATATGCGGGATAGTATAGCGGATAATCCGGCTCGAAGGACCAAAAATGGTTCAGCGGATGCGTTAGTGGACTGTAATAGGTAATGAAATGATATATGTAGGCCTGCTCACCTGATCAGAAACACACACTGGAACTTTCAGGCTGCAGCCTTACACTTTTAGCGATGCGGGTGTTGTGCGCGCCGATGTTGCGATCAGACTGAAATCTTCTTTCTTCTTGACAAGCAGGCCATAGATGAGAATGAGATGAACGAAAGAGTATATGATGTAAGAAGGGCGATATGGCGTGAACATCATGCGACAATCAATTTAGGTAATAATTGCGTATTTTGGTGAAAAATAAATTATTTGGTACTCTTAAGATACATACATTTGTTTCTTTTTTCTTTGTCTTTAGGTATATTGCTTATATCGCAACGCTTACATTGACTAAGCAGCTAAGCAATTTTTAATTTCTGAATTTCAGGCAAAAATCCGAAAGAAGAGAACGGAAGAACAAGAATACGAAGACCCCGAGTCAGGGGAGGAAGAAAAATCTGACGATGAAGTGGAACTGGTTGACGAACCGGCAGAAGAAACGAACACAGAAGAAACGAACACTGAAGAAAAAGCCCCAGAAGCCGAACTTAGTGCTAAAGAACTTCAAGCCATGAGCGATGTCGTATCCAGCGTAAAAGAGGCAAAGAACTACTCTTACGATACTAAGAATCACATGTGGTGCGAACTCACCGTTATGTTCCCTATTGCTTTTCTCAAAGTTGATTTGTCTCAAGCAGTTCGCGACTCAGCCGCCAAATCAGTCCTCCATGAAGTCAAAAACATCAAACGCGCCATCACCAATAAAGAAAAAGATGTACTGTACATCAAAACTGAAGGTATTAACATCTTACAGATGTTCAAATACAATCATTTGCTAGATTTGAATAAATTGTACAGCAACGATATCCACGCCATAGCAAACACGTATGGAATAGAAGCGGCGAATAAGGTTATTATAAAAGAGATACAGAATGTGTTTAATGTTTATGGGATTGCGGTGGATCCTAGGCATTTGACGTTGATAGCTGATTATATGACTTTTAACGGCGTGTTTGAGCCGATGAGTAGGAAAGGGATGGAGGCGTCGACGTCTCCGTTGCAGCAAATGTCTTTTGAATCCTCTCTGATATTCTTGAAAGAAGCTGTGTTAAATGCAAAGAAGGATAATATTCGCTCGGCGACGAGCTGTCTGATGGTGGGCCAGCCGTGTCGCATGGGCACCGGAGCGTTCAGCCTGCAACATTGCAGTCAAGTTAAATCTGTTTAGTGAAGTAAGTGAATTTCCTTATTTCCTATTTTACAAGTTGTACATTAATACTTTGTTACGCAACCTTTTGTTTTATTATTTACGTTTCAGCCGCCTCGCATCTCGCCGCGTACGGTCGTGAATCACAGTTGCATGCAAATATGAACTGAAATTCCTGTTTACACATTTCGATTTCCTTTGCCGCATTGTGAAATGCCGACGGACCCGGCCCGGTGCGAGAGGATCGTTCTGAATTGTACCTTATCTTTATATTTATGAGTATACATTATGTAAAGCACCTGATAGCGGATGAAAACTTGTAATGATTTTGATCTAATGTAATATGCTTAGAGTTATTTCTCTTACCATCTAGCCCAGCGTGGTGATTTTGGTCAAATTCTCCTTTATTGTAAAAGGCCTTTAGTTCAGCAGTGACTGTATTACATATATTACTCCTAGGGTTCCGCGCAATATGCGTCTCAGTCCCCCGTCCCCGCACCTCTCCCCCTTTCTCGCCTAGCGTATGGAAGAACACACACACATTGCCGTGTGCGTGGATGTATAGTTTCGTTTGTAGTAGTAGTAGACATAAATGATACTCCACTCCTAAGAGGAGCCATATCTGTGCAAATAGTATAAAGTATAAATCAAACAACAAAATGATTCTCATAACATTTTTGTATTTCTTCAACGTTTTATTTACATTTTACAAGATGGGCTTATACAAAAATGGCGGTACCCAATATCAGTTTTACAAAATTAAATCGGTATCAAAGTTCAAAGTGCGTTCAACGCTCCTTTACTTTTACAAGGCACACTTCTAACATGTCACAGACGAGTGCAGTAATTATATTACTTATTAATTTGTAATTTATAACAAACAGTAAATAGGAAGCTCAAAATCTACTAACTAAACAAAGATACCATAGACAAAGTCAGGCTTACTATACACGTTCATTTGAAATAAACTAGTTGCCATTTTGGGAGCCAAAAAGTCATTGACCTTAAACCTTGTACAATCTATAAAATGTCGCGCACACACGTCTAACGATGATCTTAAGATATAAAGACATGATCGATTCAATGGCCGTTTTTGATGTTGTTATTGACAACTATTGAGTATGAGACCATTGTAGTTTTAAACAAGGACCATGAAAAAGATACATTGCAAGTTTTAAGATTGTTAAAAGGAATGAGCGACAGGAATTTGGGACTTAACATCCGAAAGCAAACACATCATTGACGCAAAACTATGACAAGGGAAATTGAAATTTATGAAATTACTTCGTAACACCCAATTTAATTTGATTTCGTCGGGAAAACATTGCGTATTCTTTCAAGTTATGGGCCCAGATCTTGGGATACTTTTGCTCAAACTATGTAGCAGATGTGTGCAGCTTTACATTTCATAGTTTGTCAGCTATGTCTATGGTTTCTTCGTCATCAACAGGTCTTTATGTCTCCACTGCAGGAGCACGACCCTCCCTGTACTACCAGGGCCATATTGGGCCATAGTAGCCAGAGAATTTGGCCTACACTCTCCATGCTGGCCAGACAGGTTGGAGAGGGCTCATGATGTTTGAGGGCTAAGGTTTCTTAACATAACATTAACCTAAACTTAAAACAGAATGATCACATTAGCTCCTGGGCTTGCAGCGCCTTATGACGTCACATAAATTACAACTAATATATAAATACAGTAGTCTTAATCAAATAAAACATATTTAAAATTCTTATCTAATGCAACAAATCGCTTCAAGCGAAATTAATAACAACACAACATTACCGTTTGGCACTAACTCACCTGATAATTTTATTTTTTAAATAATGTGCCCAAATTACATTTTAAAATCGATTTAAATTGTCATTGAGCAGTTTAGTCTGTGAATATCAGAACAATTTTGTCGGCTATTCGAGATAATAATGCAAATTCCAAATGCAAATTCTGAAACGATGGCACTATTCCAAAGACAAAACAAATGACACAATTTTTATAGTCACTGGCAGGACGGTAACATTTCATACCCTTGGACCCGAGTTTCCCTTTTATTCATCACAAAGCGGCTTAGTTAAATAAAGACAATACTTTTATGGTACCTAATTAAAGTTATCTAATTAATAAATATCGCAACGAGTCATTGAAAAGTCTATCCGATTGGAGTGCCGCGTTAACTTTACCAAGTTTATCACAGCCCTGTTGATGTGCGTTCTTCAAATTAAAAAGATAGAAGATTGATACAACGATTTAAAACCTACCGTCAGTGGTACCATTTTTGAAAGGCTGAGTCACTAAACGGATTTTTGTATGAAAAAAACCATGAGTTTAGTAACTCAGCGTTTCAAAAATGGCACTTCAGGCCTAGAATATCACGCAATGTTAGGCAGTTGTCTCGGTTGTCGTTCTTTCGCACGAGTCAGAAATGTAAACTCATTAATTCAAACAGAAAGAAAGAAAATATAAACAACTAAGAGACAGTCATAACAAATTATGCGTTATTGTTCTAATTTTAAATCGAAAGTAGTTATTTTTATAGTTTATATTCTATATAAGATGAAGATGTAAACAGTGAACAAGTATTAAAACATATATACAGCTACCTTCATACCTCATCTAACAAATAGCCAAAACTCCAATCGGATTTCGAACGCTAAACAAACATAACGAATCTAATTTAATAAAAAAAGTTAAAATTAGGATAGAAAGCTCGAATAAAGAATGGACATCAGTAATCTATAACCCTACAATAGAAAGGATTTAATCGGCGAAAATTATAATAAAAAAATTTATTAACTGCCAGTAATGTTTGTAGAGCGTTGCAAACTTTTTAATGCCCGTTATTGCGCGGTTTCCGCCTGTTCTTGGTTCTTTGCCGCCTTTTTCTCGATTTTGGCGGCTTTCTTGTCGGCCGCTTTCTTGGCAATCGCTTCGTCTTCCGCGGGATTGTCCCAATCCTGTCTTCGGCCAGACCCGAAGATGTTGTAGAATGTCGCACAGAAAATGTAGATGCCTCCGGCGATGTAGAACACTATCCTCCATTGTGCTTGTGTGGGCTGGAACACAAAGAAAAATATTGTGAAGAAAAAAAAATATTACCTTAACAAATAGCCCGACTGTATTGACAAAGAATAGGTACAGGAGTCTCAATGAGCAAAGAAATTCAAAGAAATATCTACTCAATGTGGCTAGAGATATGGTTCAATTTCGCTCGCGTCAGAACACCTTTTCGTTTAGATACCTAGAAATCCATCCACACAAGATAAATTCATTCTAAGTACTCTAGACAAACGATTCATATCACTGAATTTTCTACTCCGGAGAGCTTACTGATCTAAAAAAATTACTGTTGAAAGTAAACAAACGACAAATGTAGAGGTCATTAGCCTCTTTTGACTAGCTAATTGACGCCTATTGTATAATATTAAGGTAAGTGGCAGTAAGTAATCTTATTTAGACAAGACCTTCTGTTCCGTTGGCAGCTAGTATTTATTTATATTGTATTCAGCATAAGGTCTTTTTAGTCTCCACTGCAGGAGCATGACCCTCTCTGTACTACTAGAGCCATACTTGGCTAGAGCAGCCAGAGGATTTGGCCTATACTCTCTACGCTGGCCAGACGGGTTGGAGAGGTCCTATTGATGTTTACATGCTTTGTTTAGCATGTATTTCCTAATTCGCCTTCTACGACATCCAACTCCAAGACCTCCCGTGTCTTGGAGTTGCCCTATTCTACTCTGCCGGAAACCACACACCGCGCGCATAGTAACAATGAAGTCTATTTTCGTTGTATTTTACTTTATCTTTCGGTAAGTTACTAACCTAAAAATTTAACTGCTAAAAGTAAACAAACGACAAATGTAGAGGTCATTAGCCTATTGACTAGCTAATTGACGCCTATTGTATTTATATTGTGTTATGATAATAAAATAATGACTCACCCTGCCCTCAATGATGTATCCAGCTACGATGGGCGCCAGGAGACCAGTCAAGTTGGCCAGACAGTTGGTGAACGCCATTAGGATACCGGCGAAACGCGGTGACAGGTCTAAGTGGTTCACCTGAGAAAAATAGGAAAGTATGAATGATAAAGCACTGATGTTAGTAAAATTTTTTTAAACCAATCAAAGTGGGAGTAATTAAGGGTCGAGACTTAATTGGATAGATAACTGGGTCAAAAATAAATTATTCGGTATTTTTCATAAAATAAAACGTCACAAAATAGTGTCACTTTTCATTGATCATAGCCATTTTCAACATGATTTTAGACTGATAAGCTATTTGACTTTGAAATTTTTTGTTTTGACGTTTAGAAAAAAGTATCTGATTTGACTTGTTACATCTAGCAGATATGCTAACATCTTTCTTTTCGGAACAAAATTGAATTTCTGAAGAAGTGCTTACCTTGAAACCAGAGTAGATACCACCGTTGAGACCCACACCGATGGCTAGTATGGCCACAGTAGCGGCAGGGTTGCATCCTGTGTTGGCCGCTACGAACAGACCGATGGCCGGACCGTATTCACCTAGAAATGATAAAAATAATATAAGTTACAGTACCAATTAATATTTTGGTTGCTTTGAACTAAGCTGTAATTTAATATTTAAAGCCTAGGTTATTAACCCCGACAAAAAAGAGGGGTGTTTGATGTCTGTCTGTCTGTGGCATCGTAGCGCTATGGGTGGACTAATTTTGATGCGGTTTTTAATATTTATATTTTTTTCTAGTTGTACCCGCGGGATTCGCTCCCCGGTGGGAATTTCGGAATAAATAGTACCCTATGTCCTTCCCCGAGTCTCAAACTATGTCCATACCAAATTTCATCCAAATCGGTTTAGTAGTTAAAGCGTGAAGAAACAAGCAAACAAACAAATATACAAACTCACTTTCGCATTTATAATATTAGTAGGAGAAGATATAATACGCGACATCTAGAGTAAACAGAACTTTAACTTACAGTCACTAAGGTAGAAAATCACTCACCGATACTGTTGATGATCTTCCTGACTTGCGTGTGGTTCAACCTTCCGCTGGACAGCATCCAGTCGGCTACCACGGAGATGAACATTGAGAACAGCCACATGCAGAGGTACGGCAGCGCTGACACGAAACCGTTCTGTAAGGGAACATTATTTTATTATAAATTAATTTTAATGGTATGACCGCTTCTTGATTCCTCATTTCAAAACAGTATTTCATCATCAGGTCTTTTTTTGTCTTCACTGCAGGAGCACGACCCTCTCTGTATTACCAGAGCCATACTTGGTCAGACCAGCCAGAGGACTTGGCCTATACTCTCCTTGCTGGCCAGACGTGTTGGAGAGGTGTGTATGTCCCCCGCGGAAAAGTATCGAATAATAATTGTTGAGTATACTAAATCTTTAGTTTATAGCTGCCTTCAAATGTTTATCGATAAATGAAATTTGTGTATTCAGTAATTTTTGAGAAATTCGTCAAAAACATATTCCGCTAGGGAAATGTTTCTCTGGCGGAATTTTGTCTGGAATCCAGAATTCAATTAGTAGAGCAATTAATGTATCATAAGAGGCAAATGTTTATGTACAAATGGACTTTATATGTCATAGGCCTCCGAAGTTATTCAAAATTCCGCTGGGGAAATGTTTGGCCTTTTGCTAGATCTCCCAAACGGTTTGGAATATAGTCCTGATTTTTTTTACACATATTGCTATTAATTTGTTTATAACATCTGTAAAAACAGAATTTAAAAAAACACAACCACTTACGAATAATAAATATAAACATAAAAGTAGGTATTTTGGTTCTAGTGGCTTAACTAAGGGACATAGGGAAAAAGTTTAAGTGTCGATTTATGTATTAAAACTGCCTCCAACATCTGGGAAAGTACGTTTGTAATAGAGTTAGTATTAAAAAAGATACAACAAAAAACAATGTCTAACTGACATTTTGATTTTGAAACGGTCTATTGGACGAGTATTATATTATGTGACAAGTTTTAACTAATTCCAATATTTAATGTATTAATTCAACTATCCGTACTCCAATAACTAGCCCTATCGAATAAGTAATAAAGGAAATATAGTAAAAAAACCAGCAATACTTAAAACTTTGTTATAAACCGACCAATTTCGGGTGGCATCCAAAATTGGTCGGTTTATAACAAATATTGAAGTGTCGCTGGTTTTTTTACTATATTTTCTTTATTGACGATTGGATTAAGCTAATTATTGAAATATGGATAGTTGAATGAATACATTAAAGATTGGAATCAGTCAGAACTTGTAACATTATATAAAACTCGTCCAATAGACCGATTCAAAATCATAATGTCAGTAGAAAATTATTTTTTGTTGTATCTTTTTTAATACTAACTCTATTACAAACGTACTTTCCCAGATGTTGGAGGCAGTTTTAATAGATAAATCGACACTTAAACTTTTTCCCTATGTTCCTTCATTAAGCAACTAGAACCAAAATACCTACTTTTATGTTTATATTTATTATTCGTAAGTGGTTGTGTTTTTTTGAATTCTATTTTTACAGATGTTATAAACAAATTAATAGCAATATGTGTAAAAAAAATCAGGACTATATTCCAAACCGTTTGGGAGATCTAGCAAAAGGCCAAACATTTCCCCAGCGGAATTTTGAATAACTTCGGAGGCCTATGACATATAAAGTCCATTTGTACATAAACATTTGCCTCTTATGATACATTAATTGCTCTACTAATTGAATTCTGGATTCCAGACAAAATTCCGCCAGAGAAACATTTCCCTGGCGGAATATGTTTTTGACGAATTTCTCAAAAATTACTAAATACACAAATTTCATTTATCGATAAACATTTGAAGGCAGCTATAAACTAAAGATCTAGTATACTCAACAATTATTATTCGATACTTTTCCGCGGGGGACATACACACGTTGGAGAGGTTGATGTTTATATGCCTTGTTTAGCTTATATTTCCTAAGTCGCCTTCTACGACATTCACGGGAGGACTTGGACCCTATTTAATTCTGCTGGAAACCACACGGCAAAAATTGTTTGATGAGGTGATAATACCTCTACGGGTAAAGCCATGGCTAATTACCTCGAAACTTTTTAACACAACTAACAAAAACCTAAAACTAAGTTACGAACAAGGGTAATTCGAAATTGAGAAATTATAAGTGCAAACTTTTGAATTACACATCTTTCTAATAAAGATAAGTGTTAAGATACTATTTTACAATTATTCGTAATTGGAGAAGAGTCATCCCGATTTATCCTTCAACAATATATATATAAACGGGCCGCAATAGTCCATTCCGGCCAACGAGAATGAACCGGCTTTATGTATCTGGACACGCGAGGTGATTCAATCAACCAATTGACTCTACATGAACCCGGGACCTCCCACAATAGACATGATTAATGGCTCGAACATTCTGTACTCTAGACATTGAATGCGAAAAAGCCTGCATTTTACTGACTTCGATATCACACGGCAAGTTTTTTGTGAACCTACAAAATCACCAGAACTATGAGGTGGAGATATATGAGGTATCTAAACATGCTTACCGACGATGGTGATTTTGCTGTTTTACGAACGTCCTAACATCTACCCTCTTTTGGGATGTAGCATTTTACTTACATCCTTGATAGAGAAGTGGAGAACTTGTCTCATGAAGGTCGGCAGCTCGGTCATCAGAGTCTCGTAGCCGTAGTTCTGCCCCATGTGCGCCAACATGATCGCCCAGAACGGCATCGACGTCAGAATCTTGCCCCATGGGATTGGTGGTGACTGGAAATACAAGAAACAGAAAAAATAAGTTTTCATAAAATAATTTAAAGGTAATCTTATATGCCTTACAATTTTTAAATGTTAATTATCACCACATTTACTTAACTAGCAGTGTAGTTCGCTATAAAAACAGGCGCTATACTCACGCTAGAGCCGGCGTTGCCCCACAGCGAGCTAAGAATATATTTCCTCTCGTTCTCCTTGATCCGTTTGCACTGCTCCGGGTCTTCAGAGACGAGGAACAGGAACGCCAGGCACCACACCGTGCCAACGAGGCCGAACACGTAGAAGATGGACGGCCAGCCGCCGGCGAAGCCGTACGCTGACAGCAAGCCCGAGAGGGGCATGGAGATAACTGTGCCGAATTGGGCTCCTGGAAACAGATTGAAAAGAATTAGGCAATTCTCACATTGCCCCGCACTACGCAGCGTAGCGCTTGAATGCGTTGCTTGTAAGTATCTCCGTTTGTATAGAAAACACGCACAGTCCAACATACTGACACCGCGTCCCCGCGCGTCGTTTTTGTGTGGCGGTTCCGCACTACGCAGCGGGGCGCGGTGCAGTGTGTTTATCGCCTTACGGTTTACTGGATCGTTTAGGTTCAATTGACAGGCTTATCTTCAAACCGAATTAAGATCTATGGGTTGATATAAAGCCTAATTTCGTTTGTTATGCAAACGCGAAAACAAATAAGCAGTTGCTTATTTGTTTTCTCTCAGACGACCTGTGCAAGTTTGCAGGAAGGCGCTGGATGCTGGCCGCTTCCGATCGGTCGTTTTAGAAATCCTGGGGGAGGCTTGTGTCCAGCAGTGGACTTCCTGTGGCTGATATGATGATGATGATTTGTTTTCTCAATTCGTTACGTCAAGCCAGAAAAGTTTATTGCAGAATAGAAATAGGTATCTTTTGAAGTAGTCGCTTGCTTAGACAGGAAAAATAAAAATAAAAAGAATATAACAGTTGCTACGGAAGAGGGACAAACCAAAAAACATAGAAAATAATTCAGTATAAAATTACTTACCGGCATATACAGCTGCTCCCATCCGACTTCTTTCATTGGGTGGGATCCACTTAGCCAACATAGCGTGAGAGCACGGTACTATTGGACCCTAAAAGAAAAGACTTCGCTTAGTACCCCTGTTTTTCTTAAATCAAGAAAGCATTAGAAATTTTTCACGAAGATGTTACTAAACTATAAACATCCAAACACTAAGGGAATATATTTATAAAACCGCCCAACGCTTACCTCGCCCAAACCTTGGATGAATCGGACTAGGATGAGCCACTCAACTCCGGCCTCCGCGGCGACGGGCACCAGAAGGCCGAACACCGAGTTGATAAGCATGCCCACTCCGAGGAACAGGCGGGCTCCATACCTTTTAACAACGGTCAAACATAAGAATTGGCTCAAGAGCTGAAGTATGCTGGTGATTTAATAACATTTTGCCAAATAGGCTTTAAAAAATAGGTGTCGTCTATGTAGCTTTCATCCTATTTACACAAAGAACATATATGTGGTGGATTGGTTTTCAGCATATTTACGTGATCGGCAGCAATCGGTTCGTTTAGACCGCGACCTGTCGGACTGGAAAAATCTTTCTTTAGGTGTACCACAAGGTGGCATTTTATCACCCTTGCTTTTTTCTCTCTTTATTAATCTACTTTCTTCTACGCTTGGCTGCTCTTACCATTTTTATGCTGACGATCTCCAAATTTATGCACAGTCATCAGTAGATGATATTAACACGTGTGTAGCTAAGATAAATTCTGCCTTGTCCTCAATTTTGTGCTGGTCTGACAATTTTGGAATTAAAGTCAACCCTTCTAAGTGTCAGGCTATAATCGTGGGTAGTTCGAGGCAAGTTGCTCAAATTGACACCAAATCAATCCAAGCAGTAACCTTTAATAACAATATTATTCCTTATTGCAACTCCGTCAATAATCTTGGGTTACAAATTGACTCCACCCTTAGCTGGACCACTCACATAGCTGCAATTAGTCAAAACATCACTCTAAGTCTTCAACAATTAAATCGTCTTAGGAATTTTTTACCTGTCAAGACAAAGATCTTACTTGTCCAGTCTTTAATTTTGCCTATCTTTGACTATACTGATGTGTGTTTTCCCGACCTCAATGTAGATCTTTTGAATAAACTTGATCGACTCCTTAATAACTGCATTCGTTTTATCTTCTGTCTTCGAAAATATGATCATGTGTCTTCCTTTCGTTCTGAACTTAATTGGCTTCCTATTCGCCAACGCAGGGAACTTCGATTACTGTGTACTCTTTTTTCAATTCTTTCAAATCCTGATTACCCTGAATATTATATTATATATAGCTGCACTTACCACTGACTCACTGATTGACATAATTGTTTGACCTGTTCCCGACTGACAGGTGTCACAAATGTTATACCATCGTGTACAGGCTGTTTTGAAACCAACCAGAAAAATCCGAAAAGTTGAAGATCACCAGATCCTGATGTGGAAGGGGTACGGCCTGCGAAAACGGTTGGGGTTAGGGGTGTGATTTTTTTCCAAAATGTAGGGGGTTGTAAGCAATTTGACGACTGCCATTTGTTTTTTGATTTTTTCCAAAATCCAAGATGGCCGCCATACAAGGGCAATTCCCCTCCATATAAATTTCATACAAATGGCACCCCTAAAGCAACTAGGCGTAGCCTGAGGCCGAAGGCCGAAGGCGGAGCCCCCTTGCGAGGCCGCAGGCCGAGCTGCGGAGCGAGGCCAAAGGCCGAGCTCCCCTCCCCCCCTTTTTGACATCCCCCCCCCCCCCCCCCCCCCAAGTAACTTTCACGAGGCCGTAGGCCGAGTGATGCGAGCCCGAAGGGCGAGCTGCGGGCGAGGGCGAAGCCCGAGCCACTTCCCCAAGCGCAGTCAAATTTTTTTAATTTTTGGAAATCCAAGATGGCCGCCGAAAGTCAAATGCTTGCGATTTGGCTGAAAATCAATATCTATATGTATTTTGAGCCGAAAAATCCAAATTTAAATTTTTTTTTGGAATCCAAGATGGCGTCTGGATTTTAGAAAATTAAAATTATTTCGTTAGTATCGTCTCACTGGGACTTCCTAGGGGTCTGAAATTTGCTTTACTAGAGTAAAGCACCCCGTGGAACTCGAAACTGCAATCAGATTTTGGATCCAAGATGGCCACCCACACATTTTTTCATGTTTCCTCAACAGACTGCAAGTCTTAACCATTTTCTCAACTGGACATGTTCTGTAGCCTTCCTCAACAGCTGCACGAAAAACCGCGTGCTGCGTGCAGCACGCGCAGCACCCGAAACACTAGTTATAATATATAAACCTACATTACCACTCACTGACTGACTGATTGACATAGTTGTTTGCCCTGTTGCGGGGTTGGTGGGGTTTAGGTTGATGTGTGGTCGTATAGAGGGTGCTCCAGTGAGTACCAGAAAAATCTGACATTTGAGGATTTGCGGAAACCTGATGTGGAAGGGGTATGGCCTGCGAAAACCGTTAGGGTTGGGGGCGTGATTTTTTTTCCAAAATGTAGAGGGTTGTAAGCAATTTGACAAGCGTCATTTGTTTTTTTATTTTTTTCAAAATCCAAGATGGCCGCCATACAAGGACAATTTTCCTCCATACAACCATACCCATTTTCTCAACTGGAAACATATCTTAGCCTACCTCAACAGCCCCACGATGAACCGCGGGCTGCTTGCAGCCCGCGCAGCGCCCGAAAAGCTAGTTATAATATATAAACCTACAATACCACTCACTGACTCACTCACTGACAGAGTTGTTTGCCCTGTTGCCGGGTGGGTGGGGTTTAGGTTGATGTGTGGTCGTATAGAGGGTGCTCCAGTGAGTACCAGAAAAATCTGACATTTGAGGATCTGCAGAAACCTGATGTGGAAGAGGTACGGCCTGCAAAAACGGTTGGGGTTAGGGGCGTGATTTTTTTTCCAAAATGTGGGGGGTTGGGAGCAATTGGACGAGCGTCATTTGTTTTTTTATTTTTTTCAAAATCCAAGATGGCCGCCATACAAGGACAATTTTTCTCCATACAAATTTACCCATTTTCTGAACTGGAAACATGTCTTACCCTACCTCAACAGCCGCACGAAAGACCGCGGGCTGCTTGCAGCCCGCGCAGCGCCCGAAAAGCTAGTTATAATATATAAACCTACAATACCACTGACTCACTCACTGACAGAGTTGTTTGCCCTGTTGCGGGGTTGGTGGGGTTTAGGTTGATGTGCGGTCGTATAGAGGGTGCTCCAGTGAGTACCAGAAAAATCTGACATTTGAGGATCTGCAGAAATCTGATGTGGAAGGGGTACGGCCTGCAAAGACGATTGGGGTTAGGGATGTGATTTTTTTTCCAAAATGTAGGGGGTTGCAAGCAATTTGACGACCGTCTCTTTTTTTTTTATTTTTTTCAAAATTCAAGATGGCCGCCATACAAGGACAATTTTCCTCCATACAAATTTCATACAAACGGCCACCCCAAGTAACTAGGCGCAGCCAGAGGCCAAAAGCCAAAAGCAAAGGCCACCCCCGCGAGGCCGCAGGCCGAGTTGCGGGCGAGGGCGAAGCCCGAGCCACTCCCCCCTCCCCCTTGGATCCCCCCTAAGTAATCTTCACGAGGCCGGAGGCCGAGCGATGCGAGCCCGAAGGGCGAGCTGCGGGCGAGGGCGAAGCCCGAGCCACTCCCACAGCCCCCCCCCTTCCCCCCCCCCCCCCCGTAAGTAATCTTCACGAGGCCGGAGGCCGAGTGTCGCGAGCCCGCAGGGCGAGCTGCGGGCGAGGGCGAAGCCCGAGCCACTTCCCCAAGCGCAGTCCAATTTTTTTTAATTTTTGAAAATCCAATATGGCCGCCGAAAGTCAACTGCTTGCGATTTGGCTGAAAATCGATATCTATATGAAGTTTGAGCCCAAAAATCCAAATTTAATATTTTTTTTGGAATTCAAGATGGCGTCTGGATTTTAGAAAATTTCACTTTTTTCGTTCATAACGTCTCACTGGGACTTCGTAGGGGTCTGAAATTGTGCATGTGGGGGGAAAGCACCCCACGAAACTCGAAACTGGATTCAGATTTTGGATCCAAGATGGCCGCCTCCACACATATTTTGATGTTTCCTTTACTTACTGCAGTTTTTACCCATTTTCTAAACTGGAAACATTTTTTAGCCTACCTCAACAGCCGCACGAAAAACCGCGGGCTGCTTGCAGCCCGCGCAGCGCCCGAAAAGCTAGTTATAATATATAAACCTACAATACCACTGACTCACTCACTGACAGAGTTGTTTGCCCTGTTGCGGGGTTGGTGGGGTTTAGGTTGATGTGTGGTCGTATAGAGGGTGCTCCAGTGAGTACCAGAAAAATCTGACATTTGAGGATCTGCGGAAATCTGATGTGGAAGGGGTACGGCCTGCGAAAACGGTTGGGGTTAGGGGTGTGATTTTTGTTCCATAATGTAGAAGATTATAAGCGATTTGACGACCGTCATTTGTTTTTTGTTTTTTTTCGAAATTCAAGATGGCCGCCATACATGGACAATTTCCCTCCATACAAATTTCATACAAACATTCCAAGTAACTTGGCGCAGCCTGAGGCCGGAGGCCGAAGGCGAAGCCCCCCCGCGAGGCCGCAGGCCGAGCTGCGGAGCGAGGGCGAAGCCCGAGCTCCCCCCCCCCTACCTTTGACCAACCCTCCCCCCAAGTAATTTTTACGAGGCCGCAGGCCGAGTGATGCGAGCCCGAAGGGCGAGCTGCGGGCGAGGGCAAAGCCCGAGCCACTATCACAAAGCGCAGCGTCTTGTTTTTTTTTTGGAAATCCAAGATGGCCGCCGTAAGTCAACTGCTTGCGATTTGGCTGAAAATCGATATCTATATGTAATTTGACCCCAAAAACCTAAATTCAATATTTTTTTTTGAATCCAAGATGGCGTCTGGATTTTAGAAAATTAAACTTATTTTGTTTATAACGTCTCACTGGGACTTCGTAGGGTTCTGAAATTTTGCATGTGGGGGTAAAGCACCCCGCGGAACTCGGAACTGGAATCAGATTTTTCATCCAAGATGGCTGCCCCCACACATATTTTGAAATATCCTTTACTGGCTGCAGTTTTTACCCATTTTCTCAACTGGACATGTTCTTTAGCCCACCTCAACAGCCGCACGAAAAACCGCGGGCTGCTTGCAGCCCGCGCAGCGCCCGAAAAGCTAGTTATATTATAATATAAATATATAAACCTACATTACCACTGACTGACTCACTCACTGATTGACATAGTTGTTTGCCCTGTTGCGGGGTTGGTGGGGTTTAGGTTGATGTGCGGTCGTATAGAGGGTGCTCCAGTGAGTACCAGAAAAATCTGACATTTGAGGATTTGCGGAAATCTGATGTGGAAGGGGTACGGCCTGCAAAAACGGTTAAGGCTAGGGGCGTGATTTTTTTTCCAAAATGTGGGGGGTTGTAAGCAATTTGACAAGAGTCATTTGTTTTTTTATTTTTTTCAAAATCCAAGATGGCCGCCATACAAGGACAATTTTCCTCCATACAAACTTACCCATTTTCTAAACTGGAAACATATTTTAGCCAACCTCAACAGCCGCACGAATGACCGCGGGCTGCTTGCAGCCCGCGCAGCGCCCGAAAAGCTAGTTATAATATATAAACCTACATTACCACTGACTCACTGACAGAGTTGTTTGCCCTGTTGCGGGGTTGGTGGGGTTTAGGTTGATGTGTGGTCGTATAGAGGGTGCTCCAGTGAGTACCAGAAAAATCTGACATTTGAGGATCTGCGGAAACCTGATGTGGAAGGGGTACGGCCTGCGAAGACGGTTGGGGTTGGGGGCGTGATATTTCTTTCAAAATGTAGGGGGTTTTGAGCAATTTGACGAGCGTCATTTGTTTTTTTATTTTTTTCAAAACCCAAGATGGCCGCCATACATGGACAATTCCCCTCCATACAAAATTCATACAAACGGCCCCCCAACTAACTTGGCGCAGCCAGAGGCCAAAGACCAGAAGCAAAGCCCTCCACCGCGAGGCCGCAGGCCGAGCTGCGGGCGAGGGCAAAGCCCGAGCCACTCCCCCCCCCCCCCTTTTGACCCCCCCCCTCCAAGTAATTTTCACGAGGCCGGAGGCCGAGTGATGCGAGCCCGTAGGGCGAGCTGCGGGCGAGGGCGAAGCCCGAGCCACTCGCACAAGCGCCGTTTTTTTTTTAAATTTTGGAAATCCAAGATGGCCGCCGAAAGTCAAATGCTTGCGATTGGGCTGAAAATCGATATCTATATGTATTTTGAGCCAAAAAATCCAAATTTGACAGTTTTTTTGGAATCCAAGATGGCGTCTAGCTTTTAAAAAATTAAACTTATTTCGTTTATAACGTCTTATTTGGACTTTTTAGGGCTCTGAAATTTTGCATGTGGGGGTAAAGCACCCCGTGGAACTTGAAACTGCAATCAGATTTTGGATCAAAGATGGCCGCGCCCCCCCCCCCCCCCCCCCCCCCATATATTTTGATGTTTCCTTTACTTACTGCAGTTTTTACCCATTTTCTCAACTGGACATGTTGTTTAGCCCACCTTAACAGCCGCACGAAAGACCGCGGGCTGCTTGCAGCCCGCGCAGCGCCCGAAAAGCTAGTCTAAAATGTAAATTTAATTATCTGTCAGACACACACGATCGTCAACTTCGTTCTAATGAGACACGTCAGCTCTTTATCCCCCTTTTTTCGAACAAATTTTATGTCTAACTCTTTTTCTCTTCAAGCCTCACGGCTCTGGAATGCTTTACCCGTTGACATAAGAGAAGTTTCCACCAAATTCTCGTTTAAAAGAAAAGTTTACGCTCACCTCTTGAACTCCCTTTCTTCATAAAGTCATTATTATTTACTTCTTCACTTCTCAACTATTTAGGTATATGTTATTATAAGTAAATGTATATGTATGTATTGTATATATGTAAGAAGATATATATTGGTATATATCATAGGTATATAATGTAGTTATATAGTATTATTTGATATGTGTAAGTATATTGTATTGCTTTTTGTGCCGCATCGTTTTTTCTGTTTATCCCTATGGTTGACTGGGAGAAAATGCTCTTAGCATTAAGTCCGCCATTTGTTAAAAGTATATTTGTACTTTGGAACAATAAAGTTTGATAAAATAAAAATAAAATAAAAATATATTCGCAGTTTGTCTGTCATAAGAAAGGCGGGCCCAAGGATGCTTCCTTGTAGTACACCGACATACAACCCCAAGTGGATCACCCATTTCTAAACCTATACGGATACATTGCTGTCAGTTTGAGACATAGCGACGAAAAAGCTCATAGGGTATCCCTACCATGCCTAAACAGTTCCATTTTTGTAACAGAATTCGGGATGACACGATGTCCAAAGACAGAACCATGTCGCAGATTTTTAAAGAAAGCTTTACTTAGATCTTTGCTTTCCTACAAATTATATCTCTAGTACAAAACTATCTTTACTTTACTGACAGTACCGTACCACCATATACCAATCTAGCACGAGATATCTGAAACCACTATGCTACGGCATGACAAGATGGCTGTGGCTACAAACAAGAGTCGATAAAACTCGACACCATCATAAAGCTGTCATAAAATGGCGAACGCCTCGACGTTGATTGACCTAATATAATTTATGTGCCAATAAAAGTAGGTAGGATAGGTTTTCCTAAATTTAAATGACTAATAGGTAGGTATCGTTAATCCAGTCATTGTTAAGGTTCTGTACCAAAATGGTAAAGCGGAACTCATTTGCTTAGAAACTCGATTTGGGCATAAATAATTCTAGCACAGTCAGATGGTAATTAAGACGTAGATATCTTACTTAGCTCAATGGGGAAAATAAAGCGGCCTCTCCTACAAAGAACGATTTCGAGTTTTTTGTCTTCAAATTAAGATATTTAGAGTGCTATTTATTTGAGTATGTTTAATGCATCTGGCGCCAAATACACACAGTGCATATAAGTACCTACATGTAAACAAAAATAAACACAAATGAGTCAGAGCCATTAATAACCTAGATTGTACACGCGGCAATTCCCGCAAAATATTTGATCAAATCTCATAATCTAATTTGTCGTTGTCGAGTGCCCGATATATTAATGTCGAGCGTCATAGTGACGTCATGACGTGACGTCACGTATGATAGTGCCTAAAGAAGCGCTCTTGAGAATTATTTCCGTTTTGTTACTGAGGGGTTTCTTGACTTCGCATAAATTTTAAGTGCAGTCGTAAAATTATCTCTTATGAGTGAAACATACGGTTTGCTGTGTACAAAGTTTTTAAAAGCGCTGTATAGTACCTATGGTATGTACTTGTAAGGGATTTCCGATCAAAATAAACTTTGCAAAACAATCAATACTTCAATAGTTCAATCAATTGTTGTATAATGTGTATGTTTATGTCATATTATAATCTAAGGTATATATTATATGTAGGTATATATTATAATAAATGTTTTGTAATATATAATATTATTTATATATACAATGTCCTTTTTAATTAAGTACAAATATTTTAAGGGGTGATTCAGTCCATCATTTCGAACAACTATTCCCAATAAATGTATATCGAAATACGAAAATAAAAATTTCATTTTCGATAGTAATGATATCACGTGACTACTTCGATTTGTATGAAAACCTAAAAATTTTTTTTCGTATTTCAATATACAGTACCTGGGCGACCGAGCTTTGCTCGGTTATATCATATTCTGCGTGGAAAGAAAAACGCATGAAAACTCGAAAACACGCGTTTTCCCAAACATAAGACTAATCTGGATCGATTTTTTACCCCCGAAAACCCCCATATACCAAATTTCAGCGAAATCGTTTGAGCCGTTTTCGAGATCACGGAAATATACATATAAATAAATATACAAGAATTGCTCGTTTAAAGGTATAATATATTAGTACCTGGGCGACCGAGCTTTGCTCGGTTACATCTCAAACATTAACTATTTTTTTTTAAACTTGTCTAAAAACAATGCAAAATAAAAAAAAATATGTAAACTTAAACATAAAAAAAAACAAAAGTAAGTCACCGAGTGGGATTCGAACCCGTAACACTCTTTCTAGCGGTCGCTATCCTTAACCACTGAGCTAAATCAAGGCGGTCGCGGCGCGACGAAATTAGCGACCATATTCTGCGTGGAAAGAAAAACGCATGAAAACTCGAAAACACGCGTTTTCCCCAAACATAAAACTAATCTAGATCGATTATTTACCCCCGAAAACCCCCATATACAAATTTTCTGCGAAATCGTTAGAGCCGTTTTCGAGATCACAGAAATTTATAAATAAATATATATATATACATACATACATACAAGAATTGCTCGTTTAAAGGTATAAGATTCATTGGGAAAAGTTGTTCAAAATGATGGACTGAAACCCCACCCCCACCCCTTAAAGTATTTGTACTTAATTAAAAAGGACATTGTATATATTTTTTTTTTGCGCCGTAACAATTTATCTGTTTATCCCTATGGTTGACTGGGAGAGAACGCTTTTAGCGTTAAGTCCGCCAATTGTAAACAATTTTAATTGTGGATCAATAAAGTTTTAATAAAATAATAAATAAATAATACTAATTAGAAAATGAATTCTACTATTTTTTCATCTACGTATATTAAAAAAATCTAACAATCAGTGAAAGAGACAGTGAAATAGTTAAGCGCTAAATAGAGGATAAGATAATTGAGAAAAGGTAAAAAACATGAAGTGTACCAAAACACAGCTTAATTTAATTAGTTTACCTAAACCAAGTATCTACACCCACCTAGCCAGATGATAATTGATAACTGAAATAGAGATAGGAAAGTAGGACACCATCTTTAAATTAACTATCAATCAATATTGATAGGACCATGATATGACTGGCTTAGCGTAAAGCAAAACAAAAGTACGGTGTTCAACAATAGACGCATTGAATCACAGATTTAATTTATTGTACATTCAAACTTGTACCTTCAAAAGGTCTACCCTTTTGAAGGTACAAGTAACTAATATTAGATTTGCCTTTAATATTTAAAAAAATCCTTTTGAAGCAACCTCTTGTGTTTATATAAGTGTCTAACGTAATAACCAACGATGCAGGTAATTTATGATAACGACATTAATTAAGTAAACAAGATCCTTCATAATCTGGTCATCAATAATTTTGAAATAACGTCTGGCCGTCATCTGATGGCCAGACGT
This sequence comes from Acrobasis consociella, assembly GCA_963555685.1. Taxonomy (NCBI): domain Eukaryota; kingdom Metazoa; phylum Arthropoda; class Insecta; order Lepidoptera; family Pyralidae; genus Acrobasis; species Acrobasis consociella. The sequence goes on from OY743118.1 coordinate 4,638,150, forward strand.
TAGTTGACGAAGTAGTCTCGTGAAAGTCGTAAATGTGCCACTCCATTTTTAACCATGAGTGGTGAGGTAATGATCAAAGAGCTGATTTAGTTTCGCTTTTTAGGGACTAAACAGCAGATGAAAAATAAAAGTTCAAAATATTAAATACTTATTTTACTAAGCAAAAGTATAAGTAAGAAATATGAGAGAGAATCCAACATTTTCATTTAACCTTAACCTAATTACCGGCACCCTTGAGTCTATTATAAGAATACAGAAAGACGTGGGCGGGAACACTAAACTGCATGTCACTTCCGAAATAATCGTAGTAATTACTAATTTCTTGTCTCTTAGTGCAGAAAAAAGTTAAAGACCTAACGGTAGGCTACGGTAACCACTTTACCATCAGCTGAGCATCTGTTTGACTGCTTAGTTGTGCCAAACTTCCATAGCATAAGCTTGACGCTTGCTAACTTGGTTCGTTTTAACAATCTCAATATTTTTTACTGACCTTTTAGAGAGAATACCGAAGGGGATCTGCGTGAGGACGTATCCGTAGAAGAAGGAAGACAGAATATAACCCTGTAGTGTCGAAGTCCACACGAACTGGCCGTCTTGCGATGCCGCCGACTGTAACAAAGATATTGTTCATCTGTTTAGGTACTTTTATTCTATTCAAAACTTCTTCCTTCGATGAAATGCTTAATATTTTATGTAAAATTTTATGATTTTACACTTGAAAGATTGGTCTACATCTGTCAGCACGGAACTCCACTTTTCTATGCTGCTATCCTTTTCTGTCGCTCAGAACCGTCGTCATTCGCTGGAGGAGTAGACGGAACGCCGTGAAATTGCCTATGCTGAAGAGTTCTGTCGCTCTCTCTCGCTCTAGCAGCATAGAAAAGTGGTGTTCTGTGTATGACAGTCATAATACTCATAATATAACCAGATTGTTTCGCTTGAAAGGTTACAGAAATTACGCAATCTTTAATCTGAGACTATCACGTCTAAATGCTTAATGGGGCAGATAGAGTATTTTGGGTCTTGCGGCTCTAAGCAGTTCTGTTTTTTGGATTAACGATATTTACCGCCCACTCGGTGGCTCGTTTAAATATTTTAGCTACAGGCAGTACATACTTTGCTGAACAAGTGGTTGTTTCGCCCGGAAATTATGAACAACTTCCTTAATTTTATCAGGTGATATTACGCTGTGCTTGCCGGTACGTGGTCGCCATTCGAGAACTTTTACATGAATGATTAAGAATCTAAGACGATTTTCTGAAAGAGGCGCGCAAATATTGAAGCTTGCTTTATGTGCACTCTACTTCTACTACTAGTCCTACTTCTTTTACTTACACTTGTTTTATTACTGTCGACGTTGCCGCACTCCGTGTCGAGTGCCTCCGAGACGACCGGCAGTGCTGTGTGGTTGACCATTGCGACTATCGCGACCGACATGTTGGTCCTCATGACGTAGGCATTCGCCATGCCGAGGAACAGCATGAAGGTGACGAAGTGTCGCGTGCCGAGGCCACCTGGTGGACAAAAAAGAAACATGTCATTCTCTTTTTTATTACTAAGAAATTAGCTGACGGGTTGAATTGAATAAGTATTAGATCACTGGAATAGTTAGGTACTCGTAATTATGATGGAGCAACAAGAGTTCAAAATGCTTGTGTGCGATTCAGCATTCTGGACGTTCTCGTACTAGACCACATTACTTACTCAACAATCAAAGCTGATGTCGCATTCCTATAGTGATATTTTATCTTCCTATTGTGATATACCTTACTATCCGATAGGTTTTCTAGAGAAAGTTTCAATAATTATTTTCAATTCTGGTTGAGTGGATAAAATTCATAAGTACTCAAAAACTTTTTATGTCTTTTGACGCTATATACTGATTATCATTTATGGCTTCTGGTAGAGTGGATAAAATTCATATGTACCTACCCAAAAAGTTTTTTATTTCTTTTGACGCTAACGATTCTCATTCATAAGTACACATTATACACCTTGCGTATTTTGGATCGTTCTAAACTCAAAGTCTATAATTTTGTTGAAGTCATATCTCATCAAATGTACATAGGTACCGACGATTTTATAGTGGAAATTTGGTTTCTTTTTTATTTGGGTTGTATTGTAAAAAGCGACCCTGATTCAGTTCTTCCCAGTGCATTTTTTGCCAATTTGGAAGCTATTTCGTATTTTAGTCAATCGTACCAATACTCAATTTACTGTCAATATTTCCTTTTGTGCATTTTTTGTAAGTATAGGCACTGCTACATTTTCCTTCTAACTATAATACTTTAGCAAAGCACATAATTCTCTCTAGATCTTTTAAACCTGTATTATATGACCTTATTTTAAATTAACGTAGGAGTTTTAATCCTAAATTAAATTCAGGATGCATAATTGGCAGGGGAACTTAAGCTAAAACAACAGAACAAACATAGACCAGAGGATTTTTGGCAAGTAGTAAATTGAATGGGAGCTATTTACAAGTCCTCCATTTGATATTAACTATCAACTTCTGTATGGAAGGGTGTCAATTCGTCTCTTATATCAAAAAGATGAGATGAGACACCGCAAACCAGCAGTCACCAGACGCCATAACCTTAAACTTGGCAGAGAAAAGCGCGCGAAAGGCCAAAACTTCAATTCACTATTTGCGGCAAATGCGAAAGCGGTAAAATATTAATTTCCGACAATCATAATTAATGTACAGAGTTGTAAATAGACACACATTCATCACCAGACCTTGATTAAATTGTAGGGATGTAAGTTGTTACCCTCAGAAAATAATATTACTAGTTATGTAATTCTAATTAGAAGTTGGCACGGCAAACGACTTTTGATTTTTTAGACATGTGGCGTAGTAATTATATGCTCTTTGACATGTGGTATCAAAAATAAAGATGGTGATATTTTATCACATTTTCTTCATTCTTAGTTTCTGAACATGCTTTTAAAAAATATAAGAGTATAAAATGATTTTGAATGGGGAAGAGATGAAAATTTTAAATCCGTCTGCCTAAATCTTTTTCAAGGGATATAAAATTTATCAGATTTTTCTGTTCAATCTATTCAGTGAAGTCCATTTTACGTGATTTAAAATAAATATTCTTTTACACTGAATTTACTGAACAGAAATATGTCATTTTTTATGGTAAAGTAATTAAAGAGGAATGCGATTCATATATTCATAACGCAGTTTAATATTTAAAAGCGTTTTTTAAAATTTTCATCCCTTGATAACCTAATCGTACCAATGTGAAGAAAACATGTTTTTAGGAATAAGTATGTGGTTAGGAATAATGAAGTAAACTGTCAGACTGCCATTTAAGCTATACCGTTACATTAACTTAGGTATATCTTACAATCAAAATATCTCTTATTAATAATAAAAAACGTACTGCTGCCTGAAACTGGTTTTAGAACTAAATACTTATGACTTTTTTAACTGCAGGCAAAAAAAAAACATAGACAAAAAATAGGCAAGCGTAGAGCGGTTTTGTTGCCAAAATAATTTATTATGTGCTATTTTCAGTAGATCAAAAAAAGAAAAGAAATCCGTCCATTGTCAAAATCAGATAAGGCCTACCTTCGTGTTGTCTAAGTAAGAAATATCTATTAGACTATATAATAGGTAGATAGTTATATATAATTTAGTAAGTATATTGCCTAAATGTGCAACAATTTTTAAACAGTAAACTAAACTAACAGTAACTACTAGTTCTGGTACATTCTTAAGAAAATAATTTTAGTATTAATACAAAATTAGTAGAAATATTTAAAATCGTTTCATTTGAACTCCATATAATTCATAGGTTAGGTGAGTAAGGTATACCAATTATGTTCAGTATGGGACGTAATGGTTTGAGTTCATGGTTCACTGAATGCTTGCTAAGTGCACAAGACTAGCAGAAAACCCATTACTGGTTGCAGTTGTACCGCTTCAGTCTGACATATAAACAATCTCACATATAACCGAGTAATGAGCAATATGCTTAACATTTATTTTATTTTTTTGATAGGAAAAAATCTTATACCTTTAAACGAGCAATTCTTGTATGTATGTATATATATATATATATTTATTTATAAATTTCTGTGATCTCGAAAACGGCTCTAACGATTTCGCTGAAAATTTGTATATGGGGGTTTTCGGGGGTAAACAATCGATCTAGATTAGTTTTATGTTTGGGAAAACGCGTGTTTTCGAGTTTTCATGCGTTTTTCTTTCCACGCAGAATATGGTCGCTAATTTCGTCACGCCGCGACCGCCTTGATTTAGCTCAGCGGTCTAGGATAGCGACCGCTAGAAAGAGTGTTACGGGTTCGAATCCCACTCGGTGACTTACTTTTGTTTTTTTTTTTATGTTTAAGTTTATATTTTTTTATTATTTTGCATTGTTTTTAGAGAAGTTTAAAAAAAATCGTTAATGTTTGAGATGTAACCGAGCAAAGCTCGGTCGCCCAGGTACTATGCACTAATTCACCAACGTTCACATTTTGGCGTATGTTTATTTAACTCTTGAAATATGAGAATAGGAAATGATACACATAAAACTAAAAATAATTCTGCTGCCGTAATCAAAATGGATGTGTTGTATAGATAGTAATGCAAGTAAAGGCAAGTCTATTGAGTTATTGATTTAACTGGTGATGACAGGTATTCATCAGGGGTGACATCAGAGGTTTATTATGCAATTTAGGCGATAAATATTTAGTGTACGTAATGTACATAATACTTTAAGCAGTATCATGGTTGATCCTAAGGCTGATTACTATAGCAAAACGTTTCTTTTATTTCATCAACCTATACTGTCCCACTGCTGGGCAAAGGTCTCCCCCATCTCCTTCCAATTATCTCGATCGTGTACCACTTCTAACCATTCCCTCTCAAACTGTCGCAAGACTCGCAAGTCGTCACACCAACAACGCTTCCGAGGCCTACCTCTCTTCCTTCGACCATCTTCGGGAGTCTACTTTGTTACCAAAGTGGCCCACCTGTCAGGGTGCATGCGGCAAGCGTGCCCCGCCCAATCGCACTTTAGTTTTGCAGCTTTGTGTCCGTCATCAGCAATGCCGGTTTTTGAGCGAAGCGTTGTGCTTAACACCTTATCGAGCCTGGAGCGGAGTGTTTGACACCCTAAGCACTCCGCTCCAATGCTCTTTGTTAAATCTTGAGTTTGAACTTCAGATCTTTACTCAATGACCAACTTTGAGCACCGTAAGTTAGGACGGGGAAGATACATATATCGATGAGTCTACGCTTTATCGACAGCGGCAGGTTGCCCTTTATAACCTCTTTCATAGACCAAAAAGTTTCAAAGTCTTAATGGCTGAGTTTAGGACGAATTGTGATATTCAAATCGGAGTTTTAGAAGAAATATCTCAAACCTACAACTACAGAAGAAAATTAACTGTTTCGTCGGAAGCGTCATGAATTTCTTTCACTGTCCATCCGAAAGAGATCTGCGGACCCAATTTTATTACACTGCTATCTATATTTGGCCCAGGTTAACGTGTACACACTATAAGTAGGGACTTCAGTACAGCTAACATTCATCATGACGTTAGTGAGTTGTGTAACTGCCGAGTAGGCGGCATACCTCACGAGTCTACCAGATGTCTGCCCAATTTTTCGGCGGAAAAGAAAATTGCAAGCGGTTACACGTAATCAGTTTTATCAACGTCGGTTTCGTACAATTTATTTCGATTAAGGACATGCAGGAGGCGTTCTTACATTGACTCTTCGAATTTCTTATTCTCTGTTTGATATCTTGAATGCTTATTAAAATTTAAAAGATGTAGAGTTCGGCAAAAGCTTTTCCTTTTCATTCCTTAAGTATAAATTATTATTTCTATACTTACAGAAACAAAAAGTTAAGATATAGCTAAATAATATTATAGAAGAATAAGTAAGCTTGTCTAATCTAGATAATGCGTGTGAAAATTAGATGCAATTTGATATAATCAAGTCCAGACAGAACAAAGGGAAGAATAACAGTCATTAGGTCAATTCATGTTGTCACGTATAGGTACCTAAGTAGTTAACGGAGTACCTACCATAAATTGTACTAACTCAACAGACAAGTCTTATTTTTGACAATGAAATTTTAAAATCAAATGTACTACGATATGGAAACATTTGGTATAAGTTTGGGCACAGAATAAATACTAGTACGATTTACGATTACGTTTGATTTTTTTTATTTCCCTAAAATAAAAAAAATCAAACGTGCGGTATTTCTTTGTAGGAACACAATACGCGCGTACTTCTAGTAATATAACACGATTGACGTCTCTTTGATAATATGTACAATTGTACAATAACTGAAAATAACTGACTGACCAATTAGAATGACCAAATTGCTTAGCAATCACACATAGGTGTGTTTGTAAGAGTTATTTCCATTGCCTACGAGTCATTCATGAATATTACCATACATTTTGAGCAACAGTAAAAATTTAAGTTAAATTTCGAGTAACTTGTAGTGGTATATTTAATTTTTTAATCGATTTACGAAAAAGCAATTCATAAAAATTTGCTGAGCTGGCTTCGTATTGCTTCGTTAAATTCGTGTAGGCGCGTAATGTCAAAAGCGCAAAATGGTAATCGCTCACAAAATGGTAAAAGAGCAAAATGGTAAAGGAGCAAAATGATAAAGGAGCAAAATGACAAAGAAGCATAATGGTAAAAGCGCACAATGGTAAACGAGCAAAATGGTAAGAGCGCAGAATAGTTAAGATTTCAGTGCTCATATATATAATAATATATATATGAGCTGCCAGGAGTCCCTATCAAGTAATAAAACACAAATTAAACGTGAACAGCTTTTCATTTATTTTATTTTTTTAATTATATAAGTAATTAACATTCATATGACCATTCGGAAATGTTATTTCATTTTGTTGTAAGTATGAATGTTGATTACATATATAATTTTGAAAAATTAACAAATATGAAAAACTGTTCACATTTTATTTGTATTTTATAACTTGATAGACACAGTCCTGTCCTGGCAGCTCATATACTATAGCACTGAAATCTTTACCATTCTGCGCTCTTACCATTTTGCTCTTTTACCATTGTGCGCTTTTACCACTTTGATCCTTTGTCATTTTACGATATTACCATTTTGCTCCTTTACCATTTTGCTCTTTTACCATTTTGCGAGCGGTTACCATTTTGGGCTTTGGACATTATGCGCCTAAACGGTTAAATTATTTACAAATATAAGACGGCTTTTGCTGTAGAAGGAATACCTAGTAGCATAAAATAAAATCACAATGACTATCCATTTTTGCCTTTTCCAAGAGCACCTTATAATTTTGACAAAAACACAGGAAAACCAAAACAAAAACCGAGCTTTGAACATTTTTGCGCAAAAAGAAGCAGATCCCATTACACGGATCATGTGTCCACGTTTCCAGCGAACGAAAACAAAAACAGGATCATGTTCAGGCTGTATGACGATCACAATAAACTATTGTTCCTTCGGCCTTGCACTTCACGTATTGTGCAGTTTCCGGAAAATGTCATAAATTTTCGCCTGTAACGTTGATACCCTACAATTTTTATGATGTATTATAATGGCGGGTTCATTTGTATTGTTAGTAATAGCTAGCATTAAACATTATTTTCTCTATCATGTTCATCATCATCATCCATAACAGGAAGTCTATTGCTGGACATAGATTTTAATTTATCAAATCTACCAAATTAGAACATTATATTTATCATAACGTTAACTACATCTAGGTAAGTACTGTTCAGAAAAATGAGATAATTGTAGAAACGCTATATAATGTTCTTTCGTTATCCATTATATGATAGTAAATCGTCTCTGCCGGATCGGATAAGTTATTTCCGATTAAATTTTAAAAGCAGAAGAAATAGCACAGGTCCAAAAACTGTACCCTGTGGGATACCACATAGAGCACAGCATAATTGTATGTCACCATTGGTACCAACTGTCAGCAAAATAATAAATTCTAGGTAGGTACTTAAGTATAATTGACGTGCTTGTTCAGCAAACGGCCATGAGCGAACCCATGATATTTGTCCATTATGTATAACCCATTCCTTAATGTAAAAGATTCTTTGATGACAAATGACTACTAAAGTGATGGTTATATTTTCATCGAAATCAGTAAAAGTACCTTAGTACCAATTCCACAAAAACAAAAAAAAACGCGCAAGATTATTAAAAAATTAGATACGATAATGTAGTTTTAAGCTGAAACAAATGATTAGGCCTATAGGAAAACCCAATACAACACATCGCGTGATAAGGGAGCGTTGGGGGACCCTACTTTACTGCTGTGACGTCATCGGGAAATACAAGGAAACAATAGCGCCTTTTCACATTTCCCGGGTGACAGAGTAATATCCAAAGGAACTTCAAACTAACAAAAGTGTTCGAATCTTCTTCTCGTAGCATCATAGCCACAGAATATATACCAATATTCTGTGACTATTAGTACTGATCTTAGCCCATCCTGCCTGTTGCATCCTGAACTTGCTACTTACTTCCGCAACCGGATGTGCGCTCGGCGGTGTGGCTTTTTTCTTCAAAGATAATAAGTGTGACAGTGACAAAGTGGAGAAGAAAAAATAGATAAGGCAGATCTGAATGTGGCTCAAATTAAATACTATTTAATTTAAGCCATTTCGACTCGATAAGAAGGAGAATAAAAAGCAGGAACCATTAAAACAATTTTGCTAAATTACGTAAGCTCTGAAGAATAATCCAGGGGCAGTTCCCGTCTTCGCTGCTTAGTCAAACGGAGGAAAGAAAGGTGAAACTCACGTGAGTTGCTCGCTGGCCGCTGGTCTTCCAAGCCTGGCTGTTCCCACACAAGCACGTGTGCGCCGCGCGATTTCGACACCATTTTGCGAGGGAAATGCGAAAGGAATCCTTAAATTAAGCTAAGAACGTCCGTCACCTAACTACGTAACGTTGCTTAGTGAAGCAACGCTTAGTGTACCGTGTAGGGGAGGCATTGCGAGGGTTGTACGAGGTTTGGGAGTAGAAGCCGACTGCGAGACGTCGGTCTAGCGCGTCGTCGCGTCTGTAAATATAGGTGGACGTGCGAGGGGCCTGAGGGGGTAGGGACGGGCGGCGCACGCGTTCAGAGCATGCGATGACGTGAGCCAGTTTTTTTACTGAACACTGAAACTGATCTAAAGGAAACGAGTACCGCTATGAAGCTATGATTAATGGATTTACTAACGCTGCCTTGATGTCAAGTTGAAGTAACTTAAATCGATGATTTCGGTTGAAAAGTGGCTTCCTTGGTGTTGAATTCTTCCTTGCTAAAGTCAACCTACTGTTACCTAGACCACGAACCACTTGGTAAGCATGTTTTGAAAAACTATGATCTTCAACTTTGTCGCGGAGCCAAGGAGATTTAAAAAAAAAAAAAAATTATTAAAAAATTACGGTTTGATCCTATGTGGTAGATGCCGGTTCAGAACAGAATGCGCGGTGTAACTTGTAATTACATCACGTCAGGAACTTAGGCACTTTTAAATCATAAGGTCTTACAAAATATACTGAAACTATTTTAAGTGTGAATTCAGTCCATGATACTGAACAACTTTCCCCAAGGAACACGTATCGAAAGAAACGTAATTTCTGGTTTTCCATACAAACTAGAATCAGATCAGGTGATCGGTCTACTTGTATTTTGTTAGACCTTATATGTATAGTAGCACTTATGGTAATATGTTTACTTTTATAAGGAACCAATAAATAAATAAAAATAAGCATTTTTAACCAGTTTTTTTTTTCACTTCTTTAGGATAGGAACAGGAGCTATGTTGACTCAGACGAACATAGACATTTCGGCAAATCGACATAGACAGATACATTGTTGACCATAGTGACAAAATTGCATGGTATTTAAAACGTTTCCACTTGTAAAGTGGATATGGTTGATAACAATAATTTACAGTATCGTAAAGTTCCAAACCTCATTAAAAATGTCATTATGCGGTTAGCGTTTATTTCTAACAATAGAAACAGAAATAGGTACTAGAATAGACTGTTTGAGAACCAGTGTCGCACTTGAAAATAGCCTATAAGATGTGAAAATATCTAAAAACTTTCTGAAAATCAAGCTTAATCTGTCTGTTTACAAAAGGAAACAAAAGAAAACAACCGGCCAAGTGCGTATTGGGCGACAAGCAGTGTAGGGTCACATATTACTAATAAGTTAAGTAGGGTTCCGTAGTTAAGAATGCCGAATTCTAGTTCACACGACTAAAAAAGTCTAAAAACTACTATTCTATTGAGTGTTAATAAAAATTTCATTTTCCGAGTACATTCAAAAGTTGGTCGAAGCAATTCGTCAAAAACATATTCCGCCAGGGAAACGTTTCTCTGGTGAAATTTTGTCAGGGATCCAGAATTCAATTAGTAGATCAATTAGTGTATCATAAAAGACAAATGTTTATGTACAAATGGACTTTATTATGTCATAGGCCTCCGAAGTTATTCAAAATTCCGCTGGGGCATGTTAGGCCTTTTGCTGGATCTCACAAACGGTTTGGAATACAGTCCTGATTTTTTTACACACATTGCTATTAATTTGTTATTAATAAAGTCTGTAAAAACAGAATCCAAAAAAACACAACCACTTACGAATAATAAATATAAACATAAAAGTAGGTATTTTGGTTCTTGTGGCTTAACTAAGGGATGGAAAAAGTTTAAATGTCGATTAATGTATTAAAACTGCCTCCAACATCTAGGAAAGTACTTTTACATTAAAGATATAGTAAGTATAGTCAACATTTATTATTCGACACTTTTCCACTTTTTGACCGTTATTTTAATTTCATTATAAAAAGTGGTCCAGTATAGCACGTGGTTCGATTTATTGCGGGTATGTACCTTCCATACCCACGTTGTATAAGCATAAATAAGGTGACTTGAAACTGAGTAGGTATTTGAAAAATCTTTTCCGAAAATTACAGGAAAAGCCGCAAGTAGATACCTATCATTGCATTACCGGAAGCCGGTCTCGGGAACAAAATCCACGTCAGTAAAGTTAGCTAAATAATTTTAAAAAAGTTTTAGAACAAGTTCGAATCTTTGTAATTTTTAAACAACGTTGAAAAAGAAGGAGACAATTTCGAATCTTTCTAATTTTTAACCAACTCCGAAAAAGAAAGAGGTTGTCAATTGTAAATGTATGTTACGCGATATCTTCGCTTCGCAACTTTTGATGTGAACCGATTTTGATAATTCTTCTTTATTTGAAAGCCTTTAGTACTAAGTTGGTCCCATATTAATTTGGTGAAGATAACTTAGGAGATATGAAAGAAACTCCTCGAAGAAAATAAAGGCAGTTGTTTTTTCTTTTCGGAAAATTTAATTTTGACGCATTAATTTCTTCCAAATCAGCACACACTCGATAAGTTCATCGGCCTATTCATGGGAGTCGTACCTAGGTTTTTTGCCTGAGATTGTGACTCATTATTCTGTACACGTTCATTATCATATTTATCAGCTCAACGTAATCAGAATCAAAATTGAGAAAAATTTAAGTTCTCCTACAGCATCACGCTAACGTAGCAATATTGACACAAAACAGTGTTTTGGTGAGCAAATCTAATTCAAATGACATTACGAAAGATCTATACTGAAACTTTCAAGGGTAAATTCACTCCATGATACTGAACAAGTTTCCCCAAGGTGCAGGTATCGAAATACATATGAAAAGTATTTTTGGCCTCCCAATCCTCCCATCCAAGTTGACCGATCAGCTGATCTGAGTTTGTATGGAAAGCCAAAAATTATTTTTCGTATTTCGAGTTTCGACATATACTTATTCCTCGGAGAAAATTGTTCACTATCAAGGACTGAATTCACCCTAAAAATAGTATCAGTATATTTTGTTAGACCTTGTATAATTGAAGACCGGTCTTCACCACCCGTTGCATGTGATTCATTCAGCACACCAGTATCCATGTGGGCCAGTGAGATACTGCGATACATACAATACAATACAAGATGAAGCATGAAGCTTTATTTTCTATCTTGAATATTTTCATCTTTGAGACATATAACGCCATCTAAGAAAGATTATTTGAACTAAAGAGCATTGTAAACGTCAACGCCATCTGGAAGTCGCTTAAGTTTAAAGATTTTCCGCTAGAGGGAAGCACTGACTCGTAATAAGATTGTGGCGGGAAATCAACAAGTTTTTAGAACTTTTTTTTTGTTTCTATTTTAGTAACTAGTCACTTTAGTAAGTATATGCCCAGATAATATAATTACTTGATTCTTATGTAGATACTGTAGATAGTATTGTTTTTAACCGACTTAAACAAAAGAGGAGGTTGTTATTTTACGCGATATTTCGCTACTTTAAAACCGATTTTGATGATTCTTTTTATATTTAAATTCTTTTTTCCTTAGTGCCAAGTTGGTCCCATATTTGGTGAAGATATGATACGGAGCTTTGGAGATATGGAAGAAAATTCTGTAAAAAAAGTTTTTTTTTTGTTGTTGTTTTTACTTCAATTGAAGTCGTTAACTAGACAAGGATAATTTTATTAATAAGCAACTAATTTAGAACTTCAGACTCTGTCCTAGACATACTTTCAAAGGTTATTACAACAATAATTTTTCTATTGATTTCTGGTTTACTCATCACAGAATTAATTTGAAAAAGGGAACAAATACGATTGCCATTGATATTTTTATAGGTACGTTTACTATACATACATCAACAATAGTAGACTTTGTAGTGTGTATTGAAAAAAACCACAGACCACATCAATAGTTTGATTTTCCATAAAGCCATACATTACATTACTAAACCACATTCGCTACGTGATTTTAAAGTGTGACTACCTTTATTATTTGACAGGCAGACTACAAAAACCCCGACTTTCTAGCGATAACTCAATAAACGGACAAACCGATTTTCATCAAACACAGATGAGAACCACCGCAAGGGAACTTGCTTTCACGTAATTGAAATTGGTCCATCCGTTCGAGCGCTACGATGGCACAGACAGACAGACAGACATTAGCGTCAAACTCATATATAACGTCACCCCTCTTTTTTGTCAAGGGATAAAAAAGGGATGAACTAGACTTATATTTCATTGCAGCGATTGTGCATTGCCTACGCCCTGCCATTAGACCAGTGGTTCCCAAACTTATTTTGTCTACTTTGTTTCTGCGCAATAACGGTCAGCTACACGGTACAGGTATATATTATATATTTTCGTACCACTTGCTCAAAAAAGTCACATTCTATGGTTCAAAAAGCGAACATAACAATAGTCGTTTTCAATCTGTTAAAAACAGGGAAAGAAAAATGTACTGAATTTCATTCATCCTCTATCATTAGACTGTTAAGTAAAGGCTTGAAATAGAAAGAGAATACACGTAGTACTTACATGATAGGACACCTGGAAAAACCCCAGATGTTTTGTTACCGCCCATAGATGTTGGTGTCCGATTTTGAGAAATTTTCCCCTGCACACTTTTGTATTGAAATGTCAATTTTTTAAAAGTTTTAACTGTTATATTAATTTCATTATACTATAGGGATACTAGTATAGCCCGTGATTCGATTTATTACGGGTATGTCCCTTCCACATTTTATAGAAAATTCTCACGAAATAGAAATAGGCCTATAAGCATATAGGTATCTCCAAACACAAATATTTAGACACGGTTCTATAGCTGACCCGTTAGGAGTGGGCCGGCAATCTGCTACATCCTGTGCACAATAAGACGATGTGGGACGGCGGTTATTCAATAGAGTTCACGAACAACAAACAGTGCTCGTCGATTGTCGTGTTTGATTTGTGGCCAAATGGCCAATGTGGGAGAGGCCGAAATGACCTCAGGATTCTGTCTTGACCTAGATATGTCACCTAAGGATCAATGAACAAATCTGGATGATAGTTACTAAGGCCGCTGCGAAATGATTTCTTTAATCTGAGTGATAGCCTTTGCTGGGACGACTCTTTTACTCACACCATGGTAATAATAATATACTTCGCCTATACATACTGAGAAAAAAGAATGGTTGCTAGTAGCAAAAATGTTTGCTACACATTACCAAAATAGAGTGACTGCTGAATTTAGGGCTACTAGTTAAAATGTGTTTTAATTAAAACTACATGGTTCTGCTAATTTAAACAAAAGTTTGGTATAGCTAATAAAGAAATTGCAAGTAGCAAAACTGGTTCAGCTATCACTTTTTTTCAGTGTACCATAACTCACACAGTATATTACATACCTACCTACCTAATTCACGTTTAGACTGCCATTGTACCATGACCACAGGTATGGCACTTCATACAAACGGAGCAGCATATATACCTAGTACTACTACAAACGAAACAATCCGTCCGTGCACACGTCAAATGTGTGAGTTAAACAATCAGGGTCGCCACCACAGAATTTGTTGCTTAGCTTACCTGTTTTTATCACTCGGAAATCTATAAAATTTTCGTTATTTATTGTTTTCCGTGGATAAACAATGATAATGTGCGCAGTTTCTCACCATTATATTTCAATAATCCTAAGTGACTCGCGTAATATTAACGTGCAACTACCAATAACCCTGTTTTACTGCCACCTACACCTCACAATAACGGGGGAAGGGTTGCGGGGACACCAGATTGCGGGGGACGGTGCGAGTTTCCGTTCTGTATGTAATACTATTATTAATTCTGTGCCATGACTTTCGATAGTACAAAAAAAGTTAAGGTGGTGGTCGCTGGAAAGGGATGATGCCAACATTTAACTTTAAAAGTAATTAGGCACTCACCGTGTGGTTTCCGGCAGAGTAAAATAGGGCCACTCCAAGTCCTCCCGTGGATGTCGTAGAGGCGACTTAGGAAATACAAGCTAAACAAAGCTTCTAACATCAATGAGATATCATCGCGAAATCGCGAGCAGAGTGTATACCAAAATCCTCTGGCTGCTCTGGCCAAGTATGGCTCTGGTAGTACAGAGAGAGTCGTATCTGCAGTGGAAACAAAAAGACCTCATGATGATGATGAACTAGGTACTGAAGTTAGTAATCTGTCAGAAAATGTCATAAACGCCGTATGTTTTTTAGGAATATCAACTGAAATTACCTTAGAAACATAGGTATTAGGCAGGTACTGCACTTTCGTTGTTGCATTTGCATAACACGTGTCTGTTATTATTCAAATGGCCGCTCAAGGTGCATATTGTGGAGCACGTGCTTTCCATGTACCTATAATCGCTCATTTAATTAATGTTTTCAGTACACCACATAAAATAATGCTTTATGGCTACATAAAATTTCTCATTATTTTAACATTCAGAATTATTAACTTTGCATAAAGATACAGTCCGTTCGCTCAAATAATTTAGTGATGCGCCGACAATCTGCAACTATTTAAACGAACTTCGTTTGATCATCTCTTTGATTTAGCCATAATAATAGGCTTATTGATGAAATAAACCTATACGAGTAAATAGACATAAGTTTCATTGTAGTTTCGCAACAAAGAACTATCATTAGACGAAACTTGAGTATGGGATCTTTGTTTGCAAAAGCAAAACCTGATTTCTGGTATTTTCAGAAATCCCTCGATTAGCTCAACATTTTTTTCGGCAGCCTTAATATTTTTCATTTGCATTTGGCAAAATATTTCGTCACCAAAACTTCTCGTCTTGATTGTTAGTACTTTGGTGTATCACTACCAACAACAACCTTTATCTTTTATCAATAAAATCTTATTTCTGCTTTCAAATTATCGTCTAATCTTCCTTTATTTCATCATTATGAAACCAGTGATTAATTGCTACTGAAATCTATTACTTATTGCAAATACTAAAATAAGTTGACACCTAGGAATAGGTACCTCAAGATTCATGTGGAGTAGTAAGATTAGGTTTAGGACTAACTACAAGCTGCCTACATCTGGTGAGTCTGGTGACTCTTTGCTTGAAATACAATGAACATATATAAGAAGAAGACCATGGCAGCATATGAAAGAAATATTCTAATACGTTTAGGTTCTGTTTTATTTAAGTAACTACGTAAATTGGAGGTCAGGTCAAAAGTCACAACCTCTAAAATTAATTCCATAAACCATAATTACTTAGAATCTGAATTTTAATTGCATAAATGTTCTTCATGAGAATAATTAGGAGTTTCGCACGCTATATGTGAATGAACTCGACTAAATTCTAGATTTCTAGTTAGGTTCCTACCGGTAATGAAATAAGTTGTGTTGGGTTACATTGACTAAAATGTTGTAGAAGCTAAACATGCGAGGTACAAAAATACATATTTTCCCAAAGAAGATGATTATTTCTGTATTTTTCATGTGTTTAAGCTACCTAAAGACAACGACATGTGATAAAAAAAAACATGACTACTGTCATCCAATGAAGACAGCAACATTAACGACGAGTGTAGTTACTAAAGTATATTTTTTCACATAATTAGATTTATAATTTTAACATCTAAAATACTTCAAATGTCTGAAAATTCAAGAAACGCTTCGAACGTTGAACTCTAAAAATGAACCTTTTCAATTCACACATTGACTCTGACTCTGAATAATCCTTTGCCTCGAACAAACGTTGGGGACTAACGTTTATCTTTTATGATGCATGCAATGAAATCATCCGCATTCAGGCTTGTACGTCACATCCTGGACATTCAGCAGCTGCCACTTAAATACTAGGTACGGTTTAAGTAACACGTTTTAGTGCTTATCGGTGTAGTCACAGCATATTATTTGCCACGTGGTTTCCGGCAGAGTAGAATGCGGCACACCAAGTCCTCCTGTGGATGTTGTAGAAGGCGACTTAGAGAATACAAGCTAAACAAAGCTTATAAACATCAATGAAACCTCTTCAATCCGTATGGCCAGCGAGGGGAGTGTAGGCCAAGTCCTCTGGCTGCTCTGGCCAAGTATGGCTCTAGTACAGAGAAGGTCGTGATCCTGCAGTGGAGACGAAAAGAACTGATGATGGTGATGATGAAAAAAGCATATTATGTACTTAGCATTAACATTAACATATTATGTATTTCATTTCATTTCATAGCATTAACTAATAGGCCGATACAATGAATCCAGCGATGATTTTACCATATTGACATATCACTATCTCGCTCTATGTAATAATAACGAGCGGGACGGCACTCTTTAAATCCAAGCGAGATATAAACTTTTTCTACATTTATCAACCGTGGAGTTAGTTTATTCACCCATTTCTCAGATTGCATCCTACTAACATGGCCCGTCGAGCGACGCTTTCCAACGTAAATGGTCAGCAAAGGCAGAGGATAGAGACGCATGGAAGTAAATGGGAGAGACCTTTGCCCAGCAGTGTGACTAGTAAAAAAAGAGTGTGTGTACTTATGTACACGCGTTATAAGTTATACTCGTACTTCTTTGGCGTGAACATAGATACAGTACAGCTAGATAGTGGGCTTACTATGCGCGCGCATCTTAAAAATTTGCTATCATCATTTTCCCAGTAGCGCCAAAAGAATTATAACTTCAAAAATCAACGGTGGCTTGCTACGGGGACTGAACAGTGTACCTAGGCTGCTGCGTTTTGATTCCACACATCAGATAGATGGTATGGTACCTTTGCAATCATCCTAAAAGAATCTGTTTAAGCATCGTTACAAAACGGAACTAACTACATTGACATTTAATATCGCCATCAAATCGTGCGGTACATACACAACAATGGAATCACACATTCTAGGACAACTGTACCGTTGGGATAATAACGGGCGAATGAATTATTAATTTATAGATTGTTTATAATATCGAGCCTTGACTTTGGGGTCTAGAATCGGGAGGTCGCTGATTCAACTAAAAAAGACGAGAAAACCTCTGTTCGCTTGTAATTAATGGTACTGAATAAAAAGCTTCACGTTCTCACTTTAAACTGTATACAGTAGCTCAAAAAATAGTTTGAAGTTTTATCTAAGGATTGGTCAAGACAAAATTTTAAATGATATCACCGTTTCCTTTCAAATGATTTATTACAAAGGGTGGCGCCACTGGACCCCGGAAAATTCAAGTATGGCCTTAACTGTCCTGTCTGGGTACCGATCCGTTATATGGTAGAACGTATTTTAACCGACTTTCAAAAAAGGAGGAAGAGTATCACCTATTATTCGAAGACACCTTACTTTACTTCCGTCCGTAAAATCGGTTGTGTATAGTTTGTGGGTGAAGTCGATTTCTAGTTTTGAAAAAAATATTCAAGCTAGTATAAAAATACAGCCACTTTAGATAAGTATGTAAGTAAGCACTTATTTTACTGAGACAATTGCTTTACATTTGTACGTACGTGTTCAGATAATAATTAAGTATACTTGTTAACAACGAGCTCGTAAATGACTCATTTTCCATACTTTATCAAGATTTATTGTTTTCTAATGGCGTGCCAGGTGAGAAATATTGTTAATGGTATTGTGCAGTATAAAAAATCATGTATTCTGAACACGCGACCGAGGAGCGGGCACGGTAACCATCACCTTGGACCTACTTATTCAATTAGCAAATCGGTACTAAACGCCAACGATCCCATTGTAGATGATATTGTCGTTATTATAACAAGATTTGCTATTTAATATAACTATAATTACCTAATAAGTAAATCAATGAACGACGAAGGCCAGGATTTCTTGCGGAATTAACGAAAAATTCGTCTGAAAATAGGCAATGAAAAGCAATGTGTAAACTCAATACAAAAAAGTTGTTCATTAGTTGTATTGTGTTTATAATTAGATACTAAGAATTCGATACTAGGTTAGGTTTACCAAAATAATTATCATTCACTACTTAGACTTAGAACATTATTAATTAAAACTAAAACGGTAATTTTATGAAACATCTTTTTTTAAGTTCAGAGAACTTCATGAATACCTTTTATTTTTTTAGTTTGACTAAATCATTTCGCAATGATAATGAGAGGGCCTAAACTAATTTCCTTAGCGGTTAGACTGCGCCGTGATTCGAGGTTGGGCTCTCCTAGATATAAGAACTTGTTTGCTTCGCAATAGAATATTAAAACTTCTAGGAGATCCATAAGCAAACTAACTGATTTTAGCAACAGCAGCTAAGTGACGTTTGAATGATGAAGAGCACTTGGGATTCTTACATTAAATACACCATATAAGTAAATACCAATACAACCTCAAACCTCAGGGATGTGTGTAACAAACTGATAGATAAGGCCATCGCACATTAGTCCACTAGTAGCGAGAAACATATGACCACTAAATGCCATAGGAGCATTACTAACTAAATTGTGGCCGAAAGTGTTGGACAACTGGCTGAGATATTACTCGCGGTCACAGATTTGCTAATGGATGGATGCCGAAGAACATGCGAAGTATTTCATTAGAAGCCGGAAAACTGACCCTGGTCTCCGAAGTAACACAGCTAAGGATAGAAGTGAGAAAACTTTTAGATGAGAGAGAGAGAGAGAAAGAGAGAGGTCTATTGCTATCGTAGAGGTTTAAAGATACTTTCCATAAATTATTATCTAAGGAATTCTAAGGGAGCATCTCGCCCGGCGTTTCCAGTCTATTAGTAGCAGGTGTCTAATAGCAAAGACAATATTAATTACTAACGTAACAGCTACCTAACGTGGTAGAAACTATTGGAGGGCCCGTAAGTAGGTAATACTGTTGCGGATAGGCACACAGAGATGGCAGCACACACGACTAGCAAAAAAGTGATGAAGGACGTGTCGAATATGCTTTCAAAATATTTATTGCATTTCATATAAGTCATGTTTAATTAATACTTTATTTATAATATGAATAAAATATTTTAATGTTTTAATTATTACCATAGAGCGCCATCTAGTAACAAAGAAGATAAATAAACTACCTAGTGTGCGGAGGCTCTAATCGGAAGACGAGTGCCAATATAGACACTTAAGGCTTCGTAAACGATATCAAATCTCTACCAGAAGTGATAGTATGACTGATAACACTGTTTGCTGTTGTTAATCCATATCTACGTTACAAATCGGCACAACATGGAATTATTTCTACACAATCTCATTTTAAGAACAAGCAACAGCTGGTTTAGTAAGTATGACGTTTCGAATGACAGATTAATTATTTTGTGTAGGTACCTACATGATATGTCGACTCAAAAAATGATTAAAGAAACTAGGTAAAATTGTTAAAGAATAAAACGCAAAAGTAAGTTCAGCGATAAAACAAAGCAAATAACGCAAAACCATTGCCACGGCAATGACATAGAACTAAAGAAATATCTTATCACAAATTGAGTCTCATTAAAAAAACATGCTTAATCTCGTCAAACACCACATATTTACAAGGCTCGACTCAGGGGTGTGCAAATAAAGGTGCTTAGTAAAAAAGTAAATTGTTTAGTCATTATTACTATAGTAAAGATAGATACGACGAGCGAGGAGAAGTAGGTAACTACAAAATTAAAAAAAAATCATTAAATTAATTACATATAAGTATGTTTAGACGACATCATGTTATGTTAGATTATGAACAGGAGAAGAAATAACTAAGTGTTGGTACTACAGTACTGGTGTACAAATATTAATCAGAATAACGCTCATGTATAACTAATTTAGATCCAAATTTTACAAGAATTCATCACGTAACAATGTTTATATTCATTCTGTACTTATGCATAACTAATCCAGAACAAATGAATTCTTTAGAATTAGATGTTTACGACAATGTAGCGGTTGGAAAAACAATTCTTGAACTATTGAGATTAATTTACACAAAAAAGTATTTCCGCTTCGATGACAGATGAACAATTAAAATCAGCAAAAACGATGATCTACTCTGCATTAAATTGGATTTTGTAGTTTTTCGGTGTATCGAATTGATTGAAGGAGTAACACGTAACACCCATTCACATTTTAGTTCTGATCCTGTTCGCAAAAAACTTTCAATGAAATGTGTACTAGAACAAAAAAGTTAGAACAGATTGAAGCAATATAAAATTAATTGTAGAGCTAAGCCTTCTAATCATCTTCTAACAAGTAAATGGCTAAGGCAAACATATGAAAGAAAAAGCTACTAGCCTTAGCAATATTGCTAACACAACGAATGGAATTCTTTTGTTTTATAAACATTCTTTACGTAGCTTACGGTAGAATTCATATAAATAATACACCAGTGTCAACAAGGCCAGATGGCAATTTACTCAGCTTTAAATTAACAAACCTTAATACGTAGTTGATAGTTATGATTCTGACATGTTTGACTTTGACCTAAACCTGAAAACATGAAAAGTATATGCATCGATTAAGTATAAATATTTATATGGACAATAAGGATTTACAGATCAAAATGATAGTGACACTATCGCATTAACTTTACAATATAAACTGGTTAACAAGTAAATACGCATAGTATGTATAGTAATTAGAATAATAAAAGAGATCGTGAACGACTCCCTCACGAGTACGGCTGATGTTCGTTCACGTGCCAGATGCGAGATAAAACATATAGTACTTGTAAATTTTGCTTTGTAATCCTGTCTAGCTGTTGCTCGCGCCATAGCCCGCACGGTTCATTATTCTATTTGATAATCTTTTTATAATACACTCCTATGTATTAATCCAAATCCAAAAAAAGGACATAAGCTATCTTCATACCAAATTTCATTTCAATCTGTTCAGTCATTTGGCTTGAAAGCGGAAACAACATCTTCACATCCATCTTTACAAACTTTCTTACAATATTAAGAGGATAGTAGGATTCACATTATATTTTACGATTGTAGGCTCTGTCCA
Source organism: Acrobasis consociella (assembly GCA_963555685.1). Lineage (NCBI taxonomy): Eukaryota > Metazoa > Arthropoda > Insecta > Lepidoptera > Pyralidae > Acrobasis > Acrobasis consociella. The sequence goes on from OY743118.1 coordinate 4,659,932, forward strand.
CCTTGGATACAAAGGTAGTGTAGTAGTACAAGTAAATCTCTTCATAGACTCATTAACAGAGCCATCTTATGTATCCAGAAGAACTATGGGTAATATATTTCTACCATTTACTTCATTTATACTTTCATCAGACAAAACTTTAGCTGGATCAATAATGTAAATTTGCAATAATGTAAAATAACAATGTAGATAAATGTTGTATCTACAAAACTTTTTGTTAAGCTCTTTAACACCTCTTTGTGGCTACTGAGATGATCATAGAACTCACGTGAATGATAAACGTGCTGATAAACGATATCTGATTCTTGTCAGTGCTATAGAAAATGATATCAACCGGTCAGTGCAGAAAACTTGATAACGTCAATTCAACATTGATATAAATGTAGGCTGATTTTCATAAAATTCTTGGAACAGTACCTAGGCATGACTACTATTATGGGCAGGGTGACGTAGATTTTTCTGAGGAAACTGGGCTTTATTAACTATTTTCTTTTCGTAAATTTTGGTTTCCACTAACAACATCCAGCATGTCTTTATCTTTTTCGTGTAATTTGAAATATTCATCAACAAACGCCCATAGCAAACAAATACTTAAAACTTTTGCAACGTTATCTTTATTAACTTTGTTGATTGAGTATCGGTCTATCGGTGTCGGTTGTGTAAAGTAAATATTTTCCAAGTGAAAATGCGAGTGATAGTATAAATCTCTCACAAGTTTTCCATTTTCTTTTCAATGATGCAACGCGTGTGCGCAACAAACCGCAAGCTGGCAATGCGGATGTTGATTTAGCTGGCATAACATACAATAAGCATGCAAATACAATCAATGCAAATGAGATTTTTACCCTCTGCACAATTAATAATAAACTTATTTCTTTTACTGGCGGAGGATGATGATGAACATTTAAATTTTTGGAACGAAGTTCCTTATCGCGCGTTGCGAAAGGGGGCTAGACGGAAGAAATTAAAACCAAAAGTTGTAACGACACTTTTCGCTATAGTTGTAAGCCGTGCGGCGTGCGCGTGTTGCTCTGTCTGTCTCTCTCTCTAACTTCGTTCCATCCGGGTGTCCCTTGACACCTCTCAAGTTTTTTTTTAATAGGTACGTATACATCAACACTTTTTTAGACTAGACAACCTACATAGGTATTTTAAAAAATATACTTCTATCTATCACTATACAAAAATATATTTTATTTACAATACTTGATACCTAAATAATTTTCAATGCTAAAATGTATTTATTTGACATTTTAATATTAAATTACTTTTTTTAATCATTTAAAAAAATATAAAAAATAATGTTTTGATTCGCAATGGGTTAAATGAAAACATAGTTATGTTTATGAAGTAACTATGTGTGGTTAGGTTAGTAACAGTAACAGTATTAATTTTTTTAATCCAAATTTTGAATAAATATATTTTTTGTATTTGCAATACTTAAGTAAATTAAGTACTAAAATTATGATTAATAAATGATGTTGCTATGAAAATCGTAATTTTATTCTAAGTCCCTGTCGCGACATTTTGCGAAAGAGACATTGTGCGAAAGAGATAATCTGCGAAAGAGACATTCTGCGAAAGAGACATTATGAGAAAGAGACGTTTTACGACTAGGGGACATTATGCGAAAGAGACGTTTTGCAAATAAGCTACTGCACCTTGTAGGCCCCATGAGGATAGGTAAGAATGCCCGACCCTACCAGTAGTAAGTATGTCCTGGTCATCGTATTCGTTTCAGAAACACCAACTTACCTGAAAAGAAACAAACAAAATTAAAATAAATACTTTGTAACGTAATCATATGCTTCTTATAAGTACTTAATAACTTACAGGAAGTTCTCTTCACGCATTGTTTTTACATATTTTTTAAATAACCCCAAATTACGTTCCACGAAATTATTCTTAAAAATTGTTGCATTGTCTTTTATATTTCCAAAAGTCCAGTTTATTCAACTTAATAGCCCTAAATTAAGTTGTTTGTTTCGCATTTAAAGTTTGTCAAGGTGGTCAGAGGGCTATTTCTGTAAGCGTTCATTAATCTTTTTATAACGGTTTCAGAGACGAAAGTCATGAACTCGTTAGGGTGTTTCCTGTCGTGTGTGTTTCTTCTAACCAACACGCACTAAGTATAAAGCAACGTTTTTAGACGATTGCTACTAACGAAAATATTTGGAAAACGTGTAATTTGATTTAAAACATGGTATATTTTTTTTTTCATTTGTGTATAACACCATTGGGCGGACTAAATAAAAAGTCTACGGGTTACTGAAGTTTTAAAACATGCTCATGGGCACATAAATTCTAAGAAAGCACAGTATATAAATAAGACATAATATGTACCTGTAGAGAAAGTTTTAAATATTAATACCTATTTATCACCATTCTAGAAATTATTAATCTACATTCTGCATACTAGCTACAGTACTTAGATATAGTAACAATAGGCTCATCTATTTCGGTAAGAAAATACCTATTCGACATTGCCTGAACGTAATGATTAAACTTGGCATTGGTTTTAGGACAAGTATGTTATGAATGGTACTGTATGTAAATTATAGTCTTATTATCTGATAGTACATGTATGCGGGTGAAGTACAATGACCCGTAGATTTTATTTAAATTCTTCTCAACTATATATTCAATCATCAAATCATGAAAAGGAGGAAGGTAGGTGGAGGCTGTTACCAAGCAGCACCCCAGAAATGAAAAACGTAAGTCGCTGGTGTTGCCTAAAAATTTCTTTCATCTCATGCAAGGTCCGCTATTCTGAAGCAGGTATAAGTAGGATCTCACATTTGTCTTAATCTTCAGTAAATGCAGAATGAACTTTTTATACGGCAAGCGTCATCTTGATATATGAATCAACACTGAGAATACTAAGATATATGATGTACCTTCACAGGAGACATGCATGTCTCAAGTGACTACATCCCGACCCAGTTAATAGGTAATTTAAAGGTACCTAGTATTCTGTGACATGATAGGTACTAGGTAGGATTACGGTCGAGGGCGTCTCAAAGAAGATCAGACGTCTGTGTCATACCATGAATATATAGTTCGGTTAGGAGATTCCGTCCGGGATTCCGTCGCGCGACAAGACTGTTCCTGGTTGAAAGTTGCGTCGATGTCAACACGCGCCTTTACGGGTATAATTGAAGAACTCCACTCTTAGCTCCTCGATAATTGAGACTATTGAGAGGGTACCGTAAGTGAGCTCAGCCGCGGGCCAGGCCACGGTCCTGACGTTGACACTGAGTTTTTTGTGGGTGAGAGCCCCACATAACCGTCCGGTTTCCCGTGGCCGGGGGTAGGCGGAAGGCATATTTTCCTCAAGTAATACAGTTACTTTTACTTCGCTGCTATAAGTGCTAGAAAGAATATGAACACTTATGTACAGGGTTTTCTTATATATCGAAGTCGGCATGTAATTATAATTGCATCTGTAGTAATAGATGGTGCAGATGTTAAGAATCTTTTTAAAAAGAACTGCAATAATTTTAAATTTCAGTACGATAAATACACCATTTCAAAAATATATAAGTACATTTTATTTGTGTATGGTTTTAAATACCCAGATACTGGACAACACTATCTGCCGCAATAATAAATCTTAAGTCACGCAATAATAAAACTAAAATTGGTATTTTATTTATACCTATTTGCAACTAATACCTAACGAGCTAAGCAGGAAATAAGGGTCTACTCTTACGACTGCCTGCGTGGCGAATAAATTGCCCAGCAACAATGTGGCTAGATTGGATAAATCGTGGCGGAGGAGGCGTGAGAAAAATAGGATCTCTGTTTGATTGTTCTACGTGGGACTACCGTTGGTGACTCCTTGTCTTCTGGTAACAAAATAAGTTGCTTTTTTGCTTTTAATTTACATGTAAGTATACCTAATAAAGACAATTCCTAGTCCTGGGTCAAAAATAATTTATTTGGTGCTGTTAATTGAATAAAACGTCACAATATAATGTCACTTGACATCATTAGTATGTAGGTATTTCATACAAATCCCGCAAAATATGTTAATTTGGCGTTTAGAAAAAAGTATCTGATTGATTTGAGTTGTTGGACACTTCCTTATACCTTTCGTACGAGACTTTCTCATAGTTAAGTAACCTGGCAGCCACCACTTTGGTCGAATTGTGCGCAAGGTGACTTACATGTGTATCTATGCGTCAACCGAATAGAAAACCAGCAATCAAGTAAAAAAATATGAACGTGGAAATTACGATCGATATTTTTAAATCCATAGCCAATCGATAACCTTGTCGGACACGATTACTCGAACCCGAGAAAAAACTATCGAAAGAAAATCAAGCCTTCACTGGTCAGTGATCAACAGATTGATTTATGAGTCGTCTGCCCCATTGAAACCTGCCGGCCTGCCACCGACGATTTTCTGCCGTGCTGTGCAGTGTCAAGTCAAAGTCAAAGTCAAAGTAAAAAAAAAAATATATTCAATGTAGGATAAATATATCTTTTACTGAAGGATTTTTTTTTCAATATTATTTTAGTGTAAAAGCTAAAAACTACTAGCTTTTCGGTAAGACCGCTCTGTTGGGAAGATTACGCTGAAAGGAACCCAGTTCAGTGTTCAGTTCAGAGCAACTGCCACTCCTTTTCAGCTGACGTTGTGCAGTAACTTTCCCGATAGGTACAAAGAAGGGATTACGTAAAAGATTTTTACTACATACACTCATAAATAACCGGCCAAGTGCGTGTCAGCCCACACCCAATGTACGTAGTATGTAGTTGTGTAGCTAAAAACCTAATTTTCTATTGAACTTGTATGAAATTTTATTATTTCAAATGATAATCATGATATTTATTTTAGCACTTTGTCAGCATGCCTAGATTGTAAATTTTATACAAGTTACAGCTTCCTAGTATATTTAGTCTTCGAGTGGAACTGACGGCGAAAGTATAAGGGTTTCTTGTTTACTACAAAACAATAAAAAGTACTCAGGCCTCAGGCTACAAGACAATTTGCAAGTAATTTTTTTACAGCGTTGCTTTGTGTGGGTTGATAAAAATGTTTCACAACTTTGCCACAGACTTTTTCTAAAAGATGAGTATCATTAACGTAATACTGGAAACTTTTATAAAACAGATGTGCTGTCATTATCAACCAACGACTGCCACTCAAGATAAATCAGACAAAGCATATCCTATAGATCAAAGTACCTACTTATCAATAAGAATCAAAGAAATAGAAGTGAGAAAGATTTATCAAAAATTTACCTATAAGCAAAAGATTTTTATACTTCAAAGTTGTTGACATAAGTTATTAGATGGTTCAGGGAACAATAAACTGTCGTTTGGGTCTTTGTATAGTATCATCATCTTTCCCTGGCCGTTTTCGGCTATGGTGACTGTATTTGTTTGATACCAATTTATATATAAATTTAAAAATTCATTCAAGACGTCGCTCATGTGCCCTGATGTGGCTGACATACCCTATTTTTGATATGATCGTACGTGCACAGTGCGGACACGTCAGGGTACGGCCGACATAGTTATATTGTATTGAGGAGGGTGGTTTGTTTTTAAACGCCTCTCGCTTTGATTCTTGTTCATGCCTCCTGCGGTCTTCAAAAAACATCTACATTATGATGCACTAGGCGTCTCCACTCTATCCTTTGCGCAGCCAAACTTTCCCACCGAGTATGGTCTATTTGGCATCTTTTCATATGTCTTTTCTGAACATCTTTGTATCTGAGGAGCTGGCCGCCTTGTTTCCGCTTGCCATCATTAAGTTCAGAAAAGAAGATGCGCTTAGCCATCCTCTCGTCGGGCATCCTCACCACATGTCCACTCCAACGCAGCTGGCGCCGCATCAAGTAGGCCTCAATACCGTGGACTCCGGCCCGTCGCAATACTTCAGTGTTCCTTATGCGATCGGACCACTTGATGTTTAATATATCGCGAAGGCATCTGAGATGAAATCTATCTAAGACCCGTATGTGTTTGCGATAAAGAGTCCACGTTTCTGACGAGTAAAGGAAGTTTGGCAGGACTATTGCCATATACACTTTGACTTTCGTGCGTAATTGCAAGTCATGTGATTGGAATACCTTTCCTCGCAGTCTACCAAATGCTGCCAAAGCAGCACCGATCCGGCTATTGACTTCTGAGTCCAGATCACTTTTGGATGTGATGGTACTACCAAGATATTTAAACTTATCAACCTGCTTGAGAGAGGCTCCGTCAAGTCGCAGATTCAGAGGGACCTGCTCTGTTGAGTCCATAGCCATAACTTCGGTCTTAGTTATGTTTATTTTGAGACCGAACCTACGACATGACCGATCAAGATTAGTCATCATTTCTTGCAGGCCTTCAGGAGATTCCGACACAAAACATAAATCGTCAGCGTCATGATTTCGGTGATAATATCAAACGACACTCTCTTACATGTCTTAAGCCTGGCAAGGTTGAATAGCGCACCATCAGTACGGTACCGAATACGTATGCCATGTTCATTATTTTTTAGTGCGTCTGCTACTACTACCGAGAAATATAGAGCAAAGAGCGTCGGTGCTAAGACGCAGCCTTGTTTTACTCCACAGGTTACGGAGAAAAAGTCCGACTGCTCGCCCTTGGATGAAACACAACAGGTCATGTTGTCATGAAATAGTCTTAGCATACTTACAAACTTTTCAGTACAGCCAAGACTTTGTAACACAAGCCAAAGTGCTTCACGGGGAACGCTGTCAAAGGCCTTCTCTAAGTCTACAAAGCAGAAACAAAGTGGTCGTGATTGCTCTCTGGACTTTTCTTGTAGTTGTCGAATACAGAAGATGGCCTCACAGGTACCCCTGTTGGGACGAAAACCAAATTGAGCTTCAGGGAGAATTCTTTCGGATATGCTCTGCAGACGGTTGAGAAGAATTCTGCCAAAGATTTTACCAGGTACCGACAGAAGTGAAATTCCTCTATATGAGTTGAGATCAGAGCGGCTGCCTTTATTTTTGTAGAGTGCGCAGATTTTTGACACCGTGAATTCGGTGGGTACAGTTTCCTTTTCCCACATTCGCGAGAATAGTTGAAAGATAATTTGGTGGAGTTCTTCTCCACCATATTTAAACAGTTCTCCTGGAATCTGATCTAAACCAACAGCTTTTTTATTTTTTTGTTGTTTAATAGCTGTGATAATCTCTGAGAGCGAAAGATCTTTATCTAAAGTAGCGTTAGAAGGGTGCTGCGGAAGCTTTTCTATGTATTCTAAGTCAGCTGAGCGATCAACATTGAGCAAAGCATTAAAGTGGTCGGCCCAACATTTTAATACTTCTTCTCTATTAGAGACAAGTGTGCCATCCGAAGATTTCAATGGGACGTTTACTAGAGACTGGGGACCAACTAATACTCGTACCTCACCAAAAAACTCGCCAAGCCGATTTGAATCCGACAACATCTGCATATAGTTAGCCCTATCCTGCCACCATTTATCTTTAGTCCTTCGAGTAAGTTTCCTTAGCTCAACCGTACTCTTTCTTATTTTGTCTTTATCGTTCTGCCGAAGCACATGCCGATGTTTTTCCATTGCTTTACATAGTTCTGAATCGTTCCCATCAAACCAGTCTTTGTTCTGCTTGGTTGTAATACCTAACGTGTCCTGTGCTGCTGTCATTACATGGGAAGTCAGGTTCTTCCATTCAGATCCTATATCACCATTATGAAAGTCATGACTTCTAAAGGAACTACTCAACGTATGTGTAAACTTCTCCCGAATTGTCTTATCTTGCAACTTTTCTAAATCCAATTTAACAGTTTTGCCTCTAATAATGCGTCGGGGTGGATGGAGTTGTAATTTTAATTTAGTCAAGACAAGCCTATGATCGGACCAACAATTGGCACCACGCATGACTCGAGTCACTTGCACTTGTGACAGGTCACGTTGCCAGACTATTGCGTAATCTATGAGGTGCCAATGTTTGGACCTCGGGTGCATCCACGTCGCCTTGTACTTGGTTGGTAGCCTGAACACTGTGTTAGTGATGCTCATTTTAAATTTAGTACAGAGGCTCAACAGCAGTTGACCATTATCGTTCATTTTACCTATTCCATGTCTACCAAGTACTTGCGGCCAAGCTTCATAGTCTCGACCAACTCTCGCATTAAAATCCCCCAGAAGTAAGACTTGTTCTCTTGATGGAATCCTTGTTAGAACTTGTGCTAACTCTTCGTAAAATTTATCTTTCATCTCATCAGACTTATCAAGGGTGGGAGCGTAAGTGCTAATAATGTTGAGATAGTTTTTATTTTTTAAATGAAGTCTCAATGTGGCAATACGATCAGATATCCCAACAGGAATTTCGTCAAGCTTTAAAGCTATTTCAGTTTTTATTGCAAACCCAACACCAGACCGTCTGGGTTCACTAGCTTCTGTCCCCTTCCAGTAAAACTTGTAACCACCACCATGCTCAACCAACTCTCCTTCGTCCGCTAAGTGTTTCTCACTAAGTGCAGCAATATCTATGTTGTAACGTTTCAGCTCTCTTGCTACGATGGCAGTTTTGCGTTCAGGGCATAAATTTGTGGGTCTATCCAGGAGGGTGCGAACATTTCATGCACCAAAAGTCATAATTAGGTTTGATGTGTTATTGTTATTTTTCTTGTAGCGTCGACCACGAATGAATGGATGCATAGGCAGCCGTGGTTACTACCTCCCATTTGTAGGTGGGGTGAGCGCTTGTTTGGGACACCTTTTCTAGTCCCCTCCCCGGCTGAGCGGGGGAAGCAGTGCCACCCTAAATAGGGCTGCTTCGTCACATAGGGTGCTGCCGAGCCACACTATCACCCCGATGTAGTGCGCGAGCGACCACTCTCCCTAAGCCGCCTACGTGCAGGCATCAGACAAAGCCTAGCTAGCATCACAGCCAGACCTCTCTACCTCAGCCCATCGCCGCAAGTCTTTCCAGCTCCGAAGTCCGTGAAACAAAGCCAGTCATTTGCGCAGGAAATATTAAAGTGCTCGAGCATTCGCGCAGACACAGGAGCACTCTCTTGTCCTTTCTCATCAATGCCCGATGGAACGGAAAACCGCTACGACCGGTGAAGAGCAGGATGCAGTTTCTAGCCGACAATAACTTCCCACTCCTATTGTCGCCTTAGGCCTTCAACAATGCCTTGCTACCTCGCTAACTCCGCCAACACAATTTGCTTATCAGCGGTGGGTTGCCTTTGCTACCGAGATAGGCTTCTTGCACTTAGCGGGGAGTAGCCGCTTGCCTTGTGTACCGAAATACACAAGCCCTCTGACCAGTTTAGCCCACGAGCCGACGTGGTTTTCCGGGGTGTGGCCGCTGCGTGCTGCAGCTTCTTGGAGCCACTGGCGAGAGTTTGTAAGATACCAACGAATTTATTAGCAGTTAAACCACCTTCATCGAAGGCCGGCTGGTAAAACCGACGCAGGTATCCTACTACACCCCTATATATATATATAGTATAGTATAATGGTAAATAAGTTTTAACTATTGCTTGCACTGGGGGGTAAATCCAAAAGCGGTACGCCAGACGGACGTTACTGTGTATCCGCGTTTCAGTGTCAAGCATTATTATGTACTAATGTATAACGATAAAGTGTAATTTGGTCTGACATACAAATAGGAAGTCACTTTCGTATGGCTAACGTATTATTTTATGAAGTGACCCCCTGGAATCAGACTAGATTACCAAGCAAAACTGTCAACTCACAAAAAATCAATCATTACCTCGTTTTGTTTACTTCATGCTTGTAATTATTTCTGGGATTATGACGTCATTCCCAGAAAAAGTTGAAAGCGTACTCGTATTGTCACTCGAGTAGAACAGGCGACAATCCGGTGACTCGCCTTGTTAGCCTTGTAGTAAATACCTTCGATTCGAGTACGCTTGCTAATCTTTTGCGCACGCGTCTTTTGTCAAGTGTTCACTAGTATCTAAAATTGCTCTTTTGAAAAAAAATGTATCGAACAATAGGAAAGACGAAAGACTTGTATATAAATATCGTAGAATACTGAAATAAATAGGAGAAAAATACATAGCAAAAAATATTAATTAGTGACGGACTAAGAAAAAGCACAAAGACCAGTAGGTAAGGAAAGGTAAGGCAACTTAGTATGTATGGTAAATCACGCTGTCTGATATGTCTGATATCAAGGACGAAGGTATCTATCCTAGAATTCCTAACAGAAAATCTGTAGATTTTCCTGGTAATAATGGAATCAAAATGGACGGAGTGTATGAATTAAAATATATGACTAGTAAAGATGTAACAGTTGAGATGACTAAAGAGTGAGTTGCCGACCCCGCCTAAAGTTGGAAAAGAAAGGAAGAATAAGAAGCAGAGAGGAATTAACCCAGCCAAAGATTTAACATATTAGTAGAGCACACATACTCTGCATGAGCGGGAGGCATGGAAAATACTCCACCGACAAGAACGTATAGTTCTTAAAGACATTAATGGTTAATGAGAGCACACAAAAGAATTATTCCAACAAAGTGAAATAAATTACAATATTTCCTGGGTCTTGGGTGTTTATCTACGTATTTATTATAAAATTTTGTAACGTTGCGTTAGTATCCTAATTCCTAATCTTACTTTAGGGCTAGCTAAATCAGAGTAACTTGTCCATATCTATATATAATATTATTAAATAAGATCTGATGAAACAAGGTCCTATTATTGCTAAAGCCACACTTGAAATAAAAAAATGGAATGGACGCATTTTTTTCTTTGTTTTATCGGCATGTGCTAGTAAGTTGCGATGACGACACGAATGTATAAAGAATTAATTTTCATGCATTGCGTGCGGTGACGAATAGCAAGATAAAGTATTTAGTTCAGTCGTTAATTCCGTGTTGAAGAAAAACCACATATTTTTTTAATTAAATTGGAAATACTTAAGACCTAATTTAGACCGATACCAAAATTTGTTGTATTATATGTGGGGAGGATGTTGGGCGACAAGGAAGAAAGAAAAACATTAGTTACATGTAGCAGAGATGCGGATATTGAGGTGGATGTAAGGGGATCACGAAGATAAATATACAAGAGAGAGCTTTAAGGTAGCACCGATGGTAGAGAAGTTCAAAGCCTCCGTTTAACATGGTACAGCCATGGTATGGCAGCTAATGAAATAGTTTACTTGAATTTGGATGGCTATAGAAATAGAGAACGACCTACAAACCCGTAGGGGGATAGTGTAAAGCGGACATAAAGACGAAGGGGCTAGTTCAAATATGGTAAATTATACAAAAAGATAAAGGGAGTTATACAAAGCCGAATCCAGACAGGAAAAAGGCTAGGAAGAAGATGATGATGACCAGACCATATCATTTCATCTAATAGACAATAATAATACGAGTCTTTTGACTTTGCCGAAAGACATCAAATTTACCACCGTCAGCGTGACATCAGTTTCGTGTAACAGTAATACTGTTACACGAAACTGATGATGTTCACGTTCATTCTTGAAATAAGTAGTTACTCGTACCTATATTTTTTTATTTAAAGCAAACCAATTATTCTGTGAAACAACATGTCGTTTAGCGCGTGCAAACAGGTGGTAATAATTCCCAGAAACCTTTAACAGATATCTCTATTGTCTAATAAAATACAATTCAATACAGTGTATGCCAACGTGCCAACTAACTTGAAGGAACTATGATGAGATGACACACTGAACAAATTATGATTTCATTGTTTCAGCGCCCATTAAATGTTGAATTTTATTTAAAAATCTAGAAACGGTTCTTTGGTTGCTTTAACATTTTATTGTAGTAGGCTTACATAGCTCATGTACATAAATATTCAAACCTAAAACTAATTTGACGACCTCCGCGCGCAGTGGTCACCATACTAGTCCGCCACCCAGAGGTCCCGGGTTCGATTTCCGATTAGGGCAGGCAGGAAAATGGCCTTTCAAATTTTCCTGGGTCTTGGATGTTTATCTATATATGCATTTGTTATAAAATATAGTATCGTTGAGTTAGTATCCCATAACACAAGTCTCGGACTTACTTTGGGGCGAGCTCAATCAGTCCCAAGTAACAAAAGCTTCTATAACCAAGGCGTTTTATCACCGAACAGTAATATAGTTGGAATATACGATTAAAATACTATTTAATTCTGTAGACAATCTTATTGACACTTTTATATATCTATTTGGTACTATTAATGATTCCAAATTACTTTTATAGTACAAGTACTGCTGTAGCAGTTTCGAAGACTCTTATTACAAGACAAATTTGCACTTTAACACATTGCAGGACACTCGGCCAGACACAATAGAAATAACAATTGAATTACGTCTACAGCCGTAAGTGTCCTGCAATGTGTTAAAAGTACCTTGCATAACCATTACGTAAAGTTTTAGCGTTTTAAAAGCTCCCTAATCATGGCTACGGGGCTAGTTCTGTAAAAGCCATGAAAATTCTTCTTTAGTACTCAATAGTCCCAAAGTGACTCCTGGTTCATTTTTTTAATTAACTTATATTTTAAACAGCTCTATAAATGAGTTTGTGTTACTGCTACAAGACTAAGGCATAATATAAAAGCACTGAAATCTATAATTAATGGACTAATAAGATCTATACTAGCTTTTCAGTCTCTTTTATATGACAAGTACTTTATAAATGGCGGCTCACTGTCAAATGTTTTGTAAAAGTACTTATTTTGTTTATTAACAATTAATTAAAACATGAGAGTAATGAGGGCGCATTGTCAAATTTGAAATCAGTATAATGACTTTAGCGACACAATTATTTTCGCAAGTGCAAGATACCGCAGATTTATGGTCCATGAATGTATTGAAGTATGTCCTTTTAATTCCATGTTACGTTTATCAACAATGGCTATGGTGACATAATATATATCGATATTTTTTTTCTTGAAGAACACTCACGATACATGTTTTGGGTACCTATATAGAGCAAATTTATGTCAAAAACGTTGCAGTTAGCGCTATTTTAGTACTAAAAAATTTAGAACTAGGAAGAGGCGCGAGAAAGACGCATATTGGACCTTAGGAGTTTCCGTTGTGTATGTAATATTTATATTAATTCTGTGCCAAGTATCTCGAAATCCTTGCGAAGTAAAGAAGAAATGCAACACATTTAGATGCAATTTAGAAAAAGATAGTAACATCATAATGTGGTGATTATATCTTCTTCTTATTATTATTAAAGAGCTAAGCTCTAAGTCTTGTCTGTGGAGCAACCAATGCCTTCCATCTCTCTCTGTCTAAAGTCAACTCCTTAACATCCTTGTAGGTTGAAACATTAATTTGATCCTTTAGTTGTTTTATAAAACTATCTCTAGGTCTTTCTTTGCTTCTACTTCCTTCTATTTTCCCCTCCAATATTACTTTTAAAAATTCATCATGATTCATGACCCACAATATGCTATTGTAAATAATCTTGTTTCCAAGTCACTCTTCGCGTTGATGAGTTATTGTTGCAAACAGACAATACACAGGTGACTAACCATACCTACGGTCAGGGCAAACAACTAGAAAATGTTTACAGAAGCTCGTTGTTTGGCTTACAAGAATATTTTATGTACAAGTACATACCATCCGGATTCCGGATGATAAAGATATTGCAACGGGGAGACGAGTGGATAAACAAGGAAGCCTTTTTCAAAAATTGATCATAAATAAAACAAACTAAAAAATGTGATACATTAAAGTTCCTACTGATATAGAACGGAGTTTTATCTGAATAGATATTTGTTCACGAAATGCGATTTGACGGCCGTATAGCGAAAGTGCACGAGGTTTTTCGGTCGACGTGTGCTTTTCCGCAGTAGCAGTTCAAAAAGACATTGCTTGAATTTCTTCGAATGGCTATTTAAGTATAGATCTTTTTGGTTGTACGTAGTCCTCATCGTTTAAAATACATTGTGACTTTCAGCGATGAAAGAAATCTCAGATCAGAAGCTACCTAAATATGGGATGCAAGGCTTATCTCGTCGTTCTCCGAGATTAGGATAGTATCTTACGTCTTCTTCTGGCCAGATAGTGGCTTTTTAGTATTTAAATTAAAATACCACTTTTTGCCCCGGGAATACGTAAAATGTTTAGCAATTTATGTAACTAAATTAATATGTATTTAACTGTGTACACTAAATCAAATGCAAAGGTAGGTAGATAAGCTTTTTAGCTTGTTATTATAATGTGTATATAGTATACAGGTAGGTATGTATATTATAGTTATTGGCTTTCATACAAAATATATTATATTCATTGTCTTTAATAAAAAATAAATAAATTTTGAATGAAACACTCTAATACAATAATTATATATTAATTAAATTCATATAATCAAAAAATGATTTGTTGTTAAGATAATCTTAAATTAATGAATAGTTTAAGAATGAAATTATAATTCATTAAAGCGATGTGTATAAATAATGTAAAAGTTATTTTTAAATAATTTTATTTATTTAAAATATTCCGTGTTTTTGATGAAGGACAGAATAATTTACTTCGTCCAAATAATAATCTGCAGAAAATTATAAAGCAAACTAAATATTTGTTTGAACATTTTATACAGATATTAAGTGTACTTAATACATATACAAATATTATGAAATATTGGCAATATAAATTAAAAAATGTGGCATATAAAATAGTAGGCGAAATAAAATACTAAAATTATTGCTAGTTATGAATAATTTATACGTTCTATATAGTACTTTTTTTTTATTAGCATTAAAAGATTAAAAACCGGATAACATTATTTTATTTTTATACTTAAAAATATTGTTTTGTTATTGCAGCAATAGGAGTGCTACTCTATTTGATCAATTAAGATACGTTGTGAAATAAAGACATACGGACGACCTGCAACGGCCTAGCAAGTTAAAGGTACCTTTGGGTACGGAACTCTAGTATAATTTTCAAGGTAGAATCTACCTCAATCTGTGACAAACAAACCTCAAACTAGTTTGCTAAATAAGACGTCATAAACCAACACATTTAGGTTGATATTCAAAACAAAAATAACTTTATTGGTCGTATATATTTTAACATAATTATACAAACAATCAATAAGGTTATTTTTGAACATCCGTTAACTTATATGGAAAATTCAAAGAGGAATTTTTTAAGTGCGAATAGCATCTTCGCGATACAAAAAAAAACAAAACGGTTTTAAAATATAAACAAAAAGAGACGTGGCTTTGGCGTCTTTTAGAATCGTCGATGGAAAAATATTTAGAAGCTGATACAGAATACCTTCATGAGATCAGGATTGTAAATGGGAGTTGTTACAACAAGAACAACAAAAGAACCCTTAATTGATATGTTTATAAATTACAAAATCAAAAGTGGCTGGCGCTGCACCGCAATAGACAAGATGCTTTTTTTTTTCGTTTGAGGTTATGCTTTGGAAAGAGTTCCTAAAAATGGGCACTTTCAAAAAAGAACACTTTAATACAATAATTATATATTAATTAAATTCATAAAATCAAAAATTTATAACTTGTTGTTAAGATAATCTTAAATTATTATGAATACTTAAGGTATTAAATTATAATTAATTAAAACGATGTGTATAAATAATGTAAAAGTTATTTTTATTTACTTAAAATATTCCGTGTTTTTGATGAAGGACAGAATAATTTACTTTTTTCAAATAATAATCTGCAGAAAATTATGAAGTAACTAAATATTATATAAATATAAAATATTGGCAAAATAAATCAAAAAGGTGGCATGTAGTAGGAGAAATAAAATACTTAAATCATTGCTAGTTGTGAATAATTTATACGTTCTTTCTGTATAGTATTTTTTTTTATTAGCATAAAAAAAACGCGATAACATTATTTTATTTTTATACTTATACATATTGTTTTGTTATTGCAGCAATAGGAGTGCTACTCTATTTGATCAATTAAGATACGTTGTGAAATAAAGGCATACGGACGAACTGCAACGGCCTAGCCAGTTAAAGGTACCTTTGGGTACGGAACTCTAGTATAATTTTCAAGGTAGAACCTACCTCAATCTGTGACAAACAAACTTAAACTAGTTTGCTAAATAAGACGTCATAGAACAACACATTTAGGTTGATATTCAAAACAAAAATAACTTTATTGGTCGTATATATTTTAACATAATTATACAATGCTGGTCTGGGAGAAACGAAAAAACTTAGAATGTACCAGCTGCTTCTCTTCCCGCGCAGATCGTAAAAGCCGATCGAGGGAATGGGCAAAAATGCGAATCATTTTAACAGGCGATGCGGCTAGCAACCCGTCACTGTATTGATTGCTTTTCCATCTTCTCGCCCACCATGACGCTAAAAGTGGCTTTTGAGTCTTGCGGCCCTAGGCTCTGCATAGAGCCGTAAGACCCAAAATGCTCTGTCTGCCCCAATAGGGATAAAGACGTGATAGTATGTATGTATGTATGTATAATTATACAAACAATCAATAAAGTTATTTCTGAACATCCGGTAATATATATGGAAAATTTAAAGAGGAATTTTTTAAGTACGAATAGCATCTTCTCGATACAAAAAAAAACGGTTTTAAAATGTAAACAAAAAGAGACGTGTCGTTGGCGTCTTTTAGAATCGTCGATGGAAAAATATTTAGAAGCTGATACAGAATACCTTAATGAGATCAGGATTGTAAACGGGAGTTGTTACAACAAGAACAACAAAAGAACCCTTAATTGATATGTTTATAAATTACAAATCAAAAGTGGCTGGGCTGCACCGCAATGGACAAGATGCACTTTTTTTTCGTTTGAGATTATGCTATGGAAAAAGTTCCTAAAAATAGGCACTTCCAAGAAACAACTACCTCGCTAACCCAAAATATTTTTGAGATTATAAAGTTTACAAAGTCACATCTCTTAGGGCGTCTCGGAGCGCCTTTAAAAAACCGGACATGAATGACGTCAATTAGGTTTGTCGCTTTTGAAGGCGAGATATATAAATAACATTTAATTTTGTTCGGGTGCTATGTCAAAGTCAAATATTGCGTTTAATTGGCCTCATAAAAAAAGCTATAATTGTTGTTATTGTTGTTGTTTAAGATGGTAATATTTCTTTTTTACTTTTAAAACTGACTTTTTCAACCAACTAAATACCAAAGTTATTGAATCGATAAAAACATATAATTGTGCTTAATTTTTACGTAAGATACAGATACATTTTCACGACTATATCCCTGACGGGAAATAATTTTAACGTAAATTTAAATTTAAATTTTTACGTAAGTGCTTACCAAATCAGAGACATTTATTAAAATCTATTTTCTCTATTCGCAACACACTCTAAAGTAATATTTAAGTGTCGATTAGTATTTCATTAATTCTGTAATGTCGATGAGCAGGAATATGGAGTGGGCGACCTCGTGGCCGAGGCCTTCTGAAAACTTGCTGTAATAATTATAACAGCCTATCTGCTTTTATCAGTTGACGCCGTTAGGGCTGCCAACCGTGGCCAAACAAGCGTAATTTCTGCAGCATAAAATATGTTGCAGAAACTCTGCTATATTCAAAATATTGTTATAGATCAATAACTGCGACATTCGGTTTCACACAAAAGTCCTGTCATACAGCGATAAAAAATGGATTGTCCAATTTCTATAGAACAGAATTTCCGCAACTCATTTTCTGCAGCAAAAATAATGGCTTTCTTCTTTTACGCATGATCGTCAGTAATCACTCACTTTCAGGTACTTATTTGGTAGAAGAACCTTATGTTTTTTGACATAAACTTTGTTAAAAACTGATGACAGTTGGCAGCCCTAAGTTACGCACTCTGCTTATTTACTGGGTCATTCAACTCGACAAAATTGTCACTTGTCGGCGCGAATATTGTGATGAGATGATAAATTGCTTCGTACTTTTTAAGGACACGTGGACGTCTAAAAATTTGTAAATTTTTGACATGTCATCAGCCTTTAATATAAATGAATTAAAAACTATGGTTGTTGACGTCAGAGCAACGGTGGTTGACATCAAAAACGGCCCTTTCTTGTCGTCATGCATAATAAAGTTGCGTAGGTACTTACAAAAATTAATTAGTAAGTCCGTCAACAGTTAGATTATCCAAAAATAATGAACCAATATTTTTTGGTTGAGCAATGTAGTAAAAATTCAAAAATATAAAGCGCATCGAAGTTTCGGAGTGAAGAAAAAATATGTATAGGCACTTACTAAACGTTTTGATAATAATCTATTAATGAGCCAAACAAATATTTTAGTTTAGATCTATTTTTCATAAAATTAACATAATGTTTCCAAGATTCCACAACTAATTATCTTAATTTTCTATTTCTATTACGAGTATCTTCTCTTGATGAATAAAAGGCAGCATTTTATTACCTTTACCACGGCATCTGCCGACCTTCACTGAGGGGCATTACAGTTGCAACAACAATAAACCAATCACTTGCAGTTGGTAATTACGTTTACGTTACGACTACGACTGCATACGCCACTCCTTTTAACCGACTTCTAAAAAAGGAGGGGTTTTCAATGCTTAATGAACTTTTTTTTGGATGTTCACCGATTATTCTTTTTTTGTTTAAAAGGGTATATTGCTAGGTGGTCCAATAGAAAATTTATCAAATCTGATGTGTAGTTTGGGAGTGAAGTCGATTTTAGTTTTGAAAAATTATATGTTAACTTTTCGTATTCACACAGTCCGACATAAATAACACAAAATTATTTCATCCGATTCTTTAAAAATCTTCTATTGTCCTACATATTCTAGACTCTGGAATCTAGAGGTAATATTAACTAGGTATTAGTGACAAGTTGCTACAGGCGCCTAAAACAATACTACTTTTAAGTAATTTTACAGAAATATTAACTAGTTCTCAGAATTTTGGTACAAAACTAACAGGTGCTGCTTTATTTTATCGTTGTCACCTTCGTTTTGTACCTATGAGTAGGTACTAAACTGTTTGTAAGTCAACATTTTTAGACATATCGCAGTTTCTTTCTTTTAGAATTTTGTCAGTCCGTACAGTATGAACCTGACCTTTCTGTACAAATTAATGAAATATCTCAAAAATGTAATTAAAAATACTTATACAAAAAAAGTAAGACGCTTCGTCAAAATGTTCACATCAATGTAAATTCCCGATATATTTTGTCACATTAAAGTGTTAAGAATATAAGAACCTTTGTTAAATATCGACTTAAGTTTGTTTCTATGCACCCAGATGCACTACACACTACACAAACGATAGAAATCACTCTAGGTCACAGCTGTACGAGTTACGACATTTCAAACGATAAAGTACATGGTATTACATACTGCAAGTACCTACGTGATTGTTAGAGAAACTGCTCGTTTGGGTCAATGACTAACGGGTATACATTGGGGGTAAGTACCTCGTACCTACTTACATTAAGTAAAGGTTAAATCAAGATTTCGATTTTCTCGTTCCAGTTTACGATCTAGTTTTGTTTTTCGTGTGTGTAAGTGGCCAACACTGGTGTCAGATTTTTCAGGCTGCCTTAAAGCATCTGACATAGCTTGACGACTGCCATACAATGATGACAGCCGGGACCGACTGCTTATACGTGCCTTCGTGACGAGCTCGAGAAATTTTTATGCCGCTTGTGGTCACCCATCCAAGTGCGGACCACGCCCGGTGTCGCTTTACTTGCGAAAGCGCTAGCAATGCGAATTCCCGCCGGGCCACCGAGCTCCTCATCTACGATCTAATTTGTCTGTTCTACTACTTTTTTGCTGTTGTAAAAATAATAGCAATATAATAAATAATAATAGACTTATATCAATTCTCAACTCTTCCATGCTGGTCTGGGAGAAAAGGAAAAACGTAGAATGTACCAGCTGCTTCTCTTCCCGCGCAGATCGTAAAAACCGATCGAGGGAATGGGCGAGATTTGAATCATGGTAATAGGCGATGCGGCTAGCAACCCATCACTATTTTGATTCCTTTTCCATCTTAACGCCCACCACCACGCTAAGCGTGGCCTTTGGGCCTGACGGCCCTAGGCTCTGTTTACCCCGTCAGGGATATAGACGTGAAAATGTATTTGTATCTGTTATATCAATTCTTCGGAATCATCGGATATATTCAGCTCCATTAAAATCATAGATTAAAACCAAAAACTTAGTTACCACCCACTTTCTGTTAATAGTAATAAAACCCAAAGGTACCTGTCGTAATAAATAAATAGATAAATAGATAGGTACTGATATAATGGCATTTAACGAGAACTATTCGGTGAAGCCATATAATAACCATAAGCTTAAACGTGTTTTAATGTCTTGGAAGATTAGCCATCGAAACCATTTTAATTATCATTTAACAATGTTGATGATAATTAATACTAAACAGAGACTTTAATGTATACCTAAGTACTAAAGTGTTTATTAGTTTCCTATGTAGGTAATACAGTTACTGCGTTCATAATACATACTTAGTTTTATCCATATCCGTATCCTTATCCTTATTAATATTTTAAATGCGAAAGTGCGTTTGTATATTTGCTTGTTTGTTACCACTCACGCTTCAACCACTAAAGATAAAATTTGATATGGATATAGTTTGATAACCAGGAAAGGACATATAGGATAGTTGGAACGAAGTTCCTTATCGCGCGTTGCGAAAGGGGGGCGAGACGGAAAAAATTAAGACCAAAAGTTGTAAAGACACTTTTTGCTATAGATGTAAGCCGTGCGGCGTGCGCGTGTTTCTCTGTCTGTCTCGAACTTCGTTCCATCCGGGTTTCCCTTGACACCTCTCAAGTTTTTTTATCCCGAAATTCCCACGGGGAGCGAAGCCCACGGGCACAGCTAGTGTAACTTTAAGTCTTTATTAAGTAGTTTAAATTAAAAAAAAATGTATGTCTTAAATAATTAACAGATTGTTATAGGTAGTATGTCATCGTCAACAAGATTAGGAGATCTGTGTGTGTCCTACTCAAAGAAGGTCAGGTACACTAGAGAAAGGAGCATGTAAAGAAAGATTGATGACCGGTTTTATTTCACATCCAAAGAAAACGAAGGTATTGTAATGGAAACCATGTACATAAGTACTTAGTACTCGTAAAAGAACCAGGTCATACAAGAAGTAGGCCCCGTATGTATTACCAAAATGCATACTTAGGAACATTCTTGCGTAAAAAGTTCAAAACGACTTCATAGTTACATGCGTACCAACACGCGTCCTTTTTGACATTACAATTATAAGGTTTCCTTCCCTGGGTCAAAAATAAATTACTGTTAATAAAATAAAACTTTACAATAATGTCACTCACTTGTCTTTGATAATATACATTCTCAACGAGATTTTAAATTTATTATTGCGGGAAAACTTATATTAAGAGCGCTATTTAAGTCTTTATTTCATACAAATCCCATAGAAAATGTTTTTTTGACGTTTGGAAACAGATTTGTAGGGAACTTCCTTGTTAAATAGTTTAATTTCGTTTCTCGTTAAAAAAATTACTATAAACGTTAAACGGAAAAATTTGCACCCAAAAAATATAAATATATCCACTGTTTGTTTCAAGGCAAGAACTTTACTTAGGTCCTATAGAAATGCGAATCTCCTAAACTATCCCAGGCAGAATGCTAAAAAAAGTTCTTACAATATAGAAATCGAAAAAGCATTCAGAAAAAAGATTTGCCTTGACGCGATGTTTGCGTGATTATTTTTCTAATGTCTTCCTTTAAAGGAAAAGGAAAAGTCCTTGTTTTACGTTTATAACTTATTAAGTTGTAAATTAATTAACATTGAAATGGTTCCACTTTGTTCATAAAATACTACCAGAAGTAAAAATCTGGTAGATATATTTATGATATTTCCTTTTTGATAACGTGAAGATTACATCGCCGCACAAAGTAACATTTATTTGCACTTTATCAACAAAGATTTATCTTGAGAACTTAGTATAAGATAACAGATAAACTCGACTTGTCTATAACAACTTGACATCTGTCAAAATAGTCAAACCTCAAGTATTGACTTTCATTGAATATTGACTGATTTAAAACTACTTACAACTTTCAAGACGTTATTTCAATTTAGATCACTTTGTACAAAGGTACTACATATGTAGTTAAAATATTTTATTTACTTGGCCTAGTAGGTATATGTATGACACAGCTATGTTTTGTTATCGTCATATAATTTTTGACCGAGCGAGCGAAGCGAGCGAAGCGTCTCAGTTTCGAGACTAGCCAAAAATTCTTTTGTCCGTCTGTCTGTCTGTCTGTCTGTCTGTCTGTCTGTCTGTCTGTTCTCGCCTACAGGTCGCATTTCTTAACCGATTCTCATGAAATTTTGTAAGCAGGTTCAGCAACTACATAGAATTTTTTTGTCGAGCCAGTTTTTCGAAATTTTTCAAAATGGCGGAAATATGGGGGTTTTAAATTTTAAAACTGTCATATATTCGCCATTTCAAAATATTTTCAAAAATGTCATAAGACTTTTTTGTTGCCATTATAAAAACAATTTTTATTTATTTTAGCATCTTTTTTGTTTTAACAACTTTTTTATACGTTATAGGTACTTAAACGGGTTTAGGGTGCCTCGCGAAGTCTAGCTGACTAAGCCGTGACGGATATACAATACAAATCTTCTTACAACATATACTAAAAATATTTAAGGGTAAATTCAGTCCGGGTTACTGAACAACTTTCTTACAAATACATACACCCTGGGGTCCACGAAGTAATTTCTCTGAATAACTATTATAGTTATTATTTTGAGTTTCATAAGTAGTTTTATAAATTTTGATCATATTTAACCGACTTAAAAAAAGGGTTTTGCTTATTTTACAATTAGTTTTTTTTTCAGTTTTTACCTATTTTGATTAATTGTTGGCTTGTTAATTAAATTTAGCAATTTTGTTGAGCGAACTTTCGTTCAATCGCTATCGCTGCCTGTCTGTGCTTTTGTAGTAGTATTAGTAGTTATGCTACGAACTAACAAGAGATCAACAGCAACCAAAGCCCGCGAAGTAGCTTTACGAAGAGAGTAAGAAACCAATGAGCAGCGGCATAGAGCCATGGCAATACAAATAAACATTTAAACGAAAACCCATTAATAGTTATCTGGTTTTTCCAACAACGAGCTGACTTTGTCATTTGAAAAATGATGGGTCATTTTTCGGTGAAAGACTACTGGTACAGAACTGAATTTCAGCATCACGGTAGACCTCATATCCATGGGATTGTATGGTTGGAAGGTGCTCCTGACATTTCAGAGCTAGATGGAAAGTCATTTGAAGAAAGGGCTGTGATTGGCAACTATTTTGGAAATTTGGTCACAACCATGAATCCGCGTATCGGTAAACCTGCACTAATAATTTATACAAATCAGGTACATTATTCTGAAATAATAATCGCGAGGTCTAAGTTCGTGGCGAACTACTAGTTATAAATTAGTCATGATTGATGAGTTATAATTTATGGTCGTAGTAGTTAAGGTATTTGTGTATTCAAAATACCAGCAATATGCATCTGTAAAAGCTAGAATGTAGCTACTACCTAATAGCTCTGAAAGAGCTAGATCGAAAGTCATTTAAAGAAAGGGCTGTGATTGGCAACTATTTTGGAAATTTGGTCACAACCATGAATCCGCATATCGGTAAACCTGCACCGATAATTCATCCAAATCAGGTACATAATTCTGAAATAATAATCGCGAGGTCTAAGTTCGTGGCGAACTACTAGTAAATATAGGTAAAGGTATGAAATTAGCGATGATGATAATTATTTTAAATAAGTACTTATATTTAAATACTCATATTTTTTTATTTATATACAGAATTTTTTCGTTCTAATATTATCAACTTAAGTCAACGGGAAAATCAAATAAAGTTGCAATAAGTCACAAAGGTTTATCTATTTCACTTGACACATAAACCTTTTTTAAGGGTTCCGTAGTTTATTCCATCCATAGGTACCCAAATGCTAACAGGACATGACCCTATTAAAAGTAAGAATTAAGTTTCCACTGTCCTTTGTCGGGGCGGTCTATACTTAACTTGTATCTCATGAACCATAATAGGCAGACAATTGAAATTGTCAAAAGATGGAAACTAAGACAAAAACATAAATAAAGTTGAAACTGGGTTTCTAATACAAAATAAATATCTTTTGTTCTGTTATGCGTATGAGTAATAAAGACGGAATGGTCCCTTTGTGTGCGAGTCCGACTCATACGTAGCCAGTTTTATTTTATAACCACATTTTAATGCCAGTAATGAGGAAACTTCCCGTCTTAGCAGATACGCAAGGCTTGAAGAGTTGAGGGTCTTGCGGACGTCCGGCATTGTGCGTAGACGTTGGATGTACAGTCACCCGAGCAGCAATGGTGTGTGCGAGAGTGCCTACCTACATTAGATAGGTAACAGGAAAGTGTGTGATTTGAGTTACAAATAAAAGGCCATCTAAACTACTTAGTGGAGCGCTTATGTTAAGAAATTGTGTTCATCGATTCATTGGTGACAACATATGGCATAAAAATTCTAGCTCCTTCGTGCTCCGAAAGCAAGTTGTTGATGACTGTTGTCTAGCTATGTCAGATAGTTCATTAGCCCATGAAAAAGTACTTAATATATTGTAAAACATAAATCCCATCAAAAACAATACTTGTCAAAAAAACCAAGTCTCGCAACTCAGTTGTTCTGCGGTAAAAAGTTGTGAGATCCATGTAATACCAAGTCGGTTATTAATTTATTCAGTCTCTACTTAAGCGACTTTCTGTCTTAATACGTCCAGTCTCTAAGACCACGATCGTGGTCCATAACAATTGAAAATCAATTGTGTCTGGAATCTCCGTACTCGAAGCATTAAGTTGTTACGTAATAATTAACAGCATCTTATAGTGACGCATATCAATATTAAAATTCTTTAATGTTTTATATAAATATATCGAGACTTGGCCATCGCACTAAATAATTGAATTTACATGTGTTTTCAGGCGATTGAATTTACACGTGTTTTCAGGCGATGGCCAAGTCTCAATATATTTATATAAAACATTAAAGAATTTTAATATTGATATGCTTCACTATAAGATGCTGTTAATTATTACGTAACAACTTAATGCTTCGAGTACCGAGATTCCAGACACAATTGATTTTCAATTGTTATGGACCACGATCGTGGTCTTAGAGACTGGACGTATTAAGACAGAAAGTCGCTTAAGTAGAGACTGAATAAATTAATAACCGACTTGGTATTACATGGATCTCACAACTTTTTACCGCAGAACAACTGAGTTGCGAGACTTGGTTTTTTTGACAAGTATTGTTTTTGATGGGATCTCATTTCTTTTTGTATTTTGCAGACATGAGAGTAGCTTTTAGACGACAAACTAATATAGCAATCGAAATTTTCAATGAAAATCGCAAACTTATAGGTAAGAAATCTGGGCACATCCGAACAGCATTGGGTCGCTCGCGCGTATGAGCGCGGCTGCTGCTCGCTCGGCGACATTCACCTTTCCGCGCGCCCCGCCACTGTCCCCGCCCCGCGCCCTCGCGCTAGCACCGCGCAGCGCGTAGTAACGGCCCGCGCTCACTCGCTAGCATCGCAGCGCGTGGTATAATAATTAATTTACAACCTTACGCACTCGTAATAAGTACGAATACGCACGTAGGTACGTTTTTTGCATTAAATAATTTAATTTACACGTGTTTTCATGCCGGGAATACCTATTTTTTGCTCGATTTGGCAGGGGGACTACCATGCGCCTATATTTATATGGGACTAGCTTAAACCCGCGGCTTCGCACGCAATAATAATAACTGCCGTAAAACATCGTTACGAATAAAGCCAATATTGAAAAATTTAACTGAAGACTTGGCTGTATGGGCTTAATTTTCTTTGCGGTCTTTTCTAGATTTTTTAGTTTTTCCTTGATTCATACACCAAACACTACTTATATTCCAAATTTGAAGCTTCTAGGTCTGCTAGAAGTGCCTTAGAATTTTGATGATCGGTGAGTCAGTGAGTGACAAAATTAAGAAATTTGACCCGTTATAATTCTTAAAATACTGGTTCAAATTGAATGAAATTTGAAATATACCGTGTCTTTACAAGCCTGCATGGTTACTGAAAATTTCAGTCTTCTAGTTTTATCCACAACGAAGTTACAGGGGGTCGAAAATGGTCTGAATTGCTTCGAGAAAAGGATGGTACGGCCGTGACGCTTTTTTGCTCGACTTGGTGGGGGCACTGCCGTGCCCCCAGATAAATAACGCTGTTTTTGTCTAATCTAATTGATTAAATAAATATGAGTACACATTTTATATTTATACACTAGTCCGCTGCTGGACTAAAGACTCTCAATAAAAGGTTGATTTAATCATAGTCATGACTATATATCCACGTACATAATCTCGCGACATCCCTTACAACAACGGATCATTCAAGTTTATTCGGATAACTTTGCTCGGTCGGTCAAATGTTACGTATAGTTACGTAGCTGAGCTATATCATGGTATAATAAAATAAGGTATTCTCTTCCCGAGATGGAACTTGACTACGTCACGAAAGTGTTGCCACTGATTGTTCCTTTCAGTAAATTTAAGGACTTTCTCTATTAGTTCATGAATATTAAATAAAATATTAAGTAACTTAGCTAGTTAGTATCTCGCGATTCTCGCGTGATTCATCAATTCAATATTTTATAAATTGATATAATGGATTATTAATTCGGAATTGGTATATAAAGTTCAAAACTGCATTATGCTCGGGTAATTCAATTTCACACAGTGGCAGCACATCAACTGATGACGTAGTCAAGTTCCACCTACGTCATCAGCTGTCACGGGAAGAGAATACCTTATTTTATTATACCATGAGCTATATAAGGCCTAACAAAATATACTGAAACTATTTTAGCATGCACAGCGCCACGCGTATTTGATACACCTTAATTGTTTTACTATTGTGTCTGGAATCCATGGCGGTCAATGGGTTAAAGGCGAATTCATCCATGATACTGGAAAACTTTTTCCAAGGACCACGTATCGTATATGAAAAGTAATGTTTGGTTTCCAATGCAAGTTGACCGGATCGCTGATCCGAGTTTGTATGGAAAGCCAAATATTATTCATATTTTGACATAAAATATATGTATTCATTCTCGTAGTTGTTCACGGATTACTGCCTCCGTGGTGTAGTGGTTAGAGCGTTCGGCTCATACCCGGAGATCGCGGGTTCGATTCCCGGCGGGGGCAACGACTATGTGTTGTTGTCCTAGTTTGGTTAGGACATTGTAGGCTAATCACCTAATTGTCTGAAAAAGTAAGATGATCCGTGCTTCGGAGGGCACGTTAAGCGGTCGGTCCCGGTCTCTGTCTTTGACATTGGTCGTTACCTAAAACCATGTCAGAGGCCTTTAAGGCGGTTTAAAAACTCTGACACTAGTGTTAGTCACTAACACACACGATAAGAAGAAGAGGACGGACTGAATTCACCCTTAAATTAGTTAATTATATTTTGTTACACCATATACTTATTTACATCAAAAGTGTAATCCAAAATACATTTATTGCACCATTAAACATGTGATATCGAAATGTGCACACAAATCAACAGTCACTTTTGGTGATTATACAATGCACAGCGTTATGCAAGTGAGGTGAAGTGCGATTTGGTGAGATTACAATTTGATAATGCGTTATTCTGAGAAACACTGATTGACGGTTTGATATAACGCTCCAAAACAAATCGTGTCGTAAGAGCGAGAAAGGTAAAAGTATAATTTTAACTACTAATGCAGTTGCAGTTTGGTTTGATTGGACCCGGCCAGTAAATATGTAAGTCTAAATATGAATGGGAGCTTGTATTTGGTGACATTGTAGGATGTGTACGGAATCCAAAAATTCTGGTTCAAATAAAGCTAAATTGTTTTGATGCTTAATATTTTTTTCTATTAATTTATAAGTTTACTAGTTTCTCTTGTTGGCATCTGGTAATATATATCGAAGATACTCCGTATTATAATTTCGTATAATTTAAATTTATTACTATTTTTTATTATTTATATAATGTGGAAGGAACATACCCGTAAATCCCGTAATTAATCAAATAACGGGCTATACTAGATCACTCTAGCATAATAAAATTAAAACAACAGTAAAAAAAAATCGCCATTCCCACAGAAATCACCCGGCCGAAATTCCAAATTTTTTTAGACGTCAATGCGTTGAGAACGGCGAAACCGTCGGGTCGCCGCTCCCCCTAATACTCGCCCCGAGAATGATCGTCTAAACCTATCGAAATAAGACGATTTCCGACTACACTATGTGAGTAAAACTACATTAAAACATTTTGTATTTAACACCTTCAAAAACCCTATACCACACGTGGGAGACTTCACCCTATAAACAATAAAATACCATCAAAATACCGAATATTCAGTGACCGGTCACGCACGTGGTAATTTTCCGGAATAATTGCGATCAAAACTGCTACAAAGAGCAAAATAACAAAGACACTTCAAAATGACTACGACCTTCACTATTTTTAGTTAATCGGAGATATAAATGCGAGTGGTATAACGACAACCTGTTTTAGGGGGAAAATACTGAACTAGTACTAGATGTTTATACAGTATCTTTCTGTATCTTTATATTCTACTTCTTCTACCCCAAACGCATAATAAGTACTTAAACATTCCTCTCAATCACTGGCCGGTAGATATCTTTACGGGATAAGTCTGCCATTGTATGTTTACTTTTCTGATTTATGTCTTTGTTCTTTCTTATGTACAAAAAAGTTTTAAAAACAAACAAACCAGCAAGGATTTTTAATACATTGAAGAGAATTTTTATTTCTGTTTTTATTATAAAGAAATTATAGTTAAATCTAATTAAATCTAATATTAAAAAATATTAGATGTTTATGTGTAGTAAATAAAAGATATTTTTTATAAACTGATTTTAATTTCTATCTTTTCGTCTAAAGGAAGACAATTTTACATGTTTATCTGTCCGTAAGAGCATTTTAATACAGTGTCGAAAATATTTTTTTATTTTTTGTAAGTATACCTATTTATGTGTGTGTAGTTTGCCAAACAAAAGACATCAACGTGCTAAACAAATAAAAAAATCGACAATGTTAGATTATAAACACAAATAGGCACCATTTATTTTTGTATTCCTTCGTACAATGTGTGCGTCTATAATGTAAAATTATATTAGAAATTGAATTAAAAAAACTATTTATTTATAAAACAGCAGATTATACATTAAAGGTGGTGAATTAAAACATGTCTTAGGTTCCAGAAATTAGCCGTCTGCATCGAAGGAGGTAATGCAAGTCGTAGGTTCCAGAAATTAGCTAGAGTAGAAGGAAGTTATTTTAAAATTTGAGGCTGTCTTTATCATCGTCTAAGGTGTTTTATAATAGAGGTGACGACAGGGTCCGAAAAGTATGATTGTAATTAGTCCGTCTTTTAGATTATCCAAAAATAATGGACGCGTATTTTTCAGTTTACCAAAAAAGTAAAAATTCAAAAAGATACGGACCAAAAATATTTTTCCATTCGTCATGCCGATTAAGTCTCATAGCCTTGACTTTTTTCAGACAGAGTGGACGTAAAATGCCACTTGAGAATTGTGACGATGTCGTCTTGATTGGACATACAAATATTTTTGTAATTAAGTACAGTTTTCTTTATCCGATAATCAGGTCAAATTATCGTAAAATTAGATCTCTAGCAACCACAATGCGGCAAATATTTCAAAACTAAAAACCAACTCCACTAACTACACAACCGATTTCGACAAAAATTCCATGGGGCCATTTAAAAGATACTATGATGTTTTAAACACAAAAAGAATTTTCCAAATCGGTCCAGGCGTCTTCGAATAATCGGTGACCATACAAAAAAAAACCATAAAAGATCGCGACGAACTGATAACCTTCTCCTTTTTGGAAATCGGTTAAAACAGTAAGTAATAGAGGTGCGGTACATATTTCTTTAGAAAGAATTCCCTATGACTAGTAAGTTGCCAGCAAAGGTGATATCACCCGTAGCTAGCACACCAACGATACACTTTTAACAATAGGACATCCAAATGATGCTATCTGAATCAATTTACACAGCTTTTACACGCAAAACCAGGCTTGGCGGTAAACCACATGTTCGCTTTCGCGTAAACAATATGAACTCAAAATTTGCGTTTTACCGTACTAACATCACAGTTTTTGTACTTAATAATTAGGATTCGTCCAACAAAAATATTAAAATTTTAAGTTGACATGTGTTTAGTACAGTGAGTTGTCACCTAAACGAATGCTTTTTCCATACAAAAAACCGTTCGTTTAGTGACTCCGCGTTTGAAAAATAGCACCTCAGGGTGTTAGCCCAGGCACCTCGTTGGCCCACTGTACCTACTTAAATAATTAGTTACTTATGTCAAAAGAGGTTTGCGAAAGTAGATCACCTATTTAGATCGAATCGACTGCGTGTTTTAATAACACCAAGGATTTCCTTTAGCACTAACAACGTAACAATATAGGTACATTGTACGTTTTGCAATCGCAGCGGAACACTCATTGAAAACGACATCCTATAGTTAGAGTACCGAACTGTAATTTGGTTGCGTAAAGATATTCAGTTGTTTGCTCAGTGACGATGGACCATTGGAAATGTCCTACTTAGTATGTATGTATGTATTGTAAATTCTTTATTGTACGAAAAGGACACCACAGAAATACAGTAGATACACTATCATGTCTTTATCCGTAATGTAATGGCACAGAAAGAGCATTTGGGTCTTGCGGCTCACCACCTCGGCCACTTGCCTGATATTGGGTGAGAATAATAATGAGATGGAAAAATAATATTAAAATAGTGATGGGGTGCTGCAATATCGTGATTCAGACTCTCATCCAAAATTACTGGAAATTTTATTATTGACTACCGTCAACTATACAACGTGGAAGGGACATACCCGTTATAAATCGAACCACGGGCTACTATACTATGTATAAGTACTATATATGATCTAGTAAGATCACTATTAGTTTAATGGTAATAAAGTAACAGTCAAAAAACAACAACACAGAGGGATGTGTTGTGCTCCTGCAGTGGAGACAAAAAGACCTGATGATTATGATGATGATGATAACTCAACAACTGCCATCTAGTGACAAGAGCCATTGTTACAGGCCATTATTATGTGCAGGTTTCCTCAATATTTTTCTTTACTGGAGAAGAAAGAAGCACAAAGTACTGAATCGACATACTATGTAAGTACACACAAAAAAAATTGACGACAATAAATTCATTTCGTAACCACAATCTATAACTTCAGCAGGTATACATACTTAAATGAAAATCCTTGACATGTATTTTCATGCATTGAAAAATATGTGATCGAATGTCTCTTAGCACAAGGGGGACATTTCGCAACATTGTTATCAAGTCGATTGTCAATATCGATACATCGATAACTTCATTCGGTTTCGAAATTGGATCGCACGTGGGTAAATGCGCTACGTATTCACGGTCACCGTGATACGCATTACAACAAAAAAAACAATTTTCACGGGATCTCAAATTGTCAATTGTTGCCGACACATTGATAGAAGGCGCCGCGCGTCGAACGAGCCACATTGCATATTTTTTTATTCATATTTTATTGCACTTTTTATTATAATGACTACAAAAACAGGTAGGTATGTTTTATGATACGTCAGAACTTCGACATTTATAAACTGATTTGGTTTTTTTTATTGAAATGGATATATTTTGGTATTACTTTTTTAACAAAAATCCTGAAAAAATTAGTCATCGAGGTAAGAAAATCAATTTTTGTAATATTTTTAATTTGAAAATAATTTAGTTTTTTTTTTAATTTGAAAAGTGGTTAGGTTAGGTAAGGTAAGGTTAGTTATTTCGTTTCCCTTTTCTAGAAATAGAAATAACTAAGATTACTAAACTTACTTAATAAGTGTTATAGGTAAGACCACTAAGTATTATTTTTCTTGCCTCGGGTTTAAAGTATGCTGAAGTAGTTATCCGCAGACAAACGAAAAGCGATTTTATAAGTAACTAGCTGAAGCCCGCGACTTCGTTCGCGTGGACTTTATGTCTCTGGAAAATGCTGATCAGGCTGAACAACTTTTACTAAGGCGACATTTTTATATCTCTTATAGTTTAGCTGGACCATTATGGTTCTGCATCAGGCGTTTCATTTTCCAAAATCATTTATACCCTATATGTTGCCCAGGCTTAATAGCTATATAACAAAAAAAGTTGCATTCGAATCCGTCCAGTATTTCCGGAGATTAGCGTGTACAAACAGACAAACAGACAAACAGACAAACAGACAAACAGACAAACAGACAAACATTTTTTTTTTAAATTCTTACTCTATTACTATGTCTCCATCGCCCCCAATATTTTTTTTGGAAATATATTTAATGTACAGACACACTTTTTTTACTGTTTTATTATATGTATAGATATAAAATATAATGTGTGTATGTTTGTAGCGTGAACGTAAAAGTTAATCATTGGTACTTTAAAGCTATTCTGGAAAACGTAGGTCGTTAAGCAAAGATAGTTAATCATTCAGAAGGTAACAAAACTGAGGTTGCTATCAAAATTTCAAAACCATCACGTTTATAGCGCAATTTGTTTATCATTACATAACAAAATATTATCAAATACGTTTCTACATTCGTGTACATTAAAAATATTATAGTCAGCTAGTAAGCAACGTCAATAAAACTCCATTATTGCTTTTAAATGGTCACGTATTGGTGCAGCGTGAAATCACAATACTCGATACCTACTGCAAAATAAAAATAATGTCATTGACAAGCATTGAACTATGTTTATGTGTTGGCATTATTATTAACATGGAATTGGGTCTTGATATTCTTGATAATTAGGCATAACTTACGTAAGTAGGTACCTATTTTTAGGGTTCCGTAGTAAACAAAAGAACCTTTATAGTTTTGCCATGTACGTCTGTGTGTCCGTTTTATTGTGAAAGCTATAATTTAGTATGGGTATTTATATATCATGGCGAAAAAGTGTCAAAGTAAAATTTAAAAAAAAAATGCTTACGTAAAGTATAGTAATACATGTAAAATTTTATTTTTTTCTTGACTAACCCGAGTTTAGCAATCATAAAAAAAAATAACCATGTAGGTACCTACTACATCACATGGTTGTACCTTTCCTGCCAATATCTAAAATACATATACATTAACTATTTTTTTGAGGTTGCGTGCAAATTAGATACGTAGACTCTAGGTCTATGACCTTAACTGCTGTTGCGAATATTTAAAAAAAATTATGTTTTCTTTTCGTCAACCATGGATAAATGGGATTTGCCATACGACATGATGATAATGTGGTTTGCATGCAGGAGTGAGAGAGAGAAAGATACCTACTCAAAGGGTGAAATAAAAATTAACGAAGGTTACCGAAGCGCATTAGCTTGTAATAAATTATGTACATAATGGTAGGTATTCATTGTAGAAAAATGCGGAAATATTTTAAAGTAAAATAATTTTCGTAATAAATTGATCATTCTTTGTTTTAAAATAAATATGTACCAACCTAGAAGAAAAATGCGGAACGGAAAATTCTGCAAACTATAAATTTAGTGCGCAGTTTGTTTGTTAATATTACGATTACTTGTACTTACACATACATTACTTTTGTTATTTAATCAAGACTTAAATCTACCTTTTTTACATTTCTAAACTAATAGGTAGATATTGCGGATACACAAACAGTTTTTCAATAAACTAAAGTAACTAGTTAGTTTGTTCTTTTACTTCCGACCGGAACAAGTTACCAAATATTATAGACCGTCGATAGTTAAACAATTACCGACGTGAATGCAGTAACAGTCGAATAGCAACAAATTTTCATTATAAACCAATTAGCTACCCACGTGACTCGGTTGGTCTTTATGGTGCTCTGGCCTGCCTACCGCGGCTAATCAAAAAAATATTAAAGCTATGCATTTGCTCTAGCTAGGTACATGCTTTGATAAGAAATCTGAATGTTTCAAATATTACGGAATCACCTGCTTTTATTTATTTTAGCTGTTACTGACATTTTTGTACTATTTGTATATTTGACAAAAGTACAAATTTTTAGAAGGTAGATATGTTTTTTTTCGTTAACTTTAAAACCTATTAAGAAAAATGTATTACGATCAGTGACTGTACTAAATATTAATATATTTATTATTTATAGTACTTACTTAGGTATTTGGGTTTCTAAAAGTTTAAATACTAAGTATTATTTGCAAGAAGTAGATAGCAGTTTTTGGAATAAGGTTGAACAGCTGAACGTTTTATGTATTACATTATTTTGTAAAACAATATTGAAGTGCCTACTTATTATAAATTATTGGTTTAGATTTATCCAAGCTGTCCTGTAGAAAATCACAGTGTGCACAGCCGAATTTACGAGCATAAAACGAATAACAATAAAAACCATGCAGCTATTATGGTAATGTAATTCGATATCAGGTTTTGAAGGCCCTGTTATATAATTTTCGTTGTTCATTAGTCTGTTATGTAAATTGTCTGAGTTATAAATCAATGCATTCTCAATTGAAATGATATTAATGTACCTATTTAGAAGTGCATTCGCCTTGTGACATTGTCCATCTATTTAATTTTAAAATAAATTAGTAGGTACATAGTATATATAAAACTTTATTGATCCACAATTAAAATTGTTTACATATGTAAGTAGGTAATAATTTTTTACTTAATTATAAAAATATATGATGACCAAAGGACAACGCCCAACATATATTAGTACAGAATAGGTTGCTCAATTAACGAGGATTTTAGCATATTTTAATAAAGTAAATAAGTACTTACATATACATTAATTTTTAATGTTTGAATAAATAAAACTAGTTATTTACTGTTGATATAAAAAAAAAATTTGGAATAGATTATGATATGAAACACGATTATGTGATGATTAAGTATTACTTATGCATAAAAAATCTTATTGTCATAATCAACAAAAAGTAAAATTATTATTATGTACTTACATTTAAAAAAAAAAATTATAAATAATATAGTTACAAATTGTTTTAGTAAACTGTAAGGTAATTTAACTAAATATAAAAAAAATTTGGGACGTTTTATCTTTTTTTTTTTCAATTTTTAGGGTTCCGTAGCCAAATGGCAAAAACGGAACCCTTATAGATTCGTCATGTCTGTCTGTCTGTCTGTCCGTCCGTATGTCACAGCCACTTTTTTCCGAAACTATAAGACATATACTATTGAAACTTGGTAAGTAGATGTATTGTGTGAACCGCATTAAGGTTTTGACACAAAAATAGAAAAAAACAGTAAATTTTTGGGGTTCCCCATACTTAGAACTAAAACCTAAAAATTTATTTTTCATCAAACCCATACGTGTGGGGTATCTATGGATAGGTCTTCAAAAATGATATTGAGGTTTCTAGTAGCATTTTTTTCTAAACCGAATACTTTGCGTGAGAGACACTTCCAAAGTGGAAAAAAGTGTGTCCCCCCCCCCGTAACTTCTAAAATAAGAGAATGATAAAACTAAAAAAAATATATGATGTTCATTACCATAAAAACTACCAGCGAAAATTGGTTTGAACGAGATCTAGTAAGTAGTTTTTTTTTAATACGTCATCATCATAAACGGCAATTTACCTTTCATTCAATCAACTCAAATATAAAAAATCAAAAAAAAACATACTACAAGACTTTTATATTATGTTATTTGCTACTACGGAACCCTTCATGGGCGAGTCCGACTCGCACTTGGCCGCTTATTTTAACAGTTTTATATACTTAGCTATGTTCTACAAGTGATATAAATCAGTATTCACTAAGTTAAAAATAGATCGAATGAACACGCCGATTTTTTATAATTTATTGCTAGTTTAATATTCATAAAACCAGTTCATAGATTATTCTTACTGACTGATAAAAAATCACGGAGGTAGGTATGATTTACTTTGGTAGGGCTTCTCAGTTTTAACTCCCATGTTTTTTATGTTACTAAGTGTTAGTTTAATTTCTTGTCGATTATGTGAGTTATGTTTTATTAATTATTATCTACCTAAGGTCTTGTTACACTTTTCAATAATAATTCACTTTACTTGACATTTCTTTTTTACAATTAATTGACTTTGGGCGCCGGCCGGCATAGAAAACTTTTTTAATATGGCTTCATGCAAATGAGAAATAAACTCATATAATTTTTATTATTTGACGGGTATTTACGTAAAGGTAGATATATATATATATTTTAATAGGTGAGTAACTAATATTCTTTAATTTTAAAATATAAATTATGCTTGGTATGGTAAAATATAAATTGCAACAATTTAGTACCTACATAATACTTGTTTAATAGATAGGCAAGAAGGTACCTATTTAAGAACTTCATACTAACATTGGAAAGTGTACGCTAGCAATGCAACGTTATTTAATGTTCACTAACTCATCATAATTAACATAAACAGCATTTCTATTTGTCATGCAAATAAACTTTTACTTATATTCTTAAACTTACTTTGTGCGTTCGGCGTTTCATCCTCCATAATAGCCAGCTTGCTGGGCCTTTTATCATCTTCAGGCTTCAAACCCATTTTCACTTCAAATGTTCAAAATTAAAAAAAAGAATAAAACCGTCGAAATTACTCGCGTTTAAAAATTAAATAAATTGTCACTGGCACTTTATTTCTGGCCTATATTTTTAATTGGTGTGAACATTTAGAACTTTTTAAATTTTCAGGTACGTGCGATTTCGCGAGCGTCAGTTCGTCATGCTCGCAGGTGATGCATGCCGCGTTTCGCCGCGAAGGTTGGTGTCGACTGTCACGCTACACTGGGCCAGCCTTGTTTTTAAGCCATTAAGCCACGCAAGTTGCAGACGCACGCGGCTACTCTGTACTCGTCTCGTCTAGGTATACCACGAGCCCTTTTCATGCTATCGCACTTGAGATACTAGGCGACTTTAATGTCGCACACACAATGTTACTGACCGATATTTTCTGCCCGACGTTTTTTATTATTTACTCCGCCTGTTGTTGTATGATTAACTACACAGAATCTACCGTGTTATTTGTGTACCCACAAAGATTTAAGGTTTAGATAAAAAAGGTTGTTGGCATACAGCTAATGATAGCCTGTCTAGTGATTCATTAACTTCTCGAAACAGGATTTTAATCATTTTTTTTTTTTGATAATTCTGCCTCCCAGACAATCCTTCAATTCTGATTTAAAAAAATATTATAATTTTCGGGAGTCTTCCTTCCCCTTTAGAGCACGCTCATGTGTTCCGTGAATTTTAGCGAATTTGCATGTGCATTCCGATTTTCAAATTGCATCTTTGCATCTCATGTTCGAGCATATTTGTTACTTTCTCTATTTAACATTCTATTTTGTTGTTTACATTTGTCACATGACGTAGGTAGTTAGACCTACGTCATGTGACCTGCTACCAAATAAACTACAGGTATCTGATATTTTCAATACAAAACCTCCCGTGTCGTTTAAAATGTAGGTATCGTTCAGGGATATAAATACCTGATAATGATAACTTTGCATGTAAGCGATTATTTTTCACTGGTTTAGGAGCGGAAGGCATACTAAGGCCACTTCATAAGGATTGTTAGTAAGACCATAATTAACTAGTCAAAATAAAAATTCAGAAACAAAAAATGTTGACTAAAGCTCGAAAGTAAAATCGAGAGATAAATTAGGAGTACCGCCGCTAGACTCCGCCGGCCGGCCGGCCGGAGTTCATCGGGGTCACGTGGCAGTTTTGGACGGGCGTAACTTCGTGGTCTCCATTGAAAATTATCAAATTTGGATTTGGTATATAGCTAGAGGATTTTTTTTACTATACGACCTTTTTTTCCAAAACCAATGAAAAGTCAGCGTGTATGTAGGCAATATATTTTTTAATTCACGTTTAATCATAGACACACGTAAGTATAACGTTGTTGTTGAATGAAGCACGGATTGTGAACCCAATCGCGATGTCAAGGTGAATTACTGCAATTTCAAGAGGTTTAAAAAACAGCATGCAATAATATACATTATTAGCTGTACACGTTGATAACAAAGGTTTCAGGTGGCAATAGCATGCGTACTAACATAACTACCTAGTTACATACCTGTAGATATGTAGGTGAGGTACTTACGTAAGATAAGGTACTAATTAAGTAGGTACTTTATATATGTGTCTTCGAGGGAATATGCATGAAAAAATATGTGATATCTAACCAGTTTATCCATAAATATTCAAAAGTAAAGTACTAACAGTGAAAACAGAATAAAATTTGGTTGAAAAATGAACGACATATAACGATGTTACGAAAATAAGGATTTTGTTAAGCAAATAAAAAAGAACCCATATTCTCTATTAGTATTCTTTATTAATTCTTCATTTTTGTCTAATACTCTAAAATTACTCCTCGAAAGAATCGAAAAGAGCTTTCTCTAGTGATTTATTAGGTCAGAGAATCGGTAACACAGATAGGCCTATCTTTTCGCCACTACGTGGTTATTTTGATTCGACTTGAAGAAAAAGTAAAAATACATTGTACAAATAAAACAAATTCACGTGAGTTTGAGTAGTGTAGTATTCGATACAGTGCGTGCCTAGCGGAACAGAAACGGATTCAACCAAAAAGATAAAACTCAAATTAAAAAGCAATAGGGAAACCCACTTTCCGGCAGAGTAGAATGGGGCCACTCCAAGTCCTCCTGTGGGCGTCGTAGAAGGCGACTTAGGAATACAAGCTAAACAAAGCTTACAAACGTCAATAAGACCTCTCCAACCCGTCTGACCAGCGAGGAGAGTGTAGGCCAAGTCGTCTGGCTGCTCTGGCCAAGTACGACTCTGGTAGTACAGAGAGGGTCGTGCTCCTGCAGTGGAGACAGAAGGACCTAATGATGAGGATGAGGGAAACCCACGGAACCGATAAAAAGGTTTATTTTCTGTTCCGTGGGGAAACGTTTGCCACTTTCGATATTCAACACGTCAAGAACAATGTCATTGTTGTTGGTATTTACACATTTCTTGGTACCGTCAAAACATTCTCGTTACTCATTACGGATGCGCAACACGTAGGTCCGAGGTGAAGACTGTGTGTACCAAATTTGGGACATCGCATCTGCCATCGAGGACTTGCGGTCCCTTTGTTCCTGTAGTTATTGCATGCCTTTTAAGCGGAGCGTTTAGGTAGTGTTCTACTATCAAAATTTCAGGGTCAAGTATATAGTCTTAGATATCAAACCTATAGATATACATTTCATACAAAACATCAACGTACATTTGCATTGCTTACAAAATATCGGAATTACCTACCTAAGCACAAATAAATGTCAACAACTACTATAATTAGAAGTTAGTACAGTATTCAACATACATTAATTTCAGTGGGTCACTAGACTAACCTAATTGTAGGGTTTGCTTTGTTTTTTTTTTCAGAAAGTTTAACAGAAAATCTGTTGATTCATTTGTATGCCATTCGTCCCTAGTGGGACCGCAGACGAATGGGATATAGGTACCCATATTTTTTGGCGAGCTATTGTCTCCCGATTATTTTTAGGGGGCACCAAGCCACTTAACAATTAAAATAATTACGTTGAAAAAAATGATGATACATGTGCTTTAAAATCTGCAAAAATGAATTTTGAAGTGTTGTATATAGCTAAAAATAGCATGCAGTTACATATTTCGACGCACCGAGTATTGTATTAATATTGCAATCGCAGACATTTAAAAGACGATAAAAATTTCCGAAGGTAAACGAGAGCAGAGAACCGGATGCCCTTACATCTATCACAATTGACGCCTACGTCTTGTGTGTACTGTCACTACTGTCCTTTGAAAGTTCCTTATTTAGTAAAGTAGTTTGCCCCGATTCCCGAGTGTGAATTTATGACCCTATGAGGCTTTTAATCATCATCAGGTCTTTTTGTCTCTACTGCAGGAGCACGACCCTCTCTGTACTACTAGAGCCATACTTGTCCAGAGCAGCCAGAGGACTTAGCCTACACTCCAAGCTGGCCAGACGGGTTGGAGAGGTCTCATTAATCTTTATATGCTTTGTTTAGCCTATGTTTCCTAAGTCGCCTTCTACGACATCTACGGGAAGACTTGGAGTGGTTCTATTCTACTCTGCCGGAAACCACACGGCAATATGAGGTTTTTACAACTCCATTTCTCCGTAACCGCTAGACTAATTTGGCTTATATTCACAATTACTCTACTAAATTAAAATCCCGGACGGCATTTTGTAATTAATATGGAATCACAAAGTTACTCTTTAGGAATTATACTCGGTAACTAGGGAGATAAATAGACTCAGAATCTATCAAACAAGTTATTATCTTTAGTAAGCAGAATTATGTCAACGACTTTTTAACTGAAGGTATTGAAGTATTTAATAAAAACGCATTCATAATTTCGTGTATTTACAAGTTACAATATACAACTTTTTACCCCGAAATGAAAACAATGTATGCGAGAGAGCAACAAGGGCATATCCTCGGCTCAGGTCATTGAATATATTACTATTTTATAACGTGCTGGCCTATATCGCCGCCTACAGCTAAAAACTTCGAATAACAATTTATGCAATAGCATTCCAAAAATATATGTGTAGACAGATAGTTTATATGTAGGAAATTTTCTTACACGCTAAGAAAAAAAGGATAAGCGAATACGAACACTGCATAAGTATATGTACTTTTTAATATCATAATAATTTCTTTTTAGGGCCTTAATTAGTTTTGAAGAATATGTACTAACGGTGTAGTGCTTCAAAATTGAATTATAAAAGTATGACCCTCATAAGTTAAGTACCTGGGCGACCGAGCTTTGCTCGGTTACATCTCAAAAATCGAAAATACGCGTTTTCCCAAACATAAGACTAATCTAGATCGATTGTTTACCCCCGAAAACCTCTATATACCAATTTTCAGCGAAATCCTTAGAGCCGTTTTCGAGATTACAGAAATATATAAATAAATATACAAGAATTGCTCGTTTAAAGGTATAAGATATATTTATGATGCTAATTCGAACAAATAAATGCAGAATTAAAACTCAGGATGCTCTATCCACTCGGCTACCATACGATTTGATGGCAATTTACATACAGTTGATATCGTGTCTATAAACAAATGGCGCCGGTCAGTCTGCCAGTCTTAAAACATTAGCATCAAAACAAGCGAATGGAAACACGTGGCATATCGGTCGAAGTTACTAAACCATTCTAAATGAACAAATACTTTTCAGTATTAAATAATTTTCGCATTTAGGATAGAGGTAGAAGTAGGTACCTAACTATATTTTAAGCAAACAAAAAATAATATCACTTTGCTATAAGAAAAAAGTTTTGAGAAGGACGCAGTATCCTCCAGAACAGTCTCGCAGTAGAAAGTTCCAGAATAATTTGAAAGTGGTAATGAAATACTTCAGCTAGATTAATTTGGAATGTTCGAGAATCTTATACCTTTAAACGAGCAATTCTTGTTTATTTATTTATATATATATTTATAAATTTCTGTGATCTCGAAAACGGCTCTTACGATTTTGCTGAAAATTGGTATATGGGGGTTTTTGGGGTAAACAATCGATCTAGATTAGTCTTATGTTTAGGAAAACGCGTGTTTTCGACTTTTCATTCGTTTTTCTTTCCACGCAGAATATGGTCGCTAATTTCCTCGCGCCGGCCGCCATCCGCTTAGCTCAGTGGTTAAGGATGCTGACCGCTAGAAAGAGTGTTACGGGTTCGAATCCCACTCGGTGACTTACTTTTGTTTTTTTATGTTCAAGTTTATATATAATTTTTTATTTTGTACTGTTTTTAGACAAGTTTAAAATAATTGGCCAAGTGCGTTTCGGGCCACGCGCAGTGGAGGGTTCCGTAGTTGCGAATGCCAATTTTGAGTTCTTGCCACTAAAAAGTCTAAAAACGAATATCTATTGAATTTGTATGAAAATTTCTTTTTTCAAGTACATTTTATAAGTTGATCGCCTATAACTTTTTAATTTGTATACCCTACTTGGCTCTGATAGTTTTCCTTCAAACTACATTATATATACTATAATTGTGATTTTTTTCACGTGGCCATATATAACCGTTTAGCAGATAGAGGGGGGGGACACTTGACTCGAACAAAAATTTGAACTTTAAACCCCAATATTTCAGAAACGGATCCCTAAATCGAAAAATGGTGTTCACATGCTAACAATATTTTTGAAAGACCTATTCAACGATATCCCACTCAATGAGTTTGTCGGGAAAAAAAATATTGACTACGTCTTTATTTGAATGGCAGCGAGCCTGAAAAAATTTTTTTTCCATATTTTATTTTACGACTTTTTCGCCATTATTAAAATACATATTCATGCCAAATTACAGCTTCCTAGTACTTATAGTTTCTCTGTAGGACCGTGGACAGACAGACAGACAGACAGACATGGCGAAACTATAAGGGTTCCTTGTTTACTACGGAACCCTAAAAATGTAAGTAGTTAATGTTTGAGATGTAACCGACCGAGCAAAGCTCGGTCACCCAGGTACTAATAATTTAAGCAGTGAACTCGAAACTAGAGTGATAAATAATAAATTAGGTAAGAAGAGGTTTAGCGTGTGTTTAAATAAAATATCTAGTTTCAATGTAACCTCTTTTTTTAAATATACTTAAGAAGAGAAAAGAAAGAAATAAAAGCTTTATTCGGCAATCAAAACCATTACAGCTTACATATAAAGGGTTTTATTTATTTATATTAAAATGTATATTAGGTAAATACAATAAAACATACAAATACGAATTGCCGAAAGGGCGACCAACTCAGATAATGTGCCGATGGCGGTTTGCCACAAAAAAGAGAAATCAGATCATATCATAACTTTATAATTTGCAATACTGTAAACAGACTACCTACATCGTTATTAAACAAGAATGATCGACTATAGACATTAACACATAGGTATATGTAAAAAAAAAACCATAGCTTAACGTTCAGTGATTCAATCCTACATGTTAACCTTACAACTCTTAACAGTGGCATTTATTAAAGCATTTATTAGATCTTTTATTAAAGATTTAAGGAATTTAACTCAAATTATTTTCCAAGATTTAAGGAATTTAACTCAAATTATTTTCCAAGATTTAAGGAATTTAACTCAAATTAATTTCCAACTTCTGTAAGCTGTGCCTGTAAAGTTCTACGCTGGATCAATAAAAAAATTGCGCTTGGCATTTTGTATTTTGTATTATAATCGGCAAAACGGAACGGACAAAGTTACATGCAACCTCCTTCCTCTTTTCGTAACAAAATATTCACCAAGCATCTGAATTTTACCTAATATTCCCTTAAATTCTTTGTAATTTGTAACGATTAGATTGATTGATATTTTCTAACTATTTCTATATCCATTTCTAAAATATAAAAAGGAAACATTTTTGAGAGAACGGCGACCGAATATTTGCTGCGTAAAACGGAACGCATAAAACATCTGTCTACTCTGTGAGCAAGACGTCTTCATTAGACACGCCATCGCTGATTTAGAAACAAACAAAATATCTTCAATACATTGAAATCATGGAAGACAGTTTCGACGTAGATTTGGATCATATGTTAAGCCTTATAGAAATGCGTCCCATGTTATGGGATAAGACCAGTGAGGATTACAAATCGAGACATCTTAAGACGGCCGCTTGGCATGAGATTTGTGTTATATTGATAGACAACTTCGAATGTCTTACATTACACGAGCAGAATGAGAAAGGTGCGTGGGGTTTTTCGTATGAGTACTTATTATCTTAAACTAGTGACCTATTTGTCTGAGATTCGTTTAAGGTAAACAACTAACAATAAATAATAGTAAACATCTTTCATATTTCGTCTATTTACTGTTTATGGCAAATGGCAAGTCTACATTTTCGTAAAATGTTACATGTTTCTACTAAACGATAAGTTCTATATCATTTAATGAAACTAGAGGGAGCTCAAGATAAAGTGCCAAAGTAAATTCATAGTGTTTATCTAATACATGTACTTCATTATTATTAAACTTCATTAAGTGTTATAGGTATTGTTCTAATCAAAAAATTTATAAAATTACTATCATAAAAGCCTTTACTTATGAAATTACAGCTCTGCAACAGTGGTAACTTCATAGTTAAAGAAGTTTC
Organism: Acrobasis consociella; assembly: GCA_963555685.1. Lineage (NCBI taxonomy): Eukaryota > Metazoa > Arthropoda > Insecta > Lepidoptera > Pyralidae > Acrobasis > Acrobasis consociella. The sequence goes on from OY743118.1 coordinate 4,704,092, forward strand.
ATTTGAATTATTTAGTATTAATATAAAACTTTTATCATACACCAATAATTTCAGACATGTGCTTATCTCATACCCAAAATAAAATAGTTAATAAGGTACACTTATATAAACCTAATATATAAAATTATGTAAATAAAATATTTTTCATTTAATTTCTAGCCTTGTTACAATAATATGTACCTTTTCTTTTTTTAAGTTTAAGAGCCGCTGGATGGTCTACTGGGGGGCAAGGCAAATTGATTGATATTACTAGGGAATGAAATGCTCTCCTGAAGTTTCACAAATGTAATTGTAATAAGAATGTTATACTATAAACTGTATGGTTAACTTACAACTCAGTTGAACCTAGGAATACCTAATCTGATCAAAAGCACAGTTTACTCGGTTTCTTAATAGAAATTAAAAATACATTATTTCATAAGTTCTGCAATACCTACTAACAAAATGGGTGTATGGCTGAATAATTTTTTTTTTTTATTATTTATTGATATCATACATTACAACAAAACAGTACTTATACAATGTTTTATAGCTAAAAAATATGTCTGAAAGTAAAACACAGGATATGTCACTCAACGGCACTGAATGTTGTAGCAAATTGCTCCATTGGTCTTCTGTTGGGACATGGTTGGTCCTTTCTGACCAACTAGGTAGGTAAGAATATTATTTACTTATTTATTAGTGACTCAAATAGTCTGTAACTTAGTACCTATGTTACTACTTAATTACAAAAAGTTACCTTCTATTTCTAAATATACAAGGAAGCTACAGTTTGATTTCAACAGAAACATTCATGAGCTCAAAAGCCTTACAGCTTATTTATGACTGAACATAATGCATTCATGCATAAGTGCATAGTTAGGTAGTGTAGGTACTTGTATAAATAAAAAGCCATTCAATATAAAGCAAAAATATTCTAAAAACCTACTTACCACCACAATGAAAGATCTCATATCATATCATAGATGTTTATTCGACAATCTCACTTTGATATGGCATTGCGTTAAAGTGCATTCAAAATATATTTTTGAGTACATTTTAACATAAGTTTGCAAAGATGTAAAAAAGCTACTTCCAGAACTTTTCTCTTCTTATTTTACAATCATAAAGTTTCGATAATTATAAAAAAATCACAAAGTTTTGTAGAAAAACGACTAGAAATTAAATAAACATTAAGTTCAATTTTTATTACCAAAACCAAACTTTCAAAAATGGTGCTATGGTTTGACAACTTTGACCCGTGACACTAGTGACACTGACATTGCCATAATAGTATAGGTCGGGCGTACACTATCTGATTATGTATGCAGAATTTCAAATTCAGATTGTGGTTATATACATTGCCTATTATTTGTAATAAATTAATATTTTTTGATAAAATCGTCATTAGGGTGCAGGCAAGGATTTGGAAAATGTTGAATACAGACAAATACCTACATTTTCACGTCTTTATCCCTGACTGACAGAGTCCATGGCCGTAAGACCCACAGCCCACGCTTAGCGTGATAGTGGGCGGCAGGACGGACAAAGGAAAAATCAAAATAGTAATAGTGATGGGTTGCTAGCCACATCGCCTATTAAAATCTCGCCTATTTCCTCGATCGTTTTTAACGATCTGCGCGGAAAGACAAGCAGCTGGTACATTCTAAGTTTTTTCCTTTCTCCCAGACCAGCATGGAAGAATATTGAATGAAGTAAATTTGAATATGATTTGCTTTGCCCGACCATCGTTAGTCCGTGTAGTAACTATCAGACACGACACGGAGCCTTTTTCTATTTATGATGATGCGGGGGGCTAGGGGGCTAATATCTGGTTGCTATCAGGGAAAATCCGTGACTGGGAAAAAACAAGGAAGTAATTGGCTAACAATACGATTGTCATTTCAGGTAGAGCTCTTATAAGAAAATGGACCAACGAACGTGAAAAATGGATGAAATGGAAAAAAAGACACGAAGGCTCAACTTCAACGAAAAAGCCAGCATACAGCAACCAATTAGCATTTTTAGAAAAAATATACGAGCCCAGCAACACCTCCAACCAAGAAACAACTGATACAGAACCAGATCAAGATGATTCCAAACCATCAAGATCAAACGAATATGTGACGGAGTTTGTGAGTGCGAGTACGAGCTGTCGACCGGAAAGCTCTCAAAGATTCCGTTCATCGAAGAAAAGACGGACTTCAGATGAATGCGAAGTTGAATTGAGTTCAGTAAATCCTACTCAGACACCGCCTCCTGCACTGGCTACGGAAACACCTATGCTATCGTTTTTCAGAGGCATCTTACCTCCTTTGGAGGACTTTGACGCTGACGAAACTCTGCACTTCCAAATTCAAGTTTTGAAATTGATTCAAACGATAAAAAGAGAGAAAAAGAGAAATATTGATTTCTGAGTCCATTTTTCAGCATAACAGCAATGATTTTGAAACAGATTTGTGCCATAAAGGTACTTACAGTTAGTTCTTTCTGTCGCATAAATAATTCTATTCTACTTTAATATTCCTGAGTTTTATTGTGTCAGAAAAAGTGCAAAAGAAAGTGATAAGAATATGAGTGCAATCATGCACCTAAGTATGTACAATATACCTATACCTACCTAAAATGCCTATCTACTAGCATTTACTTTCTAATTAAGTAAAACTAAATATCCGCCTATTTGAAATAAAAGATATTTCATATAAAGGTAGGATTTTATTCATTCGATTTAGAAAATTGATCTGCAATGTTTACCCAGCCATCCATAAGTAAGTACTTTGTCTGACAAAATGTGTATACAAGTACAAAATATACCCACAAGTAGATAATTATGTAGGCATGTAGGCATTATGAATTGATGAAACTTTGTTGAACCCTAAAATCGATCACTCGCAGGCCGCATGCCGAATAGTATAATTCATCGTGAAAATGCTCATTTGCATCGATTACTCGTGTATTAGATTATCCTAACAAGTAAATTACACATCCCATATTTAAATTAAATATTTGGCGCTTTATAGTTAATAAGTCGTGACCGCGTGACTTTGAAATTAGACCTAGGCTTTTATTGCATTCTTCGCCAAGGTGGTTTATTTGCACTAGTTTATACAGCATTTAGTGTGTATTCACATTGAATATTAAAAGCTCATGCTGCTACTACCATATCACAGCTTTTTTTGAGGAAAGAAAAAGTCTAAATAAGCATTACCTAGTTAGTTTTATTTATTTATTCAAAAACTTTATTGAGCTAAATGCTATAATAGGTTGACTTACTGCTAAAGCATTTTCTCCCTGTCAACCTATGAAAAGAAAACAGATAAGAAAGTTGGCGTCTAGGTAAATAACACATAAAAGATATAAAGACAGAATCGTACCTAATTACTCCAAAATTATCATAAATACAATAAATACATATTTAATACATAATATATTTATAGATAATATAATAGACCTACATACATATAAATGTATTGAAAATAATAATAAACTACTTAGTTCTCAAAAATCAAAACGAGTCTGTCACATCACATTCGTTTGTTCCCAATAAGTTACACCCTTTTAAGTACCTCTGTTACTCAAAGGGAAAAACCAGTTACTCAAAGACGGTGTTACTTAACGGGAACAAACGTCGCATCCACAATAATACACAGCCTGTAGGAACATGTGACGAGACGACTGACTTTTATTTCGCTCTTTTGCTTTCAATAATATAAATAAGTAGGTTAAGTAGTATAAGTAAACTATTTCAAAAAAAAAATGGTTGCCTGTAAAGTCGGTTTTACGGGCGAAGATTTTACGTGACAACGTAGATAACATAGTTGAGTGGGAGAGAGACGCAAGGCATTCGGCGGGCCTCTCTCTCGTTCGGTGACTCATCGTAACGTTACCGAGCGTTACACTTTTTCATAAGTGACTCCCAGCCGCAACCTAATTTAAGACGTTGTCACGTCAAAAGGTTAACAAAAAAAAATAGGCTGGTTGCTGATTAGATCACCAACAAACCTATGACTTTTTTGTGCTGTACCAATAAGTAGGTACCAGGCAGATTAAGTAGGTACATATGTATGTTCAAACCAAGACGAATTTAAAATTGATTGTTTAAAATCCATAGGATACTTTTTTTTATACTTTTAGAATACTTTTTAATTGTCACCTCCAAAAATATAGATCTATTACGAGCATAAAATTTCAGATATGATATCACATTATTATTTCAAACTACGACATCAATCATGGTAAAGCATTTCACAACTACTTAGCTATGGTAAATAGCTAAATAGAAGCTTTCATCCTAATCTCACACCATAATGTAGAAAAACAATAAAATTATACAATCAAGAGATTATAGCAACATGTACTTTACAATACAACGTTCTGATTAAGTCATATTTCAGATAAGTACTTATAACAATAAATTTCTTATCGCCTCTACTCGACTCTTGGATTCCGTGTCGTATAACTAATCTCTTCAATTGTTAGAACACTTAAAGTAATCCGCTGTGCTTTCTAGTAGATGCATGTTTCTTTATCACTACCTTTACATACATCACTAAATTGTGATGTTCAAACTGTAAGATACGAAATCTTTCCTCAAGTTTCCATGTTTGTTTTACTGTCTAGGGTTACTAAGCTTAGGGTTTTGGTTAAGCGTAAAGGGTATTTTTCTACAAGTAAGGAAAAACAAACTCTTGTCTTTGTCATTGTTTGGGTATCATCATTTTGCGTCTTCTTAGTCTCCCCTGCAGGACTATGACCTTCTCTGCACAACTAGAGCCATAGCAGCCAGAGGATTTGCCTACACTCTCCGGACTTTATTTACTACGGAATCCTAAAAACCCTTAGATAACAACTGAGGTACCTCTATAAAAATTGGAAAATCCATTGAATATTGTAACTAAAATATTACATCTCTGTCATTCAACATGTGACTTAATTAGCTACAAAATATAAAATCGGAAAGTAAAACTACTACCTACCTAGCGCTAATGTTGCAAAAGTAGTTAATTGTGTTTAAAGTTATCAAAATACTATTACTAGTTACTACACTATTTTGCAACGATTTCTTCATACGGAGATCAAGGAACGCATAACACGTCTGCCAATCACTATTAACCAATGTTCAATATTAGTTGTACGTAGTATATTATTACTCGGTGATATTAGTAAGAACTTACCTAAGTAAAAGTACTCGTATATCCATACTTAGGCCACTGAATAAATACTATACTTTAGGCTTAACTATGTATTGGGTTCTGCTAAATGACGATAATCTTCAGATTTGAATGGTTATATATCTACCCGCCTTTGACCACGATATGGCCAGAGCCGAGGTCTTAATCACGAGCCGCCATATAGTTTTTCGGTGTAACTTGGAACTAGGATTAATGATGAAATCGCAAATTAGTGGAAAGATACAAAGCAATAAGTACAGCTTTTTGGTTTTTAAGCTTTACAACCAAGACAAAAAACCAAATAAAAACTCGATTCCCACGGCTGTCCAATCCTGGACACCAAAATGCAATTGTCATGAATAACATTCACTACTGTTCGATGGTGCGAGTCCGGGTGCGGCGACTACTGAAGTATGACACGTGAGAGGCGATATCATATTAGAACAAGACTATCTCGTTGCTACGACCGTTTTGCAAGTTTCGATTGTCTTGACGTCATATTTGTTCATCTGATGCAAGTGATACGAAGATTCAAACCTATCTGATCATATCGATGACATTGAACTCTTGAACATTACCTACCTACTTAAGTACCTGCCTTCTTAGATTTAGGAAAGATTCGATATTCACATCCTGCTATTCTACAGAATTTAAATATCGACCTATTACTGCTATTTGACCACCAGTTAGTGCATGCAGACTATGGCCAGCTTGTTAGCCCCGGCATATAGTTTGCGTGAACTAACTGATGGCGGCAGCACACAAAGTGGTTTGGGTCAAATAATAAGTAGTTACTTTGACTTCCGCAAAGTAACATCTCAACCTATCATATAAGCAAACCATCATGGAATGGTACAAATAAGAAAATCTATTGACATAGGTAAGTGATATTGCGCGATTGCTATGAGTAGAAATAGCTATAAAACTAAAAAAAAACTTGTTTAAAGAAATGTTTGTAAATATTTCTTATATTGTCTTGTCAGTCTGTCAATCTTTCTTCTGTGATTGCCTACATTTTAATCATCGGGCATTTCTCTTAAGTAATTAAGCGCTTTTTATATACAAGTATCTACATACACATAAAATCGTAAATTAATAGTAATTTGTATGCAGAAAGGGGTAATGGTTTATTTATGCCCCCCGCAAAGTGCCGTGCATACAAATTCATTCTCATGTATGTATGTATAAGCTACTTACCTACTTTTATTCGGAAAGGTCTTAAGTATAGTACTTGCACCATGGACCACACAGATGGACCTAGTCCTAAGTTCATGGGACGTACAAAATATTACCCGATATACATTATATATTATACATATCCAGGAATGGGTTTTGGCGGGAGCGCCACATGACATCAACTTCTACAAAGGGCCTCTACGTGTTGGATATAAGTATACGCAAGTCTCCCAAAGAATTGGGGTTTAAAGACCCGTGATTCCAAAAGGCGATAGAAAATTGTAATTCTAAAATATGTGGCAAACGTAATGATTTCAAACTCAATAGGCACACGATAATTTCAACCCATTTTTCTAACCAATCATTGATATCTAAGAATAAATGGAATAGATATGCATATATACAATAGGTACTCACATTGATAAACTAATATCTCAGAAGCGTTAGTTTCCAGTGAACTACAGCGAGCAGCCTCCCCTTCGTCTTCTTGCATACCTTCAGTATCACATACCTACCTACTTTTACGATAAAATTAAGTTTTACAACACAATATCATCTTCATTATCGCACCAAAAAAGCAACGGTATAAAAATCACGAACTTTAAATAGAATAAACATATAGGTCCTATTTTGTAAATGTTCAGACATTGAATTCAAAACTAACCACGATTTTAACTAAATATCTCTCTCTAAATATCACTTTCCGTGCATTATATCTACTTAAAATAAATTTACCAAGCTGCAAAAGCATTGTAACTGTCATGCGCGTGACGCAAGTCATCATGTGTATTTTGTATAAAAACCTTTTTGGTTTTTTGGTTTTTATAAACATCAAATTCCCTCATACGTGAATATATGCGCAGCAAGGTAGCCTATTTTCATTTTTTAAACCTCGACTACAAAGCGGGGACTTATACATTTGACGCCAATGTCTGTCTGTCTGTGCCATCATAACGAATAAACCGGTTTTTTTGCTGTTATTTTCGTAAAAGCAATTAAGTTTGCTTGTGGTGATTCTAGCTTTGTTTGATGGTAATCAGTTCAGCGGCTCAAAGTTACAGGGTTTTTTTAATTTGCCTAGCATTTAAACTTGTTTTCTCATAAGCTCAAGAGCCTAAATAGACAAGCGTTATTACGTACCCAGCCAGAGTATGAGAGTTTGGGCAGTTGGGCACGTTCATGTGCATAGAGAGTACACGGTGGCAGATTTACCTTAAAGCCTAGTAGATCCGGGCCTAGGGCAAGCCTTATGAAATAAGGGTGGCTTATATTACACGACCTAGAGCGGCCAAGACTGTAAATCCGTCACTGACTCCATTCGTACGAAGACCATTTAAGTATTTTTCATTTGAAGTTAATGGTGAGACAGGGTCCAGGGAAGAGGTACAGCGTGGTAGGAGGAAAATCATTGATGCCGTCCACTCCCTATGAACTTTTCCCACTTCATATAACTAGGTATAACACAACCTTAGCATAGTAGAGACACCAAAGACAAAGTTCAAAGGCTTCATTGTGATCGTGAGACGGCCTAGAATGAAACAAATGCCTTAACAGCTCTCAAAACAAACTGGATGTTTTTCTGCTGACTCAATAAAAAAGTAAACAGTCTTGTGTGTTTATCAACGCGCATTCTTAAATCATATTTTGAGATCCCGTGACTTAATACAGTAATTATGCGTTTATCAATGACGACGTCGATGAGAAGACGAAGGAGGGAAATGCTTGACTTCAGTTTGGAGATATTACGCAATAAATCACAAATACTACATTATCAATACCTTCGAATATTGTGTAGGTAAATTGTATTGAAATGTTTCGTTTCCCACCTCTTTCCTTCTCAGTTTCCCCCTACCAATGAAAAAAAGTTTTGTAGAGCTTTTTTAGCTAGCTAATTGGTTACCTACGAAAGCTCTACAAAACAATAGATATTAATAGCTTTTTCTACATTTCTTCTAGATATTCTATTTCTATATTGGAATTTGCTTGTTTTGTCCCAAATATACAAAAAATATATAAAGCAACCAAAAAGACGTAATTTCTGGCCAGTGAAATCCTAAAGCTTTGTACACACCTCGGACAGTTATAAAAAGCTCAAATTACAAAATCACAGTCAAGGATTTAGAATATACCTACAGATTATAGTCGACATTTTTTACTCCATTGCCTTTGACCCTTTGACATACCTTGTACCTATCCCCAGGTACGTAAGTACTAGTATTTATTCTGTACCTCAGGCCAGATGAAGAGAGGCACGTTAATATACTTCTACTTAAGATAAAGTGCAATACACATTAGATACATAAGTATACATAAGTAAGTATAATGTCAAAAGAGTATTTGAAAACATCACTGATAAATCACTAATCCCATTTCGCATCACGATGCGAAAGTGACGTGCAAATTTGCACCAATCCCGAGCATTTTTCGAAGCACGCCCACGCTTCATGAGTGTCATGCCTCCGTCTGGTTGCTCTCATGAGCGGTCCACGAGCCTACCACAGACATGTCAAAGAGATATGATAACTCGAGATCTCGCTAAGTACACGGCAAATACGCTTAATCCTTTATATGCCGTGCCTCCCGAACGTATGCGTGTTTTTCTCATCATTTAGATAAGACTTAATACTTTATAGTAGTAAACGTTACAGGGGTTCCGTTTCGTCCGTGTTAGGAATAGAAAAAGGACAATCGATTACTACTTAAAATAGGTACACCTATATACTTACAGAGCCAATATGAATAAGGAATGCCATTGCTATACAAGTATAGAGCATAATATATTATAAGTAGTAATTTTTATAATATTCCGGGTAACATATCTATAAACGATTTGGTTAGGTATTTAAACAAATGTTAACAATCTTGACATGTCTTTTTATTGAAATATACACTTTATAAATCAATAATTTAGCTAATTACAAAGTAATTATGTTATAAATTACAAATTACATAATTACTTTGTATAAAGACATGTTAAGATTGTTTACATTTATTTAAATACCTATAATGGAGTAGTACGTCTAGCGCTTAGGAAGCAGTAGTAATTTTGCAACGAAACAAAGTGACAATTATTATGAGATATAAATACCCTATCATAGTACAACTATATTTTAATTTGAACAAAAAGGGCCAGCGCCGGATCGAGGGAAAGAAGGCAAGCCGGGTGGCAAAGAACTGACTCCGGTAGTGAAAGGGTCGATTATTTCCGTTGTCCAACACAATCACACAATTTGCAGTCAGACAGGATAAAGAAGATCTAAGATAATGATGATTGTTGCAAACAACAGGCATCTCTTCTCAATATAAATCCACGTAAGTAGGTAATAATTAATGGTACTGCTGACACAATTCGTAGATTAAAACGTTCTGTTCAATGGGTATTCTGTCTCAAAAATCATACCTAGAGAAATAGATGACTGATCATTTTTATTGTAATAAAGTATGTGAAACTATTTAAGTAACCATAAAAATAAATAGAACCTACCATCCTCCAATACAACTTAAATGATAGATAAGCTAAAAAGTCTCAACACTCGAGTTTCATGAAAAAAACACACGAATATGAGATAAACCTGTTAGTTTTCTTTAATAAAAAGGATTTTACAGCAACGTTAGTTCATAATACTTAACGTAACTACTTATACTATTCGTATGACATCTACTTTTGATTGCCTGTTTTCTTGATCATCATTTCAGCTGCATAACGTCCACTGCTGGAAATAGGCCTCTCCTAAGGATTTCCAAAAGGGCCTATCTAGAGCGGCTTGCATTCAGCGCCTTCCAGCGATCTTGATCAGGTCGTCAGACCACCTTGTGGGTTGGTGTTCTACGCTTCGCTTGCTAGTACGTGGTCGCCATTCGAGAACCCTTTTGCCCCATCAGACATCGGTTCGTCGCTATGTGTTCCACGTACTGCCATTTCAACGAGCTAATCCACTGGGCCATGTCGTGCGTGACTTTCTTTATTTTGATTCGATCACGGTGAGCCCCGAGCATAGCCCTCTCCATAGCACGTTGCACGACCTTGTGCCTTCTTTTGAGACCCATAGTAAGGGACCTAGTTTCAGAGCCATAAGTCATCACTGCTTACACACATTGGTATTAAGTTTTGTCTTGAGGCACTGTTGTATTTTGGACGAGAAGACATTGCGTAGCTTCCCGAACGCTGCCCAGGCGAGTCGGATTCGTCGAAAGACCTCTATCGCGAAGCTGCAACTTCTTATCATTACTCCTGGATCAACTAACCCATGTAGATATACTGGTCTATAACTACGAGGACGGAGCTCCCGACACAAACATGTAGACATTCGACATCACTTTCGTTTTGTCCATGTTAGTTTTAAGGCCCACCTGTTATGAAACTCAATTTAGGTCTGCGAGCATAGTACTTAACAGCCGCACGAAAACCGCGGTCTACTTGCAGCCCGAACTACGCAACGCAACTGCGCAACGCCCGAAATCTAGTTATTGTAATTATTTATATATTTTTTTTATATGATAGGATTTTTAATTATTGCATGTATTTGCAAAACTTAAAGATAGCAGTGGTACTCCACTCAGTCAGTCCACAATACCTAAAAGTCCTAAAACCACCTAAAACCGTATGTATGTCCCCCGCGGAAAAGTATCGAATAATAATGGTTGAGTATACTAGATCTTTAGTTTATAGCTGCCTTCAAATGTTTATCGATAAATGAAATTTGTGTATTAGGTAATTTTTGAGAAATCAGTCAAAAACATATTCTGCCAGGGGAATGTTTCTCTGGCGGAATTTTGTCTGGAATCCAGAATTTAATTAGTAGAGCAATTAATGTATCATAAGAGGCAAATGTTTATGTACAAATGGACTTTATATGTCATAGGCCTCCGAAGTTATTCAAAATTCCGCTGGGGAAATGTTTGGCCTTTTGCTGTTGGACGAGTTTTATATTATGTGACAAGTTTTAACTAATTCCAATATTTAATGTATTAATTCAACTATCCGTACTCCAATAATTAGCCCTATCGAATTAGTAATAAAGGAAATATCATAAAAAAACCAGCAATACTTAAAACTTTGTTATAAACCGACCAATTTCGGGTAGCATCCAAAATTATTTTTTGTTGTATCTTTTTTAATGCTAACTCTATTACAAACGTACTTTCCCAGATGTTGGAGGCAGTTTTAATACATAAATCGATACTTTAACTTTTCCCTATGTCCCTTAGTTAAGCTACTAGAACCAAAATACCTACTTTTATGTTTATATTTATTATTCGTAATTCTGGATTCCAGACAAATTCCGCCAGAGTAACATTTCCCTGGCGGAATATGTTTTTGTCGAATTTCTCAAAAATTACTGAATACACAAATATCATTTATCGATAAACATTTGAAGGCAACTATAAACTAAAGATCTAGTATACTCAACAATTATTATTCGATACTTTTCCGCGGGGGACATACACACAACATTGGGCGTTTTTCCACTTGCCGGTACGATCGGGCGACGCCGGCACGGCGCGGCGACGGCGCCGTGGAAAGCTACTCTGATTATCCGTTTAAATGGAACACCTCTTCGTGTAGCATATGCTCACGGACCGACTCAATGACGACCTTGATATAGACAGGGAGCGCAGAGGTGCTATTTTTCAAACGCAGAGTCACCAAACGAACAATTTTGCAGCCGTGTGTGTGAGGTATACGCGGGGGGCTTACAATGCTCTGCGCATCCAGTATAATGATGCATTGAGGATGCTACTGTGGCTGCTGCGGCGATGTAGTGCGTCGGGTACGTTCGCCGAAGCACAAATGGACGATTTTAATGCCATAATGCGTAAGCAGGCTGCCTCAGCGCTGCAGCGACTCCGTGGGAGTTCAAACAGAATCCTTAATACCCTAGCCGCCAAATTTGTTGGGCCTTTCGTAAGGCACTGGGCAGATTTGCTCGTGCATAGAGGTGAACACCTAGTTAGTATGGACTAACTTTGTATGGATCATGGTCTGAAATAAAGAATATTATTATACTATATTATTATTAACTCCGCACCGCAGTGACCCATCCAAGTTATCACCAAACCTGCAAGGTCGCAATTTGGATGGCGTGGCGTAACTCTGGGCGTGGTCACTATTAGGATGGGTTAACAACTTACGTTTTCACGGGTTAAGCAACCTCGGGTGTGGTCGCAACTTTGATAGGTGACCACAAGTGGCATAAAAGTGAGTGAAATGAAAGGCAGATTAAGCCGTCAGTACTTCGAACCTCAAGACTCAAGGCGCCCGCACCCCTCTTACTACACCCGTGCACGTACAATGTACATACAAGGTTCACTATACGTACGCAATACACTTGCATTCCTGCCGACCGGCGTGAGTGAGAAGCTTGGTTTCCCCGGCGGCTGGGTTTGGTACTGGGCCGTAGCTAGGGGAGGGCAGTATGAGGCAATACCGTATCTAAAAAAAAGTTTGATTTTTTTCTGTTATAAATAATTGTAATGTTCTCAATAATTAAATGCTGCCTACCTCACACATGTTCGACAAAAATAGATTCACCAAATCAAATCAAGTTAAATTTGTACATTAATCATACATCCTAAAAGCCATTGCTTAAAATTGGTGCCTTTTCTTTTTAGCGCCGCGGCGATCAACCATTTTTTGTATGCTTGTACAAAAAAATACAAGAAGCAATATTTGTTAAGGAATTATATTTGTAAACTTAGTCGGGACGGAGTTATATTGGCTCGAAGATGAAGAAAAAAATATTTTTAATTAATTGAATTATGGACACCATATATTTATTTTAAATATATAGGGACAAATTACACTGCCCTGACCGGGAATCGAACCCGGGACCTCTGGGTGGCGGACTAGCATGATGACCACTACGCCACGGAGGTCGTCAAAATCTATAGTTATGTAAAGTGTGATGTTTGTTCCATCTCTTTTTTTTTTGGACCGCGTTTGATGATCTTGTAAAAAATAAAAAGCGCTAAAAAGAAAAGGCACCATTTCTCCATACAAAATGGTCATTGTCCTTTCGACTTTAGCTACGTCCGTTTGCCGTGATGGCGCCGGCGTGAGGCGTCGACGCAGTGCCGAAACCGCTGCCGGCTAATAGAAAAACGTGCCACATATCTCCATACATTTTATGCATGCACTGCTGCCGTCGCCCCCGCCGCCGTCGCCGTACCGGCTAGTGGAAAAACGCCCATTGCTGGTGAATCCTGAAGTGCCATTTTTGAAACGCGGAGTCACCTTGACGAATGGTATTTCTATACAAAAAACCGTTCGTTTAGTGACTCCGCGTTTAAAAAAAACAGTATCACTGTGGTCGATTAGTGGTGCGGTTTTAAACGCGGAGTCACTAAAAGAACGTTTTTTTATGATAAAATAAAACCAATCATTTAAAGACTCCGCGTTTCAAAAATGGCACTTAGAATTTGATTTGTGTGTTGTGTGTGTGACCATCTTGATTCTCGGGGTATAAGGATGTGTATGACCATCTTGATTCTTGATTCTCCGGATTTATGGATGTGTACGACCGGCTCAACCATAGAATGTAACTGAAATACCGATTTTCCGATATTTTACGGTAAATTAATAATCAAAAAATATTTCGTGGCGTTTGGTAGGTAGTTCGAAATGTCTATGAAATATGTATGAAATGTCAAAATGCGTCCATCCATTTTTGGACGCCATTTTGATTTGCTTCCACAAGATCAACGCACAGACTACGCATTGATTTTATTTTTTGCAAGAATAAATTGATAAAACTGTGATAGTATATTTGTGAAATAATAGTGTTTTATTAATCCATAGGATAATAGTTAATTGACTAAGTTTATTTTGTGATAAGTGTAACAGAATGGGCAGAAAGAAGAAGAAGGCATCCAAACCATGGTGCTGGTATCCTTTTCAAATCGAAATAGTGAATTGCGAAATTACTACATGACCTTCAGTTTTTAATTAGGTCAAGAAATCAGTTATTAATAGCTACGCAAGTTTAGCATAATTTTACATATGTTTTATGTAGGTACTGCAAAAATTTCCCTAACCACAGCGTCTCAGGTATTGCAATCGGGAGTTTGACGATGAAAAGATTCTGATTCAACATCAAAAGGCGAAACATTTCAAATGTCACATATGTCACAAGAAGCTCTACACTGGCCCCGGATTATCGATACACTGCATGCAGGTAGGCTCATGCGTCCGCCCTACTGACTTGGCAAGCGCCCCGCCCGCCCACGCCTCACCACAGTCCTTTTTTAACTCTCCTACATAGTATGAATAGATATTTCGCGCGAATTATTCTACTCTCTGATATACGTAAATATTGCCTAATAAATATCTTAATTGCTTAATTTTTATTTCACTACATACCTAGTGTGAATAATAACTTTATTTATTTCAGGTTCACAAAGAAGCCATAGACAAAGTTCCAAATTCATTACCAAATAGGTCAAATATAGAAATAGAAATCTATGGAATGGAAGGTATTCCGCCTGAGGATGTAAAGGAGCATGAAAAGCAGAAATCAGGTATAAAAATGTTTCATTTTGTGCGTCTACAGTTGGTTTTTGGACCTCAATGTATGTACAAGTCTTTTATATTCTCTCATATCTTATGCTCCGGGCACAGTAGTCATATTTAGGTGTTATGGATGTGTAGTTAGTGTTTCAACAACGGTGAGTAGCTGCGAATGCATTATGTATACTTTTTACTATAATATTTTACTTCTCTAGGTGGGAGCAAGTCTGACAGCGAGGACGATGAGCCCGCAGCAAAGAAAAAAGCAACTCCAGCCTTGGTAAGACAACTTTATTTAATTTCTTGGCGCACTTATCTGCAATGATAATAGTAAGTCAAATTATTTAAATATTATTGATGAATATAGATTGGCAAGACTTGGCACAAATTCACAATGTCACTGGCAAAACTCATAATATTATCTTGTATTATAAAACATATTTAGCTAACAAAATCATGTAAGGTTTAATGTCTCAATATTTTTTGGGTTTTGTTAACTTTGTTAGTTTGGGAATAGGGAATTTTTAGTGAACTATTTTTAGAGATAAACTCAGCCCATGTGTATTTTCTAGATTATACTTCAACCAATATGATTGACACATCTATACATTGATAAGCCTACATCTGTATGATTACATTCAAAAAGTAAGTGGTTATGGCACCAACTTTCTCATTATGTTTGAGAAATAGAGCATGATGGCAAACTATTCATTATTTTCTTCTACTTTTTACCAAAAATATACTTTAAATTATTTTCCAGTACCTATCTTCAATTCTCTTATTTAAATGTTTGTTCATCTATAAAAATGTATTTATTTAATCTGCCAACCAGTGCAACATTTGTTAGCAACTGTTCACATACTAAACAGTAGTATCTAAGAGTTGATCTAAAGATGGCAGATCACATCTCAGTACATACTTGAAGAAGTTAGACAATTTTGTTGTTTATACCTATACGCAATTTATTGTGTATATCTATACGCAAGAAACTTATGATATAGAAAACCAGAGTAATTTTTCTTAAATTAATGTAACATTACCTCCCTTTTTCACAGTTGGGGGCGGGGCCATCCACAGTATCACCTGGCATACTCCCGACTCCCATGGGCCCTGTGCCGCCTGGCATGTACGGGCCCATGCAAATGAATCCTATGATGCCTTCGTTTATGCAGGCACCTAGGTAAGGACTCTATACTCACATAAATAAAACAAGCACCCTACCTACAGTAGATGCGTATAAAAGCAAAAAATTGATATATACAGATAAATCACACAGATTGAGGTAGCCCCAGTGTTAAAGACTTGTGTTATGGAATATTAACCTAACAATACTATATTTTATAACAAATACATACAATACGAGGCCGGCGTCAGCTCCCCACGCAAAACGAGACCGGCAAATTCGGGCCTATTTGCGGAAAATTGTCCTTGAGTGAAGTAAGAAGTAATACATATAGATAAACAACCAAGTCCCAGGTCAATCCGAGAAAGATCATTTTCTATCTTGACCTGACAGGATATCGAAACCTGGGACCCCCAGTGTAACAAAGTGGCATGATGACCATAAAGGTTGATGAATGATGGTGTATAACATCAGATATCGCGCGCTTCCCCGGCTTCCTGTTGCCCACTTCCGTCACATTTCACAAAATCACTCCCACAGATTGCAGGAAAGCATGAGGAAGGATTTTATTTCATTTATTTAATCTTTATTGTTTATCAAATACAAATCGTACGGAACAACAGGCAAACTTAACACTAAAATCTTTGCTTGCTAGTCAACCTTTGGGTTATGCAGGTAGTCTAAAAGTGGGTTGCAAGAAAAAGTATACCTAGTACATAAAAAAATACGATAAATACAATAATATATGTCGTAGGCGTTCAGTTAACTGGCTGATTAAACCAGATGGCTGCGATATATTGTATAATAAGGATGTTACATATCAAAAAATTCAATCTGTATCAGAGACTGAGGCAAAGTTGTGGGATGTTAAAAATCTTTCTTGCATAATGCTTATTTTTACATGTTGTACAACATAAAATTATTTAAATATTGAAATAGTTTATGTAGTAACTTTTTAGTAATCTGCGATCGTTATCATCATCATCATCAGGTCTTTTTGTCTCCACTGCAGGAGTACGATCCTCTTTGTACTACCCGAGCCAAACTTGGCCAGAGCTGCCAGAGGTCTTGGCCTACACTCTCAATCTGAGATATAGTCCTTAAATATACTGATTTAAAACTAACAATAATGAATTGACTAATATGAAGACAGTGCTTTGACCCACACACACAGTAGACAAACATTCCTTATCTTATGTTTTGGATATTCAATCAATGTCATGTTTTGTCCTAGTTAAAAATCCTCAGAATAAGGTCATTGACATCATCAAGTACATTACCATTTGAATTTAATACATACATACATACATACTATCACGTCTTTATCCCTAATGGGGCAGACAGAGCATTTTGGGTCTTGCGGTTCTATGCAGAGCCCAGGGCCGCAAGACCCAAAAGCCACTTTTAGCGTCATAGTGGGCCAGAAGATGGAAAAGCAATCAATACAGTGATGGGTTGCTAGCCGCATCGCCTGTTAACATGATTTGCATTTTTGCCCATTCCCTCGATCGGCTTTTACGATCTGCGTGGGAAGAGAAGCAGCTGGTACATTCTAAGTTTTTTCGTTTCTCCCAGACCAGCATGGGAGTTTAAGTCATTTATTTGAATTTAAGTCATGATAAAATCTGCTATGCCACAGCAAAGCATTTCCTGTGGGCACTGACTGAGTAGTGTTGAATAAAATTTTATTTTCGTTAGATTTTTTAAATTGCAATTTATAAAAAGAAAGATTGTTAGGTATTGACACTTTTTCATGTCAGTCTGGCTACAAATCAGTTGCGTTTTCTCTATGGCTCGCAGAAATAAATAAATAAAATATATATGGACAAACTGAGCCCCAACGTATGTTCGGGAGTTGTTACCGGATTATTAGTAAGACCTTGATCTAGGTCTGTGGTCTACTTCACTGTGATAGTATGTTTCAGCAGGTACATTGACTACGGATATTTAGGATGATGATGCCGTTTTAGAGACCGATTCTTTTTTAAGGATGATGATGCCAGGAATGCGGCCTTTATTCCCTGCGGCGAGTATACCCACCTCGACGCCTAGCAAGCCCACCTTCCCTGCGTATAGGTAAGTTTTTACATTTACATTAGACTCAGACTTTATGAAGCTACATGTAGTCAACAATCTTATATAAATGGTGCAACCAACCAATTGGACACAAGAAACGTTTAATCATGTGTCAATAGCATGACTCATTATTATTATCACTTTCATAATGTTTTGAAATTATTTATTAAATACTTTTAAAACTTATTTTTATTTCAAGAATGTTTAGTACTCTGAAATATTTATTTTTCATTTGTTTTTTTTTTGCCAAAGCTTATTTGGAATTCTTTTTTTTTACCTTTCTTTGTTAAAATTTATCAACTTGTCCAAAGAATTTCACATAAGTTTTGGCAAAAAAAAACCTGACGAAAACTGACTATTTAAACAGAGTACTAAACGTTTTTGAAATAAAAATAAGTTTTAAAAGTACCTCACTAACTTCATTTAAATTTCAATGTGTTAATTAATAATAATGTGTTAATTTCCACCTTATCTCCACAGCAATGCAACAATAAGCGCGCCGCCCACCACTTCCACGTCCGCCGGTAACTCCGATCTCAAAGAGAATGGCGACGTGAAACCGCCGGCCGCCAACGCCTGCCCACTGGTCACCGCCACCGGCGCTGGCTCTAAAATCATACACCCTCCAGAAGACGTGTCTTTAGAGGAAATCCGAGCGAGAAATTCCCAATACCGACCAAAGCCAAAACCTGACGCGCCTCAAAGTCAGCCCCAAGCGGCGCCGGCGATGATCACGCCGAGTACGAGCCAAGCGGAGGTGAGAGAATTTCTGTTATATCCCCTTTGTCTGTCATGGGTTGGTGGTAGTAGCTTCTGTGTTAGATTTGTTAGCTTTGCTCTGTGGTGATGGGAGTTTTGGTGTTTTTAGAAAATTATTGATGTTCTTTCAGTGTCAGTTATCTCATGGTTTTTATTGATTAGGGCGTGTTTTTAGAAATTATTAATGTTATTGCAGTGTCAATTAGGGCCGCGCTACATTGGATTGGCATGGCATGGCATCGAAAGCGACGCTTTATTTTAAAACAAGCTATTATAACCTTTATGTCTAGGGACATAAGATGCATAACCGCTTGAACGTGGCGAGCCCGCCGCCGACCTGCCGCGCGAGCGCGCGATGGCTCAAGCTAGCTCGATCGATCTTATATCACTGCTCATAAATGTTATAATAGCTTGTTTTGAAATGACGAGTCGCTTTCGATGCCATGCCATGCCAATCCAATGTAGCGCGGCCCTTATTATCTCATGGTATTTATTGATTAGGGCGTGTTTTTAGAAATTATCAATGTTCTTGCAGTGTCAAATGTATTGATCTCATGGTTTTTATTTATTAGGGCATTTTAGGAATTTGATAGGATATCATTCGAGGCAAAAAGAAAAAAAAACAGTGTGATAAATGTTTTAATTTTTATAGTATGTTCCAAGCACAAGTTTTGGTGGCAAGATTTTTAACAGTGCTATTGACATTTCATATGAACCTAGCACTTAACTAGTGCTTCATTGCTTTGAGCTTTACATATTAGTGTCACTAGATTTGCCTTCGTTGAAAACTATTAGTTTATTTTCTAATTATAGTTCGAATCTTACTAGACGCAACTTGTTCCTCTTGAGTTTGTACTCATGTAGGTACGGTCTTTTTCAAATACCAGTACAGAATAAGTATTAGTACCCACGTAGGTAGTATAGAAGTCTTACTTAGCAATAAAAATCAAAATATTATGAGATAAATAAAAAAGATTTTTGACTTCGACTTTTATCATACAAGGTTACACAGAAATACATTGTTCTCGTTAGGCATTAGTTTCGTACACAAAACTAACAAAGAAACCACCAACCAGGGTATTAACAACCCAAGCCGAACTGAACTCCAGCATATTTGATGAAAAACAGCAATCGTACTTCTCGCAGGTGGCGGCGCACATGTCGGCGGCGGTGGCGGCGGCGCGGCAGCAGCACGCCGCGCAGCAGCAGCACGCTGCGCAGCAACAGCACGCTGCGCAGCAGCAGCATGCGGCGCAGCAGCAGCACGCGGCAGCGATGCGCCGGCCGATGATGCAGCCCATGATGGGCATGCTCCCGCAGCCGGTGCGCGTGGGCGTGCCCGTGTCCATGCCGCCCGTCATGGGCATGCTACCCGTCATGCCGCAGTTCAACCTCATGCGGCCGCTGCAGCCCGGTCAGTATCCGTACGCTCACTACGACTACCGTTAGCCGCTGCGGTCTTTGCAAGTTGCGGTTTTATTGGCGTTTTCATTGTCTGTACGTAGGCGCTGCACAGATTGTCTAACTTCAGTGAGTTTAAATAAATGGTTTTAGGCAGCTTGGGAAATTTGGCACTCGTGTTGGTTTCTTACACACGGAAGATAAAAAATAGTAAAAAAACAAAAAAAAAAAATTTTTTTATGAGTACTAATTTGTCTTTCTATTTAGCCATTCTTATCACACTGGGCAAAGGCCATCACTCGTTACTTCTAATAGTACTCACTGACTTTGGTCATTAGAGACCATTTTTAAATTAAGTACAAATATTTTAACAGTATATTCAGTGAAAGATAGTACGTATTTTGCAGTCACTGTTTTATTTAACAACGACATTTGTGCAGTATCTTACATGTGCATTTACTTAGACTAAAATTATTTTTATTTTTCTAATAATGTTAAGTATATTTTGTACTTTTTTTTTTTGACGATTTGCAAAAATCTGCAGCTGTTATTATGTGAGACTGATCCATGAAGTTTGATATCGATTGCTACTATCGTAGATTCCACTCATTTGTATGTTTGTAAAATAATATCAAATTTCACGAGGTCACACCCGGCCACAGGCCATGTCACTGTTTATCATCTTTATATTTTTTAATCCTCGATAAACAGTGTTATGTATTCTTAAAGATTTGTAAGTCTAATATCAGGTTAGGAGCTAGGTGTAAGATTGAAATCTGTTACTTTTATCGCACATTGACCATGTTACACTGTACTACTATTATGAGAAATATGTATTTTTGATGTTACTTGGTCCAAAGTCGTGACGAATCGTTGAATTTTGTATGATGTACAACTCGAATTCTTTATGAAATGTTTAAAAGACTGGATATCGCAATCTGATAAGAAAGTAGGTGTCGAGTCAAATTTATATAAGCGTCCATATTTTTTATAATTCAAACAAAGTTTTGGCAGTAAAGTATCACATGTTCATAGTAGCTGTGTTGGAACAATGACAGTATTAATATTGCATTTATTGAATTAAGATAATGTAGAATGGGTGGACCGTAGTTATACTGTACTGTGTCAACTAAACCATTTAGTTGCATATTTGCTCAATAGATACACACTCAAGTTTGTCATAATATTAGTAAGCTTACCACGAGATCGGCGTGGAAAATGGAAGTGATTGTTTTTTTTTTTAATAAACTGTAATGCATACTTACCATTATTTTCTATTTTCCACGACTACTTAACCTCAGCGTCAGGTACCGTTAGATATAATTTACTCACTGTCTGTAAAAATGGATTATTTTTTAAGAGCGCGTGACGAGCTCTGCGTAATTTGGCTATTGTCGAAGGCAGCTTGCAGCGCTGCTTTCGAGCAACGCCTGGCGATCGCTCGGTGGGTGCCTCTTGTATATGTTCTAAGTCTAAGATAAGCAAAGCACTGGACGTGCGAAGACCGGCGAGCCATAGTCATGTCTCAGAGATAAACACGTAACAGCTTGTCGATACTCACCCCCTAACACCCACTAACACGGCCCCGGCCGCTCCCTAGGCAAACACTTTCAAGACTTAACTGTGATTTTGATGTGCCATCCGCACGATCGGAGGATCGGAATGAAAATGAGCGGTAATTTTATTCACATTCCTTAATGGATTTGCTTATTGTAGTAGCTCTTATCTTATTACTGTCTCGATTTTCTCGTAGTGTCATAAAGATATGACTTTTTTGTCGGTTTTACGGGTGGGTACACTAATATTATATTTACGTACAGTAGTTTTGTCGCTTTACAATGTGCATGAAACGAACGAGTTATAGTCGTTGGCTGAATTGGATTCCACGAGCAACCGTATCGGTCACACTGAACATGCATGACTACGGACGCGATTACGTCGCCGAGTATTTTGAAAGTGTGATTTTTATGTGAATAAGGAAGTTTCCAATTAGATACTTTTTTTCTTAACGTCAAAACAAACATTATCTATGGGATTTTTGGTTATGGTCATTTTGGTCTATGGGGTTAGGTTATAGTTTCTTGGAGTCAAATAGCGCTCTTATAATATCGGTTTTTCGCAATAATAAATTTAAATCGCGTTGAATGTGATCAATAACAAGTGATATTATTTTGTAACGTTTCATTCTATTAAGAGTCCCTTTACCATATACATTTTCTTGCAAACATAGCCTAGCTTTTATTTTGAATGTACAAATTTCGGTAAAATTTCGTAATTTCAAAGAAATTGCTTACATGTAGACGTAATAATTAGTTTTCAAATTCAAAATATAAACTTGAAAAAAAATATAAGGGCCGCGCTACACTGGATTGGCATAGGATGGCATCGGAAGCGACGCGACTCGAGCTAGCTCGAGCCGTCGTCGCGCGCTCGCGGGTGTCTTTTCCGCGGTAGTGCGCGGCAGGCCGCCGGCCAGCTCGCCACGTTCACTGGGTTATGCATCTTATATCACTACTCATAAAGGTTTAGCTTGTTTTGAAATGACGCGTCGCTTCCGATGCCATGCCATGCCAATCCAATGTAGCGCAGCCCTAAGGGTGTAGAAGTTTCCCATACTGATGTTCAAAAATATTAAAACTATATTCACTTTCAAGTACATATTTTGACCGTAAAAACAGTTTTACGCCTAATGTGCAATTTCTTTGAAATTACAAAATTTTACCGAGATCCGACACGTCTTAAAAGAAAAGCTAGACTACGCTATGGAAAAGTCTCGATTCTAAGGTAAGGGAACTCTTAACAGTAGCAAATAGTATTGAATTTGTTACTCTGGAAACTTCCTAATTGTTTATCCTACCTGTGTTCCTCTGCTTGTGCACGGCGCGGCGCGGCGGGCGATTGTTCGCAGTCACACGGCGCTGCCGTCGTTGGACCGCGGTCCCCCGCCGCCGCGCCGGCGCCGCCTAACGGGCCCTTCTGCGCAGGGATGCTGCTGCCGGGCGGCATGGGCGGCATGCTGCCCATGGGCGCCGTGTTCCCGGGCGGCGTGCCCGGCCTGCCCGTGATGCAGCCGCGCTACCGGTAGCCGCAGTCTCAGGTAAGCGGCCGGACAGGTGACTCGCTCGCCCGAGGGGGCTGGGCCGGCAGTTCCCTGCGGCGCGCCCGCAGGCGACGTGGCGTCACAACTTGCGTTGTTGGATTGGCGGCCCCCTGTCCCCGCGTTGTTATCTATCCTATCACCGGCTCTCACATAGACTGTCGACGGCAGATTTCAGTAGATTCTTAATTCTGGTGTTAAGATGTGTGTAAGGTTATTGAGATTGAAAATGTTAATGTTGTCATCTGCCTTGATTTTTCTTAAGCATTTCCACATGAAGTTGTGACGTTTGCCTACTCTTGTAGATTTTGACTATTTTACTCAATAAATGCTGTGGACTTGAAACTTACTTTTATTTAAATCGTGGCTGTTCCAAATGAATGTTGCTTTCGTTTATGAAGTACTGTATTTCCTTAACCGTGTAATTATCAACTTCGCATTTGCTTGGAACAGTTAGCTACCACTTTCGTTCACACCACATTGTAATACATCCTTATCATTAGCACTCACTGTTTCCACATGAATCATGTTTTACTGGAAATGTGCTGTAATTACATCTGTATCTATGTTGTAACATTGCTGATTATTTGGATGAATAATAAAACGCTTATTTTAATAAAGCTGTATATTGAATTATAATAAAAGGTTCCGTCTGTACACATAACACGTTTTAATACAACTATTCTAGGCTGTTAGAAGAAATATTAATACCAAACCCTTACATAAGTACGCGGAATACAACAGGCTTAAAATTAATAAAATCGTATCTAACTAGTATCACGGTAAAGTATTGATCAACCCAATTAAATATTTTGGTAGAAAATTCACAACAGATAATTTCAAAGTAAACAAATGTCGTTAAAATTAATTTCACAACTAACTCTTATAACGTATACCTACTTACAGCTACTATATTTATGGCAACTTCAAAAATGCAACGAATAATGCAAAACAATTCTTATATCTCCCACTATTTAGACTCGTGGTTGAAAAACTTCCATATTTCAAAATGTAGAAATGGCAAACCATCTCAAGTTGCCGTATGAAACCTCAAATCCATATAAATACTTTGAAACGGTCGCTTTTGGCTTCTTATCGAGTGTTTAGCTCACAATAGTGTTTGGATATGTCGAGCTATCTGAAGCAATACAAGCAGTTATAGACAAGGTAGACATTAATGATAGGGACACGTATATTTTTTTCATGGTCGGGTAATAGGCACACTTCAAGTTTAAGCAATTTGAAGTGTGCCTATAACCCGACCATGAAAAAAAGCTCGGTCGGTGATAGTGACGAAATACGGCACTCTTTTCTCTTTCTTCTTATAGAAATCGCAATATGACTATCTCACTCTATCAAAGCGTGTCGGGACCTTAATCTGAAGGCAGACATAGCTCAATGACTATCGTTTAGACGCAACAGTCTGAGGGTTTCAAATATATAGGACACTAGATGGCAGCACTTTGACGTCAGATCAATCGACTGTTGTCATTGGACCATCAGTTGACAGGTTCTTTTGCTCCGTCAAATGTATTCAATACACTGACCTCCATATATACAAGTACGCTGGACCTATGATACCCTAAGAAATGACAGCTCTTTATTGGGCCTATTTGAAGCGCCCCCAATGCGTGGGAAGAGAACTAAATCTGACGTAACTTTTAGTTCCGTTCCCACCCACTGCTACGAATGCCTACGATCAGCGCCAAAATGGCGAAAATCAAATCGCCTCACTATGGCCCGGCTAATCATAGGTCCAGCGTACTTGTATATATGGAGGTCAGTGATTCAATAACAGCAGCCTATTGAACCTGACTTCACTACTGTCATCTGGTGTCCTATATTTTTGACTACCCTTATTAAAGTAAGTATGCAGGTTTCCTCACGAAGAGGTACAAGTCGCGCCTAGTGAGAATCGAACCCGTGCCTCACAGACTCACAGCTAGGCTACTTTAGCTTCAAAGGTGTTGGAGCTTTTCTTTTCGTTGACTACTTGGAAACCTCATTGTCACTATAGATTTTTTTATGTATGACGTTACTGTTTTTTTTTTTACATTAATACTTTCCGAAACATGGCAGTTTTCCAACATTAGACATTTATGTTGAGACTTAAAAAAAATAGAATTAGTTCTAGTCTGTTGTTTGCACCCAGTAAGTATTTCGCAAGTCTAGAATTATCTAAGAGCCATACAAGCTACTTGGTCTGAGTAAGACAACGTAAGTATATTAGTTACAAATTTTACTAGTTCGATAATTCTGTAATAGTTACAAAACTACAAAATTTGAGCTTCCAAGATCATTATATAATAATATAACGTAGAATATATTTGCATCATAATTTCGTTACATGAATACATGGATTCGTTGCAGTTTGTCGCATTAGCAATTGGTCGAGCAGACACAAATGGCCCTATTTGCAGATGGTCTTACTCAGATCGAATAAATACTTGAAAAATATGTATTTCCGAGATTCTCTAAAACAGAATTTTTCAATACATTCCATGCAATTCAATTCATATACAATTTACATTATTCATGTCAGGAACGCATCAACCCCCATCACTTAGATGGGATGTGTGATTATTAGCAAATTAAACCAACTGCGAATAGGACCATATTAATAATGTGACCAGTTCCGAATGAGACAAATTGCGTCTTCGATTACAATATCTAATCGCTTTGTGGCGCATTTACCTAATTCTACAATCCTTTATTGCCTTCAAAGTGGCTAAACAACAACTAAAACTAAACATTCTCGATATGTACCTTTTTCGTTAATTGCAATCAGATGGAACTACGGAAAATAATCACAACCCTTTAGCTAAGTGTGTAGTGTAAACACCTTGGCACGAGACTTCTAATATTGGTGTTAAGTAAGACAAGACTAGCAACTTTATACGAATACTGATTACCACGTTACATAACCATCCACAAATACATCTATCCTAAAAGAACCATTGGAACACACTTGAAGATTGACTATCCTAGGTGATCAGGCGAGGGAGTGACATTCCTGAATACGTCCAGCGAAGGCGACATCGACCTCATGAGATCTGGGCACGGCGTGTTGGCGCGGGTCATGCTCTCGAAGCGCTCCCTCATGGCCGCCACGTGGCCCGCTATCACGCATTCTTTTCTGTCGTCCTTCGACTCCTTTTCCGGCAAGGAGTCCTCGTCGACGTGAGCTTTCTCCGGTACATCTAGGTCCGACAGAAGAGACACTTCAGACGAGGCCGTGTAGTACATCTCACTGATCGGCTCAAACTGCGCAGCCGCCGGTTCCGTATCGGACGTGACGGTTTCCACGTCGTCCGTCTGCCCCGGAAGGGATACCTGCGAGTCGCTCCATCTCTCCGCTCGGTGGGCTTCCACTCTCCGAACGGCTACTTCCTCCGGGCTGACTAACTCCGTGTAAGTCTCCACTCTCTGCACAGATATCTCCTCGGGGCTCACTAACTCCGTATAGCACTCCGTGTAGTGCGGAACGACGGTCGCTTCAGTCTCACAAACGTACGGGGCGACCTCGACGGGCTCGTCGGCGATCGAGTCCTCGTAGCCCTCCGCGTCGTCGTACTGCGAAGTCTTCATCGTGTCGCAGAGCCTGTTGATCGCGTCCACGACGTCCCGCAGGTCGCTGACGTCCTCCTCGGGCATCGGGACCTCGTCGATCGGGAGCACGGTCAAGTCGGGCTTGGCGGGCTTGTCCTGCAGTTTGGGGTTCGCAATGGTGTTGGCGGGGCACAGCAGCGCGTTGGCGACGGCCAGCAGCGCGTGCGCGGGGTGCCCGTCGGGGGCCAGGTGCGGGGTGCCGGAGCGCTGCGCGGGCGCGGGGGCGGGGGCGGGCGCCCCCCGCGCTCGCTAGCACGCCGACGAGGTGCCGGCCCAGCCCGGCAGCGGCATGCGCAGCGGCGGCGGCGGCGCCTGCGCCTTGTTCGCTGTCGCACCACAAACATGTCAGACACAGTACACGACGCCGGACCGAGTAAAACACTATTTGACATTTTTCTTTTTTACTCGATCCTAATTCGGCTCGTTAAAATTAGTCTATGGGTATTTACAAGAATGATTATTTAGCTCCGAAGCGCTAACTGTGTTTTAAATCTAACCCTACTTTTTACATTGGTTTATTTGGTAGTCGTGTTACAGATTAATAAACCTAATACTGGATAGTTTCAAGTCACAAATCAAAGTGTTTTCATGCTCGTGTTAGCGTGTATCGTGCATGCTGCGTGCAAAATGACGTATAAGCATGCAATGATCATGCATTTTGCGTGCGATACTATTTCTATGGACATGAAACGTTTTATATATTTGAGCTTTCATATACTTGCATCAGTTAGAGTTTACAACAAATCCATGGTAAAAAATTATTGGACTAAATGACAGCCCTTCCTGAATAATAAAATAACAGAAGTATGTAAAAACTCTTTTGGTTAGTAACTCTACAATAATGTCGTGCAAAATGTAACAAAAGACACTTACCCACGGTTACATGCGCATCGTACGCAGATCAATCAATAGGACCACCATTTTACTATAGATTGATAGGTATTTTATATGGGCTGTAGTTCATACATTGTATGAAACAAATAAGAAGTAAATTAAAATTATTGCCCCTTTAAAGCATAGACATTACATGTAAGCTGGGACAACACGAAATGTTAGGTTAAAACAATGAAATACTTGACAACTGATCAATAATAATTACTCTTTTATTATTAAAAAATCATATAAATATTAAGCTTCGTACACATCACTATCACAATACCTGTTACTTCAACATAAAGCGTGTGACGCGCTTCACTAAATGCCTTATCCAGCGTAAAAAAAGAAAATATACTAAAATATGCAAATAAAAGGTTATCGGTATTAAATAACGCAATTCCTCGTATTTATCCCAAGCGCAAAATTAAGCCATTTAGTGAAAGCATATGTTTGTAATGTGAAATCAATCGAATAACAAGCCGTCACGTTATATTGAATTCTGCAGGAAATGGCACCTCACTATATTATACGATCACAACGAGAGTTCCATCAAAGAATAAATATGTCAAAAACTGTCTAAAAGCCTTTTCTCATAGAGACGAGACGCGGCGCCACAATTACGGTCTTTGTTACAAATAATGAACTCTGTTTAAATACATATACCAAACTTTAAACGTGGCAATGCATAAAAATGTTTAATGTTGTGTATTACATTCGACATAATAATGATATTATGTCAAAGCGCGCATACTCCCGTCTCGTCTCACCTAAGTGCGAACAGACCTAACGCTTATCAAATCCGTTGGGCAAAGTACAGGTAAATAATTTATTTAAAAAAGATAAACTTACATGGTATTTAAGAAAAATAATAAAAATAAATTAAATATATAAGTATATTACACAAGAAATAGCATATTTGATAACTGTAAAGTCACCTAAAACATTAACTATACTAAATAATATACTATTATAGTAATGACTCAACAACATAAAAATATAATGTCAAACTTTCCGTTCAATAGTACTAACAATATAATTTGCAAAATATAAGAATTCTTAAAAATAAATAAATTATACAAAATTTGGTTTTAGATGACTGAATTCGAATGATTTGGACGCAAATGATTTGTTAAGGTTCAAATTGCGTTGAAAATGAATGTTTTTGAATGTGGCTAACCAATGGGGTGTAGTGAATGTTGTGAGGGTTTGGTAAAATGAAAACTGAAAACACTTCGCCAATTCCTTTTTTTTTTTTCAATAAAAAAGTAATCCTAATAATGAATAAAATAACTTCTTGTTACTTTATAAAATGTTGAAAATAAATTTAATTTTTTTGGAATGTCAGTAAATGCTTATTCAATTTCCAATAGGCAGTATATAAATTTAACAAATGTGTATTTCTTATTGGTGTACTTTTTGAATTATGAAGAATTTGAAAAAAATGTGAAATAGATACGGTAAGTTCAAAATTCTGTTCTTACTACACATACATTCAGTCTAAACCATAAGGACACTTGAGGTAAGAAGACATTTTCAACATGCATCATGCACCGAAATAAAAATAGAAATATACAGGTTGACTGGTAAGTGATGTGACACTGTCATACAATATTTTGATGGTACGTTCAGTCTAGTATTTTATTATGGGACCAACTGTGAAATTGCGAATACTAATAAGTTACTACGTAACAGATCCATCACTTCCTATAAAACGAAAAATATCTTCCGCTTTATTCAACTTATCTTGGATTAAACAAGCAAAAATTAACTTTAAGGCATTGACGCAGCAGAGCGTTTGGATTGAATATAGCGCGCAAATTCCGATGAAATTCGGCCGGCCTGCGATTACGAGTAGAATTATACGAAGTCAGTTTACTGGCACCAGTACTACAAAGCCACCGCTGGCTCATCTCGTGTTGTTTACATAAAGCCAAGTCGGCTTGGAGGGTAAGCACACTGACAGCAAAAAATAATAAATTGGCGGCAAACCCGTCGGTTGAAAAAATGTAAGACATCTCTGCACTATTTATTAGAAGAGTTGATTAATATATTAGAGAAAGTAATAGTAAAGAAAAAAGACTGAACAAAAAAATGGTTAAGCGATAGACCCATATCTGGAGCTTCTGTTTTGTTGCTACAACAAAGATTAGAAGATCAGCTAAAATAATTGGATAGAAAAATGGACTGAGGCTTTATTTTCACCAGCACCGTATAAACCTACCTCTAGGGTCGGTTCACTGAATCTGGTCTTTTGGCAATGTGAAATATGACAATTGTTTATTGGCTCTGATTTTTTCATCCGTATAGCGCACATTAATGTCGTGAATGGCCGGCGGACAGCTAGTAGGTAATTTTCGCGCCACCTTTAGTGAGTGACGAAGGCCTGGAAATACATATGGAACTGCAGATTTTTTCCTCCGCAATTTCAGCGAAAGCCTTTAGTGAAGATGGACTAAACTTGGTACTCGTGTCACATTATTTACCAGTCATCCTCATTTTAAATAAATCAATCATCTAACCACAATAGTTCCCAAAGAATAACTTAATTTTGGTTCATACAATAATCTAAACTGACACTACCTATCGACTACAAATACTTAGTTATTATGCCAGTTCTCATGACTTGTACCTATTGCGCTTACACATAAAGCTACAAGGTATATAATACTATATTAACTGAATATAATATGACTACTCAGAGCGTATGTGCGCGTTGCTCTTCCATACAACATCGAAGCAAATGAGGGTATCCGAAAATACTTAACACAGATGTCAGCATTGAAACGTCAGGTCAACGAAATTTTAAGCAAATTCAGTACATGACATGACTCTAAACAAATTTCACCATGAAACTTACAGAAAGCTTTTTGTCCTCTCATCTGATTAAAGCTCGGGTGTTCTTTGAGAAAAACCGTTTAAGGGTCCCCCGACCCTAGACCAAAATACAACTTTCCATACAAACGTAGTCTACGTTTTATTTCAAAACGACATGTCCGATTTGGGCAAAATTTTGTAATTTCAAAGATATTGCAATTATCTAGGTTTATAACTAGTTTCCAACAGTAAAAATATGAACAATATAGTGTTTTATATCAATTTTGACCATTAGTATGGGAAACTTCTAAATCGTTATATTTTCTTTCCAGTTCATAATTTTGGAAACCAGTTATAACCCTAGATAATTGCAATTTCTTTACAATTACCAATTTTTGCCGGAATCTGACATGTGGTTTCAAAATTAAACGTAGACTACGTTTGTATGGAGAAGTCTAGGGTCGGGGGACTCTTTATGTGTCAAACACAGATTTATTGTCCTTTTAATTGTTTTAGTATTTTTGTTAGACCTTATAGGTAGACGCCTAAGTGCTGCCACCTGTGATCTTTTTGGAAACTACTCATACAAAATGTACCCTCTCATTTATAAAAAATATCAAACTTTTGCTAAACTGTTTTATTCAAGATATGTTTTGTCCTCCTTTCTTTGCAGTATAGACAAAACATATTTAAATAAAATAAGTTAATGGTAAACTTTGATATATTTTTATGAATAAAACGGAAAATACAACTTATTTTAAATAAATTGCTATTGTCAGTCAAAGTTAACTACTAAGTAAACTATCTACTTGTAAAATAACTTTCATCTTCGAAACTTGATAAACATTCGTCTTTGACGAATTTTATAAGACACTTTGTGAAATATATGTATGTATATCACTATGGTAGCACACCTACTTTGATATACATGATTATTCTATTTTATAATTAAAGACAACTTCCTATTTTAACTGTAGTTGACAACAGC
Organism: Acrobasis consociella; assembly: GCA_963555685.1. NCBI lineage: Eukaryota > Metazoa > Arthropoda > Insecta > Lepidoptera > Pyralidae > Acrobasis > Acrobasis consociella. The sequence continues at coordinate 4,735,667 of OY743118.1, forward strand.
TGATACGCACAAAAATATTTTCTATGGAAAGTTGTAAAAGACATGAATTAACATTTTAAGAAAACTTTGATTTTTATGTATTCAAATAAAGATTCAGCTACAGCCAACCTTCGCTATCGTACAGAATTTGCTCATCAGTGTAAGCAAAATAATGATTTTTATCTATTTTTAAATGTAAGGGCGTAAACTGCGTCAAGCGGGACCTCGTGACGAGTTCAGTCTAGCTCTGTCATTAACTCTACGTGCGAAAGAGATAGCAGAATTCCTTGCACGTAGTTTGTGAGAGAGTTAGAATGAACAAGTCGCGTGGTCCCTTTATTTTGTTTTAGTCGTGGCCACCGCTGGTGTCAGATTTTCAAGCTGCCTAAAGGCATCTGACACAGCTTGACGATTGCAATACAATGACGATAGACCAACGGCAAAGGTAACATAATTAATCAGCGTAACATATACCCAACGGCATAGAAACTATTGGAGGGCCCCGTAAGTAGGCAATACTGGAGATGACAGCACACACGACTAGCAAAAGAGTGACGAAAAAAAGGAATTGTTGAATATGCAGTAAAATATTTATTGCATTTCATATAAATCATATTTAATTAATTCGAATAATACTTTATTTAAATAACAGGAATAAATTTTAATATTACCATTAAAGCGCCATCTATTGACAAGGAAATTAATTATGTTTATATGACGATGGGTTGGTATGCCTAGGCTTGACGCGCTTTCCGAAGCCCGAGATTTTTTTTCATGCCACGGTCACACCGGACCACGCCCGGTGTGGCTTTACTTGCTAAAGTCGTCCCGCTTGACACAGTTTACCCAGTGGCGGATTTACCAATAGGCTGAGTAGGCTAATGCCTAGGGCGATACATTTTGGGGGCGGCAAATTTTAAGCCAATTTGGCGCTAATGTAATTATATTTCTGGATCGTAGAAAGTGGAAATCCATAGTCTATGTCTACCCCCTTGGGAAACAGGCGTGAAAATATGTATATACGTATGTATTTCAGTGACGCAGCAGTAAATACTATGTGATTTGAATTACTTTGAGTTCCGCAAAGTAACACCTGAATCTATTAACAAAAATGTAAATAGCCTTATGTAAATCCGCCACTGGTTGACGGCCTTGTGACCCCGGCGCGTCAGTGGTACTTACCGGCGACGGCGCTGCTGTAGCCCTTGCTGACGCGCAGGAAGGCGTCGGGCGGCGGGAAGCGCGCGGGCGGCTGGAACAGCTCCGCGAAGCGCGCCTCCAGGTCGGCGCGGGCGCTCATGGACGAGCCGCGCTGCGGCGGCGCCGGCGCCGGGCCCTCCTCGCCGTTTACGCTTGCGGTGCTCTGGGTGATACATAAATAATCTATACATATAATAAAACAGTAAAAAAAGTGTGTCTGTACATTAAATATATTTCCAAAAAAAATATTGGGGGCGATGGAGACGTAGTAATAGAGTAAGAATTAAAAAAAAAATGTCTGTCTGTTTGTCTGTTTGTACACGCTAATCTCCGGAAATACTGGACGGATTCGAATGAAACTTTTTTTGTTATATAGCTATTAAGCCTGGGCAACATATAGGGTATAAATGATTTTGGAAAATGGAACGCCTGATGCAGAACCATAATGGTCCAGCTAAACTATAAGAGATATAAAAATGCCGCCTTAGTAAAAGTTGTTCAGCCTGATGAGCATTTTCCAGAGACATAAAGTCCACGCAAACGAAGTCGCGGGCTTCGGCTAGTAATAAATAAATATATATGGACACATTAAACAGATTGAGCTAGGCCCAAAGTACGTTCGTTATGGGATACTAACTCAACGTTACTATATTTTATAACAAATACATATATAGATGCATTCAAGATCCAGGACAATTTGAAAAAGACCATTAGTAAATCAATAAAATATATATAAATTGGGCTAACCCTATGTGCGTGCAATTCATAAAAACACATACCGTCTTAATATAAAACGCAGACTAACTTTGTTACTAGGTTTAAACCATTATCCAACCAAATCAAGTTGTCATCTAGTAATATGTCATTGTCTAATTTGAAAATGTCAACTTCATTTGGTCGGTTAATGGTTTAAACCTAGTAACAAAGTTACTCTGCGTTTTATAATAAAACGAATAGAATTTGTCTACCCTGTGCCACTCTAATGTAATATCGCATACTAAATTGTATTTTGCTTGATATGCAGCCGTTCTCGTAATTTAGGTAAGATATTGGATACTAGCGAAAATGTATTTTCTTCGATATGTAGCCGTTCTCGTAATTTAGATGAGATTAGGACCTACCCTATAAAAAATATTTGTGCACGTCATTGTCCCATAGGATTATGTCCAGCGGGCCTAGCATGGTTAGGGCGGCAATCGCAGATAATGATTTTAACCTACATTTTTCCCGCATCGCGCGCGATAGTTACCGTTGCGAGCATGGTCACGTTTCGAGTGGTTTAAATTTTGCTATCGACCTGTCACTTTATCGTAGGCTGCCGACGTTATCTACAGCCTCGATAGGTTTGTCTTCTGTTCGAGCATGGTTACAAGATGGCGGTCGTGTTTTGTAAATAAATTAGCAACTTTGACAGTTTGATGGTGTAAATCTATCGGCGATTTCGAAGGCCCAGTTAAGTAGTATATAAAATTTGTAAGTCAACCATTGTTGCCGAATTAGGTGATTTGCTGCCATTGAGGCTACCTTCGAGTTACTTTTGCTCAAAGTAAGTACTTATTGCCTAGTTACCTACCTACTGAATTTAATTTGCTTCATGAATTATCAATGTTGTATTGTTCGATATGTAGATGTCCAGAGGCTACGTGAGACATTTACTGTCCTTTTGGGAAGAAAAGTATTTAGTATTAGTTTGGCATAGTAGGTAATTTGAAGACAAACGTCCACAAATTACACAGATAAGTCCTAACGCAAACGTCAAAAACCATAGAGTAACTGATGAAAATATCAAAACTTGAACGAATGTAACAAATGATTTTCGGCAACACTATTTACCAATTCAGTGTTGTCATATAAAAATTTAAAGGAAAGTTGTGTTTTTGTTTTAAATGGCAATGCCATTTTATCTTGTGGATAGGAGCGTGGTAAAATTTATCTGACGTAGAAAATATACAGCGCTGTCAAACCATGCTCGCGAGTTAGATAGAAATAACTATGACTTAAAATTTAAGTCTACCGCGTCGCCTCGCTGCCGCTCTAACCATGCTAGCCCCGCAGCAGTGGACGTTATGCGGCTGAAATGATGATTGTCCCATAATAACTGGTTATGGTATACTCCCTCAACGATATATTTTATAACAAATACATAGATAGATATACATCCAAAACCCAGTACAATTTGAAAAAAGCCAATTTCCAGCTTGTCCTGACCGGGGATCGAACCCGGAACCTCTGAGTGGCGGACTAGCATAGTTCGTATTTTTTTTCTCTGATGATGTAATTTGTATGGAAATGTCGATTTTTCGTTTTGATTTTTTTACTGTTATTTTATTATCATTGTAGTGATTTTAACCCGTGGTTCGATTCATGTCCCTTTAACGTTAAATTGTATGTTCTATTTTAAATAAGGAATTCAATCGTTAGCTGTATGAGGAACGATGATGCAGGCCGACCTATGCGTGTGAGGCGCAGGACACATAGAAAAGACGTGCGTCGTAGACGGGGGCGCTGACAATATGTCTGTTCCGCGACGGCAAGCGACGGTTTCATACAAAATGTATAGAAACGTCGCGGGCAGAACACACTGAAAGGACGGGGCGCGCGTCTTTTCTGTGTGTTCTGCTTTGCGAACTGCGACTTGCGAACAAATATCTGCGCACCGTCCGCGTCCTACGTCTTTTCTATGTGTCCAGCGCTTGAGTGTAATTTGTAGAGCTACTTACATTCTGTCTATTGTGAGGCGGCGGCGGGGGAGGCGCGGCCAGCGAGGCATTTCTGGCGGGGGGCGGGGGCGGGGCGCCGGGCGGCGGCGGCGGCGCGCCGGGGGGAGGCGGCGGGCACACGCCGGGGGGGCGAAGCCCGCGCGGGGCGCGCAGCGTGCCTGCCGACACAAGCAAAACGTGACGTAAACGATCATATTTAAAACAGTATTTCTTTTAATCCTTCTAATATTATAAACGCAAAAAATTGTAAGTATGGACGGATGTTTGTTACTCTTTCACGCGCAAACGGCAAGATCAATATTGATAAAGTTTGGTACGCAGAAAGCTGACACCCTGGGTTAACACATAGGCTACTTTAGGCGCGGGTAACACCGCGGGGCGCAGCTAGTAAATAATAATTTTTCTAAACTAAAAACCGACTTCACCCCCAAACAACATACATACATAATATCACGCCTGTTTCCCGCAGGGGTAGGCAGAGACTATGGACCAAACAACACTACCAATTTTGATAAAATTTCTATAAGACCACATTTTAATAATCGGATGGAGAAATCGGTGCATACATGAAAAAAAATTACAGTTAAACATAGAATTTCCCCTTTTTTTGAAGTCGGATAGTAAAAAGAAAATTATGGTTTTTATAAAATTTAGAAAGGTTTTTTTAGTCTCCACTGCAAGATCAGACCCTTTCTACTATTGGAACCATAGTAGCCAGAGAGGATTTGACCTACACTCTCGACGCTGGCCAGACGGATTGGAGAGGTCTCATTGATGTTTAAAGCTTAGTTTAGCTTGTATTTCCTAAGTCGCCTTCTACGACATCCACGGAGACTTGGAGTGGTGCTATTCTACTCTGCCGGAAACCACAAATAAGACCACGAGTATTCAATAAAATAAAAATTTCTAAATTGGTCCATGCGTCTTCGAGTAATCAGGGAACATACAAAAAATCAACCTCATTTTTAAGTCTGTTAAACATTGTAAATAAAGACTCACCGAAATGGCTGGCTGGCACTTTGGTGCCAATAGGGGGGTGTGCGGGCGTCGGCGGCAGGTTGCTGCGGGTGAGGCCGGGCTGCGGGGCGGGCTGCGGGGACGGGGGGGACACTGGCGGGGACCTGCAACGATACATTAATACAGTCACGTTTCTATCCATTACGGGATGGACGTAGCTTAGGGCCATATCACAAAAGACCATGTAGTTAGAAAATGAATTTCGAAATTGTGATGATTTGCTAGAAACAGGGTAATAAAACGAAAATTTTCAATGATATGTGATATCAGATGGCAGCACAGTAAAGCCAGATCTATTAAGTTGCTGTTATTGGATACATTTGCTGGAGCAAAAGAACCTGTCAACTGATGGTTCAATGACAAGTCGCTTGAACCTGACGTCACTCTGCTGCCATCTGGTGTCACATATTTTTGAAAACCCTCATTCCTCGAGCTTTTTACGCATTTCCTCTATCAGGTCTTAGATTCTAGTTTAATCTAGAAGCCAAAGAGTGAGAGACAGACGACACTGACCTTGGCATTCTCATGCTCTACGCCCTCGCGATGGTTTCATTCTTGCTGGCCCTAAGCTGGTAGCTTCGGAGCTAGGTTTAGCTTCCCGTAGCTCTGACGAGGTGGAAACGAAAGAGACAAGACTATTTACAAGACAGAGACGACACTAACCTCGGCATCCTCATGCTCTGCGACCTCGCAGCTACCTTCCCATTTATAACTAAGTTCTTAAGCGGCGGCGATGATTTCTTTCTTGCTGGCTCTAAGCTGGTGTCTTCGGAGCCAGGTTTAGCTTCGGAATGAGAGGGACAAGGCTATTCACAAGACAGAGACGACACTAACCTCGGCATCCTCATGCTCTGCGTCCTCGCGGCAACCTTCCCATTTATGACTAACTTCTTCAGCGGCGGCGATGGTTTCTCGCTGGCCGGCGACGCGGGAGCCAGCGCTGGCGGCTTGGGAGCCAAGTTTGGCTTGCCGTAGCTCAGGCGAGGTCGCTCGGAGAGGTCGGAGGCGGATAGAGACGGCGCTGGGGCGGGGGTAGGCGGTGCTGATGATAGGGATGTCATGCTGCCGCCTGGAAAAAAAGAAGTATACTTAAGTACTTAGTTAAAATTTAAACCTACAAAAATTGCGTCATCATCAGCTTTCGAAAACCACCTGCTGGGCATAAGCTTCCCTTTGGCTGTGCATAAAAAAAATTTCATTCATTCGCAACATGCTTTGTACACACCGGGCTAACAAACGTGCTGCGTCTCGTTTCTTTCGTATAAAAACAAAAAAGATGCAGCACATAGCAGTAGAAGCAACAGTAAAAATGCTTAGGTTCGCACACACGAATCAACATAATGAGTTGGCTATAATGGCGTGTGCTGACTTGCTTAGCCAACAATATTTGGCTATCAGAATATCAATTCCCAAGACAGGCCAGTAATAAAACCATTTGAATAGTCCCTGCTTTTTCTTTACCACTTCGCACGGTCTTCAGCATTCTTAGGTGAACTTTGTTTTGCACATCATCCTTGGAAAAGAAAACGCTGCAAAGCGCACTTAGGCCTTCAATTTACCGACACACAATATTTCCAATAACAATTACTTAGATGGAATATAAACTATGACACTTGCCCATTTTATTTAGCAGATTTACTGGCTAGAGATAAAAACTTGGAAACTGCACTAAAGAACTTTGCTTTGAAATACTGAAGACCGACACTTTCCAATGTCCATACAAGCACAAATCATAGCACAAAAGTCATATGCACTTATTCATGCACAAAAATACATCAAACTTATAATTTAGACGCACTTGGTCTCCTACTGAGTTGACAGTACGACAATAATTATGGCTTGGTGAACTTGGGTGGTGAACAAAAATAACTACAACTTACAGACGGTCAATGGCTAACTTATTTTAATCCCTTAGGATACCCCGCACCGACACAACTCTAAAACAATATTCCACTAGCGTTTTGTTCGACAGGAATGTATATTCTGTCGAAATGACGGAGCTAGACCAATTAGAAGAATATTTGATGTAATTAGGATGTATTAATTTCCCCCAAAACACCGACATATCCTTTTTATGAAACGGTATTAAGAATTTTCTTTTGAAATATAATTTTTTAGATGGAAGAGTGTTCCGTATAGTTTTATAAGGCGTGTGTCTAAAGCGCGATGTAAGATTAACTAAGGCATTAAGGATTTCGCACACTTGATTGATCACGCAACCTTCATTTGATACTATGATATGATATACACCTTTCTTTATACATTTACTAGCCACTAGGCTCAGCATAGCATGAGTACTTATGCATTTTACACTTTAAAATAAGATGTGTTCATGCACCCAGTCAGGTTGAGCGTTAACTGTCTAAGTCATTAATAATCTTCGTCAAAGAGATAAAAGTACTTACACGAGCTGCAATAGATTCATAAATATTAGGGGAAATGAGCCGTCGTTGCCAAGGCCCATAACATAACTCAAACTCGGTAGCAATGTCTGCTACAGAAAATCGATGAAAATTGGCAGCAGTAGCACGAAAGAGATTATAACTATTCCTAATAGTATTTAATATATCTCAATGTTTCTCAACAGTTTCATATTTCTAACTCAATATTCCTAAACAGTTGTTTCGCAATCGCCTCACTATACATATACAGAGTATTTCTGAAAACTCTTTATTGAGATGATTAGCAGCCCATCACTATTCCGATTCCATTTTTCCGCCATCAAGCCAAATGTGGCTTTTGGGTCTAACGGACCCAGGTTCTGACTACCGCAATAGGGATAAAGACGAGGTAATGATTCTATATCTAGTTATTTAGACCTTTCGGGCGTGTTTTGACAAGTTTCGGACTATCCTACCGACTGCGCCGTTTTATCTATGTGATCTTACCGAGTGCGCCCTGTCCGGCGGAGTGCAACGAACTCTTGTTTCTGTGAAGTGTGCTGGCGACATGCTGTGGTAATGCCTGCTCTGATTGCTGTTGCTGGAGACTCGTGATTCTGTCTGATATGGAGCCACCGGTCAGCACGGAGTCCGATGAGCTCTGAAACGATATGCAAGGTACGTAAGGATACGTAAGTACCCAACTAGCACGCTAGCGTTAAAAAAACCTGTATATCATTCTTATATCGGATCCATTCGAGTATCAAAGCGTTAAGAATACCTGCAGCAGTGGAGTTATAGAGTGCTCTAACTCACCTATAACCACGAAAGAGGCCCACGATTTTACAGGTAAAGGTTATAGAAAGCCTGTAGAATAGAGGCATATAGGTATTAAAATACCTGCACGAGAGTGTTAATTTACCGTCAGCTACTACTTCGACCAGTATTACTGTGGTTGTGATGGGTTGGTTAACACTATGGGCCATAGAAAAACGTTGGCTAAGAATGATTTATCACTTAAATCTTTATTAGACCTATTTAAAATAGTTGTTTTACACTTTGACGCGTAATAGTTATCTAATAAAGTCTCAAGTGAGCATCGTACCGTTTCGTGAGTACATTATTAATCAACTGTATAATTTTTAGTGTAAGGTGAGTACGACCCGAAATCCTTTTGACGGTCACATACTTATAAAATCAGCACAGGTTACAAATGGTTAAAGTGAAACATAATTGACAGATATATAATATTAAATTAAATAGTCAAGCTATTTAATTGTTTGTGAAGTGAAAACAACCTGCCGTTGTGATTTTACGGTAAGTGTATACCATGTTTTCCATCTTAATTTTAACGCGCTCAGGATTTTTTGAAGATTTCAAACAAAACTTGTGAAAAATAAAATAGACACCTCCAATATGTACCATTTTTTATTCTTGTTTCCTGGCAAGAGGTATGGTAAATTAAGTAGCATCAACAGAATAACTAAAGTAACATAAATAATGAAGGAGTAATGAAGTATTTTGTTGTCAAATATTGATTATCTCAGGCAATTTATAGGTTAGTTCATCAAAACAATGGCGATTATACATTAAAAGCTATTGTCGTCACTTATGTCATCTATTACACATTTTGAGTTAAAACATCTATAGCCAAGAGTATTGTGCAGTTTATAGTACACTTATCGGTGCAATAAAAGACTTGAATAATTATACTTACTATAGTCAAGACAATACAACCGGCTAAGCATTTTGTGAACTGACGCTGAATTAGGGTTCTTCAACGAAATTGTCAAAACCTGCTATTATAAAGTCATCAAAAAAAAATACAATGTTTTGGTAGGTATACTAAAAACTAGTAAAATCAAGTTACGAGATGTTTCCATTAGTAAGTTAGAATATATTTCCTGCTAAAATTAATCAGGATGTGATGGACCTTTATATAGGAGATATTATAGTTACGTCAATTTTGCGAATTTCAACTTAATTCATATATCAGTAGAGCGCAATTTAATTCTCTATCGCTTTCGTAAAAAATGTAAGTTAGGAGTTGTTAGCACTTCCCCGTCGAAATACACATAAAAACAATGAACTTTCCCTAAGAAACATTTATTTGTCAGGATTTTTCAGGTTTTACGAAATTTCTTCTCAGTTCCTCAAGACCTCTCCATTTTCCCGCGCTGCGAACCGTAGCGTTCGCGCCGTCATTAGTCAGTCGCCCCGCTCGCACAGTCTTTCACAGTCAACGAGCGGAGACGGACGACGGACATCAATTCGTCAGAGGCTCGTGCAGTATCAGCTCACTTAATACCTGAATACGCTTATAAGGTCAGTTATTCAATATAACTCATTTTAATCTTAATGTAACATTATACAACGTCCCTTTTAATTAACTACAAATACTTTAACTGCTGCTTCATCTAAGGTGCAACAACCGTTTTGTTGCATAAAATAAAAAATCCGCAGGTTAGTTTTTTTTTTCGCTTCTAACAAAAATATTAAATTATTTACGCAATCCTCCTGTATGTGGTCTACTAAAATTCATTCATACTTCTAAACACTTATAGGCACCGCCCATCGCCATTTATCTCCGTCTTACTGTAGCAGATTGTGTGCGATAGACAGAGTCATTAATCATAAGTAAAGGTAGGTACATACCTGTTAAAAATTCAGAAAACCTCAAGCAGGCGCATGAGTCATGGCATGGCGAGTGGCAACTACTTGTTTTGTTACGGATATTCCGTCAATCTCCAAATGGACCATGTGGTCTCATGTGACTGCGCTTTCCACCTGGGCTTACACATTCACATTGACACTTTAAGACCAAACGAGCTGGCATTCAAGCACTGAAAAACACTTCAAACGCCTGAAATTTAACTAGCACACTGCACTGATGGGTACAAACAAATACCTACGTGTACATTATCTACGAATATTTAGAATCCCGTGCACTCTGTGATACGCAGTACTTTAATAATTTTTTGTGACGCAGTTTAGATAGTTACTATTATCCTAAATAGGTAAATACTTAGCACATAACGGCGACACTATGAACAACTTCTGCAAAACCGCGAATAGAAATTTTACCTATTTTCCTAGGACTCAAACAGACTGACTGAATGAATCGAACAGAAAGCCGGCTGGTCAAGGCTAGGTAGGTACATTGCGCTTTTGGCGACACGAGGCTCGAGTGAGATGCGACACTAGGGAAGAGCGAGATAAGACTGTCTCGCACGTGTATCGCGGCGGCTTTGTCGGCGAATGATAAAAGAATTAAAAGATACCGCTTTCGTTTACGATTGCCGCAAACGGCTATTAGAATAGCACAAAGAAGTGCCGCAGTAGCAAAGAGTTCATACAGTACAGATGTGACAATTGTTATTATTGTAATGAATACAAACACATCAAAGTCTATTTTTTATCTTTTATTTAACATGTTTCCGATTTAAGATCTACTTAGGCATACTTACCTTTGAAAAATTATACGATGGTAATGTCTTTAAGTACGTGAGAAACTACAGAGTCCATTAATCTCCTATTTTGGGACCTTTTATTGGGAGGACCTGGGATTTGGGAGTTTTAAATTTCCATAATAATAATAAAAAAATAAAGAATAGTGAAAATCTGATGACTTAAAATTTTTATAAAACGGATTGGTAATATTGGTATGATAATGGATGGATACACCTATTTTTATTTATTTTTTGTTTGAGAGGTGACGCGATCAATAATTTTTTTGCTAAGATTTAAAATTTTACCTTTGTGACTCAGCCGGTTACGCTAGCTTATGTGCTGAATCTCTAAGAGCACGACGTACCTTACAATAGGTCTAATTGCATTGATGACCTAAACTAACTGAGGTTTGGTCAGAATGATATTATGAGTGTGTTCTTTTCTATGACAGTAGCTGCGAACAGCTGAAAGTGCGATGACCGTAGGTATTAAATGGGTTTCGGAAGGTGATATTTTAAATGAATGAATGAAATTGCGTATTGGCGTGTACAACGTAATCTAATAGTGTAAACAAATAGTACGCAATACGCAATATCTTATATAGGATGTTGTTTGTGTCTCTTTGAAGAAAATTTGTAAGTGAAGTTATCTCGAAAACTAACCTGCGATTTTTTTATTTTATGCGACAAAACTGTTTTTTCACCCTAAATGAAGCAGCAGTTAAAGTATTTGTAGTTAATTAAAAGGGACCTTACATAATCTGAGGCTAAATGTCCTCGTGTAAGTTGTACTGAAAGATTCGTCCTACTAATATTATAAATGCAAAAGTTTGTGAGGATGTATGTATGTTTGTTTCTCTTTCACGCAAAAACTACTGAATAGATTTCGATGAAACTTAGTATACGGGTAAGATATGATCTGGATATAGGATACTTTATATCCGGAAGCGCCATGGGAGCGGATCCCCTTGGGGTGCAATTAGTTATAAAATCGCGTGTAGGTAGGTACACTTTGTCCACTCAAATAGTATTCAGTACACCCATACGCTATTTTGTAAATTAAAATAAAAACATTATTTAGTTATTTAGAAATTTATTGATATGTTTACTTTAAATTTGTGGGTGTAGTTCAAATATATACAATAATGAACATTATTATTCAAACACAACCATTCAACATAAATACGACACCAATATAGGTACACTGCCGGTGTACAAGTACAGCACGTACCAAATCTTTGAAGTCACCGACTAGACGCCGCGCGTCGCCTTTCGGCATGAGTCGGAATTACTTTATTGGGACATTTGGTTTACGTTGAATATCTATGCATGTATATGCTTTCCGTTGTGTGAATGGATGTAGCAAGTTGTTATTGTTATTGTTTCAGCATGCCGTTTAAAGTTGTTCAAACCTTGGAGGGAAAGAAATATAAATTATTCACTGTTCCCTCGGGTTGGGAAACCAACAATATACTCAGATATCCAAATAAATGCATTTCAAAGTATATTAAGGATGAAAATTCCACACCAACACTAGACTGGGACGTAATGAAATGTACAGTAAAACGGAGCAATGTATTAAGCTACGCAATCGGAGATGAGCTTATATCTGAAATGCTGAAGCACAGTGATACGGAAGAGGATATCGACAATTATTCGCAGCGGCGACGTCCACAAAATAAAAAAACTTTGAAACAATGAAATGGCACAAGATATGGTAAGAAACTACAAATTAAATGCAGGTCATGACTTTAGCAGCTTATAAAGAATGTGTTGGTTGACAAAGTATTAAACGTATTTTTTTTTTAATTTAGTCTGCTTTAAGGGAGATTTTTTTAAACTCTTGTCTAGTCTTATTTAATACTTTTTGGTTCACTCTTTTTTAACTCCTGACGCAAAAATAGGGGAGTTATAAGTTTGAAGCCTATGTCTGTGTATGTGTGTGTATATGTCTGTATATGTCATCGCTGCTCCTAAACAGATGGACCGATTTCAATGCGGTTTTTATTTGAAAGCTAAATTAACAAAAGTGCATTTTAGCCGTTTTTGATCAAAAGCGATTTAGGCATTTGAGAGTAATCAGTTTTTTTTATGATAAATTTGTAAATTTAAAATTTTTGTTTCAGAAGAGCAACATTGTTTTAAATAATCTTAACAAAGACGCAGCATCATCGTGCGCTGACTTACCGATGGAGTTTAACTATAACGTAGCTTATAATATTGAGGAGATTGACACTACGCCTTTAGTACAAGATCCCCCTTTGGCCGTCTTTGACATAAATAAAATGTTTGAGTTGCAGAAACAAATAACAGACAATCAAGCCACTATTGTGAACCAAATTATACAAAACCAACAGCAGCAACAGGATTTTAACTCTACTATCATCGCCCAGATGCAATCGTTAAATACCGCGCAAACTCATTTGATCCAAAAGGTGGCTGCTTTGTCTGTGCAACTGGAAGACGCAGTTTCCCAAATCATTTCGTCATCTAATCAAGATGTAGTACCTTTGAATAGCATCAAAGGCCATGTTGATAATAATCCAATAAATGTAAAGCCAGTTGACAGCGTTCAGGATTTAGATGAACTCGAAGAGCAGTTATCGATCCCAAACTACAGAGACCGTTTAAAAAATACATATGCTGTACTATGTTCTGGAGGTAAAGCTATAGATTGTGCTTATTTGCTAGTTGACATTATGTTCACAAGAAAATTTGTTTGTGAGTGCTCATGGAGTGGGGGTAGCAGAGGAGAAAATATGAAGATTCCATTAAAAGGTTATAAGCAAGTTTTGTCATTTTTTTGGAATATGGTGCACTATTGGGATCAGACATATTCTTTAAAAGATAATGAAATATTTTTCAAAAGGATTTTGATAAATGCCAAGAAAAGAAAAATGGCAAAATTTGAAAGAGCTTCAACATCAAGACAACGTTCGAAACCCAAAAATAATTTGAAACGTATGAAGTTATCAGAAGAAAACGTGACACATGAAGTTTATGATGGTGAATCTGAAAATGAGATAAACAAAGAAGAAAATACGATGGATGATAAAGAAATAAATGATTTACTAGAAAAAAACACAAAGGAAAATATAGAAGATGTTATTAAAAATAGTAACGTAGTCGGAAAAGAAACAAGTGTCTAAATTGAAGACTTTTCTTAAATTTAGACACTTGTTTCTTTTCCGAATCGCTGCGTTAAGAATCCCCTTACCCTAGACTTTTCCATACAAACGTAGTCTACGTTTTATTTTTAAACCACTTGTCAGATTTCGGTAAAAATTTGTAATTGTAAAGAAATTGCAATTATCTAGGGTAATTATTGGTTTTAAAATTATGCACTGAAAAGAAAATATAAGGATGTAGAAGTTTCCCATACTGATGGTCAAAAATGATATAACACACTATATTCTATTTCCAGGTAATATTTTTACTGTCTGAAACCAATTATTTCCCTAGATAATTGCAATATCTTTGAAATTACAAAATTAAGCCGAAATCGGGCATGTCGTTTTGAAAGAAAACTTAGACTACGTTTGTATGGAAAAGTGTAGTTTGGTCAAGGGTAGAGACTCATAAGTAATCATTAAAAATATAAATAGAGAAATAGCAATTATGTTACTCGCTGTCTGATTTTAAATCACATTTCGTATGATCCTTTAAAAAATTACGTGAGGAGTATCCTTATCCGCGCATATTTATGTTTCTTTTTTTTTGTTGTAATGTAAGACTGATTGTAATTTGAGACTGATTGAAATAGTTCCCAGATATTACCGAAACATAAAAATATATTTTATAAGTTAACACTTGTTATGTAGACAACGGTAGGAGATACTATAAGTTAAAAATATACTTAATACATAAGGCTGATTTATCTCAAAACAATTACTTTGTCATTTACAACATAGGTTGTGATAGTTACCATAATTAGTTTAGTTAAAATAAAAATGTTGACTTATTATCTACTTAAGAGGGAAGTATAGTCCGCCCCCGTCCATACAAAAAGAGAAAACGTTTTTCCAATCCTAAAAATTATCTGATAAAAAACTGAGTTTAAAGGTCTTTTTTTAATTTGCAATAGATAAGTTTATAGTAAACGATAAACCTAGTTTTTTATTATGTAAATAACATAATAAAAAATCATTGATATTTCATAACGCAGAAAAACGTCTTCTCCTTTTGTCTGGACGAGCGCGCATTAAACTTGCCTCTTAAGGCTCCATTCTCGCAAACTCAGTGCTAGCTGCCACTAGATTTTGCCATTTATCTCGTTAAGCAAACAAAAAATCGAAATTGTATTTAGATAACATTTTAATTTAAAGTTATGTTGTATTTAAATTCTGTTGAGAATGGGGCCTTAAGTACCTACCTGTTTATTTTTGAAATTTCTTGGTTGTCTTGTATAATTTCGAAGCATTTTATTTGTAAACAAAGTTCCATAATAATATATTTTTTTAATTTAATAAAGAAATTTTCAAAGTAAAACTTGCTTATCATTTGAGTAACCATAGCGTGTGTAATAATGGTAGAAAGTATATTACATTTTTATGACTAACACAAACTAATTTGCATTTAATTTCATCCGGATTTATTACTATAACATCATCAGAGACAACATAAGGTTCTCTTACTTTATACATACTCAAAAACGATGACTTAATAGGTATGTCAAATATGATATCTTTGTTCAAAATTTTTTTTCCACTTATTGTAATCTCTTTTTGACTACCAGAGGACAAGTCTTTTAATTCAAATATATCTTCATTGTGAGTCATAAAATATTTATCTTTCGGCTTTAAAGAAAGTACAAAGTTTTTGAAGTGAATTATACGATAATTTTTACAAGTTGTTAAATAGGGCACATTGTCCATGGTCCTTACTGTTACCAAGGGATTAATTGTACTTATCTCACAAATTCTCTTAGCAACTTGTGCCAGAGGCTTGTCACCCTGTCTTAACATTCTTTTGATTAAATATAATTGATTCTCAAATGGATACGCGTCAAAATTGTTAAGAGGACCAAATTTTTGAACTTCGTCCACAACATGGAGCAAATTATGCACATTACTGGTGATATAATGAGAACCATAGAAATATTTATACTGATCCACAAAATGTTTTAGCATTTCTCTGGCAAGCGGTAGTAAGCTATTGTAAGATTCATTGGAACATATAGTAATAGAGCAATATATATTCAAAAAGTGTTCAACAACATCAACACGAAGAATATCAGGCAATATTACAACGCTCAAATAATGAAAAAATGTTCTAAATTCACTTGCTTTCCAATGTGCGAGACAATCTATACTTCTTACTGCCCGGTGTATCTCAGACGGTAATTTACATTTTTTCAAAAATACGTCTAGATTTTCCATATCTCGCGCACACAGCTTAGTCATATATGTTCCGAAATTGCCGTCTCGCCACCCAACAAGCAGCCTCTTCATTATACCCAGATCTATAAGGTGCAAAGAATCTGCTACTGGAAAATCTTCTACCATATCAATGGGCAGTTTTAGTAAGGGAGAATCTATTTTATGATGCCCTCCGTATATTTTGGCTCTAAAATTTTCATCTGTCCTTGGAGAATTTTCTTTTGTAGAGAAAACTACAGTATGGGATATGTGCGAGTATTCTCCTACAGTCGTACACTTTAAACATCCATGCCTTCCGTTAAAATTACATACACCTGAAAAAAAATAGGTATATTAGATATTTAGCCAGTGTAAATAACGTAAATAAGCCTATTAATTTAGTTTCATATCAAGCACTACATATGACGACACAGTGGCGTAATGGTCAACACGATCGTTCGCCACACTGAAGGTTCCGGGTTCGATCCCCGGTCAGGTCAAGATGAAAAATGATCTTTTTCTGATTGTACTGGGTCTTGGAAGTCTACCTATATATGTATATGTTGAGTGAGTATCCCATAACACAAGTCTCGAACTTATTTTGGGGCTAGCTCAATCTGTGTGATTTGTCCATATATATTTATTTATTTATATCTACAAGCGTTAAAGCAATGATCAAACACTGCATATACAGAACATCACAAAATTTAAGTAAAAGCTACCTATTCGTAAAATTGTATACATAATAATTTAATTTTTCAATCACAATTATAAGAATGAAGTTAAGTACGGCTATAAAAATGAATCTTACCTTTAACGAAGGCCCTTGCTGGAGAATCGCAAACAAAACATTTGATTTTTATAGAAACAAGTTTCTCATTTATAATTATTCCGTTACAAAGTAACGATTTCATCTCAGTTACAAAATCTTCTAAATATTCTTCTAATTTTTTTGGTTTGCCTGTACCATAGTAGATCCCAATTGTGAATATATTCCCCTCCACATTTGCTAATATTGGCCAAAATTCTTTTTTGGCACTTTTAAATATTGGTAGACCGTCAAAATTAAAGCTTATTTGAATGCTGTTGGGAATGGGCGTGAAATCCTTAAGTATATTCATTAAAGGTTCACTTATACCATGATGCCAATATTGTCCTCCTTCGATATCCTTAATACAAATTTCTTTTGGAGTTCGCAAAACTGTTCGCGGATCTTTTGGAAGCAGTAATTTAGTACTAACATAGCCTTCATTTAAAATCAATAGCAACTGTTTTAAAGCAGTTTGAGTTATATTATTTTGTATAGACCACGTTTTTAATTGTTTTGTTAGTGTAGTAATTTTTTTTATATCATTAGATATTTTTTCTTCATCCTCTTCTTCTTCTGACTCACTAACTGGTATTAAATCGAAAGAGGGATGATTTACTTGGGCTTCTATTTGTTCTTGTTCTACGGAACCCTGCGGTGCATCCAATCGAACTTGACCAAAATTACTCGTATTATGACTATTTATATTTTCACTTTGTAGCGAATCTTTTTGATTTTTCGTGAAAGGTGGAATATCAGAATCTAATCGGATATTCTCACAACTACGCGATTTGTTTGAGTCATTCGTACTATTATAAACTGAATCATATAAAAAACGGCATTCCTGCTTTATCCTTTTTTTTACTGCACCTGTTTTCTTTTGTTTACTCCAAGTCTGAAATCGTTTCATTTTAACTTAATAATTTTCGGAAAAAGAACTTATCCACTTTGAAAATAGTTGTTTTTGTATATACTAATTCAACACAATTTGGAACTTTACAAAGACTGCCTCTTGAGAGTTAGTATCTATCCATAGATGTTTTGTCTAACACCGTCACTCTCACAATGTCATTAACGTGTATCTGCCTAACACAACAAGCTTTAGTTAGATAAACATTATAGCTTTAATAATATATATAGGAGTTGTTCAACACTTTTAGTAACTGGTGTTTCTACACTCTTAACAAACTCTGTTTAACAACCCAAGTCTGCATCTTATAGTCAATATAATACCTAAAGACGTATAAGACACTTCACGGCAACAACTAAACAACAATAAGTGTTAACGAGTGTTAGCAAGCACATTTGTATAGATGTAGGTGCTAAAAACTGGTTAAAGTTATAACATCTTAACTATACTTGCAGTAATTAGCACTATTCTAACTCTAAAAGCCGTCTAACATCGCTCATTATAGTTCTAGAAGCACTGTTGGTGTTAAATTAATTACTTGACTCTTCTATAACGTTTCTAGTTAGAACTGAGATAATTATTACTTAGTTAAATAGCGTAGAGTCATAACAAAACCTGTAACTGACACCAAAATGTTAGTTGGGTATATGTATACGCATCAAACGAGATGAACTGGATTTGAATTAAACCAGGAATATGATTTTAGTAATAGTAGGCAGTAGAATCGGTAGAAGGTAGTCCTGTTCACACAAATGACACTGGGAACGAGAAGAAAATGTAAAACCAATTTAAAATTACTCTTTGTAGGGTTTCGTACCCAAAGGGTACAAACAGGATTCTATTACTAAGACTCCGCTGTCCATCTGTCTGTTACCAAGCTGTATCTCATGACCCGTTATAGCTAGATAGCTGGAAATTTTCACAGATGATGTTCTGTTGCCGCTATAACAACATACTTAAACAGAATAAAATAAATATTGAAGTGGTGCTCCCATACAACAAACGTGAATTTATATAGACAGAGGTACGGAACCCTTCGTGCGCGAGGCCGACTCGCACTTGGCCAGTTATTTGATTAATGTAAGTATTGATGAAACCAGTATCATGAACTTAGTTCAACCTGGTATACAGGTCACGAGGGCGAGCGATCTATCTAGATTTGGAGCAAGAATCGCAAGTCATCACCTACCTACATCTTGAAGGCTTTCCAAAGAAAGCTCTATCGATTTACCTATGTTATGCATTTATCCGAATATATATAAATATCTATATTAAATTGGGATTGGCATACAGATAAACATACAAATCACGTCTTTAAGAGGTGTTCAGATCCAAAGAGCAAGTTCAGCGAGATAGTAATCACCGTGTAGAAAAGATATTGATATGATTAATTGGATTTACATCCCTTCCCTAGGGTTCCGTACTCAAAGGGTAAAAACGGGACCCTATTTCTAAGACTCGGCTGTCCGTCTGCCCGTTTGTCTGTCACCAGGCTGGATCTCATGAACCGTGATAGATAGACAATTGAAATTTTCTCGGCTGATGTATTTCTGTTGCCGTTAAAACAAGAAATACTAAAAACAGAATAAAATAAATATTTAAGACAGGCTCCCATACAACCTGTTTTTTTTTAGAAATAGTATTAAACTCTCCGTGCGCGAGTCCGACTCGCACTTGGCCGGTTTTTTTTTAAATTGAGAACCAGCAAATACACTGCTGCCCTATTGCCTCCTATTTCAATGCCAAACAAAATTAAACTATATCATCATTATGTAGCGCTCATTGTTACTTGAAAATGCAACATTTTCAAGTTTCCTACGCAGTAGTAGTACTTTTATCTACGTAGGTACACACGTACGTCGTGTAACTTTTAGAGTAATGTTCCTATTATTATTGTGTATACATGTATATAAAACTACAAGTATGTGTATCATAAATTACTGAAATAAAATTATTGTTAACTAGTGAAACAAAATACGGTTGCAAACATTTCCTGTGAGGAAATCCTACTTATTCACCATGCATTATGTGTACGTAATAACCAACACAGATATAATTAATTTGTAATATAATTATTAGAATGAAATGTTTGTTAGTTCAAATAAGCTAGACGTATTCTCCCAACGTGAATCACAATACTATAAAATTACTTGAGTAATTAGTAAAACAAGTTTTCATATAAGTATGTCCTTTAAGTGAGTCATTGTCATGCATGAGTCAATCGGACATAATATCATAAACTAAGTTGTATCATTTTGTATTGAAAGTTATACAGGAGATTGTACAGTCAACGACAATGTTTTTTTTAATTTTTCTATTAAGGAAACTTTTATTTAAAATGTCATTAATTGGCGGGGTTTTAAAAAAGGGATTGTAAAAAAGTACCACAAATTACAATGATCAAATTGACAAATTTAACCCTAGAGTGGTCGCGCGGATGACATATGTCATCCATGCTGATTAAACTGGCGGGATTTTTTGTTTTTTATATGGGGACACTTAGCTGGCGCTGAGTTTAGTAATGCCTATGGTATGCTTTGTGACGTCAGTAACGGCCGTGCCTTTCAGTGGCTTGGATGTGTCAGGAGAAGTTCGAAATTGTGGGTGGAGGACACATGTCATCCGCGCGACTGCTTACGTAAGTATTTTATACTGTATGTTTACAACGTTATGATTGTTTTATTGTATATTTATAGCAACCTTGGTATGTGATTCAGTATAATGAAATAATCTATTGCTCATACTTTTACGGTATATAATAATTATTATTTACTAGTTTAGACCCAACAATGGCAAATCAAGAACGGGAAATTGAATTATAGCTGTTGGAGGAAGATAAAGATATTTTAGAGGGTTTTCTGTGATCAGATGACGAAAATTCTAATCACGTTGAAGTTTAAATCAAAAATTCGGATACAGAAGATGATGGTAATCATGATTTAGATGGATATGCAAGCCCTGCACATGATGTTTCTGATAATGAAGAGGTCGCTGTGTTTTGTGCGGAAGAAAACGCAATAAAACCACACGTATATCTTGCCCTTGCCAACTTGCCCAGATCATTGCAAGTATATGTGCAATAGTTGTTACGAAAATTACAGCTAAAACACTTTTTCTTAATTTCTTATATTAGTATAGTGAAAAGTTGATTTCAGTTCCAAAATATTTATAAGGAGTCATCCGCGCGACCTCTAATGGTATGATCATACGCGCGACCACTGTAGGGTTAAGTATCTCGTTTATAATAGTCGAAAACTAGCCAAGCAATTTCGCGTAAAATTTTACTGCCAAAACTATAACACGCCTATTAACAGTAAAACACTGATTAAGAAAAATTTCACGGCGCGACTATTTCAAGTTAACTAATTTATTTTCAACCTTTTAAACTAAAATTAAACTTTGATCATCTACTTCTGTCCTTGACTGTACGGACTATTTGTGTTGTGGTTATGGCCCTTTATGTGTTAATAAGACTGAATCACAGGTGAATAACAGAGGCAACTAGAGGTCAGAAGGTAAACCAACAATCGATTAGTCATGACGATCGTATTAATTTACCACAGCAGGAAGGATAAAAGGCGCTTTTCTACCGAAGAGGCAAGCTGAGGTCATACGAGGCGAGAATTAAAAATAAATTTTAGTCACTTTCAATTTATATTAAAATTGCAGGACGGACGACGTCAACGTCGAAAAGGGTGGAAGGGTCAACCCTTTCTACCGAAATTATCCAGCGAGTCAACGATACCCACGAGACTAGTTCGCCTACGTTATGCCTTGTGGACATCCCTAGTTAACTACATTCTAATTATTGATAATAAAATGTAGGTTAATTGTTTTTTAAATAGTTCCTTTATTCCTTCGAAATCTTTTAAAAAACTATGTCATTTAACAAGGTGTTGGTTGAATGTTTTTGTATGGTAAATTCTTTATTGTACATAAAAAGCCACAATTGAAACACAATAGTACAAAGGCCGACTTATCCCTATCAGGGATCTCTTCCAGCTTTTTGAATAATTAGTTCAATGTTTTGTTGAATAGTTTCTTTACTCCCTTCGAAAACACAAGAATATAAGAAAACTAAAACATATAACGTCATTACGGCTACGAGATTTCCAACGACGACGCCTATTTATTCCATTAGGTATTAACATAGACCGGCCTTGCATAATTATGTCATAGTGTTTAACCTTATTAAAGCAGGTAGCCATTGTTCTGTGAAGAGAGGCGAGGTAGAATGACCTGGGTATAAACTGATTATTGTTAGCTTGTTTCGTTGAAGCGTTATTCTTTCAGGTTAACCATACAATAACCTTTATTGCACAAAAAAAATACAGGACATAATTTTAAGGGGATACATGAATCGGGAGAAGTTTTTTTTTTTTCACTTACCTAACTTACCTACATACTGAAAAGTAAATGAATCACTACGCTACTATCATTACAATCAAGCCTATTAACTTAGACTAATTAGTAATTTTACTTAGTTTTATAAGCAATAGTTTATGAATGTGTCCATCGGCACTTTTCTTACTGTCTCTATTAAGGGGAAGGCACTTTGTTCGTGAGTCTTTAGTTAATGTGCGTGGAAAAGCTTTACGTTATCACTTGAAAGAGTAAGTGGTAGTTGATTCAATATTGAAGGGTTATCTAATCTAGGGCTTGATCAAGACATTTAAAATGATATCTCCGTTTCCTTTCAAATAATTTATTTCAAATGGGGGCAGAACTGGACCCCGGAAAATTCAGGTCGCCCCTTAATAAAAACTTAATAATGAAAAGTACTGCAATCTTGAATGCCTAAAAAACCCCAAATATATAAATAAATAAAAAAACCTGAACACGCGCAAAGCCTGCCTTATTGCTAAGCAATTTCTTCCAGGCAACCTCGTTTATATGTATAGAAATAATTTTTCAAAACTAAAAACAGACTTCACCCCCTAATCTACACAACTGATTTTGATAAATTTTGATCTATGATACCACCTGGCAAGTATACCCTTTTTAAACACTTTACGTTTTTGCGTAAAAGAAAGGGAGCTTACTTTTTCTTTAAAAAAAAACGCATCGAAATTGGTCCATCCATTTGAGCGCTACGATGGCACAGACAGACAGACATAAGCGTCAAACGTATAACTCCCCTTTTTTGTCGGGGTAATAGTTTCAGTAGGCGCCGGTATAAATGTACACCTATAGAAGAACAAAACATCGTCTCAATTCGTCTCATTAGGCCCAGATTAAATTAAGAAAAATCAGTGCAAAATCCTTTTAGTAAAGATAAGAGTACAAAGGACATCTGTTTATCTCGTCGAGTAAAAAGGAATCGAGAGATGAGTCATCGGATCATTGATATTCAGAGTTGACGATGTGACTAACGCTGTATTACTTGTCCACAGCATTATACTTGCGAAACCGCACGATTTTATCTGTTTTGTAAGAAGTTTGAAGGTTCACACTTAACGTGAGTCAACTGGAGACTAGGCTTGGCTTTTGTAGTATAATAAAAAAGTAGGTTAAATTTTTTTTAAAGTTAGGGTTCCGTTCCTTATCGGTAAAAATGAGACCCTATTACTAAGACTAAGACTGCGCTGCCCGTCCGTCCATCCGTCGGTTTGTCTGTCTATCTGACATCAGTATATCTTATGAACCGTAATAGCTAGAATTGAAATTTTCAAAAATTATGTATTTCTATTACAACAACAACATAGTAACAGACAACAATAAACAAATACTAAAAACATAATAAAATAATATTTAAGTGGGGCTCCTATACAACAAACGTGATTTTTTATAGATTTAATGGTACGGAACCGTTAGTGCGCGAGTCCGACTCGCACTCGGCCGCTTATTTTTTGTATGGCACGTACGGTGTACCGCAAATACAGATACAAATCGGTTTTATTGTGAAACACATGTAAAATACTTATACACAGGTTTTAAATTTATATAAGTGCCTCCATGGTCTGTCCTAAGAAGGCATACAGTAATTATTATTACCTATTATAAATTTCCCATATTTCTGTAATCCAACAATGACAAGATTTATGGGTGTTACACGTGTGTTCACGTATTTTATCCCGGGGTACATTAGCTCACTCTCTAGTGTCTTATGTAATTTATCCAAATAATTTTTCAATACTAAAAACCGACTTCACCTTCAAACTACACAACTGATTTTGATAAAATTTCTATGGGACCAACTCACAAGTATACCCTTTCAAACAAAAAAAGAATTTTCGAAGTCGGTCCAGGCGTCCTCTAATAATCGGTGAACATATAGGTACATTTAATAAAAGATTGGGACGAATTGATAACCTCCTTCTTTTTTTAAGTCGGTTAAAATCACACTGATCAGTTGCATTGCATAATATTCAAGTGAAGGACGAACAAACATACAAAAACAATATTAGTAGTGGTTACGTTAGTACACAAATAGCGCCTTACGAAAGTACTAAATTACAGACCTATAACAATGTTAAGAGTCCCCCGACCCTAGACTTCTCCATACAAACGTAGTCCACGTTTAATTTTGAAACCACATGTCAGATTTCGGTTAAAATTGGTAATTGTAAAGAAATTGCAATTATCTAGGGTTATAACTGGTTTCCTATGGTAAAATTATGAACTGGAAAGAAAATATAACGATTTAGAAGTTTCCCATACTAATGGTCAAAAATGATATTAAACACTATATTCTATTTCAAGTTCATATGTCGGAAACTAGTTATGAACCTAGATAACTGCAATATCTTTGAAATTAAAAAATTTTGCCCAAATCGGACATGTCGTTTTGAAATAAAACGTAGACTACGTTTGTATGGAAAGTTGTATTTTGGTCTAGGGTCGGGGGACCCTTAATAAAACTCAGTTTTTTCTATAACGAATTAGATTAATCAATCAAAACTCAAAGTGTTAACTACGAGTATAATTAATTAGATTAGATCTCTGCATCTATGTTTACTTTAAAGAAATAGAAAAAAAAAATAGGCCACAGTTCGTTGACATCATAGCGTTATTGGGGTAATAGTGACAAATGAGAACGTAACGTTATTGGGGTAATAGTTTACGCAGGAATGAGACCTACATAATATAGCCCGGCTTACGAGGGGACTGCGAGGACGCGACGTCCTGTAAAACAATCAACTGGATAACTGGGGCGCCGGCTCCATTAACATACTTGCTAAGGCAAACTTTGATACGAAATCTCACTTATATTATAAAGGCGAAAGCTTAAGGGTCCCCCGACCCTAGACCAAAATACAACTTTCCATACAAACGTAGTCTACGTTTTATTTCAAAACGACATGTCCGATTTGGGCAAAATTTTGTAATTTCAAAGATATTGCAATTATCTAGATTTATAACTAGTTTCCGACGGTAAAAATATGAACTTGAAATAGAATATAGTGTTTTATATCATTTTTGACCATTAGTATGGGAAACATCTAAATCGTTATATTTTCTTTCCTGTTCATAATTTTACTACAGGAAACCAGTTATAACCCTGGATAATTGCAATTTCTTTACAATTACCAATTTTTACCGGAATCTGACATGTGGTTTCAAAATTAAACGTAGACTACGTTTGTATGGAGAAGTCTAGGGTCGGGGGACTCTTAACTGTGTGGTGTGTATGTTTATTACTTTTAATCGCGCAAACGGCTGGACCAATTTGATAAAATTTGGTATGCAGGACGCTAACACCCTGGATTAATACGTAGGCTACTTAACCGGTAAAGACCCGCACGACATTAATAAATGTCCACGTTCATTGTCTTACTATTGTCTGGTATTGGTGGTAAAGGAACGGTTAAACCACGGGTAACACCGCGGGGAGTAGCTAGTAGGAAATTATTTATAACTATGGAATTCCACAGACATAATTTGCTTTCATTTTATTCAATAACTAAATCATTTTTCGAGCTTCTCCGTGCCTAAGAAAGCAAATTAAGCTGTTGCTCCCGGCTGTCATTATTGTATGGCAGCTATCAAACTATGATACGTGCCTTTAGGCAATTTAAAATTTTCGACACAAGTGTTGATAACTTACACACACGAAAAACAAAACAAACATTCAATAAATTGCAGACAGTAGATGACCAAGCTCTGGCTCTGCATCATCGGGCAATTGTGATATAAGTATAATAGAAAATATTTTGATCAAAGACAGTTACTTAATTTTAACGTCATGTCTCTATTATAGATAATAAAGGAGAATGAAAACGTCAACAACCTGAATATTTTCAGCATATGTACTGGTCACTAACATTTGATCAGTTTCCTATACCAATTCCTCAAATCACTCTTTCAATCTGCTGATGGTTCGTCTCGCTACGCACATTAGCTGTTTTGCACCGGCTTTATAAAGTACCGAGAAAAGACACTGCCAAGGTTTCAATAGCTCATGACATTAACTCGTCTCGACAAAGAAGTTTTTAGTACTACGAAGACTAAACTTTTACTTTTTTACACATCTGGAGTTAATAATAGCAAGCTTCTGCAGGTTTTCAGATAAGGACTAACTGCCCATTTCAATTTATTATGTCTGCCAAGCTTGTTGAAGATCTTTTAAAAAGATTTAAAAGATGAATCTCATCTGTTGACTATACATGGCTCATATAGTTACTATGGCTCATGTTTTCCTATTCTTTTATATATTTATGACTTAATATTTCCTATCTTTTATGAACACATTCAGTTTCTTCAAAGTAACAAACTTTAAATAAGTATATTTATTAACTTAATAAAATTTAGTAAAATAATCAACTCTATTGTCAAAAAGTCACCCTGTGTAATTGAATACAAATATTTAAAATTTAAAAATCTCTACACTCTCATCGAAAACATTGATTTTATGGCGCCAAAGGGCGAAAGATTTAGTGACTTCTAATTAATTCTTATGACTGTCAGCTATCTCTAAAGAAATTGTAGAATAATTTATTAACACGACTCTTTTATTACACTTTTCTCTCAATGAGAAGCCTTAATAAAAAATCAAGTTTCCGAAATGCCAATAAAACTTGCCCACGAGCCCACAAGTTTAGTGGAATTTAGTTGATCGGATAACGTGAGTAGTCGATATAACTAAGGGATCTTCTTATAAATACTTGATAAGATAGAGTAGATAAGTGGCAATACTGAAGATTACACTTCATTGTACGAGAGCACTTTCATGAAAACAGACGCATTGCTACTTTTTGTTGAAAACTAATGTTTTCTATTTTTATCTTATCAAAACACAACAAGTTACTTTGTAACAACAACTTTGACAAAAATATACACAGCCATAAACAAATTAAACATAAATCATTTAACGCGGTGGTGTGGAACACACATCGCGAATTTACAGGTGAAAATAAGAATCGCGAATTGGATTGTCATGTTGTTTGCTGCCCTTTGAAAAGAACTTACATTTTTTCACCACTCATGACTATGGTTGATCGATAATAAAAATATCGTTATAATTTTATCTGGTGCAATATTATTTTTATCCTTTTGCAAATCATTGATTAGTTATCCAAATTCCAAAAAGCAGCTTATCACAATGCGAGAGGAGAATCATTTGTAATTTTGACAATTCTTAACCATATTTTGAGTAACATATAACACACAATTCTGCATTATCTTATAACTATACCATACATATTACTTTACATAATAAATATTTATAATAAGTACTAATTTAGAGTTTCTACTGTCAAATACAGAACATTGATTTATCAGAGAAAAAGTTATCAATCCGTAAAACAAGAAATGCTAGTCTCACGCAGCAAGAAAACAAATATGACTAATGAGCTATCGGTTCCATCATTTGAATATTAAGTAGCCATGGAACTTATTGTAAACAGTAATCTTAAATTTATGACCACAGCACAAATAAACAACGCATTGTAATAATCATCAAGTAAGCAACACCTTTCCCTTAAAATCATTATAACTAAAAAACACAGTAATAGCATATTGCGGTTTACTAGAATAACGGTGCTTCTCCATAGAAGATAAATAAATATATATACGGACAAATCACACAGATTGAGCTGGCCCCAAAGTTCGAGACTTGAGTATGGAATACTAACTCAACGATACTATATTTTATAACAAATACATATATAGATAAACATCCAAGGTCCAAGACCCAGGGAAAGAGGATCATTTTTTAGATTGACCTGGTAATATGAACTGGCTGGGAAGACAAGGCGTGGCAAGGTCAGAATCGAAATCTCGCTGACACTTTTCCTACGAAATTGTCATCGAATGGGCGCGCAGGCCGTTCACATTCACACATTAATGGTACTTTTACTTTTTTCTTTGCTTGAATATATTGTTTGATGTTCAAATAAAAAATAATAATTTGTTGACCTGATATTTTAATTCTCGTCTCGCTAATCTAGCTCGTCCACATTTCCAAACCTTATCATATGATATAGGCGAGCGGGTATTATTTTATTCTCCCTGCCTGTTGGAAAAGCACCTTTTAGCAACAAACTGTACAGAAAGCGAACAAAGACTCATTGATCAAAGAAAAGGCTCAATCACATTCAAAACTTACTCTATAAAATGGACGAAACGTAGTGAAATCCATTAGGAAAATTGAAACGAGTTTTATGAAACAAAAATCGGGCGACAATGTGTTTGAAAATGGATCGATTTTATCAAATTGATAAGTGCCGATTCAGCTGATTGTAGAAAATTTTGCGATATGATTTTAATACTTATCGTACATGTACTTATACGTGTTGTACATATTATTGTAAATTTGTAATGTAATGTTAATTATTCACCAGAGGTCCTGCGCGGGTTCGATCGCCGGTCAGGTCAAAATGGAATGATCTTTGCAGATTGATATGGGTCTGTTGCTCAATCTGTGAGATTTGTCCGTATATATTTATTATTCATTTTCACTAGCTTTAGGACGTATCCTTAACCTAATTTTATTAGATTGTTAGATTAAGAATAACAGTTTCACTAATAACAATTCATGAGAAAATGTAGTTACCAGGGGTCCATAAAATACATAATATTGGCGCAGTATTGTGTCACCTAGTACCACAGACATAGATACAGATAGACGACTTAAATGCACCTCTTCGCGTGTAAGTTCTCAGACAAAGCGTCGAGGTTGGCCGCCGCTACTGACAGTCCGCGCGCGTCTGTGATTGCAGCCAGACGGCAGCGAAAAATAAAAAAATGCCTCGTAGCGTGATAATAAACTGCAACAGCCCAAAAATTGCAAGCGCCCAAAGTCAAGGACATATTTCCTATCACAGCTAAGTTATTTAAAAAGAAAAATATGCGTAAATTCATTTTAAAACAATTTTTTAAGCATTCCGAGCGGTGATTCCAAGATTATACCTAAATAAGTATAGATTAAGGTTTAAAAACTACATTCACATTACATTGCCGCGTTTGCTTTGAGCGTTTGATCCGACGTTGTGTGTTAAGAAGCAATGTATATCGAAACAAGCGATACTGTCGCGCATCGCTACGACGTCGTGGTACCGGCAATTTCTCATTCGTCAGTAAAATTTAGCGACTAGTGTTGTTCGTTCTACAACATATACCAATAATCGATTTTAATCGATATCGGACTGACGAATGATATAAACTATTATTAAAGAGCCAATTTAATAGATTATAAACAAGCTAATTTCCTAATTTACACTTTAGAAAACGAGGGTAATATTTTCAGAGTTCATGTATATAATATGGTCGCTCTTTGAACTACTGGTCACACGTTGGTGAACAAAACCGCGCGTGCGTCACTGCTCATTGCTCGTTAGTGAGTCGTCCATACTGCATTTCCCCCATTGAAGCGGTATGTGAGACAAGCCTGACATGGCTAAGAACGACCGCAAGGGAAGTTGCTTCAACATTTAAAAAACGCATTGAAATCGGTAAAAACGTGTTTTTTTATAGATAATTAAATTAGAGATTAGAAAATTAGAGAATTCGACTCGCACTTGGCCGGTTATTTAAGAATAATAATAGTTTTATTTTTAAAGTTCAATTAAAATATTTACATTATTTGTAATTTTTAGTTTTAATTTAAATTTTAATAAGCTGGTATAGTTTAAATTTTAGTTAAATTGAAATAATTTGAGTACAAATATTTATTCTTTATTATCAAACAATTTTCCGTTTAGAATCATTTGTTTATCCAATTTCATATCATTCGTCAATCAGAAAATCGATTGTGATTTTTATCACAAATCGATTAACTTAAATGTTAATCGATCGTATGGTTAGCGAGCGCGGAGTGAGCGAGCGAGACCACAGATATAAAATCGATGAGTATGAGCGAGACGATCATGGCGGCGGCGTGCGTCTTCAATAAATCGTTTAAATCGTAGTGAGCGGTTTCTTTGAATCGGTTTGAATTTCCCATCACTAAAATTGCGTCTAACGTCACAGTAGGCATTAAAAAAGTTGGCACGCTTGGTTTCCATACAAATCTTGATACATGCGTTATCTATTACATCTATATCTGTGCCTAGTACCTATACAGAGAAAGTTGTATGTTGACTAGCTGCCGCACGTGACATCCGCTCGCTTGGTGCGCAAGAACCATAATTAGCAATTCAAAATTGAGAGGCAACAGACGAAAAAATAACAGTCATATTTTTAGTATTAATCAATGAAATCTTGTCACTTATATGATGATAGTAAGTGATATTTATCCAACTGATATTTTTTCAAAACTAAAACCCGATTTCACCCCCAAACAATACAACCGATTTTGATAAAATTTCTATGGGACCACCTGATAAATACTTATTGTTTGAAAGGGTATAAATATACCCTTTCTAAAAAAAATTTAAAAAAAAAATAATTATGCAAAAAGCTACATGAGTGGATGGCAGCAAGCTGCCTTGGATCGTGAATCGTGGAAGCAAGAAGGGGAGGCCTTTGCCCAACAATGGGACAACTATATTGGCTATTAAAAAAAAATATATGCAAATCGGTCCAGGCGTCATCGAATAATCGGTGAACATACATAAAAGATAAAAGATCGCGACAGATTGATAACCTCCTTCTTTTTGGAAGTCGGTTAATGAGATATTTTTGGCGATATATATTTTTTGAGTGCGAGTCCGACACGCACTTGGCTGGTTATTTTTTTATGACGCAACAAAAACAATCTCAATTATATTCCCATAACATTGCTGCGTGGAACGCTTCACTGATAATGCCAAGTAAACATTGATATCGCAAAGTGAATGATAACAAGTAATTTTCAGTTACATCAGTACTTAAAATAATACGAGTAACAAGCGACGCGACAACTTCAGTACATTTTGTTCTTTAAAAACCTTCATAAGCATTTAGATATTTAATACTAGCCGAAGCCCGCGACTTCGTTCGCGTGGACTTTATGTCTCTGGAAAATGCTCATCAGGCTGAACAACTTTTACTAAGGCGGCATTTTTATATCTCTTATAGTTTAGCTGGACCATTATGGTTCTGCATCAGGCGTTCCATTTTCCAAAATCATTTATACCCTATATGTTGCCCAGGCTTAATAGCTATATAACAAAAAAAGTTTCGTTCGAATCCGTCCAGTATTTCCGGAGATTAGCGTGTACAAACAGACAAACAGACAAACAGACATACAGACAAACAGACAGACATTTTTTTTTAATTCTTACTCTATTACTACGTCTCCATCGCCCCCAATATTTTTTTTGGAAATATATTTAATGTACAGACACACTTTTTTTACTGTTTTATTATATGTATACATACATACATACATAATATCACGCCTGTTTCCCGCAGGGGTAGGCAGAGACTATGGACTTCCACATGCTACGATCCTGACAAACCTCTTTTGCTTCATCTAAACTCATCAATCTCTTCATACATGCCCTTCGGTTACGGGTACTTTTTACCTCTCCTTTTTTTAGATTTTTTTTTTATTATATGTATAGATTTATAAAGGAGTACTAACTGTAATGTAACATTCATCCTATTGTATTGTTTCAAGTTTCGATCGATGTAGACGACCATCTTCAGGGATTGTTATCAACGTGACTATATGATACGAGTCAACAATCTTAACTACTTATTTAATTACGAATAGGCTTAGTTATTACAGAGCAAAATGACCTGATGCAACGCACTTGTGTCCGCGTGCACTTTTATTTTTTAACGAATCTGGGTCGATTTACTTTGCGCAAAACTGTTTTAAGCCAAATGACTGCGATGCACCTAAATGTAGACTTTTTTTATTCATCGAAAATCAACTGTCAACTGAGACAGATTTTTTAGTTATGCATCTTGCATAAGCCAAAAAATTGTATTACAATTTTTTTTTATTTTTATTTAAACGCCTTACTGTCTCACTGCTGGGCAAAGGTCTCCCCCATCTCCTCATTAAAATAAAATTAATGAAGCAAATTTTCATTCTTGTTTACTGTAATTTTTTAATTTTTTTTTTTTTGCAAATGTGTGCAGTGTAGGCGCTCGTGCCCCGCCCTAAGCAATGCCACTTGGCAAGCGTGAAGTACACGCCCACTTCTTGCATAAAATGCAAGATTATGCCGAAATTACTACCTTCCCTTTGTTTAAGTCTATCTTTGTAAATTAAAGTTATGCTGTGTTATTTTATGGGTACATATCACTAGTCACACACTGGGTACCATTTATAATTTTTCATAACTAAAAACCGACTTAACCCCCAAACTACATGGCCAATTTTCAAAAAATTTCTATGGACCATCTCACAAATATATCCTTTCAAACAAAGTTTTTCTTTTAAATCGGTCCAGGCATCTTCGGGTAATCGGATCGGTGAAGATACTTTAAAAAAAGACAGGGACGAATTGATAACCTCGTCCATTTTTGATAGACTGTGTTAAAATTACCTACCAGTCTGAAATTATGTATATGTATAAAATTTACAACGATATTTGTTTATTTAATTAAATATTTGTGAGCAGAAACACTCACTTTGCAAATAAAGTCGTAAAGGTTACGCCTTCCTTTAAATAATTACTTAATTATGTTAGGTATCTAATTAAAATAAACAAATAAAAGAGCCTCATTATAAACATCTCAAGATATTATCAACATAATAAAAGTCTTAAAAAAATAAAACTGATAATGAATATGAAATACTAATAAATATTCAAATGTGTTCGAGCGTTTCAAATTCCATCGAAGGACGCGAACGAGAAATTTCCCTACAGGCGTAATAATTAAAATCTGTTTTTCTACTTAAATATGTGCATTTCAAATGTATGCATATTACATTCTAGCTCACATGGCTTGGATGTGAGATAATCTGAGTTAACTATGAATTGGGCTAAAAGTTTTGTTGACACGTTGATTAACATCTTGAGTCAATAAGAATAATTTTCAGCAGTGCGTAACTTTAACTAATATGATTTAAATGCGGTTTTCATATTTGTCATTGGGGGATTACTCCACAAAATAATACGTTAGTCGTACGATAGTGACGTCCTGTTTCTGTGTCAACCAAATTAAACTTTATTATCATACGTTAGTGCTCAATGTTGCTTGACATCGAAACACGGATACGTACAGTAACCGCCCTGAACTGTCACCCGTATAGCTGGTATTTAACACATCTCAAGGACCAGCTACAAGAGCGATAGTCCTATAACAATAATAATATTTCCTCATTTATTATTGGTTTCTAGTTGATCGCCAGAATCTTACTAATCCTACTAGCCTACTAATAATATAAATGCGAAAGTGAGTTTGTATATTTGATTGTTTGTTACCACTTCACGCCTCGACCACTGAACCAATTTAGATGAAATTTGATATGTATATAGTTTGATACCCAGGGAAGGACATAGGATAGTTTTTATCCCAAAATTCCCACGGGGAGCGAAGCCCATGGGCACAGCTAGTTAATAAACATACCTACGAACATCAAATTATTTAAAACCGCGGCGGGTGAGGTAACACAAATAAACATGTTGCCAAATACGGAACACCCACAGGGCTGACGCGAACGCAGCCTGCCACTTACAAACTAAAGAGAGGTAAAGATGCGTCTCCGAAACTTGATACAATGTTATCGCTTGAAATGGACAAGTATTGATATTTTAGTTTTGACACAAATTGAGACTTATACTAACTGGTGCCCGCGACTTCGTCTGAGCAGGAATTTCACACAATATCTTTATAAATTGTAGCTTCTGAGTTATTCTGATGTATAAGCTATATTATTGTAAAGTTTCATTAAAATCCATTCAGTAGTTTCCATCCATCCATCCATACTTACACACTTTCGCGTTTATAATATTAGTAGAATCTCCTATTTTTAAAGTAAGAAAGGCACTTTTGCTGGCTCTGTGTGATTCTGACCTCTGTTTAATTACCCACTTATTTACGTATATTATCGTAAGTGCATAAGAACTATAAAATTAATTAAGTAGTTAGTATGAAGCTTGTCTACTCGCCGGATGTGTAATTTACGAGAAATTAGTGTAGTTACGTGTAAAGGTGTGAGTAAAATTCATATCAAAATTTTTATACCGGGACAAGGGCGGTTACTGTGCTATACAAATTGTATTTTGTACATAAAAGATAGATTGATAAATGAATAAATAAGAGCCTTAAAAAAATGTAGAGCAATGCAAATTATACTTCTGTAAATATCTTTATGCTATCATCCCAACAAAGTATAATATTTTTACCTTTAACGAACCGCGTGGGATGAGCTTATTTCCCTTTTTCGAATATTTTAGCATTTCTTGGTGTTGAATAAATTATAAATATCAATGTTGAACAAAACAATAATAACGCGGAAAATATCGCAAGTGATTTATTTTTCGATATGGATGGTTCATGGGTATGCTATATATATGCAATAAAACCACGATAAACAAATTACGAGCTTATGACGCAGTTAAAACTATATTTAGAATATAATAATGTTATAAAATTAAAATATTGTAACTTCATTTGTAATCAATACGTTTTACTAAAACAGGCGATAATTTAAAAAAAAAAAAATTTTTACACACCAGAATTTTAATAATAAATCATTTTCATAGGTGATGCAGCTAGCAAACCATCACTATTTCGATTCCTTTTTCTCTCTTATTTCTCTCTTAACGCCCACCATTACACTAAGCGTGGCCTTAGGGTCTTCCATGCTGGTCTGGGAGAAAAGGAAAAACTTAGAATGTACCAACTGCTTCTCTTCCCGGGCAGATCGTAAGAGCCGATCGAGGGAATGGGCAAAAATCGAATCATGTTAATAGGCGATGCGGCTAGCAACTCCTTTTCTTTATCCACCACATTCCTTTATATCCACCTTCTTGCCCACATCAAGCTAAAAGTGGACTTTGAGACTTGCAGCCTTGGGCTCTATATTCTTGGGGCCACAAGACTCAAGATGCTCTGTCTGGCTCAGTAGGGATGATGTGATAGTATGATGTATGTATGTATGTTAGGGTCTTACAGCTCTGGGGTCTGTCTAGCCCGTCAGGGATAAAAACGTGATAATGTATCTGTATCACAGATCAGCATAGGATAATTTAGCAGAGATTTTCTGCAAAAAGGTAGAAATTCACTCACCAAAGGCATAGGTGACTTCGCCGCTGGAGGCTGTGGAGGTGGTCCTCTTGTCCTTATGTCACTCGGCTGCCGCCTGACCATCGGCCTCGCCGGCGGGGGCTCTCTAGGGGGCTCTCGAGGGGACTCCCGCGTCGCCATGGCCTCAGACAGCGCCGCTGATAAGGAACTGACATTGCTGGGCGGTGCTGGGGGAACACCGGGCCTGATCTTCTCTGGAGACAGCTTCTGTGGTTGAGGGGGCGGCTGCTGAGGCGGGGGGAAGCGCGGAGCATCGCTTTTCACTTGTCCATTCGGTGTTGAGCCTAGAAAGATGAACAAACTGTTGTAACCATCTAACTGTTTGTCATTACCTATACAAGCTATTACCGTATTTAATTTTAATACTTTAAGAAATTAGAACTGTGCTTCCAATTTAAATAACCGGCCAAGTGCGAATCAGAGTCGCGCACTAAGGGTTCCGTACCATTATCTATTAAAAATAGCGTTTGTTATATGGGAGCCCCCCTTAAATAGTTATTTTATTTTGTTTTTAGTATTTGTATACATAATTTGTGAAAATTTCAACTGTCTAGCTATCGCAGTTCTTGATACATTCTGATGATACATCCTGGTGACAGACACACGGACAGACAGCAAAGTCTTAGTAATAGGGTCCCGTTTTTACCCTTTGGATACGGAACCCTAAAAAAGATTGTAATCGTGGTTAAACCACAAAGGTAAAAAGACACATATACATACATAGACAGATGATAGTCTTATTAGGAACTATGTGGTGGAGGTGGAGTAGAGACTCCACTCACTGACAAAAGCCTGGATTTTAAATATGTATGCATATTCATCCTATGAATATTATAAATGTGAGAGTTTGTAAGTAAGAATGCATGGATGTTTACTCAGCTTTTACGCCAAAATGGCTAAAAGGACTGGAATGAATTTGGCATGTAGATAGCTTATTATCTAAATTAACACATATAGGATGCCTTTTATTCTAAGAAAATGTGGGGTATGTAAAACTAAAAATATATTCACACTGGCAATTATCATCATCATCATCATCAGGTCTTTTTGTCTCCACTGCAGGAGCAGGACCCTCTCTGTACTACTAGAGCCATACTTGGCCAGAGCAGCCAGAGGAATCCTACACTCTCCACGCTGGCTAGATGGGTTGGAGAAGTCTCATTAATGTTTATAAGCTTTGATTAGCTTGTTTTTCCTAAGTCGCCTTCTACAACATCCATGGGAGGACTTGGAGTGGCCCTATCCTACTCTGCCGGAATCCACACAGGCAATGCCTGGCATTAATTAATAAAAAAATATATTAAGAAGCTGTTTTCCGTGAAACCAATTTAATTCTAACAGAATGGTACACTTGTAACTGCAGATAGAGCTAAGGCCCAAGTTGTAAACTGCATTAATTTTGGTTTAGTTCAATTAGACGGTTGTCTAACTAAAGGAAAGCTGTATTCCAGAATGACAGCTGAATGATTATAAAGTTGTGTTTTAGTAGCAAGTACCTACAAAAATTCAGAAATAACAAAAAATTTTTAAAATATAAAGCAACTACATTTGTATACATATTATTTGACTACCAAAATTTCTATAAATATACATTGTAATGTTAATATTTTTTTCTATCTATATCCCATTGTTGGGCAACAAAACAAATAAAGATTTAAAAATTCATATGTGTACATATATTTATAGCATAAATATTGTATTGTTTTAATGAAATATTTGAGTACTATTATACTAAAGAGATTAATTGTATATTTTTTATTACACAAATGTAAAAGAAAAACCTGTTCAATCTATGAAAGTAATAGGTAGGTTCTATTTATTAGTTTCTTCCATCCCTGAAATAGCAAAAAAAAAATACATTTAACAGTAGGTATTTCATTATGTATGGAGCTGCAGATTTTTAGAACCATTTCAGGCATGGGACAAACCGATGAACCTACACAAGCTACCCAACATTACCTTCACAGACCAGACAAGGCTTTTTTTTACATAATTGTATAGTGGTTTACAATAAAAAGCTCAACAAACCTGCCAACTTTCCCGTAGACCGTAATTTTGGTATTCCTCCTGCAAACAGGCCAGCCAGAACTGGCGGACCACCGCCCCCATTCTGCAAGGGAGCTGCACTTCGCACACCGTTCCCAACAGTGGCACCACTACTAGACACATTTGACACCTTTCCCGGTATATACGGTCCACTTTTATCGACTGTTACAGTCTTTTTCAATTTCGCACCCGATCTGATATCTTTTAACAAGGCACCTCGATTATC
Organism: Acrobasis consociella; assembly: GCA_963555685.1. Lineage (NCBI taxonomy): Eukaryota > Metazoa > Arthropoda > Insecta > Lepidoptera > Pyralidae > Acrobasis > Acrobasis consociella. The sequence continues at coordinate 4,773,331 of OY743118.1, forward strand.
TGCCGAACCCGATTTTGTACTTCCACCGAAAACTGGCGGCGGAGGCGGCCCTGGCGGCGGCGGAGGCCCGGGCGGCGGCGGCGGCTTCGGAGCCATTCTGCACGCTTTAAGAGCGACCTACACTATTACAAAAGGCCATCAGATGCAATCGCAAGGAAACGAAATTATTATTTACGTCGCAACGTCCAGTCGATAAGTATGCGAAATGCGATCTCCGAACCTTCACAGCAAGCCTTCGCGTTCTAGCACGTGATGACAACATACAGCGGTCGATACGTTACGCCTATCCATACTAATTTACTCAAAATGTTGAAGAACCTTGCCCCAAAAGATTAATCATTGTAGGAAGTACGTAGGCACTAGAATAGAAACGATGGTTACTGCTATCACCTTATTATCGACATTATATTATGTCAGGGAGAAAATTCTGCGTTCAGTTACTTATCATAAATATAGGGAAATATGAATTAAAATGTAAAAATAAGATTAAATGGACCTCCCGTAAAATGATACTGAATAAAATGATTAACCAACTCGTCTATCACAGAGACTCAAATTCACACAAATATGGCCGACACGACAATCAATCAGCTGTCACAATGACACGACTTGACAGAAGAGCAGAGACAGAGAACACAGTATAGTAGGAATGGTAGCAAAATAAATAAATGTTTACAACTTTTATTTTGAAAATATACTAAAATAAACTATAGATTGTTTTTACCCGACTTCGCCAGAATAAGGGTTATGTTTTCGACTGTAGACATCATGAAGTTAGAGGGTTAACATGACCAATAAGTCTATAATTTACAAGAAAAATCATGAATTTATATTTCGCGGACGGTCGAGGAAAGGGAAGCTGAGCGCAAAGATATAAGTAGTTATAGGAGGTTTATTTTTAGGGTTCCGTAGCCAAATAGCAAAAACGGAACCCTTATAGATTCTTCATGTCTGTCTGTCTGTCTGTCTGTCCGTCCGTATGTCACGGCCACTTTTTTCCGAAACTATAAGACCTATACTATTGAAACTTGGTAAGTAGATGTATTATGTGAACCGCATTAAGGTTTTGACACAAAAATAGAAAAAAAACAGTAAATTTTGGGGGTTCCCCATACTTAGAACTGAAACTCAAAAATTTATTTTTCATCAAACCCATACGTGTGGGGTATCTATGGATAGGTCTTCAAAAATGATATTGAGGTTTCTAATAGCATTTTTTTCTAAACCGAATACTTTGCGCGATAGACACTTCCAAAGTGGAAAAAAGTGTGTCCCCCCCCTGTAACTTCTAAAATAAGAGAATGATAAAACTAAATAAAATATATGTTGTTCATTACCATGAAAACTACCAGCGAAAATTGGTTTGAACGAGATCTAGTAAGTAGGTTTTTTTTAATACGTCATAAATCGTAAACGGCAATTTACCTTTCATTCAATCAACTCAAATATAAAAATTAAAAAAACATACTACAAGACTTTTATATTGTTATTTGCTACTACGGAACCCTTCATGGGCGAGTCCGACTCGCACTTGGTCGACACATCGACACATCACTTTATCGATGTCACCACAAGATTATCCGCAAGCATGAAGTTAGACAGTAAAAGCTTTAGCTTCATAGCCTCGCAAGAGGGACACCTTATAAAAATGTGACGATAAGACAGCGCCCCACCTCGCACTTATAAATGAATTCCAACTACATGAGTTAAATCCTGTAGTCCATCCAGGTATTGAATTATGTACTTACGTCATGATATGAACGTAACGTTACCTAACGCGCACAGAGTTATTCATTCATAAATGTTAACGCGCGAGACCAAAATTATTAGTTAGTTCATTGTCTCTCTGGTAAACCTACTTATATTAGGTATCCTGGGCAAAATCTTCCACCCGGGTCAGGTATCTCTGATGCTGACTGTACAATAATTTATGAACAAAATTAAAAGTTCTATAGTTGGATGGGATCATACACAAATAACTGTATATGGTAAATTTTATAATTTTTGCACTCGTTTTGTAGTAATAGTTTTTGTGAGTGTTAGAAATGAGGAAAATTTTATAAAATAAACTTTTCAAAATCCATCTACATATTCATTCTCTGCGTGAACAAATAACAGTCTTCTATATCTTATGAAACGACTTTTAATTATGTCAGAAAAATGACATTAAAACTTAAATCCTTTCCTGGAATTCTGACAAAATTTTTTTTCGCCAACCAAAAACTTAACTAAAAACTAAAATTGAATTATAATAATTATTGTTGAAAGAAAAATTAAAGAAAGATAAATAAGTAAAAATTAATTCTAAAACTATTTGGAACTAGCTGCGACAGATGCAGCAGCATCGCCATGGTTGTATTTAATCAAATTTGAGTCATAGCTAGCTTCGCTACCTCCCTGTGCTAGCAAAGCGGCCTCCATTGCAGCTCTTTCAGCGGCAGCTTTTTCCTCAGCAATTCTGATCTCTCTTTCAACATTTAATGCTTCTTGTTCTCTAGCACGCTTTTCTTTTAGTTCCAAATTTTCTCTGTACTTCAGAAGTCGTGTTGACAAAAATTTTATCGGATCCGCTGGTTGATTTAAAATACAATCAGCTATTGATTCACGCAAAGCAGGTCCAACCGTCTGTTTTAAATACCTAAAATCATCGCTTACATTGGCGTCATCAGGACACGGTTGAAATAAGTCTAAATGACTTCGAATTCGTACTAAATTACCAAGTCCATCATTTTCGTATTCACTTACAGCGTCAACATCTCGATAAATATGTTTTCCTTCCTCATTTATGTAATAACGACCGAAATTGTCGTAATAATAAACGACACCATCCCTTTCTTCTTTTAATTTTAAAAGAACGCCTGTTGAATCCATCATATACTCGCTCGCACTGGCGTGAGCTTTATATATTCTTTGTCTAGTGTTTGGATCAACAAAGTAACGACCACATTCATCATAAAAATAAATATGATCAGCGTCATCCGTAAGTGGTACTAGTTCATTTAGTTCATTTGGCTGATAGAAGACTTCGTCTTCAGCAAATTTGTAAATTTTACGGCTGTGTGCATCTATGAAGAAAGTACCAAGATCGTCTGTATATTCCTCTCTCATGTCAGCGGCGCTTAGAATTGATATTATAGATTTACGGCTCCGTTCTCCAAAAACAGCTAAATCCCATAGTGCACATAGCTCTGTAACTAAGTGGTCGCGTTCTTCTGGTGGCAAACTATGATTGAATATACGCAATTGAAAAAAATCTTCACATATGCATAGATCTTCTTCAGCTACGTCTTCCAGTTGCATTTCAGACATTCCATGAATTTGTTTGATAGTTATTTTTAAGTTTTCTAAAGAATCGAGCCTTTGCTCTAAATATTGTTTTTTGTGGATTAGCCCCAAGAGTGCAGCTGACGCTGGCTCATTTTGCAGACGTTTTATTCGTTCTTCTAGTATATTAATTTTTTCCACTACTTTGCTGATTTCTAGATTACGAGGAGCGGTACTACGTACCATAGAACTTATTTCCATCCCTTTATCCTTAAGTTCTTTCAAAATTTTTTGACTAGCTGGTTTTTGTGAAGATTGAAGTTCATCCACAATCTGTTGCAATGTTTTTGTTAAATCTCCTGTCAAATGTGGAACGTTCATATTTAAATATTTACTTAAAAGTATCGAAAATCCATCGTATATTTTGTCTAGATATATGAAAAGATCATCCACTGCCATATTAATTTTACTAAAAAATTCTTCAATGGTATAATTTTTAAAACTTTCCAATGTTTTTTTGAGGATATTTGTAACTTCTTTATGCATATCCTCTACAATTTCTAAGTCAGAATTCATATTGGCTTCAGCTAAATTTGTAAGACCGGACTTGTTTTTTTCCATGTACTTTTTGTAATTTTTAAACCGATATCCCAAGGCCTCAATAGTGTAACAAATAGCATCATATATTTCCTCTCTATCTGTATCAAAAATTTTGCTTTTGAAATTTTCTAATTCACATACAGCATGCAACCAATATAGATGATAATCTACAATCATATCTATGATGTGATTTTTATTATTTTCTTTAATTGCAGTTCTCATATTACACATTGTGTCGAATAAGACTTCTGAGTAATCTTTTTTTACTAAAAATATTACAGGAGTTTCATAAAATTGTTTTACTTCTCTTGTGATATCAAATAGGTATGCAATATCTTTTTCACTGTTCATTTCTAAGTCATGTATGTGCGTGGCGTGGATTTATTTTAAATGTATGTACCAATACATAAGGTAGCGATTGCAGGATAAAGGATCTAGCCTTAAATCAATTAATAAGTATACTTTATAAAGGAATTGAAAACTTGGCAAAAAGCAATATAAAGAAATTATTATTGTATTGACAGATTATCTAAGTCAATATGCGAAAAAACATAAAACAATAGCAAAGAATTCAAATACCTCCTACATCAAAACTACCAAAGAGATTATGAGACTTTAGTAAGGAGGTCAAAATTTTGTCATAGAAAAATATTGTGCCTCCAGAACATGAAATAAAATAATGAATAGGCAGTAATGATTATGGAGGGTAGAGATAAGGAGCTCCTTCTATTTTTACCACATGAAGTGTTTAAAAAAGAAACTTTGTATTTTTCAACCTTGAAGTCAACAAAACACAGAACGTGTAGTTTTCTACTCACCGATCGCCTGAATTATTTTTGAAACCGTCTTGTTAACTAAAAATAATATTATTTTACGCAGTAAACTTCGAAAAGTGTACAGTATTCCTAAAATTCCAACATGAGTAAAAAGAGGGGTGTTTAAATTTGAAGCGAATATCTATCTGTCTGTGGCAACGTAGCTCTTGAACGGATGGACCGAATTTAAGGCGGTTTTTGTACGTGAAAATAGGGTTAAAAACGCGATTGGGGACGCTGCGCCCTCTTAAGGTGATTGCCCTCTTAGATGACCTTGGACGTTTGGGCTCGACGTTTATAAATGTTTACTAATAAAAATAAGGTTCATTATCGTACACTTATAGATTTTATAAAATAGCGTCCATGAACCATAATATCATTTATTAATTACATTATACCACGAAAGTAGAGCAATTCCATGCATTAAGGCGGGTCTCCTGCGCCAGAATTCTCGAAACATTACACAAAAAACATGAAACAAAAACAAAACAAAAATATTATTTTTCATACACAAACCGTCTCCTGCAAATAATTTCTGTTTTGAATGAAACATTTCTTTATGGTTGACTTCATCATGAGGTGCTACTTTTCAAACGCGGAGTCACTAAACGAACGGTTTTTTGTATGGAAAAACCATTCGTTTAGGTGACTCCGTGTTTCAAAAATGACACTTAAGATACCTAATAATATTTATTTCTGATTACTGTTATCATCATTTTTGCCAGACGAAGAACTAGAAGATGTGTTCTGCGTTTTACCAATTGCAGATAATAGAGATAGGCTCCAAAGGACTCGTACCCAAAACCATAAAATAATTAAAAAAGAAACCCTTCCCCTCTCGCCCCGCGCAGCGCATGTTTTCCATCTGCTTTGGAAAGCAGAAACATGTGTATGCCATAGACAATTGTGTATAGCCACGCCCCTTTGTCTGCATGTTTTTGTGTAATGTTTCGAAAATTTAGGTGCAGGAGACCCGGCTTTATACTCAGTCAACTGTCACTTCTGAAGGTCTGACTGTTTCTCTGAACCATAGATTTAGAATATACAAGTGAGTAGTGCTCTGAACACCATGCAAAAATATTTATTGCCTTAACTAGGTACCACAAACAAAAAGAAAACACGATTGATCACGAGTGGTGTTCGGCTATATTTTCGTAACACGCTACAAAGAATATGCTATTCTATATCGTTATAGCATTAGTTAGTGTTGATTCAACTGTTGACGCTATGTTATAATTGTTATAAAGAAAAAAAAATGGCAGTGTCTTCGCTGCCAGCGCCGGTTTCCAATACCCCCGTTATTGGGTAGAGATTTGCAAGTAATCCCACATATTAAGAAAGAAATTTTACTTTGATTTCTCCACTACTAATTATCTACCTATCACTAACTCAAGAAATCTTATACCTTTAAACGAGCAATTCTTGTATATTTATTTATTTATTTCAAAAATTCAAAAATTCTTTTAAGCTATTGCATAGCTTCTATCGCGGGCCTTGAGCGCGGGGACCGAATCCAGAAATTCCGTAACGAAAAAACCTCACGCTTCCCACTCCGCCTACCATGTAGGTTGCCGCTTCGTCTCCGTCGTCCGTTTGCGACGTTGCCGTCCTTCCTTGTAAAAATTCACCTCAGTTGAGAATCGAACTCTACACCAAGCGTTTGCTAACCTAGTTACCTGATCCGCTGGTCCAGTGAGCGTATGACGTAAGAGACGAATTTAACATTCTATTTTTTACTTAAAATCCCTTTGAATGTGTGCGTAAAAATTCCATCCGACATTAGCATTCACATTTTTAATACTTAAGAAATTAAAATGTGCTTTATGATATGTAGTTGGGATATATTACAAATATTGCGTTGTTTTCGTGTATAGAATTTGTTGTAAACATTAATGCACGTTTCATTCGTAAAAAATAAAACATTAACGCCATCTATTATGATGAGTGAGATATAAATAATAAATAAATAAATATATAGGGACAAATTACACTGATTGAGCTAGCCCTAAGGTAAGTTTGAGACTTGTGTTATAGGATACTAACTCAACGATACTATATTTTATAACAAATACATATATAGATAAACATCCAAGACCCAGGAAAAATTGAAAAAGGCCATTTTCCAACTTGCCCTGGCTGGGGATCGAACCCAGGACCTCCGGGTTGGCGGTCTAGCGTGTTGACCATTACGCCATGGAGGTCGTATATAGATCATAAGACGGTGAGGCTCCTAGCGGACCGAATCGAACCACCTTAATGCAATAGCTTTACCGCGGCAGTCCCCGAGTGCCACACGTCTTTTTTTTTTCCTCTACAATCTTACATATTATTACATAAAATATAGTACATGGTTAGCAGAAGATTGTGAGAGACTCGTGTCTGAACTAAGCGAAGCTTGTATCTCAGAGCACCAGACCCTCCACATTTGGAGGAAACTCATTAAATGTTATACATTTACCAGTAAAAGTAGTACTCAAAATTGAAAACCGTTGGAGAAATGGTAATTTCTCCAACTAATCTAAATCAAATCGTTCAAATTTACAAATTTCTGTGATCTCGAAAACGGCTCTAACGATTTCGCTGAAAATTGGTATATGGGGGTTTTTGGGGGTAAACAATCGATCTAGATTAGTCTTATGTTTAGGAAAATGCGTGTTTTCGAGTTTTCATTCGGTTTTCTTTCCACGCAGAATATGGTTGCTAATTTCGTCGCGCCGCCCGCCATCCGCTTAGCTCAGCGGTTAAGGATGCTGACCGCTAGCAAGAGTGTTACGGGTTCGAATCCCACTCGGTGACTTACTTTTGTTTTTTTTTATGTTAAAGTTTATATATAATTTTTTATTTTGTACTGCTTTTAGACAAGTTTAAAAAAATGTAGTTAATGTTTGAGATGTAGATGTAACCGACCGGTCACCCAGGTACTATGAATATTATATATGAATGTGGGCCTCCCCCAGCCAGCCCCCTCATAATCATTTGGTAGTATTTGTAGGAATAGTAGATTTTTTGGTACTCAATGTGGGTAACACTGCCCGCGTCTACGATTTGTTTCTGAGAGGTCGTCGATGACTTTGCGATTATACAAAATTACAAAGAAAAAGTATTGTCGTTTTAGTGCGCTTTTACTGTTTATCTAGCTCGTTTTTATAGTATAAGCATATAAATATAAATACCATGGCCGGAGCGATGTTATTTGAGAGATCACGCGTGTCGTCGTCAACGAACAGAGACGAAGACGTCCGCATGACCGACAAAATGGTTAGCACTGGCGATGTGCCCGAGGATGACGAAGAAAACATAAGGGCCAAGGAACAAGGGATCCTGAACCTCGGCGAGAAGTACAAGAAGGAAGGTAAGGCTAAGGAGTTGGCAGAATTGATAAAAGCGACCAGGCCTTTCCTTAGCCTTATTAGTAAAGCAAAGGCTGCGAAGTTAGTGCGCTCACTGGTCGATTTCTTCTTGGATTTGGAGGCTGGTATCGGAATTGAAGTCCAACTGTGTAAAGAATGTATAGAATGGGCCAAAGAAGAACGACGTACTTTCTTGCGACAAAGTTTGGAGGCCAGGTTGATTGCGCTCTACTTCGACACGGGCATGTACACGGAAGCCCTAGATTTGGCCACAGCACTGCTCAAGGAACTCAAGAAGTTGGATGACAAAAACTTGTTAGTTGAAGTTCTCTTGTTAGAGAGCAAAACCTACCATGCACTTAGCAATCTGCCTAAAGCCCGTGCTTCATTGACGTCAGCCAGGACCACTGCAAATGCCATCTACTGTCCTCCTAAAATGCAAGCAGCCCTCGACCTACAGTCTGGAATTCTTCATGCAGCAGATGAGCGTGACTTCAAAACTGCTTATTCATATTTCTATGAAGCATTTGAAGGTTATGATGGAGCCGATAGTCCTAAAGCTCTGACAGCACTGAAGTACATGTTGTTGTCCAAAATCATGTTAAACCAGGCTGAGGAGGTTGGTACTGTGTGTGGCAGCAAGGCTGCACTCAAGTATGCCGGTAAGGAACTGGAAGCAATGCGGGCTGTTGCTACCGCCTCCCATAAAAGATCACTTGCAGATTTTCAAACAGCACTAAAGACTTACAAACCAGAGTTGGAAGAAGATGCAGTTGTCCGTGCTCATCTTGGTGCCCTTTACGACACGATGTTGGAACAAAACTTATGTAGGATTGTTGAGCCCTATATGCGTGTGCAGGTGGAGCATGTGGCTCGCTGCATCCGCTTGCCCGTAGTACAAGTTGAGAAGAAACTATCCCAGATGATTTTGGACAAGAAATTGAATGGTATCCTAGATCAAGGAGAAGGAGTCCTTATTGTGTTTGACGAGTCACCCTTGGAGAAGACCTACGAGACTGTTCTTGAGACCATTCACCATATGAGCAAGGTTGTTGATACTCTGTACCAGAAAGCCAAGAAACTATCATAGACTCTTGTGTAAATTTGTTGTAGCATTAAAAGTATAATGTATATCAAAGTAACCATAAATTTTCAGTTCAAATAATTGTAAATGAGACTATTTTTTGAAGCAATGCAAAATTCATTATTTCTACCACATTGTAAGTGAAATAGTGACATGGAATATCATCAAAAAAATAGAAAAAGTGTTGTAGAAATCGGGGAATGGCTGTAGGTCCACTTTTCCAGGGTTGAAGACCATATGTCGTTAGTAGCTTTGTTTTATTGTGAAACTATGTAATAGTTTAAATTCTAATCTTTCCCTTTAATTTTGTAACTTGTCCTTTTTTAACGTAAATAATATTCTGTTTTATTGATATAAAAATAAAAGGTGTTCTCCAAATTATTGTTGTTGCTTGACCTCACTCCCACTCGGTGATTTAGCAAGTCATGTTAACTGCTGGCAAGCTTATTTTAGCTCTGATTCAGATGTTTGCTACCTATACATATACAGATGTGCAGTAAGGCATCCAGCTGTTAGCAATAAAATTAAAGTTTTTAAATTGACTTTAGAAAAGCAGGTATTGAAAAATAATTTCAAAGCGCTAAATAGAAGTTATCATATCAATCATTACTTCATAAAAGTATAAGTTTAATCTAAGGGTAATAATAAACTGCTCATCTAAATCAAAGTACTTGTTTATGTTAGTATTGCAACCTTACCATTTTTAGGAGTTGTTTGCATTGACTCCATCCTACTTAGGCCATGTAGGTTACCATCATGGGACTGCATGATGTAACCATTTATGGTAAAGGAGGGTAAAACTGGTAAATAAATAGTTTATGAGGACAAAGAAAAAACACAATACAAAACATATTTGTATTTAAATCATTCTATACAAAATATAATTTTTTTAAATCACATTTTCTTCACTATAAACTACCTAGATATTAAAATTAGGTCTACAATTATGCAAGATACCCTTTTAAACGAAATACCTAATAATATAATTATAAAATTTTACATATTACAATATATAAAATCATATGTGGGACAATACCTGTTTTACGATATGGAATTTATAATAATGAAAATTAACACATTTTCGTTTTCATCCCCTGGTAGTGAATAAGAAATTCCTCTATTTATCCACCAACTGTAAATCCTAGTGGATAGATGAAAACTAAAAATATGTCGTAGTAACCATTTCTAAAGTCCCGTTATATGATGTCATCATTAGTCAGTACGCACTTTACTCTTGTGAAGTCAATGGCCATTTCAAATAGGTAGGCGCGCGCATGTTATTTACAATTTTCGACGTAGTGCGATCTAACTTGAAAATGAAATTGTTTTTGAATACGTAAAATTAAAGAAAAAACTATTGACACGCCATTGACAATCACAGTAAAAGAATTTTATAATTAAAAAACCTATCGGCTGAGCGCTAATTGGGACCATCCATGTTTTATGGAGGAAGGGGGGACAATGAAGTGTGATATTGTGTGACAGGGGATTGGAGCGATCATAAGGTTCGCAACGTCACAAGAACAAAGCTATAGGTACTATGCCATAAAATATAAAATTTTAACTCATCTATATCTATACATATAATAAAACAGTAAAAAAAGTGTGTCTGTACATTAAATATATTTCCAAAAAAAATATTGGGGGCGATGGAGACGTAGTAATAGAGTAAGAATTTTAAAAAAATGTCTGTCTGTTTGTCTGTTTGTCTGTATGTCTGTTTGTCTGTTTGTACACGCTAATCTCCGGAAATACTGGACGGATTCGAATGAAACTTTTTTTGTCATATAGCTATTAAGCCTGGGCAACATATAGGGTGTAAATGATTTTGGAAAATGGAACGCCTGATGCAGAACCATAATGGTCCAGCTAAACTATAAGAGATATAAAAATGCCGCCTTAGTAAAAGTTGTTCAGCCTGATGAGCATTTTCCAGAGACATAAAGTCCACGCGAACGAAGTCGCGGGCTTTGGCTAGTAATAAATAAAGATTAAATTATTTCCAGCTTTAAGGTCACAGCACACTTATCAACTCGTAAACGGAACGTAAACGTATCAACTCGAGCAGCTCAGTATTCTTTGTATGAAACTTCCTACTGCAACGCACACTATTCGGATTCATAACGTAAACGCCTCGCCTCGGGACCAGCTCACGAACCGCTTTGCTGGTCGGTCAACTAGCGGTCCCCGCGCTTGCGGCTCGTCGTCCGCGCGCTTACGCCTCACCGTATGCGAGCTGACGTCTCTCCGTTTCCTCACACCCGCGTTTTATTTATTTGTAGATAAACAAAAATTGATGGCTATGATTGCCAACTCGCGTATTGTGAACCAAGACATAACCGTGCGCTACACTTTACGTTTAAAATGATCTAGTGCCAGCCAGACCAAAGCGGCCGGCGAGCGGTAAGCGCGTTACGTGCCTACGTCAGGTTGACGCCTGGTTGACCGCGCGGCGAAAGGCGATACGGTGTCGATCCCTTTCCGAGTTGATAAGTGTGCTGAGACCTTTATCGGTTAAATATTTAGTAGCTTCGATCACTTGCTTTTTTAAATCAAATAAACAATCACACTAGGATCTCCGCCGTGTGGTTTTTGACAGAGTAAGGCGAAGTAAAGGCGAATTAGGAAATACCAGCTAAACAAAGCTTATAAACATAAATGAGACCTCTCCAACACGCCTGGCCAGCGAGGAGAGGGTCAAGTCCTCTGGTTGCTCTGGCCAAGTATGGCTCTGGTAGTACAGAGAGGGTCGTGCTCCTGCAATAGAGACTAAAAAGACCTTATGGTGAAGATAACTAGGGACTCAAAATAGTGACTAACTGTGACAATGAGGAGTCAAAAGTTATGAAATTTGGGTAACGTAATTTATGGATGGTCCCAAATTGACAAGAACCTCAACCGTCTTATTATAAAACGCAGACCAACTTTGGTAGTAGGTTTAAACCATTATCCGACCAAATCAACTTGACATCTAGTAATATGCCACTATCTCATCTGAAAATGTCAACTTGATTTAGTCAGATAATGGTTTAAACCTAGTAACAAAGTAAATCTGCGTTTTATAATAAGACGGAAAGAGTAATTAAATTCGTGTGACGTAATTTATGGCTGGACCCAAATTGACACGAGCCTTTAGCTTTCTGTCTCCAAGCTGAGTCTCCAAGCGACATCGCGGCCTATTTAGCGTTGTTCCTCGCGTTAAACTCGTCCGTGTCCTGCGGCACGTCCCACCGCGGGTTCCAGAAGTTTTCGGGCGTCCGCGCCCGCGCCGGGTTCTTGCGGCCGCGGTGCTTCGAGCACTCGTCCATTTTCTTGGCGAGCATCTCGGGGTTGTCTTTGTACATTTCCGCGAAGAACTGCACAGAGGACAAATAACAATTGGATGTTTTCCTAAGCAAAAACTAAATTATTTTATACTGATATCAAAATAAAACGACGCAGAATAATGTCTTGGAACATTTTCGATTTAACGTTATTTTAAATTTATTATTGCATAAAAACTGATAATAAGAGCGCTATTTGACTACAAAAAGCTTTCACGTCATCTGCCTGTATTTCATACAAAATCCCATAGAAACTGTTTGTTTTGACGTTTAGACAAAAGTATCTGATTTCACTTGTTGGAAAATAGCGTATCCGCTAAATGACAACAACTCAAATCAAACACTTTTTTCTAAACGTCAAAACAAACATTTTCTTCATTTGTATGAAATAAAAAATGTGACGTATGCCTTTTTTGGAGTGAAATAGCGCTCTTATTATCAGTTTTTATGCATTAATAAATCTAAAGTCATGTTAAAAATAAGACAATGTTTGTTTTGACGTTTAAAAAAGTATCTGATTTGACTTGTTGGAAACTAGCGGATGTTTTGACTTTTTTGCTTTTAATTCAAATATTGCTTGGTTCTTTTCTCTATTCCCGTCGGACACAAACCAACAGATCGCGCGGGCATGCGTTGCGGCCCAAAAGCGTCTGTCTCGCTCCAACAAAGCAAAGGGGTTTGTGTCCTAATTTCCTACCGTATCCGCAATACCACATACATACATACATAATATCACGCCTGTTTCAGACTATGGACCCCCACTTGCTACGATCCTGACAAACCTCTTTTGCTTCATTTAAACTCATCAGGGTACTTTTTACCACTCCTTTTTTAGCATTACCATACCACATATTTTGTTTATAATATAGCATGGTAAAGTATGCAAGGGAAGGGCAGTCCAAAGCTCATAGACTTTTACACATACGATTTGAGACATTCTTTCTTGTTACGAAATTTCAAGTGTTAAAGTACTGAAAGTTTATATGGTTTTGACTGTATATCTAGTTATATTAACTTAATTCCCCCCAGACAATTGGCTGAAGATCACCTTCCCCACATGAATAGTTCGGTGGCCCGGTGAAAGTGTGCGCATTGACAGCTCTTTAGTAAGTTAAGCAATCCCAGGTGTCGTCCGCATATGGATGGGTGACCACTACAGTGGTAGTATACTACACCATGTTTTCGAAAGTATTTTAAGCCGTTGATCGGGACTGTCATCTTTGTACGGCAATGCCTTTAGGCAGCTTGAAAAATCGATCACTTGTATGTTGGCCACTTACACAAACGAAAAACAAATATGATCAATTAGTAAACCTTTCAAAATTACTCATTTCTAAGACTTCTTATTCTCGGCATCACCAGTGGGTTGACTGGTAGATAAAGCTTATGGCTTTAAGACCGCTAATTACATTTGTAATAAACATACATACATATTTTCACGCCTGTTTCCCACGTGGTTAGGCAGAGACTATGGATTTCCACTTACTAACTATTACTTACTATCAAGGCAAATACGTACATCTTTACATTCATCACAGCTCCACCCCGGTAACGCTCGCTTCTCTGCTTTCTTCCTCACCGTCGGCTCCTTGTAAATGTCTTCCGCGGGATCCGGAACTTTCCTGCATTATAATTTTTTAGAAATTTAAAAACTATTACTCTCTATTAAAAATGTACGAGTAGATAGAAGTAATTGGAAACAAAAAGAAGCGAAGGACACCCACCCAAAGGTGGTCTGACGACCAGAAGTGCTATTTTTGAAACGCGGAGTCACCTAAACGAATGGTTTTTCCACAGGGTTTTTCCATACAAAAAATCGTTCGTTTAGTGAGTCCGCGTTTGAAAAATAGCACCTCTGACCAAGGACGTTGGAAGGCGCCGGATACAAGCTGCCCTAGATGAGTCCTTTTGGAAATCCTTGGGAGAGGCCTATGTCCAGTAGTGGACGTTATGCGGTTGAAATGATGATGATAAAACAAAAAGAGCAGGCTTTCGCCCAACTATAGGCCTAAATGGCTAAAAAATGTAAGGCCGATAGTGTGTGCCGAGTGTCACAGAATTAATGTAAACACTAAAAAGCGAGGTAAATTAAAGACTCACGTGGTGTTCCGACCCACAAGTAGAGTGAGGTGAAAGGAGAGAACTTAAGAGAAGAAAAGTTAGATAACAATAAATTTAAATAATCTTGTCCTTAAAACTTTTCATGAATCTTCCGTAAACATGTTTGGTCAAGTCACATTTAAAATTTTTTAAATTGTTTCGTCTGCTTAAATGTTCCAATCATAAGGTTAGAGCTCTAACTCCATGGTTCCAATTATAATCCATCTAAGGCCCAACACAGACGACAGATTTTTTGTCCGATCGAGTCTGCGGCGCACAAAAAGTCTCCGTGGCGCGCAAAAAGTCCTTCGCGGATTGTTCACGGACTCAACGCACACGACGCACATTTTGTATCATTCTGTCGGCAGAACTGTAGGGAAGGACGTACACGCCATGAAAGTGTTTGCGATGATTGATGCGAGATTGCTATGTATAATAATATACTTCACCTGGTATTCTCTTGCGGTGACAGCTAGTGTCGTAAGTGGAAAAAGAATAGGTACGTCACCAGGTCGAAGCGGTTCTCAAACTTTATTAGTGGGGAAAAATTATAATTATAAGCTTTTATTTAATTTACCCTGTTTGTCGTTTCGGAATGACCACTGATGAGAAGATCACGATAAAAGAAACCCAGTTTAGTATTGCTCCCTTACCCAGCCTGATGAGCTATGTTACAAATTGTAATACAGATTTACAACTTACATTACATCAATTTATAAAATATTGAATTGACGAATCACACGAGATACTAAATAGTTAAGTTTGGTACTTAATATGTAATTTAATATTAATGAACTAATGAGAAAGTTGTTCCATCTCGGGAAGAAAAACCTTGTTTTACTATACCATGCGTCCACCACTAGCCGAGTGCAGGTTGCAGACTAAAGTGCGCGGCGTCTGCGTTAGCGCGGGTTGAAGCATATGTTGTATTTTTTTCGCACACTTTTAGTGCGGTGTGGCGCGGCGCGGCGCGGCGCTGTCTGCCAAAATTACACGGATTTTTTGTGCGCCGCACTTTTTGCGCGTCGTGTGTGTTACTGCATGTGATTCCGTAGGTTCTATTTTCACAGACTAAAAAGTGCGTCACGGATAGTCTGTCGTTTGCGTTGGGCCTAAGGCGTAAAACACACAGAGACGGCGTACGGTGAAGATACGGCGAAGGCGCATACAGTGTGCCTGCATGCGCCGCGTCGCTTCAGTATAATTAACATCGCGCGTCGCTTTCATACATTTCGTATGAAAACTTTTTTAAAGCGACATCGTACTTGCGCCGCGTCTTCTCCGTATCTTCAACTTACGCCTTTTCTGTGTGTTTTACGCCTAAAAATACGCACGTCAAAAGAAAATAAACTAGATTTTGTAGGCTTTTGTTACCATTTGAAACCTATTGCTAGTAACCTCGTCAAATCACTTAGATAAGGTAGGTAGCCGAACCTTGTTCTGAAGTGTTACCGCTCAGGATGCAACCGGGAATACGGGAGGATGATGGCCATGGAAAGAGAGAAAGAGGACCCCTTCCTACTACCTAGAGTCGAAACATCTCTAATGATTTGAAAACGTAGGGTCATCATCATTGTCAGGCCTTTTTGTCTCCACTGCAGAAGCACGACCTTCTGCACTACCAGAGACATACCTGGCCAGAGCAGACAGAGGACTTGGTCTACACCCTCCTCGCTGGCCAGACGGGTTGGAGAAGTCTCATGACATTTATAAGCTTTGTTTAGCTTGTATTTTCTAAGTCGCCTTCTACGACTGTCACGGAAGGACTTGGAGTGGTCCTATTCTACTCTGCCGGAAACCACAAGGCATTAAAACGTTGGGCCCAGAAATGACCCAAAACCGCCAAAAATGGCGCTTAAGTATTAGGGGGCCGAGCCCGTACAGGGATATATTGACGATCTCCGTGGCGTAGTGGTCACCATGCTAGTCCACCACCCAGAGGTTCCGGGTTCGATCCCCGGTCAGGGCAAGTTGAAAAATGGCCTTTTTCAAATTGTCCTGGGTCTTGGATGTTTATCTATATATGTTTTTATTATAAAATATAGTATCGTTGAGTTAGTATCCCATTCCCATAACACAAGTCTCGAACTTACTTTGTGGCTAGCTCAATCAGTGTAATTTGTCCATATATATTAACTAGCTGAAGCCCGCGACTTCGTTCGCGTGCAGTTTATGTCTCTGGAAAATGCTCATCAGGCTGAACAACTTTTACTAAGGCGACATTTTTATATCTCTTATAGTTTAGCTGGACCATTATGGTTCTGCATCAGGCGTTTCATTTTCCAAAATCATTTATACCCTGTATGTTGCCCAGGCTTCATAGCTATATAACAAAAAAAGTTGCATTCGAATCCGTCCAGTATTTCCGGAGATTAGCGTGTACAAACAGACAAACAGACAGACATTTTTTTTTTAATTCTTACTCTATTACTATGTCTCCATAGCCCCCAATATTTTTTTTGGAAATATATTTAATGTACAGACACACTTTTTTTACTGTTTTATTATATGTATAGATATAGATTATTTAATTTATATGGTAGAGAGAGAATTTGATTACCTTTTGGCTTTGTCCTCAGATGCAGGCCTTATTTCCCTGCTCAGCAGCGACAGACTCGACTCGATGTGGACATCGTCTGGCACATTCATGATGTTTTTGTTCTCCATGAGGGGTCTTTTGTTGGGACTAGAAAAAAAGAAAATCTACCATTTCTACCTAAAGAGTTAATTTTAATAATGATTCATACAAAAAAGTGTTCAAAGTTGATCGATTTAGTATGGGATATCAAGATATTCGTACTCCCTATTCATAAAAAAATACAAACGTTTACTAAACCTATTTTAGTTAAATTATGTTTTAAAACATTTTGGAAATTTTTGGGAGAGGCCTATGTCCAGCAGTGGACGCTGTGCGGCTGAAATGATGATGATGATGTTTTGTCTCGTTCTTTCAATGTTAAATAATGAAAAAAGGTAAATGGACAAAACATGTTTTGACTAAAGTAAGTAGGTTTACCAAACAGTTGTTAATTAATTCAAAACTAAAACAATAATGCAAAATAAAACAAGTCAGCCTGAAAAATACGGATCTTTTAAAAACTTCTAGAAATGATCGAGGGTTTTTCGCTAAATCTTTATTAGGAACACAACAACGTCAAAAATTCTTAATCAATGTATGATTAATGTACCGCTTAATTAAGGAAGGATTTTTTTTAAATTAACTTGTCATCTGTGAGCAGACCAGAATCTGGTCGACATGTTAAATAACAATTTTAATGCAAAAGCTAGTGATTTATTTTTTATACTTATTGATAATCAAGAGTACAAAATGAGCGGTTATATTGATGCATTTTTTTTCGTACCTCATTGTATAAAGTTGACACAAATAATACAATTTTTAATTTCGGATTTTAATACACTTGCATGAAATACAACAGATTTATATGTATTATTGTTATTTTCTAGATTTTTTTAAACCAGAGACAAAATGGCGCGAAAACAAACCTGGCGGGCGGAGTTTTTCTCCCAACATTCTCTTGATTGGCTTCCAGTATTTTGACATGCTGTAGTAGAGACATGCTGTCGTCTTTTTGTGTTTCGCAGTCTGTCATGTCTTTGTCTACGAATGGCGATTTTACGGGAGATTGCCTTTTAAAGCTGTTTCTTCTGAAAATGAAATTAAAAAATATGAAAATAAATAGGTATATAATAAAATACAGAATTTTTGTCTGGAAAACTAAATTTATACCGATAATGGCGGAATATATGAGATGCTTATGCCCAGAAATGGAATATGATAGGCAAATAATACCTGAAAGAAATTACATATCTAAAATAAAAGGTCAACAACTATGTTAGTAGACTTAGTTGCCACATTGCGTAAAATTGATACCTAGTAAAAAAAAACTATCGCACCGCTCATGACATTATTTTAGGTCTACCAAGTTAGTTGTGAAATTTTGCATTTGTAAATAAGTAGGCCTAGTGGACGAATTTCCAAGTCATCATTCAATAATTTGGTTGATACTTAATATTTTAAGTGGACGAATGTTTAAAAACATTTACGTTATGAGGGATTCACCTGCAGGATGCAAGAGATGAAAAATTTTCAAATGAAAACATACTTCATCATCATGAGGTCTTTTTGTCTCCACTATAGGAGCACGACCCTCTTTGTACTACTAGAGCGATTGGCCAGAGCAGCCAGAGATTTGGCCTGCACTCTCTTCGCTGGCCAGGCTGGTTGAATAGGTCTCATTTATGTTTATAGTTTTAGTTTTTATTTCCTAAGTCGCCTTCTACGACATCCACGGGAGGACTTGGAGTGGCCCTATTCTACTCTGCCGGAAACCACACGGAAAACTCACCTGTTAGGTTGCAATAAGTTTATAGACTCTTCAATATTGGTTGCGTCCAAAATTTTTGGAGACTCGCTTTTACATTCTTGATTCACATTTTCAGATTTCAATCGAGACAGTGACAGTGGGGCTTTAAATTTGGTAGGGCTGTTTTTAATGGTAGATTTGTACCTGGAAAATGTAGAAGCATTAAAAATAATATAAACACTAACCCCTATATTCATAAGTTAACTTTTGCTATAGCTCTTTTAGTTCAAATGTGTTTTGTGTCGTTCTTGCTATGTCGAATATTAAATAGAGGGAAAGGGACAAAACATGTTTTAATTAAAACAGGTCTAGCAAACGGCTGTTAAAGTTTATGGATTCTAGGGTTATAATAAGTTCACAAATAAGTTAGTGGGCCTTTCATCATCGAGCAGCAACACTACTATGACTTTATTTGTTGTACTTACAAGGCTGAGAAGTTGGTGGGCCCACTTGTAGGTGAAGGAAGTATTGTGTCTTCACTTTCTATGGATTCCTTCTTGATTAGAGGCTGAAACATTGACAGATGAATAAGCTTGCATAAATAAAAGTAATTATATAGTTAATGAGAGTTTACGAGGTTCATTTGGTAAATCAGTGAGTATGGTACATAAGTAATTCACTGAATTTGCCCCGGATCTAGGGAGCAGAAAGGGGTCTATGTTCCGGGCGGCGAAGTTAGAGTGGCGGTAAAATGAGGCGACGACTGGTTATTAGGGGGCCGCAAAATAAATCCTTATAGTCAGTTCAGTTTTTAAGAAATATAATTAAACTTAACGTGAGGGTCGTGGGTTTGAATCCCACTCGTGGGGAACTTTTTGATCATGTTTTAATTAGGATAATAATACGAGCATGTAAGTGCTGTAAATAAGGATCTTTTTAGTAAACAAGTAAAAAAAAGTAGTCGTTCAGAAAGCAAAGTACAGGTCGTAAAGTAAACATTCACATTTTGCCCCGTCTCCGAAAAATTTACTTAGATAAATTACTGAGATTATTGTTAATTAACAGAATTTACTATATTGTTATGGTAAACAACAAAATAAAAGAAGAGTGGAAAAGCTGGAATAGGCTTTCGTGTCGCAAGAAAAAGATTACTAACATAGAGATTTGGTATCTTCTTACCTGCACACCAGTTAAGTTTTCACTCTTGGCCACACGAACGCCCCCAGAGAAGGCGGGGGAACTCGTCAAGTCTATAGAGTTGCTCGGTTTAACCTTAACAAGGTGGAGTTTGGACTGCTTCAACCGGAGATTCTCTCTCCCTTTCACTCCTTTTGTTGGGGTTAGGTTGTACAATAACTTTATGGTTTTTGTTTCTGATGAGGGCCTGGGAAAATATGCTTTCATCAGTAAAACAAAGATTTTTGAATTTATATATGCATAAGCGTGACTGTCCAATGTGCACATGTATTATTTTATTATATTAAATTTTCAATTCGCTATTTTCTAACATTTCAAACCAGATACATATTTCTTAACGTCAAAACAAACATTTTCTGCTTTTGCCCAGCAGTGGGAGATAGAGAGCTAGTAATAAAATATTTTTTTACAAAAAGAAAGCAACAGACTTCATCTTCATTCAGGAATTTCCTCCAGATCTCCAAAATTCTTTATCATATCTTCACCAAGTTAATATGGGATAAACGGTCCTTGGGCTTTCAAATAAAAAATCATCAAAATCGGTTCCCAAGTGGCGAAGATATCGCGTAACATACTATACATATAAAAAAAAAGCATACAGGTCAAATCGACAATATCCTTCTTAAAAAAGAAATAAACTTACCAATCTTTAGGACATTTCTTTTTTTCTCTTAACTCTGTCGTATTATTTGATGTACTGCGTAACTTCTTCGGCTGTATAATTGGGCTTCTCCGACCTGTGGGTGTCCCCTCAATTTCCAATAAAGACTCCTCTTTTACCACATCACACCCTTCCTTAAGTGCATCAGTTGTAAAATCTTTTTCAGGTGAATACACAGGTGATTCTGGTTCCTTCTTTATACCTGATTCAGGTTTATTTGTCTCTTTTATTGTTTCTGTGCTTTGCTTAATTTCTACATGAGTTTTGATTGGTGAAGAATTTGAAGATGGTGTTGAATCACCGCAAAGTATTTTGAAAATCTCTTTTATTATATTTAAATTCTTAGTTTCATCTAACTTTGTTAATGTTGAAGCTAAAAAATTAAACATGTTTGCAGCTTTTAGACTGACATTATTTACTGTGTATTTAATTTAAATTTTTGGGTAGCACCATATCAAAATTGTTACAGTAGTTTCAGAGTTTACCAAGCAAAACAGACAGATATACTACTTCGCTATTATTATTACTAAGCATGAATAATCATCATCATCATCAGGTCTTTTTTGATCTTCACTGCAGAAGCACAACCCGCTCTGTACTACCAGAGCCATACTTGGCCAGAGCAGCCAGAGGATTTGGCCTACACGCTGACGTATTAGATGATGATAGCCAGATGGATTAGAAGCCTCATTGATGTTTATAAGCTTTGTTTAGCTTGTAATTCCTTGTAAGTCACCTTAGTTGCAGTGTGGTATCAGGGAGAGTAGAATAGGATCACTACAAGACTTCCTATGGATGTCGTAAGTATGGATAGCTGTAGTCAGTTAAATGTGAACTGTATGTTTATCCAGCATCATTCCTGCAACCTTGCACAGGCCATCTGACCATCTAGCAGGTGGGAGTCCTATGCTGTGTTTCCAATTGGTCGTTTTGGAAATGTTTCGGGAGGCCTATGTCCAGCGACTTCCTGTGGCTGATATGATGATGAGGATGTATGTTTATAAACTTTAATTTACATGTTCATTTCATATTTGATATAGGTAGTAAAAATAAGAAATAAATAATATACTGTAAATCACAAACCTGCTGACTGTATGATTTTATCTTTAGCAGCTATAATTTCTTTCAATGCTTCAGAACTTTTACACCTATTGCTGAAAGCAAATTCATAACTTTTAACCCTTTAACCTTAAACATTAGATTTATCAGACAAACATTATAAGGCCCGTTCGGCGAACGTCAGATATCTCTCTCAAAAAACTTGCTTGTATGTCACATACACATCCATATCAGTTTTTGGTTGTAGGAATTTATTTGAGATTTACAATGCCTTGCGCTGGCGGCATGACAACTGATATACATAGTCTTGCGATGAAAGGGTTAACAATGTTCCATGGAGGATATGTGTATTCTGATTTAGTCTGTATTTATATGTAGGTTTGCATTGTGTTATAATTTATAAGTGAGTGTTCTCTGTTTTTATTATGAGAGATTTAGCACATATTAGTAGAAAAGGCCTACTGCCTTAAGTCTGCCGTTCACAATTTTATTTAATAAAGATAATAAATAAATAAAATATAGGTATTAACAAGAAAGTAAAGAAACAATATAAAATACACTCACCTTTCACATTTGTCCTTTTGTTCTTTGTATTGAATTTTAAAGTTTTCTGAACTAATATAAAGTTGATCAAACTCGAACACAAGATCTGAAAACCAAATACTAATTAAGTAGGTAATGGTTATAAAAACAGGTACCTAGGTAATGGTTATTTCTTCTTTCTTTTTTAAAGGTAATTGGCAAAACGATGATTTCGCCAATGTCAAGGTTGAGGATCACATGATTATGTAGATAAAAGTGAATTTTATAACTTTTGACCGATTGAAGAAGAGCAGTGTGTAACCTAACACAACACATAGGGTTAGTAGATATTGATGTTAGTAGATTATTGGTATACTTGTATATTACTACAATTGAGGAGTGGGGTAGAGTTAATAGAATTAGTGAATTTATTTAGAAGAAAGATATAACAGATAAATAGAATATTTTAAAGGTATACATTGTTGTTTCTTATAAATTTGGCGAGAACTGATAAGAAAGGGGTAAATACTAAGGTGAGTAAGAAAGGAATGTTCACGGGTCGAGGAACAATCATATGATTATATGAAATGAAATGGCGCGAACTGACGGTGCTTAACCTACAAGTTTGTTTACAAACTTTTTTACTATATTTACAGAAAACTTAGAGAACACAAAGTAGCTTGATGTACGAACCCTTTAGATGAGATAAGCTTGATAATAAAGTTGATTCCAATGTGTTAATAGTTGGACTACCAGAAAATTTTGATGAACACGGTGAGTAGCCATTAATGACACTCATTATTATTTAATTAACATTTGGATAAAAACTGGGTAAGTTGTCTTTATAGTAGATTATTATTAATATTAATAATGCTATTTACGTCCTTATTCACATAAAATAAACATACAATCAAATGAACACAATCAAAACAAGTCTTATCACGTCACGTCCACGTCAAATCGTCAAAATAAAATTCAATCACGGCATGTCAAATTGTCAACTGTCACTAAATGGCAAATTCGTCTATAATTTATGAACAGGAAGTTCAACCATTGTTGTAATGTAACATTTATTCACAATTTGAGCATAATCGATCGATTATGTATGAATTACCTATCCATTGCATTGAGGTCGATCAACTACCAGTAAACCCTACCACTTGCTAACGTGGATGGTCAGGGGCAGAGAACACTAAAACCAAGTACCATTATATTTATATCGTCATGGACGAACAATTAGATTGTCTAGTAATAAAAAAAAAATCGCAAATCATTTCGAAGAATAGCCTCTAGAAGGTTTTTCTGATCAGATTTTAAAATAAGGTATTATTTGTGTTTAAATATTTGCAAAAATTCCAATGACCATCATTTTTAAGCAAGGTCAAACTTATTGAGGAAGTGACGTCACGATGAAGATTCTTTGAGTAAAGTTGGCAATTTTCAACATAACAACTTGACAACAACCAACATACTTAACGACGGACATTTAAACCGGAGACATTGACGGTTATCAAATGCTGTTGTCTTTTAGTGTAGGCATGGAAAAAATTAAAACTTCGATTGCTGTGTATCGCCACTTCCGGTGTCATGTTTAAAACTACATAAATTTTTTTAATTGTCTATATTTTCGATTAAAAGTTACGTATAATACTTCTATATTCTTAGAGTTGACAAGCCAATTAGAGTGCCAAAGTACAATTTCGCTCTATTCAGAATCCAGATTTGGTTTTGGGCTATAAAGGGTAGGCCTTGGTTTTTATTTACATTTTCATACATACATTGTATGAAAATGTAAAGTAGAACAAGTCTCGAACTTACTTTGGGGTTAGCTCAATCAGTGTCATTTGTCCCTATATATTTATTTATTTATTGTATTTGCGTCATGCATATTAAATGTAAACGTTAGTTATTATGACATTGAACATAACATGAATCAGTTCATACAGGGTAATTTTGAAAAAGCAGTTCAGCTAGTGAGTATTATAGTGTGGTGTGGTGACTGGTGTGGTGTGGTGACTGGTGTGGTTGTCGTGACACGTTAGCGTTTAGGGCTCTATTTCGGCATATGTGAGGCACGCCGCTCGACCCGCACGATAGATGGGCGGTGGGTAAGTACCCAAGTCTACTCATTTAAGTATTTACCCCGGGAGATTGCTCAATAGCTGGTAAATAATTTGGTCGGTACTTAAATTGAATAAGGAAGGGATTAAAAATGTTGATAACTCTTGAATATTTTTCTGTGGTTAAAATCAAGTTGTTAAAATTCCTCTTTACCGTAAAAATACTCGTATCAGATGTTTCTGGTTAGTTATTCAATGTGAAAAAATATTCATTTTAAATATCAAGTAAAATAAACTCAACACAGCGTGTCTTCGCCATTTCTTTTGACTAGACAGCCTGACGTATTAAAAAATAATGTTAAATGACTGTAGGCGACACACAAAGGTGTAATTTTGTATGTATATTATCTGTACATAGAGCGTAAGTAATTTGTTAGAAATAAGTTTTAAGTTGCTGGCCACTAAGAATTTTGTATTTTTTCCTTTTTTAGTCAGCGCCAAATTTTAAAATATTTTTCCTAAGTTCCTTTTTACAATGGTTTTTGTACATTCATGTTTTTCCTATAATCGTCTTGTATAAATAAAATATTCCACAGTCATAGTATTTCCCTCTTTCATTTGCGTCGCCAACAAGTTTTGGTCCTTCGAGCCGGATCTATTGTCGACGAAATGTCGAACAAAGAATCGTATACGACGCGCCTACGGGAACGTAAACTGCGCGACCGTACTGATGTACAGGACGCACCTACAAAGAAAAACATCGATGATAATATGAAATCGAAGGAGCCGTCTTTGCAAGGATCTCAATTTTCCTCGGTGAAATCGCAGAAGTCTTCGTCTTTGGCACGAAGAAAACAGCTAGAGCTAGAAGCTGCTGAAGAAAAAGCGAAAATTCAAATGGAATTAATAGACAAGCGTTTGGAAGCGCAACTCGCCATCGCAGATGCTGAGACAGAGACGGAAGTCGACGACGAGGTCAGCTACCGCAGCGAAATACTGCACGAACAAGTAGACAACTGGCTGGACCGCACATACGTCACACTTGCACCACGTCCAGCGGAAATCCCTGGTGATAATATGCAGCAGCTAGCTCAAACATTGAGAGACCTGTTGATTCACCAATCTTCTCAGCAAGAACAGCGCCTACTGAGTCGACTTGCTACACCACGGGACTTGCCTGTATACAGTGGTGATTGTATTGAGTGGCTACACTTTAAAAAAGCCTACGAAGAGTCTACGAGTGTGTGCAAGTTTAGTGACTCTGAGAACTTGTGGAGGCTACGCAAGGCGCTGAAGAGTGAGGCCAAGGAGGCAGTGACCGACCTGCTGATAGGCAACACACCACCGTCTGCCGTCATGGAGATGCTGGAACTGAGGTTTGGTCGACCCGATTTAATTATTTTTAATCTCACCAATAATTTAAGAAAGCTTGCACCTCTTCCTACCTCATATCAAACTGAAATAGTAAACTTCTCTGTTAAAATAAATAATTGTGTAGCCACCATTCGCGCCTTAAATCAAGAAGATTACTTACGTAGTCCCGAGCTCTATTCAGCGGTAATCAGCAAGCTACCCAGTACTTTGATTGGAAAGTGGACGGACTACGCTGTTGATAAGTTGTCGCAAGAAAAGTCTAAACTGGAACTACTAGCAGATTTTTCAATGCGCGAGTCACGCATGTTATCTTTAGTCGGTGCGACTTTTGAGAAGAAAAAGAATATTGAAGTACCACCGAAGCGCACAGAGACTCATCAACATCATTTTCGCACCATGTGTACTACTGTTGCAAGCGAACCTGACAGGCAATGTGACTTGTGCAAATTCTGTCACAAGCAAAATCATCCGTTGACCAAATGTAGAGACTTTAAGCGCGCGATGCGCAGAGACAGGTGGCGATTTGTAAAGACTCAAAGACTGTGCTCTAGTGTCTCATATCTCGGCACGATAGCAACATGTGCCCTGCGCCTGTTTGTGACATCGACAACTGTGGGATGATGCATCACCAACTGCTCCATTGGAAAAAACCAGCAGCAACAGTTGTCAACAACTCTCCTGCGCACCCTGCCACGGACAGTGACTTTTCATCGGAGGTGAGTGCGACGGTCGCCCACGTAGCGAATCGACAGCCCAGTGAAGTATTACTGAAAGTCGTGCAAGTGCAACTGATTGGTCCTAGAGGTAGTGTGACGACGTATGCGCTATTAGACGATGCCGCGTCAGTTTCAATGATTGACTCAGTGTTAGCCGATAGGCTAGGCTTACTATGTGAAAAGTCAAGTTCTATCAAGTTTAAAAATGCTTTTGGGCTCGAAGTATGTCAATCAGATGCCCCAATAGTGCATACTCAAATAAGTGGACATGACAATCATAAATATGACATTAAGTTTCGAAAAGTTACAAACTTAAACTTACCGACGCAAGATTTGTCTATAGTTAAAAGCTTAACCTGTGACCATTTGATTTTAGTTAAGGAAAATGTATGTAGTGAGTGCGTTGTGCCACGTCTACTGATCGGTGAGGACAACTATTTCTTGATAGCCCCGCTTGAGGTACGACACGGAGGTAGAACTGCGCCGTACGCAACTCGCTGCCGCTTGGGGTGGTGCATTCACGGCTGCTGCGGCCGCGCCCAGTCACAGGAGTCGGGGGTAAGCGAACATGTTTTTCATCTCGCATCGTTTGACGGTACCGACGATTTCGATTGTGTCGGTAAATTTACCGAACTTAATTTGAATTCCTTTGGTGACACTGTTGGTGAATGTTCTAAAAGCCATGTGACTAACTCACGTGAACTAGTTGAACAAAATAAAGATAGAACTTCACACCGAATTGATAGTCAAAAAAAGAAGGTAGAATCGACAACTACGAAATTTACCCATATTACCCACCATCATTTCTTTATGTTTAGGTTGCTTGTAGATAGTAAATCTTTACAGAAATATTACGACTATATCAATAAATGGTTTATTAAAAGATACGCTTACAAGCTGTTACGAATTGAGTTATCTACTCGTTCAAAATGTGTCGACTATACATTGTCATTACGATTTTTTAGGGTTTTGAATTTGTATAGAATTTTTAATGCATTATCTGAAGACTTAACTTCTCCTTTAATGGTTCTTAGTAAAGGTAGTAGATTCACATCTTTGAATCATAATTTGAAAAATGCAACTGTAAGTAGAGGCCAATTTCAAAAATCTAAAACGAGGCATCGATACAAGATGAATATTTTATTTTCTACTATACGTTTGAAGTCAATTTTAAGTAAATGTAAAATAAGTTTCTGTCTAGATGAATTAGCTGAATATGTATGTCTGAGTTGCTATGAGCCTTTAATTTTTCTTTTACTTCTTTATTTAATAGTTAGTTACATATTAAGCTTCAGTACTTTTATAAATAAAATTGATGGAGGTCAGTAATCGTGCCACTGTATCATTCTGGATGGTGAGCATAGAGATTTAATCGTGTCCACTAGTTGAAACTTGCCACAGGCGATCTATTTACAAAGAGGATGTCTCTGGCTGGTAGTACTTAAATATGCATCTACTTCTAATTATTTTTAAATTGGTTTCAAAGAGTAGGTTTGATTTGGCAATGTATTTAATTATTAGCAATAAGCTCAATTGTTTTCCCCAATTGTGGCAGGGTTATGTTAGGAAGATTTACTAACACTGTTACCAAGATAAAATGTGCTAGAGAAGAACGTAGTTTGCGAGAAGGAGATTATGTTTTGCTGATCGAGCCAAACACCAAGGCTCCTGGTGACATGGAGTAGTGAACGCGACTCATCCAGGTGATGATAGTCGCGTGCGAATGGTAGACGTGCGCACTTGTACAGGAAGAATTTTGCGTCGACCTGTGACACGCGTCGCCCTACTAGATCCAACGGATTGTTAGTACTGAGTTGCTGACTTTGTAGTAACCTCAGTACTAGGGGGGAGATTGTAGGCGACACACAAAGGTGTAATTTTGTATATATATTATCTGTACATAGAGCGTAAGTAATTTGTTAGAAATAAGTTTTAAGTTGCTGGCCACTAAGAATTTTGTATTTTTTCCTTTTTTAGTCAGCGCCAAATTTTAAAATATTTTTCCTAAGTTCCTTTTTACAATGGTTTTTGTACATTCATGTTTTTCCTATAATCGTCTTGTATAAATAAAATATTCCGCAGTCATAGTATTTCCCTCTTTCATTTGCGTCGCCAACAATGACAGTTAATAAAATAGTATGAAGCAGGGGATGCAATGTTGTATTGTATTGTATCGCATGCAATGTATGTGTAATCGCCTGCAAGTCAAAGAAAAACCAAATAAAATAAATTAAATTATTTTATATCTTTAAGTTATTATGCAAGGTTTTTAAGATCAGTATCCAAGTGGTATCTCTCAATTCAATTTTCAATTTGATTCAATTCAAGGGACGTCCTTTTTATGTAATGTGTGTGCCATCCATCGTGCATGTCCCGATATGACAGACATGACTTCTACTTTTTCTTCTATCTCATCTATGCATTTTATCCCTACATGAACCACCTTATATACTAGTTTCACTGTCCTAGAAACAAAACGGGTGGTCATCGTCAACCAGTATTCTCTAGGCCGGTCCTCTAGGTGATCTTTAAGAAGTCATCTGTTCATCAATAATCTTCTTTAAAAAGAGTGAGTAAAATTTTCATTAACAATATCATGGAAGAAAAAGTGGATACCTTTTTAATGAAGTACTCTTATTGTATAAAAAAAAAATTAGTTTTTTCCAGATCCAGAAGTACTGTAAGAAGCGCATGGCCTTAAGAGTTTCTGTTAGATTGTGGAATATATTGGTAATGATTATTGCTTAGTTAGAGTTCGGTAACCTTAAAAATTAAAGTCTGGCCAACGACAGCGGTCCCTAAAAACTCCAGCAAATTTAAAAATCTAATGATTTTTTGCATTTTTTTTTTTATAAACAGATTTGATACTTTTTAGTTTTATTTAAAAGTGTATAAGTTTTTGATATAGGTATTTCACATAATTTTATAATTTTCAAAATTCAAAATTAAAAAGATTTAAAAGAAATAAAAATTAGTTGCGAGCATATTAAAAATAGATATATTTGCACAGGGCAGCTTTCGTTGGCATAACTTTACATTTTGTACTTCCTTATCGAAGTCGGCATAATAAGATACAATCGATTGATTTAACTGTGTCTATGCTATATTTCAGTACACCACTTCAAGTAGGCAGGCACCGCACCGCAGGCAGGCAAAGGAAAAAGTTATAATCTGTCATGTCATGGCTGCTGATTTTCGTGTGTCCGTGTGGTAAATTTTCCTTTGCCTGTTAAATAGATTCCCCAGTTCCCAGCCCAGATTTTCTGAGTTGTTGTTGTGTTAAATGGAATATTTGGACCCTTCCATCGCATTGAAAATTTTATTACGTACATGCAGTTGTAAGAAGACATTTGGAGTTAAAATTGACTGGTACCTAGTTGTAGTGTTTTGAGTTGAGTGAGAAGCTCTTTTATCCCCTTTGCTTCGTATCTTGAAAAAAATATAATGGCGATGTTTTGGCGGTTGTCAAAACATGAGATTGGATTTTGGTGTGAATTCAAAATTTCAAAATGTTTCATTTATTTACAGAACTCAAGTAAGTGTAAGTCAACATGGAAAATGAAGATGACACGTTTGTGGTTATCATTGGCGATAACGACGACTGGGAGAGCGGGAGCGGTGAACTCCCAAAGCCTGTTCAAATCAAACAGGAGGTTGAAGAGGTTTCAGAAATAAAAACTGAATTGTCTGTAGAGAATATTCTTGAAGTTGCATCTAAAGTTGGAGAATTTATAGAATTT
This sequence comes from Acrobasis consociella, assembly GCA_963555685.1. Classification (NCBI taxonomy): domain Eukaryota; kingdom Metazoa; phylum Arthropoda; class Insecta; order Lepidoptera; family Pyralidae; genus Acrobasis; species Acrobasis consociella. The sequence goes on from OY743118.1 coordinate 4,803,521, forward strand.
GAAGTAGACCCGGTAAAAGACAATCCAGAGTCCGAAGAGATCTATTTGAAAACCGAATATTTGTCTGATTATGAAGAATTAGAATCTACATATGCAAAATATGAAGATAACGATGCGGAATATATAGTTCCTGATGATTATTTTACTGCTGACAGTGATGATGGTAAAACAGACAGCGACACTGGCAGTAAACGGCGTAAGCCAGAGTTCCGTAAGTCATTTGTTGAAGACTTGAGAATGGAATATCCAGAGCTGAGAAAGGACAATACGAAGTTGATAAAAACTTTGGTGGCTATCATGAAAGCCGTGAAGCGACCACCACCTCCAAGAGATTATTATATTATGAATGATGTATTGTTTGAGTAAGTATTATTCTATTAGTTTTTGTAAGTAAAATAGGTATTATTAAAATTCATCATTGTCTGCTAAAGACGTGTGTCACGTGGAATTCAAATGTGCTCTATCTTCATTATTATTTACTAATCAGAGTCATTTTGAATAACTAATGAGAGAAAAGAAAAATTATCTACCTAATGAACCAGATTTTTTTTATCCATATCCGTATTACACTTGAAACATTGTAAAAGGATCATAGTTTGCCTCGCGTTGCATCCTTTAAGATGATCAAAGATCGAAAACTTGAATTTTATTAAGATAATCGCTTTTAGACCATCTTTTACAACATAATTGGCTTTTCTGCTATTTATTGTTATATATAACTTTTTTTCAGATGTGTTAAATGTGGTGGCATATCAGAGTCGGAGCCGGCGGCCTGGCGCCATTGGCAGGAGAAGCATGGGAAGCGCTATCTCGTCTGCTACGCTTGTGGGGTTGACTTCAGAAGGTAACGAGAACTTGCTAAAACATCTTTCGTCTTATTCATCCTGCCCAGAAAAATGTCAACTGTCAACTTCATGTATGTAAATAATGGTTTAAAATTAAAGATTTAGAATATACACTATAACTACATAAGAATCAACTATGACAGCTGGGACCAAAGGCTTTATTACTAACTAGTTGTGCCCGTGATAAACAAACTATATCCATATCAAATTTCATCTAAATAGGTTCAGTGGTTGAAGTGTGAAGTGACAAACAAATATTCAAACTCACTTTCTCATTTATAATATTAGTATGACTATTATTATTTATAAACTTTATTGTACTTAATAAGAGTGCAGTGGTACAAATGGACTTATCCCAGAAGGGACTTTCAGTCAACCAGAGGAACAAAGGGCAGTTATTATTAATAGGAAGGCTTTACGTGCCCAATGGTCACCCATCTAAGTGCGGACCACGCTCGGTATCGCTTAACTTGCGAAAGCGCTAGTAATGCGTTAGTTGGTTAGCCCCGTTGGGCCACCAAGCTCCTCAATTGTCATTTATTTGCTTCATTGTCTTATTAGGGTTGGATTGGATCTCACTTATCAGCACGGACCATAACTTTTCTTTGCTGATATCCTTTTCTGTCGCTCAGAACCGTCATTTGCCAGAGCGAGAGAGTAATGGACCGCTTTAGCAGCGGCCGTGCTGACAAGGTAGATCCAACCCTTAACCTTTGAGCCGCACGTCGGCTATTACCAGCCGAAAGTACTTTTATTTTATTTAGCCGTTCATGTCCCACAGCTGGGCAAAGGCCTACCCTCTATAGCAGTGGCAGTGCTGACAATTGAGATCCAACCCTTAAGATTTAAGCCGTACGTCGGCCGTTTCCAGCCGAAAGTACTTACATTTTATTTTATCTAGCCGTTCATGTCCCACTGCTGGGCAAAGGCCTCCCCTCTTTCTCTTCATAACTCTCTGTCTCTGGTCTGTCTGAAAGTACTTATTCACACATAATTTCCGGTGGTTGTGCCTTTGACAATATGTCTCTCTTACAGTTGTACGAACTTGTACAAACACGAGAAGCGATGCAGTGCAAAAGATGCCACAATCGTGTTGAAGGCTCGTGCAATATTCCTCGGCAAGAAAGGTCGAAGCAGACCATTTTTGAGGCTAGCGCAGAAGTAAGTGATACAATTTGATAAGATTTGCTGGAAATTCTGCTATGAATATGTTGTATGTATTTTAATTTGTGTTGGAGTAACTTGTGATTACTATTTTGTTTATTATATTAACCCTTTCACCGCAAGACTTTATATCAGTTGTCGTGCCCCCAGCGCGAGACATGGTAAATCTAACATACCTATCTACAACCAAAAACGGATATGGATACGTAAGTTATGTGCCATACGAGCATTTTTTGTTTGTCACAAATATGTGACCTTCGCGGAATGGGCCCGACAATCTTTGTCACATATATGTGACGCTCGCGGTTAAGGGTTAAAAGTCTAAATGTAAAAGGCAGAGATACAAATACACTTTACCTCATATTCATAAAAATAACAAGTATTTGCTATACTTATATTAGAAAAAATATGTTTGTGTCATTCTTACAATGTCAAATTTTAATATAGAAAAGAGTAATACCTAAGTTAATTTTTATTTTGAATACAAGGGTTTGAAGTTATAATATTATTTTATCAGTATTTTGTAATTTTAATCTTTTGAAAATATTTTTGCAGGTACCTGCCCGCGAAAAAGTCCTCAACCTACGTCAAGAAGTCGTAAGTACATGTTATTTCCATTTATTACTATCATCTAAATTACTGGAGGAGATTAGATAACATATCCTTATTGCAACAACTGAAAGAAAAAAATAACTATTAACTATGCTAAAAACTAATAATACTCTTCTTATGATGCTCGCTAAAGTTTGCATCGTAACCTGCGCCTCGCATTTTTTGACCCTCTTTATACAACTATTACATAAAACACTACAATGTAACTGTTAGTTGTTCTTCAATAAAAGGCATGGCGAATGGAAAAATATTTTTGGTCCATCGGTTAGATTATTAAAAATTATTGTACACGTATTTTTTCTTTTCTCTGAGAAACCAAAAATGACAAAGATACAGCGCATATAAATTTCGCGTAACGTCACGGCTGGGTACGATTTTTACTTAAGTGTGACGTCAAAACTTTGACGCTTCGTATCTTTGTGAATTTTTACTTTTTTGGTAAACTGAAAAATACGGATACATTATTAAATAATGGAAATCCGAAAAGTATGATTGTAATTACAATAATAATATTACGGGCGGAGTATGATTGTAAATTAGACCGTCTTTTAAGACGGACTATGTCTTTTAAGACGGACTATTACAATCATACCTTTCGGACCCTGTAGTCACCCCTATTGTGATTTAAAATGTTGGCAGGTTTCCATGCACGCTGTGCTCGGCGGTGTTTAACAGCAAGAACAACCTGCAGTCGCACGAGAACCTGCACCGCGGCGAGCGCCCGTACCGCTGCCACCAGTGCCCCTGCGCGTACACCTCCTTCTCGGCGCTCACGGTAACATACGTCATCAAGATAAACCCCTGAACATAGGCTTCTCTACTGTTCTCTACAATAACATACTCACATAAAGGATATTTTGTATGGTACAACACTGCAATGAATGCAGTAATTAAAAAGTATCCAAAAGTAAGAAAAATAACCAAAGTATCAAAACACTTCGAGTCGTGCGCGCGTACTGATACCTACGAGCCGCAAGGTCAAAGACCCTTACAGATAAAATCAAATCAAATCAAATCAAATATATCTTTATTATCATAGGATATTTAAAATATCTCTTAATAATCGTCATTATTTTGTTGCACTATTGTTGACGTCAAATAGTTACTTACAGCTAAGTTTACTACCGCTTCCAAAGCGCTAGTGCAGAAGAAGCGGTAACAGCATTGGTTATCTGTCATGACCTAAAGTGATCGACGAAACGCATTTAGAACAAATTTAGGTATTTCTTTTCACCCGTGTTCCACAATCAAGATGATTATTATTTGTAAAAAAAAAAAAAACAAGAAATGGCAGTTTTGATTAATGTAACCATTTTGTCGACAGCGTCACCTGCAAAAGCACAAGAACGAGACGTTCATCTGCGACCACTGCCAGCGGCCGTTCAACACCAAGCCCACGCTCATAGCGCACATGGATACGCACAACCGTAAGTCGCAATACGTACACGGCAGCAAGGCTGTCATATCACACAATCTGAAGTAGTTGTGTTCACTTTACAAGGTTTTACCTCTGAGTTAGAATCTTAGACCTGGAACTATTTGGATTGCGTAAAGAGACCACATTAGCCGAATGCGAAAAGCAAAATTGGCGCACATGGATACGCATGCAAGTCGAGAAGTAGACGGGCAGCAAGACTGTAATATCATACAGTCTAAAGTGGTTCTGTTCATGCAGTTTTTGCATTGGTTGTGTATGTGTGAGGCAAGAGCTCGAACTTCACTAAGTTTTACCTCTGAGTTGAACCATAGACCTAGAACTTTTTTGATTGCGTACAAAGCCACACTAGCTGAGTGTGAAGAGTGAAATTTGCATTAATTGACTAGCCAAAGTCCGCGACTTCGTTCGCGTGGACTTTGTCTCTGAAAAATGCTCATCAGGACGAACAACTTTAGCTAAGGCGACTTTTTTATATTTCTTATAGTTTAGCTGGATCATTGGAAGTTCTGCATCAGGTGTTCCACTTTCAAAATTGTTAATACCCAATCAGTTGCCCAGGCTTAACAGCTATATAACAAAAAAATTCATTTAAATCCTTCCAGTGAAATACTGGACGGATTATCGGACGGAGATTAGCGTATACAAACAGACAAACAGACAGATTTTTTTTTAAATTCTTACTCTATTGCCCCCGTTCCCCGTTCCCCGTCCCCTCACCCCTCCCCCGTTCGGCTGCGAGCGCCCGGCCGTCTCGACAAGGCGAGGACAGGAAAGAGGTGCGGGGACGGGGGACGGGTACGCATATTGCGCGGGTTCTTGGGAGATTTAGTTTTGTGTGTAATACTAATTTGAATTGTAAATTTTTCAGCACTGCGCAAGTTCGCGTGCGCGGCGTGCCCGAAGCGCTACGCGCAGCGCGCGGCGCTGCGGCTGCACGTGAGCCGCGTGCACCTGCACCTGCCGCCGCCCTGCGCCTGCCAGATATGCCCCAAGCGGTACGCTGTTTGTTTGTTTGTAAAGCTTTATTTATATCAATAAAGATGAATGTTGCTAAGCGCAAAACTCGAGAAGGCTTGGCCGATTTGTTTTTGTTGTGTTTAATTAAGTCTAAAGAAAATGTTCATATCTGTTATCTGTCTTACAATAATAATTTATATAGAGATGCTGTTTGAAAAGAGTTGTGGACAGATATGTATTGGTATCGTTTGAAGTATCCGTGCCTGTCTTTAAATAGCAAAAACCAAGTGCTGTATATATTTCAGGTACCCACGGATGTCGCTGTTGAAGCAACACATGAAGGCCGCTCACGGATTGACGCTGATGACACGCAAGGTATTTTTATTTAAATATTTTACTTTTTAGGCATTCAGGGACACTGCCCATCTGATTGTAAAGTCACAGAATTAATATAAGCATTACTTATAGATAATCCAGATCGGTCATTTTGGATACAATACAATACAATAATCTTTATTGCACCAAAAGACATTTACAATTTTTTAACACTTATGAAATAACAACATATAATGAGGTACAAGAGGCGGCCTTATCGCCGAAGCAATCTCTTACAGGCAACCAAAAAGAGAAGAAATGCGAAATATATAATAAAATAACAGGTGGCGCAGTTCGATTTGTATATACTAAATTGATATATATCTTTGGGAGAGGCCTATGTCCAGCTGTGGACGTTATGCGGCTGAAATGATTACATACAGAACGGTATCTACTAAGGTCCCGTGCAATATGCGGACCGCGCCCCCCGTCCTCGCACCTCTCCCCTGTTCTCGCTTTTTGGAAGGTGTTGAGCGGGCGGCTGCGATCGCCTATCACCCATGCCTTAGGAGATTCCGTTCTGTATGTAATACTTATACTAATTCTGTGGTAAAGTGGACACCTTAGCCTGTACACAGGCAAATTTTACACTTACCTGCAAAGTGAATTCGCCACCTATGGAAAAAAAATTGTTTCTACTTTTTGTTGTAAACTTACCATTTTTTCAAAAGTAGGTACCGCTGTAAAATGTACCAATAATATTTATTAAATAAATTATTTTTATGGACTATATAGAAACGTAAGTACTGCGCAGTAAAAAGTAGGAGTTTCCTATTTCGTTTCGAAAAATCGTGATGAGATATTCACTGTGACAGTAGAGGTGGTAAGTTTACAGTAATTCAAATAATTACTTTGGGGCTAGCTCAATCAGTGTAATTTATCCTTATTAACAACTTTCCTTAAAGAAAACGTATCGAATTATGAAAAGTAATTTGTAGCCTCCCATACAATTTGATCGATCAGCTGATTCGGTTTATATGGAAAGCAAAAATTTATTTTCATATTTCGATAAACGTTCCTTGAGATGCTTGCTCAGAATCATGGACTAAATTCACCCTTAAAATAGTTTCAGTATATTTTATTAGACCTAACATATGTATTTATTTATTTTCAGATGTTCTTCAAATCGCTCCCAACACTGTCGGACACGCAGCTACAGCAAGCCAAACTCATTCTGAAGTCTGACATGATGATCACCACAGACGTTAAAATGGAGCCCATAGACATGGACGAGATAATGAGCTTAGAACATAGCACCAACTCCAACAGTATGAACGAGTCGGACATCTTGCCTTACCCTGTGAATCTAATAGAGCGATTGTTTTAAAAATGGACCAAAATAGTTAAAATATCTTGATGGGATCTTGTAGGAACGTGGTAGAGTCAAGGAAACGCCATTGAACTCACGTATGTACCTACGTTTATTATTCCTCGTACAAGATTAATAAGTAAAGAGAGAGAGCTTAACCTACTTACTCTAATTTATAACTACAAATATTCTTAATCAGAAATACAATGCTACAGTGCGTATAGGCATGTCGCGGTAATATGTTAAATTAGACACATTACTACATAATTTTCATCATGAATGGTAAGATGGCGCCCATAAAGGCAGTAGCTCATGAGCATTGACCATAGCACGAATTCCAACAGTATGAACGAGTCTGACATCTTGACTTACCATATGAATCTAATAGAGCGATTGTTTTCAAATTGAAACAAAATAGTTTTTGAATTCGATATGATCATCATCACGAATGTCAAGATGGCGTCCATAAAGACAGGGGCTCATGAGCATGAACCATAGCACGTTAAACAGTGTAAACGAATCTAATGTCTTGCTTTACCATGTCAATCTAACGGAGCGATGGTTCTAAAATGGAACCAAAATATTTTTCAAATTCGATATGGTCACCAGGAATTTCAAGATGGCGCCCATAGAGACAGGAGCTCATGAGCATGAACCATAGCAGATTGAACAGTATGAACGAATCTTACATTTTGTATTACTATATGAATTTAATAGAGCGATTGTTCTCAAAATGAGACAAAATAGTTTTTAATTCGATATGGTCACCAGGAATGTAAGATGGGGGCCGGAAAGACAGTGGTTCATGAGCATTGACCATAGCATGAACTCCAATAGTGTGAACGAGTCTGACATCTTGCCTTACCCTGTGAATCTAATAGAGCGATTGTTCTAAAAATAGACCAAAATAGTTTTCATCATGAATGTAAAGATGACGCTCATAGAGACTGGGGCTTATGAGCACGGACCATAACACGAATTCCAACAGTATGAACGAGTCTGACATCTTGCCTTACCCTGTGAATCTAATAGAGCGATTGTTTTCGAAATGAACCACAACGGTTTTTAAATTCGATATGGTCGCCAGAAATGTCAAGTTACAGCACTAAACCATAGCACGAATTCTAACATTATGAATGAGTTGGACACCTTGCCCTGTGAATTTTATTGAGGTGTTCTGAAAATGAACCAAATCATTTTCTTATTTGATATAGTGATCCCCACGAATATCTCAATGGCGCCCTAAGAGACAAGGGCTTATGAGCATACACTATATCATGAATAGAATGACATCTTCATTAATTACTTTGCCATACCGTGTAAAACTTATAGAGCGTTCCTTCTATGTAATGTAAATACCAAAAAAGGGCTTCTTTCTCTGAGCCAACCCAAACGGAGATTTATGATACGCGACGCATAATGCGTCGTTCACAGAATTACTACCCGCGTAATTTGCGCGTGGCGTGAACGTTAGGTAGAAGTTCTATGAAACGCCGTTAAAGGCACGTAACGTGACGTAAAATGCGGCGCTCATCGCACGCTGCTAGTGTTTTGCGGCGTGCGGATCGTGCGCGGCGGAATCATCCCATTATTTAAGATTAATTAATTTCATACATTGAATATGAAATATCATTGAAAAGCTGAATAATTTATATGTCATAGTTTAAGTTTTTTATCATCTGGGTGCGCAGGAGTGTCCCCACCAAGTCGTAAAGCTTGAAGACGCAAGCGCATGGCACTAACTACCATTTCTCGTAGCGTTTCGTCGTATTTTTGAACCTTAGAGGTTTGTGTGTATATTCTGTACCTGTATTACATGGATGAGGGTTTTCAAAAATATGTGAAAGTAGGTGGCAGCTCAGTGCCGTCAGGTCTATTCGATGTGATTGGACCATCAGTTGACAATTATTCAATTCAATTATTGATATTACGTTACTGCCTACCCGCGTTTCAGTGTCAAGCAAAATTGAGCACTAACATATGCTGATTAAGTCTAATTTGGTTTGAAATAAAAAAAGGATGTCACTTTCATACGACTAACGTATTACTTTATGAAAGAACATAGGTTCTTTTGCTCTTTATTGGACCTGACTTCACTGCGCTACCATCTGGTGTCTCATATTATCGGAAATCCTCATTTAGTTGATTTTATAATATGAAAACTCTGAAAATTAATTATTCTATTTATTTCCGTGTATTAATTTATTGATCGATTGGAGGGTTTTCACGGCAAATATCATAAGCAGGCGTTTTAATTTAGACTCAAAAAGCTGTCGAATCTTTAATAAAAACTTAGGCACTAACACTTGAGTTTTGATCAGCGCCACCTATGAGCATTGACGTGGAAACCAATCAATAGAAAGTAGTTTCGCTCAAGAGCTAATTTCCAAAATATATTTACAAAATTTACAAGTTTTTATTTAATTTATTATATTTTAATATACTTACATTTATGTAACTTTATCCCAAGCATAGACTACAAGAGCGACAAAGTTGCAAAGATAAAATGAATTATAGTGATGCGTATGCGACTATGCACACTTTCTTTAATATGGCTTTACACACATTTTGTCTCTGCGATCCATTGGTTAATGTACCTGTCAACCAACTATGAGTTTGTACTTTGTATTATTGATTGTTTTGCGTAATTTTCTGATTAAATAATGAATTATTTACTGATTAAAAGTTAAAGTACTAATGTAACCTAAGCTTGGGTACTCATATAGAACAGTTGTTAATTTAACAATCAGGCAGTTTTACGAATGATACAGGGTAATTTTTTTATTGATTAGATTTCTACTACGAAGCTTCTGAGCAGTCGAGTAACTATACCACTCGAGGACTGTAGTTAAAATTATTAGATCTAACGATATTTTTTTACTTTCCATTTTTCTATTACTAAATATTTGCCCATCTTTGAAACAGAGTTCAATAAGATTAATGATACTAGTTTGGGTTCCTCCCGTGCTCGCACTCTTGAGCCAGGGGGTAATATGACCTATGATGCCATTTTTGGAACGCGGAGTCACGAAACAAATGATTTTTTGTATGAAAAAAACAATGAATTCAATGACTTCACGTTTCTGCCCTCTTCCACCCTGTTACACCACTGCTTCTAAGCTTCGTTATAATAGCTCAATTAGTAGTGCTATTCCTATAACAGATCTATTAAATAAGGGTTTTCAAACTGCTTACGAAAGGTGTTTAGGTGGCAGCACTTATCTAAACCAGATTTCAGTTCTATTGATTTATATTCCATTTCCATTATAAAATATTTAAAGAATTTTTAATTGCACTGTACAATACTTATTTTGTCAAAGTACATATCATTCATAATGGTCCCAGAGCCGTAGAAGAGCCAGACCTTTCTTATGTTCTCACTAATCATTTAAATGCGATAAATTAGTGTTGGCATGTACTTGCAGTTTCCTCATAATCGCTGGTTTGAAAACAGGGCCGATTTACTGGTGAAGGGCCCAAAGGTAGGTTCAAATAGTAGCAAATTTTTTATATTATCACACTCATATTCATTAAAATTAATTGCTTTGCTAAACCAATTTTAGTTGAAATATGTTTTGTCCCTTTTCCTCTTTTCAATATTTGACATTGAAAGAACAAGACAAAACATATTTTAACTTAAATAGGTTTAGCAAATGGGTGTAATGTTTTATGAATAAGGGGGTTAGTCTTTATTTTTATATGTGATAACACTACCTCTATGTGTGTAACACACACCGTCATTTGGTGATCGAGAGAAGGTGACGGAACGCTATCGCATGGCCGCGGGGTGCTAAAGCGTTTCGTCACCTTGCTCTACCAAATGACGGTTTTGAGCGACAGAAAAGGATACCAGCATAGAAAAGTTCTCTTTCTTGCTGACAGTTGCACGAAAGAAACGAAAGTGCTGACATCCCTTATTCACCTACTATGCATTCTAAGAACCGTCGTTAGCGCCGATTCACACTATAACGGCAGTGGCTGGCAGCGCACTTCTGTTTTTGTTGTTTTCAAGCCATACTATGCATTTTGAAGATAGAAATAGGGGTGAATTTGGTTTAACAGTGATAGTGCGCTGCCGGTTGCTGTCATTCTGGTTTGAAGCAGTACTTATACCGGCATTTATATAATGCACGCGAGAAATAAAGACAGGTTAATACTCACCACAAAAATATAAAGAGAAGCAGACTAAACATTATCGTACAATACAAAGAATGCAGCGTGGCATGAATTTACACTAAGCCACAGAATTAATAATAGTATTACATACAGAATGGAAACTCGCACCGTCCCCCGCAATCTGGTGTCCCCGCAACCCTTCTCCCGTTATTGTGAGGTGTAAGGGGCAGCAAAACAGGGTTATTGGTAGGCGCACGTTGACATTACGCGAGTCACTTAGGATTATTGAATTATAATGGTGAGAATCTGCGCACATTATCATTGTTTATCCACGGAAAACAATAAATAACGAAAATTTTATAGATTTTCGAGTGATAAAAACAGGTAAGCAAAGCAACAAATTCTGTGGTGGCGACCCTGATTGTTAAACTCACACATTTGACGTGTGCACGGACGGATTGTTTCGTTTGTAGTAGTACTAGGTATATATGATGCTCCGTTTGTATGAAGTGCCATACCTGTGACTAAGCTACAATGTAAGTTTTGTTGTTTTTCTTTAACTTAATTGGTAATACTTAAAACAAAAACAGTAAAGTATTATGAATGTGAAAGAGTACTTTAGTATACAAACACCCGCAATAACTGTGTATAAATATATTAATGTGGAAATAAAAAAATAAGCTACAAGTGAAAAATTGCCACGCTTTCTAAGTATGTAATGTTTGGTCTGCTTCCCTTTGTATTGTCTGTGATACTGACAAGTAAAATTTTGTAAATGGCGCTTGGCATGGGCCGGCGGCGCCGGCTACAAAGGACGTACAATTATTTTTACTTGTGGTAAACGTATGGACGTATGAAGCCATATACGCCCATAGCTCTTCTATACATGCAATTTGGCGACACTTACCGCTGATGGTATTTTCGTCTTTTGTAGCCACTAATAGGCTAGGTAGGACAATGGCGCTTAGTACTGGCCTTAGGATATTTATGTAATAGTGTAAATATAGTTTAAAGGTTAAAATAAAAGACATGAATTAATACGAAAAGTGTTTTATTACGCACTTATTATTTCAACCAAATGTTTACGAAATACTCATCTATAGCATAATGCATACACGTTAGAAGACACCACAAATTTATAATGCTTCGTTACATACTAGGAAAATACAAAAATATTAAGCGGCTTTTGGTAAACATGTAACTGGATACCTTAATTTATATGCGAAATGTACATAAAATGCACCTTTAAATATACGCTCTCCTTGGTCAGATAACACTCCAAGACCATTTTCGTCGTGGCATTTCCAAGATGGCGCGGATGATATGAGATGAAATGAGTATTAGGCGGCAAGTCGATGAATGCATGATTCATGAATAAGATGACATGATGAGATATTTTGCCGATAGGTTCAACTTGTTTGGTAGCAACCAAATTTTTTGGAAATAAAAAAATAATGATTAAATTCAATATATATATATATATCACATTTATTAGGTACTCTGTGCAGTCCCAACTTTTCTGCCATAGGGATTAAAATTGGGACTATATAATCTTTTCATAACTTACTTCGACATACTATATATATAAAATATAGAGAATCAACTAAATTACACGTAATAAATGAATCTGTAATTGTGGAAGTGTAATAAGGGTTCTATCAATAGATATCCATAGTTAAAAATGGAGCTACTGAGAATAAGAGATGCTACTTTGTCTGCTTGTCTCTTTCCCTCTTGTCAGAAAGAGACAAACAGAATGACTCAGAAGGAAGCGATACAGCATAAATGAATAATGAACTATGAAGAAATGATACGATGAACGAATCGTAGATACATGGAATGTCTACTACAACGATGGAGCATCTTCAGAAACGCCAGGCCACAGTTAAAGTGTACGGGTGCATTTGTTTATAACTAGAAAGCGTTGATTCTAATCTTGACAACGATCACGCCAACCAACATCCAAGAAAACTAACATTAACTCTTTACCGATACTCCATGCGAATACTGATCATTTCCTTTATTTTTTTATTCTTAACAATGGTCCAAAAATATCTAACAGCATCCTAAACGATCGAGTAGAAAAATACTTTATGCCTCACAGAAATCTAGCTTGTTTTTATATGATTTTTTCTCACAGTATTTTCTTTTTTTGTATATATTTAAAGTGTCTTGTTGAACGGCGTCAAAGAGATAAAGGTCTAAGAGTGTTAAATCTAAACTACTGTGACAATCTCAATAATTTTCGATTATTATGTTGCATAATGTTCATGAAAATATGTCGTGGCTCTCATCGCCCTTTTATTCATACGTCGTGGGTGCGACAAGGATAGGCAATCCGCGAAGACTGTATCCATCACTTATACACTCACGAACTAACAGAGTGCACTCGCGTTACTCGGGAATTAAAGTTTTGTTAAATTAAAGAAACAATAATTAATACCAATTACAGAGCAATCAGCGGCAGTTCTCATTGCTTTAAAAACATATTTACAAAGTGAGTGTTAATGTAACTACTGATTTTATTAAAAATTTAATTAAATCACCAGAATTCTCATTATATTATTACATTAGTTCCAGCGAAATAAGAAGTCTGTAACAATATACTGCTATAAATAAATAAGTCATATTTCCCCTGTGGGAAACGGGCGTGATATTATGTATGTATAAATAAATTTGAAAAGATTTCAAACAAAAATAAGAATTTTTGCCTGGTTCTAGAATTGGTGATGTTTCATTATATTGAAAACGAAATAAAGATGGGTTTCTAAAGCACTTCTACTATAATTTTCCCTGAACATTGTGCATCAAATCTCTTAACATTTTAACCCTATGATAACAGTTAATACGATTACAATAAACAGACAAGTGAACTTGCAATGCGGTTTATCGATTAACCTTATCACATACACTGAATATGTTAAAAAGACGTATCTGTTATCACACAAATTAACGTTCTTGAAATATTTCGCTGTATGTAGACGCATGCGCACTTCGGGGTGTGCTTTTTGATATGATAAAATCATTTGAAATGTTCATAGTATGAGATCTTGTATAGTCTTATATTGTGTAAAATTCCAACAAATTTTGATTTGCTAACGTCTTGCTCGTGAAAATTGTTAGAATTAAACACATTATTAGATGTGACGATACACACTTATGGAATAGTAGAAAAATATCTACCGATACAAAAATAACACCCCCATTTCTTCTACTTTGTATTCGCATCACATGATTTATACTTTTAGAACTATTACAATTTGGTGTTAAAGTTATTCTGGTCGCACATCGGTCATGTCACAGTCACAAATACGTCTTTTATTGCCGGTTTTGATTATACATCTACGTTACGTTTTTATGATTAAAAAAGGCAATATTATATCAGCTCGGAAGATAATATTATGTATCACTGGAGCCAAAAAATAATAATCTGACTGTTATACAAGATGACAGTTGGAGAGTTAATAACGGACATTGACCTATATATTCGTGTCTCTTTCGCTTACGAATACATATCTTAGTGTTGTTCCTCTTTAACAAAGAGGCATAAAGCGATCGGCGCTAGTAAAATATAAGCTTAAATTCACTCTCTAACTGACAAAAAATTATATAACTATATACTGTTACTAACTTGTGTTATTTAGCTTTAATGTAGCACAATTTGTGGCGGAGCCTGCTTTATGACAGGCATTTAATTTCTTGAGCATAATGTTTCCATAGGCCCTTGCACAAGTTGTGATAAAACGAATCTCTCACACACAATGATTTACGCCATTTGCAATAGCTAGGTCTTTTCTCTTGTTAGTAAAAGTATATTTCGGCTACATCTGAAATACCTTACGTCTAGTTTGCATTGACATGTTTGAGCAATTTAACTCTCACATACATAACCAAGACGCACAGTAGATGAACAATCAAACACCAGGTTTAGACTAAAAAATAATATAGACAAACGCCTTACATCCTAAACAAATCCAAATTTAATGTAGCATTCTAAATTTATTAGTTATTGTAAAAATAAACATTTTAAACGTCAAACGAGCGTCACTTATGATGAATTTGTATTATTATAGTTATGTAATTATGTATATTACAATCGTATATATACTAGTGGCAGTTATCAACGCTCTTGATAATGGTATGCGACGGCAGAATTTCTTGCGTTTCCCTTCTTTCAATAGAGCTGCCGAACGTTTGATTAAATGCCCATCTATTTATCAATATTGTAAAAATAATTATTTACTATGTAATTAATTTGATTGATGCTTATAGTAAGTGTCAGTTAGCAAGTCAACACAGTACATTGATCTATCATCCCTGTCACTCTAGCTAATGCGCTAGTGTGATCCTGTTCACGCGATTCAACCTTGATTACTGTAGGACAGAGATGGAAGATATAAGTCAATACGCGTTTCGCTTGCTAACTGGCACATGATATATCGTATATGAACACGCGGGAAGTGCAGAGTAAGGCCTGTAGAGCGTTGCGCTTGTCTTATTTATATTCGGCAGTTCCTATTGAAAGAAGTCAAGAATACAATACAAGTACTCGTTTTTCGAAGTCGGACGTTCTTATAAATTCTCGGCGTTTGGAACTCAACGGTTCGGCTCAGCGAGCTCACGATTACTCCCGAAGCTCATGCACTTTCTTAACGATAGACAAATGAAGTACCATGCATTAAAATATACGGATAAATGGTTCTAATCAATACATTTCAATGGAAACAATAAATGAATAATAAAACAGTCCGACATTCCTATCCATCTTACAAAATACGTCATTTGAATTTCTTCTCATCAACTAAAAACTAATCGCTCAAATATTTCAAAATCATAAAATCAACTGTACCAATGGTCAAAAAATCAAAACGAGGTACCGTCGAAATGTTCAATTAAAACTAAACAAAAAAAAAATCACTAAATCAGGCGCAAAGTAAAATAAAATGGAAATGATCTTCCATAAAATTAACGTTTCGACTAGTTACCTCATAAAATAAAAAGCAAATTGTACAGCTGAAATCAATAGGAACAACGTCTGACACCAGTGAGCAACTCCTTGAAAATATCGATCAAGAAATTCAAAATTCTATACTAACATACTTATCACAGGTTAAAGGGGACAAGAGAAAGTATTAGTGTTCTCTCAATACAGTACAATGCATAGTACATAATATAAAAACTAAGACAACTTACGATGTACTAACGCCCGGCGTGTGCGCCGAATCGGCCGAAATTAACATTTCAAACGAAAATCAGTATAAATTCTAAGCCGACAGCCCCAGCTCGCGGGGCGTTTGAGATCGGTACCTTATGTATAACGATAACATACGTTGACTGGCGGTGCTCAAGCGCAGAAGCCGACTATAGTACGAAAAGAGCACATAAGGCTACATTCACACTGTATCGCGCCGCGCCGGCTGTATAAATCGGTCAGGTTCAATCTCCCAATAATAATTGATTAGTGTGATAAAAATAGTAGCTATCGAACCTCTCCGATTTACGCATCCGTGATGATATCTTCAGTTGTCCGTCGGGTCGTAACCTAGGAGGCGAGGGCATCGCTCGCCGTCCGCTTCATCACGAAGGCTCCAGCCGGCGAGGGGCGCGCATGCTGCCCACGGCGGCGCCGCCAGCCGTCGCCGAGAAGGAACACTCACGGTGCGTCCTGTCGGGGCGGCGAGTCGGCCGGTCGCTCCGTAATTGACAAAGTCCGCGGCGCGGCCACGCTCGACTCGCTACCGACAGTGTATCACAGCGGCGCGCAGCGTCGGACTGCGCGCCTAGTCCCACCCGTTCTCTTTCACCATGTGCGCTAGTTCTATTATGAACTTGCCTTCCTTGTATTTCTGACTTGATTCGAACGCGTGCTCCTGAAACAAATACAAAACATGTTATTAGAAAGTCGCGCTAAAGGACAATAGGAACAGTATGAAAATTTTGAAAACGCTTGATTGCTATTATAGGTATAACATTCCTCTTTCATCATCATCAGGTCTTTTTGTCTTCACTGCAGGAGCACGACCCTCTCTGTACTACCAGAGCCATACTTGACCAGAGCGACCAGAGGACTTAGCCTACACTCTCGTCGCTGGCCATACGAATAGCTTGTATTTCGTGGACGCCTTCTACCACATCCACGGAAAGACTTGGAGTGGCCCTATTCTAATCTGCCAGAAACCACACGGCCATGCTTTGCAATAACCACATTCAAAACAACAACAGAGTAGCTACTCGCTTGTTGTACGCGTATATTTCCCCCTGTGATAATTCCGTGCCTTATCAAAAGTAGGTATACCCATTATATACGTATACTCTATAATTAAAAAATAACACGAAATAACAACGTCCAAAACAATCCACAAATGTGATTGATAAGGTTAACAACAGGGGGAAACAGAGCGTCATTATTTTGAACTGAAACTGCGTCGCGGCCGGTCTTATCTACATTATTACTGTCGTGTGTTCTGTGAGCTGACAGCTGTGCCGCGAGGTCGAAGGCCACTCGACCGTCGTACACCACCTTCCACATGCCTTCACCTTCAAAGTTAAATCGTTTATTTGCAGTCATGGAGTAGGTACCGCGCAGAACTTGGCTCCTGCGAATCTAAAAGACTAAGCAGACAGAGCAGGGCCGTAAGACTCTAAGGCCACTTTTAGCGTGATGATTGGTGAGAAGATTTACTGCATACTGCGTAAAAAATTGTTTCCAGTCTCATTAGGATATTGCAGGCTTGAATCACCTGATTATTCGAAAAGATTTAGTGTTTCGGAAAGCACGTGTAAACTGTGGGTCCCGAACGCCATCTAGCGTTTGCTCAAACATATCTAAGGATTGGTTCTGGTCTACCCTTTGGGTTGCGGAGGTCAGACGGCAGTCGCTCTGTGTAAGAATCAGTAACCTCGTCAAATCACCTAGGTCAGGTAGCGGACCCCGGGCTCGTGAAGCGTTACCGCTGAGGATGCAACCGGGAAAACGGGTTGATGATGATGGATGAAGTAGTTGAAAAGGAATCAAAGTAAAAGGTTACTATTTATAGACGTAGACGCACTACTTTGACTCCCTTTTTCTACTTCGTTAGGGATATAGACGTGATAGTGTATCTGTATCTACCTATTTTTAACCCCCGACAAAACAGAGGGACATCCCGTATAAGTTTGATGCTAGTGTCTGTCTGTGTGTTTGTTTGTGGTAAGTATCTTAGCGCTCGAACGGATGGACCAATTTCGATGCCGATTTTTTAACTGATTCTTTGCCATTATTCATAAAAATAGGTTTAAAGTTATTGTGTACTAACGCTTCAAATTTAGGGTTTTGTAATTTACCTGACAAACAATAGATGGCGCTACGATAACAATATATTACATAGTCGGGGCTTTTTTTAATTTCCCTAAGCGATTAAACTTGTCCATTTAGTCATTTTTTGTATGGAAACAAATTGATGCAATTAATAGAAAAAAAAATCCGTACCACTTAAGTAACTACTAATCTAATGACATTGTAAAGTCTGATACAATTCCATGGTAAGTACGTTCTACCGCTAAATACGCGTTATTGCCAACCGATGCAACATAACGGGGTTACACAATACTAATTGCGTAGTAATGAGCATTCGCTATTAGTGTAATCTGTCGTGATGCGACGATTGAATGACCTTCCACCTCCGGCCGAGGGGTCACACCCGATAAATGCACTGGTCATATTGATATTGTTGCGCCTACGACGCAGTTTCGGATCAAAACAATGAATTTCTACTAATTTCTACAATTAACGGTCATTTCAGACAGAGAGGACCGAAGCGGAGAAGATTTTTTATGGCCCTCGAAAATAAACTGTTAACTTGCAAACTGCAAAAGTGCAAAACGGGCATGCTTTAACATTGACAAAATTATAAATAAATAATCAATTTTAAACGTATCTACATTTTAGGCTATGGTTATACGGTCTTATTTCAGCATTTTCCTCTCTGACTGAACTGACCCTCAAACTAATCGTGGTAGGTTAGTTTACTTTGGATTTAGCGTTCAACCAAAATTTTTTAGGGTTCCGTAGTAAACAATGAACCCTTATTAAATATTTGCGCCATGTCTGTCTCCCACCCGCGATTCCACTCAGAGACTATAAGTACTAGAAAGCTGTAATTTGCATTGGTATGGCTATATTTTAATCATGTCGAAAAAGTGGTAAAAATATCTTGTAAAAATAATTGCTTTCCATGTTAGGTTTTCGATTTAGGGATACGTTTCTGAAATACCTATTTGGTTTAATTCTGCAAATTTTTGTGTCTCTCCTTCAATCTCCTAACCGGCTATATTATAAGGACACGTGAAAAAAATCACAGCAGAAATATATATAACGAAGTTGGGGAAACTATCAGAGAGCTAAGTAGGGTTTACAAATTAAAAAGTTAAAGGCGACCAACTCACAAGATGTACAGTCAGCATCAGAGATATCTGACCCCTCCTCTATCTATATCTTGAATTTTCTCTTAAAACTGAAAATATTTTTATTAAAATGTATATTCAAAAAGATTTCATTAAATACATATTTTCATATTTTTATGTTAATATTATTTTCAGTTTATGAGAAAATTTAAGATGTAGGTGTAGGATGGATCAGGTATCTCTGATGCTGACTGTACTCGGAAAACGAAAATTTCATACAAATTCAATAGAAATTTAGTTTTTAGACTTTCGTAGTGGCATGAACTAAAAGTCGGCATTCGCAACTACGGAACCCTACACTACGCGTGGTCAATTATTAATAAGGGAAGGACCAAGAAGAAAATAGTCGTAGTTGCTACTCACATATTTCCAGCCCAGCATGGTCTTGCAGCACTCGCAGTAGATGTCTGCAACCGCGTGGAGCCCCGTCAAAAGCACGCGCTCCTCCGCCGGCCCGCAGCCCACGTTTACACTGAAATTAATGGAGACTATAAATTTGTGTCATCATCATCAGGCTTTTTTGTCTCCACTGCAGCAGCACTACCCTCTCTGTGCAGCAGAGGACTTGATCTACACTCTCCTCGCTGGCTAATAGACGGGTTCGAGATCTCTCAGTGATGTTTTATAAGCTTTGTTTAGCTTGTATTTCCTAAGTCGCCATCTACGACATCCACGGGAGGACTTGGAGTGGCCCTGTTCTACTCTGCCGAAAACCACACGGTATGGCCATAGTAGCCGGAGGATTTGGTCTACACTCTCCACGCTGACCAGACGGGTTTAGCTTGATAGTTTTACTAAGTCGCCTAATATTAAAATTACGTAGAATTCAATCTGATTGATGTAAATAAATGAGTCTCCCAAATTTTTATTACCAATCAAAGTACATAAATCTTCTCGTACATATTTTTGAGTCGTGTTGTTTTGCTTTCTTTGTGACGTCAGAGATGTGTCACAAGAGCAGATTTTATATTAAAAAGTGATTAACATCATAAAGACGAATCGGTTGACATTGCGTCACATTTCTGAAAAATGTGACTAACAGGTGAAGAAGGTCGCAGGACGATGTTTCAGTATCTTCATGTCAATAACATTCCGACAGTTCTTCTCCTTCATCAAGTTTTGAATGACTTGAAATATTTTCCAGATTAGAGACTGTTCTGACTTCGGGTTTTCACAACTCTCGTGTGTTTGCTTAGTTATGTTAATTTTGAGGTAAGTATTGTAACGATTTTCCTACTAATATTATAAATGAGAAAGTGAGTTTCTTTGTTACCACTTCACGCTTCAACCATTGAACCTATTTAGATGAAATTTGATAAGAATAATATAGTTAGTATAGGATACCCTACCCAGGAAAGGACAAAGAATAGTTTTTATCCCGAAATTTCTATGGAGAGCGATGCCCACGGGCACAGTTAGTAATTAAGTAAATTAGCAATATTTCTGTTTTTTATTTATGGCCGTTTAACACTCAATTTCAATATGTTCTAAAATAAGAGTATCTAATTTAGATATACTTACTTTAATTAGTATCTAGCTAACGAGTAACATTAGTATTTAGATAATTACTTTTCAAATATACATAACAAGTAAAATTAAATTACAGATCAAATATATTTACCATCATTGTTGCATTCACGATTCCTTTTCTTATCTAACCCAGAACTACCTAGTGTGTATACTTTATTTCCTACCATTTTAATTGTAATCATAAAATGCATGCGACAATGTAAGTAACTTGTAAGAGTATGTAATTGCGGAATAGTATTTAATTAATTTCATTTGAAACTAAGTAGTACGTAAGTACGAAAATGCTAAGGTATTTCGGGGTTGTTTTATCGGACAGGCAACTCTGCTTAAGACTTATGATCAAATTGTTCCAGATTAGGATTTTAGAACACATATGAAATGTAGGACAATTTGGTAATTGTATTTTATTTATTTTGCTTTGTTGGGTGAATAATGGCCCTAGGAGTTGTAGAAGACAGACCTTCCTTATTTTCTCTATTTTCTCACTTATCGGCGTGTGCTATAAATTTGTGTTGGCATGTTCTTACAGTTTCCACATACTCGCGAGTTGAAAAACAGAGCTGATTTAAGAGTACAGCGTATGCGTAAATTAAAAGTACATACTAACACTACTTAATCTCATACAAATGATTTTAAGAAAATGAGGAAGGTTAGTACTTGCTGGCTCTGGGTCGTTATGTATGTCCCCTCCGATGTGGTTCCCATCTTGTCGCGATGGGGGGGCTTAGTACCTGCGGTTGCCTCGGCCGCAGGGAAGCTAAGAGGAACCCATTGCCCGGGTTGAGGCTTAGGCCTCCCCGGGCCCGGCGGAGGCCATTCCTGGCTGGAATGGCCTGGCTGTGCGGGAAGGGGGTGACGACGACCCCCCTACCACCACAGCCGTGGTAGGGTCGCGGGGGAAGAGGAGTGTCGGTGTGTCGTTGCCGCTCGCCCTATCCTCCGCGACCAAGCGCGGCCGTGGCGCTTGGCACGGCATCGGTGGGGCCGCAGGGGAGGAGGAGTGTCGGTGTTACGTTGCCGCTCTCCCTATCCCCTGCGGCCGACTGTGTGGGCCCCGGTCGCCGTCCGGTTGACTGGGGCAGGGCCTGCTTTAGCAGGCCCCAAATTATGAGGGCTGGTTGAACGGTGGAAACGGGATTCCATCGTCCAACGGACAGCCCTCCGGAGTGGAAGGCAGGCGCGTGTGCGTGTCAGCGCGCCTGTCCTTGGGCCAAGAGGCCAAGGCGGCGGTTACTCCGGCCCCTCTGATTCAGCAGAGGGTGCCGTGAGGCCGTTGGCGAGCCGGGGCCGCTTAAGGAGCGGCCGGCCGCGCCGGGGCTGTGGAGCATGAAGAAGCACACGGTCCCGGCCGATAGCGGCTGAGAGGTGACACCGCGGAGTTTTTAGTGGTAACACCACATAACCTTACCGGTGTCCCGTAACCGGTAAGGTATCCGAAGGGATTTTCTCCGCGTCAAAAAAAAAAAAAAATGGGTCGTTATGTATGTCCCCCCCGATGTGGTTCCCATCTTGTCGCGATGGGGGGGCTTAGTACCTGCGGTTGCCTCGGCCGCAGGGAAGCTAAGAGGAACCCATTGCCCGGGTTGAGGCTTAGGCCTCCCCGGGCCCGGCGGAGGCCATTCCTGGCTGGAATGGCCTGGCTGTGCGGGAAGGGGGTGACGACGACCCCCCTACCACCACAGCCGTGGTAGGGTCGCGGGGGAAGAGGAGTGTCGGTGTGTCGTTGCCGCTCGCCCTATCCTCCGCGACCAAGCGCGGCCGTGGCGCTTGGCACGGCATCGGTGGGGCCGCAGGGGAGGAGGAGTGTCGGTGTTACGTTGCCGCTCTCCCTATCCCCTGCGGCCGACTGTGTGGGCCCCGGTCGCCGTCCGGTTGACTGGGGCAGGGCCTGCTTTAGCAGGCCCCAAATTATGAGGGCTGGTTGAACGGTGGAAACGGGATTCCATCGTCCAACGGACAGCCCTCCGGAGTGGAAGGCAGGCGCGTGTGCGTGTCAGCGCGCCTGTCCTTGGGCCAAGAGGCCAAGGCGGCGGTTGCTCCGGCCCCTCTGATACAGCAGAGGGTGCCGTGAGGCCGTTGGCAAACCGGGGCCGCTTAAGGAGCGGCCGGCCGCGCCGGGGCTGTGGAGCATGAATAAGCACACGGTCCCGGCCGATAGCGGCTGAGAGGTGACACCGCGGAGTTTTTAGTGGTAACACCACATAACCTTACCGGTGTCCCGTAACCGGTAAGGTATCCGAAGGGATTTTCTCCGCGTCAAAAAAAAAAAAAAAAATGGGTTATGTATGTGCCCTTTTCTATAAAATGACACTGGTATGAGCCCTAGCGGCCTTCTGCCCAACCCAGGGGACATAGGACAATAAGTCATGAGCCCTAGTTCTTCAATACCTACAAGAAAGATGATATTATGTTCACCTCTACCCTATCCATAAATTTGTACCCAGTAGGTATATAATAAAGACAATCGTGTTGTGAAAACGGCGCATTTAACATTTACTAAGTAAATAATGCAAATGATTTTGAAATCGTCAGCCACAAGGACTACGGGCCGGTATCACACAAACATGCATGACAGTCATAAAACATGTAGGTATGTTTTGTAGCAATTAAGTTATGTTAGCAAGTTAGTTATAGATGCTAATTTATCAACTGTAGAAGTGGTAAGTACGTCTTTAAATTAAAAGTTTAAACAAAAATTAAAATGGAGGGCTGATTTTCTTTGTGTAAGTATATAAATATTGTAAATGTCATACAAGTAATAAAATATGTATACTTTATACTTTACCATTTGTTAGTCTGCTTAGCTCCTAGTGGGGAGAGGCTGGTGTACTGAGATACAGGCTCTGCTTAGTTCAGACACACCAGTCTCTCACAATCTTAAACCGTGAAATTTACTTTTTACTATAGTTTTAAATAGATATAAGTCAAGATTGTGGAGATAATAATAAAAAAATTGAATTTGAATGAAACTTGATTTTTTAAGCACTGACTGCTATTAGCGTCATTTTTAACGACTTACAAAAAGGGCGACTTTAGCAATTCATCGCGTTTTCTTTAAAATATATTTTTCACCGATTATTCGAAGACACCTGGACATATTTGGAAAAATATTGTTACGAGTAAATGCATGCAGAGCGTAGTAATACTATCAACAGGATGCAGGATGCCCACAGGGGTCATTACTCGGTCCATCATTTTTCATACTTACCACATTCGGTAATTTACCACTTACAGCTAGTTAGTAAAATAAAAAAATTAAATTGTATAGGTACTCACACTGAATTGAAGAGATACGCGCGCCCCTGGCTGCCTTGAAACGACTGAAAAACAACAGAATTACATTACATTGAATGTCTACAAAGACTGCATAAAATGAATTTGACTAATGTGTTTTGTATAGATTTACGACACCAGCGATTCACTTATGGTCCCAAGCGTAGTCAACTACGAATAAAACTTGGCAACAACAAATACTAAAAACAGAATAAAATAAATATTTAAGTGGGGCTCCCCTACAACAAAACTGATTTTAAAGAAATAGTAGTACGGAACCGTTCGTCCGACTCGCACTTGGCCGGTAATTTTTACTAAAAATATATGTTATATTTCGGAAAAGATTTTCTTTACACTTTGCGTTCTTTGAGGGGCTGACTTCGGGATATATTTTTGGAGAATGTAGGTATATTGTAGAAGATTCATTAAATACCTTTTATATTATAAAATCATGATGCAAGAATGCGTACTTACAAAGATTTATATTTATTGAAAGTACAAAGACCATCGTTTAGATTAAGCCTTTTGTTTTGATCGCTGTTCATACCAATTACGGGTATTACGTCGAGATTGCTGGTTGATGATAATATACCTTATAGAAATGTTTGTTTGTGTTGATGATGATAATAGAAGGAAAACGAAAGCAAGATAAGCATATTTATATGCATTAAAGATAGAAATAGACGGAAACATGTATAGAAACTTAAACATAATCATAAATGAATTATAGAGTAGTTATTTAGATTTAGAAAGTAATGAGTATGAAATAAAATTAGTCTGATTAAGCATGCAATGAGGAAGTCAACTAAGTTGCAATATATAATGTGATAACTGATTTTCATAATTGAGTTGACATAATTTCTTTAAAAAAAATATATATGTTTAAGTCAGTTTAGTAGGCAATGATGCTAATTTTGAACGATGCTAGGAAAGATGGTCAGAATAATATATTAGGGGTAAACTAAGAAGAGACTTGCTTTGTAGTAGGAAGAATATTTCCCGTAAAATGGTTAAGAAGAATTAAAAAGTACGTTATGGATGACATCGGATGATGAGGCAACATTAGAAGCTAATGATAATAAAGAACAAATGGATGGCTCAAGATACCAAGTCCTCAATTAAGTGCTTCATGAAAGAGTTGCAAACTAACATGAAATCAAAAATCAAACCTGATCAAGAAAGAGGCAAGCTAAGCAGACATGAAATATCTAACGATCAAAAGAGTATCTCACCTTAGATATAAGCTCGTCATGGCTAGCCAGGTGCGCGCGGCAGTGGATGCAGCTGTAGGTGCGGTGCGCCGGCGGCAGGTATGCTTGGAAGGTCTTCACGGGCGTCCGCGCCGTGGCGCCTGCTCCCTCGCCTACCACCGCGCCACGGTTAGACACTGCGTCACGCATGAGTGCCTGCTAGCTACCAATACATACAGCGTCAAATCGCTGCCACATGACGGCCCTAAGTGCACTATATGCAGCGCCTTCAGGATTTTGAGGAGTTTTTGAGCCTTCACTGGACCAGCATTTGAAATATTGGCAGGTCATATCAGACAATACAACAAATTTAACTGATAAATTTTCAAATGTTGTTTGTTGTTTGTTAAAAAATTTTCAAATGATTCTCAATGATACCACGTTGCTAGGATCAAATGAACTCTAAATTTAACAGGCTTGTGCGATTAAATTAGTCATTTAAGCAGTCACTGTAATCAGAGCAAAATTTGATTCACCTAACAGTGTGCACCATGTAAAAATCCTGAACGCGTAGCATTTCAATATAGTGCGCGTAGGGCATAATAAGTAACAGCACTCATGCGATGTTACGTCACAAGGAGATTTGCAAAATTTAGAAAATCTAGTACCTACACTCGTAACACGCGTGTTATGATAATTCTAAATGTTAACTCATTGTAAGTTCAGTGTGATTTCAGCTCAGCCTCGATTGCAATATCTAATAGATTCAACTAATCGCTGAGCCGTTGGAAATAGAAATTTAACTTTTTGACATTAAAAAAGTCAATTCGTAATATTTTAACTTGAAAAGGTATTTACGTCATCATAAAAAATCGATTGACTTAGGATCTAAAATAGACTATTGATCTAAAATAGAAAAACATTAGATGTATTCACTAATAACTATGTTTGAAGGTTCTGGTCATTAATCACAGTAATTATTCACTATCGTTATGAAGGAAGGACCTACCCAGAAATGAAGCATCATTTTTTAAATATGTTCTACAAAAGTAGGAGTACTCTACTTTTCCATATCCTTGACATTGCAAAATGCAATAAATGATATACGCAAAAATACTCACGACAAAGAAACAACTTTACTATTTATTTAAAACTAGCTGAAGCCCGCGACTTCGTTCGCGTGGACTTCGTCTCTGGAAAATGCTCATCAGCCTGAACAACTTTTACTAAGGCGGCATTTTTATATCTCTTATAGTTTAGCTGGACCATTAGGGTTCTGCATCAGGCGTTCCATTTTCCAAAATTATTTATACCCTATATGTTGCCCAGGCTTAATAGCTATATAACAAAAAAAGTTTCATTCGAATCCGTCCAGTATTTCCGGAGATTAGCGTGTACAAACAGACAAACAGACATACAGACAAACAGACAAACAGACAGACATTTTTTTTTTAATTCTTACTCTATTACTACGTCTCCATCGCCCCCAATATTTTTTTTGGAAATATATTTAATGTACAGACACACTTTTTTTACTGTTTTATTATATGTATATAGATTTCGTCACAGATAATTCGAGTTATGGCATCAAGTTGTATTTCAGAAATAACTAAATAGTCCTAGATGTCACAAAGCACGAGAATGATAATGCCATTCGTCTCGGCGCACTTAGAGGACAATAGTGACACACATTTAGAAAAAAAATATTGTGCAATATAGTCAGGATATGTTATTAGTGAAGCCAACGAACTCGCATAGTTATTTGTACATATAGCGTATTAAGTGAATGACCTTGCCATCATCCGTTCTGGCAGGCTCCAAGGCTGCATCTACTTAGACTTAAATTGGATTTTTTGTCATGATTCTTAAATAATTGGGCTTCATTTTGAGTAAGGAAAATTGTTACGACTAGGTATCTCCCTCAGCAACGGAACTAATAAGGGCTTTAATAAGGTTGTTTTTTGTTTGTAATTAATAAATAAATAGGTTTTAGTTAATCAAGGAAAATTTTAGCATAACTAGTGTAAACATTTTCCTTAGGTTTCCTTCTAATACATTAATTAGTTAAATTTGTAGGGAAATAATTATCTAGGTAGTAAAAATCTTCGAATTGTTTTATAGCTAGACTTTTGATGCTGTGATATTATGTACAAAATTAGCTATAAATCAATTCCTGGTTAGTATTATATGTATACTTAGATGACATTGTGATAATGATTCAGATGTCGTTAAAGCACACGGAACGATGGACACGACCACGAAGTCAGGCGATAGCGACATTTTCTTATTCTTATAACGTGTTTTTATATTTTATTTCAGGTAATGGCATATTTTGTAACTTCTACATCATCATCATCAGATAATTTGTCTACACTGCAGAAGCACGACTCTCTCTTTGCTACCAGAGTAGCAAGAGGACTTTAGCCTACACTCTCCTCGCTGGCCAGGCGGGTTGGAGAAGTCTGATGTTTAAAAGCTTTGTTTAGCTTGTATTTCCTGAGTCGCCTGCGACATCCACGAGATGACTTGGAGTGCACTATTCTACTCTCACACAGCAACTTCTACATTTAATGTTATTTTGTTCTTCAGATTTTCTATTTCCAATATTGTCGTGTGTCGCTGTCGCCTGTCCTCGTGCGTTGGTGAGTCAGATGAGAGATCAGAAGTGGTGAGGTACACACCTGCCTGTCTCGAGCAGCAAGCACCCGCCGCCCACATCAGCCGCGCAGACCGTCGGTCACCTGCCGCGCGCGCTGTAGCTCCGCGCCGCGCGCTCTCGCTCCGAGCCCGCCACCCTCTGCAACAAGGATAAACTTACATTAATATCACCTTTACGGACACTTTAGCTATTAATAATTTAAATATGCGTCACGACAAAGAATAATATTTTTGGCTCAAGAGCTATTATATTACAAAAATATTGTACCTGAACATGTATTTTTCTTATTACTGTATCAACAACGTATTGAAAAGGTCTCCATCTCCGAAGTTAGACGCTCTGTTTTTTTGTGATTTTTTACAATTTCGATAAACTAACAAATAAGTAACCGTGTCATCATGCCTTTTACCTTCTTCACCTTACGAGATCTGGATCTTGGATCTTCTCAAAAGCTTTCGATTCTATTTATCATGATAAATAAGCTTCTAGTGCCAAGAAAACATTGTAAATCATAATAAAAAAACCGGCTTCGAGTTAGACCATTTATGTAAATATCTTCAAGTAACATTTTCCGGCATGCTGTAAGAGACTTACAGATATTAGAAGTGATGTGCCCTAGGGATCAATGTTAGGTCTTTGGCGATTTCATAAAATAAGAAAAGTCAATAAACTCTTGCACCAAAAAGGACATAAAAGCCTGATGAATATTACTCATCGGATACCTAATTTAGGACTTGCCCGAATCGGTTTGAAGTCTGCCGGCAGACGTAGAGGTTGTCCATTCCATAATAATACGACCAGTCCAGATGCACTCTTTGCAACAGCTTTCTGAGAATCGCGTCCGCTTTGTGTACGTTTTCCTGCAAAGTACGTGATGATTTAGACTGAATAATTAAGTGATTAATATGTCGTGTTCTCAGAACCATTGTGCGATTATAAACACTGTCTGTATTATGTTTAAACCGTATAACATGAACGGACATCCTAAGGCATTGAATACAGTTATACAATTCTCAAATCCTCATTTTGCTACACACACACTACACACTGCATATAAAAGTGTAGCCGCTTAAAATTTGTTTGGATAAAATTAAATAACATTTTCTGTAACTACCATACCAACGACATAACTAACTAACTACATATCCGGACAATTCCAGATACCGAAATAAATGTTTTGTAAGCGTAGTTGCAAAAAAGAGGGTTGTTACAAGTTTGACTCTAATGTCTTTCTGTCTGTCTGTGACATTGTAGCGCTAGAACAGATGGACCAATTTCGATGCGGTTTTTTTCACGTGAAAGCAGTGACCCTTGCGGTGGTTCTCAGCTATGTTAATGAAAATCAATTCAGCTGTTTAAAAGTTCGGCAGTAACGCTTAAAAGTCAGGGTTTTCCTAAGCAAATAACAGATGGCGCTATGGATATTAATTGGTATATGAAGTTCCGCTCCTCATCACTAGAAGGCGTTCTTGACAGTCTGAGTTATTTTCAATTTAACTCTCATATAAACTTGTCCCACTAGGATGATCACATTCAATAGTATACACACTCAGTGGTAAGTAAGTACACTTAGTTTTAGTTACTCAGTCACGTACGAATATAGACATACATAATCATGAGAACGAAATACGATACAGTTGAAGTTAGGACGGGCTCTAGTAATCAAACCGACTGCTCCATGGTATTGTTTCGGGCACACGTTGGACAGACGTGGATCTGATACGGGCTATGTTCATTACGCTAGGACACGTACGTACATAGGTTTACATCATGGTTATGGATATCTTATCAGTTTCTGGCAATCTGGCGGTGAGGCCGGGTGTTTTTAAAGAAATCTAGGAGTTTAATAAACTCTATGATGCCAGGGTCATGGTCTTTCTGTAAAGAACCTGTCCTTGTATAAGGCATTATTGTGTAGAAAAATTAATGTCTAATATTGAAGATGTGACCAGCGGTGTGTATTTTTTCCCTGGAGGCATAAGCCACGGATTATGATCTTAGTAAATTATGAGTAAAGCACGACACTACAATCAAAATATTTATTCATAATAACATAAGATTAAGCCAGGTTAACTTCAATAAGTCATCATCATCAGGTGTTTTTGTCTTTACTGCAGGAGCACGACCTTCCTTGTACTACCAGAGCCACACTTAGCCAGAGCAGCTAGAGGACTTGGCGTACACTCTCCTCGCTGCGCTGGCCAGACGGGTTGGAGAGGTAAGACGAGACAGACAACTTAAATAAGTGTAGGATAGCAACTGCTTAAAATAAATACTAAAAGAAACCTTTAGATATTTATGTTAATAGCCAGCATACCTTGACGTTTGACTTTCCAGTTACTAGATTTCTAAGAGATGTCTACCTTTGATTTGTAGAGATTTACCTAGCTGTAAAATTCTAAAAGTCTATGAACTTTCAGGCGGCGTGACGCGTACTAGAGCGGCAAGGCCGTCTCGCTTGGTCCACCCACTACTGGTGCGTTGACCATGCCTCAAGTACCTGCTAACTACTGTGCCATGAGTACTCGGAGTACTGAAGCGGCCAATGTCAGAACTCATTATCATGTTGACACTGGACAACCAGTCATTGTTAATTTATGGTTGTATGAGTGTAGGCGGAATAAGTAATGACATGCGATCTTTTTCAAAATATTTACCTCTTTTTCCAAATATCTAAGGGTAGTCGGAACATTCCTAATACAAGACATTTATTTTTATCATCGATCGTGTAAGGTTTTAAATTTTATTATGATGGTAATCTTAATTTAAAGTGAAACCTGTATATTGAAGACTGTAGAGATAACTACTTAGTGCGAGCAGATAAGTATCTACCAAAATCTGATCAAATTTTTCCTGTAAAATACTTAAAGACTGGAATAAAGCGCTCTTACGCTTGCTCTCCTGTCTCCCTCTCGAATTACTTAGTACCTATAATGTTTTCCAAATTTTTTTTATCAAAACTTTTGTTAGTGGTACAAACACCGTACTTATTTATGACTGTCCTGTCAATGTGCGATGAATTATCAAGTACAGATTGATCGTCAATCAAGCCGACGCGGCTGGTGTGCGCTGAATATTTCATGTGGACACGTTTATCTGCAGCTTGGGTACTGGGACATTTACTTATTGATCTAAGTATATCACATCAATATACGTACTTACAGGATCTTAACTATCGGAGTAGTTTAACGGTAAAATTTAAGATGAAGCTAGTGAGAACGAACTATGAACCTAAGTTCGCGCATTTTTAGGCGGTCGTTTGCATGTCATATCCACAATATCCAAGGTTAAGATTTATCAAAGACATACCTTATTTTATTCATAAATCTTTAACCTTGTTAAAAATGAATTAAAACATTCTGTCTTTGCGTCTAGCAATATTATTACTGAATCCTTTGATATTGATTTGTTAGAAAGTTAGAACATCGTACGTTCTCCAGGACAAATATATGTAAAATAGTTACATAAGCCAAAAATACGTCGCCCTATTTCTTTCATAGTCATTGCAGGTGCCAAAATCTAAAGGCAAAATTTCCTTATTACAAAAGGGTGCGTATTTTACAATTTTGTTGAAAGAAAATCCTGTTACACGAAAATAATCTCTTACATTGTTATTCATTTTCCCTCTCCCGAATTCTAAACCCAAAAAGCCCGGAATCAGTGTAATGTAAGTTTCAAATAATCCAGTTGACCCGGTTCTCTATACTCTGTTACCTCCCAACTGTTCGAGCCAGCAACTGTTTCACCCAGTTCACAACTTCGGGAGTTCCGGCACAGTGTAGGGTTTAGCCTCGGTCAGTTTCAGGCTGGCCCAAATTAGGGCGATTGTGTTAGCTGTTTGCGGGTAGTTGGTTGAATGGTGCATTTACGTGCACCAGTCTTGGTAATTTTGGCACGGTAAAATGTTTACCGAGCAGATGTTTATGGCTGTTACTGATACGAAAAGTGTTTAGTTTTGGTGTATTTTTTTAGATTGTATCTGTAATATCATTATAGATACCGACCTATTTTAGGTTAATACATTAGGCATAGAATAATACTCGTACTATCCTTGGACCGTGGACTGGCCTGTTTACTTACTTACAATTTTTATTGAGTTAGATTATATGAAATGATTGAAGAGCCTTTTGATTGAAAATATTAAATGGGCAACCACACTTAAAAAATAATTTAACCAAATTATATTAGAATTTTTATATTTTTTTCTATACATTTTAAAACATAAAGATAACAAAGATAAAGAAAACGAAAAGTAAGTAAAAGTAAAATACAATCCTAAGTCTCGATTGACTAATACTTTCTCGATACAGTTAATCCCTTCGTTTATGGATGATCCGCTAATCGATACGTCTGGCCCATTCAAACGATCGATTTACATTTACGAGTTCGCATCAAAGCATCGATTTGTAGCTATTAATTTTACATGGATGTAAGCATATTAGATACGATTCTAAATGTTCTGTGTCGATTTAAATCGATTGTTACAATATATTCGACACACAATTTCACAAAGAATATTATTCAATTTAGACATATCTAAAGTTACTCTAGGTCATCATTTACTCTTAGGTGCAGAAAAACCTAGAATCTTCTAGTACTTGATCTCGTTTCTTCTACATCATCATTATGACGACCTCTGTGGCCTAGTAGTGATCATGCCACGCTGTCACATCGGAGGTCTCGGGTTCTATCTCCGGTCAAGTCAGGATGGAAAATGACTTTTTCAGATTGACCTGGGTCTTGGATGTATTTGAGTTAGTATCCCATTAATCCCACAACACAAGTCTCGAACTTACTTTGGTGGGCAAGCTCAATCTGTGTGATTTGTAGGTATATATTTATTTATAATCTCAGCCCTAATTTCGCCTACCTACAACATAGGCCTATCTTCATCGACGTCACCCATTTTGATCAAGTTCTCATCCAGAAGCGACTCCCAACATTGACTGTGTCGTCAACTGATCTCTGTATTGACATAAATTTTTATTAACGTGCCTGCGTTAAAAATACATTTTACCGTTTCTAATTGATCTGGTTTCAATTCCAATGTTTAATCAATTAACTGTACTGTAATCCTACAGACCCATTTTCATTTTCGTTCCCATTCAGTATTTGCCTTTTGAATATGCATTCGGATAATTAAAGCTAAGTTATTCACCTCGGACAAGTTCAAAAATATACAAACTTATTTAAATTACAAATAGATTTGAAGGAATACATTAAAATTAGGTACCTATTCTGATTGATTAAGAGCTAAAAGTAAGTCATGATTAGTTATTTAAAATAAATGTAAATGTCTAGTTCTAGTCCTCTCGGATTATTCCATTATTCTATGACGAAGTTTAAAGTAAAAAAATAAGAGCTAAGTAGGGTTTACAACTTATAAAATGTACACGGACGGAAAAGAAAAATTTCATACAAATTCAATAGAAAATTAGTTTTTAGTCGTTTTTAGAGGCATGAACTCAAAGTCGGCATTCGCAATTACGGAACTACGGCCCGACACGCACTTGGCCAATTTTAAGCTTTTAACAGGCCTTTCGAAGGCTAGATTGCTGTAAGATACGAGCTAAGACGTGTTTTAATATTCAACAACAGAAGGAGTAAGTTACATATATGAATTAATGCTATTGGTCGATTTTTCCTCAGACATTGTAATCTCATCGCATGTCAAAGATCACCATATCATCATCATAGGTCGTAACGTAACGTAGCCTAATTTAAAATTAGAGCGATTGCGCACTGTCCTAATCTTAAATTAACCCATTTGTTTATTGTGACAGGGACATTATACAGTATCAACAAGACAATTAACCTTATGATGAACTAACCTAGTGCTGCATTTCACTGAATATAATTGCCGGGTTCAATTATCACCAAATTGGTCATAGCTCCTAATTTTACAGACTAGGCTAGTAAGCGGCAATTGCAAATTTAATATTACAATAACAATATGCTTACATGAGTACATGGCACAAAATACTTATATGCTTGTATGCATAATACTTGTATGCTTGTCGCTTATTGCAAGCTTGTTGCTACCTAAGCTACGCACGAAAAAAGAATGACGAATCGCAGCGATACCTAAATAAAAATAAATTTTAATGATCACACGCTTACAGGTCAGATGTGTTTTTGCAATTTTTCCACTAAAGGTTTGTGACATTGCTAGTAAGTATATAATGTGAATGGGATAATCAACGAAACGAAGCAACGAAATATAATAAACAGGATATACTTCTTATTTTCACATTTCATTGGAAATCTACATAATATTATATCTTTACGGCAATTTTTAGGAATTTCAAACAATGTAAATCACCTTTCACACAGATGCTTTTGAAGCATCTGTGTGAAACCAATGTCGAAGCCACCCGTACAAATTGCATAGAAAACGCGCGCCTTTCACCAGTTGCACTTGACTCCATTGGTCCGTTACCCAACGAGCTGCAGCATTGATTGGCACTGCACGCATCAGTGGATTACCGCTAAATGGAGCCTTAGAGCGGGTCTACTGACAATGATCATTAAATGGAACTAAGTTTCAAATTATCTTCAACTGAACCATGTTCTTGTTGTTGGAATACATATTCTCCTTGTAACTGTTGTTTATTCCAACAGTTTCAGTGACTTTACTACGTCCATGAAAACTTTTTCCAAATCGACCTTTCCTTCTATGTTTTCAATGAAGTTGTCTTGTTAAGTCATTTTTATTAGTATTAGTAGGTTTCAAATTCTCAACGTTTTGATACTAGAATCATAATCTCAAGTATCTATTACTAACTAAAAATGTTTGTCTCGAAAGACCCAATTCTCTTTATACTTATGCATATCTGTTACGTCTCTTGGATTTTGAAATAGGCGAGGTCTAAAATCATTGTGCTTTTTGTTAAGCTACCTATAAGTACCTTAGTGTAGTATGAAACAGAATACAGTGCACGTGCGTCGCCCAAGATTGTGTTTGTGGGGCGCAGTTGGCACAGGCTAGTTTACAAACAGCGACCAAATTGACTCAGCTGGATTTATGGGCCGCAGGATCCTTGAGAAATTGAGGTACCGCCTTATTTACTGCCTGCGGGCCTTTTGGATTGCTCTCCGAACGCATTATTTGCAAATGTAGGCCCTATTTGGTCTTGTGTTACTTTTTAAGCAATATATACCCAAAGATTACTATTTGTCGTTAAATTAGTTATAAACGGTTGCTTTTATTCAAAGTTGTGGTCGGTAGGTCTTTTCAAATAATTTTTACTTAATCTTATAATGAGCTAATGTATCAAGTTAATCCTACCAAGTTATTTATTTTTAAATATTAGTACGTTATGAAAAGCGCTTCTAAGAAATTTTATTTGAAAAGATGCCTTTTTGTAGCCTAAAATTTTTATAACGATAGTATTCGTATAATTAAACCGTCTTATTATAAAACGCCAACTAACTTTGTTACTAGGTTTAAACCATTAGTCGACCAAATCAAGTTGACATTTTCAGATGAGACAAGGCATATTACTAGATGTCAACTTAATTTAGTCGGATGATGGTTTAAATAATAATTTAAACCTAGTAACAGAATTAGTCTGCGTTTTATAATAAGACGGTAAGTGTTTAATTTTGTCTTTGTAATAAGTATTAAAATTTGCTAAGATGAAAAGATCTCCCGAACCTAAATGATTGTGCGAAAATTAAAATACTTTGTTTACAGAACATAAATATACAAAGAGAGGTTTGGAAGCTCCTTCTTTACATAAAAGGGTTAAAAAGTCAGGCTTAAAATGTAGAGCCGCCTGTAGACATTTTTTAAGTTTTCTTTGAAAACGTTGTTCTCAAAAATTTTACAAGCTTGGCTTTTGGCTTGGTTTATTGTAGAAAATAATTATTTCTAAGTCTGGTCAACTTTTGAAGTATTTTTTGTAAAATATTGCTCGGAAAAAGAAAGAAACATTTAAAATATAGAATTCTGAATAAGTGAAAGAATTTGTTACGTTTCTTAGTTTTACGTTTGAGTCTTGAAAATGTAAACAATTTTTTCGTAGATAAGTAAGTATTATAATTAAAATATCTAAGACAAAACAGACATTTTATTTTACGAGAGATTTTAGTTTTACTTTATTTCAAAGCTTCGTAATCGCAAGTATTTGTCGTCCTAAAGGTCTATTAATTTTAAAAGAAATTTACTTAGTTAAATTACCGGCTCAACCCGATTTCTGGCCAAACTAGTTTTTTCTAGGCCAAACCGATTCATCCTCACCTAAGGATGTACTAGTTTCAGGTCAATCTAGTGTAGCCGAAATACTTACTTACTTACTAGGATGGTGCAGCAACCCAAAGTGAGGTTTGACCTCCGATAATATTTTTTTCCACTCCGATCTATTCTGTGCCACCTGCTGCCAGTCTTCGGCTTTTATTTCTAGCAGGTCCTTTTTGACTTGATCTATCCATCTATATCTGGGCCGCCCAACAGGCCGTTTACCGCTTATCCTCCCAGCATACCTTAGGTTTATCTAGTTTGGCCAAAGCCAAACTAGTATATCCTAAAGTCCTTAGGATGAACCGTTTTGGATAGCATAGTGTGACAGCAAATATATTTCTAAATAAATGAGTTATTACAAAACATGGAATATACCAGCTGCTTCTCTTTGTCAGAATCTTGTCCGAAAGCGATTTTTCTACCTTCACGCAAAATGTCGCATTTAGGCCCTAAATTAATATAAGATTTAGGTCTAACACGGTCGTTACGGCTCTGTCACTTTCCCTGCCCCGTTAGGGTTAAAGATCTATATATCTAGGTCTCTAATGCTGATGACCTTAGCTTACATCGAACCCGATCACTTTCGCAAGTTAGCTTGCTATTGTTCTGTAACAACTGCACCGACAGTACAATGCGTTATTGTGCATTATCACGCTTGGGAAATGCAGTCGCTATGCTAACTGTTGGGACATCTACGAGGTGAATGATTGCTGTTTGGACGGTGTTACCAACTCCTTAGATTTCCCTTGTATAAACATTTTCTTCCTTTTTTATTCGAAAAAGGTCTTGTCTTTTAAATACGAATCCTTGTCTTTTCTTCTTAATCTTTATTGTGGCTTTATTTATTGTTACTTATCCTTCACTGTGTTTTTTAAGCAGTTCGAAAAAATTGTGCCCACATTAGTGTGTAGTGCTGTGCACATACGTAAATATAAGATTCACCTTTTAACCAACTGCCTTAGAAGTAATACTCTATGATTTTGACGGAACCTGTGGTATCTATAGATACAGACTATACTTAGTCGTAAGTATCAAAAAGAAAATTAATACCTAATTCAAAACCTTCTAACCACAACATAAATAGAGCCAATAATTACTAAGCTATTAAATTGTATCTTTCTTTTGACGTCCACACTGTAAAATGAATTGATTTAATAGTTTAAGTTCGATCTTTCTGTAGTTGTTTTCTAGACAGTTCATACAGAAATTGGGACATAAATAAGAATTCTCAAAAGGATTGATATTGTTTCCACAATGTTCTTTTTTAGATTCCTTGATTGTATTGCGAGAGTTCGTTGAACTTTTAAATCAAAATCTAAGTCGAGCCAGAACGATATTTCGAAGGTGCGACGATTGTACTCAGATGAACGACCTCCAGACTAGTCCGTCGGTACATTCATAATTACATGTAATAGGTACTTTAGTATTTTTATCTAGTAACTAAAAAGCCGATTAAAAGCGGCCTGTATCATCTTTATCATATAAATCAGACATTTTGTAAATTCTAGCCCCCTTATTCATATTATAGTATTAAGATTACAAACGATTGCTAAAAAAAATTTAGTTAAAATTTGTTTTGTCTTGTTTTTTGACGTGATAACGTCTTTAAAATCGTTTTAGTCGGGTGACATGTTCAGAAACTTGTGTCACACCAAAACCTCACGAGCGCGATCGCAGGTATATAGAGAGAGAGACGGACCGATCTCCCGTCTCATCTCGAGCGCTGCCAGTCATTCCGTGAAACGACGTTATCACGTAAACATCTCGATCGTAAACCTACTTTACAAACAACCAATTTTTTTATCGTCAAAAAAAATAAAGGGACAAAACATACATACATACATACATACTATCACGTCTTTATCCCTAATGGGGCCGACAGAGCATTTTGGGTCTTGCGGCTCTATGCAGAGCCTAGGGCCGCAAGACTCAAAAGCCACTTTTAGCGTCATGGTGGGCGAGAAGATGGAAAAGCAATCAATACAGTGACGGGTTGCTAGCCGCATCGCCTGTTAAAATGATTCGCATTTTTTGCCCATGTTTTAATTAAAATAGATTTATCAAACGATTGTAAATTTTTATGAATATGAGGGTATGGTATGTTGATGTTATGATGATGATGAATTTATCACGGTCACTGCTGGTATTTCTAATAATAAATAGTTTATAGGAAATATTCTTTTAAAACTAAAAACCGATTTCGCTCCCATACTACAAAAACTATTTTGATAAAATTTCTGTGGTATGTGACCACTTGACAAGTATACCTTTTCCAACAAAAAAGATTTTCGAAATCGGTACAGGCGTCTTCGAATAATCTGTAAATGAATATACATGAAAAAACATCGCGACGTATTAATAACCTCCCCTTTTTGGAAATAAGTAAACAAAGAGTATAATGAAGCTGAATTTTTTTTTTATGCAAAATGTTAATTGGTTCTGCTAGTGCTATAGATTCAGTTAGATGTAGTAATGAAAAACAAGGAAATGCTTTCTCTAAGAACAAAGAAAGATTAGGAAACTTATTTCTAAGATTTCAGGAATTCACCCTTACCAAAGCGAAAGACATTTGAAGGAGATGCAAATAAATGAATACACGATACCGTTGTTTACCCACCAACATGAGAAGCAGACTAAAACGGTTTGTTTAAAACTCATTCGTTTCACATTCACAGACTGTTATAGCCGCACACGCGCGAATTTGAAAACAGTGTTGACTCAGAATTCTATGCAAATTTTCAGGAGGGTGATTCATGACACCTTTGTCATGTTTTGTTGGTATGGTTGGCTAATAGACGGTGTCTTGTCACAGGTTACCTACCTTAAAGTAGTTGTTATTAGTCCTGTTTGTGACACAAAGAAGTCTAGACTCAGGTATTTTCAAAGTTGAATTGGATTGGCTAGCGATGAAAATTCAGAATCAGAAATCACCTTCGTATAAAAAGGATAGAAATTATAAATCCGGATCCAGTGAATTTGTTTAGTAAAAATGAGGCGTTTCTAATTGACGAATCCCACCCAATAATTGATTAATTCAGCTACATTTGATTGGCCTAACCATATACAACAACAGTGTCACTAAACTTTTCTGTAAGTGGACATTTATTAATAGGTAAGTTTTATAACTACTTGTTGTTAATGTTTAAGATAGTTTAGATAAGAAATGGCGGTTAGTTTTCCGAAATAAATTTATAAACCAATTAAAATTGGAAAACAAATAAGTAAATATTTGTTAGTACCTACCTTGGTAATTGGCGTTAATCAAAATTTCTGAAATATAAGTAAGGTATATGTAGAATTAATGCATTAAGATTTTTTGTGGTTTATTCTTTGCGTTAAATACAACTTTTTAATTAAGAATATCAATAAAAGTAAAATTTTGTGTTTTTTGTTATTTAAATCCGACATTCTTGTTAGATTAGAAGCATAAAAGAGAAAAGGGTTCTAAATGGATCACTTAGCATTTAGTTTCCTGGTTTCCACTCTACTGACTGACATAGTAGGCTTGTGGTCAGTTATTGATGCCTTGATAAATGAAGCCGTGTTAATCTTGCGGCTTGTCACCTCGGGTTTTGTTGATTATTAACTTGATGCATCAGCTAATTACTTTAAGCAAATACATACTTATGTACATTTTTTCATAATAGTGTTATCATTATTATAGCTAGTGGACGTAGCAGTAGTGGACGTCATGTAGCTCAACATTTAATAAGTATATGTAGGTGAGCATATATACCTACAGGTAAAGTGTTAATTCTACCCCTCTTCGTAATATCGATGGTACCTACAGAGTACACACCTAACACACGATTTCTAGACTTTCAAAACCGATTACTGTCTCCGTTGCGAATTAGTTCAAATTACAGACGAACTGACACTACCCAACCTATTCAATGGATGTTATGATATGCGTATAATCATGTCAACGCCATGTTTTTTAACTATCATACAACATGAACATCATAAATAACACTTTCTTCATCAGAAATTATACAAAGTAAACAGAATTTCACTCCGACAATATGTGCGATGTGGAAAAAACACGTAAATTGCGGTAAACATTAATATTGGAGTGGAATGGAAACGGACGGAACAAAGATGTATGATGACATGAAACGATGGCCGAATTACCATGTGTGCTAACTATAGCGATTTTTACAATTTTAGCTAAAGAAGTAATATTTCCTAAAATAAAAGGAGTAAGAAGAAAGCAAACTTAACAGAGAGTGCGAAGAGATTGAGGGTGTAATCTATAGCTATATGATAATGTTGAATGTAAAGAATGCTAGCTAAAACGAATGGGTTTACTAAAGAAAGTATAGACATAACATAATAAAGACATAAAATTCTAAAGCCGAACATTATTTGGAATTCGTTGTTTTAAATATTCAAGTGTATAGTCACTTAACCAGGAAATACGTAAGTCCTTGTTTCACAAGAAGAAAAAACGCATAAAAAACTTAGTGGAACACACACTAGAAAAACAACTTATCAACTTAGCCCAATTTAGCAAATAGACGAATATCAGCGACCTTCGACATCCTACAAAACAAGTCACAACGTTGATAAGACGGATTCTACGCAGTCTACGAGCAATAAAACGGCAAATAGTGTCACTGGAATCAATACAAACAAGATAAACTTGGTCGCAATTACTGATAACGAATACTTCATTATCTGCAATTGTCGGTAAATAATTGGAAAATCGCACCGACCCAGATTCGGCTAATTCTGGCATATCGTGACGCTATGTATCAATACAAAGGGATCATGATTGCGATCATGATTAGTGATTATGAATGGAAATAGGATTTTAGCATTACGAACTACGCAAATGTTATTTTTAAAACATATCTGTTTTGCATCATCATCATCATCATCCCAGTCCTTCTTCCGTCCACTGCTGAGCATAGGCCTCTCTTCGTCGACACCACCCATCTCGGTCTTGTGCTCCTTGCTCCTCTCATCCAAGTGTGACCTGCAACTTATCTACGCTAGTTTTGCTTACTAATAACAAATGTTTTAAAGTTCAATTTTTATAAATGTTAAAGGACGTATTTATAAGTTAGATCTAAAGTTACAGGTAGGTATAGTAAGTTATTACAAACAATTGCGTGACCGGAGCTATGGAACTTTCTCTGGGAGCATTTTATTGCGTGAGGTGAGGTCCACCCGGCCTGATGGAAAAAGTTTCGATCGACAAAATCCACACAAGAACGATCAATTATAAAGTGACCTAACAGTATAGGAAATTAATATGAAACATTGTCAGTACCAAGTTTATATGTTAAGATACTTAAGTGCACCGTAATTATTTCTATTTGATTACTATTTCTGAGAGACATATATTCTTATATTGGATTTTATATTAATTATAGTTATAGCTGTTAACTTTAATTATTATTGTAAATGATGCGCAGTAATTAATTTATTCATTATATGATTTCAAAGTAGGCTAACTGAATTTCCATCTGTGAGATAATCAGGGGTTGTGTAGCAGTTACTAGTTTAGCAAAATTTTAATTTCCGATAAGTACAATAGTATTTTTAAAGTAAGTCTTTTTAATAAGCTAAAATATTAGTATTCGTTCATAAGCTCATATACCTATAGGCTATTGGTATACTAGGTAAAAACAACTAAATTAAAGAAGTATTTATTGTTGCTACTTTTAAAATGTTTCAAGTCGTATTTAGAAAGTATTCCTTGTTTATATGTAATATTTTGTGTGTAATCTACATTTTTGATCATTCATTAATGCACGTATTTTCCCTTTATCAGTGCGCATAAACACAAAACGATGCCAAAGCAATAATGCTATCTAAATCTCCATGTAATCTAACTAAATCATATCTGTCCACTTGTGCGTCATCTTCTGACCAGAAAGTAGTCTATATTCAGAATAAAGCCTAATATCTTTAATGACTAAATCTGATTCAATTACATTGCCTGTTTTATTTATATAGGTACAATTATCTTTAGCATGATAATTATAATGGCTAAAACAGATTGATTCAATAACTTCATTGCCTGTTTTATTTTCATCCAGCTATAATTAGAAGGTGGCGGGATGATCGGCCAGAGCAACCTTGGCTCTTAATTTAGCGTTTCAAGATCTATACCCATTTGATTCGATGCACTGTGTAGATCCATTTACAAGATAAAGGATAAAT
This sequence comes from Acrobasis consociella, assembly GCA_963555685.1. NCBI lineage: Eukaryota > Metazoa > Arthropoda > Insecta > Lepidoptera > Pyralidae > Acrobasis > Acrobasis consociella. The sequence goes on from OY743118.1 coordinate 4,845,844, forward strand.
TACATTTTCTTCTAATCCGAGTATTTATAGGCTCTTTATTTTGTTAATAGGCATTCTATTTGATTGTTTATATCTTACTTTTACTGTATTTTTTTTAATGTTACTACCTATTTAGACTTAATTATTATTAGATATGACATACAAATGTTATACTCATCATAATAATTATCACAGGTAAGTATTATTTTTATTAAAGATCTATGTGAGCTTAACTAAAATACTTTACGTGATAGAAAAAAAAATGAATTTAATAATATTTATTAAAAATTCCCATTAATAACACCCAGCCGAAGAGTGAACACGCTCCTGTCAAAACAACAACAATAAAAGATAAAACATATAATATTTCATGATAGACAATCGACCTTCGTCCAACGATCGGTAATCCATACAAGTGGTACATAAAAGCCATAAAACAAACATAAAACTGTAGTATAAAACAATTCGTCTGTCGACGAACGTTCCATCACTTCATTCTTATTGAAATTAGTGTTGCAAACACAGATTAGTGAAAACTGAAAATAGTTGGCTATGTAGAAAAATCTATTACGGTCCCGAAGGAACCTGTTATAAAATATAGTATGTATATAGACCCAGCAAATATACATGCGAGAATTTATAAAGTCGTATTGTTTTGAGAAGATATAGGCAAACCAACATGTTTATGAAAGACAAGTGTTTGTTTGCTATAAGAAAATTTTACTCATAACAATGGATTTTCATAGGAAATTCCAATAGATATTGTGACAGTTGTATATAAGACGTACCAGATTATTCCTTTAGCAAATTTCATTATTTTAAAGTACGATGACAAAAGTGATACATTAAAATGAAACAGATCTAGACGCCTTTCAAACAAATAATAATCAAAATCAGTTGATATAACTGTGTTTGTCTATGACATCGTAACTCTTGGAGGCAACGATGCCACAGATGATACACACACGTCATATTAAACCTTCTTTTTGCGCCGAGCGTTTAAAACAGGCAACCTAAGACGCTACCCTGCGAGTTGAAGATGTCAATGTTACGACAATGATTAATATAAATGATTCGATATAAATAGCAACTAATGATTTTGTTTCGACTGGAACGCACGTCCTTCAAACGTCAATATTTAAAATGAAAGAGCACGTAACGATTACACTGAATGACATTGTTAGCATTGATTTACATAATATCCCACACAAAGTTATAATGACGGTCGGTTAGTTGGATGTAAGTTACACTATACGGAGAAAAACACAAGTGTTGTATGAAATGTCTAGAATGTTAATAATGATATGATAATATTTTGCATATTGCATTGTTAGTCGTATGTTTAGTCAAGCTGTGTCAGATAGAGCAGTACAATTTAAAAATTCTGCAGTTAATTCTTGGATTTACTAAATAATCCGTAAATGACCTATTAAAATAAAATTTGCCGAGTGATTCCCAGCAGAGTAGAATAGGGCCACTCCAAGTCCTTCCGTGGATGTCGTAGAAGGCGACTGAGGAAATACAAGCTAAACAAAGCTTATTAACATCAATGAGACCTCTCCAACCCGTCTGGCCAGCAAAGAGAGTGTGGGCCAAGGCCAAAGTCCTCTGATTGCTGCTGCTCTGGCCAATTTTGCCTGGCAAATAAGTAATTGGATTATGCAAAAAGTCATCGCGCTAGCCGAGTATAAAGTCATTATTTATATCACCTCAAGAATGAAAACGTGGTATTCCACCCTCGTCGGACCGGAAACTATATTTCGCTACATTTATTTTCTTTGCCATTCCGTGCGTGAGTTAGGTTCATCTGAATATTTTTGTTTTTCTACATGGGTTTAGCGAATCCAAATGAAAGTGTGTATATATAAAAGACATTGAGAATAACAAAATAGAAAACTTCATGAATGGCAATAGAAGTTCATCCACAACGAAGCATTGTACATATTTCAAACCTCTACCTGTTGCCGTTATAAAAATCGAGCAAAAAACTGAAAAAAAATCACGTTTGTTTTATGTGAACCCCACTTAAATATTTATTTTATTCTGTTTTTTGTTTTTGTTGTTATAGCGGCAATAGAAATACATCATCTGTAAAATTTTAAAGTTATCACGTTCATGAGATACAGCCTGTTGACAGACGAACGAAGTGTTATTAATAGGGTATCGTTTTTACCCTTTGGGTACGGAAACCTAAAAATGAACAGCAAAAAAGATGACAATTTGCCAAAATTGAAAACAGGGGTCAGAAAACGTAAGAACTACTTAATAAATTACATATTTTATATATGAAAAGAGTATGTACTATTTGATAACAAAACTAAGAAATAAGAGAGTGTTTTAGAAACTCAAAATGTCACGACATGACATGGAAAATATGCATTGAACAAACTGATATCACGATCGCTTCGGGTTCAAGCAATTGCGTCATATAAACAAGCCACGACAACAACTGATAAAGACAATAGCCCTTGCTCTTATGCAACCAGATAACAGCGCTGCGCATTAACTTAAACCATGCCATTACTTACTTTATTACCAACTAGATACAGCCTATAATCATATGGAAGCTTCGAGATATACTTTCATGGAATAGAGCACGCTGGCTCACAGCTGTGTTCGCCATTTACATAATCTGACCAAAGCAAACCGGCTGCGTAGTACACTTCTGATGGAAATTCAAATAAAGGCTATCGATACAAAGTATAATTTGTATTGTAGCACGCACTGGTTCTTGTTACCTTTGGGTTTTGGCTGTAGTTGTAGTGTCGTCACATAGAAACGACTTCCGCGGTGATCCACTCAAGACTCAACCATTATGCTGTATTATGTATTCTGGCCTAGTGTCTTGTGTTTTTAAACAAACTTGCAAGAGTATTTAAGAGGAAAAATAACACTGTGTTGTGAGAAAGTGTATATAAAAGCAATTATGCAGCCTTGATCGTGAACTAGGTAATAATAGAGTTTCTGAAGCAATCAAATGTAACCAACGATAAAGAACTGATTGTAGCGTGTATCGACGACACATTTGTAGAAAGAGCTGCTACTGCGGTAACTGTTGAAATAAATACTTACTCTTCTAGTTCAATTGTAAAAAAACAATTTTATAAGGAATTATGCCAATTATGATCTAGAGACAAATTCGTGATGCTGAAGATATCATCGATTTATAAAAACCTTAAAGACCTATCAGTCCAAGATTATCGATCATTCGTATTACATTTTAGAAATCTGATTGCACAACGGAATGATATAAAAATGAGAATGGTTAAAGACAAACTACACCAAATTGCTAGAATATTATATCTTTAAAGTTAGTGACTGAAACCCGTATAGCTAAATATGTATTTCTGATAAGAATGCAGCGTGTTACATACAGACCAACCCACCGTCGCAGGCGCAGCTCAGCTGCTCGTGTTGAAAGCGAATGCATTTTCCACGCCTTGCCCATACATCTGTGACCAATCTTTAAATACCGCAATCATAGACACAAGCAAGTTTTAAGCATAATGTTTTTAGGGTCCCGTACCCAAAGAGTAGAAACGGGACCCTATTCTTAGTTAAAGGCTCTCCGCTGTCCGTCCGCCTGTTTGTCCGTCTGTTACCATTATGTCAAATTTTCACAGATGATGTATTTCTGTTGCCGCTTGAACAAAAAATACTAAAAACAGCAAAAAAAAAAATATTTAAGGGGGGCGAGATTTTTATAGATAAATACATATATAGGGACAAATTACACTGATTGAGGTAGCCCCAAAATAAGTTCGAGACTTATGTTATGGGATACTAACTCAACGATACTATATTTTATAACAAATACATATATAGATAAACATCCAAGACCCAGGACAATTTGAAAAAGGCCATTTTCCAACTTGCCCTGACCGGAAATCGAACCCGGGACCTCTGGGTGGCGGACTAGCATGGTAACCACTACGCCACGGAGGAAATAATACGCCATAATGGTGCGGAAACCTTTGTGCGCGAGTCCGACTCCCATTTGGTAAGTTATATAAATTCTTACCTTGACTTGTGTCTTGTACCATATGTAGAAAGATATATTATATCACAAGATACTCTAGCAAGATTCATCTGATTATGCTTCAAAGCGTAACTTGGTGCCAGGGTTTACATACAGTTAGGTTGATATATGTTCTATGATATTCATTCTTATTTGATTTAATATTTACACATATAGTGCAGTTTGTACTTTTAATCTCAAAAATGCGACAAGCACACCAGTTACTATTTTCTTATATTTTCTTATATATTATCTTTTCATCCCTGGGCTCTGTCTGCTTAGAGCCGCAAGATCTAGAATGCTCTGTTTGTTACATCACGGAAAAGAACGTCATAGTGTATGTAGTGTATAGTGTGTGTATAGCCATTCTAAGTCCTCCCGTGGATGGCGTAGAACGCAACATAGGAAATACCAGCTAAACAAAGTTTATAAATATCCATGAGACCTCTCCAACCCGTTTGGTCAGCGAGGAGAGTGTAGGCCAAGTCCTCTGGCTGCTCATATGCTATAACTCTGGTATTACAGAGAGAGTCGTGCTCCTGCAGTAGAAACAAAAAGACCTGACGATGATGTATGTGTTCTGCTCATTTTCAGCAGTAAAACTAGATGACCATGAGCGGTTACTTTATTTTATACAACGTGTTTAGTATCCGATTGACTATTCAGCGGTAAAATATTAAAATACTCCGCCAAATGTCAATGAACGAGTATTTGCGTATGTTAGTGCCAAACTGCCGTCGAAGTTGGCAGGAGATATGAAAATGTCCACGCCTACAGGGACCTACGTAGTTTGTGTGATATGTACTAATACTACGTATACTACGTGGTCCTAAAGCCCCGTCATCTACATACCGGGCATTACCGGGAGTAAATCTGCAGGCGAAATATACACCTGCCATGCACCTATATACCTGAAATGAAGAGGCAACTAAAACTTTCAATACTTATGAATCTGAATCAAATAATCTTCATAGTAACAGTATACCTTAGCTTTGGTTCTCTTAAACCTAGTGATTTTGACAAAGCGCATACACACTTTAATTTGAAACTGGGTTCCAATTTACCAAAAAGGCAAAATGTTTATTGGTGGGGCTTGTACGAGCTATCATCGTACAATGTCAGCATTTTAACTCATTTCATTACTTACGTCACTTAGTGTTATATTAAGTTCGCAACTATCCGGCCATCAAGAGCGTCGCGCGTACTCATTTAACATTATACAATACATATTAAGTTTGGTTTTATAATATAGTTTGAACAGATATCAAGTCGTATCATTTAATATCATCATAGTGTCAGAACCCGAACAGGGCTATAAAATTTTTTGAATCTATTCTAATTGTAGGTACCTATGTACATAAAAAGTATATATCACTATTTAATATATAAAATATGTATCTATTTATTAAACGACATACTCATTTTTAAAATAAAGTTTATTTTATTTATGTATTTCATTTACTTACATACATAACTACTGCGTAATCTAAAATCGCCAAAACGTGACAAGCCTATCAACAAAGGTTTTGTTTCGAGCATGTTTCGCGCCTATTTTAGGCAATATTGTTTATTTTTTGTCTTGTTCGCTGGAATTGTTGTGGCAGATTTCCAGCAAAAACCCGAGTTGAGACGATGCCTAAAAAGGTCGTTGCTTTAAACGATAACAATAAAATTAGCTAAGTTTTTGATCTAAGCAAAACTATACTCTACAAAAGTATAAAATATAAAAACAAATCACAGTGATTAATCATTATGTTCGATATGAAGTTGAGGACACTGATTAAGCTAGCCCAAAGTAAGCTACTCTATTTTACAATAAATACATACACATACAGATAAATACCCAAGACCCAGGAAGGACAATTTGAAAAAGACCATAGTGGCTGGTGGTCGAACAACACAAAGTAGGTAATATTCCATAAATAGCTGCATTATAGACGGTAGAAACGCGTAGTGAAATGAAATTGATTTCGCTAACTACCAAGCGGAAAGATTACATTGACGATCTGGTATTTGTTGATGGATTTCATTTTGAGATGAATGAAGCTATTACAGATGTAACGATATTGCGTGATGGATATTACTCAAGGAAATGAATGTTTGATGAAAAAAGTCAGTGATATTCTCTAATTGGATTGAATATCAAATATTTTGTAAATCCATGAATAAGTTTATACTCAGAAATAGAAATAGAAAAATCTTTATTTGGAGCATATATACAACAACAAAAAGTACAGAACATGTACTAAGTACAAAATGACAAAATGGTTTCTCTCAGCTTGAAGTATGAACTTAAATAGCTTCTAATCCATCAACTTACAAAGTGAGCTATGATTAGAAAATGCAACATAAACAAAACATGCGTAAATTGAAGCCCATTTTAATATTTTTTGCAAACGTCAACACTTACAAACTCGTCTCACAAGCATATTAAAGTTAACTTTCAGTCAATTTGGTTCTAATGGAGCGTGAAGAAACGGTGGAGCTGAATTTTAAACTATCACATATCTTTACTACTATATTGACGATTTAAAGGAGAATGCGGTGAAATGGTATAAAGTGAAATAAAATAAAATAAACTAATACTACTACTACGTCAACACAGAAAAAGGTGAAGAAGATAATTTGAAAGCAAAAAATCTCTAGGAAAGATCGGATTGGATACTTTTACAGTCAAAACACAAAACACACACAGCAAAAGATATAAATAAAATAGCTTAACGCTCTACAAAACTGCCTAAAAGATGGAAAGAAATTCCAAGAAATAGCTTTGGAAAGCAAGATTCATGTCCAGCGCATTTATGGGTCTGAACTAAATTCAATTTATCAGTATCTAGTTCTGATGATACAAATCAATTTTCAGCCGGCGAAATAGGTTTTCTGAGAGCCACTTCTGATAACACCAATGAGACACGTCGAACTCGAATTAAGTTAATGGCCGATATAAGGATTCGATTTGCGATGTCTTTCAAGGGTTTTAGGTTAATGATTAATGAAGTAGAGAATTTCTTAGGCTGTCATCTTTCGTGTATATTACATCTTGTTGCGAAAGCTGTACGTCATCATCACGTCATATATATTTAGGTCTTTTTGTCTCCACTGCAGGAGCACGACCCTCTCTGGTACTACCAGATCCATACTTGGCCAGAGCAGACAGAGGACTTGGCCTACACTCTCTACGCTGGCCAGAGTTTTCTCTCTACTCTTCTACTCTCCACGCAGGGTTGGAGAGGTCCTATTAATGTTTATATGCTTTGTTTAGCTTGTATTTCCTAAGTTGCCTTCTACGACATCCATGGGAAGACTTGGAGTGGTCCTATTCTACTCTGCCGGATACCACACGGCGGCAGCACATCCTATGTATTCGCGTATCAGTGTCAAGCAACAGAGTTCAGTTTCAGCGCGTAGTTCGTTACAGTACAGGCACTTTTACACGTCAATAAATATAATTTACATTACGTGTAGTGTGTATATTAAAATGATTTATTTGTTTGTTGTATGAATGATAGGTTGACTCTTTAGAAGTACGTAATGGCATCTTTGTCTAACTTTATAGACTAAGAAACTAAGACGCCACAAATTATGAAAAACATGTTGGTTTTTCGTTTATACAAATACGCTATTGTATCACTACATTTCTTATTTTCTATCTTATCTCATTCATAACAAAGATTATGTAATAATATAATTTGACTTTATTCATAACTAGCTGTGCCCGTGGGCTTTGCTCCCCGTGTGAATTTCGGGAATAAATACTATCCTATGTCCTTCGCTGGGTATCAAACTAGCATATCAAATTTCATCTAAATAGGTTCAGTGGATGTAGCGTGAAGCGGTAACAAACAAATATACAAACTCACTTTTGCATTAATAATATTAGTAGGATAGTAGGATTATCAGTCAGTTTGTAGATCTAAGGACTGTTTTGACCACTTCAAAAAATAAGTATATGAAATGTCCAGCGAATTTATTATAACATTGTTGATGGAATCACAAAAAATGTACCTAGAAGGAAAAGATATGATGTATATATAAGAAAGTAACAATATTTATTTTGGGAACAAGCTAAAAGGTCTCTTTCTCTGTGAAAAAACAAATGTAAGCATACTTATGAAGGTTGTGTATCTAAAGATGACTGAAAGAGGCATGTTCATAATACGGAAAGACATAAGAAAAAGTAAAAATTTTTAAAGAATTTTAAATTTTTGCGGATAACGTGTGATAAATAAACAAACATTTTTGGCGTATAAACCTAAGTAAACATTGTATTGTTATTAATTTTTCGTGGTACCTTACGTATACTCATTTCAAGATAAAGTGTCAAAGTCCTAATCGTATTAAAAAAAATCTATTAGATACGTTATCTTAGTAACGGGTTTGTTATTGTAAGAAACTTCGTCATATTGGAATATCCGAAAAGAATGTTTACGCAAGTATTTATATGAAAATGAAAGTAAGCAGGTTATTTTTAATTTTTGATAAATTATATTTATGCTCATGACATACACAGTAAATGACTGTGATCGTCAGGGTACTGACAATATACGATTATTTACTGAAAATTTAGTAAAGGAACGTAACAAAAACGTATTTAGATTAAATTCATTTGCATTTTTGTGTTCCTAATGTGTGATTCTTAAAAAAATATTACTGAAGTTGTGCAGTGTAATTGTATGAAACCTTTGGAATATAAAACTTAAACTTCTAAACCTATCGATTCTTCGAGAGGTATACAACAACGTCGTATTCATCCCACGGGTGGTCTTGCAAGCGATCGATCCCTATTATTAGACACCGGGGAGGTGACATCTCAAACAAGTTAGTCAAATAAGTGGAGTCAGCTGTTTAGCGGGTGGCTATCGGGACCTCCCGCTATGCAGACAGCCCTCTATTGAAACACAGGTTTAGGGTTTCAACAACAACGTCGATAACAATAGTTTAACTACAGAGAAGAAATACTACCCACAAGTGCAACCATCGAAATTTATCACGGAAATATTTTTTAGGTGAGTATTTTTATAGAGTAAATTCACTTATAATGAGAACTTTACAAATTTAAATTTAGTGGACGGAAAAAAGTCGGTAGATAGGTAAATTATAAGTAATATTAGTTTCGTGCTGGTTGTGTGCGCGAAACTAGTTCGTCATGTCGATACACAGTGATAATGTGCCAATGTGTGAATGTGTGTCAATATATTTGATTGTATTTTGATGAAGCTTTCATTACTATAAACGAAATTTCTTATAAAATATTTGCATGTGTACTTATCCACACCTGTCAAAACAGTGCTAATTTCAAACTAAAATTATGATGAAGATAGTTTCTATAGCTATTCCATTGCGTTTCCCAGAGTCCAGCTATTTCTAATCTAAATTTCATCAACAGGAAATTTCATCCCATAAAAATAATGTGTTTATCCATCAATATGCGTAGTTAGTATAATAATGTACTTGGATTTATCAGATATTTGTAACGTACGTAAAACATTTGTGTAACAACAAAGAAGCAGGATGTACGTCGAAAAGAGAAAATGATTCATAAATACGGATCATAAGCAGGAACCTTGACAAACAGAACAATTAGCAACAGATAGCTGAAGGATGGTTGAATTAAGCTCAATCCTGCAACGAACCTGTAATAGTTCCTCTATTGATGACTACAAGACCGATTACAAACAATTATCTACTTTACTACATTGATACAGAGATAGTTCTCGATTGGGTCACAAGAACAGATGGTAAAAACAGCTGTGTGGGTGAATATAAACAATTAAATGGCCGTGAACCTGGTGTGTGGAGACTCAGAGACAGCAGATTTTTTATTGCTAGAACATACCACGAATAATGGTGCTTCGTTTAAATGTAATGAAAACGTCACTGAGAAGACCATTTGTATGAGTATAAAATATGAGGTCGGATATTAAATTGCTACTTTACAATTTAAATCATGTCTTAAATGTTACTTACATTTTTTATTACAATTTATCTAACGCTGCTTCATGGGTTCTATGGAAAAATGATCCCGGATGTGGTTATAACCATTACATAGAAACTCTCAAATATATTTTTTGTTTAATTTGAATTCAAAAGCGAGCATGATTCGATAAAGGTCGGGCACCTATCTTTTGTATTGTTTTTGCTTTTCCAAAAGTTACCACGATGGATATCTTGTGATTGTGGATCTAATTATAGATCTCTCAAAGGCTTCAGACACAAAAGCTCGGGTCATTAGTCGTCTTTTCATTGAGTCTTTGTGCGAGTTAAAGCACATTGATTATAATCACTTTGATAGCGACAGGTTCGACGATCTAATACTGGTTTTACCGGTCGGGTTTGTAGGTCTCGCGTCTTGAGACGTAGGTCTTCCGTGTAGACAAATTATACCAGTGGGGATATTATTGCAATCAAAATGATCTTTATTGATCTTACTTGTACTTATTAGCACACTAATATTATGAAGGAGAAAGTTTGTGTGTGTTTTGTTTGGTATGCAAGAAGCTGACACCTGGATTAACACATAGGCTACTATAAGCGCGGGTAACACCGCGGGGCGCAGCTAGAAGTAAATAAACTAACACCAATGTTTTTGTTATTATAATTTTGGAATCATAATATGGAGCGCAATGGAAAGTAGAAGAAGAATCTATAAATCAAGTCTAATCTACTAAGATTAGAGTTTTTGATAAATTTAAGAACATTCAGAAAGTTTTGTAGCTGAATTCGCAAATGTACTTGAACCTAGGCATACTAAAAGAACCGTTGTTAATTATAATGTTAATTACGAAAATGTAATGAATTTGGGGTTATTGACACGTGACGCAATTAGAAGTAAATCCCAGGTCGTAAACTTGTGTTCATGACCCGTGAACCGAAATACGCTCGGAAGGCTGCTCTGGATAGCGAGCGTTCACCGAGCGATGACATTCAACTGATGGTCACCTTGCTTATAAATAGGAAAAACCGTCAGCACAATAGGTAGATTTATATACGTCAGGCTAAGAGACAACGGAAAAAAACATCTTTTCTCCTATCCTCGTCTACTTAGGGGCGTTTAGGGACGTTTTATAGTAGGGTATGAGAATAAAACGTCACAAAATATGCAATGCAACGTGATTTTGGATTTATCAATGGAAAAAAAAATGACATTAGGAGCGCTATTTGAGATACTATGACGTCACGGTTTGGTATTTCACACAAATCCCATGGAAAATGTTAAAGGGGATACATGAATTTTCTGGGGTCCAGTGCTGTCCCCATTTGAAAGACTTAAAACCCCGGAAAATTAAGAAAAAGTGTCTGATATGGCTTCTTGGAAACTAGCGGATTGATGGTCTCATTTTCTAACTTCGAGGGAAGTTGGATAGTTCAAACACATACATTACAATAAGTGAGTGAATGAGTTCTTCACGTCACAATCCAGGTACCAAGTCTTTTCTCAATCGCGTCCGTGTCTACAGTATCTATGCATGCAGTCATGACTTGCTTAAATAGGTGTACGCAACTCTTCATTGATCTTCATATTGATGTATTAAAATAAATTCATATAATGTACCAGAATCGCACTAACGTGGAATGGGCACACTCGTGATAAATCAAACCACAAGCTATACAAGATCACTTGAGTACAATGATAATAAAATTAAAGTCAAAAAACGAAAAAAAAACGATATTCCTAACAAATTGCACGTACGGTTGCACACTTTTGTATTGAAAGGCCAAAATTTTTACTTTTATTTTCATTTCTTTATACTATAGTGATCTAATGTAAAGATGGATAAATGTTTGAGTTACATTTATTCCACTTGAAATCTAAACGACTTACGGAGAAATAGTAAAATTCCGACTTATCATCCCCGTACCTGCAATAAAAGAATAAATTGGTTAGTAAATATTCAAATACACTTAAATCACTGTAAGAAAAAAAACTAACAATAGACACCTGTAAGTCTAGTCTTAAGTGAAGTGTAGAAAGAAGTCAAAGTTCTATAACTTGCATGGTATATAAATAATACAGAAATAAGTGGTGATAATGAAGTTAAAAAAATAGTTTTGTACTTGTTCGAACGTACGAATCAATAAAGTATTTTAGTAATATAAATATTCAATAACATCTACGTATTAGTTGTCGATTCAAAAAACTTTACAATATGTAATAATAAAATGCTAAATGCTACTATCGTAGTGGTTCCTGTCAGCAGTACCTAAGTGATCACTTCCCAGCTGACTGGTCACAGTAATAACAATGCAAATGAACTCTCCCGACAAATATAGCTTATCTTATAATAGCAGACGATGACAACACTTCGAGGAATTGCAGAGTTGTTGATACCGCAATCCCACGCGTGCCTGTTGAGAGAGTGATGGGATATGGAAGAGTTATACCTTTTAGACTTGTTAAAAGCAAATTGGTTTTAACAACACTTGTTGATGTCCGGATGTATTTGGATACTACAAAATTGTAACTAAGCGGAATTGGCAGATGAAACGTTTATTTTTTGAAGAAAGACCGAGATTTATAAACTATAAAAAATTGTACAACTGATGGATGCCTGGAGAGCCAAAATGTTCGAGAAGCACTTAAAATCCCCATAAAATCCATCGAAGGCTCTTTTAATGTTCATCATAAACTTTAATACGTGCTTCAATTACTTAAAAAAATTAAATACTAATTAGTAAAGATTTGCAGACCTACGTGAAACAAAAAATAATCAAAGACATCCATTGAAGACTCCTTTAATTTTCATTATAAATTTTTATACGTGCTTTAATAACTTAAAAAAATAGAAATACTAATTAGTAAAGATTAGCAGAACTACGTGAAACAAAAAAATAATCAAAGACTACTAAGTACCTACTCAAGCAACTAGTAATTATAATATCAAAAAGCCCTTACTCATTAAAACCAGTGCTGTTTTTACAACGCAGCGTGGTATTATCTAATTATACCACTCGCCAAGTCAGCACAACATTTATTAGATTGCCAGTCGGCCTGCTTAACCTTGATTTAAACATTCGTAAAGGTTTTAAAGTTACTTAATTTGAGACCGTCCTCCAAATATTTAACGTCACAAATGATAAATGAGATTAGCTAGCTCATAGCTATGTTTTACTACAGTGGCTCAATGACCTAGAGATTATAATTCTTGCCGGAGTATCTTGGCCTTCGAAACCAGAAGACTGATTAGAAGAATATATAGAAATAGAAGCCATTGTTTTCTAGTGCCATATTTGCACATGTTGGGCTTAGATTGCTTCGCCATTCCTCAAAAATAATTGACAGTGAATGCGTCAAAGGAAAGCCTCCAGCAAATTTTCAAAATAATGTTGTTGGAGAGATGTCCATCAGGCAACATATAAGTACTTTGTATTTCGGGCTATGTGCGTGTATTCTGAGCTATGTGCACTGAAGATGCACATAGCTCAGAATAATGAGATTCATATTTTTTTAAAGAAACTTTTAGAGTCGAAAATATTTATACGTATTAATATAAGCATTCAAATGACGTGTTGAATATTTGTTTGGCCCATGTGGTCTGACGAAACCTTACGTAGTAAAAAAAATTCTATGTCTATGGACGAAACCCAGGATATTCATTCGGTCATAACAGATATTAGTAACGAAACCAAACGAAATCTTTCTATTGATCCAAACAAACCCCAAATGATTTATGTCATTTTGTCGATGATGAACGGAGACGCATATTCAATAGATGCGTTAACGAAGAGGTAACTGGTTTGGCAATTATAAAAAAATAATATTTAAACCTGTTCAATCAATTTGTGTAATGTGTTTTTAATGTTTAACCATTACAGCCTGTTCACGTATTATCTAAGTAAAAGTAAGTACCTAGTATTTTTTCTATTAATAGCCACAACTCGTTTATTTTTTTAAATAATAGCCTTGGGCTAAGCCTAAGGCGCACTAGGTTTAAATAATTTGTTTGATTGTTTGTTTGTGATATCTTTATTGTACCAAAACAAATACATATACAAAGACAGCTTACAAAAGAGCAAATATACAAAGGCGGACTTATCCCATGTAGGGATCTCTTCCAGTCAAATTTACTTCACTATTTGTTGCAACAACCAAGACTCAAGATAAAGTGTCATTAGCAGTAGTGCTGAACAAAGACGAGCGTCGTGGATGGGTCACATTCAACGAAGTTATTGCTCCTCAATACAAGGAAGTATACTCGTAAGTTGTGTGACTATAATAAATCTGAACTGCACTAAAATAGTCGCAGTTATTTGCGAGTGATCTGCAATTAATATCTCTTGGCATTTGCGTACAATTATTGGGCTAATTTTATTACTGAAACGTGAGAGGTGACACGTTCGTTTGCATGCCTTGGACATGCATGGCCTAGGAATATTAACACTTTGGTTTACTGTTTTTTGTAAGATTTAACACTAGCAGGGCCAACAATAATTCATATCAGCAAAACTAAATTATTTTGTAATTTATAGCATATTATAGTAAAACTCAAGTGTTGCTCGTAATACTTGGAAAGGAATAATAAATGAATGCTTTAAATGCTATAAACATTTAAATAGTTATCAAAGCAAGTATTAATCAAATAACGTAGCGATATAAAATCCCAAACCTACAAATGTAAATAATAACAAATACTTAAATCAATGTAAAAGGTCCTATAGATAAAACGTACAAAATATTTATGCCGAATACAGTGGAGAAGATAAAGCCGGGAGCCCACAGGATGCGTAGCAGTACAGCGAAAGATGCAACTGGAAACGTCCAAGATGAGATAGTAGGGATAATCAAACCTTTAAAAGATTCTATTTTGAACAATTTTATTTAAAGCAATCCAAAAAGTACTAATGCTTTAATCAGTGGAATGCAAACCAATGAGGAAGGATCATTGGCCGGCATTATCATCAAGCATGGAGGGGTGAACGAATTCGAAGTAGGTGTCGATATCGATCGTCAGGTCAACGAAACGGCTCCGTGCAATTGAGCTGATTAGGCAGGGTGTATAGATAAAGGTATACACGTAAGTTGATCGTATGAACAAGTCTCTAATAATAAGCTGTCAGGTTATATGGTGTTTAATAGGTGTATTGTCCTTATCGTTAGCATTTTTTATGCGTAATAATAATAAGTCTACCTGTTGGACATAGGCTTTCACCAAGGATTTCTATGCAGTGAACTTGATGATAATGAATGATTTTAAAATATAAATAAACAATTAAATGCGATCTAAATTCAGCGTTTTCGGGCAACCTCGCTTAGGTCATCTTACCACCTAATAGATGCTCTGTTTTTACTAGTACGTGTTCACCCAGCCATCAGTTCATTGGACATTGACCTAGCTAGGAAATTCATTGGCAAAGGTCTCTCCCCTTTTCTACCACTACTACTGGTAAAATATCACGGGATTCTGAATAACTCTAATGCCAAATCTTATCCATATCATATCCAATATTTATTATATTGAGAAAAATAGTAATAGTCACAACAGTTTGTCATATAAACATAAACTTACTGGTATAAGTCTTAGATATGTTTATTGATAAACCAATAAATTAATTCATGCAAAACCATAGCAAGCCGTAAATTATTACGTGGCATTTTCGGCAAACTAATTCAGCTGTTAACGAAGTTTGAGTTTTCATTACAAGCAGCGGGAAGCTTGATAGTGGCTCCGAGGTTTATACCGAGATAACGGGCTGCGGCAACAGTGATGCAAGGTAGAGACCATATTATCAAAATAGACGATACCTCTAGGCCTCTAGTTGTTATAATAAAATTACAAAAGCAAGTAGCATACGTTACTTGTGTAGTACTGTGTATTGGTAGAACCTGGAATGTAGTTATGACACATTATAAAAAGCAAAGTCATCAATCTATTAGAATATAAACTTATGAGATGAGGTCCCTAATACCACTGTGTATAGCACAACCAATTAAGAATTCCCTTAAATAGCGATGGCCAAAAAATTTTAAACTATTTAAAAATTTATGAATAATGATAACAATTTAGGCCAGTAACATGTTAGTACTTAAATTGATTATGTGGATTGTAAGAAGCTGCGATATGTGTATAGGTACCCTTCATCGTACTCTGTAGAAAATATATTAAGGTTTCAAACTATGGGTTCTACTGAAATGTTTTTCCTCGTTCTTTCGCTCATCGTATCGCTCGTCGCCGCGCTATGCCCAAGGGCTTATGTTTTGGAGGTACCTCCACATTACTCGGTTACTGGCCCCGAATCTCGCCAGTCCTCGCAATAACACGGTGATTCACCGGATTTATGTGTGGTACGCTTTAAAAATAAATACAGGAATTTAGTCCAATTGGGTCAACGGATGTGCGATGCTTTATGGACAGTTTTTGCTAAGATGGAGATGATTTATTTGCTTTTGTTTTGAAAATTCTGGGCAATAAAAAAAAAAACGTATTCAAGAATACTTTTTAAATTCATAAAGTATTCTTGGACATACCTTTCCTGTACTATACAACCTTAATGACTAGAGTGTGTGTGTTAGATTCAAACACGTAAATATTTGGACCGAATACAATAAATAATATAAATTCTCCTACGTCTGAGACGAAAATAGTAATAGAAAAGTGTAAACCTGTCTATATCACCAACTCTTGATTAGTATAATGTATACATAAGAAAAATAAAGAAAAAGAGCAAGAAAAACTTAATTAAGAATTTAAGTTTGCTATAAATGCAAGGGTCGTTAGTCTGTGTAAAGTTAAGTTGAAGCGACAGTACCTAATACGTAATGTGATGCACACCGAGCAAATGATGCAATTTGTGAAGCTCCGCGACTGCATAGCGAATACTTGCAAGCAAGTTAAAACAAATTAATGCGCGCTGAGACGCCCGCCAGCGTTCCCAGATCTAGGAGTTAATGTAGAGAAAATATAGTGAAAAATTCATGAAACATAAAAAAGGCGAATGTACTTTCTTCTGTGAAGCAGATTATTTATCTGGTTTTTGGCTAGTCTTTGTGATTTTTTCAAATTTGTCACAATTATCTTTAAAAAAATTAAAATGACTCCTTACTGTACCAAGTGGACAGAGAATCTGATCAAGATGGCTAATACATCCAGTATTAGCCATCTTGATCAGATTCTCTTGCTGTAATTTTTTTTAATTTCAAATATTAATTTTGAAATACCTGAGTCTACGGATGTCTCATAGCCAAAAAGAGGCCGCCTCATACGAGGGAGTAATGTTCATTCAATTTAGTAAGTGGAATCTTGCAACACACGCAGAAAGTTCCTAATATATCTGAAGATATATAATGTCTGCCTACCTCCATTGGAGATGAGGTGGCAGAGATTATAGATGAGGCGTGATAATATGTAAGTATGATGCCAGAACATCTCAGACTTGTGGCTACTCTTCGCTAAAGGGATGCATTTTTTTTTTAATCTTTATTTATTATGGAGCTTTTGTCTTAAGACATGTCAGCTCCATCGCGACAAATTACGTTCATATTGGATATATTTATAGTGTAAATTGAATTGAAAAAATAACTATAATATATCGTGCACTCGATATAGTTTTGACGGCCACCAGTTGCTTGAACTTAAATCAATAGCAAAAAGTAATGTAAAAAATATAATTAAAAGCAAGGCGAGACAAAAGAAACAATGACTCAAATCTTCTATAAGTTTCAGAGACGTTGCAGACTAAATATTGCGAGTTCGCTGGCTGTCTAGAGTCTAGACATTGCGATTTGCGATACATTGAAACTTGTTACTCAAAGTAAAGAAACTTACAGACTTCTTTAAAGCGTAACCCAGATATCAGGGTAACGCGATTCTATATACTATAGGTTAGGTACAATCGAATGTAAATAAGGTTTGACACGTGAGAACTAAGTTTAATTTAAAATTTTCCTAAGAATCTAAAGCGTAGCTTAGTATCTGTAGAGCTCCTGCCTAGTCTAACTACTCTTTTAGAGACTATAACAAGCTATAAGATTTGTTGATAGTAACGAAATTTTTGATGTCATACTCAATCGTGATTTTTTATGATGAACCACTACTCAAACGGATTTAAAGGAATAATTTAGAAATCAAGGCTCCCGAGGAATGCATGCAACTGCAGCTAAACGTAGTTGATAAATATTACTTGAATGGTAAGCCAGGTATGTTAGACAAGGTGGTGTGGTGAGTCAGACTGGATAATAAAGTGATTCTAGGATCAAGAATTGCAAAACAACAGGGAGTTTACGCACGTCTAGACAGGGAGCGGCGGTGGTCCTTTTTAGCTTCAATGAAGTGGATAAAGTTAAACGAGCAATATAATCGATTTATACAGTATCTGGCCAAGGGATCGAGTTATATTGCGAACTAAGCCAGACAGGGTGGGTTGAGTCAGACTAGATAATAAAGTGATTCTAGGAACAAGGATTGCGAAACAGGGAGACGCACGTCTAGACAGGGAGCGGTGGTGGTCTTTATAGCGTCAGTGAGGTGAATGAAGTTAAAGCAGTAGTATACAGTATCTGGTCAAGGGATCGAGTTATATTGCAAACTAAGTCAGACAGGGTGGGTTGAGTCAGACTAGATAATAAAGTGATTCTAGGAACAAGGATTGCGAAACAGGGAGACGCACGTCTAGACAGGGAGCGGTGGTGGTCTTTATAGCGTCAGTGAGGTGAATGAAGTTAAAGCAGTAGTATACAGTATCTGGTCAAGGGATCGAGTTATATTGCAAACTAAGTCAGACAGCGTGGGTTGAGTCAGACTAGATAATAAAGTGATTCTAGGAACAAAGATTACAAACAATATTATTATAGGAGTATTAGGGAGACGCACGTCTAGACAGGGAGCGGTGGTGGTCCTTTACAGCTTCAGTACAGAGCAGAAGTATTATCTGGCTAGGGATCGAATTATATAAACTTAGCCAGATAGATGAAGTTAAGGAATTAGATTGTAGTGTGCACATGCGGTCAGTCAGTTGTCGAACTTGATAGTAAAGTTATCTCTTGGCTGCAGTTCAACGAGAAGAGACAGTAAGGGGACTTGGGCTTCATCTGTCAGCATGGAATAGAGTTTGCATGCTGCTATCCTTTTCTGTCGCTCAGAACTATCATTTACTAGAGCGAGAGAAGGCGACGGAATGCTTCAGCACGGACCCTTAATCCTGTTTATATGTATAATAAGCGCGAAAGTTTTAATTTAGGTAAAGATCAAATATTTAAGGGGCAGAATTCAGAATTTCCAGCATTTTAAGTACCTCCCCATTTGTAAACCGATCACTGTAGGGTAATGGTATTTTTTTTTAGAATACTTTAAATTATAAACTTTACATCCTTTATTCCGGAAACACGATTTTACCTAAATGACTCAGTAAAAAAAATGAACAAACCTTTTAGGTAAATAGCCATATATCTTCCACATATAAACAAATTTAAATATGATATTTTGTATACATGTAGCTTAAGCTGTTAGAAAATTTCATGTTGATTTATTTTTCTTAAATACTGATTAATTTTTTAACACCTTAAAAATACCAATATCGGTACGGATCAGTACTAATTTAGTCGGCGACCCGCCGCGTCAACGGGAGGACGTCGCCATTTTTTACAGCACCGCCAAAAATTTGTAAAACTCGTAAAAAAATATATTTTAAGCGCTAGAACTCCATGTTGGATTTTGTTAACTAAGCAAGGCTTTCTATATTTGCACAATCATTATTTTAAAAACATTTATTGTTTCCATACCTGGAAAATGTTTAGTGTATAAACGTATCACAAGATGGAGCTGTTGCGGGACTCTGTACATTGTTGTTCAATCACATAACACTTGCGAGTTTTCCATCCAAAACAGCAATGAATAATAAACCTAATATAATTACTAGCGTAACAGACACCCAATAATGCCATAGGAACTATAAGTAGGAAATGTTGGAGTTGCAGGAAGCCTCACAAGAGATGGCTTTTTTTGTTATATAGCTATTAAAGCTGGGCAACATATAGGGTATAAATGATTTTGAAAAATAGAGCGCCTGATGCAGAACCGTAATGGTCCAGCTAAATTATAAGAGATATAAAAATGTCGCCTTAGTAAAAGTTGTTCAACCTGATGAGCATTTTCCAGAGACATAAAGTCACGCGAACGAAGTCACGGGCTTCGGCTAGTTTTTAAATAAAATCAAAAAAAGAGAAAAATCTTGAAACACACGAGAAAAGCAAAATCAAAACCTCAAAAATATTGATTGATATGAGATGCGATCTCGCGCTTTTCTATATATAAGACAAATGCCTTACTAGTTGTGCCATACATTTGATGACATTGCAGGTGAAATTACAGTATTTTATGAATAGTACGATGTTTGTTTAACGATTTCACCACAGATATAGATGTAATAGATAACGCACGTATCAAGATTTGTATGGAAACCAAGCGTGCCAACTTTTTAAATGCCTACTGTGACGTCACAGGCAAATTTAGTGACGGGAAATTCAAACCGATTCAAAGAAAGCGCTCACTACGATTTAAACGATTTATTGAAGACGCACGCCGCCGCCCTGATCGTCTCGCTCATACTCATAGATTTTATATCTGTGGTCTCGCTCGCTCACTCCGCGCTCGCTAACCATACGATCGATTAACTTTCAAGTTAATCGATTTGTGATAAAAATCACAATCGATTTTCTGATTGACGAATGATATGAAATTGGATAAACAAATGATTCTTAACGGAAAATTGTTTGATAATAAAGAATAAATATTTGTACTCAAATTATTTCAATTTAACTGAAATTCAAACTATACCAACTTATTAAAATTTAAATTAAAACTAAAAATTACAAATAATGTAAATATTTCAATTGAACTTTAAAAATAAACTATTATTATTCTTAAATAATCGGCCAAGTGCGAGTCGAATTCGCGAACGAAGGGTTGCGTGCTATTATCTATAAAAAAACACGTTTTTACCGATTTCAATGCGTTTTTTTAACGTTGAAGCAACTTCCTTTGCGGTCGTTCTTAGCCATGTCAGGCTTGTCTCACTCCGCGTAGAGGTATCGAAAATATACCGCTTCAATGGGGGAAATTCAGTAGGGACGACTCACTAACGAGCAGTGAGCAGTGACGCACGCGCGGTTTTGTTCACCAACGTGTGACCAGTAGTATATGTTCAAAGAGCGACTATATTACATGTATGTACATGAACTCTGAAAATATTACCCTCGTTTTCTAAAGCGTAAATTAGGAAATGAGCTTGTTTATACATACATACATACATACTATCACGTCTTTATCCCTAATGGGGCAGACAGAGCATTTTGGGTCTTGCGGTTCTATGCAGAGCCCAGGGCCGCAAGACCCAAAAGCCACTTTTAGCGTCATGGTGGGCGAGAAGATGGAAAAGCAATCAATACAGTGATGGGTTGCTAGCCGCATCGCCTGTTAACATGATTTGCATTTTTGCCCATTCCCTCGATCGGCTTTTACGATCTGCGTGGGAAGAGAAGCAGCTGGTACATTCTAAGTTTTTTTTTTATTTCTTCCAGACCAGCATGGGAGCTAAGCTAAGCTAAGCTTGTTTATAATCTATTAAATTGGCTCTTTAATAATAGTTAATATCATTCGTCAGTCCGATATCGATTAAAATCGATTATTGGTATATGTTGTAGAACGAACTACACTAGTCGCTAAATTTTACTGACGAATGAGAAATTGCCGGTACCACGACGTCGTAGCGATGCGCGGCAGTATCGCTTATTTCGATATTCATTGCTTCTTAACACACAACGTCGGATCAAACGCTCAAAGCAAACGCGGCAATGTAATGTGAATATAGTTTTTAAACCTTAATCTATACTTATTTAGGTATAATCTTGGAATCACCGCTTGGAATGCTTAAAAAATTGTTTTAAAATGAATTTACGCATAATTTTTTTTTAAATAATTTAGCTGTGGTAGGAAATATGTCCTTGACTATAAGCGCTTGCAATTTTTGGGCTGTTGCAGTTTATTATCACGCAACGAGGCATTATCTTATTTTTCGCTGCCGTCCGGCTGCAATCACAGACACGCGCGGACTGTCAGTAGCGGCGGCCAACCTCGACGCTTTGTCTGAGAACTTACACGCGAAGTAGGTGCATTTAAGTCGTCTATCTATATCTATGTCTGTGGATTTCACGTTTGAGGTTCTAAATTATAAAAATAGATGGAGCTAAGGAGCACCGAACTACGGCTAATAGACATGCTTTTTTGGCATGCTTTATCTACTATTAAAGCACACATTTAGTTCCAGATGGTTGCACTGAGAAATTTGACGAATGGCGCTTTTTACATGCGGGGTGGGGTATGAGGTGGGGGTGGATTTGATATTTTTCATATCACTTTCTGGGCCTTAATACCAAATTTAATTCTAATCTTTACGAATTAGAATGAAAGCCATGTTATAGATAACTTATAACCTATCTGATTTACCACATAGGACACTTTAAAAAAAAAGAAGTTCCTGAGGGATTGTCGAATAACCTTTAATTACGCGGGCTACGCCGCGGGCAAATCTCAGTAGAATATAAATGATAGTATTTACTATGCTAATAAGCATTTTCTTCCAAACGAATGGATTACAGTTTAAATTAAAGTAGCCAGATGGGTGGCTTATAATAAAGTGATACCTATTCCTGGCTGCAGTGCAGACAGCCACGCATGTCTAGACATGGGTAGTGGTCCTTTATTGCATAAATGAGGTGGACGGAGTTAAACGAGATGTGATAATCTTGTACTTGAGCTCATTAGTTGAGGGTTTTACTGCTAATACAACAAGCGAGTGGGAAAAGTAATGTTACTTCATTATATTATGAAATTTGTCTTCTACCTAGCTGACCTGAAGGAAAAAAATTAGATTTTAAGACTACTACAGTATACACAAGGAATGGACTTAGCTTTTGGAAGGAACTTGTAAATTTCATCTGATATATACCGACTTGGTTCTTATTTTCGGATGAGAAAATATACTAAATTGTGTTATTAAGAGTAAAAATGAATTGAATTCTTTATTATGACAAAGTAATTCCAGAATACATAAACAATTTTCTCAAAAGGATTCATCAAATCACAAATGCAAAAAGAAAGATTGCTAAAACAACCAGCGTAACGGTTTAAGATAATAGAAGATTTACATTTAAATATGCTAACTAATGCAGTTTAAACCATTTGTATTTTGAAACTAAAGCTAGATGCATCCGAGGTTTCTCGATGCAAACAGAAGACATTATGCGCCGCGATTTATTTTAGATTTGCGACGCAATAACTATAGGAAGTACGTCGTTACTGTCCCTACAAAGGGGTTGCTTGAGACAAAGAAAATGTTCTTACTTAAACCCGCTGGAGCGTCGCCAAATTTCTGATGTAGAAATTCCTCCAAATTACTTCTTTAGATCTTGAATTATACAGTACGGCATTACGGAAGCTCGAAGAAGATGGGTTTATACACACAAATGCAATATAAACTCATTGTACATTGGGCTGAATGGGCTGTGTGTTGATTAAGCGTTTGCTACTGTTTCATTAGGCTGTTAAGCTAGAGGTAATATTGACTATTATGCTCAATGCTTGTAATCGTTGCGACAGAACGTTGCGACCTTTGGTTACATTTACAACCATACCTTACGATCAATACTTGTATTAGTATTTTTAAACAATTGATTAGTTATTATTAGACATATGCGGAAGGCTCTGGTCTCTAGTAAGTTTGGTGTTTATAAGTAGGTTTTGTATTATATTTAACTTTTTTCGCTAAAAACGTAGATCACAGACAAGATGGAGTGATAATCGGGCAATATTGGTAACATATAAGAAACAGTGAATGGGAATAGTTTGGGAAGTCTTATAGTGGGAAATGACGGGCAACCTTTGCCAATCAGTTGGGTCATATAGTATATAATGAACTAACATGTAAAGTTAATTAACAATGATAATGAGAAACAAAAGTCTGAAAACAAAAAATTGTTTTGTTGTGAAGTGTGTACACGTGGGCTGATGACGAATCCCGTTATTGCAGTGTGCTAGATACGTTTTATTGACTGAAATGTGTGGCTAATGACATATTCAAAGTAATTTGGTGTAATCAGTGTCAAGCAACTGTACAAACAGTGACACTTTTGAGGCCTCGTAGCAACCAACTTCTATTTCCTTTGACGGGTTTCGATAATTGTCTTTTTTCATAAGAACTGACTTTTGGAGGTTTCTAAATAAGTACTGATGTTTTCTTCAAAAAATTAGTCAATGTTGTTGTTTTTTATGCAGTATATACTATACATATGTACAGTAGTATTTGACATACAGAGCTGACCCCAAATAGGGATAAGGCGAGGAAGATGATGATGATACAGTAGTATTTGCGTTTTATTTAGTTGGTTTGTTTGTTTGTTTGTAATAATTTTATTGTACCAAAACAAATACATATACAAAGACAGCTCACGAAAGAGCAAATATACAAAGGCGGACTTATCCCATGTAGGGATCTCTTCCAGTCAACCTGCGATAGATTTTTACTATTTTTATTAAGATAGTTACTTTTTTTATTAAGTACAATTTTTGATCAATACCTTATAAAGCAAAAAATTTACTATAAAGTTTAGCAAAGTCCAAGAGAGACTTGATTTTCAGTTCAAATAAAAGTTTGACAAGTATCAGATTGTGTACAGCTTTACTCCTAAACTGACATCTTTCTCTCACGCAAAAGTTTAACTTGTCTAATAAATCATTTCAGCGACTTCAACCATTAAATTGAAGTCACTGAAACGTATAACCTGACTTCAGTTCTTTGGGGTCACTCACCCGCAGGAGGTTGTCGTAGTACAATTCATGGCACAATAAAAATTCCAGTCTCATAATATCGCAAAATTTATTTTAGCTGAGATTTCAAACAAAATATTTCGTCACAAAGCTTTTATAATATCATTTTCTTTTCGCAGATATAATTTCGGCAATACATTTTGAGCTTTAGAAGCAATTTAAACATCCATCACGTCTTTCATATAGTATAAAAATATTCTTTGAAATTATTTTCTTTAAATTTCAATACCTGATGGTCTCATTATTTTATATTAACAATAAAAAAAAGGTTTATTGAATTCGATGGTAAGTGTGCATTAAAACACAATATTTTATATCATTAGCTGTACTGCTTCGGAACCCAGAGTAGTATGCAGGTCAATGGTCACCAACTAAAGATGCAGAGACAATGCGTAGTAGAGAAAAAAAAGCCCGTTTTAATTAATAGAATTTGTCATATTCATCTGAGATGGTAATGACAAACTTAATGACACAATAGATTTCTATAGTGGGTGATAGTCAGTCAAACAGACGGTTCAGCCATATTAAACAAGTATTGTTAGCAAAGCATTGTGCAGCTGTTTCTCAGAATGATTGCCCAGCCTACCAGCAAACCTCTGTTTTAAAATATATATAATAGGGCCAGAAAAGAAAGCTAATGAGGAGGTGTTGGCATTTGTTGGAGAGAAGCGCAAATAACTATGAACTATAACTTTAATAGCAGGGAAAATGTTAGGGTACCTCATTAGCCATGATGAGACGTTAAAGTAATATTGGAGGGGAAAATAGGAAGAAGAGGCAAAGGAACACCTACAAACAAACACTAATACATTGTAGTTATAATTTGTCTAGTCTTAAATTGAACTCGCACTGTCGCGCGTTCTTGTCATTTCTGCACTAGTTGAACAAATCTTGTGGTTCGGCATTTTGACAAACAGTCAATAAATGACAAATGACGAAAAAAATGTATGTATTGAAAATAAACACCTATTTTGCTTGTGAGTGTAAATTAGACGATCTTAACGTACCTTCTTGAGGAAAAGTTCTATCTAATAGCAACCCGTAATCCCTGGACCTTTCAAAGGAGAACAAAAACAATAATATTGAACACCAATAATATTATTTCGCCTTGTATAACGGCTGCAGGACGAAGTATGGCCGGCTACACTGTTGTATTGGAATAAAGCCAAGTTTATATCGGAACTTTCACTGTCCTGGATCTTTGTTGACCTCACTGACAGACAAAGGCCAAAACGCAGGCAATTTCTCGACTCGGACTGGACGGGACCGGTTTTTAATTTTATTTATTCAACTTAAAAGTTCTTATAAAAGAAATAGTATTCGTGGCAAAACATAAATGGTTGACGTCAAAATATGATGAATTTCAAATTATGTTTTAGGTAAAAACGAGTAGGTTTGACTAAGTAAGTATAGTTAGTAGATGCTTCCATGCTGGTTATTTATTTATAATTATAATATTTTGTAATATCTTAATATCTATCTTACAATATAATACAAATAATATAATATAGGTACCTAAAGAAAAAATTGAGTATCGTATAGAACATGTGATTTGTTAAGTAAGAATCTATGTAAGGTACGAGTATCAACTCAAATATATCAAATATATCATCGTTAAAACTAAAAAGAAGGTTCTACGAAGAGGTCAACATACGACACAAATACACTAGGCGTGGGCGTGAACTTACTTTTTCACTTAAGTATTGAAAGTTCACAAAAGAAATCCCAACCAATTAAGACTACAACAATTAAGGCTAGAAAAGAAAAAACATGAGCGCACTTTAGTAGCATTGTGGATATTTCTAAAATGCTCATTGAAGATTTAAAAAAGAATTTTGAAGAATAGTTAGTTACATGGAAAAAAGACTACAAAGAAGGAAGAAGCTACCTGGATGTTGCACCTTTTACATTGTAATGTGAAATAGAATAGGTCTAAAGCAATAGACATTACAATAGTAGATTGTAAAAGAAAAAGTTTGTGACGTCTTTTGTTATGAAGATAACTTAGAAATCTTATCGACAAAGCAAAGATAATACCAATGACACTAAAGTAGTTGTTTCTAGACTGTTTGGTGCAAAAATAAAAAGCGTTATGACTGGAGATTATGATAAGCATATCAGCACGGATATCAGTCTATTATTCTTTATGTAGGCTAAGTATTAGTTCACTATCATTGTATTATTATTTAGAACAACGCACTTAGTACTGTCGGTACAGGAAGTGCAAAATAAGCAAATATTTGTAATTTCAGACGGCTTGGCTGGAACAAGAGTAGGTATGTGGGTTATGTTGTGTAGTTTGCGTAGTTACACGTGTGTTTGTTATGGTTTGATTGTCAAGTTCAACTTATATAATTGGGCCATAAAGCATAAAGTTTTATGGATCGATTAGGTAAGTACACTGCTAACGGTCCAAGTTCACTAAACGTAACTGAAAATGTCAAAGGTTCTTAGTACAATTTATTGAATGTCAACCTTAGCAAGCCTTGTTTATTAATTTTACTATCCTTGAATTCCTGGATATTTCGATCGTTATAATAATATACCCACCTAACTTATGTACATTTTGTTGTGTTTTGTTACAAGTATTTATTTTTGTGTTTCTAGGCATTTTCATGATAGTTTGCCTTTCTATAGTTTAAAGTTATCTTTGAGAGTAAGTAGGTTAACTAGGTATGTAGTTAGGTCTCATTTTTATAAACATGACTTCGATCGATTAGATTATCAGAAGTTTCTCTTTCAATTTTCTAACAAACAGATCCAAAATTACTGGCACCCACTTTCGAATATGAATTGTAAGGCGCAAATTTTCCCACACCTACTTGTTGACATAACTGTTCAGTAGATTTGCTGGGTCAATGGTTGTGACCAAAAAAAGTTGAATCATAGTGTCATGTAGTGCGATACTGAGTACCAGAGTCGGTACCGTTACCACCAGGCGACGAGGCAGCCATAAGAGGTACCGCTACGCGCCTTGTACGGCATTCAGCCAAATTATAACTGTATCTATCTGCAGTGTGTTGTCTCGAACCCGAGACTCTGCGAGCGCATGCAAGCTCATTAGCAGTGAAATCGTACGGTGACATCGCCTAATGACCGTCGGCTGAACTTTCCACTGTGGGTTGCACGTCTATTACGTTATCTTTGGCCTATGCTATTTACAATAGAAAGTTAATTATTGTCGGAGAAAATCAAAAGTTGTATAAGGACTAGCTTGTGGACTTAATCGATCCAGCGCTTCTTAGATGTTTTCGAGTATTTATAGTAAGAATAATATTTATAGTAAGGATAAAATTTCCTTTTGTAATGTAAGAGGCAGAACATGAAGATATTTCTTCGATAAATAATGCAATAGCGTGATCGTCAATAAATCACAATCGCGTCGTCAATGAACTGCATTCGACTATTCCGACAATTTATCAACATTGAGATTTTTCAGGTCACAGTCGATCATATCTCCACAATGCAAAATTATTGTGTCAGGTTAAGAAGTCCGAAATCATTCCTTAGTATTTATAGCAAATACACATAAATATTGTGCGAAACATAGCAAAAAACATACCTTCTGGCACAGCAGCGAACGTGTAATTTTAAATGTGGAGAAAAAACTTCGTAGAACGAACGCTGACGGGGCAGGGCTCGCCACAAAACAACACTGTACACAGAATATTGCGCAGAAGGTGAAAAAATGTTTAAAATAACTGCACTAATTTTAGCCAACGTCTATGCGATAACGCGATTGGGTTTCGGAGTTAAGACGAACGCACGTCTGACGCGCTCGACGTCCACGGACGAACAGTGAAGTGAAGTGAACTGCTGGGCTGAACAGTCGCGGCGCGCCGTGGCTTGTCAACAAACAAAGAGTTCGCTTGCGGCCGTTTGCGCAGGCGCAAGACTGGCGCCACACTCACACAATACAACGCGTGTGAATGAACACGTAAACATTGAGTATATTTGTAGATTTCGCTATAATCACTCTATTTCGCAGCAAAACGGTCCTACAAAAATTCTACTGCGTATCATTCAGTTGAAACGAGGTCGATGATAATTCGTGTCGTTTTCAGACCGTTATTTGCCTAGTTAGTTATTGTGCGTTCATAACAATAACAAGGTCGTTATCAGCTGTTATCAAGGAGTAGTCGGACAGCTGATGAGCCGGAGTTCGTGTCATAAAATTCGGCTTCGGAAATGGCTTCCCTCGTAAGGTCACGTCGAATGTTAAGGGTCAGTTGAAGCAGAGAGGAAAAATGCCCGAGCAATTTACTAACTCAATTGAAAATAAGATCGTATTACCATAGCGTAAAGTGTATAAACGTCTAAAGATTAAGCATTTTGCAACTTTGGTTTTTTGTGACTTTGGTCAATTCTAAACTATAGATTGAGCATTTTGCTGGTCTTTTTGTTACTTTGGTCAATTCTAAACTATAGATTTAGCATTATGCCGCTTTTTTTGTTACTTTGGTCAATTCTAAACTATAGATTTAGCATTATGCTGCTTTTTTTGTTACTTTGGTCAATTCTAAACTATAGATTGAGCATTTTGATGGTCTTTTTTTTACTTTGGTCAATTCTAAACTATAGATTGAGCATTTTACTGGTCTTTTTGTTACTTTGGTCAATTCTATAGATTGAGCATTTCGCTGGTCTTTTTGTTACTTTGGTCAATTCAAAACTATAGATTGAGCATTTTGCCGGTTTTTTTGTTACTTTGGTCAATTCTAAACTATAGATTGAGCATTTTGCAAATTTGGTCTTTTTGTTACTCTGGTCTATTTCGAACCTTTGACTCCAGAAGGGTTTAAACGTGTCGCGTTTTGCAGTTAATGCCAATAGTTTAATGTTTATTTTCGAGTGTCATAAAAAAATCCTCTCCGCTGTGTCAGAATAAATACTAGTATTTACGTACCGCTGTGCTCCTCTCTGTCTGAACTGACCCTTACACGCTACTAGCCATGAACCTACGTAAATCTTATACCTTTAAACGAGCAATTCTTGTATGTATATATGTATGTATATATATTTATTTATAAATTTCTGTGATCTCGAAAACGGCTCTAACGATTTCGCTGAAAATTTGTATATGGGGGTTTTCGGGGGTAAACAATCGATCTAGATTAGTTTTATGTTTGGGAAAACGCGTGTTTTCGAGTTTTCATGCGTTTTTCTTTCCACGCAGAATATGGTCGCTAATTTCGTCACGCCGCGACCGCTTTGATTTAGCTCAATGGTTAAGAATAGCGAGAGCGCTAGAAAGAGTGTTACGGGTTCGAATCCCACTCGGTGACTTACTTTTGTTTTTTTTTTATGTTTAAGTTTATATATTTTTTATTATTTTGCATTGTTTTTAGACAAGTTTAAAAAATTTAGTTAATGTTTGAGATAAAAATTTAGTTCATGTTTGAGATATCAATATACATTTCTCATAAATATGTCTTACATTTAACTATACTGATTACGTGAATAAGATTTATGCTTTCGAGTTTTTATTTTATTGAGACTTACGAAGCAATAGTGCAAAACGAAAAAAATTACCAATATTTTACCGATACAAATGTTAAATACAGTTTCTCGGATAGTTTTTGTGGCGCTATCTCTCGGATGCTATAAAAACTAACTACTACGTTACTAACTGCGTATTGACTTAAATTGAACCATAACTCACGAGCTGTGTGTGTGTCACGAGAAATTGACAATAGATGGCGTTACTCCGTGACAAATGCTGTAATATTGAGATTACGAATATGGAAAAAACAAACAAATTAATATGGATAACATCACATACATCGCTCTGATCCCAAAGTAAGTAGCTAAATCATTTTTGTTATTACCAATATTTACCGATACAAATTTTTTGTGGCGCCATCTCTTGGATAATGCTATAAAAACTAACTAATACGCCTCGCGCAAAAGCGTATTGAACTAAATTGAACCATAGCTCACGAGCTGTGTAATAAGAGAAATTGACAATAGATGGCGTGACTCCGTGACAAATGCTATAAGATTGAGATTACAAATATCGAAATGATATTCGTAATCTCAATCTGTGATGATCTCAAATCTTATACCTTTAAACGAGCAATTCTTGTATGTATATATGTATATATATATATTTATTTATAAATTTTTGTGATCTCGAAAACGGCTCTAACGATTTCGCAGAAAATTTGTATAGGGGGGTTTTCGGGGGTAAACAATCGATCTAGATTAGTTTTATGTTTGGGAAAACGCGTGTTTTCGAGTTTTCATGCGTTTTTCTTTCCAGGCAGAATATGGTCGCTAATTTCGTCGCGCCGCGACCGCGTTGATTTAGCTCAGTGGTTAAAGATAGCGACCGCTAGAAAGAGTGTTACGGGTTCGAATCCCACTCGGTGACTTACTTTTGTTTTTTTATGTTTAAGTTTATATTTATTTATTTATTTATTTTGCATTGTTTTTAGACAAGTTAAAAAAAATAGTCAATGTTTGAGATGTAACCGAGCAAAGCTCGGTCGCCCAGGTACTAAAAGTTTTATATGGTGTAATGTAAGTACTTGCCTAGGCCTATGCGGCTGCTACAAAAAATATATTTCCCGTAAACATGATTGTTGTAGCGCTGAGGAAAACATACTATGTATATACGTACGTTCTTAACATTGTACCTATATGTACGTAGGTACGCAGTAGAAGTTTAATCATTCAATGTAAACATAAAACAGTTTTTTTTATTATTTTCATTTAAATAAATATTTTTAAATAAAAATCTATTTTTGACTTACCAAAAATCTGTTTTATAAGTACTGTACCTAATGATAAAATTAAATATTACTTCTATAAGTGAAACTATTTTATTTCGAACATTGTATAAAAGGAGCAAACATTTTAGAGAAAAAAACAATATTAAGAAAGAGTAGGGCAGGTACATATGACTGTTAAAAAAATTGCCGACTGTAAAAAATCGCACCAACTTTAGAATATTTACATTAATAATGTAAAATATATGCTTAATAAATAACAGCTGCATACAGTTAATAAAAGACTAGAAGAAGAAATGTGAATCTCTCTATTGTATTTTTTAAATTTCCTAAAGCCGCATATTTTTTATGTAATTGTCAAGGTTATAGAACGTATCTTTATACACACAATAAACTGTCAAACCTATGTAAGATTCTACATTATAGCACAGACAGATCATGTGTTCGCAACATGAAACTTCGTAAATTGTAGAAAATACATGAATTTTCCGGGTGCTGCCCCCATTTTAAATAATAGCCCAAGATAACTCTTCAAACTATTTTATGTACTTTAAAGTGACAACGTCAAGCTTATTTAGCTTGGTTTAGCTAAAAATAGCCGATTTTTGCATGTGCGTAAAAACTATAAAATAAATTAAATTATAAACAGTAGTTCATAAAATATTTTGAAGTTTTGTCAAGGGCGTGTGGTCAGGACATAATTTTAAATGACATCTCCATTTCCTTTCAAATTATTTATTTTAAATTGGGAAGCACTGGACGGCGAAAAATTCAACGTAGTTTTTTATTTTTGCATTGTGATTATAATGTATTATAACTACCTACCTACTTCCTTCTTAGTTTGCCTAGTAAAATAAATCATCATCATTATCATTTCAGCCGCATGACGTCCACTGCGGGATAAAGTCCTTTCCCAAAGATTTCCAAAATTACCGATCTAGAGCGGCTTGCATCCAGCGCCTTCAATAAAATAAGTCTTCGACTAAAAAAACAAACAACCGATTTTGACAAAACTTCTATGGGACCACCATGCAAGTATACCTTTTCAAACGAAAAAGATCGGTCCAGAAGCTTTCGAATAATCGGTAAACATACATAAAAAAAGATTATGACGAATTGATAACATATTATACTGACATATAATTGGGCTCGGCCGCCTTACAAACTAGGATATATCCGGGAAACCCGGACGGATGGCAGCCCTAGCTTCGACTCGTGTATTGCCCCTTGGGAAATGTTTTCTATGTCCCATGATATACCTACTCGAATTGGGGATGAACGTGACAAATGGATTTTCTTTGAAATGGGCCTAAAAATGTACAGGCCAATAAAAATCTTACGAAGAAGGAAGATATTGAGCTACGCTATACCTTATCGCGAAAATAGTGAAATACAATCGGTAAGAAGCAAAGCGGCCCATAATGGAACCGGAACATAAAAAAAAACGACGGGTTGCACTCTGGGAGTGCCGGCAGAAGTGAAAACTTGAATATTAACGTTGTGCATTTTTGATATACGAAACAGCAGGCGCAGGCATACATTTTCGCCGCGCCGTAGAAAGAGAGGGGGATACTCCCTCTCCTACGCCGCGCCAGCTGTCTACTCTCCATCCGTCTTACGAATTTTCGATCAGGTCACGTGTCCTGACGCGAGTTTAACATTTTTTACCCATTCCAAAAAAAGTGCACAACGCCGCTAAAGAAGTTTTCACTTCAAAAACTAGGTTACATAGAGTGGACTCATATAGCATCGGTCAACTCGACCCCGTTTGCAATGATTTTGCATTCGGTTGGAATTGCCGCCACCTCGCATGAGTGGAAAGTTTCGCATTTTCGCCTGTTTTCACGAAATTAATTACTTTCTACCTTTATATATACGAACAAATCACACTTAATGAGCTAGCCCCAAAGTAAGTTCGAGACTTATGTTATGGGACTAATGGGTTGACTCAACGATACTATACTACTAAACATCTAAGACCCAGGTCAATCTGAAAAAGATCATTTTCCATCTAGATCTGACCAAGGATCGAACGCAGGACCTCCGGTGCGACAGCGTGGCAAGATGAACACTTGAGCCACTAGGCCACGGAGGTCGGTAAAAAATATGTAAAAAAAAAAAAACTAAATTGGCCATCGAAAATACTAACAGCAAGATTTTTATGGGAAATTGGTTGTAGGTAGGTCGTATTTCAAACACCTGATTATTGTTTAATGTATTATAATCTTACTAAATAGGTACCTAAATGATCATTCTACTTACATGTTAAAAAGTACGAAGGGTCTAAATCATCAAGTTAAATATTTAACTTTGGTAGGTTTATGTAAAACACCTAAAAACACACACTGTGAAATTGTTTTCCTGCAACTGGAAATTCCAAAACATGATGTTAAATCGTTATGGTACCATTCTTCACATTCGAAGAACATACTTACATAGTTATGTATGTACGGTACCTAAGTGAAGTTATTTATATAGGTAGATAATAAGACAGATCTTACGTAATTAATTGATTTATTTATTGTAACATATATTTAGAAACTAATCTATATCTATACATATAATAAAACATCTATACATATAATAAAACAGTAAAAAAGTGTGTCTGTACATTAAATATATTTCCAAAAAAAATATTGGGGGCGATGGAGACTTAGCAATAGAGTAAGAATTTAAAAAAAAATGTCTGTCTGTTTGTCTGTATGTCTGTTTGTCTGTTTGTACACGCTAATCTCCGGAAATTCTGGACAGATTCGAATGAAACTTTTTTTGTTATATAGCTATTAAGCCTGGGCAACATACAGGGTATAAATGATTTTGGAAAATGGAACGCCTGATGCAGAACCTTAATGGTCCAGCTAAACTATAAGAGATATAAAAATGCCGCCTTAGTAAAAGTTGTTCAGCTTGATGAGCATTTTCTAGAGGCATAAAGTCCACGCGAACGAAGTCGCGGGCTTCGGCTAGTTAGTAAATAAACGTGGCCACCGTTTACACTTTTGTGTAATAAAGTTGAATAAATAAATCACACAAATTTTATAAGACAACAGTTTGTGAGTGAGTGTGACACGTGTATGTTTTTTACTTCTTCACGCGCAAACGGCTGGACCAATTTTGATAAAATTTGTTATGGACGAAGCTGACACCCTGGATTAACATATAGGCTACTTTAGGCGCGGCTATCACAGCTAGTAAGTCTTTAAAAGTGTATCTATCGAGTGTTGTGACTGGCAGCTACCGACAATAGGTGTCCCTTCATAATTCATGAGACATGTTGAAGGGCTGACAGTACTTGGGTAAATGTTACGTAGGTTGGAAATAGCCCAGTGGCATGATTGCCGCTTACTTTTGACCTTTACGAAACTGTTACCTAATAAAACTAGTTTATGTTATAATGTCGTGCCGTGCGTATCCGAAAAAAGTGAGTACGATTCAAAGGGCTTTACTCTACGTAGGGCAAAATATATTTTAGTGTTGAATACACTGTTTGATCAAAGTTTACAGAAGTAATTATATATAATAGCTGCCGCCCGCGACTTCGTCCGCGTAGATTATACATAGCATTTTTATTTCACGTTCTGGAAATAACAGCAATAATTCTCAGTAGATCCACACTGTCAAACCTTGGATCTACAGAGAAAAAAATATCTCACTAGATCCGTAATGGATCTGGACATTGGATCTACTGAGATTGAAGGAAATGTTTGATCCCCGACAATAAAGAGCCTAGGGGTGTTATACGTTTGATAATGTCTGTCTGTCTATAGCGCACGAACGGATGGACCATTCCGATGATAAAAGCTAGTTTCCTTGCGGTGGTTCTAAGCTATGCGTGATGGAAATCGGTTCGGCCGTTAAAAAGTTAATGGAGGTTAACGCTTGAAATCGTTTGTAGTTTGTCTGGTAAATAATAGATGGCGCTACGGATATTAGTTCTATTATTTGGATGTTTATCTAGATATGGTATCGTTGAGTTAGTACCCCATAACACAAGTCTCGAACTTACTTTGGGGCAAGCTCAATCAGTGTAATTTGTCCCTATATATTTATATTTATTTAGTTCCTCCGCTCACCACTAGATGGCGTTTATATATAAAACTATTGAAAGTCGGTGTTTTTTTAATTTGCCTGGAAAATAAACTTGTAATTAAAAGATTTGACGAACGTAAGGTTATTTTTATTGAAAAAGATTTTTCCGCTACCTTGTTTCATCGGTGCCAACAAACAAAAGGTCCACAATACATGTGCATACAAAATCGCGCATTAATTCACATACCTACTTATTAGCAGGTGTTCTTGTTGGACGTTGGCGAAGCTTACGTGTTTGCTGGGAAATAGTTTAATGCGAAACTTTGACAGGTTACCTGAAACTAGGCACTGGGTACTAGATTTAGTTACTAAAACTATGTCACTACAGTTTGGAAGTTAGAGCAAGACTTAAGTGTCGTGACAACTCGACTCAAAACGACTAGTATGGCACCAATAATAAACCCAGATAAAGATTTAGTTACTAAAACTACGTCTCTACAGTTTTGAAGTTAGAGCAAGACTCGAGTGGCGTGACCACATGAATCCAAAAACTAGCATGTCACCATTAATAAACCCAGATAAAAATTTAGTTACTAAAACTAAGTCACTGCAGTTTTAAAGTTAGACCCAGACTCGAGTGTCGTGACCACTCAACTCCAATTACTCCAAAAACTAGCATGTCACCATTAATAAACCCAGAGAAGATTTAGTTACTAAAATTACGTCACTACAGTTTTGAAGTTAGAGCAAGACTCGTCGAGCGTCGTGACCACTCGACTCCAAACAATTAGCATGGCACCATTGATAAACCCAGATATAGTTAATATCGAGCACATATCGACTGACGGACTAGTGCCATCCTGCTCGATCACCATCATCATCATCTTCACGTATTCCCGGTTGCATCCTCAGCGGTAACGCTTCAGAGCCCGGGCTCATGCCATTTCACTCATTATTACTACGTTAAGCAAAATAGTGATATATGTATTACGCTGTCGTCAGTGCCGCAGTTTAGTACGACACGAGTTCCTACTAATACGCAAAACTTGCGTGTGTAAGAAAATTTAAACAAACAGAAATCGCAAGACGAAGTCACTGAACCTGGGCCTTTTAAAATTAGCCCCTTTGATTGCGTAATGAGGAACAGAAAGGATTGGGATTTCGATAACGGCGTACTTTACTGTTCAGCATAGCCCTGGGTGATACGAAAGGGATGCGGCCCCCCCACTTATTAACAATTTTATTTACTACTGAATCTACACTATGTCTGTCACATATCATGAAGTTTAAAGACAGATCAGTAACTAGAGTTATCGGCAACCAAACATACATATACTCTTTAAAGTTTTAAAGTCCAGATTGTTCAAGTAGACGTCGCCCGCTCGTTCATAAAAACACGGTAAGTAATTTACTTCTTTAAGAAGCTCATTCTTTTAATGAATCTGACAGAAAAAATTGCATTCTTAAAATCGGTACTACATAACTAAAGTGATTTGTGAATAAGAGTGCAGATTATTTATAAATGCGGTGGTTACTGCCTATGCTAAAATTGATAGTAAAAAAATGGTAGTAGTGTGGAGACAAGAGCTGTTACTATTGCCAGATTTCAAGTATAAAAATATTACCGAACTCTACGTGCATCATCTCTCGCCACTAAGTTCTATGCAATCAGTATTACAGTAGAAGCTGACACCTTGGATTAACACACAGGCTACTTTTTCCGTGGGGCGCACTTAGTAGAATCATAAATCACAATATTAGAGTTTCTTCCAACTTTTGCATCAACTTAACCTCCGCTTCGACGCGTAACTTTTGGATCCGCGATTCCCTAGGTGCACAAGACCTTTTATGTACAATACAATGCAGGGAAAACCTCCTCTTAGTATAGGTACTTACTTATTAATTCTATGTGTAGGTTGGACACATCGCCTTGCTCCTTAACGAATAGGCCCAGGGAGCTTAATCTCAAGATACGTCTTTGGATTTAGGTAGTCGCGAAGGCCGATCCGGAATAAATTGAAACGTTCGGAACACTGAATCTGTTCCGAGTGCCTTGACCTGCGACTATCTGGTCGTCGGATCTGGTCAGACGCACGCAACCAGCAATCATTGTTCGTTAGTTTTTAATCAGTAGCTTCTAAATGAGGATTTTTAGGGTTTCTTCCCAAAGGGCCCCAATTATTAAGACTGCTGTCCGCTCGTCCATCTGTCTGTCTGTCACAAGGCTGTACGTATAGCTAGACAGTTGAAATTTTCCCAGATGGTTTAAGTAGGTGACGAATCGACTATAGTGACGAATGTACAATATTTATTTCTGATGCCGCTATAACAAAAAAAAAACGGAATAAAATAAATATTTAAGTGAGTCCCATATAACAAACGTGGTATGCATACGTACGTACATTAGATAATGTATGGAACCCTTCGTCTAGGCGTCTTCGAATAATCGGTAAACATATTTAAAAAAGATTTGATTTGGAAGTCTGTTAAAAATGTATCTCTATTAGTATAAATGTTAGCAACAACGTGATTGTGTTATTATTTTATTTGATAGGTGCGTCATTAGCAGTCTGCTTGTTGATGCTTGGTAGAACGACTGCAAAATTTCAGAATTTGATGTATAGATTGTGTTAATATTTATTAACAGATAAATATCTAATATAAAAATTATTAACACAGGCTAGCTTCATGACCGCAAAGTGTTTAACATGAATAGTGAAACAATAAAGACTTCATAAATATGAAACAAAAGTTTACTAATGTCCTATCAATGTCCGTTGAATTCAGAATAAGGATTCTAAAGAGTTTTATTGCAGACGCTTCTCAGGGATCTCGAACTAATTTATGCTCAGTCACGTATCAGCCTGCATATATATTCCTTTTATTTTCTTACCACTATCCTCCACTTATTGTTATTTACATACATTATGTTATTCACATGAGAGGTCTTCAAAAGAGCACTAAAAGGTTGTTCGTGATTCGGGGTTGACAATTGAAATCGTAAACAAAGGGATGGATGTCGTGGCACACCCACAGAGAACGAAGTTCCTTACTGCGTAAACGAAAGCTTTATTAAGTCTATGTTTTGTAAAATAAGAATTTAAAAAATAATTTAAAGATGCCATCTTGCCCTAGGCTTTAGCCTTCTCAGGCAATAAGTAAATTCGCCACTCCCAATAAAGAACATTAGTTCTGAAAATTCGAACAAGAAAAGAACATCTATGTAGTAGGTAGCCCAAGGGTTTTAAACTGTTTCCCCAGAAATTTGAGCCCAGTGTTCATTGCTTCCAAACCAAAGTCCCATTATTAACAGTAAGAAACGTAGGGCGTGGGTTTATTGTAACCAGGTGGCTGTCTAGTTATTTATACCCCTGCTAGCTTTAAAAGGCACTTATAAGGGAATATTTCGTTTTTGGTTGAAAAATAATATAAAAAAATAAGACCAACATGATGAGAGATAGATATAGAGAGATGAGAGAGGATCTTTCCCCCTTTATTTCTCCCTCTTTAATCTATCTGTAACTTTGTCCACCTTCATTATCATCCCAGCCCTTCTTTCACTCACCGCAGAGCATAGGCCTCTCTTCGTCGACGCCACCTCATCTCGGTCCTGTCCTTTCTTCTTTATATGCAAGATATAAATTCTAGACCATACCTGACCTAAATAATGAACGTTCAAAACAATTTTCAGAAATGGCCAACTCACATGACTCAGCTTTCCCGAACAAACAAAAATTCATCTACCATAAAGCCTCGCTGGAAAATAACGAAGGACGTGTAAGTGGGGGCTCGTAACGTGACGTCAGATTGACTCGTGTTCTCAGAAAGCCTATGACTACTACCATTCCGATAATAAGTGACAATTCGGAGGCGAGGGTCGGGGAAAGTGATAAACAAATTAGTGCGGCGGCTTTGGAAAACAACGTTTTTTTTTGAGACTCCGTCTATACAACGTGAAAGGGACATATCCGTAATAAATCAAACCACGTACTAAACTACATCACTACAGTATAACGATAATAACAGTCAAAACTAAAAAAATGACATTTCCATCCAAAAGTATGCAGCCCAGGCAATTTGTACGATAGTGACGTTTTTTTTTTGTTTTGTCTGGTATTTTATTATTATTATACTTTAGTGATCTAGTATAGCCCGTGGTTCGATTTATTACGGGTATAACCCTTCCACGTTGTATATGCTAACTTTCCACGCGTATTGTGGTTTGGAAGATAAGAAAATACAAATAGTAGCTACTTCCGGCGCAGACCGCAAGTGCCAACAGGGATGTGGACTGGGTAAAATATATATTTATTATTTTATTGAGTCTGTACAACTAGATTATCCAAAAATAATGAACCCATATTTTTTCGTTTAGCAATGTATTAAAAATTCACAAAGATACAGCGCATCGAAGTTATGGAGTGGGGGCGATTTACGTCACCTGGTGAAAATCGTACCTGATCGTGACGTCACAATGAGCATTCGTCATAAATTGCTAGTCAGAAAAAAAATACGTATACCATACTTTTCTTTATCTATACCTAATGAGCCTATGCTCAGCAGTGGGCGGGAGAACGGTTGAGATGATGATGATGATGACGACCTAAACAGTCAATTTTTTTAATCCTCGTCCGTATTGAAGGATTTGGCGAGAATCTGAATCCCGGTAAATGCGGTGCGGCTAGCAACCGATGCAATGTGATAGACAGAGGTGAACTCGTGAAGCCACAAGACCTAAAGGCCACTCTTAGCGTGTGGGTGGGTGTTAAAGTCACCTTCGCGGCAAACAAGTTTATTTGCAAATTAAAATAATCAGCCAAGTGTGTGTCGGGTCACGTACAGTGTAGGGTTCCGTAGTTGCAAATGCCGATTTTGAGATATTGAGTTCCGCCACTAAAAACGTCTAAAACTATTTTTTTCAAAATTTTCCTTTTCCAAGTACATTTTATAAGTTTGTCACTTATACATATATTATATATACTTCAGGACATGGCGTGGCCCTATTCTACTCTGCCGAAAAAGCACATGGCAAATCCACCCTTATTTTTGGCGGGGGTTGAAAATGCTACCAATAAATCAATATAAAGTATTTTCATCGTAAATCGTAACTAATAAGTGTAATTCTAGGCTCTGTCTTCTCCGTCACGGACGAACACCTGGTATCGTATGACCGTTGGTATCTATATATTTGAAAGCATTTAGTTACGGAAATCATAAATCAAAGCTTCCAAATAAAACATGTAAGAAAATATTTGAGCCAAATGTTACTCTAAAATCAGCATTAAAAAGTAAAACTTTTGATAAAAAGGCATAAGGAGAATCAGGGATAATAAATAATAGAAACCAACAAGATAACTTGGCCAAGTGAGAAAATGAAAGTTGACTTGACAGGCGAAATTTAACACGAGACAAAGATAATAATTTACAAACAAAATTCAGAATATCAGAATACACTGTTACTTCGCAAAACTCGACAAGTTATAATGAAGATCAAATTATGTTGATAATGGTACAGTAAATCACAAAAGATGATAAAAATAGAGTCAGTAAATTTTACCATTCAATAAAAAATTTGTAAAAAAAAACCACGAGTAGAATTTCATTCACTCCACGATTTCTCACGTCTAGGTTTATTTTTCGTGTGTGTAAGTGGCCAATATTGGTGTCAGATTTTTCAGACTGCCTAAAGTCATCTGACATAGCTTGACGACTGATAATGATGACAGCCGGGACGGCTTGTCCCTTCCGAAGCATGGAGGAGCTCGAGAATTTCGTATACCACTTGTGGTCACTCATCTAAGTGTGGACTACGCTTGGTGTCGCTTTACTTGCGAAAGCGTTAGTAATGCGCACTCCTGCCACTCCTCATCATATCACCCACATGAAGTCCGCTGCTGGACATAGGCCTCTCCCAAGTATTTCCAAAACGACCGATCGGGAGCACCATCTAAGCTATAGTTATGTAATTCTTTTCTACCGTGCGTGACTAGAATCACCGCGACGAATCATCATCTGTGAAGATAATTCGTCGCTATTCGTTGTATTACTTCACGCATTCGAAGAAAGCGTACCTTTATTGCTTCCCTCCATTCTCTAAAATAAGTTTTTATTGGTATGGCCGATGCCACGAAGACTGCGAATTGGACTATGTCACGCGCTATTTAGTGCAAGTATCAATAAAATTAAATTGATTTTAATAATCTACATCTGTCGCTGACTGTACCGTTCATAATACCGCTTTATTCAACGTTAGTTTACTTCATTATAGCCTCCTCTCTGAACGTTTTTAATTTTTTAAGCGGTGACAAGTTCATGATTTACGATGGTTTTAAACGAAATTAATTCATCTGACTTGAGCTTTTTCCTTGATTTTGGTAGAAAGCCAAGGACTTTGTCACTAGCTGCATGCTAGTATTTTAAATATTACAGTAGTATAAGGTATGTTTTTTGTTGGACCTAATCGTACCTTCTCATATTTATCTGAATTTTAACCAACTTTATTTCACAGATATAGTTGTATTTCTTTATGACATATGATAAGGATATCCATCTTACTTAGACATCAAAACCGTTATTAGGGTAGCTTAACTACCTCCACTACAGTTAAGTAATGATGTCTGATTAACATAACTGACTGTAATATTTATATTTAACTCTTAATAAGTACCTACTTACATGACCTTTTTACAATCAAGTATCTATGTTCAAAGAATGAAATAAAAACCACCCGAGCCTAATCGCTAACTCGCAGGCAATTTATCAGTAAATCGATCCCACAGAGGCCTTTCATTTCGGCGCCGATTGTAAGTACCTCGCGTTTTAATCGATTCTTCAACCAAGTGGTAATCAAATCGATTCAGAGCTCAGACCGATATCTGGCTCCGGACTCAATTGGAACAACATGTTCTACGTTTGGTTTGAATATTATTAATTATTATGGCTTAGTTGTCATTCGAATAAGGATCTCTTCATCTCTGGCTAGAAGCGAAAAGGCGATAAGTACATTATTTGCCTCTTTCATACTAATAAAGACTTTTTTTAAAGAAGATGAAAGAATTACGAAAGCACAATTAACCAGCTTAACTAAGACACATCGAACTCCCAACTCGATCGAAGAAGGTGTTTAGGTGTTTTGTTCTTAACTACTAGTTCACTCAAAGTTTATCGACAAAAATACTGCTGAACTAAAACAATTTAAACTAACACACCTTCGACGGTGTCGAAGTTTGACGTGCAATCCTTAATGCCACGGAAGTAAGAATAACTAAACTTGGATGCGTCAATAAAAAGCATGATAAGGATATGACATATTATCGGTTTTTTGGAACGAAGTTACTTATCGCGCGTTGCGAAAGGGGGCTAGACGGAAAAAATTAAGACCAAAAGTTGTAACGACACTTCTTGCTATAGTTGTAAGCCGTGCGGCGTGCGCGTGTTTCTCTCTCTCTCTTATAGAAAGCAAGCCAGTTAGTTAATATAAGATTATTACAAATCCTCCACTAATTAATCGAAAGGAACTTCGTTCCATCCGGGTGTCCCTTGACACCTCTCAAGTATTTCTTTTACTTTTCGTTTACTTACAGTGTTCAAGAAAGGAGCTAACCAATGCGACTGAAGAAAATAATTATGTTTATATTACAACAAACAGTTTAATGACAGCACAAAACTTTGTGCTTGATTGACTGGTTCAAATTGAGTGCAATAAAATGGTACCAGTGCTAATGCAATCGTAGAAATATATTCCACCTCAACTGTTGAGTGACGTGTAACAACTTCAGGATCGCAGCAATTTTAGGAGCATACTCATGTCTTTACAAAAGTCTGTGTCTGATCTTATTGATTCTGTCTATTTAGTGACTTTGCATTACCATTCCTACCCATCGCTTTAAAAACAAAATTATTTCTCTTCCTTGTCACTATAGGTAATAATTAAAACATTTTTTTTTATTACTATTACTTTAAGTAGACTACTTTTAAGTAATTAAACATGACTTATATAAAATGCAATAAATATTTTTAAAGCATAATTAAAACTTTCTTTGTCACTTTTATGCTCGTTGTGTGTGCTGCCATCTCTGTGAGAGCAGCTGGTACTAATTTTATTTCTTTATTTCTTTATTTCTTTATTTTCGCTTACATGCACTCATACATACATGGTTAGTAGGTTAATAAGTACATGAACCCTGACAGGGTGTTGCGAACTAAAAGTATGTTGAGTTGAGTTTATATAATAATAGTGGTTTTAGATTCAGGATATGTCAAAAATTGTTAGTGATTACATTGAATGTCAGCAGAGATACATAGAATTTTTTTGTTATAATAATTGTCGTTCATTTCAGTTAAGTTTGATTACATTTTAATTTAATTTTAATGAGGTGTAGTTTTTGTAAATCCGAACATTCAAAATATCTTAACAATAATATTGCAATAAAAAAAAAATTTAAAAGAGGAAAAGAGGAAAATAAAATTTTCTATTTACTACCAGTTTTGCCTACTTACGGACCCTCCATAGTTTCTATGGCGTTGGGTATCCTGTAACGTTAGTAAGTATACTAACTTTGATGACCTCCGTCCGTCCTCCGAGCGTAGTGGTCACCATACTAGTCCGCCACCAGCCACCACACAAAAAGTAAGTAAACACAGGTTCCGTGTTTGCTTTGGGGCTAGCTCAATCTGCGTAATTTGTCCCTATATATTTATTTATCATTACAAACTCCCTGTAACGCATCCACTGCTGGCTGTGTTTTTCACATCTTTCGTCTATGTATCGGTCCGTTTCGATCGGCACAAGACAAGCGATGTCAACGGCCGGACGCTGGAC
Source organism: Acrobasis consociella (assembly GCA_963555685.1). Taxonomy (NCBI): domain Eukaryota; kingdom Metazoa; phylum Arthropoda; class Insecta; order Lepidoptera; family Pyralidae; genus Acrobasis; species Acrobasis consociella. The sequence goes on from OY743118.1 coordinate 4,890,235, forward strand.
GATGACCGCCTGACGGAAACGCAGGTACCAGGCGAATGGTATCCACATCTTGGGCCTAATATTAAAAAGATTGGGTAATATTGGCGCCATAAAGTTACAGGTGTAATCAACTTTCTAAAGTAAGGTTCAAAGGCTTGTCAAGTAATTTTGAAAAAGATCTGATTCGCAAACTGTTTAGAGGAATAACCTCTAGGAGAAGCTTTCTCTAATCAGATTTTAAAATAAGGTCTTACTTTAGATATTTGCAAAAATCCCATTGATCCTTCATTTTCAAGCAAGGTCAAGCTTATTTGAGGAAGTGATGTCACGATGAAATTGTCTATATTTTTGATTAAAGGCACCTTTAACACTTTTTTTTTCAGTTGACGAGCTAATTGTAATCAGTGAACACCCATCCATCGATAATTAAAGTTGCTCGTCGTGCGAAGTTTAGAAGAACAGTTTAATTGATTTGACTGATGTATGATATGAACGCAATGAATGAATTGAATTTAAAGGTTCCCTTTGTCGTCTTATCTTATACGACATCCACATGAATAGATGATGCGTGGTATTTATTATTCTAGGCCGAAAACCACACAAGACGACAAAAATCCTAAATAAACAAACATTAATCTCCTTTCTAAGAAAGTTGCGAAGAACGCAGGTAAGTACAGGTAAGTACCTGCAATATGAACGATGCACGATTGATGGCACTAAAAACATTTTTCTTGAGTAGGTGTGACAGGTGATTGATGCAACCCATGCGTGTTTTATGCAGTCTCATGGGGCGTCTTTAGTGTTATTCTTAGACACCATCACTGGTTTGTTAAAAACACAAATTAAGTAAGCTTTGCTGAAAATCGAAGATTGCCAGCCATATTTACATAGTTACACATAGATGCCCATTTATTGAAAAACTTCTATTTTCACGGTTTCCTTACGACTACACTGTGCTGGTAAACCTCATGTATAGGAATGTTCAAAGAGGGCGAGAATATAGATTTTTTATATGCGTATAAAAAAATAAAAACTGCGTATTTTGACAATAAAAGATATCTATTACCGATCTAAATTTTTAGTCTTAAAACTTAATCTTAACGAGACTACAAAATACAAAGTAATCAACACTGGTTTACCTCAGTCTCCCTAAAATAACTGCTTGAAAACGAATCAAACTATTACAATCACTAACCTTGCCACATTTACTGCATTAAGTTCTACTTAAAATAATACACATTATGTGTAAGTCTCGCCCTGACACAGATATAAGGTATCCGAACCGCACTTATATCAATCGTATATACAACATTTGCGCGTTTTTACTCAATAACACAGGGCGGCAATACTTGTGGGGCGGCAAACGTATTCTTTACTTAGTTATCGTTGAAAGAACATAATAATAATAATAAATTAAAGAGCGTAAATGCAACCCATAATTTTTTTTTGCCCTGAGACAACGAGCGGTGGGAAATTAGCGAAAAATCAAAGCTCATTTTTTTTTTAAAGAGGTTGGGAAAAGGTTTATACATTTAACGCTTTCGTAGTCGTTGGAGTCATAATCTCTCATACTAATTGTATTATGTCTTATACTAATTTAAAAAAATCACAGCAATAGTTTATATAACCACAGAATAAGCCTTCTAGTACTCACGTAATATAATGAAGTTTAAAGAAAACTATCAGAGCTAAGTAGGATTTCCAAATTAAAAAGTTATAGGCGGTCATCTTATAAAATGTACTTGGAAAAGGATCATAAAAACTCAATAGAAGAATTCGTTTTTGAACGTGAACTCAAAGTCGGTATTCATAACTACGGGACCCTACACTGCGCGTGGGCCGACACGGACAAACAAGGCTGGTTTCTGTAGCTATGATTACTAAAAGGTGAGCTCTGTGCCTGTTATTTTAAGAATACAAGCCCTTCGCTGCTACCCCTTAACTACAGTGAAAGACATTCTAAGATGATGAGACGCCAATCATCATTTCAGCCGCATAACGTGTACTGCTAGACATAGGCCTCTCCCAAAGATTTCCAAAAAGACGCCAATCAGCAGGCCCTTTAATCTGCGGATACAATAAAATAAAAAATCCGACCTAAAACTAGCTGTTGGTTTAAGTAAAGCCTGGGGTGTCAAATGTTATTAGACTATACAGGCGTCAAAGCTAAAAATACGCTACTGAATCTGTAATATTACACTTGATCAAACCTGGCCAGCTATTGTTTTGTATTCAATTCTAATTAAGTAGGTCAGGTTAAGATGTCAATGTTTTTGTCAATTATTGCGTAATGTCCGGTCATTATAAAATGTGGTTTTTGGTCAAATTAACACTTGTTATTTTAGGAACTAATTAGAGCTAAGAAATTTACCGAACAGGAGGAGTATTGAGTATAAAATCACAAGTCACACCTAGTGAGGATCTTGCCTTGCAGACGCACAACATAACCAGCAATCTATACATATAATAAAAGAGTAAAAAAAGTGTGTCTGTACATTAAATATATTTCCAAAAAAAATATTGGGGGCGATGGAGACGTAGTAATAGAGTAAGAATTTAAAAAAAAATGTTTGTCTGTTTGTCTGTTTGTACACGCTAATCTCTGGAAATACTGGACGGATTCGAATGAAACTTTTTGTTATATAGCTACTAAGCCTGGGCAACATATAGGGTACAAATGATTTTGGAAAATGGGACGCCTGATGCAGAACCATAATGGTCCAGCTAAACTATAAGAGATATAAAAATGCCGCCTTAGTAAAAGTTGTTCAGCCTGATGAGCATTTTCTAGAGACATAAAGTCCATGCGAACGAAGTCGCGGGCTTCGGCTAGTACCTAATAAACCGCTTGGGCATCAGTGCTTCTATTACTAGCTATTATTATTGTAGTTATTTTATATTATATATTATTGTAGTGGGAGCGAGGTTATATGCTCGACCGCCACAAAGGGAAGATCTTTCCTCCAGGCATGGTGTTGAGTAGGGAACCGTGGCTCTGACGATATATCGTCGGAGGTTGTATAATATATAGTTAGTTGCAACCAGAACTCTGAGTTCGATATGTGGATACTGCTGGCAATCTCGTATGCTTCTTGTGAATTAGTGGCGTAGAGGTCGCCACACTATGTTCTTGTCCGTGGAGTATCATCCATTTTGCTCGATCTTCCGCCCAATGTTTGACTTCCCTATACGATACTACTTCTGCCTTTTCTATAGCTGCTATACTGTCACTAAAATCCTTACTGCTTTTCTATATGATACTACTTCTGCCTTTTCTATAGCTGCTATACTGTCCCTAAAATCTTTACTGCTTTCTGCATACTTAAATCACGAATCTCAATTATTATAAGACCCCTTACTGCTCAGCATCTATAAACATGATATATATTCTTACGAGAACTTTAAAAAAAATATTGATTCCTGCTTCAAAAACGAATAGTAAGTACTTAGCTACTTTTATTAACTTTATTTCATTGTCTGATTTCAAGCTCTGCCGAGACTCAGGGCCTTAGGTTTAGTGGAAATATATTTAAATAATAGCGAGATTCGAAGCTCGTAAAAGCTAAGTAAAAGGGTCTTTAAAACTGAATTCATTAAGACGATACCTCCGCAAAAAAGGTTGTGTTGAGTCTAATTTATCTCGCAAAGTATTTGAAATATAAATTTGAAATTTAAGGATATGATTTTTTACTCTTTTCTTAGTTTATTGATAAGATGAAAACATGATTGAAAAGAAAAATCTCGATAGAAATATTTTTCGAAATATGGTCTTACTTAGCAAACTTGTCAATATTATCGCTCGAATAGGACGACTTAAAAGAAACCGTTTGAACTATAAGTAAGATTTTCAGACATTTTTAATAATAACAAGATGAAATTTTGATTGATCATTTAATTTTGCTGTAAATTATTAATAAAGGTTTTGGCGGTTACGACCTATTCGTTCGTGTGGATTGGAACCCCAATTGAACACACCCACCGTATACCTCTCTCGGCCCCACGCGCGTCAACTCGCCGAGCGCTATCTCTTGCTCAGTCTGCGTATGGATTCCTTGGACGTAAGACCTGTGCCAGTCGTCCGCACATCCCAACGTTTCGAATGATCGATCTTTTATTTGTAAAAATTAAGTTTTAGGACCAACGCAGACGACAGACTAATCCGAGCCGCACTTTTTGGTCTGTGAAAATAGAACCCTATTTTCACTTACTGTTTTACATTGTGATTGTGTACATAAGTATAATAATAATAGGTAAAATAGAAAACGGGAACATTCCTGATTTCTCAAGGAAAAAGCAAGCCTGATGAGACAAAAATTTAATAGATGGTAAGTACTTACCTACCTCAATGTTTCTAAATAAGTGGCTTATATTGATAAAATATGTAAAGTTTGTAAGAAAGGGAGTAGGTATGTCAATAAGTGCCTACCAATCTTACTGACTAGTCAAAATATAGGTACCTACTAGGTATAAGTTGTATCATACTGAGATGGCACCGTACTGTCCTACTTTCAAACCATAATTACCTACTTATGCTATTTTCATACGTATCTACCTTTTTGTCTTATTCTACTGTTACAAGTTACAACTTATTCTACCCAACTAACATTTTGGATAATATGCACCTACCGAATAACTTCGAAGTAAATCCGCTAATATAAAAGTACTACTGTTTTCAGGCCAAAAAAAATCCTCTTTTATCAGAGTTTGATGACTCTTTGTCCGCGTCGACGCCGCCGCAAGAAGAACAAGGAGGTGTAATTGATATGGAGTCGGATTTACAAATTATGGATCTGGACAATCAAAATATTTCGTCAGGATCACTACAGGTGGAATGGAAAGGTGTGTATTTTAAATAGAACTTAATAGAATACATACTTTCAAATATGACAATATTTTAAGTTATTTTTTAATCTCGTAAACGGGCATTTCGTCTGGTCGCAGATAGACGGACGGACGGACAGACAGACAGTAAGAGGGGTGTTATAAGTTTGATGCCGATGTCTGTTTGTCTGTGACATCGAAGTTCTTTCAGTATTGCGGTCTGAAATTACCTTTATCTATATAGTTTTGCATATGTATACCTAATAGCATGTAATAAAAATTACAATATGGTATTTATTTCAGGATGAATTTAATGAAAATATTTCTGGACATCGTATAGTAAACATCAAGTACTTCTTTAAAGAATTAAAGAAAATAGCCACCAGTCGCTTTGTGATTGTGGGTTAAATACCATCAATATTGTATCAGAAAAATGTAAGGGAATAACATCGAATTGCTTTTTATCATGCTCCATTTGCAACGAACAATTTACAATAAAAAATACATTGGAGGATGTTAATAAAGATGGAGTAGCAGGAGCTATGGTAGCAGGTTGTGGTCACCCCCAACTCAAACAAATTAGTGCCTGCCTCCTTAGATATACCAATTATGTCTGAGCGCATTTACAACCGTGCACATGACAAAATATGCGAAAACTGGGGGACCACAGCTTAGGACGAAATGAAAAAAGCTGGAGAAAGAGAAAAAGCTGCCGCGATTGAAGAGGGTAAAATAGATAAAAATGGCAATGCCATAATTGATGTTATACTGGATGGTTGCTGGTGAAAGAGACTCTTGAGAGAAATATTAATTATTATTGTTATTATGCTATTTTTATTGTTTATGTTTAGCAATATATCTATGAAAAATTGTTTTATATTTTTATTTTGTACACCGATATATATTTAAAAATACATTGAAACTATTTACCGATTTATACTGAATATTTTTCTTTTACATATTCCATACCTATGTTTTAATGTGTGCAACTTTCCCCAAAGACCTTATTATTGTATCGAAATATATAAAAACAATATTTTCTGATCAGCCGACCGGTCAATTTGTAACTATATTTATATACTACCCGCGACTTCGTTCGCGTGGACTTTATGTCTCTGGAAAATGCTCATCAGGCTAAACAACTTTTATTAAGGCGGCATTTTTATATCTCTTATAGTTTAGCTGGACCATTATGGTTCTGCATCAGGCGTTCCATTTCCCAAAATCATTTATACCCTATATGTTGCCCAGGCTTAATAGCTATATAACAAAAAAAGTTTCGTTCGAATCCGTCCAGTATTTCCGGAGATAAGCGTGTACAAACAGACAAACATATAAACAGACAAACAGACAGTTTTTTTTTTAAATTCTTACTCTATTACGTCTCCATCGCCCCCAATATTTTTTTTGGAAATATATTTAATGTACAGACACACTTTTTTTACTGTTTTATTATTATATATGTATAGATATAGATATAGATAGATTTTGTCTTTTGATTTCTTGGCGAAAGTAACATAAAAGTTGTTAACTTTATTGTATGAAAAAAATACCATACATAAAGATCATAGTAACTAGATGACGTGACTACTTCGATTTGTTTGAGAACGTTATTTTTTTCGTATTTCAATATACATGTACTGCTAGAAGTTGTTCAAAATGATGGACCGAATCACCTCTTTTAACATATTTGTATCTACTGAATTAAAAATATTATTGTAAACATATCTATCTGCTATCTCCATACGTTCTAAGCTCCCGAGTTCATGAACATGTTCTCGGGAGTGCGCGTAAAAATAATATCAAGGAAAGCGCCCCCTCGCGCAATCGACACGATACGTCTAGCTCCGCCCACAAATGAGGTACATGAATTTTGTGGTATCGTCTTAAGGCTATAAAAGACAAACTTGGTCCGACTACGCCTAAAACTTTTTCTATTTATCAAATGGTTATAGGATTAACTAATGACGGTCTACCCTAACTACAAAATTATGAACTAGTTTCCAATGAGTCATATCAAATAATTACTGTTCATTAATGTTAAAAACAATTACTTCTATGTAAATTGTATAAATAAATTGGAATAACTAGCTGAATCTTTTTTATATGTATAAAAGACAACATTGCAAACAAGTACAATACAAAAACGGTATTTTTATTTATTTTCAGAAAACGATATGAATAAATTATTATGGGTTAAATGAGAATCTCCTATTGTGAGCCACCTTAGCTGCTCATGGGAAATGTGGGAAACAAATGTATAGTCATGCCGCCTCCGTCGGGGCGCAGCAGGCGTGGTAGACCCAAGAAGTGATGTCTTGACGTCGACTAGGATGATATGCGTGCTAATCGTCTTACAACCAAGGATGCTCAAGACCGTGCGAAGTAGAGAAGAAAAAGCCAGAAAGTGGACCCTGGGCTCCGCAGTATAATACAGCTGAGGATGCAACTATACGCTGAGATTAGAAAGAGAGAATCTTCACTTATACAAGGTCTAACAAAATACACTGAAACTATTTTAAGGATGAATTCAGTCCATGATATTGAATAACTTTTCCAAAGGAACATATAATAAACGAAATATGAAAAATATTTTGTTGACTTTCCATACAAACTCGGATTAGCTGATCGGTCAACTTTATGAGAGGCCTAAAATTACTTTTCATATTTAGATATAGGTATGTTCCTTGGGGAAAGTTGTTTCACTGTTAAATTCACCCTTTAACATAGTTTCAGTATAATTTGTTAGTCCGTCCGTATATTAGTAAGTACTTACATTTAGCTTAGCCATATTGATAATAAGGCTATATAGTATAGGCGTCTATAGCAATGTCAAATTAATTTGTTGGTACGACCTTTTACTACGACTTACGACTCTCTCAACATATTATTACTAAAACGTCTGTTTAATATTTAAGGGACTTCGACGAAAAAAGTAACAGCTTCATGAATAATTTGAAAATACTTGAAAATAGTTTGTGTAATGGAATTCTATGATACGGCTCCAAAGCGGCTCGGCTTTGATCTATCTCGCTTGCGGTGTGCAAATACTGGCTGAAAACAATGAAATCCTTCTGAGGGTAATGTAAAACGTTCATTTGCTTTCTTTTAGAGAAAACTTTTTTATATATTAATAATTTTTAATTCATCTATGATTTCCATACTACGTTAATTTCGTTTTTAGGTTTTCGTACCCGAAGGGTAAAATTGGAACATTACAAGACTCTATCTATACTGTCCGTCTGTCCGTGTGTCTGTCTGTTAATCTGTCTGGCTGTCACTAGGTTGTATGACATTTGAAAATTTTCATACATGATGTATTTCAGTTGCCGCTATAGCAACAAATACTGAAAAAAGAATGAAATAAATATTACTATTAATTTATATAATTTTTAATTTAAGGAACATAATGAGGCACGGTATTCATTCAAGTGTACAAAATCTAACTAAATCACTATTTTCATATCTATGAAATAAGTAACTTGCTGACAGTTACACTTATAAAAATACTGAACAATCTACGTTTTTTACATAAAAAACTATTTCAAATACCTACATATCTTCTTTCTCCCAGATAAAAGAACAAATATGCCATTGAAACGTATGAAAAACTTACGAAGTAAGTTGAAAAATAAGATGAAAAATACAAAACATTCTCCTGAACCATTAATCAATGATAACGGGCCTAAGTAGCTCCTGCAAATACCTCGATAAAAGGCAGAGAACATAATATTCAATTTACTGGCATTATGTCTAATCAAATGATTCATTCACTGGCAGATAAAATGGTTTCGAAGGACCTGCGCCCTTGAGTTGAGTCTTAAATGTCGGTCCAAGTTATAAACATAAGCGAAGCCTTTGATGTGGAGATCTTGATGTAGTGTAGCACCAGTACCTTCTTCAAATCACCTAGGTTAGGTTGTAGACTCCGGGCTCTGAAGCGTTACCGCTGAGGGTATAACTGGGAATACGTTCGGATGATGATGATGTGATGATGTAGCACCAATGCAGAAACTCTGCTTTCTGCTTGGGTGGCATAAGTACGGCATTTGGTTTAGCACCTGTACTAGTTTATTAAAGTAGAATAAAATAAAAGTGTAATTTTTATAATTCGTTATCAATTGTACACACCTACTCTAGTAATAACGACAAAATATATAATAAATATAATAAAAAATCTTCAGAATTTTTATTACAAGGTTGGTTTACAAATTATGTAATGACGACGACATCTTGAGAAAATATTTATCATTGAGCGAAACATATTGAGATTTGCATTTCAAAGAAGCTCGTGAAGATGTCTCCAATAGAAAGGTCAATTATTTTATAAATAAGAAAAGTAACGAACTTACAAAATAGAATATTTCTTTGAGTTTCTTATATCAGCATTTGAATACGACGTCAGCAAATTTGATAAAAATGAAGTAAATTAACTAAATATCAGTACATAAAAGGAAGAAGGAAAGAAAGTAGTAAAGACAAGATTAAAAAACAAGATTAATAAAGAACACTGAACGTTTGGATTATATATAATCGTAAGGAAGCCCGGAATCGCCAAAACTGAAAAAATATTTTACTTACTTGAGATGAGTTTTGGGAAACCCAAAAAGAAAAGGAAACAGAATGATTGACATGCAGCTTTCTATGTGCACTTATCAAGTTATCATACATACTGCTAGTAAGAAGTAATTCCAAAAAGGTTACGGCTTGAACTAGAAAAACTGTTGTAATATCGATGGTTTCTATGAATAGAATAAAAACTTAGGCTGGAAAGGATTCGTAAAGGTTTACTTTCATTTGAGTAAACTAAATATACTAGCAATGCTAAACCTTTCAGAATAAAGGAAACACTAAAGCGATCGAATAAAACAGAAATAAAATGAAACAGGAGATTCGCCTCAGACATAACTGATTTATTGTAATGGCGGCCCGCTGAGGCAGCCATTTGCAATATTCGCGGTTTTCCCGCGAAAAATTAAGAATTTCGCGACTCCACGCTCAATTTCAACGTTTACTGTTTGGATGATAAAATCTGCGAAATGAATTTCAGAGGTATTGAGGAAATAACGAAAAGCTTGATTTTTATTTTGTGATCACATAATAATTGTTAGGTGTTGATTTTTAGACTTTGACATTGATCGTTCGACAGGTCTAACAAATGAATAAAGTGTTTTTCGTCTTCTTGTAATGCCTTTCCATTACTGGATTGACCGTCACCTTCCGAAACTGAACAAAATAAAGTGTCCGTGCTAAGTGATTTTAACTAGGTGCTTACTGCAAATCAAATATTCACCAATTGATTGATAAAGATGAAGGTATACTTACCTAAGTTTTACAACCAGCTGGCGCCCGATTTTCAACTCTCTTTGTGCTTCGATATCCACAGGAAAATATAAAGTGGTCTTATTTCAAAAGTTACGCTTTTCAAAGCATTTTTTACCTCTTTGTATATGTGCAGCCTTTAGACACATTACACTCAAGTAGCATGGGGCTCTGCGCAATCAGTATAAAAATGCCCGTAGAGTAAATGTTGAGGATGCGCCGCCCCTGGAGTGCTATTTTTCATTGAGGGACTCAGCGAAACACAAAACGTGTAGTTTTCCAACTCACCACATAACAAAAAAAAACAATATTGTTTTACGCAGAAAACATCGATAATTTGTCTATGCTTTTCAAAAAATTCGAACATTAATAAAAAGGAACGTGAAATGGAACGGATTTCCCATGATTGGTTTCGATGACATATCTACGCTACAAATGTCAAAATTACGAGTGGTTAAGACCACTCGTTGCAAATCCTTCGAAAACTACCGATTCAAAAATGCGCCCGTTTAGAAACGCTCGCGCAAACCTTTCGTAATGTGACAAGTGATTTCAAAAATACGTCTCTTGTACTGTAGTGCTTCAGAGATGCTGGCGGAGACTAAAGTTGACAGTCTGTCAGCTATTATAAGAAAGCGCACGGCATCCTTGATTGACCGGGTGCAGGGCAGCGCCAACATGCTAGTGAAAATGGTTGCGGCTAGATTGGACGTGGACAGTGCTATCATGCAGCAGTGGACTCGCGTTCACCTAGTCCAAGACACGAAACCGTCTAAAAATTTTAATTTAGATGTTATACTAACATAGTTATAAAATTCCTTTGTACTATCACTTTATGGGTTGTAAAGCCTGAAATAAACGATTTTTATTTGTTATTTTTATGCTGGAAACCAAACGGCCAACTAATGTACCATCATAGATAAAACAATGTTGGGATCTTGAAAAATATTGACACATTTTAAATGGTCCGTTTGTTGTTAATTTTTCGGGTGTGTAAGTGGCTAACACTCTTGTCAGATCTTTCAGGCCGCCCAAAGGCATCTGACATAGCTTGACGACTGCCATGCCATGATGACAGCCAGGGCCAACGGCTTATACATGCCTTACGAAGCATGAAAAAGCTCAAAAAAAATTAAAGCCACTTATGGTCATCCATCCAATTGTAGACCACGCCTGGTGTCTCTTTACTTGCGAAAGCGTAATGCGCACTTCTGTCTGCCGGGCCACCGAGCTCCTCCAGTGGTCGGTTAAAACTATTATTTATAGTAATATGAGACTGCGAAAGTACCACCAATAAAGGGGGTGATACATTCGCAGCTGCCGGCCCCACGCGGCTTCAATTATCTTTATTAGATGCAATATCCCCGTGATAGATTGATGCACTTGCATCAGGTTCTTGAACTCTGCTCCTATGGGTGTAAGTATATGATATATATCATGTATATGGATATTGTTATGGAAACCATGCGAAAGACTAGGTGTTTTTGAAATAACATGTCTAGAAATTATTTTTTTGTTATTTACAAAGTTAAAATAATGTTGTATCAACCGCTAAAGCACAGGCGGAAGATCGAGAAGTCTGCGGTTCTGGCGCATACTTTACCGAAAAGAGCGTTAATATACAAATAGAGTAGGTAAATTAAATTAGATCCTACTTCTGATGACAGATGTTGGTCAGAATGAAAAGGGATAATACATAATGTGCTACTGCCATTAGCTTTTCTCTTCTCCCCGATCGTAATTAATAGTATAAACCTAGTTTTCCTTGAAAAACATGAACTACTATCTTCATAATTCCTTAATCTCATAACTAACTTTATATTAAGGCTCACCATTTAAGCATCTGTATCCAAAGTTAGTTCATTTGACAATATATTTTATTACCTCAATTCTAAGATTATTCAACAAACTAGTTATGAAGACATCTGATTCTGCGACTTCTACTTGAAGATTTTATTCTGTACGAATATTTGTTGCGAGCTATAAAAGAGCCAATAAAGTTTGAATCAAATCTAATAAAGATTGCACTACTGCACTTCGCCAGACGAGACATCCGTAAAACAACGTTATTGGAACCCAAGGCGAGACTGCAGACAACAAAGACTGCCAAGTTCCCACGGAACAGCCACTAAAGCGAGACACAAATAAATAAAGCACTGAGTGCAATAGAGACGGATATAGTCTGGTTTCCAGACGTAGGAGTGCCGTCTAGCCAGGATATCCACAAAATAACGAATTTCATGGTTGCTGACAAAGATCCCCTTTCCAACGAGTTGGCGAACATAAAACTGGAAGCAGGAGTGAAAGAGAAAGGAATATATTCCAGACTCCAGCAGACAAATTCCATCACTGTTATTTCGCTAGACGGTACTCTATAAACTGCATTTCAGTAAGATGCACCTACAAATTACCAGACGACGCGACGCGCAAATAGAAATACAATAAGAAAACGAATAGGTATGGTGACTGGATCAGAACAGTAACATTTTATATATATAGGTCTGATCTAGGTATAATTAGTCCGGGAATGAAATTATCCAAAAATAATGGACTTATTTTTCAGTTTACGAAATCAGTAAAACTTCACAAGAACATGTTCCAAAGTGGGGGCTTGTATCGTCACCACCATATATTAAACACTAGAGGCAGCGCGCGGCTTCGCCAGCGTTATCCACTCGAGTGAAGTCGCGGGCGTGATGCAATATAGCCTATAGCCTTCCTCGATAAACGACCTATCTAATACCGAAAGAATTTTTCAAATCAGACCAGTGGTTCCTGAGATTAGCGCGTTCAAACAAACAAACAAACAAACTAACTCTTCAGCTTTATATATAAGTATGGATTATTTATGTAAAAGTATTTAAACGGCATGTTTTTCGGACATACGAGTACATGCTATCAAGTCTAGCTAAATAAAATGGCGGAAGTAGGAAAAGTAATGTGTCTGCTCTGCCCGTAGATGTGAAAGATGTAAAGGCTCGGAGCAAATCGACCGGTAACATAGTGCTCTTTTATTACTTTCATGAATAGTATGTTGAGTTCGATCGCCTGGGAATTAAGTTTTCAGTTAGAGTATAAACTAGGGGCTCTGTGAGCTGTAGAACTCGCGAATCACCCTGATCCGTTGAAGTTTATCGGACAAAAAAGTTGTTAATGCAAAAAAGTTGCGTCTTAGTAAGGGCATGCCTACCCATCGTCATATAAACATTATTATTTCTTTTCCTTGTAACTAGATGGCGCTTTAAGGTAAAAATTAAAACACAAAAACCTTTTTAAACCATTATTTAAATAAAGTAGTACTTTAATTAGTTTAATAAGACTTATATGACATGCAATTTATTTTTTAAAAGTATATTCAACACTTTCTTCGTCACCTTTTTGGCTAGTCGTGTGTGCTGCCATCTCTGAGAGGCCGCTCCGCAACTCCAGTTTTGCGTGCTTACGGCCTCTCCAATCGTTTCTATGGCGTTGGGTATCTGTTACGTTAGTAATTATATTATCTTTGGTAAGGGTAACAAAAAGTTTTGTATCATTGCAATATTTTTAAGGATTTCAACCTCCATATTTTTGTAATTTCGATTGATTACGAAAATCTAAATTTACCAAAAAATATATATAATTTTCGACCCTTGCAAAATTTCACGAGAATCGATTGAGAAATGCGACCTGTAGGCGAGAATAGCCGGACAAACTGACTGACTGATTAGTATGTTTATAAAAACTTTTTCTAATTAACTTGCATTAAAATACAAATAAGAACTTCAAATCTCATTACATATTCAAAAAGATCGCGTGTAGGTACAATTAATTGTTCAACTTTATAGGAACCTGTATTTTTTTTTATTTTTGCCAACCCATTACGTGCTTTTACTTGCATTATCTGAGTTTCTAAAGTACATTTGAAAAAGCCGATACTAGGAGTACGTTTAAATTTATTAATTAATAATGTAAAATAAGGTCTACAAGAAAAAAAATAATAAATTAGGCCATTATGTTAAGTTTTTACGAGTTTTAATTTTATTGCTAGAATAATAAAAGAGCAAACTCCAGCGTGTGTGTATGAACCCTTATGAAAGTTATCGTAAAGACATTGATTAAGCTGTAAATCAAAGTTTGCCAATAAAGAAAATACAATGGGAAGGGTGAAATTGTTGCCGCTTTTGAGAAAATTACTTGGAAACTATTCGAACAACATTGTTACTGAAAATTCATTAAATTTTAACTATTTTGTCGATTTAATAAGAAAACACCTCGTTATGTGTTCTGTTTTTAAAAGATAGCTTAAATACTTTGTTTGTTACTGAGTTATTGTATACTAGCTGGTGCCCGCAACTTATTGCGCGTGAAATTTAAAAATGACGACAATTTTTTTTCCTTATATTAGATTATAATGAAACAAAGCCTGTTGCTCTGAGCTGAGCTTAATCTTAACTATTATTATAGTAAAACCGTGTAAATATATTTCCAGTAGTTTCGAAGATTTGCGCGAACATACATACCCACAGACAATTTTTCTTCTTCTTTTTTTTCGTTCAGTTACTCTTTTTTACATTTTTTTTGGAGAAAGTGGTTTAGTATCAAGAATAAAATAAAAAACGATTATATGTACGTACTTACTCAGTTCCTAGTGGTACTAGTTATGCCCATACCTGTAACAGTTAAAAAACATTTTGAGAGATTAAACAAAACAGTCCAACTCCACTTGTCGCTACGAGTTGCTACGAAAGCTACGAAGGCCTACGAAAATCGTAGCTGGCGTAGCGAAACCAGTTTTATCTGCCATACAATGATGACAAACGTGACCAACGGCTTACATGTACGTGCCTTCCGAAGCGAGTTCAAGAAATGTTATGGCACTTGTGGTCACCCATCCAAGCGCGGACCACACCCGATTCCGCTTTACTTGCGAAAGCGCTAGCAATGCATTCCCGCCGGGCCACCTAGCTCCTCCAATTTGTTAAGGGGACGCACCGTGAAAATGGGCATTTTCTATTTCTTATTTCTCAGCGAATATCAGAAATTTAGAACTGATACTTGCTAATAGCATACTAGAACGCTTTTCTAGCATAATTGTGGTTGTGGATACATGATTAGTTAATTTTTGTAACACAAACTTGCTCGTCAAAAACACCACTACCAAAACATATATGGTCTAATTTCTCACAAACGAGAGGAACTTCAGCTTTGAAACTTTTTATGCAGATCAGTAATTATGTAATCTTCAAAATTGTGGTTCAAATTTTTTTTTGTTGCTTTAGTTTTAATTTTATAGCTATTTTTCTATAATTGATCAGTTTTGCGTGGCTTTAGATTTCAGTCATATAAGCCCTTTTACCTTCCTGAAAATTATTGTAATTGCCGTCTCGCTTTTTCGCGAGTGTATTTAAATAAACTGTTCTTGTTGCACAGATTTTTGACAGTTATACATCAAATTGTCAGATGGCCGATGGGCCTCGCGGAGCAAGGACGCGTCGCTCTTCACAAAAAAAATGACATTTAATTTCGTAAAATTATTGTCACAGTGTAAAATAATATCACGATTATATATGGGTCGAACAGTCTGTAAACAAACGTGCGAGTAACTTTCTTACACTGTGTCACTTGTCATAATGTCAAAGGAAGTGTCAAAGTATAGCTTGGCATAGATTGATTACCTGACAGACATGGTCGGCATAGATTTTTTTTCATACAAGTACCGTACCTACAATATCGATTTATAATATTTTAGTTATATTTAATTACCAGTTTTGTGGCAATAAATTAATTTTATAATAGCCAAAGAAACTTATCTATAGATACTCTTCGGATTTATTTACTTTTAGATTTCGAGAAATATACACGTATATACGGTACCACTGACTGACTGGCTGACTGATTGATATGGTTGTTTGACATGCGCCGTGCTGTTAGCCGTAAGGAGTGAAGCTCACTTGCTTGGTGGGGGAGCAGAGAGGGGGGGCTTTCTGCTTATCCCTCTAAACAAGCAACCACGTGAAGCTTGAGGCCTAAGGCAGAGATCACCTACGAGGCCGTAGGCCGAGCCACTCCCACCACGTGCTTTTTCGTTCTTCTTTTTTGCAAACCAAGATGGCCGCCGAAAGCATTTTTTTGGAATCCAGGATGGCGTCTGGGCTTTAGAAAATTAAACTTTTTTCGTTAGTAACGTCTCACTGGGACTTTGTAGGAGTCTGATTTTTGCAATAGGGGGTAAAGCACCCTGCGGAACTCGAAACTGGATTCAGATTTTGGATCCAAAATTGCCGCCCACACATTTTTCTTGTTTTCTTAAGTAACTGGAGCTTTTATCCATTTTATGAACTGGAAAAATATCTTAGCCTACCTCAACAGCTGCACGAAAAACCGCGGGCTGCTTGCAGCTTGCGTAACGCCTAAAGAGCTAGTACATTTGTTAAAATTGATGTAAAATATCGATGAATAAGTATAAAATATCGTTAGTCTATATACTATATTTGTGGCCTTAAAAAACCATAACAATATCGATAGGACTATTGATAATATTGATTACTGATAGTTTACAATAATATCGATGACAAGTAAAACTATCGACAGTTTTTAGGGTTCCGTTTTAAACAAGGAACCCTTATAGTTTTATCATGTCTGTCTGTTTGTCTGTCATCCGACGTTTTATTTATAAGTACTAAAAAAGCTATAATTTGGCGTGGGTATATTAATCATGCCAAAAAACAGTGAAGTAAAATAGGGGAAATCTTATACCTTTATACGAGCAATTCTTGTATATGTATTTATTTATAAATTTCTATGATCTCGAAAACGGCTCTAACGATTTCGCTGAAAATTGGTATATGGGGGTTTTTGGGGGTAAACAATCGATCTAGATTAGTCTTATGTTTGGGAAAACGCGTGTTTTCCAGTTTCTTTCTACGCAGAATATGGTCGCTAATTTCGTCGCGCCGGCCGCCATCCGCTTAGCTCAGCGGTTAAGGATACTGACTGCTAGAAAGAGTGTTACGGGTTCAAATCCCACTCGGTGACTTACTTTTGTTTTTTTTTATGTTCAAGTTTATATATTTTTTTTTATTTCGTACTGTTTTTAGACAAGTTTTAAAAAATATAGTTAATGTTTGAGATGAAACCGACCGAGCAAAACTCGGTCACCCAGGTACTATAATATTGTAGCTCCCATGAAAGTTTTTTTTTCGACTAACCCATCGTGTAGGGTATCGTTAAATAGGTCTTTCAAAATATTTTGAGCTTGTTAACACCATTTTTTATTTAAGAATCCGTTTCTAGAATATTTGTATTTAATAAAAGTTAAAATAAAACTATCAAACCTAATAAGGGTTAACGAATTTAAAAAATCATGAAATGAAAATAAAATAAGTTTTTAGACGTTTTTGGTGGCGTAGACTTGGCTTGGCCGGAAGATTTTACCATTTGGGTACGGAACCCTGAAAAGATAAAAGATCTAGTTTAACTTTAAAAAATTGGGTAAAAATATAGGACTGAATCACCCTTTCTTGGCACTTGTTTAAAATTTTGCCCATCGTTTACAGTAGCACAACTGTACTATAGACAAATCTGAATACATAAGATTGTTCTCCTAGCATTTACACTACATAGACACTCCGCAAATTCGACGTCAATTTAAAATAAATGTAGTGCCCACAGTAGTGCCAATATACAACGTGGAAGGGATATACCCGTAATAAATCGATTTTATATTATCTAATTACTCGTAAAGTGGCTCTAATTTCATCGGTT
The DNA here is from genome assembly GCA_963555685.1 of Acrobasis consociella. Classification (NCBI taxonomy): domain Eukaryota; kingdom Metazoa; phylum Arthropoda; class Insecta; order Lepidoptera; family Pyralidae; genus Acrobasis; species Acrobasis consociella. Next base: position 4,908,100 of record OY743118.1, read on the forward strand.
TTAGATATATAAAGTAGGTCATAAAACACGCTTGCGTTATAAACATATTAAAAATTACTAAAAACGGCCACTTTTGACACTTTTTGTAAAGGTTTCTAAAGCTGATAGTATTTCAATGACTTTCGAGGTTCTAATGAAACTTAAGGATACTAGCTTAAAAGTTGTGCGAGGATTTCTGATAATCTCACTTACAGAAAGATAAATTATTTTTTCTGTATTTTCAAGGTCGCTAGCGCTGGTAGCAGCCTTAAAATAAAAATCAGTTTAGATATAAGTGTATTGAAAAACGTCGTGCGATATATATATTTATATTTTATATATATATATTTATATTTTAAAATTTAAATAAACTATTTTTGATTTTTTCCAAAGGCTGACCGGTAGACAAAGCATCAGCATTAAGTGCTTGTACGGACATGACCTTATTCAATTCTTTACAAAAACATAATATGTTACAAAAATTTAAACATATTAGATTTATTTCATTACGTCATGTCTTCCATACTGTAACCTCTATATATTTTTAACTCTATTTGCATTGCGTTTAGACATTACTACAAACCTAGCGGAAAAGAACGGACAACTTTTGAATCAATTTTGACAGATTTTGAAAAATAAAAGCGTAGAGCCAAGCCTTAATAATAAAATGCAAAGACGGTCCCTTATTAGAAACTACGATGGAGAAATAGAGTTGCAATTCGATCAAGCCGTTTTCTCCCTAGGGAGTAACTTTGCAACGTGCGCGCTAATAAATGGATCGCTGTCTGGCTGAAAATATATAGGTAAAGAGCTGAACTTTAAATCGATTGATATGTCAGCCATTTTGAGAATTTAATGTAAGTATTACATTAAATTATTAGAAGTTGCCCTTCAACAGATGACGTTATGCGGCTGAAATGATGATGAATGTATATGGTGCAATATAATTTCTTCTAAGCTGGTCTGGGAGAAAATAAAAAACACATTGTTAAACCGATCAAGAGAATGGCATTAAGTATGACCCATTGTAATCAATCCATCATAAGATTGTGTGCAATAAACTGAAATAAATAAATAAAAAATGGGCGATAATCTGAATAATGTAATGTGCGTTGCGGAAAGCAGCCCACCCAACACTATTTTGATCCCAAATTAATCTTCAAATTAGTTAATGAAATAACTTAATTACTATTTAGAGTTTGAAATTTAGTCATATAATCTAGGAGACTTAGTGCCAATGGTCTTATAACTAAGGAAGCTCAACACCGTGCGAAGTGGAGAAAAAATGCCGGGAAGTGGATCCCGGGCTTCGCAGCATTATGTACAGCTGAGGATGCAACTGGGAAAACGCTAAGAGAAAGATATCTAGTATTTAGAGCGTATTATTTAGCGTTGATGTCGTGTGGTTTTCAACAGAGTTACTACTCTGTTGAAAACCACACGGCATCAACGTAGAATAGGGCCACTCCGAGTCCTCCCGTGGATGTCGTAGAAGGCGACTTAGGAAATACAAGCTGAACAAAGTTTTTAAACATCAGTGAGACCTCTCCAACCCGTCTGGCCAGCGAGGAGAGTGTAGGCCAAGTCCTTTGGCCGCTCTGGTCGAGTATGGCTCTGGTAGCACAGAGAGGGTCGTGCTCCTGCAGTGGAGACCAAATAAATAATAAATAAATAAATATATAGGGACAAATTACACTGATTGAGTTAGCCCCAAAGTAAGTTCGAGACTTGTGTTATGGGATACTAACTCAACGATACTATATTTTATAACAAATACATTTATAGATAAACATCCAAGACCCAGGACAATTTGAAAAAGGCCATTTTCCAACTTGCCCTGACCGGGAATCGAACTCGGGACCTCTGGGTGGCGGACTAGCATGGCGACCACTACGCCACGGAGGTCGTCAACCTGATGATGATGATGATGATGGTTTAGCGTTGCTATACTATTGAATGAGGAACAAATAACAAGTGATCATGCAATAACGCTGGCTTGAGCTGCATAATTCAGAGTTCAGACGCGCTGCTTCCGGGGAACTCTATAAATATGCGATGCTGCCGTAGATGAGACTCATCCCTAGCCACACGGCCAAACATTTTACTAGAACCGTTAAGTATTTAGTAATAATTGGAACGAAATTCCTTATTGGAACGATGTTCCTTATCGCGCGTTGCGAAAGGAGGCTAGACGAAAAAAATTAAGACCAAAAGTTGTAACGACATTTTTTGCTATAGTAGTAAGCCGTGCAGCGTGCGCGTGTTTCTTTGTCTGTCCCTCTCTCTCTCCTAATTAATCGAAAGGAACTTCGTTCCATCCGGGTGTCCCTTGACACCTCTCAAGTTTTTTATTATTCTATCTAGAACGGCAAAATTGCCCGGGCAGCTGCACACCATGGTAATGCCGTTTTTTTTCTCAGTTTTTGTCTGTTATTTTAATTTCATTATACTATAGTTGTCTAATATAGCCTGTGGTTTGATTTATTACGGGTATGTCCTTTCCATGTTCTTTAAAGTGCAACTTATTGTACACCTTGCGCGCCATAAAATAAGTAATCATATTTGTAGCGTTGATATTTTATAAAAATACCAAATGTCAATAGATTCCTATGATCAACATTACCAGGTGCGAATTTAACGGTCGAATTCCTAGCGTAGCTTAGTTACTTGACAGCTGTTGGCTGGTTGTCGAACTCAAGTACTTACAAAAGTCAGCTGTAGGTATATATACTTACCTACATATAAAGATAATGGATGGAAATAGATATAAATAAAATAAATATAAATTGACTAACCCATACAAATTGCTCGGATTTCTGCACACTTTGTATGGAAGTGCCAAATTTATTTTTTGTTTTTTGACTATTATTCTTATATCATTATACTGTAGTGATCTATGACGGGTGTGTCCCTTCTACGTTGCACTGTACATGCTGGCTGTATAACACATGCAGCCACTTTTTTTTAGTAAATATATTAAAATTGTAAAGAAAAAAATCTATTTATTCACACTTATGTATTTCGAATTAACATACGAGGTCGTAAGGTAGACCTTTGAACTTGAACTATGTATACTCGTAATTGTCCATAAATATTATAATTAGTTAAGCATATTTTGCAACGTATTAACATACAAAGGCTCGATCACATGGTCATGATATCCTGTTTCACAATATACACGACTCAATGACCTATTGAATAGCAGACGATACGATTCCGTCAACTTCTGAGGTCAAGAATACAAGTATTGGCATACACACACATTGTTTAAATAGTTGGCCAAGTGCGTGTCGGGCCACGCGCAGTGTAGGGTTCCGTAGTTCCGAATGCCAACTTTGAGTTTATGCCACTAAAAACGATTAAAAACTAATTATCTATTGAATTTGTACGAAATTTCTTATTCCGCGTACATTTTATAAGTTGATCGCCTATAACTTTTTAATTTGTATACCCTACTTAGCTCTGATAAACTACATCCTTTAAACTACATTATATATACTATAGCTGTAAATTTTTCACGTGGCCATATATAACCGTTTAGCAGATAGAGGGGGGGGGAATCTTGCCTCCAACAAAAATTTTCACTTTAAACCCAAATATTTCAGAAACGGATCCCTAAATCCAAAAATGGTGTTAACAAGCTCACAATGTTTTTGAAAGACCTATTCAACGAAACCCCACACAATGTGTTTGTCAAGGAAAAAAAATATTGACTACCTCTTTACTTGTATGGCAGCTAACCTAAAAAAAAAATATTTTTCCAGATTTTATTTTACGACTTTTTCGATATACATATCCATGCCAAATTACAGCTTTCTAGTACTTGTAGTTTCTGAGTAGGACCGCGGACAGACAGACAGACAGACAGACATGGCGAAACTATAAGGGTTCCTTGTTTACTACGGAACCCTAAAAAAGGTAAACGCGGAATTTTTATAGTCAGCGTGTATGTTTTTACAACCTTACATTTAACTTGCAATGTATCTTGTTATCCAATATTTTTTAATTAAATAAATAAAATATATATATAGGGACAAATTACACTGATTGAGCTAGCCCCAAAGTAAGTTCGAGACTTGTGTTATGGGATACTAACTCAACGATACCATATTTTATAACAAATACATATACATATAATTGTTATTGTTTAATTTATTATTGATTGTTCGTAATTTTTTCAGTCTTTTTTATTATTTTAATAAAATTGTTATGTCTGAAATAAAAACTTTTTTATGCGCCATGGGGATTTTTTCGGATAGGAAAAAATCTTTGAACTCGCGAGACTGTTACTGAAAACGACACCTTTTTAGGGTTCCGTAGTAAACAAGGAACCCTTATAGTTTCGCCATGTCTGTCTGTCTGTCTGTCTGTCCACGGTCCTACAGAGAAACTATAAGTACTAGAAAGCTGTAATTTGGCATGGATATGTATATTAATTATGGCGAAAAAGTCGTAAAATAAAATATGGAAAAAAAATTTTTTTCGGTGTAGCTGCCATACAAGTAAAGACGTAGTCAATATTTTTTTTCTCGACAAACACATTGAGTGGGGTATCGTTGAATAGATCTTTCAAAAATATTGTTAGCTTGTGAACACCATTTTTCGATTTAGGGATCCGTTTCTGAAATATTTGGGTTTAAAGTTCAAATTTTTGTTCGAGTCAAGTGTCCCCCCCCCCCTCTATCTGCTAAACGGTTATATATGGCCACGTGAAAAAAATCACAATTATAGCATATATAATGTAGTTTGAAGGAAAACTATCAGAGCCAAGTAGGGTATACAAATTAAAAAGTTATAGGCGATCAACTTATAAAATGTACTTAAAAAAAGACATTTTCATACAAATTCAATAGATATTAGTTTTTAGACGTTTTTAGTGGCAAGAACTCAAAGTTGGCATTTGCAACTACGGAACCCTACACTGCGCGTGGCCCGACACGCACATGGCCAATTATTTACTTCTGTCGGCACTCTCGGAGTGGCACTGTTTTTTTAAGTATGTTCACGATATACTCAGCAAGATGCCGAGGCAAATATAGAAAATTTGTTTAAAAGGGCATATTTATCAGGTGGTGCAATAGAAATTTAATCAAAATCGGTTGTGTACTAGAATTTAGTTTTGAAAAATTATATCCGATAAATTTCAGTAGGTCGGAGGTCTCGTGAGGACTACAGCTCACAGACCCATATATGTAACTATGTATGTATGTTTGTTTAGGTCAAATCTTGAAACTATAATTTCAACCAGTTTAACTTAACCGATTTTCATACTTGTGTAAGTCTGATGACAGCACAATATTACTCGTATGGAGGCAATGAGCTGCTCTGATGATAGAGCCGGGAGATATTCGATGGAACTCAGTTGTAAAACAACATCGTCACTCAACATAACAGTCATTGAGAAGGAGTCGTTTGATTTGTCTTGAAGAGCACTTTATAGTAAACGATGCGGAGGGTCTGATCACGGAGACGGAAGGTGGTCGATGGAACTCAGTAACAAAACGGCGCAACTCCAACGATTTTGGGCTTATTTAAGTACTTTAGCCTTACATAAAAGCTTGCACAAAAAATTTAATTGTTTCAAAAACACATTTTTATTGTATGAATTACATTTACCTTCATAAACAGTAGTTTCATTTTTGTTTTAGTGGATAGGATTTTATAGGTGTCTAAATAAAAATGGGTCTTTAATGATATACACAAATACAAATAAAAAATACCTTTATTGCACCATGATAAAAAAAATACAACAACAACAATAAAACAAAAACAATAAATGCAATCTCTTAGCTTTATCTTGCTTATCATAAGAAATTTCTTCTATGGCTCGAAGTACTTAGAAATGGCAGACCGAATGGTGGTCTAGAAGTATGGAATACTACTAGTACTAGCCTAAAAGGCTAGCCTATTTTGTGGCGTAATCACAAACTATGACGCACCTGCTTTCTTGCCCCGGGTGCCATACTACCTGCACCCTGGACGAATTATATGTGGCTAGTGGCTACCGACTGCGCCGTCAAAGTAACGCAATATTGGGCTGATAGAATATAAAAAAAACAAATAAATCATCGACACGCAAAGAAGAAGTACTAGCCTAAAAGGTTCAAGTGAGATGATGATAATGACCTCATAAGTAGGCATTTTAATTATTTTTCCAAATATTCAATTTCATTCAACTAAATATTAAACTCAAGGATGGTAAATCTTGCAACATTTGACCTAAAATGTGGACGGTTAGATAAACGCCGCGTCGGTCATAAAAATCATAACCCACCCAGCGATTGCAGCGGGTCGGCATAAACTTCGCACTTTATTCCTCGGAGCGACGTTAACTTGAAGATTTGTGTCGCAAATTATAGAGACTAACAGATACGATACGGCAATTCTTCTAAACAACGTTTCTTCTCACGTGATGGGCCTTTTATTAAGTGTAGTAATGGTGTACCTGTTATAATATGTTATTTCTTTGCACCTAGACCTTGACCATCATGGGATAGGTTTTTTGCCTGGCAATTATTGGATCTTGCAACCTTTGGTAGCAAACCTGGCTTACTAAGTAAAACATAATGATAAATTTATGCTTCTGATACTATATATTTTGTGATTTTATCGAACAAAGGCGGTTTATGGAAGGTCATTGCATCGCTGCAATGAGCAGCGCATGAGCACGCAAATTAGCATAAATCAGTCAGGGACAAAGAGCTTAGAACCTAATGGAAGGCACGATGAGCATGTCATGCACGCTTAGTAAAGCCGTATAATCTTTACGTAGTGAAGCTAAGAGATTTACAGTAAAATTTTCTATAGATATTATTGGCGAACCAAGAAGGAACCCTTTGCACAACAATGAAATCTAGTGTGCTCTAAATAATAATAATATAGATGACTCACATAACTGGGCGATGTTTCCCCAAGTGACTGGCGGAAACAGAGCATTTTTCCAAACAAATGCCTTTTGATTTAACATTGTAGATGAAATGAACTCGGTATACCAGTAAGAATATACTAAAAATGAGAGATTTTCTATGTTCCTGAAAGCAAGCCAAGGGTAACAGTATTTATTTACAGGAAGATAGAATTTTCGAACATAAAAAAGCAAAAAATAAATTCCATCCGCATACTTAGAGTGGTCAGCTAAATTTAGCAATAGCTTAAAAAAATATTCACCTTTCGCTTTTTAAAAAACGTAATTAATGAACTCGCTGTAAAAATAAACCTTTTTAGCAATTAGTTAAACGTGTAGGCGTTTGGTTCTCAACTCCTTGGTGAATCAAACATTATAATGCGTTGCAGACAGACTTGCCGCCACAATGAGTCGGAAACGCACGATTGCGTTTAAAAATAAACGCGACTGTGTTTAAGGTCCATCTGTTTCTGGATTTATTGTGAGCTTTACCTGTTTACACTTACAAGTACTTGTTTAAGTGAACATTAAAAGAGATTTTAGTTTGGACAATTGATTTCCTGAATATGCCGCCCACAAGGATGAATTCTTGTTATTACTTACTCACACTTTCACGTCTTTATCCCCAATGGGGCAGACAGCATTTTGGGTCTTGCGGCTCTAAGCAGACAGAGTCCAGAGTCGCAAGATTGAATGCCATTTTTAGAGTGACGGTGGACGAGAAGATGGAAAAATAAATCAAAACAGTGATGGGTTATTGCTAGCCGCATCATCGCATATCAACAGATTTCCTCGAAAAATTCCGACCAGATTCTAACACGCAAGAATTATTATAAACCGGCCAATTGCGAGTTGCACTCACGGACAATGGGTTCCGTACCATATATATAAAAAAAAAGACGTGTGGCACTCGGGGACTGCCGCGGTAAAGCTATTGCATTAAGGTGGTTCGATACAAGGAAGCACGGCAACGTCGCAAACGGACGACGGAGACGAAGCGGCAACCTACATGGTAGGCGGAGTGGGGAGCGTGAGGTTTTTTCGTTACGGAAGTTCTGGATTTGGTCCCCGCGCTCAAGGCCCGCGATAGAAGCTATGCAATAGCTTAAAAAATCACGTTTGTTGTATGGGAGCCCCCTTACATATTTATTTTAATTCAATTATTTATGAATATACATCTGAATATTCTGTGAATATTTTAAGCGTCTACCTGTTGCTGTTCTTAATACCAAGCAAAAAAACGGCGAAAAAATCTCGTTTGTATTATGGGTACGTACTAATATTACTAGTATTTATTAGGGTAGTACTAGTATTTATTCTATGGTTTGGGAGACCCCCTTAAGTATTTATTCTGTTTTTAGTATTTGTTGTTATAGCGGCAACAAAAATAAATCACCTGTGAAAATTTCAGCTGTCTTAACTATCACGGTTCATGAGATACAGCTTGGTGACAGACAGACGGACAGCGGAGTCTTAGTAATACGGAACCCTAAAAATGACATGAATGTTTACGGAAATAAGAACGAAAACGCTAAAGCTAGGGATTACTCACATAAGATGCAATGACGCAGAGAAAAGGAGGCTTATCCCAGAGGATTCCCAGGCGGGGTCATGCTGAAAAAGGAACACTTCAGTAGCAAACTAATTAATCGGTGGCAAAAAAATCCATAAATATAATCTAAACATATAATAAAACAGTAAAAAAATGTGTCTGTACATTGAATATATTTCCAAAAAAAATATTTGGGGCGAGGGAGACATAGTAATAGAGTCAGATATTTAAAAAAAAATCTGTTTATTTGTACACGCTAATCTCCGGAAATACTGGACGGATTAAAATGAAACCTTTTTTGTTATATATCTGTTAAGCTTGGGCAACATATAGGGTGATTGAGTGAGGGTATTGATTTTGGAAAATGGAACACTTGATGCAGAACCATAATGGTCCAGCTAAACTATAAGAAATATAAAAATTACGCTTTAGCAAAAGTTGTTCAGCCTGATGAGCATTTTCCGGAGTCATAAAGAACGAAGTCGCGTGTTTCAGCTAGTTTAACATAGATACGCATGTTAAATGATATCTCAGATAATAATACTAGTGCGTAATCAAGCAGATAATTTGAAATCTGGTAAATACTAGGGTATTGTGGTATCAGTGAGCCCTCGTAACTGACCTCCGAAAAATTTGAGCAAGCCAGACGGGCGAGGTTTCATAGGTTTCGCACCTGTTCGTTCTTTGCTTTTGCCCTTTGAAGCGCAATAGTTCATATTTTATTAAAACCAACGTGAGTAAGAGTAGCTTGTATTCACCCAATGTAGGGTATTATAGGCCTCTTCATTTTGTTTCCATTTGACCCGGTCTCCTGCAGTCCGCATCCAGGTCTTAGGTCTTTCCCAATATTTTATAGATGTCATCGGCCCAGCGAATAGTTGGCCTCTCCTCTCTACAATTTTACTCTTGACATTATTAGTCCCCCTTTATTGTACTTTAAAGTAATCTTCTTTTCGCCTATAATAAAACCCTTTCACATACTATATAGCTGTCGGACATAAAATTTTTGTTTCCGCAGTGTAAATTTATTGCAGACTTGAAATCGATGGTGATTTTGATATCCACCTATCATAGTAACTCTTCTCAACATTCTCAACATTTGAAGTAAATTGGCCGGACTATATCCTGCTGTACACGGATAGAATATTTTTGGACGAGTAGCGTAACATTGCTGGTTTCAGTTTTCATATTCTTAGCGTGCACAGGTTCGCAACGCAACTTGCCTAAAATTACTCCACCTGTATAGCAGACTTGAGAGTGCGAGCGAAACCTGAGGAGTGAACGGGTAGCAACACCATTTCACAATTTTCGATATCTCAAATTAATTTACGGAGACGGGGTGAATGCCCGCCCTTTATTCCAGAACATTCGTTTGAGTGACTCTATTATGCTAGGTTTAAGTACACCTATTTGTAATAAAGTTATTTCATTAGTCCGCAGTCTCAGGATGCTTTTGTGAGGAGCATTCTCGCTTTAATTTACATTAATGAAATCTGTTTGAATAAGTTATTCTTGTTTATACTCCATTCTAGCTGTCCACTTAGAAACAAAATTAGATATGAGTTGGTAGTTGGTACTAAAGGTTAAAATGTATAGAATTTTATAACATGAAGGAATTATTATCTGTCCACTACTTACTTGAAGGCTGTTTTGAACAGTCTATTGCGTTTTTTTAGCTCAGCTTTAGTTTGAAACGATACGATTCTTTTGAAGCATAAGTGCTAACGTTAAGCGAAACCTAATATTTACATTTTCCTTGTTCTGGCTTGATATAAAAATATGTTACCCATTTGTAAACTTTTACAAGAAAATGTAATATTGTCTCTATAAAATTTATGTTTTAGATCATAACAGGCAAGCAATGAAAACAAAATGAAGTATCGTTCATTTTATAAAATGTCCCGATTTACCTATTTTTAATGTTTCGTTCTTTTTGTGCTATAAAAAAATGTTGACTAGCAAGCACAGTACAACTATAATATAACAAGTATTGTAAAATATAGGCCACCGCTTTTATTCTATGATGAGAACTTATTTAAATTTATTTATTGCTTTTCACATTGAACAATATAAACAACACTACATAGTCACAGAATTAATTAAAATAATATTTAAAACATTAACATGTACAGTACAATATGTACCCTGATAGGGCATTGCAACAGATAACGAAGGAACGGCATGCGGATTTTTACATATAAAGCTAAAGATAAAGATAATTTATTTGCCAAACATGTGGTACAAGATATTAAGTACATTCAGTTTCATCCAATCCAATCACCAACACCGGTGTGCAAATATAGTCAGAAAAGCTGTCATTATTATGTAATCCAAATAAAGATCAATTTGTCTAGGAGTTACTTTTTTAGATAATGTCTGATTAGAAGACGATAGAAATCAAAAAGAATAGTACACCATAAGAAATAATGAGTTAGTAAATAACATGACAAGGTAGTAACTGCCTCCGTGGTGTAGTGGTTAGAGCGTTCGGCTCATACCCGGAGGTCGCGGGTTCGATTCCCGGCGGGGGCAACGACTTTGTGTTGTTGATTTAGTAGTACCTAGTTTGGTTAGAACATTGTAGGCTGATCACCTGATTGTCCGAAAAGTAATATGATCCGTGCTTCGGAGGGCACGTTAAGCAGTCGGTTCCGGTCACTGTCTTTGACATTGGTCGTTACCTAAAACCATGTCAGAGGCCTTTAAGGCGGTTTAAAGCTCTGACAATAGTGTTAGTCACTAACACACGCGATATGAAGATGACAAGGTAAAGGAATGTCGGACAATAGAGACTAAAAGGAAGTGTCATATTTTTTTGGAAGGTATGCAGGTAAAACTGAAAGTCACCGTGTATTCTTTTTCGCAGAGCCTAATATGCCTTTCAAAGCACAGTGTAACTTGACAAATTTTATGCCACTAGTTGTCTACTATCAAAGTGTGGACTGCGCCCAGGATTGCTTAACATACGCTAGTAATGCGTACTTGCGCCGGATCACCGAGCTCCTCAATCGAACAGTGTATCATCATCAGGTCTTTTTGTCTCCATTAAAGGAGCACTACGACCCTCTCTGTACTACCAGAGCCATACTTGGCCAGAGCAGCCAGAGGATTTGGCCTACACTCTCCTCGCTGGCCAGATGTATTGGAGAGGTCTCATTGATGTTTGTATGCTTTGTTTAGCTTGTATTTCCTAAGTTGCCTTCTACGAAATCCACGGTAAGACTTGGAGTGGTCCTACCTCTACCTCTGCCGGAAACCGCATGGCGTACACGAACAGTGTATAAGGCAAAAGAAACCCGGTTACCAGGAGAGCAGCAATCGATAAAAGTGAGTCGTATTGTTTGGAGAGATGCAGGTGAATCCCAGGGCAGCAGGTCAAGTGGCGCGGCCTCCCAGCTCCCCAAATATAGGTCACCGCTTTCCATTCTCCCATTCATCGGGGTAAGCGTGTCGGTAAACAGTGTTTTGTGTCAATAATAGTTCCCTCTTTTGTCTACTTTTCGGTACGTTTATTCAAAATAGATGTGGATAAAAAGTACTTAAGTAAATTAGTAGGGATCCCAAAAATATCAAAGCACAAAGCTTCAAGAACATGTGATTAAAAGTGATTAGACAAACCAACATGCTACACAACCTGAATTTTGAAAATTGCCCCACAATTGACGGTGGAATCGGTGAACATACCCGTACATAAAACAATATACAGTCGAACATAGAACCTTCTGCTTTTTTCAAGCCGGTTAAAAAGATGTAAAATTATAACAACACATATTGACTTAGATTTTTATAACAAATAAAAATCTGAGTAGGATTTAATTTTATTAAAAGAAAAATAAGTTCCTACTCAAGCTTTTGTCTCTACAAAAATCGAGTAACGCCTCAGGCTAAGGAAAATTCTCCCGCTATTCATTTTTATCACTAAATCAAATGTTTAGTCTGATCTCTAAACAGATAACAGTATCGATCCAGTGCAAGTAATACAATCCGTGCATGTCGTTTATAATTCAAGCCAGTTTATTTTGGTTCCCATCGGCGCGGCAAGCAATAACCTGTGACCCAGTTAAGGCTGGAGCGACCCTTGTTGACCTCTCGGCCTAGGTCACCGGCACCAACCGATTCTCTCTTGCTGCCGCTGGGACTATCTGCGTTTCAGCTAAGAAGCTTTGCTTACATCGAGTTTGCGATAAGATATGACAGAAATGTTTTGGTAGAGCTAAGTTGTCAAATAAAAATGCAGGCTTCGATCCATGCAGTAAAAAAAAATCGCCTTGTATTTTACCAATATAATATGCAGATGTTGTACTTAACTAACATATGTAGATGCTGTTGTCCAGAGTATTTCTGAGAGTAATTCCAACTTTATTTTAGTCCTGATATGACCTAGTTAAGGCTGGAGTGACCCTTGTTGACCTCTCGGCCTAGATCACCGGCACCAACCGATTCTCTTGCCGCCGCTGGAACTATCTGCGTTTCAGCTAAGAAACTGCTTACAGCGAGTTGCTTTGCGACCAGGTATGTCAGATTACATGGTTTAAATCTAAGGTTTTGGTAACGCCAAGTTGTCAAATACAAAATGCAGACTTCGTTACATGCAGTGAAAAAAACGCATTGTATTTTACTAATATAATTACGTAGATGTTGTTGTCCGGAGTGTTTCTGAGAGTAATTTCAACTTTATTTTAGTGCCGATTTGACCTAGTTAAGGCTAGAGCGACCCTTGTTGACCTCTCGGCCTAGGTCACCGGCACCAACCGATTCTCTCTTGCCGCCGCTGGAACTATCTGCGTTTCAGCCAAGAAACTGCTTACATCGAGTTGTTTTGCGACCAGGTATGTCTATTACTTTTGGCTTAAATCAAAGGTTTCGGTAGCGCCGAGTTGTGGAATACAACATGTAGGCTTTGGTCCATGAAGAAAAAAAATCGCAATGTTTTTACTAATATATGCAGATGTTGTCCAGAGAGTGTTTTTGGAGATTTCGTCTATAATTTCGACTTTATTTTAGTCCCGATGTGACCTAGTTAAGGCTGGAGCGACCCTTGTTGACCTCTCGGCCTAGGTCGCTGGCACCAACTGATCCTCTCTCACCATTGCTGGAACTATCTGCGTTTCAGCCAAGAAACTTTGCTTGCTTGGTATTTAGTTTCAATATAAGTACTTTCCGACTAAGTGCTTGTCAAATTAGATTTTTTTTTCGAATTGCGGCTTCAAATGCTTTTTGGCAAGTCACAATTATTTTTGGTTAAATATATCTACCTATCTATACCAGCCTTTATAATATCCTTTCAGGACATAGGCCTCCTGCATATCTTTTCATCATTGTTTGTTTGTTTGTGTTGTTAAATATATAACGGCTGCTATACCTATTTGATTTGAAGACTAATGCTGGCCACTTTACACTACTCACAAAAAAAAAACAATTTACATCCGTTGAGATTCTTTGATGGTTGAACTTATCTTTGTATTCTATATCCTGTCGGAGGCGCACTACATTTTTCCTGAGCTTCTTCACCAGCATAATAATAATAATAATAATAATAAATATATAGGGACAAATTACACTGATTGAGTTAGCCCCAAAGTAAGTTCGAGACTTGTGTTATGGGATACTAACTCAACGATACTATATTTTATAACAAATACATATATAGATAAACATCCAAGACCCAAGACAATTTGAAAAAGGCCATTTTCCAACTTGCCCTGACCGGGAATCGAACCCGGGACCTCTGGGTGGCGGACTAGCATGGTGACCACTACGCCACGGAGGTCGTCAAAGCATACTCTGTATTACTATACTACATTTTCTATTTAATGTATTCTGTGGTATTACTTGAATCTTGTAAATCTCTTTGACCGGAATCTCCATTCATTCATACAATCACAGTACTTTATCAGAATTAATGGCATCCCACTAGCTCCTACTGCAACAACTTTACAAATTAGGTCGAAACGGTTGCAAGTGTACGTTTGAAATGAAATATTATTTTAAATCCTGTAACTGGGACGCCAAATGGGACCGCAACAAACCACGACCCACATAACGAAACAGCGAACAGTTTATGTCTGTTACTTGGAAGTCAGAGTCATTCAAATAAACATATAAGCATAAAATAGCTCCCAATGTAGCTGCTTACATATTATTCCAGACAGTTAAATCAATATATAGGGACAAATTACACTGATTGAGCTAGCCCTAAAGTAAGTTTGAGACTTTGTGTTATGGAATTACTAACTCAACGATACTATACATATTTTATATTAGATAATACAAATACATATAGATAAACATCCAAGACCCAGGACAATTTGAAAAAGGCTATTTTCCAACTTGCCCTGACCTAGAATCGAACCAGGAACTGGGTGGCGGACTAGCATGATGACCACTACGCCACGTAGGTCATCAAATATATATTAAGGTAGTAATTTGTATAAGTAGTAGTAAGTTATATAAGTAATAATTAGGTAGGACCAAATTGTCACACACCAAAGAGCTCATGTGTGCGCTAGCACCAAGATATGGTTGAGTTGAGATGAAAGAACGGAGAAGTTTAAGGCGATGAAAGTATTGTAACAAAACTAGCGAAGTTAAGAAGAGAGAGGATCGAGTAGCGTGAGGCGGTCGAGTATTGCATCACACAAATGCACTCTTCGTCTCCTCACTACAAACCTACGTCTATACAGTCAGGGAAACTTCTAATGGTTTTAATCTTTAATAATAATAAAAAACACTAAATTACAACTGAGAAATCCGCTGGAACTGTACGAAAAGTGAGTCACGTGCCATATCTCTATAAAAATCGGTAGTATATATTTTTGTCGCACAAAGAATATTACCAACAGACGCATCGTACGGTAAGTGCTCCTGCAATCTTGGTAATTGACAATAGACGTAACTCATCGCTCATTAAAGCAGTCAGGCCGAACAAAGAGGGTCGGAAACTTAGCAATGCCAGCTCGCGCCGGCTCGAGTCAGACTTCGAATAGCCTTTATTGAATACAAGTGCCTTCAATTTGAAGGTGCAGCGAGTAATCTGGCAATTACTGTAGAAGATACGTCATTCGATCGTCAAAACGCATAGCTCTTTGAGATTACAACATTTACAACCTCTTAAGTGGAGGTCCATAGTCTCAGCCTACCCCTGCGGCAAAGATAATATAATTACTAACGTAACAGATACCCAACGCCATAGAAACTTTTGGACCGGCCTTAAGTAGGCAAATTGAGTAGGCGTTTCTAGTTCCAGCAGCTCGCAGAGATGGCAGCACATAGGACTAGCCAAAGCCGCGAAAGCATATCGTAAGTGTTTAAGAGTTCGTCACTAGATGGCGTTCGCGAGAAAACAAATGTTTAGGCATAAGATCCTGAGTATCTATGATAATACACATTTTGGCCATTGTTAATGCTGTCCTACGTACGTAACCCGTAATCGCGCCATACCTACAAGGGGTAGGCAGCCGCGCGCGTCGCACGAGGGGTGTTAAAATTAACGGATTCGGATGCAGGACAGCGACGCGTCGATCATTTTATGTTATAAAATATCAAATTTAAAAACGTGTTTGAAGTAAGTGCCATTTATGAAACGCAGAGCCACAATAACGAATGTTTTTTCCATACAAAAAATCGTGCGTTTAGTGACTTCGCATTTCAAAAAATGACACCACTAACCATTCATATTATATAACTTCAGAAATATCTAGGTAGGTAAGTAAGCATTTCTCATTTCTTTCATGCACATTATGATAATTAATGAATCGTACTACGTAAAAATTGCATAATTATATTAAGTACCTACCTACCTTCTTACAAAAAAAAGAACCTCTTGCAATGTGATAGGTATGTAGGTACTCATAAGAAATCTGAATACGTATAACAAATTTATTTACCAGGCGGTTTATCTCTGTTTTGTCGGGGAAAGTGAAAAAGAGTATGGAAATCTAATAGCTTCACTTGATTTGAATTATTTTTAGTTCGATGCATGTAATCTTCAAAGAACTGTGTGCTGTGTGCAGCCAATGGAAATGTCGTTTTTACTTTTATATAATATCATCGTAATATAAATAAAAATAAAAATAAATAAAAATGGTGACCTTTGCTCATCAGTGGGACAGTAGGTACCTAAGGTTAATTTAAAATATAATATATATATACAATATCCTTTTTAATCAAGTACAAATATTTTAAGGTGTGATTCAGTCCATCATTTCGAACAAGATTTCCTAATAAATGTATATCGAAATACGAAAAAAATTTGTAGGTTCTCGTACATATCACCGTAGTCACGTGATATCATTACTAAGGAAAATGAAAAATTTTATTTCTTTATTTTGATATACATTTATTAGGAAAAGTTGTTCGAAATGATGGACTGAATCACCCCTTAAAATTTCTTATACCTTTAAACGAGTAATTCTTGTATATATATATATATTTATTTATAAATTTCTGTGATCTCGAAAACGGCTCTAACGATTTCGCTGAAAATTTGTATATGGGGGTTTTCTGGGGTAAACAATCGATCTAGATTAGTTTTATGTTTGGGAAAACGCGTGTTTTCGAGTTTTCATGCGTTTTTCTTTCCACGCAGAATATGGTCGCTAATTTCGTCGCGCCGCGACCGCCTTGATTTAGCTCAGTGGTTAAGGATAGCGACCGCTAGAAAGAGTGTTACGGGTTCGAATCCCACTCGGTGACTTACTTTTGTTTTTTTATGTTTAAGTTTATATATATTTTTTTATTTTGCATTGTTTTTAGACAAGTTTAAAAAAATGTGTTAATGTTTGAGATGTAAACGAGCAAAGCTCGGTCGCCCAGGTACTTTGTACTTGAAACAAAATGCAGCGCAAAAGGATACGAATACGATTTTGTTTGTACACAGTGTACGTAGTATATTTTACTCTGAGGTACATTATTACAAGATATTATAATAGGTAGGTTGCATTTGTATACGAGTAATCTATTCTTACGGACGAGTTAGTACCTACGCTTTATAGTAAAGACGGTGCTGCCATCAATATAATCCCACATAAAACCTTAAAGCACACAAAGTGCCATCTAGTGACATAATTAAAAACCAAAAATTGTGCTTTTAGACAAATATTTCTGAATTTCGTGAAATAGATAAAGAAAGTGCTTTAAAAATATTTATTGCAGCTCATAAAAATCATATTTAATAAGTTAGAGTATAACTTTGTTCAAATAATGGTAATAAAAGATTTTAATGTTTTAATCGATACCTACTGCGCCATCTAGTGAGGACGGCAGGGTAATAATTACGTTTATATGGCGATGGGTAGGCGTGCCTGCGGGAAACAGGCGTGATATTATGTATGTATGTACAACCTCTTAAGACCCACCGTAACGACTGCCAATATGCAAGACTAACAAATTGATGGACATAAGAACCATTTTGATGTAGGTACCACGTCTAGGTTTTGTAAAGTCCATTATGAAGAAAGATAAAGTAACGACCTGTTTGCGTTTGACAAGGATTGAAGGAAGTAGCTAAAGATCAGAATAGCTGGAAAGACAAGGGGAGGCATTTGCCCAGCTATGGGATGTATAAATGACTATTTAAAAAGATTTTTTTTTATCTTTACTGGATTCAAAGGGTCTAATTACTTTTGCGATTTCAAGATTAGTCTGCTAGTAAAAGTTGTTCACTTTGATGTGTAAATTGAGCCCCTTCGGTTTTATACAAGTATACTTTCTATTGTTGCCATGTGAGTCTGACAGTTCCTTGAACTGGTTAAAGTGGAGCAAACGCGTAAATTCTAACGTATTTCGGTTTGCTCAAAATCCTATTCGAAATTGGTGTATTTCTGACAGACATAACAATTCCTCGAATATTGCTGAACGTGTGATTCCGTATTAATTCCATGCTAATCTAAAACCAAATCAATGAAAGTACTCCCTAATATACTCTCGCGCAGAAAATGGGTAGAAACAGGGAATGTGCAAAAACCAGTAGGCTTTTCTTACTATTTTTCTTTAACTGAAAACTGACTTCCCTACCAAACTACACAACCAATTTTGATAATATTTCTATGGGACCACTTGACAAGTATATCCTTTTTCTAAATCGGTCTAACAAGAATTTTTAATCGGTCCAGGCTTCTTAGGATAATCGGTGAACATACATAAAATATATGACTAAAAACTAAAAACCTTTATAACGTATATCTTTGTCGTGTAAAGCCGACCAAATCATTTTACTCCATTAATCACTTCAGTACACACTTCGCATTATTCACAAACTTCGTAAAATAGGTATTACTGACCGCTTTTGTATCATAATAAATGATCTAAGCTATGACTAACATGGTGAAGGGACAAAGAGCCATGCGTCGTCGCTGCAGCTTGCAGCAATATGCGTAGATATCGCTTTGTGGATTTTTGCGTTTTTGTCTCCACTGCAGGAGCACGACCCTCTCTAAACTAACACAGCCATACTTGGCCAGAGCAGCCAGAGGTCTTGTGGGTGGGTTGCGGGTTGGAGAGGTCTCATTAATGTTATAAGCTTTGTTTAGCTTGTATTTCCTAAGTCGCCTTCTACGACATCCACGGGAGGACTTAGAGAGGCCTTATTCTACTCTGCCGGAAACCACACGGCAAAATCTTTGTGGATACCTATTACCTTTAAAATGAGAAAGGACGAGGAAGTTTTAAAGATACGCGTTTAAAAAAAATTGGTTTGTTTCTGTGATCCCTCCATCACAACGCTAAGCGTGGCCTTCTTGTCTTACTTCCCTGGGCTCTGTCTACAAGTTAAGGATCATCATCATCATCATCATCAGGTCTGTTTGTCTCCACTGCAGGAGCACGACCCTCTCTGTACTACCCGAGCCATACTTGGCCAGAGCAACCAGAGGACTTTGGCGTTTCATCTTAAAACTGGTTTTAATTGTAACATCTATAAGCTTTGTTTAGCTTGTATTTCCTAAGTCGCCTTCTACGGCAGTTCTACGAAATCCATGGGAGGACTTGGAGTGATCCTATTTTACTCTGCCGGAAACCGCACGGCGACACAACTTAGGACAAAGACATGATAATGTTATCATCATATTTCACATCATCATCTCGTTGCTATTACATCCACAGAGACGAAATATTTAAGCTTTAGAGAGCTCTGCTCTTGAAACGCATCGAAAGATATTTCTTCAGTGAGCCATACAATCGTCTTGATAAATTATGTGCTACCATAAATACTTTAGAAATACCTATATATCCACTTAAATTATAGAGTGGCGGCAAGTGGAGCGCGAAAACACGTCAATAATTTTCTCCGCTCTGATACTGGGGAATGCGATTTATATCATAATGGAAGATGTGTCTGTCTGTATGTGTAGTTATTTCCGGTTAGGTAGGGATGGCTTTTTCACAAGCTTTTATTTAACTTACGATGAATCTTCTATGTATTATTTAATAATTAAATCTTTATTGACCATAATGGTACAAAAGGTGGTATTAATGTTTGTTTAGGTCAAAACTTTCAACTTAATATTTAAAATAGCGCAACATATTATTTGCTAGACAAATTACACAACTTTCAAGCGTTTACCCCCAATATTTTTTAAATGGCTGAACAGATTTTCATCTAACTCCAAAAACAAAATGAAGAGTAACATCGCGCCTGCACTAGTCCAACAGTGTGTAAAATAACTGTTCACTCGAAGACAGTCGTTCAGCTAAGATGCCTTAAAGCAGCTCGAAAATCTGACCAAAACATCAGTAAAATACTAGTTTTGGTTCAGGGATGTGTAAACATATGTCCGAGTTTTCTACCTACGAGACTGAGAGAGTGGAAATCTAGGAAAAGCGAAAATAGAATCAACCAATAAATAGTTGCTTACTATAGCTTACATACGTTAGTCAATATTGAACCTCTATACATATAGCACTATCTAAACTACGAACATCAATATAACAAACCAAGTTTACAAACAATACCTTGTAATAGTATCTACACAAATAAATTAGCGCCGCAACTGTTTGTACGGAGATGTTGGCGTGTAACAAGTTTGTATAGACCCCGGTGTGCTCCGACCTACACGTGTATGTGTATGTAAGGAAAGTTATGTCCATATATCTAAAACTGACGTTTGTCAGACATGTGTTTATGATTAAAGATTATATAATGAAAGGCGTAGTTCGCTGAAGCGTGCATTCAATGCATCGTGCAATTATGTTACATTATGTTTACGTTATTAATAAATTAGTATTATGTACGGTTTTAAGACGTCATTTTTATATTTCTTACAGTTAATGGTCCAATAAGGTTCTGTTTCAAGAGTTTCATTTTCCAGAATCAATTATACCCTATATGTTGCCCAGGCTTGATAGCTATAGAACAAAAAAGTTTCATTCAAATCCGTCCAGTATTTCCGGAGACAGCGTGTTCAAACAGACATTTTTTTAGAGTAATATTTCTGCGTCGTCCCAATTTTTTTTGGAAATATATTCAATGTACAGACGTATATTTTTTACTGTTTTATTATATGCAGTATTTCCGGAGATTAGACAAACTTTTAAAGTCCTTGAACAGTTGAAATATTTTTTTTTTTTAACTTTTCTGGTAAACAAACTTGTGGAGTTCTTCCTGATGAATCTTATACCTTTATACGAGCAATTCTTGTATATTTATTTATTTATATATTTATATGTATATAAATTTCTGTGATCTCGGAAACGGCTCTAACGATTTCGCTGAAATTTGGTATACGGGGGTTTTCGTGGGTAAACAATCGATCTAGAATAGTTTTATGTTTGGGAAAACGCGTGTTTTCGAGTTTTCACGCGTTTTTCTTTTCACGCAGAATATGGTCGCTAATTTCGTCCAGTCGGGCGCCATCCGTCTGGCTTAGCGGTTACGCGGACCGCTAGTGTTACGGGTTGAAATCCCACTCGGTGACTTACTTTTGTTTTTTTTGATGTGCAAGTTTATATATTTTTTTAATTTTTTATTGTTTCTAGACAAGTTTAAAAAATTTAGTTAATTTATGAGATATTACCGCGCAAAGCTCGGTCGCCCAGGTACTAGGTATTTATTACCGAAAGACAACAACGTAAAAACTAAATAAATATGCAATTTCCGTTTAACAGAATACTCAGGAGATGATATCCAAAAGCTTTTAACATCTCCGCAGCCATAAGAAATTATTACGGGGACCTTTGCCAAGTCGGTGAAATTGTAATTTTGTAATGCCTTTGTGTTCAGAAATTAACTGGCTTTAAGCTGGAAATAACGTCGTCATACTCATAACAATATTTGCGGTTACAAATTAGATGTTAGGATTCCTAGCTATACAGGGTGACTTCCTAAATTCATTATTGAGAGGATGAATAGAACTATCGAATGGCACGAGTTTCATTTTGCTACTCAAAGAGGTGTGTTTTTTAATTTTTTGCCTCTTGATTTTCAGGCTGACTCACGAAAGTCTTCTTAATAAGTAATATCGAATGTACTACGAAGTACGTATCTTATTGCTATTCGATGAGGTAATTTACACTCAAATAAATTATCACTTTTGCTGACTGTACAAAATGCTCCAGGCGAGCCTGTATATTAAATAAATAAACAATAAATAAATATATAGGGACTAATTACACTGATTGAGCTAGCCCCAAAGTAAGTTCGAAAGTAGTTAAGACATACCTTTTTAATATGCAACACCCTAGGCAATATGTCGCGTGACAATACAATGCAATATTATGCTGACATGGCGCTGGAGCAAATCTGATGATGGAACCGAAGGTTTATAGGTCGAATTTTGTGCTCGTTTGATTCATCTGGAGCACTTTAAACTTTAAGTTCATTGTTCTTAATAAAAACTTGTTTAAAAATATATAAACTAATTGTTTTGACGTGATAACGTCTTTAAAATCGTTTTAGTCGGGTGACATGTTCAGAAACTTGTGTCACACCAAAACCTCACGAGCGCGATCGCAGGTATAACGAGAGAGAGACGGACCGATCTCCCGTCTCATCTCGAGCGCTGCCAGTCATTCCGTGAAACGACGTTATCACGTAAACATCTCGATCGTAAACCTACTTTACAAACAACCAATTTCTATACTACTATAGTGTCTGAAATTTCAGTTCAGAATTTTTAACCCTAGCCAGGACTTAGGACACTCGATATTCCACGGCACCGGTCAACTCGACCAGCCTAAGCTTACAAAGTACACTTGAGCGAATGGCTTCTAAGGCGAAACCCTGCTGACTAATTTGTCAAACGTCAGTGCACACGCCGTGTAATCCCGGATCGATTTTCGATTAGCTGCGATTTACTTTGCTAAACGGTGTGCAATTTGAATCGAGTATTCGAGACAGAATGGTTATGGTTTAGAGCCCCCTACAACCCAGCGCGTTCGGAACTTCGGAATCGTTTTGAGCCCGGGATCTGTTGTCCTGCTTTTATATGCCACAGATGATATTTGCATCAACCCTACTTGTCACAAGATTTTACTTGTCTTGTAATGTAGATATGTATGTTGTTCGGGTTACTTCAAGTTAAATTGGGAAGATGACTGGGTCAAAAATAAATTATTCGATACATAGAATAAAACGTTGAAAAGGCAAAAGTTGTGACGTATAAGGAGGTCAAGCATTTAGCAGAAAATAGGGAGACATGGAAAATACTCCACCGACAAGAACCTAGTTCTTAAATTTATTGATGATGATGAGAATAAAACGTCTCAAAATAGTTTTTTTCATTGATCATATTAATTCTCAACATGATTTTATATTTATAAATGCAAAAAAACTGATATTAAGAGCGCTATTTGACTTCAAAAAAGTACGATATCACGCTTTCGTACTTCATACAAATTACATAGCACATTTTTGTTTGGGCTTTTAGAAAAAAGTGTCTGATTTGAGTTGTTGTCATCTAGCGAGATCGAGATGAATGTAAATCAGATAACAGGGCTTTAGGTATGTCAAAAAGCTGATATGATGATCAAGTCCATAGATACCCGAACCCCATCGAATTGGGCCTTATTTACTCAAGTACTATAGTCTAACAATCAAATAATGTTCTTCTTTTTTCAACAATCTTAGTTTTAGTAGTATGTGTAAACAATAATATAGATTAATTCGTGATATATTTCAATAGACAAGACAAGAGAGAATTATTACTGAAACGTTAAAAAGCTTCTACATTTAGACTTAAAAGTACTAGTTATTTTGCTTTTAAAACGCCTTTACAAAGTTGGGAGAATTGAAAGCTAGCCTTTTAATAATTGAGCAGTGGTTTCTCGGTCTGGTGGACAAACGAAATACCTAAAGAATTTTTCGTTTGTCAGGTTTTTTATATTTTCTAAGTAGCTTTGCAGATGGGTGGAAAATAAATGTTAAAAAAAAATAGGTACCTACGTACGTTTACTTGTTCAAAGAGTTACTTTACATAGAGGTAACAAAGTTGTAAATGTTATTTTATCTTTCATTTTGGAACGAAGTTCCTTATCGCGCGTTGCGAAAGGAGGCTAGACGGAAAAAATTAAGACCAAAAGTAGTAACGACAATTTTTGCTATAGTTGTAAGCCGTGCGGCGTGCGCGTGTTTCTCTGTCTATCTCTCTCTCTCTCCTAATTAATTGAAAGGAACTTCGTTCCATCCGGGTGTCCCTTGACACCTATCAAATTTTTTTGGTTATGTTTTACTTATTTCGTATTTTTGACAAATTGTTGAGAAATGCAGCGAATAGCGAATTATTCGAGTAAAATGCACACATTTTTTATAAAATTAATTAAATCCCCTCCAAGCGTGAACTTCACTAGTTTCACATGAGTAAAACGGAATTTTTCTTCATTCCAATGCCAACTGACTCTGCAAACTGCAAAATCAAATTTTCAAATGTACGAATATGTATTTGGCAGATATCCACGGGAGAACTTTATTTAATAATATAATTTAAAAAATGTTCGACTTGAAAGTAAAAGGTTATAGAGAAAGGCAGAGAAAGACGTAAGAAGAATGCGTGAGATCGGATATGGCGGAACGGAGAATTAGTACAGAGATGGCGTATAGTACAGAAAATTATGGAAGGACTTGACATACACAGCCGACCCTAAATAGAGAAAAGACGAAGAATAAAAAAGAAATTAAAATA
The DNA here is from genome assembly GCA_963555685.1 of Acrobasis consociella. Classification (NCBI taxonomy): domain Eukaryota; kingdom Metazoa; phylum Arthropoda; class Insecta; order Lepidoptera; family Pyralidae; genus Acrobasis; species Acrobasis consociella. The sequence goes on from OY743118.1 coordinate 4,932,647, forward strand.
ACCGACGTTAATTTCTTTCAAGAGTTTCGTAATAAATCGAACCACAGGCTATACTAGATCACTATAGTATAATGATATAATAAACCGACATACGTAGCTTTATTTGATACTACTAGAATTATTCTTGATTGTATACCAATATACACGGTGAATCAGGTCACAAAAGTAATTCATTAAAACGTAACTCATTTTGATGTTCTATAATTGCCCTTATACATATAAGGGATTGATTCCTGATTCAAAAGCCTGTATTTTAGCCGAAACGGGTCGCGATATTTTAGGAGGTTCCCTAAATGGAACCTTCGTCAGATCCAGCGCATCCCCTGAATTAAACATTTATCTCATTTTTAGGGTTCCGTAGCCAAATGGCAAAAACGGAACCCTTATAGATTCGTCATGTCTGTCTGTCTGTCTGTCCGTCCGTATGTCACAGCCACTTTTTTCCGAAACTATACGTGAACAGCATTAAGCACCGCATTAAATATAACTATATGTGAACCGCATTAAGGTTTTGACACAAAAATAGAAAAAAAACAGTAAATTTTGGGGGTTCCCCATACTTGGAACTGAAACTCAAAAATTTATTTTTCATCAAACCCATACGTGTGGGGTATCTATGGATAGGTCTTCAAAAATGATATTGAGGTTTCTAATAGCATTTTTTTCTAAACCGAATACTTTGCGCGAGAGACACTTTCAAAGTGGAAAAAAGTGTGTCCCCCCCCCGTAACTTCTAAAATAAGAGAACGATAAAACTAAATAAAATATATGTTGTTCATTACCATGAAAACTACCAGCGAAAATTGGTTTGAACGAGATCTAGAAAGTAGTTTTTTTTTAATACGTCATAAATCGTAAACAGCAATTTACCTTTCATTCAATCAACTCAAATATAAAAATTAAAAAAACATACTACAAGACTTTTATATTATGTTATTTGCTACTACGGAACCCTTCATGGGCGAGTCCGACTCGCACTTGGCCGCTTATTGTTATTTCTTTCCATGAGAGATGGCAGTACCATTTTTCCTCTGTCAAATTTGCTATTTTTGGAAAAGCTTTTGTTGTAATTAGATTTGTCTGAGGTAACTTTTTCCTTGGCTTTGAGGTGATATTTTATTTGTTTTCTAATATTCCCTTGGATTCTTTATTAATGGGGATAACACAACCTAAAAACCCTGTGGCGATATGCGATAACTTTTTCATAGTTCAAGCAATATGTAAATACCGTCTTGGCATTACATTAATAATGAAAATGGGATCATTTTCCCTTTTTTTTCCATATTTACTGAAAGTATTATTAATTTATTCGACGTTATATGTTTGATGGAGTGAATAAAAGCGTGTCAGTTTTGAGATTTGCCAAAAATGCTTTTGTCCGTCTGTCTGGAGGTTCTCGTTCTCACCCACACTACAGATTGTATTTCTTAACCGATTCCCGTGTTTTGTGACAAGGTTCGACAATTATTAGAACTTTTTGACGATTCAGTTTATTGGTATTTTTCAAAATGGCGCTAATATGTGGGTTAAAAAACTTAATACACAAAAAATGTCATACATATGTAAAATCTGAATTTTATTCAAAAATTTTCAAATTTTTTTGTTTTCCTTTTAAATATTTGTCTGAACGACTCTTTTATCCGATAAAATTCAACGGGTTGGGCTCTTGGGTCGCGAGGTCTACAGCTCACAGAACCACTAGTTTTATCTGTTTTATCGAAGACTATAGACACACTAGCACGTCTTTATCCCTAGTGGGGTATGCAGAGCCTGAGTGCCGCTAGACCAAAAGGCCTCGTTTAGCGTGTGGAGGGCATGAATACCGTTAGACCAAAAGGCCTCGTTTAGCGTGTGGAGGACATGAAGGGCGAGCGTGGCGTAACCAATACGCCACGGAAGTCGTCAAGATATGCTCGAAATATAACAAGCATGACGTCACCAAAACTGTTTACTGCCCGTACCTAATCCAGTCACAAAATAAACTGCATTGGCAACACTAAACACATTTACTTATTTAAAGTCTTTATTGCATCTTCAAACGTTTCTCACAGTGTAAACTTACAAATGTTAAGCATTTCTCACCGTGTCAGGTATTTCGGTGAGACGGACAAACAAACAGATTTCCCGAGAGAAAATTTTGTAAGAAAATATACTAGGGATTTGAAATGTGGTTGCATGCATGTGCTGAAGCTATTGTTAGTAGAAACTCTTCTGGGAGCACGGAAGTGCCCCCGCCAAGAGCAAAAATTAACGCCTAGTGATGAGAATTAGCGGGTATTAGATACTCCATGAAATCTGATAACTTTCTCATAATTCAAGCAATATGTAAATACCGTCTTGGCATTACATTAAATGAAAATGGGATAATTTTCCCTTTTTAATAATGTTTGTCTCACTTTATTTTATTCATTTTATTTAAACTTTATTTACCAAAAACAATATGGTTCAAAAGGCGGACTTAATGCTAATAGCATTCTCTAACAGTCAACCTAAAATAGAAAAACTGAATAATAGGATAAAAAGAGAAAAACTGGTGGTAGGCGTAGGAATAAATAATTATAGCTATAGTAATAAAAGAAACAGAACGATAGTTTTAATCAAAAAAAATGTATCAGTAAAACTATTTTCTCATACGCGTCAACAACAACGTCAGCTTTCACAATCCTCGGCATTAGACGTCACAGATAAACCATAACACTCGAGAATAAACAGCATCCAACCTAATTCCGTTGTGCAACGTTCGGATATAGCCCAGCAACGAGTCCATGTGTGTTTAGAAGGTACTATCACCTTATAAACATTGACGAAACGACTGTTTTGTTGATTCCGCTCGGAAAGTAGGCCATCTAATCTCTGCTTCCTATTGCAACACTTTTAAGGCCGCTTCCTGGTTGGGACCACAAGACATCGCAGTAAAATGAACGTTGTCATGTATTGCAGTATGTCACACATGGGCCTATTACACTAGTATTATCGTATTTGTTTTAAAGTTTTATCTGCTCGTAAACATTCGTTCACGAAATGTTTAGCCCTCGACTGTAAAACAAGAACACAGGGTTTAATAAGTCCAAAGTCTTTCTTTCAGCGTCTCTACGAGTGAATTTACTGTGGGTATATCAGTACCGGAATGTCTTGATCACATCCAGGGCCGGCTTGGGGGCTTAAACTCAAAGAGAGTCGGTAATTTCGTTTCGAAAGATATATTCACGAAAATTCGTAAGTAGGATTTCTGGCTACGGCCGTGGTCACATCTTATGTCCCAAAACTCTAGTGTGAGAACAGCCTGTGTCGTAAACTTGGTTTGATGCGGTACGGAGCGGTCCTGAATCAGATGTTGATTGCTCTTTACAACACGAAGTAGCTTACATAATCTGCGTAAATCATTTTATCTGAGATTGCAGTCTAACTTTCGTGGGCAGATGGAGATTGGACTTCCTGTATTTACGTTCTAGAGGTACTTACAGCATCATTTCAACTGCATAACGTCCACAGCTGGATATAGGTGTCTCCAAAGGATTTACAGATTTACACAAATGAAAACAGATGGAGCTAAGCATGACGGGTATAAGAAAAGGAGACAAAGTAAGAACGATAAGAAAAAAGACAAAAGTAACTGATATTTGACCAACTGAAGTGGAGATGGTCCGGCCACATGATTAGAGACAAGCAATGCAAAAGGAGTACAACCGTTTCAGATGGCTCCAACCCGGAGTGCTATTTTTCATTGAGGGAGTCAGCGAAACACAAAACGTGTAGTTTTCCAACTCACCGCTCGCGTAAAATACAAATTGATCGTATTTTTGAAACCGTCGTGTCAGCGAAAAACAATATTGTTTTACGCAGAAAACATCGATAATTTGTCTATGCTTTTCAAAAAATTCGAACATTAATAAAAAAGCATCGTGAAATAGAACGGATTTACCATGATTGGCTTCAATGACATATCTACGCTACAAATGTCAAAATAACGAGTGGTCAAGACCACTCGTGCAAAACCTTCGCAAACTACCGATTCAAAAATGGGCCCATTTGGAAACGCTCGCGCAAACCCTTCGTAATGTGACAAGTAATTTCAAAAATACGTCTCCCGTCTGGCTACATAGCATGGAGAGTCCGGGCACTTAGGTATAGTAACCACAGATTACTAATAATGGTAGGACAGAGTGAGACGAGCTCCTACAGTGGAAGACTAAGTCCTGATGATGAATAGTGGATTGGTTGGGAGACCAGATTATTTAACACTAGCTGGTGCCCGCGACTTATCACACAATATCTTTATAAATAGCCTATGTGTTATCCTGATGTATAAGCTATATTATTGTAAGGTAGTTTTAACGTGAAAGAGTAAGGCAGACTATCCGTGACGCAATTTTTAATCTGTGATAGTGATAGTCAGTGAAAATAGACCCTATGGAATCATACGCAGTAACGCACACGACGCGCGCCGGACATTTTGCGCGTCGTGTGCATTACCACGGGCATTACTGAATGTGATTCCATGGTTTATTTTTTTACAGACTAAAAAGTGCGGCACGGATTAGTCTGTCGTCTGCGTTGGGCCTTACTCTTTCACGTTAAAACAAACATCCATCCACCCATACTCACAAACTTTCGCGTTTATAATATCAGTAGGATTTTCTGTCATTTAAACGTGGTTATTGGTATTAGAATCCGGCGAGTTTGTTGTTTGCTGAATTTTGTAAGGCTCAAGAATTCGTCTGACCTCTGTAATCCTGCAATTAAAAGAACAATTTAACTTGGGAAGAAGTTTTATCCACGGATTAATTTTAATACCTGCTTTATAAAGGACGCGAATATAATGTTTTTAAAGAATTAAAACTAAATATGATTAATTATACTCACAATAATCTTAGATTTTTTCCCGGGCATGTACCTACATGTATTTTTGGAAAATGTATATGTTCTTATTAATTATAATATTAATTAAGACGACCTCCGTGGCGTAGTGGTCAACGCGCTAGTCCGCCACCCAGAGGTCCCGGGTTCGATCCCCAGCCAGGGCAAGTTAAAAAATGGCCTTTTTCAAATTGTCCTGGGTCTTGGATGTTTATCTACATATGTGTTTGTTATAAAATATAGTATCGTTGAGTTAGTATCCCATAACACAAGTTTCGAACTTACTTTGGGGCTAGCTCAATCAGTGTAATTTGTCCCTATATATATATATATATATATATATATATATATATATATATATATATATATTTATATATTTATTTATTAATGGTGAAGTATCGTCAAAAAAGATATATACGCCTATTCGATTTATATGCACAAGTATAATGATTTCTATCAAGCAGTTACTATCTATGATTCGCATAAACGCCCAAGATGATAAACGGGAATCAGAAATAATAACAGCTTGAAAGGTTTGTTGTACATCAGGTAGGATGTATGTATATTTAAATAAAAGATTGTTAATTAAAAGGACCTTTCCTGTAACAAACTCTCTTTTGCGAAGCGTTTTTCCCGTAGCTTATTAAATTATACTCTTAGGAATGCGGATAAATCCTACAGGGCCGGATTTAGACGCCAAACCACTAAATCAGACCTCGGGGTAACAAAGGAGTGGTGACCCCGAGTTATTTTCCAATTAAATGATCAATTTTTTCAATCGAGTTTTTTAATAAATATATTATGACGGCAAAGGTAAAGCAGCGAAAAATAATCAAATAAAAAGTTGTTTACAATGTTTACTAGTCGGAATTTGAAAGATTTTTATGAAGTCTATTGTGGTCCCACTCTAAGAAAGGTCCCGGGGCTTTAGCCCTGGTTGCCCTTCCCTAAATCCAGTCCTAAAATGACTATATAGTCACTTTGCACAGCCACATGTAGTAGAGCAGCTAAATCATCAACCAATGCCAAAAGTATACAGTTCGCTTTATCCAAAATACAATTTCTTCCCAAGGGCTTGTAATGGCTCATTTTACCAGCCAAATGAGGCAGGTAAATCCCATGATTTATCCCGTCGCTTAGCTTAATTACCCGTACGGAGGGCGATGATCGAAAGATTCAAACAGTTACTGGGAAAATCTAAGAATTTCACATTCAAATTACATTGTTTTGTATCATTAACGGTATAATCGTTAATGAGACGATGACCCAGGTTTGTGGGAATAAATATTAAGTATGTATTATTCTTGGATGCATTGAATTTAATTTTCCGCAAGCTTATCATATTTCGTAGCAACACGTTGTGTTAAGGCCATACATACATTTTCTTGGGTTTAGTGCTGCTCCCATTTCAAATAAATCATTTGAAATTCTCACTTTAAACTATAAACAATAGTTCAAAAAATAATTTGAAGGGTTATCTAGGGTTTGGTCAAAACATAATTTTAAATGATATCTCCGTTTCTTTTCAAATGATTTATTTTAAATTAGGGCAACACTGGACCCCAGATAAATGTATGACCTTAATAAGATAAACACGTCACTATTAAGATGCTTTCCCATACCCTTGGTCGACTTCTACAATATAAACGGAAATAAATTCTATGTTTATTCTCAGCTCTCATTCAGGCTAGCATTGACGGTCTTTAAGACCAACTCGCAATAAAAGTAAGTTATAGTATTAGAGAATTTAACCACCTTTACGACCTCCATATACTCGCAGTATTAGTACCTATTAAACTAAAACAATTAAAGAACAATGGCCACTACAATAACAGCAGGTGACCCGTTCGTTGCTCCACCATTTTCTACTTTGTTTCTGCAATTCTGCATACATTCCGTTCGGTATCGATTCTGTTGCATAATTCTGCACAATTGGATAGAATCTACCCTTCATAATGCCAGTTACGATCGTCTTTGCTTGCGTAATTCATGGTGATATTGACATTTTACGTATTAAAATTTTAACTTCTTTTATATAAAATGCTGCTCTGTAGTTTGTTGCTGCTTTTTTCTGCACTAGTGTCGTGAGAACTAAGTATTTATTCTGTGCTAATTTCTAGAACTTTCACTTTAACAATTGTTATAACAAAATAACATGAACATCCTAAAATAAATAAATAAATAATAAGAATTTATTAATAATCTATACATATGATAAAACAGTACAAAAAGTGTGTCTGAACATTAAATATATTTACATAAAAAAATTTGGGGGCGATGGAAACACAGTAATTGAGTAAAAAACGTCTGTCTGTTTGTCTGTTTGTACACGCTAATCTCCGGAAATACTGGACGGATTCGAATGAAACTTTTTTTTGTTATATCATAGAGACATAGATAAATAGTTATATAGCTTTTAAGCCTGGGCAACATATAGGGTATAAATTATTTTGCAAAATCTAACACCTGATGCAGTACTATAATGGTCCAGCTAAACTGTAAGAAATATAAAAATGACGTCTTAGCAAAATTTTATGTTAATAATTTATCCAATTATAAATAATATAAATAAGTTGATAATTAATAATTTATCCAATAATCCTATTGACCTTAGAACTATTTGAAGTGCAATAGATAATTTATACGTTGATATTTAAGACTGACCACAGTCATATATTTCAACTGAACTGTTGAACTTTTGATCAAATGACTATTGTTGTTTTAAAATTTGTTGGTTTTGCTCGATGAAGTTTTGATTTTCTAATATGTAACCAGACGAGTAGACGGCTCGCACTTGATCTATATTAATCTATTGATTAATTAAGATTCTAATGTAACATGCTTTATGCTAGCTGGCTCTATGTACTAGCTTTTTTAGAAAGGGATTTTGATTTATTTAACTAACCTGCATTGGCCCAATTAAAAATAGACTAGTGGAACCACGCACGCCATATAAATATTGGTCGCCTTCATGCTACGTGTGTAGTCGTCAATTAGATTCATTGTAACGGATATCTTTTATATCTTTGAAAAAAAGTAATAAATATGCGTCAACTTATGAAAGAAATCAGTCAAAAACACCACTCCGAATAAAATTGTAGTCGGTTTGAAGGGACCCATTATGCTTGCTACATAATGGGTCCCTTCGAATCGCACTTTGAATTGCTATATACAGCCTTTGGACCAGGTACCATCCGGAGCAGTGGTCATATCCACTAGGTGGTCATATTCATTGTTATTTTCTTTCATCTATTTTTTTCTCACTTCAGATGTTTACATTTCTGTACCTAAGTACTACTTATTGTTTAGAAGATTTTTCTTATAACAAAATGTTACTTGTTACTACATTATTACTTTGTTCGAATAATACTGCCCTTTTCTACCTTTATTACTGCACTTGACATTTACATGAAAACTAAAAGGCAAAGGCTTGAATATCGACGCTACGCCCAAAATATTTTTGATATCAAAACTGGACTTTTGTTGATACAACCGTGTTTTTTTTACCTGAAAAAATCTGCATGTGAGTAGCCTGCAAATCCGAGCACACACGTGCATGCCTGCCCCGTTTGTGGAAGCATTTTTTTTTTGTGGATGGACAAACTACTTGGAAAATAAAATATTGCTCTTATTTACGCCATGCGTTTATTGACTAGTGTTAAAATAAAACACTAAAATATACTAAAACTTCAAATTAAGATCTCCCATGCTGGTCTGGGAGAAATAAAAAAACTTAGAATGTACCAGCTGCTTCTCTTCCCACGCAGATCGTAAAAGCCGATCGAGGGAATGGGCAAAAATGCAAATCATGTTAACAGGCGATGCGGCTAGCAACCCATCACTGTATTGATTGCTTTTCCATCTTCTCGCCCACCATGACGCTAAAAGTGGCTTTTGGGTCTTGCGGCCCTGGGCTCTGCATAGAACCGCTAGACCCAAAATGCTCTGTCTGCCCCATTAGGGATAAAGACGTGATTGTATGTATGTATGTATGTATGTTCAAATTAAGAAAAGGGCGTTTGCCCTAATGGGGCAGACCGAGCCTTTTGTATCTCGCTTGCTTCTGTATCTGCTTGGAGCCAGCAGACAGACCAGGGCTGCAAGACTCAAAAAACACTTTTAGCATGGTGGGCGAGAAGACGGAAAAGCAATAAATATAGTGATGGATTGCTAGCCGTATATCATCTATTTACATGATTCCCATTTTGGCCAGTGAAAAGTTACTTACCAAAAAATAAACCATAAGAAAAAACCTATCAAACTAATCAAATAATCCATGAAAACTTTTAGAACAACGTTCATTTTTGCTCATCTTCTTTATACGATACAACTGATGCATTAGTCACAATTAAAATACCTATAACATCTTCAGGGCAATACAATGTCGCCATCTGTGCCAAAAATGCTCTTGAAGTGGAGTCATCAAAATTTTTCCTGCCTTTTCATTTGAGAAACTCGCGACTGTGATTCAGCCAGTTTTCAGAAATTGAAGCTTTTCAAGAATGCTGTTTAGTGAAGTCAACCAACAGTAAACATAATAAAAATAGGTTTTTCCGTCGTAGTTAGGCGAAGAAGAATAGTAATAAATAAACCACAAGAAATATACTTAGATACATTAAAAAATATAACGGCTGTACAAAAAAAATTCCCTTTTTAACCAACTTCTAAAAAACAAGGAGGTTATCAATTCATCACGATCTTTTATGTTTATTTTATATCTGTTCACCGATTGTTCGACTACGCGTGGATCGATTTGATTTTTTTTTCTTTGAAAGTATAGTACATACTTGCGAGAGTTCCGAGCAGGTCCCATTGAAATTTTATCAAAATCGGTTGTGTGGATCAAGGGTGAAGTCGGTTTTAGTTTTGAAAAATTATACTTTCGGGGGTTTCAGGTTCAAAAGCAAAACAATCCTGACGACCTCCATGGCGTAATGGTCAACACGCTAGACCGCCAACCCGGAGGTCCTGGGTTCGATCCCCAGCCAGGGCAAGTTGGAAAATGGCCTTTTTCAATTTTTCCTGGGTCTTGGATGTTTATCTACCTATGTATTTGTTATAAAATATAGTATCGTTGAGTTAGTATCCTATAACACAAGTCCCGAACTTACGTTGGGGCTAGCTCAATCAGTGTAATTTGTCCCTATATATTTATTTATTTATTTATTTAATCGTGGTGTACCAAAAATGAAACTTGTCGCTGTAAGTGTGTATAACTGGTGAGATATGGACGACAATAACATTACCAACTTCAAATTATGTATTTCTGTTGCCGCTATAACAACAAATACTAAAAACATAATAAAATAAATATTTAAGGGGGGCTCCCATACAAAAAACTTGATTTTTATAGATAATGGTACGGAACTCTACGTGCGCAAGTCCGACTCGCACTTGGCCGGTTATTTATTATTTTAACGAAAAGGAAAAACTGAAATACGACGTCATCGGATAGACTCTCGCTATCGGCGCATCCCCGCAATGACGTCACGCCGCCCTACATTCCAAATGGGCTGCAACTTGCAGTGCAACCCAGATTTGGACTTGCTTCAACTATCTTTGTAATGAGTTAAGATTGTAAAAAAAAATCAATTTCAGTTCAGTTCTTTAGATTTGACTTTTTTTTTTCGTGTGTAAATGAGCATAAAATTAGCACTCCCGTGCTTCGGAAGGCACCTATAAGCCCTTGGTCCCGGCTGTTATTATTGTATGGCAGTCGTTAAGCTATGTCAGACGCTTTTAGGCAGCTTGAAAAATCTGACACCAGTGTTGGCCACTTACACACACGAAAAAAAGGACCTCTTAGATGTGACGATTTCTATCAATTGACTTGTTACTTAAGGTGGGTGAGTATTACACTCTGTTCCGTGGTATTACATGTATTTCTCTGATTGACTTTGTATTTTTATATTCATTTTCAAATACTGATGGACCTTTACCTTAATTTTCTTTATCAAACTTTTCCATAACAGAATATTACTCTGCTATAGAAATTTTATGTAGGCAAGTATGAAATATATTCTTATTTTATTTAAAGTAAAACTAATTTAATGAATAATTCAACTAATGTTAATTAAATTCCCAAAAAATATCTACCGATTGTTAATTTGTAAACCGGGAGTACAATGTCGGAAGTTTTGTTATTACATCACTGCCTTATCAATTCCGAGTTAAGATAAAACTTGTCAAACTGTCACGTTGACGTCTATTATCGCTTGACCTAAATAATGTAATAGGTTTCTATTTGGGTTGAGTATCAAAATAACGCACTACTTCGCGTCGCTACTCGTTCTTTGTTATAGTATTAAAAAATTCATACCGCTCCGCTTCAATGGCATTGCAGTATGTAAATTAAAAATAAAAATTTACCTACATTGGGTGTCAATCACTTATAATATAACGTTAATATCACCCACCGTGCATGCAGTTATATTACAATAATAAATGTTTGCGAACATTTTTAGTTACTATGAATAGGTTTAAATTGACGAGCTAGCGAAGCAAGCAAATATTATAGTATGCGTTCTCATCTAAAGGTAAGAAAAAAATCGTAAGGTAAGGCCAAACATACTCCATTTAAAAAAATCGTAGGGTAAGGCCAAACATATTAATTTCATCAAACGCCGATCAAAAATACTGGAGTTCCAATCTAAAGGTAACAAACGCCAAACTTATAAGTTACATCAAAAGTACATTATAGATCTTATAGAGATACAGATACATTTTCACGTCTATGTCCCTGACGGGGTAGACAGGGCCCAGGGCCGTTAGGCTCAAAGGCCACGCTTAGCGTGGTGGCCGGGCGTTAAGATGGAAAAGGAATCAAAATAGTGATGGGTTAATCTTATAGAGATTCAAAGTATAGTATAGATAGGTAATTAATTATATAAGTCGAAATTGTCTATGCCTGATTTAAGAAGCAATTTTTCATGAATTAGGGGGTATGAGAACTATTGCTTCGCTCGCTAGCTTGACTAAAATAGTTCAACGTCTACAAAGATGCTCTCGTCAGATTACGGCAAAGCTCCAAATGCATAATGTATCTGAGGCCAGTTCCGACCGCCACAAACATGAGACATGACATATTAATGAGCTCATTTTCCACGAGAATGCCATTCCTGAAGGAGATATCATGTGCTTTGTTACTGTTGGAGCACTTGGAGCTCGTAAGTAGTTATTTATTACAAAATCTTTTAGCTACATAATGAAAGAAGAAATATTTTTAAAACTATTGAAAATAGAAGAGGCAAGATGCTTGGACATCTGATGATAAGATATGACAATCTCTTTAGAATAATAGAAAAAGGAAAAAATTCACAGCTGTAGTATATATAACGTAGTTTAAAGGAAAACTATCAGAGCTAAGTAAGTAAAAAGTTATATATACTTACAAAATTTACTCGGAAAAGAAAAATTTCATACGAATTTAATAGAAAATTACTTTTTAGACATTTTTAGTGGCATGTACTCAAAAGTTGGCATTCGCAACTGCGGAACCCTACACGCGTGGTTCGACTCGTACTTGGCCAATTATTTCTTGGTCAATAAACTGAAAGACATTATAAACTATTGTTATCTGCGGTATTAGAAGATCATAGGAGGCTGAAGGTCACGGTGCCTACAATGGGGCCCGGGCTAGATTCGTCCCCAGAGCCGCCTAGCGAGGCTTCCAGATAAGACGTGTTACCTGAGATACCTACTTATGTACCTGTGACGTATCGTGTGTGTCTGTGAATAAATACTTACTACGAGTAATTCCATATAATAGTTTCATTAAAGCATAATAGTGCTAACACAGCGGTGGGATAATTGCCCAAATACGCTAAACCGAAGAGGACTTGATATGCGTTAAAATGTGAGGCTGATGTGAAAGTTAAAAGTGATTTTATTACAATACTTTTTGGATAATGTGAATTGAAACTGGAAATGTGTTTCTAACAAAAAAAAAGTACGTCGGCATTGAAAAACGCGAGTAAGGAACTAGGTTTAATTCCTATTAAGAAGGGTACCAGTGATGTGAAGAATATGTGAACATAGATCTACGAACTATATCATTGAAGCGGCAGTGGGCAGGACTAATAGCGGTACAAATCTACAAACGTTTGTCGGACCTATAAGTGATCAGACGATCTGAACAAAGTTACAAAAAAAGCTTCTGTTTGAATATGCTCTGTGAATGAAATGATGATGATGCTATGTGATGACCAAGAAGTAGTTTTTGGTAGATGATGACCCTAATATTATGTGAAAATAATGAAGATTCAAAAAGCAGGTATGACTTAAATTGTTTTTTTGGTTATTTAAAACAATTACTTGGAAAAGAAGTTCTCATTACCTCAAACTGGCTAAATAGTAATTCCTTTTACTACAGAGGATGTTGATTAAAAGTGTGAAATTTATTTATGTTAAATGTTAAGTGGATGCTTGCTCAAGTACCTATGACCTATAAGTTGGCAATGGATGTGTTATGACTATTCTACATTTGATGTAAAATATTTCTCTTCCTTGAGTTATAATATTCCACTATGCCATTGATTTGGTGACTGGCAAACCGACAGTTTTAACTTTAGAAAGCTTTTGCGAAAGAACAAAAGAAAATGAGGATCAAATCAGTTTTATGATCATTAAAACTTATTCATCATTCCCAACAATCACGATCACGACATGTCGACGCCTTATCAGTTACCGTCCGGCGAAACATAAACATTCAGCCGTTGTGACAAACAAAGGGCGCTTGTTCTTCAGTACAGGCTCAGAAGATGGTGTAAGCCCAATTTCAACTCTACGTGTGAGGCGATTACAACGCAGGTAATCAGGGCCTCTGACTCTAATATAATGTAAACATTACTATGACCATGATTGTCGCCGATGCCACGGAGGAATGTTTCTATAAACAAAAGTCGGCAACTTATAATTTAATGATATTATTCGATGTTGAGAAACAGACTTGTTGTTCAAGTTATGAAGCTCAGTATGCTATAATATAAAACTTTGGGTCACTCGTGTTTGCTGTGAAAATATTGGCAGAAAAAGGTGTTATGTTCAAAAATTAAAATCTTGGTAAACGAATTTGCTTGGTAAAAGAAAACGACAGTTTTATTTATCTTTGAAAAAGTGAAATAGCAAATGACAATGAAATAGATATTTACTTGAAAAGATTATAGTTGTTGGAATAGAAAAAAATTTTGAAGATGTCGAAAACGGAAAATCTGTTATAAAATTTGAAGATGAATAGTAAAGATTACAAGAAGGATCTATTTCTTTTCTTAAGTCTATGGTTAAAAAACAATATTATCCAGTGATCGTCAAATATAAGACATGACCTGTGAGATAAATATTGACCAAGCTATGGTGGATATTAGATACGTCACATGTAAAGGCTCTCAACTTGTTACAATGACAATAAATTGATACAAAAATAAGTTATGTCAGTACAGTATGTGTAATGTCCTCTAAAAAATGGAGACGAGATATCGACACGTTAGTTATCATCTGAATTTGATGACGACTCGAGTGAAAACTGAGTATGTCCAGAATTAGACTGTTTTGGATGTCTTTTGAAATACTTTTAGTACAACAGAAATTGCATTAGTACAAATAGAATGGATCAGTAGCAAATTATGCGAGTCTTGAAAGAAGCCACTATGAAAATCACAAGTTGAAAGGGTCAAGTACCTACTGTAATGTCCATGTATTGTCTAATCAGTTAGATCAGTTTTCTTTTGGCAACCTGCAAATATGAGATGGTTTTAAGAAATACTTGCTACTAAAAAAAGGTAGTGGCAGAAGATTTTATAAGTACCTATTTGCGATGATAATTAGCTACGGACCTAGAAGAAGCTGCTAAGAATTACTGCTGTCAATGGTGTGGCAGGAGTTCATTATAAGTGTGAGGGGTTCGATGACACAGGCGGAAGTACTCGTAACTAGCGATTACGCATGTTAAGCAGCACAGGGCTTGACCCGCACTTGGATTAGTGAACACTAGTAATAACTAAATGTCCCGAAATATATAGGTCCTGAGAATCAGCACACTATGGCAATCGTGAAATAAGGGGTCAAATGCAAATAGGCACCTTAAAAAAAAAATATCGAGATTGCTCAATGCGTAAAAAAAACTGTAAAGTGTTTTGAAGATAATGAATGACGCTCTGTTGAAGACCCACCCCGAAAGTTATATGTGATCTGCTGAGATGACCTTTCATTTCATGTTTCAATCTGAGATGATGTGTAAGCGGGGAGCTTGAAGAAAATACCTAATGTGAGAACATGAATCGGTTCTGTGCAGTACAGCAGATGGAATAAAATGTAGTAGAAGAGTCACTTACACTCTAAAGAATTAGTAAATGTCTAACATATGAGAGACATAAGCACACAAAATCAGATTAGAATTTGAGTTCAAAGGCAGTGTTGGTGAATTTTTACATGTCTCAAATGAGGAATGTAAGTAAAACAGACAACACTGGCAGACCCTCTTATGTAAGGCTGACTCAACACAAGACAGAGCGCCTGTATTTCATGATCACTAATGGGAAGCAGTAAGCTAGTATGCGCTCTCAGATAGATTGACGCTCTAGAAGTAAAATTTATGAAGAACTACTACAATTTGTTCTGACAGACTGCTTTAAGCACTGATGATTGAGAATATTGAGAATATTCTGTGCATCTCTGATAAGAGGTGGAATCTAAGAAGGTGTGTGATACACATTTAGTAAACAATCTCTATTATGAGGCAGTCCCGATTGTGCGCAAAGCTCTGAAGTGTGAGAACATCCATCATAGTTCACTGTAGAGCGGCAGACCTTAGCGGTTAATGCTTTGTCAAGGTGGCAGACCTTAACAGTAATGCTCTAAGAAGCCTCAGATCATATTTCACAAATGAGTAGCTGACCCTAAAGTGGAAATTATCTGCAAAGCATTTGGCGACGTATCTCACATAGTCTGGGCAGAGGTAAGATCTCAAGGGTCACAAGAGCAAGTTTCAGACCAAAGTGAGCAAATGACTCGTTTTAATGTTATGAGATATCTGAAATCCCCGTACAACAAAGTTTGATGTCTATTAGTAAAGAAAGCCGGGGTAAAAGAATATCAAGAACCAATTCCGAAGTGTATGACTCAGTAAAGTGATATGCACTTACCAATTGATTGTATTAAAATGTGATGAAGATGTGTGAAAATATTTGGAATTGTCCACTTAAAAAGATATCTGATTTTGGTCTGGCGAGTGTCGGAAAGTTATCAACTTTCCTTCACGATTTCGGACTTCGGTCTGGCAGATGTTGGGAGGCTATTAACCTTCCTTCACGATTTCGGACTTCGGTCTGGCAGGTGTCGGAAGGCTATCAACCTTCCTTCACGATTTCGGACTTCGGTCTGGCAGGTGTCGGAAGGCTATCAACCTTCCTTCACGATTTCGGACTTCGGTCTGGCAGGTGTTAGAAGGCTATCAACCTTCCTACACGTTTTCCGACTCTAGCCTGACAGGTGTCGGAAGGCTATCAACCTTCCTACACATTTTCTGACTCTAGCCTGACAGGTGTCGGAAGGCTATTAACCTTCCTACACGTTTTCTGACTTTGGCCTGACAAGTGTTGGTGGGCTATCAACCCACCTTCACGGTGTCGACGGTATGTCGACAGGTGTTAGAGGGCTATCAACCCTCTTTCACGTTTTTCTAAGTTATAGTCGGGCAGGTGTTGGTGGGCTATCAACCCACCTTCACGGTGTCGACGGTATGTCGACAGGTGTTAGAGGGCTATCAACCCTCTTTCACGTTTTTCTAAGTTATAGTCAGGCAGGTGTTGGTGGGCTATCAACCCACCTTCACGGTGTCGACGGTATGTCGACAGGTGTTAGAGGGCTATCAATCCTCTTTCACGTTTTTCTAAGTTATAGTCAGGCAGGTGTTGGTGGGCTATCAACCCACCTTCACGGTGTCGACGGTATGTCGACAGGTGTTAGAGGGCTATCAATCCTCTTTCACGTTTTTCTAAGTTATAGTCAGGCAGGTGTTGGTGGGCTATCAACCCACCTTCACGGTGTCGACGGTATGTCGACAGGTGTTAGAGGGCTATCAATCCTCTTTCACGTTTTTCTAAGTTATAGTCAGGCAGGTGTTGGTGGGCTATCAACCCACCTTCACGGTGTCGACGGTATGTCGACAGGTGTTAGAGGGCTATCAACCCTCTTTCACGTTTATCTAAGTTATAGTCAGGCAGGTGTCGGTGGGCTATCAACCCACCTTCACGGTGTCGACTGTGTGTCGACAGATGTTAGAGGGCTATCAACCCTCTCTCACGTTTTCTATATTATATCAGCCACGTGTCGGTGGGCTATCAACCCACCTTGACGGTTTCGACATAGTGTCGGCAGGTGCTTGAGGGCCATCAACCCTCTCTCACAGTTTCTGACTTCTGGTCAGACAGGTGTCGGTGGGCTATCAACCCACCTTGACGGTTTCGACATAGTGTCGGCAGGTACTAGAGGGCCATCAACCCTCTCTTACAGTTTCTGACTCCTGGTCAGACAGGTGTCTGTGGGCTTTCAACCCGCCTTAACAGTTTCGACATAGCGTCGGCAGGTGACAGAGGGCTATCAACCCTCTCTCACAGGTTCTGATTTCTGGTCAGACGGTTGTCGGTAGGCTATCAACCCACCTTGACAGTTTCGACATAGCGTCGGCAGGTGTTAGAGGTCTATCAACCCTCTCTCACATTTTCAGACTTAATATCTGGCAGGTGCAGAAGGACCGTAACCCCCTTCTTCACGTTTCAGCTATATCTGACTATGAGTCAGGCAGGTGCAGGGAGGACCGTAACCCCCTCCCTCACGTTTTAGCTACTAAAGGTGTGGTGCTTGAGCTTTGAGCTTCGAGGGCGAAGCTGTCGTCAGTATGGCCGTGTTATCTGCGGTATTAGAAGATCATAGGAGGCTGAAGGTCACGGTGCCTACAATGGGGCCCGGGCTAGATTCGTCCCCAGAGCCGCCTAGCGAGGCTTCCAGATAAGACGTGTTACCTGAGATACCTACTTATGTACCTGTGACGTATCGTGTGTGTCTGTGAATAAATACTTACTACGAGTAATTCCATATAATAGTTTCATTAAAGCATAATAGTGCTAACACTATATATATAGGTATTATAGAGTTTGTATAAAGTAATTTCTAGAAGAGTTAACGAGTTAAAGTGTCTTCCATAATAAAGTCACGAATACATTGTTAAAGTAATATTCATAAAATTCGCTCTCTTCCCTAGTTTAATAATGAGTTAGTTTAAAACGCTAACAAGACGTTAAAGTGTCGTTAATTCTAGCCTGCCTAGGGTAAAGCTGAATAAGATTTTATGATGATACAACGGGTGGAATTTTAATACATTTTGTTTTTGCGCCGTTGTGCCTATATTGTTGCTTGTTGTTGTTGTAGTTTTTTGTTTACCATGATGCAATAAAGTTAATTTGTATTGTATTGTATTTAATTTCCAACTTACGAGTAATTAGAGATACCTACCTACCGCTTTTTAACAAGGCAAACATGAAATAAAATAAATAAATTCAGATAAATTAATTAACTTTATAATATTAAGAAATATAAGAAAGTTAAATAAATAAAGGTAAAGATTAAAGTAGACTAAGATTTTATGATAAATGTAAAGTAATATATTTTATATATTATAATACTAGCCGAAGCCCGCGACTTCGTTCGCGTGGACTTTGTGTCTCTGGAAAATGCTCATCAGGCTGAACAACTTTTACTAAGGCGGCATTTTTATATCTCTTATAGTTTAGCTGGACCATTATGGTTCTGCATAAGGCGTTCCATTTTCCAAAATCATTTATACCCTATATGTTGCCCAGGCTTAATAGCTATGTAAGAAAAAAGTTTCATTCGAATCCGTCCAGTATTTCCGGAGATTAGCGTGTACAAACAGACAAACAGACATACAGACAAACAGACAAACAGACAAACTTTTTTTTTTAAATTCTTACTCTATTACTATGTCTCCATCGCCCCCAATATTTTTTTTGCAAATATATTTAATGTACAGACACACTTTTTTTACTGTTTTATTATATGTATAGATGTAAGATTTTATGAATGAAGATGCGACGCGCCACGCAGATTTGAACTGACTTCTCTCCCAAACTACTCAACCGATTTTGAAAAAAAAGATCGCGACGAATTGATATCCTCCTCCTTTTTTGGAAGTCGGTTAAAATATAAGGTGGAATAGGATAACTATATGTCCGGGGCAAAGAATAAAAAAAACTTGAGAGGTGTCAAGGGACACCCGGAGGGAACGAAGTTCGAGAGAGAGAGAGAGACAGAGAAACACGCGCACGCCGCACGGCTTACAAATATAGCAAAAAGTGTTGTCGTTACAACTTTTGGTCTTAATTTTTCCGTCTAGCCCGCTTTCGCAACGCGCGATAAAGAACTTCGATCCAAAAAACCTCAGACCATTGCAGAGTAGAGACTGCGCTAACAATTCTTCAAATAGTTCGTCGAACAACTAATTGTGAATTACGCGCTTTATATAGAGATCATTACAGAGTTGTTATGTCCCACGCAGTATCATCATTATAATCATAGGAATCGTTGGAGTGACGTACGAGTCTGCCCTGATACTCATCACATAATTATACCTCCTTTTTATATGGTGACTCCCACAGATATTGTGATCTATGTCTCACCTACCCTTTGCCATATAAACATAATCCGCTAGATGACAACAAGTCAAATCAGACATTTTTTTCAAAACGTCAAAACAATTTTTTTATGGGAATTGCATGAAATAACCAACCGTGACGTCATTCTTCTTTTTTTTAGTCAATATCAGCTCTTAATATCTGTTTTTCTGCATTAATAAATCTAAAATCTTATTGTAAATGGATGTGCTCAATTTAAAGTAACACTTATTTGTGACGTTTTATTTTATTAACTGTACTGAATAATTTACTTCTAACCTAGTCCACATCCCAATTATAAATATACTAGTTGTTCAGTATCATGGACTGAATTCCCCTTAAAATAGTTTCAGTATATTTTGTTAGACGGGATTATATAACTCTAGAATAAAGTGTGCTCGCGAAGAGTTGATAAATTCAGGGCTTCTTATTATCATTACATTTTGCAGCCCGCTAATTATTTAAAATCTTATCCAAATTTATTTTTACAATTAACAGAAAACAACACGCAAACACCCAAACGACTCATTCTAAGCGCATTCCAGAACGGAAATATATGTCCGCCGCGTCCGCTCGCCCGCTCTTGCCGCGGTTGACATCAACTGCGAGCCTTGTACCATGCATATTTTTCAACCCTCTCTCGGACAGAGTTTAGTGATTACAAAGGCGCGTAATCTCAACAAATATAAGGAGCAACCTACGAGATAATTAAAGTACGAAGGGTTGTTGTACTTTGCTTTCGTATTTAATATGCTTTACACACGACACGACTGTTTGCCGACGCCACGCTTGTTAGCCCACGACAAACTAAACTCAAGACATCTTGTATTGCACCTTACGAGTACTCGTAGCTGCGAAAGTTTATACTTTCCTGAGTATTTATTTTATGTTTCATAATGGTGTAAATAGTAGATCTGAAATAAATAATTTATTATATAATTAAATAAAGATTGAGCTGGCCCAAAGTAAGTTCAAGACTTGTGTTATGGGATACTAACTCAACGATTCTGTATCTTATAACAAATACATATAACTAGATAAACATCCAAAATGTGCAAATATTTTTTAGAAAATATTAGTTTGTGGGTTCTTACGACTTTGTTTAATAATATGTGGAATGAAAGCCACACACCCACCTTCTTGGTAGTTTTGTTTTTTTATTTTACTTTGCTATTTAATATGCTTAACACATGATACGACTGTTTGCCGACACTACGCTTGTTAAACCATGACTAACCTCAAGACACCTCGGAATATAATGATGCACGTTAGCTCAAAACGTTTTTACTTTCCTGAGTATTAATATTACAAAGGTTCTTAGTTGCGAAAAGAGAAAATATATTTGTTTAGATACACCCAATAATTACCCCAATTTCATCATCATCATCAGGTCTTTTTGTCTCCACTGCAGGAGCACGACCCTGTCTATACTACCAGAGCCATATTTGACCAGAGCAGCAAGAGGGCTTGGCCTACACTCTCCTTGCTGGCCAGACGGGTTGGAGAGGTCTCATCGATGTTTATAAGCTTTGTTTAGCTTAGGTCTCATCGATGTTTATAAGCTTTGTTTAGCTTGTATTTTCTGAGTCGCCTTCTACAACATCCACGGGAGGACTTAAGAGTGGCCCTATTCTACTCTGCCGGAAACTATACGGCTATTCTTTACAATATGGCCTGTGATTTATATAGTGACATTTGATACATGTATGCTCAGGGGCAGCCCTTCTAGACCATTGTATGAAACATAGTATGGCATTGTGGAGAGAGCTGGGTCGATGCACCTTGCTGGAAGGTAAGCTCACACAGACTGATCCAACAAAAGGACAAAAGACACGTAATGTATCATATTTTAGAACATGGCTTAAGTTTAACAATGAACTTACAGGACAATAAGAAAAGAATAGATAAGTAGTTACTTTAAGGCTTTCAGAAGTTGGTTTGTTTTATGTAAGTGCCGACACTAATAGCAGATTAGCATGTACTTAGGTAGCTAATACCTGGCATAACACAAAGTATACTGTTTATCCTGGGAAAATGAGGGTCCCTTGGGATTGTCAAAAATGATTTTATTTATTACCATGTAGTATGTAGGCACAGAATAAATATAAGTATCACATACAGAACGGAATCACCGCAACATGCGTCCCCGTTCCCCGTCCCCGCACCACTCCTCCGTTCTCGCCTTGTAGAAGGTGTTGAGCAGGCGACTGCAAGCGCCTGCAGCCACTTCTACGTTTTTTTTAAATAAATGAATTCTGTGACGTGGCTTACGCTGCGGGCATCTGCTAGAACGGTAAGCCTTGAAAAATAAATAAATACATACATACATACACACTATCACGTCTTTATCCCTAATGGGGCAGACAGAGCATTTTGGGTCTTGCGGTTCTATGCAGAGCCCAGGGCCGCAAGACCCAAAAGCCACTTTTAGCGTCATGGTGGGCGAGAAGATGGAAAAGCAATCAATACAGTACTGGGTTGCTAGCCGCATCGCCTGTTAACATGATTTGCATTTTTGCCCATTCCCTCGATCGCCTTTTACGATCTGCGTGGGCGTGGGAAGAGAAGCAGCTGGTACATTCTAAGTTTTTTTTATTTCTCCCAGACCAGCATGGGAGAAAAATAAATACTTAAATAACCTTTACAAAACGATAGGACCTAAGTAATTCTTTTAAAATTAAAATAAAATGTAATAAGGTATACCTCTACATAACGATTAAATAAGTATTTATTTGTAAGTGTGAATGTTAGATTGAAAGCAGGTTGAACAATAGGCACTTGGTACCAGTTCCTGCTGCAATTTGACACCGTGGCGCAAGAGTTTAATGGCAGTTGCAACCACAACCACCGCACCGCATTTAGATGCGGTTTACATTTAGTTAATGAAAGTGGGATTGTTCTGGTGGAAGGTCTTTGTCCTGTGTAACGGAGAAAACAACGCGAGTATGGAATACAATTTGGTTGAGGTCGTTTTTAGGGTTTCGTATAACCAAGTAAAAAAGGGACCTTATTACTAAGATTCCGCTGCCCGTCTGTTTGTCATCAGGCTGTATGTAGACTGATGTTTTCACAGATCTTCTTCTTCTTATCGTGTGTGTTAGTGACTAACACTAGTGTCAGAGTTTTTAAACCGCCTTAAAGGCCACTGACATGGTTTTAAGTAACGACCAATGTCAAAGACAGTGACCGGGACCGACGGCTTAACGTGCCCTCCGAAGCACGGATCATCTTACTTATCAGACAATCAGGTCATCAGCCTGCAATGTCCTAACCAAACTAGGACTACAACACAAAGTCGTTGCCCCCGCTGGGAATCGAACCCGCGACCTCCGGGTATAAGCCAAACGCTCTAACCATTACACCACGGAGGCAGTTAATTTTCACATTGCAGATGAAGTATTCTGTTGACGCTATAACAAATACTAAAATAGAATAAAATATATTTAAGTGAGGCTTCCATACAACAAACGTGATTTTGTATAGATAATATTAAAGGAACCCTTCATGCGCTAGGTGGATGGACCGATTTCGATGCGGTTTTTTACGTGAAAGAAAATTTCCTTGCGCTGGTTCTTAGCTAGGGTTGATGAAAATCGGGGATCCTCAGATATAATTTTTCCTCCCATCCTCCCAGATCAAACTTTTTATGTCAAAAAAAGAGGGAAAGGGGCAATACATGTTTTGACTAAAACATGTTTGGCAAATTTGGTTGTTAATTTTTATGAATACGGGGGTTTAGTCCCTAAGAGGCTTTTTCTATATCATCACAGAGTACTATAAACTAGCGTAAATATCATTGACTCGTCACGTACAGACGTCACCATTAACTCACCATTCACTTTTTCTATCAATATCATCAGGTCTCCCTGTCTCCACTGCAGGAGCACGACCCTCTCTGTACTACTAGAGTCATACTTGGCCAGGGCTGCCAGGGGATTTGGCCTAAACTTTCCTCGCTGGCAAGACGAGTTGGAGAGGAGAGGAGAGGTGTTTATAAGCTTAGTTTAGCTTGTATTTCCTAAGTCGCCTTCTACGACACACATGGGAGGACTTGGAGGGGCCCTATTCTACTCTACCGAAAACCATAAAGCCTTTTGCTCATTTCCTAGTTTTTAACATAATTATGCCCTGTATTTATTTATTTTGTGCAATAAAGGGTATTGTATTGTATTCATACATTTTAGAATCACCTAATACAAACAATATTACGACGAGACCTTTCTAGTAACAGGTTTACTGGCAATTATGGGCACGTAAAGTGCTCATAATTCCGTCATGAGAAATAAAAGCTTTGTACAGTGTACCTCTAATCGATATAGTGGTTCAGCTCGATGTTAATTACGTAGTGTTAAAAACTGGAAAACTACATCGAACTTAATTTAAACAAGTTTTTTCAAGAAATTTGGAAAAGCTCCCTCTTTCAAAAATGCCTTCTAGTGATGAGAGGCGAAACTACATATTCCAATAGATATCTGAATAGCGCCATTTATTATTTGCCAAGATAAAAAAACCCAACCAATAACTTTTGGACAGCTGAACCGATTTTCATTAAACAGAACTAAGAACCACCGCAAGGGAACTGTAGTAACCATTTTGGTAGCACATTTTTTGTATGTATGTCATTTGTTATATTTTACGCTCCAAATAAATCCTTATTCGATTACTCGTTGAAATGACAAGTCAGTTCCCATCATAAGTTATACTAAATTGAATCGAATCCGTTAAAGAAAATAAACTAAAAGACTAACTTAATAATAACGACTTAAGTTAAAGAACTATACAAAAAGTTCAATTTATGAAATGACAAGTCGGTTTTCATAAAGATTAAGTAATCTAAATACATAATGGAATATATTAGTATATATCTCAACACTCAATACGATCCAAGAACTGGCAGTTTTTCGCCCAAGGGATAAGCTTAGCTATTTAGCGGGGGAATGCTACCCGCATTTAGGGCACGTTGCCTCGGTGCGGCGCTATTGATGATTTTTTTATTTATAATTTGTTTTAATTTTAAGAAAGTTTTAAATTTTAGATAAAGTTTAGTTTTAGTTTGTTTCTCTTTCTTTTTACTTACGTTGTTTTTTTTTACTTTTAATTAGTCCATTAAATTGTTGTTACTTATTGTTAAATACAACAGCTGGTTTCCCATAAAATAACGTACCGGCTGCTTTTTACTTTTTTTAATTTAGATTCAATAAAAATCTGCGTGTCATAAAATAATATGACACATAAAATACCTACTATAAAAATACCTATACGTAAACGATGAGTGTAAACCCTGACATGATATATTAGGGAAGAATGGAGCAAGACGATAAGAGCCGACCCCAAAAAATATGGGAATATAGTATAAGTGCCTAATAACTAGGACTGATGATGACAAATGTTGAAAACCTTGGTCGTTGGTTCCATATCGTTTCTTATTTTTGAACCCTTTAATTTTAATACTAACTTCTCTTCTTATCGTGTGTTAGTCACTATAGTGACTAACACTGGTGTCAGAGTTTTAGGCCTCTGACATGGTTTTAGGTAACGACCAAAGTCAAAGACAGTGACCGGGACCGACGGCTTAGCGTGCCCTCCGAAGCCCGGATCATCTAGTATCAGACAATCAGATGATCAGCCTACAATGTCCTAACCAAACTAGGACAACACAAAGTCGTTGCCCCCGCCGGGAATCGAACCCGCGACCTCCGGGTATCAGCCGAACGCTCTAACCACTACACCACGTAAGCAGCCCTAACTAACTTACTAGTACTTAGTAGTAGTTTTGGGTAAATTTAGGTAGATTTCTGAGTCAAAATTAAATTATACGGTACAATGTTACAAAATTGTGTCCTGCCAGGCGGACCCATAGGAATTTTATCAAAACCGGTTGTACTTAGATCCTAGGTACTTATGTAGTTGTTGGGTAGATTACTGGGTCAAAAATAAATTGTATGGTACATGTGGTACTACGTCTGATTTAATTTTTGATGTGCCATTTTATTAAGAGCGGATGTATCTCCAAAAAAGTATGTCTTTAGTTAGGGTAGTGTTTTTCATACAAATCCATAGAAAATTTTTAGGGTTCCGTACCCAAAGTCCGAGTCCGACTCGCACTTGGCCGGTTTTTGTTCAGGCGTTTAGAAAAAAGTTTCCCTAGTAATATTTTTCAAACGCGTATAAACTAAACAAATGGCTTTTCCATATAAAAATGTCTCCAGGTCTCCACTGATTTGATTGTCATCTAGCGAATTATTTTTGAAATTCAAATGATTCTTTCTTAGAACTAACAGATGCAGCACTTTAGCAGTCTGGAAGACTGAAGTCTGAACTTACATAAATGCAATTAAGTTAGTCGATTTAAGTTCGTCTAGACGTTTCAAGACCATCTGAAATAGTCTGAGAATAACTAAATTGGCTGGCAGTCCTTGCACGTCCCTTATTATACCTAGTAGTCTGAGAGACAACTGCGTGGCCTTTAATTTTAAAACAAAAGCCACGAGAATATGTTTACTTCGCTGATACGAAGAAAAGAGTTTTTTATTTGGGTCTTACTAACACTAGTGTCAGAGTTTTTTAACCGCCTTTAAGGCCTCTGACTTGGTAATTATGGCCTCTTTATTTGGGTAATTTAGGTACATATTGATTCGTTCAAAAGTACTAGATACTGTAATTGGTGAAAACCGTTGTATTGAGTTTTACAATAAATTAATTAATTAAAATAAATAAGTATAAGAAAAACACAAATCTTATTTTGTACCTTACTTCATCTCCTTTAATTCCCAATGCTAATAAAAGAAGACTCAGAAGTTAAGTGTACAAGTATAAGTCTGACGAATGTAGGTATGCGGTGTCCTTGTGCAAGTAGTGTAAGCCATGATTTAAGAAAAACTGTTCAGATGTCATTGAGAATTCTTTTTAAATTTATTCTAACTATGAGATTGTTTATTATAGCATAAAATAAATCGCATCAGACGGAAATGAAAAATGTAGACATTTGCTACGAGATCCTGGACTACTTATTACGTCGCGTAGGTTTTCAAGGTTTAGTGGGTAAGTAACCTGTGATTATTGCAACTTTGTTAAGTCAATCTATTTATACGAACTAAATTACGATTAAGTAGGTAGGTACTGACTTGCAGGAAATAGTAAATAAGTACTTAAAATCTTTGCACCTGAATTATAGCCAAGCTTAGCTCAACCTTAGGCAAAAATGAGTGCTTGAAATTGCTCGACCAAGTTTTACCGACTTAAGATGTCTATATTTACCTTAGGTAACTATTTACCATATCGATTTAGTTGTTAGAGACACACTCCAAATGTGGCTCGAAGGACCAATTTTAGGTAGAGTCAGAGTTGGATTGTCTAAAACAACGCTATTACGATGAAGAGTAGATTGTTCAACTCGTGTCGAACTGAGCGCACTCGCTCGCTTCGCTCGCTCGTGCACCTAAACTTCTTGCGTGTGATAAATTGATACTAGTTATACCTATCAGATTTGTTTATTTAAGAAGTATCTACCTACAATTTAATGAAAATTCCTATGCAATCGGAGGTAATAAGTTTTCTTTGTCTGCTTTTGCCGGTATTTTTACCGATTCAGGCCTTCCAAGTTCCAACCTTGTTTTACATCTACTAGGTACTTTATGATAAAACTATGGATGAAAGGGTATTTTTTTTTTACTGAAATTAGAACAAGCATCTTGCCTCGTGGAAACAAAGCTATGTACCTTAGCCACATGCATGTTAATGCCGTATTATGGACGAGGAAGTGCATGACATAATAGCCTTACCTAGATGCAAGGGCCGGTGACGTCAGAAGGGCTGGCAGTATTATTATAGTGGGTTATAGATTTTTATGGAAGCCTTAGGATTGCTTGGGACACATTCTCTTGAGAATTAATATGTACCTATGTAAAATGTAAATAGAGACGAACTAAAATATTTAGATTGGTCGGTGTACACGCAATCGACTTTTGAATGGAGCATCGGAAAATTAACAGATAGGTACCTAAGTTGGTTAATCTTCAAATACACCAGATTTATCCTCTTTTAAAGTTGGTAAGTCTTCAAATACACCAGATTTATCCTCTTTTAAAATCTACATAGGTAATACTATAATATACATATACTCTATAGGTACTACCCATGACTGACTATGACTATGTCGTCAACTCTAGGTGAGCGGCACAGGACCAAAATTGATGGCGTCGGCAAAAGAGCAAGATTGCAAAAAGTAGATGGATGTAGGTATCAAGGTGTCTAGAGTTAATTCATAAAAAACAGACACGTGTCCGTACAAAAAGCGTCTTACAATCGGACTGAGGCGGTATTAAATAATACGAGGTATTTGATGTGTAGCAAAAAACTGGATTAACGAGGGTCGGCGGCGGCGGTAGTCGGCACACGACCGATTCTTGTGTGATGAACGTTAACCCTTGCAAAGCTGCAGACACAAAGGGAACAAAACTTATAGACGTAATAATAAAGCAAGGCGCGCACGGGACGGGACCAGTCCGACCAGTCCTGCCCCCCTCCCGTCCTGTGTTCTCCCCCCGCCCGAACAGCTGATGCCTGAACAACAAAGAACTTCCATCCCACACAATCATAACACTCTATGTACCTACATCTATGAACATCGTGAGCACGACGCACGATTATTTATTGTCACTACACGCATATGTATCGATTGCTTACGGACGCGCCGACGAATCTACGTCTTATTTACTAAAGGTCTACTATAGATCCATATCTATTAATATTAAAAAGTACTATCTACTTTTAAATATACCTGATTTTTGTACTGAGCACGTAACGTCTCCAGCAGAGTATCGAGTAAACAGAGTTGACCATGAATCGAAAGGTGACTACATTACATACAACTATGACCTAACAAAGGGCATCAATACTTGCCTTTCTGATCATCCAATACGCGAAGGCCCTCGAGATGTGGCACTCCGGGAAACAACAGTGTCTCTACGAATCGCCCGAAAGTATTTATTTTGATCAATTTCACGGATTCATTGTACCAAATCGACCGTCACTTGAGTCGTAGTTTCGCACTGAGCGGTTGCTAAGCTGCTAATAACTATCACGGCACGGTTTTTGAGTGTCTACATGAGGACCGCGCGTAGTAAGTACGAGAAGAAGTCTTTGTTTACAATGTTTTGCGTTTAATGTGTTATTTACATCACTTTCAGTGGCCTGCGAACGTATTTAATCGTTGCACTGCCTGCGCACTTATTTGCTGCGCTTCTGCGTCAACAAAACAGAGCGCGGTCGGGGACTCGGGGAACCTCGGAGTCGATTCGCGAGGTTTCGCTGTCTCCGTCGCATTCCTAGAGAATGCCGATTGACGCACCTACTCTTGCATTTGACATTTTGGATCTAGGGTTGCTAAGTTATTTTACAAAAACTTTCTAAAAAATGTAGATGCTTACAAAGTTAATTTCTCAACTAAATTAAAGCATTCGTAGATTAGTGTTAATTTGTACAAGGTACAAAATTCTAGCGCCTGCAAAATTCAAATAGCAATGTTGATAGCTTACAATTTGCAATTATTGTTTGATGGTCGCCTCTATTAAGGCACTTTCGGTGCCAGAACTTTGAGATTACTGGATAACACAGAGGATTAGACCTTTACCCACAGATTCCTTTACCCATTATTTAGGGGATTAACACACTGCACCGCGCTGCGTAGTGCGTGGCCGCCATACAAAAACGACGCGCGGAGACGCGGTGTCAGTGTGTTGTCTTAAGTGCGTTTACTATACAAATTGAGATACTTGCATACAGTGCGGCCTCGCATCACAGAATAAGTACTAGTACCCCGCACACACCCCGCACAATGCAGCAGGGCGCGGTGCAGTGTATTAATCGCTTTAGTGATAAAGAAATGAGGTTTGGAAATCCACCGACTTCAAATAAAAAGATGAAAGAAATGTTCTAGACCCAAAATGCTCTGTCAGTCCCATAAGGTTTAAGACGTGATAATATAGTAGCAAATAGCAAAACGTGATAACGTGTTCTCTGTTCGAAATCCTGTCTCTCATTCTTGTTAATTAAGGAAAAACTTCTAAAATAGTAGAAAAATATTTCCTGTCAAACTTTTTGTTTACCTAAAGTAGGTACTCATTGTGGGAGGTAAGGGGTTTTTTACTCTTTGTTGTGATGTTACCATGAAGCTATGAAGTTAGACCCCCTAACTTCATGGGTGTCAGTCACCAATACGATGATGATGAATAGATGAACAGAATTACACTTATCTCTACCCGAGCAAAGAGAATATAACCATTCGTGGATATATGAGGTATATCCCATTTGCCACCAGTGGGCGACGCCACCATGGTGGCACACCGAACTATTTTATTTACACGTGTGCCAGATGCCACTACGCGCGACGCCCCCACTGCTGACAAATAGGAATGACTACCAATTACCTGTCCCATTTGCCCCTAGACAGACAGGTGATCCTGCTAGGTGTAGACACATAGTGGAGGCAACTGGGACGGACTGGGACGGACTATCATTTCTATTCCCGTTCGCCCGTTTTTCCGAGTGTCAAGTAGATTTCGATACGTCACACGTTGGGGCTCTCTACAGCACCCTAGCACGAACCACTCGTACTAACTACTCTTATGATTATGATGGCCCATTCTGCGCGAACATAAAAGAAAGCTAGTGGCACCGTTAGCATGGCACCACTAGCGACAGAGGTTTATTGTTTATCTACTACTATCTCGCTCTACGCAATATTAACGAGCGAGATGGTACTAATCCGTCGCGCGATAAAATCTATATCAATGGTGCAATGCTGAAGTGGCTAATACCAATTTGTAAAGGATAAAAAACTACAATTATAAGGCATACCTAAAAGCTTTATTCACAATATTTATAACAAAATATAAGGTCTAACAAAATATACTGAAACTATTTTAAGGGTGAATTTAGTCCTCGATACTGAACAACTTTTCCCAAGGAACACATTTCTAAATATGGACTGAATTCACCCTTAAAATAGTTTCAGTACATTTTGTCAGACCTTATTATATACGTTAAACTTATGTATTCTTCTGCCAAAACTTAGGGGCGTTCCGCGGCGTTTTTCCTTTGCCGGAGTTTTTTTTCGGCGCGGCGTGAGTGTCGGTGCCGCCGCCTGTCGCAGACTCCTCGTTCTCCGCTTGCGTCTTTAGAGTTTTCTTGATGTAAAGTATCTGCAATTAAACATAAGTATATGTGTAGAGGTCCGGTAACCATGGCGGAAGCGTGCAGGGCGCCAGCAGGCGTTCTGGGCTTCCTGCAGGAGCTGGCCTGGTTCGAGAACTGATGCCAGCGTCAGCTCCCCACGCCAAACGGGACCGGCAAATTCGGGCCTTATTGCGGAAAATTGTCCCCGAGGAAAGTAAGATGTGTAGAGGTAAAAAACAAACATGTATTTTAGTCAAAAAAGGTTCACAAGAATTTTTGAGACAAGTGTTCAACATAGACACTGGTCCAAGAAAGCCAGGAACACCCCTACAAACTTGTGATGTCCTTATCAACAATGACGCAAGGAAAGCCCAAATAAATGCTATATTATAGTAAATAAATTGTGAAATTTTGTGAAAGCAATAACAGATCACGATTGACGATATCAAGTTGGTTAAAAATTATCACATTGTTAAATTTCGGACCTTCAGTTCTTTTCTTTTTAGGGTTCCGTAGTTAACAAGGAACCCTTATAGTTTCGCCATGTTTGTCTGTCTGTCTGTCCGTCTGCGGTCCTACTCAGATCCTATAAGTACTAGAAAGCTGTAATTTGGCAAGTATATCAATACAAAACAAAACGTATATCAATCATGGCAAAAAAGTCGTAAAATAAAATATTGTTTTTTTTTTTTAGGGTAGCTGCCATAAAAGTATAGAGGAGGTCAATATTTTTCTCTACAAACACAATTGTGTGGAATATCGTTGAATAGGTCTTTCAAAAATATTGTGAGCTCGTAAACACAATTTTTTAATTTAGGGTTCCGTGTCTGAAATATTTAGGACAAAATTGAAAATTTTTGTTAAAGTCATGTGTCCTCCCCTGTATCTGCTAAACGGTTATATATGGACACATGAAAAAAATCACAGCTATAGTATATATAATGTAGTTTAAAAGAAAACTTTCAGAGCTAAGTAGAGTTAACAAATTAAAAAGTTATAGGCGATCAACTTGTGCAACTTGTACCTCTGTTTGTACTTGTGTACAATCATTTTAACTATCACCATTACTTCCAGTGAAGGAAAATATGGTGAGGAAACCTGCACACTTCTACACTAGTGTGTAAAAATGACTTGTTGCTAGATGAGACTTATTTTATTCGGGCCTACTTGCGGAAAATTGTCGTCAAGGGAAGTAAGTGAAGTGAAGTAAGTAGTTATCAAGCTATGTCAGATGCATTTAGGCAGCTAGTAAAATCTAACACACTAAGGTTGGGCTACATCTGTCAGTACGGAACAGCACTTTTCTATGCTGCTATCCTTTTCTGTCGCTCAGAACCGTCATTTGCTAGAACGAGAGGGAGCGACGGAAGTGTAGTGTGGTAACATATGCAAGAGTGTGTAGAGTAAGAACCTATATATTTTATAGTATCAAAGTAACACTCGTTTTATTAAGTCACCTCATCTCTACAGAACGCTTCAGCAAACTTCAACCTTAAGAAGCCTTTCTAAAGAAAATCTAACCTCCTGTTCTATAGTCTGCTGGTGCCTGATAGACTTCTGCTTGTGGAGGTTGGCTCTAAGGATGTGTTTGTCTACAGAGCTGAGCACGGCTTCGCAGGAGTTGCACCAGTCAGCGAGCACGTCCGCAATGGAGGCTGCGTCCTCGAGGCGCGCGTCTCGGCCCAATGCTACATCGACTTCGACACGTTTGCATTCTTGATCCAACTTGCCGTGGATTATGTCTGGAACACAATAGAGAACTTGCAATATTTTTATTTTTGCTTTGATTACCTCCTCTCACTTTTATACATATTGGAATCCTCCCTTTGATATTTTGAAAGGGTCAGGTGATCCCATAGAAATTTCATTAAAATCGATTGTGTAGTTTAATTGCGAACTCGGTTTTTAGTTTTGATAAATTATTGACTATTTACTTGAAAGAAAGATTCATTCAAATATTCAAAAAACTTTTTTATATCTTTGGATATTTATAATCACATGATAATTGTCAATTTTCCTTATGGTTTAATGGTAGTCGTTAACATCAGATCATATGCTTACAACTTAGTTTGCCACGTCCTAAGCGCAAGTACAGAAGAAGCGGCAACAAACTGTACTGTACTGCAGCATTCACTCAAAAAATATCTACTTACAATTAGACAAAAATTAGATAATGGACTAAAATACATTGTTATGCCATAAATCAAAACACATAATTAAAAAGGATTTACCTGCATAAATAGCTTCAATGATAAGATCTTCCAGATCCCTCACATTCTTTATGTCCAATTCTTTGAGCAATACACTATACGGAATGCACTTCTCTTGTGTAGCGAGGGTGGCTATTGTCAAATGCTGGAGTTTCTTGCATTGCACAGGAGTCAGCTCAAGATATTCAGATTTGTTTTCTAGATAGTCTTTGTAGGTGCCATATGCGAAGAGGTTTAACGTCTTAAAGTGAGCTGCATAAGTTCCAGTCTCCAACTATAAAATATAGCAGGATAAATATAACATTTATAGTAAAATATCTGTTGACGTAAAAATGTTGAATATCACACTTTTTAACCCCCTACAAGGGTGTTACAAGTGTGTGGCATGGCATCATATCTTACTATCTGATTATTCAATTTCAATGTTTTTTTTTAATGAGGCCACAGATTTCTCTTTCAATTTAGTGCTGATTTAAATAGATGACATGCAAGGAACAATTTCAAGCAGACTTGTATTATAACATAGCCAAAGCAATATTTGTTTAGAATAGCAGAATAGGTCAAATTGGTGGTCAGCTCATCTCTGAGACGATAGCATGGGTCTCTGCCACAGGAAGACTACTGCTGGACATAGACCTCACTAAGGTTTTCCAAAACAATTAGAAGCAGCCTGCATCTTGCTAAGGTAGTCAGACCACCTAGGCAGGTGAGTGTCTTACGCTGCACTTGCCGGTACGTGACCACCATTCGAGAACCATTCTGCCCCATCAGCCATCGATTCTTCGAGCTATGTGCATATCTCTGGTATTACTATAAATATGACATTTGCAAGCCATGATGACATGACAAGATGCCTTATAATGCGTAAAATTTGTAAATATATTTATAATGATAAGCATACAAGGCAGTACAGTAGGTAGATCGAAAACAACTAACCTCTTGTATGTTCGGCATTTCAAGCAACTCCCCGAATACGTGGACGCCGGGGGC
Source organism: Acrobasis consociella (assembly GCA_963555685.1). Lineage (NCBI taxonomy): Eukaryota > Metazoa > Arthropoda > Insecta > Lepidoptera > Pyralidae > Acrobasis > Acrobasis consociella. The sequence goes on from OY743118.1 coordinate 4,966,563, forward strand.
CTCTAGTACTTGTTTTATAAGCTCGGCGCAGGCTGAGCCCTTTGCACCCTTTGCTAGGAGCACAAACTGCTCCAGAGGATGATTCGTGGAGAATGACAACAAAGATGATGGCTCATCTCTGTCCATCGACATGGGATTCATGGCGACCGTTGAGAAATTGATAATAGGTAATTAAAATACAAAGAAATAGCTAATTAGACTAGAATAACCCAAGTATATATATATATTTCTCCAAATAAAATAAAAATTATTATTTTATTCCGTTTCGTTTTCACGCACACACACAAAACACTTTTTGACGTTTGATTTGACAGTTTATTTTTTAATCTGAGTATGGCCAGTGGCCTATTTACATACAAATATTTAGTAGAATGGGAATCGATTACTTGATTGATTTATTTCTCTCTAGTCAGTTAAAAATTCGAAATCGTTTAAGATACTAGTGCTATTAGGTGAGTAGTATGAATGCATTGCATGCATTCATACTACTCACCAAATGGATAGAAATGGGTATTTATCAGGTAACAGAAAACAAATAATGAATATGTGTACAACGCGGTATTTACACAATCTACTGAGTAAATACTAAAATGGGTAGATTGGATATTTACCCACCGCCTATTCCTATATTATATTGAAGATCTGGAGTGCTATTTTTCATTGAGGGACTCAGCGAAACACAAAACGTGTAGTTTTCCAACTAACCGCTCGCGTAAAATACAAATTGATCGTATTTTTGAAACCGTCGTGTCAGCGAAAAACAGTATTGTTTTACGCAGAAAACTTCGATAATTTGTCTATAATTTTCTAAAAATTGGAACATGAATAAAAAAGCAACGTGAAATGGAACGGATTTCCCATCATTGGTTTCGATAACATATCTACGCTACAAATGTCAAAATTACGAGTGGTCAAGGCCACTCGTTGTAAATCCTTTGCAAACTACCGATTCAAAAATGCGCCCGTTTGGAAACGCTCGCGCATACCCTTCGTAATGTGACAACTGATTTCAAAAATACGTCTCCTGTGTTTTTTTTAACTTTTTTTATTTCTTTGCAAGGATAAAAAATAGAAAAAGTTGGTTCTTAACACAGACTATACAAACTTAGAACGCGTGTAAATTTTTCTACTGGTATATAATTTATTTTAATAGAACAGATAAATAGATAATAGTATATAGTCAGATAATATTTCTTTTAATAGAATCTTGTAAGACTTATGTATTCTTATAAGAGTTAGGTTCTTTAATTAATAGTAAATAATATTATTATTGTTACTCATTTAATAGTGTACTAATGCATATTAGAGCGAGATAGCGCCATACGTTTAGAACCGCTTTTATACAAGATGTACGTACATCCGCCTTATAATGTCATATGTATGGAATGTATGCTTTGCACACGCTGCCAAATCGCATATCAAATCCTTACAAGTCATTTAAAATAGATTCCTCAGGAGGGCTCCCCAGGCGGCACCCGGTCTGAGGACTTGAACCGCGAATTGGAGCCCACCTTCATGATTAGATTTAAGAGACCACTTTAGATCCTTTGACCTAACTCCTCAGATTTCCTTAGATGTGATGTAGGTGACCAAGGCGTGTACTCAACGATTAGGACGACCCCATAAGTCGCCTGCGCAGCGCAGACACAGATTCACTATTAGCTAGATTACAAATCCCACTCGCCGGTGAGTGCGAATCAGGAATAGAATTAGGGCAGGCGCGTTCACGAGGTACCGAACACCCAGACGTTTCTCGCCAGTCGGTAGGCGCTTGACATCTAAGTTAAAGCCAATCTCAGTGACGTCTGAAGCTGGGCATTGACGATCAGTTTTTCCCGTCAGTTTAGACATAAAATTGTGGCGTCACTCCAAATGGTTTTAGGCTAACTAGATTTCCCCATTCACTGGCGTCACTCCGACTCTTCAGTTTTCGAATGGCCTGGCTGTGCGGCGAACGTACGTAGTGCTACGTACGTGCCTATTTGTGTCGAAACAAAAAATATGAATTCTAACTCGGAAGAAGAAACATTAATTCTTACTGCTACTGTTTGTTGCCATGTATTCATCGAAAAACAAAAAAGAAAGCAATGGATGAATTATTATGTTATTATTATATTTTATGTAATAAAATGTACGACTGTGGATAAAATAAAATAAAGAAATTTGAAATTTGAGATTTTGCTAGCTTTCAATCATGGAAATAGGCGATGCGGCTAGCAACCCATCACTATTTTGATTCCTTTTCCATCTTAACGCCCACCGCCCGCTAAGCGTGGCCTTTGGCCCTAACGGCCCTGGGCTCTGTCTACCTCGTCAGGGATATAGACGTGAAAATGTATCTGTATTGAAATATGAATTTTTTTGAAACACTGTCCAAATTAGCAGTAGTGTCATTTTTTTTCAAAATGGGAAGCAATTACTTTCCACATACATTCAGAATTTTCATATTTTTCAATAAGTTCGGCACGTCCAGATTATACCGATGCCGCCATTTGAAAACAGATAAATCATGGTAAAAGGTATAATATAATAAAACTTCGCTGTTTTGAAATAAATGAAAACACACTCAATCATAGCATAGAATAATATTACTGCACTCAATCCCACCCGCGGGCGCCCGCGCCGGCCGCTTTGAACGAACTGGTGCCATTGGAGTGATGATCGCACACTCACGGTCAGTTTGGCGCGACGCCGGGTTGGATTTCAAAGCGCGCCGTCAGTTAAAACTCTGGCGTGATGATTCCACATTCACGATCAAATTTTGGATGGACGTCAGTTCAACTGACGGGAAAAACTCATCGTCAGTGCCCAGCTTAAAGCAGAGGTTCATTCCCCTCCGGTGGGAGCCCTTTGCATTGTCTGTCACTTTTCCGATGTGGACATAATGTTTTCAGCACACAGTGAAACTTTGTTCGAAAAATCTAAAGCGCACCAGCGCAGGGCAACCTGAGAGGGCAACATAGTCAATCGTGCGGTACACAAGAGCTCCGTGAGCTTTCGCGGCGTTTGTGGTCAATTCGTTCGTTGGCTACTAGACGGTGGCCTAGTTCGTCTCGACAATTAGTCAACCGTTGTTTTACTATCTAGTTCCTATCGACCATACCCATGGTTCTATCTTGTTTCTTTCGATTATAAATCATACTCATTTCCATAACCTTCTATTTACTTTGCACTTGAGTTAGCCAACACACAATAGGTAGGTAAATAGGAAAACGGACCATCATCGATCATCGTCCAATTCGACCATATCGTCTAATATGAACTAGCGGCTTATTCGATAAATGTCGTGGGGTGGGTTGGGTTGGTCCACCTCCGCCACATTAAAGTTGAAAAGATAGCGGATTTTTTTGGAGGTACTTGAATTAAATCATCATAATCGATAGATCGATTATTAAAATTTGAGCTAAGGATCAAGAATTCGAAATGCTCGAATCGAATATGCTTTAAGAAAAAAAAACTAATGAGCCAATTGAGCCATAAACAATAAAATGGCGTCCGGTTTTTTGTGTGTGCGAAAATGAGATTATTGTTTTCATAGAATTGGGAAATGGAATTGATATTACATTAATTTTATCAGCCAAATGATAAGTAGATGTTAAAATGAATAGTTTTAATATGTTAGAAAGACTTTATAGTGTTTCATTTATCCTGTATAACTTGCGTGCCAATGTCGCAGACTTTCGTGTGTAGCGTCGTTGTCTTGTGCCGCCTTTTATATTGAGTTGATTAAATCAATTTGGAGTAATATCTGGTGGGCGATTGATTTTCGTCGACCGAACAAGCTAACTTACAAGAGGATATGCTCCAGTAATGTGGCTTTGTCGGCGTTATGAGTGATGAGTGCATTGTGCCGTGTGCGTTAGTAGTTGTGAAAGCGTACATACATGATCGTAATGTTAAAACTGTCATGAGTGTTCATGTTTACCATCAAATAGTGGATTTGTGTTAGTGGGTTTGTTGTTAGATGTAGATAAAGGATTTTGACGTCGAAAATGTGTATGCCAACGCCGAGCAATGTTTCGGGCTTCGGGTACTCGTGGGGCTTCACCAGTTCGGCGGACCCTACCAAGGGCGAGGTGGAGACGCCCAGCAGTTTGAGCTATACTATAGGGAATAGCGTAAGTATATTTTTGTTTACCTTTTTCAACTGAATGTGTCTAAAATTGTCAATTAAAATGTGAGGTTACTTTGAATTGCAAATTTAAATCCTTGAACCTGGCCTAGCAATACTTGATTGCTGAACTTTATTCTAGCCAATTTATTAAGCTGAAAATAAACAAATTAATTTATAGAGGTGTTTTATACTATGTATGCTTACTACTAAGGCCTACTCATCTGCCACAGTTAAGGAAATCGATGAAGTAAATAATCTATTAAAAACATTAAATTGCAGGTGTCCCCAGAGACTACCCTTACTGTAATGTCACACAAGACACCACAAGTCCAAGAGAAAGTGGGCAATGTGACCGTGGCAGCTGTATCAAATGCCGCAGCTCAAGTGACGAGGGTGGTGACAACGGGTGGCCCTGTGCCGGGCAGGAGGGCCATGTTTGTGTTCAACGATACCCCTGTGCATACTATAAACAGGGTCTCGCAACAAAACCAAACTGCTACAATACATAGTAAGTGCTTAAATAATATTATAATGCACTTAGCTTAGATTTTGTCCCATGGGCCTTTTTGATTAAGATTTTATAAACTTGCAAGAATGTCAGTATAATAACTTTACCTGGTTAGGTCAGAAATAAATACGCTATTTTCCAACAAGTCAAATCAGATACTTTTTTCTAAACGTCAAAACAAACAGTTTCTATGGGATTTTGTATGAAATACAGGCAGATGACGTCATAGATTTTTGTCATAGTGCTCTTATTATCAGTTTTTCTGCAATAATAAATTAAAAATCACGTTTAAATAGATGTTTTCAAAGACAAGTGACATTATTTTGTGCTGTTTTATTTTGTTATCAGTACAAAATAATTTATTTTTGACTTAGGAAAATACCCAATTGTGTCAATCATTTTGCAGTTGTTGCCTGATTTCAGAACAAATAAATATTTTGTTAAATAATTTTCTTAAAAGTTCAGAACAGAGCTCTCTTTCCAGTTACTAGTAGCTAAGGAATAATATTGTACTTAACTAAATTAGGGATTCTTTACAAAGACAAATTTAATATCTACAAATGTTTACAAATTATTTATTAATCTTATTTTCTTGCAGCTGCTAACATTGGAACAAAAACAATCATGACACCATTAGGCCCTCTCCAGCTTACAGCAGAAGAATGCAACGAAATCCTGATGAAACGGGCACTCCAAGCCCAGGGAATCTCCACCCCATCAGTCATAGATGCTTCGCAGCTAAACCATACATTGTTGAATGGGGGTATCAAGATCAGCAATGAACCTCCACAGCAAACTCAAACTGAGACCATACAGACCAATACAATTCAACAGCATCATCTGTTACATACGAAACAGGAGCCAGGCACTGCTAACAATTCACCCAAGGTAAGCAATTCTCATTTTTGAGGGAGTCAAGTTTATTTGATTGTTTATGTGCTGTACTTCAGTCCAACATACATAGTCATGTGTCAGAAATTGGTGACAGTTGGGTGTTTTCCTGGAACAAAAATAAATTATTTTGTACTGATAAAAAATATAATGTCACAAAATAATGTTATAGGCGGTCAAAATCGACATCAAACATAGCAAACGCGCATGTAACTACGATTCTTTTATATGTTGTTAGGTAATACACTTTCACAGAGGTGGTGTCTCTTTTATTACTTAGTGGAAACCAATATTTTCCTATTTTTGTAATTTTTAAGGAAATTATAAAGGTTAGATTCACTACTTTGGCATCAAATTTAAGCTAATTACATTTTCTACAAATTCTTACTGCATACTTTTCTCTAGGAACATTACTTTAGCCAATATGTGTCTTTGAATATGACTCAAACCCAAAACTTATACTTTAAAATAATCCTACTTTTGACAAGCTGTATCTCTGCAACTCATAGACTTAAAGTGCTGGAGTTTTGCTTAAATTGTAGTTAATTTAGTTATCTTTATTAAAGTATATGACAAACATACTTGAAAAACGCTTTGTTAGGGTAGTTTTTTCGAAAAAACAGAAAAATGTGCCAAAATTTCGCAGTTTTTCGACCACTGTGGGGGAAGCACAGGGTTTTCAGGGTTGCAAACTTGGGTGATAACTACTCTCAAGGGACCTAACAACATATAATAAATCGTATTTACATGCGCGTTTGCAATGTTTGCTCTTTTTTATGTCGATTTTGACTGGCCTATTACTTGTCTTTGAACATCTACTGTAATGTGATTTTAGATTTATTATTGGAGAAAAACTACTAATAAGAGCGTTAATTCATTCTTAGAAACTATGACGTCATCTGCCTGTATTTCATAAAAATCCCATAGAAAATATTTGTTTTGACATTTAGAAAAAATAACCGGCCAAGTGCGAATCGGATTCGCGCACTAAGGGTTCCGTACCGTTATCTATAAAAAATTGCGTTTGTTGTATGGGAGCCCCCCTTAAATATTTATTTTATTTTATTTTTAGTATTTGTTGTTATAGCGGCGGAAAATTTCAACTGTCTAGCTATCGCGGTTCTTGAGATACAGCCTGGTGACAGACAACGAAGTCTTAGTAATAGGGTCCCGTTTTTACCCTTTAGGTACGGAACCCTAAAAAGTATCTTATTTGAGTTGTTCGAAAATAGCGAAATTTGATAATTCTTTATTATTTCTATCTTTTTAGTTACAAATTTATTAAATGAAGAATGGGAGGCTTTTGCCCAGCAATAGGCTTATAAAAAAGATTATGAAGAACTTTGTAGGTATAGTTAGAATCCTCAAAAAAAAGTTTAAAAAAAAAGTATTATTTTGATTTCTGTTCAAACTTATAATTATTCTACAGACGGTGTACTCACAAACGGAACTGTTGAACACCAACACGGTGATGACGACGGCTCCCCCCGCCGCTCCCAAAGAGCGCCCGTACTCATGTGAGGAATGCGGGAAGTCTTTCCTGCTGAAACACCATCTCACTACACATGCCAGGGTACACACAGGTGAGTTGTTTTAACAAAGTGTTATTGCTTCTTTATTGTTTTATGTACAATTTTTAACAAGAAGGAGGTTATCAAATCGAAATATTTTTATGTATGTTCACTGACTTTTCGAACACTGGACTGATTTTAGAAATGGACAATATTTTGTATCAAATTACAAATAACATTAGGCCCAACGCAGACGACAGACTATGACGCACTTTTTAGTCTGTGAAAATAGAACCCATGCAATCATATGCAGTAACGCACACGACGCGCAAAAAGTTTCACAGACTAAAAAGTGTGTCTCGGATAGTCTGTCGTTTGCGTTAGGCCTAAAACGAAATCTTTTTACTGAAAACAGCAAGAAAATTGGCCTTGATATTTTTGTTATCAGTTTTACTTTATAAAATAATAAAAAAAATTGTCAAATAACATATACACAGCAGCCCACCACAATGCAGTGTGCCATCTCTGGCTCATATTTATTACAATCCTATAATTTGTATTTCTTTCTACAGGTGAGAGGCCACACGTATGCGTGCACTGTGGCAAGGCGTTTGCGAGGAAGCACTGCCTAAACACGCATTTGCTGCTGCACTCCGCCGACCGGCCGTATCGCTGCCATGAGTGCAAGATGGCCTTTACTCTAAAGCATCATCTCGTTACGCATTCACGGGTGAGTTTTAAATTTATTGGTTTATTTATATTCTATTAAATCACTGTTTAAGTAGGCGCAGGTTAAATTCGCGTGTATGAAGGGAGTCTCGCTCCGTTTTCTCGTCTGTGCTGCAGAACCTATATCTTCATGATTTCCAATGACGAAATTCCTAATACTTCAATTTTATAGTAGTGTCCAAGATATGATGTTACATGTGGACATATCTAGTAAAGTTTAACATACAATATTAAGTGAGAAGGTAAAATATGACTAGTAGGAGAGACTAGAAAAAGCACTCTTTTTAGGGTTCCATACCCAAAAGGTAAAAATGGGACCCTATTACTAAGACTCGCTCTCCGTCCGTCTGTCTGTTTGTCTATCTGTCTGTCCGTTTGTCACCAGGCTGTACTTCATAAACGGGTTTTTCTATAAGGAACGGAACCCTTAGTGCGGGAGTTGGACTCGCACTTGGCCGCTTATTTGTTATTCGTATATAAAAAAACTTTGCTTTACCTTCATTATCTTTCATAGGTGCACAGTCGAGAGCGACCGTTTGTGTGTGGCGAGTGCGGGCGCGGATTCCCACTCAAACGGCATCTGGTGACGCACAGCAAGTACCACGCCGGCGAGCGGCCCTACGTCTGCAGCGACTGCGGAGAGAGCTTCGCACAGAAGGTATGGCACTACAGAAGCACGACCCACTCTGTACTACCAGAGCAGCCAGAGGACTTGGCCTACACTCTCTTCACTGGCCAGACGGCTTGAAGAGGTCTCATTGATGTTTTATAAGCTTTGTTTAGCTTGTATTTCCTAAGTCGTCTTAGCTACGACATCCACGGGAGGACTTGGAGTGGCCCTATTCTACTCTGCCGGAAACACACGACACAATATTTTTGATAGTTATTATACATACATATACATACATACTATCACGTCTTTATCCCTAATGGGACAGACAGAGCATTTTGGGTCTTGCAGCTCTATGCAGAGCCTAGGGCCGCAAGACTCAAAAGCCACTTTTAGCGTCATGGTGGGCGAGAAGATGGAAAAGCTATCAATACAGTGACGGGTTGCTAGCCGCATCGCCTGTTAAAATGATTCGCATTTTTGCCCATTCCCTCGATCGGCTTTTACGATCTGCGCGGGAAGAGAAGCAGCTGGTACATTCTAAGTTTTTTCGTTTCTCCCAGACCAGCATGGGAATATTAATTTAAAAAATTAAAAAATTGATAGTTATTATTTGTTAATTAACCTGTCAACATGATATTAGTCGGTGATATTGGTAGTATCCAGGGTCAAAAATAAATAATTTTGTACTGAAATCAAGACAATAAAACATCAAAAATATGTCACTTGTCAATGGTCATATCCATTTTTAACATGATTTAAATTTTATTATTGTAGAAAAACTGATGATAGGAGCGCTATTTGACTCCAAGAAATTATGACATCACAACGTAACGTGCTATTTAATAAAATCCCATTGACAATGGTAGCTTTGTAAAAAAATCGTATTGTAAATAAATTCCCTTGTAATCCAAATTTGTGTATGACTTGTGTAGAAAAAAAAGTTGCGAAAATAATTTTCGATCCACGATCGAGACCACGTAGTTACGCCAAAACTGCCGCGTGGCCGACGTGACCCCGGATGAACTCCGGCCGGTTGGCCTGCGGCGCATGGGCATTTCTATTAATCTCGCGATTTTACTTTCGAGTTATGTCAACATTTTTTGTTTTCGAATTACGATCCCTATGATCCTTGAAGGAAGGATCATAGGGATCGTTAGTCAGACCTAATTAGGCCTTCGACTCCAAAACCAATGAAAAATGACCGTGCATTGGTTGTGTTGTAGGAGCACCTGGTGATGCACAGCCGCTTCCACGGCTCGCTGTCCCCGTTCGTGTGCGGCGACTGCGGGCTGGCGTTCGCGCGCAAGTTCCAGCTCGTGAACCACGGGCGCGTGCACGGGCGCGTGCCGCACGCCTGCCCCGTGTGCGGCAAGGAGTTCCTGCAGAAGCGGACGCTCGTCGCGCACATGAAGTGAGACCATCTATAATCCTATTTCTGGCGTTCCCGCAAGTTCCAGCTCGTGACCACGGGCGCATGCCGCCACACGTGAGACTGTGAGACGAGTGGGACTTTAAAGATACGAATACTTGGCACTAAAGGACTACTAAACAGGGCCGTAACATTATTTTAATAAATAATTTAAGTGAGACAATATCTTTTTCACCTTAGCGCATTCCTGGTTAAATCCTCAGCTGTGCTGTTACTGAGCCCAGGGTGTTCAGTTTTTTTTCTCCAAATACATTTTGCATGTCATTGGTCGCAGGCACCCAATGGTAGGTTAAAGAAGATGAAAAACATACAATCAACGGCTCGTGTTTCCATTACCACTCCCAACCACAACGCTACCTACTGGACACCAACATCAACCCACAGTGTAACCACACTGACCACAAATATTTGATTTGTTATTGCAAGACCACACGGCACACACTGAAACATAAACTACTAATATTTATAAGGAATATGTAGTGTTTAAATTATTTTAAAAATTTTGTTCATGTCCAGAATACACACGGGAGAAGGCGTCGTCGCTTGCTTAGAATGCGGAGAAGCTTTTAAGTGTAAAGCAGAGTTGCAACAGCACTGTAAAATCACGAGGCATTGTCTCACAACGACGTCTCCGCAACAAACGCAACAACAACAGCAACAACAAGCCCAGCAACAGGCGCAACAACAGGTAAAAATCTGTGACAAAACTTGTTGGTATATCAATTGAATACCTATAACTATGTTAAAAATATATTGTCGCGAACGAGATAAATGTAGAATATTCGCGAGTAAGAACTCTGCTAGCGAGATAGACTCGGAATGTTCGCGAGTGAAATCGTATAGAAAGACGTCAGGATAATGCAAGCAAAACTAGGTCTTATTTTCTTACAGCATAAAGGCTAGAGTTCTTTGAATGGTCGTCGGCTTAGTCGCACTCACACATACATACCGGCTTCTCGATGTTTCCCGTCAATCGAAATACATTCGTCAAGTGAGGCGAATATTCGAGAAAAGTGTGGACTTCTGAATCGACGCATATAAAAAGGCGATCGAGTGCGTGTGCCGCCAGTTCAGTACGAGCTACGAAAGCGATAACTTCGAAGCGAACCGAAGCGAAGGAAGCCTACCTCAGTGCGACAAGTGGAAGTACCTGCGACTAATTTGGCGAGATACCTGGACCTCACATCAGGAAGACCATCTTCACGTGTCAACCTTAGGGTTCCGTAGTGAATAAAAACCCTCATACGAACTTTGGCGTTTTTCTCCAAATCTCGAACCCAGTTTCGTAACAATATTAAACACTTTCTTCGTCACTTTTTTGTTGGTCGTGTGTGCTGCCATCTCTGTGAGGCTAGCCCGCAACTTCAGTTTTTCCTACTTATGAGCCCTCTAATAGTTTCTATGGCGTTGGGTATCTGTAACTTTAGTAATTATATTATCTTTGGTTATTGTGTAAGTGGGCAACTCTGTTGATTTTTAACAACATTACAATGCTCGGATTATTATCCAAATCCAAACATTTTAGTAGTGGCGAAAAGTTGTGTCAGATTTAATTTTTTTTCAATTACTTGACTGCCTTTAAGAAATGAGTATGACAGACAGGACAAAGGGCTTAACGTACCTACAGATGCATAGAGGAGCTCGAGAAGTTTTAGTTTGTGGTATTGTGTTTCTACAACGAAGTTTTACTTCCAGGCGCAACAGCAAGCCCAACAACAAGCACAGCAACAAGCCCAACAACAGGCGCAACAGCAAGCGCAACAGCAGGCACAACAACAAGCGCAACAACAAGCCCAACAACAGGCGCAGCAACAGGCTCAACAACAGGCGCAGCAGCAGGCACAACAGCAAGCGCAGCAACAACAAACTGTGATAAAGCAAGACGACTTCAAACCGCAAATAGTTCAGGTACCGTTAAGATGACTAACGATTACAAAGGCAGGGCAATACAGGGTGAACCAGGCGCAACAACAATCGCAGCAACAAGCTCAACAACAGGCGCAGCGGCAGGCTCAACAACAGCAAGCGCAGCAACAACAAACTGTGATAAAGCAAGACGATTTCAAGCCGCAAATAGTTCAGGTATCGTTAAAATGACTAACGATTACGAAGGCAGGGCTATACAGGCTGAACCAGTCACAACAACAAACACAACGACAATCGCAGCAACAGGCTCAACAATGGCGCAGCAGCAGGCTCAGCAGCAAGCACAGCAACAAAAAACTGTGATAAAGCAAGACGACTTCAAACCGCAAATAGTTAAGGTACCGTTAAGATGACTAACGATTACAAAGGCAGGGCAATACAGGGTGAACCAGGCGCAACAACAATCGCAGCAACAAGCTCAACAATAGGCGCAGCAGCAAGCGCAGCAACAAGCACAGCAACAACAAACTGTGATAAAGCAAGACGACTTTAGGCCGCAAATAGTTCAGGTTCCGTTAAGATGATTGACGAAGTCACTGCTATATAGGGTGCACCAGCCGCAACAATAAACACGACAATCGCAGCAACAGGCTCAACAATAGGTGCAGCAGCAGGCTCAGCAGCAAGCGCAGCAACAATAAACTGTGATAAAGCAAGACGACTTCAAGCTGCAAATAGTTCAGGTACCGTTAAGATGACTTACGATTTCGAAGGCAGGGTTATACAAGGTGAACCAGGCATAACAACAAGCCCACCAACAGGCGCAGCAACAGGCTCAACAACAGCAAGCGCAGCAACAACAAACTGTGATAAAGCAAGACGATTTCAAACCGCAAATAGTTCAGGTATTCAAAATTCAAATTTCATCATCATCATCATCATCCGAGCGCATTTTTCCGGTTGCATCCTCAGCAGTAATGCTTCAGAGCCTGGGGTCCGCTAACTAACCAAGGAAATTTGACGAGGTTACTAGTTTTTACACAGAGTTTGGGACCCACAGTTTATACTTGCTTTCCGAAACACGGAATCATATTTCTTTTCAGATAATCAGGTGATACAAGCCTGCAATATCCTAACCAGACTGGAAACAACTCTTCACAAAGTATGCTCCCTAGTATGCTTCGGATTCGAACCCATGACCTCCGGATCACAAGGCAAGTGATCTGGAGGAATAGTTTCTATTGCGTTGGGTATCTGTTACGTTAGTAATTATATTATCTTGTCCCAGCCAAAAAAAATCGTCATTGTGTGCGTCTCTTTCCATACAATGGCACCCGACGAACATAATACCATAGTCAATTCGTTTTAAGCATATTTTTTTTCCATAATTAAATTCCATTATTTATATTTATTATCAGGTAATTGGTGCAGACGGGCAAATAGTGTCAGAAGCGAAAACATCTCCACAATATGTCTGTCCTGAGTGTGGTTCCTGTTTCAACACAAAGGTTTGTAATCTTTTCATTTTCACTTTTAAGTGTACCTATCGATTTAAATTAAAATTTTCCCCAATGAGATCACCATCTACTATGACGGTGCTCGCCAATTATAATTAGAAAAGAATGAAATGCGAATTAAAACTTTGAAAAAATATGTTTTTAAATTTTCAAAAAGGGAAATTGCGCTAAATTGCGCATGTGACGCGCGTTTCTAGTTTTTAAAAATGGAACTCGGTTGTTTCCTATTTATAAGACAAGATATAATATAGTGTATGATATGGTCACATACTGGTTATGAAAATAACCCACAGATATATAATAACCTCGGTTTGAAAACCCACACTATGTGATAGTTAACATCATCCTATCAGCCACAGGACGTTCATTGCTGGACACAGGCCTTCCCCAAGGATTTCCCAAACCGTTAATGTTCAAAATGTCCAAATCCCAAAATGTCCAGAGAGTGCAAAACGTCCAAATCCCAGAATGTATGTCGACCGGATTCCGGTCTGCTCACAGATGAGACGATAAGCTTTGTTAAGCTTGTATTTCCTAAGTCGCCTTGTACGACATCCACGGGAGGACTTGGAGTGGCCCTATTCTACTCTGCCGGCAACCAACTTGTCAGTTGTCCCTCAGGAGATTTATCCGATAAACTTTAACTTGGAGGGAAGAGGGGGATTCGCGAGGTCTACATCTATCATCATAAGTATGTGGCAGTAGCATAAGCTTGTTTTGCTGTGCAGGAGGCGCTGTCGCTGCACGTGCGGCTGCACGCGGGCGACCGCACGTGCGTGACGGACCTGTGCGCGCTCACCGCCGCGCTGCAGCCCGGCCTCGTCGCCGCGCACTCGCACAGTCAGTACTTACCTCTCTTTACCACTTGTTTTGTGCTTGCTTCTTTACGTGTGATCATATTAAACGGTCAGCTAAATAATGGTTTTGGTCAGCTACAGAATTTATTTTGTCAGCATATAATAATAATCGTTGATATAGCAATACCACTTCGTTAGCGTGATACTTTAAACGGTCAGCTAATAAAGGGTTTGGTCAGCATCAAAGTGTATTTGGTCAGCGTATAATCTTATACCTTTAAACGAGCAATTCTTGTATATATATATAGTACCTGGGCGACCGAGCTTTGCTCGGTTACATCTCAAACATTAGATAATTTTTTTTAAGCTTGTCTAAAAACAATGCAAAATAAAAAATAAATATAAACTTAAACATAAAAAAAAACAAAAGTAAGTCCCCGAGTGGGATTCGAACCCGTAACACTCTTTCTAGCGGTCGCTATTCTTAACCAATGAGCTAAATCAAGGCGGTCGCGGCGCGACGAAATTAGCGACCATATTCTGCGTGGAAAGAAAAACGCATAAAAACTCGAAAACACGCGTTTTCCCAAACATAAAACTAATCTAGATCGATTGTTTACCCCCGAAAACCCCTATATACAAATTTTCAGCGAAATCGTTAGAGCCGTTTTCGAGATCACAGAAATTTATAAATAAATATATATATATATATATATATATACATACATACATACATACATACAAGAATTGCTCGTTTAAAGGTATAAGATATTTATTTATAAATTTCTGTGATCTCGAAAACGGCTCTAACGATTTCGCTGAAAATTTGTATATGGGGGTTTTCGGGGGTAAACAATCGATCTAGATTAGTTTTATGTTTGGGAAAACGCGTGTTTTCGAGTTTTCATGCGTTTTTCTTTCCACGCAGAATATGGTCGCTAATTTCGTCGCACTGCGACCGCCTTGATTTAGCTCAGTGGTTAAGGATAGCGACCGCTAGAAAGAGTATTAAGGGTTCGAATCCCACTCGGTGACTTACTTTTGTTTTTTTTTATGTTTAAGTTTATATTTTTTTTTTTATTTTGCATTGTTTTTAGACAAGTTTAAAAAAAATTAGTTAATGTTTGAGATGTAACCGAGCAAAGTTCGGTCGCCCAGGTACTAATAATTGATATAGCAACACCGTGCCTACTCATCGCCCTATGATCATAATTATTTCTCTTCCTTGTCACTACATGACGCTTTATGATAAACATTAAAATATTTTGTTACTATTATTTAAATAAATAAGTTCTCTAATGAACTAAATATGACTTATTATATGACATGCAATAAATATTTCTAAGCATATTCAACACTTTCTTTGTCACTTTACTGCTAGTCGTGGGTGCTGTCATCTCTATGAGGCTACCCCGCAACTCCAGTATTGCCTACTTACGGGCCCTCCAATAATTTCTATGCCGTTGGATGTCTATTACGTTAATAATTTTATTATCTTTGCTTTGTCGGGATGCACTTTCTAACTTTTTAACGGATTTCGGACAAAAATGACCAATTTATAATAATTTTCTAATAATCCTTGATTTTGTTACTGACGAGGTGCTGCTGTTAGATGATTTTTACGGCGGACAAAAACATGCAGTCTTAATATTTTTTAGCTTATTTTTCTTGCTGACCAAGCATTTAAAGTAAATACCATCAAATTACTTACTTGCCAGTATTTTTATGCTTACAAGCTTGCAATGTTTTGCCGAATGGGTTTTAGGAAAGGCAATTTTGAGTTTGTTTAGATCAAAACTTATCCGATTTCTTGGTTGACATATTTTTTATTAAGTATTTATTGCCATTATTAGTTATTGATAAGTGATGAACATAAAATTGGTAATTATTATTTTATTTATAATTCGTTTAAAACCAACTACAAAAGACAAATCAAATCCTTTGTCATTTCAGATCAGCCGATCCAAATAATATCGTCGAACCCCAACAATGTTGTACATACGCAAGTTATAGCCACGGTAATACAATGATAACAATAAAATTTACTTTTCATACTACAAAGAAGGGCTATCTGACTTTTTTACGTACATTTTCAGAATCACATAGCGCAGCCGCGGCCTAAGATCCACTTTTGTGTGGATTGTGGCAAAGGCTTCGCTGCGAAACACGGACTGCAAGCGCATCAAAGAAGGTGAGTGCACTCATTGTCGTCAGATGACGAAAATGAGGAATTTTCAAGTACTTACATTCTATTTGGTTGGAAACTAAGTGATGCTTGCGACTTTCTTCGTGTGGACAAAAATGCTCATCAGGCTGAACAACTTTTGCTAAGGCGTCATTTTTATATTTGTTATAGCTTGACTGGAAAGTTTCATTCAAATACGTCCAGTATTTCCAAAGATTTTAGTTTTTTTTTTACTGTTTTAATATATGTATAGATAGATATCAGTGAATCTATACTAATACGTCCAACTAAACTATTTTAACGTTAGATGAAGTCCACGATACTCAACAACTTTCTCCAAAAAACAGCATAGTATACCGGAATATGAAAACAAATATTTGCTATCCATACAAAAACGGTCAGTTAATCGATCAACATGTATGAGGAGCTAAGAAATGGTTTCAGAATATTAAATAATAAATAAATAAATAAAAAACCGCATAAATGACTTTTTATATGATTTTAGAGCATCGCGGTTACAATTACTTTTATTAGTACAATGTATACTTTTTGGTATAGCGATGCAGGGATACAAAAATGCAACTAATATTCGTGTTCATGAGACTAAAATTTGTTTAACAGACATCCAGACGGCAGCTGTACATTACGGACGCATGTGTGCAATCAGTGTGGGAAGGCGTTTTTCCAGAAGAACCACCTCATGCTGCATCAGCGGCAACACATGGATCTACCGCCCAGAAATGTGAGTAACACAGAAGCGGAATCGCAAAATTATTGATTTTAACAGCTCTACTACTAGAATTTATATCTAAATAAAGAAGATGCAGAACGAGTAGATTTTAATAAATGTCTCTGATTTTGTAAGCATTTACGTAAAAAAGACCTTTAAGCACAATAATATGGTTTATCGATTCAATAACTTTCGTTTTAGTTGATTGAAAAAGTCAGTTTATAAGTAATAAAAGTTTCGTAACCTTAATATTGCCCACTTACAGGCCCTCTAATAGTTTCTATGGTGTTACGTATTTATTACGTTAGGAATTATATTTTATCTTTGCCTTGGTCTTGGGTGTTTATTTATACTTTATGTATTTATCAGAAATGACAGTATCATTGAATTAGAATCCAATACCACTAGTTCAAACTTGTTTAGGGCTAGCTCAATCTTGTGTAATTACACAAGATTGAACTAGCCCCACCGAAATTGTCCCTATCTATCTATTTATTTATCAACAAAATTCTTTCCCCAGTCACAAGCCCAACAGCAAGCGAACCAGCAGGCGCAGCAGCAAGCGCAACAAGCGGCACAACAAGTCGCGCAGCAAGTGCAGCAGCAAGTGCAGCAACAGGTGCAGCAACAGGTGCAGCACCAGGTGCATCAGAGCAGGCTCGAATTGCAGGAGCAGGAGCAGCCCACGCACATACAAGTGGTGAGTTGAATTCGTCATATGTATGTGTAGCAGCAAGCGCAACAAGCGGCACAACAAGTCGCGCAACACGTGCAGCAGCAATTGCAGCAGCAAGTGCAGCAGCAAGTGCAGCAACAGGTGCATCAGAGCAGGCTCGAGTTGCAGGAGCAGGAGCAGCCCACGCACATACAAGTGGTGAGTTGAATTCGTCATAGTAGTCATGTATATAGCAATAAGCTGCTCCTGCAATAAAATGCCAAACATTTTACGCGCCAATGAGAGTTTTGGCAGACGTTCGAGCCGTTTTTTGCGCTTTTTGTGCGCTAATGTGAGTTTTGGCATACATTCGGGCCGTCTTTTAACGCGTTTCGGCCTACGTTGTGAGTTTTGGCAGACGTTCGAACCGTATTTTGTGTGACATGATTTGAATTGATCAAAGTCAAAGTCAATTTTTTTTTATTTAATGTATGCTAAATTTAGTTCTTATTGAAGGTCAATTTCCACGTGATTGTTCCAGGTGACGAACCGGTCCGGGCAGGTGATCGGCAACCAGATCGTGGTGGGCGCGGTGGGCGGCGTGGGCGGCGTGGTGGGCGGCGTGGGGCGGCGCGTGGTGGCGCCGCAGCTGCACATCATCGGCCGCGACGGAAAGGCCATCGCCGCGCACCTCGCGCACAACAAGCACGCCAGACACGCTAATAGGTGAGGCGACTATCGCAATTCTATTCAATAGGGATGTGGACTGGGTCAAAAATATGCTATTTTATTTGGTCCGTCAGCTAGATTATCCAAAAATACTTAGTAATGAAACTCAAAATTTTTTTTCATCAAATCCGTATCTGTAGGGTATCTTTGGATGGGTCTCCAAAAATCATATTAAGGTTTCTAATATATTTTTTCTAAACTGAATAGTTTGCGCGAGAGACACTTCCAAAGTGGTAAAATGTAGGGACACATTGACACACACATCCCCCTGTAACTTCTAAAATAAGAGAATGATTAAATTAAAAAAGTATATTTGATGTACATTACCATGCAAACTTCCACCCAAGAAACAAAATCTAGGTAGCAGTTTTTTTTTTAATTCGAATAAGAAATATTTCCTAAAATATTATCAATTTGTGTGCCTCCTCATCCTTGCTGCTACGGAACAGTTTATGGACGATTCCGACACACTTGGCCACTTTTATTTTTTCTAAATTATTACTTTCCTTTGTTACAGTGCGGACGTGAAAGAAGTAACGAGCGGCCTGGTGCTCTCAGCTGGCCGAGGCACAGAACTGATCAAGTACGAGATATCCATCCCGCCGCCCACCTCGGTGGTGCAAGTACAACAGCTGGACTGAGCCAAGCGCGGGCGGGGTGACGTCACCCAGTGCCGGTGGACCAGTGGCCACGACAGTGACACTTTTGAAGAGTTTGTGCGCGAGCGGTGAACTTGAACCGAGTGGAGGTCTTCGCCCACCTCAGTGGTGCAAGTGCAACGGCTGGACTGGGCCAAGCGCAGGGGTGACGTCACCCAGTGTCGGTGGACCAGTGGCCACGACAGTGACGCTTTTGAAGAGTTTGTGCGCGAGCGGTGAACTTGAACCGAGTGGAGGTCTTCGCCCACCTCGGTGGTGCAAGTGCAGCAGCTGGACTGAGCCAAGCGCGGGCGGGGCGACGTCACCCAGTGCCGGTGGACCAGTGACCACGACAGTGACGCTTTTGCCGAGTTTGTGTGCGAGCGGTGAATGTGCTACCGAGTAAAGTTCTTAGTGTTGTACAGTGCTGAAGTGACCATAATAGTGACCAAGTGATGCGTTATTTGTATTCGGAGTTTGTGCATGAGCGGTGAGTCGATTTGGCTATTGAGGGCCAGCGCACAGAGTATATATGAGAATTACATACAAAACGGAATTTTCTATGGCTCACAATATGGTACCCCATTCTCAGTCCTTATTGCGTGGGACCTTAGGAGATTCCTTTCTGTATGTAATTCTCATATTAGTTCTGTGCGCCGGCGCATATATGGCAAAGCGCAGTGCAGAGCATTTTTTACTGTCAAAGCATTATCGTCGTGTGTGCTTTGAATCGGTCAAGAACTTAGTCAGAGGGCCTTAAGTAATGGAGCCAATAGTTTTTAATCTGTCTTATATCAACCAGGGCGACCCCATGTAAAATTTTGTTCGATAGGGAGGCCCTTAGTGGGCCTCTATAGGCCTAACTCTAGAACTTAGATTAAAACAGTTACGTGAGACAGGCATTATAAGAATGAGTTAAAGGGTTACTCACGTATAGAGTCAGCTACTGGCCGATATGTTTCGACCTATACGTTAGTAACCCTTAACTCATTCTTATAATGCCCATTAACTTGTCTGTTAACCTATGCTATTGTAATCCGTTCCTGCAGCGCAGACGCTTCTATGTTCTTCATGGTAATTCATTTCTGACCTTATTTTAACAAACACAAGACGATAATGCTTTGGCAGTGAAAAAAGCGCCGGCTCTTTGTAAGTCTTTTACTATGGTTTGACTCAGTTCAGTTTGGTTCAGTGAGGCAATAATATCATTACAGAGTACAGTGAGGCCAGTCTCAGTGATGCAATAGTATTTGGAGCTCGTGCGTGACTTGAGAATGCGACAGTCGATATATTTGGATGAATCTTATTGGTCTAGGCTAGGCGCACCAGTTTAGGTCTGAAGGTAGGCGCCCCACAAACGCGGCTTGTTTAAAATTTTACACTATGAATATAGGGATACGGACCCTCGCCTCGCAGACGTAAGGTATATTTTGGCTCGTTCGGCGCATGCTGGGCTAATAACATCATTTGCACGGTGTGCACTCTAAATGGAACTTCAGTATGTTGGAACTGGGTTCTATTTTGCAAGTTTCGTATACAAGAGGGTTCTTTTGTACCTTGGTACTAATAAATTATTCTGTGATAGGGATGGGTCTAGTCATATGGCATGACTTGTTGAGTACGAACAGCTGGGCTTTTATGTCGCATCACAGGTCACGCATCAAACCCTAACCCCCTTATTCATAAAAAATACAAACGTTTGCTAAACCTATTTTAGAAATATTTCTTGTTTCGTTCTTTTAATATCAAATATTGAAAAGAGGGAGAGCCAAACATGTTTTTACAAAAATGGATTTAGCAAATGATTGATGATTTTTATGTGTATGAGGCTAAGTATTTTTGCAGTATAAGATATATGAAAGCAGAACATAAATAAGAAGAAGCAATTTCACCAAACGCAGCTCTACTCTGATCCGAACATTATATTCATAATAGTCTTCCGCGTAAATTATATATTGGAAAATAAAAATTGCAACATTCGCATCTCACAAACAAAACACAGCGGCACTTATAAAACATACATAGCAGATACATTAATGCGTAATTCCTTTTTTTAAATATGCAAGCAGTGTTGTAATAATGAGTTGACGAGTCTCATACGTCTTTTTTACAAGTGCATGTAAACCAAATTCAGTATTTACTTTAAAAGTATTTCAATGCAGTGTAACTTTTACTAGGTTGCCACTTAGAGAGTTAAAAGTGGATGTTGACCTATTATTACCTGTAGGTGTCAGTCCCTGAAATATTAAACTGTGTAGGCGGAATGCAGTTCTGTTCTGTACACATTATAATCAGCGGCATCAGATTGTTACTGCAGATTGTATGTCAAATAGTGTCCATACGCATACCGTAAATATACCTAGAATGAATGACGGAGATGTCATCAATGTCAAATATTGACTCTCTATATGGCGTCTTGTATAGTTGTAGCATGGTCAAGAATGCAATAAGAGAAGGAGCCTGACTTGGTTAAGACAAAGCTTTACAGATTGGCCAAATGTGAATGTTTCTTCCGTGATGATTATATTGAATAGCTTGGGAAGCTTTATTTGGGGGTTTGACAGCCTTACGCGAGCCTTATTTATTTGTCTATCATTATTATGGTGTTTTTTAACATGCCAGTGTTGACCTTGAAAAACGGAAAAGAAAATAAGTAAGTATGTGCAGTTAGAGATTATCAGCTCTTCCATTTAAAAATAGCCTAGTTGTATGGCATATATAGTATATATATATGGCAATGTGAAACCATCCATCGGCACAATTATAATTGTATGCTTTTCTTCCCACATAACAAGAAATATGAAAGAAGCACCATCACAATTTCAAAAATTTGTAAAAATGTTAAACCTGATGTAGATAAGTGTGGCCATGGCATACAATATCCTGTAATTACGGTTGTATTAAAGCTTTAAAATCAACACTTGCATTTTAAAAACGCCATGTCGTCTGTGAGATCTACTTAATTTACGAAGGCAATAATAAAATATATTCATTCAGTGTTGTATTATACTTAAAGAGAATGTTCTAAAATTTAGAACATTGAAGGACGTTGTAAAAAGACAGAATACCATGTTCTCTTGTAAATTAGTTTAGTCGTAAGGGTACTGTAGTTACTAGTGTAGCAAACTTGTACATATCAACGTTTTGTAACGGCACCGAACGCGGTTTTTGTAATTAAATTGTACAATCTCTGTATGTACCGCATTTAGTTTTTTTTTAAATGTATTTTTAAAGGCCTCGTCGAATAAGATTCAGTTAAGTACATAAATATATTTGCGTTTTCACGAGTAATGGCAAGTGATGAGTGCGTGTGCAATCAAATTCGAAATAGAGCTCATATTTTAGATCTGAATCATTTTAATTTTATGTATACTAGATCCGTTTTACTGTTTTTTGGCTCTATAGATTCGAAAATCAAATTGTCACTAGTCACAATTTGATTTTCAAAACTATATCTCAGGAATGCAAATTGTCCGATGCCATCGCTTACTGAAAACACCATTCTGTCTCTTTTAGGCAAAGTGAGCTAATAGCATCAGCGACCAACTTTTTCTCTAATTTATCGCCAATTTTATATATGTAGTCTATGGTTTAAAAAGGAAGACTTCGGAATTCGTTGTGTATCTAGTCTGTGATAGGGAATGTCTATGTCTATCTGGGTTTTGTCTAAAGTGAGGTGGTAAACACATTGTCGGAGATTTGAAGTTTTGTTTGCGCACGGTACGACTTAAACTAGGTAAAAAAAATATAGTATTACAGATACAGGACGTTCACCTACATCTATGTTTGTCTATCGCTTGCGTACATTTTGAGTGTTCTTCATGCGATTAAACCATAGATTTAAAGGTACAGTCAGCCAAAGAGATACCTGACTAGGCCCTCTACTCATATTATCTTGATTTTTCTACACTCCAAATAATATTTACATAAAAATGTGTATTGAGAAAGATTTAATTAAAATCTTTCTCAATATACTTTCTGTAGGCATAAACTATTATCCCACCAAATCTTGTTGACAGTTTTAGACGAGACAGTGGCATATTGCTAAATGTCAACAAGATTTGGTGGGATAATGGTTTAAACATAGTAACAAAGTTAGTCTGCGTTTTATTATAAGATGGTCTAGGTCTATGGATTTAACAGAGAAAAGGCGCTAAAATATACATAAGCGGTAAAGAAACGTTTATATAGGTTATGGTTTGCTATTGCTGACTTTTTAGGCATCTGGCGTCCCTTTTTGTAATCAAGTAGTTGGCTAGTTTGGTTTAGTCTTCCAGTAAATTGAATATTACACATTATTTAAAATATTTATTTATGAAATACGTTTTAAGCCGTGCGTAAGCTTTGCATTTAATCTAATGAAATACATTTATAAAAAATTGGACAAACTAAAATGAATTTATGTATTATTTATCTGGCGATTGCAAGTTGTGCTTCTTACACTAGCGCTGGTTCCTATAATGTTTATTTACGTTTGTTTATATAGTTTTAAAAAAATCATGTGTACGAGAGGAATAAACACAGATCAAATAGCATTCAAATGAAAAACAAGCCATGTGGCAATAACATATTACTTGTTTCCCTCACATGTTCCTTCCATAGCTGTTTAGTGGGAATGCCTTTCCCATTTTCAAAGGTTGCCTGTAAATGTATGTAACTTGAGAATGTAAAATGTAGTTCCTTTTCAATAGAAATATTAACGAAAATAGATCGCAACATTGTAACAAAGTCAATTCGTATTTCAAATGTGATTTTGAAGCCAATAGTAAATTATGTAAGATAACGCATGCTGTACCTTATATTGCGGTGATGGCAAAAAATCGAATAACGTTGTTGTTAAGCCTTCTGTACGCGGGTAGAGTAATTTTGGGCAAGTAGCATTACGTTGCTCCTCCGGACAATAGTCACCATGCTAGTATGCCATCCAGAGGTTCTGGTCAGAGCAAGTTGGAAAATGGCCTTTTCAAATTGTCCTGGATCTTTATTTATATATGTATTTTTTATAAAATATGGTATCTTTGTGTTAGTATTCCATACCACAAGTCTCGAACTTCCTTTGGGGCTAGCTCAATCAGTGTAATTTGTCCCCATATATTTATTATTATTTATTTATTTATTGCGTTGCGCAGCTGTGCACGCTAAGGATAATGACAATGAAATCAGCTATTAACGCTACTTGGCCAAAATTACTCTGCCCGTGTAAAGCAGACTTTATGGCTATATAGCTTAGTATATATTCGAAATCAATACAATACGTGCATCTAAGAAGTGACACCTCCGTAAGTGAATAAAATAAATTGAAAACCAAATACCCGCATTCGGAATTCGGGTATACGCTGCGCAAACGATGATTCTTGTTTCCATCCAAACCAATGTGTATACCTATTGGTTTATATCTATCGTAGCTATCTGATTAAATTAGCTAGCTATCTAGACGCCTAGGCCATTCATTGAAGGCCGGCATCCAATTGGATACCTAACCTAATATGGAATCATTCAACGTTTAACACTTGGCGTATAGAACGTCAGCCCTTTGAAGATTAGACCAAGACTCAGCCAAGTGATTCAATAAATTCGAATCTGAACTAAAGTTCAGATATTTTTACTGCAGTGCTTGTAGCGCACCAAAACAAATATGGCGTCAACAGCGCAAACCGCTGTGACTGTGAATATTATTGTTCGTCCACAAATGTCATCAAAACACTTTTTTTTTATAATACTCTGATATAGTTACTTAGTATACGTAAAAAGTAGACGTCACTAATTTGTGAACTCTAACAACATATCACAAATTCATCGATATTCATTAACTATACTTACTACGTTCAGCCATCTTTTTTAACGTTGCGTTCAATGACTTGGTTAGTCGTCCTTCAGTCAAACGGTCTAGGCGTCCAGTTAGCTGGCTGATTTGACCCGATGGCTGCGACATATCTACGGCGAGGCACTAAAATGTTTTGTAGTGACAGATTTCAGTAGATAGGGTCAATGCTGACTTGGTCTTGGTTACTGGCGCTTGTTATAAAGTAAGGCCGCTTAGCACAAAGACACGTAATTTTCTAGCTCCATCACACGCGTATAATTATACTGCTGTCTCGGTCGCACAGCGGCGGTTAATGACACTATGTGAGTGGGACAGCAATATAATTATGCGCGTGCGATAGATACAGATAGTGGCGTGTCAATGAACGAAATTCTTTGTGCTTCCCGTCGTTACTTTAGTTGTACACTTCAGTTGCTAATTTCCAGTCTGCGATAAAGAAAAATGGTCGTTTGTGTAGCGTATTATAAGAATAAGTTTCTACTAAATATTATTGGTATTTTCTACAAAATCAAAGATCGTGATTGGAATGTCCATTTTTAATGTTATCTCTGGACTTATGTTGTATCTTGACAAGTTGTTTGCCATTTACTTACTTGTAAATATATATAGTTATCTATAATTTTTATATTAAATGAAAATATACATGCTATAATCAGTTCTTGTGTTATTTTCAAAAAACAACCTCTAAAAGTTTAACCTAATACCTTTTACCTGAACGGATAAATCACACGGATTGAGTGAACCCCAAACTAGGTAAGAATTAAATTTTAAAAAAATATTTCACCTACAGAACCTACAGAACATTATCAGCTATACTCTATTTGGTTAGGTATTTAAATAAATGTTAACAATCTTGACATGTCTTTTTATTGAAATATACACTTTATAAATCAATAATTTTGCTAATTACAAAGTAATTATGTTATAAATTATAAATTACATAATTACTTCGTAATTTGCAAAGGTATTGATTTATAAAGTGTATAATTTCAATAAAAAGACATGTCAAGATTGTTTACACTTATTTAAATACCTAACCAAATGGAGTATAGTAACAGGCTATACTTCATATTTTAAAACGTCCGAACGAACTTCATTAATATCAGCTCATTTATAATAAAATAATAAATAAATATATAGGGACAAATTACACTGATTGAGCTAGCCCCAAAGTAAGTTCGAGACTTGTGTTATGGGATACTAACTCAATGATACTATATTTTATAACAAATACATATATAGATAAACATCCAAGACCCAGGACAAATTGAAAAAGGCCATTTTCCAACTTGCTCTGACCGGGGATCGAACCCGGGACCTCTGGGTGGCGGACTAGCATGGTGACCACTACGCCACGGAGGTCGTCAAAGATCGCCGGCCACGTAAAATGGGGGTAAGGTCGAGATAGAAGAGCTAGAAAAGCCACAAAAAGTTGGCCGATCCACACAGGCCTCCGAGCAGTTTGCAGATGCCATGAATTTATAACTCCCCGGGGATTGACTGGAGCGGGCCTTTAACATTTTACGGCGGGGTTTATGCTGCTTGCTTAATTTTGTATGAACCAAGATTTTGCATTTTAACGTCTTGCGTTTTCACAATTCTATTAGGATGTTTACTGAATACTAAACGTAAAATTTTGAAATATTTTTAAAATAACATTACATCCTTCTGGGACAGTTAATTTATCTAAAATTATTGCACGCCTCATAAGCGAAGCGTTGAGGTGGGTACTACTGTCACTTCGCGCAAAACATCTGATTTTTCAAACTTAAAATGTCTTTATGTATCATACATTGCACTTGTAAGATAATATATACACACACTTATTAAGAAAAAAGCACTATTTTTAACACTCATGATATTTTTGATGTCATTTTTGTTATTTAAACTAGTTAAAAAACAGTTTTAAAAAGTTCTGTCTTGGACGTCCGTGTGTCTGTATGTGCGGAGGCTTTTCTTGTTAACACGATAACGACCGAAATACTTTACTAATCGAGTCTTTTTTTTTCTCTTACGCTTGAGTGTGCTCAGGAAACCTTTCATTTTTCAGGGTCTGATTCGATGTGGTGTAATTGTTATTAAATAAACAAAAAAAATATATCGACTGTTCATTTCGACATTAGGAGTCCCCTTACCCTAGACCAAAATACAACTTTCCATACAAACGTAGTCTACGTTTTATTTCAAAACGAAATGTCCGATTTCGGCAAAATTTTGTAATTTCAAAGATCTTGCAATTATCTAGGGTAATAACTGGTTTTCCACGTTAAAAATATGAACTTGAAATAGAATATAGTGTTTTCTATCATTTTTGACCATCAGTATGGGAAACTTCTAAATAGTTATTAGATAATTGCAATTTCTTTACAATTACCAATTTTTACCGGAATCTGACATGTGCTTTTAAAATTAAACGTAGACAACGTTTGTATGGAGAAGTCTAGGGTAAGGGGACTCTTAAGTACAGATTTTCTCTCTAATTCACAAAAAAATACTAACGTTATATGTACTATGTTCACCTTATAGATACATGAAACAATAAATAAATAAAAACGTTTGCTAAACCTATTTTAGTTAAAATATGTTTCCTCGTTCTTTTAATGTCAAATATTTGAAAAGAGAAAAAGGGTCCAAACATGTTTTAACTAAAATGGATTTAGCAATCGGTTGTTGATTTTTATGAATATGAGGGTTAGAGTGAAGAGCTATCACCTATATATAATATACCTAGGGGTCTCGGCCTGTAAATAATTTTGATAAAAAGCAACTGAAGGTCCCGAGGGAATGAAGGTTTGTCCTCGTTTCCCTAAACCTCCGTCGCGTTTCAACTTCATCTTTGCGACCTCCCGGGGGTACATTTCGTCGCTTGCCTCTCTAACTGACGTAACTGACATTGAGCAAAATGTTCAGGGCAAGCTTTATTCGGTTTATGGTTACCTAAAATCGGAGGCAGCTCAACGTTTATCAGCGTGAGCAAAATAAAAATCTGCCTGTATATTGATCTTATAGAGTACTTCGCGTGGGTATAATTTTTATTCAAATATTATTAATATTATTTAAATAATAAATTTTCAAAGCAGATACGTTTCTTTGAGAGAACTTTGTTTTCGATTTGGACGGTATTTGTTGTAACTTACGTCGGGCAATTGTACTATAAATCATGTAATAAAATTCAGGGTATAGAAAATAATCAGTTGTAATCAAATTACAAGTTACAAATTACAAACACGTAACCATTAGGTGTTTAAAAAAATAACAAATTTTAACAAAAATTTCAAACTTTTGTGTAATTTTTTTAACAAGTGTTTGTAACTTAAGCTCAAACAACAGTTTTGTTTCAAAACGTCATTGTTTAAAATTCAATCATAATCAACATCTGTTAAATAAACTAACAGTTTCATAATACAATGTCTTTGAGATCACATCTTAGTTATGCACATAACCTTATTTCTAATTAAGTTATTCAGTCTTAAACATAACTTTTGAAAATCTCAATTTTTTTACCTATACTTACGTATCCTAATACGTCGATTACTCATAGTAAATAATCTAAAAAAAACGAAATGTTTAAAAAAATACAGTCAAAACAGCGAAATAGAAATGAAAACAAATTCTAAAAATACTAATATCACATTATTAAATAGGAACTCTTAAAGATGTAAACGTTCACATAATCAAAGAAAGTAGAAATCCTCTCCAATCATGAAAAAGTAACCTTGCTAGATGATCTTCTGCAACAATAATCAATTTAATGTGGAAGCGATTTGTAGAATTCTGCACGTTCTGGCAGCCTTATCACTGGCGCATCACCAGCTGTTAACGAAATCAAGTCGTCATATTTTTCTTTAGCAATTTTCCGGGGAGCGTCATTAAGAAGACTTAATTCATCATTTAAGATAGAAGACCGCTGCCGTTTTAAACTTAAGGAACGGTTTGACGTTTGGCGATGGTCAGTTTTAAAGTACGGCGTTGTTGGGTCAATTTTACGCACATGAAATGCGGTCATTTTCGTCCAATTAATTGGCAGCCCCTCATCATCACTTCGAACTGAAAGAAGACGTAAATCTATGGATAACTTTTTGAAGTTAAGGAAATCTGTATGACTCAGGACCACGACATCGTAAGGCTGACTCCTTCTTGCCAGTTTGTAAATAGGAACCAGCTGTGACGGCACAAATACATCTCCAGCTTTCTTTAAGGCATAGCCAATTTCGCTATGGGCAGAGTCTCCCTCGTTTTGACCATGATTGGGCAAGAAATTGCAATGTGATCTCTTTGAGATTTGTTGCATTGTTGATGGTGTACAATAACGCAGAAGCTACAATAGAGTTCCGATTTTGTCCGCTGGCTCCATCAGCAAACAAATAGATGTGTTTTAAGACCACGAACATCACTGTCTTTCAGATAAATATTTAAAGCCGTTGATATTTCTGAGGATCCTCTTTTGCTTTGTGCTTCATGCCACGTGAAACAAGTGCAAGCTCGTGATGATACTTTGAATCTTTCCCCACGAACCGTCAAGTAATATTTTAAAGTTACCTGTATTCTAGACGTTGGACCTGCAGTTTGACGTTGAATTGGAATTTGTTCCACATGCCTTGCTATAAACTCACGTTGACGGTCAGCGTTTCCTAGCTTCCAATATCCTTCAAATATTTTTTCACGATCTTCGGGCGCTAGGCGATGACAGCTGCGACTTTTTCTTTCACAGGAATCTAAATTGCAAGTAGGACCAAGGCGTCGTTCTGGTACAACTTTCTTTTTGACTTGTGTCAAATATTCTTTGCCTTGATTTTTTAACTGTGCATTGTCTTTTTTCTTGCTCGTCCGCTTTTTCCAAGTAGGTTCTTCAGCTTCCTCAGGAGCGCCTTTAACTTAAAAAGATGGAAGTGGCATTGCAGGTTCAGGAATATTAATGCTACTTAAAACACTGGGCGATTCAGATTGAGATCGAGTACTATGATCGTTACAAGGAGCATCGGTTATAAAATGTTCCCAACACTGTAAAATCAGACATCTAACACAAGCGCTCCTCGTTACAGCCAAGAACTTCACATGTTTGCAAGCGATGTGTCTCAATCATATTAGGTTTTTCGTACTGTGGAATAATAGGCTGAATAGACTGAAGTGAAGAAGCATTTATGCATCATAATCACGAAATGAATCTTCGTCTTCGACGTCCGATAGTTCTACATTTTGTCGCTTAGCCAAATTGGAGAGTGGTTCGTCGTCGGAAAAATTTTCATCGTTGGTGTTCAGTGGTTGACTAGACTGGGTATTTTGTGTTCAGTGCTATCGCGTCTGCGAATGAGCACGACGACGCGCAAGGAACCCTTCCGCCCGCTCCCTTGAATCTTATTTGACGTAACTGAAACTTTGTCCTACCGCATAGCGATCCGAAGGATCACACTAAACGACGTATGTCACTTACGTCGCCAATAGATCTTACAAGTACTGCAAACAAAGTCTTAGTAAACGTCGTAAGTGACATAAGTCTTTTAGTGAGCTCTAAAATTCAAGAAAGTGTAGATACACCTGCCCCAACCTTTGTGATATCTCAGTCTGGTAAAAACATACAGATACGTCGATTAGACAGATCGATTCGTCTTGCAAAATTGATTAAGATGGTGTAGATAACTCAGTTTCGAAAAAAATGTCAGATACGTCGGTTAGAGAGGCAAGCGACGATTTATGGCGTCATCCTATTACGAGTTACGTAACATAATCCTATTATGCCATCCATGCTATGAGACCCATGTCAAAAATTAAGTAAGTACCTATATTTTGTTCAGAAAATATTAAGTACAAGAACGACCGAAATGAAATTGATCAGCTGTTGTATTTTCACACGCATAATGGAGATAGTAATGATGTTGCGGAATCTTAATTCGATAAATTTAAGAACTAGTCTAGGCTGGTATTCCGAAAAACTAAGAAAACAATAAATAAAAACCGGCCAAGTGCGAATCGGATTTACGGACTAACGGTTCCGTACCATTATCTATAAAAAATCGCGGTTGTTGTAAGGGAGAGAGATTAGATATTTAGATATTTATTTTATTCTGTTTTTAGTATTTGTTTTAATAGCGGCAACAAAAATACATAATTTTTGAAAATTTTAACTGTCTAGATATCGCGGTTCTTAAGATACAGCCTGGTGACAGACAGACGGATAGGTGGACGGACAGACGGACGGACGAACAGTGAAGTTTTAGTAACAGGATTCCGTTTTTTACCCTTTGGGTATGGAACCTTAAAAGCTCTACATTCTTAGCGTTAAGTCCGCCAATTATAAACAATTGTTATTGTGAATCAATAAAGTTTTAATAAATAAATAAAACCAGCAATAGGTACGATACCACGGACCATACCAAGAAAACTCACAAAAGGTCGTTGTTGTGTTAGGAAAATGTACTTACTAACGCCAAAATGCAACGCCTTTCCCTACAATATTTCCCTAAGTACGAATAATTTTTACTATGCCGGGTAATTTGTATGGAAATAAAGTTTTTTTTAGTTTTATTGACTGTTATTTTATTATTATGTGATCTAGTATATAGCCCGTGGTTCGTTTATTATGGGTCCCTTCCACGTTAATATGTCCCTTCCACGTTGTAATATATTATACTTATAAATAACTCAGTCATGTCCGATTATGAGGTTTTCTAAAACATTGAGCAGCGGCTGCCTAAACCTTAGATCACAAAAGGACTGCATTAAAATAAAAGACGGTAATAAGATTTTTTTAATTAAAAATATAAAAGCTAAATTTATTAAAAATATTATCATATTAAAATACATTTAATATTATTTATAATAAAAATTTAATAAAATTAAACCAAATTTATTTAAAAAATTAAAACCTATGTGTTTAACGTCTAATAAAATATACTCAATAGCGCACACTCCCAGTGTCTAAACGGGAAATACAAAAATGGCCGCACTCACACCACACATTTAAATTTATGAAATACTAGCTGTACCCGCGGGCTTAGCTCCCCGTGGGAATTTCGGGATAAATTGTACCCTATGTCCTTCCCCGAGTCGCAATCTATCATCATCATTATTTCAGCCGCACAACGTCCACTGCTGGACACAGGCCTCTCCCAGTCGTAATCTATATCCATACCAAATTTCATCCAAATCGGTTTAGTAGTTTAAGAATGAAGAGGTAACAAACAAACAAACAAACAAACAAACAAACAAACAAACAAACAAACAAACAAACAAACAAACAAATATACAAACTTACCTTCGCATTTATAATATTAGTATGATACAATATTAAATTAGTGTTATTGCAATCTAATAACAATGTGCCTTGGGGTCACACCGAAAGATGAAAATAGCCCACAAAGGCATCTAATCTGCCTGACCATGTGCATGTCCTCAGGCCAGGGCCAGATCGCCTCTGTGAGTCGCTTTCGGATCGAGTTTAACTACAATGTTTTGGCAAGAATCCTCGCCACTATCATTTGTGCACGAAGTAAATCCCATACTTGGTCAACATGTGCGACAAGTGCCTTTTTCGTCCTATCCCCTTTAACCATTAGGTGTACTTAACACTGATTAGTGCGATCGCAGGTGTTTAGTGATTAGTACGAAACACGTGTGGACCGCAACTGATTAGTGCGAGTGATAAATAATCGGCGTAGTAAACTAACTAGACGCATGTTCTATTTTTTTGCGAGTAGTCACGTCCCTCGCGCCCTTCCTGACTCGCAGGCATATTGCACAGCAGTGGCTCTCTCTGGTAAATATATTTCGTCCGACAAAGTTAGTTGGCGTTTTATAATAAGACGTTAGTCGACTAGGTTTAAACCATTATCCGACCAAATCAAGTTCCCATTTTCAAATGAGACAATCATGGTGACAATGACATATTACTAGATGTCAATAATAATAAGATAGTGGTTTAAGCCTAGTAACAATGTTAGTCTGCGTTTTATTCTAGGGCGGATTAGGTTCACCAGGGCCTGCTTCGCTCATCCAGCCGCACATGTTGACCGTTACCCTACCTGACTCTGAGTTTGGGATCACATTTTTGGGCTCGTATCTTGTGTTGTTCGCACGCCATAAATATTTTCGACCATGCTGAGGTGCTATTTTTCAAACGTGGAGTCACTAAACGAACGATTTTTTGTATGAAAAAACCATTTGTTTAGGTGACTCCGCGGTTAAAAAATAGCACTTCTGCGAGCGGTAAGTTGCAAAACTACACGTTTTGTGTTTCACTGAGTCCCTCAATGAAAAATAGCACTCGTTTTTTATAAAGGTTTTTCCGTCCGAAAAAATGACGTGCGACCAATCAAAATCTCGGTACTCTCGTGTGAAACTTACTCTACATATTGGTCCACGCTTTAGCGAAGTACATTCAATTCCATGCTCTAGCCGTTTTATGGGCATCCGTCAAAAGATTTTTTTGCCTGAATTCTGTGATGTGTGGCCTAATTGTGTTGATTACGGATTGTATGCGTACTGCTGTTAAAATTCTCCGCAAACACTCTCGTCGGGGCAAATGGATGTTCTGAATACGCTGCCTTTATTTCTACGACACTTTTAATTAATTCCGGCATCGGACGGTGGGTTTTGGTCTCCACGTTGCCGTCTGCTGTGAATCGACGAATCCACAGACGCACTGTCGGTCTCTATAAAAAAAGTATAATATTAGTTAAAATATGTACTTCCTATTAGTAAACGTTTACGATGAGATAATTAAGTGCACTAAATATCCTTTACGTAGTAAAAAAAAATCTATGTCTATGAAATATCCACTGTGTTTTTGTTTTTATATCAGAATTCCCTGACAACTATATTAAATCCTGATCTATTTTAATGCTATATATATTTTTTATTAGTTTTAGGTTTAAAGACTTTTATTCTCATATAGACATATTTTACATCACTTACATGAGAACATAAATACAAGACATAAATATACTTATTCGCTGTCACACTGAGTAACAAAACAAAACATACAAGTTCAGTAATTGCAATTATGTGCTTGGCTAATTGTTTCTTAAATACATTGAACTAGTTAATATTTTTGATGTCCGAGGGTATCTTGTTAAAAAGGTGCGCACTTTCGTATGTTATCGTCGATTGACCGTAATGTTTATGTGTATTTCACAATAATTACGTACTTATTTTTACACAACTAAGTAGAAAAACAGGCATACGGCCCACCTTTTGTCGTTGCCGACTCTGAAGAATCCTTTTCACACCTTGTTTAAATTTAAGGTTTCGAATAACTTTATTTCTCATAAGAATTTCATAATATAATTCACTTACTGAAAAAACACTATATTAACACATTTAGAACAATGAGCATGCTTACGAACAATAAAAATAAAAACTAATAGCTTATACAAAGTCCAATAAAATGTAAATATTAGGTGGGTAGTGGATAAGAGTGACGACGTCGCCGTCATCGGCTGTGCAGTACGATCTCGTTCTAGATGTGTCAGCGATGCAATTATATGCTTAAAGTTTGTATTTTTAAGTTAGTATATATTTATGAATTTTTTAAACATTATGGTTAGTAATTTACAAAATATATTTATTCTTTTTAATTTTGAAAATGTACTTATGTGACTATTATTGTTGTCCTATATATTTTTTTAAACCTCGCAACGGGTATGTTGCGGTTTTTATAATAATATAAATTTATTCCAGGAGGTTTATAATTTTGTCATGCCATGTCTGTCTGTCCATCTGATTAAATTAATTATAGTATGTTTACAGTTTCCTTTTGAAAATGGCTACTGATTTAATTATTATTGTTATTATATAATTTACTAGCAGTCCATCCCGGCTTCGCTCGTGGTACATACATAGCCTATGTCACTCAGGGATAACATACCTTTCCAACAGTGAAAGAATTTTTAAAATCGATCCAGTAGTTTCGGAGCCTATTCAATACAATCAAACAAACAAACAAACAAACAAACAAACAAATCTTTCCTCTTTATAATATTAGTGTAGATTTAAACATATTACGACGATAATAAGTATATTATATTCAAAACTTATATAAATTTTGCATTTTATATAAACTTATCGCATTGGACAAGATTCAACTGATCTGTGAAATTATAATATCTTATATTTTGTTAATAGTAAGTATTAAGTTAATAAGTTGGAATATTATGACTTACCAAAAGGTTCGTTTCTTCAGCTATCTGCGTTATATTCAACTCTTGTTCAAAAAGAGTTACTATGCGACTCCTTGCAAGTACAGAAATATTTTTAAATTCACTCATAATGATTTCTTACTCTTCCTCGTTCGATCGTCGCGTAAAGAATATGAATACGAATGAGACACTAAGGTCCGTGCTTTCGGGATACAAAAAATCATGTCAATTATTCGAACTCTGGCGTAAACAGATGTTGCACAAATGGTGTTATATTACTTTTGAAAGTCCCTGATTGGGTGTCACAATAAGAGGCGTTTTTACATAGAGCGTTAACGGCAAACGATTTTGTCGAAAAAGTGGAAGGAAAGGCTTGCGTTTTGGTAAGTAATTAGCCCCCCGCTTATTTTTAAAGCGGAACGCAATACGTAACTTTCAGTAACAACTTTTGAGAGTAAATACATATTACTTTATGATCATCATCATCATCATCAGGTATTTTAGTCTCCACTGCAGGAACACGACCCTCTCTGTACTACCAGAGCAATACTTGGCCAGAGCAACCAGAGGACTTGGCCAACACTCTCCTCGCTGGCCAGACGGGTTGGAGAGGTCTCACTGATGTTTATAAGCTTTGTTTAGCTTGTGTCGCCTTCTACGACATCCACGGGAGTTCGATTATTATATGATGATAAAGTCTAATTTGATATATAGAATTGATATAAAAGTTTGAAGTGATAAAGAAATAAAACGTTAATATCGGACAACTGATAGTTGTCCGATATTGACGTTTTATTTCTTTATCAAATATTATTTTATGGAGTAAGTACACTCCACGCTTCAAATAAAGTGATATAAAAGAAGACATACATGAGCAAGCAAGGAGCTTGAAAATATTGTTAAAGTTAATTTATTTTTGACATTAAAAATAGTACGAGGGCGGCACTAAAAGTATCGGGAATGGAATATTTCCATTGTTCCTGGCATAATAATGTCTCTATAATCGTAAACTCCTGTGTTTTATTAATCGAATACCATTTATTTACTTTTAAAAAAAGAACGCGGCCTTTTTTTTCGGTCTTGTCAAACTTGTAAATCCGGTGACTCGAGAAAATAAGAGCAATGATTTATTATGACAATTTATGACTTTCGAAGTGGTTTAATGCTTAAACAGTGTGTTAATCGGATGCTTTTTGCTTTTGGTGATGAAGCCCCATCTGAAACCACAATTTATGGCTGGTTTGCGGAATCACGTGGACGTGTCAAGCTCTGTGACAATCCCAGTCGAGGTCGCCCTAAAACTGCAATCACCCAAGAGAACGTTGATGCTGTGCGTGAGTTGATCGAGAAAGATCGACATGTCACATATCGCGAAATTCAGGCAACTCTAGACATTAACATGAGTCAAATACAATAAATCTTTCATAAACAATTAGAAGTAAAAAAGTTGTTTTCCCGATGGATCCCGCATTTACTCTGTGAGGAGCCAAAAGCCGCTCGGGTTACTTGGTGCGCCCGAACTCTCGAGAGATTCCATGGAGGATCTTCAAATGCTGTATACAGCGTCCTATTTAGGTGACGAATCCTGGGTATATGCATACGAACCCAAAACAAAAAACCAGTCACGAGTTCGGGTGTTCAAAAATGAGTTAAAGCCAACAAAAGTTGTTCGTTCACAGAGCGTAGCAAAAAAGATGGTAGTCATGTTTGTCTCCAAAACCGGCCATGTTGCGACTATTCCTTTTGACGGACAAAGAACGCGGCGGTTAATGCAGAATGGTATGCTAGCATTTGTTTGCCGCAGGTCGTCTCTGAACTCCGTAAAGTGAACTGCAACCGACGCATCATCCTCCATCACGACAATACGAGCTCTCATACCGCCTACAGAATAAGAGAGTTTTTGGAGCAAGAAAACATTAAATTATTAGATCATCCGCCGTACAGGCCTGACCTAAGCCCGAATGATTTTTATACTTTCCCCAAAATTAAGAAAAAAGAGCGTGGTCAACGATTTTCGTCACCTGAAGAAGCTGTAGACACCTACAAAAGGGCTATTTTGAATACCCCAACTTCAGAATGGAAAAACGTGCCAAATTTCAAGGAGAATACTTCGAAAAACAATAAACATCTTTTTAACTAATAATGTTGTACCACTTCCATGATTCCCGAAATTTTCAGTGCACCCCTCCGTACTTAGATAAGTAGGTATTTATTTAAGTTGCAGCTGAACTGGCATATTCGCAGTTATCTTTTATTTGCTTCATTTTCAGCATTTTTGCCTAAGATTCAAATAAGCAAGTCATGACTTTAACTTTAAGCTCAGCAGAGATCCATCATCATTAGCGACGTTAGCACGCAAACATTAGGATTTGACGAGCTTTAGATAAAATGCTTAGTTGGGAAATTTTACACTCGTAGGCTTTTACCGTCTTATTATAAAACGCAGACTAATTTTGTTACCAGGTTTAAACCATTATCCGACCAAATTAAACTGACATCTAGTAATATGTCACTGTCTCACATGAAAATGTCTACTTGATTTGGTCGGATAATGATTTAAACCTAGTAACAAAGTTAGTTAGAGTTGAAGTGTAGGTAGATAGGTAGCTACCTAGGTACTGCGATTGTAGAATTTAGCTGAAAAGTTTTGATTCGTACCGCCGTACCTATTCGCCAATTTTCATCTATTGAGTCGCAGTTTTTTAAGGGTTTTCTGAATTATCACATAAATTAAAAAACTTACTCATCTTTTAACAGTAGGTAGGTAATATCTAAGAGCCCAAACACTAAATATGAAAATACTAAGGTTGAAGGTTTCACCCGTTAAACCATGTATGCTGGATCTCAAATGAGATGAAGGAAAGATATGGGCAAGAATGGAATGGTCAGAGAACTCAGGGAACTGAGAGAGTATACTTATAAGACACTGAATCAAGTATTTTTAATGCACTGGATATAAAAATGAGTGTTTACAATTTAAAAAGATAAAAATAACTTTAATTGTAAATATAGATGGTGACTTTATTGATAAATCTCCAGAAGAAATGGGAAAGAAATGAGTTAAATTATGAAATATGTTAAGGATTTGATAATATTTGGAATTTAGTTTCGAAAAGAGAACAGAATGAGAGGATGAAGAAATCATTGAGAGTCCACCATTAGTTTTATGCAGCATCGTTACAAAGCAAGTAAGAACGCAGTTTCTAGGTGTTGCAAAAGTTTTCGGTTTAAAAAAAAATCACTACGTAACAAACGTCAATACAGAGCCTACAAGGACGTGTTACACCACAGGGAGCCATTCGTGAAAAGGTTCAGATGGAAACTCGGGCCGTTTCAGACCGCCCAATTCCAGGTTACGACTCACACAAACAAAAAAAAGTTAAGACTAAACGCCGTGAAACGTCGGATTGAAGGAAATAATCAAAATAATTATAATGAGGTCAGACGAGTTGAGGGATTTTATATTTTAATCGACTGAGGTGGCAAATAACACAATCATATTTGGTTCTTATTCGTTGTGTTACCAAAATGTGTGAACATTCTGTCTTGAATAATATGATACATGAAAATATTAATTATATATCGTGGTATCCATAAAAGTCCTTATCCTTAAATCAGCTATGTATAGTAGCTTTATACTGATTTAGGAAACATTGTATTTTCTGTCAATTGAAGAATTTGCAGAGAAACTTCCGCACTTCTTAAATGAGGAGCATGATACCTACTCACTTTATGACTAATTTAGGAGGGCATTTGAAAACATAGAGCCTTTTGCCCGCAGAGGAATTTAGACAGATCTAGTAAAAACCATAGGCAAAGAACTAACGTAACAGATACCCAACGCCATAGAAACGATTGGAGGGCGCGTAAGTAGGCAAAACTGGGATTTGCGGGTAGGCCTTCATAGATGGCAGCACACACGACTAGCAAACAAGTGACAAAGAAATTGTTGAATACGCTTTACAAACATTTATTGCATTTCATATAAGTCATTTTAATTAATTAGAGCACTACTTTATTTAAATAATAGTAAATAGTAATAAAATTTTATTGTTATAATGATTGCCTATAGTGCCATCTAGTGGCAAAAGAAGAGAAATAATTATGCTTATAAGGCGATGGGTAGGTATGATATCGGTATGAGGATCAGACCAAATAAAAAACATCTGAGGTATGAGGTAGGTAAACTTAGAAAAAAAAAAGAAATAAAGAATTTTTTTTTATTTTGCTATACACGACACGGCGTCTTAATTTTGCAAGTAGCGTTACGATACGACTGCAGTGGTCCTGCGTCATAACAGCACATGTGATTGAAATCGTTATTCACGATTTCAATTTGTTGAAAACGCACTCTTGGGGAATGTGCGGTGATTGAAGAGGGAGGATAAAATGACTTGTTTAAGTAAAAAGAAGGGGTGGTCGCAGCTTTCTGTGAAGGCATTTTTTTTGCCGAAAATGCTGTAAGTGGTAAGCAAATATATGTTTTTCATCGAAAATGCTGTGAGTTGATTTGAATCTGTATAGATTGTTCACTGTCTGTTGAATGGAGTAGGTACCTAATGGCATTCCCTATTATTAGTTACTTACTATATGTTGGTAATAGGTCTGCCGGGCAACGGTTTGTCGCACAATTGTGGTACTTTCCAAGCTGTGCCCGCGGGCTTCGCTCCCCGTGGGAATTTTGGGATAAATACTATCCTTTGTCCTTCCCCGGGTCTTGAACGATATTTATCAATACCAATTTTTTTTATTTAAATCGGTCCAGCCGTTCTTGAATTATAAATAGTGT
Organism: Acrobasis consociella; assembly: GCA_963555685.1. Lineage (NCBI taxonomy): Eukaryota > Metazoa > Arthropoda > Insecta > Lepidoptera > Pyralidae > Acrobasis > Acrobasis consociella. The sequence goes on from OY743118.1 coordinate 5,006,221, forward strand.
ATCTAACACGACTTTGTTATCTTATTAAGATGAAGGTTATTATTAAGAAAGGCCACGGGACCTCTACGTGACCGAAAATGAGCAGATTCATAAAAGAACGAAGATTAGCTCATTGAAGTAAGGCGGGGCACAACATATGAATGTTTTCGCTAAATTACAGCTACGTCAGATACCTGCAGCTTGAAAATATGACATAAGAAGATTATACTTAGGTAGTATCATGGACTTATAATACCCTCTAAATTCTTGCTTATGTAAGTTATTTGCGCACTGAATAAAAAAATATCCTAGCAGATAAGTACTAACAATTCCTCTTTAACAATGCAAATTCGATTCTAAACTTGACAAATGACGAACCTATTTTCACGAAAAAGCGAGTCGGGGTCATCGTTTCTCCATCGAGTTCAACAAAGGAAACCAATGCCTCCTTATTAATACAGACCATAGTAGAAGGATTGTCTTTGGTCCTTACTTCCGTACGCGACTTTTGTTTTAATTAATTTATAATATGGACGACCTGGCTGCGTCAAAGGCATTTTGTTGAAGATAAACATTTCTCTTTTTAATTTAGTTTGAATGTAAATTTTGAATTAATTTCTCTTTGACCGGTCGACTTTTTGATTACATTTTTTTAACCCTTTCACCGCCAGACTTTATATTATTATCACTTGTCGGGCGAGGCATAGTAAATCTAAAATGAATACCTAAAAACCAAAAAGGGATGTGGATACTAAAGTTATGCGCAATACGAGCAGTGGTTTTTGATTTGATTTGATTTGATTTGTCAGAAATATCTGACGCTCGAGAGTAAGCGTTATTCGTAGCATAAAAGTTTGGTTAAATCCAACCATGATCCAGTCTAAGCAAGCATTTACATACTCATTACCGGGCTTTTTTAGGGTTCCGTAGCCAAATAGCAAAAACGGAACCCTTATGGATTCGTCATGTCTGTCTGTCTGTCTGTCTTCTGTCCGTCCGTATGTCACAGCCACTTTTTTCCGAAACTATAAGACCTATACTGTTGAAACTTGGTAAGTAGATGTATTATGTGAACTGCATTAAGGTTTTGACACAAAAATAGAAAGAAAACAATAAATTTTGGGGGTTCCCCATACTTAGAACTGAAAGTCAAAATTTTATTTTTTATCAAACCCATACGTGTTTGGGGGGGGTATTTATGGATAGGTCTTCAAAAATGATTTTGAGGTTTCTAATATAATTTTTTTCTAAACCGAATACTTTGCGCGAGAGACGCTTCCAAAGTGGAAAAAAGTGTGTGTCCCCCCACGTAACTTCTAAATTAAGAGAATGATAAAACTAAAAAAACATATATGATGTTCATTACCATAAAAACTACCAGCGAAAATTGGTTTGAACGAGATCTAGTAAGTAGTTTTTTTTTAATACGTCATAAAACATAAACGGCAATTTACCTTTCATTCAATCAACTCAAATATAAAAATAAAAAAAAAACATACTACAAGTCTTTTATATTATGTTATTTGCTACAACGGAACCCTTCATGGGCGAGTCCGACTCGCACTTGGCCGCTTATTTATTTGTAAATATTATTGTGTAGTGTATTGAAGTGAGTAGTATATTTATTTTAGTTTTTAAGAAAATTTAATAAGTATATACATATAATTGTTTTCGTCTTAAATATCCGTGTCAAAATAAAATATTAATGTGCCATCATAAACCATGAAATAGCAATAATCAAATAAGGTCCCGAGAAAAAAGTTGGCAAGAATTTCAATATTAATTGACTTCCCTTGAGTTGATTCCCGGGGTTGTCGATAGAGAAGTTAGCGAACTTAATTTACGTTTGATTGTTGGGTACTTAAAACTTCTGAGGCATTCCTTCTTGCTTCATATTTTCATTAAATAATATTTGGCCAGGTGCGTGTCGGGCCACGCGCAGTGTAGACTTCCGTAGTAGACTTTGAATTCACGCCACTAAAACGTCTAAGTACAAATTTTCTATAGAATTTGTATCAAATTTTCCTTTTCGCTTGGTCGCCTATTACTTTTCATTTGTAAACTCTACTTAGCCCTGACAGTATTCCTTTAAACGTCGTTTGCTACTGCAGCTGTGAATTTTTTAACGTGTCCATATACACTCTAACAAAATATAAAACCAAAGAAAAAACGGATCCCTAAATCAAAAAATGGTGTTCACTTAAAAGTCCTATTTAACGATCGCCAACACAATGGATTAGTCGAGAAAACAAATTGACACCCAATTTACTTGTAAGAGAGCTAGACTGAAAAAATCATATAAAAATTATACTTGAAAAAAATATTATTTTCACCACTTATTCGGCATGATTAATATACAATCCTACCTACACATGTCAAATTACTGTATTAAATATTACTTTACTAGATACCAAATACAGAAGGCGTCCAATTTATGTTGTTTTCGGTCCTATTCTATTTCAGTAAGCCTTTCTGTTGGAAATGGAATAATCATCATATCTACCTATTATAATCTGTATCTCGAAAGGGCAGCTAAGTCTTGTATTGAGCAAAAAAAAAATTTGACATGTTTGCCAACCATATTTCCAACACTAATTACAAAAAATAAAAATGTCTATTATCAAAAAGTGGCCGTTTTCGCAAATATGCATAGAGAAGTTTCACGTTCTTACTTTAAACTATAATAAGCGGCCAAGTGCGAGTCGGACTCGCCCATGAAGGGTTCCGTAGTAGCAAATAACATAATATAAAAGTCTTGTAGTATGTTTTTTTAAATTTTTTATATTTGAGTTGATTGAATGAAAGGTAAATTGCCGTTTATGATTTATGACGTATTAAAAAAAAATACTTACTAGATATCGTTCAAACCAATTTTCGCTGGTAGTTTTTATGGTAATGAACATCATGTATTTTTTTTAGTTTTATAATTCCCTTATTTTAGAAGTTACGGGGGGGGGGGGGACACACACTTTTTTCCACTTTGAAAGTGTCTCCCGCGCAAAGTATTCGGTTAAGAAAAAAATGATATTAGAAACCTCAATATCATTTTTGAAGACCTATCCATAGATACCCCACACGTATGGGTTTGATGAAAAATAAATTTTTGAGTTTCAGTTCTAAGTATGGGGAACCCCCAAAATTTATTGTTTTTTTTCTATTTTTGTGTCAAAACCTTAATGCGGTTCACATAATACATCTTATTACCAAGTTACAACAGTATAGGTCTTATAGTTTCTGAAAAAAGTGGCTGTGACATACGGACGGACAGACAGACAGACAGACAGACATGACGAATGTATAAGGGTTCCGTTTTTGCCATTTGGCTACGGAACCCTAAAAAGTAGTTTAAAATACTTTGAAGGGGCATCTAGAGCTTGGTCAAGACACAACTTTAAATGATATCTCCGTTTTCTTTTAAATGATTGATTCCATATGGGGGCAGCATGGATCCTGGAATATTTAGTCATGCAGTTAGGTAAAAAGGCACGTTTGGTCGAGGCAATAGGAGACTTCAGAGCTGGCAGTTTTCTTGCTCAAAGAATTAACCTTGCTATTCAGCGAGGCAACGCTGTCAGTGTTCTGGTACTTTGCCTCGATCAGATGCATTTGAGGAAAATTTGTATATACTTTATTTTGTTTTAATTTTTTAATTAATTTAAGTATTTTAATTTTATTTTAAGATAGATATTCAATTTAAAAAGTGAATATCTATCTTTTGAAAGCCTTATTATCATTTCTCATCAATATCCAACAAAACTAATGACTCGACATTAGCTATATAGATCTATCAGACACATACAAATCTCACTGGAAGCTGCCTGTCATCCATTAACTCTAACTTCACATTTGTCGATTACTATACTAAGTATATCGCTTCCGATCGGTCGTTTTGGAAATCTTTGGGGGAGGCCTATGTGCAGCAGTGGACTTCCTGTGGCTGATATGATGATGATGATACTAAGTATATATGTTGTCGGTTTTTCATCATCGTCATCAACCTCCTGTATTCCCGATTGCAGCCCTGTGTCCGCTACCTTACATAAGTGATTTGGCGAGGTTACTGGTTTTTCGAGACCCACAGTTTATAAGTGCACTCCAAAACAGTGGGACTCGAACCCACGACCTCCGGATCACAAGGCGTGCGTCTTGACCAATGGACCACGGAGGCAGTGAATATTACCTCAAATTTATTCTTCTTTTCTTTTTCTTTGCCAGCCAGGCCTCTGTTATATAAGAGGCTTTTCTCAATAAAGGGAGCATTTGCCTGAAATCACTACAATGGGCAGACGGGTGGAGATTGCACTAGATGATATAGTCGTAGCACACACGATTCTGCCAGTTAACTGTTGTCTATAGGTACTTCCCTTAGTCGCCTTTTACGACTCCCATGGCCTCCCATGGGTAGTGATTATTTGTACAATAAGTATTATCTGTGACATCACCACGCGGAAAACAAAAGAGAGTTTTTTTAAAGATCTTTATGTTTTATAACAGCTACTCATCTTGCTATAATGCGGCATTCTGCTCGCATATAACTCATATAAGACACATTAAATACAAAATAAAAAAATACTTAGAAAAGAAGATGATAAGATCCGTCGAAAGTCATAATAAATATTTTCTCTTTAGATACGTTACAAAATATTCAATCCCAAGATTGCATATAGGAAAACTCGCTCCCACTCGCTTGCTTCTTGTCTCTCCTCTAACTCCACCAATGTGAATATTTGTAAAGCGCAGTTTTTTGTGATAAATGACATAACGGTACGGGACGTCCCTTACGCATAAAGCCTTTGTTGGGCGGCGTTCTGTTCGCATGAGCGGGCACATTAGTACCGATAATGTAGGGTCTCCTTTCATGGAGCCTGTTAGGTGACTCATCTGGGATTCTGGAGGTGATTAGGTAAATGGATGAGTCAGGCGGTTTGGCTTATATAAGTTTTGGATACTGTTATCTGGAGGCACGAGAGTTCCCGGCCAAGTCAAGCAAAAGCACAACCGTAGTAACACCTTTGAAGCAATCATGGAAAAGCTAGAAGCCTAACTATATTTAAAGGAACTAAGAGGACGTAACCTTTTATAACTAGCGTAAGTACCTAGTTTACAAAAACAACGTATGTATACCTCAATAACTGACTCACCAATTTTATCACAGTTCTATCATCATCAGGTCTTTTTGTCTCCACTGCTGGAGCACGACGCTCTCTGTACTGCCAGAGCCGTACTTGGCCAGAGCAACCACAGGGAGGACTTGGAGTAGCCCTATTCTACTCTGGCGGAAATTACACGGCATACGGTTCTATAAGGAAGGTAATTACTACAGTGCTGAGTATTCTAGTGCACAAAAAATATTACGGTTATATGGACAATAAATTTGTAATATTGGTAATTTAATTAAGGAGAAGGTGAACATCGTGTTGTACAGCGAAGTAAAACGGCTGGCGAACGAGAGAGACAAATAGAAGAAAAATCATACTATATCGACAAGAGCATAGCTCTTAAATAATATAGATATACCTACTTATTGGTAAATTGATTTATGAATATTTAAATTTCGCTTTGATTTAATGATGATGGTCATCTTGAATCGACTGAAACTAGTCGACGTTTTCGACTACAGCGCGTAAACAGTGTTAAAATATTTATTACAATGAAGTTGTAAAAATACAAAAAATATCTACGAGAATATTCGAGAAAACCATGTAATATCATAAATCAGCTCGTTCTAAATTGCGTCGTATGAATCCTGACGAGTGCAGACATCTCTCAAGTGCTATCTCTGGCAATTTGATTAGCTGTACTTGAACCCATCTTGAAGCTTTCAATCCAGGCTTCGCAGATGTGGGTCTAATCCTGCAGTCATCGAAATGGGTGCATCGCACGTCTAGAAAGTTCCACGAGTTTTTATAGACTTTTATAAATAAATTTCTTAAAAGACGTCAAGGCCCTATACCAGGCCTGTAACGTGTCACTCCCCGTTTAGGTATTGAAAATATACCTACATTATTACTATGCGTGCGGCGACCACTTCAGAGTGGGAAATTCAGTGATATAAATCGAATGAAATTGGCTTGACTTAACCTAGAAGTGCATTGGCACTTCTAGGTATCTCAACATATCGCTAACGACATTAAGTAAAAAATTAATTCCTATACCGAGTAAGACTTCTGCACTTAAGTACTGGTACTTATTCTTTGCCTACACTACTAGAATAGATATCTACAGGCGCACAATTTGGAGCCGTGCGTCTTTTAGTGTTAGAGGGAGACTCTATCGGGTAAGCTAGCTGCAATATTTGTAGGTTAATTGGTTTGCTTAATTTTAAATCATCATCATCAGGTATTTTTGTCTCTACTGCAGGAGCACGACCCTCTCTGTACTGCCAGAGCCATACTTGGCCAGAGCAGCCAGAGGACTTGGCCTACACTCTCCTTGCTGGCCAGGTTGGAGAGATCTCATTGATGTTTATAAGCTTTCTGTTTAGCTTGTATTTGCTAAGTCGCCTTCTGCGACATCCACGGAAGGAATTGGAGTGGAAATGTTGCAAGCTTAATTTCACCCACTTCCTGGGTATCTGGTGTCCGGTGAAGTTTAAATTCAGAGAAAATTCGCTAGCAATGTGTGAAATATCTTAGGATTTTAAACCCAATGCAGTGGACGGACGGAGACGGAAAAAATTCTAATTAAGACTAAAAAGTTTAAAAAAAAATACTTCCGTCAAAGGAGACTTACCCAACTAAATCCCAAAACAGTAGGTACTAACTTACTTGCCTACATATTTACTCATGATAAAGCCAAAGTAGCTTTTACAAAGGGAGACAAAAAATGTCTGCTATTAAGGGAATCCCTAAAAATAGGGCTCACATTTAAAGGGATGTACCTATTCACTCACGCAAGGCTGCGTAATTTTGAACTGACGTTGAGATATTAATGTGTAGGTACTACGCAGTTTGAGGAGAGCGGTTTGTAAATACGCGCTTACATGACTAATGGAGACGCAGGGTGACCATACATGTATTAGAAACAGAAATAGAAATAGAAAAATCTTTATTTGGAGCATATATACTACAACAAAAAGTACAGAACATAGGTTTCTATGTTCTGTACTTTTTGTTGTATTTATAATTAACAAAATATGCCACCAAATTGTTTTTTAGCCTTTGTGTCAAGGCTTTTCGGAGCCAAGACGCTGATTTTCAGAGAAACCAATGGAGCAGACATGGCTCTGCCTTACTTAACCTATAATGCACAGTCACTTAGTTATAAGATACCTATATTTATTAACAAACATTAGAAAGCATCGTTTAATTTTAATATGATGTCTTTGTCCTTAATAAGAAAGGCAGAGCATTTAAGGCGCTCTCAAAGGCCACAAAGGCGAGAAACCGTAGCAATAGGCCAGAGAATTAGTGAAATGCAATTTAAAAAAAATTGTATTTCGTAATTGAAAATATGTGCAATGGGCGGTCTTATCGTTTAGAGTGATCTAGTGCAGGGAGACTAACTTAAGATTTTATACCTATTTATTTATTTATATAATTGGTTCACGTGCACTTGAAAATTCACAAATAAAACCTTATAAAAGTAAACATAGTACATAGGTTCTACTTATTTCTAAAGAAATTTCTTCCAGCGGACCCGCGAGAGCAAATGGGAATTATTTGTAGAGCAGTCGTCTTGATCAGTCTTTCAAAGCTGTGCTTTAAAGAAACAATTGAAACAAATTAAATTTGGACGTCTTTATAATTAATTTACCTATCGGTATCTAACTATACTTATTTGAATTTAAAATTGTTGTTACTCCTTGTAATTGTGAAATTCGTCCAGACATAAATCGTGGTAAACCTTCAAATGGAAATGAGTTCTCTTGTAGAGGCAATTTTAAGTATGACACACTTATCCACCTAATTGGAATGTCGTTTCCTAAAATAGCATAGGTAGCAGGTAGCTACCTACTTTTTAAATTACTTTAAAATGGAAGAGCTTTTTTATACGATTTCATATTTTTTTATGTACCTAACCTTTGTTTAGTATTTAAGTGTTAATGTATGACGTCGAAAAACTTCTGGCATAGAATTACTTAGATAATATAAATAATCGGCCAAGTGCGTGTCGGGCCACGCGCAGTGTAGGGTTCCGTAATAACTAATGCCGACTCTTGACTCTTGACATTGACCTAACAAAAATGTGCACTATTAAAACCAAATATTAACAAAAAATGGTGTTCACAAGCTTACAATATTTTTGAAAGACCTATTCATACAATATCGCGTACTATGGGTCGACGAATAAAAAATTAACTCTTACTTTACATGTTTGGGAGCTACTTTAAAAAACTGAGCTCACAACAATTTAGGGATAAAGACAGACGTGATAGTGTAATATCAATATTCTTAGCACTTATCAAATTAGTTCAATTAAGTCTAGACCGATTGAGATCACGATAAAAACCATCCGACACTAAGCAGATACGGAATGTCGTAAGAATTGCGGCAGGCGCGCCCACTTCCACTGAGTCAAATATAAATTTGTCCTTTTCCGCCTTGCGATAAAACAATGTCCCGGCGACCTCTGCGATTAGATGAGTTATTTAATAAAGAAAGTACCTGGGCAACCGAGCTTTGCTCGGTTACTTATTTTTTTTAAACTTGTCTGAAAACAATGCAAAATAAAAAAAAAAACTTAAACATAAAAAAAAACAAAAGTAAGTCACCGAGTGGGATTCGAACCCGTAACACTCTTTCTAGCGGTCGCTATCCTTAACCACTGAGCTAAATCAAGGCGGTCGCGGCGCGACGAAATTAGCGACCATATTCTGCGTGGAAAGAAAATCGCATGAAAACTCGAAAACACGCGTTTTCCCAAACATAAAACTAATCTAGATCGATTGTTTACCCCCGAAAACCCCCATATACAAATTTTCAGCGAAATCGTTAGAGCCGTTTTCGAGATCACAGAAATTTATAAATGTATATATATAAATACAAGAATTGCTCGTTTAAAGGTATAAGATAAATGGTCAAATGTGTGTCCTGGCCACACTCAGACTAGAGTTTCAGTTACACGTTACAACATGGTCACTTTATTATCTTTACCTTAACATGCTTACTACCTATATATTACCTTATAATTTCATCTTAGTAGGTATGTATATTTGATAAGTAGGCGTCTAATACTCAACTGACAGATATACCATAGACGTGATAGTTTTATCTGATATTTTTCTCTATGTGCCTATTATACAATATATGTTAACACATTGCAGGACACTTACGGCTGTGGACGTTATTCAATTGTTATTTCTATTGTGTCTGGCCGATTGTCCTGCAATGTGTTAAAAAAAACTTGTCCGATCCGTTAAGGTAATGTTAGGTAGCTTGTATTTATCGGTTTCTCCCATCCCTGAAAACGTAAAAAAATCTGCGGCTCCATACCCATTTCAAAAAATCAAGCTGCAGATCGCACAGGGTTTTTTCACATACTGTATAAAAGGTACATAGAAAAAAATAGAGAAAAATATCTGGTAAAACTGTCACAGTTATGGTAAGTATACCTATTAGCTAGTTAAACAAATAGCCAATGTTTTTAAAAAATATCATATTTTCCAGAGTATTTATTTGTCCAGAGCATCTTGTAGGTCGTCGTATGATCGTTTTTGCAGGGTGAGATTACAAGGGCCTGCAGTTCTTTCTCATCCCGCTGAAGGATTTACGACGAGCTCTAATAACATTGCCAGCGTGGGCGGCTCTTTTCGTATAAATACTACTATAAATACAACCACACAAACTTGGCTAGTAAAATACATGAAACAAATCAGAAACACTAGCTACTTATCATGTCATGTCCGTGTAAGTACGATACATGGCCGACCAAAATAAAATATATTTGTATGTACAGTACAATACACCAGCAACATTTTTGGAGCAAGTTCAATCCATTATATTAAACTATTTAAAAATATACCTATACATATATTGAAAATCGATAAAAAAAATCGTCCTCCCATGCAAATTCTATTTGGCTGAGCGCTGATTTGTATGAGTGCTATAGCGACCACGAAGGTATTATATGAAACCCATTAGATCTGGTTCGATCCATCACCGTCTACAGGCCAGGAGTGGCAACGGGATAGTGGATAATTTATTTGATTATTGCAGAGTATTTATACTAAAACATTGTACAGTGTTATATTGAATCTACACGTCCAGTTAGTACGTGATGCGCTAAATTAACGAAATATATAATTTGCTTATTAATTAAATATATATCCTAGTTGACATCACGTACGACTTTATGGATGCTGCCATAAGTGCCAATTTTTTTTTCTGTTCTGAATAATTGTGTTTATGGAAAGGAGTTTAGTATCACGGTCTAAAAGAATGTTGCTGGTTTAAAAGTAACCCTGTATATTGGTGCTTGGTATTTAGGGTTAGCTGACTGAGCGTCACACGTCGCGTCGCGTTGCGTCTCAGTCTGATATGACCCTTACGCGCAGTATTTATTTAGCCGTTTTTTCGTGATCCTACTATTTTGTCCTACTAGTGGGTGTACGAGGAAGCTCTATTCCTCGTAGTCCTACTGGTAGGACAAATTTCTGTGTCTCCTCTTTATCTTAGAGCGTTCCCGGTTGCATCCATAAATTTATTCTACATGGATTTTTTTTCTTTTTGACTTGACTTGAACCAAAATTGACCAGTCAGTCTTGCGATGTAAAAGTTGCATTACTGTGTCTACTGGTGGTGTGGACTGTCGAATCATGGGGCTCTTTACAAAATACACACCGGAAAAATATATTTCTTTCTCGCACTAGGCAAAAAATTTAAATTTTGCGAAAACGGCGGGTCGACCCGTCTCTTGCCGGACAACAATAGCGTTAAATTGTTTTGTTTGTGTTAACCGAGATTGATCACTCCGGGCCGACGACTGAAATCAAGCACGATCTTTTGTTCCTCGAAATGTGGAGGTAATGAAATTAGGTACTTTTTTATCGCAATTAGGTAGATCGCTATTTTCATTCTGTAGCTTATGGCTAGAGATTTGATCTTAAAAACTATCTGCAAATAATTTTATTAAAATTACGAGTAAACGCAAATAAAGTACTTCTTAAATCGGTTTCATTGTACCGTGATCATTTTTTATATAAGTACCTATTTCCCGGTAAGGAAATATTGTGTTTGAAAAAAAATTGATTAGTCTACAATTCTACATACCTAGTTATTTTAAAATTTATATGACATAAATATGTGCTACAAAATCAGTGATATGTCATCAACTTCAAGTTATGGATTAGGTATCGTTGAATATCTTTCAACTATTATAGCATTTATGTAGTTTCTAAATAAAACAAAAAGCATACTAATGAGTCATGTATTTATTTTAATTTTTACATAACAAGTAATTTTATATAATAGGCAATATATACCATTATATACAATGGTATATTAATAATACACAATGTAGAAATAATTCAGTAATTCATGGTAATTGCAATATGAAGAGCTATAACAATAAATCATCTCTTTGTATGTGGAATGTATTGTCATTTGTAACATTTCAATAACGATGTTTAATGTATAAGCAATTATTAACCGCAATAGGTAATTATAATTAATTATTTATGTACTTATTTAATTATACAACATGTGATGTGAGTGTCGCAGTTGGATTGTATAACTCATTGACAATCAAGCTGAACTATTTTCAGCTGTTTTACAAAACCGAGCTGTATTGCTAGACAGCTAGAGGTTTTGAGTAACAACGGATTATACAATTCAACTGCGACATTAGTATTAGCACAGAGTAATAATATACTACGTACAAGTATTAGAACTTTACGTTCTCTTGCTACTTCGCCTACTTGCAGTGGCGGACTTACCAAGGCTTAGTAGGCTAAACCTAGAGCGGCACATTTTGGGGGCGGCAAATTTTAGGCCACTTGAACCGATAGCATATCGATATCGATAGCAATGTACGAAAAAAGTAGGGGTACTTTTTTCGTACATTGCTATCGAGATGGTACAAGGGCGCTTTTGTAATTATATTTCATTGAACGCAGCTTAGGGGCGGCAAAATATAAAAAGCCTTCTGGCAGCAAATGTGTAAATCCGCCACTGCCTACTTGTCTTTGTAAAATAAGATTCCTTACCACATTTCATATACTTGTTTTTTACGTTACACAATCAACATTTATTACCTAACTTAACGCTAAGGGACAAGTTTCCACAAGAATCCTGCCCATTTCAAAACAGGTAAGCTAAAAATATCACAGCGTATCAAGCTATCAAGCCGCATTCTGCAAGACGAAGTAAAATGGCGGCTGCAGTTTGTTGACCCCAGTGGTGGCCATATTAGGAGCTGGGCCGTGCCACTCTAGTCTATACTTGTCGAGTACCCTAATTGCTAAGTGAGATAACATTGTACTGACGATTCCTGTCGCTGGGCAAGTTTGGCCGAAAGGCATTGAAGCTAACGGATGGGCTCGGGATGCTCTTATTGGTTCCCAACCTTCGTTGCACCACCGCTCAGGAATGAAGGCCTTCGCTCGCCCCCATTGTTTGTCGGATTTGGAGCTGACCCCGTGTGCTAGCACTATGTCTACCTGTAACATTGAATAAGAGATTCGATAAGGAGGAATAAGGAGTTGTAGATTGTGATTGTGACTGTAACATTAAAAAATCTCTAACTTAAAATTAACATAATCTGTGTTCTCGAATTTATATTTCATGTAGGTTTATAGATATTGTTCCAGTATTGGTTCTCGTACTCATGAATTCAGTGACATCAGCAGTCAGGAATCAGCTTTTGTGACTAGAAATGTCTGTTTCAATCTGCATCTGTGAGAACTCCACCTGTCCTAGCTCAGTAGGTGTGCTCTCAGATGAAATATTTACACGTCGTAAAGCAAGAGATCAAGAGAAGAGAGAAACGACAAGGGTTAACAAATTTATTTGCTATTATTATAACAGACTGAACTGAACACTAAAATTATACAATTTAATAATTGTAATTAATTGTTATCAGTATGAGTGGTGGTAGAGGAATGAGTTAGAATGACGAGGAAGGTATGTGTAAAGAATAAAAAAATTGAATTTAGAAATAAATTTGAAATTTGAAAATAGTAAAATAATAAATAAAAAAATATATAGGGCCAAGTTACACTGATTGAGCAACCCCTAAGTAAGTTCGAGACTTGTGATATACTAACTCAACGATACCATATTTTATAACAAATATATAGATAAACACATAGAAAAAAGTATGGTGAAACGAGGTGGAGTAAGAACATGCCCGATGGAGAAGCAACATCGTTCACCTCTATATATTGTGCATCACAAAGCGATGCATATATGAGTTCAAAAGAAAAGAACTGATCTTACCCCTTCAGGCACTTCGTAACCACCGACAGACAAAGGCTCCTTGCTTCGTCGTACAACGCCGCCCGTCGCTGGGTGGAGCCTCATCGCCTCTCGCACACAGGCAGCAATGTAAGGCATCTCAGGAACATCAGCTCCCGCGTCCTTGGAGGCCGTAGACCAGGCTACTTCATCGTGAGCCCGCTGCTGCTGCGCCGCGTGGAGGGACAGTTGGTAGAACATGCTAAGAGCTGTTTGGGCCAACTGAAATTAGCACATGGAGATGTTAGCTTTAAGTATCTATGGATGGCTTTGCTTATTCTTTTTTTTGAATCTATACATTTTGTTTATTATTCACATACAAAACCATAAATAAATATTTATACATAAATTAAAATAATATAAATTTGTTAATCAAAAATCGTGTCGTGCCCTCACGGATTGTACCCGGCTCAAAGGTACCCATTATGCTAACTACATTTCCTCTCTAGGGATATGCCGTGTGGTTGCCGGCAGAGGAGAATAGGGTCTCTCCAAGTCCTCCTGTGGATGTCGTAGAGGGCTGAGTAAATACAAGCTAAGCAAAGCTTATAAACATCAATGAGACCTCTCCAACCCGTCTGGCCAGCGAGGTGAGTGTAGGTCAAGTCTTTGGCTGCTCTGGCCAAGTGTGGCTCTGGTAGTGCATAGAGGATCGTGCTCCTGTGGAGACTAAAAGACCTGATGGTGATGATTTCCTCTCTGAATAGCTATGGATTGGATATCCTTTGAACCAGATACCAGCCAGAGCGGTAGACGTAACTACGATCTCTCAAGCGACGTCCTATCCCATTAACAAAGTCCCTAGCTTCCGGACACCATGGGCCACGTGTCTACGGCGACGGGCATAAAATCATAATGTGTAGATAGAGATAACATTGAATATTTTGCTCTTTTTGGCTAGCTTTTACAGTACTTACAGGGTCTACTCCTGCCAGAAGCACATCTGAAGACAGTGGCAGTATTCGCCTGTCCAGAGGGCGCAGTTTGTCCAGGAGTATTTGTTCAGGTCTCACGTTACCAGAGTCGAGGTCTTTTAGCGCTTGTGTGAGGAAGTGATCGGTGAGGCTGGAAACAAATACACGTTGAAAACTTAAGAGTTCCCTTACCGTTGACAGAATCTAATCAGTTAAATATAGAGTATATAGATCTAACCACATAGTAACATTATTTTTTCTTGGTACCTACAGCGCTCGTCTCACTCTAAATACAACGTGGTGGGGACCTACTGGTGACAAGTCGAACCAGATACTAGATCATTATAATGTAATGATAATAAAATAACAGTCAAAAAACATGAAAACATTTCGACATTTCCATACTATATTGATCGGCGGCTACAAAGTTTTGTAGGGAAATCCGACACTTTTTTTTAACAATTTTTATTTATAGTGATCTAGTATAGCCCGTGGTTTGATTTATTATGGGTATGTCCATTCCATGTAGTATATTTCGATGACAGTAAACCGCTGCTGTTCACTCCGAATCTTCGATTACATCCGGGTATCCAGGCAGGGAAGCTAGTACGGCTTACAAGTATATAAATATATCTAGAATATCTGTGATTAATTTTCATTCGTGCCAACATTGCTGCATAAAAACAGCCTTGGCAGTGTAGCGCTAGCATTTTGATCACGCACGAAAAACACGGCACATACGAGATCTACTTGCTGTAGCGTGAATTCTTTATAACGGTTGAAATATTGTGAGGATCTGGTACAGACAGTAATAAACGTCACAGGAGTACCAGAGCGTGTACAAGTCAGCATAGTTTTACACTTAGAAAATTTTCGCTTATTTTCTCCATTTTGGTCGTACAGTTCTGTTGATTCAACGTGAAACCAGCGCAATGTCATGGACAAAGTTATCAATAAGACGTCATAATAAATGTCCGCGCAGTTTGTAAAATATTAAAATAATCAAACCATCCATTATTATAATGCTTATCATCTATGAGGCAGAATAGCCGACAATAAACCTTAGATAAATCAACTGTAGGTGAATCTCCCCGTGCAGTTTACCTGTGTATTATCATTACGCGAAAACCACATGACAATAATCATAAGACGAAGTAATAAAAATAAGGAAGTTCAAACTATAATTAAATACTTAGCCCCAAGTAGCTACTCATTATTAATAATGCCCGGGCATTATGAAAAATGACCCAATTTATCACTTGGTCTAACATCTATACTAAATATCAGTAGTTTTTGGCCTTCCATACAAGTTTACCAATCAGCCGATCCGAGTTTGTATGGAAAGCTAAAAAATATTACATATTTTGACACATATTTTTTGGGAAGTAGTTTACTATCATGGGCCGAATTCACCCTGAAAATAGTTTCAGTAAATTTTTTTAGACCTTATATACCTCTACAGTCCTTCACTTGCTACGATTCTTATGCACCTCTCTCGCTACATCTTATCACATTTTTCATGCATGCAAAATTACTCACCAGACATGTGTATCGAACGCCTTTAAAGCCTTGTTGAAGACTTGTGAGTCGCCCTTCAGCGTGTCTTCACTCCGGACCAGGTAGCTACCGTCAGCGATCTCCCTGGAACATCTGACGAGTCGCTCGGCTGGAGTCAGTTCCTCAAGAGATCGTTTTGAAAGGGAGCACCGGTCTGGGGTGTCATCGTCCATTGATGTCTTTTCTGGTGACCTACGGATTAAATTATTGGATTTAGTAAGGCTGGGTTTAACCAAACTTTTATTCTGAGAAAAACGCTTCTCTCAAATCGTAATTTCAAACTAGTATGGAGTTTTGACATTACTACCGGAACCGGAGAGTAGCAGTTATTATTGGAAACAACATATATTGTGTTTACTTCATCGGCATACATGTTTTAGGAACGAAGTTCCTTATCGCACGTTGCGAAAGGGGGCTAGACGGAAAAAATTAAGACCAAAAGTTGTAACGACACTTTTTGCTATAGTTGTAAGCCGTGCGGCGTGCGCGTGTTTCTCTGTCTGCCTCTCTCTCCTAATTAATCGAAAGGAACTTCGTTCCAAGTTTTTTTTCGTGTTTGTAAGTGGCCAATACTGGTGTCAAATTTTCACGCTTCCTTAAGGCATCTGATATAGCTGGTTCCAATGAAGACAGCCGGGAAACGGCTTATCCGTGTCTTCCGAATCACGGAGGAGCTCGAGAAAAATTTGTCACTTGTGATCACCCATCCAAGTGCGGACCACGCCCGGTGTCGCTATACTTGTGAAAGCGCTAGTAATGCGCACTCTCGCCGGGCTAAAGAACTCCTCAGCCAGCATACATGATATGAATAATTTATGTACCTACAAATTGATATTTCGGAATAAAACTCATCTATGTTCTCAAAAATATTTGCATGCAAAAATTACATTGATTGTCAAAGTCAAAAAAATAATAATAATATTTAAAACAAAAAGGTATTTTTTGTTTTAAATATTATTGTAGGGCAAAAGCTTAAAACTACTAGCGTTTCGGAACGACCTCTGCTGGAAAGATTACGCCGAAAGAAACCCAGTTCGGTATTGGTCCCTACCCCCAGCCTGATAGGCTATGTTACAATTACGATACAGATTTATACTAATACATTAATACACCTACCTACTTCATTGTGACGTGAGGAATGGATAAAACTAAATTATTTCAATGCGTCATTCACTGCAATTACACCGCATAACATAGAGAATATTTACTAGATGATTATATCTAGATTTCCATGTGTAAATTGTGTAAGTATTGCGAGGAAAAAAATATTATGTTTATAGCATCTTTTCATATTCCTCAAGAAATCGCTGATGGGAAATAACTTAGATCTAGATCATTAGTCGTATAAATTATTCATACTTCATTCATATATGATAGATTCTATATGCATTAGTTACAGTACCTATTACTGACAATCTGACATCATAATATCTAAGTATATTCAATATTTTTTCCAAGGCCTGGCCGGGGTCCCACTTTTGACTTACAGGACGACTACTCCTGGACATACATAAATATAGACTCCTATTATAACGACATGCGATTTAGACAATGATCATTTTAGACGAGTTGCTACATAGACAACTTACGTTTACGACCATTCGAGCATGACTAACTCAATTAGACGAGTACTTACAATATAATTTTTCTAAACTAAAAACCTACTTCACCCCCAAACTACATAACCGATTTTGATACCTATGGAACCACCTCGGAAGTGCGCACTTTAGAATAAAACATAATTTTGAAAATCGACCACAATTGATGGAGGAATTGGTGTACAAACATAAAAAATATATACAGTCGAACATAGAACCTCCTCTTTTTTTGAAGTCAGTTAAAAACAAAAGGAATCTACTTACTTATTCTCTGGCGTAGGAATGTGAACCTCCCCGTCCAGACAGCCCAGTCGGATGCCGAACATCATCATGCCGACTGTCTCCAGCGCCCACCGGTATACTTCCGTCTCCAACTCCTCGTTCAAAGCATTTTCTGCGAAGCGCAGGGCTCCAAGTCTGAAAAAAAAAAACAAAAATATTAAATTATTTTACGTATAGGGCATAGATACTTGTCAGGTAGTCTCATAATTCTTTTATAAAAATTGGTTCTGTAGCTCGGGGGTGACGTCGGATTTTAGTTTTGAAAAATTATTGAACATGGTAAGTACGAAGGCCGAAGTAAAGTTTGAGTAGTGATTGACACTTATATTAAATGTGAATAATTTTTTTAGACGAAACTTGAAAACCTTCTGAATGATTTTTAATAGAGGATAACCATATAACCAGGCAGGTTTTAAAAATGCATGTCAAATAGGACATCGAAACAGAGGGTGACCAAAGAAGCGTAAGATGGAATGTGTAAAGGGGGAAATGAGTAGGAAGGGAGTGACGGACGGGTTGACTGAAGCAAAGATAATATAATTGCTAAAAGATTGAACAAAATGAAAAAAAACTCACAGGATATGAGTAGGATATGGGAGTGAAGGACTTGGATGAAAATGGAAAAAATCACATGCTGTGCCGATCCCACATCATTTCATGATATTTTGCTGTACAGGCTAAAACATCTTCAGTGCTTATCTAATAATAGCTGTACTGCGTTTTAACTACTTTATGAACCTATTAACGTTCTATTGTATGCTAACTAATGGAGATATCGTAATGGAGCAGTCACATGCAGATGAAAACGACACCGTCCACGTGTAGAGTCGCAGTTTTAATTTCGTAATTTATGTTTGCGGTTTTTACTCGTGGCTACAAATGTTCGCGGATTGTTTTCAGTTGTGGTTGTTGTCACTGAATTCGAATATCATTTTACTAAAACTTTGATCTTAATTAAGTTTTTTGAATAAATTACATTTTTTGTACAGCTTTTATTGTGAGGTTAAAGTACTTATTAAGACAAACGATATAAGCCTAAACTCCATGGAGTTGTGTCATTTTATTACTGAATTCCATCGACCACCTCCCGTCTCTGTGATTAGACTGTAGGCATCGTAAACCATAAAGACATATCAAATGAGTCCTGCTCAATGAGGTTATATTGTTTTATAACTGCGTCGAATATCTGCCTCATCAGGATAGCTTATTGACTTCATAATAATGTATCGTCATTTGAATTACACAAGTATGCAAAATTTCAGCTAAATCGGTCGAGGGTAACTGGTTGAAAATTGAGTTGCAAAATTTGACCTAAACCAACATTCATACACGAGATACCTTGCAAGTTAAATTAAAGCTTGTAAACGTTACTTATTGATTTAAAAAAATTCTTTTATTCTTGTCTGGGAATAGGACACGATTCGAATCATGTTATAGGCAAAGCTGCTAGTCACCCATGACTATTTTGAAGCCTTTTTCTAACTTTTCGCCTCTCTCGCTAAAAGTGGCTTTTGAGTCTCGCGCTCCAGGGTTCTGTCTGCTTAAAGTCACAAGAACCAAAATGTTCTTACTATTCCATTAGGGATAAAGAGGAAAGGTAGTACAGTAATAGAATAGACTTACCTTCTAGTAGCGTCAGCAGCGATATCGTCAAATGCTTTCTCGTAATTCTTCACTAGTTTGCCATCTTGGAAGAGGATGCGTATTCCTGTCCAAATAGCCTGCGTTTCATCCCTAAAATATGTATTTTTTATAAATAAATAATGTTAGTTTTTTTTGCTTGAAATACAACGTAAACATGTTTAATTACATAAGAATCAAGCTGTCTTAGCCTACTGAAGTTAGAACAAACCCGTGAATAAAGAAGAAATCTTACTAAATTACAACAAGAGTGTAAATTTGTGTACTGCCTAAGCTACTTACTATACGTACAATGCTTTTAAATTTGTTGCAAACATTACCAAGACGTGCAAAAAATTAAAAAAAAAAACAGGGCCCTAATGGTTTTTCCCATCTTAGAAAGTGCTTTCCGAGCATGCGTAACGCGCCTAAAGAGGTTTTCACTAAAAAACACACTCAGTGACTGCTAAGTATCAATTTCAGTTAGTTAGAATTTCTGTAATTATTTTTTATGACACATTATAGAGAGATAAATGTTATTTACCCAGTAATAGGACACTGGCTCGGTGCGGACTTCCTCTGTTCACCCAACGGGGAGCGCTCCCAACGAGGCGGCTCTGTCACCTGGCTCTCGTACACCTGATGACAATACACCTTATGGTTACTAGAAATAATTTAAAAAAAAACATTTTCTGTACAAGTTTTTATTGTGAGGCCAAAGTACTAACTAATGAAAAAAGCTCAAACTCGATGGAGTTGTGTCGTTTTATTACTGAGCTCCATTGACCATCTCCCGTCTCCGTGATCGGACCCTAGGCATCGTCTACCGTAAAGTGCTCGTCAATATAAATCAAACGAGTCCTATTCAATGAGGTTATTTTGTTTTATAGCTGAGTTTTGTCGAGTATCTCCCGGATTCGTCGTGTATATGTCATATTTTGCATACTTACACAATTATGCAAAATTTCAGCTAAATCGGTTGAGGATAACTGGTTGAAAGTTGAGTTGCAAGATTTGACCTAAACAAACATTCATACACATAAAAGATATATTGCAAGTTAAATAAAAGCTTGTTAAAAAGACGAATTTCTTATTTTACGATTCCTCTCCCTTTTTGATGTTGGTTAAAAAGCGTACCTGATGAGGTACGCTTTTTTGTGAGGGGTTATCAACTCGTCGAAATGTTTTTTGTTTTTTATATATGTTAACCGATTACACAAAGATTTCTGGGCCGATATTAAAAATTCTTCTTTTATTTGAAAGGGCGCATACTTCATACTAGGTGGTCAAATATATTTTTTTATCAAAATTGGTTGTGAGGTTTGGAGGCGAAGTCGGATACCTTCATTGTTCATAAATCCTTATGCAATGGCAGGGACTTTCTCCAGTTATCTTATATCTTTAAACGAGCAATTCTTGTATATTTATTTATATGTATATTTCCGTGATCTCGGAAACGGCTCTAACTATTTCGCTGAAATTTGGTATATGGGGTTTGTCGGGGGTAAACAATCAATCTAGATTAGTCTTATGTTTGGGTAAACGCGTGTGTTCGAGTTTTTATGCGTTTTTCTTTCCACGCAAAAAATGATATAACCGAGCAAAGCTCGGTCGCCCAGGTACTGTGTATTTATGTGAGGATAGGAATAATGAAAATAAACTTAGTTAAAAAGTATTTGAGTAGTGTGAAAATAATCTGCTACTATTCAGAAAAAATACTAAACACATTTACACAATTCAGACTGAAACATATCATATTTCTAATCATGAAAACAGTTGGAAACTGTGAATTTAAATATGTTTGTTATTAAGTTTAAGATTTATTGCGAGATAAAGTATAATTTATAGCAGTATTAGATAACCGTTGTTATGCTAAGTCATCTGACTTAATAATTGGAAATAATTCACCAATAAATATTATTACATTTATCGATATAATGACAAATGTTATTTGCGCTTAGTCTTCATAAAAATAATAGCAATTCATCACTATTTTTAATTCCGTTTTTCATCTTAACGCCCACGTTCCTGGGTTCTATCTTCCCCCGTCAGGGATAAAGAAATGTATCTATTTACATGGTATGGTAGTTATGGCGTAACAGTCATGTAGTTTTTATAAAGTAGGTACCTAGAGTATAATAAAAATAAATTTCTAACGAGAGATTTCGTTGGCTCCATCAGTATTTTTTGAAAATGTTTTGTCCGTAACTATAATTGTTATTTATGTAACTGTTGTATAATTACGATTAAGGACGTCATGACTTGAGTAGTAATTATTTTTTCACAATTTAACTAGATCTCTTTATGGAAAAAATCTTAACGAAAGCCAATGTATAGGTACTAATTGACGTGAAACAAAAGTGCCTACAGAAGCCTAATCACTAATCAGGAATTGAAATAATGCAACCACCATCCCGCTAAATGTGAATAAAATAACACAAATCCATCATAACTATAAATGTAAGTGCAAACCACGAACGTAAACACCGAGGCCGGGTCTCGGGGTCAGCAATTAACACGTTTCGGGGCAGTAAATTACGCAGATAAATCCGCAATTACTGAACGTGGTCGGCGCGTGGCTGCCTATCACACCGATAAGGCGTTTTTTTATAACATTTCCCAATTGTTTTTTTAATAAAATACATATTGATTGTATGTTAGGTATCCAAAACGGCTTCGGAAAACTACCATCTGCTGTTTACATGAAGTCTAGATGATTTTGAGTTTCCGGCAAGCCGTGTGGTTTCCGGCAGACTAGAATAGGACCACTCTAAGTCTTGCCGTGGATGTCGTAGAAGGCAACTTAGCAAATGCTATGTTAAAATGCTAATAGCTTAGCAACTAAAAAAAGCTTATAAACATCACGAGACCTCTCCAACCCGTCTGGCCAGAGTACGCCATGTCCTCTGGCTGCTCTGGCTAAGTATGGCACTGGTAGTACAGAGAGGTTCGTGCTCCTGCAGTGGAGTGAAAAGGACCCGATTATGATGATGATTGTAAGTTTTAATGGAAATTATCTACAGGTACATACAGTACGGAATCTCCTAAGGTCTCGCGCAATATGCGTCCCCGTTCCCTGTTCTCGCACCTCTCTCTCGTTCTTGTAGAGGCGGCTGCAGGCGCCTCCTCAACACCCTCCACTAGACGAGGACAGGAGACAGGTGTGAGAACTGCCTAGGTGGTGTAGTGGTTAGAGCGTTCGGCTCATACCCGGAGGTCGCGGGTTCGATTCCCGGCGGGGGCAACGACTTCGTGTTGTTGTCCTAGTTTGGTTAGGACATTATAGGCTGATTACCTGATTGTCTGATAAGTAAGATGATCCGTGCTTCGGAGGGCACGTTAAGCCGTCGGTCCCGGTCACTGTCTTTGACATTGGTCGTTACCTAAAACCATGTCAGAGGCCTTTAAGGCGGTTTAAAAACTCTGACACTAGTGTTAGTCACTAACACACACGATAAGAAGGTGTGATAACGGGGGCGCATATTGCGCAGGACCTTAGGAGATTCCGTTCTGTACGTAACATTTATATTAATTCTGTGCTACAGGATAAAAACACGAGGGCTACGTCAAGGGTAAGTACTCGTACTAAGGAAATATAACAAATACAGAGTGACTTTTTAACTACTAACCAGATTTTTGGAGCAAGTTGTGTCCACTATGCTGCACTATTTTCCATAAATCCAAAGTTCGTATTTGGAACTGCTGTGCTCGTAGGTACAGATACAGATCAAGATGTGAGATGCTTTTTGTTTGAGGTATTTTGGTAACAATAATTCATAAGTGTATTATCTCGATCCTGATACCTTGAAATATTAAAAGTCTTGTGAAAATAATTTTCAAAGAAGAAAAAGTCTTTTAAGGTCGGTACCTATTTGTCTTAAAACGTTATGCTACGCGTATACGCTCTTGTGCATGAACAAATATGCAGAATTTATATTCAATGTTTGACTTTGATTCCACTCCAAATTTTGAGGACAGTCGTAAAGATGCGAAAGACATTTAGTATGCTAAGCGTCAACTTAAATTTGAATAGACTCTCACGAAGTTGCTTTAAATACACACTTTCAAGGCTCGAGAAGTTTTGTTTGAGGACAAAATGCAGATGTTCTATATCAATAAATTGGATCTTCATGCTGCTTACAAAGCCATAATTTTATTAGATAATACTGAATATCGATGTGTTCGTACGTATTTATATATATTCCAATGAATAAATTTAATGTACAAATAAATAAGTTTTACAAAAAAAATACACATCTGACTATCATCATCATCATCATCATTTCAGCCGCATAACGTCCACTGCTGGACATAGGCCTCTCCCAAAGATTTCCAAAATGACCGATCAAGAGCGGCCTGCATCCAGCGCTGACTATGCCAAATCTGATTATTAGTAATCCTATTTCTAAAGTCATTCGGAAATTATTGCTACTTTTTTAATAAATTTAATTACATTTACAGATTTACTAGCCAGTATTTAGGTAGGAAGTACCTACCTATCGTGTTAAGTTCCAACAATAAAGTCAACATAAACAGAGATAAAGAGAAACAAAACAAATATCATTATTTACGAACTATACCGAAATATCGTAATTAAATTGAACTTTAGCACTTCCCCGCAATTAGTTTGTGCTATAAATATTAAGTGTAACAGCTGACGGTGTGAATAATGTCGTTAAATATCTAAACGGCTGTCAAACTTCGACACAGATATATGCGATAACAAGTTAAAAATAAAGATATACTTAATGATAATGTTCTTCTTTTAGAATGCGAATTTTATTGTGATGTCGTTCAAAGAAGTTAGATATGTTTACTGTAAACATTGTTCGATTTAATTTTGTTTACGCTTAGTTTCGTTTCGTTTTGCTTTAGTTTAAATAGGAGAACATACACACAAACATCGATGAGTTGGCGCTTTTTTGTTAGGGGATGGTCACCTGTCATGTAGGTACTCTTTCATGTTAACTCCGTGGCGCAATGGTCACTATGCTAGTCCGCCATCCAGAGGTCCCGGGTTCGATCCCCGGTCAGGTCAAGTTGGAAAATGACCTTTTTTAAATTGTCCTGGTATTGGATGTTTATCTATATATGTATTTGTTATAAAATATAGTATCGTTGAGTTAGTATCCTATAACACAAGTCTCGAACTTACTTTAGAGCTAGCTCAATCAGTGTAATTTGTCCCCATATATTTATTTATTTAACTCATTGGTGTGTGTATCTTGCCTGTCCTAACTTATGGTGCTTAAACGTGGTCATTGACAGAGGGCAGGTCTAAACTTGAGGTTTGCCAGAAAGCAATGGAGGGAAGTGTGCTAGAAGGTAGAAGGGTAGACAAAATATCAAATGCCATAATTCGCTCAAAAAAAGGAATCGTTAATGTGGGACATAAAACCGCTCTGCTAAAGTGAAATTGGGCCAGGGCATGTCAGTATGCACAGGGAGATATAAGTCAGAATCGCAACAGAGTGGTTCCTAAAGATGGTTACCGTTGCTCGGTTAGGCTAAAAAAGCGGGTGGAGATAAGTGTAAGAAGATAGGAAAGACTTTGTCCAAAAATGGGACAAAACAGGCTCATAAAAAATATAACAAGAAAAATGTCTATGGACTGAACTGAACTGTCTTGTTTTTTATGTGAGTAAATGGCTAAAACTGGCCAATTTTTTTAGGATAAGTAAATGCTTGGAGAGATCCATGCTCGGCATCAAACTACAAGACCGAATCCCAAACATCGTGATCCGACAAAGAACAAGTTCAGGATGCCGGAAAGCGTGTTGTAGATCTCAAGTGGAGTTGGGCAGGACACCTGGCAAGACGAGGTGATGATAGATGGAGTAGAGTGCTGACGGAGTGGTGGCCTCTAGATGATAAACGTAGTGTGGGTCGTCCGAGAACTAGATGGGTTGATGACATAAGAAAAGTCGCGGGTCGAAACTGGTTTCGTAAGGCGCAGGACCGACGTGGTTGGCATACGTTGAGAGAGGCCTATTTCCAGCAGTGGGATATGAAAGGCTGTTGATGATGATGATGATGAAGATAATGCCTAAGCCTTAAAATATATGTAATAAATTTAAAATGATTTGTATTTAAAGATCATGAGTGATTTGTATGTAAAGGGACGTCACATATGTAAATCTATATAAAAACAATGCACAATTAATTTGTAAAATCGACTGTATATATATTTTTTAATTTTTAACATGAATAAAATTCTTGTATATGCACAATTTAGGTACCATATTACTAGTTATTAAAATAGATAAGATAGTATAGAGTAGGCAGTATAAAAATAATTTTATTGTAAGTACATGACCCCTATGTGCGTCATATGATAAAAGAACCGAAGTTGCAATATTGAGATAAAGTGGGCTGAACTGTTATTATGAGTTATGATTAGTACAGAGCATCATATATTATATTCTGTTTATTTTTAGATAAGTAAGTACACTTACCTAGTTTATTAAAATGAGCGTTAATATGCCATTTTAATGTTTGCCGCTTTGTCTTTACTAATCGGAACTGGCATTAAACTTAGCTAGCGTTGCCAGGCGTCCGGATAAAGCCGGACACAGTCAGGCTTTTTGGTTGCGTGTCCGGCCAAATTAGAGCGTGTCCGGCCTGTCCGGCTTTTGTTAGGCTTTTTACATTTCATGAACGACCAAGCGCCGAGTGCGGCCGAGCGCAGGCGACGAGAGTCGAATGTCGCGTCGGTCGCTCACGCAGGCCGAGGGGCGCCCCGCCGCCCCCCTGCGCTCTGTCGTTATTGTTCATTCCTCGATTGATAGCGCACGTGCCGTACGTTGCGATGCGTGGTGGCAAGATTTATGATACAGACATTTTTTTTGTTGTACCTAATGCTGCGACATAATCCTCAATAATGTAGGGTGTCCGGCTTTTCTACCCAAATGTCCGGCCAAACTGGCTGGTCTGTCCGGCTTTTAGGTTTGGCGACCTGGCAACCCTAAACTTAGCTATAAACGATTTGACGTCTACAGAAATCAAAACAAAGTGACTATTCCATACTATGTGATTTGAATTACTTTGTGTGATTCCGCCACCAGTTCCGGCGGAATCACGCAAAGTAATTCAAATCACATAGTATGTCACTTTGACTTCCGCAAAGTAACACCTGAATCTATTAACTAAAGTGACTATTATTAAGTGAAAACTATCCTACTATATAAAAAATAAATTGAATTGTATTGTGGGTTCCGGTTTCCATAAAACCAGTCTTGCTTGTGGATGAATTAAAAGACTAAGCATAAATTGAGGCATAAATGTTTCATGACGAATTCTATCTAAAGAAGGATCATTTTAGTACCGAGAAAAAAATTCTAACTGGTCAGACGGAGTAAGGTCAGGCAATATTTTTTACTGACACCGGCTTTTTTCCACATATCACGATCTACGGCATCCTTATAGGTACTTGTCTTTGGACAAGAACATCTAAGCCACCACGGTATGATTAATAATTTTTCAAAACTAAAAACCTACTTTATCCCCAAGTTACACTACCGATTTTGATAGTTTCTATGGGATCACCTTGTAAGTGTACCCTTTCAAACAAAAATATAATTTTTCAAATTGGTTAAGGCGTCTTCGAAATGATAACCTTTTTAATTTGGTAGTCAGTTAAAAATAAAGAAAACGTAGGTACTATACTATGAAAGGATACCTTAACTAATACCATACCTTATAAAAAGTGAAATATTTAAAAAAACACTACAAAATATAAACACATTATAAAAAACTGGCAGCGGGGGTAGCGTTGCCAGGCGTCCGGATAAAGCCGGACACAGTCAGGCTTTTTGGTTGCGTGTCCGGCCAAATTAGAGCGTGTCCGGCCTGTCCGGCTTTTGTTAGGCTTTTTACATTTCATGAACGACCAAGCGCCGAGCGCAGACGACGAGAGTCGAATGTCGCGTCGGTCGCTCACGCAGGCCGAGGGGCGCCCTGCCGCCGCCTGTGGGCGGTGACAGCGCACGTGCCGTACCTTGCGTTACGTGGCTGCAAGATTTATAACCAAAAAAGCTTGGTTCTACATAATTTTTTTTTTGTTGTACCTAATGCTGAGACAAAATCCTCAATAATGTAGGGTGTCCGGCTTTTCTACCCAAATGTCCGGCCAAACTGGCTGGTCTGTCCGGCTTTTAGGTTTGGCGACCTGGCAACCCTAAGCGGGGGCAAGGCCCAAGCTACCGGTGATCAGTGCCCCAGAGAGAGAAACCTCCTGACAATGCGTGTCGTGTCCAGGAGTACTGTCTTCTGAATCTGACCCTTGACCCAGCTATCTAGCGAGAGAGTCTTATGATGTTATTATTATCTATCTTATTATTACCTATAAGTCATTCTAACTCCTGTTCGTGTAAAGACATGTTTTACCAGTAATGGTTAAACATGTCTTGACACGATCTGGCGTGTCTAGTCTAGAATTCTAGATGATTTCTTATCTCCACATATCAAATGTCAAAAAAGAGATGCAGTCACAGACATAGATATAGATAGACGACTTAAATGCACCTACTTCGCGTGTAAGTTCTCAGACAAAGCGTCGAGGTTGGCCGCCGCTACTGACAGTCCGCGCGCGTCTGTGATTGCAGCCGGACGGCAGCGAAAAATAAAAAAATGCCTCGTAGCGTGATAATAAACTGCAACAGCCCAAAAATTGCAAGCGCCCAAAGTCAAGAACATATTTCCTATCACAGCTAAGTTATTTAAAAAGAAAAATATGCGTAAATTCATTTTAAAACAATTTTTTAAGCATTCCGAGCGGTGATTCCAAGATTATACCTAAATAAGTATAGATTAAGGTTTAAAAACTACATTCACATTACATTGCCGCGTTTGCTTTGAGCGTTTGATCCGACGTTGTGTGTTAAGAAGCAATGTATATCGAAACAAGCGATACTGTCGCGCATCGCTACGACGTCGTGGTACCGGCAATTTCTCATTCGTCAGTAAAATTTAGCGACTAGTGTAGTTCGTTCTACAACATATACCAATAATCGATTTTAATCGATATCGGACTGACGAATGATATAAACTATTATTAAAGAGCCAATTTAATAGATTATAAACAAGTTCATTTCCTAATTTACACTTTAGAAAACGAGGGTAATATTTTCAGAGTTCATGTATATAATATGGTCGCTCTTTGAACTACTGGTCACACGTTGGTGAACAAAACCGCGCGTGCGTCACTGCTCATTGCTCGTTAGTGAGTCGTCCATACTGCATTTCCCCCATTGAAGCGGTATATTTTCGATACCTCTACGCGGAGTGAGACAAGCCTGACATGGCTAAGAACGACCGCAAGGGAAGTTGCTTCAACATTTAAAAAACGCATTGAAATCGGTAAAAACGTGTTTTTTTATAGATAATGTACGGAACCCTTCGTTCGCGAATTCGACTCGCACTTGGCCGGTTATTTAAGAATAATAATAGTTTTATTTTTAAAGTTCAATTAAAATATTTACATTATTTGTAATTTTTAGTTTTAATTTAAATTTTAATAAGTTGGTATAGTTTAAATTTTAGTTAAATTGAAATAATTTGAGTACAAATATTTATTCTTTATTATCAAACAATTTTCCGTTTAGAATCATTTGTTTATCCAATTTCATATCATTCGTCAATCAGAAAATCGATTGTGATTTTTATCACAAATCGATTAACTTAAATGTTAATCGATCGTATGGTTAGCGAGCGCGGAGTGAGCGAGCGAGACCACAGATATAAAATCTATGAGTATGAGCGAGACGATCATGGCGGCGGCGTGCGTCTTCAATAAATCGTTTAAATCGTAGTGAGCGGTTTCTTTGAATCGGTTTGAATTTCCCATCACTAAAATTGCGTCTGACGTCACAGTAGGCATTAAAAAAGTTGGCACGCTTGGTTTCCATACAAATCTTGATACATGCGTTATCTATTACATCTATATCTGTGGATGCAGTGCCTACGAAAATTATTTCATAGCATTTTTCATATCGAGAGATAACATATTATGTAGGTATTCTCATAACTTCGCATATGTGAGTGTAAGTAAGTATAATAAAATTAATAAGGCAGGTTGAACTTGTAATCATGAATGAATTATGCATGACTCAAACGTATTTTGCTTCTTTGTTTACTTGTGAACCGGTTTCTTGCCGGTTTATTTATCGATAATAGAAAACGTAATAGGTACTTATTTACGGCGTGATACTGTTTTATACTCATTATTATTTCGCTAGTTTATATTTTTTAGTTCATCATAACATTATTATTTATTATACACTACTAGCTGTGTCCGTGGGCTTCGCTCCCCGTGGGAATTTCGGGATAAAATCTATCCTATGTCCTTCCCTGGGTATCAAACTATATTCCTATAAAATTTCAACTAAATAGGTTTAGTGGTTGAAGCGTGAAGTGGTAATAAACTAATAAACAAATATACAAACTCACTTTTGAATTTTGAATTAGATTATTTTAGTTTATAGTTTTATAATTTAGGTAGGTTATTTAGTTTTTAGTTATATAATTATTGTATACCTATGTAAATATTTATTTTGTGCAATAAAATGTATCAATATTCTCTCCTTCATGAATATAAAAAAAAAATATATATTAGTAGGATAAAATAGCGCAGCCGGAGCATTTTGGGTTTTGCGGCTGAGCCTAAAGCTGCAAGATTCAAAGCCATTTTAGCGTGATGGTGGGTGAGAAAGTGGAAAAAGGAATCAAAATAGTGATAATTAAGTGCGTGCCGCATTGCATTTTCCCGTTCACTCGATCAGCTTTTACAATCCGCGCGGGAAGAGAAGCAGCTGGTACATTATAAGTTTTTTCTTTTGTCTCAGAAGAGTCTATGATATCTATCTTAATAAAAATCATAGAAATTAATTACGTCTCGTCTTAGAAATTAAGTAAGTAGGTCTTGAGTACGTCAATGATAGTTTACAAACAACGTGGCAGGGACATACCCGTAATAAATCAAACTACGGCTATTATAATACATACATACATACTATCACGTCTTTATCCCTAATGGGGCAGACAGAGCATTTTGGGTCTTGCGGTTCTATGCAGAGCCCAGGGCCGCAAGACCCAAAAGCCACTTTTAGCGTCATGGTGCGCGAGAAGATGGAAAAGCAATCAATACAGTGATGGGTTGCTAGCCGCATCGCCTGTTAACATGATTTGCATTTTTGCCCATTCCCTCGATCGGCTTTTACGATCTGCGTGGGAAGAGAAGCAGCTGGTACATTCTGTTTTTTTTTTAATTTTTTTTATTATAATACTAGATCATTATAGTGTATTGAAATAAAAATGCCGTGCCGGCGGCTTTGCCGGCTGCTGCCGTGTGGTTTCCGGCAGAGTAGAATAGGGCCACTCCAAGTCTTTCCGCGGATGTCGTAAAAGGCGACTCAGGAAATATAATACAAGCTAAACAAAGCTTATGAACATCAGTGAGACCTCTCCAACCTGTCTGGCCAGCGAGGAGAGTGTAGGCGAAAGTCCTCTGGCTGCTCTGGCTAAGAATGGCCCTGGTAGTACTGAGAGGGTCGTGCTTCTGCAGTGGAGACAAAAAGACCTGATGATTAAATAAAAATAACAGTCAACAAACGGAGTTTTAATGTTTTTTCTATTTCTAAGTCTAATTTTTTTTGACATCAACAAACTAAAAAAAAAGCGGCCAAGTGCGAGTCGGACTCGCCCATGAAGGGTTCCGTAGTAGCAAGTAACATAATATAAAAGTCTTGCAGTATGTTTTTTTTTAATTTTTATATTTGATTTGATTGAATGAAAGGTAAATTACCGTTTATGATTTATGACGTATTAAAAAAAAACTACTTACTAGATATCGTTCAAACCAATTTTCGCTGGTAGTTTTTATGGTAATGAACATCATATATTTTTTTTAGTTTTATAATTCCCTTATTTTAGAAGTTACGGGGGGGGGGGGGACACACTTTTTTCCACTTTGGAAGTGTCTCCCGCGCAAAGTATTCGGTTTAG
Organism: Acrobasis consociella; assembly: GCA_963555685.1. Taxonomy (NCBI): domain Eukaryota; kingdom Metazoa; phylum Arthropoda; class Insecta; order Lepidoptera; family Pyralidae; genus Acrobasis; species Acrobasis consociella. The sequence continues at coordinate 5,037,565 of OY743118.1, forward strand.
AAAAAAATGATATTAGAAACCTAAATATCATTTTTGAAGACCTATCCATAGATACCCCACACGTATGGGTTTGATGAAAAATAAATTTTTGAGTTTTAGTTCTAAGTATGGGGATCCCCCAAAATTTACTGTTTTTTTTTCTATTTTTGTGTCAAAACCTTAATGCGGTTCACACAATACATCTACTTACCAAGTTTCAACAGTATAGGTCTTATAGTTTCGGAAAAAAGTGGCTGTGACATACGGACGGACAGACAGACAGACATGACGAATCTATAAGGGTTCCGTTTTTGCCATTTGGCTACGGAACCCTAAAAATCGACTTTCCTATACAAATATCCCGGGCGGCTTTACACTTCGTACACGTATGGAAATGCCTATTTTTTTGACTGTTATTTTAATTTTATTAAACTATAGTGACTTAGTGTATAGCCCGTTTTTCGATTTATTACGGGTATGTACCTTCCTAGTTGTAAAGTCCACCTTACCTCTCGCATCACCTCAGGGTCGAAGACATACAGCACAGGGCGTGACCTGGAAGCTTTGGCAAGCCGCACCAGGTCCCCGTACCGGTCCCTGAGTCGCTCCAGGAGACCAAGGCCGACCGTGTGGTGGAAATTACCTGTGTAAGAAAACAACGATGTCAGTTATCTATACATATAATATAACAGTAAAATAAGTGTGCATGTAGATTAAATATTTAAAAAATATATATATATGATGATGATGTCCTTCTTGACGTGTCCGTCAACTTCGAACCTTGGGTTAAGTTCGTAGATGCGAGCGTATGTGGCTCGCAAAGCCAAATTTAGTTTTGAAGGTGCGGTTGCAGGACGCACAATGCAACTGACCTAAGGAATTGTATGTATATGTATAGCAAGCTCTTCCCAGTCCTCCGGTGAGATATGGCATGCGGAGAGGTGACGCTTCAGCACGTCTCTGTAACGCAGGAACTGACCTCCAGGTTTCCGCTTTCCACTCTGCAACTGTGAGTAGAAGACAGACCTGGGTAATCTAGCGTCATCCATACGTACAATGTGTCCGCACCAGCGCAACTGACCTTTCATTAGTACTGCTTCAATACCAGTCATTTTAGTTCTACGCAATATTTCTATGTTTGGGACTCGGACTTGCCACTTCACCCGAAGAATAGTGCGCAAACATCGCATGTGAAAAGCATCAAGGCGTCTTATGTTCGCTTTGTATAGACACCACGTTTCAGATGCATAGAGCAAAATGGGTAGGACGATTGCTTTGTACACAGCAATCTTTGTGTTTAATTTAAGATCATGCGAGTCCCAGACTCTGGAACGCAGATTTCCAAACGAAGCCGCGGCTCTTGCAATGCGTGAAGAAATCTCTGTCTCCAGGCGATTGTCATCACGAATGCAACTGCCTAGGTATCGAAACGATTTGACTTCTTCCAGGGCCTGGCCATCCAAAATATTGACGCAGCATCCACAGATTTGCCACGAGCTGGTTGTTTTAGCACTTGCGTTTTAGATACACTTACAGCCAGGCCGAATTTTTTACACGAGTTATTCAAGTTGTCCAGGAAAATTTTTAGGTTTCGAGTGTCATCAGCTATCAGGCATACATCATCGGCATATAAAACATCTAGAACAGTCAAATCCTGTACCATTTGCCTTGATCGAAACCGCGACAAATAAAAAATAAGAAATACAGTAACAATTTAAAAAAATGTCTGTCGGTTGGTCTGTGTGTCTGTTTGTACACGCTAATCTCCGGAAAACTGGACGGATTTGAATGAAACTTTTTTTGTTATATATGTATAGCTGTTAAGCCTGGGCAACATATCGGGTATAAATGATTTTGGAAAATGGAACACCTGATACAGATCATGGTCAAGCTAAACTGTAAGAAATATAAAAATGGCGCCTTAACAAAAGTGGTTCAGTGTACATAAAGTCCACGCGAACGAATTCGTGGGCTTCGGCTAGTTTAAAATATGTTTAGCATATATGAAATCATTGCGAGATCTTCTTATCGAGTCGAAATTGTTTCAGTGTAGCTTCAATTTCAAATGATCTTTTACTAGTATGTGACCACGGTGATCCCTCTGTTTTAGCCTCGTTAAGGTCCTCTATGGTACAGGACGTAAGGCAGCTCAGACATGACAGAAGCTGGTCCATTAATTGAATTGGATTGCAGTGACATTGCGAGAGACGTATGTTCTGCAGTGGGCGGAAGAAGGGCTAGAATGATGATGATGATACGGACGGATTCATATTCTTCTTTTATTTCCTCTTGGAGTACACAGAGCACAGAGCCTGAGGCACAAAGAAAAATAAGCGGCCAAGTGCGAGTCGGACTCGCCCATGAAGGGTTCCGTAGTAGTATTTTTTTTTTAATTTTTATATTTGAGTTGATTGAATGAAAGGTAAATTGCAGTTTATGACATATTAAAAAAAAACTTCTTACTAGATCTTGTTCAAACCAATTTTCGCTGGTAGTTTTCATGGTAATGAACATCATATATTTTTTTTAGTTTTATCATTCTCTTATTTTAGAAGTTACGGGGGGGGACACACTTTTTTCCACTTTGGAAGTGTCTCTCGCGCTAAGTATTCAGTTTAGAATAAAATGATATTAGAAACCTCAATATCATTTCTGAAGACCTATCCATAGATACCCCACACGTATGGGTTTGACGAAAAATATTTTTTTTAGTTTCAGTTCTAAGTATGGGGAACCCCCAAAATTTATTGTTTTTTTTCTATTTTTGTGTCAAAACCTTAATGCGGTTCACATAATACATCTACTTACTAAGTTTCAACAGTATAGGTCTTATAGTTTCGGAAAAAAGAGGCTGTGACATACGGACGGACAGACAGACAGACAGACATGACGAATCTATAAGGGTTCCGTTTTTGCCATTTGGCTACGGAACCCTAAAAAATTGGTTGTTTGTAAAGTAGGTTTACGATCGAGATGTTTACGTGATAACGTCTTCTGGCAGCGCTCGAGATGAGACGGGAGATCGGTCCGTCTCTCTCTCGTTATACCTGCGATCGCGCTCGTGAGGTTTTGGTGTGACACAAGTTTCTGAACATGTCACCCGACTAAAACGATTTTAAAGACGTTATCACGTCAAAAGCTCTTACATTTTGTAGCTAAATCGTGTATGCATTGGTGAAATCCAGTTTTGTTTGGCAATTTTCTTGATTGACTTATCTACAATCTACATATTGTCTACGAGTCTACCCAGCAGTAAAGAAAACGTCAGCTGTCGTTATTGTCATATTCATATCCTACCAGTTTTTTAAAGGATTATTTAAATCAGAAATTGTTTAAGAATTACAAATACTCACACCAAAATTTATTGTAGGTACACACATAATAAAAAATATTAACCAAGAAATAGCGCATTTATATTTCGCATGACGTCACGGTCTAGTACGATTTGGACATGACGGTTACGGCACAATCCTACGAAACATTATTGTGCCGTATCTCTGTAAGTTTTTACTAATTTGATAAACTGAAAAACATGGATATTATTTGACCTGCCTAGAGCAATAGGAATATAGACAACCACATTCCTATTGCTCTAGGCAGATCAATTCTAGATTTAAAGCTCATTTTTCAGAAAATACACTCTCAGGCAATCGCTTGATTGTTACTTTTATTCAACACGAAAAAGTTTCATATATTTTTCGTTTATTGAGAATTTGGGTGCAAATTGTCGAAGTTCAAAAGAGATGGAAATGTCGATGAATATTCGGGCAGGGTTTTATTGAAATCGCCTGTCTGGTAAAAATTAGAAAGGTTTCCAACGAAATTGATCACACAAACTTGAAATCCAAAAGTTGGTGACAGTCTATAAAGTTGCGAGGGACGACGTCTTTGTGTTTATTAAAAGGTACTCCAAAGTTACATCAATTGGAGAGTACAAAGGTACGTAGGACATTTTGTACAATTTGATTGATTGAGTGATTGGTTTGCCCTCGAAAGCCATTATTTTTAATTAAACCAACCGGTCTGGAGATTTTTCATGATCGTCTAATATATACAAGTATTTTACTTACTTCGACTTTTTAGTTAGGTACTTGTTTGCTGCATTCTTTTTTTTCCCTTCAAACTAAAACAAAACTACGTGCAAGCCTAGGTAAGTATATAGTTTTTTAGATCTTGGCAAATAAAAATATTTTAACTGTGCATTGCCCTACAAATTAAAACAAAAATTTGAGCAGGTGCATATAGTTTTTTTAAGGTTTGGACACAAATAAAAATCTTTTTACTGTGCATTGCCCTAAAAACTGAAACAAAATTTTGAGCAGGTGCATACACTTTTGTTAAAGACTCTTTTTTTACTGTGCATTTTCACCCTTTTTAAATTAAAACAAAACTGTGTAAGTGCACTACATCTACTAACTTACTTTACGGTAAAACTGGAAAACCTCGTATATGTGTCTATTGCCTCCTCTTGTATAATGTGTCTATTGCCTTTCTTGTAGACCTTGTGGTCTCACGTGAGTAAAATTATCTTGAGAAAGAACTTGTAAGTACTAATCAGAACCGGTTTGACCAGAATTCGCGAGTGCATAAAAAAATACAAAACTGCGAAAAAAGTTCCGTATGACGTGTCTTGAGCGTCCTGACTGGTTCTGTGGCTTGCTTGATGAGATGATTGTTCCGATGTACGCAAGTACATACAATTCCATGGATCCGATGTTGTGTTATTATCTTTATAAATATCTCCTTAAGAGGTTTGTTTACAAAACACATTTCTTTACAAGCCTATATCAATGTGGAAGGGACATCCCCGTAATAAATCAAACCGCGAGCTTCACTAGTTCGGATTGGCGGTCGCATGTTGACCAATACGCCACGGAGGTCGTCTCCGTGATTGTTTGTTGAAACGTTACACGCCGAAATTGAAATGTACTTACCAATTCTAGGCAAAACATGAGCCGAATGCCTTAACATTGGTAAGGCTAGTGGTCCAGGGATATCGGTGAATGGTTTGAGAGCTGTCACAGCCTGAGCTGTGGCTGGTGCAGCGGCGGCCTTCCATCTTTGTGGAGAGGTGGATGACCGGCTTGATGACGAGCCGATGTGGCGTCTGGGGCGGTTGAACCTGGAATCAAATGTAGACTTAGAATAATTGTGACAAGGAACCACGTTTGTATTTGAGGAAGCGTCGTGTACAACGTAGAAGGGACATACCCTTAATAAATCAAACCACGTTATATACGTGTGCAGCAGTTTGTATAGAAATGTCAATTGTTTATTGGTTTTTTGATCGTTATTTTAAATTTCAGTACCTGGGCGACCGAGCTTTGCTCGGTTACATCTCAAACATTAACTAATTTTTTTTAAACTTGTCTAAAAACAATGCAAAATAAAAAAATATATAAAATTAAACATAAAAAAAACAAAAGTAAGTCACCGAGTGGGATTCGAACCCGTAACACTCTTTCTAGCAGTCGCTATTCTTAACCACTGAGCTAAATCAAGGCGGTCGCGGCGCGACGAAATTAGCGACCATATTCTGCGTGGAAAGAAAAACGCATGAAAACTCGAAAACACGCGTTTTCCCAAACATAAAACTAATCTAGATCGATTGTTTACCCCCGAAAACCCCCATATACAAATTTTCAGCGAAATCGTTAGAGCCGTTTTCGAGATCACAGAAATTTATAAATATATATATATACATACAAGACTTGCTCGTTTAAAGGTATAAGATTATACTATAGTGATCTAATATAGCCCATGGTTCAATATTACGGGTATTTCTACGTTGCAGAGGTGAGACACGAAGACGTCATCTAATGTTGCTGCAGCAGCAGTACATACAGCAGACAGCAGCTTAGGAAAGGCATCGTAATGATTACTACTTATTGATGGCGAATATGCAGATGTAGTAAATTGATAGTGGATAATCGATATAAAGAAACTGTCGAGATGCTGGTCGAGTAAAAAAAAAATTTAATAAAATGTCATTTTAAAATTCATTAATTCAACGATTCCTTGCTGTTAAGATGGATTGGAGCGTTATATAACGGTAGTTATAATCATAAAAGGAAGCAAACAAAGAACTCGTACGATGTACATACCTTGTTAATTATAAAATGTTTATTACAACAAATTTCTCAAAAATATACACTAATAAAGAGTTGGATTTAGTATAAAATAATTAAGATTGTGCAAAAAATTAATGATGTTCGTGTTTTTTTATTCAATTAGGTAGCGTTCAACATTAAATGTAGTCTACATCAGTTGGTTTTGTAGATAATTTAAGTATTTTGATATGCAAAACGATTTACCCACACATAATTATGAAATTGACATTACTTATTATTTGTTCGCTCAGAAAGGCGAAAATTTATTGTTTGATAATGTTCAATTCATGTAGGTAAGTATAAACAATCATAATAATATAATGCAAATAAAGTGTGCATTTAATATAACTTAGTCGTACGCGTGTTAGAATACATTAGCATGTCATTTGATGCTATTTGTATGAAGAGTTAAGAAGTAGGCAGAGTCCAAAGGTAAGTTGGGATGATTCAAAATATTTAAGTAAATGTTTTTTGCGTATGTTTTCTCTTCTTATGATTGAAATATATATATATGTTACCGTTAGAATGCAGAAATTAACTAGGTAATTTGCAGATTTCCTGATACGATGAAAGTGTAGAATTTTAATTAAAAAAGCTTATATTTGCACTTTACCTAGTTAGTTTGCATAGTAACGAATGGCACATCGTTAAATTGCGGAAGACAGTAAACGAAATACTTTTGACTTACTACTGTTAACTTCAGACTGTTTTAATTGATTCTTCTTTAGTTGATTTGATCTGTTATATTTTATCAGTGGAGTAACATTTGAGTTTTTTAATTTTTATTCCTTTGATTTTTGTGTAATTAAAAATGTCACCAATCTTTAGATTGCATTAATAAGTTATTCTATAACGTGGAATTTTGCAATTTTATAACGTAACTTCAGACTATTTTTAATGATTTTTTTTTAGTTAATTTGATCTGTTATATTTTATCAGTGGTGTCACGTTTAAGTTGAGTGAGTTTTATTCCTTTGTTTATTACTTAGTCTTAGAAATTTTATTAAATAATTACCTACAACTAATTAAAAATAATATAAACATATCATTCAGATTGAGCTAGCCCCAAAGTAAGTTCGAGACTTGTGTTATATGATACTAACTTGACAATATTATATCAAAAATCTGTATATGAATAGATTGAGTAGACTATATTTTAACAAAATATTTTCCCTAATAAGGTATCGTTTAAAAATGACCTTAAATTTAGTGCTTCCGCAATTCGCATCTACGAACAGAATGATACTGTTAGTTTTATTGTCTCATACAAGGAAACTTGCAAAAATTAACTGCCAAAGTTTGTTCAAGACCACAAAAAATTTGAAACCTCGGCCATTATTAAAATGAGTTAACGGGTTACTCACGTATACGGTAGAACATTGTATGTATGTATGTAAATTCTTTATTGTACAAAAAAGGACACTACAAAAATACAGTAGATAACAATACAATGGCGGACTGATCCCTTTAAGGAATCTCTTCCAGTCAACCCAACGAGAGGAGAGAATGCAAATAATTAGGAACATTTAACGTTAGTACAAGTTTATCGTATATTATACACATAAAAGTACTAAAAACAAACACATTTTCGGACGAGATTAATCTTTAGACCACTTACTATTATAACAACAATGTGATATTACAACCTATTATAACAAATGAGATTTTAACAATGAGTTTTAGACGAGTTGCTACATAGACTACTTGCGTTTAAGACCATTCGAGACTCACTCAGATATTCATTCAACTATGCTAACTCTACGTATACGTAACATATAAGTATTAAGTAGGTATACACGTTAAAGGTTCAGACGCAATAAAACTTGACACCCGCCATATCCAGGTGGGCCGGTGGGTCTCATCTCAAGGTCGAAAAACAAAGCGTAGACACGTATTTGCTATTTACTTTTTGTTTTATTTTGTCTAGCTACTTACTGATACCACTATAACACTATAAGTAAATAGGTTTATTTATTTATTTATTTAATAACTACATTGCATTGCACATGATCCATTCCATACAAAAAACATCACATGCAAGGTGCATGTGATGTTTTTTGGTCAGGCATTGCAATGGGACGAGAGGGAGGTAGACATTTTTCTTGCCCTGCAGGTATTCGGCGACTGAATAATATGATTTTTTAACAGATAGGCTTTTAATAAGTTTACAAATGTTTTGTCATTTTTTTCATCTTTTATGTCCTTGGGCAATTGATTATATAATTTCACAGACATAGGGTAAGGTCCAGATTTATGTATTTCTAACTTTGATGATATTTGTATTATGTCATTTGGTGTGCGCGACGCAAATCGACGCGGAACGGAACGTCAGTTATCTTTACATAGATTTAGGTAGATGTGTTTTTAGATATAGAGGCCTAGATATCGTCAACGAGGTAACATTGTACAGGTTTAATGACAGCATTTCTTTAACAGGATTGGAAGCTTTTTTATTATTTTGTTATTGCAATAAACAAAGTGTATTTATATTGATAAAATACTGTGTAAATCTTTTTTGGCCTTATATGTATAGTATATTGTATATTTTGTAACTTTAAGAAACTGTATCGCTGTTGGTTTATCAATAAACGAAAATACAATAAAAAAAAAACGACGGGTTGCACTCTGGGAGTGCCGGCAGAAGTGAAAACTTGAATATTAACGTTGTGCATTTTTGATATTTTGGAATGGTTAGGGAATAATTTTGCACGAATTGCTTTAATTATCAGTATAAAATATTTCAAATCTTTTCTGAACCACAGTCTGTCACAAATGTCACAAGCATGACCAAATTCATTTTCAACAAAATCATTTTCAAATACACAGCAGTATATACCACTACACAGACGGTCGAGCCATCAGCTGTCACCATCTATGGATGCGCGTAGCACGCTGTAACATAAACACACACGAACATTCGCGCAAGCGCCCTGCTCCGTCTTACGAATTTTCGATCAGGTCACGTGTCCTGACGCGAGTTTAAGATTTTTTACCCATTCCAAAAAAAGTGCACAACGCCGCTAAAAAGTTTTCACTTCAATAAAATTATACAAGTTAACAAGCTTTTCTTCTAAAAAGTAACATTTTCCTCAAGTCCTTTCTAGATGTACGTAGGTATCGTATGTAGACAGTAGATAGGTAAGTGAGCAAATCATAAAATTGGGTCAGTATATTTATAGAGATAGATACTTGCAATATACAAAATGGAAGGGTCATGCCCATAATAAATAAAACCACGGGCTAGATCACTATAGTATAATTAAATTAGAATAACAGTAAAAAAAATCGGCACATCCATGTAAAAGTGTGCAGTCGCCCGGACATTTTATATGGGAAGGTCGAATTTTGTTTTGGTATTTTGACCGTTATTTTAATTTCATTATACTACAGTGACCTTGGTGACCTATAGTATCGCCCGTGGTTTGATTATTACGGGTATGTCCCTTCCACGTTGTATATAGGTATACTATGTATAAATTTATTAAAAAATTAAAAACATACGGGTTGAATTAATAACCTAAAGCACAGCCTAAAGTAATCAAGTGAACATTGTTCCCAGTATCAAAAATCACTGCCTCCGTGGTGTAGTGGTTAGAGCGTTCGACTCATACCCGGAGGTCGCGGGTTCGATTCTCGGCGGGGGCAACGACTTTGTGTTGTTGTCCTAGTTTGGTCAGGACATTGCAGGCTGATCACCTGATTGTCTGATAAATAAGATGATCCGTGCTTCGGAGGGCACGTTAAGCCGTCGGTCCCGGTCACTGTCTTTGACATTGGTCGTTACCTGAAACCATGTCAGAGGCCTTTAAGGCGGTTTAAAAACTCTGACACTAGTGTTAGTCACTAACACACACGATAAGAAGAAGTATCAAAAAGTTTTTGTATACCTACATTTATGAAAAAACATGGCCTCTGTTTTGTTTTTGCTTTGACCATAGATATTACTAGAAAGTTGTAATAGACTTGTGGATTCAGTTTATATAACAGTGTTATCAGAATGTTATATTTGTGACTGCATTTACAACCTACTTAGATAGCCAGTCACACTCAGTTAGTCACATTAGAAAGTTTTTTTTATGCAGCTTTCGATTTTGGCTGAAAAGGGGTTAATATAAGCAAATTAACCTGATTGAGCTAGTCCCAAAGTAAGCTTGGGATAGAAACTCAACGATATTAAGTATATTTTATAATCGTCATCATCATCATCAGGTCTTTTAGTCTCCACTGCAGGAGCACGACCCTCTCTGTACTATCAGCGCCATTTTGGCCAGAGCCGCCACAGGATTTTGTCCTATACTCTCCTCATTGACTCGGCGGGTTGGAGAGGTATATTTTATACACCCAAGATCCAGGACCATTTGATAAAGCCATTTATTTACCAATTTGCCCTGGGCCGGGGATTGGACCCGGAACATCCAAACGGCAGACTAGGGTTGATGGTTTTAGTAAATGATAATAAACTTTTTACACCTAGGTACCTATATCATATCTTATTCTTACAATTTTAATCAAATAATAGAGAAAGCGCATATTATTTTTTATATTACGTATTTTTTTTTATTTGCTTAACAAAATCCTTATTAACCACAGTACACGAGTATGAAAGAATTTACAAAATATCTTAATAAGCAACGAACTTGTGATACTCTAAAGTTTCAATTAGAAAGAGAAGTCCGACATGAACTGGTGACGTCAACGTCCATGTCATCCATACATTTTACATAGAAGATAGCGTTTTTGCGAGTGAGATAGACATAATATTTTTGTAAAATTATTTACTCATTTGTTTTCCAACCAATATTTATTCTGTTTTTACTGTTACTAACTTTACTTTTCATTATTTATGGATAAACTGGTAAGATAAGACATATTTTTTATGCATAATTCCTATTCACCATCATCATTTCAGCCACAGGAAGTCCACTGCTGGGCATAGGCCTCTCCCACAAAATACATAATAGTACAACCTCTCCCAAGGATTAACAAAATATTCCCTATTGTGAGAAAGAAACGGTAGCACGGTTCCATATTTTTTGTATTCCAAAAGTCAAAAAAATTTATTCAATGTAGGATAAATTTATCTCTTATTGAAGGTCATTTTTTTTAAATATTTTTTTAGTGCAGAAGCTAAAAACTACTAGCCTTTCGGAACGACCACTGCTGGGAAGATTACGCCGAAAGAAACCCAGTTCAGTATTGGTCCCTACCCAGCCTGATGGGCTATGTTACAATTACAATACAGATTTACACTTAAGCTATACATTTAAATTATACAATTACAATTTGCAGACAACTATTTCCAAGACTTTTTCTCAGATGATGATAAGTAGTCATTTACATGATAATACGCATTTTGTAATAAATGATTTTTAACGGCTGTCTTAAACTTAGATAATGGTAATGCTACTATATCATCTGGAATTTTATTATTCCGTAAAAGTATTAAGTAACTTATATTCTATTCTATATATTACTTAACGAGGTAGGTATTCGGTGTAGATTTGAAAGTGGTTTAGTCGTAACAAAATGAAAGTGAGAAGGATACACATATATACTTAGGTAGGTAGGCATCGAATCTACTCCACTTTCTAATTTTTGCACTTATAATAATTTGTATGTAATTACGTACTTATACAATGTCCTTTTTTATTAAGTACAAATATTTTAAGGGGTGATTCAGTCCATAATTTTGAACAACTTTTCCCAGTAAAATTTTATCGAAATACGAAAAAATAATTTTCATTTTCCATAGTAATGATATCACGTGACTAATTCGATTTTTATGAAAACCTAAAAAAATGTTTCCTATTTCGATATACATTTATTGGGAAAAGTTGTTCAAAATGATGGTCTGATTCACCCCTTAAAATATTTGTACTTAATAAAAAAGGACATTGTATAGGTTACTAAGGTATGTATCTCCTACCCTACTAAGCCTATTTTATTTTATTATTACATTGGTATTAAAACATGATAATACTGTATTTTATTTATTTATGAACATCAAAATATGTACTTACTTTATGTTAAAACAATAAAACTTTATTCATAATATGAAATTGAAATAAAATGAAAGGTAAAATCAATAAAATAGAGTAAAAATATGTATGTACTTATTTCATAAATTAGGAGTAAGTAGTTACGTACTCGCATTCTGGGAGGGTACTTACATATTCTTATCATAAACAAAGTTAAAGTAACAACAATATAAAATAAAAACAAAACTTACAAAGTTTGACGAACTAAAAATGTAGACTTCGCCATTGTTAACACAAAACAAAACACAATTCTACACTAAAATTCCACTCATATTTTAAAACTTTTTAATTTGGTCTCATAATATTTTTCTTTCTTTTTTCAAATATTTAAGTGCCAGACTGCCAGTGCGCGATCGCGGCGGCGTTTGGAAATATGCACACGTCTGGTTAGTATGAAGACGAAAGAATAGTGATGTGATAGGATCAAATCTGATGGGGTTATGTAGTCGATAACGTTTTATTTATTATGTACTTACTGCATGGTGCTGGTGCATGACATGTGCACGTGATTATGTAATATTGTTGATATTAAAATATCTTTATTGTTTCTTCAATGAATTTTCAGGAAAGAAGATAGTTTGTCGAAGCGAGTTGTGAGAAAAACAAGTAAAGTGAAGTACCTAAGGAGAAAATTAATACGGCTGGTAATATTTATATAAATCCTTTTAAAGTAATAATAATGAATTAAAACTGTTCAAATGAATGTAGTTAAAATATAATAAAAATGTTTAGGTATAAAATTAAAGTTAACCTAATAGTTTTAGCTAACAAATATTTCTTAATTATTTATTTTCTTCAAATTAGAGTTCTACTTTAAAGTTTTTCTATCTCTTATTAAAAGTTTACAATGTATTCCTTGGGTGATACCCAAGGAAGATCATAGGATATGAAAGTTTGGATTTATCTATAATTTCATCTGAATAGGTGCAGCGGTTGAAGCGTAAAATAGTAACAAACAAATATACAAACTCACTTTCGCATTGATAATATTAGTAGGATAGTGGGATGACGATTTCGGTGGTACAGACCAATTAAGTTTAATAAACTCATTGGATAGGACATATACTGTAAGTACGTTTGATGATGTCTTTATTAGCTAAATACTAACATAATATAAGTGCTAACTTACGTATTAATGAACGTGACGAATGATGATTAAGTAACCACACCACATCACATATCAGAAAATCATAAATCAATTATTGTTGTTATCTATTGTCCAAGTGGTTATTATCTATTGTCTATTGTGTATTAATGAGAGCCATGTGGTAATTAATTCATGTATCTTCTCTCTTACTTGGGGTAGGTAGGTATATCGTATATCTTCTCTATTCTCACTATAGGCACTCATTTACAACTTTATATCCTCATTTTATATCCTTAATAATATATTTTTTATATCTATACAATACTAAACTATACACTTATACACTATCATGTCGTTTTCCCTAATGAAGTAGACATAGCATTTTGGGTTTTGCGGCTTTTAGCAGACAAAAATATTAATAATTTAATTAAAATGTTATTTCGTTTTTATTTGAAATCAATGTCTGTGCCAAGAATTAAAAACCAAAACTAATTATTAACTGATATACCTAGTTACTTAAAGATTGATATTTATACCACATTTATGTACGATGATTTGATATTTATAGCATATGAGTAGATATACTTAATTAGTTTTGCGTGAAATATTGTCTTACACAGTTCTTTCTTGTTTACAGCATTTTCACATGCACTGCTAAGAATAACACGTAAAAATGATTGTACTAGCTGCGCCCCGCGGTATTACCCGCGGAAAAAGTATTTTTGAATGATTTAGAACAAATACACAAAAATTTTAAGAATACATGATATTCCCTTTAACCGCAAGCGTCTCATATATGTGACAAACATTGTCGGGCCCATTCCGCGAAGGTCGCATATTTGCGACTAAAAAAAAATGCTCGTATGGCACATAACTTACGTATCCATATCCGTTTTTGGTTGTAGATAGGTATGTTAGATTTACCATGTCTCGCGCTGGGGGCACGACAACTGATATAAAGTCTAGCGGTGAAAGGGATAACAATAAATAATTATTTATTAAAGACTAGCTGCGCCTCGCGATGTTACTCGCGGTTAATGTAGCCTATATATTAATCCAGGGTGTCAGCTTCCTGCATACCAAATTTTATTAAAATTGGTCCAGCCGTTTGCGCGGGAAAAAGTAACAAACATACACACACACACACACACTCACAAACTTTCGCCTTACTAGGGTGATGAAAAAAAATCTATTTAGCAAACTTTTCCCAGCTTCGTGGATATTGTACAGGTTGGCAAATCCCATCTGTGATAAGTTTTGATAGAACGACTCGTCCTTATCTGTATAACTATATATATTTTGGTAGATAAACCAAATGTATCCAAACTCTGCAGATAAATAAATATTTGATCTTTGAACCCGATTTCATCTGCTGTTTTAATGCCTAATTGTTTGTTCAACCGTAAGTTATAAGTATTGACAAAAATACAATTTAGTAGAAACTTTTAATAAATTAGTCTTATCATAATTTCATTTTACATGATTAATGTTCAATTTCAGAGGTAAAATTTTATCGAAAAGTGACGTCCTATTTAATGAAAAATTATTACGCCATTCATGTCTTATGAACAAGCATTTAATGGTACTGTAAACTTAGATTTATTTTAAATTACATAAAAGATTATATTTTTCAGGGTCCACTACCACGTAATCTCCTTACACAAATATTACTTATTCGACCTGTTTAGGTCCAAGTATCCAATGCCGAGATGTCATCGCGAAAACGTTCATCGATATGTAAATGCAGGCAACAGATTCCCCCTTCCCTATCGATGTGAACTTTGAACTTGGAGTGCGGCGACCGGCGACCGATTGGATCCAAGGATTCAATTGCTGATGCTAATTTGAGATGTCGCGGGCGTAAATGTTTTGTTTACATTCAGAAGTAGAATATATTCATAATTTTTAGTTACGGTACCGTAGTAGGTACTTACCGTAACGGGCGGTACGACGTAATCTATACATATAATAAAACAGTTAAAAAAGAGTCTGTACGTTAAATATATTTCCAAAATTAATATTGGGGGCGATGGATGACACCATTATGGGACCACCTCGCAAGTATACCCTTTCAAACAAAGAAGAATTTTCCAAATCGGACCAGGCGTCTTCGAATAATCGGTGAACAATGAACATACATGAAAATTGCCGTGTGGTGGAAAAAGGCGACTTAGGGAATACAAGCAAGCTATGAGACCTCTCCAACCCATCTGGCCAGCGAGGAGACTGTAGGCCAAGACCTCTGGCAGCTCTGGCCAAGTTTGGCTCGGGTTGTACAGAGAGGGTCGTGCTCCTGCAGTGGAGACAAAAAGACCTCAGGATGATACATGAAAAAACCCGTGACGAATTGATAACCTTCTCCTTTTTTGGAAGTCGGTTAAAATTTTGTTTCTTTAGGCGTTTCTTCTCAGCACTGGTCGCTGCGAAGCGCTGGTATCGGTAGCTTTTCTTTTAAAATAAATTATCCTTTAATTTACACTAACTACACGTTATGTAAATTTTACTTATTGACGTGTAAAAGCGCCTGTAAAGGTGCAATTACTGAATATACACTTGATTTTTGCGAAACTTTATTTTGGGAACGATATTTGACAAGAACTACGTATTTGGTATACTTAGTTTGTAAAAAATCTGTTGCAATAAAGTAAGTATTTCATACAATCATTATACAGTTACAGACGAGCTATGCCGTATGCTAACTCAAACATTTAAATAATAAAGAACGTCTTAGTTTGATTTGCAAGTCAGCTGAAATAAGATGGATGAGAAATGTGGGCGGGCAAGATTTCTCGGTACACAAGTGTAGGTGGCTACTAGGTATTTTAAGAATCAAATTACTTTGTGTGCAGTGTTTACCATGTTAGTTTCTATAGTGAATTACTTTGGCCACAGAGCTTGCCGAAGGGAAAATAACATGATGTTGAATAAATTGCATAGTTTCTTTCATTGGTATCCACCAGCATGGAGCTTCTTTGCTGGTTTGGAAGATTGTCTGGGCGTCCAGCTTCTTAGCAGACTGACTGAATATAGACATAGACTCGCACGACACTTGACAAGATAAAAAAGATGAATAATGAGTGACTGATTGAATTTTCCTTGAATGTGAGGGTTTTATTTCGACTAAAATTAAGACAAAAATATCTTTTTAAGACCGTTCAGAGATTTTTATTACATAGAATAAGTATACCAGCAGTGTTTCTTTATCATCATCATCCGAGCGTATTTTCCCGGTTGCATCCTCAGCAGTAACGCTTCTATAAGATTCTTCTCATTATAATCTTCTTCTATAAGATTTGACAAGGTTACTTGTTTTTACACAGATCGACTGCCGTCCCTCCGCAACCGTCATAACAAAGGGTAAACCAGAACCAATCCATGAGTAGTTTGATGATCAAACGCAAGATGGCGTTCGGGACCCACAATTTAAACGTGCTTTTCGAACACAATCAGCAAAGTTCTGTATCCTAACCAGACGGGAAACGACTTTTGCAAACTATGACCACAGGGCCACGGAGGCAGTCACTAGCAGCGTTTCTTCTCGCACAGTAAAAGCCGATAAGAGGCTTTGGGAATGGCACTGACCAAGATCTTTAATCGGACCTTCATGAAATTTGGTCGGCGCTAAACATCGGAGTCTAGGGTCCTGTTATCTAGACTCCGATGTTAGTCCGTCCGACTATCTGTCACCAGTCTGTATCTGACGAACCATGATAGCTAGACAATTGAAATTTTCACAGATGATATGTTTTTGTTGCCGCTATGAAATCAAATACATTTTTTTTATAGATAATGGTACGGACTTGCACTTGGCCGGTACTATTTTTAAGTTCCAACACGAGGCAAATGTTGAAAAGACAAAGGACCAAACAAAATGGAAACGAACTAACTATTGTGCCTGATAGAAACTTTGTCAATTCTGTCACGGAGTTGCTGAGATATGGGATTCTCAGTTCACAGTTTAGGGCAAACAAAATAAATAACAAAGACTTTTATTGTATCAAAAATAACATCAACTCTGCACTACATATTTTTGGAAGTAGGTCTCCTCCAGTTTGTTCCACTTTTCCCTATTTCTGTCCCCTCTCATCCAGTTAGAACCGCACTTCTTGAAGTCGTCTGACTGAACTACTAGTTACGACTAGAGATTGTACGCGGCCCTGGTTATATCGTTCACTTGAAATGTCGTTTCACAAAAGAAGTTTTGAATCCTAGTTAGTTTGGCAAAGAACGCTCGTAGATAGCATAAAGAAAAAGCAAGGGAAAATCTAACAAAAGAGATGCAAACACAATTTGTTTTCAGTGCACTGTTTGAGATTCCGGGGTGCCACGATCACAGATCAGGGAATAAGGAGATATTATGATAGCTAAGGAATGAAGCGG
This sequence comes from Acrobasis consociella, assembly GCA_963555685.1. Classification (NCBI taxonomy): domain Eukaryota; kingdom Metazoa; phylum Arthropoda; class Insecta; order Lepidoptera; family Pyralidae; genus Acrobasis; species Acrobasis consociella. The sequence goes on from OY743118.1 coordinate 5,055,159, forward strand.
TAGGTATATTATGATGGGTAATTTAAAATATGCCAGCAACTCTGGATCTTTTAATCTGTGTTGTGTTGCTTCGGAACCCATGCAAGGTGCGCTTTTCAGACTTTTCTTCTTTAAAGATGATATGATATGACTAAGTAGTCATTAGTCATGGATGCTAATGTGCGACAGACCGTGCGAAAAGGGTAAGTAAACATTGAGAATATTTGGATGTTGTTTTACGACCAGACCTGTTTGAGCTCAACCTTAGGAGTTCATCGTGTGAAAACTCTTACAATCGACCACACTCAACGCCTGTCTTTGAGAATGAAGTTATTACACGAGATGTTTTTGTTTTGTTTTTGGTTATATTCTATTAAGACATTAACGACATGCATAGGAAGACAATGAGAGTAGATCTAGGTAGGAAAACGTATGCCGATAAATAAGTAATCACTTAAATATACCAAAAACTTAGACATGTTATAAGTAGATACCCACACAAGTCATATAACAGGAGGCCTTATCTCTAACAGGCTACCTTTGGGTAACAGGATTATGTTAAAACAAAGAAAAAGTGATGTGATAAAAATAATCGTAAGGTCGTCTGTTAACTACGTGAGACCTTTAGTGCGTATAATGAACTTCAATCGCCTCACTCAAATAACAGGGATGTGGACTGAAAAAAAAATGTATAATTTTATTAAGTAGGCAAGTCTAAAAAATAAGCCTTAGCCGATCGTGACGTCACGCTAAATTTAAATGTGCTGTATCTTCGTCATTATTTGCTAATCAGAGAAAAGAAAAAATACGTATACCATACTTCTTGATAATAATAATAAAAAAATTTAGTCCACCTTCCTATTGACGACCTTTAACTTTTTTGTTTTTTTTTACTCGTGCTTTTTTTGCTAATCTTTTATTTTTTTTCTTGCGAAAATTACAAATTTAAATGAAATAAAGAAAGAAACCTCTAACTAGAACAAGTGAATCTCCTTGATACTGCTATCTATTGATAAATATACCAAATCCAACGAGTGCAATGGATTCGTGCCAAGGGCACGTTCCTTTGATCCTGGAGCCCTTGGAATTCCGTGCATTGTGATGGTATTTCGTAAATTAACTTGTCTTTATGATAGGGAGCTTGTTATAAATTTTACATACTATAGATAGGTACGGTACCAAAAAAATGGAGTCATAAACTCTCATACTAATGGTGTGAGAAATTATGACTCCATTTTTTCCTAACTGTACTTATTTTTGTTTTTTTTTTCAGCTTTACGCCCGGAACGGCAGCGGCTCAAGCGGCTCGCTAATTGGTAAATGATATTGGCCTTTATTTATAAGTGCGTAATGCACAGTATAGTTCAAACAAAACAAAAGCCTCGCGACTGCCAACGGTGCCAAGCGATTTTTCAAGCTATTCTATGCATTTCATGTATAATCGTAAGTTAGTATGCCTCATTTTACATAACGCACACTAACTTTTTGTTTTTAACCGTTGTTCACTCAAGTGAAAATGACGTAAGGGGAAGGCGACATATTGCTTGAGATCTTCTTGTTTAGGGTGCATATTGGTTTTGATTTAAATCAAATACCTACCAAAGTTAGTCCGCGTTTTGAAAATATGTGTTAGCCCCGGAAGAGCACGAGAAAATTTTATGCCACTTGTGTTGTGGTCACCCATCCAAGTGCGGATCTCGCCTGGTGTCGCTTTACTTGCGAAAGCACTAGAAATGTGCACTTCCACCGGGTTACCAAGCTCCTTATTTAATGATGATGATTATTGTCTTAAGTTTAGATAGGACCACTCCAAGTCTTCCTTTGGATGTCGTAGAAGGCGACTTAGGAAAAACAAGCTACACAAAGTTTATAAACATAAATGAGACCTCTGCAACCCGTCTGGCCAGCGTAGAGAGTGTAGGCTAAAGCCTCTGGCTGCTCTGGTAGTACAGAAAGGGTCATGCTCCTGCAGTTAAGACAAAAAAAAATACTTGAAGATGAAGATAAAGATGATATTATCTTCTTAATTTCTTATAGGTACTTACCTAATTAATTTGTTAAAGCTGTCCCCCTCTAGCGTGTCATGTTACTCGGGAAGCTCTCGTTGGTACACGACAAAGCTTTCATCGTTATCGAGCTTCGAAGCTCGAGGCTTCTCGAAATTACATTGTGATTGGTTCTACAAACGACAGAGCTTCGCAAGAATATGATATGAATATTTACTGTATTATCTTACATGAGAGAATATAAGCATTTCCCGCGCAATTTGTAAGGATTGATCAGGAGAATGAGTGGTTGATAGAAGGATAAATATATACAAAAAAAACTGAATATAGTTACAACAAGTTTATTCAAGTTTATTTGCCTGGTAATAAAAATCCCGACATTCAAACTTTAACCTCAATGATATTTGAAATAAAGAAAAGATTTTTAATAAAGTACCTATTTAGTAAAAAATTGGGCGTGCGACATCCACAGATTTTTTAAACTTGATACTAGAATGTAGAAATATACTATTTTACTTTCATACGTCTTTTAGGGTTCCGTAGTAAACAAAGAACCCTTTTAGTCTGTCTGTCTGCGGTTCTACTGAAAGATTATAACCATGAACAATTCTTTTGGGGTAGCTCCCATACACGTAAATTGGGAGTCAATATTTTTTTCTTCACTAACCCATCGTGTGGGCTATCGTTGAGTAAGTCTTTTAACAATATTGTGAGCACGTGAACGTCATTTTTTGATTTAGGAATCAGTTTTTGAAATATTTGTTTTTATTATACAAATTTTTGTTAGGAGTCAAGTGTCCCCTCTCCCTCAACCTACCTACCTACTAAAAGGTTGTATACAGATAAGTGAAAAAAATTACAGCAGTATATAACTGCTGTAATTTTTGAAGAAAATAAATAAAAAATCCTTGTGTGGATCATACCAAATTTTCGGAATAGATGCACGAATTTCCGCTTATTCAGTTTGTAAATACGATATCGGAATGACGTGGTTTCCTGCTACCGGGTCACCCACAAGGAAACGTGATTAGGATAATTTAATTTCGTACAATGGAATGAGCGAATTGTTTCCTGCTGCAAGAAGAAGGGCAAAGGTTTATTGGAAATTAGAAAAAGGTTTTTATAAATGTTTCTGGGATAAATTGTCTTGAACGAGGACCCGTTTTGGTAGGGCTGCAATAAAAATAGGCTGGTAATGAGTGTTTTAAATGAAATTAAACTTTTTTTACATCTTACCAGGGTGCAAATGGCGTGATAGGCCCGGTACGCTTACTTAAAAGAAACAAATTTCGGGGAGGACGTAAAATTGTATTTTTTTTACAACCGAGGACCTTCCAAAGCTCGGGTGATGAGAACAATGCATTTTAATTGAACTTCACTCATGGTTCAGTTCCGTTAGGTAAGCTATAATTACATCGCCTGTAAAAAGTCAAATATTTAATCTAGAAAAGCAATATAGAGGTTGACTTTTTAATCACCAGCCCTGTTCATGATACTATTGACAGTCCAGGTGTAATGCCAAACAGCTAGAGGTTTGGTCAAAGAACGGATTATACATACATACATACTATCATGTCTTTATCCCTAATGGGGCAGACATAGCATTTTGAGTCTTGCGGCTCTAAATAGATAAAGCTAAGAGCTGCAAGACTCAAATGTAGGCAAGAAGGTGGATGAAGGAATCAAAGTAGTGATGTGTTGCTAGACGCATCGCCTATTAGCAGCATTCGATTTATTGCCCATTCCCTCGATTGGCTCTTACGATCTGCCCAGGCAGAGAAGCAGCTGGTACATTCTAAGTTTTTTCTTTTCTCCCAGACCAGCATGGAAGATTACGGATTATACAATCCAACATATGCATATGGGGTGCCACGCGGGTCGGCCCGCGGTACCCATGACTTGAATTATCTCGGCTTTAGTAAGTAATTATATTATCTTTGCCTAAGCACAGCTCAAACAATGGAGATGTTACAGTGATTTGTATCATATTGTCCCATTGTCAATTTTTATTGTGCTGTCATGCATGTGGCTAAAGTCAATAAACTCGTAAGGGTCTTTTTCTTAGGTTTTTACAAATAATGTAGATAGTTTAGATAAGTTACAATGAGTGTGACATTATTAAAATGACGTCAAATGACCAAATGACATAACCTACTTTAACTATAAAAATGGTTGAAATGACGAGGGTAAGTTTATTGTGTTTAATCTTAGTATAAGTATAAAAATATAATGTAAATTTACTTACACACGTATATTTACTTACTTAAATATGAATGAATAAATATATTTTTTAAAAATGACAAATTTTTTTTAAACGAAAAGTAGTTACTAAATTATTTAAATTTATTACATCTAAGTAGGTAAATATACCTACTCGTATTTTGTAAATAAAAAAATCATGTAGATTATTTATTACACACAAAGATTGATTTCAACATGCCCATTAACTTTAACAATTTTGTAGCTATTTATATTTTTCCTGTATTAAGTTCTCTTACTAAATTACTTACTCCCTGTATCCAAATACAACCTTTTGTATTTTTGTCCACCAAGACGTCTTGCGAATAATTTATAGCGAATACTTTTTCAGGCGCATGTAGGCGCCTTAGTGCGGGGCGTTTCTGTCTGTTCATATTGTGTGAAAAATGGCTGCACTTAAAACGCTTTTGAGTGTTATGCTATTTCGAGACTATAGGAGCCTGGCTTTTTTAGAATTCCACATATTTACAAGTATTGCCGTGTGGTTCCCGGCAGAGTAGAATAGGACCACTCTATCTCTTCCTGTGGATGTCGTAAGAGGCGACTAAAGGATAAATTCGACACGAACACCAAAAGAGGCTTCCGACGGGCAGCAGCGTCGGAAGCCCGATAGCGACACAACACTGCGCTCGCCATCCCGCCTGCTAAGCGTGGCGAGTATGGCAAAACCCCAATGGAGGTACAACAAAAGACCAGGCCCCCAGTCCCCGGCAGCCCCGCTATTCCTGGCACCGGTAGCGGTCATGGTAACGGCGGGGCAGGGGGTGCTAAGAATCCCCGGCAGAGATCCGGCTACCACTCCCGTCCACGACTGGCCCTGGTAACACATAACGTCTGCACTCTGAGGACTGACGAGAGGTTAGATGGGCAGCGTTCGGGAAGCTACGCAGTGTCTTCTCGTCAAATATACCTCAGTGTCTTAAGACTATAGTGAACAACCAATGTGTGTTACCAGTGATGACTTACGGCTCTGAAACATGGTCCCTTACTATGGGTCTCATAAGAAGGCTCAAGGTCGTGCAACGCGCTATGGAAAGGGCTATGCTCGGTGTTTCTCTACGTGATCGAATCAGAAATGAGGAAATTCGTAGGAGAACTAAAGTCACCGACATAGCCCAGCGGATTAGCTCGTTGAAATAGCAGTGGGCGGGACACATAAGCGCGACGAACCGATGGCCGATGGGGCAAAAAGGTTCTGGAATGGCGACCACGTACAGGCAAGCGAAGCGTAGGACACCCACCCACAAGGTGGTCTGACGACCTAACCAAGGTCGCTGGAAGGCGCTGGATGCGAGCCGCTCTAGATCGGTCATTTTGGAAATCTTTGGGAGAGGCCTATGTCCAGCAGTGGACGTTGTCCGGCTGAAATGATGACAAGTATTGTAGGAGTGGCGTTTATCTTTTATTTCTTTCTTTGGAATGTGTAAGTAAAAGCAGGGGTTTTGATATGCTACACACCAGTCATAGGCTTATAAATTTTCAGGCTTATTTATTCATCAGCCACACGTTACTTACTGTCATCAGGTCTTTTTATTCTCCACTGCAGGAATCCAACCCTCTCTGTATTACCAGAGACTTACTTGGCCAGAACAGCCAGAGGATGTGGCCTACATACTTTACGCTGGCCAGACGGGTTGGAGAGGTCTCATTGATGTTTAATAGCTTTGTTTAGCTTGTATTTCCTAAGTCACCTTCTACGACATTCACGGGAGGACTTGGAGTGCCCTATTCTACTCTGCCGGGAACCACATGGCGAATTACTCACTGTATCTAAACATAACATTTTGTATTTTGCGTCCAAGAAGACGCGTTGCGAATAATTTATCGCGAATACTTTTTCAGGCGCATTACGTAGTAGTACAGGTGTTTCTCCTCATTCATATTGTGTGAAAAATGGCTGCACTTAAAACACTCTTTTTGAGTGTTACGTTATTTCGGGAATAGGTGCCCGGCATTTTTTAGGATTTTAACAATTTGACGAGTATTAAATGAGTAAAATCTAACAAATGTCAAACGACGACCTCCATGGTGTAGTGGTCGCTATGATAGTCCCCCGCCCAGAGGTGGTTCGATCCCAGGTAAGGGCAAGTTGGAAAACGGCCTTTTTCAAATTGTCCCGGGTCTTGGATGTTTACCTATAGGTACTTACATGTATTTGTTATAAAATATAGTATCGTTGAGTTAGTATCCCATAACACAGGTGTCGAACTTACTTTGGCTCAATCGGTGTGATTAATAAAACAAATGTGTTAGGCTGCATTTCCACTGAAGCGGAGCAGAGCGGAGAGGAGAGAGCTTAGAGCCTAAAAGAATTTTGACCATTCATTAAATATACCCCTATGGTTAATGGTCCGTATCGGCATCCTTGATACCAGAAGTATGGAGAAGCTCAAGATAAAGTGCCACTATTGAGCACAGCTTTCTAGGTTCTAGTCGAAACAAGCGGGTGCATTATCCACATTTCACGCTAAAAAATAGAACCGAAATTAAAACACCGTCTTTTTAAAAGTCGGTTATGAATACTCGCTCTTAGGTTCAACGTCCTGTACAGTCATTCTAAATTTGCTAAACTCTGATAAAAGTAAACAACCACGATAATCTATTAGCGAGGAATTCTAATTACGCGCGTCGAAACTAAAGTGCACTTAATTTCACTGGAGTAAGTACTTTTGTAAGTGGTACTTAACTAAAGCGCTTAATTGGCGCTTGCATTAATTGTAAGCGATAAGGTTTAAGAAATTGTTCAAATAGTTACTAAGTTGGAATTTTGTTGACGGTTATTTTAATAATACTTTAAACATTGTTACTGTTTATTATGAGATAACATTTAAAAGGTTACAGAAAGCTTATAATTCCATTAAACTTTGCGAAGTAGACCCATTCTAACAAAATTATTTGACATGATGACAAGTTTATTTGGCAGGCAAATTAAAAAAAGCCCGACTTTCAAGCGTTCACCCCATTTTAAACCGCTGAACTTATTTCCATTAAAATAGCTAAAAGAAGCAAAGAAAAGAAAAATAACTGCATCAGAATCGGCACATTTATTTAGGAGCTACGACGCCACAGACAGACTGACCCTATTTCGTCGGAATTCAAAAAGAATTGGAAATTGTAGTAGTAGATTCCTGGACCCCTCATAATTTTCCAGGTAACAAAATATATGTATAAACTAGTTAGGTAATATAGGTCAAGGCTGTGTGTGTGTGTATTGTCGAGCTCCTCCGTGCTTCGGTCGCGGCCGTCATCATTGTATGGCAGTCAGAGGCAGCTTGAAAAATCTGGCATCAGTGCTGGCCACTTACACACGAAAAACAAACAAGGCTATTTGTGCGTGGGTTGTCGTGTGGTTTCCGGTAGAGTAGAATAGGGCCACTCTAAGTCCTCCTGTGGATGTCGTAGAAGGCGATTATTGTTTAGAGTCATAAATAATCCACTATATGACAATAAAAATGCGAATCATTTTAACAGGCGATGCGGCTAGCAACCCGTCACTGTATTGATTGCTTTTCCATCTTCTCGCCCACCATGACGCTAAAAGTGGCTTTTGAGTCTTGCGGCCCTACTAGGCCCTGCATAGAGCCGCAAGACCCAAAATGCTCTGTCTGCCCCATTAGGGATAAAGACGTGATAGTATTTATATATGTATGTATATGACGATAAAGACTATTTATTTTTCCATCAAATCACCAATTAATTTTAATTGAAATGTGCAATCAAATTGGCTTAGCCAGCACTCGCGAAAAAGTTAAAAAATTACGACAATTTGTATCAAATACAGCTGGCAATTTCAATGTGTATTTATTTTAAGCTCGTCCGAACAAAATTAATGGGATGAGCGGGTCCTATTCGTTTTGCTTAAACCTGGTTAAATCTGAAAAATATGTTGATGTGAATTAGGGTGATTTATCATTCATGAAGTGGCAAAATACGTGTGGGATCTACCCTACAGCCTAATAAATGAAGAAAAAACATATTTATAAAATAAAAAAATTGTACTCAAATAAAACGTCATACTTTAAAAATACATTACATTTGTTAAAATTTCGTGTGGATTCCGGCAAAGTAGAATAGGACCACTCCAAGTCTTTCCGTGAATGTCGTAAAAGGCGACTTAGGAAATACAAGCTAAACAAAGCTCAAAAACATCAATGAGACCTCTCCAACCAGTCTGGCCAGCGTGGAGAGTTTAGGCCAAGTCCTCTGGCTGCTCTGGCCAAGAATGGCTCTATAGTAGTATAGAGAGGGTCGTGCTCCTGCGGTGGAGACTAAAAAGTCCTAAAGATGTTGCTTGTCATAAGCTGCATGTCATAAAACTCGCTTGCCGTTCCACTTTTTGGTTGCGATACCCAAGTGACGTTTAGTAGTTAGAATTGATGCATTATAAAATCCATGTTGCAATAAATGATTTGAATTAAATTGAATTGAATTGGAAGATGCAAAAAATCGTGGCCAAGGATCATAAGAGACAAGATCGGAATAACCAAACTCGGGAAATTATCCCGTTTGGCAATGGATAGAGAGGGGTTTGGGAAGCTGACAGTCAAGATCCAAATAGGAAGGCACTACAAGAAGAACTAAAACTAAAAAAACTTTAGAGGTGTCAAGGGACACCCGGATGGAACGAAGTTCCTTTCGATTAATTAGTGAAGGGATTGTAATAAATTTTTTTTAAGTTATAATAATATTTTATTATTTATTATGTACAAATAACCTGTATACACTGAACAAAAATAATCGTCGCGACACCACACTGTTCAATGCGAAATAGAAAATAAATGGCTTGCTTTCTATGAGAGAGAGAGAGAGACAGACAGAGAAACACGCGCACGTCGCAGGGTTTATAACTATAGCAAAAAGTGTCGTTACAACTTTTGAAATACTATCCTTTTAGAAACCTTTACAAAAAGAGTCAAAAGTGGCCGTTTTTAGTATTTTTTGCAAAGGAAACTACAGCGTATTGTATTTCAATGACTTTCGAGGTTCTAATGTAACTTAAGTATACTAGCTAAAAAGTTGTACGAGGGTTTCTGATAATCTCACTTACAGAAAGAGAAATTAATTTTTTTGTATTTTCAAGGTCGCTAGCGCGGGTAGGCCCCTTAATTTTTTTCGTCTAACCCCCTTTCGCATCGCGCGATATAGAACTACGTTAAAAAATAATAATTATGTAGTCCCTCTAAAATATTACCCCTCGGCAATGTGGCATCATGTATGGCAATTCTGATTCTTTGAGCCAGATTGTTGCTAGCCAAATGGTCGTGGGATACTTCAAATAGACATTATGAAATAAATATATGTATATCTAAATACCAAAGAAGGTTCTCATAGCAATCAAAGTCACGTTTACCTTTTATAGAAAAATTTAAATACAACATAACACCTATACCAAACCATAGAAAACAGCACCCACAGAAAATGAAGACAAATAAAACGTGGCAAAAAATGTCCAGACGTTTGTTTCAATTACCCGAAGCCAGGGAAACCCGAAGAAAACCAATTGCGGCCAAATTAGAAATTATGTCGCTGTTCAATCTCCAGACGCACTTTTGTGGCCTCGGTACTATTAGAAAACCTCTGGTGACCTTCGTATTGTGTGGTTTTTCATAACAAAAAGCGGATTAACTTAAGTAAAACCACAGGTATAATTGGTCAAACTTAAATAAATAAAAAATAAATAAATATATAGGGAAAAATTACACATGATTGAGCTAGCCCCAAAGTAAGTTCGAGACTTGTGTTATGGGATACTTACTCAATGATACTATATTTTATAACAAATACATATATTGAAAAACATCCAAGACCCAGGAAAATTTGAAAAAGGCCATTTTCCTACTTGCCCTGACCGGGGATCGAACCCGGAACCTCTGGGTGGCGGACTAGCATGTCCTATCTTTAATGATGAGGTATCGTTAGAAGCGTCGAAACTTAGTATATTAAACTTAGTATTAGTTCTCTGTTGGTTATAAGTATCTAGGTTATGTAACGTCACGGTAATTTCAATAGACGTCCTCTTTTGACCATAAAATATTGTAACAGTTTGTAACCGCATCCCTATTTGATACGATTTAGATCTAGCTTCTCTAAATCGCTTTTATCATCTGCGCAGGAATAGAAGCAGCTAGCACATAAATCAATATATCTTGGACAAATTCCACTGATTGAGCTAGCCCTAAAGTAAATTCGAGACTTGTGAAGGGATACTAACTCGACGATATTATATTTTATACCAAAAATATAGTTTTCCAACCCGGAACCCTCTTGGTGGCGGACTAATAGCATGGTGATAACCACGCAACGGAGGTCGTCGTAATATAAAACTAGACGTTTTTTCTTTTCTTCCAGACCAGCGTCGATAAACGAGCGTTTCCATAATAACGTCATTCCTATCTCACCACCATTGTCTAGTAATATTAGGCCTCTAATATGAATTTAAATGAAAATGCCTCGCCGTCGGTATCTGGGGACATGGCGCCGTAAAATGTCGCGGCCGATCGACCTCACGCAGTAGTCGGTACTTATCGACTTCGCTTCAGCGCATACCAAATGCGATTCCGACCATAGACTAGAAACAAACAGAAGTCATGGCCCAAAGAGAAAAAAATTATGTCTTTATTAATGGCCACGGTCAAGGCATAGACAAATTTCTTTATTATCAAAATGGCACTGACCTCCATATAGAAATATATGGAGGTCAGTGCCAGGGACCTGTGCTATTTTTAATTGGCGGTCCCACGTTGAAATTAGTTACCATATGTAGCGCCACTGTAGCCGATTTGATTTAAGGCGTTTTGATTAACTCATTCAAATACCACCTTATCTCTATCTTCCATGCAAGTATACCCTCATATCGTAACTTTTTTTAAAATCAGTAGTTATATCTTTACGCTGGCAGTTTATTGCTAAATAGATAAGTTATGTCGGTTTCGAAATATTTTGTACCCAAAACGGCTCATAACAACTAGAATAGATCTAGTCATCTTCTAAAAATATAAAACGACTGTGATTATCTGTATCCGGATTAATTCCACATTCAAACATGGAGGAGTGCAGTGGATCGAAAATGACAGACACTTTTGAAACCAAGAACGAAACTGAAACATTGGCGGTTCAAAACAAAGAAGACACTGGTCTGAGCCACGCTGAATTGGAAATAACTTCTGCAGCCATCAAAGCTTTAAAATCTAATGGCCAAAATGATTTCGCAGATGTATTAGAATATTTAATGAAACATCCAGAGGAAGCATCAAGAATATAAAAATGTATAGATGGAGAAAAAGCAAGTTTCTATAGAAAAAGCGACGAAACTTGTTAAATCGGTGCGGTTATCTAGGTGGCAATATAATGTTTACCGACAGTTTTGTGAAGAAAATGGTTGGCCAAAGTTACGAAGTTACCACAAATTGCTGCAGGCAAATAACTGGATCCCCCCCGATGTGGTTCCCATCTTGTCGCGATGGGGGGGCTCAGTACCTGCGGTTGCCTCGGCCGCAGGGAAGCTAAGAGGAACCCATTGCCCGGGTTGAGGCTTAGGCCTCCCCGGGCCCGGCGGAGGCCATTCCTGGCGGGAATGGCCTGGCTGTGAGGGAAGGGGGGTGACGACGACCCCCCTACCATCACAGCCGTGGTAGGGGTCGCGGGGGAAGAGGAGTGTCGGTGTGTCGTTGCCGCTCGCCCTATCCTCCGCGACCAAGCGCGGCCGTGGCGCTTGGCACGGCATCGGTGGGGCCGCAGGGGAAGAGGAGTGTCGGTGTTACGTTGCCGTTCTCCCTATCCCCTGGGGCCGGCTGTGTGGGCCCCGGTCGCCGTCAGGTGGGGGGGTGACTGGGGCAGGGCCTGCTTCCGCAGGCCCCAAATTATGAGGGCTGGTTGGACGGTGGAAACGGGATTCCATCGTCCAACGGACAGCCCTCCGGAGTGGAAGGCAGGCGCGTGTGCGTGTCAGCGCGTCTGTCCTTGGGCCAAGAGGCCAAGGCGGCGGTTACTCCGGCCCCTCTGATTCAGCAGAGGGTGCCGTGAGGCCGTTGGCGATCCGGGGCCGCTTAAGTAGCGGCCGGCCGCGCCGGGACTGTGGAGCATGAAGAAGCACACGGTCCCGGCCGATAGCGGCTGAGAGGTGACACCGCGGAGTTTTTAGTGGTAACACCACATAACCTTACCGGTGTCCCGTAACCGGTAAGGTATCCGAAGGGATTTTCTCCGCGTCAAAAAAAAAAAAAAAAAGGCAAATAACTGGATGTGGGATGGTAGTGAAGACCCAGATAACTATGACAGTGATGATTTAGATAGTTAGTTTTTGTTATCTTTTTGATCTGAGTTAATTCGGAAGTACCGACTAAAATGCTTAGATCTTTTGATTATTTATGATTATAACCTAAAAACGAGGAGAATAAATGTGAATAGGTTCTCTTTGAATTAGGTAATCATTTATCATAATCGTTGTAATTGTACCTACATGATTAAGAAATACAAATATTTGCTTTTTTATATAACTTGTCTCATTTCCTTCATGGACTATTATGTATTCTGTGTTTATGTGAGAGTCGGATCATGTTAATGGCCGATGGATTTATAGTTGCAAAGCAGGAAATTAAAAAGAGTGTCGGGTTATTATTGCTAGCAATAGTTACTATTATCATTTTTCTATCGCTCGCTAAACGTAGCATATGGTTTTTACGGGCCCTAGGCTCAGTTTATCCCAATAAAGACGTGATTTTGTATCTACCTATATGTGTTGCATTCTTTTAAATTGTCATCAATACCGTTAGGTTGCAAACCCGGCCAAGTGCGAGTCGGACGCGTACCATTATTTATAAAATATCACGTTTGGTGTATGTGTACCCCACTGAAATATTCATTTTATTCTATTTTAAGATCAGAAATACATCATCTGTGAAAATTTCAACTGTCTAGCTATTACGGTTCATGAGATACCGCCCGGTGACAGACAGATGGACAGTGGAGTCTTAGTATTTATAGGGTCCGTTTTTACCCTTTGGGTACGGCACCCTAAAAACTATATAGAACTAGTACAGTAAACTAGTAGGTTACTGTTAAAAATGAAAATACGACCTCCTGAACCGATTTACTCTTTATAAATTATTTTGTTTACTGTATAATTGTCAGGCTTGCGCTAAAATTGGCCTCTTGTCTAGTGACTACTAGAACAATGTTACTTTGCCCCGTCGTTACGACCTTCTGCGTCAACATACTCTTTATCAAGTAACCTGTATAATTGTCAGGGTTGCGCTAAAATCGGCCTCTTGTCTCGTGACTACTAATGAGAACAAATGTTACTTTGTCCTGTCGTAACGCCCTTCTGTGTCAGTATATTCTTTATCAAGTTACCTTTATAATTGTTAGGCTTGCGCTTAAATCAGCCTCTTGTCTCGTGACTACTAAAACAATGTTACTTTGCCCAGTTGTAACTACCTTCTGCGTCAATATACTCTTTATGAAGTAAACTGTATGATTGTCAGGGTTGCGCTAAAATTGGCCTCTTGTCTCGTGACTACTAGAACAATGTTACTTTGCCCCGTAGTTACGACCTTCTGCGTCAACATACTCTTTATCAAGTAACCTGTATAATTGTCAGGGTTGCGCTAAAATCGGCCTCTTGTCTCGTGACTACTAATGAGAACAAATGTTACTTTGTCCTGTCGTCATAACGCCCTTCTGTGTCAGTATATTCTTTATCAAGTTATCTTTATAATTGTCAGGCTTGCGCTTAAAACAGCCTCTTGTCTTGTGACTACTAAAACAATGTTACTTTGCCCAGTCGTAACTACCTTCTGCGTCAATATACTCTTTATGAAGTAACCTGTATGATTGTCAGGGTTGCGCTAAAATTGGCCTCTTGTCTCGTGACTACTAATGAGAACAATGTTACTTTGCCCAGTCGTAATGACCTTCTGCGTCAATATACTCTTTATCAAGTAACCTGTATAATTGTCAGGGTTGCGCTAAAATTGGCCTCTTGTCTCGTGACTACTAAAACAATGTTACTTTGCCCACTCGTAACTACCTTCTGCGTCAAAATACTCTTTGTCTAGTTACCTGTATAATTGTCAGGGTTGCGCTAAAATCGGCCTCTTGTCTCGTGACTACTAATGAGAACAATGTTACTTTGCCCCGTCGTTGTCTACTTTAACCAGTCTCCTAATTACACTGAGCAAAGAGATTATCTGTAATATGCTAAAATACAAAGTTAAGCAAACTTCCCCGGACTATCTACTTCTAATTGCTTTTCCAGGTAACTAAACAACTTGGATCAAATAACCTCAAGTTTAGGTTAGTATCTGAATTCAAAGCTTTGGATAAGACAATGCCTACAACTTTTGATAGATAAACTTTAATCGAGAATGGTATAATTTTTTTATTGTCTGTCGAGAACTTGTCGAGGATAGGGTAGTATTCAGGGAAAAATAGTACATTATGGTACTAGTGTGTAACATTGGTGATTACCGCCGCGGCGCCATTGAGACCCGAGCCGTAGGCAAGGGTCTTAAGAGAGCCAAGGACGGTAATCATCAATACACACGTGTATCATACGACGTTTTTCAACACACTTGTGAATAAAATAACAATAAAAACTCATTTTATTTAGTAGATAAAAGGTTTATTTAGAGAAACAATTAGTAAATGTGCAGTTAGTAAAATTATAATTAACTGTTTTTGATGACATAGCGGTCTCAACAGATAGATTATTTATTGAAATACTTCATGTTCTATGTAATTTGAGATGGCTCATTATTCGTGTAGGTAGGTGAAATCCAATCATTGGATGTACTTGGCGTTTCGTCAGTAGGAATCTTTTATAAATTTTTCAATATCGTCAGACGATTAAACCTTTGATTTCTTGCTTCTAAATCCATAGGATAGTCTCTTTAGATAAGCTTACAAATTGGAGTATGTTTTTAAGTCCACTCCATGCTTTGTTCGCACTGTACTTTTTAACATTGAGTATAAACACCACAAAGAGCTAGGTTTGTACTTAGAAGATAATTCTTTAAAGTACGCCATGAACACATTTTCTGAAAAAGAATGCGTATTCTTGCTGTTTTGCCATTTTATGAAATTTTGGTACGCTAATAGACATTTTTCCTTGGAGTTTTCAGGTAGTAAACTTTCTACAACGTTAAAGGCTTCACATCTTATATCGGGCGGTGTACAACATAAATCATTTACTTCTTACTAGTACTTGTAGACATTTTAATTAATAAATAACTATAATTTCAACAGTGAAAACGAGTTGTAAAAAATGTTTCGCTATGCCGGGAAAAATTTATCAGTTTTACTATGCGCGCGCATTGCGATTGGCCACAGACTAAAGAGATAAGGGTTTTTTTTTCGCGCATAAGATTTGCGCCTATTCTGCCATGTACAAAATGGGGAATTTAAAGTTTTCTTTTATTACAGAGAACACAAAGGTTATATTTGAGTGAAAGTTTTATTTATTATACACGTACGAGTTAAAATTATCTATTTAAATAAGAAGTTGCATGAAATGAGCAAGCAATAGGCACATTAATTTGTTTGTTCTATTGAATACGATCTTTTTTTTTAATAAAAACTTTTTTAATAAGAACAAAACAACTCAACGCAAGTACATAACAATTCCATGAATTCAAACAATAAAATTAAAAAAAAAATTGGTTGTTTGTAAAGTAGGTTTACGATCGAGATGTTTACGTGATAACGTCGTTTCACGGAATGACTGGCAGCGCTCGAGATGAGACGGGAGATCGGTCCGTCTCTCTCTCGTTATACCTGCGATCGCGCTCGTGAGGTTTTGGTGTGACACAAGTTTCTGAACATGTCACCCGACTAAAACGATTTTAAAGACGTTATCACGTCAAAATCTTTAACTCACTAGTGAGTTGTAGCAATGAAAAAGTCACAGTTTGATTATGGGTGTCATTATGTGCCTAATTGCGGTGACCATAGAGCCACTTTATGAGCAAGTGTGTTGAAAAATATTTTTTTGTCCTGATAAGAGAATAAAATGTCACAAAATAATGTCACTTGTCAGTGATCACATCCATTTAAAACGTGATTTTATATTTATTATTGCAGAAAAACTGAAACTAGCTAATTTTTAAACTAAGAACCAAACCAAAAATTGCTCTTTGATATCATCTATGAGGGTTCAAAAATACGACGAGATAAGCTAGGCAGTGCCTTGCGCTTTCGGCACTTCGGTGTCTCGTCAATGACACCTAAATTAATGGTTTTTCCACACAAAAACGATTAGGAACTCCGCGTTTGGCATGGCAAATGGCACCACTGACCTTTTTCTAAAAAGCCATGGACCCTAGGTGGCCTGTTAAATGTTATGCTGCTGAATAAGTTTTAAAATTAATAACTATATTTAAAAATAACTTCAAACATACATACATACATATTTTCACGCCCGTTTCCCATGGGGGTAGGCAGAGACTATGGGTTTCCACTTACTACGATCCTTGCAAACCTCTTTTGCTTCGTCAACATTTATTATTTTTATGCATATGCATGCTCTCCGGATATGGGTACTCCTTACATTTTCGAACATACCAACATATTGTACATCTAAACGCCAGATTGTATAAGTACTTCTTAGTTGCTGAATACAAGACAATATTGATATACTGAAAAAGTTTTATAATGACAATGCCAGTACAGAAAAGTTAATTCAAAGTTTTCATTGTGAAAAAGCAATATTTCGCATGAAAAAAGGACTTGCCGAAGACACTTTCAGACCTTGGAAAACGTCTTTAAAATTCGCTTTAATATTCGGGACGTTGGCGTTGAACTGAAGGTGACAGAAAATATAAATGATATTTTTTTAAGAAAAAAGAAACAACAAAGGCCTTGTGGCCACGTAGGAAAATTACTTTAATATTTTAGCGTCGATGAATATTGCGTATGTGATTTCTAAAAAAAATGTTCGGTGTTTGTTTGTTTTTTGTTGGCGTAACTGGCCAACACTACTGTCAGATTGAAGGACTGAGCTATCCCTATGGGGGATATTACATTGTCACATATCTCCGATCATTTAAATGATCATATATTTGATCCAATAAAATATCAAGGAGAAAATGAATCATATGTCTTACATTATCCAATAACATTGACGTATAGATCTATGATCCAAGATAAATGATAGTGTAAATATGCTCCTATATATAAGTCTAACAAAATATACTGAAACTATTTTAAGGCTAGGTTCAGTCTGTGATACTGAACAACTTTCCCCAATAAACATAAAACGAAAACGTTGTATATATGTGTTGATATGTACCATGTGTAAAACACATGGTACATATTTCCAGCAAGTTTGGTCAATGATACACTACGTTGCATAAAAATAATTATTGTAAATAGAAAAAAAAAACTGGTGGTTAAAGTTACTCTGTATAGGTATTAAGGGTGTTTCAGAAATAATCTTTTAAGAATACGTACAGTCTTTAATATTTTGCTCAGAAAATAAATATAAAAAGACTCGATCCGCTTATGTTCATCAAAGATTGACTTGTCTGACAGTCAGCTTTGTTTAGTACAAAGTTGGTGAAGTGCTTAGTCTGTCACTGCTTAGCAAAGTTTAGATTAAAAATCTTTGGGTGCTTGTTAGCGGAACAAAAGGTCAAAGGTTTAATGAGACTGAGACGCACTGCGACAGGACAAAAATGTACGAGGAATATTTAATTGGAAAAGTTCTACAATTCGTCGCGATTTTGGTTTATTACTAGTTTACTTCCTACTTATCTACTTCGGTCTCTGTCCATTTCATTTCATAATAAAATGTTGCTGTTTGCATATTATTGACCGAGCGAGCCAAGCGAGCGAAGCGTCTCAGTTTCGAGATTGGCCTAAAATTCTTTTGTCCGTCTGTCTGTCTGTCTGTCTGTCTGTCTGTCTGTCTGTCTGTCTGTTCTCGCCTACAGGTCGCATTTCTAAACCAATTCTCATGAAATTTTGTAAGCAGATTCAGCAACAACATAGAATTTTTTTGTCGAGCCAGTTTTTCAAAATTTTTCATAATGGCGTAAATATGGGGGTTTAAAATTTTAAAACTGTCATATATCCGCCATTTCAAAATATTTTCAAAAATTTCTATAGACTTTTTTGTTGTCATTATAAAAACGATTTTTTTTTATTTGAACAACTTTTTTGTCTGAACAACTTTTTTATACGTTATACTTAAACGGATTTAGGTGACTCGCGAAGTCTAGCTGACTGAGCCGTGACGGATATACAATACAAATCTTCTTACAAATTATACTAAAACTATTTAAGTGTGAATTTAGTCCGGGTTACTTAACAACTTTCTTAAAAATACATACACCCTGGGGTCCACGAAGTAATTTCTCTGAATAACTATTATGGTTATTATTTTGAGTTTCATAAGTAGTTCTTAAAAAAAAGGGTTTTGCTTATTTTACGATTAGTTTTTTTTTTCAGTCTTGTTTATTAGGCTTGTTTATTAAATTTAGAAATATTGTTAAGCGAATTTTCGTTCAATCGCTATCGCTGCTTGTTTGTGCTTCTGAAGTAGTATTAGTAATTATGCTACGAACTAATGAGAGATCAACAGCAACCAAAGCACGCGAAGTAGCTTTACGCAAAGAGTAAGAAACCAATGAGCAGCGGCATAGAGCCATGGCAATACAAATAAACATATATACGGAAACCCATTAATAGTTTTCTGGTGTTTCCAACAACGAACTGACTTTGTCTTTTGAAAAATGATGGGTCATTTTTCGGTAAAAGTCTACTGGTATAGAACTGAATTACAGCATCACGGTAGACCTCATATCCATGGCATTGTATGGTTGGAAGGTGCTTCTGACATTTCAGAGCTAGATCGAAAGTCGTTTAAAGAAAGGGCTGTGATTGCCAACTATTATGGAAATTTGGTCACAACCATGAAACCGCATATTGCTAAACCTGCACCGATAGTTCATCCAAATCAGGTACATTATTCTGAAATAATAATCGCGAGGTCTAAGTTCGTGGCGAACTACTAGTTCTAAGAAATATCGTTTTATGAAAAATACTTTAATTTTTTGTAAATAAGTGACTTTTTAATTAATAAAACAAAATATATAAAAATTTGTCTTTATATTTTGTTAAATTGTGTTATCAGTTGCATGGGCGTCAAAACTTTCTATGATTTAAAATCTTTGACTGCAGATCATTTATCGAACCAATCTATTTAGAGACTTACCGGGTCCCGTACTCTGTGTCGAATGATGCTAAAGCGTTGTAGCCGTCGTGTCCTTCGACTTGGTAGCTTTCGCCTCAATAAGTTTTCGCTCCAGTGTACCAAGCTGAAATATTTTCGCCACAATGTGCGTCGCTTCAGCATCATTCGAAACAGAGTATGGGACCCGACTTACCTTTTAAGTATCTATACATGTAGTACTTATTTATTTACTTATATATTCTTGTATATTCTAAATCCTTGACTTATATTGTTGCTAAAAATATTGTCGACTTTCGGTAATAATAAAAAGTAAAAACGAAATAAGACATTCATCTTATAACCTCATTCCAAATCCTCCCAACCATTACGTCAACTGTCATCTTCAGCGAACGATCCAAGTTATGGTCGTACCCGACGACTTCCCTAAAAAGTGCACTCAATAAAACGTGGCAATCGTAACCCGGATACGGAAACGTGGCAGTTGCAGGCTTTATTTTATAGTCTTTAATCCTCTAAAAAAGGCAAAGGGAGTAAAAAGTTTTATTAAGCGACTTCATAAAAGCTATACTTACAAAATTTTATTTGATGTATGCTAGCTCATTTAGGCTTCCAAAAAAGGTTATCAATTTGTCGGAATCTCGTTTTATGTATGTTCACCGATTATTTGAAGACACCTTGACCGATTTGGAAAATTCTTTTCAGGGCATACTTTTCAGATGGTCCTATAAAAGTTTTAATCAAAATCGGTTGTAGTTTAGGAGTGAAGTTGGTTTTTAGTTTTGAAAAATTATTTTTTGTCACACCGGAGGTCCCGAATTCGATCCGCGGTCAGGTCAAGACGAAAAATGATCTTTTACAGATTGACCTGGGTCTTGGGTAATTATAAATGCATTTGTTATAAAATATAGCATCGTTGAGTTAACCAACTTAAGTCTTGAACTGACTTTTGTTCTGGCTTAATCTGTCTGATTTGTCCGTATTTATTTTATTTTAAAGGGTATTCATGTAAGTTAGTTTTATAGTCACAGGTCTAGATCTAAATTTTAGATAAAACAATTTTCGGAAAATTGTGGAAAATTTATTTTAATTAATTAACCTTAAATGTTTTAGGCACACAAGAGTGACTTTGAAGTTGTTGTCAATGAATCAAGCATTCGCATGCAGAAAGCGTGATTTAAGTGGAACTTTCTTAGTTCCACTTAAAGATCAGACATCGAAATCTTTTTTTTTAGTTATTGAAACTAAACGGTTACTGATAGTAAGTGATACTATAATGGTGCTCAAGTTCTTTTTGATTGATCTTTTGATGTTTTTACCGCTCTGTTTGCAAGGACAATCCAGTGTTTGTGTAAATATAGATAACTG
Source organism: Acrobasis consociella (assembly GCA_963555685.1). Classification (NCBI taxonomy): domain Eukaryota; kingdom Metazoa; phylum Arthropoda; class Insecta; order Lepidoptera; family Pyralidae; genus Acrobasis; species Acrobasis consociella. The sequence goes on from OY743118.1 coordinate 5,075,958, forward strand.
AGTTTAATGATATCATACTTATTTGATCGGAATTTGGGACATTCGTGTGGGTACCTAAGTTTAAGAATTGGTAATAAATCCAGTAGACTAAACCAATAAAAGTTCGAACATGATCCAAATCGGTCAAAAATTGACAAGACGGTAGCAAGATTACCATTCTGGGCGTTTTTAATTTTCTATACTCCATTTGGCAAGGTATTTAAATAAATGTAAACAGTCTTGACATGTCTTTTTATTGAAATATACACTTTGTAAATCTATACCTTTGCAAATTATAAAGTAATTATGTAATTTATAATTTATGACAAAATTACTTTGTAGTTAGCAAAATTATTGATTTATACTGTGTATAATTCAATAAAAAGACATGTTAAGATTGTTTACATTTATTTAAATACCTAAACAAATGGAGTATAGCTGCCTATAAACTACTACCTGACGCTATCTACTTACTGTGTGTACAGTCAGCAGCAAAAAATTGACACGTAATAGGAATGTGGACAAAAAAATTGGCTCGTTAGATAAATTATTAAGAAGTATGGTATACGTATGGAAATCCTTAGGGGAGGCCTATGTCCAGCAGTGGATGTAATGCGGTTGAAATGATGATGATGATGGTATACGTATTTTTCTTTTCTCTCATCAGTAAATAATGACACCACGATCAGCTACGATTTTTAATCAAAGGTGACGTAAATAACCTCCGCTCCAAAACTTCGAAGCGCTGTATCTTTGTAAATGTTTACTTCAATATCTTTTATTTTTTCCGGATGATCTAGTTGACGGACTATATCTTATATCTTTAAACGAGCAATTCTTGTATAGTTATTTATATATTTATATATATATTTATATATTTCTGTGATCTCGGAAACGGCTCTAACGATTTCGCTGCAATTTGGTATATGGGGGTTTTCGGGGGTAAACAATCGATCTAGATTAGTCTTATGTTTGGGAAAACGCGTGTTTTCCGAGGTTTCATGAGTTTTTCTTTCCACGCAGAATATGGTCGCTAATTTCATCGCGCCGACCGCCTTGTTTTTAGCTCAGCGGTTAAGGATGCCGACCGCTAGAAAGAGTGTTACAGGTTCGAATCCCACTCGGTGACTTACTTTTGTTTTTTTTTTGTTTAAGTTTATGCATAATTTTTTATTTTGCATTGTTTTTAGACAAGTTTAAAAAAAAATAGTTAATGTTTGAAATGGTCGGTACTAAAATATATTTTTTTACCTAGTCCATATCCCTATAAAAGCATTGGCACAGTAAATACTTTAGGCGCCATATGTTTCTGCTGGCCGTACATTTCGAATACGAATAAAATTAGCAGTTTACAGAATTTAGTTACTTATATACTTATTTGCTAAATTAGTAGCATTTTCCTGCATAAAAGTGGTCGCCCAACTTTATATCTTCATCTACCAAAAAGTTCCGGAGGGATGCTAAATTGCGTGCTTCAAGGACATTAATTAAGACATAGGGGGACTTCACACAGTAAGTACTTGTTCGTAATGTTAAAATAAGTATATACTATCACGACTATACTCCCAAGCTGGTCTGGGAGAAATAAAAAAAAACTTAGAATGTACCAGCTGCTTCTCTTCCCATGCAGATCGTAAAAGCCGATCGAGGGAATGGGCAAAAATGCAAATCATGTTAACAGGCGATGCGACTAGCAACCCATCACTGTATTGATTGCTTTTCCATTTTCTCGCCCACCATGACGCTAAAAGTGGCTTTTGGGTCTTGCGGCCCTGGGCTCTGCATAGAACCCAAAAGCTCTGTCTGCCCCATTAGGGATAAAGACGTGATAGTATGTATGTTTGTATCACGACTTTATTTTTAATGGGATTTCTATATAACAGTAATGGGATTTCTGTTTTTCGTTGTGGTGGGGCCAGGACGAATGACACACCTTAGACCCCCTATGACACACACATAGAAAACATAAAGTATGTCAGGAAAATATATTTCCTCGTATAATAAAGTAGGCGATTTGACCGATAGAAACTTACGTAATAAGAATTACTTAGTTGCTTCGTTTTATAGGCTCAAAAGCGGGAGTAAACTTAGCCGTAAGTAACCATTTGACTTCAACAATTGTGCAACAATACAATGACGATTATTAAGAGATATTATGAATATTCTATGATAATAAAGATATATTTGAATTAAATTAAATAGGACTTATATAAGGGTGAGCGTGTAGGTGATTAAGTAATCAGAATAGTGACGGCTTGTTAGCCGCATCGCCTTCTGACGTGATCCATACGCGAAAAGAGGAGCAGCTGATATAGTTTACGCAATAAAGAAATAACATTTCTATTCACATCTACATAAAAGAGTCATTTTCAACGTGATGCTAGCATAAGCATATCTGCAATATAAATCTAGATTTATATTGCAGAAAAACTGATATTAAGAGCGCCATTTGACTCCAAGAACTATGACGTCATAAGTCTATATTTCATACAAATCCCGTAGTCACGTGACGACATTAGTCTAATTTTAATATCAGTTTAATTGCAAGTTGACGTTTTTGGAGAAAATGCTGCAGACAGTTTGTTGCCGCTTCTTCTGTACTTGCGCTTAAGAAGCGGCAGTAAACTGATCAACATTTGTCTTTTAATAAATCTAAAAAAATATAAAAAATTACAATTATCAAGTGATACAAATATCCAAAGATAAAAAAATGATTTTTGACTTTTGACTATAGAAAATGTTTGGAATTAGAAAAAAGTATTTGATTGAGTTGTTGGAAATTAGCTTATTACTTAAGGTCCACAGTCTACAGTGTATGGGCGCCTTTACCTGTTGTAAGTACCTTCAAACTGATGGGGCAGATTACCGCGGCTGCTGGTCGTTTGGCTTCAGCACCATCCGAGCGCAGCCTTAATTGGATAATTCCGAGGAATCCCCCTCTTTAGCGGATAGTTTCCTTTGCAGTTTAATCAAGAGCGGTGGTTGGGAACTGTTGGACTTCTTAACGTGATGAAAAAGGAGGCTGTATGCGAAGACTTTATACCTACCTATAGTTTAATATATATAGCAAAAGTTAGTTAGCTATACTTTGCTATAGCGTATTTTACTGAGAAAAAAGAAATTAAAACAGGAACAGACAAATAAAACTATCCTACTAATATTATAAACGACGCGAAAGTTTGTAAGTAAATTTGTGTTTGTAATGTTTGTTACCTACTCTTTCACGCGCAAAAGGCCGGACCAAGATTGATAAAATTTGGTACGCAGGAAGCTGACACCCTGGATTAAAACATAGGCTACTTTAGGCGCGGGTAACACCGCGGGACGCAGCTAGTACTAAAATATAAAAAGCTATAGCCGAAGATTTATTTTTATAAATATACGACTTTGAAGACTTTACGTAAACTTGAAATCATTGAATGAAGATGAGTTGGGCTACATCTGTCAGCATGGAACAGCACTTTTCTATGCTGCTATCTTTTTTTATCGCTCAGAATCGTCATTAACTAGAGCGAGAGGGAGCGACGACGGAATGTTATAGCACCGGCCGTGCTATAGCGTTCCGTCGCTCTCTCGCTCTGGCAAATGACAGTTCTGAGCAACAGAAAAGGATACCAGCATTACTGCTGAGGATGCAACCGGGAAAATTCGCTCGAATGATGATGTTCAGATTTTTTTGTTCGGTACGGTCGTATCACATTTTTCAGAGTCCATTAATACAAGTAAACTACGCTATAAGGCGACGAGACGAGACAGATTGTCGTCATTTGTCAATCGTCCATCAGATATTTAAATAAATTGCGTGTAATGTTCTGCTAAAAGCGTAAGTTATGGACTTTCACTTTGGAGTTTTATGGTAAGCTGATCTCGTGAATCTCTTCCATGGTGGTCTGTGAGATTGGAAATAACTTAATATTTACCAGGGTGTTAATGCGAATCATCTTAATAGATCACGCTAGGATTCCATCACAATTTTCCACTTGTTCAATATCATCATCACACTAAAAGTTACCTTTGAGACTTGCGGACCTGGAGTCTGTTTACTTGAAGCCGCAAGACCCAAAATGGCAAATATTGAAAATATAGTCATTTACAGCTTTCCATATTCTATATTTTTATAATTACTAAATGTGCAAACAATATTAACAAATAATAATACAATAAGCATAATATAAAATTGAAACTCTGGTTTTCACTATCTACTTGCTTCTATATCAACTTTACTAACAGAATTTTATAAACTCTTTAGAAATATAAATTAGGCGGATAAAAAAAGTACATTCCTTTGAGAGACAAAACAATCTTTAGAGTACAGAATTATTTAAGCTGTTTAGAAAAGTAAATTAGACGAGTAGTACATTCCTTTGAAAGACAGAATCGTTTACCTCACCACAACCTGTATGTTTAGGCCCTTGAGGCAGTTTAGGAAACTGTGGCCCATCGTAAGGAGTTCCACTTTATTATTTGAGAAGATAACAAACACAGATTCCCGAGTTGTTTCATTTTGTTGTTTTTAAACATTTGCCTTAATTTGATATTTACTTGCGGTCGGGATATAAAATAGGTATCCGTAGCTTTTCCTTAAAATAAATAAGAATTTAAATTTAAATAAACGTTACACTTTATGTGTAGTACATTATAATTAGATATTATATATATAATTATTATGTATGTTAGTTATAAGGTATTTATAATATGGGTCTCTGGCATTGTACAAAATTTGTAAGTACAATGCTATTGCCTGAAATAAAGGAATTTATTTATTATTATTATTTTGTATCTCCTTTGAGAATCACGGGTCTTTTCACCCCGGTCCTTTGAGAGGCTTGCGTGGGGATACAGATCCAACACGTAGAGGCCCTTTGGAGAAGTTGTTGTCATGTGGCGCTCCCGCCAAAACCTATTCCTGGATATACCTATGAAAGGTGTACCCTTGAATAGGTTTTGGCAGAAGAAAAATCTATTGCATGTAAAAGGAAAAGGTTTAAGGGTTATGGAATGAATTTGGGATGGACTGATACTGGGTTATTGCAACAGAAACGTCACCTGCCATAATCATGATTACTGACTATAATAGGCAGGTGGTGGCTTGCCGCCCACTAGATGGGCCCCTCAAACGCACCGACAGTAGTTGCCGGCAAAGGAGCAACACCGGTGCGAGCGACTCAGGGGTGTCGAGAGGTGTGCTGCGCTTTCTCCGAAGTTACTCGCGTCGTTATGCCCTTTAACACTTCCACCCCTGGAGCAACAGCTCTAACGACTCCTCTCTGCACAGCCAATTAAGGCAATGCAGAGCTGAGAGCCCTGCGAGCCCTCTTGGGTGTCCACCCCGACCGATGAAGACGCGTCGGGGACGAGGGATCTAACCGGCTCTCTGGAGCACTCGGGTCCGTGGTGTCGTTACTCACCAACAGCTCGCCACAAGCTGCCCTTATTATTATTATTATTAAACTTATTACGTGTAAATATACTTGCAAATATGGAATACTAACTCAACGATACTATATTTTATAACAAATACATATATTGATAAACATCCAAGACCCAGGAAAAATTGAAAAAGGCCATGTTCTAACTTGCCCTGGCTGGGGATCGAACCCAGGACCTTCGGGTTGGCGGTCTAGCGTGTTGACCATTACGCCACGGAGGTCGTCGATTGCGGGAATGTACACCAACTTTTAATGAACAAGCACTATTGATGAAATACATATTGATATGTGTGTGTGTAATAAATAGTGCACGTCTTTATCCACAATGAGGTCGACAGAGCCCAGGGCCGCAAGACTCAAAGTCTACTCTGAGTGTGTTGGTGCCTATTTATCAAAATACCAAATACAGGAATATTTGCAAAATAGCCTGATTCCTCTGACTTATACGATAATATTATATTTGAAATCATTGAGCCAAGAACAATGGGCCGTCTTGTTGCTATAATGTTACATACTATTGCATTCATAAAAAACACTAATATTTTCTTACATATTTTCATTATTTTTGTGAATTTTGAATTATCATTTTGTTCGAGCTTTTGGAAACAGATTTTCCCCGAATGATAAATCCTAAAGGGAAATAAAAACGCAAAGAAAAACTGTTTGGGCAGGGCTGGAGTGAAATCCGAAGGGTCGGCATGGGATTCTCAATGTGGGGTAGAATGAAAACCCTTTTAAAACATTATTTGTAAGTAGGTACTTACTTATAACTATAATTTTATTATCATTTAATGTAGCAGCTTAGATGATTTAATGATTCTCACGATCATTCTGTTGTTTGTAACGCAAACATTACTTAACAGATTGAAATAAAATAATATTTTGCATGTAAATCTCTTTATTATCTGGATTAACATGTAGGATACTTCTTATGCCGAAAATTTGTGGGATTCCGAGTGATTCATCAATCAAATATTTTTTCAAAGAATAAGTTCTAATATTTTTTTTTATATATAAGAAGTTTGGGACTATTTGGGAAGGCCGTGATTGAAAGTGATGTTGAATAAGTAGTAGTGTATTTAAGAAAATTTAATGTGTATATATAATTATTTTTCGTTATAAGTAGTTATAAAAAGAAAAATAAATACATATTTATTTCTTAAAATTAATGGAGGTCTGGAGGGGGAGGCCTTTACTAAACGGTGGGAACACTATAGGCTGATAAAGGAAAAGTAGTGTAATAAATAAGCGGTGATTATTTATTGCACTTTAAGTGTATTGCACATTAAGTCTTGAACAATTCTCAACACAGCCTTCAGTACTACTAATGAATTCTGTGACACCGCTGAAGCAAAAGTTTGGGAAGCGCTGGTGCGGCGGAAATGTCGTAGTTAGCAAATGCAAGCCATTAATCAAGGGCTAAAGGCGTGAAACTGAGCGGGGAGGGCCACACGACTAGCGGAACAGACCGTCCCGCGCAATATGCGTCTACTTTCCCGGTCCCTGCACCTTTCTCTGTCACCAATCTTAGCATGTTTATTGTTGCATCCTTTGTCGTACCGCTTCAGAGCCAGAGAGTACACGTTTTTGCTTTTTTCTGTACTTTTTGATTCCGGGTCGAATTAGCTATATGTGCACATCATAATAAAAACTATCTCGTGTGGTTTCTGGCAGAGTAGAATAGGACCACTCCAAGTCGCAGTCGTAGAAGACGACTTAGGAAATACAAGCTAAACAAAGCTTATAAACATCATGAGACCTCTCCAACCCGTCTGACCAGCGTGGAAAGTAGGCCATGTACTCTGGCTGCTCGGGCCAATTATGGCTCTGGTAGTATAGAGAGGGTTGTGCTCCTGCAGTGGAGACTAAAAAGACCAGATGATGATGATGATAAACCTGACCAATGTTTGGTCACGGCTTCTGCTCGATCATTTGCCCTAATTGAGGTCTTGCACTGTGCAGTGTGTAGGAGATTTTGGGCAGGACAATAAGTAGGTCATTGACTGGACAGGCTTTTTAACCGACTCTCGAAAAAGGAGGAGATTATTAATACTTCGCGATCTTCTTTTTTACCTATTATTAAAAGTGCATACTTATTAGCTAGTCCTGGACAAAGTTGCAGGACAAGGCTGCACCAATTGGCCATTTTTAAATCTTTAAGGAAGGCCTACCTCTAGCAGAGTACTTCATGTGGCTGAAGTACTAAATGATTTTCAACTTTGGCCATTCAAAACATTATCACCGTTAGAGTATTTTTTTCTGTTTTCGTGGCCCCACCAGTTTCCGGGTCTGAAATCCCTCACGCTGCAACTGACGCGCAAAAATTCCTAAGTATCTATCTCAAAGTTGCAGACAGGCATGATTTATATATCTTTATTTTATCATTAGCTGTATATGCTATATATAAGTAGCGTTACTCGTCATCAGTAGTGCCTTCGCCAAATGTTTTTTTTTTCTTTTCTTGGTTATGGCGGTCAAACTTCGTTGAAGCTTATTTTGCCAGTGTCTAGTAATATCTCTTCTTTATTCATAATCCTAAACCTTTAACTATACAATCAAAGGTTGGTATAGGTCCTTTGATTGCTTTACGGAAGCTTCTGGCGACAAATCTATACGAGTCCACTGGTTTTCATAGCCGATTGAGTGGCGGACGGCGCCCAAAGACGCCCACCGCAGTCCGCAAATAAATATCACTACAACTGCACTATGACTGTCCACTTTAAACATTTCACATATTGTCCATGAGAATGAGCATTTATAACACCAAACTACACCAATTTCGTATTATAAAGTCCACTAGAATCAATTTGCAAAACAATTTAAAGCAAACTCCAACTGGACCCCTTGACTTCCCGCCAAAAAATCCATTTATTTTATAAGTTTATTTAAAAAAAAAAACACCAGTACATTTCATATACATACTCATTCAACACACGCATTTAGGTACACTCTCTTTTACAAATTAACCAACTACGAATCAACTAATTCCCCCCGCCCCCTCTACGTCTCTATTCTTCTTCTCTCTGCTCTTTGTCAAGATGGCCGAAACTTAAAATTTAACCACGCGACGCGCTCTGAAATAAATTTCAAAAACTGTTTAAAGACTAGTGAGAGAAAGTATAATTCGTGTAAGTGAGTGCTTGTAACCAACCCCCTTTCGAAGACTGTTGACTTTGAATTTGACCTGATTTTGTTCGAGCACAAGGAAAAACCAGCGCAGAGAAATCCTTTCATCTTGTATGGCCAGGTAACCTTCTTTCCTTTCTCGCTCGTCGAAGTAGTACTACTAGTAGGGAAGATCAGATAAACTTAAATATGTCTGTCTGTCTATTAAGTTAGCCAAATTAGACAACTTAAAACAACCTTAGATTGTCAAAGCCGGCCCGGTGTCCTAAAACTCCGATTGTCAAGAACACTATTTAGTGATGAGTAGCGGGTAGCGGTAGTTCAGTTACTTATCACTAAATAGATATAACTTATATCCATAGCGCTGTCTAAAATTTGCTAGAGAAAGCCCTGACTTTCAAGCATTAATCCCCATTTTCATCAAAAATAGCTAAGAACTACCGCAAGAGAACTTGCTTTCACGTAAAAAAGCCGTATCGAAATCGGTCATCCGTGTGAGCGCTACGATGCCACAGACTGTCAGACACGTCTCTTTCTTGTTAAAAATATCATCTCATCTCATCTTTAGGTCTTTTAAGTCTCCACTGCAGGAGCATGACCCTCTTTGTACTACCAGAGCCATACTTGTCCAGAGCAGCCAGAGGTTAAAAATAGACACAAACGAATTGAAAATGTGTTCCAAATCGCTTTTGAGTCGGTCAAAAAAGAGAAGAATTCTCGAAACTGGAGCTATCTGCCAAAAGTTATTAGCTACCATTCATCCTATTCGTTGCCATCAATCCCGCTAACAGATTGAGTTTGAATTGCTGACTCGATTCAGTTGAATTATTGAGATCGAAAGTCTTCAGTCAGCATTGGACCTATTCGTAAATCGTCGTACTATTAAGCCTTCTCAGGATGTTTTAAAGGATTCGTGCGTCTGTCTATCCGTCCGTCTATCACAGTCAATTTGATCCGAATCTACTGGACCAAATCAGGTGAAATTTGGTAGCATGGTGTAATCTTATGACCCAAACCAGATGTGCAAATTAAACAAATATTTTTTAATAAGGGTCCTTTATGGGGGACAATAGGGAAATTAAAAAAAAAGTTTTGCGAACCTTAATGTGTCATATATCAAAAGTTATGAGGAACTTAAACACATTTTTGTTATTGTTGTAAAATAAATAGTTTTGATTTTATTATTTTATTTATTATACTAACATATTACATAAATAAATACAAAAGAACATTATAAGACATTTACATAAACCACTGAGGTTTGTAGTGAAATGTTTAGAGTTATTCTACGTCCAATGAAGAAAGACGAAAATAGACTATTAGTCCCGATAGACGAAACTACTGAGTCTAAAATTTTATTAAAAATAATTGGTCAAGTGCGTGTCGGGCCACGCGCAGTGTAGGGTTCCGTAGTTCCGAATGCCAACTTTGAGTTTATGCCACTTTAAACGTTTTAAAACGAATTATCTATTGAATTTTTGAATTTGTATGAAATTACTTTTTCCGAGTACATTTTATAAGTTGATCGCCTATAACTTTTTAATTTGTGTACCCTACTTAGCTCTGATAGTTTTCCTTTAAACTACATTATATATACTATAGCTGTGAATTTTTTCACGTGGCTATATATAACCGTTTAGCAGATAGAGGGGGGGGACACTTGCCTCCAACAAAATTTTTCACTTTAAACCCAAATATTTCAGAAACGGATCCCTAAATCCAAAAATAGTTTTAACAAACTTACAATGTTTTTGAAAAACCTAATCAACGAGACCCCACACAATGTGTTTGTCGAGAAAAAAAATATTGACTACCTCTTTACTTGTATGGCAGCTAACCTAAAAAAAAATATTTTTCCAGATTTTATTTTACGACTTTTTTGCCATGATTAATATACATATCCATACCAAATTACAGCTTTCTAGAACTTGTAGTTTCTAAGTAGGACCGCGGACAGACAGACAGACAGACAGACAGACATGGCAAAACTATAAGGGTTCCTTGTTTACTACGGAACCCTAAAAAAGATACAAATGTAGTTCATTGCTTGTAGATACAGGATAGATTGAAACAGGAAAAGCTATAAGAATTCTATCAATTGAAAATAAACTGGTAAACTCAATATAATACGTTAGTTTTAAAAACACCACTAGACAGCGCTAGTAGTAATTAACTCGCGTCTTACTGTGACGATTTCAAATGTGATTGTCTTTGGCATTATACCGAACCCTCTCTACGCGAGTTCAACTCGCGTTTGGCTGGTTACTTCTAGAAGTCTTAGAGGGACTTACGAGTAGATATCTAAAAATTACATGTTGACCTGTGCCTTCATGATTTTTCTAGAAGCAATCAATTACTTATTAAACTTGTACTTATTGTATGATCAATCATCTGTCATCAATAGGTGTCTATATACATAATTATCGTTGTTGGTGATTGATCGTCCAAGTCCAAATTCTGAACCTAGAATTTGTACCATAAATCAACGTGATCGGCGACAAAATCGAGGCTATCCGTAAATCATAGGTTATAGGTGTAACTGAAAGAAATGTGATATTTAGGTTTTAAGGGTCCTCCCCGCGCTAACGACCTTGAAAACACAAAAAAATTAATTTCTCTTTCTGTAAGTGAGATTATCAGAAACCCTCGTACAACTTTTTAGCTAGTATCCTTAAGTTTCATTAGAACCTCGAAAATCATTGAAATAAAATACCCTGAATTTTCCTTTGCAAAAAATACTAAAAACGGCCATTTTTGACTCTTTTTGTAAAGGTTTCTAAACCGGATAGTATTTCAATGACTTTCGAGGTTCTAATGAAACTTCAGGATACTAGCTAAAAAGTTGTACGAGGGTTTCTAATAATCTCACTTACAGAAAGAGATATTAATTTTTTTGTGTTTTCAAGGTCGCTAGCGCAAGGAGGAGCCTTAACTAATAATTAAGCATTCCTATTTAGCAATTCCAAAAAATAATTTATTTAAGCAATTGATTTTTTTAAATTTTGTATTGATGTACTGAATTAAATCCTTAATTCTCAGATGATTCGATTTTTTTACATGTTCGTAGCACATTTTATTTTCCAAGTAAATACATTCATGAATAGTCATATAATAGATCTATTCATGAATGTATTCAGCACCATCGCATTAGGCATAATACGTTTATTTCGGACAAATTAATCAATAAAGTTTTAGTAACATTGTTCTTACTTACTGTTAGTATGTGTACACGCGGTTTACAATCGCATGCAGTTGGGTCTAGTGTCTTAAAATGGGCCCACCTACCCTGCCAGCAATGACGGTGAGGAGGCTGTTAGAACTGTAGTAGATCCTACGCATCAGGGAGGCCACCCTCTTTCTTATTATGGCTTGGAAAGTATCCATCTGGGCCTTTGCAATATTACTTGATAAGTGCTTGTAAGATATTAAAATAAATAACAGTACTTGGAAAATACGTATGTAGAAAATTGTACACAAGCAATAGTCCTTTTGAGATTGAAAGTCGTTTTGCGAACGGCTTCAATGTGGCCTAAACTCGTAATTTGTTACCAATTGTTAGCAAATTGGGCTCTATATAGAAAAATCTAGAGATTTTTCTCAAAAAGAAGATAAATGTTATTTTCCGAATAATTCCGAATTAATGCTATTGGTCATGAGATTAGAGAAATATATCTTCTGACAAGAATTTAGTAGAGCACATCAATCAAGAATTGAGGTTTTTCTACAAAAAGATATCACTTAAAAACATAAAAACTTTGTTCATTTAAAAAAAGGATTTCTTTCTTCTTCATTAAATTAATCGAGATTTTAAAATATTTATATCACTTGATAATTATTGCAAATTTTTCTTTGTATGTGAATTCTTTATTAAAATAATTTAAAATGTATTTCGTCAAAATATAAATAAATATAAAGGGACAAATTCCACTGATTGAGCTAGCCACAAAGTAAGTTCGAGACTTGTGTTATGGGATACTAACTCAACGATACTATATTTTATAACAAATACATATATAGATAAACATCTAAGACCCAGGACAATTTTAAAAAGACAATTTTCCAAATTGCCCTGACCGGGGATTGAACCCAGGACCTCTGCGTGACGGACTAGCATATTGACTACTACGCCATCGTCATATATAAATATACATACACTACTTCGAAATATTGATCAAAAAGGCCACCAGCCCTACCGAATAAAACATTTTTCCTTTACAAAATAAAATGTTTCAGTTCAATTAATTATTTTGCATAATTCAAAATCAACACAAACAATCCTGTAACAGCTGTTGTTCCCCATAAAAAATGAAACAATTTTGAAATTTCATTAAAACAGGGCTGCCACAAACTCAAGATCAAAGGGCGGAGCCTGTGGCGGCGACTTATAAAACAGTACCTATTTGCTTTGTAAATGTTTTATTTCGTCGTATTCGAGGGTTTTGGGTAAAATTGCGCCGAGGACACGAATACAGAACAGGGTTATTGGTAGGGTTGTCACAAATATTTTTTTAACAACTTCGATAAAAGAAAAAGTTTGTCTTGTCTTGTCTGCGAATTTGAATGTAAAGGTATTTGTTTTTTTTTAATTTATATTCCCCGATTACTCAAAGATGCCTAGAACAATTTAGATAATTCTTTAAATGTATTTTCAAGTATGTAAATAGAAATTTAATCTAAATCGGTCGTGTAGTTTATTGATGAAGTCGGTTTAGATTTTTTTTAAATTATAACAATAGTGCATCTCTGAATTTTAGGAAGGGTAGGTACTGAAGGGTTACATTTTTAAGAGCCAAATTGACCCGAGTTGAATAGCCTTAAACCTCTTGATAATGGAACTACTGCGACTCACATTTTGTTCTGGTTGCATTAGTACCATCAATAAAAATATATAATGTTACAGATGTGACTTCGTTAGTTACAATAGTACCATGGGATAAATTTAAATGGTACTAGTGAGAATGAACCCCTTAAAAGGTAATAAATATTGAAATTAAGCTAGCCCCAAGGTATACTCGAGCCTTGACTTCAAAATACATACACACGTAGATATTACACATACACACTATCTCGTCTTTATCCCTAATGCCTAAGCAAACAGAGCACAGGGTCGCAAGAATCACAAGAGAAAAAAGCCACTTTTAAGTCGAGAAGAAAATAGTTTGGGACAAAACCACAAATTTGGGAACCCTAGTTATTGGTAGGCCAAACAAACCGAAAGGGTATTCATCCGCAGGGTTAAACACTAGTTCGGCTATTCTAGACGTGACGAAGCTTCACATAAATTGTAGAAATATTTTTTGCGAAAATCTAAGGCGAAAATAGACCTTTTTAAAAAGCTTTCAACATCATTCTCATTATGCCTTCTTCTGAGTTCTTTATATTGCTTTTTATAATATTCAAGATACATATTTTGTACTTCCTTGCTGGTCTAAGAGAAAAGAAAGCTGCTTCTCTTCCCGCGAAGATCGTAGAAGTTGATTGAGGGATAAAGTCGGTTTATAGTTTTGAAAAATTATTTCAACGTCCCATCATGACGCTATTAAGTGCGTTCGAGTGTTCTGGCCCTCTGGGCTCTGTCTGCGCTTAGAAGCTAAACTCAAAATGCTAAAAAAAAGCAATAGGGGCGACGACAGTGTCAATAAAGTATTATTCTAAATAGTCCGTCTTTTAGATTATCCAAATAATAACGGATCCATATTTTTCAGTTTATCAAAAAAGTAAAAATTTACAAAGATACCGAGTATCTAAGTTTCAGAGTGGGGCTTGCAAATCACCACTATGTAAAAATTTAACTAGCGCGCGAAAAATGCTCTGTATCTTCTTAAATTTTTATTTCTTAGTGAAAAAAAAAGTACATGCAGAATATTTTTTGATAATCTAATCAATAGGATGGGACAAAAATATTTCTCCAGTCGTCAAGCTTATTAAAAGCTAAACTTCAACATTTCCCAGAATCAGAATACTATCAACATATAAAAAGAATATTCGATGGCACGGTAACATTGATCGCTCAATTTATCCTAGATAGGCAATCTTCAGCCCATATTCAGCAGTAAACTCGATTTGTCGTTAAATCGGCCAGTTTTTATAGCGCTGGAAAATTGCATTGGTTACTGCGGGCATACTATAGCGAGTTGTATGAGTTTCTCGATAGAAATCGTCAGTACAGGAGCGGATAAAAGTGAATTTACTGCCATACAATGCTATATTTTTATAGGTTTTTTTAGGCATTCAAGATGCACAAAGAACTCAAACTAAATAATGAAATAAGCAATGGTGACAAGATACCACGTGAGCGGGGATTAAACCAGTGACCTTAGTTTTTATAAGAATCACTTTGTCTGGGAACATTATAATGAACATTATATATATTATTATATAGGAACATTATAATATATATTATTTTGTCGTGTGGTTTCCGGCAGTGTAAGTTAGGGCCACTCCAAGTCCTCCCGTGGATGTTGTAGAAGGCGATTTAGGGAATTCAAGCTAAACAAAGCTTACAAACATCAGTGAGACCTCTCCAAACCGTCTGGCCAGCGAAGAGAGTGTAGCCCAAGTCCTATAGCTGCTGAGGCCAAGTATGGCTCTGGTAGTACAAAGAGGGTCGTGCTCCTGCAGTGGAGACTAAATACTTGATGATGATATGTATTATTTGAGAATGAATAAAGACTAATCACCTAAAGTAATCAACTAAGTTGTGAAGTAATTTTTAAAAAGATCTGATTCGCAATCATATTCGAGGAATAGCCTCTAGGAGAAGCTTTCTCTAATCAGATTTTAAAATAAGTTCTTACTCATTTAGATATTTACAAAAATCCTATTGACCTTCATTTTCAAGTGATGTCACAATGAAGATTTTTTTGAGTAATGTTGGCAATTTCCACTTTCAGTACTGTACTGATGCGCCATTTTTGAAACGCGGTGTTACCTAAACGACTGGTTTTTCCATACAAAAACCGTTCGTTTAGTGACTACACGTTTCGAAAATGGCATCACTGTATTATATGTCACTGTCACTGTCATCTATCAACACAACAACTTGACAACAACCAACTTATTGACGGTAATTTATACAGTAGACATTGACAGTTGACAGTTTTTTTTACTGCAGGCATAGGAAAAATGTAAATTTCGATTAATTTGTGTCGTCACTTCCGGTGTAATGTTTAAAATTAAATAAAAAATCCTAATAACACATAGATTTTTTTATTAAAATTAGTTTCTTAAAATTTACTATATTTTCGATTAAAGGCACCTTTATTTCTTTATATTTAGTTGACTACCCAATCAAAATAAAAACATAATTGTAGTAAGCTCTTATTTAAATCGGGGATACACCGCAAGCAAGCCACAAATATCCCTCATTCACCCGACAGCGAAGCCGAGAGTAATGTATTCGCGGTGGCCAGCGGGCTTCGTGATTCCATATACATAATTGATAGGTTCCTTAGAGTCTTTGAAGCGAATTTATGACCTTAGAGATGAACCACCATGATACGAAATCAGTATTTTGCTCTCTGTACATTTTAATGGCTGGTTTGGTTGTACTGCAAAGTGCATTATGTATGATGACTGGAAAAATATTTTTGGACTATCGGTTAGATTAAAATACTACACTGACAAGAACCTAGTTCTGAAATTTATTGATTACTAGCCGAAGCCCGCGACTTCGTTCGCGTGGACTTTATGTCTCTGGAAAATGCTCATCAGGCTGAGCAACTTTTACTAAGGCGGCATTTTTATATCTCTTATAGTTTAGCTGGACCATTGTGGTACTGCATCAGGCGTTCCATTTTCCAAAATCATTTATACCCTATGTGTTGCCCAGGCTTAATAGCTATATAACAAAAAAAGTTTCATTTGAATCCGTCCAGTATTTCCGGAGATTAGCGTGTACAAACAGACAAACAGACAAACAGACAAACAGACAAACAGACAAACAGAGAGACATTTTTTTTAAAATTCTTACTCTATTACTACGTCTCCATCGCCCCCAATATTTCTTTTGGAAGTATATTTAATGTACAGACACACTTTTTTTACTGTTTTATTATATGTATAGATTAGCTGGTGCCCGCGACTTCGTCTGCGCAGGATTATCACACAATATCTTTATAAATTGTAGCCTATGTGTTATTCTGATGTATAAGCTATATTATTTTAAGTTTCATTAAAATGCATTCAGTAGGTCTTACGTGAAAGAGTAACAAACATCCATCCATACATACATACTTTCGCGTTTATAATATTAGTAGGATGATGGTTAGATTATTGAAAAATATTACACTTATTTTTACTTTTCTTTGAGAAACAAAAGTTGATGAAGATACAGCGCCTGAGTACAGCGCATTTAAATTTCGCATGACGTCACGGCTAAGTACGATTTTTATATATAGCGGTGACGTCGCAGCCCCTTACTCCGGAACTTAGATGCCCCCTATTTTTGTGAATTTATACTTTTTTGATTAACTGGATATAATAATTTTTATCATATGTTTTAATTTGAAAAATATATGTTTATTATCTTTGTATAATCTAAAAGACGGACTAATTAGAATAATACTTTTTACAGACCCTGTCGTCAACCTGTTATTAGCTACTAACTACTACTACTAACTACAAATAAATTTTTCCGTCAAACAATACAACACAATGTTTTTTTAGAAATTACTTCTTTTTTCCGGTTTTTCTCTGCATAGAACCGCAAGACCCAAAATGCTCTGTCTGCCCCATTAGGGATAAAGACGTGATAGTATGTGTGTATGTATGTTCTTAGCAAGATACTGACTTAGAATGTGGAGCGTAGCATCTCGTCATAGTTTATCTCAGAAAACTTTGTTAGTTTAATCATTTAATGCCTATTTTATGTTACCGCATCAAGTTAGTTTGTTATTGAAAATTCACCTTCGTTAGCTTATTTTATGAAACATATAAGGTAAATACTCGTAGGTAGGTACTTACTATTTATTGGCGCATACAGTGTAGTATTTATTAGTACTATTGAATTTTAATACAGCACCTAGTCCCTACAATGTATTAAATAAAATAGCTCGTCGTGTCAGGGTATTCATTTTGAAATACAAATACAGATACATTTTCACGTCTATATCCCTGACGGGGCAGACAGAGCCCAGGGCCGTAAGACCCAAAGGCCACGCTTAGCGTGATAGTGGGCATTAAGATGGAAAAGAACTCAAAATAGTGATGGGTTGCTAGCCGCATCGCCTATTATAGTTAGGGAGGCGAGGTAGCTAAATGGCGTAATTCAACGGCGCCTTCGAGACCTATCAAAATCGAAAGATAAAATAATTTCGAAAAGAAAAGCTCGTATGGTAAAAACCATTTTAGCGGTGGGTTTGGCGTGTACGGTTTTTCAAAAATGTTAAAAAAAACAGTTACTTGGGCATTCTCGAGCGCGTCAGATATTCATACTACGTATGCCCCAAGTGCCTCTGATAACAACGGTATACTAATCTGCCGGTTTGCGTGGTGGGGGTAGGCATATGAAGTAGTCAAAAATGCAAAAAAAAAAATACTCGAGCGCGTCAGATTTTTGGAAGGGGTGTTAAGTAGGCCCCAAGGAAGCTCCCTTTAAAAAAACTGACGATTTCGGCGTGACGATAAGTTACGATAAATTTTTGAAAATGAAAAAAAAAAAAGTTTTTTTGAAATACTCGAGCGCGTTACATTTTCATAGGGGAGGTTTATCTCGGTATCCTAAAAGCATATTTTTTTAATCTGACAAAAAAGTTGGTGGGTTCTCTTAATCTGACCGAAAAAGGTTTTTTGGTTTCTTTTTTTTCCTTTCTTTCTCCTTGATAAAACGGGGAATTTAAGAATGACAATAAAGCGATAGATACAACCAACGTAAATGTTTATTTAAACTTTTTTTTTTGTAAAATGTATCGTTCGCGACTTATATGCCGCAACGCGTTCTTAGGAAGACGAAATGGCCCCTCCACACTTTCGGTCATGCGGAAACCAGCAGATTTTGTATTTTTAGTAAGTTTTAGATTATATTCTTCAAAATAAAAAATAAAAAAATCGCGCTCGGGAATGCCGGATTAACGTTTTTTTTTTACAAGTTCGCGACCCTATAACTCGGCGGCGTCAAGGACTTATCGTCAGATTAGTTAAATTTAGTCTTTAAACACTAAAATCAACCCCCAATATCTTAATCTGACGCGCTCGAGTATTTCAGACTATCGATTTTTTTTTACTAATCTGATCGTCTATCCTATGCGCGCGTCACTACATATAGAGCTAAATACTTTACAAGGTTGTTCTATTAGGTCTAAGGTATCTCTCATATCTTAAACTGCCACGCTCGAGTATTGCAGAAAATTCCCCTATTCGCCTCCCTAACTATTACCATAATTGAAATCCCGCCCATTCCCTCGATCTGCGCGGACAGAGAAGCAGCTGGTACATTCTAAGTTTTTTCTTTTCTCCCAGACCAGCATGGAAGGAAGCATCATTTTGAAATAAAAAGTAAAACTTAGTAATAGAAGATATATTATGTAGTTGTTCCATTTTATTAATTTGTCAGTTCAGTTAGTTCATTTGATATAATTATCCCATAATAAAACCAACTTCATCCACTACGCAACCGATTTTGATAAAATTTCTAAGGGACCAAGATTTTGATAGACTCGCAAGTATACCCAAAAACAAACAAAAAAGAATTTTCTAAATTGGTCCAGGTGTCTTCGAATAATTGTTGAACATAAAATAAGAGTATTGATAACCTCCTCCTTTTTTGGAAGTCAATAAAATAAAATATATATGATTAATCGATTGGTTAGACAAAAAAAATCTTTCAACGAGTCACAACCAGTTGATTGGTTTAGTTGCTCGGAGTGGAAGGACAGAAATGTTGAAATGTTACAGACAGGTAAAAAACATATCTTTCTTCTAAAGAAAGAGAGGATTGTTAGTGCCGATACGCGTCGCGAGTAGTTATTTGCAAAAAAGAAATCTGTATTAAAAAATGAGATTAATCAAAATTGGCCTATTATTAAGGCCCTCCCTTAACTATAGGCCAATTTTGATTTTTTTATATGTTGTTGATATATTAGAGGGGGGGGGGGGGACGTTATCGCTTTTTGTATGGAAATTTACAGCTACACAAACCTCTTAAATTCAACTCACCTAATGCATTGTCCCGATAGGGTTTTGCTACAAATTAAACTGTCCAAGTGAACTGCAATAGAACTGCATTCCTAGGACCTCGTTTATCTTCACTAGTGACTAATAACACTTCGTTTGGGTCTTGTACTAGGATAAGATCTTCAACGTTTGTTGGTACTTTGTTGCTCCTGTTATTTGAAATAAATTATTTAAAAAGAGATATAATTCAAAATTTTGTTTTTGATTAGGCCCTAGATAATCCTTCAAATTAAGAATTCTCTTACCCTAGACATTTACATACAAACGTAGTCTACCTTTTTTTTTTGAAACCAAATGTCAGATTTCGGTAAACATTTTTATTAAATTATATATATTTTTATGAAATTGCAATTATCTGAGGTTATAATTAATTTCCGACATTAAAATTATCAACTGGAAAGAAAATATAAGGATGTAAAAGTTTCCCATACTGATGGTTAATAATGATATCATTTCAGCCGTACAACGTCCACTGCCGGACTTTCTGGCTGGACCAAGCCTCTCCAAAAGATTTCCAAAATGACCGATCTAGAGCGGTTTGTATCTAGCGCCTTCCAGCGACCTCGGTCAGGTCATCAGACCACCTTGTGGGTGGGTGAAAAAAAATGATATCTCACACTATATTCAATTCAAGTTCACATTTTTATTGTGGGAAACCAATTATTACCCTAGATAAATCTTTGAAATTACAAAATTTTGCTAAAATCGGGTATGTCGTTTCGAAATAAAATACGTTTTATACGTGTTACGTATGGAAAACTATAGTTTGGTCTAGGGTGAGGGGACTCTTAACTACTGTTTACAGTTTAAAGTGAGAACGTGAAGCTTTTCTTCGCACGTTAGCCGCAAGTGGCCGTTTTGCGTAAATGTGCGTATAGAAAAGCTTCACGTTCCCACTTTAAACTGTAAACAGTAGTTCATCAAAAATAGTTTGAAGGATTATCTAGGGTTTGATCAAGACATCATTTTTAATTATGTCCGTTTCTTTAAGAATAATTTATATTTAAACGGGGGTAGGACTGGACCCCTAAAAATTCAGTTAGCCCCACAATTAAATATGCATCACAAATGTTTGTATGCCTTGTAGAATTTTAAATATCAATCCTCCTTGGGAATACAGTTGTACGATATGTTTGTGCCTCCTTTAGTCGCCTTTTACGACATTCAAAGGAACAGATGGAGTGATCCTATTGAAGAGAAGTCACTCGTAAATTTCGTACTCGTAAAAACAGGAGAGTAGACAAAATGTTAAATCATTCGTACATTTTTTTCAGAATCTCAAAAACAGTAGAGTAGCCCAAACGTTTTAACAACCAATGCTTCTTCGTTATTAATAAATCGAGAGAGATAGACATCATCGGAATCCTATTGGTTGTCAAAACAAATGTAAACTTCGCTTATCTTGGTTGAAGGCTCGGCCGTAGTCTCATTCGGAAAATGTTCGACCTACATTTGATCCGATTTTCACATGTTACAACCATGTGACCAAAAAATCCGCAGAATATTACCGAGATCGGTCGCAGATAACAAACAGACGGGCAATGACGTGGGTCGTATTAGGGCGAAGACAATGGCTGCATAAGAACGACTTTTTGCGGTCCATTTGTGTTATGGTAATCGAGGGGACGCAATCCTAATATTTCTCGCTTGTCTTTGACATCTCGTTAATTAAATTTTGAGAATAATAAAAGAAGAATTATCAAAACATATTATCACTAGCTTTAACCCGCGGCTTCGCTCGCGTAATATTATGAGAGTGGAAAAGATGTAGTGTAAAATTATACGCGTATTATTATGAGAGTGGAGAATAAGTAGTGGTTTTCTAAAAGGCCAGGCCAACTTTCAACAGGCGTACCTTGAATGCGGCGTTTCCATTCCTTACTTTAGGTGTTCCATGTGTAATAATGGGGGATTTCGGAATACAATACTTAATGTTTTCGCGAAATTATCTCTTTGACAAAGTTGGAAAAAAGCAGTTAATGTGGTTTTGGGAGGTGATGAAATTCTTTCCTGAAAATTACTATCATTAAAGAAAACACGCTCTCCGTTTTCTAAGTGAACAGCTAGATGAGTGACAGTTGGGTGTCTTTCGTGTAAAGGAAAACCAAAAAGCATTAACATATTATCATTTAAGAACCAAAATATACCAGAATATATAATACGACTAAATCAATACATGGCACCATGCCCCGTAAACGACGTTTAGAGTTTTAAATTTAGTTTTAGGGTAAATCCTTAAATATAGAGGGGACGCAGTGCAAGAAAAACGTATATACATACATACATACTATCACATCTTTATCCCTAATGGGGCAGACAGAGCATTTTGGGTCTTGCGGTTCTATGCAGAGCCCAGGGCCGCAAGATCCAAAAGCCACTTTTAGCGTCATGGTGGGTGAGAAGATGGAAAAGCAATCAATACAGTGTGGGTTGACATGATTTGCATTTTCGCCCATTCCCTCGATCGGCTTTTACGATCTGCGTGGGATGAGAAGCAGCTGGTACATTCTAAGTTTTTTTTTATTTCTCCCAGACCAGCATGGGAGTTCGTATATATATATATATAAAGAACTGGGAAAACGTATATATATAAAGGATAGTACATGCAGATTTATCACGTCTTTGACGTCCGTGGGCCAGTGGTCAAGGCGTTAGCTTTGTGATCCGGATCCGGAAATTCGATTCGAATCCCACTAGAACAAGCATACTTTGTGAAAAGTTGTTTCCAGTCTGGTCAGGATATCAAGCTTGGATCACCTGATTATCTGAAAACAAATGTTTTTCCGTGATTCGAAAGAGACGTATAAAGTAGGTCCCGGTCGGCATCTAGCGTTTGCTCAAACCTATCCTATCCTATATATCCTATCCAAGTCAAACGGCAGTCGCTCTGTGTAAAAACCCAGTAACCTCGTCAAATCACCTAGGTTACAAGGTCTCCCATGCTGGTCTGGGAGAAATAAAAAAAACTTGGAATGTACCAGCTGCTTCTCTTCCCACGCAGATCGTAAAAGCCGATCGAGGGAATGGGCAAAAATGCAAATCATGTTAACAGGCGATGCGGCTAGCAACCCATCACTGTATTGATTGCTTTTCCATCTTCTCGCCCACCATGACGCTAAAAGTGGCTTTTGGGTCTTGCGGCCCTAGGCTCTGCATAGAACCGGAAGACCCAAAATGCTCTGTCTGCCCCATTAGAGGTAAAGACGTGATAGTATGTATGTATGTATGTACAAGGTTTACAAAGTCTTTATCCTCACAGGGTAGACAGAACGTGGAAAAAAAGAATCGGAAATAAATAACTAAATACTTAAAATCTACTTGCATATTGGTCTGGAAGAAAAAAAAAACTAAGAATGTACCAGCTGCTTCTTTTTCTGCACAGATAGTTAAAGCCAATTAAGGGAACGGGCGAGAATATATTAATATCTAGCTGTTCCCGTGGGCTTCACGCCCCGTAGAAATTTCAGGATAAAAACTATCCTATGTTCTCTTCTCTGGGTATCAAACAAATCCATAAAAAATTTAATCTAAACAGGTTTAATGGTTGAAGCGTGAAGTGGAACAAACAATTATACAAACTCACTTTTGCAATTTAAATATTAGTAAGGAAGTAAGGATATTAATAGGCGATGCGGCTAGCAACTCATCACTATTTTAATAATCCTTTTTCCATCTTCACACCCAGCATCACGCTAAAAGTGCTCTTGGGCTCTGTCTAACCAGTATGGAATAATTACGTGATAAAAGATAATGTATCTGTTATTTGAAATCAAGACTAGATAGATAAGTGTCTTACAAACTATACTACGGGGATTAGTCTGCCGTCTCTCTGCGGATGGAAGGAACGTTTGAATACTATACTAGATAAACGACGTTCTGTCACACCGAAGTAAACATTTTGTTTGGGGAGTAGGTATATATATAAGATGTAACAAAATATACTGAAACTATTTTAAGGGTAAATTCAGGCCATGATACTGAAGAACTTTCCACAAGGAATACGTATCGAAATACGAAAAATATTTTTTGCCTCCCATACAAGTTGACCGATCAGTTGATCCAAATTTGTATAGATTTTTTTTCAAGAATTCACCATTAAAATAGTTACAGTATATTTTGTTATACCTTATGTATATATAGTTAATAAGCATGTATACTCACTACGACTTATAAAATATACATAGTATAAACATATTACAGGCTCGACAAGATTTGATCAAAACAAATTTGAAGACATATTTCGGCTCCAACAATCCGCCATGTTATTTTTTTTATATTTTTGATATATACTTAGCGTCATTCTTAAAATTACAACAACACCATAACCGTCGCAATCTACCATATATTCTACAAAAATCTATACATATAATAAAACAGTAAAAAAAATGTGTCTGTACATTAAATATATTTCCAAAAAAAATATTGGGGGCGATGGAGACGTAGTAATAGAGTAAGAATTGAAAAAAATATGTCTGTTTGTCTATTTGTCTGTCTGTTTGTACACGCTAATCTCCGGAAATACTGGACGGATTCGAATGAAACATTTTTTGTTATATAGCTATTAAGCCTGGGCAACATATAGGGTATAAATGATTATACATATAATAAAACATTAAAAAAAGTGTGTCTGTACATTAAATATATTTCCAAAAAAAATATTGGGGGCTATGGAGACGTAGTAATAGAGTAAGAATTTAAAAAAAATATGTCTGTCTGTTTGTCTGTTTGTCTGTCTGTTTGTCTGTTTGTCTGTTTGTCGGTTTGTCTGTTTGTCTGTATGTCTGTTTGTCTGTTTGTCTGTTTGTACAAGCTAATCTATTAAGCCTGGGCAACATATAGGGTATAAATGATTTTGGAAAATGAAACGCCTGATGCAGAACCATAATGGTCCAGCTAAACTATAAGAGATATAAAAATGCCGCCTTAGTTGAGTTGTTGTAGAAAAGTTGTTCAGCCTGATGAGCATTTTCCAGAGACATAAAGTCCACGCGAACGAAGTCGCGGGCTTCGGCTAGTGTACAAATAAACATATTATTACAAGATGTGCGCGAAAAACATAACCTTCCTTTAGCCGTCAGGTAAATATACAGGGCACGAAAGGGCTACCTACGTCTCGTGTAAAAATGTGGTTCAACCATGCCTTTTACTTAATTACAGCATTTACAGCTAATAATGCAATACAGCTGGCAGGTCACGTACAAGAAAAATGCACCAGCAATTTGCTGTAATTAGCTGTTATAATTGCAACACCGCAGCTTACAAAGCTTTTATAAGTGCTTTCGTGGAGCTTGATTTCTTATGTTTTCTTTTTATCATACATACCAACAAAAGTTACTCGTATTTATCGTTCTCGCAATAACGTTGATGTTTTATTTAAACATGCTGTTCGGCGTTGTAGATTTTTCGCACAATGCTGGTCACTAAGAAATTCTTAATAAGAAAAAGTTGTATGGAACATCACTTTTCGCCGCCATTTTGTTGTATATTTTATTGTTTTATGCTGATTTTATTCTATCTATTTTCTACAAGTTTATCTATTTTACAAGTTTATCTATTTGACAAGTTAATCTATTTTACAAGTTAATCTATTTGGCAAGTTAATCTATTTTACAAGTTAATCTATTTGACAAGTTAATCTATTTTACAAGTTAATCTATTTGACAAGTTAATCTATTTTACAAGTTAATCTATTTTACAAGTTAATCTATTTGACAAGTTAATCTATTTTACAAGTTAATCTATTTGACAAGTTAATCTATTTGACAAGTTAATCTATTTGACAAGTTAATCTATTTTACAAGTTTATCTATTTGACAAGTTTATCTATTTTACAAGTTAATCTATTTGACAAGTTAATCTATTTGACAAGTTAATCTATTTGACAAGTTAATCTATTTGACAAGTTAATCTATTTTACAAGTTAATCTATTTGACAAGTTAATCTATTTGACAAGTTAATCTATTTGACAAGTTAATCTATTTGACAAGTTAATCTATTTTACAAGTTAATCTATTTGACAAGTTAATCTATTTTACAAGTTAATCTATTTGACAAGGTAATCTATTTTACAAGTTAATCTATTTGACAAGTTAATCTATTTGACAAGTTAATCTATTTTACAAGTTTATCTATTTGTCAAGTTTATCTATTTTACAAGTTAATCTATTTGACAAGTTAATCTATTTGACAAGTTAATCTATTTGACAAGTTAATCTATTTTGACAAGTTAATCTATTTGACAAGTTAATCTATTTGACAAGTTAATCTATTTTACAAGTTTATCTATTTGTCAAGTTTATCTATTTTACAAGTTAATCTATTTGACAAGTTAATCTATTTGACAAGTTAATCTATTTGACAAGTTAATCTATTTTACAAGTTAATCTATTTGACAAGTTAATCTATTTGACAAGTTAATCTATTTGACAAGTTAATCTATTTGACAAGTTAATCTATTTTACAAGTTAATCTATTTGACAAGTTAATCTATTTGACAAGTTAATCTATTTTACAAGTTTATCTATTTGTCAAGTTTATCTATTTTACAAGTTAATCTATTTGACAAGTTAATCTATTTGACAAGTTAATCTATTTGACAAGTTAATCTATTTTGACAAGTTAATCTATTTGACATTTGACAAGTTAATCTATTTTACAAGTTAATCTATTTGACAAGTTAATCTATTTGACAAGTTAATCTATTTTACAAGTTTATCTATTTGTCAAGTTTATCTATTTTACAAGTTAATCTATTTGACAAGTTAATCTATTTGACAAGTTAATCTATTTGACAAGTTAATCTATTTTACAAGTTTATCTATTTTACAAGTTAATCTGTTTTACAAGTTAATCTATTTTACCAGTTCATCTATATTCCACAACTATTTCAGTACGTAAGTACTTATTTGTGATTCTAGTAGACTTGTAAGTTTTACACTTATGAAACTTTATTTTGTATTAATTTAAGTAGGTATAAAGGCTATAGGCTAGGTCTAGAAAAATTCGTGCCTTAGTTGAAAATGTTCGTGATGAAAATATGTTTCGAGTGCTAGGTAACAAGAAACAAAATGAAATCATGAAAATTAATAACATAGATATACATATTATATTTCAAAACTTTTGTTCTATTGGTGTAAATGCTGAAGCAATGAACTAGAGTGAACGAAACCAGGACCTGGAACAAACGACGTTCATAAATATCGCGTCACACTTTGCACTTCAAGAGTTGCTCACTTGTGTTGAGTTGAGTGTTTATTGCTGAGAAATGCTTACTGGTTATATTTCTTTCTTTATTTCAGATATTAAAAGAGTTTTCATATAATAAACATTAAGGCATGTATCGATAACTTTATTGAATATTTTTTACTTGAGATTCTGATTTTTGGTATTTTACAGACAAACATGAACTGAGATCGTAGTATCGTTGAGTTAGTATCCCATAACACAAGTCTCGAACTCGAACTTTGGGGCTAGCTCAATCAGTGTAATTTGTCCCTATATATTTAAAAAAAAGAGATAAGTATTTGCTAAAAGTATGGATGTAAGGATGTATTTGTATATACTAGCCTACATTTTATGTTTATTATTCCCAGATACTATAAGATTGTTCAAAATGAACAAAAATACTAAAATGTTCAAAAGGTACATACATGTATAATTTGTACAGGATTACTTAATATATGCTCACATTAGAGTTAATTATCATCATCATCAGACAAAAAGACCATCAGGTCTTTTTGTCTTCACTGCAGTAGCACGACCCTCTCGGAACTACCAGAGCCATACTTGGCCAAAGCAGGAGGACTTGGCCTATATCTCCTCGCTGGAAAGACATTAGAGTTAAAGCACAGATTGCTAATAAGTTACTTAGTAAGTTAAAGTCAGAAATATTTTTATTCAGAAATGACTCCCAAAGCATACATTATTTCAGCCGTTATCGCTAGAGTCGCGTTCTTATTAAATGTCGCCCGCTATAATTTCACAAACATTTGTTTAGGACGAGCGCGGCCACAAAACACAATGAATTCATTATTTCGCAAAATATAAGAGTGCAGTGTATAACTTTGTTGACTCGGGTTAAGCGAGCTGTGTTGACGAAATTGCATAAAGGTTAAAATGTAAAGCTTGTTTCGTATAAAAATATTTTTAGGAATTTTAAACTGAGTCTCTTGAACTGGCTATTAGGAAATATATATCGCAGTTGGATTGAATGATGCAGAAAAATATCGTAAAGAAACCTGCAAACTAGTTGACTAGTATGAGTAAATGTCTGTTGTCACTAGATAACAGTCATTGACCTCAGTTTGACATACAGTTTTAGCTATTAATACTTATAATAATTAGAAAATGTAAGCTATTCAAAGCTTATAAACATTAATGAGACCTCTCCAACCCGTCTGGTCAGCGTTGAGAGTGTAGGCCAAAGTCCTCTTGCTGCTCTGGCCAAGTATGGCTCTGGTAGTACAGAGAGGGTTGTGCTCTTGCAGTGGAGACAAAAATACCTGATGATGATAGCTTTTAACACTCTAGGTATAAGAAAATAAAGAAGCTAAGGAACTAGGATCGCGGTAGGTAAAAGTAAATGTAATGTAATAAATACGCATGTAAGTATCTATGTTGTAAAAAAAGTACATTAAGTAAGCAGGCAAATCTCTATTTTCAAAGGTTAAATACTGACATTTGACTTCCAAGATTATTTCTATTGTATTGTAACACTTCAAAGCCCTCTTGTCGCAAATGGTCACGAATGTTATGACTTAAACATGACTATCGATTCAATCGGATGTCGCCTGCTATTTCAGGCCATTCTGAAAAGTGGTTGTAAAGCCTTGTTATATTTATATTTACGTGTAGTGACCTGAATATTATGTGAATTGGCTTTATAGTGTAGAAATAACTGCCTCCGTGGTGTAGTGGTTAGAGCGTTCGGCTCATACCCGGAGGTCGCGGGTTCGATTCCCGGCGGGGGCAACGACTTTGTGATGTTGTCCTAGTTTGGTTAGGACATTTCAGGCTGATCACCTGATTGTCTGATAAGTAAGATGATCCGTGCTTCGGAGGGCACGTTAAGCCGTCGGTCCCGGTCACTGTCTTTGAGATTGGTCGTTACACAAAACCATGTCAGAGGCCTTTAAGGCGGTTTAAAAACTCTGACACGAGTGTTAGTCACAAACACACACGATAGAAGAAGAAGTGTAGAATTTATTTCAGTCCACTAGTTTTCAATTAGGAAATCAAAGTTACTTTTTAATACGCTTTTCAGGGTTCCGTAGCCAAATGGTAAAAACGTTTTTACCAATTGGGTGACTGATGACAGACATGTCCGTTTGACTGTCACCAGGCTGTATTTCATGAACCGTGATAGCTAGACAGTTAAAATTTTCACAGATTATGTTCTGTATTTATGTCCAGCATGGGACTTTTTAATTTTTAAAAACAAAATGAAATATATATTTAATTTAGGGCTCCCATATTGGTGCGCAACTCG
This sequence comes from Acrobasis consociella, assembly GCA_963555685.1. NCBI lineage: Eukaryota > Metazoa > Arthropoda > Insecta > Lepidoptera > Pyralidae > Acrobasis > Acrobasis consociella. Next base: position 5,105,152 of record OY743118.1, read on the forward strand.
CACTTAGCCGGTTATTATTTTAGCTTCACCTTTAAGTTTGTATGTTTGTAACGGAATCTTCAAACGCGACTTTTACCTACTTCAAAACGTCAGATTAATTTAAAATTGCAAATGCACACCAATCAAGTCCGCTCTAATGTTTTCGCGAATGTAAAAAGCAACACATGCATCTTTAATTTTTCTTGAGCCTGTCAGATGTTGGCAAGCGCATGAAGGCCTCTTACATAGCTATGTATACAAGAGACCCATGTTCTAAATATTAATAAATTTTAACATAAAAAACCGATAAATGTAAGTTGATTAACAAATCGTTATAAATACTCATACATCGGACTCTCTTCTTCTTACAGTACCGAAAGTACTTACAAGGTTTTCCACCCAGTCGTTGCGAGATATGGGGAAAGTTTCCTCACCTTGAAAATTAAACTTGGCGACAACATATAAAACTTTCAGAAGTGGAGTTCGCATAGGTAAAGTAGCCTACTATATTACTGTATCATAAAACATTGTTTTAAAAACATATTTCAATATTTGAATTAAGTGTATCAAACTATGAAGGGAATTTTTTTAGGGCTTCGTACCCAAAGAAAAACGGGACCCTATTAATAAGTCTACCTGTCCGTTTGTCTGTCTGTCTATTTATTACAAACCGTGATAGACATAGACAGTTAAAATTGAGTAGTCTAATGTATAATTATAGTTTAGTTTAATTTATATATTTTTGAATTTACTATATTTTATTTAATTTTTATCATGAATTAATACTGTTTAGTTGTTGAAATTTTTACAAATACTAAAAACAGAATAAAATAAACCCATACAACAAACGTGATTTTTTATAGATAATGGTACGGAACCTTTCGTGGGCAAGTCCGACTCGCACTTGGCAGGTTATTTTATTGCTCTTTCGCTCCAGTTTCTTATCAGATTACACTGACCGCAGTTTTTATTGCAGTTGTGCAATATCTCTGTTGAATATGAATTATTTGGTGAATTAATAACTTTATGATTTCACATCACTTGAGAGCTGTGACATTTATACAAACGACGCGACAGCATTATAACATTACAATACAATGCAATACAATACAATACAATACAATACAATACAATACAATACAATACAATACAACACTGAAAATCCCTCTCCCTGAAGGTCTCAGGGCGGGACTTCAGCAAAACTACAACCTTAATAGGTTGAGAAAAAGAAAAACAATACAATACAATACAATATAAATTTATTGCATCATGATAAAAAAAAATTACAACAACAACAAGAAACAATATAGGCACAAAAGCGGACTTATCGCTATAAATACAACATTATAACATTGTCTTGTTAAATTTCTATAGTTTCGTGTTTTATGTTTTGGTGTTCCTTTGGCAATCGTTTAGGGTACCTGGGGTTTGACAGGACTTTGTATTGTTCTGTCTACAATTTATAAGTATTACTTTTGAACAAACTTTGCACAACATTTTCGTGTTTCAATACCTTCCAACTTATAATAAAGAGTAAACTTGACTGGGTTTCTTAGAAGAATTTTCCATTATACGTTGCGTCTCACAGAGAAAGGTCAGTGGCGGGTTAAAAGATATATATTTTATTAAAAAAATGAATGTTTTAAGTTTGACGGTTATATCTGTCGGTCTGCCTGTCTGTCTGTTCGTCTGTCTCATGTTGGCATAGTAGCGCTCGAACGGATATACCGATTTTGAGGCGGTTTTTCTTACGTGTAAGCAAGTTCCCTTCCGATGATTCTTAGCTATGTTTAATAAAAATCATTTTAATGTCATTGGGGGTTTACGCTTGAAAGTCAGGACTTTCTCTAGCAAATAATAAATGGTGGTACGGATATTAAGTCGTATCGGTACTTCCGCTACACATCACTAGATGGCGTTCTTAACAGTCGGGGATTTTTAATTTGCCTAGCAAATAAACTGGTTCAAGTTGCTCGTTCAACATCCAACTTGGGTCCTTTATCTGTTTATAGACTGTCTGGAAGTCTATAAATAGGTCTGTGGTCAAGTGTCAGTTTCTCTGCTGGAGCAATGAAGTCTGAGGTTAAGGCCTATTCTATTTCCAGAGGTCCAACCTCCTTGCTTAGTCCAAGCATCTTCCACGACACTAGGATAAGCGAGTAGAGTTGTGGAGCCCATAAAGCTGTGTCGGCTTATAAGTCTAGTCAAGTCACTAGATGGATAGTTATAAAGCAAGCACTACACTTGTTATCATCATCAGATCTTTTTAGTCTCCACTGCAGGAGGACGACCCTCTCTGTACTACCAAAGCCATACTTGGCTAGAGTAGCCAGAGGGTTTAACCAACACTCTCCACGCTGGCCAGACGGGTTGGAGAGGTTGATGTTCATAAGCTTTGTTTAGTTTGTATTTCCTAAGTCGCCTTCTATTCTACGACATCCACGGTAGGACTTGGAGTGGTCCTATTCTACTCTGCCGGAAACCATACGACAATCCTATATGTGGCAAAACATTTGTTATACTCAGACCTAAATAGGAATTTAAAATAAAGTTTTGCTTTTACAGCGCTTTCGTTGTGTAGTTGTTATGAACATGGAAATACCTGAAAAGAGCAAATGGGAAGTAATAATGAAAAGCTGAGTAAGCTGGTTTAGAAAAGCTCTGCAATTTAATAAACCTTTGAGCGAAGTCTTTATACATACATACATATTATCTTTATACATGATGGGGCAGACAGAGAATTTTAGATCTTGGCTCTAAGTAGACAGAGCACTGGGCCGCAAGAATTTAAGGTCAGTTTTAGCGTGACGGTGGGAAAGGAATCAATAAATGATGGGTTGCTAGCCGCAGCGACTATTAACGTGTTTCGCATTTTGGCATTTAGTACCTTATTATGGAGTGTAACGAGTTGCTTTGGAAGTAGGGGTTTAATATTATAATTATGGAAGTAATACGCCATATCTTTATTCATTAGTACATTTACCAATCAAAATATAAATTACAATTATAAAAACAGTCGCTTATAAATTAAATATTTCTGCCAACTCACCACATCGAGTCAACGTACCCAATATTCTGGCAGCATCCCTTGCTGGTGAGCACAAAAGCTACCAACCCTCGGGTCACCAGTAACCTAGCTGAGACGCGTTGTGATGTCCTTGAAAAACAACTTAGTTAGCCCTAAGGACCCATTGTCTCCTCCTCTTTACTGCGAAGTAATAATTTAATTTAGCGAATGATTAAATGTCATGTCTGACATAGCATAAATCCACGCGAATGACTTATATAATAATGTAGCACTCGTAATTTAATTTTGAAATAGATATTTAGATAAAATGCCTTATAGTGTGAGTCAAACTAAGTGGATTCTGAAATAGATCCTAATTTTGTAATAATGCAACGCAATAGCTTTAAAATATTTATTTTTAATCGCCTTCTTTACACCATTTGGAAGGAAAGGGGGTGTTATAGCGGGGACTATGAATGACCCAGTGCAAACTTTTCCTCCAACCCGACAAGACTTGGGGAGGAACACCCCAAGTGCTTAGTCTATAACTTGCTCTGACAGTATTTTTTTTGGGGTTGTCAAAGAAATTGTGGGCTCACGCACGTTGATTAAATTTTATTATCAAATTTGTTATTATTTTAATGGAGAGTTGTTGTCAAACATATATCGTTTCTGGAACTAAATAGTTTACACGCGTAGCGCTTTTATTTCCAATGATTATAGTGGTTGCCTTTGTTTCCGGCTGATCAGAATAGGGCCACTCCAAGTCCTCCCGTGGGTGAACAAAGCTTAAACATCAATGAGACCTCTACAACCCGTCTGGCCAGCGTGGAGAGTGTAGGTCAAAGTCCTCTGGGTGCTCTGGCCAAGTATGGCTCTGGTAATACAGAGGGTCGTGCTCCTGCAGTGATGTGTGATGAACCTGAGTAGTAAATGAAGATGATAGTAAGCGACGCCGTCGATGTTGGGAAAGGCTTTGCCGCTCGCTATATTGTTAACATTTAGTATTCTCTACTGTCACAACACGGCAAATCATAGATAAGAATATACGGCAAAATGGCGGGAAATCTGCTTGCCTAACCAAGATTTTTTATGTAAATATAAATAGGGGGGACGACAGGGTCAGAAAAGTATGATTGTAATTAGTCTGTCTTTTAGATTATCCGAAAATAATGGACCCGTATTTTTCTGTTTACCAAAAAAGTAAAAATTTACAAATTCACATAAGATACGGAGCGTCAAAGTTCCGGAGTGGGGGCTTGCGACGTCACACTTAGTAAAAATCGTACCTAGCCGTGACGTCACGCGAAATTTATATGCGCTGAATCTTTGTCATTTTTGGTTTCTCAGAGAAAAGAAAAACTACGTGTAAAGTATTTTTTAATAATCTAACCGATGGAGTAACAATATTTTTCCATATGCCTATTGTCGATATAACTTAACGTTACAAAATAACGTTATAATTCTGAGAATGGGCAATCTGTCAGTCTAGACGTTAAACATAGGGCGACCCCTGTCGCATATCTTGACATGTCTGTTTCAATAACTCCCACTCATGCTATTGAAGGCTGTTGTGATATGTCGCGTACATTTGATACATTTTAATTTTTTTTTTGTTACGCCATACCTATCGATTAAGATGTTTTATATAGGTTAAATAATTATATAAAGGTCTAACGAAATACAATGAAACTATTTTAAGGGTGAATTCTGTCAATGTAACTGAACAACTTTCCTCAAGGAACATATATCGAAATATGAAAAATATACCACCCATAAAATAGTTTCAGTGTAATTTTTTTAGACCTTATACACGCTGACTTTTCATTGGTTTTGGAAAAAAAATGTCATATAGTAAATTAATTCCTCTACCCATATAAGTAATCCAAATTTCTGTATGTCATAAGATAAAAAAGTTTCGTAAATGACTTTCGATCGAGACCACGTAGTTATGCCGGCCAAAACAGCTGCGTGGATGTCGATGACCTCCGCCGGCCGGCGGGCGTTATATGGCGGCGGTACTACTAATTGATCTCACAATTTTGCTTTCGAGTTTTAGTCAACATTTTTAGTTTCTGAATTTTTATTTTGACTAGCTAATAAGATCTTACTAACGATGCCTATGAAGTGGCCTTCGGCTTCAGAACCAATGAAAATTACCGTGTATAAAAGATAAATGTTTGGAATGTAAAATGTTAAATTATCCGAGCAAGGTTGCATACTACGAGGTAGGTACTGCTGTTGTATCACGCATTTTCGTCGGGATTTTTGCCAGGCATATTAAAAAAACCCCTTCAATGGATTAAACATAAACGATATCTAGTGATGGGAGGAGGAAGTAAATAGTAGAATTAATATCTTTCTTATTCTTTGACACGCAAACTACAAAACCCCGAATTTCAAGCGGTAACTTAATAATTTTTTAATGGCAAAACTTCTACTGCAAAATTTTCACAGAAACATTGCTAAGAACCACCCCAAGAAAACTTGCTTTTACGTAAAAAAATACGCATCGAAATTGGTCCATCCGTTCGAGCACTAAGATGCTACAGACAGACAGATAGACAGACATTATCGTCAAACTCATAACACCCGTCTTTACTTTCGGGGGTTAATAAAAAAACAATAGACAATAAACGGCAAGATTGAGTGCAACTAACCGTATAAAAGTTATTTGGACAATACGTGACAAACTTGTTAAAAGGGGAACTCCTTTTAGTTCATTGTTTTTTCTCTATTGGACGCTTTTCCGAGGCCAATGTCTATTTCAGGACGCTACACTTGTGAAATAAGCAAAGAACTGAATACAATATACACTAGCACGTCTTTATTCCTAAATGGGGCAGACGCAGCATTTTATCTCTTAGGCCCAGACTCTACCAAAGGTTAGAAGGGGAGACGAGAAGATATGTTTTTCAACAAAGGTGTATCCACCAAAGCTGGGCGGAGATGCTGACTGGACCGCACCGGAGATGTGTGACCTAGCAGCGCAGGGCTGTCAGATGTAAATTTTTTTAAATATTGTTAATAGACGTCAGAATTGTATTCGCGAGGTCTAAGTTCGTGAAGAACTACTAGTGAATATAAGTATGTATTTCCTAAAACAACCGAACCATAACATTAGATTAAGACCTCTACACATAGCATTCTTCTTCTTTGCGTGTCGATGGTTTATTTGTTTTAGTTTATATTCTATCAGCTCAAAATTGAGCTACTCTGACGGCGTCATCAGTAGCCACATATAAGTCGTCCAGGGTGTAGGTAGTAGCAGGATACAGGAAGCCCGGGGCAGGAAAGCAGGTGCGTCATAGTTTGTGGGAAGAAGCCACACAGCTATCAGTCATCTTCCACCTGGACAAAAGCTCTCCACAGAAGACATAACATTAGCAGTTTCGCTCATTCCTACGATCAGTTTTTGCGATCTGCGCTGAAAAGAGAAGCTGCTGAAACATTCTGAGTTTTTCTTTTCTCCCAGACCAGCATGAAAGTCGAATCAAGAATCACACTTTGTAAAAAAATACACATCTGACAAAAACCGTTCGATACAAATTACTTCTATAAACTGGCAATTATTGGTCTTTTACTTCATGATTTTTTTATTGCGCTATTGTTAGTTTTCTTTAACCTTTGCAACGTGTACCTAAACCAGTTAGAAATAGAGTTTGCGTTGGCTGGAAAGGTATAAACTGAGAAGCAAAGGTCAGGAACGTTTAAAAACTTTCTATTCTTGATGGGTTCGACTTATCTTCTGTGATGCTCTATATTTAATTCACCTCCTTTTACATGACTCTTGTAATTTCTGTAAGTCCGTCTGTCTGAGACTTTGGAGACTGGTACTAGAAAGCTGTAGTTATATAAATTATATCAAGAATGCTTACAAAGGGATAAAAACATTTCGTAAAAAAACTGATATTTTCTTTCTAGTATATTCCTCCCTCCATAGTGATCGGTGTAAAGAAAACTATTTTAATTTGTGACTTGTTTTTTCGAAATATTTTCGAGTATAGCTTATTATCTAAATCTAGATAATTTTTCAAAGCTGAAACCCAACTTCAACCCTAAAGTATAGAACAGATTTTTATGGGACCTTCTGGAAACTATGCTCTTTCAAACAAAAGAATTGTCCAAATTTATTTATTTATTTCTAGGCGTCTTCGAATAATCGGGGAACATACATAAAAAACATATGACCTAGATTTATTAAAATCTATTCTTTAATCTTCTTATCGTGTGTGTTAGTATGTTCTATTCTATAATTTATACCTAAATTAGATTTGATAATCAGTCAAAAAATCATTCATTTCACACCGGTTGTGGTGCATGTCCTGAACTTTAACAGAAACCTATGCTGGCTATATTAGCCTATGTTAGCTTTGTTAACTTAAGGGATACGGGCGGCTCTGTAATGAAACACAATGAAAATACATATAATACTTAGCATAAATTACTTATATAAAACTGTAAATTGTTTAAAAAATAGTAGTGAACCTGAACATGTTAAATTATAGAAAATAAAGATTCCATGTTGCAACGTATATCTTCGAAACTCTCTCTGAGCGTCGCTCATGGCACACTTGGTCTATGAATATAATATATATATATATATATATATTGGTATACTTCATCATCATCGTCATCAGGTCCATTGCAGGAGGACTCTCTGTACTACCAGAGTCATACTTGGTCAAAGCAGCCAGAAGATTTAAGATACTTAAATATTAAAAAATAATTTCAAGTGCGAACGTGAAGCTTTTCTACGCACATTAGCTAAAAGTGGCCGTTCACACTTTAAATTATAAACAGTAGTTCATAAAATACTTAAAAGAGTTATCTAGGGTTTGGTCAAGACGAAATTTTAAATGATATTACCGTTTCCTTTCAAATGATTTATTTTAAATGGAGCCACTGGACCCGGGAAAATTTGGATATGGCCTTTATATCAATGCGGTTTCTTAAGACTATATGATTTTGCGAATACGAAGTTGTGAGTTTTGCAAAATATCGTAGGCGATGGAGGCATTGAGTTTGTTAGTTGTTAAAACTCTTAATACGCGAATTCGACTCGCACTTAGTCGGCTTTTTACTTAATCATTATAAAATTAAAATATTTAGGTCAGGCAAGAGCATTTTATATTGCATGAAATTGTTCGAACACCTGTCCGTAATCTGAACGGAATTTGTCGATCTGCCTCCGAATAATTGAATAATTACATTTTTATTCAAATGCTCTACTCGAATGAAACAAACAATGTATAATTTACACTGCCAAGCGAAGCGTAGAACACCCGCCTACAAGGTGGTCAGATAACCTAACTAAGGTCGCTGGAAAACGACGCTTTACCTTTGTCATTTTGGAAATCCTTGGGGAGAGGCCTTCTTCCAGCAGTAGACGTCATTCATATAGCTGAAATGATGATAAGATTATAATTTTAGTTGGCTAATAAATTAATGTGTATGCTTCCAACTTACGCGATTAACAAACTGCACTGCGCTCCGCGGTTTGGTGCGGGGCCGCACTGTATGCAAGTATCATTTTGTAAAGAAAACACGCATAGGACAACACACTCATACCGCATCCCCGCGCGTAGTTTATGTTTGGCAGCCGCACTGCGCAGCGGGCGCGGTGTAGTGTGTTAATCACCTTATGGCTGGGAATCCAAATGCTGAATTTAAGATTCTGATTTTATATACATTGCCTGTTTTGCAATGATCAGTCAAACTCGTATTATAACAAAACCAGCAGTGTATATTTAAAAAGCACCATCTCAATTTCAACAAATGCATTCCTACCCTATTTGTTTGTTAGTTTCGTTGTATTCGTTTTCGATTAAAAAGTTTGATTTGTTAGCTGCCAAGTCCAACTTCATGATGGAGCGACGGATCAGATGACATTAACTTTGTTAATAATCTATTTTAACCTAAACTCCTTGTTTGCAAAGAAAGAACAACATTCCTACTTGAGCAAAGATCAATAGAAGCTATTTTAGGCTTTTTTCGGGTTTTATTTAACTTCACATGAATAAATCTTGGCAGATTTAGCCTTTTGTAGGTGTCAGTTTCTTTCTTGTATAGTTTATTCGCTCAAATAGTGTGCAGTTCACCCACAAGCTGTTTAGAATACTAGGTATATTTAAGTATAGCTACTGGCTAAGATATATTTTGGCTCGTTTGGCGCACCGTAGGCTAATAAGTCGAAAGTTATACGCGCGGCGTGCAAACTAAATGGGACTCTAGTACGCTATAACTGGGTTCAATTTCGCAAATTTCCTATTTAAGAGTAAATTTTAGTACTATTACTGTGCATTCACACACATTATGACGAGCTCTGTCTCTGTGGTTCGTATCTGCGTTGTGTCAACGTATGTGAAGTATCGCTTTGTGCGGGCTGAACTTGGATGGGTGCACGCACCCCCAACAAGTTCTAGTTGAACTTGAAGTGGAGTGGTTCTGCTAACGACACTTTATCATCATCTCCTACGTCACAAAGTACTGAGGTTGTAAAACAAAAATAAGTGAAATAATGAATTATATCATGCAATGTTGATACAGAGTAAACAGAATATTTATAATACGTCAAATGTCATTGTCATGTCAATGTCAAAACTCATAAACGTCACTCAGTATTTTGTGAGCTCTCTCTCTTTGCTTGGCTGTGCCTGTGTAATGTCGTGTACTGAAAGGTGTCACAATAAATCCCCGTTTATCCTGTAATTGTTCTATTATTTTCGCCACAACCCTTCATGCAAATAAACAATGGTTGAAGAATTTTACTTAAAGGAACTGTTTACGGTCACTCGGGTAAAGTTTTATTTTTATTATTAACTAGTTGCGCCTCGCGGTGTTACCTGCGGTTAAAGTAGCTTATGTGTTAATCCAGCGTGTCAGCTTCCTGCATACCAATTTTTATCAAAATTGATCCAGTAGTTTGCGCGTGAAGATACACACTCACAAACTTTCGCCGTCATAATATTAGTGTAATAGTGTGATTCTTCTTCAGCCTTTATTCACCCATTGTTGGGTATAGGCCTCTTCATGGTGTTTCCTTAAACTTTCCATGAAGGCTAGCCATTGCGGGTTGGCGAGTTCACACTTTTGTAAGAGGAATTTAGTCTCTTATGGCTTGTGATAGCCGTATTTGTCGGGTTAGTTAACCGCCGCCCGATACTCGGCGTTGACTGTTTTACGGCTGGGTAGTCTCCTCCATACCAACCCTCCTCCTTTCTCATCCGGGCTTGGGACCGGCAACGGCGGAGTTCCCTAGTTCCCCAATAGTGTGATTATTCAAATAAAATTAGTAAGGTATCTACTATCTATGTTGTATTAACCGTAATAATCCAACATTAAGATACACAAGGGCTGTCGCTATCTTAAGAGTTCCCTTACCCTAGGCCAAACTACACGTTTCCATACAAACGTAGTCTACGTTTTATTTCGAAACGACATGCCCGATATCGGCAAAAATTTGTGATTTCAAAGATATTGCAATTATCTAGGGTAATAATTGGTTTTCGACGGTAAAAATATTAACTTGAAATAGAATATAGTGTGTTATATCATTTTTGACCATCAGTATGGAAAACTTGTACATCCTTATATTTTATTTCTAGGACATAATTTTATGTCGAAAACCAATTGTTACCCTAGATAATTGCAATTTCCTTAAAATTACAAAATTTTACCGAAATCTGACATGTGGTTTCAAAATAAAACGTAGACTACGTTTGTATGGAGAAGTCTAGGGTAAGGGGATTCTTAATATTATTGTATTACGAGTATGAACAATTGAACACTTTATCATAAAGGCAGGACAAAAGCCGTTGACCCTTGCACGTCGTTCAAAGTTGAAGTAAATTGCTTAGTGCCTCGGTGCTCGGAGTAATAAAAATAATCTTCAAATAATGACTTGAATAAAGTCCCTGAGTTATAGCAACACACTTGTTTCTTGGAGATAATTTTTATAGCCTCTGACACAACTGGGAATAGTCTATTTTACGGTGTATTTTTTTTTGAAAACAGCATGAAAATTGGTTAATTACCGCGTTCATAATTATGTACACGCGTGCGTGTGTGAGTGAAACGTGTGAATAATACTTTTAAAACAAATATAAATATTTAAAAATATTGACATGCACAAAAAAACAAAGTCACAGTGCAGATTTAAATCATCAATACTGGTTGTATAATGATCTAGACCTAATGTAAAGATGTAGAAGTTTTATTCCATAAATGATAAACTACTATTTTTATATCGTGATTTCATAATTAAATAACATTTAAATAAAATTTTGTATGGATCAAGTTTGAGATAATGACATAAGATTTTTTATCCCGAAATTCTCAAGGGAGAGGAGCCGGCGGGCACAGCAAGTTAATATCAATTCAGATAGAATTTAATGCTTTATATTATGAATACAAATCGTTAAAATAAATACGATGTAGACTAATATTTGGTATCCCCAAAAAGGCCCATTTTCTCCTTGCGAAAATGCAAATGTTGTGTTAAAAACATTCTAATGTGCCTCGGCATATATTGCTCTTGCATAAATATTGACTTGGTAGGGCCTCCATGAGATAAGTAAAGAAGCGGAAAGGGGACAAAATATTAAATGTTATAAGTTGTTGAAACCCCTTTTAAAAGTAGGATATAAGTTTGAAAATAGCTTTTCTAGTGATTCGATACACCTTGGCCAATTATTAACTTTTTAAATTATTTTTGCCCCATTTACTCTTCTTCCAATTTCTCAAAGTCGTCGAACAAATACACATGCAGACTTTCCAAATAGACTCGAGAGAATTTCGCTCACTTTCGTCGCTCGTTCAATAAATATTAAATGTATTTGCAGTAGCGTAGTGCAGGTCTTGCTCAAGAATCACCATGTCACAGTACATCAATATAGAAGTCAGTTTTGTAGTAGGTATAGTGTCATGGATGCACCTTACGTCTACGTTTTTTATTTACGTGCGAGTATTAGAATGTGAGGGACAACACGAAAGTAGAGGACGTTAGCAAGAGAGGCTGCAATAAGTAAGTATTAAAGTAATTATGCGGGGCACTATTGTATCAAAATATGAAAAGTAATTTTTGCCCTTTCATACAAGTTGACCGATTATTATAGTTTGTATGGATAGCCATATATTATTTTTCATATTATTTCTTATTATGAAATGCCAAAATTACTTTTCATATTTCGATATAATATGTTGCATGGTGAAAGTTATTCAGTATAATGAACAGAATTCACCCTTAAAATAGTTTCAGTATATTTCGTTAGCGTTATAAACGTCGTGGTCACCCTACTCTATATTGTTCGAAGTTTGTGTAGTCTCGGCGGAAAGTGCCCAATGGAGCCTGAAGATATCTGTGTATTTACTTAAGAAACATTATTATTTTGAAGAAGTTTATTTTTTACTTTTTTTACGGAATGTTTATCTATATATGAATTAATTATAAAAAATAGTATCGTTTAGTTAGTATCCCATACACACGTCTCGAACTTACTTTAGGGCTAGCTCAATCAGTGTAATTTGACCCTATATTTATATTTATTTACGGGATGCTCCAAAAAATAATTCTTGAATATATTTAGTAACAAAATTGACACGAAAAGCACTAAAGAAGTTTGAGATATAAAATCAATACATATACAGTCTTTATCACTAATGGAGTAAAATTATGCCGTGTGGTTTCCGGCAAAGTCGATGGGACCAATCCGAGTCTTTCCGTGGATGACGTAGAAGGCGACTTAGGAAACACAAGCTAAACAAAGCTTATAAACATTAATGAGACCTCTCCAACCTGTCTGGCCAGCAAGGAGAGGGTAGGCTAAGTCCTCTGGCTGCTCTGGCCAAGTATGGCCCTATTCGTAGTGGTACAGTGAGGGTCGACCTTGTGGTCTGCAATGGAGACTAAAAAGACCTGATATGGTGACGAGAATTAAAAATGCATTTCAGTATGTTTTCACAAGCTTTAATTTAATTTTCAATGTAGGTCAAATCTTGCAACTCAATGTTTAACCAAGCATCCTCAACCATTGAGCTAACATTTTGCATATATGTACCTGTGTAAGTCGGCTGACAATACAATATTATGGAGTTTTAATGAGCTGTTTTGATGATGGAGCCGGGAGATATTTGGGGGAACTTTATTATAAAACGACATTCATTGAGTAGGACTCGTTTAATTTGTCTTGACAAGCACTTTATGGCAGACGATGCCTATGGTCTGATCACTGAGACGGAAGGTCGATGGAATAGTAAGTCAGAGTAATAAAACGACGGAACTTCATCGGATTTCGTTTGAACAGAGAATATATTATTAAAAAAAATAGTTTAATTTCTGTAAAACGGACATGGTTTTCTCCATTATCTCGTTTAGAAGTTCTCAATGGACTTAGATAGCAAACAGTTTTGTGTGGTATTAACTAGTTGGTAACAGGGCAGATTAAAACTTTGCGCTTGTACTGTACCCTTGTTCATTGCGGGTAGTTTAGACAACAGTACCTATAGTTTTATTTTTTTCTGAAAACGCATCAAAGTACCGAAATGGCTTTGTATCTATAATACTATCATTAGAAGAAGTTGAAAGTTAACCAACTTTATATATCATCGTCATCATTTCAGCCGCATAACTTCCACTGCTGGACATAAGCCTCTCCCAAGGATTTCTAAAATGACCGATCTAGAGCGTTAATTTTATTTCATTATAGTGATTTAGTACATATAGGCCGTGGTTTGATTTATTACGGGTATATCCCTTCCACATTGTAAATAGGAATATATATCGCTTCTCTTTTCGCGCATATCGTTTTGGCCGATCAAGGACATGGGCGAAAATGAGATGCGTCAACCAACTTATTACAATTTTCCATTATTTCTTCCACTTTCTCGCCGACTATTACGCTAAAAGTATTTAGGTCTTGCGAATCTGAGCTCTAAATGCTTAAGGCAGTAAGACCCAAAATTCTCTGTCTTCACTATTAGGGATAGGATCGTTACATTTTAACCCCTAAATTCATAAAAGTTAACAAACGTTTGCTAATTTCACCGTTCGAACTACTAATGTAACATTTCTTCTTTAAAAGGGGTTACAACAGGGTAAAAAAAATATTATTATAATTCGTCCGTCTTTTAGATTATCCAAAATAAAGACACGTATTTTTCAATTAATCAAAAAAGGAGAAATTCACAAAGTTACGAAGCATCTAAGTTCCAAAGTGGGGACTTGCGACGTCACCGCTTAGTAAAAATCGTACCCGCGTGACCTGACCTCATGCGAAATTTAAATGTGCGGCATATTCGTAAATTTTTGTTTTTCAGAGGAAAGAAAAAATACGTGTACAATATTTTTTAATAATGTAACCGATGGGCCAATATTCTTCAACTCTTCGTGCTTCGCATTCGCAAAAAGCCATGAACCGAGGCATGCTCGGCATCAAATTTCAAGACCGAGTTCGCAACGTGGAGATAAATAAATAAATATACAGATACAGATACATTTTTACGTCTATATTCCTGACGGGGTAAACAGAGCCTAAGGCCGTTAGGCCCAAAGGCCACGCTTAGCGTGGTGGTGGGCGTTAAGATGGAAAAGGAATCAAAATAGTGATGGGTTGATAGCCGCATCGCCTATTACCATGATTCAAATCTCGATCCCTCGATCGGCTCTTACGATCTGCGCGGGAAGAGAAGCAGCTGGTACATTCTACGTTTTTTCTTTTCTCCCAGACCAGCATGGTAGAGAAATAAGAAGAGATAAATAAATATATAGGGACAAATCACACACATTGAGCTAGCCCCAAACTTGTGTTATGGGGTACTAACTCAACGATACTATATTTTATAACATATACTTATATAGATTAACATCCAAGATACAGGATAATTTGAAAAAGACCATTTTCCAACTTGACCGGGAATCGGACCCGAAAGCTGGACGGCGGAGTAGATGGTGACCCCTACACCACGAAGATCGTTTTCCAACTTGCCCTGACCGGAAATCGATCCCGGAACCTTGCTTGGTGGCGGACTAGCATGGTGACCACTACGCCACGGAGGTCGTCAAACGAAATCCTACGTCGGACTAAAGTTTACGACGTACTCTCTAGGTTTGCGACTTTAAAATGGACTGGGCGGGACACCTGGCTCGAAGGAACGATGATAGATGGAGTAGGACCGTCACCGAGTGGTATCTCAGAAATGGGAAACGTAGCGTGGGACTTCCGGCAGCTAGGTGGGTGGACGATGTCATGCAAGTTGCTGGTAGGAACTGGATTGCGATGGCAAAGGATAGGAGGACAAAGAAGGCGCAGACAGAAGGAGGCTTATGCCCAGCAGTGGGTCCCTGATAGCTGACGATGATGATGATGGTGATGGTTATTGAAGTGAGTCCAGTCAGTCCTACTCTTTATTTCAATGTGTGTACATGCCAAAGGCGAGTTTATCAACTTTAGTCCTAAACTGGAAGTTGAGCCAGAAACCATTGTGAGAAAACCGACGGTACACAATTTGTTAACTAGCAAAGTTAGAAATAAACGTGGTTCTGCTACAAAGTGTGTTTACTCGACTGTTACTAAAAGATTTACTTCAATACTGGTCTGGGAGAAAAGAAAACTTTGAAAAAGAATGTATCGGCTTCTTCTCTTCTCGCGAAAATAGTAAAAGCAGATGAAAAAAAAAATGACGATGCGGCTAGCAACCCACCACTATTATGATTTTTTATTCCACCTTCTCATCAACAAGTTTGGTCTTTCTTATATTTTGAGGCCAAACAGGTAACAGCTTCTTCATTTTTTTTATTCTTAGGGGTACTTAAAGGGTAATAACTAGACCCTATTACTTAGACTCCGCTTTCCGTCCGTCTGTTAGGCTATATTTCATGAACCGTGATGGATAGTTAAAATTTTCACAGATGATGTATTTCTGTTAGGTACCGCTATAACAACAAATACTAAAAACAGAATAATAAAATATTTTTAAGTGGGGCTTCAATAAAACAAAAGTTATTTTTTATAGATATTGGTACGGAACCCTTCGTGGACGAGTCCAACTCGCACATGGCCGGTTATTATTTCCTTTTTGTCGTTCACTCAAACATTTTCTTTCTTGTAAATCGTAAATTGTTGCTTTAAATTCTCAGGCAATGAAATATATTTTATTTATAAACCGTATTGTTTTACTTCCCTTGACATTAAATCTCTCCGTTTAGGAACCGTTTAATTTATTTGATACTATTAAGCCCGGAGGCTTGATCGGGAATAAAAGAGGGATTACGGAACAGAATGGAAATAATGTTCATAATAACTGGTATAAATCAAACGTCGAGCGAAATAGAAATGTTATTCTATCGATTTCAGTATACATTAATTTGTATTGTACTTTCTCTAATGGCACAGACAGTTTAAATCGCAATTGTCACAAGGGATTCGTATAAATGGAAGCTTTAAATTTGTTTTTTTTTGGTGTGTGTAAATGGTCAACACTGCTATCACATTTTTCAAATTCCCTACAAGCATACAACTGACATAGATCTGTAGCACATCTGACATAAGACATAATATGATTATCACAGCCAGGAACAATGGCTTAACTTGCCTTCGGAGCACAGAAGAGCTCAAGACATTTTTATACCACTATTGCTGACCCATTCAATTGCCGACGATGCCCGGTGTCACTTAACTTGCAAAAAGCCGCCAAGTCCTTGGTAGGAAGGTACTATGTTTTATTAAAAAAAAGAAGTACGTGACTATTAAAAATATTTTTCTAAATCAAGTTTTTATCTAAAACAATGAACCTTAAAGTTTAATGTGCTCTTTAAGATGAATTTAACGAGCTCAAATTCGATGGGATTGCACCCTTTTATTACAGAGTTCCTATGGTAACTTTCCGTCTCCATCAGATCAGCTCCATGTCATAATATTGCATTGTCACGAGATGTCACGACACGTTTGTGTGCAAAATATTAGCTCAATGGGAAACCGGGAAGTGGGTCAAATTTTATTTGCAAGATTCGATTAAAGACAGACAGACAGACAGACAACGTGACAGGGGAAACTAATAAAAGCTTGTAAAAAACGAACACATATAATATACACGTAACTTTTTGGAAGCAGTTTGCGCTACGAATCCGCTACGCCAGTGCTACGACGGAGCTTAGCGTAGCCGCACGTCGCGTCGCTCGTAGCGGTGCTACGAAACTCAATACGATATTTCGTTGGCTATTTTCTGTTTCGTATTAAAAAATATCTAAAAAAGTTTAATTTTCTTCATGACTATTGTGAACAATAAAAATGGTCAAGTGAAGTTTTTGATATATTAATTAAAAGTCTAAAGTTTGATCGGTATTAATAAATGACTTTAAAAAGAAAATGAGTGTAGAATTGTTGAATTTACTGAGAAATGAAGCAAAAATTACGCGAAATACGAAAAGTGAGTACTGGTAAATTATTATTTAGTTTATAATTTTGTAACAAAATATTTAATTTAGTGTGTCTTTTCATACTAAATTGCGTTGATTTATGAAAAAATTAGTAATTGAACACAAAAAAGAGAAAAAATTTAGTTTATATGTTTACGCTAATCTCCAAAATTACTTGAACTGGATATTTACGCGGTTTTCAATAATAGATTAACACATTGCTGGACACTTAGTCAGACACAATAGAAATAACAATTGATGTTAGAC
This sequence comes from Acrobasis consociella, assembly GCA_963555685.1. Classification (NCBI taxonomy): domain Eukaryota; kingdom Metazoa; phylum Arthropoda; class Insecta; order Lepidoptera; family Pyralidae; genus Acrobasis; species Acrobasis consociella. The sequence goes on from OY743118.1 coordinate 5,122,818, forward strand.
ATAGACGTAGTGTGTCCAACAATGTGTCAAGTTTAGCTCAGAGCAGCTAACTTGACACATTGACAAAAAAAAATGTCATTTTAAAATTTAACGCGAACGAAGTTGCGGGCACCAGCTAGTAATATAATCATAACTAAATTAATGTGCTTTTTGTAAAATATCGAATTTACTTACATACATAATACAGATGAAAGATGCCGTGTGATTTCCGGCAGAGTAGAATAGGACCACTCCAAGTCCTCTCGTGGATGTCGTAGAAGGCGACTTAGGAAATACAAGCTAAACAAAGCTTATAAACATCATGAGACCTCTCCAACCCGTCTGGCCAGCGAGGAGAGTGTAGGCCAAGTCCTCTGGCTGCTCTGGTTGGTTCTGGTAGTACAGAGAGGGTCGTGCTCCTGCAGTGGAGACAAAAAAAACTGATAATGACGATGATGACAATACAAATAAAATTAACTGTTGTAATAAATATCTAAAGAAAATTAAACATCCCTGTCCGTAACCCTATAACGGTAAACTATTTTGTGACATACCATTGCGCCCACATTGTAACAAATTAGAAATTGTTGTGCCGCGTAACATAAAATATAAAGATAATAAATATAAAGATGAGAAGGCAAGTCTTGATATCACACACACTGAAACTTACTTAAGGGTGAATTCAGTCCATGCTACTGTATAACTTTCCCCAAGGAACACATATTGAAATATGAAAAGATTTTTTTGGCCTCCCGTACAAGTTGAACGATGAGCTGATCCGAGTTTGTATGGAAAGCACAATATTATTTTTTATATTTCATCATATGTTCTTTGAGGAAAGTTATTTATTATCATGGATTACCTTGAAAATACTTGCAGTATATTTTTTTAGACCTTAATTAAATTTTAAAAAATGAGTTAATATAGAGTTAACATAATTATGTATAGAAACATTATTTCAAACCAAAATATTATAAAAAAAAATTGTGAGAATAATTAAAGACCCTAATCAGAGACAATGCAGAGGGATAGGAATTAAAGACCGAGGAAGACGTGGATAGAATGTGTAAGGACATATATGAAGGAACGAGGGGCTAGTGCAAATATGGTGAATGCAGAAAAAAGTGGAAACAGTTGACATCCATAGGGAAATGGCGAGGAGAATGTTAATGATAAATTAGAGACCCTAATCACACAGCACTTAGTTTCGTTTTGATTAATTGGATGTAATGGCAACACAAAACAATAATTGTTTCTCCACTCATCAATCACATTTCTATTAACTACTAACGATACATATATTTCGATGAAATTAAGCAGAAATTGTAGGTTGAATGACAAATGACTGGAGAATTGTAATGGTTAACTTACTTAGGACTGATTTATTGGAACAAAACTACAATAATTATGCTAATGTTGGTTTTTAACCACCACAAAAAGAGGGGTATATGTTTGACGTGTGTGCGTGTCTGTCTGAGGCATTGTATCGCATAAATGAACGGGCAAACTTTGATGTATATACTGTACAGGCATGTATTAAGACATGTATGTATGCATATTTAAATTACGTGTAAGGAAACGAAGATATCATTTAAAATTACGTCTTTACCAAGCTTTAAATATCCCTTTAAAGTATTTTTTAAACTACTGTTTATAGTTTAAAGTGAGAACGTAAAGCTTTTCTACGCACATTTGAGAAAACCGGTTACTTTAGGCTAATGTGTAGAAAAGCTTCACGTTCTCACTTTAAACTGTAAACAGCACTTCATCAAATAGTTAAAAGGGTTATCTATGACATAATTTTAAATGATAGCTCCGTTTTCTTTCAAATGATTTATTTCAATTGGCGGCAACACTACACCCCGAAAAATTGAGGTAGCCCCCTAGTTAGAGCTACGAGAAATTATGAGATATAAAAAAATATATTATAATCAGTGATTATGTCTACAGAACCATTATTGCAATAAACGTTATGTGACAATAAACCATGATTATAATAAAAAAGATTTGTTGTTACTGATCGAGATGGTTCTTAGCTATGTTTGATAGAAATCAGTTTAGCGTTTCAATAAATAAAATAAATAAATATATAGAGGGACAAATTACACTGATTGAGTTAGCCCCAAAGTAAGTTCGAGACTTGTGTTATGGGATACTAACTCAACGATACTATATTTCGATACTTTATTTTCAATAGTTCGTTTCAATTGGGGGTGAACGCTTGAAAGTCGGGGAGTTTTTATTTGGCCTAGCAAATAAACTTATTTATTCATTGTTTTCATTATGGGCTTGCTATTTTCACTCCACTTAGAATATAATTTGAACACAATTCTGGCTCATATTAGAACTAAAATATTTTGTTGCGGTCTTATGTGTAAGTATTGTAGTTTCATGAAATTCGACCACTACATCTGGTGAAGAAAAATATAAAAATCATCATCATCATCATCAGGTCTTTTTAGTCCCCACTCCAGGAGCACGACCCTCTATGTACTACTAGAGCCATGCTTGGCTAGAGTATAGAGAGTAAAACCACAGGTATGGCACTTGATACAAACGGAGGAGCATATATACCTAGTACTACTACAAACGAAACAATCTGTCCGTGCACACGTCAAATGTGTGAGTTAAACAATCAGGGTCGCCACCACAGAATTTGTTGCTTTGCTTACCTGTTTTCATCACTCGGAAATCTATAAAATTTTCGTTATTTATTGTTTTCCGTGGATAAACTATGATAATGTGCGCAGTTTCTCACCATTATAATTCAATAATCCTAAGTGATTCGCGTAAAGTCAACGCGCGACTACCAATAACCCTGTTTTAATGCCGCTTACACCTCACAATAACGGGGAAGGGTGGCGGGGACACCAGATTGCGGGGGACGGTGCGAGTTTCCGTTCTGCATGTAATACTATTATTAATTCTGTGGTAAAACAGAGGATTTGGCCTACTCTTTCCACGCTGGCCAGACGGGTTGGAGAGGTCTCATGATGTTTATAAGCTTTGTTTAGCCTTTCCTAAGTCGCCTTCGACGACATCCACTGGAAGACTTGGAGTGGTCCTATTTTACTCGACCGAAAACTACACGGTGAACTTATTAATAAATTACTATAAGGCTCAACGTAGGCGACAGACCAATCCGTGCCGCACTTTTTAGTCTGTGAAAATAGAACCCGTGCAATCATATTATTCAGTAACGTACACGACGCGCAAAAAGTCCGGCGCGCGTAGTGTTCGTTACTGATTGCACGGGTTCCATTTTCTTTTTAGTCTGTGATAGTCTGACGCAGACTAAAAAGTGCGTCATGGATAGTCTGTCGTCTGCGTTGGGCCTAATATAAAATTACTATAATAAATACTATTACTACAATACTTATTAAAATAGATAACAATAATTGAACTACAAGATAACGTCAGACGCTTTTACGCAGCTCAAAATCTAACACCAGTGTTAGTCATTAACATACTTGATAAGAGACCATGTTTGACAATATCTCTAATACAATACTGGTTCTCAAATCCAAATAATACACGTCTATCTATCTATTCACCGCCACTCCATTATCCCCAGTTTAACAATGCGTGAGTTGAGACCTCAAACTAACTTTGCAAGAAGCCTGTCAAGCTCCATACAGTACAAATTACATATGAAACAGATATAACACTTTGAGAAAGGGCTTTTATAAATTTCCGATCAAAAATAATTGAGATACCGTTGAACCAACATACCTTCAAAGGTGTAAGAATACTGCTTTCATAGCGACTAAAGTATGTAATCAAAGTCAAAGTATTATTTTTTTATTTAACGTAGGATAAATTTATCTCTTATTGAAGACTAGCTGAAACCCGCGACTTCGTTCGCGTGGACTTTATGTCTCTGGAAAATGCTCATTAGGCTGAACAACTTTTACTAAGGTGGCATTTTTATATCTCTTATAGTTTAGCTGGACCATTATGGTTCTTCATCAGGCGTTCCATTTTCCAAAATCATTTATACCCTATATGTTGCCCAGGCTTAATAGCTATATAACAAAAAAAGTTTCATTCGAATCCGTCCAGTATTTCCGGAGATTAGCGTGTACAAACAGACAAACAGACAAACAGACAAACAGACATACAGACAAACAGACAAACAGACAGACATTTTTTTTAAAATTCTTACTCTATTACTACGTCTCCATCGCCCCCAATATTTTTTTTGGAAATATATTTTATATACAGACACACTTTTTTTACTGTTTTATTATATGTATAGATATTTTTTTTGAAATATAATTTTTAGCGTTAAAACTACTAGCGTTTCGGAACGACCACTGCTGGGAAGATTACGCCAAAAGAAACCCAGTTCAGTATTGGTGCCTACTTGATGGGCTATGTTACAATTATAATACAGAATTATGCCCAGTTGCTATAGTATAGAAATACCTTATAATTTTATATTTATATAACAAATATGATATCTCCAACAAAAAATTTAAACATACTCTAAGCTAACTTGGTCTTGATCTTTAAACAGTTTAACAGGAATTAATGCGAAACATACCATTTTATATATTTTTTGTGTTAAATTCGTAAGTTTAAAGGGATAACCTTTAAACTTTATCTATTTGATGCTTGCCTATATCAAGTAAACCACATGTTGAAATTGTTTGAACAACCGAGTAAACTATGTTGCGGTTACTTTGAGGCGTCTTGCATTATTGATTATAAGCCCATGAATTAAATATAACTATAATGTGTTTAAAAGAAACACATAGTTGTTAACTAAGTATGTGACGAAAATCCCACGACATATAAAATTTAACTCGTTAAAATTTAAATAAATAGGTACTCGAAATCTGCCTCTGTAGTCCAGTGGTCCAAGCATTCGCCTTGTGATCTTGGAGGTCGTGGGTTCGAATTCCAGTGGAAAACATACTTTGTGAAAAGTTGTTTTCAGTCTGGCTAGCATGTTGCAGGCTTGAATCACCTGATTATCTGAACATAAAGATGATTCCGTGTTTCGGAAGGCACGTTTAAGCCGTTGGTCCCGGCTGTCATAATTGTATGACAGTTGTCAAACTATTTGATGAAAAATCTTTTGCCACACCTGTGTTTGCCACTTACACACACGAAAAAAAAATAACAAGCAATGTCTAAGCAAAAAAACGTATTGTAACTGCTGGTAGAAAAAATGGGAAAGCGCTAAGGACTCAGACAGACGACAACGACAATGAAACGACAGCTCTCGACCCTGGTCGGTGACTGTCGCTGACTGTCACGAACTGTCGAGCGGTAGTCACCGACTGATGAACGCTGACAATTGTATCTGTCAGTTGCGGGGTCTCTTTCCCATCGAGATTCCTTATTGGTTTGTAATATAAACGTATTTATAGTACTAGCAACAATTATAGATATAACCTTCGTATATCGGCGCACCGCGCATTAAATTATCCGTTGACAATTTTCGTAAGCCGTAAACTAGCAGCATGACTGGATTGCAAACCCCCACCCACATATTTTAAATACGAAAATTTTCGCTGGTTATTCAAATACACTCACAATGATAAATTTTGTATAAACGCTCAGAGACATATTACTCACACTAAGTCAATGATATTATTTCAGTTCCGAAACGCTAATAGGTTTTAGCTTTTGCACCAAAATAATATTTAAAAAAATGACCTTCATTAAGAGATAAATTTATCCTATATTGATTAAAAAAAATTGACTTTGATTTTTACTTTGACTTTGATTCACTAGCCCAAATTCTTACGCAACGCTACTGCTAGCTGGTGGTTGCCAACAGTCACCAACTGTCGCCAAAGTGTCACTCATCTGTAAAAAATGAAGACATATCAAATCGTCTATCGTAAAGTAAACGTCAAACACACGTATATTTTATGACTTAAACGATATTACACCCCGCCTTTACAAACAGAAAGTGGATATTTTATTCAAAATGGATCGATATCGTAATGGGCGATTGATTTTGTTACGTAACAGTTGCCGGGTCCGTCTGTCACTTGACGTGGCCGTGAGCGGTCAGGCAGGTCAATGTTTTATCCGGATGCTAGAAAAGATGGGTACTTGTAAGGGTACGGAGAAGATGGCAGGAGAAAGATGTATTTTTATTTGACATCTTTTCAGTTCCTCACGTCTCGGATCTGCTTGTAAAAGAAGACAGTTGGATGATCTATCCTGGCTTGTCATTGTCCGTTTTTTTCGCATATTTAAGAATATTGGACGGCTATGTAGCTAGGGGATAAGGCAGCTTCTTGCTTGCTTCTAGAATAATAAAATCACATAGATAGAGCTAGCCCCTAAGTAAGATCGACACTAACTTAATGATACAAAATACATAAATATATACATATACAAATTTTATAACAAATACATATACAGATGAACAACCAAAACCCAGGTCAATCCGAAAAACATCATTTTCTATCTTGACCTAACCGGGGATAGAACCCGGGGCCTCCGATGTACCAGCGTGGCATGATTACCACTAGGCCACAGAAGTCGTCTAGAAATGAGTACTGAAATAAATATATATGTTATATCACGTAAACCTTTCTTCCAAAAGGTTTTCGTATGTGAAATAGGTTACAGTATTCGCATAAACCTGAAGGGCTTTGTCAATATTTTCCTGAGTAAAACATTTATAGTCTATATACTTAAAAACTCACTGCACATAAAGCGCGCATTGCGTGCGTTCGTAAATATGAGTAATACTCATAAATCCATTCGAATATCAGGTGATTTATATTGTAGGCTGACGGTCGGTTTGTAAATAAATCTATCAAGAGAATGCAGCTTTGAATATAGAGATTTTTAAGTTTAAACAAACCACTGTCACTGAAATACGAATTGCTTGTGCTTTTTTAAAAGTAATAAACTTGCTGTGTTCACCATCTACCTACCCAGATAAAACATACATACCTACAAGACACAGATAAAAACAAACAAAAACATAAAGTGAGATCAAAAAAAATAACATATTTTAATCACCACTTAACTGGTGTAGACGAAAACTAAAGACCCAAATAAGAATCTGAATTATTGACGAAGGTTAATCGTCGTATATCGATTATATTTTAAAATTATCTGTAATTATCTTTGCGATGCTTTAAAATAGAACTAGCACGTTCTGTGCCACTGCTAGACTCAAAAATAAAATAATTGGCCAAGTGCGTGTCGGGCCACGCAAGTTTCGTAGTTGCAAATGCCGACTTTGAGTTCACGCCACTATAAATGTCTAAAACCTAGTTTTCTATTGAATTTGTAAGTAATTTCTTTTTCCGAGTACATTTTATTTTTGAAAAAAGTAAAGCTATAATTTGCCTCTAGTTATTAAGTAAAGCCTTGTCTTCCTTGTTAAAAGACTAACGGTTCGCGTTTGCGGCATCTGATCCCTTTGAGATCGCAACTTAGATTGGATGTACTCCCACAGATGTAATCAGCTATGTTCCGATCGGGTTATACTATTTTTAGCCCATTCCTTTGTTTTAATAATATGAAATATGTTGAGCTCAATGTACAACTCGTAGAGCTTATGGTTGGGCCTGAAATACCACGTTACACCGACCCCAAAATAAGTACTTAGTGGTTACCATGCTAGTCCGCCACCCAGAGGTTTCGGGTTTGATCCCGGGTCACGGCACGATGAAAAATGGCCTTTTTCAAAAACATCAAGGCCCAGGAGGGCCTTGATGTTTATCTATACATGTATTTGCTATAAAATATAGTATTAGTTAGTATCCTATAACACAAGTATCAAACTAACTTTGGAGCGAACTCAATCAGTGTAATTTGTCCCTATATATTTAAACTGTGAACTCGGGACCTCCTCATTACATTCCATATACTAAAGTTTTCGTCTAACATACATACATACTCAGAATTTTCTGTCTAAGTAGACTCGGAAAACTTTGCTCGAAAAGACTAAAAAAGTAGCATTCAGAGCGATCACTGAAAATAAAAGATGTATAAAAAATAGATTGTGAACTCTGGACTGCTCTTAGAACTTTACGATCACATCACAGATACTAAAGTTTTCATCACTTTTGAATTATTGCATCATTACGGAACATATCTTTTTTATTTATTTTTAACCACCGTCTTACTAAAAGTGGCCTTTGAGTCTTGCGGCCCTGGGCTTTATCTGCTTCGAGCCGCAAGCAAGACTAAAATGCTCTGTCTGCCCCAACCCATTAGGGATTAAGACATGAACGTAATTATATGTATGTAAAGTCTTTATCTTAGCTCGTTACCTGTTATCTCTTTAGTTACGTTGCTTTTGAGTACGGGTGTGCTTTGCATGCATAAGTTTCATGGCCTATTACTGTAGACATGGGTAACTCCGGAGTCGATAAGGGAGTAGGATTCAAGGAGACGAGTCGGTAGCGAATGAGGATTAAGATTAAGTGAGCCGAAACGTACCTCGGTGTCGAGATTATCCATGACTAATGTCTATTACTGACGCTCTTAACAACACTCTTACCTAAGACTAGCTAGACTAGCTATGCCCGCGGGATTCGATTCGGGAATGGTACCCTATGTCCTTTCCCGAATCTCAAACTATATCCAAACCAAATTTCATCAAAATCGGTTCAGTAGTTAAAGTGTGAAAAGGTAACAAACAAATATACAAACTCACTTTCGCGTTTATAATATTAGTAGGATAAAAAATATAATGCGCAGAAGTTTTTCAATTTTGCTACTCATATCTATGAAAAAGTGTAATAAAAATATATAAAAAGAGATTTGGCAGTAGTAATTTTGTGTAAAAAGAATCCCAGTTATACGACTGGGCATTTTGCCAGTTACGTTAAAAGCTATGGTATTTCATACAACGGTTATCTTGATATATTACTTGCATCCGCTCATTTTCGTTTGCAAAATGATAGAACAAGCGTGAATTCTTATTTACTGAGCAAATAATTTGTATCGTTTTTGTAATTTTTACTAATGTTCATTTTAACTAACAGACTTCAAAAATAGTATTTTATGCAACAGTTGTATAAGAGGGTTCAAAATATGCGAGTGGCGCAGGTTACGATGCGAGCTTTAGCGAGCATCGTAAGAAGACGCCATCGAGCATTTTTTGACGTACTTATACAACGTTGCATACAATACTTTTTCTACGACTAAGTATATTTACTAAATAAAATACATAAATAAACAAAGAAAAATATGAAAATGTATGACATCATTTATGTTTGGTAGATAATTATAGGCATCTATGGTAAACTTTATTTTTTTTAAATTGACGTCTCCCTACTGAATATATGACGAATATATTAATAAAATGTTTTTCTTATGTTGGCAGTATAATAGATTCAAAGAAAAAAAAATGTTCTAAGTCTATGGCTAGGAGTATCGTTTTGGCGAAATAACGATACAAGTGCTGTTATGGGGAATAGACTATAGACTTTCCTGAAGTCATAAATAATCAATGTTCTTATAATAGTGTTCTTGACTATGTAAAAGGCAGATAACAGTAGAGGAGTAGAAAAAGGAAATTATCAATTCGCGGCGATCTTTTTTTTGATGTATGTTCACCGACTATTCGCAGACGCCTGGACTGATTTAGAAAATTCTTTTTTGTTTAAAAGGGTATACTTCCGAGGTGAATTCGGGTGGGTAGTTTGGGGGTGAAGTCAGTAGAATTTTGGTTTTGGAAAATTATTTAAGAGTGACGCTTTTCTCCGTTTTATTTCACACACTAGTAAACCAAAAGTAATTATAGATTATCCAAAAACTGGACCTATATTTTTCAGTTTACCAAAAAAGTGAAAATTCACAAAAGTTTAGGAGTGGGCTTGCCACGTCACCGCAAAGTAAAATCCTACCTAGTCGTGACGTCAAGCAAAATTTTAATGCGCAGTATCTTGGTAATTTTTTGATTTTCAGAAAAAGAAAAAATACGTGTATATAATATTTTTTAATAATCTGACCAAAATATTTTTCCATTCGTCGTGCTTATTCCTGGGATCTGAGATCTTTCTATTTTCTTCGGTCTCGGTGTATAAAATGCTATAAGAATATAAAAGTATTTCTGAAAGTTATTTTTTAATTTCTCGTAGATAACTTACCTAAGAGAAATTAAAAAATAACTCCTAGAAATCTTTTAACGGGCGAAAACAAAAACATTTACGCAAAAAGGAAAGAATTAAACCACCAAGTTGTAGGAAATTAGTGTTTTTTGTTTTTGTTTTGCCGTCCACTGAATATAATACTTCAAGCGAGCCTTTGTTTCGTAGAGGAGTAGAATACAACTAAGACGCTTTTTACAGTTTCGGGTAAATTATATTAAGTCTTACTTCGTTTTTGCTAGAAAGTTTTTTGTCGTTTTACTTTTTATTTTTTAGAAAATAAAAGATTTTTAAATCATTATCTAGTTAACTGGTATTTTACTAAATGTTACTTAAGGCAATGTTTAGTCAGAGTCAGGCTAAATTTGCAAATATGAGACTAAACTTTTCTTTAGTTTATTAAGAAAGAAATAAATAATTACGATTAAAATAAAATCAACGATTATCAAATCAAAAAGATTTTGACAGTACGGCATGATGCCAAGAACGCTGGCTGCGTTTCGTCTCGAAAAGAAGCTGCTTAACTTCCAAAAGCTAGTAAAAAAATTATAATTTTTTACTATATATTTATCTATTTTTTACTATTTATTACTATACTATCTATTTTTTACTATTAATTATAATTAATAGTAAAAAATTTTAGGTTATCAGTTTGACGAAGGCCCTAGACTGAAATAATAATCTTGAAAAAATTGAGCTTTGGTTGACATATATTTTTTTAAAGAAACGTGTCTTTACTTTAGGAATAGAATACTAATCAGTCCAGAAACCAATGCTTGGCTTGTTGGTTGAACATGATTATTGAACAAATATTCAGGTTCAGTAACTTGGACAACACTCTGTATAAAGAAAACATTTAATAGACCTGTACCCTCTTAAAACTTTGTGAGTCATTGAAAAACTTTAAAAAAGCCGGTGATAAAAGGCAAGTGAAGTTAGAAGTAAGCAATAAAAAGTGCGTGTTAAGTACTCGTAATAAAAAAGGTTCAAACTTAATTCGGCAGTAACATGTTTTTGCACTTAAGCTTAACCAGGCAAACTGACGTAATTTTCGAAATTTGAAGACGCGTAGAATGAGTTGCGTAATTTACGCCGCTTTCATTTTCATACTAATTGGACGGACCAAACAATCTGCAATACGCACATGTGTCTGGCAATATTTGTGGAATGTCCAATCGGTCTAGCTGCTCATAGAAAGTATTAAAATGGTTGCTAGTGTAACCTTAAGTAGCATCACTCGAGACTCTTGAGAGGCAAACTCGGTAGATTGCAGACCGAACATACTCGCCTCGGTTTATTAGGTTAGCTGTGTAGGTTAGTTTAGCTGTATGGGAGGTCAGCCTTATAGTTAGAGACTGGATGTATTTTGTTAGGGACATTATATTATTTTTAATTTTCAATAATATGTTATAATATGTAACAGTTTTGAATTTAATTTAATTTGAATTATTGCTTAATTTAAATCATGTTCAACATTAGTTGTAAGTTTGTACGTATTAACAAATGGACTGTAGTTGTCTGAATAAATTAATATTTTTATTATTATAATATACAAATCACGCCTGAGACTAAGTTTGGGCGAGTATGCGTGAACTAAAAGTACACACTAACATTTAACCTCACACAAATGTTTCTTGTAAAAATAAGTAAAGTCGGCTGGCTGGCACCTCTAGAGCCTTTTTGTGCCACTCAGCAACAAAAAATAAGTGAACCATTTTAATACAACTAAAATTTCGCAACTTTTTACGCGACCCACAACTCAAAAATACGCTCGTATGCTTGGATCCTAACCCTCAAGATGACGGGATCATTACGATCATGAGTTGGCTTCTGCCTTTTTACAAAGTCATTTTATTGCAATTTTATAGATGAGATGAAAATTGCATTTCCTTTAATTGGTATTGAAAAAGATAATTGTATGATTTATACGATTAACTTCTTAATTTTTAGATTGTGGGTGTGGATGGAAATGGATTCCTTCCATTTTTAAGCTGTAATTTTAAATAAAATTTATATTGCATTCAGAAAAACGAAGATAAAAATCATTTCAATTAATTTTTATATTATACTTTACTATATAATCACTTCTTAAAGTAGTAGGTACAACATGAACCCTTATAGGGCATTGCAACCGAAAACAATGAAAAGGAATGCGGAATTTTAGTTAGTTAGTTATCAATGCTAAAATTATTATGTAATTAACTAAATAAAGATCAATTTGTGTTTTTTTTGTCAGTGTTTATTTGTATATTTTTTTATTTCATTACTAACATTTTATTTCTAATGGAATATCGTTTATTTTTATAGACTTCTTATATATTTTTGATTGTATGCTTCATAAGCGGAGCGAATGAGGTTGTGCATTACTCTTAACATTGACATGTCAAGCATTTTTATAATGTTTATTGAAATATAATAATATGTGTATAGATACCGAAACACAAACCTTAATTTGCTTTTGTGAATTTTTAAAACTATAGCACAGGTATGGATGGCACTTAAAAGAAACGGAGTAACAAATATAGCTAGTACTACTACAACGAAACAATTTATCTGTGCACACGTCAAATGTGTGAGTTAAACAATCAGGGTCGCCACCTCAGAATTTGTTGCTTTGCTTACTGTCTTCATCACTCGGAAACCTATAACATTTTCGTTCTTTATTGTTTTCTGTGAATAAAAAATGATAATATGCGCAGTTTCTCACCATTATGGTTTAATAATCCCAAGTGACTCGCGTAACGTCAACGTGCGACTAGCAATAACCCTGTTTTACAGGCGCTTACAAGGCATAAGAGCGGGGGAGGGGTTGCGGGGACGCCAGATTGCGGGGGACGGTGCGAGTTTCCGTTCTGTATGTAATACTTTTATTAATTCTGTGACTATAGTTAATACATACAATTCAAATTATTAAACAGTAGCCGAAGCCCGCGACTTCGTTCGCGTGGACTTTATGTCTCTGGAAAATGCTCATCAGGCTGAACAACTTTTACTAAGGCGACATTTTTATATCTCTTATAGTTTAGCTGGACCATTATGGTTCTATATCAGGCGTTCCATTTTCCAAAATCATTTATACCCTATATGTTGCCCAGGCTTAATAGCTATATAACAAACAAAGTTTCATTCGAATCCGTCCAGTATTTCCGGAGATTAGCGTGTACAAACAGATAAACAGACAAACAGACAAACAGACAAACAGACAAACAGACAGACATTTTTTAAAAATTCTTACTCTATTACTACGTCTCATCGCCCCCAATATTTTTTTGGAAATATATTTAATGTACAGACACACTTTTTTTACTGTTTTATTATATGTATAGATATAGATTAGGTTATTGTTCCTAAATGCGGTGTATTTGGTTATTTATTACATGCGATGAACATGTCCTTGACCACTATCACGCTTATTTACTTTTAAAAATTGTCGTGACAATAAAAAATGAAATAAAACAATTTTGTAATACCTAGCTACCATTATTAAACTTCTAATCTAGCACGCTATCATATGGTGGTATTGACTTACAATATAATGGACAATGGATGAAATTAGGGAAACCATGCATGATACGAGTATGATACTCACTCTACAGCTTTTTCACGACTGTTTCTGAGGGACGTAAGATATAAAAACCGGCCAAGTAAGAGTTAAGCTCGCGTGGAAAGGGGTTCCGTACAATGCCAAAGTCGATTGAAATCCTCACAGTTTGACGCGAGTTAACTACTACGTTTATACTCTATGGTATGTAATGGTGTTTAAGAGAACAATTTTCCGTAAGCGAACGTATTATATTGAATTTATCGTTTTATTTTCAAGTTTTCCTGTAATCTACTAGCAACTATATTCTGCTTTTTTTTTCAAAATTTTAGATTTATTATAATAAAAATATATAAGAGATCCTCATAATGAGACCTTTCCTTTGATATAAACACAGTAAGGTTTAAAAAACTTTTTTTTTAATTTCCTAATTTATCCTTCGAAAATGACCCTTAAAAATATTAATTAATTTGCAAATCTGTGTTTGGGTCTTAGAATTACACCATCACCAAATTTCACCTGATTGTATCCAGTAGATTCGAAGCAAATTGTCTGTGACAGACTGATGGACAGACAGACAGACGCACGAGTGATCCTACCCTAAGAACCCTTCTTCTTCTTCTTGTGTGTGTTAGTGACTAACACTAGTGTCAGAGTTTTTAAACCGCCTTAAAGGCCTCTGACATGGTTTTAGGTAACGACCAATGTCGAAGACAGTGACCGGGACCGACGGCTTAACGTGCCCTCCGAAGCACGGATCATTTTACTTATCGGGCAATCAGACAATCAGGTGATCAGCCTACAATGTCCTAACCAAACTAGGACAACAACACAAAGTCGTTGCCCCCGCCGGGAATCGAACCCGCGACCTCCGGGTATGAGCCGAACGCTCTAACTACTACACCACGGAGGCAGTTAAAATAAATATAAGAACCCTTAAAATAAATATAATATAGGGACTTATCATTGAAACTAGAAAATTATGAGTGTGACTATGCAATGGCAAATTCAGCCACAATAACAAAAAAAAGTGTGGCACTCGGGGACTGCCGCAGTAAAGCTATTGCATAGCATTTTTTATCAACTTATGCAATTAGCAGCCCGCGGTTCTTCGTGCGGCTGTTGAGGTAGGCTAAGACATGTTTCCATTTCAGAAAATGGGTAAAAATTGCAGTCAGTGAAGGAAACATCAAAATATGTGTGGGGGCGGCCATCTTGGATCCAAAATCTGATTGCACTTTTTCGGGGTGTTTTACCCCCACATGCAAAATTTCTCAGCCTTTGGCCTCGCCACGGAGCTCGCCATACGGGCTCGGGAAACGGCATCGAAAAAAACGGATTTTGAAAACAATAAAAAAACTATTCGCGGGCTCGAACACACACGTGGACGCGTGCGGCCAAAAAAGCACGCTGTCTTACCTAGCATCGTGTTGGTAGGCGGAGAGGGGGTGGTAGGTTTTCTCGTTACGGAATTTCTTGATACGGTGGCCGCTCAAAGCCCGCGATAAAAGCTATGCAATAGCTTAAAAACTCACTAAGTAGCATTAAGACCCAAAAGGCTAAAATTACTTAACTGAGTACTTAGTTCTGTAATGTATAAACTTAATAAATGAATGTATGAGCTAATTAATGTATGAAATGGACTTGAAAACTAACAAAATAAAAGTAAGGAAGTTTTTCCATTAGCGTTAAAATAAATTTCAATAGTACTTGCTATGTTATCGATATGGAAGTTTGCAACTCTAGCAATAACGAGAGCAGTGTGCGCTAACTTTGAACTCGCTTGTAGTCAGCAGTGTAATTGGATTTCAATAGAACGGATAAACTGACGACTGGCTGCACTTTTCGCAATGCGACTTGTTTGTTTGTGACTAGATATTTACTGTGCAGATTGAGCATTTTCGGTCTCATCGTTTAATCTCTTTCAATTCAATTCAGATATATCTTTATTATCATAGGTTATTTATAATATCTTTTAAAAATAGTCATTATTTTGTTGCACACTTATTGACGTCAAATGGTTACTTACAGCTAAGTTTACTACCGCTTCCTAAGCACTAGTGCAGAAGCGGTAACAAATTGCCACTTCAGTATTTTCTCCAAGGATGTCAACTCACAATTAAATTAATATTTAAAGTTAATGTAAACAGAGAATATTATAATTTAAATTTAAGTCAGACTTTTTTGTCTGGTAGTTATCGGTCATATTTACTATAGGTCCGACAATTTTTCACAAATTATTAATCTTATTTCCTTGTTGATTCTAGACTTTAATTAGGTAACTTTGAAAGCTGAAAAAGCAAATGGCAAGACTTTGTGCACTAAAAATAAATTTTTGGAAATTCATCCCCAAAGGGGTTGGAAATGAGGGTTGAAAGTTAGTATGAAACTTGGTCCATTTCAAAATGTAAAAAGTGATAAATGAGCTCACTGTTCACATAAAAGTTTACTGTATCACTATTTTCAAAAAAAAAACATTCTCTAAAGAGGTAATATAGGGAGTGAAAGTTTGTTTGAAACTCAGCTAAAACGGTTAAACAGGGGGAAAATGTGAGGATTGTCTAAATATGACCACGCGGGTAAGGCCGTGGGTTTCAGCTAGTTATGAATAAAGACGTGTAAGTACAGTATATTTAATGTGCATTCGTAGATATGAAAACAAAAAAAGATGATATAGGTAGGTATGTGAAAGGGGTGATGACATGGGTTAGAAATGTAGAAAAGTATAATTGTACTTCATGAACTACAATTGTCCGTCTTTTAGATTATAAAAAAATAATGGACTAATATTGTTTCTTTTCTCTGTGAAACAAAAAGTGACAAACATTTTTACTTAGCGGTGACGTTTTAAGCTCCCACTCCGGAATTAATAAACTGAAAAATATATGTCCAATATTTTTGATAATCTAAAAAACGTAATATCTGAGTGTAAATAGCAAAAAAAAGTTATACTTTGATATAATTATGTTCCTTGGGAAAAGTTATTCAATAAAATGAACTAAATTCCAGTAGGTTTTTTTAATACCTGTTTTTAAAAAATAATATGACACAAAACATATAAAAATATACTAATATTCAAAATACGCTCTGGTATTTGTTGGCAATTATATTTTAATTTTCAGTTGAAAATGCCACGCACTCTACAAACACAAATAACTTAATTCAAAATTATTTCACTAATATTCGGCTAACATTCACATATGCCTAAAGGCCCATTAACACAATACAAATGACTTGCCTGTTATTAACATTAAATTAAAGCAATATGACTTGCATGGTCTAAACAAAACGCCAATCATATAAATAATTTATAACTTCAACTAAACTACTAAACTGCCTCAGTGGTGTAGTGGTTAGAGCGTTCGGCTCATACCCGGAGGTCGCGGGTTCGATTCCCGGCGGGGACAACGACTTTGTGTTGCTGTCCTAGTTTGGTTAGGACAATGTAGGCTGATCACCTAATTGTCTGATAAGTAAGATGATCCGTGCTTCGGAGGGCACGTTAAGATGACGGTCCCGGTCACTGTCATTGACATTGGTCGTTACCTGAAACCATGTCAGAGGCCTTTAAGGCGGTTTAAAAACTCTGACACTAGTGTTAGTCACTAACACACACGATAAGAAGAAGACTTCAACTAAATTGAATGCAACAGGCAAGAAACTTTCACTGTGTGACTAGGCCATAGATGCGATTGTTCGCATTAAAGCGTAGCCTTTAAGTCTTATATTTAAGTTCTGGAGGGTTACTCCATAAAATAAATTTTCGTTTTTCGTTTTTCGTGTGTGTAAGTGGCCAACACTGGTGTCAGATTTTTCAGGCTGCCAAAAGGCATCTGACATAGCTGACGGCAGCCATTCAATGATGACCGGCCGGGACCAACGGCTTATATGTACCTTCCGAAGCACGGAGGAGCTCGAGATTTTTTTTATGCCACTTGTGGTCACCCATCCAAGTGCGGACCACGCCCGGCGTCGCTTTACTTGCGATGCGCACTCTCGCTGGGCCACCGAGCTTCTCATAAAATAATTCGTTGGTCGCACAATAGTCACGTTCTATTTCTATGAGAAACGAAAGAAGACTTTATCATCATACTTTAGTGCTCAATGTTGCTTGACACTGAAACGCGGATACGCAGTAACATCCATCTTTCTTGCTTGCTTATCACGTGAGGGCTAAAATGTACGTTTTTAAATGGCTATGCAAATTTTGAGGGCAAATTTTTCAGTTAAAAATTGCAGGTGTCAAGATGGCTGGCTGCTTTTTCACTCAACGGATCAGCATTGCTATCCAGCGAGGGACGCAGCCAGCGTTCTTGCTACCATGCCATATGGGCAAGATGACTTTTTTTAATTGAGCATAATTTAGTATAGGTTTTTTTATAGTTTAGTTTTTTATCTGTTCCTATATTCTCAATTATTCCACTGGAACAAATTTCTTTAGAAATAGGTAGCACCTACTATGATTATTTTTATAAGGTTTTTATTTGCACATTTTTCAAGTGTACATTAACCAATAAAAAATAATTATATAACATATCGTAATCATTTGGCTAAAAGCTATTCTATAAATTAAAACGATTACTAAAAATATTGACATTAATGTATATACAAATAAAATAAATAAAGTAAATATTGGCATTAAAAATTCATTCAAATACAAATGATTCAAAGTTATTCCACTAATATACGCGCTAACATCGACATATTCATAAATGCGAACGTTCACACAATCACTATGGGCTGTTTACCCGCCGGCTATGTGTTCAACACTAAATGGGAGCATAATGAGGCATAATCATGAATAATGCTCTATTTTGGATTATAATTGGAAAATACATGCCTCCCTACATACAATTGCGTCTTCCCTAATGGGGCAGGGCAGACAGACTGTACTGTACTCGGCAACTGTACTGCCTCGGAGAGAGGCATAAGAGTGGTGACTCAATGGAGGGATAAAATATAGTGTCACCACCACTACCATCAGGTCTTGTCTCCACTGCAGGAGCACCATCCTCTCTGTACTACCGGAGCCTTACTTGATCAGTTGGCTTACACTCTCCTCGCTGGCCAGACGGGTTGGAGAGGTTTAATTGATGTTTATAAGCTTTGTTAAGTTTGTATTTCCTAAGTCGCATTCTACGACATCCACGGGAGGACTTGGAGTGGCCCTACTGCCGGAAACCACACGGCGAAAAATACGGTATTAAAAAATACTATAACTGCTTGTAACTGTCCTTCCGTAGTTACAACTATTGTGATTGTAAATGTTGTCTTATGTAGATAGTTATATACTATGTAAACACTGTAAAGTCAACTGTTTGTTTAAAGCTCATTATCATTATCAGTTCAGCTAAACCTACTGTTAGAAAACTTACTTGTCTTAACTATTTTTTTAGCAGTCTACGCTTACTGTTTTCTTTTACTGTCTATTCTAACTATTTTCCTTTACTGTCTTACTTACTTCATCATCATCATCATCATCATCAGGTCTTTTTTTCTCCACTGCAGGAGCACGACCCTCTCTGTACTACCACAGCCATATTTGGCCAGAGCAGCCAGAGGTCTTGGCCTACACTCTCCACGCTGGCCAGACGGGTTGGAGAGGTTTCATTGATGTTTTATAAGCTTTGCTTAGCTTGTATTTCCTAAGTCGCCTTCTACGACATCCACGCGAGGACTTGGAGTGGCTCTATTCTACTCTGCCGGAAACCACACGGCAATCTTACTTACTTACTTACTGTTTATTTTAATGTCTTACAAAGATTAAGAATAGTCGTCTTGAAAATAGTTGCAGAGGTACACAGTAAAATTTGAACAGCTCAACTGTTTTTTTTAAATGTAATAAAGAATTTTTTTACATTGACTGAGTAGTACAATTTTCGGTCTTATCGCTTAAAACGATCTCCTCCAGATAATCAGTATTAATATGCACCATTTGGTTTTCTGGTAACGTGTTTACAATTTTCATACTTTGGATAGTTTGAGCGCTGTTTTTGTATAGAAACGGATGTCAAAATTAAGATCCTAGTATAGCAGGAGTGGATAATATAGGCTGTGTTAAAGGGATCACTATCCATTTGCATAAAAAAATTAACCATAAAATATGTTGGCATATGGTAAATTAAACTAATGATATTTACGCATAATTTGTTCATCCATAACAAAGTTGTGCCACAACATTTTAGTAATAAATACATTATGTCTACGAAAGGGATCACATGTTAAAGAAGAATAGCTTTGCATTCACAATTTATGGCAGGAAAGGTCCAAAGTGGAATGGATTATGAATCGCATTTAGACAAAAGCTAATAGCGCGAGCAATGCATGTGCATTTCATCTCTGTTAGATTATTCGCGTGGATTTAGCGAATTTCGAGCAAATCTCTATTGTTTCGCGTAACTGCGAATTTCGCTTTCGAATTGTCAACATAATTTAGTGGTGGGAATGTGGTACATAGTAGTTTCAGCTAGTTCCTTTACTTGTCTATTCTGTGAAACCAACTTTAGAAAGGAGGACTTTATCAATTCGAAGGTATATTATAAGTTTTTTTTATGTATGTTCCCCGATTAGTCAAAAACGCCTGAACCAATTCGGAAATTCTTTTTTTGATTGAGACTTTCAAAATCGGTTGTGAAGTTTGGTGTTGAAGTCGGTTTTCAGTTTTGAAAAATAACTCTCTATTTATAGCACTTGCTCATTTTGTAAATCGTTTTTGGATGATTATTAATGTCCACCTGTTGACGGCTGCCATTTTTATTCATTTTTTATACTACCTTACATAGGTATATATCTACTTTTTATAAGAAAAGATTAAAAAAAATTGAAATAAGGTGGACTTCGGAATCGAACCCAAACTCTAGGTGAATACGTCACGGAAGACATCAATGAAATGACAAAAAAAAATATATTAAGAATTGTAAGTAATGCCACAACTGTAGCTTAGAACCATATCGATCACGTCAGCTTTCAAACAAAAAAAAATCATCATAATCGGATCGTTGGTTTAGGAGCTATACGATGCTACAGACAGGAACACACACGACAAACTTGTGTAACAAAAACACCCCTCTTTTTTGCATCGGGGGTAAAAAATTACGAAATACCTACATGAATGTATATTCACTGCTGACTGTGATTTTCGATTGTAAATTTTTGGTTGAAAGCCTGTTGTTTCACACAAAAGCCGCCGAGAATGCAGCCTACATTTTGAAGTCTGCATCGATATGTGTGTTTATATTCGTATGGTTTATGGTATACTTTGCGCTATTTGTAAAAAGTCGAGGAGCTTGGTGGCCCGGCGGGAGTGCACATTGCTAGCGCTTTCGCTAGTAAAGCGACTCCGGGCATGGTCCGCACTTGGATGGGTGACCACAAGTGGCATAACAATTTCTCGAGCATCTCTGTGCTTCGGAAGGTACGTATAGCCGTTGGTCCCGGCTGTCATCATTGTATGGCAGTCGTCAAGCTATGTCAGATGCAGCCTGAAAATGTCTATCTATGTCTATATAGATATAGTATATCTATAAAAATCTATGTCCAATGCTTTTAGGCAGCCTGAAAAATCTGACACCAGTGTTGGCAACTTACACATACGAAAAACATTTGTTAAAAGAATAAGCGGTCGAAAGACGTTTGTAACGAAGTTCTTCTCACGTTTACTTCAACACGCTATTAGATACAAAGTCTCTATTGGCTTACTCTGAACTTGATGTACTTACACTATGTAACCCAGGGCTTGAAGATAATATACACGGTGATTTTTAATTGGTTTTAAAGCCGAAGGCCACTTTATAGGCATCGTTGGTAAGACCTAATAAGCTAGTCAAAATAAAAATTCAGAAACAAAAAATGTTGTCTAAAACTCGAAAGTAAAATTGTGAGATCAATTAGTAGTACCGCCGCCATACACCGCCCGCCGGCCGGCCGGGGTCATCGACATTATGCAGCGTATAACTACGTGGTCTCGATCGAAAATCATTTATGCAACTTTTTTATCATATGACATACAGAAATATGGATTACGTATATGGATACAGGAATTTATTTACTATACGACATCTTTTTTTCCAAAACCAATGAAAAGTCAGCGTGTATACACTAGGACAACGGAACCGAACGTCTCGTAACGCTTCTTCGTTATTTCATTTCATTTCTTTATTTAGCACACAAAACACATAACAATCTTATGAAGTAAGTACAAAATAAGTTTTAAGTGTTGATCTAGATTGTTTTCCTTACATGTGTATGCCTAAAAAGTCTAAATACATTTTAAATTACAAGGTTATGCGCTAGGGTTCGACACAATTTTCTAGATAAAATTAAAATATAAGAACAGAAACTGGAAAATGTAGGTATGGAAAAGATAGCGAAGCACATGGTTATCTTGTTAAGTGAATAAATATTTGCCGCCGGAATCTGTGTAATGAGAAGTGGTAAATGCCTCTTAGGATTTTATTATATTAGGTTGGGGGAAAAGTCTTTTCGCATATAGTATGTATGAACTTGTAATAAAACCACTTTGGCTATACTATTTGTACCTGGCTGGTTTTGGTATCATTTAAAAGTTTAAATTTTAAAGAAGATAATTCCAAATTCAAATTAGGAAAATGCGTGATTTTCATTTGTTTTTCTTACCGTCAAGATGAGTGAATCTAATAAAGAAAATAGATACTTTTTAAAATTTTACTACCAAAACGGTAAAACAGCAACGCAAGCCGCGAAAAAAATTTGCGATCTTTATGGACCTAGTGCAGTATCTGTGAGAGTAGCACAAATTTGATTTAAGCGTTTTCAATCCGGAAATTTTGATGTCAAAGATGCACGTCGCTCTGTTCGCTCTGTTACAGATAAAATGGATGCTATTTTTGATCACGTACAACAAGAACGTGCGAAAAAGGTCATGGTCAAAGGCCGGTCAGGCTTCACAGACTGTGGCGAAACCCGGGTTAACTCGCAACAAGGTGATGCTGTGTGTGTGGTGGGATGGAAGGGCATTATTCATTATGAGCTGTTACCACCAGGCAGGATCATCGATTCAGAACTCTACTGCGAACAACTGATAAGATTAAAGCAAGAAGTTGAGAGAAAGCGGCCGGAATTAATCAACAGAAGGGGTGTGGTTTTTCATCATGATAACGCTAGACCTCACACATCTTTAACCACTCAGAAAAAATTAAGAGGGTTTGGCTGGAAGGCGTTAATGCATCCGCCGTATAGTCCTGACCTGGCACCTTCAGATTTCCACCTGTTTTGATCTCTTCAGAATTCTTTAGGCAGTGTCAGGTTAACATCACAAGAGGACTGCCAAAACTACTTGACGCAGTTTTTTGATCAGAAGCCCAAAAATTTCTATAGCAATGGGATCATGTCCCTACTTATAAGATGGCAAAAAGTTATCTAACAAAATGATACCTACTTTAGTTAAATGTACATACATACATACTATCACGTCTTTATCCCTATTGGGGCAGACAGAGCATTTTGGGTCTTGCGGTTCTATGCAGAGCCCAGGGCCGCAAGACCCAAAAGCCACTTTTAGCGTTATGGTAGGCGAGAAGATGGAAAAGCAATCAATACAGTGATGGGTTGCTAGCCGCATCGCCTGTTAACATGATTCGCATTTTTGCCCATTCCCTCGATCGGCTTTTACGATCTGCGTGGGAAGAGAGGCAGCTGGTACATTCTAATTTTTTTTATTTCTCCCAGACCAGCATGGGAGTTTAGTTAAATGTAAACAAACTACATTAAAAAATGTTTTGAATTTTCATATAAAATGGAAAAAGACTTTTTCCCCAACCTATTATTTGCGATATATTCTTACGATGGGATTGTAATAAGAGGTATTGTTGGAATAAATATGAAGACTAAATTAATTATAAATTTGATTTCTAGATCGAAACCGGGTTTTAAAGTTATTTGTAGAAATAAGGGAAGGAGATTTTAGGAAGTAGTGAATAATTTTATAATGTAGTACTAAGTTGATTTAGTCTCGACGTATATAATTATGAGGTTACTTGAAAATATTCCAGACGCTCTGTGTAGGAGCTAAGCGTTCGACCCATGCCACGTCTAAGTATAGCTAAGAACTTTTAAGCATATCTTTCGACATATGTTCCCTGGGAAAAGTTGCTCACTATCACGGTCTGAATTCACTCTTTAAATATTTTTAGTATATTTTGTTAGACCTAATATATTTTCTACTTAGTAACATCGAAAAATTGCACCCAATTCGTATTCAAAAACAAAAGTTAACTTATTGGTTGGAAAAATATTATATGTCTGTATCTGTTAATATAATATAATATCTTGCCATGAAAAAAAGCTTGTTAAACATATCAGATATTAAATTGTTAGAGACGAGTAATATGCCAGCATGCCAGTTGCTTCATGCGTAAAACTTTTCCCATAAAATGGGGAATAAAATGCGTTTTATTGGAAACCTCGAGATACCTATAATCTAGCGTTTATTCCCTAGATCTCATTCTTTTATTGCACAGACATAAAGTAAGTAGTTTCCTCTTTACGAGATAGTAATGTCGGCGGAACTTTCCAAAGAGAAAGACCTTTCAGGCCGTAAGTATGATATTTTATAAGTACACGTAAAGTCGTTCATAAAATGGTTTTTACAGCGGCTAGTAATGTGCGAATAGTTTGCGCTTTGTGCTGAAAACATGAAAAAGTCATTCTTCACTCTTTAATTAGTAAAGTATAACTTACTTTACTAATTAAAGAGTAAAGAATGACATAATTAAAGAAAATAAAAGCATTTTATTGCACCAAACCAAAACACATGAAAATAACATCACACTAATATGTATTATAAAGCCGAAAGTTTGTGAAGTGTGTGTGTGAGGGTGTATGTAAGTGTGTGAATGTGTGTTTATGTATATGTTTGTTACTTCTAAACGCGTAAACGGCTGGACCAATTATGCTAAAATTTGGTATGCAGGCAGCTTACACCCTAGCCCTTAGCCAGGCCTGGCGATTATTTTATCTTTATATACAGATAATGGTAGATTGGATGATAATAAAAAAACTAATTTCTTAATTTTTTTTTATTCCTACAATTTCCCATAAAAAAACCCTCTGGTCTGGATATGACCACTGCCCATTTAAATATACATGATGTGGATTAGATCTGACCACTGCCCAGTTAGGTCACAACATGTAAGTATGGAAAAAATAAAGGTGAATCCACATATAAGCCTAATATTAATAAAAAGAGGAAAGACTTGTGTGTTTCTTTGTATAAAACCTTATTTAAACATCAATGTTACCCCGAGGTATCAAAATTTTGGATATAAACGGCATTGCCGTATCCTTACTTATATTATAAATGCCAAAGTGTGTATATATATAAATTTGTATGTATGTATGTATGATCCATTTTCACGCTAAAACGGCTGAACCAATTTTGATGAAATTTAACGTAGAGTTATATTGGACCATGGAGAAGGACATAGGCTGGGTATCGGTTATTCTTCGATCCAAGAACCTATCTATCTACCATACAAAATATTTGATGTGTAAATATGGTTTTGCCTTTATTTATATGGATGAACGCTTGTAGGACAGTGGTTACATAATAACCACAATAAGTTTTTCCAGATAGGCAGAGGTCACATGTTGACCACAAACTTTCGGCGTAAATATTTCAAAGAAAAACAAATATCATGTAAAACCGAAACATATTACATATAATTCAACCTATCTGCTATTATAAAAACACAAATAATATCACTTACCGGGATTATTTTCCGCCATAATACTAAAAAACACTGTCAATTTGCACAAAAATTCGCCGTTCGACCAATATTTTGACTTTGACAAGCGAAATGTCAAGTTTTTTTTCTAGAGGCGTATTTTTTTTTCGTTCAGAAATCAACTGTATCATAGACAATAGACGGATGACAATTTGCGGTTTCTAGCTAGCATCTGCTCGTCAGAAAAAATTATTTCTGAGGTGGTTCGCTATGTGTACCCTGCCTGGCTAAGGGCTAGATTAACACATAGGCCAAGGCTTTTTCCGCGGGTGACACCGCAGGGCGCAGCTACTAATAATTAAGTTGTGCGATAGTGAGAATAGCACAAACTTAATTATATAATTATATCACAGCAAAAATATATAAGTAAGATAAACTAAAACATTTCAGTGTATCCATTATAGAAGCCGATCAAGTACTTTATCATATCATGTAAATTTTCAGTCATCAATACATAAGTTACGGTTGTAATTTACAACGTAGTAGAAACATAAATATTCACAAGGACCCTTTACGGTCCTTGTGAGCCATAAACTGTCTAAATGCAATCTAAATATCTTGGTCAGTAAGTTATTATTTATAGGGGTACCTACTTTTGAAGTGACTTAGTACAGATTATTTCGCACAGATAATTTGTAAATAATTTAGTTATCAGTAATTTGGTACTTTTTGTTTATTTATAATTGTAATTTTATTTCTCATTTGTGTACCAAATAAACAAATTTTCTTTCTTTATTTCTAGTACTAGTTATCTTTGTTTTAATATGTGCCGTGTGGTTTGCGACAGAGTAGAATATGACCAGGACAACTCCAGGTCATCCAGTGGATGTCGTAGAAGGCGACTTAGTAAACACAATCTAAACAAAGCTTGTAAACATCACGAGACCCCTCAAACTTGTCTAGCCAGCGTGGAGAGTGTAGACCATATCCTCTAGCTACTCTGGCCAAATATGGCTTTGGTAGTAAAAAGAGGATCTTCCTTTTGCAAAGAAGACTAAAAAATAAGAACTGATGATGATGATTTAGTAAAGACCATTTGGTATAGTTCTTTGTAAATAATTTAGTAATTAGTAATTTGGTACTGTTCGTTAATTTATAATTGTAATTGTTTTTCTCATTTCCTGTACCAAATTATCCATTTTTCTTTCTTTCTTTCTCGTACTATATACGAGTAGTAACTTTGTTTGAATATGTTCCGTGTAATTTCCCGTGGATGTCGTAGAAAGCGACAGGAAATACTCTAAACAAAGCTTATAAACATGAATGAGACCTCTCGAACCCGTCCGGCCAGCGAGGAGAGTGTAAGCCAAATCCGCTGGCTGCTGGTAGTATACCACCAAAGCCATATTTGGCCAGAGCAGCTACTATAGGAGGACACACTATAGAGAGTGTCGTCCTCCTACAGTGGAGACTAGACAAGATCTGACGATGATGGTGAGTATCTTTGTCGCATCCCTGCTTCCTCGAAATTTCTTGACATACAGTCTACTGGCAAAACACGTATAGGTACTAAGTATACATACTATAAATATTAACCGAAACACACAGTAAAAAATATCCTACTTATTAACTTGCTAAACACGCACTAGAATAAAAGGATCATAAAAACACTCGAGTATACCACCAAAGCCATATTTGGCCAGAGCAGCCACTATAGGAGGACACACTGTAGAGAGTGTCGTCCTCCTACAGTGGAGACTAGACAAGACCTGACGATGACGATGAGTATCTTTGTCGCATCCCTGCTTCTTCGAAACTTCTTGACATACAGTCTACTAGCAAAATACATATACTAAGTATACATACCGTTTCTCGGCTGCATGTGAACGTATTCAAATGAGGACATGCACATCGAACTCACCGGGTGAAATATTACCTGCGTGTACTACAGGGGGAGGAAGGTATTGAAACCACATTTCCGTCCATTATGTGATTGGGAACTCGGAAAACTATTTTGCACAATTTTATGCAGAAAGAGAGAGAAATATCTTACTTTCATGCTGGTCTGGGTGAAAAAAAAAACTACCATGTATGTCATACGACGTATTGTTGTATATGTTCAAAGAACTTTTTAAAATGTCTTATTTACATCATATTGGCTGTGACACACAGACAGACAAGTATCCTATAAGGGTTTCGTTTATACCTTTAGAGGTACGGAGCCCTAAAAACTGTTCTAGTGTTGGTATAAATAAATAAATATATAAGGACTAATCACGCAGATTGAGCCAGCTCCAAAGTAAGTTTAAACTTGTGTGGATACTAACCCAACGATACTATATTTTATAATAAATACATATAAATAAATAAATACACACCCACGACCCAGGACAATTTAAAAAGGCCATTTTCCGACCCTGGCTGGGGATCGAACCCAGGATCTCCGGATAGACGGTATATGACGGGATAAAGAGGTATTGAGCCTACCTTTCACTCCATTATGTAAGGGAGACCTCTGCGGCAAATATTTGCGTTACTGCAGCATTACCAACTCAGGAAAGCTATGTTACACGTAGTGGAATCATCATATGACGGACGTAGTTTGATATTTAGAAAAAATCAGTTTATTTTGTCTTGAATAGAATTGTAATAATAGGCGATTTTCAACTAGATAGATTCTTATTTAATTGTTCCTTATTTTCAATACATTAAGGAAGTTTTCCGCAACTGAAATCAGAAACTTTTATCTTAACGTCAAACCAAACATTTTCTATATGAAATAATCACAGTTTCTTGAAATCACATAGCGCTCTTTCTTTTGGAAAACTACAGTTTGTTGCCGCTTCTTCTGTACTTGCGCTGAGGAAGCGGCAATAAACTTCGTTGTAAGTAAATGATCTGACGTCAACAACTATTATGAAACCGAAAGGAACATTTTCAATTATCAAGTTATAAAAATATATAAAGATAAACAAATAATTTTTGACTTTTACTTATTCAAAACAAACTGAAGGAATAAGTAGATTTATATAACATGAATGAACCATAATTAAACTAATTATAACTGAACTGCAAATAAATAAAAACTAGTAGTTCGCCACGAACTTAGACCTCGCGATTATTATTTCAGAATAATGTACATGATTTGGATAAATAATAGTGCAGGTTTACCGATATGCGGATTCATGGTTGTGACCAAATTTCCAAAATAGTGGCCAATCACAACCCTTTCTTCAAATGACTTTCGATCTAGCTCTGAAATGTCAGGAGCACCTTCCTACCATACATCACATGGATATGAGGTCTACCGTACCGTGATGCTGAAATTCAGTTCTGTAACAGTAGTCTTTCACCGAAAAATGACCCATCATTTTTTAAATGACAAAGTCAGCTCGTTGTTGAAAAAACCAGAAAACTATTAATGAGTTTTCGTTTAAATGTTTATTTGTATTGCCATGGCTCTATGCCGCTGCTCATTGGTTTCTTACTCTCTTCGTAAAGCTACTTCGCGGGCTTTGATTGCTGTTGATCTCTTGTTAGTTCGTGGCATAATTACTAATACTACTACAGAAGCACAGACAAGCAGCGATATCGATTGAACGAAAGTTCGCTCAACAAAATTGCTGAATTTAATAAACAAGCCAACAATCAATCAAAATAAGCAAAAACTGAAAAAGAAAAAACTAATCGTAAAATAAGCAAAACCCTTATATTTTAAAGTCGGTTAAATATGATAAAATTTATAGAACTACTTATGAAACTCAAAATAATAACCATAATAGTTATTCAGAGAAATTACTTCGTGGACCCCAGGGGAGATAGGTATGTAGGTATTTTTAAGAAAGTTGTTCAGTAACCCGGACTGAATTCACCCTTAAATAGTTTCAGTATATTTTGTAAGAAGATTTGTATTGTATATCCGTTATAGACTCCGCGAGTCACCCTAAACCCGTTTAAGTATAACGTATAAAAAATTTGTTCAGAAAAGAAAGTTGTTCAAATAAAAAAAAATTGTTTTCATAATGGCAACAAAAAAGTCTAATGACATTTTTGAAAATATTTTGAAATGGCGGATATATGACAGTTTTAAAATTTTAAGCCCCCATATTTCCGCCATTTTGAAAAATTTCGAAAAACTGGCTCGACAAAAAAATTCTATTAAGTTGCTGAACCTGCATACAAAATTTCATGAGAATCGGTTAAGAAATGCGACCTGTAGGCGAGAACAGACAGACAGACAGACAGACAGACAGACGGACAGACAGACAGACGGACAAAAGAATTTTTGGCTAATCTCGAAACTGAGACGCTTCGTTCGCTTCGCTCGCTCGGTCAATTAAAGAAAAACAGAGGAACAAATCATCTCACCTTTCAGTTTCTTACTCATAATATTTTTATACATATTTTACCTAAACATCTACTCAAATCAGTCAAATTACCAATTCCTTTGAATAATCTTCGAGGGGAGGGCGCGATAGTACGAATAAGGCCATAGCCATTGTCTCAATAGCCAATAAGTATGATTGCCAATGTTTGCGCTCAAACGGATGCAAACGGCCCTCTCGATTGTATAAACGGAAGGGAAGAGCTCTCAATTCTGTATAATGCTATAGAATGTTCGATAACTTTGCACATTTTATAGGCACCTTTTTAGAAAAAGAATAACTATTGAGTTAGCGGGCTACTCACGTATATAGTGAGCTACTGGCTATAACATGGAATTGTATGTACAAAGGAAAATTGTCAATTATCAAGTGACACAAATATCCAAAAAGAAATAAATGATTTTTGACTATGAATTTAAAAATAACAATAAAAAACAAATATTTACTTTAATTAAGCACTCATAACATTTTTATTCACATTTTACCCAAACATCTAATCGAATCAGTCATATTATCAATTCCTTTGGATAATCTTCGGAGAGAAGGCGCGATAGAACGAATGGAGCCATTGTCTCAATAGCTAGTAAGTACGATTGCCAATGTTTGCGCTCAAACGGATGCAAACGGCCCTCTCGATTGTATAAACGGAAGAAGAGCTCTCGATTCTGTATAATGCTATAGATTGTTCGATAACTTGGCACATTTTATGTGCAAAGTAATCGAACATTATCTTTTAAGTTAGTTATGAGGGTTCCGTGCTTAACACAACAAAGAGTAACAGGACCCTATTACTAAGACTTCGCTGTCTGTCCGTCTGTCCATCTGTCTGTCACCAGGCTGCATCTCATGAACCGTGATAGATAGACAGTTGAAATTTTCACAGATGACGTATTTTTGTTGCCGCTATATCAACAAATACTAAAACAGAATAAAATAAACATTTAGGTGGGGCATACCTATAACAAACGTGATTTTTTAAAAGATAACACGGAACCCTTTATTTGACTCGCACTTGTCCGGTTATTTAGTCTTCTAGCCCATGCGGCATGGTAGCAAAAACGCTGGATGCGTTCCCTCACTGGTTAGCAGTACTAATCCGTTGAATGAAAAATCGGCCAGCCCTAAAAATAATTTATCAGTTGCTCCTAGGAGCATGAATGGGTCTATCCGGATCCATCCAGATCTCATTAAAAAAAGTCTTCTCGTACCTTGGTATAAATGTGACGACACCAAAATATAAGTAACATTTTTACAACTTAATTATCATACTGCATACGGTACATAGGGTGTTTGAGCTTCTTTTTAACAAAAGTCAAAGATGGAGGAGGTTTTTAATTTTTGAGATTCTATTTTTTTATGTATGGAAGGAACAAACAAAAAGAATCTCCAATAACGATTACTCAAAGACTCCTGGACCAATTTGGAAAATTATTTTTTGTTTGAAATGGCATACTTATGTGTCATATTGGGTGGTGGGTCTCAAAGAAATTTTATCAAAAATAGTTGTGTAGTTTGTGTTGAAGTCGGTTTTAAGATTTTAAAGAATATTACTCAGAAATAACCTTTGCTCTGTACTTACAAACGTCATCTCTTACAACGTGTGCACTGTGCAATCCTCAGTCCGTGTCCTCATGTAACACAAGCCACCTCACACTCTCCAGTTTCCTTTGTGTTTCGCAGAAGGGCTTAGTCAGAAACATGTCGGAAACTAGGCGCAAGTCATGTAGGATTATATCGAAGAGAGGCCTGTTGGACCCTGGTTATCACTGCGTGTTTATGTATGTAATTAAATTATTAAAGTGTAGTTAGGGTTCCGCACCCAAAGGGTAAAAATGGGACCCTATTACTAAGACTTCGCTGTCTGTCCGTCTGTCCATCTGAAAGTTTGTTGAAAAGTTGAAATTTTCACAAATGATGTATTTCTGTTGCCGCTATAACAACAAATACTAAAAATAAAATAAAATAAATATTTAAGGAGGGCTGCCATACAACGAACGCGATGTTTTGCCAATTTTTGCACGACATCTATAATGGCAACAGGTAGACACTTAATTCTTAATAAAAGTCACAATTAAAATACAAAAACATAATAAGGTTTTCAACAACTCAAATCAGATTCTTTTTTCTACACGTCAAATCAGATCCTTTTTTCTAAACGCAAAATCAAACATTTTCTATGGGATTTGTATGAAATAAAGTGAAAAGACGTCATAGTTTCTTGAAGTCAAATAACGCTCTTAAGGGTCCCCCGACCCTAGACCAAAATACAACTTTCCATACAAACGTAGTCTACGTTTTATTTCAAAACGACATGTCCGATTTGGGCAAAATTTTGTAATTTCAAAGATATTGCAATTATCTAGGTTTATAACTAGTTTCCGACATTAAAAATATGAACTTGAAATAGAATATAGTGTTTTATATCATTTTTGACCATTAGTATGGGAAACTTCTATACTTATTTGATGATTACTATGATTAGGTCCGCCACATGTACGTTTTTTACTGTGCAATAAAGTTTAAATAAATAAATAAACTTCTAAATCGTTATATTTTCTTTCCAGTTCATAATTTTACCATAGGAACCCAGTTATAACCCTAGATAATTGCAATTTCTTTACAATTACCAATTTTTACCGGAATCTGACATGTGGTTTCAAAATTAAACGTAGACTACGTTTGTATGGAGAAGTCTAGGGTCGGGGGACCCTTAATATCAGTTTTTTCGCAATAATATATCTTAAATCACGTTGAAAATGGATATATGATCAATGACAAATGACATTCTTTTGTAGTCGGTCTGGTTGTCTGTTTGTTCATGCTATAATCTCCGGAAATACTAGACGGATTTACGCCTGGGCGGGGAAAATATATAGCGTATAATTGATTTTGGAAAATGGAACACCTGATGCCGGACCATAATGGTCCAGCTTAACTATAAGAAATATAAAAATGACGCTTTAGCAAAAGTTGTTCAGTCTCATGGGCATTTTGCGGAGTCATTAGTCCATGCGAACGAAGTCGCGGGTCTTCGGCTAGTACATAATATAATGCCTGTTTATATTATGGTAGCAAAAACTATGGATTTCCACTTGCTACGGTACTTGCCAACCTCGTTCAACCTTTGCTTCGTTGCCAACCTTTGCTTCGTTGCCAACCTTTGCTTCGTCAATACTTACTATTATTTTATACATGCTCTTTGGTTTTTTGTGTACTTACTGCTTATTTAACCTTCTGAACATTTGCTATTTGGTTCTCTTATGACACCGTTCTTTGAGAGGTTATATCATAGAATAGTGAAGTAAGCGCTTTTATTCGGTGACATGTTTTTGCTGCTGACTGTACATACTTATAAGCTACTGCCATTCCATTTGAGACTCTGTCACCTTCCTTTGTACGGTTCAGGTCAGTCAGGTTTCAAAAATGTAGTCATAATTTCTCATACAATTTAATATTTGTGAATTTGTTTTTCGTGTGTGTAAGTGGCCAACACTGGTGTCAGATTTTTCAGCCTGCCCAAAGGCATCTGACATAGCTTGGCGACTGCCATACAATGAGGACAGCCGGGACCAACGCTTATACGTGCTTTCCGAAGCACGGAGGAGCTCGAGAATTTTTTTATGCCTCTTGTGGTCACCCATCGAAGTGCGGACCACGCCCGGTGTCACTTTACTTGCGAAGGCGCTAGTAATTCGCACTCCTGCGGGTCCACCGAATTCCTCACAATTTCATATATATGAGAGATAATGACTCCATTCTCAAGCGTACTGTACTTGTACTTACTCCACGAGTCGCCGTCGACGGGTTAACTCCGAAACATCCAGGCGCAAGTCATTGTGGATTAAATTAAATAAGGCCCTTGAGTTGGGAATGGATTAAAGTGCTTACTCCGGCGCTCTGTATTTACAAGTATAGTGGTTTGGATATTACTTCACTACTAACATAGCTATTTAACATCAAAGAGATAAAATGTTGTACTTAATCTCAAGTTAATTAATAAAATTTAATTTCAAGGACAAACGGAACTAAATACGCAACTTTAAAACCCTAATCCTAATGATACTGCTTAAATGAACTTTCTAGGTCTCCGTACCCAGAGGATAAAAACAGGCCCCTTTTACTAGGACTCCGCTGTCCGTCTGTCTGTCATATAGTAAGAATAAATAAAAATACTGTCTGTTTGTCCGTGTGTCTGTTTATCTGTTTGTACACGCTAATCTTTTGGGTTTTCCCAAAGTGCTCTGTCTACCCCATTAGGGAATAAAGACTAGTATGTATAAATTCCACGCGAACGAAGTCATAGTCATACATCAGGTTCAAGAAGCGCGCTAGGCCACTTTCTTTTTGGATTTATTGGTTGAAAATCAGTTCTCCCTTTACACCTTCATAAAAATCAAATTTATAGAGCAACAATCTTGACGGACATCGAACCCACGGACCCATAAACATTACGATGGCATTAAACCGAGCCAATCAAGACCGGCAATCACAGAAATAGTGTTCAATCGATATGGTTCCATCCCTTGGTAACAGTTAACGTATTGCGTATTTCTAGTTCATTTACGCCATCAGTCGAAATGTATTATTAGAGACTAGCCGAAGCCCGCGGCTTCGTTCCCGTAGACTTTTTGTCTCTGAAAAATGCTCATCAGGTAGAACTTTTGCTAAGGCGTCATTTTTGTATTTCTTATAGTTTAGCTGGGCCATTATAATTCTGCATCAGGTGTTCAATTTTCCGAAATCATTTATACCCTATATGTTGCCTAGGCTTAACAGCTATAAAACAAAACCGTTTCATTCGAATCTGTCCAGTATTTCCGGAGATTAGCGTGTACAAACAGACAGACAGTTTTTTTAAATTGTTACTATTTCTGCATCAACCCATTTTTTTTTGGAATTATTTTCAAAGTTCAGACAAATTTTTATACTGTTTTATTATTTGTATAGATGAGAATTGGTAAAAAAAAACATTTGGTCCGTCAACTAGATAATCTGATGGTAATGGAATCATATTTTTCGTTTTGCCAAGTAGTAAAAATTCAAAAAAGTGATTTACGTCTTCTGGTGAAAATCGTACCTGATGGTGACGTCACGCGAAATTTAAATGCGTTGTACTTATGAATTATTACGGATTTTGGACATACTCCATTGCAAGGTCTCGTGTGCGTATTCGTCATTATTCAGAGAACAGCAAAAATACGTATATATACCATACTTTTAATAATGCCTAACAAGAAAAAAAAATTTTTTTTAAATCTCCGTATTCTCTGATTTGTCCACGGATCTGTATTTAATGCAGAGATTTCGTTCAATGACTATGTGTTACGTTAATTGTGTTTGTATGTTTTTGTGTACGTATTGTATTAATTAGAAATTTTTTGTGTAGAAAAAGATTGAAGGTTTTTTGTTTATGACTGTTTGACTCTCTCATATTGGTACACCATATTCTTTACTGTGTCATTGGGTAAAAAGATAACGAGAAGAAAAGTCATCTGATAGGTTGACAACTTCTATAACGACGAAAGCCAGCCCTTGTAGCATGGCACTGTCGATAAAACCACATAGTTGCGACGGTAGTGCCATCCCACTCGTACCATTATGTAGAGCGAGAGAGTGATAGATGATACATACATACTATCACGTCTTTATCCCTAATGGGGCAGACAGAGCATTTTGGGTCTTGCGGTTCTATGCAGAGCCCAGGGCCGCAAGACCCAAAAGCCACTTTTAGCGTCATGGTGGGCGAGAAGATGGAAAAGCAATCAATACAGTGATGGGTTGCTATCCGCATCGCCTGTTAACATGATTTGCATTTTTGCCCATTCCCTCGATCGGCTTTTACGATCTGCGCGGGAAGAGAAGCAGCTGGTACATTCTAAGTTTTTTTATTACTCCCAGACCAGAATGGGAGGTGATAGATGATTGCGCTCGATAAACTATAAATTGTCACTGTCATACTACTGGGGGCTTAATTAACGTATCTCATCTCATAGGCTAAGATTATTTATATCTATGGCATATGTCATGGGCCTAAAGAACCCGATGTGAGGTCCCTGAAGCACTATGATACAGGCTCCTGTCTTTTTACAGACTTGGAAAATATTAAAAAAGTCCTTGTAAATTTAGTATCCCTTTAACTTTCATATTTAAGTATATTATCTATATCACCACATGTTGTCGTGTTAAACCATGTTCTGTTTTGGAGAAATAAAATACATTTTACTTTACTTTTACTATAATTTCTTTATGATGTATCTTGTGTTGTGAAGCATAAATGACCACAAAAATATTTTTATACAAAATCATAGGGGAATTGGAAGTATATATCTTACTGTAATCTACTAATTACTGTAACGTACACGTACTTCGTGGCTTCAAAAATGACTACATTTTTGAAGCCTGGCCGTACCTGTAATGTCTAAGTACGGTCAATAGGTAAACTAAATACGTCTGCGCCCTGCCCCGCCCGTAATAGCCTCTAATGGTACTTAGGTAATGGAAATCGAACTTACTATCACTGAAGTAACGACATTGGCCGGTTCATAACACTTTTGAAACACTAAGGTCAACCGAGCCCGGGTCTGGCAATCACCTAAGTCAATATGGTTAGCACTTTATAGCGCCAGCTCCAGGTTTGATTAGCACCGTATTGCATAAAAAAGCAAACAAAATTTAACTAAACTAATTTTCATGTAGTTCGGTTTTTTTCGACAGATTAAAAAACGTTTAGTGACAGTATTATTTCAGGTCCACCACCTTAGTTGTTAACCTTTATCTTAGGTTTTGTTTGTCACACAAAATCACCGCTTTTTACTGTCTTTATTACCTGTGTGTCTTTATACCTAAAGCATTTTTTCTTATAAAACAAAATTTTCCCTCACGTTGCTGTCATAAATTTTAGAAAATTTGCGTGCAGAATTCTTATGAAAAATTGCAATGCGCTTATACAGTTGGATTGGTGCCACAAATGGCATAAAGATTTTCTAAAGTATGTTCCAAAGTAGGAACTTTGGAAGCGCGGAGGACCGTGCTTCAGAATACACTGGTGGTCCCAGCTGTCATCAGATCAAGCTTTATCGGATGCTTTACGGTAGCTTGAAAAAATTTAACACCAGTTTTTGTCTACAAACGAAAATACAACAAACTGTCTTTAAATATTTAACAAAACATTACACATGTCTATTTGACGACCTCCGTGGTGTATTTGGTAAGAGCCGCGACCCGTCCACCCACCAGCTTAACCCACCAGTGGGTCCACGGGGAATTTCGGTTTACCCGTGCACCCACTGCATTATAGCGGGGAAATATCGATATTTATACTTAAATATGTGATACTTCAAAGTTTCAATTAGAAAGAGAAGTCCGATATGGAGTATGGACTGTGAAGTCAAAGTCTACATCATCATTTTGTCATAAAAAATAGCGTTAACCACGCACGCTACGTTAGTCCAACACTCGGGGATTCTGGGGTTCGATCATCAGGCAAGTTGAAAATTGGCCTTTTTTAAATTGTCTTGGGTCTTGGATCTAACTTAAAATATAGTATCGTTGAATTAGTATACCATAACACAAGTTTGAAATTTTGGGGCTAACTCAATCAGTGTATAATTTATCCTCATCTATTTATTTGTTTATTATTTATTAGTCTATAGTCAGCTCCAGCTAACAAGGTTTGGATCTCATTAGGAGACCATCGTCAGGGCGAATGCCGTCAGTTATAACCAAAGCAATTCATCATTTCAAAAGACGTTTTTGTCGCAGCATAGCACCGTAGATATGCCATGGATAAAGTTTATGTCGCGCGTCGGACTAGTTACATTTCGCTCGTTATTATTACGTAGAGCGAAATAGACACAGTTGATAGTGCTTGATAAACGTTGTTGCCAGTGCCATGCTAGCGGGGCTGGTCGTCTAAAACATTGCACGAGTTAACGCTTGCGTCCTAATCCACGACTAATACCTAATTGACTTAACATGATTACTTTTTCCATTATGATTATCTTTATACGTATTTGTTGTAAAATATAGTATCGTTGAGTTAGTCCTTATCCTCTAACACAAGTCTCGAACTTACTTTGAGGCTAGCTCAATCTGTGTCATCATCATCATCATTTCAGCTGCATAACGTCCAGTACTGGACATAGACTTCTCCCAAGGATTTCCAAAATAAACGATCTAGAGCGGCTTGCATCCAGCGCCTTACAGCGACCTTGGTCAAGTCGTCAGATTCTTTGTGTGTGATTTGTCCGTATATAATTGTGGCGACCTCTACGCCACTACGAGGAACTAAAAACCACAAACAACAATGAACGTAGCGATACCATAGTTCACAAGAATCATACGTGATGGCGCCAGCAGAATCTACATCTCGATCTCAGAGTTCTGGTTGCAACTGACTATATATACAACCTCCGACGATATACCGTCGGAGCCGCGGTTCTCCAGGCGCAACACCATGCCTGGCGGGAAGATCTTCCCTTTGTAGCGGTCGAGCATATCATATATATTTATATATTTTGTTGCAGCTCAAGGCGGTGGAGGTCATTGGATAAGGAGGAAAGAGGCCTTTCGTGCGAAACGAGGAGTCGTCAGTTCGAGCCGGGGACACCTGCGACCGCGACGGCAGATAGGTAAGTTATTGCAGTCAAATCAGTCAGTCCCATGCTGGTCTGGGAGAAATGAAAAAACTTAGAATGTACCAGCTGCTTCTCTTCCCACGCAGATCGTAAAAGCCGATCGAGGGAATGGGCAAAAATGCAAATCATGTTAACAGGCGATGCGGCTAGCAACCCATCACTGTATTGATTGCTTTTCCATCTTCTCGCCCACCATGACGCTAAAAGTGGCTTTTGGGTCTTGCGGCCCCGGGCTCTGCATAGAACCGCAAGACCCAAAATGCTCTGTCTGCCCCATTAGGGATAAAGACGTGATAGTATGTATGTACTGCAGTCAAAGTCAAAGTAAAAATCGTATTTATCTTTGGACCATAGATTTAAGGTGCAAGATATAACGTAATACCATTGTGACCAGTATTAAAATTATTTAGAAGACTAACCTTAACTTAACCTTTAACCGCGAACGTCTGATTTATCCGACTAACATTGTGGGGTCCATTCCGCGAACGTCGGATATTTCCGACAAAAAAATGCTCGTTTGACACATAACTTACGTATCCATATCCGTTTTTGGTTGATATTTATTTTGACTTTACTATGCCAAGCGCTGGGGGCACGACAAATGTTATAAAGTCTCGCGGTGAAAGGGTTAAAGGCTTATATTTGTCACTAGGTAAGTACTACAAAAACCATGTCAAACGCAGTAATTTTTTTTTAAGATTAAGGCTTCAATTATTGATCTATTTACGCGTTCCTTAAAATTATATATATAGTTTTGTATTATATTTAGCAAAGTATCGTTTCCTGCCAATTTCAATTAAGCCATGAAGGCGCGGAGAATGAATTACACTATTATAAACACCATATACGCAAACAAACACAGATCTGCATTGGTAAAAAAACCTTCTTCATTTTCTGCAAAGAAATGAATCAATTGAGAATCAAAGGGTAAAATAAACAAAAAGTTTAAAAAGCCATTGATTTGTCATTGTTAAGTTACAAGAGGTATAAAAGGGCTCAATCACAGTCACGGAACATGCTAATATGAGTGCGTGACGTCGCCCCAAGGGGAGAGTGTAATGGTCCTAAAGAATTGTTGGTTTTGTATTCTTTGGAAGTGTGTATTTTGTATTGTTACAATCAAATATAGTTGTAGACTTTAACTTTAACTTTCTGTGTAAAATTGCTTAATTGTATAAGTGTGTAGATTTCTATTTATTAAATATTCTAAAGTAGGTACTTTTTCCAATATGCTGTTTTACCAAGTTATTGGTATATATTTAAGCGTGGCCTTTGGGCCTAATGGCCCTGGGCTCTGTCTACCCCGTCAGGGACATAGACGTGAAAATGTATCTGTATCTGGTATTTATTTTATTATTGAGCTTGTAAAAGTCATCTCATCTATACTTATTTAAGATTTATGCTCTTGTCGGTTGAGTTTGATTTTTCTGCCAAAGATAAAAACATAAATTTTATTCAGATATTACATCTAATGCCACTGCAATGCCCAAAATACTGGCTTACCCATAGTAAATATACTATGGGGAAGCAGTATTTTGGGTCATAATTACTTAATTTATTAGCTAAATACGTAAATTGTAAAATATATACAACATGTATTTATATACACGGGCTATATTATAATAGTAGACCACTATAATTGTATAATGAAATTAAAATAACAGCCAAAACATAAAAAAAACGGCATTTCCATACAAAAGTGGGCAGCCGCCCGGGCAATTTGTATTTAAATGTAGATTTTTTTAGTTTTTTTAAATTAACTAGATATTTTAATCGATCAATTTGTAGAAATCTAAATTAATATCTAAATTACAATCTAAATTAAAAATTTAAATCTTGATCATGTGGCATGGTGCCAAGAACACTGGCTGCATTCCCGCGCTGAATAGCTACTTTTTTTAAATTGTTATTTTAATTTAATTATGCGATAATGTGATCTAGTATAGCCCGTGGTTAGATTTATTATACTGGTATGTATCTTCCAGGTTGTATATTGAAATGAAACAGCAATTTTGTATGAAATGCCAAAATCCCTTACTGCCAAGTTCCCGTGCTGAATCGGTCTAAACTACTCGGGCCGATCGTAAATCAAATCGATTATGCAAAGTCATCGCTTTGGGACTCGGCAGCAGCTCGTTTCATGTCAATCATCGATGCCGGTTTATTCGATTTCATTAAACGGTTTCAATAGTATAATAATGTAATAAACAGTAAATAAGTAACGTAATGAATTAATTTATTTTTAATCATTAATGAAGTATGTTTAAACAAGAAAATGCTGTAAGTATATTAGATAGGTAATAAAGATTGAATAAATATCGTATTTACTTACAAATAAAATTTAAACGAAAAAATCGACCCCATTTCGCATAGAGTCTAGAATGCAGGCTGCATTTCCTCGTTAGATCGCAATTCGTTGTGCGAAAAAGCTGCCATACCTCTTGTCACAGTGTTAACGAAAGCGATGTAACTATTGTAACTCCTCGTTTTTCCATTTTTTTGAGTATAGGTAGGTACTCTGTTAAAAGAAATTAAACAAGCCCAAAGTAGATGGGAATTTTTGCCAAATTTATTATAAGACTTAACAAAAATGTTCATTAAGCATTAAAAAAGTAAACAAAGAATTATATTAATATGCTATAAATATTTAATAAATAAACAGAGAATGATATTAATATGCTTCATTTTATTTTTAATATCTTTCTTATACTGTATAACGTTGGAATTCGATAAAAAGAATGTACAAAACCTTTTATTAATTTCAAACAGTGTAAGCCCTTAATCAGGTATAAAAAGAATAATATATTGATTTTTTTGTATTCTTTCAGTGTTTTAAAATTTAAGTAGGTATGTCGTTTCGTTTTTTACCTTATGAATTAATGTATTCATAATATAACAATATAATATTAACTAAATAAATACAACCTAAAATTAAAACTAACTAAAACTAATTAATATTAAATTATATAAAAAATTGAGGCCAAATCGCTGCCGTCACAGGGCAAAGTACCCAAGAGGCTGGCGGCATTTCCGCGTTGGATAGCAATACTTAAACGCTGTCCGAAATGCGCGCCCGCCCTTGGGTTTGTCGTTTCGTAATATTCATTATAATCCGAGTGTATTACCGGTTGCATCCTCAGCGGTAACTCTTCAGAGCCCGTAGTCCGCTACCTTCCTAGGTAATTTAACGAGGATACTGGTTTTTGACCCAGAAAAAAAAGAGGTGTAGGTATGAATTATAAGTTTGACTATGTCTCTGTCTGTAGCGCTCAATCGGATAGATCAATTTTGATGCGGTTTTTTCACGTAAAAGTAGCATCCTTTGCAGTGGTTCTTAGCCATGTTTGATTAAAATCGGTTAAGTCGTATTATTGGGTCATAACACTTTAAATTCGGGGTTTTAATTTACCTGATGTAATTTGTAATTTTTTTAATTATTGAAGTGAAAACTTCTTTAGAGGCGTTGTGCACTT
Organism: Acrobasis consociella; assembly: GCA_963555685.1. Lineage (NCBI taxonomy): Eukaryota > Metazoa > Arthropoda > Insecta > Lepidoptera > Pyralidae > Acrobasis > Acrobasis consociella. The sequence goes on from OY743118.1 coordinate 5,164,616, forward strand.
TTTTTGGAATGGGTAAAAAATCTTAAACTCGAGTCAGGACCACGTGTCCTGATCGAAAATTCGTAAGACGGCGCAGGGCGCTTGCGCGAATGTTCGTGTGTGTTTATGTTACGTTACGTTCGTGTGTGTAATGTGTCATGCTTGTGACATTTGTGACAGACTGTGGTTCAGAAAAGATTTGAAATATTTTATACTGATAATTAAAGCAATTCGTGCAAAATTATTCCCTAACCATTCCAAAATATCAAAAATGCACAACGTTAATATTTAAGTTTTCACTTCTGCCGGCACACCCAGAGTGCAACCCGTCGTTTTTTTTTTTGCTAGAAAAGGCTCTTTATTTTGTAACTTGAAATTTATTTTGATAAGGATTAATAATCCTTTGTAATTAACCTGACAAATAATAGATGGCGCTAAGATATCTATATATTATGTAGTTCCGCTACTTATCACTAGATGGCCGAGTCGGGGTTTTTTTTTTAAATTTGCCTAGTAAATAAATTTGTTACACAGAGCAACTGCCGTCTGACTTTCGTTAGTAAATAAAGGTTCTATATTCAACCACAGCATTTATTTCGCGTATCTTTTCCTATTCTTTATAAATAGGCCTGTGAATGATAGCGCTTCTCGATTCACTCGTAATCGATTTATTGACGTTTCTATTTGAATAGTTTCCAACAGATAGGCGTATTTCTGATTTATGATAGCCAGTGATGGACGTTTACCGTTATTGTTATTGGAATCGATATTGCTTGTGTAATTTGAGGACATTTTGGCAGTACAGTGTTCCGTATCGTTCATTCTCATATTGTGTTGATATCAATGTAATACGATTGTAACTTCTAAGTCAAATGACGCGTTTCAGTATTTAGATTTTATTTATCTTATACCTTTAAACGAGCAATTCTTGTATATTTATATGAACCTTAAATTTATGTAGGCCAAGTCCTCTGGCTGCCCTGGCCAAATATGGCTCTGGTAGTACAGAGAGGGTTTTGCTCCTGCAGTGGAGACAAAAAGACCTGATGATGATGATGATATAAATTTATATCTGTGATGTCAGAAACGGCTCTAACGATTTCGCTGAAATTTGGTATACGGGGGTTTTCGGGGGTAAGTAATCGATCTAGATAGTCTTATGTTTGGGAAATGGCGTGTTTTCGAGTTTTTGTGCGTTTTTCTTTCCACGCAGAATATGGTCAATAATTTCGTCCTGCCGGCCACTGTCCGTCTGGCCCAGCGGGCGACAAGAAATAAGTGTTACGGGTACGAATCCCGCTCAGTGACTTACTTTGTTTAATTTTTATTTTTATTTTAGACAAGTTTTAAAAAATAGTTAATTTTTGAGATAACCGAGCAAAGCTTGGTTGCCCAGGTACTATAATATTATAAGTTATAAGGTATCTATAACTAACAATCCTTGTATAAAAACATTGTGGAACCCATTACCAAAAATTACTCCGCACAAATTAATCCCAAGTTATGTACGTGACAAACAAGTAATGTAATAGAGTTACGTGTGTGCCAAATTAATTGAATAGTAACTTGGCGTGGCAACGGCGGTCCCATGGGGATAAATAGCTACAGCTAATACCTTGTACTATTATGTATTCTGTGCTAATACCAAATATTTATTACGTGTTACGCGACGAACCGATGTCCGATGGGGCAAAAAGTTCTCAAATGGCGACCGCGTATTTTATTAACAGTGTTTATTCTCCAGATTTAAATACATATGGATAGGTTATTTGTTTATGAGATATACTGCAACATGTGACGTGGTGATTATTTTGAAAGAAACAATATTTAAAAAGACCAAACTCTTTAATTTAATTTTTAACAATTATACAATGAGAAATTAGTCACAGATAAGGGTCGTAGGTTCACAGCCACGAGATTCGTTGTTCCAGAAGAGATTTCCAAAAGTACTCAGCTTTGAAGCAGCCCGGCGTCCAGTGGTGGTCGAAAGAGGACGAGGCTCCTCACGCCTTCTTATTTATATGGCCGCGCGGGGTGAAGAGCGGGGTAAGGAGGGAAGCACCAGTATGGACTTCGTGACAAACAACGAATAAACATCTCATAAATTTATGATTGAACTTGATTGAACTTTACTTAAGGTAAGGTCATGTAATCATAATTATACTGGCAAGCGGAGCGTAAGACTCTTGGTCGGTCATTTTTGAAATCTTTGGGAGGCCTATGTCCAGCAGTGGACGTTATGGGGCTGAAATGATGATGATGATTACCTGTTATGGTTTTTTCGTCTAACCGAACATGTGATGATTATAAGCCTTTCTAAATTAATAATATTGCTAAGCTTTTCGCGACTAACACTTTTTCCATTGTTGTAACTTACAAAAAGTACAAATATTATACAGGGCGGAATTGAATTCGTCGGCAATATTTTAGGTATCTACTATACCCATGATACAAAGTAATTTAAGACTAATAAAACTTCAACCAAAAGTCATCATTTTCATATTCAAGAAAACCTCTAAACATGCGTCAGACTCTTAGATAGATACCCTTACTGCAATTATAAATAAAAAAACGACGGGTTGCACTCTGGGAGTGCCGGCAGAAGTGAAAACTTGAATATTAACGTTGTGCATTTTTGATATTTTGGAATGGTTAGGGAATAATTTTGCACGAATTGCTTTAATTATCAGTATAAAATATTTCAAATCTTTTCTGAACCACAGTCTGTCACAAATGTCACAAGCATGACCAAATTCATTTTCAACAAAATCATTTTCAAATACACAGCAGTATGGCCACTACACAGACGGTCGAGCCATCAGCTGTCACCATCCATGGATGTGCGTAGCACGCTGTAACATAAACACACACGAACATTCGCGCAAGCGCCCTGCGCCGTCTTACGAATTTTCGATCAGGTCACGTGTCCTGACGCGAGTTTAAGATTTTTTACCCATTCCAAAAAAAGTGCACAACGCCGCTAAAGAAGTTTTCACTTCAAAAACTAATCGTCATTAAACTTACGAAAAAAAAATTAATTATAATAGTATCAATTTCGTTGCGTCGTGGTACCCTAACATTCGTTCCTACTTCAAACATACCTATTAGGCTACATTTCCACTGAAGCGGAGCAGAACGGAGAGGAGAGAAATCGACCAATCACAATGCTCGAAATCTCCGCTCCGCTTCAATTCAAACAGCTTATCCTCAAGCGTTCGTGTGACACGACCCGTCCCCACTCGACTTGAAACCTTATTAACGTAAATTAAAGTCTACTTTTGTATGCCGGTCGGTCGCGCCGTTTGGCTGTATCCGTCCAAAGTCTTTGACCTTGAGGCACGTAGGTATCAGTACGCGCGCACGACTCGAAGTGTTTTGATACTTTATTCATTTTTCTTACTTTTTGATACTTTTTAATTCCTGTATTAATTGCAGTGTTGTTACCATACAAAATATCCTTTATGTGAGCATGATGATAAGTTAAATTATTGCTAATGATTTCAATTGCACCCTGTATAAGTTTAAAAAAAATATATGTACTTACTAAACTTTCTGTAAATTAGAATTGGTTAGTAATTTCATCGTCATCATCAGGTCTGTTAGTCTTCATTGCAGGAGCATGATCCTCTCTGGCCATACTTGGCCAGAGCAGCCAGAGGATTTGGCCTACACTCTTTTCGCTGGCCAGACGGGTTAGAGAGGTCTCACTGATGTTTATAAGCTTTTAGCTTACCCCTCAGTTGATTGCGGGATGCATGCATCCCGGCATTGTAACATTATATTTCCTAAGTCGTCTTCTAAGTCATCCACAGCAAGACTTGGAGCGGTCCTATTCTACTCTGCCGATACCTTGTAGTTTCTAATTTATTTAATAATAATGATTTATGGGACAATTATCCAAACTGTTTAATAGTTTACAGTACATTCGTGTGCAAATAAATGTGACCGTACCATACGGCTTTTAAAGTCAAGGGACTCAGGTTTATCTACCCTCTACTGATAAAAAGTATTTTTAAGGCGTGCACTGATTGGTCTGATTGAGATATAAAATTTTACTGTATACGGTTTAAGTTTAATAAAATTCGAATAGAAAAAAAAACTCACCGTCGCGCCGATTCTAAAATACTTTACCTTATTTTGAAGTGAAGAAAAAACAAAGTTGATCAACCGAACTTTCGTTGTGGCCATGTTTTTGGCCTAGAAAAATATATTTACTAACAAGAATTTAATGTTGCTTTAAACTAAGATTCTAGTCATAATCACAACCGAGATAAACTCATTTTAGCTCTATCCTAAATACACATAATATCTACAACTGTACCAAGCCTCATTGTAAAATTTAACTTAATTATTCCCAAGTCTTTGAGCCCAAAATGTCCAGTTTATTTAGAATTCATGCCGTAGGTACTTCAAACCGAGTTGTAGGTACCCTTGGGCGGTCATAAAACTCACTTTTACAGTTATTATACAATAAACAGGGCTGTTAAGTCCTGAAACCTGTTAGTGTGAAATGAGGTTGCGATTGCGGTGTGACATGAAATACGATGTGAAATGTTTTAGGTATAAGTTTTGATTGGAAGGTTGATTACAATAATGTGATGATACTCTATAAGTTTATGAGGCCAAAGTGCTTACCAAGACAAATGAATTACGCCCAAACTCGGTGGAGTTGGTTGCATCATTTTATTACTGAGTTCCATCGACCAATTTTCATCTCCTTGATCAGACCCGTCTAACATAAAGTGTCAAGACAAATCAAACGAGTCCTACTCTGTTAGGTTATGTCATTTTATAACTGAGTTACGTCGAATATATCCCGGCTCCATCATCAGAACAGCTAATTGACTTTATAATATTGTATTGTCATCCGACTTAGACAAGTATACAAAATATCAGCTAAATTGGTTATGGATAACAAGTTCGGAGTTTATTTCGAAAAAATATAAATGTATGTTATTAGACGACAAGACTTATTGAACAACCTATGTATAAATCTAAATTAATATCTAAATTACAATCTAAATTAAAAAACTAAATTAAAAATCTAAATCTTGATCATGTGGCATGGTGCCAAGAACACTGGCTGCATTCCCGCGCTGAATAGCTACTGCAATCCTCTGCGCGAGATATGAGCCAGCCCTCTTGTCACCAGCGGCGTCGACAAGCCGAGGGGTTACTTTTTTAATAAATTTTTTAGTACTTGGACCCCACGGACCAAAAGTTTCGACGCCAAGCGGAACAAAAATATGTTCATTACATAAAGAGGAATATTTTCGCCGCTTGGCGTCTTCTGCTGCTTCAGCCGCGGCTCCAGCCCTTGACACCGTCGCCCCGAGGCGAGAAGGGGCAACTATATCGACGCATGTCGCGTCCCACACGAGTGCCCTCCCCTGCTACCAAGGGACAAGGGTTAAACCATCTGGACGCTTGCCATCATCGCGAGTTATTCCTACAGGTTTTAACACATTAGGGATATCGATGGTGGCAAGCGCCCTTTTAACGATATTGTTAATGTAGCCGTGGCGTGAAAATCTGCCGGCACTGCGTTGGCAGTGTAGCCCGTGGAGTCCGTTCCTGTCGACGACACTGCCACATAAACATAGATGGCGTTCGACAATGGCAGCACCCAATCTAAGTCCAACGATAATTCAAAAACTGCCATTGTCGAAAAGTGTTCCGAGGTTGGCGGAGGGGAGTGCGTGTAACCAGTGTCCTGATTCTTGTTCAGAGACGGCAAGAAGCCTTGCGCGGTCTAAATCACTGATAGAATTTTGAACCAAATAGTTATGATCTCTCTGTACCAGAGGGACATCCCAGAGTTTTTGTCGGTTTGGTGCCTCTGGGATGTTTTCATTGGGACAGAGAGTCTTTTAGGCATCAATTGCATCCGTTGCACAGTGTATATCAGCTGAAGACATTTTAAGAATTTTCGCACACAAATGTGACACGCTGTGAACGGACGAAAGGAAAGCCGGAAGAGCTATATTAGAATTTTTTCTGATACCGATGCCACCAGATCGAATAGGTAAAGAGGCTCTAATCCAGGCGCGGTGATCGAGGTTTAAATTTAGAATTTTTTCTAAAGCGTTTTTGAGGGTAGCATCTAAGTTTTCCAAAAGGTCTAAGTGATTCCAGATTGGGCATGCTCTTAATATATATGTAAATTTTGGAACAAAAAGGCAATATTTAAGAATGGTAAATGCGACATGGGAATTCAGAAGGCCCAATCTACTTATATTTTTCGAAAGTGTTTCACATTTATGTTCTAGGATTGGTCTAATAACAAGTTGAACGAGTTGCAAAATTTTACCTAAACAAAATTCCTACATACATACATACATACAAGATACATTGCAAGTTAAATTAAAGCTTGTAATAATCGTCATTTTATATAATATGTCATTTTTATATCGTCATATAAAAAAATCTCGTACAATGACACTGAAGAGCTTAGCAATCAATGTATTAAGAAAAAATATACACTGACAGCCACAAGTGGCAGAATTCCTATTTTGTGCCGCATAATTTTCTCTGTTTATCCCTATGGTTGATTGGGAGAAAATGCTTTTAGCATAAAGTCTGCCATTTGTCAAAAGTATATTTGTACTTTGGAACAATAAAGTTTGATAAAATAAATAAAATTCCGAAGTAACATCTACAATCTTAAATATTTTGCGGCACGATATTGATGACACGTGATCTAAACGCAAGCTATTTTGTTAAATGTAACACATTCCAGCTTAAGGATTTTCACCTATTTTACAAAACTGAGCTGTAATGCCAACAGCTAGGGGTCCCCTATTTGTTTTCGAAATTTGTTGATCCGATTTTCATAGTATCGAACACTGTGTGCCGATGTTTCAGTGGTGCGATGTTTTACTCTATCGATGCTTTATTGGCGCGATGTAACGTTCATGCCAAAATTTTTGTTCCGATACACCTTACAGCGATAGCTCATTACTTCGGTAATTTATTCGTTCGATAGCTTCGTAGGCCGAAACGGATGTGTCTGTCATTTAAAACTTGTTCATTTATTCTTACATATGTTAATAAGTGTCTTGGAAGTTCATAATAATAATAAGACCCGATGGTATGACCCTTGTGCTCTGGAAGATGGGTCGGCCGCTTGTGTGGGACGCTACTTGCGTTGACACACTGGCGCCGTAACATCTTTCAGCCACAGAAGCTAAAGCGGGCTCTGCAGCGGCATCAGCTGAAAACCTCAAACGACGCAAATATGAGAGTATCGGAAATTACTACATATTTGAGCCGTTTGGGGTTGAAACTTTAGGACCGTGGGGGCCATCAGCTCACAAATTATACGGCGCTATCTCAAGGAAACTTATTGAAGTTTCCCGTGACCAGAAGGCTGGCCTATATCTAGGTCAGAAAATAAGCATTGCCATACAACGTGGCAATGCAGCCAGCCTTCTGGGCACGTTACCGCAGGGTAAACAATTACCGGGCTTTTTTTATTTGTAAATATTAGTTTGTAGTGTATTGTAGTGAGTAGTTTTATAATCTTTATTTTAGTATTTAAGAAAATTTAATGTGTATATTATTTTTCCTCCCATGCTGGTCTGGGAGAAACGAAAAAACTTAGAATGTACCAGCTGCTTCTCTGCCCGCGCAGATCGTAAAAGCCGATCGAGGGAATTTGCAAAAATGCGAATCATTTTAACAGGCGATGCGACTAGCAACCCGTCACTGTATTGATTGCTTTTCCATCTTCTCGCCCACCATGACGCTAAAAGTGGCTTTTGAGTCTTGCGGCCCTAGGCTCTGCATAGAGCCGCAAGACCCAAAATGCTCTGTCTGCCCCATTAGGGATAAAGACGTGATAGTATGTATGTATGTATGTATTTTTCCTCTGTATATGTATTTGTTATAAAATAAAGTATAGTTGATTTAGGATCTCATAAAAAAAAATATATTACCTTTGTTTTTACAACTGTATTATAATACATCTAAATAAAACTGACTTTTGATTTTAACAAAAAAAAATCAGGTAATTTTTATATATTTTTTGCATTACCGCTCTAAGAAAAAATATACTTAACTACTAAAATGTAGATTCAATCCACGATACTGAACGACTTTGCCCTAAATAATATATATCGAAACATCAAAAAAAATATTAAACTTTCTATGGGAAGTCAAAAAATACTTTAGTTGGAAAAGTTGTTCAGTGCCATATGAATTTACTCTAGGAATAGGAAACAAAAATAAAGTCAGTTTTATGTAGATGTATTAAAATACAGTTGTAAAAACAAACGTATAATTTTTTTTTTATTATGAACTTCCAAGATACTTATTTACATATGTAAGAATAAATGAACAAGTTTTAAATGACAGACATCCGTTTCTGCCTACGAAGCTATCGAACGAATAAATTAGGTACCAAAGTAATGAGCTATTGCTGTAAGGTGTATCGGAACAAACATTTTGGCATGAACGTTACATCGCGCCAATAAAGCATCGATAGAGTAAAACATCGCACCACTGAAACATCGGCACACAGTGTTCGATACTATGAAAATCGGATCAACAAATTTCGAAAACAAATAGAGGTTTTGCCAAAGCTAGAGGTTTTGCCAAACAGCGGATTATACAACCCAACAGCGACATGTACATAACTACGGAATTAACAATTTGCTAAAAATAAATACGCGTCGAAAACTTAATTAATTTGCGAACTGTAACGTTGTTTCAAGCCTTAATTGACGTGTGAGGGGTTACCACGGCACCTCACTCGATTCTCGAAAGTTTTAATTGCTCTCAAGCAAATGACCTGTCAAGCGTCTGATTTAATCTCCTTGTAAATTATACGAACAATTTTCAAAGAAGTGGAGCTTTTGTGTTGGTTTCAGTAATAGAGTCGTGACTGAATAGAGCGTTTATACGCCAGAAAAGAAGTCATCAAAACTTGAGTCGTCGCATAATAAAAGGTTTTATTATTTAAAACAATCAAAAGTATAACATAGTGAAACAAAATATTTTTTAATGTGGATTCTTAAAGATGGCTGTATGCGGGGCAACGCTAGGGATAAGGATAAGAGATAAATTAAACTTTGACAGAAGGCTTCTATAACTGAGGATAGATGTTTGAAGTCCAATTACTTAGGTAGTTTGTATTAACCCCGATCAAAAAAGTGGGGTATTATAAGTTTGATGCTAGTGTTCTCTGTCTATCTGTTTGTCTGCCTGTGGCATTGTAGCGCTCGAACGAATGTCCGTTTAAAAGCTGTTAAGTTATCGCTTGAAAGTCGGGGCTTTTGTAATTTTCCTGGAAAATTATAGATGGCGCTACGGATCGTTCCGCTGCTCATTACTAGATGTTGTCTTAATGATTACATATGAAACTGAAACGCGCTATGAGGGTTTTTTTTTAATTGACCTTTAGCTACCGCTCTTTAAATCGGTTCAGCGCTTAATAGGTAATGAGGGGTGAAGAGTTGAAGACTTGAAAGTCGGGTTTATTTTTTAATTCTATTTTCAATTAAGTATTTATATTATGTTTAGTTGTAGTTTTATTAAAAGTTATATTTAGTTTTATTTAGGATATTTGTTTGTGTGTGTATCGAGGTTATTTATATGTTTATGTGCAAATAAATCATGTTTCAGGCAAAAAAACTTGAGTTGTTAACCAGTTTGTCTCCACTACTTTTTGAAGCTTCACTCGTTTGTTCGAAAAACAAGTATATAGGTACCTAGGGACAATCCTCTGGGTACAAATTGACGGATGGCAGTGGGACCGCTGGCGTGTTTTAATTCGGCAAATACCTGTGACCGTAGTCACTCGGGAATTACATTCACCGGAATTCATTCACCAATGTTTTCCATTTAAAAGAGGTGGTGAATGAATTGGAATTTTTGCGCAAGTCCCTAGGGAATGTGCAAAGAATTTTAGCGAGAGTGCATTTTGCGAGCTACTGTTTTGCATTATTCTCGACAAGATGTTATTTATGAGGATTGCGAGTGGCGAAATGTGATCTTATGTTTTTGCTTTACACGAAACAGTGAAATGATGTCTCACGAGCGGTGTTTTGTATTTTGTAAACAATGTGTAGAACAGATTAAAAAGAAAACAAGTATCTATTACTAATAGATAGTAAATGGTTATAGTAACCTATGAACACCTGCAAGTTTTCTTCTACATGGGTATGGCAGTCCATTTATCTTTCAATGAGTATGGCTGATCATTCTGATTCAATAATGTTTCAATGAAATATACCTTTATAAACGCATAAGGCTATGGAGATTCATGTTCTCTGCATACCCCCATGGGAAACAGGCGTGATAATGGATGTAGCATAGATCTGTTCATCCTTGGTCTGATTTATTTAATGTAGATAGATAAAACCTTTCACGATAACACACACAATACATACATCAAATCCATACTTATATAGAAAGCTAAAGAGTTTGTTTGTTTGTTTGTTTGAACGCGCTAATCTCAGGAACCAATGGTCCGATTTGAAAAATTCTTTCGGTATTAGATAGGTCGTTTATCGAGGAAGGCTATAGACTATATTGCATCACGCCCGCGACTTCACACGTGTGGTAACGCGGGCGAAGTCGCGCGCTTTCTCTTGTGTAGTTATAAGACTGTCAATAGACGATATAGCTTTTGAAATGAATAAGTTTTTTATTATATTAAGGCCCAGAATCGGGTCTAGTAGCACCTTTATTACGAACTAGCTGCGCCTCGCGGTGTTACCCGCGCCTAAAGTAACTTATGCGTTAATCCAGAGTAACAGCTTCCTGCAATATTGGTCCAGCCATTTGCGCGTAAAGAAGTACAAACATGCACACACACAAACTTTCTCCTTTATAATATTAGATTAGGTTAGTGATAGACGAGCAACCTTTTACTATTCAGACAACTATTACAAACAGTGATACCCAATTAAGTTGTATCTACATTACAATACAGACTCAACGGATTCAGCCACAATTTAATCTGGAACAGAAATAGCTGAATGTAGACGTAACTTTATTATTCAGTGCGACAGACAAGGGAATCTACTTAATTTACTTGTCGCCATTAGCATTTAAATTATCTCGTTTTATTTCAACAACGTTGTAGGCTGATTCTTTTGTGACGTTGCAATAAAGAGTAAAGTTTTGAATTTCAAACAAATAATTTACATTTATATACATAAATAAGAGTCTGAAATAAAATTTGTAAAATGTAAAAAGTAATAATATATACTAGGAAGTGCTGGACCTTTTTGTGAAAATATAAACTGTATGGTGTATTGAACAATTATGGTAGACATTAAACTTTGTGCTCTACAACTACGAGTCTTCGTGTACCGTGGATCAAAACCCAAGGTACCAAGTCCAAATAGTCCTTCTTCTTATACAATTTATATTTATTTACATAAATATATGCAACCCAAAAGACGAAAAAGATCGAGATCATCATCATCATCCTAGCGTATTTTCCCGGTTGCATCCTCAACAGTAATGCTTCAGAGCCCGGGTTCCGCTACGTGACCAAGGAGAGTTTTACGAGGTTACTGGTTTTTACACAGAGCGACTGCCGTTTGCCCTCCGCAACCCAAAGGGTAAACAAGAATCAATCCTTGGGTAGTTTGATGATCAAACGCTAAATGGCGATCAGGACCCAGTTTATACGTGTCTTCCAAAACATGGTAAAATAAAGAATAAATGAATATATAAGGACAAATCATACAGATTTAGCTAGCCAAAAAGTAAGTTCGAGATGTGTTGTGGGATACCCTAACTCTACTAGGTATATTTTATAACACATACATATCTTATACCTTTAAACGAGCAATTCTTGTATATTTATTTATTTATATATTTCTGTGATCTCGCAAACGGCTCTAACGATTTCGCTGAAATTTGGTATATGGGGGTTTTCGGGGGTAAACAATCGATCTCGATTAGTCTTATGTTTGGAAAAACGCATGTTTTCGAGTTTTCATGCGTTTTTCTTTCCTTGGAGAATGTGGTCGCTAATTTCGTCCTACCAGCCACTGGGTGTCTGGTCTAGCGGTTTAAAGACGCGGACGGTATAAATGAATGTAACGGTTTTGAATCCCGCTCGGTTTTTTATCATATATTAGTTTATATATATATATCTTTTTAATTTTTATTGTTGTTAGACAATTTTATAAAAGTTCATGTAGATTAACACCTAAACACCACCATATCACAATGAATAGTAATAACCGAGCAAAGCTCGGTCGCCCAGGTACTTATAGATAAACATCCAAAACCCAGGTCAAGCTGAAAAAGATTATTTTCCATCTTGACCTGAACGGGGATCGAACCCGGGATCTATGGTGTGACATTGTGGCATGATGAGATGACCAGTAGGCCACAGAGGTTTTAACAAGATTAAAAATTGTAACTTGTATTTAATTGTATGATTGTGTAGTGTAATAGTGGGCAAGTTGGTGTCTAAGCTTAAGAGTCCCCTTACCCTAGACTTCTTCATACAAACGTAGTCTACGTTTAATTTTGAAACCACATGTCAGATTCCGGTAAACATTGGTAATTGTAAAGAAATTGCAATTATCTAGGCTTATAACTGGTTTCCTATCGTAAAATTATGAACTGGAAAGAAAATATAACGATTTAGAAGTTTCACATACTAATGGTCAAAAATGATATAAAACACTATATTCTATTTCAAGTTCATATCTTACTGTAGGAAACCAGTTATAAACCTAGATAATTGCAATATCTTTGAAATTACAAAATTTTGCCCAAATCGGACATGTCGTTTTGAAATAAAACGTAGACTACGTTTGTATGGAAAGTTGTATTTTGGTCTAGGGTACGGGGGACTCTTAATGCGTGTTAAAGTTATATAACAATATAATGGTAGAGAAGTTTGACGTGCGTTGAACACGTGGTAGCTCATTTGGTTAGAGCATGGTCGTATTTAGACCAAGGTCGTGAGTTCAAGTACCGCTTTAGTGCTTTTTCTTATTGCACGCCTTATAAGCGGAGCGTTTGAGGTAGTGCTCTACTCTCAACATGTCAGGTCCAAGCATTTTTCTGGACTTAAACTGTCTCTAATATTGCACTAATACTTACAATAATATAAAGTACAGAGATATGAAGAAATACCTTTTTATAAACATATTTAATACTTGTCAAGTTGATGTTCGTATGTGCCACAATGAGTCGTTTTCCAGTGAAAAAAATAAGGTTATAAACATTGTCAATAGATGGCGCCTAATAGTTTTAAATCGTTCTGTCAAAAATGAAAGAGGCCGTTTGGTTCAATACTTTTAATAAATTTGTAATTTATTAACCAATCTTGTATTTTTCTATTATTTTATTTAAAAAATACATATTTACTAACAATAATATATTTTTAACTAAATTTAATAAAATAAAAATATTAAATATTCCAAAGACAAACTCTCATAATGAAAATTTTATATGGATGCTGCGGCATCTATGTCACGTGAAGGAACTATTTTTTTTTCAAAGAAAACGCCTCATTAAATACGCTGGAAATTCTTATTGTATTTGTACCATTTTAAATAGCTACATGTCGTCACGGGATTATTTCCTATCGAAAATTACCATCTACGTAATAAAATACTCGAATTACTCTATATTATGAAAACAACAAAAAAATAGGAGACCATAGAAGTCCGCCTTAAAAAAAATTACGGCTCTGGATACTAAGCTGATTTCCCTTGAACTTCAAACTTGAGAAGTGTCAATATAATCCAAGACATCTTTCAGAAATGCGCCCCAGATTTCCAGAAAAGTTGTGACTTTACTTAGGAAGTTGTAGGCACTAAAGTATCTCGTAAGGCGGCTATAATCCGGGATTTTTGGGATGAACACATTCCGTCTCCTTGGAATCAAGCACATACAATAACAGTTGGAAAATGCGTCTGTAATAGAAAAGTTTGGAAAACTCTTATCTCTTAAACTTTTGGAGTTCTACGCTTTGATTTGTGACATTAGTGCAGGAATTTGGTTATAAGTAGACTTAAAAAGTTTTCTACAAAAAGTAAAAAGCAAAAGCAAGCAAATCAATATATAGATCTGTTTGGGAAATGTAAACTTTTCCAAATAGATATTGATCCTGAAAAACGTTAAGTCGAACTAGTTCCATCAAATTTCTCCTGCCTTAAGGTTTTTTTAAAAGTTTCTTGCCTGTTATATACAATTAAATTGAAGCAATAGATAACTTTCACTGTGTGGTTCCCAGCAGAGTACAATATGCCCTCTCTAAGTCTTTCCATGGATGTAGTAGAAGGCGACTTAGGAAATACAAGCTAAACAAAGCTTATAAACATCAATGAGACCTCTCCAACACGTCTGGCCAGCGTGGAGAGCGTAGGCCAAAGTCATCTGGCTGCTCTGGCCTAGTATGGTTCTAGTAGTACAGAGAGGGTAGTGCTCCTGCAGTGAAGCCTAAGAGGACCCGATGATGATGATGATGAATAGATAACTTGCATAGTTTAAACAAAACGTCAGCCATACAAATCATTTATTATTTCAACAGGCAAGAAACTTGAAGTGTCCAAAAAGGACCTTCATCTTGCAAAACTTTGTTCAATTCAGCTGAATGGATGTCTGGTTGACTGATGGAAATATTTGAAATCCCGGCTTCGGTAACATATGAAAAGTGGTTCATATTGACGGGTTGAGTCGCTACTTTAAGGATACTCCTATAATATGTTTGTTTATGTTTATAATCTATTTTATTTAAGTACTACAACAGTTATACGTATCATCATCCGTGTGTATCTCCGGTTGCGACCTCAGCGGTAACGCTACCTAAACCTAGGTGATTTGACGAGTTTACTGGTTTTTATATAGCGCAACTGCCATCTGACCGCAACTTGAAGACCAGAATCCTTGGACAGGTTATATGGCGTTTGGGACCCCCAGTTTTATACGTGCTTTCCGAAACGCGGAATCATCTTCCTTTTTTCGGATAATCAGGTGATTCAAGCCTACAATATCTTTATTAGACTGGAGATAACTTTTCACCAATTATGCTTTCCAGTGGGATTCGAACCCACAACCTCCGGATCACAAGGCGAACCCCCTAACCACTGGACCACGGAGGCTGTCAAAAGTAATACGTCTCATGCAACATTTATCGGTATAGTCGTAACTTTCTACAAGCCTTACGTAAGGTACAAGAAAAGCTAAATATATTTGTGGCTTTAAACAAACAGAATATAACATTTCGATATGAAAACAGAGGGTATCGAATGACAAAATGTTGTCTGGAAACAGCATATTGTTTTCAGAGAAACAATATGTTTGTTACAAAAGTATTGTAGATGATTTTTCTTCGTATAAGAGGCAAGTGTTTTCGTTTGTGATTCAATGTAAGTAAAATCGTAGCAATAGAATAAATACACAATAATTTTCTTTAAGATATAAAAATTTTGAATCGGTTCTAGGAATTTTTAAAAGTAATTATAAAAAAGAGTAAGTAATTATTAAGTATTCGTATTTAAATTTTAAATGATTACATAATATTCGAAATAATGACCGGCGGCGAAATGCGAGTCGGCCCCTGTTAAATATTTATGTTACATAGTTATTCTGTTTTTAGTATTTGTTGTTATAGCGGCAAAAGAAATACTATGTGCAATGTACATTTCGCGCCTTTTTAGCTGGTGATCAAGAAATTTAAATTCCACAAAAAACATTTTCATGTAAAAATGTTGCCAAGAAAAGTCTACATAGCTTACCCTGTGAAAAAGTGGTCAGATCTCACGTAGAGCCAAGATTCTTGATCTATGCGCCTTTACTTAACCAGGCCTAACTTTACATACTCTACATTTTAGTCAAAACGTGTGGCTTGGCCGTTTTGCTACCGTTACGAAGATTTCATAGGCATTCGTTCATCGTGTGTGAAATGGAAATGTAACCGCGCTGTATCATTAAAATTATACCTTCAATATACAAAGTACCTAAGTATAAAGTTTACTATTCTGACCGCTGTACAAATATTTGATCCGCTGTCGCAGGTAACCTTCAAAGGTGACCAGTCAATCAATACTGTGGTCGGTGGTTACCGCATTATATTTTAGATATGCTTGAACTTGGGAAACTCCAGTTTAAGACAGTTTTGGGTTTTGACTTCGTATTTTGTTTTTGATCTTAGTATCTACCTAGCTTATTTATTTCCTATGATTCATTATTTGAGTTGCCGTGTGTAAAGTAGAATAAGGCCACTCCAAGTATTTTCGTGGATGTTGTAGAAGGCGACTTAGGAAATACAAGCTAAACAAAAAAAACGGAGAAAAAGTGATTAAGTACGAAACTATGACAATAGGCGTGGACTGGGTAATAAACAAATTTTTTATTTAGTCCATCAAATAGATTATCCAAAAAGAAAGAACCCGCATTTCGTTAGTTTCGTTTAGTAAAGCAGTAAAGATTCACAAAGATACAGCGCTTTGACGTTTCGGTTTGAAGGGTGATTTACGTCACCTTTACCTTTAGTATAATAATTTTTATTTTTTTTATCGTGGCTGATCGTGACATCCCGAAATTTAAATGCGCTATAATGTCTTCGTCATTATTTGCTAATCAGAGAAAAGAAAAAATATGAATACGTACTTTCTGACTTCTAAATCATAAAAAATATAAGTTGCTTGCTAAACTTAGTATGTTACTAAGTTGTTTTAGTTAAAATAAGTTTTATCTAGTTCTTACTCTGTCAAATATTGAAAAGAGAGATAAGGACATATTTAAAAATTGGTTAGTAGCAAACATTTGTAATTTTTTTATAAATAAAGGGATATGACTAAAAAATAATGTATCTAATGAGCTAAAAAAATTGTTTTATCTACATCCATAATTGAATCCACCTCGGTTTCATACAAGTCAAAGTCATATGTTTCATAAAAAAGAACATTTTTACATTCATTTTAAAATGACGAAAGACTCTTAAGTTATAGATAAGTAGGTACTTAACATTCACATTAAAGTTGATAAAGTAGAATAAATATATTATCGGTAGGCCATTTATGTTCACTTAGGCAAATAGATTGGCAATTTACTGGTGGTTTTAAACACTCGTTAAGTTTAATTGTTCGGTTAACGACTTGGTTCATGTCTGCAGTAAAATGTTGCTAGGTAATCGAGAAATAAGTACCTTTCTGCTGAGTCGGAAGTCGTCAACAAGGTAAACAAATATCGACGGGCATTTTGGAATAGTATTTTCTTTGTGAAGCGTGAACGTGAAGCTTTTAGAATACAATAGAATAGAATAGAATATGGTTTATTAGCGAAATATGTAATAAATAAATATTTATTTTGTACGCATATTTGCGAAAAACGGCCACTTTGGGCTAATGTGCGAAGAAAAACCTCACCTTTGCCCTTTAAACTATAAACAGTAGTTCATTTAATAGTTTGAAGGGTCATCTAGAGCTTGATCAAGACAAAATTTAAATCATATCTCCATTTTCTTTAAAATAATTTACTTCAAATGGACTTGACCCCGAAATTTTTTTGTATCCGATAAATAAGCAAAACTTTTGATGAGTTCACTTTTGCACTCGATTTTCATCATCATCAGGTCTTTTTGTCTCCACTTCAGGAGCACGACCCTCTCTGTACTATCAGAGCCAAACTTGGTCAGAGCAGCCAGAGGGCTTGGCCTACACTCTCCTCGCTGGCCAGACCAGAGGCCTGGAGGATTATAGACAGGCCAGAGGATTGGAGAGGTCTCATTAGGAAGCTTTGTTTAGTTTGTATTTCCTAAGTCGCCTTCTATAAGACATCCACGGGAGGACTTGCAGTGGCCCTATTCTACTCTGCTGGGAACCACACGGCTTGTATCCCCATAAGAACAATACTTTTGATGAGGTCACTTTTACACTCGATTATGCTTTCATCATCATCTTCCTCTCCTTATCCCACATTATGTGGGGTCGGGACAACATGTAAGTTTCTTCCATTTTCCCCTATCCTGAGCCAGCTCCGATGTTATATTCCGTTTTCCCATATCCTCCCTCACACATTCCAACCACCTTTTCTTTGGCCTCCCCCTATTCATTTTCCCATTAACTTTCATATTCAACACTCTTTTAGTAATATGACTTTCTTCTCTCCTCAATACATGCCCATACCATCCTAACCTACTACTTCGCAACTTCTCTGTAATTGGGGCTACTTTCACACTTCCTCTTACGTACTCATTTCTTATCTTATCCATTTTAGTCACACCACTCATCCACCTCAACATTCTCATCTCCGCTACATGCAATCGTCTTTCATCCATCACCTTGGTTGCCCAGCACTCAGCACCATACATAATGACAGGTCTTATTATGCTCTTATAGATCTTGCCTTTGAGCCTAAGGGGCATGCGAGAGTCACAAATTACTCCGGTTACCTGTCGCCACTTCATCCATCCTGCGTTTATGCGCCCATTGATGTCTCGGTCTATATTGCCGATTACACTCGATTATACTTTCATAGTATTATAGTTCTACGCCCAGCGAACTATAAGGCGACTAACACACTGCACCGCACCCTGCTGCGTAGTGCGGGGCCGCCATACAAAAACGACGCGCGGGGACGCGATGTCTGTGCATGTTTTCTATACAAACGGAGGTACTTACAAGCAACGTTAGAACACCCATTCACGCGCTACGCTGCGTAGTGCGGGGCAATGTGAGAATCCTACTAGGAAAGCATAATCGAGCGTAAAAGTGTTGTTGTGTGTTTGTTTTTTAAAAGTTAAAGAAGTATTATTGTCCACAGAGCCAGTAACGACCGCCACAGAATCCCCGGCCGCCACAGAGACGTCAAGTCGGCCGCACACGGCCCAACCGTCGTCGCGCATCTCCGCCGGTGAGAGCGGTAAAGCCGTATATTGATAGATGTCGTGCTGTAGCTGCATGTAGCTCAACAACTAAGTTTGTGGACCTGAAAGTAGTGAATTAGGAAGTTTCCTGGTTCAAAAATTGTAACGATGTTCCAATAATCACCATCCTTCATGTTCTTGCTCACCTCCTTTCTATCATTACATTATTTTCAAATTTCATTCCTAAATTAAATTTTTAAATTCCAGACATTCCTTGCTCATCATTTTTGACTTATTCCGCTTTCACTCCTGTTACGAATAACATATCTCAGCACTTGTAATTTCTTGTAACAGTTTTAATCTATACATCTATACATATAATAAAACAGTAAAAAAAGTGTCTGTACTGTACATTAAATATATTTCCAAAAAAAATATTGGGGGCGATGGAGACATAGTAATACATACATACATACATACTATCACGTCTTTATCCCTAATGGGGCAGGACCGCAAGACCCAAAAGCCACTTTTAGCGTCATGGTGGGCGAGAAGATGGAAAAGCAATCAATACAGTGATGGGTTGCTAGCCGCATCGCCTGTTAACATGATTTGCATTTTTGCCCATTCCCTCGATCGGCTTTTACGATCTGCGTGGGAAGAGAAGCAGCTGGTACATTCTAAGTTTTTTTTTATTTCTCCCAGACCAGCATGGGAGACATAGTAAAAGAGTAAGAATTTAAAAAAAAATGTCTGTCTGTTTGTCTGTTTGTACACGCTAATCTCCGGAAATACTGGACGGATTCGAATGCAACTTTTTTTGTTATAGTATAGCTATTAAGCTTGGGCAACATATAGGGTATAAATGATTTTGGAAAATGAAACGCTTGATGCAGAACCTTAATGGTCCAGCTAAACTATAAGAGATATAAAAATGTCGCCTTAGTAAAAGTTGTTCAGCCTGATGAGCATTTTCTAGAGACATAAAGTGCACGCGAACGAAGTCGCGGGCTTCAGCTAGTGTATAATAAATATATTAATTCTCTACTTCTATTAATCTTTTGCTCTCCGGCCTCTATAAATTTCATGTGGGAACACACTTTACTAGTTAGGACAGGTGGAGTTCTCACAAAATAAACTATTTAGTACTGTTTATAAAATTAAACGTCACAAAAGAATGTAATTGATTATATCTATTTTCAACGTGATTGATAATAAGAGCGCTATATGACTTCAAGAAACTATGACGTCATTTGCCTTTATTTCATACAAATCCCGTAGAAAGTTTTTGTTTTGACATTTAGAAAAAAGTATCTGAGTTTACTTGCTGGAAAGTTTCTCATTTACTCTGAATCTTTGGAATTTATAATTAGAGGTATATAGTAATTTAGAAAAAATCGGTCGGTAAAAGGAACAACGAACTACAAGAACTTTTATATTATGTTACTTGCTGCGACGGAACCCTTCACGGGCGAGTCCAACTCGCACTTGGCCGCTTTATTTAATTTGTGTTTTTTGGGCGGTGTCATGGTAAATTTAGCTCCGATTTTTTCATAACATATCGAGGTCCACTTACTTTTTTGTTAACCTATAGTCTTCTTTTACTTTAGCTTATAACCAAGGTGGTGGTACGCATAACTGGGGCTTTCGCAAGTTCAACAACCCTTGACTTGGTCCGCACTTGGATGGGGAAAGGTAACTCAATCTGTGCGAGTCGTCCTTATCTATCAATTTATTTCATTTGTGTTTACATTATTAATACGGTACGAGTATTGTAATCAATTATTTTTATTATTCATATCAATCAGTAACATAATCCGAAATCGAAGATATTTTTTTTAATCTGCCTAAAAATAAGTAATTTATAAGTTTTTAAAATCTAATGAAAAAGTAAAATGTCAAGTAACAGAAAAAGAATGCACGTTCAGGGCTTTTGACGTCACTGCTATTAGGTCTCGCGAGTACGAAAGAGATAGTGAGAAGTCCCCACCATGCTCCCACTCTTATATTCGAATCTGTCTCTGTGTATCCCTGTAGGAAACACGCGTGATAACATGTATGTATTTTAATACAAAGGTTGACCTTCTGTTCTGTACAATTTGTATTTAATGAAAAAATATATTACAAATACAAGTCACGGCTATAGTGAAGACCGAAGCCGTGCCTCACAGACGCAGAGCCAGCACCTAAACCTCTTAGCCACCACCGCATCATTTATGTGGTGTTGTGTTTTTATGAATGAATAGCCATCTTATGCGGCATGAAAACTCTTTAAAAGCGTAATGGAATAGAAAGTGGAAGCCAAGAGAGGAAAAGGAAGACCAAGAAGGTCGTTCATGGATGAAGTAAAAGAAAAGGCAAAAGTTGTGTCGTATAGGGAGGTCAAGCTTTTAGCGGAAAATAGGGAGACATGGAAAATACTCCACCGACAAGAACCTAGTAGTTAGAAACGTGGTCCCTTACTATGGGTCTCATAAGAAAGCTCAAGGTCGCTCAACGGGCTATGGAGAGGACTATGCTCGGTGTTTCTCTACGTGATCGAATCAGAAATGAGGAGATTCGTAGAAGAACGAAGGTCACTGACATAGCCAAGCGGATTAGCTCATTAAAGTGGCAGTGGGCGGGGCACATAGCGCGAAGATCCGATGGCCGATGGGGCAGAAAGGTTCTCGAATGGCGGCCACGTACCGGCAAGCGCAGTGTAGGACACCCACCTGCTAGATGGTCAGACGACCTACGTAATGTTGCAGGAAGGCGCTGGATGCAGGCCGCTTCCGATCGGTCGTTTTGGAAATCCTTGGGGGAGGCCTATGTCCAGCAGTGGACTTCCTGTGGCTGATATGATGATGATGATGAAGAACCTAGTTCTTATTGATGATGGGGTTGTGTTTTTATGTGGTCAACAGAATGGAGCGGTGCTACCGGAGGCCCCCCTGCCGAGGTGGTGCTGCGCCTGCACCCCTCACCTTCCTCCACACCCCGTGCCAACGTCTCCCTAGCTGACATCGGTAAGTCTCATCTTTCTACAAACTGTCTGTGACTTTGTCTTATTTCTTTTACTAGCTGTGCCCGTGGGCTTTGCTCTCCGGAACTTCGGGATGAAAACTATCTTCCTTCCCTGGGTATCAAACTATATCCATATCAAACATCTAAATAGCTTCAGTGGTTGAAGCGTGAAGTGGTAACAAAGAAACAAATATACAAACTCACTTTCGCATTTATAATATTATTAGGATAGTAGGATTAAGTGTACCTTACTAATGGGTTAACAATAATTTTCAAGTTTAAAAATAAGTCTAGAGTTCGTGTCGTGTTATTATCTTTATGTGATCTTTCATCATGTAGAAGCATTGAGGATTACATCTAAATTCTAAATCAGTTCATCCGTTCGAGAGCTACGATTCCACAGACAGACACACTGACAGGCAGACGGTAGAATTAAAATAACTACACCCTTCTTTTCTGTTACGGGTTAAAAAAGAAGAAATACACCGTTTTGATTATGATCCGATTAATCAAAGCGATTTAGTTTTTTGGGATTTTATAACGTTTGTAATAATAATTGATGTACTCTGATAGCAATAAGTACTTATTTATTTTATAATGAAAGCTACTCCAATACCTTTTTGTAGAATTAAACAAAAGAGCATTAGAGAAACATACCTAGTTACTTACTTCATTAAATAATAGTCTACAAATAGTTCTCAGTCGTATATTACAAACAGACAGCTACGTTAAAATATTGAACAACTTAAAAGGCCTCAGTAACCCCAAAAACAATCATCTACGTCCACCTACCGAACATGTGTCCATTAATAATGCACCGCACAGCCATCAGTTAGGTGGCCCGGCAATATCTTTATCCAAAATGCCACCATCGATCGACACGAAACTATTATGAATAAACAGACTGAAGTATAAACAATGGATTCGATACGGAATGCAAGGAATAAAGTAGATACTTAACTCTAGGTATAGAAGAATCGTTAAACTTAAGAAACAATAAGGGTCACACCTAATACATGGTCCTTGATGTTAATGTATGTGTCTATATGTATGTGTTATAAAATATCGTTGAGTATCCCATAATACAGGTTTCAACATAGTTTGGAGCTATAACAATCAGTTTGATTTGTCCTTTTAAAAAGCAAAGCTAAGTGATTTTTTACGCCAATTATTTAATAAAACAGTTTTGCATTACAACAAAACAGCTATTATGTGAGTCCTAAAACTCCTAAATCGAGAGCATAGATGAAAATTACGAACAAGTGAAGGATTCTAACAATTCAATCACGACCACAGGGAGTGATTCATGACCATTGAATCACGAGCGTAGCGAGTGAATCAAGTGTTAGAATCCTGAACAACGCGAGTGATTCACGGCCTTCGATATTAATCCGTTGTATTCAAGAGTTGCATACTATACTTTATACCATGACTACAGAAATAGAAATTTAATGAAGAAAAAGGATGGGTAAATTAATTAAAATCTATATTAAAATTGGAGCAATTACTAAAATTAGAAATTATTGTTCTGAATTCAAACACCGAAACAGTGATTAAAAGCTTATGCTTTTATTCACTGTTTACAGTGAATAAAAAAAACTTTTTAGAGGGGGAATGGTGTAAACATTTTTTTACCCAACAATGAGTACAAAATTTCAAAAAAAGAATTGTTGATAATAATAAAATACTCTATTTTTTGTCTAAAACTATTTAAACTACGCATAATTAACTTTAATCATTAAAACGTATCATAATTTTGTGCCACTTTCACACCTAATAGGTACAAAGTACAAAGTATACGTAATTTAAGTCATTGTTCTAGTTCAAAATGTTAGTTCATCCAACGAATAAATTTGATGGTTTTTCAAAACGCAAAAAAACTGTCTTTATACGTTCAAAAATAACGTTTTTTAAAGGATTTGTGTAACTATGTACTTATATCACGCTGTGGCGTCTCAAGTAACGTACATCGTATATCTGACAATAATTGATGATTGTAAAATTGACTGAAACAAATGAAAAGTTACGTTAATACGCCGCCTTATTTTACAAAAAAAAAAATCTTTATTTTATACAAAAAAATACCAATAACGTACTACATCTAAACACATAACAAATACACCAAAATGGTCTCCTATTAAAATAAAATTGACTTAAAAAGCCTTCGGAATTCTCTATGTTTGTGTTGTCCATTTTCTTTTTTTATGTAGATGGCAGTGGCGTGGTGGTCCGGGCGGAAGAAGCCCTGATTGTGGCGTTTGTGCTACTGCTGTGGGTGGCAGCCATTGCCCTCTTCTTCAACCGGTGGGGCAAGATCAGGTGCGTCTATAAGCTGTACGTAGCTTGCTGGTTTTCTTGTTGCATTTACATTACACGTATATTTTCCACTACACACCATTATTTCAGTCACCTACCTATCCAAGGATTAGTTCTGGTCCACCATTTGGGTTGCATAGGTCAGACGGCAGTCGCTCTGTGTAAAAACCAGTAACCTCGTCACATACCCAAGTTAGGTAGCGGACCCCGGGCTCTTAAACGTAACTTTCCAATTGATGATTGGTTCTGGTCCACCCTTTAAGTTGCAAAGGTCAGACGGCAATAGCTCTGTGTAAAAAACAGTAACCTCGTCAAATCACCTAGGTTAGGTAGCGGACCCCGGGTTCTGAAATGTTACCGCTGAGGATGCAACCGGGAATATACTCAGATGATGATGACCACCATTTCAGTTACACGACGATTCCAAAGATTTTCGTAGACATATTTTTACATACATAATATGGCGTGTTTATCTCTAATGGAGCAATAAGAGGTTTTGGGTCTTGCGGCTTTAAGCAGACGGAGTCCAGGGTCATAAGATCCAAAGGCCACTTTTGGCGTGATGGTGAAAAAGGAATCAAAATGGTAATGGGTTGCTAACCGCATCACCTATCATGAGACAGATTGTCATTTTACAATCAGCGAGAAAAGAAAAGCTGCTAGAGCGGTACATACTCCGTTTTTTATTTCCTCCCAAATAGGCCTTGAAATAAATAAATTCACAAGAAATAAAATTTCAGAATTTCGTAACTTATCTACTCCTTTTGTATTTTAGACATGATTTAGTTGTTTTACACACGAAAACACAAAATTTTGAAACTTTTTTGCAACACGACATTCTTTTGTAAGCTAAAACGGGTTTAAAACCAAAAGTTGCGGCAAAAGTTCATCATTCTCATTACCTCAAAGGAGAATGTTCGGTCTTTTAAAATGTAGTCTGAAAAATATTTTCCACTCCGGTCTCGAAAAACATTTTCATAAAAATATATAGCTGTTTTTATCGTGAAATTGAAATGTAGCAGAGATGCTTTCGATTTGTAATGGAATAAGCATTTTCAAAGAAGGTGGAATATATTAATGGAATGGTTTAGAATTCACGATATTAGACGTCAAATTGAATTGTGTATCGTCTCGTAGGGTTTTGATATTCGGAGTAGATACGTTGAACTTGAGGCACATTCGCATGATAATAAGACGAGCAATATTGTCGTGAAAACAAGAACCGATATTACATTATTGTAGTATAAATAATTTTATCCATTTAGGTCCCATAGTTGGGAAAAAACCTACCCTTTTTGTTTCCAATTATTTATATCTTCAGCTGTTTCATTCCATAGAAGCTCGGAACAATATCTAAATTAAAAATATGTGACAATAATTTTTATTTTTAAATCATGACTTATTTGTAATCTTTGCGACTATGAATAAAATGCAAAGAAAACAATAGAACCGATCAACAATAGAAACTTGTATTTACAGGTTGACATCCTTTGCATTCAGTCATTTGCAACAGGTAAATTAATATGAACAACGTTTGAAATCCATTAAAGATACAGTTTCACTCACAAGAATACTGGTCGACAATGCCAAAAGATTCGAACTTTCATAAATGTTTCTTCAAAATTGAAAATAAGCTTTTTGCAAGCCGCAACCCAAGAGATACCATTATTTCCCAAAAACCAAAAAGCCCGTCTGTGTTGAATATAAATAAAATCTTTTTGGTTTTGTTTATTTAAGTGATCTTGATAATATAATGAAAATAAAATCTTCTTCTTCCTCACCTTATCCTAGTTTATGTAGGGACAGTTTCTGCTTATGATCACTGTTCAAAATAAAATGACTATGTAGAAATAGGCAGAGAGAGCAGTGAAGAACAGTTTAGAGTTAAACAGTTACCCGGCTAAGGTTATTTCGGTCTAACGTTGTGAGCTCAGATATTGTAGATTAACCATGTCACTTCTTCCCAGGATGCTGGAGCCGTACCAGCCAAAGTTTCAGCAGCAACATCGGCAAAGTTGTGCGCTCGCTGAAAATTCTGTCTCCATCGCTCCTCATGTAAGTTTTCAATATATTTTTTTCTAAGATATTTCAATTATTGAGTTTGACTATTGACTTTTAAAAAATTATTTAAAGATAATTGAAAAGTTTAATAAATTTTCAAAACTAAATATCGACTGCACCCTCTAACTACACAACTGATTTTGATAAAATCCCTATGGGACCACCTAACACATACCTTTTGTTACAAACATAATTTTCAAAACCGGAACAGGTTTCTTTGAATGATCGGTAAACATACGAGTACAAAAAGTCAAAGTCAAAATCATTTATTTATTCACTTGATAATTGTCACTTTTTAGGATTCGTCATGTCTGTCTGTCTGTCTGTCCGTCTGTATGTCACAGCCACTTTTTTCCGAAACTATAAGACCTATACTGTTAAAACTTGTTAAGTAGATGTATTCTGTGAACCGCATTAAGGTTTTGACACAAAAATAGAAAAAAACAATAAATTTTCTGGGTGTCCCATACTTAGAACAGAAACTCAAAATTTTTTTTTTCATCAAACCCATACGTGTGGGTATCTATAGATAGGTATTCAAAAATGATATTGAGGTTTCTTATATCATTTTTTTCTAAACCGAATACTTTGCGCGAGAGACACTTCCAAAGTGGAAAAAAGTGTGTCCCCCCCCGTAACTTCTAAAATATGAGAATGATAAAACTAAAAAAAAAATATGATGTTCATTACCATGAAAACTACCAGCGAAAATTAGTTTGAATGAGATCTAGTAAGTAGTTTTTTTTAATACGTCATAAATCATAAACGGCAATTTACCTTTCATTGAATCAACTCAAATATAAAAATTAAAAAAAACATACTACAAGACTTTTACATTATTTTATTTGCTACTACGGAACCCTTCATGGGCGAGTCCGACTCGCACTTGGCCGCTTATTTTCATTCGATTTGGTCATAAAAGTTGCGACGAATTGACAACCTCCTTCTTTTTAGAAGTCGGTTTACAAGACACAACTTTGTTAATACCTGAAATCATTTCTCACCCGATTCCACCTTATAGTTGAAAGACTAATTGTTGATTGAAGGCTTTACTTAAGTTTCTTTTACAGCACCGAGCATCCCTATCCCGGGGCTGCGTGTCGTACGACTGCGGCGCATTCCCTCCATACCAGCCCTGTGGATACCCGGCGCATCGGCTGCGGCAGGTCAGTAGCAGTGGCGTTGGGTAAGAATTTGGGCTAGTACAGTAGAACTATGAAACGAATTAAATACATTAGGTTATAAAGGTTAATAAACGTAAGGCGATCAATGTACAGCTTATAATTTATAAAGTTATTGGAGTCCGGACCCGTGCTTCACCAAAGTTCTCCACCTGGGTGAAGCACGGGCACTCCTAAGGTCCCGTGCTCCAACTGATGTCGTTATTGTCCCTTAGTACAGTCAAGTAAATAATTTGAATAACCTACGATAATTTTCGTATTTTGAATACGTGGGTGTGTGCAATCCAGTCATGCTGCTAGTTTGCGGCTTATGAAGATAGTACCTAAATGGACATTCTAATGCGCGGTGCGCCGATATACGTATAGTAGGTTTTGTTGTTAGTAATAAATGCATATATATTAGAAACCCGTAAGGGAACCCGATGAGAATCGGCTTCTAAGGAGGCCCCGCCGTGTCC
Organism: Acrobasis consociella; assembly: GCA_963555685.1. Lineage (NCBI taxonomy): Eukaryota > Metazoa > Arthropoda > Insecta > Lepidoptera > Pyralidae > Acrobasis > Acrobasis consociella. The sequence goes on from OY743118.1 coordinate 5,192,407, forward strand.
GTCATCGTGTCTATAAACTAAAGTTTTCTCAGGCAACCAAATATACCAATTTGTGAAGCCCCAGATACTAGGTTGGCACGGTGGAATAGTAAATATCCCCCGCTTCATCAAATCTATACTGCTGATAAACTCCCACCGGGTGGATATCTCCCCTGGACAGTCTTGAAATCCTTAAATAGGCTCCGGGCTGGTGTTGGAAGGTGCCAATAAAATCGAGTTAGGTGGAGTTTCTCAATTAACGACCGTTGCAACTGTGGAAATGTTCAAACCATGGCCCAGCTACTCTCATGCCCTGCCCAATATCTTGTACAAAAATAGAGGAATGACAGAGGAGTAAGTGTGGCCACACACTAGTCTACGACTATATAAAATCGCCATTCCGACTCGCTAAGAAGAAGAACACAATTATAATGTTCCTTACCCAGTGTCTGGCCACAACCAATGCGTAGCTTAACCAACATGAGCTCATCCAGTGTGCAAGGTTTATTGACCGCGCGAGCGAATCGTCTCAGAAGTGCTATTTTTGAAATGCGGAGTCACCTTGGTTTTTCCATACAAAAAATCGTTCGTTTAGTGACTTCGCGTTTGAAAAATAGCACCAGTTTCGAGATGGGGCAAGAATGCTTTTGTCCGGCTGTTCTCGCCTACAGGTCGTATTTCTCAGCCGATTCTTGTGAAAGTTTGTGAGAACATTCGAAAACTACTTAAAACGTTGTCGAATCAGCTTTTAGACATTTTTCAAAATGGCGGAAATATGGGGGTTGAAAACTTTTTAATTATCCTATATTTTCTACTATTTGGTTTTTTTTTTTAATATCTCAAAACTTCTTTTTTGTCTAAACAAAGTTATTTTAACACTTTCAAAGTAAAAATGTACTTCTTAACAAATGGCAGACTTGATGCTAAGAGCATAATATTTAATTGACACTCTTCTCTGTAGTGCTAACACTACTGAGTAGGTAAGAAGACCGAGCAAAGTGGAGAAGAATAAGCCGGAAAGCACACCTGAGGCTTAACGGCATTAAAACTTAGACTACAACTGGGAATACATTGAGATGAGAGAGAGAAGTTTTCCCTGCAAAAGATAAGTTTTCCCTGCAAAAGATAAGTTTTCCCTGCAAAAGATAATTTTTCCCGGCAAAAGATAGTTTGATGGAAGAGGGTGAGAATATTAAAGGGCTGTTCAGGCTTCTTTCACAGGATTCTTTCAGTATGAATTTTTCACAGGATATATTTGAGAAGTTTTGATTTTTGCGGACGCTTACTGTTGTTTCAATGATTTTATTTTCTGGAATGTTGTTAATGACTGTAGATACATAAATATATACTCAGACGTATAAGTTACTAGTAGGGGTCGAACTCGTGGCTAACGAACTCCCTGCTAGGCCACCACTGCTTCACAGTAAAACCCTTATTCTAAATAGAGCTATGTAGGACAGTATGGAAAAATGTGAAACATACTAATAGGTAGGCACTTAAAGGTGATTTTCTACAACTTTGATGTTCGAAAACTACTTCTGAATACCTGTTATCTAAGACTGCCTTATGACTCACTTAGCGACATAAGGTAAAACGTTACTTATTTTTTATTATATTCAAGAACCTTAATATATCTATTGTAAGGCATTAAGTGTAAAGTTCTTTTGATATAATAAGTTATAAATCGTTTCACACGTGTCGCATGCCGTGTACCGGAAAAAGTTGATAACGACCGGGATTTGTACTGAAAGGTCTTGATTTATAGATTTATTAGCTTCTCTTTCCCCTCGTAAACATTTTATAACATATTTTCCTTAGTATTATCCTACTTGTTAATAAGGAATATTTCATAAAATAAATTTCCAAAACATTTTTTATAAAAGACGCTAAATATGTTTATGTTTGACGACCACTGTAGCCACTGTGTGACACTGGAGGTCCCGGATTCGATCTCAAGATGCAAAATGATATATTTTTAGATTGCTCTGGGTCTTGGATGTTTATCAATTTATGTTTTTTATCAAATATATGTAGAATCCTTAAATGAGAATCAGTGTGATTTTTCCGTATTAAAAAAATATGAAGAAAAGAGCTTATACAACGTGGCCATACGTTTACAATAGTCTTATGTTGCTAGTTATAAATTAATCACGCTTTTAATTACAGCATCATCAGGTCTATTTATCTCCACTGCAGGAACACGACCATCTCCCTATCACTAGAGCCATACTTGGCCAGAGCAGCTAGAGGACTTGGCTTACACTCTCCACGCTGGCTAGACGGGTCGGAGAGGTTTTCATTTATGTTTATAAGCTTTGTTTAGCTTTTATTTGCGCTTCTACGACATCTACGGGAATATTTGGAGTGACCCTATTTTACTCTGCTGCTAACCGGAACCGGAAATCGGCAAACAATCTCTCCTCTGACGTTGGGTTGACTGAAAGTGATCCCTTAAAGGGATAAGTCCGCCTTTGTATAGTTATCTACTGTATTTTTGTGGTGTTCTTTTTTTACAATAAAGAATTTACATAACATAACAACAACAGCATCTTACACTACCATTCTTTTCAGAACTCCGTGTTCGTGGGCAGTATGGGCGGCATGGCTCTAATCCCGGAGAGTCCCCCAAGGAGGTCTAGGTCGGCAGCAGACCTCCCGGCACTAGTACCCCCCTCTGACCGCTCCCACTCCGTCACACCTAGGTAATGTATAAAGGCTTGAGCCCCGAGCCTTATGGCCTTCGATAAGTTACGCAGGCGCACGCGGCGGGTTCAGTCTATCACTGTCACAAACGCTACGTGCGACAGAGACAGGTGACCCGCGACGGATTCTGCTATCTCTTTCGCATTTAGAGTTTGTGATAGAGATAGACCAAAACCCGCCGCGTGCTCCCGCGTAACTTAGCGAAGGCCCTTAACCTTACAATGGGGCACTTTCCTGGGTCAATAATAAATTATTTGGTACTATTAAGAATATAAAACGTCACAAAATAATGGCTCCAAGAAACTATGACGTCATTAGTCTATATTTCATACAAATTCCAAAGAAAAAGGATGTTGGACGTTTAGAAAAAAGTATCTGATTTGACTTTTTCGTCAGATAGCGCTCTTAATATCAGTTTTTCTGCAATAATAAATCTAAAATCACGATGAAAATGGGTATGATCAATGACAAGTGACACTATTTTGTGACGTTTTATTCTATTAACAGTACCAAATAATTACTGTGACACAGGAAACTTCCTAATTGTTTTACTATAATTGGACATAGAGGTATTTTATTTACGGATGTTTTTTATTTAAAAACTTTATAGAGCCTAAAGCTATACAATAGGTGGACTTATTGCTAAAGCATTCTCTCCCCGTCAACCTTTAGGATAATGAAGTTGTTAAGCTCATTGAAGGCTCAAGTTCCCTGTCTAAATTTCGTGTCGTGAGTCGAGCGTGTCAAGAACTTGAATCGAAACTTCTTTAACACAAAGTTCGAGGTCTGTCTTGACTCGTCATTACCACGCTAGGTACTAAAATTAGAAAATAAAGTAAATAGCGATAGACTTACTTACATTTTTAATTTATTCGTTATGCAATTAAACAATACGAATACAAGATTATAATTCTCTCTTCCCGCGACTGATAGCCGCCGCAGGTGACAAGAGGGCTGGCTGCTTTTTTGTTCTACGGATCAGCATTGCTATCCAGCGAGGGAACGCAGCCAGCGTTCTTGCTACCAGTTGGGAAATATGTTGTTCTTTAATTTAGCATAATTTGATAGAGGTTTATTTTATAATTTAGGGTCAGTTCAGACTGAGACGAAAAATTGGAAGACTTAAAGAAAAATATAACTTGTTCACTATGTACACAAAAAGATACTAATTTCAGTGATCGGACTCTCGCTGAAATTGGTATCCGTTTGTAGTGCGCGCCACGTCGTGTCACGTCGCGTCGCAGTCTGAGCTGACCCTTAGTTTTATTTACCTGTTTCTGTTTTTTTTTTTTTTTTCTCAATAAACTTTACATTAAGTATATAATTTATGAACAAAAAAGCTTGAGTTGACTCATGTCTGTTTTTTAGTACTCTTGAGATCTAGAGCCCTTATCCATGGGACTAAAGATTTAAAGACTTGCAACTTCTTAGAACTTGAACGAAGGATCAGATACTTCGACTCAGCGCACAGATATGGCGCACTTTGATACAATAGCAGCGGAGTATCATTTATGCCTACTACTACAAACGAAACCATACATCCGTCAATATGTGTGTTCGCGCCCAACACACGCAACAAGACGAGAACGGGAATTAAAAGTTCCGGAGTTTCAGTTCTATCTAATACTTATATCAATTCAGTGTTGAGGGCTCGAGTTATCAAGACTTGAAGCACATTTCACTCAATATTGTCCCTAGGTCTTCAAGAGCAGCCAGCCTTCACAGCGCCGTAGATCTTCGCGTCTGCGTCCCTTCACCTCGCACAGCCAGAGCTGCCAGTCTACATTCGGCCTGCGACATGTCTCCAGGCTCAGTCCAAGTCCACGCAAGAGGATCAGGCTCCAATTTAAACAGACCAAGAAGCCCTAGAAGACTCACTATTACTAATGTATAGGACCAAAGTTAATGTTTCGTTTGCTGTAATTTGCTACGTTGTATGTATTATGTTAGCCTATTATAAAGGCGTGTATTGAAACTCGTTTCTTTCTGTAACTTAGAATAATTTTCTTTGTAAGTAAAGGTCGATGGAACTGATGAAAATTGCTTCACGTTTTTGATTTACTCACAAGAAAGACGTTTTTTGTGACTGTGAGATTAAATGAAATTGTAACGAAACCTTCCTGGAACGACAACAATGCATAATACAAAAATATAATGAGATTTTCTAGTAATTTTGTTCAGTTTTACCTATTGCGGTTTGTAAGTAAATGATCTGACGTCAACATTTACGTATTATATTGTGAAATCTAAAGAAAAAGAAAAATTATTGGCAATTATCAAGTGATATAAATATCCAAAGATAAATAAATGAGTTTTGACTTTGTACTTTTGGTCAATAATATATGGCTAGGTTCTAGAGATGAAGTTGTCAGTTTTAATTTATTTTCTTTCCTTAACGGGTTCTTTTTAAGGAAGTTATCATTTAGCATTTTAAACAATAGTGTGATAAATTAAAAATTCTCAAAAATATTGCGGTCGTGAGGAAATTGATGACATCCACACACGATGTCGTCATCCTTACTGCTCGTTTTTTTTTTAATTATAAAAATAATTTAATTGTAGGTCTATTTAATAGTCCTAATACCTACTACTAAATTTCTATAATAAAAAATAATACATTTATTTTATATTTCTATAATAAAAAATAATACATTTGTTTTATTTTTTATTTTTTAACGTGAATAAAGATATATTTTAAGTGTTAATTTTATTGATATAAATATATGCTATCATAGAATCAATCCGAGCGCAATGGGTTTATTGAAAATGAGAAATCGACAATTTGAAAGAGGATTTCTAATTTTCGTCAACGATTTCGATTCAATCGAGCACAACTTAATACCCTCAAGTTAGTTTTAAGTTACCAGCTACTCTATACTTTCCAGAAGTAAGTTATATGTCGTCGCGACGAACATTTGCATAAGCAACATGCTTACTAAGTCCATGTAAACTAAGTTTACTCGTAAAGTTAGTCCGAACATTGTACAAACTTCCCAAATGTTTAAATTTAAAATGCAAATTATACTAAACTTTAGGTGTAAGATGTTATATTTCAACATTTCCAGTAGTTTTTCAGTATTCTTATCTCTTTCACTCTTCATCATATCTATTGTAAATTTAAGTAGAGTTACCTTTACGGAGCGTTCGACGCAACTTTAGAAGTGTGGTGCTAATTTAAGAAAAAATCAATAGATTTGTACAACATCTATCGAAGCTTCCCTTTGCCACTATTCGCAAACATTAGACAATTTTTTTACATTTATTTCTGCTATTTTAAGACTCTATTTTTTATCATTTGGAAGCCATTTCCTCAGCATGAAGCATTGGTTTTTTTTTTTCAGGGAAAAGGCAGGGTTTTTGCAAGCCATATCGTGTCATAAAAATAGTGGTGGATAAGGCTATTCTGACTTCGTTCAACCAAGGTTGGGTAATAACATTACATTCTTGTATAAGCATTCTTTAGAAGCTAGAGGATTGTCCTTGGCTTTAAGAAACGATAGCAGGTGGAGTAAGGCCGTCGCCGAGTGGCACAAGTCTCGAGATATAAGCTTACCTTTGCATTTTCGTGAATGCACATAGATAGTGTATGTGAGACATCGGCTTGAGGCACGATACGGCCCGCACCGGTTTATACTGGTTTTTGTAACTTGGCCTGAGTCGCGGCACGACTCTGGCGCGTTATTTCCATGCCGCGCACTTTTCCCTTCACCTTTACTAGCTTAACTGTAAGAAATATGAAAAAGACGCCTTAGCAAAAGTAGTTCAATCTGTTGTACATTTTTGTCCACCCAATCAAAGACACAATCATCAGCTAGTTTTCAATAAAATAATAACAGAATTTCTAGAAAAATGTATGTCATTCGACCAACAATAATTGTTATTTGTTCTACATTGTCTCCCGTTGCTAGTTTTCAAACGAAATTAATTTCTGAGAGAGTTCGGATCTTACCAAGTTAATACCGCCTTTGAAGTATATGGGACTATAATTAAATTCTTTGTTGGAGTTTCATTTTGAGTTTGCTTGCTCTTTTCGCGGAAAAGATTAATATTTTTGATGCTGAAGGAAGGGCAAGTTTATTTTTAATTCAACAATACCGTTTCTGAAAATATGTATGATATTGCTACTGTTACCATTACTAAGGAATAGGCAAAATACAAAAGAAACTATATGGACGTCTCGTACTTACATATTAAGTCTAGTTTCTCGACTAGTCTCGAATAGTCATACACAAAGCCCCACTGGATCTGACAAGGGCAGAGACGTGGCAAAACTAAAAACTGACTTTTTCCCCCAAACTACACAATCAATTTTAAGTTTAGTTGATAATTTAAGTTACATTTCTAAAGTGACTACCCTAGAAATTTTATCAGAATCGCTCGCAAGTATACTATAAAAATCATTTCGATTTGGAGACACCGCAAGCACGTTATGTCATGTCGAATGCATGTTTCATGCATTTTGTTTAAAATTTCGCCAAATCAAAAGACGTCCACGCCACATTTCTGCCTTCACCATGTTCAGTATAGCTTATGCCTTATTTATTCAGTAGTCTCGATGCTTGCTCTGTAATATAAAAAAATACTTTTAAGACTGGTTTCACAGCAATGCGGGAGACCCGTACGGGATCCCAGAGCGGAGACATGAGAACATCGTTTCACAGTAACGTGGATCGTTCCCTTCGAAACATGTACGCAACTCCAAAATAGGTATCCCTGTTTTTCTCTGCATTTATGTGCTCCCTGAGATATAGATCTCTTGTTCTGTCCAACGTATGAGCATCCACAACTAAGTACAGCCAATCTTGTAAACACCCGATCTTTCTAACCGGGGGTCCCCCTTCGTCCCATAGTGAGTCAGATAGACTCTCCAACTTACGAGTTAGCGAAGTATGTCTCAAACCATGATTACCGTACCGAATTCATCTCGTCACAGAGTTAATATAAGTATTGCAGCACTGCGGGCGCTTACCGTACGTTTCACCCGTCTTTCGGTGAACCATACGGGTCTCGGACCATAAACGGTACATGAACCATACAGGATTTGCCGTGTGGTTTCCGGCAGAGTAGAATAGGGTCACTCCAAATCCTCCCGTAGATGTCATAGATGGCGACTAAGGAAATGCAAGCTAAACAAAGCTTATAAACATCAATGAGACCTCTCCAAGGCAAGCGTGGAGAGTGTACAGGCGAAGTCCTCTGGCTGCTCGGGCCAAGTACTCGTATGTCTTTGGTATTACTCTGGTGTCTCTGGTCAGAGAGGGTCGTGCTTCTGCAGTGGAGACTAAAAGACCTGATGATGATGATAATACGGGTCTCCAGTATAACTGTAAAACCAGACTAACTTTGATTAAATGTGGAATAAAATAAACGACCAATTTACATGTAATTTACCCTAACGCCGATAATGCCACATCGAATCCTCTGGGTATACGGCGTCCCAGCTTAATTTACTTTTATCTAGACTTCAATCGGTTTGAGATTAATTTCTGTCTCGGGAGCATCTCGAACACGTGACTTGAACTGTGATATGACTTGCCACAAAAATATTTGTGATTTAAAATATCTTTAACTTGGATGTGAATGTGGTCAAAAAAGTAACATTCTATTTATTCTTCATTAGTCTGTCAGCAAGGTTATCCAGAAATAGTGGACCCTTACTATTGCAGATAAATAATACGTTTGAATAGATTAGACAATAAATAGAATATTCATTTTTTGCGTACAAATTGTAGCCTATATCACTCGGCAATAATGACCATGTAGTTAGAGATGACAAATAGATTGACATCTCTTTTGTCAACATTGGAAGCGGTTCGGATGCTACGGTGGAACATACAAAGATATCCACATACGTACATATATAGACTGCAAAGATCATTACCCATCCTCTTGGCTTTGCCTAAATCGGGTAAAAAGCACAAAGATTCAGCAAATCAAAGTTCCGAAGGCTTTTGACGTCACCCCTTTAAAAGTCATAATAAGCTTCAATGGTAATTCATACCGTGGTCCAAGTCGGTATGGTTTGAGATGCTCACATTAACTTTGGCCCTGTCTCATACGTCCTTTGTCTCTTTGGTAGGTGATAGAATTAGACCTAGACTTTTCTCTATGAATTAGATAGTCCATTGGCGAGTAAGATTAAAGTTCAAAATTTCTTGATAAGCATTTTAAAAAGTCCATCTTATCTGTGCTCCCAGAGTACTTAATTTTTTTCAATATTATTTATGAATAAAGACGGCGAATAGTATAACAATATATTTAATTTTAGGTACTATATTATGGGTCTCATAAGAAGGTCGGTATTTCTCTAAGTGATCGAATCAGAAATTTGGAGATTCGTAGAAGAACGAAAGTCACAAAGCTTCAGTCAGCTCATTGAAGTGGCAGTAGGCGGGGCACATAGCATGAAGAACTTGGCCTATGAAGCAGAAAGGTTCTTTAATCATTCAATTTTAATTGTATATATCATGTTTACTTATTTATGTTATCGTTATTACTATTTTGTGATGTGGTATTTTTTGGTAAGTACTATAAAAATATTCTATTATAACTAGGAGCTACGCTGAGAGCTGTGTCCAAAAGTTATTTTTATTTTATTCAAAATTGCTCGAATGTCATCACATATGCCAAATGCAGGATTTAGGCAAACAAAGAATAATTAAATCAACAAATAAACATCTTGCCCGCCAATGGACTTCTTAGTTAAGTAAACTATGGCCAAAAACAATACTAACTGTATTAAACAATGTAAATATCTGTAGCTGTTAAGGTGTATTATTCTAAGTGTGGTGATTGGTCAATTAAACTATCCCAAAGTTTAGATTTGAGCTGTCCTTCGAAACTTGAATCTTCGGGTTATGTATAAATCTTCTCTTTGATTTGTTTAGAGTAAAATAGCCTTCACATTAAAGGGCTACATCCCTGCTCGATTTCTTCGAGGACTGGACAAAATTGGGATTCAGACGCATTCCTACATTTTAGCATTCGTACAATTTCCGCATTCGTACAATGTTTTCCATATTCGTACAAACGAATATTTGAGTACTTCTGAATTTAATGAATTGCTTGCATTGTTACACAAATGTGTATGATAGAGCGGAGATGAGCGGAGTTTAGGCAGTCAACATACATACATACATACTATCACGTCTTTATCCCTAATGGGGCAGACAGAGCATTTTGGGTCTTGCGGCTGTATGCAGAGCCTAGGGCCGCAAGACTCAAAAGCCACGTCAAGAATTACGTTATTAAATAAACATAATACATACTCTATCTCTTTAGTTGTTTAAAGGTGCGAAGCGAAGGTTCGTACCCTTTTATCTCTATCGTTAATTTTTTTAACAATTTTAACTTAATTTTAGTGGAGAACCCGAGTTTGAGCGGCGGCTTAGCTTCATACTTAAACTGCGGAGTGCGCCTGGCTTGATAATGGCGATAGCGCTTGATAAACGTTGTCGCAGGTGCCATGCTACGGGGCTGAGTATAAGTCAGTACATGTCTAGTAATTACGCTATTATCGACAATGAACCACTTTGTCTCAATCGATACGATTAAAAATGAAATTCAACTGACGCTTACAAGAAATCGATACCTGCTCGGACTAATTTAGCCCTCGGCAGATTGAGGCCACATTTTTCGGGTCAAATATTGCCCTTGATGTAATCTATATTTGTAGGACCAAGTTGTGTACTTTATGATACTGAATAACTCACAAAATCGTGCCTACTTGAAATAAACTACAAAAATAATCATATCCATCTTACAGAGTATTGTTATTTATGACATTGAAAATTAGATTTTGTGGTAAGTTTGAAAATATGATAAGTATAGAGATTTTTTACTACTTCTTCGCCTACCTAATTACGTATGTTGTTCTCAAATTGTCAGTTCTAACGTTATGCAATATTGGACAGCTATCCGTTATACGAAAATGCTTTGTTTTATATTATAGCCAAAATATAAAATTGCTCAGCAATCGTATTAGTTTAATTTACATTCATCATTATTTTCTAAACTTGCGGTTAATTAAGTCATATAAAAAATGCGCATTTTTCTATTTTTAGCCAAAAAATTAAGTAATACATAAATAATTGATAATATAGATTAAGGATAAAATAGTTTTTGTAGTGTTAATAAAAGTCAGGCTTTAACTTTTAACAAAATAAATTAAAAAATAATGATATTGATATTATATGTAATTTAGTAGAAATATTTTTTGAATTACCTAATAAATTTAAAACATTATAAATTCTATTCCGTCCGGAATTAGGCTCAAATTCCTTCGTCTTACTTAATAATTGTTAAATTTTCCAAACTCTTATCATAAAAAATCAAAGTATATTTTCTTTTTCAGAGGAAATAAAATTCCATAATGTTTCCCATTCTTTTATAACTAACCAAGGTCTTAACACATTATATTTTCAAACGTTCAATGCTTTCATCATGAGAAAACCAAATGACGAAAACGTGATAAAACAAAAAATAAAGTAAAGAAACACTAATGTATGAAGTCTGTGTGGCTAGACCCTATCTTAATCTAAAAAGGCACTTTATTTTATTTTTACCCTTTCCAATTCGATTTAAATATATACAAATTACAAATTATGATTAAATAAGACATATATTAATGAACTTGTACATAATCCTATCCCTAATTAAAGAAAATACCAAAATGTATTCTATATTACTACTTATCGACTAAATATTGTAATGTGAAAAGATATATTAAATACTATGAAATGATTACTTGTTTCATTTGCTTACCTGTGTGTGTCATACATACTTATTATCATCACATAGTATTCTTTATCTCTTACAGTACAGACAGAGCTTGTGGGCCGTAAGATCCAAATTCCACGTTCAAGCAGATTGATGATGGTCTTGTACCTATACTAAAAACAGAATAAAATAAATATTTAAGGTGGGCTCCCATTCAACAAACATGGTTTTTTTATAGATAACCTCAGACGACCTCAGAGTCCTAGTGGACCGGAGGTCCCGGGTTCTATCCCCAGTCACGTCAAGATGGAAAATGACCATTTTCAGATTAACCTGGGTATTTGTTATAAAATATAGCATGGTTGCATTAGTATCACATAACACAAGTCTCGAAATCACCTCAGTGTGATTTGTCCTAATATATTTATTTATTTTTAATTCCTCTGGCTGCTCTGGCCAACTATGGCTCTGGTAGTAGAGTGCAGTGGAGACAAAAAGACCTGATGATGATGATTACAAACAGATTTTCATAATTTAGATTCTACTGGATATTAAATATAGTCATACGTATATTTTATAACGTATGCAAAAATACAGGTATTTAGAGGTATTCCAAATAACATAAGGCTACAGAGGTCGTGAAATAAAAAACCAAATTATTAGTAAAGTTAGTCCACATTTTATAATTCTTCTTCTTATCGTCTGTGTCAGTGTCTAACACTAGTGTCAGAGTTTTTAAACCGCCTTAAAGGCCTCTGACATGGTTTTAAGTAACGACCAATGTCAAAGACAGTGACGGGGACCGACGGCTTAACGTGCCCTCCGAAGCACCAACATCTTACTTATCAGACAATCAGGTGATTAACTAACAATGTCCTAACCAAACTAGGACAACCACCCAAAGTCGTTGCCCCCGCCGGGAATCGAACCCGCGACCTCCGGGTATGAGCCGAACGCTCTAACCACTACACCACGGAGGCAGTTAAACGTTTTATAATAAGACGGAGTAAGTTCACAAAATCAGTTAAAGATGTTCAAGTAAATTTTTGTTTCAGTGTTTTTATATAAACTCCATTGATGGCTAGAATTTCATCGTCAAGATTTTTATAAATAAGTTCTGTCTAAAGAGAACTTGACCTACTGTTCTCAAACAGCGTAAACGTGTTTTTCCACTGACGAGGGAGGTGAGATTGAATTAAAGATATATTCGGAAAATAATTGAATTGGCATGATAATTTCGCGCCCTAAATTTATTCATTACATAATTTTGGCCGGATAATGAACGTTTATTATAAGAATGATTCCATCGGCAGTGCGATAACTTATTTTTGTCTCTTGTCCAACTATCCCATATAAATGTTTTATAAAGTAGTAATCATTATTTCAATTCCCGTCTCGTTTCGTCTTGCTTTGCCTCTTTTGAGGAAAAACACGTAAATTGAGTCGTCTGTCGTCTCTGCTTCCGGCCAGGGTAAGTCGATAATAGACGATAAGATCTTCATCGCCAGAAGGTGAAAATTATAGTTATTATAGTTAATAAAGTAAATCGCAGATGTTCTGAAGAAAGATGATGTAAGGAGTACCCATAACCGGAGAGCATGCATGAAAAGAGTTATGAGTGTTGACGAAGCAAAAACGATTTGCAAGGATCGTAGTAAGTGGATATCCATAGTCTCTGCCTACCCCCAAGGGAAACAGGCGTAAATATATGTATGTAGGTATGTATAGTAAGTTATATTGTGAATTTGTGTCTGTTACATCCGTGAGTAATCTTTGATGAAAATTGCTAGGCATTATTTCAATTCTCGTCTCGCTTTGTCTCGCCTCGCCTCGCCCCTTCAGTAGAAAAGCCCGTACAGTCGCAGCCTCTCCGGCCAAGGTCAGCCCACAATAGGCCGGGTGATCTTCATCACTCGCTAATGGAAACTATAGTTAGACTGTTAGATGGTATCGCTGCAATAAAGTTGAATTGAACTGGTAAAGTTGAATTATTTCAAACGTCATACGAACATATGCGGCACGCGTTTTGATTTGCATGAAGCTAACATAAATTACATATGAGATAAAATTATACTTTAGTAAATACTTTATCATCAGCATAATTCGATTGCGGGAAAACGGCGAAATATAATACCTACCTACCATAAAAAAATCAAAGTGCATCAAATAAGGCGATACTTAATAAAAATAACATCTCGTTTTCAAACGTTTTATATAGTTTTAACTAAAAACCTACTTTGACACCAGACTATACAACCGTATACTTTGGTGTTAGTTTTGATATACTCGTACTAGATAGTAACTAAAATTTTTATGGGACTACCTGACAAGTACGCCTTTTCAAACAAAAAGTTTTTTCAAATTAATCTAGAGAATATTTTTTCAAGGTCCAGAGAATTCTCAAAATAATCGGAGAACATACATGTAACTAGTGGTTCTGCGAGCTACCTCACGAGCATGAAGTTAGTAGGTAAAAGCTCACGATTTACCCTGACCCGTATGAAGTTTTTTATAATATTCGATAAAAAAGTTGTTCAGACAAAAAGTTTCGTCAAAACAATGGTAGGTAAGAACCAAGTTTCAAAAAACACATATACATCCAAATAGATAACCTACTCTTTTTTAAATGTCAGTTAAAATGACATAAAATTTAATTTTTGAACTAAGAAATAGCTTTAAGCTAAAGTCTAGAAGACATCTTAATAATAAAGATAATACGAGCCGTTAACGAGGTCTCTCTAGGCAATTTCGCATAATATGCAGCCTACTCAGAAAATTGTAATAAACTGAACACGAAGACAATAAAATGGAGCAAAAGCCCCTTGAAGACATGATTATGAGCATGTTAGTATACATTAACTTTATCACAAAAGACGATTATAGTATATGAGAAAATATATTTTGTGAAGATTATTTTCTTGAACGGCCGCACTCCAAAAAACAATTTATTTAAATGAAATATAAATCTGTATAAATACTGACATGCATGTTTCTTCTCTTCACAAATTAAGATATACAAAATCTTGAAAAGGATCTTATTTTTTTATTCTTTATTTCCTTCTTAAGGGTTAGTAGTGAAGAGAGATTATGCCATTTTTCTTTCATAATACTTCAGTGACTGTATATTTTTTTACTTAGATGTATTTTAAGTAAGAAATTGATTTAATTTAAATAGGTTCATTTAATGAAAACGAAAAAAAGCTTTTTTTTTAATTTTATCATCTTTAATAATTATCTTTGTTTGTCTTTGTATCTTTTTGTCAAGATTAATCACTGAAAATATCCATATTTACTTATTCACTTGTAAATACTTGAACTGTCTTTGATGCTATGAAAAATACTTACTTATTTAAAAAAAAAAAGATACAACATTAAACTTGATCTCTTAATTAACAAGACTGGCAAATAACAGAAATACTCACAGCCAATCACAGGTTTTATTGTACCATAAAACTGTTTCGGCGCAGTCATGTGTCGTGTGGAATTACCCTCAGGGCGTATTGAAGACTTTTTGCTATTAGGAGAAAGGCACTAGGGATTTGGACGGCCTTAATTGAATTAAGAAGGATCTCATTTGGTTCTATTAGTATTTGTAGATAAGGAATTCAGTCTGATTTATCAAATTTACTCAATATTAGACATTAAGGCCATACCTGAATTTTCCGGGGTCCAGTGGCGCCCCCATTTGAAATAAATCATTTAAAAGGAAACAGTGATATCATTTAAAATGTCTTGACCAAACCCTAGACCATTTAACTATTTTTGAATTACTGTTTTTAATTTAAAGTGAGAACGTGAAGCTTTTCTACGCACATTAGCTAAAAGTGGCCGTTTTTCGCAAATGTGCGTAGAAAAGCTTCACGTTCTCACCCTGGCCTTAAAGAGTTTCAGTTTAGTGACCTTCCGACATGAAGGTGTTTTGACGACCTCCGTGGCCGTCACAATGCTAGTCTGCCACCCAGGGGTCCCGGGTTCGATCCCCGGTCCTTGGTCTCTTGTCCTCGGTCTTGGATGTTTATTTTATATGTATTTGTTATAAAATATAGTATCGTTGAGTCCGCGATCCCTGTTCCGAGCGGTCGTCTCAAAAGTGCAGACCGCAATGATGATTGCCGACCTTCATTGAAGATGGCACTGAAAGAAGAAGATGTAGTATGGCTCTGGTAGTACAGAAAGAGCCATGCTCCTGCAGTGGAGTCTAAAAAGATACTAAACGATTATGATGATTTTGTTGTGCGTTTGACGCAGTGTCTCTAGATATCATTGTCTCGTATTTTATTATCTACATGTATTATCTTTGTGAGCCACGTTACAAAAAAATACTAATTTGAAGATAAATGGATATAGAAACAGAGGACGGCCAAAGAAAAATGGAGTGCGTTAAGGACGATATAGATAAAAAGAATGTGACAAGTGTCTTGACAAAGGATAGAGGGAATTGAAAAAGACTCACATGCTGTCCCGACTGCACGTAAAGTGGGATAACGTGAGGAGGAAGAAAAAGTATTATCTTTGTAAGTCTATGTTGCGTTCCATAGATACCGATTATGTTTTCTTTTAGTGAAAATGGTTTGATCAGGAGTGTTTTATATGGTAGTGTTTTTTTCATTAACTGTTATATTTAGTATTTAGATATTTAGTTTAATCATAGTTTAGTTTATTTTTGTTATTTAAAATGTCTTTATGCTTATATGGTATTTACTATTAAAATAAATTAATACTAAATTTTACAAACAACTTCAATAACCGCATACAACATAAATGGAGCTTACATTAGGCAATAAATAACACCCTATCAAATCATAACAAGCCTTGGAGCATGTTCCAGAAAGATTCCCCAGGGAAGCCTGCTCCCGGAATCTGGATCACTGGGTTCTTACGTCAGCTATCTACAAGCGATATTCGTTTCTATTTACGAGAATATCGAAATCAAATCTTTTTTTTTCAGAGTTACGACCTTCTTGCTGGTAAATAGTGTTTGTAACTACCTTAAAAAGTTAGTTACAAGAGACCGAATGGTATGACGCTTGTGCCGTGGAGGTTGGGAAAGCCGTTGGTGTGGGACGCTACGTGTGTCGACACTCTGGCGGCCTCCCATCTTCACGGCACAAGCTCTAAGGCTGGCGCAGCTGCAGCCGCTGCGGAAACCCTAAAACGGCGCAAATATGAATGCTTAGGGAATGGCTTCATAGGAGCCGTTTGGGGTTGAGACTTTAGGTCCGTGGGGACCATCAACTCACACACTTTTTAAATTTTTTAACAAAAAATTAGTCGAGGTGTCGGGTGACCCAAGGGCTGGCAATTATTTCGCCCAACGAATAAGCATTGCCATCCAACGTGGCAATGCTGCCAGCCTTTTGGGCGCTCTACCGCAGGGCAATGATCTGGAAGACGTTTTCTATTTGTAAGGTTTTTCTTTTTTATTATTATTATTTGTTTAGTTTAATTTAGAGTATAATTTAGATTTTAATTTAGTTTTTAATTTAGTTGTTAATTAAGAAGATTAAACTGTTATTTTAATTTTATTGAAGTAATAAAGGAAAAACCTTAAAAAGTATTTCTCATTATAAATACCTAATGCGACCTTTCATAGCTAAAACAAGTAATTGTTAAAAATATTTTTTTTTTAACAAACTTTGTCTTAAGACTCTCTCCTCAAAACGAATCAAACGAGCCCATCTCGATGGAATTGTCTCGTTTCATTACAGAAATCCTATATCCATCCTCTAGCTCCATCATCAGATCAGCTCCATGTCATTATAATATTGCATTGCCATGCGATATACGTATGCATGCAAAATTTTAGCTCAATCGGAAACCGGGAAGTGGGTCGAATGTTACTTGCAAGATTTGATTACAGACAGAAGGACAGGCAACCAGACAGGTGAAACTATATAAAAGCTTGTAAAAAGAATGACAGATTATGACGACGTCCGTGGCGTAGTGGTCACCATGCTGGTCCGCCACCCAGAGGTCCCGGGTTCGATCACCGGTCAGGGCAAGTTGGAAAATGGCCTTTTTCAAATTGTCCTGAGTCTTGGATGTTTACCTATTTAAGTATTTGTTATAAAATATAGTATCGTTGAGTTAGTATCCCTTAACAAAAGCTCGAACTTACTTTGGGGCTAGCTCAATCTGTGTGATTTGTCCCTATATATTTATTTATTTATTATTTATTTATTATGTCTGTCTAGGGACCGTGATAGATGGAAACCGAGAGGAAAGACTTTTGCCCAAATATTTTTGTTGTTTTGTTTTTCGTGATTGTAAGTATCCGACACTGGTGTCAGATTTTTTAGGCTGCCTAAAGGCATCTGATATAGCTTGACGACTGCCTAATAATGATGACAGCCGGGACCAACGGCTTATATACGTGCCTTCCGAAGCTGCGCTTAGCTCTGTCTGCATAGTCGCAAGATATAAATGTTCTGTCTGCCCCATTATATAGAGACGTGATAGTATAATAAATAAATATATATGGACAAATTACACTGATTGAGCTAGCCCCAAAGTAAGTTCGAGACCTGTGTTATGAATTACTAACTTAACGATATAAGATTTTAAAAACGAATACATATATAGACCCAGGACAATTTGAAAAAGGCCAATTTCCAACTTGCCCTGACCGGAGTTTGAACCCAGAACCTTTGGTTGGCGGACTGGCGTGATGACCTAGTACGCCACTGAGGTCGTCAGTATGTAATATAGACCTTTACAGGCAATTTTACGAGTCAAATCAATCTCTTGCTGCATATTTTGGAGCTCATAAAATCACCTAAAAGTTAGTTCATATAAAACTGTAGTTAGGTCCCATAACGTGCTCCGGGGCGAAATGAGTTCAGTTAAAATATTACCCAATTTGCCTTGCCGGAGGCAGCTGAAATTTTGCTAAAATCGGTGTGGCTGATGTGTGTACCCTTTCGTCTTTAGATTTTGCCCTCTGTAATTTGTTACCGAAGATAACCGTATCGCCCGCCGTAGAGATGCTAGACCTTATTTATACGGATAAATCGCACAGATATAAAGAACAGCACAAGACACAGACTTGTGTTATGGGGATACAAACTCAACGATACTATATTTTAAAACAAATAAATATACAACGTGGAAGGGATATTCCCGTAGACAAAAACAAAAAAACGACATCCCCATACAAATTGCCGAGGCGGCTGCACATTTTAATATGGCTATGCCTATTTTTTTTTTATCTTTTACTATTATTTTATTCCATCTAGTATATCCTGTGATTCGATTTATTACGGGTATGTGCCTTCCACTTGTATAGATAAACATCCAAGACCCAGGTCAATCTGAAATTATCATTTCCCACCTTGAACTGACTGGGAATCGAACAAGGGACCTCCGGTGTGACAGCGTAGCATGATGGTCAGTGTTCACTAGGCCACAGAGGTCGTCAAAACTTATTTTTTCATTAATTAATTGTGTGCAAAAAGTTGTGTAAGCATGTATTTTCAGTTAACGCATATTCGCTAGTTTGAAAACAAGGCTAATTAACTAACTGATCCAGGGGCTATTGCAATACTTTCTGTACGCAACCAGAGCGATCGGGTAATAGTCGGGTGAACAACAGGCGACATTTTCAAAAGCTTTCTTAGCCCTAATGCTTTTGATATTTTTCCTCTAGGACTTTATGTACATTGTAATCTCTTCAATGCTGGTCTGGGAGAAAAGAAAAACCTTACAATTTACTTACTTACCATCTGCGTCTCTTCCCGCGCAGATCGTAAAAGCCGATCGAGGGAATGGGCGAGATTTGAATCATGGTAATAGGCGATGCGGCTAGCAACCCATCACTATTTTAATTCCTTTTCCATCTTAACGCCCACCATCACGCTAAGCGTGGCCTTTGGGTCTTGCGGCCCTGGGCTCTGTCTGCCCCGTTAGGGATAAAGACGTGAAAATGTATCTGTATCTGTATGTAATCTTCTTAAGTTCTTAAACATTACCACTGCAGGAGCACGACTCCGTACTACTGGAGCCATGCTTGGCCAGAGCAGCCAGAGTATTTGACTCACTCTCCACGCTGGCCAGACGAGTTAGAGTAAATAAAAATAAAAATCATTTATTTTCAGACAATTAAAGTCCATACAAACAAATTTTATAAGTATATGAAAGAAAGTTGAGCAAAAAGTTATAATTATAATCCTATCAACCACAGATTCACTGAGTGACATGTAAAACATGCAACTCAGTGAACCTCCTGAAGATGGCTGCGTCCATTCTGTCCGATATCATTGAAAATAAAAAAATGTAATAAAATTCTCATCGATTATTTTTCACGAAATCAATCAACTCTGACCAAAAGAAATTGTCAGTTAGTTACATTACAATGAAATTAATATAATTTAAGGAATTCATCTCATGTACGTACACATTCATGAAAATTCATCCCCTTGCAAAATTATTCTCGTAGTAGGGAAAGACACTATTTGCCATTCGTTTGCCGAAACTAAAACATACGGTGGTTGTAGTTAGGAATGGAAATGAGTGCCTGAAAATAATATTGTTCTATGATAATAGTTGTTTCGCAAAAATCTAGCTTTGAAAAATATAAGTGTTATTTTCGCTACATAGTCATAGCGAAAGTTGTTTGTTATGATGGACTGGCAGAATGAATAGGCCCATAACTAAGTATAGAATAGGAGAAAATAAAACCAATTTTTAAGCGACTGAAATAGGTTAGGCGGGGTTATTAATTCGTCGTGATCTTTTGGTTATTTTTTTATGTTCACCGATTATTCGGAGACGCCTAAACAGATTTGCAAAATCCTTTTTTTGTTCGAACGGGCGTATATATCAGGTGGTCCCATATAAATTTTATTAAAATCAATTGTGTAGTTCGGGGTGAAATTTTTACATAAATACATACTATCACGTCTTTATCCCTAATGGGGCAGACAGAGCATTTTGGGTCTTGCGGTTCTATGCAGAGCCCAGGGCCGCAAGACCCAAAAGCCACTTTTAGCGTTATGGCGGGCGAGAAGATGGAAAAGCAATCAATACAGTGATGGGTTGCTAGCCGCATCGCCTGTTAACATGATTTGCATTTTTGCCCATTCCCTCGATCGGCTTTTACGATCTGCGTGGGAAGAGAAGCAGCTGGTACATTCTAAGTTTTTTTATTTCTCCCAGACCAGCATGGAAATGGGATGGTGAAATTTTTTGTTTTGAAAAGTTATAAAAGTGCGCTGCTACAGAGGTGGGGTGCGCTTTTGTTCTTTTTCTTCTCCAACGATGTATGTCAATGGTCACCCAAGGATGCCGAAGATCATGCAAGATCGAGAAGAAATAGCCAGAACAGTGAATGCAGTTGTAGCTCAAGATGTTTGTGTTTAGTCAACTTGTAAGTTTTGTCATCCACAGCAAGGATAACGTGGTACTGTTCTGCCGAAAATCACCCGGCCGGAACTTGAAAAAATATAAAGTTAATAATTTTATTGTACCAAAATATAAAATAAAGTGCATAAAATTAGAAAGAGCAAATGTAAATGTTACTTATTTTTTAATATTTAAGCTTATTTTACTTAATTAGTTTTAGTGTAGTTATTTTATCTTCAATTAAGTACTTAAGTTTTAGTTTAGTTATTAAAAATTTTAGACTAATCAAATTAAATACATATATATATTTTGGTAAATAGTTATTAATAAGGTGCGATGCTCAAAAATAAACTCTCGTCCATCGCCTTGAGTTTCTATAGCACATGAATGAGGGTGGTCTTATTAATAATTATTGATTGAATCCTGAACTTCTTTACTTCCAGCTGAGCCACTTAAATATTTGAACACCCAAATTGTGTCTTGAGAACGGGCAGCTGACGTGTTTGCTGAGCGCTGCCCGCGCGGCTTAGGCTCTCCCTTACAAACGAATACTTGTTAGGCCAATTTTGTGGCTTTGGTATGACGCAAAATTATTAAGTTCGTTGGCTCCTATTTTAGAGGGCAAATATTCTAAATTTAATATTTGGATTGTATCAAAATAAAGTTCAAATTAAATTTTTTATTTAGGAACTGTGTAACTAACATTACGTGCTTTTTTTTTTATTTGCCGTTTATGTTGGGCGAAGGCTTCACTTTGTTGTTTCCAGCTATTTCTTTTCATCCTTGTCAAACGCAAACAGCTTGTTTCTCATTTTAGGCCTTCCCCTAGATCGTTTCCCGTCTCCTGAAATCCAAGAAATACGAAATATAAAGTAGTCGAAAAAGTGAAATCGAGCTGACCAGTTCCTCCCGGCAGCACGAGTTGACAGATACATACATACATACATACATACTATCACGTCTTTATCCCTAATGGTATATTATTGATTGAACACCGGGATAAAATTATTGAATGACTCCAACGCTTCAATAATGTTCTCCCCGGTCTCCTTATGGCCCAACGCAGACGACAGACTGTCCGTGACGCACTTTTTAGTCTGTGAAAATAGATGCAATCATATGCGCACACGACGCGCAAAAAAGTCGTGTACGTTACTTGCATTTCATTCATTCATTTCAACAGTCATTGGCATGGGTTCTATTTTCTCTTTACTGGCATGGGGTCTGCGTTGGCCCTACAGGTAACTAACAACAATAGTCTTTTGATAATTTTTTACTTATACATATATAAAAATATATTTCACAAATAATAGTGTTTATTGAGAAAAAAGTAATAACAACAAAAAAACTTAACTAAACTAAACTATATTAAACTAAGCTATAAAATAAACTTATACTAAATAATGCTAAATTAAAAAAATCTCATCTTGTCCATGCGGCATGGTTGCAAGAACGCTGGCTGCGTTTCCTCGCTGGATAGCAATGCTGATCCGTTGAGCGAAAAAACAGCCAGCCCTCTTGTCACCTGCAGCGGCTATCAGTCGCGGGGAGATTTCCTTAAAAAGTCTCCTCGCGCCAGGGCCCCATGGTCCAAATGTTTCAACACCAAACGGCACAAATATATAATCTCCACTGAGAGATGAATATTTGCGCCGCTTGGCAGCCTCAGCACCTTCAGCAGCCGCCCCGGCTCTCAGGGCTGACTCCCTGAGACGGGAAGGCGCCAGTGTGTCCACACATGTTGCGTCCCACACTAGAGCTCTTCCGCGTTCCCAGGGAATCAGCGACATCCCATCTGGCCTCTTGCCATCATTTCGTGATACACCCCGGGGTTCCAGGGTGCAGGGAACGTTTATGGTAGCAAGAGCCCTTTTGATGATGTCATTTAAAGAGCCGTGGCGAGAAAGTCTACCTGCGCTAAGGTGACAATATAGGCCATGGAGCCCAGACCGATCGACGTCACTGCCGCATGGACAACGATGGGGCGAACATACCGGCGTTCCTAGGCGGAGACCAACTGCCGTACGGAAACTATTATTGTCTAGCAGTGTACCAATGTTGAGGGATGGAATAGCATGCAGCCAGTGGCTAGACTCATTGGAAGAGACTGCTAGAAGCCGAGCGCGATCGATGTCACTGTGGAAATTTTGAGCCAAATCTTTGAAAGTTTTCTCCACTAAAGGGGTATCCCAGCGTTTTTGTTGGTTTAATTCCACTGGAATACCTTCTTCAGGGCAGAGAACTGACCAGGTATTCTTTGCCTCAGCTAACAGGTCAATTGCGACATCGTCTTTTTTTAAAATTCCTTTGCATAGTTCTAAGACACTGTGAGCAGAGGAAAGGAAAGCTGGAAGGGCAACACTAGAAATTTTTCTGATGCCTATGCCACCGTTTTTTATTGGTAGAGTTAATTGGTTCCAAGAGTTATCGCTAAAATGTAAATTTAGAATTTTTTCAACGGCTGCATAAAGGCAAGCATCTAATTTGTTTATTATTTCCGAATGTTTCCAGATTGGACTAGAACGGAGGAGATAGGTAAATTTAGGGACAAAAAGGCAGTATTTGAGAATGGTATATGCTATGTGGGAATTTAGAATATCCAATCTGGAGGTTGTAAAAGTAAAGTTATCTAATTTCTTTTCCAAAAGGGGTTCAATACTATCGTCAAATAGTGGTGCGCCAAGGAGAAGTAAAGAATCTTTGGATGTCAAAGTTATGTCAGGGGATATATCCATAAACTTGTCCAGAATAATTTTTTTTGTTGTTTCCGAAAGGTTCTCGTCAATATATAACTCACATTTTTTAAAATTCAGTTCTAAGCCAATACTTTTAAATTTTTCAATGATAGTCATAAAATCAGTGTAAACTGAGTCTTTACTTCCCCCAAACGTCCCATCATCAAGAAACCACACGTTTAATTTTGAATTTAAAGAAGAGATGATAGGATGAATACCTAGGCTAAAAAGCGCCGGCCCTAGAGGATCACCTTGTTGCACTCCAGTTGAAGAAAGAATTGTGTTTTTTTCGTACAGTAATTTGGAAGGGGTAGCATAGCACTGATTGACGAAAGGGAAAAGGTCTGGGATGTAAGTAGACTAAAGTAGTGTCAGTAAAGCAGCAAACTCAGAATTAAGATTACGAGCATTTTTTCTATTTGAAGACCTTTCCAAAGTGACCTTTTCAAATATTTGAATACCTAAATCGTGGGTTGAAAATGCTCAGCTGTTGAAAATGGTGTTTGCGTCGCTCTGGCCACTCCGCTATCAGCTTAACCACGGTCCAACCTTCAAACAGCGCCTTTTCAAACAACCCTCCATTTTGCGGTCACACTACCTACGCTAAGACTACGAGAAGTATGAAATTGTTTCACTAAACCCCCGTTACACTAAAACGTGCCCATTATTTCGTGCTAAAACTTAAATAGGTACTAACAAGTTCATTTTTAAATGTTTAATTAGTTTTCATTTTAGATTACGTTAGTTACTACCACTCTCATGTGCTCTCGTTTTGTGTAAACCATCAATTTCATTTTTATTTTACAAATGGCAGTATCTACTTTTATGTTAATTAAACAAAAATTAATTTCTTAACTTTTATTATTTATCTCTTAAAAGTTACTTTTTCGTTATTAATATTATTAGGTATATATTTACTTCTTGAAAGTTCAATGATTTGATTCCTTTTAACTGACTTCACGTTACCTCAGAATTCCATTATTTATAAACTGGTTAGGAAAAATCGTTTTTTCGAAAGAATATACTTTCAGATTGTCCCATCAAAATTACACCGTTTCTTTTTCAACCAAAATAGCTGGAAAAAATATGTCGTCCCAATAAACACAGATTGTCTGAATCGTCAGGTTTTGTTTTTAAAAAATATTATAGACAGTTTTGCGATGTTTATCCCTTTCACCGCTAGCGTCACATATGTGCGACAAACATTGTCGGGCCCATTCCGCGAAGGTCGCATATTTGCGACAAAAAAAAATGCTCTTATGGCACATAACTTACGTATCCATATCCGTTTTTGGTTGTAGATAGGTATGTTAGATTTACCATGTCTCGCGCTGGGGGCACAACAACTGATATAAAGTCTCGCGGTGAAAGGGTTAATTATCTATCATGTTGTGACATCAGAGTAGAATATTTCCGTCACTACTCTTTTCCTCTTTCAGAGATGTCGTAAGAGGCGACTAAGAGAGGTACAGGCTACAGAATGCAGCAGTAGTGTTCTCTGTGCTACTGCTACCTCTTTATACCATCCACGACAAATACCAACCCACCTGCATAGCTTGGTAAACATCTCATTTCTATACATATAATAATCTATACATATAATAATCTATACATATAATAAAACAGTAAAAAAGTGTATCTGTTCATTAAATATATTTCAAAAAAAATATTGGGGGTGATGGAGACTTAGTGATAGAGTAAAATTTAAAAAAAAAATGTCTGTCTGTTTGTCTGTTTGTACACGCTAATCTCCGGAAATACTGGACGAATTCGAATGAAACTTTTTTTGTTATATAGCTATTAAGCCTGGGCAACATATAGGGTATAAATGATTTTGGAAAATGGAACGCCTGATGCAGAACCATAATGGTCCTGCTAAACTATAAGAGATATAAAAATGCCGCCTTAGTAAAAGTTGTTCAGCCTGATGAGCATTTTCCAGAGACATAAAGTCCACGCGAACGAAGTCACGGGCTTCGGCTAGTTCTCCCTATATCCAAAGAGGTATTATGTAAACTGATTAACTGATACAAGAATTTACTTAGTATATTAGAAAACAAAACATCACGAATTCATTCCCAAATACTCCCAGTGAACACGAAGTCTGTTCGTTTTAGGTTTATTGATGAAGGAATCGCGTGTTCCATTGAAAGGATCCTACAACTTTTGTTTGACTATAGGTAAACACAAAGCATAAGTGATGCCCTTATTTGAAATAAATTCTTTAACTGTAAATGCGATGAAAATTAACATTTTAAATGTTTTGCAGTAGATACAATAGAAACAGTATATACTGTACGGTACAGTGCTTTTATTTTTTTATTTTATTTTTCATTTATTCGGAAAATCAACAGCCTCAACAAAAATATTACAATAAATTTAAATATCTATTAGCCGATAACAAATCTTCACATATTACTATCTAAGCAGAAACAACACAAGTATAGCTAACAATGGAGAATATGCATGAAAAAAAAATGTGTTATCTAACCAGTTTATTTGTAAATATTCAAAAGTAAAGTACTAACAGTGAAAACAGAATAAAAATTGATAGACAAACGAACGAGATGTAACGATTTTACGAAAATATGTCTATCTCACTCTCAAAAACGCTATTTTCTATAGTAAATGTATTGATGGCATGTAGTTATGACGTCACCAGTCCACATCGGACTTCTCTCTCCAATTTCGTACGTAACCTTTAAATTATTTCAAATGAGAGGCACCACTTATGCCCTATCTTCCTTCACCTTTAGTTAATGTTTCACTGTCCCACATATCAAACATCATCATTTCAGCCGCATAACGTCCACATACGACATAGGCCTCACCCAAAGATAGCGGCCTGCATTTAGCGCTTTCCAGCGACCCTGGTCAGGTCATCTGTCCCACATATACTACTAGCTAATGCCCCGAGTGGTAAAATATTTAACAATCACAATAACACCACCTTTTTCAAGAGATACGAAGTTATCCTATAAGCTAATCTAGGTTATAACTATAAGCTATCTGCATGCCAATTTTTATTCCAACCAGTGCAGCCGTTTTAGCAAGAAAACCGAACAAACGTCTTTATGTAGAAACTTTCGCATTTATAATATTGTATAGTATTGTATTGTAAATTCTTTATTGTACATAAATTGACACAAGTTAAACATAGATGAAATACAACAGTACAAAGGCGGACTTATCCCTGTCAGGGATCTCTTCCAGTCAACCCTACAACCAGAGGATATAATGACCAAAGGTGGGGTGGAACACTGTACAATACTTACAAACTAAGACACTTAATGCTACTCATAATTACATTACACATTATCTATACATACATATACTGACAGATCTAAATACGATAAGATATATAAATAAACATATACAATTTATATTTAACTCAATCCAAGTC
The DNA here is from genome assembly GCA_963555685.1 of Acrobasis consociella. Taxonomy (NCBI): domain Eukaryota; kingdom Metazoa; phylum Arthropoda; class Insecta; order Lepidoptera; family Pyralidae; genus Acrobasis; species Acrobasis consociella. The sequence goes on from OY743118.1 coordinate 5,219,284, forward strand.
AGGAACCTTCATAAAATAATTGAATCCTATTCTTGACATGGAATAGGATGTTTATTTTTTTTCATTACAGTACCTAATAGTATATAACAGTATACAGTAATAGTAAAATATTTTTACATTTTATACCCCAGCAATGAAAGGCAAAGTGATATGTGGATAACCGTTAGTGGAACGTAGGCAGTCTTTAAATAGATAAAGACGGCTATTCATGAGGATATGGAGATCTGACGGGTTGAGTTGAAAGGCGTTTAAATGGATGAACTGTCGAATACTTAATGCTGCTTTCTACCCCCGTCATAGAATAAATGTCTAGTTTGTTTATTGCTACTTGTTTGTTCTTGGGATTGTAAATCCCTTCGTTTTACTGGTATTAAATAAATAAAAATTTGGAGTTTAGATGGAAGATATTTGTTATCAACACACATACATATTTAATATAGATTTGTTCTTCGGAGCGTGCTTCGGAGGGCACGTTAAGCCGTCGGTCCCGGTCACTGTCTTTGACATTGGTCGTTACCTAAAACCATGTAAGTTTAAAAACTCTGACTCTAGTGTTAGTCACTAACACACACGATAGGCTCATAAGAAAGCAGTTTGCGCCTGCGTTATAAAATCTAAAAAACATATTTTTTTATTTAAAAATTAGACAGGACGTTTGCAATAAATAAATACATTAATATGTAGGAACTAATTACACTGATTGAGCTAGCCAGCTATTTAGCTATTAAAATTTATTGAATCAATAAATAAAGCTTTCGACAAGAGAATAAAAGAAGCCTATTCTTTAAAAAAAATAGTACCAGTCACATAAGATAGATAGCGTAGCAATCACTTAAATCGATCTGTCAATGTCTAATTCATATAAAATTTTCATGGTGTGAGTTTGTTTTTGGAATATTTAATATTTTTAGTTTAAAATATACTATTGTTTGTAAATATGTATATTTTAATGAATTAAAATACAAGATTGTTGAATAAATTTAAAATTTATGAAAATTTTACCAAACGGCCTATTCATTTTTTGACAGAACGATCTCAAAACTATTGTGCGCCATGTATTAGGAATATTTTAACCTCATTTATTTTTTTACTGGAAAACGCCTCATTGCATCCTCTTCAGTAACAATAAAGCGAAAGTATAAAGTTTATGACAGAGACAGTAACATTTAAATAACCGCATTCGCATAATTTTTCGACGATTCCATGAGACAATTCCTACTCACCCTGAATTACAATATACGACGTCCTGAGCATGTCAAGTTCTGCAGATAAGGCCTGGAGCGGGGCTGAATACATAATCGTCAGCGAATTTATTGCTCCAGAGACATACTGCTTTCCTTATGAAATATAACGTTCACTATATTGAAGTGATGTTAACATACTTGTGAATTATAGCTTATTATAATGGCTTCTTTTTTATTTTACGAGGCTAACGAAAAGTAACATTTTTCAGGCAAGCAAAACGGCTTTTGGTAGATTTAAAGTCGGCCAATATACTTACATAGCTACAACATCTAAAGTACGTGTCTATATGAGAATAGTCATTTTGATTGTATGTAGAGATGAACGTTCATCGATCTATCCCTTAGCACGACACGACAAGATTAGTATATTAGTCAATGGACAGTTTTAAAGTCAGCCAATATACTTAAATAGCTTGTACATAGCTACGATATCTACGAATAGTCACTGTGGTTTGATTGTATGTAGGGATAAACGTTTATCAATCAATCCGTGAGCACGAAACGGCAAGATCACACAAAATAGATCAGTATATTAGTCAATGGACAGTTTAAACAGCCAATATACTTACATAGCTACTAAGACTAAAATATGTCTATAAGAAAATAGTCACCTTAACTTGTTTGATTGTATGTAGGGATGAACGTTCATCGATCAATCCGTTAGCACGACACGACAAGAACATACAAAATAGATCAGTATATTAGTCACTGGACAGTTTTAAAGTCAGATAATATAAGTACTTACATTCCCACATCATCTAAAGTATGTGTCTATAGGAGAATATCTAATGTAAATAGTTTGATTTGTGTGCAGGGATGAATGTTCATCGACCAATCCATTACCACAACAGGACGAGATCACACAAAATAGATTCAGTATATTAGTCAGTGGACAGTTTTAAATTTAGCCAATATACTGACATAGCTACAACAATTAAAGTATTTGTCTACAAAAGAGTAAGGTACTATTAGTTTGATTGCATGTAGGGATGAACGTTCATCGATCAATCCGTTAGCACGACACGACAAGAACACACAACATCGATCAGTATCACACGGCGACAGACAACAGCAAGTGATGCCTCTTACTCAATAGACAGTTTTAAAGTCAGCCAATATAACTACTTACGTAATTACAACAATTTAAGTATTTGTCTACAAGAGAGTTAGGTACTATTAGTTTGATTGTATGTTGGGATGAACATTCGTCGATCAATCCGTTAGCACGACACGACAAGAACACACAACATCTAAAGTGTCTATAAGAGAATAGACACTATAGTTTGATTGTATGTAGGGACGAATATTCATCGATCAATAAGTTAGTACGTCACGAAAAGATCACACAAAATTGATCAGTATATTAGTCAATGGACAGTTTTAAAGTCAGCCAATATATTTACAGTATTTGTCTATGAGAGAGTTGCTGTTAGTTTGATTGTGTGTTGGACTAGGGATAAACGTTCATCGATCAATCCGTTAGCACGACACGACAAGACCACACAACATCGATCAGTATCACACGGCGACAAACAACACAGAGCAAATGGTGTCAATAGACAGTGATAGAGGTAACATCGAACTAAAAAATTAGGTTTAAGAATTTCTTCCTCAAAAGAATACAAGATATTCACTTACAAAGAAACATGTAGAATAAAATGTACTTTGGTTTGCGAGCGTGATGATGCACTTACCAAGGTAGACCTCATTCATAAACTCTTGCAGCGTAACTGCTGCCTGGGCGGACTCAGAACAGAACAGAAATATTTTTTTGACGAGTGTAGTAAGTAGAACTACTTAGTATTTTACATATAAACAGATAACAAGTTAATTGTGGTTAGGTACACATGCCTTAATGCATGTTCAGAATTAAACAGGTTAATTAATAAAATAATTAAAAGGTTAGATATAATAAACGTACAAAAAAAGTTAAAAATTAAGCATGGTAATATGTTCAATTTGAATACCTACCTATATATGTAAGACTGTATGGATAAGTAAGACGTGATAAGGTAAAGTGTAATACTTGTATTATTTAGTATCATTAAAAGAGTGACCCCTTTAAAGAAATCCCAAACGAATGTCTGATAGTAAATGGACTTTTATCCTCTCATCTGTAAGCAGACCGGAATCCGGTCGACATCCATTGTTTTACTATTGTGTCTGGTGTTTTGCACAGACAAAGGTAAAGCAGAAAGAACACTAATCTTGCCGACCATCGCATGCCTGTACCCTACAGGGGTGGCAGAGACTAGGGACCTCCTTTTGCTAAGATCCTGATAGACCTACACTCATCACTCTCAATTGCATGCCCGCCGGTTACAGGTCCTTCTGACTTCTGCATTCTTATGAACGTCTACAATCTGGTCGCGGTACGTTCGTCGAGGACGACCCTGACCCACTCTTCCACTCAATACCCTTTCAGTAAATCTCCTTTCCTCAATCTACATCACTACATTCCTTTCTCAATTTTTGTTACTTCTTTTCTTTCGGTGTCGGTTCGCCAAAAGGTGTCGTTTATGCGTAAGAACGCTAACCAGACGGGAAACAACTTTTTTACAAAGTATGCTTCCCAGTGGGATTCGAATCCACGACCACCTACGCCTGGCAGTGCATGAATATATAGTATACAATTTTACAAAACTAAAAACCGACTTCATCCCCAAACTACACAACCAATTTTATTAAAATTTCTATGGGTCTCATAGACCTATATATACCTCGGAAGTATACCTTTTTAAACAAAAAAAAAAATACAAATAAGTCCAGAAGTGCTATTTTTGAAACGCAGATTCACCTTAACGAATGGTTTTTCCATACGTTTGGTGACGTCGCTTTAGAAAGTAGCACCCCAGACTTCTTCGAAAAATCGGGGAACATACATTAAAAAATGATCGTGACGAATCAATATCCTCCTTTTTTTAAGTCGGTTAAAAATTATATTTAAAGTCTATCGGTACCGTGAACATGTCAGACTAGAGACAAAGTACCCGAGCCACGTAGTTAATTAATCATATGCTTGCGTAGGTAGCAACTTGTGTGTTCTCCCAAACTGGGAAAATAACCCTTTACGGGCACTTTCTCACGTTAATTAACGTAGGTAACACGTTATTGAAATAAGTTAGGCAGTACGGTTCCAAATTAGGTAGGAATATTAAAATTACAGTAAAAATATTTATCAATATAATTTTTTCTAAGCTGATCTTCAAAAAACATTTAAATAAATGCTGTCTTTTTGTTCCAAAATTTATGTATGTTTTACGGTGCTCTCTCATGTGGAAGCATCAAAATCATTTAGCAGCATTGGACGAGCTAATTCGGGTATCCCTTATAAAAATTTTAAATTGCCAGATAACCAGTGAAGCCTGGCAGTCGGCGTCGCTTCCGGTTAGGTTCGGGGGCATTGGTGTGCGTAGTGCTTCTGCAGTGGCACTTCCTGCTTTCTTGTCTTCCGCTCACGCTTCATCTTCTCTTTGCGGTAGTCTCCTTGGCCCAATTATGGGTTCCGCTGAGGTATGTGGCGTGAGTGAGGCTAGGGAGGCTTGGCGGTCCCACGGTGTAGTTGATTTTCCGCGTAACCTTTGTTCCCAAAAACAGTGGGATAGCCCTCTGTGTGAAATTGTCCAAAAAAGAGCGATTGACCAATGTGCTCGAATAGAGGACCGGTCCCGATTTTTGGCTCTGGCTGAAAGAGAATCAGGCTATTGGTTGCAGGCACTACCATCTTCACATGTTGGCACTCTTCTTGACAACTGTACCTTTAAGTTCGCCATGGGCCTGCGCTTGGGTGCTAATATCAACCAGCCCCATACATGCCATTGTGGCACAGGTGTGGACGGGTTGGGTCTGCATGGTCTGGCTTGTGCGAGGAGTGCAGGTCGAATCCCTAGACATGCCTCTCTTAATGATTTAATTCGTAGAGTTTTGGCCTCTGTTGGAATTCCATCAGTTTTGGAACCACAAGGGATCTTCCGTTCCGATGGCAAGCGCCCTGACGGTCTGACGCTGGTTCCATGGAGACAAGGCAAATGTCTTGTCTGGGATGCGACTTGTGTGGACACTTTCGCAGCTTCACACTTGCCTTCAACTTCGACACGGGGTGCGGCAGCGGCATGTTTGGCTGAGGCAAGCAAAAAACGAAAATACGTGGGTCTGAGCGATAACTATATATTTTTACCCTTTGCAGTAGAGACAATGGGCCCATGGGGTCCTGAAGCTAAATTATTTCTTAAGGACATCACGACGCGCCTTATTGAGGCAACTGGTGATCATAGAGCTGGCAGCTATTTTGCTCAGCGTATAAGTATAGCCATTCAGCGGGGAAATGTTGCCAGTATTTTGGGTACATTGCCTCAATGTGGTGCGTTGGAAGAAATATTTTTTTTATAACCTATTTATTTAAAATGTAGTATTGTTTATTTGTTTAATAAAAATGGAAGTTCATAAAATTTAAACACAAAAAACATTTAATGTATACATCGTAAAAGTCGATTGAGGAAATGGGCGAAAATGTGGATCATGTTATGTTAATAGACGATACGGTTGCGATGCGTTTAGAAACCTTTGACTATTTTAATTTATTTTTATGTTTTCGTAACCAAAGAATAAAACCTAGACCCTATTTCTGTCTGCTGTCTGTTAGTCTGTCCGTTTGTCACCAGACTTTATCTCCGTGATTCGACTAAACAGTTGAAATTTTCACAGATTTTGTATTTCTGTTGCCGTAAGCAAATACAAAAAACAAATTAAATATTTAAGTGGGGTTCCTATACAACAAACGTGATTTTTTTTAGATAATGTGCGAGTGTCCGACTCGCACTTGGTTGGTTTTTATTTTATATTCTCGCCGCTAGCATCATGCTATATAAAAGTGGCTTTTTGGTCTTGTGGCCCTAACTTAGTCTACTTAGAGCCGGAAGACTTAAAATGCTCTATCTCTGTCTTTGTAAGAGGATTCTTACAAAGACTCGCCGAACGAATGAAAATGGCTGATAAATTGAATTTTGTAGTTTGAAACTACACTAATCTCGCCGGTCGCCGTCCACCTGCTATAAAGATACGGTGCTCAGATTGCAGACAACATGTTACAGTATTTATCAACCGTGCTATATGAATATATAAGGCTAAGAATGTCTGACAAATAGGAATGTAGCCTTAAAAAAATCTCTCAATTAGTTATACCAATCTCAATTTATTTAATAAAGTTTAAGGTAGGCTAGGCGGGCGAGCGGTATCGCGGGCACTTTTCGCTCATCTGAAAGAGCCCTTAGTACGACCACAGGTATGGCACTTCATACAAACGGAGCAGCCTATTAGTACTACTACAAACGAAACAATCCGTCCATGCACACCTCAAATGTGTTAGTTAAACAATCAGGGTCGCCACTCCAGAACTTGTTGCTTTGCTTACCTGTTCTTATCACTCGGAAATCTATAAAATTTTCGTTATTTATTGTTTTCCGTGGATAAACAATGATCATGTGCGCAGTTTCTCACCATTATAATTCAATAATCCTAAGTGACTCGCGTAATGTCAACGTGCGGCTACCAATAACCCTGTTTTACTGGCGCTTACACCTCACAATAACGGGGGAAGGGTTGCGGGGACACCAGATTGCGGGGGACGGTGCGAGTTTCCGTTCTGTACGTAATACTATTATTAATTCTGTGGTACGACGATAGCCCAAAGTAACCTTTTTTTATTGTTTATTACATATTGATAACATTTTGTTACAGGTCAATATAATAAAAACTTAGAATTATTCAGCATATCAGTACACATTAAATTAGGTGTAAACACACATGTCATACATTTTTAATACTATAATAGATCTCATCAATTTAAATATATTTCATTGGCAAAATTCGTCAAATGAGTATCGTTCTATCAGCCACTTCTTAACTTTATTTTTAAAGATTTTAATATTATCAGCTGCTCTGATCTCCTGTGGCAACCGATTATACACTGTCGGACCCATGACGTGCGTTAATTTACCTGACTTTTCAAGTGCACATGGTATTAATGCAAGTTTGTCAGCGTTTCTAATTTCCATTGTCAAATTATCACCTCTTTTTGGGAACGTCTGAATATTTTGATACACATATACTGCTACTTGAAATATAACTATTGCGGGGAATGTCATTATCCCAAGTGAAATAAATAACTCCTTAGCATGACATCGTCTCGGAGCTCGCGCGATCGCCCGCACAGCTCTTTTTTGCATACGGAAAATGCGTCCCCATTCGGACGAACGTCCCCAGCACTCAGCCCCGTATTGTAGAAGTGAATGCACGCTCCCATAGTAACATGCACGTGCCGCTGTCTCGTCTAACAGATTTGTCACCCTACTTAATGCAAAACAAGCCTTACTTAGTTTCTTACACAGTATATCTATGTGCGGCACCCATGTAAGAGATCGATCAATTGTGAACCCCAGTACCTGAGTCGACTCCACTTGACTAATAAGTGTTCCATTGAGGAGTACAGTCAGTGGCCTCGTACTATGACCCGATAGACAAAAGTGAACAAACTTAGTTTTATTTTTGTTCAGAGCAAGTCCATTGCAGCTGAACCAATCTGCTAGCTGATTCGCTACACTGTTCAAATTTAGTTCTAGTTCATCCATCGATGAACCTGTAACCACAGCTATTACGTCATGGGCATACATGTACACATCCGCCCCACTAATAGATTCAGGAAGGTCATTCATCAGTAAACTGAACAGAATGTTGGAGACAGACGACCCCTGTGCCACCCCTTCTACTGTGGTTATGGTATCAGACCTGGCACAACCATCGTCAGCCACCACCAACTGTTCCCTATTCCTCAACATACCTATCAGCAGACTTAATGCCTTGTCATCAATACCGTAGTACTGGAGCTTTGCTTCACGAGCGAACTACTCCCCGAACTGCTTGTGTCGTTGATTCACCCTCGCGATAGGCATATTGACGATCTGAGAGTGCGTTTGTTTCAAGCAAAAAAGAGTTAAGTCGTGCGCTTATTCCATTTTCCAGGACCTTTGCTAATTCTGGGTTAAGCGAAACTGGTCTAAAGTTATCTATGTCTTGCTTGCTCCCTTTACCTTTAAATATAGGACATATTTTACAAATTTTGAGAGGTTTTGGGTATATCCCCTCTTTCAGGCAGTTATTAAATAATGCTGACAAAATGTTACTTATCGGTCCGGCAACCGGATGTAAAAGCTCCATAGAGATGTCATAAATATCCGTAGACGGTTTAGGAGGTATAGTTACCCTGATAATGCGGAAGACCTCCTCAGGGTCAAATGGGATAAACCGCAAACAACACTGAGCAGGTTGTCGGGCAGATTAATAATAAACTTGATCGAATTGATTTAGCATTAGATGAAATACTGCAAAGTGGTGAAGATGTAGATATTTTATGTTTTAGTGAAACTTTTGTAAAAGATGGAACAGAAGTAAATATAAAATTAAAGGACTTTAGAACAGTATCATCATATTGCCGGGATAAAAAAAGAGGGGGCACTGTGATATTAGTTAGAAAAGTATGGGATGCAAAGCCTGTACCTATACCAAGTCAACTTATGGCAAAACATTTCTTTGAAGTTTGTGGTGTTGAAATAGTAGGTCTAAATTTGGTAGTGTGCAACATCTATAGAACATCAGATGATAAAAAAATTTGTAAGCAATTATTTTTGTATAAACTTGATAAATTTCTTTACTACCTTTCAGATAAATTTAAAAGAAAAAAAATTGTTATTTGTGGTGACTGGAATTTGGATATCTTAAAGGAAGACATATATATAGAGGAACTAAACAGTATCTTAACTAGCTATAATTTACAAATACATATAAGATTTCCAACAAGAGGCAAAGCATGTTTAGATCAGATAGCAAGTAACATTAAGCAAATAGTGGCCAAAAAGCATATTTTTTGTCTCTCTGATCATGAAACAGCTCAATCTATTACATTTAATTGTAACAGAAAGCGAGGTTATATTTCTTGGTTTGAATATAGAAGAGACTTAAGCAATGATAACATGAAAAAATTTAAAGAAAGTCTTTCTGCTCTATCTTTTAAGGAAGTTTTAGATGCCCAAAGTGCAACAGAAGCCTTTGAATATTTTTATGACACAGTGTGCTTGCTGTATGATTTGTGCTTTCCCGTAATCAAAGTAAAAATGAATAATCGTCCAACTAAATCAAAATGGCTTACAAAAGGGTTAAAAATATCAAGTAAATATAAAAGAACTTTGTATTTAAACTACAGACAATCAAAGGTAAATAAAACAATGCACAAGGTTAAATTTAAGGAATATAATAAAATATTTAAAACTTGCGTTTTAAAATCTCAAAAAATAAATAATAATAAGTACATAAATAATAGCAAGAATAAAGGTAAAGCTATATGGAACACTATTTCATCAACTATAGGCCAAGACCCTCATAACAATGACATTACCCAAATTAAATTAAATAATGTGACGTTTACCGATCCCAATGACATTTGCAATATATTTAATAATCATTTTATAGATCATACTGACATACTTAATTTAGGTAAGGACATGAAAAGGCTAAAAAATGGATCTAAAAATAAAAACACAATATTTCTCACTCCAATTACAGAGGAAGAAACATGTGAGATTATAATGTCACTCAAAAACAGTAAAAGTAGCGGTATTGATGGTATAGTTACAAAAGTTATTAAATATTGTGCTGCGGAGATATGTAAACCACTAACACATATCATCAATATGTCTTTTACAGAAGGAGTTTTTCCAGAAAAGCTAAAGCAATCTTTAGTTAAACCTTTGTATAAAAAAGGGGACAAAATGGATCCAGTGAGCTTTCGGCCAGTTTCTTTAGGGTCTATTTTCTCGAAAATATTTGAGAGGGCTATGTTAAAAAGGTTGAATAGCTTTTTAACACAATTCAAAATACTAGAGCCTGGCCAATTTGGTTTTCGCAAAGGAAGCTCAACTAAACTAGCTTGTTTTGACCTTATCAAAATTGTTACTGAAAGTTTAAATAAGGGAATTCCAGTAAGTTCATTATTTTTGGATATGAGCAGTGCTTTTGACTTTGTTGACCATGATATACTTTTAGATACATTGGAATTATATGGCATTAGAGGAAAGGCTCATGATTGGCTAGAAAGCTACTTAAGAAATAGGACACAGTGTACAGAAATTACCAAACTTAAGTCAAACAAACAAAGTATGACAAAAGAAAAATTTAGATCAGACTTTCGATCAAAAAATACAGGAGTGCCCCAAGGAAGCATTTTGGGTCCACTATTGTTTCTATTATATGTTAACAATCTTCCAAATGCCACTCCGCATAAATGTATTTTATTTGCAGATGACACTACTCTTGTTATACAAGAGAAAAATAAAAATGAAATTGGGAAAACTGTAAACAAAGCCCTTTTGGAGGTAATAGAGTGGTTACGGAAAAATAAATTAAAAATTAATTTAAGTAAAACGAAAGCCATGCAATTCTCATGTTATAACTCGAAACAAGAACCACTAAATGTTTGCTATGAGAACTGTACAATTGAAGAAGTTGATAATTTTAAATTTTTAGGAATTCATGTAGATAAATATCTTGACTGGAAGGAACATATTAATGTAGTTTGTAAAAAATTGGAACGATATACATATGCACTACGCAGGTTACGTCAGACTGTATCAACGGAAGCTGCCCTATCAGCCTACCACGGTTACGTATCTTCGATTCTAAGCTATGGACTACTGCTGTGGGGTAATTCGGTTGATATAGACAAAGTCTTTAAAATTCAGAAAAGATGCATTCGTGCCATTAATAATGCAGGTTTTATTGATACATGTAAACCATTGTTTAAAAAATGTAATATTTTACCGTTGCCATGTATGTACATCAGAGAGATATGTATGTTTGTAAAGTCCCATCCAATTTATTATAAAACGAGAGGAGAATATAATTTAAGACAGACTAGGCAAAAATACATGAAGTTGCTGTATAAACCTACTAGTCATAAAAATGTGTACAAAAGAAATTCTTATAACATAAGTATTGTAATATATAATAAACTGCCTGACGAAATTAAAGAATTAAATGGGACTTCATTTAAAAATAAATTGACGAAATGGCTTTTAGATAAATGTTTTTATAGCGTAAATGAATATTTAGTTTATAAGTAGACTCATGTTTAATGGTATGATTTAGTTGATTTCTAGTTTATTAATAATTGACTTACTATGTATATTTTGCACGTCTGCTTGCAGGCTGAATACAGTGACTATAATTGTACTGAACACCTATTTAATAATGTATTCTGGCAAATAAAGATTCTGATTTCTGATTTCTGATTTCTGATTCCAAATATGACAAAGCCTTCGTTATATTTGCAGTCGGTGCGCCGCAATTGGCTGATGCACCCGCAAACCTGCAGTTCATCGAGTCAACTGCTTGTTTACTTGACGTGAATTTTTGCCCATCGGAGTTCCTCAATACTTCGGTTAGCTTAACACGAGACCGTGACACCTTACCGGTTTCTTTTCCTATCACATTCCACATCGACTTACTCGTATTTTTCGAATGACTAACTATATTTTTATAGTGGGTACTCTTAGCACAGTTTGTTAAGCGTTTATACTTGTCATGTACTTGCTCAATCAAATTAGATATATATCCATTGTCCGCAAAATTATTCTTATATTGCATTAAGTGAAATAATAAACATTTTATCATTTTTATGTCATGATCTACCCACGAGTTATAACGGTATGTACACCGAGTCAATGGAAAGCAAATAAGAAATTTATTTCTAATAATATTAATAATAGTCATAGCTAAGCCATGCACATTACTACTATGGCGTAAATAGACCTCATCCCAATCCACACTTTTTATTGCGGCTATAAAATTTAAACGGTTGAGTTTAGTTTTTTTACGTGCTAAACGCGTCTCATATTTTTTATAAGACTTTACATCACCAAGGAAACTAATTCTTATTCCTATGTGGTCACCTATAAGTGTAGTCACCGGTGCAACCATTAATTGTGATATCCTATCGTTATTAGTATATACATGGTCGAGACTGGTAGATGAATCCGATGTTATTCGGGTCGGAAAGTCCACTAAATTGCGCAAGCCATGAGACGACAGTGTATGATCGAGGTCTTTCACTTCTGACGTATCCTCTAATATATTTATATTATAGTCACCTACAAATATAAATGTTTTAGTGACATCTCTTGCTTTATCTAGCACGCACTCAAAATGACGGAGAAACATTGACGTAGACACTAAGTTTGTTCGGTAAATACATACAATTATTAAATTATGGTCAAGTAACTCAATAGCCGACGCTTCACAGTATCTTTCAACTGAAGCGTTTCTAATGGCAGGGCATTCTATCGCTTTTACACCGTTTCTGACGTATATGCATGATCCTCCATGGGATTCACTTTGAAACCTACAAAAACTAGAAATAAGTGTGTATTCTTCAATCGCAATACAATTTAATTCATCAGATGTGAGCCAGTGTTCCGTAATAGCCAACACATCACACTTAAGCTCACTCTGTAGAAGCACTTCTAACCTACATACTTTATTACAAAGCGATTGTGTATTCTGGTGGCAAATTACAATAGGAACACGCGAAACATCTATCACTGTAACATCCTTATCTCCGATCATGCGTTGTGGGCACTGTGGCGGCTCAGTTATCACTGAGGACTGCAGTTGCCGAACCGGTTTCCGTTATTTTATACTGAAGGAAAAGCTATAGGCGGAATGTCTGACACTAAACGGAATTTGTAGCCGAAAGTAGAACACTAATTCCGCCGGCCGCTGCCCACCTGCCGCAAAGATACAGGGTGCTCAGATCGCAGATAACATTGTAAACAAAGATGCGCTTTGGGAAAATTTACCGAGAAAATCTGCGAAAAGGTGCTCGGTGTCAATACTCCGGTGATAAGTATGTAAGTCCGTAACCGAATAAAAAAAATACTATGTGACTTCCTTGGAAGTATACTATTTCAAACAAAACATAATCCAAATCAGTCCAGGCGTCTTCGAATAATTAAGTGTTTGAGATCCGCCAATACCAGACACAACAGTAAAACAATGGAAGCCGCATCATATGATGCCATGCGGGTCTTGACCGGTTCAGTGAACATACCTACATAAGGACAACAGTGAACGTAATGCGGCTGTAATGATGATTATGATACTTACATTAAAAAAAAGATGGCGACGAATTGATAACCTCCTTCTTTTTTGGAAGTTAGTTAAAATCACAACATTCTTGGCCACTTACATGAATTTGTAGATAGCAGAAAATATTTAGAACACTAATTCCGCCGGCCGCCGTCCACCTGCTACAAAGATACAGGGTGCTCAGATCGCAGATAACATTGTAAACAAGGGTGCGCTGTGGGAAAATTTACCGAGAAAAATCTGCGAAAAGGTGCTCGGTGTCGAGACTTTGCTGATAAGAATGTAGGTCAACATTTATAAGCTTTACGCAAGGACCTAAAAGTAATTAGGGGAATATAAAGAAGATAAGATTTTATCTGAACCTATTATTTTAAGTAAATTAACAATAAAAAATAAGCAAGATCTGCAAAACAACTTGCCATTCCCTGATATTAAGGAATGAAATCATGATATTGTTATTGAAAAAAAAAGACTCAAGCAAAATAAAATACTAATTATTTAACTTATTTATAAATAATGATTTTTTCAAACTAAAAACCAACTTTAACCCCTAACTGCGCAACAGATTTTGAAAAAAAAATGTCTTTGAGACATCCTCGAAAGTATACCATTTCAAACAAAAAAAAACTAAATCGGTATTGGCGTCTTTAATTAATCAGTCAATGAATTGATAAACCCTTTTTGGAATTAGGTTAAAATCACAGGCTAACATTCTTGTCCACTAACACGAATTTGGAACAGAAAATATTTAGAACACTAATTCCGCCGGCCGCCGTCCACCTGCCGCAAATATACCGGGTGCTCAGATCGCAGATAACATTGTAAACAAAGATACGCTTTGGGAAAATTTACCGAGAAAATCTGCGAAAAGGTGCTCGGTGTCGAGACTATGCTGATAAGAATGTAGGTTAACATTTATAAGCTTTTTACTAGATTAAGAATGTAAGAATAGATATCTGGATCAAGTTTTTGTTTAAAAATAACATTGTAATAAGTTTATTTGCTAGGCAAATATAAAACCCTTACCCTAAATAAAAAACATCTAGTAATAAGTGGCAGGACTGCATAATAATCTATCTATTCATATAATAAAACAGTAAAAAAAGTGTGTCTCTACATAGTAAATATTAGAGGCGATGGAGACATAGTAATAGTTTGTACAGGCTAATCTCCGGAAATACTGAACGGATTCGAATGAAACTTTTTTTTTTATATAGCTGTTAAATCTGGGCCCCATACAGGGTATATTTGATTTTGCTAAATCGAACACCTTATGCAGAACCATAATGGTCCAGCTTAACTATAAGAAATATGAAGATGCCGCCGCCTTAGCAAAAGTTGTTCAACCTGATGAGCTTTTTCCGGAGTCATGAAGTCCACGCAAACGAAGACGCGGGCTTCGACTAGTTATAAATAGAGTACTAAATAAAGTATGTACACAATAAAATCTTTTAGTCGAAAAGAAACAGTTGAAAATGTGAAAGAAAACGAATATATTTTTGTACAATCCTGTGCACTAATTGAAACAAATAGGCTCGGTGCACGGCCTCCGAACTCGTTCGGCTAATTTGTGTGGGTCGGCTAAATTGGATCGGCTTAGCGATTTCACTAGACCGGTTTTAAAAGAAAACATTTCTTGCGGCCAATTTCAGAAAATTACTTATTACGAAACGGATTCTGCGGAGCTTTTTTCTGGTTGAATGCAAATGAGTGGTTATTTTTGCTTCAAAATCATATATTTCTTTAGATTATGGCCCGATGCTGGGTGAAGTGATTTTCTCTTGCTTCTTTCAAAGAAATATGGTACTCTAAATTCCCCGGTTGCATCGTCAGCGGTAACGCTTCTGAGCCCGAGGTCCGGTACCTAACCTAGGTGACTTGACGAGGTTATTGTGTTTTACACAGAGCGACTGCCGTCTTACCTACGCAACCCAAAGGGTAGACCAGAACAAATCCTTGATAGGTTTGACAGTTAACGCTAGTTGGCGTTTGGGTCCCATTGTTTATACGTATTTTTCGAAACACGAAATCATCTTTCGTTTCGGATAATCAAGTGATTCAAACCAAACCAAATCCAAGCAATATCCTAACCAGACTGAAAAAAACTTTTCACAATTCGAACCCACGACCTCCGGATCACAATGCACATGCCTTGACCACTGGACCAATATATATCTACTGGAATCTCAAGGCGAAAAAAATTTGTAAGTTGTTGTTTAAAATACCTATTTAGTGCCTATACTGTATAAGTTTATTCCAACTTCTTTACGATTTCTCTCCCAATCTCTGTCCAGGAAGCGGCTTTTTATGCACGCGAAGTGGGCATAAAGCACCCCTTTTTGGCCGATACGAGAATATTTTCATACCCGTGCAAATCCAGTTGGTATAAGAATGTTCGCATATCACGCTCCATAAAATCCATTACATCCTACCGCACACACAATTTGTAGCCATTTCAACCCCGTTACGCTGGATGACTGATTTATATATGGATTCCGGTCTTGATGTAAGTGCTGCAGTGTTTTTGGATTTGTTACTGACTTTTGGTTGGGCCTGCATAGAACATACAATACAAATACTCTTAATTGCATCATAAACTATAGGAAATGCAAAAGCAGAAAACGAATAAGACAGAATTCTGATACAAAGGCGGACTTATCGCGTAGCAATCTCTTGTCAATCTCAACCTTTGGGTAGAGGGAGAAGTGAATATTTAAGAGATATCGCCTATCTACATGACAGTTTTAAATACCAAACAACTTAGTTACTCTATGAAAGTATATGAATAACCGGCCAAGTGCGAGTCGGACTCGAACACGAAGGATACCGTGCCATTATCTATAAAAAATCACGTTTGTAGTATGGGAGCCTCAATTAAATATTTATTTTATTCTGTTTTTAGTATTTGTTGTTATCATGGCAACAGAAACAACATAAACTGTAAACATTTCAACTGTCTAGCTATACAACTTGGTGACAGACAGACAGCGGAGTCTTATTATAGCCCCGCGTCATTATTATTATAGGTCCAATCCAATTATTCACTAATTCCAATACAAACGACCTTCAAAGCCTGCTGTTATTTACAATGCCTTAAATATCACCTTTTTATGTTATCGCTTTATCTGAACAGTACGCTGGTGTTCTTCTCTTCGGTGTTCTTACATAGCTTCCATCCTCACTTCCATTCCTTCATCCTTCTTCATTCCATCCCTTTCTGACCTCATAGGCTGAAAAAGTAAAAAGAAAAAGTTTTTATTCTTTACGATCTATCTACCTACGAGTATCTAAAGGTCAGGTTCCAATGACTCAAGATCTTAAGGGTTCCAAGGGCAACTAGACACAACGATGTATCAAGTTGGTAGTTTTAAGTGCCATTGAACATGTGAATAGCTTACGACAAGCGGTTAAAGCTATTGAACAGTCAGCTATATGTTTATACATAAAGGTTTTTATGGTCGCCTTCAGAGTAGCTCAATATTGGGCTGATAGAATATAAACTTAAACAAATAAACCATCGACACGCAAAGAAGGTCGCTGTTGTGGTTTTATTAATGCATGTATTGCATCCCATGCTGGTCTGGGAGAATTAAAAAAAATTAGAATGTACCAGCTGTTTCTCTTCCCACGCAGATCGCAAAAGCCGATCGAGGGAATGGGCAAAAATGCAAATCATGTTATCAGGCGATACGGCTAGCAACCCATCACTGTATTGATTGCTTTTCCATCTTCTCGCCCACCATGACGCTAAAAGTGGCCTTTTGGGTCTTGCGGCCCTGGGCTCTGCATAGAACCGCAAGACCCAAAATGTTCTGTCTGCCCCATTAGGGATGAAGACGTGATAGTATGTATGTATGTATGTATTGCATGAGATTTTTAACCGACACAAAAAAAAAGGCGTTATCAATTCATCGGAATCTTTTATGTATGTTCACCGATTACTCAAAGACGCCTGGACAAATTTGGAAAATTACTTTTTTGTTTGAAAGGGCAAACTTGTCAGGTGGTCCCATAGAAATTTTATCAAAATCGGCAATGTAATTTTGTATTGAAGTCAGTATTAAGTTTAAATAAATATTGTTAATAAAAGAAAATCACACAATTCTTTCAGGAGTTTCTTCCATATCTCCAAAGTTCTTCATCATGTCTTCACCAAATGTATATAGGACCAACATTGGAGTAAAGGCTTTCAAATAAAAAAAAAACATCAAAATCGGTCCATGGCTGACGAAGATATCGCGTAACATACAGACCAAAAAAAAAACAGTCGAATTGATAACCTCCTCCTTTTTTGAAGTCGGTTAAAAATATTAGTACTTTATTTTCCACGTCATTTAAGTGGGTAAGTATATTAAATATATTTCTTTTATTCAAAACAAACACCAGACGTACGCTCTGCATTAACTGTAAATTTACCAGAGCCGCCCCTAAATGACTTCTAAGTAAATTAGAACTCACACATCTGGGCGCTAATGCTTCTGCTTCGGAAGTTGCCTGATCCTCATTAGGGGTCCAGCTAATTGAGTTCCCAATTGCCTTGCTGGTTTATCGCCCGCCATCCGGTTATGATTAATACACATTTTTGGGGTCAGGCAGTCTAATTTTATGAGTGAAGTCACTTATGACTTTTCGACGACGTCAGACAGACGGTTATTTGGGTAAATAACAAATATTAAACACTTTTATCTTTATTTATGTTAAAAATCAAAAAATGTACAATATATATATATATGTATATTAATGAAGTTATTTGTGTAAATAAATAGTGTCAGAACTCGGAACTCTCGAAAATGTGTACTTTTGATAGATCCGAGTTCTGACGAAACTATGAACAGAACTTTCAGTATGTCCGTCTGCTCTCTGTCCCCTCTCTAAAAGCTAAACTGTTAGCTTTAAACTTATAAAAATGAAAAGGTCTATATAAAAAACGTACAAATTAGGTACCATAGAAGTTAAGAAAATATATATTAAGTTATATTATTTTTTACTTTATTTATTTTTATTGCTTTGAATTCATTTAGAGAACAACCGAATAGGTCCAATTTGTTTGGAGATTGTTAGAGTGTCTGCTCGTTCTTGTATAAAAGCCTAGCCCAAGCTAGCAGCCACGTAGGTCACACGTGCGAATTTCAGATATTGTTGAGAACTTGAAAAGGGACTCTAATTTTGCTCAGAGAAAATATTTTAGGTTGAAATAGAAGAAAATTAGATTGCTTTTAAAGCTTTTTACTGTATCAATAGGTAAATGTACCTGATCCTATTTTGCTCTATTTAAATATTAGAATATATTTTGCCTATTTGTCTGTATAACTAACTTCATTTTTTTTCACGCTAAAGTGGTCTTTGGGTCCTTTGGAACTGGGTTCTATCTATCCTGTCAGAGATAAAGACGTGGAATGTATACATTTTCTTGTATACGAGTATTTGTCATATGGTTGAAAACTATTTTAAGTCTAAATAGAAAAAAAATGTTTAATGGTCATTGTATTAAGTGACCCAGAGTGCAATATGACTTGGCAAAATTAAATCACCTTTAAATTGGAAAGATAATAATTGATTTTAAAACGCGGGGTCACTAAACAAATGGTTTTCTAAACAAAAATCTGTTTGATAAGTGTCTCCGCGATTAAAAAATGGCACCACTACGTCAGAAAAGCAGAGCATACATAATTTCAAAGTGAGTTTGGGGCTAATAATCTGTGGGATACCCAACGTATTTATTTATTTTCTTCTAGGTTAGAAAGAAGTCTAAAATAGGCCGTAATAGAAACGTTCATCCTTGTGAATCAATACGCAAATCCCACTCCGCGACGCACATTCCCAAGCACTCCGAGGTCACACAGCTACTGAGACATCCCTCTTACATCCCCTCGCTTGAAACCCAATTATGCGAATTAGATTTAACCATTTTAAATGCAGCAAGTATAAAGATTTTTGTTTAAATGGATGTATGTATACTTTCAGATTAGTCCCAAAGTCTAATGTCTTTGGAGGGCTTTGCGTATTGACAAGGCTGAACGTTTCTATCACGGCCTTTTTAGACTCTTTTCTGATCTGGAAGAAAATAAATACATACAGTATCCCATTGATTGTTAGCCCCAAAAATGACTTTGAAATGTCTGTTGACATTAATATACCCACATAAAGTCAACCTATATTCATGACGGTTATTTAATATAGGTTGTAATTAGTTAGTAATTAATTTATGTTGACTTATTATCGAATATTAGTAGGTCATATTAATTAATATACTTAGGTTGTACTTTATGTGGGTTTGAGGAGCTCGGTATGACCCGGTAGGAGTGCTTTCGCAAGTAAAGCGACGCTGGGCGTGGTCCGCACTTAGATCGGTGACCACAAGTGGCATAAATCATTCTCGAGCTTCTCCGTGCTTTATAAGGTACGTATAAGCCGTTGGTCCCGGCTGTCATCATTTTATGGCAGTCATCAAGCTATATCAGATGCCTTAAGGCAGCTTGAAAAATCTGTCTGACGCCAGTCTTGGCCAAGTGGCCATGTGTAATGAGGTGTGTAAGTACACACCTCATTACACATGACAAACAAACAATAGTTGAGCAATACTAGACGTGGTTCGCTCTTGGATTCGCCATCTTAGATTGACCATAAGAGGCATATCTTTTATAACGATTATTTAAATAAAGAAGCACTCTAAAAATTTAAATAATTTTAGAGTGAAATTTTAATAAATTATATAAAATGCAATAAATAGTTTTAAAGTACAGTATATTCAACACTTTCTTTATCACTTTCTAGAATCGAATAGTTTATAAGGCGGTGGGGTATCTGTTACGTTAGTTATTAAATTATTCTTGCCGGCATGTAATTCTGTCATCAATTATGTCAGTCGTCAATCTATGTCAAAGGCCTATCGGAAATTTCCGTCACTTTCAAAATCAGTCATTTATTTTTCTTTCCAAAATGACATATAAACTTAAATAAAAAATATTGACGCCATAAAGACCCTTGTCTCCGGCAATATATCAATCTCGAGCCCGTCGTAAATGGCGTAAAATATTGTTATTCTTTATAATGGTGAAGTGAACAGTGCAACGGGACACCGCGCGAAATGGATTGCTTTCTGTGCCTACTTTGTATTTGTATTCAGTGACTGTAGTTTGTTTTAACCCGACTAAGGCAAATAAATAAATGTACGGACAATTAGAAAAGGCGACTTAGGAAATAAAAGCTAAACAAAGCTTATAAACATCAATAAGACCTCTCCAACCCGTACGGCCGGCGAGAAGTGTAGGCCAAGACCTCTGGCTGCTCTAACCAAGTATGGTTCTGGAAGTACAGAGAGGGTCGTGCTCCTGCAGTGGAGACAAAAATACCTGATGATGAGTGAAGCAACTGAACATAGAAGTAATAGGAAACGAAAAGTGACTAATCCGATCCTACTATCCTACTGATATTATAAACGTGAAAGTGAGTTTGTATATTTATTTGTGTTTGTTACCACTTTACGCTTTAACCACTGAACCTATTTAGATGAAATTTGATATGGATATAGTTTGATACCCAGGGAAGGACATAGGATAGTTTTTATCTTGAAATTTCTACGGGGAGCAAAGCCCACGGGCACAGCTAGTAAAACAATACTTTGCACATATGTATGTGGATATTTATGTACGTTTGAAGCAATATCTTGTTCTCATCGTGAAACCGTAAAAGATTGTGTTTCTCGATAATGGTGGAGTACAGTGCAACGTGACACCGTGGTATGGATTGCTTTGTTTGGGCCTACTTTGTATTTGTTGTTAGGGACACTGTTTATTTTTCGTGTGCGTAATTTACCCTGATGCGAGGTTTTTGAAGCCTCTTGGATGCATCTGACATACGAATGCTGCCACTGCAAGTTGAAAAATCTATAACGTTTGTTTTCTATGTTGAAAAATCTGATTCAATGGTACTTATCAGATTTTTCAACTTAGTTGTTTTTCGTATGTATAAGTAAATACAATGTCCTTTTTAATTAAGTACAAATATTTTAAGGGGTGGTTCAGTCCATCATTTTGAACAAATTTTCCAAATGAATGTATATGGAAATACGAAAAAAAAATTTTTGGTTTTCATACAAATCGAAGTAGTCACGTGATATCATTACCATGGAAAATGAATTTTTTTTTCGTATTTCGGTATACATTTATTGGGAATAGTTGTTAGGAATGATGGACTGAATCACCTCTTAAAATATTTGTACTTAATTAAAAAGGACTTTGTATACACACGAATAACAAACAAACTAATGGGAGTTAGTATACAAAATTCATAATTATCTATATATGTCGACCTTCGTGGCGTTGTGGTCACCATGCTAGTCCCCCACCCGATCTCGATCCCCGGTCAGGGCAAGATGGAAAATGGACTTTTTCAAATTGTCCTGGGTCTTGGATGTTCGTATATGTATCGTAGATGTATCGATAGTGTATTTGTTATAAAATTTAGTATCGTTGAGTTAGTATCCCATAACACAAGTGTCGAACTTACTTTGGGGCTAGCTCAATCAGTGTAATTTGCCCCTATATATTTAATTATTTATCTGTACCTGATTTTATTTCTTTTTCTCAATAAATTGGAGTTAGTCGCGAATGGTCTTAAATGCAAATAGTCTTTGTAGAAACTCGTCTAAAACGCAACTCGGAACTCGTTTAATAAGCAACTCGTCTAAGTTGCAAGTAGTCTCAAATATATCACTGTACAATGTCTTAGTATTAATACATTACTTTATTTATTACTTCTTTCATTGATTATCAAAAGGCCATAATAGTCACTGGTTTACGCAATGTCTTTTTATGACCGTCGCTACTTAAATTCAAAGTCGAGAGATAATAAAGAGTTAAAATAATAATCCGGTGTACAATTATTGAACGGAGCTTTTCCGGGAGCTTTGCGAGGAACTTTATTAATTATTGCTACATGAAGTCAAAGCAAAGTTTAAAAATGAACAGAAAGCTGAAGTTCATTAAAGAAATACTTCTTAAAATGTTTTGACAGTTCGCAAAGTAAAATTTCTTATTGAAATATAAAAATGGGATTCCTTCATATTTTGTTTCTTTTGTTCAAAAGTAATTTTTTAAATTACAGTTCTTTTAGGTTCACAGTGCACATTTTTTGCGACTTTGTTTGTATATATTACAATTGGTAATGTATGTTCTTGGAAAAAAAAGCCATTAGCTTTATTTTGGTGGATATCTCGTAGTTTTATTCAAATTGTTTTTTTTTTATATATATTTAATACCTTTTTTACATCTTCGAGTAGGTTTTATTCAGTGTTAATTAGAGTTAAATAATCAGACAAGGTTTTTGTGTGTACAGGATTTTTATAAAACAAAGTCTCCATTACTCCGTTGCATAAAAATAATTCCGTACGTCCGGCTATTTTCCTCGACGTATCGCATTTTCAACCGGTTCTCGTGATATTTTGTGGGCAGGTTCATTAATCATACTTACGGATTTTTGCCAATTAACTTTTTGAAAAATGATCAAAACTTTTTAACATCTTAAATCAACAAATGCCTTTAGTTAAGTCAAATAATCTTCAAAACTTAAAATTCATGTTTATTCAGTACTTAGACTTTTACAGTCACTTTTACAAATCAATAAGTATAGCTTACATTACGTGTAATGTGTATAAATTTAAAATATTTCAAAGAAAAGCTACCGATAATAGCTCTTCGCAACGACCACTTCTGAGAAGGAAAAGCCAATTATAATACTTTATCTTTTAACATTTTGCTAAATCTGCTGATACAGCCTCTCGAAGCAAAGCTACATGAAATATGTAGGAAAACTTTTAATTTACGGCTGTATGGTTAGCAGATAAACGGATATTAATAGTTTTTATTTAAGATTTAGTTATTAGGTATTTATTATTATTATTGTAGTGCCCTACCAGGGTTCCATGTAGTGCTTTTATTTATTAATAACATCTATTTATATGTATGTACATGGAAACAATAAATAAATGAAGTGAAGTAAGTATTTAATTAAATATTTATTTCTTACTAGCAGTGCCCAGTGGTGTTACCCGCAGAAAAAGTAGCCTGTTTTAATCGAGGGTGTCAGCTTCCTACATATCAAATTTTATTAAAATATGTCAGGCCGTTTGTGCGTGAGGAAGTAACAATCATACACACACTCACAAACTTTCGCCTTCATAATATTAGTGTGATTTTCGTGCTTATTAGTAAAAACATGTGTGATTACAACTGTTTTGATAATTGTCAATAACAGCTTTACATTGAAACGAAGAAAAATACTACAACGAACGATGGGTAAATTCCTAACTAAATGCACAATTAATATAATTATTTTTTCATCTAAAGAATTATATAGTTTCTCAAATTTTATTTTTATTAACATAAATGCCGTGATTTCTGGTAAACTACCTATGTGAGAACAGATTTTTTATTGTGACCTATTACTGGATAAAGCTAAAATAGATTAATAAATATTAAAGACTAGCCAAAGCCCGCGACTTCGTTCGCGTGGACTTTATGTCTCTGGAAAATGCTCATCAGGCTGAACAACTTTTACTAAGGCGGCATTTTTATATCTCTTATAGTTTAGCTGGACCATTATGGTTCTGCATCAGGCGTTCCATTTTCCAAAATCATTTATACCCTATATGTTGCCCAGGCTTAATAGCTATATAACAAAAAAAGTTTCATTCGAATCCGTCCAGTATTTCCGGAGATTAGCGTGTACAAACAGACAAACAGACAAACAGACAAACAGACATACAGACATACAGACAAACAGACATACAGACATACAGACATACAGACAAACAGACAGACATTTTTTTTTAAATTCTTACTCTATTACTACATCTCCATCGCCCCCAATATTTTTTTTGGAAATATATTTAATGTACAGACACACTTTTTTTACTGTTTTATTATATGTATAGATAAAAAAAGTAAATTGTAAACCCATTGATAAACACGGCTTCCGTGAGTATTTTAAATGAAATTAACTAATAGACTTTATATGAAAAAATTACATTCCTTGTTTTTTTGCCAACCTTACTTGTATCCCACGGGATCTTCTTGTGAAATTCCATCGTTAGTTTTCGGAGATAATTTGACAAGCCTCTACAATAAGGGTCTCTGAATCTTATACCTTTAAACGAGCAATTCTTGTATGTATATATATTTATTTATTAATTTCTGTGATCTCGAAAACGGCTCTAACGATTTCGCTGAAAATTTATATATGGGGGTTTTTGGGGGTAAAAAATCAAAAAATCAAATCGAGTTTTCATTCGTTTTTCTTTCCACGCAGAATATGATCGCTAATTTCATCGCCCCGGCCGCCATCCGCTTAGCTCAGCGGTTAAGGATGCTGTTAAGGATACGGGTTCGAATCCCACTCGGTGACTTACTTTTGTTTTTTTTATGTTCAAGTTTATATATTATTTTTTATTTTGTACTGTTTTTAGACAAGTTTAAAAAATGTAGTAAATGTTTGAGATGAAACCGACCGAGCTAAGCTCACCGAGCTAACCTGGGTGACCGAGCTAAGCTCGGTCACCCAGGTACTTATTCTATTAATAAGAGCAATAATTTTTATATTAAAATGAAAAAAATGTTCAAGCTTGTATTGTAAGGCCAAGTTACTTAATAAGATAAATTATTTGACCTAAACAATTTCATTCCTAAAAACATTCACACATACATACATACAAGATACATTGCAAGTTAAATAAAAGCTTGTAAAATACATTTGCTTACCGTTCCACGTTGTATATCTATATTAGTACTAGTAAAATATTAGAACCTAACCTATATGACGCTAGCCAATGGTACGGCAAGCGACTTCAACGTAACATACCTAGCAGTAACTACCACTAATAAAGCCCCGACCTAAACCACAATGGGCTATAAAGTGTAATAAGGCATGATCCCTTCGAAATAGACAAATGACTGATTCAGGATATATGTGAGCACATTTGTTTGGCACTTTGGCAGCCACATCGTGGGAGTGCGAGCTGAAGAAACCTTTTTTATTCGACGCAGTGACAAATGGAGTCGAGTAAATTAACCGAAGGCTGGATTTTGAGTGACGAAATAAAACCATAGACGTATATTTTTACAATAAAACTATCGCGTCGGAAAATAGAAACTTACTTTCTGTTATTTAAACCATAAACGTAGATTTCTTTTACAATAAATCTTTTTATTTAAATCTTTACTAGTTGTGCCCGTGTGGGCTTTGCTTTTCGTGGGAATTTCGGGATAAAAACTATCCTATGTCCTTCCCTAGGTATCAAACTATATACATATCAAATTTCATCTAAATAGATTCAGTGGTTAAGCGTGAAGTGGTAACAAAGATACAAATATTAGGTTGGGGAAAAAGTCTTTTTGCATATAGTATGTATGAATTTGTAATAAAACCACTTTGGCTATACTATTTGTACCTGGATGGTTTTGGTATCATTTAAAAGTTTAAATTTTAAAGAAGATAATTCCAAATTCAAATTAGGAAAATGCGTGATTTTCATTTGTTTTTCTTACCGTCAAGATGAGTGAATCTAATGAAGAAATTAGTTAAATTTTAAAATTTTCTCTCTGAAAGAAACTTAATGAACCATGTACTCATTTGTGATTCTTTATTACGACGTAATGAGACCGAACCATTTTTGAAGAAATTGATAAATGGTGATGAAAAGTGGATCACGTAGGACAAGAACGTGCGAAAAAGGTCATGGTCAAAGGCCGGCCAGGCTTCACAGACTGTGGCGAAACCCGGGTTAACTCGCAACAAGATGATGCTGTGTGTGTGTAGGGATTGGAAGGGCATTATTCATTATGAGCTGTTACCACCAGGCAGGATCATCGATTCAGAACTCTACTGCGAACATCTGATAAGATTAAAGCAAGAAGTTGAGAGTAAGCGTCCGGAATTAATCAACAGAAGGGGTGTGGTTTTCATCATGATAACGCTAGACCTCACACATCTTTAACCACTCAGCAAAAATTAAGAGAGTTTGGCTGGGAGGTGTTAATGCATCCGCCGTATAGTCCTGACCTGGCACCTTCAGATTTCCAACTGTTTCGGTCTCTTCAGAATTCTTTAGGCAGTGTCAGGTTAACATCACGAGAGGACTGCCAAAACTACTTGACGCAGTTTTTTAATCAGAAGCCCCAAAATTTCTATAGCAATGGGATCATGTCCCTACCTATAAGATGGCAAAAAGTTATCGAACAAAATGGTACCTACATACTTTAGTTAAATGTAAATAAACTATATTAAAAAATGTTCTGAATTTTCATATAAAATGCGAAAAGACTTTTTCTCCAACCTATTATACAAACTCACCTTTGCATTTATAATGTTAGTAAGGGTAAGGATAATAAAATCATTCTTCTTTTCGTCCACAAATCCATATCCGGTCTGTCTGTTATGTCTTTACCTTTCAACGACTATACTGATTTAGATGAAATTTGTTATGGATGTAGATACGAGAAATGATAGATTTTTATGCATTAAGGGAATAAAATGGGGAGTAGAACTTTGTGTGGGTAATCCTATTTTGCCATAAAAAGGAAGACTTGATTACAAAGTACTAAAAACGCAGACGAAGTTAGTGATAGAAAGGAAAAGCAATGTCAACCTATAATTGTAATGTGTATTGTTGACATACATACATACATACTATCACGTCTTTATCCCTAATGGGGCAGACAGAGCATTTTGGGACTGGCGGCTCTATGCAGAGCCTAGGGCCGCAAGACTCAAAAGCCACTTTTAGCGTCATGGTGGGCGAGAAGATAGAAAAGCAATCAATACAGTGACGGGTTGCTAGCCGCATCGCCTGTTAAAATGATTCGCATTTTTGCCCATTCCTTCGATCGGCTTTTACGATCTGCGCGGGCAGAGAAGCAGCTGGTACATTCTAAGTTTTTTCGTTTCTCACAGACCAGCATGGGAAATTGTTGACAATAACTCGAATTTATAATATTTATAAATGTACGTAAATATAATCTATCTTCATTATTCAGATTAACTTGATATTCAAGGCGATGTAAGTTTTAATATTATAACCTTTACTGTATTGTAACGAGAAAAATAAAAACTTCACCCTTTACCTGCAGTAAAAATAATTTAAAGTTTCCGCAAGACGTACCCTTACAAGGTTTAAGTGACATAAGTGTGCAGTAAAATGGCGTATAAAAAACCGTTTAGGCGAATTTACCGAGGCAATTTAGTTTGACGCAGGCGGTACGGAGGAGGCAAATCACATAGAAATGGGAAAAGGGCGCTTGCGATGACATTTCGTGTTACCTGTATGTGGAAATAAATTTTAGTTCCTTTTAAAAAATCTGCCACATTTTTGAAGCAAGTTCAGTGGATAATACTAAACTATTTTACATATATAAACATAAGTACTAAAAATCGATTAAAAAATTCGTCTTCCCATACATACAAATAAGTAAGATAAGATAAAATTTATTTATCGCACCAACAATTATATTTATTCGTTATTACAAATCGATTTGGCTGAGCGCTATTTTTTAGTTTTTCGATATTAATTAAAGTATTTAAGTAGTTTACTGCCATGGATCGAACTCGCTGCAAAAATGTTTTTTAAAAAATAACCCTACTTACTTGTATGCTTAGTAAACAAATACAAATTTAACAACATTCAAGTCTGGAAATTCTTTATTTTTTCCGCTCCCGAGCCTGTTTGCAAAACATCTTTTCCTGCCATAATCACCCCTGGTAGTGATAAAGAAAGCCTGAGATCATATCGTTATCAACCAGCTTTCGAGTCGTGTAACCTTCTGTAATGTGACTCATTACTATCTTGGCACTTATCTCTTTTCTTCTACTCTTCTATGCTGTTATCTTCCATGATCTGGGATCATGGCTGATCTGGGAGAAAAGAAAAATCTTTGAATGTATCAGCTGCTTCTCTTCTCACGCAGATTTTTTCTTCAACAATAATTCATCACTATACTGATTGCTTTTCTCTCGCCCACCATCACGCTAATAGTGGCTTTAAGTATTGCGGCCCTGGGTTCTGTCTGCTTACAGCCGCAAGATATAAAATGCTCTGTCTGCCACATTGGGGAAAAAAATGTATGTCCACTCTTCTATGCTGGTCTGGGATTTTACCAGCTGTCTATGTGTCTGTGTTTGTCATCGTAGCTCCAAAACTAATAAAACGATTTCAATGCAATGTTTTTAAATCAAAAAACTTATCTGTGGCGATGGTGTTTATTTATATTTGATGGAAATCATTTCAGCTGTTCAAAAGTTATTAGAGGTGAACGCTTGAAAGTCGTTTTTTTTAATTTGCCTGATAAATAAACTTGTAACCTAGTTCTTTTGCAGACTGAGAAAAATAAATAAAGAGTACGGAACTCTAAACTCGTCGCGCTGTAGATTTATGGAGACCATACATTTGGTTCGCGTGTCTCATGTGGAACTCGCGGCGGGATCCAGTTTATTGATGGCACGGAAACGTATCTAGTCTAGCCTCACATTTGATGGTGCCATTATGGTATTTCAGCTTGGAACTTTTATTTTATACTAGCCGAAGCCCGCGACTTCGTTCGCGTGGACTTTATGTCTCTGGAAAATGCTCATCAGGCTAAACAACTTTTGCTAAGGCGTCATTTTTATATTTCTTATAGTATTTATTTATTTTTATTTAATCTTTATTGTTCATCAAATACAAATTGTACAGAACAATAGGCGAACTTAACGCTAGAAGCGTTGTCTACCAGTCAACCTTTGGGTTTGTATAGCTGGATCATTATAGTTCTGCATCAGGTGTTCTATTTTCCGAAATCATTTATACCCTATATGTTGCCCAGGCTAAACAGCTATATAACAAAAAAAGTTTTATTCGCATCCGTCCAGTATTTCCGGAGATTAGCGTTTACAAACAGACAAACAGGCAGACTTTTTTTTTTAATTCTTACTTCATTACTATGTCTCCATTGCCCCTTATATTTTTTTGGAAATATATTTAATACACAGACACACTTTTTTTATTTACTGTTTATTATATGTATAGATATAAGGTCAAATTAAATATACTGACACTATTTTAAGGGTGAATTTAGTTTGTTTGTTTGTTTGTTTGTTTATAAAGCTTTATTGTACACAAGAAAGAACACAGATACAAATCAGAAAAGTAAACATACAACGGCGGACTTATCCCGTATAGGGATCTCTTCCAGTCAACCGGCATTTAGTCCATGATACTAAAGAACTTTCCCAAAGGAACACATTGAAATATGAAAAGTAATTTTTGGCCTCCCATACAATTTCATCGGTCAACTGGTCCGAGTTTGTATGGAAAGCCAAAATAGTATTTTATGCAACAGTTGTATAAGAGGGTTCAAAATATGCGAGTGGCGCAGGTTACGATGCGAGCTTTAGCGAGCATCGTAAGGAGACGCCATCGAGCATTTTTTGACGTACTTATACAACGTTGCATACAATACTTTTTCTACAACTATATTTACTAAATAAAATACAAAAATAAACAAAGAAAAATATGAAAATGTATGACATCATTTATGTGTGGTAGATAATAGGCATCTATGGTAAACTTTATTTTTTTAAATTGACGTCTCCCTAGTGAATATATCACGAATATATTAATAAAACGTTTTTCTTATGTTGGCATTATGATAGATTCAAAGAAAAAAAAGGTTCTAAGTCTATGGCTAGGAGTATCGTTTTGGCGAAATAACGATACAAGTGCTGTTGTGGGGAATAGGCTAGACTTTCCTGAAGTCATAAATAATCAATGTTCTTATAATAGTGTTCGTGACTATGTAAAAGGCAGATAACAGTAGAGGAGAAGAAAAATTATTTTTATATTTCGACATATGTTCATTGGCGAAAGTTGTTCACTGTCACAGATTGAATTCATTATTAAAATTATTTCAGTATATTTTGTTAGACCTTATATAACTAAGTTAGGTATATAAAGGGCCTCAAAGTTTTGATCAACGTGAACAGCTTTAGGGTGATTAAGTAGGTTTTAAATTATCATGCCTTTTTATTTTAAGTCAAGTAAAATTCAATTCAATGCCACTAACATTTTTTCTCGTACGAGTAGATAAGTTCTCGTACAAGAAGTAGTATATATATTTTCAGTTTCATTTACTACACTAACGACTTCTGTGAGGCCTGTAATAAAGCATTGTCTACTCCAGTAGGTGTAACCTCAGACGGCGAACCGAAAGGATCGTTCATACCTACAGTGCAGAAAACTTGCACTGCTTTTATTAAATTTCTGTAAGCAAATTAATCACTTTACTTTAGAAAAAAACTTTGTTACGTATCTCAATTGTTTACCTGTAATTATTTCTAATAAATACAACACTACAACTTCGGCAACTTACTAATATTACTTATTTTTTTTGTACAGAGCAATTGAGGCACAAACAGTCGGTGCGTACAAGCTAAAAGTTATACAGGATATCTTTTTAACCACCAACAAATTTTTGGAGCAACCTTACTTTCCACACTTTACCCATAAAATCCGAATATTCGGCTACCGGATATTCGGATATTTAAAAACTTTTTTTATAAAAAATAGTTCAGTATTATGACTTTACTTGCTCTAAAAATTTGCCTGGTGGGTAAAAAGTGACCATGTACTACGCTTCCCTGAGAAAGAAGCGGTACCTACCTAACGAACGCAGTGCTCGCATGAAATATCACTTCATGACTTCGACCAGGCAAACGAAAAACCATATACACAATGGACGGTGACATAAAAATCCTTACAATATAATATGTATCTTTATTGACTTTGCTTTCGACTAGAGCTTCCAACTCCAACATTTCACCACTGACATATGTTTGCTGTAAGTATGAAATAACCCTCTAACTCTATATATTTAACAACTTCCAGTTCAATAAGCATACGTTCAGCCTTCCGGAAAGCTTTATCACCAGTCTCGTAAAGTAAAGGTCGTAAATTCTTTATGCCTTTCTAAGCTGCTATATCCGAAATGACTGGATGGACAGAAAATTATTTGGATATCGAAATTGGATTATTGCCTACGCAACGTCTGCCCAAAAATACTTACAAATCAAAATCTTATCTTCTTACTTTTTAAACGAGCAATTAATTCTTCTCAATATCATCATCAGCAGGTATTTTTCTCTCCACTGCAGCACAGAATACATAATAGTACAAGTAACTGCAGGGGCACGACCCTCTCTGTACTACCAGAGCCATACTTGGCCAGAGCAGCCAGAGGACTTTGGCCTACACTCTCCTCGCTGGCCAGACAGGTTAGACAATTCACATATTTATAAGCTTTGTTTAGCTAGTATTTTCTAAGTCGCCTTCTATGTCATCCACTGCATAACTTGGAGTGGTCTTATTCTACTCTGCCTGAAACCTCACGGCTAGTTTATAAATAATTATATACCTAAGTATATAATGAGAATCTCACTCATTAAGTGTCATAGGAGTGTTCGGGGCTAAAAATTCTAATTCTTATTCGATCTAGCTAAGATTCATTCTGAGAGGACCTTGTTTTCTTAATAATCATAATAATAATCATTCTTTATTTGCATAAATGTAGGTAAATACATAGGATGTTAAAAAATATACATATTCCCAATACATTTTACCTTGGAAAGGTGTGCAAAATTGTTTGATGCAATTCAATTATTACAATTAATTATTTTATCATGCAATCTCAAAATATCATTATTCTTTTATAATATATATTAATATTATTAGTATTTTTCATCGGGAGAAGCTCGGTAGCCCAGGTAAGTACTGATTATAAAAAGAAAATGATAATGCGACATTCTTAGTTATAAAATTGAAAATAGTAAGTTATCATTAGTAATACATGATAACGAAAAAAAAATTAACAATTGTAAAAAAGAATTTGGGGAATAAAGGGAATGGAAACTAAAATAATAGTTAAAAATAATTTCGGCGAATCCGTGACCTCTACAGTCTTTCTTGATATACTTTCGAACTGACTAACACAACTACTACAATTACTTTATTAAAAAAAATATTACATTAAAAAAATCCGAAATTGTCACCTAAAAAATAACAATCACAAAAAGTCATGAAAGAAGTAATGAAACTTAATGGTTTTTATACAAAGCACTCCTAATAAAAAGAAAATAATGTTTCACTGTTTCGGCCAAATTTTCGCAATTTAACTCAGTCCAATGAGGTTATAACTACTAGAGTAGAAACGTCGTAAGTACTTATTATTTTTGCCAATAATTCGTACTCCTATGGTGCTCACAGTACACTGCAGTTATTTAAAAAAAAACATTTTGATTACTTTGTTAGAAAATGTTTCCATGTTAGGTAATGTTGGAAAAATATTTCTAAACAAAATTGGTAGGAGCGCTCAAAAAATCTAACGACAGGGTAGTGACCAGGGCAAAAAAAAAGATTTTGAACTGAACGACTTTTGGTAACGCACCATCTTTATATTTCTTAAAGTTAAGCTAGACCATTACGGGTTTTGCATCAGGTATTTCATTTTCCAAAACAAATTATACCCTATAATATGTATGTTGCCCAGGCTTAACAGCTACATGACAAAAAAAGTTTTATTCGAATCCATCGAGTATTTCCGGAGATCAGCGTTTACAAACAGACAGGCATTTTTTTTTTTATTCTTGCTCTATTACTATGTCTCCTTCGCCCCAATTAGTTATTTTTTTTTTGTATATTCAATGTGCAGACACATTTTTTTTACTGTTTTATTATTGTAAAGAAAACACACTCCTAAAAAATACCTGATTCTTTAGACAAATATACCTCGTTTCCGTAGTTGTACACTTTTATAAGTCTTATTTGAAATAACTTTGTTTAAAGCCTCTTTTTGCGCCTCCATTGTAGGAATAACTCTTTGGTTCAAACTATGACCCCACATTTATTCACGCTTTTCAACGGGTTAAAGTTACATAAAAGCTTTCAGAGCTCAAAGCTATTATTACGGCCAAGTATCATATGTAACAATCTATTTGTGAAAACGCGCAAAATACAAAATATTTATTTGTTCACTTACTACATTTAACTGCCACCAAAATCATTAGTGTTTTATTTTCACAAATTGACATCAAAACCTACTAAAATAAATTACTAGGAAGTTTTTTTTTATTAGCCGTTCACTGCTGGGCAAAGGCCTCTTCTCTTTCCTTCCATAACTCTCTGTCTCTGGTTTTAACTTTCCAATCCTGTTCAAATGCTTTCAAGTCGTCTTCCCATCTCGTCTTCGGTCTACCTCTCTTTCTACGTCCATCCGTTGGTAGTAGTGGTAGGTAGTGGTTAAATTAAATACATTATATAATTAATAAAATTTAAATTATGAAATAATAATCCACTTAAGTACTAGATTTACTTTTTAATCATCGGTTTTGGTTTTGGAACTATTCATTCTATTCGGTTATGTGAGATGGAACTAACTACATAATGCATTACTTGTTGTTTTAATTCTCGTGTGTGTAAGTGACCAACACTAGTGTCAGATTTCTCAAGCTGCTTAAAGGTTAAAGATATCCCTCCCGACCACCGAGCTTCTCAAGCGCAAGTGATAGTAATGCATTACTTTCGCATGCGCATGTTTAGTCTCCTCGGATAGTGTCCCCACCAGGATTAGTGATGGTGAAGTGGAATAAAATATTTCGAGCTTCGAGAGGTAATTAAGGCCGTTGGTCCCTATGGGTCTATAAAAATGTTTTTTGCATCAAAAATTCGACACACTCAATTCATTTTGTGTCATAAACAAGATGGATCTGTAACAGTTGCATATCAATCATTCAATAAGCTTTTAGTCGGTGTCTCGCGGCAAATGGACAAATGTTGCATCCCAATCGATCTTTATTTTCGATTTTAAATTTATCAACGTCATTCAGTAACTACACAATTTGAATTTAAAATTTTTTGTAATTTTATTTAAAAGAATTGATAAAAAAAAGTTTTACGACTTGTATGGCCCAGTGGTAATTATGCCACGCTGTCATACTGGAGGTCCGGATTTGATCCCTAGTCAGGTCAAGATGGAAAATGATCTTTTTCAGATTGACCAGTACAGTATTATACATAAATTAGTACTGCTTCCCATAAAAACAATTACGAAAAAATATTGTCCAGATTGTTTACCCATATTTTTCACGTGTTATATAATCAATATTTTTATACACATCAATGTACTTGAGCTAACCATTCCTATCCTAGTCTGCTAGATGGTAGGCTTAGCTTTTCTTCAAAGCGAGTATTCATTTTATGCTCACGTTCCTGTTTTCTTGTTTTATTTTTAGCGTATAGCCAGTCTAAGCTAGTCATTTCATGAAATAGTCGACCACATCTTCAAGTCTTTTGATCTCCACTGCAAGAGCACGACCCTCTCTGTACTACAAGAGCCATACTTGGCCAGAGCAGCCAGAGGACTCGGCCTACAACCTCCTTACTGGACAGACGGGTTGGAGAGGTCTCATCGATGTTTATAAGCTTTGTTTAGCTTGTATTTCTAAGTGCCTTCTACGACATCCACGAGAGGACTTGGTGTGGCCCTTTTCTTCTCTACCGGAAACCACATGGCAAGTTTAATGCAATGATCAATTCTACTGTCTCACCACCACACATACATTACGATTTCCGGTTTCTACTTCAGATAAATGGCATTCTGTCAGTGTCAAGTGTCAAGTCACTATTATTGATGTCATCGTGTTGTTTATTTATTAATCGAGACATAAATCATTCGTGTGACACTACGGAGTGGTTAAATTACCCTTGCATCAAGGAAAAGTATCATTTATTTACTAGCTGAAACCTGCGATTTTGTTCGAATAGCTTTTACTAAGGCGTCATTTTTACCTCTATTATTATTTATCTTTTTATTTATTTTCTACCTCCAAAGCGGTCACCATGTTAGTGCGTCATCCAGAGGTTCGGGGTTCTATCCCTGGTCAGGTCAACTGCAAAAATTGGCTTTTTCAATTTTTATTGCATCTGGTGTTCCGTTTTTCAAAATTAATTATATCCTATTTGTTGCCCAGGCTTATTTAACAACTAGGTATATAACAAAAAGCTTTATTTGACTCTGACTACCGAATTCGTCCAGTATTTCCAGAGATCAGCGTGTACAAACAGACTTTTTTAATTCTTACTTTATTACTATGACTCCAACTTTTTTTTCCAAAATATATTCAATGTACAGACATTTTTTTACAGTTTCATTATATGATTAGATTGCGGAGAACAAGATAAATGCCATCGTCTTGTTCTCCGCGTTGCAATGCAGTTCAAAACGCAGTGCAGTCGTCAGGCAAACTTGTCACAAAAGTGCATACGATGCGTTATGTCGCTGTATTACAAATAGATATCAATGATGTAAATAATATTAGTGTGTACATTGCAGCCAGATTTGCAAACATTGTTACAGGTTAAAATTAATAAAAGTAATTAGTTTGCTTTGAATTTTGAACTTGTGACCTTCGTTACAAACTAAGTCCCGTCTACTTGACTAACAAAATGAAATTTAAATAAGCTGTATCTTTGTCATTTTTTTACGAACCGAGACAAAAAATACGTATATAAGATATTTTTTAATAGTCTACCTGATAGACAAAAATATTCTTAGGTTTACATCCCTATTCTAATTGAAAATACTCGAATCGTCTTAGGACAATCATACATGCAATCGTCAAATTGCTTTTTACAGTTTTTTTTTTCGAAATTAAACTTTTAATGAAATAAATACAGGACACAATAATCATTTAACTAAAAACTAAATAACCTACCTAAATTAAAATAATAATCGTCAAACTGTCTAACATAAACTTGTGTAAATTACAAACATCATCAAAAATTTCATATAAAATTTACAAAAACAAAGTAAATTCTTTATGAGATCCATTTTACTGCAAAAGCCGTATAATATGAGAACACGGCAACACTGTTCAGAATTAATTGAATTCTTTTTGGAGAGACGTGTATTTGTGCTATAGACTTCTAAATAAAATAGACCAGTCCTTATATAATAATAAGTATATAATAGCTTATGCATAAGTGTATTAGTTCAATATTTCATGTACTTATCTATATGAATCTTAGTTCTTAAGATTTATGAATTAGTACCTGGGCGACCGAGCTTTGCTCGGTTACATCTCAAACATTAACTAATTTTTTTTAAACTTGTCTAAAAACAATGCAAAATAAAAAATATATAAACTTAAACATAAAAAAAAAACAAAAGTAAGTCACCGAGTGGGATTCGAACCCGTAACACTCTTTCTAGCGCTCTCGCTATCCTTAACCACTGAGCTAAATCAAGGCGGTTGCGGCGCGACGAAATTAGCGACCATATTCTGCGTGGAAAGAAAAACGCACGAAAACTCGAAAACACGCGTTTTCCCAAACAATAAACTAATCTAGATCGATTGTTTACCCCCGAAAACCCCCATATACAAAATTTCAGCGAAATCGTTAGAGCCGTTTTCGAGATCACAGAAATTTATAAATAAATATATATATATACATACATACATACAAGAATTGCTCGTTTAAAGGTATGAGATATAGATAAGTACATGAAATATTGAACTACTTAGCGGAAGGAAGAGAGACATGGAAAGCACTCCACCGACAAGAGCCCAGCTCTTAAATATAAGAAGAAGATCTATATAAATACTATTTTTTGTGTTCAGATGTAAATAGCATAGATGGTAAGTAAGGTTAATTACTGGGATATAACATTTAACAATGTTGTACGGCGATAAGTAAATTATATTTATATTACGAGTAATTTGACATTACTCATTGCCGCGCCTGTAACATAAAACTACTGTCGGCACAGTTGCACGTGCCTCTAAAAATGAGTTAAAAAATTACGTAATAAAAAAATATTGAAAATCCAAAAAATCTAACTGAATAAATAACATTGCTTATTCCAAACTACATTTTTATGTATTTTGTATAATCTTTTAATAAGACAGGGATTCACAAAAAAAATTGAAGACATACCTAATTTTGGGCTAAAAATCCGCAATTTATTAATATTATTGATATACCCAGAGTCAAATCTATCAAGTTTTAACAACTTGATAGATTTGACTCTGGGTATATCAATAATATTAATAGCCGCAAAGCATGCCAAAAAATATACGTACTTACCTAGAAAGGTATATACATACACTCGAGAAAAATAACCAGTAAAAGTTCTTCTTAAAAATTCTGGTCCAGTCAGGTAAAAACAATCGTATTTTTTTAGTGGAGGGGTCAATCCTTTTTGTATGTCTACCTTTTCACCCGAGATTTTTATTCGACCATTTTATTTATTCACGCGTCATGTACTCATGTTTCACTGTGAAAAGGCGTGAACATATAGCGCCATTTATTATTTCAGTTTCAGCACTGTGATAAATTAAACTTGAAGATAGTGGTACTCCGTTTACAGTTTTTTAGGGTTCCGTAGTAAACAAGGAACCCTTATAATAGTTTCGCCATGTCTGTCAGTATGTCCGTCCACTGTCCTACTCAGATACTATAAGTACTACAAAGCTGGAATTTGGCATGGATATGTATATAATTCATGGCAAAAAATTCGTAAAATAAAGTCAGGAAAAAATTTTTTTTGGGTAGCTGCCATACGAGTTCAGAGGGATTCAGTTTTTTTCTTCACAAACATATTATTTGGGCTATCGTTAAATAGGTCTTTCAAAAATATTGTAAGCTTGTAAACACTATTTTTCGATATAGGGATCCGTTACTGAAATATTTAGGTTTAAAGTGAAAATTTTTGTTTAAGTCAATTTAAAGGAAAACTATCAGAGCTAAGTAGGGTTTACAAATCGAAAAGTTATAGCCGATCAACTCATAAAATATACGTGGAGAAGGAAAATTTCATACAAATTCAATAGATAATTCGTTTTTAGGACGTTTATAGCGGCATGAACTCAAAGTTAGCATTCGCAACTACGGAACCCTACACTGCGCGTGGCCCGACACGCACTTAGCTAATTATATCTAGTTTAAATCCGTATTCTAGTTTATATCTATAAGTGGAAAGTGCCTTTGAAAAGGTACTAATGTAAGTAATGATTTAAAGTTTTTATTTAATGTACTTAGTACACAAAGCCTCGTTTTTGTTGAAGCGATATTAATTAAGTATATGGACACCTTAAAATATCATCCAAAATTTATCATTTGGTGTCTGTCATATAAATATACTCAAATGTAACAAATTTAGATACATAAACTGTAACTTAAACCATTTAGAATTAACCGTAAAATAAACAAAGTTATTACTGCGTACAATTTTTCATACAGAATCCCCTCTGGGTACTTTATTGTGTAACCGCGTAATAAAACTTTAGATAATGCGAGAGAATGGGGTCGGTCGTTTAGTGACAATTCTTGAAAGAGGTTGTTTAAGATGACAACGGGCCATTTTGAAAGGCAGAATAACATTTTAGACATAATTTATCTACGCATAATCATTAAATTTTTAGTTATAACATAATTTAACTACGCATGTAAAATTATTGCGTTTAGCATAAACTTTACAATAATTTTTAATTATATTTTAATTGTTAAGGACCAATACTTTTATAAATACATCTTTCTCAGATATTTTATCTTCAAGCTTGATTTAAAACTGTAACTTACTGCTACTGAGTTTGATTAGCCTAACTAAAGTTATTAATTCAAATGTTTTGATCTATTAATTATCATACTATAATGGAGATAATATACCAAAATGTAAGTTTATAACTTTCTTAGTAGGTAACTAGTAAAATTTGAGTGATTTGTTTTATGGTTAAATGAAATTGTACGCACACTTTCTTCCGTGCTGGTTTGGAAAAAAGAAAACCTGGTACCTACTTCTAATGTCCCAGCTTCTCTTCCCTCGCAAATCGGAGAAGCCAATCGAGGGCATGGGCTTGGATTAATAGCCGATGCGGAACAACCCAACAGTGTTTCAATTCCTGTTTCCATTTTCTCACCCACCATCACGCTTAAAGTGGCCTGAGGATCTTAGGCGAAATCATCATCATCATTTCAGCCGCACAAAGTCCACTGCTGGACATAGGCCTCTCCCAAAGATTTCCAAAATGACCGATCTAGAGCGGCTTGCATCCAGCGCCTTCCAGCGACCTTAGGCGAAATATTTTTATACATTTAAACATGAACCCGTTAAGTTACAGTACTGACTTTGTTTAAGACAACATTCATTTGTGGTGACATGCGACGTAGGCCAGGCGCTGGCAGTTAGCCAGCTCACATTCCTATAAAATGCTACTTGAAAGCGCCGAAATGTATATAACTTATGCTTTACTACTTAACTTTAAATCTGTGCTTGAAATCTTAGTAACGAAATTATCTGGTAGCCTAGCTGAGAAAAATGGAGGCAATTTTGATATTGGCACAAATGTTTGAATTTTAAATGCTAAGAAAACTGTTATTATCCTTGTTATACCGTGTTTGCGTGAATACTAGCTAAGTAGATATAACGTCCTACGCTACGCTTGCCGGTACGTGGCCGCCATTCGAGAACCTTTCTGCAGGCCGCTTCCGATCGGTCGTTTTGGAAATCCTTGGGGGAAGACATAAGTCTGGCGGATATGATGAGATATAACGTGATTTGGAGGGAACTTAGCAATTTCTTTCTATCGAGAAAAAAGAATTATTAATAATTGAGTAACATAGTAACTAGAGCTAGTCCTGAACTTAGCTGTGCATTTTTATTTCAACTTGACTGTATCTTTAAAATTGATATTACAGACGATAATTCAAAGCAGTCTGATATAGTGCAAGCCCTTAAGGCTCCTCCCTGCGCTAGCGACCTTGAAAACACAAAAAAAATAATTTCTCTTTCTGTAAGTGAGATTATTAGAAACCCTCGTACAACTTTTTAGCTAGTATCCTGAAGTTTCATTAGAACCTCGAAAGTCATTGAAATACTATCCGGTTTAGAAACCTTTACAAAAAGAGTCAAAAATGGCCGTTTTTAGTATTTTTTGCAAAGGAAAATTCAGGGTATTTTATTTCAATGATTTTCGAGGTTCTAATGAAACTTAAGGATACTAGCTAAAAAGTTGTACGAGGGTTTCTGATAATCTCACTTACAGAAAGAGAAATTATTTTTTTTGTGTTTTCAAGGTCGTTAGCGCGGGGAGGACCCTTAATTCCTAATTAGTTACAAAATTGTTCGCCATCTCTCCGACGTCAGAGCCCTATTCGGCGAAGGCTTTACGTCAGTTCTAGTGACAGCTAAGGACGGCCTTATCAAATCGTTGTGTTGTGATTGTGTCTGACTCACTCAGAGGCTGTGGAAAGTATGCGCGGCTCTAAAACTGTTATCAGTTTAATTAATAAGTTTTTTGTTAAATTTAAGGCTTAAAACGCATTTTCGAGTATACCTACCTATGTAAGTATGTATATTTTTTGGCATGCTTTGCAGCTTAAACAACATGATAGGTTTTTGACTGGGGATTTTGTCTGTCTATAGCATCGTAGCTCCTAAAAGATTGGACCGATTAGGTTCCTTTTTTTTATTTGAAATCTGACGTGTTTGAGATTACTAGGTCAAAAATAAATTATTAACTAGGGTTTAATTAAAATTATTAATTAGGGCTTCCTGATATTATTTAAAATTTCGTCTTGATCAAACTCTAGATAACCGATGATGATATCACCGTTTCCTTTCAAATGATTTATTTCAAATGGGGGCGCCACTAGACCCCGGAAAATTTGGGTATGGCCTTAAGTACAGTTCATAAAACAAAACGTCACAAAATTTGTTACTTATCATCGACCATATTCATTACCAACATGATTTTAGATTGATAATTGCAGAAAAACTGATATTAAGAGCGCTATTTGACTTCAAAAAAAACATGATGTCACGCTTTCGTATTTCATACAAATCTCATAGAATTTTTTTGTTTTGACATCATTTTCGGATTTCTTGGGAGAGGCTTATGACCAGCAGTGGAGTTACGCTGTTGAAGTAATGATTAATTTGCTATCCATTTGTTTTCGATCAAGACTAACTTTGTGTTTGATATTGTACTATAAATTAATAGTAATTGAATTAAGTTTGTAATAAATTAAAAAAAAAAACAATTTAGGTATATTTTTTTTATTTCAAGGGGAAGGTGTAGAATAGTAGCATAAGTGTGTGTATGAGTAAAAACTTATATATTTGATGAACGTATGGAATAAATGAGGAGCATCAAAGTAACACTCGTTTCATTAAGTCGCCTCATCTCTACAAATAAAGTGTTTCACAAGTTCTTTAGCTTATCTTTAGCGCATGCAGTTAATCACACTGCTGTATCGGTTGATTTCCCCCGCGGACTCCGCGTACAGTTTCTAGTTTAAAGTTACTTGAGAAAATTGTCACGTCCATGTTTCAAATCACGAGAAAATTAAACTTTATTTCCAGTTTTTCGACATGTTTCTTGAGACTGATATATTTGACGGTCACTTTATTCAAATAATAACAATTATAACATATCATTTCAGCCGCATAACGTCCACTGCTGGACATAGGCCTCTCCCAAAGATTTCCAAAATGACCGATCTAGAGCGGCTTGCATCCAGCGATTTGCAGCAATTATAATATATGTAGTTAACTTAGTCACGGATTTTATCACGCCAGCCACATATATTGACCTGGTTCTTGAATGTTTATTATGTGTATTTGATATAAAACATAGTATTGTTGAGTTAGTATCCCATAACACAAGTCTCGTCTCGAACTTACTCTGGGGCTAGCTCAATCTGTGTGATTCCGTTTATATCCATCTAGGGAGCAACAACTTTGATTG
The DNA here is from genome assembly GCA_963555685.1 of Acrobasis consociella. NCBI lineage: Eukaryota > Metazoa > Arthropoda > Insecta > Lepidoptera > Pyralidae > Acrobasis > Acrobasis consociella. The sequence goes on from OY743118.1 coordinate 5,261,544, forward strand.
TTAGGGTGAGAAAATTCGTCAGGGTGATTGATAGTCACGGTCGTGAGTTCGAATCCAACTCGTGGACCTCGTGGTGAAACTTTTCAGTACATGTTTTAATTCATCATCAGGTCTTCATCGTCTGCTTCTGCAGTGGAAACTTACCACTGCAGTAGCACGCCTTCTCTGTACTACTACAGCCATACTTGGTCAGAGCAGCCAGAGGATTTGGCCTACACTCTCCACGCTGGCGAGACGTGTTAGAGAGGTCCTATTGATGTTTATAGCTTAGTTTAGCTTGTATTTCCTAAATCGCCTTCTATGACACTCACGGGAAGACTTGGACTTGGATATTTAATATCTAAATGACAAATGAAGTCAACAGTTGGATAGGATACCAAGCAAGACGTGGTGATGACAGGTGGAGTTAAATAATGACGTAATGGTCGCCCGTCAATGGCAAGCCCTTTGATTGCTTCAAGGGAGCTTTTGCGACAAATCTATACGAGTTCACTGGTTTTCATAGCCGATTCAGTGGAGTGGATTGAGTCGATTGATGGACGGTGGCTAAAGACGCCCCACGGTCCCCAACCTTTGACTGAAACTAGTTAGAAATAAATAAAGATAGGCTCTGAAGAACTTGTATCCAGAGCCGTAAAATTTTTATTAAATAAAAAATTAAGTACTTACTTAATTTTCTAACTAACATACGTCTAACGTACAGTGTACTTACTTAAGAACACTGTACGTTAGACCAAAGATTTAGAATTTCAGTTATATAATAGTACTCTATGATTAGTACTTAGCGGAAGGAAGAGAGACATGGAAAGCACTCCACCGACAAGAGCCCAGCTCTTAAATATAAGAAGAAGAATAGTACTCTATGATTTAGAATATACAACGAAGGCGTCAGGAAGATCGCTGGTTGAACGTAGATGAGAGTAGCCCAGGACTGAGGTAAATAGTATACATTGAGAGAGGTATATTCCCTAGATGAAAAATATTTAATTATCATCGTCAGATCTTTTTAGTCTTTACTGCAGGAGCACGACCCTCTCTGTACTGCTAGAGCCATACATGACTAGAGCAGCCAGAAGCTTTGGCCTACACTCTCCACGCTGGCCAGACGGGTTGGAGAGGTCTCATGATTATAAGCTTTGTTGAACTTGTATTTCCTAAGTCGCCTTCTACGACATCCACTTGAAGACTTGGAGTGGTCCTATTCTACTCTGCCGAAAACCACACGGCAATTAATTTATTTAAGCTGATTCTAATTATATTTGTAATTTTAAAAATGTTTTATATTTTAAGTTTTATATTTAGTTTAGCTGTAGTTTTATTCATAATTATATTTAGTTTTATGTAGGATATTTGTTTGTTTTGGTACAATAATAATTACTTAATAGCTGATTCAAATTGAAAACAGCAGACGATAATACAGTATAGTATGCGGGTGTTTTTACGTTTATAACCTACCTAAAAACTAAAAAAAATGTAAGTTACTCGCCTATGTTTTACTAATATCTTACATACAACTTAAAGTAAACATATCATATTCAAATATAGCTCGGGAAATTAGGGCACCTGCCATGCAGAATAACATAAAAATCCGTGTAAATTCGCTTCGCGTTCAAAGTGGCCTTTGTTTGCAGTGGAGAGTGCTTGTGTCGCCTGACCGGGCTGTCAGCAAACAAGCCGGACCTACGGCTGCAAAGTATTGCCAATCAGGCTACATTGCCTTTGACACTATAAAGAAACAACGTCAAGTGGCACGCGTACAAAACGATTCTTGTTTGCAGTGAAACATCAGTGGAATGATCCTGTCACCTGGCAGACATGGCGGACATACGGCTGGATTGTATTGCCAATTTCTGTAATAAAACACCGATGGATAATAAAGGACTGGAATTTCCGCAAGTTTGCTTGCATCACCTGTCCTATCTGGTGTACCCCAAGGTTCCCACCTTGGGCCACTTTTATTCGCTATATACATAAATGATTTGGTGCAAAATCTTAGGTGTAAGTGTCTGCTTTATGCTGACGATTTGAAATTATTTACTATGATTAATGACATACAAGATTGTATTAAACTTCAACAAGATCTAGACTTTTTGTGTCGTTGGTGCTCTGAGAACTACATGAGTCTCAATATTGATAAATGCTTTGTTATTACATTTACACGCAAACTCAAGCCTATTAAATTTGACTACAACTTGCATAATCAACCATTGCGTAGTAAATCAACCGTTCGCGATTTAGGTGTCACTCTTGACTCAAAATTTACATTCTCTCAACATCTTGATAATGTAACATCTAAATGTAAACAGTTGCTCGGATTTATATGCAGAATCTCCAAGGATTTCAAAAATATCAAAACTCTTATAACGTTGTACAAAACATTCGTTCTTCCCAAACTAGAATATGCCTAAATCATTTGGTCCCCTCATTATATAACGCATGTAGAGCAAATTGAATCTATACAAAAATGCTTCTTGAGAATATTGGCCGCAAGATTGGGCCTAAGACGTAGCTTAGTCACATATGAACAGCGCCTGGAACACTTTAACTTCTTATCTCTTAGCTGTAGACGTTCCCTAACCGACCTGACATACTTATTTAAAATTATAAACTCTAAATTGTCAACTTGTTCTTTAGCCGAAATTAACTTAAAAGCACCTTCGCGCAGTCAAAGAATTCCTCAACTGTTTTCCATACCTACTAGTGCGAATAACATTGGCCGAAACAATCCAATGTACCGAATGTGTCGAATTCATAATTGCCTGTGTTCATCACCTGAGTTCCCCGACATCTTCTGCACTTCGCTCGAAGCATTCAAAAGGAAATGCCTAATTGTCATTACGGATAACTCATAAATTGGTAGTGTAATGTTAATGTCGTTGTATTTTATTTGTAGTCTAATCATTCTTAAAAAAATATTTTTTTCCTTTACTAGTAAATTGGTTTTATAACTTGTTTTGTGCTATATTAGACATGTTATGTACTTATATAATTGGTTAGTTAGGCTATCTATTTGTATTTCTTATTCTTATATAGTTTGTCATTTTATGTACCTAACTCACTGTATATGTACTAATAAATAAAATAAAATAAAAATAACAAGTAAAATTGCTAAACTTTCCGAATACTTATATAAAATACATATGCTACAGAATATAATTTATATTTATGTGCTACACAAATTCGTACCATCTCTACGAAACTAGCTTTTAAAAAAGTCATCTTCGTTCACCATGCGTGTACGAGGTCTAGAAACAAATCGTTATAAATGTTTACAGTATGTAAGTTAAGTTAAGTAATACTTGTACGTAGTATATTATTACTCTGTCGTAATACTTTATTGTACACCAAAAAAATTACAATTATTAAAATAAACACAGAAAACGTATGTAATCCTCTCTAATAACTACAATCACGACATGATCATGAGCCATTCCATGTTATTTATTATTTACAAATATTAAGTTTCAGCTGTGCCCTTGGTCTTCGCTCCTTGTGAGAATTTCGGGATAAAACTTATCTATGTCCTTCCCTCGGTGTCATACTATATCCATATCGAATTTCATCTGAATAGGTCTATGAAACCGGTAGGACTTTATTAGTTGGGACCACGAGTCAAGAATCGTTAAAGCGTAAATTTGTAACGAACAAAAAATATACAAAATTACTTTCGCCTTTATAATATTAGTAGGATAAATGCGATAGTTTGTATGGACGTTTGTTGACTTTCATGTCGTATGACCTTTCATGTCGAATTATAATGAAACGCACAAGACACATAGAATACGCAAATAACGCCGTAGGCAACAGATAAATTTAAATGAAGTTGAAATAAAAAAATAATTGAGATACCGTCAAACAAATAAACAAACCCTGGACTGTCCAAGCAATAAACTGCTAACTTCTCTCGCTCATTTACTTTTGTTGACCAAACTTTCCAACAGTGTGTATTATGAAACGCCAGGCATATTCATGAAACGGGTCATGTCAGCAAAAACTTGTAAGTGCATTTGGCTAGTAAATGTGGCTGATTTATCGATGTCCAGCACCGAACTCTCGTTGCAAACTCCTCCATATTTCAGCTCAGGTGCAGCGCCAGTTTCAACTAGAATTCGTTTTCCTGTCAAATTATCTTCGGATCCTTTGAATAAACTGCGATTCAGCAGCGCCTAGTTGTAATAAACGGATTTACTTAGATATTTTATCGATTTTCTTGCTGTTAGGCCAGTCCTTCTCTTATACAGGGTGTAAGTCTGTACCCTTGCCATATTCTTAGACGTACTTATACTGATCATGGTGAACAACCCTATAAATATATATCTTTTATAGTCTTCTTTACCCAAAGGTTGGCTGGGAGAAATTGCTATGTACCTACTTTATTTTAAATGTACTTTTGAATATTGTCATACTTAGTTGGTGCAATAAATAAATTTTATTTTATCTAATCTTATCTCTGACACTTTACACCCTTGCTTTGAATAAAATTATAAACCAGTGCGGTGTAGGTGTAAGTTGGGTCCGCATTTTCCGTGATTATTGTTGATAGCACATTCACAAACTTTGTAACAAAATGTAGACATTTTTTCACGTGTCATCACGTGTAATAAGTTTTTTGAAACAATTTAATTTTTTGTACAAGCTTTTATTGTGAGGCCGAAGTTCTAATCAAGACAAATGAAATAAGCCCAAACTTAATGGAGTTGCGTTGTTTTATTACAGAGTTCCATCGAACAACTTCCGTCTTCGTCAGACTATAGGCATCGTCTACCATAAAGTGCTCGTCAAGATAAATCAAACGAGACCGACTCAATGATCTTATGTTGTTTTATAACTAAGTTCCGTCGAATATCTCACGGCTCCATCATCAGAACTGCTCATTGACTCCATTAATATTATTGTATTGTCATCCGACTTATCATCATCATCATCATCATCAGGTCCCTTTAGTCTCCACTGCAGGAGCACGACCCTCTCTGTACTACTAGAGCCATCCTTGGCCAGAACAAACAGAGGATTCGGCCTATACTCTCCACGCTGGCCAGACGTGTTGGAGAGGTCCCATTGATGTTTATATGCTTTGTTTAGCTTGTATTTCCTAAGTCATTGATATCCAACTTTTACAAGTATACAAAATTTCAGCTGACTTGACATAACTGGTTGAAAATTGAAATTAAAAATTTGACCTAAACAAACAGTCATACATACATACAAGATATATTGCAAGTTAAATAAAGCTTGCTCATGTTTTGAATGAGCGATTTACCGTTCAGGCACTGGTTGCCGTTGCCGTCGCCGACAGGCGAGCTATCGCTAGCTCATCGTCGCTCGTGTGTAATAGCTCATCTGAATACGGGCTTCTGTGCATGACATATTGAGTTCATAGTACGAAATGTTTAAAATTAAACATCACTGAAAGTATTTTAAGAGTGAGTTCAGCCCATGACACTGAATGATTTTCACCAAGGACACGTAACGAAATATGATTTTTTTTTTATATACAAGTTGACCGATTAGTTGATCCGAATTTGAATTGGAAGCAAAAAATATTTTTCATATTTCGACAAATGATTCTTGGGGAAAGTTGTTCACTATGACGGATTGAATTCACCCTTAAAATAGTTTCTGTATATTTTGTTAGACTTTATATAATTAAGCTTAATAATTTTGCGATCAATCAAATAATTTTTAGGATTCCGTACCCAAAGGGTAAAATCGGGACCCTATTACTAAGACTTCGCTGTCTGTCTGTCTGTCCGTCTGTCCATCTGTCTGTCACCAGGCTGTATCTCAAGAACCGCGATAGCTAGACAGTTGAAATTTTCACAAATTATGTATTTCTGTTGCCGCTACAACAACAAATACTAAAAACAAAATAAAATAAATATTCAAGGGGGGCTCCCATACAACAAACGCGATTTTTTATATATAATGGTACGGAATCCTTAGTGCGCGAATCAGATTCGCACTTGGCCGGTTATTATAATTTATCTATACTTGTAATAACGTCTACAAATATTTACGAAATTGCATACAAACCACAGCAGTTTCTCGTGATCACAACCTTCCCCAGCTGCCAGACGCAGCCCCGGCAATTAAATTAACATGCCAGCTTGCATGTTAATTAGATACTAAAGGCATTGCGGGCATTATTAGGTATTGTAGATAGTAATATCACTTAGTTGATGGTAGGAAATTGAATTAGTAGGGATGTGGAATGGGTAAAACATAAATTATTCGGCAGTTTTTTTCAGTAGATACATAGTAATCTTCTAGTTTTAATTAAGTACTAGCTTTTCGGGCTGTTTGCAGCCTGCGGTTTTTCGTGCAGCTGTTGAGGATGAGACCTGATTCCAGTTGAGAAAATGGGTAAGAATTTCAGTCTGTTAAGGAAATATGAAAAATGAGTGGGCGGCCATCTTGGATCTAAAATCTGAATCCAGTTTCGAGTTTCGCGGGGGCAAAAATTCAGCCCCCTACGAAATCCCAGTGAGACGTTATGAACTAAATAAGTTTGATTTCCTAATATCCAGACGTCGAGGGGGGTAGGAGCTCGGCCTTCGGCCTCAGGCTGTGCTTAGTTACTTGGGGAAGGCGTTTGTTTGAAATTTGTACGGAAAGGAATGGTCCTTGTATGGCGGCCATCTTGAATTTTGAAGAAAATAAAAAAACAAATGACGGTTGTCAAATTATTCACAACAGGCTCTAGTTGCTGCCAGAGATTTGAACCGAGTATGTGTTGTATAGGCCAACTTTACTGCCACCAAAAGACTAGAAGCACTTTTAACAACCAATTAGGTATTAAATGGGGTCTCCCGGCGTCTATCTACCTGGTTACAGTAGAAAAACTCAAAACTACTGGACCCATTCCGATGCGGTCTTTTCTGCATTATAGAACATTTTACGGGCAAGATATAGATATATTTACATACTCCAGAGTAGACGCGTCGCACTGTTAGGTAAATATATTTATGACATAATATATCTGTGCAAAGCAGAGCAGTTTCTGCCGTTAACACAATCTTGGCTAACCACGAGCTGCCAGATACATTCCAAGCTATTAAATTAAGAAGCTGGTTGTATGCTATTAGATACTGAAGGCATTAGTAGATATTGTTGTTTAGTTTATATTAAATTGAATTAGTAAGCTCTCATTCAATCTGCTTCTTTTCTAAAAAGCCGATCGAGGGGATGAGCGAGAATTTAATCAGGTATGGCTACTTATAAGAATTTAAGGTGTACTTTTTGTTTATTTTAATGCACACTAATTGTTCTTGTATTCTCCTATTAAAAAAGAAAATATAAAAAGAAATAAAAATCTGTACATAATACTATTGTTTTTTTAGACACTCTGGACTTCGAATGCAAATATTCATAGAATAAGTTTTCCAATGTGACTTGCTATTTATGACAGTAATTTTCTCAGTGACTGCACTGATATAAAAGAACTGTAGTAATACGATACGAAAATTAGTTTTCAAAGTGGAGGATTAGTCGCCAGGAGCTCTGTGAAAGCAATTACTGTGGCTCTGACAAAGCCAGGGCTAACTTGCTATTTTTAAAGCCTCAACACATTATATGTCGCTACGACAGCTCACGGCCATTGTAGTTGTAGTGAATTGTCGCGTGATTGTGTTCGCGATCACGTCAATACAATATGGACTACTTTTTATTCAAAGGAATAGATCGCGCAGCTCCTTTTAAAAAAATGATGGCTCGTGCTCTACCCAAGATGGACGAGCCATTGATGTGTTTCAACCAACTAATATGTATAGATTTCGATGTGACTATTGTTTTTGTGCTTGCACTTATAGTTATAAATAAATATATTGGGACAAATTACACTGATTGAGCCAGCCCCAGAGTAAGTTTGAGACTTGTGTTATGGGATACTAAATCAACGATACTATATTTTATAACAAATTCATATATAGATAAACATTCAAGACCCAGGACAATTTAAAAAGGCCGTTCTCCAACTTACCCTGACCGGGGATCAAACCCGGAACCTCTGGGTGGCGGACTAGCATGGTGACCACTACGCCACGGAGGTCGTCAAACACTTTGCACTTGACTCTATATAACAAAAATTTGCACTATAAAACCTAATATTTTAGAAACGGATCCCTAAATCGAAAACAATTTTTTACAAGCTCATAATACTTAATTAAAGATCTATTTAACGATAACCCACACGATTCAGTTCAGTCGAGAAAAAAAATGACGCTCATCCACTTTCAATGCAAAAAATAATCCAGGTTTTATTTTACCACCTTTTTGACAAGATTACTAATGTCAAATTACAGCTTCTTAGTACTTATAGCCTCTGAGTAAAACCGCGGACGGCAGACAGACATGGCGAAACTTAAGGATTGTTTGTTGAGAATTGTTTACTACGGAAGCTTAAAAACTAGTCAAAACCAAAAAATCACAAATTGAGTTCTGAAAACTCTAAAAACGACCACCTTTACTCTTCAGTAGTTTTTATGTTAAAAATATCGTGTGTGCTTGAGCCCTAAAACTTAATTTAAGGCTTGGCTCTACGCTTTTATTTTTCAAAATCTGTCAAAATTGATTCAAAAGTTGTCCGTTCTTTTCCGCTAGGTTTGTAGTAATGTCTAAATGCAATGCAGATAGAGTTAAAAATATATAGAGGTTACAGTATGAAAACCATGACGTAATGAAAAGTATCTCTAGTATTTTAACTTTTTGTGTAACATGTTATGTTTTTGTAAAGAATTGAAAAAGGTCATGTCACGACGTAATCTATTAGTTACGTTGTGTTTTTGAAACAGAGACTTATCAAGCCTACTAGTTCAATGAACCAGAGGTATTAGCTTTCAATAAGAAATCTGAGCAATGACTAACATTCTGGAGGGAAGTCTAAAATGTTCGAACTTCATAATGAAAGATCAATATTTATTAGTTTGAGCCAACTACACGTGCAGAAAAAGATCGCAATAGGTTTTTTTAAAATATATCTTTATTATCATAGGATATTTATAATATCTCTTAATAATCGTCATTGTTTTGTTGCACAATTATTGACGTCAAATAGTTACTTACAGCTAAGTTTACTACCGCTTCCAAAGCGCTAGTGCAGAAGAAGCGGTAACAAACTGCACTGCAGCATTTTCTTCAAGGACGTCAACTCACAAATAAATTAATACTTAAAGTTAATATGGACAGAGAATACATTGTTTGTTATGTCATATCATAATTTTAATTAAATTTTTAGAATGTCAAAATTTTAAAATAATGTCTAGTTGTAGATTTAGTTTGTACAAAATGTACCAAATTATGAACATTTGCGAGTACCTATATAACAAACCTTTAAGAGGGACCCGCGCCAAGCTCAAGCCAGACTTTTTTTCTTTAAGGTAGTCATCGGTCCTATAATAAGCCTTCTCACAAAGTACTTTCTTTACATAAGTTTAAAATTTTTTGTCTGTCATATCAAGGACCTATTATGGCAATTTATTATAAAAAAGTATACAGTTTCCCATGAACGTCTTACTAACTGTTTTGAGCCTATAAAACGGGGCAAATAATTCATCCTTATTACGTAAGTTTTTATCGGTCATATCGCTTACTTTATTGTATAAGAAAATATTTTTCCTTACAAACATTATGTTTTCACATATATACTGCGATACCAATGTAAGTATATCAATTTTCTTGAATAATTCTCTAAGTGAGTCTCTTGGTCCTAACCCATAAATAGCACGAATTGCCCGTTTTTGTAAAATAAAAATAGTCTGAATACCGGCTGCACTCCCCCACAATAGTATGCCGTAAGACATAACACTATAAAAATAACTAAAGTACACTAGTCTAGCAATTGCTACATCTGTCAATTGTCTTATTCTCCTAACAGCATAAGCCGCAGAGCTAAGCCTATTAGAAAGTTTAGTTATATGAGCACTCCATTGAAGTTTTGAATCTATTGTAATTCCTAAGTACTTCAACAAGATCGAGTTTTTCACCATCTAGCATTATTTCAACGCAGACCTTTCTCACATTGGGAAGAGAAAATCGAATGCATTGGGTCTTTTTCCCATTTAACATGAGGTTATTGGCAGAAAACCAATCAGAAATGGAAGACAAGGTGCTGTTCACTGCGCAAGCGTTTGTGCTATGTCGATCTATTTTAAATATAAGTGAGGTGTCATCAGCAAATAGCACTATGCCAGCCTGTTTATCAATCATATAAGGCAAGTCATTGACATAAACCAAGAAAGGGAAAGGTCCAAGAATTGAACCTTCCGGTACGCCTATTTCAACATTAGATCCGTGCGATTTAATACCATTTAAATCAACAGTTTGATACCTATCTGTTAAATAAGATTCTATTAGTTTAATTGAATTATCATCAAAACCGTATTGACGAAATTTAAGCAAAAGTGTCGGATGATCTACGTAATCAAATGCTTTGGAGAGATCACAAAATGATCCAATTCCATCATTTTTGTTCTCCTATGCATCGTATATATGTGTAACGAGTGCCACTCCCGCATCGGTGGTCGATTTCCCGCCAGTAAAACCGAATTGTTGGCTATGGAACAGGTTGTAGGTTTTGAAGTGAAGCAGCAGTTGATTGAGCATTATAGATATCGGTCTGTAGTTGCCAGGGTCTGTTTTTTCTCCTTTTTTAAATAAGGGTATTAGTTTACTACATTTCATTAGGTTAGGAAATGTGCCTTCATCAATAAATTCGTTAAATATAAAAGCTAAGTCAGCAGCTATGACATTTATAATATGGCTTACTACAGCAACTGACATGTAAATTTATTTATTTATTAAATCTAAAATGACCATAATGGACTTAATGATAACGCATTGTCTACCGGTCAGCCTTTAGATAAAACAGAAATAATTTATTTAAATTTTAAAATATACACGGTAATTTCTCATTGTTTTTTGGACCAAGGGCTACTTTATAAAGATCGTTAGTAAAATTTAATTAGCTAGTCAAAATAAAAATTCAAAAACAAAGTAAAATCGTGAGTTCAATTAGTATTACCGCCAGGCACCGCCTCCGTCCGGCCGGCCGGAGTTCATCGAGGTCATACGGTAGTTTTAGTCGGGCATAACTACGTAGTCTCGATTTTTTTATCTTATGTCATACACAAATTTGGATTACGGATATAGATAGAGGAATTTATTCACAATACGATTTTTTTTCCAAAACCAATGAAAAGTCAGCATGTTGTACAAAATAAGTAAGGGGTAAATACGTAACTATATAAAAGGAGCTGCATCATTCAATTCTTTATATTGAAATAAGTAATATTTTTTTAATTGAAAAATAGTTGTGTATATTACCATATTTGTGCGCTATAGTGGTTATCACACACGAGGCGGAATTTTCTCGCGCGAGCCGAAAGCGAGGGTGTGATAGTGCCGAGTGTTTAACCAATATACGCACGTATATCGCACGAAGTTTTTCAACACACGTATATCTAAACTGATTTTTATTTTAACCGGTAAAGACCCGCACGATATTAATAAATGTCCACAAGCTAAATATTTCAGACACGGATCCCTAAATCGAAAAATAGTGTTTCCAAGCTCATAATATTTTTGGAATACCTATTCAACGATACCCCACACAATGTGTTTGTAGTGAAATAAAAATATTGACTTCCTCTTTACTAGTATGGCAGTTACCATAAAAAAAATATTTTATTTTCCGACTTTTTTGCCATGATTAATATACATATCCATGCCAAATTACAGCTTTCTAGTACTTATAGTTTCTGAGTAGGACCGCGGAAGGACAGACAGACAGACAGACATGGCGAAACTATAAGGGTTCCTTGTTTACTACGGAACCCTAAAAACCATATCAATCAGTCAGCCAGTCAGTTAGTGGTAAAATATGCACGTGTATATTTCTCGAAATCTAAAAGTAAATAAATCCGAAGAGTATTATCTATAGATAAGTTTATTTGGCAATTATAAAATTAATTTATTGCCACAAAACTGGTAATTAAATAAAAATAAAATATTATTAATCGATACTGTATGTACATTACTTGTATAAAAAAAATCTATTCCGACCATGTCTGTCACGTAATCAATCTATGCCACGCTATGCTTTGACACTTCCTTTGACATTATGACAAGTGACACAGTGTAAGAAAGTTACTCGCACGTTTGTTTACAGACTGTTCGACCCATATATATTCGTGATATTATTCTACACTGTGACAATAATTTTACGAAATCAAATGTCATTTTTTTTGTGAAGAGCGACGCGTCCGTGCTTCGTGAGGCCCATCGGCCATCTGACAATTTGATGTATAACTGTCAAAAATCTGTGCAACAAGAACAGTTTATTTAAATACACTCGCGAAAAAGCGAGACGGCATGTACAATATTTTTCAGGAAGGCAAAAGGGCTTAAATGACTGAAATCTAAAGCCACGCAAAACTGTTCAATTATAGAAAGATGGCTCCAAAATTAAAACGAAAGCAACAAAAAAAAATTTGTACCACAATTTTAAAGATTACATAATTACTAATCTGCATAAAAAGTTTCAAAGCTGAAGTCCCTCTCGTTTGTGAGAAATTAGACCATATATGTTTTGGTAGAGGTGTTTTTGACGAGCAAGTTTGTGTTACAAAAATTAACAAATCGTGTATCCACAACCACAATTATGCTAGAAAAGCGTTCTAGTATGCTATTAGCAAGTATCAGTTCTAAATTTCTGATATTCGCTGAGAAATAAGAAATAGAAAATGCCCATTTTCACGGTGCGTCCCCTTAACTAGTAGCGTTAATTAGAACTAAGCGAAAACTTGGACAAAAGAAACAGCACTCATATATTTTGGTTAGTTGGAACAAAGAAAGCTCAACAGCGTTGTAATTTGTGTGCTCTTCTTGTATACTTGTGTTCAGTTAAATTAAACTATATTCTTTTAGCGAGAAATTAGTTTTAATCAAAAATAAATAAGTACTTCTATTCAACTATTAACAAATTCGTTCATTTAATATAATAACATTTAAAATCATAAAATAAAAAGAAGATAAAATCCTAAAGTAATACCTAAAAAGGCAAAGACGTTTACCCTATACCCTATTCACTTTGTAGCCTCATAAGCCATACTCGTAACTGTATTTTACAATAAATCCGTTGATTTCCTCAATAAATATCTGTTTTCGAGCTAAATCGTAGCGTGTGACGTAAAATTTTATCCTAAACTCGACTTTACGACAGCTTTAAAAGAAATGTTCTACATATCCTTGAGTTGCTTACAACCCGAAATTTACATGTATCATTCGATGCGAACTTTGACGCAAGCAATTTGTTTTTAGGACTGAAGTAAAACGTACTTGTTTGCTTGTTTTTCGTCAGATTATTTAAGGGGACGCACCGTGAAAATGGGCATTTTCTATTTCTTATTTCTCAGCGAATATCAGAAATTTAGAACTGATACTTGCTAATAGCATACTAGAACGCTTTTCTAGCATAATTGTGGTTGTGGATACATGATTAGTTAATTTTTGTAACACAAACTTGGTCGTCAAAAACACCTCTACCAAAGCATATATGGTCTAATTTCTCACAAACGAGAAGGACTTCAGCTTTAAAACTTTTTATGCAGATGAGTAATTATGTAATCTTCAAAATTGTGGTTCAAATTTTTTTTTGTTGCTTTAGTTTTAATTTTATAGCTATTTTTCTATAATTGATCAGTTTTGCGTGGCTTTAGATTTCAGTCATATAAGCCCTTTTACCTTCCTGAAAATTATTGTAATTGCCGTCTCGCTTTTTCGCGAGTGTATTTAAATAAACTGTTCTTGTTGCACAGATTTTTGACAGTTATACATCAAATTGTCAGATGGCCGATGGGCCTCGCGGAGCAAGGACGCGTCGCTCTTCACAAAAAAAATGACATTTGATTTCGTAAAATTATTGTCACAGTTTAAAATAATATCTCGAATATATATATGGGTCGAACCGTCTGTAAACAAACGTGCGAGTAACTTTCTTACACTGTGTCACTTGTCATAATGTCAAAGGAAGTGTCAAAGTATAGCTTGGCATAGATTGATTACCTGACAGACATGGTCGTCATAGATTTTTTTTCATACAAGTACCGTACATACAATATCGATTTATAATATTTTAGTTTTATTTAATTACCAGTTTTGTGGCAATAAATTAATTTAAAAATAGCCAAAGAAACTTATCTATAGATACTCTTCGGATTTGTTTACTTTTATATTTCGAGAAATATACACGTAGGTACATACTGTACCACTGACTGACTGGCTGACTGATTGATATGGTTTTTTGACCTGCGCCGTGCTGATAGCCATAAGGAGTGAAGCTCACTTGCTTGGTGGGGGAGCAGAGAAAGAAGGGGGGGGGGGGAGGCTTTCTGCTTATCCCTCTAAACAAGCAACCAAGTGAAGCTTGAGGCCTATGGCAGAGGTCACCTACAAGGCCGTAGGCCGAGCCACTCCCACCACGTGCTTCGTCGTTCTTTTTTTTGCAAACCAAGATGGCCGCCGAAAGCATATTTTTGGAATCCAGGATGGCGTCTGGGCTTTAGATAATCAAACGTTTTTCGTTAGTAACGTCTCACTGGGACTTTGTAGGAGTCTGATTTTTGCATGAGGGGGTAAAGCACCCTGCGGAACTCGAAACTGGATTCAGATTTTGGATCCAAAATGGCCGACCACACATTTTTCTTGTTTTCTTAAGTAATTGGAGCTTTTATCCATTTTATGAACTGAAAAAATATCTTAGCCTACCTCAACAGCTGCACGAAAAACCGCGGGCTGCTTGCAGCTTGCGCAAGGCCTAAAGAGCTAGTACATTTGTTAAAATTGATATAAAATATCGATGAATAAGTATAAAATATCGTTAGTCTATATACTATATTTGTGGCCTTAAAAAACCATAACAATATCGATAGGACTATTGATAATATTGATTACTGATAGTTTACAATAATATCGATGACAAGTAAAACTATCGACAGTTTTTAGGGTTCCGTTTTAAACAAGGAACCCTTATAGTTTCATCATGTCTGTCTATTTGTCTGTCATCCGACGTTTTTTATTCAGAGACTATAAGTACTAAAAAAAGCTATAATTTGGCATGGGTATATTAATCATGCCAAAAAACAGTGAAGTAAAATAGGGAAAATTTTATACCTTTATATGAGCAATTCTTGTATATGTATTTATTTATAAATTTCTATGATCTCGAAAACTGCTCAACGATTTCGCTGAAAATTGGTATATGGGGGTTTTTGGGGGTAAACAATCGATCTAGATTAGTCTTATGTTTGGGAAAACGCGTGTTTTAGAGTTTCTTTCTACGTAGAATATGGTCGCTAATTTCGTCGCGCCGGCCGCCATCCGCTTAGCTCAGCGGTTAAGGATACTGTCTGCTAGAAAGAGTGTTATGGGTTCGAATCCCACTCGGTGACTTACTTTTGTTTTTTTTATGTTCAAGTTTATTTATAATTTTTTATTTCGTACTGTTTTAAGACAAGTTTTAAAAAATAAAGTTAATGTTTGAGATGAAACCGACCGAGCAAAGCTCGGTCACCCAGGTACTATAATATTGTAGCCCCCATGAAAGTTTTTTTTCGACTAACCCATCGTGTAGGGTATCGTTAAATAGGTCTTTCAAAATATTTTGAGCTTGTTAACACCATTTTTTATTTAAGAATCCGTTTCTAGAATATTTGTATTTAATAAAAGTTAAAATAAAACTATCAAACCTAATAAGGGTTAACGAATTAAAAAAATTATAAAATGAAAATAAAATAAGTTTTTAGACGTTTTTGGTGGCGTAGACTTGGCTTCGCCGGACGATTTTACCATTTGGGTACAGAACCCTAAAAAGATAAAAGATCTAGTTTAACTTTAAAAATTGGGTAAAAATAAAGGACTGAATCACCCTTTCTTGGCACTTGTTTAAAATTTTGCCCGTCGTTTACAGTAGCACAACTGTACTATAGACAAATCTGAATACATAAGATTGTTCTCCTAGCATTTACACTACATAGACACTCCGCAAATTCGACGTCAGTTTAAAATAAATGTAGTGCCCACAGTAGTGCCAATATACAACGTGGAAGGGATATACCCGTAATAAATTGAACCACGGGCTACACTAGACCACTAACTATAATCAAATAAAAATCACAACCAAAAACTAAAAAAATTTTGCATTTCCATACAAAAGTGTGCAGCCGCCTAGAAAATTTGTATGAGAATGTCAAATTCGGTTCTTTTTTACTGTTATTTTATAATTATAATAGAGTGATCTAGTATAGCCTGTGGTTCGATTTATTACGGGTATGTCCCTTCCATGCTGTATATTATCTAATTATTTTTTCAACACACTTGCTCGTAAAGTGGCTCTAATTTCATCGGTTTTAGATATATAAAGTAGGTCATAAAACATGCATAAACATATTAAAAATTACTAAAAACGGCCACTTTTGACACTTTTTGTAAAGGTTTCTAAAGCTGATAGTATTTCAATGACTTTCGAGGTTCTAATGAAACTTAAGGATACTAGCTTAAAAGTTTTGCGAGGATTTCTGATAATCTTACTTACAGAAAGATAAATTATTTTTTCTGTATTTTCAAGGTCGCTAGCGCTGGTAGCAACCTTAAAATAAAAATCAGTTTAGATATAAGTGTATTGAAAAACGTCGTGCGATATACGTGTGTATATTAGTTAAAACACTTTCAGCTCTATTACGCCCTCGCTTTCGGCTCGGGCTGGAAAATCATCACACATAAAACTTATATCATAACGTACAACTATTTTGCAATTTTAAAAATATTACTTACTTTAATATAAATAATTGAATAATGCAGCTCTTTTTATATAGTTACTTATTTACCCCCTTAGTAATTTAGTACATACATGCTGACTTTTCATTGATTTTGGAAAAAAATCTATTGTAAATAAATTCCTCTATCCATCCATATACTTAATTCAAATTTGTATATGACATAAGACAAAAAAATCGAGACCACGTAGTTACGCCCGATCAAAAACTACCGCATGACCTCGATGATCTCCGGCCGGCCGGACGGAGGCGGTGCCTGGTGGTACTTCTAATTGATCTTACGATTTTACTTTGTTTTTGAATTTTTATTTCGACTAGCTAATTAGTTTTACTAACGACCCTTATAAAGTGGCCCTTAGCTTCAAAAACAATAAAAAATCACTGTGTATATTTTAAAATTTAAATAAACTATTTTTGTTTTTTCTAAAGGCTGACCGGTAGACAAAGCATCAGCATTAAGTCCTTGTACGGACATGACCTTATTCAATTCTTTACAAAAACATAATATGTTACAAAAATGTAAACATATTACATTTATTTCATTACGTCATGTCTTCCATACTGTAACCTCTATATATTTTTAACTCTATCTGCATTGCGTTTAGACATTACTACAAACCTAGCGGAAAAGAACGGACAACTTTTGAATCAATTTTGACAGATTTTGAAAAATAAAAACGTAGAGCCAAGCCTTAAGCTTTCATAGCTTTCTACTACTTGTTTGTTTGCCGTGTGGTTCCGGCAGAGTAGAATAGGGCCACTCCAAGACCTCCCGTGGCTGTCTTAGAAGGCGACTTAGGGAATACAAGCTAAACAAAGCTTATAAACATCAATGTTTCTCCAAGCCGTCTGGCCAGCAAGGAGAGTGTAGGCCAAGACCTCTGGTAGCTCTGGCCAAGTTTGGCTCGGGTAGTACTGAGAGGGTCGTGCTTCTACAGTAGATACAAAAAGACCTGATGATAATGATGATGACTTTTTTGTTATAATAACAATCGGGGTTTTGGGATATTAAGTTCACCTATTGTAGGACGGGTACCTATACCTACTTATTCCAGCATATAAGAGTTCTATTCCCGACCAAACTAGTAGTTAACTACACTACACTTTTCCATACAAATGTAGTCTATGTTTTATTTCGGCACGACGCTTTATTTCGAATGTCGTTTTGAAATAAAACGTATATAACATAACGTATATTTAAAAAAAATGATTTTGCACATGTCTAGGCATATAACTGGGTTTTCACACTCAAAATATGAACTTGAAATAGAATATAGTGTGTTATATCATTTTTGACCATTGGTACAGAAAACTTCTACATAAGTACTTATATTTTCTTTCCAGTTCATAATTTTATTGCTGAAAACAATTATAACACTAGATAATTGGGTTGTCAAGTAATTTTAAAAAAGATCTGATTTGCAATCCTTTTCGAGGAATAGCCTCTAGGAGAAGCTTTCCCTAATCAGATTTTAAAATAAGGTCTTACTTATTTAGTTATTTGCAGAAATCCCATTGACCTTCATTGTCAAGCAAGGTCAAGCATATTTGAGGATGTGATGTCACAATGAAGATTTTTTTCAGTAATGTTGGTAATTTCCACTTTCAGTACTGTACTGAAGTGACATTTTTGAAACGCGTTGTCACCTAAACGACTGGTCTCTCCATACAAAAACCGTTCGTTTAGTGACTTCACGTTTCAAAAATGGCACCACTGTATTATATGTCACTGTCACTATCATCTACCAACACAACAACTTAACAACAATCAACTTAACGACAATAATTTAAACAATAGACATTGTCAGTTGACAGATGTCATTGTTTTCCTTACTACAGGCATAGGAAAAATTTAAGTTTCGATTGATGTGCGTCGTCACTTCCGGTGTAATTTTTAAAATTAAATATAAAAATCCTGATAATACGTAGATGTTTTTTATTCAATTTAGTTTCTTAAAATTGACTATATTTTCGATTAAAGGCACCTTTAACACTTTTATATAATTTAGGTAACTACCCAATTGCCATTTCTTTTAAATTACAATTTTTTACCGATATCTGATCATGTGGTTTAAAAATAAAACGTAGACTACGTTTTTATGGAAAAGTCTAACGTACAAAGGGGATTCTTAAGACTTTTTGTGTGGTATTGTATATTTTACCACAAACCATAATATACAAAATGGTAAAACCACAATAAGACAGATTTCTTTGTAACGTGTAAATCATGCGAGATAAAATTAGAACTTTTTTTTTGCTGTTTCTCTTTCACTTTTTTCCCTAACGGAACGAGAAGAATAATTAAAATTCAAAAAAACATAACTACTAATGATTTCAATACCTCTCTCTATGAATATCTAATGTTAGGTACCTACATCTGAATACATAAGCCCCATCAAGTAAACCGCTTCCTTCCATATATTTTTAATGAAGTATAGGGCAGATTAGGGCGGAGCGGTCTCATTGTTGCGAGCCTGATTTCTGTGGAATACGGCCAGGAGTGCCTTTTTAAAACGATAATTCACTGAACTAATTATTTTTCATACTAAACATCAAAACTAATTGTATAGTGACTCCTTAAACGTGCCTATACGAGGCCTTAGACAACGCCGTAAAAGTGGCAACCTTCTGGAGGGAAAAAAATCTGGAGCCTTCGACACGAGAAGAAGAAGTGACTTCACATACGTTGCCCGCCGCTGTATGCTGACATGGCAGATCTGTTTATCAGTTTGATGTCGCCATATTTTTACTTGTTGTAGACCGTCAAAACCCGGTAAATGTATTGCATTTGCAACTCGGGTTGCAAGTTGTTCAGTATAATAGACTAAACTTGCCCTAATAATATTTGTATTTCATTATGTACGGTTTTTATATATTTCATTAGTTACATTGGTTCGGTACGCATATACGTAGGGTAAGTACGTACGTATGGTCCAAGGGTGTTTTTTTTTATGTTTTGCGTCCCGCCCAAATATGCTGCTTGAACAGACGTTAAGCAGGTCTTAGACGGAATTATCTTCCGAACAATAAGCTATAGTATCAAGTTAATATCGAGGCTGGAGCTCTCCAAATTGGCTTTCCGGTAAAGGTAAAGTAAAGGCTTCCCTTTGTGATCGAATCCTTGCGGAAATCGGAAATTTTAATGAACTGGTGACTCTCAAATTGTCAATCTAAGGATGTTGTTGTATGGCTGGGTTCTGTTTATTTTTTTCTTTTTAACCAACCAGGGTAAAGAATTTGAATAAGTACTTTTTTCGGCCCTGGATACGAGTCCATCTACGATTTTTATTTTTATTTCTATCAAGTTTCCGTCAAAGATTGGTTTGGATCCTTTGATTGCTTTAAGGGAACTCTTGGCGACAGATACGAGTCGACTTTCTTTAATAGTCGATTGAGTGGTGAAGGCGTCTAAAGACGACCTTAGTCCGCGTAATAAATATTACTACAGTATAACTTTGTCCACTTTTACTTTTTTACATATTGTTTGCAAACATGAATATTTACCTATAACAGCAAACTACATCAATTTTACATTATAAAGTTCACTAAAATCTATTTGCAAATAATTGTTTAAAACTTATGAGATTTTCTCGCATGGAAGGGTCAGGTAATTTATAATTTCTCATACCGTTTTAATTTAACTACATGTTCATGAGTTCTGGA
The DNA here is from genome assembly GCA_963555685.1 of Acrobasis consociella. Taxonomy (NCBI): domain Eukaryota; kingdom Metazoa; phylum Arthropoda; class Insecta; order Lepidoptera; family Pyralidae; genus Acrobasis; species Acrobasis consociella. The sequence goes on from OY743118.1 coordinate 5,282,033, forward strand.
GGGTAAGCGATTATACTAAACTGAGATTAATTTGAGTTTCAGCGACCCTTTATGGTTTATATTATTACAGAAACTGATGGCGGCATCACCCGCGTAGTATAATTTTAGCCAATACTAAGGGATCCTCAATTTTTCTCGGGCTAAATGTATTATTTGTGGTAATGCAGGTAATAAGCTATCTACTTGCCAAAGTTCATTTCAATCCAGTCGGTCGTTTTTGTGTGAAAGCGAATAACACACCCATATAATATCTACACAAACTTTCGCATTTATATTATTAAGAATAATAGATTAAAAGGCACGGTTAAAGTTTTTTACAAATAAAACCTTCCATATCTCAGACCCTATAAAGTCTTTACAATGTGGAAGGAACACCCGTAAGTAATCGAACCATGGGCTATACTAGATCACTAAAGTATTTTGACAATAAAATAACATTCAAATAACAAAAAGAAAACGACATTCTCATACAAATTGCCAAGGCTGCTGCACACTTTCGTATGTAAATGCCGAATTTCTTTATTAATTTTTGACTGATATATTTTTTTTTTATACAGGGTGTAAATCTGTAACCTTGCCATATTCTCAGACGTACCTATACCGATCACACTGAACAACTTTCCCAAAGGAATGTAGGCCGAAATATTAAAAAAAATTGGACTACCCATACTAAATCGATCAGCTGATTAGCAATTTTGAAAGGGTGAACAATTTTTTTTTTCATATTTCGACCTATGTTTCTTAGGGAAAGTTGTTCAGTATGATCGGTATAAGTACGTCTGAGAATATGGCAAGGTTACAGATTTACAGCCTGTATAGGGACAAATTACACTGATTAAGCTAACCCCAAAGTAAGTTCGAGACTTGTGTTATGGGATACAAACTCAATGATACTATATTTTATAACAAATACATATATAGATAAACATCCAAGACCCAATTCAAATTGAAAAAGCCCATTTTCTAACTTGCCCTGACCGGGAATCGAACCCGGAACCTCTGGGTGGCGGACTAGCATGGTGACCACTGCGCCACGGAGGTCGTCAAATTCATTATATTATAGTGATAGTATAGTCAGTATATTATATACTAGTTTAGCCCGTGGTTCGATTTATTACGGGTTCTTTTCCCTTCCACGTTGTATGTATATCTTTCTATACTATATTGACCATCAGCAACAAAGGTACCTATCTCAAATTCTTTAATCAATGTACAGAGAATCAAAAATGCAGATTCTAATGTCAGTCATCACCTAATGTCTCTACGTTCTTCGTATCTTTCTGTGCCATCGAGCTTGGCTTCATCATATAACTTGTTCTCTGACATTTCACAACGTTCTTATCATTTTGAAGATGTATTTTCGCAAGATTGTCTTTCTGTACACGGTATTTACCAAGAGTTCTGAATTTGCATGAACGACGTAAGATAAATTACAGACTTATCTCTTGCCGCGTATAGCTGTTTCTCAGTGGATGACACTATTACCATAATAGTATGTTTAGATCCTTGTATCCTTTTACATTCGCTTCAAACCCTCTTTACATACATACATACATACTATCACGTCTTTATCCCTAATGGGGCAGACAGAGCATTTTGGGTCTTGCGGTTCTATGCAGAGCCCAGGGCCGCAAGACCCAAAAGCCACTTTTAGCGTCATGCTGGGCGAGAAGATGGAAAAGCAATCAATACAGTGATGGGTTGCTAGCCGTGCAAATCATGTTAACAGGCGATGCGGCCGCATCGCCTGTTAACATGATTTGAATTTTTGCCCATTCCCTCGATCGGCTTTTACGATCTGCGTGGGAAGAGAAGCAGCTGGTACATTCTAAGTTTTTTTTATTTCTCCCAGACCAGCATTGGAAACCCTCTTTCTTCCTTACATTTTCCCATTTATCAATATAGGGTCGGTAGAAAATGTCTTTTCTTTCCAATGTATTCCTCTACTAAGATGCAGGCTGCTCTAGATCAGTCATTTTGGAAATCCATGGAAGAAGCCTATGCCCAGCAGTGGACGTTATGCGGCTAAAATGATGATGACGATGATGATGATCACTCTACCGAATCATACTTTCATCTTCTCCTAAGAAGATGTATTGCAAACTATGATAAAGTTAGAGACATGTGTTTTCGAGCCGCGACCCGTTCACCCACCAGCTAAGCCCACCAGTGGGTCCACGGGAATATCTGTTTACCCATGCACCCACTGCATTATAGCGGGAAAATATCGATATCAATAGAGAACGCGCACTTGAGCCAATTTTAAGAAAATGAACAGCACCATTTCATCCAAAAAAGGCTAAAATTAACAGTTTAATTCATCAATTTCTGCAATAAATAATTCTTGGTATAAAACGGTAAATATATGAGTGTTCATGCAAATCAGAGTCGTCCATTAAGACGATACCTCCGCAAAAACGGTTGTGTTGAGTCTAATTTATCTCGCAAAGTATTTGAAATATAAATTTGAAATTTAAGGATATGATTTTTTACTCTTTTCTTAGTTTATTGATAAGATGAAAACATGATTGAAAAGAAAAATCTCGATAGAAATATTTTTCGAAATATGGTCTTACTTAGCAAACTTGTCAATATTATCGCTCGAATAGGACGACTTAAAAGAAACCGTTTGAACTATAAGTAAGATTTTCAGACATTTTTAATAATAACAAGATGAAATTTTGATTGATCATTTAATTTTGCCGTAAATTATTAATAAAGGTTTTGGCGGTTACGACCTATTCGTTCATGTGGATTGGAACCCCAATTGAACACACCCTCCGTATACCTTTCTCGGCCCCACGCGCGTCAACTCGCCGAGCGCTATCTCTTGCCACAGCTTGCTCAGTCTGCGTATGGATTCCTTGGACGTAAGACCTGTGCCAGTCGTCCGCACATCCCAACGTTTCGAATGATCGATCTTTTATTTGTAAAAATTAAGTTTTAGGCCCAACGCAGACGACAGACTAATCCGAGCCGCACTTTTTGGTCTGTGAAAATAGAACCCTATTTTCAATTACTGTTTTACATTGTGATTGTGTACATAAGTATAATAATAATAGGTAAAATAGAAAACGGGAACGGAAAAGCAAGCATGATGAGACAAAAATTTAATAGATGGTAAGTACTTACCTACCTCAATGTTTCTAAATAAGTGGCTTATATTGATAAAATATGTAAAGTTTGTAAGAAAGGGAGTAGGTATGTCAATAAGTGCCTACCAATCTTACTGACTACTCAAAATATAGGTACCTACTAGGTATAAGTTGTATCATACTGAGATGGCACCGTACTGTCCTACTTTCAAACCATAATTACCTACTTATGTTATTTTCATACGTATCTACCTTTTTGTCTAATTCTACTGTTACAAGTTACAACTTATTCTACCCAACTAACATTTTGGATAATATGCACCTACCGAATAACTTCGAAGTAAATCCGCTAATATAAAAGTACTACTGTTTTCAGGCCAAAAAAAAATCCTCTTTTATCAGAGTTTGATGACTTTTTGTCCGCGTCGATCGTCGCCGCCGCAAGAAGAACAAGGAGGTGTAATTGAAATGGAGTCGGATTTACAAATTATGGATCTGGACAATCAAAATATTTCGTCAGGATCACTACAGGTGGAATGGAAAGGTGTGTATTTTAAATAGAACTTAATAGAATACATACTTTCAAATATGACAATATTTTAAGTTATTTTTTAATCTCGTAAACGGGCATTTCGCCTGGTCGCAGATAGACGGACGGACGGACAGACAGACAGTAAGAGGGGTGTTATAAGTTTGATGCCGATGTCTGTTTGTCTGTGACATCGAAGTTCTTTCAGTATTGCGGTCTGAATTTACCTTTATCTATATAGTTTTGCATATGTATACCTAATAGCATGAAATAAAAATTACAACATGGTATTTGTTTCAGGATGAATTTAATGAAAATATTTCTGGACATCGTATAGTGAACATCAAGTACTTCTTTAAAGAATTAAAGAAAATAGCCACCAGTCGCTTTGTGATTGTGGGTTAAATACCATCAATATTGTATCAGAAAAATGTACGGGAATAACATCAAATTGCTTTTTATCATGCTCCATTTGCAACGAACAATTTACAATAAAGAATACATTGGAGGATGTTAGTAAAGATGGAGTAGCAGGAGCTATGGTAGCAGGTTGTGGTCACCCCCAACTCAAACAAATTAGTGCCTGCCTCCTTAGATATACCAATTATGTCTGAGCGCATTTACAACCGTGCACATGACAAAATATGCGAAAACTGGGGGACCACAGCTTAGGACGAAATGAAAAAAGCTGGACAAAGAGAAAAAGCTGCTGCGATTGAAGAGGGTAAAATAGATAAAAATGGCAATGCCATAATTGATGTTATACTGGATGGTTGCTGGTGAAAGAGACTCTTGAGAGAAATTACTCCGCTCTGTCTGGTGCTGCAACTATGATAGGGAGGCGATTTACACAAGTGCTCTTTATGTGTGTGAAAAATAAATACTGCTGTATTGGGCAATAAATATTTTTCTGATTCTTTGAACATAATGTAATCTTATTAGCAGTTGATTGTCCAGTTCAAACTTTATCAAGATTATTATATTACTTAGGATGTTTTTTATTTTTATGTTTAATACATCAGTCTCATCGTATAATCAAAAGATATCAATTATTATTGTTATTATGCTATTTTTATTGTATATGTTTAGCAATAAATCTATGAAAAATTGTTTTATATTTTTATTTTGTACACCTATATATATAAATACATTGAAACTATTTTACGAAATATACTGAATATTTTTCTTTTACATATTCCATACCTATGTTTTAATGTGTGTAATTTTCCCCAAAGACCTTATCATTGTATCGAAATATAAGGTCTAACAAAATATACTGAAACTATTTGAAAGGTAGGTCCAGTCCGTGATACTGAACAACTTTCCCCAAGGAACACATAGCGAAATATAAAAAATATGTTTTTCATATATCACCCACCTTTGACTGCTATGTGCCTCGCCGCTCTACCCGACACATCAGCTGTATGCAGCAAAGGACGTCTACACACGCTACGATTACACTCATTCACAAACAATCACATGTTGTCCTAGTAGTCATTAGGTAGTCATATGTAATTAAATCAATTCACAACACACTTTGAATTAAGTACCTAAGAAATTAAGATTATTTTTATTATTTCGACAAGTATCTTTACAATGTGCAAACAATTAATAACGACATTATTCACAACAGTAAAACACATTCCAAATTAATATTTTGATACAGTCAAAAATATTCAAACATCTCATGCGATAGTTATTAATAAGAAAAATCTAATTTACACTAAACTCGCATATTTTGGAGACTGAACTACCTATTCACTAGAGCAACAAAAGTCAACTGATGTTATTAGTCGGTCTTGTTTCTTGCTATAATAAGTAAAAACATGTTATTCACATGAGGCGGTATTTCTTTGAATATGACAACAAAGGATTTTGTAGTAAAAATTCACCGGTTAAATTTTTGCCGGCTTTTATGATGTTTTGTTTGTTTCTTTTGTCGGCATTTCACTTACAAAAATACTGTTCACAACAAGCAAAAAATGTGCAATAAAATTTAAGTTAGCTCGTGCCTGCGGCGAGAACAAAAGGGGCCATAAATGTTAACCGTGGGAACGCTAACTAAAAACAAATAAACAACAAAAAAACTTTCCAAGGTCTGGTCAGTTTTGAGTTGGAACTGATGCAAATAGCATCGTGCGTACGTTTTCTTTATGCCAAATTATAGGCAGTTATTCAAAAATACCTAGTCATATTGTGTGTAATTAAAACGCCAGCCTAGATACTTTTACATCAACCTTAGGTGACTTGCGCCATTTTATTTATTTTCTTATTGTTTTAATAACTTCATGCATCATGTAATAGACGCGGGTCTACTTGAGGTTTAATAGGGTACAGAATAAATACTAGTTGCCTTAGGCAAGTGATATCAAAAATAATAAATCACTCGACTAATTTGATGAATTTGTTTTGTGACTGTAATTGTGTTGTGAAGTCGTGCCATAAAGTTCGAGTGATGTCGCGGCCTCGCGCCATTTAGCTACGTTTGTGGCTGCCTTTAGGTATTGCGGCGATGAGCGGACGGCGCGGCATGTGCGGTCGAAGGTCAGTGTATGTAAAAAATAAACTTCATATTTCACTATATTTTTCTTGAGAAAATTTGTTTAGTATCACGGTCTGAGCCTACTGTTAAAATAGTTTCAGTATATTTTGTTAGACCTTATATATAAAGAACAATATTTTCTGATCAGCCGACCGGTCAATTTGTAACTATATTTATATATTTTGTCTTTTGATTTCTTGGCGAAAGCAACATAAAAGTTGTTAACTTTATTGTATGAAAAAAATACCATACATAAAGACCATAGTAACTAGATGACGTGACTACTTCGATTTGTTTGAGAACGTTATTTTTTTTCGTATTTCAATATACATGTACTGCTATAAGTTGTTCAAATTGATGGACCGAATCACCTCTTTTAACATATTTGTATCTACTGAATTAAAAATATTATTGTAAACATATCTGTCTGCTATCTCCATACGTTCTAAGCTCCCGAGTTCATGAACATGTTCTCGGCAGTGCGCGTAAATATAATATCAAGGAAAGCGCCCCCTCGCGCAATCGACACGATACGTCTAGCTCCGCCCACAAATGAGGTACATAATTTTTGTGGTATCGTCTTAAAGGTAACAATGCCGCTTTGAGCCGCAACAATAGTTCGGTCCTGCTGAACTGAATACATTGCGCTGTGATGAAACATGGGAAGATACAGCTTAATTTCAGTTAAGGGTTTTTAGAAGTGCTGGCTTGACGTTCTTAAGAAAGATATGCGTACCAATCGTCTTACAACCAAGGATGCTCAAGAACTTTTTCTGTGTTATGCTACTTGTCTGCGGTAATATTAACATGTGTTCGGTCTTGCTAAACTGAATACAATGCGCAGTGATGAAACGGGAAGATACAGCTTAATTTCAGTTAAGGGTTTTTTAGAAGTGCTGCCTTGACGTCATCAAGGAAGATATGCGTACCAATCGTCTTACAACCAAGGATGCTCTTTTTCTGAGTCATACTACTTGTCTGCTGAAATCTTACGTAGTAAAAAAAAATTCTATGTCTATGGCTGAAATACTAACATGTGTAATACTTACCTTGAGGATGGAACCTTATTATCTATATAAATAAAAATGTTGCTAAGCGCAAAACTCGAGAACGGCTGAACCGATTTGGCTGTTTTTTTTTTTTTGTTGTTTTTAATAAAGTCTGAGGAAGGAACTTAAGAACGGGACAGGGAGCAAGAATGTAAACAGGCGGAACAAAGTTCGCCGGGACAGGTATTACTTGTATAATTTTGTCATAAATTTAATTATAAAAAAAAGTTATTTACTTAGGAAACTTGTAACATGTCTTCCCTTTTTATTTTCATCGTTGTGTTAACGGCTAAGTCAACTAGAGGTCCATTGTATGAGCCAACAGTAACGAAGCAGGAGTTCCGTGGCGCTGTGATTGCGCAAGGCAAATATATTAAGTTGCCTAAGGTCCAATACAGACGGTATTGTTGAACTTTAGTTTGGTAGTTATTTAGTGTTCTTGCTTTTGACCTACTTCACAGGAGGTTTTAAATTGTGCGGTAAACAGGGGCAAATAGAGCATTTCGGACCTTCCAACTCAAAGCAGATAGAGCCAGGGTTTGCTAGCCATATAGATTCGCAGTAATGCCAACCCTTAATCGGTTATACGATCTGCGCGGGAAGAGAGGCAGCTGGTACGTTCTATTTTTTTTTCTTTTCTCCCAGACTCGCATAGGAGAAATAAGATATGTATGTACATATGTAACCGCGACTTCGTACATATATAATAATCAGACCTAAGGGATGGACTACATCTGTCAGTACTGAACAGCACTTTCGCATGCTAATATCCTTGTCTGTCTTATCCATTTGCTAGAGCGAGAGAAGGCGACGGTTCTAGATTGTTCTATCTCATCGTATTTTTCTTCGGAAATCAACAAAACTTAGTGTAAAGATTTGCGCAGAGGATAAAAACCTTCCTGTAAATTTAACAGGAAACATGTAGTTTGTTTGTTTTTCATATGTATACAAGAGGCCAACACTGGCGTCAAATTTTTAATCTACCTAAAAGCTTCGACGTTTGACGACTGCCATACAATGATGACAGATGGAACCTACGGCTTTTAACTGCCTTCTTCTTCTTATCGTGTGTGTTAGTGACTAACACTAGTGTCAGAGTTTTTGAACCGCCTTCAAGGCCTCTGACATGGTTTTAGGTAGGTGCCCTCTGAAGCACGGATCATCTTATTTATCAGACAACCAGGTGATCAGCCTACAATGTCCTAACCAAACTAGGACAACAACACAAAGTCGTTGCCCCCGCCGGGAATCGAATCGCGACCTCCGGGTATGAGCCGAACGCTCTAACCACTACACCACGGAGGCAGTGTTTTAACTGCCTTCCGAAGCACGAATGAGCTCAAACCTTTTTGTCTCTTGTCAACCATCCAAGTGCGAACCAAGCCCAGTCTCACTTAACTTGCGAAAGCGCTAGCTATGCGCACTTCCGCCAGGCCACCAAGCGGAAACAAGTATTGTGTGATCTTCAATTTGATTCGGATAACGTGAAATGAAATCGTGCGTGGAAGGCCTTGGTAGTAGGATGGCTTACCGCACTTCCGGCGTTTGCACTTTACTGAGCCTTTCCCTGGAGCCACTTTACAAACGAAGGGTTCAGTGATTTTATCGCTTGTAACTGCGTAGATATATATGTACGTATATATTTTTATTTTATTTATTTAAATATAAATATATATGGACAAATTACACTGATTGAGCTAGCCCCAAATTAAGTTCGAGACTTGTGTTATGGGATTCTAACTCAACGATACTATATTTTATAACAAATACATAAATAGATAAACATCCAAGACCCAGGACAATTTGAAAAAGGCCATTTTCAAACTTGCCCTGACCGGGAATCGAACCCTGGGTGGCGGACTAGCATGGCGACCACTACGCCACGGAGGTCGTCATTTATTTATTAATCGAGATACCTGGGCCGGCCCTCTACCATAGAGTTTTATAATATAACTGAAACCCTTTATATACCTTTATCTTAATTTTTCTCTTGACCTCGAAGTAATATTAACATGAAAATGTATATTGAGTTTCATTATAAAAATCATATTTATAAACTCCCATGCTGGTCTGGGAGAAACGAAAAAACTTAGAATGTACCAGCTGCTTCTCTTCCCGCGCAGATCGTAAAAGCCGATCGAGATGCGGCTAGCAACCCGTCACTGTATTGATTGCTTTTCCATCTTCTCGCCCACCATGACGCTAAAAGTGGCTTTTGAGTCTTGCGGCCCTAGGCTCTACATAGAGCCGCAAGACCCAAAATGCTCTGTCTGCCCCATTAGGGATAAAGACGTGATAGTATGATAGTATAAACTTTAGATTATAATCGTTTTGGAAATCCTCGGGGGAGACGTATGTCCAGCAATAGACTTCCTTTGGCTGATATGATGAATATTTTGATGAGCTATTGGACCGATAGGCCATTTCTACTGGTAGGTCTGTTGGGACTGACATTCCCAATAGTCCTACTAGTAGGTCTATTGGGACAAAAATCCCCAGTATTTCGACTGGTAGATTATACGTAGACTGGTAGACTGAGAACGCTCGTTTTAACGGACTAACGGCCATTTCATATTTACTCTGATTTTACCTCAGTACATTTATTGCTGTAAATATCGGAATATAATATGTTAATAAAATACAAGATTACGCTTATATCGCTTACATAACTACATAACGGAAGAAGAAATCAAAATTCTATCGCAGAAAAAAATTACTTGAAAACTTAATTTTTTTGTGATTGGATGAAGATTTTTTTAAAATTTTATTTTCATTTGTTTTGCTTAAATAATATACATATCTACCCATTCCAAATTACAGCTTTCTAGTACTTATACTTAGTCTTTAAAAGAAGCCGCAGACGGAAAGACTGACATACAGACAGACAGACAGACATGGCGAAACTATAAGGGTTTTTTGTTTACGATGGAACCCTAAAAACTGTAACCTATCCTAACCTATTCCAAATAAGATTTTCTGATGCAATTTCGGGCAAAGTAAAGTCACCAGTAAACAAAAGACTTTCCGCTTTTTTTTAATGTATGTGCCAAAACTTCTCTTCTTTAAAAACTTTTTCAGGAGTCCAGGATTTGTGACGTCATTACGCCCTTACGGGCCGCGGCATGCATTTCCGAGCCATTAGATCTGTATTCCAAGGCTATACCACTCTCGCTCTCAGCTCAACTCAAATTATGAAGAGTATAAATCCAAAACCCAAAAATTTACAAATACATACTTATGTACGTTTGCCGTGTGGTTTCCGGCAGAGTAGAATAGCAGAATAGGGCCACTCCAAGACCTCCCGTGGATGTTGTAGAAGGCGACTTAGGGAATACAAGCCAAACAAAGCTTATAAACATCAATGAGACCTCTCCAACCCGTCTGGTCAGCGTGGAGAGTGTAGGCCAAGACCTCTGGCAGCTCTGACCAAGTTTGGCTCGGGTAGTACAGAGAGGGTCGTGCTCCTGCAGTGGAGACAAAAAGATCAGATGATAATGATGACTTATGTACGGTCAGGCTTCAAAAATGGAATCACAATTTCTAATACAAATTAGTCTGACAGATTATGACTCCATTTTTGAATCATACGGTACATACATACTCATCATCATTTCAGCTAATAAATAGACCAAGAATAAAACCTAAAAAGCGGTGAAGGGACAGGTCTAGAGACCTATTCAGGCAGGATAAAAAAATAATAAAAGGGAGGTAGATTGTAGATAAGGTCTAGGCCCACAAAGTGTTGTAGCGCCGCAAGAACACGAAGGCCTTCCCCAAAATGTTGAACTTTAACTAACCAGAGGCGGCTTGCACAAAGATTTAGGTACAGAGAGAGGACTAGAGAAGACACCATCTATCACCGTTTTGTACCGTTTAATCCTACTAATTAAACGCATAAGTTTGTAAGTATGGATGGATGTTTGTTACTATTTTACGTAAAAACTACTGAATGACTACTGAAGTAACTAATCAGCGGATTTACGGCGGGAATTAGCCTTTAGTTAAATTGACTGAATGTGTCCTGTGTATTTATAGAACGCAGTTTCTGTACTTTTATTTATTTGGTTTTGGGTTCTGGTTCATTGTTTTTTATGAGACGCGTGTCTTTGCGCACTTTTGTCTTTTTAAGAGGGACACATTCCCATTTAACAGAGCCAACTTAGAATTCAAATTTAAAACAACATTACCTTAAACCTTTTAGCCTTAACCTCCTAAAAACACACTAAATTATGCATTCTCTAAATCCAGGGCCGAGTTTAGAGGTTTGGAGGCATCTGGGCAATAATGGGGTGGAGGCCCCTGGCCCCAAATTATTTTCAAAATAAAATGATAAATTTTGTTTCAGTCGAATTTTTCAATAAATAATTTATTGTGTAACTAAAGGTAAACACCAAAAAAATCTAAGGAAACTTTACTAGTATACTTACTAGTCGGAATCTGAAAGATTTTTTTTAAGTCACTATTGTGGGGTTTATGGAAGCCCCGGAGCTGTAACTCCAGTTGCCCTCCTCTAAATCCGACCCTGCCTAAATCCGGACTTCTAAACCGACGTGCACCTAAATGAAGTCAACCAATTTACCGGGAACTCAAACACTATTACCGAGATTATGGGATCAAACTGGCACTCGTGGTCGACAAGCTCATTCTAAACCAGCGAATTAGAAAAACATGGTTGGCTTGGTTAGCCTTTGTTAGCGAAACACACGCTTTTAGAAAAATTGAAAAACCTCAGTGTAACTAGATGTTTGAATTTGAAATTATTAAATATTCTTATCTACCTACTTGAATCGGACCGTCATAGATTGATGAGCACGCATTTTTAGATACTTAGTAAAATAGAGGATAAAAACCAATGCCGAAATAGAAGACCTAGTGGGGAGGATAAGAATCAATGTTGAAAAAGTGTTCGAGCTTTACTTTATGGGAGAAGTTACCTAAACCCTTCCAATGCGAGACTTTATATCATTTGTGTGCCAAATGAGCATTTTTTGTCGGAAATATCCGACGTACGCGGAATGGGCTCGACAATGTTAGTCGGATAAATGTGACGTTCGCAGTTAAAGGGTTAAAAGCGCACCGTCTTCGCTGGCTCGACACGTCGGATGAAAAGAAGAGGATGGGGGGGTGAAGAGAGCATACCATACCAGCCAGGGCCGGCCGATCGGTCGGAGGCCAGTGGGTATCGCTGGAGCGACGAAGTGATGGCGGACCTGCGCGAGCTTCAAGTTGGCGACAACTGGCAAGAGATAGCACAGGACCGAGAGCGCTGGCGTGCTCTTGTGCTGGAGGAAAAGACTCATCTTAGGTCGCTGAGCTAAGATAGTATCTAAGTACCTTAGTAAGTACTTTGTAAAATATCAAATAAGTACTTAAAACCTAGAGGTACTTATTTACATGATTTTTTCTCTTTATCTAGTCATATCTCCCTTGCTGGTCTGGGAGAAATGAAAAAACTTAGAATGTACCAGCTGCTTCTCTTCCCGCGCAGATCGTAAAAGCCGATCGAGGGAATGGGCGAAAATGCGAATCATGTTAACAGGCGATGCGGCTAGCAACCCATCACTGTATTGATTGCTTTTCTTCTTCTCGCCCACCATGACGCTAAAAGTGGCTTTTGGGTCTTGCGGCCCTGGGTTCTGCATAGAGCCGCAAGACCCAAAATGCTCTGTCTGCCCATTAGGGATAAAGACGTGATAGTATGTATGTATGTATGTATCTAGTCATATCATGCACACGGTCAACGTGATGTTTATTATACTTACGTTCTACTGGATTCTTGAGACACCAGAGAGTGACATAGTCAGCACTATATTTTTTTTAATACCAGACTCAAAATCCTGAGGAATGTGCTTAAACGAAGTCGCGGACAGCAGTTAGTACGTACTACGTACTAGGACTGAGGTAAGTACCTATCGAATAATATTTTCAAAAACTATCCATCTTTTTTGTCGACTCACTCCATGTAATTAAATAGGGAACGGAGATAATATTTTTTTAAACTCAGATTACGGGCGTCATTTTTATCTTTATTCATAAATTCATTTTTCTTAGCCGTCTACTGCGTGAGACGGCACGTATCCACGTAAGCCTCAGGCATATTTTTTTACAAACCGTCACCTCTTTAAATTGGTTTAATTTTCTAACATTCTTTGGCATTTTTTCTTTATCTACCAAATTGTACTCGTTATATAACGTGTCAGTACATATTTTTACGGTTCCAAATACCTATATCATATTTTTACAGTCGATTATAATGGGTCCCATACTTTGTGTCGAATGACGCTGAAGCGACGCACGTTGTGGCGAAAATATTTCAGCTTGGTACACTGGAGCGAAAACTTATTTCGTCTTATTATAAAACGCAGACTATCTTTGTTACTAGGTTTAAACCATTATCCGACCAAATCTACGTCTCATCTGAAAATGTCAACTTGATTTGGTCGGATAATGGTAAACCTAGTAACAAAGTTAGTCTGCGTTTTATAATAAGACTGATTGAGACGAAAGCTACCAAGTCGAAGGGCACCGAAAAGCATTATGGCGATTTTTTTTCTAATTACATATTATAATGCGAAATGAAACAGAAATTGTAGAAAATTGAAGATGTAGGTATGACTATTAATGTTACTGATGTACATTCCAATAATATTTATCAGGTAGTCTACACAACACAACACATATATTTTGGCTGGAAGAGATTGCATTTATAGCAATTAGTCCGCCTTTGTGCCTATATTGTTTCTTGCTGTTTTTGTAATTTTTGTGTGTTTATTATCATCAGAGATCGGATATTCCAGTGCATATTTACCTAAACTTCGAGGTAGTACGTAACTAGAGTGGTAATACCACCCTAAAAATTTTTTTTTTTGATATCTTGATTTAATAACCATGAATTAAGTATTATTGGATTTAACAGAAATAATAAACAGTCAGGTAGAAATTATTGATTAGAAGAATATTTATATTATTATAATTTAGAGATTTTATATTATATATTATTCCTAATTTAGAGTTCCTTATTAAAATTGTGTCAAATTAAAATATTCTTCAAATCAATAATTTGTACCTGACTATTTATTATTTCTGTAAAATCCAATATTTTTAAATCACGGTATCAAAAAAATATTTAATTTTTTAGAGGTGGTATTATCCACTCTAGAGAGGACTAGAGAAGACACCATCTATCACCGTTTTGTACCGTTTAATCCTACTAATTAAACGCATAAGTTTGTAAGTATGGATGGATGTTTGTTACTATTTTACGTAAAAACTACTGAATGACTACTGAAGTAACTAATCAGCGGATTTACGGCGGGAATTAGCCTTTAGTTAAATTGACTGAATGTGTCCTGTGTATTTATAGAACGCAGTTTCTGTACTTTTATTTATTTGGTTTTGGGTTCTGGTTCATTGTTTTTTATGAGACGCGTGTCTTTGCGCACTTTTGTCTTTTTAAGAGGGACACATTCCCATTTAACAGAGCCAACTTAGAATTCAAATTTAAAACAACATTACCTTAAACCTTTTAGCCTTAACCTCCTAAAAACACACTAAATTATGCATTCTCTAAATCCAGGGCCGAGTTTAGAGGTTTGGAGGCATCTGGGCAATAATGGGGTGGAGGCCCCTGGCCCCAAATTATTTTCAAAATAAAATGATAAATTTTGTTTCAGTCGAATTTTTCAATAAATAATTTATTGTGTAACTAAAGGTAAACACCAAAAAAATCTAAGGAAACTTTACTAGTATACTTACTAGTCGGAATCTGAAAGATTTTTTTTAAGTCACTATTGTGGGGTTTATGGAAGCCCCGGAGCTGTAACTCCAGTTGCCCTCCTCTAAATCCGACCCTGCCTAAATCCGGACTTCTAAACCGACGTGCACCTAAATGAAGTCAACCAATTTACCGGGAACTCAAACACTATTACCGAGATTATGGGATCAAACTGGCACTCGTGGTCGACAAGCTCATTCTAAACCAGCGAATTAGAAAAACATGGTTGGCTTGGTTAGCCTTTGTTAGCGAAACACACGCTTTTAGAAAAATTGAAAAACCTCAGTGTAACTAGATGTTTGAATTTGAAATTATTAAATATTCTTATCTACCTACTTGAATCGGACCGTCATAGATTGATGAGCACGCATTTTTAGATCTAAGTACTTAGTAAAATAGAGGATAAAAACCAATGCCGAAATAGAAGACCTAGTGGGGAGGATAAGAATCAATGTTGAAAAAGTGTTCGAGCTTTACTTTATGGGAGAAGTTACCTAAACCCTTCCAATGCGAGACTTTATATCATTTGTGTGCCAAATGAGCATTTTTTGTCGGAAATATCCGACGTACGCGGAATGGGCTCGACAATGTTAGTCGGATAAATGTGACGTTCGCAGTTAAAGGGTTAAAAGCGCACCGTCTTCGCTGGCTCGACACGTCGGATGAAAAGAAGAGGATGGGGGGGTGAAGAGAGCATACCATACCAGCCAGGGCCGGCCGATCGGTCGGAGGCCAGTGGGTATCGCTGGAGCGACGAAGTGATGGCGGACCTGCGCGAGCTTCAAGTTGGCGACAACTGGCAAGAGATAGCACAGGACCGAGAGCGCTGGCGTGCTCTTGTGCTGGAGGAAAAGACTCATCTTAGGTCGCTGAGCTAAGATAGTATCTAAGTACCTTAGTAAGTACTTTGTAAAATATCAAATAAGTACTTAAAACCTAGAGGTACTTATTTACATGATTTTTTCTCTTTATCTAGTCATATCTCCCTTGCTGGTCTGGGAGAAATGAAAAAACTTAGAATGTACCAGCTGCTTCTCTTCCCGCGCAGATCGTAAAAGCCGATCGAGGGAATGGGCGAAAATGCGAATCATGTTAACAGGCGATGCGGCTAGCAACCCATCACTGTATTGATTGCTTTTCTTCTTCTCGCCCACCATGACGCTAAAAGTGGCTTTTGGGTCTTGCGGCCCTGGGTTCTGCATAGAGCCGCAAGACCCAAAATGCTCTGTCTGCCCATTAGGGATAAAGACGTGATAGTATGTATGTATGTATGTATCTAGTCATATCATGCACACGGTCAACGTGATGTTTATTATACTTACGTTCTACTGGATTCTTGAGACACCAGAGAGTGACATAGTCAGCACTATATTTTTTTTAATACCAGACTCAAAATCCTGAGGAATGTGCTTAAACGAAGTCGCGGACAGCAGTTAGTACGTACTACGTACTAGGACTGAGGTAAGTACCTATCGAATAATATTTTCAAAAACTATCCATCTTTTTTGTCGACTCACTCCATGTAATTAAATAGGGAACGGAGATAATATTTTTTTAAACTCAGATTACGGGCGTCATTTTTATCTTTATTCATAAATTCATTTTTCTTAGCCGTCTACTGCGTGAGACGGCACGTATCCACGTAAGCCTCAGGCATATTTTTTTACAAACCGTCACCTCTTTAAATTGGTTTAATTTTCTAACATTCTTTGGCATTTTTTCTTTATCTACCAAATTGTACTCGTTATATAACGTGTCAGTACATATTTTTACGGTTCCAAATACCTATATCATATTTTTACAGTCGATTATAATGGGTCCCATACTTTGTGTCGAATGACGCTGAAGCGACGCACGTTGTGGCGAAAATATTTCAGCTTGGTACACTGGAGCGAAAACTTATTTCGTCTTATTATAAAACGCAGACTATCTTTGTTACTAGGTTTAAACCATTATCCGACCAAATCTACGTCTCATCTGAAAATGTCAACTTGATTTGGTCGGATAATGGTAAACCTAGTAACAAAGTTAGTCTGCGTTTTATAATAAGACTGATTGAGACGAAAGCTACCAAGTCGAAGGGCACCGAAAAGCATTATGGCGAATTTTTTTCTAATTACATATTATAATGCGAAATGAAACAGAAATTGTAGAAAATTGAAGATGTAGGTATGACTATTAATGTTACTGATGTACATTCCAATAATATTTATCAGGTAGTCTACACAACACAACACATATATTTTGGCTGGAAGAGATTGCATTTATAGCAATTAGTCCGCCTTTGTGCCTATATTGTTTCTTGCTGTTTTTGTAATTTTTGTGTGTTTATTATCATCAGAGATCGGATATTCCAGTGCATATTTACCTAAACTTCGAGGTAGTACGTAACTAGAGTGGATAATACCACCCTAAAAAATTTTTTTTTTGATATCTTGATTTAATAACCATGAATTAAGTATTATTGGATTTAACAGAAATAATAAACAGTCAGGTAGAAATTATTGATTAGAAGAATATTTATATTATTATAATTTAGAGATTTTATATTATATATTATTCCTAATTTAGAGTTCCTTATTAAAATTGTGTCAAATTAAAATATTCTTCAAATCAATAATTTGTACCTGACTATTTATTATTTCTGTAAAATCCAATATTTTTAAATCACGGTATCAAAAAAATATTTAATTTTTTAGAGGTGGTATTATCCACTCTATGTTACGTACTACCTCGAAGTTTAGGTAAATATGCACTGGAATATCCGATCTCTGATTATCATACTAATATTATAAAGGCGAAAGTGTGTGTGTGTATGTTTGTTACTTCTTCACGCGCAAACGGCTGGACCAACTTTAATAAAATTTGGTATATAGTAAGCTGAAACCCCATGAATTGTTCCGTTGAGTTAATAATATAATGGAAATATAAAAACCGTAACAATTGGATAAGTAACAAATACGTCCTCGTACACTTATCAAAATATTACCTATTAATTATTTTACCTTTCTGTTACCTAAAATACCTTACGGACGTGGACTACCTAATGCTTTTTTGGCTTATTAGATAGATTATAAACAAGTATGTTATACGTAGATTTTTTTTTCTCTGATAAGTAATTAATGACGAAGATACAGCGCATTTAAATTTCGCTTGACGCCACGATCAGCTGCGATTTTTAACCGAATCACTCCGAAACTTCGCTGTATATTTGCGAATTTTTACTCCCTTGCTAAACGAAAAACTATAGATTCTTTATTTTTGAATAATGTAGTTGACGGACTAAATAATATATTTTTTAAACAGTCCACATCCCTTGTAACTTCTACTCACAAACCCTGAACTATTCACACAAAAAGTACCTACAGCCACAAAGCATAGTTTACAAACAAAAACATGAAAGAATTTTTATGAAAAAGCGTAGACGAATTTTGATATAATTCATGTCTGGCGGACCGGGTCGCAGATAAGAAAATTTTGCCGCTCCATAAATTTCACGGTGTGAAAAACGAGTCATATCACATGGGTCGACTCATCCTATCATACGGTTCTTGTAAACCGATTTGACGCTTTGTTTTTCCATCAATTCTGAACAGCACCCATTTCGTTGAATATATTCTGTGACGTTTGATTATTAGAATTGATAGTTGTAATTTACATGATGTCGAGAAAACATTTCGGGTGGATCTATCAACTTGCTATTCTATCATGATATGGGGCTTGGCAATATTTTTGCGTTATGTACCTATTTGCATATTCACAAAATAATTTTATCTGGCATTAGAATTACGATATTAATTATAATTGTTTTAACAACAAAAAAATATTAAGATAATACCAGTCTATATATTTACATAAATAATAAGTTATGTTCCCCAAAAATCATATTATAATATGACAAACAAAAACTTTGTATTACGAGCTATAATTTCCTATTTGGCTCTTTTCTAGAGAATGTAATAAATGTATGTTAAGTTGTGTACACTGGTTAAAATTATAATTGTACAATATTCTTAGACCAGAGATACATATGCAAATGTAATTTTACAAACACACTACGTGTTGTAGTTGTAAACTGGAATTATCTGCACATTTTAATTAGGTACATATTTGAATGAAGACTACCTACTCGTACACTCTGGTATTGTTGGCCTTTTGAGATCTGCCAATACCAGACACAATAGTTAAACAATGGAAGCCGCATCAGAATATGATGCCATGCGCATATGGGTCTTGAGCTTGACCGGTTCAACCACTAAATATTTAGAATTTTAAACGCAATGTGCACCGTTTTAGAAAACTAAGCTCAATATAGGATATACAATGTGGAAGGGACATACCCATAATAAATCGAATCACGGGCTATACTAGATAACTATAGTATAGTTATAATGATAATAAAATAACAGTAAAAACAAACAAAATATAAATCGACGTTCCCATACAAATTACCCGGGCGGCTGCACAGTTTCTTATGGAAATATTTTGTTTTTAGTTTTGTCTGCTATTTTAATTTCATCATATTATAGTGATTTAGAGCCCGTGGTTGGATTTATTACTGGTATGTCCCTTTCACGTTGTATTCTTATAGGCATAAAAATCTGTTGCTTACTAACAAATAATGACATAATAAGGTAGCATAAAATCTCAAACAATCTACTTTTGCTAAACCAGCATTTTTGTTAGGATCACCAAATCCAAACCATATGCACTGCGGCACTAGAAATACATACAGCCAAAATGCCTTGCAGAATGTGCCCGCTGTCAACATAAAGAACCCAAAAATGGTGATTCCCGCCAAATGTTACGGAATGGCGTTATGCGATAGCAATGCATTGCGGAGTAAGTAATAAAATTTTACAGTTATTTTCGGCGATTCTACGTTATTATACCAATTGTTATACTTTATAATTTTTGAAGTCTAGACATCGCAGCTGTTCTTTTACATGGAGTTGGTAGAATTAAGTTTTTTAGGTTATTTTCGGTGCTAACTCACGAGTATATTTTTATATGTAAATAATTCGGTAAAACGAACAATCCGGTTAATGAAAATCAAGAAAACAAATATTCTTTAAATTAAACTATCGGTTGAACGTCATCTGGAAAACATTATTCCATAATAGTGTTTCTGAATGGCGTAGGGAACTCGTAAATAAATGTGTTTATAGTACGTAGAAACTCCGTGGGAATAACCAGATGATTACAGTAGGGCATTGCTCTAGGCTGCCCTTTTAGTAGGTATGCATTTTATTACTATTATAGCATTTTTAAAACCCATAGATCCCTCCACCTTATGGAAGTGTATATTTGTTAAACCTTGTTTTCTGAAAATTTAAGCGGTAAAGCAACGGTAAAGCTATATTATCACCGAAATATAAATAACGACCTAGTTCCCAACTATAGTTTGGCTGAACATTTCCGTCTGCGATTTAGTAAGCACGTCTATAAATAAATACGAGATCAAGATTTATATATATATATATATATATATATATGCTTTCTTGCATTGCTTTCAATATGAAAACAAAATGCTTCGTTGCGTAGTTTTTGTTTATTAGGAAAGTATTCTACTAATATTATAAATGCGAAAGTGAGTTCGTATATTTTTTTGTTATCACTTTGCTTGTTTGTTTGTTATCACTTCACGCTTCAACCTCAGAACCTAGTTAGATGAAATTTGATATGGATATAGTGTAATATTCAGGGAAGGATAGGATACATAGGATAGTTTTTATCCCGAAATTCCCACGAGGAGCGAAGCCCATGGGCAAAGCTAGTTAGGTACCTATAGTATAATAAAAGATTTCTGATTTATTAACTTAGGTACAACTTTGTCTATAGACAAAGCATTTTGGGTCTTGCGGCTCCAAGCAGACATTTCCACAATCGGCTAGAATATTATTTTTCTCTTTTCTCCCAGACCAGCGTGTAAGATTAAATACTTATTTCGAAATACAAATATTTTCTCTCTGGGTACTAAAATATATAACAAAAGTACCTGCGCATTTTAAACTACCCGACCCTTCGTATCCTCACGATCCTTACACTTAATTTCGAAGTACGGTGTGAATTTTCATGAATTTATAACATTGTCTAGTTCTTTACGAAGTGGGAACGGGTCAGAAACTCGGGATGAAATACGGCCCTGGAATGAATTTGTAAATTGTCGTTCCTTCGTTCAGACTATAATTTTGTATGCATGAAAACGTTTTTACTTAACTGCTCTACAACGAGTCATGTATTTCGGACACAGTATTCTTTAGTTTTGGGTTCAATTTTTTTTCGGGTTCCGTACCCAAACGGTAAAAGCGGCACCCTATTACTAGACTCCGTTGTCTGTCTGTCTATCCGTCACCAGAATTTATCACATGAACCGTTATAGCTAGACAATTGAAATTTTCACAAATGATGTATTTCTGTTGTCGCTATAACAACAAAAAGAATAAAATAAACATTTAAGACCTATCAACAAACGTGATTTTTTTAAAGATAATGGTGGGAAAGGACGGATTCGAGGAGTCGCGAGTCCGACTCGCACTTGGCCGATTATTTTTCTTAACCTAATCTTCTTCTTATCGTGTGTGTTAGTGACTAACAATGCAAACCAAAGAATGAAAAAGCTTTTTACTTCCAAAAATCTTTTCAAGTATCCTTGTCCAGCGTCCGTTGCTATAATATTATTAAATAAATAAATAAATATATAGTGACAAATTACACTGATTGAGCTAGCCCCAAAGTAAGTTCGAGACTTGTGTTACGGGATACTAACTCAACGATAATATATTTTATAACAAATACATATATAGATAAACATCCAATATTAGAAAGCAACAGGGGAGATTTCTAGTTAAGGGTCCTCCCCGCGCTAACGACCTTAAAAACACAAAAAAATTAATTTCTCTTTCTGTAAGTGAGATTATCAGAAACCCTCGTACAACTTTTTAGCTAGTATCCTTAAGTTTCATTAGAACCTCGAAAATCATTGAAATAAAATACCCTGAATTTTCCTTTGCAAAAAATACTAAAAACGGCCATTTTTGACTCTTTTTGTAAAGGTTTCTAAACCGGATAGTATTTCAATGACTTTCGAGGTTCTAATGAAACTTCAGGATACTAGCTAAAAAGTTGTACGAGGGTTTCTAATAATCTCACTTACAGAAAGAGAAATTAATTTTTTTGTGTTTTCAAGGTCGTTAGCGCAAGGAGGAGCCTTAACTAAAGAATCTGCATTTAATATTTATTATAAAACTTCTACAAAATCTGCATCCCGGAATAAGTAACTATACTTATATCCTCTCCACGTCGCAACTCAAGTCCAATTTGAAGTCTGGAGTGCAGCTGAAAAGCCTGTTGACTTTGTTAGCCCAACTACGTAATATGTCGAGCAAACAATATAAAATTGAAAACTTTAATATTGAAGGCTTGCATATCACTTGCTTAAATAGATCTGTAGCGAAGATGTGCTTATATATTAAGTATATTAAAGTTTAATTTTGCCCAATCAGGCTGGGTAAGGACCAATACTGAACTGGGTTTCTTTTACTAACTGGACGACCAATACTGAACTACTTTAGGAGTAATCTTCCCAGCAGTGGTCGTTCCGAAACGCTAGTAGTTGTAGCTTTTGCACTAAAATAATATTTAAAAAATTACCTTTAATAAGAGATACTTAAATTTATCCTTCATTGAATAAAAAAAATTGACTTTGACTTTGACAATAAAAAGGTAAGTACTTACTAGAAAAAAAAAATAGTGTTATCTTAAATCTAAGTACATATAAGTTAAGAGTCTATTTTGCCTGATAAAAAACTAGCAAACATATTTTAGAAACTAAAGGCCCATTTAGACGGTGCAAGTTTCTTGCCCGTTGCATGCTATTTTATTGCAGCAATAGACAACTTGCACGGTCTAAACGAAATGTCAGCCATACAAATCATTTATTGCTTCAATAAAATTGTATGCAACACGCAAGAAACTTGCACCGTCTAAATGGGCCTTAAGTAACGACTTATAATTCAAAATGGCTACCTTACATATTTACTTATTTTTCCTTTTATTTACCAAAGCATATAAAGGTACTATAAAGGTAATCGTCGTGTCCGTTACTGCATGTGATTTCATGAGTTCTATTTTCACAGGCTAAAAAGTGCGGCAGGGTTTAGTCTGTCGTCTGCGTTGGGCCTAAGATGCTATAAATTTGGATACGTCATAGTTACCAAGTCGAATATAAATAAAATAAATGATATTTTATTTTATCTTCAGATGTATCTTCTACTAGAGATATATCGGAACCTATGAATTTGATTACCTACATTGATTGACCGGTTATTTGCAGTCCACCGACAAGAGCCCAGCTCTTAAATATGAGATTTACCGGTGGCTCTACCAAGTAGGATGTAAATTACAAAAACGCTCAAATAAATTTCCTTTATCTTCAGATATCTACTAGAGATATTTTCTACGATAAAATTCAGGATTACAGAGGTAAAGCCCTACTTACAAGGGTCTAGCAAATACTTCTTACTGCGAGGATTTCTTACACAAAAATGAAATGAACTTAAAATCGTTCTTGTTCTCGTAGTTCTGGATTTTTTTATATCAGTGTGGATGTTAGACACGTTTCAAAAATATTATTTTTACTGGCATGTATGTGGGATATGTGTGGGATTGATCGTTTCTGAACGAATATGAATATCAAGGTATTTATGTGTTGTTTTATTTAAGTAATTTTTGCGCCGCTAGGTACCATATCTTCGTTTATCCTTATGGTTGACTGGGAGAGATCGCTTTTAGCGTTAATCCGCCAATTGTAAACAATTGTATATTGTGGATCAATAAAGTTTTTATAAATAAATAAATATGATCGCTTCACTTAGTGCAGTGGTTCCCAAAGTGGGCGATAACGCCCCCTTGTGGGCGCTGCAGGTCTCAAGGGGGGCGGTAAGAGACCCAGAAAGAAAATGTTTTTTTTTTTGCTAGGAGCTTTATTTAGCTAGGAGGCCTCTTAAACAACGACTGCAAGAGCTCTCGACTCTCAACAACAACTTGTGAACATCAACTAATTTGAATTAAAAGATTGCTCAAACTCGGTTCTATATTTCTCTCCGCGTAGTTCATATATCTGTCCTATTTTATTGAATATAGAAAAAATGAAAATCATGTCAATCGGTCGCTCCGTTTCGTAATGAAAGTGGACACAAACAAACAAATAAAAAGGCAACAGACACACTTTCGCATTTTAATAGTTATTAGTACTCGTAGATATCTATCATGTTTTAACAAGTTTTTGTTAAATAACCCGAATTGTGCATTCCTGTATCAGTTGGCTGGTTTTTAAATAGGTGAAAAAATGGGGGCGCTAAAAAAATATTTATTCTCAAAGTGGGCAGTAGACAAAATAAGTTTGGGAACCACTGACTTAGTGACACAATCTACTATTACTTAACTATTTTATCTAATTAAGACAATTTTTTTAGGTGTAAATGAAATTGTTAATGTCAAGTCTTTTACTTACAGCTTGAAGTAGTGAGTTGAAAGCCGCTTTCAAGCCGCAAGAGAAGAAGCTGCAACAAACTGCACTACAACATTTTCTTCATGAAATGAAAAAACGATATCAACCTACCCCAGTCTCGGCCCGTTTCCGGCTCGCGCATGAACTGTCTACTTACTTCTTTCTTACCTCGAGTACAATTTTCCGCAATTTGCCCTGAATTTGCCGGTCCCGTTTTGCGTGGGAAGCTGACGCTGGCCTCAGTTCTCGAACCAGCCCAGCTCCCGCAGGAAGCCCAGAACGCCTGCTGGCGCCCTGCACGATTCCTGAATGTTCTAGGAACCTTCTAAATGCGCGTGAACAGTCTAAGGCTGGCCAAAAATTTTTCAAATTTTCCGCGCAACGCAAAACATACGATAACTCAAAACTTTTATATGTTAACTATCAAAAACCTTATATGTATCGAATCCTTAGAAAATAATCTATCAGATTGTTATATATTAGTAGCAATCTAACGTGTATTTTCATTAGTTATCAAGAGTTCAAAAAACGGTTCGCTATTTTTCCCAGAATTCTGTAGAAAAGTGTAAATAATATTAAAAAAAACAATAAATTCCATATTTAAGGTATGTCTGTCGAATTCCGCCTACCTAACGTATAATCTCCCTTGTCTGTGTAATTATGAAGATAATAAATAAAAGACTATGTGATTCAAAACTTTGTTTAATGCTTAATTAAATAAACATACAATATTAAAAACATATATAGCACAAACCCAAAAAATCAACAATATATAACACAGAGCTTTTGGCGGAATTAACCTACTTCGGCTTAATTTCGCCTGCCTTACATTTTTTGTAATCTTTTCTTCCTAATCATAATCTAATTTTTTTATTAATTACAAACAGAAACAGTCATCATAGTACTTTCATTATAATCAGTCTTTAAATTTTTTTATACGTTTTTTACAGTTTTATCTATGACTAACTAATATACTTAATAACTAAGGAAATAACGTTAACCCGTATAATTTACCCATGGCACATGATAGAAGATCAATAAAACTATCTTAGAATATACTATTTGAATAAAAAACATTTCTATAAAAAAATCTGTGGTAGGCGTTATTCAACTCAGTCGGGGTAATTACGCCCATGAAATTTCTAATGTTTAATATCATACTACCTAAAGGAGATCAACAATACAAGACATTAATTAAATACAGGTACATATTATAAAATAATTTTTAGTCACAGCCATCAGGACAATTAAAGACATCCAAGTCTTTTTTAGTCAACCCTACGCATTCCTCATGGTACCATTTTTGGCAATTTACACATGGTCTCATATCTGCAATACGATCCTCATGACAAGCATAGCAGTACCAGTTATCTTTATTCTCTTTACCTTTGTGTTTACTTTTTTCATCTGTGTCCCTATTTTTGGTTCTTGTGTTATGTCCTTTTACTTTTTGATTCTTTCTTGTCCTACTATGTTTTTGTTCTTCTGCTCCCATTTTCTTTTTAGTATTGATATCTTTTCCTTTTTCATCCCTTTCCTTGTTTTTTTTAATTTTGTAATTTGTTTTGGTTTTTAGAGCTTTTTCTTTCTTTAAATCTTTGGCATCGTTAAATAGATCTTTTGAAACTCTTTGGCCTTTATAATTTAAAGCCTTACGGCGAGGTCTCTTTTTGGTGACTGCATAATTCGGGGTAGGCATAAATAGTTCAAATTGAGATTTTTTCGATAACTTTGCCAACGGAACATTATTCTCCAATTCACTGTCTGATGAATAAAGTGGAGGTTGATGTATCAGTGGTCTTGTAATGAAACGGCTCATAATTCCCGAAACATCCTCTTCATCAGATGCATCTGTAGAACTGCATGAGAACGTTTTTGCAGGTCGGGATGTACTTGTGGAAGGTCTAACTATTGGTGACCCCAACATAGCTGTTTGGGTAGGTCGAACAGTAAGGACGCTAGGTGGAGTAACATCTTGTGATACGGGCTTTGTTGTAGTTACTATTGACCCAGGTTGCTCAGGCATCGTTCGTGGTGGGGTAAATACTTTGGGTGGTAACATTTTCAATATAGCGGCATCATCAGAAGCATCTTCACAAAATGTCTCGTCTGAGGACGAACTATAACACACAAGCCTCTTTGTACAATGCAAGCCTGTTTCAAATGAGGCCGCTGACGTGGATGGAATATTTTCTGCTACATTTTCAGACATTTGCAGCTCTTCAAAGTCAATTGCTATTGGTGAAGAAGCGTGAGATTCAACTTCGTCTTCGTTTTGAGGTACCTGCTGTTCAGTTAAAACGGATGGTGCAAATGCAGTTTCAGGTAAAATATCTGGATTGAAAGGGTACAATCCTGTAGCTCGAAAGCCGCTTGTGATGTTGTCATGTGACATGCATTTAGACCAAATTTTTGATAAAATCTTATTGAACTCGGGGCGCGTCAACTTTTGAGCATGGGTATTGTAAAAATGTTGCAAGACCTCTTGGTCCCAGTAAGTCTCAAAAGGTTTATAACACGACTTATCAAGAGGTTGCAACTCGTGCGTGGTATTAGACGGAAGACAGTATAGAGTGATCCCAAGTATGTCAGCTTCTTCGGCAATTCTGAAATCTAAGTGACATTTTGCCCCGTCGAAGATTAAGAGGCAGTTTCCCGCAGTCTTATGTTTAGCGAAATGTCTCAAGAATTCAATGAACAATTCTGTCGTCATGCTACCTTTTGGTGCCATCCTTACAATTGTGCCTGGTGGTAGATTTTTTTCAAACTCAGGATTTCTTCTAACTCCTTTAAATAGTATCATAGGTGGTATTGGGTTCCCCACGGCATTTGCACAGCCCACAATTGTGA
Organism: Acrobasis consociella; assembly: GCA_963555685.1. Taxonomy (NCBI): domain Eukaryota; kingdom Metazoa; phylum Arthropoda; class Insecta; order Lepidoptera; family Pyralidae; genus Acrobasis; species Acrobasis consociella. The sequence goes on from OY743118.1 coordinate 5,309,383, forward strand.
CGTTTTCACCATGTTCTGATGCTTGAATGTGAATTCTCTTTGCTCCTTTTTTTGTAATAACGGTTGGTTGTTTATGTATTGTTAAGCGGCACCCCTTTTCGTCCATATTATACAGTCTCTCGGGATTGTAGTGTATACCAAGTTCATCGTATAGCTTTTTAATTTCTTTGAAATGATGTGATACTATGAATTTGTTTAGTTTTTGGCCCCTAGCTTGATTTAAAAATTGGGCTTTACGTTTTGCTACTTCACTATTTCTTCTCAAAAACAGCTTAAGCCAATCTTGGCCAGCAAGGCGTGATTGCTTATTAAAGTTATTGGAAATATTGTACCTCTCACAGAAAACAAATACTTGTTTACGAATCATTTTCGGAGTTAAAGGGATACCCAAGTCTGCAAATCTAATGATTCTCTTCACAAAATCTTTTTCTTGTTCCTTTGTTAATACTGTCTTTCGTCCTAAATCAAGTTTGGATTTATTCCCGCTCTTCATGTAATCTCTCAGTGTCCGCCGCGGAATTTTATACAATTCAGACGCTTTGTATGAAGATAAGCCTGTCCGAACAGCAGTGACAGCTGCTTCTAAGTCGCTTTGTGTCCAAGCATTACGTGTTTTCGTTTCAGACATATTGGGAACCTGTAACATAAATTAAAACAAAAATAAAATAACATCGGCTCTGCAAAAAAAAGCTTTGTCACTTAGGGGGCATAAAGACTCGAACAATACCTCACACAAATAAAATGGTTAAGCCGTTCAGAAGTTTTGGTGGAATAAAGAAACTCACATGTAAGTACACTTACTTACAATTTATGGTCAACGTGTGAAAAAGTGGTTAAAATTCACATTTTTTGGGCTCAATAATTTTAAATGGATTATTCAGATAATAAATTTAGGCTTTAATAATTCACTAGATTGCAAGGCAAAGAAACCCTATTCACAATGTAAATTACGCCTATGGGTAAGGTTATTCCGCCTACAATAGCGTTTGGTGAGTGTAAATACGCCTAGGCGTAATTGGCTGTCGCTTCCAGTTCTAAAGAAAGTTACAAAAAAATAAATACCACCGATTTGGTATGAATAACAAATTGAATATGGATTAACAAATAGTTATTTAAAATAATGAACGCAACATTTTAAAGAATAATCTACGAAAATAATAAAATCTTACCGAAAACTATCCGCTGTTCGCTGACAAAAATTGCGCGACGGCCACTCGCGCCGAACGTCACTCCACTACTAGTTCGCGGTATGTGCGGGGTCGCGGGCGAGGTTCGCAAGCACAACGAGACACAATCACCTCAATGTGTGGGGCATAAGATTTATTTTTATGAAACATTTAAATGGGATTTCAGAGCTTAGGCGTAATTAGCTTTTAGGCGTAATTTGACAGACATACCTTACTTGTTTTATTGATTAAAACATGTCATATTTAAATAAGAAAAACAGTCACCTTCTTGAATATTTTTGTCTACATTTTTTACAAAATATACTTTACATCTGGGCCACTCAAGCACTGTTACAATGGTCTGTTTACACAAATATTTTTAGTCAACAGCTTTGGTTTTATATTTAACACGTGCAATGACTAATATAACAGTTCTAATAGTAAGTAACAAAAAAACAAACACTATAAAACATTGCTAAAAAACGTCCTCTCAAACTTAACGTCATACATTAAATCTGTAAAAATAATTTTGTTTATGAATATATACATCCAAAATATATTTAATGTACTAACATTAAACTATAATATAAAACATAAAATCAAACCACAATATTTTGTAAATCTATACTTACATATAAAAAAATATGTCTGTACATTGAATATATTTCCAAATAAAAATTAAGGGTGATGCGAGACATAGTAAAAGAGGAAGAATTTTAAATAAAATGCATGTCTAGTCTGGTTGTCTTTTGTACACGCTAACCTCCGGAAATACTGGACGGATTCGAATGAAACTTTTTTGTTATATAGCTGTTAAGAGTCCCCTTACCCTAGACCAAAATACAACTTTCCATACAAACGTAGTCTATGTTTTATTTAAAAACGACATGTCCGATTTCGGCAAAATTTTGTAATTTTAAAGATATTGCCATTATCTAGGGTAATAACTGGTTTCCGACATTAAAATATGAACTTGAAATAGAATATAGCGTGTTATATCATTTTTGACCATCAGTATGGGAAACTTCTAAATCGTTATATTTTCTTTCCAGTTCATAATTTATTTTCGGAATAGATATATTTCTAGATAATTGCAATTTCTTTACAATCACCAATTTTTACCGGAATCTGACATGTGGTTTCAAAATTAAACGTAGACTACGTTTGTATGGAGAAGTCTAGGGTAAGGGGACTCTTAAGCCTGGACAACATATAGGGTACACATGATTTTTGAAAATGGAACACTTGATGCAGAACTATAATGGTCCAACTTGTAGAGTGAGACCAACCGTCCTCATTATTGTCCTGCTTTAACATTGTAACCTTCTCTATGTAGATCACCTAGATTACATATCCTTGATATGCTTGTAACATCAAGGTACCTATGGCCTATTCGTTTAGTATATAAACCCATGTCTTATTAATAAATAATTCAGTTACGAACTAGACTTCGACGTGTTTCATTTAGTACACCCCCTCGTGCTACGACCACCATATGGCGACCCTGCCAGCCACTGTTCTCAGACAGTGTTAAGTGTCATGGGTTCCGAGCCAAAACGCGTTCCGCGAGTGACAAAGTAAGAAAAAAGTCTTATAAAGAAGATCACTACAACCCAGCATGGGCGGCGCTACGTCCCACAGGCAGGCTCAGAAAGAAGAAGTTATCATTGCCCAAAATGGCACAAGTAATAGTGCAGGTGCATCACAGTCCCAGGTATCATCTTTAATGTACAATATATCGCTGGTCACTGTGGCAATACTTATTATTGTGGCTTTCCTGTTTGCCTACTTCATTTAGAAGAAGATCCATAAATGCCTCACGAAGAAGATCGAGCGACAAGCTGTTGCTGCCAGTGTACGCAGACAAGTCTAAGGCCCGAGCAGACTCCATCAACGGTTCAACGGTATGACAAAGTAAGTAATATCAGTGTGAAAAAAAGTGTCCAGTGCGTTAAAAAAAAAGTAATTAATTGCGAATGTCTGAATTTCAAATAATATATGAAGAACTTAAAAAACTCCAAGAAAATATAAGAAAACTTGGCCCGTCCCGTAGAAAGAAAGAAATAGGTCAGAAAAAATTTGCAGAAGCGAGACAACTATATAAACAGTATAAACAATATATAGAAATATTCAGTGTAAAAATAGAAAATTCAGAAATTTCTGTTAAAGATTGTAAATTAATACAAAATATTGTTGGAAAAGTAGAGCAAGTAAGTACATGCTAAAATGTTAGAATACGAATCCGAAGAGATAACCATGGCTTCAAACCAAAACTTTAATTTAAAAACGGCAGTTGCCTTATTGCCTATTATGGATGGTTTAACGCGATTGAATTATACTCAACAATGATAAAAGATAGCGATGAACAAATACTAATAAGTTTTGTTTTGAAAACCAGACTGTCTCATAGCGCTAAGCTTAGATTATCTCAAACTTATACTTCCGTTTCACTAATGGTTGATGAAATGAAAAAACTATTATTAATTCGTAAATCAGACACGGCTTTACAAAAACAACTGCAAATGGCTAAGCAAGGGAGTAAAACTTTGGAACGATTTGGTCAGGAACTGGAAGAACTTTTCGTTAACTTAACCATATCGCAAGCTAATGGTGATTCCAAAACATACGAAGTATTAAAACCTTTAAACGAGAAACAAGCCATTCATAGGTTTGCGGATGGGTTACGAAATGAGCGGCTTGGCACCATAATATCGGCACGTGGGTACACTTCCTTGCAAGAAGCAATCCAAGGTGCCAAGGATGGGCAAATAGATATGACGCCATCCACATCGTCCTCTGAACAAATGTTTTACGCTCATAGGCGTAATATTCGATATAAAAAATCTTATAGAGGAAACGGTAGAAACCGCGGGAACCAAACATATGTGGCACGGGGGGATGCAACATATGTAACGCAAGGAAACGCGCATGCAACGAATAGAAATACTTACCCTCGGGGAAATACCTATACACGTTATCAGCGTGGTAACAGAGGTCGTAATTCCAGATTTTCATATCGAAAGTCGGCACCTCAAGTAAATATAGCACAAGAAACCGACGTCCTTGATGATAAGTCGGGTGATATACTCCAACACCTTATTCGCGACAAAAAATTATATATTATCATACGGTAACATGAACTCAGCACAATTCTGTATAAATGGCAAGCTATATACCTTTCTCCTGGATTCAGGTGCGTCACTAAGTGCAATAAAATATGATGCAATAATGGCTATGCGCGAGTTCATTATACCAAAAACTACACATATAAAGGGAATAGGAGGAAAAATCACGTCATACGGTTACACACGTTTACGTTTATATCATGGGACAGACTCGTATTTTACACATAGTTTTCATGTATTCGATACTTTACCTATATACATTGATGGAATAATAGGTCAAGACTTTTTAACAAAATACAAGTGTAACTTAAACTTTGAGAATAAGACATTGACCTTAACCTCGAACGAGAATACGATAACTATGCCTCTAACCTTGTATACAAGTGACGATAAACAAGAGCTATCATCATGTTTCAAATTACCGTCGAGAAGTGAATCATTCGTAGGGCTGTCAAGCAATATGATGGGTGAATGTGTAATTTATTCAAGTGAAATTTGTGACGGAGTTTTTGTAGCAAATACAATAACTAAAAATATAAATGGAAAAATTATAGCAAAAATACTAAATACGCGAGAAGATATAGTGACTTTAAAACATTTTACACCAGATATAAGACCCTTATCGGAATTTAATTGTTTCACATTTAAGGAGTGTAAAAATGATGCACAAAGAGTAAAATCACTTTTTCCCTACTAAATTTAAATTACTTGAATAAAGAAGAAGGTAATTCAATTGCAAGTATATGCGCAAAGTTTGCAGATATATTTCATTTACCCGGTGACTCATTAAACACTACCAATCTCTATGAACAAACTATACATTTAAAGGATAACACACATCCAGTATACATTAAACCATATCGGTTGCCCCAATCCCAAAAGAAGGAAATCAATACACAAATAAAACAAATGCTTAAAGACGATATCATTGAAGAGTCACAATCAGAATGGTCAAGTCCAATTTTACTAGTACCAACGAAGGAAGACGCAAGTGGAAATAAAAAAATAGAGACTAGTGATAGATTATAGGAACGTAAATGAACGAATTAAGGATGACAAATTCCCTCTCCCTAATATCACTGAAATACTAGATTCTCTTTCAGGAGCAATGTACTTCAGTACTTTAGATTTAAATCAAAGCTATTACCAAATTAGACTTAATAAACAAAGGCGAATGTATACTGCATTCATAGCAGACAAGCACTATCAGATGAAACGATTACCCATGGGTCTGAAAACCAGTCCCAACTCTTTTAGTAGAGCTATGACTATAGCCATGTCCGATTTAAACTATTTACAATGCCTAGTATACCTTGATGACGTCATAATCATGGGCCGTAGCCTTGAACATCATAATAAAAATTTAATAGATGTTTTTTCAAGATTAAGAAAAGTAAACTTCAAGCTTAACCCTATAAAATGTAAATTTTTACAAAAGGAACTTTTATATCTAGGACATGTTATAACATCAAACGGCATCAAGCCAGATCCTAAAAAGATTACAGCAATAAAAAGTTACCCAGTGAACATTTGTAGAAGATTTGTAGTATTTGCAAACTATTACAGAAAGTTCATAGCAATTTTTTCAGGAATAACACAACCATTAAATAATCTATTAAAAAAAGATATCACCTTTGAGTGGAGTAAAGATTGCTCTGTTGCCTTTAACACACTAAAGGACGCCATGAGCAGTCCACCACTGTTACAGTATCCAAATTTTTTAAGTGAAAACGAATTTATAATTAACACAGATGCATCAGGTATAGCTATGGGATGCGTATTGTCAAATGGAGACGGCTTGCCAGTAGCATATGCAAGTCGCCCTCTGAATAAAGCAGAAAAAAATTATCCCACCATCGAAAAAGAGTTATTAGCAATAGTATGTGCAATTAAACATTTTCGACCATATTTGTACGGACGGTAATTTAAAATTATAACGGATCATCGTCCACTAGTTAATCTATTTAATTGACCGAGCGAGCGAAGCGAGCGAAGCGTCTCAGTTTCGAGACTAGCCAAAAATTCTTTTGTCCGTCTGTCTGTCTGTCTGTCTGTCTGTCTGTCTGTCTTTCTGTTCTCGCCTACAGGTCGCATTTCTTAACCGATTCTCATGAAATTTTGTAAGCAGGTTCAGCAACTAAATAGAATTTTTTTGTCGAGCCAGTTTTCCGAAATTTATCAAAATGGCGGAAATATAAGGGTTTAAAATTTTAAAACTGTCATATATCCGCCATTTCAAAATATTTTCAAAAATGTCATTAGACTTTTTTGTTGCCATTATGAAAACGATATTTTTTTATTTGAACAACTTTTTTGTCTGAACAACTTTTTTATACGTTATACTTAAACGAGTTTAGGGTGACTCGCGAAGTCTAGCTGACGCCGTGACGAATATACAATACAAATCCTCTTACAAAATATACTCAAACTATTTAACGGTGAATTCAGTCCGGGGTACTGAACAACTTTCTTAAAAATACATATCTCCCCTGGGGTCCACGAAGTAATTTCTCTGAATAGCTATTATGGTTATTATTTTGAGTTTCATAAGTGGTTCTATAAATTTTATCATATTTAACCGACTTAAAATAAAAGGGTTTTGCTTATTTTACGATAAGTTTTTTTTCTTCAGTTTTTGCTTATTTTGATTGATTGTTGGCTTGTTTTTTAAATTTAGCAATTTTGTTGAGCGAACTTTCGTTCAATCGCTATCGCTGCTTGTCTGTGCTTCTGTAGTAGTTTAAGTAATTATGCTACGAACTAACAAGAGATCAACAGCAATCAAAACCCGCGAAGTAGCTTTACGAAGAAAGTAAGAAACCAATGAGCAGCGGCATAGAGCCATGGCAATACAAATAAACATTTAAACCTGGTTTTCCAAAAACGAGCTGACTTTGTCATTTGAAAAATGATGGATCATTTTTCGGTGAAAGACTACTGGTACAGAACTGAATTTCGGCATCAAGGTAGACCTCATGTCCAAGGGATTGTATGGTTGGAAGGTGCTCCTAACATTTCAGAGCTAGATCGAAAGTTATTTGAAGAAAGGGCTGTGATTGGCAACTATTTTGGAAATTTGGTCACAACCATGATTCGCATATCGGTAAACCTGCACCGATAATAAAATTCATCCAAATCATCTACTATTCTGAACTGAAATAATAATCGCGAGGTCTAAGTTCGTGGCGAACTACTAGTATAAATAATCGTCTAGTAGACTAACTAAATTTCGTCTATGCTTAGAGGAATACGATTTTACTGTGACTTATTTGAAAGGAAAAGATAATGCAGCTGCAGACGCATTATCTAGGATTGAAATCACAAGTGAAGAATTAAAAAATATGAATTAGAATGTAATATCAATAATGACAAGAGCACAAAAGAAACGACTAGAAGAGCAAAAAACACCAGTAAGCCCAACTAATGAGACCTCTAACTATGATTGGACTAGCTACCCAAGTGTAGTAGAGATACTCAAAAAACCCAAGGATCTACCAGAATTGAGTCTCAATAATCAAGACTATAAAAAAATATTAAAACAAGGAAATTATAAAATAAGCCGTAATAAAAACTTCATTTATTCACCTGAAACATTGATAGTAGGTGTCAACCCTAGTCCAGGATCATGGATGAAACGAGCTTTCTTCGTGAATGAATTAGATGCATTTTGTAAGACACTAAAAATAAATGAAGTATGCATAATACGTAATAAAGACACCGAGAATATTATAAAAGAGTTAACTCAATATTTCAATAAATGTGTAAATAGGTCCGGACCCCGTTTATGCATAACAAAAGGTGTCTCTAAAGTGAATAATAAAGACGACAGGCGCGTCATATTAAACGACTTTCATATACTGCCAACCAGTGGCCATGCAGGCATACGTAGAATGACAAATAATATTAAACGTCACTATTATTGGCCTGGCATGAATGACGACATATACAAATTCGTGACAAAATGTGATAAATGCCAAAAACAAAAGCATCATAAAAATATAAGGCAGCCAATGTGTATCACGAGTACGGCAACCTCAGCTTTTGATAAGGTCTTTTTAGACTTAGTCGGTCCCTTACCCAAGGACGCGAATGGATATAGCTATATACTTACTCTCCAGTGCGAGCTCACGAAGTACGTCGAGGCATATCCACTACATAATAAGGAAACTGATACTGTCGCGCGCGCATTCGTAAATAATTTCATTTTACGATACGGAATACCCCGTGAAATCGGAACAGATAGGGGTACTGAATTCATTTCATCCACCATGCGTGAAATTTCTCAAATATTAAACATCAAACAACTGCAATCAACTAGCTTCCATCATGAAAGTATTGGAGCCTTAGAGGTGACCCATAAGTCATTAGGGTCGTATCTTAGAATACAAACAAATAATGAACCTCACACATGGAGCGATTGGTTACAGTATTGGTGTTTCGCTTATAATACGTCCGTTCATACGGCAACGCAATATACACCTTATGAATTGGTGTTTGGGAAAACCTGTAGACTTCCCAGTAATATTTTAAGTAATAGTTTAGAACCATTATATAATTATGATTCATATCCTTTAGAATTAAAATATAGATTACAGAAATCCCAAGAGGATGCTAGGAATAATTTACTTTTAACTAAGATTAATAGAAAAGTTATGTATGATCAAAAGTGTAATCCAATTGTTTATAAGAAAAATGATTTAGTTCTAATTAAGAAACAAGATAGTAAAAATTAGACCCAGTGTATTCGGAACCATACCCAGTAATAGAAGACAACAACGAAAATGTAAAAATTTTAATAAAAAACAAACCTTATATACTACACAAAAATAACACTAAACCATACACAATATGTACATAGTCCATCACTTAAACAGTTTACCGAACATTTTTTCCACCGACCTTGCCTCCTACTCAAAAATCCAAAACAGGTCATGGGAAGATCGGCGGATGCTGACGCTCAGGGGTATATGGTCCGGCAATCAAAGTTGCAATTCACATATGATGTCGATGTAATCATCGAGGGTTAGCCCCCGGATGGGACACATAAAGTGGTGTCCGTCAAGCACGGCGATGCACGCCCTGTACACCAGCTGGTCAGCATCACTGACCCCTACCAGTAGGTAAAGATAGGTCAGGTTATGCCTCCGACAGAACTCCTGCGTTAAAGCCCGCAGGTAGGCCATAACCATGTTGGGGTCCATAGATGTTGTTTTTTTTGAAGAGTGTAACTGGCACAAGATGCAACAATACAATGGCTAGAATGCACCATGATTAAATAAGATCAGTTATTCCAAAAAAAGAAATAGCATCTTCATATTACTTGCAAGTAACACTACCTCTGCATTGTAATGAGAATAAAAGAGACAGATTGGTGATCAAATTACGACGTAAGCAATAATTAATCTAGATCACCCACCTTGTTCTAAATAATAAATAGGAGTAAGTTATTGATGTTATTGTATTCTTAAATATTCTTAAACATATGTAATCTTTTTTTTCTACTAATAAATACATAATTGTATAATAGGAGTAAGTTATTGATGTTATGCTTGTATTCTTAAACATATGTTATCTTATTTTTACTATTCAATACACACGTATATCCAGTGTATCCATTTTATGTAATCATAGTTTAAGAGCTCATGTACTACAAATTTGAAAATTATAAAAAAAATTATATTGTAATGTAAACACTTAATAACAAATAGGTATATTCATTATAAACATAGGTATTTAAGAAATATACTATAGGTGATATATGTATATATTTTCTCTCTCTGTACAACTTTATTATTAGCGATGTAAAAATAGAGAAGAATTTTGCTGAGTCGATAACATTTTCTTTTGTAATTTGCCAAAAAATTCATTGTATTCATTTCTTTTAAAAAAAAAAGGGGTGAAGGTGTAGTGTGAGACCAACCGTCCTCATTATTGTCCTGCTTTAACATTGTAACATTCTCTATGTAGATCACCTAGAATATATATCCTTGATATGCTTGTAACATCAAGGTACCTATGGCCTATTCGTTTAGTATATAAACCCATGTCTTATTAATAAATAATTCAGTTACGAACTAGACTTCGACGTGTTTCATTTAGTACCACCCCTCGTGCTACGACCACCACAAACTAAACTATATGAAATATACAAATGACGCCTTAGCACAGCTTAGCCTTAGCACAGCTTAGCCTCAGCACAGCTTAGCCTCAGCACAGCTTAGCCTTAGCTCAGTATGGCGCCACGCCACGGACCCAACGGACCGCTACAAGTTTGGTCGCCATGGCGACTGACGCGATCCAATATAGTACGGGAGGCAGACTCGTATTATTTTGACGGAAATTTTATAACAACAATTAGTGGCCGACCGAAAGTTTAGTTTCGGTTTCGGTTTCGACCGAAACTGAAGCCACGGCCAAATATTCGGTTTCGGTCGTAAAACCAGTTTCGGTAGGACTCTAACAACAATATTTTTGTTGAATTTTTAATAGTCTTAAACTAATACATACATACGTCTTTATCACTTACGGGACAGACTAAGCCAAAGGCCGCATAAAATTTTTTACATTAATATTTTTGTTCAGTAATGTTTATAGTCTTAAATAAATACATACATACGTCTTTATCACTTACGGTGTAGACAGAGTCAAGTGCCGCGTATAATTTTGAAAGGTAGTCTTAAATTAATACATACATTATTTTATTTATTTATTTATAGTTTCGTGCAATCATGTTTACGATCACTAGTGTGGAAATTTAGTCAGAACAGCTATCATATATCAAATTTATATAAAATAAACCGAATCTATTAAACTAATACTACAATTTAATATAAAACCAACTCATTTTTCAAATTATCATATAGAAATTCTTGAACACTATGATAAAATTTATCTATCAAAAATACCTTAAGTATTTCCTTGAACAAAAGTAAATGTAAGTTTTTGAATTCCTTTGGTATTTTATCATATATTTTCGGTGCCATGTATACTACATTTTCATGCAATAATGCTGTTTTATACAAAAATGCGGACACAAATTATCACAATATATTTCACTTCGGTTTCTTTTAACAAATATTGCTATTTCCATTATATACTTATAGGAACGATATAAGAGACACGTATCTATCAATAATACCTAAAGTTTTTTCTAGAACAATTGCAAATTGTAGTTTTTATATTCCTTTGGTATTGTCACTTAGCACGATAAATGACAATGACAATGTGGACGTCACGAAACGTTATTCACATAAAGGAAAATTTCATCAGTTATGTCAGAACAAAATAACAAAATATTGGCCTAGTGGTGTTGGCGTTGGGCTATGAATCGAGAGACCCTAGGTTGAAATCACAGTCACGTGTTTTTGAAGTTTTAAAAGAATTTTTTAGATAAATCTAACTAAATGTAAAATAAAATACAAGGGAGAAGGCGATAAAAAATTTGTGATTTAAGTTTGGAACTTTAGATGCGATTTTGTTTGAATTTGGGGGGGTTATGAGCAGTACAAGGTGCGGCCTAAGCCAGTTTAGTTTGGAAAGTAAAATCCAAAGAAAGAAGAAGAGAAAGAAGAAAAGGAAAGTAAAAGTAAAGTAAAGTAGTGAGTAGAATTTAAGTGTTCAGTGCAGCAAAATACGCGCAAGTGATAGTGAAGTGACGTTTCCACGCGTGACAGTGAAGTGACGTATTCACGCGCAAGATAGTGCATTAACGTGACAGTGAAGTGACATTTCCGCGTACGTACCAGTGATAGGCGTGGGAAGAGGACTATTATGCTGTCAATTATAAGTACCCACTTGAGTTGTAAATAAAAGCACTATTGCACAGGATTGTCCTTTCCTATTCTCAAACCACTCTCGTGAAAGTATGTTCCTTGGTTCCTTATAGCAAAACTCTGTTTTGCTACTAACATGAATGAGCCGGCTCGTCCGAGCTCCAAGGTAAATACCACATTCTCACAGAAAATCGACGTTTGAGTAGTAGCTTCACCGCTTCGTTCGGTGAGTGAGATAGTCGGAGCCATGGGCAGCGGTGATCACTTGCCGTAAGGTGACATTCTTGTTCGTTTGCCACTGTATAACATAAAAAACAATCACGTCGGTTTCTTTTATAATAAATCAGATAGACTTGTACATAGATAAGAATAATTTTTCATACATATTGCTATTTATCTCCGTATAGGATCGGGACATAATGCAATAGAGAAATCTTGCTTTCCATTATATATAAGGACGGGAGTGTTAGAATCTTATATTTTTTGTACATTATGTCCGTACTTTGAAGTCCGAACATTGCTCGAATACAGCGCTTTTGTATTTTGAATACTAAATCTTCAGTATTAATCAGTGGAATTTCCCCAAAAAATTATACCATATCTAAGGATCGACACCACTAGGCATCGTGCATCAGTATTTACTTCATTCGATAGTTTATACAGGGTATGAGGAACTACTTATTATTTTGCTAAGATTTTCAATTTGATCTTTTCATTTTAATTTTAAATCAATCATTAAACCAACGAATGACGTACAATTAACTTTACTTACTAAGGGTATATGACGATGTGTCCTAAACCGTGCCTCCAAATCCGTAACAATGATAGAAAAAAAGGGGCTAAACCCGCCCAGTCTCACACCTGAACCACAAACTCAAATATTTATTCAGTAATTAGACCCTTTCACATAAAATCCTATTTAGAGAAAAAAGCTACCAATACTAGTTTTTCGGAACGACCACTGCTGACAAATAAAAACAAAATACATACCTACATACACTGAAAGAAAAAAGTGCCGCCTACCAGCGCTGGCCCCACATCCTATCCAAAAGTTAAAGTCGAAAAGTAAGAGTCAGTCAGAAAATAACCAGGGGTTCTACACCCTGGGTCACATCACAAGTAGTGTCGGATATCGATCGTCTAGGGACACTATCGGAACTGAACTATACGTGTGACATTGGGTGTAGGACTTCAGTGTGGTATAAAAAAATATTTAAGATGTGTGGGTGGTGTGTGGCGATTGTTTTGTGTCAAAACAATATGCTTTCCGTCAATTGTTTTCTCATCTCACATACTTATTTATGTGCGATGACAAAACAATCACCGGGTAAGCATAATGCTTTGTCGCAACCGACACAGAATGTAGTAACTCTTTTTTTACACACCGCACATTTTCTTCGAGGCTTTTCACCTCTGGGGCCTGTGCGAGCCTCGAATTCCGAAAGGCGGTGTGTAATGTCGACTACATTCTGGGTGGGCGCTGGTTTTCTGAGGCCTGAGTGGGATGCGATTTTTTGCGTTGTGTTGATGTGTCCGTGTTTTTTCATTATAGTGTCAACGAGTTTTATACGGAAGTCCTTGTGGATTAAAAGTCGTGTTTTGTGTCTTTTGCTATTCTGCATGTGAATAATGTACGTGTTGAGTATGGATACGTTCAGTAGTCGTTTAAATAATTTTTTATACCATACCTTACCTCTTTTACGCTCGACCGGGAAGCCCGCGCACATCTGATCCTTTTTGTCTACCCCACCCATCGCAATATTGTAATCTTCTACTACGATGGGTTTGGTAGACTCGAGGTCTCTAACGACGCCATTGCCATGGTATGTAGAGATTAATGCCACCCTACTGGCATCCCTCCATACCATCACATCGACGTCGCCAGAGGTAACGCCCGTGAACTCTCCCGGTCGCATTGTCTGTGTTGTCAATTCGTGCAGGTCTTGCGGAACAAACAGACGATTTGTCCGCAAAGTCCCTGCACAGTCAAACCCTATCGATTTTAAGTGACGGGCCAGCGCTGGAGAATTATAGTAATTGTCCATCCACAGAGTGTGGCCTTTGTTTTCGAGGCCATCGACAAGCCTCAAAACAATGGCCGGCGTGGAGGTTTTTAATATATCTCCGGGCTGAGTAATGGCACCTTTCTCTTGAGCGTGAATCTCAAACCGCCACAAATAACCGGTTTGAGATTCACAGACCTCAAAGGATTTGATGCCTACACCTGCAGCTTTGTTGGGAATAAGCTTGTTAATTTCTAGCGGGCCCTTCCACAACAGAAGAGACTCGTCAATGGATAAGTTTTGATTTAAATTATACAAACTTGGAAACCTGTGGTTCAGGTGTTTCATGATGGGGCTTATTTTAAAAAGTTTGGCCTCAGAATAACTAAGTTTGGCATCAAACATTTCATCATTGTTACGGAAATGAAGACACACACTTAATAAGCTATAGCGATTGTACGACATATACAAACGAAAACCAGCTGTTTCATGTACTGCTGATTTTTTGGACCAGTAGTCCTCTATTTCAGTACGTTGAACTGTTCCCATTGCGATGACCAATGCCAAATAAACGAACATTTCGTCAATGTTAGTATCTTTCCACCGACTAATACGGCTCCATGGCATGAGGGTGCCATTTTCTATCATTTGTGTTACCCTCTGCTGTGCATATCGATTTGTCTCATCGACAATGTGTTGCATTATGTCTTGATCCCATACGGAAACAAAAAGTTCGTAAGGGTCGGTCGACGAAATCGTCGGACCGACGTTTTTGCTTAAAAACTTTTCCCGCCTCAATGTTGGATCCATTGAAGACGGGAAAGGCTGCCAATTAAAATTGTACAAATCACGCGGCTCGAAGGTGTCTGCTATATCGGCAGGTGGCGATGGCGAGTCATGAGATGGCGGTGGGGACTCTGGCGCAGCTGGCAGGAAACACATATTCGGGAGAACATGAAACGACTTCATGAGTTCGGGCGGCTCGTCAACCGGCGTCTCCTGCAGCACGGTCACTGTTCGTGGCACGAGCACCGACACTGGTGAATCCTCGTTATCGTCCGAGTCAGTATCGCCATCACTTCCTATAACCAAATATTAACATAATTATCTTCTTGAGAATCAAAACTACACTATCAATTATCCTCACATGTGTATTCTACTCACCGAAGAAAAGTGCTTTCGAAATTGGCTCATCTTTGAGATGACGATGAGGGCCAGGACGATTTCCGCTGCTTGGGCCGGCTGTGCCATATTCGTTGTACCTAAAAGACAGGTTGCATCATTGAAAGGCCTAAAATATACTAGTATATGCAGAACTGAGACCGGATACAGGTCTAAAACAAGAAAAAAAAATTAAGAAACCCATAAAAATTCATTTGTAAAATAAATACAGAATAGTTTGTATGAAGCTTACATTGGTGAAAACCGCACTGGCACCTAATTGTCAATTTCGACGGGTTCGAAACCTGTCGAGGGTTTTGTGTACCAGAACGTCTAGAACCCTCGATGGGTTTCGAACCCGTCTAAAACTGGAACTAGGAAAAACAACCCATAAAATATATATTTTTTTAAATAAATACACTATAGTTTTTATGTAGCTTACCTGGCTGAAGGTGGAGCGGCCAATTCGGGTTGCTGCGGGTTCCGAGATCTGCTTTTTGGCCTAACGAAAAAAAAGGTTTTAGGTAAACAAATACTGCAAGAAGCAGAATAATATATATGAATGTTTAAAGATACCTAAATGAAATTAAATTTACTTACGGTTGGCTCGCGGGCCTGTACTTCCTTCGTTTAGGGTGTAGCCGGGTCTCGAGCCCTACACCCTCTGGCAAGTCATCAACATGAGTTATTACGAGCCTAAAAGAAAAACAAGCATATATAAAGGAACTTTATATATTATAATAATAACTTGCTCGTCAGTCGATGTAGGTTCCGGCCTTATCAGAACGCGACTGGAAATTACCGCCCACGAGCGCCGCGACTCGAACCACCACGCACAATGACCCTCTATCCCCCCGCGCGGACTACCGTCACCCACACCCCCATGCCGATTGCCTTCACAAGCATCCTCCGGTTGACGCGGTACTCATCCACCACAAATCCGCGAACCCCTCCCCCCTCTTCCAGGTCGCGGGCTACGGGTACGGGGTCTAAGTTGGCTATAATAAAAAATAAATGCAAAAAATATTTATATATTTATACTATTATAAAATATTTATAAAATTATCTATAAAAATCAAGTTTTTGTATGGGAGCTACCCTTAAATATTTATTTTATGTTAAGTTTTCCATTTATTATTAAAATAAAATTACAACTGAGTATTTTGTGAATTTTTCAAGTGCCTCCCTCTTGCCATTATTGATATCAAGCAAAAAAGGGCAAATAAAAAGCACTAACTTATAAAAATATACAAATATTATGTATTCAGTACCTGGGCGACCGAGCTTTGCTCGGTTACATCTCAAACATTAACTAATTTTTTTTAAACTTGTCTAAAAACAATGCAAAAAAAAATATAAACTTAAACATAAAATTAAAAAAAAAGTAAGTCACCGAGTGGGATTCGAACCCGTAACACTTTTTCTAGCGGTCGGTATCCTTAACCACTGAGCTAAAATCAAGGCGGTCGGCGCGCGAAATTAGCGACCATATTCTGCGTGAAAAAAAAAACGCATGAAAACTCGAAAACACGCGTTTTCCCAAACATAAAACTAATCTAGATCGATTATTTACCCCCGAAAACCCCCATATACAAATTTTCTGCGAAATCGTTAGAGCCGTTTTTGAGATCACAGAAATTTATAAATATATAAATAAATATATATATATATATATACATACAAGAATTGCTCGTTTAAAGGTATAAGATATATACATGAACCCTAAACACATAACACTTCGCTTTTAGGCAGTCGTGTAAAAATGTACTGTAAACCAATCTCCAAAAAAAAAACAATTATTAATAGTAAAATATAAATAAATAATAAATGCACCACATGATTGCCTACCTCTAACCTTAAAAAAATAGTCCGCCGTATCCCATACTAGCAAATCGCTACAGCAAATGTATCAGGTGGCCGAGACTATAGGTACACAAAGATTTTTTTCTACGGCCCAGTGTTGCCATGTACACCGTAATTACGGTAAATGCACCGTATTCAGCAAAAATTTACCACCTACCATCGAGGCATGACAACGGTAAAAAAATCTACCGTTATCTGGAAGGACTAAGATACCTGCTCTAAAAAAGTTAAATAAATCAAAATATGATTACTATGTAATAAGATGAACGTATAATAATATGTATTAGAATGCACTCCCCGATCCCTAATATTGTTGTCCGACATTATAATGGTCACAAACACAAACTCATAACTCGCTCTATAAAAGGGAAGTACCTGGGTGACCGAGCTTTGCTCGGTCGGTTACATCTCAAACATTAACTATTCTTTTTAAACTTGTCTAAAACAGTACAAAATAAAAAATTATATATAAACTTGAACATAAAAAAAAACAAAAGTAAGTCACCGAGTGGGATTCGAACCCGTAACACTCTTTCTAGCGGTCAGCATCCTTAACCACTGAGCTAAGCCGATGGCGGCGGCGTGCCGAAATTAGCGACCATATTCTGCGTGGAAAAAAACGCATAAAAACTCGAAAACACGCGTTTTCCCAAACATAAAACTAATCTAGATAGATAGTTTACCCCCGAAAACCCCCATATACAAATTTTCAGCGAAATCGTTAGAGCCGTTTTCGAGATCACAGAAATTTATAAATAAATATATATACATACAAGAATTGCTCGTTTAAAGGTATAAGATATTTTGACGCAGCAGTCTATTAAAAGACACGGACAGAATTGTATTACTTTTAAACCTGATGATAATATGCTAAAAAAATGAAATCAAAACATTTTCAAAAATGAGGAGATTTTGGTGTCAGATTCAGAATAGTTGTATTAATTTTTGTACCTTTACGTTTTTGAATTATTAACTAGTAACTTTACTTGTATTTTTTTTGATTTTAATAAAAGTGTTACACCGTTTTTCTATTTAGGATATAATCTGTCTAATCTGTGTAATAACCCAAACACCGTAGAATTATAAAATCTACTGTATTTCTACAATGGATTTACCACCCACTAGAATTTGGACATGGCAACATTGACTACGGCCGAGCAAGACCTTGAATTTAACATGGCCATTGGCCAAGATGGCCGCCTACGATTTTCGCTTGGGTAGTTTATTTTACTGTTGGGTATTTTACAGTTACAGTCTGTTAACGAATTGTTTTTGGAATATATTCAAGATTAATGCATGAATATATTTCTAAAAATAAACAAATTAAAAGATAATATACACAACTAAGCAATATTCCATGTCTTTTCTTAAAAACACAGGTAAAAATTTACTCCCAACTCCGTGTATGTATCGCTAGTACCATGTGTGATATTTATTTTTTCACAAAGTAATTTTGGGTAAATACCAGAGGTAAATACACAATCTATGACTAAAAAGGTTTTTAAAACTTACTTATCCATTATGAAATTCACTTCACACTATTATTCACCCTTACAACTTGATTGCGACAAACCAATGAGCTACAAAAAGTAATACTCCGACCGACGCGACGCTATGGTGGCTAAAATGACAATCCCAGCGCCAATAAAATGAAACGTTGAACCACATACATATGCTTACCTTGTCTGTCAATATGAACGTATCATAAGTTAAAACGAGATCGACGCACTTTTATGATGCGCGACCGAAAGAGCCGTCATACGGTTACAGACTGGAGACGTATTTTTGAAATCACTTGTCACATTACGAAGGGTTTGCGCGAGCGTTTTCAAACGGGCGCATTTTTGAATCGGTAGTTTGCGAAGGATTTGCAACGAGTGGTCTTGACCACTCGTAATTTTGACATTTGTAGCGTAGATATGTCATCGAAACCAATCATGGGAATTCCGTTCCATTTCACGTTGCTTTTTTATTCATGTTCGAATTTTTAGAAAAGTGTAGACAAGTTATCGATGTTTTCTGCGTAAAACAATACTGTTTTTCGCTGACACGACAGTTTCAAAAATACGAATAATTTGTATTTTACGCGAGCGGTGAGTTGGAAAACTACACGTTTTATGTTTCGCTAAGTCCCACAATGAAAAATAGCACTCCTGTTCGCGCGCATTACCGATAAACGGTTGTCATTAGAGATGGGCGGTGGGTATATACCCAATCTACCCATTTGGGAATATACCCGGTAAATTGGGTAAATACCCGTATCTACCCATTTGGTGGGTAGATTGAATTTTATGAGTAATTAACTCGCAATTCGTATCTAAAAATGTGTGCAAGCGCTGAAATATGCTTAAAATGCAGGTAGAGATGGGCGGTGGGTATATACCCAATCTACCCATTTGGGAATATACCCGGTAGATTGGGTAAATACCCGGTAAATACCCGTATCTACCCATTTGGTGGGTAGATTGAATTTTATGAGTAATTACTTCGCAATTCAAATCCGAAAGTGTGTGCAAGCGCTGTAATATGCTTAAAATGCAGGTAGACGTCAAATCTGACATTAAATTATATTAAACCACAATACTAATCATATTTTGAAAATAGGCTTCTTTGATTTACTATCATTTTTTTGCTGGGAGATGCGCAAAGACATACGTATACACATAAGTGTTTCAATGAGCAATCAGACATCAAATGCAATGTCAATATATGAGCACCCTTATACATATACATATAGAGAGTACGTATCTTTGACTGCTCATATAATCGCCAAAACTACTGATTTCGGGGTTGGTCTCGGAACAAAAGATATTCGTATCAACGAGTTCTTTGATCCCCCATCAACTTATTATAACAATTCCCGTCAAATAGTATGCCGGGTATTTACCTGTATGTACCCGTTGTATGGGAACATACAAATTGACAGGTCTAAGTTCATATTTTTTGCTGGCAAATGTTTGTAGACCTAATTATATAGTAAAATGATCAATCAGACATCAAATGCGATGCCAATATACGAGCACCCTCATACATATATAGAGAGTACGTATCTTTGATTGCTCTTATAAGAGCCAAAACTACTGATTTCGGTGTTGGTCGTGGAACAAAAGATATTCGTATCAACGAGTTCTTTGATCCCCCATCAACTTGTTATTTCATTTCCCACAAAATAGTATGCCGGGTATTTACCCCAATGTACCCGTTGTATGGGAACATACGAATCGTAAGGTCTAAGTTTAAATTTTTTGGTGGCGAATGTTTGTAGAACTAATTATTTGTTAAAATATCTGTGTATTTAATATGGATAGCATCAGTGATTTTTATCTTTGTTATTTTCTTTTTTAGAAATATTCATTGGTTTATACATTAAATAACCTTTTTGCACATTTCTACACATAAATAGTGGACTCGCACTAAATATATAATGAATATCCCAATCTACCTACCCAAACGGGTAGATACGGGTATATACCCGGTGCATATCGGGTAAATACCCAAGCGTGGGTAAATACCCGGGTAGATGCCCATCTCTAGGCACGGCGCCGGTCCGGTGCCTGTGTACCTATGTCTACGAGACGATAACTAGGCTATCTACCCGACACAGCGCCGGCCAGGCGTCGTCGGTCTTTTGCAGGTTATGTAAATAATAAATAAATATATAGGGACAAATTACACTGATTGAGCTAGCCCCAAAGTAAGTTCGAGACTTGTGTTATGGGATACTAACTCAACCGTACTATATTTTATAACATAATGCATATATAGATAAACACCCAAGACCCAGGACAATTTGAAAAAGGCCATTTTCCAACTTACCCTGATCGGGAATCGAACTCGGGACCTCTGGGTGGCGGACTAGCATGGTGACCACTATGCCACGGAGGTCTTCGAATGTATGAAGATCCATACATATTTGTACATGAAGGTGACGCTAACGCCGGCCTGGCTTCTTCTTCGGATCTTTATGGAGCTCCATACATAATTAGCACCGGACCGGCGCCGTGCCGGGTAGAATCACTCCCGAGGACACAGGCTCTAAGAACCAACTTATTACCTATCTAGTCAAGATTTATTCTACGTAAAACTAGGAGGATGAATAGTGGTACGCTGAAGTTAATGTAGTCACATTCAGTAGACGTTAGCGGTCAGAAATATATTGTTGGCACGTGGAATATAAAAAGAACGGCTACGTACGTGAGGATAAAATAGCGATTTTGAATTTGTAAAATCTTTTTCGTTTTACTTACAAGGTTTATAACTTATTATTTCTTTCTGGTTCGTTACGAGAATAGTACAGTCATAAAAGCAGGATAGGTAAGCCTAAAGAGTAAGCTGAGAAGAAAGTTCGTATGGATGGGAAGACTAAACAATTCATCATGTAAAGAAGGACAAAAAATCCCAATAAAAAGACACCTATCTAAGGGATACACTAGGTTTTTGAGACGAACCTAACGATACCTTAACTGCCACACACAAATGTGTCCATTTTAAATCCAAATCCTCTGGTCACATTCGCCCTATGAAGACCTCCGGATGAGGTCGAAACATGTCGGCCAATAGCTGACTCTCTATGTGAGTAACCCGTTTACCTAATTCAAATTAATAATTCAAAAATTCAAAATTTCTTTATTTTTCTTTACAATCTTACATTTTATTACATAAAATTTAATTTAATATCGTCGACATAGGTACATGGTAAGCAGAAGATTGTGAGAGACTGGTGTCTGAACTAAGCGAAGCTTGTGTTTAATAATGTTTCGGTGTGTCTAAGAACGGGTTAGGTAATAGAAAATAATACGGTGACTGCTTGCTAGTTTATGATTATTAAAGTACCTTTTTGATTAAGTTCTCATGTAAGTGGATCTATGTAATCTTTATATGAGAATAAATTCTTTAAACCTAAACCTAACCTAATGTTTCCAAAACTGTATGTAACTATGTTTGTGTTCGTGGCCAACATCTATAAAACGCATAAAGATAAATAGTAGGAACTACATATATGAAATATATTTTTATTTCATTTAAGTATTTAACTTTATAAACAAATAATACAAGTGTAAGGTAAGGCGCATTTAAATCCTATGGCCTATCTACCACTTAACCAAACGGTTTTTTATTATTATTTATTATTGAAAAACTTTATTGCACTTACTTAATAACAAACATTAATTACACATAATTACAAACACAGGGTAGTGCAAGACTTGAATAAGTATATGGTGAAAAATGACTTAACCTAGTCTATACAAATATTTTAACCCGATTCAACTAAAAATTCAGACCATCCTTTCCACAAATAAAAGTCGGCAAAGTTTGCTACGGGTACAGGGGAAACTTACCGTCATCTTTTACCAGAATACTATTTTAACTTGACCTGCACACATGAGCCCTCGTCTTCTTGTACTGAAAGTTTGAAGATCGATGAGCAGTTCTTGAAAAATAGGTCGGACGTCAAACTTATTTACGTAGATAGATGTGCGCTTCTATTTTGGATTGAACATACTATTTTATTACGCTTGTTTTCCACAGGGGTAGGCAAAGACGTCCACTTGCTACGATCCTGATAGACCTCTTCGCTTCATGCCCGCTGAATACGTGAGCAACCCATTTACCTAATTACTTCTGACAGTTTCCTTTTTTATACTTAAACGTCTGCAACCTGAACTGCACTATTGTCGAGGACGAGCTTGATCCACTCTTCCACTCACATTCGCATTGTAGACCATCCTGATCCATGTTGGTTTGAAGAAAAGAAAAAACAATGTACCAGCTTTTCTTCTTCCTGCACAAATCGTAAAAGCCGATCGTGGGAATAGGCTAGAATCTGAACTATGGGCCATCACTATTTTTATAAACTTTGTCTACTCTCACGTCTACCAGGTCAAGAGTGACCTTTAGATCTGGTGCCCGATTCTGTCTGCAGTCATCTACCAGGGGTTAACTTGACTTGCACATGTGAGGCCTCAGCTTGGCACTCAGTGGTCACCCAAGGATGGCGTCTTCGCTATAGAGGTCTTCGATCGCAAGAGGTCTTCCTCTTTGAGAACTTATTTGTGTAATTTTTTTACAACCGACTGACGCAAGACGTCAGGCCACGTTAGACCAACCAACGACATCCACAGGAAAACATGGAGTGGTCCTACTTTAGGCCGGAGGCCACTCGGCTTGGCCATTAGCGAACTTGTAGACATATATCTGCGAATTAACTATGCGTAGGTACCTATGTAAAATAATAAATAATGATATAATGATTTATCTACACTTCTACACTAATTTATAAAGAGGAAAGATTTGTTTGTTTGTTTGTTTGATTGTATTGAATAGGCTCCGAAAGTACTGGATCAATTTTAAAAATTCTTTCACTGTTGGATAGGTATGTTATCCCTGAGTGACATAGGCTATGTATGTACCACGGGCGAAGCCGGGATGGACTGCTAGTTTGAGATACAAACACAAACATAAATGACACAAAAAAGAAATTAAAAATAAACCAATTGTGGTATACCTCAAAAGGATCCAACTCAGCATATGCTGGTTGTGAGGACTGCCAGCACTGGTCTTCCGTTGGAACCTAGTTGACGTCACGGAATTATTTCCGTGACTTCGTGACAGTCAGTACTTATGTACTGACTAAAAAGTTTACAAAAACAAATAATAGATGTAGGTATGTAATATGGGTATGTATATATGGGGTTAGTAACCAAATCCATATTTATCTTACTATATATTTAATTTAATTTATTGACAGACCGTCGTCTTTTGTTAAAATAAAATTTCGTATTAAGGAATATTAAAACATTATGAATAAATATTTTTTCCTACTAAATTCAATTTGAATACATACATATTAAACAGGGATAATGTTAACGCATTAACCGCCGCAGTTGCATATATACGGCCGGTTATACCCCTACCGCCGCAGTTGTAAAATTATTTACTAAAAAATTATACTTACTCGCCCAGAGAAAGTGGAAGTGGGCGGGCCACTTAAGCCGGAGAGAGGATGGAAGATGGAGTCGGAGAGTAGTGGAATGGAGACCAAAACAGGGCCACAGAAGCGTAGGAAGACCAGCGTTAAGATGGGCCGACACTTAACCCAAGTATTGAGAAAGACATGGATGAGAAAAGCTCAAAACCGTAGAGAATAGCATGCATATGAGGAGACCTACACTCAACAGTGGGCGGAGGTAGATTGAAGAGAGAAAGAGAGATAAAATTATACTAGAAATTAGGTAATTGGCGATATGCACTAAAAGCCAGACTTTTTACGTAAAAATACCTGGCCAACAAAAGGTAGGATACTTATTACAGTTACCAATTTACTTTTAAATTGTCGGTATTCTATTTTGAAAATAGAATCCCTAAATGCCCATAGATCAGAGAAAACTCGCAAGCTCCCTCGGTCCGCTCCACTGCGTCTAATATACAGCGCAGGTGTTCGTGTATTTTTCACAATCTCACCTTTTCCTTTCATTCGGCTGGCGTCCAACCTTTTGTCGATAGCGTATAAAATTATATATATTAATATCTACCTACCTTTATGTAAAGGATGGCATTGAATATACAACTATCTATCTATTACAAGAATGTACAAAGATCTACGATGATTATTGTATTGTGTAGGTACAAGAGAAGCCAAGCTATACCTACCTACATAAAAAGGTTAAAATGAATAGTCAAGAGCGTTTAATTTCTTTGCATTCAGTGATACAACTTGAAGGGGACATACCCGTAACTAATCGAACCACGGGCTATAATACTAATCAGTATAGTATAATGATAATAAAATAACAGTCAATTGTATATTACCCCTTCCACGTTGTATATTACTAGAGATAAGTTTGTTTATCTCATGTTGCTCCTATTTAAATTTATATATCACACACACATTGCTGTTGGGCTCAAAATCTAATAATTTTATTTGATTTTGTGCCCTACAGCAAAAGCTTGCCCATATGATATATAAATTTAAATAGGAGTAAGATGAGGTAAACAAATCCCCCATATTCACAAAAGTTAACAAATATTTGCAAGCTATTTAAATTAAAAGGTGTTTTGTCTCGTTCTTACTATGTCAAATATTGAAAAGAAAGTGACAAAAGAGTTGTTTTTCTTAAAGGTGTTTTAACTAAAACAGGTTTATCAAACGGCTGTTAATTATGATGAATTCGTGGGTTAATCTCTATTCTAACATATTTTCGTCACTAAGCGATAAATTCTCAATCGCGATAGACATTAAAAAAATAAAATTTGAATATCGAAGCTGTCAGGAGTCGACGTTGACGAATGGCCGTCCATTCAGCCAGTGCTGATGCCTGATAGGAAAACAATTCAATCTCTCAATCACTTTTTGCGTTCAATTCACTTTTTCCTTCGAAATCATTACAACTTTCGAAGGAAAAAGTAAATTGTACTAATGTGTACAATGTAATGATTGTATTTTCATTTAAATAAAGATTAAAATTACATTATCTGATTTTTTTGCATTGTGGGGCTCTACATTCATTTTAGGAAATATTGATTGAGCTATCGATAGG
The DNA here is from genome assembly GCA_963555685.1 of Acrobasis consociella. Classification (NCBI taxonomy): domain Eukaryota; kingdom Metazoa; phylum Arthropoda; class Insecta; order Lepidoptera; family Pyralidae; genus Acrobasis; species Acrobasis consociella. Next base: position 5,335,010 of record OY743118.1, read on the forward strand.
TAATATTTTTTATGGTTTAACCCAACCCTTTTATGGTCTTATTTCAACTATGATAATTTTAATGACTCCTCCTTTGAAGTTTCTCACTCATAAATAGGGTCTCATTACATCTTTACCAGAAAGGTCACCGGGTCGGGTCAGGGTCGGACATCGAGATGGCCGGAAGACATAAACTTTGAAGTCGAGTGGAAACGTAAAATCAACGATTTGTGGCCGCCATTAACGGGAGCGTAGAAAATAAAGCAGGATTTATTGACTTTAAAATTGGATGTAAAATTAAATCCAGAAAAATAAGCGGCTAGTTATGTAGTTTCAGGTTCCTATATTACATTTTTTTGTGCTTCGCAAAGACAGGTACGCAGATACGTCAATCAATCTCAAAACAAACCACTTTTTCCCTCGGGGTTAAAAAAGGAATTCAAACTTTAATTACAAAGTCGGGCGCTTCCGCGCACGCATGCCACTGCGTTTATTTATCCGCATAATGAGACCACTCGCTGTTTGCTGCAACTTTAGTGCATGCGGGCGCATTCTCATTTGTTTAATGCTCATTTCCTCACTTAGGGCATGGGTCGCTTTCTGTATATTTGTTACTAGTTTTAGGGTTCAGAAGTAAAACAGTAAGAGCAGATAAAATACATTTGCATTCATATTGCGCATACAAAAAACTTCGCATTTGTAAAAAATATTATGTCCACTGTAAAAAAACATGGTTATCTTTACCACCACATTCTAAATTTATACAAATAAAACTAATATCTCACACATCACCCAGGAGCATTATTCAGCTCAGTCAACAGCTAGTTACAAGACAAGACACCCCATTACTAAACTTGCTACGCTCAGAAAAATTAACAATGCTACGCATCGTAGCACCAGCTACGAACGACTACGAATTTATAACATTTCTAACCCATGTAGAGAACGAATATCAAAAAATATTTAAAGTATGTGAGGTAAGTAACTGTAATATGTATGTACGTACATACATATACTATGTTCTGATATGACTTTCATAGGACAAGTTGCGAGCCACTTTAGATGGATGGATCTTAGATGAGAAAGCTAATTACGCGTATATGTAATTAAGCAAGTTTCTAACATTGTACACCTTTTGCCAGCAAATTGGGTTCTAAATTTTAGGGTCCGGATGACACCCATCCATCAAATCGCGTATCATTAACCCCGGGGAGAGACTCGGGGCTTTCCATAGAGAATTAATGAAAGATGACATTTAGGCTTGTACGTCGGTCTTGTTCCTAAAATGGTTTGTTCTTAGAATTAATTATCTGGATTTTTTTGGAGATGTGAGTACTGAGAACTGTAAGAAGATAATATAGGTACTACGCTAAAGCACCAATACATTTAAGTGCAAACTTAATTTGACTTTTGGCCTGTTATAGTATTTAAGTCAGCTAGTGGTGGCACCACTAGTCGACTTAAGTACTATAAATTGAGCGGGGGGCTGTAGCCGTCTCTACATGGCGAGAACGGGGGAGAGGTGCGAGGACGGGGAACGGGGACGCATATTACGCGGGACCTTAGGAGATACCGTTTTGTATGTAATAGCATAGATTACTAATAAGTTACGTAATAGATAGATAGACCATGCTGGTCTGGGAGAAAAGAAAAAACGTAGAGTGTACCAGCAGCTTCTCTTCCCGCGCAGATCGTAAGAGCCGATCGAGGGGATGGGCGAGATTTTAATCATGGTAATAGGCGATGCGGCTAGCAACCCATCACTATTTTGATTCCTTTTCCATCTTAACGCCCACCACCACGCTAAGCGTGGTCTTTGCGCCTAACGGCCCTGGGCTCTGTCTACCCCGCGTCAGGGATATAGACGTCAAAATGTATCTTGTATCTTGTATAAAACGTTTAAATTGTGAAAACTGCACAAACACATTCACACACAAGAAAATACACGAATGATTTTTTAGTTTAAGAACAAGTTTTTAGCGATGTGATGTGTATGTGTATGTGTATGCTGCAGAAGCACAAAAAGGTCGTAGGCAACAATATTGCTCAAAGAGCAATGCGCTGATTTTCAGCTAAAACCTTAGGTATTGGTACCTAGGTGCAAGTGCGATCAGTTGAGAAGCTTGTTAAATTAAAGTATTAAAGACTAAATAAAAACAAGATAATACTTAGGTATATTGATTCCATGGAATGATTGATTCTATGCCAGTACTAAAATAATCTGATCTGATAATCTGTAAACCCTTTTATATTTTTTGCTCTCGCACGCGGTGTTTCTGTTATTGACACTCCTTGTGTGGGTGACAATGAGAAAACACGTGGAAATTGTCACGTGACTGTTTGGAATAAGTTAAATGAATAGTATTTCATTGAGGTTGTAAATAGCTTTAATAACGATTCTACTGTTTTAGACACTTTCCGATGTCCTTTTGTTTGAGTCTGTTTTTGTTTTGATTTTAAACAGGTATTTTTTCATACATATTTTCACGTCCGTTTCCCATTTTTATAATAGGCAAATTTTGTGGCATATCAGTACGACGTTCAATACTTTTATCCCTCGTCAATGTGTAAATACTAAAATTATAGGTTCTCAAAAGATATCTCATGACTGGATATCGCACATGGGCATCATGACAGAAAGAAACTGTGTGCTACTCCGACTTGTGAACATAACCCTTCCTTTTGCAGTTAGGTCATAGTGTCAAAGTTAACAAAACGTAAATACAGTCTATCCCACCACCCAAAACAAAACGCACTAATCTTAACAAGTGTCAGCTGGTTGTCAACGTCATGCATACAAACGTCATTTATGTCAATGAGGTAGGTATGTAATCTAAGTAACAGGTGTTGATTATTTATTTTCCTAACTTTAATTTTTCTATATAATCGCGAGCTGAACTAGAAAACAGAGTAAATAATGGGAGAAATTAATAAACCTTCACTACGCATAGACTGGTTTGATGGCACGCTTATAGAAGACACTCGGCCAAACAGTGATACTAACCCATTTGCCGATGAAGATCAACCGGACCCACAGCCTTCCTCAAGACCACAAATAACTGAGATAAAACCTATAGGATTCAAAAGATTACTAGATATTTCAGCCATGAGGCCCCCAGCTTTAACTTTGGAAGTCTCCCATAGACCAGGATTTTGGAATCTCTTGGACATCGAATTGAAAGGAGATTTCATTGTTTTGATCGTGAAAGTGCTAGCAAATGTTTATAAATCATTGGAACCAGATGAAAAATCAAGAATCTCAACCCACTTAAAAACAAAATTAGAAAAATCTATTTTTATAAAAACATTAAAAAATTATGTGGCTGGCTTGCCAGCTGTTAGAATTTCAGAGAAAAAAATGAATTTTCAATTATGGAACGATGTTGAATTGTTTTTTAATGACTTGATTGCGCTCTGTGAAGGTATAGTTGCTTTTGGCAGTCATAGTATTGATTTTCTGAAGGAAATTCATGATTTAGTAGAAATATCTGATACTAGTGCTGTAGGTGTAATACAAGAGCATACAGAGACTATTAGTAGTGAGTTTTTTAGTAGGATTGATGAAGTAAAGTTGGCATTGTCAAAAATGATCAGTGAGGTCTGTATCACACTTTATGCTTATTTAATAAATACTTCTTAATTAAAGTCTTCATATTTTTTAGATCATTACTTGTTCTAGAAGCAGAGAAATATATAAACCTCCTTGTACACATAATAACCGTGAGCTAAGATAAAATTAGTAGAGTAGTGTTTTTAAAACATTAATCAGAGATTTATTACCAAATTCAGATTATTTAGCTGTATATTTGTAGATTGCCACAAAGTACAAATGCCTTGAAATTGTTTTAATTAGTTTAGTAAGTACCAAAATCAATTTTCTTCCAGGATCCCAATGAACAAGTGTCTACATCCAGTGCCCTTCCAGAGACGGTAACGGATCCGAAAAGTTTTAAAAATCTTCACATTTTTCCAAAAAGAGAAGATTTGTTTGGCGAAAACAAACTGAATGTACAGCCCAATATAATCAACGGAGCCTATCCTGATGTAGAGCATTATTTGGATTTGCAATTCAAGTTATTGAGAGAAGACTGCTTTGCACCACTGAGAGAAGGAATAAGTCGGTAACATATCAAATTATTATGTATGATATTGTATAATATTTGGATATTTAATGTTTGTGGTTTTTCAGGTAAATACATGCAGAATCCATCAAGAAGAAGACATGAAAATATCAGGTATTGATTAAACACTTTACCCCTTGTTTTTGTCATGGTTTATAAAAGGACAGTATAGGCTGATGAAAAATAAATAAGAGATTTAAAAGGATTTTCAAAGATTCATGATCAAATATAAATGTAATGTAAGAAATCTACATATATTGAGTTGCAAGTCGCATCTCTTATTAACATGATTCCATTTTTGTCAACTCCCTCAATGAGTTTCTACGATCTGCACGGAAAGAGAAGCAACTGGTACATTCTTTAGTGTTTTGTTTTTCAGTAAGCCTTTTAAACTAGTTTGGAAGAAATTAAATTTTAATCTTCTATAAATGTAACATAATTTTTTCAAGAGTATACCCAAAAGTTCGTATCCTACGGAACTACGTGAGCAACAACAAAGTCGGCCACCTAGTCGACATAGCATGGACGGAAAGATCTAACCAGGGTAGAGTCGACAGCAAAAATTTGGCGCATAACAAGCAACTCATGTTTGGCTCTTTGCTTCTGTTCACGTGTGACAATTTTGAAACTATTTTGTGTGCGACTGTACTTGATTCTGGGATGAACTTGCTGACAGAAGGATATGTGAGTATTTTCTAACATCTTACCTCATGATATTTCAGCAACATAAATTCCACTACATTTGTCAGGATCGTAGCAAATGGAGGTACATAGCGTGGGTGAAATAGGCATGATATGACAATATGTAAGTATGTTTGAACTCCACATATAGGCTTTGTTATCCAAAATGACTGATTGGATCCGGCATCTATCCCATGGCTATCTGAATTCTTGCTCAGGTCTTCTGAACACCAAGTTGATGGGCTGAGACGCTGTGTTTCTCGATACGCAGGCGCCATTAGAGAACCTAAATAACTAAGCTTACCTGATCACTCCTTAAAGGGATCAATGCAATGATATCATGGCGCCGCTTGAACTATCGTAAATGTTTCTACTGATTAGTTTTATATACCATAAACATGATAAAAGTAACATGACGAATCTTGTACTAATTTGGGTGTTATTTCTATACATATAATCAAGCTAAAGTAAACTTTAGTTATAACATGAATTAAACGGGTTACTCACGTAGAGTCAGCTACTGGTCGACATGTTTCGACCTCATCCGGAGGTCATCAGGGTAAATGTGACTTAGAGGACGCGCGTACACGATGTCGCCTCTCGTCAGTGTGATTCTAAGTCACGGTAGCACAATTGGTAGTGCACTCACGGCGTTAACGTGAGGGTCGTGGGTTCGAATCCCACTCGTGGCGAAAATTTATGTTTTAATTTGACTTTATTTCTAATTCAATAAATCGTTGTTTCAGGTAGCAGTATCATTTCAAAGCCCCGTGTCAAAGTCGGTGTTCACGGAACCATATCTGATGGTGGAAAGCGAGGTGTTTTTTGAACCTTACCATCGAGTGTTGAAGGTGCTACAGAGTTCCAGGCTTGATGACTTGCCAATGAAAAGATACATTGTAGATGTTCAGGTATCTAACTTGTTTTCATATTAATTAATTTCCTATCCGTCTTATTACAAAACGCCGAGTAACAAATCATGCCCTTTCACCGCGAGACTTTATATCAGTTGTCGTGTCCCCAGCGCGAGACATGGTAAGTCTAACATACCTATCTACAACCAAAAACGGATATGGATACGTAAGTTATGTGCCATACGAGCATTTTTTTTTTGTCACAAATATGTGACCTTCGCGGAATGGGCCCGACAATGTTTGTCACATATATGCGCTCGCGGTTAAAGGGTTAACTACTACTACTATGTTTACTAACACTAAATATGTTTAGCAAACGGTTAAGTTTTATAAATAAGAGTGTTTGTTTTCTTACCTCATTGTGGAGTGGTGGAAGGTTTTTATGCCTCTGGCTTTTGCCCCTTATCTCTTTTGCGTGGTCTAATGGGGGTCCCTTATACTTACTATTCCAAATTGCTTACGAGACTTTGGAGTAGGTTAGTCATGTTGAAGACCTTTATTAATCTTCAAATTTCACTTTAATTGTGATTTGACTAAATCCTAACTTATTTCATTGATATAAACGTACATAGGTCTACAAAAGTAATTAGAAATATATGCCTGTTTCGAATTACAGACTGAAACACGACCGCCATCTTATTTGACTTTAGAGACACTGTACACAGTAGAAGAGGTTAACAAACCTGAAGAGATCTGTTTTCCCGTATTGGACCAAGAACAGTGGCCGCCAGCCGTCAATATAGGCCTTGACAACTCCCAGATGGAAGCCTATAAATTCGCCTTGACGAGAGAATTCGCCGTAATCCAAGGTCCGCCTGGTACAGGAAAGACGTTCATAGGAGTCAAAATCGCGTCAACACTTCTTAAAAACTTGTCTTTAGAAGGTACGCCTTTGCTTATAATTTGCTACACGAATCACGCCCTAGACCAATTTCTCGAAGGAATTCTGGGGGTTACAAAAAATATTATAAGACTTGGAAGCCAAAGCAAAAGTAAAATTCTTGAGCCGTACACACTGAACAATTTGAGGGCGAGAATGAAATCAAAATATTCTTATCTTTACGCCAGCAAGAGATCCGAATTAGAGAGAATATACAAAGAGATGACCGATTTGCAGAGTGAGATAGAGAAGTGTGAAAAAGAAATATTATCGTACAAAACCATAAGAAATCATCTCAAAATCGGTGAAAAGTTATTCGAATTAAAGACTAGTGGCAAAGACGATCCGGTATTACCATGGTTATTTAATGAAAGAATAGAAAATAATGAAGTCGAAGAATTGGAAGAGTGGGAGAAACAATTAGATGAGTTATCTATCAATGATAAAATCGACACATGTTTTTCTGAAAAATGGGCGCTGACAGAGATAGACTCTATGAAGAATAGCATAAGATTTGTCAAAGAAGTGACTGACGATCATGTTGAGCTAGAGCGGATGACTGATAAGTTTGAAGAGCAAATAGACAAAGTTTGGCAGAGGTTGCATTGTTTTAGGGTGAGTAGTTGTTTGTAGGCAATAAACTTAGCTTAGTAAATGATATGACGTCAACAACTATTGTGAAATCGAAAGGAAAAGTGACAATTATCAAGCGATACAAATATCCTAAGATAAATAAATGATTAATTACTTTGATTTTGACTTTTGTATCAATAAACCTGCTTACTAGAGCTTGCGTATGTTAAGCATCCCCGAGCGTGGGCCGCACTTGGATGGGTGACCACAAAGTGACATACAAATTTTCCAGATGATGATTGTGATGGCAGTTACGGACCAGTTTTCAAGCTATGTAGGTAGATGCCTTAAGGCAGCTTGAAAGTCGGATAAAGTTGTGTTAAGAGTCCGGCGACCCTAGACTTCTCCATACAAACGTAGTCTACGTTTAATTTTGAAACCACATGTCAGATTCCGGTAAAAATTGGTAATTGTAAAGAAATTGCAATTATCTAGGGTTATAACTGGTTTCCTATCGTAAAATTATGAACTGGAAAGAAAATATAACGATTTAGAAGTTTCCCATACTAATGGTCAAAAATGATATAAAACACTATATTCTATTTCAAGTTCATATTTTTACGTCGGAAACTAGTTATAAACCTAGATAATTGCAATATCTTCCGTTCTAGTTTCCGACAGTAAAAATATGAACTTGAAATAGAATATAGTGTTTTATATCATTTTTGACCATTAGTATGGAAAACTTCTAAATCGTTATATTTTCTTTCCAGATCATAATTTTACTATAGGAAACCAGTTATAACCCTAGATAATTGCAATTTCTTTACAATAACCAATTTTTACCGGCATCTGACATGTGGTTTCAAAATTAAATGTAGACTACGTTTGTATGGAGAAGTCTAGGGTCGCCGGGCTCTTAAGTTGTAACTATGCCAATTGCACAAAGCGAAATCAAGTTCTTGCAAGGTGGTGTGTCGATTGCACCTTATGTGAATTTTAGTTATTGTCGGGACGCATTTTTAAAATGGGAAGTCAGTCGACAGTTGACGTCTTATTGAATTGTTCATACGCGAAGGATTTGCAACGAGTGGTCTTGATCAATAATATTAACGTTTGTATTTATTACTCGTAATTTTAACGTGTGTTCCGTACAAATGTCAAAGAAACCAAAAGAAACCTTCTTGTTGTTTGCCATGGAAAACCCGTTCCGTTTCACGCTGTTTTTATTGATGTTCAAAGTTTTTTAAATTCATTGACTTTTGTAAGGTTTCTGTGTAAAACACTTTTTTATTTATCGCTGACGCTACGGGTTTAAAAATACTACGCAATTGGTTTCTAAACGTGAGCGGTGAGTTGGAAAACTAAACGTTTTGTGATTCGCTGACTCCCTCGTTGAAAAAAAGCGCTCCAGACCGACTGTGAAGATTTGTAATATTTTTGTTCCTCTAATTCATTTTGGCTGACATAAGCTCATACCTTGGTACTATATTTCCGAGGTGTTTAGAATTTTATTATTTCTATTGCAGCGAAATATCTCACTAGCCCAAGACTCCCATTCTGAACTACCAACTGTGGATGATTTGTACAAATTGAATTCAGAGGAAAGGTGGAGGTTGTATAACAACGCAGTAAAGGCGATAAAGAACAAATTACTTTTGAAAATGGAGGATTTGTTGGTAAGTAAAAAGAACCCTTGGTACTCAATCACAGAATTAATATATAATATATGTATAACATACAGAACGGAAACTCTTAAGAGTCCCCTTACTAGACTTCTCCATACAAACGTAGTCTACGTTTAATTTTGAAACCACATGTCAGATTCCGGTAAAAATTGGTAACTGTGAAGAAATTGCAATTATCTAGGGTAATAACTGGTTTCCTACGGTAAAATTATGAACTGGAATCAAATATAACGATTTAGAAGTTTTCCATACTGATAGTCAAAAATAATATTAAACACTACACATTCTATTTCAAGTTCATATTTATACGTCGGAAACCAGTTATTACCCTAGATAATTGCAATATCTTTGAAATTACAAAATTTTGCCGAAATCGTACATGTCGTTTTGAAATAAAACGTAGACTACGTTTGTATGGAAAGTTGTATTTTGGTCTAGGGTAAGGGAACTCTTAAGGTCGCGTGTAATATGCGTCCTCGTCCGCCGTCCCCGCACCTTTCCCCCGTTCTCGCCTTGTGGAGGTTGTTGAGCGCGCGGCTGCAGGCGCTTGCCGCCTAATAATAACTAATATAAGTTATATTATAAGCTAAGTATTACATACAGAACAAAATCTTCTAAGGTCCGGCGCAATATGCGTCCCCGTCCCCTGTCCCCGAACCTCTCCCCCTTTCTCGCCATGTCAAGGCGGCTGCAGCCACCCGATCTTAGGATAGTAGATTCCGTTCTGTATATAATTCTGTTAATAGGGAATATGCATGAAAAAAATATGTGTTATCTAACCAGTTTATCCATAAATATTCAAAAGTAAAATTACTAACAGTGAAAACAAAATAAAAATTGGTTGAAAAACGGACGAGATAAAACGATTTTCGAAAATTTGTCTATCTCACTCGCTAAAACGCCATTTTCTATGAGAAATGTATTGTTGACATGGACTTTGACGTCACCAGTCTATATCGGACTTCTCTTTCTAATTGAAACTTAAAAGTATCACAAGTTAGTCGCTGACTAAGATGTATTATTAATTCTTTACTGTGGTTAATAGGATTTTAATAAGCAAATAAAAAAAAACTCTATTCATACCCAAAATTAATATGAGAATTTCCGTGTTAATTTTCATATTAATTCTGTACTCTGGGTTCAAATATACAGGTATTTGCAGGCTCAACATAACACATGCAACGACGAATTGGACGAAGTAGCGACGCTTATAGACGGTGAGGTGATGAAAACAACTAGAGTGGTGGGGGTGACCACTTCCACTGCGGCCCGGAGGCATGACCTTATGAAGAAACTATTATCGCCTATAGGTAACACATACATACATACAACAGAATCCAAATTGGTCCATCCGTTCGAACGTTACTATGCCACAGACAGACAGACGTATATCTTATAGCACCTCCCTTTTTTATCGGGGTTTATAATGCGACGTGATAAGTTCTGTGGCATTACGCAATACTAGCGATTTCGCAAGTAAAACGACACCGGGCGTGGTTTGCACTTAGATTAATAATCATCATCATCATCATCAGGTCTTTTGTCTCCACTGCAGGAGCATGGCCCTCTCTGTACTACCAGAGCCCTAATTGGACAGAGCAGCCAGAGGACTAGAGGAGAGATAACTCTTCAAGCTGCGCCAATACCATACACAATAGTTAAACAATTGAAGTCGGGAGGAATTCGTCCAAGTGCCGGCTTTGAGGATAATAATAATAGACACAAAAAGACAAAGACGAAACAAAAAAAAATTAGAATTTTCATACTAAAGTTACAGCCGCCCGCGCAATTTGTATGGGATTGTCGTCGTTGTTTTTTGTTTTTTGACTGTTATTTTAATTTTTTTATGCTATAGCGAACTAGTATAGCCCGTGGTTTGATTTATTACAGGTATGTCCCTGTATAATACTAGGGTACATAGTGCAATCCAAGCCGTATAGATGGCGCTTGTGTTTAACAGCGACTATTTATTTTTTCAGTGATTGTGGAGGAAGCAGCAGAGGTGTTGGAAGCGCACATTGTCGCCTCGTTGACGTATCACTGTCAACATCTCATACTTATTGGTAAGTGGAATCAAACTTATAAACAACAGTACTTCTTCTTCATCATGTCTTTATAGTCTCCACTGCAGGAGCACGACCCTCTCTGTACTACTAAAGCCATGTATAAGGATTTGGCCTAAACTCCACGCTGGCCAGACGGGTTGGAGAGGTCTCATTACGTTTATAAGCTTTGTTTAGCTTGTATTAATAATAAATAATAATAGTAAAAATTCTTTATTTCTCCCACAAAATAACAATTTCACATCTCAGTTATTTGAGCTAGGTTTAACCATCAAAATTTTTAATGGTTAGTATTGTTACGATGACGTATTCCATAAGTAATTTACGACATCCACGGAAAGACTTGGAGAGGTCCTATTCTAATTTGCCGGAAACCACACGGCCTTAAGAAATAACAGTATAGTTCATTGCAATCTCGTTTCTATTGCCGCTACGTAAAAGTGTTAATGATCATAAACATTTTCAGCCCACATTACAGAATTATGAGTATTACATACAGAATCTCATAAGACGAGGACGCATATTGCGCGGGACCTTAGAAGATTCCGTTCTGTGTGTAATACTTATATTGATTGTGCCCACATCCAGTTACCTGTTGTTAGCAGTATCGTATATATCTAGACTCTAGTTAAATGAAACAGGATATAGTTTCCAGATAACCCTATTTAGCAAGAATTATCAAATCTTACATGTTGGTCAAAGAGAAAAGAATATACCAGCGGCTTCTGTTCCTGCGCAGATCGTTAAAGCCCATTGAGGGAATGAGCGAGATTTGAATCATTTATTTCTGAGCCATCGTTTTTCGAATAGATGAAAATATTTTTACTAGACATGGCGTCGGGAGTAAAAGGACGTTGACAAGTGCTGTCGTCCAAAAGGTTAATATTTTACAGGTGACCACAAACAACTACGGCCCACAGCGGCCCACTACAAACTAGCGAAAGACTACAACCTAGAAATATCGCTCTTCGAGCGTATGATACGCAACGGCGTACATGCGCGCACGCTTACGACGCAGCGGAGAATGCGGCCGAGTTACGTAGACCTGCTCGTCCCGGCGGTGTATGAGAAGCTGGATAGCCATTCCAACGTGTACGCGTATCCTGATGTAAGGGGGATGAAGGACAACTTGTTTTTTGTCACGCATGACGTTTTTGAAGATTCTGAGGTGAGATAAATAAATAAATGATTATTTTAATTATAGCATCAATAATGTAATTATTTACTGTGTTAGACTAAGCTAATAATATTTCAACACAAAAAATGTTTAGTTATGAAACAAATAAATGAAAATGAAATGTACGGACGAATCACATATATTAAACTCGCCCCAAAGTAAGTTCAAGACTGGTATAGGATACTAACTTAACGATACTATATTTTATAACAAATATATTTAGGTATATAGCTAAACACATCAAAGACCCAGGTCAACCTGAAAAATACCATTTTCCGCCTTGACCTGATCGGGGATCGAACCGACCTCCAGATTAAATAGACTGATTAATTATGCCTCGTTTTGTAGAGTTTACGAACGCCAGTTGCGCCGTCATTTGAAATAAAAAAAATTGACGTGATAACGTCTTTAAAATCGTTTTAGTCGGGTGACATGTTCAGAAACTTGTGTCACACCAAAACCTCACGAGCGCGATCGCAGGTATAACGAGAGAGAGACGGACCGATCTCCCGTCTCATCTCGAGCGCTGCCAGTCATTCCGTGAAACGACGTTATCACGTAAACATCTCGATCGTAAACCTACTTTACAAACAACCAATTTTTTTAAAAATGAAATTCTATTTTCCTTAAATTCAATAAACGGGTTACTCACGTATAGAATTACCCGTTTATTGAATTTAAGAATGATTGCATCTCACGTTAGTTTTAATAAAATAAAAAAAAAACTATTTATGATTTTTTGTAACTTTTTTTTATTGGGATCCCTTTAGTAATAATGTTAATTTATTTAAATGAATATTAATTTGTAATAATTAATTGAAAGTGGATTTAAATGTAATTATAATTAATTTATTAAAATGATTAAAAATTAAAATACCTTTAGGATCAGGAAGCTGAACTCCCATAAACTTGAAATTCCAAAATGTAGAATTTTCCTAGAGTGTTGTTTTTTGAAATGACATTTAAATAGTGGTATCTCTGTTTACTTTATAGGGCCTAGAAGATAGTTGGAGCCACAAAAACACTTTGGAAGCCAAATGGTGCGTCGCGCTAGCCAACTATTTGCGAGAAATGAAATACAAGAGCGAAGAGATCACTATTCTTTCCACATATACCGGACAAGTCTCACTCATCAAAGAGGTAAGATAACTTAATGAATACTTGAGGCTTCTGACAATGCTAAAGTGGTGGCTCGATTCTCGTCTAATCAAGTCTAATAGATAACCATAGACAAAAAAAAAGAATCCTAAACCTCGTACCAGCCTTGTAACCACCTCAACATTTATTTATCTGACGATTGCTACACGGTCATGAGTCGAGATCGACGGCTAAATGTTCCTTTTGAAACGGAAGCTCGATTTATTAAAGGTAAGTACCGCGTTAAGTATGGTTACCTACGGCGCCAGTACTGCCGCTAGATAGTCAACTATCGATACTTTCTTTATTTTAAATAGTTTGTTCGTCGTCATTGATCCATACTACCGACAGTATCGATAGTTTGTTCGTCGTCATGGTTTAAGATCTTTATTTATTCTCATAAAGAAATACTACATTTCACTTACTGAGAATAACAATTCTTATACAATAATGTACTTACAAAATTTTGATTGCAGAATGATCTTCTGTGAGCATACACGACATTGTTAAAATACACTATACACTCAGCACAAACACTTACAAAATTTTGGTTATAAAATGTTTTGCTTGTTAACATTGTTTAAATAGCATACCGATCGTCACCGATCGATACTATCGATAGTATTGTTAATTATCAATAGTATTGCTCGCTATCGACCCTGTCAATAGGCCTATCGATATTATGGCATTTTTCTATTGAACCTATCAATTTTCGACGGGTGCGGTTTGTTCTTGGGTTGACCAGACCACATCCACCCCCTCCGTGCTTCAGAAAGTTGAGTTGTCGGACCCATTGTCATCATTAGGTGGTAGTCAAGCTTGATCAGATTCCTTTCGAAAAATCAATACCAATGTTGGCCACTAACACTCACGTTATTAACACTACCATTTTCAGATGAGCAAAAAATACAAACTACTGCGCGACGTGAAAATAACTCCAGTGGACAACTACCAAGGAGAAGAGAACAGGATAGTGATATTATCTCTAGTAAGGAGTAACAGAGACGGCAAGATTGGCTTCCTGTCGGCCGTGAATAGGATCTGTGTGGCGCTGTCTCGGGCTAAAGAAGGTACGTTAATAAAAAAATACAATCGAATGTCGACTCTATTACGTTGTTCTTAAAACTCACAACGCGTTCACAAAGAGTACTTGCTTAAGAATCCCCTTACCCTAGACTTTACCATACAAACGTAGTACGTTAAGTTAAATTAATGCTTCGAATTGCTCCCTTTAGAGCTAATGTTACTCAGTACTATTTCTACTAAAGAGTCCCCTTAAGCTAGACCTTTAAAATTACAAATTTTAACCGAAATCTGACATGTGGCTTCGAAAGAAAACGTAGACTACGTTTGTATGGAAAAGCCTAGGGTCAGTGGATTCATAAGGTACTAACATTAGGAATATTTTGTACCTTAACAATACTGCAACTAATGCAGTTAAAGCATCAAAAAGTAAGAAAAATTACTAACCTATAAAAAAACTTTCGTAGTATACCTTTGAGCTGACCCCGCCGAACACATGTTTTTTTTTCGTGAATTTTATGTCGAAAAGTTTTTTATTTTGTCTAACGCATATTTAGAGGTTTTTTTTAAATATATTAATGACGACTTTTGATTGAGCTTATATGGTTATAATTAAAATCTTTTACTACTTTTATTTGAATAAAGTCTTACTCTAATTAATTAAATATGTTTTTTTGTCACTTTTTTTGTTAGTGTTGTGTGCTGCCATCTCTGGGAGGCTACCCCGCAACTCCAGTTTTGCCTACTTACCTCCAGTAGTTTCTATGGCTTTGGGTATCTCTTACGTTACAAATTATACAGTTTTGCCTACTTACCTCCAATAGTTTGTATGGCTTTAGGTATCTGTTACGTTACTAATTATATTATCTTTGGCTGTATCTTTGCATTTTTACCAAGTTGGTAAACTGAAAAATATGGGTCCCTTATTTTTGGATAATCTAATTGACGGACTAAATGTATTTTTTGATCCCTATTATACGTCTTTTACAGGATTCTACATATTTGGCAACATGAACGTATTGAAATCAGCAAGCAGTATATGGCGAGCGATCAACGACAGATTGGTGGTACAAAACGCTATCGGAAGCAAGCTGAGTCTCTGCTGTGATACTCATAAGGATGTTCTGGTTGTAAGTATGAAGTTAGTACGCTAAATTCTACGCTAGACTCGTTCACAAGAAAGAAATCAACACGGAAATTAATTTAATTTTCTTTTTTCTTTACATCTTTTCATCATTATTTTTAAGTCTTTTAAATCTCTACTACAGGAGTATGGCTCTTGTAGTAAAGAGAGGGCCGGCCCTCTCTTTACTACAAGAGCCATACTTGGCCAGAGCAGCCATAGGATTTGACCTGCACTCTCCCTCGCTGGCCGGACGGGTTGGAGAAGACTCATTGATGTTTATAAGCTTTGTTTAGTTTGTATTTCCTAAATCACCTTCTACGACATTCACAGAAAGACTTAGGAGTGGTCCCAATATACTCTGCCGGAAACTGCACGGCGATTTTCTTTCCACTATAGAACTTTGTAGGTCGCTCTTTCACCGCGAACATTGTCGTGCTAATTTCGTCAGTGTCGTCGGATATTTCTGACAAAATTATCCAACCATAACGACATTATTTTTGGAGTCAAATAACGCTCCGTAAATCAGTTTTTCTCCATTAATAAACCTAAAATCTTGTTGAAAATAGATATGTAAAGTGACACTATTTTTGACATTTTATTTTATAAACTGTACTGAATAGTTTGTTGTTAACCCAGTCCACATCCCAATTGCTTCGGGTCGGCTTTGTTGTTCGACAAATAGTGCCGAACAGACAATACCGGCCCGCTTATGTTTATAGCAACCCTAACCTACACGTTCTAAGGCGATTAAAACACTGCAACGCGCCCCGCTGCGTGGTGCGGGGTTGCGCTGTATGCAAGTAACTCCATTTGTATAGAAAATACACATAGTGCAACACACTTACACCGCGTCTTTTGTTTATCGCCTTAGATTCTGTGCGGGCTTCAGTTTGGTTTGATCGCTTTAGTATACGCATAAGTACCACCTCCAACAACTTTCTTCGTATTATTTCGACTTAAATTTAAAAAAAATAACCCGCTATTTATTAACCCTTAACGTTTTACAGGTAACACACCCAGATGAAATGCAAGACTGTCTCTCAGGGTCATGCCTTAAGGTTTGTAAGAAAAAATAATGTTCGAGTACACCATTCATTTATTGCAATATTATGTCAGTTCTAAAAGTTTAGCCTTTGCTGTTAACAATAAAATAGTGTTTATAAATCAGTGTTTTTTTTTTAATAACAATGCTTTTTCTAGTGCAATTCGCTTCTAATCCTATAACAATAGGGTTGAAAACCAACATTTAATCTTTAAATTGTATGTTATAAATGAATATAAATGGACATACACAAACAAACAATTATAATATTACAAAATTTAAAAAAATGTATTATAGATAGACCACCAATTTTGTAGACCTGATATGATGACGTCACATAATTTTTTTATTATTGGCTGAAAACTTAAAATCCCTTGAGCTTCTATGCAGTCTATCATATAACAGTGATCGACCTTTAACTAAAAAAGTTTGTACAATCAGTAAATGGAATGGCAAAAGCAAACTGTTTTAGACGATCACAATAATCAACATAAAACCCTTAAATAAATATGAAACTAAACATAAACCCTTGTAAATAGGAGAATTTTATTATTAACAAGATTTATTGCTTGGCCTGCCAAGACATTTATTAAATACTTAATTAATAGTTGCCTTCAAGTGATGGCTATATAAATAAGATACAAAGGAAAGGTCGTTACACACTTAGGTGTTTTTTTTACCCATTCCGGCCAACTTAACATGTGCGTATTGTAATTCATCGAACCATGGGCTATACAAGATCACTATAGTACAATGAAATTAAAGTAACAGTAAAAATTACATTCCCATACAAATGTCTCGGGTGCCGGCTGCACACTTTTGTATGGAAATGCAATTTTTTTATTTGGCTTGATTTTAATTTAATTATACTATAGTGAAAAAAATTACATGCCCATACAAATGTCTCGGGCACCAGCTGCACACTTTTGTATGGAAATGCATTTTTTTTTATTTGGCTTGATTTTGATTTCATTATACTATAGTGATCTGTTATAGCACGTGACAGCCCTGGACCTAGCAGGCCGGGCCATGCCCCGGGCGGCGAAATAAGAGGGCGGCAAAATAGAATATGTCCACCTCATGCTACCGATACAAAATGGGGGTCTGTTGCAAAAAGAAACCTTAGAGTCAGGTTAGACCAACACGACGTGGCGCGCACTTTTAATGCCGCATTTACACATTCTTGCGAATCGAGGCGAATAACGAACACGCATATGTAAACAGTGAATTCGCTATTCACCTCGCGGTTCGCCTTGCGATTCGCGTCTTCGTGCCGCATTTACACATTCTTGCGAATCACGAGGCGAATAACGAACACGCATAATATGTAAATGCGGTATAAAAGAAATATAGAACTTGTTTACTGCTCAAAAAGTTACAAATTTCAGAGTAACGTAAAACTTTCTAAAATTAGTATCTTTTTGTGATTTTACGTATGTTAGTACAAGAGTACAAGCAAAATATTCGTCATAATCATAAATAGTTTAACACTACGGATCGTCAGGCAAGAGACGTCTATATACTTACGTAGCAAACATTACTACGTCATACGAGTACATACACTAATTTGAAATTTAACTACAAAACTGCGCACTACAATATTTTAACCTTTACTCGTTTTTTCTTCAATTAAACTGTATGGGTATTTTCTTTTAATTTACTTGTTTGCAATATTTTTGGCGCAAATTCATGTTTTTTGTATGAATAATACTTTCTCGTACAACCGTACAAGTAGCGGTACGTAAGTTTAGCGCTGAGTCACGGGCTGAGTGAAATGCGCATGGGTACAGTTAGGTACAATCCTAACTCTATGGGTACAGTATTAATTTTTGACTTCTGCGCAATAACGGTCAGCGCTTGAGTTTCGTGCCGGTACCTGTAATATAGCCGAAAAGGCTGACGGTTTAGCTGCAATATTTATTACGTGATTTGACCGTTAATACCGTACCGTATTCATGATGAATTTATCTCACGTTAGCTTTAATAACTAGTAACTAGTAAAACAATCTAGATCCTATGCTGTTATGATAGTGTTCTTCCGGCCAATTCTAAAACGCAATTACATTTTCTACATTTTCAGATGAGACGGCATATTACTAGATGTCAAATTGATTTGTTCGGATATTGGTAAAAACATGCTTAAAACCTAGGAGGTAATGAAGTTCAACATCATCATCATCATCAGGTCTTTTTGTCTCCACTGCAGGAGCACGACTACCCGAGCCAAACTTGGCCAGACCTGCCAGAGGTTAATTTAGTCTGCGTTTCATTATAAGACAGCTTATGCTTTAAGTATTTTTCTATTTTCTGAATGGAATACAATAACACTAGTGCGTTTAGTTAACATGAGCTGCTGCATGCTCAAAGCATCTACCCCATTACCTATTTTAAATTATTTTCTCTTAGATAAATTACTAAAGTAAAAGCCGATCGAGCGAATGGGCTACAATTTGAAACGCTAATAGCGTGACCACGCGACGTGTTGACTATCTCTGTCAGAAACTCTACGGGGGACAGAGACACGGCATTATGCAACGCATAGTAGATACAACTATCCTAACTCTATGATGCAACGTATTCTGCTATCTTTTTCCCTTACGTGCAAGGGGCTTAAAAGCGAAAAGAACCAGAAGAAAGTCGCGTGGTCCCGCCTTACGAAGCGTACCTTATAGTGGCATTTGATTCTTGCGACCCTAGGCTCCGTCTACACTACACTATTAGGGATGAAAACATGATAGTATTTTTACTATGTCAATTCGTAATAATAAGATTTATAATTCAACCAAGTGCTTACGTTTGCGCACGATCATCTAAGATTTATCTAAATACTCGAGATGTGAGTCGACCTATATTTGACCCATCTCTACACGTAACTGGGTAAATTGTGTCTTGACTTTTAAATATGAACATTAGTTCGCATGTGCTTTTCTCTCTAATGAGGGTTTTATAACAGAAAAAAAACTTGAAGGTTTATAAAATGACAGTATCTTATATACGTTGCTTTTCTTTAGATCCCGTTTTAAAGTACTTCATCCGCTATCTATAGAACAATTTTAACAAAACTAATCATAAACTCTCATCCAATTTATTTGTTCCTGTCGGCAAACAAACCTTATTTGAATGGTCTAAGTTTGAATCATACGACTTATGACACTCCATCCTACTAATATTAAAAAAGCGAAAGTGTGTTTGTATATTTGTTACCACTTCACGCGACGACCACTGAACCTATTTAGATGAAATTTGATATTGATATAGTTTGATACCTAAGAAAGGACATAGGATAGTCTTTATCCCGAAATTCCCACGAAGCCCACGGGCACAGCTAGTACAATGTAAATGGTTATCAATCCATAAAATGACAACTACATACTTGTATATTCTAAATGACTAACAACACCCAAGGTTGATTACAGAATTTTAAAACAATGTAGGTCAACAGCCCCGTATTTAAATGTAACTGGTTTAACTAAACACTGATTTAAATGTAAATGAATGCACTCCAATGTCTCCAAATTCTTGAAGGTATCTTTTTTTTCGTGTAAATAAACAACAATGAGTCAAGACTTTTCAAGTTTTTATTTATCTTGCAATGTATCTTGTACCTACGCATGTAAATACTAGTAAGTAAGTAAAAAACCTATGTTTGTTTTTGTCAAATCTTGCAACTCATCTTTAAACCAGTTATCCATAACTGATTGAGCTGAAATTTTCATACCTACTTGTGTAAGTCGGATGACAATGCAATAAGTCGGATTATAATGCAAGGTCTAACAAAATATACTGAAACTATTTTGAGGGTGAATTCAGTCCATGGTACTAAACAACTTTCCCCAAGGAATATCTACGTATCGAAATATGAAAAGTAATTTTGGCCTCTCATACAAGTTGACCTATCAGCTGATCCGAGTTTGTATGAAAAGCCAAAAATATTTTTCATATTACGAAATGTTTTCCCAGACTGAATTCACTTTTAAAATAGTTTCAATATATTTTGTTAGACCTTATACAGGAAGCTGATCTGATATTGAATCTGGAAGACCGCCAGAGGAATTCTGGAGGAATTCTGTAAGAAAACGAAGAAACCCTATCTAGTTTGGGCTTATTGCATTCGTCTTGATAAATACTCGGGGATATTCATTAATAACGTTACACGAATTCATGACTTTTTCACTCTCCCCTCTTTGTCATCGTTAGTCACAATCACGAAAGTCTCAAATACATACAATTCCATGGTCACAATTTTGAGACTTCACCCCTAGTGTGACGTCACAGATACCGATTTTTACAGACATCGAAAAATATGAAACCAGTGTAAGTGATTTACCCAATGGAAGTCACCTCCCAAAGCACTATATTGTATAACACTTGTGGTCACCAATCCAATCGGGACTACGCCCGGGATCGCTTAACATAGCTATAGCCAGGCCGTCAAGCTCACACATAAAGTAAAAATATGTATGTTAGTGGAATTGTTTAAATATTTTTCATTATCATAAACATCTAAGTAGACATTGAATTTTATTTCACCTAACAATTTACTGCTTTTATTTTTTTCTAATAGTTTACGTAGTTAGGTACTAAGGAGCTAATTTAACTACCTACATAAAACTTGTAGGACAATATTTTCTATTTTAGACGAAATCTTATTTGACAATTAAGGGTGTGTTTACCCTACCTTTACCATTTTAGGGGACCAATTTTGGGAACCTACAAAAAATGTCATGAACCATTATAATCAACATCATCTTATACTTTTCCTAACAAAACAAAAAATGCGTAAAAACGAGACTAAACAAATCATTTCACTACATTATTTTTAAACACACAACATATAGTACTGAATGTCACGATTTTTTTTAAATATCTTCGCAAATACTTATGTCACAGCAAGTTAACATAGACATTGAGATCTTCACACAAAAAAGGATTCAGAAATGTCGGACTTTGCCCCCTAGGTCCTAAACCAAACATTCGTGCAAATTTCATCAGTCATTTGAATATGTCGTGACACAGTCGTGAGAAGCATGCACAAGAATAATGTCAATAACTTACATTTCAGTAATTCAAGGTTTTTCATTAATACGTATAACATATGTAAGCATTCTAAGATTCCTATGTTACTTTTAAAAAATCGTAGTTACATTCTCTTACTATTTTATGAGCCAGTTGGTGGCAGGAATGCTGAAACTAAGCGTGAGAAAAGAGAAGAGCATATATATAAGTACATATAAGTATACATCACTTAGCCCCTCGGTAACCATATATACATAATACACTCAAAAAACATAACACTCTTTCTGGCGCAGACGTCTATCTAAAGCGATTTGTGTTAGTCATGGAAAGCACTCCACCGACAAGAGTGTCTTAAATATAAAAAGAAAGAAGTGTTATTCCTATTTCCTAACTAATTTACTCGACTCGGCTCAATCACATTGCATATCACAATCAATTCAACTAAAAGCAATAAATTAATATTCCTCTAAGAAATCTTCTATAATATTAGCTATGTTCTCAGGCGCGTTCAACTGAACGTGATGCGTGCCTTCGACTTCCACGTACTTTACATCTGCTGTCTCTTTCAGCTTGTTTATAACGTCCAAATAATAATCTAGCCTCTCCCATTTCTGTCCCGGAATAGCCCTGATATTCAACACTTTACATTTTACTTTGGATGCGTAAGCTAACGCAGTTTCAATCGACATCATTGCTAAGCCAGAAACTTTGAGTCTAGGATCTCTCTTGAAAAAGTATCCCTTCTTCTTCATATGCGCAGGAGTGGGCGCCATACCTCTTTTCATTAATATCCTGCAATTGTCCCTCGACACAGAGCCTTTGTAAGCATCGCATACAATATCGATCATTTCGTCGTATTCATAACATGGTATTTTATCTTCGGTGAGGTTTTCGTACTCCAAAATCTTGTCGATACCTCCTCCAGTGCCCTTGATGATGACGTTTGGTTCTCTGACGGCAGGGCTAGCGATATCTATACAGATGATCCTCTCAACATCATCAGGGAAAGATGCAGCATACATGAAACTTATGGCTCCGCCAAGTGAGTGTCCCATGAGCGATATTTTACTCCATTTGAAATGCTTGATTATTCGCCTTAGTAAGACAATTCCGTCCCAAAATATGTAGTAGAGCATTCCAGACGGGTAATACGAGGAGAGGCCATGTCCTGGTAAGTCAATGCACAGGACAGATGTGGTGACTGGCAGGCGGGGTATCAGGTTGTCCCAAGTGCCAGCGTTGTCTTGCCAGCCGTGGATGGCTATGATCGGCTGAGCGTTCCTTGGACCCCACCATCGCCCGGCGACGTGTCCCCAAGGCACTGGTATCTCTACTTCTTCGACAGTAATACCAGGTGGTAGCTCTGTAATAATAAAAAAATATGACGTTTACATGTTGAAGAGATTGAGCTAAAATAAGTTTGTAGGTACTTAAAAACATTTTGGTATATTATATGTGAGGAATGTGAAGACCGCACACAAATAATTAGTGAGAAAATAAATAAGATCTGGCACTTGCGTGGGCGCCGTAGAAATCTTGCCCAGAGCGCTGATGGTTAAAAACTTATGGGCTTATGATTTTCTAACAATTACATCATACATTTCTAGAACATTGACCGTTTTGCAAATTTAAATCAATGCGAGTCCTCGACTTTAAAATTATTGCATACTAGCCGAAGCCCGCGACTTCGTTCGCGTGGACTTTATGTCTTTGGAAAATGCTCATCAGGCTGAGCAACTTTTACTAAGGCGGCATTTTTATATCTCTTATAGTTTAGCTGGATTAGCTGGACCATTATAGTTCTGCATCAGGCGTTCCATTTTCCAAAATCATTTATACCCTATATGTTGCCCAGGCTTAATAGCTATATAACAAAAAAAGTTTCATTCGAATCCGTCCAGTATTTCCGGAGATTAGCGTGTACAAACAGACAAACAGACATACAGACAAACAGACAAACAGACATACAGACAAACAGACAGACATTTTTTTTAAATTATTACTCTATTACTACGTCTCCATCGCCCCCAATATGTTTTTTGGAAATATATTTAATGTACAGACACACTTTTTTACTGTTTTATTATATGTATATAGATTACTACGTCTCCATCGCCCCCAATATGTTTTTTGGAAATATATTTAATGTACAGACACACTTTTTTACTGTTTTATTATATGTATAGATTTTCCATCCAAGGATAAATAATGTGCTAACATTTTCATTATACTGTAAAATTCAGACGTTTATCCTGTTGTATAAAATTTAATTAGACGAAAGAATACGAAACTGTGACGCAACAACCGCTATTCAGCAAACCACCAAGGATTTCTTAATCTTAAAGTATGAGGGATTTAGCAATTCATGCAACAATGTACCTATTGTTATTATTATTAGTCAACATCAATTTCCAGCATATTTTGGACTGAATTATGGTTGCTTAGCTAGTGAACATAATGAGACTTTGAACTGAGTAGATATCGCTGTTTCTCGTGGTAGGTATATGCCTCCTAACAAGTGATCATACAACGTGAAAGGGTGATACTGGTAATAAACCTAACCACAAGCTGTACTAGATAAAAGATAAACTAATTTTCAAATTAAAAAAATACTATATTAAATATTGAAATAATAGGTAAAATTAAATCAACTTCATATTATACAGAGATTAGAAAAAAGTATAAAAACAAAATAAAATCGACAGTTCCTACAAAACTGTATTTATTTTGTGTTGAGTTTTTTGACTTTTATTTTAATTTTATTATACTATAGTGATCTAGTATAGCCCGTGCTTTGATTTATAACAAGTATTTCCCTTTCACGTTGTATTATTGTATAGGTACCTACTCTTTGTAACCTAAGTATAAGTCTGTCCCTCTGTAATACCTATGTCAAAAAACCACGTTAAAATCCGTTGCGTGTATTAAAAGTTTGCTTCTGAACTAGGCCACGGAGCTTAATGCGGTTTTCATCAAAAGAGTGATTCAAAAGGAAGGTTTAGGTGTAGATAACATACCCGTGCGAAACCGAAAAAGGCTGCTATGTAAGTAAATAGGTATATATGTCATGAAACTACGGCATTGTGTTTCGGCACATTCTTGGATAGGTTAAGTTACTAGATGCATTGTCACATCTTTATCCCTGACGGGGTAGGCAGGGCCCAGGGCTGTAAGGCCCAAAGATGATTCAGTGTTTCGGAAGGTACGTATAAACTTTAGGTCCCGAACGCTACCCGTTCGGGTACTACGTTACTACTGAGGATGCAACCGGGAATACGTGAGGATGGTGATTCTTGGATATGATTATGTAATATTTTTTGTAAAATATGACTTGGAGTCATCAGGAAATGATCTATGTATGCACGAAAACGATAAAAGAGTTTAAAAAAAATACGACCATATTATATGATAAGGCGGATAAGACTAACGTCGACGCATATAATATAGAACACAGAACACTACAGAAGTAACACACAAACCAATTTTTTTCATATCCTTATTGCTAAGACTTGGATCTCACTTGCAAGCACAGAACAGAACTTTTCTTTCATCATCATCATCAGGTCTTATTGTCTCCACTGCAGGAGCACGACCCTCTCTGTACTACTAGAACCATACTTGGCCAGAGCAGCCAGAGGACTTGGCCTAAAATCTCCTCGCCAGACTGGTTGGAGAAAGCACTTTCCTATAGAGCTATTCTTTTCTGTAGCACAGAACCATCTTTGCTAGAGCGAAAGAGAGCGACGGGATGCTATAAGACAGCCTATGCTTTAGCGTTCCGTCGCTCTCAAAGCGATCGGAGGGGCGGAGGGAGACCAGTGTTACCTATAAACATTACCTACTCAGTAAAAAAGGAAAGTAGGTAGTTAAGTAAAACAAGTATTGTTGTAGAAAAAAGTATAAAAACAAAATAAAATCGACAGTTCCTACAAAACTGTATTTTTTTTTTCAACAAGTATTATAATCTTATACCTTTAAATGAGCAATTCTTGTATGTATATTTATATATTTCTGTGATCTCGAAAACGGCTCTAACGATTTCGCTGAAAATTTGTATATTGGGGGGTTACAATCGATCTAGATTAGTTTTATGTTTGGGAAAACGCGTGTTTTCGAGTTTTCATGCGTTTTTCTTTCCACGCAGAATATGGTCGCTAATTTCGTCGCGCCGCGACCGCCTTGATTTAGCTCAGTGGTTAAGGATAGCGACCGCTAGAAAGAGTGTTACGGGTTCGAATCCCATTCGGTGACTTACTTTTGTTTTTTTTAAATGTTTAAGTTAATATGTTATTTTCATTTTGCATTGTTTTAGACAAGTTTAAAAAAAATAGTTAATGTTTGAGATGTAACCGAGCAAAGCTCGGTCGCCCAGGTACTAATAGTATTACATAGCTAGGCGAATAGGCTTGTTAGGTCAGATTTATCCTCATGTAACTATTAGGATATTATCTATATTCTCTCTACTTTGTGTAGGTAACCGCAATGATAGCTTTGGTCGCATGTTTGCTCGCTCCAAGTCGCGTGAACTGTGATATGATAATATAAATTCATTTGATATTCGATAAAATGTTGTAGGTAACAGAGATATATGAAGCAAAATGTCTTTTCGTTAAGATATTAAGTTTAGGGGGGGGGGGGGGGGGGGGGGGGCTACTCTATAAAATAATACGTTAGTCGTACGATAGTGACGTCCTATTTCTATATCAAACCAAATTAGACTTTATCATTATACTTTAGTGGTCAATGTTGCTTGACACTGAAACGCGGAGACGCAGTAACGTCCGTCTTGCGTAACTTTTGGAGTAACCCCTCTGGCTTCAGTACTATATTATCTATTCTGCGTTAGTTACAGTATGGTTAATGGTAATCCATACCCATGTACCTATACTTTTTTAAATAAATGTAAACATGTTACTCAATGCATAGTTTTAACTGTCTGACTCGATAAACTCTGAAACCACAAGGCCGATTTTGATGCAGTTTTCACTAACATGTAGCACATTTTACTGGAATATATACGCATAATTATATGGTACATAGGCATGAGAAATCACAATAAGATGCTAGCAAATATGATTGTACAAATCATAAGAATGTTATATGCTTATCCTTCTTAAGGTATACACATATACACATGCAATGCTGGTCTATGAGAAAAGAAAAACTTGAGAATGTACCAGCTTCTCTTTCGCGCAAATCATAAAAGCCGATCGAGGGATAGGGCGAAAATGTGAGCCATGTTAATAGGCGATGTGGCTAGCAACCAATCACTATATTGATTGCTTTTAAATATTGTTAGTAATAGTGATCTTTTTGAAGGGAACATTCCGGAGACAGAAATATACCTCTGAAATGTAATCGTGGCCAATACTGATGTCAGAAGTGGCTTAAAATAGGTACAGTATGAGTAACACCAACAATTTATCTTTACAGCAATGGTAATTTTCTAACTATCCATTGTCTAATATTCAGCTGAATACCACTAAACACATACTAACACATTAATTAACAAGACTATGTGCATACAATTAGCATATCAATGTGGTTTTAACACAAATTGTACATTAAAGGTTCATTTGTGTAGCACCCAACATTTTTTGTAAATGTAAGAGAAAGTTATAATTATGATGGCTTATGTATGACATTACCTAACTAACTTCATTGTCTAATGACAATCGGGTATACAGGTTACTGTCATTAGTTGTCTAATACCTGCCTTGTATAAATATAATTTATTTTTAGTTAGTAATATTTTAACCAAGTTCAATTTAATATACAATTGGAAGGGATGTTCCCGTAATAAATCAAACGGGCTATACTAGATCACAATAGTATAATGATAGTAAAAAACAGTCACAAAAACTAAAATAAAATATGGACACTTCAAAAGGAATTGCCTGCGCGGCTGCTAATGCTAACGTAAGGAAAGCCCTATTTTTTTATTTTTGACTGTTATTTTTATCCCATTATACTATAGTGATCTAGTATAGCTTGTGGTTCGATGTATTACGGGTATGTCCTTTTTACGTTGTATAGGCCTATAAAGTGAAGTATAATGAGGATCTCAGAAACATCTAAAACAATTTCAAAAATTTATTATAAGGTTTTGATGGCAAAAATGACAAGAGCCTCCTTAAATAATAATAACATACATATAGGAGTTGGAGAGTGGTGGGGACATCTCTCATCTCTTTCGAACGCACAAGACCTGTTACCAGTGATGTCAAGAGCGCTATACCTGCATCCTTTTTCTTTCACTTGACAGTTTCCCTTTCGATCAGTTTTTGAATATTAGATATTTTTTTGCAGAAACCATTTTATATTCAGTTTCAGATAATATTACTTAACTATATAAATAATAAAAATTTATTTAAATACCGAGTTGGAGACAGGTCAGTATGAAACATACTTGCTGTGAAAGTTTGCACAATGGAAAAAACCTTCCAGTATAACCTCTCATCTGGCAGCAGACCAGAATCCGGTCGACATGCATTGTTTTACTATTGTGTCTGGTATTTTGCGCAGACAACAGGTTAACATAGCTTTTTTTAAATTAGCCGTTCATGTCTCACTGCTGGGCAAAGGTTTGTTATATTAAAATCATTATCATATCAGTTGCTAGACATAGGCTTTCCCCAAGGTTATCCAAATAACCGATTGGAAGCAGCCAATATACATATATTTACAATATGTATTTAAATTGTACATACATACATACATAATATCACGCCTGTTTCCCACAGGGGTAGGCAGAGACTATGGACCTCCACTTGCTACGATCCTGACAAACCTCTTAAATTATTATTATTATTTATTTATTTAAATTGTATTAACTAAACAAACAATAACTTTCCTTAGCCATTTTTAAAGTAATGCCCAAAACCAAGTATTTTTTACCGCTTCTCCTAAAGACTGTAACTAAATTATTTATTTTGGCCAAGAAGAGAAAAATTGGCTCTATCAATGAATGCAACTTAGGCCAAAAATAGCCTTAGTCAAACAATAGGCTGAAATCTTATAGTACTTCATATAATAATTAATCTTTTTGTGGTAAAACCTGCCAGATTTATTTGCTACCCGCTCTACTGCCTGATTGCCTGCCTGTTATAGACATAAATCTTACACATATGGGAAATTAATATTAAGGTAAGTACCGATTTAAGCCGTATACAACATCAGCGGATTAGTGGACACACACTGCACGTAGTTTCATACTTGATACATGCGATTATAATCAAACATAAAGAGTAAACTTACTTTCATCTACTTGGTGTACATTTCCATTCAAATGCGGTTCAGCCATTCTGTTGAATTTCACTAATTGTCTACCTCTGTCACTTTATTAACACATGAGCTATCATTAAGCTCTTTACATAACCAAAATTAATACAATTCAAATTTCAAAGAAATACAAGCATCAAAAGTCTGAGTTCGCGAAGGTGACCGTCAGATACTGATTACTATTTACGTAGATACATTATATTCATTACAACTAGAAGATGAGTTGACTATTCCGCAGTAATATACGGACAAGAATAATTAGTTATTTGAAGCTACTATTGATTATTTTACTAAAACAATTCACCTTGAGAAACTATGACGAAACAACCAAGTTCTACGAATGACGATGACAGTGACAGATATAGTGACAACCAGCGTCAGCTGTTCATATGTTATAATAGGTAACTGTTTCACGGCTGTGGATACCAGGTTATAGGCCGGCCCCATACATACGGAATTCCGTACGGAATCCATTCCGTACGGAATCGACTCGGAATTCCGTTCGTCTACCACACACAAACGGTTTTTTCCGTACGGAATGACGCGTCTCAGTCGAGAGCCGCCAGCTATCGAGCGCAGACGTTCTAGTAACGTGCGGAAATATGAAATTTGAATGAAATTTGACCATGATTTTTTTATAGCGATTGCATTTTTGCTATTTATTGTTAAAAAATATATCTCTATCTTTGTATTGACGAGTTCTTCGAACTCCCTTCAACCTATTATGACATTTTCCACAAATTAGTATGCCGGGTATTTATTGTATGGGAAAACATCACAGACATAGATATAGATAGACGACTTAAATGCACCTACTTCGCGTGTAAGTTCTCAGACAAAGCGTCGAGGTTGGCCGCCGCTACTGACAGTCCGCGCGCGTCTGTGATTGCAGCCGGACGGCAGCGAAAAATAAAAAAATGCCTCGTAGCGTGATAATAAACTGCAACAGCCCAAAAATTGCAAGCGCCCAAAGTCAAGGACATATTTCCTATCACAGCTAAGTTATTTAAAAAGAAAAATATGCGTAAATTCATTTTAAAACAATTTTTTAAGCATTCCGAGCGGTGATTCCAAGATTATACCTAAATAAGTATAGATTAAGGTTTAAAAACTACATTCACATTACATTGCCGCGTTTGCTTTGAGCGTTTGATCCGACGTTGTGTGTTAAGAAGCAATGTATATCGAAACAAGCGATACTGTCGCGCATCGCTACGACGTCGTGGTACCGGCAATATCTCATTCGTCAGTAAAATTTAGCGACTAGTGTAGTTCGTTCTACAACATATACCAATAATCGATTTTAATCGATATCGGACTGACGAATGATATAAACTATTAATAAAGAGCCAATTTAATAGATTATAAACAAGCTAATTTGCTAATTTACACTTTAGAAAACGAGGGTAATATTTTCAGAGTTCATGTATATAATATGGTCGCTCTTTGAACTACTGGTACTGGTCACACGTTGGTGAACAAAACCGCGCGTGCGTCACTGCTCATTGCTCGTTAGTGAGTCGTCCATACTGCATTTCCCCCATTGAAGCGGTATATTTTCGATACCTCTACGCGGAGTGAGACAAGCCTGACATGGCTAAGAACGACCGCAAGGGAAGTTGCTTCAACATTTAAAAAACGCATTGAAATCGGTAAAAACGTGTTTTTTTATAGATAATGTACGGAACCCTTCGTTCGCGAATTCGACTCGCACTTGGCCGGTTATTTAAGAATAATAATAGTTTTATTTTTAAAGTTCAATTAAAATATTTACATTATTTGTAATTTTTAGTTTTAATTTAAATTTTAAGTTGGTATCGTTTAAATTTTAGTTAAATTGAAATAATTTGAGTACAAATATTTATTCTTTATTATCAAACAATTTTCCGTTTAGAATCATTTGTTTATCCAATTTCATATCATTCGTCAATCAGAAAATCGATTGTGATTTTTATCACAAATCGATTAACTTAAATGTTAATCGATCGTATGGTTAGCGAGCGCGGAGTGAGCGAGTAAGACCACAGATATAGAATCGATGAGTATGAGCGAGACGATCATGGCGGCGGCGTGCGTCTTCAATAAATCGTTTAAATCGTAGTGAGCGGTTTCTTTGAATCAGTTTGAATTTCCCATCACTAAAATTGCGTCTGACGTCACAGTAGGCATTAAAAAAGTTGGCACGCTTGGTTTCCATACAAATCTTGATACGTGCGTTATCTATTACATCTATATCTGTGGAAAACATGAATTGACAGGTCTAAATGTTTAATTTTTTTAATGGCAATTATTTGGATACCTAATTATATGTCCTGCCACGGCCTGCAATGGCCTGCCACGCCATTTCCTTAAGGTCTCTGTCGTGGTAACCTTGATTATTAGTGTTCTATAAACATGTGTAAACGGAATTCCGTATGTATGGGGCCGGCCATAAGCCAATCCAAACAATGCCAATTTAGGCCGGCCCCATAGATACGGAATTCCGTTTCTAAATCCTGATTCGGAATTCCGAATCAGGATTCCGAACGCAGCAAATCCATACAAATCAATGACTGTACCACACACATACGGTAGCATTCCGTTCGGTTTTTATTTCTGTCAGGAATTCCGAATGAAGGCCTGTGCGTTCGGAATCCCGCACGGAAAAAAACCGTTCCGAATGCACGTCTTCCATACATTTTGTTTGGGTCGCACCACACATTCGGAAATTCCGTACGGAATGCGCTCAGTGTGCGCCGCACGACCGTAGCGAGCGGACGTGTTGTAGTTTGAAACTTCATTGTACGTTTAATTTCCCGCGCTATGTCTGACATACAATATCTCATCATATCCGTATAAGCTTACACATGTTTATAGAACACTAATAATCAAGGTTACCACGACAGAGACCCTAAGGAAATGGCGTGGCAGGCCATTGCAGGCCGTGGCAGGACATATAATTAGGTATCCAAATATTTGCCATTAAAAAAATTAAACATTTAGACCTGTCAATTCATGTTTTCCCATACAATAAATACCCGGCATACTATTTTGTGGAAAATGTCATAATAGGTTGAAGGGAGTTCGAAGAACTCGTCAATACGAAGATAAAGATATATTTTTTAACAATAAATAGCAAAAATGCAATCGCTATAAAAAAATCATGGTCAAATTTCATTCAAATTTCATATTTCCGCACGCTACTAGAACGTCTGCGCTCGATGGCTGGCGGCTCTCGACTGAGACGCGTCATTCCGTACGGAAAAAACCGTTTGTGTGTGGTAGACGAACGGAATTCCGAGTCGATTCCGTACGGAATGGATTCCGTACGGAATTCCGTATGTATGGGGCCGGCCTTAATCGAGCGAGTCGGTGTCTGTAGACCCCAGATCCCATATCTCTGGTAGACCCCCTATAAGTTTGACACCTGTCAATCACTGTCAATGTCGCTGATAAATTGTCAAACAAAAATTATTTTAGTCGAATCGAAATCAGAGAAAACGACGAAGCAGAAGAATTTACTTCAGGCCACGATTACATTTCAAGTGCAACGTTGACAAAATTTATTTACAATGGCAGAGAAAAGAAAAACGAAGAAACGCAAAGATGTAAGTACAATATCTTCTCAAACATTGGGTACCTATGTTACAGAGATTATAATTTTTCTGCACGTTTCTCGTTTACATCTCGCTCATCCATTGTTTGGTATACGTTTCCATATTGCGTTAGCGGCGTGCGGTTTTTCCCAATTCGTAGAGTTCGGTGCCCGTTTTTCTCAATATCCGTAGCGTATATACGTCACAATGAAAAACTGTACCATCCTGTGACGTTTTTGTTTGTTATTTTCCTAGTATTCCCAATGCGCTGCTCCTTATTTCTGCGCAGTTCTACTGTGCCGATGAATCGGCTT
This sequence comes from Acrobasis consociella, assembly GCA_963555685.1. NCBI lineage: Eukaryota > Metazoa > Arthropoda > Insecta > Lepidoptera > Pyralidae > Acrobasis > Acrobasis consociella. The sequence continues at coordinate 5,367,600 of OY743118.1, forward strand.
TTTATAAATAGTTTTTTGTACATATTTGGAACTACTACATCTGATGCCAAATCCCTGGGACTCACACATATGGTTGCTGTCAATTATGGTCAGTAATACTGACTAGGATTTTACAAATACTTATTTTTTTATACTGTTTTTTTAACACTTTTGCATTGCAACTTTGTGTTGTCCAATTACTTTATAATGCCTTAAAAATATCATGTACCTATTATCTTGAAAGCTATGCTTTATCTCATGGTATTGGGAGCATTTATGCTCCCTAGCCCTGCCCTAAAATTAATTCTTATTGCCTAGATATTTACCAATAAAGAAAAGACATGCATGCATTTATTTTTTATAATCAGGAATGTCCAGTTGGTCATGTAATGTTATTTATGTTGGAAGTGTTGCAGTAACAGCGCCTATGTCAGTTGCATACCTATATTTTTTTTTATACTTTACATTTTAAAATGAAAATTACTAATTAAGTACTCTCTGTTTAATTTAAGAGCTTGCTCTGGTTAGTGGAGTCAAGTAGTTACAAGTAGTGACACATAAGTTTAGTGCTGAGTGAAATATAGAAGAGTCAGTGCGCATGGGTAAAGTATTAATTTTGGACTTCTGCTCAATAACGGTCAGCGCTAGTTTCTGCTGCTGCCTGTACTAATCTATGCCATTAAAATAAATATTGCACAAATTTGATAAATAGGTGTTTTAAATCAAATTAGCAACGAAAGTCCTCACAGTCCAGCAGGTATCATTATGTTTGTTTATTGATGAGTCGAGAATCAGTCAAGGAGAGCTTTAATATAGTCAATGAAACAGTACATTGCAACATTATAGTTTGAGGGTAAGACAGAAGAAAAGATGGGCGGGTGACATAATAAATATTGCTAGAAAAAGTTGGATTCATATGGCCAAAGACAGGGAAAGGTGAAAAAGAATGGAGGAGGCTTTTACTCATAGTAGGGCCCATTGTTATGTGGCCCACATAACAATGAAACTAAAATAAAATAATTAAAATATGTATATTTGTAAAGTGTTAAGTGGAATATCCCTTCAAACATCGGACGCCCTGATGTCTTGTTTTACTATTGTGTCTGCACTGACAACGTTTGAAGGGTTATAAAGCTGTTATAAATATAAATAAATAAATAATGACTACTAGTTAGTTATGTAAAATGTACCAGCCTAGAATAGTTTATTAATTAACTATTTTATTTTACAGCGAAAAAAGGTTTGTTAAATATTTCTCTATGATTTAGATTGAGTTACACAGTTTTTTTATTTGCACTGGAGATATTATGTACCATTTCTATATTAAATATATATCAATATACTTAATATAGTAATCTGTGTTCCTACTTTCAGTCTATTAACATGGCAGATTACTTATTTTTTATCTTCATCCTTTGGACATATCTTCTATCTTAGGTTATTAAAATTATTAATATTTGAATGATTCTGATTCTATACTAGCATTCTTATAATATATTTTTCTTTTTTTTACGGTATTGCATTATTTTATGGGCAGGGGTATAATTTACATGTTTCTTTTTTATTATCCCGGCTTCTTCTTCTCTCCTTGCTATATCCCTATACTGGGTCGGCCCCCCTAATACTTTTGCGCCATTCTTGGCGGTTTTGTGTCATTTCTGGGTTTATACCCAACGTCTTTAAATCGTTGGAGATGGTTCGACTCCAGGTAGTAGGAGGGCGTCCTCTTCCTCTCTTCCCTTATCCCGGTTTATCATTAGAAATAAATAATGGGTTAATATTACTACTAATAATAAGACTGAAGTCCTTCATGACTTGTTGTGACTTGTTACCCTCAATCAGCTTTGCACATTCATATTTTGTTTGCACAAGTGTGAATAGTCAGAGTGACCGTGTTTAATGTTTGCACAGCCATTAGCACTGTCATTTAATATTAATTTAAATACTTGTGCTATCATTTGTCTTATATAAATCTATAGATATTATTCCAATTGAGAGTCCCTTACCTTAGCTTTTCAATATAAACATAGTCTAGCTTTTATTTTGAACTGACATTGAAATTTTACCATATATGCAAGGAATTGCTTATATGACACCTGAAAAAACTATGATAATGAAGAAGTTTTCTGTACTGATGGTCAAAAATTGCATAATACACTATACTCTCTCTCGAGATAATATTTTGACTGTATAAACCAGTGAAATGCTGTTGTTTTGAAATAAAAAAATTGCTGGATCACACGTCATTTTAAAATAAAAAATAAACTGTGTTTGTATGAAAATGTCCCGGTTGCTAATTACCCTTACCCTGCACCCTTACCCTAGGGTAAGGGTGCTTAAGAGTCTCCCTTAGCATTCCGGGCATAATTGGATTGGTAACCACATGTTACTTAAAATGTCAACCATGTTTCGGAAGGCATTTGTACCCTCTAACTTCATGATTTGAAGCCTGTCCCTGACATCATTTATCAAACTAATTTTCCATCAACAACATCTGAACCTAAATACTTTTCAAGCAGTTTTAAACCGACTTACAAATAGGAGCAGGTTGTCAATACGCCGCGATCTTTTTTTATATGCTCACCTATAATTCGAAGACGCCTGGACGGATTTGAAAAATTCTTTTTTTTTATTGAAAAGTCAAAGGACCCATATAGAAATTTTATCAAAATCGATTGTATAGTTTAGGGGGCGAAGTCGGTTTTTAGTTTTTAAAAATTATCAGCTTACAGCTTTTGAAGTTACAACATGTTACTTATTAAGAACCTTCAATATGATGTAAATTTTTATAGGTGACATTGCTAGATGGTCAGACGACCTGCACAATGATGCAGGAAGGCGCTGAATGCAGGCCGCTTCTGATCGGTCGTTTTGGAAATCCTTGGGGCAGGCCTATGTCCAGCAGTGGACTTCCTGTGGCTGATATGATGACGATGATAATGACTTGGTCATGGTAACATCTTCCGTTAGGAAGAAAAGGTTGTCGTCCAACGGAACTGCGTCACGCAACGCTGTTAGCACATTAAATTACCATGACTACAACTTATATGTCTGTCACACATCAATTTGGTTTTATGACTTTTTGGTTATAATTTTTCAAACCTAAAACCGACTTTACCCCTAAAGTACACAACCGATTTTGATAAAATTTGTATGGGACCAACTGACATCTACGCCCTTAAAAAACCAAATCGGTCTTCGAATAATAGGTCAACATACATAAAAAAATCGCACCGGATTGATTACCAAATTTTTTTGGGTGTCGGTTAAAAACTAACGTGAGCTAACGTGAGACAGACATTATTATAGGAAGCTGACTTTTTACGTGAGTAACCCTTATATCGAATATTAATAATATCTATTTGGGTCTTGCAGTCCTTGGCTCTTACGAAAAGAAAAGCAAAGGAACATTCTAATCTTTTTTGTCACTCTCAGGCCAGCATGTGTAAATAGTACTTGGTTTAAAAGTTTAAATGCATTTCCTTTATGTACTATCATACTTATCATCATCATCCTAGCGTATTTTCCCGGTTGCATCCTCAGCAGAATTGCTTTAGAGCCCGGTGTCCGCTACCTAATCAAAGAGATTTGAAGAGGTTACTGGTTTTTACACAAAGCGACTTCCCTCTGACTTTTGCAACCCAAAGGGTAAACCAGAATCAATCCTTAGGTAGTTTGATGATCAAATGCAAGATGGCGTTCGGAACCAGGTTTCGGATAATCAGGTGATTCAAGCCTATATCCTAACCAGACTGGAAACAACTTTTCACAAAGTATGCTTCCCAGTGGGATTCAAACCCATGACCTCCGAATCACAAAGCGAACGTATTGATCACTGGACCACGAAGGCAGGCATACTATCATACTGATCATATATGACGGAAATAGCTCCCATGTCGTAGTTTGAACAGTAGTCTTATTGTTTTTGTATAACGAACTTTACGGTCGGCCTTTACGTAAATAGAAAACAGTACACGTTTTAATAGGTTTTAATAGGCTTTGAACCCATGGAATTGTATGTACTTCATGTTTGAACCTGAGCAGAGAATGAAATTGTTTTTTTGTTCATTGACGACCTCCGTGGCGTTTTGGTAACCACGCTAGTCCGCTAAACTCGATGGTTCTGGGTTCAATCCCTAGCCGGGGTAGGAGAACAGCCTTACTCCAATCGTCCTGGGAAATAATCTGCCCACTAGTTGCTAGTGTTTCATGATGACTGTATCAAAGTCCTAAAGGTTTCTAGACAGTTGAAATTTCTGCAGGCAATGTAATTATATTGTCGCTATAACAAAAAATACTAAAAACAGATTAAAATGAATATTTAAGTGGGGCTCCCATATTACGTGATTTTATAGATATAGTGGTATGGAATTTGAACCGGGCATGATAACCACTAGGCCATAGAGGTCGTAAATGAAATGAATGAAGAAGCTTAAAAAATGACATCATCATCATCGTCATCCTCAGGTCTTTTTATCACCACTGCAGGAGCACGACCCTCTCTGTACTACCAGAGCCATACTTGGCCAGAGCAGCATGAGGACTTAGCCTACACTTGCCACGCTGGCCAGACGGGTTGGAGAGGTCTCATTGATGTTTATAAGCTTTGTTTAGCTTGTATTTCCTAAGTCGCCTTCTACGACATCCACAGGTGGACTTGTAGTGGCCCTATTCTACTCCGCCGAAACTTCACGGCAAAAAAATGACATAATAGCATAAATTTCATCGATCCGCCAACCTTGACCATATCGGCCATGCTGCGTTAGAAATGGCCCACTTTGAGCACTTTCTCTGGGCATGGGCCAGCTCACAAGTGGGCATAGCGTCAGTGACTGCCGCGGCAGCGTGCGTAGTGAGTGTAGTGCAGTGAAATGCGGTTCGAATACGAATATGATGTAAGTGAAACGAAATATTTCTGAGTTTTTTCACAACGAGTCTCATCGTTTTTTTTTTTCAAAACCAGTTGATTTATTTGGGGGCGAAGTAGGTTTTTAGTTTTGAAAAATTATATGTTTATGCGCATACTTTGCAAAATAAAACGAACTTATCGTTTGAAGATTTATTTATATTAATGAGTCTGGACCTAAACTTTTTTTACAACTTACTTAATTATTCAACTCTATGTAATTGTAATAGGAAACTCTATTGTAAAAGGAACAAGGATTTTACGACGTTTTGTTTTACATGCGTGCCACTCCCGAATTATGCGAATATTTTTTTTTCTGGTCAAAACGTAAAGTGAACCCTTAAAATGACTCATTTATACATCATCGCATTAAACAGAAGTTTACAAATAAAATAAAAAAGTTCGGTAACAGAGATGTAGAACATTAGATCAATAGACCGTAATCAAACGCGCGCCCGCACCTCAGTGACGCGAGTCCCGTTATTCAGTCTAGTCTCACAATGCGTACGCAGCAAGCTGTCATTCACGTGACTTGCAACCTTTATGCGGCGGTAATACTGACGAAATTGCAATGGAATTGGATAGCTTGATCTGTTGGTGAATGTACTTATTCGGTTATTCATGTTTTGTTAACCATATAACAACCTGATAGCGGCCTTACGTACCGTACCGGCGATACACGGAATAAAATATGAAATCGGAAGAAATGCTCAACACAGAAACAGCATAAACATATTTTGAATGATTTAGAACGAGTACATCAAAATCAAGTTCAAGAATTCATGATTTTACTAGCTGCGCCCGGCGGTGTTACCCGCGGTTAAAGAAGCCTATGTGTTAATCCAGGGTGTCAGATACCTCGACCGGGAGGCAACAACTGACCTGGCCATCCGCCGCCGGCGCACAGGGCGCAGAAGGCGGGCCTATGGTCTGCATCTGCTGCCCCCATAACGTGGACCAGTCGAGCGATGGAAACGGGATTCCGTCGCTCGACAATAATGGTCCTCCGGGTTGAAAGGCGCGTCAGTGTCAACACGTGCCTTTACCCTCAGCGGGTAGAAGTGAAGGCCGACGGGCCACCCCGCAGGCCACTCCGACCCTCTCGTTTTAACCTTACCGGTCTCCCGTAACTGGTAAGGTATCCGAAGGGATTTTCTCCGCGACAAAAAAAAAAAAAAGAAAAAAAGGGTGTCAGATACCTGCACACCAAATTTTACTAAAATTGGTGCAGCCGTTTGCGCGTGAAGAAGTAATAATCACACACACACACTCACAAACTTTTGTCTTTATAATATTAGTGCTATTAAGGGTCCCCCGACCCTAGACCAAAATACAACTTTCCATACAAACGTAGTCTACGTTTTATTTCAAAACGACATGTCCGATTTGGGCAAAATTTTGTAATTTCAAAGATATTGCAATTATCTAGGTTTATATTTAGTTCCCGACAGTAAAAATATGAACTTGAAATAGAATATAGTGTTTTATATCATTTTTGACCATTAGTATGGGAAACTTCTAAATCGTTATATTTTCTTTCCAGTTCATAATTTTAGTATAGGAAACCCAATATAACCCTAGATAATTGCAATTTCTTTACCATTTTTTACCGGAATCTGACATGTGGTTTCAAAATTAAACGTGTACTACGTTTGTATGGAGAAGTCTAGGGTCGCCGGACTCTTAAGCTGGTTTATGTAAAATTTATCCAAAGATTTTCGAACTTTTTCATATAGGGCGTTCCTGTGGTCTCATTTAGGTGGTCCGATTACAATATTTATCTATAGTCTGTGATCATCGTGCAATGTATTTCATTTCATATTCAGTAGGCGGAAAAAGCTGACTAAAACATAAACTCAAAGTTTCGAAGTAGTTTAAAAATGTACCAGACGAAAATATTTTCTTATGCATTTGGTTGACGAAAGGAAATGCTCGGTTTTATTTTTGTATCGACGACTCCACGGTGTTCGAACCAAAAATAGAATTTCCCAAAGGAGAGAATATAGATGTCTTCTTTATTGTTCGAGGAGTTAAAAAATCTGATTTTGTTTATTCTTGAGGAGTTGCTTCACTTACGATAGCCCTAAGCAATGCGCATGTTCTTCCCATCGGGTCACCAATCTCAAAGAATTATATTATGTATTGATATTTTTTCAAAAACTTACTTTTCCACTAAACTACGCACCGATTTTGATAAAATTTATATGGGACCACCTGACAAGTATGCCCTTTCAAATAAAATAAGAATTTTGCCAAATTGGTTTAAGAGGTTAATCCATAAAATGATCGATGAGTCGTCAGATAGTGACGTCCTATTTCTAAATCAAACCAAATTAGACTTTAGCATGATACATTAGTGCTCAATGTAGCTTGACAATCAAACGCGGAACGTCTGTCTTGCGTACCGCTTTTGGAGTAACCCCTCAGGTGTCTTCGATTAATCGGGGAACATGCATAAAAAAACATACATTTGAATTGAGCCTCCTTATATTTTGAAGTCTTGTAAAAATTAATACTTATCGGGTTGATGTGTTTTTCGGCAGACTAGAATAAGACCACTCCATCAAGTCCTCCCGTGGATGTCGGAGATGGCGACTTACTAAATACAAGCTAAACAAAGCTAGAAATATCAATGAGACCTCTCCAACCCGTCTGGCCAGCGTGGAGAGGCGAGGAGGAGGGAGAGAGCTCTGGCCAAGTATGGCTCTGGTAGTGCAGAGAGGGTCGGGCTCCTGTAGTGGAGATAAACAGACTTGATACATACATACATACATACTATCACGTCTTTATCCCTAATGGGGCAGACAGAGCATTTTGGGTCTTGCGGTTCTATGCAGAGCCCAGGGCCGCAAGACCCAAAAGCCACTTTTAGCGTCATGGTGGGCGAGAAGATGGAAAAGCAATCAAAACAGTGATGGGTTGCTAGCCGCATCGCCTGTTAACATGATTTACAGTTTTGCCCATTCCCTCGATCGTCTTTTACGATCTGCGTGGGAAGAGAAGAAGCTGGTACATTCTAAGTTTTTTTGTTTCTCCGTCTGTTCCCAGACCAGCATGGGAACAGACTTGATAATGATGATAAATGGGTTGATATGATAATATTAAATGCATTTTAAGATACACGTGTTATTGTGACCTGAATCTAACAAATTGTTATATCGATTATAAAACTTGCATAACGAATGATAGAGAAATGCTTCATAATCACAAGTGATAAGATCCGTCAACACTTGCACCCAGAACACAAACATTAAAACACGTGTAGAAGTGTGGAGTTTGCAAATAGAAAACAGTGCCATAAAACAATACTGATGCTGTTGTAGAAATTAGTTCTGCTCCTATTTTGTTTTATGGGCAGAGGTGTGAAGAAGTTAATTTGTGACGTTGTTCTTATAACAGTACTATAATTCATTTTTGATCTACTACCTTATTTTGATTTACCTTATATTGACGATCTCCGTAGTGGTCACCATGCTAGTCCGCCACCCAGAGGTCCCGGGTTCGATTCCCGGTCAGGGCAAGTTGGAAAATGCCCTTTTTCAAATTGTCCTGGGTCTTGGATGTTTATCTATATATGTATTTGTTAAAAAATATAGTATCGTTGAGTTAGTATCCCATAACACAAGTCTTTAACTTACTTTGGGGCTAGCTCAATCAGTGTAATTGTTCCCTATATAATTATTTATTTATTTATTTCCTAAATATAAAAAAGGAGAGGTAAAAAGTACCCAGAACCGTAGGGCATGTATGAAGAGATTGATGAGTTTAGATGAAGCAAAAGAGGTTTGTCAGGATCGTAACAAGTGGAGTTCCATAATCTCTGCCTACCCCTGTGGGAAACAGGCTTGATATTATGTATGTTTATATTAATATTTATCATCATAGTTTGTTTTTCGCGTGTTCAAGTGGCCACTAGTGTCAGATTTTTTAAAGGCATCTGACATAGCTTGACGACTGCCATACAACGATGACAGCCGGGACCAACGGGTTATACGTGCCTTCCGAAGCATGGAGGAGCTCGAGAAATGTTTATGCTACTTGTGGTCACCCATGCATGAACTATTCGGGGTCAAGTGCTGTCCCCCATTTGAATAACTTTGTTTGACAGGAGGAGGAGTTATCATATAAAATTTTGTCTTCATTATGCCCTAGAAAACTCTTCCAATTCTTTATGAACTACTGTTTACAATTTAAAGTGAGAATGTGAAGCTTTACTTAGCAACACAATTAATCCCCCCTTAACAAAAAGAAAACTTGTGTCTGAAGTCCTGATTCTGGCTCTGGTGAATGATGTGACATACACAATTAAACGGTTCCTATAACGGCAAAAATTTACAACTATCAATTTCCTTTTTAGGGTTCCGTAGTAAACAACGAACCCTTATAGTTTCGCCATGTCTGTCTGTCTGTCTGTCCACGGTCCTACAGAGAAACTATAACTACTAGAAAGCTGCAATTTGGCATGGATATGTATATTAATGATGGCGAAAAAGTCGTAAAATAAAATATGAAAAAAAAATTTTTTTCAGTGTAGCTGCCATACAAGTATAGACGTAGTCAATATTTTTTTTCCCGAAAACACATTGAGTGGGGTATCGTTCAATAGATCTTTCAAAAATATTGTTAGCTTGTAAACACCATTTTTCGATTTAGGGATCCGTTTCTAAAATATTTGGGTTTAAAGTTCAAATTTTTGTTCGAGTCAAGTGTCCCCCCCTCTATCTGCTAAACGGTTATATATGGCCACGTGAAAAAAATCACAATTATAGCATATATAATGCAGTTTGAAGGAAAACTATCAGAGCCAAGTAGGGTATACAAATTAAAAAGTTATAGACGATCAACTTATAAAATGTACTTGAAAAAATACATTTTCATACAAATTCAATAGATATTAGTTTTTAGACGTTTTTAGTGGCAAGAACTCAAAGTTGGCATTCGCAACTACGGAATCCTACACTGCGCGTGGCCCGACACGCACTTGCCCAATTATTTTAAATATTTCAGCGTTGGTAGTGGGGTATGGGTAGCCACAAAAGTTTTCGTACTCACGGGCTGAAAAGTTTGTTAAACTGTCTTTTCGTTAAATTAATTTTGCTCAGTATTTTTTTTTACTTTTATTTTATCCTGCTCACTCCTGTAATATTTTTATTATGTTCTTAGTAGATTTATGAGTTTCTGGGATGTGTGTGTACATACCACTAGCTTTTCTGTTGCGATCCAGCATTAAATATCTGCCATATTTTTTATTTTATAATTGAATTAATGAGGATTTTCAAACAGTATTTTTTTATTTCATAATTAAATGAGGTGTTTCAAAAATGAAGGAGCAGATGGCAATACTGTGACGTCAGGTCCAATCGACTGTTGTCATTGGACCATCAGTTGACAGGTTAATTTGCTCCGTTAAATGAATCCAATAACAGCAGTTTATTGGACCTGACTTAACTGTGCTGCCATCTCATTTAGCTTCTGTTAGTGAACCCGTAAACGAAACCGAAAAGTTAGTGACTTTGTAAAGGGGTACATGAATTTTTCGCGGTACAGTGCTGCCTCCGCAAAGGAAACGGATATTCGATTTATAATTTTGGTCTCATAAGTTCCTAGATAACCGTTAAAACTTTTGTATAAACCACTGTCTACAATTTAAAGTGGAAACGTGACGCTATTCTGAGCACATTTGCAAAAAAATTGGCAAATGTGATAAAGACTGTCACGATCTCAGTTTAAACTATAAACAGTAGGTCATAAAATACTTTGTAGGTTTATCCCGGGCCGCACGAGGCCAGAATTTTAAATCATATCTCCGCTTCCTTTCAAATAATTTATTTTAAATGTGGCCAGCACTGGACCCCGAAAATTTCATGTATTTTAGATAAAGTTCTTCATTTTAATTTTTTTTTCTTTTTTAGGAGTTTGGCGAAAATGCAGAGTCTGAGAAACCGACGAGCGAAGAGTACGCAGTGGCGAAGTGGTTAAAGGCCAACGTTCCCACCAAGAAGACCAAGTTCCTGAATCACCATGTCGAATATTTTACAGGTGCGAATAAAGATAATATAAATAAGATTTGTTTTTAAGCCACAATATTTGAAAAGATTGATGTCGTTTCCTGTCCGTAAACTAAAAAACAATAGTAAAACTTTTTTTGTTTATTTATTCATAGATTTACAAAGCTGCGATATTATCGTTTTTTTAACTAATCTGCCAAGTGTGTGTCGGGCCACGCGCAGTGTAGGGTTCCTTAATTACGAATGCCGACTTTGTTTACGCCTTTTTTTAGATTTTCAATATAGGATACCCTATATCGAAAAAGGGGGTTTTCAAACTCACAATGTTTTTGAAAGACCTATTCAACGATACCCCGCACGATAGGTTAGTCTAGAACGGATCCCTAAATTTTTTTTTTTATATTTTATTTTACCACTTTTCGGCATGAATAGTACATTTACATACACGTACCAAATTACAGTTTTCTAGTACTCAGCGGTTGACAGACAAACAGATATGGCGAAACTATAACCATCTTATTATAAAACGCAGACTAACTTTGTTACTAGGTTTAAACCATTATCCGACCAAATCAAGTTGACATCTAGTAATATGCCACCGTCTCATCTAAAAATGTTATCTGAATTACTTATCTCAGATACAATGACGTTATTGTATGTCTAATGTCTATAAAAATGATTAGCTCAGTATGGAGTATAATCTGCAATCATTCAGAGCATGACAATGTTATAGCTTACATGACCCATTTAATTGTCCGTATCGGTGCGGCATAGTGCACGGTCCACGACAATGAAAACAAATTATGATAGTTCGCGTATCAAAACCTCAGCGGGTTTCATATGAGTATTTTTACTAATACTATACTAAACATTTGTCGTGTCGTTTCCGGCAGAGTAGAATAGGGCCACTCCAAGACCTCCCGTGGATGACGTAAGGCAGGAAAGAAATACAAGCTAAACAAAGCTGTAAATATCGATGAGACCTCTCCAACCCGTCTGGCCAGCGTGGAGAGTGTAGGCCAAGTCCTCTGGCTGCTCTGGTCAAGTATGGATCTGGTAGTATAGAGAGGGTCGTCCCTCTCTTTACTACGAGAGCCATACTTGGCCAGAGCAGCCATAGGATTTGACCTGCACTCTCCTCGCTGGCTGGACGGGTTGGAGAAGACTCATTGATGTTTATAAGCTTTGTTTAGTTTGTATTTCCTAAATCACCTTCTACGACATCCACAGAAAGACTTGGGAGTGGTCCCAATATACTCTGCCGGAAACTACACGGCGATTTTCTTTCCACTATAGAACTTTGTAGGTCGCTCTTTCACCGCGAACATTGTCGTGCTAATTTCGTCAGTGTCAGACGAGACAACAACACCTGATGATGAACATTCAGTCCATGATATAACCAGGACATCACTGATTATACCGTGGCTAAATCTACTTTTTAACCGACTTCCAAAAAGGAGGAAGTATTCGTCAAATTGCTAAATAGACTAACACCATTCTAGGCACAGAGCTAATAAAATTGACATTTAGGCAAAACGCGACTTAGTCTGTCTATGCATTAGGTACGCCGATTTGAAAGGGTTATAAATTCGTAACGATCTTTTTTTTTATGTGTGTTCACCTATTATTCGAAGATGCCTAAACCAATTTGGTTTTTTTTTTTGTTTGTAAGGTAATACTTGTCAGTTGGTCCCATAGAAATTTGAATACAGTCGGTGGTGTAGTTTGGGGGTGAAATCGGTTTTTAGTTTAAAGGAAGTCCCCAAACGCTGTCTTGATATCTTTGAAACTACTAGGCTTATTTTGATGCGGCTTTAACTTGTATGTAGACCATATCTCTGGGAAGATTAACATGTATAATACTCGTACGTGCCAGCAAGTGAGCGAAATAGATAGTACGAAAAATAATCGACTGGAAAAATGTATTTTGGGAAATAATTTTTTTCTTTGCCTTGCGTAATGTTTTGATGATATAATTAGTAACATATAGAGATTCGCTCGCTATCTGTTATATAGACGCCAACTTTCTTGTTTTATTTTCATACATGTTGACATGGGAGAGAATGCTTTAGTATTAAGTCCACCAATTGTAGCAAATTTCAAATTTAAATATATCTTTATTATTATAGCATATTTATAATATCTCTTAGTAATCGTCATTGTTTTGTTGCACAATGGTTACTTATAGCTAAGTTTACTACCGCTTTAGCTTTTGGCTTAATAAAGATTAGCAGTGGGTTTCTGAAAGCTGAAGATAATAATGAATTAGTATCATAGATTGAACTGGCTAAAAACTTGCATCACTTAAACAGTGGCGTAGCTATCATAGGGCCAGGTGGTGCAGTGCACCAGGGCCCCAGAGCTCAGGGGCACCTCTAGCCTCAGCTTTGAAAAAAAAATTGAAAAATATAAAAAATTAAAAATTAAAGATTTTCTTTTTTATTTCAATTTCTATTTTTTTTTTTTCAAAGCAACATCACCAATGATAAAACTCCTTATTTAACATTTTCAACACATGCGCCAAGCGTCCTCGATAAGCATGTGCTGTTTGTTTGTCTGTTATCGTTATTTCAGTTATAAGGTAAATTGGATGAGTACGCCCGTAGCACATTGGATCAGCTCACGTGCTTGACGGTCGTGAGATCAATTCGCCAATTCCGCCCATCAACTTTTTAATGAAGTTTTCATTCGCTCTTGCCTTGCATCAGTTCTTATTTATGATATTTGTGGCGATGTTTTCAACTTTCTGGGGTCTGGGACGTACTACAGTAGTTGATGCTGGGTGTGTCGCTGACTGTTGCAATTCGTAATTCCCTACTACCAGCCTTATTTCATCAAGTATCACCACTAATGCTATGATTTCTATTCCGCACACCCATCCATCTGGCACCAAATTCAGAAGAAATATTGCGATATAATTGGACCCACTTTTTCGCCCCAATCATCTGATCCTCCCTCAATTGATGGAGACGTGGTCTATTCGCCAGCTTTGCAAAGAAATTATAACGAAATTTGGCGAGCTCGAATGTGACCTTACGGAAGTGTATACAGCGATGCTACTATTTCACACAATTCCTGTTACTTCCGCGGCAGCAGAAAGATCTTTTAGTAAACTGAAGATTATAAAAAAATATTTAAGAAACAGCATTCGACAAGATCGTCTCCGACATTTATCGTTAATTGCAATAGAAAATGAGGCGGCATCAAAATTGGATTTGAGTGAAATTATAGACGTATTCACAAAAATTAAAGCGCGCAAGAGATTGTGAATCGGACGGGGAATTCTCTTAAAAATCGTTTTTTCTCTTAATTAATAAATATTCTGTATTGTCATGTGCGTCGTTGTTTATTTACTCCCTTTTTCTTCCTTCGAACACATGAAGATTTTGATAGAGACGACGTATGGATTTAGCCTACTAGGGATGATTCAACTCACTGTTTCCTATTCTTATTCCCTATCAATAATTTTGAAGGCCAATATAAGTTCAAACTACGCGGAAAGAGGGGAGGAGGGCCCGATTCTCTCCCTATGCACCAGGGCCCTTGTCCCCCTAGCTACGCCACTGCACTTAAAATGCGTTTGAGTATTCGGCCGTAAAATACCCAGAACTAATTTCGCGATAAATCTATAGGTGACGTATTCGTTAACTGTGGTAGGCATGCTTATGCTCCGTAGGAGGAATGTGTGCGATTTGTTGTTATCTAACCAGTTTATCCAAAAGTATTGTAAAAGTACTAACAATGAAAACAGAATAAAAGTTTGTTGAAAAACGAACGAGATATAACGATTTTACAAAAATATGTCTTTCCTATTGGCAAAAATGCTATTTTCATTGGCAAATGTACAGATGACATGGACTTTGACGTCACTAGTCCATATCGGACTTCTCTTTCTAATTGAAACTTTAAAGTATCACAAATTCATAGCTGATTAAGATATTTTTTTTTTGCTGATACTGCGATGCTGGGAGTTTTGGTTCTGTAGGTATGTTAATATGTATTAATATTAATATGAGCAGGTATGTACCCACTTACATTAATTCTGAGCTATTGTATTATTTTTTTAGGCACAAAAGCAGTGGATGCGCTTCTCACATCAAAATGGGCAACAGGCAAGAACCCCATCTTCACAACACGCCATGACGTCACCACCTACTTGCATCAGATGCTGCTGCACAAACTGTTCCACAGAGCTAAGAAGGTAGTCAAATAGTCAAATCAAAGTTATCAAATAAAACTTTCACCATTAATTTCCAGCTTTCACGTGTCCCACTGCTGGGACTGCCTTCTTCCATTTTTTTTCATTCCGGACAAGACCGATGTCTTGTCCTTTTACTATAATTAATTATTATAATGTATAGAACGCTCACTTACCACTAAAAGTTTTGTGTACAAATTGTAAACAAACGCGGCAATACATTATTAAATCTGAAAGAGTATGCAAGCTTCAATCAAGACCACACCACGCAAATCCACCAAAACACTAACAAATGTTCTACTTTTACATGTACATGTATTGTAATAAAAATAGAGTCAAATCGTGTACGTACAAATTATATGTTTATAAGATATCGTCGTAGTACGAGTATCACGTCCGTTTTGAATATGATTTTAGATTTATTAATGCAGGAAAACGTATGCTAATAGCGCCATTCGACTCCAAGAACTGACACTCCAATATTTTATACAAATCCCATTGAAAATGTTTGTTTTGACGTTAAGAAAAAAGTATCTAATTTGACTTGTAAGAATCTAGCGGATCTGACTTTTATTTTTAGGTCCCAGTGAGCGAACAAGAACTGAAAGGCAAATCAAAGAAGAAGGACGACAAATCCAAGAGCGGCGACGACAAAGATGGCGAAAAGAGTGCGGCCAGTGCTTGCGAGGGCAAGGTAAAGCAAATTATAGTCTTAAGAATCCCCTTACTCTAGACTTTTCCATACAAACGTAGTCTACGTTTTATTTCGATACCACATGTCAGATTTCGGTAAAAAATTGCAATTTTAAAGAAATTGCAATTATCTTGAGTTATAATTGGTTTCCGACCGTAAAATTATGAACTGGAAAGAAAATATAAGGATGTAGATGTTTCCTATACTGATGGTCAATATAGGAAACATCTACATCCTCATGGGTTCCTATAATGATATAACACACTTTATTTTATTTCGAGTTCATGTTTTTTGACTGTGAAAACCAGTTATGTGCCTAGTTATGTGCAATATCTTTTAAATTACAAAAAATTGCCAAAATCTGGCATGTCGTTTCGAAATAAAACGTACAACTACGTTTGTATGGAGAAGTGTAGTTTGGCCTAGGGAAAGGGGACTCTTAAGCCCGGTTTATATGTTGACAAGTGACAATTGCAAGTGACAAGTGATCGTGTGAACTGGCACTGACAATCACTTGCAAGTGAATAGATATCACTTGTGACTTGCTACTTGTCACTCGCACTTCATCATCATTTCAGCAGCATAACGTCCACTGCTAGACATGGGCTTCTTCCAAGGATTTCCAAAATGACCGATCAAAAGCGGCGTACATCCAGCGTCTGTCAGCGACCTTGGTCAGGTCATCTGACCACCTTGCAGATGGGTGTCCTATATACCAAATTTTAAATAATATCCATTTCCTTTCAAATAAGCAGGGGGCAGCACTGGACACCGAAAAATTCGTGTCCCCTTAATACTAAGAACATTGTCTTATTTACTTATTTCATTTCAGGACACAAAAGAGAGTAAAGAAAAGGAAAAAGAGAAGAAGAAACGCAAGATCCGTCTCGAGATGCACCTAGAGCAGTTGTTCTTGGACACCGCCGACGCTTACGTGTGGATCTACAACCCCATGCCGTGGTACTACTGGGTGTGCGGCATACTGGTCGTGTTCGGGACGATTACTATCTGCATGTTTCCGCTGTGGCCAGCTACCTTCAGGTGGGTGTAAGGCCCGTGATTATCAGCCATGGGCGAATAAAGGAGTTTTACCCCCTTGTTCATAAAAATGTACAAACGTTTGCTAAAATTTTAGTTAAAATATGTTTTGTCTCGTTCTTACTATGTCTAATATTGTAAAGAGAGAAAAAACCAAAAGATGTTTTAACTAAAATAGGTTATGAGGGTTAGGGCGTACGCTGCGTTAGGCGGGACCACGCGTCCTGTTCAGTCTATCACTGTCACAAAAGAGATAGCAGAATACATCGCGGGATGCCGTCTCTGTCCGACGTAGAGTTTGTGACAGAGATAGGCTGAATGTCGCGTAAGCGCGCTTAACGCTGCGTACTCCCTTAGATCACAAGAAAGACCTTGCCGTTCTGGCAAGCGAAGCGTAGTACACTCACCTACAAGGTGGTTAGACGACCTTACCAAAGTCTCATGAAAACTCTGAATGCAGGCCGCTTGAGATAGATCATTTTGGAAATCATTTGAGCTATATTCGACTAATTCCTCATTCTGTCATGCAGAGAAAAACCGAGCATAATTCTCTTCATAGCCTATCGAGCGATTTTGAGCCTTACCAACCAATACTTTGCATTAATTGTCTAATTATTTCCGTCTTTACAGAAAAGGCGTATACTACCTAAGCGTGGCCGCAGCCGCGTTCTTGGTGCTCATCATAGCGCTGGCCATCATCCGGCTGGTGGTGTTCTGCTTAGTGTGGATCCTCACTCTGTCGCGGCACCACATCTGGCTGCTGCCCAACTTGACCGAGGATGTCGGCTTCTTCGCTTCCTTCTGGCCGCTCTACAAGGTAATATTCTGTCTTTGCCAGCCTTAATCAGTTCACTGCTGAACTAAAAGCCAGTATAAGGACCATAATTATGCTGGACAAGCGCTGGCCATCATCCGGCTGGTGGTGTTTTGCTTAGTGTGGATCCTCACTCTGTCGCGACACCACATCTGGCTGCTGCCCAACTTGACTGAGGATGTCGGCTTCTTCGCTTCCTTCTGGCCGCTCTACAAGGTAATATTCTTTCTTTACCAGCCTTAATCAGTCTATTGCTGGACTAAAGGCCAGTATAAGGACCATATTCACGCTGGACAAGCGCTGGTCATCATTCAACTGGTGGTGTTCGGCTTCTTCGCTTCATTCTAGCCGCTGTACAAGGTAATATATTGTCTTTGCCAGCCTTAATCAGTTCACTGCTGGACTAAAAGCCAGTATAAGGACCATAATTATGCTGGACAAGCGCTGGCCATCATCCGGCTGGTGGTGTTTTGCTTAGTGTGGATCCTCACTCTGTCGCGACACCACATCTGGCTGCTGCCCAACTTGACTGAGGATGTCGGCTTCTTCGCTTCCTTCTGGCCGCTGCACAAGGTCATATTCAGTCTTTGTATCAGCCTTTTTCTTTACCTTAGTGCATTCCCGATTGCATACTCAGCTATGCTGCGTAGGAGCTCGAGGAGGTGCACCCCGGGATCTCCCCTCACAATATACAAGCATACTGTTCATAGAAAAAAAATCGCAAATAATTTTTTCTATCCATATCTATCTATCTATCCGTAATCCATATTTGTATATAGCATAAAAAAGTAGCGAAAGTGATTTTGGATCGGACCAGGTTACTAAAGTTACGCCCATAAAAACTGCCGCGTAACCCCGATGAACTCCGGCCGGCCGGCGGCGCCTAGCGGCGGTACTACTAATTGATCTTTCGAGTTTTAGTCTACATTTTTTGTTTCAAAGTCAAAGTCAAAGTCAAAAAATTTTATTCAATGTAGGATAAATTTATCTCTTATTGAAGGTCATTTTTTTAAATATTATTTTAGTGCAAAAGCTAAAAACTACTAGCGTTTCGGAACGACCACTGCTGGGAAGATTACGCCGAAAGAAACCCAGTTCAGGATTATTATTTTTTACTAGCTAATTAGGTTTTACTAACGATCCTTATAAAGTGGCCTTAGACTCCAAAACCATTGCAAAATCACCGTGTATACTAATGACTATCGGTATGCATTACTTGCTACATAGTACGTTCTTCCATTCCAAAACTTCCTTTATTTTCCAGTACGAATACCGCGGCCCCGGCTCTGAAAGCGACAAGTCGTCCAAAAACAAGAAGAAACGCAAGAAAGACAAGCTTTCGGACGATGAGGCTGAGAAAACGCCGCAGCAGGAGACTCCGCACGAGCCAAGCGCGAGTCGAGAGGAACAAGAAAAGCAGGACATTGAGGAAGCTAAGTACGTGCTTTTTATTTCAGTATACTAGCCCGCGACTTCGTCAATACTTTATGACAAAGCTCATCAGACTAAACAACTTTTGCTAAGGCGTCGTTTTTATATTTCTTACGTTTTATTACGCTGAAGCATTATGGTTCTGCACCAGGTGTTCCATTTTCCAGAATCAATTATACCCTATATATTGTCCAGGCTTAAAAGCTATATACCGAAAAATGCCAAAGCTAAAAAAAAAGTTTTGAGCCCGTCCAATATTTCCGGAGATTAGCGTGTACAAACAAACAGACATTTTTTTTATTCTAACTCTATTAATTACAACTTATAACAAATAACAAAATAGGTTTGCAAATTTGATAAGGCCCCTCCTATTTTTGGGAATGTAATTTGGGTGAAAAAATAGTCTTTTTCTTACGGTTTTTGTGTTCTTTTTATAATTTCAACTAGTTGCGCTCCGCGGTGTTACCCGCGAAAACGTAGCCTATGTGTTAGTCCAGGGTGTCAGCTTCCTGCATACCAAATTTTATCAAAATTAGTCCAGCCGTTTGCGCATGAATAAATAAGAAACATACACCCACAACAAACACACACACACATCCTCTCACACACACACAACCTTTCGCCTTTATAATTTTAGTGTGATAGTTACATATAAACGTATTTTGCTATAAAATATAGTATCGTTGAGTTAGTATCCCATATTTGTTGACCGTGCGAACGGAGCGTCTCAATTTCGAGATTGGCCAAAAATGCTTTTGTCGAAGTGTGCGTACAGGTGCGACCTATAGGCGCGAACAGCCTGTTTCGAGAGTAGGCAAGAACAGTGCCTAACAAAAATCACACAGCCTTTTTAGTCTGAAATACTTTTTCATCCGATAGACGTCAATTACTCGCGAGGTCTACAGCTCACAGAGCTACTAGTATACATTTACTTACATTTATTTTTTGTTTGAGAAAATATCTACACAGACTTATGAATGTAGTTGTTGGCGGCAGCCTCGTATAATCCTCTTCCCCTTGTCGACTGGATTTTCGGGATAAATTTAGGTGCAAATAATGCGTACACCAACCAAAAGAAGAAATCGTTGATTTTTATAAGAAGAAAATATTTATTAAAATAATAGTAACTAAAACAAATCGTTTAAAAACAAATCGTGTAGATTCCTTTGTTCGTCCTTTTCGAATCTCAAAGTCCGTGACGCATCATAAACGGCGGTCCTCTCGCTTTTTAATTTTATGACGTCACTGCCGTGCGTTTACGAAGCGAGGTCTTCTAAGAGCATTTGCGGAGATGGCTTTATCGCGGTTGTATTCTTAACATGCCCCCAGCCTTGGAAGCCTCCGGTTCCAATGAGAGGCATACATTGACATTAATCGTTCTTTGCTGGAGAATCCGCTTGTGTCGGAAGAGGGCAGATCTTGGAGAATGCACGTCGTATGATGCCCGTCGCTGTTTGTATGTCAGCGACGCGTGAAACACCGTCTCTTCCAGGATATGTACGAACAACGCGCCCCATTCGCCATTTTAGAGGTGGAGCGTTGTCCTCTTTAATTAGAACGACACTGTTTGGTTGAATATCCTCCGAGTTCATCTTCCACTTTGTCCGAGTTTGCAGTTCAGAGATGTATTCTTTTGACCAGCGTTGCCAAAAATGCTGGCGTAATTGTTCGACTCGTTGATATCGTCCCAGCCTAGCAGTCGTCTCGGTCGTTAGGTCTTCGCAAGCAGGTGCCGTTAGCGGTCGGCCAATGAGGAAATGAGCGGGAGTAAGGGGTGTAAAATCGTTGGGATCTGGAGATAAAGGAGATATGGGACGGGAGTTCAGGACAGCCTCGATCTGTACTAAAACTGTGCTAAACTCTTCGAAAGTTAAATGAGCGTTACCTACTACTCGCCTGAGATGATGCTTGCAAGATTTGACACCAGCCTCCCATAATCCCCCAAAATGGGCTGCTCTTGGAGGAATGAATTTGAAGGAAATTCCATCGTTAGCTGCAAAATCTACGATATTTTTTACATTAATATCGGTTAGTGGCAAAGGAAATTCTTTTTCTGCTCCCACAAAGTTTCTTCCATTATCTGAGAAGATTTCAAGAGGTTTACCGCGACGAGAGACGAACCGTTTTAAAGCTAATAAGTAGTCATCGCTGGATAATCCACTTACGAGCTCCAAGTGAATAGCACGAGTAACAAAACAAACAAAAAGACAAATATATCCTTTCACTAATATAGAACCCCGGCCTTTGCGATTAAGAATTTGCACGGGTCCACAATAATCAACCCCACATCGGTAATAAGGAAATATAGCATCCAATCTTTCTGATGGTAGGTTTCCCATGATTGGAGTTAAAGTCATTCCCTTCATACGAGTACATTTTACACAGTCCTTGATCACTACTTTAGCCAAATTTCTGCCACCTAAAGGCCACCAATACTCGCGAATTTGAGCTAATAGTAGCTGAGGTCCAGCATGAAGCAATTTTATGTGCTCACAAGCAAATAAGAGTTTTGTAAACCGATGCTTACAACACAACAAAACAGGATGCTTCTTATCGAAATTGAAATTGCTTGCATTACACAACCTACCGCCGACTCTTAGTATTTTATGCTCATCTAAAAACACGTTCAAACCAGATATTCTATTTTTTTCTTTACTATCAATATTCGAAAATGATTTATTTAAAAGTAATTTAGATAAAACGTTGGGAAATGATTGCTTCTGAGCTAATCTCACAAGCATTTGTTGTGACGATAATAATTCTTCAGGCATTAATGTACCTGTTTTCCGATCGTCCTTAGCATTTTTATTAATCTGTGCATTAAAAATAAAACGTAAAATGTACGCACCTACTCGTTTTAATTTGATGAATGAAGAGAATCGATTAAAATCTATAAATTCTTTAGAGTTTACAGACGCAAGTGCAATGGCTTTTGCTTTTAGTTCCGGTAAATCGGTTTCGGAACACCGGTCATTTACATTAACTTCCCAAGTCGAATTGTGTTCATATAAAAAGGACGGGCCGTTCCACCAAAGCGAAGAATCTTTCAGTGCCTCCATGTAAAGGCCCCTTGAAACAAGATCTGCAGGATTATCTGAACCTTTTACATGTAACCATTTAATTTCAGGAGTTAATTCTTTTATTAAGGTTACGCGATTTTGCACAAAAGTATTCAATAAATGGGGAGACAAACGTAACCAACCGAGAACTATTGTGGAATCAGTCCATAAGTAAACGTTATCAAATTTTAAGCGGAGAGATTCTATAATGTGTTTATATAGCTTTGCTCCTGCATGAGCTCCGCAAAGTTCGAGCCTCGCTATAGTGCCACGTTGTAATGGTGATACTTTGCTTTTAGCGCACAGAAGTCTTACTGAAATTGCTGACTGGTTATTGTAAGACCGAATATATGCACACGCGCCATACGCATTTTCAGAAGCGTCCGTAAATATATGCAGCTCTTTAATTTGGGTATGTTCTCCTAAAACGTACCTTGGGATTTTAATTTTGTTAAGATACTGTAACGTATTTATAAAACGATTCCAACTCTCTACAATTTCGTCACCCACCTGGTCATCCCATCCTAGTTTCTCGAGCCATAATTTCTGAAGCAATATTTTAAACAATATAACTGCTGGAGCTAGGAGACCCAAAGGATCATAGATTTGTGATATTATTGATAACATTATACGTTTTGTCAGTTTAGCATCTGTGAAATCGACTTTTGTAGAAAAATATAATTCGTCACTGTCGTTTTGCCAACCGAGACCTAACGTTTTGTTTTGTGTGTGTTCACCTATAGATAATTCCTTGGAAATGACTTCAGAAACATCAAAATTTAAGGTCCATTTCCGCAGAGGAAAACAACCCGATTTAAGAACTTCTCTAGTTTTATCGCAAATTTGTAGAAGTTCCTGTTTATCATCTTTTCCGGTGATTAAATCATCAACGTAAAAGTCCTCTCTAATCACTTGAGCAATCTCATCATCACCACATTCTTGAGCCAGCTGTCGTAGACAACGCATACTCAAAAATGGTGCTGATACAGTTCCGTATGAGACAG
The DNA here is from genome assembly GCA_963555685.1 of Acrobasis consociella. NCBI lineage: Eukaryota > Metazoa > Arthropoda > Insecta > Lepidoptera > Pyralidae > Acrobasis > Acrobasis consociella. Next base: position 5,390,731 of record OY743118.1, read on the forward strand.
TGTTCAAACAGTAAATTTGTATAGGATCCGAGCTGTTTTCTCTCCAAAGAATCAACTGCAACATTCTTTGATCAGGTTGAATATTAATTTGACGAAAAAACTTTTCTATGTCAGCGCATGCCACATATTTATATTGTCGAAAACGAAGCAATATAGAAAAAATCTCATTTTGCAATTTGGGTCCAGGTAACTGAATCTGATTTAATGACTTATTCGAACTCGTTACCGCGCTAGCATCAAAAACTACTCGAAGCTTAGTAGTGCTGCTGCTTTCTCGAAAAACTCCATGATGAGGGACAAAATAACAAACAGGACCAAAAGTAGTCAATTTACTCATATGACCTAATTGGTAATATTCGCGTAGAAAATCTGAGTACATACTTTTATGTTCAGGAAATTTATTTAATTTCTTTTCTAATAACAAGAAACGAGATTCTGCCATTTTGTATGAATCTCCAAGTACGTTTGGTGACTCCCTGAGTGGCATACGAACTGAAAAACGTCCATTTTTGTCACGGCTAGTAGACTTCAAAAATATGTCTTCACATTTAAGTTCCTCATCCGTCATAATAATTCGCTTTGGTATTTCCTCTAACTCCCAAAATCGTTTTAATTGATCATCAATCGTAAAATTACAATGGACATCTTTTACCCGATGACCCCTTGTGTAAAGTGGCCCAGATATTAACCAGCCTAGTTTTGTATTTTGCAAAACCGGTCCGTTTACTAGTTTCATAGTACCTATTTCTAATAATTCCCAAAATTTATCACTACCAATCAGTATGTCTATTTCACCAGGTATATAAAAGGTCGGATCTGCTAGCATAACACTGTCAGGTATACATACACTTGAGACATCCAGTTTTGTTGCGGGCAAACTGGATGTTATGCAAGGTAATACAAAGCAATTGACATGCATTTTATAATCGTTTATTTTCGAATGAATTATTAAGTCGCATGACTTATTGCATTGCGTGATTGATTGTCCCACGCCTGAGACACGAACAGTGGACTGTAATAATGTGACGTTTAATAATTTGGTTACTCTTTCGGATATGAAACAATGTTGACTTCCATTGTCTAGAAGTGCACGAAAGGTGTGCATTTTGTTATTGATATCGCTTACATGAATAAGTGCCGTAGACAGTAAAACCTGTTCCGTGAGTATATGGGTCGGCTGCGGTGCGCCGACGGCGGCAGGAGCGCAGTGATGACTCATTTGCATATCACTTGTTGACACTGAATGAAGTGTTGTGGCTGCTTGCGTTGGTGACTGCGCCGTCGCGTTATTTTGCACTGAAATCTCATTACTGTATTCACTTGAGTTCGTATGAAGTAGACTATTATGTTTGCGTTGACATGTCATACAATTACCAAAGAAACAATCGTTTATAGAATGACCAGTACGCAAGCAGTTACGACACAGACCTTTTTCATCAGTGAATTTAATTCTGTCGTTTATTGGCAAGTTAAGGAATGAAACACAGGTGTATAGTGCGTGATTAGCGCCACACATAACACACACAACGGAGCGTGGGGATTTTGGTTTAGTGTGAGTTGTTGACGCGTAACTCTGAGTATGTGAAGTGTGTGACTGTTTTTTATTTCCAAAATCGCTAGAATTACTGTGTTTTGGTCTAGTGACACTGTTAGCGTTCACCATATCCAACATATCAGCTCGGTTTCTCAGAAACGTAAGTAAATCACTTAACTTAGTGCTGGTTTTAGTAGAAATTGTACTTTTATGAGATTCCCATTCGCGTTCCGTAGCCGGGTCGAGTTTTGAGACTAATAAAAATATAATGAGCGTATCCCAAGACTCAGTCGGTTCGTTTAAGAGGAAACATTAAGGTAGAGAGAATTTAAAAATAGGTATTTGTAAAATCTATTGCTGTCGCGCTGTGTCCGAACTACGGAGCTATCAATGTGTGAGTAAATTGTCAATGATGCGTGTGTGTGGCGTGCCGTCCTCGCACCCCGCACCCTCCCGGCCGCCGGGCTCGCTCGCCGATGCAGTAGTCGGCAAATTTATTTCCGCGTATGCGGAGTGTTTGTTTTGTTTTGCATATTCTATTACTTGTCTGCTTTCTTTATAAGACCCTGGCTATTGTTTACTGGACTTGTTAGGTACTTTGCTACACTGTTTTGACTCGGCTTGTGTATTGGATTTTGAGATTTTATCATCATAAGGATAACTACCTAAATCGTAAGTAATTTTTCATTTATTACAAAATCTATTTTAGGGTGCATTATCTACGTCAAAGTAGGAGAAGTAAAAGAATAGAAGAATATATCCCCTCCCCTTTTTTTAACCTTGCAACTACTTGTATAAACTATATCTTTGTCTTGTCTAAACTATATATTGCAATAATAATCTAACATTTTAATGACCGGATGAAATTATCCAGTCTAATTTCCAATCCGGCCGGATCTGACCGGATTTCCATCAATCCGGCCGGATCCGGTCAGAAATTTTTTATGGTTAAAAAACGTTATTTTAGTACAATGTTACTTGTGGTAATATCAACAGCTACACTTTAATAATTTCTTTACTGTATCTATGCCTACTTATTTTGTCAAATTTCATAGACTATTTTCTACTTCACCTAATAAGTACCCAATCTTTTTATTTCAGATTACTCTTTTTACCTACAATAGGTAACAGAAAAGGAACTTCTTCTTCGAAAAGATAAGGAACTAAAAAGCGATTATATTTATCCGCTAAAAGAAAAAATTGTCACTTTTCTATTAAACGTCAGATCCGTTTCGCACCGCATTCAATCACTAGGTTGGTGGTTTTCTAAGATATCTAAATTTATGTTATTGGAAATGTGTTAAATTTGGGATTTGGCCAATGAATAGACTATCTTCCATGCTGGAAAAGGAAATGGGAGAGATTTGAATCATGTTAGGCGATGTGGCTAGCAACTCATCACTATTTTGATTTCTTTTTCCATCTTAACGCCCACCTTTATGCTAATCATGACTTTCGGGTTCGGTACGGCCCTGGGCTCTGCAAACTTGTCAGGGATAAAGACGTGAAAATGTATCTGTGTCTGCAATATTATAAGTAGAGCATCCACTACACAACGGTAAATATCAATTATTACCTCTGTTGCCCCAGAATGCACCTATGTCATCAGTCAGTAAATGGTATTTGTACGTGACGAACCGTACACTGGTTGCGCTGGTGTCGAACCTACGTACTTTCGGACTGTAGGACCCACACGTTGGTCTCTCTCCTATATGTATGCGGGCGCTGTCTGCCTCTGTGCGCTGTGACACGACGCGGTTGATCGCGGGCGCTCAAGCCGTACCACTTTGACACAGATAATCGTAAGAAACGGGATGTATCAAAAGAAACGGGGGAATCAATGAAACGTAATAAAACACGATGTTATCGTGTATATACCCAGCGGTACGGCGAGCGTGGACGAAACGAACGTACGGGCGGACAGAGTGGCGTTCTATTTCCTGTATTTCCACTGTGTCTTGCTGTTTCTTCATAACCCGTTGTCCGATCTTGTAGTGCGAAGTCGAGCTGCTAGTATTCTGTAGAGTCTGTAGCGAAGTCGGCGAGGCAGTGCGGAACGCCGATATGGCCGTATATATATCTTATAATTTTCTGTATCGATCTATGGCGATACCGCCTATAGCTCGCGCCAATAAGAAGCTGCGGTGTGCTTCCCCCCGCGCGCGCCCCTCTGTCCGTGTATCGTTCACGCTCTCTGTACATAGGCTTTTATTTCTATAAACTATATAAAATTCTTATCCATTACATAAGCCAATTCAACTCTATCAAGTCACACAACAACAGTCTAATATGAACTACAAGCCCACGACTACCTGCCTGTGACAAAAACCCATTTTCTTATTAGCTATCTGTCACATATCTGTTAAACCACTTTCTATCCATCTAGGCCATCTAGTTATCTGGGGAATAAAAGACAAGAGAAAAATCTATTTATTTACAATTACAACATAAGTGTATGTACTATTACCTATTTATACACCTATTTGCCTATGTATTTCTATTAACTTATCAACTATAGGAGAATAAAAACACTATAAAGATATATTTTATTTGCGACCTATTATGACTATGTATAAACTATAATCTATTGTTAGGAACTCAGAAAGCGGGTGCTTAAAAAAAACAATTAATTGAACTGAAGACTCGATTTTTAATTTACTAATTACAAAATTATTTTTATCACTAATCTAAGTAATCAATGTAACATTAAATAAAAGAAAAAAAAGGCAAAATCGAAAAGGCAAGTTGACGGGCATAGATTTCCCTTAGTAAGTTGTCACTACGAAAAATTCTCTCTTTATGAGACGCGCAACAGTTTATAAAGACGCTTCCCCTCTACTCGGATTTTCCCCTCCAAAATAGCCGCTAAAGTGTTCTCTCCTAACACGGCCTTCCTGCTGGGAGAACGTCCTCGAGCTCCTCTTCCTCTGGCTGCAATGCCGCTGTCTGACTGGAGGTACTCGGCACAGGCTCTGCTACAGGGAGCACTTCACTCGTAGCAGCTAGTTCAGGGGTGGACTCTGCATCGTCTGGGTCTGCACCTGGGAACGTATGAAAAGTCTTACAAAAAAAGAAAAACAAAAACATTTAAATTTGTAGCTAGTGATGTTAAAGAAATGCTGCAGACAATTCAATCACATCACCAGCCCAGGTAATAGTAAGACAGAAGTCGGATCTCCAGTTGTTACTGGAGATGCTTCGACTTTGTTTATGAGAAAAATATGGAGGGATCGGGACTCCGGTCGTCACCAGAGACACCTCGATCCCATTTAGTAAAATAATTCCCTCCCATGCCAGACCTTCCTAGGTCTCTGGCATGAGGATAATCGTAAGTAACATAGGCATGTTCGCATATTACTCCATCCAAGTGACACAGTCACTACAACAGTATATCGCACAAATCTCCAGCTTACTCTCGAAGAAAGCAGCACAGGCGTCTGGAGTCCACTCCCCTCGCCACGGCACCATATACTCCGCGGCAGCCTGGGTCGACTTGCCATAGGAGCCGGCCAGCAGTTCTAGCTCGTACCGGCCATGGGGAAGCGCCTTAACCACTCGATATGGCCCGCGCATGCCAGAGTCCAGTTTGCCCGTCGATTGTGCCTTTTTAATGACAAAAACAAAAGCATTAATTTCGAATGATCGAGGTGGCCTTCGATCGGCGTTAACAGTCGCATCTTGTTGGTTTTGATTTGCTTTCAAACGTTCCGCAGCTTGCTGACGATGCATAACTCTTAACGCTTCACGATTCGGACTGAAGTTATCAAGTGCAACATCCCTGATGAGATGACGTATAAGAGGTGTGGCAGCCTCAATGCCTACTAGTAAGTTTAGTGGCGATAGCTGAGTCGTTTTCTGCTTAGTTATGTTTAAAACTAACTGAAGCCGCCACATAACGTCTGACCATTCATTTTTGCGATGATTGCATTCGATACGAACCAGGTTCAATAGCGTTCGGCAATATCGCTCGACCTGACCGTTTGATTGATGCATTTCCGGCGTGATTAGATGTACATCAATGCCCAGTTCAGTTATAAGTTTTGTGAACTCATTACTCTGAAACATACGGCCACGATCAGCTACAAGTAATTTTGGTGTACCAAAAAGTGATATTACATTTGTAAAACGTACTTTTAGCTCAGATGCGTCTTGGCCATGCATCGGGTATAGGAGACAATACTTTGAAAAAGCATCGACTACAATAAGCACGTATTTGAAGCCATTAGACAGGGGCAATGGACCTAACGCGTCGGCGTGAATAATTTCAAAAGGTATAGATGGTTTTTCCCAAGAATGTATGGGCTGATAGGGAGCTCTTGGGACCTTTTTGTGCATGATACAAATGATGCAATGGCTGACATATTTCTGGACAAACGATTTTAGTGAGGGGAACCAGAAATGTTTCTTGATAAGTTCTAAAGTCTTATCGACACCAGGATGGTCATGCTCGTCGTGAAAAATTCTGAGTAGGCTGAGTCTATGACCTTTTGGCACAAAACAAAGAAGTATAGAAGTTTCCCCTACGGGAGAATACCGGTAATATAGCAGACCGTTCTTATGCACATAATGATTAGGATCTAGTTGTCCATCTGTTAATTTTTGAATGAGTTGCTGGGTTTCCTCATCAGACGCCTGTGCTATTTGAGCCCAATTTTGTTGCCTACGAGCCTCGCAGACGTTAACAGGGTTGCGGCTCAAATAGTCAGCGTGTGACATGGAGGTCCCCTTCCGGTATTCTAAATTAAAGTCAAAGTCCTGCAGATATATCCACCATCTGGCTACACGAGGCAACAAGTCTTTCTTTTGTTGCGTGGACTTCAGAGCGTTACAGTCAGTGACGACCGTAAATTGGACTCCAACCAGATAATGTCTAAAATTCTGAAGAGCTTTCACCACAGCCAAGGTCTCGAGCTCATAGGAGTGATATCTTGGCTCGGCACCTTGAGTGCGCTTGCTAAAATAGCCAACTGCCCGTTTGTAACCATTCTTATGAACTTGAAGAAGCACTGCACCATAGCCAAGAGAGCTAGCGTCCGTATGTACTTCAATAGGTAGTTCAGGATCGTAAATAGCCAATACGGGCTCGCTCGTAAGCTCAGAGATTATTTCTTGGCGTGCTTCTTCTTGTTCATCACCCCAAAGAAAAGGTTCGCCTTTTTTTGTCAATTTATTAATGGGAGCGGTCTTAGTGGCAAAACCAGCTATATAGCGGCGAAAATAGCTAGCAAGCCCCAAAAATTGGCGAACCTGCTTCACGGTCTTTGGAATAGGCGATTCTACTAAGGCCTGAACTTTTTGTTTGCTCGGCCGCACCTGACCTTGACTTATAGTGCGTCCTAAGTACTCAATTTTGGTAGCGCAAAAAGAGCATTTCTTTAAATTTATAGAAAAGCCTGCATCGGTCAAGGTCTGGAGCACCTTGCGAAGAGATACAAGACCTTCCGCAATCGTGTTGCTCATAATAAGCACATCGTCGATGTACACCAGGGCTTCACCAGATTCCAGGTGCTGACGAAGAGTTTTTGCCATTATTCGCTGATAAACAACAGGCGCATTAGCCAAGCCATATGGCATTTTCAGGTACTCATAATGGGATTCCGTGGTAACAAACCCAGTAAATGCAATCGAATCGCTATCCATGGGGATCTGGTGGAACCCTGTTGCCATGTCAAGGCTCGTAAAGTATTTGTGTTTGCCTAAGCGATCGATGTGGCTATCGATCAATGGTAATGGGAAACGGTCTTTAATCGTCATCGAGTTTAATTTCCTGTAGTCTACGCACATGCGGTCGGTTCCGTCTTTCTTTTTCACTAACAGAATTGGGCTCGCATATTCCGATACAGATTCACGTATGATTTTCTTTTCTAACAGGTCTTTTATGATTTCTCGAACCTTTAAAATCTCTGGATATGATAGTCGGTACGGTCTATAATTCACGGGTGTGCTATTATTCAATTTGATTGACATGCTACCGGTATTCACCGTTGAAGTAGCAGTCCCAGAAATGAAGAAATCAGAAAATTCTTCAATCAGACTTTTCAGTATTTTTAAATCATTACCAATCAAGGCAGTCTGTATTGGAGTTTGCGATGAAGACGCAGTGCACATTACATCATGCACAATATGGGGTTCACAAGAAAGGTATTGATAATCGCACGTACGAACGTAAGTAACGCCTTCTCTATTTAACACATCGGTCCCAACTATGATCGGGGTGTTCATAAGTTCAGGAGACACCGCATGCAAGTCCACCTCTAGGGTTACCTCATTAAACTCTATGGGCAAGGTTACAAAATAAGTAGACTCGATTTCACGTCCACCAATGCCTCTCAAAACTCTGAAGGCGGGCTTGCGTGCACATTTGAAGTGTTTAAGCATGGAAGAAGAAATCAAAGATATGCAAGAACCGCTATCAATAAGGATATCGACGGGAACCCCTTGTATAACCGCAACAACAATATCTTTACTCTTATTATCAGGATTTTCCTGGCATAAATTTACATTCGCGTTTTGTGATTGAGCTTTTAATTTTGCGAAACACGTTTCGACCTTATGGCCAGGTTTTTTACAATAACTGCATGGGTCAGTTTTATTTAAATTTTGAACCAAAGTACTTTTCTGAATATTGTTGTTGGAGTTATCGTTCCTAGACCCCGGTTTGGGTTTCTTCGTGCAGTGAATTTGTCTATGACCCGGTTGGCCGCAGGAAAAGCATTTTCCACTTTCAAACTTTCGCTTGCGACCTGTTTCACTATTGGGAGTGTCAGGCTTTTTATGGGAAACAGTGTTTGATTTGACATAAATAGAAAAGAACTCGACTAAGTCATTTGGCATTAATTTTGCGTTAGTAGCAGAAGCACGAATTTGCGGGTCTGTGATGCCCCGTATGACAATTGCCGAAATGAGTTCATCGCTCAAGCCCTTAACTATTCGCAATTTTAATAACGACCGACGAGCGTAGTCAGCGTAAGTAGGATATTTATCAGAATTAGAACTCATGACTTCAAATAGGATATTAGCAACATCCGGCTTTTTAGGGCAAAGCGGTTTGAATTCTTTCTTAAAATTGGTCCAACTACGGTCGTTAGTGACCCATTCATTTAGCCAGGTCCGAGCATCACCTTTGAGACAGTTACCAATGCGAGACAGACATTCGTTATCGTTCCAATGGTTCAGAGTCTTAGCACGGTCTACTTCATCGCACCAGGTATCTATATCGTTGATGCTCGGATCAAAATTGGAGATAAAGTAAGTTTGGTTTGATCTCACCGACGTGTTGATCAGTCGTATCGCGTCGATGATCCGCTCCGTTGCACTCATGTCGCCACTCGCAGCAGCACTCACGGAGCGACCTGGCGATGATGCCGTCACCGGCCCGCGACGGTCTCTCGCACTGCTTCGACGCTCGGCTGCAGATCCGCGATGCTCTGCCGCAGACTCCGCCGCACGTGGTAGTGGTGGAGTCATCGGGCTAGGTTCGCGTCGTCGCTGCGAAGGCGAGCGCCGACGTTGTTCCAAAGACGTCAGTCGAACTAGAATTTCATCCATTGTTTCGGTTAAAGCATTTTTAGGGAGACTACGTCGTGTGTGAGAACGATCTAAACGTGACCCATGGTACTCAGAGCGAGAATTGAGACCCCTGGAATGGGAATCTCGGCTCCTAGAACGGGAATCCCGGTCTCTGGCACGAGTATTCCGCTCCCTGGAACGGTTCCTGCTCCGAGAACCATGGCTCCTAGTTCGCGGAACATAACTTCTAGAACGGCTTCTACTTTTATAGCTATTAAGCATTCTTTTTCTTTTGTGAGGGTAGGCCAAAAACAAAAAAAAACAAAACGAAAATGGGAAAAACAGTTAATTTTACCACGAAAACCGGAAATTTGCAATGATGCCAAAAGATATGCACTCACAACACTTTTAAAATAAAATTGGAACGTACTCACCAATGTGTAAGCCCAGTAAGTACACAACAACACCTTACCAATTTTAAACACACTGCGACACGTTATTAACCGTCAATCTGCCTTTTAACGGAAACAAAATAGTGGGAAATGAGTTCGCATCCCACTTCTGATGTTAGGAACTCAGAAAGCGGGTGCTTAAAAAAAACAATTAATTGAACTGAAGACTCGATTTTTAATTTACTAATTACAAAATTATTTTTATCACTAATCTAAGTAATCAATGTAACATTAAATAAAAGAAAAAAAAGGCAAAATCGAAAAGGCAAGTTGACGGGCATAGATTTCCCTTAGTAAGTTGTCACTACGAAAAATTCTCTCTTTATGAGACGCGCAACAGTTTATAAAGACGCTTCCCCTCTACTCGGATTTTCCCCTCCAAAATAGCCGCTAAAGTGTTCTCTCCTAACACTATATACTATTTCTATGTTGCTGTATGTCGGCTGTCCCGTACAGTATTATAGTATAGGTTCATACAAAATAACAAAAAAATTACAAGAAAACAGATACAGGTACATTTTCACGTCTATATCCCTAACGGGGCAGACAGGGCCCAGAGCCGTAAGACCCAAAGGCCACGCTTAGCGTGATAGTGGGTATTGAGATGGAAAAGGAATCAAAATAGTGATGAGTTGCTAGCCGCATCGCCTATTACCATGATTCAAATCTCGCCCATTCCCTTGATCGGCTTTTATGATCTGCGCGGGAGAGAAGCAGCTGACACATTCGAAACGTTTTTTTTAGCCTTCCTTAAAATAAAAGATGAGACCGATAGTGATTTGGCCGGATTGCTGGATATCCGACCAAATGTAAGTGGCCAACACTGGTGTTAGATTTTTCAGGCTGCTTAAAGGCATCTGACATATTTAATAATTATTAATATTCATAAGCATTATAACAATGCTCGAACGGATAAAACATTGTGAGAGTAAACATTTTATTTAATATCTTTTGGCTTACCCCACTTATAATGGGATAAGGGAAGAAAGAAGATGATGTATATGTCTTTAAGAATATTAAGAGCAAATACATTATGTTAAACTATGGTTATTACGAGAAGGGTTATGATATGACAAAGTCATTATGAGAAACCGTTTTATGAAAAAAAGAAAACAGTTTTATAAACTATGACTACAGAAACTTTATAACAATAAACATTATGTGAAACAATTATTATGATAAAAAAAGTTAAGTCCAACCAGTTATCAAAAACTATATTATGATTAATATACTTATGACAAATGAGAGGATCTCCCGGAGCCGGATTATATATATATATATATATATATATATATATATATATATATATATATATATAGCCGTTTGGTGCACGCAACAAGCAAACAAACGTATAAAAATATTTTGTGACGAGTCCCCTAGCAGAGATTTTTTTATAGGTACTGATGTAAAATAAATACTTTTGTGAACACTGACTGTATATGTTTCATTGTTTAAAAAAATAAATACCTAAATTACCTAAGCTTTGTATTTCGTATTTTATTTATATCCGGAATCCGGCCCCGGTCTAAAAGTGGCTTCCCAGAAGTGGTCATTCCGAATCGCTAGTAGTTTTTAGCTTTTTTGCACTAAAATAATATTTAAATAAAACTAGCCAAGTGCGAGTCGGGCCACGCGCAGTGTAGTTTCGTAGTCGCAAATGCCGACTTTGAGCTCACGCTACTAAATACGTCTATAAAATAATTTTATATTAAAATTGTATGAAATTTTCCTTTTCCGAGGACATGTCATAAGTTGGTCATCTATAACTTTTAAATGTGTAAACCCTACTTAGCTCTGACAGTTTTTTTTAAAAGACCTATTCAACGATAACTCACACGATGGGTTATTCGTGAAAAGAAAATTTAATCCCACTTTACATGTATGGGAGCTAACCTTTAAAACACAGACAGACAGACATGGCGAAACTATGATGGTTTACCTTTTTTTACCTTTATTAGATAAATTTATCCTACATTGAATAAACATTTTTGAGTTTGCGTTTGAGTATCGATATCCATGAACAACACTAGAATATCGATAAAATAAGTTACTGCGTGTCACATCACAAAGTGTAATACACCTTATACCGCCCCCCAACCTCAAACCTTCCCCCGTAGGGTGTGATAGGGACAACTGCAGCTCGGACCGATAATACCTAAGAAAAATACACAAAATCTACGTTTCGTCCTCCCCTGATTTCTTCTCCCAAACTTAACCGATTTAATTTATTTTTTCTTTTAAAATTAAAGAAAAGCTTTGACTGTGTTCCTATGTTTTCCTTTTTTAATATAAACTCGTCATATTTGTTTGGTAGATGTTGGAACACAGTGGAAAATTTTATCATATTTTTAGGTTTTTGGAGGTTCGTATCTCCTTTAATAATAAAATTATTAAAAAAATGAAAACATAGGGACATGCTTATATAACCAAAGTTTTTTTCTGGAAAAAATCATTGCTCTACTTGCAATATTCGGCGAGAAATCAGTGGAGAGCGTTTGTATGGAAATACGGCCGAATGATTTCCTCTTAATGTTTGTAATGCACGTAGGTTTCTAGAAACGGTGTCGATTAGTGTGCGAATTAAACTAGGTGATTCTCTGTTTAACTGTTGCATTGTAAACAACGCTTTAACGTGGTTGTGAACCAATAACCTATGGTTATGAAATCTTTCTACAAGAAGCTCCCATGCATGATCGTAATTGGAAGCTGTGAACTCCAAAGCGCTTATGACTTGAAGGGCAGTTCCTGTCAAAGATGATTTTAAATAATGAAATTTATGGATAGGATCAAGGTCTGTGCGATTGTGTATCATAGATAAGTAGGAATTCATGAACTCCAGCCAGGAATCGTAACCACCATCAAAAATGCTGAGTTTCACTTGTGGAAGTTTAAAAATAGATTTGACTACACCAGGCGATGAATTTGTCACTGGGGTGCTTACTTCCTCCTCAATTAAGCATTGTGCAGTGGCTAAACAACCGTAGAATTGTTCCTCAAAATCTTCCCTATATTCGAGTTGACACTTATCGTCATCAACGATTAGTCCCTCAATTTCGCACTGAACCTCATTGAATTTTTGAAAAATCTCGGTAGCTGATTGCATTCGCAACCGTAACTCAGCCTTTTCTTTTTTACTAATAACCTGATCCTGATATTTAGACACAAATTTAATAAACAGAGTTAACCTAGTCTTTACACTGGCTCTTCGTTTTTTAAGCTCGGTCAGCTGTTCTAATTCTCTAATTGGGGACGGAACCCTTAACTGTCCACCCTCCTTGTTAGCCATTTTGGGGAATTATATGAGATGATAAGTCTACTTACAAGCTGAATCTCGTCCTGGCACGTAGTAGATATTGATATAATGACACCGATTGTATGCTGAAAAGCCAAAATCAAAGAACGATATTAGTACAGAGATCGATTTGGAAGGGAAAGATAAGGATATAGGCCTGACCGTGATCGTTGTGCTGGTTTTGAAGCGAAGATGCGGCTCGTATGGAACAATATGTTGGCGGCAGCCTCGTATAATCCTCTTCCCCTTGTCGACTGGATTTTCGGGATAAATTTAGGTGCAAATAATGCGTACACCAACCAAAAGAAGAAATCGTTGATTTTTATAAGAAGAAAATATTTATTAAAATAATAGTAACTAAAACAAATCGTTTAAAAACAAATCGTGTAGATTCCTTTGTTCGTCCTTTTCGAATCTCAAAGTCCGTGACGCATCATAAACGGCGGTCCTCTCGCTTTTTAATTTTATGACGTCACTGCCGTGCGTTTACGAAGCGAGGTCTTCTAAGAGCATTTGCGGAGATGGCTTTATCGCGGTTGTATTCTTAACAGTAGTAGAATTAAATGTATAATTATTTTTTTTTGTTACAGAGAAGAAAGCAGCCCGCTGCTGCCGGGTTCAGAGAAGCACTCGGAGTCAGAGTCCGAGAACAGCCAGCGCTCGTCCACCGACCGCGACTTCGAGATGGTTGACCCTGACATGGTGGAAGCCGACCTTGACCCCGACCCCAAGGTCAATACTTAGGTCACTAATAAACTAGGAGGTCAGTTAGGAAGGTCTCTGACGCACTGGGATCACGTGATTGTGGGTTAAAATCTTAGGGTATATTGTTTTAATTTGGTTGAATAAAATTGTAGTCTAACCCTCATAATGATAAAAAAAATCTGCCGTCGTAAATCAGTCGTATAGTGAATTTAATACCAATTTAAAGAGAAAACTGTCAATGACAAAAAAAAATAATGCTTGTTAAATCTCTAGCTAGATAGAGTGCAGGTTAGTGAGTATGAGGACAACTGTTTAATAGGGACGATGTCTGAGGTATCGGGGGAAGCGGTAAATGAAAATGCGGTTAATACATTTTTGACCAACATTGCAGCTTTGTCTCCCGTGCCTCTTAGGCAGGGTTAGATTTAAACCGTTTATCTTAATAAAAAAATTGCACAAGTCAGGTCTTGTAGATTTGAAAGTCTACATTGATAGTGCCAGTTAAATTTTAATTAGTAATACGTTTTGAGTTTAGTTTTTGATTGGTTGAAATCAATCGCGTCATTTATATAGGGGTAATTTACAAATTACTATAGTTTTTACTTGTTTAGCTAGTATCTTCATGTTTCTAATAATATTTTTACGTGATATTTGTATTAATTTGATGTTCTAAGCTTTTTAAAACTATTTATATAAAACTATGTGTGCATTTATTTCCTAAATTATATATTTTTAGTCATGTTTCCTTTTCAGTCTTCCTTTATATAAAATCTAAACCAAAAACATTGCTTTTTTAGAGCATTTATATTATTTGATGTGGATATGAGAATGGTATATCCCAGTGCGTCATAAAGACTATGATTCTTATCGGATAGAATGCATACTTACAGCAAGAGTAGAAAAAAACACGTAAAAAAATTAGTCTACGATAAATTGAGAAGGCAAGTATCGTTATACTGCCTGTTTTCATTTGCCATATCTGCTTCTATCGTCATTTTTGATACTTATATTTTAGAACAAAAAACTGAAAAAATCTTCTATGCTAACATTCGTTGAAATGTTAGACGAGACCACGCGACGTGATCTGTCTATCTCTGTCACAATCTCTACGTGCGAAAGAGATAGCAGAATTCTGCTATCTTTTTTTTTCTTTCATTTATTCTTCACTTGACGAAAAGCGACGGTTGGATTAGCTACTTCCCATCTCAAGTTTTTGTAGACTAACCCTTGTATTCATAAAAATTTGCAACCGTTTGTTAAACCCATTTTAGTTAAAACATCTTTTGTCCCGTTTCCTCTTTTCAATATTTCGCATTGTAAGAACGAGAAAAAAACATATTTTAACTAAAAGAGGCTTAGCGAACTTTTGCCATTTTTTATGAATAAGAGGTAAATCATTATAGCTTCTACCGTTCGTATGCTGTATTCGAGTATCCAAAAGTTTGCTCGTTTTCGGTGCAGCCTTTTAGGCTTACGTTAAATTACGGTTAGTGACGTGTTGTACTGGTCATATGATTATTTGTTTTTAGATCTATAATAAGAAGCCCTATTGTTTTTGGGGTTAATTGATTGCGTCAATTTTTTTTCAGTGAGTATTTTTACAGCATTGGAAAAAAACTTAACCCTTTTACCGCGAGACTTTATATCAGTTGTCGTGCCCCCAGCGCGAGGCGTAGTAAATCTAAAATACATATCTACAACCAAAA
Source organism: Acrobasis consociella (assembly GCA_963555685.1). Classification (NCBI taxonomy): domain Eukaryota; kingdom Metazoa; phylum Arthropoda; class Insecta; order Lepidoptera; family Pyralidae; genus Acrobasis; species Acrobasis consociella. Next base: position 5,405,929 of record OY743118.1, read on the forward strand.
AGAGATGTGGATACTTAAGTTTTGTGCAATACGGACAGTGGTTTTTGTCGCAAATATGCGACGCTCGAGAAATTGCCACGACAATGTTGGTCGGATAAATCTGACGTTCGCGGTGAGGGTTAAAATGCTGTAAAAATACAAACTGAATAAATATTAGACGATTTCTTTTGTGGGCAATGATTATCAGAAAGGTGGCCAATTATATGTCAGTACACATTTCCAATAGCTCATACAATCTTGACCGTAAACTATTTATCAAGAGTTGCTTGTATGTGTAGCTTTATTTTGACCTCGACGGTGACACTTTCTATACCTATTTAAATACACATTTAGACAAATGATATTGCAATCAGATTTTTGCATTATATGTTTTGTTATGTCCATTCTATTGGTGCTGTTTTGTTTCCGATATGGAATTTAGACCGTTTGGTATTGTAATAAGGCTCGATATCGCCAAACACTTGCACAGTTATTAATTAGGTTTAAATTAATTCTGTGATTATAATGTTTGTTTGAATATATGACTTTTAAATTTTTAATTTTTTTGCGGTTAAATTTGCTATAGTAGAATGTTACTAGTATAACTTGGAATTTTTTACAGATAAATAAAAGTTTATAAGTCATAATCCACCTCAAACTTAATGTAAATACATACATAATCATATAACTAAAGATCTTATTGGTGTTCCGACTGTATGTCAATCGACGTAATTTAATAAAACAATACACTTTTAAAAGATTTTTATTTTAAAAACATACTTATATATAACAACAAACACGGCCTTAAGGGAGATAGGAGGTGTATCTAATCGTTGTGTACACCTGCACATTCATATACATTTTAGATAGATAATGCATCTCTGGTGTATCTTAATCATTTTTACAGGCTGACTAGTAAATCCCGTGGGACATAAAGCATGATCACACGTAACGTCAAAACATCTAAAACCGACAAAATACTTATCAATTTAATTTTTTTTAATTAAAATTTTTGTGCGCCCTACCAGCTGCACAAGCGTGACCTATAATAATATGAGGCCTCAGTCTACGCCGTAATAGTGGAATCCTTCTGGAGGGAAAAAATATGATTTATTTTGAGCCTTCGACACGAGAAGAAGTGCGCAATATCTCGGAATGTTAGGGAAACGCATGCTCGTTACGCGCTCGGTACCTACCTACCTAAGTCCGTTTTTGTTACCGCTTATCATCGCAAGCAGCATGAGTGTCCACACCTTGTTTATATTGGATAGTTTGGTCGACTTTTTAGCACCCTTTTTTATATTTGTAACGAGAATGATTACTGAGTGCCCGTTTCAATATATAAAGTGATTTTCCAGTCAGCCTGTACATGAAATAATCATTATCTATAAGCATCATCTTGCAGCGGTTTCTTGGAAGGTCTTACTTAAAATTATAGTAACTGTTTAATGAATTACAAATTCCCACGTCTCTCCTGCTCTATTTCTAAAGATTCGAAAAGAGTCTTGAAATTTCCGGCTCCGAAACCCTGAAAGAGAGAAAAGTTGTATAAATTGTGGGAATGGGATTTTACTCTTTCGTTTAGTTTAGCCAATTATTTACCAAGCTAATACTATGCGTTTCTTACATACTATCACGTCTCTATCCCTAATGGGGCAGACAGAGCATTTCGGATCTTGCGGTTCTATGCAGAGCCCAGGGCCGCAAGACCCAAAAGCCACTTTTAGCGTCATGGTGGGCGAGAGGATGGAAAAACAATCAATACAGTGATGGGTTGCTAGCCGCATCGCCTGTTAACATGATTTGCATTTTTGCCCATTCCCTCGATCGGCTTTTACGATCTGCGCGGGAAGAGAAGCAGCTGGTACATTCTAAGTTTTTTTATTTCTCCCAGACCAGCATGGGAAGGATACTATGCGTTTCTTAAACTGATATAAATGTTTATATGGTTTTTGTGACAACCCCCCCTTGTCTACTATCGGTTCTGATGTTGTGATGTGCGACGCGTGCCACCCCGGTCATTGTTCAGTTTTTTTCTCTACCTAATTAATGCATCGTTATTTTCGAAACACAAAACTATGCATAGTTATTATATATTTGATGTTAATTTTGTCAAAAAGCAAGTGCAAAAATTGCAATTGCGACGCGTTAATTAGGTGCCTAGATAGTGTAAAGAAACTAGATAATGACAATAGACCTAGATTATGTTTTAGTTTTCTAAATCTATGAGAATGACCATAGAAAGACCTAGATTTTTTTAACGACCGGCCCACGCTAGCTTCCCCACGGTATATTTTTTTTACTAGCCTGATGTGTCCCTCTCCATCTATCTCTATCCCGAGCAATTTGCTGCCATCCTTAGTCTACCCCTACGTCTTCTTCCATCTGGTACCCACGGTGACTGTGGGCCCATAGGTATAAAAGTAGAAAAATCTGACAAGACGCAACAATAACTTACATTGTGATTTCTCCTTTGTATCACTTCGAGGAACAGCGTCGGCCGGTCCTGGGTATTCTTGGTGAAGATCTGGAGAAGGTAACCATCATCGTCGTAGTCTATCAGAATGTTGAGTCTCTCCAACACGTCGATGCTTTCGGCGACACGCACTTTGCTGTGAGACAACTGTTCTCGGATGAGTTTGTAGTATTTTGACGGGATGGACAGGAACTCTACGCCGCGGGCTCGGAGGTTTGTGATCTGGAAACACCATTTTATGTAAAAACTAGCCGAAACCCGTGACTTCGTTCGCCTGGACTTTGTCTTTATTAAATGCTCATCAGGCTAAACAACTTTCATTTTCATATTTCTTACAGTTCAGCTGGACCATTATAGTTCTATATCAGATGATCAATTTTTCAAAATGATTTATACCCTCTATGTTGCACAGGCTTAACCCTTTCACCGCGAGACTTTATATCAGTTGTCGTGCCCCCAGCGCGAGACATGGTAAATCTAATATATCTATCTACAACCAAAAACGGATATGGATACGTAAGTTATGTGCCATACGAGCATTTTTTTTTGTCACAAATATGCGACCTTCGCGGAATGGGCCCGACAATGTTTGTCAAATATATGCGACGCTCGCGGTTAAAAGGAGGTATATAACAAAAAAAGTTTCATTCGAATGCGTCCAGTATTTCCGGAGATCAAGCGTGTACAAACAGATAAACAGTCATTTTTTTAATTCTTACTCTATTACTATGTCTCCATCGCCCCATTTTTTTTTAAATATGTTTAATGTACCTGCATACTATTTTCACTGTTTTATTATATGTATAGGTATACTCTTAAGTATTTAATTTCTACCAGCTTTCCATCCTTTAGTGGCATATAGTCCACTGTAACAAAATGACCATAGTATCAGAATGGCCACCTTCCAAATAATTTTCGGATGCTTGCACATCATCTGCTCATGTTTTCTTTATCTTTAGGCCCAACGCAGACGACAGACTAGACCGCGCCGCACTTTTTAGTCTGTGATAGAACCCACGGAATCATACGCAGTAACGCACACGACGCGCAAAAAGTCCGGCGCGCGGTTCTATTTTCACAGACTACCACAGACTAAAAAGTGCGGCGCTGTCTAGTCTGTCGTCTGCGTTGGGCCTTAGTCTAACTTAAAATCTGACTCGGCTGGGCAGCGACATTGTACACTTACAGCAGTGATGATATCGTCTGTGTTGAGAGCTATATGCTGTACGCCAGCCCCGCCATGGTACTCCACGTACTCCTGGATCTGACTCTTCTTCTTTCCCGGAGCGGGCTCGTTGATCGGCATCTTCACGTTCTCCTCCCAGTTGGCCATCACCACGGAGCGGAGAGCGGAGTATTCGGTGCAGACCTGTTTGTCGTCGACTGACCAGAATCTGGAAATAGGCAATAAAAAAAAGTTGATTGAAAAGTTCTTTTGTTTTTCTCCATTATCTTACATTAAACTGATATCAACGACACAGTAATGCTTGGTATTTCTCACGTGATCGAATCAGAAATGAGGAAATTCGCTTTTCTACACACATTTGCGAAAAACGGCCACTTTTGGCAAATGTGCTAAGAAAAGCTTTACGTTCTTGTCTGTAAACAGTAGTTCATAAAGAGTTTTGAAGGGATATGAATAATATATTTCAAATGTGGTAGCACTAGGCTCCGAAAAGTTCATGAATCCCCTGTAACAATAAATATAAAAATTGAATTATTATACTATGTTAATTACTTCCTGCGTGGCGTATCGGTAACCACGATATTCCGTAGTGATGTACAAGACTCGAGTCCTCCGAGTCCTCTTACGTAGGACTCAGGAGTCTTTTACAGGGCTCGACTCAATTAACGGAAGGTTCGACGACTGCGAGCTTAAGTGAAACTCGGAGCGTGAAATTAGAGCTCGAGTCTCTTTCTGAACCAGAGCCTTTTTCTGCGCTCGAGTCTTTTTATCCGCCTGAAAAGAGGGAGAGTTATGTTTTTCGAGTCCATTGAAAAGCAATAATTTTTAATTTAAAAAAGTGATCTGTCAATAAGGAGTAAAATATGATTGATTACAATAGAATTTAAAAGAATGTTTGCGTGCACACCTTGAATAACCAAAATTTTATCTGAAATCACGCCTCGAGTCTTGTAAGCTTTCAAGAACTGCTCGCGTTCATTTTAAGACTCGAGCTCTTTTAAAGGCTCGAGTCGTTGCTCAGAGCTCTATCTTGCCTCGGCTCGGAACTCCAAGCCTATTGAGCTCATAGAGCCCTGCAAAACCGACTCGAGTCTTCAAAATTAGAACTCAAGGACTCGAGTCTTGTACATCACTAATATTCCGCCACTCGGAATTTCTAGTTTCAATCCCCGGCCAGGGCGAGAGTACTCGTATTTATTCTGTAGCCAGGCCAAGTCGGAAAAAGGCCTTCGCTTCGCTCGTTCAAAAAAAAGAAGCCATGAGCTACTTAAACCTACCTGTGGAATTGCAGACATCTCTCGTACCAAGACGCAGCAGTCTCCATGCCGTTGTCTGGTTGGTTGCCCACCACGTGGTCGATGAAGTCGATCTCCACCTTCGGTCTGTAGACACAATGTTAATATCATCTACAATTCACCATTAAACATCCATTAATTTACTAATGATCGATTACCTATAGTTTTACTTGGTCAGTAAAATAGTAAGTCTGTTTGTTTGTAAAATATTTTAATTTAAGAGAAAAGAGTCGGTGACGGAACACTTTTTTAAACCGTAATAACAACAAATACATACTAGAAACATAATAAAATAAATATTTAAGAGGGCTCTCATACAACAAACGTGTTTTTTTTTTGCCGTTTTTTGCTCGATATTAATAACGGCAACAGCTACACGGTTGAAATATTCAGAGAATATTTACTTAGTATTGTGTATTCCCTTAAAAATAAAATATGTATTGACTCGCACTTGACCGGTCATTATCACATTCGTGACAAAATCAGTTGTAAAATTTATATATATCTCTACTTAATTATTATAGTGAGTTATACATTTTTTTCGTTAGTCTTATTTTTGAAGCGTGCAGTTCATAGCAACATGCCACCACTCCTTTTTAAGAAGGAAGAACTAAAACAACTTTAAGAAACTTCGTAATCATTGGCAACCCTCTTGGTATATCTCACTATTGGGAAAATCTCACTACGGGCATAGTGAGAAGACTTAAACGAACTAAACCGTTCGCACTAGTGTAGCAAGTGTAGTGAAAATTAATAAAATAATAGTGCAGTTATAGTGCAATAACTAAAGACACACGAACAAAGTGCCTTCCCCTGAATTGAGACAGTAAGAAAAGTGCCGATGGACACATTCTTATACTATTGCTTATAAAACTAGGTCAATGTTAAATTACTAATTAGTCTAAGTTAATAGGCTAGATTGTAATAATAGTAGCGTACTTATTCTTTTACTTTTCAGTATGTAGGTACGTTAGGAAAGTGAAAAAAAAAACTATTGGGAAAAGGCCTCTTTTAGTGCATGCCAACCACCTCAGTCCTACACCTTATGTAACCATCGAAGGAACTTACAGGAATTTGTTTATAGCATCTTTCTCCAGGAGCTGGTATCCCGGCAGGAATGGCCCGGTGTATTTGGATCTGTCCACCAGAGTGTGGGTGTTGTCTCCATACTGTAAAATAAGGCATGAAAATTGGTAAATATTATTTTCTGTTTTAATTTCTTCTGCTGCATGTGCGTCTATTTCTGGCAGAAAGGACAAAACATAGAATTTACCAGCCGCTCCTCGCGTGCTTTGGAGATTTGCCACTAATGAAGCTTCAAGGTACACCTGGGGCGCTATTTTTGAAACGCGGTGTCACTAAACAACGTCTTTTGTATGGTAGAAAAAACATTAGTGACTCACTCAGTGACACACTCAAAAGCCTAAGCTATTCTCTTGTATATATAAATACGACTCCAGATCACTCACAGTCTTTATGGTAGCCATCCTAACCACTCCAAACTGGTCCCTCTCCTCCCAGAGGTCCCTCACGATCTCGGCGCCCTGTTTCCTGGCGTACTCCAGGATAAAGTCCAGATTTTCCACCTGGAAGGCCACATCTTTAACGAAGTCTCCGTGGTAGGCCACTTCGTTGGTGAATTCTGTTTCTTCTGGGTCGTATTGCGCTTGGAAAACGAACACGATCTGTTGAGGGAAAGTTAAATCATAAATTATTTTACCATTGCCAATTTATTGCTCTATCAAAGAATTAATCTTATAACTTTAAACGAGCAATTCTTGTATATTTATTTATTTATAGGTATTTATTTATTTTTTATTTATTTATCAAACTTTATTACAAAAATGTAACAGGCGGACTTAAGGCCCAGGGCCATTTCTACCAGTCAACCTACTGCTGACAAAAGCAAATTTTGAATATATTTATAAATTTCTGTGATCTCGAAAACGGCTCTAACGATTTCGCTGAAAATTAGTATATGGGGGTTTTCGGGGGTAAACAATCGATCTAGATTAGTCTTATGTTTGGGAAAACGCGTGTTTTCGAGTTTTCATGCGTTTTTCTTTACACGCAGAAAATGATCGCTAATTTAGTCGCGCCGGCCGCCATCCATTTTGGCTTAGTGGTTTATGATGCTGACTGTTAGAAAGAGTGTTAAGGGTTCGAATCCCACTCGGTGACTTACTTTTGTTTTTTTTATATTCAAATTTATATATAATTTTATATTTTGTATTGTTTTTAGACAAGTTTAAAAAAATGTAGTTATTGTTGGAGATGTAACCGAGCAAAGCTCGGTCGCCCAAGTACTATAGGTTTTATATACAGAACGTAAACATCTATGGCCTAGCGCTATATAAGTTCCCATGCGTCTCCTTTCCCGTCTCCGCACTTCTCCCCCGTTCTCGCCTCGAGTGTGTGGTGGCTTCGAGTGGCGAAAACACACAAATTGACGTGTGCACGGATGTATACTTTCTTTGCAGTAGTAAGTAGGCATAAATGATACTTCCATGCTGGTCTGGGAGAAAAGAAAAAACGTAGAATGTGCCAGCTGCTTCTCTTCCCGATAAGAGCCGATCGAGGGAATGGGCGAGATTTGAATTATGGTAATAGGCGCTGCGGCTAGCAACCCATCACTATTTTGATTCCTTTTTCTTCTCAACGCCCACCACCACGCTAAGCGTGGCCTTTAGGCCTAACAGCCCTGGGCTCTGTCTACCCCGTCAGGGATATAGACGTAAAAATGTATCTGTATCTGTATAAATGATACTCCGCTTCTATCAAGTGCCATACGTCGTCATAAGTCTCCAACAATAGGCATACTCAATTATTATACATTTCTAATGTAAACATTCATAACTAGTAGTTCGCCGCGAACTTAGACCTCGCGATTATTTTTCGCAATTCAGTTTCCTAAATAACCCCTAGATGGCGGTATCCGAAGTTAGAACGCGCGATGGTTTCGTTTGCTACATAATCGCGGACATTTTTATTAATATTTCAAAAACTACTGAACCGATTTTGATGCCCAACGAACTTGAAAATTCTATTGATGTTTCCTACATGCTTACTAAGTTTCATCAAAATCAAACCATCGGTTCGGCTGCTATCGCGGTACAAACATACATACATACATACATACATACATACATACAATGTGTTTTCGCCCCCAACTCGATTTAGAGACCTCACTCGCTTCGCTCGCTCGGTCAATTAATAAAAAATATTGTACACGTATTTTATCTATTCTCTTACTTAACAAACATCGGTCCATCCATTCTAGCGCTACAATACCACACACACACGCACACAGACACACACACACACACAGACAGACGTCAGCATCAAACTTATAAAACCCCTCTTTTTTGTTAGGAGTTAAAGATAACGAAACTTTAGCGCATTTCAAGTTCGTACTACCTAGACATTACCCGTCTTATTATAAAACGCAGACTAACTTTGTTACTAGGTTTAAACCATTATCCGACTAAATCAAGTTGACATTTTCCGATGAGACAACGGCATATTACTAGAAGTCAATTTGATTTGGTCGGATAATGGTTTAAACCTAGTAACAAAGTTAGTCTGCGTTTTATAATAAGACGGTACGTTTCGCCATGGTGAGCACTAGGTAGTACTTATTCTGTAGCCTTTCCCCAATTTTTACTGAGAGCTAAATGACGTCACAAGCCCATATCTTTGCATTTTTTTTTAGTAATTAAATTAATAATTCGACCTCCGTGGCGTAATGGTCAACACACTAGACCGCCAATCCGGAGGTCCTGGGTTCGATCCCCAGCCAGGGCAAGTTGGAAAATGGCCTTTTTCAAATTGTCCTGGGTCTTGGATGTTTATCTATATATCTATTTGTTATAAAATATAGTATCGTTGAGTTAGTATCCCATGACACAAGTCTCGAACTTAATTTGGGGCTAGCTCAATCAGTGTAATTTGTCGCTATATATTTATTTATTTATTATTATTTATTACTCTTAATTGGATTAAGTGTAGATTGCTTTCGGCAAATAAATAAATTAATTATAAGGCATAGGTAGGTAAGAAACTACTTCGCAAAATGACAAGAAACAAGATTAATTTTCATGTTTACTGAGAGAAACGTGTTAGACGTGTGTTACGTCGGCTTTGAATTATAAATTTTGCTTAAAATAAAGTCAAGGTTAAAATTAAGAGGCTTGTAAAATTATCATCTTTTATTAGACCGCAATTTGCTTTTTTCGACTTGGACAATTACACACACAAAATAATAATAGAGGAATTAGGAGGAGGTAGGGGGAGGCCTTTGCCCAGCCGTAGGATAGAACAAAACCGGCATCCAGTACCAACTCTTAAGTACCTAATACTTGAGTAAGAATCTATACGTATTTTGTGCATAAATACAAGCTAGGAACCATGATGCGTGTTGGAGTATGCTGGCATTTAATACCTTGCCCAGGAAAAACGATGAAAACTAAATATTATGGTTGTTTCCAACAACTCAAATCAGATACTATTTTCTAAACGTCAAAACCAACATTTTCCGCCTTGTGGTTTCCGGCAGAGTAGAATAGGAACATTCCAAGTCTTCCCGTGGATGTCGTAGAAGGCGACTTAGGAAATACAAGCTAAACAAAGCTTATAAACATCAATAAGACCTCTCCAACACGTCTGGCCAGCGTGAAAAATGTAGGCCAAATCTTCTGGCTGCTCCGGCAGTGGAGACTAAAAAGACCTGATGATGATGATGATGATGATAAGTAGACTGCCCTCAATGCAAGGTACGGTGCGAGGAGGCCAACACACACTAAGAAAAACATGAATTTTCCGGGGTCCAGTCTTGCCCCTATTTGAAATAATTACTCTCAAAAAAACGGCCACTTTTAGCTAATATGCGAAGAAAAGCTTCACTTTAAACTACAGTAGTTCATGAAATAGTTTGAAAGGTTATCTAGGGCTTGATCGAGGAAAAAAATTAAATGATATCTTGGTTTCCTGTCTAATAATTTATTTCAAAAGTACTGGACCCCAAAAACTTTGGTAGCCCCTTAAGTAGGTAGGCTTACTGAAATAGAATATACCTTGTTCATCCTGACAGCATGTGAAGCTACCTTCCGTGAGCCAGTCTCCAAGCCCGAGAAGGCAAGCGGTTTGAATCCAAAGCGTGTGACGTAGTAACTGGCAGCCTGAATATAAGTTGTGTTTAGCAGACAAGTAAATCAGATTTTTAAGAGCTAATACTAAAAATGATACGAAAAATGACTAACTGCATTTTTAATTATTTGAAGTATTCAGATAGTGCTTCGTTTAATCAAATTTCTTAAAAGCTAAAAAAAAGTTGTGTTTAGCGGACAAATCAGATTTTTAAGTACTAAAACTAAAAGAGATACAGAAAATAACTAGCTGTATTTTTTTTATATTCAAATAGTGCTTCATCATCATCATTTCAGCCGCATAACATCCACTGCTGGACATAGGCCTCTCCTAAAGTTTTCCAAAATGACCGATAAATAAATAGTGCTTCATTAAATTACAATTTCTTAAAAATTATATGGAGATAAAAATAAAAAAATGTTATACGGAACATGTGAAATTTCTTGCATTCAAACTATTCACTTCTAATTCTAGTAGTATTAATAAATAAAATAAAACATTACCTGTTTCGCATTGGACACCCAGAATGTAAGATGATCGAAGGCAAGAAACTTGCCATTCTCTGGTTTTCTCCCCTTATCCGTGTATGAAGTCTAAACAAAAAATAAACATAAAAGGTTATTTTTTAGAAGTATATAAAGGGCTTTTGGCCAAATTTGCAGACACTAAAATAGTGACTCACAATTTTTATTATAATTTCACAAAATTGAAGCGGACGCAAATATGTGATATAAGTCTTACAAAGAATTCGATAAACTTTATTACACTACAATATTATTTTTCATTTTAGTATAAAACGTGGAAAACTTACTTTATTTTATACAATCCTACTTCCTACTAGGTAGGAAGTAGGATAGGAATCCTACTTCCTACTGTATATGTATATATATATAATATTATAAATGCGAAAGTGAGTTGTATATTGGTTTGTTTGTTTGTTTGTTACCTCTTCATGCTTAAACCACCGAACCGATTTTGATGAAGGTTAGTATGGATATAGTTTGAGACTCGGGGAAGGACATAGGGTATTCTTTATCCCGAAATTCCCACGGGGAGCGAAGCAGAAAATAAAACGAAAATATTAGGTCTAATAAGACCTGATGAATTTTTAAAAGTAACATTAGATTCATAAATAGAAGTCAGAAGAGGCAAAGGGAGAGCTAGAGATAGTTTTATAAAACAACTAAAATATCAAATCAATGTTTCAACCTACAAGGATTTAAAGGAGTTGACTTTGGACAGAGAGAGATGGAGGGCATTAGTTTTTAATAATAAGAAGCATAATAATTAAATTAAATCAATTAACTTACCATTATTATATAGCTTTAAACTTTCACCAAACTTTTATCCAACTTTTAAAAAAGTCACTCCCAATAGGACACGAGTTCACTCGAGCTGATATCGGACAAGATTCCAGAATGTAGTGGTTCCAATGGTTTTATATTCCAACAGATATCTGGTATTCATAATAACATTTGCGTTTAATAATAAGACGAGGTAACACTGTGTTCACACTGAGATACTCTGTTAAGAAATTCAGAACATTTAGACCATTAGCACAGAATTAATTTGAGTATTACTTACAGAACCCCGTAACCCCTTAATGATCCGTGTTTCGGAGGGCACGTTAAGCCGTCGGTCGGTCCCGGTCACTGTCTTTGAAATTGGTCGTTACCTAAAACCATGTCAGAGGCCTTTCTTCTTCTTATATTTAAGAGCTGGGCTCTGGTCGGTGGAGTGCTTTCCATGTATCTCTTCCTTCCGCTAAGTTCTTAACCTCTTTATATGTTTTCACGTTTAATTTTTCTTTTATTCGGTCTATAAATTTTCTTCTGGGTTTTCCTACTCATCTCTTTCCTTCTATTTTTCCTTGGCGGTTTAAAAACTCTGACACTAGTGTTAGTCACTAACACACACGATAAGAAGAAGAAGAACCCCCCGCACCTCTCGCCCGTTCTCGCCTTGTGGAGGGTGTTGAACAGTCGGCTGTAGGTGCCTGGCCGCCTCGACAAGGCGAGAATAGCGGAGAGGTGCAGTGACGGGGGACGGCGACGTATATTGTGCGGGACCTTATTAAATTCCGTTCTGTATGTAATACTATTGATTCTGTGCTTGTGTATTTATTTTAGCTATTCTTTAGTTTAGGAGTATATCTTCTTCTTCTTATCGTGTGTGTTAGTGACTAACACTAGTGTCAGAGTTTTTTTAAACCGCCTTAAAGGCCTCTGACATGGTTTTAGGTAACGACCAATGTCAAAGACAGTGACCGGGACCGACGGCTTAACGTGCCCTCCGAAGCACGGATCATCTTATTTATCAGACAATCAGGTGATCAGCCTGCAATGTCAGTCATGGGGATCAGTCGAACGCTTTAACCACTACACCACGGAGGCAGTTAGGCGAGTATATACTTGCTCATGATGAAAATAGTACATTTTGGTTTTTTGAACTATCGCGTTTTGAACAGATGATTAATGTACCTCTATATAAACGAGACAGCACAAACATTTTTGTTACGTCTAACGTCTCGAATAGAAGTTATACCCTTCGTGGTCGCAGACAGACCAGTCTTAGGTGTCATTTCTATGAAGATATTTTAAATATATGATGTCCTGGCTCAGATTTTGTTATCCTATCGACCTCAATAGTTTGTGAAAGTGTGACGTCAGAGGTCTATTAGATCATGCCTACAAGTTCCACAACGCTGGGCTGAATTTTCTAGTAAGGCTTTTCCAACGTGGAAGGGACATACCCGTAATAAATCGAACCACAAGCTATACTAGATCACTATATTTTAATGATAATAAAATTACAGTCAAAAGCAAAAAAATCGCCATTCCCATACAAATTGCCCGGACGGCTGTACATTTTTGTATGGAAAACCCCTCGCCTGTGACGCGTGGGATAAAATAAATAAATACGTGAACAATCAGTTGTTTGTCACCTTGACAAGCGCAGGCGCTATTCACAAGTGTTTGTGATGTATGGTGTATGGCTTTGTTAACAGCTTGCCTCGGCTCAACCATACCGCATTTATGCCGCATTTACACATTCGCGCGAATCGTGAGGCGAATGACGAGGCGAATAACGAACACGCATATGTAATACCGCATTTGCACATTCGCGGGAATCGTGAGGCGAATAACGAACACGCATATGTAATGCCGCATTTACACATTCGCGGGAATCGCGAGGCGAATAACGAACTAATACCTTAACGAACACATCTAAACAGTGAGTTCGCTATTCGCCTCGCGGTTCATCGCGCGCGCCTAGCATTTATACATTCGTGCGAATTGCGAGACGAATGACGAGGCGAATAACGAACACGCATATTTAAATGCGGTATTACATATGCGTGTTCGTTATTCCATACAAACTTTGGACCCCCGTTTCACCACCTTAGGGGGTGAGTTTTAAAAAAATCTTTCTTAGTGCAGCCCTAGACCTCATAAGGAACCTGTATGCCAAATTTGGAGTCTCATGTTTTATGCCTTTCAGTAAATAAAGTTCATGCTGAATTTCATTCGAATAACTTCAAAAACGGCAAAGTTTTATACTAACTTTGCACCCCCGTTTGACCCCCTTAGGGGATGAATTTCCGAAAATCCTTTCTTAGTGCTCCCCTACGTTATAAAAAGAACCCCTGTACAACATTTCAAGTTTCTAACCCTTATAGTTATATTATAGATATATGTCAGTCAGTAATTCAGTCAGTCAACTTCTCCTTTTATATAATACTAGCTATACCCGCGGGTTTCGCTCCCCGTGTAAAATTTCGGGATAAATAGTACCATATGTCCTTCCCCGAGTCTCAAACTATATCCATACCAAATTTCATCCAAATCGGTTCAGTAGTTGAAGCGTGAAGAGGTAACAACAAATATACAAACTCACTTTCGCATTTATAACATTAGTAGGATTATAATACCGCTCTAGTTTATTGATATGATTATGTGTATTACTTGATTCAGTTAAAAACCAAAAGCTTGATTCAGTTTAGTGAAATGCAGGGGTACAGTGTACAGTCCAGTATAGACGTTGCTTTACCTCTAGCACCACGTAGTTGTCGCTCGACCACGAGGCTATCAACGAGAGCCGAGCCTCCGCGGCACAGTGGGGTTAAATCACAACTCTTTGGCCAAAATTTTAGAGTTGCACGTTGTAAACGACTACAGATGAGATTATTTATGGCTAATCTAAGTGTTTAAGCCATTTATTTTCGGTGACCTATAGTGCAATTTTTTAAACGCGGAGTCACTTAACTTACGTTTTTTCGTATGGAATAATCATTTTTTTAGCTGATCCCGCGTTTTTAAAATGGCTCAAACGCGGTATCACTAAACGAACGTTCTTTCGGTGAAATACCATTCGTTTAGGTGACTCCGCGTTTCAAAAATGGCACTTCTAGACGCGTTATATTCTCAAGCGTAAACATGCATACGTTCATATTTAGTGCGTCTATATATGATGCATTCACTGCGATTGCAGTGTAATTTATATAGTAAAAGTTCAAAGGAAATCTAAAGACGACGAAAAATTATATTATTTATTATAGTGAACCCATATTTATTAGTTTATCAAATTAGTAGCAATTCACAAAGATACAGCATTACGAACAAACTGCAAATAAACATGCTTATACAATTATACTACACATATACTTAAAGAAATACATATGTCTTTCTAGAAAGAAATATAATATATAATTAATATTAACAATATAGGTTACAATTAAGTTGATTCCAATAAATAATAGTATTTTTTAAATACAGAAATCGATTTAGATTTACATATAGCAGGTGGTAATGAGTTTCATAGTCTGACTGCATGTACCGAGAAGGTTTATATAAGGTTGTAATAAATTGCGTTTTATTTAAAGCTTATTATAGTGCTTTATATTAGCTTATCTGATAAATCGTAAATTAACTTTGTATTATAGTAAACTGAAAAATGTTCATAGATTAAGTATATTTTATAGTATAGGTATTATGATAGATGCCTTTCTGACTAAATTTGCACACCGGTGATTGGACGAAACTAAACGTAATATCTTGTAACACATGTTTGATAAATAAATTGTCTTTATCCGACCTTTTTTGAATATTATGGCCACAAAACGAGTAACCAGCCCACTGTTGCTTCTGATCAATAAACAAAATGCAAATGTAGAAAACTGGTAATGAACACGTCGCGAGCGGGACATAGACGGGGTGGCGAGGCGTCATCTTAAATACTGACCTACCAAGTACAGACAGACAAACATAGTAGCGTAATTTCTTATTCTTTGTCTATCGAAACCGTAGATTTTTTTTAACTAACTATTAAAAAAGAAGGAGTTTATTTTTTTTTGTTCATCGATTACTCGACGATGTTTGAACCAATTTTGAATTATTTTTTTGTTTGAAATGGCATACTCGTCAGCTGGTTCCATAAATTGTTTATCGAAATCAATTGTGTAGTTTGGTAATGTCGAAATCAGTTGTGTAGTTTGGTGATGAAGTCAATTTGTAGTAATTTTTAAACCAAGTCACTTATTGGAGCAAATAAAACTTTCCTTTTAAACTTATCTTTTAAAAGTTTAAAAAGTTGTAGGATCAACTTTAAACTACTTTTAAAATTTTAAGTAATTATACCTTTTAGAGAATTTTCTTATTCCGAAAGTAAAAAAAAGATTGGTAATTTCTCCAGTCCTTAATAAATGTAAATTTTTCGAAAATTGTATGTACAAATTATACCTTTTATTCATCGTTGCAATTTCATAATTGTAATTTTTTTTACTGAAAATGACTTAATATATTATTTACTATAAATAAATGTAGCAGTTATTATTATAGCTTCATCAATTATTTTAATTTATATACAAAAGTGACTTCAAAAGAAAACATAAAACGTAGTCAAACATTCGCTTCAAACCCAATTATCTTAGTTTATCTTTTGGGTTACCGTAATATTCAATTTTATTTGCCAAGTCTTTCATTTCGTCCGTCTTCCTACTAAATAAGATTCGCGTTTCATTCTAATAATTCTCCATGTTTATAAAACTAGAAGCAGTCTCTACCCCACGTTAGTTGCCGTTCGAATCCGGCTCTGAGAGGTTGTTTTACATACCTACTTCACAACATGGCGCAATATGTAGGTACCTATTTATAGCACGAGAATTTTCCGTTGGCATGTGGAAAGATTGGATACCTAATAGTTTTTTTAAACTAAAAACCGACTTAATCCCCGAACTAAAACTTAAATAATAATAATTAAAAAAAACACTTATTTGAGTCTTGACGGACCAAAATGTATCATTTGGCGCATTTTTTTTTAAATCGACTTACCTCCTAAACTACACAACTGATCTTGATGAAATTACGTCGCAAGTATACCCTTTCAAACGAAAGATTTTCCAAATCGGTCCAGACTTCTTCGAATAATCGATGAAAAATGAACATACATAAAAAAAAAGATCACGACGAATTGATAAACTAACCTCGCCCTTTTTTGAAAGTCAGTTAAAAATGAAAAACTAGATACGTGTGATTTTGAGTAACGAAGCAGTGTTATACATTTTTTAAATTCTATGGTACACCACTTTTGGCGTGATCATGAGCGAGAAGGTGGAAAAGGAATCGAAATCGTTGATAGGTTGCTGGACGCTTCGCCAGACATATTATCGTATTTGCACATTGTTCTTTCGATCTGCGTGGGAAAATAAGTAGCTGTTTTCTTTTCTCGCAGACCAATATGAAAGTAAACATTTTCATTTAATTCTTTGTAAGAATCAGTCACTTATAAATAAATTTCAGGCTTCAGAATCAGAAGATTAAAATGATTTCTCTAAGGGTATGCAAAAAATGTCATAAGCCTCATTCGCCTTAAAACAAATAAAATAGAGTCGTTATAAAACAAGGTTTTAAAATAAACATTCATCACATATAGGAAAACCTTTATTAAATTGACTTTTATAAAACACAGTTACACTATATTATTTGTAAACATAAAACACATACATAGGCAGTAAGGACTGAATAATATTGAAATTATATGCCAAATAAGTTTTTATTGATTAAATTTACAGAAAATCGAACATTACTAACAAAGACAAGTATTTACTAAAAAAACCTATAACATGCAGAATTCCCAATACACTTACTTATATAAGTTTATTTGCAAGACAAATTAAAATACCCCGACTTTTAAGCGTTCACTCCCCATAACTTTTAAACCGCTGAATCGATTTCCATCAAACATAGCTTAGAACCATCTCGATCGAGTTAGCTTTCAAACAAAAAAACGCATTAAAATCTGACCATTCGTTGAGGCGCTACGATGCTTCAGACAGACACACAGACGCGTCACACTTATAACACCCCTCTTTATCGTCGCGTCGGGGGTTAATAATAAAGTTGCCTAGGAATTCAAAATTTTATATATTTTTAACCAAAACGTAAAGTAAGTTTTTTTTGAGCATCTAAAATTAAAATCTGTTTAATTTTAAAAATCTGAATAGATCAAGCCTCTGCCTTCGGTTTCACTTCTTCAGTTTTGTCTTCATTGATGTTGGTCTTCTCCAAACGCTCGATGGCTTCGAAAACCCATTTGTAGTTCATGGCACCAAAACCCTGGAAAAATTTACTTTTTATGAGTTTATTTTGGGTGTGGCCGAATCCGCCGTGTGGTTTCCGGCAGCAGAGTAGAATAGGACCACTCCAAGTCTTCCCGTGGATGTCTTAGAAGGCGATTTAGAAAATATAAGCTAAACAAAGCATATAAACATCAATGAGGCGTCTCCAACCCGTCTGGCTAGCGAGGAGAGTGTAGGCCAAATCCTCTGGCTGCTCTGGCCAAGTATGGCTCTGGTAGTACAGAGTCATGCCCCTGCAGTGAAGACAAATAGACCTGATGATGATAATGATGATGATTTTCGGTGTATAAGTGACCAACAGTTTGAGAGGGAATGGTTGGAAGAGGCACATGATCGAGATATCTGGAAGGAGATGGGGGAGACCTTTACCCAGCAGTGGGACAGTATTAGTTGATGAAAAAAAAGTTACCAACACTAGTGCCAGATTTTTCAAGCTGCCGGTTTTCTTTTTTCAAAATGTTGCATATAGTTTATACACTTTATTATAATTAAAGCCGGTATCAACTTAACGTTCCTTCTAAAGCATGAAGTTTCTTTTGAGTAAAATTACTCGCCTAGTTTAAAAGATCATAATACATATCAGAGGGACAGACAGTAAGCGACTTTGTTTTTTGTTATGTATTGAATACAATTACATATTATTGCAATGCGTAGTTTCTTATAAAACGAGTAAACAAAAACATTGTTGGTTTGTTTTTATGTTTTGAATCAATTAACAAGAAGTTATATAAATAGCAAAAACATGAATTACCTGCATCAGAAGTATTTATTTTAAAAAGTAAACCAAAAAAAATTATGTTTTGAATATAACTCAAATTTTGTGCTCGTTGATGTCTTTTGTTTAGAGAAAATGTAAAAATATATTTTTTACGTTTTATCTTTTTCCGTAACAATTTTGAAAATACGTAGTAATAAACTTGTAGGCTGACTGATGATAATGAGTCATGTGTTGAAGTTTAAAGGCACATTCAGTCTATTCATATGATCAAGTTCGCTTATTTTTGTCGTTCTTCTTTGTCACTTTATTTTTTAAACGTAACGCAGAACATAGTATGGTCGATCAATTCTGTCACCACAATGTTACCCTAAAATAAATATAATCTTATATGTTATACCTTTAAACGAGCAATTCTTGTATATTTGTATATAAATTTATTTGTGATCTTGGAAACGGCTTCCACGATTTCGCTGAAATTTGGTATATGGGGGTTTTCGGGTGTAAACAATCGTAGTAGTCTTATGTTTGGGAAAACGCGTGTTTTCGAGTTTTCATGCGTTTTTCTTACCACGCAGAATATGATATAACCGAGCAAATCTCTGTCGCCCAGGTACTGATAATAATATACTACAAAAGTAACTTCGTACACGACATACACGCATTATTTGTTGTTTTTTTTTTTGGTATATCCTGTAAGAAATATAATAAAATTTTAGGCCCGTGGTTTGATTTATTACGCATACCTAATTGTCATTAACACGTTGTATGGTCCCTTAAACTCCCTCCCCTTCCCCTTAAAGATCTTTAAATGGGTTCAATATTTAATAAAAACTACCTTACCCTATGATTCCTCCTCTGCAATATCTCAATGAAGACAGTAGGCCTGGCTTGCACGTGCTTCGTGAAAGCCTGCAGCATATAGCCTCTCTCGTCGAAGTCTATTAGGACCTGATTCTCCTGCAGGGCGTCTATACCCTCAGTGACGTTAAGGGCAGAGGTCGCGAGCTTCTCCCGGATTAGGTCGTAGTAGGTGGGCGGCCAGGATAGGATGTCGGCTCCACGGGCTTTGAGGCTACGCATCTAAGAAAAAGATAACTATAAGCCTAACTGATACTTTATCAAAAAATTTCAGTTCTATCACGTCTTTATCCCTAATGGGGCAGACAGAGCATTTTGAGTCTTGCGGCTCTATGCAGAGCCCAGGGCCGCAAGACCCAAATGCCACTTTTACCGTCATGGTGGGCGAGAAGATGGAAAATCAATCAATACAGTGATGGGTTGCTAGCCGCATCGCCTGTTAACATGATTCGCATTTTCACCCATTCCCTCGATCGGCTTATACGGTCTGCGCGGGAAGAGAAGCAGCTAGTACATTCTAAGTTTTTTCTATTCTCCCAGACCAGCATGGAAGAGCATGGAAGAGCAGCATTTCAGTTTATAAAAAAAATTAAAAAAACCTACTAATATTATAAACGCGATAGTTTGTAAGTGTGAATGGATGGATGTTTGTTATTCTTTCACTTAAAAAGTACTGAATGGATTTTAATGAAACTTTACAATAATATAGCTTATATATCAGAACAATACATAAGCTAAAATTTATAAACATACTGCGCAGACAAAGTCGCGAGCACCAGCTAGTACGTAATAAATACAGAGCAAAGTTCCGGGGCGGCGTCAACGCTAAGTAAAAATCGTAAGTACTTAGCTACGTCATGCGCAATTTAAATGCGCTGTATCTGTATCATCATATAAATCTCCGAAAAAATAAGAAATACGTATAAAATATTTTTTTTTACTTATCTAATCGATGGACCAAAAATCCACTCCGGTCTTCGGTGACTGTCGTAGAAGGCGACTCAGGAAATACAAGCTAAACAAAGCTTATAAACATCAATGAGACCTCTCCAACCCGTCTGGCCAGCTTGGAGAGTGTAGGCTAAGTCCTCAGGTTGCTCTGGCCAAGTATATCTCTGGTAGTACAGAAAAGGCGTCGTGCGCTTGCAGTGAAGACAAAAAAGACCTGTTGATGATGATGACGACCTCCGTGGCGTAGTGATCACCATGCTAGTCTGCTACCCAGAGGTCCGGGGTTCGATCACCGGTCAGGGAAAATTGAAAAAACGCCTTTTTCAATTTGTCCTTGGTCTTAGATGTTTATCTATATACGTATTTGTTATAAAATATAGTATCGTTGAGTTCGTATCCACGAACAAGCCTCGAACTTACTTTAGGGCTAGCTCAATCAGTGTAATTTGTCCCTATACTCCCTATACTTATATATTCATTTATTTATTTTATTTATGTATGTATTCCGCTTACAGTAGCTACAATGTCGTCGGTGTACAGTGCAATATGCTCCACTCCTGAGGTGCCCAGGGCCTTTACAAACTCGCTGGCTTTGCTGGTCGGTCGCAAACCCTTCGCCGCTTCGTTCATTGAGAGCTAGAGTGGAAAAAATAGATTAGTATGATCATGGTATAATAAAATAAGGTATTCTCTTCCCGTGACAGCTGATGACGTAGGTGAAACTTGAGTACGTCATCAGTTTATATGTTGCCACTGTGTGAAATTAAATTACCCGAGCTTAATGCATTTTTGAACTTTATATACCAATTTAGAATTAATAATCCATTATATCAATATATAAGATATTGAATTGATGAATCACACGAGAATCGCGAGATACTAAATAGCAAAGTTACTTAATATTTTATTTAATATTCATGAACTAATTGAGAAAGTCCTTTAATTTACTGAAAAGAACAATCAGTGGCAACACTTTGTGACGTAGTCAAGTTCCATCTCGGGAAGAGAATACCTGTTTTATTATACCATGAGTATGATAAAGGTTTGCACCTACAAGAAGATGACTTTTTGTTCAATAATTTTGGGATATCAGAAATCATCATCATCACCATCATTTCAGCCGCATAACGTCCACTGCTGGACATAGGCCTCTCCCAAAGATTTCAAAAATGACCGATCTAGAGCGGCTTGCATTTAGCGCCTTTCAGCGACCTTGGTCAGGTCGTCAGACCACCTTGTGAGTGGGTGTCCTAGGCTTTGCTTGCCTATTAGAAATTCGTTATTAGAAGTGTAAGTTTGCTAAGAAGTACCAATAACCGGAGAGCATGCATAAAAAGAGTTACGAGTGTTGACGAAGCAAAAGAGTTAGGAAGTGGAGATCTAATAATCTCTGCCTACCCCTATGGGAAACAGGCGTGAAAACATGTATGTATTTAATGTGCAACCAAGCTCATAATTTATGATTTAGTAGTAGGTTTAAGAAGGTTTATCAAATAAGCTATTTAGGTATTTTATTTATTTTATTTATTTTATTTATTTTATTTATTTTATTTATTTTATTTATTTTATTTATTTTATTTATTTTATTTATTTTATTTATTTTATTTATTTTATTTATTTTATTTATTTTATTTATTTTATTTATTTTATTTATTTTATTTATTTTATTTATTTTATTTATTTTATTTATTTTATTTATTTTATTTATTTTATTTATTTTATTTATTTTATTTATTTTAGTTATTTTATTTATTTTATTTATTTTATTTATTTTATTTATTTTATTTACTTTATTTATTTTATTTATTTTATTTATTTTATTTATTTTATTTATTTTATTTTATTTATTTATTTAGGTATGGTGCAATATGTCTAGTAAAAACAACTTTATAAATATAGAGGTATTGTTATACTCGTACCTAATTCTAAGTCGATTAAAAACAGCCATTCCAATGAAATACAAAGTTTTCCGAGTGACAAATAAGTACTGTATACAATACATTTCAGTTTATAGTTTATTTTAATGTAGGTAGGTTATTTAGTATTTAGGTAATTTATATTATCTATTTAATTTGAGTTGTGTGAGGTATGAGTATATAAAATTCAAATCAAATAGTTTTGAGCTAGTCCTAGTAGTTGTACCAATTTTGTCCTACCAGTAGGACTATTGGTAATGTTAGTTCCAACAGATTACGAGAAGTTCTATTGGGACCAAATTCCCAGGACTACTGGGAATTTCCACACATGGTATAATAAAACAGGTTTTCTCTTCCCGAGATGGAACTTGACTACGTCACAAAGTGTTGCCACTGATTGTTCTTTTCAGTAAATTAAAGGACTTTCTCAATTAGTTCATGAACATCAAATAAAATATTAAGTTACTTAGCTATTTAGTATCTCGCGATTCTCGCGTGATTCTTAAATTCAATATTTTATAAATTGATATATTGGATTACCAATTCGAAATTGGTATAAAAAGTTCAAAAATGCATTACGCTCGGGTAATTCAATTTAACACAGTGGCAACATATAAACTGATGACGTAGTCAAGTTTCACCTACGTCATCAGCTGTCACGGGAAGAGAATACCTTATTTTATTATACCATGTTTCCACAGAGGTTTTCTATTTATTATCTGCTCTCTGTACTACGTAAATCGTACGAAGATTTATACTTACAAGAACAGTCTCGTCTTGGTTGATGACTGACGCCGAGTTGATGCAAGAATAAGGCACTAGGTCATGTTTGTAGTCCACACACCAGAACCTGGAGAAAATCAATAGTTATATGTATTATAACAACTTAATTTTATTTTCAAAAACATATGTTTACAAAAATCGATGATCATCTAATTCGGAAATCTATTTACAATATGAAATAAAAATCCGGCCTAGTGCGAATCTGAATCGCGCACTAAGGGTTCCGTACCATTATCTATAAAAAATCGCGGTTTTTGTATGAGAGCCCCCCTTAATCCTTTATTTTATTTTGTTTTTAGTATTTGTTGTTATAGCGGCAACATAAATACATAATTTATAAAAAATTTAAACAATCTAGCTATCGCGGTTCTTGAGATACAGCCTGATGACAGACAGGCGGACAGACGGACGAACAGACAGCTAAGTCTTAGTAATAGGGTCTCGTTTTTACCCTTTGGGTAAGGAACCTTAAAAAACTGAGTTTTTAACATAAAACTTTTTTACCACCACCATTATTTTCTACCACTATTTTCTTATGTATCTACATTAGTTCGTATTTATATCAATACGCCGGAGTCATATAGTTCATGCGAACGAAGTCACGGGTGTCAGCTAGTATTATATTTGTCTACTAACTGGCACACTTTTCATACTTAGGGAGGCTCCAATTATCTATCATTACTTTGCCTAACAGTTGTGCTACTTACAAAATGTTTTTTTTTTGTTTTTTTAACAGCATACTTACATTGATGATGCCTATTCCTAGCAGTTGATTTAGATAGCTGTGGATAGTGATGATATATTTTTTTGTTATAGTCAATTTAATTTAACAATGACAATGACTACAAGACTTTAACAATTTAATTTTGTTAAAGTCTTGGAGGAAGGTACGATTCTATTAAATAAGTACAAGAGTATAGCTATATTCGTATCTTCAAGGATCTTTGTTTTTGTATATAACATTTTCTTTCTTTAAACAATTAATATGAACAACTACATAAGGACTTTGACAGGCTTATTAAGATTTATTAGTGTGGACTATTCAATACATACAAACATACATAATATCACGCCTGTTTCCCGCAGGGGTAGGCAGAGACTATGGACCTCCACTTGCTACGATCCTGACAAACCTCTTTTGCTTCATCTAAACTCATCAATCTCTTCATACATGCCCTTCGGTTACGGGTACTTTTTACCTCTCCTTTTTTTAGAACGGTGGACTATTCAATAATATGAAAAAAATTACTAGCGTTTTGAAAATAAACCCTTCAACAATCGTTCTTATGATACGTAAGTATGAGTTTTCCTTTTTTCCCAAAACAATAAGTACATAATTAAGGCCATACCTCTGCATATTAAGGTTCCTTTCGTACCATGAGGCCGACTCTTCCAGGGTCCCGTCGGCCATGTTTCCTTCCACGTGGTCAATGAACCTCAAGTTAGTTTCAGGGCTGAAAATTAACAACAATTAATTTTTTTATTTTATTTTGCTTGTTCTTTCCTTAGTTGCCCCAATCGAAAGAAATTAACTTTTTGATCTAATGATGGTGAAACTCTACAATTTTCTTTTTTTTTATTTGTTTTGCGTATTGTTCGCAGATTCCTGACATTTACCAATTGAAGATTTATAACAAATTATATATTGTGTAAGATTTTATTGGTTGATGACTGATGCCGACTGATATGAAAAGAAGTATATAAATTATGTCCTCCTTTAATTACTTTTATTTAAAATTGAAACACGAACTGACTCTGATAAAAAAGACTTTATGTATAAATAAATAATTAATAGGTAAGGAATACTTACAGTAATTGATTGACAACATCATCTTCCACCGCTTTGTACCCCGGTAGCAAAACTCCAGAATATTTGGTCCGATCTATTAGGGTATGTGTGTTGTCTCCATACTGAAATTAACAAGGTTTTCTATAAGGGTGCGTGTGTTGTCATCATACTGAAATTAGTAAGGTTTTCTATAAGGGTATGTGTATTATCACCATACTAAAATTAGTAAGGTTTTATGTAAGAGAATGTGTGTTGTCTTCATACTGAAATTAGCAAGGTTTTTTATATGGGTATGTGTATTATCTCCATACTAAAATTAGTAAGGTTTTATGTAAGAGTATGTGTGTTGTCTTCATACTGAAATTAGCAAGGTATTCTATAAGGGTATGTGTATTATCACCATACTAAAATTAGTAAGGTTTTATGTAAGAGAATGTGTGTTGTCTTCATACTGAAATAAGCAAGGTTTTCTATTAGGGTATGTGTTTTGTCACGATACTGAAATTTGCAAGGTTTTGTGTAAGGATATGTGTGTTGTCTCAGTACTGAAATTAGCAAGGTATTCTATAAGGGTATGTGTGTTATCTTCACACTGAAATAAGCAAGGTTTTCTATTAGGGTATGTGTGTTGTCTCCATACTGAAATTAGCAAGGTATTCTATAACGGTATGTGTATTGTCTTCATACTGAAATAAGCAAGGTTTTCTATTAGGGTATGTGTTTTGTCACGATACTGAAATTTGCAAGGTTTTATGTAAGGATATGTGTGTTGTATCCATACTGAAATTAGCAAGTTTTTCTAATATGGTATCTGCGTTTTCTTCATACTGAAATTAGTGAGGTTTTATGTAAGAATATGTGTGTTCTCTCCATACTGAAATTAGCAAGGTTTTCTATGAGGGTATGTGTGTTGTTACCCTACTAATTTAGCAAGGTTTTCTATTAGGGTATGTCTATTGTCCCAATACTAAAATTAGCAAGGTTTTCTATAAGGGTATGTATGTTTTCTCCATACTGAAATTAGCAAGGTTTTCTATAAGGGTATGTGTGTTATCTTCACACTGAAATTAGCAAGGTTTTCTATTAATGTATGTTTTTTGTCACCATACTAAAATTAGCAAGGTTTTCTATATAGGTATGTGTGTTGTCACCATACTAAAATTGGCAAGGTTTATATATGGATATGTGTGTTGTCTCCATATGGAAATTAGCAAGGTTTTCTATTAGGGTTTGTGTGTTCTCTCCATACTGAAATTAGCAAGGTTTCTATAAGGGTATGTGTGTTCTCTCCATACTAAAATTAGCAAGTTTTTCTATAAGGGTGTGTGTGTTGTCACTATACTGAAATGAGCAAGGTTTTCTAAAAGGATGGATATTTCTTGTCACCGTACTAAAATTAGTAAGGTTTTATGTAAGAGTATGTGTGTTTTCTCCATACTGAAATTAGCAAGTTTTTATGTAAAAGTATGTATGTTGTCTCCATACTGAAATTAGCAAGGTTTTATATGAACATCTAAACTAAATTAACACAGAAGTCGTACAAACTATCAGTGGTGTCAGACTGTTCGAGCAGCCTAAAGGCATCTAACGAGCTCAATGACTGGCATTATTACACAAGTGAAAGTGAACTAGTGTGCAGGTTTCCTCACTATGTTTTCCTTTACCATAAGCAAGAGCTTCCCCATTGGGCTACCGAGCTCATTAGAAGACTACTTTACTGTTGTATTAATTAAACAAAAGAAAAGTAACGTTTTAAAAGAATACTAACAGTCCTCAAGACAGCATATCTGACGGTCCCATCCTCGTCAGTTTCCTCAGTGATCCCCTTCACCACTTCCGCGCCCCCCTCCTTCGCCCTCCTGACCAGTTCGTCCAAGTTATGAACCTCGAAAGCTACGTCCTTCACGAAGTCCCCATGAGCGACTAGGTCCTTGGCTAATTGGCCACCAGCTGCCGTTGGCGATTCAAAAACTAGTGTTATCTGAAATGGATAGATTTATTTTAGATGACCTACAATTTATTTTTTAAACGTTGTGCAACAAAGAATAAGGAAGTTTCAAACAAATCAAATTCGATAATTATTTTTAAACGTCTAGGCAAACGTTTTCTATGGGATTTGTATGGAATAAAGACTAATGATGACATAGTTTTTTCGAGTCAAATAAATATTTTCAAAATCACGTTGTGTATATATATATATATATGTAATATATAAATATATATATGTACATGATCAATGACAAGTGACATTATTTTGTGAAGTGTTTATTCTAATACCAGCACTAAATAATTTAGTTTTGACTTAGGAAACTCCTAATTAAATAAGGGGAAGCATGATTTGAAAAGTTTTCGACATAGTTTTCAAATAAGGTTGGGTTTCGACAAGTTGTTATATGATAGCAAAATCATTTTCAATTCACCCTGCCTCGCGCTGAGAGCACGACAACTGATATAAAGTCTTTTTTTTTTTGATTTGACATACAGGTTGCCTCAGACGGCATTTCCTACTTCACCGGGCAAGGTTTGAGGACCGAGCCAGAGGCCCGGCTTCATAAAGTCTCGCGGTGAAAGGGTTTATATTAGGTATATGTTGCAGGCTAGTTTGTATCGCGCGACGGGCTAGTGCCATTCCGCTTCCTATTATTATGTAGAGCGAGATAGGGATAGACGATAGCCCGCGATAAACTCTATCACTGGTGCTACGCTACGGAGGAAGAAGTATCTAAACGGAAATTGATGGAATTGAGACTACAAATCAAACAAATAAAATATTATGGTATAATAATAAGTGTAAAATAAACCTTATTGAGTTGAACAGCTTGAGAGAGCACCGGTCTGTCTCCTGTCGGTTCCCGGACAGCCAGCGGCTTAAAGCCAAACCTCTTCACGAAATAACTTGCAGTCTGAAATATCAACATGACATTATTAGATTGATTTGATAATGAGTCAAATACTTTAAAAGGCTCAAGTTTTTAAATTTATCATCATTATTCATAATTTTCTCTTCCAAGGATTTCCAAAATGACCGATCTAGAGCGGTCTGCATCCTGTGTTTTCCACCGACTTTGGTCAGGTCGTCTGAACACCTTGTGAGTAGGTGTCCTAC
The DNA here is from genome assembly GCA_963555685.1 of Acrobasis consociella. NCBI lineage: Eukaryota > Metazoa > Arthropoda > Insecta > Lepidoptera > Pyralidae > Acrobasis > Acrobasis consociella. Next base: position 5,433,767 of record OY743118.1, read on the forward strand.
TCTCCGCTTGCCAGTGCATGGCTGCACTTCGAGAACCTTTTTCAAAACTAAAAACCGATTTCTATCCTAAACTACACATACAATTTTGATAAATTTTATCAAAATTGTTTGTGTAGTTTAGGATAGAAATCGGTTTTTAGTTTTGAAAAATGGGATCATGACCATGGGATCACCTCGCAAGTCGTATACTCAAAAAAAAAAGAATTTTCCAATTCGGTCCGGGAGTCTTCGAATAATTAGTAATACATAAAAAAGCTACTAATTCATAACCTCCTTCTTTTTTGAAAGTCGGTTAAAACACTGTTTAAATTTCAAAGTAATTGCACATGTAGGAGTTCCATCTCGCAAGACAAGACGTTTGATAATATTATAAGTAAGTAGTTAGTACAAGTTTGATAATGTGCTGTGTTATGTATGAGAGATATAAGTAGTTCGTTTTATTGTACAACATCGTTTTTGCATTGCCAACCCAAAAGACGAGATGGTCGAAGTTGAGAACTCTTCCTTCGGGACGTTTGCTGGTGTTATTTGACTTCCCTTTCGTCATTTTGTCTGGAAATTTTAGTTTAGTGAGCAACACTAGTAAACATGAGTTATTAATATTAAATAGGCATGACGATGTAAAACTATTCTTAGTCCATCGGTTAGATTATTAAATAATATTATACACGTATTTTTTCTTTCCTGTGAGAAACCAAAAATGACAAAGCTACAGCGCTTATAAATTTCGCGTGACGTCACGGATGGGTACGAATTTTACTTAAGTGTGACGTCGCAAGCCCCCACTCGGGATCTTTGACGCTCCGTATCTTTATGAATTTTTACTTTTTTGGTAAACTGAAAAATACGGTGCCATTATTTTTGGATAATCTAAAAGACGGACTAATTACAATCATACTTTTCGGACCCTGTCGTCACCCCTATTACTTGAGTACTAAATCAATGTCAGTAATATAAGTAGGTATACAGGTTCTTTAAGGTACAAAACGGCGGTATGTAGTATTCTGAATAGAAGGAATGGACTGCGTTGCCTTGATTATATAGCGCCTAACGCAGTTTTAGAAACAATACCTACAATAGATTACTTGTCTGTTTGTTTGTTCTTTTATATGACGGTCATTATTATATGAAAGCAAGCACTTATTAGTAATTATATAAGTAAGCAGTTATTTTTTAATAGACTTGAAATTTTGACTAGGTAGGTACCTACTGAAAACCTTCAAGTTTATTGTCAAGTAGTGTTTTTACAGAAAAACTTATTTTAAGGACAATTTAAGAGTAACTTCCATCCCTAAGTTGAACGCCAAACCCCAAGATAATTCGTTCGGAAAATACAAAAAGTTTTCAACAATTTTTAATTTTTAGATATGTAGATATGAATAAGCAAAGCAATACTTAAAGCTTGTATCAAAGTAATTGCTTAAAAAACGTGATTCGTTTACAAATAGGACTCTTTAGTATAAAAGTACACAACTTACTACGAATAATTGTGACAAATTAATTGGCTGCCTTTACTAGATTTCTATACAAGGTATAATTATATTTGTAGTGCTTATGAATACCTAATAAAACTGCCAATTTAAACAAAAATCACATAAGTCTTGTAGATATCTACATACCTTACCATACGAGAGATAGATAGTCAAAGATATCCTATCCTACTATAATATTATAAATGCGAAAGTGAGTTTGTATATTTGTTTGTTTGTTAGCTCTTCACGCTTAAACTACTGAACCGATTTGGAGGAAATTTGGTATGGACATAGTTTAAGACTCGGGGAAAGACATAGGGTACTCTTTATCCCGAAATTCCCACGGGGAGCGAAGTCCGTAGGTACAGCTAGTTATATTATAATAGTTGCGCCCCGCGGTGTTACCCGCAGAAGAAGTAGCCTATGTGTTGATCCAGGGTGTCAGCTTCCTGCATACCAAAGTTTATCACAATTGATCCAGCCGTTTGCGCGTGCATTGCGTTTGCACACACTCATAAACTTTCGCCTTTATAATTTATTAGTGTGATTCTTAGATATAAGTAGTAATAGTTTTATAGGCAGTAGGTATATTACAACAATAACTAGGTACTTACAAAAATAACTTGTAACTACTAACAAAGTTATGTACCTACTAGCTGGTGCCCTCGACTTCGTCTGCGCAGGATTATCACACAATTTCTTTATAAATTGTAGCCTATATGTTATTCTGATGTGCTATATTATTGTATGTTATAGTTTTTACGTAAAAAGTAACAAACATCCATCCATCTATACCTACTTACTTTTCGCTTTTATAATATTAGTAGGATTTATAAATATATGATTTCAATGCTATTAAAAAACATTTAATTTTGCTTACTCACCACTTTAATAAAATAAAACAAATGGACAGCACACAACTTGAACAACACCACTATAAGAAATAAAACATCAAATGCGATTTTTTTAAACATTGAGCTGTTTATATTATATATACATTATCTTTTCAACAGATCTATGCATCTGAGATTTATACTAAGATCATATCGACAAATCCTCGTAAAAATATTAATTACGAAATGTTCCAGTTTTCTGAATAATTTATACCAAAAGTTACGTAGATTAGTATTGCTTTATCGATTAAAGTACCAACCTATTTAATACAAGCTTACGACCAAGATTTGCTTATGAAATAGCCGAATCAAATCAACTTGACTTCGTTATTCTTATTAAATAAAATAATTATCAATAATACGTTTTACAATTCAGTTCCCAAAGTTACACCTAGATGGCGCTTTCCAAAGTTAGAACGCGCTATGGTTTTGTTTGCTACATTATCGCGGAAATTTTTATTAATATTTCAAAAACTACAGAAACATCTTGAAAATTCTATTGATATTTCCTACATGCCCGGTACAATATGTTTGTACCGTGCATGTAGGTGGGCATACAAACAATGTGGTTTCGAATGGAGCTACTAATTTAATTTGAAAATTAAAAAGTAAAAAGCATAGATCAATAATGACTTATATTGTCTTCGGTAAAAAGTAAATTTATTTTCTCCATTAATCGTAAACAGAAATAAAGCAAAGAAGAATACAAATTGATTTAAGTTATGCTATGGATTCAAGGAGACTGGAGCCTGAAGAAGGCAGAGCCTGTGTCACAGTACTCCAAACAAGTTGACCGTCCTACAAAAGTTGAACGTTTTTTGTTTGATAGAGACTTACCTAAGTAAACGAAATTGAGGGAATAACTTTTCTGTAGCTTCTAACTTATCTGTAATCTATTTGCTGCGGCAGCATTTTATCTGGAATATATTTAGACGAAACCTTTTGATTTTCACCTTTTTGCACCTAACCAAAACCAAAAAATTTAAAAAAACTTGAGAGGTGTCAAGTGACACCCGAATGGAACGAAGTTCGAGAGAGACAGACAGAGAAACACGCGCACGCCGCACGGCTTACAACTATAGCAAAAAGTGTCGTTACAACTTTTGGTCTTAATTTTTTCGGTCTAGCCCCCTTTCGCAACGCGCGATAAGGAACTACGTTCCAAAACCTAATGTAAAAACTAGAATCATTTTCTTTTCAGACATTGACTGTGTAATTAAACACACAAACATACAAAGAGCAATAACTAAATATACTTAACTTTTAATATACTCTCAACTATACATAACTTTATAACATTTTTCTATGATCTAGATACAAGATCGTATCGATTTTATTGCGGATGACGATGTAATATTTTCCAAGCAAGTTGTATGTAATTATAAAATCTGTATGGCATTGAAACTCACAGCTAACGTCAATGTAAACAGGTCATTTGTTATCTTAGCCGCGTAAATGTCAAGTGAATTAATGTGTCCTGTAAATGGATGGGTGGTTGGGTACTTATCCAATACTAATAACACCTAATAATATCGGCAGCTACGGAGGACTGTCCGTTAGTGCATCTTAAGAGTCCCCTTACCCTAGACCAAAATACAACTTTCCATACAAACGTAGTCTACGTTTTATTTCAAAACGACATGTCCGATTTCGACAAAATTTTTTAATTTCAAAGATATTTCAATTATTTAGGTTAATAACTGGTTTCCAACGGTAAAAATATGTACTTGAAATAGAATATACCTAGTGTTATTTATCATTTTTGACCATCAGTATGGGAAACTTCTAAATCGTTATATTTTCTTTCCAGTTCATAATTTTACCGAAGGAAACCAGTTATAAACCTAGATAATTGCAATTTCTTTACAATTACCAATTTTTAGCGGAATCTGACATGTGGTTTCAAAATTAAACGTAGACTACGTTTGTATGGAGAAGTCTAAGGTAAGGGGACTCTTAATGGTACATTAAGGGATAGACCTCTGAAGATGCAGCCATCTCACATTTTAGATAAAAAGGTACTAAAAGGCCTCTTCATTGGCTTTGGCCCCATGAACGCCTCAAAGGACCGGGTCCCTATGGACCCGTGGCTGAAAAGCGTACCAACACCTTACTAAAATTATTGTGAGAGATTTTTAGGTAGATGTCCGTAACTCACTCCATAACCCAGTTATCCGGCCCACTAACATCCTATCCAAATAGCCCAAACCTAGTCAATCCCTCCCTGGCAATAGTTCAACAGCTATGGAGGACTGTCCGTTAGTGTATCTGAATGGTACATTAAGGGATAGACCTCCGTGGATGCAGCCATCTCACATTTTAGATAAAAAGGTACTAAAAGGGCTCTTCAAGTTTGGCTTTGGCCCCACGAACGCCTCAAAGGACCGGTTCTCCATGGCTGACTGAAAAGCGTACCAACATAATAACACCTTATAATAATTTGGATATGCGTATGTAAATATATACAATGTCCTTTTTTATGTACAAATATTTTAAGGGGTGATCATAAGTATATAAGGTTAAGAGTGAATTCAGTCCCTGATAGTGAACAATTTTCCCTAAGGAGCTCGTATCGAAATATGAAAATAATTGTTAGCCTCACATACAAGTTGACCATCAGCTGATCCGTGTTTGTAATTCAGTTCGAGAAAGTGAACTACTTTTCCCCAGGAAACGTATAGCCAAAATATGAACAATTAATTTTGGCTTTCCATAAGGACTCAGATCAGCTGACGGTCAATTTGTATGGGTGGCCAAAATTACTTTTCATATTTCAATACGTGATCCTTAGGAAAATTTGTGTATCTTTGACTGAATTCATTCTCAAAATAGTTACAGTACCTATATTTTGTGAGATCTAATAAAAAATTCTGTAAGAATCAAAAGCGTAGCTGCTAATGTTTGCCAGCAACAAAATGATAGGAGAAATTTATGCTAACAACATTAGACAACATATATCAGGCCTACACGATCGAATATTTGCCCACACCCGCGTGGTCCGCGTGCCAAAATGGGCAACATATTTAAATTTTCCTCTCCTTAAAAATCTAGAGCTCGCACTAATATACTTAAGTGGATGTCGTAGAAGGCGACTTAGGAAATACAAGCTAAACAAAGCTTATAAACATCAATGTGACCTCTCCAACCCGTCTGGTCAGCGAGGAGAGTGTAGGTACATAAGTACTTGTATTTATTCTGTGGTGTTGGGCGAATCCTCTGGCTGCTCTAACCAAGTATGGCTCTAGAAGCACAGAGAGGGTCGTGCTCCTGCAGTGGCGACTAAAAAGACCTAAAGGTGCAATACATTACCTATGTAAAGCCGGCCGCAAGGCCTGCAACTCCTGCAAGGCGCAAGAATATCAAAAACTAGATAGCGGATTTCTGGTACCTTGTCCCAAGTTTTTTTAAACCCTTTTAGGATCACTCTTGCGTTTGTTTATCTGTCTGTCTGACACAGCGAATTATTTCCGAAAGTATTGAACAAAATCAGGTGAAATTTGGAAGGAAAACGCAGATGTGCAAAGGATATAATTTTTTTTTTAATAATTTTTTTGGGTTTAATAAAATTAGATTAAATAAACTTTACTACGTCTTATATTTTTGGTATTATTGTAAAATAAATAGTTTTGATTTAATTTATGAAAGAAGACGAAAATTTTCCTGATATCCGAAATAACAGAGCCAAAAATTTAAAAAAAATGCTTACCTAATGTAATCATTGCTTGTATATTACAGGAAAACCTATAAGAATTTTATCAATTGAAAATAAAGTGGAAAACTCAATAATAATATAATACATTCATTTACGGAATAAAGTACACTAAACACCACTAGATAGCGCTAGTAGGATTTCAAATGTGATTGACTTTGGTATTGTACGGAACCCTCTCCACGCGAGTTTAACTCGCACTTGGCCAGTTTATTTTAAATAATAGCTTCAACTTGTTATAATCTGTTAAATATACTTAGTCCATTATTTTGATGTCAATGTATCAGGTGTACATTCATTTCTAAATAGTTGGTTGGGTTCTAAAGGAAGTTGATTTTTTATACCTAGGTCAAAGATAATTACCCTAGGTACAAAATAGTACATTTGAGGTACATTTTTTTGGTAATTGGTATAATTCAATTCGCTGCCATTTTGACTCTCATGTACTGAAAAGCTTAGAATGTGTTGACAAAAAATAAAACGTCAGTTTACTGTAATAAAATATTTTCTTTTATTAATTTATATAATACATATACATTATATTTACATTAAGATCGCAGGTATATCGTTACATTACAGAGTATTACTCGCACCTATATTTCTCTATTATATTCTATTCGCAAAGGTAAGGCACCTTATGGAAGCTTTAATTCTCGCGCCATTTCTGGACGATGGTCGAAATATTACAAAATATAGGTTCAATTGTACTTCATGATTAATATAAATAGTATCAAAGTCACAGCAATCAACCGAAATGTTTTTCTTTAGAAAATTTCTACTTAGAAATATTTTCTACTTACCAGAAAAATACGTACACTTACATGCACAAATTATTTTAATCTACCAGCTATTATGAACTGTTATTGAGTAAAATTGTTTACATTTTATAACTCGGAGATTTATATTAGCAAAGATGTCCCTATATTTAGAAAAAGGCCTCTTCTTTACACTTATAAAACGTTTTTAAACAATTTATCACTGAATCAAAAAAAATCTATTTTTATCTTTCATTTTATATAAATCTCTGTTTGATACAAAAATATTTTAACATTCCGAATAAATGGAATTTCAAAAGAAAAACATTTCAGCTTCATTAATTATGACTTGAAACCTGTTTTAAATTCATTGACTTCAAAATACTATCTAACCTAAGATTTATTTACAAAAATACAATATTCAAAAGCAATAAGCATTTTTGATACATTTAAAATTAATTTGACAGAGTCCATATAAATTCATCGACCATAAATAAAATCCATTAAGGGTGACATACATAAAAAGTATAATTAACAAAAGTAATCAGATAAAAAGACTAGGTATAACCCCCAATGGAGTTTATTTTCAGAAATCGCCTTTAACATTATCAATAGGTAACAACATATTCTATATTTACAAAAATCTTTACACGAGGAAATGCATGCGGAGATTATTCATTTGATACACGGATAGACAGTTCATCAAGAAATAATTCATAATACGAGAACTAAAATACATTTAGCATTATTTATATAACAATCACTAATAAGCCTTTTATACAAATATTTTTGACATTTCATTTAGGTACCTAACTGTCAAAAACTCAAAAACGCATTCGTTTGTTTAAAAAAATAGGTTTAAAATGTCTCAGTTATTACTAACTCAAATTAAAAAACTGATTTTAGTTAAAATACGTTTTGCCCAGTTCTTTCAATGTCAAATAATGAAAAGGGTAAGGGACAAATCATGTTTTAACTAAAAGTTTGTTAATTTTTATGAATACAAGGTAAGAAATAGGAAAATCCATTTTAACAATTATTTTTTAATGCAATAAAAAAGGCTTTGCAATGATTGACTTCAATAATTATTATCATAAAAAAAATGCTAAACAATATTCAGAGCTGTTCTTAAAGAATTCTATAACAATTCATACAACATAGCAATGATACAACATATTTGTATATCGAGGCTTTTCGATATGTATCAAGTTATATTAAAAACCTTATTGTTACTAATCAGTGTTGACAAAATGATTGTAAGGATATAAAATTTGTCATAGAGAATAATGTACTTGACTTCAGCAAAAGTGAACTGGACTATATTTAGATGACACCGTTGTTTCACATCCCTAAATAGAGAATATGCATGAAAAAAATGAAAAAAATGTGTTATCTAACCAGTTTATTCAAAAGTAAAGTACTAAAAGCTAAAACAGAATAAAAATTGGTGGAAAAACAAACGAGATATAGCGATTTTACGAAAATACGTCTATCTCACTCGCAAAAACGCTATTTTCTATAGCAAATGTATTGATGACATGTAATTATGACGTCACCAGTCCATATCGGACTTCTCTCTCTAATTAAAACTTTAAAGTATCATAGGTTCGTCGCTGATTAAGATATTTGATAAATTCTTTCATATTTGTTTACTATGGTTAATAAGGATTTTATTAAGCAAATAAAAAAAATGCGTGCATATTCTCTATTATGGGGATGTACTGGTAACGTAACTGAAATTTCGGTACAAGTATAACGTAAGGGTACAATGAAATGTGTAGATACAAAAGATAAGGAACACAAGCACTTACACTAAAATTAATTATACACATTGGTAGATTTGGTATACCACGGGACGCGCCCTGGAGTGAAGTATGGAAACAAATTTGAGATCAATAGTCGAAGAAGATTCACTTTTGGTCATTTTTACCAATATTTTTTTATTATTTACTACACACAAAATCAACACTGGGACTTTTTTAACTCATTAGCTGCCTGTAAATAAAAAACAATAGTATAATAATTTATTTGTTTGTATATGATACACGGGACAGGAAACCTATAGCACAGTAAGGAAAGTTCCATGTCCCCTGTGAAAGTTCTATGTAACCTGCAGTATTTTCACTTAAAAATTCAAAATCTATTGTTATTCTTTGAAATGTTATTCCGTAATAATATACATTTTATTAATGTTTTTCCACAGACAAGAGCTTAGCTCTTTAATAATAATAAGAAGAATGTTTTTAGTAGACTTTAGTAAGTACAGTCGCCAACGAGATACCTAGGCCGGCCTTCTACATATATCTTGTTTTCTCTTAACGTACATATAACGTACATTTTGATGGTAATATTATTTTGAGTTTAAGAGAAAATTCAAGATGTAGGTAGAGAGCCCGCCCAAGCATCTCGTTGGCCGACTGCACTTACTAAAGTCTGCCTACTAAAAACATGAATAACATGTATTCATTCGCATTTACATGTCACAGAAAAAAAATAGATGTTGTAAGTAAAAATACTGCAGGACTTTTTGCAGTTACTTGGTATTTGTTTGAATTGTATAGATCAAGGCAAAAACGTCCTAACAAAATAATGGAAACTTCGTAATTTATCAGTCGATTATAATAGTTTGGTCTACTAAAGGCGTATTAAAACTGAATAAAATTGCAAAAATAACATTTCATCAACATTTTTAACTTCTCAAAAATAAGTGTTACTATTCCTTAGACTGTAAGACCGTATTTCTCTCTCCTTTTACCCTTTAGTTTAAAAGTTACACTCCCCATTTTTACACCTGGAGCTTTACTAGAAAAAGTAACATGACAGTCCGATAGCATCGACGCATTGCCAAACCAGATTAGGCTTTATTGTATTGTAATAGCGTTCAATTTTTCTTGACCGTAGTTCTCGGAGTAATCAGTGGCAAAGATATTATAATTACTAACGTCAAAGATACCCAACGCCATATAAACTATAAGAGAGCCAGTAAGTGGGCAAAACTAGAAATTGCGGGTATGCACACAGAGATGGCAGCACACACGAATAGCAAAAAAGTGACAAAGAAAGTGTTAAATATGCTTTAAAATCATATTTAATTAATTAGAGTAAGTACTAGTTTATTTCAATAACAGTAAAAGATTTTAATGTTGTAATTATTATCATATAGCGCCATCTAGTGACAAGGAAAAGAAACAATTATGTTTAAAAGGCGATGGGTAGGCATGTCTGTGGTTATATAGTTATGTAGTAGTAAAGCCCCAGTATAAAAATATATCATTAAATTTTTAAAAATATCAGTTAACCTTTTGAGACCAAACCACCTAACTTTCACTCCAAGGTACACCCCGCCAAGAGATTTCTCGCTCACTCATCAGTCACAGTCTACCGTTGGATATCACAGAGCTGTTGGGAGGGTACGTCGACTAGCTGGGCGCGTTCCACAGCTACCAGGCACCCACCAGGCGCCACCAGGAGAGGAGCTGACTGCGTCCCAACCCACACCTTTTTCACGTCTTCTGGCGTGTTCTGCGCTAGTGGAGACATGTAGCCGCCCCTGAAATTAAAAGAATATTGTTAACTTTGACGTCATCATCAGCATCGGGTCTTTTTAGGGTTCTGTACTCAAAGGGTAAAAACGGGACCCTATTATTAAGACTTCGCTGTCTGTCCGTCTCTCCGTCTGTGTCACGAACCGCGATAGCTGGACAGTTGAAATTTTCACAAATTATGTATTTCTGTTGCCGGTATAACAACAAATACTAAAAACAAAATAAAATAAATATTCAAGGGGGACCATACAACAAACGAGATTTTTTATAGATAATGGTATGAAACCCTTAGTGCGCGAATCTGATTCGCACTTGACCGGTTATTAGTCTCCACAGCTGAGATATCAATCGATTCTTCATTATTGTCCGAGTAACATGTAAAGCCATGTAACCAAGCACTACGATGTTAAACCATGTTTAAATAGTTATGATCATCATCATTATCATCATTAGGTCTTTTTAGTTTCCACTGCAGGAGCACGACCCTCTCTGTACTACGAGAGCCATATTTCATCAGAGGATTTGGCCTACACTCTCCTCGCTGGCCAGAGTTGGAGAGGTCTTATTGATCTTTATAAGCTTTATTTAGCTTGTATTTCCTGAGTAGCCTTCTACAACATTCACGGAAAGACTTGGAGTGGTCTTATTCTACTCTGCCGGTTACCACACGACGAACTTTGACATAATCTAGAACAATTTACTTAATACTGGGTTTACTTAATAGCTGGGTGAACGAGCTCGAAAAGCGAGGTTCTAATAAAATGAAACCGAACTAGATCGATTTTTCAGACTCCTTACTTCCTAATACTGAGTTTCACCATAATCGTTGAAGCCCTTTCCGAGATTTTCATTACATATATAAAACTAGGAAATACGTAAGAACATTGATAATTATTTATTTATATTCACTAATTGCCGAGACGGTAGCGTTTAATAAAGCAATTATTTTATAACATTTGTTTGCATTTATTACGTTTTAATAGTTCCACTCATTTCATTTGCCCACAATGCCGAATGCAAATTATTAATTGCATGGTTATAAATAGAAACTATGTTAATGACAGGTTTGTTCATACTAATCTCAATCAATGCTACAATACCTCCAGCTATTTCAATGTTGGTTAATTGACCGAGGTAATAATAACTGCGTAGTACTTCTGTTGTTTGTTATTATTGTAACTGCGTATCTAAGTGTTATAATTTTAAAAAACTAAAAACCGTTTTCACTCCCGAACAACACAACCAATTTCGATAAAATTTATATAGGACCACCTCGCACGTATACCCTTTCAAATTAAAAGAATTTTCTCTAGAAGAGAATCTGGCTGCTTTAATTACTTTTGTAATTTGAGTAAGTATACGTCAAGCCTCTTCATCCTTATCCCTACTATTTATGCGGGCTCGTCACAGAATGACAGTTATTCAATATTTTTCTATCTTCAGTCACTCCCTATCTAATCATATCCTCATTTACGATTCCATAAAATGTTTATGTATCAAGACTAGATACTACTACTGCCTTAAATTTCTGTTTGCAAAACAAAGCTTCGGCTAGCCTCCTCTCGATTCCGATTCATCTGATCATATCCAACGTTTGTGTAGATGTCAAGAATAGAAACCTTAGTTTTCTGTCTGATTGCAGTAAAGCATCTGCTATCCTACTTTCGATTCCGATTTCATCCAACGTTTATGTATAAATACCTTAGTTTTCTGTCTGCTTGCAGTAAAGCATCGGCTATCCTACTTTCTATTTCAATTTTATCCAACGTTTGTGTAGATGTCAAGACTAAATACCTTAGTTTTCTGTCTGCTTGCAGTAAAGCATCGGCTATCCTACTTTCGATTTCGATTTCATCCTACGTTTATGTATCAAGACTAGATACCTTAATTTTCTGTCTGCGTGCAGCAAAGCATCTGCCTTCAGTAGCCGTACTGCCACAGCCACCAGAATGAAGAGGATCAGCGCGCCGCACACGGGCACTGCTATGGTGGCCGCCTTGAACCACACTTCGCCGTTGAAGTTGGCTCCCCGCTCGCTGGCGACTGCGTTGCTATCTGGAAATATGAGAATATCTTGTGAGATAACTGGTACTTTTTATTTTACTTTATTTGAAACACAAACATAATTGACGTCCTTCTTGATTAATAATTATGACAACAATATATTCTCGGTAATCATTATTATCATCAGGTCTTGTTGGTCTCCATTGCAGGAGCACGCTCTTTGAACTACCAGAGCCATACTTGGCCAGAGCAGCTACAGGATTTGGCCTACACTCTCCACGCTGGCGAGACGGGTTGGAGAGGCCTCATTGATATTTGTAAGCTTTGTTTAGCTTTTTAATTCCTACATCGCCTTCTACGACATCCACGGGAAGACTTGGAGTAGTCCTATTTTACTACAAGACGTATAATTCAAGACATTTTTGGCACGCCTTACGCTTCTGTTTGCACTCACTCAAAAGGCGTAATTTTTTCAGCTTTTCATACGAACTCTTTTTTTAAAAAGACACCAATTTACAGAATTTTGCTGGCTTTTATATGACTATTTTATCGTCTATTCTTAATTTTACAACTTCCTTTCATAGTTCATCAGCTGACTGATTTCAAGCGTATAAAAAACTGAAACAAATCTTTTGACTTTAAATGTAGAAATTAATTTGCAATTTCTACTAAGATGTCATCGTTTCAAGAATTCATTTCTCCTTGCTATTCTCTCATCCATACATCACCAATCAGCATACATACATATTCCATTATCGTGGTTGCGTTCTCGGAACCGTGTAATAGTATAAATGCATCGTTTTCCTCGTTATTGAGTGATAAAGTGCATCCAACGTATCCCGTTTATTTATAGCTTATAGACACAGCTACTGAATCTGTAATATCATCATGTTTATAAATACCCGCTTACTGAGTAAAAGCACAACTCTAATTTGAATTTTGATGTAAACTATCAAATCTTGATATCGCCTTACCCTAGACTTTTCCATATAAATGTACTCTTACGTTTTATTTTAAAACCACATGTCATGTTATAATTGGTTTCCCAGGATGTAGAAGTTTTCCATACTGATGGTCAAATTGATAAAAATTATGGAACCACCAGACAAGTCTACCCTTTGAAACAAAAAAGAATTTTCCAAATCGGTCCAGGCGTCTTCCAATAATCGGTGAACATACATTTAAAAAAATCACGACGAATTGATAATACAAATTGTGACATGTTGCTAGCCTATCACGTTTAGAATAGATCTATAGAAGAAGAATAGATCTAGAAGAATGTGTCAGTAAATAAATATGTACATAATATAAGGACTAATGATAAATAAATGTTAATATGTTAGATAAGTATTTAGATTACGTTGCAATTTAGTAATTTAGAAAATTTTAAAGCACTTATATATACTCGTACTTATTTGTATTACTTTACTTCATTATATAGAAAGGGTATCTGGTGTCCATCATTACCAATTAATCAGACGTAGTTATTCGCAGAAAGTGCATATCAGAAGTACTAGGAAGGCATGCGTGCCATGCGTTATTGGGAAGCGGACACACTGACACTATTGCATTCTTTTTGATAATGGACACAGCATTGTTTGTTTTGCTATCCGATGCAAATATTGGCAGTTTGAAACTTGAGCTTTATTTCCCTACTGAGAGCCAGAAATTTAGAATGTAACAAAAACTTCTTTCGGAGAAGGTTGGAGGAATAGACCTAAGGTAGATATGGGGATCATAAGAATTCACTTTTTAAAAACTAAACCGTTTGTTTGCCTTTTATGAAAGGTCTTTCACTGACAGGTAGCGTTGCTAAGAAGTCAAATAGGCATATATCCAGCAGTGGACGCAAACATGCTGAGAAGAGAAGAAGAAGAAGAAAATAAGCTAGTTTGCGCAAAAAAAACCGGATCTAAAGTCTACGCGATCGAAGTCGCGGGCGCAGTTAGTAAAACTAGCTACACAGCTTAAAGCGTCTTAGTGGAATTCTATCAAGATAAAACGGAAATAATAATCTTGCATCTTAAGCTTAGAAATGCGTGATGGCATCCATATCTATTTAATGAATGGCGTAACAAGATAATTCATAATTGAAATACAAAATACGATTTATAACTTAGACTCTTATTAAAGTTATTTACGAGTAATGTAACTTGGCTTATACGCCATCGTAAATACATTGAGTTAATTACATTTTGTGCTATTCATGAAAAGACGATTAGGAATTACATTAAAATTCATTAAAACCATCAGGACCCGCAGGTGATTGCTAGAAAATAATCTTTCGATCTCAAACCTTACGGCTTAAGAAATAAGAAGCAATAAACGGTTGTAAGGTCCAAAGCGTGTTCCTTGTTTTAAACACACAGATATAAATTACTCTCAAGATATACGGGCTTCAGAACAGGTTCCCTGCTATTTATACAGGTCGATTAATAGCAGCAGCATTCCGAACTTAATTTAGCTCTTATCAAACAGTAATAAAGTTTAATTTCGTGTGCATTTATAATGCATATAAAGGAATACGCTAAAACAATTGCGCATCGTCTCGAATCGCTGCAGAAATTGAAGCAACGCCGCGGGGCGGCCTATTATTTTGAAATAGTATTATAAAATATTTAGCTTATTACAATATTCAGGCACTGAATTATAGAAACCAGATTTTGCGTGTAAGTCGTAAGTTAAGTAAGACAGGTACATTTCTTTAACTATTTAGCTCTTATCAAATTGACTCTAGCGCAAAATGAACTGTGATACGTCAAAAGGAAAAATTAAATGAAAAATACATACTTAAAAATTTACAAGTTTTCATAAAAAGTGCATGGGCATCATCATCATCATCAGGTCTTTGTTTAGTCTCCACTGCAGGAGCACGACCCTCTCTTAATCAGAGCCAGAGTAGCCAGAGGATTTGTTCTTCACTTTCCACGCTGGTCAGACGGGTTAAGGAGGCCTCATTGATATTTATAAGCTTTATTTAGTTGCCTTGCATGGAAAGACTTGGAGTAGCTCTTTTGTACTCTGTCGGAAACCACACGGCGGCGGAGGCATGGTGCAATTAACGTTTTATATGAATACCTATTGCTCGAAATCCTCACATCCTCACCTCACACGAGTTCAACCCGCACCTCGACTTACGATTATTTTGCTTACAAAACCATCATCGTCATGTCTTTTTGACTCCACTGCAGGAGCACGACCCTCTCAATACTATCAGAGCCATACATGGCCAGAGCAGCCAGAGAACTTAAAAACTTCACTTAGCCTATATTTGTTATAAAACTTTAATAAACAAAGTCTAATTAATCCATTCCACTTTATAGCCCGTGGAATACTGCGTGTAGTGAATAAGTCTTTTATAGCTCCATATCGGTCGCTAATTGGGACTATTTTGTCTATAGGACCAATAAATGTTTATCTATCGATCGAGATGTTAATATTTAAAAGGTTAGAGAGTTCATCGACGAATGCTTGAGATGTGATTAGATCTTTCTCACAGTTTACAAATAGTTACATAAAAAGGTGTTCAAAGATTTTAATGGTGCAATACATACACAAACACAATTACAACTACTTATGGGACAAAGCTAAGGTTGTAATCCAAAAGCCAGGTTCAGAGCTGAACCAAAGTTTCATTTGTGAAACCTAAGAGTTTTAATTCGTGGAGTAATGTATTCCAGATTCTTACGGCTATGTTGAGTAGGCAGTAAGGATTTATTTTGACCTAATACGTGTAAAGTTGTAAAGGAGCCTAAAAGACTCTGAATTTTTGTGTAAAGTGCTCTTCATTATTTTAAATGTAGGTACAAACAGCAAAAATCGAACTGACATCACAGACAATACTTGTAACAGACAAAGATGCATTGAACGATGATAAAATAAATAAATTCATGACACAAAAGCAAAGAAGAATAATGAAAAAGATACAGCGTATCGACTATTAAATAAAGGCAAAAGAGATGATGAAACACCTCGATGTGAAGTAATTCCATACTTCGGTGATTAAAAAGGAGACGAAGTACAAATGAATGCCGCTTTGCAACATAGCCTTGTATAACCTGCGTTTATCCCGAAGTAGTGCATAGAAACTGGCAGCAACAATGTATCATTATACACGCACTGTTAATTGGCCACAGTGGTGTACAGAATAGATAAGTGTAGCCCTGCACCTGTCCACGATTATACACTGTACTGTGTACCTATTGCACTGTGATATGTCACGATAGGTACTTAAAAAGCTACAAGAAAACATTCGTGCTTTGAAAATTGGAAATTTGTTGAAAGCATCAAAAAATTTCCGCGTTCCAGAGTCCTGATAGAACGTAAAACTTGTGATAGTCTTTTTGATTAAAACTAATATGAGACACTGACATTATTTAAATATGTTAACAACGGGTTACTCACGTATAGAGTCAGCTCTACTGGCTAAAATGTTTACCATTTACACATGTTGGCTGACTTTAGTCAAATTCACCCTGATAAAGACCTCCGGATGAGGTCGAAACATGTCGGCTAGTAGCTGACTCTATACGGGAGTAACCCGTTAATAATTTTAATAATGTTTTTAAAAGTCATTAGCTGATGATTGCGCCCTGGCCTGTGGGCTATTCTTATGGTTGCACAAGGGCCTGAAGCAACATAGAAGCAGTGTATGTTTCAGGTACGGCATTCCAAAGCCCTGACTGTAACGTTAAAGTTAAACCTACCAAAGTCATCGGCTATGACGTTGAGCCGCCGTTTGGCGTTTGGGATAACCTCAGGGTTGGACAAGTACTTGAAGCCGCACAGAAGTAGCGTATGCTTCAGGGTCGGCGTTCCAGAGTCCTGACAGTAAGGTAGTGAACTTACCAAAGTCATTGGCTGTGACGTTAAGCCACCGTTTGGCATTTATGATAACCTTATGATTGGACAAGTAATCAAAGCAACACAGAAGTAGCCTACGAAGTAGCCTATACTTCAGAGTCGGCGTTCCAGAGTCCTGACAGAAAGGTAGTGAACTTACCATAATCATTGGCTGTGACGTTGAGCCGCGCCCTGGCCTGTGGACTGTCTTCATGATTGCATAAGTCCTTAAAGCAACACAGCAGTAACGTATGCTCCAGGGACGGCGTTCCACCAGGAGAGTTTTGGCAGTGAGAAAGAGCTTCTTGCGGCCTGGAATAGAAGTTTTTATTGTTAGTTCGACTCTGTTATTAATATATCAGGGCAATGAGTCCTGACGAAGAAAATGCTTTTAGAGGTGGAATAAAAGGAACGGTAAACTAATGAGTAAATGTGAAATTGGTTACAGAAATCTATGTGTGTATATCATTAACTAGAGGCAGCGCACCGAAAGAATTTTTCAAATCGGACCAGTGGTTCCTGAGATTAGCGCGTTCAAACAAACAAACAAACAAACAAACAAACTCTTCAGCTTTATATACAAGTATATGGATGAATACTACATGTGTGTCTGTCAAAATGTAATTTTTGCATGTAGATTAATAGAGAGACTAGAGAGAGAGACAATATCAAATTCAACAATATTGCGGAATACTACAGGTTCCTAATGATTTGTGGATTGTCACAAACGAACGCACGCGCAAACACTAGCATCTTATTATAAAACACCGACTAACTTTAGTACTTGGTTTAAACCACTATCCGCCTAAAGCAACAAGATGACCTCCCGCAATATATATGAAGTTGACTGTGACATAAGAAAAGGTGCACCTTCTCTTATGTCATAGTCAACTTCATATGAGTAAATAATGGTTTAAACCAAGTCCTCGTTTTGTAATAAGACTTAATAAATCGATCTAGCACAAGAATTAAGAATTTTCTGCTAGAGCAGCAAAGAGCGTTACCTAGTAAACGTAAAGCCGCATTTACATTCGCGCGAATCGCAAGGCAAATAACGAACACGCATATGTAAACAGTGAGTTCGCTATTTACCTCGCGGTTCACGTCTCCGTACTGCGTTTACACATTCGTGCGAATCTCGGGGCGAATGACGAGGCGAATAACGAACACGAATGTGTAAATGCGGTATCAAGATTATCCACGTTAATCGGAATAGTTCTAAGCGATTTAGCCGTTTGTGTGGCAAATTAACGTTTTTGCCGCGTCGAATTAATTTCAACACGTCAATTTTGCTCATTGGACGGTATTGGTACAAAAACATCGGCCTCGCTATACACGCAACTGCAAGTTACTTTGAAGCAAAAAATACGTAATTTGTACGTATCTTAAACGCGCAGTGTCCTTCTGTTAGGAGCTTGGTACAATCATAAGCGCAACGCTGTAGAACTTAAGTAAAGTAAGTACTGTGATAATGATAAGAATTATCTAACAGCGACTAATCTAACCACATATTCAAAATACGAAAACTTTCGCTGGTTATTTAAATACACTTACAATGACAAATGTTGTGTAAACACGCGCAGAGACATATTACTTACACTAAGTCAATAAAATGAGAAATATGCGACTTATAAGCCGGACATTGAACGGCTTTTTGAATTATTTTTGAAAATCCGCAATTTTTCAACAAGTCAAATATTTTTCAATACTTTTTCCTAAAGGTCAAAACAAACATTTTCTATGAGCTTTGTTGGAAATACAGGCAGATTACGTCATAGTTTCTTGGAGTAAAATAGCGCTTATATTATCAGTTTTAATCTAAAATAACGTTAAAATGGATATGTTCAAAGCCAAGTGACTTTATTTTTCGACGTTTCGTTTTTTTATCAGAACAAAATAATTTATTTTTGGCCCAGGAAAATACCCAACTCTTTTATTTATTTATTTAACTTCATACACAAAACAAGTGTACTGGCGGACTTAAAGACTAGGGCCTTATCTACCAGTCAACCAAACGGGTGATGTGGAAATTGATTGAGTGCACAACTTGAAAAGTATATGGTGGAAAAAAACTCTATGTTAAAATAATAATAAAAAAATAATCAATACAATAAACTACATGCAAATAATGCACACTAAATAGTTTATGCTAAAATAAACAATACCTACATATACTACATAAATACACTATGATTTATCTGACAGTTTTTGAAGAAAATGTGGCTTCACCTGTTTCTTAAATGAAAAGCGGTTTTTATGTGTGGCTCATTACTTCGCTCGTTACTTGCACCACATACCATATCATGCAGGCCATTACACGCAATCAAAAGGATCGAGATTATCGTCGTTTCGCCGACTAAATGCCAGAATGCGATCAAGTGGCTTGTTTGTCCTTTGTTTTTGTCCTCCAAGTGTAGACTGGTGAAATAATAACCGATAAATGGAGGGCTTACTAAATGCCAATGGTCAAACTGCATTGTTTTTGTTTTACACAGTTTTTAACAAGTCTTTCTTCTATATAAGGTCTAACAAAATATACTGAAACTATTTTAATGACGAATTCAGTCCATAATACTGAACAACTTTCCCAAAGGAACACGTATCGAAATATCAATATTTAGTAATTTTTGGCCACACTGATGCGATGTTGTATGGAAAGCGAAAAAATATTTTTCATATTTCGACATATTATGTTTCTTGGGGAAAGTTCACTACACGGACTGAATTTGCCCTTAAAATCGCTGTAATTGTATGGAAATAGAAAAAGTTGCAGCTAAAATGTTTAAAAATATATTTTTTTAAATATCTTACTTTTTCTTTCGCTTTTGTAAGTTATGATATAAACCAATTTCAGTTTTAATTTTTTATCATTACTGGATGTAGGCCGCTCTAGATCGGTCATTTTGGAAATCCATGGGAGAGGCGTATGTCCAGCAGTGGACGTTTTGCGGCTGAAATGATGATTTATATACTTAATTTAGTTAAAACTTCCCATTAAGGCCATACATGATTTTTTCCGGGTTCCAATGCTGCCACCATTTTTAATAAATCATTTGAAAGAAAACGAAGATATAATTTAAAATTTTGAGAACGTTAAGCTTTTTCTACGCACATTAGCTGAAAGTGGCCATTTTTCGCAAATATGCGTAGAAAAGCTTCACATTCTCAATTTAAACTGTAAACAGTAGTTCATAAAATAGTTTAAAGGGTTATCTAGGGCTTGGTTAAGACAAATTTTTAAATTATATCTCTTTTTTCTTTAAAATATTTTATTAAGAAGCACTGGACCTCGGAAAAATTATCATCATCATCAATACTGGCATAAAAATTATCATCATCATCATCACTGGCATAAAACTTTTTGAGTTTAAGATGTCAGCCGGTGTGACATCCGGGGAATAATGGAGCTCGAGAAATTACTCACATGTGGTCATCCATCCAATTAAGTGTGGACTACGCTCGGAGTCACTTGCCAAAGCGTAGGTAGTAATGAATTCTTCTACTAGGCGACGTAAAATTCTAACCTGCTTATTCGTAAATAATTGGACAAGTGCGTGTCGGGCCACGTAGGGTTCCGTAATTGCCAAATTTGAGTTCATGCCACTAAAAACGTCTAAAATCTAATTGTTTAATGAGTTTGTGTGAAATTTTTCTTTTCAGAGTACATTTTATAAGTTGACCGAAACTCTTAATTTGTAAACCCTACTTAGCTGTTAAAGTTTTCTTTTGTTAGATATATAAGGTACTGCAAGGGCCTGCACAGACGGGGCCCAGGGCCCAGGACGGGGCCCCCGCCCCGCCCTGCTGCCACCTCTGCTCTGGCCAGTCCAACACTTTTTCTTCTTATCGTGTGTGTTAGTGACTAAGATTAATGTCAGAGTTTTTAAACCTCAAAAAGTTTTAAAGTCCAACACTAATAAATAAATAAATAGGACAAATTACACTGATTGAGCTAGCCCCAAAGTAAGTTCGAGACTTGTGTTATGGGATACTAACTCAACGATACTATATTTTGTAACAAATACATATATAGATAAACATCCAAGACCCAGGAAAATTTGAAAAAGGCCATTTTCCAACTCGCCCTGACCGGGAATCGAACCTGGGACCTCTGGGTGGCGGACTAGCATGGAGACCACTACGCCACGGAGGTCGTCAAAACACTGTCCACACAGAATACAAATTAACCTTTCGGCTCGTCTCCACACGTTCCCACGAGTTAGCCAAATTAACATTAAATTATTCTTGTTTTTTATAGACTTTGACCTCCATGACCTCTTCTTTTGAGATCTCCTATAGTGGATTAAATTCTATCAATTCCTTGGCATCATCAAATTTAAGAAAAAAATAGTGTGTTTGTGTGATAAAAAGAGTAAATTAACACAAAAGAAGAAAAATAGTGTAAAAATTATTTGTATGTTTGTTTACACTAATCTTCGAAACTACTGGACAGATATTTTCGCGGTTTTCAATAAAAGATTAAGCTGAGCTCAAACTCAACAAATATCAACTTGGTTTCATTCAAATCTGATATCAGAAAAAAACGTCCATTGTAGTCATGTTTGAATTTCACGCGTACGAAGTTGCGGCCAGTACCAGCGTACCAGCTAGTATGTATATAAGGTCTAACTAAATATACTGCAACTGTTTTTAGAGTGAATTCAGTCCATGATATTGAACAAGTTTCCCCAAGTAAAATGTATCAATATATGAAAAGTAATTTTTACCCTCCCAAAGAAGTTGACCGATCAGCTGATCCGAGTTTGTATGGAAAGCCAATAATTATTTTTCATATTTAGACATGGAAAGCTGTTCACTATCACTCACTGAATTCAGTAGTTTCAGTATATTTTGTTAAAACCTTATATGTATACCTAACAAAAAAAGTTACGTCTTAGTATGTAAAAAGTTACATCAACAAGTTCATCTCAAGAAAATCACCATGATTATTTGCATAGATTCTCGCTCGATTAGTTACTAGAATTGTGAAAATGTATTCAATTAATATCGATGCGCGTAGTCACTATTTGAATTCATTGGCATTATCATACTATCTATATTGTTAGTACATCTAGATGACTGTTCTAAAATAAGCTGAAATCGACTCTTATTTCATCGTCTTAAAACTCAAATTACTTCTATAATGAGGAAACTATAACTATTGTAATATAAGCTGTATTGCAACTAAAATAGAGTCGTTTTTTTTGTCAGTAGTAAAAAAGAATAGGGACTACATTAGTTCTCATGGGAATCACGAGACCGAGAGACGGGAATCTGAAACATTTCGTGAATTTAAATGTTCTGAAGCCAAATTGACCCTGTCTATTAGTTAATGATCTTTGAATATTTGCATGGGAACTAATATTTAGGGTTCCGAAACTAAAGTGCAAAAATGGAACCTAAGGTTTCTTATTTATTTCATGCTGGTCTGGAAAAAAACGAAATACTTAAAATATACCTGCTGCTTCTCGTAAAAGCCGATCGAAGGAATGGGCCAAAATGTGAATCATTTACGAAATGATCCAGCTAGCGTAGCTATTTTGATTTGTTTTTCCATTTTTTCTTACACTATCGCACTAAATGTGGCATTCAATTGCAAGTGTTCTCAATTCTCAAGTTTAAATTTAGTAAGATTTATTATACTACGCACGATTTCGGCATAATGACGTATATACTTATTTTCCAAGAAATTATTTTTGTAGTAATATTACCCGTCTAATATTAATGTCTACTACTTTAACACACGTAAGAAGATCAAACAGAATACGAATTTCTAATATTTCAACTCCAAATATAATGTACTACTACTCGCGGAAAAAGTAGCTTGTGTTAATCCAGGGCACAGGTATGGCACTTCATACAAACGGAGCAGCATATATACCTAGTACAACTACAAACGAAACAATCCGTCCGTGTACACGTCAAATGTGGGTCGCCACCACAGAATTTGTTGCTTAGCTTACCTGTTTTTATCACTCGGAAATCTATAAAATTTTCGTTATTTATTGTTTTCCGTGGATAAACAATGATAATGTGCGCAGTTTCTCACCATTATAATTCAATAATCCTAAGTGACTCGCGTAATGTCAACGTGCAACTACCAATAACCCTGTTTTACTGCCACTTACACCTCACAATAACGGGGGAGGGGTTGCGGGGACACCAGATTGCGGGGGACGGTGCGAGTTTCCGTTCTGTATGTAATACTATTATTTATTCTGTGTCCAGGGTGTCAGCTTCCATACCAAATTTTATCAAAATTAGTCCAGTCGTAGGGCGTAAAGAAGTAATAAATATACACACACACACACACACACACCAAATTTCGCCTATATAATATAAGTGTGATAGTGTGATATGATTAGGCGAGAAAATATAGCACATAATCAGATATAATCCCTAAATAATAGTATAATATTAGTAATTAGTCTATTATATGTTAATTTCTTATTTTTAATTAATATCTTCATTTAAAATTTTGCTCTTAATGTAAAGATTATAACGCTATTTTAATTGTAGCACTAAATTATGTGCATTCCTAAGATAAAAGTAGCATTTGTAATTAATTGGTAATTAACTCGATTCGTTTAATGTATTTATTCATGAGAAATGGAATCTTGAAGATGAAAAACTACTTACCTACTTGTTTAATTGCATCAGATTAGACGTATATTTTAAGAATAAGTAGGTATTTATATGTAAGTAAGAATAAGTAAGTGTAAGTGACATATGCGTAATAAAACGAACCACGGGCTACAGTTACACATCACTAAAGTATAGATTGAAACAAAATTTGGAAATGCCGTATTCCGTTTTTCTTGTTTTCGAATTCGTCGAAGTCGAATCTTTTTTTATGCTGTTATATTTTTATCTTTCATTATACTACACTGAATTAGTATATCCCGTGGTTTATTTATTAATTACGCATATGTCACAACATATATGTCGTATATTTTTTTTGAAATATATAACATACTTTTCTAGCTTATATATTAATTTGCTTTATGGTGTAATAAAGAGTTTTTTCGCGACATAAGAAACTAAACATTAACAAGCCTAACAACATTGAGATGTACAGTTATTGTTTCCATTAACATTTCTAATTAAACGTTCTTTTGTAAATGAATCTACAAAAAGTATTAAATAAGCAACTATAATTTATGTTATCAACTTTTTTATCGCTTTGTCACAATGTCACAATTATATAACGGCTAAGATGAGACGTAATAAAACAATAATAAAGAAATCAAAGTACGTAAAAGATTCAAATATGGCGCTGAAGGGGTCGGCGCCCGCGCAGCTGCGCTATCTAGGATCCTGACCCGCGCCTCAACCCCAAGATATCTCGAACGGGCACAAAACCGACATCACTCATCGACATACCATAAACAACTCTAACAATATTAATTACCGATAAACCGCATTTCAATTTGAGCTCGATCGAATGTTAACGAAGCCCGGCGATCGTTAGCCCAGATAATGGACGGGGAGATTGCCAAAAACGAGCAAAAATGGTTTAAAGCAAATAAAAGCGGGCATGCGCTGCGCTGGGACCGGTTTCTCAGGCTGGGCCGATCCGAATAAGATAATCAACTGAACGGGTAATTTCAGAGCATAAAAACCGCCGACTGCGGCGCACCGTCGCTCGTCGGAATAATTAATAACAGAGAACACATGGAAAAAAATTAGATTACTTAATGCTCTATTGAAATATTATGCGTGAAGAATAAACAAACAAAAAAGGAGGAAAATCCAAAGCTTGTAGATGTTAGCAAAATAACATACAGTAACTCGTTTGGGAATGTAGTAAGATTGATTAAAGACACTCGAACAGCAATAGATACATAAGGTGGACGTGGCAGACCCATGCATGATAAGCAGAATTGATGGATGACAACGCAGCTCTCCGGCGAGACGAACAAAAGAATAGATAATTAATTCCACGATGAAAGTTAACGAGAAAACAGAAGAAACCGACATGACATACAAAACAAATCATAATTACAACGCTATAAAAACTGTCATTTGGAACGCTGATGCAATGAGGATTAAAAGAAATCCGCTATCAAATTTGTTTAAATTTGAATAAGTAGTATTTAATGATAACGATGTCATCTAAGCTAAAATTTATTAAGGTATAGCTCAAGTGAAATAAGCCAAACTTTATGTGTATAATGTCTAAATTTGTGGCGTTACACCCGAAATACCGAAACCAATGTGTGGTAGCTAATAACATTAGATGTTATTGCAACAGATACAATCTTTGAAAAGGGTCGTGTCGTAACTGAAGAATTTTGTTCGACCGATCTAATTCAGATTACTGATCCAGATTATGGCCAAGCAATATAACTCATTAACGATCTTAAAGCAAATTAGCCGTTCGGTATGGTACACAGTAGCAACAGGAAATGATTGGCAATTAAGATCAAATCTTTTCATCTATGATTTTAAATTGTATCAGATGTTTATATAAAATCAACCTTCTATAAATTAGCAATCGAATAGAAGCAGTAACAATAATCATTCTTGTTTTGATTCTGATGTAATTAAACGATGTAAACATTTTTTGTTTGATCATCGAGTAGTGTATCAAGTTCATAGTTATATCATCTTCATGCAAAAAAAACACATATTGACGGAAGCGTGATTGGGTATAACGGGTAAAACCATTAGTGATGAGGCTCAGAAAACTACTTATTAAACCTTAAGACAGGTAAGATTATGTAGCAAAAGATTTTTTCTGATAATATGCTCATAAAGATGAGGAGAACGAAAGATGATAGAGTTAAAAAAGAAATTTGGGAAAAACTTACGTATCAGCCAAATGATGAAGACAGCCATGCCTTGCGTGGTGGGTCCGCCTTGGCGCAGGCACCTCACTGTAGCAACCCCCGCCGGGCGTTGACAGGCACATGTAACCCGTTCCCACGCACTGGGCTGTGTTGCAGTAACACCTCACTTCGGCATTAGGCTTCGGATCTGGAAAAACAAGCAAAATTTTAACATCAGAAGATTAAAGTAAATCTACAGTGGAAAATGGTTTTAGGCCAACTATGGTCTGAGTGCCAAATCCTCATAAAAGTCAGACAAAGTGGAGAAAAATATGATATTTATAAGATCATACTTATTACCAAATAAAACAAGGAAGGTATAAGTAAACAAAAATATTTTGGAGTAAATTGCGTAAATAAACTCAAAATCGATCATTTACGGGACATAAAATTTCAAAAGGAAATGTAGACTGCGAATCCAATCATTGGAGTCGACATCGAGGCGCCCACCGTCGTAAACTTTGATAGCATTCGATTTACTGAAGCAAGTTTACCTAACAACGGTGCAAGCTAACAATTTTCAGTTCAACCATCAACGCCCACGTTTTCGTTCCGCGAACGTAAAATAAACACAAACTAAATGGGATAGAGGAAATTACTAGCATTCCTGCCTTTGATCGTTTTGATAGCAATATTGGTAATAAATATAAGTAAGAAATTGTCACTAGAAATCAAAAGGCAGAAGAAATACATTTAAACAATGGCTAACAAGAATTTGAACCAGCGAAAATATTCCAGTATCAGTAAGAACTTTTAGTTCCAAAACGTCTCGGCTGAATTGGATAAGCCGATGAACCGTTAAAAATAACATACAGCTGGTCCATTCCATGCCGCGTATCTTATATGAATAATGCGCACGTCATACTCCTCGGGTCCCTACATAAATATCGTACAAACGGCCAGCCTCCGACCGCATTCAATGTAAATGCCCCGACTCAGACGATGAAACAAAACGAAATTAATTTCAGAGTTACGCCGCTTTATTTGCTCCCCTCAGAACCTAAGGAAGACCCCCCTTGATGTCCGGCATCTTCAAAATATCTTTTTCGTTCACCAAAAGTTTTTTAACCCTAATTTTTTAATGATTAGTGATTCGATCGACGACGCGCGCCGGTGGGACATCGCTTAAGAATCTCGATAAAAAGTTTGATTCCTCCGAATTGACAGTAATCAAATTTTAAAGACCAATCAAGTTGATTGAAATAAATTCCCTGGGCGATGCTGGGAAAAGCGGATAAAAAGAGGATAGCTTTCGTACCTCAACGTTTCGCAAGAAATTTAAAATGTCTTTAATTCCATTCTTTTAAAACAACGTTGAAGTCGCAAGCGGTGGGAGGCGAGTTCTGGCGAGCCGGCAGTAAATAAATAATTAAGAAGAATAAAAAGCGAACACGCTTCATAAAAAGAACACTCCACACGGCTCTCTTAATAACAGAACCCTTGTGGTGGAAATTGGAAATTTTAATGGCAAACTTTAATAGCTCTGCACGCGGAATTACCTTCATTAATTGCAGTTCCCAATCCGTTTATTATTAAACAGAGATTCTATTACGGTTCTAAAATTTATAATGTTTGTCTGATTAGTTATGACTGTTTTATCGCTTTGTTACTTTTTGTAAGGTACTCTTCTCACGTGTGATATTCCAAAAACATCTACAACTCGACAATTAGCGTTATCAATACATCGTACATTACGTTAGATGGACGCCATTAGCTCGGCTGTACAATCAATTTCCAGTCAAAAAGGAACACAAACGGAACACCGCTGCATAAGGTAAATAAAAAATAAATAAACAAAACAGAAAAAGGTCCCGGCATGTTATTTGGAATTGATAAATGGCCCTTTGGAGATAGGAAGGAAAGAGACGCAGCGAGAGCAGAAAGGGATGCAAGAACTAATGAGTCCGAAGACGGGACCGGTGAGTATAGGATAAAACATTATAAGATAAAGAAAAGTGCTTCTTATCATCTGAACTTTTGTTTGTTGTTCAGATTTATTGCCGTGGCTTTATTCTTGGGTGGATAGGTATTCTCAAATTATATCTTTTTTAGCTGCGAGGCGATCCTTAAGCACGTTCACGGTGCATTTGCGCTAAAAACGTTCTCTTATGGATGGGAATGCAATAGATCTTCTCCCGTGCTCATTTTGGGAGATTTGAACAATTGGTCACCCTTCCGACGCATGCTGACGCAAATGAGGTGTTAATTTCGGGTTTCCTCTCCTCTTGCATGACTAATAATTGTGATGATGAAAGGATTTTGAAACTAGTGGACATAATCAGAGTTGACGAGGCGAAGCCCCTTTGAAATTTTACTCACGCGTCACAACAATTTACGATTTTGATATGTTTTACATGAATTATGATGTCATCCGGAAGTCACAATATTTGAAGAGCTATAATTTGTTAGCTATAAACACCTCGCTTATCGGATACAGTGATGTCTTCTTAAAGTTTTAAAGTAAATATATTTAAGATGCGGTTCTGATCACATCGGGAGCCGGTTTCGTGTATCGCGATTGAAATGTTCCCGAGAAGCAGCGCGCAGATCCCTGTAAAAAGATAAACGTCGCTCCGTTTGCCACGTCTCTTCAATTTCGATACAGACTGCAGAACGCCTATGATATCAGGTTCTAGCTCATTTCAGAACATTTCGCTCATTTCAGATCAGAGATTCAATTTAGATTGACCGACAAGATAGCGGTGCCGTTGTGTGCAGAAATAGTTCGCTATTTCAGTCTCATGATTATCTGTGAAGGTCTATCCTGGTCTTTCTAGCTTTATAGCTAAAGCGTGATTAGTGGAAGGCAAGATTATTGTGGAAGGTAAACGTTTATTGCGTATAATCTCTCTTGTGTAATGCAATCAACGGGCAGTCACTCGTCGAAAATTTCCGATTGGCCTATCGGATGGTAATAAGCGACTAACTAATGTTGCGACGACGGCTTTCTCTCCGCGTTCACACGCTGTCCGACTCCGTTTTATCTAGTACTTTATTACGTTAATAATGTTTGTGGCTCGCGCCGCCGCAGCCGGTTTCTCTGCTATTCAGATTGGAGCCAGCAGAACAGGCTTTATGCTGATTGGATGACGCGGAAAAAGCAAGGCTGTGTTGCGGCCTTGTTGTGGAATTCCAATGTCCGCTACTCATTTACCATTCGGAAGATTTGTGGCTTCTGACTTCTAAGCTATAAGTCGTCAATATTATCGACGCTTCGACGAAACTGTATAATTCTAGAGCCAGTATTAGTATTCCTAATATGGCGAAACGCCACTGGTGTCTCGAGTATCATTGGCGGCGCATTCAGAATGCTAAACAGCCACCTCGAGGCGAGTTTAATAACTGTGGGCATAGTTAATTTATATTGCTTTAGGTCGGTTTATCGCTTGCATCGCCGCAGCTGATCGAATCACGACTCATCCTCTAATTGCGCTCGCTGAATTATCTTCTGTAATGGATGTCCTCGCCGGTGCGTAATTATCCATTGCGGCGCCAGTAATCTGGCCGCGGCCGCGGGCAATTTACATCGGAATGCGAGCCGAGAGCCGCGAGGGGCCTGTCTGTGGGTCGACTAGCGTTTCTGCAGCTATCGCGGCTGCGATCGGCGCCCGAACTCCCCTTACTGCACCTTGACAAATCGCAACGATAATCTCATCGAAGATTCACAACGTATCCGGTACAGCTTCGAAAGCGGCTCCAATGTACGAGCGTAGCGGTACTTCGCGACGGCATATCAGCGAAGGCCGATGAACTGGCAATAAATGCAGCGGACGAGAGACGCCGCAAAGCAGAGGACTGTCTGCGACCAGTCGTGATCACATGCTTGGAAAATTGCTCATTCGCACGTTGGGCGCTGCGCTATGTTTACGACTAATAGAATCAACACGGCGACCGTTTATTATCCATCGGTTCCTTGTTGGGAGATCGGTTTAAACTGATGTAATTCCAGAGTGGCTTTGATTAACATAGACTGGAATAATTCTCGAGCTCAGTGTTGGGTTGACATCGATAATGAAAATGAGGGTTGATCCGTCTCGGGCGCCGCCTCCAAATGTGTCTCTATCCTTTACTGCGAGGACATAGAAGCCAATCGATCGCGTACAAAATTGCTAAGCGGGATCTAGGTATACGCCGTTTATCAGTCATTCGGTACACGTCCCGTCAGTCGAGGTTATCGAGGTGCTTTCACGCCACTCGAATAACATTTGAATAATGAAACGCGTTCGTCGAACTTCTAAAAGTGCAAAATAAAGTAAGGAAATGAGTAGGATCGAACGCCGACGCCACCTGTTCGATCGAGGATCGCAGTATTCATCGGATCGTTAGTCCACAATGGACACAAAAGGACGGCTACCTGAGGTTTCTTTTTTGTGCCGCCACGAGTCGAGCTCACGAGCTCAACAGAGGAGCTTTATCCGTCTCGAATGAAGCTCGATTATCGAGATACCCCTTTTCGATTGTGTGGGCGACGTAAATGTCACACACACAATGCTCTCCGTTTAACGCTCCTCTCAATGGTCCGTTTGTCGTCTTAAATCATAACAGCTCTGTCATCTGGTAGTCAATTGATTAGTGCGCGTGCCGAGCCGACTTTCCATAAACATTTAACCCTTTGTTGGTGTCCGCGGTTATTCTGAGCGTGCATTCGAGATTTACCGTTTCAATTTGTTGTGTAAACACTGGTGGCGTCGCATGTGTCCACATTTCATAGGTGTCAACGAGCAGATGTGAGCGACAACGCTGAAGGAGTATTTTGTGGTGTCGCATCTTTTTAAGATACTGATGTGTCGAATATTAGCACCTTTGTTTCGTTAGCAGGTTCATTGACTTGGTCTGTGTGTGGCAAGTACAAATTGATGTTGCATGTGAATGCTCTTATTGTGCCCGATATAAAGGTGATAATGTTGAGACGAATGGAATGGAGCGTACATAAATATGTTTCAAGATAGGCGTACCAGATTGAAACGCAACATAAAAAGCCTAATCAATATCTCAACACGACCGCATTCCACTGTTATCCGAGAGAGCATGCCTTTCGATTTAATTAGATCGTGAAAATATATTTGGAGCGATAGAAGCGGCATGTGAAGTGCCACTAACGGTACAAGCAAATATTGTTGGAATGGCTCAATGGGAGCGCAATAATGATGATAATTATAGAAGATAGCGGTGACGAAGATAATGAATTGACAGAGTCGACATTCTAAGCACTAAATAGCTATAAATTTTATTATTGTACTAGAAATAAGTTACTTTATTTACATGAGAAGGAAAAAGGAAATAACGGGCGGCAAATTTTTGCGAAAAAACATCTGGTAGAATTAAATTTTGTTATTTCTATAATTTTAATGTGATAATAATCACGGAAATTAAAAGTATTAGATGTAATCACGTAAAAAAACTTATTTTCTGAAGGCTACAAAGAAGTACGAGACAGAAATATGTACGTAAAAATACTTATTTTCTGAAGGCTACAAAGAAGTACGAGACAGAAATACCTAAATCAACCTATCAAAATTTTGTCATAAACAAATTGTTTAAAAAACCTGTAAAAGAACTCAACACAAGAAATAACTAAACAGAAAATAAATAAAAGAAGCCCCTAATAAGCACATTTGAACACTTCAATAGTAACAACAAATAAACCTAGATGTGTTTAGAAATTATCTCGGAGAAAGAAGTAGGAATGCGGCTGTGTATTCTTGCTCTATTGCTACTACCGATTTATACATTTAACTTTCACACTAAGTACTTACGTATTGGGAAATGACAGCTCGCTTATCTAAATTAACGCATATGCTTTTGAATACAAGCAATGAACTACGCACGACTGTTTGTGTCAATAGAAATAGTTTTAACTATGACTGGAGCAAGTAGCTGTTATACTAATAAACGTTACCAACTGGTGAACCAAGGTAAAGATTTAAAGTTTTAGAAGACCTACATGAATATAATCTAAAGAGGCATTTATTAGAGTTGAAAACTACTCCAAAAGAGCTAATACATTGGTACTTATTACGTTCAGATCTTAATTTATTTTGTGTCCAAAAACCATAAAACATAAAGCTCAAAAAGTTTGATAGACGTATTCCTTATTGAGGTCTCTTTCAACCAACCGGTAATTGAGCTCTATAGAGTACCTGTACTAAAAATAAAATCAAGTAGTCAAGCGTTTTTACCACAAGGGACCGCAAAAGGTCCTGCCTTGGGTATCGGATAGCTGAATCGATTAAAATCCAGTCTCCAATCGACAGACTCGTAAAAGTCGTAAATCAAGTTTCCGGAATCGCTGAGACCTAAAATGGTAATTTTATCATCTCGAATTCTGCAGAATGCTCGTAATTGGCCTAGTTCTCCGTGGCTAGAATTTTAGACCGAAATTGCCAATATTCTATTAAACTCGTTTTTTTTAAAATTGTAATAGTAAATAATTCTTATACGTTGCAGTTCTATTGGCATATGGTCTGGGAGCTTTTTCACGGTTGGAAGGAGAAATAATTACCTCGGTATGAAACGCTAAGTTTAGCTATCTATTAAAAAAATAAACGTATTTATTCACCATAAATAAGAATTACAAGCTAGATCAGTTAGTCCTTCAAGTAAAGAACAAAGAGTATAACAAGCTGAAAGCTAACTATCAGTAGTTGAAGAGGCACCTAACGAAGAAAGGAATACGAGTATACTCATCAACTGAAATTGAGATGATGGTACGACTTTGTAGTTATTGCTGAAAAAATTTACATAAATATGAGTTAAGACTATGAATTGTTAAATGTTCAAAAACGTAATATACTTAAGAAACAAATAAAACTATACAATCTAACGTCCAAAATTTCAAAGATTTAAAATATTGCAAATGAAGTAGGACTTATTTGGAGACTTGAACATAAAATGTTGATTTTGAAGGCTTTAGGCGATGACTATATTGAAAATTATGATAATAACGATGTGTATTCTACTTCCTTTAAGATTTTCGTAGCAATCAGCGAGCCTATGCATAAGTAACAAGTAATCAAGAAAGCACTGAGAACCATTATCTTAGAGATTTGCATCGAGTACCGACCGACGTTCAATTAACTTCAGTCATTAGCTATAAGCATCCTTTTGAACTTGCCGCCTTTACTGCCTGTTCTTAGAGCATGTAAGCTTATATCTTCAATTTTAAATAACCTATAATCAGATTTTTTGAAACATTAAATAAACATTAAATACTATTCATTTTTGCCGTGTGGTTTTCGGCAGAGTAGAATAGTACCACTTAAAATCTTTCCGGTGGATGTCGTAGAAGGCGACTAAGGAAATACAAGCTAAACAAAGCTTGTAAACATCAATGAGACCTCTCAAACCCTCATGGCCAGCGAGGACAGTGTAGGCCGAACCCTGTGGCTGCTCTGGCCAAGTATGGCTCTGGTAGTACAGAGAGGGTCTCGCTCTTGCAGTGGAGACCAAAAAATCCTGATAATGATGAATGAATGAGTATCCATTTGTACTCGTTAAGTCATTTCTTGATATGTATATTGCAACGACTATCATAATTTTAAAGGGCAGTGTTGAAAGTAATTAATTATGTATGAAAAGCCTAACTTTGACAAGACTTTTCATCAATATGCGGTTTCTATGGTTCTTTGGTTCTTAATGACTTCTTATGGAATTATGAAGTAAAAAAATCGCAAAATTCTACAATACTGGAACAAAAACTATGAAACTTTATTAGTTTTAAAACACACATTTCAACACATATTACCATAGCCATAACGAATTAAAATTGCAATAATGAAAAGTACTTAAACGTTATAGTGTATAATGGATTTTTATCTTCAGTGTTAATGTCAAGTTTATAATAATAAATCCGTTTTATGCTAATCCTCACCTCGATACAAATGCAACGTGGGAATAAAATACCTCACATCTAAAGACTAAGCACCGTTACATTTATTCGTAAGGCAAGGAATCGAATTAGTCGGGCATTTATAACGATTAATCAACTAATGCAAAATGATCATGCAAACAAGACTCGATTAATCGCATCGACTATTCCAATTCATTAGCCGAATAACGCTATTCGATTAACGTATTAATTTTGTGTGAATCGTAATTTATTTATAACGTCGAATGCAATAAAGAGTTAAATTACGATATTTGGGGAATTTAACGAATTATTAATGGCAGATTAGAAAATATCTATTTTCTTGCTGCTGCTTATCCGATTATAGGCTTTATAGCGGTCAATGTAGAACGTTGTGTGATTATTTCGAATGGCAAACGGTTTGGGTCTGGGGTCAGTGGTCTTGATCGGCTAAGCATATATTTTGAGTAATGACATGACGTTTTGAATAGCATAATGCCATAATGCCTTTGTCCGGGACGTGACAATCAACTAATTCGATTACCGTAAGCGCTCGAAGCGATTAGAGATTCCTCATTAGTTTCTCGGGACAGCATCGTTAGTAATAACTTATAATTAGTTCTAAACATCTGTTTGATATTGTCCGAGGAACATATTTTGCGCGTTTAATAATCGTACGCTAGACGACTTGGGTGTGCCTAATTACGATGCAGTAATTACTATGATAATTTATATCCACGTTCATAATACTTAATTTAAACCATGATTTAGAAATTTTACGATCATTTAAATATATGTAAAGCAAAATGCAACTTATGCAGCTATTACTGAAATGTTACGCTTAATAATTTTGAAATTAGCACTAATACCAGTCCATAATATCTTAAAATTTTGCGTATTTTGTCGGCTAATCTTATAACATAAATTCATCTGACAGAGACAAACGTAGCGAAAAATCCGTCTGGAAATTATCGATAAGATCGCGGAATACGATTGGTCGTTCTGTTAGTCGATTAAACTCGAATGACCGATCGCTCGGATCGAAAGTCGATGTATCGAATATAAAATGCAAATGTTCCTGTACTTTTACATACTGTCAATGTGCATTAAGTGAGTATAATAAATCGATTGGAATTCGACAGTTAAATTAATGGTCATGCGTTTGAGGAATATAGAAATAAACGATAAACGAGGTTTGGATAAAAACAATTTTCACTTAGAATTATGTATCTAGAACAAGAACTGAAATGTTGATCAAAATATACCTACAATTACTATTAATACTAATGATGGTGGTCTATTTCGTATAAGTATTGTCTATATATTGAAAGTCTTACAACGTACTTATGTTTAGAATAAAATTGTACTTTAACTCAAAAAATAAATAACTGAAAACTACAAACTAAAATATAATACCAGCCAAGTGCGAGTCGGACTTGCGCACGAAGAGTTGCGTACTACTGTCTATATAAAATCACGTATTTTGTATGGGAGCCCCACTTGAGTATTTAGTTTATTCGGTTGTTAATGTTTTGTTGGCAACAGAAATACATCATCTGTGAAAATGTTATTTGTCTGCCTATCACGGTTCCTGAGATACAGCATGGTGACAGACAAACGGACAGACGGGCGGACAGAAAGACGGACATAGGAGGTACCGAACTTTTCAAAAGTAATTCATCTCAAAAGAATATATAATTCAGCATCAGGACTTTCGTCTTCACTGCAAGAGCACGACCCTCTCTTTACTACCAGAGCCATACTTGGCTAGAGCAGCCAGAGGACTTAATGTGGTCCTATTTTACTCTACAGGAAACCACACGGCTAATATATCTAATTAATTGACCGAGCGAGCGAAGCGAGCGAGGTCTCTAAATCGAGTTGGGGCGAAAACACATTGTATGTATGTATGTATGTATGTATGTATGTATGTATGTATGTATGTATGTTTGTACCGCGATAACAGCCGAACCGATGGTTTGATTTTGATGAAATTTGGTAGGCATAAAGGAAATATCAATAGAATTTTCAAGTTCGTTGGGCATCAAAATCGGTTCAGTAGTTTTTGAAATATTAATAAAAATGTGCGCGATTATGTAACAAACGAAACCAATAGCGCGTTCTAACTTTGGATAGCGCCATCTAGGGGTTATTTAGGAAACTGAATTGCGAAAAATAATCACGAGGTCTAAGTTCGCGGCGAACTAATAGGTAGTTTACTAAATTTAGCAATTTTGTTGAGCAGACTTTGGTTCAATCGATATCGCTGCTTGACTGTGCTTCTGTTGTAGTATTAGTAATAATGCCACAAACTAACAAGAGATCAACGGCAACCAAAGCCCGCGAAGTAGTTTTACGTAGAGAGTCGCAACTAAGAGAATATGCCAGTAGGTACTTCTCATGCCAATAAGAGCTTTGTCAGCAAGAAACTTCGCCCGAACGCTCCAAACGCTTGTGTTCACAGCGTGAGTACGCAAGGGAAGTACGAAATCAGGAACTAAACCCTGAATGCTTAAAGCGCTAGCGTTCAATGCGTGAGCACGCTGTGGAGATTCAAGGGCAAGAATCATTACCAGAACACGGTTTCCACCCCTCGCATGACCCGGTCGTGGAAGACTGGCCAAGTGTCATGCTCACGAATGCAATTTTCACTGTCGCTTGCCTGGGCAATAAATGTGCAAAAATCGCAAGGACTCACTTAGAATGAAGTAGTCGTAGACGTTGGCGTTTGCCCAAGAGCCAAGCTAACCCGACACTATACCGGACATCAGCCTGTACGAGATTAGGATGGCCCTTAAACAGCTTAAAAACAACAAGGCGCCGGGCGAAGATGAAATCACAGCAGACCTTCTGAAAGCGGGCGGAACGCTGCTACTGAAAGTCCTTCAGAGGCTCTTTAATTCCATTCTGCTCGAGGGCGTAACGCCAGAAGCGTGGAACATTGCAGTCCTGTTCTTCAAAAAGAGAGATAACACTCTAAAGAACTATAGGCCTATCACGTGTCTTAGTCATGTTTATAAATTGTTTTCGAGGGTCATCACGAATCGTCCCGTAAACAGGTTTGATGCCTTCCAGCTTCCCAAACAAGCCGGTTTCCGTAAAGGCTTTAGCACCATGGACCACATTCGTACGCTGCGGCAGGTTATAGAGAAGACGAGGGCGTATAACCGGCCGTTATGCTTGCGGATAGTGGGCTATAAAAAGGCTTCTATTCGATCGAAACATGGGCCGTGCTTCAGTCTCCAGCGATGCCGTATTGACTATCGGTATATCGAGGTGTTGAAGTGCTTTTACAGTAACGCCACTATGTCGAGCAGTGGAAGACGGCAATTCCACTGCATAGAGGTGTAAAACAGACGTTATATCTTCGACTGTTCACCGTTGCACTGGAAGATCAAGCTTCTGCAATGGGAAGGATTTGGCATTAAAATCAAAGGCGAGTATATCACTCACCTTCGATTACCACGACACACCGATGATATAGTTATCATGGCGGACTCGATGGTAGACTTAAGTATGTATGTATTATGCTCCGAGTTTCCCAACAGGTAAGCCTTAAAATGACCGATCTAGAGCGGCTTGCATCCAGCGCCTTCCAGCTATTCTAGATCGGTCGTTTTGGAAATCTTTGGGAGAGGCCTATGTCCAGCAGTGGACGTTATGCGGCTGAAATGATGATGATGACAATAAGCCTTAAAATGAACATGGACAAAACGAAAGTAATGTCGAATGTCCATGTTGCGCCCCACCTGTTAGTGTTGGGAGTCCACCTTCGAAGTTGTAGACCTGGGTCAATTGATCCAGGCAGGAAGCTTCGGCTTCGAGGAAGAGGTCTTTCGACGAATCCGACTCGGCTGGGCAGCGTTCGGGAAGCTACGCAGTGTCTTCTCGTCAAAAATACCTTAGTTTTTTAAGACTAAAGTTTACAAACAATGTGTGTTACCAGTGATGACTTATGGATCTGAAACGTGGTACCTTACTTATGAGTCTCATGAGAGGGCTAAAGGTGCAACGCACTATGAAAAGCTAAGCTCGGTGTTTCTCTACGCGATCGAATCAGAAATGAGGAAATTCGTATGAGAACTAAAGTCAGCGGATTAGCTCGTTGAAATGGCAGTGGGCGAACACATAGCGCGACAAACTGATGCCGATGGGGCAAAAAGGTATTCGAATGGCGACCACGTACTGGCATTCGAAGCGTAAGACACACACCCGCAAGGTGGTTTGTCGACCTGACTAAGGTCGCTGGAAGCCGCTCTAGATCGGTCATTTTGGAAATCCTTGGGAGAGGCCTATGTCCAGCAGTGGACGTTATGCGGCTGAAATGATGATGATGATGAGACGTAGGCGTAAAATAGTTGGCGGCTGGATGTACGGCTCTTTCAAGATCTAGGGATATTGAATTTGATCCAGGTCTTGATTTAAGTTGTTTGAAAAAAAAAATTAAACTTTTGCAGCTCAGAATAGAAGAAGAAAGAAGGTTGGAAAATCTGTTTCCTGCAACGGTATCAAATCGGTTGTGGATAATGTATCACAGTTTCATTAAATCACAGTTTCACTGAACATTAAAATTGGTTCAGTTTTGGAATAATATCGCGAGGTCTAAGTTCGCGGCGAACCACTAGTAGTATTATATATACTATTAATTACTTAGGTCGCAAGTCCCAACTACTAAGACTTTGGTAGATTCGAGATAGTAATAATTTGATACCACCTTACTTTTGTATTAAACATAAAGGCAGTAAAATTAAAAACCCAGCTAGAATTTCCAAGCGTATTCGGTAATTAAACAAAAAATCATTTTAACGAATAGACGATAATTTTAACCGAGAGAATTATACAAATGCTAATAAAATTATTCGATAAGATTTTCTCTATTGTTTACGACATCGATAAATAAATGGATAGGATTTGTTAATTAATTTATCATTCTGCTGAGAAAGATAAATTTAGGAAGATTTTAGTGAAGTTTCGAGCTTCAAGAAAGTAATTCTACTGCTAGATAGTTTTGGTAAAAATATTAGATGCCACTCACAGATATAGATGTAATAGATAACGCCCGTATCAAGATTTGTATCGAAACCAAGCGTGCCAACTTTTTTAATGCCTACTGTGACGTCACGGGCAATTTTAGTGACGGGAAATTCAAACCGATTCAAAGAAATCGCTCGCTACGATTTAAACGATTTATTGAAGACGCACGCCGCCGCCTGATCGTCTAGCTCATACTCATAGATTTTATATCTGTGGTCTCGCTCGCTCACTCCGCGCTCGCTAACCATACGATCGATTAACATTCAAGTTAATCGATTTGTGATAAAAATCACAATCGATTTTATGATTGACGAATGATATGAAATTGGATAAACAAATGATTTTAAACGGAAAATTGTTTGATAATAAAGAATAAATATTTATACTCAAATAATTTATTTCAATTTAACTGAAATTCAAACTATACCAACTTATTAAAATTTAAATTAAAACTAAAATAAAAAATAAAAATTTACAAATTATGTAAATATTTTAAATGAATTTTAAAAACTAGTAGTTCGCCACGAACTTAGACCTCGCGATTATATCTTCTACTACCAAGCAAAGCAAGCAAGCAATCCAATACCAAGACAATTGAACACAATTAACCGACTAAACAAATGAAACAAAACTTTTACAACAAGCAAGACAACAAAAAGTCATACGATTCTAGAAAAAATCAAGTCAATCTTGTAAACTTATGAAAAAAAAACAATAGCGAGTTTTAAGAGTTTTAAAATTTTTGTTGGACATCTTCCTATTGCTTTTTTGTGAACTATATAGTATTGAATGTACGCAACAATATTTGTCAATTTTCTTCTTTTCTTAAAAATAGTGGTCAAGACATTGGCCTTGTAACTCAGAAGTCGCGGGTTTAATTCCCACGGGAGACTGCATTTTTAAGAAAGTTGTTTAGTAACCCGGACTGAATTCACCCATAAATAGTTTCAGTATATTTTGTAAGAAGATTTGTATTGTATATCCGTCACGGTTCAGTCAGCTAGACTTCGCGAGTCACCCTAAACCCGTTTAAGTATAACGTATAAAAAAGTTGTCCAGACAAAAAAGTTGTTCAAATAAAAAAAATGCGTTTTTATAATGGCAACAAAAAAGTCTATTGACATTTTTGGAAATATTTTGAAATGGCGGATATATGACAGTTTTAAAATTTTAAACACCCATATTTCCGCATATTTTGAAAAAGTTCGAAAAACCGGCTCGACAAAAAAATTCTATTTAGTTGCTGAACCTGCTTACAAAATTTCATGAGAATCGGTTTAGAAATGCGACCTGTAGGCGAGAACAGACAGACAGACATACAGACAGACAGACAGACGGACAAAAGAATTTTTGGCTAATCTCGAAACTGAGACACTTCGCTCGCTTCGCTCGCTCGGTCTATAAAACTATTATTATTCTTAAATAATCGGCCAAGTGCGAGTCGAATTTGCGAACGAAGGGTTCCGTACTATTATCTATAAAAAAACACGTTTGTTGTATGGAATGTATTTATTTTATTCTGTTTTTACCCCGACGTAAAAGAGTGGCATCGTAGCACTCGAACGGATGGACCGATTTCAATGCGTTTTTTTTAACGTTAAAGCAACTTCCCTTGCGGTCGTTCTTAGCCATGTCAGGCTTGTCTCACTCCGCGTAGAGGTATCGAAAATATACCGCTTCAATGGGGGAAATTCAGTAGGGACGACTCACTAACAAGCAGTGAGCAGTGACGCACGCGCGGTTTTGTTCACCAACGTGTGACCAGTAGTATATGTTCAAAGGGCGACCATATTACATAAATGAACTCTAAAAATTACCCTCGTT
Organism: Acrobasis consociella; assembly: GCA_963555685.1. Taxonomy (NCBI): domain Eukaryota; kingdom Metazoa; phylum Arthropoda; class Insecta; order Lepidoptera; family Pyralidae; genus Acrobasis; species Acrobasis consociella. Next base: position 5,474,522 of record OY743118.1, read on the forward strand.
TTCTAAAGTGTTAATTAGGAAATGAGCTTGTTTATATCAATATCTATTAAATTGGCTCTTTAATAATAGTTAATATCATTCGTCAGTCCGATATCGATTAAAATCGATTATTGGTATATGTTGTAGAACGAACAACACTAGTCGCAAAATTTTACTGACGAATAAGAAATTGCCCGTACCACGACGTTGTAGCGATGCGCGACAGTATCGCTTGTTTCGATATTCATTGCTTCTTAACACACAACGTTGGAACAAACGCTCAAAGCAAACGCGGCAATGTAATGTGAATGTAGTTTTTTAACCTTTTTTATACTTATTTAGGTATAATCTTGGAATCACAGCTTGGAATACTTAAAAAATTGTTTTAAAATGAATTTACGCATATATTTATTTTTAAAATAACTTAGCTGTGATAGGAAATATGTCCTTGACTTTGGGCGCTTGCAATTATTGGGCTGCTGCAGTTTATTATCACGTAACGAGGCATTTTTTTATTTTTCGCTGCCGTCCGGCTGCAATCACAGACACGCGCGGACTGTCAGTAGCGGCGGCCAACCTCGACGCTTTGTCTGAGAACTTACACGCGAAGTAGGTGCATTTAAGTCGTCTATCTATATCTATGTCTGTGATGCCACTGCTTAACCCAAATTGAACCATTTTTGAATACCGAAGTTCAAGATTTCTAAGTCCTGCCTAGATAAAAGCGTGCAATAATTGGAAACTAGTAGGTACTTCTTTAAAAAATTGACCAAGCACTAAACTAAGTAATTAGGTACTTTAATTTTACCTTTTAGTAAGCTTTTACAAGTTCGTTGAGAATTACCCTCAATTCGTAACGTGAGACATCTTCACGTTCCGTAGTTAAGGCCATACCCAAATTTTCCGGGGTCCAGTGGCGCCGCCATTTGAAATAAATCATTTGAAAGGAAACGGAGATATCATTTAAAATTGTGTCTTGATCAAGCCCTAGATAAGCCTTAAAAACTATTTTATGAACTACTGTTTATAGTTTAAAGTGAGAACGTGAAGCTTTTCTACGCACATTAGCCAAAAGTGGCCGTTTTTCGCAAATGTGCGTCGAAAAGCTTCACGTTCTCACTTTAAACTACAAAAAGTAGTTTAAAAAATACTTTGAATGGGTATCTAGAACTTGACCAAGACACAATTTTAAATGATATCTCCGTTTCCTTTTAAATGATTTATTTTAAATGGCGGCGCCACTGGACCCCGGAAAATTTGGGTATGGCCTTAAAGTGACATAGAAGACAGCTAAGTAACCCAAAGATTTTCCGATTTTAGAAAGTGTTTTTTAAATTTGGCAGAATACGCTATTTTCCAACAAGTCAAATCAGATACTTTTTTCTAAACGTCAAAACCAACAGTTTCTATGGGATTTTGTATGAAATACAGTCAGATGACGTCATAGTTTTTTTGTGTCAAATAGCGCTCTTATTATAGTTTTCCTGCAATATTAAATTTAAAATCACGTTAAAATGGATATGTTTAAAGGCAAGTGTCATTATTTTGCAATGTTTTATTTTGTTATCAGTACAAAATTATTTATTTTTATCTTAGGAAAATACCCAATTGTCGGTTGTAGGCTTCGTCGTGTAGTATCCTCTCTTAGAACAAATGCCATTTTTAACCAACTTCCAAAAAAGGAGGAGGTTATTAGATAATGTCAACGTCACAAATTCAAACTAAAAAGGAAAATTTCATCACTTACGTCAGAACGACATAGGCGTTGGGCTGTGAATTGAGAGACCATAGGTTTAAATCACAGTCATTTACAGTGTTATAGAAGTTTTGATTGCCCTGGACAGATTTGAAAAATTATTATTTTTTATTCTGAAAGGGCGTACGTGTCAGGTAGTCCCATAGAAATTTTATCTAAATCGATTTGGGATAAAGTCGGTTTTTAGTTTTGAAATATTATACTATTTAAGATTGAGTCAACATATCATCTGCCTTAAGATCCGAGACGTTAATAAATAATAACATTTTATGTTTCACGTGTTGCTAATACGAAATAATAGGTCGGCTTAAAACATACAATTTCAAAAGGCTTTTTGTACCAGATAATTAACAAAAACTGAAACTTGCTATACTTTACATCACAGTTGCATACGGAAAGACAAACGAAGCGTTAACTAGTCAACTAGACAACAATAAGAAAAGTAGGTAAGGTGTATTCCTCTAAAATACCTGCATAAGTAGAAGCTCAAACACGCTGACTACTAGGACGCCACTTTCGAGCGGTAGAAACAAACAACTCTCGTTCATTTACTACAAATATTTAAACAGGCTTGGTGCAAGTAATGAACCTTTGCCGCTGAAAATACTTTTTTTTTAAACATACATAAACTCAAATGTAGTGATTTCGTAGAACGTGACTTAAGAAATACAAGCTAAACAAAGCTTATAAACTTCGTGAGACCTCTCCAACCCGCCTGGCCAGCGTGGAGAGTGTAGGCCAAGTCCTCTGACTACTCTGGCTCTGTATGGGTCTGGTAGTACAGAGAGGGTCGTGCTTCTGCAGTGAAGACTAAAAGATCTAATGATGATGAAGAGTAATGATATGCCAGCACATTTAATTTTAAAAGTAAAGTTCCTCACTTTTTTTAGTTTCAACGCAACAAACCTATCAAATGAAAGCGCAGAAAATCTAAATAACATTCATCCAACAGTAGAATGCACTAGATTTAAACAAAGATAAAGAGACACAACTGGTTATTATTGATCGGGTTTAGCAATTATCTATTAATAGAGTAAAATCTAACATTTTACAAAACAAGCCGCTAACAAACTTTTGTTCGATAACAATATATGTGTAGCATTAAATGTGGGCAGATAAACTGTCGCGAAGTAGTGACATAATATCACTCTGACTATCTACTATCACATAGGCATTAGTTGTAGAAAGATTAATCGGAGATTAAAAGATACATAAGCCATTCGTAAAACACATAATTTAAAACGTATACAAATATTCATTTATTTTGAATAAAAATTGATTACCTAACTTAATTACCTATATAAATCAATTTATGAATTATTTTTAGCATAGGAAATTTAGCATTTTAAAATATCCACCGCGTATTTATACAAAACAGACGAATATGATACAATGTTGAGATTCTACTTAAGTAATCAAGCTCTAAATTAAAAATAACGAAATACGCAAAACCTATACAATAAAAAAGAAAACCTTACTATTTGCTGCAATGAAATAAAAAAATTACAGGTGCCCCCCGCTCCCGCATATGAATTGAACCCTTTAGAAATAAGTGAAACTTGCATCGTAGTTGTCTTAAAGCGCCGATAGCTGATGTGTGGTCCGGAGTTCGGGCGCAGCGGGGCGCCGAACGCTCACCGAATTGTTTTACGACACTAAATAACGTTTATAATAACCAGTATCCAGTTACATATCTTAAAACGACTCCTAAATTAAACAGATTAACTCTAACAAGGCATGCAATGAAACGTCATTCTTCACATGCACGCAATCTTTTCAACTTTTGATTCGATACTAAACCTTACGTTAACCTTCTAAAGATCTCTTCTGTTGTAATATGCTCTTATAAAGTCTTTATTAATGTACTTGCCGTATGGGTTCCTTCCCTAACATATTTATCAATATGTAATACCGAATTAAAATACAAAAGTGCAAAAAGCATGATTTTACTAATACAAAAGGCGATGAAGACTGGAATAATAATTCAGATTTTTATTCGTTGATCATATAAAATTAAAAAAAAAACAAACACTTCAAAAAAGAAAGAAAAAACATTTTGTCGAAAGTAATTTGATGTAAAACAAGTTACGTTCCCGTGCATTCTTGAAGAGTTTTTAACGATAATAATGTTTAGATAAACATAAGTCATCACAGCATGACTAATGTGCCAGCGGTAGAGATAAGGTCTACCGATTTATGAAAGCAAATATAAAAATTGTTGAAGAAAGCGACCGTGTACCGCAAGGGAGAAATCGTGGGGATTTGTGTGTTCCTGATGTCGCTTTTTGAGAATTCCAGTCATTTTATCACATTTTTAGGAAATGACGATAGAGGGAAGGAAACGGAAATATTTTGACTCAAATTTATGACTTGAATCAAACTGCAACTACAGGTATGGATGGTGTTATAAAAATTAAGAATTCCAGTCATTTTATCAAATTTTTTAGGAAATGACTATAGAGGTAAGGGAAACGGAAATATTTTGACTTGAATTGAACTGTAAGTACAGGTATGTATGATGTTATAAAAGTTAAGAATTCCAGTCATTTCATCAAATTTTTAGGAAATGACGATAGAGGGAATACCAGGTATAAATGATGTTGTAAAAAAGTATTCAAAAATTAATTTATTTCAATTACAATGCACATGTACTTACATATGTGAGAAAGTTTTGATTCTACAGTTACTTACTGCAAATGTCAATTTTATCACTAAATTATCGTTACAGATCTTCGCGTCTCTATTGGAATCCTTCCATTTACCCTCTGTCCTTTAATATTCTTCAGCAATCAGCCATCATCAGTATCACATTTCTCAACTACATTGAAAACTTTCATGTCATTCGATATATCTGTTTTCAAATTATATAAATTATGGAAGGAAACAAGGTAAATGCAGTTAGGTTTTCAACGGATGCACGTTTGTTCACGCAAATTGATATGCAATCTTGTACAATCGCCGAGCTTTCCATGCCACTGTGAACGGAACGCGGCAGTGATCAAACTGATAAATATACACATTATACGTTACAAAATAAACATAAACTTTGAAATTATTATCATAGAATTTCATAAGTATTACTAAATTGCCTTCATACTTTATGTACGGTTTGTAGCTCCTCTATAAAATCACTACATTTAGTATTATTTGTATGTTTATGTTCCTCATTTTCTTAACGTTAGGTACAAAGTATAGTAATTTCAAATTCAATCTAACTTTTGTCATCCTATTAATCACATTATTAATTCCTGTATCCGTAAATTTTTATGTACAATCTATTTTAGATACTTCCTTTTGCGCTTTCCATGCTTCATTTAAATTTCATCGATACATTCCTCGCTTTATATGTTTATTCCTATCTTATTACCTTTACAGGACTTGAAAGTAAAAACATTCACTAAATCATCATTGGCTATCTTCAACTGGCTATACGCTCTTTACGGATTCTCTCGAACTAGGCTGTCTACCTTCACTAATGGCTTTCTTCGATCAATCATTTGATTATTATGAATATAAAAGAGTCTATCTGGTAAACATTCCGTATTATTACATTAGGTAGTTTGCAAGTTAGCGAGCAGAATGCGTGCGAGTTTGTTTACGCAAATTGAGGTGCAATCTTCTGCAATCATCGGTTTCAGTCCGTTTTGATACGCCGCCTCACGGCCTGTCAGGTTGGAACGGGGGAGTGGCTAGACGTGGCCATTATTGTATTTTATTAAATTATACATATTTATCTTGATAACTATATGGATGGCAATTTCCTAATTGTAGTCTGTGTTGACAAATAAGGGGATAAAAACATCGTTTTTAGATTTCTCTTTGAGAAAATGGATGGCAGCGGCCGCGGAGCGGGATAGCGCAAACAAAGGCTTATGTACAGAAGTGGTTTATTTGAAAGCTGATGATGATGATGATGAAGATAAATAATGAACAATTTCTGACAAATAATATTTCGATTCAACCACAGATTAACTGATACCTACATCAGAACACTGGATAGACTAATGTCGGCTTAACGAAAGCTACTGAATTAAAATGCTCAAATTGTATTTACATTCCGTCTTATTATAAAATTCAGACAAACTTTGTTAATAGGATTAAACGATTATCCGACTAAATAAAGTTGTCATTTTCAGATGAGACAATGGGATAGTACTAGATGTCAACTTGATTTGGTCGGATAATGGTTTAAAGCTAGTAACAAAGTAAGACGGATTATGTTTCACGTTGGCAAATTCAAGTCCACTAACAGGTACAGCGTCTAAAGTGCCTGTCAAACAGGATGCTAGAGTAAAGATACTTTAAAATATAGCGAATAAAGTCTCATCAAAGACAGCAGGTGCAAAACTGCAACACGTTTCGATACAGCAAGATGTATCGTATATTTCTGAACGAACTTCCCGTCTGCAGTACTTGATGCGCAGGTGAAATGGCGCCACGGCCACATGCCAGCTGACTGCTTTTGAGCGAAATGCATATTCATCCTACTAATATCAGAGAAAGTTAGGATGTTTGTAATTCAATCATGCAAAACCGCTCAACGGATTGCGATTGAATAGCGGGAAATACCTCATTTTAGATAACTACTAGACGTTGTATTTAGTTTTTTCTTCTTACACAATAAAACTGATAAAAATATCTTAAGAGTTCCCTTACCCTAGACAGAATCTGTCTGGCTTTTATTTTAAACTGAGACGTGTCAGATTTCGGTAAAATTTTGACATTTCAAAGAAATTGCACTTATGTAGGCATATGACTGGTTTTTACGGTCAAAATACAGACTTGAAGGAGAATATAGTTTTTATACAATTTTTTAAGTTTTTGACCATCTATCAGTATGGGAAACTTTTACACCCCTAAACATATAATATTTCAAGTTCATATTTTGAATTTGAAAACTAGTTATATGTCAAGATGTATGCAATTTCTTTAATATTACAAAATTTTACCGAAATCTAAAATGTAATTTCAAAATAAAAGCTAATGTAAGTAAAATGTCTATGGCAAGGGGACTCTTAAAAAATCAAAACTAAAAAGGCAGTGAAATGGAGATGTAAAATAATACGGCAATAGTAAATGTAGTCGTTTTCACGAGTTTAAACACCATGACGGCGAATAAGTACCTAATGAAAGGCCTTCACAGCCGCACGATTTCAAATACCAAAATTTCTCCGCGACCAAGCTGCATCAAACTATAATTTCGGTTGGTTCACAGACAATTACGTAAAAACGCGACGTCGTTAAAACCTCACCAATTTGCCCTCGAAAATGACACGAAATCGTTTGGCCGACTCTTCTAAACCATTAAGCACACGGACCTATGATTTGAGAGTCTAACCGTCTAACGAAGGAGCCGTAAAATTCTCCTATAATCACCAGGGCCGCTCCTAAAGGTAAGGGACCCGTGATTACAGGGTGCCCGCCCACTGCCCGGGAATCCGGCTGGAACGAAAATCAAATAGTCCTAATTCGATACGAAACGGGTTTGAGTGATGGAGTACACGGCGCGATTTGACGGAGCGACTTGTCGGTAATTGTAAACTGGGCTATGAAGTTTAGTCGTTTTGCGGAAAAAGACGTTAAATCCTTACTCCCTTACTAATATTATAAATGCGAACGTGATTTTGTTTATTTGTTTGTTTGTTACCACTTCACGCTTCAACTATTGAACCTATTTAGATGAAATTTGATATGGATATAGTTTGATACCCAGGGAAGGACATAGGATAGTTTTCATCCCGAAACTCCCACGGGGAGCGAAGGCCACGGGCACAGCTAGTAAATAAATAAATTATTGACAGTAATTGAACTATCCCAAAAGTAAGATTTTGAACTTGTATTGTGGGAGACTTAACGATACTATATTTTATACTAAATATTTATTTAGATAAACACCCAAAATCCCGGAGAAAGTGAAAAAGGTCATTTTTCAACGTGCCTTGTACTACTACAATGCAAAAATATAGACTAGAACTTGAATTAAATATTGGAACTTGATAATAATATTTGCTCGTATATAAGGATCCCGTATGTCACAGTTCTCAAACACAATAATTAATTCTAGTACACATAAAATAAGCATCAATTATAAGACTAGAATAGTAAAGTAATCAATATAAACGTTATTCATACTCGTACATATAGTTTGAAGATTATCCTAGGTTTATTTTTGTGCTATGGTAACTTGTTGATCCAACAGATTGAGCCGTGTATCAAGTCTTTTATTTCGGGAGTGGCACGCATGTAAAACAAAACGTCGTAAAATCCTTTTTCCTATTACAAGTTAAAGATGATTCGGTACCAAATGATCGGGGACGAGCCAAGCACGATTTCGCTTGTTCCTAATTGTAAGGGCTTGATGGTAATTGCGTGCAGCGTTGCGTGATTGTTTTTTGTTTGTTCTTGCTTCGCTTCCTGATTCTTTATTCCTTTGTTCTGATGTCGATGAAGGTTATTATGTACTTTACTGACTACAATATAAGTAGTCAATAAATAATGATTTCAGGCTTTGGAAAATTTCCAATAATTTTATTTAAAACATTCTTTCTTTTCATTTGACTCTTAATAAGGATCTAAACGCGCAATACTTTTTTCTGAACATAGCTAGCGTCAATTATTGCGCCTTTCCTCTGCTAAACTATTTTGGTGCTTATTTCTACCGTGTTAAAGTTCAATTTATTGTTTAGAGTATTTATAGTTGGAGAGGCAGTGGCTAGAAACACTTCGCTAATTGACATTAAATGCCCGTCGTTTGTCATTCGTGTTATACGCCAAAGTCGTCGCGTTACTTCGCGTAAAATTAATACGGAAAGCTTTTTGTTATTTGGATTTTTTTATTTACTATTAATAGTAAGTAATAATAGTGTGTAAGACGTGTAACGTTGACGCAGTCTTTGTATGCTTATTATCTTATGCCATTAGTTCACAATAGATAAGAAGTTGCTAAGAGAAAATCAATTTACATAGACATGCATCTACATAACTGTCAGACACAATACATTGCAGACGTTTGGACAGACATTTTATTTGAATGTGTACAAAAATCTGTCTAGATCTTAGTAAGTGGAGGTCCATAGTCTCTGCCTATCCCTGTGGAAAACAGGTGTGATAATATGTAATGTATACATTTCGAAAGATCCTAACTATGCTTTTATTTTACGTACATCTATATCTTTATCACCATGGGATAAATTCACGCACACTTTTTAATTCAATGCAACTCAAAATAAAATCGATTTACAAGATCTAATCATTGCATAAGTTGAATGAATAGCAGTCTTTTGAAAGTAGATTTTAAAGTCTACCTCTTGTAAGGTAAAGTCCTTGTGCCCTGAATCTATAATTTGAGAACGATTTTACCTGACCCATCCGATACCAATTTTCGGTCTCGAATCGCGTTTTAATCGACGGATGTCGACTGGTTCTAGTTAAATGATATTCAGCCCAGACATATGTTCAGCCCATGATTATTTTTTAATATTAAAGCGGCAAAACTGCATTTCTTATAAAAAGAATAATGATAGACAAGGCTCGGCAACGATGCGTGTAATATATGCGATACCCTTATAATACTCGATAATTATTTCTGTTGACATTTAGATAAAATTACTTTGTGAAGTCGTTTAAAAAATCTTGATTTTTCACCGATTTTTTTTTGTATTTTTTTCAACTATTTTGCAAAAACTGCTGTACCGATTTGAAAAATTTGTTTTGTTTGTTGTTTGAAAGGGCATACTTGTTAGGTGGTCCTATAGAAAATTTATCAAAATCGGTAGTGTAGTATTGGGGTCGATTTATAGTTTTGTAAAATTATTAAGTAAACTTGTAGTTAAAGAAATTAATTTTGATCTGGTATATTAAACACTCAATGTTCTGTAATTTCATTTTCTATACAACCTGTATCAGTTTGTAGCCTATTAGCTTGTCAATATGTAATAAACAAATTATGCTTATGTAATGTCCCTTGATGAAAGTCATTGACTTTTGTTATCAATGCAATAAAACTATATTTATAATACATGTTACCGACACATTGATCACTATTATGGGTTTGGTCATAAATTCGTAACCTTCCGAATTACTTAATCCTTATTGGCATTAAAACCTTTAGCAATTTATGATACTGATACGCCAGAAGTTAGTATATTAGATGCAATTTATTCTTTAATAATATAAACATATATGCATACATGTGTATTTTAGCACTTCGGCTAACTGTAGGAAAGAAGGCGCGTATCAAAAAATAAAAATTTAGTCTTAACGCATACTTATATGTATTTAACTGCCTCCGTGGTGTAGTGGTTAGAGCGTTCGGCTCATACCCAGATGTCGCGGGTTCGATTCCCGGCGGGGCTACGACTTTGTGTTGTTGTTCTAGTTTGGTTAGGACATTGTAGGCTGATCACCTGATTGTCTGATAAGTAAGATGACCCGTGCTTCGGAGGGCACGTTAAGCCGTCAGTCCCGGTCACTGTCTTTGCCATTATAATAATAATAAAACGTTTATTTTCCCTTCACAAGATAAAATTTTTCTAATAAATGAAATACATAGTGTTAGCATAGGTGTTCGGGTTTGTAACATTTGTGAAGCGGCTAGTCCCTGAAATAGGTTCCTAGAGGAACCTGTGCTACAGGTGGCTAGGCCACTCCCTCGGTAATCAGTTTCCCGGAGCAGTTTGTTGGTGGCGTGCTTATTTGTATTCCTATATCATATTTTTGCTGTGTGAGTATAATTATATATAGAGAAATACAATTTTATTGTGCTAAATACTAAAACAATAATATACTTAAACTACTTTAAATCAAAGAGGGCAAGGAGGACTGTAAGAGCTGTGTGTGAGGCATGTTGTGTCTGATGATGTTAGTGGTAGTGTTGTGGTAGTGTGGTGATTGTTAGTGTAAAGTATAAGTGAGCGAGGGTGAGAGAATGGTGGTAAGCTAATGAGGCGGAAATGGAAGACGTCACAGTGTGGGAGGGGAAAGATAATCAGGTATGTGGTAAGAAAGTATAGTCTTACTTTCTTACTTGATGGGAATGAGTAGCGATTCGGTGGCGATATAATCAAGTGATTTGAGATATTGGGTAACTGTCGTTTTGCAGGTAAATTTATTTAAGTGGTATATATTTAATGAGGCGTTTAATGTATTGTATAGGTATGGGCCTAGGAAACAGAAGAAGGACTTTGCGGTTTCTGTGCGTAGTTTAATGGTTCGGTTGCACACGTTATTCCTTTTTCGTTTTCCTTTAAATATGTCAGGGTCGTATTGTAGTTTGGAATGCTGTGTTAATATGGTGCACAGAATGAAGGCTTGTCTGATTGTGAGAACGTCCCAGAACTTGTAAAGATCGGTTGTAGGGTGTCGAAAGGGAAGACCGGCTGCTACCTTTAGAATGGCTCTTTGGCCTCTCTCTACTTCTATAATTTTAGTTTTGTCAGAACTACCCCAGGACGTGATACAATAAGTTACCAGAGAGTGAGCCAGTGCATTGTACACCATTTTAATTACTTGGCGGTCAACTATGTGTCTTAGACTCTTGAAAATGTAGATCAGTTTCCGTAATCTTGAAGCTAAAGATTCTTATTCATTCCATTGGTCGTTACCTAAATCCATGTCAGAGGCCTTTAAGGCGGTTTAAAAACTCTGACACTAGTGTTAGTCACTAACACACATGATAAGAAGAAGGTATGTTTTTAAAAAGACTTAATAATAGAATAAAGTAAAATTAAAACAATTCATTTAGAATATTAGACATTGCTTAGTTAGCAACAGTTTCTCCAATGATGCGAAATAGTTTCCAAGGTCGTATGCAGACGATGTTTGGTGGCTTTCTAAAGTTGTTTATAGTAACTGCTTATCAACAGGTGGCCATTAGCATAGCTGCTAAACTATACAGTTTTTTAAGAATATTTGGTTACCATAAATTTTAAGAATAACAGGACTAAGTAAAACTATTAATGCAATACGAATATTTTGTAAAAACTCCAAGTTGTCCATAAGGGTCTGACGCAGAATGTGCACTTCGCAAAATGAGCACTCATCAAAAATTTTACATTTCGCAGAATGTGCATTTCTCACAAGGGGCACTTCTCATAATGTGCATTTCTCAAAACGATCACTTCGCAAAATGAGCACTTCGCAAAATGTGCACTTCGCAAAATGTGCACCGTTCTATGATTTGACTAAATCAACTGTAAAACAAAGTTTAGGCTCAAAACAGATTCCACAATCATAACAAAACACTGCTGTTTAGTAAGTCAGCGTGCGAAAAGTACCTACCTAGAAAAGAAAATTTTGGGGAATATTAACTTCCCTTAATATTAACATTGGTCATATTTGCATAAATGAACAATAGAAATATTCCTGTAAATTTGGAATATTTCCAGCGGCAATATGGCAGAGTAGAATAGGACCACTCCAAGTCTTCCCGTGGATATCATAAAAGACGTCTTATAAATTACAAGCTAACCAAAGCTTATAAACTTAGAGCCTCCCTGTTTGGCCAGCGTAGAGTGTAAGCCAAATCCTCTGGCTACTCTGGCCAAGTATGGCTCTGGTAGTACAGAGAGGTTCGCGCTCCTGTATTTGAGTCTAAAAAAGACGTGATGACGATGATTTTTATTTTTGTATATGGCTTTTGAAAATATGCCGTGGTTTACTACTGTTTTTTACCTTTTTTTTTGGCAACTTTATGATCTTTTTTTTATTCGTTTGAAAAAAGTAAACGTCCTTGCCACGGTCCATTTTACCAAAGAATGGTTACCCTACAAGGTTATTTCGCTTGCTTTTCCAAAGAGTTGAAAAGAAGCCATTTGCAATTTAACTTTATAATATTGATTATGTTTGCATAATAATGAGGGGTCACCAATATGGCATTAGTATTTTACGGTTTTTTAATAAATAATCACGAGGTTATCGGACGATTAATAGCCAGGATAATAATAATACCTGATGACAGCTTCGAGACATAATAAAAATAAATTAACGAGTTTGTGACAAAAATTCCCTAATAAACAAATCTTTAAAAAAAAATCTTATTGGCAAGGTATTCTTATTATAAAATTGTTTTAAACGTGACAAATAGGTATATTTTTACTTAAAAAAAAACAATTATAATTTTTGAAATTTTTATTAGACACACTATTTAATGTTATATGCGTTTAATCATAATTAAGTATGAAATAAAATGTAATAAGTAACTACTTTTGTCGATGTCGACACATTGACACTACAAATTAATGTTGTTTGATAAAACTTTAAAATACGAGTAACAATGATTTTTCAAACTTGATTTATTACTAAAAGTAATCAAAGCAAAATTAATCAAGCGGTACAGTCACCCACGTGCGAAATAAATCAATTTGCCACGACAAGAAAAAGTTGAATTGTTATCGTTATACTATTTAAATACTCCATTTTATAGAGATCAAAACGTTCGGTCAAGGATTACTTAGTAATAGAACACGTACTTTATTACCAGTTTTCAGTTATCAATTTTGAGAAAAAAATATATTTGTGTATAAACTGCTAAAAGATATAAGCTGAGCAAAAAAAGCGTACAGGCATGTAGTAAAAAACAACTTTTTAACATTAGCAGCAGCGCATAATTGGGTATTTTCTTAAGACAAAAATAAATTATTTTGTACTGATAACAAAATAAAACGTCGCAAAATAGTGTGACTTGCCTGTGAACATATCCATTTTAACGTGATTTTAAATTTATTATTGCAGAAAAACTGTAATAAGAGCGCTATTTGGCTCTAAAAACTATGACGTCATCTGCCTGTATTTCATACAAAAGCCCATAGAAACTGTTTGTTTTGACGTTTAGAAAAAAGTACTTATCTGATTTGACTTGTTGGAAAATAGCGTATTATAATGAAGTTCAAGAAAAAAATACGCAAACTTTATACATACTTATAATAATATTCCAAAACATATCAATATCAGTAGCTCTTCGTGACAAGCTGCCTATCGACAGGCATATCACGGCTACGCGACTAATGTTTTTGTAATCTATGCGACTGAAGCGTGGGTGGTGAAAAATGAGACGTCTTTTGTTTCGTCGGCTAATAGATAGCGAGGAGCGATTAGCAATTAATATGGAATTGGAGCCATCGATATAGTTTTTGTAGTATATGTGGCAGCAGACCTGGTGGAAATTGGTTTATTTAAGGCACAGTATCGAGTGGTGGTAGGTATTTAATTTTATGGTTAATGAAAAGGTTAGCCTCGTACGGTTCACCTAAAAAGTTAGTGCACTGTCGTGGTAATTTATTATTTCGATTAAATGCAACGTTGCATTTTGAATGTAACTTTTTTAAATATAAATATAAAATAAAATAAGTCACTTATGTGGCAAGTGTAACTGTAAACTCGTATTTGATTCCCTAAGTAATTTTTTTAAGTAGGTACTTATCTGCTATAGACAGATTTTTAAATTTAAACAACCCTATTTATTTTGTTTGTCTTTGAATTTATAAGGTCTAACAAATACACTGAATTTATTTTAAGGATGAATTCAGTCCGTGATAGTGAACAACTTTCCCAAAAAAACATATATGTTTTTTATTAATATTTAAAAATTTTGGCTTTCCATACAAACTCGGATCAGCGTATCGATCAACTTGATGTGAGGCCAAAAATTACTTTTCATATTTCGATACGTGTTTCTTGGGAAAAGTTGTTCTATATCATGGACTGAATTTACCCTTAAAATAATTTCAGTATATTTTCTTAGTCCTTATATTTTTTTAAAGTAAATCTTTAACTTCTTCTTATCGTGTGTGTTAGTGACTAACACTAGTGTCAGAGTTTTTAAACCGCCTTAAAGGCCTCTGACATGGTTTTAGGTAACGACCAATGTCAAAGACAGTGACCGGGACCTACGGCTTAACGTGCCCTCCGAAGCACGGATCATCTTACTTATTAGACATCAGGTGATCAGCCTGCAATGTCCTAACCAAACTAGGACAACAACTCAAAGTCGTTGCCCCCGCCGGGAATCGAACCCGCTACTTCCGGGTATGAGCCGAACTCTAACCATTACACCACGGAGGCAGTTTTAAGCGGAGCAATCTTTAACTATTTACACAGTAGGTAAATATTTTCCTAAAAATACTTGCCCTTAACCGGTGGTCCAATTTACCTCCCTCGTTTGATTCACGATATCACAGCGGAGACAAAACCAGTTATTTCACAAACGAATTAAACTACAAATCTACATAATAAATGGACTCGTATAATCACATCAAACAAGATTTATAAGGTTAGATACGGTAACTTTTCATTATGTGATATCTTTTGATGTGTTTTAAATGTTGACTGATGTGTATTAAAAGTTTTTTTTTTAAATCCGCAACCCGCTTCGTTAAAATGGTCACAAAAATGTATCCGAAATATTTATTATTAATTTAAAATCTTTATAGACCAGAAAGGTACAAAAGCTGAAACTAATGCGAATGCATTCTTTACCAGTCAACATGTAGGAAAACAGAAAATCTAATTGCGATAAGTGCTTAAAGATTTACTAAATACCAATGCTTCGCCAATTTTTTTTGCTATTCGCAACATACATATTTTGTCATAAAATTATCAAAGTACTACACTTTGATAAGTTAAAGCTTTATAGTTTAATTGAGTGAAAACGAATTGTTATATAATTTAAATTTTGCTGACTGTACTTTTTTATTTTTGGGAAAATGTCTATCGTCACTGACAGGCAAATGATTATGGGAAAATATGAACAAATAAAAAAAATGTTTATTTAGGTATTAATATTTTATTTTTACCGACCACGGTGGCAATGCTAAAATTAAGTGTTATGTTGTGATTTAAGAGTCATCATACTGTTTAATTTGAAATTTTAATTAGAGTCAAACGTTTTGCTAATCTCCTTTCTTCGAACCCTTTGTTTATTTCAATTAAATCTTTAAACGTTAGTCTTAAAAGTGTCTCCAGCCAGAGAATTAATTAAGAGAGAGACAGGACTTGAGAAAGGGCTATAAAACAATCCCAGCGCTTAATTGGTTGTCAGTCCGGCTGCAACAATACAAGTGCCAGTTCTTGGCTTAGTCTGAGAAAGTTTCGTATTTTCGTTACTTTACAAATGCATTGTCTCTTGCTTTCGAGTTTTTTTTTTCACCCACTAAGGGGCCGTCAACATATTACGTAAGATTTTTGACTTTTCAAACCCCTCTCCCGCAAATAACGCGTGTCACATTTGTCATGATCGCTACCAATCCCCCCTTCGCTGTGCTGTGAAATAATATGTGGATAGCCCCTAGTGAGTGAAGATACATGTCATTATTTTCTGATACAAGTGTATTATATAGGATACTAGCTGTACCCGCGGGCTTCGCTCCCCGTGGGAATTTCGGGATAAAGAGTACTATATCCATACCAAATTTCATCCAAATCGGTTCAGTAGTTTAAGCGTGAAGAGGTAACAAACAAACAAACAAACAAATATACAAACTCACTTTCGCATTTATGATATTATAGTAGGATAGTAGGAAGTAGGATGTATACCCATCTTGTTACGTCCTTGTGACTTGACTACTTCATCTTGGTCTTTTATTCCACTACCTTCCAACTCCATTGCCTGTGTTGCGTGCAAAAAAAGTACAATTTGTAAAAGCAATAGGACCCAAATAATCGATACCAGTTTACATAAAAGCTCTCTTATTCTGTTATTCAGAAGGAAGTGGATTATTTGGTTGAGAGTTTAAGTCAATGTGCATACCTATTATAAATCAGACGGACAGGCGTTATAAGTACCTACAAACATAGTAAAGGAAACAGTTTATTGTTTATACGGCGAAGCGAGACAAACAATAAAAATAAAGGATATAAAAGACAAAAATAAACATAACTTCTAATCTAACCCCACATTAAAATAGCATTTGATTGATGAACTTATTGCTTGCCATAAACAAGTATAAAATGACCATTAAATCCCTACAGCTATGTCGCAAGCAGCAGACAGACGGATTTATGGTTGTAGCGATTGGCCTATGACCCACTACACCATCGGCATCATATGGAAAAGATAATTTTCTTGTAAATTGATAATTATGGACAAATATAAATTTGTATTAATGAAATGCTTTGTTGGATTCAATATTTATTAATTTAAATTCTTATTGATCACCATTACATTAAACAGGTATTGAAAAATCTATTATTTTATTTGAGGTTTTGTTGGATAGTTTTATTAACATGGAAATAGCAGCACAAGAAGCGACTTTATAAAATAAGTTTTTTAGAAACATTTTTTAAAGGCGGGCTATGAGTAAAATACATACATAATCATCATCATCATCAGGTCTTTTTATTCTCCACTGCAGGAGCACGGCCCTCTCAGAACTACCAAAGCCGTACTTGGCCAGAGCAGCCTTGGCAAAGGACTTGACTAGGCCTACACTCTCCACGCTGATCAGAAGTGTTGAAGAGGTCTCATTGATGTTTATAAGCTTTGTTTAGCTTGTATTTCCTCTCCTATTTTCCACTGGGGTAGATAAGATATAAGATAAAATTTCTTTATTGCACCAACTAAGTATGACAATAATCAAAAGTACATTTCAAATATAGTAGGTACAAAGGCGGACTTATCACTAAAGTGATTTCTTCCAGCCAACCTTTGGGTAAAGAAGATTATAAAAGATGTGGGGGAGTTGGCGCAGTTAGAGTATTACAGTGTAGAAAAATACAAGTACCTCTTCTTCTTATATTTAAGAGCTGGGCTCTTGTCGGTGGAGTGCTTTCCATGTCTCTCTTCCTTCCGCTAAGTTCTTAACCTCTTTATATGTTTTCACTTTTAATTTTTCTTTTATTTGGTCTATAAATTTCCTTCTGGGTTTTCCTACTCCTCTCTTTCCTTCTATTTTTCCTTCCATTATTGTTTTAAAGAATGCATCGTGGCGTAGTAGATGACCGAACATTTTGCCTCTTCTATTTTCTATAATTTGTATTATTTGTCTTTTCTCTCTCACATCCTCTAATACCTTCTTATTTGTAATTTTTTCTGTCCAACTTATTTTTTTCATTCTCCTCCAGCACCACATTTCAAATGCTTCTAATCTATCTCTATCCTTTTTGGTCATCGTCCACGTTTCACATCCATACAAGGCAGTGCTCCATATAAATGTTTTAATAAATCTTTTACGTAAACTTTCTTTAATACCAGAACAAAATATGTATTTTTTACACTCTTAAATGTACTTTTTGCAATAGCAATCCTCTTCTTAATATCTTCTGAGCATCTTGCCTCTTCGTTGATAATAGTTCCTAAATATTTGAAACTCTGAACTTGGTCTATTGTTTTATTATTAAGTTGGATATTTTTAATTACTGGACCTGACTTTGAGACAATTAAGGACTTGGTTTTATTTATGTTTATACTCAATTTATGTTCTTTAAAAATATTATTCATTGCTTCTATTAACTTTTCTAACTGTTGTGAACTGCTTTCAAGGGCTGCTATGTCATCTGCAAATCTTATAAAATGTATCTTTTCTTCATTAATACTAACTCCTCCTAAATCTTGGTCTTTGATTTGAGATATTGCTGCTTCTATAAATAGATTGAATATCAGTGGAGAAAGTGGACAACCCTGCCTCACTCCCTGTCGTATTTTAGCCTGTCTTTTTTCATTATTACTTTCTATTATTGTCTCTTGTTCTTTATACAGTTCTATGATTATTCTCCTGTCTCTATAGTCTATGCCAGCATTCTTAAGCGCCTTCATGTACCTATACAATTAAAATAATAGGAGTACATACTATAACATATAAACGAACAATAAAGTAATATAAAATGCATAAACTATAAAATTGGTACATACGAACATTAAGGAAAGTAATTTAAAAGTAGCCAGTGAAAAGAAAATAAGAGAAGAGATATTAGTCAGAGCTAGAGGAAAGGTAATGAGACGTCACTAAATCTTTAAATTTTTTCAATGACTGTACTTGGCGAATGTCCAGTGGTAAAGCATTCCAGATTTCTACTGCCTGAACTGTAAATGAGTTAGAATAGAAATGAGTGTTATAACCAGGGGTGGAAAGTTTTAAGGTGACTGTGCTACGCACACTACGATTGGTGTTCTCACGAAAGAAGCTAAAACGTTCTTTAAGGTATAATGGAGTAGAAGGCACAAACAGGACTAAATAAAGAAGGGAAAGGATATGTAAGTTACGACGTAGTCTAATGGGGAGCCACTTGAGTTGAGCACGAAAACTAGAAATGTGATCATATTTGCGTAGTCCAAATATGAATCTAATGCAGAGATTTTGGAGACGCTCAAGTTTATTTAACTGCTCTTCCGTGAGATCGAGGTAGCAGGTGTCAGCGTAGTCAAGGATGGGGAGAAGTAAAGATTGTGCCACCGCAATTTTAGTCTTAACAGGGAGAAAGTTATGCAGTCTTTTGAGAGAACTCGCAGACGCAAGGGTAGGTAGAGATTATGGACGTTAGGAGTTAGGACGCTCGATTTAGGGCCATTTACGTTTACAACTAAGTACCTCGATAATATGATGATCATTGCGATTTTAAATACCACTTAGGTACACATTGCTTGTATCGACGTGTACTACTCCCATTTCTGCTTGATATACCGTTTTCGGTAAGTATAATTGTAAAACTGCATTTAACTGAAATGGCTTTGCGACAGTTTGACTCTCACGGATAACTAGATTCCCCAAGCTTATTTTCATAACAGTAGTGGAAACACATGGAATTCTGTCCCATCACATTCTCTTGCGATGAGTCACTAACCTCACCGTAGGTAAATAAAACGTAAACAATAGGCAGATCAGTACGCGTATAGATCTGAGTCACTTGTACTCTGCATTCTGCGTGCGTCGTGGATTTCAGGAGACGTGAGTGAATTATGAAGTGGATAGGGCTGGGCTACATCTAGCAAAGAACAGCACTTTTATATGCTATTCTTTTCTGCTGGTCTAGGACTCCCATGCTGGTCTGGGAGAAATAAAAAAAAACTTAGAATGTACCAGCTGCTTCTCTTCCCACGCAGATCGTAAAAGCCGATCGAGGGAATGGGAAAAAATGCAAATCATGTTAACAGGCGATGCGGCTAGCAACCCATCACTGTATTGATTGCTTTTCCATCTTCTCGCCCACCATGACGCTAAAAGTGGCTTTTGGGTCTTGCGGCCCTGGGCTCTGCATAGAGCCGCAAGACCCAAAATGCTCTGTCTGCCCCATTAGAGATAAAGACGTGATAGTATGTATGTATGTATGTATTCTTTTCTGCCGCTCAGAACCGTCATTCGCTAGAGCGAGAAAAAGCGACGGAACTCCTGTTCCGTGCTAGCCTAACCCTTATTTTGTATAATCAGTATCAAAAACTACCGCCTCGGAAACATACAAGTTATCTACTTCTTTACAGCCTACATACTGATGTAGGCTGTAAAGAAAGAAAGAAGCAGTGAACTGCCACTGCTGGTCTAAAGACCTCTCCCAGTAAAGGGAGGGTTTACCCATAGTCACCACGCTGGGCAGACGGGTTGGTGATTGTAGTAGACGGTACCTATACCTACCTATAAAGTGCTGCCCGTTATTTGTTATCTTTACCTCCCTTAGTAACTTTCCGATACTTTTACTTTCGAATACGAATCTTTAGAGACAGGATATTTTAAATCACGCGCGCTTATTCCTAGGTACTATATTTTATACTAAGAAGTTACTTGGAAAAGATAAAATCAAAAATTACCAATAGGTATGCATATTATTTGCAAAGATATGAAAATCTATGTATGAATAACATTAAGCGAACAAAGACTAATAAAACCTTTACAACTGCTGCAACTAATAAAATGAAAATTAAATTACAAATTCAATGCATAACACTGCATAGTGATGTCCAGCGTCTAAAATAAATATCGATAAATATCTCTAGGTCCGCGTTTTGGCATGTCATCGATGCGATAGCGATCATGCGCGAGTGGCGCCAAAAACGGCGCGCAATGAGGTCACTATGGATTAGTATGGATACGCGCCAAGTGCATACGATTACGAGTCATGTCATGGATCGTCGCAGCAACACTGTCATATTAAATGTTTCCAACGATCATCAGGTCTTAGTCTCCACTGCTAGAGCACGACACTCTCTGTACTACCAGAGCCATACTTGGCCAGAGCAGCTAGTCTTGGCCTACACTCTCCTCGCTGGCCAGATTGCCTAAGTTTCTACGACATCCACGAAAGGACTTGGAGTGACCTTATTCTTCTCTGCCGGAAACCACACGGCAAACCGACCGTATTATAAAAGTTTAATCGCATTTTAACCCAATAAACGTGGTGGTGAAAGATTCATCGTTCACAGAATTTAAAACTTACACAGTCATCCTTTAATTTAGCGCTTTCAAAAAAAAAATACATGAGAGAGTTTAAAAACCGCATCATTTAATTAAGATCCACGCACACATGTATATTAAAAATAACTACAATTAAACTTTTATACTTGCTGTATCGGTTTTAGCGTGCCTACCTATTGAAATGCCGTCTTAAATCTTATCACATCACCGTCTGTAAATCTGATAATATGTCTGAACACAAACAAGGAATATTGGTCATGCAACTCATGCAACTAACGCACAAAGGGCATTCGAATAACACGAAAATACGACGCGTAATCACAAGTACAAAAGAGAAACGTTATTGCACGATAATTCTCTTTGTGTAATTGTTTAGCGGAACCAACGTGATTTATGTAAACCAGAGAAATTATTATAAACACAACTCTCGGATATTTCAAACAGAATGGCTCTAATCCAAAACAAACTTAGCTAACGTTATTAATGTAAAACTCTTCTCTTCTGATTTCGTTGACAATGCAATAATACGTGTTGTTGTACTTTCATCGGATTTAGAAATGAATAGTTCAGTATTAAGTACTTCAGTGGCACGCGGCCAAAGAACGGTGGCGCCAGAAGCGAGTGCATTAGATATAGGAGGCATGTAATGTGAAACGTGAAATAAAACTTGTAATGATTAATGCGACACTACTGCGCTGAATCCGGTTATAAACTTAATAAAATAAATTGCTCTTGCTCTTTGTGTCCAGACTTCACACTATACACATTTTGCAACGTTCCCAATAAAATTTGTTGCTTTCATCTTAAACAGATGGTAACCTGTATAAAAAACATGTAAGCGTACAGCTTTAAACTGTAAGATTTTGTCAATAAGCTAATGTGCTTTGCAAATTTCCGAAACAAAAAATTAAATAAACGAATACAATGGACTTTAAAACTTGTTCAGAAACAATTATTGCGAGTTTATGAAAAAGACAATAGTGATGGGCGTGTAGTCTTGCTAATCGTTGATCGAGACAGGCGCCGCGTCTGCATGGAATGAGGTCGACAGGCGACAAGCCAAGCGAAGCGAGACCAAGCGGTCACACCGTAATATCGATAAATAGGATAAATGGCTAATCTGAGCAATTTATTCACAGACTTTACGACTATACGAGCGTCAAACTACTGATTTCACAAAGATATTGAAAGCCTTGCTGCTACTTCGCTTACATTAATAAGTAAATGGACTTTCTATTCACATACTAAAGATTTTTAATTGGAAGTAATTACTGCTACACCTGTCTACGCAATTTATTCGTATTCGTGCGGCTTATTACCGTTTTTACGAGAAAGCAGAACAATTTCCGCTGCAATAACAATTTATAAATTCACAAGGCGAGTTTATTCGTGTGAGAATAAAATTCTCGGCGTCTCGAGCGGTCAGCGCGAACAATAACATCAACAATCGTGTTTGTAATCGATCGATTGATTAGTGTTATGGTTTTGGCGGTTTATCGACAATACATTCTCGTCACTAGCGGATGCGACGGCGCCGAAGCGCGGTGGCGCCACTCTTTCGCAAACAATGGCCGTCCTCGCCGTCATCGCTTTGGAAAACCGCCGATTGTTAATTGTTATGGTAATAATGAATTTAGCACAGATTCCATGAATTGGCCAGACTAATTAGCAAGATACACATGCGAGATAATGCAGTTACAATATGCCGTCCGCTACACTACAATATTCCTAACTAGAAGATACTACGAGAAGAGACACTGCTGAGATTGCAACTACAAAATCATTAAAAGTAAAATCCATAATTTTTATTGGATCACAAATAAATACATCAAATTTAATAAAAGACAGAAGGCCACATTTCTAGGTAATATTTAAAATCAAAGGACTGTCACACCGTCACACGCCATATGTGTCTCTTTCGATAAAGCCAAGTTCGTAGCACACTCGATTATAAATGAATAAGACTTGCCAACAAAAGAAAGGAATAGGAAATCTAAAAAAAGTTACAATCTAGATGGAACTTAGCAGAGTCAGACATGAAGGTTAAAACTATAATAAAGGGGGTCAATAAACACAATGAATAAGAACCTCGGTCAGTATTCAACACAAGGTGAAAAGGACATCGCATTATCACGCAGTATCTAACAAAAGGCCGATAGAATCGCCGTGACAGATAAAACTACAGACAGACTAATATAGGATAGCATGCAATTTGTTATCAATAATATTCAAAATAAAAATGATTACCAAGACTACTTCTAGATTAAAAGTCGTCGCATCTAAATTCACCTCGAAGAACATTTTCTTTTAAGTACGTTTGTATTTGTTTCGACTTTGCAATTAGTCACAAAAAATTACATGACACCTACTTAAAAATGCGTTATTTAAGTCGCTGAAAATATATCAATTTTAAAGTTCTCACCAAGTTCCTCCAACAATTTGATATTGATACACGTACGTCCATTACTGGAACTGAAACTGGATATCTCGGAACTTTCTTTTGACATACCTGCAACAAAAATACATAAAGTTAGCTCAAAATTAGTCGTTTTAAGTTACATCAGTAAAAATAACATTTAAGAAGCCATTTTAGTTGTACAGACTCAAAAGTATGATCTTACAATATTTGTTTACAACAATTCTGAATTACCACATCTTGAAACAAGTCACATATGGTTTGGTTAACTCATGATTACTTTAATATTTACTCAGATTGTGAAACACATGTTGGTAATTCAGATGCAATTCAAGGCATAGCAACCAAAAGACATTAATTGTATATTCAAAATCTTAGACCAGGAGATCAATTTTTTACTTTCATGTGTATGAAAATCTTTATCTTCTGTGTCACATTTTTTTCCAATTATAAACCACTGTAACGCTGAGATCTTACTGAAATTAATTTCACAAATAGAAAAAAAATATGCAAAAAACCGATTGTAACGAATTGTATGTCATTGTATGACGGAACGTTAATTGAATGGACGACGTACTTACAGTGCCATCCAAAGATTTAGAAGATACAAGTCCCATATCTCTGGAAGATACCTACTATCCTTCGTGTATGACATTTTGACACTTCTGTCAATAATTAAAAAAGAGAAGAAATAAAGATGGGATCTAAAAAACTCGTATCCAGAGTATTCCAGCGCCGTAAATTATAAAAATGGATTTCATCGAACTCCAGACATGACGCCAGCCTTTAACTACCGAAAATTTTAAAACCCGTCCAGACGCAGGATTGTCTGTTTATTATGCCAAGCCATATAATATAAAACTTATAAACAATGCCCCGATTTACACGCTACTGTTTGGTATAAATAAACAACTTTGGAGTACCATCAGCAGTGAAGTGACTTGAGTCACGTCCGTCATTCTAATACGTATCGTGTTCAAACAATACGCACTGCTGATTATTTAGATATGATTTTATTAGGATGGTCAGACAATATTCTAGTTGAATTGAATAGTTCTAATAAAGTATCTCGTTTAGCTCCGCTAAATAAGATATGATAATAAATTTTATTATAGGTATGCTAGTTTCATCTAAAGGCATTACAACTTTGTAAAACCTTATATCTTGCAAATGTTAAAGTATAGATTGATTATTCAGTAGGCTTGTTAAGTCTTCGATTTAAATTGATTAAAAATCTCACCTAGAAAAATATTACTATCACAACATTTCTTCTTCTAATTTCAATTGAATTTTTTGGACGATTACTGCAATAAATCTTAAATCGGCAGATACGATATGAACTTATTCGCTTTGATTAAAAACCATTACAAGTGCAATTTTCAATTTCACATTCGGCAACCCGTTCCGGATACCAGTTCCAAAATCACAGTTACCACGTATTATTTACTGAACGCACTAACGGTACCGAACCTTTTCAGTTTACGTTCACATCTGTCACCGATGGCTGCTTCTTTCCACGTCCAATTAGTTCAGACCCTCAATGGTCTTCTATCACTCAATGATTTAGGTTAGAAAAGACACACGTTGCAGGTCTGATTATATTAGTCGTCAGTTGTTTTAAAGTTAACCCTCGTCGGCGCTGCTCTTTTCTAGAATGTTCTAATTTTAAGGAGATATCCCTCGAAGATTATAAATACAAACATGACTTTAAAATAGATTTATGAAATTTTAGGGCTTAAGTTTGATCAGTATGGATTTATCAATTTTGACTCTAAAGAAAGAGACATGGAAAGCACTCCACGGATAAGAGCCTAGCTCTTAAATATAAGAAGAGAGGATATCGATCTGATGTTTAAATTACATATTCCATTATTATATTATAAGCGTGGTGAATATAATAATTACAAATCCTCCCTTTATTTGGAGAAACCTTTATAGTCCAGTAGTGGAATAAGCTAATAAATAAGATTGAGAAGTAGATAAAATTTCAAAATTTACATTTCAAATACATCAAAAACATTGCCAGTATTGTTATTATTAGTATAGTCTGTGTAGTCATGTATAAATTAATCCTGACTAAGGAGGAATGAGTCAGACCTAGACAGCATATTACAGGGCAAATTGAGCCCATTGCATCATCCTCGCATTTTAAAACTTCCTGATGTCAAGGCAATGTGAAATATTAAATGTGATCCTGACTAGTCCCACAACATTTTTAAATAAACGTTAATTAGTAAAGGTAACTAGGTAAGATATACTTTTGATGGAATGAAAACCATCAGTAGTAAAGCTTAAATAAATGAATACTTACAAATTTTTAAGAAAGATTTGGTTTGGATAATCATTTTCTGAAGTATTTTCAATAGTCTTCCAAAAAAATGTTATTAATTCTTCGCGATCTGTTTTTTATGTATGTTCACTGATTATTCGACGTTGCCTAGACCGATTTGAAAATTCTTCCTTTGTTTGAAAGAGTATACTTCCGAGGTGGTTCCGTAGAAATTTATCAAAATCGGTACTTTGGGGGTAAGTCGGATTTTAGTTCTGAAAAAAAATATTTTAAAAATATGTGAACTCTACACACAAGAATATAATAAGAATAGGACTCTTGTAATAAGGACAATTGAAGAAGTTTTATACAACTTCATGTAGACAATTTGTTAATATCATAAAATTTTAAAGCCATAGCCATAAAACTAGATAGGTAGATTTAATAGCTTGTTAAGTGAATATTGCTTACAATTTCAGCTTGACACGTAATCGCACCGCAAACCACAACTACTGACAACCTCGACCCACCCATTTCGCGCCTAACCTTGCGACCTAAATTACTTTAGCAGTGTATTTGTTTGACGTATTGTTTGTTTTATCATCGCTACTGTTGTTATTATAGTAACCACCGTGTTTGTTTAAATATAATTCTGTGGTTTAATCATTACACAAAATATTAACTATAAATAAAGTTAAAACAGACAAACAACAACTATTGACGGTATCATTAATAGCAATTTAATAAATTTGATGAATTTATAATAGATACAAGTTTTACGAAAGATTTCCCACAGTTAGAAATATGGACATGCGATTAATCAATTAACAAAACGCTTGTTCGCAGCGGTCGTGGCGTCGCTCATGGCACCCACGCAGCCAATGGTGACACGAAAACAATAGACGCAAACTAGAAAATTACGAGTAATATAAAAAGCGAATATATTAAAGCTATAATTAATAAATTAAGAGTGCAAGCCGCGGGAAAAATAGTGGCGGCGTAAGTGCGGCGCCGGCGCCAGAGACGGCAAGGATAAACCTTGCACGCACGCCGGCAGGCAACAGGAAATGATGCACAAGCAACTATAAACCGTAATGCAACAAAATAAGATTCTAATTCTAATATTAATTCTAGCAAATACACCGTTTTTACACAAAACGCGGATTCTGAATGCGCTCATGCGACCGTAGCAAGTCATTACGATACTTGAAAGCGATGCTATAAAAACAAACCAAAGTACGCTTTAATCCTTTACCATAAAGTTGGTATCAGAATCGATTGCTTCATCAGAAATTCATTCTGTCCTTTTCGGTAATCGTACGAAAGAGCAGGAGAGCATTCGTAAAAACTATATCCGCGAACGCAACGGTCCCGTTCATTTTGACACGTTACACGCTGCTAGTAAGGTGATAAATATCTGGATCGGACAGATGCCCGCGTCAGCGCGTAAATTCAATTTAATGCAGCTCAGAGCGACAACGCGGAAGGCGGACTGGTTGGAGATATAACACAAGCGTGAGAGAACCGAGTTCTCAGCGCCGGAATCATGTGGACAGACCACTTGAGAAGCTTAACGATAAATAAATACGGCGGACAATGATCACTTAAAACAACTTACATCTATTAACAAAATAAACATACTTCCGAAGCACAATCTGATTGTCCTGAGAAATTCTTAAGAACAAGATACGAGTACACTTAGAGAATGTGTATGAAACGCGTATGTAGGTACAGTTATTTATATCCGCAGCAGGTGCGTTTGAAAGAGTAAAAACATAAATTCCGATTCGATAACAGATGTTAGCCAGCCGCCAACCATACTTGAGTAAGAAACCGTGAACATTATTTGGAGCATAACGTTTTATGTAACCAAAAATAATTCACGAAGCGGTGGCTCTTACAACGGATGAAAAAATCTCTGGTAGTATTAAAGGTAAAACAAATAAGCGCCTGAGGCGAACTTATCCAAATAAAAACCCGGTCTTAATCTACAGACCGACCGACACACCGAGACTCTTTTAAGTATTGGCCGTGTTTTATTATCTCAAGTCCCGGGCCGCTATCTTTGGAAGTCGTCCCGCTGCCACAAAAACTTCAACTCTTATCAAACGACACGAACCTCAACTTAAGGCGGTCCCTATTTTTACTTCTCCGCCGTCTCCGCCGATGCTTTTAACCGTATCTGAGTTTTCAACCCCCGAGAGATTTATAACCACTCGGATCAATTTAGGGATCGCCGGAAATCTACGTTATGTAACGGAAACCTGCCAGAATTACAGATAGGTAATATTAGACCATAAAAGCTGAGGGACACTGCAATCGAGAGGCACTCAAAGATAATTGAAACGGAGGGCGTAAATCTCAAGTGTTTAGGAATGAGAGAAGTCTCTAATAGAATCCTTTTAAGCTAGCTTGAAGCAACATTTACTCCATGATAAGATACATCAAAAAGGAAAGCGACCAGAAATGAAACAGGTATATTTTATAGAAATATTAAACAGAACGAAATAAAAAAATCATACGCTTACGCAGATGTCTGCAATTGGGAGCTCTTAAAGTAAATAAAGATAATAAGGCACGCTCTTGAAGTTCCATTAAGGGATAATGAGTGTCCGAGGAATGTAAAGTGACAGAGTATGATGGAGTGGCGTTAGAAATGTCGTTGACAGGTAGGCGATGACTCAACGCCAAACATAGCTCAAAAGCAGTCGACAAAATGAGACATGTTTGCTTCTGAAAAGATTAATTAAGTTAAAAAGATTTAATGCTCGGCAAGATATATTTTGAAATCGAATAAATCTAGTAACGTCGATCGCATAAAATAACAAGCTAGAGCAATTAGCGATCACCGAGTAAGGCATGGAAATCAGTGTCTAGAGTAAACGGCTGTAATTTACTTGGGCCAGCTAACGCTAGAAGTTATTAATCACTTACTTGGACACTCTAATGGCGAGTCACTGCAATTAGCTCCTCGGCCACTCGAAGCAGATTCAAAAACAATAAATAAATCTGACAAACAACCACTAGAAAGGGAAGCAAAGGTGCAGGTATATTTTTTTGTGCGTTCCTTTATAAATTGCCACCCTGGTTTGGCAAATTCGATGGGCAGGTAAATGTACCTGTTGCAACTCGTCGAGAACAAAAGGGGCTCCTAGAGGCGACGGTTGTTAATGGCAGTATGATACAGTGTGGGCGACTAAGTCAATTAGGCCATCCGCCGACGCCATTCCCGGAATGTCGCCGACAAATGAGCAGTTACGATAAGAGCATAAGGTAAGACTGTCTGGTCGTCCTTTTGCCCTTTTTGCTGCGCCTTACCTTCGCCGTTTCTGATAACGGAACCTTTTCTTAATTGATTTTCTGTGTTTTGTGACTTCTTATCGCCAAATCACATTACTGGACCCACGGTCAGCTGAGTTTATCGACAATTAACAGCCATACGTGTAATCTTACATTAGAATACACGTTTTATGTGTACCTAAATTATCCGCAAATGTTCTTAAGCCCAATAAAAATATGATAGTTTACAACGCTGTTGTGGCAATATCATAAGAACTAATAAAGTTCGCTATAAAATTTAAGTGCTAATGGTACGGCTTTGAAATTTTAACATTTCCACTCGAAGCTGTTTTCTGTGCAGCTATTTGCGTCATCAAAGCTGTCGTCGTATGGTGTACTGTCATTGTAATTGATATTCCTGTCGATACACCAGCATCCGGCGTGTAATTGATAAAATGAACAACAAATCGAGTATAGACATTTCAGTGATCAGTGAACAACAGAAGCGAACGCCAGCCGTAAAAGTCAGATAACACTGTGACTCACATACAAGTGCAAGTGCTTTCGAGTGAATCACATCCTTTATGCTTTGGACACTGCGTTGCTCCTGTATTCTGTATTCCATTACTCTTTTTGATTCTGATTTTCCAGATGCCAGCGTGGAGTAGTCACGGATTTTGTTTTGGAACAGTAATCATTGCGTTGGCTCGGATTCAAGAGCATCAGTATTTTTAATTCGTTGCTTACCAACGTAATAGAATTGTTAATTTTATCACCCATAATTGCGCTATAAGATAATCACTGCTTCAAATAATTAGATAGCGTCCGATGGCCATTCAAGACGGGATATTTAATGTTTACTGCCATAATAAAGGGGTTATAGTGACCTTTTCCGAGTGAAACTGGTAATATAGCAATTATTGATGATTAGAAACCAGTAGGCGGTGACATTATTGCACAAATCGAAGATGCAATTGGTGATTTCCCTGGCATTTGACCCGACGTTGTATTTAATTAGATATTGCCCTGAGAATATGAGAATAAAAAGATTTTCAAGTAGGCAATAAATATAAATGCATTAGTTATTTTCATCTGAAGATTATCACAATTGACTTCTAGGGTTATTAAAGTATTTTAAACTTATTTTCTGATAGACTTTAATGATCTGAAACACGCACTGCTACAAAGAATGCATAATGAACAGCTGCTAGCCTATTTAATTTTATTATGATAGGTCTCAGGGCAATAATTACAGTGGCGGTACATAATGGCACATGTTGTACAGTGAGCATGAAAATGGTCGTTGAAGAGAGAACGAGTTTCAACGTGGTTCTGCATAAATCCATGTGTAACAAGAACAGCATTTTTTAACTTGATCCATCGCTTGTCACCTTGATGATCATACAATTTTATTTTTCTTGATAATTTCTTTTTTGAGATCTTGCAAAAAAGTTTATTTCATAAAAGGTTATAACTACATTTCTTGATTAACAAAGTTTATATAAGTATGATATTTATCAGAGGAAACTTTAACATTTTTATAGAGGTGTTTGGGTGTAAGGTGTTTTCATAGTGCCTACAAGTACATAAAGTAATAACGATTTATAAAAAAAAGCATTCGACCTACTACAGTAGCAGCTGTACACGCAACTGAAATATCTCACTTGAATAAACATATCGCAACTAATTTGAGTAGCGACAAAAGCCAAATAAGCCGGCTGTTTGCAAACATTAGGCTCTATACTCTATTCACAGCCGCATTACCATAATGTGTTATGCTAATGCGCAAATGCCACTTGGGCAAACACCACTAGCTAAAATAAAAGTACAACAGATGCCAAACCATGCAGAGGGCAACAACAAAGTTGCCTGAGTAATATTTCTAAAGAATTTTAGTGATTCTTTCTTTTCTTCTTGGCACGGTCTTGGATTTGTAACCCCATGCTAGCCACTCAAACAACCACGGTGAAAAGACCCGTAAATCTAAAGGAGATAATAATAATATTTATTTGCCATTCGATACTAACCCTAGTCAAATATGCTAAAGACTCTAAATTACAATGAAGCAATAATGATTAGGATGCAACTGGTAATGCTCTAGATGAGATGATATGCATGTACGTAGACCTTCTTTCTACATTTGTAGGAAACAATCATAAATAGAAAGAATGATCTGCCATTGATTGGTACTGTTACATGCGTCGAAAGCGGTCATGAATTTCCTAGGAGTTTTGTCCGCTGATTTGCGTCCATAAAATACCATCTTTGATGACTTTCTCTTAAGTTGTGACTGTTTTACTCTCCAGTGCACTTATCTGGTGCCTTAAGTATACAAATATAATGTCAGTCGATTCGTTTCTTCGATAACAATAAGAAAAAATCCTTGCGTGAACATCTTAACTCCTGTTCTGTTTTTCTTTTGTGAGTGTGTGTATAGTGGAAAACATGGAGAAGACATATAGATAATGGACAAACATTCATTTAGCACTGAATTTATTTCATTATTGTCAATATTGATATTCCAACTCAAATGAGTTTTAAATATTCTGGCATTTCTATCAACCGTTTTTATAATTTTGTAAAATTGCAGGATAATTTTTACAAAATCAGAATCGCTGTTTCTGTAAATGTGACACTTCAGCATAAGGATGCCCTAAAATACTATATAAAATGCGAGGCCTAATAGAAAATAATTTCTCTACTCTAAAACCATTTCGACGGGAAAAAACCTACAATCTATTTTGATAAAAGTTTAATAACGTTGCAGTGTTCATAAATTCTTTCGTAAAAGGATTTATCGTCTCTTCCACCTCTACAAGTAATTCTATGACAAATACAACACTTATGGCGCCAAGACCTCCTTACAAAGCAAGGCGGCTGTCGCACAAGGTACACCGGCACGATTACATTGTCGCACAACTTAAAATGTCAGTCCGAGAGCCAAGCAAGACCCATTCATTTTGAAATCGTGTCCTTCTATTGTAACTACATTATCATTATCACTGATACTCTGATAACTAATGTTTGTTTGTGGTAATGGCATTCACGGATTGTTTGGAAATACTAGTAGCCTACCAATAGGTATTTTTTGGAATGCGATCAATGATGTGCAAAGATTCTAAGAACATAGTATTGTACTATCAAATTGTTCTCGTACTTGACTGCGTGCCCTCTTTATTGGCTATACCCAAATAGAAAAAAGTATGTAGTACTAAATCCATGTCCTTCATCTCATGTTCATTCTTTCCATGTCTTTTTTGGTCTTCATATTCCTCTGAATTTTTACTACCTATACCATTATTAAATAAAAAACAAGACGACGTTCAAATATTAAACCTGAGAACTTGGACTCATGTTATCTATAAATATTTTAATTCGTCCAGAGTGAGTCAGCGCTATTTTATTTATTCTTTGGAAGTATTGTCTCATACATCATAAAAGGAGAAAACATAATAAAAACATGTTTTCGTACGCCCTTGTGGAACTGGCCTGGGCCTTGGACATTTGGGATTGTGGTCGACGTTTTAAAAATCATGCTGTTTGATATCTTCAAATTCATTTCAAAAAATGTTATACAAAACTGTATCGGTGCTTTGAAATAATTAATTACAATTATGCTTATCAACCTTCTGTAAAGTCCTATATGGGTAAAAAAATGATGATACATATATTAGGTAACAAACTATCCTGATCCATATTTCTTTTTTTTTAAATACTCATTCGCGTTTTCTAAAAATAAGGATCTAATCCAAATTACTACTAAAGTCCGATATCGTACAAATTATATTTACAACGCCAACACGAGCTGGCGAAATAGATCCTATCTGTGGCAATGTCTGGTCTAGTTCTAGGCTTTTTAACGCTTCACCCTTTGCCGGTAACATTTCATTAGTCGTCCTACGCGTGCTTTGAACCACAGTCTGTACCTAATAACTCACTTAGAGACAGCCAATAAATTGCTTTTCTATGAAGTGTAATTAAATGAAACTTGCTATTTATTATTCTGCTAGAAATACATCTGTTCTATACATTTTATGTAGGTATTTACTCTTACATAGCATAGTAATTCCTCTCCGTTTTTCTTTTATGTCACTCTCTCAAGAAATATTTCTTTGTGTTTCTAATAGATCATCTTTTACATTGATTTTATCTATGTTTTTTATTTTGCCTGGAATTGCCCGTGTCAGTCTCGTCTCTTCTTCGTACCAATCAACATTTAGCCTTAGCAGCTGTGTGCACAAAACTACAATGGCGGAAGAGCGCAAGTCGCCTTCGTTTGTGCACTCGAGTGGGCGAGGCGCCACCACACCGCAGCCGCAGACGACTATCTGCATTCATTACGAAAATTGTTCAGTGTTTAGTGCTAATGTCATTAGTCCAGTCACGCCACCGCCGCCAATGCCGCCATGTTTGGTACATGCTGTCGACATGCCTTGTTTTAATTGTATGACAAATGGATAAACGTATAGATGGCTCTTTGAGCCTGTCCAGTCAAAGCTGTGGTAATGTTTAAGAAGGGTTATGAGTAGAACGCACTGAATGACTATTGGATATTCGGAAATAATGGTAAACATTTGCTAACAAATCGCAATGTATCTACGGAGGTAAGGATAAGTAAAAAACTCGAATCTATTTCCACTAATAGCTAAACGAGGCAAAACAAGATTACAAAGCGTAAGCGACGAAGTATAAAAAAAAAATAAGAATGGTAGGGCGATATAGTAAAATAGAACAGGGTAAAAGCAAGATGAAAACTTATCATTATTAATAAATAGATAAAACAAAGTGGAAGAGGTTGATATTATGGTAAATATGGATGAACAAGACATCGTTTTTGATAGGCTTTTCATATTGCAAATTTCTCGTCTTTCTTTGCATAATTATACAATTTAAATTATGTTTAGAACCGTGTGAACGATTCTCTACAAACCAGTATTGTACATAATGAGATTTTTATCTAAAATAGAAATACTGTATTCTAAATAGCATATTGGTGTTAAAACAGGTTTTTAAGTTTAAGTTCACATGGGATATCGTAAATTAATGGCGATCTATTTTCCAAGGACGGTGAATGCCACCAATATAATATGTCCAATTCAGATGTAGATCTAGCAAAATTTACATAGTCTGATAATATTAGCATATAAAAGCTAGACAAAATATACGCTCATTTTTTGTGTTCTTCTTTCGAGATGTCCTAATCCTTGTCTTTCTGATTCATTTACATAATCAACCAATTTGTTATTTAGTTCATTATTTTGTCAAACAATTTATAAGGTAAAAACAAATATAACTTTGTACAAATTAATATCCTGTGGATTGCACAAAAAGGTTTCAAAAGTATGCATTTCTGCTAAACCATTATTTAGATGCAAAAATGTTCTTAAAAAAGGTATAAAGCCGCACAGGTTGGCAATGATAATGAAGTAAAGAAAACTATGTTTGACATAAAAATCGACGCCTTAGCTCAGCTAACCACAAGGATTACAAGTCAATTAATTTTACTAGCCTAGTTCACGTAGGCGTTAATTTTAAAGGTGTTAAAAATTGGCAAAACACAGGCTATAAAACAATTTTTTTTTCGAAGAGAAAGCTAATCTTTTCTTTCTTTTAAAGGTTTAACAATAATACAATGAAGTAAATGACGAATGGCAGGTGACGTTTCTATTGCAATATTCCGGCATCAGTCCATCAAAATCTGTTTCCATAACCTATAGACCTTTCCCTTTTTCTTGCAAAAGATCTTTCTCCTGCCAAAACTTATTCCAAGTGTACACCTTTCATAGGTATATCCAGGAATGGGTTTTGGCGGGAGAGACATAACATCAACTTTTCTTAAGGGTCTCTATGTTATAATATTCAAATGAACGTGAGATAACTAAATATTTAAAACATAGATATGTAATATTTGGACCTCTAATGTGTTGGATCTATCCCCTCGCAAAAGGACCGGGGTAGAAATACCCGGAATCACATACAATAAAGTAGGCAATTACAAAGAAACTGGCATTTAGCAAGGATTTTAGGGAGAGTTATAAATGAAAAGCACACCAAGATATAGTACAGAAAACAGCAGGTCTAATAATGCTTCTGCACCTTTGCATAGTAGTAAAATTGCAATAAATTCTGCATCTCAATGCGTTGTCGGTACGCAACTTTGTTGAAAACCAGCCATACTCGAAGAAAGGCATTCTAAATGTTCGCAACCGCTTACATCAGCGATTCGATTGAAAGATTAAAGTCAGACAAAAACAAAACGAGATGCCAGAATGTGAAATGATGATTTTAAACTCGATTTTAAATCACTCAGTATCATCATTAGTGTATGAGACGACTCGATTAAAATTCGAGCGGAGTAATCATCGAATGTTTTGGCCTTTTACGGCCCAAATGAATTCAGAGGTTCAGCATTATTGGTCATGTTTGGTCAGAGGATTTCGAGGAGTAGACTGTCCATCTAAATGATGGTATGATTTCAATTGAAATTTAAGCAATGAAATTTCAATATCATTATCATATAAATATACCTAGGTACTGTCAAGTTAACTATTATTTATAATAATCAACATAAGATGTAGAAATACAGAAGCTACAATTATTTTTGTTTATTACAGGATGTATTTATAATTATATCGTATTAATTCGGAAATAGCGATTCAATTCCTCTTTCACAAGTATTTAAATAAAACTTCAAAATCAATTCCATACCGTCCAACTGATACAGCTTCTGAATAGACCAAAACAAACTCACTGTCGCGAATGACGTCACAATCGCCTGTGAAGAGATGCTTCTATCAAGAACTGTTGGACCACCCACAGTTGAAATAATAAATATATATCACGAACTACGTTTCGTTGAACACGATACTTCCGTGCAACCGCTCGTGAAACATTTACGTGAATAACATTCTCAGTAAATTGTGAGAATCATTTCGTTTATCGTAATTTTTCAGAAATGAAAAATGATGGATCTAGTACTTTACCCTGCGGTATTCCAAGTAATTCATTTTTATTTTATTCAGCAATAAATAATAAATATCAAGTCAATACTGTTGAATAAACATCAACGATAAGATCAGAGTGGAAAATGCTTCCTACCTTCTTCAAAAGTATTACACAAGGATGGAATATTTCAATGTTAGATCGTTTAACTATATTATATCTGCTTGCATTTCTATTTTCTATAGATATGTTACAGTATTATAGTCCTGGCACCATCACTATTAGGAGTTTTAAGAATTTTCGCAACGATTATTGTTACGCATGTTTCCGTTACTAACAGTAAGTAAGATTTTTTAAACTGTAAAATTTATAAAACTTTGTATTTCTAGTGTCAATTTTTTTATAACTTCTTATTCAAATAACGTCGAGGAATGTATACTTACTCGTAGTCGTAGTTTTAGTTTTCTTCGTACATTCGTAAAGGGGTAAGCTTTCTGGAAAATCTTTTTTATAACACTTTTCTTGCTATTATCAGTCCACTGTATGCATTACATGAATCCAGAACTAAGTACTCATATATAGTGAATGCACCGATGTGTATGAGTCTTTACCACATTGATCAACGATTCAAATGCATTAGTGTAAAGTACACTCGTGTCGAGGTGCATAGAATTAAACGTTGGTGCCATGACATTATTTTTTATCGCCTTGCAATGGAGGCCGTCGAATGTACCAATTGTAAAGTAGCTCTTGCTAAACGTAAGTACGTTAAGACATCTAATTTCAATACGAGATTAGAGTCATTTTGTCATTTATCTGGCGCATTTGCAAGTTATTTGAGTCGCAAAGCTTTTCTATTCACTAAAAGGCTTCATAAGTTAGCAGATTAGTCTCTTAGCTTACACCTTGTACAAAGATCTCGATTCAGATACTGGATTATTTACTCTTTTGCTTCCACCTACAGGTTTGTCAAGTTGCTTCCTACAGGTTCGCATAATTCAGAATTTCTGAATATTACCAATATAACAAGGTCCGTTCGCTAATAGTAAAATAGACTGTAACAGTATTGCTATTTTTTTATTACTTTAAACTTTTTTTGATATACACATGCATTTTAACTCCTTTAAAAAGCAACTCGTCTAAGTTGCAAGTACTCTCAAATGTTATTTTGACTAATAGTCCCCTATGTTATTAAGTCTAACAGTTGTAAGTGGCAATATTATTTTCAGAACAACTACTTTAAAACTTTAACAGTTGATGAAGATTTCTTTAAATTTTATACGTATAATAACCTCCATAATTATCTTACCTACTTATCTCATCCTTTGGGGTTAGCATATCACACTTTTCTGACGTGTATATACTGCTTGTATTCATATGTTATATTGAATACTAGCTGAAGCCCGCGACTTCGTTCGCGTGGACTTTATGTCTCTGGAAAATGCTCATTAGGCTGAACAACTTTTATTAAGGCGGCATTTTTATATCTCTTATAGTTTAGCTGGACCATTATGGTTCTGCATCAGGCGTTCCATTTTCCAAAATCATTTATACCCTATATGTTGCCCAGGCTTAATAGCTATATAACAAAAAAAGTTTCATTCGAATCCGTCCAGTATTTCCGGAGATTAGCGTGTACAAACAGACAAACAGACATACAGACAAACAGACAAACAGACAAACAGACAAACAGACAGACATTTTTTTTTAAATTCTTACTCTATTACTACGTCTCCATCGCCCCCAATATTTTTTTTGGAAATATATTTAATGTACAGACACACTTTTTTTACTGTTTTATTATATGTATAGATATATGATAAGAAAACCCCCAGTGGTGTTCAACACATTCCAGCTTTTAAGGTTAGTACCTATACCGTTATATTTAATAGGTCCTATGTGGCCGGGTGTGACATAAATATTTTATTGCCTCAGGCTAGCGGCTTGTCTGTCCAGTCTTCAAGTGCCTACATACGCTCAGACAAGTGTACAGCCCGTGCATACATAGAGGCTGTTTAGCAAGTGCATTGCAAAACTGCGTGACGGCCATGATATCTTCATTCTACGCTAATATTATTTTTATAGTTGATTTTAACTAATATATATGATCATCAAGTCTTTTTGTCTCCACTACGTGACCACAACCCTCTGTACTACTAGAGCCATACTTGGCGAGAGCAGCCAGAGGACTTAGCCTTATTCTTCTCGCTTGGAGGTCTCACCGATGTTAAAAAGCTTTGTTGTGCTTGTATTCCCTAAGTCGCCTTCTACGACATCAACGGCAGGACTTGGAGTGGCCCTATTCTACTCTGCCGGAAACTACAAGATGCTATGATCCTAATAACTGCTCTTAATAGCTTTGATAAAGAAAGCCCAAGTTATAATGATATTATATGTTATACTATAACACTCATAATACGACAGCGGGTTGCAGAAGAGGCACGCCCTTATGTATTTTGCAAGGTACTAACTTTAATAGTAATGGAGCAGGTGCATTTACCATAATCGTAAATATTTCAGCCAATAGGTAGTACATTGACCAACCGTTTGTTAATGTTCTCGTTAGTTTCACGTTGAGTAGTCAGGAAGAGAAACTTGGTGTATTCATTGCTGCGGGGGCCAGTTGCAGAGATACGTTAGCTTGGTTCTAACTCAAAAACCTACATGAATTCGACGCAGTGCTCTGAATAATATCAGTGATTAGGAAGATAATTAAATAGTTTACGTTACAAAAGGGGATAAGACAAGCTGAAGACACGTCAAAAATAAATTGTTAAGTACTGTTATTAGAATAAAACGTCACAAAATAATGTCCATTGTCTATGATTAGATTTATTATTATGGAAAACTGATATTAATAGCGCCATTTGTCTTGAAGAAAATATGACGTCATTAGTTGAAAACTTCCTTATTTAAGCATTGGGTGACAAAATATGCTGAAGAAGAGAAAGAAAAACAGCTTAAATTATACGAAAATAAATGTCGTGCTTCTATTTTTTGTTATAAATATTAAAAAAATATTTATGGCCCTACATGCTTATTAGGTTTCAAATGTTACAATTAAACTAAATTAAATAAAAAACCAAAAGCATACGCATCTAAATTAATTCAGTCACGGAATAGAAAATATTTTACGTGTCATACAACATGAGGCTTCCCTTATCTATAGATATAATTAATTTAAGGGCCAGCCAACCGAAACGTCCATCCGGCTCGGCGGCGGCAATGTGAATGCCGCAAACCGCGGCGCAGGCGCCACTGGCGCCGCACTTCCTGCGCTCAGCGGAAGTTGGTTGCAACTGTCGTTAGTTACGCACTACTAGCTCATTGTTGATATCTGGTTACCTGTTTTATCACTACTGTGTTACAATTTACCCCTGCTAAGTGAAAATAATTGTATTTGATCAGGATGTCCTGTATGTTGATTTTATGCAGAATGTTGAAAGAGACTTGTAAGTAGGACTCGCTTATACGATTGCAAATGTTCTAGCATAAAATATATTTTGTCGACTTGCTTAAATATTTCATCATATAACTATACATTATATGTATTCATATGCCAATCGTTGGGTGCTTAGCCAATTTCACACGAAAGTACTAACTTAATAAAGTACCAAACGAACACACAAACCTCAACAAGTACTACTTTATGGTCAGTCGCAAGCCCCAAAGACACTTCGCAAAATTGACGACTTTTAACCCTCAATCGACACATCTACGATCTGCACCGGTGGTTATTAAAAAACGTAAAACGATGTTTTTTGTTCTGTTATGTCATCATGTCTAAGTTTGTAAGTATGTATGTGTAAAACATATGTAATACATACTATAAAGCCTGTTTCCCATGGGGGTTGGTATTGGCAGAGAGCCAGAGGCTAAGGATTTTCCTTTGTTGCGATCCTTGCAAACTCTTTTATGCTACGTCACCGATGTTTTTGTTTTTTTTTCATGTGTGTACGTGGCCGATACTGGTCTCATATTTTTTAGACTGCTGGATTTTTTACTTGTCACTCATTATTCTTTTTGTGCATCCTATCCGGTTGGGCATAGTAAATCCAAATTAAATCATGTGATGTTATTGGAACCCACGCTTCTAATGTTTTTGTCATTTATTCTATTTGGGTGTCTATTAGAATACAGATTTTTTTGACATCGAATTTCATTTCCCATAAAACTATTCCACGATTTTTAATACATTTTTTTCTTAATACAACGAATAGTTTATCATCACAGTTTCATAATATAACAACATTTAAAAAATATATATATTTTAAAATGGTTTTCTTTTATAGAAAAACGGTATCGAACTAACATTTCATATAAAATATTAAGTTATCGATAAAACTGTTCATAAAAACATGTTTGAATATGTAACGGTATACATAATAACTCGCTTCGCTCGCTCGGCTCGTGCGTGTGTTAGTCGCAGTTCTAACAGTACCTAACCTATAGGATTGCCCTAACCTAGGAAAATGGATAGAAGTGTCTTAGCACTCGCCGGCCGCTGCCGCGGCACGATAAAATATGAAAAGAAATAACGATAGACTGAGTTTGTCAATAACGAATAATCGAGTAAATGAAATTTCGATGTCAACAGATTTTAGGATTTGTTCAATATTGTATTAAAAGGTTTGCGAATAGTTTTATGGGGAATAAAAATCGTTGAAGTTAATTGCGAGAAAGTGATGGGTTCCCATTCTATTTATTAATTTAGTTGTTATAGTTATTTTTCATTACATGATTTAATTCAGATAATAATCCGAGCATGGTAATGCTGTTAAAAATCAATAATTGGGCATAGTAAACTGAAAACATCCATGTTTCAATCAAAAGTCAAAACAAGAAACATTCTTGGCAACCTGAAACTGTTTTTTATTCCCTAAAACAAATCACAGTCACCTTTCTTTCAAGAAGCTTTTAGAAAAGCACGTTATGCATACAGTTTCGTGGAAATGGTCTCGTTTATTTTCGTGATCTCCGTTGCATGACGCATCCGTGGTCATGCATACGCATGCGTACAATAACCTATTAAAACAATACAATCGAGATAAGAGAAAAAACAAGGTACGAGTCATCACGTTCGGCGTCGCAGACGCATCAGAAAGGCTTTCAAACACTTTGAGGGACGCTCGACTAGACAAAGTACAAGTAACAACTATATGTACGTACATACATTAACTACCTACACGCAAGTGTCCGGAGAAGGGTTAAAGTGTATTTGATGGAATGGAAATGTTATTTCAAAGCATGCCGTAATTTGTATTTAAAGATATTTTCGAAATTTGTGGTATTTTCGAAAGGGTACGAAAATTCGTTACTTAGTCCCTCAGCCCTCACAAAAAACTTGTAAGCTCATATTTTGAATACCGTTTCATATTTTTTTAACAGGTGTACGCTACATCTGTCATCGTCTATAGTCAAACGCTACATAATGGACTAGGGCGATAAAAAAACGAAAGCGATACAAGAGGCAACCCCCTTTTAGTTTCACTTCCACTGTTCTACAAAAATGTACTTTATACATGCTGAAACAAGGTTGTAAATGGATAGTAGTTGGTGCGTGTCATTGTCGGTGTCGATGCCAGCTAGTTGGCGCCAGACAACTGTTAAGCCGACTGTACCCCCCTTGTCTATTAACCATGAAAAAATATCAGTAGTAATTATCGTCTGACATGCGATGCTAATGACGTCACACAGCCAAAAAAACCTATGACTATGATAGCGTTCGTACAAGTGCCAATAATCAAGGCGTAAGTAGTAAGTATATTACTTACATCATTGATTAGATGATCCAAATTTTAGAAGAATTAGAGAATACATCTTAAGCCCGCGTGAAAGCTTTTACTAGTTGACTAACTTAGGAGATTCCGTTCTGTATGTAATACTTCTAGGTATTCATTCTGTGCCCGAGCTGTAGGTGTAGTACTAAATAAATATGTATGTGAACTAAGGCTTTCTTAATCATCGCCCAGGGTGCGTACAATTGCCTCCGCAAATAAAGTGGCTTCATGCTTAGCGGGCGCAAAACACCACTTTTTGGCCCCCAACCTAAAGACATATGTGATGTGCATGATAAGTTGAATATTATCAAGACCTACTTTTCGAAAATTTAAAAAAATTACTTAAAGTATCCTTGGGGTTTATCCTATAAAATAATACGTTAGTCGTATTATAGTGACGTCCTATTTCTAAGTCACAACAAATAACATTTTATCATCATACGTTAGTGCTCAATGTTGCTTGACACTGAGATGCGGATACGCAGTAACGCCGTCATGCAAACCGCTTCTGGAGTAACCCCCCCTTACCGAAAATTGACAAATTTTATACAGTTTTTGCACTTTCTCTAAAAGAATTTGCTTTCAAGTTCGTAAAACTTGTCTATTGCATTTAAGTGGACGATGACGTCAATGTAGATCACCTCATCTCGATGTTTTAGTCACGATCACGTGTAAAGTAATAATATGCGTGAATCAATTCCTAGAAAGTTTTCTATCTTATCGGCCGAGGAATGAGATCGATAGTCAGCTCCATTTTAGCCCCTTTGTCTCTTTCTATATGTATAATCCTTTGTGTTATTTAACACAAAGGATTATATCAAGCAAACAGTTTACTACCTTTATATTGTTTAAAAAGTTAGAATTCTGAATTGAGTTGAGTACCTTCTTAACTATTTTGTACTTACAAAACGTCTTATCTTTATTCCGACTCAAAATCAACTGATCTTATAAAGGATTTTACTATAAAGGAAAAAAGTTAAACTAGGATGTTTGATAAAACTTCAGTAAGTTTTTACTTGAAATCTTAGACCATTTAACACTTCAATAAGTTTTTGGTTGAAATGTTACACAATTCAACAAACGTTGAAATATAAAAAAGGTACTAAGTAGGCTCTTAGAAGCTTTTAAAAAGCCTAAGTTACAATAAACGCATGCAACGTCTTTGGGCCCAGTCTTACGAAATCGAAATCCTAAATCTGGTGAATGCTTATCAATACATCGCAGTCAAAATAGTCCCCTCACAACCCAACTACCCATAATTAAGTGGATACAGGAGCACAAAAACGCAGCACATGTGCGCGTCGGGACTTCGGGAGTCGGGACTGAGACGGCGCCGGTGACGCAACGGTATTCCAGATTCAAAACCGACTAAAGCGACCGAGGCTCGCATTTTAGGGTTAATCGTTTGAATTTGGAACGCTCTTTTTTTAAGAATGCACATTTATTTACATTACAAATGCATAGAATTCGATAAAAAAGATTTTGGTTTTGTTTTGATCTTCAGATGAGTCTGATTAGTAAAAGGGTCAAGTATTATAAGAAAAGACAAACGTTTTAGGCCATATCAGTAGATAACCTATTATCTTAAAGATATATTTATATTTCAATGAACGTTACAATAAAGGTGAGATCTACAAACTACATTAGGTAGAGTTATTGTGTATGTTTCAGGTATAATAAAACCATAGTATAATAATTGTAATAAAGTAATTCTATATTAGTACTAGTAGTTCGCCGCGAACTTAGACTCGCGATTATTATTTTCGTTTTTATTGATTATACTTACTCGTATGTGCAGTGCAGGCAATGCATTATAATATTTATAATATTATGTCTGATTTCGACTTTTCTAACACAATTCAGTTCACTAAGTAACACCTAGATGGCGCTATCCAAAGTAAGAACGCACTATGGTTTTGTTTGCTACGTAATCGCGGAAATTTTATTAATATTTCAAAAATTGCCCAACGAACTTGAAAATTCTATTGATATTTACTACATGATTACCGAATTTCAAATTCAAAATTGGACCATCATCGGTTCGGCAGTTACCTATAGCGGTAGGTACAATCAATGTTTTTTCACCCCAATTCGATTTAGAGAAAATTCAAGAGTAAAACCTTAATTAGTTTAGTTTGTTTTATAACAGAAAACAAAACAATAATAAATATACTTAACAAATATGTTAAATTAAAAAAAAAGTACCAATATCATAATTAATTTTAGTGGTCGAAATCAAATAATTTGGATGAAGCCAGTTTATTACAGCTTCCTGGTTCCAAGTGAAGTGCAGAAGAAGCAGCAACAAACTGCACCACAACAATAGTCGCAGGCTTTCGAATAAATAAATAAATACCTAGGTATATAGGGACAAATTACATTGATTGAGCTAGCCCGAAAGAAAGTTCGAGACTTGTATTACGTGATACTTACTCTACGATACTAAATTTTATAACAAATACATAGATATAGATAATCATCCAAGACCCAGGACAATAATTTGAAAAAGGCCATTTTGTAACTTGCCCTGACCGGGGTTCGTACCCGGGTCCTGGGTGGCGTACTAGCTTGGCACGGAGGTTATCGTTTTGTCTGTGACTTACTGCTAGGCGTATTTTAAGTACCTATAGTACCTACTAAGAAGTGAAATTCGAATGACATAGTTAACGACAGTATAGTTTTCGAGATTATCGCAAGCAGATAAATAGAGAAATACATTGCGCATTGTCTGTGAATGTTTTGAGATTATCTAGAAACCCATAGAAAGTTCTGTCTAGACGGTAGACGCTATGAGAATGCAGTGGTTTATGATTATGAAGAAAACTAGCAGAACCTCAGTTTTTAGTGTCTTGCACAACCGCGCTTGGTTTATCGTGTAATTCATCATTAAAACGTCAATGCGTAATGTGAACGTAACATCCGTGATATTGTTTGAAATGAGTGTTGTGTTGTGAAAGCCACTCGCAAAAACTCGATGTGATACCGCAT
The DNA here is from genome assembly GCA_963555685.1 of Acrobasis consociella. NCBI lineage: Eukaryota > Metazoa > Arthropoda > Insecta > Lepidoptera > Pyralidae > Acrobasis > Acrobasis consociella. The sequence goes on from OY743118.1 coordinate 5,519,265, forward strand.
TTACACTTGCGTGTTCGCTATTCGCCTCGTCATTCGACGAAACATTCCGCGAAACATTCGCATACGAATGCCGACGCAAGCAAACTACTGTTTTTACCTCATGTACACGTCGTGTTCGCTATTCGCCTCGTCATTCGATAAAACATTCCACGAAACATTCGTGTACTGCACTGACTACACATGCGTAAGTAAACAGTGAGTTCGCTATTCGCCTCGCGGTCCGCCTCGCGATTCGCGTCTTCGTACCGCGTTAACACATTCGTGCGAATCGCGAGGCGAATAGCGAACACGAATGTGTAAATGCGGTATTACGCATTTTTCAAATGAACAAGTTTGTACTTGTAAACTGTAATCTATGATCATCACATCGAGTTTTTGCAAGTGGCTTTCACAACACAACACACTCATTTGAAACAAGGCCTTCTGATCCGTAAAGGGCCCAACGCAGACGGCAGACTATCCGTGACGCACTTTTTAGTCTGTGATAGTCTGTGAAAATAGAACCAATTGAATCATACGCAGTAACGCACACGACGCGCACCGGACTTTTTGCCCGTCGCGTCGTGTGCGTTACTGTATGTGATTCCATGGGTTCTATTTTTAACCGACTTCAAAAAAGTAGGAGGTTATCAATTCGCTTGAATGTTTTTTTTTGTATGTATGTGACGCGATATGGAAAAAAACTTATGAAAAAAATTGAAGTCGGTTGTTTTTTTTTTGTTAATTGATTATTTCAGTCTAAAAAGTGCGACACGAATTAGTCTGTCATCTGCGTTGGGCCTATCACTGATGTTTTTATTACTGTTCAGAGTGCAATCTATAATAAAGCATTTGGTAGCTTAGGTGTTATACCTGCCTGCCTACATGGGTAGAGAAATATTGGGCGAGTAGCGATACATTGCCGGTTTTAATTAAGTAGTTAATTAATTAATAATAGAAGTGGTCAATAATAGATAAACATTCAAGCTCGCGGCGTCGGATTGTCAAAACGACCACGCGCGGTCAAATTTTTGGCAATCCCACGGAAACTAACATTTCGCCGGGATAAAAAGTATTCTAAAATTCAAATGTTTGTTCAGTAATAAAACCTTTTTTTAAAGCACTATTATACCTCAATAAGTATTATTTACATTACATGTAGTGTATTAAAATGAAGATGAACCCTTTAAGTACCAATAATAATCCAGATAAAAAATATTGAACTAAAAATAAACCAATAAGGAAAATAACTAGTTACGTAACCTGTCCAGTGTAGTTAAGTTATTAAACGCTAGCGAAAACATTCGGAACAAGTCAACACGGTTAATTTAATGGGATCAGAGAGTATCACGGGTCAACCCGACCTTGTAAATTGTTATCGCGAAATATTTTGCTTGACTATCAGGCTTCTTTGGTTTGGCAATCATTGAGTAGCTCGTGTAACAAAGTCGCATTTTTTCATGTGTGTAAGTAGAAAGTAATAATTTTCAAAACTTAAAACCGTGCGTGCTGTTTCCGAATTAGTCCAGGCGGCTTATCGGAGGCCATATTTGTTGTTATGACACTTACAACCTCAAGCCACTAGTGGCAGAATTTCGAACTAAAAGCTACAATCCTACGTTAGCTATTTTGTTAAACGTAATAACACATTGCACTATCTAGCTGAACGATGTTCAGCTGTTTTACAAAACCGAGCTGTAATGCCAAACAGCTAGAGGTTTTGTCAAACAACGGATTAAATAATCCAACTGCGACATATAGACGTTTTCGAATTGATACCTCCTCCTTTTTTGATGACGGTTAAAAAGTAAAAAGAAAGCTATAGGAATTAGGAAAAATTTGACGTGCATGAGGTAACTAGGTATAATCAGAAGAATAAAATTCTTGTCCTTGAATGTTAAAAGATAGAATGAAGATTTTGAAAATGCTTGAGTATTTTTCAGGCTCTAGGAATAACATTCCTCTTTACCATAAAAATATCTTCCTATTCAGTACATATACCTACCTTTTAAGCTAAGTACCTACTTAATTACTATCGTTTTCAATCAAATCGTTCCGTCGTTAATCGTTCAATAATCTCAACATAATGAATGATTCCATTATCTTGTGTTTGTTTTGTTGATCTTTATCAAAAATGGGGAATTTTGTTAATGTTTTTGCACTAGGTGCTATACTCCATTTGGTTAGGTATATAAATAAATGTAAACAATCTAGACATGTCTTTTTATTAAAATATACACTTTATAAATCAATACCTTTGCAAATTACAAAGTAATTATGTACTTTATAATTTATAACATAATTACTTTGTTATTAGCAAAATTATTGCTTTATCAATACCTTTGCAAATTACAAAGTAATTATGTACTTTATAATTTATAACATAATTACTTTGTTATTAGCAAAATTATTGCTTTATAAAGTGTATATTTAAATTAAAAGACATGTCAAGATTGTTTACATTTAATTAAATACCTAAACCAAATGGAGTATAGATTATTATCAATTTTAAGGAAAAACTTGCAACGTTTCAAGTTTGTATACAACGTGGAAGGGATATACCCGTAATAAATCAAACCACGGGTTATACTAGATCACTATAGCATAATAAAATTATAATAACAGTCAAAAACAAAAAACAAAAACGACATCCCTATTCAAATTGCCCGGGCGGCTGCACACTGTAGTATGGAAATGAAATTCTTTTTTGTTATTTTAATTCATTATACTGTAGTTATCTAGTACCTGGGTGAGCTTTGCTCGGTTACATCTCAAACATTAACTTCATTTTTTTAAACTTGTCTAAAAACAATACAAAATAAAAAATTGTATATAAACTTGAGCATAGAAAAACAAAAGTAAGCCACCGAGTGGGATCCGAACCCGTAACACTCTTTCTAGCAGTCCGCATCCTTAACCGCTGAGCCAAATGGATAGCGCCCGGAGCGACGAAATTAGCGACCATATTCTGCGTGGAAAGAAAAACGCATAAATACTCGAAAACACGCGTTTTCCCTAACATAAGACTAATCTAGATCGATTGTTTACCCCCGAAAACCCCCATATCCCAATTTTCAGCGAAATCGTTAGAGCGTTTTCGAGATCACAGAAATTTATAAATATAAAAATAAATAAATATACAAGAATTGCTCGTTTAAAGGTATAAGAATATAGCCCATAGTTCGATTTATTACGGGTATATCCCTTTCACGTTGTATCATGTAAATAAAATGCATATATCTACATTTAAGTAGATAGGGTGGACGTACCTAATACCAGCCCCGTACCTAATACCAGCCTTTCAACATTTTATTAGATAATAAGGTTTCTGTAAATATAACTGGGCAAGAACTTTTTTTAAAAAATATAAACCATTTGGTCCAAAATATTTGTTAAATATGGTTACACTGGACTGAGTTCTTTGACGTCAATCGTCAATTAAAGCTAGGCGAGTACGGATGGCGGCCATATTGCCAAAAAACTGATAAGTTTCGGAGTCACTAAAACAAGGTATTTCTCTTATTTCTTGAGCTCTACTGTCCTTGCTTTGGTTTATTTTATATTATGATGAAGTTGTGAATCGATTTCTAAATAATAATTTAGGATAACTCTGTCATATCAGCTGAAATTAATGGGGCTGTAGTTAGATACATCAAATGTATGGAGTATGTAATTCCAGCCACTCTAGGCCACTCTAGGCTGATATTAGGTTAGATTGAGTACCTAATTTCAGCCACCCTAGGCTGGTATTAGGTTAGATGGAGTACCTAATTTCAGCCACCCTATTAGGCCGGTATTAGGTTTAACGGAGTACCTAATTCCAGCCACCTGATGCTGGTATCACACTAGGCTGATATTCGGTACGTGAAAGGGTGGTATTAGATACCGAGAGGCTGTAATTAGAGCCAAAGGGTACTTTTCTATATTTTATTGTTTTAAAAATTTGCAGTTAGATTTATGGTCAATTCAGATGGTAATTATGATTCTCAAATACATAACCTATCAACATAAAAAAGAAACAATCGATTTGAGCCCATACTTAAAGCAGTACAATTTTTTAAAGGTGAAATTTGTACCAAAAGGCTGACATTAGGTACGTCCACCCTACTTATATCCTGTTTAAATTTTTTCGAACCATTTTTCCCTTACTTGGTGGTTTTGATGATGCATTATATTAAATTATAATGTCATAGCGAGAATTATTACAAAGTAGGAGCAGGAAGTGGCCATAAAAATTCGCCAACAAACTAGGTATATTAGTTCAAACATTATATTATAGGATATTCCTAGATCGACATTTACATCAATTTATAGGTAAAATAAAAACGAAGTTAAATAAATAGTTGCTAAAGTTAATAGGTTGGTAAAAAGTTTGAAAAAGAAACTAGTACCTACCACAACATAAATATGGCAATAACGAGATATGATAATAAAATATCGTTTCGTTACTGTCTCTTAATTACTTGTTGACAGATAATAGCATTAAGTAGATAATTTTCTAATTAGGCAATTACGATCTTGTCGTGGTACCTATTTTTTGTTTACCAGTTTTTTTAACGACATTCATTAATAATATAAATATATTGCCTTAATTATTTATTATTATAGGTATTGTTTATTAATTATTATGTTTGACGAAGTACACTGTTGTTTTTTTAACAAGCACAGGGCGCATGTTTCAGAGGGGCGCAGAAATAATTAGAATAAAAAGTAGGTACCTAGCTACCATGAGTTACATCCAGATAAATTATAATTAGAGCCTTATTAAAAATGAAATTAGCATGATATTCAACACTTATCGTCAGTAAGTGAGGTTACAATACCAGTTTTTTTTTTTTCAAATTGATACATACATACATACTATCACGTCTTTATCCCTAATGGGGCAGACAGAGCATTTTGGGTCTTGCGGCTCTATGCAGAGCCCAGGGCCGCAAGACCCAAAAGCCACTTTTAGCAATTTTCAAATTGATGTTCTCAGCTAATGGTTACTTGCACACTAGTTTCTCTTTTATTTAAGACATAGGATAGCTCATACTTTTGCCATGCTGGCTGTTTTTTTCGTAAGCTAAAAAAAAGCTAGCATTTGACGCAGCAAATGGTTTTTTTATGGCTAAATTGTATTGGCCAGTATTATATAAAGCCAGAATAGAACAAGATGAGATTGCACGCGACGACAGGCGAATTACAACACGATTATTTGTCACTGATACGGTAGTGACGTCACGAATCGATACACTATCTGATAAGGTGGCGCCGGCGGCCGTAAGCTCCTTTAATCTGATCGAAATTATCGGTCTGGGTTTGGGTTCCAAGAGAAATAGTTAAGAGAAATTCCAGTGTAAAGTAGATTGAGATTATTGTACTGTTTATTGTTTGTGTTCAGCTTTCTACTATTTTTCTAAGCACTGTTGTGAATACTACTGTCTTTCTTTTTGATACCTACCACTATCTTTTGTTATTTGGACAAAATGCGACAGTGACAAGGGCGTTCTGGCGGATCATTTGTGAAATGTGATGGGTGAATCAATGAGCGTATCCCACGTTTTGATTAAGTACTCCGGATGTTTTAGTACTACCGGCGCCGTTTGCTTTTCGTCATCACCACGTTCACTTGCAAACTTGTGAATACGCCATTGTAAATGAGCATCTAAACTGTTGATAGTAATTATTCTTTTTTTGCTCCCATTGGTTGGCAACCCGTGTGTTTGGCGTAAGAGCTTCAAGATAGAAAGATAAATAAACAGCAAGCCAGGCAATGGTCATGCAGTCATCTTATCGCCACCGGCACGGTCTTTATTCCTGACGGGGTAGACAGTACCTAGCGTGGTAGGGTGAGCGTTAAGATGCCATCATCATAAGATCGCCACAGCAATTAAATAAATAGGATAGTTAAAGAATTCATCGATTACTTTCTTTTTTTGGTGAAATTTCGATACGCTTTGGATAGCTATAAAATAACGTGGAAGTCGATGTATCGTCCTATAAATCTATGCCAAAACAAATATTACTTAATCATCCTTTTATAACGCTCTATGTATGTATTAGGTAGTGTTGCCGAAAAATCAATAGTTTTGCAATGTACAGTTTAAATCGAAAAATGCCAAAATATCGATAGTCTATCGATTGTGGACTATCAAGCCAAACACAAGCTCAATGTTACTTGACACCGAAATGCGGAGAGTAGGTATGTCTTTTAATTCAAGCCACTTTTGGAGAAAGGGTCCATCCAATTTCACGCTATAAACGCTGGTACCTACTAGCTACTTAGACCTAAATGATAGTTGAGTAAGCTTCTCCTAGGTAGCAAGTGGAGGATCATAGTCTCTGCCAACCCCCGTGGGAAACAGGCGTGATTGGTCTTATGCATTTATGTATGAAAGCTTCTACTCATACATTTTGTTAGATAAATATATAACTAGGTAGTAGGTATACCTATAACCTACATGCCAAATACGTGTGGTTAAAAATTTGATAAGAAATTGCAATACACGCAATCTCAAGCGTAACTCAATTTAACACCCTAAAAATAGCAGGTAGCCGCTGAAATTTGCTAGGTATTTGCTTTTATTTTAACCTTCTTATACAAAATACATTGAAATTAAGTCAGTTCAATCTGTCGTTCGTGATAAAAAATTTTTACTGCAGGTACATCGTCCGTTTGGCTTTTGAACCGTGATAAACTTTGACTTTACATGATTTGGCTATTTTTATTTTATAAGTTTATATTATGGCTACTTGACACTAGATGATAGCGTCGTTTTCAAAAATAGGTGTTTCATGGCATTTCATCATCATCATTTCAGCCGCATAACGTCCACTGCTGGACATACCTAGGCCTCTTCCAAGGATTTCCAAAAATGACCGATCTAGCGGGCTATATGGCACTTAATTATACCTACCTAATTAATTTTTATTTTGAGAAATGAACTTGTACCACAAATGATTATGTAGGTAGATACGAGATTTTAACGAAATTATTTTGAGTTGACGTTGACAGACAGTCAATGTCATTGTCATTGCCAGTTTAAAAAATACATTTTTTAAAATATGTAGGTTTGATTGTTGGAAAGTAACGTTGCAAACCTAAAATGTTACACTACTTATGCCAAAGCAATATATCTGCTTAGATACAATGAGAAGCGGCTGATAGTGCTTCTGTTTTTAAATATGTATCTTTATTTCAAGTAGGCTATTACAGCCGCTCCCCTTTTCAAGCCATCCCGGGCCTCGGCCCTTTGTCTATAGAGAAAATACGCCCCTACCGCTACAGTGTAACTTTCGTAATCCTATCCAATAAAGTTCTTTAACTTCTCAAGTGTTAAAGCCGGTCAAAGAAATCAACACACATGCAGGCCAATGAGCGCAGCGCTTTACCGGTCGTGAAGAAATATTTTCAAGCAATTTTTTGGGGAATCTCATATTTTATGAACTCAATAAGTACTTACTACGTACTACTCTGTGCTACGTACTATGATAGGCATTGACACAAACTGAGCCGTGTGGTATCCGGCAGAGTGAAATAGGGCCGCTCCAAGTCCTCCCGTGGATGTCGTAGAAGGCGACTTAAGAAATACAAGCTAAATAAAGCTTATAAACATCAATGAGACCTCTCCAACTCGTCTGGCCAGCGAGGAGAGTGTTGTGTAGACCAAAGTCCTCTAGTAGTAGTCGTCTCTGTTCTGGCCAAGTATGGCACTGGCGGTACAGAGAGGGTCGTGCCCCTGCAGTGGAGACAAAAAAGCCTGATGATGATGATACGTCACAAACTGAGGAAATAGAAAAAGATCGTACCTGAGGGTCCAACTCCCGTGGATTCCGAAGATTCATCACTGTAAGCCGCCGAAAGCTGGTACAGTACAAGTACTAAACACACGCTGAAATTAGCGACCGCCATGGTACCAATTAAAACTATTAATCACTCAATCCAGTCAACATAACTAAACTACAGTCAAACACGCTGCATCATAAAAATATACGAATATACCCCGTCTAAAAATATCACTTTCGATACAAAAATCACAGTTATTGTACTTCAAACTTGTCAATTTATCACTGTTACACTTTAATGTGGCACATGAGTTATTTGTGGTTGTTTTTCACATTAATAATTGCGGAGAAATGCGAACACGCGCTCACGATATTTTGCCGAGCAACGATACGTCCACCCCTCACACGATCAAAGCTCGACTCAAGAAACAGAAAGAAAGGAACGATTAGAGCGAGCGAGTAAGCGAATCGGTACGCACGCCGGCGAATAGGGTTGGACTCGTAAATTATATCGATTGTCGATACTTCGATACATTTGTTGATTTTAGTTGAAACGTTATACTACGATTGGAATTAAATTGATACTTATCCGATATATTTTCAGAATTACTGATAAAACTTACCGATTGTTTATTTCTTGTTTTGGAATGATAAGGTACATTTTTCAATTATATTTCAATTTATTTACATCGTTATTTAGATCAAAAAACCTATTATGACAATCACATAAGTTGGAACTTATTCTAAAAGAAGTATTTTGTTTATATGTATACATATTTCTGAAAAATTTAAATGCCTAATTAACCTATTTCAAAATATAGCTAATGTATAACACAGTTAAGGGTAATATCATTTTTTTACATTTTTACGATGAAATTAATAGGTAATTAAGTAAAATACCTAATAATAAATCAAACAGGAAATAAAATATAAAATCGATATAATATTTCCACTCCATCACTAGCTTGAAGAAGATAAAAATGCTTGGTTGGTGTCACCAATGCACTCCGTTCAAATTGTACAAAACTGCACCTTATGTTTAATGTACACAGGGTCTAAATTATTTCAGATTTTTCTATGTAATAGAGTCGTAAATTGCATGCGAATGGCGCCAGTTTTTGCACCGGCCGGCGCTTGTGGCCAGTGGCGACCACGCGGCACGCATTCTTCGCATTCACGTTCAACTTTTTTGTGGTCGGTACCGCAACTTTCTCAACAACCACTTTTACGAGCAAATATTTGAATGCAATGATGTTACAACTGCATCTGCAATAGCCACTTGAATAACACGTGGTTGATGCTTTTAACTTTTAACAACTTTAAGTAGTATGACTGGCTTTATATGTTCAACAAAATAGACTGAAAAAATATTTTAAAGGTAGATTCAGTTTATGATACTGAACAACTTTCCCCAAGGAATAAATGTATATCGAAATTTAAAAAAAAAAATTGACCTCACGTCGTCGCGTCGCGTCCGTTGACCGATCAGCTGATCCGAGTTTGTATGGAAAGCCAAAAATTATTTTTCTTATTGCGATATAGGTTTGTTCCTTGAGGATGGTTGTTCACTAGGTATTACGGACTGTATTCACCCTTAAAATAGTTTCAGTATATTTTGTTAGACCTTATTGTAAAAGGACCTTTCCAGGTTTCAGAATTGGTTAATGCAGGTATGTGATACCTATGTATTTAGTTTTAAGACTTTTAAAATGAAGGCTAAATGCATTACGTAAGGTATGTTGTGGTAAGTGCGGATCGGGGGAAGAGCGAATAGTTTTAATAATTTTTTTAATAATTCCCAAACTAATTACTATTTTTTAATAGTTTCAACAAAGGCAATAACGCTATTTTTTTGTGCTTCAAGATTTAGTCTGCAGTGTTTGTTATACGCAATAACACTTGTACAGAAGAGCAAAATGTGAAAGTGTCCAATTTTGCGTCGATTTTGTCAAATACGCTCTTTCCCCTGGGAGTGTATCTCAGTATCCAAAAGATGTATTTTCAATCTGGTGAGTTTTTCGTACTTATGGTTCTCGTTGTAATTAGGTAAGAATTGTGAAAAACGTAAAGTTTAGTTTTTAGATTTCAATCCGCTCTTTCCCATTAGGGGACCTCATTTTGACAGGAATACACTCATTATAAAGGATTTAATTATTTATATACATGAAGCGCGGTCATTAGTTTTTGCATAAAAATATTTTAGAAGTCCATTAAAAAATTAGATTATAGAAATAAAAATATTTTTTTAAAGTCTTTTAAGAACATCAAAAAACCATCCGCTCTTACCCCAACATACCTTACGTACCTTCATATAAACTTAATGTAGCTGGATACCTACATTAAGTTTATAATCATGATTTGAATACCTTCAATACATGATTTGAATCCTACAATTCAAAAAATCAATGATTCAGTCACCACAGGCTTTTGCCGCTAGCTGGCCAAGATGTCATGTCACTAAAAATTAAAACACAAGACAATAATAGGGATGGGTCTGGATTATAAATATATAATAATGTATATAGTCCGTTAACTAAATTATCCAAAAGAAAATAAAAAAAGTAAAAAATCATTTATTTATCTTTGGATATTTGTATCACTAGTAATTTTTCTATTTCTTTAGATTTCTTAAAAGGTAAATGTTGACGTCAGATTGTTTACTTTCGTTCGGCTAAGTTTACTGCCGCTTCCTAAGTAAAGGGAAAGTAAGTTAAAGGACCCATATTTTTTAGTTTAGCAAAGTAGTGAAAATTCACCTCAAATAAAGAGATAGTAAATACTTTTATTAATTCTGTTCACAGAATTTAGGAGAATTTAAGAATTCTGTGAACAGAATTAATAAAAGTATCTACTATCTCTGTGACTTCGTGAATTCGGAATATTCGGATCACCTTCTTAAAATCGAAGCTGATCGTGACATCATGTGAAATTTAAAAGATATAGCATCTTCGTCATTATTTGCTAGTCAGAAAAAATACGTATACTAATATTTTTAAGTAATTCTACCTAATGAGCCAAAATAATTTTTTAGTCCACATCCCTATTTTAAAAATTGTAAATACTTATCCATATTTCTTGTAAGTACCCACTTAAGTACTTATAAATTCTTAATATTGGTTACAAAGCCCGTAGACAAGTGCCATAAACACAAGACAAAGGAGTGTAGAGTTGAAAAATTCAGACAACGGAATCCGTCTGCCTTTGTTGAGTCTGGAATGCGCACGGGCACATGGCCCATGCATATTAATATTTATAATGATTCTCTCTTGTTAACTGCTTGGAAGACGTGTAAACGTGAGCACATAGAAGTTAAAGTTGAAAGAGCGAGTGAAGCGAGCGATGTTCTTCGAGTCTACTTGAACAATCCGACGTTTGTACTTTTGTTGTTTTGAGTTCGAACGTATGTTAAATCGGTCAAGGGGTTGATACCTTAATTTTTCTGTTTATTCACCGTTTAACCTACGGAATTATCCATATAAATTTATACAATCGTTACAAATCGAACTACAGGCTATACTAGATCACTATAATATAATGACATCATAGTGCTAATCTTTTTTGTTTTTTTTTTCTGTTTTTTTTTACTTACTTACTACTTTTTAGGGTTCCGTAGCCAAATGGCAAAAACGGAACCCTTATAGATTCGTCATGTCTGTCTGTCTGTCTGTCCGTCCGTATGTCACAGCCACTTTTTTCAGAAACTATTAGACCTATACTGTTGAAACTTGGTAAGTAGATGTATTATGTGAACCGCATTAAGGTTTTGACACAAAAATAGAAAAAAAACAATAAATTTTGGGGGTTCCCCATACTTAGAACTGAAACTCAAAAAAATATTTTTCATCAAACCCATACGTGTGGGGTATTTATGGATAGGTCTTCAAAAATGATATTGAGGTTTCTAATATCATTTTTTTCTAAACCCAATACTTTGCGCGGGAGACACTTCCAAAGTGGAAAAAAGTGTGTCCCCCCCCCCGTAACTTCTAAAATAAGGGAATTATAAAACTAAAAAAAATACATGATGTTCATTACCATAAAAACTACCAGCGAAAATTGGTTTGAACGATATCTAGCAAGTAGTTTTTTTTTAATACGTCATAAATCATAAACGGCAATTTACCTTTCATTTAATCAACTCAAATATAAAAACTCAAAAAAAAAACATCTATATGACTTTTATATTATGTTATTTGCTACTACGGAACCCTTCATGGGCGAGTCTGACTCGCACTTGGCCACTTATTTTATTTTAATTACTTTATTCTAAAGCGATGTAGTATAGCCCGTGGTTTATTATTACGGGTATGTCCCTTCCACGTTGCATAGTTTTCTTTATTAAACTTTAATGACATTTTTAGATAAATTCCGTTACTTCCTGCCGCCCAGCAATGCGACATCTAATGGTAATGTTTACAGGGAATAATTAAAAAAACTGGCCTTCAATATCAGTGCCGCCAGGTCCCAATAAAAAAAAGTGGCGCCTGACTCAACAGCTCCTTATCAGGGATCGGAGAGATAAGATTGGGGAGTCACTGAGTAAACAATGGAATGGTTATTATTTAGCTGTTCATTTCGAAGGTTGAAGAGCCTTTGTCCCGTTGTGGGGTCCTGTTGGTACCTGTTATAACTTGTTTCATCCGTGGTGATCAGCTAAGAAATGGATGGCTATGCAATTAAGTAATGACTCATGAAGAATCTATTTGAGTTATTTTGGGTCTTAGGACTAGGGCAGGATGGGATTTATCTAGATTAGATGCTAAAAGTATGTAAAACCTTTTGAGGTAGGTATCTAGTAAATATCCTATCTATCGATCGCAGGTTGACAGCAAGAGAGAGATCCCTATAAGGGATAAGTCCGCCTTTGTATATTTGCTCTTTCAAATTTTTGTACCTTGTTTTGTTTTTTGGTACAATTAAGTTATTACAAACAAACAAGCATGTACCTGCTTGAGTATTTCACTTTCCGATCCCGAAAGTTGACTGATAGAGAATGCTCTATATGTAAATATTCTTTTGGTACCTTAATCTTTTAAACTTAGCTTATAAAAATCGCCTGTATCAGTCCACTTCTGGACCAAAGACCTATCCCAATAAAGGGAGGATAAGGCGGGATGATGATGAAGACGGTAGCACGCCTACTCATCGCCATATAAACATACTTAATTATTTCTATTCTCTGTCACTAGATGACGCTTTATGGTAATAATTAAAACTTTAAAATATTTTATTCCTATTATTTAAGTAAAGTAGTATTTTAATTAATAAAATAGAACATATATGTAATGTAATAAATATGTTAAAGCATATTCAACACTTTTTTGTTACTTTTTTGCTATTCATGTGTGCTGCCATCTCTGTGTGCCTACTCGCAACCCTAGTAATGCCTACATTCGGGCCCTCAATTAGTTTATATTTGGGTATCTATTACGTTAGTATTAAATTATCTTTGACGGTAGTCATAAAACTTTTGCACAGAATTAATAATAGTATTACATACAGAGGGTGCTGTTGTCCTTTCTCTGCTAACTATCGCTTCATACGACATCCATGTTAGAGCTAACGAGTTGTGACAAACGTCTACTTTTCCGTCATTACACGGTGATGCCTTGTTTTATTACAAGGCACTTTAAACTTTTCGCTCTACTTATTAAGTGTCTCACTCTACTGTTCATGTTTCACCAATTTACCTACCTATAGCTTAAAATGCCATGCTGGTCTGGGAGAAATGAAAAAACTTAGAATGTAGTAACTTAGAAGCCGATCGAGGGAATGGGCAAAAATGCGAATCATGTTAACAGGCGATGTGGCTAGCAACCCATCACTGTATTGATTGCTTTTCCATCTTCTCGCCCACCATGACGCTAAAAGTGGCTTTTGGGTCTTGCGGCCCTGGGTTCTGCATAGAGCCGCAAGACCCAAAATGCTCTGTCTGCCCCATTAGGGATAAAGACGTGATAGTATGTATGTATGTATAGCTTAAAACTGCTCATCTTGTACAACGTGGAAGGATCATACTCAATAAATCGAACCACGGGTTATACCTACCAGATCACTATAAAATTGAAATTAAAATAACAGTCAGATACAGAGAAAAAAAATCAACATTTCCATACGAAAGTGTGCAGCCGCCCGGGTAATTTGTATGATAAGGTCATTTTTTTTGTTTTTTGACTGTAATTTTATTGTCATTATAGTATAGTGATCTAGTATAGCCCTTGGTACAATTTATTACGGGGATGTCCCTACCACGTTGTATATTCAAATACAATTAATTAGTTCCTGACTGTACACCTTCAAAGGATCTAGTATTTTTTAAAGATAGATACAGATACAGATACATTTTCACGTCTATATCTCCGACGGGGTAGACAGAGCCCAGAGCCATTAGGTCCAAAGGCCACCCTTAGCGTAATGATTCTAGTTTAATTAATTATCGGCCTAGGCAGCCAATTGGATGCCCGGTTTTAATGTCCAGCCAGACTAGGCGTCCAGTTGGATGGCTAATTTTACCAGTTGGCTGCGACATATCTATCCTTCTAATACTGATTTGATGCGAGTATTCGGTCGGTTCTTTCAACTCCCTCTCTCTCTTACTCCCTGACTGCGAAAATCTCTTACACTCCTTTATCCTTATCTACGAGTCCAACTGGTTTCTCGAACTATGAGAGTGGTATAACGAGGTTTGGCATTACCAAGCTCTAGGTTTGCGAGCGTGATGATGCCCTTACCAAGGTAGACCTAATTCATAAACTCTTGCAGCGTAACTGCTGGCTGGGTGGACTTAGAACAGAACAGATTAATCAAATTAACTTTAGGCCAACACTGACGTATTTTAATTATGAACAAGTACTTATTTTCTTGCTACTATCACATAGTAATAATATACTACGCTACTATAATCAAGTAGTACCTGGGCGACCGAGCTTTGCTCGGTTACATCTCAAACATTAACTACATTTTTTTTAACTTGTCTAAAAACAATGCAAAATAAAAAAATATACATAAACATGAACATAAAAAAACAAAAGTAAGTCACCGAGTGGGATTCGAACCCGTAACACTCTCTAGCGGTCCGCAAACTAAACCCTGAGCCAAAACGGAGAGCGGCCAGTGCGACGAAATTAGCGACCATATTCTGCGTGGAAAGAAAAACGCATGAAAACTAAAACACGCGTTTTCCCAAACATAAGACTAATCTAGATCGATTGTTTACCCCCGAAAATCCCCATATACCTACCAATTTTCAACGAAATCGTTAGATCAATTTTCGACATCACAGAAATTTATAAATATACAAGAATTGCTCGTTTAAAGGCATAAGATGTACTTTCTTCCTTCTTATTAAGTGGATAAATCCAAAAAGACAAAATAAATACAAAAATAATGTTTAGCAAAAATATTTTATATTACTTGATTTGGACAGTTACCGATACAATAATATCGACTTTTACTACATGACTACTTATTTATTACTTTCACCAAGATTAAAGTCAAATAATTATAAATTCATACAAAATATTGTACAATTTTGCTTGGTAATATAATATAGGTTCGCCATGTGTCCGGCAAAGTAGAATAGGACCACTCCAAGTCTTTCCGTGGATGTCGTAGAAGGCGACTTAGGAAATACAAGTATATTTTTTTTTTTTTTTTTTTTTTTTTTTTTTTTTTTTATTCTAGCCTGTTATGGTGTCCCACTGCTGGGCAAAGGCCTCCCCTTCTTTCTTCCACAGATCTCTATCCATAGCTGCCTGTTGCCACTCCTTTTTGAACCTGTTGATGTCATCGCGCCATCTTCTCCGTGGTCTTCCTCTACGTCTGCGCCCTTCTGGCACCCACAAGGTTGCTTTCCGGGCCCATCTATCCGGATGCATGCGGCAAACATGCCCCGCCCAGTCCCACTTAAGTTTGGCCGTCTTGACGCCGACATCAACAACTCCAGTTCTAGATCTCAGATCGCTATTACGTACCCTGTCCACTCTTCGTACTCCTATTATGCTGCGTTCCATCGCTCGCTGGCATACCTTGAGTCTGGACTTTTGACTCTCTGTCAGAGACCAGGTCTGTGCACCATAGGTGAGAATGGGCAGGATACACATGTCAAGGAGTTTGCGCTTGAGACACAGGGGAAGGTTGCCCTTCATTAGCGCCTTCATGGACCAGAAGCTCTTCCAGGCGTTTTCGATGCGGCGATCGATTTCCTTATTCTGCCTGTTACCGAAGCTTGCTACCTGGCCCAAATATATATAGTCCTCGACATATTGTATCTCCTGCCCATCCACCTCGATCCTGTGTTTGACGCTATTAGTCATTAATTTGGTCTTTGATTGGTTCATCTTGAGTCCAGCCTCAAGGCTTACCGAGCTTAATTCTTGTAGCATTTTTTGCAATTCAGCTGCTGAATGGGAAAAGAGGACAATGTCATCGGCGTAACGGAGGTTTGACAACTTAGTGCCGCCGATGTCAATGCCTACCGTCTGCCATGAATCTGCCAGTTTCTTAAAGATCTCTTCAAGGCAACTATTAAACAACTGTGGTGACAGTGGATCGCCCTGTTTGACCCCTCTCTCCACATTAAAAGCGGGACCCGGTTTTTGAAGTTTCATTGACGCTGTACTGTTGTGATAGATATTTTGTAATAATTGGATGTAAGTATCGTCAATGTTTTGATTTTTAAGAGCTGTGAATATGGAATAATGTTTTAAGCTGTCAAAGGCTTTGCTGTAATCCACAAATCCTACATACAAAGGTTTGTGGTATTCATTAAACTTTTCTATTACCTGATTTAATGTGTGGAGGTGGTCTGTGGTGGAAAAATAAGGGCGAAATCCAGCTTGTTCGGGTGGTTGACTTTTATCCAGCAGTGAGGCTATACGGTTTTGGACTGTTTTAATAAAAAGCTTATAGATATGTGACGTTAAACTAATGGGGCGGTAGTTGTTTATATCCGATTTATCTCCTTTTTTTAATAAAAGTATTATGTTTGAATGGCAAAATTTTTTGGGAATTTTACCTGAGGAAAGGATTGAATTGAAAAGTTGGGTAAGATAAGGCAGCAATACAGGTCTTCCGATTTTCAGAGCTTCAGTGGTGACGCCATCTTCACCTGGGCTTTTGTTATATTGCATTGATTTAAGTGCTGTGTGAACTTCTCCTGTTGTAAATGGATAGACAGATTCGTGACATGTATAGTTCTCAGTATTACTTGGACTATTTGGATCTGAATATAACAATCTATAATAATTTGTGCAAATTTCAGTAATCTGATTTTGATTGGTTTGAGTATTTCCCTGATCATCATTTAATTTTGTGATCCAGTTTTTTTGTTTACATATGCCTTCTTTGGCTGTTCTGAGTGAAGTGGATTTCATGAGGGCTCGGTTGACTTGTTCGGTGTTAAAAGTTCGTATGTCACGCCGGATACTCCGTTTTACTTGCTTGTCAATTAGCATATACTGTCTTCTATCTACAGTCTTAACCTGTTCCCGAGCTTCTATGAGGTCTATTGTTTGCTGGGTAAATTTTTTAACTCTGGTTTTTGATTGGGTTATTTTTTGAGAGGCTTGCTTAATGGATGTGAGAATTTGACTGTATTGCTCATCTACGGTGTTTGAAGCATTTTCAAGTACACTAAAGCTGTTTTTTAATTCTAAATTAAATTGTTGAAATTTATTCATAATGGTGTCTTTATCTACTCTTTTGATTTTATTTTTAAATAAGTTGAAGCGGTGAATTTTTAAATTAAATTTGACCTTAGCACGAACTGGCCTATGGTTTGAACTATATTTTATCATGTTAATGACCGAGACATCTTTTATTATACATGTATGGGACGACAAGATATAATCAATTTCGTTTTTTACGTTGTCGTTAGGTCCCACCCATGTCCATCTCCGGTTTAGTTTTTTCTGAAAGAAACTATTGCTTATACTCATATCTCTCTCAAAAGCAAATTGAATGAGACGAATGCCACGGTCATTTCTAATTCCAAGCCCGTGAGGTCCGAGTGTTTGCCGATTGTCTAGTTCATTGCCGACCCCAATTTTTGCATTAAAATCACCGAGGACGATGTTCCATGTACCTCGATGTTCTTCGCAAGCTTTGCTCAGCAAATCGTAGAAACTCTCGACCACTTCATTGCTATACATAGATGTAGGGGCGTAGGCTTGTACAACGGTAAGTGTGTGTTGACTGGATATTTGAAATTTTAATACTGCCACTCTCTCAGAATAGCCGACAAATTCAATTATATTATTCTTCCATCTATTTGCTACTAGAAACCCGACACCGTGTTGGCCACCAGGAATTCCGTAGTGATAAAAAATGTTGGTTTCTCTTTCCAAAATCTGTTCGCCTTCTCTTCGTACTTCGGAGAGACCTATAATATCCCACTTTATGCTTGTTAGGGCATGCTCTAGTTCTAATAGTCGCTCTTCTTGTAGCAATGTACTAACGTTGTAAGTCAAAATATGAAGTAAATCGGAATCCAGTTTCTTAGCCGTAGTCGTTTGACGGGGGATCGATCTCGCCCGGGGATTCTTCGCACCCCATGCTCCAGAGCTCGTCTGACGTCCGTCACAGCCAGGCGAGCCACTGGAGTCGCCGGGCACTCGGGGCCGTTGGTTTTGTGTAGAAGTCATAAAAAGGGGGGTTTGGACCTTAAGCCCACCACGCTGGTCCAGTGCGTGTTGGTGGGTCGCCAGAGCCTCGTCGGTTAGTAGCAGGGCGCACCGCGTGCAGGTGAGGATGACTTGGGCATATGAGCCCCTTACGCCCCAGGGGGCCTAAAAATACAAGTATAACCAAGCATAAAAACATTAATAAGTCTTCCTTCTCCAACCCGTCTGGCCAGCGCGAGCGTGAAGAGTGTAGGCCAAATCCTCTGGCTGCTCTGGCCAAGTATGGCTCTAGTAGTACAGAGAGGGTCGTGATCATGCAGTGGAGACTTAAAAGACCTAAAAATAATATAGGTATGGCCCCAAGTTTTCAAGACGTCCGTAAGTATTAGGGTTAGGCTACAACTGTCAGCACAGAACAGCCCTTTCGCATGCTGCTATTCTTTTCTGTCGCTCAGAACTGTCCTTTGACAAAGCGAAAAAGAGCGACGGAAAGCTATAGCAAGGCCGGTGCTACAGCGTCGCTCTCTCTCGCCCTAGAGTGCTATTTTTTATTGAGGGACTCAGCGAAACACAAAACGTGTAGTTTTGAAACTCACCGCTCGCGTAAAATACAAATTGATCGTATTTTTGAAACCGTCGTGTCAGCGAAAAACAATATTGTTTTACTCAGAAAACATCGATAATTTGTCTATGCTTTTTTAAAAATTCGAACATGAATAAAAAAGCAATGTGAAATGGAACGGATTTCCCATGATTGGTTTCGTTTCGATGACATATCTGCGCTACAAATGTTAAAAATTACGAGTGGTCAAGACCACTCGTTGCAAATACTTTGCAAACTACCGATTCAAAAATGCGCCCGTTTGGAAACGCGCGCGCAAACCCTTCGTAATGTGACAAGTGATTTCAAAAATACGTCTTCTAGCTGATGACGGTTCTCAGCGACAGAAAAGGATAGAAGCATGCGATGTTCCGTGCTGATAGGTATAGCCCAACCCTTAGTAGGGTAGGATCTCCTCTGGGCAGTCTGACTGGATATCACACACACCACCACAGTGACCACAGTTTGTGACTGTAAGGTCACTCAATCTATGGATCACCTTTTGTCATGTCCCAACTGCCCGACTCCTTTTACTGAGGCAGATCTGAATGTGGCCAATGACGGCGGTTAGGGCAGTATCCGTTGTTAAATAATACCATTATGAGTCAATCAACACTTCTTAGATTGGTAGAGGATTGTGTGACTGATTAAAAAGATACGGGAGACATAAACGGCTAACAATGTATAAATATATTTTTGAACAGTCCTAATCAAAACCTTTCATTTGATACCCCACTCGAAGACGAAACAAAGAATGTTGACTCTCATTTTTTGTATGTAACATTGTGACTATATAATGATATAGTTACACATTTTTTGCATACAAATTGTAGCCTATGTCACCCAGACATTAATGACAAATCGAATGACATTTGAGAAAATTGGACAAGCGATTCGGATGTAACGGGCGAATATACATACATACCCACATACATACATAGACTGCTAAAATCAATACCTTTCCTCTTGGCTTTGCTGAAGTTGGGTAAAAAACAGCATATCTTTAAGAATATGTCCATAAGTATACACAACCACACTACGCATTTCCCGTGTAAGGATTGTCTGAATCTAACCAGCTCATGTCATCTTTCTTGATTTCCTTTTCAATCATTACTTCAGATTTGGTAGACCTAGTTACATCTAAGTTATCTGGTTTGGTAGACTTAGTTTTAGCGAAATTCTCTGACGTTGTTGCTTTCTCCGTCGTCACGTCGTCAGGTTTCGTAGACTTAGTTTCAGCCAAATTCTCTGATGTGGGCGAATTATTCGTAGTCACATCATCTGGTTTGGTAGACTCAGTTTTATTCAAATTCTCTGATGTCGTCGCTTTCTCCGTCATCACGACGTCTGATTTCGTAGACTTCGTTCTAGCTACGTTTTCCGACGTTGTTTCATTCTTCGTTTTTGTGTCGTCAGGTTTGGTAGTAATAGCTATGTTATTTGATGTTGTCTCTTTCTTCGCTGTCGTATTGGAAGGGGTTGACTTTTTTCTAGCTATGTTAGCTGATAATTTCTTTTTTGTCACTGTCGTGTTAGACGGAGTTGACCCTTTTCTGACCATCTTCTTCTTTCTCTTCCTTTTTATCTTCTTCTTCGTATGTTGTTTTACGATTGACTCATTTCTGGCTATCTTATCGCTTTTCATTGCCGTTATGTTGTAAGGTTTGGTAACTCCTTTTCTAGCCATATTGTCATGGTAGTCCTTCTTTCTCTTTCTTTTCGTTGTGGGTGGATCTTCCTCCTCTTCTTCCGGTTCCGGCTCAGGTTCTTCTTCTTCCTCTGGTTCAGGTTCAGGTTCAGGTTCAGGCTCCGGTTCAGGCTCCGGTTCCGGCTCTGGTTCTGGTTCCGGTTCTGGCTCAGCTTCTGGTTCAGGTTCAGGTTCCGGTTCTGGCTCTGCTGGCGGATCTCCTGGAGGAGGATCTGGTGGTTTTGGCGTTGTAGTGGTAGGTACTCCAGGTGGTGGAGGTGTCGTTGTAGTAGGCTTCCTCGTTGTTGTTGTTGTTGTGGGAATTCTCTTATGTAACTGGATAACTTTTCTCCTTGTGGTCGTACCTCCAAGGATTACTTTAACGATGCTCATTGGAACCCAGTGGCTTGGCATGTTGGACTCTACGGGGTTTGCTATGAACACCAAAGGGTCGTTGAGCATTGCGTCGTTTGCTTCTATACGCATCATGTTTAGGATGATGATGAGGGTTACTTTCGACGTCACTGCAAGAAAATAACTCAGTTTTGTTAGCGAGCGAATTTTTATAAAATAATCTGAGTGGTGATCTGACTAAATAAAATTAGGCTTGATTGCTGTAACTGAAATAGCATGAATTTTAGAAAATTTATAATATCTAACAATATTAACTTTTACTCGTAGGTAGTTGTATTGATGACCTGTTTTTCAGCTGCAACTTGTCTTTCGACGATGGTTTTTTTTAAAGCTTTCCATTTTGTTCTATCTTTTGCGATGTGTGTCCATTATAGACCAGGTTATCTCTTTAATGTCATCTTCTCATCTTTCATATCGTTTACCTTTGTTTTACCAAGAAAAAAAATAAAGCTTACTTTTAGAAAAACAGTTCTTTCCTATGATAGTCCAATCGAAGTGTTGACAGATTTTCTATGTAGAAGACATATTTCCAGTGGATTAATTTGCTTTAAATGAACATGGTCTATGTAAACCATAGCCGCAGCTTCAGCATAGCGCGTGCAATGAAGAAATCAGAGTCCTTATCGAAGGAAGTAATAAATAAGATTAATTAAATTCCGTTCGGCTACAGTTACTTTGGAAGGTAAATATTTTTGTTAAAAAAACTGTAATTTTGAATGATTGTTGCATGTGCAGAGTATTTACACACACGGTGCTATATAAGGTTTCCTCCGTTGATATATTGTCTTTGGTTGATATAGACATATATGTACATATACATACTATCACGTCTTCAGAGGCGTCTTTACCTATAGTGCAGGGTGTGCGGCGCACACGGGCGCGGGGTCAAAGTAGTCAAGCGCCCTGACACCACTGCGCCCTTGCCGACGTCGGGCGCACGGTAGCAAAGCAAGGCTACTTACTTACTCCTTTTCCTACTCTATTTTAATATACAATGTCCTTTTTAATTAAGTACAATTATTTTAAGGGGTGGTTCAGTCCATCATTTTGAACAACTTTTCCCAATGAATGTTTATTGAAATACGAAAAAAAAATTTTAGGTTTTCATACATATCGAAGAAGTCACGTGATATCATTACTATCGAAAATGATATTTTTATTTTCGTATTTCGATATACATTTATTGGGAATAGTTGTTCGAAATGATGGACTGAATCACCCCTTAAAATATTTGTACTTAATTAAAAAGGACATTGTATACAATAACTTTTGTTTCAACGTGAAATCAGTCTTAAAACAGATTATTAAAGACTAGCTGAAGCCCGCGACTTCGTTCGCGTGCACTTTATGTCTCTGGAAAATGCTCATCAGGCTGAACAACTTTTACTAAGGCGACATTTTTATATCTCTTATAGTTTAGCGAGACCATTATGGTTCTGCATCAGGCGTTTCATTTTTCAAAATCATTTATACCCTATATGTTGCTTAGGCTTAATAGCTATATAACAAAAAAGTTGCATTCGAATCCGTCCAGTATTTCCGGAGATTAGCGTTTACAAACAGACAAACAGACATACAGACAAACAGACAAACAGACAAACAGACAGACATTTTTTTTTAAATTCTTACTCTGTTACTATGTCTCCATCGCCCCCAATATTTTTTTTGGAAATATATTTAATGTACAGACACACTTTTTTTACTGTTTTATTATATGTATAGATTACAATGTCTCCATCGCCCCCAATATTTTTTTTGGAAATATATTTAATGTACAGACACACTTTTTTTACTGTTTTATTATATGTATAGATTAAATTTGCGTAATGTCGCATCGCTACCAAAGGCGCGAGCCGGCATCGGCACCTGTTTGTTTTGATTCGTTTCTAAGGGTCGATAGGGTCTTAACTACGGTATGCACTTTTTTTAAACTGTGGCTTCTACTCATGATACTGAATAACTTTCCCCAAGGAATGCATTGCAAATTCTCAAAAAAAAAAACGCTTTTGCAAGTAAAGTGACACTGGGCGTGGTCCACACTTGGATGGGTGACCACAAGTGGCATAAAAATTTCTCAAGCTCCTCCGTGCTTCGGCAGGCACGTATAAGCCGTTGGTCCCGGCTGTCATCATTGTATGGCAGATGCCTTTAGGCAGCCTGAATCTGACACCAGTGTTGGCCACTTACACACAGGAAAAAACGAACAAATGAACCAGTACGTATTGACCATTTACACAAACTATTTCTGAGCGATGCTGATTGAATGACGAAGTTAGTCTCGAATGGTCTTAAACGCAAGTAGTCTATGTAGCAACTCGTCTAAAAATGCTCATTGTCTATAATCGCATGTCGTCATAATAAGAAGTGGTCTAAAGTTTAATCTCGTCCAAAAATGGAAGTCTAAAGTAACATTTCGTCAGAATTATAATAATTATAATTGTTATCTATTCAAGAAAAAAATAAACACTTGGCTATTAGAGCACGTATTTTATAACTTATACGAATATTTTAAAATTAATACTCAAAGGAGAAGATGTAGATAATTTATTCATCTTTAAAAAAAAGGGGTAATACAAAATTCGTCAGAGATCAGTCAAAAATACCACCCCGAATTGTACCCGGTTCAAAGGTACCCATTACGCTTGCCGCATTACCTCTCTGAATTGCTATGGACAGCCTTTGAACCAGGTACCATCCGGAGCGGTGGTCATATCCACGGGACTTTAATCGTCGTCCAATCTCACTAACAAAACGCTTGGCTTCTGAACACCAAGGTCCAGCTGTTTCTACGGCAACTGGAACGAATTCATAATGGTTAGATAAAACCGAATATTTGGTATTTTTATGTCCAGCTGCCATCATTGCCGCCGCACCGGGTGATCGCATAGTGTTAGTGAGGTAGGACGCCGCATACGTGCTGACACAAGTCGCATCCCATAACAAACAACGTCCCCTCTGCCATGGTATTAAGGTGATTCCGTCAGGTCGTTTTCCATCTGTGCGCGAGAGGCCAGGAGGTTCCAGCTGGCAGGGTATATTTGCCGATATCAATGCCCTTCGTATAATATCGTTCAGAGAATGATGACGAGACAAACGTCCCGCACATCTAGCACATCCAAGAGCATGGTGTCCATCAGCCTCCACCATCTTCCCACAAATGCAGCGGTGAGGTTCACATACGGATAATTTTGGTTAATTTATATTATAAGTATGTAGGTGTAAAATATTATCTTTAACTTGTTTTGTAAATATTAATAGTAGGTAATTGGTATCTCGTTGCAGCACTTGCATGTACAACGATTGTTTAGCTCACTATGTTAGTTACTTCTTTGAAACTAATAAGTACTTGTTACACTGTTGATACATTACCATAATAATGTAGCATCCTAAAACACAGTTTCGCAATAAACAATTTTGAGTTTGAGTTTTTAGTCTAAATATGAGGTGGTCTAAAAAAACAAATTTTTGTGCTAACATTTACTGTGCAAAATCTATAGGGTAACAATAAATCAGTCTTAACACTTTACGGCGGGAAGTTGCTGTCACTCAATGCGACGTCTTCCTGAGAAGGGGGCAGTACGCAGTCTAAGTCCACGTACAGCTGTCTCTGGGCGGTGAGTTTGTCCACTATTTGGGCAAAGGTTGGTCGGTCGGTGGGGTCTTCGGACCAGCATTCGACCATGAGCTGGTAGAGGCGGGGGGAGGCGCGCGCTGGCTTCGGCAGCCGCCCACCCCCGGCGAGGAATGTTGGGACTTGGGGATTGCTTAACTCCGCGTAGGGGAAGCCACCTGAAATTGCAAGAAGATATACATTATTAATAAACTAGTGGCTCAATGTGGCTAGTGGTAGGCCTCGCAAATCCCCTTTGACGTTTATCGAATAAAAAAGTCTTAATAAGATTAACAAAAAAGTTTTGAAATTTTTCAAAAAAAATTGAAATGGCCGGAGTATGATTTTTTAAAAAGTTTTCGACCTCCATATTTTCGCCATTTTGAAAAATTTCGTACATCTTAATCGACAAAAATCTATATCATTTCCGAACTTTTTCCTTCGGTTTTTTAATTTGCTAGTAAATAAACTTGTCTCTACCACCGCGCTGATATAAATTATCATCCGTATCTACATCTACATTATTACGTCTTTATCACTAATAGGGTAAACAGATCATTGGTTTCGACAGAACCAATAAGCGTAAAGGTGGGAAGGTGGAAGAAGGGAATCAGAATAGTGGGTTGCTATTGCTACCCGTATCGCCTGACTCATATTCTCGCACATTCCCTCGATCGTCTTTTACGACCTGCGCGGGAAAAGAAGCAACTGGTAAAACTTTTTTGTTCATTTTAAAGGTTCTGTTAAATGCCTTAGTAAAGTTAAAGTATAAAAATATGATATGATATTTTATATATTTTGTCTCCACACTGCACGTGTATTACCTATGCATATCTGCATAGCAGAAACTCGAATGAAAATTATAAAACTTTAATATTTTAGGCGCTTGAGCCATTCTATTTTTGAACTATATTTAATTGAACTAACGCGCTTGCAACACATTATTTATATGATTATAATATAAAAATTTAAGGTAAGGTACTTCTAAAGTCTCAAATAGGAGCACATCCTTCGTGATCGCAGACACTTCCAAAATGATGGATCTAGAGCGGCCTGCATCTAGTGCCTTCCAGCGACCACGTACCTACGGGCAAGCGAAGTGTAGGACCCACCCACCAGGTCTGACGACCTGACCCCTTGAAATATTTGTACTTAAATGTTATTATAATTAAACCGTCTTATTATAAAACTCAGACTAACTTTGTTACTACGTTAAAACCATTATCCGATCAAATCAAGTAGACACCTCGTAATATGCCAGTCTCATCTGAAAATGTCAACTTCATTTGGTTGGATAATAGTTTAAATCTACTAACAAAGTTAGTCTGAGTTTTATAATAAGACGGTTAACGTATTGACTAGCTGCGCCCCGCGGTGTTACCCGCGCCTAAAGTAGCCTATGTGTTAATCCAGGGTGTCAGCTTCCTGCGTACCAAATTTTATCAATATTGATCCAGCCGTTTGCGCGTGAAAGAGTATCAAACATCCATCTTTAATTACAAACTTTCGCGTTTATAATATTAGTAGGATTAGGATTAGTAGGATAGAAAGTTAATATTAGTAGAAGCTCACCTAAAGTAGCGATCTCCCACAACAAAACCGCGAATGCCCACACGTCGCTAGCTGTGCAGTACTGTGAATGCAGTATAGCCTCAGGGGCGAGCCACCGCAGCGGCACGGGGTTAGCCCTCGTGTGGACGTAAACGCCGGTCCGGGAGAGGCCGAAGTCGGCTACTTTGAGGACGCCAGCTCCGTCAACTAGTATGTTTCGAGCGGCGAGGTCTCTGAAAAGTAAATATTTTTGATTTAAAAAAAAAAACCTTTATCGTCGTCACGTCTTTTTTTTGTCTCCACTGCAAGCCAAAAATTACTTTTTATATTTCGATATCTGTTTCTTGGCGAAACTTGTTAAGCATCATACACTGAATTCACCCTTAATAGTTTCAGTATATTTTGTTAGACTTTAGGTATATATTAATTCGCTACATAAGTGCTGGGAAATCCCAACCTAAAATCATCATCAGGTTTTTTGTTTCCACTGCAGGGGCACGACCCTCTCTGTACTACTAGAGTAATATTTAATTTGATCTGAGCAGCCAGAGGATTTGGCCTACACTCTCCTCGCGGCCAGACGGGTTGGAGAGGTCTCATAATGTTTATAGCTTTGTTTAGCGTATTTCCTAAGTCGCCTTCTACGACATCCTCGGGAAGACTTCGAATGGTCCTATTCTTTTCTGCCGGAAACCACACGGTAATTAGGAAACCTTAATACTTATGTTATAAGATAAATTTAATTACACTAAGAATATTCCTATAAACTATTTTGAAATAAAGCAGATTTTAAAGAAATGGTTTTACTTTTTAAGGTTCCGAAGTAAACAAAAATCCCTAAAAGTTTCGCTGTCTGTTTGTCTGTCTATCTGTGGTTCTACTTAGAGACTATAATTACTAGAAAGGTGGCATACTAATTTGGCATGGATATGTAAATTAATCATACCTAAAGGGGTAAAATAAAATCTTTTTTTTAAAAGTAGGTAAGTAGAAAGCGGGAGAATTTTTTTACTTACCTATTATAATTAAGTATCTACAACTCTACCTTAATGAAAGAACTTACAAGTGATTAATATCCATTGCTAGATACAAATACTTGTTTCTAAATAAGATTCGGTTTATCTTCATGCTGTCTTGATTTTAATACATTTAGTGAAGAAAACCATCGTTTTAAATAAACAATACGCTTCGTTGGAATTTGATTCTTATCGACTGAACTATAAACTCATTATGGATTGAATTCAATTTAACCTACTTTCAGAAGCGCCTGGCAACGGTTGCTAAGCAATAACATTAAGAGGAAGCTTTGCGGATAAACTTCTCGACTTAAAACTTCTCAAGTTGACACTTAGGTAAAAATATTTTTCTTCTTTCCCAAAATTGTGTGAGTTTCCTAAAATTGAAAATAGCTACGCTTGCTTTTGAGCTGTAGGTGATGTTGGTATTAAATGTATAACTTGACATGTGCGTGTCGGACCACGCTCATGCAGGGTTCCGTAGTTGCGAACGTAAACTTTGAGTTCACGTGTCAAAAAAACTATTTTGTATTATATTTGTATGTTTTTTTCCGAGCACATTTTATAAGTTGATCGCCTATAACTTTTTTATTTGTAAACTATAATAAGCTCTCATAGTTTTTTCCTTTTTTCTTGTCGCGACTAAAAACGTCTGAAAAACCAATTTTCTGTTGAATTTGTACGAAATATTCCTTTTCCGAACAAAATTTTATAAGTGGGTTGCCTATAACTTTTTAATTTGGCAGCCGTATTCCAACTTAGCAGATTTCCTTGACGCGACTAAAAAGTCTAAAAAAACTAATTCGTTATTGAATTTGTACGAAATATTCCTTTTCCGATAGTAGGTATATTATATAAGGTCTATTAATATATACTGAAACTATTTTAAGGGTTAATTCAGTCCGTGATAGTGAACAACTTTCCCCAAAGATACGTATGTCGAAAAATGAAAAAAAAAATTTCGGCATTTCTGATCAGCTGATCATTTAATTTGTATGGCAGGCCAAAAATTACTTGTCATATTTCGCTATATGTTCCATGGGGAAAGTTGTTCACAATCATTGATTGAATAAACCCTTAAAATAGTTTCAGTATATTTTGTTAGACCTTATATAAGTTGGTCGCATATAACTTATTAATTTGTAAACAATCTTATATAGTTTTGCTTATACTTCAGTAGGTATATAATATAGTATCTACAGCCGTGAATTTTTTCATCTGTCCATAAACAATATTCCGTTTACTAGATAGAGGGGGCGGACACTTGAGTAGACTCAAGTGTCCGCCCCCTCTATCTAGTAAACCATTCCCGAGTCAATTTGCACTATAAAACTAAATAATTAAGAAGCGGATCCCTAAATCAAAAAACCGTGTTCACAAGATAACAAAGATCTGTCTCAACGATACCCCACAGGATGAGAAATATAGTCGAGAAACAAAGTTGACTTCCACTTTACATGTATGGCAGCTACCTTAAAAATTAATAACCGGCCAAGTGCCAATCGAATTCACGCACTAAGGGTTCCGTACCATTATCTATAAAGACAACACTTTTGATGTATGGGAGCCCCCGTTAAATATTTATTTTATTTTGTTTTTAGTATTTGTTGTTCGAGAACAGAAATACATAATTTGTGAAAATTTCAACTGTCTAGCTATCGAGGTTCTTGAGATACAGCCTGGTGACAGACAGACGGACAGACGGACAGAAGGATAAACGGACAGACGGACAGACAGCGAAGTTTTACTAATAGGGTCCCCTTTTTACCCTTGGGGTACGAAACCCTAAAAACTATATACCACCAATATTTGCCAAATTACAGCTTTCTAGTACTTATAGTCTCTGAGTAGAACCGCAGACGGACATACAGACAGTCAAGGCGAAACTATAAGGTTTCGTATTTACTACGGAACCTGAAAAACCAGTCAAGTGCGAGTCAGACTTCATGTACATGAAGGGTTGCGTACCTCCGTACGGAACTTCATGTATTTCGGTACGGAACACAAGTACCTATCTAGTTAATGCCATTATAAAGATCGACCTTTATCTTAATTTTAGTGTTGTTGTTAAAGCTGAATAAACTGTAATAAATAATCGGTAAAAATTTAAAGTGTCTTACAATTACGGATTTAGATATAAAAGCCTGTGACAGACAGACAGACAGCGCGGGATTGCAGTAACGAGTCCGAACTCGAAAGGTGCCACCCTTCGCGTTTGGAACCCTAAAAATCTATCGACGAAATTTGTTCACGTTATTCTCGTAATACTTATCTCAGAAAATTTTCACCGATTGTAATTTTTTAGAACAATAAGCGATGGCAATTTCGCCTCGTTAAATAACTGGGCAAGTGCGAGTCGCAGTTACGCACGAAGAGTTCAGTACCATATTATGTTGCATGGGACACTTAAATTTTTATTCAATTACGTTTTTAATACATGTTGTTATAGCGGCAAAAGAAATACATCATTTGTGAAAATTTCAGCTGTCTAGCTATTATGGTTAATGAGATATACAGCCTGGTGAAAGAAAGACAGACAGACGGACGGAGTGGAGTCTTAGTAATAGGGAACCCTTTGGGCATTGAACCCTAAAAAAGGTAAGGTAGGTATAGTCATATCCGTCAAAATGCGTATCTAGCAGAGCTTTTCATACATATAATGAAAAACAGATGCGAAACGAATACTTAATTAACATGAAAATTACGTATGTTTTCGGGTTATGCTAAGGGGAAAATAATTAATCCTTGATCGGTATGCCCTGTTCATAATTTATCTATTACTGCCCGCGACTTCGTTCGCGTGGGCTTTATCACTCCGGCGTTTATATATGCTCATCAGGCTGAACAACTTTCGCTAATGCGTCATTAATGTATATTTCTAACAGTTTAACTGGACCATTATGTTTCTGAATCAGGTGTGCCAGTCCTTCGATTTTTAACCTCAACAAAAAATGCTCATCAGGCTGAACAACTTTTGCTAAGGCGTCATTTATATATTTCTTATCGTTTAGCAGAACCGTTATGGTTCTGCATCAGGTGTTCCAGATCTTTGATTTTTATAACTTAACAAAAAATGCTCAGCGGGCTAAACAACTTTTGCTAAGGCGTCATTTTTATATTTCTTATAGTTTAGCTGGACCATTAAGTTTTTGCATCAGGTGTTCCAGATCTTCGATTTTTATATCTCAACAAAAAAATGTTCATCAGACTGAACTACTTTTGCTAAGGCGTCATTTATATATTTCTTATCGTTTAGCAGAACCGTTATGGTTCTGCATCAGGTGTTCCAGATCTTTGATTTTTATAACTTAACAAAAAATGCTCAGCGGGCTAAACAACTTTTGCTAAGGCGTCATTTTTATATTTCTTATAGTTTAGCTGGACCATTAAGTTTTTGCATCAGGTGTTCCAGATCTTCGATTTTTATATCTCAACAAAAAAATGTTCATCAGACTGAACTACTTTTGCTAAGGCGTCATTTATATATTTCTTATAGTTTTACTGGACCATTAAGGCTCTGCATCAGGTGTTCAAATTTCCAAAATCAATTATAGCCTATATGTTGCTCAGGCTTAACAGCTACATAACAATCTTGTATGTGTAACAAATATTTTTATAACATAACAATATAAAATTTGTTATGTATATATTGTAATTACTAGCCGAAGCCCACGACTTCGTTCGCGTGGACTTTATGTCTCTGGAAAATGCTCATCAGGCCGAACAACTTTTACTAAGGCGACATTTTTATATCTCTTATAGTTTAGCTGGACCATTACGGTTCTGCATCAGGCGTTCTATTTTCCAAAATCATTTATACCCTATATGTTGCCCAGGCTTAATAGCTATAGAACAAAAAAAGTTTCATTCGAATCCGTCCAGTATTTCCGGAGATTAGCGTGTACAAACAGACAAACAGACAAACAGACAAACAGACATACAGACAAACAGACAAACAGACAAACAGACAGACATTTTTTTTTAAATTCTTACTCTATTGTTATGTCTCCATCGCCCCCAATATTTTTTTTGGAAATATATTGAATGTACAGACACACTTTTTTTACTGTTTTATCATATGTATAGATTAAAACAAAAGATTATTATAGTAAGCATGGACCAATAGTAAGTTAATATAAATATGTAAAATATACATTATACCACATAAAATTAGGTCAAATGAAATTATATAAATAGTACAGTATAACAATTGATCTTTATATTAAAGAAAAGTATATTATATAACATTAGGTTGTATGATCATTAGATGATATGTTGTTATTACATATATTACACACCCCAAACAATCGCCCATAGAAAAATTATCTTTAAACTTAAAATGATGATAACTTTTTTATCTGACAACAGATTTCGATGAAACAAAGCCTATATGTTGCTCAGGGATGAGCTTAATCTTTTACTGAAAACCGCGTAAAAATCTGTTCAGTAGTTTTAAAGATTAGCGAGTACATACAGACAGACAGACAGACAGACAAAAAAATCCAAAAATTTTTTTTGTGTTTTGTTACTCTTTTCTTATCGCCCACATCCATTTTTTGTAAGTTTTATCAAATGTACAGACACGCGGTTCCTACTGTTTTATTATATGTATTGATATATTGATATTGATGGCGTGAAAACAAAACTGATCTTCCGCCATCTTTGATTGCTTCCCCCTCCCCCCTTCGCCCCTAAAGCACTCTATAACCAAGAGTTTCGGGTTTTGAGCGTTACAAGGAATCCAACGATACCAGTCGTGATAGCCAGAAAGGACAAATGAAAAGTTTCATATAGTAGTTCGAAGATAAACCGTTCTATGCGGCTCTATTAGGTATATGCAATAATTATTTTATTTTACATTGAAAATAGATAAAATGTATATTAACGTATATTTATTGTTAATATTTTTATAATTTGCACTAAACGGGATTTCGGATAGTATTTTTTTATAAAGCAAGTTTCATACAAAAATATAAAAATATAAGGGTTTGTTTACATAACGTTACTACAAAAAGTTTAGTAAGTATTTTAAGTATTGCGTCATATTTTGCTACGGAACCTTAAAAGAACTGGTATGAGGAATGAACTGGGCATCATTTGGTTACCTGAAAAAGACACCAAACGTAACTCAAAAGTCCAAACAAATCCGCCAGAATTTTTTTTCTAAGCGCCGGTAGCTCTGTACTTTGGGCCCCCTCCCCTCCTCCTGACGCGGAGTTCAATCTGGCTCCCGGGCGTTTTGGACTTGGGTAGACGTGAATAATATTCGTACCAAGTGGCATTGCTGAACACAGAAAAGTATACCTCTCCTTATAAGAATTCCCCTTAAAAAACGGACTATTAGGAAATACAAGCTAAATAGAGCTTATAAACATCAGTGAAACCTCTCCAACCTGTCTGGCCAGGGATAATTCCTAACCTATTGATTCCCTAGTAATATATTCAAACATTTATGCACACATAAACGTTTATTTTAATGTTTTTAATATATTTTTTTGATAATGGAACTAGTGAGACTTTTTAGTTGCATTTGTCCCATTATTAAGTTCAATGGAACTAGTGGGACAAATGAGTTGCACTTGTTCCATGGAACAAAAACGCAATGGTACTAGTGGGAATCATCCCTGGCCAGCGTGGAGAGCGTAGATCAAATCCTCTGGCTTTTCTGGCCAAGTATTGCTCTAGGAGAACAGAGAGAGTCGTGCTTCTGCAGTGAAGACTATAAAGACCTGTTAAAAAAATTACTCCGTTTTATTTCAATATTTTGCTTTCTCAAAACACTCTGTATAATTAAAGTTGGTATGTCTCAGAAATGTTATGTTAGGGCACTTAATACCTACCCTAAAGCTCTATTCAACGTGGGTGTTAGAAGGAAAAGGTTTACTAATAAATATATATATAGGTATATGTGTTCTATTTGTATATTTAATGACCTTTGAGAGGACATTTCTCAGCCCTCAGGGGCCAAGCGTAAACTTTCAAAGAAATAGATACCTAAGTGTATACATTTATTCATATAAATTAAGCAAAACTTAAATACATTTTTTATCTCATCTACTCGAAAAACGGTGATTCCATCCTAAAACATTTGGAGCTAAAGTTGCTGCTAATTCTCGCGGGATTAAAACGTGAAAACGAAAATCTTACGGGAATAAAACACGATTTGAAAACGGAACAAGAGTGGACTCTATGTAAATCAGCCAAAAACAAAAGAATTTAGTTTTAATACAATAAATAACTGGCACTGATTTCGTATTTTTTTCAATTTAAAATACATATAATCATATGGAATGGAATACATATAATAAATATATCATCGTCAACATGGATGAATGTAGGTAAAAATGTTAATATTCTTTGCTTCGAAAATGGAAAAAGGAATAATTTAAAAAAGCGCAATTTTTGTCTTTGATTTAAAGTAATTACAGAAGTGTTAGGTTAAATTGTGTTGAATTAATTATTCGTGTAAATTTGAATACTTTTTCGTAAGTTTAAGCCGATAGTGAACATCAAGTTTATAGTTATTATAAAAATAAAAATATATGAACGACCACGCAATTAAAGTTATAAGCTTATGAGTGAACATTATTTTAGAAGATGGTTCTGAAAAATATTTTTATGAGTATTTATTGAATGAAAAGCACACTAAATAAAGGTTAGTAGTTACTGGTCGAAGCCTAAGATTAGGTACCTATTGTAGATGTTCTATTTTGCTTCATATTCTGTTTTGTATCTATTTGCTAGTTTTCCTCATAGATGGCGATGAAAAGTAGAGTGTGCTACTCGCGTACGGTAATATTTTGATCTCGGGCGTTATACGTGAATCCCTCGCTTCACTCAGGAGTCTACTATAGTGGAATCCTTCGTTACGCTCTGGATTCAAAGTAGCGCACTCGATTTAAAAGTATAACCTTTACGCCTTGTAGGACAATCTACTATTGCATCTCTTTAGGAATAGAGCGTTTTGGGTCTTGCGGCTCTAAGCAGATAGAGCGTAGGGCTGCAATACTCAGGCCTTTTTAGCTGGATGTGGACAAGAAAGTGGATGAAGGAATCAAAAGGGTTCAAAAAATATAAATATTTGAATACCATGGACTGATTCCCCTGACCTTTCGCGTACTTAAACTACACGAAAGGTAAAAACTGAAGTATTTACCTATCATTGAAATATAGAAATAAAACATTTCATTATCATGTTTTTTCGCGATAGATAGGCCCAAGAGTTGTAAAACCTAAAAGCCTATAAAATTGTTTCTTAGGTAAATATTTCAAAACAATTAATGTAAAATATCAAATTTTAATAATAAATGAAAACCAAGCAAACCTAAACGTCTGAAGACTGAAAACTAATTTAATTTTCCAATTTCATGGCACGAAAGTTGCGAAAGTTTGTTTACCTTCGGTTCAGGCCCCGGGGCTCGTATTAAATATATCCAGAGCGGGGACGTCGCCGGTTCCCGGAAAATCCCGGGCATTTCCCGGTAGGTACTCGGGCGGTGTTTGTTCGATCAGTTATATATTGCGTTTATATCACAAAGGTAACTTAGGGCATGAAGTTGACAAGGCTTCTCTGCGATTTTATTTCGTAATATTGAAATTCACCTTTTAGTTTATTCTGCATATAAAACATAAATATATAATATAGCTATAAAACATTAAAGATATGCTGGTCCAGGAGAAAAGAAAAAACTTAAAATGTACCAGCTGCTTCTCTTCCCGGGCAGATCGTAAGAGCCGATCGAGGGATAATGGACAAAAAAAGAACAATTTTAATAGGCGATGCGGCTAGCAACCCATCACTGTTTTGATTCCTTCATCCACCTTCTTGCCCACATCAAGCTAAAAGTGGCCTTTGTGTGAATCATCTCTGATATCTATTTACTTAGAGCCGTAAGACTCAAAATGCTCTGTCTGCCCCATTAGGGATAAAGACGTGATAGTATTTATGTATGTGCATTGTATGTATGTTCACCTACAGGCTGAAACTGAAAACCAGTGTGCCGCCTTTTAGGCCAACCACGCTGAGTTTTGGCCTACTTTGTGCTACTGCAGCACATACATGTATTGTACAGCATCATTGTTGTAATTGTGGCATGTTTATCGTTAAGTACTTATTTTTATGTATTGTTCTGTTCATGTGTTTTTGTGTATGTGATGCAGTTTTCGTGAATAAACGTATTATCTATCTATCTATCTATGTATGTATGTAACAACTTACCTATGTGTTATGCCTCGCTCTTCCAAATGCCTCATCCCTAGAGCCACTTGCAGCGCGTAGTCCCTCATAGTCCCTCCGTCCAACTGCAGGGCTGGCTCAGCTACGTAGTGGTGGCTGGACTTCGGAGGGTCCAGAAAGCAGGGCTTATCGTCACTGAGCGCCGGGTCGCAGTCGCTTATGTTCGTGTATTCCGCTGAAGAATATTTTACATTTATTTTTTTACTAAGTTAATAAGGATTTTATTCAAATCAATTAAAAAAAATAACAATAAACAGTCTTGACCAAAACCTTAACCGTCTTATTATAGAAACGCAGACTAACTTACTAGGTTTAAACCATTATCCGACCAAATCAAGTTGACATCTAGTAATATGCCACTGTCTCATCTGAAAATGTCAACTTGATTTGGTCGGATAATGTTTTAAACCTAGTAACAAAGTTAGTCTGCGTTTTATAAGAAGACGGTAAGACTCTCTCGCTAGATGGCTGGGTCAAGGGTCAGATACAGAAGGCAGGCAGGGGGGTTACTCCATAATACGACAGTCGTCCGATAGTGACGTCCTATTGCTTTAAATTAGACTTTATCGTCATACATTAATGCTCAATGTAGTTGACACATAAAAAATTGAGCCCAGGTCACCGCTGTCCGCAGGCAAGGCCATATCTTTTATATATGGATATTTTCCATATTTTACTTTTATCACTTTTTGCTATGATGGCCTAAGAAAAAGAAAAAAAGTTGAAAGTACCAGCTACTTCTCTTACCGCGCGGATCGTAGAAGCCAATTGAAATTTGCTAAAAAAAAGTTTTCATTTCACTGAATTAATTTCGAAAATTTCATCTTAGCACGAGAAGGTACCGTAGAAAGTAAAATCTCACGTAGTCAATATATACAGAATTATTGTACCTGATAATATTTTGACCATGATTAAACTAACGTGCTTATTTGCTCAAACATATTTATCAGGCAAATTACGTACATACTACCAACAAGCAGAAATGCAACGATTTTTGTTGATCTTCACGAGTATCAATCAACACCTCGTAATTAACTAGAAAAAAACGTGGTCAGTAATATTTGAATGACAATATATAGTTTAACAAACTAAAACCCGACTTTTGGAAGATTCTTGCTGAAAAGTTGCGTTTATTCAGTAAATGCACCCGCAGTAAGGCGTAACAGCTAGCTAGTATTGTATTTTATTTTCGAAATGCTATAATTGAAATCATTTGATACCCTACGGTAGGTATGAATCGATTAATTTTATGTTTTAGTTTCCAAGCTACTTATATTTTTGCCTATAGAGGGTGGAGATTTTGGGTTTCGTATCATACAGATTAAAATGTAATCTTGGCTTAGGTACAGTTGAGGCTGCGTCAAGTGACGGACATTTTAAAAGTATTAACTATATCCGTCTTATTATAAAACGTAGACTAACTTTGTTACTAGGTTTAAACCATTATCCGACCAAATCGAGTTGACATCAAGTAATATGCCACTGTCTTATCTGAAAATGTCAACTTGATTTGGTCGGATAACGGTTTAAACCTAGTAACAAAGTCTGTTTTGCGCGATGACCTCTCAAGACCCGCATGGCATCCTATGATGCTGCTTTCACTGTTTACTGTTGTGTTTGGTATTGGCGGATTTTGAAGAATTGTTTCAAAGTTTACTCTTCCTTATGTATTACAAATTTAATTTATTTATATAACCTTTATTGTAAAAAATACAATTTGTATAGCACAATAGGCGGACCGGCAAGCGCAGCGTAGGACAGCGCCTTCTATTTTGTCAGACGACCTGCGAAGGGATGCAGGGAGGCACTGGATGCAGGCCCTCCGTACGGTCGTTTAAGAAATTCTTGGGGAGGCCTATGTCCAGCAGTGGACTTCCTGTGGTTAACTTAATACTAAATGCAGTTCGCTACGAAAACGTATTAAGTATAAACTTACAATCTGCTTCTGACTGTCTCGGCGTGTTTACATCACTGTCCATTCGTCTCGTCACACCCGTCCCCTCATCCACCTTCTTCCTCCCCCTAGCAGCCCTCAACAGCGACAGCAGGTCTCCCCTAGGGGCATGCTCTAGGAGGGCTATTAGGGGGACCCTTCTGGTGCAGCAGCCGATGAGCCTGATGACGTGTTTGTGGGACCCCACGTGTTTAAGCATGTTGATCTCACGGAGGAAGTCTTGTAGCTCTTCGTCTGTCGCGTTTTCTGAAAAACATGCGTTAAAAAAAGTTTACCTATAGTTACAATGAAAGTACTTTTTGAAACTTCGGTTACGAGTTTACGAACGAAGGGGTAAGTGGTAACTATTAGCTCTGTGGGATCAACGTTGTTTTTGTCTAACATTTACTCGGTGAAGAAAAATGTGTACAGCCTTTATACGAAAAACTTATATTATAGTGATATGTAGTTATTACGGGTTTATTACTGAGTTTATTACGGGTATGGCCCTTCCACGTTGTATAAGATAAGTTAGGTACCTACCTGACAACATCTTAGCAGCCACCGTCATAGTTTCCCCGCTCGGCATGTCCAGTTGGGTCACGTGTACCCTGCCAAAAGCACCACTGCCAATCAGGGCGCCAAGGTGCACTCTGCCCCGACTCACTTCCCACTCGTCACCTCCTTCTTCATCAGTCTAAAACAATACATGAGACTCTTTATAGTTAGTTATTTCTTTGTTCTGCTAGGTAATTATCATTTCAGCCGCATAACGTCCACTGCTGGACATAGGCGTCTTCCAAAGATTTTCAAAATGACCGATCTAGAGTGGCTTGCATCCAGCGCCTTCCAGCGACCTTGCTAAGAATCTCCGGTAGGTTATACTAGTTGCATATTTCTTGGTATTAGAATGTAGTTTTTTTTATTGTAGCTTTAATGGGAAAATGTGATTGCGTTAAACAGTTTAAAAATAGTAAGTATGTTTTTTTGTGGTTACACCAAAAAATATACTTAGTAATTTAAAACTGTAAACAACTGATTTGAATCTACTTAATTGTTAGACCTTATTTAATTGAAGAATTCAACATTCAATAAATATAAGGAATATAAAAACAGAAATAAGGAAAACGGAAATGTGTATCTATCTTAATTATCTTTACTTTTTCATTGGAAAAACGGAAGGAAAATATTAACATGCTATCTTAATTTTTTTTCATATTAATTTAAATCGGTATGTCTCAGAATATTTACATTATATTCGAATAATTACAAAAATAATACAAATTATAGAAAATAGAAGATTGAAAATGTTCGGTCATCTACTACGCCACGATGTGTTCTTTAAAACAATAATGGACGGAAAAATAGAAGGAAAGAGAGGAGTAGGAAAACTCAGAAGAAAATGTATAGACCAAATAAAAGAAAAATTAAACGTGAAAACATATAAAGAGGTTAAGAACTTAGCGGAAGGAAGAGAGACATGGAAAGCACTCCACCGACAAGAGCCCAGCTCTTAAATATAAGAAGAAGATTCGAATAATATTCACGTTGTTATTGATTTTGCAACTGCTGACAACAATTGACTCGATCGTTTGATCCAGTTGTTTAAACACTCAAAGAAAATATTGATACTATGACTTTGAACTTTCGGAACGCTAAAAATAGACATGTTCATGAAAACATGTTCATCCTCTCTTAGAAAATCTGTTCAGCCGATTGCTGCTATGGGAGAAATCATCATTTCAGCCACATAACGTCCACTGCAGCTGCACAATGGGCCTCTTCCAAGGATTTCCAAAATGACTATCTAGAGCGGCCTGCATCCAAAGCTCTTTCCAGCAACCTTGGTCAGGTCGTCTGACTTCTTTAGGCGAGAAAATGTCTTCATTTCTATTTAAGAAAATACAGAATGTTTTTTTAGGACCTCGGAATAAACTCGCTCTAAAAATGTTATTGTTGGAAACGCAACCTTTCTATTTATTTTCTGATATTTACCACGAGTAAGTTAATAATGAAAATTGTGTATGTTGATTTTTTATCATCATCTTTCGCCCACTGCTGAGCATAGGCCTCTCTTAATTGATGACATCCATCTTGGTCAAACTAGTGGCTCTGTAAAACCTCGCACCCACCCGTTAAAGTTTATAGGATCAAAAAGTTGTTCAGACAAACAAGTGGCGTCTTAATAAGGGTAACAAAAAAATGCCTGAAATATGAATTGTTTAAAGATTTCGTCCTCCAAATTTTCTCCATTTTGAAATATTTGAACCTTCTCAGAAAATTTTAACAAGTATTGGTTAAGGCCTAAACCTAAGGCTAAAAAGTGCGTCACGGATAGTCTTTCGTCTGCGTTGGGCCTAAGAAATACGACAGCAGGCAAAAGCATTTTCGGCCAATCTCATAACTGAGACTTAGCTCTGAGCGCTCAGTCAATAATATGTATGTTTAGTACAAACACAAACGTAGTAATCTTTGATCTATGGTTTAGTATAAGGAAAAAAACAAAGGTTTTTGTTACCTCTAATTCTTTGTGCACATACAGTGGACTCTGTTCAAATTGTCCTCTTGGAGCGTCTTCGTTGTCTCTGTGAACAAAAGAAAGAAACGAATGGAGAAATATTTTGGTCCATTGGTTAGTTTATTAAAAAATATTGTACATGTGTTTTTTTCTTTTGTCTGAGATACCGAAAATGACAAAGATACAGCGCATATAAATTTCGCATGACGTCACGGCGATTTTTACTTAGGGTAGCGGTAGTAACTTATTAGTAATCTGTGGTAGCATAGATAAATATCTATGGTGGTAGCGGTGCCGTCGCAAGGCCGACTCCAGAACTTTGATGCTCCGTAACTTAGAAATTTTTTATTTTTTTGGTGAACTAAAAACTACGGGTCCAGTATTTTGGATAATCTAAAAGATGGACTTATTACAATCATACTTTTCGGACCCTGTCGTCACCCCTATTTATACTTCTGATAACTTCTCTCTCTTCTGTTAACTTACAGTCGTATTCAGTAGAAAGTCAGCCTTAGTCATCTAAACCTTAGATGGAATTAGTACTTATTACCACCAACTAAGTGCCATCATCAGAGTAATGCATTGAATGGCTCATTAATTCGAGACTGGATTGCAAGAGTATGTACCTATGCCCTTTTTAGACTGCATTTAAAAACATTTAAGTATATAGTACTTGAATCAAATACCTAAGCAATTAATTTAGCTGCATTTTAAATATTTTTTGGACAAGTCGCAATATTTATGACTAGTCGAAGCCCGCGACTTTATTCGCGTGGACTTTATGACTTCGGAAAATGCTCATCAGGCTGACTGAATTACTTTTACTAAGGCGTCATTTTTTTTTATTTTGCTTTAGGACCATCAGGTTCTGCATTAGGTATTTAATTTTCCAAAATCAATTATACTCTATATGTTTACCCAGGCTTAGCAGCTGTATAACAAAAAAGTTTTATTTGAATCCGTCCAGGATTTACGCAGATTAGCGTGTACAAAAAGACAAACAGACAGACTTTTTTATATTCTTACCCTATTTACTATGTCTCTATCGCCCCAATTTTTTTTTTTTTTGAAATATATTCAATGTTTGTGAAGTAGCCGCTACATTCTTAGTAGGTACATAAATATGTTGTCATTGCTGTGCTTTCATACCTATGTACAATTGTACATTGAAAGTAGAGTTTTCCGCAATACTGCAAAGTTTATTTGATATTTTCATTGAAATACTGCAATTTTACAACTTATAACATTTAATCACCGTGTTTAATGCCCCTAAAGTTGCCCAACGGCTGTTTGATGGCGAAAAGAAATAAAATGATGACAGTAATTTTCGAAATTATTTTATTGTACAAAATTCTTTAAGCACGGAAACCATACAATTAGATTCATTACCCCATACCGTGTAAAGTCGAGACACGCATCGTTTCGAAAGCAATCATTAAAAATTCTCATCGGGATTGAGATTATGTTGCTCCACTGGGCAGCTGCATCCTATCTGACGTACGCAACGCTTGAGTAGGGATGACAAACAAAAATATCGATAGTTTTTTAAATGACTTTAAAAAATGAGGAGGTTGTCGATTCGAATGTATTTATGTTTTTTAATTCACGTTCCCTGATTACTCGAAGACCCTTGGACCAATTTGGTAAATTATTATTTGGCATACTTCTCAGGTGATTCCATAGAAAATATCTTCGACTCGATAAGAAGATAGAAAATAGAAGTTTTATCAAAATCGGTTGTGTAGTTTGGTGTCGAAGTGGATTTTTATTTAAAAACATTATTTTATAGGTAACTAGTTAGTTTCATTATTAGCATTATACATATATAGCAGATAGTTATGTTTACTGATAATTATTTTAAACTGAATGCAGAGTCTTTCCTTTATTGAGAACGCTCTTTAGTCCAGCAGTGGAATGATTATTTTGGGTGTTAGAAGAGTAATCAATATCACACCTGTGTGTTACACACACACACACACACACACACAAAACGAAGGGACCTAAAGATAGGGCATTCGCGTAAAATGAGGGGCGACGATGATGACGGGCTATAGGTAATCTTGGATCTTAAAGCAGAGATTTAAAAAAAATTACAAAAATCCGTAGATTGTCTTATATCACAGCAAAGGTCGGTGTACTTTTGAAATAATAAATGATACTCTTCTCTTATTTTTTATTAAAAGGCTTATTCTTCTTATCAGTTGACAAATTCATTTAGTTTATCACGAACAACAAATTAAAACTTATGAAACTCAGTCCTGACAGTTTAATTAATCATCTACATATAACAATTTTTTGCTCTAATCAATTATGAAGCCTCCGTAATCGCTGACCTTTTCCCAACGCTTAATCGAATTCACACGATTAATATAGTGTAATCCATCGACATAAAAGAATTATCGATAAAAATACAAGTGGACCGCATCTCTAAGGTCATGGGTCAGGAGTCGTCGTTGCAGGTTGGATGTTCTAACTGCGGTGACGTAACTTTTACGCAAACGTGATTTACCCGCGCTTGTTCAAGCCGACACATTAACTACTATCTACTGTCGTGTCGATAGCAGACGGACAACCCTACACGCAACTGGATGTAAAAACTTGCTGCGTACAATTTGATACAAACTCTTTTTAGAGTCCAGTAACGGTTTATATGTGACTTCCGAAGCACGGAGGAGCTCGATAAAAAAATTAAGCCACTTGTGGTCACCCATCCAAGTGCGGACCACGCCCGGTGTCGCTTTACTAGCGAAAGTGCTAGTAATGCGCACTCCCGCCGGGCCACCGAGCTCCTCTACCTTTAAATCTCTATTGTGTTTCACATTTCTGTTATTCCTTTACGTCGTTATGCTTTGAATAAACAGGCTTATTACATGGCTGTTTGAAACGATGATGATGAGTGATGAGGATGTGACGTTTCTTAGACATAAATTAAATCTTTGCCAACTTTGAACTTGTACTAAACTTAACATCGTGAAATTCTATCTTCTTCTTATCGTGTGTGTTAGTGACTAACACTAGTGTCAGATTTTTAAACCGCCTTAAAGACCTCTGACATGGTTTTAGATAACGACCAATGTCAAAGACAGTGACCGGGACCGACGGCCTTACGTGCCCTCCGAAGCACGGATCATCTTACTTATCCTAACCAAACTAGGACAACAACACAAAGTCTTAAGTCGTTGCCCCCGCCGGGAATCGAACCCGCGACCTCCGGGTATGAGCCGAACGCTCTACCACTACACCACGGAGGCAGTTAAAATTCTATCAAAGGATGCGAACGAAGTTGTTACGGGCACTGGCAACATTACGGGGTGATGAGATGCGTAGCGGCCGGAAACGACGTCATTCGTAAACACACAACTATGACCATCTTGCGCGGACACGGATCATTGATTTATATTGTAAATTAACCAAAATAACTGCCTCCGTGGTGTAGTGGTTAGAGCGTTCGGCTCATACCCGGAGGTCGCGGGTTCGATTCCCGGCGGGGGCGACTTT
This sequence comes from Acrobasis consociella, assembly GCA_963555685.1. NCBI lineage: Eukaryota > Metazoa > Arthropoda > Insecta > Lepidoptera > Pyralidae > Acrobasis > Acrobasis consociella. The sequence goes on from OY743118.1 coordinate 5,562,700, forward strand.
GTGTTGTTGTCCTGGTTTGGTTAGGACATTGCAGGCTGATCACCTGATTGTCTGATAAGTAAGATGATCCGTGCTTCGGAGGGCACGTTAAGCCGTCGGTCCCGGTCACTGTCTTTGACATTGGTCGTTACCTAAAACCATGTCAGAGGCCTTTAAGGCGGTTTAAAAACTGACACTAGTAGTCACTAACACACTCGATAAGAAGAAGACCAAAATAAATATTATACGTCCTTACAGCGCCTATTTGAAATCTACAGTCTATACAAACCTAGCAGCATCGGCTCAAACAAAGTCGTAGGAAAAGCTAGTTGGAAATAATCCTTGCAATGGAAGGGCATTTCTCGCCCGTTCTAGATTACTATCAGTGCCCATTCACTTGCCCTTTGCCCAAACGCATCGTTATTCAATTATTTCTACATTTAGGGCCAACCGAGTTAATTTATGAGAATTTATCCAATTTACATTAGAAGGTGTTTAAGTTAAGATGGATGAAGTCGAAGTTCTAGAAATAATTCGATAATCATCTTAATACAACGTGGAAGGGACTTAACTACCCTTAATAAATCGAACCACGGACTATAGTAGATCACTATGGTAAAATGAAAGTAATTATGGTAATAGTCCAAAAATATCCCCTCTATCTCCTAAACAGTTATATGAGGAAACGTGAAAATATTCACAGCTGTAGTACCATATATATGTAATAAGTTTAAAGTAAATTATAAGAGCCAAGTAGGGTTTATAAATAAAAAAAGTTATAGGCGATCATTTATAAAATATACTTGAAAAAAGAAAACATACGTATTCAATAGTAAATTAATTTTTATACGTTTTTTGTGGCATCAACTCTAGGTCTGCATTTGCAACTACGCAACCTTACACCGCGCGTGGCCCGACACGCATTTAGCCAATTATTTTTTATGAAAATATAGTTAGTCCCACCATAGACGTAGTTAAGCTATAATCACAGCAGCAGCCTATACAAATTTTGCTGCCCTTAACCTACTGAATTATCCTAAAAAAGCCCCTTCTACTTTCTCGATTGCCGCGATGCAGAAAAGAGGGTTCAATTGGCCTCAAATTTGCCGCTCCCCCAAACGAGCCGCCCTAGGCTTTAGCCTAACTCAGCCTATTGGTAAATCCGCCACTGTGGAATCAATTAATCATCACAAATCAGAGATAAAGAAGCTAAAAACACACGAACAGAGTGTCTTCCTCTTAATAGAGACAGAAGAAAAGTGCCGATGGACACATTCTTATACTATTGCTTATAAAACTAGGTCAATGTAAAATTACTATGTAATTAGTCTAATTTAATTGATTGTAATCACAGTAGCGTATTTAAGCAATTACTTTTAGTATGTAGGTACGTTAAAAAAGTGAAAACTAACCGGCCAAGTGCGAGTCTGACTCGCGTACGAAGGGTTCCGTACCATTATCTATAAAAATTAAGTTTTTTGTATAGGAACCCCCCTTAAATATTTATTTTATTTAATTTTTTAATTTATTATTTAAATAAAAGTACAACTGAGTATATTGTGAATATTTCAAGTGCCTAACTGTTGCCATTATTGATCAAAATTATTTTGATACAAAAAATTTGCAAAAAAAAAAATCGCGTTTGTTGTATGGGAGCCCCCCCTTAAATATTTATTTTATTTTGTTTTTAGTATTTGTAGTTATAGCGGCAATAGAAATACATAATATCAACTGTCTAGCTGTCGCGGTTCTTGAGATACAGCCTGATGACAGACAGACGGACAGACGGACAGACAGTTAAGTCTTAGTAATAGGGTCCCGTTTTTACCCTTTGGGTACGGAACCCTAGAAAAACAAATCAGAGATTGCTCTAAAATTACCGAGGTCACACCCATATGTGGACATTAGTCATCAGTCATCACATCGCCATCTTGGTATAGATTTAAATCAATGTGGCGAAACATTTGCCAAGTATGGCTGCGAATGTGTCGCTGTGCCTTCACTGGTTATCTCATCAAATTGACCTCGTAAGTTTGTTTATCTGGGTTTAGTAATTGCATTAGATCCTTTCGGCATATACCAATATAGTTATACTTATCATTAAACTTTAAAGATTATATAACTCCGTGACTCAAAAAAGGACTGTAATGTTTTAGGGATAATGTGCGTATGCATACGTATGTATCTTTATTCTGCCATAACTTATACCCCACCTTACCCTACCTTTATTATTATATATTCTGTTTTATATTGTACCACTTCTACCCCAAACGCTTAATAAGTAAACATTCCTCTCAATTACTGGCCGGTTGACTGGAAGAGATCCCTATACGGGATAAGTCCGCCGTTGTATGTTTACTTTTCTGATTTGTATGTGTTCTTTCTTTTGTACAATAAAGCTTTATAAACAAACAAACAAACTTAGACTTAGCATAAACAGATTTGTGTTTAAATGGTGATAAATCAAACAACGGGCTATTCTAGACAACTATAGCATAATAAAATTAAAATGACAGTCAAAAACAAAAAAGAAATCGACTTTCCCATACAAATTGCCCGGGCGGCTGCATGCTTTAGTATGGACTTGCCAATTTTATTTTTTGTTCTTTTACTGTTATTTTAATTCCATATACTAAAATGATCTAGTAGCCAGTGGTTCGATTTATTACGGGTATGTCGCTCCCACATTGGCAAATTTTTGGAGCAAGTCCAGTTCATGGTTATGATCTACTTTCCATAAAAACAATAACGGTAAACGAAAAAAATCGCCTTTCCACACAAATCAACACTCCGATAATCGGATTTTGTATGGGAGGTCGAATAATTTGTCAAACACTTTACTTCTTTCTTTTAGCCTACTGTACTCTCTTAGCTAGCATAAACAAGTGTCATAACAACGTAATTCCTACGTAATAGTAATTATTGCGTGTAATAAAATTACATACAAAACCTTGATATCAAAGAATTATGAGGAAACCTACTGTGGAAATCCGGTTGAGACAATAGCGGTCGCACGCGACGGGGTTTATCTAGATGATGTGTCACTCTTAGACGATATAAGGGGGAAGGGGGGCTCAGGGAGGGTACCTGTTTCTTTATTACAAGCCAAAATCGGTATATTTATGACCCAAGTCATCATCATCATCAGGTCTTTTTATTCTTTACTGCAGGAGCACGACCCTCTCTGTACTACCAGAGTCATACTTGGCCAGAGCGGCCAGAGGACTTGGCCTACACTCTCCACGCTGTCCAGACGGGTTGGAGAGGTCTCATTGATGTCTATAAGCTTTATTTAGCTTGTATTTCCGAAGTCGCCTTCTACGACATCTCCATCGACATGTCTCCACTGCAGGAGTACGACCCTCTCTGTACCACCAGAGCCATACTTGACCTGAGCAGCCTTAGTCTGCAGTCTCCGGCCAGACGTGTTGAAGAGGTCTCTTTATAAGCTTTGTTTAGCTTGTATTTCCGAAGTCGCCTTGTACGACATCCACGGGAGGACTTGGAGCGGCCCTATTCTACTCTGCAGGAAGCCACACGGCAACACTATTTTAAAGCAAGTATAATAATACGAAAAAATATCAAGTTGTTCTAGAAATAATAGATGAGCTGCTTTTTTGTTATTTTTATTTATTTTCATTACAGCAAACCATTTGGTAAAAGACGACGGTTTTTTAAAAAAAGCCACTAGGAACTGTTATTTTAATAACAAGCCTATCGTCATTCCTTGGAAAAATAAACTAAGAGGAAATAAGAGAATGAAAGCAGAGAGAGGATGTTCCAAGAAGGCTTAAATAAACGGCGAAATAACATCAAGTTTTTGTTTAAATGTTCAAATAAAAATCCTGAATTAATTGAAAATAGGAGTGCATTCCAATAACTTTAAAACAAAAGTAAAAAAAAATCATTTCAAAAGTGTGCAGCCACTCGGGCAAATTGTATGGGAATGTCGATTTTTCTGTTGTTTTTTGACTGTTTTATTATTATTATTATACTATAGTGGTCTAGTATAGCCCATGGTTTTATTTATTAAGAGTATGCCCCTTACAAGTAGTATGATATTATTTTATTTTATTATATTTAAACTGCCTCCAGCGTAGTGGTTAGAGCATTCGGCTCATACCCGGAAGACTTTGTGTTGTTGTCTTATTTTGTTTAGGACATTCTAGGCTGATCAACTGATTGTCTGATAAGTAAGATGTTCCCTGCTACGGAGGGCACGACGTTAAGCCGTCGGTCCCGGTCGCTGTCTTTGACATTGGTCGTTACCTAAAACCATGTCAGAAGCCTTTAAGGCGGTTTAAAAACTCTGACACTAGTGTTAGTCACTAACACACACGATAAGAAGAAGAAGATTTTACTTATACATTATCACGAATCTTATATTTTTACAACTCGGCAAAACTGCGTGTACACTGTAACAAAGTATAAAGTTGCTATACGGTATTTGTACTCCGTACTTTGATGTGTTGCTATGTGTGATGTCTTACGGAAGCATTGCTTCCCACATTCTCTCATAGAGTCAATGACATCATAACAATCTATTAATCTCTTTTAAGAATGTCCGACGCGGGAACAATTTGTTAAAGCATTATAAGTATGCTACAAGAGTAATATAATACCAAACAAAATATACTGAAACTATTTTAAGGGAGAATTCAGTCCGTCATACTGAACGACTTTCCCCAAGGAACATTTGTCGAAATATGCTTTCTCTTGTCCCAGATTTTTCTTTTAGATTTCGCATTGTCACAGGTTAACATTATACCTCTATTTTAAGAAGACTAAACCGTGAAATAGCATTCCAGGCTCCGATTCAGTACAACTGAGGATGCAACCGGGAAAATAAATTTTACAACCAGTCGCTGCGCAGCGTAAACTGTCTTTAGGAATATGGTTGTGGCACGAGATGTCAATGCTCAGTCCTTTAATCGCCTCTTACGACATCAACAGGAAGAAACGTTGGTCCTTTGGTCGGAAGCCACACGGCCAAGCCAACTTTTGTTTCTATAATAAAACTAGCTGTGCCCGTGGGCTTCGCTCCCCTTGGGAATTACGGGATAAAAAAGAAAATAGCTCCAAAAAACTATATACATATCAAATTTCATCTAAATAAGTTCAGTGGCTGAAGCGTGAAGTGGTAACACACAAAAAAATATACCAAATAACTTTCGCATTTATAACTAGCTGTGCCCGTGGGCTTCGCTCCCCGTGGGAATTACGGGATAAAAACTATCTTATGTCCTTCTCTGGGTATCAAACTATATCCATATTAAATTTCATCTAAATAAGTTCAGTGGCTGAAGCGTGAAGTGGTAACACACAAACAAATATACCAAATAACTTTTGCATTTATAACTAGCTGTGCCTGTGGGCTTCGCTCCCCGTGGGAATCTTATATCCTTCTCTGGGATATCAAATTTATAAATAGGTTCAGTGATTGAAGCGTCAATTGGTAACAAATATACAAACTCACGTCTGCATGTATGTATAATATTAGTAGGTTAGGATATCAAAGTACTTACTTAACAAACAATAGCTACAGCTTAACTTTTTCACCGTAAACCAGGTACGTGCTTTATGACTGTAGGAGTTCAAAAGAGAAAGGGGTAACGCAATTAGTTACATAGTAGGTTTTACGGGTTAAGTTGCGACTTGCAACCTTTGCGCCGTGGCCGCTTCCTTGAAGGGATCGAGTTGCTTAACACTGGTTATTAAACATGAGACGAAACAAGCTTTTTGCTTGCCGTGTCGTTCCCGGCAGAGTAGAATAGGACCACCCCAAGTCCTCCCGTGGATGTCGTAGAAGGTGACATAGGAAATACAAGCTAAACAAAGCTTATAAACATCAATGATACCTCTCCAAGCCGTCTGGCCAGCGAGGAGAGTGTAGGAAAAATCCTCTGGCTGCTCTGGCCGAGTATGTCTCTGGTAGTACAGAGAGGGTCGTGCTCCTGCAGTAGGGAGAAAAAGACCTGATGATGATGGTGAAACCAAGCTTTTCGAGAATTTTACATACATAATTTCACGTCTTTCCATAATGGGGAAGACAGAGTATTTAATCTCATCATGGCGGAAAAAAAACTAAGAAGGTACTCTCTTTCCGCGTAGATCGTAAAAACCGAAAAAAAAGAATACCTAGCCGAAAATGCTAATTATTAGTATGTCAGTTACCTCCATATTGACGAAAATAAATATTACCTACTGTTCGTTTTCCGTTTTGAGTTTATGGGACGTTTTTAGGGCTTCTTACTAAACAAAGAAAGTTTTGCCTTGTCTGTCTGTCTTTCCGCGGTTCTACACAGAGATTATAAGTACCAGAAAGCTGTAATTTTGCCTGGGTATATAACCATATTATTTAAGTCGAAAATGTAGTAAAATAAAATCATGAAAATAGTATTTTATGCAACAGTTGTATAATAACGGTCAAAAAACGCGAGTGGCGCAGGTTACGTTATTTACGTTTTAAATATTTAATAAATATTTACGTTTGTACTTATACAACGTTGCATACAATACTTTTTCTACAACTATATTTACTAAATAAAATACAAAAACAAACAAAGAAAAATAAGAAAATGATTGACGTTCATATGTTTGCTAGATATATATATGGTAACTTTTATTTTTTAAATTGACGTCTTTTTTGTGACTATGTCAAAAAATGTTCTTTTTTATGTTGGCAGTATGGTAAATCTATAGAAAAAAAGTTCTAGGTCTATGGTTAAGCGTATCTTTTTGGCGAAATAACGACACATGTGCTATTATGAAGAATAGAGTATAAGACTTTTTTCTGAAATCATATTATCAATATTCTTATATTAGTGTTCAGGACCATATAAAAGACAGATAACAGTACAGGAGTAGAAAAAGTATTTTTCAGGTTTTTTAAAAATATTGTGAGCTTGCGTACACAATTTTTCGATTTCGGGATCCTTTTCTGAACTATTCAGTTTTATAATGTTAAAGGGATGTACTTAGACACGTGAAAAAATTCACATCTGTAGTATATATAAAAACTAAGGTTTACAAATTAATGAGTTATAAATATAGACGACCAACTGATAAAATGTATTTGGAAAAGAAAAAATCATACAAATTATATAGAAAATTCGTTTTTTTTTTACATTTTTAGTACCCTAACTAAAACTCTACACTGCACGAGGCCTGAAATGCACTTGGCCGGTTATATTTTTGTATATTCGTTTATGATTCTACATTTCATACATATACATAAGTACCTGGGCGACCGATCTTTGCTTGGTTACATCTCAAACATTAACTACATTTTTTTAAACTTGTCTTAAAACAATACAAAATAAAAAATTATATATAAATTTGAACATAAAAAAGCAAAAGTAAGTCACCGAGTGGGATTCGAAACCGTAACACTCTTTCTAGCGGTCCACATCTTAAACCGCTGAGCCAAACGGATAGCGGCAGGCGCGACGAAATTAGCGAAAATTTTAAAGGTATAAGATATCAGGCTAGGCAGGTCGAAGGAGGACCGTTGTATATTTGAATGTTTTTTTCTGTGTGTATATTTGAATTATTGTTATTTTTTATGTACAGTAAAGTATTACTTAACTTAGGAGGAAACATTATTTTTATTTCCTCAATAGTTTTGTCGTTGCATGATGCAAGACAGATTGAAAAAGAGCTTTACTTTATGAGCTTACTGAGACTTTCTCTCAGCTTTAAAATAAAATCTTCTGAACGTAAACAAAACCAATGCCTTTATGTCCACTTTATAATCGTATGTCAGTAACCTCAATACTGAAGAAAAATAATTTATTGCTGTTCGTTTCACGTAACATTATGTAGGACATTTTTAGGGTTCCGTAGTTAACAGAACCCTTATAGTTTCGTCATGTCTGTCCGTCCGCGGTTCGACATGCACTTTGTTTGTAATTTTTTTGTATATTTGTCTATGATTCTGTATTTGATGTCTTTTGTTTGGTATAAGTTTAAATACAAAGTTTATAATAAAATAACTGCAAGCACCATATACCTACTTGAGATTATTTTTTCTTGACTTACATAGATGCGAGTAATTGGGTTCTTTCCTGAGTCAAAAAAATTACAAAATAATATCACTTTAATTGATCATATCAATATTTAACCTGACTTTAGCTTTATTATTTTAGAAAAATTATTATAAAAACTAAGACGACATTAGTTCATATTTCATACAAATTCCAAAGAAAGATTTCTTTTGACGTTTAGAGAAAAGCATCTGATTTTGAAAGTATCGAATTGTTAATTAAATAGTATGGTAACCCATACAAAGTGTAATTACAACATATAAGGTCTAAAAAATATACTGAAACTATTTTAAAGGTGAATCCAGTCCGTGATACTGAACAACTTTCCCCAAGGAACATATGTCGAAATATGAAAAACAAATTTTTGGCTTTCCATACAAAATCGGATCAGCTGATCGGTCAACTTGTATGGGAGATCAAAAATTACTTTTCATACTTCGATACTATGTTCCTTAGGGAAAGTTGTTCAGTATCACGGACTGAATTCACCCATAAAATAGTTTCAGTATATTTTTATTATCTTATATTTTAATTCAGTCATTTATATGGTACTCATTAGTGTTTTCTAATTACTATTCTCTTTCATCAAATCAATAATTTGATTATTGATTAAATCAGTAAAGAAGGAAAAGCCAAATCCAATTATGTAAATTATTACGCAAATGTGCAATTTTCTCCTGAAATGATTTTAGGACAATACGAGTATAAACAGATCACGATGTCAACACTTCCACCTACCAGATAGCCGCTCAAAAAGGAAGTCAAACCAGTCATGAAATCACTCGAAACAAGTATGGTATCCCATATTGTGTGACGCAATACCGTCATAAGCCTCCGAGAAATGGAAAATGGGATTGTGACCGCCCAGAGCTTTATATTACCGTGCGATAAGCTTTTATTTAACTGTCTGTGGTGCCTTACAATCACCGATCTTATGCCTATCATATGCACCGCATCGACGGCATTGATCTAGACCAATTCTGCGTAAAATCGTACTCTGTTTGTTGTGATGCGCCATGTTGGTTTTTGTTCTGATTTTGTTTGTGGCAGCAGGTAAACTGACATGAATGTCACCCTCAGCAAGCTCTCTAGACTGAGCTACTGCAAAGAATTTGGCAAATGTAACTTCCACAGTCTTTCCATCGTAATGTTCTTGTAGATCGGGCCATTTCTGTTTCAGATCCACTTCTAGCTGCGGGTGGTTTATGCCGGTCGCAAACCTATCGCAGCAGACGCTGTGTCACTAAACGACGATTTTTTGTGGAAAAAGCATGCGTTTAGGTGACTCCGCGTTTCAAAAATGGCACTGCTTGTTTGTTTCGCTTGATATGTTACTATTGTCATATTTAGGTACCGATTTGTAGGATATTCAATTAAAGATAAAATAAGTAGAGTTAAAATGTAAAAGTGCTCGTAGTCATATTACTAGGAAAGTTAAAAAAAATCGGTGAAAAGACAACCTTTGAAAAATTGGTAAGTCTGGCCCTTTCTCATAAAACGAGTCTACACGTATACCTATAATCTGTATTATGGAAATATAAAAATGCGACGTTATTGTTATATTTCACCCTCAAAAAATCTGCCTTCTATTCTATATATTAATTTAAAGGTGGTACTTCTAATGAATTTCGGGCTTTTAATGAATTTGACAAAAAAATCAACACTCCTGTCGGTAGCTATGAACAGTATTTTTTTTAACTCTCTACAAAAAAGAGAAAAGCTTTCGAACGATTGACCGATTTCAATGCAGTTTTACTTTCATGTTAATATTTTCTTGAGTTGAAAATTCAGGATATAGGTAGAGGGTCGGACCAGGAATCTCGTTAGCTGACTATACCATGACTAATAACAATAGATATAATAACAATCATCTTACAAATGGTTTCTCAACAAACCAAATTAATGGTTAGTCAAAATATAAAGCGCCTCCGCCCACCACCTTGCATAATCCAGACGCTGGAAGTTTGGACAATTCAGCTCGACAATGGTCCTAATGAATGCCCATTGACGACCTTAGGCTTTGTGTTTTCTCAACAGCCAAAAAAACTGTTTAAATCAATTAGGTTTTATTTTACTTTAACGTACGACTCAAAATAAGAAGAGAAGATTTAAACTTTTTTTGCAATTGTGATGCGGCTAGCACCCCATCATTATTTGAATTTTTTTTTCTTCACGCTTAATGCCGTGCCGTGACCAAAAATCTAGATTTTTATTAAATGTGGATACTGACAAAAGGCTTGCCGTGTAGTTTCCGGCAGAGTAGAATAGGGCCACTCAAAGTCCTCCCGTGGACTAGTAGAAGGCGACTTAGGGAATACAAGCTAAACAAAGCTTTTATCAATGAGACCTCTCCAACCCGAGGAGAGTGTACGCCAAGTTCTCTTGGCTCTGGTAGTACATAGAGGGTCGTGCTCCTGCAGTGGAGACAAAAGGATCTAAAGATGATGTTCTTCACGCCACCATCTATCTTCTATCAATGGCCGTCGGGTTTCATTCGTGATAAAGCATAACGGTTTTTCATTTTTTAAAGTATGGAAAATTTTAAAAAAACGTACAACTGAATAAAGATTGAAGGTTTTTTCATTTCCATTAAAAGAAATTTAGATAATATGAGATCATTTTTGTTTCGATTGTATCACTTTTATTCTAGTTTCTTAAAACTCTTTTATCGAAAATAAATACTTTTCAGACGTGTTAAACTTAGGTAATTATATTTTTTAAGTTTTTACATTTCTTACGAAAGACAACTAACCTACGGCTGAAAAAATCTTTTGGAATTAATATGTATCCTTCTGCAATCCTCTTTATTGCCATCTCTGTAAGAAAATCTGTGAATGTATTAATAATGTAGGCGTAAGAACAAAACAGAATGAACAGAAAGTAATTACTTAACGAGCCAAGAACATTCTGGGAACAGGCTGAGTACGTAACTCTATTCTGAAAAGTGAATAATGGCCGCTGGCTATGAGTATCGAGGTTGTGTTTTTACGATCTTTGAGGCTTTTAATTTTATTTTGGAGACATGTTAATGAATTAATATATAATTTTAGAGTTTCACGGTCACAATTACTGTTATTAGTATTGACGGCCAGCGACCATGATAGCAGAAGGGCCGTCGAAATATCTGGCAAAAAACGATATTAATCGCGGTAAGTCCCGTAATAGCAATAACAATATGTTAATGAATTAATCTACCATACTGGTCTCATTATCATCATCACCAGAGAACATTATCAACAGATTTTTTTTTATTTTTTTTTTATTTGGTTCGCTAACTTGCTGAACAACACACACACTTATACAAATACAAATAAGAGCATACAAGTTGCCAACCTACTTGGAGCGAACACAGCATGCATATTATATAAAATGCTCTCAATCATTTTAAATAGAGAATTAAATTACATTATATTAAGGAATTAATACATTATCAATTAAATTACATAATAAATGTTTTGATCATATTGGCCGATGCGCTGAAAATGTAAATTTCATTACATCTCATCATCATCATCATTTCAGCCACATAACGTCCACTGCAGGCCTTTCCCAAAGATTTCCAAAATAACCGATCTAGAGCGGCTTGTATTCGGCGCCTTCCAGCAACCTTGGAAAGACAACAACAACAGATCTACACATATATAATTTCTATTGAACTCGATCCGAGTCAGGAAGCTAATAAAATCTTTAATTTCCTTTGTAAGTCTGTTCCAAATTTGTGCAGCCATAACAGCAAAAGATTTAGAAAAAGTATGGAAGTATACAATCGACATACAAATGACTGATCAACATTCAACATCATTATTGAAAACCATCGAATATTCATGAGTAATGCAAAAACCAGACAGGTGTGCGACGTGTGCAAACCTATGCAGTTCGAGCAGGAAAAGAAAAAGCCATAAAGCACATAGGTATTCACCTACAAAATGAAGAGATATACAAAGATATAGATTGACCATTGGCGCTATTTGTCACCATTGTACTGTCACTAACATACATACATACATACTATCACGTCTTTGTCCCTAATGGGGCAGACAGTGCATTTTGGGTCTTGCGGTTCTATGCAGAGCCCAGGGCCGCAAGACCCAAAAGCCACTTTTATAGTCATGGTGGCCGAGAAGATGGAAAAGCAATCAATACAGTGATGGGTTGCTAGCTGCATCGCCTGTTAACATGATTTGCATTTTTGCCCATTCCCTCGATCGGCTCTTACGATCTGCGTGGGAAGAGAAGCAGCTGGTACATTCTAAGTTTTTTTATTTCTCCCAGACCAGCATGGGAGGCAACTGTCACTAAAAGAGTGGCTTTTCTAGGTGTACTTGTGTTGGTAATCTATAAAAATATTTATCGTAAGAGTATACGACGTGAAAGGACTTACCCGTAATAAATCGAACCACGGACTATACTAAAGCACTTTTTAGTTTATTAAAATTAAAATAACAGGCGAAAACTAAAAAAAAAATCGGCATATTCATACAAAAGTATGTAGCCACCCGGGCAATAAGTATGGCAATTTTTGGCCTTTATTTTAGTGTCACTATATTATAGTGGTCTAAGTAGTTAGTTAAAATTTTTATTACACCAAAACATAAAAGACAATGATCTAGAACTGCCTCCTTGGTGTAGTGGTTAGAGCGTTCGGCTCATATCCGGAGGTCGCGGGTTCGATTCCCGGCGGGGGCAACGACTTTGTGTTGTTGTCCTAGTTTGGTTAGAACATTGTAGGCTGATCACCTGATTGTCTGATAAGTAAGATGATCCGTGCTTCGGAGGGCACGTTAAGCCGTCGGTCCCGGTTACTGTCTTTAACATTGGTCGTTACCTAAAACCAAGTCAGAGGCTTTTAAGGCGGTTTAAAAACTCTGACACTAGTGTTAGTCACTAACACACACGATAAGAAGAAGAAGTGATCTAGTATAGCCTGTGATTCGATTTAATACGGGTAAACCCTTCCACGTTGTATAGACCTTGATTTTCTATGACAAACGGATATTAGCAAAATATGAAGTACTAGCAGTCCATCCCGGCTTCGCCCGTGGTACATACATAGCCTATGTCACTCAGGGATAACATACCTATCCAACAGTGAAAGAATTTTTAAAATCGATCCAGTAGTTTCGGAGCCTATTCAATACAATCAAACAAACAAATCTTTCCTCTTTATAATATTAGTGTAGATGTAGACTATATCTTTTACTGTAAAGCGACCTTATGCCAGATGTGCAATAACTGGCGAAAGCACTGTGTGTACTATGACGTCACTTACTCTCACTCTCCGTGACTCGCGGTTCAAGTCATGTTGATGTAATGTAACCTTTGTTATCTCACGAGTGGCAAGCAATGTCGTGCAGGACTTTTTTGGGATGGGTCATAAGTTTTGGCATTATATTGACTTTCTTTTTATTTTGGACGATTATGAGTATTACCTTCCAATGTTACTTGGAAAAACTTATCATTGGAGGGAAAAAATGATGAAAAAAGTGGCAAGGAAGTAATATAAAACAACTGAAAGATCAACTATATATCTGTATGTGGGAGCCAGGGTGGCTTTTACGCGGTACCTAAAAAAAATAAAGAGCGTGACGATAAGATGAGCGCCCCTCCTCGCGCTGATCCATGCATTACAACCACATGTGTAAAATGAAATACTCTGGCCCACACAGATGTTCTGTGTCCACCTGGGCTTATCGTCAGGTTGAAACAAATAGTCATTGTAATAAATCAGATCACCGATCCATTACAATAATCACAATGAAATGAGTCATGGCCAAGTCACAGCAAAGTACGCAAACGAGTTGTGCACAGTACGGCGGTTCGAACAAGACTGAGTATTTTATCGACTGAGCGACGCTTTTATACGCCGTTCAAAATAAGGCAATAGTGGGGATATTAACCGCAGCTGTTGTTTACGACAGGCAGGTGCCATTTTGCTATGTAAAATAATAAAATATCAACACAATATATTTTTGTAGGTAAATAAATATTTTTCTCCCACACGGCCATTCTGACGAGCAGCCAACATTAGGCAGGCTCGCGAACAATTTTAAACAATTTTAATCTCAGTAATCTAATCTGAAATAAAGATAATCAACAAGTATATAAAATAGAATTTGATTCATTCGTACCTCGGTAAAAGATGCCCAAAATAGGCTCGGCACGAAATAAAGTGACTTGGTGATAGTCACAAAAGTTGCCTCGGTAAATAGCCAGTAACATACCCGGCACGGCCAATAAATAAATAACATATTCTTGCCTCGGTAAATCGCCAGTAACATACCTGGCACGGCTCATAAATAAATAAAATATTCTTGCCTCGGTAAATCGCCAGTAACATACCTGGCACGGCTCATAAATAAATAAAATATTCTTGCCTCGGTAAATAGCCAGTAACATATCTGGCACGGCATATAAATTAATGAAATATTGTCGCCTCGGTAATGATGCCCACTGGGCGCGGCGGTAAAAGCCATCATTATATAGCACACAACCAGTCTGGATAAGACTACGTGTATGCCAAACAATGATTGACTAAAGAAGGATCAAATCACATGATCATATAATAACAAATCACATAGCAGAGGTCAAATAACATGACCCATAAGTACAATATTTTAATCAATTATTTTTTATATTTATATCAATAAGTAACATAATCCAAAACTGAACACAAATTCTTTATTTTTTAAATTTTAATCTGCAAAAAGTGATCAGGTTATAAGCCTTTGAAATCTAATGGAAGGGGAAACTGACAAGTAACAGGAAAAGGACGCACGTACAGCGCTCCTGACGTCACCGCCATTGGTGTGGCGTGTACGGAAGAGATTCTCCATCACGTTTCCATTTTCATATTCAAATCAAAATCCAATTGAAACTTCAATTTAAAATTCGAATTATGTACTGCTTCATTAATTAACCAATTTTCTTGTTTTATTTTTTGTAAAAATAATATTTCTTTTTAGTCGTATTTTGTAATTATTGTATTATATAAATATGAATCAAAAACATACGAAATAAAACAACCTATTATATGAAATAATTCAAATTAAATAACCTGTATCATCAATTAACAAATGCACAAGTGAGCGTTGGCCAGGCGCCCCTAGATGCCTTTGAAAATTGATAATAATATACTTAATCATTCAAGGACTCTTTAATTAATTTATTTATTTTTATTTTAAGAGAATACTAATCGTGAGAAACATACAATTTATTACCGGTATTGTATTATCATATAGTTTATCGTTTATTTAATTAGTAACTCGTGGAACTCGAAAATTACATCAAATTTATTTATTATTGGTTAGTTTTGTTTCACCAAAACCACGACACAAAATTTAAATTGTATTCACAACTAAATCAACGTTTAATGTTGATGTGTGAATAGATAATACATTGTTCATAATATAATTCAAATTTAATTTTTAGAATGTCAAAACTCCAAAGTAATGTCAAGTTGTATATTCATTATGTACCAAATTATGACATTAGTGAGTACACAAACCTTTTAGATGGAACCGCGCCAAGCTGAAGCCAGATTCTTCAGTCTTTAAGGTAGTCATCGGTTCCACAACAAGCCCTTTCACAGAGCACCTTATTTATATAAAAACTTAGCTGTAAGTACCCACTCGACGCCAACAACTGTGCATCGAAACAAAGTGAGGACCATCAAGAGATGTTACAAGTATTCCACGAGAACAAAACTATATTTGAATTGAATTGGATTTAATTAAAGGAACAATTTTTGCCTTTGTCTTATCAAAGGATTTTTTTTTCAATTATTGTGAAGTCATTTGTCAGAACTCTCATTAACCACTCAAACAAGATTATATTATTAATTTTAATAAATTTTTATGTAAATAAGTACTGAATTCAATTTTTATTTGATTTTTGATAATAACATATTATGCATGAAATTTAGTTCAGTAGTATTATTTTTAACTATGTTCAGTTAATTAAATGAGTTGATATGATTGGAACATCAATATACCTAAGATGCGTATGTATTATGATTTTTAGTTAACAAATAAATGTTTGATCTTTTAATCTTTTAAGAATAGCTCAAGACATGATTTCGTCCAATTTAAACGTCATCTATCCTTCTGTCAATTGTCCAAAATGACGTTGACACGGAATTGCTACCAAACATCATCAAATCATTAAAAGTAAAGAAATCTAGTTTTATACAGACATGGCTTATTACGCCTTGATTGGCGTTTCTGATAGTACACCCGTCCTTGGGTGTTGTATCTGAGATTGAAATAAAACATAAAAAATACACCGTTCGGCTATTCTGTTCCCTTAACTTTTGCCAAAAATAAGAGTGATTACGTCTCTACTACTTTACACAGTTTATTAATAACTGTCAGCTATTAGGAGGCAATGTTTGCTATTATTATATGTTCTAAATCAAAGTAGACTTATAATGAAATTAAATGTTATCCGTTGCATTGTCATTTACTGCTAGCTATCTATAGCATCAACTTATTTCAATCAATGTATTACCTAGGATTACTGAGACCCTGTATTATTGATCTATATTAATTATTTTCAAAAGAGAATAATTTGAACAGATTGAAATCTACTACAGTTGCACATCTGGTATCGCATTCATGACTGGACTTCTCCGCTGGGATCCCGAGTCAGACGATGACTCTATGACCTATGCTACTAAGCAAGACCTGACTGTACTACCTAATAGTGCCGCTTACCGCTTGCACACGGAATTTTCAAGGAGACGACACCAATTTCTATTAAGCTATGGCTAAGGAATAATGGTACAGTCTCCGACTACTGAATCGATAAACAGTTCCAATCATCAATATCGTCTTTTTTTTTAACAATCTCAATAGGTACTTGGCCCCAGGCATCTTCTTATTCAAGTCATGAATGGTTACGGGTACGCCTGTTAACTAATGACCTCAAAACATGTCAGTCTACATCAAGAACTTCGGTTATTTGAAATGTCTTTTTTTTAATTGTTTAATTAACGAAAATGATAAAATTACTTTGTTTTCATGATGTCTCAAAAATTAAAATGATTTGATTTGATTTAAAGTAATTATTGAGTCAGAAGAGATAATCAAACTGTATTTACAGCCTTCTGGGCACTCTTCCGCAGGGGAAGGATTTAAGGGATATTTTTTATTTGTAATTGTATACGTTTATAAGTAATTTATTTTTAATATTTAAGTTTTATTTTAGTTAAACAAAGAAAGAATAATTTACATATGAGAAAATAAAAATAAAATATTGACAGTGAACTATAATGAAATAAGCTCAAGTCATCGACTATCAGAATTGCCATCATTAGCCACAACGCGCATCACCATTCTGTGATCGCAGGGTCCTCCGGACCTTATGGTTTCCTTCCAAAAGTAGACCTCCGCTAGAGCTAACCGCCAACTGCCACGTGGACTACGGCGCAACTCTAGTACGGTCACAAAAACATAAACAAGGCATATGGCAATGAGCTCAAAACTCTACTATCGGTTTTCTCAACGATGACTTTTGACTTCCAAGTCTGTCGTAGGAACACTTCACGATCTCTGAAGTACGAGAACAGGTGAAAAATCGTCATAAATAAAAAGCAATCATCATCACAAAGCTCATCTTTGAGCAAATGACTGAAGAAGAAATAAGAGCAAAATACGTTTCAACTGGGTATCTAATATTGTCGAGAACAACACACTTGCACAGTGCTATTAACAGTATTTTTTTACTACAGTTATTGTGGTAAAATATTGTTTACGCTTTTGCAGCTTAACCTATACGTTAAGATTTCTCAACAGTAAAAATGTGTCTGTACGATATTCATGAAAAATACTTGATCAGAATGTTTAATCGCAACTATCGATTAAACTATAGATTAAAATTATCTTGGTAACGGGATATCACTTCAAAAAAACATTAAACATAGTAAACAATAATATTACTCACATGGTCTTAATCCTGTTAAACCATTTCACCATTGCTGCAGATCCGCCGTCACAACCGTTACCACGTCATCAGCATCAGCCACTCTAAGTCCAATACTGAGGATAGGCTGGCAGAGGTTATCTCTCCGGATTTGCTAATCATAGAGTATCTTAAATTTTTTATATTTGACCAGTATTCTTACGCCATATATTGCAAGTGCATAATTCTCATTATTCAAAATCGGCTACACTAGCCAGGAATAGCAACCGGTGTCATTATCAGCTCCTTCCGATAGCGATTTATGCCACCTCCTCATGTGGTCTCCAAACAACAACCGGTATATCGATTACAACCGAAAAATCACCATACTAAGCCTAGCAAATTTTTCGTTAAACTGCTTGAATAGTGGTCAAAATACAAGTTAAAAGCTGAAAGACTATTAATTCATTAACACTTTGCTCTAAAATAGTTAACAAAATGAAATCTCACCAGATTATCGTAGCAATCTACCAGACAAGGTTACGGCACAGAAACACACGAGATCTACTCGCTTCTTCACTTCACTTTACCAGGAATTTCCAGCGCCTGCTGTGTATTGCTGATAGCTCCAATCTGGCTGCAACGTGGTGGCCATGAGCAGCTGGCACATTGTAATTCACTTAGTAACACTTCAGTACCTTACTTCCTGAAATAAAGATGGTATTAGCATTCAGATCCTGTCACTTCCAGGAGTTCCAGGTGCAAATGTTCCAGTGCCACTGGCAATTGAGGATAAGTCGTGTCACTACTAAAACATGGGTTTTCTCTCATGTGGGCTCCAGATCCTCATCCCACTTCTGATGTGGGAGCCAGGGTGGCTTTTACGCGGTACCTAAAAAAAATAAAGAGCGTGACGATAAGATGAGCGCCCCTCCTCGCGCTGATCCATGCATTACAACCACATGTGTAAAATGAAATACTCTGGCCCACACAGATGTTCTGTGTCCACCTGGGCTTATCGTCAGGTTGAAACAAATAGTCATTGTAATAAATCAGATCACCGATCCATTACAATAATCACAATGAAATGAGTCATGGCCAAGTCACAGCAAAGTACGCAAACGAGTTGTGCACAGTACGGCGGTTCGAACAAGACTGAGTATTTTATCGACTGAGCGACGCTTTTATACGCCGTTCAAAATAAGGCAATAGTGGGGATATTAACCGCAGCTGTTGTTTACGACAGGCAGGTGCCATTTTGCTATGTAAAATAATAAAATATCAACACAATATATTTTTGTAGGTAAATAAATATTTTTCTCCCACATGTATATTATATTATATATATAAACCTACATTACCACTGACTGACTCACTGACAGAGTTGTTTGCCCTGTTGCGGGGTTGGTGGGGTTAAGGTTGATGTACGGTCGTATAGAGGGTGCTCCAGTGAGTACCAGAAAAATCTGACATTTGAGGATTTGCAGAAACCTGATGTGGAAGGGGTACGGCCTGCTAAAACGGTTGGGGTTGGGGGCGTGATTTTTTTTCCAAAATGTGGGGTGTTGCAAGCAATTTGACGAGCATCATTTGTTTTTTGATTTCTTTCTAAATTCAAGATGGCCGCCATACATGGACAATTCCCCTCCATACAAATTTCATACAAACGGCTCCCAAGTAACTTGGCGAAGCCTGAGGCCGAAGGCCGAAGGCGAACCGCCCCCGCGAGGCCGCAGGCCGAGCTGTGGAGCGAGGGCGAAGCCCGAGCTCCCCCTCCTCCTCCCCACTTTGACACCCCCCCCCCCCTACAAGTAAATTTCACGAGGCCGCAGGCCGAGTGATGCGAGCCCGAAGGGCGAGCTTCGGGCGAGGGCGAAGCCCGAGCCACTATCACAAAGCGCAGCGTCTTTTTTTTTTTTTGAAAACCCAAGATGGCCGCCGAAAGTCAACTGCTTGCGATTTGACTGAAAATCGATATCTATATGTAATTTGACCCCAAAAACCCAAATTCAATTTTTTTTTTGGAATCCAAGATGGCGTCTGAATTTTAAAAAATTAAACTTATTTCGTTTATAACGTCTCACTGGGACTTCGTAGGGGCCTGAAATTTTGCATGTGGGGGTAAAGCACCCCGCGAAACTCGGAACTGGAATCAGATTTTCGATCCAAGATGGCCGCCCCCACACATACTTTGATGTTTCCTTTACTGACTGCAGTTTTTACCCATTTTCTCAACTGGACATGTTCTTTAGCCCACCTCAACAGCCGCACGAAAAACCGCGGGCTGCTTGCAGCCCGCGCAGCGCCCGAAAAGCTAGTTATATTATATATAGCTACACTTACCACTGACTCACTGATTGACATAATTGTTTGACCTGTTCCCGACTGACAGGTGTCACAAATGTTATACCATCGTGTACAGGGTGTTTTGAAACCAACCAGAAAAATCCGAAAAGTTGAATATCACCAGATCCTGATGTGGAAGGGGTACGGCCTGCGAAAACGGTTGGGGTTAGGGGTGTGATTTTTTTTCCAAAATGTAGGGGGTTGTAAGCAATTTGACGACTGCCATTTGTTTTTTGATTTTTTCCAAAATCCAAGATGGCCGCCATACAAGGGCAATTCCCCTCCATATAAATTTCATACAAATGGCACCCCTAAAGCAACTAGGCGTAGCCTGAGGCCGAAGGCCGAAGGCGGAGCCCCCTTGCGAGGCCGCAGGCCGAGCTGCGGAGCGAGGCCAAAGGCCAAGCTCCCCTCCCCCCTTTTTGACATCCCCCCCCCCCAAGTAACTTTCACGAGGCCGTAGGCCGAGTGATGCGAGCCCGAAGGGCGAGCTGCGGGCGAGGGCGAAGCCCGAGCCACTTCCCCAAGCGCAGTCAAATTTTTTTAATTTTTGGAAATCCAAGATGGCCGCCGAAAGTCAAATGCTTGCGATTTGGCTGAAAATCAATATCTATATGTATTTTGAGCCGAAAAATCCAAATTTAATTTTTTTTTTGGAATCCAAGATGGCGTCTGGATTTTAGAAAATTAAAAATATTTCGTTAGTATCGTCTCACTGGGACTTCCTAGGGGTCTGAAATTTGCTTTACTAGAGTAAAGCACCCCGTGGAACTCGAAACTGCAATCAGATTTTGGATCCAAGATGGCCGCCCACACATTTTTTCATGTTTCCTCAACAGACTGCGATTCTTACCCATTTTCTCAACTGGACATGTTCTTTAGCCTTCCTCAACAGCTGCACGAATAACCGCGTGCTGCGTGCAGCACGCGCAGCACCCGAAACACTAGTTATATTATATATAGCTACACTTACCACTGACTGACTGACTGATTGACATAGTTGTTTGCCCTGTTGCGGGGTTGGTGGGGTTTAGGTTGATGTGCGGTCGTATAGAGGGTGCTTCAGTGAGTACCAGAAAAATCTGACATTTGAGGATCTGCGGAAACCTGATGTGGAAGGGGTACGGCCTGCGAAAACGGTTGGGGTTGGGGTCGTGATTTTTTTTCCAAAATGTAGGGGGTCGTGAGCAATTTGACGAGCGTCATTTGTTTTTTAATTTTTTTCAAAATCCAAGATGGCCGCCATACATGGACAATTCCCCTCCATACAAATTTCATACAAACGGTCCCCAAGTAACTTGGCGCAGCCCGAGGCCGAAGGCCGAGGGCGAAGCCGGCTCGCGAGCCCGAAGGCCGAGTGATGCGAGCCCGAAGGGCGAGCTGCGGGCGAGGGCGAAGCCCGAGCCACTACAGTAAGCGCCGCTTTTTTTTTTAATTTTTGCAAATCCAAGATGGCCGCCGAAAGTGAAATGCTTGCGATTTTGTTGAAAATCAATATCTATATGTATTTTGGGCCAAAAATCCAAATTTTACATTTTTTTTTGGAATCCAAGATGGCGTCTGGATTTTAGAAAATTAAATTTATTTCGTTAGTAACGTCTCACTGCGACTTCATAGGGTTCTGAAATTTTCTACACTGGGGTAAAGCACCCCGCGGAACTCGAAACTGCATTCAGATTTTGGATCCAAGATGGCCGCCCACACATTTTTTCATGTTTCCTCTACTGACTGCAGTTTTTACCCACTTTTTGAACTGGAAACATTTCTTAGCCAACAACAGCCGCACGAAAAACCGCGTGCTGCTTGCAGCACGCGCATTACCCGAAACACTAGTTATAATATATAAACCTACATTACCACTGACTGACTCACTGACTGATTGACATAGTTGTTTGCCCTGTTGCGGGGTTGGTGGGGTTTAGGTTGATGTGCGGTCGTATAGAGGGTGCTCCAGTGAGTACCAGAAAAATCTGACATTTGAGGATCTGCGAAAACCTGATGTGGAAGGGGTACGGCCTGCAAAAACGGTTAAGGTTAGGGGCGTGATTTTTTTTCCATAATGTAGAAGATTATAAGCAATTTGACGACCGTCATTGGTTTTTTGTTTTTTTTCGAAATTCAAGATGGCCGCCATACATGGACAATTCCCTCCATACAAATTTCATACAAATATTCCAAGTAACTTGGCGCAGCCTGAGGCCGGAGGCCGAAGGCGAAACCCCCCCGCGAGGCCGCAGGCCGAGCCGCGGAGCGAGGGCGAAGCCCGAGCTCCCCCCCCCCACCTATAACCACCCCTCCCCCCCAAGTAATTTTCACGAGGCCGCAGGCCGAGTGATGCGAGCCCGAAGGGCGAGCTGCGGGCGAGGGCGAAGCCCGAGCCACTATCACAAAGTGCAGCGTCTTTTTTTTTTTGGAAATCCAAGATGGCCGCCGAAAGTCAACTGCTTGCGATTTGGCTGAAAATCGATATCTATATGTAATTTGACCCCGAAAACCTAAATTTAATATTTTTTTTGGAATCCAAGATGGCGTCTGGACTTAAGAAAATTAAACTAACTTCGTTTATAACGTCTCACTGGGACTTCGTAGGGGTCTGAAATTTTGCATGTGGGGGTAAAGCACCCCGCGGTACTCGGAATTGGAATCAAATTTTAGATCCAAGATGGCCGCCCCCACACATATTTTGATGTTTCCCATACTGACTGCAGTTTTTACCCATTTTCTGAACTGGAAACATGTCTTACCCTACCTCAACAGCCGCACGAAAGACCGCGGGCTGCTTGCAGCCCGCGCAGCGCCCGCAAAGCTAGTTATATTATAATATATAAACCTACATTACCACTCACTGACTGACTGATTGACATGGTTGTTTGCCCTGTTGCGGGGTTGGTGGAGTTTAGGTTGATGTGTTGTCGTATAGAGGGTGCTCCAGTGAGTACGAGAAAAATCTGACATTTGAAGATCTGCAGAAACCTGATGTGGAAGGGGTACGGCCTGCGAAAACGGTTAAAGTTAGGGGCGTGATTTTTTTTCCATAATGTAGAAGATTATAAGCAATTTGACGAGCGTCATTTGTTTTTTTATTTTTTTCAAAATTCAAGATGGCCGCCATACTACGACAATTGTCCTCCATACAAAATTCATACAAACGGCCCCCCAAGTAACTTGGCGCAGCCAGAGGCCAAAGACCAAAAGCAAAGCCCTCCACCGCGAGGCCGCAGGCCGAGCTGCGGGCGAGGGCGAAGCCCGAGCCACTCCCCCCTCTCCCTTGGATCCCCCCCCTAAGTAATTTTCACGAGGCCGGAGGCCGAGCGATGCGAGCCCGAAGGGCGAGCTGCGGGCGAGGGCGAAGCCCGAGCCACTCCCACAGCCCCCCCCCCCCCCCTTTTTACCCCCCCGCAAGTAATTTTCACGAGGCCGGAGGCCGAGTGACGCGAGCCCGTAGGGCGAGCTGCGGGCGAGGGCGAAGCCCGAGCCACTTCCCCAAGCGCAGTCAAATTTTTAAAATTTTTGAAAATCCAAGATGGCCGCCGAAAGTCTACTGCCTCCGATTTGGCTGAAAATCGATTTCTATATGTACTTTAAGCCGAAAAATCCAAATTTGGAATTTTTTTTGGAATTCAAGATGGCGTCTGGATTTTGGAAAATTGAACTTATTTCGTTCATAACGTCTCTCTGGGACTTCGTAGGGGTCTGAAATTTTGCATGTAGAGGTAAAGCATCCCGCGGAACTCGGAACTGGAATCAGATTTTCGATCCAAGATGGCCGCCCCCACACATATTTTGATGTTTCTCTTACTGACTGCAGTTTTTACCCATTTTCTCAACTGGACATGTTCTTTAGCCCACCTCAACAGCCGCACGAAAAACCGCGGGCTGCTTGCAGCCCGCGCAGCGCCCGAAAAGCTAGTAAAATATATAAACCTACATTACCACTCACTGACTGACTGACTGATTGACATAGTTGTTTGCCCTGTTGCGGGGTTGGTGGGGTTTAGGTTGATGTGTGGTCGTATAGAGGGTGCTCCAGTGAGTACCAGAAAAATCTGACATTTGAGGATTTGCAGAAACCTGATGTGGAAGGGGTACAGCCTGCGAAAACGGTTGGAGTTAGGGGTGTGATTTTTTTTCCAAAATGTAGGGGGTTGTAAGCAATTTGACGACCGTCATTTGTTTTTTTATTTTTTAAAAATTCAAAATTGCCGCCATACAACGACAATTGTCCTCCATACAAACTTACCCATTTTCCGAACTGGAAACATATCTTAGCCTATCTCAACAGCCCCACGATGAACCGCGGGCTGCTTGCAGCCCGCGCAGCGCCCGAAAAGCTAGTAAAATATATAAACCTACATTACCACTCACTGACTGACAGAGTTGTTTGCCCTGTTGCGGGGTTGTTGGGGTTTAGGTTGATGTGTGGTCGTATAGAGGGTGCTCCAGTGAGTACCAGAAAAATCTGACATTTGAGGATCTGCAGAAACCTGATGTGGAAGGGGTACGGCGTGCGAAAACGGTTGGGGTTAGGGGCGTGATTTTTTTTCCAAAATGTGGGGGGTTGTGAGCAATTTGACGTGCGTCTTTTGTTTTTTTATTTTTTTCAAAATCCAAGATGGCCGCCATACATGGACAATTTCTGCCCATACAAACTTACCCATTTTCTGAACTGGAAACATATTTTAACTTGCCTCAACAGCCGCACGAAAGACCGCGGGCTGCTTGCAGCCCGCGCAGCGCCTAAAAAGCTAGTTATAATATATAAACCTACATTACCACTCACTCACTGACTCACTGATTGACATGGTTGTTTGCCCTGTTGCGGGGTTGGTGGGGTTTGAGTTGATGTGCGGTCGTATAGAGGGAGCTCCAGTGAGTACCAGAAAAATCTGACATTTGAGGATCTGCGGAAACATGATGTGGAAGGGGTACGGCCTGCGAAGACGGTTGGGGTTAGGGGCGTAATTTTTTTTCCAAAATGTAGAGGGTTGTGAGCAATTTGACGAGCGTCATTTGTTTTTTATTTTTTTCAAAATCCAAGATGGCCGCCATACATGGTCAATTTCTCCCCATACAAATTTCATACAAACCGCACTCGCAAGTGACTTGGCGCAGCCTGAGGCCGAAGGCCGAAGGCGAAGCGCCCCCGCGAGGCCGTAGGCCGAGCTGTGGAGCGAGGGCGAAGCCCGAGCTCCCCCCCCCCCCCCTTTGACCCCCCTCCTTACAAGTAATTTTCACGAGGCCGCAGGCCGAGTAATGCGAGCCCGAAGGGCGAGCTGCGGGCGAGGGCGAAGCCCGAGCCACTATCACAAAGCGCAGCGTCTTTTTTTTTTTTTTGGAAATCCAATATGGCCGCCTTAAGTCAACTGCTTGCGATTGGGCTGAAAATCGATATCTATATGTATTTTGAGCCGAAAAATCCAAATTTGTCAGTTTTTGGAATCCAAGATGGCGTCTGGATTTTAGAAAATTAAACTTATTTCGTTTATAACGTCTCACTGGGACTTCGTAGGGGTCTGAAATTTTGCATGTGGGGGTAAAGCACCCCGCGGAACTCAAAACTGCAATCAGTTTTTGGATCCAAGATGGCCGCCCCCACACATATTATGATGTTTCCTTTACTGACTGCAGTTTTTACCCATTTTCTCAACTGGACAGGTTATTTAGCCTACCTCAACAGCCGCACGAAAAACCGCGGGCTGCTTGCAGCCCGCGCAGCGCCCGAAAAGCTAGTCTGTATATAATATTAACAACTTAACCTCTCGTATGCCGTTGCGTAGATCTACGCGAAAATGTATTGTTAACTATTGTGTCTGATATTCCGGCATAAGACAATTTTCTTATACGTTTAGCTTATATTTGTTTGTCTGGTTTACCCTTTTGGTTGCGGAGGTCAGACGGCAGTCGCTCTGTTTAAAAACCAGTAACCTCGTCAAATCTCCTTGGTAAGGTAGCGGACCCCGGGCTCTGAAGCATTACTGGTGAGGATGAAACCGGGAAAATACGCTCGGGATAATGACGTTTAGCTTATGTTTGTCAAAAACAAAAAACCTACACAAATTAATTTATTCAAAACACACGATCTGCTGAAATCTACTACTAAAACATATTTGCCCTTTTATGTTTCGACTAATAAAGAATAACCGGGCAAGTACGAGTCGGACTCGCTCACGAAGGGTTTCATTATCTACAAAAAATCACGTTTGTTGTTTGGGAGCCCCAATTTAATATTTATTTTACACTGTTTATACTATTTGTTGTTATAGTGGCAAAAGGAATACATTATCTGTGAAAATATCATTTGTATATCTATCATGAGATACAGCCTGGTGACAAAAAGATAGATAAACAGACAAACAGAAGGATGGACAACATAGCCTTAGCAATAGTGTCCCATTTTTACCGTTTGGGTGCGGATCCCTAAAGAGGCCTTACTTTTTTCGCTATGAAAATGTTCACTTCTCAAAATTAACATTCCTATCAGACCTATCTTCCGTGACCATTTCACGATTAAAATCATAGTTGCCTCTGCATATCATCATCATCATCAGATCTTTTTATGTCCACTGCAGGAGCACGACCCTCTCTGTACTACCAGAGCTATACTTGGCCAGAGCAGCCAGAGGACTTGGCCTACTTAGTTGGAGAGGTCTCCTTGATGTTTATAAGCTTTGTTCAGCTTGTATATTCTAAGTCGCCTTTTGCGACATCCACGGGAGGACTTAGAGTGGTTCTATTCTACTCCGCCGGGAACCACACGGCTCAAATGTTCAATCCTGTGCATCTATAGAAAGATAATCATTTAAATGGGTACAATGAACTGCGAAACGCAATGACGTCACGAGACGCCATTACTCTTGCTCTCGATGACCGTAATTCGCGGGTTCTCATCGAGGTAAATGTGTTTTGTTCTTTGTATGGAGAAAAGTTGTGTAACACTGTGTCGAGATGCAGATGTCGGTTTTATCTTAAGGGGTTAAATTGGCATCGTAAAGAATACAGTTCAGTTTGATATTCATTCGAAAATATATATGAGTGATTCGAATTTTGGACTTTTTATATATAAAATCGATGGCTTTTTTAATAAACTATGGCAATCATTAAAAATCAATTATTAAGGCACGTGATAAATGATTTATCCAGGGATCGAATTAGAATATGAGATTCCTGATCCAGAATTCCTATAGGTATATGTTAATTAATCATTAAATAAAAAATATGAGAGGGTTTTCTTTTAATGAAAAGTAGTGTAATGATTTTGCAATTAACTTCATCCTGCATGTTCTTACCTCATTTCTCCATTATTTCATTATCTTCAAATTTCAAATTCAGTCAGGATACAGTACCTATCATGGATTTAACTTGCTCCAAAAATTTTGCTGGTTATTAAGATTTCAACCTGTATTGTCAACGATATATATTTATTTATTCAACAAATACAAACATATTTAGTGTACACATTGTCCAGTTATGGCGCGGTAATAAGTTGTTTCATTGTGTCAGTAATGAGCGCGTTTTGTCGCGGTAATAGCATTCACTCTCAAGATTATGTGACGCGACCGGTCTATTGCTAAATTGCTCTAAATATACTCCTTTAGCCTTTTTTTATCGTCATCAGCAGAGCAGCCAGATGACTTGGCCTAAATTCTCTTCGCTGTCCAGAAGGATTAAAGAAGTCTCACTGATGTGTATAAGCTTTGTTTAGTTTGTATTTCCTAAGACGCCTACTACGACATCTACGGAAGGACTTGGAGTGACCCTATTCTACTCTGCGGGAAACCACACGGCAAGGCTTTTTTCAGTATCTTCTTAAATAGTAAAATATATATTTAAAACCCTGGCTTTTTGGCGACACAACACGAAAATAAACATGTTCTTTCTTAAAGTACGTAGGAAGACATTTTCCTTTTAAATATCAAGAAGCCCAAATTCATCACACATGAGTAATCAAACACAACACAAACAAATATACTATATTTTAGTCTATTCGTTGTTTGTCGTGGTGTGAGGTATTCTTATTGTGCTAGTAATGGGCGCGTTTTGTCGCGGTAATAGCATTCACTGTTCAGATTATGTGACGCGGCCGGTCTTTTGCTAAATTGCTCTAAATATTCACTCCTTTAGCCTTTTTCATCGTCATCAGGTCTTTTTGTCTCTACTGCAGTAGCACCACCTCCTTTGTACTACCAGAGCCATACTTCGCAAGAGCAGCCATAGGACTTAGCCTACACTCTCCTCGCTGGCCAGACCGGTTGGAGAGAATTTTTGTTTAGCTTGTCTTTCTTAAGTCGCCTTCTACAACATCCTCGGGAGGACTTGGAGTGGCCCTATTATGCTATATTGCCGTGTTTCTGCCGAAAACCACACAGCAAGTCTTTTGTCAGTATCTTCTTAAATAATAAAATATATATTAAAAACATGTTTTTTTTGATGGCACTATATCACGTAAATTAACATGTTCTAGTAGAAATTTTCCTTTTAAATATCAAGAACGTTTTTAAGCGAAATAAATTGTCCAGATTCCGCACGCATGAGTGATCAAACACAACACAAACAAATATACTATATTTTAGTGTATTCTTTGTTTGTCATGGTGTGAGGTATTCTCATTGTGTCAGTAATGAGCGCGTTTTGTCGCGGTAATAGCATTCACTCTTCTGATTATGTGACACGAGCGGTCTTTTGCTAAATTGCTCTATTCACTACTTGAGCTTTTGTCAGTATCGTCACAAAGGATCGAATATTTATTCAGAACTTGGGCTTTTGGCGGCACTATTGCACGTAAATACATAAAATTTTCTTCCTTGATGTGTTTATATGTATATACTATTAAAGTTTTTTAGCTTAATAAATTGCGATAATGATAATAGTGAGTGTGTAGGGGTTTAGTAATTATTTTCCCTTTTTAGGGTTCCGTAGTAAACAAGGAACCCTTATAGTTTCGCCATGTCTGTCTGTCTGTCCGTCCACGGTCCTACAGAGAAACTATAAGTACAAAAAAACTGTAATTTGGCATGGATATGTATATTAATTATGGCGAAAAAGTCGTAAAATAAAATATGTAAAAAAAAATTTTTCAGGGTAGATGCCATACAAGTAAAGACGTAGTCAATATTTTTTTTCTTGACAAACACATTGAGTGGGCTATCGTTAAATAGGTCTTTCAAAAATATTGTTAGCTTGTGAACACCATTTTTCGATTTAGGGATTCGTTTCTGAAATATTTGAGAAACGAGATAAGTCACCGAGTGGGATTCGAACCCGTAACATTTTTTCTAGCGGTCGGTATCCTTAACCACTGAGCTAAAATCAAGTCGGTCGGCGCGTCGAAATTAGCGACCATATTGTGCGTGGAAAGAAAAACGCATGAAAACTCGGAAACACGCGTTTTCCCAAACATAAAACTAATCTAGATCGATTGTTTACCCCCGAAAACCCCCGCTGGGCCGCTCGTTCCGACGCCCAGGCTTTGCGACGGGGTCCCTCGGTTTGACTGCCGTTGAAGTCCCCGCTTTGGTGATGCTGCCCGAAGTGGTGAATGCATGACGGAGAGCTCGGTCCGCTTCTTGAGTCAGGAAGTGCGATAGCGTGACTATTGACGGCTCGCTTGCGCTGCTGTTGACCTCGGCGTAGTCGCACCAGCGGGACTGCAGGTGTGGGCTCAGCTTCTCCATCACTTCCTGCGTCAGCATGGGGTTGTACAGGTAGGCCCGCTGGTCGAGGCTCTCCAACACGTTCACGATGTTCTGCAACCTCACAGCTAGTTGGTTGAGGTCGCTGGCGGTGTTGCCCGGTCGGGGCAGGTGGCGTAAGTCATCCAGTGCCTTGCGAACGATGACCTCTGGATGCCCGAAGCTTCGCTGCAGTGTTGACATATGACGATCTCTGGGTCAGTCGCTGAGTGTAGCAGGGCAGCAACAGCTTCCCGCGCTTCCCCGCGCAGGCAGTTGCGCAGGCGCGCCATGTTCTCAGCACGCGAGAACTTGTAGATAGCCGCTGGGTCTCGCCATGCCGCCTTGAAGGGTAACCACTCGGTGGCCGCGCCGGAGAAGCTAGGCAGATCTGTAGCTTGCTTCGGCAGCGGCCGGGTCCTCGCCATCTTCTCCAGGGCGTGGGCAAGTTGCTCGATGCCGCGGGTGCGGCTACGGGACGGCGTCGGTGTGCGTCGCCGCGTCTCGTTCGGCGACTGTGATGAGTGGCGCCTGTGGTGCTGTGTCGGCGTTGGTGAGCGCTGCAGCCGCACTCGGTAGTTGTGGCGGTCCTCCTCGCGTCGTTCGTAGCGGGAAGCGACTGGTGATACGTGGCCCGTTCGGGGCCGCCGGTCCGGACTGCAGACGTCGTCCTCTTCGCGTCGCTCGTAGCGAAGAGGCGGTGCTGGTTGAGAGCGGCCCGCTGCTCTGGGCCGCCGCTCCAAACTGCGGTTGCCGTCTTCACGTCGCTCGTAGCGGCGTGGCGTCGGTGATGCCTGGCCCGTTCGGGGCCGCCGATCCGGGCTGCAGACGTCGTCCTTTTCGCGTCGCTCGTAGCGAAGAGGCCGCGCTGGTTGAGAGCGGCCCGTCGCTCTGGGCCGCCGCTCCGAACTGCGCTCCTCAGCGCATCGCTCGTAGCGGGAAGGGACCGGCGACAAGTGGCCCGTTCGGGGCCGCCGGTCCGGGCTGCAGACATCGTCCTCTTCGCGTCGCTCGTAGTGAAGAGGCGGCGCAGGTTGAGAGCGGCCCGCCGTTCTGGGCCGCCGCTCTGGACTGCGACACTCGCCGTCCGTGACCGGCGCATCGAGACGCCGCTCCTCCCGTGGCCGAAGTATGATGACGTCGTTCGTTCGGCACAGACTGCAACCATTGGTCGACCCGTGATCGGCTTTCTTCAGCATCTGCCATGCTGCTTTCCTCCTCGATTTCTGCAATGTCGTGTTGCAGCCTCCTGCGCAGCGCCTCCGCCTGTAATTCGAGTTGTTGTTGCCTGATCTCGGATAGCCGTTCGGCCGTCTCAAGCTCAAGGCGTCGGATGCGGGCGATGCTGGTGTTCGACCGCCTAGTTCGGTTCGACCCAACAGATCGCGGAGGGCTTTGCTGGGCGCGGCGCAGTGGGTCCGATGACTATGCTGCTCGACGGTTGTAGCGTAGTCCCGGTGGTCTGTGATGGTGACGCGGGTGGCAGGTCGTAGATCAGCCCGCGCTGTAGCCCAACGATCGGTTGGGGCGCGGCTTCGTGGCTCGTTGACGGGACGTCCACGCTGGCGGGGATCGTACTAGCGGCGGCAGATGTGCCGCGGTTCTCGCTAGCTCGTAGCTCATCCCCGGCCTGGCTCCTCGTGACGACCATGTTGAACGCCTACGCTTGAGCACCGGACTTGCGCACCAAAGTTCTTGAACGCCAAATTTCTTGATCGCCAAAGTTCTTGATCGCCAAAGTTTTTGATCGCCAAAGTTCTTGATTCGGCTCCGAAGGACCAGAGATTGTTGCTGATAGCTCACGCGCTATAAGTGGACTGTATGGACTTTATTAAATTAAACAAGGAATTCGCAACTACAATATTTATTTATCACTTTTTCTGTGCCGATCTGGCTGATTACAAAATTTCTTAACTAGGCGACCAAGGTATACAAATTAACACGATGAACTGAAGAACACAATAACACACAAATACACACATTACTAACTAAACTTACAACTATATATACAATTTCTAATCACTAACAGAAGTACACGGCTCATGTTTTCCGTGTACTAATAGGGACGCGTAAATATCGTTCATCTCGCTCTACGCGTCCCGTTCTCTCTGGCCTCCCCTCCACTCCGGCCGCCAGTTGCTCACAGCGGTCGGTCGGGTACGCTGGCCCCGCTGCTGTTGTCCGTAACAATATACATACAAGAATTGCTCGTTTAAAGGTATAAGATATATGGCCACGTGAAAAAAATTATAGCATATACAATGTCCTTTTTAATTAAGTACAAATATTTTAAGGGGTGATTCAGACCATCATTTTGAACAACTTTCCCAATAAATGTATATTGAAATACGAAAAAATAATTTTCATTTTACATAGTAATGATATCACGTGACTACTTCGATTTCTATGAAAACCTAAAAAAAATTTTTTCGTATTTCGATATACATTTATTGGGAAAAGTAGTTCAAAATGATGGTCTGAATCACCCCTTAAAATATTTGTACTTAATTAAAAAGGACATTGTATAATGTAGTTTGAAGGAAAACTATCAGAGCCAAGTAGGGTATACAAATTTAAAAGTTATAGGCGATCAACTTATTAAATGTACTTGAAAAAATAAATTTTCATACAAATTCAATAGATATTAGTTTTTAGACGTTTTTAGTGGCAAGAACTCAAAGTTGGCATTCGCAACTACGGAACCCTACACTGCGCGTGGCCTGACACGCACTTGGCCAATTATTAAGGGTCCTCCCCGCGCTAACGACCTTGAAAACACAAAAAAATTAATTTCTCTTTCTGTAAGTGAGATTATCAGAAACCCTCGTACAACTTTTTAGCTAGTATCCTTAAGTTTCATTAGAACCTCGAAAATCATTGAAATAAAATACCCTGAATTTTCCTTTGCAAAAAATACTAAAAACGGCCATTTTTGACTCTTTTTATAAAGGTTTCTAAACCGGATAGTATTTCAATGACTTTCGAGGTTCTAATGAAACTTCAGGATACTAGCTAAAAAGTTGTACGAGGGTTTCTAATAATCTCACTTACAGAAAGAGAAATTATTTTTTTTGTGTTTTCAAGGTCGTTAGCGCAAGGAGGAGCCTTAATCTTATAAGATCCGCCAATACCAGACAAATAGTAAAACAATGGAAGCCGCCGCATTATATACCGGTTTTGAAAGTGGTCTTTAATTTAATTTATATTTATTTATATTTTTTTAAATGGTAATGTTCAATTCTAATAGTTTTTGGTTAATGTAGAAAAGTTCTTTTAATACCAAGAACATTGCTTTAGCTAATAAATTAATGAGCCTTTTAATTAATTTTCAGTCTATTTCTTGTTATTAAGCTAGGTAGGATTTAATTTGTTTAGGGAAAGTCTTCTATACCAATAAATATCTATGTTAGGAAAACGTGACGTTCCATTGTAGGACGCAATTAACAATTCCGTTTCATAAATATTTTTATATACAGCGTTTTAGAACATTTTATGAATATATTACATACATAACGTCTAAAAATATATATATTGAAACTATTTAAATGGTCTCTCATGCTGGTCTGGGAGAAATAAAAAAACTTAGAATGTACCAGCTGCTTTTCTTCCCACGCAGATCGTAAAAGCCGATCGAGGGAATGGGCAAAAATGCAAATCATGTTAACAGGCGATGCGGCTAGCAACCCATCACTGTATTCATTGCTTTTTCATCTTCTCGCCCACCATGACGCTAAAAGTGGCTTTTGGGTCTTGCGGCCCTGGGCTCTGCATAGAACCGCAAGACCCAAAATGCTCTGTCTGCCCCATTAGGGATAAAGACGTGATAGTATGTACGTATGTATTTAAAGGGTGAATTCAGTCCACGATTCTGAACAACTTTCCTCAAGAAACATAGATATCGAAATATGGAATATAATGTTTTGTCCTCCCATATAAGTTCACCGATCGGCTGATCAGAAATTGTATGGAAAGAAAAAACTATTATTTATATTTTGACGTATGTTTCTTGTATACCTTAACCATTTTAAGGGTGAATTCAGTCCGTGATATTGAACAATTGAACAACTTTTCCCAAGGAAAAGGTATATGTCAAAATATGAAAAATATTTTTTGGCTTTCAATACAAACTCGGATCAGGTGATCGGTCAACTTGTATGGGAGGCCAAACATTACTTTTCATATTCTGATATCTGTTTCTTGGCGAAAGTTGTTAAGCATCATAGACTGAATTCATCCATTATATTTTGTCAGTTTTTTGCTTTTAAGTGTTGTGAAATATCAACGTTTTTTCATAATATCATCATCATCAGGTCTTTTCGTCTCCACTGCAGGAGCACGACCCTCTTTGTACTACCAGAGCCATACTTGGCCAGAGCAGCCAGAGGACTTGGCCTACACTCTCCTCGCTGGCCGGATGGGTTGGAGAGGTCTCATTGATGTTTATAAGCTTTGTTCAGCTTGTATTCTCTAAGTCGCTTTCTACGATATCCAAGGGAGAACTTGGAGTGACCCTATTCTATTCTGCCGTAAACTATAAAGCAACTTTAAAAAGGCTGATATTATTTAAGCTACTCGTGAAAGTTGCGGAGTTGGTAGCGTTGTTTGATCGCGTACTTCTAAATATTGACTCTAAGTAAGTACGTAGTTTGCTAAGTACAGTGTGACTTTCCTGTCATTAGCACCTAGGTGTTATATTAGATTGTTTGTGTTTTTTCAATCCCTATAGTACTTAGCTACTGGATTACGTTTGTAATACCTACAGTATTCTCTTTAGAGAGCGTTTCCGTTGGACAAAAACAAAAAAATAAATATTGAAAGCAAAATTATCATAAAATAATAATCATAGTTTATCTTCATATTTTATACAAAACATTAATGACGAAACGGCCAAGTGTGATTCGGACACGTGCACGAAGGGTTCCGTACCATTATCTATAAAAAATCACATTGGTTGTGAAGCCCCACTTAAATATTAATTTTATTCCGTTTTTTAGTATTTCTTGTTATAGCTTCAACAGAAATACATCATCAGTGAAAATTTCTAATGTCTAGCTATCGAGGTTCATGAGATACAGCCTGGTGACAGACAGACAGACAGACGGATAGCGAAGTCTTAGTAATAGGGCCGTTTACCTTAACCCTTTACCCTTGGGGTACGGAACCCTAAAAATATATATCTATTAGTAATACTATGATGCAACAGTAGCAGTCGACCTGATGATCATGTTCTTTAGGTAACATTATCCAATATACCATTACTACATAAAAAAACAATCACACGTTTCAAAATGTCTAAATTATATTTTTATTTCTTAATGTGCTCTTTATCGCAATAGGAATAAAGTATAATTTAGATTATTACTGTGCTATTTTAAGACTGTTGAAATGTTACATTATGGCATTGGATAACATGATCTCTTGATCGATAGATCTCATTGTGCTTATTGTAAATGATAAATTGAATAATATCATATTGCGGATCGTTCAGATGTTATTGCGAAAATAGTAGAGCATTGTAGAAAAAAGTATGTTTGTAGCTATTTTTATCTGTTTAGGGTTCCGTACGCAAAGGTTAAAAACGGGACCCTATTACTATGCCTTCGCTGTCTGTCCGTCTGTCTGTCACCAGGCTGTATCTCAAGAACCGCGAAAGCTAGACAGTTGAAAATTTCACAAATTATGTATTTTGGTTGTCGCTATAACAACAAATACTAAAAACTAAATGAAATAAATATTTAAGGGGGGCTCCCATACAACAAACGCGATTTTTTTGCCCTTTTTTGCTCGATATCAATAATGGCAACAGGTAGGCACTTGAAATATTCACAAATACTCAGTTGTATTTTTATTTTAATAATAAATAAAAAATATATATCTATTTAAGGGGGCTCCCATACAAAAAACTTGATTTTTATAGATAATGGTACGGAACCCTTAGTGCGCGAGGTCGACTCGCACTTGTCCGGTTATTTCATGTTTATCCGTTGCGAGGTAGACAGACTCCAGGGCTGTAAGACTGAAAGACCACGTTCAGGGTATAAGTAAGCGAGCAGCCGTAATTAATTTTTTGTACAAGCTTTTATTGTAAGGTCTAAGTACTTGTTAGGATGAAAGAAATGAGCCCTAACTCGATGGAGTTGCGTCGTTTTATTAGTAAGTTCAATCGACCACTTTCTATCTTCGTGATCAGACCCTATCCGTCGTCTACCATAAACCGTCTTATTATAAAAACATGATTAACTTTGTTACTAGGTTTAAACCATTATCCGCCCTAATCAAGTTGACATCTAGTAAAGTGAAACTAACTCATCTGTCAATGTCAACTTGAATTGGGTGGATAATGGTTTAAACCTAGTAACAAAGTTAATCCTGTTTTTATAATAAAACGGAAAGTGTTCGTCAAGACAAATCAAACCAGTCCTACTTAATAAAATGAAATAACCGGCCAAATGCGAATCGGATTCGAGCACTAAGGGTTCCGTACCACTATCTATACAAAATCGCGTTGGTTGTATAGGAGCCCCACTCAAATATTCATTTTATTTTGTTTTTAGAAATACATAATTTGTGAAAATTTCAACTGTCTAGCTATCGCGGTTCTTGAGATACAGCCTGGTGACAGATAGACGGACAGACGGACAAACAGCGAAGTCTTAGTAATAGGGTCCCGTTTTTACCCTTTGGGTAAGCAACCCTAAAAAGTGGCTCTTGCTTGATCAAGCTGCTTGACGGGTGCATTAAGCTTTAGGAGTAATCGAAACAAAATTATGTTCTTTCCGTCAAACCTAACCTAACCTAACCTAACCTAACCGTCTGCACAGGTATGGCACTTCATAGAGACGGAGTAACAAATATACCTATATGTGTGAGTTAAACAATCAGGGTCGCCACCACAGAATTTGTTGCTTTGCTTACCTGTTTTTATCAGTCGAAAATCTATTAAATTTTCGTTCTTTATTGTTTTCCGTGGATAAACAATGATAATGTGTGCAGTTTGTCACCATTACGATTCAATAATTCTAAGTGACTCGCGTAACGTCAACGTGCGACTAGCAACAAACAACCCTGTTTTACAGGCGCTTATAATGCCGAAAAGCGGGGGAAGGGTTGCGGGGACACCAGATTGCGGGGGACAGTTCGAGTTTTCGTTCTGTATGTAATACTATTATTAATTCTGTGCCGTCTGGGAAACCCTTAAGTTATAGTATCTGGCTGCAAATAGATCAATAAGAAATGAAGCGGAAGCCAGACCAGTTAGCAAGCAGTGTGTAGCAATTGTACTAAAACAATTTAATGCGCTCGGTTTTGCAACCGTTGCACTGCATCCTCTGTGCTCGATCGATACCGGATGTGAGTCGTTAATCAACATGAACTCGCAGTTCTTGATCGATCACTTATGAAGTATGTAGATCATAGATAGGATATACCTGTACATAGTTAATATATTTATAGATATAATGGTACTTAAAAAAAAAATAAGAGTGATTTTTTAAAACCAGCAAGATTGAAAAAGAATATCCATTTGCCTTGTGGTTTCCGGCAGAGTAGAACAGGGCCACTTCGAGTCCTCCCGGGGATGTCGTAGATGTGTAGTAAGCGACTTAGGAAAAACAAGCTAAACAAAGCTTATAAAAATCAATGAGACCTCTCCTATCTGTCTGGCCAGTGCGGAGAGTGTAGGTCAAATCCTCTGGCCAAGTATGGCTCTGGTAGTACAGAGAGAGTCAAAGACAAAATGATGACGATCCGTTTGGCGACTACGAAAAGAAGGTAAGGGATCGTCGACATTCAGGAAAACCTAAACGTCGTTTTAAAGACGATATTACAAAAGTAGCTGGTATAGTGTGGAGAAAGAATGCAAAGGACAAACAGATGTGGAGAAATGAGAGAGGCCTTTTCCAATACTTATTGGACTAGATTAAGTGTCTGATTATGATAATGATGATGAAAGTGCCCATCAATTCACCCCTTGAGAAGAAAGAGTGCCCAAGCAGGAGGCTGGCACTATACAACTTAACCGATTTTTTA
Organism: Acrobasis consociella; assembly: GCA_963555685.1. Taxonomy (NCBI): domain Eukaryota; kingdom Metazoa; phylum Arthropoda; class Insecta; order Lepidoptera; family Pyralidae; genus Acrobasis; species Acrobasis consociella. Next base: position 5,600,663 of record OY743118.1, read on the forward strand.
TCCGTCTTACAAAAAAGAGGAGGTTATAAATTTGCCAGAATCTTTCTTTTATGTATGTTCACCGATTTTTGGAAGACCTGAATAGATTTGGTTTTGATTATTTGAAAGGGCATACTTGTTAGGTGGTCCCATAGACATTTTATCAAATCGGTTGTGTAGTTTCGGGGTCAAGGTCAAGGTTTTTTTTAGTTTGATTATTTCAATAGTTTTTATCACACTACCTATTTGTTTTTGGCATTTTTCAAATTGCACGGACATATACTATGTCTTATTAATCCTTACGCAGTAAAAAAATTATATGTCTATGTATTAATCATTTGGTCCATAACATATACAGGGTGTAAATTTAGAATTGACTCGACACACAACATAGAAGTATAAATTACTAGCTACTCCATAGGAGTTTTGGAATAAAACCCTTTCCTGAGTCTTAAACTATATATCCATACCAAATTTCATCTAAATAGGGTCAGTGGTTGAAGCGTGAAGAGGTGACAAACAAATATACAAACTCACTTACGCATTTATAACATAAGTTGGGATTGGGATTGGCTCTTATAAATAAATCATGTCTATTTCAACTTTGATCTATGTCGGATGAAATTCATATATCTATGTTCTACGATTTAATGACGGTACTTGTAAAACTAGTCACTATATGTTACATTCTAAACCTGCATGTTTATGACTTTAATGAGATGTTAAGTAATCGGAAATGTGCATAAATATTACATCTATACATATAATAAAACAGTTAAAAAAATGTGTCTGTATTAAATATTTCCAAAAAACAAATTATAAAAATGTCCATCTGTTTGTACACGCTAATCTCCGGAAATATTAGACGGATTCAAATAAAACTTTTTTTTGTTTTGTTAAGCTTGGGCAGTATATAGGGTATAATTGATTTTGGAAAATGGAACAGCTGATGCACAACCTATAGTCCAGTTAAGCAATAGGAAATATAAAAATGACGCCTTAGAAAGAGTTGTTCAGCCTGATGAGCATATTCCGAAGTCATAAAGTCCACACGAACAAAGTCACGGGCTTTGGCTAGTTTCTAATAAAATCACAGAAATATAACCTACTTATAGTTGATTTTTCATTTTAACTTTTTCCATTGGACTAAAGCAGGACCTTTAAAAAAAAGTCGGCTTGTATGAATAAGATGAATCTTTTTTCTAGATCCAGTCCAACCATGGTCCAACGGATTAAGTTGTTCAGATTTACGGAGTGAGATATCCCTTTATGATAGTTAAAAAAAAAAGGTTTTTTTTCAAATAAGGCATATTATTGCTTATAGGTACATATTGTTTTGTTTTGCCCAATATTCCTCTTGACATGTAATCCGGTGGAAATAATTAATAATGGCCTAAGCTTTGGGGCCTGATATCGTCTAGAGACGATACTTAATGTTTGAGTAGTTATAAATAAGCCAAATATTATAGAGCTATACATCAGGCTTATTACGCAATACGTAATTATTATTTGCTTCTGTAATTATAAATGATACAGGCCTTAGATTATCTTGAAGATGATAAATAGTAATAAATAGGTGCCTACATAGTTCGAAGGACTTAATAATTAGTTTGATTTACTAAGTTGTCTGCAATTAAATTCGTAAATTTTTTTTCTAGATCATCATACATCACTATTATAATTTTCGAAACTAAAAACCGTCTTCACCCTGAAACTACAAAACCGATTTTCATAAAAATTCTATGAGACCATCTTTAAACAACAAAAAAAAAACCCAAAGCAGTCCAGGCGTCTTCGAATAATGGGTTAACATACATAAAAAAAGATCGCGACCAATTGATAACCTACTCCTTTTTTTTAAATCGGTTAAAAACGTCAATACACCGGTCCATAATATTGATAACGTTCCTTACTCACATTACGGAAAGACATTGAAGCTTCTACAACTTTTAAATACGTAATTAAGTAAATACGATAATTCACGATTACCGAATATCGGTATCCGAAGACCCGCGACGCGGAAGTATCCAATTTCTCCACATGTCATAAATATTCAGTAAACTGGTTTGGTTCCGTCCCATCACCGCGTTACATAATCACACAGATCTTGCAAAACCACTTTTCGTTCCTTTTGTCTCGGGTTTTTGACCTGTCCAATCCTCTCATTAGGTCAAACCTTTTTTACTTGGCACATGATAGATATATAGTAACCATTTTTTTGTGAGAGAAAACCAGAAATGTCAAGGTTTACGCAAGCAATTTTTAAGCTGCAATAGGTGTGTATTGCATAATAAATATTTAGCGAATCTCTCTTATTTTATGTATAGATGTGGCAAGATGCTTATTTGTGACATTATGCAACTGGGGTCACACTGTCCCGATTGCGTAATGTGTCGCCCACGAGGAGAAAACGACGCTTTCTACCAAACCTAGCCGTTTTGCTTCTACGTGTTAATGAAATTGTGAGGACACTAAAAAAAAGACGTTGTCTTCAGTGTTCGGAATTCGAAACAAAAATTCAGATTACTTTTAAAAAGTAATTTGAATATTTGTCTTTTGAATTTAAATTCTATCTTTTAAATTATGTGTGGTCTGTGTCGTTAAATATTTAATGAGTTTGCATTACTAATTATTGTGATTAAATGGAATTATTTTGCTGATATGTTTGGTGTTTTGAGGTTAATGAAAGCACAGAAGTTGGTTTATCAGTTTTTATGCAAAAAGAACTTTATAATACAACTAAAATTAAGAATTAAAATTACTATTTACATAAATACATTTAGGCACCGTAATTTTTTCTCTACTTATAACTAGGTTTCGCCGGCAGAGCAGGTATCACAAGTTGGCGCGCTTCTTGCGCTGTTTAATAAGGGCCGGACTGTCCGGGGGGTCCGTACGAGGAGCTGACTCCTCCAGATGACCCTCCGTGACCGCCGCCCAGGCCGCCGCCGAGGCTGCCTCCGTGACCACCGCCGATGCCGCCGCCGATGCTACCGCCGGAGAGACCACCGCCCAGAGAGCCACCGCCCAGAGAGCCACCACCCAGGGAACCACCACCCAGAGAGCCACCGCCGATACCTCCGCCAATACCGCCACCAGACTCCTTCTGGGTCTTGTACTTGATGAAGTAAACCTCGGGCTTTGAGGGCTGGGTGGGGGCGGCAGTGGGGATGGTGATGTCGGGCTGTTCGTCGGGCTTCTTGACCAACACGTAGACGAGGGTCTTCTCTTCGTTTTGAGCCTGGGCGGGGATGATGGGGGCAACGGGCGCGGGGGGAGCTGGGGCCTTGATGAAGATGATCTTGTAGTGCTTCTGGGGCACACCGCCGCCTCCGATCACTTGTGGGCGTTGTTCTTCAGGTTCTGGGGGAGGGACGTGGACGTAGATGTGTTTCTGGACGATGGGAGCGCCGCCACCGAATCCGCCGCCGAATCCGCCACCGAATCCGCCGCCGAAGCCGCCGCCGCCTCCGCCGGACGAGAAGCCACCGCCAGACGAGAAGCCGCCGGATGAGAATCCTCCGCTGCCGCCGCCGATTCCGAAGCTGCTGGAGCTGAGTCCTCCAGAGGAGAAGCCACCGTGGCCTCCTCCTAGTCCGCCGCCGAGGCCGCCTCCGTGGCCTCCGCCGAGGCCGCCGAGTCCTCCGTGACCGCCACCTCCACTGGGTGCGTTGTAACTGTATCCCGCCTCGGGTCTGGCCGAGCCGAGTGCCGCAATGGCTGCTAATACCTACGGAAAAGAATGCACTTTTTAGCCGCTGTCTTTTTATCCTGTCTAGAATAGGATGCTTCACACGACGGGAGCGCAAAGACGAGACATCCCGAGTTATCAGTTTCTTTGTAGGTTAAATTGAAAAGTCAATTTTAAAATATAGAATGTTGTACTGTCAAAAAATGTAATTGTATGTAAGAAAATATTAAATCCTGAGATTGAAACTTTTAGCAAGTTTTTGTAAAGTTTTAACTTCGATAAAAATATTTCATCTAAAGATTGAATCTACATTCCGCAGAAAATAATAAAATCCACAACTAAACGGTTACTTCAACCGTAGTATTCAATATCGTCTCAGGATCCAATATTTTCCATCCAACAGTCCGAAGACAGTCTTCACTTCCCCTCAGGGTGTCTGTCTCGTCAAGCACTCGAGAAAATTGCCACTATTACAGTCCAATCGGTACTCGGTTTGATTCATGCACAACACTATTTATAATCTAACAAGACTCGAACGTCAGAAACAAAAAAGGATTGATAATCACAAACATTCAAATTGAAAAAAGGAACGCGAGGAATGGATGCGTATTCACAAACACTAGATGAATAAAACCGAGCACTGCGCGGAAGCTCCCGGTCACAGGGGCGGGTCACACGGGTCACATCACTTTCACTGCGCGATACCCACCACGAACGCTTTCATGTTGACTCACGGAGGTCTCGAGGTTGTGTGATGCCTGACTCCGACGACCAATGCCTTTTATACTCCGGACCGTCCGTACCTCTCTCCCTGAATCTTCCTAACACTCGGCCTTCGGGCCAGAAGAGAATTATGAATTTAATGACACCCGTTCAATTCGTCTTCGGTGAAAACAATGTGGATCTTGGACAGTGGACACTTTCACACATTCGCACAAATAAATAAATTCATGTTCTACAATAATATGGTAACAGTAATGCCCATAAATCGTCAAGATTGTTACTTGAATGTCGTAATTTTATTGTTAGACATAAAATTTACTGAACAGAAGTTAGAATAGCCGTACTTAAATATGAAAATAGGCTCTAAAGAATCTAAAATATTAAATACTCACTCTTAGTCTGCTATTCGATGACTTAAATATAATAGTGCACGTAATAAAGTTTAAAATCATAAAAATATGACATAAACTCACTTTTTATAAATTGAGAACACTGGTTGCTCACAATATACATTCACGGTTGCGCTATAATATAATTCAAAAGTTACAGATTTGCGAATGTGTTAAGTGGAAAAACCTATTGCATTTTTTAGTTAGTAGGTAATATCTACATATGTTTACCAAAAATAATGATTTAAAAAAGAATTGAAAGAAGCTGTTACTCTATGTATATACGTCATAAATAGTAAAAGCGAATTTCAAATATATAATCTAGCGAATTGAGAAATCATGAATAGATTTTCCGTACTCATCCTGAGAGTTTAAACCCGAATAGATCTCAGCTATTTAGTCATTTTGAAACTTCAAAATGCGAAAGTACCACTACGTTGGTTTACGTCATATGACTGATAGATGCGATTATTAATAATTTTTAAAACTTAAAAACCGATTTCACCCCCAAACTACACAACAGATTTTGATAAAAATTCTATGGGATTAATTGACAAATATGTCCTTTCAAACCAAAAAAGATTTTTTTAAATCGGTCCAAGCTTTTGGAAGTCGGCTAAACATACAGGTCAATAGACTAGACAATGCCAAGTTATATTTGCAGTAAATATAAAAACATTTCACTATTCAAGCAACGCTATATTGATAAAGCTTGGCATGTAGCCAGGCATATTATTGAGGGAAAACTAATCTTCATCATCATCATCCGGATACAGTTACATTTTCACGTCTATATCCCTGACGGGGCAGACAGAGCCCGGGCCGTAAGACCCAAAGGCCACGCTTAGCGTGATGGTGGGCGTTAAGATGGAAAAGAAATCAAAATAGTGATGGGTTGCTAGCCGCATCGCCTATTATCATGATTCAAATCATCCATTTATCATCATCCGGGGCCTTGATAATTCCACTGCTGGGAATAGGCATCTCTCAATGAATGCCTTTACCACGGTCCTGAGCTACTCTCTAGTAATAATCTGAAATTATAAAAGGCCCATAACGACAGAATACTAAAAGTAATGCCGCAATACATTGAGAATAATAACATTTGTCCAATCGTAATAATAAATACAAACATTAAAAGCGATGACAACACTTGCCATGCAGATGTATGTTCGTCTGTCCGTACAGCTGAAAAAATTCTGAAATCATACTTAGCTTCAGTTAGTCCGTGTGTCTTCAAGTAATTCTAATAGAGACTTGATGCGCCAGAAAGAAATACACTTTCAACATATCTATAAAAAAATATCTTTATTAAAATACTAGCTATTCTCGCGAAATTAGTTTGGCCCGTTCCCATTCCCGCTCCCAATCCCGCTCTTGCTCCCGTTCTCGTTCCCGTAAGAACCTTCCTCGAACTTCATCAAACAAAACAAAAAAGAAACCAGCCGTAAGTTTTGTGCTTAGCAACATTTATTTTTAAATAAATAAATATATACTTAGGGACAAATTACACAGATTGAGCTAACCCAAATTAAGTTCGAGACTTGTGTTATGGGACACTAACTCAACGATAAAACCAATACATATATAGATAAAACTTCCAAGACCCAGGACAATTTGAAAAAGGCCATTTTCCAACTTGCCCTGACCGGGGATCGAACCCTGAACCTCTGGGTGGCGGACCAGCATGGTGACCACTACGCCACGGAGGTCGTCATTTTATTTATATACATTTAAAATATTAAACTTATTCATTGCTGCGGCGTGACGACCTCCGTGGCGTAGTGGTCACCATGCTAGTCCGCCACCCAGAGGTCCTGGGTTCGATTCCCGGTCAGGGCAAGTTGTAAATGGCCTTTTTCAAATTGTCCTGGGTCTTGGATGTTTATCTATATATGTATTTGTTATAAAATATAGTATCATTGAGTTAGTTTCCCATAACACAAGTCTCGAACTTACTTTGGGGCTAACTCAATCAGTGTAATTTGTCCCTATATATTTATTTATTTATTATTTTATTTATTTATTTTTTGCTATTTCAACGCTCTGACACCTCACACGTAAACATATTACATAGCTCATAATTAATTGCATAAGAATAATGAAATTCAGAAACACAATATACACTATGACATAATGACCTGGTCAGATGATGAAGGTAAAATCGGGAATATTTTTATCCTACTAATATTTTAAATGCGCAAGTAAGTTTCTTTTGTTTGTTTATTAGCACTTAACGCTTCAAGCACTGAACCTTTTAGATGAAATTTGATATGGATATAGTTTGATACCCAGGGGAGGACATAGGATAGTTTTTATCCCGAAATTCCCACGGGGAGCGAAGCCCACGGTCACAGCTAGTAGGTATATAATATCCAAATTAAGGTATAAATATTTAAAAATAGGTATTAAGGTACATAATATTTTAGAAAGTCTCTGCCATTTACACTAACATATACTTAATAAATAAAAATAAAAATAAAAATTGTTTATTGGGAAACTAGTATACTTACTTAGATATATTTTTACAATTGTTTCTTGACTGGTCTCTAGTGAAATAAGATTACTGAAATCCTTAAACCATTCGAGAAACATAACACTCCACGTTGGACATCCGGCTAATTGCATTAAAAATGTGCCAGACTACGTCACACTTTCTAATTGTCAAGAAACAAAAGGACATCAATTTCAATCAATTAAAATTGAACCATCAAATTATAAAAACAATTCATTATTTTTACAACGTTTGACACTTGACATATCGGCAGATATATTGTGCACTTTATGAATTTGACAGATGCAATTGAATGGTGATAGTGAAATCGTATAATAAGATGGATGGAGACTATATTACTATACGACTATGTAGACTACGTTTGTATGAATACTATATGGTTACCAGTATTATGCGGTGGCATACACGTTCGCACTACTTCCTTATTCGTTTCAAATATGTATTTGTGTAATATTACTTGGATAAAGTTTGTGATCCATTGACTATTCATAAAGAGAAAAGTCTCGTTTTTATTATATGTGAAGTAAAGAGAATTTTAGATGATAAGGTCTAAATAAAATGGAGGCAAGTCTAAAGGAGATTCAGAAACATGTTAATTGGATTAAGATTTTTATTTAAACGTAAGACCGACTTTATAACTTATTTTCAAGTGTGTAAGTGGCTAGCACTGATGTCAGATTTTTCAAGCTGCCTAAAGGGATCTGACGAATGTGGCCTTTATGCCTGGATGTAAGCCATTTTTGATCATTTTAGGGTTCCAAAGTAAACAAGGAACCCTTATTATAGTAACAAAATCAAATAGTACCATCGACAAGAAAAGAACAGAGGTAAGGCAAATCTTAAAATGTAAAATGAAAACAGTGGACTGCCACCCTAACGTGATAATAACTAGAAATAAACAAGTCACGTACCACACGTGATAAATATTGTTTTCAAAGGTAATTTGACGTTACCTTCGTGGTTCGCAGTAAAAGCTCAGTTCCGATAGTATAATATAATATCATATCTATGGTAATATGTTCGACGTTTCGTAACTATGTGTGTAAGGTATGGCAAAGATTACTTCTGGACCGAAATTATATACAGATACAGATACATTTCACGTCTATATCCCTAACGGGGCAGACAGAGCCCAGGGCCGTAAGACCCAAAGGCCACGCTTAGCGTGACGGTGGGCGTTAAGATGGAAAAGGAATCAAAATAGTGATGGGTTGCTAGCCGCATCGTCTATTACCATAATTCAATTATCGCCCCTTCCCTCGATCGCCTCCTACGATCTGCGCGGGAAGAGAAGCAGCTGGTACATTCTAAGTTTTTTCTTTTCTCCCAGACCAGCATGGAAGCATTGAAATTATTATTATATTTAAAGAACTGGATAAAGATAATGAACATAAACGAAAAAAATTTTTTACAGCTCCGCTATAATACAACGTGGAAGGGATATCCCCGTGATAAATCAAAGCACGGTCTGTACTAGATCACTATTAAGTATAATGAAATTAAAATAACGGTCAAAATAAAAAAAACCCGTACAAAATGCCCGGCTGCACTCTTTTGTATGGAAGTGCCGACTTTTTTTTGTTGTTTTTGACAATTTATAGCTGAAGATGCAACAAAAGGAAGGAAAATACGCTCGGATGATGGAAAGAGTAATTGCATTGTATTATACGTGATTATTTACTACAATATCTTCTGTAGGTACACGTAATTTGCCATAAGTGCCATAACCTACGGTCCCGAGCTTCGTTGTAAAAGGTAATAGTTCGTTTCGTAAGGATAGTATACAACATACTTACTCCGTTATTATCAAATAACATGAGATGTTGATTTTAGAAATGATTACACGTATTAGCAACCTTCAAGGAATGTTATGATGTGAAAATGAGTTTATTTCATACGTCTAAAGTACGTAACTTTAGGTTACGTTAGTATTTATTATAATTCTCTTACATGTCGGCCTTTCACGGTTGTAAATAAAAGTGGAATTTGTAAATTAACATAGTTGTTTGACCTGCGCTTGGCAGACGGAGAAAATATTACACAGTGGACTATAAATAAATATACACATACATACATACTATCACGTCTTTATCCCTAATGGGGCAGACAGAGCATTTTGGGTCTTGCGGTTCTATGCAGAGCCCAGGGCCGCAAGACCCAAAAGCCACTTTTAGCGTCATGGTGGGCGAGAAGATGGAAAAGCAATCAATACAGTGATGGGTTGCTAGCCGCATCGCCTGTTAACATGATTTGCATTTTTTGCCCATTCCCTCGATCGGCTTTTACGATCTGCGTGGGAAGAAAAGCAGCTGGTACATTCTAAGTTTTTTTATTTCTCCCAGACCAGCATAAATAAATATATAGGTATATTACCCGTAAGCCACAGAGGTCGTAGAGACAAATCACTCTTGACGACCTCTGTGGCCCAGGGGTCATGCCAGGGTTCGATCCCCGGGGATCGAACCCTGGCATGACGGCTAAGGTTGAAAATGATCTTTTTCAGAATGACCTGGGTCTTGGATGTTTATATGTATTTGTTATAAATAAAAATGAATCGCAAAATGTGTTGGTAAGCGCATAACTCAACAACGCCTGGACCAATTTGGCCAATTCTTTTTTTTAAATGTTCGTTGAAATTCAAAAATGGTTTTTACGGCGAGAAAAATTCGAATAATTGCCGGAAAAACCCTAAAAACAGCCCTTTTCTTTTTCCCATACAAACGTACATTTTGACAGGCTATATTTGGCAGTACGAAGTCTGCCGGGTCAGCTAGTTTGTTATAAATATAGTATCGTTGAGTTGTTATCCCATAACACAATTCTAAGATTCGGACTTACTTTTGGCTCAATCTGTGTGATTTGTCTGTATATATTAATTATTTATATTTAAACTGATTGAGCGAGAAAGTAAGCTTAAACTTGGGTTATGAGATACTAAATCAACGATACTACCTATATATTTCATGATAAAAACTTATATAGATTAACACCCAAGACCTAGAATAATTTAAAAAAGGACTTTTCCAGCCTGACCTGGCCGGGGATCGAACCCGGAACCTCCGAACGGCGGCAAAAAAACTGAAAGGAGCTTAAGGCCATACCCAAATTTTCCGGGGTCCAGTGGCGCCGCCATTTAAAATAAATCATTTAAAAGAAAACGGAGATGTCATTCAAAATTGTGTCTTGGTCAAGCCCTAGATAACCCTTAAAACTATTTTATGAACTACTGTTTATAATTTAAAGTGCGAACGTGAAACTTTTCTACGCACATTAGCTAAAAGTGGCCGTTTTTCGCAAATGTGCGTAGAAAAGCTTCACGTTCTCACTTTAAACTACAAAAAGTAGTTTAAAAAATACTTTGAATGGGTATCTAGAACTTGACCAAGACACAATTTTAAATGATATCTCCGTTTCCTTTTAAATGATTTATTTTAAATGGCGGCGCCACTGGACCCCGGAAAATTTGGGTATGGCCTTAAGATCAAGATTTAACGTAGAAGGTGTACGGCACGTAAAAACGGTAAGAGATAGAGATAAAAGCATAGGTAACTAATGAAAACATTGCTAAGTTACATAGTAAACTATATTTATCAAGTTAATTTGCCAGGCAAATTAAAAATCCCCGGCTTTCAAGCGTTCACTCCCGTAACTTGTGAACCGCTAAACTAATTTCCAGCAAACATAGCTAAGAACCGATGCAAGGAAATTTGGTTTCACGTTAAAAAACACATCCAAATCTGTCTATCTATAAGAGAGCTATACGAAGCTACAGACGTACATACAGACAGACAGACACATATTGGCGTTTTAAAACACCCCTCTTTTTGTCAGAGGCAAAAAAAATATTGTAACGTACTTTTAAATGCGTACTACTGCTATGAAGAGGCGATGCAATGGTAAATATGTATACACCATCATTACCACAATATCTACATGAATGTTGACTTTTTAGAAATAAATGATCACACATTAACCTTTATGATTATGCTATAAAGTAAATATGGGATTATTTCAAACATCTGTATCTTGACCTTTCACGATGTTTAGCAATGATACGGAGATAGCCTAAACTTAAAATTATGTGGGTTTCAAAAATTACATTTTTGGCTCAGACTTTGTTGTGAAACAAAGCTTACCTTTTGGAAATCTTTGGGAGAGGCCTATGTTCAGCGTTATGCGGCTGAAATGAATAAAAAGCTTACCTCTAAAGATTTTTTTTTCATCTGCGACGTTATGGGTTCCAGAAGGATGCCGGCGTAGGGGAAGGCTGAGGGAAAGATGGATGGACGATATTGAATGCTACATGAGTGGATGGCAGTAAGCTGCCTTCGTTCGTGAATCGTGGAATCAAGAACAGGTCTTTGCCCAACTCTGGGACAGATAAGGAGATACATGAAATAGGTCTTTATCAAGGTGAACATGACTAGAGGAACATGTCGAATAGAGGAGGAATAGCAGAGGTCGAAACATGTCGGCCAGAAGCTGACTCTGAACGTGAGTAACCCGTTTAATATATGCTGAAAATTTCTGTCCCACATTATATAGTTTTAATAAAAAAAATGCGGCTAGCAACCCATCACTGTATTGATTGCTTTTCCATCTTCTCGCCCACCATGACGCTAAAAGTGGCTTTTGGGGCTTGCGGCCCTGGGCTCTGCATAGAACCGCAAGACCCAAAATGCTCTGTCTGCCCCATTAGGGATAAAGACGTGATAGTATGTATACATGTACGTATGTAATAAAAAAAAGAATTTTCCAAATTGGTTTAGGCGTCTTTGAGTAATTAGGGAACATATATAGAGAACTTTACATACATTTGAAGTGATAACCTCCTCATTTTTTACGAGTAAGTCAATTAAAAATCTGACAAGTCTTGGTTTACACACATGTAAAATAAAAACTCTGTTCCAATGTCTCTCTAATTTCGTGACTTACATCAATCTTCATATTACGATACACTTTGTTTTAGAAAGCGCAAATTGCAAGTATATTCGCAAAAGGTTACAATCAATTAAAGTCAAACTTTAAATTTAACTAGAGGTTAATATTGCAGGAGTCATGCACTCATCCGTCAATCAATTCAAACATATAAATAACCGGTCAAGTGCGAGTCGGACTCGCGCACGAAGGATTCCGTACCATTATCTATAAAAAAAAAGTTTGTTGTATGGGAGGACTTAAATATTTAATTAATTCTGTTTTTAGCATATTTGTAGTTATAGCGGCAAAAGAAATACATCATCTGTGAATATTTTAACTGTCTACCTATCGGGTCATGAAATACAGCTTAGTGACAGGACCGACGGATGGACAGCGAAGTCTTAGTAATAGGTAGGGTCCAGTTTATACCTTTTGGGTACGGAACCCCAACAAGCTTTAAAATAATTAAAAGTAACTTATTATAAATTTATAAGAACGTAATTTTTTACGAAAGTAACGTTTTGTTATCAATTATAGTTACCTAATTTAACATTTAAATACATATGATTTTTTGTTAAAAACTGTTTGCTTAGCGTGACGCTGCCAATTTTCAAAATAGGGATTTAAATTACTAGCTGACCAGATGCACGAAAGTTGGTGAAATGGTGAAAGTTCACATTTTGTATATCTTACTTGTTTATTATATTGCTGAAAGACATTTAAAAGCCAAGTCTTTAACGGCAGCCTTCTCTATTCCTCTGCTAGAAATAGGTTTCTCTCATGCCAACCACCAGAATGTTGTAGGCCTTTTTACCCCATATGTTTTTTCTCAGCGTCACGTATAGATCATAGTACCGGGGCGACCGAGCTTTGATCGGTTATATCATGTTCTGCGTGGAAATAAAAACTGAAAACTCGAAAACACGCGTTTTCCCAAACATAAGACTAATCTAGATCGATTGTTTACCCTCGAAAACCCACACATACCAAATTTCAGCGAAATCGTTAGAGCCGTTTCCGAGATCACAGAAATAAATTTATATACATATAAATAAATGTACAAGAATTGCTCGTTTAAAGGTATAAGATTTACCCAAAGGGTAAAAACGGGACCCTATTACTAAGACTCCACTGTCCATCTGTTTGTCCGTCTGTCTGTCACCATCAGGCTGTATCTCATTAACCGTGAGAAAAATACTAAACTACACTAACTACAAACACTAAAAACAGAACAAAATAAATATTTAAGGGGGGCTCTCATACAACAAACGTGATTTTTTATAGATAATGGTATGGAGCCCTTCGTGAGTGAATCCAACTACACTTGGCCGGTTATTAATTCAAGTTGACTCAGCAATGCACCAAAGAATTAATCTTGACATTGGCTTAATGAACCGTGATGCAAGAGCCATATATGAAAAAAAAACATTAACAAAAGAATGCCATATTCTCTTTCAAATAGACACGTGGTGTGGCGTAATGCGCATGAGATTTATTCCGTGAGTCTTCTTAATGTCTTCACATCTACTATCAGAGTGGCGACTAATGGAAGTGCGAGTTACTTGCGGTCCATACTTATGTCGATTTTAAACGTTTTTTAAAACTAAAAACCGACCTCACCCCCCCCCAACTACAAAACCGATTTTGGTAAAAATTCTATGGACCACGTGATAAGTATGCCCTTTATGAATAACAATTTTCCATCTCGGTCCAGGCGTCTTCGAATAATAGATGAACATACCTAATTGTTCTAAACAACCCAACTTCACCCCCAAACTACTCAACCTTCTTCTTCTTTGTCCATCCCTTGTCCCGTTATTTGGGGTCGGGTCTCCTCACTCTACGGCGCCAGGAGAGTCTGTCCTGGGTTGTCGGTTCTGGCAATTGGGCTTTCCTAAGGTCCCTCTCTATGTTTGACCACCAGGTTGAGGTCGGGCGGCCTCTACCTTTCTTTAGTTCTGGCATGGCTAGTGCAATTTTTACTACGTGGTGATTGCTTCGTCTTTTTACATGTCCGTACCATCTGAGGCGGTGTTCCGACATTTTCCCCAAACTACTCAACCGATTTTGATAAAATCTCTATGAAACCATATCAAAAGTGCACTCTCTCGAATAAAAAAATAAATTTGAAAATTGGTCCACAATTGACGGAGAAAGCGGTGAACAACATAGATAAAAAATATATACAGTGGAACATAGAACCCGCCTTTTTGAAGTCGGTTAAAAAGAAGAATGAGTAAATAAAGAAATTCCCATCCATTTAATAGTTCATTAACTTATTGTACATAACGGTAATTCTCCACAGTCAACCTTTAGGAAAACCGATAAAGTTTATTGCAATTGGCATTTAAAGTTTAGAGATTTGTCATTTCAATAATAATAATTAACTAGTGTATAATATATTTGTTTTAGAATATTCTTTGAAAGTCTTTATATATTCAATGCCTATTTTATAGTAAATGCGAGCATAGCAAAAGGGAGCTTATGTTATTTTTACTTACGTATTAAGACTAATAATTCATACGCACATTTGTACATCTGTAAAAGTATATGTATAAGGTTTAACAAAATATACTGAAACTACTTTAAGGGTGAATTCAGTCTATGATACTGAACAACATTCCCAAGGAACATACTTGGGGAAAGATGTTCAGTATCATGGACTGAAGTCACCCTTAAAATAGTTTCAGTATATTTTGTAAGAGCTTATATATGAATGATCCCCTTGGTAATAAATTAACAATAGGTATTTATTACATAATTTATCTGAGTGTGATTTGATTTTCGACACCTTAACACATCATTTATTTCTGTGTGATTTAAATCTAGACACGTTACCTTCAGATACTAATCTTTAATATCTTTCGACGCACCACGGTGCCTAAGTATTTCGGTCATACAATTTTATTTCTAACCTTTTTCCCACAAGCTACAATCTGCCTCAAGGTGAATTCAAATGCAATTTGTAAGTTCTTGTGAGTTATCTAAATCTCTTTTGTTTTCTCGAAATACACAAGCTTGACGCTCTCTTCTTTATTCACTTTTCGATGTTATAACCATTCGAATTTACGTAATTTCGATGATATGTAACAATCCACAAATGATTTTTAACCGACTTCAAAAAAGGAGGAGGTTATCAATTCGATTGTATGTTTTTTTTTGTATGTATGTGACGCAATATCTTCGTCAACCGTGGACCGATGTTGATATTCTTTTTTTATTTGAAAGCCCTTACTCCCAAGTTGGTCCTATATTAATTCGGTGAAGACGTGATGAAGAACTTCGGAGATATGAAAGAAACTCCTGAAATAAATTGAAGTCGGTTGTTTTTTTTTTTGTTAAAAAATTAATTATTTGTGCTACATTTCCTTTGATGATTCTATCTTTTCGCTTACGACCACGTTTAGAGTGGCTTTTGGGTCTTGCGCCCCTATGAACTCTGTCTTAGAGCCGGACCCCAAATGCTTTGTTTGTTTTATTAGGAATAGAGACGTGATAGTTTATATTTTTGCTGTTCTAAAACATCTTTTATCTCTGCTCTGAAACATAGATCTATCATATCTGTTTTGAATGTATTAAAAAGATTTCCAGAAAGCAAAGTCAAAGTCAAAATCATTTATTTATCTTTGGATATTTGAATCACTTGATAATTGTAAATTTTTTTTTGCTTTCGATTTCTTATAAGGTAAATTTTGACGTCAGATCATTTACATATAGCCAAGTTTACTGCCGCTTCCAAAGCGCAAGTACAGAAGAAACGGTAACAAACTGTACTGTACAAATTTTAAACCTAGCTTTCATCCCACCAAAATTTGGAATCTGATTATTTAGTCCTAGGTCCCATATCTAAAGGTCTAAATAAGCTGATTACAGTGAATACATCCATGTTTATTAAATATACAAATACTGATGTAGGCTTAATGTAGGAGCAAAAAATTAACAAATTCATAACACCAAATAATTTCACAACATGTTCTCATCGAACTGATATTAAAGTAATTTATTGGGTATCCAATAACTACGTATACCTCTAATTAAGATGTTTCAGATCATAAGTTTGTTTATTTGATGTACGTTAAGTAAAATATTACAAGATGGATCTTAAAGGAGTTAAAATGGACTCTAGTCTCACGCAATAAGGGTGACACAAGTGCCAAAGTTTCGTTTGATTTGTTGGCTTTTGAACGTTTCTATAATAATTAATTGGGTTATGGGTGGACATATCAAACATCGTAAGTTATAATGGTTCAAATAAACCATTAATTTCAAGATTGAAGTTTATTTAATGTGTTTTTTTTAAATAGACTTACAGGTGGCCTGTTATGGGTCACCAAGCAAGCGTTATCTCTCCACGACCTTTTTTTAACCGACTACGGCGAAGGGCAACATGCTTTTACGTTAAAAAAAAACATTGATTTTTTTCCTCCGTTCGAGCGCTACGCCACCACAGTCAGACACAGACATTAGCGTCAACTTATAAGACTCTTCTTTTTCTAGGGGGTTAAAAAGTGGATTATCCAAAAAATAAGATTTCAGATGTTAAGTGTAGAAAATCTGTGAATGTTCAATTACTTTTGTAACACCCAGTTACCTACTAAAGCCATAAATTAACCTGTCAGAAGATAACAATGTGTATGCATTCGTAATCAGGTGTATTGTGCTTATACATATATTATATGTTGTATGTCTAGGTCAAGATATTCGTCTATAGCATTTTTAGAGTTCCGTACGCAAAGGGTACCAACGGGACCCTATTCCTGAGACTATTCGTTGTCTGTCTGTCCATCGTCACAGGGCTGTATCTTGTGAACCGCCACATAAAAAATTCACCAATTATGTGACCGCTATAACAATAAATACGATAAATTAAAATATAGAAAAAGATAAATTTTAGTAAAAATTAAATAAAGGAGTTTGTCATACAAGAAACGTGTTTTGTTCACCGTTGTTAACTCGATCTTTGTCGATCAAGTGATAATAAGCGTGTTTTTTAAAGCATCTAATTTTTTATAAAAGAGAAATTAATGGTAAAATTATATAAAGATGTTAAGAACTTAGCGGAAGAAAAAGAGACATGGAAAATACCGACAAGAGACCAGCAGGGCAATCGCGCAAAATAATTTCAGCTCAGGTATAAGAAGAAGTGTGTTTTTAAATATGTCCTAGAATTCCTAAATAGTTGAGTTGCAATGCATGCTGCAAGCAAGAGGCATTATGTTTGATGTTTTTATTGTACTAACATTACAGTTATCTCACTCTTTTATATCGGCAGTCATGTTTATTTTTGTAATTGAACTACTAAGTGCACATATTATCTACATGCGCAATAATAACTTCAAAATTACTTAAGAATGATCCATAAAGTTGATAGAGTGCAGCCGAAATGCATTTAAACGCAATAGTTACAAATTAGTGGTTACGAAGTGACGGCCATTTTGGGATGCAATGTGACGCAACTGTAGAGAAAAGTTATTATCATCTTTATTAATGAAATGTTAGGTTATGTTTTGAATAAATTGAAAAGTCATGTTCATATTGACCTTTGTTTCTTTTAATTGCCATTAGGGTGGTCTTGTGTCCGTTTACAATATACGTAAAAACATCGTTTTTAAGACGATCGCATCATGTATTAGATGGTAATGAAAGTTACATAATATGGGTTCTTCCGTATCATATGTTACGAGTTTTAGTTACTTACTCTTAGTTTTACGGTGTTTATTAATATTAAGAGGCTATACGATGAGAAATTTGATTTGACTTTAAACAAAAAGGTCCTGAATTTAAGATGTAACTTTTGAAAGCAACCCTGTTCTATTTTAAAAGGCTTGAGGCTATGCCTATGGGGCTCAGGGTTAAGGACGTGATAGATGATAGAGAGTATGGGAAAGATACTATGAAAGGACCTACGATAGCCTCACCTCAGGCCTCTTTAAAGGTGCTTTCCGATCCTACCTTGGCCTTCTATACATAAGGAAATAGGAGAGCTGCATTTGTAACTGTGCCTTAAGAATCCTATGACTATTTAAGACGGCGCTCTCTTCTTGAAAGATACTTTTTAATATCAATGGTCCAAGCAGAACGCACGCCGTTCCGGGTTCAAACTCGGCGACCGACGTGGGAAATATTAGAATACGTAATGCGTTGTCTGGTGTAGGTGTATGTAAAATTATAGTGATACATTTTCACTGTGTGAGGTATACGGTCTTTTTTATGCGTGGTGCTGTTTTATTTATTTAGCAATTTATGTACACGGAAAATGTATACAGAGAATTCATAAAATAAAAGTTGTACAAAGGCACTACTTATCTAAAAAGATATCTCTTCCAGTAGTGAGAGTTCTTTCAGTCTTTTATTTGGAAAATTCCACCGGTTTGCTACTTTTATAAGATCTAACAAAATTTACTGAACCATTTTTAACCTGTCGTCTGTTCACAGTCCAGAATCTGGTCGACATGCATTGTTTTACTATTGTCTGGTGTTTTGCACTGACAACAAGTTAGGCCCAACGCAGACGACAGACTAGACCGCGCCGCACTTTTAGTCTGTGAAAATAGAACCTATGGAATTACATGCAGTAACACACATGACGCACAAAAAGTGCGGCGCACAAAAAATCCGTGTAATTTTGGCAGACCGCGCCGCGCCGCGCCGCGCCACACCGCACAAAAAGTGTGCGAAAAAAATACAACGTATGCTTCAATTCGCGCTAACACAGACGTCGCGCACTTTAGTCTGTGACCTTCACTCGGCTAGTGGTGGACGTGACGTGCGCGGTATTACAGCATGGCGCTAGAGATATATGTACCGATGTTAATTCATGAAATACAAAACAGACCTGCAATTTATGATACTTCAAAATCCGAGTATAATGCCTAGTATAACCTTTCTTCTGGACCAATGCACTTTCTCATTATTGTTTCCGAATGTGTCAAAGTTGGTCTTAAAATGAATAGCAACTCATTAAAAGTATTAATAGAAATTTTATAAAATTTGAAAAAATTGTCCGGATATTGTTTTGGAATTGCATGTTTCATATGGAATTGTCCTTTTAGTAATCTCTCCGAAAGTATAGGATGTACCCAAAATTTTCTATTTCTTCTTCTTTTTCTGTACTTCAAGTATAAAATAATACATCACAATCTTTGCACTTCCCGTCCCTACAGTTCTGCCGACAGAATGATTCAAAATGTGCGTCGTGTGTGTTGAGTCCGTGAACAATCCGCGAAAGACTTTTTGCGCGCCACGCAGACTATTTGTGCGCCGCAGACTCGATCGGACAAAAAGTCTGTCGTCTGTGTTGGGCCTTAATGATGAATTCAGTCCGTGATAATGAACAACTTTCCCCAAGGAACATATGTCAAACTATAAAAAATATATTTTAGCTTTCCATACAAACTCAGATCGGCTGATCGGTCAATTTGTATGGGAAGCCAAAAGTTACTTTTCTTATTTCGATACGTGTTTCTTGGGGAAAGTAGTTCACTATCATGGACTGAATTTACCCTTAAAAAGGTTTCAGTATATTTTGTTAGACCTTATACATATAATAATCATCCGAGCGTTTTTGCCGGTTGCATCCTTACCGGTAACGCTTCAGTGCCTGGGGTCCACTACGAAAATTTGTGCCTCATATAACGAAAAAAAAACGACGGGTTGCACTCTGGGAGTGCCGGCAGAAGTGAAAACTTGAATATTAACGTTGTGCATTTTTGATATTTTGGAATGGTTAGGGAATAATTTTGCACGAATTGCTTTAATTATCAGTATAAATTTTTCAAATCTTTTCTGAACCACAGTCTGTCACAAATGTCACAAGCAAGTCCAAATTCATTTTCAACAAAATCATTTTCAAATACACAGCAGTATGGCCACTACACAGATAGTCGAGCCATCAGCTGTCACATCCATGGATGCGCGTAGCACGCTGTAACATAAACACACACGAACATTCGCGCAAGCGCCCTGCGCCGTCTTACGAATTTTCGATCAGGTCACGTGTCCTGACGCGAGATTAACATTTTTTACCCATTCCGAAAAAAGTGCACAACGCCGCTAAAGAAGTTTTCACTTCAAAAAAAATATACTAAAACTATTTTATTTTCAAATTTTAAGATTGTTTCCTTGGGTTTCTATTGATCGGTACCTACATGGGAAAAGTTGTGCGGTGTAAAAAACTCCAAGTTAAAAATGTTAACATTGTATTGTGATAAAATCTCTATTTGTTAAAAGCAAACAAGATTTCTCACATCAAAATATGACATCAATAAAAGCCTATCGCCCATAATTCACGGGTTGTCGAAACATTTCGATATGGTCAAAAGTGCTATTTTAGAAACGCGGAGTCACCTAAACAAATGGTTTTTCCATACAAAAAATCGTTCGTTTAGTGACTCCGCGTTTGAAAAATAGCACCTCTGGTCTAGACTGAATCACACTTTCTGTAGCAATATGATTAACATGATATTAAAACGATTTAAAGTGATCTAAGTTTCTTAATATGGATGTAGACTGAGTATTATGTACTTTATTTAGTCCCTCAGCTAGATTATTCTACTAATATTATAAACGCGAAAGTTTGTAAGTATTGATGGATGGATGTTTGTTACTCTTTCACGTAAAAACTACTCAATGGATTTGAATAAAACTTTACAATAATATAGCTTGTATATACAACAGAATAACACATAAGCTACTATTTATAAAGAAATTGTGTGGTAATCCTGAGCAGAAGAAGTCGCGGGCACCAGCTAGTCCAAAAATAAAGGATCCATATTTTTCATAGTCAAATTCACAAAGATCAGCGCTTTGAAGTTTCGGAGTGGGGGTGATATAAGTCACCTTTGGTTTAAAGTTGTAGTTGATCGTGACGTCACGCATGTAAATGCGTAATATCTTCGTTATTGTTTGCTAATCAGAGAAAAAAATTACGTATACCATACTTTTTAATTATCTATCTAATGAGACAAAAAAAATTAAGTCATGCCTATTATATTTTTATTTATTTATTTAACTTTTTTACAAAAATTGTAACATGCGGACTTAAGGCCCAGTGCCTTTTCTACCAGTCAACCTACAGGTGATGCCGAAAAAAGCTAATTTTGGACGACAAGACACATTCTAATGAAATCTATTTAACGAAGTATATTTTTTTAAATATTATTATTATAAATATGTTACAGGTAACAGTAGCATTGTAAAAAAGTTAACTGTTAAGTATAAATGTTTCGGCTAGATTTTCTTAGATTTAGTTATTCTTTAAACGTCAATATAGGAACAAGCTAGTACTGCCTGCGTGGTTAAGGGTAAGAATAGGACCACTCCATCTCTTCCTGTGGATGTCGTAAGAGGCGACTAAAGGAAACATAGCACTCAAAGCTCGTGCTACAATAGCATTCCCAAGGAGGGTTGACTTCAGGCAGGCGGCCGGTCGTAAAATAAAGCCAAATCAAAATAAGTCGGAAAGCGGACCCCGGGCTTCTCAGAATTGCAACTGAGGATGCAACTGGGAAAACGCTCAGATGAGAGAGAGAGAGAGATACTAACAAGCTAGTAATAGAAACTTTTTGGTGATGTGTAATTTATAAATCTTAATCCTGTATGATATATTTAAGCCTGTTTGTTTCTCTAAATAAAATAAATAAAATAAAATAAGTAGTCCAAACTTTTTATTCCCAAGTGCCAAAATTAAAACTGACCTAACACGCATCCACGCACCATAACACCACCGTTTGAGGTAAGTAAAGTAATCTAATATGAATAGACACGATCTTTATAGAGTATTATGTCACCCGGCTTTGTTTGTAAGCGATACAGCCTGGTTGTATAACGTGTTGGTCATTTCCATAATTGCTATTCCGTCCATTAAAAACTAAGACGCCGGTCTGCGAATAAATTAATTTCATTTTAATTAATAATACATTTTATTTATTAAGTACGTGTCTGTCTGTATCTATGTAATATTTTTTTTGTTTTTTAATAAATCGAACACGGACTGTACTAAATTCCTATAGTATAATTGACCGAGCGAGCGAAGCGTCTCAGTTTCGAAATTAGCCAAAAATTCTTTTGTCCGTCTGTCTGTCTGTCTGTCTGTCTGTCTGTTCTCGCCTACAGGTCGCATTTCTTAACCGATTCTCATGAAATTTTGTAAGCAGGTTCAGCAACTTAATAGATTTTTTTTGTCGAGCCAGTTTTTCGAAATTTTTCAAAATGGCGTAAATATGGGGACTTAAAATTTTAAAACTGTCATACATCCGCCATTTCAAAATATTTTCAAAAATGTCATCGACTTTTTTGTTGCCATTATGAAAACAATTTTTTTTTATTTGAACAATTTTCTTGTCTGAACAACTTTTTTATACGTTATACTTAAACGGGTTTAGAGTGACTCGCGGAGTCTAGCTGACTAAGCCGTAATGGATATACAATACAAATCTTCTTACAAAATATACTGAAACTATTTAAGGGTGAATTCAGTCCGGGTTACTGAACAACTTTCTTAAAAATACATATCTCCCCTGGGGTCCACGAAGTAATTTCTCTGAATAACTATTATGGTTATTATTTTGAGTTTCATAAGTAGTTCTATAATAGTAGTAATAGTAATTTTATCATATTTAACCGACTTTAAAATAAAAGGGTTTTGCTTATGTTACTTTTAGTTTTTTTTTTTGAGTTTTTGCTTATTTTGATTGATTGTTGGCTTGTTTATTAAATTCAGCAATTTTGTTGAGCGAACTTTCGTTCAATCGCTATCGCTGCTTGTCTGTGCTTCTGTAGTAGTATTAGTAATTATGCCACAAACTAACAAGAGATCAACATCAATCAAAGCCCGCCAAGTAGCTTTACGAAGAGAGTAAGAAACCAATGAGCAGCGGCATAGAGCCATGGCAATACAAATAAACATTTAAACGAAAACCCATTAATAGTTTTCTGGTTTTTTCAACAACGAGCTGACTTTGTCATTTGAAAAATGATGGGTCATTTTTCGGTGAAAGACTACTGTTACAGAACTGAATTTCAGCATCACGGTAGACCTCATATCCATGTGATGTATGGTAGGAAGGTGCTCCTGACATTTCAGAGCTAGATCGAAAGTCATTTGAAGAAAGGGCTGTGATTGGCAACTATTTTGGAAATTTGGTCACAACCATGAATCCGCATATCGGTAAACCTGCACCGATTATTTATCCAAATCAGGTACATTCTTCTGAAATAATAATCGCGAGGTCTAAGTTCGTGGCGAACTACTAGTGAAATAAATGTGAACAAACAAAAAAAAAATTCGCCATTCCCTTACAAATTGCTAGGGCGGTTACACACTTTTGTATGGAAGTGCGAATTTTTTTGACTCTTATTCTAATTTCATTATGCTATATAGTATTCTAGTATAGCCTGTGGTTTGATTTATTACGGGTATGTCCCTTCCACGTTGATAATGTCAGCCGGGACCAATGGCTTTTACGTACCTTCCGAAAACAGTAGGCATGTTTTAATAACTAAGCCATCGCGATAAATAATGATTGATTTTTAATAATTTATCAGACTAGCGAAAATACTTTGTTGAATTCATTTCATCGTAAGTAACATTTGATGTTATATAATCGTTCAGCTTCTAACCATCTAAGACCTAAAATTTGGTTTGGTGTTTCTAAAAACACGTTCGTTACAATATGTAATAATGATCATTAATACTAGTTCTCGTTTTACTTTGAGCAATAGATATCATGCTGTAAAATTATAGCTAAAACTTAATTATAATTGTGTAAAATACGCAATTATAATATCGCAAATGGATAAAATACGCAATTATAATATCGCAAATTTATTCCCTGTAGATAGTTAGATTTATTAGGTCGCCCACGTATAACAAAATGGTGGGCGTATTTAGTACGACAGTAATCGCACACAAATAGCAAGCCCATTACTTATTTAAGAAAATCCCCTAAATGTCCGATCGTTATATGAAACTCACTCATTTTGTGTTTAAGGAAATCTCCAAAAAGTCCGCTCTTTATGTGAAACTCACTCATTTTTGTTCACAATTGCTGTTGTATATTTAGAGGTTAATTAAAGACTTAATTTTGTGACTAAATCTAGAAATAAAAAATGATTTATTTTTATTTTTTGTTATCTAGTTAAGTATGTTGCAAGAAATGTATGCAATTAATTCTGTTTGTGACTCGTGTCTTGGCGTCTACATTTTTTGTTTGATATTAGAATGATTGCCACTATGCATGCAGCGCACCGCTCACTACGGGGCAATACGGGTGCGTCGCTTGTATGTCCGAGTTGACATCTTGAGATTTAAGATTAGATTAGGATTCTTACAAAACGCGGACTTAGACTGATCTGGTTTAGACCAGATAATGGGGGCGATGAACCAGATCTGACCGTCTAGTATGACATCTCACGTCAAATTACCGTCCAAAAGATTAAGTCATCTGACGGAACTACAACGCTTGACTCAATTCTAGTAAAAGTTGCATGCAATCTACGGGCTAAATTGGGTAGACTGGGTCAAAAATAAGTTGTTCGCTACAGTTCGCAAAATAAAATGTCACGAAATAGTGTCACTTATTATTGATTATATCCATTTTCAACATGATTTTAGATTTAGGTATTAAAGCAGAAAAACTGATATTAAGACCGCTATTTAACTTCAAAAGAGCATGACGTCACGAAAATGTTTGTTTTGACATTAAGAAAATGTGTTTGATTTTACTTGTTGTCATCTAGCAGATTTAAAAAGTAGGTCATTTATTACCTGGATTTTCCAGTGAAATATCCACGCGAACGACGTTGTAAGTTGAAACAAGATTCTTATTTTCGTATCTTTCTTAATTTACTCCAATATACATTTAAAAACAGTTTTTTTTTAAATTACCAATTGCCGACCTTTTTAGCGTTTTTATTTTATTTTTAATATCTGAAAAAGTAAAAAGTTCCCGTAATAAAAGAGGTTTGTCAGGAGTTCAGGATCGTAGTAAGTGGAGGTCCATAGTCTCTGCCTACTCCTGTGGGTAACAGGCGTGATATAATTTGTGTAGGTATGTATTAATATCTAAAATGAATAAAATACTAAATTTTTTACTTCATAAGATCAGAGAAAGGCGATACAATGGACCGTGAAATGCATAGTATGCGTACATATACATATCTACGTCTCGTCTATCGCGGATACCAAATATTTGCTGCGACCTGTGAGTGCGGATGTGACGTGATTTCTCCCAGAAGATTCCGGTTGCTCTCAAAACTTAGATCTCGAAACAAAATATGCAAATATATATTCAGATCTAGTGAATGGATCTGGTATTTTTAAGACGATAGTAATTTAAAATATGTATTAGTAGTTAGGTATAGTTGAGAAAGAAATTTAAAGAAATAGACTCGTATGATAAAAACTGCCGTGTGAAATTTTCATGATGAAATAAAAATAGTAAACAAAAGTTAGAGTCGTAAACATAACAAAAAAAAGTATACCATTACTATTGAAAGTTGATTACATGGCATAGGCATATTGTTTTACTTAGGCCCAACGCAGACGACAGACCAATCCGTGCCGCACTTTTTAGTCTATTTTCACAGACTAAAAAGTGCGTCACGGATAGTGTGTCGTCTGCGTTGGGCCTTAGTGTCAAGCTCTTATAAGAACCTTTCTACTGATGCTCCAAAGACAACAGTCGATTAGACCTGACGCGTCACTGTGTCATATATTTTTGAAAACCCTCCCACCTGTCATCTGTGAGCAGACCGGAATCCGGTCGACATGCATTGTTTTACTATTGTGTCTGGTGCATGGAATTGTATTGTACTAACGTCTGGTGTTTTGCACAGACAACAGGATAAACAAACTGACATCTTGTTAAATGGCAGTATCTCATTTGTCAATGTCAACTTGATTTAGGCGGATAATGATTTTATCCTAGCTAAACTTAATCCGTACTTAAGACTGAAATTATTTCAATAAAATACCATCGTTCCGTCGATTTTCCATCATGAATATGGAATTTCGTTTTGCAAATTGGAACTAATACACAATTAATGCAATATTTATTTTCATATTAATTTGGACGACCGATTTGAATAATCTCTGCAGATAATATGCAAATATTTTATTTACAACATTTAACTATCTTTACACAATAGTACATTTATGACACATGTTTTCGTCTGTATTATTTTTACTACGTTTTTGTGTCAAATCTAGGTAAATCTATGATTTTTAGACCCAATGGCTTCCTACTTGGTTTTGAAAATTCTTGTATATATATATATATTTATAAATTTCTGTGATCTCGAAAACGGCTCTAACGATTTCGTTGAAAATTGGTATATGGGGGTTTTCGGGGGTAAACAATCGATCTAGATTAGTTTTATGTTTGGGAAAACGCGTGTTTTCGAGTTTTTATGCGTTTTTCTTTCCACGCAGAATATGGTCGCTAATTTCGTCGCGCCGACCACCTTGTTTTTAGCTCAGCGGTTAAACCGACCGCTATAAAGAGTGTTACGGGTTCGAATCCCACTCGGTGACTTACTTTTGTTTTTTTATGTTTAAGTTTATATATAATTTATTGTATTGCATTGTTTTTAGACAAGTTTAAAAAGAAATAGTTAATGTTTGAGATGTAACCGAGCAAAGCTCGGTCGCCCAGGTACTCATTATTTTATGTGCGAAAATTAAAGCATTATCATATCACACCGATAGTATAAAATTTGTAGGTGCGTGTGTATGTTTGTTATTTATTCGCGTGCAAACGGCTGGACCAATTTTGATAAAATTTAGTATGCAGGAAGCTGACACCCTGGATTAATACATAGGCTAATTTAACCGCGGGTAACACCGCAGGGCACATCATCATCATCAGGTCTTTCTGTCTCCACTGCAGGAGCACGACCCTCTCTGTACTACCAGAGCCATACTTGACCTGAGCAGCCAGACGACTTTGGTCTGCAGTCTCCGGCCAGACGTGTTGCAGAGGTCTCTTTATAAGCTTTGTTGAGCTTGTATTTCCTAAGTCGCCTTCTACGAGATCTGAGGAGGACCTGGAGTGGCCTTCTACTCTGCCGGAAACCACACGGCACATCGGGGCACATCTAGTTATTTTAATTTTATTAAGATAAGATTTTTGTGGTTAAGCACAAGAAGCGCCGGACGTCGAGCAATGAGATGGGTGACGACATAGTGAAAGTCGCGGGTCGCACCACTCGCACCTGGATGAGAGCAGCACATAGTAGTAGTAGTGACCAAAGTAGTGACAACAATGCATTTGATAGCTGTCACTGTCAATGTCAAATTATTTTATTTTTATTTTTTTAATTTTAAATGCATTTGTTTATGTTTCTTTAGCATTGGGTAGTTTTGTTGTGTTGTGTGTGTCAAACAACTTGTGTTGAGTGTGATAAACGTATTTTTTTATTTTTTATATGTATATATTTTTTTTTGTCTTGCGAATGTCCGTGATTGCACTCAAAATGGCTCCAACGGAAGATCAGCGCTGGGATCTCGCTAATGCAAATCCTAGCATATGCTGAGTTGGAGACCATTTTGGAGGACAAGTTACTTTATTTGTACTTTAGGAATTTGTTTATGTAGTTTTACTGTGTTGTTTTTGTCCTTCGAATAAATGGTATATCTATCTATCTACATAACCGAGATGGGTGGCGTCGACGAAGAGAGGTCTATGCTCAGCAGTGGGCGGAAGAAGGGCTGATGATGATGGGGAAGGACAAAATGACTTTTCAAAACCCTTTCCACACCGCTGGATGTTGTTGAAAGTATTGTTAGAGAACATTCATATACTTTTAATGAACAATTTAAGAACTTTCATAAATCGTTATATCTTTATAAGCGTGTAGAAATAGGTGATGATTTTTCATTGGTTTTGGAGCCGAAGGCCACTTATCTGTTGATTGCATCTGGAGTTCATCGGGTTCACGCGGCAGTTTTGGACGGTCTCGATCAAAAATCATTTCCGCAACTTTTTTATCTTATGTCATACACAAATTCATTTATTGATAAAGGAATTAATTTACTATATGACCTTCTTTTTTCCAAATCCAAAGAAAATGCACTCGTCCGCTTGCTCTCCCCTTTTCAAGCTTTTTCCTATCCATTCTCATTTGGCATGACCCCTCCCCCCAACGCTGTGGCATAATACCTATGTGGACAGCCTAATTCGCTAGATTTTTTATTTTATTTCAGAAGTTGGGGTATAGATTTGGAGATTGAAAAGTGTGCTTAAGAAGTCGAAAATGAGTAAGAACATGCTCGGTGACAATATTTGGACTCTATAACCGGTTTTGGATACCTTTATTACTCGTATCGATATATTATGTGATGTTATGACATCGATAACAAGAGAAAGCGCTTGTGAGGGCTTCTGGTTCCGAATCGGCCGTTATGCCATACATAATAATATACCTTTGCTTTTTACGAACATTTTATATTTGAGCCGAATTTCAACTTCTACATACTATTTTTTCAAATTGTCCTGGGTCTTAGATGTTTATCTATATATGTATTTGTTATAAAATATAGTATCGTTGAGTTGGTATCCCATAACACAAGTCTCGAGCTTACTTTGGGACTAGCTCAATCTATATATTTATTTATTTATAAAAAAAAATATTTTAAATCCCGTAAGAGAACACAATGACAAAAGCTTTTGTCTCTTATATAAGAAGAAGAAGGACACTCAAATTACTTTAGATATAAAAAGGATCAATCCAATAAGAAAAACAACAAAAAATCATTAAAACAAACATACGGCATGCTGCTGTGATTCTTAAATCTTTTTCTCGAAATCATAATTTAATTTTATGATAAGTAAGTAAAGTACTTGGCTGACAAAATAATAATTATTTAATTTAGTTTTTTAATTTAGATTGTAATTTAGATATTAATTTTAATTGTATATAACGATACTATATTTTTACATTATGCTATTTAATATAATCGTGATATTTGTTTAAATTTATATGTATAAAATTGCAAGTAGAAAATAATTTTATGATAACCTATCTAAATCATTAAACTTATTTTGTGAACTACTGCATGTAACTATAGTAGTTTAATATTTAAGTTAAAGTGACATACATACATACATACTATCACGTCTTTATCCCTAATGGGGCAGACAGAGCATTTTGGGTCTTGCGGTTCTATGCAGAGCCCAGGGCCGCAAGACCCAAAAGCCACTTTTAGCGTCATGGTGGGCGAGAAGATGGAAAAGCAATCAATACAGTAATCAAGTTAAATTAAGGTTTTAGTTATTACCATTTAATATACTAAAAGTCCCGCTGAGTCCACCTTATCAAAATAAAACCATAGGTTCCTTCAAAAGTTGTGTTATATTTATATTTTCATGCTATATTTGTTTTCAAAAATAAAATTCAAATGAGAGCAGTACTAACGTTCACTCAGCCCGTAAAGTTACATTTAAAGAATTTAGAATTTATTTTCTGTTAAATTATTTTCATATAACGACTAGTGAAAGCGCCATGCATTCCATGTGCATTGGGTTACATATTATACAACTTGTTTAACGATTTAATCGAGTCGGTGGAAAAATTTGCACTTTAATTTAATAAATTAATCGATTTCATCTCTTTATTTTCGTATAAAATGCATGTTTTATTTCAAAAGTCACATATTGCCGCGAAAGGAGTTACATAACTTTATAAGCAGATTACGTGTGCTTGCAAATATTAAAAGCAATGTTATCTCGAATTAATATCTATGAATATGCGAATTTAATGACTAAGTGTGATGTGAGATGCTGTAAACAATATTGATGGCTCTATAAAATATACAATGTGAGTCGGAAATGGGTTGTCAAGTCGTTAAGGGGGTCATTGCGTTTATCAGTAGCACTTCTTTAATTGTAGTAAAATTAATTGATAGTAGGTACAGTAGTAAGTGTCATCATTATTAGGTCCCCTTAGTCTCCACTGCAGGAGCACGACTCTCTCTGTACTACTAGATCCATATTTGTCCAGAGCAGCCAGAGGACCCGGCCCACACTCTCCACGCTAACCAGACGGGTTGGAGAGGTCCTATTGATGTTTATAAGCTTTTTTAGCTTGTGTTTCCTAAGTCGCCTTCCACGGGAAGACTTGAGGTGGTCCTATTCTACTCTGCCGGAATCCACACGGCAAGTGCAGTGAATATGAAGTGCAAGTAGTAAGTGTATGTCTTTTTAATGTAGTAAGTAAGTAAAGTAGTAAAAATGTGTTAGTAAATTTTATGCGAATTATATTCCTTTGGCTGCTTTGGCCAAGTATGTACAAAGAGGGTCGTGCTCCTGCAGTGGAGACAAACAGACACTGAAAGAGCGAGCGATGTTTACAAATTTCACGATTATTAAAAACGAAAAAGAATATCGTACTTGCGTGCCTCCAATGAGGAGAAAAACAAAAGATTAAAACGAATAAAGATGAGCGATTGGAAAACTCCCGTCATGAACGAAGTTCCTCTCGCTTTTTCATTAAATAACAAGTATATTTACCAGGTAAATAAAAAAACCGTTTTAAACGGTCACTCCCCATAAAGTTTACATCGCTGAACTGATTTTCATCAAACACAGCTAAGAACCAAGTCAGCTTTCAAATAAAAAGAACCCTATCAAAATCGAAACATTCATTTAGACACTACAATATCACAGACAGGCATATAGACACAGAAATACGGCAAACTTAAAACACCCATCTTTTTTGTCGAGGGTTAAAAATAAACATGGAGTTTAGATACGGTTGAATGTTATGTTACATTTTCTCCCTGTCATTTCCCACTGCAAACAGAGTCAAAGAACATTCTTAAAAACTAAATTAAAAGTATAATCCTTAGTAACACTACGTGAAAAGGTGTTTGTTTATCCGTCTATAATGCGACAAACAATGTTATTTACATTAACTACCACTTTAGAGCTACCGTGAATCGTGGCCCTCACGATCAAAGCAGTTTACTATGAGAGTTAACTGTCAAAGAACTTTGTTAAAAACTAAATTAGAAGTATAATCCTTAGTGACACTAAAACGTGAAAGATGTTGTTTGTTTATCCGTCTATAATGCGACAAATAATGTAATTTACATAAACTGCTTTAGGGCTACCGTGAATCGTGGACCTCACGATCAAAACAGTTTACTCTGAGAGTTTACTGTAATAAATCGTCCGCTATAAAACATGGACCTATTACTGTCATTACCAATCGCTGCCACAAGTTATGTTCGTAAATTGTTATGTCTAGTCTACCAGCAGCCTGATCATATCATATTCTGACAGAAAACACGCTAGAATAACGTGTGTCTATATGAGCATGAGTAAAAATATATTCTTGTGATAACTTAGGCTAAAACCAGTCGGAAATGTTGGTTTTAGTTATAAAATTTTAAGACAAGAAAGTTTTCAGTCTTTATAATCTATTTTTAAACACAAAGTTGGGTATTTTCCTTAGTCAAGAATAAAATATATGGTACTGTTAATTAAATCAAATGTTACAAAATAATATCACTTGTCTTCCACCCGATAGCCCTAAGCCCTTCTACGCCGTTAGAGATAAAGACGTGCTTAGTACGGATATGTGATACCTATGCTTGCAACATTTCGTAACAGATAGAGAACAATATAAAGTTATATCTTGATAGGAAAGCCATAAATAACCGCAAACATGGCAGACAGCCGCTAGACGCCGTGAATAATGGCCAGACACGTAATTATGTCTGTTTGTCTGTACCTGTTTGAATGATACAATAAATCTTACTTTAAGATCTTGAGGACTGAAGCACAGATTACTAATAAGTTACTACGTTGAAGTGTATGAATAATTTAGTTTATGTTATTTTATAAAACTGCTGGGCATAGGCCTATTCCAAGGATTGTAAAAATTACCGATCTAGAGCGGCTTGCATGCAGAGCCTTCCAGTTACCTTGGTCAAGTTGTCACACCACCTACCTAACACCTACTAGGTAGGTGTCCTACGCTTCACTTGCCAGCAGTGGACGTAATGCGGCTGAAATAATGATGACGAAGATTTTATGAAACGTTATTGTTCCAAATTACAAATATACTTTTAACAACTTAGTTTTAAGAGCATTTTCTCCCATTCAACCATAGGAATAAACGGAGAAAATTATGCGACTCAAAAAGCAATAAATGTGTTCGTTTAGTTAAAGTTAAATGTTTTTAGCAAAGTTATGGCAGGCTTTTGATAATGGCCAAGTAACGTTTTTACATGGTTTTTCAGCGTTCACGTATATGTTACCGTTAATTTGCGTAAATCAGTTAGAGTGCAGATTAACGAGGTATTCTGCAGATTATCTGGCTGAGTCAGTTAATATGGAAATATTTGATTGAGTATTATATTCGTATATTATATTCGTATATTAATTCGTATGTAAGTTGTACGGATGTAAAGTCTCTTTATTCCGCCATAACTTAAATTCGAAATGCCTGGACAGATTAAATTATCTAACTATGATATATCGCCGCGGGTCACACTTTGTCTTTTTATTTTTTAAATTTAATTACTTTTTTTAACCTCTGTAACGAACGATTCTATCCCTTAGCCAGGTAGTGATCACATAGCGAACCACCTCAGAAATAATTTTTTTCTGACGAGCAGATGCTAGCTAGAAACCGCAAAATGACATCCGTCTATTGTCTATGATACAGTTGATTTCTGAACGAAAAAAAAATACGCCTCTAGAAAAAATCT
Organism: Acrobasis consociella; assembly: GCA_963555685.1. NCBI lineage: Eukaryota > Metazoa > Arthropoda > Insecta > Lepidoptera > Pyralidae > Acrobasis > Acrobasis consociella. The sequence goes on from OY743118.1 coordinate 5,633,596, forward strand.
TGACATTTCGCTTGTCAAAGTCAAAATATTGGTCGAACAGCGAATTTTTGTGCAAATTGAAAGTGTTTTTTAGTATTATGGCGGAAAAAATCCCGGTTAGTGATATTATTTGTGTTTTTATAATAGCAGATAGGTTAATTTATATGTAATATGTTTCGGTTTTACATGATATTTGTTTTTCTTTGAAATATTTACGCCGAAAGTTTGTGGTCAACATGTAACCTCTGCCTATCTGGAAAAACTTATTGTGGTTATTATGTAACCACTGTCCTACAATCGTTTATCCATATAAATAAAGGCAAAACCATATTTACACATCAAATAGTTTGTATGGTAGATAGATAGGTTCTTGGATCGAAGAATAACCGATACCCTGGTGTCAGAGTCTTTTAACCACTACATCACAGAGACATTAATATTTATTAATATTTTTATACAAAGAAACACACAAATCTTTCCTCTTTTTAATATTAGGCTTATATGTAGATTCACCTTTATTTTTTCAATACTTACATGTTGTGACCTAACTGGGCAGTGGTCAGATATAATCCACATCATGTATATTTAAATGGGCAGTGATCATATCCAGACCAGAGGGTTTTTTTATAGGAAATTGTAGGAATAAAAAAATTAAGAAATTAGTTTTTTTATTATCATCCAATCTACCATTATCTGTATATAAAGATAAAATAATCGCCAGGCCTGGCTAAAGGCTATACAAGTTTTAGTACCTGCCAGTTTTGAAATTCTCGTATAAGTAGATAATTATTGACAGAGCGAGCGAAGCGTCTCCGTTTCAGCTTCGTTCGCAAAAAAATATTTCATGTGCGAATTCCGGATGTCCAGTTGTTCTCACGCTCCAGCGTTATAAATTAAGTGAGATGAATCGTATGTCTAGAGTAATAAGAATGAAATTGGCTTGCAATGCACTTCTAGGTATCTAAACGAAAAGGTGCCAAGCTCTGACGCGAGCTAAATTAAACCATATCGCTAACGACATTGAGTAGATATTTCTTTGAACTTCTTTTTGAGTAAGACTTATGTACGTGAGTTCTAGTACTTATTCTGTGACTAAAGTAAAGAAAGTTTCACTTGCCAGGCTTACAGATTATAGAGCCACTAGCTTTAAACTACTTAAGAGTCCCCTTACCCTAGACTTCTCCATACAAACGTACCTAGTCTACGTTTAATTTTGAAACCACATGTCAGATTCCGGTAAAAATTGGTAATTGTAAAGAAATTGCATTATCTAGGGTTATAACTGGTTTCCTATGGTAAAATTATGAACTGGAAAGAAAATATAACGATTTAGAAGTTTCCCATACTAATGGTCAAAAATGATATAAAACATTATATTCTATTTCAAGTTCATATTTTAACTGTAGGAAACCAGTTATAAACCTAGATAATTGCGATATCTTTGAAATTACAAAATTTTGCCCAAATCGGACATGTCGTTTTGAAATGAAACGTAGACTACGTTTGTATGGAAAGTTGTATTTTGGTCTAGGGTACGGGGGACTCTTAAGTAGTCATTTTTAGGCGTAACGCTAAATTCAATCGCACGTGTAAACCATTACAACTCGTCCAGAATAAAAAGAATCTCTATGCAAAGTTAGGCGAGACGTGTTGTCATAGCAAACAAGATCTGAAGATACATGATGAATGCAAATTCTCCCAGGGCTTTTTGGCAAGCGACGCTTGTGGTGTTTATACAGCGTGTTACACAACTCTGGTCCCACGGCGCGACGCAAAGTTGTTTAGAAACGGTAGGAGTGTACAAAATACACATGATAGGAGTGTACAAAATACACATCGTAAATTAATTCTGCAGGCGTTAAAATAATCATTATCATCATCATCAGGTCTTTATAGTCTCCTAATACCCCTTAAAAAATTTATCCTGTAATTGAATTTGGCATGAGTATAGGAAATTTATTGATATGATAATTCATCATCATCATAATCTTTGGGTCGTTATGGTCTCCACTACAGGAGCACGACCCTGTTTGTACTAATAGCCATATTTGGTCGGAACAGCCAGAGGATTTGGCCTACACTCTCCACACTGGCCAGACGGGTAAGAGAGGTCTCATTGGTGTTCATAAGCTTTGTTTAGCTTGTATTTCCTAAGTCGCCTTCTACGAAATCCACGGAAAGATTTGGAGTGGTTCTATTCTAGTCTGCCGGAAAGCATACCGTATGAAATTAATTATTTGAAAATAATTAGGTAATTCATTTAAGGCCATACCTGAATTTTCCGGGGTCCAGTAGCGCCCTCATTTAAACTAAATCATTTGAAAGTAAACGGAGATATCATTTAAAATTGTGTCTTGACCAAGCTCTAGATACTCATTCAAAGTATTTTCTAAACTACTTTTTATAGTATAAAGCAAGACCATGAAGCTTTTCTACGCACATTTGCGAAAAACGGCCACTTTTGGCGAATGTGCGTAGAAAAGCTTCACGTTCTCATTTTAGACTATAAACTGTAGTTCATAAAATAGTTTGAAGGGTTATCTAGGGCTTGATCAAGGCACAATTTTAAATGATATCTCAGTTTCTTTTCAAATGATTTATTTCAAATGGGGGCGCCACTGGACCCCGGAAATTTTGGGTATGGCCTTAACGTAAAATGCTGGTCTGGGAGGAATAAAAAAAAACTTAGAATGTACCAGCTGCTTTTCTTCCCACGCAGATCGTAAAAGCCGATCGAGGGAACGGGCAAAAATGCAAATCATGTTAACAGGCGATGTGGCTAGCAACCCATCACTGTATTGATTGCTTTTTCATCTTCTCGCCCACCATGACGCTAAAAGTGGCTTTTGGGTCTTGCGGTCCTGGGCTCTGCATAGAACCGCAAGACCCAAAATGCTCTGTCTGCCCCATTAGGGATAAAGACGTGATAGTATGTATGTATGTATGTATTTAACGTAAAGGAATTACCTAATTATTTTCATCATCATCTTCATTTCAGCTGCTTAAAGTCCTCCGCTGGACATAGGCCAAGGATTTCTAAAATGACAGATTTAAAGCACCTTGTGGGTGGGCGTCTTACCTACGCTTTGCTTGCCAATACGTAGTCACCAACTTATTTTGATCGACGACTATCTGTAATTATGATATTTTGTGAGTCTACAAATACAAACCTTTAACCTGTCAAGAGATTAGAAGGAAAAAGGGAACAACTAAGATATAGGTACATAGATTTTTTATAATCCTGTGATGGTGCCGATGTTACAGGAGAGAAAATTTCAGTAAAGTATATTTTGTATGTTAGTGATTTTCCTATATATATTAACTATCTGTAAACAAACTCAAGGTACCTACTTATAGTTCCTTAAACACTCCCTGCAATTCATAAAAAATATTATACATTTGCTAAACTAATTTCATTAAAAATATGTTTCGTTTCGTTCTTTCAATTTCATAATTTAAAAGAGGAATAAGAGCCAAACATAGTTTTGCTAAATGAGATTTAGCAAACTTTTGATATTTTTTACGAATAAAGGTGGTGCAAAAGGTGACAATCGTCACTTTACATTTGATCTAAACAAGGCATTACGGTAAATGTGGTTAACATTCGTAAGGCAAAAGTAGGGCAATGATGTCACGCTCATTTCAACCATCTCACAATTTACTTATAATAAAAATGCACTAACACCTTCTAAACAAAGAGATTTATTTGTGAAGGATGGCCATTTTCTCATTAATTCGGCCAAAGTATGCCGAAACTGAGATTTGGGGCAAAGATAGAGTTAGATTTGATCTTTACTTGCTATCTAGTCGTGTTTATTTTTGCATAGTTGCTTGTTCAGTTATATAAGGTCTAACAAAATATGCTAAAACTGTTAGGTAAATTCAGTCAGTGATAGTGAACAACTTTCCCCAAGAAACATATGTCGAAATATGAAAAATAAAAGCATATTTTTATATAAAAAGCTTTATTAGTGGATTGTAATCCACGTTACAGAATTATACAAGTATCATACTGAACGGTATTTCCTAAGGTCTCGCGCTATATGCGTCTCTGTAACTCTCCTCGTGCTCGCCTTGTCGAGGTGGCCAGGCGCCCAACGCCAACACCCTCCACAAGGTGAGAACGGGGGAGAGGTGGTGAAACGGGGGACGGGGTCGCATATTGCGCAGGACCTAAAGAGATTCCGTTCTGTATGTAATACTCATATTAATTCGGCGTCCACGTCGAAAAAGCATCTCAGGCAAGAAATAAAAACAATATAAAAATATAAGCCATTTAGATGTTTATCAAAGTACTAAAACCCGTGTCAGGGGCATCTCCAAATATGGCAGAGGTCAAACTATCTCGATAATGATATTCTGAATGCACTTCAAACAGTAACGACGCCCTGTCACTGGCGCGCCCTTGATGATGGTGGGTTCCCCTTGGTCCTTGAAAAGTGAAGAAAACTGCGTTAACCCTTTCACCACGAATGTCGGATTTATCCGACAGTGAATTTTCCTACTGAAATTACAAGAAGACCTTGGATTCTCTGACCTAGTCCCGAAATGGGCACGAAAATTTTTGTCGGATACATCGACGTTCGCGGTTAAAGGCTTAAGAAAAACATCGTGAGGAAATCAGCATTTTACACACTAAATTTTAATAGTCACTAGGACTTTTATCGCATTTTTATAAAAGCAGGTATAACTTTGTTACTAGGTTTAAACCATTATCCGTCATAATCAAGTTGACATTTAGTAAAGTGAAAGTAAGTCATCCATCAATGTCAACTTCGTTTTATAATAAGGCGGTTAAAATTTACATACTATCACGTCTTTATCCCTAACGGGGCAAACAATGCTTCTTGGGTCTTGCGGCTCTAAGCAGACAGAGCATAAGGCCGCAAGACTCGTAGGCCACTTTAAGCGTGATGGTGGGCGAGGAGGTGGAAAAAACAATCGAAAAAAAGTGATGGGCCCTTAGCCGCATCACCTTCTATACTAAAATGATTAGCATTTTCGCCCATTCACTCGAACGGCTTTTATGATCTGCGTGGGAAGAAAAACAGCTGGTAAATTCTATGTTTTTTTCTTTTCTCACAGACCAGCATGGAAGATATTAAAGTTTAGTGTATAAATGCAGAAGGCAATGGCAAACTTCTGAATTACTTCTACTAAAAATCTTCATAAGCTTCTTTAAGTCGAAAAAGCTTAGCTCTTAAATTATAGAAATGAAATGGAACAATAATAATTTAAATAAATGTAAGTGAGCTCAATACAACTACTTGTTAAAATACGTAAAAAAATGATGTCAGTAAAGAGGGGAACTAAACTTGGACCAAAGCGGCATAAACCTTGTGGGCAGATGTCATTCTGCAAATGTATATAATTTCGTAACAGACATACAAATGTTTTTGACTTCTAGTTGCCAGGTGCAAAGTAATTCAATTAACCGATTGTGCAACGTCTGACCGTTCTGTTCTCACGGACTTTTTCAGTTATAGTGTTACAGCTAGTTATATTATAATAATTTTAGTGTTGTGTAACCTTTGCTGTTAAAAATGTCAAGTTTTATTGTGCTAATACAAAAACAATTAGAACAAATGTTCAATAACTTGACATTTGGAGAAATAAGAATACCTAAAAAATTTGTAAATTTTGTAAAATTCTTCATCATCATCAGGTTATTTTTTCTCCACTGTAGGAGTTCTACCCTCTCTGTACTACCAGAGCCATACTTAGCAAGGGCAGTCAGAGGACTTGGCCTACACTCTCCTCGCTGGCCAGACAGGTTGGAGAGGTCTCATTGATGTTTATAAGTTTTGTTTAGCTTGTATTTCCTAAGTCGCCTTCTACGACATCCATGGGAGGACTTGGAGTGGCCCTATTCTACTCTGCCGGAAAACACACGGCAAATTTTATTGACATATTGTAACGCACATAAATCAATAAAATCCTAAATATGTAATAGATGACGACCATGAAGGATGTTTTCAAATACTTAAGAACACTCTAAAGAGATATTACAAAACGTAGGAGGCAATACAAATAATATTAACATAGTTAAAAGTGTTTTTTCAACGACCTGTGAATTTTTGCATGGACCTTGTGAAATAAAATCTATGATAATAACTTTACTTGGTTTCAAATGGTATGTTAAGTGATCAAGTAGGTGGGTAGGTATTATAAAATGTTGGACTCCGCTACCGGATACCGAATTTCAGTCACGTCAGTCCAAAAGTTCACTACGAAATTCCGCAGTTTGTGAGATCGAATGTTTGTTTGTTTGTTTGTAATAACTTTATTGTACTATGAAAAAAAAAAATTACATCAAATAACAATAGAAAAAATTGATAACGGCTTATCCCATAATGGAATACCTTCCAGTCAACCGAAAGTATACGATTCTAGCACCTTGGATCCTTCCGGTTCCAAAATTCCAAATGCACACCGTACATCCACCTTCTTTTGATTTTATTTGATTAAACTACCACTGGGCACCTCCCATGGTTCAAACTCCGCACTGAGGTAGGTGCAAGCATAATTTAGCCCGGTGGCGGTATATATCCCCACATGATTTTATTTCATTGAGCTATCACTGGGTAGTGGGCACCGCTCCCATGGTTCACACTCCGAAATGAGGAAAGTGCAAGCATAATTTTGCCCGGTGGCGGTATATTGATTCAACTGCAGTCTGCAACAGTGTAAATGTGGTCACACGACCAGACTATGGCAAACTTCCTCTTCTGCCCATCGTGCCCCACCAGCTGCACTATGCGTGACCTATAAGGCATTAGACAACGCTGTGAAAGAGGCAAAACTATTGGAATAAAAGAAAAATGTTGAGATTTCGACACGTAAAGAATATTTTTTTCTAAACTATGTAACAATGTAATGTTAACAATATCACTCACCAATTGGTCATTTTTTGTTTTCTATAGATATTGCTAATTGCTAATTGCTAAAAAAAAAGAGAAAAAAAAATTATAATTTTTTTTTTATTTTTATTTTATTTTTTATAAGTCATTCAGTTAGAATAAACTACCGAAAACAAACAATGTACAGAACCAACCTATTTGTATGAGTTTATTTCTGAAAATTATAAAATGTGATTGAATAAATACTTTTGAAAAAGAATTTAGCAATATCTATAGAAAACAAAAAATGACCAATTGGTGAGTGATATTGTTAACATTACATTGTTACAACTAAAAACCGACCTCGCCCCCTTACTATAATATAACCGATTTGCATTAAACTTCTGTGGGATTACCTCGAAAGTGTACTCTTTCGAATAAAAAATAATTTTGAAAATCGAACCATATTTGACGAAGAAATCGGTGAACATTCATAAAAAAAACAGTCAAACATAGAACCTCATCCTTTTTTGAAGTCGGTTAAAAAGTAGTATTGCACATATGCCATTAACAGTTGCTAGGTAAATCTATTCCGTCAAAAGATGCACATCGTGAGAACTATGTGGAGCATAGATTTAAAAAGCAACAGTAAAAAAAGTATCTTCACACTGCCATAATTATAAAAAATATCTTATAATGCGATATTTACTAATTTTAGGAGATACAGATTTTTGATGAATTTACAAGCTATAAAAGGCCAATTTTTAAGTTGGACAAAATACCTGACGGCTTTTATAAGAAGAAAAGAAAAAAGTTTTAAGAAATTGTTAAAAAACAATTCATTTGGAATGATCTGGTTTGCAAACAACGATAAATATAGATTGGATTGAAACGTAGAACTCAGATAATAGAGAGCAGTTAGACTGAGATTAACTGCTCAGGGATGAACTCAGAATATATAGTTTTTTTTAAAGATAGCCAATTTAAAAGTCAAGAAATAGAAGTAATGGTAAAAATAATAATACATAACATGAATTACAAATAAGCCCATTTATTGTGTTCTTTGATGATTTTTGTAACTGGAAAATCTGTGTACAAAAATCTTATAAGTAATAACGATATTAAAAGTAGTTCGTTTACAAAGTCGCTTTAAAAGTAATAAAAGAGTGAGTAGGTATAATAATCATTTCTATTTGATAATGTTTAGCGTTAAAGTACAGGGTTAGGAATGTTTCCAACCAAGGACGAAAGGCAAACTCCGTGGTAACAAAGAAAAAGTAGATTGCTAAAAATGTTTGATCCAATTTGAGTCTATGGTAACTTAATCACAATAACTAGAATTGAATTCTCTTTAATGAAATGGGAACATTGTAACAGGGTCGTAAGTACCGTGGGACTTTCAATTACTGAGGTTAAAGCAGTTGTCGACGCAATTTCAGAGACAAAAGAAAACTAAATTAATCATCGATGACAGAAACACGGCTGTGACGGGAATAGAAGGGTTTAGATTTGATGTTCTGTTATTTACTAAGTAACAAATAATATAAAATATAACACTTTGTGTATCGTTTCAGCCGCATAATGTCCACTGTTGGACATTGGCCTTTCCCATTGATTTCCAAAATGACAGTTCTAGAGCGGACTGCATCCAGCGCTTTTCAGTAACCTTGGTCAGGTCGTCAGACCACCATGTAAGTGGGTGTCCTATACGCTTCACTTGCCTGTACTTGGACGCCATTCGAGAAGCTTTTTGTCCTGCCCACTGCCAGTTCAACGAGGTAATCGGCTAGGCTTTGAGTGACTTTTGTTCTCCTACGAATTTCCTCACTTCTGATTCGATCACGTAAAGTAACACTGATCGTTTTATTTTCTTTGTGGTTGCTTAGTTATAAGTTCTTTTCTATATAATAAAGTATATCTATTCGAGAAGTATATATAAAAAGCTCAAAATATATTCTAGATACGATATCAGACGTATAGACTATGTAGGTAATAAAACAGTAACGCCGCGCCTCCATTACTTACTTGATAGAGCGGTAAAATTATATCTCAGATTACCGGAATAAGGTTCCATACCTTATTCCGGTAATTTGAGATATTATTTATAGGTATAATACGTCATTTTTGCTTCAGATATGATAGTATAAAAGAAAATGTTGAATATAGTTTTATTATGATCCAATTTTATGAGTGAAATGATTAACGTGTGAAAAATAAAAGAATACCGTCTAAAGAAAATCGAAATGTTATGCATAATAACAGGCACATATACCTTAACCACCACACTTAACGCCTAACGGTGTAGACAGAGCCAAGGGCTGTAAGAACCAAAGGCCATCGCTTAGCGTGATAATACGCGTGAAGATGGAAAAAGGGACTCAAAATTAAAAAAATCAAAATCCAATTTTTTTTCATCAATTAGACCTTTACACTTTTACACGTCAATAAATACAATTTACATTACGTGTAGTGTTTACTTATGTGATCTATCGATTCCAGCGCTTCGCAACGACCACTGCTGAGAAGAAACGCCGAAAGAATCTTAATGTTTACGTCTTTTTACTAATTATTACTTATAATATAAAACAATGCTGACACTTCACACATTATAATATGTAATGCTTCCGAACGAGTTAATAAACATAAGTAACGTATTTATTATTAATGTATTTAAGAATTATGTTCTTTTTGGTGGAGATTTTCGATTCCTCTCGATTTTTAGCCAAATACTGGTTTACTCTTTACGACACCACTTCTGCCTTTTCCTTTACTTCATCCATGAACATCGTTCTTGGCCAATTACGTAATTATCATCAGGTCTTTTTGTCTCCACTGCAGGAGCACGAACGTCTCTGTACTACCAGAGCAGCCAAAAGACTTGATCTACACTCTCCTCGCTGGCCAGACGTGTTGGAGAGGTCCCATTGATGGTTATAAGCTTTGTTTAGATTGTATTTCCTAAATCGCCTTATATGACATCCACGCGAAGACTTGGAGTGGCTCTATTCTACTCTGCCGGACATCACACGGCATATTACGAAGGTAATACTAATAAGAAATACTAAGTAGCCGAAAAAGCAAAGCCGAGTTGACCAGTCCCTCCCAGCAGCACCCGTTCTCGAATTGACGCACGGATTAGCCATCGTTAAACAACCATATTAGAGTGATTTATAGCATAATTTGAATCGAATTCTCTCGATCAGCTTCTACCACCTGCGCGGGAAGAGAAGCAGCTATTACACCACGTTTTTTTTCTCCCAGACCAGCATGAAAGCAAGAGGAATGTGAGAAGCGAATATTTGCAAATTCTTGTAAAACATGATATTAGCGCCAGCTGATTTCACCAACTTTGAGTCGTCAGCCAACACAGCGTTGGTTCACGACTCGAAGTTAATTGACACCTTTTGAAAGACCATGTTTCAAAAGTGACCGGTGTCATCTTAGGTACCTACTTGGTTGTACAACATGTGGAAAACCCTTCTCTTGTTATTTACTTGTTCAACGTAAGTATTGTGTCTTGAAATTCGTGGCAAATATTACTTACTACCTGTGCCGACGGTCCTCGCTTCCCGTGGGAATTTCGGATATTCAATAAAAAAATCTCATGTCCTTCCCTGGGAATTAAACTATATCCATATTAAATTTAATCTAAAAAGGTTCCGTTGTTGAAGCGTGAAGTGGTAACACACAAACAAATATACAAACTTACTTTCCCATTTATAATATTAGTAGGATAGAATTGTAGTTAGATTGTAGATATTACTATAATATTTACGTGACATACTATTATCATGTGTTATGTAATTTTCCGTCGAGCGGGAAAGAAAAAAAAAGAAAGAAATTTTGTGTATATTTATACTCATTTTACACCAAAATAGCATCACTCAGCATATGGCAAATATGGCAATGATGTGCCTTTACATTGTACCTTACAAGTATGATTAGCTTACATTATGGAAAAATAGTATAATTCTAGACAAAATAATGCGTACTTTGCTATGAATATTAAACGACGAAAATTATTATTTATACAGAGCGTATCTTCTGCGTTTATACATAAATATTATTAATTAATTATTAAAATTTAATTGTATATATAAAGTATTATTTTAAAATGTGTAAGTATATTGTAATGCTTTTTGTGCCGCATAATTTTCTCTGTTTATCCCTATGGTTGACTGGGAGAAAATGCTTTTTTAGCATCCGTCCGCCATTTGTTAAAAAAATATTTGTACTTTGGAATATTTAATTTGATTAAATAAAATGAATAAATAATCAAATTATACTAAACAGTATCACGTCTTAAATCTATAATGGAAAAAGAGCATTTTGGCCATTTTCAAGAAAACCATGTCTAAAGTCTAAATACGGACCTGCGTCGCCGATTTCAGTGATTGGTCAGTGATTGAGTGAATCAAGGAAGCGCTTTTCGCTATGGAATCTGCCATTATGAAATAATCTGCCTTTGATCGGTTTTGGTGCTTTCTAACGATACAAAGGCAGTGTAGCAATTCTTAGATCAGAAGTTATATAAACTGTACCACTATTAAGTGCAATGCTTAATGGATACATACATATTCGTTAATTTGAGGCGAAATATGAGCGTGTTACGTTATTGAGTTGTCTAGACTATATTACTTTTACTTCATTAGATGGAAGTAACTATTGTATTTATTGTTTTATTTAGAGAACGGGCTACTCACGTATAGAGTCTAGTAGTAGTAGAGCTACTGCCGACATGTTTCGACACTATCCGGAGGTCTTCATCAGGGCGAATGTGACGAGAGGCCCGTATAGTACACCGCACCGGCTCGTGACACACTCCAGTAACTGTAGTTGACTCTATACGTGAGTAACCCGTTTTCTAAATAAAACAATGATTGTATCTCACGTTAGTTTTAATCAAAAAAAAATATTGTATTTATGTTTTTAATTAGTTATACTTTTATATGCATACATATAAATGACCACTGATCCTGATTTCTATGGAAAGCATTATTTTTTCTTTATATTTCGATATACGTTTCCTAAGGAAAAGTTGTTCAATATTATGGCCTGAATCTACCTTTAAAATAGTTTTAGTATATCTTGTTAGTATTTCAGTGCTAGTAGGCTACAGATACAGATACATTTTCACGTCTATATCCCTGACGGGTCAAACAGAGCCCAGGGTCGTAAAACCCAAAGGCCACAAAGGAATCCAAATAGTGATGGGTTGCTTGCCGCATCGCCTATTACCATGATTCAAATCTCGCCCATTCCCTCTATCGCCTTTTACGATCTGCGCGGGAAGAGAAACAGCTCTGGTACATCCTAAGTTTTTTCTTCTCTCTCCAGACCAGCATGAAGAAAGTGCCAGTAAAAGAACATAAAACAGACAAAGAAAGGAATAGGTTAGGGTTGAATTGTTTCAGTAGGTCAGCCGTTAGAGCCGTGAGAGTTGCTAGTTGGTCTTACATCAGACAAATTATGCATACTACGGAAATTTCATCATTTCTACAATTAAGATACAACAACTGTTCTCACCGGTTCCGTGGTTTTGCGAATTTTACTTGTTTATAAAATGATAATATAGATAAAAAATATCCTTTTTCAGTGCCCATTTTTAGTGTTCCGTACCCAAAGGGTAAAAACGGGACCCTATTACTAAGACTCCTCTGTCTGTCTGTTCGTCTATCTGTCTGTCCGTCCGTCTGTCCGTCCGTCTGTCCGTCTGTCTGTCACCAGGCTGTATCTCATGAGCCGTGATAGCTAGACAGTTGAAATTTTCTCAGATGGTATATTTCTATTGCCGATATTACAACAAATACTAAAAACAGAATAAAATAAATATTTAAGCGGGGCTCCCATACAACATAGGTGATTTTATATGTATAGACAGTGTTACGGAACCCTTCGTGCGCAAGTCCTACTCGCACTTGGCCAGTTATTTTTGAAAATAGTCAGCCATACACTATTTATTTATTTAAACTCGATTGCACATAAAAAGTGTACCTATACATGGCGGACTTAACGCCATATGGCGTTCTCTGCCATTCCAGCCCTACTGAGCATGTATGACTTGAGCAAAATGCATCAATATGTATAAATTTGTTTGAAATATAACCTTTTAATATGTATAAGCAAGTTTCAAAAAATCCAAATGCTTTTCTCTTTTTTAAAAGTATGATACAAACAAATCAAGAGGTCAAAGTTGAAACAAACCTTATAATAATCGCTAATCATCTTTAGGCCCATTTAGACGATGCGAGTTTCTTGCTTGTTTCATACAAATTTATTGCATGAAACGTCAATCGCCGTGTGGTTTCCGACAGAGTAGAATAGGACCACTCCAAGTCTTCCCGTGGATGTCGTAGAAGGCGACTTAGGAAATACAAGCTAAACAAAGCTTATAAACATCGATAGAACCTCTCCAACACGTCTGGCCAGCGTGGAGAGTGTAGGCCAAAACCTCTGGCTGTTCTGTTCAAGTATGGCTCTAGTAGTACAGAGAGGGTCGTGCTCCTGCAGTGGAGACAAAAAGACCTGATGATGATGATTATAAAACGTCAGCCATACATATCATTTACAAATTGCTTCAATAAAATGGTAAGCAACAGACAAGCAACTTACGTGTATATCGTTTGAATGGGCCTTTAAAATGGCACAAAAGAAAACTACATCTGATGATAATATAAATAAATAAATAATAAATAAATATAAATATATAAGGACAAATTACACTGATTGAGCTAGCCCCAAAGTAAGTTCGAGACTTGTGTTATGGGATACTAACTCAACGATACTATAACAAATACATGTATAGATAAACATCCAAGACCCAGGACAATTTGAAAAAGGCCATTTTCCAACTTGCCCTAGCTGGGGATCGAACCCAGGCCCTCCGGATTGGTGGTCTAGCGTGTTGACCATTACGCCACGGAGGTCGTCGAAAAAAGACATGATTATGATAATTATGAAACGTCAGCCATACAAAATCATTTACAAATTGCTTCAATAAAATGCTAAGCAACAGACAAGCAACTGGTATCGTCTGAATAGGCCTTTAAAATTGCACAAAAGAAAACTCTACATCCGATGATAATATATACTCGAAAAATTATGCAAATACTTAAAAACATAATTAAAATTTCATCAAAGAATTAAATTAATAAGAATTTAAATTGCAAATGAGTTCTATACTAATATGTCGTATTTTGCTTATTTATATAATTAAGTCGCTGTGCAATAAAGGAAATATGAATATATGTAAATTAAAATTATGAATTTTGAAACATTTAAATACTGCCATTATTATTTTAGATAACCCAACGTTTCATACTTCATCGTTAAATTTAATGAGTGAATATGTTAGTACTATTTTATTACACATATTTACTGCTTGGTCTTATTGTCAACCAGTACAAATGCTATAGTAATACTATTAGGCAGGTAGGTCCACATATTTCATTTTTATTTAGGCAAGTTTAATTTAAACATATTTAAATACCAGCCGGAGCCCGCGACTTCGTTCGCGTGGACTTTATAACTCCGGAAAATGCTCATCAGGTTAAACAACTTTTGCTAAGGCGTAACTTTTTCTCCCATGCTGGTCTGGGAGAAATAAAAAAACTTAGAATGTACCAGCTGCTTCTCTTCCCACGCAGATCGTAAAAGCCGATCGAGGGAATGGGCAAAAATGCAAATCATGTCAACAGGCGATGCGGCTAGCAACCCATCACTGTATTGATTGCTTTTCCATCTTCTCGCCCACCATGACGCTAAAAGTGGCTTTTGGGACTTGCGGCCCTGGGCTCTGCATAGAACCGCAAGACCCAAAATGCTCTGCCTGCCCCATTAGGGATAAAGACGTGATAGTATGTATGTATGTATGTAATTTTTAGTTTAGCTGACGGTTCTGCATCAGACGACTTTTTTTTATTTTTTCTCTATCACAATGCCTCCATCGCCCCAAATATTTTATCTAGAAATATATTCAATGTACAGACACTTTTTTTACTGTTTATTATATGTATATAGTTATAGATAATGTCTGTGTTTAACTACAATTGTGATAAATTATAGGTCATAACATAACATTATGTTTATACATATACATAAAGTTATGTAATGTAGATATATCACGCCTCATGTGTATTTCTCTGATGTGCTAGTAAGACATCATCGTATAAATTATAACCTGAGGGTATTTTAGAAACGTAAGGATCAACAACGTTTATAAAATTTACTCACGCCATGCTGTAGATATAACTTATTCATATATGCTTATACAATGTTTGCTAATAATAAGATGGACTAAAACGTTAATTTTGTTTATATTTTCCGATAAAAAAATCGGAAAATGATTTTTTATTTTTGAAAAAAGAAATAACCTTCTGATCCGTAAAGGTAGAACTAGCTTTTCGGACGGTGCGCGGGCTGCAAGCAGCCCGCGGTCTTTCGTGCGGCTGTTGAGGTAGGCTAAAATATGTTTCCAGTTCAGAAAATGGGTAAGTTTGTATGGCAGAAAATTGTCCTTGTATGGCGGCTATCTTGGATCTTGAAAAAAATTAAAAAAACCAATGACGGTCGTCAAATTGCTTACAACCCCCTACATTTTGGTAAAAAAATCACACCCCTAACCTTAACCGTTTTCGCAGGCCGTACCCCTTCCACATCAGGTTTCTGCAAATCCTCAAATGTCAGATTTTTCTGGTACTCACTGGAGCACCCTCTATACGACCACACATCAACCTAAACCCCACCAACCCCGCAACAGGGCAAACAATTATGTCAATCAGTGAGTCAGTCAGTGAGTGGTAATGTAGGTTTATATAATGTGAAAGATGTACCTTTCACCTATAATTAGTAAATTATTACGGGTATGTACCGATAATAAGTCAATCCCCGGGCTATATATTAGATTACTTAGCACACTTAAATTAAAATAACAGCCAACCAATAAAAAAAAAAAATTGCCCGGGCCGCTGCACACTTTAGTATGCCAATTTTTTTTTCTTTTACTTTTAAGATTATAATTCCATCATACTATAGTGATCTACCAAAGCCCATGGTTCGATTTATAACGGGTATGTTCCTTAAACGTTGTATACGGTTCATAAGATATAACATAGCATACAGTAAATCACGCGTACACACATTAGCATCTAATGGAACCCTGTTGACAGCTTTTGTATACTGCGTCAAAGGAATAAGAAATCTTTGTAATTTAAATTAAAAGTATCCGGCAGAGATAAGACCACTCCAAGTCCTCCCGTGGATGTCTTTTGCGTATTTTCTAGATTTAAAGATTATTTCCTGTATTTATTTATTTATTGTGCAATAAAATTATAATAATATTGTATTGCATTTCTGCCCTAGCTGAAACAGACACTTTTTGCTTGCTTGGTCAAGTGTTATATCTATGTTTTCCGTGTGGTTTCCAGCAGTGTAGAATAGGACCACTCCAAGTCCTCCCGTGGATGTTGTAGAAGGCGACTTAGGAATTACAAGCTAAACAATGCTTATAAACTTCAATCAGGCCTCTCCAATCCGTCTGGCCAGCGTGGAGAGTGTAGGCCAAATCCTCTGGCTACTCTGGCCAGTTATGGCTCTGGTAGTACAGAGAGGGTCGTGCTCCTGCAGTCTTCTTCTTCTTATCGTGTGTGTTAGTGAATAACACTAGTGTCAGAGTTTTTAAACCGCCTTAAGGCCTCTGACATGGTTTTAGGTACGACAAATGTCAAAGACAGTGACCGGAATCTCGTGACGGCTTAACGTGCCCTCCGAAGCACGGATCATTTTACTTATCAGACAATCAGGTGATCAGCCTACAATGTCCTAACCAATCTAGGACAACAACACAAAGTCTTGCCCCCGCCGGGAATCGAACCCGCGACCTCCGGGTATGAGCTCCTGCAGTGAAGACTGAAGATGATGATGCTTTATTCAGAAACGCATTAAATTAAAATCAAACAAAAATACTGATTATTTCCCCCAAATATTGTCACGATTTTGTTAGCGTGTGTGACCTATCGTACATATGCGATTTCTCCAGTACTATTCGAGTGAAAACGAAAGTCCCTAGATTACGTAGACACATTATGTGTATTATGTAAAGCCTTTAATTATTATTTGACTTTTTTACGCAATTTAAAACGATTTGGGAAATACTTTTAAGGTCTCGTCTAGTAAAACTGGACTCACACTTACACGTCTCATCATTATCTTATACCTTTAAACCAGCAATTCTTGTATCTTATACCTTTAAACGAGCAAGTCTTGTATGTATATATATTTTTAAATTTCTGTGATCTCAAAAACGGCTCTAACGATTTCGCTGAAAATTTGTATATGGGGGTTTTCGGGGGTAAACAATCGATCTAGATTAGTTTTTCCGTGAAAACTAATCTAGTTATTCCGTTAGTTTTCCGTTTTTCCGATCTAGATTCCGTGTGGTTCCCGGCAGAGTAGAATAGGACCACTCCATCTCTTCCTGTGGATGTCGTAAGAGGCGACTAAAGGATAAATCTGACACGAACACCAAAAGAGGCATCCGACGGGCAGCAGCGTTGGAAGCCCGATAGTAACACAATACTGCGCTCGCCAACCCGCCTGCCAAGCGTGGCGAGTTTGGCAAAACCCCCCCAATGGAGGTACAACAAAAGACCAGGCCCCCAGTCCCCGGCAGCCCCGCTATTCCTGGCTCCGGTAGCGGTCATGGTAACGGCGGGGCAGGGGGTGCTAAGAATCCCCGGCAGAGATCCGGCTACCACTCCCGTCGACGACTGGCCCTGGTAACACATAACGTCTGCACAATGAGGACTGACGAGAGGTTAGATGAGGTGGAAGAGGAAATAAGTAGGTTACGATGGGACATTGTGGGGTTGTCTGAAGTCCGAAGAGAGGGCGAGGGCACGACAACCCTAGAGTCTGGTAACCTACTCTATCACCGGGAAGGGGACATAAAGAAGTCCCAGCATGGTGTCGGGTTTCTCGTCCACAAGTCCCTCATTAACAACGTCATAACCATCGAGAGTGTCTCTAGCAGGGTAATATACCTGATACTCAGAGTATCTAAAAGATACTCGCTGAAGGTTATACAGGTATATATGCCAACAAAGGATCACTCCGATGAAGAGGTGGAGGAAGTGTATGAGGACATAAGTAAGGCCATACATACTTCTGAAACCTATTTTACGGTTGTTATGGGGGATTTTAACGCGAAACTGGGCAAACGAGGCGATGGAGAGATTAGGCTGGGAAACTTCGGATACGGAGTGCGAAATAACAGGGGACGTAGGCTGGCTGATTTTTTGGAGCAAGAGGGACTCTTCGCGATGAACTCTTTCTTCAAGACGCCGCCACAAAGGAAGTGGACCTGGATAGGTCCAGCAAAGAAGAACCAGCCCCCTGTCAAAAACGAAATCGACTTCATCTTAACGACTAAGAGACGAATATTCAACGATGTCTCAGTGATCAATCGGATCAAAACCGGGAGCGATCACCGAATATTAAGAGGCATCGTGAATATTGATCTCAAGGTCGAAAGATCGCGGCTGATGAAGTCGACGCTCCGACCGACGCAGATCCAAATCGAAAACTCCGAGGGTTTCCAGCTTGAACTATCAAATCGCTTTCAAGGCCTTCAGGATTGCGTTACAGTGGACGAGATAAACCAAGGGTTTATACAAGCTGTCCAAGCGGTGGGATCGAAGGTGTTTAGGTCCCGCCCCAAACAAAGACCTCAGAAAATCTCTGCTGCGACCCTTACCTTAATGGCAGAGCGACGATCAAGGCCGCTGCAGACCTCCGAAGATGCTGAATCATATCGGCAGCTCAACAGACGTATACAAAAGTCCTTGCGACACGACATCCGCTCCTTTAATACTGAGCGTATTAAGGAGACGAAAGAGCAGAATAAAGGCTCCAAAGTGTTCGCAAGAGCTATGTCGGTTGGGCAAAGCCGATTGATGAAGCTGAAGACGGAGGACGGCGGCGTGGTGTCGACAAAGGAAGGGGTTCTGGCGGAGATCGAGAGGTTTTATGGACAGCTGTATACCTCAGTTTCACAACCCAGCGGACAAATGGCTGAAGACCCAAGAGCCAAGTTAACCCGACACTATACCGAAGATATCCCGGACATCAGCCTGTACGAGATTAGGATGGCCCTCAAACAGCTTAAAAATAACAAGGCGCCGGGCGATGATGGAATCACAGCAGAGCTTCTGAAAGCGGGCGGAACGCCGGTACTGAAAGTCCTTCAGAGGCTCTTTAATTCCGTTCTGCTCGAGGGCGTAACGCCAGAAGCGTGGAGCAGGGGCGTGGTGGTCCTGTTCTTCAAAAAGGGAGATAGCACCCTATTGAAGAACTACAGGCCTATCACGCTTCTGAGTCATGTATATAAGTTGTTCTCGAGGGTCATTACGAATCGTCTCGCAAACAGGTTCGATGCCTTCCAGCCTCCCGAACAAGCTGGTTTCCGTAAAGGTTTTAGTACCATGGACCATATTCAAGCGCTGCGGCAGGTTATAGAGAAGACGAGGGAGTATAACCGGCCGTTATGCTTGGGGTTCGTGGACTATGAAAAAGCCTTCGATTCGATCGAAACATGGGCCGTACTTCAGTCTCTCCAGCGATGCCGTATTGACTATCGGTATATCGAAGTGTTGAAGTGCTTATACAGTAATGCCACTATGTCAGTCCGAGTACAGGAGCAGTGCACGAGGGCAATTCCACTGCATAGAGGTGTAAGACAGGGAGACGTTATATCTCCGAAACTGTTCATCGTTGCATTGGAAGATGCCTTCAAGCTTCTGGAATGGGAAGGATTTGGCATCAACATCAATGGCGAGTATATCACTCACCTTCGATTTGCCGACGATATCGTTGTCATGGCAGAATCGATGGAAGACCTAAGTACTATGCTCGGAGATCTTAATCGAGTTTCCCAACAAGTGGGCCTTAAAATGAACATGGACAAAACGAAAGTAATGTCGAATGTCCATGTTGCGCCCCTACCTGTTTGTGTTGGGAGCTCCACCCTCGAAGTTGTAGACCAGTATATCTACCTGGGTCAATTGATCCAGGCAGGATGTTCCAGCTTCGAGGAAGAGGTCTCTAGACGAATCCGACTCGGCTGGGCAGCGTTCGGGAAGCTACGAAGTGTCTTCTCGTCAAATATACCTCAGTGTCTTAAGACTAAAGTTTACAACCAATGTGTGTTACCAGTGATGACTTATGGCTCTGAAACATGGTCCCTTACTATGGGTCTCATAAGAAGGCTCAAGGTCGTGCAACGCGCTATGGAGAGGGCTATGCTCGGTGTTTCTTTACGTGATCGAATCAGAAATGAGGAGATTCGTAGGAGAACTAAAGTCACTGACATAGCCCAGCGGATTAGCTCGTTGAAATGGCAGTGGGCGGGACACATAGCGCGACGAACCGATGGCCGATGGGGCGAAAGGGTTCTCGAATGGCGACCACGTATAGGCAAGCGAAGCGTAGGACACCCACCCACAAGGTGGTCTGACGACCTAACCAAGGTCGCTGGAAGGCGCTGGATGCAAGCAGCTCAAGATCGGTCATTTTGGAAATCTTTGGGAGAGGCCTATGTCCAGCAGTGGACGCTATGCGGCTGAAATGATGATGAAATGAATGATGAGATTAGTTTTATGTTTGGGAAAACGCGTGTTTTCGAGTTTTCATTCGTTTTTCTTTCCACGAAGAATATGGTCGCTAATTTCGTCGCGCCGGCCGCCATCCATTTTAGCTTAGCGGTTTATGATGCTGACCGCTAGAAAGAGTGTTACGGGTTCAAATCCCACTCGGTAACTTACTTTTGTTTATTTTTATGCTCAAATTTATGTATAATTTTTTATTTTGTATTGTTTTTAGACAAGTTAAAAAAAATGTAGTTATTGTTTGAGATGTAACCGAGCAAAGCTCGGTTCCCCAGATACTGATAAAATAAATGTAATAAGTAGGTTCTTGTCCGTTGCGACTGTAGTATTTTATTTTATATAAGGTCTAATAAAATATACTGAAACTGTGAATTCAGTCCGTGATATTGAACAACTTTCCCCAAGGATCATATGTTGAAGTATGAAAAATAATTTTTGGCTTTTCATACATACTCGGGTCAGTTGATCGGTCAACTTGTATGGAAGGTCGAAAATTACTTTTCATATTCCGATATGTGTTTCTTGGAGAAAGTTGTTTAGTTTCATAGACCGAAATCACCCTTAAAATAGTTTCAGTATATTTTGTTAAACTTTATGTAAGGTGTAATAAAATATACTGAAACTATTTTAAGAGTGAATTCAGCCCATCGTATTGACTATCGGTATATCGAAGTGTTGAAGTGCTTATACAGTAATGCCACTATGTCAGTCCGAGTACAGGAGCAGTGCACGAGGGCAATTCCACTGCATAGAGGTGTAAGACAGGGAGACGTTATATCTCCGAAACTGTTTACCGTTGCATTGGAAGATGCCTTCAAGCTTCTGGAATGGGAAGGATTTGGCATCAACATCAATGGCGAGTATATCACTCACCTTCGATTTGCCGACGATATCGTTGTCATGGCAGAATCGATGGAAGACCTAAGTACTATGCTCGGAGACCTAAATCGAGTTTCCCAACAAGTGGGCCTTAAAATGAACATGGACAAAACGAAAGTAATGTCGAATGTCCATGTTGCGCCCCTACCTGTTTGTGTTGGGAGCTCCACCCTCGAAGTTGTAGACCAGTATATCTACCTGGGTCAATTGATCCAGGCAGGAAGTTCCAGCTTCGAGGAAGAGGTCTTTCGACGAATCCGACTCGGCTGGGCAGCGTTCGGGAAGCTACGCAATGTCGTCTCGTCCAAAATACCTCTCTGCCTCAAGACTAAGGTCTACAACCAATGTGTGTTACCAGTGATGACTTATGGCTCTGAAACGTGGTCCCTTACTATGGGTCTTATAAGAAAGCTCAAGGTCGCTCAACGCGCTATGGAGAGGGCTATGCTCGGTGTTTCCCTACGTGATCGAATCAGAAATGAGGAAATCCGTAGGAGAACAAAAGTCACAGACATAGCCAAGCGGATTAGCTCGTTAAAGTGGCAGTGGGCGGGACACACAGCGCGACGAACCGATGTCCGATGAGGCAAAAAGGTTCTTGAATGGCGACCGCGTACTGGCAAGCGAAGCGTAGGGCATCCACCTACAAGGTGGTCAGATGACCTGACCAGGGTCGCTGGAAAGCGCTGGATGCAGGCCGCTCTTGATCGGTTATTTTGGAAATCGTTGGGAGAGGCCTATGTCCAGCAGTGGACGTTATGCGGCTGAAATGATGATGATAATGAGTATATTTTTTTAGATATAGTATTTCGTATTTTCCAAGTCTTTCTTATTTTGAGTTTTTAGTTATTTGTTTGACCTCCTTTGCAGTTGGCAACCCATTATGACTCATTTTCATTGGTCGATAACTCAGATATACAGCATGCGGGAACTCCACGTATGCGGGCTAACGACCAATAAAAGTCATAATTCGATACAGTGGTCGGTACTCCGACTGCAGTTTTACCCCACATGCTGTATATCGGCTGTATAGGTACATTATCGACTAATGAAAACGGCTCCCCGCATGCGTTACGGAATTCTCTCGCACCCCGAATTCAGGTTACATATTATAAACTAGTGAAAACGCGTACTTTTGTCTCCGAATAAACTCAATTAACGACCGGACGTGTTTTTACTGTGCTCCCGTAAAATATCTCTTCAGTTTCTCAGAAAAATAAATCTTCATTAAATAAAATTGAAAGTGAACAAACAACGTTTTGTTTTATTTCAATTAAGTAATTTCATTAAATATTATATCACAAGTTTACAATTTCAGTTAACATCTAAATTAAAAACTAAATTAAAGTCTAAATTAAACAAAACAAATAATAGTAATAAAAAAGAAAAACCTTTTAAATAGAAAACGTGTACCAGATCATTGCCCTGCGGTAGAGTTCCCAAAAGGCTGGCAGCATTGCCACGTTAATTTGCTAGCAAACTAAAAATCCCCCACTGTCAAGAACACCATCTAGTGATGAGTACCAGAACTACCGAAGTCGTTTCGCTACTCTAGATGGATACCCGTAGCGCCATCTATTATTTGCTAGAGATAGCTCTGACTTCTAGGCGTGAATCCTCAATAATTGTTAAACGGTTCAACCGATTTTCATTAAATATAGCTAAAAACCGCCAGCAAGGGACACGTAAAAAAACAGCGACGAAACTGGTCCATTCGTTTAAGCGCTACAATCCCACAGACAGAAAGACAAACAGACAGACATTAGCGACAATCTTATCTCCTCTTTTTCGTCAGGGTTCAACTTACGAGAGAATCATTTTGTTTTTCTGTCACACCACTTCTATTTTTCTTAAGGAAGGAAATTTATTATCAATGTGACAGAAAGACAAAATAATCTCTTGTTGCGCGATTGATAAGGAAAATTTTTCCTGTAATTAAATTTTGCATAAGTATAGGAAAATTCTATATACAAATTGAGTGATTGCGTTGATAATTCATCATCATCATCATCATCATTGGGTCATTATTTGTTCTCCACTACAGGAGCACGACCCTCTCTGTACTACTAAAGCCAATTTGGTCAGAGCAGCTAGAGGACTTGGCCTACACTCTCCTCGCTAGCCAGACCGGTTGGAGAGGTCTCATGATGTTTATAAGCTTTATTTAGCTTGTATTTCCTAAGTCGCCTTCTACGACATCCACAGGAAGACTTGGAGTGAACCTATTCTACCGTGCCGAACTACATGGCAAGCCGAAAACCATTATTATCATGAGTTAAAAATAAAATATAACCCACTAGACCACAATTCTATTAGAATTAATGTACATTTTCTTGCCCTTAGGAACAGTATTAATATTAAATTATATTACAGGCACTTGAAACATTTCCAATAAATATATTCGGTGACACATGGCCTTTTCGCACAGTCACGAGAATTTTCAAAGCAACCTTCAGGCTCAATGAGGCATAAACATAAAAGTGAATCGGCCCCACATTCCGACCGATTTACTTTTTAGGGTTTCTTTAGGTACGGAACCCTAAAAAGTAAAAGGTCGGAATTATTGCATATTTTCTCGTTCCCCACCATTTTGAATAAGGAAATCGGTAAAAAGTAAATTCTTTAATATTTTTACGTTTCCAAACCCCTTGGCTCCACCATTTTGAATAATTTTAAAAACGGGATTAACGAAAAAATCCGTATATAGTTATAGAGCCTGAAAATAATTAATATCCGTAATAATTATCGAACCTGATCACAAAATTTCATGACAATCGGTTGAGACATGAGAGCCCGAAAAGTATAGGGAAAATGCCTTTTGCGTATTTTCTAGATTTTAAGTATTTTTTTGCAATAATATAATAATAAAATTGTATTGTATTTTTGCCCAACCTGAAACAGTCGCAGAATCAGAATCAGAATTCTTGTTAAATATCTGTGTTTGCAGTCTATGTACCTCTACCACCCTCTACATAGGTACTCTAACGTTTGATGCCAAAATGTGGATTTCATCTATCGCATAATTAAAGGGAGTTTGATTCCGTTCTAGTTATTCAAAGGTCCAAATGTTTTACATATGTAATGGTTTTCACGTTTAGTACTAAACTAGAGGCAGCGCGCGGCTTTGCCCGCGTTAATCACCCGAGTGAAGTCGCGGGCGTGATGCAATATAGCCTATAGCCTTCCTCGATAAACGACCTATCTAATACCGAAAGAATTTTTCAAATCGGACCAGTGTTCTATGAAAACCTAAAAATTTTTTTTCGTATTTCGATATACATTTATTGGGAAAAGTTGTTTAAAATGATGGACCGAATCACCCCTTAAAATATTTGTACTTAATAAAAAAGGACATTGTATAAGTATGGATTAAAGGCAAATACGGGCGGGCAGAAGTGGCGGCGCCCTAATTTAAAATAAATTGATCGTAAATACGATGATAGTGATAATTAACATTTTACTAACTTTCAGGCATTATAGATAGACCTTTAAATTATTCTAAGAACGACTTTTGAAAGTAATTGCCTTAGTCCGTCTAGTTTTTAAACGAGTTTTCGTCAAAAGTGGCCCCTTTTAGCAGAAAAGCTAGACGGATACTAATAATACTTTTAAATAGCGACCGGCCACGACGACTGGGTTGCTAGGCGTGGTGATTCGTCTATGAAAAAATATCGATCACGTCTGACTTTCGTCGTTGAAAACTTTTTGTATCTTGGTCAGGCCTGTCTCACTCCCCGTTTAGGTTTCGAAAATATACCTACAGTACCTGGGCGACCGAGCTTTGCTCGGTTACATCTCAAACTTTAACAAATTTTTTTAAATTTGTCTAAAAACAATGCAAAATAAAAAATTATTTATAAACCTAAACATAAAAAAAATCAAAAGTAAGTCACCGAGTGGGATTCGAACCCGTAACACTTTTTCTAGCGGTCGGTATCCTTAACCACTGAGCTAAAATCAAGGCGGTCGGCGCGACGAAATTAGCGACCATATTCTGCGTGGAAAGAAAAACGCATGAAAACTCGAAAACACGCGTTTTCCCAAACATAAAACTAATCTAGATCGATAGTTTACCCCCGAAAACCCCCATATACAAATTTTTAGCGAAATCGTTAGAGCCGTTTTCGAGATCACAGAAATTTATAAATAAATAGATATACATACAAGAATTGCTCGTTTAAAGGTATAAGATTACTACGCGCGCGGCGACCACTACGGAGTAAATTGACTTGCAATCTTCTTATCGTGTGTGTTAGTGACTAACACTAGTGTCAGAGTTTTTAAACCGCCTTAAAGGCCTCTGACATGGTTTAAGGTAACGACCAATGTCAAAGACAGCGGACCGGGAACGACGGCTTAACGTGCCCTCCGAAGCACGAATCATCTTATTTACCAGACAATCAGGTGATCAGCCCACAATGTCCTAACCAAACTAGGACAACAACACAAAGTCGTCCTCCGCCGGGAATCGAACCTCCGGGTTTGAGCCAAACGCTCTAACCACTACACCACGGAGGCAGTTAACTTGCAATGCACTATTAGGTATCTAAACGAAGATGAGTCTTGTTCTGACTCTGACGCAAGTTAAATTTAACCATATCGCTAAAGACATTGAGTAGATATTTCTTTGAATTCCTTTACTGATGAAGACGTACGTGAGAACCTACTAGTACTTATTCTGTGCTTGATCGTGGGCTTCCACTTGAGACGAGAGATCAATAAACAATTTTGTTCCCTATAAGCTCCAAGAACTCTTGCAAAGCGCCCGTTTTGGTTTGTTGAAGAAACAAACTGAATTATTACTATTATTTTAAATTGGATAGTTTAAATTCAACTTAGAATGTATCAGCTGCTTCTCTTCCCGCAGATCGTAGAAGTCGACCGAGGGCATGGGCGAACATGCGAATAACTATGACAATTAATTAATTAAAAGGACCTATATAAATAATATAGTAGGTATAGAGGCGGGCTTATCACTAAAGCGATTTCTTCCAGCCAACCTTTGGGTAAAGAAGACTATAAAAGATGTGGGAGAGTTGACGCAGATAACCTCCATGGCGTAATGGTCAACACGCTAGACCGCCAACCCGGAGGTCCTGGGTTCGATCTCCAGACAAGGCAAGTTGGAAAATGGCCGTTTTCAATTTTTCTTGGGTCTTGGATGTTTATTTATATATGTATTTGTTATAAAATATAGTATCGTTGAGTTAGTATCCTATAACACAAGTCTCAAACTTACCTTAGGGCTAGCTCAATCAGTGTAATTTGTCCCTATATATTTATATTTATTATTTAACAGTGTAGAAGAATAATTTAAGTATACAATTAAATAATAGGAAGACATACTACAATATATATAAACAAACAATAAAGTAATACAAAATGCATCCTATCCTACTAATAACTATAAATGCGGAAGTGAGTTTGTATATTTATTTGTTTGTTAACTCTTTACGGTTAAACTACTGAAACGATTTGGATGAAATTTGGTATGGATATAGTTTAAGACTCAGGGAAGGACATAGGGTACTCTTTATCCCGAAATTCCTACGGGGAGCAAAACCCGCGGGTACAGCTACTAAACTATAAAATTGGTACATACGGACTATCTGGGTCAATTGATCCAGGCAGATCGTTCGTTTTGGAAATCCTGGGGGAGGCCTATGTCCAGCAGTGGACTTCCTGTGGCTGATATGATGATGATACGGACATTAAGGAAAGTAAATAAAAAGTAGTAGTAGAATTACGTCATTAAGACGATGCGTCTCTATTTTAATTCCCTTTTCCACATTCTGGCCTACCGCATTATGCTGAAAGTAGGGGTCCTGGGGTCTGACTGAGAGCCGCAGAACCCAAACGCTCTATCTGCCCCATTACGTATAAATACGTGAAAGTATGTATGTTTATTCGAATGTAAATGGATAATAATGATCATTTCTTTATGGCGTCTTGAAATAAATAATTATGGTTCTGGTCCTTCAGAATTTTTTATTTAAAAATTATTATTTTTCAATATTAATAATAGCTCAAATATTCAAAACCCAGAGAATAGTTTCTAAATTTAATATTTAAAATGTAGTTCAGATTACAGTGTATGTCTATAAAGTAACTACAAGTGTATCATTAATACAAGATCTTTATTTTCTTATAAGTAATAAATAATGAAATGGTGAAAAAGAGAATAGCACGTGAGCGATGGATATGACACATTAAATTAGACTTTATTCATCATCATCATCATCATCGTCAGCTATCAGGGACCCACTGCTGGGCATAAGCCTCCCTCTGTCTGCGCCATCTTGTTCTATCCCTTGCAATCGCGATCCAGTTCTTTCCAGCAACCTGTCTGACATCGTCAACCCACCTAGCCAGCGGACGTCCCACACTACGTTTCCCATTTCTAGGATACCACTCGGTGACGGCCTTACTCCACCTACCATCGTTCCCGAGCCAGGTGTCCCGCCCTGTTCCATTTTAGAGTCGCAACCCTAGAAAGTACATCTTGAACTTTCGTTCGACGTCGGATCTCCACGTTGCGAACTCGGTCTTGCAATTTGATGCCGAGCATGCCCCGCTCCATGGCTCTCTGCGCAACCGCAACCTTATACATGGTACCTTTTGTAAGAGTCAATGTCTCGGCACCATAAGTCATTGTGGGCAGAACACACTGATTGAAGAGGCGTGTCTTTAGGCATTGTGGCATTTTCCGGTTTTTAAAACGTCCGCTAGCTTGCCAAATGCCACCCATCCTGACTGAATTCGTCGATCGACCTCCTTAGTTTTAAGATCCTTGTCGAAGGATAAACAATGTCCCAGATACGTATATTTTTCAACCACCTCTAGACTTTTTTATCATACATTAATGTTCAATGTTGCTTGACATTGAAACGCTGAGACGCAGTAACGTTCGTCTTGCGTACCGCTTTTGGATCCAGATCTTGATTGCACATTGAATTTTTTTTACCATGTCTTTTTTCATTATTTAGTTTGAGTACTTTAGAACTGCATCTTGATTCTAAAAGCCCAATAAAAATATATTTATTTTCTTTTTGATTTAAAACATTGCAAAAGGAAAAAACCCGATAAAATCTTATTTAAAAAATATTACAAAATAATATTTTAGTAAGTAAGTACATAGATCAGCAATAATATTTACATATTTATACAGATTTGTTAAATGACTTTCACATGGTGCTGCAATCCACAATGGATTTCCGTAAACGATAACTTTTGCCATTTAAGAACAACTTTGTTAATTCTCCATAATATACAAAGGTTTAGGTTTACTGAACTTTTATTTTCATAAGAAATTTACATTTCACTTAAAATTTGTTATTAATATCTACATATACAAATAGACATAAAGTTCGACGAATTTGACGTCAACAATTGTGCAACAAAATAATGACGATTATTAAGAGATATTATAAATATCCTATGATAATAGAGATATATTTGATTTTTTTTTATTTTTGTTCTTCTTCTTATTCGTACACCTTGACAGAGTGGTCGTGATTATGGATTGGGTTGTGCGTCCATGGCCGCTGCCAAGGGCGTCGCCAAGGGGGGGCAGGGAGGGGCAGCTGCCCCCCCCCCCTAGAGATTCTAAAGAAATATTAAAATCTGGTAATTAAAAAAAAATACGCTATATGCTGTACACTTATTCAAATTCAAACTCCTTTTTATTCTATTTTTCTAATAAATGTTATTATAACTTATTTACAAGAGCTCGTGCTCGTGTAGCTTTACAGTGTAGCCGTACTGTCACAGAATATATATGTATATAGTACTAAGATACTGTTGTTATTACAATCGCTGTAGATGTAAGGCTCGTAGTGCAAGTGAAAAGCTTCATGTGCTGTCGACTTTACCTACAATTCATACCTACTTCTCTCATTCATAGAGAATGAGAAAAGAATGAATTGTAGTAGGTAAAGTCAACTTGCCCCCCACCTGCGCCATCGGCTGGCGACGCCCTTGGCCGCTGCTTTTGTGATTTTTCTCCTCTCTGTCTGCGGCTTTTTTGGAGCATTCCGTTGCTGGGCACTGTGTTACAGCCTTGACAAGATCCAACCACCTCGTAGGAGACCGACCACGTGAGCGCTTGCCTTCAATTCGACCCTGAATCATCAAACGCTCCATAGAGTTATCTTTGCGAGTGACATGGCCGAAGAATTTAAGGATTCGTAACTGCACAATCGACAAGACATAAAGTACTGGTCGCAATGTGTAATTTTTAGTTTAAATTTTGAATATATTTATGCTCTTACACATGCTCAGTTCATTTGGCAATGTTTATCAAAAAAGTAAGATTTTGACAATTTGTTGTCAAAAATGGGTTATATAAAGGTGCTAGTGTAGATACACTAGAAAACCCATGTTAAAATTAAAATATATATTTCAGGGAATTATTCATGTATAGTGTAAATCTAATGTTTTTTTTTCAATTTTACCCGAACACAGAAATATTCAGTTAGAAAAAATTACAATTTGCGGCTGGGCTAAAAGCGCAAAATCTGTCGCAACCCATGTTGATTCTGTTGTTTTCAAACAACAGGCTAATTGAATTAGTCAGGAGTTGCGAACCGTTGAAGTTGCGGTTTTATTGATCAAGGATTCAATTTAACACACGTATACCTACATTGGCCATTCTTAAGGCCCTTTTAGACGGTTCAAGTTTCTTGCCTGATTCATACCAGTTTATTGAAGTAATAGATAACTTCGAATTTATTTATTGTTTAAATATAATGGTATGCAACAAGTAAGAAATTTGCACCGTCTAATTGGGCCTTTAAAAAAAAACTTTATTTCTGACCTTTTTTGTCCATAGAAGAATTATAACATTACACTATAGTCCTCTCCCCTCCCACATTCACCAATTACATATATTATTCATATCATTATTCTTTAGCAAGACGGTGGGTATACAACGTGGAAGGGAAATTCCCGTAATAAATCGAACCACTGGCTGTAGTAGATCACTTTAGTATAATAAAATAAGAATTACAGTCAAAAACAAAAAAAAATTGCCACAAAGTGTGCAACCGCACGGGCAATTTGTATGGAAATGTCGATTTTTTTTTTGCTTTTTGACTTATTTTAATTTCATTATACTATATTTCCCTTCCACATTGTATAATAAGGTGAAGAATGGGAATTAAAAATAGTAACGAGTTTATATAGCCTCTTTTAAAGCTTTAAATGTATTATACCCGCAGTGGACTTTTATAATTTACACGGAAGGACTTAGACATGCATTTTGAATCGTCAGATATAAAAAAAAACGACGGGTTGCACTCTGGGAGTGCCGGCAGAAGTGAAAACTTGAATATTAACGTTGTGCATTTTTGATATACGAAACAGCAGGCGCAGGCATACATTTTCGCCGCACCGTAGAAAAAGAGGGGGATACTCCCTCTCCTACGCCGCGCCAGCTGTCTACTCTCCATCCGTCTTACGAATTTTCGATCAGGTCACGTGTCCTCCCATTCCAAAAAAAGTGCACAACGCAGCTACAGAAGTTTTCACTTCAAAAATTTAAAGAAAATAATTAAATAAAATGTTGGTGTTTCCAGCAGTAGGTACTAATTAGGTTCCAGCAAAACTCTCTAAGCCAAAAATCTCGCGTATCATCTAATAGGCACCCAGCGCATCCGAGCCTAGCGCACTTTCAACACCGCTCGCACATTTTTTCTCACAACGGATGACCCAACCAGATAATCGAGACTAAAATGCAATCGTGTATTGCGCTACATGAATTATTTCTTTCTAAATTCGAGATGCGATCGCGGAAAGCCATTTTATTGTTTTAATCAAGATGTTAGATTTCTATTTTATGAGTCAGGAGACAAGTTGTCCCATATGAAATTCGTCCCAGGGACATTTGCCCCTTTTTATATTCGTTAATAGGCATTAAGGATGTTTCCAACAACTAAAATCAGATACATCTTTTTTCTAAACGTCAAAACAAACATGTTCTATGGGATTCGTTTAAAATAAAGACTAATGATGTCAGACGTCATAAGAATCAGTTGAGAAATTTTACCTGTAGGTGAGAACAGCCCGACGTTACGGACAGCCGGACAAAAGCATTTTTGGCCAATCTTAAACACTGAGACGCTTCGTATGCGAAAGTAACTCTGTTTGTCTGTCTGTTAACTCTTCAAACACTGAACCGATTTAGATGGGAAGGACATAAGATAGTTTTTATTCCGAAATTCCGACGTGAAAAGCTTACAGGCTCATCTAGTTATTTAAAATATGTTCACTTCATGCTTAATTTGTATCAATCAAGCTTCATATTTTTCAAAATTACCATATAATTTAGTTTTCAACACTTGGACGGTGATCAATCCTTGTCATTGCTCAGGTGTAATAGTGATTGTGTGTTTTAACTTTCATGTTTGGTGAGCAAATCTAACTACGTAAATAGTAAATATTGTTCTAAGATGTTGACACGGAAATGACATCTGTGTGGCTTTTATTCTTTTTTTTGAATAAGTTCTAGGGCTAAATTTTTTTTAACCCACCACAAAAAGAAGAGTAACATAAGTTTGACGCCAGTTTGTTTATCTCTCTGTCTGTCTATATGACTGTATCTCTGGAACGGATGGAATAATTTGTGGCCCGCACTTGGGTGGCTGACCAAAGTGGCTGTCAGATGCTTTTAGCCAGCTTGAAAATTCTGACACTAGTGTTGGCCTGTTACACATACGAAACAACAAAAAACTGAAGCATTCTTTTGCCTACTTGCAGAGGTTATTGTTACTATTTGTAATTGTAGGGTATCTATGTACTTAAAAGTATGGTAAAATAATAAAAAATATTTTCATGCTTCCTCCTCCCCTCTCCCCTCCCCCCAATAATTTTAACGTTGCAGGGTCATACCCGTAATAAATCGTCCACGGACTAACAAGTATATTAGACAGTCAAAAAAAATATGAAATTCCCATACGAATTGCCCGGGCGGCTTCACACTTTCACACTTTAGTGTGGAAAGTATGGACTGTTTAATAATATTATATATCACGATCGGCAACTTCGTTCTAATGAGACACGTCAGGTCTTTATCCCCCTTTTCCGGACAAATTTTATGTCTCACACTTTTTCTCTTCAAGCCTCACGGCTCTGGAATGCTTTACCCGTTGACATCAGAGAAATTTCTACTAAATTCCCTTTCAAAAGAAAAGTTCACGCCCACCTTTTAAACCCCCTTTCTTCATAAAGTCATCATCATCAATTCTTCTCTTCATAGCTATGAATTTGTATGTTAGGTAATATAAGTAGACGTGTATGTATTTGTGTGTATTGTATGTTATAGTATATATAGTAGGTATATAATATAATTTTATATTATTTAGTAATATTTTAGAGTGTACATAAGTATAATGTATTGCTTTTTTGTGCCGCATAATTTCCTCTGTTTATCCCTATGGTTGACTGGGAGAAAATGCTTTTAGCATTAAGTCCGCCATTTGTTAAAAGTATTTTGTACTTTGGAACAATAAAGTTTAATAAACTAAAATAAAAATAAAATTATAGTGATCTAGTATAGCCCGTGCCCGTGCTTCGATTTATTACGGATATGTCCCT
Source organism: Acrobasis consociella (assembly GCA_963555685.1). Classification (NCBI taxonomy): domain Eukaryota; kingdom Metazoa; phylum Arthropoda; class Insecta; order Lepidoptera; family Pyralidae; genus Acrobasis; species Acrobasis consociella. The sequence goes on from OY743118.1 coordinate 5,666,546, forward strand.
TCCACGTTTAAAAAAATTAGTAATCTCTATCATTTGTAAACCCTCAAACACCAATAAACTTACAAAATCTGAAGGTCGCGAGATGTCAATCAGTATTCAGAATTACGTTTCGCCATCACATCGGATTTACGAAAATAATTGTGCATATGTCTACTTCGATGAAGATGATTGATCACTCAAATGCTCAATCAGTTTGTCGACTGATAATGGCCTTGAGGGAATTTATTTAATGAATGAAGTGAAATGCCAAAGGTTTGAGGTGTAGATACACTGGTTGGTTGGTCACTTTTTTAAACGTTCAGGAGTGCTATATTTCATTGAGGGACTCAGCGAAACACAAAACATGTAGTTTTGCAGCTCACCGCTCGCGTAAAATACAAATTGATCGTATTTTTGAAACCGTCGTGTCAGCGAAAAACAATATTGTTTTACGCAGAAAACATCGATAATTTGTCTATGCTTTTCTAAAATTTCGAACATGAATAAAAAAGGATCGTGAAATGGAACGGATTTCCCATGATTGGTTTCGATGACGTATCTACGCTACAAATGTCAAAATTACGAGTGGTCAAGACCACTCGTTGCAAATCCTTCGCAAACTACCGATTCAAAAATGCGCCCGTTTGAAAACGCTCGCGCAAACCCTTCGTAATGTGACAAGTGATTTCAAAAATACGTCTCCAGGGCTACACACAGACAAGCGTCACAAAACCACGCTGAGTGAGAACGCGCTTTTTAGGGTTCCGTATTAAACAAGGAACGCTTACAGTTTCGCTATGTCTGTCTGTCGGTCTGTCGGAATATCGATTAAAAAGGTATTAAATTATTGTGAGCTTGGGAATACCATTTTTTGATTTTGAGATCCGTTTCTGAAATATTACGTTATGAAGTTCAAATTTTTGTTTGTCCCCCCCCCCCCCCCCCCTTTATCTACGATATGGACAAGTGAAAAAATTCACAGCTGTAGTTTACTCACATATAACGAAGTTTAGAGGAAAACTATCTAAGCCAGTAGGGTTTACAAATTAAAAAGTTATAGGCCATCAACTTATAAAATGTACTCGGAAAAGGAAAATTTCACATAAAAAATTAATTTTTAGTAGCATTTATGAACTCAAAGTTGGCATTAGCAACTACGGAACCCTACACTGCGCGTTGCACGTTGCAACGCGCGTTGCACCCGACACGCACTTGGCCAATTATTATTAAACGACTTCCAAAAAAGGAGCAGGTTATCAATTCGACGTTTAGAAGGGCATTCTTGTTAGGTGGTCTTTGAGACGACCTAACAAGTATACTCTTTCATACGCAAAGATATTTTTAAAAACAAAATAAATCTAATAAATCTTTTGTGACGCCCTTGCTGTCGTCGACACAAGACGGATGAGATCTTGAAAATAAAAGTAATGTCTTATTTACACAGTATCAGCTTTTGTTCGTAACTTTGTCAGCGGTATTTCGAGTACTTCCATTATTCATGCAAAATTACTTCGAGCTGTTAAAAATTCAAACGTCTAAAACGCGATTTCAAAACCAAACTACACAACCAATTTTAATAAAATGGGACCACCCGACAAGTATGCCCTTTCAAACAAAAAAATTACTTTTCATATTAGTCTAGGCGTCTTCGAGTCATTATTCAGGTAACGTACATAAAAAAAAACATAATCAATATATTAGAATTGATCTTCTTATCGTGTGTGTTAGTGGCTAACACTAATGTCAGAGTTTTTAAACCGCCTTTAAGGCCTCTAACATGGTTTTTAGGTAACGACCAATGTCAAAGACAGTGACCGGGACCACAGTACAGACAGTATTGCAACTCGGCGCTGTCCTTGAAAAATATACCTACGCCACGCGTGCGCTAGGGCTGCCCGTCTACAGTATTTTAACCAGTCAAGACCCGCACGACATTAATAAATGTCCACGTTCATTGTCTTACTATTGTGTCTGGTATTGACGGCACGGTAAAGGAACGGTTAATTTCATGTACCTACTAGAGTAACTAGTTTTGTGATTGTAAGGTAAATGAAAAAGATAGCGTTAAATAAAAATACATGTTATGTTTTTGATTATTATCATATTTAATATCCCTTAAATATTTATTTTGTTTTGTTTTTAGTATTTGTTGCTATGGCGGCAACAGGAATACATAATTTGTGAAAATTTCAACTGTCTAGCTATCGCGGTTCTTGAGATACAGCCTGGTGACAGACAGACGGACAGACAGTGAAGTCTTAGTAATAGGGTCCCGTTTTTACCCTTTGGGTACGGAACCCTAAAAAGATCGCGACGAATTGATTGCCTCCTTTTTAGAAGTCGGTTAAAAAGGAACGGTAAGCTATTCTGGTTTGTTCAGTCCGGTCGGATTACAATCCCTACATACAGCACGAAGCAACTCGAAACAATTTTTTTTTTGTTTACCATCCCATATTGAAACGCTGCGAACGTAACTTAACATTAACCATATCATCGCATACGCTTCCTACAGCAATCAAAACCCTACTACAAAATCTCACTTAAAAATTATAGGTAGTTCTACTTAGCGTAAATCTTACTAGGTAGGTAACTAAAAGGTAGGTAATAATTGTTATAATAACATTATAATCATTTGTAATGATATTTTATTTCAATAATATATGTAAGTAGCTAAGTACCCACATCAGTAAGTAGATATGTAGCCTAGGAAACCACTACTTAGCTAGTTTTTTTTATCGCGAGCATAGGTAAGATAGCTTACTCGTGTTATGTATTAAGTCTTTCAACATTATCACTTATTTATTTTTTAATCTAGGTATTTGTGGAAAAAGGGAAATACTTACCTATTTAAAAAAATAAACAACATACTAGTAGGTACATATATAAAAACTATTTTTATTAGTCTTACTTACCTTTCGGAGTTTTGAGGTAACCTAAAAAATGTTATCTCTGTGTGCTTAACCGACGAGTTTAAACAACCAAAAACAGCACAATATTGTCTGTGTTTCGCTATATTATTAACGCACGACTACTGCTTGCATCAAAACACCGTTCGCTACAGCGACGCATTCTCGGCTGTTTGTATACCGAGTCACGGAACAAGTGTATACCGACCTTCGAGGCGCGTAGGTATAACTTGCGTTCCGACCGTTTGTATGAAGATACAATACTGTATGATATCTATATTGTGCCGGGACCGACGGCTTAACGTGCCCTCCGAAGCACGGATCATCTTATTTATCAGACAATCAGGTGATCAGCCTACAATGTCCTAACCAAACTAGGACAACAACACAAAGTCGTTGCCCCCGGGAATCGAACCCGCGACCTCCGGGTATGAGACGAACGCTCTAACCACTACACCACGGAGGCAGTTAATAAAGAATTGATCACCTCATCCTTATTGAAGTCGATTCATCATCATCATCATCATTTCAGCCGCACAACGTCCACTGCTGGACATAGGCCTCTCCCAAACATTTCCAAAATGACCGATCTAGAGCAGCTTGCTTGAAGTCGATGAAACAGTAAGTTTCATAGCTACATTTATTTGCACATAAACATATAAATAAGTAAAAAAAGTAAACTAGTAAGTTTCCTTATAAGTAGTAGTAAATATCGGCTACATAATAGAGTGTGCAGTAAACACCAACTAAGTATATAGTAATATTGTCAATAGTATGTAAAGACAAATGAGGTGTTTCGATTTAATCTTAAACACAAATGACGAAGCTATCTTTACAGCATCGTCATTTGAGATTGAGATCAAATCAGTTTCCTAACTATTCGCGTGGAGATGATCAGCGCACGCCTGGTGTCGAAATGTGCGATGACTGTACTATTTTGTGAAATACTGGCATTGCTACTTGTATTTCTAATCTGTTGTGTGGGTTTGTAATGTAGTGGGATTCTACTCAAATGGTGCGTCCATAGTCCACACCGCAGTTAACTTTTGTAGAGCAACACTGTGCAACACTGTGCAACACGGTGGCATTAGGGGTCTGTAACATTTATGGGTATTTGTTACTATTTATTGAACGTTACTCATTGACAACTTTCAGCAACAAGAAATTTCATCATCATCAGGTCTTTTTGTCTCCACTGCAGGAGAACGACTCTCTAAGTACTACCAGAGTTATACTAGGGCAGAGCAGCCAGACGACTTGGCCTACGCTCTCCTCGCTGGTCAGACGGGTTGGAGAGGTCTCCTTTATAAGCTTTGTTTAGTTTGTATTTCTTAAGTTGCCTTCTACGACTTTCACGGGAGGACTTGGAGTGGCCCTATTCTACGTTGCCGGAAACCACACGGCTTACTTATCATCTCATGTATATTTAATTTTAAGACCTATGCTCTTGTCGGTGAAGAATGGATCCAAAATGAAAATGGAGTTATACTATATAGGTATAAAAATAAAATCGATTCTAGGGTTCCGTACCCAAAGGGTAAAAACGGGACCCTATTACTAAGACTGCGCTGTCTGTCCGTCTGTCCGTCTGTCTGTCACCAGGCTGTATCTCAAGAACTGCGATAGCTAGAAAGTTGAAATTTTCACAAATTATGTATTTCTGTTGCCGCTATAACAACAAATACTAAAAACAAAACAAAATAAATATTTAAGGGGGGCTCCAATACAACAAACTAGATTGTTATAGATAATGGTACGGAACCCTTCGTGCGCGAGTCCGACTCGCACTTGGCCGGTTTTTTTTTAGTATGACTCCTATCTTTTTGTTTACCGACGCGACGTATACAAAATAATGAAGTCGAAGTCGATAACACCAGAAATCCATCAGTATCTGTCATGCCAAATTATGAATATTTTCATGTTCTGAACTCCTCAACATTTTCGATAAATTTTACCATAACTAAATAACTTGATCTTATCCGCATCAACAGTTAAAGCCTCTATATTTTTTATTTTATCGTTCGTTTAATATTTTATTGATTTTGTCGGAGGTTTTTATATTACGAAAATAATCATGGATTTTCTGATTATTTACAAATTGCAAAATAAGGCATGGAATCACCCGTAATTGGGTATTCTCCTGGGTCCAAAATAGATGATTTGATACTGTTAAGGAAATAAATGTGACAAAATATTGTCACCATAATCATGACTACATCCATTTTCAACGTGATTTTAGATGTATTATTGCAGAAAACTGATATTAAGAGCGATATTAGACTTGAAGAAACTAATGACGTAATCTGCCTGTATTTCATACAATGTTTGTTTTGTCATTTAGAAAAAAAATCTGATTTGACTTGTTGAAAATAGCGCAATTTGTTCCTTAATAAAATTACGGATTATTCCATGCCTTAGTTTGCCATCCATTTCTAAATGACTCAAACTTCCAAATACCTATAGTTATTACCTATATTACTTCAAGTTCAGGTTCTGAAAGAGATGGCGACGGCCTCATAAATATGTTGATATCTACTTAATATGAATTTATAATCTTGCAAAACTCCATACTTCGCGATTTTCCGCACTAATGTGAGAATCGTGCGAGATCTTCCAGGAGATTCGAGTTTCTGTGTCATCTCGATTTGGCCGGGTAATGGGGTTATGTGAACCTGCAAAAATCTACTAGGCGTGAACTTGCTAATAACTTTTAAAACAGAACTAGGTCAGGGGTGATTTAAATAAGCGGGTAAAAATTGTAGAGTACCCTCAAAAATTCGGTACTTTCCAACAACTTAAATCAACAGATACCTTTATGGGATTTGTATGAAATACAGGCCAATGAGGTCATAATTACTTAATAAATAAATAAATAAAAAATAAATATATGGGGACAAATTACACTGATTGAGCTAGCCCCAAAGTAAGTTCGAGACTTGTGTTATGGGATACTAACTCAACGATACACTATTTTTTTTAACAAATACATATATAAATAAATATCCAAGACCCAGGACAATTTGAAAAATGCCATTTTCCAACTTGCCCTGACCGGGGATCGAACCCGGGACCTCTGAGTGGCGGAGAAGCATGGTGACCACTATGCCACGGAGGCCGTCTTGGAGTCAAGTAGCTCATAATATCCGTTTTTCTGCAATAATAAATCTAAAACCACGATGAAAATGGATATGGTCATGACAAGTAATTTATTATTGACCCAGGAAAGTACTCAACTGTGGAGGTCTCATTTTAACACGCCAGTCCGCTTTTTTAAATAAGGTCTTGGGCGTTGGTATATATTACTCCTAAAAAATATACGGAAACTATTTTAAGGGTGACTTCAGTCTGTGATAATGAATTTCCTCAAAGAACACGTATTGAAATATGAAAAGTAAATTTTGGCCTCCCACGTAAGATGAGCTGAGCAAAGTTTGTGAAAGACGAAAATTATTTTTCATATTTCGACATAAACAATCCTTGGGGAAAATTGTTTAGAAGTTAGTAGTTTTTAAATTAACAGACTGAATTTACTTTAAAAATAGTTTGAGGATATTTTGTTAGATTTTATATATCTTTTTATATTTTTTTGACGACCTCCGTGGCGTAATGTTCAACACGCTAGACCGCTAATCCGGAGGTCCTGGGTTCGATCCCCAGCCAGGGCAAGTTGGAAAATGGCCTTTTTCAAATTGTCCTGGGTCTTAGATGTTTATCTATATATGTATTTGTTATAAAATATAGTATCGTTAAGTTAGTATCTCATGACACAAGTCTCGAACTTACTTTGGGGCTAGCTCAATCAGTGTAATTTGTCCCTATATATTTATTATTTATTTATTACTAGCCGAAGCCCGCGACTTCGTTCGCGTGGACTTTATGTCTCTGGAAAATGCTCATCAGGCTGAACAACTTTTACTAAGGCGGCATTTTTATATCTCTTATAGTTTAGCTGGACCATTATGGTTCTGCATCAGGCGTTCCATTTTCCAAAATCATTTATACCCTATATGTTGCCCAGGCTTAATAGCTATATAACGAAAAAAGTTTCATTCGAATCCTTCCAGTATTTCCTGAGATTAGCGTGTACAAACAGACAAACAGACAAACAGACAAACAGACAAACAGACAAACAGACAAACAGACAAACAGACAAACAGACAAACAGATAGACATTTTTTTTTAAATTCTTACTCTATTACTACGTCTCCATCGCCCCCAATATTTTTTTTGGAAATATATTTAATGTACAGACACACTTTTTTTACTGTTTTATTATATGTATAGATTTATATAGAAGTTGAGTCAATATCCCATGATACAAGTTTAAACTTAATTAGAGGCTAGCTTAATCAGTGGATTCGTCATTATCTATTTTTTCTCATTATCTATTCGTTATTATCTAAAAATATAATAAGTAGGTATGTAGAGTAACAAAAGGAAGGGATCTTATGTCGCAATGTGAAAAACGCAACTAGAGTTATTATGAAACAGCAAAGGATACATCATTTATACATCCAAAAACAATGCTAATGAATTAAAAAGGCCAAAAGGTTACATACACATTATTCTAAAAAAAATAATCACAAAATCTCGTTCAAAGCATTCAACAGCTTTCAAAAAGGTATTAGTTCATTCTTTATATTACAAAATTGCTACACAAAATGTCATACAGTCTGACAAGATGTAACGCTGAGGTCATGGGGCCAAAGTGAATGTGGCTTATTGGTTAGCTATTAATATTGCTGTGACGAAAAATGGCGGCTGTTGCGGTCAGATGTTTGCTAATCGAATTAGGCTTTGCAAAATATTAATTGTTGTTTCCAAATGGAGCTTTAAATAAATTAGAATAACTACTTATGTCAAATGGGTGTTTAATATGAGCCGCCGTTTGTAAAAAACAAAAATTCCATGAACACGAGAATGTAGAATTATGCGCTTTGCCGTTATTGTCACCAAGAATACATACATACATACATACATAATATCACGCCTGTTTCCCGCAGGGGTAGGCAGAGACTATGGACCTCCACTTGCTACGATCCTGACAAACCTCTTTTGCTTCATCTAAACTCATCAATCTCTTCATACATGCCCTTCGGTTACGGGTCACCAAGAATGTTTTATTATATTATACTTATTGTCAGAAAACTAAACTTTGATAACGCAGGCAACAGCTAGTATATAATTTCTGAAATCTCCTTCTTCTTCTTATCGTGTGTGTTAGTGACTAACGCTAGTGTCAGAGTTTTTAAACCGCCTTAAAGGCCTCTGACATGGTTTTAGGTAACGACCAAAGTCAAAGACAGTGACCGGGACCGACGCGTTAACGTGCCCTCCGAAGCACGGATCATCTTACTTATCAGACAATCAGGTGATCAATCAGCCTACAATGTCCTAACCAAACTAGGTCGTTACAACACAAAGTCGTTGCCCCCGCCGGGAATCGAACCCGCGACCTCCGGGTATGAGCCGAACGCTCTAACCACTACACCACGGAGGCAGTCTGAAATCTCCAATAACTGTTTTTTTTTCTACAATTTTCCATTCCTGCTGTTTCTTTGTTGTTGTTTCTTAATATAAAACGTTCGTCAATTTCGGGGATGAATAATTTTGGAAAACTTTTACCTCAAACTTTCTGAAAATTGTAATACCTTTTAGACCGAGATGTATGTATAAGTAATACTGACATCTTACTTTATGGAAGTTAATGTTATTTTCCTTTTGAATTTAATGTAAGTCCCGCCTACTCCACTTGGCACGAAGGGCACTTAAGTTACTAATTAAGAGTCCCCTTATCCAAGACCAAATTACACTTTTCCATACAAACGTAGTCCTTCTTTCCAGGTCATAATTTTAGTGTCGGAAACCAATTAAGACCCTAAAAATTGCAATTACTTTAAAATTACATTTTTACCGATATCTGACGTGTGGTTTCAAAATAAAATGTAGACTACGTTTGTATGGAGAAGTCTAGGGTAATATTCTTAAGCACTAGTTAGTACAGTGTTGCCATATCCAACCAACAAAATGAATACTTACTCGTATAACGTCTAAGTACCTGGGCGACCGAGCTTTGCTCGGTTACATCTCAAACATTAACAAAGTTTTATTAAACTTGTCTAAAACAATACAAAATAAAAAAATATGTGTATACTTGAACATAAAAAAACAAAAGTAAGTCACCGAGTGGGATTCGAACCTGTAACACTCTTTCTAGCGGTCCGCATCCTTAACCGCTGAGCCAAACGGATAGCGCGACGAAATTAGCGACCATATTCTGCGTGGAAAGAAAAACGCATGAAAACTCGAAAACACGCGTTTTCCCAAGCATAATACTAATTTAGATCGTTTGTTTACCCCCAAAAACCCCTATATACCAATTTTCAGCGAAATCGTTAGAGCCGTTTTCGAGATCACAGAAATGTATAAATATACATACATATATACTATCACGTCTTTATCCCTAATGGGGCAGACAGAGCATTTTGGGTCTTGCGGCTCTATGCACAGCCGAGGGCCACAAGACTCAAAAGCCACTTTAGCGTCATCGTGGGCGAGAAGATGGAAAAGTAATCAATACAGTGACGGGTTGCTAGCCGCATCGCCTGTTAAAATTATTCGCATTTTTGCCCATTCCCTCGATCGGCTTTTACGATCTGCGCGGGAAGAGAAGCAGCTGGTACATTCTAAGTTTTTTCGTTTCTCCCAGACCAGCATGGGAGTATAAATATATAAATAAATACTTAAACAAGAATATAAAATATACTGAATAGTGAATTTAGTTCATGATACTGAACAACTTTCTCCAAGGCTCAATACCGAATTATGAAAAATATATTATTTCTTTCCATTTTTACTCGCATCAGCTGATCGGTCACCTTGTATGAGAGACCAAAAATTATTTTTCACATTTCGATATGTCTTTCTTGGGGAAAGTTGTTCAGTATCTTGGACTGAACACAGCCTTTACATAGTTTCAGTATATTTTTTAGACCCTGTATGATAGTTTTTGCCGTAATCCGTGCCGTATTCATAAAAAAGGATTTACCTATGTAAATCCTCTCTTTATTCCAAGAGGCCTTTAGTCCAAGATTGGATACTGGATAGATATAGCTGGTAAAGTAACTAGAATCTTTCCAAATTCTCTAAATTGAGATTTAAACAGAATTTAATCAAAATGTATTTTAACCTATCGGACAGAGAAACAATTTCCAAATTATAAAATTTATAACGAATATTATTAACCTGTCAAACATCTCGTAAAAGTTCAATGGAACACTCAAAAACACAATCAGAGCAGAAATGGCTACAATTTGTACAAGTTATAATTGCTCGGGTCGGGCCATAAAACAGCTTTTCTCGGAGCTCCGCTTTGTTTGATGGCCACAATGCAAAATAAAGAGACGACAGAAAAGTATATCAAAATTAACAATTTATGAAATATTCATTTAACAGTATTACAATGTTTGGATTATTATACAACTTTAAATATGTAATGAAAAATTTCGGCACGAGTGTACAAGTCATGATTTATAAATTCAAATTTACTGGCATATTACTAGATGTCAATTTAATTTAGTCGGATAATGGTTTAAACCTAGTAACAAAATTAGTCTGCGTTTTATATAAGACGGTTAATTCATAAGTTATTAGGCCTTGTTTTCTACTGGTATTAGGTATAATTAATTTAAATTCTTCGTGCCATATGTAAATACTAAATTGGAAAGTTACTCGTATCGTATTATTCGTTACACTCTACCTTAGTATTTATGTAGGGAAATGAAAAGTTGTTTGGTTTTGCTAAGGGTGGCATTAGGGTATTTCGATATTTAGCTTTGTCAAACCGTATCCATAAGATATATAGTAGGTAACTGACATATTGTATATATTGAGAGCAACATTACATTTTTATGGAAAATAAATATGCGGATATACGTATATTTTTCATACAGTTTTGCATCTGTATTAACGTTATTTGGAGATCGTTCTTTTGTTATGATGTAATATAACATGTAGTGTGAAATTAGTAAGAGAATGCCTTGGGCAGTATTGAATTAGGATAATGTAGTTATGTGATCATCTTTGATGTCTAGTCTAAGTATAGTCTTATTCCTCATCCCCACTTTATATTATTATTTGGGTTCGTCAGGGGTCGTCGTCAGTGGTTTACACATTTACCGCCAGGAGGCTAATCATATTTTGTTACCCCTACCCATCCTTTTTCGCATCCTTCATGTGCAGCTTTTACTGTGGCGAAGAAGTGGAAATAGGTACATATCAGTCCGCCGCCCTGTTTACTTAAAATAAAACCTAGAAGCACTTGATAAGGCTGCGTTTCCACTGAAGCGGAGCAGAGCGGAGAGGAGGAAAATTGTGGTCAATTTTCCTCCTCTCCGCTCTGCTCCGAAACGCAGCCTTATTCAGGGTAGCGGAGGTGCACGGAAGGTGAGGGGCGGGAAATATTCGAATTGCCGCCCCCTAAAATGTGCCGCCGTAGGCTCCAGCCTACTCAGCCTGCTGGTAAATCCGCCACTGGTCGTCGTAGGGAATTAGAAGACGTCAATTTATATTGTCATCATATCTCAATCTAGTCCACCTTACAATAGTGCAAGTTATTCTAAGATTGTAATAGACTAAGTGCCATAATACATTGCTAACTTCTGGATTAATTTTTAGGGTTCCGTACCCATAGGGTAGAGACGGGACCCTATTACGAAGACTCCACTGTTCGTCTGTCTGTCACTAGGCAGTATAGATTTCATGAACCGTGTAAGCTAGACAGTTGAAATTTTTACAGATGATGTATTTCAGACAACAAATTCTGAAATAAATATTTAAGTGGGGCTCCCGATCAACAAACGTGATTTTTTATAAGACAATGGTACGGAATCCTTCGTGCGCAAGTTCTATTCGCACTTGGCTGGTTATTTGATATATTACAAAAACCTTCACGGATATCAAAAATATTTTGAAGCGTGTATAACCTTTCTGTTGTATCGTTTGTCGGTCTACCTCAATTTCGCAACCTTAAATAGGGTTTATTTTATAGTTATATAGTTTAAAATACTGTAGGAAACTATGCAAGGAATAATTAACCTAGTAAAACCTAGTAAGCTGGACTTCAGGCCTCTCCCGATAAAGAAAGGTTCAGATAAGGTATGCAAAAAAAAAAAATTGGTTGTTTGTAAAGTAGGTTTACGATCGAGATGTTTACGTGATAACGTCTTCTGGCAGCGCTCGAGATGAGACGGGAGATCGGTCCGTCTCTCTCTCGTTATACCTGCGATCGCGCTCGTGAGGTTTTGGTGTGACACAAGTTTCTGAACATGTCACCCGACTAAAACGATTTTAAAGACGTTATCACGTCAAAAATTGGTTGTTTGTAAAGTAGGTTTACGATCGAGATGTTTACGTGATAACGTCGTTTCACGGAATGACTGGCAGCGCTCGAGATGAGACGGGAGATCGGTCCGTCTCTCTCTCGTTATACCTGCGATCGCGCTCGTGAGGTTTTGGTGTGACACAAGTTTCTGAACATGTCACCCGACTAAAACGATTTTAAAGACGTTATCACGTCAAAATTGTTTGTGGTAATAATTAGACTAAGTAGATACGCCTTGATTCAGCAATGACAAAATTGCAACAAATGTTAATAATATGAAAATGAACGAGGTCTGGTTTTATATAAAGACAACAACCAATGATCATGAGTCATGACACGAGCTAATAATAAAGATAAAAACCAAGGCATGTGAACTTAGAAAGTAACGCGGGAAGCGAACTGAAACAATGCCGTTCGGGCGATCGTTTCCGTCACTGATCCATAGACGTTCATCTCAGATAGTATCAATATTATGTAAGGCGATGTAACATTGGTCTAGCTAGTTGCGATTTCGTTTGTGATATTATACTAGATAAGGTTGGGTCATTGGTCATTGAGTTCATAGGTTTGACGACCTCCGTGGGCTATTTGGTGAATACGCTAGTCCGCCACTTGAAGGTTCTGGGTTCGATCCCAAAAAAAGGTAAGTAGGAAAATTACCTGGGGTCTTGGGTGTTTATAGGTTATTTATTACAAAATATAGTATCGTTGAATTAGTATTCCATAACACAAGTTTAAAAAACTTAACTTTGAGGCTAGCTCAATCAGTGTAATTTGTCCGTATCTTTTTTTTTATTGTCTCATCATCAGGTCTTTTTGTCTCTACTGCAGGAGCACGACCCTCTCTGTACTACCTGAGCCATACTTGGCCAGAGCAGCCAGAGAACTTTAGCCTACACTCTCCTCGCTGGCCAGACGCGTTGGGGAGGCCTTATGGATGTTTATAAGCTTTGTTCAGCTTGTATTTCCTAAGTCGCCTTCTACGACATCCACGGTAGGAATTGGATTTTTATTGTCTATTCTTCCTTAATTTTTGTACTTTTACGTATTCTTTATGGTTATAAAACTTTAATTTGATGTTTTACTTCGAAGTAAACAAATGTGTTGTGTAATGATATATCTTGTTGTTGTGTAATTAAGACTATATCGGAGCTAATTGATATTCTTAAACTTTATTACATGTAAATGTAAATATAAATATAAGTTTGTCATTTAGTGATTCAACATATAACATACTAAAGTAACAAGATGATTCAACGAAACATACGTAAAGAAATATTTTAAAATTTATTAAGTAAAATAAAGGTTTATAAATAAATAAAATAAAATAAATAAATATAGGGACAAATTACACTGATTAAGCTAGCCCCAAAGTAAGTTCTAGACTTGTGTTATGGGATACTAACTTAACGATACTATATTTTATAACAAATACATATATAGATAAACATCCAAGACCCAGGACAATTTGAAAAAGGCCATTTTACAACTTGCCCTGACCGGGAATCGAACCCGGGACCTCTGGGTGGCGGACTAGCATGGTGACCACTACGCCACGGAGGTCGACATTATAAATTATAGGAATTTAAATAACGTTACACGTTTTTGAAAACAGGCTAGGAAAAAATTGTTGAGAGTTTTGTTTTGTATTTGTTACCTGTGATACGATCGTGTTACTTGATGCCGGATTTTGTTGATATTTCTGTAGGTACATGCTTTTAAAAATCGGAGATAAACGTAATTTTTTGCATACATTTATCTTAAATTCTATAAAATTCTTACCATTTAATTGTGAATACCGGTTCTTTATTTAACTAAGTTTTTTTAGCCAGCAAATTTTAGCAACAAGATGACTCAACGACGTTGCAACACGTAGTAACCACCGGACTCAAGTATAAAACATCCATTAATTGATGTGTCAAATATTTTTCAAAACCCCGGAATGTGGCAAATTACTCTTCTATTCAAACTCAAGCCTTGACAAAGAACAATAGTTTGCTAATATAATAACTAAAATAACTACGAAATCAGTGAGCGTAACATTAATACTATATTGGCGTTTTTCTAAAGAATTTCAACATTTGCCCTTTGGGTATAATTACTGCTTCTATACATTTTTTTCAAAAAAGTTTTCTTCGCATATTACGTTTAACTGTATAGTTTGTTAGTTAATATTTACTTTAATTATTTAATATTTGCTTGAAATAAAATCTTGGAAGATCTTCTTACTATAAAATTGTGTTAGTGGATATTACGGCCTTGATAGATAAGCTTGACATTTGCCATAGAACCTTGGGTTCAATTCCCGAACCCGACCAGGGCCAAGATTTTTTCAGATGGACCTTAGAATCTAGTTATTTTTACACACATTTTCCACTTTAGAAGTGTCTCTCGCGCAAACCATTCAATTTAGAAAAAAATGATAAAAGAAACCTCAATATCATTTTTGTAGACCTATCCATAGATACCCCACACGTATGGGTTTGATGAAAAATATTTTTTTGAGTTTTAGTTCGAAGTATGGGGAACTAATATAGTTACGGAAAAAAGTGGCTGTGACATACGGACGGACAGACAGACAGACATGACGAATCTATAAGGGTCCCGTTTTTGCCATTTGGCTCTTCAACTACATAGGTAGTGAAAAAGAACAATTGAATAAAAATATACACAATAAATATAGAATCACAAAAAAACCGGCCAAGTGAGTGTAGGGCAACGCGAAGTGTAGGATTCCGTAGTTGCGATTGCCGACTTTGAGCTCACGCTTAAAAACGCCTTAAAAACTAATTCTATTGAATTTGTATGAAATTTTCTTTTCCCGAGTACATTTTATTTGTTAGTTGACTAATAACTCTTTAATTTGTAAACCCTACTTAGGCTAGCCATAGATAGTTTTCTTTTAAACTTTTTTATTAACTATAATTTTTTTACTTGTCCATATATAATTTGAAACCAAATTTAAACGTTTACTAAATATAATAATGAAACCAAATATTTCACAAACAGAGCCCAAAATTGAAAAATTGTGTTCAAACAAACTCACAATATTTTTTAAAGGCCTATTCAATAACACCCCACACCATTAATCGGGAAAAAAACATTGATTCCCACTTTATATGTATGAAAACAAACGGAAAAAAATCCAGTTTTTATTTTACCACTTTGGCGGCGTGATTAATATACAAACCCATGCAAAATTACAACTTTCTACTACTTACACCATCTTATTATAAAACGCAGACTAATTTTGTTACTAGGTTTAATCCACTATCCGACCAAATGAAGTTAACATTTTCAGATGAGACATTGGCGTATTAATAGATATCGACTTGATTTGGTAGAATAATGGTAACAAAGTTAGTCTGCATTTTATAATAAAACGGAAAGTCAATGAGTAAACCCGCGGACACACAGACTGACAGACATGGCGAAACTATAAGAGATAGGGATACTTTGTTTACTACGGATCCATAAAAATTACGATATGCCTTGGATAATTCCGTACTAATCATCTTCATTAACTTAGGTACTTTCCATTTAGAAAAAAATATTACCATACAACACAGTGGAAGAGATCCCTACATGGTATAAGTCCGCCTTTGTATATTTGCTCTTTTTAATTTTTTGTATTTTATTTTGTTTTTTGGCACAATAAAGTTATTACAAACAAACAAACAAAGTACCATTGTTTGCTTACACAAAATAAATTGAAAAATAAAACTAACAATGACAAGAAAGCCTCTTAGCACTCAGCAGTTTTCTACCCAATATCTAAATTTAGCTATTATTCTAAAACTCGTCAGAAAGGAACTTGGATAAAAGTTCGAAAGAAACGCGAACTTTGAGACGATAGGCTTCGAATAATAATGGTGACTTACACGAGTACGATCAACATTTGGAAGACTTTTGTATCTACATAGAGTAAACTTCTAACCAAAGAGTCCAATTGTAAATAAAGCTTATTTGCCAGTCAAATTAATAGAACCCGACTTTAAGTAGTTTCATATGTAAACGCCATCTAGCGCAGAGCGGAGGAACTAAATAGTAGAACTATGTTATATCCGTAGGGCCATCTATTATATTTGCAGATAAACTACGAAATACCCGATTTTTAAGCGCTTACCCCCAATAACTTTTAAACGCCGAAACAATTTCCACCAAACATATAACGCCATATAACATATAAATGGCAACAAATTGCTCGGCATAGAGATAGATTGGAGAGGAGAAGGGGAGGCCTTTGCCCAGCAGTGGGACACAACATCAGGCTAATAAAAAAAAAATATCGCCCACCGCAAGGTAACTTGCTTTTGCGTAAAAAACTGCATCGAAATTGGTCGTTCGAACGATACAATGCTATAGTATAGACACTGCGTTCTGCGTTCGGCTCATACCCGGAGGTCGCGGGTTCGATTCCCGGCGGGGGCAACGACTTTGTGTTGTGGTCCTAGTTTGGTTAGGACATTGTAGGCTGATCACCTGACTGTCTGATAAGTAAGATGATCCGTGCTTCGGAGGGCACGTTAAGCCGTCGGTCCCGGTCACTGTCTTTGACTTTGGTCGTTACCTAAAACCATGTCAGAGGCCTTTAAGGCGGTTTAAAAACTCTGACACTAGTGTTAGTCACTAACACACACGATAAGAAGAAGTATAGACAGACATTAGAGTCAAACTTTATAACCCTCCTCTTTTTGTGGGATTAAAAATATGTTTTTTTATGAAATACCCACGCACATAAGAACAATGTATAGGTTCCCGCCGTCTGTCCCTCTGAAAACTACACAACAGATTTTAATGCAGTTTTCATTAATAAATAATGTGAATCAAGGGGAAGGTTTATGTGTAAAGCCGAGGCGGGCAGCTATATCATACATAATATTCGTATTCAGAGTACAATCGTAGATGGAAGATAAATTAGTAGTTTGTATATAAGATTAAATTACTTTCTGATTTTTATGTTAGCAACTTACAATAACTTACTTAAGACGAAGTGGTTGCAGAATTGGCGTCATTTGAAATAAATTGCTTAAAACTAAAAATGGTAATAATTAAAAATTTGTGTTGTATCAATGTCTAAAAAGACCTTTAAACTTTTTTATGAATAACCTTTGAAAGTAATATTGGTAGTCCGTCTAGTTTTAAAACCGTTTTAAAATTAGACGGACTATTTACGGCATTTTCAGTAATAGATTTTGCCGTTGCCATTGTCATAAAAAGGTGGGTATAACTTTTTTATCTTATACCTTTAAACGAGCAATTCTTGTATATTTATTTATATATTTCTGTGATCCCGAAAACGGCTCTATCGATTTCGCTGAAAATTGGTATATGGGAGTTTTCAGGGGTAAACAATCGATCTAGATTAGTCTTATGTTTGGGGAAACGCGTGTTTTCGAGTTTTCATGCGTTTTTCTTTCCACGCAGAATATGGTCGCTAATTTCGTCGCACTGGCCGCTATCCGTTTTGGCTCAGCAGTTTAGGAAGCGGACCGCTAGAAAGAGTGTTACGGGTTGGAATACCACTCGGTGACTTACTTTTGTTTTTTTTATGTTCAAGTTTATATATAATTTTTTATTTTGTATTGTTTTTAGTTAAGTTTAAAAAAATGTAGTTAATGTTTGAGATGTAACCGAGCAAAGCTCGGTCGCCCAGGTACTGATATACTTAAGTGTGCAAATGACCATTCTGTGGTTTGTGCACATAGATTTATAATCTATTATTATTGCAGGCAGATTTTATTAAATTGCGGTTTTTGGTTTCTACAATGATTTCTAAAGGTCATTGCATATTGCATTCAATGAATAAACTAACTGTATTTCAAAACTATGGAGTCAAAGTAAGTAAATCCCTACATATTGCATTTTATTCTATTGCATCTTCAGTTCTTTTTGTCTCCACTGCAGAAGCACGACCCTCTCTGTACTATCAGAGCCATACTTGGCCAGAACAGCCAGAGGACTTGGCCTACACTCTCTTCGCTGGCCAGACGGGTTGGAAAGGTCCTATTGATGTGTATAAGCTTCGTTTAGCTTGTATTTCCTAAGTCGCCTGAAACGAAATCCACGGGAGGACTTAGAGTGGCCCTATTTTACTCTGCCGAAAACCACACGGCAAACATGTTGCATAAGCTGTTGTAAGTGTTGTAAGAATGCTGAATGCATGCGATTTTGGTTGGTTCAAGGGTTTGTGAAGTACTTTTTGTAACCATTAGGTTTTGTAAGTTATTATTTCACGTCTTTCTCCCAAACGGGGTAGAACAGCTTGGGAAGCCAGTTTTGCATAACTGCAGCAGTCGAAGCTTTATTTGCAACAATCTCTTTCTTACTCTGGTTTTCTTATTACTGCAGTAGGTAACAGTGTTCTTAACACTGTTTAATTAGACTATCAATATCTATATTTCCCTAAGGATTATCTGGAACAAGATTCTGCTTAGTGATAACATAAACGGTAGGTTTCTAAGTACCTACACCTATATTTACATTACCACCTGTGGAATTTGGAGACCATAACTCTCTATCTACTAAACGGTTGTATAATATCGACACGTGAAAAAATTCATGGCGGTAGAATATGTCATGGTATAATAAAACAGGTATTCTCTTCCCGAGATGGAACTTGACTACGTCACAAAGTGTTACCACTGATTGTTCTTTTCAGTAAATTTAAGGACTTTCTCAATTAGTTCATGAATATTTAAAAAAATATTTAGTAACTTAGCTATTTAGTATCTCGCGATTCTCGCGTGATTTATCAATTCAATATTTTATAAATTGATATAATGGATTATTAATTAATAATTGGTATATAACGTTCAAAAATGCATTACGCTCGGGTAATTCAATTTCACACAGTGGCAACATATCAAACTGATGACATAGTCAAGTTCCACCTACGTCATCAGCTGTCACGGGAAGAGAATACCTTATTTTATTCTACCATGGAATATGTAAGGTTTACAAATGAAAAGTTATAGGCGACCGACTTATAAAATGTACTCTGAAAAGGAAATTTTCATTAGTTATTTAGACGGTTTTAGTCTCGTAACTCAAAGTCGGCATTCGTAACTGTACTGCGCTTGGCCGTTATGTTATAAGCTTTAGGAAATAAAAATATCACCCACCCAATAAAAATCTAAAACATCAGAAACCAAAGTTATGCAAACTGATCCACTTACCAAGTGTTTGACCTACATAGAATGGTTTTCCTAAAATGGGTATAAGTAACACTTAGATAATACATGTACTGTCTCACGTGTTTCCTTATTGCAAATGCACGCACTTGGAATTCAGAAAAGCATAATACATAAAGTTAGTACGTTTAGAAATCTCGCACCCGTTTGACTCACATTATTCGCCCACATATTAATAAAAAAAAATTGTTCAGTTTTGCTTTAACCAACCTAGTTTGCAGTTTTTAAACCAATGCACAAAATTAAATACTAATAATATTTTTTTAATAATTAATTACTACGAGTAACGTATTTCTTGGATTAAGGTTCAGAGAGTACGATAAAATATGTACATATTTAACCTTTTTTTGAACTTATTCCAAGGTCTAAAAATATACAAATTCCATCCATGATTATAACTATCTTTCCTTATACATAGAAGTATGAATGATTAGCCAATCCTGTTTTACATGAAAAGGAAAAGTAGTTCAGTATCAAAATTGGAAGATTGCCAAAAGCGGTATGTAAGACGGACTTTATTACGTTTCCGCGTTTCAGTGTCAAGCAACATTGAGCACTAAATATGATGTTTAAGTCTAGTTAGATTTGAAATAGAAAAAGGAGGTCACTATCGTACGGCTAATGTATAATTTTATGGAATAACCCCTCTGTATCTACACTAATATTATAAAGAGGAAAAATTTGTTTGTTTGTTTATTTGATTGTATTGAATAGGCTCCGAAACTACTGGATCGATTTTAAAAATTCTTTCACTGTTGGATAGGTATGTTATCCCTGAGTGACATAGGCTATGTATGTACCACGGGCGAAGCCGGGATGGACTGCTAGTCTTAAATAAAATAGTTCCAGTATATTTCGTTAGACGATAAATAAGGGGCGAACCCTCAAGGCAAGCGTTTTCAATAAATTTAGAAGCGTCATCAGTTTATGCAATTGTGTATTTGTGAGTCACTATTTACTCAGTTGAATGCCGATATAGCCTCCTGATCGCGGAAAGAAAGTGAAATTTCCAATGAGTCACCGAAATTGGCGTAATCACATGTATTATGTCATGTAGGCCGTCATAATACTTAATAGTGCAATAAGAAACGGTTTGTTTGCTAACTGTGCTTTAACAGTCTTATTATAAAACGACGACTAACTTTGTTACTAGGTTTAAACCATTATCCGACCAAATTAAGTTTGTGCCTACTTGATATTGTGCCACTGTCGCAGCTTAAAATGTCAACTTGTTTTGGTAGGATATTGGTTAAACCTAGTAACAAAGTTACTCTGCGTTTTATAATAAGACGGTAAGCGTTGAAGACGTTTCTGGAAAATCTGGGGGCACGGCAGTGCCGACGCCAAGTCAAGCAAACAAAGGCTTAGAGCACAATTTTCTTGAAGCCGTTGAGGCACTTTTTACACCTTTGCAACTTCCAGGTGGCACTCCTCTGTGCAGAGCATGCATGGAGGCTGAAGAAAATGCTAGCCATCTCCTTCCTGCAGGAGCTGATCGCGGAAAGAAAGTGAAATTTCCAATGAGTCACCGAAATTGGCGTAATCACTTATGTATTATGTCATGTGGGCCGTCATAATACTTAATAGTGCAATAAGAAACAGTTTGTTTGCTAACTGTGCTGAGTTTAAGACGTTTCTGGAAAATCTGGGGGCACGGCAGTGACGACGCCAAGTCGAGCAAATAAAGGCTTAGCTGTTTCATTTTCTTGAAGCCGTTGAGGCATTTTTGACACCACTGCCACTTACTTCCAGGTAGTGGAAGCAGGAAGATTAATTTTTTTTTAAGTATGTCTATCCGTGTAGCTTTGTGAATTCTATCTTGGTTGACTTGTGGTTGACTTTTCATGTGAATTGTGATCTCAAAACTTTTTACGACTAAAATTCTTTTACAAGTATTGTTCTTAAGGGGATTATTTTTACACAAATTATCTTTCAAATATAAAGAATACTTATACAACGTGGAAGGGGCATACCCGTAATAAATCGAACCCAGACCACTGTAGTATAATTAAATAAAAAGTACCTGGGCGACCGAGCTTTGCTCGGTTACATCTCAAACATTAACTAATTTTTTTTAAACTCGTCTAAAAACAATGCAAAATAAAAAAAAATATAAACTTAAACATAAAAAAAAACAAAAGTAAGTCACCGAGTAGGATTCGAACCCGTAACACTCTTTCTAGCGGTCGCTATCCTTAACAACTGAGCTAAATCAAGGCGGTCGCGGTGCGACGAAATTAGCGACCATATTCTGCGTGGAAAGAAAAACGCATGAAAACTCGAAAACACGCGTTTTCCCAAACATAAAACTAATCTAGATCGATTGTTTACCCCCGAAAACCCCCATATACAAATTTTCAGCGAAATCGTTAGAGCCGTTTTCGAGATCACAGAAATGTATAAATAAATATATATATATACATACATACATACAAGAATTGCTCGTTTAAAGGTATAAGATACAGATACAGATACATTTTCACGTCTTTATCCCTGACGGGGCAGACAAAGCCCAGAGCCGTAAGACCCAAAGGCCTAAGCGTGATAGTGGGCGTTAAGGTGGAATAGGAATCAAAATAGTAATGGGTTGCTAGCCGCATCGCCTATTAATATGATTCAAGTCTCGCCCATTCCCTCGATCGGCTTTTATGATCTGCCCGGAAAGAGAAGCAGCTGGTACATTCTAAGTTTTTTCTTTTCTCCCAGACCCGCATAGAAGATTTAATAACAGACGAAAACAAAAAAGAAATATCGGCATTTCCATACAAGTGTCCAGCCGTTCGGGCAAGTTTTATGGTAATGTTTTTTTTATTTTTTGACTGTTATTTTATTATCATTTTGATCTAGAGCCTGTAGTTCGATTTATTACGGGTATGTCTCTTCCACGTTGTAAAATATAGAAGCCTGATATAGATAGAGCCTTGAGCTAAAAGACCTGTGTTTGGAAAAGAAATAGCAGTAGGTATAAAAATAAAATAAGAAGCAAAACTATCTTAAGAGGGCGCCGAGCGACCGCAACGCCCCCAATCGGACAATCTGTAGTTATTACTAAAGTACGTCTTTTTAAAACATTAAATTACTGTAATTTTATTTCGCTGTAGAACGTAACCGCCAAAAGTGGCCACTTTTGGCGGTTAAGTCGATAATAATTGCCCTTCGGGATTTTTTGAAATATTGCCTATATATTGAGAAATGTAATAAAAAGCGATTGGGGGCGCTGCAGTCGCTCGGCGCCCTCTTAAGGGTGGATTCATTACATGATAGAGAACAACTTTACTAAAGAAACATATATACATATATAATATCACGCCTGTTTCCCGCAGGGGTAGGCAGAGACTATGGACCTCCACTTGCTCCGATCCTGACAAACCTCTTTTGCTTCATCTAAACTCATCAATCTCTTCATACATGCCCTTCGGTTACTAAAGAAACAAACATACTTATATCAGTAAACGAAACATATTTTTTGACTACCCATACATCATGTAGACCGATCGAGGGAGAAAGAAAATAGAACCATTTCCGAGGACTATTTATAATATTTACAAAAATTGCTCGTAATGCGAGATGGTCTCCTCTCCGATCACAACTTTAAGCGATAATTAAAAAACTATTTCTGTATAAACAGACATTAATTATTGTCTACAGTAACAACATCTAAACTGGAAGTTATAATTGGATGGCTATAGGTTTCCAAATTTATTTACAATAACGAGAATTCAATGTACAACATTGAATAACTTTTGGGTGTTTGAAAGATAGGGTTTCAATATTCATATAGGGCAAGTGTAGACAAGACTCTAGTCTTGACAAGGAGTGCGAGCTAAAATGTCTAATCTAGTTGGCTGTCCAAACTTTTACTGTCAATGTTAAAGAGCAGTTACACACATTATACCTTTTGCAGAAACATTTATTTAAGGCGAGTATTATAGTAATAATATATGCTAATATCATAAATAGGAAAGATTTTATCATTTGTGTGTTTGTTATCAATGGATAAATAAAAAAAAATTGATCTGATTTTAAAAATTATTTTGTCTATAGAAATCTACATTATAAGGGAGTAACATTCTTATTGCTACTAATATACAAAATGTGCTGTTTGTATAACTGTTTGTCACTTCTTCACGCTTTACCACTGAACCGATTTATATGAAATTTTGTTATTTATATTTTTTGAGACCGGGAAAGGACATAATATGATAGTTTTATTCACAAAAAATATTAGGGGATTAAAGAAGGAGTGGAACTTCGTATAGGAAATCGTATTTTGCCATACAAAAGTAGACTATAGGTATTACAAAAAACTAAATTTGCGAAGACGAAGCCGCGGGTAAAATATATGGTAGGGTTGCTTTGAATCCGCAGGTAAAGCCGCGTGAAACAGCTTAAATATTGTAAGTTAGGTAAGTTTTAGATTAGATAAGTTTACGATAATTGCTCGTTTGAAGGTAATGTACGTATATATCTTGACATTTATGATATCATTTGAACAACTTGTAACCTTCCACCAACCCGATCTTTCGTCGACAAATAACTCTTTTGAACCTTGGTACGAATTCTTCAGATATAAAAACAGAATAATTGCAAAGACCTTTCAGTTTTGTATGTGACGTCGATACATTTCTCGAGAAGGTCGCTTGGGTATTTACTTATTTGAAAGTTTTGTTTCCATCTACCTATTTTAGGAATGTTATTGGTTTATGTAATGTTTAATAATTTATGATTATCTTTCTTTCCGCGGAGTTCCTTTAAAATTAGCCTGTCTGTATATAAATAAATAAATAGGGACAAATCACACAGATTCTTCTTCTTATCGTGTGTGTTAGTGACTAACACTAGTGTCAGAGTTTTTAAACCGCCTTAAAGGCCTCTGACATGGTTTTAGGTAACGACCAATGGCAAAGACAGTGACCGGGACCGACGGTTTAACGTGCCCTCCGAAGCACGGATCATCTTACTTATCGGACAATCAGGTGATCAGCCTACAATGTCCTAACCAAACTAGGAACGCCGGGAATCGAACCCGCGACCTCCGGGTATGAGCCGAACGCTCTAACCTCTACACCACGGAGGCAGGTAAATCACACAGATTGAGCTAGCCCCAAAGTAAGTTCGAGACTTGTGTTATGGGATACTAACTCAACGAATCTATATTTTATAACTAATAAATTCATTAATAACATCCAAGACCAAATACAATTTGAAAAAGGCCATTTTCCAACTTGCCCTGACCGGGGATAAAACCCGGAACCTTTTATTTTTATTTATTTATTATACTAACATATTACAAAAATAGATACAACAGAACATTACAAGACATTAACATAAACCACTGAGGTTTGTAGTGAAATGTTTAGAAGTTATTCTACGTACAATATAAATTCTAAATCAATCATACCTTATCGTACTTACTAATAGATATAACAAATACCTACCCAACTTAAAATATTAGTACCTGGGCGACCGAGCTTTGCTCGGTTCTTTGATTATATAGTCCCTTATATAGGGACTATATAATCAAAGGCTCGGTTATACGAGTATCATATTCTGCGTGGAAAGAAAACCTATGGGTGGCTGGTGACCACTACGCCACGGAGATCGTCAAAGCACATTAAAGCTGCCAATTCAATATCTTTATTTATTTTCAGACTTGGGGATATACGAACAGATTAATAGTCAAAGAAAATATCGATGGAGTACCTACGTAAAAAGAATGTGATAGATGACCGCCTTCGTACACCAGTGGTTAAGGTGTTCGGCCCACGATCTAAGGGATTAATTAGATCGTGGATTCGAATCCCACTGAGAAAACATTGCGAAAAGTTGTTTCCAGTCTGGTTAGGAAATTGCGGGCTTGAATCACCTGATTATCTGAAAAGAAAGAGGATTCCGGGTTCCGGAATAAAACTGTGGATCCCGAACACCATCGGGCGTTTGCTCAAACCTATCCCAGGATTGGTTTCGGTCTACCCTTTGAGTTGCGGAGGTCAAAAGCCTTTTGGTCTGTGTATGTAATTTAATAAATATTAAGTTGAAATAAAAATAAATAAAAAAGTTCTTCTCAAACTAGCCTAAACTCAATGGGGTTCCAGTTCCATCATCAAATCATCTTCATGTCATAAT
Source organism: Acrobasis consociella (assembly GCA_963555685.1). NCBI lineage: Eukaryota > Metazoa > Arthropoda > Insecta > Lepidoptera > Pyralidae > Acrobasis > Acrobasis consociella. The sequence goes on from OY743118.1 coordinate 5,692,132, forward strand.
ACTATTGCATTGTGACACAATATACGTATGCGCGCAAAATTTCAGCTCAATCGGAAACTGGGTCAACTTTAACTTACAAAATTTGATAACAGACAGTCAACAGTGAAACTAAATAAAAGCTTGTAAAAAAAGATACATACATACATACATACTATCACGTCTTTATCTCTAATGGGGCAGACAGAGCATTTTAAGTCTTGTGGCTCTAAAATATAGAGCCCCGGGCTGCAAGATTCAGGGGCCACTTTTAGCTTGATGTGGGCAAGAAGGTGGATGAAGGGATCAAAATAGTGATGGGTTGCTAGCCGCATCGCCTATTAACATGATTCAATTTCTTGCCCTTTTCCTCGATCGGCTCTTACGATCTGCCCGGGAAGAGAAGCAGCTGGTACATTCTAAGCTTTTTCTTTTCGTCCAGACCAGCATGGAAGAATATAGAAAGATGAGTATTGAAATAAGAGAGTGTTATTTTGTGGATTTGATGTTCATGTCTCGGATCGCAAATGATTCCTACGTATACAGCTAAATCCACTTGAGCCAACATAATACCCGTGTTTACTTAGGATTTTGTTATATGTTCTACTTGACGACTGGTTAGGTTATACAGAAGTTTCCCGATATTGTTATTATTGATATTGTTGTCAGTAATGTGAGATTTATTGCGTTCAGCATTCGAATCAAGTAAAACATAAGCCCGATGGTTGCCATCGACCGAATCTAGTCTGCTATATATGTCGCAGAGCCGTAATAAAGTTGCCTTATAGTTATGTCCCTAGGGATGACTATGTACCGTTTCTTTCTTACTAGGAACATAAGTAAAAAGTTTTGACACTTGGAGGTTATTTAACTTGAAGGTATAATCAAAACGCCGACACACGATACAATACTGGTAAACAAGTAATTATTAAAAAAAAACCCGACTGCGTGCAAAATTTTCTCACGTACTTAATGAATTCATTAAATTTAAACATAATATAACTATATCGCGCCTTAACTTGCGCTATTTTTTTTAAAACTAAGTATACTTGAGTTTTTGGGCAAACCTAACGTCGTAAAAAGATCCATCCAACCGTTTAGAGATCAAAGTATTAAAGAAATATACAAACATATATTCATAAGCAGCGTTCTTACTACCATGCCGCATGAGCAAGATGTATTTTTTTTTAATTTAGCATAGTATAGTTAAGTATAGGTTTATTTTATAATTTTGTTTACTTTAGTTTTATTTTATTTATCTGTTTGTTTTTATATCTTTTTTCTCAATACGTGATATTTATAATAAATTTTCATTTGAGTACACTTAAAGAGCTTCCGTAAATAAATTAAATCATGTCTGCGCAAATGCTATTTAATATGGCTTAAGCTATTTTGTATTATACCTAACACCTGTATTGTATACACCCTATTTATTGCAAAAAAAAAAATAATTATCTTATCTTATCTTATCTTACAAAATTAAGTTAACTTCAAGAATAAAAAAAAATAACTTGCTTTTAGACACATACGAACGAAAAACACAATCCTTGGCAATCGGGTGCAAAAGTAATAGAAAACTTAAGCTTAGTACTCACGACCGGATCTGAAGAGGGAACCACGCCAGGCGCCGACGCAGCTGCGCAGGGTCGGACACGGGTGGAGGTCGGAAGGCACGGAGGATCCGCTTCACTACCCTCGCGCTGAACGCTAGGAGGCCCACCACACCCAGCATGCAGACTCCGCCGAGGATGGCCCATAGTATCTGTCAGTGACGTCATACAGATTTGTGTTTGCGTAGAATAAAACTAGAAAAAATCTAGGCTACAACTTATGCGGTTTCACGTCTAAAATCAGTGGCCATTTGTGAGGATTACTTATTGATTACTTTCTTCATTTTCTCAATTTATAGACCAAATAAAAAGAAAAATTTAACGTGAAAACATATAAGGAGGTTAAGAACTTAGCGAAAGAAAGAGAGACATGGAAAGCATTCCACTGACAAAAGTCCATAGCGTAGATTAAAAGTATTAAAACTAGAGAAAATCTAGGCTACACCGGTTTCACGTCTTAAATCAGTGGTCATTTGTGGGGATTGCTTATTGGTTTAGATAAATCACTCACAGGTATTTTCGTCTCCACTGCAGGAGCACGACCCTCTCTGTACTACCAGTGCCATACTTGGCCAAAGCAGTCAGAGGACTTGGCTTAAACTCTCATCGCTGACCAGACGGATTGGAGAGGTCTCATGACGTTGATAAGCTTTGTTTAGCTTGTATTTCCTAAGTCGCCTTCTACGACATCCACGGGAGGACTTGGAGTGGCCCTATTCTACTCTGCCGAGAACCACACAGCATTTTTGATAAATAAACAATCATTATTCAGTTTTAACAAGCCCTCGCTTTGTTACACAACATTCACAAAGGAAAACTTTGCACTGCTTTAGTAAATTTCAAATGAAATAGCAATCGGACAGGGTAGATAATGGCTCAATGTCTCTATGGAATGCACGGCGCTGTATCTGTAGGTGAACATATTTATATACACTGTGCCCACTATACAAACTTCCAACCCAGAACCAGAAATATGCTGCTTAAGAGTTTCCTTACACTAGACAGAATCAGACTTTTCCATACAAACGTAGTTGTTAAAGTAACAAAAACAAAACGCAATCCCTACGCGGGCAACACCGGGGGAATATAACTTCAAAACCAAATTCGAATTTCCTTTGTCTTCAAACATACACATAATTGACGGCTCGTATAACTTGTCTTGTAATCTTCTCCTTATTATACCAGTCCTATGATTACAGTTATTTTATTTTACTTCCCATAATAGTTAACGTTTATATGGTCAGCAGATTTCTGTAAAATTTTGTCTGTTAGAAATTGCACATATGTATATAACATTATATGCATATAACTGGTCTTTACAGTCAAAATATGGACTTGAAGGAAAATATACTTTATATATCATTTTTGACCACCAGTATGGGAAACTTCTACACCCTTATATTTTCTTTCAAGTTCATATTTTGAATCTGAAAACTAGTTGTATGCTGGCTCAAAGAATCAGCATTGCCATACAACGTGGCAATGCTGCCAGCCTTTTGGCCACTTTGCCAAGGGGTAATATTTTAGTGGGACTACATAATTTGTAATTTTTAGTTTTAATTTTAGTTTTAATTTAAATTTTAATAAGTTTGTATAGTTTTAATTTAAATGTAAATGAATAAATCTTTGTTGTATGCAATTTCTTCTAAACTACAAAGTTTTACCAAAATCTGAAATCTAGCTAATCTCAAAATAAAAGCTAGACTACGTTTGTATGAAAATGTCTATGGAAGGCTGCTTTATCCCGGTAGCTATGAAGATCTCGGGGTGTTGGTGTGCTGACGCTAAGGCCCAACGCAGACGACAGACTAATCCGTGCCGCACTTTTTAGTTTGTGATAGTCTGTGAAAATATATGATTTTAGAGTTTCACGGTCACAATTACTGTTATTAGTATTTCAACGCCTGACTATTTTCACAGACTGTTATTAGAACAGTCTGTGAAAATAGTCAGGCGTTCGTTGTGTGCGTTACTGCATAAGTTTCCATGGGTTCTATTTTCACAGACGAAAAAGAGCGTCACGGATAGTCTGTCGGTCTAAGCGTCTTATTAGAGAGATATGACATAGAAAGGAACTGGGATCATGAAATCTTTGCAAAGGATAGCATTGCTACCTAGCGCGGCAACGCAGCTAGTGTCTTAGACGTAGCAACTTATTAGTAATCTGTGGTCTTAGAACCTTTGCACCAGAAACGTCAAGGGGTGGGTTATACCACGCAGTACATACAATTCCATGCTTATACCTTTTGTTTTATTTTTTTCTTCTTCTAATTAAAAAGTTAAGCTGTCTGTGGAGCAACCAATGCCCACAGATATAGCAAGTATACAATACAAAATGTTTTTGCTCTTAGCCAATGCCTTTCTTTTTGACATGTGTTATTTATTTCAATAATTGTAATTAATTGACGTGTTTGATAATTGGATAGGTTGGACTAATGTATTTTAACAAGCTAACATATGTAAAAAAAACTACTCACATATGCTTCGTACATAAACTTGTCTCTTGCAGGCTCATCAGGATCTGTAAAGGAACGTTTCTTTAATATCAAAAACAAAATAGACGCAGCTTTAAGAATTTAGAGTTTTTGAATACTATCTATTTCACACAACCTCTGTCATCAACCAATTTTTGCTTTTGTTTGACATAGAAATAACAAATTTTTGTCGCGATCAGGCCGCTCGACGTCTTTGTCTATTTTCTTATTTTTAAGGCAGTAGCAGCTATCCTATAATGTTATTAATAAGCTAAACACTACCTAGATACTTATTTGTATTTCAACTTACCATACGCTGTATAAACATCAGTGAGACCTCTCCAACCCGTCTGGCCAGCATGGAGAGTGTAGGCTCAATCCTCTGGCCAACCAAATATGGCTCTGGTAGTACAGAGAGGGTCGTGCTCCTGCATTTTAGACTAAAAATACTTGATAATGATAATAATAAGCCGTAGGGTTGCCATCAGGACTAATTCACCCTCTATCAGTAACCATTTCACACAATTTTAGCCGTGAATCGTGCCGTCGCCTCCGCCCATTCGTTCATTTATAGGCAGTAGCAGGCATGTTATAATTATATTTATAATCGAAATAGTACGTACATACTTCTTTGTATTTTCACTCACCAAACGCCGTAGCGTTGCCGGTAGGTCCAACGCACCCTCTATCATAAACTAAATCCACTCTTGTTAACAGTTTCACATACAATTTTAGCCGCAAACCGCATCGTTGCGTCTCCCCATTCGTTAATTTATAGGCAGTAGCTGCCATCTTATAATTATACTTTTAAGCGAAACAAAACATACTTATTTGTATTTCTACTTACCATACGCCGTAGCATTGCCCGCAGGTCCTACGCACCCTCTATCATCAACTAAATTCACTCTTGCTAGCAGTTTCACATCCAATTTTAGCCGCGGACCGCGCCGCTCATCACCTCTGTCTATTCTTTCATTTATAGGCAGTAGCAGCCACCTCACATTGTCTCCTCTTGCGACTTGGCCGTCTGCGTCGACTCTTCTGGAGACTGTGTTTGCGAACCACGGTGAGGGATGAGCATCTGTCACCATTTGCTTGCCAATGCTAATAAAAAATTGAATCCTTTCGGTAAATACACAAAACAAACTATACTACCTATAGACTACAAGACTGTATTCCTTTGGACGTAAACTAATGCAAATGGTTATTTACGTATCAACTACCATGCTGTGTGCTTTCCAAGCCGTGTGGTTTACCGGCAGAGTAGAATAACTCCAAGTCCTCCCGTGGATGTCGTAGAAGGTGACTTAGGAAATACAAGCTAAACAAAGTTATAAACATCAATGAGAACTCTCCAACCCGTCTGGTAAGCATGGAGAGTGTGTGACACAGTTCTTTGGCTGATCTGGTCAAGTATGTTTCTGGTAGTACAGAGAGGGTCATACTCCTTCCTTATAGAGACGCGGTGCAATCCTGCGTCGAAGGGTTATCTTTGAAGATATAATTTGAGACTCGGGGAAGGACATAGGGTAGTCTTTATCCCGAAATTCCCACGGGGAGCGAAGCCCGCGGGTTTCAGTGTATACAAAAAGACCTGATGATGATGATGTATCAACTACTCGTAGTCAGTAGAACTCGACTGAGACAATCTAGGGTTTAGAGTGTTAGTCGCTATTCCATTAGCATTCAATAAATGTAATCTCTGAATTCTTTGAAACGTCCTTCAATACAAAATGAAACGATCCCACAAATACTCAGAATTCTTGTACGATTTGCTGCGAATGATGTTATTGGCAGCTATTGACAGCCTGTTTCCTAAACAATTTCAGAGGGGAAAGTGTCAGGGTAGTAAAAAATATAATTGAATAAAGTAAATATATACGGAAAAATCACACAGATTAATCAAGCCCCAAAGTTCAAGACTTGTGTTATGTAAAAGACTGTATAGAAGAATGTCGGAGGGCACAAGTAATGCATAATGTCCCAAGGATTTCCAAAATGGCCGATCTAGAGCGGCCTGCATCCAGCGCCTTCCTTGATTAGATCGTCAGACTACCTTGTGGGTGGGGCTTCGCTAGCCTTCGGCCATCGGTTCGTTGCGCTAAGTGTACCACCCACTGCCATTTCAACGAGCTAATTCGCTGGGCTATGTCAGTGACTGTAATTCGTCTACGAATTGTTATGAAGTATTCAATCAGTAACCAAATACATTTAACTCGACGTCCATCAACACGATAGGATCCAAACAAATATTCAGAATACTTACTTCTCCGATTTACTGCGGAAGATGCTATTGACAGCTATCGACAACTTGTTTCCAGAACAATTTCAGAAGGAAAAGTTTCTGGCTTGTGAAGGATATAACTAAATGAAATAAACGAATATCGACAGTTTTGTCTCCTTTATTTGGACCAGAGATTTGGAACTAAATTTCGACTGTCTCGCTTCAGTGATATGATCATTTGAAACTGTAATTGACCGAGCGAGCGAAGCGTCTCAGTTTCGAGATTTCGAGATTGGCCAAAAATGCTTTCCGGCTATTCTCTCCTACAGGTCGCATTTCTCAACCGATTCTCGTGATATTTGGTGGGAAGACCCAAAAATTATATAGAATGCTTTTGACGATGCAGATTTTCAAAATGGAAGATATATATGGGCGTCGAAAACTAAAAATATCATATTTCAGCCATAAATTTTTTTTTCAATGTGTCTTTTGTCTGACCACCTTTTTTATCGGATAAACTTTAACGGGTCGCAGGTGTACAGCTCTCAGAGCCAATTGTCTAAATGAGTTTCCATTCAGTCTGTTCACAAAAGGTAGAAGGACAAATTACACAGATAGATCTAGCCCTAAAGTAAATTTTTATGTAATTTTTTTCTATGAGTATACTCAATACGTTAATATATGTAGTAGTAGATGCTCAGCGATTAGCGATAGTAGTCTCGCTATCCAGCAAGGGAATGCTGCCAGCATATCGGGTACGTTGCATCGATGTGGTGCATTGGAAAAAATATTTTATTTATAACCTGTATTTTCATATTGATTTGACTTGTTTTGAATATGTATATTGGACATCTAAGAGTCATGAAAATTTCAGAAAAAGGCCATTTTCAGACGCCTTCAAAGGCAGCATGAAAATCAGACACAAGTGTACTGGCCTAACTTATTAGTAATCTGTGGTACTGGCCACTTACACAAAAAAGCAACAACTTACCTTACAAAGTATCCCTGCTTCGTCAGCCCCCTGGGCAACCGCTGCGGGAAGCGGGGAGGGGGGAGACTCCAGCTGACATTGGCGAAGAGTTCTCCCTTGATGGAGACCACGTACGCGGAGACGGAGGGGGCGGGGAGGCGAGGGGAGTGAGCGCAGGAACACACGCCAGCCACGCACTCTGAAAATGAACTTCTTTTTTAATTTCCTGGCATCCGATTTTAGTGAACCAAAGCTTATCTATACGACGTGGAAAGGACATAGGTACCCGTAATTAATCGAACCTTAGACTACCAGTGGCGTTGGGTAAGAATTTGGGCTAATACACTATATAAAACTATAAAACGAATTTAAATATCTACCTGATTAGGTTATAAAGGTTAATTAATAAACGTAAGCCGATGAATGTATAGCTTATATATAATTAGCATTGATTATTATTTTTATTAATTTAGTGTAAGTAACTGGCTCTGAGCGTGTTTATACAAAATTTATCACTGTCTGTATATTTGAATAACCTTAGAAAACTTTCGTATTTTGAATATGTGGGCGTGTGCAATCCAGTCATGCTGCTAGTTTGCGGCTTGTAAAGATAGTACCCAAATGGACATTCTAAAGCGCGGTGCGCCGATAAACGTAAGTTTTTAGTTAGTAATAAATGCATATAAGTATATTGGAAACCCGTAAGGGGACCCGATGGGAATCGGCTTCTAGGAAGCCCCGCTACTGCAGGCTACACTAGACCACTTAGTATAATAAATTAAAATAACAGCCAAAAACTTTTTGAAAATCGTCTTTTCCATACAATACGTATATGTGTGCACTGTGCAGCCGCCCTGGCAATTTCTATGGGAATGTTGTTTTTCTTTGTTTTTTGTATGCTATTTTATTATCATTTAAATATAGTGACCTAGTATTGTCTGTAGGTCAATTTATTACGGGTATGCCCCTCCCACGTTAAATATTGCTCCACCGCATAAATGTCCATCCAGTAGTTTCGAAGTTTAGAGTCAACATAAATACAGACAATTTAAAAAAAATGTGAAGCAGTTGTTACTCATACTTTATCGCGGATATTTTTTTATAAATATATTATAGCTTGTTTCCTCTTAAGATAAAAAAAACATCAATACTATCCCTAATGGGGCAGATGGCGTGATTGTGGGCGACATGTAGAAAAAAGAAATCAAAATATACCTAGTAAGATCCACCATAGGCCGCACTTAATACCGTAGTCTAGAAGAATTTTTGCAATTTACGACTTTGAACGGCATGGAATGTAACAATTTGACACCGGGTTTTTTTAGACTAATTCGACCCTGCTGAGCTCGATTTTGCCCGGTGTCAGACCAATTTCCCCCCCCTTTCCCCCCCATTTCATTGAATATTTGTCCCTCGCCACGGCTTTCTCCGTTTTGTACAAAAACTGTAAGATCTAGCAGAAAATCTCAAAAATAAAATTAATCTACATTAAATTACCTACCACATGGTATAAATTTTATTTTTATAAGTCTTATAGTTTTTAAGTAACGTCTACCCAAAATTCAAAGTTTTTAGTTATTTTTCAATTTTACCGTGAGAGCCATGCAAGCCATCCCTTTAGATTCTGAACCAGATTGTCATTGCTTTATGGCCCTGGATAAGAGTCCTTCATAGTCTATACCTATCTTTAGTTTTTCATTTTTTTAACTTTAACAAGATGCAACTAAAATTTGGTGTAGATCCTTCGATTGATTTAATGGAGCTTCTGGTGAAAAATCCGTACGAGTCTACTGGTTTTCATAGTCGATTGAGTGGCGGCCATGTCATGATTGTCCACTTTAACTGTTTCACGTAGATAATGTACTGTGTAAATGATAAATCAACATCAATGTCATCTAAAATCAAACCATATAAACAAGATGTTCTTGAACTTTTGCGAACTTCAAATCTCGTTCATTCTGATAGCTGCATCTGGTGAATCTATTTTTGAATCTTGATAGGAAACAGGCTTAATTTATAGTCTAGTTTCATAGTTTAGTTTAATTTATCGTCTAGTTTCATAGTTTATTGTAATTTATGGTCTAGTTCTAAAGTTTGCTTAAATTTTTCTTAAAAATACTTTTTCATTACGGTCTCTTCGAAAGACTCCGCACAGGTGCACTCCACAGTTTAGGTTACGATAGTAATTACATTATCTTTAGTTTAGGTATGAAGCTAAGCGGCCCCTCTAACCTAGACACAAGCTAAAGATAAAGGGATATGAACCGTCTTTTCTTAGACATAAGGTACATTTTGGCAAGTTCGGCGCACGCTAGACTAATAAGTCCAAAGTCATATGCGCAGCGTGCAAACTAAATAGGACTTTAGTACGCTGTAACTGGGTTTAATTTTGCAAATTTCTTATCCAAGAGTGATTCTTCTGTACTTTAATCGAATTCAGTGGTGACACGCAGTTCCTGCTTGTGTCTAAAATGCTTTTTTACCGATTCTTGTGAAATTTTCTAAGAAGGTTCAAAAATTACATAGAATTTTATTGTCGATTCAGTTTTTTGAAATTTTACAAAACAGCGATAATATGGCCGCTAATAACTTAAAAAAGTCATATTTCAGCCAATTCATTTTTTTATAAATAACATAGAACTTTTTTGATACCCTTATTATGATAAAACTTTTTGTCTGAACAACTTTTTGATCTGATAAACTTCAACGGGTGGGGAGTCTACAGCTCACTGAGCCACTAGTGAAAGATTCATGTACCTATCTATTAATACTGAACAAAGGTTAGATAATACAAACAAGACGCCGACAATTCAGTAGGGCTCTATCGAATTACCACTGATGACGTAATCGTGTTGGCTGAACCAATATAATTTCGGTTAAACAAATGTTGTCGCTGGTGGCACATTGTCGATTAGTGGGATAAGGTAGGTACAGAAAACAATTAATTTATCACTACGTAGTAACGATAAGAACCTAGTTCTTACATTTATTGATGATAATGATAAATAATAATGATGAATAAATAAATTACTTTTTGCCCGACCACAGCGAAGTTAGAATGATGTATGTTGGGCTTAGATCATTGATCTAAGTTGTTGGGTATAAACATAGGTTTCAGGGAATGTTGTTCAGTGTGACCCTGTTAAATAATTTCAATATATTTTGTTTAGCTTTAGGGTGCGTTGAAATCATTAGCATGAATTTATCTTATACTAGCTGCACCCCGCAGAAAAAGAAGCTTATGTGTTAATTCAAGGTGTCAGCTTCGTGCATACCAAATTTAATCAAAACTGGTCCAGCCGTTTGCGCGTGAAGAAGTATCATACATATACACACACACAATCTTATGCCTTTATAATATTACTGTGATATACTCACTCATATAAAGTTATATCTTGTACGGTCACAATGCTGCAATTAATGCAGACATTAAAAAGTGTCAAAAGTAAGAAAAATTACTAAAGTATCAAATCACATCGAGTCGCGCTATGTGTGCTATATATACCTCTTTATCCTAAAAGATAACTTTCTCAGCATCATCTGTTGGTCGACTGGTAGAAAAGGCCTCTGGCCTTAAGTCCGCCCTTATAAAAAATAGAAAAAAAAAACCTTGCGGCGGTTGCCACTTCACTTTCAATAGTGGATTTCAAAAGATGGCACCTGCTTCGGAGGGCACGTTAAGCCGTCGGTCCCGGTCACTGTCTTTGACATTGGCCGTTACCTAAAACCATGTCAGAGGCCTTTAAGGCGGTTTAAAAACTCTGACACTAATGTTAGTCACTAACACACACGATAAGAAGAAGAAGAAGAAAGGATGGCAACTATTTCAATTCCACCCTGTATAAAAAAAGCTGTACAAATACACATACCATCCAATTCGACCAATCTCTCGACGACCGTGTGTCCATCCCACGGGTGGGCTTGCAGCACCACCAGATACGAGCAGCCCGGCCTCACGGCACAGGTCTCTGCCACGTGGTTCGTAAAAGCGGGAACAATCCACCAATGAGCGTCCTGGTAACAAATAAACCTTTCAAAGTCAGGTCGTTTTTTATCAGAGTTGACCTTTTTGGTATAAACTACTCTTATAGACTTAAAAAATATAAAAATATCGTAGATTCGTACGCGTTTGCGGCTCGGGAGATTCTTTCATCGTCATCATCATTTCAGCCGCATAACGTCTTCTGCTGGACATAGGCCTCTCCCAAGGATTGCCAAAATGGCCGATCTAGAGCGGCCTGTATCTAGCTCTTTCCAGCGACTTTGGTAAAGTCGTCAAACCTTGTAGGTGACCTACGCTTCGCTTGTAGTACGTGGTCGCCATTCGAGAACCTTTTTACCACATCAAATAAACCTTTTTATCCAGTTTCTGTTTTTAAAATTTTAAACTAGTAGTTCGCCACGAACTTAGACCTCGCGATTATTATTTCAGAATTATGTACCTGATTTGGATGAATTATCGGTGCAGGTTTACCGATATGCGGATTCATGGTTGTGACCAAATTTCCAAAATAGTTGCCAATCACAGCCCTTTCTTTAAATGACTTTCGATTTAGCTCTAAAATGTCAGGAGCACCTTCCAACCATACAATCCCATGGATATGAGGTCTACCGTGATGCTTAAATTCAGTTCTGTACCAGAAATCTTTCACCGAAAAATGACCCATCATTTTTCAAATGACAAAGTCAGCTCGTTGTTGGAAAAACCAGATAACTATTAATGGGTTTTCGTTTAAATGTTTATTTGTATTGCCATGGCTCTATATCGCTGCTCATTGGTTTCTTATTCTCTTCGTAAAGCTACTTCGCGGGCTTTGGTTGCTGTTGATCTCTTGTTAGTTCGTAGCATAATTACTAATACTACTACAAAAGCACAGACAAGCAGTGATAGCGATTGAACGAAAGTTCGCTCAACAAAATTGCTAAATTTAATTAACAAGCCAACAATCAATCAAAATAAGCAAAAACTGAAAAAAAACTAATTGTAAAATAAGCAAAACCTTTTTTTTAAGTCGGTTAAATATGATCAAAATTTATAGAACTACATAGGAAACTCAAAATAATAACCATAATAGTTATTCAGAGAAATTACTTCGTGGACCCCAGGGTGTATGTATTTGTAAGAAAGTTGTTCAGTAACCCGGACTGAATTTACCTTTAAATAGTTTTAGTATATGTTGTAAGAAGATTTGTATTGTATATCCGTCACGGCTTAGTCAGCTAGACTTCGCGAGGCACCCTAAACCCGTTTAAGTACCTAAAACGTATAAAAAAGTTGTTCAAACAAAAAAGTTGTTCAAATAAAAAAACATCGTTTTTATAACGGCAACAAAAAAGTCTTATGACATTTTTGAAAATATTTTGAAATGGCGAATATATGACAGTTTTAAAATTTCAAACCCCCATATTTCCGCCATTTTGAAAAATTTCGAAAAACTGGCTCGACAAAAAAATTCTATGTAGTTGCTGAACCTGCTTACAAAATTTCATGAGAATCGGTTAAGAAATGCGACTTGTAGGCGAGAACAGACAGACAGACAGACAGACAGACAGACAGACAGACAGACGGACAAAAGAATTTTTGGCTAGTCTCGAAACTGAGACGCTTCGCTCGCTTCGCTCGCTCGGTCAATAATAGAAATAGAAACAAATAGCCCCGTCATTATCAACACAAAAAAGGCAAACACAGCAAACGCGCATGCATTTACGATTTTTATATATGTTGTTAGGTCCGCGAAAGTAGTTTATATCAAAAATTACAAGCCCGAAACCTTGTGCTGCTACCAATCTCTGAAACTACTAAACGGTTTATTACACGGTTGTCAACAAAAGATTAAGCTCAGCTTGGAGCAACAAAAAGGCTTTTACATTGAAATCTGACGTCAGGGAAAAAAGTTGAAAAATACGTAGAAGCGCAAAATTTTACGCGGACGAAGTCGCGATGTCTACAGTAAACTTTTCAGTGTGTAATATATTTCAAGTCTGCGTATGTATAAATAGCGAAGACAGATTAACAACAGGAACGTATTTATGTAGGTATGTATATAATTTATTTTTACTTCTAAATTGTTTATCTTAGTTTACTCGTTCACACCGAATCAGATGTAAAATAGAATATTCTTTTTCCGAGTATACTTTACGAGTTGGTCGCCTATAACTTTATTATTTGTAAATACTTTTTAATTCTGATAATTTTCTTTAAACTTTATTATATATCCTACATGTGTGTCCCTCCATTTATAACCATTTAGAAGATAGAGAGGGAAGTACACTTGACTCTAACAAAAATTTGCGTTTGCGCTATAAATTTCTCTTAGCTCTGGCTGCTCTGGCCAATTATGGCTCTAGTAGTATACAGAGAGGACCATGCTCCTGCAGTGGAGACTAAAAAGACCTGACGATGATGAATAATGAAAAATTATCATTTCGGTGTTCTTACCCCGGGAATGTTGTAGTCGTAGCACATGGAAGACCTGCAGTCCACCGTCTCTGTCATACTGCGCACTTCCACGGAATAGTCTTGCGCAGGCGCATCTGGACAAACAAGAAAACAATTTTAAAAATTACAATCTTAGACAAAGTCAAAGTCAACAATTTTTATGCAATGTAGGATAAATTTATCTCTTATTGAAGGTAATTTTTTTATATTATTTTAGTGTAAAAGCTAAAAACTACTAGCGTTTCCGAATTACCACTGCTGAGAAGATTACGCCGAAAGAAACCCAGTTCAGTATTGATCCCTACCCAGCCTGATGGGCTATGTTACAATTACAATACAGATTTACACTTAAGCTATACATTTAAATTATACAATTACAATTTGCAGTCAACTATTTTCAAGATTTTTCTCAGATGATGATAAGTACCTAGTCATTTACATGATAATACGCATTTTGTAATAAATGATTTTTTAACGGCTGTCTTAAACTTAGATAATGGTAATGCTACTATATCATCTGGAATTTTATTATAGAGGCGCAAGCCGAGACCCACAAAAGATTTTTTGTTTTCTCTAACCGCAAAGCTGTGATGGCTAATTTATTTTTATTTCTCGTGTTAATACTATGAATATCACAATTTCTCTTAAATCAGTGTATATTCTGACACACGTACATAATGTTCGCATAGATGAATTGCGAAGGGAGGGTCAAAATATTTATATCTTTAAATAGCTCCCCGGACTCTCTAGCACCTAATTTATATATAAATCTGATAGCGCGTTTTTGTAAAACAAATATGGTATTTATATCTGCAGCATTACCCCATAGCAATATTCCATAGGACATAACACTGTGGAAGTACCCAAAATATACCAAACGCGCTATATCAACGTCAGTCATTTGCCTAATTCTTCTAACCGCGTAGGCCGCAGAGCTAAGTTTTCCAGCTAATTTTTGAATATGGGCACCCCATTGCAACCCTGAATCAAGCGTTATTCCCAGAAATGTTGTGTTATCAACCATATCTACTGCTTCCTTATCAATAAATAATCGTGTTGGAACTTTTGTAACATTCGTAGCAGAACTTTACACATTTAGTTTTTTTTGCATTTAATACTAAATTATTTGCCGTAAACCAATCCAACACTTGCGACAATGTATAATTAATCTCATCAGAGGTGTCAGTTTTCCTATCTACGCCGAAAACAAGGGAAATCATTAGCAAAAAGTACAACCTTACAATCTTTTACATAATATGGTAAATCATTAATATAGATCAGAAATAACAAAGGACCGAAGATCTGTGATAGAACCCTGGGGCACACCCATCACTACGGCTGATCCTTCAGATTTTACTTAATTTTAGACTCAGCGCCTACTCACACTGAAACAATTCAAGCTATTCTTTGCATTTTGTTGATATTTGTTTATATTATGTGTACGTGACGAACCGTACACTGGTTGCGCTGGTGTCGAACCTACGTACTTTCGGACTGTAGGACCCACACGTTGGTCTCTTTCCTATATATGTATGCGGGCTGCTGTCTGTCTGCTGTGCGCGACGCGGTTGATCGCGGGCGCTCAAGCCGTACCACTTTGACACAGATAATCGAAACGGGGGAATCAAAGAAACGAAATAAAACACGATGTTATCGTGTATATACCCAGCGGTACGGCGAGCGTGGACGAAAACGAACGTACGGGCGGACAGAGTGGCGTTCTATTTCCTGTATTTCCACTGTGTCTTGCTGTTTCTTCATAACCCGTTGTCCGATCTTGAAGTGCTGAAGTCGTGCGGCCAGTGCGGAACGCCGATATGGCCGTATATATATCCTATAATTTTCTGTATCGATCTATTGCGATACCGCCTATTGAACGCGCCAATAAGAAGCTGCGGTGTGCTTCCCCCCGCGCGCGCCCCTCTGTCCGTGTATCGTTCACGCTCTCTGTACTTAGGCTTTTATTTCTATAAATTGCTATAAACTATATAAATTCCTTATCTATTACATAAGTTATAAACCTATGACTATGTATTTGTAACGAAAACCTATTTTCTTATCAGAGTTTCCTATATCTGTTATCGGATCTATTACCTATCGCTATCTAGTTATCTGGGGAATAAAAAGACAAGAGAAAAATCTATTTATTTACAATGATTACAACATAAGTGTATCTATTATTACCTATGCATACACCTATTTGCCTATGTATTACTATTAACTTACTAACTAAGGGAAAATAAAACCACTATAAAAATATATTTTAATTGCGACCTATTACAACTATGTACAAACTATAAGCTATATACTATTTCTATGTTGCTGTATGTCGGCTGTCCCGTACATTATGATGTTTTTCATCATCTTTAATTTCAAATTTTTGTTCTGGTGTACAATAAAGAGGTATCTATCTTTGACGACCTCTGTGGCCTTGTGGACATCATACCAGGCTGTCACACTGTAGGTCCCTTGTTTGATCCCCGGTCAGATCAAGATGGAAATTATCTTTTTCAGATTGACCTGAGTCTTGGATGTCTATCTATATACGTATGTGTTATAAAATATAGTATCGATGAGTTAGCTTAGTACGATGGGAGGTGGAGTAAGGCCGCTACGGAGTGGTATCCTATAAATGGTAAGCGCAGGTGGGCCGTCCGGCGGCTCGGTTGGTCGACGATATCAGGCAAGTCGCTGGTAAGAACTGGATAGCAGCGGCCGCGGACAAGACGAGATGGCTCAGACAAAGGGAGGATTATGACCAGCAGTGGGTTTTTGAAAGCTGATGATGATGAGTTAGTATCCCATAAAACAAGTCTCAAATTTACTTTGGAGCTAGCACAATCTGTGTGGATTTGTCCGTATATATGTATGTTTCGAGTATTACATCATTTGGATGCACTATAATGTGTAAACGCTCCAATCCGTGATACTATTCTTGAACGTAAACTACGCATCGTTTAGCCAACACAAACAAGCAATAGTCAAAAATGCATACCTCTACGATTTGTGGCATTATATATAGATACCGCGAACCCACGCTATCGATTATTTAGAAAGCTCAGTTGTTTACCATTCGGATTTTATGGCCAGTGTGCCAACATTTGCCGTGTGGGTTCTGGCAGAGTAGAATAGGACCACTCCAAGTCTACCCGTGGATGTCGTAGAAGGCGACTTAGGAAATACAAGCTAAACAAAGCTTAAAAACATCAATGTGACCTCTCCAATCCGTCTGGCCAGCGAGGAGAGTAGTAGGCCAAGGCGTCTGCTGCTCTGGTCAAGTATGGCTCTGGTGGTATCGAGAGGGTCTTGGTCCTGCAGTGGAGACAAAAAGAACTGGTGATGATGATGATGATGATCCAGCCTTCACGTACCTAGGCCAGCGTGGAGAGTGTAGGCCAAATCCTCTGGCTGCTCTGGCCAAGTATGGCTCTAGGAGTACAGAGAGGGTCGTGCTCCTGCAGTGGAGACTAAAAAGACCTGATGATGTGCCAACATTAAAGAGTTTTAAGTCAAAACTGAAGTCAAGAACTATAAAGATATTTTTACCAAAGTACCTCGAACGATAAGACTAATAAAAGCACGTATACAGCGTGATGGTGGTCGAGTAGATTGAAGAAGAAGTAGAAATAAGCAAAATAGTGACGGGTTGCAAGCCTATAGTCACATTTTATAATCACACAGCTGCTCGCCTTTTCCCCCGATCAGGTTCCACGATTTGCGTATTTATTTTTAGAATTGTCTAAAACGTCAATCAGACTTCTCAATTAATTTTGTTTGTCTTAAAAATGAATAATTTGATGCTACTATCCTACACCGAAAAATATTCCTCGAGTAGGCGTTAAAATCCCTGACAAATACCATTCATAACGAAAACATGCTGCCCAAAAAACCTTTTTATACGTTGGAAATGTTGTAAATGTATAATGTTTTATTATCATCACAGTATTCCTTGCTTGGCTTCTTGATCATATATTTGTTAATAGAAATTTTAGAGCATTTTACACAGGAATACAAAATTGCACATGAACCACCACTTCGATTTTTTATTTAGTATTCTAATAAGCCGTGTGGTTTTCCAGCAGAGTAGAATAGGGCCACTCCAAGTCTTCTCGTGGATGTCGTAGAAGGCGACTTAGGAAATACAATCTGAACAAAGCTTATAAACATCAGTGAGATCTCCCGTCTGCCCAGCGTGGAGAGTGTAGGCCAAGCCCCCTAGCTGCTCTGGCCAAGTATGGTTTTGGTAGTACAGAGAGGGTCGTGCTTTCGCAGTGGAGATTAAAAAAGACCTGATGATTTTAAGCTTATAATAAAAATTTCAGGTTAGAGACAATTTCTTCTTACTAAGTTGGATCAACCTAGAAATAACACTTAAGCACATCTCAGGAATTAAGTGATAAATACTTATTACGAGCAAGTGTGTTTCCTAATTGCGGTGGCTTGACGTCATTAAGGATGATACGCTGATTTTATAATAGTATATCAAAGACTGTATTGTATTGTATTGTAAATTCTTTATTGTACATAAATCGACACAATTTAAACATAGATGAAACACCAACAGTATAAAGGCGAACTTATCCCTGTCAGGGATCTCTTCCAGTCAACCCTACAACCAGAGGAGATACTGTTTTAGTATTTGTTGTTATAGCGGCAACAGAAATACATCATCTGTGAAAATTTCAACTGTCTAGCTATCACGGTTCATGAGATACAGCCTGGTGGCAGACAGGCGGACAGCAGAGTCACGGTATAGATATCTGTACCGTGGCAGAGTCTTGGTAATAGGTTCCCGTTTTTACCCTTTGGGTACGGGACTCTTAAAACCAGGAAAGTAGCCCTAGATTTTAAAGTGACACGTCTTATCTCACTTAGACTAACTGATTTTGTCAGAACACTAGACCTCGCGAACCCGCTTCTTCCCGCCCTTTCCGCCTCTCCGCTCCCTCTGTTGGTGTTTTTTTTTTCAACATCTTGCATTCTTTAGTATCTCTCTCCAAGATTAAAATATGTCAATAAATAACGCTACACCAAACATCCTTCCTTTTCCCTCCAATCAAAAAAAGGCGATCGATTATAAAAAAACAATAAATCAAGGAATTTTTGTCAAAATCGTTTGAAAATTTGATCTGTTGGCGAGAACAGACAAATGGGCAAAAGCATTTGTGGTCAATCTCAAGTTCAGTAATGAGTGCTCAAAAGGGGCATGTGGATGGAAAAGTCGAAAGCAGAAAATTTGACTTAGGAATTTTGTATTAGCTATGGCTATGAGTTAGATATGAGTATGAACCTCCTCAGGCTCACCTCGGAGGGGTAATGACTTTTAGTATGTTTATCTCATAACTAGTCCAAACACAGTTCCTAAGTCACACTTTCTGCTTTCGGCTTTTGAATTTTGAAATTATTTGTGAACCGTACGAGTATTACATACAGAACGGATTCTCCTTAGGTCGAGGTCGAGGCGGCCAGGCACTTGTAACCGACCTCTCAACATCCGCCACAAGATAAGATAAAATTTCTTCATTGCACCAAATAAGTATGACAATAATCAAAAGTACATTTGAAATAATAGTAGGTACAAAGGCGGACTTATCACTAAAGCGGCGCAGTTAGAGTATTGCAGTGTAGAAGAATATAAGTATATTAAATAATACATACTATGACATATAAACGGACAATAAAGTAATATAATATGCATAAACTGTAAAATTGGTACATACGAACATTAAGGAAAGTAAATCAAAACATTAGCCGGTAAAAAGAAAAGAAGAAAAGAGATATATTAGTCGGAGAATGTAGGAATGTGGGAGAGGTGCGAGGACTTCGTTCTGTATGTTATACTCATATTAAAGTCTAATTTTTTATTCCTTAGAATTCTGACATTTCATAAGTGTTGCTACTAAAAAAGTTCTCCAACTAAAAAGGGAACGCGTATAAGGGCGATAAAAAAATTAATTCTTGATTAATTTTAATGTTTTACCAAGATAATGATACACTTTAAACTTTCTGGTATATTTAAAATGTTATAACATTTTTTAATACCGAATTATCAAAGTTATATTTTTAAGTAATTTTAAGTCAGCAGGTTATTTTTCTTTCCCTGGCATCACTCCCTACTAACTCATGTATCATCAACTTTTTTAGCCAAAAGCTTAATAAATATTTTTTTTTATGTAATCCATGAAGCACAAAAATTAAAAAATAAAGTATGCGGCCATCAGCTGTCACGTCACGACTGTCACATTGATTGTTATATTTGTTAACTTTATGTTAAGTTTTTTCTTGTTGAAAAAAACTTTTTTCTTAACTGATTTAGATTAAATTTGATATGGAGATAGTTTAAGATCCCGGAAAGGACGTATAACCCATTCACCCACTAATTGACCGCAGTGGAAAGCTAATTGGATTTATTTGTATGTATGTTTGTTAAATCAAATAGTTTTTTACAGTTGTTCGTATTTTATGTCGGTTATTCAACTGTTCCTGATGAAAATATTACTCGCTGTAAATCCCCTTATGATTTGGAGCACCGCGCTTAATTAAATGGTTACATTCACTAACAAATAAAATGTGTAGACTCAGATGTTCACACTCTTATTGAAATCTGGAATTTAATAAAAAAAATGTGCCCAACCAAAAAGGTTTATGATCTCTGATATGTCAAAAAATGACAGCTGTCAGAATTCTACGGAATTAAAAATCAGACTTTAATTATGTGGTACCAAATATCCAGCCTTCACGTACCTACAGGTGGTCTCCAGGTGACATTGAACTTCAGTTCATGGTCAGAGTCTTCCAGTGGCAGTGGGTACACCGCCAGCTCCTGTGGCATTCCCGCGTACTGTGCCGGGTACAAGTCCGGTGGCTCGGGTTGTCTGTCCTAAAAACACATTACATTAGAAAATTGATAAGATATAGTAAAACACTCACTGCTTCATCATCATATATACCTATCATATCATATATACCTGTAATGATATGTACCTATGTATAAGTTATTAAATAATGTTAATAATCATTATTTAAGCCGCATAACGTCCACTGCTGGACATAGGCCTTACTCAAAGATTTCCAAAATGACCGATCAAGAGCGGCCTGCATCCAGCGTTTTCCACCGACCCTGGTCAGGTCATCTGATCACCTTGTAGGTGGGTGTACGCTTCGCTTTCCAGTATGCCATTCGAGAACATTTTTTCCCCCTATACCATCGGTTTGTCGCACTATATGTCTCGCCTATAGCGCATTGAGCGACCATGAGCATTCTTATGAACACACTGCTTACCAAGTTTTTATACCTGATGGGGCAGACAGAACATTTTGGGTCTGGCTGCTCTAAGCAGACAGAGTCCAGGGACAAAGGTTAATTTTAGAGTTATGGTGAGAAATATTTTTGACTCGACAAGAGAAGATAAAAAAAAACAAAATAGTGATGGGTTACTAACATCGCCTATTTACATGATTCGCCTTTTCGCCCTTTCCCTCGATCGGCTCTTAAGATTTTCGTGGGAAAAAAAGCAGCTGGTACAATAAACGATTTTTCTTTTCTCCCAGACTTATATGAAGGAAGCGAAAGAAAAGCAGTATTTGATGTGTATGTTTGTGTATGTTCTCGATAAGAAGACAGTTTGTTTATTTTGACGGAAGTGCTGCGCATTTTTATTTTCAGAACATCAATGAAACTATAAAAAACCAGTCGCTGTGTTTTTTGTCAATGAAATTGTTGAAATATCTACTGTACTGGTATTTTACCAGTGTCTAACGAAATATACTGAAACTAGCTCAAGGGCGAATTCAGTTCATGATACTGAACAACTTTTTACACATAACATAATTGGCATTGGCCGTGTGGATTCTGGCTGAGTAGAATAGGGCTACTCCAAGTTCTTCCGTGGATGTCGTAGAAGGCGTCTTAGGAAATACAAGCTAAACAAAGCTTATAAACATGAATAAGGCCTCTGCAACCCGTCTGGCTAGCGAGTAGAGTGTAGGCGAAATCCTCTGGCTGCGTTGGCCAAGTATGACTCTGGTAATATAGAGAGGGTCGTGCTCCTGCAATGGAGGCAAAAAGACCTGATGATAATGATGATATAGCAAAATATGTAAAAAGGAATCTTTTTTATGTATTTTTTTTTACCTTATTATTTCAACTTTCATAGTTCCTATTTATTACAAATATATTTTTCACGTTGAGTGTCCAATTTCGGTTATATTGAGAATCTGCTATTTTGATAATCTAATATTTTTAGAATCTGATATTTTGAGAATCTGGTATTATGCGAATAAAGGATAAAAACCTGTAAATCTTATATACGATAATGATAATAAAAGGAATTTTGATGTGTTAAGATCGTAAATAAGTACTAAAAATATATGATAATTAGACTAGAGAGGCCCTGTGAGCTGTTAAGTCCATGCGAGTTACTCTTATATTTGAAATGCTAATTACTGCCTCTTTAATTAACCAAAAACACACAGTAAAGGGTGAATCTTCAGATTCGGCATATTTAGTTGATTCCCCTGGCGGAATTTATTTAAACAGTTTTTTTATAAGTAATAATGAAAAATAAAATTTTACTCAATTATAAATACATATAACGAACAGGCATCACTTTTAGCTGAGCGGTTCCAAAATTATAGCAATTTAAAGTTTTTCTTAGCAGGGGAATCAATAAATGACGTCAAGGGAATCAAAATTTAGTCATGATATAAGTAAATCAAGTTTTATTATTAATTTACAGTAAGTAAATATAACTAATCAGCCTTTTGGTAGCATCTGTAAGAATTAATCTGCCTTTTGATTGAAGAAATTGGCACTTTTATCCATAGTGACTCATTAATTATAGAAAAATGTACTGAAAACAACTAAAAGGAAAATTATTCAGTTTTAAAATCAACTATTAGATTATCCTTATACAAATATTTCGGTAAGTACTTACTTAAATAAAAACATCAGTATTGCGATCCAACGCGGAAATGCGGCCAGTGTTCTTGACACTATGCCACTTTTTAGACTAAATTAAAAGTAAACTTTTTTCTGTGTGAATATTTGTAAATATGTAATTTTTTTCTTTTATCTTTCTTATTTCAATAAAATATATATATTTAAAAATTATATAAAATCAACAACTAATATTTTTGGTAACGTCATTATCAATAATTTGCCAATTTCCACATAAAAAAATATCTCAGATCAATCAACTTACATTCAGAAAAAATAAGTATTAATTAATATTAGTTTATGATACAATACAGACACACAGACACATAGACAGACCCACAGAGAAACAGATATTAATGTCAAACTTATAACACCCTTCTTTTTGCATCGAGGGTTAATATATGATTTTTAGTCGAAATTATAGATTAAAAATAAACATATTTGTAATAAATAAGATAAAAACCTTTCTTTTTTTCACGGAAAATCAGGAAAATTTTGATTTATCATCATGAATTTTGAGTACCCTGGCGCAAATACCAAGGGAATCGACCCCAGTGGAATCAAAAAGTAGAATGTTTTTATCGATTGTGATAAAACCAATAGGTTTTAAACAATAAAAATATAATAAATACATAATAATTATTTCCGCTGTTCCGTTAACATCGGAAAACAATTCCTAAAAAATCTAATGATATTTATAAACGTGATCAGGGTAATCAACGACCTAGTGAAACAAAACCAGGGGAATCAAATATTCGCCTTTGTAATTTCGTCCTGGAGCAACGAATGGCGCAATCTTCCTCAACGATGTTCAAAGTGCTACTAGTAGTGGCCATGCAACGACTCGGATGCACTCCTTTAGAATATTCCACTAGGGATTTACGTGTTTTAGTGGCGCGCCACGGGAATCACTGTTTAGTCTCGGACAAACTTTATATTATATTTCTAAATAAATCTGTCATTAATACACATACTGTATATTTTTTTTATATATCAACAACAAACCTGCTGGCGATTTAACCTCACTGTTTATTTTATATCCGTTCATAACTTAGTGTTTTGTGGGTAAATTGTTCAGGAAATGTGAAGCGGACGCGCCAGGGTTATCAATATTTTGACCTTTCAGATTTTTTTTTCGACCATTTGCATTAAAATAAACACAATAACTATCGTGCCTCAGTTAGATCATACATTATAGTAGCTTTAAAAATTTATTTTATTATCAAATTTAAATACTACGGGTACTTTATTTTTCCAGACAGCGCAAATTGAGCCTCTCAAGATTCACCCTAAAATAGATTATCCATGCCACCATATATTTAAAAAGAAAACAGAGGAAAATGTTTGAGATAGCTTGTTTAAATATTATCTACGTCAATGATAAATCCAAATAAATTTATAAAAACGCGGCCGGCATTCCTAAGTTTTCATGAATACATTTCTTTTACAAGGTTACTTTTTTAATTTGTAAGGTTTTACATTTATTACGTAGGTAATAAATAACAGGAGCGATAAATCTACGCATATTTTCAGAATGAGTAAGCACCGTAAAATGTGAAATAGCCAATTAATTATTTGTATATAAGCCAGACAAAACACGTCCAAACGATATAAACAAAATGTTTTTACACATAAATATCTACTAGGTACGTTTTATAGTATAATTTTAAACAAAAAAAAACCAGTTCAATTTTTGACAGAAGACTTTATAAACCGTTTTGCGGAAGACCCTCGAAAGTTAATTTTAATAAGCATATCTTTATAAATAACCAGCCAAGTGCGAATCGGGTTCGCGCACTAAGGGTTCCGTACCAATATATATAAAACTCACGATTGTTATATGGAAGCCCCCGTTAAATATTTATTTTATTTTTAGTATTTGTTGTTAAAGCGGCAACAGAAATACATAATTTGTGAAAATTTCAACTGTCTAGCTATCGCGGTTCTTGAGATACAGCCTGGTGACATACAGACGGACAGACGGACAGACAGCAAGGTCTTAGTAATAGGGTCCCGTTTGTACCCTTTGGGTACGGAACCCTAAAAACTAGCTGTGCCCGCGGTCGGTCCAGCCGATCACGCGTGATGGCGTGACCAAGTAAAACATATTAGGTATTCTTTTTTTAATAGGTATATTGAAAAATATTTACACGTAATTCTATTATATAGTTATTAGCTATTGTATAATTAAAGAATTTACTATAAAGCGACACAAAAAAAAAAGAATTCAATTTTTGGTCTTCATCAGTTTCCCACAAAATCACACTTTCGCTATTAGGTAGGTCTAGACATAGATAATATCTACTTCATCATCATCAGGTCTTTTTAGTCTCCACTGCAAGAGCACTATACCCTCTCTGTGCTACTAGAGCCATATACTTGGCAAGAGCAGCCAGAGGATTTTGCCTACACTCTCCTCGCTGCCAGTCGTCTTGGAGAGGTTAGCTTTTATTTCCTAAGTGGCCTTCTACGAAATCCACGGAAAGACTTGGAGTGGACTTTTTCTACCCTGCGACTATTTGAAACCACACGGCGTATGCAAATGCAAATCGCTTGATTGGAATATTCGAGAAGTTCCCTCGATTTCTCAAGGATTTCATCATCATCATCGCCTCACCTCTGTGGTGTAGTGGTTAGAGCGTTCGGCTCATATCTAGAGGTCGCGGGTTCGATTCCCGGCGGGGGCAACGACTTTGTGTTGTTGTCCTAGTTTGGTTAGGCATTGCAGGCTGATCACCTGATTGTCCGATAAGTAAGATGATCCGTGCTTCGGAGGGCACGTTAAGCCGTCGGTCCCGGTCACTGTCTTTGACATTGGTCGTTACCTAAAACCATGTCAGAGGCCTTTAAGGCGGTTTAAAAACTCTGACACTAGTGTTAGTCACTAACACACACGATAAGAAAGAAGATCGCCTCACCTATCATGTGCAAGGTTTCACATGAGCAATCACTTCTCTGTCGCATACTCTGAATGTGATGCTGATTATCATTGATGCGGATGGAGGATGGTACAAGAATTTGTTATTGTTTTCAGGAGCTCACTGGCTCGGTGGGAGTGCTTATTACTAGCGCTTTCGCAAGTAAAGCGACGCCAGGCGTGGTCGGCACATGGATGGGTGACCACAAGTGTCATAAATATTTCTCGAGCTCTTCCGTACTTCGGAAGGCACGTATGAGCCATTAGTCCTGGCTGTCATCTTTGTATGGCAGTCGTCAAGTTATGCCAGATGCCTTTAGGCAGCTTGAAAAACCTGACATCAGTGTTGGCCACTTACACACACTGAAACATAGAGATACTGTTTTGCGAAAATGATGAACGTGAGTCGAGTTGTTTCTAATCCGCCTTTTTATAAAATTTACCTAAAGTATTTTAGGACTCGGTTTAACCATTATTCACCCAAATAATGTTGACAGTGACAAAGGAGAATGTAACATATTGCAATAGGTCTCCTTGTTTTGTACAGATAATGGTATAAACCAAGTTCTCCGCGTAAGTTAGTGTTAGTCAGCATTTTATAATAAGAAACTGTAAGACGCCCTTGTATTCATAAAAATTAACGACTGCTTGCTAAACCTATTTTAGTGAAAACATCTTTTGTCCTTTTCCCTCTTTTTAATATTTGACCTAATAACAACAAGACAAAACATATTGTTACTAAAATAGGTACAAAATAATCACTTGTATTTTTTTATGAATACAAGGGGAGTTTAAACTCTATCCGTCTTATTATAAAACACGGACCAACTTTAGTACTTCGTTTAAACCATTACCTATCCGCCTAAAACAAGATGACCTCCCGCGAAATGTCACCTTGTGGGTGATTATTGGTTTAAACCAAGTCATAGAGTTAGTTCTCGTTTGGTAATAAGTCTGTATCCGTCTTATTATAAAACCCATACTAACTTTGTTACTTACTAGGTTTAAACCGTTTTCCGCCCAAATCAAGTTGACATTTAGTAAAGTGAAACTAATCTATAAATTTCAAATTGTCAACTTGATTTGGATGGATAATAAGTTACACTTATTATCAAAGTAAGTCCTGTTTTTATAAAAATACGGTATAAGTAAATAATAAATAAATATATATAATACATACATACATACTATCACGTCTTTATCCCTAATGGGGCAGACAGAGCATTTTGGGTCTTGCGGTTCTATGCAGAGCCCAGGGCCGCAAGACCCAAAAGCCACTTTTAGCGCCATGGTGGGCGAGAAGATGGAAAAGCAATCAATACAGTGATGGGTTGCTAGTCGCATTGCCTGTTAACATGATTTGCATTTTTGCCCATTCCCTCGATCGGCTTTTACGATCTGCGTGGGAAGAGAAGCAGCTGGTACATTCTAAGTTTTTTTTATTTCTCCCAGACCAGCACGGGAGTACATTGATAATGTACTTCTATAGACAACACTCGTATCGGCTACTACACGCTTTGAGTATACTTGTCATAAATAAACTAATATTCTTTTATCTATGGTTATCTTGTTATCTAACCGATATGAGTGTCTAATATTTCATTTAATAAATTATTGTGGGAAATAAATACCGTTCAAGCGTATCACTATTAGATAGGTATCTATTAGATAGGTATCAACACATAAATAATATCTACTTCATTGGCCTACAGTCTCCTCGCTGGCCAGACGGGTTGGAGAGGTCTCATTGATGTTTATAAGCTTTGTTTTGCTTGTATTTCCTAAGTCGCCTTCTACGACATCCACGGGAGGACTTGGAGTGGCCCTATTCTACTTTGCCGGAAACCAAAGGGCCAATTGAATTAAATAAATAATAGCTATTTTACAATTAAAGAATTTAGACTAGAACAGATTAGAATTTTAACGTGGAAGAGACATACCCGTAATAATTCGAACTGCGGTCTGTACTAGTTCACTTTAGTACAATCAAATTAAAATAACTGTCACAAATTTACAAAAAATACAGTATTTCCATACGAAACTGTGCAGCCAACCGGGAATTTTGTATAGGAATATTGAAGTTTTTGTCCCTTCCACATTGTATAAAAAATTGTATATTGTACTAATTTATTTTTATATACTTTTAAAAAATCTCATAATGTGTCGTTTTCAGTTAAGTTTTAATTTTACGTAGGTATTTTTATTTCTTTTTTCTTCATATTTTTTTAGAATATTTTTTCGAAAAATCAGATTCAACGAAAATACAAGCGATTGCATGCGCCATCGAGCTCTCCTTACTGTTTTTATGCAACAAAAACTTACAGGAGCGAACCATTGCGGCGGGTGAGCATGCATATGAGGGCCTGGGGGCCTTTTGAAACCTGGACCGAGAGGCCTTTCAAAGCCTGGGGCCTCAAAACGATAATCCATTTGCTGAGCAACACTAATCCACTTCACATCAATCATAAACACAAACACTAAACACACAAGCTTCCGTACAACACCCATCGCTAACACGTTTTAAAAATAACTGGAAAATGAAAACTATTGATTCATCGATCAATCGTGCACTTATCCATATCTGATACTAGAAATACTACGTTACTCACAACTTTTCGCGTTAACTTTAAACACTACAAAAAGGCAAGTTTACAAATATGTGTCACTGTGTCGTAAAAATAAAGGTAAATAAAAAAATGTTCTTATAAAAATACCTTTGTAGTAATTTCAACTTGTTTACCGATTAAGTTTTTGTTATCACTATCAGGGTCCGGACCACAGATTAATAAATATATCGTACTGATAATAGACGTGACGTACCGTACAATATAGATTAGATAAAGTATAAGTATTGGCTACTCATGAATTTCGCATTGGAAGCAATAGCCTCAGTGTGCGCCTTAATTGAGTTTCAACGTTAAATATTTGGCTAAAATTGGATTGGTTTAAATTGTTTGCAATCATAATTATTAAATCGTTCGTTCTGGAAACTTGGGGAAGACCTATGTCCAGCAGTGGACTTCCTGTAGCTGATATGATGATGATGTTGATGATACTTATTAAAATGTTTAAAGTGTTATCTACAGAACGTAAAAAAATATAAAAAGTTAATGTAAAAGAGAAAATAAGTGGCCAAGTGCGAGTCGGACTCGCCCATGAAGAGTTCCGTAGTAGCAAATAACATAATTTAAAAGTTTTGTAGTATGGTATTTTTAATTTTTATATTTGAGTTGATTGAATGAAAGGTAAATTGCCGTTTATGATTTATGACGTATTAAAAAAAAACTTATTACTAGATCTCGTTCAAACCAATTTTCGCTGGTAGTTTTTATGGTAATGAACATCATATATTTTTTTTAGTTTTATCATTCTCTTATTTTAGAAGTTACGGGGGGGGGGGCACACTTTTTTCCACTTTGGAAGTGTCTCTCGCGCAAAGTATTCGGTTTAGAAAAAAATGATATTAGAAACCTCAATATCATTTTTGAAGACCTTTCCATAAATAACCCACACGTATGGGTTTGATGAAAAATACATTTTCGAGTTTTAGTTCTAAGTATGGGGAACCCACAAAATTTTTTTTTCTTTCTATTTTTGTGTCAAAACCTTAATGCGGTTCACATAATACATCTACTTACCAAGTTTCAACAGTATAGGTCTTATAGTTTCGGAAAAAAGTGGCTGTGACATACGGACGGACAGACAGACAGACAGACAGACATGAAGAATCCATAAGGGTTCCGTTTTTGCTATTTGGCTATGGAACCCTAAAAAGACAGCTGCGTAAAATAGGAAATGGTAAATGATTGGTCACTTAATATTGTCACAGTCATTATTTAAAAACTACCAGAAGGAAAGATAAAAGGTAGAAAGTAAGAGCTATGTATCGACCAACTAGAGGAAGAGGTTTTCCTACGAATTAGAGCCAGGGCAGCGTTCAGGAAGTTACGCAGTGTCCTCTGTCAAAATACCTCGTCGCCTCAAAACGAAAGTATTTAATCATTGTGTTTTTTTTTTTTTTTCCTGTCGGCTAATAGACGGCTGGTGAAATCCCTCACGGACATCTGGGAAGGGAGGACCCAGATAGTGCCGGGGTTGCACCGGCTAAAACACCATCCGTCTACTTCACCTTACAATATTCCTCCGACAAGGTTTCTCGGAGACCTTTTTATTACATTCATTTATTTTTAATGTTTATTCTAAGTTTTACAATATTTATTTAAGACTTAATACTATTACGCTTTCTTACTCCTATTTTCTAGTTTACTTCAGTACATATATATTTATATATTTTTAATACAATTTTAAGGACAACTTTACTTTATATAATATTGTATATATGTAAGTTTACCCATAAAAACTATTTGTTTCTTTTAATCACGTCTCTAGAGATATTTTCGCAGTATTCTATAAATATATTTCTATTTTGTTTATCACTCATTATTTTATATATGTTTACTTTTTTAACTTTACACCCTATTCTTATTTCTAAATCAATTCTTTGCGCAGAAAATACGGGACAGTCCACTAGAATATGTGTGTTACCAGTGATGACTACTGATGACTTATGGTTCTGAAACGTGGTCCCATATGGGTCTTATAAAAAAGCTCAAGGTCGCCCAATAGAGAATGGAGGCTAACTCGGTGTTTCTCGAATCAGAAATGAGAAGATTCGTAGAAGGACGAAGTCATCTATGTAAATTAGAATAGTTGCTGGTCTTTCTAATAAAATAAAATAAAAAAACTTGAGAGGTGTCAAGGGACACCCGGATGGAACGAAGTTCCTTTCGATTAATTAGGAGAGAGAGAGACAGACAGAGAAACACGCGCACGCCGCTCGGCTTAAAACTATAGCAAAAAGTGTCGTTACAACTTTTGGTCTTCTTTTTTCCATCTAGCCCCTTTTAGCAACGCGCGATAAGGAACTTCGTTCCTAAAAAATATAAGTAAGAAATACGTAAGTACTTACATTAAATATTTGGTCCGACTCCAAAGTCTCCATCTCTGTAGTCATCAACTCCATATCCGAATTGGTCCCATCGGTAATATAAGTGGTCTTCCCAGTGGTCACAACCTGTCCCAGGAACTCCGGGATGATATTCAGCACGTTCTTCCCGGGCAAAAGCGACCTCTGCCCAGGAATACTGTTCTCACCCGACCATATCAACACAGCCATATAGCATAAGGTCCCTTGCCATTTCTTCATGTTTCACATGCTCAATATGCACTTTTTGATATGTTTCTAATTATTTACATAAAGAAGATTTATCTACATCTTTTGCGAAAATATTTTTATTTGTGACCGTTACCTAAATGAAATTAAGGGGATGCTTGAATTTTCCGGAGTCCAGTTGGCGATAAAGGAACGGTTAATGTGATAGGGGCAGCCCCTATCACATCCGTTCCTTTACCGCCAATACCGAGTAGGTGAGCGTTTCGTCCCATTGGGACGAAACGCTACTTTCAAAAAGATCAAAGTATGTGTTGTGCGATTCGTCCCAATATTCTTATTATTAAATTTTTAAATGCTCTGTCTGCCCCATTAGGGATAAAGACGTGATAGTATGTATGTATGTAAATTTTTAAATTTATTTTGTACAGATAGGAACACAAGCTTAATTAAAATAAAAAACTAAATATTGATTTGTAAATAATATTCATTTGGAATTAAAAGAAAATCAACAATATAAGAGATAAAATGACTATTATAATATATACCACTGTTTATCTTTAATAGGTTGTCTGAAAATTACCCGCTCTCAACGAGTCGACACTTAAAAATTGTACATTAAAAGACATTAAAATAAGGTGGCGCTGAGACAACACCCTAGTAAGCCTAATTTAATAATAATATATCATTTATTTGGATTTTCTTGCTGACATTACTTTAAAAAAAATCTATGGGACGAATCGCACACAGAATTCTAAACACTTTTTTGTGTGTGTTTCGTCCCATTGCGATTGGGACGAAACGTTCACCTACTCGCCAGACACAATAGTAAGACAATGAACGTGGACATTTATTAATGTCGTGCGGTTCTTGACCGGTTAATATATTATTATTATGGGCGAATGTTTGTTAGTGTGTGTTACACACACACACACACACACACACACACACACACACACACACATACACACACACACACACATACTGTGTGTTTGTTTGTTACTTCTTCACACGCAAACGGCTGAACTAATTTTAATAAAATTTGGATAAGCAGAAAGCTGAGACCCTGGATTAACATATAGGCTACTTTTTTCGCGTATTTTTCGCGTTTTTTCAGTATTTGAAAGGAAACGGAGATATCATTTGAAATTTCGTACTGACCAAGTCCTAGATAACCCTTCATTTACAGTTAAAAGTGAGATCGTGAAGCTTTTCTTCGACATTTGTCAAAAGTGGCCGTTTTTCGCAGAACTGGACCCCGAAAAATTCATGTATTAAAATTATTATAATTATTGTATTAATTTTTAAGGAAACGTTAGTTTGTAATATAGGTATTTGATTCGTGTCTAGGCTATGGTTTTGTGTTTACAGCAAAGCGATAGAGATAGACCTTGGTATTTTTTTAAATAAATAAATAAGTATGTAGAGATGATCACACTTATTTATTAATATTAGATTTAGCTAGCCCCAAAGTAAGTTTCAATTTGTACGTGTTATACATAGGATACCAACTCAACATATGTTTTATGAAATACCCAAAGATAATTTTTCTAATCCTTACCTATCTCTTTTTTAACTCCCGGCAAAAAAGAGGGGTGTTATAAATTTAACGTGTCTTTGTTTCTATTTGTCTGTGAGTAATATGGGCAGATTTTAAACTTTTTTTTGTTTGAGAGCTGACTTGATCAAGATGTTTCTCAGCTATGCTGATGGAATTCGGTTCAGCGGTTCAAAAGTTATTGGGGAAGAACGCTTAAAAGTTGAGTCGGGAATGCTTTTTTTAATTTGCCTGGCAAATAAGCTTGTGTTTTTTGATATTTACTTTCAGAGATTTTGTTAAAATCTCAAAGTAATTTTAAGGTAAGTACTTAATTAGGCGTACTCTCACGTATTTCAAACTTTGCGAAGTCTTAAGTTTCAAGCAATAACACTGATGAGGTACTGTTGAGGTCGCAGGAGTCCACGTACCAAGGATTAATATTATAAAAGTCAGGTTCACACTAACGATTATTCAATAAATAAATATATAGGGACAAATTACACTGATTGAGCTAGCCCCAAAGTAAGTTCGAGACTGGTGTTATGGGATACTAACTCAACGATACTATATTTTATAACAAATACATACATAACCCTATAGAATAAGATATAGAAAAAGGCCATTTTCCAACTTGCCCTGACCGGGAATCGAACCCAGGACCTCTGGGTGGCGGACTATAGCATGGTGACCACTACGCCACGCAGGCCGTCAAATATATTTATGTATATTTTAACAATAAAAATATAGCTTGGTTCATGTTGTACGTGTTTTTTTATTATAAAATGTATGAACACATTTGTTATTATAAAAAAAACAGTAGCTTAGTAATACAATAGTAAATAAGTTACTTCGACCTTTAGTACTAGTGAACAAAAATACTTCTTATATTCGTATATGTGTTTTTCTGGAAGATGAAACATAGGTAGAATTAGTTTACAGATGAGCAAAATTATGTGAAATAGTGAGTTTGGTATTTCAAAATCCGTTTTCGATCATATGAAATTGGAACATTAAAGTTTCGTAACAATGATAGGTTACCCACACTAACAGTTCAAGACCCGTGTATTGAGATTTTTGACAATCTCCATATTTTTTGACATGCTAGTGTGGGAAAAAAAAACTTCTAACGTACTGCTGTTTCTCTTTCTACGCAGATCATAGAAACCGATCGAGAAAATGGGCGAAAATGAGCATCATGTTTTTAAGTACCTATGGGCATAGATAAATATAAGCTTTATATTTATCTAAGCTCTAGGCGATGCTGCTAGCAACCCATCATTTTTTGCCTACCATGCTAAAAGTAGCATTTGAGTCTTACTGCCATGGGCTCTCTACTTAGAGCCGCTACATCCATAATGCGTCGGGACATGATAACGTATAATGTACATGTTCTAATAACTGATTAAATTTAAACGTGGGCTATATAGTTACTTGTTTCTGTACATGTATCTATGGTATCTTATATTAAGTACAAACGTTTTATGAGGCAGTGAAATAAGAAATAAAAAAAATACGCTGACTTTTAATTTATTTTGAAAAAAACTGTCGTATAATAAATAAATTATTCCTCTATCCATATACGTTATCCAAATTTGTGTATGACATAAAACAATAAAGTTGCGAAAATTATTTTCGATCGAGCCTACGTAGTTACGCCGCGTGACCGGTGTGACTTCGATGAATTTCGACCGGCCGGCTAGCGGCGCCTGAGGGCGGTATTACTCATTGATCTCACGATTTTACTTTCAAGTTTTAGTCAACATTTTTTGTTTCTGAATTTTTATTTTGACTAGTTAAGCTAGTCTTCATCATCGTCAGCTCTCAACGACCCACTGCTGGGCATAAGCCTCCTTTTGTCTGCGCCACTGAATCCTATCCCTAGCCCTAGCTATCCAGTTTTTTCCACCAATCCACTTGATATCATCGACCCACCTAGCTGCCGGACGCCTAACACTCCGTTTCCCATTCCTAGGGTACCACTCGGTGATAGCCTTACTCCACCTTCCATCATTCCTTCTAGCCAGGTGTTCTGCCCAGTTCCATTTTAGGTTCGCAACCCTAGAGAGCACGTCGTGGACTTTTGCATCCCTTTGTATGAGTCTATGTCTCGGCACCGTAAGTTAACGTAGGCAGAACACACTGGTTGAAGAGGCGTGTCTATAGGCATTGTGGTAGCTAGTCTTACTAAGTGAAAATACTCCGTGTATAATATAAATCTGACACATATAATTGTGAACCTGCCTTAAGTGACCATTACACGTGCGAGTCACAAGAAAGGTCGTCATTCCTTTTAGACATCGATTTCGAAGATTAAAGAGATACATCTATTCAACACTTTCTTTGACACTTATTGCTACTGCCATCTCTGTGAGGCTACCCCGCAACTCCAGTTTTGCCTACTTACGGACCCTCCAATAGTTTCTATGGCGTTAGTTATCTGTTACGTTAGTAATTATGTCATCTTTGCCCGAGGTATGCTAAAATCAATCAGTGTTTAATGATATTCGATTACATCGTCGTATGGTAGTAATTAAATACCAGATATTCAATATTTAGATATTTTACTCTCTTCTCGAATATCCCACGTATTGAACTCATTGAGATATGCGATACCTATACCTTTATATTTTTATATGACTACAAAAAAAGAAGAAGGTTATTAATTCATCCAATTACTTTTTAATCTTATTATTTAATCTATTTTTTTTCTTTTTTGTATATTATATTACGCAATATCTTCGCCATTTGTGAACCGATTTTGATGATTCTTGTTTTTAATTAGCAAGCCTTTAGTTAGTATAGTACCATGTTGGTCACATATTATTTTGGTGACGATATGGTGGAGATCTTTGGAGATATGGAAGAAAACTCTGAAAGACACGAGGTCGGGTTTCTTTTGGTAGAAACTTATAATTATTTTTTACAGACCTCGGTTTAATGCCAAAGAGTAGGTAAGTACTTTACTTCTTTAGTACATACGTAAAGTAACACTTAAATCCATTTACTTAGTAAAAATGTAGATATTGTTCCAATTTTTTTACATTTAAACCGCTATGAGATCAAACGAGGGACTACATGCACTTTCCCAGACAAAAATTTTGTAAAAAAATGAAATCTTTACCAATAGCTGACATAAGTATACTACTATTATTACTAAAATTCATTTATCAAAGTATTTTCTTTTCTAAGAAAATGTTTTACAAATCGTAATTTCTCTTTTCGTTTAAAACACAAAAAACTTTCCAATAAATGTTTCGGTGGCGTTTGGACGAAATTCAACGTCTAATTAGGAACGGAAGTAATTTGATGAAACGAGTTTGACGTCAAAATGTAATCAAAGCTACTTAAGTAAATCTCATTATGAATTGAAGCGAGCTAATTCGAAAGGGTTTAGTACCTAGCTTTAACATTTTAATTTATTTAAGGGTATAATTGAATTAATTTTTGGAAGATATTTTTCTGGGTTTAGCGAACTTTGGTTATGTTTTATCCTCCAATCTGGGAGACAGAGGCAAGAACCTTCTTCTGTTTGTTGGTTCATGTACACTAGAAAAAATTACAAATAAAACCTTATAAAAGTAAATCTATATAGCTATATATACACCTAATAAATACATAAGATAACATTTCTAAATATCGATGACCAGGATGATAAAGACAGATAGTAATTTTTTACTTGTTTCATAAACGTCGTTATGGTTTTAAAATCACGATTTCTTTGCTTCATATCAATAGCTGCGTCTGGACTAGACTGCCTCCGTGGTCCAAAGGTCAAGTTCGTAGGTTCGAACCCCACTGGAAAGCATACCTACTTTGTGAAAAGTTGTTTCCAGTCTGGATATAATATTGCAGGCTTTAATCACCTGATTATCCGAAAAGAACAATGATTCAGTTTTTCGGAAAGCACGTATAAACTGTGGGTCCCAAAAACCATTTAGCGTTTGCTCATCAAACCTTTCCAGGGATAGGTTCTGGTCTACCTTTTAGGTTGAAGAGGTCATTCGGCAGTCGCTCTGTGTAAAAACTAGTAACCTCATCACATCACCGTTAGGTAGCGGACCCCGGGCTCTGAAGCGTTACCGCTGAGGATGCAACCAGGAATACGCTCTGATAATTGATCAGATGATGAGGTGGCTGCGTCTGGGTTTTCCTTTTCCCCTTCTACCTTCTATTGTCTTCAAAATATTGTATCCTAGTCCTAACATCTTTTGTCATTTCCATACTTCAATTAAAGACAGAAATAAATTTTGTGGGTTTAAATTATTTATCGCAAACTAGTATGGTGAGGTTTTTTATTACGCTGTATATTATGTTTATTTAGAATATCTACTTACTGCTTATTATATACTTATACTTTACAATTTTAATTTAGTGTAGATACAACAAGTTTCTTTGCCAGACAACCCCGACTTTCTAGCGTTCACTCCCAACAACTTTAAAGCGGTTGAACCGATTTTCTTTCGAGATAAGAACCACCAAGGATACCAGCTTTCACATAAAAAACATTATAATCGGTCAGTTCATCCGTTTGAGAGGTACGTTCCCACAGACATTGGCGTCAAACTTATAATACCCATCTTTTTTGTACTGCGCCACCTGTTAATCTTCGCACTCCTTTATGGTTGCTTGTAAGATTGCTTCGGCGATAAGGCCGCCTCTTGTACCTTACATTATATCTAACGTCTGAACGTTAAATAGTTTTTTTTTCATCATTTTTTTTGTAGGTATCGTATTTATGGTAAGTAAATTACTTTGGGGCTACTTTTAATATGTATAAAGTTTGTGTATGTGTAAAGCTGATTTAACTAACTAAATTTAACGGGGAAAACATCGTTTTTTAAAATCCTCTATTAGTACTATGTCTATGTAGGTATGTATGTAGGCATGTCCATATAAAATTCTACGGTTGAACGTCATCTGGGAAACATAATTCCATTAAAAGTGTTTCTGAATGGCGTAGGGTAGGGAACCCCTTAAAATGACCCTATGAAATAAATTACCTTTATATTTATCTAACACCTGCGAAATAAATTGAAACTTTTTAAAGTAGTCAGTAGATAATCTGGATCGGAGGGTCCTAGAGAATATAATAAAAAAATGTTTTCCCTAAAAACCGCAAGCAATTAAGTCACTATTTAAAAAAAAATACGAACAAAAATTCTTTGCCGAATCATAAAGAAAATTTATATTTAAAACCTAAAAAAGT
The DNA here is from genome assembly GCA_963555685.1 of Acrobasis consociella. NCBI lineage: Eukaryota > Metazoa > Arthropoda > Insecta > Lepidoptera > Pyralidae > Acrobasis > Acrobasis consociella. The sequence continues at coordinate 5,729,596 of OY743118.1, forward strand.
CACTTATAAATTGACGTCACAATTTTCATTAAGTATTAATTAGTTACTTTTCTATTTTGCGACACAATTAAATAATAGGAAGCTTCGAACAAGTATACTTAAGACAAAGTTATATTAATTTCGTATCGGCATACTCGCGGTTAAACATTGCAAAACAACTTCAAAGTTTAGTCACTGAATACATACAATACAGTTTACTTTTAGGAACCATTTCGTTGATCAAAAGAGGTCATTAAAGCTCGCGTCACTACACAGCACTATTTTCGTTCGCATTCGACTCGTTGGGCGGTTATTCTAATTTGCATTCGACTTGGGCGGAACGGCCGCCCAAGCGAAGGCTAGGCGAGTACTGCCGGGCATGCCGCCGGCTAGGTAAACCCGGCAACAGAGATGGATTAGGACGGCTCGAGGTTCAATGCGAGTAACACAAAGGGGCCCGTGTTAGTTTATTACTTTTTCTACTCGTGTACTTTTATGTCCTTTACATAGAGAACACAGATAATGTGACTCTATTCTCCAAAACGCTCTTGTATCGTTTTATTTATTTATGTTTGTTTCTCCTTTGAGAATCACGGGTCTTTTCACCCCGGTCTTTTGAGAGGCTTGCGTGGGGATACAGATCCAACACGTAGAGGCCCTTTGGAGAAGTTGTTGTCATGTGGCGCTCCCGCCAAAACCTTTTCCTGGATATACCTATGAAAGGTGTACCCTTGAATAGGTTTTGGCAGAAGAAAAATCTATTGCTTGTAAAAGGAAAAGGTTTAAGGGTTATGGAATGAATTTGGGATGGACTGATACTGGATTATTTATGTTGTTTATTATTATTTATTGTTACAAAGGGGGCCGTGTATGTTTTTTAGTTTTCCTACTCCTGTACTTTTTTCTGTCCTTTACATAGTCATGAACGCTATTCTAAGAACACAGATAATATGTCGTGAGAAAAGTCTTTATTCTCTAAAAACGTTCTTGTATCATTTGATAGGCACTACAAACATAAATAAATAAAACAATACCAGAACATTTTTGAGAATAGAGTTTAGACTTTTTTCATATCATACTTATTACCTGTGTTATTTTTTTTATGTTTGTAATACCTATCAAACAACAATTGCTTTTCTAAATGCATATAAAACTACGATGCTCATAACAACACAATTTATATTATTTTTATCTGTCTGCGTGTTTGTTTGGGCTAGGTAATCTTCGAAATGGCTGCACTCCGGCTCCGAAGAGGTAAGAAACAGACAGACCAACTGAGTTACTTCCACATTTTGTAATATTATATAGTAATTATAGTATAGTATGGATATGGATAGTACGGATTAGCTTACGAGCGCTACCAGAATCCGGCACTGATGGATAGACCCCACTTGTGGAACTCGATCGATTCTCGCTAATTCTTTGATGAAAACGGAATGAGGATAAGTGCGATCGTAATTAAAAATGAATGGCCTTAAGTGCTAAATAAATGACAACCCTGAAAGTAAGTTTGTTTTAGACAGCGTAGATTAGACGTAGATTGGTTGCTAGTCACGCCCTCCGGAATACTAATTTAGAAATTGCGTAAGTTTTACTTGATAACGTAAGATGTAGATATATATATATATTTTTTTTATGAGCCTGTAGTGTCCCATTGTTGGGCAAGATATATTTTTATTTTTTTTAAATAAAATTGAATGAAACTCAACCAAAATCTTTTTAAAGAAGATAAACTAGTTTAGAACTTACAGTGATGCGATCAAATATTTTTTCAATTTGTGGTCACGCATACACGCATGCGCAAACCTGATGAACATATCGTGATAAAGGCCTTTCCATGGCTAAAAGAGAGGAAGAGGTAGACCGCCAACTACCTGGATGACAAATATCCGAAAGTACGTGCAAAAGCTTAGCCTTACGGATGACGATGCTTATCAACCAAGAGAATGTTGCCGGAAGATTAACCCCTTATATGCCGGAATATAAGACACAAATACACAAAAGATACAATGCAGTGACACGTAGATCTACGCTACAGAATTAATAATAGTATTACATACAGAACGGAAACTCGCACCGTCCCCCGCAATCTGGTGTCCCCGCAACCCTTCCCCCGTTATTGTGAGGTGTAAGCGGCAGTAAAACAGGGTTACTGGTAGTCGCACGTTGACATTACGCGATGAATTATAATGGTGAGAAACTGCGCACATTATCATTGTTTATCCACGGAAAACAATAAATAACGAAAATTTAAAGATTTCCAAGTGATGAAAACAGGTAAGCAAAGCAACAAATTCTGTGGCGGCGACCCTGATTGTTTAACTCACACATTTGACGTGTGCACGGACGGATTGTTTCGTTTGTAGTAGTACTAGGTATATATGCTGCTCCGTTTGTATGAAGTGCCATACCTGTGTCTACGCAACGGCATACGAGAGGTTCAGAAAACTGGCGAGCACAAAGAAGTGTCCACGCTTATGGAAAGTAATAGGTAGGTACATCCAAATAGAAGGAGTTATTTGATTTGAACGTGTGTGTTTGTATAGAGTGCTAGCTAACATGCACCGAATTAATAATAGTATTACATAACATATTATAATTATATTCCACTGCAGCATCTTAAATTTTTTTTGCCCTTACCTCTTCCAAAGATAAATAAATAAATATATAGGGACAAATTACACTGATTGAATTAGCCCCAAAGTAAGTTCGAGACTTGTGTTATGGGATACTAACTCAACGATACTATATTTTATAACAAATACATACTTATATAGATAAACATCCAAGACCTAGGACAATTTGAAAAAGGCCATTTTCCAACTTGCCCTGACCGGGAATCGAACCCGGGACCAGTGGGTGGCGGACTAGCATGGTGACCACTACGCCACGGAGGTCGTCAAAGATAATCAGAAATGATTGGAGGTTCCGTAAGTAGGCAGAAATGGAGTTGTGAGGTAGCCTCACAAAGGGACCCTTTTTTTTGCATATTTTTTTGTCCTAATATGCTTTGGCATACTGGGTTTGGCATAAAATATTTTGTCATAATAGTTTTTAGGCATAAGTTGTTTTTTGGCATACTGGTAAGTTGGGCATAATTATATTTTAGGCTAATTTGTTACGGCATAATGTTAATTCGCATAATCTCTTTAGGCGTAATAACTATAAGACTAATAGTACTTATTTAGGCATAATATTTTTTAAAATAACAGAAACAAAATTAAGTTATTTAAGTGTTAATTTTTAATTATCATGCAAAAAAATATATGACCACCCAGAACAAATGTGAGGGCAAAAGGGAAGTTAGGTTTAAGTTTTTTTTTATGATCACCTGGAACAACTGTGAGACGAGAAAGGAAGTTAGATTCAACTTATTAGCATTAATAAACAATTTATATACAATGAATAAAAATGTTATACTTAATCATTTTTATGCTTAAAGTAATGTTATGACTTGATAAATTATGGTTTGATGACATATTATGCTTAGGTACATTATGCTTAAAATTATTATGCATACTCCATTATGCGAAAGGACGTTATGCTTAAAAACGATTGTGCATTAAACCAGTATGCTATGTGATATTATAGCTTAAATTTGTATGCATATAGATAGTGATCCGCCTCACAAAGACGGCAGCACACCCAACTAGGAAAAAGGTGACAAAGAAAGTGATCAATATACATTTAAAATATTTATTGCATTTCATATAAAACATATTTAATGAATTAGAGTACTACTTCATTTTAATAATAGTAATAAAAGATTTTAATGTTTTAATTATTATCTATAGCGCCATTTAGTGACATAGAAAAGAAATAATTATTTCTCCACAAATATATAAAAATAAATATATCTACACAAAAAAAATTGCTACTTGTTACTAAAATCAAGTTACCACTATTACATACTAGTAGTTAAAATGTGTTTTAATTAATAGTTGTTTGGGACATGAAAATACAAGGTTCTGCTAATTAGAACAAGTTTGGTATCAACAAACCAATTCGCAAGTAGCAAACTGGTTTAGCTATTTCTTTTTTTTTCAGTGTATTTTAACGCAATTATAATATCGTATCATTATCATCATCAGGTCTTTTTGTCTCCACTGCAGGAGCACGACCCTCTCTGAACTACCAGAGCAGCCAGAGGACTTGGCCTACACTCTCCTCGCTAGCCCGACGGATTGGAGAGGCCTCATTGATGTTTATAAGCGTTGTTTAGCTTGTTTTTCTATGTCGCCTTCTACAACATCCACGGGAAGTCTTGGAGTGGCCCAATTCTACTCTGCCCGAAACTACACGCACATAATATGGCATATGTAATCTTTTATTTATTTATTTATATGTTTATAAATTTATTTCTGTGATCTCGGAAACGGCTCTAACGATTTCGCTGAAATTTCGGGGGTAAACAATCTATCTAGATTAGTCTTATGGACCTTATTAGGAAAAGGCGTGTTTTCGAGTTTTCATGCGTTTTTCTTTCCACGCAGAATATGGTCGCTAATTTCGTCCTGCCGGCCACTATCCGTCTGGCCCAGCAGTTTAAGACGCGGACGGCAACAAAGAGTGTTATGGGTTCGAATCCCACTCGGTGACTTACTTTTGTATTTTTTTTGTTCAAGTTTATATATTTTTTAATTTTTATTGATTCTAGACAATTAAAAAAAAATTAGTTAATGTTTGAGATATAACCGAGCAAAGCTCGCCCAAGTACTGTAGTAATAAAATGAAACAAAATATCAATCAATAAACCTTTAATCTTCACATAAAATGCACAGCACATTCAGACATCACAAGGTAAAAATATACGCCTGGATACCAACTACGAACACTCTAGTAATTGAACTTCAAACTCTAAGTCTAGGTCAGTCATTCACACTTACGAAGTACGTCATAATAGTACTACTAACTAGCAACCCTTATTTAAAAATAAATTTGCTGAACCCATTTTAATTGAAATGTTTTGTCCCTATCTTTCATTTCAATATTTGACATTGCAAGAAAAAGACAATAGGGAAGGGATGACAACTATGAAAACGCTTGAACATTTCTCTGATGTTCGGAATAACATTCCTCTTTATCATACAAAAATATCAGATTTGCTGTTCAGTCACTTCAATGTAAAATAAAAAAATTAAATCATATAAAATGGACTCAGCACAGTGTCGTCGCCTTTTCTTTTGCCTGGATCGTCTATTGTAACAAATAATTAATGTCATACGACAGATGACAACTTAACTTTGACAATCTGTGAACTGTCATATGACATTATTTTTTTTACTGCATCTCGTGGTCCAGACGAAAGAAATGGCGACGAAATGCTGTGTTGAGCCCATTTAACATGATTTAAGATAAATATTTTTTACATAGAATTGACTGAACTGAAACATCTGAAACTATTATGGTAAAGAAGAATGTAATCCCTAACGGCAGAAAAATATTCAAGTGCTTTAATTTTTTTTATCTCTTACTCATGTTTTAAACTAAAACAAGTTCAGAAGGAAGATTGTAATAGATTTAAATAAGGAGATTAGTCAACTAAGTTAGTGGACTTGAAATAATGGCACCGCCAAACGTTTTATTTTTGTTTAATATATCGTCCATTAATCAGGTGATGTTCCTTTTAGCAAAAGACTTTTTAATCTGGGTTACGGACGGTGCCATGTCACGTACTTCCGATTTTTCCGCGATATTGCATAGTCCATTAACTTAAACCCTTTACATACAAACTTGTATGAATGTGTTGTAGCTAGTTAGTATAATACGATTACTTTGAATAACAAATGTAAGTATTTAATTACAATATTTTTTTTGAAATAAAAAACCAGTTTTACAAGCTTTTATTGTAAGGCCAAAGTACTTATTAAGACAGATAAAATAAGCCCAAACTCGATGGAGTTGCGTTATTTTATTACTGAGTTCCATCTGCCACCTTCTTTCTGTCTCCGTGATCAGACCATAGACATCATCTGCAATAAAGTGCTCGTCAAGACAAATGAAACGAGTCCTACTCAGTGATGTTGTTTAATAACTCATAAAAGAACAGACTATCGAATATCTCCCGGCTCCATTATCAGAACAGCTCATAGATTCCATAATATTGTATTGTGATCCGACGTACACAAATATACAAAATTATTGCTGAATTGGTTAAGGATAACTAGTTAAAAATTGAATTGAAAGATTTGACCGAAACAAACAGACATACAAGATGCATTGCAAGTTAAATAAAAGCTTGTAAAAATGGTATTGTTCCTAATGTCTAGGAAGTCCAGTCGTAGTTATTAAGAAAGTGGAACTTTAAATAAAAACATTACCAAACTTGATTTTGAGATTCTAAAATCCCATTACAAATTTCCACTAGAGCGATTTTTTGAATAAAATAATTATGTTCACAGAAATAACAAACATATTTTAATCAATATTCATAATCTAAAACAAGACAATACACAAAGTAAAATAAATAAAATAAAAAATATAAAAATATGTTAATTTGTAAGTATGTAAACAAGTGAAAAAGCTATGGAAAACAAACTTATTTTTAACATTTTAAAATGACTATTTACACTTAAGTGATATTCGTTTTATTTTTCAAAATAGGCACGGTATCAGCAATATCTTTTATTTTTGTCCTTTTTATTATTAATAAAAAAAATCTACAGTTAAAAGGAAAACTTTTTTTTCATTTTAACTAGAATTTTACCGTACCTTTAAATGAATTTAGGTCCCAAATGCTTAAAACGACCAAGAACACTTTTACTTTTATTATTTATGTACTAGGAATATATTAATTTAACGCAAAATTTAATTTTCAATATATTACGTAAACATTAAAAACTTTTTAAAATACTGTTTTTCTTAGGATATTGTGAATATGAAAATAAAATTATTGTTTTTTATAAAACTGACAATTTGTTCTTAAAATATCTTAAGTGAGTGTTCACACCAAACGTTTTAACTGCCTCCGTGGTGTAGTAGTAGAGCGTTCGGCTCATACCCGGAGGTCGCGGGTTCGATTCCCGGCGGGGGCAACGACTTTGTGTTGTTGTCCTAGTTTGGTTAGGACATTGTAGGTTGATCACCTGATTGTCCGATAAGTAAGATGATCCGTGCTTCGGAGGGCAAGTTAACATTGGTCGTTACCTAAAACCATGTCAGAGGCCTTTAAGGCGGTTTAAAAACTCGGACACTAGTGTTAGTCACTAACACACACGATAAGAAGAAGAAGAAGAAGAAGACCAAACGTGCAGATAGCTACAAAGAGAAAGTGTTTACATAATTTTGTAAACTAAAAATCGACTTGAACTCCAAACTATAAAACCGATTCTGATAAAAGTTCTATACTAACAAGTATGCCCTTTTAAACAGGAAAAAAACATTCCAAATTTGTTCAGCGGTCTTCGAGTAATCAGGGAACATAAATAAAAATACATATACAATGTCCTTTTTAATTAAGTACAAATATTTTAAGGGGTGATTCAGTCCATCATTTCGAACAACTATTCCCAATAAACGTATATAGAAATACAAAAAAAAAATTTTTATTTTCGATAGTAATGATATCACGCGACTACTTCAATTTGTATGAAAACCTAAAATTTTTTTTTTGTATTTCAATATACATTCATTGGGAAAAGTGGTTCAAAATGATAGACTGAACCACCCCTTACAATATTTGTACTTAATTAAAAAGGACATTGTATACATCCGAATTGATAACCCCCTCCTTTTTTTAATTAAAAATGATGATGATTGACGGTGTTAATGAAATGTACTAAAAAGTAACAAAAGTAAGTAGTTACAAGTAAGGTTGCTCTTCAATTGGAGCAGAGCTTAGCGCCACGTGAATTGACCAATCACAAAAGCTGAGTGGAAACCAGCATTGTGATTGGTTAATCTGTACGCCGAAAAATCCGCTTAAATCGAAACGCACCTTAACAGCGGACATCTGACAGAAACGGTTTGATGTGAACACACCTTTATAAATGGCACAAAAAGCTACATGAAATTTACAAAATGTAAAAACTAAACTACCTTATTTTAATTGCATTAATGACGTATTAAATTCGTTAGAAAGGCAAGATTTCTCTAACACCTATTTAAAGATCTTTGAAGTATAAAAATTAATCACAGAAGTATTAGAAAAACTACGTCTAAAATAAATTAATGAACAGTTTGTGCTTTGCAAATATTCACACTGTGTACAGATCAAGAAACGAAATTATGTGCAAAATCAATTTTGTTTAAAATACAAGCAAAGATAGGTATAGCCCCCTAAGCATGGCACTAGGCGAAAGCGTTTATCAAACGCTACCACCTATTATTACCTCGCTCTACGTAACAACGAACGAGATGCAAGAAATCCGTCACGCGATATAATCTTTATCGGGATTTATCCACGACGCCATGCTAAGAGGATCGATATTTTCAAAACAGCTGTAAAGTCTGTTCGCTGAGAGTTGATAAATCCAGGGTTTCTTAACTCATTACAAATTGCGGCCCGCTTAATATAAAAAAAAAAAAAAAAAATTTTTAAACAATTACTAACTGTATAAAACAAACAACACGCAAACACTCAAACTATTATGGCCGCTGTGTCCGCTGGCCCGTTCGGGTCGCGGTTGACATCAACTGCGTGCCTCGTACCACGCAAACGAAACAAGCGACGACAGCCATACAGACGAATTATGATATTCATCAACTCTTGGAGAACAGATTTAGGATTTAGTATTTCTAATATAGACCAAAAACTCAAAAGATCATGTGAACCAAATCTAAAATTAGTGTGGCTAGGCTTTGTTTCTACGATTATACACAGTGTAATAAAGCACTATTTCATGATGATATGTGTTTGGGGTCAACTATATTCGAGTCACTATATAAAAATAATGCGTCATAGAAAATGCACTTAGCAATTTTACAACATAATCACTGGTAATTTACAGTTCTAGATTGGTCACTTTGATACCGATATGTGTATCCAATGAGAATTCTACGACAATCAACGCCATCTGTTGGCAGTATTGTAACTTGATTTAGCTAAATCAATCTGTGTGAATTGTCAAAAAAACAGATTTAATAAAAGATAAGTCACTTTAAAGTCGAAATAAAAAAAGACTCAAGTTGCGTTCATAATAAGGTACCCTTATTGCAAGGCACATGAATTGAATTTCAAATGTAATATTAGGTTTTTAATTTATTCGTCAAAAGAAAACTGAACGGTATTTCACTCTCGTAGTACGAGTATTCTTGCCACTTTCATTAGGGCGTTTTTACATGCTGCAAGTTTTCTGCCTTTGGCATACAATGCGATATTTTAATCAATAAGGAACATAATCCGAAACCGTTAGCAAAAAGATTTTTTTAATCTGCCCAAAAATAAATAAGACGCTTTGAATTGTTATGGAAGGGTAATTGTCAAGTAACAGGAAAGGATGCAAGTACAGCGCTCTTAAGTTAACAAATTGTATGCAGCAGGCAAGAAACTAGCAGTATCTAACTGCCAAACGAGAGTCCCAAACTGAACTTCGACAAACCGTATGACTACAACATTTTATTTCGACAATATGTAACTCCGTCGTCTTCATTTCGACAATAGTTTAGTTCGAAATATATCAAGTCTGGTATTACTCTACTCAGACAAAGCTATTTCTTCGATATGACTTAAGAAGCGATTACAGTCATTATCAGTTAGCTCCGTTTTCTGAGGTTGGCTTGATGAGACCCTGCGAATATGCTGCTTGTATGCTTTCACATACGAATTTGTACTGGTTCTGTAAAGAAAAAACATGTTTATTTAACTACTACAAGATCAGCTTGTAATACCTAATTTACTTCGGAAACACTTGCAAAAGTGGCCGTTTTTCGCAAACGTGCGAAAAGCTTTACGTTTTCACTTTAAACTGAAAACTGTAGTTAACAAATTACTTTGAAGGATAGGCTTACACAAGACAACATTTTAAATGATATATCCGTTTGCTTCAAAATAATTTGTTTCAAATGTGTGTTAAATTGTTACCCGTGGAAAGAGTAGCCTATGTGTGAATCCAGGGTGTCAGCTTCCTGCATACCTAATTTTTTCAAAATTGGTCCAGCCGTTTGTGCATGAACAGTTTACAAACATACAGACACACAAAAACACACACACAAACTTTCGCCTTTATAATATTAGTGTGATGATAAGGCAAGACGCTAGCGAGCTCGCGCAGTCTCAAGACCGCGTGAGCTTTTTCTCATGTTCAAACGTTTATACACTTTAGGCTATAGTAATACGGTCTTATTTTCAATTGAGTTAATAAATTGCTCGGGAATTTTTACTCTCTTACTGAACTGACCCTAAAGGACGAATAGTGCACGAAGTTTATCGAAGACATACGAATGTTGCCGAGTCACTAGTGTTTACTTACCGCGTTCTGTATACACATAGATCGGTGCGTGCGCATCGCTCGAACCAAATCCAGCTGGTATAACAGTTTCTATCTATTACGGTCTATAAAGGACGAGTAGTGCACGAAGTTTACCGAAGACACACGAACGTTGCCGAGTGACTACAGTATGTACTCACCGCGTTCTGTATACACATAGATCGGTGCGTGCGCATCGCTCGAACCAAATCCAGCTGGTATAACAGTTTCTATCTATTACGGTCTATAAAGGACGAGTAGTGCACGAAGTTTACCGAAGACACACGAACGTTGCCGAGTGACTACAGTATGTACTCACCGCGTTCTGTATACACATAGGTCGTTGCGTGCGCATCGCTCGAACCAAATCCAGCTGGTATAACAGTTTCTATCTATTACGGTCTATAAAGGACGAGTAGTGCACGAAGTTTACCGAAGACACACGAACGTTGCCGAGTGACTACAGTATGTACTCACCGCGTTCTGTATACACATAGGTCGTTGCGTGCGCATCGCTCGAACCAAATCCAGCTGGTATAACAGTTTCTATCTATTACGGTCTATAAAGGACGAGTAGTGCACAAAGTTTACAGAAGACACACGAACGTTGCCGAGTGACTACAGTATGTACTCACCGCGTTCTGTATACACATAGGTCGTTGCGTGCGCATCGCTCGAACCAAATCCAGCTGGTATAACAGTTTCTATCTATTACGGTCTATAAAGGACGAGTAGTGCACGAAGTTTACCGAAGACACACGAACGTTGCCGAGTGACTACAGTATGTACTCACCGCGTTCTGTATACACATAGGTCGTTGCGTGCGCATCGCTCGAACCAAATCCAGCGGGTACAAAGGTTGTCGTCTCGTGAGTAGTTCTATAGCCGTCTCTGCTAATATGAGAGCGCCCGTTCGGCCGACGCCAGCCGAACAATGAACGATCATGGGCGGATCCAGGACCCGCTCCTCTTCAGCTGCCGATTCTTCTACGACGGTTGGTATCACTGTAACAACAAGAAAGTAAATTATACATTTTAAGTATCTAAATAAAAAAAACATAAAGAGCAAAAAATAACTTTTAATTTTAAGTGAAGAAGAAACCAATTTTTACAGCATTGGTCGCCTACTCGACAGAAGGGCTTGGTCATGTTATGATTTTTTACAAGCTTTTATTTAACTTGCAATGTATCTTTTACTTTTTATTAGTAACTAGCTGTGCCCGCGGGCTTTGCTCCCCGTGGGAATTTCGAGATAAATAGTACCCTATGTCCTTACCCGATTCTCAAACTAGATCCATACCAAATTTCATTCAAATCGGTTCAGTAGTTGAAGCGTGAAGAGGTAACAAACAAATATACAAACTCACTTTCGCATTTATAATATTAGTAGGAAGTAGAATAAGTCGGTCTTGTTATCGACCCTACTCCATCCATCAGTCAGTCAGTTTGTAAGGAGGCTGGACGCCCAGACAATCATCATTAGTATTTCTAATTTATACTGACCTGCTCGATGATTCCTAAGTTGGGAGCAGAGCTTCGTAAACGAAATAAACGCAGCCGAATCCTCCGGTACGCCATGGTCGGGCCAAGCCGTGTACTGCAGCTGGGTTACATTGCGAGAGCCTCCGCCACTTTCCTGTTAAAGATAAATAAATATATGTAATACTATCGAAGTTTCCATTCTATATGTAATACTCAATTTCTATTAAACTTTCTTGTTTTATTTTCTTAACTTTATGCAAACACGTCTTTAGCATTTGGCCGTCATCGCCATCTTGTGTACAAATTATACCTACTTACTTCCTTTCATCCCCCTCTTTCACACCAGCACACTTTACCTATTTGCCTCTCTCATTCTTCTAACATTATTTATCCTTTTCTTTTATAGACCACCTTACATATAGTCTCTCTCTTTCACTCTGTTAGAATGTTGCTAGCCCACGTTAATTGGGGTTAAACAGTTCAGTACCTGGGCGACCGAGCTTTGCTCGGTTACATCTCAAACATTAACTAATTTTTTTTTAACTTGTCTAAAAACAATGAAAAAATAAAAAAAAATATAAAATTAAACATAAAAAAAAACAAAAGTAAGTCACCGAGTGGGATTCGAACCCGTAACACTCTTTCTAGCAGTCGCTATTCTTAACCACTGAGCTAAATCAAGGCGGTCGCGGCGCGACGAAATTAGCGACCATATTCTGCGTGGAAAGAAAAACGCATGAAAACTCGAAAACACGCGTTTTCCCAAACATAAAACTAATCTAGATCGATTGTTTACCCCCGAAAACCCCCATATACAAATTTTCAGCGAAATCGTTAGAGCCGTTTTCGAGATCACAGAAATTTATAAATATATATATATATACATACAAGAATTGCTCGTTTAAAGGTATAAGATAAAATAAAAACGTCACAAAATAGTGGCACTTTTCTTTGATCATATCTTTTTTCAAAATGATTTTAGATTTACTAATGCAGAAAAACTGTATTGACTTTAGAAAATCATGACGTCACACTTTGTATTTCATACAAATCCCATAGAAAATGTTTGTTTTGACTTTTAGAAAAAAGTGTTCAATTAGACTAGTTGTCATCTAGCGGATTCTGTGCCATAACCTAAAGGAAACCTTAGCACGAAAAGGCATTCTTATGGAAAATTTGTGACCAAAAATGTGTGGCAGTTATGAAAAAAAAATACCTTTAGCGACATCTCCCTCCGCATATAATGTCCATGATTCTGTTCGCTGTTGGTGAACACCGTTAGATCGTTGGTAGCTTTCAGCGGCGTAGAGCCAACCTTTGGCCAATATTGGTGACACTTGGCGCGTCCTCTCTCGGCTAGGACCGTCAACATCACAACGAGACTGCTCTCGCATTCCCAGACCATTTGCCAGAAATCTCCCACTGTTGTTGATAATGGACCTAAAAATTAAAATGAAGAAATACACGGTGATTTTTTATTTGTTTGTAAGACCTAATTAGCTAGTCAAAATAAAAAATGTTGACTAAACCTCGAAAGTAAAATCGTGAGGACAATTAGTAGTACCGCTGCCAGCGCCACCGGCCGGAGTTCATTGAGGTCACGCGGCAGTTTTGGACGGACGTAACTACGTGGTTCCGATCGAAATCATTTTTTCAACTTCTTTATGTTACGTCATACACAAATTTGGGTTAAGTTTTACGAATTGATAGAAAAATGTATGTACTATACGACATTTTTTTTTTTGTCTAAAAACCAATAAAAATTCAACGTGTATAAGACCAAAGTAATAGAGAAGAGTCGGATAACATTAACAATTGGGCAGAAGAGTTCTCGAATGGCGGCCAAGACGACCTTAGCAATCTTGCAGGAAAACGTTAGATGCAAGCTGCTTTCAATTGGTCGTTTTGGAAATCCTTGAGGGAGGCCTGTGTCAAGCATTGAAATTCCTGTGGCTGATATGATGATTATTTCATCATCTGAGTGTATTTTCCCGGTTGCATCATCAGCAGTAATTATTCAGAGCCCGGGGTCTGCTACCTAATCAAGATTTGACAAGGTTACTGAGGTCACAGAGGCAGTCATATAAAGGTAGGTACTAACCTTGTGTAGCAATATATGTAAGAACTAAATCCGAATTCGGTATCTCCATATTGATGTACGACGCATTTATGTAGTCGCCAGTAGGTCCATTTTTCAATATCACCCGAGTCGAGTCATCTATAAAAAAATACAGTATAATTTATATCGACAAGCTTTTGCACAGACATTTAAACAAAAAAAAGACGTGTGGCACTCGGGGACTGCCGCGGTAAAGCTATTGCAAACAAGGAAGGACGGCAACGTCGCAAACGGACGACGGAGACGAAGCGGCAACCTACATGGTAGGCGGAGTGGGGAGAACGTGAGGTTTTTTCGTTACGGAATTTCTGGATTCGGTACCCGCGCTCAAGGCCCGCGATAGAAGCTATGCAATAGCTTAATAAGATATAGTTTAAAGAACTAAACAAAAACAAGTTTTTTAGTGAGGCCGGATTAATTATTAAGACAAATAAAATAAGTCCAAAAAATTAAGTTGCGTCGTTTTATTACTGATTTCTATCGACCTTCCGTCTGCGTGATCAGACCATAGACATCATCTACTATAAAGTGCTCGTCAAGACACATTAAATAAGACCTACTCAATGAGGTTATGCTGTTTTATAATTGTGTTCTGTCTAATATCTCCCGGCTCCATTATCAGAACAGCTCATTGACTATAATATTGTATCGTCATCCGATTTACAGAAGTTTGCAAAATTTTAGCTCAATCGGCTAAAGATAACTGGTTGAAAATTGAGTTGCTAGATTTCTCCTAAACAAACAATATACGTACATACAAGATTCATTGCATGTTAAATAAAACCTTTTAAAAATAACTTATTTTTTTAGGGGGCCACATTGAAATTATAGTGACGTCACATAACCGGCGAATAATCAAGACGCTAACGATACTCATATATAATATCTAAGATAAGTTAAATCTTGAAATCACACTAATACTCTGAAAGCGAAATTATGTGAATAATATTTCATGCGCAAACGGCTAGATCAATTTTGATAAAAAATTTGTATGCAGAAAGCTGACAACCTGGATTAACACATAGGCTACTTTGAGCGCGAGTAACACTGCGGGGCGCATCAAGTATTATTAGGCAAAGCGCATAATATTTAAACACAAAAATGATTTGTTAAAAAATAAATAAAAGAAAATGAAATAAAAGGCAATAAAAAAATACTTACAAGGCGCAATATCCCTGTATCGGTTCTTGTTCAAATTGTGAGGTAATTTCGACACAGCTGAGGGTTCTTCAGGCAACCTCCTCAGTAATGTCTCGTACTGAGTCAAAGCCGCGCCGTTCGCTAGTCCATCGCCTAATAGTAACATTGACTGCTCTAATGCGTCTCCCTCGAACTCCCCGGAACCGAGCGGGACAAAACATACCGCTGGCTCTTCGGTGCCGCCGTCTTCGGGCTCGTAGACAGCTGGAGAGACAGAGAGAGAGAGAGAATCGGTTAGTTTTGATACGTTGTGTCAAATAAGTCGTAAATTAAGTTAGTGGAATTCAAAGGACTGACACGCTTTGATAGAGCGAGATAGTCTTATTGCGACTTCTAAAAGAAAAAGAAAGAGTGCCGTGTTTTGTCTTTATCACCGACCAAACATTTGTTCGTGGTCGGGTTATATGCACACTTTAAATTGCATACACTTGAAGTGTACCTATAGCCCGGCCATGAAAAAATGTACGTAGTATCATTAATGTCTTTCTTTTACCCTCGATCGCTCGGTGGCAAATTTACACTACTTGTGTATTCTAAATCGTTGGTTAGTTTTGATATGTTGTGTCAAATAAGTCATCATCAATTAAGTTAGAGTACTTGAAATGATGGCGCCATCGAACGTTTTAAATCTGTGTTATGGTCCCATGTAAAATTTAGTTCCAATTTTCTCCGCAAAATGGCGCGGCCCACTAACTTATTTGATAACGATATTACATAAATATAAAGCGCGGTTGCTAAAGCCTTAATTTGAATTTTTATATTAATGAAAAGATTTTTAGCTCAGTGATTACCTATGTGAAACTGTGAAAATACATGTATGTGGGAACTCCACCTGTCCCAGCTAAACGTGTGTTCCCACATCAATTTCTAGAGGTCGTAGAGCAAGAAACTAATAGAAGACAATAAACTTTTTTATTATACAATAGAACTGGTACAAGAAATTACAAGTGCTGAGATGTTATTCGTATCAGAATTGAAAGAGTCAGAATGAGCAAGAAATGTGTCTGGAATTTAGAAATTGAATGTGCTATTTCTGTGTTACGTTCGTATTTCTCATGCGACGCGAACTTGGCCCTTATTTGTGTAAAATTGTGGCAGTGTCGTCGACAGGAACGGACTCCACGGGCTACACTGCCAACGCAGTGCCGGCAGATTTTCACGCCACGGCTTCATTAACAATATCGTTAAAAGGGCGCTTGCCACCATGGACATCCCTAATGTGTTAGAATCTGAAGGAATAACTCGCGATGATGGCAAGCGTCCAGATGGATTAACCCTTGTCCCTTGGGAGCGGGGGAGGGCACTCGTGTGGGGCGCGACATGCGTCGATACGGTTGCCCCTTCTCGCCTCGGGGCGACGGTGTCAAGGGCTGGAGCCGCGGCTCAAGCAGCAGAAGACGCCAAGCGGCGAAAATATTCCTCTTTATCTGATGAATATACTTTTGTTCCGCTTGGCGTCGAAACTCTTGGTCCGTGGGGTGCAAGTACTAAAAAAATTATTTAATAAATTGCCCAAAAGGGCTGGCTCATGTCTCGCGCAGAGGATTGCAGTAGCTATTCAGCGCGGGAATGCAGCCAGTGTTCTTGGCACCATGTTTTTTAATTTAGATTTTATTTAGATTTATATTTTGTTTTTATATTTATTTCAGTAAGTATTTAATATTTATTTAAATATCTGTCAATTGAATGAAATAAAAAATAAAAAAATTGTGTCATCTACGCAAAAAACATCTGGGTCAAAAATAAATTTTTGGGTACAATTCATAAAATAAATCGTTACAAAATATTGTCAATTTTAATTGACCCTTGTAACATGATTTTAGATTTATTAATGCAGAAAAACTGATATTAAGAGTCCCCTTACCCTAGACCAAAATACAACTGTCCATACAAACGTAGTCTACGTTTTATTTCAAAACGACATGTCAGATTTGGGCAAAATTTAGTAATTTCAAAGATATTGCAATTATCTAGGTTAATAACTGGTTTCCGGTAAAAATATGAACTTGAAATAGAATATAGTGTTTTATATCATTTTTGACCATTAGTATGGGAAACTTCTAAATCGTTATATTTTCTTACCAGTTCATAATTTTGATATAGGAAACCAGTTATAACCCTAGATAATTGCAATTTCTTTACAATTACCAATTTTTACCGGAATCTGACATGTCTAGGGTAAGGAGACTCTTAAGAGCGCTATTTGACTCAAAAAAAAGCATGACTTCACACTTTCGTATTTCATACAAATCCGATAGAAAATGTTTGTTTTTGACGTTTAGAAAAAACTAAAAAGTGTCTGGTTTGACTTGTTGTCATCTAGCGGATTTGAAATAAAATATTTGTTAGTGAATTATATATACATTAAGCGCGTGTTAATCACATTTACTAAAGGAGTGCAGTGCACCTTGGGCTCGCCCAAACAACTGTTTAAAGGAGGAGCAATTTTCGAAGATGGAGATCATAAAGCAATGCGTGCTTTCACGCATTTTCCGAATTCGGTCAGACCCTTTGCGACGTAATACTACTGGCTCTGCAATTAAGAATGTGTAGCAAGTAATGTAAAATGTGGTTGCTTGGGAAAGACAAATTAAAAATAAAATTAAACACTATCATTTTTCCCTGACATAACTATGACTAAAAACAATCTCGATTACGGCAGCGTTTAAACGAAATTCCATTCGTTTAGGGGGAGGAGCTACGATGACGAATGTTAGACACGTCAAACTTCTTACAAAATATCTATTTGCGTCTAGGGTAAAAAAAAAGTAATGACGTCAAAAATTTAAAAAAAATATATATGTTACGCAAATTAAAAAAATAAACACCCCGACTGTCAAGAACACTCCAATAGTTTCTATGGCGTGAGGTATTTGTTACATCAGTAATTATATTATCTTTGATATAGTGAAGGAATTAAACACCCGAGCTGAAATTAAGGTTAATCAATATGCGAGCATTCCGTGGGCGTAAACTGCGCTAAGCGAGACCACGCGACGTGTTCAGTCTATCTCTGTCACAAACTCTACGTGTGAGAGACAGCAGAATACGTCACGTGATGCCGTGTCTCTATCACACGTAGAGTTTGTGACAGAGATAAACTGAAAAGGTCGCGTTTCGCACACATTAAGATAAGTGGTAAAGGACCATCTAAATAAGGCTTGTGTTGTAAGTATATTGTTAATTTACTATTATAATTTACCCATCAACCAAAAATGACTAGTTAACCATTAATGAACCATGATTGTATTTCTGTATATTAAAAAATAACACTTACCATTTGGTTTGACAATAAGGGTGAGAATCCCTCGCGTGTTGCGTATGATTTGAACGACTTGTTCGTGCGTTAGTTCGTCTACGTCCGTGCCGTTTATTGATATGACCTGTAACAAACGTTTTGCATTGGTTAATAAATGTTAATAACTTATACTGTCCCACTGCTGGGCAGAGGTCTCTCCCATTTTTCTATACCCTGAGCTGCTTCTGACCAATCACGCTGGAAAAAGTCATCGCGCCAAAGCTTATTACAAAACAGGTTATTTAAAAAAAAACAAATGTTAACAGTTTATTAGCATCTCATGGCATTTTTAATGAGCGTTTTTTTAAAATATGAAAGTCCAGATGGCAGTCCAGTACAGTGACGTCAGTTTTAATAGACTGTGTTGCCATTGCGCCATTAGTCAGGTTTTTTGCTCCGTCAAATATAAATAAACATATACGGACAACACACACCGATTGAGCTAGTTATGTTATGAGATACTAATTTAACGATACAATATTTTATAACAAATACATATATAAACATCAAATGTATTCAATAACAGCAGCTTATTGGGCTTGACTTCACTGTGCAGCCATCTGGTGTCTCATGTCTTTGGAAATTCTTATCAATGCAAATGCATTGCAGACACTGACCTGGTCCCCCTCCTGCAGCTGCGGCCAAGTCCTGAGCACCCTCCCCTTAAACCCGAACTTAACATGGGGTGGATGTTACATCCACCCCCGACGATCGCCGGATCCATACTGACTCTTCTACCTGCTACAAAGGCACATGAAGATGTTCATATAGCAGATACTGACCTGGTCCCCCTCCTGCAGCTGTGGCCTGGTCCGGAGCGCCCCTCCCCCGCTCCGCACGTAAAACCTAACAGATACCCAACGCCATAGAAACTGTAAGTAGGCAAAACTGGACTTGCGGGTAGCCTCACAGAGATGGCAGCACAAACGACTAGCAAAAAAGTGACAAAGGAAGTGTTGAATATGCTTTAAAATATTTATTGCATTTCATATAAGTGATACTGAATTAATTTAGAGTACTACTTTATTTCATAATTTGAAAAGATTTAAATGTTTTAATTATTACCATAAAGCGCCATCTAGTGACAAGTTATGTTTATATGGCGATGGGTAGGCATGCGTGAACTGATTGTCCGTCCTCTACGACACCCGGATGCATACTGACTTTTCTATATCCAGTTCAGAGGCAGATAAAGATGTCCATAGAGCAGACACTGACCTGATCCCCCTCCTGCAGCTGCGGCCTAGTCCGCGGCGCCACCCGCGACACCAGCACGGGCGCTCCGCCCCCGCCCCGCACGTTGAACCCGAACCGGCCGTCCGCTCCCGACGACAGCCGGACGCACACTGACTCTTCCACGCCCGCTTCGGAAGCTGAAGAAGACTCGTCTACGTAGGAGAGGGGCACGCGGAGAACGCGCTCGAGGAAGCCGCCGTCGCTAGAATAGACAGTAGAGGTTTTTAGGATTCTGTACTCTATTACTAAGACTCTACAGTCCGTTCCATGCATCCGTCTGACTGTTACCAGGTTGTATTTCATGAAGCTGAAATTTTCAGAGATGATGTATTTTTGATGCCGCTATAACAACTAATACTACAAAAAGAATAAAACAAATTTTTAAGTGGGACTCCCATACAACCAACGCGATTTTTCAAAGATAACTAGCTGTAGACGTCATGGGTGGTGACGCGAGCGATTCTAGCGCTTAAATCGCACAGACCGCCTGAAGAAGCAGTGCTGGCAGCGCTTGATCTGCCTCTGAGGGTGTTTTCTAATATAAGTGATATTCACTCTTCTTCTCTTGGAGGTTCCCGTTCATCGCTCCAAGCGGCTCTCGGTGCAGGATCAGTATGGGTGGTGACGCGAGCGCTTCTAGCGCTTAAAGCGCTCGGACCGCCCAGAGAAGCAAAGCTGGCAGCGCTTAATCTGCCTATAAAGGTTTTTTTTGATATAAGTGATACTCACTCTTCTTCTCTTGGAGGTTTCCGTTCATCGCTCCAAGCGGCTCTTGATGCAGTCTTAGTATGATTGGTGACGCGAGCGCTTCTAGCGCTTAAAGCGCTCGGGCCGCCTAAGGAAGCAATGCTGGCTGCGCTTAATTTGCCTATAAGGGTTTTTCAAATATAAGTGATACTCACTCTTCTTCTCTTGGAGGTTCCCGTTCATCGCTCCAAGCGGCTCTCGGTGCAGGCTCAGTATGGGTGGTGACGCGAGCGCTTCTAGCGCTTAAAGCGCTCGGACCGCCCGGAGAAGCGGTGCTGGCAGCGATGGCGCCCGCTGAGCGCTCACGGTTGCGTGAGCTGCTGCGGCTGGAAGAAATAGAATCAGTTTTTATTTATCTATGAATATTAGCATGCATATCTAGGCATGCTTATGCATTGGCAAAGATTTACCATCTTATATCTATTGGGTAGTGTTGTGGTTGGGAGTGGTGATGGAAACACGAGAGTTATTGTATTTATTCCATCTTCTTAAACCTACTCTCTAATGAATACATTTTATATACTTAGTTAGAGTAACCATTATTAACGTTAACAAGTTATCTTATTTTAATCTCACGTAGCTTCAAATAAGATAACAACGCACGTTACTTAGGATAAGCATATATATGTATAATCACGTTACTTCTCTGGACTACACTCCCCATTGCATGGCACCATTGATAGACCCATAAAAGCCTGGGATTTTCACCCAGGGCGATACAGGGCAACAAGGCCTTGTGAAGAAGTTGATATTATGCATGATATAATAAAACAAGGTATTCTCTTCCCGAGATGGAACTTGACTACGTCACGAAATTGTTGCCACTGATTGTTTTTTGCAGTAAATTTAAGGACTTTCTCAATTAGTTCATGAATATTAAAAAAAATATTAAGTAACTTAGCTATTTAGTATCAAGCGATTCTCGCGTGATTCGTTAATTCAATATTTTAGAAATTGATGTAATGGATTTTTAATTCGAAATTGGTACCTATATAAAGTTCAAAAATGCATTACGCTCGGGTAAATCAAATTCACACAGTGGCAACACATCGGACTGATGACATAGTCAAGTTCCACCTACGTCATCAGCTGTCACGGGAAGAGAATACCTTGTTTTATTATACCATGATATTATGTAGCTCTCCCGCCAAAACCCACTCTTGACATTCGTCGCTCATGTTGCATTGGTCGATAAAGAACGTAAAACAAAAATGCAACCTACCGTACAAAACTTCTGTTAGACGACCTCGATCTCCTTGCATCTTCCAACGCCTGTGTTTCCGTCCGCGGCACTGTTGGCGCAGTAATGCCAGCTAAGGCCCCTAAGGCCCCCAACAAGGGCCTTCGCCGCGGGGCCCGTAGTCTGAAGAAGCCATGGCGTTCGACGCTGCACCGCCAGAGGGCCTTCGCAGCGCGCCCTGAGCGCATGTTGAAGCCGAGGACTGTGTCGTAAGTTTCGGACTGAAAACGGTTTTACAAGCTTTATTAATTTCATTGTTGGATATGATTGTATATTGGATATTGTGTACTTAATATATAATCTCATCAATCTAAGTGATTTTGCTCTACATTTTGCTATCACAAATGCCACATCTTTACTAATTAACTGTGTTTCGTAATCTGGTTTTTTGCCAACTTATTATTTTTTTATGTATGTTCTAAAATTACTCGAAGACGCCTGGACCAATTTGGAAAATATTTCTTTTGTTTGAAATACTGTCAGGTCCATGGAAATTTTATCAAAATCGTTTGTAAATCAAATGTGTTTGGGGTTGAAATCGGGTTTTAGGTTTGTTCACTCACCGGCTCTCTCTTAATCTGAATGAAGAACTGCTTTTTCTTGAACGAGATCTTGACGATCTTACTCCAAGAGAACGTGTTTACCCTGATGTTGTTTTGGAAGACAACTATACCTATTGACGTCACGCCAATAAATATGTCTTTTCCATTGGTGTCCTGCAACATACAAAAGTTTATTTGCAAGGCAAATAAAAAAAATACGACTGGCAAGAGCGCCATCTAATGATGAGTAGCGGAACTAAACTAACCAAAACCTATCCATGGATATATCTATGATTCCTGGATATACCTATGAATCAATCATCATTATTATTATGACAGTTTTAGTCTCAGTCCATCCTAATCTCATTCCACAACCTTCAGACCTTTCCCTCTTTCTGACAATAGATCTTTCTCCTGACGAAACCTATTGAAGGGTACACCTTTCATGAACTATCCAGGTGTGGCTTTTGGCGGCAGCGCCATATAACATCAACATAAACAAAGGGCCTCTACGTGTTGAATCTATATCCCCACGCAAAGCTCCTACAGAACCGGAGTGAAAAGACCATTTAAATGATATAATCTTGTTGGTATTTAATTTATACTTTTCTATATAGTTCTTACATTCTGTCTCACCATCAAAATTATTTCTCTACTTGGTCCAATGGTTGACTAGCGAGAACGCCATATGGCGTTAAGTCCTTCATTTGTACACTTTGTTGAGCAGTAAAGTTTAAATAAATAAATAGGTATATTTAGCACCGTAAAATAACGTTCTCACCTTAGCTGGGTGAGACTCGACACCGTAGCAGTCTAGTCGTTTCGCGTGTTCCAGAAAGTTCGCTTCGGCATCCGCGGGCGCTTGGCCTTTATGCAGCTTATGTAACTCCCTTATACGACGTTCGTCTTCCGCGCTTTGCTTGGGAAGCAAGCAGAATTCTGATAGGTAATTCGGTGGGTGCTCTGAGACGTTGTAATCGCCAAGTTCAGCTGAAAAGCAAGCCAAAAATTTGTAGTGTAGAAACCAATCCTGAGCCAAACTTATTTTCAGTGTCATTGTATGGGAGAAAACGCACATAGTGACGAATGGTTGGTTTGACATTATATACTGGTACATTTCTTATTGTCTGCATGTTTTTTCATTATGTTTTTCCACAATCTACCCAACATTACCTTAATGGTTCAGACAGGTTTCTTTTAACATACTGTATAGAATAACCTTAGCAACTTGTCTTACCTTGTACAGTAAATGATGCTAATAGCAATGCTGTGTTTTTAGGTGCACTTATCCGTCCGTCAAGCAATAACTTTCTCAGTTGAAGACATAGCAGGTATCTTGTGTACTCCTCAGCCAATCGGGACGGCTCCGGAGGATAGAAGCGCACAGCAAGCCAGAACTGGGCATTGACTCCAACTTGTTTCTTCACCGATTTACTGCTATCCAGCCAGCGCTGTAAATATTTTTTCTTAATTATATAGCTACCACTTCAGTAACAATTTAATTTGCCAGGTTAATTTAAAAATAAAAACCCCGACTTTCAAGTGTTCATTCCCCATAATTTTTAAACTACAGAACCGATTCCCATCAAATATAGCTAAGAACAATCTTGATAAAGTCTGCTTTCAAAACGATTCAGAATTTTCTTACTTTTATCTAATTAAACATTTTTATAGAAAGTAGATTTTAATGTCCATTTTCACATCTTTACCCTGTCAGTGTAGATCAGGCACAGGGTCGTAGGACCCTAAGGCCGTGCTTGCTTAGCGTGATGATAGATGTTAATATGGGAAAAAGAAATCAATAGGTTGCTAGCCGCATCGCCTATTAACATGATTCAAATCTGGTCCATTCCCTCGTTAGGATTTTACAATCTGCATGGAAAGAGATGCAGATGGTGTTTTCAAATATTTTTTTTCTCCGAGACCAGCATGGAAGGTTTTTATGTATTTCGCTAATATATTAATTTCTAGAGGTTATAATCAGTAACATAAACTAGATTTCAAGTAATCAATGTTGATTTTCACTTAAAATTTTTAGATTGAAAATACATATTATAGGTACATCAATCTATGCAATTTAGTTGAGTAATCTAATCAAAGGACTCGTAAACTACGTGTGCGAGGTTTAATAGAGTCAGAGTTCGAATAGGTCAGTTGGTCAGATAATTAAGATAAGACTAAATGGGGCCTCTCATCCTGCTAGATTTTATGAATAACATATCTACCTAGCTATTTTATTTACCTATTTAGTTGTTACTCTCAATATATAACACTTAAATGTTTTTTTATTTATCGTGATGCCTACAGAAGATGGTTAGTAGGTAAGTACCTACATGAATCCTGGAAGGGTTTTGCGAACTTCTAGATACAGTTAGCTTGAAAAATGGAGTCATAATACCTCATACTAATTGTACGAGAAAAATTCTCATTATGATGACTCCATATTTTATGTTAATGAGGTATATAAGTAGAAAAAAAATTATTAACATAAATCAAACATTAAATGAAATTTATGTCCAATACTTAGAAAATAATATTTAGAAAGTATTTATAAATATTAATATAATCATGATATTATTACCTGAATTCCAATCAAACATTATTAATTTTAAATTGGTACTTAATAAACTACCTATAAAAATTATTGCTCAGTATCGTCATTCATATAAAAACTTTAGTACTTTGTGTTTATTTATTATTTATTAATACCTTCACCGCAGGAACAAAAATAAAAGAAAAAAATCTCATCTGATTGCATGTGTAAATTTGTATTATCTAAGTATTTAACTTAGCGTTTTTGTTGTACCTGTAAACTCATAATTGTACTGTGTTTCTATTTGTCAAGACCTGTTATTTGCCTTTTGTTTACTTACTACTTTGTAACCTTAATTGAAAGTGTAGCTGTTAGTCATCCGAAGGTATAAAATAAAATAAATAAAATTTTCTACTTTGCAGTTGCACCAAATGGCACAATAGTTGTTTGTTTGACTACAATTTGTGTAAGTTTTTATAACATGAGTGTCTAAAAGCATCTAATATAGCTTGACAGCTGCAATACAAAGATAACAAGGGGAACGACAGCTTAAAGTGCCTTTCGAAGCATGGTGTATGTTAGTTTATTTCATCAACACGTTTTTGTCTCCACCACAGGAGCACGACTCTCACTCTACTACTAGAGCTACACTTGGCCAGAGCAGCCAGGGGATTTGGCCTACACCCTCCACACTGGCCAGATGGATTGGAGAGGTCTCATTGATGTTCATAAGCTTTGTTTACCTTTTAGGCATTTCCTAAGTCGCCTTTTACAACATTCATGAAAAGATTTTAGCGGTCCTGTTCTACTCTGCTGGAAACCACACAGCACTTAGTGTTTTTGTATTATGCTTATACTTACTGTTATTTCAGTGTTGGTAGCACAGGGTAGAGATCCATTTTCAGTAAATTGGAGCCCAAAGTAGTCCTTCTCAACGAGCTCTATGTGGTGGTATACTTGTTCTAATAGAACGCTGCCTTTTGCTTTTTTCTGAAACAAAATTATTTAAAATTAGAAGTTAGTTCAGAAAGTGTTCTAGAACTGTTAAAGGAGATATAATTATGAGGATCTTGAAAACAGTTCCAATAAATTTGATAAAAGTAATAACAATTTAATGACATGTGGTTGGTCCATATATATTTGTGACGCATGAATTCAAATCTCACATGACATGAGTTGTAGTTATTTTGTAAAATTAATCTAGATTGTGCACAGTCATGTCCTATCACCAACTAGATTCAGGTTAAGGAACAGCCAAGAAATAATTTTAAAAAATAACTTGTTACATTTTACATAATGAGAGAATAAAATAATGTTTACAAACACTTTATTGCCTGACTGGGCAAGCCTGACTGGCTCCAGGTGGAAGAATTAACTTGATATAGGTAACATTACTTTGGCACTCACCTCAATTTGAAAGGTCTGCTGGGTGTCATCCAAAAACTGCACAGTAACATTAAATATGTTCAGTTTTCTCTCCCTGGCGAGCTCCGAAGCCCGCACATTGTATGTACCACTTGTACTGCTAAACGCGCGACGCGAAACACTCTCGATCATCTCATGTATTACTAATACCGGATTCCTATCAGATAAGTCAACGCCCGGCGTCAGCGACGAGCCCCTTCTGATTAATTCTACAAATTCACAAGTTAACCTACATGAATCATATCGACCTCAGGCACTTGAAACACTCATGTCTCGCTCGCCTGGTAATCCCTACTGAGGATCACCGTGACGTAATAATTTACGCAAGCAGTATCAAAGAAAACAATCCATGTTTATTGATGGTTTTGTTGTTGCATTCTACTGAGCTCCAGCTATTTATAACATAATCAATTGCGTAACGCAGCACGCTAATTAAGGACTGCTTAATCCTAAAATAGGATTTTGTCTTTACAACTTCTATTTATAAAATCACTATTTTAGGTCGATAAATTAATTTTACACAGCGCAGAGTATTGACGTCTAGTCTGACACGCTGATAAGACTACGCCGCCATCTTTGTTTTTAATGTTTTTAAACCATGGTTTTTAAAGAAAGAGGGATGCACACCATCACAAACCAACCGTACCGTGCCGTGCCGTGATAGTCTAGAAGAATTTTTGAATACGACTTTGAACGGCATGGAATGTAAGAGCAAGATTACACGTTCAGTTTGGCATCATTTCAGTCTATCAGTCTGGATTGACTTGACTGATGTCAGAATGATGGATGATTTTCACGGTTACACGGTCAATCCAGACTGACAGCAGACTGATAAAAAGTACGTCAGTTGCCGTTTAGTCAACGGAGCCGACGGTCAGTTGTCAATTTATCAGTGCTCAGTTATGGATATTATAAGGAAAAGATCGCCTTAACGTCGCAAAATGTCCCATACGCAAAATGTCTCCTAGTCGCAAAATGTCCCTTTCGCAAAACGTCCCTTTCGCAAAATTTCATGTTTTTAGACAATGTGGAAGGGACATACCCGTAATAAATATAAACCATTCTCGAATCCGCACTGGATGCAATTATTAATTATTATTAAGATTAACACATAGGCTACGTGTTATCCCGAAAATTTACTGTTTAGGGATCGATATTAACGCGAGCGGAGCCGTAAAAGCTGGTTTCATGATAATTGGTTTAGTAGTTACGGCCGGCGTGGAGGCGCAACAAACAAACTCACCTGATATTAATTTTATAAATTTTGGAAAAGGGACATTTTGCTACCAGGGTACATTTTGCGAAAGGGACGTTTTGCGAATGGGACATTTTGCGACGATACCAAGATAGCGTGTGCTATGATAATTATAGCTTTGCTGTTAAAGAAACGCATAAAAGGTCTTGCTCCATTGCGTCGCGGACGGTGACTGACGCGAGAATGATACGAGCGGGTTACACGATCAGTCTCCCATCATTCTTTCATCATTCAAAACGGACTGACAAAATTATTTAAAATATTTAATTTTCATCAGTCCGGACCATCAGTCTGTCAGTTCGTGGGTTACACGATCATTCTCTGATCATTCTGAACAGACTGATAGACTGAACTGATGCCAAACTGAGCGTGTAACCTTGCTCTAACAGTTTGACACCGGGTTTTTTTAGACTAATTTGACCCTGCTGAGCTCGATTTTGCCCGGTGTCAGATCAATATCCCCCCTTACCCCCCCTTTTCTTTGAAAATATGTACCTCGCCACGGTTTTATCCGTTTTGTACAAAAACTATTAGATCCACAGTATTAGATCTAGAAGAAAACTGTCATTGACAAACTTAATCTACATTAAATTACCTACCACATGGTATGAATTTTATTTTTATAGGTCTTATAGTTTTTGAGTAACCGCTATCCAAATTTCAAAGTTTTTAAGTTTTTTCAATATTCACTGTATTTTCGCCATTTTATAGGGAAACTGCTGAATTTGGAACAAAGTGATGTATGCACTAATTAATTTTGATGTATTAACCTACAAAATATGACCCCATTAACAGTCGTACGAGTTTTCCTTTACTTTTGACAACGTACAACCGAACTTGCGAGCACTGAACAAAAATTAACCCTCACAAACTACCTACTTTATCCCTTAGCCAGGCCTGGCGATTATTTTATCTTTATATACAGATAATGGTAGATTGGATAATAATAAAAAAAACTAATTTCTTATTTTTTTTTATTCCTACAATTTCATATAAAAAAACCCTCTGGTCTGGATATGACCACTGCCCATTTAAATATACATGATGTGGATTAGATCTGACCACTGCCCAGTTAGGTCACAACATGTAAGTATGGAAAAAATAAAGGTGAATCCACATATAAGCCTAATATTAAAAAGAGGAAAGATTTGTGTGTTTCTTTGTATAAAACCTTATTTAAACATCAATGTAACCCCGAGGTATCAAAATTTTGGGTATAAACAGCATTGTCGAATCCTTACTAATATTATAAATGCCAAAGTGTGTATGTATGTCTGTTTGTATGTATGTATGTATGTTCAGCTACAAAGCTTCACAGCCCAGGGCCCGCAATAAAACAAATATAATAAAACCATTAGTGATAAATGGAAAATTCTTTAATTTGAATAATGATGAACTAACTGATGTCTCATTGTCGTCTGATAATTCGTCTTCTGATGATGCGTAAATGTCTGCCAAGGTGTTTTCAATGTCTGGGTCACGAAGACTTCGCTTCATCTGAAAAGATTAATAGATATTAATGTCTCTGTAATGTAGTGGTTAAAAGATTCTGACACCACGGTATCGGTTATTCTTCGATCTAAGAACCTATCTATCTACCATACAAAATATTTGATGTGTAAATATGGTTTTGCCTTTATTTATATAGATAAACGCTTGTAGGACAGTGGTTACATAATAACCACAATAAGTTTTTCCAGATAGGCAGAGGTCACATGTTGACCACAAACTTTCGGCGTAAATATTTCAAAGAAAAACAAATATCATGTAAAACCGAAACATATTACATATAATTCAACCTATCTGCTATTATAAAAATACAAATAATATCCCTTACTGGGATTTTTTCCGCCATAATACTAAAAAACACTTTCAATTTGCACAAAAATTCGCCGTTTGACCAATATTTTGACTTTGACAAGCGAAATGTCAAGATTTTTTTTCTAGAGGCGTATTTTTTTTTGTTCAGAAATCAACTGTATCATAGACAATAGACGGATGACATTTTGCGGTTTCTAGCTAGCATCTGCTCGTCAGAAAAAAAATATTTCCGAGGTGGTTCGCTATGTGATCACTGCCTGGCTAAGGGTTATATTTCGTAGAGGGAGATTTCTAAAGATAAGCAAGCAAATCTTTTACAGGATGCTGTCAACGATATATGTGTACTAACGCACGTGCTAGTTTGCTAAAGAAGTTTGGGAAAGTTGTACAGTAACTATGGTCTCATGGAAATAGAAAGATTAAGTATTGGTGCAGGGTACATGCTTCAATTTAGACAATAGTATATTTTAATCGTCATAGATTGTGTTAGTCGTTCGATGAAAATAAAAAAAATATAAAATTTCTGACTTAATATTATTATTACACATTCGCAGTAACATTATTAAGGCATACTACCCGACAAAAACAATCAGATGTGCAAGGTTGAGTCACATTTTCGGCAAATGCAAGCACCGTTTTACACCTTGAAAAATAATTATTTATTTAAAATGTAAAGTGTTGTTGAATGGTTGTATATTTGTTGGGTAGTCAACTAAATTATAAGTGTTAAAGGTGCCTTTAATCGAAAATATAGACAATTTTAAGAAACTAATTTGAAAAAAAATCTACGTCTTATCAGGATTTTTTTATTCAATTTAAATATTACACCGGAAGTGACGACACACATCAATTGAAATTTACATTTTCCTATGCCTGCAGTAAAAAAAACTAAGACATCTGTCAACTGCCAATGTCTACTGTTTAAATTACCGTCGTTATGTTGGTGGTTGTCAAGTTGTTGTGTTAGTAGATGACAGTGACAATGACATATAATACAGTGGTGCCATTTTTGAAACGTGGAGTCACTAAACGAACGGTTTTTGTTTGGAATAACCAGTCGTTTAGGTGACACCGCGTTTTAAAAATGGCGCTTCAGTACAGTACTGAAAGTGGAAATTGCCAAAATTACTCAAAAAATCTTCATTGTGACATCACTTCCTCAAATAAGCTTGACCTTGCTTGAAAATGAAGGTCAATGGGATTTTTGCAAATATCTATTAAGGCCATACCCAAATTTTCCGGGGTCCAGTGGCGCCGCCATTTAAAATAAATCATTTAAAAGGAAACGGAGATATCATTCAAAATTGTGTCTTGGTCAAGCCCTAGATAACCCTTAAAACTATTTTATGAACTACTGTTTATAATTTAAAGTGCGAACGTGAAGCTTTTCTACGCACATTAGCTAAAAGTGGCCGTTTTTCGCAAATGTGCGTAGAAAAGCTTCACGTTCTCACTTTAAACTACAAAAAGTAGTTTAAAAAATACTTTGAATGGGTATCTAGAACTTGACCAAGACACAATTTTAAATGATATCTCCGTTTCCTTTTAAATGATTTATTTTAAATGGCGGCGCCACTGGACCCCGGAAAATTTGGGTATGGCCTTAAGAAAGACTTGACAAGCCAATTTGAAACACATAATTATTTTGTAATTAATCACAACCCTTTGCATTAAGTATTTAGCGAGAATTTAATAGTTTTACACTTTTTTAATTTGTAACTTTTCTCTTTAAATATATTGTTGTCAGATTTAAGAAAATTATATCAAAAAATATAATTAAATAGCCATAAATATTTCAAGTGTGCATCTCGTGGAGTCTTTGAGATCTAGGCATTTTAAGTTTTAAAAGTTAACCCTGCAAAAGTTTGACAGGCAATGATTGCATCACAAAATTGCTCTTTAAAAAACCGTAGGAACTTGCCATCGGCTGGTTAATGGCTTTAAGAGGCTATTTAATTATATTTCTTGATATAATTTTAAAATCTGACAACAATATATTTAAAGAGAAAAAAAAATACAAATGAAAAAAGTGTAAAACAATTAAATTCTCTCTAACTACTTAAAATAAAGGGTTGTGATGAATTACGAAATATGTGTTTCAAATTGGTCTATTTTATCAAATACACAACCATTCAACAACACTTTACATCTATCTATCTATACATAATTATAAAACAGTAAAAAAAGTGTGTCTGTACATTAAATATATTTCCAAAAAAAATATTGGGGGCGATGGAGACGTAGTAATAGAGTAAGAATTTAAAAAAAAATGTCTGTCTGTTTGTCTGTTTGTCTGTATGTCTGTTTGTCTGTTTGTACACGCTAATCTCCGGAAATACTAGATGGATTTGAATGAAACTTTTTTGTTATATAGCTATTAAGCCTGGGCAACATATAGGGTATAAATGATTTTGGGAAATGGAACACCTGATGCAGAACCATAATGGTCCAGCTAAACTATAAGAGATATAAAAATGCCGCCTTAGTAAAGGTTGTTCAGCCTGATGAGCATTTTCCAGAGACATAAAGTCCACGCGAACAAAGTTGCGGGCTTCGGCTAGTTTTAAATAAATAATTATTTTTCGATCTTATCTAATTAAAATTTCTTCAACTTTGGTTTTTTTTCTGAAATTAGGCAAAATTGCCACACCGGACTTCTACGCTAGTATTTAAAATATAAAGTACTGTCGATCTATACAAATAACTCAGTCATGTCCGATTTTGAGGTTTTTTAAAACACTGTGGACTGTAGTAAAGTCTGTTCGTGGAAAGTTGATAAATTTAGGGCTTCATAACTCTCGTTTCTTTTACATAAATGAAAAAAGATACGGCCATGCAGCACATTCCTTGATGACTTGACCTTCGTTTGGCCGGGGTCCTAGAGTGCTACTTTGTGTGGTGCTCCGACGCGGTACCATAATGCTAAACTGATTTAATGAATATATGATAAAAATGTTTATACTATGTACTTAGTGTTTATATTATGTACATGAAAAATTAATAATTGTACGTTATGTATTTATTAGAAAAAAAAAATAGCCTATGTCCAGCAGGGGACGTAATGCCGCTAAAATGATGATGATGATATATTTTCTTAACAATTACAAAGTAAGTACCTAAGTCATTGTGAAATTATTAAATCACAAACGTTTTCTCAAGATATGCAAATATTTACGTCCGGTAGTGAAAAGGTAAGTAAGGTACTGCTTATTTATGATGGTAACCAAATCTGCAGATGGAAGTAGGATATTTTGTTTTTTTTTTTCAATATTAACAATTTCAAATGTTCACAAGAGCATAATGGTGATAGTTATATCTTATACCTTTAAACGAGCAATTCTTGTATGTATATATATATATATATTTATTTATATTTATTTATAAATTTCTGTGATCTCGAAAACGGCTCTAACGATTTCGCTGAAAATTTGTATATGGGGGTTTTCGGGGGTAAACTATCGATCTAGATTAGTTTTATGTTTGGGAAAACGCGTGTTTTCGAGTTTTCATGCGTTTTTCTTTCCACGCAGAATATGGTCGCTAATTTCGGCGCGCCGGCCGCCATCGGCTTAGCTCAGTGGTTAAGGATGCTGACCGCTAGAAAGAGTGTTACGGGTTCGAATCCCACTCGGTGACTTACTTTTGTTTTTTTTTTATGTTCAAGTTTATATATTTTTTTTTATTTTGTACTGTTTTTAGACAAGTTTAAAAAAAAATAGTTAATGTTTGAGATGTAACCGACCGAGCAAAGCTCGGTCACCCAGGTACTTAAATCATTAAATGAGGTCAACCTTATATTTAGTTCAATGATTTACTTACTTTGTAATTGTGAAGAAAATATATCATCATCATCATTTCAGCCGCATAACGTCCACTGCTGGACATAGGCCTCTCCCAAAAATCTCCACAATGACCAAGCTAGAGCGGCTTTCATCCAGCGCCTTCCAGCGACCTTGGTTAGGTCGTCAGACCACCTTGTGGGTGTAAGAAAATATACAAATGTAAGATATTTACAAGAATTAAAGTGTAAATGAACGTATACGTACTTACCTACCTACATATTATATAGAAATACCTGAAGTGCCATTTTTGAAACGCGGAGACATCTAAACGAATAGATTTTTTTTCCATACAAAAACCATTAGTTGAATGACTCCAATGACTGCGTTTGAAAAATGGCACTTTGCGATGTCAATATACGAGCACCCTCATACATATATAGAGAGTAGGCATCTTTGACTGCTCATAAAAGAGCCAAAACTACTGATTTCAGGGTTGGTCTTGGAACAAAAGATATTCGTATAGACGAGTTCTTCGATCCCCCATCAACTTTTTATAACATTTCCCACAAAATAGTATGCCGATATTTTTACCCGTATCTACCCGTTGTATGGGAACATACAAATTGACAGGTCTGATTTTATATTTATTGATAGCAATTTTTTTTAAACCTAACTAGATGTTAAAATAAGCAATCAGATAACAAAAAAGATGGTATCTGTATATTTAATATGGATAGCATCAGTGATTTTAATCTTTGCTATTTTTTTATTTAGAGATATTCATTGTTTTATACATTAAATAACCTTTTCGTATGTTTCTACACATAAATAGTGAACTCGCACTAAATTTTAAGTTAATATTCCAATCTACCCACCCAAACGGGTAGATACAGG
This sequence comes from Acrobasis consociella, assembly GCA_963555685.1. Classification (NCBI taxonomy): domain Eukaryota; kingdom Metazoa; phylum Arthropoda; class Insecta; order Lepidoptera; family Pyralidae; genus Acrobasis; species Acrobasis consociella. The sequence goes on from OY743118.1 coordinate 5,763,555, forward strand.
TATATACCCGGTACATATCGAGTAAATACCCAAGCGTGGGTAAATACCCGGGTAGATGCCCATCTCAAGGCACTACACTACTAACGACTGGCGCAGTTGACGCGCGGCTTGCGTTGGGCGTTGTTTAATGTGCGTTCAACTTTATTTGTAGCCCTGTCAATGTCAAATGTCAGCGAAGGATATTAGGAAATGGCTGTACAAAAATAATTTGTGTGCTTACCAAAAAAAAAAGAATGCATATTTCCTTTTTCCACTGTTTATTCTGCGCCAATTTTGAAAAAGTTTTTCTATGGTAAAAAAAAGAGGACTGGACATTACTGGACGGCAAATGCAAGAATTTTTCTATAAGTACCTACTATGAAGTGAAAGGGACGCTACATCTGCTCCACACTCCACAGTATAGATCTGCTAGGTAGTTGTGCGCCCCGTGCGTTTAAAAATGCTACTTCTTCTTCTTTCTTCTAAAAAAGTAACTTAATTTTTTTTAATGTTGCTTTTTTGATATTAGGTACCCAGACCAGGGCTGGCGTTGATAGTGAAGAAACGTAAACAAGCGCGAAAGGGATGTACTATATGTACAGTTCTCGAGGCGTAAGCTCAGCTTTGCATTAGTGTGAGTAGTTAGTCAAAAAATTACAAAATATAATTAATGTTTTACTTAGAAGAAATACTTGAACCATTTTGATCATAAAAAAACACTAAGTACATGTAATTTTATTTTATAATTAATTATTAATGTTAGTTTATTTCGTCGTCAAGCCGTGTCTCAGGCCGATGTTTCACTACACTATCTGTGTGCACTCACACATATGCAAAGCTGAGCTTACGTCTCAAGAGCTGAAAGTACCTACTAACTTTATTGTATGGGCAGATTTACGGCAGATTATAATAAAGTTTCAGTGACGGCCCTAGAGGCCTAGAGGAGGAGTATAGCAACGGGGTGCAAGTATAGAGCGCCGAATATAACTCAAGTGGAGTGATAATTATACATCTGTAATTATATACTATAAACTATAGGTACCATAGACACCATAGTTGTTTCTTGCTGCTCTGGTAGAGAAGAAAAAACTTAAAATGTACCAGCTGTTTCTCTTCCCGCGCAGATCGTAAAATCTAGGAAAATCTAGGAATATCATAATGATAGCCGATGCGGTTAGCAACCCATCAAGTTTATTTTCTTTTTATGTCTGATTTGTGTACTTATATTTTTTTGTATGCGTGTTATAGCAGCTTAATCTTCTTCTTTATCGTGTGTGTTAGTGACTAACACTAGTGTCAGAGTTTTTAAAACGCCTTAAAGGCCTCTGATATGGTTTTAGGTAACGATCAATGTCAAAGACAGTGACCGGGACCGACGGCATAACGTGCCCTCCGAAGTACGGATCATCTTACTTATCAGACAATCAGGTGATCAGCCTACAATGTCCTAACCAAACTAGGACAACAACACAAAGTCGTTGCCCCAGGGCACAGAATTAATAATAGTATTACATACAGAACGGAAACTCGCACCGTCCCCCGCAATCTGGTGTCCCCGCAACCCTTCCCCCGTTATTGTGAGGTGTAAGTGGCAGTAAAACAGGGTTATTGGTAGTTGCACGTTGACATTATGCGAGTCACTTAGGATTATTGAATTTTAATGGTGAGAAACTGCGCTCATTATCATTGTTTATCGACGGAAAACAATAAATAACGATAATTTTATAGATTTCCGAGTGATGAAAACAGGTAAGCAAAGCAACAAAGTCTGTAGTGGCAACCTTGATTGTTTAACTCACACATTTGACGTGTGCACGGACGGATTGTTTCGTTTGTAGTAGTACTAGGTATATATGCTGCTCCGTTTGTATGAAGAGCCATACCTGTGCCCAGGGTATAAGCCGAACGCTCTAACCACTACACCACGGAGGCAGTTATATAATGCATTTAGAGAGCAGCTTAATAATGAGTTTATATATCTATCTATCTATCCATCACTATTTTATTTTCTTAGAAGTGGCCTTAGGGTCTTGCGGCCACAAGCTCTATGGTCATAGAGCCGCAAGACCCAAATTGCTCTGTCTGCCCTATTAGGGATAAAGACACTATTAAATGTCTATATTTGTTTCTTTCACAGGGATCAGTATTATCTAATAAAATAAAACAAATCGTTCAAACAGTTATCTGTCTTTATTCTGCATCTCTTCTTAAACCAGCAGCCATAGTCATTCGTTCGGTACCATTATAGGAAGAAAAAATTAATACACTATTACATACTGTTACAGTTTGGTTTGAATATGTGTTACAGCTGAATTTATGTGTAAGTAGATTTTATTAATTGTATACTATTATTACAGTTACGTACGGATCATGAAAACCAGGGTGCAACGCGATTTTGCCGTGTAATATTTAAATTTATACGGGACTAGCAGTTATAGTTAAATTATATCATTTGTACTTAGCATCCTATGCGTCTTCTATTACACTAATGTTTGTTGGGAATCAGGTTTTCACTATAGCTAATAATTCAATTATAACACCTGTTTATGAAGTGATATCAATGAGATCACAATTGGATGCCAGGCCCAATAAAGTGTTAATAAAAAAACCTGATTCCAAAAATAAGTACTGATTACGCGCAACATCGCATCGCACGTTTTTAAGTCACTGTTTACCATACTGCTCTTGTGGGTGTAGTGGTGTGCTAAAGTCGATAAAAAATTCCATGAATAATTTTGCTTTTTATGGCCAAACGTCCCTTTTAAATACACTTTTTTGCACTTGTAATAATTTTTGAAAATATAAATTTTGATAATATTTTTTCCATTTGTTCCTAAATATTAATCCAAATAGTTTTATTATCCTTAATATTGTATTTACAATTTTTCAACAGCCGAAAAATATGTTCAATTTTTATAATATTTTTTTAACGACTCTTGTTAAGTAGTAGGTAACAGTACAAATATTAATGATCACAAGTTGGTTTTCATTGGTCATTAACATACATTATATTATAGTCTTATGCACTATACGTTATACAGTTAACAGGAGGTCTTAATTTTCAAATCTTTAAATAAAAAAATCGATTGTGTATGGTAAAAATATCGTATCCAGGAAAGATAACCTGTAATATTAATATGTATTTAGAAACAAAATTACTTGCTTCAATCAGAAATAAATATATTAGTTCAAAATAAGTCAATAAATACTTAAGTTCTTAGGTAGGTAGTCATATTTACTCAATTGGTTTACAGTCTACATGAAATAAATGTATTTGAAAAATATATTTATGTGCATATTTTTTAGGAAAATACTTAAATAATAATTGTATAATGTCAAATTTTAGTTCTTTTGGAAAATCTATATAATATGTATAATATTCAAAATCTACATTTCCAAATGCGAGGCAATTTTTATAGTTTAATATTCATGCCCAAAACAATATGCACATTCAATATATATTACCAGATGCTATAACTTTAAGACCATCTGTTACATGCATAAATATTCTATTGTAAAGTTTAGTAGTTTACTCGAACGAAATATTCGTATGAAACTTCAAAATATTGTTAATTACGCCACAAAATCCAACTTGAATCTACATAGTTTTTAAAAAGCTTAGAAAATATTTTCTTTAATTAAAATATAACTAATAATACAATTTATTGAAATAAAATTACGGAAACAATATTTACAATTTAAGACGAATTTATTATTATTCTATACATATCGTTTTATACCTATCTATTAACAAATACCTACCAAAGATTAAAAAATTCTCAGTAGGCCACTAAGACTGACGACACATTAACTACTTCCATAATATCCATATTATCCTAAACTATAAAGTGCAACATTCGCTAAGTAGAACGAAACAACTCAGAGTATTTCAATAAATTAATGTATCATCTACATTACAAATTATCGCCGAGAGTTGTACTTATTTACAAAATGCAATATTTTTACAAAAAAACTGCTAATACTTACTAGGAATACCCACATTTCGCCGAGTAATAAATCAATCAAGTCACTCTTTCTTTCATCCGTTGTGTACTTGTGTAGGTAGGTACTAGTTTTTAAACGTACTTTTTTGATGATAGAATCCAGCAGTTAATACTGTATTACACTTAAATATAGAACTATGAAATGCTACACGATGAATAATGAGTAGTGAAAATGGGCATGTTTTAAATTGTTTAGGATGTTTTGAATCGGTCTCTACAGAGTTACACACAATTCGTCAATTTATTACTTTGTACTAAAACACCTATATTATTTAATGACATTCCGATGAATTACCATTGTTAACTACGTCGAGACGAATATTCAGTCAAAATTTGTTATTTTACATTACATTATACACTTATTAATATGTAAATCCCATTCTTACGTTGGCTGGAATCCCAAAGACTTGCTTTAAGGCCTGATTAAATTTATTAAAAGTTTTTTGAAAACGAACCACCGAACATTATTAATTTAATTTTAAATAAGACACTATCGATGCAAATAATAAGTGAATGTCGAGACGTCTACGTGCAGATCGTGAAGCGAAACCATCGACATCGATATAATTAGTCACACATCTCGTCACTAAATTGATTAAATAATATTAGGGTTGTCTGATTGGAGATTAGACCATTCCTTTGGACATCATTCTGACAGTGTTCTTGAGCGCTTGGCGTTTGTTGCAGAACCATATTCGGATGACCTCGCGTTCATAGCCAAGTTGGTGTGCCAGTCCTGTTATTTCAGTCCCTGAAAATTTAGAAAATAAAAATTAATACTATTTGCTTTATGACGAGAAGAAAGTATACTATTCCTCATAATATTAAAATTATCTTTATCGAAGTGCTAGATCTTCAATGGTTAGTATTCGTCGAATCGAAGTGAGCGAATACTTGAGTAGAAATTTTTAAGTGCATCGTAGAAAATTTACTGCGTATATAAGTTCATGTTACACTAGTACTATCCAGCTTAATATAAAGGGGATTCTTCCTTACAAACAAAAATGTTCAGCCAAAAAGCATACCTCTTTAATTATTTACCAATTTTTGTACTTTCACGAAAAATTTATACAGAGAATACATAAAATAAAAGTTGTACAGGCACTACTCATCTTAAAAGAGATCTATTCCAGTAGGCCTGTGAGAGATGTTTATGTAAGAGAGGCATACAGGCGTGTCTCATGTTACGATCGAGTTTTGCTCTATGAATAAAAGAGTAAAAGGGGTTCTCTAAAAATAAAACCTAGCCAGATCATTTTTGACCCTAAAAACCAACATTCCAAATTTTAAAGTTATTATTGGAGCCGTCGTCTCCACGATTTTTATTCTATATTAGCTGCGGTGTTACCCGCGGAAAAAGCCTATGTGGTAATCCAGGGTGTCAGCCTCCTGCATACCAAATTTTATCAAAATTGGTCTAGCCGTTAGTTAGCGCGTGAAGAAGTAACAAACATGCACACAGACTCATTTACAAACTTTTGCTTTTATATATAGTGAGATGTGCTGTGAAAAGGGTTACTTTTTAAACACCGGCAACATATTTGGAGCAAATCCAGACCTTAATACCGAAATATTTTCTTTAAAAAATATATTGATAATCGATAAAAAAAATCGTCTTCCCATACAATTTCCATTTGGCTAAACGTAGATTTGTATGGGAAGCCGATTTTTTTGTTTTTGATACCTAATTGTTTTTATGGAAAGTAGTTCAGTATCACGGACTAAATTTGCTCTAAAAGTGTTGCCGGTGTATAATAAGTAACCCTGTATACAACGTAGAAGGGACATTAAAATAACAGTCAAAAACTTAAAAAATCGACATTCAAATTGTTTGGGCGGATGCACACTTTCGTATGGAAATGACGATTTTTCTTGTTTTTGACTGTTATTTTAATTTCATTATACTGTAATGATCTAGTATAGCCCGTGGTTCCATTTATTACGGGTATTTCCCTTCCACGTTGTATAAATCATCATTTCAGCCGCGTAACGTCCACTGCTGGACATAGCCCTCACCCAAAGATTTCCAAAATGACCGATCAAGAGCGGCCTGCATCCAACGCTTTCCAGCGATCCTGGTCAGTATAAATATTTATAAACTTATCAGAAAAGCTTACTTAAAGTTATAAGAAAAGTTATTATTGAATTAAACTTACCAGAAGGGTGTGTGTTTCTTTCAAAATGTGCGTTTAGCAGCTCCAAAGCCTGTGGCGTGAATGAGGTCCTTCGCTTGCGTTTTTTACTGGGCTCCATACCTATAAAGTCCGTCAGGTGATTCTGCCCTGATGCATACCTGGAAAACATTGACATTTTAATTAAATAAAAATGTAATATACAATGTCCTTTTTTATTAAGTACAAATATTTTAAGGGGTGATTCAGTCCATAATTTTGAACAACTTTTCCCAGTAAATTTTTATCGAAATACGAAAAAATAATTTTCATTTTCCATAGTAATGATATCACGTGACTACTTCGATTTCTATGAAAACCTAAAATTTTTTTTTCCTTTTTCGATATACATTTATTGGGAAAAGTTGTTCAAAATGATGGTCTGATTCACCCCTTAAAATATTTGTACTTAATAAAAAAGGACATTGTAGATATTTCCCGATAATACAGCCCTGGCGGCACGTGACCGTCGAAATAAGCGTTATCGAGTAACTACCGTCATTTCACTTAGTATTGGTATTTTCAATATCAAGCAAGATGGTGGTAGACCTTGGTAGACTCTAGTGCGAATTAACTTCGTCTACGGACTGTATATTTCTCGTCCAGTAGTGACGGTAAAGTACCTATAAATAGTATATTATTCCAAAAATATCTTTTTTTATACGATTACTCTTCAGTTTTTTTCTATACCTAATGAACACGTTATTTATGGCCTCCGTACATCGTGTCGGCGACATTTATTTTAGAGTTAATATTGTTGATAATTTTTAAAAACTAAAAACCGACTTCGTACACCAAACAACACAATCAAACAGTTTTGATAAAATTACTATGGGACTAAGGGACTACCTGAAAAGCATACCCTATAAACAAAAAAATAATTTTCTGAAGAGAGAGAGAAGTCCACGCGCCTTTGAATAATCAGTGAACATACATAAAAATGATTCAAACCAATTGGGAACTTCCTCCATTTTTTAAGTCGTTTAAAAAGGTAGAGGAATGATACAGACGCGGTAATTAAGCAGCGAAAAAACTGGAAAATTATCGCAAAAATGTTGACACGATAAAAAGAATATTTTGGAATACTTACCTACTTAGAGGAACTTTCCACCAAAATTTATGCAAAGTAATTTTGTTTTTAAAATTAATAATGATTATAATTATGTTATATAATATCTTACAAGTAAAAGCAAGTTTTTATAAAATTGTTTCCTTGTAATCTAAAGAAACGACAATTTACCAAAAGACAATTTACAAGTAATCAGCATGCAGTTATTTACCATTTCAGTAATAAATAGGTACTGTTAAAAATACTTAAATATACGGGTAAATTATTATTTAGGTAGGTGTAAGAAGTTAAAGAAAAATGCAGTTTTTTCAGACATTAGGTATTATATACTTCCAAAAATTTTCTAAAAATTATATTTGTATTTTTTTCACTTATGGAACGTTAATTAAAGAATCCAATTCTATCATTAGTCTGATCAAATTAGGCCAGATTATTACTTTTGGCCATTTATATCTAGGCAGAAATATCAACTGAGTCGATAAATAACAAAATAAATGTTGAATTTAGATTTCTCTTTTATTTTCTCCGATTAATTGGACTTCGTAAATAATCATGATTATCCAGTAGATAGGATCAAATCAAATCATCTTTATTGTGGAAACAACGAAGATGATTCGATTTCGACACAAAACGTTCGAATCAACCGTTCAGTACAAAAAAACACATCGAAAAGAGAAAAATCTACATTTTCCGGTTTTGTTCCTTAGTAGTAATAAAATCGGAACGGCTACGCGTTTCCTCTTTACATTAAAAACAAAGTTACAATGAAACAGATGTAAATAATAAGCCTTGGTCTGGTTCCATAATGCAGACGTTATTTGAATGCATCCATAAATGAATCTTTACTAATCTGGCGTCATCTTCCATGTAAACAGTTAGTTATTATAGCATATACATGCATTAAAAAAGAAGTGCTATTTTTGAAACCATGTGTCACTCAACAAACGGTTTTTTGTATAGGAAAACCACTCGTGTTGTGACTTCACGTTTCAAAAATGGCACGGCTCTAACGATTTCGCTGAAAATTGGTATATGGGGGTTTTCGGGGGTAAACAATCGATCTAGATTAGTTTGGGAAAACGCGTATTTTCGAGTTTTCATGCGTTTTTTTTCCACACAGAATATTATAACAGCTCAGTGGTTAAGGATGCAGACCGCTAGAAAGAGTGTTACGGGTTCGAATCCCACTCGGTGACTTACTTTTGTTTTTTTTATGTTCAAGTTTATATATAATTTTTTATTTTGTATTGTTTATAGACAAGTTTAAAAAAAATGTAGCTAATGTTTGAGATGTAACCGAGCAAAGCTCGGTCACCCAGGTACTGTATTGTTAAATGTTAATATCAACTTTGTAAAGACGTGTATGCAGAAATGCGACTCAGTGAAATTGGGTAAAAAGTTTATTAAAAATGGAAAGTTTCAATTTTTTACTAAACTTTTTACCTTTTACTAAATTTTGAATTCGGGATTCAATTTGAAACCCGAAATCCTACGAAACTTGAATAAGTGAGCTTTCATATGCGACGTGCGGGTAGGTGGCAAATAAATAGGAAGAGGAAGGGGTAGGTATTTTCGTTGTACTTAATCTTTCTACAAGAAAAAGCTGAAAATCTCTCTTTGGGTTTTTGAACAGCATACCTGAGGAAGTCTCAAGATTCAAAAGGTAATTAAAAAGAGAACGAGAGATCCGTAAGTTAATGAAATAATTGTTTTGGTACGTATATCACGTAAAAAAACAACCCTAAATCACCACTATTCAATAAACATTTACAATTTTACAGAAACGAAAATGAATATCATTTCCTTTCTTTAAATTTTTCTTCTAATTATTTTATTAACTATTGTTGAAAGTTACCTAACATGTACTTATGTATTAAGCTTCTTTTTTTAATAAACTGTTACTTAAAGTGTAGAAAAATCACACCTTTTTTTAACTTCGGGATAATTTGCATATTGACGCAAAACCTCATTAAAAAATCGAATGCTACATTAACATTCACGCAAGAAAAATTTCGGGAAAATTATTTCAAATCGAAGGCGTGGCGCTTAAACCCGACCACTGAGCCATCAACCTCTAAAACTTACGGAGCCAATAAAACCGTGTAAAACTCGGCAACATCTTCCAGTATTAATTCAAGGAGTATCGTTAACGGGTCCGCTCGTTAAAAATTACCACGAAGAGGATAGGCGATTGCAAATTCAATGCACCATTTGCAATGTTAAACCGTCCCGTTGCATTCAGATAATGCATTTTAATGACGCAAAATGTAAAATCGATAGATCTCGGACCTCTGCACTCTTATTTAGGGTTTGTTGGAGAATTAAGTGACACCTGGCTTTCCTTATGAAATTTAAACAGCGTTTGGAGCGCCTTTTTTTGTTTTGAATTTTAAAGATTTTTGTTGCGTACAGACTTAGCAGAGACCTATATAATTTTATGGATGCATTCTAAAAATTTGTATGTAATATGAAAAGTCCACATTGAGTGTTAGTAATATAATTATTAATAATAAGGGTGTTTTAATCTTTCTTCACGAGTTTTCAGTTCAACCATCTAATTTATAAACAAAAATTGTCATGAACATTTCAAACAAGTGAAAAAGGATTAACAAAATAAGCATCACTAAATTGTCTAAGCTTTATATGCACTATACAGTTAAGGTTATCATCAAGATTTGGTAGATATAATCAGAATACCATATCTTGACGATGTCTATAATGTAAATACATAAAATATTAGTGTAGTGTCAGCGGGTACAAATAAACATAATGCCTAGCCCGTACAAGCGATAGTTAGTCCAGATTTGAGAAATATTTTCACAACGTTGCTAAGCGTTATAGGCCAAATGTGTCACGATGTAGCACAACCACGAACAAACTCACTCAAACAAATAGTTACCTCTCTTCCGCCTCCTTCATCCAACGTTCGAGCACCGGTTTGATTTTCTGCGCACTTTTTGGTGTTATATCCAATTTCTCAAATCTGTATCGAACACAAATTTAATGTTAGAGTCTTACTAGGCACGCACCGGTCAAACAAAAGTCTAGCGCGGTGGAAAGCACGAACGCGACGATCTTTACCCAATCCAAATGAACATAGCGTTAAAACAGGACATTGACATTGACGCTAACGATAATATAGAGAGAGAAAAACAATAGGCAATTTAGGCTGCCGGAGTAATCAGTTTGATTAATACCGAACAAGGTAACAATAAAACAACGAATTCAATTAGAAACGAAAGGTAACGTATGCCAATGCCCTGGCTTTTGAATTGCGCAAAATGAATATTAATAAAAATAAGAGTAATGAAATAATACATCATGCTAGATTAGATGGAAAGCAAGAAATTATTCATCGAGATGTTACTACAATAAAAGTGATAAAATTCTCACAACGATTACTCATGGTGTCGAATAGACATGGTCTGTGGTTGAACAGTAATGTAGCACGTTTGTCTTTTACATCAAAATGTAACTGGAGGTATGATGCATGGCGCCCGGTCATTATGCGTATGCAAATACGTACGTGTGAAAAGGAAAAGAAAGAACGTCAAAACCAGTAATTACAAATAATTATATGCGGCATACATTCGAAAGGAATGCCCGGATCCCCGATCAAGATAAGATTACATTAAATAGCGTTGAAACATTTTGATTTAAAGACAATCTACATGTGGACTGGGCCGTCGAAAGTGAGTCAAAGCGTGTACTTAATGCATGTAAGTTAAGCACCTTCAAATTTATCGCTCGTAATACCCTCTTCTTGGTAATATATGTAGATGCAATTTGAGTTTTGTTAATTGTTCATAGAAGATTTATTGTTGTTACAAAAATAGAGACTGAAGTTGAGGATATATTTGAAGGTACTTTGTGTAGGGATAAAAACAAAACACATACATGTTTTGTTGTTGTGACGACAGCTGAGCTGCTAGCATCTGCGAAGCCAGGGCACTGGGGAGGGCAACAAATAGATTGTTAGATTTGCTTTATCCAGTGATAGGCTGTCTCTCAGAATCTAGAGACGCCACAAGTTATAAATCATAAAAATAAAGATACAGTCGCACGCTTTTTGTAATTTTGTGTAAGTAAATAAACATCAATCAAAATAGGATTATTATTAAAGATATAAGAAGAATCTCTCAAGAGATTGCAGACACACAAACCGAATATTTTCTTTAAAGAAAAACTCATTGAACAGTAGCTATTAAAATTAACATTAAAACACGTATAAAACACAGATTGATAGGTTAATTGTGGTTGACTGACACTTTTGAAAATGCACTAATAATTGCAGTCATCGGTTGGACTGTCGAATTGTTAGTTAAGTTTGTTCGCCTATACCACCTACATGAAACTTTAATTTGATATGTTGACACATCGTAACTCATATAAAATTATAATAGAGTGCAACCCGGAGGGACATGGATTATTCAATGTTTATCTCAAGACGACAATGACCATGATGGCGTTCATTATGTCACGTTTATGAATCAAATGCATTGAAATTTAAATGAATTTGAAGTCGATGTAGGAAAAAACCGATAAAGTTTTTAACTCTTTTTTTTGTCAAGAAATTTAGCTTTTTGGGGCTCCGTAGTAAACAAGGTACCCTTATAGTTCCGCCATAGTTTAGATTTTCTAAGATAGAAGCGAAGCAAGCAAAGTTCTCCGAGTATACTTGAACAGTCCGGCGTTTGTATGTATGTATGTTTGTTCGACGATAACTCGAGTAACTTTGATCGGAGCTTCATGAAATTTAGTAAACGTATAGATATGGTTAGTAGAATTTTTATGTTCGAACACGAGCCAAATCGGTCAACGGGTTGCCGAGGTATTGGGTTCTTGAGTTCACAGTTTGGCGTGAACTTCAATATTATTTTAAATTTTGACGACTACACATTGCATGTGTTAAGAATTAAACGGACTAGCAAGCAAATAAGTTGATAGAAAGCGTTGTCCTTATAAATGCTGTAACAAAATTAAACAACGTTCAATATTACCAACGAAAATTTCAAGAAAAATATCCGAAAGTGAAACAAAAGGATGGCTTCCGCTTATGAACAGGGAATGTTAAATTAATTCTTTCTGAAATAATATGTTTTAATTAAAATGCAAATTAATTAAGTCCAGTATAATCAAAGGGGTAACTACCATGTAGCGACATCGCGCCACCAAATTGGAGGGAGTCGAAAGAAAAATTAATGGAAAATGAAATCAGGACGGGACAAAGACAGGGGCATTCTACTCTTTTAATTACACGAAAAAAGTAATTACGGCAAGATAATTAATTAACTGGAACAGAAGTAACGATTAATGATTTTATTATACGAAGGAGGTCGGGGTTCCAATTGAAATTTCCTTTGGCCTAATGTTCCGTTTTGCATCGAAATACGATTTGTTGGAAAACGTTGTTTCGGGCGATTTCGGCCGATCCGATCGACGTTACGGACGTAAGCAGCGACGATCCCTAATAAATTTTACAGTTATAAAGCCCTTATAAAAATTTAACAGATGTTGAACATGTTTTTGAATGAAAACATTTTTAAAGGATCCATTCATATGCGTTATATTGTTCCTAAATTAGATTTTAATTAAATTGAAATAAAGTACGCTCGATTTACACATACGATACAGTAAACATTATCTTTCTTTGTGTTAATGTATAATGTACCTATCTCTCTAAAATATATTTTACGAGCATTCTATTATATCTCTTTATTTCAAATTTTTACATATGAAATATGATGGGATTCGGTTTTTTTACCAATATTAATAGTTCGCTCAAGAATAAGTTATGTTTGTTGGCCCAAAGATTTAATTTTCTTCCTTTTTTTACATTGAACATTGTAGTTTATGTCAGTATCTTTATTTAAAGCTAAACGTAACAAATAGTTCATAGACTACTAACCATCTATTCTAATTCTCAAGCGAATTCAGTTCGACCGAATTAGATACCAAATCATTAGAAAGCACGCGCCTATAAAAAATGGTTACCACAGCGGAACAGAAGCCCGAATGGTAATTAATTAAACGAATTGTGAGCAATGAAAGGAGTCATGCTGTTTTACAAATCACTTCAATTAACGATATTAAAAAGTCGGTGCGATAACTGAGTCTTGTTTCTTGAAAAATGCGGTTTTTGCCGTCAAGCGTGCGACTTTATCTCCAATCTAGGAATGGTTTTATTGTTATGAGCGTTCACACATCCTTTTAATGAATTGTTTCAACATTATTTATGTTGTTGTTGATGGTAAGTTACAGGTTCAACTTTCAGATGTGTGCATGATAAGATTCGGAGCCCTTGTCTTTAGTAGGAATATTTATTTGCTTTAAATATTTTTTAACTCTCCATCAGTTAGCATTTGAGATATTCCTTTAGCATTGCAACTTGTAATATTATCCGAGCTGATCTCCATGAGTTTTAGTTTGAAGGTTAATTTTTCTAGCAACAGCATGTACCTACTTAAAAACGTTGGCTGTCTACATTCAAAATAGTTATTGTGTTAAAAATCTTAAATTGACTGAAAACGCAAATTAAAAATTAATTCTTTCATTAATCGTCTTAATCTAGTAAGATTAAAAATGTCTGCATATTAATGCAGATGAAAAAAGTAACTGACGCAGGCTCTGAATCTCAGTTTACAGAAAAAAATAAAGTTAAGCAAATAGGTTAGGTATAAATAAATGTACAAAATATCCAAATACCTGCATATCGCGCTTTGGCTATACGCGGGCCCCTCAGTCACCGACAGGGCTTGGCCCACTTGGGTCTGCGTGAGGCCAAGGCCTAAACGACGAAGTTTGAAGGCCTTAGCGAACTCCTTGATGTCTTCCAGATTGATGCCGTCCACCACGTTGCTCGATGACTGGCTGATTGTAGGTTGATCTGGTTCCAACAAAGAAAACAAAATTAGCAGTTGTAAAAAGTTTTTATGTAAATCCACTTCTCTTGAGTAGTGGTCGGATCGTATGTGGATGAGATGCTACTCTCATCCAGGAGCGTAGAAAATGGAATTCATTTAGAGGCATATTTAAAAAAAATGTAAAAAGCTGCGTATGATGATGATGAGGTTGAGAGATTAGAAAACCATACAATGCCTTTTTGAGATTGAAGATCTCAGATTCAAGAATCGTCATCATAGATTAGAAAACCATCAAACGATCCCATGTCATAAAAGGATCCAAGTGTACTCAACAATTTACATCATTTCCATCTTATATTGGTGTTAAATGGCTCTAGTAGTACCTATAGAGAGAGCCGTGCTCCTGCAGTGGAGACTGAAAAGACCTGACTGATGATGCTTGAAGTTTTGCAAATGAGCATCGAATTAAGTAATGTAAGGTTTACTAGTTACGTCATTAATTAATGCTAAGTAAACAGACGTATAATTAGATTTCACGAGAGCTTTACCAAGTAACAAAAGGTATCCAAGCTTATCTTACTATTACACCGTTTAAACGTGACGGAAAATTATAGCCAAGTTTAGTGGGCAATTTATGTAATTAGTAGATCGCGGCGGTTCCTAATTATGCGGGATGTCATTAGTGTGGAGACGTGCTGCCGTCGCGACGGTTGGCCCGCGACTGCATCCCCCCGCCCCCTTCCTCACCTAACCGATGACAAATTACTTTCGTCCTACCTCCGCTAGTTTAAGCAGTAGTCTACATCAATTAAGACAGAGTAGGGTTGCTAAATTGGCAATCGTTTCTCCATTTACCGCTGTTCGAATGTAAGTCGATTTCTAATTTCGTTTGTTATCTATAAGTTAGTGTTTGGAAATTTTGTGTTGGCTGTAATTAGTTTAGGGGTGATTTCGAGGGGAGGTAATTTAATGTAATTCGTATTCGTTGATTGTAGCTTTTCTTTGATCTATTCGTGTGGAGGGTCATTTAAAGACAAGTAGAATATTTTGTTATGTACATATTTTTTATAAGGAATAAAATAATAAGCATATACGTATGTTACGTACACTTATTTTGGTATTCAAAAAATATTATTTTTTATTTTCAAAATTTATAAAATTCATTAGAATTTTAGTTTTAAAAAATGCCGATACAGTAAAAATAAATAAAAAGAAGAACCGAAATATTTCCGCTTACATATTTTTATTCAAAACAAATAAATGTACGGAATCTTCTATTTATTGAATAGTTATAAACATAATATAACAATATAATATTAACTAAATAAATACAACTTAAAATTAAAACTAATTAAAAATAACTTATGTTAAATTATATAAAAAATTGAGGCCTAATCGCTGCCGTCACAAGGCAATGTAAGTAAGTATTAATATTTTTATTAATTTTGTACAAATTTACCGGACTTTGGACTGACAGAGCTCGGGGCATTTGTACTCAAAGGCCACGTGTAATTTTATATGTACAATATAATAAAATGTTTAGAATAAAAAACTAAGTGCTACCTAAATAAAATTACAAATTGAGAGCAAAAAGGAGCTTCCAATCAATAAATTCGTCGTAATTGCTTAATTACGAGTAATTATCGCAATAAAATATATATATTATTCTTAAAGATATACCTTTGTCAAAGACACCGACTCGCAGCCGGTGTTCTTCATTAATTAATTAACTAATTAAAATCCATTACAAATAATTAACGTGATCGATAAAATTGAGCTCGATCGATAAAAACAAAACAAAAGATGCCGCGGCTCTAATGTCTCTAAATTAAACTATTATAGATCAAAGAGTTGTTGCTATTTAACCTCTGACTCGAATATAGGGGTTATTAGGTACAATTAAAATTAAGATATCAAAGTGGTACATAAGTTTTTATTACTGACTTGAGTTTCATCACACTTCTTCACGTGCAAAAGGCTAGACCAATTTTGATAAAATTTAGCATGCAGGAAGCTGACACCCTGGATTAACACATAGGCTACTACTACTAATTTTCCGCGGGTGACACTGCAGGGCGCAGCTTGTAAACTGCGTCAAAATGCGTTGCGGAAAAGATGTAAGCGTAGATCTATTTTTTTTTTACCTACTGAACATACACACATTCATATAAAAAGCGACAAAGGGCGGGAAGCTA
This sequence comes from Acrobasis consociella, assembly GCA_963555685.1. Classification (NCBI taxonomy): domain Eukaryota; kingdom Metazoa; phylum Arthropoda; class Insecta; order Lepidoptera; family Pyralidae; genus Acrobasis; species Acrobasis consociella. Next base: position 5,779,836 of record OY743118.1, read on the forward strand.
GTTGGTTTTTATTAGGTATTATGTATTGATATTAATGTTTCTGTGTGGGTAAGTAAATAAATATATAATGTATAGGTTTTTTTTTTTAAATAAATAATAAATATATAGGGACAAATAATAGTGATTGAGCTAGCCCTAAAGTAAGTTCGAGACTTGTGTTGTGGGATACTAACTCAACGATACTATATTTTATAACAAATACATATATAGATAAACATCCAAGACCCAGGACAATTTGAAAAAGGCCATTTTCCAACTTGCCCTGACCAGGGTTCGAACCCGGGACCTCTGGGTGGCGGACTAGCATGGTGAATAATAAATTGCCAGAATCGGTTCTTAGTATGCCAGATAGAAAATTTAAAGTTTATGTTAAGAAAGTACTCTGTGATAAAGCTTATTACGGAACCGATGATTACCTTAGAGACAAAAATGTCTGGCTTGAGCTTGGCGCGGGTCCCTCTTAAAGGTTTCTATTTGTACATTCACAAATGTCATAATTTAAGAACATTCTGTACATGTTTTAGTACAAAATTTACAAATTTACATTAATTTTAAACTTGACATCATGCTTAATTTATAATTATGACATAACAATGTATTCTCAGTCCACATATCTAATTTTAATACCAGTATAATTGTAAGTTGACGTTATTGGAGAAAATGCTGCAGTACAGTTTGTTACCGTTTCTTCTGTACTTGCGCTTTGGAAGCGGCAGTAAACTTAGAAATGATCTGACGTCAACATTTACCTTATAAGAAATCGAAAGGAAAAAAAGTGACAATTATCAAGTGATACAAATATCCAAAGATAAATAAATGAATTTGACTTTGACTTTGACTTTGACTTTGACCACTACGCCACGGAATTATCTTCATTTATCCCTATAATAAGGTAACAAAGCATTTTGAGTCTCGCGGCTCTAAGGATCAGACAGAGCCCAAAGTTCATTTTAAGCGTGATGGTGGGCGATCAGGTGGAAAAAGGAATAAAAACAGTGATGGGTTGCTAAGTTAACATGATCCACCTTTTCACCATTTGCCTCCAGCGTAGATGGTAAAATTCGATCCGCGAACGGCTTTTATGATCTAAACTGGACGAGAAGCATTTAGATCATTTTAAGTTTCTTTTTCTCCCCGATTTAGAATATGGTAAATTAAAAATAAGCTCAAATAAGTCCATCATCATATACTAAGCCAAAAAAATAATATAATAAATAAGTAGATCAGAATCTATAGTCAATGTCCCGATATTTCAAAGAACGACTACATAACTGTTCTATTTCACCATTGCTCGATATTTAGGTCTCATTTAAACGTTACTCTTAATTGCAGTTAATCGGCTTAATACGTAAATTGGCACTGCCGACCATTTGTTACCCACTTTCTCAGCAATGGTCGAATCACCGTCTATTGAGTTCCTTATAAGCTTTTATAGACTAACTGTTAAGAAGTTCGAGTAAGAATTTGGCTAAGTCTCAACATGCAAGTTGCAAAGTTTTTTTCAATTAACCTATACTGTGAACTGTCTCACTGCTGGGCAAAGGTCTATAAAGTTAGTTTGTTAGAATCTTTGCTATGATTCAATGCTGGTCTGGGAGAAAAGAAAACACAAAGATTGTATCAGTTGAATTTCTTACAGGCAATTTTAAAGCAATCTGCGTGAGCTAAAATTTGAGTCATGTAAAAAAGGCGATGTGGCTATCAACCTATCACTATCTCTCCCATTTTATTTACCAATATTTTTTCTGTTGCCTATAATTTGCACCTCACTTGTTTTCATCAAACATCTTCAAGTGCCTCGGTTGGTTGAAAAATATTATAGTTGCGATAAGGCCGCCTTTTGTTTGACATCTGTTTTTATGTAATCTATTATTCTGTAACATTACGTTTTGAAGATGAAAGAATTTAAACAAACACTGTGAAGCCCTAGCTTCAAACAGGTACAGTCGGCTAGCGAGATACTTGGTCCGGCCCTCTACCTTTATTATAGAAAGATATTAATGAAGTCTTACTAAATATACTTACATTTTTATGTCAATATCATTTCAAGTTTAAGAGAAAATTCAAGATATTGGTAGAGGGCCGGCCCAGGTATCTCGTTAGCCGACTGTACTGTACTAAGAAGAGTTTGGGAACTACTCACCTTACGGGTATTATAAGGGCTGTGGTCAGGACATTGTGAAGGAGGGCGCACGTTTTATGAAACGTGAAAGAAAAACTTTACTATAAATCCCATATTGAAGATCTGTCGATTGAATGTAGCATATGAAGAACCACAATATTTTAGGTAACTAAATATAAAGAGAATTAATAATGAGCACAAAGCGCGAAGAACCGATGGCCAAAAAGGCAAAAAGGTTCTCAAATGGCGTCCATGTACCGACAAGCGCAGCGTAGGACACCCATCTGCTAGGTGGTCAGATGGCCGGTGCAAGGTTGCATGAAGGCGCTGGAAGCAGGCCGCTTCCGATCGGTCGTTTTGGAAATCCTTGAGGGAGGTCTATGTCCAGCAGTGGACTTCCTGTGGCTGATATGATGATGATGATGAATTAATAATGATATATTGATAAGTCATTATTGTTTTCAGAAACCTGTTAAATATTGAAAATATTAAGAAAATTAAATCCCAAGAAATTAGAAAATTACGAAACTTTTAACAATTTCATCGTCTATAATTTAAGTTTAACAAACACATTTAATTCTCTGTAACTTTGTAATTGTTTACAATTGCCCTTCGTCCGATACCTAACCGATTTTTATTGAATAACCTTTCATAATGGGTTTTTAATTACAGAGAAGCAAATGAAAAGCCCTCGATAATATTACAGAAGTCGTAACTTTTACCTAAGACTTGGATTCTCGAAGAAAGTTTTCTTCAAAAGTACTTATAACCGTTACTGTTAATAACGCGTTAATGATAATCGATAACGTCGTATCGACTTTATTGTAATCGTAACATGAATCGAGTCGATTGGGCGCGCGTAATTTCACCCATTATACAACCTGCTCACAAATTTGTAATATGCGTATCGATAATTGAGAATTCATTGTATTCTATTCCTTATTTAATTGCTAATAAAGACTATTTAGAAAAAATATATAAAATTTAACGAGCATTTTCATTTTGGTCGGTTATATAATTGTGAATAATGAACTGTTGAAAACAACATGTCAAAATGGCTCTAGATCGATATAACGTTGAATTTTTCGGTTTTAAATATGCACGGCTGTGGCATGTGAATTTGGCATTAGACCGTTTGGTAAACGCAAAAGTGATATTAGTGAATCATTTTGGAGAGGAAACTAAAGTCCAATTGGATAATAAACCGCGGAGGAATTAGAAATGTATTAGTAGACGGTATTATTTCAGAAAATATACTATTTTGGTAGGTAAGTCTATTGTGGGTTATAATGAATTAGTACCTGGGCGACCGAGCTTTGCTCGGTTACATCTCAAACATCGAAAATACGCGTTTTCCCAAACATAAGACTAATCTAGACCGATTATTTACCCCCGAAAACCCCCATATACAAATTTTCAGCGAAATCGTTAGAGCCGTTTTCGAGATCACAGAAATATATAAATAAATATACAAGAATTGCTCGTTTAAAGGTATAAAATATTTACTGCAAATACAGTCTATAGCCTATAATGTAGCTATTATAAATAACTCTACTATTTTTCCCATGTTCCAGTGTAAAATGTCTATTCGATAATGGTTACGGTTAATCTTAACAATATTTAGATTTATTCTTGTAGAAGTAAAGAAGAAATACCTAACTATATTTGATTTAATGTTGTCCATTACAAAATATAAGAAAAGTTATAAAAATTATCCATTCGACATAACAAAAATGGCTAATATGCACATCAACCAGCCATTATTTAAAAACTGAAACATCTCAATTCACCACACTCATAAAACATAACATTAGATCGAAAAAATGGCATTACGAATTAGAAAACTATACCGAAAACGATCCTCTTACACGAGAGGTCAATAAACGTGCATACAGACCGACACGCGAACTTAATTGTGTCTAATTAATTTATTACATGTATTAAACAATTAACTGGTCGGTATCTTGATGCATTATTGTTATTGAATTTGGGACGTTACTTGGCCAATTGACTTATCTTTGAAAGGTAATTAATGGGTGCGTTTCCATCACGCGATGTCTAATTGGACGTCGAAAGCAGTTAAAAAAGGTATGTTTCTTGGATTCTAATGTTCGTTTATGGTTTTCTTTTGTATTTGGGTCCAAGTATTCCCTTGGAAGTCGTAGAAGGCGACTCGTTATTGGTTCTCTTTTGTATTTGGGTAATCTCCACTTAACCCTTTCACCGCGAGCGTCGCATATATGCGACAAACATTGTCGATAAAAAAAAATGCTCTTATGGCACATAACTTACGTATCCATATCCGTTTTTGGTTGTAGATAGGTATGTTAGATTTACCATGTCTCGCGCTGGGGGCACGACAACTGATATAAAGTCTCGCGGTGAAAGGGTTAATAGGACCACTCCAAGTACCCGTATGCACCATTGACCTGCACCATCAATGGTGCAGGTCTTCTCGTGGATGTCGTAGAAGGCGACTTAGGAAAAACAAGATAAACAAAGCTTGTGAACCTCAATAGGACCGCTCCAACACGTCTGGCCAGCGTGGAGAGTATAGGCCAAATCCTCTGGCTGTTCTGGCCATTTAGGGCTCGTGCCACTGCAGTGGAGACACAAAGACCTGGTGGTGATTGGTATTTCTAAATGTCTGGGAGTGTGAGAAGAGTTTGAAAATCATAGTTATTAATTTAAGCCTATTATCTAGTCCAGTGGACGTTATGCGGCTGAAAAAATGATGTTTAAGAGACTTACAGTTTTAGATTACCAATACAGACACTATTGCACATAAAATCTCTTAAATAAAATTCGAATGGAAAAGTCAATCTAATACCCAACAGCTTGTTAACTGGACACTAACGAAACACGAAACTTCTGAAAGTGTATACAGTATAGCGCCAAAAATACGCTATCGATTTATTTAGACAATTGGCTGGAGCGAGAGGAACTGGGTAATTTAGTAATTGTATCCACTAACAACGAATTAAATAGTAATCAATAGAACTGGGGCCGCGGGGCTCGGCTGGAGAGGTGTTAGAAGCTAAGACACGACTCCGATTCGATCATGAATATAAAGAAATAAATCTGATGTGACTGAGTGAGAGTGACTAACACTAGTGTCAGAGTTTTTAAACCGCCTTAAAGGCCTCTGACATGGTTTTAGGTAACGATCAAAGTCAAAGACAGTGACCGGGACCGTCAGCTTAACGTGCCCTCCGAAGCACGGATCATCTTACTTATCAGACAATCAGGTGATCAGCCTGCAATGTCCTAACCAAACTAGGACATCAACACAAAGTCGTTGCCCCCGTCGGGAATCGAACTTGCGACCTCCGGGTATGAGCCGAATGCTCTAACCACTACACCACGGAGGCAGTTCTTCAATTTTTTTGATAAAACGTTGTTTATTAAAAATAAGAACTTAGAACTGTGATTAAAACTATTTGTACCTTGGTTTAAACACTATCCGACCAAATAAAGTTGACAGTTTCAGATAAGACAGTGGCATATTACTAGATGTCAACTTTATTTGGTAGGATAATGGTTTAAACCTATAACAAAGTTAGCGTGTGTTTTATATTATGGCGGCTAACCTGTCAAGTACCGGAATCGCAGACACAATAGATTTCTATTGTTTTGCGGTTCACATGTGAACCGTCGGGGTTTGATACTTTAAGTAATTGTTGAATTTGCCGGTTGACTGGAAGGGATTAAACTATGAGATAAAACCGCCGTTGTTAAAGTTGTTAATTTACTCTTTGTTATTATTTCATCATACACATATAGAGGCGAAAGTTTGTGAGTGCGTGTGTGTATGTTTGTTACTTCTTCATACGCAAACGGCTGGACCGATTTTGATAAAATTTGGTATGCAGGAAGCTGACATTGGATTTGGATTAACACCATAGGCTACTTTTTCCGCGGGTATCACCGCTGGGCGCAGCTAGTAGTATATTTGTCCATATATATATATATTTATTAAAGTTATTATAAACACGCTTGTATGCCTCTCTTACATAAACATCTCCTCTCACAGGCCTACTGGACGAGATCTCTTTTGTTATACCTAAGTAGTGTCTTTGTATATTTTATGAATTCTCTGTATAATAATATGGTAAATAAATAAACAAACTTGTCTCAGACAGACTTACTTTCACTATTATTTTAGCCATAGGCCATCTATTGCATGGGCCAAATCCAATGACAAACAATTCACGAAATTACTGATTGGAAGCATATACTTTTTATATTTTTGACGACATAACAGGTAGGCGTCAGACAAAGATATACGATATGCTTGGTCCATGGTCGACATTTAGGAACCTTTCTGCTTCATCGGTTCTCTATTTGTCGCGGTTGTCCCTAAAGTGCTACGCCGTAGGTCCATACTCGTAGCAGCTACGAGTTCAACACTTTCCATCACCTTTAAAGCTACGGCGGTGACGCGGTCTAAGGTACCTATATAATTTTATTTCATCATCAGGTCTTTTTAGGGTTCCGTAGCCAAATGGCAAAAACGGAACCCTTATAGATTCGTCATGTCTGTCTGTCTGTCTGTCTGTCCGTCCGTATGTCACAGCCACTTTTTTCCGAAACTATAAGACCTATACTGTTAAGTAGATGTATTGTGTGAACCGCATTAAGGTTTTGATACAAAAATAGAAAAAAAAACAGTAAATTTTGGGGGTTCCCCATACTTAGAACTAAAACTCAAAAAAATATTTTTCATTAAACCCATACGTGTGGGGTATCTATGGATAGGTCTTCAAAAATGATATTGAGGTTTCTAATAGCATTTTTTTCTAAACCGAATACTTTGCGCGGGAGACACTTCCAAAGTGGAAAAAAGTGTGTCCCCCCCCCCGTAACTTCTAAAATAAAAGAATGATAAAACTAAAAAAATATATGATGTTCATTACCATGAAAACTACCAGCGAAAATTGGTTTGAACGAGATCTAGTAAGTAGTTTTTTTTTAATACGTCATCATCATAAACGGCAATTTACCTTTCATTCAATAAACTCAAATATAAAAATTAAAAAAAAACATACTACAAGACTTTTATATTATGTTATTTGCTACTACGGAACCCTTCATGGGCGAGTCCGACTCGCACTTGGCCGCTTATTGTTTTTTTGTCTCCACTGCAAGAGCACCCCTCTCTGTACTACCAGAGCCATATTTGGCCAGAGCAGCCAGAGGAATTGGCCTACACTCTCCTCGCTGGTCAGACGGGTTGGAGAGGTGTCATTGATGTTTATAAGCTTTGTTTAGGTTGTATTTCCTAAGTCGCCTTCTACGACATCCACGGGAGGACTTGAAGTGGCCCTATTCTACTCTGCCGGAAACCACGCGGCATAGAATTTTATTTATAAAAATGTTTTTTTTTTCTTTACTTTCTGGCCAGCATTGAAGAAAATGTTTATTTATTTATCGAATATATCGTATATTGTAAATAGCACCGATGGATTTGCTGGGCTATTGTTTTAAATGGTACTTACTGAAGTTCGGCCCTAATTTCGCGTGTTTCGGTTTATGTTTGTCTTCCACAATAAACTGAGTTGCTTACGTAACGATGCGGTGTTTCCTTACTTTACCTGATAACGAGGCTTAAGCTCTGTTTTATTGCTACAGTGTGAGGTCATAGCTGTATTGAAGTCTAGAAGACAACTGTGACAGTATTTTGGATTAAACCACATTTTGACTTTCACATTTTGATTTTCAACAGTCAAGACGTCGTATAATTCAACATGATTATGTTTAGTCCCTTTTGGCTCATGTTCAAACTTATCAAGATTATTTTCTAGCAAATAAAATATCTCCAATTGTCAAGGATACTATATCTAGTGATGAAGATGAAGTCGTATCGGTAGTGTCGCTACTCAACACTAGATGGATATTCGTGGCGCCATCTATTATTTGCTAGAGAAAGCCTTGACTTTCAAGTAATAATCCCCAATAATTTTTAAACGGCTCAACCGATATTTATTTAACACTAGAGGCAGCGCGCGGCTTCGCCCGCGTTAACCACGCGAGTGAAGTCGCAGGTGTGATGCAATATAGCCTATAGCCTTCCTCGATAAACGACCTATCTAATACCGAAAGAATTTTTCAAATCGGACCAGTGGTTCCTGAGATTAGCGCGTTCAAACAAACAAACTCTTCAGCTTTATATATAAGTATGGATAGCTAAGAACCACCGCGAGAATTTACTTTCCGCATGCATCCGTTCGAGCGCCACAGACACACAGACAGAAAGATAAACTGGCAGACATCAGCGTCAAACTAATAACACCCCTCTTTTTTGTCGGGGGTTAAAATTATATTAATCTCAACCTATACCTAAGCTATACGCTAAGCGAATTTTACAAATTGGTAAAAATCAATATAGATAATCATATTCTCGTATTTACAAATGCTTCACCGAAATTTTCCGAGTATATTTGGAGAACTTAGCTCATTTGGCTTGATACAGATACATTTTCACATCTATATCCCTGACGGGGTAGACAGAGCTCAGGGCAGTTAGGTCCAAAGGCCACGCTTAGCGTGGTGGTGGGCGTTAAGATGGAAAAGGAATTAAAATAGTGATGGGTTGTTAGCAGCATCGCCTATTACCATGATTCAAATCTCGCCCATTCCCTCGATCGGCTCTTACGATCTGCGCGGGAAGAGAAGCAGCTGGTACATTCTACGTTTTTTCTTTTCTCCCAGACCCGTATGGAAGATATCATTTGGCTTGGACGTTAAATATATTTTTTCAAAACTAAAAACCAACTTCGCCCCCAAACTACACAACAGATTTTAATAAAGTTTCTATGGAACTACCTGACAAGTTTACCTTTTAGATTTTTCCAAATCGGTCCAGTCGTCTTCAAGTAATCGTGGACATACAAAAAAAAATCGGCCAAGTGCGAATCGGATTCGCGCACTAAGGGTTCCGTACCATTATCTATAAAATTTCGCGTTTGTTGTATCGGAGCCCCCCCTAAATTGTTTTTTTTTAGTTTTTGTTGTTATAGCGGTAAAAGAAATACATACTTTGTAAAAATTTCAACTGTCTTCACTAATCTAATTTCAACTATCGCGGCTCTTGAGATACAGCCTGGTGACAGACAGACGGACAGACGGACAGACAGCGAAGTCTTAGTAATAGAGTCCCGTTTTTACCCTTTGGGTACGGAACCCTAAAAAAGATCGCAACGAATTGATAAACTCGGAAAGTCATCCAAAACCTCCTTTTGGTAGTCGGTAAAAAAGATAGTATCAAACACGTGGTGATATCTGTAGGTGCGACCTAAGGTAATTGTTGATAATGAGTCTATCGATTCTTTCGCATTGGACCGATCCATTACTGGGTAATTAGCGATCCTGATGGAAAGTGGAGTAATGCAATGCATAATGCATAGAATAGTTAATCAATAATGTAGAGCTCGTACTTATAACTTGTTTCTGCATATATAAGAATGAACAACGGATATTTATTTCGTATTTAAACTGAACTGTCGTTTAATTTTTTTTTTAATGAAAAATCAAGCAACTGACTTCAGATCTCCAAAGTTCTTCATCATCTTCACTAAATAAATATGGGACAAACTAAATACTAAAGGCTTTTAAATAATAAAAAAAACTAGGCGTCTTCCCGTAATCGAAGAACATACATAAAAAGAAAATAAGATTCCGACTAATTTTCTTATAAAAGAAAAGTACACTCATCTTCTAAAATAATGTATCCCATTTCATTTTCACCTTCATAATTCATTAGTTATATATTATAGATTTATATGTATGAAGCAGTTTTAGCACTTAGAATTATAATAGAAAGAAGATTGGAACTTGGTTTAGAAACACATATTGCGTTTATAGATTTAGAGAAAGCGTTCGATAAAGTAAATTGGAAACTAATGATGAAGGTGCTTAAGAATGCTGGCATAGACTACAGAGACAGGAGAATAATCAAAGAACTGTATAAAGAACAAGAGACAATAATAGAAAGTAATAATGAAAAAAGACAGGCTAAAATACGACAGGGAGTGAGGCAAGGTTGCCCACTTTTTCCACTGATATTCAATCTATTTATAGAAGCAGCAATATCTCAAATCAAAGACCAAGATTTAGGAGGAGTTAGTATTAATGGAGAAAAGATACATTTTATAAGATTTGCAGATGACATAGCAGCCCTTGGAAGCAGTTCACAACAGTTAGAAAAGTTAATAGAAGCAATGAACAATATTTTTAAAGAACATAAATTGAGTATAAACATAAATAAAACCAAGTCCTTAATTGTCTTAAAGTCAGGTCCAGTAATTAAAAATATCCAACTAAATAATAAAACAATAGACCAAGTTCAAAGTTTTAAATATTTAGGAACTATTATCAACGAAGAGGCAAGATGCTCAAAAGATATTAAGAAGAGGATTGCTATTGCAAAAAGTACATTTAAGAGGAAAAAAATATATATTTCGTTCTGGTATTAAAGAAAGTTTACCTACGTAAAAGATTTATTAAAACATTTATATGGAGCACTGCTTTGTATGGATGTGAAACGTGGACGACGACCAAAAAGGATAGAGATAAATAAGAAGCATTTGAAATGTGGTGCTGGAGGAGAATGAAAAAAATAAGTTGGACAGAAAAAATTACAAATGAAAAGGTACTAGAGGGTGTGAGAGAGAAAAGACAAATAATACAAATTATAGAAAATAGAAGAGGGAAAATGTTCGGTCACCTACTACGCCACGATGCGTTCTTTAAAACAATAATGGAAGGAAAAATAGAAGGAAAGAGAGGAGTAGGAAAACCCAGAAGAAAATTTGTAGACCAAATAAATAAAAAATTAAACGTGAAAACATATAAAGAGGTTAAGAACTTAGCGGAATGAAGAGAGACATGGAAAGCACTCCACCGACAAGAGCCCAGCTCTTAAATATAAGAAGATGTATGTATGTATATACATATAATACGTGTAGGTATATGCAGATATATTTATAAGGTATGTGCTGGATTTATTTCGGTAATTATTTAGCGACGCAACAAAATCTCTGTTTATCCTTATGGTACTGGGAGAGAACGCTATAAGCAACAATTGTACCTAAATATTGGGGATTGATAAAGTTTTTATAAATAAATAAATAGAGAACCTCTTGTTTTCGGTTAAAAAGCTCCCAAAACATGAAATTACACAACAGCTTAATTAGTAAGGAATTGAAATTAGAATCGTTCTAACAGCTATACAAACTCATGTCTATAACAAATTCAATATACATGAATTCATAATTCAGATGTTAACACAATCCAAACAGCGTTAGAAGTGACATGCACAAATCGAAGCCAAAAATATTGACTCGTGTCATCAATAGGCAAACAGTTTATTCCTATCCAGACCCTATTACATCACGTGAGCTTAAAAATATGAGGCATTTAAAGTAGGCCGGCTTTTAAATTCCAGACGGACTAAAGAGGAAGTGGGTCGATTAAAATAACCTGAACTTTAAAAGATCTTGCTGAAACTGATATTTTCGAAACGGCAATACTGTAAACTGCATCTCCCAGCTGGTCTGGGATAAAAGAAAATAACGTAGAATGTACCAGCTGCTTCTCTTCCCGCGCAGATCGTAAGAGCCGATCGAGGGAAAGGGCGAGATTTGAATCATGGTAATAGGCGATGCGGCTAGTAACCCATCACTATTTTGATTCCTTTTCCATCTTAACGCCCACCACCACGCTAAGCGTGGCCTTTGGGCCTAACGGCCCTGGGCTCTGACAATTTTGGGGCATGCACACGGTTTATTTCAACGTGCCGACAAAGTCTAGCTAATATTTTATGTAAATTCATCAGGTACAGCTCTAGTTACTGCTAATCAGACGTTGTCTGTCTACCTGCTTGTTTTGACGTGAGACGAGACATTTTTACCAGTATTTACACTTTTATTTAGCAATTAATGTTGTTTTTGGTCTTATTCGTATTTAATTATTATATATTTATTGGTCTATAAATATTCATTGGTCAGTGAAATAGTAAAATGTGAATAATGAATCTATCTACAAATACCAAAAACTAGCTATTTTTAAAGAAAAAAAATTTTTCATTCTTTCAAATATTTACTAGCTGATTATGGATGTGAAATATATATGTGGAATATTTTTTTTAACTCGGATCAGTAATTTTTGGGTTTATCCATTACAAACTCACAAACATTTATAAAATCTCTTTTCAACACACTTGCTCATAAAGTGGCTTTATGGTCACCGCAATTAGGCACATAATGACACCCATAATCAAACTGTGACTTTTTCATTGCTATAACTCACTAGTGAGTTATAGTTTTTTTTTTTTTTTTTTATTGGTTGAGTTTATGGAATTGTATGTACTTGCGTTGAGTTGCTTTGTTCTTATTAAAAAAGTTTTAATTTAAAAAAAAGATCGTGTTCAATAGAACAAACAAATTAATGTTCCTTTTACTTGCTTATTTCATGCAACTTCTTATTTAAATAGATAATTTTAAATAAAACTTTCACTCAAGTATACGAGTAACTTTTGTTTTCTCCGTAATAAAAGAAAACTTTAAATTCCCCATTTTGTACGTGGCAGAATAGGCGCAAATCTTATGCGCGAAAAAAAAAACTTATCTCTTTAGTCTGTGGCCGATCGCAATGCGCGCGCATAGGAAAACTGATTAATTGTTCCCGCCCGAAACATTTTTTACAACTCGTTTTCACTGTTGAAATTAAAGTTATTTGTTAATTAAAATGTCTACAAGTACTAGTTACGAAGAAAATGATTTATGTTGTACACCGCCCGATATCAGATGTGAAGCCCTTAACGTTGTAGAAAGTTTATTACCTGAAAACTCCAAGGAAAAATATCTATTAGCGTACCTACCAAAATTTCATAAAATGGCAAAACAGCAAGAATACGCGTTCTTTTTCAGAAAATGTGTTCATGGCGTACTTTAAAGAATTATCTTCTAAGTACAAACCTAGATCTTTGTGGTGTTTATACTTAATGTTAAAAAATACAGTCCGAACAAAGAATGGAGTGGACTTAAAAACATACTCTAATTTGTAAGCTGACGATATTGAAAAAATTATTAAAGATTCCTACTGACGAAACACCAAGTACATACAATGATTGGATTTCACCTACCTACACGAATAATGAGCCATCTCAAATTACAATAGAACATGAAGTATTTCAATAAATAATCTATCTATTGAGACCGCTATGTCATCAAAAACAGTAAATTATAATTTTACTAACTGCATATTTACTAATTGTGTCTCTAAATTTTTTATCTACTAAATAAAATGAGTTTTTATTGTTATTTTATTCACAAGTGTGTTGAAAAACGTCGTATGATACACGTGTGTATTGATGATTACCGTCCTTGGCTCTCTTAAGACCCTCGCCTACGGCTCGGGTCTCAATGGCGCCGCGGCGGTAATCACCAACGTTACACACTAGTACCATAATGTACTATTATAACATTAGTCTAGAGTACATTTCAACCTAAAATATAATAATATTGCAAAAAATACGTAAATGAAGTCGTAAAAAGTATTACTTACTAATAGTTTAGATGCTATACGGATAAGTAACAGTTAAGTCCTTAAGGGGCTACCTGAATTTTCCGGGGTCCAGTGGCGCCCTCATTTAAAATAAATCATTTAGAAAGAATCGGTGATATTACCGTTTCCTTTCCAATGATTTATTTCAAATGAGGGCGCCACTGGACCTCGGAAAATTTGGGTATGGCCTTAAAGTCATAATCTAAGTAATAACTAGTCGGAAAAACGACATGACAAAAGCATTAGGTAAATAACAAACCAATTTGTGTCCTGACAAGATCAACAAAGTGCCGCTCACCTACGTCGAATGTCCGCCGCAAGCCTACTTTACTCTAATAAACTTTAGAGTTCGTTAGTGGACGCACTTTCAACTTCCAAACAGTATCCTACCAACTCCTACAACTCTTTATAGTATTAGGTGATAACTCCTAGGACAGTGCTGGACTTCTAATGGATCGCCTCTATGCTTAGAACGAGCAACTTTTATGGATAAGTAGAATCGAGTTAGCGTCGACTCCAAAATAGCGCTTAAGTTGGCCGTTAGTTTTGCTTTTGTTACAGGACAATAGCGAACGAGGTTAATTTGTCACCGTTAAATATATTTTAGTTAGGAATTTAAAGGAAAACAAGGAATAAATAGAGTTAAAGTGTTAGTGCAGCGCGACGAAAGAGACAGTCCGCCGATTGTTTTATTTTTTGCTGCCGGTTTAATTTTGGTGACAAAAACGAAAATAAAGAGAATACAGATTTAGACTATATAGGTAATTTTAATTTGAAAACGTCAGGAATCCACCTTTTTACGCGCAAAAGTGAGTTGCATGGTTACTCAACTTCTTTGTCCTAAGAAGACAAGACATATGACGACATGTTTATATTATTAGTTGAGTTTATGGAATTGTATGTACTTGCGTTGAGTTGCTTTGTTCTTATTAAAAAAGTTTTAATTTAAAAAAAAGATCGTGTTCAATAGAACAAACAAATTAATGTTCCTTTTACTTGCTTATTTCATGCAACTTCTTATTTAAATAGATAATTTTAAATAAAACTTTCACTCAAGTATAACTTTTGTTTTCTCCGTAATAAAAGAAAACTTTAAATTCCCCATTTTGTACGTGGCAGAATAGGCGCAAATCTTATGCGCGAAAAAAAAAACTTATCTCTTTAGTCTGTGGCCGATCGCAATGCGCGCGCATAGGAAAACTGATTAATTGTTCCCGCCCGAAACATTTTTTACAACTCGTTTTCACTGTTGAAATTAAAGTTATTTGTTAATTAAAATGTCTACAAGTACTAGTTACGAAGAAAATGATTTATGTTGTACACCGCCCGATATCAGATGTGAAGCCCTTAACGTTGTAGAAAGTTTATTACCTGAAAACTCCAAGGAAAAATATCTATTAGCGTACCTACCAAAATTTCATAAAATGGCAAAACAGCAAGAATACGCGTTCTTTTTCAGAAAATGTGTTCATGGCGTACTTTAAAGAATTATCTTCTAAGTACAAACCTAGATCTTTGTGGTGTTTATACTTAATGTTAAAAAATACAGTCCGAACAAAGAATGGAGTGGACTTAAAAACATACTCTAATTTGTAAGCTGACGATATTGAAAAAATTATTAAAGATTCCTACTGACGAAACACCAAGTACATACAATGATTGGATTTCACCTACCTACACGAATAATGAGCCATCTCAAATTACAATAGAACATGAAGTATTTCAATAAATAATCTATCTATTGAGACCGCTATGTCATCAAAAACAGTAAATTATAATTTTACTAACTGCATATTTACTAATTGTGTCTCTAAATTTTTTATCTACTAAATAAAATGAGTTTTTATTGTTATTTTATTCACAAGTGTGTTGAAAAACGTCGTATGATACACGTGTGTATTGATGATTACCGTCCTTGGCTCTCTTAAGACCCTCGCCTACGGCTCGGGTCTCAATGGCGCCGCGGCGGTAATCACCAACGTTACACACTAGTACCATAATGTACTATTATAACATTAGTCTAGAGTACATTTCAACCTAAAATATAATAATATTGCAAAAAATACGTAAATGAAGTCGTAAAAAGTATTACTTACTAATAGTTTAGATGCTATACGGATAAGTAACAGTTAAGTCCTTAAGGGGCTACCTGAATTTTCCGGGGTCCAGTGGCGCCCTCATTTAAAATAAATCATTTAGAAAGAATCGGTGATATTACCGTTTCCTTTCCAATGATTTATTTCAAATGAGGGCGCCACTGGACCTCGGAAAATTTGGGTATGGCCTTAAAGTCATAATCTAAGTAATA
Source organism: Acrobasis consociella (assembly GCA_963555685.1). NCBI lineage: Eukaryota > Metazoa > Arthropoda > Insecta > Lepidoptera > Pyralidae > Acrobasis > Acrobasis consociella. Next base: position 5,795,831 of record OY743118.1, read on the forward strand.
ACTAGTCGGAAAAACGACATGACAAAAGCATTAGGTAAATAACAAACCAATTTGTGTCCTGACAAGATCAACAAAGTGCCGCTCACCTACGTCGAATGTCCGCCGCAAGCCTACTTTACTCTAATAAACTTTAGAGTTCGTTAGTGGACGCACTTTCAACTTCCAAACAGTATCCTACCAACTCCTACAACTCTTTATAGTATTAGGTGATAACTCCTAGGACAGTGCTGGACTTCTAATGGATCGCCTCTATGCTTAGAACGAGCAACTTTTATGGATAAGTAGAATCGAGTTAGCGTCGACTCCAAAATAGCGCTTAAGTTGGCCGTTAGTTTTGCTTTTGTTACAGGACAATAGCGAACGAGGTTAATTTGTCACCGTTAAATATATTTTAGTTAGGAATTTAAAGGAAAACAAGGAATAAATAGAGTTAAAGTGTTAGTGCAGCGCGACGAAAGAGACAGTCCGCCGATTGTTTTATTTTTTGCTGCCGGTTTAATTTTGGTGACAAAAACGAAAATAAAGAGAATACAGATTTAGACTATATAGGTAATTTTAATTTGAAAACGTCAGGAATCCACCTTTTTACGCGCAAAAGTGAGTTGCATGGTTACTCAACTTCTTTGTCCTAAGAAGACAAGGCATATGACGACATGTTTATATTTCCTGTATTAAATTTTTAAACTTTATCGACAACTTTGAGTCTTAGAACTACTGATTCGTGGTACTATTTGTTAATGTTTGTACAAGTACCGAACTGCCATAGTTCCTTGTCGCGGGTTGCGGTGAAGAGAGTAAATCCACATGAATCGTACAGTGGTTTTTAATTTTTAAGGTAAGTGTTCATAAAACTTTTATTTTGCAGTAAGGAACTTCATTCCCACCGGGTGTACCCATCCCCTTGTTTTATGTTACGATGATGAAATCATTGATCCTCCTTCAATTGGGCAATAAAAAACCATATGTATAAATTGAAAGTTAGATATATAGGTACTTAGTAAAGCAGCGAGTCAATCTCCATCGTCTTGTGAAGAGACTTGACAGAGTCTGGCGACATCTTGATAGGAGGGTGGGGGAAGCCATGGGGCCAGAAATGGCGCTTCCTGCGCTACTTGCGGGACCAGATTTTCTTTTTCATATAGCAATGATTATACGATAAGAGAGGTGAGTTTAAGGTACATACTTGGCGAATCAGCGAGTAGGTCCCCATCGTCTTGCGAAGGAGACTTGACAGAGCCTGGCGACATCTTGATAGGAGGGTGGGGGAAGCCATGGGGCCAGAAATGGCGCTTCCTGCGCTACTTGCGGGACCAGATTTTCTTTTTGACATAGCAGTGGTTATACGATAAGAGAAGAGTTTAAGGTACATACTTGGCGAATTAGCGAGTAGGTCCCCATCGTCTTGCGAAGGAGACTTGACAGAGCCTGGCGACATCTTGATAGGAGGGTGGGGGAAGCCATGGGGCCAGAAATGGCGCTTCCTGCGCTACTTGCGGGACCAGATTTTCCTTTTCATATAGCAGTGGTTATACGATAAGAGAGGTGAGTTTAAGGTACATACTTGGCGAATCAGCGAGTAGGTCCCTATCGTCTTGCGATGGAGACTCGACAGAGCCTGGCAACATCTTGATAGGAGGGTGGGGCGATGCCATCGGGCCAGAGCTGTTATTACCTGCGCTGCTTGCGGGACCAGTTTTTGTTTTTGATATAGCAGTGGTTATACGATAAGAGAGGTGAGTTTAAGGTACATACTTGGCGAATCAGCGAGTAGGTCCCCATCGTCTTGCGAAGGAGACTTGACAGAGCCTGGCGACATCTTGATAGGAGGGTGGGGCGATGCCATCGGGCCAGAGCTGTTATTACCTGCGCTGCTTGCGGGACCAGTTTTTGTTTTTGATATAGCAGTGGTTATACGATGAGAGAGGTGAGTTTAAGGTACATACTTGGCGAATCAGCGAGTAGGTCCCCGTCGTCTTGCGAAGGAGACTTGACAGAGCCTGGCGACATCTTGATAGGAGGGTGGGGCGATGCCATGGGGCCAGAGCTGGCGCTCCCCGCGCTGCTTGCGGGACCAGCGTTCGCGTTGCCATGCGACGTCGTGATGGTGATTTCGCCATTTGTGGACGCCATCCTGGGAGGAAAAAAGAAAGAATTTATTGGCTATCATCGTAAGCCTGTTGAGGAGGTATATGTGCCAAATTTTAACGATTTAGTTAATAAGTATAAAGTATGCTCTAAATATTAAGTGATATTGTTGTTATAGTGGATTTTTATAAGAGTTTAGTGATAAGCTTTAATATCATCATCATTATCAGGTCTTTTTGTCTCCACTGCAGGAGCACGAGCCTCTCTGTACTACCACAGTCATACTTGGCCAGCTAGACGCTTTGGCCTACGCTCTTCAAGTTGGCCAGACGGGTTGGAGAGGTCTCATTGATGTTTATAAGCTTTGTTTAGCTTGTATTTCCTAAGTCGCCTTCTACGACATCCACGGAAAGACTTGAAGTGGTTCTATTCTACTCTGCCGGAAACCACATGGCAAGGGAAATAATATGTGGAATCCTACCTATTGTTTATATGTTTGCCAATTTCAAACCGATTAAGTTGGTACGAGCTGATTGTGATTGTGAAATATGTTATGTTGTTGTAACAGTAAAACTTTTTTTAAGAGTTCAAGGATAATAATTTATATATTTTAAAAATATTTTGCGGTTTATTTCCTAGTAAAACATTTTGTATTCGACGCATAAATAAATTAAGAAACACTAAAATATCCTTTTTATTTTGATTCGGATTTCCATTATAGCTTTTTTCAAATTTCTAATTAAAAACGGCTGTGTTTAACAAATTATAATAAAACTTAGGCAAAAAGCCTTAAACTCACATACAAAATATTTTTTCTAAACTAAAAACCGACTTCACCCCCAAACTACACAACCGATTTCGAAAAAAACTATTGGACAACGTCTAAGGTGCATTCTTTCAAACAAAAAAAAAAAAAATGAAAATCGGTCTACAAATCACGGAGAAATTGGTGAACTGAACTTACAAAAAAAAAATTATACAGTCGAACATAGAACCTCCTCCTTTACTTAAAGTCGGCTAAAAAGGTTTGTACAATATGTACTCTCTTTACAATTAAACTGTAAAAAAACCGTTGCATTTAAAAATTCCCAGCATCACGCGACAATAGTGTTGCGTCTACAAGTGGCCCGCACGACCAAATGAGGTGCGCGCTTCATTTACCGCCGGCATTAGTGTAATTGCAGCTAATTAGGGCTCATCCGTTGCATCGCAACAAACGCACACACACGCCGCTTTATTACACGGTACACGGTAACAGATGCTGCGACGTTGATTTAAAAGATTTGTTAGTGTTACGTTTACATGGGAAATTTCATACGTAATTTGGCAATGAACAAATTACTTTTTGTTTCTTTTGCTCTTGATTTTTACAAAACACAATCTTAAATTGAGTAAAGTATATCTATTATTAAACCTTTTTAGACTTATTTTCAAAAAAATATATATTTGAGGATAGAATGAACTAAAGGATATAAGTATTTTTTGTTGATGATGTTTAACATTTCTCTAAACTTTCAAAGTCTAATTCAACTAATCATCAATGAAATGATACTAATTTTAGCCATTTCCGGCTGGATAAGAAAGTAGAAGTAGTTTTTCATTGCGTAGTTGGTATTATAGTGATACCATTGTGTTACAAAGAGTTATAAAAGTATCTGCAACAAAAAATATATCGTCGGAACTACCTAATAAAAATAAATAAGATCTCATAAAATCGCTCGCTTTGATACAAAACTTTAACTAAGTAACTACGCTTAACAAAGTAAAACAAAATTCTTTGTAAAAATGTAGTTACGTACTGCATATCACACCAATAAATTAATGCAACGATTAATTTACATGTTAATTTACGTTATGTAGTAATAAGTGCCCGCATTATAATGCACGGTTATTTAGCGAACGAGCAATGATACGCATACAAACAAGAACATATGCACACACACACTAATAAAAAGTAATTATTGTTTTTAGGGTTCCTTATACAAGGGTGATAACGGGAGCCAATAAATATGGATCTGATGTCTGTCAGTCTGTCATGGGATGTGCCTTTAGAACCGTAATAGATAGTCAATTGAGATTTTTTTTAATAAACTATCCTCTGTAATATTTTTAAAAAGAAATTAAGAATAATGAAATTTTTTAAGAAAATCTATACTAGAAATGTGATTCCTAACTTGTTCTTTAGAGTTGTCAGAGAGCTCTCTTTCCATCACACAAATTTTCCCGCCTTCAAAAGTGAAGGCAAAGACAATGATTGCTTTGCAAAAAATAAAATCAAATAAAGTGGGTTATACAAATAAAGTAAACACAAATGAATTCAAATACAATGTTTTATATCACCGTACAATATTTAAAACATTCTATTATACCATACATTGTTGATATGAAACTCCTCTCTAAGAGCTCGACTCGCACTTAGCCTATGGTTTTATACAGATATATTCGGCACTATATGTGCTTTATAATTAGTTGACTAATTCGTTGATAAAAAACATAAGTATTCAGTTTATTTGGCATATCGCCCGTAGAAGTTGGGATATTATTGGAACGAAGTTCCTTATCGCGCGTTGCGAAAGGAGGTTAGACGGAAAAAAATAAGACCAAAAGTTGTAACGACACTTTTTGCTATAGTTGTAAGCCGTGCGGCGTGCGCGTGTTTCTATGTCTGTCTCTCTCTCTCCTAATTAATCGAAAGGAACTTCGTTCCATCCGGGTGTCCCTTGACACCTCTCAAGTATTTTTCTTGAAATCTTTCTATGAAAGGTAATAAGTTTGCAAAATTAATTTCATATTACCTTATGTCCTTTAGAGCTGTCATTTCTGTACGACCTTAAAGGGCTCACTTAAATATGTAAAATTTACTGTGGTAGGTTTAAATCAATAAAAATATAAAAATGCTTGATTCATTTATCTAATCTTTATCTTCTTCATTACAAGAAATTAGTAAGATAAATTATTTTACATATTTAAAAATAAGAAAGTTGAGTACTTGTTACAAATTTAATCTAAAAAATCTTTCTAAGATAAGAGAAGATAAAAACACAGCTTTATGAAGTAAATAAAGAAGAATAACTGAATAATGAATAAGGTGTCGTACCATCGTAACAATGAGAAAAGGCTGGCTTAAGACAGACAAGAATTCCATCTAGAAGATGAGTTCTATCTTATTTTTTCAATACCCAATAGGGTTCATATTGTACTTAAGAACAATGGTAATATTAGTAGACTGAACTGATGTATGGTATGAATGCAATAAAAGAATTTGATTGAAGAATGGAAGGAACTATATCGACAAGAGCAGATGCGTCGCTGTTAAATTTAAATAGGATCACATCTAGTGTTCTCTCATAGTTTTAGATCAAAAAATATGTAAGTTTTTAGCCATTTTAAATTAAGTACAATGCTATATCTATTAAGTATATCAACTGTATGTGAAATAAAAAGCTGTTAATTTTATACCCTTAACCGACAAATATAAGACAATAGACTCGATATATACGATAGAATCTTTAAGAATAAAATGGTGTCTGGACTGGAAAAAAACTCGATGTTATTTATTAATTAATTTAATCTTTATTGTCGTCTCTCAACGTTTTTCAATCAAAAACAGTTGAAAAATAGAATTCCGCTCATTCATTTTTATAGAATATTCCATTTCAAATAATTTTATAACTATACTTTAATTTGTTTTCGTAAATATAAAAGCTCATATGAGTTGTGATTATGAGTAATTATTTTTATGATTTCGTATAATAAAAGTTAAATGTCAACTTTACATGTACAGCTGTTGATCAAGGATTTATATTAGTCTGAGTTCAGTAATTATTTCAGACCAAGTTTAACATAATAATTGTATGCACATAAAATTCGTATGTAGTAAATTATTACGAATGAAGTATAATACGCCCTGAGGTATGATTAAAATAAATGAGCCTTCTTTTATTGAAGTCTATAATTGGTTTTTAATAAACTTAAGACAACATCGTAAAGAATTATTCAAGGTGGCTTGACAGCCTATGGTTTGGTGCTTTCATAAAAGCAGAGCAATTAGGGTTATTAAAGAGTGCCCTTTTCGTTGAATAATTTAATTAGTATGTATTATATTTTGTGATGCAGACTATTTGCAGTTCAATTAATGCTTTCTAAGGTATTATTAAGTTATGTAACTCAAAAAAGACAAGCTTTTGATCTAGGTCTGTGCTTTTGCTAATAACAAGTTTATAATCATCGTCGTCATCAGGTTTTTTTTAGTCTACACTGCAGGAGCATAATCCTTTTTGTACTATTATTGTACTACTTGGCTAGAAAACCCAGAGGATTAAGCCTACACCCTCTACGCTGGCCTGACGGGTTGGAGAGTTAATATTAGTATAATGTAGTGCACTCAGAAATCATCCTCGCGTTCAGCACGTAATTCGAGTATTATTTCCGGAGCTAACATTTGCAAACGCGTATCGTAAAACATACTGCTGTTCAACCCGGCCGCGCTCTGAATAGATGGATGATTTCATAAGACGCTGCTGAGAACAAACGCCGAAAGAAACTCATTTTCACAGTATTTTTACAACAAGGACCGTATATGACGAAGAAATTTTTAATACCATAGTGTAGGGGTTTAAAAAGAATGGCTAAATGCTTGTATGTTATAAAAGATAGATTGAGAAATCGTTTATCTGTGGAAACTGCACACACACTCACACAAGGAAATACACGAATATGATGTGTGTATGTATGCTGCAGTATTACAAAAAGATTGTATAGGCTCAGCGAAAACATTGATTATAGAGCAATGCGCTGATTTTCAGCTTAACCTTGAGGTGCAGGTGCGATCAGTTGTGAAGATTGTTAAAAAACGTATTAAAACTAAATAAACGTACAAATCCCTACATGTAATTTTAGGCCTAACGCAGACGATATACTATGATATCCGTGACGCACTTTTTAGTCTGTGATCACGACGCACAAAAAGTCCGGCGCGCGTCGTGTGCTTTACTGCGTATGATTCCATGGGTTCTATTTTCACAGACTAAAAAGTGCGGCACGGCTTAGTCTGTCGTCTGCGTCTGCCTTAATCGCATTTTACTTAAGGGTCCTCCCCGCGCTAACGACCTTGAAAACACAAAAAAAAAAATTTCTCTTTCTGTAAGTGAGATTATCAGAAACCCTCGTACAACTTTTTAGCTAGTATCCTTAAGTTTCATTAGAACCTCGAAAATCATTGAAATAAAATACCCTGAATTTTCCTTTGCAAAAAATACTAAAAACGGCCATTTTTGACTCTTTTTGTAAAGGTTTCTAAACCGGATAGTATTTCAATGACTTTCGAGGTTCTAATGAAATTTCAGGATACTAGCTAAAAAGTTGTACGAGGGTTTCTAATAATCTCACTTACAGAAAGAGAAATTAATTTTTTTGTGTTTTCAAGGTCGCTAGCGCAAGGAGGAGCCTTAAGCTAAGAAATCAGGTCGCACCTGGACTAGAGCAGCTTAGGATCAGATGGGTGGCGTCTACGAAGAGACGCGTATGCTCAGCAGTGGGAGGAAGACGAGCTGATAGTGATGATGATAATATCATATTAAATCTTGGAGGAGGCCTATGTCCAGCAGTGAACTACCTGTAGCTGATATGATGATAATATTATATCAACCATTTCCACAACATTCAAGCCACATATCACATTAATAATAGTAACGTTCATGTCACCAAATGTATTATTTACTAAGTAACAAACTGACATTATTTCTCTATTACGTGTCCAGTAATTACAACAAAAATAAAGTCGTCACTATACAAAAGTAAAGAATACGACCGTTAATTCAAACCCCCTACTTATCGTAGGCAAGCAATTTTAGTAATGAGTTAGATCTCTATCTTCCATTTGGCTTTACCTCATAATTTCACGATTTACAATTTTAATGTAACTATAATAGACACAATGATATACAATATTTATCTAGATTGAAGGCTAGAAATGAGGTATAAACTAAATAATGGACGCGAGAATTAATGCTTCAGCCTAGTAATTATAAGGTCGCATTAAGTTAATGTCTTTGATGTACATATAAGCACACACACATACACGCGTAATAGATGTACCAGAATAAGGAAAGTGCAGAAGAACGGATTTGTTTTATCAATGTGATAGTTTATTGCATTTTGGATGTTTATCTATAGATGTATTTGTTCTAACATATAGTATCGTTGAGTGGTTTTCCATAACAAAGTCTCAAACTTACTTTGGGGCTAGCTCAATCAGTGTAATTTGTCCCTAAAGTCAAAGTCAAAGTCAAAATCATTTATTTATCTCTGGATATTTGTATCACTTGATAATTGTCATTGTTTTTTCTTTTGATTTCTTATAAGGTTGGTCATGTTGACGTCAGATCATTTACTTATAGATAAGTTTACTGCCGGTTCCTAAGCGCAAGTACAGAAGAAACGGTAATAAACTGTACTGCAGCATTTTCTCCAAAAACGTCAACTATAACTCCATAAACGTCCCTATATATTTATTTATTTAGAGCGCGCTGTGCCACTGAATGTGTCGTTGGTCTTTCAACTCTATAAGTATTGTATATATAGTTATAGTCTTTAAACACTACATTCTGCCGACTGTCCAAAGCAAGCAAAAAATTTATAGTGCCAACGAAATCTTGTAAGAGTGCAAGTTTTGAAGTTTCTTGCTTGTTACGTGCAATTTAATTTCAGCGGTAAAATATTTGCATGGTTAACGTTTAGACAAAGCAAGTCATCTATTGCTCCAATTTAATTGTATGCAGCAGGCTAGATTCTTGCATTGTGTAAATTGACTTTTATTAATGTCAATTTTATAAGTACAATTCTCTTCTCGATTAAAATAATTATAAAAGTAAAAATTGGCAGTTCCAAATGCCTATTTAATTAAATTAGAGTTAACAGTGGCAAAGAGTAAAAATAAAAATGTAGAAACAAAAATTTCGTACATTCATGTGAGAGAAAAATTATGTAGTTGTTCGTCATATAAACTTCAAAAGCCACACACGTTGAGGATTAATATCTGTACCTTTTTTATTTAGTGTACGTACAGACGGCATCACAAGTTTTGATCTCGAATTAAAATGAATCACGTTCTTTGTTAGAAATATGTTACTGTTGTCGTAATTAACATTTGTGGAAATATTACAGCGATATGAATTTATGTAAATTATGATGTAAGTCATTATTTAAAATTAACTTCTTAGTTTTAACTAAAATAGAGATTGTTTGCTTTGTACATATTTATTGTTTTTGCCAGACACGATTCATTATTTTGTTGTGTAGTAAAACCAATTTTTTGGTTGTGCATTTTTCGAATAAATCTACGCTGGATGGAAAGATTTTTATTGCATAAAAAATTGCTTTACTGAGCATTTTATGAAATAGATTTAATTATTATTTTTGTTTGAATAGAAATACAAACTCTGTAAAAATCCCAACTGAACCTGTGTTTTAGACATACAATATCAATCATGCAATAAAATATACAACGTAACTCAAAATGTCACTACATATTTTTTTTAAACTAAACACCGACTTCTCCCTCAAACTATTCAACCGATTTTGATAAAATTTCTATGGGACTTAATGCATAAAACCCATAGAATACTTATAGCTTGATAGCGGCATAATAGAGGTGGAGAAGAGAATCTTCCTATAATCATGGTCTGTAACTGTTTTAACTCACACGCGAAAAGAGCATAAACACAAAATGCATAAAGCCAAGCCAGCAGATATTCCAAAGCGACACACGTATTTACTTATCAGCAATTCCTAGCGGTTTAGTATATAGGATGTATAGGGGATTTTTATGGAAACTACTACTTTAGGGATGAGGGTTAATTAAACGAAAGTGTGCGCGTGAGAGAACTGCGGCCGAACAGGAAAACATATTACAATACACATAGATAGGTATACGATTGAGTACACTTAGGTACAGTGTGTCCCTACAAGTACTTAAGACCCAAATAATGCTTATAGCATGATAGAGACATAGGTGGAGAAGAAAATGTACCTGTGACCATAGTCTGTGATTGTTTTAAGTCACACGTGCAAAGAGCATAAACACAAAATGCATTAGAGCCAAGCCAAAGGGCCAGATTTGGAGGTCTGGAGGCCCTAGGGCAACGAAGGAACGGAGCCTCTTAATTATATTCCGAATAAAAGGATCAATTTTCCTATTTGCTTTTGTGAAGGACCCTCTTTAGTGGAGGCCCCAGGGCAGTAGCCCAGTATAGTCTCTCAAATCGGGCCCTGCTAAGCAAGCAGGTATTCCAAAGCAATACGCGTATCTATTTTTCTTCATACTTGGCAATTTAGTGCATAAGACCCAAAGATACCGACATAATATATAAGTGGAGAAGAAAATTAACCAGTGACTTAGTTACTTGCACATTTAAAATACGTACAAGAAGCATAAACACAAAATGCATAAGAACAAGCCAGGAGATTATTCCAAGGCGATATCGAGTATCTATTTATCACCATTACTTAGCGGTTTAGTGCAGAAGACCCAAAGACACCGACACATAGGTGGAGAGGAGAATCAACCAGATGCCATGGTAACTTACTTGCACTAAACTACGTACAATAAGCATCAACACAAAATGCATTAGAGCAAGCCATTATTCCAAGGTGATATCGCGTATCTATTTACCATAATTACTTGGCAGTTTAGTGTATCACCCAAGAAATACTTATAGCGTACTAGTAACATTTAGGTGGAGAAGAGAATCAACCTGTGACCATGGTAACTTGCACTAAAATACATGCAAGAAGCATAAACACGAAATGCATTAAAGCCAAACTAACACATATTCCAAAGCGATACACGTGTCGTCTCCGACTTATAGTAAAAAGTGGAATTAATGCTGTGACTATTGCAATTTTACATCACCTAGATGAAAACACGTGCAAAAGGCATAAAAACGAAATGCATTAGAGCCAAGCCAGCAGATATTCTAAAGCTATACGCGTATCATCTCCGACTGATAGGTAAAAATGGGAATAATGCTGTGACTATCGCCGTTTCAGCTCATTTACACTTAAACACGTGCAAAAAGCATAAACACAAAATGCATTAGAGCCAAGCCAGCAGATATTCCGAGGCTATACGCGTATCATCTCCGACTTATAGGTAATAATAGGAATAATGCTGTGACTTTTGCCGTTTCAGATCATTTACACTAAAACACGTGCAAAAGGCATAAACACAAAATGCATTAGAGCCAAGCCAGCAGATATTCCAAGGCGATATGGCGTATCTATTTATCACCATTACTTGGCGGATTAGACGCGTCGCGGGTGCAAAGGTAATTATAGACGTTAGAATACTTAATGCTGGGGGGACGTGGACCGCTTATGTTGTAGACGAGACAAACGAGGCAACGTGATAGCAATAATATAGCAGATTACGAGTTACTAAAAGCCGTTTGGGTTTTGGACTAGAATAGGACCATTCTTTCTCTTCCTATTGAAGTCCGTTACGGGAAGAGATGGAGTGTCCTATTCGTAAGAGGCGACTAGTACTTAAACCTGACACCCATACCACAAGGAAACCTACTGCGAGAATCAGCGCAACACAACATTGTAAAATAGACAAAAAAAAGAAGCACAAACATCTCGCACTACAACTGCACTCAAGAAAGTAGACGTCGACCGCCGACCAGTTTTGAAACTTTTCGCACAAATGCATTTTCAAATTCGGTTGACAGTAATTAGAATCATGTTATAAGGGAGATGCAGCATCATCATGTGCCATACTTGGCCAGAACAGCCAGATGACTTTCCCCACACGCTCTCGCTGGCTAGATGGGTTGGAGAGGTCTCATTTATGTTTATAAGCTTAGATTAGCTTGTATTTCCTGAGTCCCCTTTTACGACATCCATTGGAGGATTTGGAGTGGCCCTATTCTACTCTGCGCGAAACAGCACGGCAAAGATGCAGCAACCCTCTATCATTCAAAAAGTACGTTTTGGATCTTATGGCCCTAGACTGTATCTAAACCGTAAGGAATCAAGGCGTAATTACATACATACATACTATAACGTATTTATCCCTCACTGGGTAGACAGGGCCCTTTGAGTCTTGCAGCTCTAAGCAGACAGAGCCCAAAACCGCAAGACATGTACGTCACTATTAGCGTGATGTTGGGCGAGAAGGTTGAAAATTGAATCAAGATAGTGATGGGTTGTTTACCGCATCGCCTATTTAAATGATTAGCATTTTCTCCCAGTCCCGATCTTCGCGGAAAAAGAAGCAGCTGGTACATTCGAAGCTTTTTCTTTTCTCCAATAAGTATGTATTAGATACAGGTAAAAAAGTAGTTTTTACCAAACAATTTTCAAAGCGGTATTCGTTATCTACGAGTAGTGTTGTCAATGGCTCATCTAATTATATGGGCGATTTAGCCGACTGTCTTGGAACATTAGTGTGCTGTATCTGAATAAGGTTACGATTGTAAATTTAGTTTTCCGGTTTCCGAACTGGTGTGTATTGTGAGAAAACGAGTACAATCCATTTATCGTTATATTGCCTTTTATTGACTCAGTATAAATTTAATTAGCTTGTATTAATAATTAGGGGTGTCGCAAGTGGTTTCTTTTATTGGAACGAAGTTTCTTATCACGCGTTGCGAAAGGGGGCTAGACGGAAAAAATTAAGACCAAAAGTTGTAACGACACTTTTTGCTATAGTTGTAAGCCGTGCGGCGTGCGCGTGTTTCACTGACTGTATCTTTCTCTCCTAATTAATTGAAAGGAACTTCGTTCCATCCGGGTGTTCCTTGACACCTCTCAAGTTTTTTTCATACAATGAGGGTTTTCAAAATATGGGAAACTAGATGGAAACACTGTGGAGTCAGGTCAAATAAGCTGCTGTTATAGGAGCATTTGACGGAGCAGAAGAACCTGTCAACTTATGGTCCAATCACAACTGTTGATTGGACCTGACGTCACTATGCTGCCACCTGACGTCACATATGTAGCAAAACCCTTAATACTTCTTTCATGAAGGTTCGGAAGAGAAGAAAAACGCAGAATATCTTAGCTGCTATTCTCTCCGCGCAATGTATCTAAAAGTCAAAGGTGTGCAAAGATCTTGAAGAAGAAGAATCTAACGATTCGCTAGCAACTCGTCACTTTTTTGATTCTGTTTCATAGGTTCTCTTTTTCCCATAACGTATAAAGACTTAATTCGTTTATATAAATGAAAATTTACGGCGTATTTTGGATATGTCTCTATAAAGTAAATTAATTGAAAAACAAAGTAACACCTGGTAAAACATTTTAAAACAACATCACAATGCAATAGAAATGAAATGTCATTGAAAATAATATAAATGAAATAGGTACGTCATATTAAATACACAAATCATTTAATAAACATAAATCATAACCAGAAATATTAATTAAAAACTGCGCTCAAAAATATTTATTTACATCAGTGGATATAATTTTATCTCTTCCTCGAAAATTTATAAACACAGGGGGAATTCCAACATTTTTCCGAACCCTAATCACCGAGTGTGTATTGATTAAAACAAGTAGAGCAACTTTACACACACATATATACAACCAACTCAACATACAAACGGACACACATACGAACGAGATAATGGTAAGCAGTCATAATGCGTAATTGCCTTACATTACCGTATCAAAACAAGTACTAGCTTTAAACCCAACTCAGACATCACATTTTCCTCATTATTCAATTGCAATTTAAAAAATCAATCAAAATCAATAAAAAATCAGTTCGTAATTAATTTGGCAAATGCTATATCAGCATATCAGCAGGTTCATTTTTAGGGTTCCGAAGTTGAAACAAGGCACCATTATGGTTTTGCCATGTTCGTCTGTCAAGCAATTACTTTTGACATAAAATTGACAGAAAATCAGTGCTCTTAAAATCAGTTATATACATACTCAGTACGAGTACAAAGCTATTAATAAAACAAGTACTTTTTGTATTCCCGTTATTGGTAGCATACTCACTATGATTGATTTTCCAGGATAGATATAGGATAGATTTGTTATGAATACGGCGGTTTAAATAAAACGACAACGCTCTTAACTTATGACGAAGTGATATTTTTTAAACGTGAAGTCACTAAACAAAAGATTTTCCCATACAAAAAACCGTTCGTTTTGTGACTTCACGTTTAATAATTAAATTTTTAACAAAAACAAAACAACCGACTTCAATTTTTTTCAGGAGCTTCTTCCATATCTCTAAAGTTCTTCATCGTGTTTTTACCAAATTAATATGGGACCAACTTGAAAGTAAGGGCTTTCAAATAAAAAAGAATCATCAAAATCGGTCCACGGTTGCCGAAGATATCGCGTCACATACATAAAAAAAAACATACAATCGAATTGATAACCTCCTCCTTTTTTGAAGTCGGTAAAAAAATGGCACTGCTGGCTATTTTGTTAATGCTTCGTAAATACTCTCAGACAAGTCAAGTTTTCCATCTTATTTATACTGAATTAAGATGGAAAACATCACGTGTGGCTTGCACCTCAGTTCTATTCTAGATTCCGCTAATGTTTGATTTGTCTGCAGCCGGCTCCTTTGATACGATCGCCTTGATTGTAGCACGATCTCGTACATTGCAACAGTATCATTAGAAAGAATTTTAACTTTTAAATACCTAATTAAAATTAACTTTGGCTTGCGACTTGGCGCTCTTCACTCCATGGTGTCTCAAATCAAGCATTTGTTATGAAAATTAAAGAATTTTAGCTTTTAAATACCTAATTAAAATTAACTTTGGCTCGCGACTTGGCGCTCTTCACGACATGGTGTTTAAATCAAGCATTTGTTATAAAAAAATAAAGAACTTTAGTTTTTAAATACCTAATTAAAATTAACTTTCGCTCGCGACTTGGCGTTCTTCACTCCATGGTGTCTCAAATCAAGCATTTGTTATGAAAAAGTAAAGAATTTTAGCTTTTAAATACCTAATTAAAATTAACTTTTGCTCGCAACTTGGCGCTCTTCACGCCATGGTGTCTCAAATCAAGTACTTGCTATGAAAAATTAAATAATTTTAGCTTTTAAATACCTAATTATAATTAACTTTAGCTCGCGACCTGGCGCTCTTCACTCCATGGTGTCTCAAATCAAGCATTTGTTATGAAAAGTAAAGAATTTTAGCTTTTAAATACCTAATTAAAATTAACTTTGGCTCGCGACTTGGCGCTCTTCACGACATGGTGTTTAAATCAAGCATTTGTTATAAAAAAATAAAGAAATTTAGTTTTTAAATACCTAATTAAAATTAACTTTCGCTCGCGACTTGGCGTTCTTCACTCCATGGTGTCTCAAATCAAGCATTTGTTATGAAAAAGTAAAGAATTTTAGCTTTTAAATACCTAATTAAAATTAACTTTTGCTCGCAACTTGGCGCTCTTCACGCCATGGTGTCTCAAATCAAGTACTTGTTATGAAAAAGTTAATAATTTTAGCTTTTAAATACCTAATTATAATTAACTTTAGCTCGCGACCTGGCGCTCTTCACTCCATGGTGTCTCAAATCAAGCATTTGTTATGAAAAGTAAAGAATTTTAGCTTTTAAATACCTAATTAAAATTAACTTTTGCTCGCGACTTGGCGTTCTTCACTCCATGGTGTCTCAAATCAAGCGTTTGTTAGGGAAACAAAGAATTTTAGTTCTTAAATACCGTATCAAAACTAGCTTTTGCTTGCGACTTGCGTTCTTCTCTCTATGGTTTCTCAAATCAAGCGTATGTTAGGAAAAATCACGCGGATTCTTTAACGGTCGAGTTAAGTTACTTAATAAAAAAATTCCAAACAAATGGTTTATGAAAAATTTTACGAGGAAATGGAAAAACTGTGTTTGCCATTTTGATTTTGGTCACATAGTTAGTTATTTTTAATGAGAACTTTTATCTCCCTCGGTTTTACATACTTTTCAACTAACCTTGCATACAAAAATAAAAATATAGGAATAAATAAAATAGAAAAGTTTTTACAGAATTAAAACTAAACTAGCCATGCAGTGACAAGACAATAACAAAGGCTCATTATATCATTATTTTTAATGATATATTATGTTAATGACGCGACTCCCTGATATAATTACATAAATAGCATTCACGCATCTTATATACAATTTTCTGGTGATGACAGTGCGGAAAATGATAACAAAAAAGTCGTTTGTGACGTCACTTCCTTCGGACATTTGAGCATAAATACAAATACTTATTACGTTTAAGGTCGTTTCTATTTTCGAACTATATGGTTTTGAATAAGTTTTTTTTTCGAAAGAATATATTTTTTGATACAAGTTTTTATTGTAAAAAGTGATGGTTAAGGCCATACCCAAATTTTCCGGGGTCCAGTGGCGCCGCCATTTGAAATAAATCATTTAAAAGGAAACGGAGATATCATTCAAAATTGTGTCTTGGTCAAGCCCTAGATAACCCTTAAAACTATTTTATGAACTACTGTTTATAATTTAAAGTGCGAACGTGAAGCTTTTCTACGCACATTAGCTAAAAGTGGCCGTTTTTAGCAAATGTGCGTAGAAAAGCTTCACGTTTTCTTAAGTGAGAACGTGAAGCTTTTCTACGCACATTTATTTAACGACAAAAGTATTTTTTAAACTACAAAAAGTAATTTAAAAAATACTTTGAATGGGTATCTAGAACTTGACCAAGACACAATTTTAAATGATATCTCCGTTTCCTTTTAAATGATTTATTTTAAATGGCGGCGCCACTGGACCCCGGAAAATTTGGGTATGGCCTTAAGAAAAATCAAAGAGTCTTACTCAATGAGGTTATGTTATTTTATAACTGAGTTCTGTCGAATATCACCCGGCTCATCATCAGAACAGCTTATTGACTTCATACTATTGTATTGTCATCCGGCTAACGTAAGTATGCAAAATTTCAGTTCAATCGGTTGAAGATAACTGGTTGAAAATTGAGTTGCAAGATTTAACCTAAACAAACATACATACATACATACAAGATACAGCATAAGTTAAATAAAAGCTTGTAAAATACAAATATAGATGTTAATAAAGATAAAGTTTTATCCTTTGAATTAATATTTTAATATTTTTATTAGCTTTAACAGATTTGCGTCTTTTTTGAAGAACCGTACTTATGCTATGTTCTTTTGAAAGACTTCTTTTGGTACTGATTCAGAGCCCATATTAGATGCATTTCCCTACCTCACATAAGCACATCTAATAAAGTAACCAGAAATGTGGTAAGAAGAGAAATTGCATTAACTTTAGGTGCCTTGCTATGTCCTGTCGACTGTACTGTTTAAACAGGTATGACATATGCATTGTAACTACCCACACAATAGTCATTACATACAGTTATGACTACGTAATTAACTATATAATCAGGGGACATTACCCGCGATACCATCTAGTTTTTATTGCTAATGAATTAAAAATGATAATGCATATGACGAATGCATTACTCATTCCATTAATTATCTGTGTTAGCGGGTATTACTTCAAGTGTACCTCGCTTTCACTGTGTGTTTTTCTAACAAGTTTTCTTTTTATTGTTTTTTCATATATTGTTTAGTTGAAAAACAAGAAACGTTTTAAGAAAATTTAAACGTTGTTATTCAATACTTGTCGTTTCATACAATCTTTAAAACGAGAACTTTTAGAAAGTAATGTTTTTTTTAGATAAAAGAGGATATATGTATAGGATGACATGCGTCCCTCCGCTGCCTAGTCACGTAGTCAAAGTCAAAGTCAAAGAAAAAAAAATGCAATGTAGGATAAATTTATCTCTTATTGAAGGTAATTTTTTTAAATGTTATTTTAGTGCAAAAACTAAAAACTACTAGCGTTTCGGAACGACCACTATTGGGAAGATTACGCTGAAATAAAACCCAGGTCAGTAGCCTAACTAACGTGCCCAGAAGGCTGGCAGCACTCTAGTCACCCGTGAATTCTATCTGCCTATATTGTAGATATATATACAGTACTCATGTGATGTAGGTACCTATATACGCATTTAAAATGGCTACTCCATTCTACTAAGCTTTACCACTTCCTTGATCATAAAACTATTATAATGTTCATTTAAATTTTAATTTAATTACTCATATCATTGGCGCAATGACGTGAATCAATCTGGAAATCAGATGTGCTTGGAATTACCCAGTGTTTTAATAACAGAACTTCCTTCTTTTCTTCTTTAACCGAGATTATACGAGTACTTGTCCAAAATGGTCCAAGCGTCTTCGAGAAACCGGGATACATAATATCCTGATTTCTCTCGCTTGGACCAAATCTTTTTTTGAAAAGGCGTGCTTGTCTGATATTCTCATAGAAATTTTATTAAAATCGGTTGTATAGTTTGATGTTAAAGTAGGTTTTTAGTATTGAAAAAATATTGTTGAAGTCTTATGGTAAAAGATTTATCAAATGGCGATCGCTAAAAGAACTTCCTCTTTCTTCTTATAATATCTCTAAGAAAAAACCTAAAATGTATCATCTGCTTCTCTCTTCGTGAAGATCTTAGAAGCAGATCAAAGGAATGGGCAAAAATGCGATTCATGTTAATAGATAATTCGGTTAGTACTATTTTATTCACTACGGTTGATTCCTGTTTCTATGTCCTCCCGTGGATGTCGTAGAAAACCAAAAAACATAAAAAGAAAGCTTATAAACATCAACGAGACCTCTTCAACCCAGTTGACCAGCGAGGAGAGTGCAGGCCAAAGTCCTCTGGCTGCTCTGGCCAAATATGGCTCTGGTAGTACAGAGAGGGTCGTGCTCCTGCAGTGGAGACAAAAAGACCTGATGATGGTGATGATTCCTGTTACCACCTTCTTAAGCGATAGGCCGTGACAGGGATGTGTTAACAGTAACAGGCTAGACCACCACCTATTTAGAAGGACGCCTATTCGCTTAGTCAACATTAGCATCTAAGGATTTTAAAACAGCGGGTAAAATTCTACGTTATCTGTTCGATAAAATTTTAAAAACTAAAAACAAAAAAGAAATACTACTATTAAAATATCGCGTTGCATCATTAATTACTATTGTAGTTAAATTAATGCATACGGTTATTAACGCCCGCCAAAAATAAGGTATGTTTCGAGTTTATATCCGTATGCATTAATTTAGTAAAAATTCGATAAGATGAGCTCACTAAATTTATTTGAATTATCCTTGTCCGACTATCCTTTGCAGCAAACCGAACGGTTGCGCACATTCTTTTTCACCGAACAACTGTTAGACAAAACCTTTCATCCCTTTATACCTATGAAGTAAAATCAAACCGAGGTTGCTCCAACTTAATTTCTAACAATGCAGCGCATGCTAACAAACCTATTACTAATTCACGCACACAGCGAACGCAAGAGCCATGTGTGTCTATAATTACACTTATTGTCACATAATTACCACCAACACTTGTCATTGCACCCACGCTCGTGTGGCCTTATCTTTTGATAAGGACCTAATTGTTATCGCCTTAGGGTCGTAATCCATTAAACACACCGCCGGAGCCACTTCTCGTAAATGAAAGGTTAGGTAACGCAAACAGCCAGCGATTAAAAATTTCATGACGGCTAGTGTAGTTGAGGACGCTTGCATTTCAAGATTATTAATTGTTGTTTCTTTAACGCTAAACTTTATTTTATTTATTCAAACTTTATTTACCAAAACAATATAGTACAAAAGGCGGACTTAATGTTAATAATAAAAGTTATAAACTCTATGTTTGTATCAACCCTTTTAAAGGCAAGATACTGTTTTTCATAAAAATGTGTATTTTAAATGATGACTGTTTTTATGAATTTGACATTATTTTCCACAAGGCAGTTTACTAAGCCACGTCAAAAGTTAAAAGAAATTGTACTTTTCTGTATCGTCGTCATCATCAGAGCGTATTTTCCGGCTTATATTTTACTTTAGCAATAACGCTTTATGTATTAGACAGAGCCCGGGGTCTGCTACCTAACCAAGATAATTTGACGAGGTTACTGGTTTTTACACAGAGCGACTGCCTCCGCAACCCAAAGGGTAGACTAGAACCCATCCTTGGACAGTTTTGAATGAAAGCAAGATGGCGTTCGGGATTCTCAGTTTATTACGGATTTATCTTTCTTTTCGAATAATCAGGTGATTTAAGCAAGATTTCTGTTGCTATCTGTATATACGAATAAGAGTAGGTAAAATATTGACGAAAAAACATTCCATGGTGTCAATTTACCTTTGGTTTTTAAGAATTTCTATGTTTTAGTGCTACTTATATTATTAATTCTGTGCGTACCTATATATTATTTTTTCGAAACTAATTAATATGCTATGATAGAGACGTGTGGAAAGATAAGGGGGAGGCCTTTGCCCAGCAGTGGGACACAAAACCTACAGGCTAGGAAAAAAAAAAAAATATGCCCAAGTCATAGTAATGCATAATGATATAACAGAGTTTTCTGGTGAAATAAACATTTTCCCACAACTGTTAAAATACTAAAATTCACGTACCTGTTAATATTGTTCATTCCAACAGGTCCAGAGTTATCCCTATCGTTTCTTTCTCTCGAGCCTCCAGCGAATCTTTCGAAGCTCTCTCTTTCCTTATAATGCCTTTCGGGCCTCGGCGACGACGACCGTCTACCCTGCATCTGCTGAGGCATACTGTTCTGTTGCACCGTTTGCAGAAGGTTGTGATTCCCTTGAGTCTGTTGTTGCTGCTGTTGCTGTTGTTGTTGTTGTAAAGCTTGTAACAGTTCTTGGGCGTTCGCTGCTCCGTTCGACAAAAAGTTTGGCAAACCAGGATTCAGTAATGCATTCGATAGCGTTGGATTTAGCATGTTTGGCCGAATGTTGGCGGGTTGTTGGGGGTTCGAGTTTAGGAGTTGGTGGGGCTGCGCCATCGCTTGCAGGTTGGCGAGAGACGTCGATACCACTTGCCCGTTGTTCAAGGCTAGGTTCACCATTTGGTCGTTGGAGTTCACGTGGTTTACTGGTATCGTTAGGATTGTCTGTGTTGCTATTCCTGTGTAAGAGAAAATTGATAATTTAGGAATCAGTAAGGTTAAATTAGTTGAAAATGTGATGATGATCTTTTTATGACATTGTTTAGTCACATAAAGTTATGAAAAGTAATTTATTTGAATCCCTTTATTGTAAATGGTCATATTGTCTATTATTGTCTATACTATGATTTGTTTTCACAATATCAATCTTAATAAAAATGCGGGAAGATGATGTAAAAACACTGGATGCTTTATCTAAATTAGTAACTGATAGAGTATTTACATCATCTAATAGTTATCTGAACCATAGATTTCACATTCTCATATTCAGTAAATCTATAGCTGATAACGTCGTCTAAGTTTTATTAGAAACTATTGTTAGTACACATATTAAATCAAGTTACCTTTGTTTGTTTTCAAACTTAGTTTTAATTTAAATGTTCATATTTGAAATTAATAAATTCTTATAGCGTTACCTTGCGATGTAGGTATTAGAAGCTGCGCTCCCTGAATACCCTGCACTAGCTGCCCTGATGCCAGGATGAATTGCGGCATCGGGGAAGGCATCGCTGGAGGGAGCATGTTGCTGTTGCCTACTGGGTTTGGAGACCCCATGCCTGGACAAAAAGATTTTTATGTTAACTCCTTGCGGGACTTCATAACAAACAATATGTGAATAATGCCACAAATTGATTTACGTCGAGAAGTGTTAGCACGATCGCTGCTGGTATTTCTATGACATATTTCATTGTTTTACTACGAGTATACTCGTAGTTGGCAGCGGCGTTGTTAATAATAAAAGAGCTTCGTATTGTTAACGTTCAAAATATTTTTTTTATTACTTTAACAGCCTATTTCAACCCACTACTAGACTACACCCGTCCCCTACTATGGTCCCTATATAGGGAGGATTTGCCAATGATTAAATGATTAACTGGGTTAAATGATAAAAAAAACGTTGCACAGAGAATGCTACTGCCCGTTTTGTTAAGCATTTGCCAATAATCTGCTGGTGAGGCGGGGTTAAATGATCAAAAACCGTTGCACAGAGAATGCTGCTGCCCATTTTATTAAGTCTTAAAAAGTCCTTAAATCGCTTTTCCTTGGGTGAGGATAGGGGTTGTGACAAATGGTATTCTAATCTACTATCATCATGCGGCAAATAAGTATCTATGTGCTAAAGGCATACACTACACTGCATGGAAAAGCTCACAATGATATATCACCACTCGTAGAAACAAGTCTTTAAAACTTGTGAACTTCAATGGTGATGCAAAAATGATGTCCGTAAAACCAAAAGAACTATTAAAAATTGATTGATTAAGAAAATCATATTAATGATAAATCATTTTACGTTTAAATAAAAAACCGACCATATCTTAGACTACATTTTTTAAATTGCAAACTTTTGTTCTTATTATTATCATTGGTGTATAGTGCTTCAGATTTTATAGCCCGTCTCATATTTTTGCTTTGTATTATTTAACGTAGACTGTCCTACTACTATTTAGACTTTGCAAATATATTTGCTTAAAAATAACACTTTATCCATTTTTGAGGTTTATGGTGAATATTTGATGAATTGACCATTAAGTATTTTACATGTTCATATGATAAATTTTTATTGTCATCATAAAATAAGTCATTAAAGAGACAATAAATATCAAACAGTAATTAAGTGTTGTATAATCACTGTTGGCACATGAATGTTTGCTTTGCGGGTTTGTTCCAAAGATTGCATTGACCCATCAGTCATGGTGGTAGTTAACCATTGATGAAACAATAGCGCATACGATCAACTTTCTACTTTAGTAATTAAACAATAAAATTATATTGTAATAACACCTCGGCTGTCTTCGGTTAATAAAGCTAAGATGGAAAATTACACAAAATCCATCCTCAACCGAGCAAGACTAATTTGCCGAGAACAAAACGGGCCCAACAAAAATCTAAAACATTATCTGCATGCCGTACAAGCCCGTTAAACTCGACATTAACATAACGTATTCATTTAAACCATGACATTTCACATTTTGTAACAAATGCTCTTTCCTACGGCGCATCAATTAAGAGCCGAAAAAAATGGATAATTAGCTCTATTAAGACAATAAAACTCTTAATGATACCGCAACAGTCGTAATATCCGTGCGTTCGTGAAAAAATATGTAATTATACTCATTATTTAAATAGGTTTTTTCGTCCATTACGGCGTTGCTTTAATGGGCGGGCTACGAAGCCGCTATCTTGAATTCATTAAATCGATTGGTTTCGGTAATCACCTAATTACCGATCACGTGATTCCAAAGTTAAGAGTTTTAATGCGCGAACCGTGTCTTTCTGATTATCACAATCTGTCTAATTCCCTCTAATTAGCGGCCTCTAGCAGTCTGGGTCTCTATTGTGCTAAAAATATTAATGTGGACGCGAACTGCAACTCCAATTTACATTTTCTGTAATAGGTTTCGAACGTTTGATGGCTTTTACAGTTAGATTTGCATCCGCTAAAATGGTTTTCCTGTCTATGATTTTAAATTTAAATCCGGATATTTTAATACTTTGATTTGGTGAGTTTAGGTAATGAATCCTAATGTGACAGACAGTGAGTAAAATGTAACACTTCAAAATTGGATTGTCAATTTGGGCTAAGTAAAACCAAAGTGGGAAATCGTTTTCTTTGCATTTCCTGAATGAGTATATCTAATTTGCAATACGTTTAGAACGGATACTGTTCTCTACACTCAAATTCAAAGGCTAGTTGGTAACTGAGATTGAATTTGAAGGCATCAACGTCAGGTCCTGCAGATTAGCAGCTGTGATATTTATTGTTGTATCTATTTCTACACGACTAACTGTTGCATAGCGCGACGTACCGATGGTTGATGGGGCTAAAAGGTTCTTGAATGGCGACCACGTACTGGCAAGCGAAGCGACATCCACCTACAAGGTGGTCTGGCGACCTCACTAAGGTCGCTGGAAAGCGCTGGATGCAGGCCGCTCTAGATCGGTCATTTTGGTAATCCTGAGGAGAGGCCTATGTCCAGCAGTGGACGTTATGCGGCTGAAATGATGAATGATAACTGTTGCTTCACGTTTTAAAAGTATTCTAGTAATAGTTTTTATACCTGGCATTGACGCTTAAATTCAAAGGAGAGTTGATGACGGAGTTTGAAGGCATCGACGTCAAGCCTTGCAGGTTGACTGCTAGCTGCGTCATTTGTTGCTTTATCTATTCTGTATTACTACTAAATGTTACTTCAGAGGATGGTTGTATTACCTGGCGCACTGACGCTCAAATTCAAAGGCGAGTTGATAACGGGGTTTGAAGGGATCGACGTCAAGCTCTGCAGATTGGCTGCTAGCTGCGACATTTCTTGCTGTTTCTTTTACTGTATTACTACTACACGTAATCTACACTAATATTATAAAGAGGAAAGATTTGTTTGTTTGATTGTATTGAATAGGCTCCGAAACTACTGGATCGATTTTAAAAATTCTTTCACTGTTGGATAGGTATGTTATCCCTGAGTGACATAGGCTATGTATGTACCACGGGCGAAGCCGGGATGGACTGCTAGTATTTTATAAGATGATTTTGTTACCTGGCGCACTGACGCTCAAATTCAAAGGCGAGTTGATAACGGGGTCTGAGGGCATCGACGTCAAGCCTTGCAGGTTGACTGCTAGCTGCGTCATTTGTTGCTTTATCTATTCTGTATTACTACTAAATGTTACTTCAGAGGATGGTTGTATTACCTGGCGCACTGACGCTCAAATTCAAAGGCGAGTTGATAACGGGGTTTGAAGGCATCGACGTCAAGCCTTGCAGGTTGGCTGCTAGCTGCGACATTTGTTGCGACATCTGTTGTTGCAACTGCTGTGACATCGGCGGCATGTTCTGTTGCATGTTCGCAAGGTTCTGCAGATTTTGGAACATTGACGCCACTGTGGACAAAAAGCTTTGGTCAGTTATGTTGTTTAGTTTTAAGGAATTTAGCGTTATAGATTTTTGTTTTTTACCTTACTATGTAAAAAAAAGTTGACTGATAAAATTAATACTGTCGAAAAAATCATGACTTTAAGAGATTCATAGGTGAAAACGAACGACTAACCATATTATTCATAAAAGATTACGAACAAACATTCGTAACTGAAATTAAAAATCAAATCAAAATTAAATTAATTTGGGAATCCTGTAGACGTCCTGTAGCTAATATGATGATGATGATAAAACGTTAGTAGCTAAAATAGGTTTAGCAAATATTTGTGAAATAGTCAAGGCTCTACCTAGCAAATAGGGATACTTATATGTCTAAGACTTATACTATAAATATAATAAGGCTGTCAGTACGAACTCACTGGAGCCATTCAGGTGCTGCTGCTGGGGGGAGCGGCGGGGGGAGGGGGTCCGAGGCTCGGCTATCTGCGCTCGCGCACCCCCTTCCGGCGAACTCGCGCCGCTCTCACGGTCTGACTCCGCCTGCTGACAAGAGAAAATTATATTAGAAGATTATCTACTAATAGATTCGCCCCGCGGTTTTACCCGCGGTTAAAATCTACGTGTTATTCCAGGGTGTCAGCTTCCTGAATACCAAATTTTATTAGAATTGCTTCAGCTGTTTGCGCGTGTAGAAGAACAAACACATACAAACTTTCGCTTTTATAATATTAGTGTGATTAGTGTGTAGTGTGATAATAATTTTACGTCAGTTCTTGTCATTTATGGATGTTCATAAAAACTATTGTTAATATTTTTGAGGAGCTCGTTGGCCCGGCGAGAGAGCGCATTGCTAGAGCTTTCGCAAGTGAAGTGACACCGGACGGGTCCGCACTTGGATGGGTGGCCACAAGTGGCATAAAAACTTCTTCAGCTCCTCCGTGCTTCGGAAGGCACGTATAAGCCGTTGGTCCCGGCTGTCATCATTGTATGGCAGTCGTCAAGATACGTCAGATGCCTTTAGGCAGCCTAAAAAATCTGACACCAGTGTTGGCCACTTACGCACACGAAAAACAAAAAGACAATATTTTTGGTCTTTGTTTTAAGTAGACCAAAACCCGCCGTGGCTTTGCGTCCTCTTTGACAGTCCATAATCTTACTGTTGAAATGTATGCTCTTCTATATAACGTCTGTCTATACAAAAAAAAGCAGATGGAGAATATCTATTTCCACACCTAAATATTATTCTCAATGAGTTGTTAGTATAGTGTTTGACAACTAAGAAAAAACTTGAATTAAGGTTTCCTTTTTTCAAAATTTGCAAATATATATATTTCATTATTGTAGCAAATTTTGAAAAAGGAAATCCTATTGGCCTGTAAGTATTTTATTGTGTAAATAACTTACTCAAAAATCAATTAAAGTAGGTAACAGAGTGACAAAAAAATTCTCTTTTAAGTACGTACGAGTGCGCCTAAATTTTCCTCTTGATGAAAAGCTGGTCTAAATCAGCCTGTAGTTTCTAAATTTATAGAGTACCTACGGAAAGAAACAGACGAAGTATGTTGAATCTCTGCGTAGATATACTCTGTTGGTGACTACAATTTACAATACTTTATTTTTCGTTTTCATCGTGGGAGAGATAACCCTTGTTCACCGCAGAAAAAATAAAGACCTGATTGCGTATTAGTTCTCCCATTTAACCCTTCTGGGCCAGTTAGGTAAGTTCAGAATAAATTCGTTTTTGTTACATCAGTGACTTTATTGTCAGAGTATTTCTAAAGTTATTGCTCATAGGGTCGCGCCGCGAAAGTGAAATGCACAAAGCTTTTTTTCAGGGGCTATAAGTATACGAAGTAAAAAAAATCTATGTCTATGACTATAAGTATATAATAATAAATAATATATTTATCGTAAATATTTTTTTATCACAGCTAGCGTCATGGGCACCTTCAAACCAGGTACTGTCCGAGGCGGAAATTTTAATTCTATTTAGTTTAGACATAATTTCGTTTTACTTATATTAATTTTAGAAGTTTTATATCTTTTAAAGGTGGAAAATAGAGAGATGGAGAGATAAATATATGTTTTAGATGTCTTCAACATAATATCACGCCTGTTTCCCGCAGGGGTAGGCAGAGACTATGGACCTCCACTTGCTACGATCCTGACAAACCTCTTTTGCTTCATCTAAACTCATCAATCTCTTCATACATGCCCTTCAATATGTAACGAAAATTATATTTAACTCTACCGCCGTAAATGTTCTTATATTATTTTGTTGTGATAAAATTTATAAAATCAGTAAAGTACTTATTTGTGAGAAAGTATTCGGATTTTTTTATTTTTGAGTGCCTCATCTGCAAATGCTATTTAAACCGTGTAGTGTTGTGGTTTAAACAGTTTTTTAACGCTTAGAGGTAACAGCCATTTAATCACTTGTTAAATTGATTTCTTGATTTTAAAGAACACTTAACTTAAAAACTTTTTTTTAAAAGCCTGATTTTTGTCCTACTGCTGGGCAAAGGCCTCCCCTTCTCCTCTTCATCTATCTCTATGCCGAGCAATTTGCTGTCCTCGGTGTCATCCCGCCATCTCTTCCTTGGTCTACCCCTACGTCTTCTTCCATCTGGTACCCACAAGGTGACCCTATGTTTTCTTCCATCTGGTACCCACAAGGTGACCCTATGTTTTCTTCCATCTGGTACCACAAGGTGACCCTATGTTTTCTTCCATCTGGTACCCACAAGGTGACCCTATGTTTTCTTCCATCTGGTACCACAAGCTGACCCCAAAATAAAAACATAAACATAAATATAATCAACACTGTAAAGCCGGAAAGTACAACCGAACATATTAAGATCGATTTATGGCTGGTTAATTAATTCCTTATTAATATTATTGTTTTTAACGAAAAGTGAAATAAGTAATTACTGGTATCGGTCGTAATGCAATATAAGTAGAAGGTCGTACGGATATTGTAATTAAGTGTATTTATTAAGTATTAAAGAAATTTCTGTATTATTTTATAAGTTATAGCTTATCGACTGCTGTCTTGGATATCTATATACTTATATATTATACGCAAACAACAAAAAATAAGTGAAGGGGATTTCTAAGTCATTTTTTTAATATAATGTAAATTCTGTCGAGAATAATAAATAAATAATATGTAATAAAGACAATCACACTGATTGAGCTAAGAAACCTGAACTAAGTTTAAACTTGTATAATGGGATACTAATTCAATGACACTATTATACAAATATAATATTTATACAACGTGAAAGGAAAATATACGTTATAAATCGAACTATGTGCTAGATCACTATAGTATAACGAAAATAAAATAAAACTCAAAAATGAAAAAAAAAATCGGCCTTGCCATAAAAACTTGTGCAGTTGCCCGGGAAATTTGTATGGGAATGTTTTTTTTTGTATTTTGACGGTTACTTTTTATTATTATACAGCTTGTAGTTTAATTTATTATGGGTATGATGTCCCTTCCACGTTAAATAAACACCCATAGACACAAAATATATTTTTCATAGATTTCATCTTTAAAACTTTAAAGAGTTATATAATTCACAGATTATAATATCCATTAATATTAATTAAAACAATAGCTATTAAAACAATTATAGACTTTAAGGCTTCATGCTTCAACAATTATCTATTGCTTTAAATGTCGAATAATACTTTTAATACATTTAAAATAAGTTAGTATTATATTAATTAGACCTTTTTTTTCAAAGTTGCACACACAGTATTTTTCTTTTTTCGTTATTACGCGAGTAGGTGTATATTTATTTCTATATTAATTAAGTGCTGATTAAACATTATGTATGTAGTATAAAGGCTATTACGACATTTAATGAAGTAATATATAATAATGACTTGGTTTTTAAATAACAACCTGATTAGTGCTGTTCAATAATTAATGAACAATGTCACGTGACATTTTTTTTTTTAATGAGCTGTGCGACTTCCTTGTCAGTAAGAACTTTAAATTAATTAATATTGTTAATCTACACGTCATTATACTAATTGCATTGTTTATGGTAAACACTTACTTATTATTTTGTTTTTTTTTTTTAAGTTTTGTTAATTATATAAAATTATATGTGTATCTCTTTAGAAAATCACGGGTCTTTTCATGTCGGTTCTTTGAGAAGTTTTCGTATACACGTTTACAGATCCAAAGAAATAAATTATTATTCTTTATTCAAATAATAATACTATAAAACGCATTAAATGAAATGTAATAAGATTCACAAATATTTATATAATCATTGATATATTATTAAAAAGAAAAAAGAAAAGAAAAGAAAATCTTTATTCGGCAGATAAAATCTTATGTACTAGACTAGACTTATACTTATATTATTTAGATAGTTTAATTATTATTATTAGCTATATTAATCACTTTTAATTCTGTTATCACATATTAAAATAAAAAATTAATATAAAAATGTTTCTCTACTTTGATAACTTTACCAGATTTGGTAATTACTAAAAAATTAAATTATTCGCCTAAAATATTACTTTCCTAGCTTTACGAGATTTGGTGAATGCTAAAAAATAAAACTATTCGCCTAAAATATATTTTAATTATTAAATGATAAAATGAAACGAATCATAATCTGAACTAATTAAAATATACTGCGAGAACCAATTGACTAAGTTTAATGTATATTTCAAATGAAACACTTTCGCGTTTTATAATTTATAAGTTTTACTTTAAATAAATAAATTTTATATTATTTCTCAATTAGTATCTAGTTAGATTTTTTAAATTTATTATAACTACATACTTACAAAGGATAATGTCATTCTCTCCACTTCTACGGCAAAGTTCACTTCGTTTCAATAATCACTGTCCAAATCACTCGAATATTTAATACAAAATCGCGGAATGATCAATATAACGTTGCAAGCAGTTCTTTTAAAACTTCTTTAAACTTTATAAAAGTCACCGTCGAGTATAAAAAGCGTTTTCACAAAAACACACACTTTATTCTAATACAGAGCGGAACTTGGTAAAACTTTATATCGCGTCAAAAGTTCTTTTGTACCGTAGCGGAAATATACGATAGATAACGGCGGGAAAACGGAACACTATGGATAGAGCGGTGCCA
This sequence comes from Acrobasis consociella, assembly GCA_963555685.1. NCBI lineage: Eukaryota > Metazoa > Arthropoda > Insecta > Lepidoptera > Pyralidae > Acrobasis > Acrobasis consociella. Next base: position 5,825,997 of record OY743118.1, read on the forward strand.
TATTTTTTTTTACTTATTTATAGCGGTACAACACACACAGCCGCGCGCCAAAGTTGCAGAGCGCGGAATGAAAGCGCGTCATCAGTTTAAAAAATCAACCCCTTCGGTGGTGGTTGGAAAAAATTCGCCCCCAAACGGGCGGAGGGTGGCCCTCCGAAATCCTTGCCAAAGCGATCGCCATCGGGCCGACTTGTCACTTGTCGAATAAGCATAATTAAAGTTTTCGTTCGTTTAAATCGCTCTCTTAATTAGTTCAGGATTAAGGCGGAATGACAAAAAATATTAAAAAAAAAAAAAGTTTTGTTACTTTTCGTATCTGATAATAGGTCCATATTTCTTAGTCTTTTTTGTGTTATTATTCTAAGTATGTTTAGATTTTTAATATTTTAATTTAATTACTAAGAATGACCAACGCGTATTCAGAACTTAACTTTACTTACCAACAAAGATTTAGAGATTTTTTATTCTAAAATTCTTAAGTGTTTAATTAGCGCGTTGCCTAAGGATATTGGCGTCAGTAAAATAGATGCAACAGGTCGCTCTGAAATCACCAATCGCGAATCAGATGCGTGCACGAATAGTTTTGTCATTGCATTGCATCGGGAAACGCAGCTGAGGCTGTGAGTAAAAATAGTCGGATTAAAGTAAAAAACAACTAACTTTTCGGGAGCTTTTGAATTTTATCTTTTTTGCGCGTCTATATTTAAAATGTTGCTCTTTACGAGTAGTTTATTGTTTGTTTTGGTGAAGTTGAGCGATTTGTTTCACATTTTTATGTTGTGGCTTTAAAAATGAACTCAACATTTCAACTAATATCTATGAATCAAATATCCCAAATTCCTATTACCAGGTCCCATGGTTAGGCAAAAGGTTCCCCCTTTTTGGTTCAACCCTTTTTATCTAGAGCTGATTACTTCCACTCCCTATCGAATATCGACAACTCGTCTGTTCACCTAATTTTAGGTTTTCCTCCGTCTTATTTTGACGGTACGCACATTTTATAGTTAGTTCCGATACTTGTGATTATCCCTAAAGAACGTGTAATACATGTACCTAATACCGGGATATAATACAGATTATGTCACGTTACGGAATCAAATAAATAATACGCTTTTTCATTTCTTATTTCTTATTCTTATTAATACCACCGTTTCAGCCGCTTGACTTCCACTCCAGTGTTTTTTTTTTCATTTTATTCTTCTCATTTTCTCTTCTCATTATACAGCATTTACTACGAATCTTACAACATGAACGTTAGTTGGTGTGTCATGAATATATTTGATGACAGTAGATGCCTAATAAGCATACAAAGAGAGCTTTAATTTCGTTCATTATTAAAATGGCTGTTTATTCTATTTAAAAATGGAAACCACGATTAAGATTAGATGTGGTATAATAAACTTCATTCAATGTATATTTTAAGAAAACAATATACTTTTTATATTTATGAGAACAAATGTGTTTAACTTTGGGTTTTTAACGATTTCTGAATATTTAAGTAGCCTAAAGAATTTACAATACAAATACTCTTTATTGCACCATAAACAAATGGAAATACAAAAAAAAAACAGAAAAAATGAATAAGACAGAATTATGATACAAAGGCGGACTTATCGCATAGCAATCTCTTCCAGTCAACCTTTGGGTAGAGTGAGAAGTAAATATTTAAGAAATAGGATAGAAGAATTTACCACATACATGGATGTTGTTGAAATAAATTTGATAAAAGGGGGACTTCTAATTAATTTCAGCTTTTTGAGTTTCTTTCGGCGTTTCTTCTCAGCAATGGTCATTGCGAAGCGCTGGTATCGGTATCTTTTCTTTAAATAAATTAAATCTTATTTATAATAACACGTAATTTAAATTATACTTATTGAAGTGCCTGTAAAGTTGTAATTACTGAATAAACATTTTAGTTTTAAGTTTTGTAAATACCCTTTGATTTGATTTGATCAAATTTTATTGTTCCAAAGTACAAAATACTTTGAATAGGTTATCTAGTAACATATCATTATTTGAATTGTTTTTTAGCGTCTACCATCGCGCTAAATAGCCTTTGGGCCTTGCAGCCCTGGTCTCTATCTTCTTAGAGCCGCAAGACCCAAAATGTTGTCTGCCCCACAAAACATTATCCCAGGTAAAGTTGTGTTAATTTTCAATGTCATTCAAAGATAATACACGGTCTGTTATTTTGTTTCATTTGAAGGCGAAACAGGCAATGCAAACCGTCACTATTTCTATTTCCATTTCTCTATGTCTATTATCAAGCTTAACATGGTTTTGGGTCTAATGGCCCCGAAGTCTGTCTATCGCGAAAAAGATAAAGACATGAGTCTGGTTGTAAAGGCCACCAAACACAGTTTTACATTTCAAACGCTTTTAATGATAACACCTTTTATTTTAAACCGACTTCCAAAAAGGAGGTTATCAATTCATCGCGATCTTATTTTTATGTGTGTTTATCGTTTATTCGAAGACGCCTGGACCGATTTGAAAAATTATTATTTTGTTTGAAAGGGTTCCATATAAATTTTATCAAAATCGGTTGTGTAGTTTGGGGGTTGAAAAATCATTTTCTACGGTGCCTAGCTTGTCACCGTTATGTATAATAGATATTATAAACTATCTTGATTCAGTCTGTCTCTTGATAAAAACAGCATTAAATTGTTAACATGTATGTTATAATATAATTGTTAACATATATGGTATGTTTACCATTATATAGATATATATATATATATATATATATATCTCCCATGCTGGTCTGGGAGAAATAAAAAAAAACTTAGAATGTACCAGCTGCTTCTCTTCCCACGCAGATCGTAAAAGCCGATCGAGGGAATGGGCAAAAATGTAAATCATGTTAACAGGCGATGCGGCTAGCAACCCATCACTGGATTGATTGCTTTTCCATCTTCTCGCCCACCATGACGCTAAAAGTGGCTTTTGGGTCTTGCGGCCCTGGGCTCTGCATAGAACCGCAAGACCCAAAATGCTCTGTCTGCCCCATTAGGGATAAAGACGTGATAGTATGTATGTATGTATATATATATATATATATAAAACATAGTTAAATCTGTTTTCGGTGCAATTTTGAATATTTAATTAGAATATGCAATTAGTCCAAAACTCGCTTTTTTCGGCATCACGTGTAGTTTGACTAGTAAAAAAAAGCTTACAATCTTGTAATAAAGTTAAATAAATAAATAAACAAACAGAGAGACAGACGACGGGGAAGAGACTTTGTTTTATACTAAGTACACTATGTATATTGATTGATATTAACGTCGGCTTGACTCTTACAAGTTAAATGCTTGTGAATCCTAACTCGTTTTGTCATAATAATATGACATATGGAGCCCTTCAAAGGGCGGTATATGGGAACTTTTAATTATCCACTCAAGTCAAGCAATCTAAAGTGCGGATGCTCTCACGGACGGCGAAATGTGTCAATGAAGTAATTGCTTAGTTCTATATATTCTATATATTGACTTACATATACATGGTCTCCAAGTCTTCCCGTGGATGTCGTAGAAGGCGACTTAGGATATAAGCTAAATAAAGCTTACAAACATCATAAGACCTCTCCAACCCGTCCGGTAAGCGAGGAGAATGTAGGCCAAGTCCAGAGAGGGTCGTGCTCTTTCAGTGGAGACTAAAAAGACCTGATGATGATGATGACATGGTGTTTCAGAACTGCAAATTTAGGGTTTTTAAAAATATGGAACTCCAGAATTTCAGATGGAAGCACAGTGACGTCAAGTCCAATCGAATGTTGTCATTGTTCCTTCAGTTGACAGGTTCTTTTGCTCCGTTATATGTATTCAATAACAGTTTTGTAGGCCTGACCTCACTGGGCTGCCATCTCGTGTCAATTTTTTTTGAAAACTCTTGTTATCCTTACAGTGCTTGTGGGGTACACGATATGAAACAGCTTGTCTTGGAAATCCAAATATGAAGAATTTTTTTCTTGATATCCATTCAAGTTCCAGTGCAATTTGAAAAGGGGTTATTTCCAACTTGCCCTGGCCGGGAACTAAACTAGAACCTCCGAGTGACGGAATAGCGTAGTTTTTAACACGCTAAGTAGTACTTACTTAGAAGCTAAAAGTTGCTTCTAAGTCTTCAAGACTCTACATACTAAGTTGTTTATTATTTTGCTAACTTTCAACCGAAAAGGGCTTTATTGTGTTGGAGTTTTGTTTCGCAGCTTTAGTTGTCAATAAAATATTATGTTAATGTAATAGATGATTTATTCTAGCTCATATTTTGCATTTAAGGATGTGTATAAAATGAGATCGATTTTTCATTATTTTTCAGATTAATAAAATTAAAATAATGTTTTGGTGTTTATTGATTTGGTTATCTTGACCTTGTATTACTTGTATATCGGTAAGTTAATAAGTAAAAATATAGACTCGTAACAATTTAAGAGTTCGAGCAAATAAAAAGAAATGTAAAACGCGCAATTAAAACTGAGAGCCGCGACTAATGAACGAAGTCAAAAAAATTATAATCAACAAGTAACATTCGGAATAATCAGCGGTACACGGAAAAATCAGTAATTATTCAGATGAAGTTGGACGAAGGGGTGAAGTACGGGCCGTCCAAAATAAAAACGGCATTGCGTAGGGGCGACCCCCTCGCCCCTCGCCTCTACAAATGTTATCTAACTGCGTTCCCGCGCCGCGACTCCATTCGGAATTAGCACGTCCGAACGAATTTTCAATTTGCACTCGATTTTTTTCTCGGATAGTTTCGTCCTAATGGAAACTGCGAGTGAGAAACGGATCGCTCGATCGCAGCACGTCATAATTCGGCGGGCGAAGTGTGGTCATTATCGCCACACACGCGTAGCATTGTCCGCGCCGATGTGTGTGTAGATTTTTACTCATTAATTTTAAAACGCTCCGGATTTTTTTCAGGGCGGGCGCTAGGGGTGCGAGGGGTGCCAGGGGGTGAAAATTGGCGATGGCCGCCGGGCGGGGTGTCACCGACGGGGGTTATTAAATAGATTGGTCCGCGGCCGAACGGAGCCGCCGATCTGCACTTGTACTCGCGTCATTAACGGGTTGAGAACCGATTTTAAATCGTGAAATAACAGCCTGTTACAGGAAAAGTTGAGCACGGCTTATCGAGCACTCCGTGCCGTTTTCTACAAGCTTAATTGCATTAAAACCGTGTTTTTATTACTTTCTTCGTCCGGACGTCCGATCATTATCGGTTGTCTTTCCGCGGGTCGCGGCGCGAGGCGCTCGGGCGAGCAGACGGGCGGTTGCATACGGGACAGTCCGCGTTTCTCCTGCGATCATGGTCACTACAATACACAGGAGTGTTCCAATACGTACACATACGCACGACGTTTTTTTTTCTGCGGCCGTTCGGCAGTAGGGTGGACAGTGGGTGGATGGGGGGAGGAAATGTGAAAAATACTCGAAAAAAGGCGAAATTGTAGCAGATATATAATTAAAGTCCAGCGTACAGTACCGACGTAGCGATGTATTATGCAGCGCTGTGTCGCCGCTATTCGACACTGCGACCGCTTCAGATATTAACATATCATACGATATGTGCTATTGTTTGAATGCTTTTTGAATCTGTGGAATTGATTGCCAGTAACTAAGTTAAGCTAAGTAGTTTCATGTAAAAGGAATGTGACAAGTTTGATAGATAATGTCATCTTCTTAAGGTTGTCACATGTTGAAATCAGAGATAAAAAACTAAAGTTTTCCAAAACTTTTTCTAGATGAAATATATGTCTAAGATGAAACAAAGCAATATTTCTATGAGGTACATGAACTCTCTCATCTAACACTATGCTAAGAATGGCCTTTGGGTCTTACAAACCTGGGGCTCTGTCTACCCCATCAGGATAAAGACGTTTTAAAGTATCTGTATCTTTCTCTGTATCTTCGAAGTACAGTGTCCGCATTCTGACCTTTCCTATTCCATTTCGAGCGGTTATGGTTACTCGCTCTTCACCGATCCTATAAGAGGCCGTAAGTTCGATTCCCAGCATGGGCAGTTTCTTATACATATTTTTACATATATCTTGTCTGAAGTTTTCAGATTTCAGATTGTTTATAGCTATCTCTCGTATTTGTCCATTGAACCTACGATATCTGTTTTGTTACTTTACATGTGTAAGTGGCAAGGTTTTGTAACTAAAAGCATCTGTTTTAGCTTGACAACTGCCATCGTATTTTTTATATAAAACGCTTGATAAGTTGAACGATTAAGTTTTGTCTATTTGTTATAATACATTATTAGTAGCAATGACATGAAAGCCCTGGGTAGAAGCCTAGATAAAAACATGATTTGGAATTTAAAAGACATTTTCCGACCTCTTACCATAATGTGTAATGTTTAGGAAGAAGAAGATTATTATATATTTCTTTTCATATTTAATTTTCGCCTACCATCAAGCTAAGAGTGGTCTTTGAATCTTGCAGCCCTGGGCTGTCTGCTTAGAGCCGCAAGACTCAAAATACTCCATCTGCCCCATCCATACTAATATATCCATACTTCCATACTAATATATAAAGCTGAAGAGTTTGTTTGTTTGTTTGTTTCTTTGTTTGTTTGTTTGTTTGTTGGTTTGAACGCGCTAATCTTAGAAACCACTGGTTCGATTTGAAAAATTCTTTCGGTATTAGATAGGTCGTTTATCGAGGAAGGCTATAGGCTATATTGCATCACGCCCGCGACTTCACTCGCGTGGTTAACGCGGGCGAAGCCGCGCGCTGCCTCTAGTTTTTTATATAGCTTTTACCCGCCTTTCTAATGGATGCAAATATCAAAACATAACTGTGAATACATTGGCATATCATACGTATGACGTAAATGACACAGTTTAATTGAATAGAAGGGTACACGTGCTTGGACGGGTCGCGCGATAAATCATTTTCAGAAGGTTCCGAAAGGTAGGATTTTTTTTGGGTATCGTGTTCTGTTTAGCGAAATACAAAAAAAAATGTTTAATGGTAATGATATAAACGTGACTACTTCGATTTTTTAGAGAACTAAAAAAAAAAATGACAGGCCAACAATAATATATTTTTTTCAACTTTTTTGTCTGAAAAACTTTTTTTTGATAAATTCCAAAATCGCGAGATCTACTGTACTTTGTCTCCCCGACTTATAGTAGACTTCTTATCTCGATCAAGCAAGCGACAGAATAAGTCCAATGGACTTACATTTCTTGGACAGATAATTACACCGGTGTACATTTTTGAACAATAATTAGCCATAATTCAGCCTATCGAGTAGATAATGAGCAAGGTTCTTTAATTTCTTGATTACGATGCAGAGTCGCAAGGACGTGAGGTAATTTGTCTACACTAATTGCAAGGAGAACGATAATATTTCGTCGTTCGCGTTTCATTGCGCTCTTTCTTCTACTAAACAAAAAATTTTTTACTCAAAGCAAGCAATGTATAAGGAAAAAATATCGCCATTGCTGGGGTAATTTATTTCCAGGTTAGAGCGAAGCTCTTGTCGGTGTTGTGTGGAAAGAAACGTGAAAGAATGGGTTGTCATTTGTCAACATTGTATGAAGAATTTTTCGATACAATGGACTTCATTGCATGGTGTACTTTTGCAAGGTGCATCAACGTTTTTGTACGTCCTATAAGTTGCATAGGTTTCTCTGGTGGATTGTTATTAGTACAGATCTCTGCTTTTTAATCGACTCTAAATAAGGAGGAGATTATCAATTCGAATGAATTTATGTTTTTATTTTTATATAATATTATGTTCCTCGATAACTCTAAGATGCTCCAAACAATTTGGAAAATTCTTTTTGTTTGAAAGGACAACTTACTTGTAAGATAGTCTTAAATAAATTTTAACAAAATTCGTTGTAAAGCTGAAGTCGGTTTTTATTTATTATTTATTTAGGTAATAAGACAAACAGACCGTGTGATATAATTTGTTATACAAGCACATTTTTTTGTGTGTAAGTGACCAACCCGGTGACAGATTTTTCAAGATGCCTAAAGGCATCTAACATGACGACGTGACAGCGATTTATCGTGCGTTCCAAAGTACGGAGCAGCTCGAGAAATTGTTATGCCACTTGTGGATACCCACCTAAGTGCGGTCCACCCCAATGTCACTAAATATACCTAAGTCTCTATCACGCTTAGCACTAGTCTACATTAAAAAGCAACAAGATTGTTGTTTAAAATTGATACAGTTACAGAAATATCCCAATATTTTTTCAAATGTTGGCGATATAAAAAATATCACCAAAAATACGCAACATGAATTCTCCCTTTGTCTTCAGATCACAAAGAGTCCGCTTTGAATTACTGCTAGCGCTAATTGCATCTCCAATCACTATTTAAATGGGAGCCAACAATAGAAATTTAAAAATTCAAATTCAACGATTATAATCGAACAATCGAGAGAATCGAGTGAATGGAGTCGAGTGCCCACGCGCCTCGCTATAGGGTCCAAAATTGTAAAATAAAGTAATTGTAAAATAAAAGAGAGATGACTTGAGAAGGTACTTTGAATTTTGCTTGGTTTCTATTCATTATAAGGAGATATGTTTCAGATATTGACTGACTTTAAAAGTAAAATAAGGGCCGATATGGGAAAAAGTGACATCGTAAACAAACAATAAAAAAAAAAAGAATTTGTCTTTAAATGTCGGGTTTAAATTGGAACAGCCAGAAGGTCACGACGAAAATCAAACGCCCCTTTTATGCTTCTATGATCAACTAATGTACTTAAATATACTTCTATGCTATTTTTATTTTACAGTTTAATACTTCAATCGAACACGTTGGACGCGAATACTTACAACCCCAAACAACAGAATCGATTATGATGTAATTTTATTTCGATTTTGTTACTTTGTGTATGGCCTCTTAATTATAACATGAGTTTCTACCTAGATAAGTACTGTTCAATTGATGAATTTTTATTTAGAGTCAAATAAAAAAGCCACTTTTGGCAATATGATCAACTTAAATGAAATGAAAGGGGATGAGAAAATACACATACAATAAAATCAAATTTATCTTAGCTGATAAATCTAAATGAGAAGAAGTGTTTTCTCTAAAACAGTTGGAGAAATAGGTATTTAGTTCAAATCGTTAGAGCCGTTTTCGAGATCACATAAATTTATAAATAAATATATATATACAAGAATTGCTCCTTTAAAGGTATAAGATTCTGTTACAGACAGACAGACGGACAGCGGAGTCTTAGTAATAGGGCCTCGTTCTTACTTTTTGCGTACATAATCCTAAAAATCTGGCCATTCCTATCAGTTATATAGCCTTCTCTCTCTCTTTTTAATATGAATACATATTAAAAGCCTCGCGTTTCACAACGCATTGGTACAAAAAGTATCTATTCATTACATCCTCATACGTGATGATCAAAACAAATCCGCGACCAAACTAGGCGCAGTCGATCGCATCCGTAATCGAGTTACAGAGCGATAAATGAAAGGTAATTGGGGGGAAATTACGAATAAATGGGAGGTTATTATTGAATTTAATGTTAAATTAATCGTGAGTCCCTCATCCATCTGTCGTGTGCCCCCCACTGCTCCGGGGATGTGTCTTCGGCTTCATCGATTGTTGCGTAATTGCGTTTTGTTCGTTGATTTCTAAAGGATTTCAAACGTGCAATCTGTTTATGTATTTATTTATAACATATGACGAAAAGATATACCGTCTTAATATAAAACGCAGACTAATTTTGTTACTAGGTTTAAACCATTATCCGACCAAATTAAGTTGAAATCTAGTAATATGCCACTATCTTATCTGAAAATGTCCACTTGATTTATTCGGATAATGGTTTAAACCTAGTAACAAAGTTTGTCTGCATTTTATAATGAGACGGTTTATATTCGTCGCTTATAACTCTTTTTGCCAGGAAGCTATGGAAAAAATGCCACCTTCTGGTGTCTTCGGCTTCTTCGATTGTTGTGTAATTGCGTTTTGTTCGTTGATTTCTAAAGGATCTCAAACGTGCAATCTGTTTATGTATGTATTCATACAAGTGACAATTTTTTTTTATGTTCGTCGCATATAATGCTTTTTGCCAGAAACCATGCAAAAAATGCGAATCATTGGCCTAACCAGAGGGAGATATGAGTTTAAAAAACAGGAACCTGACTACGCAAAAAGCTAAAGGTAGAAAAAAAACATAATTTGAAGAAAAATCTATTTTCTATAGGTACGCTATATGCATAAAAAGATATTTCAGTTTTGAATTTGATTATGATATAAAAATAAAATCGCTATAAATCAAAAATACTGACTTTAAATTACAAACTTTTAGATGAGTCAATAAAATAAATAAATCAATATTAATATTTAGGTACAAATCACACAGATTGCCCCAAAGTCAGTAAATTAAATGTAAGTAGGTAATACCAAACACAGTTTAAAATATATAAAAAAATATCAAAAAATGAATAAACCTCTTTATGCTACACACGAAAATCAATAAGCACTGCACAGAGAGGCCGCTCAAGCACAGCGAATCACCGGCCGGTGCAGTAGTTTTTCAAATATGCAATTTACTGATTTCGAAAAAAAGAAAACCCGGGTCGCCGGCGGGGCCATGGAAAATGGCGTTGAAAATAAAAGAAAAAAATACGGAAAATAGTAGGCCCGCGTATGGTAAATAGCATCGGATCTCCCCCACTTTTACCCCCCACTTATTCGTTACTTCACTAGGCGATTCGCTCACAAAATGTTGAATTCATCATTGACGTATTTACTCGTAAGTGCTTTGACAATTCGATTCACGCTTACTTGTCTCGGAAGAAACTTTAGATTTTTCTTTTCTAGAAAACAGTGTGTCAAATTCTATTATTTGCCAAAATACAATGGGCTAAATAATTAAAAAAACAAGAATCATCAACATCATCATCTTTAGGTCTTTTAAGTCTAAGATTTGGTTTACACTCTCCACGCTGATCTGACGGGTTGGAGAGGTCTCACTGATGTCTATAAGCTTTGTTTAGCTTGTGTGGTTTTAATATTATATCATCATCATCAGGTCTTTTTGTCTCCACTGCAGGAGCACGACCCTCTCTGTACTACCAGAGCCATACTTGGCCAGAGCAGACAGAGGATTTTGGCCTACACTCTCCACGCTCGCGCTGGCCAGACTTCTCATTTATCGGGTTGGAGAGGTCTCATTGATGTTTATAAGCTTTGTTTAGCTTGTGTTTCCTAAGTTGCCTTCTACGAAATCCACGGGAGGACTTAAAGTGGCCCTATTCTACTCTGCCGGAAACCACACGGCTGTGACTATGGGCTTCGTATACGGAATAATTAAAGGTGCAAAGAGCGTGCTGAGATGAATTTACTAAGAAGTTTTAATGTAAATATAAATATACCACCGTGTTGATGTCATTGTTATTGTAGTAAAAATAGTACTCATAATATAATAAAGTCGTGTCATGGTGGTGCGTTTAATAAGCCTAATCAAAAAAGTTAATTCTCGTTAATGGCACATAATGACTGAGTCTCCTGATACATTCGTAATGTTAGCTGATTACACACGTTATAGTTTTTGTGTTATTAAGTAGCTACCTACGTAACCACCTACAGAATTCTGGGTAATAGTTGTAAATTAACTAGCTTTTACCGCAAATCCGCAAATGTGGAGTGGTATTATTATAGTTTTTTTCTACAAAACGAATATAGGTCTTTAACCTTTTGAGATCCGCCAATATTAGACACAAAAGTAAAACATTGAAAGCCGTATTATAGCACGTGAAGAGACATACCCGTAATGAATCAAACCACATGATACTAGATTACTTTGTCATAATGATAAGAAAATAACAGTTAAAAAACATTTAAAAATCGGCTGCTCGCTTTTGTAAGAAAATGCCAATATTTTTTAGTAAGTACGTAAGTTTTTTTAGTAGTTTAATAGTATAATGCCATGCGGGTCTTGAACGGTTCAATCTTTAAATAAGGAGTATTATTTGCTCTGCGTCGAAATAAAATTAATCTTGGAACGCCTCAAAAGTATCTCAAATTGATGCTAAAAAACCAAACGCGCCTTTTTGGTAAGTATCTAATGTAAGTATTCTGTATAATATGCAAAATATGTATTCACTTTACATGATGATCATTTAAGACTTTTTTAAAATAATAATGTCGTACTTATAGCAAGTGAAAAAGATAGTTCCTATTAGTATAGCCCATAATATGTACTTAAACAACCATTAATAATTTCTTTTTCTTGCACATCAAAACCTGTTCACGGGTACATATATTTTTCATTAGTAAACCTAAGAATGAGTTTTGGCAAGGGACCTCAAAATAACATCAACTTTTCTAAAGCCTCTACGTATCAGATTTGTATCCCCACGTCACCCATCCAAAAGACCAGGGTGAAAAGTAAATACTTACCCAAAAATTTATACGACTATCCCTCTATACTTCGCACCCACAACCAAAACAAAAAGTAGTATCATATCATCATAATTACAACCTGAATAACACGTCACCTATGACAAACCATAATTATATAAAAATAACGAACTAAAAGCAGTAATAATTAGCTTACGAGTATCGGGAGACCGTCCGTTATTACACACCATTACTTAGAATTAAGTTTTTTTTTTGATTAGCCGTAATCAAGGAGCTACCAAAACACGGTTTACACAGTAATTGTCATAGGTGTGACAGCCATTATTTTAATTGCAAAGTGTTATAATTGCGGCATACGTTTCTTTCTATGTCGGCATAATGATGACTTGTAGCGGATGGTTTGTGGTACCTCAGACGGGAAATTTTGCACATTTGCATTAAAGTCCTATCTTTTATTTCTACAATGATATAGTAACAGAGTTGGCGGTATAAAATTCAGTGACCCGACCATAAAAAAATTAAAAAAAGGTAGGTCCTAATATTTTTTACTTACTGATGCTCGTAGCATGGCATTTAAAAACACCAGGTTACCGAACAACATTTTCCTAGGTTTCTAAAAAGTATCTTAAAAATTAATCCAGGTAATAAGCTATTTACATGTCACATTTTATACCAACCCATTTAGACTTTCTTGCGTGAAATCGGAAAAAAAACATCCATACATCCATAAAAACTTTCGCATTTACAAAATTGTCATAGGATCGGATTAAGATTCAAGCACGACCTGGCGACCTAATCGTGCTGAACTGTTAATTCGAAATGATTGCTTAAAAAATACTCTTTCAGATCACTTGACCAACAGCTATTGTTGCCATGTTTTTTTTTTGTATAAAATTAAGGAGTAGATGAAATATTAAATTCAGAGCTAAATAATTTGCAAAAAGACACGGAGAAAGATCTTTTATAAGTATTGGATTCAAAAATTCAAACCATTGTCCTGGTTCTTGGATGTTTATTCATATATGTATTTGTTATAAAATATAATATCGTTGAGTTAGTGTCCTATAAAAGAAAGGCTCAAACTTATTTTGAGGCTTGATCAATCAGTGTAATATGTTCCTATATATTTATTTATCTATTTACACCAAAAATTAATAAATATCTTAAGGAAGGTAAGTCAGTAAGAGTAGGTAGTTAGCAGTAGAAAGTTCGAACCTTAATATCTTAAGTAAGGTAAGTTAATAAGTAGTTAGCAGTAGGAAGTTCGAACCTTTAAGCTAATAGGACGCGCTTTCTGACCATTTGACTGCTCCTGATTGTTAGCCTTCTTGTAGACTACCTACATAGAAACAGCAGTTTAATTGATAGATGTGACAGCCATTATTTTAATTACTAAGTTGTTTAATGGCCGTATTCGTTTTTCTTTATTATACGGTGAATGGTTTAGGTTCTTTGGACCGGAAATTTTGCATACATATTATTGTCTGATATCAGTAGTTTGTATTATGTTCGTAGATAGACCCACTGTTAGTAAGAACGAATGTAAGTAAGAATATACTAAAGATTAAGTAGTAAAGTATTATACTTTTGGGTTGGTGTTGTCAAAGAAAATTCTTACACTTACTTTTAAAACATAACAGTATATCAACATACGTAACGAATTGGTGATTGGTGCCCAGACGCAGTAAACATGATGATCTAATAAATTAAAACTGGTCGGCCCGAGCTGACTATTTAGACACGCACTTTATTTGCACTTAATAAAGTATTTTTTTTTGTTTCTTTCTTTACCTACTTCTTTCTTTCAAAGTAAGTAACTTGTTGTAGTAGACAGTGACATTTGGAAACCTACAGATTAATAATATGCGAAAGCTATATTTTTTTCCCGTGTGGTTTCCGGCAGAGTAGAATAGGGCCACACCAAGTCCTCCTGTGGATGTGCAAAGCTTAAAAACATACAGTGAGACTTCTCCAACCCGTCTGGCTAGCGAGGAGAGTGTAGGCCAAGTCCCCTGGCTGCTCTGGCCAAGCATGGCTCTGGTTGTACAGAGAGGGTCGTGCTCCTGCACTAGAGAAACAAAAATAACTGCCTCCGTGGTGTAGTGGTTAGAGCGTTCGGCTCATACCAGGAGGTCGCGGGTTTGATTTCCGGCGGGGGCAACGACTTTGTGTTGTTGACCTAGTTTAGTTAGGACATTGTAGGCTGATCACCTGATTGTCTGATAAGTAAGATGATCCGTGCGGAGGGCACGTTAAGCCGTCGGTCCTGGTCACTGTCTTTGACATTGGTCGTTACTTAAAACCATCTCAGAGGCCTTTAAGGCGGTTAAAAAAAAAACTCTGACTCTAGTTAGTCACTAACACACGATGCAGGCCGCTTCCGATCGGTCGTTTTGGAAATCCTTGGGGGAGGCCTATGTCCAGTAGTGAACTTCCTGTGGCTGATGTGATGATGATGACAGGATAAGAAGAAGAGTAGAGACAATAAGACCTAATAATAATGAAGAAGGTTTTTTTTTTACATTTTCACCCAGACATGATGCCACTTCAAATCCAACACGTAACACTAAATAGTATCAATTTATAATGGTTGTATAAAAAACTGAATAGGTTGGCTCGTGCCTAGAGACCGTCAGTCGACAGTCGACACATAATTGTTGTTGTAATGAAACTATTTACGGACTACAAACATCGATTTTCATTAATTATGAGTAATTTCTAGACGACATCATCAACAATTCTTAGGGAAATAAGTACTTGTAACAGATTACTGTGGCAATAAACAATAGGAATGTGGAGTAGGTCAAAAATATACGTACATACATACATACATACTATCACGTCTTTATCCCTAATGGGGCAGACAGAGCATTTTGGGTCTTGCGGTTCTATGCAGAGCCCAGGGCCGCAAGACCCAAAAGCCACTTTTAGCGTCATGGTGGGCGAGAAGATGAAAAAGCAATCAATACAGTTATGGGTTGCTAGCCGCATCGCCTGTTAACTTGATTTGCATTTTTGCCCATTCCCTCGAACGGCTTTTACGATCTGCATGGGAAGAGAAGCAGCTGGTACATTCTAAGTTTTTTTATTTCTCCCAGACCAGGATGGGAAAAATATATTGCTTTATTTAGTCCGTCAACTAGATTATCCAAAAATAAAGAACACATTTTTTTCGTTTAGCAAAGTAGTCAAAATTTACGAAGATACAACGCACCGAAGTTTCGGATCTGTTATTAATATTTCAAGATTTTTTTGTAACCTGTGTTTCCACAATAAAGATGATTTGATTTGATTCGGAGTGGGGTGATTTACGTCACCGTTGGTTAAAAATCGTAGCCAACAGTGACGTCACATGAAATTTAAATGCGCTGTTTCTTCGTCATTATTTGCTAATGAGGGAAAAGAAAACATACGTATACCATATTTTTCAATTATGTATTTATTGAGACAAATAATTTTTTTTAGTCCCCATAGTCCCTGTTCTGGCATAAATACCTTACTGCCAGTTTGCAGACACAATAGATATTTCATTGTTTGTAAGTCACTATGTGACCGCCATGGCGTTCAAAGACTTAATGGCGTTAAAGAAAGTTAATTTGGCACAGTCAGAAAATTTGCAAATTTTTTTCTAATTATCCAACGTGAAAGGGTCATAACCCGTAATTAATCGAACCACAGGATCACTTCTTCTTCTTATCGTGTGCGTTAGTGACTAACACTAGTGTCAGAGTTTTTAAACCGCCTTAAAGGCTTCTGACGTGGTTTTAGGATCACTATAATATAATGATAATGAAATAACAGATAAAAACAAAAACGAAATTCCCATACAAAGTGCCCGGACGGCTGCTCACTTTTCTATTGTGATCTAGTCTAGCCCGTGATTCGATTTATTACGGCTATTTCCCTTCCAAGTTGTACAGGGAGTACAAAAACATACATCTATATATCCATATCTTGAAAATAACCCATAGTTATATTTCAATCGCACAAAGTTCTAACATACAATCTTATCCGCTGATATTTTCACACTCGTTCACAACCCACCTAATGACCATACTTATCAAAAAGAACGTTACTTACGTTATTTTTTAACAAAAATATATTGTTTTATTTAGTTCGTCAACTAAATTATTCAAAAATAAAGAACACATATTGTTTCGTTTAGCAAAGTGGTCAAAATTCACGAAGATACAGCGCTTCGTAGTTTCTGAGTGGGGGTGAAAAAATCGTAGCTAATCGTGACTTTACGCGAAATTTCATAGCACACTTTGACATGAAAATGTCCTTAAATGCCTTTTTTAGATTTTGACTTAGTTAATTCGATTATATAGTGATCTAGTGTACAGTGATTCGATTTATTAGGGGAATGTCCCTTCCAAGTTGTACAGGAATTACAAAAACAACCCAATATATCCAATATCCATATCTTGAAAATAACCCATAGTTATATTTCAATCGCACAAAGCTCTAACATGCAATCTTATCCGCCGGATATTTTCACACTCGTTCACAACCCACCTAATGACCATACTAATCAAAAAGAACGTTACTTACGTTCTTTTTGTTCAAAAATATATTGAAAATATATTGTTTTGTTTAGTTCGTCAACTAAATTATCCAAAAATAAACAACCTATATTACTTGAAAATAACCTATGGTTGGTTATGTTTCAATCGCACAAAGCTCTAACATGCAATCTTATCCGCCGATATTTTCACACTCATTCGCAACCCGCCTAATGACCATACTTATCAAAAAGAACGTAAGTAAGTACATTATGATTATCGATCACCCACACCCTTGAGCTAAAAGAAAGAGTTTAGCTTAAAGAGTCTAGCTTGCCTAGTTGGCAATTACGACTAATGATAATAGCTCTTTATTACTTGTGTCCATTAGGCGAGCTACTGACCCCTTGGAAGGTCGGAATTTCTTTGCGTATGTTTAGATGTATTGTCCTTGTATGGAAACGTACTTGTGAAATAATGAGTTATTTCAGATCTGTTGGGTATTTCACTAAATCAAAACAACAAATATATAAACATAAACCATTTTCTTAAACAACAATAACCAGGCCTTTTTTATTAGTGAATATTAGTGTTTAGTGTCAATATACTACAATTAGTGAGCAGTATTTTTACCTTTAGTTTAGTTTTTAGATCTTGATTTAGACTATATCAGAATTTAAATGTACTCGTTTTTATAATTTTTATGTCTCTCTTTGATCTGGTAGAAAAGAAAAAAATTACAATGTTCTTAGTGTGCAGTAGTAGCTGCTTCTCCTGCGCCGATCATAAAAGCCGGTTAAAGGGACATCCAATACTATTTCGATGTATTTTTCTACCTTCTTGCCCACCATCACTCTAAAAATGGCCTTTGTCTCTTGCCGCTCTGGTATTTGACTGCTTAGATATAGAGCCGTAAGGTGCAAAATGCTATCCACACAGGAATTTAAAAAAAA
This sequence comes from Acrobasis consociella, assembly GCA_963555685.1. Lineage (NCBI taxonomy): Eukaryota > Metazoa > Arthropoda > Insecta > Lepidoptera > Pyralidae > Acrobasis > Acrobasis consociella. The sequence goes on from OY743118.1 coordinate 5,843,817, forward strand.
GTGTACATTTTTAGACAAGTCCTCGAGAAAAAGAGTCGAGGCGTAGGCTCAGTTTTGCATCAGTGTGAGTAAAAATGACATAGGTAATAAAGCTAATTTTTATGAAAAAGAAATTAACCATTCAGATTATTTAAAAATACACGATATTATATTACTTTATTATACCTATTATAGGCATATGAAAGGTGTACCCTTAAATAATATCTATGATTTATTATTAATGATCGTTTATTTCACTAATAATTCAAACCCAAGCTGAGCTTAAGTCTCGAGAGCTGTACTCGAAAGTAATTCTGAAGCTACGGATTGCCCATTTTTGCGTGAGTCCTTAGACAAATAATGATTAAACAAATAAAAACAGTAGGTACTTCTAATAAATGAACCACATCGTTACCATCACTAACCCACGTAATTTTTTTATAACCCAAATAGGTTATTTCTTCCGAGCGAAAGTCTTAATGGCTAAATAATTGGACTTCCCCTTATATTTTATCGTATCGTGTACAAGCCGCTTAATATGCGACGATAAGGCCGCCTTATCGTTAATTTTACGAGAATGATAATTCTGTACTCATTTCACGTGTTTTACTTAGTATAATGACTATAAATTCACTTAAGTATCCTTTGTAAGTGTACCAGTCTTATTTAATAAGGCACAATGTCAAGCATGAAACTTAAAGGAGAAAGATATCAAGGAAAAACAAGTCAACGTAAAATCATGTTTGAACAAATTGTTTTTTACTTAGTTAAGATTTTACCGGAGTATGATAATATATTTCTAAAATTGTCTTTGGCCTTTCACCGGAATGTGTTAACCTATCTTAGTTTAAAATTTCCTCAAGCCTAGTCTATCTCGTTAGGAATAAAGACGTGATGGTACAAAAAACCATTTGCTTTTTTTGCATGAATAAAGCATTTATAATATTAAAAACTTAACGCCAAGATATAAAATTTTTGATCGGTTTTTGTTGTTGTTCTTACCTTGATACAGTTGTATTTACGTCCAAAAAACTTTAAGCACTGATTTACTTCCTGATTAATTAACAACTATTAATTAATCATGTCGGAGTAATAAAACACGTCAGAATGCAACAATAAACGCATAAAAACTCCTTGTAAAATCAGCGTTTAAGGAAAACAAAAAAGAGACCATAGACATGAAGTGGCTTTCGGAGCAGTGTTTCCTTTGCGCGATCTTTTGGCGCCAAAACGTTTATTCAATAAAGCTCAAGTCAAACACGGCGCGGCGGGGAGGCGGGTTTATTTGTAATGTTCTTAATTCTCGACAAATTAGATACAATGTGTATATCTCTGTATGTTTTTCTGTATAATTTTTTATATGGGAGCAATGCTGGGATAGCCTGATACAAAGTGTTAAGCTGCCCGGACTAACATACATGATCACACTATCACACTAATTATAAATGCGAATGTTTTTGAGTGTGTGTATGTTTGTGACTTCTTCGCGCGCAAACGGCTGGGCCAATTTTGATGAATTTTGTTATGCAGTAAGCTGACATCCTGGATCAACACTTAGGCAGCTTAAGGCATGGGTAATACCGTGGGGCGTAGCTAATATAATATAAGTTTTTTATAACTAAGGGTATTCCACACAGCTAAACTAAACACATTTACACTGATGTGCATTTTTGATGTTTGGAGTCAGTTTTATATTAATCGTTGATGCCAGAGGCTACGCCTATAAATTATCGATATAAGTACAGCGTACAACGTAGGAATGTTATAATATTGACGTTAAAATTATTTTTAATATTAGTGTTTGACAGTGCGTAATAAATTTTGTAAGTAAGATGTCCCGTTAGAAATTAAAGAGGAATTTCTTGATGAAATAGGAACTATTATTTTATTTGTTAAACATTTTTCAAAAGCAAAAACCGACTTCACCCTCAAACGCAACCGAGTTTGATAAAATTTCTTTTGGACCACCTTGGAAGTAAGAATTTTCCAAATCGGTTCAGGTGTCTTCGAATAATCGATGAACATACATAAAACAATAAATAAAAGATCGCGACGAATACATCATCTTGATAATCTCCTCCTCTTTTGGAAGTCGGTTAAAAACTAAAAAACAAGTTTGACTGTATTAATTAATCTGTCAAAAACAAATTAATCTTTACATAAACAGTTTATAAAAAGGTATTCTATTCGATCAAGCGAATGTAGCTACAATGATGATGATGATGATGATGATTCGATCAAGATCTAAAGATCCTATATCAAAAAGAACTGAGGCCGAGCCCCTACGAAATAAGGAATAACATCAGCAAATTCGAACGTGAATTCAAATTTAAAATTTCTAATTTCTATTTTTAAACAAATATTTGAGTTCGCATTGTAATTGGTGCAACGCGTCGCGACGCGCACTCGTACCATAAGTGCCTCCACACACGTACCTACACAAAACGCACACACCCCAATGCTCATAATTTGCTGACAAGAAAACAAAAAAGGAAAAAACGCGGCACCCGTTCTAATTAGGTCGTCGAGTGAGAACGGGGCGTTCGTCAGCACAATAATAATTAACACTGGCTGTAATGAAGCGTACCATAAAAACTAATTGGACCCTACCGTTGTCGCGGGTACTAAGGACCGGTGCGTTTTCGATGAAATCAATCGAATGATCATGAAATGAACTAGATTCATTAACGATTTATTGCATCACTATGGTATCAAGGTATGAGAGATTCGGCTGGAACAACTCACAACTCTCTGGACAACTCGTCTTAAAAACAGGATTAACTTTGTTACTAGGTTTAAACCATTATCCACCCAAATCAAGTTGACATTGACAGATGACTTAGTTTCACTTTACTAGATGTCAACTTGATTATGGCGGATAATAGTTTAAACCTAGTAACAAAGTTAGTCCTGTTTTTATAATAAAACGGAACTAAAATATCGCATTGATCTATATGTCTTACAAACTGAAAAAATACATATCAATAAAAATCTTTATTAAAATATAACTTTTCAGCACTCGTGATATTTTTTACGACGATAACAAATTAAAACCATTTAAGCCTACATTATTATCTCCACCTGACATTAAACTCAATTTCATACGCTCCAAACAATTTCGTATTCAAACCACCCCAGTCGCCCTAAAAAGCAAATTGTAGTTTGTAATCGATCAATGCTAATGCAGTAAACATCCAGTCAGTATTTTAAATCGAAAAGCCGACGCGAGGCGTCTATCAGCTAGTTGAAAAGGGAAATCAGTCAATAATGCACTAATTTCCTTTCCTTAATGGCCCAGTCCGGCCCTCTACTCAGACACTATTACGATGGCAAGTTAGTGTTTAATGAAATAACTTGGTACTTAAACGCGTGTTGTGTTGAATTGCATAGTGTGCTCATGACTGTGTCGCACACACTTTTGTAGGAATGTAGGCGACATGAATGTGTTTTTTAGATACTTGTAGTTGGTTTGATGAAATAGGTACAATGGGGATGTCTTTAATGTATAGTTTGGTTTGGATTGATAGAAAATAATGCACTAATTTCCTTTCCTTAATGGCCCACTCCGGCCCTCTACTAAGATACTATACGATGGCAAGTTGGTGTTTAATGAAATAACTTGGTGCTTAAACGCGTGTTGTGTTGAATAGCATAGTGTGCTTACATGAATATGACAATACACACATTCTTATACTTTTTTAGGATAGTCTGCCACATGAGTGTGTCATCATCATCACCACCGCGTCCACTGATGGACATAGGCCTCTCCCAAAGATATCCAAAATGACCGATCAAGAGCGGCCTGCATCCTACGCTTACCAGCGACCCTGGTCAGGTCATCTGACCACCTTGTACGAGTATGTGGGTGCCCTACGCTTCACTTGCCAGTACGCGGGGTCGCCATTCGGGAACCTTTTTGCATCATCGGCTATCGGTTTGACGCGCACACATGAGTGTTTGTTTTATGATATTTGTATTTGTTTTAATGAAATAGATACAATGGGGATGTCTTTGATGTATAGTTTAGTTCGGATTGATAGAAAATAATGCACGAATTTACTTCCCTTAATGGCCCAGTCCGGCCCTCTACTCAGACACTATTACGATGGCAAGTTAGTGTTTAATGAAATAACTTGGTACTTAAACGCGTGTTGTATTGAATTGCATAGTGTGCTCATGTGTCGCACACACTTTTGTAGGAAAGTTTGCAACATGGATGTGTTTTTATGATCCTTGTAGTTGTTTTGATGAAATAGGTACAATGGGGATGTCTTTGATGTATAGTTTTGTTCGGATTGATAGAAAATAATGCACTAATTTCCTTTCCTTAATGGCCCAGTCCGGCCCTCTACTCAGACACTATACGATGGCAAGTTAGTGTTTAATGAAATAACTTGGTACTTAAACGTGTGTTGTGTTGAATTGCGTAGTGTTTTTGACAGAACAGACACAGTGACAGAACTATCATATGCTCAATCGTACATTGAACTAGGTGGTAGTTTTACATTTTATTGCCTTAATTTAGACTTTCATGCACTTGAAGACAAAACTATGGATTCTATTTTAAGAAGAAAAAAAACTTTTTATAATCTGACCCGCGTTTCGTATCCGCATTAGAAATTAAACGCGGGAAAACGAATTAATCACACACTGTATCTATAACCTAGTGGTTAATTCTCGACAAAATTGTATCTTATTGTTTTAAAGCGCGATCGCTCCATTGTGCGTCGCTTCACAGCTTCTTGTCGTCGCCCTGCTTTTTTATGCCCAGATAATAACTTAATTGCACGACATTGTTAAATTAAACCGTTTCCTCACTTCTCGAGTAACATGTGAGTGAGTAAGTTTAAGTATTATGAGGTCTAACAAAATATAGGTATTGGAAATTAAATTAATAGTACCTGGGCGACCGAGCTTTGCTCGGTTATATCATATTCTGCGAGGAAAGAAAAACGCATGAAAACTCGAAAACACGCGTTTTCCCAAACATAAGACTAATGTAGATCGATTGTTTACCCCCAAAAACCCTCATATACCAAATTTTAGCGAAATCGTTAGAGCCGTTTACGAAATCACGGAAATATACATATAAATAAATATACAAGAATTGCTTGTTAAAAGGTATAATATTTAAAATATACTGGATTTATTACCTACAATCTCTCTAACCCGTCTGGCCAGCGAGGAGAGTCCTCTGGCTACTCTTGCCAAGTATGGCTCTATAGAACACAGAGGGTCGTGCTTCTACATGGAGATAAAAAGACCCTATGATGCTTACCTACAAGGGACGTCAGTAAAGTGCTACGAAACAACTTTCCCTGAAGAACAATTTACAATAATTACGAGTATGTAGGACTAACTGTATAATATTTGTTTTTGTGTTTTGCAAAACATTGACGTAGTGAGTTACTGGAACTGTGTTTTCTTTAACATAGTGCAGCGATTTTAGTCATTGGTAAAAGTTGAATTATATCCTAAAGCTAAGTAATAAGGTGGATTTTCTAACGTGATATAGAAAAGGATCGGTTAGTTGCTTTAGGTTGGTTACTTTGGAAATTTTCAGAGGTTACCGAACCTGCAAATTATTTCAAGTGGCTGAAATTATACTTATATCGATAAAGTATAGCTACAAAATAAGTAAGTACTACTACTCTCGTACAGAAGTCTTACCCGCAAAGGAATTCAAAGTAATATCTACTTAATGTCGTTAGCGGTATGGTTTAATTTAACTTGCGTCAGAACTCGGCACCTTTTGGTTTAGATACCTAAAAGTGCAATGCTAATTTGCTAGCCAATTTCATTCCTGTCACTGGATTTACCACGCTGGAGTGTGGATTTACCACTCTGGAGTGGTCACCATATATTTTCGATACCTAACAGAGAGTGACACAGGACACAGGATTGGTACTGCCAAAATTGTCAAGTCCTATCCGACACTACTTTAAGTATAATCGGGATTATATTGTAAGAATTAAAAACCTCCTCAAGTACATATAAGTCGTAACTTTTAACTCTTAATAAGCGAACCCATAAATCCACTCACTAATTGGTGCGATTAGAAAATTTAATTATTTTATAGTTTTCTTTTGTTAATTTTATCGGGGGACTTTACGACCACGCGATTATTTCTATTTAGTAGTTTATCGATTGTTAACGTGTTATTCGGTAGATTTCACCAATTAAACACTTAAAGACGTATGTCGCAATGTTAATTAATTATAAATTGTTGAGAAGGAGGCGTTTCAGTATTATTTTACCAAGCTACAATTATGAGTTTTGTAATGATTGTCTATGTTTTGAATTATAATTATCGACTCTATAATTTTCTTGTTGATGTGAAAAAAAGCGTTTCAATATTTGTCTTTTTAATTTACATGCTATTGAGACACGCCCCTGTTGCGGGGGTGAAACTTTAAACTGGGATTTATGAAGTTTACTTTTATTCATAAATATTCTGGTATCTGATAAGGTATTTTTATGTACAATTACAGAAATGAAAAGTTGTAATAATTATACTTCATTCTTGAATTATAATGTAAGTAATATTAAAACGTATGAATACTTTATCAAGTCATGATTTACATAGAATTAAGGTTTTAATTCTAAAATTATAAAAGGAAACGGATATCCGCCAGGACAATGCAAATTACCGCAAAAACTAGAACAACTCTGTCGAACAACTGTATAAGATCCATTAAGGCTGGCCAACATTACAATTAAAGACCACACGTCTGTCCGTTTGTGCGTACATTTAAAACGCATTTTAATTATGCTTATTAACAATTAAAGGCAATCCACGAATGTAGGTCAAGTCGGTTAAAAGGAATAAATCAAGTGTGTGCCAACCGGGCTGCAGAACACTTCGGATACAGAACTAAAACCGGATTCAGATTACAGGTCAAAAGTTAGATAGAGAAGGAAAGGGAGGAATCAGTAAGCATACCAGTAGCGCCCATTTCATACAGACACGTAGTATGTGTGTACCCTGTGACCCTAATATAATATCGGATACTAGCGAAAAATGTATATTGCCGACCCTGTCAAAAATATTTGTGCACGTCACTAAAGCATACCATTATCTGGGATTATAATGTTTGCTCTTACGTATTTCACAAAAAGAATTTTCCCATTTACCCACCATTGTACACTTATTGTGTGATGTGTTTTAACTTCCTAAACTATTTCCATACTATTCACATTTTACTATTGTTATATCACTATGCAGGCGACAAACCATCCAATACTTACATTTTTAAAAGAAAAAATTTTGAAAAATTTCTATGAGCTTAGATTATTAAACAGAAATGTGACTAAGCTATACAAAGGCTTGACTTTTTAGGCTTAGGTTAGAATAGTATTTATTTAAATTGAAGGGATGCGATGAAAACTTTCGTTGAATTATACCTGTACACTTTTTACTTATTAGTAATGTGAGTGTACTATATTTAAAAAATTATATCAAAAATTACATATTGCAGCGAATTTTTAAAAGGTTATGTACGACTGGAAGTTTTCCTTCTACACTCTCCATGTTTTACACAAACATGATCTCATGAGCATACGGCGATTTGCGTCAAACCACTCACGCTTTTATATCTTCGAGATAAAGACCACAATCGATTGCTCTACTTAATTGTAAGTTGTAACTAAAGGCCGTGCGTGTCATTACATTTTATTTTAAGATCATTAATTCGTTACAATGTTCTCGTGATTGATATAACTAGAAGATAACTTATCCTTATTAGGACTTGTTTTTATGTTATATAGGTGTCACGGTAATTATCTAGGTTGCAGTCGTTTGCGTTATTATAATCCGATTATGAAGTTTATACATACATACATATTTTGATGCATGTTTCCCGTGGGGGCAGGCAGGGACTATGGATTTTCACTTACTACGATCCTTGCAATCCTCTTTTGCTTCGTCAACACTCATAACTCTTTTAATGCATGCTCTTTGGTTATGGGTACTCCTTAAATCACCTTTCTTTAAAGGTGATGTAAGGATTAACTTATGATAAAATTTATCATAAGTTAATTTAGTATAATTTATAACCAGGTTGAAATTTTATAGAGACACAAAAGAAGAAAAGAAAACTTAAAATGAATACTTGAAATTAAATAGTTTACAATTTAGACTAATTACCTAAGAAATTTAATTATAGATTAAAATTGGATTTTAACTTTAGTTACCTGTTCATTAAAGTTCGGAACCTATTTAGGGTTCCTTACCCAAAGGATAAAATGGGACCTATTACTAAGACTAAGTGTGAAGAAGTGTGTCTGTCCGTCTGTCTGTCACCAGGCTGTATCTTATGAACCATGATGACTAGACAGCTGAAATTTTCACAGGTGATGTATTTCTGTTGCCGCTATAGTAATAAATACTAAAATCAGTATAAAATACGTTATTTAAAGGTTCCAATATAATTAATGTAATATTTTAAAGTTCTCATTGTAAGTGAATTTGCAGAATAAATTTCTTTAACCAATACAACAAACGTGTTTTTTTGCCATTTTTTCGCTTTATATTAATAATAATAACGGCAAAATGTAGAAGCTTGCAAATTGTAATATTCACAGAATATTTAGTTGCAAATTCACTTTAAAAATAAATATTTTAATTTAAAAAATATATATTTAAGGAGGCTTCCATACAACAAACGTGATTTTTATAGATAATGGTACGGAACCCTCAGTGCGCGAGTCCGACCGGCACTTGGCAGTTATAATTAGTCTACAACTAAGTCATATAAATAAATAAAAAACATTTTTAATTGCGCACGTCTTAAGTCTAATATGATATAATTATGACGATTATTAGCTCTAAAGATACATGTTTGTTTCTCGGTAAAGGTGCGGCCTAATTAGTCTCATTGTAATGTCAATAGCTAGTACTACTACCAGTCTTATTACCGACGAGTACACTCGGTGACAAATGTAACATAGTTTTAAGATACACAACAAAAGTGGAACACTTCTATTTCATTCATCTTAGTGTTCCGGTTATAAACATATGTCTTCTCCCAATAAAAAAAAAACATAGCTGGGTAGTTTCGGAGGTCATGGTGAGTAAAGGGTAGCAGGCTGCTTGGGCCAATCAGTAGAAAAAGATAAAAGCAGTTAGCCAAAACTATTTCTTCTTACTTCTCTTAGCGAGTCGGAATGGCGTTTTTATATAGTTGTGGACCAGTGTGTGGCGACTCTTACTCCCCTGTCATTAGCAGAGTTTAAGTCCTTTATTGTACAAGATGCCGGGCAATTTGGGCATGAGAGTCTCATGCCAAAACTACTAAGACCGCGTCGTATTTCAAAATATGGTAACAAAACATTAAAAGCCTTTCGGTCCGTTTGCCGTTATATCTAGTTCAAACACTAGCTCTGAAAGTAAGTAACGAAGTTTCTTTTGAAGTTTCTGTAATCTAAGAAAGTAAAATCAGTATTTTTAAATATAACAAACCCTATAAAAATAATAATATTAAATCTGAAAAAATATAAGTTTTTTATTTTATTTTGCTTGAATTATTTTCTACAAATAACTTTCGACGCCAACTGTACAAATCAAGACTTTACTCGAGCCAATCCATTATAAAATTACATTACGGTCATTTAACATAAAAACAGGTCTGATAATTATATTATAATATAGTATAATAATAGATTAGCGTAGATAACTCGCGATAATTACGTCGAGCGAATGCAAACCATAAAGTAATGAATGTCAACCCGTCGTTTGTCCATGAAATGCCACGTATGTTCTAGAAATCTAGATTAAACAAAGAGGGTTAACATTTCAAACAATCTAGGTACTTTATTAGTCGAGAAAGGTATAAACTGAAATGGGGTCAATGTACTTACGTTGTAAACATAAAAAACTTTTACTATATAGGTAACATGAATATTTTCGTTATATTGGTATAAGGTAATTTCTCTTTGTAAATTATAATACACACATTATACATCTCCGTCCTTACGAAACGGGTTAGACAGAGCTCGGGTTAGTAAAAGGTCACGTTGACGCCTGAAGTTAAAAAAAATTGTGATAGGTTGGTAGCTTCGCCTATAAACATGATTTAGATTCTCGTCCATTCTATGTTTTTTCTTTTCTCCTGGACCAACATGGTAGGTTTAAGTTTTTTTTTATCTTAGGCACATTGTATTTTGTTTCGATTTGATATACCTACAAACTTACTGCTCTCAACTAAAAGTTGTAGAAATTTAAGAGTCAACATTTAATAAGTGCGTTACTCCTGTATCAAACAAAGATATATTACATCCTGTGACATTGTCTAACCTAGTCCAAGCAGCGCAGTTATTATAATCAACTTCGTCCTATAAAATCAATATGTAATTTATTTAATACACGACCTTCTAACCGGTATTAATTATTTAACAATCCACGATTACGGCATTCAAATTGCAAATTATGTTTTTCTAATAGTTTTGTAATGATTGTGGTATATTGTACAGTTCAAATTAGCCGAGAGGCTCAGGGAGTCAAGTGGCCAGTGCTCAAATCAGGCGAGTTTGATTGGGAGGCGAGGGAGAAAGACACAATATATTGCAACTACACACTAGAGTCTACTTCTTTTTTACGTTAACATGTGTAAAGAAGAAAAACAACTAAACTCTAACCGCATCTTTCTTTTCAAAGCAGTTAATTTACATCCTACACTGAAGAGAACCGGGCCTGGTTCTCAAATAGTATTATAATTTTCAATCAATTGTACCTAGCTTTTTTATTCTTTTTCTTATTTCAATTGAAATAAACATAAACACGTGAGTAAGTATATTAAACTTATTGAAGGTTAAAGAGCCTGCAAAAGCTCAATTAGGTACTGAATAAATATATGATTCTTTGTAGAGCTCTTGGCCCCAAATAAGTTCACCGGTGGATATTTATTCAAAGACGTGAGGCAACTCGCACGATCGACTCGACTAATATAAACTATGTCTAATAGCGTTCGCTAATTAGTAAGATGCTATGAGTATGTGGGAAGTAGATAATTATCGGTATATTGTCGGCAAGTATGTGTTTTGTAATAGACCCCTAATTGTTAACAAAATCGTTATGTCGATTATGTTCAAAAATCAAAAAAAAAAAATTTATTTCAGTTTCAAAACACTTATTGTAAAATATACATGGATGGGATGTTGATGCGATGATCTAACGTTTTGTAAGTATTCTATAGTAATTATGGACGTGAGGTAGGTACAATTCTAAATGCCTTACTATTCCGAGGTAGTGACTAGAATCCCCCAGTTTCCAAGAAGACAAATCAGGTACGTACTTTTGAGGGTTCAGTACCCAAAGGGTGCTAACGCGACCCTATTACTGAGACTTCACTGTCTGTGTCCGTCCGTCTGTCATACATAGGGCTCTATCTCTTGAATAGCTAAACATTTAAAATTTTCATACAAATACTAAAAATAAGATATCTAAAATTGAAAATAAAAGGATCGTCGTTTTTCAGCGTTTATAACTCGATCTTAATAATAAAATTAAATATACTGTGAAATAAATAACCAATATGTCACTTTTAGTCTCAATATTACAAAATAACTTATTTTTGACCCTGGATTCTACGAGTTACTGGCAGTCCTTGAACGCAAACCTGTAAATGGCGGAGTTAATATCTAATTATTGCAATTAAATGTCAATCGAGCTCGTACCGTTTGATAAGGAGGTATTTCTTAATGATTTTAATTACCGCCGACATTATTACTTGATGTTTTATACCGTATTAAGTGTGTTTATTTATTTTTTTACCTGTAGTTTGATACCTACAAATATAACATACATACTTACTCATCATCATCATCAGGTCTTTTTGTCTCCACTGCCGGAGCACGACCCTCTCTGTACTACCAGAGCCATCCTTGTCCAAAGCAGTAAGATGACTTTGATCTACACTCTCCACGCTGGCCAGACGAGTTGAATAGGTCTTATTGATGTTAACCTGTCGTCTGCGCAAAACTGCGACACAATAGTAAAACAATGCATGTCAGACAGATTCTGCTCTGTTGCCAGATGAGAGTTTAATAAGCTTTGTTTAGCTTGTATTCCCTAAGTCGCCTTCTACGACATCCACGGGAGGACTTAGAGTGGCTCTATTCTACTCTGCTGGAAACCACATGGCTAATAACTACTTACTATGACGTCTTTATCCCTAATGGGGCAGACAGAGCATTTTGGGTCTTGCGGCTCTAAGCAGCCCAGGGCCCCAAGACCCAAAGACACTCTTTTAATCCTTAACGGGTAGAAAAAGGCCATTAAACCTAAAGGCCACGTTCATCGTGACAGTGGGCGTGTAGGTGGAAAAGAAAAATAAAAATAGTGACAAGTTGCTAACCGCATCCCGTTCGGATTTTACGAATAAGAATCACCTAGAGTATTCTACGTTTTCTTTTTCTCCCAAAACACCACAGAAAATTAATAAAAAATACTTAATTTTATTAAATACATACATACATAGACATACATACTATCACGTCTTTATCCCTAATGGGGCAGACAGACTAAGTAGATAGAGCCCACGGCTGCAAGACTCAAAGGCCAAGCTTGTTGTGGGCAAGAAGGTGGATGAAGAAATCAAAATAGTGATGGGTTTTCTAACTGTCGCAAAAAGAATGACGTCACAGGAAAACGAACAGTTGTCCTTCATAGCTAGTTGCTACTTATAGCTCATTATGAGCATTGTACTCACACATTGATAGCCTACTCTAATTACACATCATTACCGCTAATTGTACAATACGCTAAGAAGTATTTGCGACTATTAACTGTAACGTATTTTGGTTGGGCGCCCATGGGCCTATTTCTATTGTGGCCCCATTTAAAAAAGAGAGTGTGCCTTAGTATACAACGTGGAAGGGACATACCTGTAATAAATTGAACCACGGTCTATACTAGATCACAAGACAGCCTATAACAGTCACAAATAAAAAATAAAATTGTCATCTTACCATGGTAATGGCGCTCAGTGGTTACATAATATTTTAAAACTAAAAAACAACTTCAACACCATAGTACACAACCGACTTTGATTAAATTTCTATGGACCACCTGAAAAGTAAGCCCTTAAAAAATATATTCACCCCAGGTATCTCTTGGCGTCAGGCGTCTTCGAAAAAAAACCACATAAAACATTTCGACAAATTAAAAACCTCCTCCTGTTTTGAAGTCGGTTAATAAAATAGCTTTTCTGGCTTTCTGTTACACAACTTCGTCGCATTTCACGGAAGCAGTATCACATATTGCAGGAAAGTCAAAGGAAAGATGTTTTACATCAAACCTTTCATCCTTTCGTCATTGTACTTATGTTAATCAGGTATCATGCCACGGGCAACTTCTTTTTGTCGAGTCAAAATGGTTCCATTTTATATGTTACAGACCAAGTGATAAATGGGGGCACTTTTCATAATGCCCGGGCATTATGAACAATGCCAAGCTAATTTCGGCGAAGTAAGAAATTAGAATTAGAATTTCCTTACTTATCATATACCCCTTACTCTATGACACCTTGGGCTCTAGTTCTGTTCATATTAAGGACCAATACGCCACCGACTATTAATGGCTTGGGCAATTAGTGCACACATAGACATGCAGTTGTGTGGTTTTAATTTACTCTGTGGAGGAAGGAAAATATAGGCAATAGAACAGTAGCGGGATTTTTCTTGACGCGTTAGTGAAACAGGTAATTTTGAATAAGTATCTATTCAATATTAAATTAATTCAAAGATGGTGCCAGATTGACTCGTTAGAATTAATGTTAATTAAGTAATAAGTATACCTATAAGGTGAATGCTGGTGATCATTCAAAGTTGCTTTTGTAATAAATTAATAATCTAGATTTAGATTCTTACAAAAGCAATTTTGGACATATCCTGTCCAACTAAAATTAAGTATGAATGCCAAACCAAATGAAGAAATCACATTTTTTTTAATTTGATGAAATATATGTACGCAATAAAAAAATAACTAACTTAATTTATAACTAATAACTGATAAAATAACAACAAAATTCGATAATTAATAATCCAAATTTAGACTGCCATTTTCATATTGGGTGAATCCTGGTGATCCTTCGAAATTGTTTTGGTATCTTGATTTGGATTCTTACAAAAGCTATTTAGAGGACATATCCTATCCAACCAAAATTATAAATATCAATGCCAAACCAAATAAAAGTTTTTTTTTTTAACTTGGTGAAAATTTACTTAATAAAATAACAGTAAAAGTCTTTTCAAAATGTTAATTCTCTTTTATTATGTAAAAAAAAAATATAATGCAATATAAACGTGGTAAGAGACAAAACTAACCCTACTAGAATATTCCCGCGAAATGAAAACACGGTTAAATCGAGCGAGCGACATAAAGGGCGCGCTACACGGGCACAATGGTGCATCAAATATGCAGCCCGATCATGATCGACTGCGAGCAAGCATGTTCTAATAAGTTACTGTTATTAAATTAAATACATTATACTGTATACAAAAACTGTGAATTTTTTTTATTAAAATGCGATGTGGTTCAAAAAAATGTTTTGCGAATTTTTTAAAATATCCGTAAAATAATATGCGATGATATAAGGTCTAACAAAATATACTAAAACTATTTTAAGGGTAAATTCTGTTCGTGATAGTGAACAACTAACTTCAAAATAGTTTCAGTATATTTTGTAAGACATTAAAAGGAAGAACTAACAAAACAGGTCAACTAAAACAATGTTTAGGATAGTTTCAATAATAAAACTTAAATATATAACAGTGAACACTGCCCTTTAAAAATCGGTAGTAGCAACGTTAACCATCTGATTTAAGAAGCGCATTTTTTTATGAATCCAACGATGAGCTTCTATCATTTTCTGATTAACAAGACACGACATGCTCAATATAGCAGTAATTAGATTATAATGTATGCGACGCGTTGGGACTGTCGGGAAAGCAATCGCTAATGCATAATCGTAGACTCCATCTATTTTTAAACAGTCTGTATTTGAGACATCCTGCATTTGGTACCTCCTGAGAATCAGTTGTATGCGTATGTTACCACGTACAAGCCAGCGAAGCGTAGAACACCCACCAACAAGATGGTCTGACGACCTAAATAAGGTTGGTAGATCGGTCATTTTGGAAATCTTTGGGAGAGGCCTATGTCCAGCAGTGGCCGTTGTGCGGCTGAAATGGCTAATCTGGTATGTATGTTAATTCCTTATTGTACAAAATTGACACCACAAAAAAAAAAACTAGATAACATTACAAAGGCGGACTTATCCCTTTAAGGGATCTCTTCCAGTCAACCCAACGCCAGAGGAGAGAATGCCATTAAGTAGTGGTAGTAGTTACTTTCGTGTGTTTGTGTGTAGTAGTTACTTTGTGTGCCTTTACAATTTTTTTTATAATATAAATATATACAGACAAATTACACAGATTAAGCTAACCCCAAAGTAAGTTTGAAACTTGTGTATTGGCGTACTAACTCAACGATATGATATTTAATAACAAATACAC
This sequence comes from Acrobasis consociella, assembly GCA_963555685.1. Lineage (NCBI taxonomy): Eukaryota > Metazoa > Arthropoda > Insecta > Lepidoptera > Pyralidae > Acrobasis > Acrobasis consociella. Next base: position 5,859,309 of record OY743118.1, read on the forward strand.
ATATAGATAAACATCCAAGACTCAGGACAATTTAAAAAAGACATTTCAATCATACTATCTTTGCTATTACATACCTAACGATACCACTGTGAAGACTTAAGGAAAATTTAAAAATGACATTTTAATTATAATAACTTTCCTTTGTTATACCTAACGATGCTTCACTTAACTATACTTAACATATAGAACCTATGTTAACGCCAAGACGTGCGAGTGTAGACTATGATCTCTCATTAGTCGAATGCTTAATGGTCCTAAGCATGCGGGCAGATCGCCTGGTCACAGTGAGTGGTTGCATTGCTAACTACGGCACGATATTGTAAGGTGACGGAACTGAACGGCACGGTTTGTTGATATTTTTTTCCCGCTACACTGCCGGCATTGGGTATCATTAGAAACGACTGTAAAGAAGATTATTCAAAGCTGCGAGAAAGATTTCGTGTCAGGCAGGCAAAGTGGTTTATTGTGTTTGATTTTTCAATCTGCTCAATCGCTGACATAGCTTGACAACTGCTATACAATGACAGCTGGGACCAACACGGCAATTGAAACTCCGCCTTACTTTGGAAGGCACGTCAGCCTTCCAAAGTAAGGCAGAGTTTTAATTACATAAACATTTTCTCAAGCTAGCCATTGGACCTTGGTTTATGTTAATAAATAAACATCAGTGAGGCTTCTCCAACCTGCCTGGCCAGCGTGGAGAGTGTAGGCCAAATCCTCTAGCTATTCAGGCTAAGTATAGCTCTGGTAGTAGAAGGGGTCGTGCTCCAGCACTGGAGATTAAAAAAGACATAATGATCGTGGTTACCCATCCAAGTGCGGACCACACCCGGTATCTTCGCCAGGCCATCGAGATCCTCCTACTTCGTAGGAGCACACATACTGTTCTCGCATCGCCGGTTAGCCGTAGAATAAGGAACCGGCTATCATATTAGCCGCATAACGTCCACTGCTGAACTTATGCCACTCCCAAGGATTTCCAAAATGATCGATATAGGGCGGCCTGCATCCAGCGCTTTCTAGCGACCTTAGTCAAGAGTGGTCGGTGAAAAATCCTAGGTATGGCCAACGCCGAGCCTCGGAAAAAGGGTCGTTTCGTCTGTGAGATCCTCTCACCGGGATTTCATGTGACAATGAAAACGTTTGTCAATTCGGAGGTGGCAGCGCAGGCCGCTGCCTGCTAGAGCGGCGTTAATGACAATAACTTGCCATTAACCTAACGCGACCGGTTTGCGATAACCCCACTTCTGCACCTTCGCCACGGGCCCACCTACCTCCTCAACTTGGCCGGGTTACACCAAGAATGCGAGTAATAAGGACCATTGATTAAAGATGTGAATCATAGTCTAGACCTGTGATTTGGATACGTTGTTGCTTTTTGTTTTGGTTAACTAATTTATTTATTCAAGTAAGTGTTATTTGATGTAAATAAACGTTTGACATATATTGAAACTATTTTTAGTCTGAATTGACTGTACATGATTCTGAACATCTTCTCTCACGAAACTGATATTTTCCAAGACCACTCAGGCAAAAAAGTGAAGAATAGACACGAATGTGGGAACACGCCAAAAAAGCATTCCATAAATATGTAGTTACATGTTTGTTTATTTTAACTTTATTTTACTATGAAAAAACACAATTACATACAATAACACCATAGTGAATTGACAACGGCAGACTTATCTACTTACAAAACTGTTTTACTATGTCTTTTTTATGAAGAGGACACAAAAATGCATAGAAAAAAAAAATGCAATTATGACTGACATTTGGCATTGAGCCTATTTATAGGACGTCTATTAATAGTATAAACTCGTTTCAAAGTTCGGACACGTGTACCGCGCTTAAAAGTTTCAATGAATGCGCAGCCTCTCACACACACACAGACCCGCACCCACACACGCTCATAAAGCCTAATCAACACGGATTTTTCGGTTCGCAATCAAGCGAACGAATTTCACAGCCACGGGCGCAATTGGAAAAATATAATTACCAACATAATCCTCGGCAAATTGGATTAAAAATGAAAAAAAGTAGAAAAAGTGTTTTAGGGTGCGTCATTATTTTTCGCCGGGAAAGGGATTGGGGCCTAATTACGACAGATGGATCGTTGTACAGTATGTAATAACGCTAATTAATCGATCGAGGACCGACGTGAGGATTTTTAAATTTTCAACGCGTCTACAACATTTTTTTTCGATGGGTAATTATTTTTAATTCGATGGCGTAGGAAGTGGTTTTGTACAGGCAGTCAGTATTTGTAAAAGTGCTGGTTGGATTTAATATGATTCCATAAATGAACATTTTAGCTTTGGTGATATGTTATTGGATTATTACAAGATGCAGCAGTCATACTCCTTTCAGTCCAAGTCCTTCTTTTTGGAAGTCGATTAAGACTTACGGTTAAGACTTATTTCAATATGCCTAGACAGATTTGGAAAATTCTTTTTGTTGGAAAGGGCATACTTGTCAGGTAGTCCCATAGAAATTTTATCAAAATCGGTGCGTAGATTGGGGGCAAAGTCGGTTTTTAGTTTTTAAAATGTAGACCTATATAACTCTTCCATAGTATTACAGTTCGCTGCTCATACATTAATACATATTATCACGCCTGTTTTTCACAGTGGTAGGCAGAGTCTATGGACCTTCACTTGCTATGATCCTAACAGACCTCTTTGGTTTCATCTACACTCATCACTCTCTTCATGCATGCCCGCTGGTTACGGGTACTTAAGACCTCTCCTTTTTTAAAAACGTCTGCAATCTGGTCGCGGTACGTTCGTCGAGGACGACCCTGACCCACTCTTCCACTCACATTCGCTCACTCACATACCCTTTTAGTAAATCTCCTTTCATCCATCCTTTCCACATGCCCAAACCATCTCAACATTACAGTTCGTTGCTCGTACTAGTCAATATCTATACAAATAATATAACAGTAAAAAAAATGTGTCTGAACATGGAATATATTTCCAAAAAAATATTCGCGGCGATGGAGACGTTTATAGTAACAGAGTAATAATTTAAAAAAAAGTGTCTCTGTTTGTTTGTCTTTTTGTACACGCTAATCACCGGAAATACTGGACGGATTCAAATGAAACTGTTTTTTTTGTTATATAGCTGTTAAGCCTGGGCAACATACAGGGTATAATTGATTTTGAAAAATGCCAGTCTAGCTAAACTATAAGAAAAATGACGCCTTAGCAAGAGTTGTCCAGCTTGATAAGCATTTTCTTGGAGTCATAAAGTCCACACGGACTTCGGCTAGTATTGAATAGGTACTAATTCTATTTCGTCTGATTGCTAGTAACGATATAAGTATCAAAATCGAAAATCAAAGTATCGTGTCAGGATCATTACACAAATTAAGTATCTCCACATAACAATAAATGATCGATACCCAAACCTATAAACGTAATTTTACATCCAGAAAATCAATAATAACCACGAAACTAATTAAACGTTCCATAACCCGTTGATCTTCGTTGAATTCCCACCGTTCGTCAATTTCGTCGGCAAATGAGCGGTCTATTGAAAAATTCACGAGTCGAGTAATAAGCGTCAGAAATTATTGGTCTAACCTATGAAGTGGCAAAGGCATGACTACACAGCAAGTAGCGGCGAGGGTACACGAATAGAGCCACTTAATTTCACCCTTCTACCCCTTCATTATAATCACCTCCCACACATAGACACTATCGATCCGGCGTGTCTGTATACGCGTTTATACAAGTGATTAGTGTATTTAATTTGAAAATGCTAAGTAGTTGCCTTGTTTTATCGTTGTGTTAATATGTGTGTGTGTGTGTGTGTAATTACGTAGGGTGGGCCAACCCTTTCGTATCGCAGCGTCGCGAAGTGATCGCGATCGTAATTTTACGATTAATGCTTTAGTTTTGTTTCGACCGTTTTGTGTTTATGGTTTGTTTTCGTGTGTGTGTAAGTGGCCAGTACTGGTGTCAGATTGTTCCGGCTGCCTAAAGGCATCTGACATAGCTTGACGACTGTCATACAAAGATGACTGCCATACAAAGATGACTGCCGGGACCAATGGCTCTATTATGTGTCTTTCGAAGCACGGAATGTGTTTATGGTGGATCGAATGTTTGTTGTAAAATTTTATTTGAACCTCACTGAGATTCTTGATAAGTATAGATTATAAGTACAGTATAGAAGATAAGATTATTTCTGTATTCTATTTTTATTTGTCCTAGTTAATTAGTTATGAATTTACCGAAAATCAAGGGTTTACAAGAACACCTTAGTCGATATTTTATCAAATGAAACTTTTTCGTTTGGTCACCTTATTTTAAAAGGTAAGTTAGGTACCTACTCACAACCAAAAAAAACTTTATTTAGTTTAAAAGGATATTTATTTACTACTTTGTAACCGATAACGTAAAATTGTTGAGACATAATATATTTAACCAGTTAAATGTATATTTATAGCGCCTTAAGTAACACAGTCAACGTGTTAAATTTTAAACAATATCAGCTGATAGTAAGCCCAGTAGGAAATCCTGAAAGCATCTTTAATGTATAGTCCGACCTCCATGCAACCCCTACTAACTATTTCTAACTTCGACGGCCGCCCGGTGTAGCTAGAAGAGAGAAAATGGAGAGACTAAGGAATATAATTAGCGCACCGTAGAAGCTGATTGTATAAAAAAATGATTGAGTGAGTTGAAAAGCATGTAAAAATATATACGTCAAAGTTGTAATGCTAAAATTACAAATAAAATTGAAATTAAAAAAAATCATGAGAAATGATGTATTTTCATAAATAAGTTTGAATATAAACTCCCGACATATAATCAAATTTAAATTTATATGTTTTCATTAATTAGTATTCATTGTCTTCGGATAGTCAAGGGTTTAAATATCCAACCAGAGTTATTTTTCAATTGACATATTTTATCGTTGACTTTACGTGACTTTGTTCACTTAAACTTACTTGAAAAAATCGTTGTTAAGATCTAGCTATAGGAGCTAGATCTCTACAACATTTTTTTCAAATAGCATACTTTAAGCCTAGACTGATTTGGAGAATTATTTTTGTTTGAATTATATATACTTTCATTACTTTACTTGGTATGTGGTACCATAGAAATTTTATCAAAATTGGTAATGTAGTTTGGTGGTGAAGTTGGTTTTTAGTTCTAAAAAATTATATTGTACTTCTGTACTTAGTTTTATTCCAATACGCTAGTTTCTGCGTAGCTAATTTACCTTAACGCGACCTTAAAAAGCTTAAGCGCTATATATAATTTCCTCTGCAAAGTAGCGAAGCAAAACACGTGTCTCTTTGCATATTGCGGTGAATACCGGTTCACTTTAATTAAAAACTAAACAATTATCTCGGCTGGCAAGACTGTGACAACAGGTGCAAAATTAAAAAAAATGAAGTGAAAATTTAAAGCTGCTGAAGAAAATGCAACAAATTTTTTGGGAGAGAATATACACCTTTTATTATATGTTTAAACACTCTTTATATACTTTAAATGCTCTTCTACGTTGGTCTGGGATAAAGGAAAAACTTAGAATGCACCAACTGCTTCATTCCCCGCGCAGATCGTAAAAGCCAAGCGAGGAAATGGGCGAGATTCGAGCCATGTTAATAGGCGATGCGGCTAGCAACCCATTACTATTTTCATCCATAATCCATCTTAACGCTTATCATCACGCTATAAGCGTGGCCATTGGGTCTTACGGCACTGGGCTCTGTCTACCCGATAGAAGGGTGAAATCTCAGTCTGTAACAAAATATACTGAAACTATTTTAAGGGTGAATTCAGTCTATGATAAGGAACAATGTCGAAATATGGAAAATATTTTTTGGCTTTCTACAGAAACTCTGATCAGCTGATCGGTCAACTTATATGGAAGGCCAAAAATTACTTTTCATTTTTCGATACGTGTTCCTTGGAAAAAGTTGTTTAGTATCATGGACTGAATTCACCCTTAAAATAGTTTCAGTATATTTTGTAAGACCTTATATATATGTTTAACTTTAAGAGCAATAACTTTCTGGAAGATGTTTTAACAAAGTGATATATTTGGTGTATGCGTGAGGATAAAACAGATACACTTTAATTTACAGGATAGACAGAGCCTAGAGCCGTTGAACCCAAAGGCCACCTTTAGCATTTTTTTAAATATATTTTTATTCAGTTTTTAAATAACCTGTACTTATTGATCCTTGGATAGCGTGATTGAGTACAAAATTACATACACATGCATTTAAGTAGGTCTATATACTTTTTGAGATATTATTTTGTAATTATTTATCTTTGAATAAACAAAAATAGAAAATAGATACTTCAATGTAAATAGAAACTTATTTATATATGATTTTGGAGTTTCACGGTCACAATTACTGTTATAAGTATTACGGGACTTACCGCGATTAATATAGTTTTTTGCCAAATATTTCGACGGCCCTTCTGCCATCATGGTCGCTGGCCGTCTAAATATCTGACGTATATAACTGATCTGTAAGTCCCGTAATACTAATAACAGAAACTTATTTACAACATACAATGTTTATTACTCGACGTTAAGGCGAAAACACGTTATAATTGAAGTTAAACTAACGATTAATTCGAGAGTAAAACTCAGCGGCATCATTAGCAATTCGTAACAACACTTACACAGGAGTAATGAGTCGTCTGTCCATATAATCATAGAGCAGCCATTACTCCCTCCGTGTAAGGTGTCCAGTTAATAATAGTGCGAAGGATATTTGAATAATTTTTTAAAACTAAAACCCGACTTTACAACCAAAATACATTACCGATTCTGATAAAATTAAATGGAAGACTAGGAACACTTTCGATTTCGATAAAATTTCTATAGGACCAATTCGCAAGTATATCCTTCAAAACCAAAAAGAATTTTCCAAATCTAGGCATCTTGGAATAATCGGTGAACATACATACAAAAGTAATTTTGTGGAAGTCTCTTTTGTTTAAATTTTCAGGTGCTTGTCATCATGTTTATATCTGAAATTCGATTAGGAAATTGGGCGAGATGGCTAAATCTGATGCGGCTGGCAACGAATCACTGTTCTGATTCCATTTTACCATGTTAATGTTCAACGTGGCTTATTGGGTCTTATAGCCCTAGGACCCCGTTACCCCGTTAGAGATAAAGACGTGACGATGTATTTGTATATAATTGGTTTAAAATCTCATTTGTATTTTGAAGTTTTGTAAATACATTAAAATTAAAAGTTTTTGTGTATAGAATCTTAAATAATGTAATAAGATATTTTTCGCCAACACTTAGCTACATGAGTCAGTTCCATATTCCACAGTACAGTTAAAAAGTACTAATAAACGAATAAGTACATGAAATTCTCAAAAAAACCCGTTCCAACATTTCCAATAACTCCATTTATCTCATTTCCGCGAACAAAACAACATATAACCCTAACCAGCCAACCCTTTAATAAAATTTTAAGACATTTCCACAATAAACATTCCAAAATTAAATCGCCTCATAAACAGCCATCAAAACTGACACGATAATAAACGCAATGCTGCGAGCGATCGGCGAAAGCGGGTGTACAAAAAAGGCGCGGACGCATGGTCACTCTACACTGGGGGAGGGCCTCTACGACATTAATTTCGCGAAATGAACCTAATTTACATTTAAATAAGGACTCGCCTTAGCCGGGATAAGTTGCGAAACTAGCGGCCGGGGGCACTCGCCTGCCCAAAGCAACGTATTTCATTACTATAATTCAATTCAGACAACTTAAAGTTGCTTACGTGGAATGTGAGGAAAAATTATGGTCATTTATAAGGCGGTGGTAGCGCTAATGTGCTTTTGTTACATTGTTTTAATTATGGTGCATCGCATCAAGAGTAACACTTCATCAAATTCAAACTCAAAATTTCATTGGATACTTGTATACAAAACTTGGAACGAACATGCCCGTAAGAAATAAAACTTCGCATAGTATTATAAAATTAAAATACAGTCATTAAAAAAAGCATTTCTACACGGAAGTGTGCAGCCGCCCGGGTAATTTGTACGGAAATGTCGTTTTTAGGGTTCCGTACCCAAAGAGTAAAAACGGGACCCTATTACTAAGACTTCGCTGTCTGTCCGTCTGTCTGTCACCAGGCTGTATCTCAAGAACCACGATAGCCAGACACTTGAAATTTTCACAAATTATGTAATTCTGTTGCCGCTTTAACAACAAATACTAAAAACAAAATAAAATCAATATTTAAGGGAGCTTCCATACAACAAACGCGATTTTTTATAGATATTGGTACGGAACCCTTAGTGCGTGAATCCGATTCGCACTTGGCCGGTTTTTTTTTTTGTTTTTTTGTAACTGTTATTCTAATCTCATTATACTATAGTGATCTTGTATAGCCCGTGGTTCGATTTAATACAGGTAGACATGTCCCTTCCGCGTTGTATAAGTCGTTTAGTTATGGAAAACGTCGGGGTAAAAGCAGAAGCCTTCCTGTGGCTGATATGACTATAAGTCTGACTATCTTAGAAACAATTAAAAATACTTCTAGGCTTTAAAATATATATCTTCTATGCTGGTCTGGGAGAAAAGAAAACCATAGAATGTACCCGCTGCTTCTCTTTCTCTTCACTTTCTCGCCCACCATCATGCTAAAAGTGGCCTTTGGTTCTTGTGGCCCTGAGTCTTGCTTGCTTAGCTGCAAGATGTATGCTCTGGCTGCTATAAAGACGTGATAGTATGTATGTAAGTAATAAAAATACTTTTTTACTTATTCATTAGGTATAATTTTTTGTAAGTGTCAAGAAATATCATTTTCGTTGCAAAAACTTTGTACGGAAATTTTGCACCCTAATGCTGATTCAGCAGGTAACGTATTATAGATTAATATATTTCATGATGTACTGAATTTGTTCTAAAAGAAATCAAGCAGCAAAATTCAAATTAATCTGGAAAAATAAAAATGGAAAGTGTCAAAGTTGTAAAATTTAGGCAGTTGACTCAAATGACATTAAAATACAATTTAAGATCTCCAAAGTTGAAAATTAACAAACAATTATGAAGACATTTTTAATATCACGAGTCATTCACATCCGGCAAAGTCGTTAAGTACGTTTATAAAATAAACAAGCGAATTTCGTTCGCAAGCAGAGGCTAACTTCCCGGGAACTTTTTAACAACGTTCCATTCAGTTCCCGCCAAAGTGGACCATCAATAACAAAATTAAAAATCCCAATTCCGATTTTAATTGCGACCGATTATAATCAACCCGATCGCGAATTACTCCCTCCGAGATTTTTCTTATTCAAAGAATCATCTCTTAAATAATTCATCTTCGAGACTAGTGCTGAAACCGGTTTCAACCGGATCGGAGGGGGAGTAAGTTTAATCCTTATAAATTTCCTTTTTACACAAAGCAATATAAGTAATTAGCATAATTTCGTTGAGTAAATGAAATATGGTAATGAGGGGGGTGTTAACCCCTTCTTGGGGGTTGTAGAGGGGGTGGCGGGGTGGACCCTTCTAGTCGCATCTCGTTGATACTCGTCACCGCCGATGTAGTGATGATTACAATTAAATTATACGCCATTCAGCCGCTTCGGCCATTTTGTTTTGATTTGACGCTTTCATGCCTCGAAGAGGTTGGGCCGTCTTCAACAATTAGATTCTCAATTTCATTAATTTGTAGTACATTTTGTATCCAGTTGTTCTGTAAGATTAACTCGGCTAAACCTTAGTTTTTAATATCAGTAAGATTTTAAACATGAAAGATTTTATAAGACTCTTGCTAGGTAGAAAATAAACAACTACTTTTATTTTCAAAAGTGTACAGTTTGCTTGAGGATGTTTATGAAACATTTAATGAGTCAATATTTTAACACTTGTTGCTACAGAATCTTGACAAACTGAGTCTTTCTTTAAGGTCGTCAACCGCACATTTTAAATCCATATATTTTTTGTTTACCTACACTGTGTCAGGGTTAAGCATAGGTCTTCTCTATCTCTCTATATGTATAGAATAGAATTTCCCTTATTGCCAAAAAATACCACACACTAAAAAAAAAATACATCGAACAGATAACAAGCAATGAAATGTTACCTTCATCTCGTACATTTGTGCATCATTATCGTGGTATAGTTTTAATATCTTAATTCTTTGCCATTTCTAGTTTCAGCCATTGTTTTTTAAATTGTCTTATGTCGTCAACTCACAGACTTAAAAAAAACATCTATTCTTCTTAGTCATTTGATAAAAAAAAAAACAATTTCTTAATGTGATACGGCCCTTATTTCGGTATCAGGTATCAACCCTTTTATCTTGAAGTTGATTAAATCTTAGCATTACTCACTGCCCAATGAAACCAGTATTTTGTTTTGTTAAATGTTGACTTTTTCGGGTTTTGCAGATCGTGCATTTTGCAAAATGTGCACTTTAGAAAAAAACACTTCTCAAAATACATGTCACAAAACATGCAAAATTTATAAATTGTAGTTACATTACAAATTTACTAGTAAGAAATTAATATAAATTTCTTTTTTTTTTTGTAATTACTTACCCAGTTATCTAATCTTTGCTAAACCCTTTTTAATTAAAATGTGTTTTGTCTCGTTCGTACTATGACGAATATTGAATAGAGGGAAAGGGACAAAAGATTTTTTAACTAAAACAGGTTAAGCAACAGACTGTAAATTTTTATGAATAGTAGGGTTTAAGATCACTAGATGGCAGTCGCCAAACTCAGTCAGATACCATTAGGCAATTTTACAATCTGACTACTGTGACAGTCACTCACACACATAAATAACATAACAAAACTTAACTAAAAGCCCCAAAGGATACGATTACCAAGAAAGTAGGTCAATAGGTGGAAACGGGAAGCAGAAAAAAGTGACAGATTGCCAGCGAAAAAAGTATTGAACATTTTTAACTGAGGCTAAAAAACCTTTTAATATTTTGTTTTCTACAAGTATTTTAAGCACACGCAAAGGTCAAAAACTCTTTAAAAGTTCTTGTTTTACCTTTTTTTATAAACAACTTTAGGAAACAAACAACGTAATGTCTTTCTTGTTCTTCGATGAAACTGAGACTTCATACAACACCAATTAAAATCCAAGTGCCAATAAAATCGGAAAGGAATCGAACTAACTACCGTTCGTGAAATGCCGTGGTGATAAAAGGTCTTCGAAAACACAATACCGTGTTTCTACCCTCGCCTTTGCCGTAGACAGAGACAGCAACATCCAAGATGCAGGCCGCTAGAGAGGGACGGCGTCCAATTGGAATTAATTAATTATAATTAAGTTTTAAGTTGACGCGCCGGTTACGAGTATAAGCGTAGACTTTCGTTTTGCGTTTGTGTGCGTTTATTAGTGTGTGTTAGTTCCTAATATCGATTTGGAACTATGGGCAGAGATAATGAGTAGGGTAGGGCGGCTTGTAATAAGTTTTTGAACCGTTGTTTCTGTTGCCAGTAGTGCGGGATTCGGGAGCACCGGCCCGTCTTAGTTATGGACCGCCGAGGCGCATATTTGATTCGGCCGGGTTATCAATTTGGGTGGGTTTAATTTATAAAGGCAAATCATATCAAATTTTAATTTATTTTCGTATTATCGGGTAATTGAGTCTCAAGTTTTGTTGGTTGAAAATACTTGAAATGTAAGTGCGTAAGCTCTTTATAACGAGATAACTTGATATGTTTTCTTTATCTTTGTTATTAGATAAATTCTTCATACCTATATTTATTTGACTATTCTACCTAAATATTACTGAACTTATAAAAAAGAAAATAAAAATGTTAGAAAAACTATAAAGATTTTAACATGTTGTAAGAGGAAAATTATATTCGCAACTTCTGCAGAATAATGAGAAAGGAGTGTCAACAAACGGTTGACATGATCTTTACTTAAGTACCTACGCAACAGAGATGAAAACAGAAACAATGCACGAAACTGGGGGCGTCTAATGTAGGGTTGGCAATCACGTCAAAAATAATATAAACTTTATCTTACAAAAATATATAAGTTTTAAATGATAACGTCGAGAAATACCAATAAGTTAAACATTAGTTCATTGTTAACAAATTGCCCTGTCTAAACATACCACTTGCATGGATCAGCATGTGGGAAATTAAATTAACAATCACATAAAGGCGGGCAAAAAGACGTTGAGGAGTGTCTGTCTCTCCAATGTTCTTTGTCATATTTTTACCAAATTAATATAAAATTTAAAGTTTTAAATAAAAAGAAACATCAATATCTATTTATAATAGAGGTGACGACAGGGTCCGAAAAGTATGATTGTAATTAGTCCGTCTTTTAGATTATCCAAAAATAATGGACCCGTAATTTTCTGTTTACCAAAAAAGTAAAAATTCACAAAGATATGGAGCGTCAAAGTTCCGGAGTAGGGGCTTGTGACGTCGCACTTAAGTAAAAATCGTGCTTAAGTTTGACGTCACGCGTAATTTATATGTGCTGTATCTTTGTCATTTTTGGCTCCTCAGAGAAAAGAAAATATTCGTGTACAATATTTTTTAATAATCTAGCCGATGGACCAAAAATATTTTTCCATTCGCTATTTTTTAGCCAATAGGCATGAGCCTATTAGCTAAAAATAGCGTAACTCAGATACAAAAACCTTTACAGTGGAATAGATAACCTTGAAGTTGTTAAAGTTCTTGAATACTAATTTTGAAGTCCCGTTAAAAATATAAGAAAAATGTTCATATTTTTGAAATTTTTACTATCAAAATATTATTTAAATTAAATAAAAACTTTACTTAGGTAATCAATTTATTATTTTAATTTTAGGTGATAAGGGCAGCGTTAAGACAAATTAAAGAAAACATTGTTTGACATAAGGTTTTTTTTATTACTTGGTGTTTCTTATTATACAATTTATGTTTGTTAACTCGTTCGCAAGCATTACATGTTATAATGTATCAACATTGTATTATATTATAATTATTTATTATTAAAAAAGACGTAATAATAATATGACAAAAACCCTTCTGGTAAGTAGGCGACCAATACTGTGAAAATGAGTTTCTTTCGGCATTTGTTCTCAGCAGTGGTCATTAGGAAACGCTGGTTTCGGTAGCTTTTCTTCCAAAATAAATTACATTTTAATAAACAATACACGTAATATAAATAATACTTATTGATGTGTAAAACTGCCTGTAAAGGTCTTATTTCTGAATATTCCCCGCAATATTTATATTTCAAGTAGCAATATGGTGATAATAATTGGCAATGAAAATTAGAAACGCTGACAAACTCGCAATAATCCCATGAGCTCTTGAAAAGTCTAGAAAATTATTTAAATATGACCTGTAACAAAATGTTACCAATATGTAATAAACAATAAACTATACATTTGAGTTATTTGAGCGTTTTCGCAAGTAAAGCGACACCGGGCGTGGTCCGCACTTGGATGGGTGACCACAAGTGGCATACAAATTTCTTGAGCTTCTCCGTGCTTCGGAAGGCACGTATAAGCCGTTGGTCCCGGCTGTCATCATTGTATGGCAGTCGTTAAGCTAAGTCAGATGCCTTTAGGCAGCTTGAAAAATCTTACAACAGTGTTGGCCACTTACACACACGAAAAACAAACAAAACATTTGAGTTTTGAGTTTTTTGAGTTGCCATGTCCGAAGTTACCACCTGCATAGCAAAGATCGGCACACATGGGGGGGTGAATTAGAAGCGTCTAACCGGGGGGTGGCATCCGCCCTCTATCGATTTCGGATGAGGAACTGGACTAGAGACATGCAAGGCGTAATATCAATTCGAGATCGAGACTTTTGACCCCCCTTTGTTGGGCGCAAAGGGTTCACTGATTGAATAACTTATTGCTATGTTGCAGCGAAATTGAAATATAGTGATAGGTAAAATTTCTTAGAATTTATAATTTTTTGGTGATTTTTGAAAATATAATATTAACTAAATAAATACAACCTAAAATTAAAACTAGCTAAAACTAATTAAAAATAATTTATATTAAATTATATAAAAATTGAGGCCAAATCGCTGCCGTCACAGGGCAAAGTACCCAAGTTAAAAAAAATAGTATATTAAAAAAAATATATAAATATTAGTATTTTTGAAAATATATTAAAAAAGAAGTGATAGTGATATTTTAATGATGTAACTGAAGATGTAAATACATAGCGACAAATCATACAGATTGAGTTAGCCACAAAGTAAACTAAAAGCTAATCAATAAAATGATATAGAAAACTAACCCAAGGATTCTATATTTTATAATAAAAGGACTACACTGTCTACAATACACTTTACATGCTGATTTGCTAATTTGTTTCTTTTTTACATCTTGAAAGAAAAAAAAAACTGCTCCATATATTTTTTACTCTTATTTTAATTAGATATATTAATTTGTTTGGTGCACCAAACACAGATAATAAATAAAAACATAGCTAAACTCAACTTTGTACTAAAAAATTAAACTATTTCTCGGATTAAAATTATTAACTAGGTAGCTCAGAACTGGTATTTTGCTTGCTTAAGTGAATAAGTAATTTTTTTTAATTTATGAAAATACAGAATTGCTAAGTACAACTTCTAGAGATTTTCAGAAGATAATTAGCAAACTCTCTGATCTAAGCATAATTCCCGTGACGTTCTTGGCTACTCAGCGCCGCTTTCAGACTTTTTTTTAACTTAACAAACCCTCCAAGCAAATATCTCCGCGTAAGTACAATTTATATACATCATAATCCCCAAACAGCATAATAAAACAACAATTATTACAGCACTCGAAAGGAAAAAGAAAGCTCGTTTGTCGAAATCCGAACACTCGACCGAAACAGGGAAAAACAACACAAGGCGGAATCTAGTACCTACTCGAACAAACGTGGCGCAAGTGGCGCCCCCGGCGTCTAACATCGCGCGAAAGTAAATAAAATAAAAAAAAGTAAAAAGTTGGAAAGTGGCGAGGGAAACGCAAAGGATTCAGCCGAGGGCCGCGACGGGCCGGTTGCAACGAATCGAGTTAAGCACAGATTTGCGGAAGGTTAGTTTTTGTAAAAATAGCAGCAGGGTTGTAATTTAATGAAAACCTTTAAAGTTGCAGTTAGAAATAAAGTTGAATTTGAAACGAGTAAGAAAAATAGTCGCTGTCCGTAAATGAAGAAATAAATGAATAGTAAAACATATGTGGGAAACAAGCGTGATAATAAAGTATGTATGTAACAGTAAGGCATTGATTTGTGCATAAGTGATAGTAGAATAGTGCATAAAGATTTTATGTATTTTTCAGGTTTTTTGTGTAAAATTTTGTTTTAGTTCTCAATGGAATTACTAAAGTGAGTAATAATTGCATGTAGTACTTATTTTTAAACATTAATTAAATTGAAATTATTTGTTACATAATACCAAAAAAATGGCGTTAATCACATACAAGTTGAAAATACATGACATGCCTTTTAAAATAAAGCAAATTGTGACTCTAAGAAAAGAAATGCAATTACAGAAAACTAGTATTTATTTAGCTGACGTATATTTTAGGTGCATACAGTTTATCTAATATGATTAAATAGTTTTATTTGAAAAGACTCATTAGACTCAGAAAATCTATCACAATACATTTCTGTATTGAAATAGGTATATCTTCCATAATAGAGGAGTGGATCTGTCGATTGAAATTAAGATGTATCCTAAAGCCGGCGGATCTCAAAGGTACTCAACGTTAGTTTCAATTACTAGGTTTATGCATACTCATTGAGGTAGCAAAATGCTTTACGTAGGTATGTACATACACTGTTACTTATTTATTTAGTTATTTTAGTGAATTTAGAATTCAAAGTGAACACCCAATAGCACCTGTTTACATTTATTTCATATTTAACCTTTTTAACAATAAAGTCTATAATATAATATAATAATTTCATTTTATACATAAATTCTTGAAATGTCGGAAGACTAAATCTTAGCTATTTAGAGAGACCGAGAGATGTAATGAATATTTACTATGATAACCATGCATTACTCTTGTACGTTGTTATAAATAAAAAACTGTGGGTCTCCGGGGGTGCCGACAAAAGTGAACACTTGGTGTCGGTTACGGTACAAATAACAGTGTTGCGAGTTCAACAGATTTTTCGTCACAAAAATGTTTTCACTTCAAAATTGACCAATAGTATAGTCAAAAAGAAAAAATCTCTTTTATAAATAATAACTTTTCAAAACTAAAAACCGACTTCAACACCACATAATACAACCGATTTCGATAAATATATAGGACTACCTGACAAGTATGCCCTTTCAAACCAAAAATAATTTTCCAAATTGATCCAGGCTTTTTGGAGTCATCGGGGAACATTCATAAAAAATATATATAAAAGTACATTCGAATTGATAACCCTCCTTTTTTAAAGTCGGTTAGAAAGAAGTATCACCTCATTCGAAAAAAGGGAAAAATATCTGTGTTAGAAAAAGGTAATCAGGGTTAGCGGAATGCGGGCGGTGCGCCCGGCCGCTTGTAAGCACATATTTGTTCGCGCCCGACGTTTTTGACATTCCTGTCTCGCCTCAACTTTTCTTAGGGTTGTTACGCTTGTACTACACTTTCTAGGGTTGACAATACGATACATTTTGTATTGTACAGATATGGATTTTTTTTATATTTTTTTTCTATTTAGTAGATCTGTGAATGCTCACGGTTTAGGCTGATGTTACGAGACATTTTAAACTGACTTCCGAAAAAATTTGGAGGATCAATTTGTCGTGATCTTTTTTTTATGTTTATTTACCAATTATTCAATTTAAAAAAATATTTTTTTGTTTGAAACAGCATACTTGCTAGGTGGTTTCATAGAAATTTTATCAAAATCGGGTCTGTAGTTTGGGGGTGAAGTAGGTTTTTAGTTTCATGTTAAAAAATGTTTTTGGGATCGGATCGGATTAAATTAAACTTTTTTACATGTTACTTACTTATTTATTTATTTTATTAAAATTTTATTGCACAGTTAAAAATGTGCAAGTGGCGGATCTTATGCACTAAGGCATTCTCTCCCGGACAACTATTAAACTAAGCAGAAAATATGTGTGGCTCATATTTTTATTTATTTAATATTCGCGGATAAGTAAAAAAAATATATTAATATCTACCTAAGCGTGATATACAAGAATAAACTATTAAACATATTATATAAACTTAAATAAAATTTAATTACGTATGTGCAAGTAATAAACGCATTGTTTTGTAGGAACTAAAGGTGTAAAAAAATAAAAATGCACTAGCCAATTTTATATAATCAATTAGTTTTTAACTAAATCTTCCATTCCTACCAAATTTACCATTGCTCATATAAAAAAGAAACTTAACCTTATCAGGTATGTACAAGGCAGAAAATTTGCAAGAAGTCGTTCTTCCTTCCTTAAAAAAATTGACAAGAAAATCATCTCTACGTCTCTACCTAATCCAAGTCTCTACCTCATCTACATATTAAACGTTACAAGCAAAAGGTTATAAGTCAAAAATGTATGTAAGAACATAAGACTTTTGCAAAAGAAATCATATTACATACAAACATTAAGTGTAAACAAATCGATCAAACTGCCGACAAGCATAAAATTAAGTTAGCACTCGCGACAGCCCTAGCGGAGGCAATGAAAAGTCGGTTAAGCTAATGTTATCGAGAAATAAAAATGTATAATAAAATACAAACACCGCGCGAGGAAACAATTTGCTGGAGACTGGAAGATTTCATGCCGCCGCCGACCCCGACTAACGATCAACAGTCGACTTTAACACCTTGTAATATGCTTTAAAACCGTCTGCGGTGGTCGCGCAGAAAATTCCTTAAATTTTCCGACAATCTGCAAGTCAAAAAAGCTTTTGAGTGCACGTGTTAAGGTTTAGTTTCGGTTGTAGGTTGAGAGTGGTAATTCAGGAAGAAAAGAGAGTTTTCCGGTTCGGCGGGGCGTCGTGACATTTGTGTTAAGCGGGGCCGAGGGAGCCCCATTCATAAAGGACGCTCACGAAGGTACTGTTTGAAAGTAAACTTGTTGGATTGGATGTATGGAGACTTTTGGACCCTGACTAGCGAAGTCTTGTTTTAGTTATATTTGTAGTATCAGGAGAACGTTCACAGTTTGTGGAATTTAATGACTTGTGTCTTAAATAGATAGTTACTACAGAGGTAACTATGTTCATCTTCTTAAGGCTAGTTTTTCGTTTTGGAACGAAGTTTCTTTTTGGACGGTACGGACTTGGCGGATCGGGGATAGACTAAAAACGGATAAATTTTCTTCGTCACAAACTTTTTTAGGGGCGGGAAATTTTAGGGGGTTCATTCCAACCGAGTGTTCAACGAAGTACAGTTTCTTTCTTCTTTAGGATTAGTGCATTATATAATGTACACTGACGTGGATATTATACTATGTGCCTGCCAGGCTTTAGTTATTTTCCTATTAATTTGTATTTTGTTGTTAGATATTTGATTGTTTAAGATACTTCTTTGATTTTTGACTAAATAGAGAATACATTAGCATTAAAAGAAAAAGTAGTAATGTAAGAACATCTTGGCTAGTAAAGATTTGGAAGATAAATAAATAATGATCGACTTACTAATATTTATTTGTGTTTACTTTGTAATTCTTTGTAAGAGTAAGTGTATAATTGATGAGCGTATCATGACATGGTTATGCTAACTAATAGTTATAAATTATGTAACCAAAATTATGCATGTGATTATTACAGTTAATTACCTGCAAAGCCACGTAACTGATGTTACTAAATTGTAATTAAGTGCAAAATTGCATTCGTTTTAATAGTTTAGTTTTCTTTTTAAAAATACTGAAATATTATATTCAACTTACCTATATAAAATTGGTGTATTTAATAGGTCAGTATTATCATATAAAATAATCTACATTCCTTAGGAATAATTTTACACCTTCACTATTCTTTTAACGCAATCAACCATAAAACTGGCAGGAAATACAAAATAGCACCTCATTTGTAATGCGTCTAAAGAAAAAGAAAAAAGTTAACAAGAATTCAATATTGGAACATCTTTTTTCTAATGCCGCGGCAAGGACACATTTACGGCGCCACCTGTTGAGCGAGGTCACGTGACTTTTTTGCTCAAGGACGCGTGCCTCCTTCGCTCATTCATGGGCGGCCTCCCCCCGCCGCTCCTTACGCGGGGGTTAGGGGTTTTTTTGTTCCCTACGTACTCCCGAGGGCTTTCACCTACGTGCATTTTCAGGGTCACGACGCTCACGATATTTTCCCCTTTTGGTTTAACTTTGTTTGGGTTTGTAGCGTACGTTGCGTAAAAGGTATTTTTGTTTCCCCAGTAATATATGAAATCCATTTATTTTGCACATTCCAGCTTTTGAATGTATGTTTTGTTTGTTCAAAGATTACTGGAGTGTCTTTGATCGGATCTTTATGAAGTACATAGATAAGTAAATAAAATTCCCAAAACCGACTATTGGATTAAGTAAGGGTACTTCATCACGTTAATATATTATTAAAAGTAACGTGAGATGACATAGCTAAATATTTTAACATGGTTTTACTCACATAGTGTAGTCAGAATAGTCTGCCTTTTCCGACTACACTACGTAAGTAAAACCATGTTATAAGATGTAGTTACTACGATATAGTATAACGCAAATATCTTTAACGGTGTTACTTGGTAACTATATGTCAAATTTTCCGATACAACAAACTATGATTATCCTACAATCCTTTTTCTTCAACCTAAGACTGATTTTTGGTAACTTTTTGTTCATATGAGTTGAAAAAATCTTAGAAAAAGTATTATGCTTACCGTTTCACATATAACCTACATCATCGTCTTCTTCTATAAATGTATCTTAGAATCAAACATATACATAATTTTAATTAATCTGTTTTCAAGATTAAAAAATAGCCAATACAATAATGAACAAAAAAATTCTAAAATTAAAAAAAAAAACCTTTAAAGAAAATGGATATCGGATATTCAATAAAGGTTTCCACTAATAGAATACATAAAACTGTAACACAGAGCACATATAAACAGCATTGACTTTATGTCAAAGCGAGCATCCGTATTATTAGGCCAAACAAAACGATCGCACGAAAACTCCTAAAAAAATTGGAAAGGAACGTCTATACCTAAGTAAGCACTTTCTATAGATGATTGGTAGAAGTAAACGGTAGCACTCGGTAGCTATTTTATGCCAACATTTTCCGATACAACAAACTATGATTATTGTCCTATTCTACACTAAAGAGAACCCTTTTTCTTAGACATAAGACTGACTTTCGGTAACGATGGAATTATTAGACTTAACCGGATTCTAATTAAACCCTGTCCCTGATAGTGCACCGTGGAGCCGTAGTCTGAGTAATTTACATTAATCCAATAATTGCATGGAGGTTTCCTAGTTAGAAATTCAAATGAGATGATGTAGTGCCAGGGGATGGGGTGCGGCGAGCGGTTATCAGATCTTGATAGTTTTTAATTAGGTTAAACATAGTGCGAAATGGAAGTGGTGTAAAAGCCTTTGTGGCAAAATAAGGAATCGGATTGAAGACTCGAAAGCGTCGATTGTCTAAGTATTATCAAAATTGGTGCAGCTGTTTGCGCGTAAGAAGTAACAAACATACACACACAATATGTGACTTTCGCCTTTATAATATTAGTGTGAAGGCTTTGTGGCAATTAATAAGGAATCGGATTGAAGCGTTGAAGACTGGAAAGTGTGACAAAGTCTTGGTTGAAATCATGTTTAAAAGGTTACTTAGGGCTTTAAAAGACGAGTGACAGTATGTCCGCGGTAGTTGGCAACACTTCGACGTCATCGCCGGCCGTCGCAGGTAGTCGTACGTCGCACATGTGCTGTCGAGAAATTCCAAATTTCTTTGCTAAAAAATTTCTGAAATTTTCTACTTTTCTCGAGAATATTCGTCGAAAAATTTTCCGAAACGTCCTCGGAAATTTTCCAGACCGTTTTAGATATTTTGAACGGCACTTTTAAATACTTTCGTGGTTGGTTTGGTCCTTTATTTCTGGATAATCTAGTTGACGGACTAAATAAAAGTTTATTTTCTTCGTTATCTTACGAGCAACGTTTTCTTTTAGATATAAACAGTTTAATTTCAATAAACATACAAATTAACATATGGTCATTAAATCGAAAAAACTTAATACATGTACTTATTTTTGTATGTTCGCTGGGTATTTGTTATTGTATACAACAACCAGTATTTTTTTATTCCGATGTATACTTCATTACATAAAATAGCGGTTCCAGTGTCGTAATATTTTTTTCCAAAATCAGCTTAAACCCGCTTAAATGATACAAAATTTAAATCTACCTATGTCAGATGTGTTGTCTACACGAACAATGTTTTCTTGCGTATATTAAACACAGTCTAGTCTAATTTCGAGAAACTTAATATACTCACTGTGTGTTCGTCGGGTATTTCGTACCGTCGGCAGCTTGATTAATTAAATTGTTATGCTAATGCGAAGGGGATTTTTGGTCTACAATAGTTCCTTGCTTCAGACTATTGTGTTGAATTAATTATTGCCTTGATTACTATATAATGAAAGTAATAAATAGGCGCGCGATAAAATTGTATAAATTAGTGTATTTTTAATGTTCGGTTAAAAAAACGTAATGTGTATTTTGCAGATCTAACGAAATATGGTGAAACTAATTTAAGGGTGGATTCAGTCCATGATACTGAATAACTTTCCCAAAGAAACATAATTAAATAGAAAAATAATTTTTTGATCCGAATTTGTATGGAATGTCAAAAAATATTTTTCATATTTCCTTATATTTTCCTTTGGAAAATTGTAAAGTAAAAAGGATTGAATTGAGCCAGAAAATAGTTATAGTACATTTTGTAAAATATTACCTTCCAACATAATAAAACTAATGAGATATTAAAACGAGTTTAAGACCCTTTACCGCCTGACGCCGGTCTTTTCGCTAAACATACCCAAAATATAATATTTCAGTGCAATTTAGGGTAACAGTACCAGTGATTGACCGCACCTGCATTGTAAGGAGCGAAAGGTACAGCCGTTGACCCTTAGGCAATTTCTAGTCAGAAAGAATAAAGGCCCTAACAACTAGGTAGTAGCTGTTTTCATTCAAAGAAAACCCACGTTTAAAATGAGTTGATTAACTCTAAAAGTACCTATAATTATTCAGTGCACTTTAGGGTAACAGTGCCAGTGATTGACCGCGCCTGAAATGCAAGGAGCGGGAGGCGGCCACCGTAGACCCTTTGGCAATTTCTAGTCAGAAACAATAAATATGTTAACAATGTAACTGTTTTCATTAAAAAAACACCCGAGGAGCCCGGTGGCCCGGTAGTAGTGCGTATTACTAGCGCTTTGGCTTTGTATGGCAGTCGTCAATCTATGTCAGATAACTTAAGTTAGCCTAAAAAATCTGTCATCAGTGGTGGTTACTTACACACACGAAAAACAACAAACAATTCAAAGAAAACATGAGTTGATTAACTCCAAAAGTATAATTATTCACTGCAATTTAGGGTAACAGTGCCAGTGATTGACCGCCCTGAAATGCAAGGAGCGGGAGGCGGCGGCCGTCGACACCTTGGCAATTTCTAGTCAAAAACAACAAAGGCCGTATCAACTAGGTAGTAGCAGTCTCATTTAAAGAAAACCCACGTTTAAAATGAGTTGATTAACTCCAAAAGTACCTATAATTATTCACTGCAATTTAGGGTAAAGTGCCAGTGATTGACCGCCCTGAAATGCAAGGAGCGGGAGGCGGCGGCCGTCGACACCTTGGCAATTTCCGAAATCGCCGGGCGACAAGAGCTGGTGGGCCGAATACGAATAATGAGATCCGACGACTATCGATCAACATAAGTGTCTTTGTGTGTTACATTATTTGAGACTTGCAATGTAGCTTACATGTATGAAAATGATTAAGGGAAGTAACAAGTAATGTACGTAATTGCTTCTACTATTTAAAGAAAGAAAGAAAGAAATTAAGTAAGAAAAAAGTTTAATTTGATGTAATTTAGGGTAGGTTGCCCAAAAGGCTGAAGGTCCCCCATTGAATATAATTTATAAGTACGATAGAAAAGATAAATATAAAGAAAATATATTTTGCTCATGATAAAAATGATGTGACCTTGATTAAAAATTGTATTCTTTCATAATATTGATTTATCTGTAAGATATTTAATATTTTCGTAATAGAAATAATAAATATAGAATATTATTGCACATACAGTCGCCCTTAACGCGTCTCAAGAAATCTGTCCTTATTAAATTACCAATCTCAATATTAAAAAAAACAACGTTATCAAAAATAAAACTACTCAAACTATCAAGTAACAAAATCCCCGCGACAAAGACATAAACAATGTAGATTTAAAACAAGCGAAAGCGTAAATCGCAATCATTTGTATCTGTCATCGCGTGGCATCGTGGAGCCAATCAGAAATATAATTAGATCGGGTCCCTAATTGTGGTGGTCTCAAGTTGCGACCCGGCCGCTCGCAAAATCGATAGATGACCTGACGTAGGCAAGGATTTCACTATAATATAAACACAGGCTTGTCTAAACTGATTTATTTATCTTTGTTACGCGTGAGACTGATTTTCGGTAATTAAGCCGGGTGATATACATTACTTAGTTCGGATTCTAGGAAGAATATGTGGCTTTATCACACTTACTTGACTTGTAGGTTTTGAGCATGTAGATTAGGTATCGTATATTTAGGTCATTGTCTAAATAAGTACCTTCACAAAATTGATAGATGAGCTGACGTAGGCAAGGATTTCACTATAACATAAACGGGCGCGTCTACACTGATTTATTTATCTTTGTTACGCATGAGACTGATTTTCGGTAATGAAGACGGGTGATATACATTACTTAGTCTCGATTCTAGGCGGAACATGTGGCTTTATCATAATTACTTGTAGGTTTTGAGCATGTAGCTTACGTATCGTATAGTAAGGTCATTGCCTAAATAAGTTCCTTCACAAAATCGATATAGATGACCTGTCGTTGGCAAGGATTTCATTATAATATAAATAAAGGCTCGTCTACACTGATTTATTTATCTTTGTTACGCGTGAGACTGATTTTCGGTAATTAAACCGGGTGATATAGATTACTTAGTCTCGATTCTAGGCGGAATATGTGGCTTTATCATACTTACTTGGAGTTGTAGGTTTTGAGCATGTAGCTTACGTATCGTATAGTAAGGTCATTGCCTAAATAAGTACCTTCACAAAATCGATAGATGACCTGACGTAGGCAAGGATTTCACTATAATATAAACGGGCGCGTCTACACTGATTTATTTATCTTTGTTACGCATGAGACTGATTTTCGGTAATGAAGACGGGTGATATACATTACTTAGTCTCGATTCTAGGCGGAACATGTGGCTTTATCATAATTACTTGTAGGTTTTGAGCATGTAGCTTACGTATCTTATAGTAAGGTCATTGCCTAAATAAGTTCCTTCACAAAATCGATATAGATGACCTGTCGTTGGCAAGGATTTCATTATAATATAAATAAAGGCTCGTCTACACTGATTTATTTATCTTTGTTACGCGTGAGACTGATTTTCGGTAATTAAGCTGGGTGATATACATTACTTAGTCCCGATTCTAGGCGGAATATGTGGCTGTCATACTTACTTGGACTTGTAGGTTTTGAGCATGTAGCTTACGTATCGTATAGTAAGGTCATTGCCTAAATAAGTACCTTCACAAAATCGATAGATGACCTGACGTAGGCAAGGATTTCACTATAATATAAACGGGCGCGTCTACACTGATTTATTTATCTTTGTTACGCATGAGACTGATTTTCGGTAATTAAACCGGGTGATATACATTACTTAGTCCCGCCCGATTCTAGGCGGGATATGTGGCTTTATCATACTTGTACTTGGTTTTGAGCATGTAGCTTGCGTATCGTGTCATGCTACATAAATAAGTACATTCAGTGGCATAAGTCCATTATATCAAACTGTACACATAGTATCGTAGTGTCCACGCTCTACAATGTCGAAATGTCCACTTATATTATTATTATATCCATTGAGTTCTTAACTTAAGCTAATTTTTATCCCGAAGGGGTTTATTTAAATGTTTGTTTCATTGAGTATGTTTTTGTACAAGTTCAAAAGTTACAAAAACAAAGTTGCGTTTATCTGTTTCAATACGATCTGAAATTCATTGCTTGTTAAGTTATTACAAATTAATAAATTACTACGACAAGTTTATTTGGCAGGCAAATTAAAAAACCCCGACGACTATTATCTAGTTACGAGTGGCGGAACTACATATTATGCGGAATTGATATCCGTAGCGCCACCTGTTATTTGCACGGTAAATTAAAAAACCCTGACTTTTAAACTTTTAAACGGTTGAACTGATTTACATTAAACATAGCTAAGAACCACCGCAAGGGAACTTGATTTCACGTAAAATAAAATCGCATCAAAATCAGTCAATCCATTCAAGATCTACAGACAGACAGACAGCGTCAAATACGCCTCTTTTTGTCGAGGTTTCACAACTCAGACAAAGTAACAATGTACGTAGTTCTATTGTGAATTTTAGCAAACCGTTACCTATCGAAAACGGTCGTCATAGATTTAGAATTTAATTGCAGTGTTATACAAATCATCTAACATAGCATTTAAGTTCGAGATCATAACGTATAACTTCCTTTCCGAACTTATACTATAATGTAACACAATGAGGTAGATTCCCATCATTTCGCACCAAAAGTGCCTATAGGAAGCGATAACCGTTACTCCACCGCTAAAAGCCATGCCTCGGACAGTCCGTCATAACTCCCAACTCCAAAAGTAATACCATCAACTCGGTGTTAACTTAATTTGAGTCACTTTAACAAGTCCAATTAAAGGAATTTGTGTTTCTCTTATCTTCAATATAACATTGAGCATAATTTCAAATTATATTTCAAACTTTCCGATAATGAAGGGAGGAGAGGGTTGGGCGGCCGGAGCGGCGCTCTTCGCTTATTTCATTAGTTACATAAATTCTGCTATTGAGGCTGGCTGGTAGAAAGGGGACGGTTTACCCTTATTACGAGAGTCTCCTTATCAATACAATTATTAATATAATAATATTATTATTGTAATAATTTCGGAGCGAGTGGAAGGAGTCGTAGCTTAACTTTGCCAGCAATAAAGGGTGGTGAGAGATAATGGAATGGAAAACAGTTTGAAGTTTTATTGGAAAATTGGTACCGACTAATTGGCAGCATTATCGATTCGATGGTGACTCAAGGCGGGTAAATAATATTTTTAATGAAATACTTTGGGCTATCCCGACGGCCTTTGATTTACGTAACTGCGTTACGAGGTTTACTTTTGTGGGGTTTGAGTGATGAACTTGGTTTATTTAAGTTAAGTTTAGGATGAAATGATCATGACTTAGTGGAAATGACTCTGCTTCTACAATACAATAGTTTGAGGATGATTCAAGTAAAATGTGGATGCAATGTTCGAACAAGAAAAAAGTGTGCAGAGTAAAAATACGAGTATGTAATATTTTTGTTATTCTTTTACACACAGAACTTGGTTTGTGGGCTTTGACCCTGGGCTATGTTTCCCTCGGAAGGGATCTATTGACTATAATATACAAGTATTTTTGTAAAAATATTAAGAAAACTAAATATCATCGGGCAAAATGGATAAATTAAATTTCTATGACTCCAATAACTCAAATCAAATACTTTTTTTAAACATCGAAACAAGCATTTTCTTTGCGACTTGTATGAAACATAGACTAATGACATCATAGTGTATTGGAGTCAAATAGCGCTCTTATTATCAGTTAGTCTGCAAAAATAAATCTAAAATCATGTTGAAAATGTGTAAAATGATGACAAGTGACATTATTTTGTGAAAATTATCGTTTCAACAGAAACAAAAAAATAAAAAACTAACCCAGGAAAGTAGCCAATCAGCGTGTAGTATCTAACGTTAGAACTGGTATGTAATGGTGGAAAACAAGATGTAGTTTTTAACTAATACCGACAACCTCACCGACGTCTCTCAAAGAGTCAAGACTTCAAGACCAGCTTGATATCTTAAGATGCTACTTCCATTGTTTTATTATTGTGTCAGGTATTGGCGGGTTTTTAATGATTAAGTTGACGTATGTTTGGTGGGGTCAATTTATGTGCTAAGTTGTGCTTCGATAGTATTTAAGAACTTTGCTGGTTACAGTGGATTAAAATATAATGTATCTAATGGTATTATTATTATATAAGAGTGTGTACCTACAATGATTTAATATAAGGGTTAAGTATTATAGGCTGATGTCAGAAATTATCTTACAATAATACAATAGATGCAGGCCGCTCTAGATCGGTCATTTTGGAATGTCCAGCTAGTCTATGGACGTTAGTCGGCTAAAATTGATAACGTTCAGAAAAGTCTTATTAAAAATTTTGGTTGGTAACAAAATATAATTGTAATGTTAGGTAGTCAATAATTCTATTACTAATTAACAATATAGCTACAAGGCAGTGATAATTTATAAATTAGCAAATAGATAATTCAACCATTTGAGAAAGCGACTGTAACTGAGCCGATATTTACGAAGAAATCTCGAGACATGATACGATCGACATAACGAAGCTCACACATATAGCCATCGAAACTAGGTTGGAGGTAATCCGGGCCCCCGAGACCCGCAAGTATAGCCATAATTCCTCAGGGCCACGTCTCATTATAACACTAATACAAGACTCATCCCGAAGTTACGGCGAATACATTAAAGGGTTCAATCCTTACTGATGAGACATCGGTCGAGGGGGCCACCCCCCTGGCCGCCGCCCCGGGCACTGGCCTGGCAAGGGGGGAAATAAGGCAGGCATTATAGGAGATAGCGTTCATTTACATTGTCCAATAACTCCAAGTAGTGTCCGACCGAATATTAGTTTATGCTATGCGGTCGAATTCTAGCGCACAGACGCACAGCGACGTTTACCCCGCGGCGCGACTTAATCAATTTTTTGGCAAAAGGGTGGAATAATTTTAGCTCTGTAATTAATTCGATTTGGTTTTAATTAACGAGACGCCAATTTCAATAAAAAATTGAATTCTCCAAAGGATTTCTGATTACAAAACGTCGGCCGGCAAAAATGAAATTGAGTTTGCGATAAAATTAATGAAATCTTTAATTGTGTATTAATTCAGTGTATGAATTAGATGTAGGAAGAAAGAGTTGCCTAATTTTTATTTTATTTTACAAATTTTAAAAATAAATGTTCAAGTATTTTTTGCTTAAATTTTTAACTATCTTTTGTTGAATGTTTAGGTACACCAAGCTGATCGCTAACCTTCACTATTTGGAAAGGCACCTTTATAAGAAGAAAATTTAATACATATGCATGCACTGTATTAGCTTTTCTACATATTTTGACTACATGAATATACGAGTAAATTTTCCGACTTTCTAGATAATTTTTAGACAGATTTCATGACAGATTTGTTTTACCGGAATACAAATTTAAAGCAGATACAAAAATGAAAACATTTTGTATTATTTGAAACAAGTTACACGTATTTCACATTTTTTTAAAACCAAATATAAAATGTATTAGTTAACATTGCACAAACGTCAAACACAATGGCATAACAAACTCAATAAACCTCATTGACAACATTCCCGTTTCTCGGAATCACAGAAATCACGGGAATCAAACCGGAATCGTATAATAAGACTATCCTAAATACGATATTAGATTCAGTGTAGTGTGGACAACGGCCATACATACACACACACACACAACCAAGAAACAAGACACATGATATACAATACAATGACGACAGAAGTATAACTTAAAAGTTTTCATTTGTTTTTGGTAAATAAAAATCGATTTTTTTTTGTAATTTTGCTTTAGGTGATATATTTAATGATCACAATGTAGCTAACAAACCTTAATACTGTGATAAGAGCATGTAACGATTTATTACCCAGTCATAAGTCATTACATATAATGTTTAAATGTCTAGTGTAAAAAAGTTTATAAAGCTTGAAAGGATGGCTACAAATTACAAATTCTTTTATAATTAACTTTTTAACGCAGTATCATGGCTTCTATTCTTAGTTCTAGGAGAGAAACTAATCAACTAACTAAATTATATCTATAAAATCATATAATTATGTCCTGTATTTGTTTATTTTATGAAAAAAAAAAAATGGTTGCCTGTAAAGTCGGTTTTACGGGCGAAGATTTTACGTGACAACGTAGATAACATAGTTGAGTTGGAGAGAGACGCAAGGCATTCGGCGGGCCTCTCTCTCGTTCGGTGACTCATCGTAACGTTACCGAGCGTTACACTTTTTCATAAGTGACTCCCAGCCGCAACCTAATTTAAGACGTTGTCACGTCAATAAAATTTATCTATAAAAAGAATTAAAGACTTGCTGATATAAATATGGCATCATCAAAGAAACGTTGATTCTTTCTATCTCCTTACTCTCTCTCTTTTTCTCTCTCTTTCTCTCTTCTATCTCTCCTAACTCTGCGCTATAGCTATAATCAAATAGCATACATAACAGCACAGATTATGAGTATTGTCAAAATTTGATCAAAATTTTAATACTCACAAACTTTGGCCTTCGTAATGTTAGTGTAATAGTGTGATTTATGTGATACGATTTATGTTACAATAGCTACAGTGGCATTGTTGTGTGGTGTCACATCTATAAGCTCGGCATTTCGTACACGTCCTCTCCACACAAAGGGTAGGCTTTGCTCCGAATGAGTCGGGGGTGCACTACCCTAATTATTGAAAGCCTAGGAACTACAGAGATCGTGCCTATTGTCGGTGCGTTTACTGCAACAAGCGTGTGTCTTTAGCAATGTTTGATGTTTGACTTGGCTTGCTTGCAATTATTTAAGTAAGTCCGAATTTACTAAAGTTTATAGTATTTCTTTGATTCACGTTACGTTTGGTGTTTGATATGTCTTGAGCTGATACAAGTGTTAACATTTTATTTTGGTAAGTCCGAACTCACTCAAGTTATTTTTTTTTCTTTTTCCTGTTTGGTGTTTGGTATGCCTTGAGCTTAAGCAATTGTATTTGCTACTATTTTATACGACTTTAGAAAAAAAGGTTTTATTTTTGTGCATAAGTAGTTATATAGTTATTTAATTAATTTTAAACTAGACAAATCGAACGTTTATACCGATTTCGATGCGTTTTTTTTTGTGAAAGCAAGTTTTCTTGCGAAGCTTGGTCTTAGCTATGTTTGATAAAAATCTGTTCAGCCGTTTCAAAGTTATTGAAGGTTTACGTTAGAAAGTTAGGGCTTCCTCTAGCGAATCATACCGGCAGTTCCACTACTCATCACTAGATGGCGTTCTTGACAGTCGGATGTTTTTAATTTGCCTAGGAAATAAACTTGTTCATATAAATTATTAATCTACTCACTGTTACTACAGAGGTAATATAATAATATACTACTCTTACGTATCGTGTATACTTTAACTATGGTAGACATATTTTATCTCACCCTATAATGATAGAGTCGATGACAATAGCTAGTTATGGTTTAGAAATAGTGATATCTATTAGGTACCCTATACCAAAAGCCGCGTTTGCGAATTATGGCCTTAATGTGGTTTCGCTGTCAGGGGTGGCCAACGTGCTGAATTTCAATAATGAAATAGCTAATTGACATACCTAGATGTAGTATGTAGTTATAACATTTATAGCAGAATTGAACGTATTTAAAAAAAATATTAATTTAAATAGTCTAAAAAATAACTAAATTGAAAATTAGTGGTGAAAAAAACTGCACTTGTGGCGAATAATATAATTTTTTGTGACGTATTTATAGTTTCAATTTGAATTTTTATTTTAACTTTTAAAAGCAAGGTAAAAATTTAACAACATTTTACAACAGATATGTTTACCCGACTAAGTCTACAATATTTTCTTGGGTTTAAGGCATTCTAGATAAAGTATACAAAAGAACTAAACTAAATAATGAAATAAGCAATAGTGGAACCCGCCCACGTGGTATTTTCACTGTCTATTATCTTGTAGCTGTACTAAATAAAAAGTTTTGCAAAGTAACTTATAAAAATGCAGTTATCTTCTCTCACGCGTTAATTTGCAAAATTTTACAGAAAGAAATTCTCAACAAAACTATTTCCAGATATTGTTAACCTGCAAACGTAAGCTGAAAATACCACACCTAGCAATATGACGTATCTTCGTCATTAATTCTATAGGCGACGTCGTCCAACATAAATCCGTACGTAGCACGCATCCTACCGTCAAATAAACTGGCAGTTTAATCAAAGCCATTAGACAAGTGAGCTAAACACCTACGACCAATGTCTCTTGACCCCTGAACGGTCCCGACATCCCCCCCTTTCGTAACTTTCAACCTTACTCCGGGAGGGGAAGAAGCTCTGCGAAAATTGGTGGGAGGCTAGCTGATGCCTTTAACGCCTTGCTGGCCGTTGACCAACGCTAGGAGGGGAGGCCATGTTCTTAATAAAGATGGCGGACAACATGGCCGTTTCGATGAGAAATTTGGAGGGAAATTATGAAATTGTTAACATGTTGGTGTTCGGTTATTGGTAATGTATAGCTTAACTAAGTTTCAGATTATCGGGTATTCATAGATTGGCTAGTATGTGATATTACGCTGATATATTTAAAACGAAATAGATTTGTAGGACTTCGTAGCTTGACCCCTACGAAGGTCTACGAGAGTCTACGAAAAAAAATTACTTGTAGGATATTATTTGTTTTGCTTTAGACTTATGTGTGTAAGAATGTATGTTTGCAGTTTTCAAGTTAAGGCTTTGTCGAATAATCGGTAATCGTAACATACGTAAAAAAAAGATCGCGACGAATTGATAACCTCCTTTTTGGAAGTCGGTTAAAAATACAAGCATAGTTAAAATAAGACTTGAAAATCTCTAATATGTTGGACTGAATCGAAAGGTATAAATATGAACAATAATATTTTAAAATATGAAACTAACAGCAGATGTACCAAATATTAACAAAATCCAAACTAACGGCGCCGCAGTGGCGAAAAGAAAACGTTCTTATCATCCATGGTTTACCTTAATTAATGTATTACCAAAGATAACAATACGCAACGCCACAGAAACTATTGGAGGGCCATTAAGTAGGCAAAACTGGAGTTGCGGCTAGGTACACAGAGATGGCAGCACACACGAGTAGCAAAAAAGCGACAAAGAAAGTATTAAATATGCTTTAAAAATATTTATTGCATTTCATTTAAATCATATTTAATTAATTACAGTACAAACTTTATTTAAGTAATAGATTAATTAGATTTTAATGTTTTAATTATTACCTTATAACACCATCTTTACTAGATATGATATATCTTAACAAGAAACATAAATAATTATGTTTATATTTGCTTTTCCATCTTCTCGCTCACCATGACGCTAAAAGTGGCTTTTGGGTCTTGCGGCCCTGGGCTCTGCATAGAACCGCAAGACCCAAAATGCTCTGTCTGCCCCATTAGGGATAGAGACGTGATTGTATGTATGTATGTATATTTAAGGCGATGTGTAGGCATGGTGTTACCGAGATATCGGATCGTTCCTAACAGAGTTCAGCAGTTATAAATATTCATCATCAGGTATTTTTGTCTCCACTGCAGAAGCACTACCCTCTCTGAACTACCAGAGCCATACTTGACCAGAGCAGCCAGAGGACTTGGCCTACACTCTCCTCGCTTGCCAGACGCGTTTATTGGAGAGTTCTCACTGATGTTTATAAGCTTTGTTTAGCTTGTATTTCCTAAGTCGCCTTCTACGACATTCACGAGAGGACTTGGAGTGGTCCTATTCTACTCTGCCGGAAACCACACGGCCAACGGTTATAAATATTAAGTACTCGTATTATCAAACAATAGATCATAGGCCAGTGCACTATACCTCTGAATTTCAGCTTCAATCCTCTTACTTGTGAGTTGCAAGCGTTTACGTATACGTTGTCCTATTCATATTGTATGCTATGGACGAAGTATAGATACAATGTTTCCAATAAGGCTTCTTTTAATGTTTTAATTATTGCCTTACTAGAGGAAGCGCGCGGCTTCGCCCGCGTTAACCACGCGAGTGAAGTCGCGGGCGTGATGCAATATAGCCTATAGCCTTCCTCGATAAACAACCTATCTAATACCGAAAGAATTTTTCAAATCGGACCAGTGGTTTTTGAGATTAGCGCGTTCAAACAAACAAACAAAAAAACAATCTTTTCAGCTTTATATATAAGTATAAGTATGGATTAGAGTTTTAGTATCTAAATACAAAAACACGTGATTTTAATTTTTTAAACCAACTTTACCCCCAAACTACACAACCGATTTTGAACTACCGCGAAAGTGAACTCTTTCGAATAAAAAAAGAAATTTGAAAATCTGACCACAATTGTCGGAGAAATCGGATAACATACATAAAATAAAAACAATCGAACATTGAACCTCCTCCTTTTTAAAGCTGGTTAAAAGAGCGTGTTCAGTGCTACAGGGACAGTTTATACACTAGTAGTAGCAACTTGCTTTGCTCACGACAGCATTTATCAAGTCAGACGTGCACACATACATTACAATGCCTAGGATCTAGGGCTACCACTTATTGATGCATTACAGTAACTGATAATGTCTATTACTAATTTAATGTAAATTACATACATGCTATTATCATCATTTTTTTTGTCTCCACTACAGAAGCACTACCCTCTCTGTACTAATAGAGCCATACATGGCCAGAGCAGTCAGAGGACTTGTCCTACACTCTCCTCGCTGGCCAGAGGATTGGAGAGGTTTCATGATGTTTATAAGCTTTGTTTAGCTTGTATTTCCTAAGTCGCCTTCTACGACATCCACGGGAGGACTTGGAGTGGTCCTATTCTACTCTGCCGGATACCACACTGCAAACATGCTATTATGTTTAGGTATTTTAACACTGTTCGACTTACGTAGTATAGTCGGATCGGAACTATCACTACGTGAGTAAAACCTTGTTACTCGTATAAACCTAGCTATCATCTCACGTTAGTTTTAATGATATTGTACTATCACGTCTTTATTTTTAATGTTACAGACAGCATTTTGAGTATTGCGTTACTAAACAGATAGAGTTCAAAGACGTCACGCGAAATTTATATGCGCTATACCTTCGTCATTATTTGCTAATAAGAGAAAAGAAAAAATACGTAAACCATACTTTTTATAATATATCTGAGCAAAAAAAATCTAAATTAAACAAAGTCTAAATGTAATAGAGCAACCAATTTACATTAATAGATGTAGTATCTATAAGTTAGCAAGATTTGATAAATTAAAATATGTTTGGTAATAAAATCACAGTCAAAAATAAAGAAAAAATTTGGCATGTCCATACGAAATTATGCAGCTGCCCAAACAATTTGTATCGAATTTTTTTTTCTTTTTTAATAATGATATTATTATTATTATACTACAGCAATCTAGTATAGCACGTGGTTCTATTTATTACGTGTATGCCCCACTATATTCCACGTTATATATTAATCTTTGACACATTTGTCAAGTTATTTTTTTGTTTTAAAGAGAGCGCGTGTAAACAAATCAATTGTACTGTTACACTCAATCAACAATAAAAGATTCTTCGAGTTTGAATCCCATTACATTCAATAAAAAATAAAAGATTCTTCGTGTTTGAATCCCATGACATTCAATAAACAATAAAAGATTCTTGGAGTTTGAATCTCATTACATTATAATCCAGCATATTAGCAAGATGACCGCCACCCCTACCGATACAACTAACATAATGAGAGTCCAACGTATATAACTCATCTCCGGGCTCCCAGTTAAATTATTCAGGGGAGAGTAATCTTATTACATTTACATATTAATCAACGGATTTTAATTATACCCCCCCCCCCCCCCCTTCTCCCGCGCCTTGATAATTTGCTTTCGAAATGCGACTTGCCTTGATTGAAGATGTGTTTGTGTGGGTGACTGTAATGTTCGTTAATAGTTTATTTGTGTTTGTCAACATAAATTAGCATTCAAAACTGGCTTATGACTGGTAATCTGGGGCCGGTCGGGTATTTTTGCTTGCAAAAATTTAGTCTTAAGCGCCATTGGGTACGGAGTACTTCATACAATTTCGTAAAACAAGAAGTTTAAAAGGAATTATACCTTGTTATGCCGTTATCCTCTTGTGTGAGGATATACCGGCTCCCGGTATGGTTTGTACTGAAATAGTAAGAAACGTAAATATATTCTATAGGACATTTTCCCATAAATGTCAGAATACCATAGCTCAGACTATTCTTACCTCTATGTACGTTTACGTTAATTTGTTGTTAGTATTCAATTAGTTATTACTTACCACGAGTTGTTCTCATAAAATCAATAAAAACTACTGCATTATGCAGACTGGCACATTACCTGAAAATAAAATAAATTATGGTAAAATCATCTATCAACAAGGAATAAAGTATCTCAAATAGGTATCTGAAGTAATAAATGGTTAAGAAATGAATTTACAACCAACAACAAAATGTAGGTACACTATTTATACTAAAGTATCATTGCGTCACATCCCGTCAAACGAATATTATGTTTTTATTGTAATTTAAAAAAAACTGCATGGTTTGTGCTTCAACCTGTATCTAAAAATAAGTATCTTCATCTTAAGTATCATCTTAGACTTTTTAAATGTTGGCATTTTTATACTTAGTTATACATCTTGCCGTGTGGTTTCCGGCAAAGTAGAATAGGGCCATCCCAACTCATCTCGTGGATGTCGTAGAAGGCGACTAAGGGAAAAGAAGCTAAACAAAGCTTATAAACATCAACAGGACCTCTCCAACACGTCTAGCCAGCGAGGAGAGTGTAGGCTAAGTCCTCTGGTTGCTCTGACCAAGAATGACTTTAGTAGTACAGAGAGGGTCGTGCTCCTGCAGTGGAGACAAAACGACCTAAAAAGTACGTAATGATGATGATTAATACATCTTTCTAATTTTTTGACAATATCACGTTAGTCATTTTTATATCCAGTAGTTATTCCTGATGATCCTTAGTCGACAAAGGTATAAACTACTTATTTACCATTTTAAACTTAGAAAACTTTTTAAGATTTCCATGCCTTACGACAAAGGGGTAACCTAACCTAAAAAGCCTACCACAACAAAAACTTCTGTTTTATAATACCATATTAAACTTAGCAAACGTTTTAAGATTTTTAAAACCTACGCCTAACTTAAACAATTCACCAAAAAAACTTTAATTTCTCCACTTCAAAAACGGAATGCGAAAAATTAAAACCATAAACAAATAAACACGATCAGAGTTTAATCAGCATACTCATTTGTTGAACCACGGAGGCATTAAGGTTTCGCGTCGGACGAAGCCTGGGCGGGGCGGGCAGTCGTAAAGCATCCGAGATATATTATAAAACGGCTACCAGAGAAGCCTGCGGCTGATATTAATAAGTATGTTAATGTTGTATCGACGTTGTTTATAAGGAGGTCTCGGGTGTGAACGCTCCTTCTTTTATAGTTGATTAAACGGAGGATTGCGAATCTTTGTGCTTAATAACGGTTTTTTCAAAGGTTTTTTTTTGGTAATGAATGTGCAAAAAGATAATGAGCGCATGGCCCTTGGATCTGTCTACCCCGTTAGGGGAACATATGTAATATTGAATAAAAGCTATTTCTTATTACTAACAAATAACTACTATGTCATATACTTTATTAATTCTGTGACTATGTGTCAAATAATAGTGGTTTCAGTGGGAATAATGTGTTTAAATAATTATCTAAACAGGTGTAAGTCGTGATATAATAGTCTTTTGTCTATTCGTTATGTGGTAGAATTTTTATTTGACAAAATTATTTAGAATTTGATAGATCCTATTAACATACAAGTTCAAACAAATAAGTATTACAAGACTATGTTCAAATATACGAAAAAAACGAGATTACGAAATTGGACGCATAAAAGACAATATTCTAAGAACCCAGTCGTGCGAAGCCCATAATAATTATGTTAAAACAGTTTTTAATAATAAAAAAATCTTTTCTTATGATTGCCGCCATTGTTAAGCTTGCTGATTTTAACTTTCAACCCTTTTGTGGATTCGGGACTACATTATTTTATTTAACTTTTTCTACGCAGTTAACAGCCATTTATTCAAATGTTCAATTCAATCTCATTAGAATAACAAATTACTATTTTTTATTCGATTGAAGTTCCTATTTTAAATAATTTTGAAAGAATACTTTCTTGTTAGAATATTTTATTAATTATCTAAATTAATATGGAGACTTTTAAAATGATAATTTCTTTGATATACGGATACGTGATACACGTGCTATACAGGTGTTCGATGCTCACAAATCACTACAGATAGTTTTTAACCCGTAATTATGTTTAAGACTGATAATTACACATTATACACAAAATCTTTTTTGACCACCCAGTTGAAAAGAAATTAAATATTATTTATTTAAAGAATAGCAGAAGAACATGGCATGCTGCCATTTCGCGCCATAGTGTTATGGCGCGAAATATAAATTCAAACTTATAAAAAAGAGAATAACATGAAATAGAGCACAAATTTTAGAACACTTGGCAAGTGAAGTGCCTCAGTTTTGAGATCGACCAAAAATGCTATTGTCCGGCCATCCGGTTGTT
Source organism: Acrobasis consociella (assembly GCA_963555685.1). Taxonomy (NCBI): domain Eukaryota; kingdom Metazoa; phylum Arthropoda; class Insecta; order Lepidoptera; family Pyralidae; genus Acrobasis; species Acrobasis consociella. The sequence goes on from OY743118.1 coordinate 5,897,022, forward strand.
AATCTGTCCAGCTGTTCGCCTACAGATCGCAATTCTAGACCGATGCCTGTGAATTTTTTTTCGAGGTACAGAAATTATAAATATTTTTTTTACGATTCAGCTTTTCGAAACTTTTCAAAATGGCGCAAATATGTAAGTTAAAAATGTATTAAAAAATATATTCAAGAATGTCATAGAACTTTTTTGTTACTAGTAATGTACAAGACTCAAGTCCTTGAGTTCTAATTTTGAAGATTCGAGTCGGTTTTGCAGGGCTCTAAGCTTAATAAGCTTGGAATTCCGAGGCGAGGCGAGTGCGAGTTCTTTGGGCAACGACTCGAGCCTTTAAAAGACTTCGATTCTTAAAATGAACGTGAGTTGTTCTTGAAAGCTCACAAAGACTCGAGGCGTGATTTCAAATAAATTTTAGTTACCTAAGGTATGCACGCAAACATTCTTATGAATACTATTGTAACCAATCATATATACCTAGATTAATCATAATTCCTCATTGACAGATCAGTCTTATAAATTAAAAACTATTGCTTTCAAATACCCTCGGAAAACATAATCCTCCCTCTTAGCAGTCGGGTAAAAAGACTCGGGCGCAGAAAAAGACTCGGGTGCAGAAGAGACTCGAGCTCTAATCTCACGCTCCGAGGCTCACAGTCGCCGAACCTTCCGCTAAAAGAGTCGAGCCCTAACAAGAGCGTAAACGACTCGGATTAGGAGGACTCGAGTCTTGTCCATCACTATTTGTTACCCATATTTTAAGACGCAACTGTTTTGTCTGAACATCTTTTTTATCCGTTAAACTTCAAGGGGTTAGAGGGACTCGTGACTACGGTCCATAACGTCAAAAAGGTACAGCTCACAGACCGACTAGTCTATAGATACACATGAAAAGAAGACACGTCGTAGTAGAGGAGCCAAATGCAACCATTTCCGCGCCATCACACACGAGTAATAAATTCAGAATGAGGACTCACTATCCCAGTCAAAGCAATCCTATAATGGCGACTCCTTATTAAACGCTTGCATCATGCAACCAAGATGCATCTCGAAATTAATTAATAAAATTGCACTTAGTATGCGTTCGTTACACGCTTGGTGTGTATGTATTGTTTTTAATTAGGTTTCAGATCTTATTGCCAATTTACACTATCTACAATAATTCATGTTGAATGTTAAAAGATAACTTTCAACAACTCATGTAGTTGTCAGTTATAGTTCTCTGTATGCAACTATAATCAAAAGTTTGTTTTATGTTATTTATATACCTTCTATTATTTTTTATTAGGTTTTGATCTTACTTGAGATCATTGTTTACATGTACAAAAGTATTCACAACATGCTTTGTCAACATGTTTACTGACTAAACGTATTGTATTGTATTTATATCCTTGTAATATACTAGTAAAATCATAATTTAAAACGTGCTCAATAGCTTTCCATAGCTATTCAGTGTGAAAATGCAGCAAATTGAAAAAAAATTGTACCGGGAACGATGCGAAGCGGTCCCTAATAAGAATTTTGATGAAGCATTTTGCGGATCATTTTTGTGACCCATTGACAAAGCATGTTGTAGATATGTGTCATTGTATTGTAGTGCAAGGCAAGTAATAATTACATTTTAGTAAAATAAAGGCATTAGTACTGACTTTACGTAAAATATAATACCTCCAAGACAACCAAAAAAGTCTAACTGGAGACCCTAGGCTCCAAGTTTAAGTGTAATATTAAATTTAATTTTGTAGTAATGTTATAGTAGTACCTAAAGAAGGGATAATAGAATTTAATTAACGTTATGACAGCGACATAAATCAAATTTAACATTTGGTCTTACCTTTAGGTTCATGAATATTTACTTAAGTTACGTCTTAATAAGAGAACGGATTCTAAAATGTTGAAGTGTAGTTTAAATCTTGCAGTAACATAATTACTCTTATGGCGTGGAATGAATTAAACAACTTAACAAAATAACTTATTTCATGTACTATATTTTAAGAATTAGCTTCGACAAATGCTTAGAAAGTCATCGAGCGAAGAGGTGCTCTCAACGACCACATAAGAAGCAAAAAATCTATTCTTTTACACAGATGCAGTAGCTTCACTTCTCTCATCTCAGCGTATTCCCAGTTGCATTGCTGTAGATTCACTGCATTTCTTAGAAAGGCAAAAAAGAAAGTTTAGTAAGTAAAGTAACGTGATGTAAGGAGTACCCATAACCGGAGAGCATGCAATAAAAAAAATGTTTTGAGTGTTGACGAAGCAAAAGAGGTTTGCAAGGAAGTGGAGATCCATAGTCTCTGCCTACCCCCATGGGAAACAGGCGTGAAGATATGTTTGTAGATGTCGTTAAGTAATTTTTTTTTCTCGTTACTGAGACATATCTTACTCCTCACATGTCAATTAAGAGTGCACAAATGTTGCATGAATCGAAAAGATAATTAAATAAAAAGTAAAAATTTGCAAGAGACTCGTATCACGCGATCATATCTTGCTAATTTCCATATTGATTACAATTGAAGGTGGAGGTGTTACGCAAGATTGTCCTATGGACTTTAAAGAATAATTCTTGAAGATTTTTTTCTTTTATTACCATCCTATATAAATGCACTATAGGAAGAAAGGCCTCTAGTAATAAAGAACGGCAGGCGGGCAGATTTATAGCAGTAGATGTTATAAAATCTGCCATGCTGGTCTGGTAGAAAACAAAAAAACCTTACTAAGTACCTACTAGATGCTTCTCTTTCCGCGAAGACTGTAAAAGCCGATAGAGAGAAAAGGTGAAAATGCAAATTATGACCATAGGCGGCTTGAAACCAATTAACACGTTACAACGTCCACAATTTTTTTCTATAAGTACTTATATTATTGTATTAGTGCATAATGAATGCAATAGTATAATGCAAAGTCCACAAACAATTGTTTTTTTTAATTTTTTATTATTTGAAGCTTGACAAATATTTTCTACAAGTGTTAAATCTGTTTATAAAAGTTTTGTTCTTTATATCTCTGTACTAATATTATTGTTTTCGTGTAATATGAATATAATTATAATCATCAGGTCTTTATGATCTCCACTGTTATGTAGGAGTACGACATTCTCTGTACTACTAGAGCCATATTTGGTCAGAGCAGCCAGAGGATTTGGCCTACACTCTCCACGCTGGCCAGACGGGTTAAAGAGGTCTCATTGATGTTTGAAAGCTTTGTTTAGCTTGTATATCGTAAGTCACCTTCTACGACATCCACGGAAAGACTTGGAGTGGTCATATTCTTCTCTGCCGGCACCCATACGACAAAAATAATATAATAGAGTTTAAGTTCAGAAAAATGCTTCACCCTGACATGATGAGAGTAGAGCACTCCCTCGACGCTTCGCTTATGAGACGTGCAAAATTAATTAATCTCAGAAAGTGATTTCTAGAAGAAATTAGTTGCAATTTGAATATGCAGTAATTTTTCCGCGTTCCACAGCTGCAAGGCGACGGGATCTCGTATCGGCCGCACTTAATTGCGACCGCTATGATTTATTATCGGTTAATTTTATGATAATGAGACTATGAATAATCTGCGCGGAGTGCAGTATTCTAGAAGCACTCGATATGTGCTAGTGAAAATAGTGAAGCTAAACTAGACCCTCACCTCCTTATTCGATTGAACTAAAACTTCAGATTCTTATGTAAGTTGGGTGACGTTATGGAACCAATGACACTGGGTACATCAAAAAAATGGCGGATTTTTGGCATCAGTTTTTTATTTTTTTTATTTAAAGTGTAATATTTTTATTGCATTTATTAAGTTTGAAAATATTTTAGGCCGTCGTATTTGTATTTATGCTGTAACTAATTAATAGTTATTAATAAAAGTAGCCACGAAACTATACTCATATAAGTGTAAATTTAGATTGGTTCGCGTAACTTATCAACGAAACCTTTTTAAGTAGTCAATAATTGATTAATGATTCGTGTAATCAATTCCAATGTAACTTGACGACTTTATTAAGCTGTTATGATCTAGTTTCTATTCATAAAACCTGATTGATTGATATCTTATAGAAATAAAATATATTACTTTCTATTCAATTTACCGACTGTCGGGTAGAGTGGTCCATATATTTAGGTATATTTAAATATTAATTTAAGTAAATGGTTAGTGTCGTTAAATATGATTTAACGCGACATAGGTTGGTACTTATCTTCTTCCATCTTTCGAATGGAATACATAATTTCTGAAAATGGAACACCTAATGCAGAACCATAATGGTCCAGTTAAACTATAAGAAATATAAAAATGACGCCTTAGCAAAAGTTGTTCAGCCTGATGAGCATTTTCCAGATACATAAAGACCACGCGAACGAAGTCGCGGGCTTCAGCTAAATATTACTTCAATAAGCGAGCGAATTTCTCAGAGTCTACTTGAACAATCCGTTTTTTGTATAACTGAAGTATATTTATCATAAGAAAAGCAGTCTAGTCGTGTACATGTAGCCAATAGAACTTTAAAGTTAAAATGAGGTGTGGATCTAGACCTGATCTATAAACTCTTTGGCAAACACCTAATATGGACAAATCACACTCATAGGGCTAGACCAAAGGTAAGTTCAAGACAATGATACTATATAAAAAAAAAAAAACATATATAGATAAACATCCAACACCCATTCATCAGGTCATTCTTAAAAATATAATTTTTCAACTTGACCTGGCCGGGGATCAAACCCGTGACCTCCGATGTGACAGCAAGGCCACAGGTCATAATATTATTTATATTAAATATTCATATAATTAAGTTGCGCCTCTAATTTAGAGATACATGGGGTTCGCGCGAGTTCTCATTCGCCGATTCTTGAAAATCTTGGTAAGAAAAAGTATCTCCAGAATAACTCCCCGCCTTCTATTCAGTCGATATAATGTCGCTAGTACGTAATAACACCTCGGGCAGTATCGGAACGGGAGCGGATTGTAATAAGTCCGCCGTAATTTATGTTACACGCAATTAAAGTAAGATTGTTGCGGCTTCGGAGCCATTGTTGTTTTGCTTTCCATTACTTTATTCTATTATAAAGCTCTGAACTCTATTTATTGGGTTAAAATAATATGCACTGAAAAAAACTATTTATTTAGGTACTTTAAAATCAAGATAAATAATTTTTATAAAAAAAAATATTATTTAGTTTTGTGTTAACGATAAAAATAATTAACATTATTAGTGCAATACTTAATGTTTCAAAATATATCAAAGTTTTGAAACCATATAAGTTTGTTCGCAGAGAGTTGATAAATGTAGGGCTTCTGAACTGATTACAAATTGCAGTCACACGCCTATATTTTTACAATTTTAAAGAATAATCAACTGTAAAAAACCTAAAACAACACGCAAACTCCCAAACGGAATGGCAATAGATGGCTGCTGCGTCCGCTTACCCTTTCGGGCCGCGTTTGACTTCAACTGCGTGCCTCATCGCACGCAAACGGCGAAAGCGGAAGACAAGCGACGGCCGCCATACAGTTTACGATAAATAAGCGACATTCGCTAGTCTGAGATGATTTATGATATTTATCTACTCTCGGCGAACCGACTTTACCTACTTAGAAAGTAACATACTTAGTTTTTCCAATAGTGACCTATCCATAGATACCCCACACGTATTGTGTGGGGTATCTATGGATAGGTCTTCAAAAATGATATTGAAGTTTCTAATATCATTTTTTTCTAAACCGAATACTTTGCGTGAGAGACACTTCCAAAGTGGAAAAAAGTGTCTGTGTGTGTGTGTGTCCCCGTAACTTCTAAAATAAGAAAATGATAAAACTAAAAAAAAAAATATGATATTCATTATTATGAAAACTACCAGGGAAAATTGGTTTGAACGAGATCTAGAAAGTAGTTTTTTTTAATACGTCATAAATCATAAACGGCAATTTACCTTTCATTCAATCAACTCAAATATAAAAACTAAAAAAACATACTACAAGACTTTTATATTATGTTATTTGCTACTACGGAACCCTTCATGGGCGAGTCCGACTCGCACTTGACCGCGTTTATTTATTTTTAATTCAAGAAATGTTTTTCAACATGGCTCTTTGCCTATATTAAAGCTGTCCTGTCACTAAAATAGATTTAATGCAACGCAGTGAATGTCTCTCTGTAAAATAAGAGCTTTTATCAGTTTATGCAAGTCGATTCTGATAGAAACGTATATAATCTAGGTTAATATTACATTGTGTGGCAGGTTTATAATTTCCCTTAGATAATCTTTGCTCACAGTTCTCATTTACAGGGGTGTTACTCCAAAAGTGGTACGCAAGACAGACGTTACTGCGTATATGCGTTTCAGTGTCAAGAACATTGAGCACTAACGTATGATGATAAAGTCTAATTTGGTTTGACATAAAAATATAACGTCACTATCGTACGACAAACGTTTATATTATGGAGTAACCCCCCTGAAAACTCCTAAGCGCTGAACTCTACAAGGCAATGTGAATATTTTGACAATGTAGGTACATTTTTTACCAGCTATTAACTCCTGCCGCCTTTCCCAATGAAGGGAATATTTGCCTATACGCACCATGGTGCTATCATTTTTCACAGAAAAAATAGTTTTCATGTTCAGTCAATGACACTAAATAACTTTCGCTAACAAACTTACATTTAAATTTGAAAAAAAAAATTAAAAATAAAAGAAAAGTCTTTATGTAGGTATAGAAAGAACAAAAAAAAAAGAAACGTAAAATAATTAATTTAATTTTAATTCAAATTTTTATTCAGTTTATTATTTAATTAGACCTTCACAGGTACTTTTACACGTCAAATATTGAACCATGAAAAATGCTTTTTTTTAACTACTTTGGTAATTTTTTTTTAATCGCCGTAATTTTATTTATTGAGAAAAAAGAACTAACAACAAATAAAACTGAACTAAACTAAGCTATAAAATAAACTTATACTAAATTATGCTAAATTAAAAAAAACTCATCTTGTCCATGCGGCATGGTTGCAAGAACGCTGGCGCGTTTCCTTGCTGGACAGCCATGCTTGGTACTTAACAATTAAAGCTTTATTTTAAGCTGGTTTTCGGTTGTCACTTTCTGACCAGTGTTTTTATATTCATAAAAATATAAAAGCAAATGGAAGAAATGAATTCAACGCCCGACAGAATGGAAAAAGGGGAAGGAAAGCCTTTGCCCAACAGTGGGACACAATGGCTCAAAATAAAAAAAAATAGTACGAAGACAACTTCAAAAAGAATTATCATAATCTTTAAAGATAAATCTTTTTGTAAATCATCCCATAATTCCATTAAAAAAGGCGATTGAAGGGCGATAGTTGCCGGGCAACTGGAAGCCAGTAATGACCTAATTACCCTGATTAATGAGACACATTTATATCCAGTAAACGTACACCATCGCTAGACGCCGACGATATTTGAGAGCTTTCTGTACTCTATGTAGGTACTTTAAGGGATTTTGAGACAGAAACCTACTAATAATAGAATAAATGCGAAAGTGAGTTTGTTTATTTGTTTGTTACCACTTCATGCTTCAACCACTGAACCTATTTAGATGAAACTTGATATGGATATAGTTTGATACACAGGGAAGGCCATAGGATAGTTTTTATCCCGAAATGAACACGGGCAGCGAAGCCCACGGGCACAGTTAGTATTTTTACGAGTTAAAATAACCGGCTATATAGTAGTGTTATGCCTACCGCCATTTAAACATAATTATTTCTCTTCCTTGTCACTAGATGGCGCTTTATGGTAATAATTAAAATATTTAAATCTGTTATTCCTATTATTTAAATAAAGTAGTAATTTAATTAATTAAATATGACTTAGATAAAATGCAATAAATATTTTTAACACTTTATTTGTTACTTTTTTGCTAGTCGTGTGTGCTGCCATCTCTGTGTCCCTACCTGCAACTCCAGTTTTGCTTACTTACGGACTTTCTAATAGTTTCTGTTAGGTTAGTAGTTATATTACCTTTAGTAGTGTAGACTATACAAGCATATATGTAGAATAGTATGTGTAATTTAAATATATCAAATACGGTATGTAATGTACTATTCTTATCGATAATTTACGTAGCCATTTCTCAGTTGTTAAATAGCTGACTCCATTCTTTAAATAAAATACAAAGTAAAATATAAGACTCTTTGTTCCTTTACGTTATATCAGAACAAAAATCTATAAAAAAATACACGACAGAGTTATTATATCTATGTTATAGGTACTTTCCGAATCATATCTATCTAGGTTTTTTATACTACGCTCGACATATTAATTATACTACAATTTATCCCCGTCCTTACGTATTAATCATGACTCATGATAGACATTATAATGATGTTTTATTTTAAGCACTAACGGATCTAGAACGATTTCACAGTATCCATCTGCAATTATCTCAGATTACGATCGAAAGAAGCCATTTTATTTCTCGGGGAACATGAGTATTAAAATTAAATATAATTAACAAGACGGCAGAACCAATAAGTCAAGTATCAAAATTCCATAATAATTAAGTACAACCAGTAATAAATATCACCAGGCGATTATTACGCGGCAGGGTAATCACAAACCACGGTGACTATGAACTGTGGGCAAATTGCTGCAGGGGTAAATTAGAACGAAGACATCTTGTGCTGCTACGTTGTTTTTTCATGTTAGTGTGAAAAATTAATGGCAAATAACAAAAATTTTGCAAATAAAAAACATTACACGAACGGTAGTTTTATTTTTAACTTTTGCGTCTCTCAAACTTTCCATATAACTAAAAATGTTGTAAGAGAACCACTTAATAAGAAAAAAAGGTGTAATATTAATCAAAGAATGTAAGTATTAAAATTAAATACCATGACAGAACTAATAAACATAAACTAAAATTCAATATTAGAGAATAAACTTCCAGTGATAAATATCATCTGGCAATTATTACGCTAAGGTAATCACAAACCAGGGTAACTATAACCAGTGGGAAAATTTAAACAAAAACATCATTAAAATAAAATTTAAATTTTATAAAAAAAGTTGCTTTTATTGATGTTAGTTTCATGAGCATAACTAAAGGATACATTTTAAACCTTGTAAGTGAATTACAGTATTTTATGAAGATTTGTAAGTTTATAGTTGTATGTTTGTTTTTCTTATGTAATGATGCATAAAGGCATCTGACATAGTTTGACGGCTGCCAAACAACAATGACAGCCGGGACCAATAGCTTATACGTGCCTTTCAAAGCACGGAATAGCTTGAATTTTTTTTATGACAATCTTACACTACAAATTTTTTGGGAATTACACACTGAAAGACAGGAATATTTTTATTTTGGTAGAAACAACATTTTTTTTACCTTTAAACATAGCATTATCTTGTAGATGTATTGAGATACAACCACAACGCTACTATATTTTATTACAAATATACTATATAATTTATAAAGACCAAAATTCGCTTTGATATCCTTGTTCGAACTCAGAATTTTAGCGGTATTGCATTAGCAGTCATTCTATCATTAAATATTCATACTAGTTGAGCGTGCTGAACATATTAACTGAGGTTCAAAGCTTGCCTAGTCAGTCTTCAGCCGCCAGCGTCATAGCTTTTCTTCACCCCATATAATTAAAATGCACACTTACTCATAATCAGAGTAGTACCGAGATAATTTCTAAAAGATCTTATCAAGTAGCAAGAAGTTACAAATGAACATACTAAGGTACCATATAATAAAGTTATGACTAATGTTTGACATCTTTTTTCAACCTTATTTCAAGAGCAATAAGGCTTTGAAATGTGAGGGTAATTTTGACGTGAATAAAATCGTTTTTCGTTCACAAGATGTTAGATAATTTTATATTAGCATAATGACTTTAGCAGCCGTGTTTTGTCTTAGATAATCTTTTGATAAGTTTTGATTATTTTATAATGTAAGTGCTTTATATTAGCTACTTAAAGTTAATTTATTAACTTTTTTAGATTTGTAGTTGAATACATTTTCACCTGTCTGTCTTTCTGTCTACAATGTTATCAAAAGGGCAAATACAGTTTAAACTGAACTTATTTTTATGAAACGCTTAGATTAGATGTTACTATAATATAAACATTATTTTTTGATAAAGTAGATATACACTTTTCAGATAAGATTGTTACTTTATTTATACCTGGGTGTATAGTATTTATTATAAGAGAGCAGTTTTGATGTATACACATTAATTGATATTTAGTCTTTAATATTTTGGTTTTTTTTTATCCGTTACAAGAAGAATATAGTTTAAATATTCCTTAATTTGTTATAATAAACTTGTTTAAAAAAATCCATATTCATATAAAAAGGAATCATAAAACTGAATCGATCGAAAAAAGGATAAACAAAATATTGTATTTCAATAATTGGCTTAAATCAAAACGCCCAATACGAACAGCCCAGAAGGACCAAAAATTGAATTGACTAGTTTCAAAAAGAATTCAGCATCAAACGCGAATTCTTTCTTCAAATATCTGGTATTTTGGCTTTTTATTTTACACAGAATTAAATTTTCAGTTCTCACGTGTCGCGGACCTCAAAAACTATTGCGCATCGCTCAACCGGTAATACAAAGCAATCTAAATTGGAAAATAGGCAACGCGCACTGTGTGCTTACCCAAAACGAATACGCCGAACGCGACGCGATTAAAAAAAGAAGTACGATGCCGATCGCGGCGGGAGGAACCCCCAACCCCCCCTTTTTTTCGTATTTTTTCCCTTTTTTTCGGGAGGGGGGTGTACGGGTGCATGCAGCGCGCACCCACCTTTGTTTCGCATAAACAAATTAATTTCGGACTCTGTTTTTGATGGTTAATGTGTTCGAAAAATTGAGGTGATTTTAGCGGGGGAATTTTCGCTAATCCAACCTCAACTTATGTTAATCAGCGGAAAGTTCCACACTTTTAATCGACAGTCGGCAATTTCCTCGGTTTTCAGCGATAATTATTTAAAATGAAAGATTTCTTGTACTAAATCTCGATGAATTTAAAAAGTTTTGAACTTAAGCATGTCTTCTTTTATTTATTTTTGTTAATACTTTTGTGTGCAGTAAAATTGTTACTGTTCGAGTTTCCAAATGGACACCAACGTATCCTAGGCCGTAGACGAAAGAAATACATTAAAAAATATTTACCCAATAAATCTTTTACGCATATTCAGTCACTGTCATTAATTTCACTATCATTTATTTGAATTAATTTTTATAGTAAATTACAAAAGCATACTTAATGTGTGAAAATTCGCCAAGTCAAATGAAAAGCATCAAACAAACAAACCCTTACAAAGCCCCACTCACCGGCTATACAAAAACTCGACAAAACACGCAAATTGAGCGGCCAAGTTAACCAAGAACATATTGGAGGACGGCCGCTTAAAAACAAAAGACAGCCGGCGCTCCGAAACAATTGACAATCAAACGCTTGCCCGAACTCGGCAGTTTCTCACGGGCGTTTCACTAGCGTTTCAGTTAGCACCAATTCGAGATGACATCAGGTGATAATCAGCCACTTCAGATACGTCGCGGCGCTGGGTAGGCGCGGCGCACCCTCTCTCATTAAGGGTGGCGGGCGGCACAATGCATGTTTGTACTGTTTTTTGCCCATTTTTTTCATTATTTCATTTCATTTCGCCCGCCGCCCACACGTCCGCGCTCGCGATTGTGTGCTCCGCTTTTTTATAATTCGTTACCTTTTTTATCGGTCGCTCCATTTTCAGAGGATGGGCACAGAGTGTGACGACGCAGACGGGCGTTCGGAACGCAGCGTTTTGACGCTTATATTTATTTTATCTCATAAAGTTATTATATTTAAGCATATAATGCAGATCTTAATAAATGTATTGTTTTATTTATTGATACACACAAAATTATATCAAGAATAAGCATGTGCTAGATAATTAATATATAATTTTAAACGTTTAATATGTAATTTGTTTAATACATACATTCGTCAGCGTCGACAGCAAAGAATGCTATGTACTCTTTTCTCTATACTTAAGAACCCTCTTTCTCCCCAATATATGAAAACCAAATTTCGCTTTCAGTCTGAAAGCCATGACCGTGAGCTTCGCTCCAGTCATACTCTTCAACTTCATCTTCCGTTATTTCGGTCTGAGTTTATGTCTAACTCTTTTACTCTTCAAGTTACGCGACTCTGGAATGCCTTGCCTGAAGACATCAAAAGTATTTCAAACAGATTCTTTTTTAAGAAAAAAATTCACACGTACTTTTCTGTAAATTTGTTGCAGCAGAACTAGTCATTATATTAAAACATTTGTACAATGTATGAATTTGTATGTGTGTATATATGTATATAGATAGCATATGTGTATGTGTATTGTATATATGCATCTAAGTAAGTTTGTTTTTGTATTACTTCAGTATAGAGTGTATTTTATGTACATCTTTAAGCACCTATCGCAATCAGATAAGAATTTCTGTTTTCCTACAGGTTGACTGGTAGAGAATGCATTAGCATTAAGTTCACCTTTTGTACCGTTGTGGTCAATAAAGATTTTAATAAATAATAATAAATACAGGAACGCTTTTCCAACAAAATATTTTACTAATGTTTTTTATAATACTACTACTAGAAAACGTGGTTTATAACGACATTATGATAGACAAAAGAAAACATTAAATAAAAAAAGTTAAAGATATAAGGAATATTTAAATGATGTACTTCTTGCCTTAATGTGTCTTGTGAAAAAAGGAGACCTATAGGTAGGTTATTTTAATGATCTATCAAGATCCTATAGTCTCTGCCTACTCCAAAAAGGCGTGAATACATTAAATAAATTTATGAAAAAATGAATGTGGGCTTAAAAAAAAGAGTAACTGAATGCAATTTTTTTTTATTTCTGTATGTATGTAGAAGCTTCAAAACTACTAAGAAGATATTTACGCGGTTTGCAATTTGAGCAACATATACGATTTTAGTTGTTGTCATTTATAAATTTCACGCAAACGAAGTTACAGACACCAGCTAGGTAGTTCATATACCTAAGGTTCTGAAAGTATCTTGCGGAAGTCAAGTAACATTCTACATAGGTATATTTAAAATTGTGTGCTTCATTTGTGTCCTGCCACTGTTTCACTGCCAGTTAGATAGTTCAGTCAGCAGCAAAAAATATGTCACCAAATAAAACCATAAACACTTTTATTTGCTGATATATTTTTGCTTCTGACTGTTCATGCAAATTATTGCTGGCTGGCAATAGTTTCAAAGCATATTGTTAAATCATTCACAAATTATATAGAGTATATTATACTTAACTGTTTTCAGCATAAATCTTCCCAGAAATATATGTCCGGCTCTAGTTTGTAGCTTTTCACTAATAATATATAAAAAAAACTGACCTTAATTTTAACTTATTTTTAATTTAAATCAAGAGAAATTGAGTAGATGACTCGGTCAAAAATAATTTATTCGGTACAGTTCATAAAATAAAACGTAACCAAACAGGGCCACTTTTTATTGATCATATCCAGTTTCAACATGATTTTAGATTTATTAATGCAGATAAACTGATATTAAAAGCGCTATTTGACTCCAAAAAAGCAGGACCTCATACTTTTGTATTTCATATAAATCCCATACAAAATGTTTGTTCTGACGCTTAGAAAAAAAGTGTCTGATTTGACTAGTTACCATCTAGCGGATTATCGTACATAAAAAAAATTAATAATAAAAATTAATTACCACGATTTCTATTCCCACTATTTCTAATCCATAACCGCCAGTGTGCGCCACTTCATAAACGATAGCAGCTCAATCTAAGTTGTGCATTACTTATATCGTTAATAGGTTTTTGTTGGGTGCACAGTGGCTTTTGTTCTCGTGGACTCCAAACAGATTGGGACTTGGCTATTCATTCGGAACTTACAAGTGATTTGATTTTGAAATTAGTTTCAACATTTTTCATTTTTCGACAGCTTCTATTGCGTATTGGGTTATGCGCTTTGTCTGCTATAGTAGACCTTAGGTTCATAGGTGCTACTATATACCCCGTGGGAATTTCGGGATAAAAAACTATTCTGTCCTTCCCGGGTTTTAAACAACATCCACACCAAATATCATTTGAATCGGTCCAGCCGTTCTTGAGTTTCAAATAGTGTAACTAACACACCTTTGTTTTATTTATTAAGATATAAAAAAAGTTGACTACTTTTTATTCAGACCTTATACGATGTATCATTTTTGTGAAAAATGACTCTTACTAACTTTTATAAGTAGTGAGTACTTTAACTACATATAGTACTATATGTATATCTCATGATAATACATAACAGACAACGAGTAATATTGTACGCACTGTCAAAAATAAATAACCTTTCACTAACTTACGCAAACCTACATTTTGAACTTGGCTTCCATTTTCAAGATATAATTTAGACGTTAATTTATAATATTTTTTTAAGTTTTAGTTCACTTGGTTTTAAATTCAATATTTTGATTAAGTTGATGCTTAATTATTTTGTTGATCGTTAGTTATTTTAATTAGATCGTAAACTTTAAAAATTCTTTAAAATTTTAGTTTAGTTTGTTTTCATTCAATATTTTTTATTTTAATAACTACTTACTTAATTGTTTTGTTGATTGCTATCGTAATTCATCATAAGTTTCTGAAAAAGGAGTTTTGAATTTTTTTTAAAAATAATTTGAAGCAAGTAAAACCAACGTCAAAGTCAAACATTTTTATTTCAGGATAAATTTATCTCTTATTGTCTCAGTAAACCGGAGCCGTAAGTAGTATATATCATCAATATAAGACACAAGTGTAGGTACATGCCGTCACATACCCATTTCTTTACAATTAGCTATAAACAAGTCACCATCTTTTAATTGAACAGCAATATCTTGGTCACGTCTTATGACTGGTTCATTTGTGAACTATGCTTTACTTATTAGAATTAATCAGCAGCTTTGTAGAATATATATAAACCCACAGTACCAAAAAGTGATGACAAAATAAGACAAGAAGTTTAAATTACAATTATTATTATACACATTAAAAATTACTTAAATACCCATATTATTTTCAAATCTCAATTGATTTAGCACGTCTCTTATTTCTATTACAAAAATATAAAAAAAAATGCAATGCTACAGAAGTCTTCGTGTGTAACCTCTCGTTTTTTTTTAAAAAATTTACTTAAATCTATTTCGTCAAACTACTAAAATTAGTATGTAAAAGGTATTGTATATTATTTTGGTAAAAGACACAAATAAAATACATTATGTGATATAAAAGTAAATTTTAAAGTAAGTAAATTATATTTTAAAGACTATTATATTTGTGACATTTTAAAGAAAATTTATAATAATAATTTTACAGTATAATTTAAATGCATTTGAGCAATTTTAAAAGTGAAGAGTTATGAAACGTAACAACAGCGTGAAATGTTTAATTGGAGATAATAAAGAACCATTTCAAAATCGACAGCAGCAAACAAAACGAAAAGCAATCAAATTAAAAAAAACAATCAGGCAAAGACCACTCCACGCATTTCGCTGTCCGCATTTGTAAGTGTATTGAAAAAAATCCTAGCAAGTGCGAGTTGGACACTCCGCCCGAGGGATCCGTCCGTACTATTTTAGAGATCAGTATCATTCACATCACGTGCTTTTACAAATTAATGAAACAATTTTTTCTGTTATATATAAATTAATGTAAATATTTGTAAGACTATGTTTAACATCTGAAGGATGTTTAAAAAGACTACAACATGTTAAGCCAAAAAAATTTTGGTTTCTGAATAATACTTTTCAGAAGTTTCAGATTGTCATGCTTGTCCGAAAGCAAAGAAAGATATAAAAGTCGGAGAAGGGGATTGAAACAATCCTGAAAAATCATATATTTTCATGATTGTTACTGAGGATTTACTCGTATATTTTCATCATCTAGTAACCACCTTTCATTATTTTTGATTTCCGTTAACTTCATTGATTTAATAATTAGTAAAAATAAATGATATTATAATCACCATATGTATAAAATTATTGATACTAACGTGAGATAAATGTATTATAACTATTAAATATAATTTTCAATATCACAAGCTTATTTTAGAATTAAGTATTTATCATTCCTACTAAAAGTGTCTGGCATAGAGGATTAAGTATTTATCATCCAAATTGTAAATGTCTGGCAGAGTGGCGCCACAAGCGTACCTTTTCACCACCTCCTTACGGACCCCTAAAAGATCCGAACGCGCAGTAATACGTGATTCCGCATTTTAATTCAATCGTAATGCGCAGACATCTCCCTTTTTTAATGTTTATTGCAAATCTTTTTTTCTCTTTTATATTATTAAGTAGTGCGCAGGCGCGTATTGCATGCGTTTGATTTGCATCGGGGCGTATTGATAGACGCTCAAATTATTTATAGATGTCATTAACTAACCTCGTGAATATTCATACGAATATAATTGGATTTCTGATATTTTATTAGTCATCAAGCAAAAATCATATTATAATAAACAGTAACTATTGTGTTCGGAGTTACCTATATAAAAACTATAGGCTAGAAACTTGTGTTAAGTCTAAAGGCGAGCCTCTAATCAAGATGAGCGATGCCGTGATGTGTTTTAACAATGACATTTTATTACTGGCACATCGAAAGATATATCGGTAATACATACCTACGTAGAGAGTATTTCTGCCTAGCAATATTGGTGTCCTTTTGTACACAAATATTGCAATCTTTCTTTAAGAAAAAAATTTAAGAAATCTGATTTTAAGTCTCTATGAAACAGCAAAAATAGTATATAATTAGATAAAAAGACAAACTTCTCAACATTAAAAATAAATAAAAAAACTTAATCCGAAGGAGGATTCCAACGATATATTTTAGAGAGGTTAGTCAAAATCGAAAAGAATCAAGTGTTTTTAATTAAGTTATGAGCTTCTACTCAAAATAAATTAGGTTATTCAGCCCCTAAATGTGTGAAAATATGAACAAAAGTCCTGACCTAGTGGAAGCGCGCAGAACTCTCGATGCTACCAAAAGAAAAAGTCTGCGAAAATCGAAGAAAAAGTGCATGCAATTTCGGAGCGGTCGGAATTTGAAGGTGCTACTTTCCCCTTCACTCGCTAGGAGAATGTTTTACCGTGAAAAGTTTTGAAGTGCGGATAAGCCAGTCATGTTTGAAGATTTATTAGTTAACTAGACGAAGCCCGCGACTTTTTCGCATGGACTTTATGATTTCGGAAAATGTTCATCAGGTTATTTTTTTTTTTGCTAAGGCGTCAATTTTATATTTCTTATAGTTTGACTGAGCTATTATGGTTCTGCATCAGCTGTTTCATTTTCCAAACTCAATTATACCCTAATTATGTTGCCCAGACTTAACAGCTATATAAACTTTCATTCGAATCCGTCCAGTATTCTCAGAGATTAGCATGTATTAAGAGACAGACATTTTTTTAAATCGCCCCTAATTTCTTTTTCGAAATATATTCAATGTACAGACACATTTTTTACCATTTTATGATATGAATAGATTTTAAGAAAGTTTTCCTATGTTTGTCTTTCTCGATCTATTTCAGGTGTAGACTGAGCATTTAAACTTATACATATATACATTATATTGTTTTAATCCCTAACGGGACACGAGACAGACAGAGCTTATGTCGCAAAATCTAAAGGCCACCCACCATCATGCCAAACGTGCACATTTAGCATGATGATGATGGAAGGGAAAAAATAGTGATGGTTTGCCAAAAAGCCAATTATAATTCAGATTCTCGCACATTCCCTCAATTGGCTTTTACGACCTGTGTGGGAATAGAAGCAACTAGTAAGTACATTCTAAGTTTTTCTATCTAGCATGGACTCTACACAAAAACGCAAAAAAATATTGCCATTACTACTTTTTTTTAACTTACTTCTCCAAGCAGTTACCACTACCACGTTGCTACGGCACAGTATCGTATAATTAAAACTAAATTTGGTGGCATTAGACGGCCAGAATCATGTGCTAATTGCGCAGGGCTACCACCAGTCGCGACGCGAGCCTGACAAACGACTTTGATCAATCACTCCCGTCCTCCGTGGGCAGCCCTGCCGCTGCGACGCCCGTAGATTTATTTGTAGCAACCCTGGCTCCCGAGGCGCAAATATTATTGCCCATGTGGGTCGGAATTACATGCGATCTTGAACTCTAATTTTTCTGTGTTATGGAATATAAGCTATTTTGGGAAAGCATTGTTTTATTGGTTAGGATACTGGATAGCCATTTGGCCTGAATAGATTATAAGTTAGTGGATATAATAAAATTAGGTGTTAAATGACGAATATTCTTCAGTAATTTAAGTAGATAGTAGTAGTCTATGTAAGTTATGTTGCCGAAAAAAAATTAGTGTTATGTTTTAAGAATTTATTAATGTAATAGAGTTTCTTTATTCCGCTATATAGTAGCCAAGGTAGTCGCTGTGTGTTTGTAAGACATAACATCACTAGCCGCGACTACCTTTGAGTTTGTACTCATTTTTATTTTTTTACCGCCGACAGAAAAAGTTTTGTAAGTTTGTGGCATCGTAGCGCTCGAACGGATGGACCGATTTTGATGCGGTTTTTTTCGTGAAAGCAAGTTCTCTTGTGGTGGTTCTAAGCTGTTTGATAAAAATTGTAATAACTATAAGGGGACCTTGACAATCGGGGTTTTTTAAAATTAGCTTAGCAAATATACTTGTAACTGATAGTAGTTAGTAGTTGGTAGATAGTACTTACTTTCGGTAAAGAAAAACGTTTTGAGGAAATTTGCACCCTGGTGTCACTATTTAGTGTTGTTTATGAAGACAGACAGAGCATTTGGGTCTTGCGGCTCTAAACATACGCAGGACACAGATCCCAGGGCTGCTAGACCGAAAGGCTATTTGAATAGTTCTAGTTGATTCTATCTTCCTCATATTTAAAGAGAAAGAGAAAAACCGTTTTTTCCGGCCTATTTTCTTAGCATTGTTCGTACCGCAACCCTAGTAGGTAACCCTAAAAAATATCGATGAATGATCTTCAATACGAGAGAAAATTCAACACTGATTTTTTGTACTTTGACAAATACTACAAAACACGTCGATCGGATTTTGTTTAACGCACTTTACAGAAAAGGTCCATTTCAACAGCAGCCATCTTTGAAACAAATATGTATTAAATATCTGGTAAGAACTAAAACTAAAACTAAAATTGATAGTTTTAATTTAATTTAAATCATATTTTTCAATAAATGAGCATCAGGTTGTCAAGAACTTTCTATTCAGTCTAGCGCGCTTTTGCTAACTATTTCATTTTCCTTGGTGTTAATTAGACTTGTTCAATTATCGAAAATAACAATTCATTTGTATACTTTTATCGTGATTTGCTTTTCGAGATACGTTTGCGTTCATTTTAATTTATTCGGCTTGTTGACGATATTGACGATATGTAAGTTTTTGTAATATCACTTATATTTTACAGTCTTATTCTTAAGGTAACCCTAAAAACAAGACACTTTATAGATCCATTTTAAAATTGAAACAATTTGCAGCCATCTTTGAATTAAATATTAAGCATCTGGCTGTCAAGAATTTTCTATACTGTCTAGCGCGCTTTTCCTATTTCATTTTCCTTGGTGTTAATAAGACTTGTGCAATTATCGGAAATAACAATTCATTTGTATACGTATTTTATCGTGATTTGCTTTTCGGGATACGATTGTGTTCATTTTAATTTATAGATCCATTTTAAAATTGCAACCATTTGCAGCCATCTTGGAGTCAAATATTAAGCATCTGGCTGTCAAGAATTTTCTATCCAGTCTAGCGCGTTTTCCCCAACTATTTCATTTTTCTTGGTGTTTATTAGACTTGTGCAATTATCGGAAATAACAATTCATTTGTATACTTTTATCGTGATTTTCTTTTCGAGATACGTTTGCGTTTATTTTAATTTATTCGACTTGTTGACGATAGTGTAAGTTTTGTAATATCTCTTCGATTTTTCCTGTCTTGTTTATGGGGTTTTTCTTCTTTCTGTTAAAATAATATCATGTCTAGGCGAGATACATTTGTATTTTTAAAATAAAACGATACGTTCCTATTGTTACATGTGGAATTCATAAATTATAAGTTATAATTTATGAATTCCATTTTGAGTCTTGCAGCCCTGGGCTCTGCATAGAGCCGCAAGACCTAAAATGCTCTGTCTGCCCCATTAGGGATAAAGACGTGATAGTATGTATGTATGTATGTATAAGTTATAATATGACTTACTAAGATGGTCTCTCAGCACATAAATCTTTTTAAAACTCGCTTTTTTAGGAAAATATTTATAGAAGCTTATTTGTTATTTAACTCTTCGGGTGATCTAAGTCAAAGTCAAAGTCAAAAAATTTCATTCAATGTATGATAAATTTATTTCTCATCAGGTCATTTTTTTAAATATTATTTTTGTGACCCTCATTGTAATCAAAGTTTACAAGTTGTTAATTTGCGTGCCTTTTGAAGTGTGGAAGAATTGAGCATGACGTCACCATACCTAATCATCATTTTCAATCTACACCGAGTGACACAACAAATCGCATGCTTAACTACCAATCTCCTCAATTTTTTTCTTAGTGAAACCACCAAGATAATATCAGCAGTTCATACGAAACCACATTCCCCGATTCCCGCGTAAAAACAATAAAACCGTAACAGTGCTGAAAACCTCACAACATTTTCACTATAACTTTGGTAATTTACAAGCCAATTAAAATAAAAAATGGTATGCACCCCTGCCGCCACCCCTTTAATTATGATTTTTTGCATTTTTTAATGATAATAAATACTGACTGCGGTTGCGACATTATTCCCAGACCGCTCTACTACGTTTTTTGTCAGCTCGTTATAAAATATCCTATAACACTAATGTAGAGGAATTTTGGCGATAACGGCCCGGACGATGATTGGTGACCGGTCGATGATAGGTGACCGCTCCCTGTTACGATAGTACGGTGCTCCTAAAGGCTCATCTATAGGCTGTTTATAAGAAATCTTGGTTTTAATTAGATTCGCTTCAGTTTTACTTAGTGGTACAAATGCACATTTTAACTGATATAATTCTTCGATTATTATTATCGGATGAATTATTGAGTAAAAAAAACTAAAACTAATCTACCAACTACGAGCTTATCTTTTTTAAGTGTATTGATCTAGCAATTCTCACTCGTAAGCTTCATCATCGTTCTCTTATGCCGTTCTTCCACAGACTGCAGAGCATAAGACTCTCTTCTTTGTCGCCATCTATTTCGGTCTTGTGGTGCTCTCATTTAGATGTGACCCGCGACTTTGACTATGTTGTGATTCACACTTATACTACCTTAATGTATGTGTTGAACGAGTTTAAATGATAAGTTCCTAAAATTGTTGCTTATTTCAGCCTCTTTCATCCCTAACTTGCAACAATAATTGAAAAATCTGCTAATTAAGAGCGGATTCATCAAAATATATCAAAAGAAGTCCTTAAACAAATTGAACTGCAATCGTATCGGAATGACGGCCGACCTCACAAAAAAGCCCGGTTAATGAAAAAACTACACACCGTCAATATTTGATGAGAGCCAATTTAAATGTTCGTCCACTTGTAGACATCGCATAGTTCGATTCGACTAGCTACCCGTGTGCTACCCGTGTTGCTATGCCCCGCGCGTGTGGGGAGGCGCCGCCGATCCAAAAAAGAAAAAACGAAGAAAAAAATGGCGTTCGCGGGCGAGTGTGTGCGCCGAAAAATGCAGATATAATGCAAGTAATAATAATAATAATAGGCTATCGGACCGCCACCCTCCCCCACGCAATTTTCATTTAAATGCGCTTGCTTTTTTTAACTAGTTTTTGACTATATTTTTGGGGATTTCCATTTGTGTCGGGTAGGCGGCCCAGAATGAAGGTTCTTCTGTTCTTTTTGTGCGTCAATAGTGACCGTTGTGTTAAATAAATTGCGGGACGTTGACACTGATACATTATGATGTTACATATAGGTAGGTACTACAAATGAATTTTTTTTGCGCGTCTAATAAGCGGAGCGTTGAAATAGTGCCCTACTCTTTTTTATTATTTTATATATCAATATTAATATTAATTACAAATAATATTAATTGACAGATTATAAGATCTAATAAAAAGATACGTAGTTACTTATTTCCAATATATTGACATAGTTCCTTCTTCATTACCAATAAGATATTAACCTGTCAACGTCCGACGGTTCACATGTGAACCCGTTAACAATAGAAATCTATTGTGTCTGCGATTCCGGACGTTGACAGGTTAAGTTGCAAATTAAAATCTAAACTTTCCTAAGACTTGATGTTAAGACTAAATAAGACAGCCCAGAATTAGGCTATCACCTACATTTATGATTTGTAGCTCTACTTTTTATCGCACTCCAAACTCAACTCTCAAACAAAGCTCCAAATGGTGTATTTCCCATCGACCTAATCTAGCTAAATCAAAATGCTTGTTTTGGTAAAATTCCTTCAAAAATGCAATTTTATTTACAGCGTTTTCACCGTGGCTTTAATTAGGCCATCCCTGTCGTATTAATTAAAAGCATGTTTATTTTTTTTCGCGAAAAATGACAAGTTTGTATTCGGCGCGGACTAGGACGGAACAAAGCTCGCTCGAACACGTGCGACATAACATGACATTCAATTTAAACTCCGACTACGGAGCACGCGTTCAATAATTAACATAATGTACTTTTTCTCCTTTTTGCACTTTCCGTTTGACACTCCATCACTCATGGAAATTCCATTTTCAATGCTGCTATAGGAGGATGGGGCGGGCGGGTGGTCTTTGCATCCGCGCATTGGACATGGCGGTTTCGGGGAGAGGGTGGTCGAAAAAAAGATTGTTAAAAAGGCTGGCCCCCGTGCGGCAGTGTGTGAGTGCGTGCGGGTAAAAAAAGCGTTTACTAATCGATACTATAGATTCTGAGGCAAGTAGGTTGCGCCAGTGCAGAGCTGATTGGTCGGCAGCGAATCGTTTCGCATTTTTTCGTGGAAGCTAACGAAGCGGTGAATGTTTAGTCTTTCGGTGCAATTGCGAGGACCTTTTGAGCTGTACGTGTCGTCTTTTTGCCGAAGCCTCGGCCTAACTGGACGGTCAACACTTGAGAATCGAGCGCGCTTATTCACACTTAACTTTGTTTTTGTTGTTTTATTTTCCTATCGCTACCGTGCGGTGTAAGGAATGCCAAGAATTTTTGGGTCATTGGTTGAAAGTTTATTGCGGGATCTTTCGCACATATAAATAGACAAATTATATGTTTGATGAAAATTGAAATTTATCGATTCTTGAAACCGTGCCATCTCTATTGTTGGCATGATTTACATCAGGTAATATGTCGAATACTGACATATTAAAAAGATATTGGTGTGGGCTAGGGAAGTGCCCTCTGAACCGTCCAACGTTAGGTGACATGTCCATAACAATAATACTTACCTCATTATTAGAGTGCTCATTCTGCAATCGAAGCGGCATATTCTAACTGATCTTAGCAAACTCTTAATAAGTATTTATATAAAAAAAAATATGGGATATCTTTTCTTAGGCAATATAATCTCTATCATAGATTTAAAACTTGCTATCAAAATTCGCGCAGTGAAAACTGGCAAAATTATATCTGCCAACAATAGATGATACCTCATCCTTAAAATATAGGTATGCGGGCTCTTGTTGCGGTTAGAGTGGCATGTGCCGTACCACCTCCGCGCCCTCCAACGTATAGCATGTCAACATTAGGAGACGTGGCGATAGCTAGCACACTTACCTCATTCTTGAGATTGATAGGCTCTTGCTGCGGCTAGGGCGGCGTATGCCGTCCCACCTCCGCGCCCTCCAACATATAGCATGTCAACATTAGAAGACGTGGCGATAGCTAGCACACTTACCTCATTCTTGAGATTGATAGGCTCTTGCTGCGGCTAGGGCGGCGTATGCCGTCCCACCTCCGCGCCCTCCAACATATAGCATGTCAACATTAGGAGACGTGGCGATAGCTAGCACACTTACCTCATTCTTGAGATTGATGGGCTCTTGCTGCGGCCGGGGCGGCGTGTGCCGTCCCACCTCCGCGCCCTCCAACATATAGCATGTCAACATTAGGAGACGTGGCGAAAACTAGCACACTTACCTCATTCTTGAGATTGATGGGCTCTTGCTGCGGCCAGGCGGCATGTGCCGTCCCAACTCTACTCTCTTCAATATATAGCATGTCAACATTAAGAGACGTGGCAATAACTGGCACACTTACCTCATTCTTGAGATTGATGGGCTCTTGCTGCGGCCGGGGCGGCGTGTGCCGTCCCACCTCCGCGCCCTCCAACATATCAGCCTCGCATCCCGACTCGTCTGAAAAAAAAAAAACTTTAATGAGCAATTGAATTTTATCGACGATTGACTTGTCATGGTTGTTATAGGTAATTTTTGTTTTGCTAATTAAAAGTTTTTAACTAACAAAGTCACCCTCTAAAGTGACGATTATGAGCGTTTGATAACAATACGAGTATAACTTAGTTTTTTTCATACCCATATTTTTATTTGTATTCTGATTATTCCTTTTGACTTTTACCCGTTGTGCCCATTTATTGTATCCTTTCGCTAATAATTGGTTGAATAGGAGAGATCCCATTATGGGATAAGTCCGTCTTTGTACCTTCAAATTTTATTAATCAAATCAAATCAAATATATCTTTATTATCATAGGATATTTACAATATCTCTTAATAATCGTCATTATTTTGTTGCACAATTGTTGACGTCAAATAGTTACTTACAGCTAAGTTTACTACCGCTTCCAAAGCGCTAGTGCAGAAGAAGCGGTAACAAACTGCACTGCACCTTTTCTCCAAGGACGTCAACTCACAATTAAATTAATACTTAAAGTTAATGTGGACAGAGAATACATTGTTTTGTTTGTTATGTCATATCATAATTTAAATTTAATTTTTAGAATGTCAAAATTTTAAAGTAATGTTAAGTTGTAGATTCAGTTTGTACAAAATGTACCAAATTATGACATTTTTGAGTACCTATATTACATACTTTTAGAGGGACCTGCGTCAAGCTCACGCCAGACTTTTTTGTCTTTAAGGTAGTCATCGGTCCTATAATAAGCCTTCTCACAAAGTACTTTCTTTACATAAGTTTTGAATCTTTTGTCTGGCATATCAAGGATCGATTTTGGCAATTTATTATAAAAAAGTATACAGTTCCCCATAAATGTCTTATTAATTGTTTTAAGCCTATAAAACGGGGCAACTAAGTCATTCTTATTACGTAAGTTTCTATCGGTAAAATCGCTTACTTTATTGTATGAGGAAATATTTTTCCTTACATACATTATGTTTTCAAATATATACTGTGATGCTAAGGTAAGTATATCTATTTTCTTGAATAATTCTCTGAGTGAGTCTCTAGATCCTAACCCGTAAATAGCACGAATTGCCCGTTTTTGTAAAATAAAAATAGTCTGAATATCGGCTGCATTCCCCCACAGGAGTATGCCGTAAGACATTACACTATGAAAGTAACTAAAGTACACTAGTCTAGCAGTTGCTACATCTGTCAATTGTCTTATTCTCCTAACAGCATAAGCCGCAGAACTAAGCCTATTTGAAAGTTTAGTTATATGAGCACCTCATTGAAGTTTCGAGTCTATTGTAATTCCTAAGAAGGTAGTACTTTCAACAAGATCGAGTTTTTCACCATCTATCATTATGTCAACGCAGCCCTGTCTCACATTGGGAAAAGAAAATCGAACGCATTGAGTCTTTTTTGCATTTAACATGAGATTATTAGCAGAAAACCAATCAGAAATGGAAGACAAGGTGCTGTTCACCGCGCTAGCGTTTGTGCTATGTCGATCAAGTTTGAATATAAGCGAGGTGTCATCAGCAAACAGCACTATGCCAGCCTGCTTCTCAACCATGTAAGGCAAGTCATTGACATAAACCAAGAAAAGGAAAGGTCCAAGAATTGAACCTTGCGGTACGCCTATCTTAACATTAGATCCGTGCGATTTTATGCCATTTAAATCAACAGTCTGATGCCTATCTGTTAAATAAGATTCTATAAGTTTTATTGAATTATCATGAAAAACCGTATTGACGAAATTTAAGCAAAAGTGTCGGATGATCTACGCAATCAAATGCTTTGGAGAGATCACAAAATGATCCAATTCCATCATTTTTGTTCTCCCATGCGTCGTATATATGAGTAACAAGTGCTACTCCCGCATCGGTGGTCGATTTCCCGCCAGTAAAGCCGAATTGTTGGCTATGGAAAAGGTTGTAGGTCTTAAAATGAAGAAGCATTTGATTGAGCATTATCTTTTCGAACACCTTACTCAAAACTGGCAGGATAGATATAGGTCTGTAGTTGCCTGGATCTGTTTTTTCTCCTTTTTAAATAAGGGGATTAGTTTACTACATTTCATTAGGTTAGGAAATATGCCTTCATCAATACATTCGTTAAATATAAAAGCTAAATCAGCAGCTATGATATTTATGATATGGCTTACTACAGCAACTGACATGCCCCAATGGTCTTCAGATTTTTTTAAATTTAACTGTTTAAATGCATCTATTATATCTTTGGGGCCAATATGCTTAAATTTAAATTTAGAATCACAAGGCCTATCATTATTCTTAAGCAAGGCTTCAGCACGCTGGGGGCTAGAATTCACATTAGAAGTAAGTTCCAAAGGAATGTTAGTAAAGAAATCATCAAAAATATTTACTATTTCTTCAGTTTTAGTAATAGTCTTACCACAAGATTTGATTTGACAGATATTTTCTTTGGCTTTATTTTTACCCGTTTCTTTATTTATAACATTCCAAGTTTCTTTTATTTTGTTAGGAGCATTATTTATTTTTCTACTTATACGATTTGCCTTGGCTTGTCTACAAACTTTTTTAAATATTTTGGAATAATTTTTAACATATTCTAGAAAGGAAGGAGTAAAATTATATTGTTTTTGGGAATATAAGTCATAAAGCCTGCTCTTACTTATGTAGATGCCGGTAGTAGCAGTCACTAAATTGTAATTTTCTATGCACTACAACTTGTTTTTGTTTTAAAGTTTTTGAATATTCTGAGGTAATAACGTTATATAGTTTATTGTAATGGTCGTCAGGATTTTTTCCTGTGTAAACGACCGACAACAATTTGTTACCTAAATTATTTTTTAGTTTTTGTATATTTTTAGAAGTAATCGGCCTACAAAAAGTCTTATCTTTGTTCAAAATGCTGGACTTGCCTTTGGACTCCTTGACATAAACTACATATACACCTGAATGATCAGAAGGCAGTTTATTAATAACTGATTTAACAGAATATTTAATATTACTAAAAAAATTGTCTAGACAAGTAGCAGATGTAGCAGTGATTATGGTTTGTTAATGTTCCTATGATTGTAAACTGTTTATGTACAAAAAAGATATACATACTAACTAGATCACTATAATTGTATAATGAAATTAAAATATCAGGTTCTTTTTTAAATTCGGCTTTGCCATATGAATGTGTGCACTGTGTGTGCTGCCGCCCGGGCAATTTGTATGGGAATGTCGATTTTTTTGTTTTTTTTTTTAACTATTATTTTAATATCGTTATACTATAATGATCTAGCATAGCCCGTGGTTCGATTCATTACAGGTATGTCTTTTCCACGTTGTACACAACGACAATACCACAAAAAACACTCGTAGAAGGTAAACACACAAAAATAAGGTCCCACATTACGGAGGTGGCACAAGACGCGCCCGACCTACCTCAACACGTCGCGTGATGTAGGTCAAGATTGTGCCGGGACGCTTCTTACGCGGGCTTATTTTGTTAGGAACGTGTTGTTTTGTGTTCAGTAATCTTTGGACTTGTTTAGGAATAACAAATTTTTGTTATAACTAACGTGAGATGCAAACATTATATATATTTTAAAAGGTTTACTTGAAGCTAGTTGTCCCAAGCGATTCATCTAGAGTCACTCGGGACAACCAGGTTTCGATCTCATTACGAGACCATCTTATAGGGACTCGAATTTTTCGGGGACCAGTGCTGCCCTCATTAGAAATAAATTATTTGAAAGAAACGGAGATATTATCATTTTGTTTTGATCATGCCCTAGATAAGCTTTCTATTTTATGAACTACTGTTTATAGTTTAAAATGAGAACTTTAAGCTTTTCTTCGCACTTAAGCCAAAAGTGGGCATTTTTTGCAAATGTGCGTAGAAAGGCTTCATATTTTAAATAGAGGCAGTAATGGAACCCGAAAATTCAAGGTTAGTGGAGCATTTGCTCTGAAGAAGGTTTAAAGAGATCCAAACCTGATTGGCCCGAAGTAACTTTAGACGTAAATAACCCCGTTTAAATTATTTATTAAAAAAAATTTAAACTATAGCAAAACCACTAATTCAGCCGAATTTCTGAACAGAACTGTGTTTTTAAAAACCTGATTCCGTAATTCTATCGAAAGAGATAAATGTATGATCGACAGAGTAGCTATATCTAAATCAGGGTCAACCAATATGAAGTATACAAAAAAAAAATTATTTATATGAACACCTTAACATGTATGACTTAGAAATCAGAATAAGAACATCAAAATCCTATAGATACCTAAAGTAAAGATACTCGTATTTAGAAAATAACAAATGACAAAGATAGATGGCACCGATAATATATAATAAAATACCAAAACAATATAAAGAATAAATTGTTACTTTGTTTAAGAAAAAATTTAAGTCATTTTTGATAGACAAATGTTATTATATTATTAAGGATTTCTTATCTGATAAATTGTAAATTGATTTTGGTTTATATGTATATAAGGTCCATAGATTAAGTATATTATTATAGTATAGTTATATAGGTAGCATAGGTATAGATGATAGCCTTTCTGACCACATTTGCACACCAGTGATGGTAAACATGATTGGACGAAATAAAATGTACTAATATCTTGTAACACAATGTTTGGCAAATAAATTATCTTTATCTTTATCTTTATCTTTAGATCTAGTTCCAAAGTAAGTGTTAAAATTTGTATTATTGGTTATGTAATAATTTCATTAACGACATTAAGAACGACATAAAGAAGTAGAATTTGAATAACTACCTACCTAACTCTTGAAGTCTACATTTCCGAAACCGGTATCTAATTTGAAAATGCTCTGGTGACCAGGGCCCATGCTGAGTGCTTGTTTCATATTTAATAAACGTGGCCGGATCTTATGGATGGACAAACAATGTTCACGTTTTCACTAGGCATATCCATATGTTTATTTATTTATTTATTTTAAACTTTATTTACCAAATAACGTGGTCCCAAAGGCAGACTTAACGCTAATAGACATATTTTATAGACGTGGCCAGATCTTATGGATGGACAAACAATGTTTACGTTTTCACTAGGCATATCCATATGTTTATTTATTTATTTATTTTAAACTTTATTTACCAAATAACGTGGTTCCAAAGGCAGACTTAACGCTAATAGGTATATTTTATAGACGTCGCCGGATCTTATGGATGGACAAACAATGTTCACGTTTTCACTAGGCATATCCATATGTTTATTTATTTATTTAAACTTTATTTACTTAACAACATGGTAAAAAATGCGGACTTAATGCTAATAGAAAAATTTAATAGACGTGGCCGGATCTTATGGATGCAGAAACAATGTTCACGTTTTCACTAGGCATATCCATATGTTTATTTATTTATTTACTTAAACTTTATTTACCAAATAACGTGGTCCCAAAGGCAGACTTAACGCTAATAGACATATTTTATAGACGTGGCCAGATCTTATGGATGGACAAACAATGTAGTTTTCGCTAGGCGTATCCATAAGTTTGTTTATTTATTTAAACTTTATTTACTAAACATCGTAGTACAAAAGGCGCACTTAATGCTTATAGCATTCTCTACAAGTCAACCTTCGGGATAAATAGAGAAAGAACTCGTTATAGGCGTAGAAATAAATAATAGGTAATTAAATATACTATAGCTTTAGTAATAAAAGAAACAGTACTACCAATCAACCTTCGATATAAATAAAGAAAGAACTCCTGGTAGGCATAAAAATAAATAAATAGGTGTTTAAATATATTATAGCTTTAGTAGTAAAAGAAATACTAAGTTCACATCTGGACATAGGATTCCCCCTTCCTCCAAAGATTTTCAAAACGCCAAGTTGTGAGTGACTTCATTCAGTATTTTTCTGCAACTTGCCTAAGTCGTCTGACTGCCTAGTAGATGATTATCCAGTATTCTATGATGCCCTTGTGGTTACTGCCGCTATTCGAGAACCTTCTGCGCTACCGGGATTAACTGGTTCGACAGGCTGTGTACTCTACGACTTCAGTGAACAATGAACATTCAATGAACATTAATTGATACAGCCTAACGAATTATGTTAGGCTATATCAATGACCTTTGGTATTAAATTATGAATAGGAAATTTAATGAAACACTCTAAAATAAATTACAACTGCAAACACGTTGAAATGGACGCAGAACACCTATATTGTTCCACGGATGGGCAAAGTCTACATTTTTTTTTCGTATACCTCCATAATAGGAGACAGTCTTCCACTCATCATCTTCTAATCCTATTCTACTACATTTTTGGGTGTTTATTGTTTTTATTTTTACAATGTTTATAATTATGCTTATCACTAATATTGTTATATATTATGTAAACATATTGCTAATTATTATTTATATTATGTCTTCTAATATATTGATGCAGTAGTTCAAGAATACGTTTCTCTCGTCACTGTCTACCTTCCAGGTCTCTCTACTCGACGCTATCTCCGTCCACCTTTTGATTTGACCTAACCTTTCCACGCTGGCCAGATGGGTTGTAGAGGTTACACTGATGTTTAATAAGGTTTTATTTCCTAAGACACTTTCTACACCTACTTGGAGTGGTATATAATCTACTCAGCCGGAAAGTAGACGAAAATAACAAATAATACTTATGCCTAGTAAGTTTCATGGAGCGCAGTGCCGAATCGATAGAGCAAAAAACACCGAACTGCGCTCCGAGACCAAAATTTTCGATGTAGGTGTTAAGACCGTAAAGTCCTGATGAAGTGGGTCGGACATATGTGTCGTATGAGACCGGAAAGATGGGAAAGAAAAGCTACGTTATAGGTTCCAGAAGGACGCCGGCGTAGGGGAAGATTGAGGCGAGGAAAAGATGGAGGGACGACATTGAATGTTACATGAGTGGATGGCAGCTAGCTGCCTTGGTTCGTAAATCGTGGAAGAAAGAAGGGTAGGCCTTTGCCCAACAATGGGATGCTACATAGGCTATATTTAATTATGTCCATGTTTAATTTAATTACTTAAAATAGCGCTGATAGTTTAGCAAAGCTGTTAATAACAACAAAATGCCGAGTCTAGTACAAAAATAAACAGTAATGCAAAATAGCTCAAGAACTTAGCGCAATTGAGACCGTTCTAGGAACTGCATTAGAAGCAGGATAAGTAAGCCAGATTATGTTTCCTATTCGGAAAGCTATTTAAAGCTATTAAAACATGAATTAATTTTAATTTACTGCATGCTCGTGTGGGAGTTAGGAAAAAATAATATTAAATATAAAATTCTAATAGCTGTTTCTCCTCACGCGCATTTTGAGATGGCAAAGAAAATATACTGAAACTATATTAAAGGTGAGTATATTCAAACATGGTACTGAACTTCTCTCTGGCTGTTATAGCCAAATATGGCTCTGGTAGTACGGAGAGGGTCGTGCTTCTGTAGTGGAGACAAAAAGACCTGATGATGATGATACTGAACAACTTTCTTCAAGTGACATATATCGGAATATGAAATTATGATAATGTTGTTTTGTATTGTATTAAACTAAACTCATTGAGTCCATCCTTAACAGAAACTCCTAATAAAAGAGTCAGTGATCTCGATAAGGAAGTAGCTTATCAAACCTAATATAACTGATAGCGATGTCTATTATGAATAGCAGATGTATCTATTGCACTATACAATGTCTAAGATCACAACACGTGCGAACATCGAGGACCTAGTTTTATCTACTTTGTTTACCAAGTTTATTGCAAACTCGACTTTAAGTCACAAGAAAATAAGAGAACCATCTTCAAGCGATTTTGAACCTTGTAGACGTTACAAACTAAGACACCACCAATCATTGTTCCACAAATAGCCCCGGCAAGCCTAAGCAACACGAGCCGATGCCAAAACCTAACAGCCGTCGAATATGATTGCTCCTAATGCGGCTGGCGATCGAGGGGGTGAGTTGGGGTGAGGGGGTTACTGCGACGCGCCGTGTTCTGACCGAGCAGTAAGTCTGGCTTAATCCTATCGGAAACGCGCCTCCATTCAAGATCGGGAAGGCTCGACGTGGGCGACGATGTGGGGACGTGTCTGGTGATATCTAAGAGTTTGCGACAAGGCTAGGTCCTCTCATGTGGGAATGACCCCTGCAGCATACTATCGTAGATAAGCCAAGGACGAAGTTTACATCACACACGGACTATTCCTAAGTTGATTGTCACTACTATGAAAAGCAAAAAGGCGACAGTAGGAAGATTTTGATAAGCACAGTAAGTAAAATACAGTACTAACCCAAGATTTGCCTGTCAAAAATATTGTCCGATAAGAAAAATGAGTGAGATTTTGAATAAAAGTTTTTCATGGGTCAATCTTAGCTCCACTTAATTATTGAAATGCGATTTTAAACTATCTTCCTAAGAATACCTATATACATAAAAATATTCTGAACGACAATTTTGGTAAAAGAATATATCTCCAAAGTATACTCTTTATTTTAAACTAGCTGTACCCGCAGGCATCGCTCTCCATGGGAATATCCATACCAAATTTCATCCAAATCGGTTCAAAAGTTTAAGTGTGAAGTGGTAACAAATAAACAAATATATAAAATCACTTTCGCATTTATAATATTAGTAGTATAGTAGTATTGATTGAGTAAAATTTTAAAAATATATTTCAAATTGTACTGAGAAGAAGAAAACTAAGAAGCAAATAATAAAACTAGTGAACTATCGAAACAAAACTTAAACTTTACTCAAACTTATCAACAAATCCCGCCCCATCCCGCTTTATCCATCCACTGCGGATATAGAAGATCCCAGGATAAATCCTATGCCTTTATCGCTTATGCAGCCGCCCGATGCATCTAGGCGGGCAGGGGGGGACATTACAAATTAATAGCACAAAGACCGGCAGATCGCCACTGCGAAAATTTACAGGCCAGACACTTATAATAGTGCACTGCAGTACAAGTACATATTTTATACTAGTATGAAGATTTTAGTTAAGTTATAGATGATTGTAGCAAGAATCGAGTTTATAATATAGATGAAGATAAGATACTCTTTTACAGGTCAGACACTTATAATAGTGCCCTGCAGTACAAGTACATATTTTATACTAGTATGAAGATAAGTTAAAGATGATTATAGCAAGAATTAGGTTTATAATATAGATTTAGATTTAATACACTACATTTACAAGCCAGACACTTATAATAGTGCACTGCAGTACAAGTACATATTTTATACTTGTATGAAGATTTTAGTTAAGTTATAGATTATTATAGCAAGAATCGAGTTTTTAATATATATGTATATTAGAAACTTTACTTATTTATAGATGATTATAACAAGAATCGAGTTTATAATACAGATGTAGATTAGATACACTTTCAAGATTTTATTCTTTAAATATACAACTTGGAAAAAAGAAAGGGATACCCATAATAAATCAAAACGCAGGCTAGATCACTATGTTATAATGATAATAAAATAACAGTCAAAAAACAAAAAAAAATGACATTCCTATACAAATTGCCCGAGCGGCTAATCATATTTGAATGAAAATGCCGAATGTTATTTTAATTTCATTATACTATAGTGATCTAGTACAAACTTTAGTTCAATTTATTACGCGTTTGTCCCTTCCACATTGTATACAGGTGGACTGTTCAATAATCATCCAACATTTTTGGAGCATGTTCAATCCACGATACTAAACTACTAACCACCACATAAAAAATTAATAAAAAAGAAAAACAACGTTCGCCGCGTTTTTTTATTGCTTTTTAATAATTATTTAGATACAAAGTAGTACATAGGGAGAGGTTAGGTTAGGTATAACTTTATAGATGGTAGTAGCAAGAATTTCAAATTTTAGAGTTTCAGAGTAGAAAGAGCCAAGTTACAAGACAAACAATTATTTATGTCTTGTGACCATTGGCTATATCTATACAGTAATGGAAGAAGAGGTAAGTGAGCCTATAGATAACGAAACGGGAAACAGAAATAGACACATTATCGACTGCACACGATTAAAACAATATTTTTTATGGCCGTAGACGTAGGTGTTCCAAAAAGGGCCAATAGGAAATTGACATTATAAGAGAATTCAATGGTCTTGGTAAAAGTAATCATAAGAAAGAGATTTCAGCTGCCTAAGAACAGTAGCGAGTGGAGTTTATTTCTAGCAAAGTACCTTTATCTTTAGCCCCTTGAGTTAGAAAGCACATTAAGCCGTTAGTCACAGTTGATATTGTTAGATATAATTTGCTAAATGACCAATATCTGGCACTTCTGTTGATCACTCACTCATTCCAATAAAGAAAGAAGTGAAGGGCAAAACACAGCCAGCCTTTGTAACATAATATACCCTGTATCTATTTTAGTATCACTGCATCGCTAGAGATCTTGACTTAACGAAACAGTCTTTGTTGGACCACCTCACCCCATCTCACCCCCCGCCTACGTGGGGAACGCAACGTGTTGGAAGTACAATCGGATACGCACTGCCTAGGCTAAATTCTGAGGTGAAAGGTGAAACATTATTATCATTTCGTTTTTTCTATTCTTCTAGGGAAATCAACACAAAATACAATGTTATACCTACAGGTTTTAGGCTATTGCATAGCTTCTATCGCGGGCCTTGAGCGCGGGGAGCGAATCCAGAAATTCCGTAACGAAAAAACCTCACGCTCTCCCCACTCCGCCTACCATGTAGGTTGCCGCTTCGTCTCCGTCGTCCGTTTGCGACGTTGCCGTCCTTCCTTGTTTGCAATAGCTTTACCGCGGCAGTCCCCGAGTGCCACACGTATTTTTTTTTTCATTAAAACGAATGTAAGACACAGACATTATTAAAATTAGTTAACGACCTTTAAGTCACATTCGCCCTGATGAAGACCTCCAGATGAGGTCGAAACATGTCGGCAGTAACTGACTCTACACGTGAGTAACCCGTTAACTAATTTTAATAATGTTATAACAGGGTCTAACAAAATAAACTGATATTTTAAGGGTGAAATCAGTCCATGATATTGAACAACTTTTCCCAAGGAACATATATCGAAATATGAAACATAATGTTAGGCTTCCATACAAGTTGACCGATCGACTACCTACTCCGAGTTGTTCGGATTTCTTTTCCATACATTAGTCGTTATACAGGGTGATTTTTAACCACCAGCGATATCGTTTGAGCAAATTTTTGGAGCAATAAAATTAAATAAGATAAATATAATTCATATATGCCCAACATAAAGTTTTAAGTATTTCTTTTTTGTATCATAACCTAAGGATGTCACGATACACTGTTTTTATCCTTAACGGGGCAGACAGAGTCTTTGGTACCAAGTAGACGGAACCCAGGGCCACAACATTCAAAGGCCACTTTTAAGCCCAAGCAAACTTAGCGCGCCGGACTTTTTGCGCGTCGTGTGCGTTACTGCATGTGATTCAATAGATTCTATTTTCACAGACTAAAAAGTGCGGCACGGTTTAGTCTGTCGTCTGTGTTGGGCCTTAACGTGATGGTGTAAAAAGTAATAAAAATAGTGAAGAGCCGCCTGCTGCATCGCCTATTAACATAATTACAATTTTTGCCAATTCCCTCGATCGGCTTTTACGATTAGCACGGAAAGAAACAGCTGATACCTACCAGCACGGAAGAGAGAAAAAAAAGTAAATCAAACATCATCCAGCAAATTGGCTTCCTGACATTGACAGTGGAAAATGCGTTTATTTATTTAGTCGAAGTCTCCTGAATGTCACGTGACCCTTTGGCTCGCCGTCACCCCTTGAGGGTGTAATGCAGTCGTATGTACGCACTGCTCATCGGTGTGGGGGCGGAAGCGTTTTAGATATCGTCTTTATAGACTTAGATGAAGAATGATTTTCGTCTACTTTGTTTCTAATAAGCCATTTTGAATAACTGCCTCTGTGGTGTAGTGGTTAGAGCGTTCGGCTCATACCCGGAGGTCGCGGGTTCGATTCCCGGCGGGGGCAACGACTTTGTGTTGTTGTCCTAGTTTGGTTAGGACATTGCAGGCTGATTGTCCGATAAGTGAGATGATCCGTGCTTCGGAGGGCACGTTAAGCCGTCCGTCCCGGTCACTGTCTTTGACATTGGTCGTTACCTAAAACCATGTCAGAGGCCTTTAAGGCGGTTTAAAAACTCTGACACTAGTGTTAGTCACTAACACACACGATAAGAAAATTTTGAAACACAAGATTCTGCATATAACTAAAACTAAGCAGTCTATACAGACTGCTTGGTTTTAGTTCGTATTTAGTTTTCTTTTTGTGTGGTAAGTTTGGAGATCAATTACTGGTGTCAATGTGGTTCCTAATTGTCACGTGACAGAATGATTTTTTTCCATTTTGTTTCTAATAAGCCATTTTGAAATAATATTCTACAAATACAACGTGAATGGGACATACCATAGCTTAGTTTTAGTAAGTATTTAGTTTTCTTTTTGTGTAGTAAGTTTATTGATCAATAATGGTGATAATGTTGCATACGTTTCTCCTAATTGTTACGAGACAGAATTATTTTTTTCCACAGAATCATGTGGTTCAAAATGACTTATTAGAAATAAGTAATTTTAAACCACATGATTCTGCATATAAAGACTGCTTAGTTTTAATTCGTATTTAGTGTTCTTTTTGTGTAGTCAGTTTAGTGACCAATTACTGGGTCAATGTTGTACATGTATTTCCTAATTGTCACGTGACAGAATGATCTTTCCACTTTGTTTCTAATAAGCGATTTTAAAACACAACATTCTGCATTATATAAACTAGTTAGTTTTAGTTATCATTTAGTTTTCTTTTTGTGTGGTGAGTTTAGTGACCAATTACTAGTGTCAATGTTGCATATGTTTCCCTAATTGTCAAGTGTTTTTTAACAAAATGTTTTTTCCACTTTGTTTCTAATAAGCCATTTTCAAACACAAGATCCTGCATATATAGACTGCTTAGTTTTAGTCAGTATTTCGTTTTTTTTTAGTGGTAAGTTTAGTGACCAGCTATGTCAATGTTGTATATGTTTTTCCTAAGAGTCACGTGACCCTTTGACCTGTCCCGTCACCCCTTGAGGGTGTCCTAATAGAGTCATACGAACGATTTGGGGGCGGAAGTGTTTTGGAAATCAATTTTACTGCGAGCTCGATGGCACAGTGATCACTAATTACTTTCAGTAAAGACTTAAATATCCTAGTGGCTCTGTAAATTGTTTTCCTTTTTTGAAGTCAGTAAAAAAAATAGATGGAAAAGAAATCATAATTAAAATCTTAACTTATAATTTCTAATCCGCAAGTCATTACTGAAGGTCATCTGAAGAGCCATTTTTAAAACGCGGGGTCACCTTTGTAGTTATTTTTCCATAAAAAAACAGATCGTTTAGTGACGCCGCGTTTCAAAAATGGCACCACTGACCCTCTGACTCAACATTACCCCTTCAGGGTGGCATGCATGCAGTCGAATGTACGCACCGGTCACTGCACTAGGGTGGCATTTTAGATATAAAGATGGGCGATCAGCTGATGTAATGCAAGTCACAAAATACCTTATGTGACTTGCATTATACCTGATCATCTTTTATCTGTTACTTTTACGTATTTTCCTATGTTACGACCTGCTCCCGAACCTCAAATGTAACCTTTACAGTCGCCATACGATGCCATTAAAAATTATATAGGTCACGGTCCTTGGGTGGTGTTGATGTCCAGAAGGATAGCGTTGTGGTTAGGAGTGGTGATGGGAACACGAGTTTTGAATGTAAATACATTCAAGGATTTCTTCCAAGCTGGTCTGGGAGAAAAGAAAAAAACTTAGAATGTACCAGCTGCTTCTCTTTCCGGGCAGATCGTATAAGCCGATCGAGGGAATGGGCGAGATTTGAATCATAATAATAGGCGATGCGGCTAGCAACCCATCACTATTTTGATTCCTTTTTCATCTTAACGCCCACCATCACGCTAAGCGTGACCTTTGGGTCTTACGGCCCCAGGCTCTGTTTGCCCCATTAGGGATATAGACGTGAAAATGTATCTGTATCTGTATCTGTATACATTTAACGACTTGTGTTTCCATTCCAAGGCTTAAGAAGATTGAATAACATTCCATCTCCTTGATTATGACAACTGAACTATGTTCAATATACCTATTAAAAACATATTTTTAAAAGTTACCAGTTTCCCATATTTCCTGCATTTTGAAAATTTAGAAAAACTGAACCAACGAAAAAATTCTAGGTGTATAATTAACGAACTTGCTTACAAAATTACACGAAATTCAGTTGATGCGACCTGTAGGCGAGAACTGCCGAACATTCGGAATTCGAACACACGAAGGAATGTTTGCCGAAGCTGAATGACACAGAGACGCTTTGCTCGCTCGATCAAACCTGGAGGACATACAAAGATTAAATAATTTATTTGTTCGTTGACTTAGTTGTCGCGTTGTATAAAGCAATATATTTTCATGGGCTCTTTAAAAATATATTGCTATAGACAAAGCCAAGCGATTATTAAGTACGGGGCGAGTATTGTTCTTTTTTCGCTTAACCTAGAAACGGGCTATAGGGATAGAACAAAAAAGATTTTCAAAGCGTTTGCTCAGTGCAATAAATATTGCAATGTTCGCGAAAATATGATTTATTTCTCGTGTTTTCTTCAATTGTATTATATTAATGGCCCTTGGTCGCGACTGGCGATCACCCGGATCGAGTCCGAACTCTTTTGTTTTATGTTTTTCTATTCGAATATCATTCGCGGCTTTAACGACTGCCTCTACAAAGAACAAATTGCTTCTAAAACAACAAAAGCCGACCGGAAAAATTCACAATCGCACCGAATCATTAATCTCAGAAACAAATGGAAATCGGCCGACATCTGCTATACTGCTGGAAAAAATGGCCGCCATAGTCGACAGTTGTCACGTTATTCTCCACGGGATTAATTAGAAATGCGATTAAAAGCAAACAAAACAGGGAATGGTGAACTTAAATTAATGAAAAATTACCACCCTCCGAGCACTCGTCAACTCTTTTTTTTAACAGGGTCGCTCCCGCGCATTAAGCGGCTTTAATTTGAATTCGAAATTAGAATTACGCGCGCTTTATAATTATTGTTTTTTTCGGCCAGTGACGGTTGATTTCTAATTCCACGAGGGTTGGGTATTTGCGTTGAAAAATATACCAACTTTATGCTTTTTCCCGGTGATATATTTTTATTGATAAGGATAATTGTTTTGTTTGAAAATTTTAGCGTTCCGTTTTATCTAAAATCACTTTTGTATTTTTATCGGTTCATATGCGAGAAGGGAATTAAAATCAATTTTATTTCCATACATACACACTGTCTTTATCCAACGCAGGGTAGACAGAGCCTGGGACCAAAAGTATTAACACCCATAGGCCAAATGAGTTTATTTAATTGTACATAATTTAGGTTTATTTTATAGTTTATTGATGTGTTCCTTTAATTTATGTACACGGGAAATGTATACAGAAATTTCATAAAATAAAAGTTGTACAAAGGCACTACTTATCTCAAAAGAGATCTTTTCCAGTAGGTAGTAGGTAGAAGTAGTACTTACTTCTTTTTTCTCAGTAAAATATTACCGTGTTGGTGCAATACAATACAATACAAACAGCTTTATTGCACCAAAAGAAATTTACAATTTTGGAAAATTTATTAAATAGTAACAATAAATGGGGTAGGTACAAGAGGCGGCCTATCGTTTAATTATCTTTCTATACTTAACAAAATTGACTTATGACTTATCAGTACAGCTACAAGAGCAAATGAAGCCCGGAATCTGCACACAATGCTCTGTCATAATTGCTCATAGCTAAAATGTCTAACAAAACATACCGTTGACACTAGTTCTTTGAACTGTCGTATTAATAGACGAAACAAAAGTTTATTGCTTAACATCACAGAGCACTCTTAATGACCAAGGAAACGTAGAGTGTAAAATTCCTCTAATGCGTGATTTAATGACGTCCAGTCTGAGATGGCATATCTATAGATGTGTCATGCATCAATATCTATAGATGTATCAATGCACTGGCTAAACTCTTTAAATAAATACATATAAATCTACTCCAATGCTTTCTACTCATATTATAAATGCGAAAGTGAGTTTGTATATTTGTTTGTTTGTTACCTCTTCACGCTTTAACTACTGAACCGATTTGGATGAAATTGGTATGGATAGACTTTGAGACTCGGGAAAGGACATAAAGTACTCTTTATCCAGAACTTCCCGCGGGGAGCGAAGCCCGCGGGTACAGCTAGTAAGTAATAAATATATTGGGGAAAATTACACTGATTGAGCTAGCCCCAAAGTAAGTTTGAGACTTGTGTTATGGGATACTAACTTAACGATACTATATTTTATTACAAATAGTAAAGTCTCGAATATTGACCATATAGGTCAATATTCGAGAACCTTTTTTACTTATCAGTCCACGGTTCTTCGACCTATCTGCGTACCCCACCGGATAGTGTAATAGAATGCATACATAATTTATTTATGGCCACTAGGCACTAGGTAGCTATTGTAAATGATCATAAACCTTCAGAAGAGCCAGTGTTAAGACCACCGTGAGCCAAATGCACTAAAGAACAAAGATTAGTAAGTTGGTGGGCCCAAAGATAGACTACAGGATCCAGAAATAGTACAATAAGTCTAAGATGATATTATCATTAATCTTTATCACCTAAGGAAGAAAAGACTCAGCAAAATCAAGAAGTATCGGAAAATTAAAATGACTTGGGTGTGGATTTACGGGCTTCACGTCATCACTCAATGTCTGGGTCCTAAGCGCCATCTAGCGTTTGATCATCTACCCAAGGTTTCATTCTGGTTTACCCTTTAGATTGCGGAGGTCAGACGGCAGTCGCTCTGTGTAAAAACCAGTAACCTTGTCATATCTCCTTGGTTAGGTAGCGGACCCCGACTCGGAAGCATTACTGCTGAGGATGCAACTGGGAAAATACGCTCGGATGATGATGATGATGATGTAAAAGACTAAGCAAAATCGAGAAGATAATATTGGAAGCTTGAAACGACTTGTTTGTTTGTTTGTTTGTTTATAAAGCTTTATTGTACACAAGAAAGAACACAGATAAAAATCAGAAAAGTAAACATACAACGGCGGACTTATCCCATATAGGGATCTCTTCCAGTCAACCGGCCATTAATTGAGAGGAATGAACTTGATTATGGATTTACCATCTTCTTTAACAGATGTTGCACGTAATATTCGTGCTTAGCTCTTCTTACGACAGCCACTAAGCAGACAAGAAATAGAGTGGTCCAGTGTTGCAAAACATGAATGAAAACCATGAAAAAGTGACACTATAATTTATCATTTGGTTCATGTTTATGAAAGTGTGGCGCATCTATACCTTTATACATCTCAGCGTCCAGCAAGAATAATGGAATTGCCTTCTTTATTACGTGTAGTAATTCTTATGCAGATTTATACATTTGAGAATGTCTCTTTATCTCTTCATACGAGAGAGGTTGTTATGTTTTAGTATTAGTTTACGCGTTAGCAATTATAACTTTCTAGCTCAAAATTACAAAATTATTTCATATGGGTATAATATATGATATGACTATAATATTAACAAATGCAATATAGTATTCTTTAGTATCTGCCTTTTCTCTGGTTGTTAACAACTTTATGGAGTCCTTTATGTTTGAAGATAAATTAATTACAACCGTTTGTAACGGGGAAAGTGCTAAAAAGATTAAATATGTATATAAAATAATATAGGGACAAATTACACTGATTAAGCTAGCCCCAAAGTAAGTTCGAGACTTGCGTTATGGGATACTATTTCAACGATTCTATATTTTCTATCAAATACGTATATAGATAAACATCCAAGACCCAGGACAATTTTCCAACTTGCCCTGACCGGGGATCGAACCCAGAACCTCTGGGTGGCGGACTGGCATAGTGACCACTACGTTCCGGAGGTCTTCAATAAAAGAATCTAATTACTTATATCAATCCACTGCAACGAAGACTTCTGTACTAAATGCCTCTCCCAAAAAAAGCAAGATTAGCCACTAAAGGATAATGACTGCGATTGCCTAAAAGTTACACTATGATCAGATCACTGATCATTGACAGTCAACACTCGATCAAAGTGCATTACCAAAATCCACGTAACAAAGCAGACGCGTCAAAACCGAATTAACTGACGCATATTTACAAATATCGGTCAAGTAACAGCGTCTCGTGATAACAATATGAAAATTTACTTTCAGCAGATAGCGTTTCATACAAAGTGTCACCATTGTCCGTAAGAGTAAGAATCCATAAGACAAGAGAAGTTTCTTTAACGTCGTTTTTTGCGTTCGTGTGCCACAGTGTGCACACGAACACAAAAAACGACATTAAAGAAGGTTTTCTAGTTACAAAAGGTTCTGAGAGAATAATATTTAGGTAATTGTCTAGATACTTCAGTAGATAAGTAATGGATGACATTATATGTGGACCCTTGAGAAATATCCTACACTAAAAAAGCTCCAAAAAGCTTCTTCTTTAACGTCGTTTTTTGTGTTCGTGTGCCACAGTGTGCACACGAACACCAAAAACGACGTTAAAGAAGGTTTGCTAGTTACAAAAGGTTCTGAGAGAATAATATTTAGGTAATTGTCTAGATACTTCAGTAGATAAGTAATGAATGACATTATCTGTGGACCCTTGAAAAATATCCTACACTAAAAAAGCTTATTGAATTCGGTTTAATTTTTTCCCTTTTTTTATGGCTTTGATTTTTTTTTTAAAACATGACAGCCTTATCGTAACCTAATCTACGGTTTCATTTAATGCGGTGTAAATAAAATGTACCTACTATTTTATACCGCAACAAACGAAAAAGAAAAGACACAACAATAACAAGAAGAAAAAAGAAAAAGAAAAGAACTAAAACAAACAGATCGATATTATGATGACGTACTCTCAAATCAGCTGACACTTCACAAAGGCTAAAGACCCGCCTACACAACCAGTATGTCCTGCCCACTGTGACGTACGTATGACGACGTCACGAAAGAGGCTGTGCATGAACTGAGAGACTTACAGAGAGACATCAAGTTGCAGGATCACGTTCTGAACACCGTCATCCGACAACGTACTGAAACTACAATAAGATTTTTGAAATAATTACATTGAATGGAAAAAGCCCAAA
The DNA here is from genome assembly GCA_963555685.1 of Acrobasis consociella. Lineage (NCBI taxonomy): Eukaryota > Metazoa > Arthropoda > Insecta > Lepidoptera > Pyralidae > Acrobasis > Acrobasis consociella. Next base: position 5,940,602 of record OY743118.1, read on the forward strand.
CTCGATGGAGTTGCGTCGTTTTATTACTGTGTTCCGTCGACCACCCTTCATCTCCGTGATCAGCTTCTAGGCATCGTCTACCATGAAGTGCTTGTCAAGACAAATCAAATGAGTCATACTCAAAAAGGTACTTAGTTGATGAATAAGGGATGTAATATAACTCAGTTCCGTCGAAGGGCGCCTGACCCGACGAGTGATTTCCTGCCCACTGCCACTTCAACGAGCTAACCCACTGATAGCCTAGTGGATTAGCTCTTTGAAATAACTTTTGTTCTCCTACGGATTCCTTCATGTCTAAATCAATCACGTAGACATTACCGTATCACGTGAATCACGTGCATAGTTATCTTATTAACACGAAAAGTCAGTCAATTAAGTGCATTACCGAAATCCAACACACATTAAACACAAAGCAGACGCGTCGAAAACCGAATTAAACGACGCACATTTACAAATATCGGTCAATTAACGGCGGACCGTGATAACAATTGAAATCGGTTTCACTTTCAGCTGCGTTTAAACGCAGCGCTAAATATAATAATAGATGGACATCGCCACTTTCAATTTTGCGGATGCGCCATTCCCGCGGATGTCAGCGACGGGACGCACGTGCTGGATTTAAACTGGGGACGTATTTTTGAAATCACTTGTCACATTACGAAAATTTTGACGTTTGTAGCGTATGTCGAAAAAACCTTTCATGGAGAATCCGTTCCGACTCACGCTGCTTTTTAATTTATGGCGAAATGTTTAGAATATAAATAGACGTATTTTAGAAGTTCAAGTTCAAGTCACTCTGAACGAGTATCTCAACATTTCAGTCCACATCACCCCACTGTTGGGCATAGTCCTCCCCTTTAGTAATAACTTACACAACAGTTTGGAAGAAGAAAATTAAAATGTAACATATTCCAATGTCTGCTTATATTCTCGTGTAATACTTTGAGAGTTCAAAAGAGATAGAGTGTTCAAAAATCATTAAAATAATAAAAAGAAACCCAGAACTATCATATCAAAAAAATTGCTTGTTAGAAATTACTTCTACGACTATTTTTCCTATGACTCCACATTTGGGTTCGGGAAAAATATATGCGACTATGCAACGGGAATAGTCCCGCGGGTTCGGCTCTCCGTGAGAATTTCAGGATAAAAACTATCTTATGTCCTTCCCTTGGTCTCAAACTATATACAGTACCAAACTTCATCTAAATAGGTCTAGTGGTTGAAGCGTTAATAAATAAACAAACATACAAACTCACTTTCGCATTTTGAAATAGTCGGAAAGTTATGCATGAAGAGACTGACACGTGTAGATAAAGCGAAAGAAGTCAGGATCGTAGCAAGTGGAGGTCCATAGTCTCTGTCTACCCCTGTGGGAAAACAGGCGTGATATGTATATTATGTATGTATGTATGGAAAGTTGGAATAAAATAACTTAAGTTTAACGTTAAATTAAGGATCAACCGTCTCACAATAAAACGCAGATTAAATGTTACTAGGTTTAAACCAGTATCCGACCTAATCAAGTTGACATCTAATAATATGCCATCTGAAAATGTCAACTTAATTTGATCGGATAATGATTTAAACCTAGTGACAAACCTAGTTAGTCCACGTTTTATTGGTTTAAACATAGTAATAAACCTAGTTAGTCCTCGTTTTGTAATAAGACGGCAAATGTTTATTCTACTTTCTTACCATTGCCTTGCCAGTTGACTACCGGGCAGATTTTCTAAACAAACAACAATTCAAAACAAGCGCAGCTTAAAACTTAGCCCAGGCTCCTATACGATCATAAAAATTACTCATCCATAAACTTCTCATAATAATAATGCATTACCCACAACAAATCATGCAAATATCGACTTTAAACTACAGAAAATAAAGTTTAAACTCTCTCAAGTAATCCCTATTCATTAGTGCCTCGAATCAAAGGGTTGGCAAATCCACCATCTATTGTTGGAAGTCACGCGTCAACTAAGTATTAAATATAATTATGTTTTTATATTTCCGTTGCTATAGAAATTAAAAGCGTCTGTGAACGTATTTTATTGACTTATTTCTTTCATTTGTTTAATTATATGTTATGGATAGCTTGTAAACTGAATTGCTAATTATGGACCCCATCAAAAACTCACGCATACATAAAAGAAACAAGTACATAGGTACTAAAAAGATGGCAGTGAGCTTTTTTATTTAATGCTTTTGCTAATTCTTTTATCGAAATAAAATTATTAATTTACATTATATACACAATGTGTTTTTTTGTTGGTAGGCAACTATTTATTGATTATATTGTTGAAGGTTTCTTTTTTAGGGTTCCGTAGTAAACAAGAAACCCTTATAAAGTTTCGCCATGTCCGTCTGTATGTCCGTCCGCGGTTATACTCAGAGACTTTAGTACTAGAAAGCTGCAATTTAGCATGGGTATATACCTATATCAATCACACCGTCAAAATAGTAAAAAAAATATATAATTTTTTTTCTCTGTAGCTTCCATACATGTAAAGTGGGAATCATTTTTGTTTTCTTGATTAACCCATGATGTGAGTTATTTTTGAATAGATCTTTATACAAGTTTTTCATTTACGGATCGGTTTATAAATTATTTGGTTTTAAAGTTGCAAATTTTTGTTAGATTCTAGATACTCCTATCCTCCCTCTATCAGCTAAACGGTTGTATATGAAAACGTAAAAAAATCACGGCAATAGTTTTTATAACGAAGTTAAAAGAAAAACTATCAAAACTGTACAAAATAAAGAGTTATACTCAACTACCAAAATTTCCTGGGGAAATGAAAAATTTCATACGAATTCAATAGAAAATTAGTTTTTCGACGTTTTTAGTCACGTGAACTAGAACACAATATAGATATCATACAGTATTGTATCTTCATACAAACGGTCGGAACGCAAGTTATACCTACGCGCCTCGAAGGTCGGTATACACTTGTTCCGTGACTCGGTATACAAACAGCCGAGAATGCGTCGCTGTGGCGAACGGTGTTTTGATGCAAGCAGTAGTTGTAGGTACGTTAATAATATAGCGAAACACAGAAAATATTGTGCTGTTTTGGTTGTTTAAACTCGTCGGTTAGGCACACAGAGATAACATTTTTTAGGTTACCTCAAAACTCCGAAAGGTAAGTAAGACTAATAAAAATAGTTTTTATATATGTACCTACTAGTATGTTGTTAATTTTTTTAAATAGGTAAGTATTTCCCTTTTTCCACAAATACCTAGATTAAAAAATAAATAAGTGATAATGTTGAAAGACTTTATACATAACACGAGTAAGCTATCTTACCTATGCTCGCGATAAAAAAAACCTAGCTAATTAGTTGTTTCCTAGGCTACATATCTACTTACTGGTGTGGGTACTTAGCTACTTACATATATTATTGAAATAAAATATCATTACAAATGATTATAATGTTATTACAACAATTATTACCTACCTTTTAGTTACCTACCTAGTAAGATTTACGCTAAGTAGAACTACCTATAATTTTTAAGTAAGATTTTGTAGTAGGGTTTTGATTGCTGTAGGAAGCGTATGCGATGATATGGTTAATGTTAAGTTACGTTCGCAGCGTTTCAATATGGGATGGTAAACAAAAAAAAATTGCTTCGAGTTGCTTCGTGCTGTATGTAGGGATTGTAATCCGACCGGACTGAACAAACCAGAATAACTTACCGTTCCTTTTTAACCGACTTCTAAAAAGGAGGCAATCAATTCGTCGCGATCTTTTTAGGGTTCCGTACCCAAAGGGTAAAAACGGGACCCTATTAGGGTGGACGTACCTAATGTCAGCCTTTTGGTACAAATTTCACCTTTGAAAAATTGTACTGCTTTAAGTATAGGCTGAAATCAATTGTTTCTTTCTTAGGTTGATAGGTTATGTATTTGAGAATCATAATAAACATCTGAATTGATCATAAATCTAACTGCAAATTTTTAAAACAATAAAATATAGAAAAGTACCCTTCGGCTAATTACAGCCTCTCGGTATCTAATACCACCCTTTCACGTACCGAATATCAGCCTAGTGTGATACCAGCCTCAGGTGGCTGGAATTAGGTACTCCGTTAAACCTAATACCAGCCTAATAGGGTGGCTGAAATTAGGAACTCCATCTAACCTAATACCAGCCTAAGGTGGCTGGAATTAGGTACTCCATCTAACCTAATACCAGCCTAGAGTGGCCTAGAGTGGCTGAAATTACATACTCCATACATTTGATGCATCTAACTACAGCCCCATTAATTTCAGCTGATATGAGAGACAAAACCTAAATTATTATTTAGAAATCGATTCACAACTTTATCATAATATAAAATAAACCAAATCAAGAACAGTAGAGCTGAAGAAATAAGAGAAATACCTTGTTTTAGTGACTCCGGAACTTATAATTTTTTTAGCAAAATGGCAGCCGTTCGTAGTCGCCTAGCTTTAATTGACGAATAGCAATTTATGGTCAATTCAGATGTTAATTATGATTCTCAAATACATAACCTATCAACCTAAAAAATAAACAATTGATTTTAGCCTATAATTAAAGCAGTACAATTTTTTAAAGGTGAAATTTGTACCAAAAGGCTGACATTAGGTACGTCCACCCTACCTTACAATCACAAAACTAGTTACTCTAGTAGGTACATGAAATTAACCGTTCCTTTACCGTGCCGTCAATACCAGACACAATAGTAAGACAATGAACGTGGACATTTATTAATGTCGTGCGGGTCTTGACTGGTTAAAATACTGTAGACGGGCAGCCTTAGCGCACGCGTGGCGTAGGTATATTTTTCAAGGACAGCGCCGAGTTGCAATACTGTCTGTACTGTGACTAGAAGCAGGCATTCGTAACTACGAAACCCTACACTGCGTGTGGTCCGTTACACACACTTACCCCTTGGGTACAGATCCCTTAAAAGCAAAACAAGAAATCAGCTCCGTAAAACTGAGTTAATACATCATTTAACATTAAAATAATTTTTAAGTTTTAATATGACTATAATATAATATCTAAGAAATAAAAATACTCTCAATTTCAAACGAACGTTAAAGTTATACCACCGAAATAAATGCGAAAAACAGACGAATCAAAAACAAGCAGCAGTGACATCTCGTAATTTAGACTCTAATTACTTTTAATGTCCACTGTTATTTTTTCGAGTTTTAATGCGCGCCGCCATAAAAAGATAATCACAAAAATAATTGAAACGAAATAATAAAGGGAGGAGGGTGAAAGGGAGGCGATTAATGACGTCGGGAGGGATAGTCGGCGCATTACGACCTAAATAATCAACATAATTACACTTTTTACCCCGACTTCCCCTTTCGCCCCCTAATAAGTGGCGTTGAAAAGATTCTCTATTTAGATGGCTGTAAAAGCCTGGGTAAGGCCGTTTTCACGTCGAACGGGACGAAAAGAGGGATCAATGTTAGTGGAACATGACCGAATTAAATTGTTGCCGACAATAATAGAGCAAGGCTAAAAGGTAACCTACGCGGTGATTTGATATCTTCTTCTTTCTTCTTACTATCGAATAAATATCCGAAAACTGTATCGAATATATTATTGGTATAATTGGTATAAATTATACTTTCCTGGGTCAAATATAAATTATTTGATACTGTTAAAAAATAGAACGTCACAAAATAATGTCTCTTGTCATGATAATATCCATTTTAGCATTATTTTAGATTGATTAATGCAGAAAATCAAATATCAGGAGCATTATTTGACTCCAACAAATTATGACGTCTAAGTCTATATTTCATACAAATCCCATAGACAATTTTTGTTGTGAAGTTTAGATAAAAGTATCTGATTTGAGTTGTTGGAAAATAGCGAATTATTTTGTCTCTATAAAAAACATTTAAAAAATCTAATGATCATCATTAATACATCGCAGAATTACTACCGGGTTGCTAGACGTATCGCCTATGATTCGCATTGTCATACCTTCCGTCGGCTTTTACGATCTATACGAGATAGGAAGCAACTGGAACATTCTAAGTATTTTTTTCTTTCTGGCCAGCATAGAAAATTTTAGAGATATATAAAATAGGTAGAAATAATTTAAAAACTTTAAAAACACCGACAAAAAATTCATCAAATCTTATTTTCGAATATCTAATACAAAGTATAATACCTAGTGTTTTTTTTTTTGAGGAAATAAGTAGAGTTTAAAATATTGACCATTTAAAAAAAATTGTAGCCGAAACATGTTTTTACAGCATTTATTTGCCTCGGTGAGGAATCGGCCTTAGTTTTAAACGCGGGTTTTTATAATTTTACTGACAAGTGCGAACATCGCGTGTACAGCAATGCTCGCTTGTTTAACACTTAGTTGATGTCTAAACTACAACATTTACTGCCTGTATTCGTTCACAAGGAGAGTTCGCGAACTTTCGATTGAATTAGGTATGCCTTTAGACTGATTTTAGTGTCATAGGTTTCCATTTAGATCTCCTTCCTGTCGTATCAATAATTTTAACCTAGATGTAGGTACCCTTATGGCTCTGAAACATGGTCAGTTAATATGGGTATGGGTCTCATAAGAAGGCTCAAGGTCGTTCAACGCGCTATGGAAAGGGCTATGCTCGGTGTTTCTCTACGTGATCGAATCAGAATTGAGGAAATTCGTAGGAGAACTAAAGTCACTGGCATAGTCCAGCGGATTAGCTCGTTGTAATGGCAGTGGGTGGGACAGATGGCGCGACGAACCGCTGGCCGATGGAGCAAAAAGTCTCTCGAATGGCGACTACGTACAGGCAAGCGAACCGTAGGACCACCTTGTGGGTACAAGGTGGTCTGATGACCTGACCAAGGTTGCTGGAAGGCGCTGGATGCAAGCTGCTCTCATTATCAAAAGCAAACGTTTTAGCAAAAGAAAGTCATATCTATTGTAGGTGAAACTGTTAAAAAAATCTTAATCCACTAATATATCGTGGTCGAACAGCCTTAAGTCGATGTTTATGACCACTCGACAAGCTACAAACTATATTTGTATATTTATCTAGCAGTGGCTGATTATCTTATAAATGTTTTTTTTTTACTGCAATAAGCTAGCTAATTAAAACTTATGTAGCGTGTAATGCGAATTTTCTATTAGTTTCCACGCACAATGAATTTATTTTTACCGCCTTGAATAATAACTGATTGTAAAGTGAGAAATTAATTGTGATGGGTTTCTATAACGGGAATTTTTTTACGCAAAGCTACAGGATTAATATTTTACAATTGGCACTTATAAGTATCTTTTCTATGACAATTATACATGGAACTATTTAAGGACCGTTGTAGCTCTAAATAGGGAAAAGTAGTTAAAAAAAAAGTCTTTGCCCAGCTGCGCAACATGATAAAATTTCAGAAAAGATTTATTTTATTTTATTTCTTTAGGTTTTAAAAGTATTGTAACCATAGCCTTAGCAATATCTTAAAAACTTTTCGCAATTTGCATAAACCTAACTAATTGTTTTTTAAAAGAAAGTAAACATACAGTATTTATAGAAAAGTAAAAGAATCTTATTCCCAGCTTTTAAAACCACAGATATAACAATGACAAAAAACATCCTTCTTTTTTAAAATATTTTAAATTCTTCGTTTTTCGTTTGTGTAAGCGGCCAGTATTTTAAAAACATATTAGTTTTAACATTAGAACGTAGCCTAAAGGTTGGTCAATTATTTGACTCGAACAGGCAGCTGTACGACAGACACACACTCTTTTTATCAGTCGGTATGATTAAAGATAATGAGCTTCCATTCAACTGTCCATCTTGGTTTAAGATGTAAGATACTAAAGGATGTGTGCAAATCAATTTCGGATAACAAAAAAATATACACTCAGATATTTTTTTATCAATTATTTTAAAAGAGTAGGAGTAATAAGGAGTTTAATACTTTTGTTTTGTTTCAAGCCAATATTAAAAATCCAAAACGAAAGTTATGTTGTTATATAAAATATTACGTAATATTTATATATAAATTAAATAAAATTGTATAAACAGATTTTTTTTAATCCTTCATTTACAGGTAGGAAATGTCGTATATGGAATTGAAATATAAAAAGTCCAGAATCAATGAAAATCATATTATAGTTTATGGGTATGATGACCATGTTGTAATAATTTTTAGTAATATTGTTTAATTAGGTCGCTATTATGTGTAAATTTAGATTAAAAAATAATTTTACGTTTTTTTTCTTACCTTCAACTGGCTTGCAGACCGCTGCAAGAAAAAAAATGAATTAAATATTTTAAGAAGCAGCGCGTAAGTGGCCGTTTACAATAGACATCGTACCTCAATACAGTTATATTATAAGATTCATAGAATTTCATTAAAAGGACGTAAGTCGTACAAAATATTACGCAAGTATGACAAATAGGCAAAAAAATGGAACATTTTTTTTCTTTTATTTTTTTAAACGGGAGACATTTTAAAAGAAAATTTTAAGTGTGCTTTATTTAACTTCATCAATCCAACTTGACCAAATCGTCTTAACATGGGCATGGAGTTTTAAGTTTTGCATAGCAGTTGAGTTGATTATATAATTATACTTACATACATATTCATGGGTGTAATTTTTATTTTAATGATCAACATCACAAAATTTTTAGAAAAATGTAGTAGTTCTTATTCGACTTTTTTTTTACGCATTGTTATTTTTTTTTATTTTCTTTAGAAGACTATTGTAGGTATCAACTTGGCGATCTTAACAAATTCACAAATTCAAGTCACTTTTTGACTTCTGTTTCCACCTATAGCGAAGCATGTCATAATTTTTTATCTTAATTTATTTAGGAGCTTTTGTCTTAAGACATGTCAGCTTCATCGAGATAAAACTTTAATTTGCATACACATTGATTGTCTTTATGTTCGTCTTTCTAATTTCCCAGTTAAGTGGTCTCCTAATTTTTTTTCACCAGGTTGTTTTATTCTAAGTTGTCATTGGATTTAAATTTCCATGTTCATTGGAATCATGTTTATCCACCACGTGACAGGGCGCAGGGGGCGCCCTTTACCCTGCCTTTTCTCCGGCAACTCCAGTGCGTTCAGAATGACGTAGTCGCTATTATTTCGCAAGGTCGCTATGGAGAAGGCTATGCTCGGTGTGTCTCCAGGAGATCATATCAGAAATTAAGAAATTCGCAGGAGAACAAAAGTTACTGGCATAGCTCAGCAGATTAACTGGTTAAAGTGACAGTGGGCGACGCGAAGTGACGTAGCGCGACAAACCGATGGCCATGGGGTAAAAAGGTTCTCGAATGGCAACCACGTACCGGCAAGTGAAACGTAGAACACCCACCCACAAGGTGGTCTGGTGACCTGACCAAGATCGGTGGAAATCGGATACAGGCCGCTCTAGATCAGTCATTTTAGAAATCCTTAAAAGAGGCCTATTTGGTTGAAATGAATGAATGATAATAAATAATTGAATTCTGGTTCTGTTTGATTTTTGATCACATTCCCGTGCCGTCTTAGGCGAGTCTGTCATACACAGTTTGATGACATAATCAAAGTCGCATATATGTGGTTATTATTTGGACGACACAACCAGTGAAGAATTAAGAATATTCTCAGTCCAGTCATCTAATTTGAAAATCAGTTTAATCGTAAGTTGATGTCTTTGGAGAAAATGAGTTTATTGCTGCTTCTTCTGCACTTGCGCTTATGAAGCGTCACTATACTTAGCTATGGATAAATGACGTCTGACGTCAAAAATAATAATATAATCTGCAGATTATATAATTAACAAAATGAACAATATAAAAAATATATATTTAAATGCTTTATACTTTGAATTTGAATAAAAGTGTTGTGAAATGTTTCTTCACAATGACCGAGTAAACTTCAGACTTAAATGTTTGACCTCACCAAGTCCTTATAAATAAAAAAATAAATACAGACGCAACGAACGCCAACTTCTAATTAAAATGATTAACTTAATGGTCTTAGTCATTAGTGAATTTAATTCGGAATCGTCCATTTTTTCGTCCGCAGAAATTATAACTCTGCTACCATTTTACGATTGGTACATCGAATTTAAAATTTTACGAACCATCTTATTACTTTCATTTTGCTATTGTTTTGTTTATTTTTTTACTAGCAGTCCACAATAACACACTAACGTGTATTTTTTTACGTGTGTTATTTTACACTAAAGTGTATTTTTTTTTTCATGAAACATATCAAATTTTCAATTATTTACCATTATGTACATTGTATTGAACTTACTAACGTATAAAAATGCCTGCAAAAGCCTTATTCCTGATGATATATTTAACGCGTTCTTTAGTAACAATGTACGAATTTTATACCCGGAGTAATACAAGCAAGCATTGCTAAGAACCACTAACTATAGATAAATCAATAAATATTCAATATTTCCAAGAATAAATAAATTTAATTTATAATTAATGTCACTAAAATTATCAACAAAACCACAAGAACAGAAAATGGCGTGCCCTATTATTTCCTAATTCAATATATATTATGATTCGACGTCACAATGAGGTATTAATTCATACATAATTAACCCTATGAAGTTGTAAACATCATCTAATTAGAATATATCAAAGAACAAGGAATTTATAAGGAAAATCCTATTTTATTCAGTTCATTGCCTACATTTTACCATTTTGTAGAAATTTTATAACCTTCAATACAAAAAAGGGACGTTGAGTTGGACTGTACGTGTGTGCTTGTAGATGTCCCAAACGAATAAATTGTTTTGGATAAAGATATTTTATTTTTGCCGTGTGGTTTCCGGCAGAGTAGAATAGGGAAACTTAGTCCTCTCGTGGATGTCGTAGAAGGGGACTTAGGAAATACAAGCTAAACAAAGCTTATAAAACATCAATGAGACCTCTCCAACCCGTCTGGCTAGCGAGGAGAGGTAGGCCAAGTCTGTGTTAGTACAGAGAGGGTCGTGCTTAGCGTTGAAAACTCGTGCTCCTGTAGTAGAGACAGAAGGACCGATGATGATGATGATTTTGTTTAAAATATTAAGATTTAAAGAGCTATGCCCGGCCAAGAAGTGGTAGACCATAGAAATGCTAGCTTGACGTCGTCAAGGATGATATGGCACATGGTATAATAAAACAGGTATTCTCTTCCCGAGATGGAACTTGACTACGTCACAAAGTGTTGCTGATTGTTCTTTTCAGTAAATTTAAGGACTTTCTCAATTAGTTCATGAATATTAAATAAAATATTAAGTAATTTAGCTATTTAGTATCTCGCGATTCTCGCATGATTTATCAATTAAATATTTTATAAATTGATATAATGGATTATTAATTCGAAATTGGTATATAAAGTTCAGAAATGCATTACGCTCGGGTAATTCAATTTCACACAGTGGCAACATATCAAGCTGATGACGTATGCAAGTTCCACCTACGTCATCAGCTGTCACGGGAAGAGAATACCTTATTTTATTATACCATGATATGGCATGCGTACTATCAAGGTTTTACTGCTGGCTGTAGTACTGCTGATCCCTTCAAACGTTGTTAAGTATGGATGGAAGTGTGTGAAGTGGAGAAGCCGGAAAGCTGACTCCAGGCACAGAATTGATAATAGCCCCAGCATATATAATTAGCCCCAGGCTTCTCGGCATTAAATCTGAGAATGGAACTAGGATCTTCTTCATAAAATTAAGAGCACGGCTCTTGTCGGTGAAGTGGTTTCCATGTCTCTTTTTCTTTTGCTAAGTTCTTAACCTCCATTATAATGTTTTCACGTAAAAATTTTCTTTTATTTGGATAAAGATGAGATATTTCATACCTGACTGCCGAGAAGGGTAATGTGTATTGCGCGTATCTTATATGTTTGTTTGTAAATTTCTTTATTACCTCGTATCTTTCAAACGGCATTTGGGACAATTCAGGTATGTTATAGATTCGTTTCAAAGACGCAAAAGTCCTTGTAGATATGCGTTTGGAAAAAAATGACAAAAAATATTTTTCAAAATTAGATATTGTTTGTTGGGGAAAGTTGTTTAGTATCATGTACTGAATCTACTCTTAGAATAATTTCAGTATATCTTGTAACACGTTACATACGAGTATGTACTCGCAGGTATTCAGAACAACATTGTACTAGAATTCGACAACTTTTATTTTCATTATATTATATGTTAGTACAAACAAATCAACAATATCGCGCCTGTAATTTAATAAATGATATTGCTCAAAGTATGGTCGTTAAGGCGTAGATAATTAATATTCTTAATTACATTAAGTTTGAAATAACATTTTATGTCGTTGACAGGCACTATGAATATGTCACAACACATAAAACACGATGGTGTTTTGTTATATAATCAATTCTTACATAATACATACATACATACATATGCTGTCATCTGTGAGCAGACCGGAATCCGGTTGACATGCATTGTTTTACTATTGTGTCTGGTATTTTGCACAGACAACAGGGTATATAAATTATCACGCTTGTTTTCCACAGGGTAGGCAGAGACTATGGATCTCCACTTGCTACGATCCTGACAGACCTCTTTGGCTTCATCTACACTCATCATTCTCTTCATGCATGCCCGCCGGTTACGGGTGATTCTTACCTCTCCTTTTTAGAGTTCCGTACCCAAAAACAGGACCCTATTACTAAGACTCCGCTGTCCGTTTGTAACCAGGCTGTATCTCATGAACCGTGATGGCATGACAGTTAAAATTTATACTAAATACTAAAAACGGAATAAAATAAACATTTAAGTGAGTCCCATACAATACACATGATTTTTTATAGATAATGGTACGGAACCCTACATAGTGCGAGTCCGACTCGCACTTAGCCGATTATTTAGGAATGTTTTTTTTTAGGAGCGCTAGCGCTATTGCAATTTCTCAATAATGTCACAAATCTTTTTTGTTATCTGGGGGCACGGCAGTGCCCCCACCAAGTCGAGCAAAAAAGCGTCACGGCCGTACCATCCTTTTCTCGAAGCAATTCAGACCATTTTCGACCCCCTGTAACTTCCTTGTGGATAAAACTAGAAGACTGAAATTTCAGTAACCATGCAGGCATTGTAAAGACACGGTATATTTCAAATTTCATTCAATTTAAACCAGTATTTTAAGAGTTATAACGGGTCAAATTTCTTAATTTTGTCACTCACTGACTCACCGATCATCAAAATTCTAAGGCACTTCTAGCAGACCTAGAAGCTTTAAATTTGGAATATAAGTAGTGTTTGGTGTATGAATCAAGGAAAAACTAAAAAATCTAGAAAAGACCGCAAAGAAAATTAAGCCCATACAGCCAAGTCTTCAGAAAAATTTTTCAATATTGGCTTTATTCGTAACGATGTTTTACGGCAGTTATTATTATTGCGTGCTAAGCCGCGGGTTTAAGCTAGTCCCATATAAATATAGGCGCATGGTAGTGCCCCTGCCAAATCGAGCAAAAAATGGTTATTCCCGTCATGAAAACACGTGTAAATTAAATTATTCAATGCAAAAAACGTACCTACGTGCGTATTCGTACTTATTACCAGTGCGTAAGGTTGTAAATTAATTATTATACCACGCGCTGCTATGCTAGCGAGTGAGCGCGAGCCGTTACTATGCGCTGCGCGGTGCTAGCGCGAGGGCGCGGGGCGGGGACAGTGGCGGGGCGCGCGGAAAGGTGAATGTCGCCGAGCGAGCAGCAGCCGCGCTCATACGCGCGAGCGACCCAATGCTGTTCGGATGTGCCCAGAATTCTTACCTATAAGTTTGCGATTTTCATTGATAATTTCGATTGCTATATTAGTTTGACGACTAAAGGCTACTCTCATTGGTTTACTGATATTATTTGCTTACAATTTGGACGTTGTTCGGATAAATAATTTAAATTAAATATTGATACTTTAAGTACCTAAGTATTTATAAAGTAGAACTGTCTACAAAATACAAAAAGAAATGAGATCCCATCAAAAACAATACTTGTCAAAAAAACCAAGTCTCGCAACTCAGTTGTTCTGCGGTAAAAAGTTGTGAGATCCATGTAATACCAAGTCGGTTATTAATTTATTCAGTATCTACTTAAGCGACTTTCTGTCTTAATACGTCCAGTCTCTAATACCACGATCGTGGTCCATAACAATTGAAAATCAATTGTGTCTGGAATCTCCGTACTCTAAGCATTAAGTTGTTACGTAATAATTAACAGCATCTTATAGTGACGCATATCAATATTAAAATTCTTTAATGTTTTATATAAATATATTGAGACTTGGCCATCGCCTGAAAACACGTGTAAATTCAATCGCCTGAAAACACATGTAAATTCAATTATTTAGTGCGATGGCCAAGTCTCGATATATTTATATAAAACATTAAAGAATTTTAATATTGATATGCGTCACTATAAGATGCTGTTAATTATTACGTAACAACTTAATGCTTAGAGTACGGAGATTCCAGACACAATTGATTTTCAATTGTTATGGACCACGATCGTGGTATTAGAGACTGGACGTATTAAGACAGAAAGTCGCTTAAGTAGATACTGAATAAATTAATAACCGACTTGGTATTACATGGATCTCACAACTTTTTACCGCAGAACAACTGAGTTGCGAGACTTGGTTTTTTTGACAAGTATTGTTTTTGATGGGATACTTATTAGGTTTAGATCTACAGCTTACTAAGCCACAAGATATATTTTCAGTATAGTCTTGTCTTACATAATAAGCTATTTATGACAATAATTGCTTGTACAGTAGCATCATGGTAATAATATCTCACGAAAATTGGTCAATAAGCCACCCTTGTTGTAACACGAGCAGGATATATGAAGATATAGCTATATTTACCGAAGCCACATCGGATCGCCAACAAGCGATTAGATCTCCAAGAACGGGTCGTAAATCGCTCCCTAAAACAACGTATCTGTTTAGTTTGGACGCACATCCCAGTAATTATACAATAATTCATACTTTAATAAATACTAATAAATCCTACCACCACTCCGCTATTACCCCGCATTATTACACGATGTAATTACGACCAATAAATTACCAAATAATACATCAATCAGATGTGTTATAATTTTCTTTTTTATTTTACAGGCAATTTTATTAAAATTATAATGCCCCAGACCGCTTAAATTGGGGTTGCTCCGGGCTAAACGCGGCTTTAATTATATACGTAATGTTTAATGATATATTCTTATAATAAGCTACCTGATGCGTTGGAAGGCATAAATCAAATATTTCATTAAAATTCGAATCGCTTCAACCCTTTGATATGTTATTAGGTACGGCTCGAATCACTTGCGAAATAATCTTTAGGTCTTAAGTTTTTTCTGGTTAACTGCGACTATTGACTTTGATGGATCGATCTAATTTTGAAATAATCACAGTGATTTTTGCAGGGTAAGTATGAGATTATCTGAGCATTTATATTATTATTCAGGTTTTTTAACTTTCCTTTGAATTATTGCACTTGAAACTGACCAGTGATACGCTAACTCTATAAATTAATGTCTTTGAAATAGATGATATAATGATCACCATCATCATCATCAGGTCATTTTGTCTCAACTGCAGGAGCACGACCACCCTCTCTGTACCACCAGAGCCATACTTGGCCAGAGCAGCTAGAGGACTTAGCTTACACTCTCCACGCTGGCCAGACGGGTTGGAGAGGTCTCACTGATGTTTATTAGCTTTGTTTAGCTTGTATTTTCTAAGTCGCCATCGACGACGTCCATGGGAGGACTTGGAGTAGCCTTATTCTACTCTGCCGGAATCCACACAGCACAGACATAAATTTGATTTTTATTTTGATATTTTAATACTCTCAGTGAGATTAACATCATTGGATGTGTCTATTGTTTTATTTTGTTATTTTAATACTCTCAATGAGATAAACATCATTGGATGTGCATTTAGAACTCTCTGTAGAAGTCGAAAAAACCAAAATTATTGACAATGTATTTTTTGAATAGTGATTATTTTGAACAATAATATTATTGAAAATCCTTTCTTTTCGCTAAATGTGGGGTCGAAACCCGAAACCTTCTTTGTGCCACTCTTGCCCTTTGGCTTTTAAATGTTTATAATTATAATAATTTAGATTTTGTGTTAGCGTATTATTAACAATTGTAATAAACATTAAATAATAGTACCTACCAAATCTACCTGTATTAATTAAAGATACCCAGTCAATCTTTTTTAAAATTCTCGAACCCATTACGTAGTTTGTTAATCAGAAATTCTGAAATAATAACTGGATTTGCGGTTTGTTAACTTTGAGAATAGTATACATGTACAATAGGTTAAATCCGAAATTCAAAATCCAAATGTTATTCAGTAATTAGATCTTTACAGGCTATTTTACTTTAGTGATTGTAGTTTTTTTTTTTTTTTTATAAGTTCGCAAATTACATGAGAGTAGTTCCATTTGGTGCTTATACTGATTCCACGACTTTTTTACCAAAGTAAGATATGGTCAGCTACGAAAAAAAATCGTGCCCTTGAAATTATACTGTATTTAAAGTCGAATTTTTAATCTCCTTTTAAAGTTTTATCTTCTCGATACTACTAATGAGTTGACTAGTTGTAAGGCAGTTAAAGCCATGACCTTCTGCTGGGCAACGCCCTTCCCGCTTTCCTTCTTTCCTCTTTCTCTTAACAAAGTTAAATAAAAAAACCCTGACAATGTAATCCTAATCATACTAAACTGTCTCTGGAAAAAACCCTTGAAGTGACATTTTTCTCGCGCTTAGATTGCTATAAAACAGTTGTCCTACATAAAAGGAGATCTATTCGTACTTTACTGTTTTAAAATATGACGTATAATTACTGTCAAGGAGCCAAACAAAACCCGGGCCCCTCGGAAACGAGTCCTTGTTCAAATAAAGTGATTATATCAATTGTCTCGAATTAAACAATCGGCTGGAGTACGCACATCCTTCTCTGGCATTCGTTGTTATCAATAATGATATCATTAAGAGAAACTAGCGTAATCAGAGGTTTCCTCTTGTTTATTGTTATTTTTATTGCTCTAGAAGTTATAAAAACATAATCATCATAGGTCTTTTTGTCTCCACTGCAGGAGCACGACCCACTCTGTACTACCAGAGCCATACTTGGCTAGAGCAGCCAGAGAGCTTTGGCCTACGCTCTCCACGCTGACCAGACGGGTTGGAGAGGTCTCATTGATGTTTATTAGGTGTTTAGCGTGTATTTCCTAAGTCGTCTTCTACGACATCCATGGAAAGACTTGGAGTGGTCCTATTTTCCTCTGCCGGATACTGCACAGCAATAACCCTAATTATAAAAACCTAAATCAATAATGTTAATAAAGATACTTACTACTGGCAATTTTGATTCCCTTTTTCAACCTTTACGTCTACCATCACGCCAAATGTGGCTCTTTGGTATCATGGCCCAGGCCTCTGTATTCTCCATAAGGTATAAAGATCATCATCATAATCCCAGCCTATCTTCCGCCCACTGATGAGCTCCTCTCTTCGTCGACGTCACGGTCCTGTGTTGTTTTCATCCAGGTATGGCCCGAGACTTTTGATTATATCGTCATCCAATTACATAGGCGGATGCCCAAAAGAAAGTAAAAAGATAAAGATGTGATTATTAAATTGTTGCCAAAGTCTATATTAGAACCCAATAAAATGGCGCACATAAAGGCTTAGACTGGTCATCGCGGTATTGCAATTTAACCTTTTCAATGAGTCGTTCGGTAAGGCCTAGAATTAAATCTATCTATTTCTTTCAGTTGATTTCGTAAGAGACAGCGAGCGACTTAGAAAACATCAACTGTAATACGTTTCTAGCTGGTGTAAGGAGATGTCGAGTAAACCGAGTTAGGTGGCTTCACTCTGATAACAACATTTACAACTGCGGTGACATTTAGTCGATGGACCACCTTTTATCGTGACCGAACTACTCATCTGTGTGTCTCTATATCACGTACCACTGAGGACCTAAATTAAGCTAACGATAGAAGGATTGCCGCATGGCTACAAACTGGTCAAATATCAATTTAAATCAAAATTAATGTAGAGCCATTTCAACTTGACAAGGAGGAAAATACATTCCCAAGGAAATATGATGCTGCTGTCATAAAAATCTGATACCATTTAGTTGATTATCGACAAGGTTGCTGGTAACAGCGCAAATGTGTTTGTTATGTAGGAAGTCATGGTTAAGTAATAAAATTGACCACTGTTTGACTACGTTGACTCCGCGGTTATTTGTTTCGGTAAAGTCTTGAATTGTGCTTAATTACTTCCACCAGGTGCCGACTTTATTGGTACTCTTCTATTATATTGGTAGTCTTTAAAAAGACTGGTGATTGGAGATATCAAGAAAACCAGCTTAGATGATGTTCCTTCAAAAATGACACTTACTCTTACACTTGTTCTTCTGTCCGAAATACCCCATATCCTGTACGCTATAGTATGAAAAATGAAGTACTTAGTTCAGCTAATGCTTTAAAAATCTACTAAAGCCATTCAAATACACGCGCCCTTACCCTAAACTAACACTTAATAACAGCTTTAGAGTAACGCATCTGTGAAATATTTTATCTTTACGATCTACCGTTATGGTGTGTTCAACATTAAGGGTCGATAAAAACTATTAAACAACAACTATAAAAATTAAGGAAGTATATTTGTTTGCTTAAGGGTCGATTGAAGGGCTCACTGAAACAGCTAATAAAATCGATTTGAAATATATGAAACATATGTTAAATATTATTATGAAAAATGTTATCAACATACGTGAGCAATAGAGATTGCGACACTCACTATTACATCTTTATCCCGAAGTTCGTAAACACCAAAATGCTCACTTAGGAGGCAGATGAAGAACTTTAAGAAGAACTTTAGGTCTTGCTGCCCTAAGCAGACAGAGCCCAGGGTCGCAAGACCCAAAGACCACTTACAACGTGATTTTGGGCGAAAAGGTGGAAAAAGGAATGAAAGGAAGGACGCTTTGAAACCGGATACATACTATAAAATAGTAGTTTATGATGCTAATGCAGAAATAGATCTTGAAGTTTGTAAATTTTGCTAAAGTTCAATCTACTTTCGAAAATGTTCACAAAAGGAGACAGTTCTACGGTGAAGGGGATAGTAACAACATCAGGAAACTCATTCCTACTTGGCTACTTACTTGTGCGTCTACTATGATAATTTTTCTAATGATCCCAAAGGTGGGTACGTAAAGAATGCTTTGTAACATTTTGTTATTGGTTCTTAAGTAAAGTTTAAACAAATAGATAAGTCGTTCTGTCTTCTCGCTTTAGGTAAGCGAGACTGTATGTTTCCTTTTACAATTACATATTTTCGATAATGCAACCAGGAACCCACTAAGAAGAAGGAGACTTACCGGAAGAACTGATAGTTCTTATGCAGGGAAAAGTCTTCAGATAGAATAACAACTTGTTGATGCAGACGCTCCCCTACGTGATCGAATCAGAAATGAGGAAATCCGTGGGAGAACAAAAGTCACTGACATAGCCCAGCGGATTAGCTCGTTGAAGTGGCAGTGGGCGGGACACATAGCGCGACGAACCGATGGCCGGTGGGGCAAAAAGGTTCTTGAATGGCGACCGCGTACTGGCAAGCGAAGCGTAGGGCACCCACCTACAAGGTGGTCAGATGACCTGACCAGGGTCGCTGGAAAGCGCTGGATGCAGGCCACTCTTGATCGGTCATTTTGAAAATCTTTGGGAGAGGCCTATGTCCAGCAGTGGACGTTACGCGGCTGAAATGATGATGATGATGATGATGATGCAGACGCTACCTCAGGCTTTATCGAAGCTTTAGTTTTTAGGGCAGAAGAATGAGGGTTTAAAAAAATACATGGCAGTAGATGGCAGCACAGTGACGTCAGGTTCAATCCGCTAGTTTCTAACAATAAATTAGATACTTTTTACCATGAAATTGTATGAACCTTTTTACTAACCATTAAAAAACAATTATTGTCTATGGGATTTGTAGTACGAAGTACATACAATTCCATGGTATGAAATCAAAGATTTATAATAGACAAATGGAATAGCATGTCGTGACGTCATAGTGTCTTGGAGTCAAATAGCGTGTCTGTTTGTCAGTTTTTGCAATAATAAATCTAACATCACGTTAAAAATGGATGTGATCAATGACAAGTGACAAGTTCGCCGTGTGGTTTCCGGCAGAGTAGAATAGGGCCACTCCAAGACCTCCTGTGGATGTCGTAGAAGGTGACTTAGGAAATAGAAGCTAAACAAAGTATATAAACATCAATAAGACCTCTCAACTCGTCTGGCCAGCGTGGAGAGTGTAGGCCAAGTCCTCTGGCTGCTCTGGCCAAGTATGGCTCTGGTAGTACAGAGAGGGTTGTGCTCCTGCAGTGGAGACAAAAAGACCTGATGATGATGATGATGCTGAATGACAAGTGACATTGAAATCATTTATTTTTGACCCTGGATATCCTATTGACTGTTATCATTATTGCACCATAAATTTACATGTTATTTGCTCCGTCAAATGAATCCAAGCACAGCAGCTTATTGAACCTGACTTTACTGTACTGTTATCTTAGTGTACTATATTTTTTTAATGTGAGGGTTCAATAAGATAATAGAATCGAGTATATAAAGAATAAGAGTATAGAGGAAGGCTGAGAAAGACGTGGGAAGATCCGATATGGGGGAACGGGGGGTCAGAACAGAGATATAAAAGGATAGAAGGTTATGGAGGGAGTTGACATACAGAGCTGACCCCAAATAGGAAAAAGAAGAAGAAAAGGGTTCAATAAGATCTAATCTCTGAAAGTAGTACCAAATATCAGCTAGTACTTACCGGAGCCACTTGAAAACAGGAAGTCCCTATGCAGGGAAGACGTCTTCAGATAGGGGTAAAACAGCTTGCTGACGTCACGCGTACCTCCGGCCGGACTGTTGGCAAAAAAGTTTCGAATTTATGATAATATTTTTAGTATTCTAATAAATTTAAAAAATCTATTGCTGTCTCTGACTCGCTTTCGCTCTCGCTCTCGCTCTCGCTCTCGCTCTCGCTCCATCTTCCATTCGTACGTATAATAAAGCCTACATGGGACTGTGATATTAAAAAAAAAAAAAAAAACTGTGTTACCATTGTATAACCTTATGCTAAATAAATGTGGTGAATAATATGGTGTGTTTTTGTATAGATAAGTTACCACTACACGTCCAATACATAACAATATAGATACAGATACTCAATTTAATAAGAAAAACTTAAGTAAAACTATTTAAGTATAATATTATGCTTATCCAAGAAGATACATGAAAAAGAAACGCATCAACAACAAGCATTAATTTTATCTTTACTTTGACACTTTCATCAAACAAGCAAACAAGACTACGATCTTCTAAACACTCAAGATACAAAACGTTTCGCAAACCACGTGTTTCCGCAACAAATGAAAAACGTACTAAACGACGTAGCCAAAGTACGAAACAATGCAAAAAGTCGACAAGCGTCGGTTCCCGACATCCCTATGTCCCGTCCCGACACCCATCTTCCGCTTAGGAAGGATCCTTGGGGGGGTGAGGTGGGAAAGGGGGGAGTGCAAGGAACGCGAGGGGCCTGCGCGATTTTTAACCCAAGAGCACGTGTTAGTCACGTGCGTGGAAACTTTTCCGAGAAGTTTTCTCTTCTCGGATCTGCCGGTTTCGTATTCGAGTTTTGAGACGGTTCCGTACGTTTTAATAGTGAGAGGTTACTTATAGTATATGTGCGTGCATTGATTGCGTTGTTTAAAGTCTTACATAGACTTAATATAGGAATAGAACTGTCAATCAGGTAAGTACTTAGAAGGTAGATGTAACAATATCTGAGAAATAATTCACTTTTAAATATAGTTATAAAGTAATGTTTAATGTTTTATTTTACGTTTGTAATTTGAAGCCTAAACTTAAACTCTGTAAGGTTATCAGTAGGACAGTCAACAATTGGGAAATGGCGATATTTAATAAATTTGATTATCTTGATATACTGTTGATTGGACTTTGGTTGTGAAAATAGTATTTACTCGTTTTTACGGTAGAGTCTTTAAAGGTTCAATTTATTGAGGTGTTTATGGTAAGTAATACCAATCACTATCATAAATTTCATATAGAGACATCATATCTCTACATCAAGATTGTCTGGTAGAGATTGCTATGCAACAAATCTGCCTTTGTATCATTTTACTCTAAAACATTTTGTTTCTTTTAGTGTGTGGTAATTAAAGAGGTACCTACCTAAATGTATTAAATTGTATTTTCATGGTATTTCTGAATTTGTTTGATATAACAGATATACTGCTTAGGTACATTTTTATTTTTGTCGGCTAAAATACACTGACAAAGAACACTCAACAGTTTTACGACAGTAATTATAATTTAATACACGCCTCATTGGGTAAGACGTATATCATTATTAAAGAAAAAATCGAGGAATATGGTGATTAGTTCCAAATTTTGAAAAGATCATTATCATTGATTGATATGAGCCGTGTCTAACAGTCATAAACTCTATCGACGTAAGATTTCACCTCACTTGGGAATTAATAAATGTAATAAAAAGAATAAAAATGCCGCTTTCACAACAATGCATCAGATCAAACCGTTTTGCAATCAACATATCAACTAAACCGTGTCTAGAAAATTCTTAATTGAACTAATGAGAAGTAATTACAATTTTTATTGCGGCCATAATGATTACGATGCCTTAAAATAATAAAAGCAATTAGACATTGATGGGCGTAGCGGAGTCGTTATATCCATCTCGCTCGCTCGTATAGCTTTAACATGGGTGTGAGTAGTATGGACAATATGATTAGATGTAATTGTTCGAACGGTTATAAAAGTTGATGTCAGAGACTGTTCTGTTTGTCGTAAAACCGAGATGCCATTTCCACTTGATGTTCAAAAATAAAAAATGTGAGTACATTATGTACTTAAGTATTGTAGAATTGTACGTACACAAACACATTGATGTTTATCTCATCTTTATCACTTGTTAGATAAAGCCTTTGAGCCTTAATATCCAAACTTTCAGTGCGATTTTTATGGTGTGACTGTGTTGCGAGCCGGTGCGGTGTACGGGGCTCTAGTCACATTTGCCCTGATGAAGACCTCCGGATGAGTCGAAACATGTCGGTCAGTAGCTGAAACTGTACGTGAGCAATTATATTATTTTTGACATGAGTAACCCGTTAACTCATTTTAATAATGATTTTGAGTTTTTAGATAAAAAAGGAAAATAAACTCGACCTTATTAAGTTTTTATATTTGATGACTTCTGTGGCGTAGGGGTCAACATGCCAGGCTGCCACTCCGGAGGTCCTGGATTCTTATCTACATATTTGTTATAAAATATAGTATCGTTGAGTTAGTATCCCATTACACAAGTGTCGAATTTACTTTGCGGTTAGTTCAATCTGTGTGATTAGCCCGTGTATATTTATTTATAGTCCTAAAGGTATAGACCTAGATAGTAAGACTTAAATACCACTTTTAAATGGTGGGGTGGGCATGAAGATGTTAAGGGGTATCAATATTGTGATGAGTTCATTAAACATTATTTACAATTCCCTCGATCAACGTTTATGATCTGCGTAAGCAGAGAATTGAGGGAATTTATCAACAGAAGCTGTTACCAAAGATAATATAATTACTAACGTAACAGATGCCCAACGCCATAGAAACAAGGGCTCGTAAGTAGGCAATACTGGAGTTGCGGTAGGCACACATAGATGGCAGCACACATGACTAGCTAAAAAGTGATAAAGGAAGTGTTGAATATACTTAAAAAAATATTTATTGCTTTTCATTTAAGTCATACTTACTTAACTATTTAGAGTAATACTTTATTTAAATAATAGTTATTAAAGATTTTAATGTTTTGATTATTACCATAAAGCGGCATCTAGTGACAAGAAAGAGAAAATGGCGATGGGTGGGTAGTTGCTGCTACGTTATTTTTGTCTTTTCTCCCAGCCAAGCATATGTATATGAGTAATGAATTATAATTACTATGAATCATGGAGATGCAGTCACGTGACGCTATTCTAATTACACTACAGATTGGGAGATGAGGTTTTATTGGGTGATGTGATCGGATGGAAATAGAACTGGACGTACTTACCTTCTTCTATATTAGTTTTGGTAAGATTATGGGAAACAATCAGCTAGTTTCCAACAAGTCAAATTAGATGCTTTTTTTAAACGTCAAAATAAACAAATGTTTATTTTGACGTTTAAAAATAATAGTATAAATAAGATTTGTATGAAATAAGCACTCATGACCAAAGTTTCTTGGAGTCAAAATCGCTCTTAAATTAATATCAGTTTTTATGAAAATGACACTATCACTGACAAGTGACATTATTTTGTGAGGATTTATTCTAATATCGGTAACAAATCATTTATTTTTACCCAAGAAACTTCCCTGTCCTCTAGTTTTCAACAACTCGAATAACATACTTTTTTAAAAACATCAAAAACTACATTTTCTATGGAATTGTATGATTACCGCGACGTAATATCATAGTTTCTTGGAATGAAATAGCGCTCATATTATGAGTTTTTCTGCATTAACAACTCTGAATTCTCATTTTAAATGGATATGATCGATAAAAAGTGATATTAATTTGTGACGATTTATTCTCCTATCAGTACAAAATAATTCATGACCCATGTTGTCAATGGAGTTTAAAAATTTCTACCTATTTCTCATATCGCGTTCAAAAATATATATTCAGCCTTTGAATGTGAAGCCATTTGATTAATCAGTAACTTAGTGACGTCCCACCATAGAATAATTGAATCCTAGCATTTTTCCTGTAGCTAAAGTTGTTTATAATGACGAGCTGACTCATTTCTTCAAATAAACTCAACTATTTGATATGATTACATCACAAAATCTTTAAATCATGAGTATATTAATATCTTCATTGTATCCTCATTAATTATAATATAAATTAATATTATATGGCTAAGTTTTTTTAGTTAACAATTTATTGGTCATATTTTATTCCATTCAATCATTTCCTTATTATTTGCAAAAACGACGGTTTGCTTATAATTAAATTTAATTTTTATTTCCTTACTACACCTCTAAAACTATTTGGTTTATGCATATTAATATTTGCTTTAAAAAGAAGAAGAAACTGAAGGAATATTTGCCATTTAGCAAAATTCTTAGCAATTTGAGTAGCTTATATTTATTTTAAAAAATACAAATTAATTATAACTATTCTTGATAATGTAGAGTATTGTAATAGTTCATCACTTATAGTAAGTGGTAGATCTATATAAAATTTTTAGTAAAATATTATACTTAAATATTTAAATGTCCATAACATTTAATTTTAAATTATTTGAAATAAAAAACTTTCAATCCAAGCACAACTACAAATTATTTCCACTTATTAAGATGTACCTATCGCATGATCAGGCAATTGATACTGTAGCTAAATTCTATTTCAAAATTGATTTACTCAACAATCAATCTTACGTCTTGCTAATAAAGTTTGAATTTAAACAACAAGCAACACACCCTAGAACGGTAATGGTAACCCAATGATAGGGAAATGATTTTACGGCGAGGTCGTCACGCACTTCGTGGCAGACGGGCGCAATGTTGCTTGCTATGTCAAAATTGTAACCTCAGATGCAAGATGAAACATATTGGTTTAGCTCGTATAGGCAGATCTTGCTATGTAGGCTTGCCATGGACAAATCAAGATTAAAAGAGCAGACTGCCAATCTTCAGGAATGAAGCGGCAATTAAAGAAGAAGAAGGCAGATCTTGGGGAGATAAGTCTGGAGATTTTCAGTTGTAGTTCTATTGATATTAATAAGCGTTAAGTCTGGCCATACAACGAGGCAATGCCGCCAGTCTCTCAGGTACCTGCCCTGCGACCGCAGCAATCTGGGGTCTATTATGTTTTATTTTTAATTAGGTAAGTTATTTAGTTTTAAGTTAAATTAATTATTTTATCTATTATTGTATATTTAATTCCAATAAGTGTTTCTAATTCTCTTCTGGATTGAAAATTTTTCCGCAACATGCTTCGCCAAAATTGTCAGTCTGTATTCTGGATTGGTGGAGTGGATTTGTAAGATTATAATTGCTGGGCAGATACATCTAGAGGTTTTGAATTGTAGTTCTATTGGTATTAGATATGTAAGTGTTACTTCAGTTTTTGGATCAATCTCTTTTTAATTCAATTTAATATAAAAATAATAGATAAACAGCGTTTAAGTATTTATTTTCTCTCAGACCAGTATGGAAGCTTTCTACGTTATAAGGATACAACAAGTATCCACAATATACTTAGACCAAATTGATAGTCTGGATGAATGTTCTGGATCGATGGAATGGATTGTAAGATTATAAATGTTTATCTGGCCCTGATACGCGTTCGGAATTAATAGGGACACAAAAATCTGTCGTTCTTAATGAGTCATATAGTGAGTTATTTAATAAATTAAGAAGTGTAGACTTTTTAATGAATTTAACAGAACACTCAGCGCTCTTTAAACCGGTAGCATTGTACTGTTGATTCATGGACCACAATTTTTTGTAAATTTATGGCTGTTACAAAATAAGTAATTGGTAAATTTATTAGATTATTTCAATATAAAATATTTCATCAATAAATTTTAACAACGCCTAATTTAAAACGAATTTAAATCCCTCTATATCAATCAATTTTAAAAACTTCTGATTAAAAACGAATTTAAGACCCTATTTATTGTAGAATGCCAGTAAAAACATAAATATAGATCATATTTTAATAGAATTATTGATCATTCAAACTTGTTATTAAGTATAGTTATATTTACTTTGCTTTTCGACAGTACTATATATTATAGTAATTTTTAACTATTTCAAAATGGCCACGTGTTTACCATTTGCGTGGAAAACACAAAAGGCAAGAACACTACCAGTGGTTTTTTAAATTCCCCAAACCCACAGAGCATGCACTCATTACTTCTCCCCTCAGTATCACAGCTATGAGAATGACTCAGATACAAATCCAGGTTATGTAAGTGCTTAGTTTTGAAATCACAAAACGACTTCTGTAGCTCTTTGCATGTCAGTTCTTAGTTATTATATTAAAGATTGACGTATTATTTCATCTTTCAAAAAAAAAAAAGGTTTTTAAGATTTGTACTTTTTACCAAAATTAATAGATATTATTTGTGAATAAACATTTTTTTCACATATTATTAACTAGCCGAAGCCCGCGACTTCGTTCGCGTGGACTTTATGTCTCTGGAAAATGCTCATCAGGCTAAACAACTTTTACTAAGGCGGCATTTTTATATCTCTTATAGTTTAGCTGGACCATTATGGTTCTGCATCAGGCGTTCCATTTTCCAAAATCATTTATACCATATATATGGTGCCCAGGCTTAATAGCTATATAACAAAAAAAGTTTCATTCGAATCCGTCCAGTATTTCCAGAGATTAGCGTGTACAAACAGACAAACAGACATACAGACAAACAGACAGACATTTTTTTTAAATTCTTACTCTATTACTACGTCTCCATCGCCCCCAATATTTTTTTTGGAAATATATTTAATGTACAGACACACTTTTTTTACTGTTTTATTATATATATATATATAGATATAGATTTAGATATTTTTCCGAGCATTGTATATATTAACAACTAAGTTTATTTCTTTATTTTCTATGTAATCTTGCAACCCACACATAGGCAACGCTTGTAGCGTTAAGTTCGCCCATTGTGCGATGAACAATAATGGTTAGATAAAAATAAATAAATAAGTTAGTGGGCCTGAAATGAAGGTGCCACTAGTTTTTTTTATAATCTGAGTTATGGAAGGTGCCATATTAAATTTAGTTCCGTTTTTTTCGCAAGTATTAATTAAGTATTAAAGTAAGTAGTTTTGTTTAGCAAATTTAATATGTTCTATAATTGCATTTAATTTTTAAATCTTGTTAAAAATATTTTTAAGTTTTTTTTTTCTGTAAAAGCGGTAAGTAAAGGTTTTTTTAAAACTAACATTGTTGTCTTTGACATGATAGTGAAAAAAAAACAATGTTTTTGATTTACAAATTTGAACTTTTCTTTGTTTGCATTTGAATTAACTTTTTTCAAACTAACTGTTGACAGGAATATATCTCAAAAACAAAGATAGACTCTAAAGGGTTTTGTATCCAGAGCCGTAATATAATGTTTAAAAATATATGTATTGATTACGATCTATCAGATATTAACTTCTTTCTGTCAACCCAGTTTTCGCCAACACAGTTCACCTTTTAATCTGTTTCATTGAAGGCTCCGCATTAGCCCAGCAGCTGTTATGCGTTCCCCTACGCCACTTTTTTCGATTAGCACCGTGTAATTAACATGTATCCCTTTCACACTTCCAGTGAAGGAGTGAGATAGAAAAACTGCAGGGTCATTTGGTCGAAGAAGAAATTAATAGATGTAGGAAAAAAATAGATGTCTGATTTAGGATTAGTATTATCGAATGCAGACGAAATTTGGCTTGTATTATGTTTTTGTTGTTGTATTTTTGCCTTAATATTGAAATATTAACAGTAAAAATGATAATTTTTATCAAATTGTCTTTGGTTTGTTTATCAAACGTGAAATGAATAATTATCCAAACATAGGGCTATGATGGAGCGCTTTTTAAGTATAACGGTATCTAGTAAATGCGCCTGCGCATCTTATAATTTTTTTATTTAAATACTGATTTATTCAATTTAAATTAAGTACTTCAAATTAAAATAAGTGACATTGGCAATGTGACTTTATAGTGATGATATAGCAATCTATCATATCATTGAAAATTTTAACGATAAGCATGATTCTGCTCACACACTTGAGGTTAAAATACTGTTTAACTCATATTACTAATAAGAATATAATTGGTTTTCATTTCAATTATTACTTAAAATTAGATAAAAGCCTGTGTCTTTGACCGCAAGATTATAATTATAAGAACATAAGAATGGTCGATGCATGATTTCAACTATTAAAAATCAATTTGGGCATGATGAGGTGATTCACGTATATTAACATACGTGAGTGAAACATCAATCGAAATTAATCATAAATGTTTTTAAAATAAAAATATGTATAATTATAATCTTTTTTTCTTGTTTGTTATTATTATTTTGATAATAGAATGATACGACAAAATGATTTACTTATTCGAAATATTTAATTGTATAGTTTAGCGATGAACTTAAAATAAAATAATATATGACATTATACGAGCATAAGCACACTTATAAAATAAACATTACCATTTAAACAAAAGCATTAACAAGTAAACCAGAATCTACGTTAAAAAAATTAAAACGAAATCACGTAAATTTTCGGCGAGATCGGTAAAAAACGAAGTTAAAAAGTGAAAAAAGAATACCTACAAAAAATGCAACACATGTATTCGAACCAATCAGCTGGTTGATTCCATACGCCCCGCCCCTGACTTTCTACTTTGACACATCAAAAACACAATGTGCCATTTCAGCAGTTTTCAGTTCGGTATGAATGGTGTATCTACGGTATTAAAAACTCTATGGTAACCACGTGCTGCATTTTTGCTATAACTTTTTGAAGTTGCTAAAGTCAAACTGTTTTAATAAAAAAGAAAAAGATATTGTTCGTTAGTGATAGAAAGCGCATGCATTGTTGAAAAAAATGAAATGAAGCAATTTTTTTTCGCAACAAAAATTACTTTGTATATAATTACGCGCATTAAAATTACAAAGTTAAAAGAAGCAAAAATAAAATAAAGCAAATGAAAGCAATCGGAAAGTCTAACTCTACTTACAATATTCCAGTAGCTGTGTAGCAGTTCGGGCTTAGATTTGTTTTCGTAGACGTTGTTAATTACCCGGCGCCCGCTGATTCATCACTTTATAGCGTCTCAACGGCAATCAGGGTAACAAAATAACACTGCAAAAACTCCAGTCTTATCCCCAAGCACAGTTCCTCTTTCGAATCACAGTTCAAATTCCGAACGCACTAAAAAGTTTGGTCGCGGTTGACAGAAGACGCGCGAACGTTTTTTTTTTCGGCTGTCGAACGGTCACGGGCGGCGTGGATACGGCTGTTCACGTCAATACGCTGACGTTCACTACTCGCGACGCGGCCAAGTCGAGAGACTAAAGAAGGCAGCGGTCTCGGACAACCCGCCTTTCGTTCGTCTCGCTCTCGCAGCCCGCCCGCACCATTTTTACGGTTTAACCGACTCAATTCAATTCAACTCAACTCAATTGTCGTAGCGCAAATGCCTTCGCACTGGACGCTAGAGTGAGACGTATAGCGTTCGCCTTATTTCAAATAATACAAGTTTTTACTAACAACATTTATTTATTACGTAAAATCTATCGGAAAATCGTGCACTTTGATCAAGATTCTGGTACTGGAAAGTCATGTATCGAGAGTTTAAAGTAAGAACTCACGTTCGGAAATGTGGAATACAGCCTTAATCTTAGTTAAAGACGCAGCAGTGGCCACAGATACGGCTGTTTCGCTCGCGCCACTATCGTCCGGCGAGCGGTTGCTTCGCGCGGGAAAGAGAGAACCGATATCCGATAGGCGTTACCGCTTCGCTCAGCTCTGACTGTTGGGTGTGTAAAGTTTTAGGCCGAAACATGTAAAAATGCATCTTGAAAAAAAGTTATGTATTAAAAAAAGAAGCTTAGTGCGAGGTGGGGGGACATTAATGCTGGGTGGCGAGCTTTTTTCGCGTGCTGTATTTTCGGGGGTGTTCGTTTAACTGGACAATGCATTATCGGGCTTCTATTCGGACGCATCACCTTGGTGCCCCATTTGAACCCAAAACCCGTATATTCCCCCCTTCGTAATAAAAATTTTGAATGGCCCATCATTCTGATCCTGAAGGATTGATGTGTTTTTTTCTAAATTGCAGAAATTTTAAACATATACCAAAAGTTATTTTCTTTGTGACTTTTTTATAATTATGTACATATAATTTTTTCGAGATTTCTGAATATTTTTTGAACACGAGAAACTTTTTAAAGAAGTTAAAACTTTTTTTTAAATACGAGTATACAAGTGTCTACCTCCTTTGAAACTCTATATTGTTCCGAAAGTTTACAACCTTATATTTATTACTACTTTATATTTACTTAAAATCTTTCACAATAAAAGAATAAAGTAAAAAAAGTTTCAAACTGTTCATTTGCTTTTCGAAATCAATCAAAAAAATATGATATGCATTTAGTTTCTTAATTTCGAAACTAAGCGAAAGTAGAGTCGATGAAAAACGGGATAGATACTGCCAACTTTAATTAGGTGAATAATAGTTTAAGCAAGTTTTAAAGTTAGTATGTCTATTATCTAATAATTAGTGCCCCTGTGAGCTGTAAAGAAAAAATTGTTGCGTCTTAAAAAAAGAAACAAAAAATTATTAAAACATTCAAAAAAATTGAAATGACTGAAGTACGATATTTTAAAATTAAAATAAAAGTTAAAATAACCCAAAAAAAATTGAATCGAGTGAAAAATCTATAACATTTTCGAAGCTTCTCACAAAATTTTACGAGGATCGGTTAAGAAATGCGACCTGTAGGCGAACACAGCCGGACAAACTGGCATGTACTGTAAAGACTTTAAAATTTATGTGTAAGTCAAAAATTAGGAAATGAAAATTTTATAAAGGTCGACTTAAAAAATTGAGAAGGTTATCAATTCACCGGAACTTATTTCATGTATGTTCTGGAAGACGCCTGGACCAATTTGGGAAAATCGTCTTTTTTTTCTTTCGAAAGTGCATATTTCTCAGGTGGTCCTTTAAAAATGTAATCAAAATAAGTTGTTTGCCTAGGTGTCGAAGTTGGTTTTTAATTTTAAAAATTATTTGTATGAGATTTGTATGAAATATAGACTAATGCGTCTTAGTACTTTGCAGTCAAATAGCCTTCTTTCGTGATGTAAATTTTTCTGCAATAATAAATTTAAAATCACGTTGAAAATTGATATAGTCGTACAATGACATTTGACGTTTTATTTTCATAACAGTACCACATTATTTACTTTTAACCCAGGAAAGTACCAATTGTAATATAAAAGAAATAATAAATAATCATGTGAAATGTAAATAGTAGAGTCAAAACTTCAAAAGTTCTTAAATACATCGAAAAATAACCTAACTTCATAGAATTTTAGTAATTTGTTGTATCGTCAATAAGTAATTAATCGATTTAACTCAAGTTGTGTAGTCGGTAAAGGCCGACTAGTTTCGATTGGTTAAGACGTTAGTTTTAATTGACTCTCTACGTTAGTATAGAGCCTCTCTATGTTAGAATATCTCACGTTAGTTTTAATTGTAGAGACGTTAGTATAGTCTACGTTAGTATAATCAAACGTTAGTTTTAATGGACCGAGCGAGCGAAGTGAGCGAAGCATCTCCGTTTTGAGATTGGCCAAAAATGCTTTTGCCCAGCTGTCTATCATTAACAAGTTATCAGTGTGTCTGTCTGGCTGTTCTTGCATAAAGGAAACATAGGGTTAAAAACTTTAAAAGTATTATTTCTAATCTAATAGAAATATTGTCTGATTATAAAGAAATATATTTATTTAACACTAAGAGAACAACCGCGCGCCAAGGAGGCCCAAAGCATACTAGTTCAACAATAGAGATGTGACAAATACAATCGAAAGTTAGAGATGATCCCAATCGATGAATTCCCGCTTAACCACTGACCTCCATATATACAAGTACGCTGGACCTATGATTAGCCGGGCCATAGTGAGGCGATTTGATTTTCGCCATTTTGGCGCTGATCGTAGGCATTCGTAGCAGTGGGTGGGAACGGAACTAATATGACAGATGGGACAATGACATCGATAAAAGTCATTTCCGAATTAGTTATGTCAGATTTAGTTCTCTTCCCACGCATTGGGGGCGCTTCAAATAGGCACAATAAAGAGCTGTCATTTCTAAGGGTATCATAGGTCCAGCGTACTTGTATATATGGAGGTCAGTGCGCTTAACAGTTTTCTACAAAATGTCACAAAACTTTTTGTTACTTACCCTTATTAAGAGACGCAACTTTTTTTTCAGGACAACTTTTGTATCCGATAAACTTCAATGGATCTACAGTTCACAGAGCCTTAGTTAAAAGCTTTGCTATTGTCGGTGGAGACTGAATTTTCTTCCATTTGTCTCTCTCGTCCGCCATTTGTTGTTACTTACAACATTACGACGTTCACCTTCTACTTTATATGTTTAATAAAGAGTTATGTATCGATCTATCTTATGTTTCATTGACCGAGTGAGCTAACCGTCTTAGTTTCGAGATTGACCAAAAAGCTCTTGTTCGGCTTTCTGGTAATTTGTGCGGCTGTTCTCGCGTACAGGTCGTTTTACTCAACCAATTCTCGTGAAATTTTGTAAGTAGGTTTGAATATATTATATAAAATACATTTTTTTGTCGATTTAGTTCTTCGATTTTTTTTAAATGAAGTAAACATGGAGATTGAGAACTAGAAAAAGTCATATTTTAGTCTGTTATTTTCATGAAAAAAGTGAGTTATTTTTATGCTGCTGTTATTTTCCTGAAAAAAAAAGTGAGTTATTTTTATACTGCTGTTATTTTCATGAAAAAAGTGAGTTATTTTTATACTGCTGTTATTTTCATAAAAAAGTGAGTTATTTTTATGCTGCTGTTATTTTCATGAAAAAAGTGAGTTATTTTTATGCTGCTGTTATTTTCCTGAAAAAAAAAGTGAGTTATTTTTATACTGCTGTTATTTTCATGAAAAAAGTGAGTTATTTTTATACTGCTGTTATTTTCATAAAAAAGTGAGTTATTTTTATACTGCTGTTATTTTCATGAAAAAAATAACAGCAGTATAAAATAATTCACGTAGACCAAGTTTGTTTGTTTGTTTTTTTTTTTTAATCTTTATTTATTATGGAGCTTTTGTCTTAAGACATGTCAGCTCCATCGAGACAAAACTTAA
Organism: Acrobasis consociella; assembly: GCA_963555685.1. Classification (NCBI taxonomy): domain Eukaryota; kingdom Metazoa; phylum Arthropoda; class Insecta; order Lepidoptera; family Pyralidae; genus Acrobasis; species Acrobasis consociella. Next base: position 5,974,597 of record OY743118.1, read on the forward strand.
ATTTACTTACATAACCTTATATAAATTAATATAATAATAATATAAATTATACAACCCTAATATTAAATAGAACCTCTAGTACCTGTGTACTTTACTGGAGGTACTCCACTAAACTACACAAGTGCCGGGCTGCATCAGAGACAGGATTGCTCAGAATGCTCTGAACATACTCCATATCCATGCTATTTATCCTTAATTTACTTATAAATATATCTCTCTGAGTTCGGTTCCGTTCACATTCAATCAAGAGGTGAGACACATCATCTATCACGCCACATACTTCACAATTAGGTGAATTTACTTTATTCATCATAAACGCAAACTTACCTGATGGAATGTGACCAGATCTGATTCTTAACATAAGTTTAAGTTTTATCTTATCTAGGTTACTAGTTATCTAGGTTACCAAGTTTTTTGGTTGTGGACGTTTTTTGTCTCTAAAGTAATCATCGGTTCCGTAATAAGCCTTATCACAAAGTACTTTCTTTAGCTTTAAATTCTATATCTGGCATATCAAGAACCGATTCTGGTAATTTATTATAAAACTTTATACAGTTTACCTTAAACAACTTACTGACTGTTTTCAGATGTGTGAATGTGATATGAAGTAAGTATCTATGTAGTTTTAGGGATCATCCATATATTACGTTAATCATTAAGGGAGAGGAAGGAGGTCAATGAGGTATGACAATGGGTGGAAAAAGCCATAAGTTTCGTGACGTCACAATACAAAATCTATATTGCTTAACAATAAAATACAAAATTTTAACTAATACCTAATATATAAACTTTAAAATATTTCCGATTGTTTTTTTTTAATAAATAAAAAATCGGCATCTTTAACGTCACACTAGGAGGTGGGGGTCTCAAAATTGTGACCAATTGTGACAAGGTAAGGGAGGGAGTCAAAACGTCACTAACCGGTGTGACGTAATTTATGGATGGTCCCTTAAAGATCGGAAGGCGACCTTAACTCGATCACCGTTCACCGATGAACTGAGCCGGACATGTCCGCACATGAGCAAATTCCTAGGAATTATTGTAGCTTTAGTTTGGTTACACCATTTTATATCAGGACTAAAGAATTCCAAAAAAATCTCCGAATCTATTTGAACAACCGATCGACGATAACTCTAGTAATTTTAATAGAAGCTTCTTGAAATTTGGTAGACTTTTAATTTTGACTAGGTAGACTACACTTTGGTAGAATTTGAATCTTTGAATCGTAGACGTATTGTAGATATACCCAATATTTTTTTTTTATTCAAACATTAGCCAAATTCATCAAGGGGTTGCTGAGATACGTGGTTCAGAAATAAGAAGTAGTCTTAAGTATATTGAAGTCCCCGTTAAATACACAGACATACAAAAAAAACAGTCCCAACATAACATATTTAGAACGCGTGGCAATTTTTTACTAGTACTTATTTTTTAATTGCCTTCATAATATATTTACAAACAGTTATTGCGGGGGTTTTTATACTAAATACTCTTTATCATTTATAAGTATAATACTTTACTATTTTTGTTCTAAATATCTATATCTATAATAGAATAAAACAAAAAAAATATTGGGGGCGATGGAGACATAGAATAAGAATTTAAAAAATATATGTCTGTTTGTACACAATAACCTCCGTGAATACTGGACGGATTCGAATGAATTTTTTTTTTGTTATATAGCTGTTAAGCCTGGGAAAACATAATTATAGGGAATAAATGATTTTCAAAAATGGAACATCTGATGCACAACCATAATGGTCCAGCTAAACTATAAGAAATATTAAAAATGACGTCTTAGCATAAGTTGTTCAGCCTGATGAGCATTTTCCAAAGATATGAAGTCCACGCGAACTAAGCCTCGGCTATTTACCAATAATGGTAAAGAAAAACAACAGAACATACGTAGCGGCATTATTTGTATTATACAATATTGAGTTTTACGGCCTACAGAACAAATACTAGTAATTACTCTGTCGGCTTAGAGCCGCAAGACCCAAAATGCTTTGCCCCATTAGGGATAAAGACGTGATAGTATGTATGTATGTAACGAATGAAAAGAAGTCATTAAGCAGTTAAGGCATTTTGCTTTACAGACGAATAAAAAATAGCCATTCATGCTTTGTATGTATGTATGTATACAATAGTGTTACGTCTGCTTCCCTGTATATATCTCTGTCTCACTAGGGATAAAGACGTGATAGTATGTATGTATGTAACGACTTTCTGAAAAGAAGTCATTAAGCAGTTTAAGCATTTTGCTTTACAGACGAATAAAAAATAGCCGTTCTTGCTTTGTATATATGTATGTATGTATACAATAGTGTTACGTCTTCTTCCCTTTATATAATATTTATGTGGTCAAATACTCGAAGCGGGCAAAGATGGGCATGTTTAGATGGTATTATGAGGAAATGTTATTAGTGTGATCTAAAGGCGATAGTAACTCAATCGCCGATATTCTGCCGGACACACGAGGTTCCGCAGAATCTCCATATTAATTAGGTTATTCAGTTTTAGCTTAAGCCCTTTAGTTTACTGATTATTTGCTTATAAATCCTTGTTACTTCCATGCCAATCTAGGAGACAAGTTTATTTGCTATAGGCAAATTTAAAAAAAACCCCGACGACGCCATCTAGTGATAAGTGGCGGAACTCTTTAATATATTGATATCGGAGCGCCATCTTTTATTTACCAGGTAAAACGAAATCCTGAATTGAGATTTTCTGAACAATTTTTATCAAACATGGATAAGAACCACCGCAAGGGAAGTTGCTTTCACAAATGAGTTTTACTTTAAATAATTGGCCAAGCGCGTTTCGGACAAGGCGCAGTGCAGAGTTTTGTAGTTGCGAATGCCGACTTTGAGTTTATGCTAATCCGTCTAACGGAAAAACTAATTATCTGTAGGAAATTTTCTTTTTCCGAGTACATTTCATAAGTAGGTCGTCAAAAATTATATTTTTGAATTTGTAGACCGTACTCAGGTCTGATAGTTTTCATTAAGTATATATACTAAAGCTGTGAATTTTTTCACGTATATAACCATTTAGCATATAGACGGGGGAGGGACGCTTCAGCACTGAGAACCAAATATTTCAGAAATGGATCCCTAAATCGAAAAATGGTGTTCCAAAGCTTAAAATATTTTTGAAAGACCTATTCAACAATAGACCACACGATAGGTTAGTCAAGAAAAATAATTGACCTTGACTTTACTTGCTTGGGAGATACCATAAAAAAAATTAAAGATGTTATTCTATATTTGACTCCAGGAAATTATAACGACATCTGCCTGTATTTCATACAAATCCCGTAGAAAATGTTTATTTTGACGTTTAGAAAAATGTATCTGATTTGAGTTGTTGGAACATAACGGATTCCATAGGTTCTGCCATCACAGAGAATTCTTTCTTCACATTCTTTGTTTATAATTGCCTATTTGGGAAAGTATCGATTCAAATCTTAAAGACTGAATCTACCCAAAATAGTCTCTCGTACAAATCAATAACATATAGACAAATCTGTAGCTTAGTGACCCAATACACAGAGACGTCTAGACTCTAAACTTCGGCACGAGGAGCTTTGTATGTTTTATTGTTGTACTAGTATTGCTCTTTCTTGCGACTTGGTACTACGTCTAACATGACTTCCCATCGCCTTATAGACATAATTATTTCTCTTCCTTGTCACTAGATGGCGCTATATGGTAATAATAAAAACATCAAATCTTTTATTACTATTATTTAAATAAAGTAGCTCTAATTAATTAAATATGACTTATATGAAATGCAAGAAACAGTCTTTCTTTGTCTCTTTATTGCTAGTCGTGCGTGCTGCCATCTCTGTGTGCCTACCCGCAACTCCAGTTTTGCCTTCTTACGTAATCGATGGCGTTGGGTATCTGCTACGTTAGTAATTATATTATCTTTGCTATAGGTAGGTCAACAACTAAGTTAGTGGGGCGTGAATTGATGGTGCCCCCGGTTTTTTATCTGTTTTATGAGCGTTCCCATATTAAATTTAGTTACAATTATTCTGCAATATGACGAGGTCCAGTATCTTTTTTTAAACCTTTAAAACAAAACAAGATACGTATACACAGACAGGTGATAGCTCAGTCATCATCATTATCACCAGGTCTATTTGTCTCCACACGAGCACGACAACAACAACCAGTGCCATACTTGGCCAGAGCAGTCAGAGGACTTGGCCTACACTCTCTATGCTGATCACACGGGTCGGAGAGGCCTCATTGATGTTTATAAGCTTTGTTTAGCTTGTATTTCCTAAGTCACCTTCTACGACATCCACGGAAAGACTTAGAGTGACCCTATTCTACTATGCCGGAACCCACATGACACTGATAGCTCAGTACATTTGATTCCAAGACCTGACCAAGCTTTGTATGAACAAAGCGACATTAGTTAAAGTTAGATATAGATATATTGTCACGTCTTTATCTCTAACAGGTTAAACAAAACTCAGGATCGTAAGACCTAAATGCCACGCTTATCGTGATGCGAATCGAAATAGTGATGGTTTCGCCCATTCCCTCGATCAGCTTTTACGATCTGTGTGGGAAGAAAAGCAGCTGATAAGTACATTCATTTTTTTTTTCTTTTCTCATAGAAAAGTATGGAAGCTTTTAGATAAAATTAGATAGATAGATAGATAGATAACTCTTTATTGTATACCAAAAGAATAACAAAAAATAACAAAGAAATAATAACAAAAAATAATAAAAAATTTTTTTTACATTAAATGAGTACAATTACAGGGCGGTCTTATCGCTTAAAGCGATCTCTTCCAGACTCAAATAGTTCCAGTTCCAGTTCCAGAATCAAATAGTGGATCTTGCACAACAATCAGACAAATGAATTCGATACAACAAGGCACAAGAATAGCCTTATCCAGGCGAGACGTCGATCTCAGGCAACAATTACATAAATAGCTAAATGACGTCACAACTTTAAATCCAGCAACTTGCAGCGGGCCGAAGTTACCGTTTCGGTAATAATTGATAGAAAGGGTCTATTACGTGTGGTTTAGGACATTATTTTAAAATTGTGCGTTCGAAAATATAGAGTTGTAATGTAATGTCGTTCTTAAAGGAACCAACCTTTTTAGATATTTTTATTCCTAAAAAAAATACTTATGTTATCAGCAGATTGTATCTTAGATTGATACCTCTGTGGCCTAGTGGTCATCATGCCCAGCTGTCACACCGAGGGTCCGGGTTCAATCCCCGGTCAGGTCAAGATGGAAAATTATCTTTTTCATATTGGCCTGGGTCTTGGATATTTATCTATATATGTGTTATAAAATGTAGTCCCTTAAAGTTAGTTTCCCTTATGACAAGTCTCGAACTTACTTTGGAGCTAGAGCAATCGATGTGACTTGTCTGTATATATTTCGCGTACCAAGGTAGGTATGGGCTAAAAATCTGGATTGTGTGGAGAACATAATTGTTAATGTTAAATTCAGTTTTGAACAGTGCGTCCACGTTAAATACAAACACAAAGTTTCATGGCAAAAAATAGGGACAGTATTGCCATTGAAGGTGCATCGTACGTAATAGGGCACTTTAGACCTCTGCCTCGTGTATTTGGAGTCTGGGTCGGCTAAAAATTAACAAATCCGAACAGGTGTAATGGATAGCTCTGTAATAAAGTTGTTTCGAACGATATCTATTTATGTTTGGAATCCTTTAAGTGTTTGATGCTATTTAACTCAAAGTTTTATAAAGAAAATGCAAGATTTTTATAAAGAAACATTCTTTATGGTCAAAGTGTTTAACTTTTTCTCAGACATCCTAGATCGCAAAAACTCTTATGGTAGGTACCTAATTATGAATTGGTAGATAGGTCTAACGAAATTCAATAAATGTTTTTAAATGTGTATGTCTATAATTCACATAATATTTCTTTTTTTAACAAAATAATTTGTAAATAGCTCGAACTTCCGAACTTTGTGTTGACCTCTGAGAAAAAATGAGTCAGACGGGTTGGAGAGGTCTCATTGATGTTTATAAGCTTTGTTTAGTTTGTATCCCTAAGTCGCCTTCTACGACATCCACGGGAGGTCTTGAAGTGGCCCTATTCTACTCTGCCGGAAACCACACGGCAGCAAATAGCTACATTACAATATTCTACTCATATCCTCGTAGCGCCCACGCGCCTTTTCTTAGGTCAAAATAAACATGGAGAACATTTTGCCAGTAACGTTCAATTACCGCCCATGCGCCTTTCAGAAGCCCAAAATAAAAAAATCTGTATATTTTTTTGATATTTCGCGGTTTAAAGAAGTGATTTCGTTTAAATTTTGAACGTAATATTGGGGCACAGTTTCCGGTATGTTATCATTGGCTGGAACAATTGACAGATGTCATTTTTAAGAAAATAGTCAGCGGTGTGGCTGGCTCACGAAAACGTGGTAGATCCAACTTTTTTATGATTATTTATGCATTTCGCGTATGTTTTTATGCAAAAAGATGCTCAATAATGAGTATTCCTTAAATGGAGTTAATAATTTCGCATTTATAGAGATAAGATTCTGCTTAATATTGTTTTGAAATAATATGACCTTTGAAAAGTACATTGGGTCGAAGCTAGTGCGAAAATATTTTATAGTTTTGTTTTAATCTTTGTATTATATTGTTTTGTGAAATATTTAAAAGATTAATACAACTATTAACGCTAAATAATTTTTACTAACAATTTAATGTTCTCTAAAATACCAGCTTTTTGACTTTTTTGTCTAGGCTGTGTCGGAAGTCGGTACTCTTGTATTGCAATTAATTTTTAAAAGGATATTTTATAAAAAAATGATTATTATGTGTGGTTTGATTGTGTGTTTAAGTTACTTTAAAAGTTTGATTCAGAATATTTTTTGTTAATAAGAATTAAAAGAAATTAAGAATTTGTGATACTAAGATTTTATTCGTCAAATAATTTAAGAAGTAAAACCTAAGACTTTTAATTTTAAATAGATCTGTAATTAAAACGGGTGTAATTTAATCAAAAAGAATTGAAATAAACATATAAATCATATTCATTTTGAATTATTTTCCATAGCTCAATAATCCTTTTCGGCTAGTAACTGCGGCCCGATGGCCTTTATAAAGATCAAAATATAGATAAATAATCGAACTTTAAAACGTAAGCCAATATAGTCATAACTATACCCCAAAAGTTTTACTTAAGTCTGGCAACTCTAACAATTTTCAACTCAAAACCTTTGGCGTTTAGGACTATAACAAATATGTCCTATGAGAAGGACAGTCGGGCCATAGTCAAGAAAGAGCCAAAAAATCTCTGGACGCCACGAGGATATAGTAGGTGTCGTAGGCGCTACAGCGTTACGCTACGCGGCTGTTTACGATTGCTACGAACCTCAGCTACGAAAAGGCTACGAAGAATAGATACCTATTCCGTAGACATTTACGAAAAGATGTAATTGTAGCCTTTTCATGGCATAGATCAATGACATAACTTAATTTTTTTTTTAATTGAAGTGAAAACTTCATAAGGCACGTTGGGAATACACGAAAAACATTTTTGAGATGGAAAAAACCATTGAACTCGCGACTCCGTTACGGACACCAAGTTTTCATTTTAGTTGGCATTTCTGGAGTGCCACTGTTTTTTTATCTAATTTACAAAAAACATAAAATGACAACAAGATATTTTATAGGTCGGTCATTGTGAAAGAAATGGGGTTTTACTTAGTTATTTAAAAAACACTAGGCTTTTACTTAGTTCCTATATTTTGTTATCTTTGTCCGAACTCAAGAACTTTCGAGACAATATGACCACTAAGTAATATTGTAACTACTTAAAGAAATCAACGTTTTAATTATAAATAAATATACAGGGACTTACACTGATTGAGCTAGCCCCAAAGTAATTTCGAGGCTTGTGTTATGGGATACTAACTCAACGATACTATATTTTATAACAAATACATATATAGATAAACATCCAAGACCCAGGACAATTTTAAAAAAGGCCTTTTTCAACTTGCCCTGACCGGGAATCGAACCCGGGACCTCTGGGTGGTGGACTAGCATGGTGACCACCACGCCACGGAGGTCGTCAGACCTTATTTACCCATCGTTTACATTGAAATGCTGAATTATTTTTTCAAATAGCACACACAGCTCTAAATGGCTGGTGTTACAATCTTCCCTACGGTAACTTTTTACCAATAAGTTGACTGTACTGTATACCTGTTCCCAACTTAGCTGTATAAAAATCACCGGCCAAGTGCGAGTCGGACTCACGCACGAAGGGTTACGTACCATTATCTATTAAAAATTACGTTTTTTGTTTGGAAGCCCCACTTTAATATTTATTTTATTCTGTTTTTAGTTTTTCTTGTTAAAGCGGCAACATAACTACATCATCTGTGAATGATGAATTTCAACTGTCTAGGTATCACGGTTCATGAGATACAGCCCGGTGACAGACAGACGGATGAACGGACATACACAAGGACAGCGGAGTCTTATTAATAGGGTCCCGTTTTAACCCTTTGGATACGAGTACCTAAAATAAATAAATACTAAATCCTAAAAATAAACAGACTGGTCTACAACTTTAAATTTCTTCCACAATGAAATACTTAAACGAAAGTTTTAGGACAAGTTTCTCCACCAGTCGCCTTTGTTTCATGTTCATACCTCGGAATTCAATTACCGAATTAAATAAATTTTTAAACTGCAAAGTTGACATTAGGGTGGGTCGATAATACCTTTAGGTAGTTCGGAAGCGGGTTAATTAATAATAACGGCGTATGGGTGATTAATGAAAGTGTACCCTTCCTAATTTATAGTTGGACTTAAGCCCCCCTCCCCGCGCCGCCGGCCCAAAGCAAACTAAATATCCAATACCTCGATGTTGAGTGGGGATGGAATAGTCTTGATCTTTTGATAATATATAATTATGAGGATGATTTGTAGTAATTAAATTGATTGATCAAAACATTACCTTTTGAAAAACTTTGTTTAAAATTAAATATGTTAAGGGATATTGTGTATAGGAACGTTTTAATCCTAAAAGTTTATTTGCCAGGCAAATTATAAAACTCCGACTTTCAAGCGATAACTTAAAAACTTTTAAACGGCCGACAGACCGACAGACAGACATTAGCGCCAAAGTTATAACACATGTAATTTCAAAAGATTTTTAAAGTTTGTCTCCATATTACAAAATATAGTGATAACTTTTTACTGTACTCCCAAAAGAGAAAAGTAGCAAAGAAATAATTTTACATTAAATTACTACTACGGACGGTCTTATCGCTTAAAATGATCTCTTTCAGATAACCAGGAGATGGATTTACAAGGTCTAACAAAAGATACTGAAACTATTTTAAGGGTGAATTCAGTCCGTAATACTGAACAACATTCCCCGAGAAAAATATATCGAATTATGAAAAGTATTTTTTTGACTCCCATACAAGTTGACTGACAACTAATAATAAGACAATGCAAGCACGAAATAATTTAATGAATCGCTTTAGCGGAGCGTTTTAGTATATTTTGTTGCACCTTATATTTACAAACGTTCCAACCTTTGCTTCCTATCACATTAATTATTACGGAGTGCCTCCGCTGCCGGCGCTGGTTGATGAATTAGCTGCCGGCGCTGTTATAACACGATCTGTGTCTGTGTTACTTTCGCCCTTAGCTTGAGTCGCTCGCTCGCTCGTTTTTTGGTCACAGGAAACCTTACGAAACAAAACTACACTTCACGGCAAATTTTGAGTGCTGGCACCGTCATCCGGTGTTTTAAATCTGGGCTGCCGGCAGTATATCCGCCGGTTCCCAATAATGATATTTTAGGAGCCGGCGCAGGCAGCGGAGGCACTCTCTAATTATTATGTTATAATATAAAAGTATCAAGATTTATGATCACACTACATTATTATGAAGACAAGTACGAGCAGTGTATTCGGACTTTGGAAATCTAATTACGTAGCCAGCGCCCTTACCTCGATCCTTGCCGCCCACCGCCCCGCCGCACGCTCCGCCAAAGCGTTTCATTAAATCATTTCGTGCTTGTATTGTCTCATTATTATTAGTTGACGATGAGTTATGAAATTTTCGGCATTATTATATTATCATAGTGCCTTGTAGCGCTTGTATGTATTACGAGTATTTGAACAAAATGGAAACAATAATGGAATTGTCACATCAGGCTGAACAAGAGAAGGCTGGAACAGAAGGCTGTGCTGAAAAAGAAGGAAGGAACAGAATGCTGTGGATGTACAATTTCGTTTAGTTATCATATTGTCCTTTTTAGTGAATAAAGATTTTATCTCTCTATACAATGTCCTTTTTTATTAAGTACAAATATTGTAAGGGGTGAATCAGACCATCATTTTGAACAACTTTTCCCAATAAATGTATATCGAAATAGGAAAAAAAAAATTTAGGTTTTCATAGAAATGGAAGTAGTCACGTGATATCATTACTATGAAAAATGAAAATAATTTTTTCGTATTTCGATAAAAATTTACTGGGAAAAGTTGTTCAAAATTATGGACTGAATCACCCCTTAAAATATTTGTACTTAATAAAAAAGGACATTGTATATCTATCTATCTAATTGTACAATAATCTATTCCGTGTTTTTTTATTAGTCAAAATAGTTGTTTTGTTTTCGTGTGTTTATATGTAAAATAATAGGCAAAGGTAAATCATTTATAGTGCTGTTTTCTACATACAAAATTAAAAGGATGAATTTTCCATAATGAGACAATGATACTTTATGTAAGCAACGAAGGTCGCTGGAAAGCGCTGGATGCAGACCGTTCTTGATCGGTCATTTGGGATATATTTGGGAGAGGCCTATGTCCAGCAGTAGAAGTTATGCGGCTGAAATGATGAATTAACGAAATGCAATATCATCATCCTCATCGTCAGGTCCTTTTGTCTTCACTGCAGGAGCACGACCCTCTCTGTACTACCAGAGCCATACTTGGCCAGAGCAGCCAGAGGACTTGGCCGACACACTCCTCGCTGGCCAGACGGATTGGAGAGGTCTCAATAACATTTACAAGCTTTGTTTAGCTTGTATTTCTTAGGTTGTTTTTACGACATACACGGGAGGACATGGAGTGGCCCTATTCTACCATGCCAAAAAGCAATATAAAAAGTTATTATTAAGAAAATATAATTTAAAAAGTTAAAATAGTCAAAAGAAAATAATAGACTTGTAACAGTATAGATTTACCTATAAAGCTCTAAATCTACAAAAGGCTGTAGGTACCAAAAGCATTCCTCTCTTAGCACCAACAGGAGCCTAACAAGTTGTCCAAGCACAGAATTATACATGGTGTATTAATACGTTCAACTCTATTGCTAGTGAAGTTTTAATTCGATAACCCGCCGCCCCCCTCTCCTCCCATCTTGGTCTACCCGGCAATAATGTATTTATGGACGATACCACGGGCCTAATGAGCGCTCATACGCCTCTTTATGTAACCTTGGTACTTCGTATTTGGTTGGTAAGGATGAAGTCGCAAAATGTCCTGTTCTCGAAATGACACATTCTTTAAAAGACTTGTTTGATAAAGGTTTTTTGTCGAAAAAATAACGAGAGAACTATAATACTTCGGGGTAACAATGGACGTATTTGTAAAGCGCATTTATAAAAGCCTATAAGTTCGCGACACCCTGCCAGGGTTTATGTACTTACCTACTAATCATATCATGTACGCAATGAATAAAGAAATATTCACGAAATAATTTATTGTAATCAGAACATACATAAATAGGAAGACTTTATTATTTAAATGGGAACTTGAGACCACTCCGATATAAAAGATAGCTAATTTACCAAATCATGGTAGTAGTTGACAGTTGCGAAGCTTTAAACCGTAATATTATGGTATGAACATAACGTACGTTGCAAAGAGATAACATGTAGAAACACATTTGTATGCCAAGATCCTATTCGGGATGCAACTGCCTCCGTGGTGTAGTGGTTAGAGCGTTCGCCTCATACCCGGAGGTCGCGGATTCGAGTCCCGGCAATGACTTTGTGTTGTTGTCCTAGTTTGGTTAGGACATTGTAGGCTGATAACCTGGTTGTCTGATAAGTAAGATGATCCATGCTTCGGAGGGCACGTTAAGCTGTCGGTCCCGGTCACTGTTTTTGACATTGGTCGTTACCTAAAAACCATGTCAGAGGCCTTTAAGGCAGTTTAAAAATTCTGACACTAGTGTTAGTCACTAACACACGATAAGAAGAAGAGACCAAGTCTATTCATAATAAAAAATCTACATGTCGCGTTTCTGAAATATTTATTGCTCCTATCTAACCTAACTCGCAACATTTTAAAACTCATTTAAGTTATGACATTTTGCGAAAAGGTATTTTTGAGACAGCGAGCGTGTCATTTTGCGAATAAGACCGTTGTTTACTAAACCAAACTTGGGGCCGGGTCGGAAGCCCGTAATGGGTAAATGCATGTTAATTTTACTAAATCTCTTATTTATCGGGTCGATGTATCGGCAAACCTGTATTGAGACATCGTGGTAATGAAATTAATTAGGTGATATTTATATTGGGACACTGAAAAAGATTTTCAATAATTTTACGGATTTTTTCATTGTTGCTTTGTGTGCGTGTGTGTTTTTATTTACTAGCTGCGCACCGCGGTGTTACCCGTGGTTAATGTAGCTTATTTGTTAATCCAAGGTGTCACCTTGATCCAACCGTTTGCGAGTGAAGAGTTAACAAACATACATACACTCACAAACTTTCGCCTTTATTAACTGATACCCGCAGCATTTCTTGCATAGTTGCCATGTCAACCCTCTTTGGAAACACATTTGTGTGAAAAGTTTTGCAATCGGCCCCCGCTCGAAGTCAATTGCCCTTATCAACATTCCCAAGGGGGTTGACTTCGAGCGGGAGCCTAAGGACAAACATCTCGTGCTACTTGTTTGTCCTTAGTCCTTTAGTCGTCTCTTACGACATCGACAGCAAGAGATGGAGTGGTTCTATTCTAAGTCAAAAGCCAAACGACCCAAGATACGTCGTCACCGATTCGTACGAAGTTACTTAAGGGGACGCACCGTAAAAATGGGCATTATCTATTTCTTATTTCTCAGCAAATATCAGAAATTTAGAACTGATACTTGCTAATAGCATACTAGAACGCTTTTCTAGCATAATTGTGGTTGTGGATACACGATTTGTTAATTTTTGTAACACAAACTTGCTCATCAAAAACACCTCTACCAAAACATATATGGTCTAATTTCTCACAAACGAGAGTGACTTCAGCTTTGAAACTTTTTATGCAGATAAGTAATTATGTAATCTTTAAAATTGTGGTACAAATTTTTTTTTGTTGCTTTAGTTTTAATTTTAGAGCCATTTTTCTATAATTTATCAGTTTTGCGTGGCTTAAGATTTCAGTCATTTAAGCCCTTTTGCCTTCCTGAAAAATATTGTACATGCCGTCTCGCTTTTTCGCGAGTGTATTTAAATAAACTGTTCTTGTTGCACAGATTTTTGACAGTTATACATCAAATTGTCAGATGGCCGATGGGCCTCACGAAGCAAGGACGCGTCGCTCTTCACAAAAAAAATGACATTTGATTTCGTAAAATTATTGTCACAGTGTAGAATAATATCACGAATATATATGGGTCGAACAGTCTGTAAACAAACGTGCGAGTAACTTTCTTACACTGTGTCACTTGTCATAATGTCAAAGGAAGTGTCAAAGCATAGCGTGGCATAGATTGATTACGTGACAGACATGGTCGGAATAGATTTTTTTTTATACAAGTAATGTACATACAGTATCGATTAATAATATTTTATTTTTATTTAATTACCAGTTTTGTGGCAATAAATTAATTTTATAATAGCCAAATAAACTTATTTATAGATAATAAATACTCTTCGAATTTATTTACTTTTAGATTTCGAGAAATATAATACACGTACATATTTTACCACTGACTGACTGGCTGACTGATTGATATGGTTTTTAGGGTTCCGTAGTAAACAAGGAACCCTTATAGTTTCGCCATGTCTGTCTGTCTGTCTATCTGTCTGTCCGTCCGCGGTCCTACTCAGAAACTATAAGTACTAGAAAGCTGTAATTTGGCATGGATATGTATATTAATCATGGCAAAAAAGTCGGAAAATAAAATATGGAATTTTTTTTTTTTTATTGTAGCTGCCATACTGAATAGGTCTTTCAAAAATATTATGAGCTTGGAAACACCATTTTTCGATTTAGGAATCCGTGTCTGAAATATTTAGCTTTAAAGTGAATTTTTTTGTTAAAGTCACGTGTCCCCCCCCCATCTATCTGCTAAACGGTTATATATGGACACGTGAAAAAAATCACAGCTATAGCATATATATTGTAGTTTAAAGAAAAACTATCAGAGCCAAGTAGGGTAAACAAATTAAAAAGTTAAAGGCATTCAACTTATAAAATGTAGTCGAAAAGGAAAATTTTAAGTATTTTAAAAAAACGTCTAAGTATCTATTGAATTTGTTTTGTATGAAACAAATTCAATAGATACTTAGACGTTTAAGACGTTTTTAGTGGCATTTACAACTACGGAACCCAACATTGCGCGTGGCCCGACACACACTTTGCTAATTATTTGATCTGCACTGTAGTGATAGGTGTATGGAAGGACTTGTTTGGTGGGGGAGCAGACAGGGGGGGCTTTCTGCTTAACCCTCCAAACAAGCAACCAAGTGAAGGCAGAGGTTACCTACGGCCGTTTTTTGAATGGTATTTTAATATCATTATAATATAGTGATCTAGTACAGCCTGTGGTTCGATTTATTACGTGTATGTCCCTTCCATGTTGTATATTAATTATTTTTTTAACATATTGCTCGTAAAGTGGATCTCATTGATTTTCATCGGCTTTAGACATATATAAAGTAGCACGTAAAACACGCTTGCGTTATAAACGCAAATAGTAAAGTTATATGGCGTGTATACAAATCGTCGGGGTATATAGCGACCACGAAGGTATTAATGAAACCCATTGATCTGGTTCGATCTATCACCGTCTATAGGCCAGGAGTGGCAACGGGATAGTGGATAATTTATTTGATTATTGCAGAGTATTTATACTAAAACATTGTACAGTGTTATATTGAATCTACACGTCCAGTTAGTACGTGATGCGCTAAATTAACAAAATATATAATTTGCTTATTAATTAAATATATATCCTAGTTGACATCACGTACAACTTTATGGATGCTGCCATAATACTCCCCCTTTTTTTTAAAAAAGAACATAACAAAATTATAATAAATTCTAAAAATGTGAAAAATAAAAATATTACAAAGGCGATCTACCTACCTATTTCAAACTATAAATTAGTACGTACTAAAAACGTTAGCAAAATGTCTTATTTCTTTCTTGAAATAAAAATATTGATTTCTTCATTGCTTGAATCTTGATATTTTAATCCTTATAGGAGTTCGGCGGCGCAGCAACCAATATCTTGTCGATAACTGCAGCAATTTCTTTGTAGAATCCTAATTTGTTGATTTTACTCGTTACCAATGCTATCTTCGTTGAATTATAATCTCTCAGTTTCTCTTTTGTTGACGATATTCACATTGCACGTGCTGAAAAACGCTGTGTAGGCAAATAATTTCTGCGCGGCAAAATTGTGCGTCTTTGCATTTCGGAGTATCTATTGATATTGTGAGTCACACATATACTTAAATAATTTCTTCCATAAAATTCCGTTATCATCATTGATATTATAATCTATAAGTTTCTCTTGGTACTCAAATATGGTCTTGATATGCAGTCTTTGCGTCTCTCTCTATTAATCTTTTAATTGCCAGTTCCTTCAATCCCAGTGAGTCGGGAGAAATCTTCTGCTCGTAGTCTTTCATGAGACCGTGTGAGCGTGCTCGCAGTCCGCAGTGAGTCGGGACTGTAGAGAACAATGTCGACGAGCGTCGGTCGAAGTCCTGCCGTAGTGCCTCGCTGGAGAGTGGCCAGACATAATTCATTATCCAAAGCGTGAGCTGGGCGAATGTGCCAAACGCTATAATAGTCGATGTGGGTTCTTGATCTCAGGACCAGGAGCTCGGTGCGTCGGCTGCTGTGGACCTGGATATGACCCGTTTGCTGGCTTGCTCTGGAGATTGCTTGCTGCTAACCATTTGATGCATCTTGAGAGAGTTATTTTCAGTAGAAATTGTGCTTCCGAAAATCGGCTTCTGTGATCGGCCTTTATAAATGTTTTCTAGTCAAAATCATGATCGCTGTTCCATTATAAAGTTGCTCGCTCTTTCTCTTGTAGGCTTCATTGATATCAAATATTTGCTCCTTATTTACCAAAAATTCTATACCACTGTGTAAGTCGGTAGTAGTTTGGCGTTGGAACTTATTGATAGCACCAAATCCTGTGCAATATTCCTCGTTGACATATAAATTTTTCTTTATTACGCCTTTCTTAACAACATACGGCCATCTGCGGCCTTGCGATCTTGACCTCGATCAATTTTGTTGCATCTGCATTTTTGTTCGTCCGTAACGCAGCAATTCTAAATAAAGTGATGCAGTTTGTGACGTCATATCTATTTCTGTATCATTATGACGTTAGTGATAATGTAGACGGTATTTTCTTCAATGATGTTATCGCTATTTTTCCATCTTGATAGAGTTTACGGTGTCAGCTGGCGGGTTACGTAGATTTTTCCATTCCAATGTTGCCTTGGGGTTGTCCATTTTAGTTGCCTGGTGGTTTCTGTGCTTCTTGAAATTCCACTGGTGGGACCCTCTTGTGGGAGGCCAGTGGAAATGTACACGTTGATCTTCTTCCCATTTCTTCAGGCTTGAGTCGTCGATTTCTTGCGCTTTGCTCCAATCTTGCGGTGCGTGCCCATCACGTCGTGGTATATTGCGACCACGTCGGGGTATATAGCGACCAGGAAGGTACTAATGAAACCCATTGGATCTGGTTCGATCCATCACCGTCTACAGGCCAGGAGTGGCAACGGGATAATGGATAATTTATTTGATTATTGCAGAGTATTTATACTAAAACATTGTACAGTGTTATATTGAATCTACACGTCCAGTTAGTACGTGATGCGCTAAATTAACAAAATATATAATTTGCTTATTAATTAAATATATATCCTAGTTGACATCACGTACAACTTTATGGATGCTGCCATAGTTATATTATGCAACAGCAATATTTTATTTTTTATTTTTTCAAATGCCGAACTCGCTCACTGCCTTGTGGCACCAGCTAGTAATGGTTGGCCAGCCGCGCTGATTTTGATAAGTATTACGGTGGGAAAGCAGCCGTGTGCATCACAGTTTTATGCTTGAGTTTATTTAACCGCTCCTATATCGCCAATACCAGACACAATAGTAAGACAATGAACGTGGACATTTATTAATATCGTGCGGGTCTTTACCGGTTAAAATAAAAATCAGTTTAGATATACGTATGTTGAAAAACTTCGTGCGATATACGTGCGTATATTGGTTAAACACTCGGCACTATCACGCCCTCGCTTTCGGCTCGCGCAAGAAAATTCCGCCTCGTGTGTTATAACCACTATAGCGCACAAATATGGTAATATACACTACTATTTTTCAATTTAAAAAATATTACTTATTTCAATATAAAGAATTGAATGATGCAGCTCCTTTTATATAGTTACGTATTTACCCCTTACTAATTTTGTACAACATGCTGACTTTTCATTGGTTTTGGAAAAAAAATCGTATTGTGAATAAATTCCTCCATCTATATCCGTAATCCAAATTTGTGTATGACATAAGATAAAGAAATCGAGACTACGTAGTTATGTCCGACCAAAACTACCGCATGACCTCGATGAACTCCGGCCAGCCGGACGGAGGCGGTGCCTGGCGGTAATACTAATTGATCTCACGATTTTACTTTGTTTTTGAATTTTTATTTTGAGTAGCTAATATAATTTTACTAACGATCTTTATAAAGTAGCCCTTGGGCCAAAAAACAATGAGAAATTACCGTGTATATTTTAAAATTTAAATAAATTATTTCTGTTTTATCTAAAGGCTGACCGGTAGACAATGCGTTAGCATTATGTCCACCTTTTGTACCATTATGGTCATTTAAGAATTAATAAATAAATAAATTTACATGTCAGTTGCTGTAGTAAGCCATATTATAAATATCATAGCTGCTGACTTAGCTTTTATATTTAACGAATGTATTGATGAAAGCATATTTCCTAACCTAATGAAATGTAGTAAACTAATACCCTTATTTAAAAAAGGAGAAAAAACAGACCCTGGCAACTACAGACCGATATCTATCCTGCCAGTTTTGAGTAAGGTGTTCGAAAAGATAATGCTCAATCAAATGCTGCTTCACTTCAAAACCTACAACCTGTTCCATAGCCAACAATTCGGTTTTACTGGCGGGAAATCGACCACCGATGCGGGAGTGGCACTCGTTACATATATATACGATGCATGGGAGAACAAAAATGATGGAATTGGATCATTTTGTGATCTCTCCAAAGCATTTGATTACGTAGATCATCCGACACTTTTGCTTAAATTTCGTCAATACGGTTTTGATGATAATTCAATTAAACTAATAGAATCTAATGATTCGATTGATAAGATCTAATGTTGAAATAGGCGTACCGCAAGGTTCAATTCTTGGAACTTTCCCTTTCTTGGTTTATGTCAATGACTTGCCTTATATGATTGATAAACAGGCTGGCATAGTGCTATTTGCTGATGACACCTCACTTATATTTAAAATAGATCGACATAGCACAAACGCTTGCGCAGTGAACAACACCTTGTCTTCCATTTCTGATTGGTTTTCTGCCAATGCTAAATGCGAAAAAGACCCAATGCATTCGATTTTCTCTTCCCAATGTGAGACAGGCCTGCGTTGACATAATGCTAGATGGTGAAAAACTCGATCTTGTTGAAAGTACTACCTTCTTAGGAATTACATACAATAGATTCAAAACTTCAATGGAGTGCTCATATAACTAAACTTTCTAATTACTCTGCGGCTTATGTTGTTAGGAGAATAAGACAATTGACAGATGTTGCAACTGCTAGACTAGTGTACTTTAGTTATTTTCATAGTGTTATGTCTTACGGCATACTATTGTGGGGGAGTGCAGCCGGTATTCAGACTATTTTTATTTTACAAAAACGGGCAATTCGTGCTATATATGGGTTAGGAACAAGAGACTCACTTAGAGAATTATCCAAGAAAATTGATATACTCACATTGGCATCGCAGTATATATTTGAAAACATAATGTTTGTAAGGAAAAATATTTCCTTATACAATAAAGTAAGCGATATGACCGATAAAAACTTACGTAATAAGAATGAATTATTTGCCCTGTTTTATAGGCTCAAAACAGTTAGTAAGACGTTCATGGGGAACTGTATACTTTTTTATAATAAATTGCCACGATCGGTCCTTGATATGCCAGAAAAAAAATTTAAAACTTATGTAAAGAAAGTACTTTGTGAGAAGGCTTATTATAGGACCGATGACTACCTTAAAGACAAAAAAGTCTGGCTTGAGCTTGGCGCGGGTCCCTCTTAAAGGTTTGTTATATAGTTACTCGCAAATGTTCATAATTTGGTACATTTTGTACAAACTAAATCTACAACTAGACATTATTTTAAAATTTTGACATTCTAAAAATTTAATTTTAATTATGATATGACATAACAAACAATGTACTCTCTGTCCATATTAACTTTAAGTATTAATTTATTTGTGAGTTGACTTCTTTGAAGAAAATGCTGCAGTGCAGTTTGTTACCGCTTTTCTTCTGCACTAGCGCTTTGGAAGCGGTAGTAAACTTAGCTGTAAGTAACCATTTGACGTTAACAATTGTGCAACAAAACAATGACGATTATTAAGAGATGTTATAAATATCCTATGATAATAAAGATATATTTGAAAAAAACCTATTGCGATCTTTTTCTGGACGTGTAGTTGGCTCAAACTAATAAATATTGATCTTTCATTATGAAGTTCGAACATTTTAGACTTCCCTCCAGAATTTTAGTCATTGCTCAGATTTCTTATTGAAAGCTAATACCTCTGGTTCATTGAACTAGTAGGCTTGATAAGTCTCAGTTTCAAAAATACAACGTAACTAATAGATTACGTGACATGACCTTTTTCAATTCTTTACAAAAACATGTTATATGTTACACAAAAAGTTAACATACTAGAGATACTTTTCATTACGTCATGGTTTTCATACTGTAACCTCTATATATTTTTAACTCTATCTGCATTGCATTTAGACATTACTACAAACCTAGCGGGAAAGAACGGACAACTTTTGAATCAATTTTGACAGATTTTGAAAAATAAAAACGTAGAGCCAAGCCTTAACACGGTCACAGAATTAATAATAGTATTACGTACAGAACGAAAATTCGCACCGTCCCCCGCGATCTGGCGTCCCCGCAACCCTTCCCCCGTTATTGGGCCGTATAAGCGCCTGTAAAACAGGGTTATTGATAGTCGCACGTTGACGTTACGCGAGTCTTTAGGATTATTGAATCATAATAGTGAGAAACTGCTCACATTATCATTTTTTATCCACGGAAAACAATAAAGAACGAAATTTTAATAGATTTCCGAGTTTTGAAAACAGGTAAGCAAAGCAACAAATTCTGTGGTGGCGACCCTGATTGTTTAACACACATTTGACGTGTGCACGGACGGATTGCTACGTTTGTAGTAGTACTAGGTAATACGCTGCTCTGTTTCTATGAGTGCTATACCCGTGACACGGTTTCAATGAGTTTCTCCAAAAACAGTAAATAGAAAGGATAACAAACAATTTCATCTTAATATAAGTGGAATTAAAGCCATCATCGCGACAGCTGACCTCCCCCTTTGTTTACGTTTACGTCAGAAGATGGCGGATAAGGCATAATACATCATTTTTATTATTTCTTTAGTAGTTGAGCAAACGGCGCGGAACAAGTGTATGTTTGGGAAGATTTACGAGAGTCGTGGGAGGGAACGGGTATTTAACATTTACAATATTTTAAAATGAATATAACTGTTGTTGTGGAGTGATGGCTCTGAAACGTGGTCCCTTACTATGGGTCTCATAAGAAAGCTCAAGGTCGCTCAACGGGCTATGGAGAGGACTATGCTCGGTGTTTCTCTACGTGATCGAATCAGAAATGAGGAGATTCGTAGAAGAACGAAGGTCACTGACATAGCCAAGCGGATTAGCTCATTAAAGTGGCAGTGGGTGGGGCACATAGCGCGAAGATCCGATGGCCGATGGGGCAGAAAGGTTCTCGAATGGCGGCCACGTACCGGCAAGCGCAGTGTAGGACACCCACCTGCTAGATGGTCAGACGACCTACGTAATGTTGCAGGAAGGCGCTGGATGCAGGCCGCTTCCGATCGGTCGTTTTGGAAATCCTTGGGGGAGGCCTATGTCCAGCAGTGGACTTCCTGTGGCTGATATGATGATGATGATGATAACTGTTGCTACGGAATAAACCTAAACATAAATAAAAATTAAAAATTTGGAAGGGACAATAAAAATCAGTTAAAAGTATGTCCCGTAGCAATAAGGATTACGACGCAAGGAGGAGTAGGATTAATAATTACTTTCTGATATTGGTGCAACGATCATGATTAATCATGAACTAAAAGTGGAACTGGCCTGACGGAGTGATGGCAGGCGGAGTAAGGCACTGACTGACTGATGGCCTAGAACGAAACGGGTCGTTCGCCTACGCGAAGGGGGTGCTCAGCAGTGAGCAGAAGAAGGGCTGGCATGATGATCGTGACGATTTACCATCATTGCAGCTTCTTCTTCTTATCGTATGTGCTAGTGACTAACACTAGTGTTAGAGTTTTTAAACCGCCTTAAAGGCCTCTGTCATGGTTTTTGGTAACGACCAATGTCAAAGACAATGACCGGGACCGACGGCTAAACGTGCCCTCCGAAGCACGGATCATCTTACTTATCAGACAATCAGGTGATCAGCCTGCAATGTCCTAACCAAACTAGGACAACAACACAAAGTCGTTGCCCCCGCCGGGAATCAAACCCGCGACCTCCGGGTATGAGCCGAACTCTCTAACCACTACACCACGGAGGCAGTTACATTCATGTCATTGCAGCTAAAATGCCACATCCATTCCCACATCATGCGAATCTCTCGCGTCCTTGCTCCCGCGTCCGTCTTCAACCAACTTCCTATAATTAATTACACTCATTATCATTATTGTTCCAAAGGCAGTTTTGCCTCGATAATGAATTGTTCTTCTTCATCATTAATTAGTTTATTATAATAAGAAGTTCGTTTGCAGATTAATCGAGTTTTATCTGATGGCCTACACTTCCCGCTTCGAGTCTTGAAATTCGCCAAGTTATATTAATTCGTCTCTTTGAAAACGTTTGTTTTGATAAATGGACTAAATAAGACGCAATTTGGGTTGAGTCAAAGTTATTAGAGTCACAGGTCAGAATTCTTGTCCAAGAAATCCTCTGTAGATTATTTTTTATTTATTTATATTATTTAAAAAAAATATTTAGAAGCTACAATAGAAAGACGCATTTTATCCTTGTCAACCTTTAGGAAAGGGTAGTAAATTTAAGATAAATAACGCAATATCCTAATAAAATACGGACTTTTTGATGACTTTTTATGAAATTATCATAAATAAACACACTATACAAGAAATACATTAAACATAATATATAAGAACTGCATATATAAAATAAAATAGGAAGAATTTGGATAAAACAACATTAAACTAAAAGCTATTCTATAAAATATTTTAATAAACTATTAATTAATTTTTATAAATTATTTTTAATTAGTTTTAGTTAGTTTTAATTTTAGGTTGTATTTATTTAGTTAATATAATATGACTTTCTATAAAATAAGACTATAACTAAAAATAAAAACATCAAATAGGAAGTAATATAATATACTGTAGACCCAAGATAATTTTAAAAAGATACTTTCAAACTTGCTTTTATACAAACATATATACATTTTTTTAATTATAAAATTTGGCCGAAATCTAGGTTGGTATAGGTTGACGTCCTTAAGCTGAAGGTTGGCAAGTTTCAGTCGTCTATTCAGCCGTGCGGTTTTCACAAGATGTTTATTGGCTACAGCTTGGTTTTACAGGTTGTCAACAAAAGCCCAGAAATTTAAAGATCCTAAAACATTATTTGAAAGGTAACCCGCTTATATAAATATATTAAGATAAGATATTTAAATGAGACCCTCTAACCTTTGTTGACTATGACTTTTCCTAGGAGAATAACAGCGCTTTACGAAAAAAGACAAATAAGTCATAAGCTAACCGAATAATGAATGGGAAAGACTTTGAATAATATAATTTACAGATTTTTTGGACTTTCTCCTAGTTTTCTGTTGATATAAAAAAAAAACAGCTTTTAAATCTAACTCTGCAATTAAGAAAATTTGTTTAATAACGAATTGTCCAATTTAATACTAAACAACAATTATATCCTACGAATTTCAACATCTGAAAACGTACTTGAAATTTGAGATAGTATCGAATGGTCTCAAAAGTAAACACAGATTGATTCGAATTACTGTTGGTTGTGATAACTAATATACCAAATATAACAACGACTTTTGACAACAATACTTAGTTATATTTGAAAACTCAAAACCTAAGGGAACATGGTAAATGCAATTGCGGAAACAAAAAATACAATACAATACAATACAATACCCTTTATTGCACAAAGTAAATAAATGCAGCACATAATTATCTTAAAAACTAGGAAATGAAATCAATAAAAATATTAAAAACAAATACACCTTTTTCATTTACTTTTTTTTCATATACTTAGTTGCCAGTTATTTTGAAAAGAAAGCAAAAAGTTGCTCCATCTCTAATCTAAACACTAGTTTTTAATAGTAAGTCATCTAAAATCCTCTTTGTCTCAAATCTCAAGTACGTCGTCATAGCAGGAAGTGTTCTAAAGGTTTACTCATTTCACTAAACCGTATTTATTCTACAAAATTTTCATATTAAAACCACCATTGTAGCCACTTTCTGGTAAAATTAATAATAACGAACATAAACTCATAAACATAGACACTCGAAAAGTTTTTAATCATCGAGTTATTTAATTTAACATCAAACAATTACGTTCAAAACAGTTTTATGTGGAAACAAAGCTATTAACAGACATTAAATTTAAACAAGTACACGATTAACTGTAATTTATGTAAATTACTAACAATGTGAGTTAAGTAGATTTACTTGTGAACATTCGTTTATAGCAAGGTGACGGTGTCCGTTGACCCACGAGATACGGTTTTGTTTTTAGATCGGTAGCACAATTGTCATTGATGTTTTGATGTCTGAAAGACTTCATGATTAATTTGACATATAAATTATAATAAAATAAAGAACTTAACGTTTGCCGTTTTATTTTCAGATTCCGTCCGTGATACTAAACAACTCTCCGCAAGAAACAAACATCGAAATATAAAATGTAATTTTTGGTCTCCCTTACAAGTTGAGCAAAGCCAAAAATATTTTTCTACATACATACATACTATCACGTCTTTATCCCTAATGGGGCAGACAGAGCATTTTGGGTCTTGTGGTTCTATACATAGCCCCTTCTAAATATTTTTCTATTTCGACAAATATTCCTTGTAAATTGTTGTTCAGTATCTATGTATGAATACTCTTGAAATAGTTTCAGTATATTTTGTTAGACGTTATATCATACTGTCCACATATCAGACATCAGTGTCATCACACATTATTCCATCATAAGGTCCTATGACGTTTATGGACGAGACATATTTAATCTTGTCACGCTCTATCCCTTCTTCTTCTTTTCCTGGTCATTAGTTCAAATTATAGACATAGAATTTTTTTTACTACGTAGGTTAAAATGACACTATATTTTTTTGAGACTCATCGCCACTCTTATATCTCTTTCCGACACTAAGTGGTTGCATTCTATGCCACGATTTGGGCTCTACACTACCAAAAGCCGTGGTCCCATGGAAACGTTTTTAATGAGACATTAACTTCCGTAATAAGATAGCCGTGAAATTAATATTCCACATGTGAAGACATAAGCAATTCTAATTATTTTTTCTTAACACCTCAAGGTGCTACTAAATTGTTAATAATGTAAATTAGACTGTTTTACACATTATGGATGGCTAAATTATGCATTTTAAGTACCACGTTAAGAAATATGTGATAAACATTTAAACCTACTTACTTTTTACTACGAATACTCTACTTTTCAAGAAATATCAGATTTTTTTAGTTATTAATTCTGAACTATATCAGTATTGCTGAGTAATTTTGATAAAATTTTATCGTTCTATAATCCGCTAGATGACAACTAGTCAAATCGACACTTTTTTCTAAACATCAAAACAAATATTTTTGAAGTCAAATAGCACTCTTAATATCAATTTTTCTGCATTAATGAATCTAAAATCATGTTGAAAATGAAAATAAATGACAGTATTTTTTGACTTTTTATTTTATGAACTGTACCTAATAATTTATTTTTTACCCAGTCATCTACCCCATTATATGATCAGCTTAGTCAAAAACAAAACGAACAAATCTGCCAAAAGTTGCCAAACCTCTACCATTTCGAGTAAACAATTGAACCAAACCTTACAGCGGCTACTTGATGAACTTTCTAATTAATAGAACAGATTTACAGCCATACACTGCACTATCTATGTATCAGAACTGACCCACCCCTTATAAATAATAGTGGTAAGGCACCCGTCCATACCACCCTGCCCCCTAAGGGTAACATCTACCCTGCGGATCCTATTTCCAAATTGCATTTCGAAACCAAATCTCGACTTTACAACTGGACACTTCATTTACAATTATGACCTCTAATTAGATGGGTTAAGGTTTATTTTGTGATGTTGTTATAAGATCTAAATTTAGAGCTTCTCTTGAGGTCATAACCTAAGAAGGGGGGTTTCTCGGCCTGTACAAGCACTAACTTGTATAATGAGATATGATAATAAACGCTCCAGTTGAATATTGATGCTGAGAGTTAGGATGCACTCGGCATGTTTATGATCGAAGTGGACTGTAATTAATAAATGTAATTAGAAATTATGAAGGTTTCTTATATAAACGACTTGTTAGCAAGCTGTCTACAGTGTTACGTATCTTGCCAGCTCATCTTTTGTTCATAAGCCAAAATAACTTTAAATAAGTTTTTTTTATTACATTTTTTGTACAAGCTTTTATTGTGAGGCCAAAGTACTTATTAAGACAAATGAAAAATCCCAAACTCGATGGAGTTGCGTCGTTTAATGACTGAGTTCCATCGACCACCTTCCGTCTCCGTGATCGACCCTAGACATCGTCCACAATAAAGTGCTTGTCAAGACAAATCAAAAGATTCCTACTCAGTGAGGTTATGTTGTTTTATAACTGAGTTCTGTTGAATATCTCCTGGCTCTATCATCAAAACAGCTCATTGACTTCATAATATTGTATTGTCAAATAAATCAAAATTTCTGCTAAATTGGTTAAGGATAATTGGTTGAATATTGAGTTGCAAGATTTGACCTAAACAAACAATTCATACACACATACATACATACAGATACATTGCAAGTTAAAAAATATCCGCGTCAAGAGAAAATCTGAAAAGTAATAGTCAATTGACAACGAGATTTTAGATAAAGAAAGTTAGTAGCATAACTTATAAATAAGTGCGTGGCCTTCCTTGCAATAGCAAATTTTAAGCTCGCTCAAAAGCAAATTCGGCGACCTAAGGCGATTACGCGTGTTACGAGGCTGCACTGTACGCAAGTAATCTCAATTTGTATAGGACAACATACTGATACCGCGTATCCGCGCGTTGGTTTTTGTATGGCGGCCCCGCACTACGCAGCAGCGGGGCATGTTGCAGTGTGTTGATCGCCTAAGTCGATGACTTTTATTTTTATTTTAGGACCTGCTTATTACTTCTGATAGGGAATTGCTGAATATTCCTGCAGTAGCAGTAATCTTCTTTCCTTCTTTTTAACAAACAACACCAACTAACAACCCTAAGGGCCTACAAGGCACAACTTGTTTTATCGAAAAAGGTCTCAAGTGCATCATTTTCTTTGTTCTCTGACGTCATTAACAAATGAATTCTCCATGAAACAGGTTCTGACTCACGCTGACATTATGCCACAATTATCTTCGCCGCGCCTTCAGTACTTATGCCAATTAATTGTTATGTCTGCTTAGGACAGTATAGGCAACAATTGCAGATAAATCGGTTATCACGTGAAATACTAAATGGTCAACGGTTATACCGTGTTATAACGGTTATGCATGTTAAGAGTGGCCGAGAATTTTAGAGAATTTTAGAAATGGATAGGGAGAAAACAGGGCAACAGACTCATACTTCCATTGGTGACCACAATAAAGCATTTCGTTTCGACTTGCTTTATTATGGTCAGCGATGGAAGTAATAATAGTAGTTGTTTTATACCTCCATTGTAATATCAAACACACATGTTTAGTTACATGTGTGCAGAACTTTCTTACTTACTGCGCCGACTGTAGTGGATCTTGACCTTCGACAAAGACGCCACTGTTTCCTAATATGCGCCACCTGCAGATCTCCTAGAAAAACTTCGACGTTTTTACACAAAACACGCACTTTTCACAGTTGTACGTACGTAAAGAAGATGTTAATAAACTTATACGTAGGCAGACTAATCTCGGAAAAGTATCTCTTTCAGTCAACCTTTGGCGGTCGTTAGTAGATTAAACTATGTAAGGTCTAAAGGCAATTTACATAGGTTATCTACTGAATACACAAGGACAGATAATAATTAAAAATCCACACCTGCCTCCAAAGCATGATACCGAAAATAACGTATGAATAATTTAACGTGCGATAAAGTAACACTGTTTCACTTTATATTATTACGTAGAGTGAAATCTTCAGTCGATAGCGTTCGATTAACGTCGTCGCCAGTGCCATGCTGCCCGGACTGAAATTGGTTCTGAGGTTCACCTCATACATACATTATACCTCCTTCAGGAGGTAGGGTAGAACAACATGGTTTATCTTCTGTATTTCACATACTATAATCAAAACAATAGTGCGATGGTTAGTGCAATTAACACTTTTATGGCGGCGCCTAAACACGCCTGTCTACATGTCCATATACTGCGACCCAGCTTCTACGAAGATGACAATGATTCATCTCAAGTGAATTATCTGTACAACTGATTGTTTCTTCTTATTTGGATGACTTAGGACTTAGAGTTTAGTACGTCATCATTGTCATTTCATTCGTAGCAAATTTTCTAATAGCTAAAAGAAGTGTCGGACGTCCTGCAATGAGATGGTTTGACGATGTAGTCAAAGTCGCGGTCGCACCTGGATGAGAGCAGCACAGGACCGAGGTTGGTAGCGTGGACGAAGGCCTATGCACAGCAGAGGACCGAAGTAGGATGACATGATGAAATATTCTCATTGCAAGAAACTGCAAGAGATTCGCCTATGCTGGTATGGTTACGTCTTGCGGAAACCGGCAAGTTACATGGGGAGCAAATGTATAGTCATGCCGCCTTTGCTGGGGCACAGCACACGTAGTAGACCTAAGAAATGCTGGCTTGACGTCATCAAGACAGATATGCGTGCCAATCGTCTTACAACCGAGGATTCTTAAGACTGTTCTCCCTGTACGATCCAAACTCGCTCATTTCGGCTGCACGCGGGAATCTACACTAATATTATAAAGAGGAAAGATTTGTTTGTTTGATTGTATTGAATAGGCTCCGAAACTACTGGATCGATTTTAAAAATTCTTTCACTGTTGGATAGGTATGTTATCCCTGAGTGACATAGGCTATGTATGTACCACGGGCGAAGCCGGGATGGACTGCTAGTATACTATAAAGTCGAGTGTTTTTATGTATGCTCACCGACTATTTCAAGACGCCTGTATCGACATGGAAAATTATTTATTTGAACAAGCATACTTTTCAGATGGTTCCATAGAAATTTTATCAAAATCGGATGTATAGGGGGTCAGTCGGTTTTTCATCATCATTTCAGCCGTATAAGTCGGTTTTTAGTTTAAACAATTATTTAATTACTAAAATTCATAAATGAAATAATAATTGGTAAAATTACGATACTAGGCGGTTTAGTTAAGTTACTGATTGGTGACGGTCATGAAATTGTATGTACTTCGTACAAGTGACGACAAAATTTCGTTCAGAAAAAAAGGTTTTTTTTTTTTGATAGAGTTCAAATTTCGTATACCAATTGTTTTTTCGAAAAATGACAAGCAAAATTTTCATTATTTGAAAAGTTACAGAAAACTACACATCAGTAGGTTCGAGTTAGACTACTTTCTTGTGTATTCCTATAGCATTTAATAAAGCGGATATACTGTATGTCATCCAAATGTCAAAAACAAGTAACATGAACATTATGACAAGTTTTTGCAGCGTCTGATCCGAACAATTAAGCGATAGCATTTGTAGCTGCTTTGAGACGGACGCTCGTAAAATCTGCATAAGAAGCAACTTGGTACCGAGTCTGCGGCTGACGCATCCACAGTGGAGCAAGAAATTATATTATAATGTACAGGGTTACTTTTAAATAAATAAATAAATAAAATACAATAAATTTATTTTAGGTGACAAAGACCCATATTAACCAATACACCATGTCAGGCGCTCTTACAATCTATTATTACAATAAAAAATTAAACACAATTAATTACAATAAACGTCAAAACGTAAATTATAATTATATTAAATTAATAATTAAAATTTAATTACTTAAAAAGAAACTAAAATTAAAGCTTCCTCTCGAACTGGCGACATGGAACGTGCCTGTCACAGCAGTGACGCATGTAGGGGCAATCCAGTCTTCCAGCGATCATTGCTAATTATTTAAACATCAGCAAAATTAAAACAAGTTTAGTCAGTTATAGTTACTAAATTATTTTAAAGACGAAAAAAATCGGTTTCCCGTACAAATGAGCGTTCAGCCATGTGAAAATTTTATGGGAAAACAAATTTTTTTATTAGCTTCTTCATGGCTTCATCTAGTGCATAAGAAACAAATCGATATGAAGAGAAGCGATTGAGTGCATCAAGTAATCTAAAAATGTATATTTCTATTGTATTGTTTTGTAAATTCTTTATTGTACATAAAAAGCCACAATTTAAATACAGATGAAACACAATAGTATTTACAATTTTAATTGTAGAATTTACAATATAATACAATGTCTTTGTCTTTATTAAAAAACATAGCTCAAAACTGTTTTGAGCAACATTATTTGTTGTTTTAGCGGAAACAGAAATACATCATATTAAAATTTCAAGTATATAGCTATTCAGGGTTCATGAGATACAGCCTGGTGACAGACAGACAGACATATTAAAATTAAAATTTTTATTAATCTTCATAATAGAGATACATAATCACGTCTTTATCTCTAACGAGGTAGACAGAGCCTGGGCTATTAGACCCAAAACTAATATTCTAACTAATACATATTAATGTTATCCCGGAACTAATCGCTATTTGGCTTGGCTGAATTCCGTTCCTTAAAAGGTATTGGACACAAAGTTCGGTTGTATTATAGTATTGTGATATAATATAATATCAATTTTCTTATTGCACCAACTTAGTATGGCAACAATCAAAGGTAAATTTAAAATATAGTCGATACAAAGGCGGTCTTATCACTAAAGCAATTTTTTCCAGCCAACCTTTGGGTAAAATAGACCATAGAAGATGTGAGGGAGTTGCTCAGACCAACTCTGAGGGGAGTTGGCGCAGTTAAAAAATGTATTACAGTGTAGAAGATTATAAGTAAACAATGAAATAATAGGAGTACATATATCAAAAAACAATATATAATGACACTAATTAGCTGAGAGCATGATGTTATTTATTTATACACGGTGATTTTTCATTGATTTTGAAGCCGAAAGCCATTCATAAGGGTTGTGACCTTAATTAGTAGTCAAAATAAATATTCAGAACAAAAAATGTTGACTAGAAGTCGAAAGTAAAATCGTAAGATCAATTAGTAGGTACCGCTGCTTGACGCCGCCATGCGACATCGGCCTATTCAGCCGGCCGCAGTGCCCGCAGATCACCGAGGTCACGTGGCAGTTTTGGACGGGCGTAACTACGTAATCTCGATCGAAAATCATTTTCGTAACTTTTATCTTATGTCTTACGGAAATTTGAATTACGTATATTGATAGAGGATTTTTTTCCAAAAGCAAATAAAAGGCATCGTGAATAAGACAGATGCGGAGATGCGAAATTTTGACCTTTTCTGTGTGCCATTCTTTTAATAAAAAAAAAAGGTTGTTTGTAAAGTAGGTTTACGATCGAGATGTTTACGTGATAACGTCTTCTGGCAGCGCTCGAGATGAGACGGGAGATCGGTCCGTCTCTCTCTCGTTATACCTGCGATCGCGCTCGTGAGGTTTTGGTGTGACACAAGTTTCTGAACATGTCACCCGACTAAAACGATTTTAAAGACGTTATCACGTCAAAATAAACGTAAGTAGAGAGTGACATTATTAGAATAAGTTAATGGGTTACTCACGTATAGAGTCAGCTGCTAGCTGACTTGTTTCGACGTCATCCGGAGGTCTCATCAGGGCGAATGTGACTAAACATGTCGGCCAGTAGCTGAATCTATACGTGAGTACTGAGTAGCCCGTTATCTCGTTCTAATAATATTCCTGTGGGTCCTGAAAAACAAAACGTCTATATACGCCACTTTCACAGGTATGGCACTTCATAAAAACTACAAACGAAACAATATATCTATGCACACGTCAAAATGTGTGAGTTAAACAATCAGAGTCGCCGCTACAGAATTTGTTGCTATGCATCACTCGAAAATCTATAAAATTTTCGTTCTTTATTGTTTTTCGTGGATAAACAATGACTTATCGCACCATTATGATTCAATAATCCCAAGTGACTCGCGTAACGTCAACGTGCGACTAACAACAACCTGTTTTACGGGCGCTTACAAGGCCCAAAAACGTGGGACGGGTTGCGGAAACACCAGATCGCGGGGGACGGTGCGGGTTTCCGTTTTGCATGTAATATTGTTATTAATTCTGTGCCACTGTAGACGAGCTGCTGGCTTGTGCACTCATTGCGCAGCAGATCATTGTTTCAAGTCCACACAATAGGACACAAGTTCATGCCCGCGAGCGTTTTCCATTGCAGCTTATATCTTACATGACTTGTGTCCAAAAATAAAGTAGTTTTTTTTTACACAAACACAGATGAAGTTAAATTGGCAGTGGGAGGGCTACATAAAACCGATGATGGTCGATGGGACAAAACGGCAGAAGCCAAATGGTTTGCAGAAAAGTAGCATAGCGCCACTCCAAGTCCTTTCGTGGAGGTCGTAAAAGGCGACTTAGTAAATACAAGCTCAACAAAGCTTATACACATCTATGAGACCTCTCCAACCCGTCTGGCATGCGAGGAGAGTGTAGTCAAGTCCTCTGGCTGCTCTGGCCAAGTATGGCTCTAGTAGTAGTACAAAAAAGGGATGTGCTCCTGCAGTGGAGACCAAAAAGACTAAATGATGATGATGATTTTTTATGAAGGGTTCCCTTCCGTATATCCAAGTGAATAACCAGTATTCGATGGGTCTATAATTGTGCTATTTCACATAATAACACTTCATGAAACGTCAGGGCAAAGCGCTAGTTAGTCGCCAGTGGAGAAGCGCAAACTATTCGTAGTGATGCGCTATTTGGCGACAGTAAGTAATTTACAACTACATTGTCGCGAGAGTAATGTTCGGTCACAAAATAAAAAATTACAGAAGGGTATTGTCACCTTTTATTGCTCCTACAAAATTAGATCAGTCTACAGTCTAAAATGCACATTTGCGGTTGGAGAAGCTAGCTGATTATTCTTTAAAAATATATAAGATCTAACAAAATATACTGAAACTTTTTCAAAGGTAAATTCAGTTTATGACTTTGAACGACTTCCTAGAAACATAATCAGGTATATCAAAATATAAAAAGTAATTTTTGCCTCCCTATACAAGTTGACCGATCAGCTGATTCGAGTTTTTATGTAAAGCCAAATTTTTTTTTTCATATTTTGACACATGTTTTTTGGGGGAAATGGTTTACTATCACGGACTTATTTTCCCTTAAAATATTTTCAGTATATTTTGTTAGACTGAGGTTTAACAAAATGTACTGAAACATATATTTCTCTATGAGTATAAAGACTGCCACAGTCAAATGAAAGATTTCTTCAGGATAATACTAAGTGACGTGCGAACGACATGCTCGTTCTGGCTTGAAACATTTATAGGCTACAGTAACTACTTACCATCAGGGGACCGTAAGCTATTTGCTTCATAAGATGTTAAAAATCTTTATGTAAGTATTATGTGTCTACATCCATATACACATAATTTTCCAAACTTGAACTTTTGTTAATTATACTTCCATCCTTAGATCTAGTAGTTAAAAATCATCATCATTTCAGCCGCATAGCGTCCAGTAGTGGACGCTACGCGGCTAAAATGATTTTTCTCCAAAAGATTTCAAAATGACCGATCAAGAGCGGCCTGCAAACCGGGCTTTCCAGTGGTCTGGTCAGGTCATCTGACCACCTTGAAGGTGGGTGCTCTACTCTTCGCTTGCTAGTACCCAGTCGCCATTAGCAAACCTTTTTTTTTACTTAAAAATAAAGCTTTCAAAGTGCCCAATTTAGGTATTGTGGGACAGTGCTTTTAGTTTTCTAACCCTAGATATAGTTCTTCAGTAGGTTTTTGGAAGTGATTATGGAATACAACACATTACATGTGTTGTATCTATTACCAGTTTTAATTTGTGATTCGTTTTATTACGCGTTTCGCTTTTAATTAGGAATAGTGATGTCTTGTAAGTATGGTCCGCTGTAAATGTTATTGTTGTAGGTGAGTTATCACCAATCCGAAGGACGATGAATCTTATGTCTCCTTACTTAGTACTATCAAAGATAAAAGAATACTTTACCAACTACTACTTAGTCTAAAATCAAGACTCTCGGCTCAAGAGTCTTTTTTTCCTCTCCTTATCTTACTTTACGTGGGGTCAGAACTGCATGTAAGTGTTTTTTATCTAAAATCGAGACTTATCTATAGTACAGTCTACGACAATCGTACAATTTCTTTCCAGTCGTACAATGTACAACAGACAATTAATAAGTTAATAAATTGATGAAATCAAACTTCAAGACAAATTTCATAATGACTTTATTTCCATGTCTAATGTCTAATGTCTACAGAACTTGTTAGCCTTTAAGATCTCAATACTTTTATCGGATATTGAACTTGGCTCCTATTTTCACATTTTTGTTTTTAGTAGTAATTACATATACTTATACATTATATATATATATAATTTACATACACACAAAGGACGTTATCCGTCTTATTGTAAAACGCAGACTAACTTTTTTACTAGGTTTAAATGGTTATCCGACCAAATTAAGTTGATATCTAGTAATATGCCATTGTTTCATCAGAAAATGTCAACATGATTGGTCGGATAATTGTTTAAATCTAGTTACAATGTGCTTTTTATAATAAGAAGTTAAGTAGTAGGTAGTAAGAGTCTAAACATACTTGCTACGTACTTGTTTTCGCAAAGTCCATCACACAGAAGCAAAATGCGAACTTTACGAACTTAACAAAGCCCGTACCGTGCCTTATAAAATAATTTTACAACGAGTGTTACAAGTTCTCAACACTAAAGAAAGATCGGAAGGTGGCAGGGACAGGAGCGTGAAATATGGGACCACCGGCCTTACGACGCCCGGGCCGCCCGTTCCAAAGGACAACAAAGAGCCGTTGAGGTGTGACAAGTGAGAATTTTGGTGTGACAATGTTTGTAGGCAATCATGACTTACACTTTGTTATGGTTCTGAATTTTCATCTTTGCTATCCTTTTTTTTTAGTTCAATTCAAATATATCTTTCTTATTATCATAGTATATTTATAATATCTCTTAATAATCTTCATTGTTTTATAGCATACTTGTTGACGTCAAATGGTTATTTACAGCTAAGTTGACTACTCTCTTTTCTCGCTTCGCTTTTCTCAGAGTTGTAAATTTTTATTAAGTCTTGTATTTTCGATACTAGTTATTGGAAGATCATAAGGAGGACATGTTATATTGTAAGATAAAAGACCACCATGAGCAGCCCTACGGTGTACTGACTGACTTCGTGGGAACATGTACGTCTTGTACATACAAGAGAGTATTTAAGTGGGAGAGCAATTTTAAAGTTAAGGTTTTACCTCGCTCTCTTACTTTTATAACAAAGACAGTTATGGTAATCTCAGCATTTTACGTCATTTTCCGAATGTAAGTAAAAAGTTTCGAATCAGAAGAGAATATTGTAACGTTCTATGTTATGGCCGATTAAATTTTCCGAGACAACACTTTTTTAGTGCCGTGAAATGTATTAAATAAATATTAATCAAACGTTGTATCAACTCTGTATAGTTAAAGTTTCTCTTAACTTCTTTTTGCCTCACCACGTAACCGAGTAGCGATGTTCTGTATGTCTGTCCGTCCACTAACGTCCGTGGCGGTATCTACAGGCCACTGTACATGTGTTCGTGGCTGTCTTTTGTTTTGCGACCTTCACCTTTCCTGACCGCGTTTACTTTTGTTTTAGCCCAGTTTTCAACGGTTTCGGATTCGTGAGGATTTGTGGATTGTTGTCTTTTGTAAGGAATATTTTGAGACGGATTTATTCATGTTCTTTGTTGTCTTGAAACTTATAGCAGTATTACATACGAGTATAATAAACAAGCTCCTTCTTCTCCCGTACACATCGTTAGAGCAAATAGAATGGGCAAGAAATTGATTCAGTAATTTAAGAATTTCATACACATAGGCATACAGGACTGCGCTTTTATGAAGTGTCTTACCTGGGGGGTTACTCTATAAAATAAAACGACAGTCGTCCGATAGTAACATCCTATTTTTACATTAACCTAAATAAGACTTTATCATCATTCATCATACATTAATGCTCAATGTTGATTGACACTGTAACGCGGATACGCAGGTGTGCATGTCTCCGGCGGAAAAGTGTCGAATATTAAATGTTGACTATTCTAGATCTTTAATGTAAAGCAGCCTTCAAATACATATCCAACATCACGCTAAAAGAGTCTTGCCGGGTGACCCTTGGTTCCATCCGCCTGTAGGGGATAAAAATCATTTCTTTATCTCCTTAAAGAAGTGATTTTTATGTCTATCCATGTACTTAATTGTCGTGTACTGGGACAATTAGACTGTTTATTTATCTCCACTTTCCAATAAATTTAATTGGGTGATCTGTCCTTAACATCTGCATAAATTTTCGATGTAGGTAGGTTTTACATTAAAACTACAAGATTTATAAAGTAAAATAAAAAGTAATAAATATATAAGTACGGAAAAATTCCCTATACATATATTTATGATAATGTAACCATCAATCAAAAAACTATATTATGAAGCCAGTCTTACAAACAATAAGTACAAGAAAATCGCATTTCAAAATGGTCTTACGTTACAATTTGCACTAAATTTATCATACAATAACGTTTGTATCTGAAAATTATTATTCAAATCAAGCGGCATTAATCAATGCGTCGATAAAAGAAAATGCGAGCGGCGATCCTCCTGAGCAAGCTAGTGCTGGGGTATTTGGATATCGATAGAAAAAAAGTTTTTGTATTTATTACTTTATGAATTTGGTATATAAAAATCGAATTGCAGCACATCTTAACTTATTAAATACTTCGCACTCCTTCTCTTTTTGGTTGCCTGTAAGAAAGTATTTTGCAAATGAGGCCGCCTTTGTTCCTCATTATTATGTGGTCCTTATTTTATAAATATTCCGAAATTGTAAATGTTTTTGTATTGTGTTGTAAATCTCGAGGATCTTCTCTCTTATTCCCGTTATCTCTCGCATTTTGCGTCTCAGCTTGATATAATAAGTTAAGATGTACCAAAACCTGAAAGATGTACCTTATTTTTAAAAAATTAAATGTCACCAACATGTTTTGTAATATCACTTTTACATGACTTATCAATTGTACAATCATACAAAGTTTATAATGGTCATAATTTTAATACTTAGATAACTTATATTTTAAAGCACATGATGAGCAAAAATATGCTTACAACTTCAAGAATAATTTTATAAATTTAACTTTAGTGGTAGTAAATTTACTCAAACTTCTTGTAGAGGAAGTCGCAAAATACTGAAAAATAAGCTTGGAAAATCCAAAAACAAACGCATCATAACGCTCATTCAAAAAAAATTTACTTGCCATTGAGCTTGCGAGCAATTTGATAATACACAGAACCAACGTGTGACCTGCACGCGGTGACCAAAAAATAGACTCAGAGGTCACCATTCAAAGCACAAAAAACACAAAATTAATAATAATATATAGGCATATTTTATCGATAACTGAACAAACTCACATCCCTAAATTCCAGACAAGACAGAAGTTGCGTGAACGTCGCGAATGTGTGCGTGCTGCGGAGATAATGAAGTATCTGCACTAATATATTATAAAGTTCATTATAAACAATTATTTATTGTTAGCGCATGTTTATTAATAAGCCAGTCGATAGCCAGCTACTGTGCTTGTGTTGGTGAGATAGGGCTGCCTGGTGATTATTTATCAGAGCTTTAAGCTGGGCGAATTATGGCGGGGAAAGGACACTAAAAGTTGAAAGTGTAAATAAGCAAATATACAAACACAGTGCCAAAACTAAGTAAGTATAAGTAGATACAATAGGTATGTAAACTGGGTCAAAAATATATTATTTATTTAGTCTGTCAACTA
This sequence comes from Acrobasis consociella, assembly GCA_963555685.1. NCBI lineage: Eukaryota > Metazoa > Arthropoda > Insecta > Lepidoptera > Pyralidae > Acrobasis > Acrobasis consociella. Next base: position 6,012,557 of record OY743118.1, read on the forward strand.
GATTATCCAAAAATAAAGGTCCCATATTTTTTTCATTTTGCAAAGTAGTGAAAATTCAGGCAGATACAGCGCTTCAAAGTTTCGGAGTGGGGGTGATTTACGTCACCGTTGGTTAAAAATCGTAGCCAATCGTGGCGTCACGCATAATTTAAATGCCCCGTATTTGCACAAATTACAAATTACTCACGCATTCAAAAAGATACCCGTTGTTACTTCCCTCAAAATTAAAAAAATAACTACAGCAGCCCTATTGACTGAGCCCTTTACCTGTCAATGCAGAATATGAAGCAAGCACAAAGCCGTCGGGTTAGATTGTGCACCGAGATTGCACTGAATTGAAACAAAACCAAAAAGCCCCTTTGTAGTTTTATTTGAACTAGTAGAAATATTTTTATTTTTACTATTAGTTTGCTCCAATTTGCTTTGTAGTTGGTGAAAGTATATTTGTTTTAGCCCATCATTACTTTAGCCTCATAGTTACTTTAGCCTCATAGTAACTTCAGCTTCATAGTTACCTTAGCCTCATAGTTATTTTAGCCTCAAAGTAACTTTAGCCTCACGTTTACTTTAGCCTCATAGTAACTTCAGCCTCTACTTTAGCCTTATAGTTACTTTAGCCTCGCAATAACTTAAGCCACATAGTTGCTTTAAGAGCTATGTAGAATATACCAGTTTCTTCTATCCTCAAAATTAAAAAAATAACTATAGCAGCCCTATTGACTGAGCCCTTTAACTGTCAATGCAGAATATGAAGCAAGCACAAAGCCGTCGGGTTAGATTGTGCGCCGAGATTGCACTGAAACGAAACAAAACCAAAAAGCCCCTTTGTAGTTTTATTTGAACTAGTACAAATATTTTTATTTTTACTATTAGTTTGCTCCAATTTGCTTTGTAGTTGATGAAAATAGCATTAGTAAAAAACGTATAGAATGGCTGTTTTATTAGCACATTTTGAAATCTTAAAGTTGTTCATGTTATTGTTTGAACAATTCATTTGATGTGATCTAAACATAATAAAGGTCAAAATCTGATAAGTAGGTTTCTCTATCATTATGATCATCATCACGTCTTTTTATCTCCACTGCAGGAGCACGACCCTCTCTGTACTACCAGAGCCAATATAGTTGGCCAGAGCAGCCGGAGAGGACTTGACCTACACTCTCCTGACGTGTTGGAGAGGTCTCATTGATGTCTATAAGCTTTGTTTAGCTTGTATTTCCTAAGTCGCCTTCTACGACATCCACGGTCTCTCTCACATTTCTATAAAAAGAAGGTATTTTGGCCAAGGGCACAAATAAATAAATATATAGGGTCAAATTACACTTAGCTAGCCCCAAAGAAAGTTTGAGACTTGTGTTATGGGGTACTAACTCTTTGTTACTATATTTTATACCAATCAAAATAAACATCCAATACCCAGGACAATTTGAAAAATGCCATTTTACCACGGTGCCCTGACTTATAAATAGAAAAATCAGTATTACATATAAACTCAGTAACCGTGACTTGGCACGTTTTGACAACATAAGTTAGTAATTACGTATATATCACCGCGTCGATTATATAGTGAACTTGAAAATGTCAAAGTAAAATAATCAAAAAATTACAAATGAAAATAAGCGTAATTTAGTCAAAAAGTGCGCCCCTAATCCAACCTGACGCAAAAGTGCCCATAACAACTGCAGCATTCTCCCGCTGTATCGCGAGAGATATGCGTTGCGTCAGGTATGAGTCGGCGCAAGGGTCAGCACCACTACTCCTTAAGCGCCCTCCCAGCTGCCGCACAAACACCTTCGCTTCCGCACCCCAAGCTCCGCTTAAATCAAACGACAGTACTTACAAACGATAGTTCTTCATAAATGGAGTATTCCCTCATATAGTTGGATTTAAAATTTCAAAAATAAAATCAAATTTAACAGTTTAACTACCCCATGAGTCATATATGATTACTATTGTTCTTTATTTACAAAGAGAGCGAAACAATGCAGTAAAAAGTATAAAACACTATCATAATATGTCGTCAAAATAGGGCTGCGCCATCCATTTATCCTGGGAGTGTGTTCCAAAAGCGTTCGACAAAAAGCGACTAAAAAAGCGCCACCCCTAGGCTCGGCAAAAAAAGAAAACCAGACTGTTCGTAATTTAAACGTCGTTCTAGTTGTCGATAACCGATGGCTCAGCATTTATTTTTAAATACTTATGTGGGATTGTCTTTTTAATAATGACTTTTAATTATTATATAAAAATTAAACGGTAATATAAAAGTTAAGTTGAAAAGTGGATTTTTTAAACATCTGCTTAGTGCGTTTAAATTATTATCTATTAGTTACTTACTATTTTATTATAATTTTTCAATAAAAAGCCGACTTCTTCTTCAAAATACTCAACCGATTTGGATAAAAAATATATAGGAGCATGACATGATATACAAACGTCATGGTCATATTGCTTTTGAAAATTTTGACTAACTGTCATTGACGGCTGTGGCGTAGTAGGCATAGATTTAAAGAAAATGCACTATTTCTCTGGCTCTTTAGTAGTAGGTAAGCTATTTTATGCCTGAATTTCAGCCACTTTTAAATGACACCCACTAGAAGGTCACTGGAAGGCGCTGGATGCAGGCCGCTGTAGATCGGTTATTTTGGAAATCCTTGGAAGAGCAGCCTGAATAAAAAATTTAAGTACTCATAAGTAATTAAATTTTTTATTCAGGCTGTCATCATCAAGAATAGTTTTCTTGTTTTTAAAATTACACTATCACACTAATATTATTAAGTCGAAAGTTTGTTCACAAATATGATAAAATTTAGTATGCAGGAAGCTGACACCCTAGATTAACACATAGGCTACTTTAGGCGCGGGTAACACCGCGAGGCGCAGCTAGCTAATTAAAAAAAACAATCACTAACCCACACGATAAGAAGAAAAAGAAAACAGTTGTTTACCGCTATATATATGTATTGTACCAGCTATTTATTTTTAACTACAATTTTAAACGCCACTTGCCATAATTTCCTCCCAGAAGCTGAAACAAGTAATAAACAATTTTAACGGCCTCATTAAAAATGCCATAAGTACATCTAATCCATAAATTCACTTTAATACATTGTGGTGCATTAAATCATGTTTTATACTTTAATGAACTTGTGATTTTTTTTTCTCTTACGTACTCCTTTATTAATACTTTTTGGTAGGTTCTTGTTGACCAAAGAAAAGCTTCCTTCGAACAAGATGGACAGACGATCTAGGGGCATATGATATACATACATTATTACGTTTTTATCCCTAATGCGATAGACAGATCCTTGGGTCGTACGACCCAAAGGCCACACTTAGCGTTATGGTCGGCGTAAAGATGACACAAGTAACTTAATCAAAATAATTGCCGTGTGGTTTCCGGCCGAGTAGAATAGGGTCACTCCAAATCCCTCCGTGGATGTCAAAGAAAGAAGGCGACTCAGGAAATACAATCTAAACAAAGCTATAAACATCAACGAGACCTCTCCAACCCGACTAACCAGCGCGGAGAGTATAGGGCAAAGTCCTCTGGCTGCTCTGGCCAAGTATGGCTCTGGTAGAGGGTCGTGCTCCTGCAGTGGAGACAAAGACCTGGTGATGATTTAAGCCGCCTTCTACGACATCCACGGGAAGACTTGGAGTGGTCCTATTCTACTCTGCCGGAAACCACACGGCTAAAATATAATGCTACTAGTTAAACATGTCGGCAGTATAATACGACTGTGCGTTACGAGTTAGCAACCATAGAGGTCACAGCAGTTCCTCTGCGCGACCTTCAGTCAGCTGGTGCAGCGACAGACAAATATCCTCCGTCCTTGTCTGGCAGATCTAGCCAGGATTAAGTCTAGAACCGTTTGGTGATAACAAGGCCAAATCACTAATTGGCCTTGTTAGGACTTGGTACGACAAATCAAATCATTTTCTATGCTGGTCTGAGTGAAAGAAAAACTTTAGAACGTACCAGTTGCTTCTCTTCCAGATTATTAAACCCGATCGAGGATTTAATAATCTGCGCTGGGTTTCTTCCGGCGTAATCTTCCTTCCCAGCAGTGGTCGTTCCAAAATGCTAGTAGTTTTTGGTTTTGCACTAAAATAATATTTAAAAATTACTTTCAATAAGAGATAAATTTATCCTATATTGAATAAAAAATGTTAAATTTGGCTTATGAAACGGGCGAAAGTGCGACGGCTAGCAACACATCACTATTTTGATACAAATCAAATCAAATCGCGTTAAAAATGGCAATAAGGTTTTGCAACCCTGGTAACTGTCAGACGCTTTTGCAAGTTTTCGGTTTTATCTTTTTCTTTAGAGTTTTTCTTCTTTGGTACAAACAAATGTACGTTTTGGTCATCGGATAAGATTCTGTGCTGTGATGATTAAAACTGACGTCTGCCAGATGTTTACGTTTTGTTCAGTGGTTTTGCTTCGCTCGGCAGTCTCATTAACGCTCATGTTGTGTGGTTATCAGTTATCTTTTTCTCTAGACAATTGGATATAAGCATACAAAAATATGACAAAATGTTTTGAGAAAAGCCATACGTTCCGTTGTTCCATCTTGGCGGGAACGCTATCGTGCTCCAGATCTTAGGTGGTTTTCGTGGATTAGGAGGCTATAGTCATCTCCGCGCAAAGAGGGAACAATTTTATGCACAATGACACGTCCGAAACAGAACTACACCCACAGCCTCCCCATACATAATGTATGAAACTTAAAGAAATGCAACGAAATGATAAAATGATCGCTCCATTGTAGATAAACGGGCCATTTCCACTGGTACAATTGAATGATGACTAGCTATTGTGCTATGTTTAGAGATCCTGCGTATAATGCCGGGATAGGTGCTGGACTATTTTGTCCACTTATGCTTCGTATTATTCAGCTTTATTGGGTCAGGTTGCGAATGCTGATATGATAAATGGGAGATTAGCTCTGATTTGTGCGGAAGATTTTGGCAAATTGATCGTATCTATCTGCTTAGACGTAATTTATTCGCCTATAGATAAAAGCGGTTAAAAAAACAAAGTTTCTTGTTCAGGCAAGTTTCATGCGAGTTTCTCGAACGGACACATTAATTTCTCTAGTGAGGGTAATATATAAGATATATGTGTAAAATCGGAACGTGCAGTTAAGACTGTTCAGTCAATCTTAAGCTTTTAAAACTTCGATTAGATGCTTAGTTCCGTCATGGACTTTGAGATTAGCTCCTAAGTATTTTAAATAACTAGAAACATACTTAATTATATTGTTTCCTGAAATAAAACATAAAGTAAAAATGTTATGATATAAACTGTTGAAAACTTATCGTCAAGACAATTACAGAAGTTCATTTTTTTTAATTTACATACAAATCCTTATGAAAAGTATCGATTCAATACTATCATGAATTTGATGAATTGTAACAATTTGTGATTTATAATCTGCAGTCAGTATCCGGCAACTTTGAAATGTGTACTTGTTGTTTTTTTTGTCAAGTTTTACTAATAATATTATATCTAACGAAGAGTGTTATATCTAGCTGGATATTTGTAAAAAAAAGTTGCGTATCAAACACACGCGACCTATTTGGACCCGATAAATAAAGGCTCAGCTGAATTATCACACAAAAATAAATAAAAAGGTGCTCATCAATCATTAGCATTACTGGAACCACATATCATGCGATACACAGGAGTACAAAACATTTTTAATTGAGCATTTTTATCGCGCCTATCATTTCGCTTTCCAAATAAGCTCATTTATAACGCGGGGGCTGAACAAAAACAAAAATTTGAATAAGGAGGGCATTATTTATCGCCGCCCCAATGAAGGCCGTTAATGTGATTTTTTAATAAAAAAAAATATACACGAGCGCCAAACGAGGATCATGTATCATCGCTTTTTCGGACAGTCATTGTCCGTTTTTTTATTTGCACATAGGGAAACAAAGTATACATCAATTTAATTACGCCGTAAATTCTTCGGCGCTCGGTGCTAAATAGTTTGAGCTAATTCCTTGTTTGTTTTGTTTTCGATTTTCGGAAAGTGAAAATGTTGTTTTGTTTTTTCCGGGTCACTGTGCATAACATCGAAAAATGTCTATTTTTGTGGCTAGTTAGAGTCATTAAATTGAGTTATAGTAACTATTATTTTTTATTTATTATGTTTTATCGATTATAATGTAAGAGCCCTAAGAGCTCTTACAAACGAGCTACATATAAGGTCTAACAAAATAAACTGAAATTATTTTAAGGGTAAATTTAATCCATGATACTAAACAACTTTCCCAAAAACACGTATCGAAATATGAAAAGTAATTTGTGACCTTCCATACAAGTTGACCGATCAGCTGATCCGAGTTTGACGGAAAGCCAAAAATTATTTTTCTTATTTCGATATATGTTCCTTTGGAAAAGTTGTTCACTATCACGGACTGAATTGACCCTTAAAATAGTTTCAGTATGTTTTGTTAGACCTTACATACCCGCGGCACAGGTCGGCGACTGTCGATGTAACACAGGTGTCGCTGGTATAATGTCGCTCTCTGTGAGAGAGCTTAATCAATAAAATATAATGACTAAAGACTGCTAGAAGTAGGGAGTTATGGAAGGAAAAGGACGAACACAACACCAGGCGAATTAAAAAAAGTTTGATTGATCAAACTGAATTTCTTAAACATGGAATAAAAAAAAATGAAATATGACCTTTTTGAGCATGGGAAATATATTGCTCGTAGTAAAAAAGTTAACTAAAAATTTCGTCTACATTTATGAGGCAGAGGGCTCTAACTACCACAGTTAATGACGCAACCAAAAACGCGCTAAGATGCCAAAGAAACGCAAATCCAAAAGAATAAAGCAACTTGGAGTTTTCCCGCCTACTTACACCCCTTTACCGGATTACAACATACCTGCGCGTAACTAAAGAGGGGGACATCCCTTTCCTAATTCAAAAAATTAAAAAAGAACTCCCTCAAACCCGCGTTGTCACGTTCCATATTCGCGTTAATTACACGTCATTGTTTTTTTTAAAAAGCGCGCCGATGACGCGCGCAATTAAGGCTGTGTACAGACAAGGGAAGACGCGACATAAAGCCTCGTACACAATGCATCCTCGGCGAAATTCGCCGCAGGGCCAGTAAAATTAACAAGGTGATTTACACTTGACACTAGGCACCTGTTTTTCTATGCTCCGCTCGCTTGTTTTAAACTCTTTGAGAGTTGTAGTCTTGTTTTGTCATTATCTGTAATGTTTTGGACTTTGTTCGTTTTATGCTCAGTTTTATGCAGCGTAAAAGCCGATCGAGGGAATGGGCAAAAATGCGAATCATTTTAACAGGCGATGCGGCTAGCAACCCGTCACTGTATTGATTGCTTTTCCATCTTCTCGCCCACCATGACGCTAAAAGTGGCTTTTGAGTCTTGCTTCCTTGGGCTCTGCATAGAGCCGCAAGACCCAAAATACTCTGTCTGCCCCATTAGGGATAAAGACGTGATAGTATGTATGTATGTTTATGCAGCGTGGAAGGGACATACCCGTAATAATACGTACCATTGGCTTTACTTCAGTATAATATAATGATAATAAAATAACAGTCAAAAACAAAACAAAAATCGGCATTCTCATAGAATTTGCCTGGGCGGCTGCACAGTTTAGAATAGAAATGTCGTTTTTTTTTTTAGTTTTTGACTATTATTTAAATTTTATTATGCTATAATGACAGTGACCCAGTATGGTCCGTAGTTTAATTTACTACGGGTATGTCCTTTCTACGTTGTATACACACGTCAAAGGATTTTCATGATTTTTCATTGAAACGTCACCATTATCTATATCTATACATGTAATAAAACAGTAAAAAAGTGTGTCTGTACAGTAAATATATTTCCAAAAAAAATATTGGGAGGAAAGAATTTAAAAAAAATGTCTGTCTGTTTGTCTGTTTGTCTGTATATCTGAAAAAAATTGTCTGCCTGTTTGTCTGTATATCTGTTTGTCTGTTTGTACACGCTAATCTCCGGAAATACTGGACGGATTCGAATGAAACTTTTTGAAGTGAAAACTTCTTTAGCGGCGTTGTGCACTTTTTTTGGAATGGGTAAAAAATCTTAAACTCGCGTCAGGACCAAGTGTCCTGATCGAAAATTCGTAAGACGGCGCAGGGCGCTTGCGCGAATGTTCGTGAGTGTTTATGTTACGTTACGTTCGTGTGTGTAATGTGTAATGTTTGTGACATTTGTGACAGACTGTGGTTCAGAAAAGATTTGAAATATTTTATACTGATAATTAAAGCAATTCGTGCAATATTATTCCCTAACCATTCCAAAATATCAAAAATGCACAACGTTAATATTCAAGTTTTCACTTCTGCCGGCACTCCCAGAGTGCAACCCGTCGTTTTTTTGTTATATAGCTATTAAGCCTAGGCAACATATAGGGTATAAATGATTTTGGAAAATAGAACGCCTGATGCAGAACTATATAATGGACCAGCTAAACTTTATGAGATATAAAAATGTCGCTTTAGTAAAAGTTGTTCAGCCTGATGAGCATTTTCCAGAGACATAAAGTCCACGCGAACGAAGTCGCGGGCTTCGGCTAGTAATTATTATAATTATAAAAAGGGTTAGTAAAAAATCGCATTCTACCACACGGCAAACAAAAACCTAGTATTTACGTAATTGCAACTTCAAGACCTGCACCTTTGTAAAATGTCGCATCTTGACACAATTGCACTGTCAATTTGTCTATTGTTTGTGAGCGAAAAGGGAGTATTATTTACGTTACGTCCTCCTGCTAGCTGTGATGACGGCAGATGGCTGCAGGCGATGCTGTTGCAGCATGCGTCACATATTGTTCTCATTTACAAAAGATCTGCGCGGTATGGTTATTTTATGTTACGTTTTGTTACAAAGGTATCTTTGAAATATCAAAGAAAGAACAAGATTTAGAGGTAAGATGTTAAAGAATGTGTTACTACAAAAAAGTCTTTAATTTTTTATTAATATTTAATGTTTTGATTTATATTTAATTTCAAAAATATCCCTAAAAAGATTTTTTTAAACAATTTTTCTTTTCTTGTTTTTAAGAAAATTAGGTAGTTAATGAAGTAGTAATTAACATTTTAAATATAAGAGTTACGTGGTGGGACATCTATCTCTTTCGTACGCGCGAGACCTAACAGGACAGAATAAATACTAGCTAACAGCAGTGATGTCAAGAACGTGGTGCGTGCATCCTTTTTCTGTAACCATGCAATTCATATTTTTAAAACATATTCAACACTTTCTTTGTCACTTTTTTGCTAGTCGTGTGTGCTGCCATCTCTGTGTGCCTACCCCACATCTCCAGTTTTGCCTACTTACGGGCCGTCCAATAGTAGTATAGTAAGAAAAGTTACTAACGTAAGTTACGTTAAAAAGTTACTAACGTAAGTTACGTAGTAACTTTTCCTACTCTACTGTTATGTGTCACGAACACTATATTTAAAAACACAGATAATCTTGACCTTCCCTATACAACTGTTGCATAAAATACTAATATTATCTTTGCTTTTACTTTCATTTCTTTCTATAGTCGTGTATTCGATAGTTCGATAGGGCGCAGTCTATCGAAATTAGGCTAGATGCGGACCAAACTGATGAGCATAATCTTCGCCAATCCAAAAAGCAGAACATCAAACAAATCCGACAAGAATTACGAATGAGTATTTTATCGCGACAACAATCAAACCGTACGTTCGCAGCCGCAAGTTTAATTATGCAAACATCAAGCCGTCGCCAGATTTCTCATTAGAGCCAAGATAATGACGGTACACACTGTCGCAAAATTAGATAGCAAGCACGCACCCAAACAGATATACGCGGCACATTAACATAAACCGAATTTGCATGTAAATTACATTTTACAGCATCTTAATTAAAACATTTTGGCATTATAAATGATCAAGCGGGGAGGCGCCCCTGACCTTACGCGCTCCCTCGGCTCCGTTCGATAGTTTGCTGTTTTGAATTTGGAATGTTTCAGATTTTGATTTGGGTTTAGGTAAATGTTGTTAAATAAAAAGGTTTTTCATAATAAAGATTGGTGTCTAAAAAAAAATCATAATTGCTAAATAAACCTGATGCTGTTTGTTTTTCGTGTGTGTAAATGTCCAGCACTGATGTCAGATTTTTCAAACTGAAAAAACATCTGTCATAGCTTGACGACTTCAGAAGCACGGAGGAGCTCGATAATTTTTTATGCCAGTGATAGATAATGATAAAAGTTAAATTAAACAAGTAAATCTAAATGTAATTCTTTTTGGACACGACAATTAAAACGAAACTTTTTTATGAATGAAATACTTAATATGTAATGAAAGTGAACACTTATTTCCCCTTAAAATAATATTTTTACTTTTTTTATTTAATCTTAAAATTTCAATTAAAGTCTTTTTTCCGCAACAACCAAAAACATAGCGTGCAACGAATCTTATAATGTACTCTTACTTAGCTACAAAAACCCACTGAATTTTAAGCACTCAAGTGCTTAATTAGAATTTTATTGCCATTTCCTGGCAACCCCATCGATAATTCCTTCAGTAATAGCATTTACATGTAATTTGAAGAAAAGAAACCTTCCCCCCTAATGTTCCATCCCCCCTCGAAGGAAATTAACAGAACCTCTTTAAATAAGTTGGCAATTAGGGGTAACATAAAATTTACATAATTGTGTAAGTTGTGTACTGTTTATGTTTTGACAATGAATTTATGTACTGCAGAGATCGCTTAGTCTTGAAAAAATTAACCCAAATGATATTAGGGTAATGCTTGGCTTTTGTTTAGTTATTTTTTAAGTTTTTGATTAAAACTAACGTGAGACACACGCATTATAAAAATTAGTTAACGGGTTACTCACGTATAGAGTGCGATGTATGGGTCTGTTGTCACATTCGCCCTGATGAAGACCTCCGGATGAGGTCGAAACATGTCGGCAGTAGCTATCTCGATATGTGAGTTTTTAATTTGGTTATTTTGTTATGGCATCTAGCATACTGAAGCAGAATAAACAGATACCTTGACAGGTGTATATCGGTTTATCTGTTTATAACCAGCTATCACCATAAACGACCGGACTTACTAGAACATATTTTGATAGTAATCAGAGTAATATCAGCCCTGAGATTTCATATTCCTTGAATTTTTCAAGGCCAAATGCCAAAAGTGGCCGTTTTTCGCAAATGTGCGAAGCAAAGCTTTATACATATGTTCTCAATTTACACTGTAAACAGTAGTAGTTCATTAAATAGTTTGAAGGGTTATCTAAGGCTTGGTCGTAACAATTTTTTTTCTTTCAAATAATTTATTTCAAATCAGGGCAGCACTGGACCCCTAAAAATTCAAATATGTTAAAGAGAAGTGAGTTTTACATACAGAACGGAATCAAGTACCTATTTTGTTAATGAGACTATAAAGATCGAATTAAAAACGCTGGAACATAAAAAGTTTAAAAAGCACGTTTTTGTATGACTTTAATTTGAATTTTTATCATACTTATTTTTAATAAGTATTTGTTGATAAAGTAATACACTGGTGAATATTTCAAGTGTCTTACTAAGTATTACGGTTTAAAAGATAGAGCCCTGTGACAGACGGACGGATAGGCAGACAGAGGAGTATCAGTAATATAGGGTCACGAATTCACGATTGCACTCCCTGGCTAAGGAATCCTTAAAACAGCAGCAGCCCGTAGTCTTAGACCAATTCAATTCAGTTGAATTCAAATATATCTTTTTTAACAAAGGATATTTTATAATATCTCTTAATAATCGTTATTGTTTTGTTGTACAGTTGTTGACGTCAAAAGGTTACTTACAGCTAAGTTGACTACCGCTTCCTAAGCGCTAGTGCAGAAGAAGCGGTAACAAACTGCACTGCAACATTCATTGTTTTAATATTCCGATTTGATTTTTAACCAACTTCCAAAAAAGGAGAGGTTATTTTTTTATGTATGTTCACTAATTATTCGAAGACGTATGGACCGATTTGAAAAATCATTATCCAATTTTTTCATTTGAAAGGGTACTTGTCAGATGGTCCCATAGAAATTTTATCAAAATTTTTAGACTTGAAAAATGGTTCCTAATTTTTGTTAGTGGCCAATATTAGTAGGTTCCAGGTTTATTACAGATATTTTTTTTATTTTTTACAATAGAGGTAACAAAATTGACAATAGGCTGACGTAATGAAGGTATATAAACATTATTATATTAGCGATACACGGCTCACAAAGCCGCGACGCTACGCGGCCGGCGCCACTTCAGCTACACTTGTCGCTTGTACTGCGACCGCCTAGTTTTGATCTCTTTCTTCTATACAGTAATAAATAAATAAATATATAGGGACAAATTACACTATTTTTATATGTTGGGACTTGTATTATGGGTTACTAACTCAACGATACTATATTTGATAAAACATACATATATAGATAGATAAACATCCAAAACCGTTTGAAAAAGGCCATTTTCCAACTTGCCCTGACCGGGGATCACACCCGGAACCTCTGGGTGGCGGACTAGTAAGGTGACCACTATGCCACGGAGGTTGCCATGTATGTTGAAAAAACCCTGTCTGATCCGTTAAGGTAATGTTGGGCAGCTTGTATAGGTTCTATTTATCGGTATCTCCTATACCCGAAATCGGAAAAAAAATTTGCAGGTTCCTACATTTTGGAATGGTACGTATTTATTTTTGTATGAAGCCACAGGTTGTTTATTCGATTTCAGAGATGGGAGAAACCGATAAATGGAACCTACACAAGCTATCCAACATTACTTTAATGGACAGGTTTTGTTTGAAAAAGTGTATAGTATAATCACAGATTACTACGTGTATAATTTGCTACGCCCCGAGGTGTTACCCGCGGAAAAAGTTGCTTATGAGTTAATCCAGGGTGCCAGCTTCCTCCATACAAAATTTTATCAGAAATTGACAAAAGTCGCCTCAACTCCACATACGACTTATCGTACTCAACATATTTTGATAAAATTTCTATGAGACTACCTGACAAGTAATACCCCTTCAAACAAAAAAATAATTTTCCAGTCTAGGCGTCTGCGAATAATCGATGAATATACATAAAAAAAGATCGCGACGAATTGATAATGATAACCTTCTCCTTTTTTGGAAGGCGGTTAAAAATAGCATGCACTTGACCTCCTCAAGTATCAAGAGTAGCCGAGCGGCGCGCAGTAGACGAGAGCGTTTAAGAGAGTGAGAAAAGCTCGCCGCCCCGGCCTATTCGTTTCACGGAGGGCCTCCGCCTACTTTTGTCTCGCCGGAGCGGAAAACTGCATATCTTTTGTTTTATTAGTTTCTGGTAAGGCGGTATTTTTTTATAGAGTTGACTAGATCGACTTAGAATTTATTTGGAACTAATAGAGTCAAACCAGTCAACACCATAAAAATAAGTGGAAAATACTCCTTTGAAAATACAGCTTAGATACTTCGTTTTTGCCAGAGCTTTGAAGAAATGAAGGTCAGCTCACTTGACAGACTTTTAACAGAGTGAGAGAAGGTTTACGGAGAGCCCCTTTCTGACGGCCGAAGCGGAAAACTGTATAAATCTCATTTGCGGAAATCATTGTAACCCTTTCTTCTAAGCTGGTACAGGACAAGAGAAACAACTTATAGTCTGCTTTTATCTTCCCAGGCGTGATTCTAAATTATCTCAATAGGCGATGTGGCTAGCAACCCATCTTTATTATGATTCAGTTCCATTCTAATCGGTCAAGCACTGGCTGTAGTAGAAAACTAAATACCTTTCTTTTTATCATTTTTTTGTTGGAATCTTGTCTCTGCGTTTGCACATTCTCAGATGAAAAAAGTGTATTTTTTAGGGCACCGTGCCTAAAGGTTAATTACAAGACCCTATTACTAAGACTCCACTATCTGAATGTCTGTCACTTAACTGTATCTCATTAACCGTGATAACTAGACAGTTGAAATTTTCACAGATGATATATTTGTGTTGCCGCTATAACAACAAGCACTAAAAAAAAACAATATATTTAAGTATGACATACAATAAACGTGATTTTTTATAGATAATTGTATGAAACTTAGGCGGTTTTTTATAATTAGTAGGTGTACGAGGCACGTACTCTTAGGTATCCTACTCTGGTTACATACTAATTACGTATTTCATATACTTTTTGCTCAGATATCACCCATTTAACATTTTTAAATCGAAAATAAACCAAATCAGTGGAAAGTTTTAACTAGATATCTATTATTTAACATCTTAACTCAACTTAAAATCTAACGTGTATGGTCCTAGACCGTACAGTAAGGTTAGAAACGAAAAATGCAAGAAAAATATTTTTTCCGAGTTACACCCCCTTCATTCTCAGCGGAACAATCTCAGAAGAATGCAGGGGTGAGGTGAAGGGGCGAGTGGCCCTTAGCGGGAGCCGGCCGACTTGACACTCATTTAAGTAGCATATAATTCAGTTTATTTTACCGAATTCAATCTCGAGAAGGGTTGGCCGGAAAAAATAATATATACGTATAGATCTACAGGATGATTTTAGTAAAAGCACAATGTATTATTAGATTAATAAGGTTACAAACGTATGTACGTACGTTCGTCTTGTTTACATATTGTAAGCAAGTCGTCTGGTAATATATGTGTAGATATGTAAAGGTGTTAATATACCAAATAGACTTACTGACAAGACCTTGGTAGTACTAATGGATTTTTTTATATTAATGAAGTATTTAAAGATTAAAATCATACATATAGTTATTATTTTAATTCCACTCCAACCTAGTGTCTTGTTCAACTTGTGACAGTTGGCCTATTTAGGTTATCCTAGGAGGCAACCTCATTAGCGGTACCAGCGTTGACACTGCGGAGTTTTTAGTGGTAATACCACATTACCTTACCGTTCTCCTGTAACTGGTAAGGTATCCGAAGGGATTTTCCCCGCGACAAAAAAAGAAAAAGGAGGCAACCTCATACAGAGATGTGTTTATTTAGTTATGTATTAAAAAATTATTGATCGACAATTAACAAACTATTGTTAATTGTATACGACTTTAAATACAATTGGAAGACTTAACGCTAAAAGCGTGACATCTATCTTTCATCATGGGTAAGTTAGCAACTTTATCCTGCTTACGAGTATACGTTTAGTTTCTTAATAAAGTGAAACATAACTTAAAAATAAATCTTCCTGTACAACCCAAAAAGGGGTGTAAGGGGGTTGTTATTCCTTTTTATTGGAATAAATTAGTGGAATTGTGTCGGGAAGTTGTTGCTAATGAATGCCTTATGGCCGTCGCGACGACTAGGTTTTCTTTTAATTAATCAATTTAATGAGAATTCGGGCTCACTATGATTTCTCTCGAAATTCGAGATTTCTTCGGCTACCCTTCAGCGAACGGGATTTAAATTTGCCGTAATAAGCATAATTTTCAGTCTTTGTTTATAGAAGCTTCGTTTATGTTTATGTAAGCATTTTTAATTAATTCTCTTCATTGACAGTCTTAGGAAAAACAAGCTAAACAAAGCTTATAACCATCAATGAGACCTTTCCAACCCGTCTGACCAGCGAGGAGAGTGTAAGCCAAAGTCCTCTAGCTGCTCTGGCCAAGTATGGCTCTGGTAGTACAGAGAGGGTCGTGCTCCTGCAGTGGAGACAAAAAGACTTGATGATGATAAAATATAAAATAACAGATGATTATTCATTATCAGTCTAACATTTTAAAAAAATCGACATTTCCACGGGAGGCTGCACAATTTGGGTATGGAAATGCTGATTTTACTTCTATTTTAATTTTATTAGGTATGCTACTCGTATACTGATCTAGTAAATAGGTATAGGGCTCCGTCGCAAAATGTCCCTTTGCAAAGTTCGTGGTTCAATTGATTGCGGGTATGTCCTTTTTACGTTGTATATCGTGGATAAACCTATAGAAATATGTATTTTCAATTATTATTTTTACTAGCTGTGCCCGCGGACTCCGCTCCCCGTATGAATTTCGGGATAAAAACTATCCTATTCCCTGGATCCCAATCTATATCCGTACCACATTTCATCTTAATAGGTATAGTGGTTGAAACGTGAAGAGGTAACAAACCTGCAAACTCACTTTCGCATTTATAATATTAGTTGGCATTATTTGTATTTTCAAGTACCCAAGTAAGCGCAAATTCCAGATATAATATCAAGAATGTTAAAAAAACTACATAGAAATTTCAATTGTTGGAACTATAAATTGGAGGCACATATTAATGATACTGTGTGCTCCGATTCAATAGGCAACAGGTATCCGTCAAAGCAAACACTGCGTTTTATGTTTCACTAACAACGCAGTTTCAGGTAGCAGTCATCGTGACAGAATAATCGCAGTGACAAGGCTGACCCTTAAGGGGCTTCCTGAACTATTCGGGGTCCTGTGCTGCCCTCATCTATATATTTATAGGTTTATAAAAATGCATTCCTATTTCATTTGGTCACGCCATCACGCGTAAACGGCTGGACCGATTTAAACAAAATTTGGTATGGATATCGTTTAAGACCCGGGGAAGGCCACAGTAAGTTTTTATCCCGAAGCTCCCACGGTTAGCGAAACCCCCCGCGGATTTCGCACAGCTAGTTTGAAATAAATTATTTGAAAGGAAACGGAGATATAATATAAAATTTTGTCTCTATCAAGCCTTAAATGAGATCGTAAAGTTTATCGACGCACATTTGTGCGTGTAGTGGCCATTTTCACATTTGTGAAAATGGCCACTTTTGGCTAATGTGCGTATAAAAGCTTCAGGTTATCTAGGGCTTAATCAAGATAAAATTTTAAATGTATATCGGTTTTGTTTCAAGTAATTTGTTTCAAATGGGAGCAGCACTTGACCCCGAAAAATTAATGTATCCCCTTAACTTCACGACTACAAACCATAGTATTTAAAACGAGAATTTGGATTTTTCCTACAAAACTTATCACGATCTCGATCAAATTATCACTATTCGCATTCTCAACAAGTATTGATATATTTTTATGTTTCACTAACAACGCAGTCTCGGTTAGCAGTAATCGTGGCAGAATAATCGCATCCACTAGACCGACCCTTAATTTAAACATAGCAACTAATGCATAGCTAATAATTATTTAAAGTGTTGCAATTCAAACGACTATAATCCTTAAATGTCAATGATCAACTTGAAGGGTTATTTTTGCAACTAACTTCTCGAACTAATTTTAATAAGGTTAAAAAACATTCGTTACAGTTTACGCTTTTGATATTCAACCTACTCAATTGAACTACGTAGAATAGGATAGCAGATTATCAAAAAATGTATCTTTATAAAGTATCACCAGGCTTATTTTATAGGCACTTTCTCCGGTCAATATATAATAAAAACAAAAAAAACCTTTAATATTTGAATTACACCCAAATAAAATATTGTATCATGTAGCATGTAAAAAAAAGAAAAAGTAACAAAAAGGCGTCGCCGATCTTAAACAATAACTAACTGCGTAAGTAAATACCATTTCCAAAGTGGCAATGTAATTAACAATCGTAACCAAATCAGTATAAACGCAATTATACAGAGCAATGAGAGCGACCCTTAAAACGCAAATGATTCAAAATTACAGTGTAAAAATATAAAAATCCCCAAGTCCATTAGAAACAAAAATAAATTGAATTACAACTCGATCGACATTTTCGATTTGGAGGCCTAACCCAATTAGATGGGAGCGCTGATGGAAAAATAAAATAAATACGAGGAACAAAAAAAAATTAAAACAAAAAAGGAGTCCAGATATAATTTGAAATATCTCCGTAAATGCAAAGTGCGAGTGCTGTTATTTTATTCAAATGAGGGCGAACTTTTTTCAACCCTTTCTCGTCGCCATCAAAGTGGCCTGATATTCAATTAAAAAAAGAAGAGCGCCCCGCGACTGAAAATTAATCAGAAAAAATGCTTTTAACTAGATCTACATTTTAATGAAATTATTATTGACGAGTATTACACAAATGGCCCCGTTCCTCCGCTGAGATTGCGTCGGTAATGTCAAAAGTAAATGTTCGCTCTTTTGTTTACTCTTTCTGTTAGTGCTGTACTTTTGTAATGTCTGTATATTTTTATGATTCTAAATGAACTTTTTAATTATAAAACATATTCATCATTTCAAATATAATATAATTAGTGAAGTGAATAATTTCAAAATTTACGTGTACGTTTCTGATTTCTTCTTATTCTACTTTGTAACACCTACACAGGTGTTACAAAGTAGAATAAGAAGAAATCAGAAAATATTTATACTTATATGATTGTTTTGTTTTTCTTGAAAAGTGAACAACGCCACGTATACCTATAATAAGAACTAGTCGTTCCAATAATTTACATAATAAGATAGATACGTATCGTACATATATACTTACAAACAAACATGAAATCACGCCTGTTTCTCACAGGGGTAGGCAGAAACTATGGACCTCCAATATACTCATATATACAAATAAGCTAACATCATAAACAATAAGGTTTGACTTTTATAGAAACAGTTTTTTTTAATCATACTAAAACTAAAAACCAATTTTTAGGGTTCCGTAGCCAAATGGCAAAAACGGAACCCTTATAGATTCGTCATGTCTGTCTGTCTGTCTGTCCGTCCGTATGTCACAGCCACTTTTTTCAGAAACTATAAGACCTATACTGTTGAAACTTGGTAAGTAGATGTATTATGTGAACCGCATTAAGGTTTTGACACAAAAATAGAAAAAAAACAATAAATTTTGGGGGTTCCCCATACTTAGAACTGAAACTGAAAAATTTATTTTTCATCAAACCCATACGTGTGGGGTATCTATGGATAGGTCTTCAAAAATGGTATTGAGGTTTCAAATAAAATTTTTTTCTAAACCGAATACTTTGCGCGGGAGACATTTCCAAAGTGGAAAAAAGTGTGTCCCCCCCCCCAGTAACTTCTAAAATAAGGGAATTATAAAACTAAAAAAAATATATGATGTTCATTACCATAAAAACTACCAGCGAAAATTGGTTTGAACGATATCTAGTAAGTAGTTTTTTTTTAATACGTCATAAATGATAAACGGCAATTTACCTTTCATTCAATCAACTCAAATATAAAAATTTTAAAAAAACATACTACAAGACTTTTATATTATGTTATTTGCTACTACGGAACCCTTCATGGGCGAGTCCGACTCGCACTTGGCCGCTTATTAGATATGCATAAACTTTTATAGGTATGTTGTTTAGTTAAAAAAATACTGAATTGAACTAATAAATTAATCCAGTTAATTTAAGTCGAGTTTATTGACCGAGCGAGCGAAGCGAGCGAAGCGTCTCAGTTTTGAGATTAGCCAAAAATTCTTTTGTCCGTCTGTCTGTCTGTCGGTCTGTCTGTCTGTTCTCGCCTACAGGTCGCATTTCTTAACCGATTCTCATGAAATTTTGTAAGCAGGTTCAGCAACTTAATAGAATTTTTTTGTCGAGCCAGTTTTTCAAATTTTTTCAAAATGGCGGAAATATGGGGGTTCAAAAATTTAAAACTGTCATATATCCGCCATTTCAAAATATTTTCAAAAATTTCACTAGACTTTTTTGTTGCCATTATTAAAACAATTCTTTTTTATTTGAACAACTTTTTTGTCTGAACAACTTTTTTATACTTAAACGGGTTTAGGGTAACTCGCGGAGTCTAGCTGACTAAGCCGTAACGGATATACAATACAAATCTTCTTACAAAATATACTGAAACTATTTAAGGGTGAATTCAGTCCGGGTTACTGAACAACTTCCTTAAAAATACATATCTCCCCTGGGGTCCACGAAGTAATTTCTCTGAATAACTATTATGATTATTATTTTGAGTTTCATAAGTAGTTCTATAAATTTAATCATATTTAACCGACTTTAAAATAAAAGGTTTTGCTTATTTTACGATTAGTTTTTTTTTTCAGTTTTTGCTTATTTTGATTGATTGTTGGCTTGTTTATTAAATTTAGCAATTTTTTTGAGCGAACTTGCGTTCAATCGCTATCGCTGCTTGTCTGTGCTTCTGTAGTAGTATTAGTGATTATGCCACGAACTAACAAGAGACAAGAAGTAGCTTTACGAAGAGAGTAAGAAACCAATGAGCAGCGGCATAGAGCCATGGCAATACAAATAAACATTTAAACGAAAACCCATTAATAGTTTTCTGGTTTTTTCAACAACGAGCTGACTTTGTCATTTGAAAAATGATAGGTCATTTTTCAGTGAAAGACTACTGGTACAGAACTGAATTTCAGCATCACGGTAGACCTCATATCCATGTGATGTATGTTAGGAAGGTGCTCCTGACATTTCAGAGCTAGATCAAAAGTCATTTGAAGAAAGGGCAGTGATTGCCAACTATTTTGGAAATTTGGTCACAATCATGAATCCGCATATCGGTAAACCTGCACCGATTATTTATCCAAATCAGGTACATTATTCTGAAATAATAATCGCGAGGTCTAAGTTCGTGGCGAACGACTAGTTTATTTTTACTGATAAGTCAAACGTTTAAATTGAAAAACATTTGAATTTAGAACTAACGGCCCTAAATTCGCTCGGTTTACTTAACAGAATAATGACTTTTATAGTTTGTCGTAAACCAGGTGACCGTCATGGCGTTTAAAAAATCTTATACTTACCACTAAGTAAGTATTTATATGAAATAAATAAAACACCTACACAATTTTAACTTGAAATGCACCAATAACGATTTCTGAAGACCTCCGTGGCATAGTGGTCACCATGCTGGTCCGCCACCTAGAGGTCCCGGGTTCGATCCCCGGTCAGGGCAAGTTGGAAAATGGCCTTTTTCAAATTGTCCTGGGACTTGGATGTTTATCTATATATGTATTTGTTATAAAATATAGTATCGTTGAGTTAGTATCCCATAACACAAGTCTCCTGGCATATGGGTCTCAGACTTGGACATTTACGAAAAAAATAAAAGACAAAATAACAAGTTCTCAAACCTAAGAAACCTAAGAAAAATCCACAAAGTTAGAAGCCAAGAAATTAGGAAAAAAAACAAAGTTACAGACATGCTTTACCAAGCCTTAAAACTAAAATGGAACTGGGCTGGCCACGTAGCAAGGTATACTGACCAACGCTGGACTCTTACATGCACGAACTGGAAAGGCCCGCCCGGGAAAAGAAAAGTGGGAAAACCACGAAAAAGATGGGTGGACGAAATAAAAAAAGTGGCAGGAAGAAACTGGTGTAAGACAGCACCAAATAGAGAAGAATGGAAGAAGCTGGAGGAGGCCTATACCCTAACAGGGGTTCCTATATAAAAATCAAACTATTTAATTATTTTTTAATTACTGTATTTATATAACTGTACTTATAGGAAATAAAGAGGCTTTATTATTATTTATTATTATTATTTAACACAAGTCTCAAACTTACTTTGGGGCTAGCTCAATCTGTGTAATATGTCCCTATATATTTAATTATTTATTTATAGCGATATTCGAAGCAGGGTTACAATGGCTGTGAGCTGAGCTTTATAACTAACCTTAATAACATTAACAAATATCCTATAACTACCTGAAGCCCGCGACTTAAAGTCTCTGGAAAATGCTCATTAGGCTGAACAACTTTTACTAAGGCGGCATTTTTATATCTCTTATAGTTTTAGCTGGACCATTATGGTTCTGCATCAGGCGTTCCATTTTCCAAAATCATTTATACCCTATATGTTGCCCAGGCTTAATAGCTATATAACAAAAAAAGTTTCATTCGAATCCGTCCAGTATTTCCGGAGATTAGCGTGTACAAACAGACAAACAGACATACAGACAAACAGACATACAGACCAACAGACAGACATTTTTTTTAAATCCTTACTCTAATAATACGTCTCCATCGCCCCCAATATTTTTTTTGGAAATATATTTTATGTACAGACACACTTTTTTTACTGTTTTATTATATGTATAGATATAGATATAGATATAGATAAAATTACAACTAAACTAATAATAATTAAATGCACCAGTTACATATTTTCACTCAAATCGCATCGCATACCATTCAGTACCTAATTTTGCTCTCACAGAAAATGAAGCTAGCTGGGTGTCCAAGCTTTGCTCGGAAAAGCAAGGTTCTATTAAAATGAAGCCAAGCTAGATCGATTTTTCAGCCGCGTCACTCCCTAAATACTGTGTTTCATCAAAATCGTTGTAGCCGTTTCCGAAATCTTCATTATATACAACGTGGAAGAGACATATAAATCAAACCACGGCCTATACTAGATCACTATATCATAATAAAATTAAAATAACAGTCAGATAACTAAAAAAAATTTTGAGATTCCGATACGAATACAAATACAACTTATATTATTCTGTTTATTTAATTATAATATATTTAATGTTTTATTTAATTATTATATATATATTTTTTAATTTAAATATTATTTATTTAATTTGGCAGTATCACCTAAAACTGTATTATTATTGTCGGAAATAGTATACATAACATGTTTTCGACTTGATCATTGTCAATGGATATCTGGTAGTGCTTTCTCTCTTATTTTGTGGTACCACGGAAGACCAGCGGCATGGTAAAAATACACCATTGCCATATGCTGAGTGGTGCCATTTTGGTGTAAAAATAGTTTTATTTTTATAATGGATAATGTAACTCCTGTTTTGCACCAAATAAAGTATTTTTCTTTCTTTCTTTTCTTTCAAATTGTCCGGGCGGCTGCAGACTTTAGTATAGAAAGGCAAACATTCTTTTTTGTTCTTTTAATTTCATTTCAAAGTGATCTAGTACATATAGCCTGTAGTTTGATTTATTACGGGTATGTCCCTTCCACTTTGTAGTATATACAAGAATTGCTTGTTTAACGTATAGGATAGGTACTTTCACAATTTCAATCTGAAATGCACATGCAGAAAATCAATGGTACGTCACATTTCACTCAATACCGAAATATACTAAGCACCTCATTCGGAGGCCTAATTTCAATATGCATATGAGGTCATGAAAAGTGCTTTTCCGGATACAGAGATAGGAATTAATTGTTGATCTCCATAACTTCGGCACGCTGTTACACCGATACTGGTCATTACTTTGACAATATTTTGTAAGTATTTTTTTATATATACATACATACATAATATCACGCCTGTTTCCCACAGCGGTAGGCAGAGACTATGGACCAATTTTATGTTTGTCTTTGTTTGTTTTTCGTGTGTGTAGGTGACCTGTCATTCTGTCATAGCTTAACGCCTGCTCTAGATCGGTCATTTTGGAAATCCTTGGGAGAGGCCTACGTCCAGCAGTGGACTTTACGCGGCTGAAATGATGATGATAATGATAATGACGATCGCCATACAATGATGACAGCCGGGAACGGGGGCTTATACGTGCCTTACGAAGCATGGGGGAGCTCAAGAAATTTGTGAGCCACTTGTGATCACCCATCCAAGCGTGGACCAATCCCGGTGCCGATTTACTTAGTAAACTTTAATGTGCACTCCCGTCGGGCCACCGAAATGTTATTTATTTATGAATACACTGATATACACCGAAATTTCTGAAATATTAATTTAAACTGGCGCTGGCAAAAGTAAACATTGGCCAGCGGTGGGTTCCTGAAAATGAAGATGATGACAATGATGATCTACTCATTCATTTACATGTGAACTGACTAAACTTAATTTTTTTAAAACACAATTGGTAATTTAAATCAGTACTAATTTCCAGCCTTTTGGCTACGCTGCCAAAGTTTAATACTTTAGTGGGGCTACATAATTTGTAATTTTTTAAGTTTAACTTTTTATTTAGTTTCAATTTAAATTTTAATAAGTATATGTACTTAGTCTAATTTGATATTTTTTTATTTTTTAGTTTTAGTTCTAACCTAACTGTTTTAATAAGTTTAGTTTTAATGTAATTTAAATATATTTTTTTATAAATTTGATATACCCTTTTCTTTTACGGCCTGCAATACTAGCTGCCCGATAGCTGATTTCAATGAAAAGAAAACCATTTTTTAGCTCACTTTGTTCATAGCGGCTTTTTGTAGATTTTCTTTAAAATAATGCTAAATCTATAATTTTAATAGGTATATAAACAGAACACGAAATGCAATCACACCAATAGGGATGGACTGAGTCAAAAATATATTATTCGAGTTAATAAAATTTATTTTTTACCTGGTAGGTACAATATGTTAGCGTTATGGAGGAGCGGAGCCTACTGGCACAAGTATTTTTTACTTAAAAGTAGGTTCCAACTACTATATATTGTAACTATGCTACTTACTGAAATAAAGATTTTTGATTTTTAAAACAAAAAAAAAAAACAAGAAATAAAATAACACGTCACAAAATAATGTCAACATATTTTCAACAAGATTTTTTTTTTTAATAGTTAATCAATATTTTTATTTCGAAAAATAATTATATATACACATTAAATTTTCTTAAATACTAAAATAAAGATTATAAAACTACTCACTACAAACTAATATTTACAAGATTTTAAATTTATTTATGCAGAAAAGCTGTGCGTTAGTGGACTCCAAAAAAGTATAACGTCGCAGTTGGTTATTCAAGACCCATAGAAAATGTTTTGAATTTTTAAAAAAGTGTTTGATTTGACTCGTCATCTAGCGGATTGACATGTAGCCTTCAAACGCATACGTACTGGAAAATCATTTGATTCTAAGTTACAGAACTGTGTAACACGCGGCCCCTGTAATTCGAGAGCCGGCTCGTCCGAACACATTATTATTCACCGACGGCACGAAATGAATTCGTTTTTATTCAAACGCCAGAATGATATAATTAAAATTTGAATACAAGATTAACTCGAGAAAAATTCAATATCGAATTCGGTTTGTTTTGTCGCTTTGATTAGCAAAGGATTGGAACGTGCTTAAAAGCTGTTTGGAAATTAGTGTGGGTTTTTCAATTTCCTTTTATAGTAAGCTGTTGCTAGTAATTGGTGTTTAGATTCGTTTGATTAAAATATACTTCCCATATTGTTTTAATTTTGCGTCGACCTTTATGCTATTATAAAAGTTTCATGATTGTACTTCCCAATTAATTTTTGGTTTGTCATCATCATCATTTCAGACGCATCACATAGGCGTCCACTGCTAGATATAGGCCTCTCCCAATGAATTAAAAAATGACCGATCTAGAGCGGATTACATCCAGCGCCTTCTAGCGACCGGTTAGGTGATTTGTCGCGCTTTTTTTTAGTATATTCACTGAATATTCAAAGGAGACTGAACCCATTTAAAAAAAATGTTTGAAAGGACATACTTGCAAATTTTAACAAAATCGGCTGTGTAGTTTGTGATTGAAGCCTGTTATTAGTTTCGAAAAATTGTGTTTACTTTCCTTACTGAACGTAGTATTTGCAAAAATAGAATTTAGATACGACATTAGACGTAAAGTAAAAAATATATATTAAAAAGTTAAAGTATGATAAAGAAATACTTACGTACGATAAGAATACTTCAGATATGAAATGTCAAATATAACAAGGCTTCAGGAACAAAGACAATCTCATAGACATTGAGTCTTTCTCACTTCTAAACTTATTAAAATTATGTTTTTAGGTTTATCGTATAGATATTGTGGCAATAGAATCTTATCTATATTAAACTAGCTACGCCTTGAGGTGTTACTCGCGCCTAAAGTAGCCTATGGTTGTGTTAATCGAGGGTGTCATCTTGCATACCAAATTCTATCAAAATTTATCCAGCCGTTTGCGCGTTAAGAAGTAACAACTACTAAAACACGAAAGTTTGTGTGTGTGTATGGACACACACAAACTTTCGTGTTTTAGTATTAGTGTGATAGTGTGATGTGATTACACACCAATTACACACTAATCATACCTGAACCTTTCTTTATTTGCACAAGTGGGTGTCACAAAAACGGTCATAAAATAATAAAAATGACACCTTACGATTGCAAAATAAGCCCTGAGATTCGAGCAATGTCCAAGCAACTCGATTAAAGCATACCTCTCACATAAATCGAGACGGCCTTTAATAGCATGCTCACTCAAATCTGGCCGAAGTACCAAAGCCGGATTTCCTGTTTCTCCCCGTAATACACTTAAAACGCTTGGGCTTAAATCATCGTCATCGTTTGTTGAACAAGACTCTCCGGTCACATATCAGCTAGGCGACTGCTGGCCGGCCGACGGGGGCCAAGGGGGCCTAAGGGGGTCTTAGGGGGGCTAACCCCCCAATAATTTTCAGTCTAGGTTCTAGGCATAGATTTCAAGGCATCCAAGGTAGGTGTTTTGTGTGCGAGGTGATGTATAACGTAAATATAGGAGCGCTGTGTGTATTTGATCAATTATTGTGGTGTTCCGTACGGCACAATACGTTTTGTTTGTAGTGGAGAGTATAGTGCTTGTGGTATTTATTGGGGACATCTTTGGGACTTGGGAGGAAATCTGTTAAGCTCCTACGTGTGGTAACAAAGAGAAGGAAATAAGGTTTATACAGTAGAGAGAACTCTAAACAAATTGTGCCTAGATAAGCAACAAATTAAATAGCAAATGGCAATTGCATTTCCTAAGATATAAATGACTCGCGCACTAAGGCTTCCATATCAGTATCTATAAAAATCACGTTTACTGTATGAAAGAAGGAAAAGGTTAGTTATAGCGGCAATAGAAATATATCATCTGTGAAAATTTCGACTTTCTAGCTATCAAAGTTTATCTTATACCTTTAAACAAGCAATTCTTGTATATATATATTTATAAATTTCTGTGATCTCGAAAACGGCTCTAACGATTTCGCAGAAAATTTGTATATGGGGGTTTTCGGGGGTAAACAATCGATCTAGATTAGTTTTATGTTTTGGAAAACGCGTGTTTTCGAGTTTTCATGCGTTTTTCTTTCCACGCAGAATATGGTCGCTAATTTCGTCGCGCCGACCGCCTTATTCCGACCGCTAGAAAGAGTGTTACGGGTTCGAATCCCACTCGGTGACTTACTTTTGTTTTTTTTTATGTTTAAGTTTATATAGAATTTTTTATTTTGCATTGTTTTTAGACAAATTTAAAAAAAAATAGTTAATGTTTTAGATGTAACCGAGCAAAGCTCGGTCGCCCAGGTACTGATAAACTAACCAGCCTTGTGACAGACAGATGGATGGACGGACGGACGGACGCACAGACAGTGAAGTCTTTGTAATAGGGTGCCGTTGTTACTCTTTGGGAATGGAATTCTGTAAAATATGATTTGTACGGTGTTATTAATACTACATACCCATATAAACGGTCATATACAATACAATACAATACATTGTATGCCAATGTAAGTTACCTATGCACCTAGCGCAGACTTTTGTATACTGAAACTATTTTAAAGGTAGATTCAGTACATACATTATACTGAATAAAAAGTAAGCGAGCATTTTAAGGAAGACACACTGTTACGTCTCTATCCCGAATAGGGCAGACAGAGCCCAGGGCCGCAAGACTCAAATCCTAACGTGTTGTTAGGACTGGTTGAGAGTGTAGGCAGAATTAATATAAGTATAACAGTACCTGGGTGACCGAGCTTTGCTCGGTTACATCTCAAACATTAACTTCATTTTTTAAAACTTGTCTAAAAACAATACAAAATAAAAAAAAATATAAACTTGAACATAAAAAAAAAACAAAAGTAAGTCACCGAGTGGGATTCGAACCCGTAACACTCTTTCTAGCGGTCCGCATCCTTAACCGCTGAGCTAAACGGATGGCGGCCGGCGCGAAGAAATTAGCGACCATATTCTGCGTGGAAAGAAAAACGCATGAAAACTCGAAAACACGCGTTTTCCCAAACATAAGACTAATCTAGATCGATTATTTACCCCGGAAAATCCCCATATACCAATTTTCAGCGAAATCGTTAGAGCCGTTTTCGAGATTACAGAAATATATAAATAAATATACAAGAATTGCTCGTTTAAAGGTATAAGATACAGAACGGTATCTCCTAAGGTTCCGCGCACTATGCGTCCTCGTTCCCCGTCGTCGCACCTCTCCTTCGTTCCTGCCTAGTAGAGGCGGCTGTAGGCGCCTGCAGCGGCCCACCAAAAGGCGAGAATGGGGGAGAGGTGCGACGACGGGGACGACGAGAACATATTTCGTGGGACTAGACATGTAAAAATACCGTATTATACCAAATGATCAAGTATTACATAAGTAGGTATTATAAAATAACTTACGGTATATTTCGTAAATGAATCAATATGTTCAAAATATAGCGTTGTACATGGTAAAATACGGTTTAACATAGTATTTTTACTAAAAAGCGTCATCATGTTAGTGTGATACTAATTTTTTTTTAGTATCATACGAACATGATGACGCTAGGAGTTTCCGTACTGTATGTAATACTTTTACTAAGTCTATGGTGTAGGTAGAAAAATGAAATCAAAATATAGTGTTGGATTGCTAGCTGTATCGCTCATACATTATTCGGATTTGACTCATTATTCGATAGGAATCTAATTGAATAATATAGCAAACTTTTTGTAAATAAAGTTGACAGAATTGAGCTGACGACTGTTATATAAAAAAAAAAACTAATTTCTGCTAGCTACGTTCCATGTTACCCACAGAAAAAGTAGCATATGTGTTAATCCAGGGTGTCAGGTTCCCGCATAAAAAAATTATCAAAATTGGTACAGCCGTTTGCGCGTGAAGAAATACACACACACACACACACACACAAACATTCGCCTTTATAATATTAGTGAGATTTAAGACCAAATAACTAAGATTATTGATCTCCTAGACACGTCTAAAGCTAAATTCGAATCTAAAATTAAACTTCAACGCGCGTACTAATCAAGGATCAATTCAATTTCGGTCTCATTTAATATTCATAAAGTAACTTTCAAATAAAATAGTTGAGAAGCAATAAAATACCGCGAACAGTAGCTAGGGTCCAAATAACAGCCGACCAGGCGGAAATTGTTAATGTTTACATTAATATTTAAATACATAAATCATCTGATTTAATAAACTGTTCCGTCGATACGTTAACTTTGTTGCAACAAGGTATTAACTCTAGAATCCTACTAATATTGTAAATGCGAAAGTGAGTTTGTATATTTGTTTGTTTGTTACCACTTCACACTTCAACCAATGAGCCTATTTAGATGAAATTTGATATGGATATAGTTTGATACCCAGGAAGGGACATAGGATAGTTTTTATCCCGAAATTCCCACGGGGAGCGAAGCCCACGGGAACAGCTAGTCCTGAATAAATATAATCTGCGTAAAATTGAATGACAGCTGATGAGAAGCGGTGATGGTCAAGTGGTTTAGGCACTGTTGAACACAGACACACACACACACACACACATGTGACATGACCACAAGAAATAATGAAAATTACGTAGAATTTATATGTACCTACTATTTTTTATAACTAACTATATTACAGATAAATCAAATAGACTGAGCAAGGTAATAAAGATTTGTGTTATGCTTATGGGATACTATATTTTAATTACAAATACATGTACTCCCATGCTGGTCTGGGGAGAAATGAAAAAACTTAGAATGTACCAGCTGCTTCTCTTCCCGCGCAGATCGTAAAAGCCGATCGAGGGAATGGGCAAAAATGCGAATCATGTTAACAAGCGATGCGGCTAGCAACCCATCACTGTATTGATTGCTTTTCCATCTTCTCGCCCACCATGACGCTAAAAGTGGCTTTTGGGTCTTGCGGCCCTGGGTTCTGCATAGAGCCGCAAGACCCAAAATGCTCTGTCTGCCCCATTAGGGATAAAGACGTGATAGTATGTATGTATGTAAATACATGTATAGACATCCAAGACTCAGGACAATTTGAAAAAGATCATTTTCCATCTTGACCTGACCGCTGATCGTACCCGAGACTCATTATCCAATTTCGTACTAATTTGGCATGTAGATATTAGATAGTAAAATGCGTAGAATTGTTAAATACCCTAAATACCCTATGACCACGCGGGCGACGCCACGGGAAACAATAAAATAGCTTATTTTTCATCACGTCACACTTATCACATGTTTCAAAATTAAGTCGCCTCCCGCCGTCTGTTAAACCTGTACAATTAGCTTATGAGTATCATCTGTTAAACTACGCAGTGGATTTTGATGCGGTTTTCATCAATTGATAAATAATTTGAAGTGGAAGGATTTTAAGCACACACCTAATAGCTCTTTGATTATATGTAAGTTTTTCACAGTACACCTGTGCGAAGTCGGAACGGGCTGCAAGTTTAATAATAAGTCACTTTCTTATCTATCAATGACGGTAAGAACTGTAGGTGGATAATGATTAAAAACCGGGACAAAATTGGCACAGGTATGTACATACATACATACTATCACGTCTTTATCCCTAATGGGGCAGACAGAGCATTTTGGGTCTTGCGGCTCTATGCAGAGCCTAGGGCCGCAAGACTCAAAAGCCACTTTTAGCGTCATGGTGGGCGAGAAGATGGAAAAGCAATCAATACAGTGACGGGTTGCTAGCCGCATCGCCTGTTAAAATGATTCGCATTTTTGCCCATTCCCTCGATCGGCTTATCTCTATCGGCACAGGTATGTGTCACTATAGAAGCGGAGAATCATTTATGCCGTCTACTACAAACGAAACTATACATCCGTGCACACGTCAATGTGTGCGTGTTCGCTTAATCAACGCCCTCGACAAGGCGGGAGAACGGGGGAGAGGCGCGGGGACAGGGAACGGTGGGGGGGACGCATATTGCGCGGGACCTTAGGAAATTCCGTTCTGTATGTTCTGTATATAATATTTATGTAATGCTCTTTATGTAATTCAGTATCATCATCATCAGGTCCTTTGGTCTCCACTGCAGGAGCACGACCCTCTCTGTACTACCAGAGCCATACTTGGCCTGAACAGCCAGAGGGCTTGGCCTACACTCTCCTCGCTGGTCAGGCGGGTTGGAGAGGTCTCACTGATGTTTATTAGCTTTGTTTAGCTTGTACTTCCAAGTCTCCTTCTACGACATCCAGCTTGTATTTCCTAAGTCTCCTTTCCTCCTTTCCTAAGACTTAGAGTGGCCCTATTCTTCTCCGCCGGAAACCACATTCAATCCTGTATGTTCTATATGTGATACTTATACAACGTGGATGGAACATACCCGTAATAATTCAAACCACGGGCTGTACTAGATTACTGTCTAATTAAATTAAAATAACGGTCAAAAAACAAAAAAAAAATCGACGTTCCCATACAAAGTGCCTGTACAACGTAGAAGGAACATACCCGTAATAAATCAAACCACGGGCTGTACTAGATTACTGTCTAATGAAATTAAAATAACGGTCAAAAAACCAAAAAAAAATCGACGTTCCCATACAAAGAGCCCGGGCAGCTGCACACATTTGTATGGAAGTGCCAATTTTTTTTGTTGTTTTTGACTGTCATTCTCATTTCATTAATAGTGATCTAGTATAGCCCGTGGTTTAATTTGTATGTCCCTTCCACGTTGTATTGATCTGTGTCGTTGGTCTAGTCTAGGCTGCACCACAGTATAGTGTATTCACTAATGTAAACAAGGCCTAAGAAAGTATTATACCATTTACGTCTAATCCGAGCTGCAATAAACAAGACGGTAGCAACCGCGCCTGGGCTACTGAATGTGTACAATTACTGACTTTCTCTCTATTGATAAGGATGTAATGTTATCAATTTTCTTGATTATAGTCTTAGGTACAGTATTTGCGACACGAAAGAGCTATCAGAAGTTTTTTTTTTACTACGCACAAAATATCCAAGTCAAATCACGTCTGTAGACGGGGATGGGTCTTCAGCTGTCAAGTTCAGCTGTTGTTTCAGTGTCAAGAAATATTGAGCACTAACGTATGGTGATGAAGTCATTTATTGCTTTTCACATTGTACATATATTACACTTTACTACATAGTCACTTTTTAAATTAGTAGGTACACAATAGTACAGATAAGGCATTACAATAGAAAAAATAGAACGGTACTTATGCGGTTTTATTTTTTGTTAGTTTTTATCAATTCTAAAATAAGTAAGAAGTTATTTAAATCAAGAGCGATTTTTCTGGTAGTTTTTAGATATATAATGTCAGTTTTTATACAAAGTCAGTATTTAAAAAAAAGAGGACGTTACTATCGTACAACTAACGTATTATTTTATAGAGTTAACCCCCAGGCTTCGTTATTTTGGTGCAAACTGTACCGTGCTAGGCGCCAGGTATTAACTTTGTTGGCGGCTACTGAATTTATTTAATTCGCTGCATGTGCCGCGTTCTAATTCACCGCTGTTCGACAACTAATCATAGGTAAAGGGGATAAATCGGATGCCTAGATAGGGCTGCCAGTTCTTCCTTTTGCAAGACTACTCCAAAGAGGAGTCTTATGTTATTTTGGTGCGACTTTGACCAGGTTCACTGCTATTCGACAACTAATTATAGGTAAAGGGAATAAATCGGATGCCTAGATAGGGCTGCCAGTTCTTTCTTTTGCAAGACTACTCCAAAGAGGAGTCATGTTATTTTGGTGCGAATTTGATTGTGCTAGGTCCACCGCTGTTCGACAACTAATCATAATCATAGGTAAAGGGGATAAATCGGATGCCTAGACAGGCAGACCTGCTTTTAAATGCAGCTGAAGGTGAGTAATTAACGCTTCCAAATTGCTGTGTAATTATTCGTGTTACTTATCTAGTAGATAACTACCTAAATTTCAATTCATTCAACACTTTTAAAAAAGAGAGTAGTAAGTAGATGTTTAAACATTAAATAAAAATGGGAAAATAATGGTTGTTACCATTATTTTCCCACCATTTTTATTTAATGTTAAAAAGCAATAACAAGATATTTTGGAGACAAAAAAAAATCTTTTGGTTTACACTACTTAAACTAGAATTAGGTAGTTCTTGTTAAGGTAGTAACATAAAAAGATTTTTTTTTATTAAACGTATAGAAAATGGTTTTTTCCTTTTTCTTAACATACAAATGCCTTTAATCGTATTTTGTGATTTGTAGCCGAGAGACAACCCTGTAAGGTACAGTTACGCACAAAAATAGTAGCCGCTACTGCTTCCTACACCTCATTGACGTCGCACGCGCAGCCACTGTACCTCGTACTTTATGACGTACTAACACGAAGTTATTATACATTTACATTAGTTCTATTGCGCTGGAGACTTTATCGACTCGCTTAGATAAAGTACAGGGCATTAGGAAATGAGATCGTTTATTTAATACCGTAGGTAGTGGGTGTTTATTAAATAGGTAGTAAATTGATATAGATAGCAAATTTTTCGAATAAAATCAATATTCTTGTAACCCTTTACTTCCATGCTGGTCTGGGAGAAAAGAGAAAACTTAGAATGTACCAGCTACTTTTCTTCCCGCACAGGTAGTAAGAGCCAATCGAGGGAATTGGTAAAAATTCGATTCATATTAATAGGCAATGCGGCTAGCAACCCATCACTATTTTGATTCCTTCATCTACCTTGTTGCCTACATCAAACTAAAAGTGGCCTTTGAGTCTTGCAGCCCTGAGCTCTATCTGCTTAGAGCCGCAAGATTAAAAATGCTCTGTCTGCCCCAATAG
This sequence comes from Acrobasis consociella, assembly GCA_963555685.1. NCBI lineage: Eukaryota > Metazoa > Arthropoda > Insecta > Lepidoptera > Pyralidae > Acrobasis > Acrobasis consociella. The sequence goes on from OY743118.1 coordinate 6,046,208, forward strand.
GGACAAAGACGTGATAATATGTTTGATTAGTTAGTAAAATCTTTATTGCACCAAAACATAGTGTTACAGAGTAATAGATACATTAAACAGATGTCAAAAGGCGGCCTTATCGCAACTGCAATCTCTTCCAGCCAACCGTGGTACTTGGAGATGTTTGACAAAAACAGGTAAGGTGCAAAGTTATAGACAAGGGAGAAGAAAAAAAATACTATTTGATGTATGTTTACAGGTCCATAAATTAAAAACAATAATGGACAGCTCCCGAGAAATGAGCGATATACTGGATATACTCCCTTGATACCCGTGGATGGTCGACGTCGAAGGGGAAGGTCGTGAAAGAGATGGCGCGACGACCTTGATGCTTTTCAACGCGGTTGGTTCAACTGCCTCCGTGGTGTAGTGGTTAGAGCGTTCGGCTCATACCCGGAGGTCGCGGGTTCGATTCCCGGCGGGGGCAACGACTTTGTGTTGTTCTAGTTTGGTTAGGACATTGCAGGCTGATCACCTGATTGTCTCATAAGTAAGATGATCCGTGCTTCGGAGGGCACGTTAAGCCGTCGGTCCCGGTCACTGTCTTTGACATTGGTGGTTACCTAAAACCATGTCAGAGGCCTTTAAGGCGGTTTAAAAACTCTGACACTAGTGTTAGTCACTAACACACACGATAAGAAGAAGAAGAACGTGGTTGGTCGGCAATGACAATGGACAGAGATAGATGGAAGAGACCTTTGCCCAGCAGTGGAACAGGTTAATTAAAAAATAATAATTACATTTTTAACAAAAAAAACCGACGTTTTTTCAGGAGATTCTTTCATATCTTCGATGTTCTTCATCATGTCTTCTCCAAATTAATATAACCAATTCGAAAGGAAAAGTTCGGTAGTATCAATCAATTTGGTAGGTAAAAAGTAAAGTACTTGTAAAGTTTTTTAAATAAAACAAGAATCCTCAAAATCGGTCTACGGATGACGAATATCGCGTAAAATACATACCAAAAAAAAACATACATACAAAAAAAATATACAGTCGAATCGATAACCTCCTCCTTTCTCGCTTTGACCTCAAATGGCATGAACACTCCAGTTTCTCCATGCGTCGAAAGGTACGTTAAAAGGCAGTCCAGTCAAACCCTATCAGATACCTTTAGGCAGCTTAAATATCTGACACTAGTGTTGGACACCTACACACGTGAAAAAAAAATCAAAGAAATTGTTATAAAAAAAAATTGAGTATTGTTCAATAATAAACTGTTACATTAAATAGATAGAGCATTTAGCTAACAGAAAATCAAAATCAGAATACATGAGATTTCGCTAAATATCAATATGGGAATACCATAGATAAAGAGAAAATACGTTTCGAGTTCCGAATATCTAAAATCTAAAGATAGAGTCTAGCCACAGCAATGTTATTTAACAGTAATATTTTCAAAATGGCGGAATTATATGGGGTGGAAAACTAAAAAGAATATCATTTAAAAATGTCATAAGGCTTTTTTGTTACCCTTATGAAGAAGCAACTTTTGTCCGAACAAAGTTTTAGGTTAAGTTTTCACTAACGGAGAAAATTTACATATACGTTTACAATATACTAAATAGTACACAAATACAAATATTTGTTTTTTGAAAAAAAAACAATTTTTGTAAAAGCTTTTATTGTGAAACCAAAGTACTTATTAAGACAAATAAAATAAGCCCAAACTCGATGGAGTTGCGTGTTTTAATTATTGAGTTCCATCGAAAACCTTCCGTCATCGACCCTATCCATTGTCATAATGTGATCGTCAAGACAAATCACACAAGTCCTAGGTACTCAATGAGGTTATGTTGTTTTATACTGAGTTCCATCGAATATCTCCCGGCTCCAGCATCAGAACAGCTTATTGACTTCATAATATTGTATTGTCATCCAACTTACACAAATATGCAAAATGTAAGCTAAATTGGAGGATAACTGGTTGAAAATTGATTTGCAAGATTTGACCTAAACAAACATTTATTCATATATACAAGATACATTGCAAGTTAAATAATAATAAAAGCTTGTAAAATAAAAGATTTTTTCTAAATGCATATGAACGTCTGTTACGGTACTGATAACAAAAATACAGTTTATACATTTTTTGTCTATCTGTGTGTTAGACTACTTTAAGACGTATATTCAAAATTGAGTCTAATCTAAATGTTTGTACCCTCTTTAGTTTGTACGTAGAGTCCGATCACGGCATAATGAAGTCTTTGAGCCGCGTCAGTGTTCAATGCAGTTGCACTGTTTACCACTTAGCGCGAACTAGTCCCCGCCACGGTGGTTCATTTATACACCACCGCACGAATTTACAAACACTGCCTGCTTGTCAAAAGTGTGACGTGGTATCAGCGTAAAGACATTAACACCTTTTTTTTATTGAAAGAACGATATTCTTCGAGTGTATTTGAACAAACGGGCGTTTGTATGTATGTTTATCCAGTAATAACTTAAGTATTATACCCTCGTTCACTTAACTGTTACAATAGAGAATTATCTGAACTTAATCTATTTAGTTCCTCCTTGTCGGGTTTTAAGAAATCATTGTTCCTAAAATTTTTTGAAAACGATTATTAATAAGTAGTAGGTTTTTTCTTTTAACGCTGTTCTGTAAGTAATGCATACGTATCTATTTACTAATGATTTACTTTAATAATTTAAAATATCATTTTGTTTTTAGTAATATTATTAGCGATCCACTTAAACTTATTTAAAGCTACATTAATAAAAAAAAATTGTACTCTCTTTAGTTTGTACGTAGAGTCCGATCACGGCATAATGAAGTCTTTGAGCCGCGTCAGTGTTCAATGCAGTTGCACTGTTTACCACTTAGCGCGAACTAGCCCCCGCCACGGTGGTTCATTTATACACCACCGCACGAATTTACAAACACTGCCCGCTTGTCAAAAGTGTGACGTGGTATCAGTATACAGACACCTTCTTTTTTGGATTAGAGAACGAGCGAAATTCTTATAGTCTATTGGAACAAACGATCGTTTGTATGTATGTCTATCTAGTAATAACTTAAGTATTATACCCTCGTTCACTTAACTGTTATAATAGAGAATTATCTAAACTTGATCTATTAAGTTCCTCCTTGTTGGGTTTTAAGGAATCATTGTTCCTGAAATTGTTTGAAAACGATTATTAATAAGTAGTAGGTTTTTTTTCTTTTAACGCTGTTCTGTAAGTAATACATACAAGTCTTTTTACTAATGATTCACTTTAATAATGTAAAATATCATTTTGTTTTTAGTAATATTATTAGCGATCCACTTAAACTTATTTAAAGCTACATTAATAAAAAATGTTTGTACCCTCTTTAGTTTGTACGTAGAGTCCGATCACGGCATAATGAAGTCTTTGAGCCGCGTCAGTGTTCAATGCAGTTGCACTGTTTACCACTTAGCGCGAACTAGCCCCCGCCACGGTGGTTCATTTATACACCACCGCACGAATTTACAAACACTGCCCGCTTGTCAAAAGTGTGACGTGGTATCAGCATTATGACATTAACACCTTTTTTTTATTGAAAGAACGATATTCTTCGAGTCTATTTGAACAAACGGATATTTGTATTAAACGGGTATGTATGTTTTTTCGATAATAACTTGAGTATCTTTGATCGAAGTTTTATAAAATTTGTTAGTCGTGTAGATATAGCCAATATACAATGTCCTTTTTAATTAAGTACATATATATTAAGGGGTGATTTAGTCCATCATTTCGAACAACTATTCCCAATATAGTCCGTTTTTTAAAGAGAATTCTTATAAGGAGAGGTATACTTTTCTGAGTTCAGCAATGCCACTTGGTACGAATATTATACACGTCTACCCAAGCCCAAAACGCCCGGGAGCCAGATTGAACTCCGCGTCATGAGGAGGGGAGGGGGGCCCAAAGTACAGAGCTCCCGGCGCTCAGAAAAAAAATTCTGGCGGAATTGTTTGGACATTTGAATTAAGTTTGGTGTCGTTTTCAGGTAACCAGATGATGCCCAGTTCATTCCTCATACCAGTTCTTTTAGGGTTCCGTAGCAAAATATGACGCAATACTTAAAATACTAAACCTTTTGTAGTAACGTAATGTAAACAAACCCTTATATTTTTATATTTTTGTATGAAACTTGGTTTATAAAAAATACTATCCGAGAGCCCGTTTAATGCAAATTATAAAAATATAAACAATAAATATACTTTTATCTATTTCCAATGTAAAATAAAATAATTATTGCATATACCTAATAGAGCCGCATAGAACGGTTTATCTTCGAACTACTATATGAAACTTTTCATTTGTCCTTTCTGGCTATCACGACTGGTGGCGTTGGATTCCTTGTAACGCTCAAAACCCGAAACTCTCGGTTATAGAGTGCTTAAGGGGCGGAGGGGGGAGGGGGAGGCAATCAAAGATGGCGGAAGAGCAGTTTGGTTTTCACGCCATAATTCCATAAGTACTGGACTGATTTCCAAAATTTAAATGATTTCTCAAAGGCAATAATATGCTCCATGTTTTGTCTATATACATCTTAGATGTATTTATTACAGTTGATGAGTTTTGTTAAATGAAATGTTGAAGCTACAGAATTTTTATTTACATCTAGAAGTGCCCGCGGGCTTTGATCCACATGGGAATTTCAGGATAACACTATCCTATATCCTTTCCCGGGTCTGAAACGATATCCATGCCAAATTTCATTTAAATCGGTCCAGTCATACACGCTTGATGGAGTGACCAAGGGAAATAGGGATTTATTTATACATATATAGATTTCCTCCACAATAACAACAAGCTAGCGTTTGGAGCGATTACATTTGGTACTGCAAGATTTCAAGCATCTACATCTAATCAATTTTAAGCATGCTTGAGCAGCCATAGGACTTTGGGTCCACAGTGGCACCCAAACTTCTCCTTTTCCCTGCCAACCCCATTTAGATGGGCAAGGAATATTCAGATTTTTCATAAGCACTGCCCCGAAACCTAAACAGCTTGTAAAACTGCCCTTAAGGTATGTTGTTTGAGAGCAGCCTCTGTAGGAGGCAATTTTTCGGTTTGCCTGTCCTTCTTATCCAACAGCTCCCCGAGTAACAGCTAAGATACTAGATGGTTCGGCTTTAGTTCATATGTTGAGCCCATAACCGTCAAAAATATTTGGGGATTATGCTACCAATGCATTTTCATCCTTTCTGATTAGAGAACTATCTAATGTCAAAAGACTGGACGTGATTGGTGACTGGAGTTTGAAGAATGGCAGCTCGAGAAAAACGCGGTTCTGGCAAACGCTTACAACCACGCAATCAATAGTTAGCGAACATACAAGGATTCCAAAAGGCTAACTTTCTTTGTGAAGGATCAAACAAAGAAGAGCTATACCATCTTTTGTCGTCACATTGTGACTCAAACATGGGTAAACAAGCACTTACGAATGGGTAAAGAATTCATCATAACTGTAGATAATGATTTATTTTTCTAATAAAAAATCAGAATATTCCTTACCCATATGAATGGGGTTGGCAAGAAGAAGTAAAAGTTTGGGTGCCACTGTGGACCCAAAGTCCTATGGCTGCTCAAGCATGCTTAGAATTGATTAGATATAGATGCTTGAAATCTTGCAGTACCAAATGTAATCGCTCCAAACGCTAGCACGTTTTTATTGTGGAGGAAATCTATATATGTATAAATAAATCCCTATTTCCCTTGGTCACGCCATCACGCGTGTACGGCTGAACCGTTTTTTTTTTTTTTTTTTAGAAAATTTTTGTCTGATCACGAAATTTGGCATGGATATCGTTTAAGACCATGGAAAGGACATAGGATAGTGGTATCCTGAAATTCCCATGTGGATCAAAGCCCGCGGGCACTTCTAGTTGTAAATCAAATTCTGTAGCTTCAATATTTCATTTAACATAACTCATCAACTGTAATAAATACATCTAAGATGTGTATAGACAAAACATGGAGCATATGATTACCTTTGAGAAATCATTTAAATTTTGGAAATCAGTCCAGTACTAAACAGTAAAATAAAAATATAAGGGTTTGTTTACATTACGTTACTACAAAAAGTTTAGTATTCTAAGTATTGCGTCGCATTTTGCTACGGAACCCTAAAAGAACTGGTATGAGGAATGAACTAGGCATCATCTGGTTACCTGAAAACGACACCAAACTTAATTCAAAAGTCCAAAAAAATCTGCCAGAATTTTTTTTCTGAGCGCCGGTAGCTCTCTTCTTTGGGCCCCCCTCCCCTCCTCCTGACGCGGAGATCAATCTGGCTCCCGGGCGTTTTGGGCTTGGGTAGACGTGTATAACATTCGTACCAAGTGGCATTGCTGAACTAAAAATTGGCGTACTTTTTCCCCTTAAAAAACGGACTAATAAATGTATATCGAAATACGAAATAAAAAATTTCATTTTCGATAGTAATAATGTCACGTGACTACTTCGATTTGTATAAAAACCTAAAAATTTTTTTACGTTTTTCGATATACATTCATTGGGAAAAGTTGTTCAAAATGATGGACTGAACCACCCCTTAAAATATTTGTACTTAATTAAAAAGGGCATTGTATACAACGTAATTTGTTTTGAATTTTTTACTGTTATTTGAATTGAATTATACTATAGTGATCTAGTACAGCTCGTGGTTCGATTTAATATGGGTATGTCCCTTCCACATGTATATATTTTAAGTTTGAACACTTATGTTCAAACACTTGACAGATTTGTCTTAACAAATCTGTCAAGTGGTTGCCGATTTACAGGGTAGATATGCACTTCGTAGTCCCATCGCGTCGTCTCTGAAAAAACTGCCTAGCTAGAGGCACAGAATTAATAAAAGCATTGCTTACTTAAGGGTAACGAAAGGTTCAAAACTCAAAAATGGCAATACTCCAAAATGTTCCGGTTACATCAAAATGGTAAATGATTTTTTTCAGAGTTAGTCTCTCATTACTCATTAGTTAGACTTTTTTGAGTTAGCATTCCGAAACAGAGTATCAAAAAAATTTACTATGGGGCTCGCTCGATCTGTGTGATTTGTCCGTATAGGTAAATAAATATTTAAAAAAAGTCAATACTCGATTCTGATCCTCGTCCTGCAGTATTGGCGTATATTTTGATGTCCAATTTATTTTCGACCGCGTCTGATCGCGCTTTGAGGTGTATTAATACAATATGCCGGTTAATTTTTAATGGATATCGAATAGACGCACTTTCTACGGACAATTTGCTTGTTGACAATATTGAATGCAACAACCCAAAGTTGTCGCTCTGTGACATACTGGTCCGAGAGCTGGTAGACATTTTTTAGGTAAGTTACTTATTTAAAAATACAGAGAAGAAGAGGAAAAGGAAGACATTTAGACAATACATTAGAAAGTATATTTGTACTTTGGAACAATAAAGTTTGATTAAATAAAATAAATAAAGACTTAGAGATGACATTACACTAATATTATAAAGTCGAAAGATTGTGAGTGTGTGTGACTGTGTGTGTTTATTTGTTACTTCTTCACGCGCAAATATCTGGACAAATTTTGATAAAATTTAGCATGTAGGAAGCTGACACCTTGGTTTAACACATAGGCTACGTTAGGCGCGGGTAACACCGCGGGGCGCAGCTACTAGTTTTAAAAAAACTAAAAAATCATATTATTGTTTCAACCTACAAGGATGTAAAGAAGTTGACCTTGGACAAAGAGTGATGAAAGACATGGGTTGTTCCACAGACAAGAGCTTTATTAGAAGAAGAAGACTTATTTGAGTCAAGGAGCCTTACAATACTGACATGCTTTTCCAGCTCCTATTCATTTTGGTGGACATTCTACCTGCCAGATGAAATTATCAGATCAATGTCTTTTCGCATCTTGCAAAATTAAAGACCCGACCAAATGATCTGACTTATATATTTTTTTACTTTTTAAATATACTATTTTAACGTGTAAAAAATACAAACAGATATAAGGATACTTTTATGTAAAAAATTTTTTTTTGATAATTTTAGGGCTGATTTTGTCCCACTACTTTTCAGCTAGTTTTGCAGTTCTGAATTATAGCCTGGGCAGACGACGGAGTTTTCTCCGCGGCGGAGAAAAAAGTACGCTCCGCGAATAAAAAGTCCGCAGCGGATTTACCGCGAACTCAACGCACACGTATCGCCGTACATACGTAAGCCACTTAGGGATTTTTGTCGGCAGACAAAAAAGTCCGCGGACAAAAATCTCTCGTCTGCGCAGGCCTTAGTAATATAGGAGAAGTATAATTAAAGTTTTTAATTTGCCTCCAATAATAGCTACCTAAAAATGTCTACCAGCTCTTGGAATATTCGGTGATGGTTACAGAATGTTATAATGCGTTTACGGTGTTATATTTTTGTTCTTTTTTGGCATTTTTTAAAGTGTGGTGGATGGGTTGATTTGGCAGATTGTCAAATAGCATCAATAATACAAAATGAATAAAAAATTATTAAGTTACGTTTTAGACTGGAACTAAACTTTCGTCACAATACGCTATTTTCGAACAAGTCAAATCAGATCCTTTTTTCTAAACGTCAAAACAAACAGTTTCTCTAGGATTTTGTATGAAATACAGGCAGATGACGTCATAGTTTTTTGGAGTCAAATAGCGCTCTTATTATCAGTTTTTTTGCAATAATAAATTTAAAATCACGTTAAAATGGATATGTTCAAAGACAAGTGACATTATTTTGCGACGTTTTATTTTGTATTTTGTTATTAGTACAAAATAATTTATTTTTGACTTAGGAAAAGACCCAATTATTAATTTAGCTATTCTCACTTATTCCGATATTAATATACGAGTGTATGCAGCCGGTATCTCGCACGGGAATTAAGTCCCCGATTAGCATACGTAATTACGCGCCTTATCGCCACTTAATTGCAAGGTAATGAATCAACGGACCCATATTGACTATAAGGCTGTTTTATATTTCTTGGAATTCCATAGTAAAAGGACTCTTCGATGCAATAATTATATTTATTTCAGTATTAAAATTAAACAGAAAGTGTATTTTTGCCAACCCTAATAATGGTGCTGTGAGCTGAGACCTCGCAAGTCACCCCCAACCCGTTGAAGTTTATGGATAAAAAAGTTGTTTAGACAAAAAAGTTGCGTATTAGGTATAACAAAAAAGTTTTATGACATTACGCTATTTTCCAACAAGTCAAATCAGATACTTTTTTCTAAACGTCAAAACAAAGAGTTTCTATGGGATTGTGTATGAAATACAGGCAGGTGACGTCACAGTTTTTTGGAGTCAAATAGCGCTCTTGTTATTAGTTTTTCGGCAATAATAAATTTAAAATCACGTTAAAATGGATATTTTCAAAGACTAGTGACATTATTTTGCGACGTTTTATTTTGTTATAAGTTCAAAATAATTTATTTTTGGCTTAGGAAAATAGCCATTTATGAAAAATTTCCGAAAGATTTTTTTATTTTGTCGCTGATCACGTGTTTGTATAGGTATTATCAGTATCATGGACTGAACTTTATTTTTCATAACCGTATGTTAGGAAATCTAAAAATATGTATATAAATTTCATCGATAAGTGATGAGATATATACAACGTAGAAGGCCCGTAATTAATCATACCACGGGCTATATTAGAACACTGCACAGTACTATGAAATTAAAATAACAGTCAACATTAAAAAAATCGGTGTTCCCACACAGCATGCCCGGACGGCTGCACATACATACATACATACTATCACGTCTTTATCCCTAATGGGGCAGACAGATCATTTTGGGTCTTGCGGTTCTATGCAGAGCCCAGGGCCGCAAGACCCAAAAGCCACTTTTAGCGTCATGGTGGGCGAGAAGATGGAAAAGCAATCAATACAGTGATGGGTTGCTAGCCGCATCGCCTGTTAACATGATTTGCATTTTTGCCCATTCCCTCGATTGACTTTTACGATCTGCGTGGGAAGAGAAGCAGCTGGTACATTCTAAGTTTTTTTTATTTCTCCCAGACCAGCATGGGAGACGGCTGCACTTTAGTATTTAAGTGGCAAAGTTTTTGACTGCTATTCTAATTTCATTATACTATAGTGATCTAGTGTAGCCCGTGGTTTAATTTATTACGGGGATATCCCTTCCACGTTATATAAGTCTTCTTAAATTCTGAGACAGCCTCCAGGGTTAGTAGGCAAATTTTTGCCAAGATCCTTTCTTCACAAACTCGGCAAATCCGAAAACCTTCTCCACAACGTTACATTGAACTCATCACAAATCCGCGACTGTCCGAGCCCACTAAAACTGTGTCCATTAAAAACGTGAACGGTTACCAACCGCAAAAAACTATCGGGCTGAATAGAAAAAATCACAAAAATGCACTGCGCTCCAAAAGGCCCAGATTGTCGTGGTCAGCGCCCCTCTGCCTGTTATTAATTCTTGGACAGACAGTCGGAGACCGCACCAATCGAAATAAAATAACTATTTGCGTATCTTTATTGTAGCTTTACTGTTTTTCCATTATTTTTTGTTGGGGCAAAAGTCGGCGCTGGTTTGAGAGACGCGTGGCGCGGAGCGTATTGGGAACGAGCGTTTTAGACGATTGCTATATAGACTACTTCCGTCTTATTATAAAACGCAGACTAACTTTGTTAATAGGTATCCGACCAAATCTAGTTGACATTTTTAGATAAGACATTGGCATATTACTAGATGTCAACTAGATTTGGTCGGATAACGGTTTAAACATAGTTACAAAGTAGTCTGCGTTTTATAATAAGACGGCTTGCGTTTAAGGCCATTCGAGACTATCTCTCTTACTGAGTTCCATCGGTCATCTTCCATCTCCGTGGTAAGACACTAAGCATAGTCTACCATAAAGTGCTTGTCAATACAAATGAAACGTGTCCTACTCAACGAGGTTATATTCTTTTATAACTGAGTTCCGTCGAATATCTCCCGGCCCCATCATCAGAATAGCTCATTGAGTCCATAACATTGTATTGACATCCAACATACATAACTATACACAATTTCAGCTAAATCGGTTCAGGATAACTGTTTGACAATTGAGTTGCAAGATTTTACCTAAACAATACAGATACATTTTCACGTCTATGTCCCTGACGGGGTAGACAGAGCCCAGGGCCGTTAGGCCCAAAGGCCACGCTTAGCAAGGTGGTGGGCGTTAAGATGGAATAGGAATCAAAATAGTGGTGGGTTGCTAGCCGCATCGCCTATTACCATGATTCAAATCTCGCCCATTCTCTCGATCGGCTTTTACGATCTGCGCGGGTAGAGAAGCAGCTGGTACATTCTAAGTTTTTTCTTTTCTCCCAGACCAGCATGGAAGAATATACCTAAACAAACATTGACAAATACATACAAAGATTCATTGCAAGTTAAATAAAAGCTTTTAAAAAGCTAGGTCCTGCCTCGCTGTCTCGCCGCCAATCCAACGCGGGCTCAACTTTTTCAATATTTTGTAAATAATTAAGCCTTAAACCAAAAAACGTCAATTGCACTCTGCGAGCGATGCGATTGATTACACGCCTGTTTAAACGCAACCGTCGCAATCATTGTGCTGATGGCTTATTGATGCCAATACAGTATTGGCGGTCAATATCATACTTTTCCTTATGAGCTCTTCATAATAGTCGACTCTCTCATATTTACTTACTGCAAATACATCTATAGATACATATAATAAAACAGTAAAAAAATGTGTCGGTACATTGAATATATTCCCAAAAAAAATATTTTGGGCAGTGGAGCCATAGTAAGAATACGCTATTTTCCAACAAGTCAAATCAGATACTTTTTTCTTAACGTCAAAACAAAGAGTTTTTATGGGATTTTGTATGAAATACAGGCAGGTGACATCACAGTTTTTTGGAGTCAAATAGCGCTCTTATTATTAGTTTTTCTGCAATAATAAATTTTAAATCCCGTTAAAATGGATATTTTCAAAGACGAGTGACATTATTTTGCGACGTTTTATTTTGTTATAAGTTCAAAATAATTTATTTTTGGCTTAGGAAAATACCCAATTAAAAAAATAACTGTCTGTCTGTACACGCTCACTCATGTACACATACGGAAATACTGGACGGATTCAAATGAAACTTTTTTATATAGCTGTTAAGCCTGTGCAACATATAGAGTATAAATGATTTTGGAAAATGGAACACCTGATGCAAAAACCATAACGGTCCAGCTAAACTTTAAGAAATAAAAATATCGCCTTAGCAAAAGTTGTTCAGCCTGAGGAGCATTTTTCGGTGTCATACAGTCCAAGCGAACGAAGTCGCGGGCTTCGGCTAGTACATAATACGTACCATAAAATGTCTTTATCCAGCTTTAAGCAGACAGAAACAAGGGCCGCAAGACCCAATGCCCCTTTTAGCGTGATGTTTGTGGAGAAGCTTTCGCATTTTCTCCACATATGATTATGTTTATGAAGGAATTCATGTGCAAAATCAAATTTAAAAAGTTACCTTTATATTGTCGGACTTCCTCTTCTGCCGTGACAGAAGAAAAAGTTGACTTATGAAAGGTTATTTATTGGTGAACTGCATAAACTTTAGTATAGTCAATCATACGAAAAGTTTATTGATAAAATGTTTGCCATTCCATCAATAAACTTTTCGTATTCGAAAATAAAATGCTGATTACTTCTTCAAAATTGTAAACATATGAACTAATCAATAATCCTCTGGCTGCTCTGACCAAATATGGATCTAGTACTACAAAGAGGGTCGTGCTCCTGCAGTAGAAACTACAAAAAGACGAAGGTGACGAGGATGATGATGAACTCATTAAGCCTAAAAGTCATCCCACACTGCCTATTGCGTACTTAAATGTAACTATCATAGTATCTTGTGTACTACAAAAATTGAAAAACTCCTATACGAAACGAAACATCGATCGAAACGAAAACAAACTAAAACATCGAAGTCTAAATTTAGTGCAATTATATCTTGGATAATTCCAGAGCACTCATGCTAATGCAATTTAGTGCATAAATGGCATAAAACGGGACTCTGCAAATGCACTGATTATAATGAATAATTCAGGTGGCGAATAACTTTTACAAGGCAGTCATTGCGTGGGTCTGCCATTTAAATGTACCTTATTAACGTTATCTGGCGACCGAATTCATTAAGGAACTATCTTTAATTAGAAAATTGCAGAGATTTATGAGCTCGATTGGTTCGTTGCGAAGTCGCGGGTAATGTGGAGAATTAATTTGTTGGTTTAGTAGCTTTCTGAGTGTATGTAGTGTAGGTACTACCTATCTAGATAAACTGACAGCAATGTGAGAAAAAATAACAAGAAACCAAATTTGTTCAAATGACTCTACTATTCTGGTCTCGGGTGGTCCTAGATTTTATTATTATGATCATTATCATCATGAGGTCTTTTTGTCTCCACTGCGCAGGATCATTACCCTCTCTGTACTACCAGAGCCACACTCGATCAGAGCAGCCAGAGGATTTGGCCTACACTCGCTGGCCAGACGGGTTGGAGAGGTCTCACTGATGTTTCTTAGCTTTGTTTAGCTTGTATTTCCTAAGTCGCCTTCTACGTCATCCACGGGAGGACTATGAGTGGTTCTATTCTACTCTGACGGAAACTAAACTGCAATATATGTATCGTATACGGATTATTATAATAATCAGTGATTTTATTTTTACCTATACGAAAATGTTTACTTAATATTTAGGGGGTTAAGCTTTTTTGCGAATTATTTGTATGACGTTTTTTCTTCTTTAATTTTATAGTCAGATTACTGGATATCGCTAAATAAATAGCCCTATAAAATGAGGTACACTAAAACTAGTAGTTCGCCACGAACTTAGACCTCGCGAATATTATTCCAAAGGATGTGCCTCCGCTGCCAGCGCTGATCGCCGAATTGGCTGCCGGCGCCGGTATCACGATCTGTGTCTGTAGTAAGATATGCATTTTTAAGAAATTTGTTCAGTAACCCGGACTGAATTTAAGGGTTTAAATAGTTTCAGTATATTTTGTAAGAAGATTTGTATTTTATATCCGTCACGGCTCAGTCAGCTAGACTTCGCGAGTCATCCTAAATCCGTTCAAGTATAACGTATAAAAAAGTTGTTCAGACAAAAAAGTTGTTCAAATAAAAAAAATGCGTTTTTATAATGGCAACAAAAAAGTCAAATGACATTTTTTTAAATATTTGGAAATGGCGGATATATGACACTTCTAAAATTTTAAACCCCCATATTTCCGCCATTTTAAAAAGTTTCGAAAAACTAGCTCGACAAAAAAATTCTATTTAGTTGCTGAATCTGCTTACAAAATTTCATGAGAATCGGTTAAGAAATGCGACCTGTAGGCGAGAACAGACAGACAGACAGACAGACAGACAGACAGACAGACAGACAGACAGACAGACAGACAGACGGACAAAAGAATTTTTGGCTAATCTCGAAACTGAGACGCTTCGCTCGCTCGGTCAAACATGATATCGAAGCTAACAAAATGGGAGACAGGACCGGTCTACAAATCCCAGTGTTGATCGAAATTCACTTACTCGTAAATACTTTGTAATCAAACGTTAATGAACAGAAGGTTGAAGGGTTTGCTAGAGGGCTGCATAAACATAGTAGATACTTATTGATGTTACCTTTTTAGGGTTCTGTACGAAAAAAAATTAAGTTTACTTCATTATTATGAATGTTGAAAGTAATAACGTAGTTCGTCTTTCTTGCTTGTTTGTGTTTCGCAAAACCTCAAAAGGTGTACATTACCTTTTTGGTATATACCTACGTTTGCTTCTGTAATAATATTCGTTCTTAATTTATCTTCTATTGCAAGAAAACTGTGGAAGAAAAAAAACCTTTTTAAAACTGTAAGAATTGTAAAGAAAAATAAAAACTCCTTTTTAGAAAAATCTTTGATAAGCTAACCTCTTGTTTGTATATACCTATGCTCTGGTCATAATAATTGAGGACTCTTATGCCCGGTTTATATCTCGTCCCTGTTTGCATTCTTTTGCGGATTTTTGTAAGACATAAATATTAACAAACGTAACGTGAACTCAGCGTTCCTTGAGTTTGATATTGTAAATATGAACATTTTTGATTTTCCTACAGAAACC
This sequence comes from Acrobasis consociella, assembly GCA_963555685.1. Classification (NCBI taxonomy): domain Eukaryota; kingdom Metazoa; phylum Arthropoda; class Insecta; order Lepidoptera; family Pyralidae; genus Acrobasis; species Acrobasis consociella. The sequence continues at coordinate 6,061,342 of OY743118.1, forward strand.
TCCATACGCGAGCCCAACTTACACCTCACCCATTTTACTATCTTTGATTTAAACAAGTAAAAAATGAGTATAAGCCGCGCGTGGTCTCCTTAGGCGATGTAAATGACTGAACAAGTCGCAATGCTAATTGCCAATTTATCCATCCATATCAGCTGATTTATTACTTATCATTCGGAATGCCTCCGCCATTTCATAATCTATTCCTGGAGCACAATCGTAATCTTGAGATAGAAATTAACAAGTTACGAAAACTTGACTTATCAATAGCCTGATTCGCACTGTTCGAAGTTGCATAAGTAAAGGCGTGAGCACACTTGAACTTTTAACATTTGAACGTAGACTTTCTGCTTCTTTCTTCTTCTTCTTGATTTTCGGGATGTTTTATGTTTAAACTTGTATTGTTCTTGCAATGTCAAATATTGGAAAGATTGATAGGGACAAATTTTTTTTTAACTGAAACTGGTTTAGCACACGATTGTATTTTTTTATGAGTGGAACTCATGTGTTTATCTTTTCTATATATATTTTCTATATAATAGGGTCCCGTTTTTACCCTTTGGCTACGGAACCCCAAAAAGACCTGATGATGATGATGACAGGGCATCTCAAAAAAGCCTTTTTCGGGATGTTTTATATTTAAACTTGTCTTGTTCGTGCAATATATTGAAAATATTGATGGGGACATAACAGTCAAATATTGGAAAAAGTGAAAGGCACTAAACAAATTTTTACTAAAACTGGCACACGTTTGTATTTTGAGTACCTAAGTGTTTATCTTTTCTAGCTGGACCAGGAATTAAAATGAGCAAAGCAAATATAATGCACAGGTCGCCGCGTGCAGTGACGCCAAAAAACTCGTTATAACCAAACACAATTACCGAAGAACAGTGAATCATTAGAGTCGTAAATTGTTTTTTTTTTTGTGAAAATAATAATTAGTCTGGGCAAGCCTAGAGAGAATCCTATTTGGTTTTAATACTAAGGCTAAACAGTTTTATTTTGTGAAAATAATAATTAGTCTGGGCTAGTCTAGAAAGAATCCTATTTGGTTTTAATACTAAGGCTAAACAGTTTTATTTTGTGAAAATAATAATTAGTCTGGGCTAGTCTAGAAAGAATACTATTTTGTTTTAATACGAAAGAAAAACAGCAGAAAAATGCCGCTTCCTTAAAATACATATCTAACAGTAAATCAGCAGTAAATTTGTACTTTGAAACAATATATTTTGATAAATAAATAAAAATCTCGAAACTTTGGTAAGGTTCAAAACTCCTAAAAAAGTTCATTTATTCACATGCCTGAATAAGTGCAACATTCAAATGCTTGCTTTACTATGAAAAAATGTTTATATAAATAAGTTCAAAAAGGTGTTTGCACTTAATAAAAATAGGCGTTTCCTTTTTAACTGACTCCAAAAAAAAAGAGAGGTTATCAATTTATCGGAATCTTTTCTTTGTATGTACGTTCTCCGAATACTCGAAGGCGGCCAATTTGGAAATATTTTGGAACGAAGTTCCTTATCGCGCGTTGCGAAAGGTATGAATTTTTTCAGTCTAGCCTAGACTGAAAAAATTCATACCAAAAGTTGTAACGACACTTTTTGCTATAGTTGTAAGCCGTGTTGCGCGCGTGTTTCTCTGTCTGTCTCTCTCTCTCTCTCTCTCTCTCAAACTTCGTTCCATCCGGGTGTCTCTTGACACCTCTCAAGTTTTTTTTTTGCTTGAAAGGGCTTGTTTATTCATTTCAGGTGGTCCCACAGAATTATAAAAATCAGTTATGGACTTTGGTTTTTAAACGAAAATAAAGTAAAAAGCTTTTCTGTGACTGTAACAAGTCAGTCAGTTTTTATTTTAAAAAAATATCAATAATTTTATAAACCGACTCCACAGTTTCTCTGTCCACAGCAGTTAATTACTCCTATAACGACAGTTAGAGCATAATGAGATTTTTGCAATTCAACAGTAGCACATTACAGGGTGCTGTTTGTCAACCCCCTCCCCCACCCCCCTCCACCGGCCCACTGACCTCGGGGAGGTTATTAGGTGCTTTGTTAATGACTCCCGTGTAAACGGGGTAAGATATGTTGTGTCCAAAATATATCTTACTTTTACATACATACTTACATATTTAGACGACCTCCGTGGCGTAGTGGTCAACATGCTAGTCCGCCACCCAGAGGTCCCGGGTTTGATCCCCGGTCAGGGCAAGTAGGAAAATGGCCTTTTTCAAATTGTCCTGGGTCTTGGATATGTATCTATATATGATAGAAAATATAGGATCGTTGAGTTAGTATCCCATAACACATGTCTCGAACTCACTTTGGGGCTAGCTCAATCTGTGTAATTTGTCCCTATATATTTATTTATACTTGTTGTTGTTTTTTGTGTGTAAGAAGCCAACACTAGGGTCAGATTTTTCAAGCTGCCGAAAGGCATCTTACATGGCTTGACGACTGCTTACATACTAAGTATCAAGTCTTTATCCAAAATGGAGAAGACAGAGCTAAGCAGAGTCCAGGGCTGCACGACCCAAAGAACGCTTTTAGCATAATGCTGGGCAAGAAGATGGAAGAAAAAATCAAAATAGTGATGGGTTGCGAGCCGCATCATCTGTTAACATTATTTGCATTTTCATCATTTGCACGTTCCCTCGATCGGATTTTATGACCTGCGCGGGAAAAGAAGCAGCTTTATATATTACATATTTGGAGAAAAAAAATAATAAAAGCGCAGCCTTGGCTCCGTAGCAAGACAGCTAAATAGAATAAAAATAAAGCACTTTCATTTTGGACAACTTAGGTACATACCTATAACCAATTAAAATATGTTATAAACGAGCAACCTGACATAGAACGCACTAAAATGAGGCACTAAAAACAATAATTATGAAAAAACAATTACTTTTAAAAAGTTATGGGATCGGTTTCATACCATACAAACAAAATACTTACCATAATAATTTGTATAGTGGCCGTCTTCTGGACAAAATGTTAGACACGATGTTAGATCATCATTAAGTCTTTTTAGTCTCTATTACAGGAGCCCGACTCTCTCTGTTCTTCCAGAGCTATACTTGGTCAGAGCAGCCCAACCAGCTGCACTAACCGTGACCTTTGTGCAGGTCAGAGCAGCCGGAGGATCTTTCCTACACTCTCCTCGCTGGTCAGACGGGTTGGATAGGTCTCATGATGTTTAAAAACTTTGTTTAACTTCTATTTCCTAAGTCGCCTTCTACGACATCCACGGAAAGACTTGGAGTAGTCCTATTCTATTCTTCTGGTGGATCTTCCTTACTACATATTATACTACAGAGTAATAATACACTACATACAAATATTATACAGGTATTACTTTGAAATACACTGCAACGTTGCCTACCTATTTGTATTGAGGTAGCCACCCCACAGGCAGTTGATAATTCTAATGCGTATTTCCAATAATTACGTAAGGACTAGACCGACCGTATCGTATTCAATTTCAGTTTAATATTTAGTAATACCACGTTTGTACTGAGAATGTCCAGTGTTCATAGATTTAACTATTGCAAAGCCCCGGGCGGTAAAACTTTGCAACGCCCTTTCAAATTGCAATTTATGTATTTGCATGAAATATTGCCGCGTGGTGATGGCAAAAGCAGGTATTTTATGCAAAAGTTGTATAAGAAGGATTAAACAATGCGAGATTCGTAGGTTACGAGCGATCCTTGGCGAACATCGTAGTCATATTATCTGTGTTCTTGTAGACTATATGTATGGCATCATCAAGCATCGCAAGAATCGCGCGGGCAGCGCAAACGATTGCCTGTTGCGCCCGCGATGGTTGGTGTGAGTATCCCGTTATTTCATGATTCAAGAGGAGTTAACAAATTTTCCTGTTCAGTTCTTCAGTTCAGTTTAGTTCTGTGCTCACCCAGCCAGCGTTTCGCAGCAAGAGCGTAGGAGCTAAGTCCACTTTAGAATGAACTTGACTGCACTTACAGCAACGGGCGAATATGGGTACTTATCGCCTCCGTTTTACTAGCGTAGCCCCATCAAACCTCTTTGGACCAGTACCAGGCTTGAGAAACCAGGTGAGCACGTATATTAGAAAAAAAAAAAGAAAAAAGAGAGAGGAGTTTACAATTTTTCCTATGTAAATATGTTTTTACGATGATGCTTTTACGTTAGTTCTGAATGAGAAGTTCAACGAGTACACTAAACAAGTGACACATATGTGGGTCTTGACAAGTCTTAACGTTAAAAACGAAGATTGTCAAAGTGTTGCTCGATATAGCCACAGAGGGTCGTGCTCCTGCAGTGGAGAGTTCAAAAAACCATAAAGAGCCTTTATGGTTTTTTAGCATTACTCCCCCCTGCCCCCTGGGAACTGTCCTCGGGTCATGAACTCCCGTGGTCTACATGGAAGAGCCTAAACCACCGTCGAACTGAGGTAGGCCGATGCAGGCATAACTTGGCCCGACGGCGTTTCATAGATAAATCCGCAACACAGTGTCAGTGTGGCCATAGCGACCAGACTATGTCACACCTCCTTTCTTACCCATCGTGCCCAACCAGCTGCACTAACCGTGACTTTTGTGATGCTTCGGACAACGCTGTAAGAGTGGCATCTTTCTGGAGGGAAAAAAATTGTTTGAGCCAACAACGACACCAAAATAAGAAGAAGCATTACTCCACGAAAAAAGCAAGTTATAAGACCCCTACCAAAGCTAGTCCCGGGCTTATCGTCCGCTAGCGCCATTACTGATCCAGTGCCTAGAGAAACCTGCATAATTGGAGAGAAACCATCAAACTGAATATAAAGTCTGTACTGTATGGATATCGTTTCTCAACTTGATATTCGATAGTTAATAGGCGAATTTGTTTTGGCTTCCAAATATTCGGACTATCATGACCGACGCAAAGATTATTTTGTCCAGCATCATTTTACATACGTCTACACGTCACCCGCTATCCCTAATGGGGCAGACAGAGCGTTTTGGGTTGCTGCTTCAAGGAGACAGGGCTGTAAGACTTAAAGGTCAATTCGAGAGTGACGGGGGCGAAAAGGTGGAAAAAGGAATATAAATAGTGCTAACATTTACTTCTTTCTTTAATTCTTTATTTCTTTTCACTTTATACATGTATTAGAATACACTACGCAGTCAATTCTTAAGTTAGCAGGAAGGTACAACGTGAATCCTGCTTTGCAACATAAGACAACGGAACGACATGCGGATTTTTTGTTAGTATGTATCGAATTGAATGTTCAAATTAATAAAAACGAAAATGTTTTTATTGCTTTCTTAAATGTAATTTTCGCCTAAATTTTGATTTCATTTGATAAGTAAATATTTCAGTTATTAACATAATAATACCTACGTCATTTTTATTTATTTAAAAACCGATTGCCCCCAAAAAGGAGTGTAAATATGTTTTCAATCTTCATTTAAGTTCCTTAAGTCTTTTTTTAATTCACCACGAATTCTGAAATGCCTGAACATTATATTTCTTACTTTTTTTATGCTTTTTAAAAGAATATTAATAGTTTTTAGTTTTTTAAAAGTACCACAATACACTAATAAAGTGTACAAGAGTCTTTGTCTGAAAATGTACATATTAAACTTTTAAAAAGCTTTGTTATATAACAGAGTATTACTTAACACATAGGAAATTATTACAAACGAGGAAGGACAGACTTACTTGACGAACAGTAATCAGTCTCGATTGGACCAAGTCCTGCCTTAGGTACCAATTAGGAGCTCTAATTATCGACTGCGTCAGACTCGCCGTTGAATATGCAGCAGACAATTGGAGGTACGGAACACTTATGTTAATGCCTGTTTCTTGCCTTAATGATCTTAGGTTGAGGAAGACATTTGTGCTAATTTTTGGTTTCATTTACTTTGATCCCTTATACTTCTTTATTATTAAATCACTTCAAAAAAAGGGGTTCTCAATTCGACTGCCTACCTTTTTTATGTGAGTTCCCCGATTACTACTAGGAGCTTGGACCACTTTGGAAACATATTTTTTTGTTTAAAAGAGCACACTTACCACGTGGTCCGATTTCATTTTTGTCAAAATCGGTTGTATAAACCTTCATAATTTGGATAAAAAGTACTAAAACACATAAAAGACTATTACAAACGAGCAAGGACACTTCTAAAAGCCTTTTAAAATGAAACTTATAAAGCCTTGATAAATTATAGAGTATTATTAACACATAGGAAATTATTACAAACGAGGAAGGACAGACTTACTTGACGAACAGTAATCAGTCTCGATTGGACCAAGTCCTGCCTTAGGTACCAATTAGGAGCTCTAATTATCGACTGCGTCAGACTCGCCGTTGAATATGCAGCAGACAATTGGAGGTACGGAACACTTATGTTAATATCTGTTTCTTGCCTTAATGATCTTAGGTTGGGGAAGACATTTGTGGCTAATTCTTGGTGTTATTTACTTTGATCCCGTGTACTTCTTCAGGTATTTTTAACTTGCTTCAAAAGAAGGCGGTTATCCCTTATTCCATTTTTCATAACTCCTACGAAAACGGAAGTTTATTTTCTCGTTTAATAAGTGGTTCTTAAAAATAATAAACTTCAATTCAACTTTCATAGCAGCAACTTTGAAGGTGGTTTTTAGTTTTTTTTTTCGAATAAACATATCTTGCTTTCTATCTGTTAGAAATATTGCGACTCCAGTTTTGGCCACTAACATAGAAAGCAAATCAACAACAAATTTTACTAAAGGTTGTGCCTACTGCCTATCCGCCAAATAAGTACAAGGATTGTCTGCTCTGGGAATCGAACCCAGGAACCTACTCCAAAAGTGACACGACGGCGGTCAGTCAATGGATCATTTTATTTTAGGCAACAAGGCCCATCGAATAAATACCTTACAGACTAGCATACATATATAATTGTATTATAATATATACCTTAACATAAAATATATATCGGCATTGCACGTGTGGACATACGATTTTTAAATATTTTTACCTTTTATTCATATTTCTTTTGTTGTTTTATTTTTATATTTTTTTAAACACCGTACAACATTATCTATTTATACTTACAATCTGAATTTGTTTATTGTTTTTTTATTAAGGTAAAGAACATACTTTAGTTCTATCATCAAAAGTTTACGCAGCGAATGCTACGAAAGATGTTTTATGGCATTTTTTAAACCTTGGGTTACGTTACTAAAGTTTTAGTAAGGATCCCTAATCTTTTCTAGCAATAAATATAGCCTATGTTACTCAGGGTGAACGTAGCTTTCTTATGGTGAAAGAATTTTTTAAATCGGCTTAGTAGTTTTTGAGTTTATTCTTTACAAACATGCGCACACACAAAATTACAAAAATACAAATCTTTCCTCTTTATAATATTAGAGTAGATAGTGTATAGGTATGTAGATTAGTGTAGATATAGATACTTAATATATTTTTTTTGTCTTTGTGACGACCTCCGTAGTCACCACGCTTGTCTGCCATCCAAAGGTTCCAGATTCGATCCCCGGTCAGGGCAAGTTGGAAAATGGCCTTTCAAATTGTCCTCGGTCTTGGATGTTTAACTAAATATATATGTATTTGTTATAAAATATCATATCGTTGTGTTAGTATCCCATTACACAAGTCTCAAACTTACTTTTTTTTCCAAATAAGTTTCTTTCGATTAATTAGGAGAGAGAGAGACAGACAGAGAAACACGCGCACGCCGCACGGCTTACAACTATAGCAAAAAGTGTCGTCACAACTTTTGGTCTTAATTTTTTCCGTCTAGCCTCCTTTCGCAAGGCGCGATGAGGAACTTCGTTCCAAAAATTATATTAATTAAGTGACGCAATGCACTTTATACTGGTGTCAGCTAAGCATTCACAATATTATCGGAACACGAACGAAACGGAACTGTCGCATTAATTGTTGGAGTAAAGCTCCTGGCCCTCGAATTGACCGATAATCGTGGTAACCAATACGTCGCAGATGAAGTAGTACGAGTAACCAATACGTCACAAATTAAGAAGTTGCCCAGGAGAATCACGCCAAAAGTCCACTGCAGTGTAGAAACAATACTCAGCTCTCAGTAAGTGAAAAGCTATCTATTCGTCAAGTATGTAGGCTAGTAGCGACGGGCGAAGCCGGGAGATAGGCGCACCTCATTAAAATATGTAAATGTTGCAGACATTACCGAGATAGGTGCTTCTGACTTATTGGCTGGACAGGGGTAAGCTCGACGTGCGCACGCGTGCATTTCGAATGTTAAATATATTCCTCCATTTATACTATTTATATATACCTACTCTGGCGAAGTAAGAAAGGAATAACAAGTTTAGCTAATTGGTGTTCCAAAATAAGATAACGAACGGTTAAAAAACGCATTTCCGCATACCGTCGCATACAGTCTGCACATTGTGAACGCGTCAGTAGTCAGTAGCGGCCCCCTACCTTGTATTTAGTGTTATGAGAATATATCATCGTAAAATGACACACACTAGCCAATCAAGCTAAAGTCTCACCAATAAATTGGAAACCAAGTACAAAGATATGTTGTTACCTCAATCTATCTACTTTTTTCGCATACCCATACCCATACTGCATACCCACATGTTGTGAACGCGTCAGTCTGGTACTATTTACTATTAAATGACATTACAAATGTCGCTGAAAATAGATGGTACAGTGGAGTCGCGTCCTAAAGACCATTAAGTGATGCAATTGAAAATAAAAAATGTTTTGTTGTACTATTTAAGTATTGAGTATGTAGAAAAAACATTATAACGTTACAGCATATCATCCGCATGTTCTAAGGCGTCAGTAGGTAGCAGGCACCAACGGTTGTATACTTAGCAGTACTTTCGAGTCCAGTATGCGCTTGTAGGCTTTTTTTTCTTCAAAGATAATAATAATATGCATATCATTGGCTACCCAAGACTTGTTAAGCGCAGGAGAATTGACATTAAACCATGAGCCATTTAGACAATTTAGTTGTGGCTTTAAGACCGCCCGACTGCCTAATGCTAGCCCTCCTCGGGAACCACTTCAAATATTTAGAAGAAAGTTCATTTTCATCCAAAATTTGATCCTAACGCGTCAGTCGGTAGCGGGTACCTACCGCGCGCAATCTTCTAATTCTAATATTTAGAAGAAAGTTCATTTTCATCCAAAATTGATCCAAACACTTCCGCATACTATCGTCCGCATGTTGTGAACGCGTCAGTCGGTAGCGGGCACCTACCGCGCGCAACTATTTAGTGTCATTACAAATGTCGCTCGCTGCCGCGCGGCTGTGCGGCTACCGTTCTTATTAATAAGGAGTATTGGTCAAATTGTTATGGAAAAGGCTTATTATCAGAAATTTAAGAATTGATAGTTATTGTACTTGACTTGGCAGAATTTTGAATTTATAGAGTAATTTTACTTGACTCGAATATCTTGCATACCTATTGCATGGATACATGTTAGTGGCATGTGAGATGCAAAGTACCTACAGAGCTAGATGATACACAGAAGCTGAAGGCTCTACCAAAATCATAAGGACAAAAACAAACCTGTAATTCTTAGAATACCTATTTAACATTTTTGTCGCAAACTCGTAAAAATATAGTCAACCAATAAAATATACTCGGAAAATAAAAATTTATACAAACTCAATAAAAACGTTTTTAGTTGTTAAACCGTGGGGCTGTGAAGTCAAAGTTGGATTCGCAACTATGGAAACCTACACAACGCCTGGACTCACACGCAAGTCGCCGGTTATTGTTACACCTAATTCTTTCTTTATCGAGAAGTAAGGACTTATACACTAAGCCCAAAACTCATCATCATCATTTTTTAAAATCAAAGAAGCCCCCTCCACACTCCGTCCCCGAAGTTCGTTACTTCAACCGCTGAGCTAAGCAAAGTGTTGTTTTATTTCTCCAGCTCCATCATTACGTACCTCAGCTCATTACGCCCAACAGATCACTCGTTTAATTCTTGCATTTCCGATCCAAAGATATTCAAATATAAACCCTAATGACGCACGGGAAATGTTAATAAAATGTTAATGCGGCGAAAGCGGTCCCCGGTAGCAATAAGTGACAGATTTGCTTGACAGACACTGCTCGTTTACCACAATGTATGGATAAGTCACGACTTGTTTTTTGTACGATTGGTATTCACGTTTTGAGTTTAATATTTTGTAATTTATTTTGTTTTAATATTAAAAGGATTTGGGTTTAAAAGGATGATCAGATCCATGTTTTTCTGCTTAAATATAGTCCTGTTGGTGATCTTAATATACCTACATAAATTGTTTTCTTAAATGTGTACAAAAGTACTTTTCATTATAGCAGATAAATTATGATAGTAAAAGAATCTACAAACAAAAAGAAACAAGACACACTTTGTGCTTTAAAATAAAGATGGGCCCTAAAGGACTAGTAGCCAGAGCCGTAAAATAATTAAAAAATATGTTCATAGTTGCGAACATTCACGTACTAAAGAATGCAAACACGCAACCAATTTCACTTCAACTTCATAAAAGCTGCTTTTTGCTACTGCCTTTAGGTACTCTCTGTAAGACAATGTTTTAGAAATAATCATTTTAAAATTAAACATTATCTTTATTACAAAAATATTGAAGAAACTATTCTTGGAAAAAAACTTAATTTAATCAAAAGTTAAATCAACTATAGTGTCACTAATGTCCATATTTTCAAAAGCATCTTCATCTAGTTTAGTCGTTGTCTCTTTTTGAGCAGTCTCTTTTAGTCCACTGTCTCTAGAACTCTCTGGTTTCGCGCTATCTTTCTCCATTGTCTTTGGTGCTGGAGACTCTGGCTTGCTGACTGGAAGTGTTACAGTTTTGCGTCTCTTGTCCTTTGCGGCTGATGGTTTGGGTGCAGGCAGATTTGCGGTTAAATGGTTTTTCTGAAACAAAAATTATAGTACATTATGGTACTAGTGTGTAACATTGGTGATTACCGCCGCGGCGCCATTGAGACCCGAGCCGTAGGCGAGGGTCTTAAGAGAGCCAAGGACGGTAATCATCAATACACACGTGTATCATACGACGTTTTTCAACACACTTGTGAATAAAATAACAATAAAAACTCATTTTATTTAGTAGACAAAAAGTTTATTTAGAGAAACAATTAGTAAATGTGCAGTTAGTAAAATTATAATTAACTGTTTTTGATGCGGTGATTATAATTAACATAGCGGTCTCAACAGATAGATTATTTATTGAAATACTTCATGTTCTATTGTAATTTGAAATGGCTCATTATTCGTGTAGGTAGGTGAAATCCAATCATTGGATGTACTTGGTGTTTCGTCAGTAGGAATCTTTTATAAATTTTTCAACATCGTCAGACGATTAAACCTTTGATTTCTTGCTTCTAAATCCATCGGATAGTCTCTTTAGATAAGCTTTCAAATTAGAGTATGTTTTTAAGTCCACTCAATTCTTTGTTCAGACTGTACTTTTTAACATTGAGTAAAAACACCACAAAGAGCTAGGTTTGTACTTAGATAATAATTCTTTTAAGTACGCCATGAACACATTTTCTGAAAAAGAATGCGTATTCTTGCTGTTTTGCCATTTTATGAAATTTTGGTACGCTTATAGATATTTTTCCTTGGAGTTTTCAGGTAGTAAACTTTCTACAACGTTAAGGTCTTCACATCTTATATCGGGCGGTGTACAACATAAATCATTTTCTTCGTAACTAGTACTTGTAGACATTTTAATTAATAAATAACTATAATTTCAACAGTGAAAACGAGTTGTAAAGAATGTTTCGCTATGGCGGGAAAAATAATCAGTTTTCCTATGCGCGCGCATTGCGATCGGCCACAGACTAAAGAGATGAGGTTTTTTTTTTTCGCGCATAAGATTTGCGCCTATTCTGCCACGTACAAAATGGGGAATTTAAAGTTTTCTTTTATTACAGAGAAAACAAAAGTTATATTTGAGTGAAAGTTTTATTTATTAAACACGTAAGAGTTAAAATTATCTATTTAAATAAGAAGTTGCATGAAATGAGCAAGCAATAGGAACATTAATTTGTTTGTTCTATTGAACACGATCTTTTTTTTGAATAAAAACTTTTTAAATAAGAACAAAGCAACTCAAAGCAAGTACATACAATTCCATGAACCCAACCAATAAAATTAAAAAAAATCTATAACTCACTAGTGAGTTATAGCAATGAAAAAGTCACAGTTTGATTATGGGTGTCATTATGTGCCTAATTGCGGTGACCATAGAGCCACTTTATGAGCAAGTGTGTTGAAAAACATTTTACTATCCCTCTCTCTTTTATTTCTTGACTGAAAGTATCTCTTACACTTCTCTATCCCTATCTACGAGTCCAACTGGTTTCTCGAGCTATGAGAATGGTATAGCGAGGTTTGGCATCGCTTATTCGAATAACTAAGATAGGTACACGTATCGGCTTTGGCCTGCAAGCGAAATAATGTCCTTTCTAAAGTAGACCTCATTCTTACGCTCTCGAAGCGAACTGTTGGCTCGGGACTTAGAACAGAACAGTTTATGTTTAAAATGATGAACAAAATTTCGACATTCCCATACAAATTGCCCGGGTGGCTGCCCACTTTTGTATGGAAATGCCAAAATTTAATTTTTTTTTTTGTAAATTGCATTACACTATAGTGATCTAGTATAGCCCGTGATTGATTTATTATGTCCCTTCCACGTTGTATATTTATTTTAAACGAAGTGATTATATTATACTCTGGGTGGCGTCACCGAATAGTTTTTTTTTCTATGCTGTCGCCGTATTAATTTCATTGCCAACCTATAACTAAATAAATTTAACACACAACACACCGTCAATTAACACTCAATTACCCATAATTTAAAGTTCAAAATAGCAATTGCATAAATAACATCCTCCATCGCCTACTAGTTAATGATTCAGAATCGAATTTAAATTAAAATCGGCTAAAATAACTGTAGAACGATTCATGACTCGCAAATCAGATCGGGACAGAACAAAATGCATTAAGTTGTTTATTAGGTATGCATGCGTTTACTTCATTGCGTATGGTCATTGATAAATATAAAATTATTATCTACTAGCCGAAGCCCGCGACTTCGTTTGCGTGGACTTTATGTCTCTGGAAAATGCTCATCAGGCTGAACAACTTTTACTAAGGTGGCATTTTTATATCTCTTATAGTTTAGCTGGACCATTATGGTTCTGCATCAGGCGTTCCATTTTCCAAAATCATTTATACCCTATTTGTTGCCCAGGCTTAATAGCTATATAACAAAAAAAGTTTCATTCGAATCCGTCCAGTATTTCCGGAGATTAGCGTGTACAAACAGACAAACAGACAGACATTTTTTTTTAAATTTTTACTTTGTTACTATGTCTCCATCGCCCCCAATTTTTTTTGGAAATATATTTAATGTACAGACACACTTTTTTAACTGTTTTATTATATGTATAGATAGATATAGATATAGATGGTATGGTCACGCCTACCCATCGCCATATAAACGTAATTATTACCCTTCCGTCCTCACTAGATGGCGCAGTAGGTATCGATTAAAACCACGGAAAACATTAAAATCTTTTATTACCATTATTTGAACAAAGTAATACTCTAACTTATTAAATATGATTTTTATGAGCTGCAATAAATATTTTTAAAGCAATTTCTTTGTCTATTTCACGAAATTCAGAAATATTTGTCTAAAAGCACAATTTTTGGTTTTTAATTATGTCACTAGATGGCACTTTGTGTGCTTTAAGGTTTTATGTGGGATTATATTGATGGCAGCACCGTCTTTACTATTAAGCGTAGGTACTAACTCGTCCGTAAGAATAGATTATACAAATGATACCTACCTATTATAATATCTTGTAATAATGTACCTCAGAGTAAAATATACTACGTACACTGTGTACAAACAAAATCGTATTCGTATCATTTTGCGCTGCATTTTGTTTCTAGAACAAAGTACCTGGGCCACCGAGCTTTGCTCGGTTACATCTCAAACATTAACAATTTTTTTTAAACTTGTCTAAATACAATGCAAAACAAAAAAAAAATGTAAACTTAAACATAAAAAAAAAACAAAAGTAAGTCACCGAGTGGGATTCGAACCCGTAACACTCTTTCTAGCGGTCGCTATCCATAACCGCTGAGCTAAATCAAGGCGGTCACGGCGCGACGAAATTAGCGACCATATTCTGCGTGGAAAGAAAAACGCATGAAAACTCGAAAACACGCGTTTTCCCAAACATAAAACTAATCTAGATCGATTGTTTACCCCCGAAAACCCCCATATACATATATAGTTAGAGCCGTTTTCAAGATCACAGAAATTTATAAATAAATATACATATATATATATACTTACATACAAGAATTGCTCGTTTAAAGGTATAAGATAAGATATCATTGAAAAAGGCACACGCCGTACGAACTTAAGGTTGGTACTTAGTATCTTACCATGCATGTCATAAAAACATCGAAATATGGTTTATATTGTAATACCTAACTACTTATCCGAAATACTAAGTACCTACCCGTGTACCTACCTAAAGCAGAAGTTTGGATATAAGTAGTGCCGCCGCGAGGTCGCGCCCGGAACGAACGGCGGCGAACACATTCACACACCTGAGTAAGTCAGTGGCATCGTACGACTACGTTACGTACCTATCGAACTTTATCAAATTCCAAAGAACTTTGAATATGATATGGAAATATGGGGAATAAATTTAAAAAAAGTAGATAGGTATCTTTTAGTTGTATTGTGTTCCACAACGTGAAAGGGACGTAACGTACCTACCCGTAATAAATCGAACCACAGGCTATACTAGATCACTAGTATATATGTATGTATATATATATCATATTTTAAATTAACCTTAGGTACCTACTGTCCCACTGATGCGCAAAGGTCTCCATTTTTATTTATTTTTATTTTTATTTATATAACGATGATATTATATAAAAGTAACTAGCAGTCCATCCCGGCTTCGCCCGTGGTACATACATAGCCTATGTCACTCAGGGATAACATACCTATCCAACAGTGAAAGAATTTTTAAAATCGATCCAGTAGTTTCGGAGCCTATTCAATACAATCAAACAAACAAATCTTT
The DNA here is from genome assembly GCA_963555685.1 of Acrobasis consociella. NCBI lineage: Eukaryota > Metazoa > Arthropoda > Insecta > Lepidoptera > Pyralidae > Acrobasis > Acrobasis consociella. Next base: position 6,076,446 of record OY743118.1, read on the forward strand.
CCTCTTTATAATATTAGTGTAGATAAGCGGCCAAGTCGGACTCGCCCATGAAGGGTTCCGTAGTAGCAAATAACATAATATAAAAGTCTTGTAGTTGTTTTTTTTTAAATTTTATATTTGAGTTGATTGAATGAAAGGTAAATTGCCGTTTATGATTTATGACGTATAAAAAAAAACTACTTACTAGATATCGTTCAAACCAATTTTCGCTGGTAGTTTTTATGGTAATGAACATCATGTATTTTTTTTAGTTTTATAATTCCTTTATTTTAGAAGTTACGGGGGGGGACACACTTTTTTCCACTTTGGAAGTGTCTCCCGCGCAAAGTATTCGGTTTAGAAAAAAATGATATTAGAAACCTCAATATTATTTTTGAAGACCTATCCATAGATACCCCACACGTATGGGTTTGATGAAAAATAAATTTTTGAGTTTCAGTTCTAAGTATGGGGAACCCCCAAAATTTATTGTTTTTTTTTTTCTATTTTTGTGTCAAAACCTTAATGCGGTTCACATAATACATCTACTTACCAAGTTTCAACAGTATAGGTCTTATAGTTTCTGAAAAAAGTGGCTGTGACATACGGACGGACAGACAGACAGACAGACAGACATGACGAATCTATAAGGGTTCCGTTTTTGCCATTTGGCTACGGAACCCTAAAAATGACACCACTAACCATTCATATATAACTTCAGAAATATCTAGGTAGGTAAGTAAGCATTTCTCATTTCTCTCATGCACATTATGATAATTAATGAATCGTACTAGAAAAAAATTGCAAAATTATATTAAGTACCTACCTACCTTTTTACAAAAAAAAGAACCTCTTGCAATGTGATAAATAAATAAATAAATAATAATAAATAAATGTTTATTTATTTCCTCCACAATTTAACTTAAAACTAAGCTAAGAACTAATACAAACATAAAAGGTAAAAAAGGCATGCGTTAAAAGATTAGAATGTATGTAAAGAGTGGAGAGCTGGTGCCTGTGCTAGGTTTCCGAAGAACCTGTATTACAGGTCACCAGGACTCGACATCGCTAAATATAGTTAGGCCTTATATATAACTTAGGTATATAATGATAACTTATAAAAAGACTAAATTATTTATAGCGGTCCATTTCGTCGGTCGTATTTGAAATAAGAACAAACTTGAATATTTTATATGAGCAAGACATAAGAACGTGTTATTATACGTGATAAATAAATGATCTACATATTATCTAACAATACATTTTTTATATACTTATCTAACTTAATTAGTTTAAATTTAGTTTGGTTTGGCCTAAAGTTAATCTACGATTATTAATAAGCTTTCAGTCTCGTGATAGGTATGTAGGTACTTATAAGAAATCTGAATACGTATAACAAATTTATTTACCAGGCGCTTTATCTTTTTTTTTTGTCGGGGAAAGTGAAAAAGAGTATGGAAATCTAATAGGTAGGTACTTAGTACTACTTATATATCGAGATCAGCTTCACTTGATTTGAATTATTTTAAGTTCGATGCATGTAATCTTCAAAGAACTGTGTGCTGTGTGCAGCCAATGGAAATGTCGTTTTTTTCATATTTTTTTATTTTTCATCAAACCCATACGTGTGGGATATCTATGGATAGGTCTTCAAAAATGATATTGAGGTTTCTAATAGCATTTTTTTCAAAACCGAATACTTTGCGCGAGAGACACTTCCAAAGTGGAAAAAAGTGTCCCCCCCCCCCCCCCGTAACTTCTAAAGTAAGAGAATGATAAAACTAAAAAAAATATATGATGTTCATTACCGTGAAATCTACCAGCGAAAATTGGTTTGAACGAGATCTAGTAAGTAGTTTTTTTTTAATACGTCATTATCATAAACGGCAATTTACCTTTCATTCAATCAACTCAAATATAAAAATTAAAAAAACATACTACTTACAAGACTTTTATATTATGTTATTTGCTACTACGGAACCCTTCATGGGCGAGTCCGACTCGCACTTGGCCGCTTATTTGAAATGCGAAGTCACTAAACGCACGGTTTTTTGTATGGAAAAAACATTCGTTATTGTGACTCTGCGTTTCATAAATGGCACTTACTTCAAACACGTTTTTAAATTTGATATTTTATAACATAAATGATCGACGCGTCGCTGTCCTGCATCCGAATCTGTTAATTTTAACAACCCTCGTGCGGCGCGCGCGGCTTCCTATCCCTTGTAGGTATGGCGCGATTACGGGTTACGTACGTAGGCACACGTAGGACAGCATTAACAATGGCCAAAAGTGTATTATCATAGATACTCAGGATCTTATGCCTAAACATTTGTTTTCTCGCTAACGCCATCTAGTGACGAACTCTTAAACACTTACTATATGCTTTCGCGGCTTTGGCTAGTCCTGTGTGCTGCCATCTCTGCGAGTTGCTGGAACTAGAAACGCCTACTCAATTTGCCTACTTAAGGCCGGTCCAAAAGTTTCTATGGCGTTGGGTATCTGTTACGTTAGTAATTATATTATCTTTGGTATGGTTGATGAACGTCGTCCGTGAAAGATGACGCGATATCATCAGAGTTGATCAGAGTATTGACCTTAGACATAGATTTTTTTTACTGCGTACATATTGACACACTGCAAGCCAGGTTAAATGTTAAGATTCCTTTATATAGGAACTTAAGAGCAAACTACACTTTTCCATACAAACGTAGTCTACGTTTTATTTCGAAACGACATGCTCGATTTCGGCAAAAAATTGTAATTTCAAAGTTATAAGGCATATAACTGGTTTTCACAGTCAAAATATGAACTTGAAATAGAATATAGTGTGTTATATCATTTTTAAACATCAGTGAGACCTCTCCAACCCGTCTGGCCAGCGAGGAGAGTGTAGGCCAAGTCCTCTGGCTGCTCTGACCAAGTATGGCTCTGGTAGTACAGAGAGGGTCGTGCTCCTGCAGTGGAGACAAAAAGACCTAATGATGATGATGATGATGATGTATCATTTTTGTCCATCAGTATAGGAAACTTCTACATCTTTATATTTTCTTTCCAGTTTATAATTTTACTGTATTAAACCAATTATAACCCTAGATAATTGCAATTTCTTTAAAATATATTTTTTTTACCGAAATTTAAAAAGCCCGTGGTGCGTCTCTTTCACGTTATATAAATAAGTAAGGATCATAAACAAAGACTTGCCAGTGATGGGTTTCTTCTGACCAGCAACTTGACATCCTCCGCATTGACGACAGTTCGTTTTGCATGTCTGTGGTAAAAGATAGAATTGCTTAATATAGGCATTTGTGTACTTTCATAGTAGGTACTTTAAAAAGGGACAAACAGGGGAAAAATTTTTTCAGGGTAGCTGCCATACAAGTAAAAACGTAGTCGATATTTTTTTCTCGACAAACACATTGAGTGGGGTATCGTTGAATAGGCCATTAAAATTTTGTTAGTTTGTGAACACCATTTTTCGATGTAGGGATTCGTTTCTGAAATATTTGGGTTTAAAGTTCAAATTTTTGCTCGAGTCAAGTGTCCCCCCCCCCCCCCTCTATCTGCTAAACGGTTATAATGGCCACGTGAAAAAAATCACAATGTTAGTATATATAATGTAGTTTGCGATCGATCGATGTAGCGATCAACTTATAAAATGTACTTGAAAAAATAAATTTTCATACAAATTCAATAGAAAAAATTATATATTTTTAGACGTTTTAGTGGCAAGAACTCAAAGTTGGCATTCGCAACTACGGAACCCTACACTGCGCATGGCCTGACACGCCTGGCCAATTATTTATTGTAAAAATAGTGATCATAAAAATTGAGAAATATACATGTCGGCGAGTTCAATATAATCCCCTTTATTATTGGTTAAGTTGTGCAAACAGAAAGTTGTTTACTTCAAAACATAACTGTTATAATTTCAAATGTTTCGACAAGTATAAAAGCGGTCGCCCTAGCGACGAGCGGCGCAGTCTTGTGCGGACCGCCGTACTGTGAACATCTCCTTTGCGTAGTGTGCTGTGGGCTTGGCCATAACTTCTTTAATTGTGATTGTTGTAATAGATGAGGATTTGGTAAACCGATTTATTACAATGATAGTTGTTTCAGCTAGACGATAAGCCCAGGTGGACACAGATTCAATAACTGTGTGGGCCAGGGGTATTCAGACACATGTGGTTGGAATCCATGATACAGCGCGAGGCGGAGCGCTGTACTTATCGTCACACTTTTAGTGAGTTCGGCGTAGGTCATCTCCTGCTTCGTCATACATATAAGGTCTAACAAAATACGTATAGGTACTGAAACTATTTTAAGGGTGAATTTAGTCGATGATACTAAAAAACTTTCCTAAAGGAATATACATCGAAATATGAAAAATAGTTTTTGCCCTCCCATACAAGTTGACCGATCAGCTGATCCGAGTTTGTATGGAAAGTAAAATAATATTTTTCATATTTCGACATAAATGTTTCTTTGAGAAAGTTGTTCACTATCACGGATTGAATTTACCCTTAAAATAAAATTCAGTATATTATGTAAGACCGTATATAACTCTTTGAATACAATTTATTTACAACTTTTAAAGTATTATTACATTTTGTTATCTTTGCTCTAAAAAGTGGCCACTTATCAAAGAAAACAATTTATCAGTTTTAACCAAAAAAAAAAAAAAACTATTTATTTACATGAATGCGCTACTGGAACATGCCCTTCGCCTAAAGTAGCCATTCGCTTGTCTAAATTTTACATAAACATTCATTATCATCTCCCATGCTGGTCTGGGAGAAATAAAAAAAACTTAGAATGTACCAGCTGCTTCTCTTCCCACGCAGATCGTAAAAGCCGATCGAGGGAATGGGCAAAAATGCAAATCATGTTAACAGGCGATGCGGCTAGCTATCCATCACTGTATTGATTGCTTTTTCATCTTCTTGCCCACCATGACGCTAAAAGTGGCTTTTGGGTCTTGCGGCCCTGGGCTCTGCATAGAACAGCAAGACCCAAAATGCTCTGTCTGCCCCATTAGGGATATAGACGTGATAGTATGTATGTATGTATGTAAATTTCACATAAACATTCATCATCATCAGGTCTTTTTGTCTCCACTGCAGGAGCACGACCCTCTCTGTACTACCGGAGCCATACTTGGCCAGAGCAGCCAGAGGACTTTGCCTAAACTCTCCTCGCTAACCAGACGGGTTGGAGAGGTCTAATTGATGTTTATAAGCTTTGTTTAGTTTGTATTTCCTAAGTCGCCTTCTACGACATCCACGGGAGGACTTGAAGTGGCCCTATTCTACTCTGCCGGAAACCACACGGCAACACAGGAGAGGTCTAATTGATGTTTATAAGCTTTGTTTAGTTTGTATTTCCTAAGTCGCCTTCTACGACATCCACGGGCGGACTTGAAGTGGCCCTATTCTACTCTAACGGAAACCACAATGTGTTGCCGCACATTACGACTCGATAATATAAAACAAGGTTTCTCTAGGTACAGTGGTATGTACTTACTTGCACAAGTTTTACTTAGGTAACTACAGGCTAATTTTTGAATTAAAATTTTATGCAAATCTTCTCTAATTCAAATGCTAATTAGCAGTGCTAAGTGCAAATGGACTTGGTTTTGCATTCTTACTTTAATTAAAAAAGTACATACATACTATCACGTCTTTATCCCTAATAAAGACGTGATAGTATGTATGTATGTATTATCCCTAATGGGGCAGACGGAGCATTTTGGGTCTTGCGGCTCTATGCAGAGCCTAGGGCCGCAAGACTCAAAAGCCACTTTTAGCGTGGGCGAGAAGATGGAAAAGCAATCAATACAGTGAGGGGTTGCTAGCCGCATCGCCTGTTAAAATGATTCGCATTTTTGCCCATTCCCTCGATCGGCTTTTACGATCTGCGCGGGATGAGAAGCCGCTGGTACATTCTAAGTTTTTTTGTTTCTCCCAGACCAGCATGGGAGTACGTACATACCTACGTGAAACACGCAGATACACAAGAAAAAAATAAGTAGGGTTAACGTAACGTATTATACGTAAGTTATACGATATTGATGTCCTATTTCTATGTCACTGCTGGTCTGGGAGAAATAAAAAAAACTTAGAATGTACCAGCTGCTTCTCTTCCCACGCAGATCGTAAAAGCCGATCGAGGGAATGGGCAAAAATGCAAATCATGTGAACAGGCGATGCGGCTAGCAACCCATCATCACTGTATTGATTGCTTTTCCATCTTCTCGCCCACCATGATGCTAAAAGTGGCTTTTGGGTCTTGCGGGCGCCCTGGGCTCTGCATAGAACCGCAAGACCCAAAATGCTCCGCTGCCACATTAGGGATAAAAACGTGGTAGTATGTATGTATGTATTTCTATGTCAAACTAAATGACCACCAGCGGCATAAAAAATCGGACTCCGTTGGTCCCCATTTGTCATCATTGTATGGCAGTCGCAAAGCTAGTCAGATGCCTTCAGTCTTGGAAAATCTGACACCAGTGTTGGCCACTTACACACACGAAAAAAAAAACTACCTAAGTAAGAATTAATTGTGATAATGGAAAAGCATACTTTGCAAAAGCTTCCAAGTCGGTGCTATAAACTGAAAGCTTCTTGTAAACTAGTTCCGATATTATTTCCATTGCCGGTTTGGTTATTTCTAAACCCATGAAGTGGCATGTTTCAGTGCAAATGGACCGTACATCACGATGCAAGGAAGCGCGAAGTTTCTGAAACATAAGTTTTAAAATAACGCCATCTAACACACAATGATGGATCTAAAATGTATGTAAAAGCGCCATCTAGGAAAATGTTGTGTAACTAAAACAACCAATCATAAGGCAAAAAAGTAAAGTAAAGGCAATTTTGACATCTAAAGCCTGTTTATTTTTTAAACGAATTATTCGTAAAAAAACAAATTCTTAGAATTAAGAACAATAAAATTATGGGAATTACCATGAAAATAATTTACCTGTGCCGGTGATAAGTTTTCAAAAGTTGTCATTATTTATGTAAACTGTGATGTAAACAATGTCAGTTTACACTAATAATTTTACTGACTGGTTACATTAAATATTCCTTGTTACTTATTAAAATGAAAACAACTGCATTTATGTTTATGTATAGTTTTCCATAAATTAGAATTTCTGTCTCTTTTAACATAACCTCAAAACCAACAACAAAAGGTAAACAAACCAAAAAGAGCAGTTTAGGATTTTGTGACAGTGACATAAGCTGACATTGACACATTTCACAAAATCATAAACAGGTAAACAGGCAAAGATATACTACCTAGCATTAGCATATAAACAACAAGACGTGAACTTTTAAAAGCACACAATCATCATGTGTCGCTTTTAGCTTCTTGCTGAGTTTTTAATTTAATTTACAAACATGGAGTCACTAAACGAATGGCTTTTCCATCTGAAAAAAAAGTTCGTTTAGTGACTTATTGACTCCGATACTCCGAATTCAAAAGCTTTTCAAATATGTTACTTCAGCAGCAACTTTTCGCTCTCACCATTAGCTTGAAAATTTTGGGAGCATACTCACGTACAGAGAGGCTTATTCTGCAAAGAAATGTCTTCTCCATATGGTTTTCTTTACGTTATCCGCATGCGTGCCTTATAACATGCGTTTCACAAATCTCCCGCACCCGAATGCTTGCCAGAATGATCTATGAAATGAGTCTTGTTGACGATGAAGTGGTGAACGAGTTCCTCTAGTCCCTGCTGAATTTCTTAATACGCAACGGTCGCCGCGCGGAGGTAGGTACTTATTTTCGATACCTAAACGGGAAGTGACACAGGCATGAAATGAGATGTGAGATAGGCCTCAAGTGCCATTTTTGAAACGCGGAGTCACCTACACGAATGTGTACTATACAAAAAACGTTAATGATAAAATTTGGTACGCAGGAAGCTGATACCCTGGATTAACACATAGGATACTTCAGGCGCGGGTAATACCGCGGGGCGCAGCTAGTATTCAATATTATTAGAGGCGTTCTGCAACTACAAGAGCAAACTCTTATTTTACTCTATTTTCTATCTCTAGGCATAGTTTTTCATTCAAATCTTTTTTCTTATTGTACCTTTTCTTTGTAAGACTTTCGACGCAATATTCCAAAGACACTATAAATTGGATTCAGGGCAAGAATAATAAATAAAAAACCTATTTAATTTACACTTTTAATGAGCATTCTGTACATACATACTGTAAAAACATCCCATTTTATAGAAAACAAGAGCATCATGATGTTTAGGCCCAACACAGACGACAGACTTTTTGTCCGATCGAGTCTGCGGCGCACAAATAGTCTGCGTGGCGCGCAAAAAGTCTTTCGCGGATTGTTCACGGACTCAACACACACGACGCACATTTTGAATCATTCTGTCGGCAGAACTGTAGGGACGGGACACGTACAGTTTTACACGCCATGGAAGTGCAAAGATTGCGATGTATTATTTTATACTTGAAGTACAGAAAAAGAAGAAGAAATAGAAAATTTTGGGAACATCCTATACTTTCGGAGAGATTACTAAAAGGACAATTCCATATGAAACATGCAATTCCAAAACAATATCCGGACAATTTTTTAAAATTTTATAAAATTTCTATTAATACTTTTAATGAGTTGCTATTTATTTTAAGACCAACTTTGACATATTCGGAAACAATAATGAGAAAGTGCATTGGTCCAGAAGAAAGGTTATACCTACTAGGCATGATACTCGGATTTTGAAGTATCATAAATTGCAGGTCTATTTGTATTTCATATAACATCGGTACATCTATCTCTAGCGCCATTATATCATACCTGTAATACCGCGCTCGTCACGTCCACCACTAGCCGAGTCAAGGTCACAGACTAAAGTGCGCGACGTCTGTGTTAGCGCGGGTTGAAGCATACGTTGTATTTTTTTCGCACACTTTTAGTGCGGTGTGGCGCGGCGCGGCGCGGCGCGGTCTGCCAAAATTACACGGATTTTTTGTGCGCCGCACTTTTTGTGCGTCGTGTGTGTTACTGCATGTAATTCCATAGGTTCTATTATCACAGACTAAAAGTGCGGCGCGGTCTAGTCTGTCGTCTGCGTTGGGCCTTAACATTATACTGTTATTATGATAGTGAACTACGAATATTCACCGAAGGTCTTCATCGAAGGCGAATGTGACTAAAGGCCCATACACCACACCCGCTCGAGTGTCGCGAGCTGGTGTGGTGTCAACTATGTTTGTTAACTTATTTTAATAAAGGTAGATTTGTTTGGTTTTTCTTTGAAACGCCAAATCAAAAACTAAAATAGTTTATTGCTTAGGTTTTGATTACTGAGATTTTATGTCTATCAAGTGTCATTAATTAAATCTTATCGATTTTATAAAGTGACAGATTCGGTGAAATCTTACAAAAGCACGTCTCCTGCGCTTTTTTTCGAAACATTACACATAAAACACGAATAATTAAACAGTTAATCAGTTCATGTCAAAATCGCACTCCATACAAATGTAAATGATAACCTGAGTTTCAATCTTAGCAATTAGTATTTAAATAAATGCATTCTCGAATATTCAAAGTGTAAGATTAAACAACCCACCTCAATATAATTTTATTTGTTAACAACAACAATCTGTTTTTGATGTCCAATTAATATATTAGATTCACACTATAACAAGTTTAGGATATTTTACATTTTTTTTATATATTTTTCATTTATACTTATGGAGGTATCGGTGACCAAATCATATTGTATTACTGAAATCCAACTTGGGACCTATTTTTCAACGCGGGAGTCAGAGAAACACAAAGTGTACTATTCAAATCACCATTCGCATTTCAAGTCACCCGTGAAACGGATCTCATTGACAAACAACACAAAGATTACGCGTACGCGATTCATAAATGTGTCACTTTAAGAAAGCTCGCGCAAACAACTCTTTGTACGACTCCCGCGTTTAAAAAATGGCGCGTTGCCACTCTCAAAAGTAGTCAACACTGGTGTCACATTTCAAGCTAATCGCTGAAGGCATCTTAAATTCATTACAATAAAAAAAAAACTTTTTAAAATACAAAAAGCGAATTTGTCATACCATTTAAACAGTAATTATTACACATAAATAATTCAGATTTTCTGTAAGATTTCCAACATCTAAACGCATGAATTGGACATCAAAAACGTCATACCAATAGGATGCATTTACTTTCTCAAAAATATACTCTCGCATAACACTAGTTTACACTTTCTTGACGATTTGTACGACGTCTTCGTCAGCTAGTACGTGATCGATGCCGACCTTCTGCGGCTGATGTTTCACTGACGAACCCCATACTAGGGCGCTGGAAAGAGAAAATACATTTAATATCGAAGCTTATAATAAAATAGTAAAAAAAGTGCTTGTACATTGAATACATCACAAAAATAAAAAAAATTTGGGGCGATGTACATAGTTATAGAGTAAGAATAAAGAAAAAGGTCTGTCTGTTTGTACACGCTTATCTCCGGAAATACTGGACGGATTCTAATGAAACTTTTTTTTGTTATATAGCTATTAAGCCTGGGCAACATATATGGTATAAATTATATTAGAAAATGGAACGCCTAATGCAGAACCATAATGGTCCAGCTAAACTATAAGAAATATAAAAATGACGCCTTAGCAAAAATTTTTCCGCCTGATGAACATTTTCCGGAGTCTTAAAGTCCACGCGAACGAAGTCGCGGGCTTCGGCTAGTAATAAATAAATATATACGGACAAATGACACAGATTGAGAAAGCCCTAAAGTAAGTTCGAGACTTGTGTTATGGGATACTAACTCAACGATACTATATTTTATAACAAATACATATATAGATTTCTAAAAGGACCTGGAAGCGGCCGATGAAAGGCTATTAAAATATATTTAGCCTCCTTCGGGGAGGACTATGTCCAGCAGTGGACTTCCTGTGGCTGATATGATGTGATGATGATGATGAAATATATAGATAAACATCCAAGACCCAGGTCAATCTAAAAAAAGTCATTTACCATCTTGACCTGACCGGGGATCGAACCCGGGACCTCTGATGTGAAATCTTTAACATTCATCTTGTTTACATGCGTAATGACAGTTAAGTTATAATCAGGGAGCTGCTTTTTGGGCTTGGTGTATATCCTTAAGTGCTTACTTCTTAAAAAATAATTAGATGTAACAAAAAAGAACACTTACAATTTAAATTCCTTTACAATGGACCTATGCAGCTTATTACAGAAATCTTCAACGCTTGTCTTGTCAGCATGCAGAACAACAGGGGAGTTATAATCGGGGAGCTTCGTTTTGGGCTTGGTGTATATCCTTAAGAGTATAATTAGAGGTAACAAAAAATACCACTTACTATTTAAATTCTTTCACAATGGTCCTATGCAGCTTATTACAGAAATTTTTAACACTTGTCTTGTCAGCATGCAATACAACAGGGGAGTTATAATCAGAGAGCTGCCCTTTGGGCTTGGTGTATATCCTGAAGTGTATAGTTAAAAGTAACAAAAAAGACCACTTACTATTTAAATTCCTTCTCAATGGACCTATGTAGCTTATTACAGAAATCTTCAACGCTTGTCTTGTCAGCATGCAGTACAACAGGGGAGTTATAATCGCCCTTTGGGCTTGGTGTATATCTTTTAGTGTATAATTAGAAGTAACAAAAAAGACCACTTCCTATTTAAATTCCTTCACGATAGACCTACGCAGCTTATTACAGAAATCTTCAACGCTTGTCTTGTCCGCATGCAGCACAACAGGGGAGTTATAATCTGGGAGTTGCCTTTTAGGCTTGGTGAATATCCTTAAGTGTATAATTAGAAGTAACAAAAAGACCACTTACTATTTAAATTCCTTCACAATGGACCTATGCAGCTTATTACAGAAATCTTCAACGCTCGTCTTGTCCGCATGTAGCACAACAGGGGAGTTATAATCAGGAAGTTGCCCTTTGGGCTTGGTGTATATCCTAATCAGCTTCAAGTACTCCCACATCTTCTCCAGTAGGTCGTCAAAGTTCCATTTGTGGTGAGCAGAGATTGGGACACAGTGCGGGATTTTGTAGATCACGTCCAGTTCTTCTATGCTGATTTGGTCTGGAATTTTTGTAAAGATCCATCATATCTCGCAAGTTTAGCGTATTGTAAAATGAGACCAGAAACAAAATATTTTTGTGTGACTTTAAAAGGGTTGTATTTGCACCCACTACAAAACTGTACATATATAAATATAAAGCAGTACAATATCATCTTTCCAAGGAACAGTAAACCCGTACAATATCATCTTTCCAACTTGCAAATTAACAATTAGAGAAATCCAATTTTCGTGTAATGATTATCGAGCCAAAAGGTGACAATGGCAGACATGTTTCTAATACTATATTTTATAACAAATACAGATACATTTTCACGTCTATGTCCCTGACGGGGAAGACAGAGCCCAGGGCCGTTAGGCCCAAAGACCACGCTTAGCGTGGATGGTGGGCGTTAAGATGGAAAAGGAATCAAATAGTGATCTAGGTTGTTAGCCGCATCGCTTATTACCATGATTCAAATCTCGCCCATTCCCTCGATCGGCTCTTATGATCTGCGCGTCCAACATCCAAGACCCAGAATAATTTGAAAAAGGCCATTAACCCGGGACCTCTGGCTGGCAGACTAGCATGGTGACCACTACGCCACGGATGTCGTCAAAAATGAGAGATCTTTGCCCAGCAGATAGGGACTTAACAAAAGTTTATAAAAAATAAAAATAAAAAAACTTACCAATTTTATTAAGCAGATAAATGCAGGGCACGTAGATTCTGTTGCCTTCGATGACGTCAATAAGGTCGTCACTGTTAGCGTCGTATCGGAGAGTTATGTCTGCATTGTGTATCTTGTACTCTGAGAGGATAGTCTTCACAGTCTCCATGTCTAGCTCAGATTGGGGGCACTGGAGCAGAAGTTGTTAGATATTTTTATTAATTGCATTTTTATTTATTGCACAATAATCTAAAGGTTATTATAAATACAAACGATTAAGGGGATACTACACTTAGATGGGTGACCACAAGTGGCACAATTTCTTTAGCTCCTCCGTGCTTTGGAAGGCACGTGCCGTTGGTCCCGGCTTTTATAATTGTATGGCAGTCGTCAAGCTATGTCAGATGCCTTTAGGCAGCCGGAAAAATCTGACACCAGTGTTGGCCACTTACACATACGAAAAACAAACAAAACAAACAAGGGGATACTTCGGGGTTCACGATGCTGCTGCCCCGATTTGAACTAAAATATTTTAAAGGAAAGGGAGATATTATTTAAAATTTTATATTGCGATAACTCCGCGGCTGCTGCGGTTGCCCATTGTACTCATTTGATGTAAAATTATTTCTTTGTTTTTTTTTTCGGTGTACAATAAAGAGTTATCTATCCATCTTAACCAAGTCCTAGGTAACCCCTTAAAACTATTTTACGAACTACTGTTTAGTTTAAAGTGAGAATGTGAAGCTTTTCTTCACACATTTGCGAAAAACGGCTACTGTAAATTTTTATGCCACTTATGGTCACCTATCCATGTGCAGACCACACCGTGTTGCTTAGCTTGCAAAAGCGTTAGTAATGTGCTCACCGGACCACCGAGCTCCTCGTCACAGACTCTTATTTGAAACATTCGTTTAATATCTGGCCAAGTGTGAGTCGGTTCCGTACCACTATCGATAAAAAATGACATTTGTTGTATGGGAGCCTCTCTTAAATATTTAATTTATTCTGTCTTTAGTATTTGTTGTTACTGTGAAAATTTCAACTGTCTAGCTATTTCATGAGATACAGCTTGGTGACGAACAGACAAACGGACAGCGGAGATTTAGTGATAGGATCCAAAAAAAAAAAAACTTACAGTAGTGTTCAAATTAATTCCTCCTTTGTCTTTTTTCCTGAAGTGTATGTTTGGCGGTTGTTTGTTTAACCGCAACCCAAAGCCTTCCAACTCGTGCTCCAGAAGTTTCTTGTGCTGCAGCGGCTTCAGGACGTCCAACACTATGAACACGAGACTGCATGTTCTGGCTACGGCAATGACTTGCCGACCTCGACCTTTGCCGTCCTTCGCACCTTCAATGATTCCAGGAAGATCGAGTAACTGGAAAATAATTATTACTAGTCACATTTAAAAGCCTGCTCTTAGTAACTGTAACATTATTATTATTGGTCACATTTAAAAGCCTGCTCTTAGGGTTGGGCTACGGAACAGCCCTTTTAACATTTTAATTTATTGATAGATAAAAAAAATTATTATTTGTAGAATACTCAAATGATTACCTGAATTTTAGCACCTTTATATTTAATACAACCTGGCACAGTGGTCAGAGTTGTGAACTCATACGCTGCCACTTCCGAGTATACTCCTGCCAAATTAGAAAGTAATGTAGACTTGCCCACGGACGGAAAGCCCACAAATCCAATTCGGGCATCACCAGTCTTGGCCACATCAAACCCTGTAAAATGGACGGCATAAATTACACTTACAATCATAAAACATAATAACTGATGTTCACAGCGTAGTTGAATTTTTAACAGTACCATGGGAATGTCACATTTTCTTAGGTGCTAAATTTCATTCCAATCCGTTCAGATGTTATTTTAGTGGGAAAAAGAAATTAACATCTATAAACCCATACAACATTTTGCATTTATATGCACATATAATTTAAATAAGAAAGATAAAAATAGGAATAAGAAAATAATTTACATATTTACAAATAAAGAGAAAAAGTTAACTATAAATTTAGTTTAAAAAAAAATCGTGCCCGTGTGGCATAGTGCCAAGAACGCTAGCCGCATTTTTGCGTTGATAATTAATAGGATTAAAGCCTTGATCGAAGCGTAAGCATATAAAAAAAAATACTTTTTCTAACTTTAATTTACAATTCACTTATAACTTTTGTCAGTCTTCGCTTCATTACAGAATGGATTTTGATACAGTATTCACAGCTGGTATAGGGCATTGTATCAGACGCTTTGATTACCTAGTGTAATGTTTGTTTATTTTTAAATTAAATAAGGCTGCCTACATTTTTGAAACTAGTTTCAAAACAAGTTACTTTTGACCTATATTTTAACCTGAGCGAAGCTAGGGCGGATCAACCGAAAGAAACAAAGTTAGTTGGTAAGTTATCATATCACAGAAGTTTGTAGGTACCTATTTATGGCAATCATCAGCTCACCTTCGCCAGTAGCACCGCCGCCACCCTTCGGAGTGATCAATTCTCGTCTCAATTTAGCTAGTCGGGCTTTTAGGAGACCTAAATGGAGTGCTGTGGCCTTATTTTTCTGAGTTCGGGCCATCTGTAACGGATAACATTTTCAACTTTAGACCAGTTTTATGACACATCATTGGGATAATTATTAAACAACTTCTTTTAATTCCACAAGTTTAACAATTTCAAGTCCTATTTTAAAGTAATTATTGGTAAATTCACAGAGAAATATCATAACCTATGTACGAACCTCCGACTCAATAGCGGCGATTTTTTCTAAAATAGTAGACATTGTCACAGGTTTTTCTTACACAAATAGAAAATTAATTAAGCAGATGATATTAATTTACAAAATAAATATGTTTTTAACTATTTATAAAAATAAATGGAAAGCGTGTAATCATAATTCGTGGACACCTTTCCAGAAATTTGAATGACAGAAGTTTTCAGTGTTGCAAGGTTTTTCATAATTTCTACTAAAAACGCAACTTGCTACTACTTTATATAATGAAATGCAGTGAGTAAGTACATAATAGTAAGAACCTAGTATTTTTTAAATGATGCAAATAAAATATGTATGTACTGGTGTGTATGTAATAAAAATAAAATAAATCCTTTTCTGTATGTGCTGCCATCTGTTGGACATTGTTGAAACTTTATTCCAAGTGATTACCAAAGATCTTAGTAGATGGCGCTACTTTATCACTTCCGCTTTTCCATTTTACACCAACCCCTCACGAGATGTCGCTGTGCACAAAAGTAACGAAACAAACCACGTGGAAATGCTTTGCCGCAGGTTTGCGCAACGTAAGTACAGAAGAAAAGGAATACTGGGAAACTGTTTGTAGGTATGTTTCGAACAAGCATGCCTCAGTACCTTGGCTGTAGCCGCGTGGGGTAGGTCCGTCGCCTCGCCTTGCTTGCTTCGGCTAAGTTTTCGAGCGTAAACGGGGAAAGAGAAAATATTTCACGCACATTATTGGTGAAATCATTGTGTAAGAAATATCAAGTTTGAGAAACTTATCTGTGTAAATATTTTCATTAGTATAATATTGAGTGAATAAAAAAGTAGTGAACATAAATAAATAGTTACTTTAACTAGTTTACAAGTAAGGTAAAGTTTGATTTCTTTGTAAAATAGGTAAGTAAAGTACCTGAGTTTAGAGTTTGATTATTTATTTAATGTGAAATATGTAAAATATCTGCATTAAACGAAGAAGAAAACATGTTTTTTTATTAAGAAGGCGTAGATCTTTACTTATTTCAATATTTTCATTTAATTTTTTGACCTATCGGTATATAGAAAGGTACGCATTTAAAATTACAATTGATAGATTTTCTGTAACTCGCAGACTGATAGTCGTGTTTACTAAGCCCTTCTAACGAGAACAAGTGTACGAAAAAACCTGTAAATAAGTAGGTACTTACAAGATGACTGCACATAACTTAAGAAGATCTTGAAGGGCCCGTGCAGCTTCTTAAAACACCCTATACTGAACTAGGTACTATAAATAAATGCTTTATCACTTTTATTCCTATAATGGGACAGGCAAAGCAAATTTGGACTTGCGTCTCCAAGCAGACAGAGCTCACAGGGCCGCAATATCCAAAGGCCACTTTTAGCAAAAAGATGGTAAAAGGAATCAAAATAGTGATGGGTTGCTAGCCGCATCGCCTAGTAACTTGATTCTCATTCGCCCGCCTAAAAGCCGATCTAGGGGATCGGCTTTTACAATATGTGCGAGAAGTGAAGCAACTGATATATTCTAAGATTTTTCCTTTTTTCCAGACGGAAGAAACAGACAAGTACATTATAAATTTATATTCTAAAATTTTATTCTTTTTTCCAGACGGTAGCAAGAAACAGACAAGTACATTATAAATGTAATAATTATACATACAAACATAATTTTCACACTGTGATCACGCTGCCTAATAACCATAGTCTCTGCCTAGGTACATACAGAATACAAAATAAAATATTGTCAAGGATCACGGAGTTTAATCATCATCAATCAGTTGCATAACGTCCACTGCTGGACATAGGCCTCTCCCGAAGATTTCCAAAATGACCGATCTAGAGCGGCTTGCTATTAAAACTTAGCTCGTATAAGCTAAGTAGGTATAAACACATCAAAAAGATCAGTCTCTTAGTTTTGAATAAATGCCATTACTATTTCACCCACGATAAGCTTCATTTAGGACTCAGGGAGCCATAATATTCAATTTTATCATCATCATTATCAGGTCTTTTTAGTCTCCACTGCAGGAGCACGACCCTCTGAGTACTACTTCATAGACTCCATAGAATATTGATGTGCCAAATAATACCATTGTTTTAAATTTTTATTATGTAATTTTTCTTTAAATAGTATACATTATGCAACACTTAGTTTACTTTTAGATTTTTTATTTTATACATTCTCCATTTTTAAGTGATATATTGTTATTATTTTTATTTTGTTTTTTCCCTGTTGACAATCTGTTAAAAATCGAACATTTTATAAGTTTTTATGTTGATGGCGAGTCCTGGTGACCTTTAACACAGGTTCTTCGGAAACCTATCATAGGCACCAGTTCTCCACATCTTTTATTGTTTATTTAAATACGAGTACATATGTTTATTATGATTACCTTTTAAGTTACAGTAAGTTTATTTTTGTGGAGGAAAATAAATATACATTATTATTATAAAATAAATATGCTACTAGAGCCGTACTTGGCCAGAGTTGTCATATTAATTTTCCTACATTCTCCACGCTGGCCAAGCGTGTTAAAGAGGTCTTATTAATGTTTATAAGTTTTGTTTAGCTTGTGATTCCTAAGTCGCCTTCTACGACATCCACGGGAGGACTTGGAGTGGTCCTATTCTACTCTGCCGGAAACCACACGGCGACAAAACTTAGCTCGTACCTATAAGTTAAGTAGGTATAGGTATACACGCCACATCTAAGGCACCAGACTTTTAGTTTTAAATAAGGCCATTTGTATTTCACCCACGAAAAGCGTCATTTAGGACTCAGGGAGCCATAATATTCAATTTATCTATTAGAAAAGGACGGACCGTTAAATTCGCGGGCCGTGATAAGAATCCGTCCCTGTTCTCGCGGAAATGTCACTCGCTGATATATGATCGAGAAAATCCCGTGGTAGGTACGCTGTGAAGGACCCTTGAGAAAAATGGAAAAGGTTATGGTCGATTTGTGCTATGAGTGGTTATTGGGTGATGTCCGTGCCAAGAGATCGTAGCTGAGAAATTTAACCTGGTTCTAGAATAAATAATGGCCGCTTTAAAGATAGGTTCTTCCGTTTGGTCGACATAAGTTTATTTGTCTCCATTCACGGTTTACGTTAGAGACATTCATTACGTAAAGCGTTTTAATGTTTACGGGTAGCATGGGTGCAGGAATGAAAAAAAAATAAGAACTTAGTACTTACTTTTTTTTTTAAATTTGGCTTGACGCCGTTGCGTATTTAGCCATGCTCAAGTTAATAGAAAGTGGGAAACAACAATTGATGTGAAGTAAATATATATACATGCAATCAAAGGTTGGTATAGGTCCTTTGATTGCTTTAAGGGAGCCTCTGGCGACAAATCTATACGAGTCCACTGGTTTTCATAGCCGATTGAGTGGCGGACGGCGCCTAAAGACGCCCACCGCAGTCCGCAAATAAATATCACTACAGCCGCACTATGATTGACCAATTTAAATATTTCACATATTGTTCATCAGAATAAGCATTTATAACACCAATTTCATATTATAAAGACCACTAGAATCAATTTGCAAAACAATTTAAAGCAAACTCCAACTGAACCCCTTGACTTCCCGCCAAAAACCCCTAGTACCTTCTTTACCCGCTAACTTCATGGTACTTACATTGATACAGATTATATAGACCAGCTGTCTCAAACATTGGCTCCAGTTCTATTTTCTAATATATGGCGGCAGGAATTTAATTATACGTATGTACCTATTTAATTATGAAATATAGGTACTTATCTTAGATACGATAGAAAATATTCCTTTTCACTTTAATGTCTGGGCTTGTACGTAAGTAGCTACGTAATAGCTCGTTGAGTTATGAATTGTATTATATCGAAATCACCCTAGCCTAGAATTTGGTACGAGGAGGTACTTACCAACGGATTGTTGATACCTTTTATAATGTGTGTGCAGTATTTGTAAGGGAAACTCTTTCAGTATTTTTATATCATACTTTAACATCGATAAAAATACGAATAGGTACCTTTAACGTACATGTGTGATTTTTATTATTTTGCTTACGAGTATAAGTTCTAATTGATATTTTCTTTTGTTCCAGATAAAATGAATGCTGTACTCGATAAGTAGAAAAAAGTAATTAATAGTTTCGTAATATCGTGTGTAAAAAACGCGAGTGTTTTAAAATGATACCATAGATTTTAAAAAGGTGCCAATACTCTAGATGCCAATGAAAACAATGGAACTGACGTCGAAATTTAAATTTTGAAAATGTCTTCCGAGGTGTCTCTAGAGGGACGGGAGAGGCCTGGAATCATCCGGCGTGCCACTGGGGCGTGTGTTCGGGCCACTTGCTCCCAAATCGGCCTAGTTATTTTAGTTGTGGTATATGTTCTGCTTGGTGCTTTGTTGTTCGAGTATTTGGAGTCTGGTCCCGAAGTGCAGAAGCGGTCTGCGATACAGAGGTCGAGAGAGGAGTGCTTGAAGGAACTCTGGGCTATAACAGGTTAGTGTATTTAATTTTTAATAGAAACATATTTCCTACTGTATTAACTCTTGCAAACCATTTTTTGGAGTCTATATTATGTGTAGTATACCTGTATGTTACTGTGTCCTACGGTAAACAAAATCCGCATGCTTTTTCGTATTTTTTTTATCTTCCCTTTTTTAACGAGTTTATTTAGATTCCACAAATCTAAAATAACTGTGAGTAATGAAAAAATCAATTATTTATTTAAATCAATTACTACATTTGAGTATTGTTATAATACTGCCAGTTTTTTTGAGTTACCTAAAGGCATTTTAACGTAGCTCAATGACTATCGTCTAGTGACAATAGTAATTTTACACACTAATGAACTATATCGATAGTATAGACTAACCCCTATATTCATAAAGATTTACAAATGTTTATTAAACCTTTTTTAGTTAAAATGTCTTCTACTTTCAATGACAAAAATTGAAAATAGGGATAAAGACAAAACATGTTTTAACTAAAATATATATTGCAAACGTTTGTATCTTTATGAATATGGGGGTTAGTTCATACTATGTTTTAATCATAAGATAGAAGACAAAACATATTTTATCTAAAATAGCTTCAGCAAACACTTGTATATATACATACATACTATCACGTCTTTATCCCTAATGGGGCAGACAGAGCATTTTGGGTCTTGCGGTTCTATGCAGAGCCCAGGGCCGCAAGACCCAAAAGCCACTTTTAGCGTCATGGTGGGCGAGAAGATGGAAAAGCAATCAATACAGTGATGGGTTGCTAGCCGCATCGCCTGTTAACATGATTTGCATTTTTGCCCATTCCCTCGATCGGCTTTTACGATCTGCGTGGGAAGAGAAGCAGCTGGTACATTCTAAGTTTTTTTTTATTTCTCCCAGACCAGCATGGGAGACGCTTGTATACTTTATAAATATAGGGTAATACTATTACACCATTAGAAATATATATTTATTTCTGCTTGAAGTTTAAGCTCGCCTTTTTAAAAGCAAATCGAACTCTAGATCGTATAACACGGACTATAAAGAAGTACTTTCAAAACCAATTCCGATTTCTTCGCGTTGAAATCGATCTTATTCACATTTCTGTGAGTTTTTCTATCCTAGAGCTGGCTTCGTCAATATGAACAGAATGTGCTTGTCGGTGATTTAATGAAAATTTTGATGTATATACTTGAATCAATTTTTTTTACTCGTTTAATTATTAATTATTAGCAAAAGTAACTAAGATAAATTACTAAATTTTCTCTTGCACAACATGCACTGAGAACAAAGAATAACTTATAGTGGGAAAATTTGCTACACATTACCATAATCAAGTGACTGCTGAATTCATAGTTTCTAGTAGTTGTAATTTTTTAATCTAAAAAGACGCCTTCAACCTCAAACTACGCAACTGATTTTGATAAAATTTCTACGAGACTTCCTAACAAGTATAACCTTTCAATAAAAAAAAGATTTTTTCCAAATCGATCAAAGCGTCTTCGAGTAATCATACATACATACATACTATCACATCTTTATCCCTAATGGGGCAGACGGAGCATTTTGGATCTTGCGGTTCTATGCAGAGCCCAGGGCCGCAAGACCCAAAAGCCACTTTTAGCGTCATGGTGGGCGAGAAAATGGAAAAGCAATCAATACAGTGATGGGTTTCTAGCCGCATCGCCTGTTAACATGATTTGCATTTTTGCCCATTCCCTCGATCGGCTTTTACGATCTGCGTGGGATGAGAAGCAGCTGGTACATTCTAAGTTTTTTTATTTCTCCCAGACCAGCATGGGAGTAATCAAGGAAAATAATTTAAAAAGATTCCGATGAATTGAGAATCTCCTCTTTTCTTGAAGTCGGTTAATTAGCAGAACAAAACACAGATACAATCTTATATCGCCCGTTCACACCTCAAGAAACTTACGAACGTTTAAACATTCAACAAGTCCCTCCATTTACAGTTTGCCAAGACAATGCAAGCGTTAACTTCAGTTGTTTGAATACAGGGTTGTTTGAATACGCTGTGTGAATAACTTATAACTAGACAGATGCTTTAGTATGTGTAGTTTTGGTTTTCGGTCTTTGTTTCACATTTTTTCCTTAATTCCATGCTTCTTCGTATCGAGTCGAAATGGCTCGAATTAAATATTATTAGATTGACCAGAACCTAGCGACGGCGACCAAAATAAATCATAAATGTATATAATCTCATCATAAGGTATTTTTGGCTCCACTGCAGGAGCACGACCCTCTCTGTAGGTACTTTTACAGCCATATTTGGCTAGAGCAGCCAGACTTGGCCTACATCCTCCTCGCTGACCAAACGGGTTGGAGAGGTCTCATTGATGTTTTTATGCTTTGTTTAGCATGTATTTCCCAAATCGTCTTTTACGATATCCACGGGAGGACTTGGAGTGGCCCTATAATTCTACTCTGCCGTAAACCACACGGCATTAATAAAATTATATATTTCATAAAATGTTATTCATTCTATGCTGGTCCGGGGGAATAAAAATAGGTTACCGTGGCAAAGCGCGAGTCGGACTCACGCACGAAATTACGTACCATTATTTATATAACATCACGTTTGTTGTATGGGAGCCAAACTTCAATAGGTATTTATTTTATTCTGTTTTTAGAGCTTTTGTTATAGCGGCAACAGAAAATACATCATCTGTGAAAATTTCAGCTGTCTAGATCTCAAGGTTCATGACGTACATACAGCCTGTTGACAATCGGACAGACAGACGGACAGACAGACAGACGGACAGCGGAGTCTTAGCCCTTCAAACGTCGGACGATGTATTGTTTTACTATTGTGTCTGCTATGTCGACGTTTGAATAGTGCCCGCTTTTACCCTTTAGGTCCGAAACCCTAAAACGTAGAATGAACGAGCTGTTTCTCTTCAATAGCGGGTCTTAAATTGAAAAGTCGATAGAGGGAATGGACGAGAAGATGCTTAGTAACCTGGATTTTGAATCCCTTTTCCATCTACCCTATGTGACCTTTGAACTAACGGCTTTGGTCTCTGTCAGTCCTGTTGAACGTTACCGTAGGGATATTTAGTCCTTTGTGCACAAAAACAATACCACAAACATGAACTAATTTTAAACACGACGATTATGGCCCGTTGTTCGGATATAATAATAATTATAATGGACACACGCAAATATCCCATTAAGCAATACTAGACACTTTCGTTATTAATTGGTACGGAAATATATTGCTATTTGCTACTGGAGTCCTCTTCAGTATCTCTATTAAGGCTCTTTTGTATCTAGTACCTGGGCGACCGAGCTTTGCTCAGTTATATCTCAAACATTCCTACATTAAAAAAAATATATAAACTTGAACATAAAAAAAAACAAAAGTAAGTCACCGAGTGTGTACCATATTCTGTGTGGAAAGATAAACGCATGAAAACTCGAAAACACGCGTTTTCCCAAACTTATGACTAATCTAGGTCGATTGTTTACCCCCGAAAACCCCCATATACCAAATTTCACTAAGTAACCATATAGCGTCGCGGGGAAAGACTGTTAGTATGTATATGTTTGATAATAAATATGTACCTCCCATGCTGGTCTGGGAGAAACGAAAAAACTTAGAATGTACCAGCTGCTTCTCTTCCCGCGCAGATCGTAAAAGCCGATCGAGGGAATGGGCAAAAATGCTAATCATTTTAACAGGCGATGCGGCTAGCAACCCGTCACTGTATTGATTGCTTTTCCATCTTCTCGCCCACCATGACGCTAAAAGTGGCTTTTGAGTCTTGCGGCCCTAGGCTCTGCATAGAGCCACAAGACCCAAAATGCTCTGTCTGCCCCATTAGGGATAAAGACGTGATAGTATGTATGTATGTATAAATATGTACTGGTGTATGTACCTACATAATCTTTTTCCAATTGCCCCATCTATTGATCCCTGACTTGTAACGACATCCCGATATCTTTCCGATCTAAATGAATGGCCCGATATATTTTTTGTCCTTTGACGAGCGACCTTTAGCAGAATACTTATAATTTCCCCTGTGTCCAAACGACAAAAGGACCTCTAGTGTGGAATGATCTTGTTGGTATATTTACTCGGAAAAAGCTGTACAAATAAAATATGAAGCTTTTCCTTATTATTTGGTTTTAGATTTAACTTGGAGTTGATGTTTTTTACGAAATATCTAGTCTTTTTTTCGATAAAACTTTGGAAGATTCTAGATTCGGCCTATTCAGAAACAGTTGGCGATTTTGTGTCGCAAATTTGTCGTGCGATGGTCGCTAAACCATCGCAAATAGTCGCTGGTATACTGTTTGGCCGCTCATCGGTAGAGGAGCTTATATGCATTTTTTTATTGCAATTAAAAATTATAATATCTTAGTAATTTTATTTAAATAAACAGATATACTAATATTACAAAAATGGTTTTAAAACTATAATTCATTGAAGTAAACTAAAATATAAGTCATCATCATGACATCAATAAATTTAAGAACTAGGTTCTTGTCGGTGGAGTATTTTCCATATAAAATAAATACAAAGCTAAAAATTAAAATAATTGATCTATTATGATCACACTGATATTATAAAGGCAAAAGTATTTAAGTGTGTGTATATGTGAATGTTTGTTACTTTTTCACGCGCAAACTGCTGTGCAAATTTTGATAAAATTTGGCATGCAGGAAGCTGATATCCTGGATTAACACATAGGCTTTTTTATTCGCAGGTAATACCGCGGTAATATAATAAATGCGCAAGTGATCATGCTTCAACCACTAGACCTATTTATGTGAAAGATATGAATATAGTTTGATATCCAAGGAAGAACATAGAATAGTTTTTAACCCGAAATTCCGACGGGGAATGAAAACCACGGGCACAGCTAGTAATATTATAAATGCGCAAGTGAGTTTTGTATACTTGTTTGTTCCCTCTTTACACTTCAACCACGGAACCTATTTCGATGAAAATTGGTGTGAATATAGTGTGAGATCCAGAAAAGGACATAGGATAGGTTTATTCCGAAATTCCCACGGCGAGCGGAGCCTGCGGGCACAGCTAGTCATTCATAAAAGTCTGATAATGTCAAGTCATTCTAATCTGAATAACGATTGAAACAAGATCCTACGGCCATTGTTCTGTTGAAAGGCCCTTTTTCTTTGAAGTACTTATTTTCCCGGAAAATTGAACAACAGTCGAAAAATCAAATTACAATCCTTGCTGAGGCTGCAACTTTTAAACAGTAAAGGCCTTTTGGAAAGTGATAAAGAATTTCAACAACACGACATTACGGCATGAATGGTAATGTCACGCACGCCAATGCAATGGAAGGCTGAAATAATGTAAAATTTTCGTTTAAAGTACCTAAAAAAAAACATGTAAGAGCGCCAATTTATTTTCACACAAAAGGCAAACTTTAATAGGATAAATTTCCAATAGTAGAAGAAAGAACAATCAAAAATTATACACAACGTGGAAGGGATGAAATTGAAATAATAGACAAAAACTCAAAAACAAAATTCGGCATTTCCATACAAAACTCCGGGCAATTAGTACCGGTATGTCGATTTTTATTATTTCTTGACTGTTACTTAAATTTTAATCTAGTATAGCCCGTGATTCGATTTATAACGGGTATGGTGATTTCACGTCGTATATACGCAACCTCGAAGATTCCAATTTCTCGTTTCAAATCCCCGAATCACCAATTACACGTGAAATCCCAATGCAATACTAAAACTTGCCTCAAACCGAGCGGCGCCGTATAATTTGCGTCGCGTCGCATCGCACTGCATCGCATCACATCGCATAATTGCATCGAGTCCTTAGGACTGAGTTCTGATTTAAACTCGGTCGACACTAATTTGACGCATACGTACCTGGATCGGAGCACGTCTGTCGTCGATTACTAGTGGTTTATTGTAGAGAACTCTGAATACGTGGGTAAAGAAAATGCTTAGAATATAAGCCTGACTTTTGCTACTAGATTAATTTTAATTTAATTTATTTATTTATTAGGCTAGCTAATCAGTGTAATTTGTCCCTATTTATTTATTTATAATCAGTGTAATTTGTCCCTATTTATTTATTTACTAGCCGAAGCCCGCGACTTCGTTCGCGTGGACTTTATGTCTCTGGAAAATGCTCATCAGGCTGAACAACTTTTAATAAGGCTGCATTTTTATATCTCTTATAGTTTAGCTGGACCATTGTGGTTCTGCATCAGGCGTTCCATTTTCCAAAATCATTTATACCCTATATGTTGCCCAGGCTTAATAGCTATATAACAAAAAAAGTTTCATTCGAATCCGTCTAGTATTTCCGGAGATTAGCGTGTACAAACAGACAAACAGACAAACAGTTAAACAGACAGACATTTTTTTAAAATTCTTACTCTATTACTACGTCTCCATCGCCCCCAATATTTTTTTTGGAAATATATTTAATGTACAGACACACTTTTATACTGTTTTATTATATGTATAGATATAGATTGTTATATGTATAGATAGATAGATAGATAGATAAATGATTTATTTGCTCTCTGTAACACACAATATACATAATTATTATAAGGTAAGGTAATTACAAATTTTAATACTTACAGCTAAGCATGCATTTGTGTGGCACAGTGCACAAAAGGGCTACAGCTCAGCTAAACGCTACCCCTAGGAGTAACAGCTGATTTTCAGCTGGCGCCCTTGAGAATGCGCGAACAAGATTCCAATTACAAACAATAAATTTACAATTCTAACGCATTATAAAAATTTAACATACAAAAAATATTAGTTAGAATAGTACTGGCCAGAAACACAATAATTAAACTGAAAATAGTTGATTAGAATTAACCTCAAATATATATTCAATTAAATTACATATTTCAATTAAATTAGATTAGATTAAGACATAGAATTGGGATCAACATTACACACTCATTAATTTAGAAGAAAAAAAATAATATAACATTTGATGTAACTGCATTAAACACTAATATACAAACACAAACAGGCATAGCCACTGAAAAGCTAGGTATGAAGGGCATAAATTCTACTGATGCGGCAGGCAAAGCGTTTGGACATGTCTTTTTTTTGCATATCCAAAAGGTGTAATTTATACAATTTTTTTAAAGTAAATTTTGATTTTAGTAGATTATGGCTCAATTGAACAAACAGTCAAGTTAACTAACGTAGCTAAGCGATTGCCGCCTAATGATAACAGTTGGGATCATTTGTTTCTGGTATCATGAAGATATCAAAAACAGTTGATCTCATCTTTTAGTTATAATTGTATTCTACTATTATCTATTGAAAAAAAATGGAAGGCCTTTGCCCACCAACAACAAGCTAAACAAAAAGAAACGTATGTTTGTAAAGTTTTAATGTTTATTACTCTATCATAATAGCAAAAACAGTAAATATGGCATTGTGTAAAATGAAAACAGATGCTTAAGACGAATTTGGAATTTGGTATTAGCTAACTTTTTAAATTATTATGTTGGGCAAAAGTCTTTCCATATTCTTCCATTTAAGTAAGTACCTAGGTAAGCCATTGTTGTCTCAAAAAGAAAGTCTATTTCCAAATAACGTTACCTTCAATTTGCAAAGTCCTAAGTAAATCTACAAATTATTATAAATTTTGAACATATGAAACACAAAAAAATTATTGGGGACAATATTGATTATTAAAAAGTATGGTAGGTATCAAATAATGACGAAGATACAGCGCATTTAAATTTCGCGTGACGTCACGATCAGTTACGATTTTTAACTAAAGGTCACGTAAATCGTCCCCACCCCGAAATTTCGAATAAATATGGGTCCTTTATATTTAAATAATCTAGTTGACAGATTAAATAAAATAATATATTTTTAACCCAGTCCCCATCCCTGTTATTTGTAAGGTTTTAAAAGATTAATAGGATTTCGCTATATTATGTATAAGTAGCTGGGTGACCGAGCTTTGCTCGGTCGGTTACATCTCAAACATTAACTAATTTTTTTTAAACTTGTCTAAAAACAGTACAAAATAAAAAATTATATAAAAACTTAAACATAAAAAAAAACAAAAGTAAGTCACCGAGTGGGATCCGAACCCGTAACACTCTTTCTAGCGGTCAGCATCCTTAACCGCTGAGCTAAGCGGATGGCGGTCGGCGCGAAGAAATTATCGACCATATTCTGCGTGGAAAGAAAAACGAATAAAAAACTCAAAAACACGCGATTTCCCAAACATAAGATTAATCTAGATCAATTGTTTACTCCCAAAAACTCCCATATACCAATTTTCAGCGAAATCGTTAAAGCCGTTTTCGAGATCACAGAAATGTATAAATAAATAAATAAACAAGAATTGCTCGTTTAAAGGTATAAGATTCTTCCAGCGTTTGATCGAAGTAGTGACTTTGCCATTCTATGATAAACCCTGGCCGAAAAGATTTGTCGCCGGATACTTTATCACTGTAGAAAGGGTCTTTATTTTCATTTTCGAGGGTGAGTGGGAGTAAGGATTGTATAATTTGATTGTTTGAAAGTTGATCTTTCAGTTTTTTGATATCCTAGTCTTTTTGTGCAAAAAAAAGAAAGGGAAATTTTTCAGAAAGTAAAACGATATTTTAAAATTTTCTGCCTTCTTTCTTTAGCACAAGTCTTAAGCGGTGCATAAAAATGTATGCAGTTCCATTCGTTCTAAATTAAACGTAAGTAATAGGTATTCAACTTTGTTTATATTACACATGCACATTAGCTGTCTGATCCAAGGTTTGACTGTCGAATAAAGCTTTTAGGATTAAATCCACCTGTTGGAATTGTTTTATTTTGAATATGTATACAATAAAGTATAAATGTACAACATTTAATTTACTTTTATTTTTCTATTGCCCATCACTATTTTGTTCCGTGTTCTTGATCAAAGCTCTGTCTTTTAAATTAATTTTTAAAATATACTTAACGAAAAGATACACTATTTAAAAAAATGTTAAAAGGGCTAGCATGGTATATTTTTGTTATAATATTAGTTCCGTTATGCTTATCTTTTTAAACTTTGTGTAGTAAGTAAACAGTATCCTAAGACATGCAATCGTTACACGCTATAGTGAAATGACTGCAGTAGTTTTACAAGCAAAATATATTTTTCTGCATCATATCTTAGTTTATCGTGTGCAGGTTCAGCAACAATATTAATTCTTTTTAAGTGATTCTCCGATTGCTGTGTGGTTTCCGGCAGAGTAGAATAGGGCCACCTCAAGTCCTTCTGTAAATGTCGTAGTAGGCGACTTATGAAATACAAGATAAACAAAGCTTATGAACATCAATGATCAATGAGACCACTCCAACCCGTCTGGCCAGCGTGGAGAGTAAGCAAGTACTCTAGCTGCTCTGGCCAAGTATGGCTCTGATAGTACAGAGAGGGTCGTGCTCCTACAGAGGAGACCAAAAGACCTAATGATGATGATGATGATGAAGTGATTCTCCAACAAGTAAAGGTTGGCGATCAGCTTAGCGTAGTCTTCTTTGTACTTAGCTCGGTAGAATAACTCTCACTTTATTCCAGTCCACTCTTGGATGAGTCTACCACTCAATGCCGACAGACGAAATTCCGGTGAACGCTATACCGACAGTTCACTAACTTTTTCTTCATGAGACTGACAGAAGATGAAATCGAAATAGTTAATCCCGACTGAACTCTATCCCGACTGTCAGTTTGACAGACACAGCATCTCTTGATATTTCATAGCCAGGATTTCTTTCTCCATTTAAACTATATTTTTCCTGCAACTCATCGTTACAAAACTGAAAGAGATCGTATCGTTGACGACGTAGAACATGACCGGGATATGAACGCCTATGATAAATTTAAAGCCTTTTTACTGTAAGCACAGGAGTGCACTTTTGGCTATTTCTTTACGGAGCTTTCACTTTAGAAACCTCCTGCGTCCAGATAATGAACAGATTGGCCCCGGCTGCCATCATTGTATGGCATTCGTCAAACTACTCAGACGCTTTAAACATCCTGTTATCACAACACAAAAAAAGAAACGGACATCTAGCTAGATAAGGCTATTTAAGATGTTTATAATATAGTTTAGAACTATATAAATGTATACCTATATTCTTTCTAAAACCTAGCCTTAAGAATTAAAATAATAAAATCAACTGTAAGTAAACGTTAAAACGTGTAATTTGGTTACTGGCCCTTTTTGATTTGGATTAACTAAACATTAAGTGTAATTTCTCATGTTTTAATCCAAATGTTTCAACAGGAAAGTACATGAAAAATTTGTCATATTCCTCTTTTCTGTCATCACAAAATATCCTCCTTACAAAGTATTGCCACAAAATCACCGGACACCGGGCATAGGCTCGTAAACCGTTGACCATATAAAAAGCGACAGAAAAAGACGTTTTTACAAGATTAATGTTACTCGCAGTGCCAGTTATTAATCATTCGCTGAAAGATTCGTTTACCCCTGCTTCCTGCGATTTGTATCTTGCTTATTTTTATTTTATATGAAAAATCGTGACTATGGAGACGGGAAAGCAATTTCCTTCGGTTGTACGAGGGTTTTAATATTCATGTCGCATGGATGAGGCTATCGTAATGTGTCATGAGATGAAAGAGTGCCATAAGAGCGCTAAGCACGTAAATGGTTTTTTTTTAACTGTTCGTATATACCTTTTAATATCAATACAGCTATATCTACATACATTTCTGTGATAAATGAAATATAAAGGGACTAATCACACAGATAGAGGGCCCTAATTCGAGATTTATGATACTAGGGATACTAACTCAACGATACTATATTTTATAACAAACACATATACAGATAAACATCCAAGACCCAATCACAGACACAATCAGAAAAAATAATTTTTCCGTCTTGTTCTGATCGGGGATCGAACCTGAGACCTCCTGAGTAGTAGCGGACAGGTAAGTTAACCATTACGCCATGGAGGTTGTCGTAACGTATATTATTATCAGCCAATTCGACTCAAAAGAAGAATTAGTGTAAATTTTCCGTCTAATTACGACTCGGATTCTGGGATAGTTTATGAATTAATGACGTTAAACCGACAGAACGACGCACAATTATTAACACATCAAACACCCACTAGTAAATACGAGTACATGTGCAGTTTGCTGAGTCTGTCATGAGTTATGATAGGTGATTTAGTAATGGGTGCTGAATTATATAGGGACTGGTTTTTAAAAACCCTTACACAAAGTCAAAGTCGACTTTTTTATTGCTTTTTGACAGTAATTTTTATTTCATTATACTAGTATAGCCCGTGGTTCAATTTATAACGCATACGTCCCTTCCTTTTTGTATGTGCACGGCCCCTTGGAATTGATTTAATCTATATACATATAATAAAACAGTAAAAAAAGTGTGTCTGTACATTAAATATATTTCCAAAAAAAAATTGGGGGCGATGGAGACTTAGTAATAGAGTAAGAATGTAAAAAAAATATGTCTGTCTGTTTGTCTGTTCGTCTGTTTGTCTGTATGTCTGTTTGACTGTTTGTACACGCTAATCTCCGGAAATACTGGACGGATTCGAATGAAACTTTTTTTGTTATATAGCTATTAAGCCTGGGCAACATATAGGGTATAAATGATTTTGGAAAATGAAACGCCTGATGCAGAACCATAATGGTCCAGCTAAACTATAAGAGATATAAAAATGTCGCCATAGTAAAAGTTGTCCAGCCTGATGAGCATTTTCCAGAGACATAAAGTCCACGCGAACGAAGTCGCGGGCTTCAGCTAGTATGAAATAAATTCTCTAAACACGTACCTTTTATTATTTTTATTTTTTAAGCTTATCATCCTATTTAAACTGGATAAACGAATTCAAATTACATACCTCCTTATAACTCAAAGTACTTCCTTTCAATCTTCTTAACCTTTTGAAAATAAATCGCCAGCAAATTTTGAGAGCTCCAAATCCTGTCAAGAGTCATCGGCAGGCTTATTTAGAAGTTATGAATGCCCTCTTATACTTTATTAGGTAAAAATGCGGAAAAGTAAGCTAAAAATTATTTGGTTAAATATGCCTTTTGCTTTTGCATTGATAAAAATAAAAATCGAGCTAAGAAAATAATTTATCAAAAGATGGGTGAGATCCCTACATGTAATGAGTCAGCATTACTTAACATATTGCTTTGAATATTTACTCTGACTCGGTATTGTAACGGGAAAATTTTAATTGGCATATTAGATGGATTAGTCAAAAATATTGTACATCATCATCATCATCATCATCATTTCAGCCACATAACGTCCACTGCTGGACATAGGCCTCTCCCACAGATTTCCAAAATGACCGATCAAGAGCGGCCTGCATCCAGCGCTTTCCAGCGACCCTGATCAGCTCATCTGGCCACCGTGTACAGTTAGGGTTCAATAATTTTTCAAAACTAAAAACTGACTTCACTCCCAAACTACACAACCTACTATGATAAAATTTATGTGGTACCAAATCGGAAATATCATTTAAAAATTTTTTTTTCAAATCGGTCCAGGTGTCCTCAGATAATTGGTGAAAAAAAAGATCCCACGAATTAATAACCTCGTTCTTGATTAAATTATTATAAGGTCTAACATAATATATTGAAACTATTTTAAGGGTGAATTTAGTCCATGATACTGATCAACTTCCCCCAAGGAATATTAGGGCGCATAATGGATTAAACCTAGTAACAAAGTTAGTCTGCGTTTTTTACTTAATAAGACAGTTATTGTCTAAATCGCATGCCGTTATAACAGTAAGTCTAAAGATTTATCTCGTATAAAAAGAAGACGGGTTAAAGTAATATTTCGTCAAAATTGTGAGATTGTCTAAACGAAAACTGACGAACTAATATTTAGAATAATATTTTAGGCCCAACGCAGAAGACAGACTAATCCGTGCCGCACTTTTTAGTCTGTGAAAATAGAACCCGTGCTATGCAAGTCCGGCGCGCGTCGTGTGCGTTACTGCTTATGATTGCATGGGTTCTATTTTCACAGACTAGAAAGTGCGTCACGGATAGTCTGTCGTCTGCGTTGGGTCTTACCCTGTCATCAGTCATATTGAGAAAGTCTCAAGCATTCCCAACGAAATAAAATAGCCTTTGTGTCAGTCAAACCCATCCAGCCACCAACACTAATCTATATACCTACGTCCAGCTTATAAAGAGTTTGACAATTGACTTTAATTACCTATTAGTCGTTCAACTCGATCCACCTTATCGAACAGCAACAAAATTTCAAGAGACTTCTAAAGTTCAAACCCAAATTAAATACAGGCACAAATGCGACATTGTTTACTTTGTTGCTGTAACAGCGGTCACTTATGTTATGTATAATTATTTGTGTAAGATGAAAATAATGTCGATTTTTTTCAATAAGTCGTGAAAGATATGTAGATTGTTTTTAATAATAAGTTAAAAACTACTTAGTTTATTCATGAATTCTTTTTGAAATAATTGTTTAAAAATATCTTGGAAGTAGTAATAAAAAAAAAACTAATTTGGTTTATCTTTTAAATTTGGGTTTGTTAGCCAGGTGCGATATCACAGATACATCAGGCTTACATAAACTAAATTTTTCCGTAACAGTTTCAAAAATAACCGTTTGCCAGGTGCGTGTAAATACGCTATAAAGGAAAGATAAATTGCATGTCTAAGTTGTTTGTTGTTTATTTTTCGTGTGTGTAAGTGGCCAACACTGGTGTCAGATTTTTCAGGCTGCCTAACAGTATCTGACATAGCTTGACGTCTGCCATACAATGATGACAACCGGGACCAACGCCTTACATGTGCTTCGTTCTGAAGCACGAAGGAGCTCGAGAAATTTTTGTGCCACTTGTGGTCACCCATTGAAGTGCAGACCACGCCCAACGTCACTTTACTTGTGAAGCGCTAGCAATACGCACTCCCGCCGGCCACCGAGCTCCTCAACTTAATTTCTAAGTTATTCTTTTTCTTCTTCTGCCTTATCCTTATCCCACTTTTTATGAGGGGTCGGCACAGCATGTGAGTTCCTTCCACTTTGATCTATATCCAGTCAACCCGTCCGTCATCCCCTTCCTACTCGTATCCTTCCCTGTCCACTCAACGTTGTCTATAAGTTAGTCTTCTATAACGACTTTATTGTGTTTGGAGTGCCGTCGGCGTTTTAATTAGATGCTATCGACGCGGGCGCTCATTAAATGTTTGTAAGTTTGAGAACCGCTTGAAACTAGACTTGCCTGTATGGACAATTTAGTAATCTTTACCTATAAGCCGTGTGGTTTCCGGCAGAGTAGCATAGGGCCACTCCAAGTCGTGGATGTCGTAGAAGGCGACTTAGGAAATACAAGCTAAACAAAGCTTATTAACATCAACGAGAACTCTCCAACCCGTCTGGCCAGCGAGGAGAGTGTAGACCAAGTCCTCTGGCTGCTATGGCCAAGTATGGCTCTGGTAGTACAGACAGGGTCGGGTTCCTGCAGTGGAGACGAAAAGACCTGATGGTGATGATGATACCTGTTAAGTAGTTTACCCGTTATTGTGAACTTGGGATATTTTTACAACCGTCTATACGACGTAGAAGGAAGATATACCTGTAATAAATCAAAACACGGGTTATACTAGACCACTCTAGTATTATAAAATTAAAATAACAGTCAAGACATACAAAAAAACGACATTTCCATTCGAAAGTGTGCAGCCGCCCAGGCAATTTGTATAGGAATGCCATGTTTTATAATGGTATTTTTATATCATTGTATCATGTGATCTAATATAGCCTGTGGTATGATTTATTAAGGGTATGTCCCTTCAACGTTATATATATCTACATTCTGCAATCCCCTTACGTTAAATACTTTAAAAATGAATTGATTTAAAAAGATACATGCTTTTATTTATTTTATATAACTATAAGGCCCATTTTAAACTAGGTAAAAACAATATTTGAGAACCTGCTTCGCTTCATCGTTGCTTTCTGGGGTTCCGTAGCCAAAGGGTGAAATGAAATCGGGACCCTATTAGTTGTACGGAGTATATTATTAGTCTGTGATATTAGTAAGATTCCGCTGTCCGTCCGTCCGTCTGTCTGCCCTTCTGTTTGTCACTAGGCTGTATCTTTTGAAACGTGATAGCTAATAACTGAAAATTGTACAGATTATGTATTTTTGTTGTTATAAACTAATATTCACAAATACTAAAAACAGTGTTTCATAAAAGTATTTTTTTGTAGATAATGGTACGAAACCTGCGCAAGCCTGACTCACACTTCATCAGTTAGTTCTCTCATAAAAATCAAATTGATCTCAATATGTTCTTATTTAAATTTTATTATTCTAGTCACCCGTATACAGTTAAAACAAAATTTATGTCCTCGATTGTAAACTAAACAAAGGGAACTGTTTAAATCAAACAAAACAAATTTAGCAAAGCTTTCGGAGAGATAAAGAGATTTACGAGATATTAAACAAATCGACATCACTTTAACACTGTTTTGTATTTTCACTACTCCCAAAACTTTGGCCTCCAATGCGTAGTTTGGACGAAACTCTAAAATTATTGCACAACACCTGCAGCAATGGATGACGGAATGTCGTAATGAATTGTGAAAGATCTGATGTGGAGTTTCGTAGTACCGGTGTAACAGTGGATAGGATTACACCAACTTTTATTTGCTTTTCAGTGTTTTGTTACAGGAGCCAAGTTGAATGACTTTTAATTATCACGCGATTGACAGGTAGTATTTAGATACCTTTATTATAAAACAAATAAATGTGTTAATAAAATAGAAAGACATTTATTTACATGCGATGTTACAACTGTATAAAATACGACCTACCGTAGGCGTTGGTGAGGCACAATATATATTGTCACTTGAGCCGATCAACACGAAAAGAAAAGAAGTAATAAATAAATAAATATATATAGGGCCAAGTATCATGCCTCCGGTAGTACAGAGAGGATCGTGTTCCTGCAGTGGAGACTAAAAAAGACCTGATGATGATGATATATAAGGATAAATTACGCTGATTGAGCTAACCTCAAAGTAAGTTCCAGACTTGTGTTATGGAAAACTAACTCAACAACCAACGATACTATATGTATTTTATAAAATTGGTAATCATTTAATAAAATTTCATCTCACAGTAAATACTATATTAACTAGAACGTGTACCTAGTAATAAATAGACCTACGTATCCCATTTCATAATACGATACATTATTATAATGCATACGTTTCAATACTCCCATGCTGGTCTGGGAGAAATAAAAAAAACTTAGAATGTACCAGCTGCTTCTCTTCCCACGCAGATCGTAAAAGCCGATCGAGGGAATGGGCAAAAATCATGTTAACAGGCGATGCGGCTAGCAACCCATCACTGTATTGATTGCTTTTCCATCTTCTCGCCCACCATGACGCTAAAAGTGGCTTTTGGGTCATGCGGCCCTGGGCTCTGCATAGAACCGCAAGACCCAAAATGCTCTGTCTGCCCCATTAGGGATAAAGACGTGATAGTATGTATGTATACGATCCAAAAACAGGCATAATATTTCGTGTACTCAGTTCAATTAAGGGCTCAATTATCACTTGCTTTGATACACACATGATTTAATAATTGATGCTGAGTATCTGTGATGTCTAGCTCAAAGCCTAATTATCTTGCCCTTCATCAGCGTAACAATATCATATTAGTAGATACATAATACAATAGCCTTTTTGGTCCAGCGATGTACTTTAAAGGGTGACTAGCCGAAACCCACGACTTCGTTCGCGTGGACTTTTTCTCTGTAAAATGCTCATCAGGCTGAACAACTTTTAATAAGGCGTCATTTTTAGCTGGACCAGATTTATAGTTCTGCATCACGTGTTTTCCAAAATTATTTATACCCTTTATGCTGTTCAGGCTTAACAGCTATATAACAAAAAAGTTTCATTCGAATCCGTCCAATATTTCCGGAGATTAGCGTGTACAAACAAACAAACAGACACACAGACAAACAGATAGTCATTTTTGGAAGTGAAAACTTCTTAAGCGGCGTTGTGAACTTTTTTTGGAATGGGTAAAAAATCTAAAACTCGCGTCAGGACGTGACCCTGATCGAAAATTCGTAAGACGGCGCAGGGCGCTTGCGCGAATGTTCGTGTGTGTTTATGTTACAGCGTGCTAATAAAATGTCATGTTTGTGTACGATAGTCCAATAAATAAATATTGTATTCTACCACATAAATGAGAGTACTTTTATACTGATAAAATTAAAGCAATTCGTGCAAAATTATTCCCTAACCATTCCAAAATATCAAAAATGCACAACGTTAATATTCAAGTTTTCACTTCTGCAGGCACTCCCAGAGTGCAACCCGTCATTTTTTTTTAAATCTTACTCTGTTACCGTGTAACCATAGCCCCCAATTTTTTTTAAATATAGGTATTTAATGTACAGACACACTTTTTTTACTGTTTTATTATATGTAAAGATATAGATAAAGAAGAAGATACATATATATATAGATACATAATGTAAAAATAGTGTCGTTTTAGCCAATCGGCCTGAATAGTAAGTTTAAAAAATAATAAGATTGTGTGCGAATTCAGGTGCTGTCTTTTTTGGAAATTAATTAATCTCAAATATGAAGAAGAAAATATATTTAAGTAGGCATAAAATGATTTTATGTAAGTTCTGAAAATTTACCTACAACATGTTTACTTAAGGTAATTGTAATTTCAAAATTTCTTAAAGAGGTAAACAGAGACTATTGACATTTACTCACTACGATTCTAAGAGAGCTTTTTTGCTTGATCTACACCTCATCACTCTCTTCATTATATAAGTCTCTAGCTACGGATACTTTTAATCTCCCCCCTTTTTACAGAAAGTTCGCCGAGGCCGACTATTCTTCTATTTACATTTACCTTAAGCTAACATGAACAAAACCATGTACCAGTTAATACTCTTTCATCTCATGACACATTACGATAGCCTCATCCATGCGACATGAATATTAAAACCCTCGTACAACCGAAGGAAATTGCTTTCCCGTCTCCATAGTCACGATTTTTCATATAAAATGAAAATAAGCAAGATACAAATCGCAGGAAGCAGGGGTAAACGAATCTTTCAGCGAATGATTAATAACTGGCACTGCGAGTAACATTAATCTTGTAAAAACGTCTTTTTCTGTCGCTTTTTATATGGTCAACGGTTTACGAGCCTATGCCCGGTGACCGGTGATTTTGTGGCAATACTTTATAAGGAGGATATTTTGTGACGATGAAAAGTAAATGCTTTAAAATGTTCACGTTTTATGTAAGTATTTTATATTCAACCAGTATTCATTTATACCTGGTTGACTCAAAGAGATAACATTATGGGATAAGTCTGCCATTGTACATAGGTATAAGTGAATTCTGTTTTCTGTTTCTGTCTTCTGCATTTTGTACCTATTCTCTATCCTGTGTTGTAAATTGTCCTCTTATTTCAAGGTTGACTGGAAGAGATCCCTATCTGGGATAAGTCGGGGGAACTTGTATTAATGTATTGTGTTTATGTACTTATAAAAATAAAGATTTTACAAAGAAACAAACAAAGTAAATGATTTTTTATAATTATTATAATTATTTACCCATGTTACCTAAGTATTTAAAAAAAGATCACTTATAAATAAGATTAAAGAAGAGCATAAATATGAATTCCTAAGTAATTGGCATTAAGCTAAATTATTCCGTCCCTAAAACATCAAAATGTATTCACATAATTAGAAGCGGGTCTTATTTCTCATTTCGAGTTCCTGTCACTAAATCCGGTGAAAATGTTACAAACGGAAAGTTACGAATCAAATTAATTGGATTCTATATTCAAAGGAAACAATGGTCCTCGAAGTTATTAATTGCTGTTCAACAGATGGCGCTGACCGTCAACCTTTATTGTTTCGCGTTGAGGGTAGGTTGCGAAATCGTTGTTTTAAGTCTTAGGTATGGGTTACTTGGCATTGATTTATATTTTTTTTTTAAATGCGACTACCAAATAAAGAGTAGGTTTGCAATTCGTCGTGATCTTTTTTTAATTTTTGTTATTTTTCCTCGAAAAAAAGAAATTACTTGAAAACACCTGGACCGCTTTGGATTTTTTTTTATATGGTATACTTCCGAGGTGATCGGTTGTGTAATTTTTGGGTGAAGTCGGTTATTAGTTTTGATAAAATTATGGCAAATAAATGCTAGTTCGAATTTTTTGTGGAAAAGTTTTGTTTTAAATTGTCATATCTGTCATTGATATAAATAATATCTAGTAGAATTAGTTTTCTGGTCATGAGCAAATTCATTCTATTATTTTTATTACCACGTATTAGATTTTTGAAAGATTTGAAAAATGATTTTTGTAACCCTTATAATTTTTTTAAATATATAGGGACCAATTACACAGATTGAGCTAGCCCCAAAGTAATTTCGAGACTTGTGTTATGGGATACTAACTCAACGATACTATATTTTATAACAAATACATATATAGATAAACATCCAAGACCCAGGACAATTTGAAAAAGGTCATTTTCTAGCTTGCCCTGACCGGGAATCGAACCCGGGACCTCTGGGTGGCGGACTAGCATGGTGACCACTACGCCACGGAGGTCGTCAAAGGCGCAACATTTTTGTCTAATCAACTTTTTTATTCGATAAACTTCACATTAGGGGTGTGATGCAGAAACAGACTCTACATACAGTTCACAGAGTCACTATTGAGGATTAAAATGCTCACGTCAAGTCTGCTTTTGCAAGTTTTGTTTATTGGAAATCTTTATTTCAAGCCTGTTGGTAGTAGAGTTATCAATAACAGATCGCCCGACGATCTATTCTGCTGCAAGTGCTTCAGGAAGGAAAGGTTTTTATCCTGCCAGAAGACAGACCGAAGTGTTGTTGGATGTACGAGATTTATGTGAAAAATTTGTCCTTTTGGTAGTATGCTAACATTAACTCCTTCTGACGTCATAAACCTTGGGTCAGTGTTTGAAACTTTGAAACAAGTAATTTTAGT
This sequence comes from Acrobasis consociella, assembly GCA_963555685.1. NCBI lineage: Eukaryota > Metazoa > Arthropoda > Insecta > Lepidoptera > Pyralidae > Acrobasis > Acrobasis consociella. The sequence goes on from OY743118.1 coordinate 6,116,435, forward strand.
TCTTCTAGTTACAGACAATTTTTACAAACGCGAAGCTGTTATTATAATATTCAGAAAAAGATGCTACCAAAAGTAATAATTTAACTTTTTTTAAATTATAAAATATGATTATCAATAAAGCTTTAATATGAATAAGAGAAGGGCTCTAGGAAGTGTTTTATTTTAACGCCAATTATTATTTTAAATAATTTATAAAAAAGACAAAAGTACGAGAAAATTTTGTTGATTAACAATTGCCTAACTTATGGAAAAATTGTCTTGAAGGGAATCCTACTAATATTATAAATGCGAAAGTGAGTTTGTATATTTGTTTGTTTTTTACCAGTTCACGCTTCAACAACCGAACCTTTTTAGCTGAAATTAGATATGGATATAGCTTGATACCCAGGAAAGGACATAGGATAGTTTTTTTCCCGAAATTCCCACGGGGAGCGAAGCCCACGGGCACAGCTACTAGACCACAATTAAAAAAAAACACGTCTAAATTAATATTTAAAACATTGAAAACTTACAATTACTAAAATTTAAAGTTACAGATAGTAAAAAGGACAAATATTTTAAATTCATATCTGTAATTTTTTTTTATTTCAAATTTTATAACTGTATTATGACCCAAATATTATTCTAGAATTGATACTGACACAGTCAATATATATATGAAAAAAAAGTACTAAACTTGGCTTAGTACCTTTAGTAGCATAGTTATTAACCTTGAACTTCCTAAAGGTTTAATACCCCCCTCCTCCATCTGCATAAAAAAATCAGGTAGCTTTACTTCGAAAACTCATCTTAGGAACACAAAGATCAATCTTGCCGAAAGAAATCTTTGGTTCAGAAAAAGCCGTATGTTTTCTTTTCGTGTATCCATGCCACTACTAGACAAGTTTATTTCCTAGACAACTAAAAAAAAACCCCGACTAGTGATAAGTGGCAGAACTACATAATATTCTAACCGATGTGAAGTGGAATTGATACTGTAGCGCCATCTATTATTTGCCAGGTAAATTACTAAACCCAACTTTAAAGCATTAACACCCAATATTTTTCAAACATCTGAACTGAATTTTACCCAAAAAGCTAAGGATCACAGCAAAGGAAGTTGCTTTCAGGTAAAAAAAAAACCGCATTGAAATTGATCCATCCGTTCATCATTCATTACGTACGATCTATTGTCAGCACTACGATGACACAGACAGACGGACAGACCAACAGACATTATATAGAATCAAGTTTATAACAACTCTCTTTTTTGGGGTTAAAAAAGACTAACTATGACAACTATTTATCGTTCCTCTTTCTTCTTCTTATATTTAAGCGCTGGGCTCTTGTCGGTGGAGTGCTTTCCATGTTTCTCTTTCTTCCGCTAACTTCATAACCTCATTATATTTTTACGTTTAATTTATAGGTTTCCTCGTTATTGTTTAAATAAACCTTTTAAATGAATATTTTGTAATGGCATCGTGTTTTTAAATTACGTTTAGTAATAAAAAATGCTTTCACCGAATGTTGTAGAATGGGAAGGATACTATTAGAATGCCGTAATACATCGTAGATCCTCTACGACAAAAGTTGCTACGAGGCTACAATAGCTGTACGTCGTAGGCGTCGTAGGTTCCTCATTGTTTAGGATGATTAATATAATGACCTAATAATTATTATTGCAATTAGTTATACATATCATATATCGTGCGAAGTACCTCGGTTGCCTGGAAGAGATTGCAGTTGCGATAAGGCCGCCTTTTGATATCTGTTTTATGTATCTATAATTACTCTGTAACATTATGTGTTGGTACAATATGGATTTTAAACAACTTTACTCCATTTGGTTAGGTATTCAAATAAATGTTAAAAATCTTGACATGTCTTTTTATTGAAATATTCACTTTATAAATCAATACCTTTGCAAATTACAAATTAATTGACCGAGCGAGCGAAGCGAGCAAGGTCTACAATTCAAGTTGGGGCGAAAAACACATTGTTTGTATGTATGTTTGTATGTATATTTGTATGTATGTATATATGTTCCACGATAACTCTCGAACCGTTGAACTAATTTTGATGATATTAAGAATGATTGTAGCAAATATTTATAGAATTTTTAAGTTCGTTTGGCATCAAAATCGGTTCAGCCGTTTCTGAGATAAACGCATTTTTGTGAAAATAATTATTGGTCTATAACTTCCGAACCGTTAATCAGATTGGGGTGAAACTTGTCATATCACGAGATAGTATTACTATATTTAACCGAATAAAATATTTTTGGTCCTTAAGCAATTCTTTGAGGAAAAGTAAACTCAAAGAAATTATTTCTATACGACATTATTAGCTTATGCGCGTTGTAGAAATGGATTAAATGAAACAGCACCATCTAGCGGATTCTTGAAGAATTAATAGGCATGTTATTTGGGGCATACCAAGATGTTATCAAACTGATTTTCGCTTATATTTATATGTTTATAGGTATAATGCTATCATATAATGATGATGAATTGAGTTTGGATTTTAAATTTCCTATGTAACTTATTTAAGATTGCTATATATTTGCAGGCAAACCCGTGCCTTGAGTTCATTCAAATGACGATAACTTTTTTTTAGAGAGTGCCTCCGCTGCCGGCGCCGGCTCCTAAAAATATCACTAATGGGAACCAGCGGTTATACTGCATTATTTTCAGTTTTGGCTTAGTTTGATTGATTACTAAATTTAACAATTTTGTTGAGCAAACTTTGGTTCAATCGTTATCGCTGCTTGTCTGTGATTCTGAAGTAGTATTCGTGATTATGCTTCGAACTAAAAAAAAATCAGCGTCAACCAAAGCCCGCGAAGTAGCTTTACGTAGAGAGTTAGAAACTAATGAGAAGCGGCATGAGCATCTTTCGCAACTAAAGGAAGATGCCAGTACTTCTCGTGCCCATGAGAGCTCATCAATCGCTTAAATCAAGAAATCTTTCCCAACGTAAAAGGGAGCTTTGTCAGCAAGAAAATTCGGCCGAACGCCTCTAAAGCTTGTGTTCACAGCGTGAGCACGCAAGGGAACTATTCCCTGAACTTTAAGCGCTTGCACTCAATTCGTGAGCACGCTGTGGAGGTTCGAGAGGAAGAATCTTCACCAGAACACGGATTCCATTCCACCCATGATCCGATCGCGGAAGACTGGCCAAGTTTCATGCTCACGTACGCAATTTTCATTGACATTTGCCTAGGCAGTTGCACAAATCGCAAGGACTTTGATTAAAGTAGTCGTAGATATTGGCGTAAAAGAGTTGGCGACCGTGTGTATAATCGTACATACTTGATACGCCCCTACGGATATTGTATTTGATCCAGGTTCTAAATTAATTCGTTTTGAAAAAAAAATGAACTTATCAGCTCAGAATAGAAAAAGAAAGAAGGTTGAAAAATCTAAAAAAAAACACAGTTTTACTGGATATTAAAATTCATTTTAATCTGGGGGCACGGGAATGCCCCCGCCAAGACTAGCCAAGCGGAGCGGAGCGCAAGGGCACTACCTACCTTTTCTTGAAATGTTTCGTCGTTTTTTTGAACTCTCATAACTTTGGTTTGGATGATGCTAAATAGTTAAAAATTTCAAGATATATTGACACCAATACAGTCATTAAAAATACAAAGTGTAAATGTCGTAGCTATTATACTTTAGATTTTATTAATGTCTGAAAGCCCCCGATTTCGTCACTGATTCACTCACTGATCATCAAAATTCTTAAGGTACTTTCTGAAGTCCTAGAACGCTGAAATTTGGTATGTAAGCTAATATTACTACAAAAACAACAAAAAAAAAACAAACCTAACCTTTCCCCTCGGAATAGGAGGTGGAAGTTTGTAGACGTGTGGCTGCTTGGTCGTTTTATTTTACACACGGTAAGGGCGCATAGATCAAGAATCTTGGCTCTACACGAGATCTGACCACTTTTTCATAGATTTTGATTAAGGTGTAGTGTAGAGCTTGTAGGTTTAGAGCGTGTAGTCTTCAGAGCTTGGCTTTATATGAGATCTGATAACTTTTTCACAGGGTAAGCTATGTAGACTCGTCTTGGCAACATTTTTACATGAAAATGTTTTTGGTGGGATTCTATTTTGGAATAATAATCGCGAGGTCTAAGTTCGCGGCGAACCACTAGTTATGTAATTTATAATTTATAACGTTATAATTAGCAAAATTATTGATTTATAAAGTATATAATTCAATAAAAAGACATGTCAAGATTGTTTACATTTCTTCGAATATCTAACCAAATGGAGTATAACTAAATACATATCCTTGTGCTCATCACGCACACTTATAAAGATGCTGACATAAAAAGCTTCTTTTTCAGTTTATAAATCTATTTTTCGCATATTACTTATGCAGTCAAATAGTGTGGACTTAGCATAATGCCATTGTTCTGCAAAATGCAAAATGTACGCTAACATTGTAAGCTGACCTTTGTGAAGAAAAAGCGAACATAATAAAAAAGTAAAGCTGGTCTTAGGAAATGAGAAATGATTATACATTCACAGTTTTGTAAATCTTGGTATAAGGCACACAACATATTCTTCTAGTCTTATACCTTTAAACGAGCAATTCTTGTATATTTATTTATATATTTCTGTGGTCTCGAAAACGGCTCTAACGATTTCGCTTTTTTGGTATATGGGGGTTTTCGGGGGTAAACAATCGATCTAGATTAGTTTGGGAAAACGCGTATTTTCGATGTTTGAGATGTAACCGAGCGAAGCTCGGTCACCCAGGTACTATTTTATATAAGTACGTATAAGTATAAGTAGGTATATTATATAAATTTTTGATTTAATTTTATATATTATTGTAATTTAATTTAATATGATTTAAATGTTTAGTAATATTTTATATGTTTACGTTAGGTAATTTGTAATCTTGCTGTGTGCGTATGTTTTGGACTACAGTCCAGTCTTTTAATATTGTCTAGATTTATATTTGTGTTAATGATTGTAACCTGTTTTACGTACCCAAATAAATCATCATCATCATCATCATTTCAGCCGCATAACGTCCACTGCTGGACATAAGCCTCTCCCAAAGATTTCCAAAATTACCGATCAAGAGCGGCCTGCATCCACCGCTTTCCGTGTGGCGTGTGGCGTGCGCGTGTTTCTCTGTCTGTCTCTCTCTCTCTCTCCTATTAATCGAAAAGAACTTCGTTCCATCCAGCATTGACACCTCTCAAGTTTTTTTTTGTTTTTCGATAATTGTTTTTATGGAAAGTAGTTCAGTATCACAGACTGAATTTGCTCCAAAAGTGGTGCCGGTGTTTAAATAAATAAAATAAATATAAATATATAGGGACAAGTTACACAAATTGGGCTAGCCCCAAAGTAAGTTCGAGACTCGTGTTATGTGATACTAATGCAGCGATACTATTTTAAAATACATATTATATAGATACACATCCAAGATCCAAAAGTAAAAAGTAACCCAGTATTATATACATATGTTTTATGAACGATCTGCTCGATCGATATTTGCAGTAGCACTCGGTAATGTCCGACGCATTTCAATTACAATATTCATTGTAGGAGTGTGTCACGGTGCAGGACAATGATTAATTGCGCATGGTTGGGATAATTGCTTTATTCGATTGAAGGATGTTGTGTGAAATTTAAATAATTAATCTTTACAAGCTTTTTTAGTTTTCGTCATTGATTACCTCAGCGCGCCGTACGGTGGACCAGAATTTCAATTACCTATCGAGGTAAAGTCTAAAAAAGACGTATTTTTCTTCAATTTTTTGTCGTCCCACTACTAAACAAGTTAGTTTGCTAGCCAAATTAAAAAAAAACCTGACTTTCTCTTCTTATCACTAGATGGTGTCCATCTAGTGATAAGTAGCGGAACTACATAATATTCTAGCTAGCTAGGTATGTACGGAGAAAATAAAAAATACTCCCGCGCTTTTTGCTTTTTAGTTCTCACGTTAAGGTATCCGTCTATACTAAGATATTCTAAGGCCCATTCCGGTGTGTCATTGAGTAGAATTTTGCTTTTAAATGTTTTTAACATATCCCTAAATACCTTTTGTATGTTCGAGTTTGTCCACCAGGTACCCCTGACCAGATTCCCCACAGTTTGTATGTATATTTAAGAAAATAAAGGTCATTATTATATTAACTGCCTCCGTGATGTAGTGGTTAGAGCGTTCGGCTCATACCCGGAGGTCGTGGGTTCGATTCCCGGCGGGGGCAACGACTTTGTGTTGTTATCCTAGTTAGGTTAGGACATTGCAGGCTGATCACCCGATTGTCTGATAAGTAAGATGATCCGTGCTTCGGAGGGCACGTTAAGCCGTCGGTCCCGGTCACTGTCTTTGACATTGGTCGTTACGTAAAACCATGTCAGAGGCCTCTAAGGCGGTTTAAAAACTCTGACACTAGTGTTAAGTCATTAACACACACGATAAGAAGAAGAAGATTATTATATTTATAATAATATAATAATAACATATATATATTCCATTCTCTAACCGTCTAGATAACAAAAAATAAAGCAATATGGATTAAATATGTTAAGGCAAAAAATAATTTTTTCGAAGTCCAGTGGCATTTGAAATTAATTATTTATAAAGAAACGTAGATACCATTTAAAGTTTTGTCATATGCATGCAGCTCTAGATAATCCTTCAAACTATATAAATGAGAACGTGAAGCATTTTTGTCAAAAGTGGCCGATTTTCGCAAAAATGCTAAAAAAAGCAGCCAATCACAATACTGATTTATCACAAATCACTTCCTGCTGAGCTTAACTTTATATTACACGATGGTTTAACCAAATTTAGATTGTATTATAGTAAAACGATAGAATATAATAATTTAAACAAATAAAACAATCTCATTAGCGCCATAATTTCTTAACCACAACCGGGTAAAGTACAATATTAATTACACGGAACTGTTACAAACATTCGTAATTAAAGCCAGGATATATCTACAATATTTGTACAAAAGATTACGTACTAATTCGGTATATTTCACTCTCGTACTAATTAAAATCATCCCGCTGTTGCCACGTTTTGAACAATAAATTCAAATTTAATTTTACGCTTGTAGATTGCCTTGAATTGATAAACTACGATTTAAGCCTTTGGGATTAAATATTGATACCAGTTAAACATTTAATTAAGTAACGTATGATTCAACCGTTAATTTTCATTGCTGGTATCATAGTTTTAATTAGGTTATTGTATTACTGTCTCGGACGGAACAATAAATCCAATAATCAACGGATATGTATCCGTAAAGTATCCACTTTACGCCTTGTTACGCACGAGTATGTTTTATGCAATTATCCCTCTAAAGGAAATACTTCTCTGTCTCAGCCTCTTTATAAGAGGCAGTGCGTGTAAAAGTAAAATCTTTTTACTATAACTAGCGTTCTAGAGTTTTATAGAAGTAATATGTAGTAGATGAACATAAAAACTGCATCTATCGGTCATTGGTCCATCATCTGCGACATCCATTTATTGGTTTTATGTACCTTATTTTATAAGTGAGAACCAAGATGCATAAAAATATAAATTATATTTTATACCATTACGTTTTTATTCGTAATGGGGCAGAGCATTTTGGGTCTTGGGGCTCTAAGCAGATAAGTCCAAGGCTGCAAGATCAAAAATTCGATATATATTTCCCCCAGAAAAATCTTTAAAAAAATTAAGTTCCTTTATTGAAAGAAATAATTTTTATTGAAAAAAATAAAACATTTTTTAAAGCGAAAATGCAGGCAGGCAGCTTCCAATCGGTCGTTTCGGAAATCGTTGGGAGGCCTACGTCCAGCAGTGGACTTCCTGTGGCTGATATGATGATGATGAAAGCGAAAAATATTTTTTAATTCTATAGCTGTCCCAGATTATGGAATGTACTTTATTTTTTAATTACATTGTTTTCTTTCACTAAGGGTTTAGCAACACAGAAGCGTCGACTTTGTGTATTTAACTACCCTATCCCGAGACAAACACTGCGTCTCATTTCGTGCGTGGCAAACAGCTACCGATACGATCGGAAATCCAATAACTACGTATTTGCGCGCGTATTTATTTGCGAGACTGCCGTCTTGTTGTTAGAGGGACTTTGCAACTACATTTTCCGTTTATTTAGCTTTCAGAAAAGATTTTGCAGCATTTAAGCTTTGACTTTGTGTATTTATAAATAAAATTCGTACATTGGTTTTATCTTACTTTATAAGTGAGAACCAAGATGCATAAAAATACATACATTATTCTATCATATATTACCATGTTTTTATCTCTAATCCTTTAGGCAGAGCAAAGGCCACAGGATCAAAATGCCTTTTAACTTTTGATTTTTCTTTCTTCTTAGAAAAATCTTAAAAAAAAACCTTCTTTTTGACAGTATAAGCTAAAAATATTTTCAGTTCTAAAGTTGTTTATGTTTATGAAACCTGCTTTATTTTTTAATTACATTATGTTTTCTTTCACTAAGGGTTTAGCAACACAGAAGCGTCGACTTTGTGTATTTAACTACCCCATCCCGAGACAAACACTGCGTCTCATTTCGTGCGTGGCAAACAGCTACCGATACGATCGGAAATCCAATAACTACGTATTTGCGCGCGTATTTATTTGCGAGACTGCCGTCTTGTTGTTAGAGGGACTTTGCAACTACATTTTCCGTTTATTTAGCTTTCAGTAAAGATTTTGCAGCATATAAGCTTTGACTTTGTGTATTTACAAATAAAAATCCGTTCATTGGTTTTATCATACTTGATAAGTGAGAACCAATATGCATAAACATACTAACATATTCTATCGTATATTACCATGTTTTTATCCCTAATCCTTTAGGCAGAGCAAAGGCCACAGGATCAAAATGCCTTTTAACTTTTGATTTTTCTTTCCTCTTAGAAAAATCTTTAAAAAAAACCTTCTTTTTGACAGTATAAGCTAAAAATATTTTCAGTTCAAAAGTTGTTTATGTTTATGAAACCTGCTTTATTTTTTAATTACATTGTTTTCTTTCACTAAGGGTTTAGCAACACAGAAGCGTCGACTTTGTGTATTTAACTACCCCATCCCGAGACAAACACTGCGTCTCATTTCGCGCGTGGCAAACAGCTACCGATACGATCGGAAATCCAATAACTACGTATTTGCGCGCGTATTTATTTGCGAGACTGCCGTCTTGTTGTTAGAGGGACTTTGCAACTAAATTTTCCGTTTATTTAGCTTTCAGTAAAGATTTTGCAGCATATAAGCTTTGACTTTGTGTATTTATAAATAAATAAATCTTTTTTTTTCAGACAACAAAAGGCCCACAGATTACAGACTAGCATGAATATAACTATATAATATATACCTTTACCTAAAATATTAATGTTTACTACTTCCTTTCTGCCGGAAACCACACGGCAATTGTATTGTTTTTGTCACTAAATAAGTATCATATGGAAAAAAAACTTAGATTACCAGCTGTTTTTCTTCTCGCGCAAATGGTTAATAGTTTATTTGCCATAGGTAAATTAAAAACCTCCGACGACAACGTCTAGTGATAAGTGGCGAAATCACATAATATATTGATATCGTAGTGCCATCTATCTATCACCTTATAACTTTAACGACTGAACCGATTTTCATCAAACATAGCTAAGAACCACCAAAAGGAAACTTGGTTTCACGTAAAAAGAACTGCATCGATATTGGTCTATCCGTTCGATCGCTACGACCCCACAGACAGACAAACAGACAGGTAGACATTAACGTCAAACTTAAAACATTTCTCTTTTTTGTCGGGGGTTAAAAATAGATTGTTATTTCAGTTATTTATTGTCAAACTGATTCTATTATCCGATCGAAGCGCCGAATCTGGTTCAGTATAAATCATCAGGTATCAGTAAATCAGGTAACGTACAGGAAGTTGGTTCGGTATAAATCATCCGATGGTGGTAACCTATGGGAACGGGAACATTACTGACGTGTGTGTATACAGAGCACTGTACCCGATATTTTAACGTACAGGGTACAGGTAATAAGATTCACCTTTCCCGGAGTAGGGTGACCACACGATACAATCAACGAAACAGTGTGTAAAACTGAACTGCCTTCAAGTCGACTACTCATACAAAATGGTGATTTTACACCCAATATCTGGCTCTGCGATATAAAGACAAGTTGTAGATAAACTAGTGCTCTAGTTGGTCTTAGACTTTTGTAAATCTATATAACGCGTTTATTCGATAGAAATCTACAGACAATGGTTGACGATAAATTGTAACGAAATGCTCACCAATTACTTTTCGAACCTTAGTAATACATTTCAAAGGATGGTTGGCCAATAAACGCAACCGAATCAATTAAATCGTTTTCCTTCTGTGCATGGTTTTCGGTGTCTAGCCTGGGAGATCAATTATATATACTCTTGTGTATGTGGGCTGAGCGAAACCACGGAATAATGCTTAATTTCTTATAATATATAATAGGTACAACGTCTTTACATCTGAGCACATATTCCTTTCCCTCGTATAATATATACATTACATTAGTCGAAATAAAACCACAATCATACTACATTCAAATCACTCCTATACAGGTAAATAATAAAATTTTACTGTTTCCAATTATTGGAACTAGCATTATAAGCTCTCTGTCACAGTAAACCGTAGATATTAACAGACTACTTATTTTTTTATTTGCTAGTATCACATACTTATTAATCTTACATTAAAAGTGTTTCAGCAAACTTTCTTTCTAGCCTTTGAGAAGGAAACATGTAAAGTGAACCCCAGACTCCAAAATAGCACAATTACGGTTAACCAGGAAAGTGCTTAGATTAGAAAAAAAAACACTCTTTAGGCAATTGGCTACATGGCTTTCAAACTAACTAATAAACCAAATCCATCTGACAAACATGGACACCCTACCCGACACCTCCGAAGGGTCGGCCCTAACGTCAGATAATAATTTAATCTGTACGTTTCACTTTATCTCGTTTCAACGAAGACGAAGCACTGAAATTATTCATCCACCTATTCTCACCCTTTTATCCTTATTAATCTTTCGGGAGTTTGTTTATCGCAACTTTATCACATTAAGTGTAATCTTAGGGTGTTACGGTGTAGTGTATTGTTACGTAGAATTATTTATTGTACGGTTACAGCTACTTTTGTTTCGTACTTTGGCTAGTACTTTGAAATATTCTTTAGTGTTATTGTTATTAATTACTATGTCATCTAGCGACAACAGTCATCTAGTGACCAGTGACCACATCTCCTGCACTAAGCGTGACCTATATAAAGGTGTGCAGGATTTCTCATGTTTTTTTCCTTTACCGTAAGCAAGCATCTACCACAGATGAAAATGATGTCAGAGGTAGCCAGTGACGATTGAACTCTTTTGATTAAAACTAACGTGAGATGCAATCATTCTTAAATTCAGTAAACGGGTTACTCACGACATGTTTCGACCTCATCCGGAGGTCTTCATCAGGGCGAATGTGACGAGAGGCCCTTACATCGCACCGGCTCGCACCGGCGAAATATGTCGGCAGTAGCTGACTCTACCTATACGTGAGTAACCCGATTACCGAATTTAAGAACGATTGAACTCGTGTCTCTCAGTCGCAGAACCAGTAGTGATATTTTTCAACACAGAGTTATGAAACGAACGGTTTTTTGTATGGGTAAAACATTCGTTTAGGTAACTCCGCGTTTCAAAAATGGCACTTAAGACTTGAGATGATGAGATGCCGCTTGACCACCACTGCTTTATTTTAAATTTTGAAATCCTAACAGCCTTCGTAACTACGTAAGGACTCTTTTTACACTTTGTTTTACTTAGTGATGATTATATCTCTCTCTTAACTTTTGAGGTTTAAAACATTTCTTGAGATCGTTTTAAATTTGACTGTCTACTTAATTAGAACGTTATATTATACATGATAATAGACAATGGAATACTATTTGTACTGTTCGTAATAAAATGGAATGATTCGCAACCACAGATATATCTGCGTTCGCAACCGCTGATACAATTTATCATTTTCACACAGATGCAACCAACGTGTAATTAATTGAAATTTAAAGGCATTGCACCTGTGACTAAAACATATAAAAGTAGGTAGATATATAAATTTACACGTAAAATTTTACCTAATAATTTTAACGACATTCATATTTAGCATGCTACCAAACAAATAAAAAAATTCAAACACGGACGTTAAAAAATAATAATATCACCAGCAGAAAAGATATTATCAGCTACCAAATCTTTTATTTTCATATTTTTGATTAGCCCTATGACTTTTAAAAATCCGCACTTTACGGTATTAATTTTGATAAATCATAAATGGCTAGTAATAAAATATTATACTTTGCTCCAATATTAGTAAACAAGTAAGAAAACAATTGAAAAAAAGAAAGCCTAATAATAGCTAAATAGTTGAAACTCTGTTCAAACACTTTAAACAAGTATCTCTTAAGCCACTACCAACGCAGCTAAGAGTAAGACCTTCAATTCCTAAGCGCAATCATCTACAACAAATTTTTTAGATTTCCCAAACAGAGCAGTAGTCAGCTTGTAAGTCTACATTCAAATTCTTGGTTTTAAGACCATTGACTTGCATGCAGAACATTACGATGAACAGAAGTTAGGGTCAAGGTTAAGGTTTTTATTTTCCATTTTTGATCATTATGAACAGCTGCTACTGGAGCCTGCCTTGTGTCATTATCGGTATCTAAGTATATTATAGTGCTTTCTGCAATGCGTTCTGCCGATAAAACACAAATTCGCCCAAGGGAGCTTCCTGCGAATCGCCTTATCTGCAGATAAATGTATCTGTGAAACAATTTTATTTTAAAAATTCTTTCGGCGAACCGAGCTGTGGGTGAGAAAAGGTAACGGCGTAAAATTTTCTCTTTGTACTGATGGCAGTGAACAGTGATTTCTATGTACAATTAGATCGGTCAAGGGTAATTCTATAAATCATTTGGAGCTTCAGTCTTACAAGTTGTATCCAAAATCGTATCTTGGAAGATGCACATTACATAGGTCCTGTTGTCATTCTTGACATGAGTATAAATGTCGAATTCATTCGTTCCACCTTCATTAACTCCATTTCAGCGGGAAAGTGAGGTCTGAGCTATGCTCTTGTCGATGGAGTATGAATTTTCTTCCATTTGTTTCTCGTCTGACACCCGTTTTACTTCTCTGTACGGGAAGACGTTTCCTTCAATCTTTCTTTAAATCATGTATTTTATGAAATCGTCGTCTCGTCTTCTTCTTATCGAGTCGAAATGGCTTAAATTAAATGTTATTAGACCAAAACCTAGCCACGGTGACACCTTAGTGCAAGGAGTCGGACAGTTGGGTCATGACAAAAGATGGTCCATGGATTGAGTGACCCCACAGTCACACAAACTGATGCCAGAGTAACCCACCTGGCTCTGCTCTCTTGGCATCTCCCTATGCCAGATCGGAGTCTGTTTAAAGATTTCCAAACAGCCCATGGGAGATCCTTACCCGGTAGCAGCTTCTCGTTAAGTGGAATGTCAGATGGTGAAGGCGGGAACTTATTTTGCTACAGTGTGAGTTTAGTCTTCGAGACTTCTTTAGGTGGTAAGCTACGCAGTCTTAAAAAGCTGTTGCGGCTTTTAAGGCGCGTTGGAGGAGTTCGTCTCGTATCAGATGACCATTAATATTTTACATCAAAACATATGCGATAAATAAAAACACAACTATCATGATTCGATTACACAATACACTGCGGCTGATCCAATTCATCATGTCGCTCGTCACTGGTGCGAGACGCGTAATGGAAAATGTAATTAAATACGATGTCGATGAACTCGCATTTAAATGTTTTAATGCGTATGACATCGAGTATCATTGATATTACTTTTGCATTATTCACGTTTAAGTCACGACTCGAACCCACAACATACAGCTCGTAAATTCGTAGGGATTGTACTAAAATATTACATTATAACACTATCATGCGTGTTATATTGACATTATAACACCATGATAAGTGTAATAATGAGGGTCAATTTTAATTGTGTTCATAAAGTATGCTAATAGAAATTGGTTTAAAGTTCTTAATTCGAATTTTTCGGTATGGGTACGTAACTTAAATATTTTTTAAATTAAGTTTATGTTCAATATCAAAAACAAGATCCTTCTTACTTGATTTAGTTGGTACCTATGCAAAGTTCTCTTTACCAAAATCGTAAAGAGAACTTTGCAAAGTGAAAGTTTTCGCATACATACTCTTAGTATCGAGTATAAATAGACAGAGCCTGGAACAATAGTACAAAGTAAAATAAATCAATTAAATATTTTCTAATATTAATATAATAATCATATTTTATATAAAAGTAAATCAATATTTGGAATTAATACAAACTTAAAAAACTTAAAACGTTGCTTATTTAAAACATTGAAATATAAAAAAGGATATTTACCATTCAAAGCTTTCATTATTTAAAATATTGAAATATAAAAAGGATATTTACCATTCAAGCATTATTTGATTTTCGAAACCTCTAAAATAAAAACTTGAAAACGGTATCTTTTTGCAGTACAACTAGAAATAAGTGCAAGTATTTGTAGCACAAAGTGTGCATGTTTCTATCCCTCTAACAAAGCAGTATCGATATCTTAGCGAAATCCAAGGAGATTTGGATAAAGCCGGACGCCGGCGAATCTCTCAGGCCTACACAAATCCCCTTTATTTCGGCAAACAGCCTGAGATTTTTACGATTTCCTAAATGACAAGTCTTATTGAGATAGACGCAGTTTTGTTGGTTCAATTAAATAAGTTATTTTGGTAAGTATACACGGTGATTTTTTTATTGGTTTTGGAGCCGAAGGCCACTTAATAAGAATTGTTAGTAAGACCTAATTAGCTAGTCAAAAAAAAATTCAGAACCAACATTTTTTGACTAAAACTCGTAAGTAAAATCGTGAGATCAATAAGTAGTGCCGCCGCCGGCCGGCCGCCGGAGTCACGCGAGTTCACTCGACAGTTTTGGACAAGTGTACTACGTGGTCTCGATCGAAAATCATTTTTGTAACTTTTTTATCTTATGGCATACACAAATTTGGATTACGTATATGGATAGAGTAATTTATTTACTATACGACATTTTCTTTTCCAAAACCAATGAAAAGTCAGCGTGTATTAGAACGCTAGAAAAATATTTTTTATTTCAAACTGTTTATGAAAAATTGAAAAATTCTTAATGTTATACACACCAGAAAATAGACAATATGCATAAAAAGATAACCTATAGAATCATACGCAGTAACGTACACGACGCGTGCTGTCGTGCTACTGGAGACAAAAAAACCTGATGATGATTGTACTATACAGTATGGTCTCCGTACATGTAGATAATGCAGAAGTCAGGTGGACACGGTGTGTTCAGGATGTTGGATGCAGGTGTCAAGGACGTCAATAATTAAAACCCGGCCGATACCACGGAATGCATTTAGTCTGCGTCTGCGTTGGGCCTATCTCATTCGGAAAAACGCTACTTTCTATGGCAAATGTATAGATGATGTGGACTTTGACAAGACGTCCATATCGGACTTGTCTTTATAATTGAAACTTTACAGTATCACATGTTCGTCGCTGATCAGGATATTTTGCAAATTCTTTCGTATTTGTTTACTGTGGTTAATAAGGATTTTATTAAGCAAATAAAATAAGTGCATATTCACTTTTCATACTTACGTATTTCAACTTAATTACGTATACACGTACGTAGGTATTTATTCCTAACAAGATTGGGTCTCAAGACCCAAGGGTTGTAGTGAGTTTGACAGATAAAACTACATAATTAATTAAATACTTGAAAACACGAACCCTGAAACCGAAAACACCTATATTTTCTAAAGGCGGAAATCAAACCTAGACGGATACTATAAAATACTATGTAACCAAAAGTTGACTGGTAGACAGCGCTTTTAGCGTTAAGTTCATCTATTGTTATTGTATAATTTATATTTCATAATAATCATAATCATAATCATTCTTTATTGCTTCATTTGGTGTACAATAATGATGTGTTAGCGCACAAATGGGCCCTGTCAGGGCATTGCAATTTGTTCAAGGCTGTATTACAATATAACATTATTATCAAATTATTACATACATTAAAGCAACTTTTATTATACCTATTATAAAATATTAATTATTTAATTAAATATTAAATATTTTGTGATCAATAAAGATTAAATAAATAAAAAATAATTCTAAAAACAAATGAAATAAGTGCACTGAACAGTGGAATCTGCACGTTTATTTAAAACTCGTATTTCATGTATCCATACTTATATATGAAGCTGAAAAGTTTGTTTGTTTGAACGCGCTAATCTCAGGAACCACTGGTCCGATTGGAAAAATTCTTTCGGTATTAGATAGGTAGTTTATCGAGGAAGGCTATATTGCATCACTCGTGTGGTTAACGCGGGCGAAGCCGCGCGCTGCCTCTAGTTATTTATATTCTTATCAATAAATGTTCACCACTTACTGAGATTTCTTACTACGAACTCATTAAATTCAGTAAATGATGTAAGCTAAGCATTGAAAACATCTACTAAATACAAATGTACGACGAATTCCAACAAAGAAAACAATTAATACCACTAATAAATACATGCCGGCGATAGTAAAATTACCTGAAATTACTACTTTCAGTCAGTTTTTACTGGTTTTGGTTGGTTATACCGACCACAAGGCGGGGTAATCGTCAAATCGTGTGCGGATTATGGCTATAAAAATGTCAGTCATAAAAGGTGGTGTTTGTCAATTGTTTGGACGGCGGATGTGTCAAACATGGCATTAAGGTTAAAAAGTTTTGTCCACTGTCAACTCAGTATTATGTTTCCGATTTTCAAAAAGGAGGACCTTATAAATTCGTCGTGATCTTTTTTTATGTGTATTCACCGATTAATCGAAAGTGCCTAGACCGATTTGGAAACTTCATTTATGTTTCTAATAAGGTATAATTGTGAAAATTTCTATAAGACCTCCTCATTGGAATTTTATCAAAATCGATTGTGTAGTTTGAGGGTTAAGTCGGTTTTTAGTTTTGAAAATTTATATCTGTTCATTTAAGCGTCCTGAACATTAACTTCTATTATAGGCGCCATTTTATTCTATCCTTGGATTCCTTGGCCATAGATAAGTTTTTCAGCATATTCCAATAGCAGGTAATATCAGTGAGGTAAAGTGAGGAGGAGGTAAAGTGAGGTAACTTTAATGGGTGCTACTGATAATTTTATAAGCTCATCATATGATTAATGTTATAAAATTACCACTTCATTATGCATAAAAGCTTTGGATTTTTGAGATTTCGTTTGTAGGGTTCCCTACCCAAAGGGTAAAATCTGGACTCTTACTAAGATTCTACTCTCCGTCTGACCATCTGTCTGTCTGTGTTTCTAGTAATTCATCTAATGAGCCGAAACAATTTTTTTAGTCTACAGTTCCACACCCCTATAAAATGTCGACCAAATAAAATAAACTAAATCTTCGCATGTCTTTTTACTGGGATTTATTTGCATCTAAGTATATGCCTGGAAACAAAGTCATAACGCTACTAAAGTAAAACAATTTAAAAAGAATAAAAAGAAAGTAACAACCCATTTTGAACGCCTACGTAGAACAATAAACTCGATAAATAAGAGCGGTAACAAACGCTACGACGAAAACGGACATGAGTTGAGACTGAGACATTATAGAATATCCACTAGAACCGAAAATGGATGCCTAAAAACGATCATCCAGATTAAAGCTACATACTTCTTTTGAATGTTGATATACTTAAGATGAAACAAGATAAATAACTATTCAACGTGGAATACACAATTATACTATATATATACCACAAGCTATACTAGATCGCTTTAGTACAATGATAATAAAAATAACGGTCAAAAAACAAAACAAAATCAAAATTCCTATAAAAATTGTGCGGGCGGCTGCAAACTTTTGTATGGAAAGGACATTTTTTAAAATTTTTGGCTGTTATTTTTATTTCATTATACTCTAGTGATCTAGTATAGTGGTTCGATTTATTATGGGTTGACCCTTCCACGTTGCATATTTAAGTAGGCGCGAATTTTTAATATTAAAAGTGTTACATTTCTCATTCAAATACGAACATTAGGCGAGTGAGAGAGTACTCTTCAAACATGTAGCATGAATCATGATAGCCGTAGGACGACGGTAAACTTCAGTTTCTACTATCGAATACTTTCATAATTTTATTCAGGACTAAGGCATTTAGGTTAAGTGCAATTTAAAAAAATAAGTACCATGTTGTGGTTTACAACGTGGAAGAGACATAAGTAATTGTAATAAATGAGACGGGCTATACTAGATCACTATTAGTACAATGAAATAAAAATATCATATTTAATTTTTTTTAATCGTCCGTTCCATACGGAAGTTTGCATTAGCTCGGTCAATTTGTATGGGAATGTAAAATAGTTATTTTTTGTTTTTTGACTGGTATTTTATTTTCATTATACTATGTGATCTAGTATTTATTACCCGTATTAGATTTATTATGAGTATGTCCCTTCCTCGTTGTATAAATGACGTTCGGTTTTGCCGGAGACTGTGTCGCCTCACTAAAATGGATATTAAAGTGCCAGGTCACAGGGCGTGGAAAGACAAACACACATGACTGAATTTTTATGTACACATGTGAAAAATGCCGCCGTCGGGCGCGAACAAGGTTTTTATTTTGGGAAATAAAATGGCGGTATTAATCTCTGTGAACTCTGTATAATTTTCGCATTTGGTAATTAGTTGGGTTTGTTTATGAGCTTGGCGTGTTTCCTATCATAATGGATGATGACTTATTTCAAGTTCTAGCTTGACAATAATATGTTTATTCTTTTCAACGACCAGGTTTTGTTTGAATATCAATTTTTAAGTTCTTAGGGCCATTACACACGAGCGATTGTTTGCCCAAAACACCTGTCATCTGTCACTCCTGTCACCTGTCGACAGATGTCGCGGGCATACTGGCACTCCACTCATCTATAAAATCCCTAAAAAACTATAATGACACAAAAATAGCGGCAAACGGCTTCACTTCCTTTTCTACTAATCCGTAAAACCTGATTCACTCATTGTTTTGTAATATACCTACCTATAGATTGTAAGGACGGGGATGAAGGGGGGCCACACTTGATCTGTCTTGAGCTTCGCGTTTGGCTATATGATTTTATGGACCGTTACTAAAGTCGCTATCAAGCTATATAATATTAATATTTTTGTAAAAAATCATCAATCAATCAGGTTCTTTTGTCTAAATGACTTAGAATTGAAGCCATTGTGTGAACAAGCCAGACGTTTTTGAGCTTTCTTTCTTTCAGATAAAATAATAAAATAAAGCATTATTTTTTTGGGTTCTGTAGTAAATAAGAAACCCATATAGTATCGCCATATCTATCAGTCTTTTCGCTGTTCACAGATTACCAGTACTAGAAAGTTGTAATCAGGCATGGATATGTATATTAATCATGCTAACGATGTGATATAACATAAAAACAAGTATTTTTGCTGTGACTCTTATACATGTAAAATGGAAGTAACTTTTTTTCTCGTCTTACCCATCGTTTGGGTATGGTTAAAAAGGTATTTTAAAAATATTGGGAGCATGTAAACACCATTTTTCGATTTTGGGATTCGTTTAAAATATTTGTTTTATAGCACATTTTATTAGAGACAAGTTTTCTACGGGACTTCTTTCTTGGTATTTTGTTTTTTTTAATTTGCTTTACTTTATTAAAAAAATATAATGCCAATTTAAAAAAAGGAAACCTATAAACCTAGTCGTTTATGGTATTAATAAGACACAAAAAAAATCATTGAGATCAGATAACATTCAAGAGTGAAACACGTTTATTTAATTTTTTTATATAGATGGAGTGCGCGCTATAGTAAAACCCTCATTAATTTTAAGTTTATAGAGATCATAAACACCCAGACTAAGGTCACTAAATCCACACTATAAAGGCCTTGCTAAACGACAAAAACGTGCAGTCTCGTTCATATTGCAGTACAGATATAACTTCGGCACACCCATTATCATAAATGGGGCCTCAGCATAGCGTAAAAAGGGGGACAAACAAGGGGCCAAAGAGGGGCCTAGCCAAGAATTATATGAACACAATGTTTGATATTGCTCCCTTTGACCATTGGTCCAAGAGGCATGTATTTACGCTTTGGCGGGCCCTTTTTATCTGTTGTGAATGTTCCATTTTTAAATTGGTTTTTCGTAACCCTTCGATAAGCACAGATTAATTGTCATGTCGTATTTATTTTTCTAAACACAACGAGGTGTGTAACAAGTTTAGTCTATATGTCTATGCGGTAGAGTGGACTACGTGGACTGATTCGAGAGCAGTTTTTTTTTAAATTAGGAAAGCTGTATTTATTGAAGTAAGTACTTAAAGTTGTAGTAGAAGTAGTAGTTTGTCCCAAACTGTGAATTCGCAAACCCCATATCTCGGCAACCCCATGACCGATTAGGGTCATATTTTATTGGCCTCTTCTAAACACCTACCAAATTTAATCTAAATCAGTTGAGTGGTTGAAACGTGAAGAGGTGACAGACAGACAGACAGACCGAGTTATTTTCGCATTTTTACATTAGTAAGGAGGTAAGGATTAAAAATATTAGGCATATTTACTACTAAGAACATTCCATTTTGTCGCCACTTAAAAAAAGCATAAATCATATGTCGGACCAACTTCACGTTTGCACCGCGACTACCATAGATTTAGAAGCAATAATAATTAAAGCACTTGTGTGATATAATGTGTGACCAGAAATGAATTATAGAAGTGTAAGTTACAATAGGAATGTACTACAAATCAAGTACGTCATGATATCGATAAAAATGATTTTTACATAGATTTTAACCCTCCCTTACCCCTTGCGTCTGAGCTCAAAGGTCACGTTCAGTTTAATGATGAACGCATAGATAGAAAATTTTGCCTGGGTCTGATATCAAAATAAAGTATTTAGTATTGATAAGATAGTCCACTCAAAAAAGCAGGTGTAGAGTGCGTGAGCTGGCACTTAAGCAATTTCTTCAGAAATTTGTTGCTTAGAGAGTGGATTTTTAGTATGTTTACTCTCTAAGCATCCTGAACAAAATCCTGAAGAAATTGCTTAGGTGCCAGCTAACGCACTCTACACCTGCTTTTGGATTATTCTTTGAGCGAACTAAGAGGGCTTAGTAAAGACACACTTTTAAATGATATCTCTTGTCCCTTCCAAATTATTTATATCAAATGGGCGTAACACTGGACCCCGGAAAATTCAGGTAGCCCCTGATTTCGAATCACAACAATATTGCTCCACTGGGTACTGTGAATATTGTTGTGTGAATATAGAGTGCTATATTCACTTCTCTACTCCAATTTTTCATTCCCCATTTCATAACCAGACAAAAGTGGTCGTGATCCTTATAAATCTGAGAACTACATCCCTTTATTTCCGCATCCGCTGAAAAATGTGAAACGTACGGAACCCAAATGTAAATGCCGACCTTTTGTGTATACAGTATACACAGTTGAGTACTTGTGTATTAAGCTTTTAAATACACGATTTCGAATGTGAACGGTCGTTTAGACATTTTTGTAATCGAAATTTAAGCTTTTTGTTCGAAGATAAAATGTATTTTTTGTTGTTTGCTTGTAAACTGTTTCATGGAATACAATTTTATACTTTTTTGTAGGTAACATTTATGTTAAAAATATACACAAATTTAATCCCCGACGCGAAAAGTGGAGTTTGATATGCCCGCGTGTCTCTGTGTGGCATCTTGGCCCCTAAAAGAATAGGCCGATTTCAATGCGGTTTTTTTTTTCATTTAAATAAATAAATAAATAAATATATAGGGACAAATTACACTGAATGAGCTAGCCCCAAAGTAAGTTCGAGACTTGTGTTATGGGATACTAACTCAACGATACTATATTTTTATAATAAATACATATATAGATAAACATCCAAGACCTAGGACAATTTGAAAAAGGCTATTTTCCAACTTGCCCTGACCGGGGATCGAACCCGGGACCTCTGGGTGACGGACTAGCATGTTGACCACTGCGCCACGGAGGTTTTTTTTTCATTTGTGGCAGTGGACGAACCGATGGCCGATGGGGCAAACGTTTCTCGAATAGGGACCGCGTACTGGCAAGCGAAGCGTAAAGCACCCACGTACGAGTTGGTCAGATGACCTGACCAGGGTCGCTGGAAAGTGCTGGATGCAGGCCGCTCTTGATCGGTCATTTTGGAAATCTTTGGGTAAGGCCTATGTCCAGCAGTGGTCGTTATGCGGCTGAAATGGTGATGATGATTATAGTATCGTAACTATATATTGATACTATTGATAGTCTTATCGATATTGTTAATGTTTTTCAAGGTCACGATAGTATCGACAGACTAATGATATTTTATACTATTGCTTGCAAGACGTCTCACGAGCAACACAAACTGCCTAAACCACTAAGCCTCCACTGCATAAGTAAGGACATTAAGCGACCGAAATTATAATATGACACTGCAAATGAAAGATTACATATTTCAAAAAAAGATTTTCTAAAAAACTTTCTGCAGCTAAAAACATCTTAACAAAAAGATAATTCAAATTGCGCTTACCGCTGTTTCAGAATACATGAATATTTCCATCCAATGCACGCATAAATATTTCAGATCTACCATGAACATGAATCATCCCATGAAAAACTCCTCTGGAGCTGTTAACGAGGACAGATTTCTGCAGAAAGGCACAAAAGAAACTGCACCTTGACACTTTAACAACACAGCCTATTTTCCCATAGCGTTACATTTGAATAATCCTTTCGCGATTACTACAAAGAGATTTTATACTAAAAGACGACGCTAATGCGACTTGTTTGAAGTGTTTTTTGTAGCGGAGTGCTTGAACGGCAAAAGAAACTAGATAGCTGTTGATACAAGCATTGTAGTTCTTGTCAATAGTACTTACTTTTATTGAAAGTCTAGCGACCCACTCCGGCTTCTCTGGGCAGTAATAATAAAAGGAATTTCTAGACAAAAAGGAAAAGAAACCGACTTGAGTGTTATATTGCATTCAGTTTCCGTTAAAATATAAATAGACTTGCTGCGCCCGTGGGCTCTGCTCCCCGTGGGAATTTCTTAATAAAAACTATTTTATATCCTTACTCGGGTCTCAAACTATATCCATACCAAATTTCATCTAAATCGGTCCAGCCATTCTTGAGTTAGAAATAGTGTAACTAACAACGTTTTATGTAATAAGATTTTATAAATTTAGATAAATTCACTCCGGAGTCTAATTTCTCGTTAAAAACACACCATTTTACCACAAATCTTCAGCTTCATACGCACAAAATACGACTTTACGGGCATTTGTCTAACCTTGATTATTATTTTCATGCGCATTTACATAAAAACAATGGAACGGGGCAGAGCCTTGCGAAAATTATTTCCGTCGAAAAATAACTGGGATTTTTATAATTCATTCGGAGTTTTTCAGTCTAACGCAGCCGGTCTATTGTTTAAAGGTGAGACTCTTTTTGCTTGAAAGTTTAAATCTTGCATTTTAAAATAGCGTCGTGGAATTTTAAACTGTTAGCATATTCTAGCCAGATAACGTGCTGTTCTTTAAAACAATAATAGAAGGAAAAAGAGGAGTAGGAAAACCCAGAAGAAAATTTATCGACCAAATAAAAGAAAAATTCAACGTGAAAACATATAAGGAGGTAAAGAACTTAGCGGAAGGTAGAGAGACATGGAAAGCACTCCACCGACAAGAGCCCGGCTCTTAAATATAAAAAGAAGAAGAAACGTGCTCATGAGAAGTATCGTATTTTAATTTTATTTGCCAACGCGCGATTGCAAAACTTATGGTATTTTGTACACGTACATATCACCAAAATACCAAATGTTTTAACATTTTGAAATAATAATACTTTCTCTTTGGTTTTGTAAGGAAATTCGTCATAATACACTGTGGGTGTATTGTACCTACATCGCAACAAGGAACATACGGTATAAAGTAATTCGTTATAATAATCTGTCGAAGTAACATACATCGCAACGAGAAACATACGAAATTGCGTAATTCGATATTGCATACTTTCTAGTTCACGTAAATCGTTTTCATATACTTTCTGGATACAGTACATCGATTTTTTAACTTTCGAATAAAAAATTAAAAATCCGCTTTCAAATAATTAGTCCATCCATTCATGATGGTGATCATCATCGTCAGGTCTTTTGTCTCCACTGCAGAAGCACGACCCTGTCTGCACTACCAGAGCCATACTTGCCCAGAGCAGCCAGAGGACTTGGCTTACACTCTCCACGCTGGCCAGACGTGTTGGAGAGGTCTCATTGATGTTTATAAGCTTTTTTCAGCTTGTATTCCCTAAGTCGCGTTCTACGACGACGGAAGACTTGGAGTGGCCCTATTCTAATCTGCCGGAAGCCACACGGCCAAGTCCATCCATTTGAGCGCTTCAATGCCACAGATGACAGACAAACACTAGCGTTAAACTTATAATTTGTCGAGGGTTAAGAAAGCAAGAAAGCACACCCCGGGCAGCACAGCTGAGGATGCAACCGCGAACGCGCTAAGGTGATGAAAGCACTTCGAGCATCGGTGGAAGAAGTATTCATAGATTAGAATATATCATCGGTAAATTGAATTGCGGAAGAAAAAAATTTCGTTGATTAAATCATCGGCGAAATGAGCATTCGGAGTTTTCACGGTCGCCTTTATAGTTGAGGAACAATGGCCTGGAGTCCTGGTAAGAATGTCGATATCTACCTACATAGACAGATATCTAGAAAACAAATGTCCGTAATTATTATACCTACATAATTGATTAATTGAGGAAAATGATTGAGGTTACGAATTAAAGAAGACATTGATTTATGCCCAGTAAGATTTCCCGACGGAATAGAAATAAGAATTACCTATTTAACATGAGTGTATGCTACCGTGGTGTGCTCCAAGTTGTACTGTAATTAAATTTCCGCTGCTTAGCTCGAATTAGTGAAAATAATCTTCATTTTTAGGATCTTCAATCCGTAGTATACAAGGAACCCTATAGTTTTGCTATGTCTGTCTGTTCGCGGTTCTACTTAGAGACTATAAATACTGAAATACTGTTATTTGATACGGGAATGACGGGCAGGTATATTAATCATGCTAAAAAAGGAAAGAAAGATAATTATGAAAAAAAAAATCGTTATAGCTCCCATACGTGTAAAGTGGAAATAACTTTTTTCTCGACTTAACTATCGTGGGGGGTATTGTTGAATAGGCCTTTAAAAAATATTATCAGTTTGTGAACACTCTTTTTTTTGATTTGGGGATCCATTTCTAAAATAGTTGGTTTTATTCAACCGACTTCAAAAAAAGGAGGAGGTTATCAATTCGACGTGTACATATGTTTTATGTATGTTACCTCATAACTCCGTCAAATATGAACCGATTTTAAAAAAATATGTTTCGTTTTAAAGAATGCATTGCAAGGTTGGTCCCATATAATTTTTTTTAAGATCGGAGAAAAGGTCTTGGAGCTGGAGACCGAAATACCTCAAAAAAGACAAAGTAGCTCAAATATTTGTGTATGTTACCTCATAACTTCGTCAAATACGAACAGATTTAAAAAATATATGTGTCTTTTTAAAGAATGCTTTGCAAGGTTGGTCCCATGTAATTTTTTTTAAGATTGGAGAAAAGGTCTTGGACCTGGAGACCGAAATACCTCAAAAAAGACAACTGTAGCTCAAATATTTGTGTATGTTACCTCATAACTTCGTCAAATACGAACAGATTTAAAAAATATATGTGTCCTTTTAAAGAATGCTTTGCAAGGTTGGTCCCATGTAAATTTTTTTTAAGATCGGAGAAAAGGTCTTGGACCTGGAGACCGAAATTCCTTATTAACAGACAACTGCTGCTCAAATATTTGTGTATGTTACCTCATAACTAAGTCAAATATGAACAGATTTAAAAAATATATGTGTCCTTTTAAAGAATGCATCGCAAGGTTGGTCCTATGTAATTTTTTTTAAGATCGGAGAATAGATCTTTGAGCTGGAGACCGAAGTTCCTCAACAGACAACTGCAGCTCAAATATTAATAATACCTTCTCTTTTTTTTCAACCGACTTCATGTATGCTCATATCACTTTCCGTCTAATGATTTCATGTTTGTTTGGAAGAATCCCTTATAAGATTAGTTTCTTATAATTTGAATGAAGATCTGATGAAGGGTTTTGGATCTGGAGAATAAAACTCTAGAAAGAAAGACAGCAAGTCTCTTGTAAAAAGTGCAAAGTTTATGATTTGTGTTTTTTTTTTAATATATACCTACTGCAGATATATTTGTAGCATCTTGTGACAAGGTAACACAGCCGTCCACGATGCCAAGAGGAAAACAAGCATACGGCCCACTAGAGCAATATGTTATGACATAAATCAGTTGGTTCAAGCGCATGGAACAGAGAAATCATCAGATCACAATACGCAGTCACGTAAATTTTTCTGTCTGTGGCTTCATATTTTTATTATTATCGCAGTATCAAATAAATAAATAAATATATAGGTACAAATCACACGGATAGAGCTAGCCACAAAGGAAGTTCGAAACTCCCAGCTTATGATATTGCCTATTTATTAATTAAATAACTACTTAATTGAAGTAACCCTAAAGTCAATTAAATTTTGATAACCACACGATAAAACTTTCCATGCAACCTGCAGCTGCGGCATGTTGGTGTCGCGGTCGGCTGTGCGCTACACACATAACAATTGCGATTATTGCGACCACAATTTCAATCACAACTTCAGTGCGCGTCCTATCGTCACAGCGTGCGCACGCCTGTAATAATGGCTCCTAGCTTTCGAAATTCCAAAAAGCGGGGGTCTTTATAAAGTTCTAAAATATTTAGCCACACGCATTTTCCTTGCTATTCATATAAAATTTTCAGTAACGTAGGTTAAGAAGGTACGCATTGAAAGTTTAAACCGAAACAGATACTAGGTACTTAGAGAACAGTAGCATAACGTGTTGCAGTTTCAACGGTGTGCGCACGACAGGCAAATTGCATTCAACATACCGGCTTAAGTGATTTTTGGTAACCTCGCAGACCAAGGTCAATGACCCAGTCCGCTTAAATGAACTCTGCTTAAATGTTAATATAATAAGGTTGAAATTTGTCGAGCGATCCGATCGGGCCATTCGGGCTAGTTTGATAACTATTTATTTATTATTTCCAGAAAAAAACATTCAGCATACAATAAATAAATGCAATGAGCTTAGTTCTCTGCCTGCTAAAAGATGTGAAATAATAACTTTTTAAAAAAAATAATAACCGACTTCAAATCGAAATGCACTAAAAAGCAAAAAATAATAATTATTTATATCAGATGACCCCGAAGTTCTGGGTAAAAAATCTCTATAATACTCATTATTTATTTGGAGTCGGTGCCAATCTAAGTACCTATTTAACATTGAAATCATTCTTGAAGTACTTTAGAATACGCCACGGGAATCGAAATAATGTGAAAAACGCATTTTATCTGCAAATAATATTACATTAGTAATTATTAATTTAAAATTGCCTAAGCCTCAACAACTCAAAAAAGAGCTCTATAGCAAAGAACACTCTCGATTGAATTACTTTTGTAACAAGAAAAAATCAAATTCGGTTCATCGATTTGGGAGCTACGGAGCTACGACGTGGTATTACTCGTACATGAACTGGACTCTGAGGCAGGAAGATTGGCACCGACTCCAAATAAATAATGAGTATTATAGAGATTTTTTACCCAGAACTTCAGGGTCATCTGATATAAATAATTATTATTTTTTGCTTTTTAGTGCATTTCGATTTGAAGTCGGTTATTATTTTTTTTAAAAAGTTATTATAGTCCAAATTTTTATAAAAGTATTACCCCCTCTGAATGTCTAAAAAATCTATCTATCTATCTTTATCATACATACGACATTTGAAGGAGCCTCTAATAACTAGATAATTGACTTGTCAAGTCTTTAAAAATATCTGATTTGCAATCCGTTTCGAGGAATAACCTTTAGGAAAAGCTTCCACTAATCAGATTTTAAAATAAGGTCTTACGTAATTAGACATTTGCAAAAATCCCATTGACCTACATTTTCAAGCAAGGTCAAGGTTTTTGAGGAAGTGACGTCACGATGAAGATTTTTTGAGTAAAGTTGGCAATTTCCACTTCCAGTACTGTACTGAAATGCCATTTTTGAAACGCTGTGTCACCTAAATGAATGGATTTTCCATTCAAAAAACCGTTCGTTAAGAAACTTGGCGTTTTAAAAATGGCACCATTGTATTTTATTGTCACTGTCACGACGGTAATTAAACAGGAGACATTGACAGTTGACAGATGTCATTGTTTTTTTAGTGCAGGCATAGGAAAAATGTAAACTTCGATTGCTGTGTGTCGTCACTTCCTGAAAAAAAAATCCTGATAACACGTAGAATTTTTCATTCAAATTACTTTCTTAAAATGGTCTATATTTTTGATAAAGGCTCCTATAACACTTTTATATTTTTTAGTTGACAAGCCAATTTATAAAAAAAACATTCTTCTAATCATTTCGAAACATTATCTTGCCACTTTAAATTTGTCTGTGCTTCAATTATAGAAATAACTTTTGAAGTAACTGCATTATAACGAACTAACTCCAGTTCCAAATGTGATTTGAATAATGCTTTTTAATTTTGTTTAAAAGGCAGAAGCGGACTGCAAGCCTCAGAAAACAATAATATTATGCATTGAATTTAATGGTAACGCTATTTAAATTATATCCAAGCTTTTGCCGGGAAGAATTTATGGAAAAACTTTCGGAATGAAATTTTCGGGTTCTTCGCCCTGGATTTTCTTACTGAGTTAAATTTAAAATTGGCTACTTACCTATGAAAGGATAGTAACTTTTAGTTAATACAACCTAATGGGAGAATTTAAAAATATAATAAAAATAATGAAGATAGCAGTCAACATATTAATTTTTAAATCAATAGCCATAATTTATATTTATACTTTTAAAAATATTACAAGTTAACATAACGTAACATATAAAATGGATTACAATTATGTATTTTAATGGTAGATTCAGACAATATAGATACAAAAAAATACCTTTTAAATATTTATTCATAATGTAAGTAGGGAAACAAATTGTTTTTGATTCTCCTTAGCTTGGTTGACTCATATATAGTTGCGTACAATTTTTGTAACCAATCAATAAAAAAAAATTATATAAAAAAAAACAAAACACGAATTAGTACATTATTTATACATTAACACATTCATTTTTTAAATATATTATTAATTAAGATATTTTTTTTAAATAATACTGAGAGCACACGTTAAAAAATAAATTCAATTAGTAGTATTCAGGTTCTGAAAACCAGGATCTATGTTCATCCAACGAGGTGGTGGCTGCACATTTACACAACCTCTAGGCCTGGAAGAGCCCCATCCCCAGCAAATGTTGTTCAGCAGTCTCCTAGGCTCCATATCGTCATATTCCAACCGTTCTTCACCAAAATCTTCAAGTCTCCATCTACCGTCTAAAACTATAGCTGGAGTTCTATTGGTCCTTAAATTGTTGAACGCTCGTTGAGACCTTTGCATAATACGATCCACCCGGTCCCTCATACATCTATTAAACGTAGCGTTACTTATTGGTAACAATCTTCTACACATATTGCTGGTATTCCCTTCGGCTTCACATCTCAAGTAGTCCGCTTGAAGAAAAGTATTGTATCTCATACTATCTAGAGCACACATCCTTGGTCCAACGTTTCTTCCATTATCTCTAAAGTAGTAACGGATTCTTAAATTCGCGCCAATGTTATCTACTATCCAGGGTAAAGTTACGCGAAAAAACTGACGGTCAGCAGGATTGTTGAAGTCAGAATAGACTCTCATCAGCTCCTTCCTATTACGTTGACACTGAATCAATGATATACCTATCACTAACAATGTCACTTGTAGTAAAATTCCTTTACCACACATTTTAGTCGTGTTTTTGCACCAGATAAGCAGTTAATACTGAATTGAAGCGGATCCTTTATGTTAATTGAAGGAAACAATGTTTCCTAACAATTCAGTGTTGGAAGTGCGCGAATTGTATAATATCCTTTCGTATCTGCAAAAACATGGGCAAGGTGTTCTATCATGCGTGAGTTATTTTAATAGTACGATTTGTAGAAATACCTCGCAATTATGATCCTTGAAAAGCTATTTATTATGGAAATTATTGGGGGTACTCCAATGTTGGTCTGGGAGAAATAAAAAAACTTAGAATGTACCAGCTGCTTCTCTTCCCGCGCAGATCGTAAAAGCCGATCGAGGGAATGGGCAAAAATGCGAATCATGTTAACAGGCGATGCGGCTAGCAACCCATCACTGTATTGATTGCTTTTCCATCTTCTCGCCCACCATAACGCTAAAAGTGCCTTTTGGGTCTTGCGGCCCTGGGCTCTGCATAGAACCGCAAGACCCAAAATGCTCTGTATGCCCCATTAGGGATAAAGACGTGATAATATGTATGTATGTATGTATTATTGGGGGAGTCCTACGTCCAGCAGTGGAGTCCTTGTGGCGGACATGATGAGATCTTCTTCTTCTCCTTAAAGTGCCAAGGTTGGCAATTAGCTTGGCATAGTCCTCTTTGTTCTTAACTCGACGGAATAGCTCAGCAGCGCTCGCTACCCCGGTCCACTCGCGGATGTTTCATAGCCAGGATTTCTTTCTCCTTCGAACCTTCCTTTTTCCTGCGACTTTGCCCATCATTATAAGCTGAAGGAGATCGTATAGCTGAAGTCGCAGAACATGACCCACGTATCATTTAAATGGTTAATCTTTTTCATCTATACGACGACATTATCAATAATATACTTGAAAGTTTGAGTCACCAGAAAGTGACATAGGCTACATATTATCTCCAGATAAGGTTCCCGAGGGATGCGCGCGAACAAAGTCTGTTTTAGCATATTTCTTAGATGTAAATGTTGAGGACAAAATTATTGATATGAGTTGACTTTGAGTTTTGCTACAGTTTGCCTTTACTTTCCTGTAAAAACATGATAATATATTACTTTGTACTTTATATTTAGTTTTTCAAGGTTTTTTTTTATATAAGATGTAATAGAATAAACGGAAACTATTTTAATTTTCTCAACGAACATATATATTGAAATATGAAAAAAACACTTTTGTTTTCCATACAAATTTCGGATCAGCTGATAGCTCAACTAGTACAGAAGGCCATTTTTTTTCATAATTCGATATAATTTTGTTGCTTAGGGAAAGTTGTTCAGTACCTTTATAATAGTTTATTTAGTAGTACTTTAGATCTTATGTATTAAAAAAACATTAGTACTCATATGTATTGTTTATATATTGATTTTATCGATTAAGCATTATTAACATAAAAAATATAATATTGGCATCTTACATTTACATATAAAACGACCTCCCGATAAATACGTACCAAAAGCACGTGAGTTAATATTTTTTCTTCCTTTTTCTATAAACATATGAATATTATCTTTGAAACCCACGGTAACATTTTACCGGAACGTTCACTGACATTTTGTCCCACATCTTCAGGCAAGCATGAACACTCAACAGACTCATTATTTTCACCATTTTTTCTCTCTTGTGGTTGCGTGTGGCAACTCTTCAGAGAATATGTGACTGACAATTTGTGTTTTTATCCTACTACGACAAAGATAAACGGAAGGGTAATGATTTTAGTAGTCTACTAGCTGATGCCGGCGACTTCGTTAGCGTGGACTTTATGACTCCGGCATCAGTCCAGTGCAATAAAATAATATTGCACTATAAATTAAGATGTAAGCTATCCTATCTTACAAGTTGGATCAAATTGCATACGGTGTGCAAATCAAATTTTAAATCGGTTCAGTAGTTTAGGAGTCCATTGCGGACAAACAACGTGATACGTAATTTTTATATATAAAGATGTATGTATGTATGTATGTGGGTATTTATGTCTGTTCCACCGTAGTATCTAAATTGCTTATTCAATTTACACAAGTGAGATTTCAATCGATTTGTCGCTTTTGTCCGGGTGACATAGGCTACAATTTGTTTGCAATACATTTATATAACAAATAATACATACAAAAAAGCGCGAGCCTAAAAAAATTTTTTTGTGGGGTCACGAATGAAAGGTCTTCATTAGCACATTTTAAAAATATATATAGGTACATTGATACCATAAATAGCTGCCAAGCTTGCGTATATTGGATAATTAATATTTTTCAGTTAGTATTTTCCTGTAGACAGATATTAGATTTTTAAACGTATTTATATCTTGTTCTCAATTAGCCGTCTACGTATGTATTATTTTTAGAAAAAATAATACCTAATAACAGGTTTCTATCTTAATTTCAGGTAATGAACTGATATTTTTCACTATATTTAAAAGGTAAGAAGAAAAAGATTTTTTTTCGTTGCCTGCTAATTGTTCTACATAATTAAGTTTATAAAGTTCACTCAATTTAAAAAAAATACTTTTTTGTTGTTAATGAGGCGTTTTCCAGTGAAAAAAAAAATGAGGTTAAAAACATTGTCAATAGATGGCGCTTATGAGTTTGAAATCGTTCCGTCAAAAATGAAAGAGGCCGTTTGGTTCAATACTTGTAGTATATTTGTGATTAATTAACCAATCTTATATTTTGCTATTATTTAAGTAAAAAAATACATATTTACAAACAATAATATATTTTTAACTGAATTTAATAAAATAAAAATATTAAATATTCCAAAACGTAGTGATTATATTCTCTTTGATGCCAAAGACAAACTCTCACTATGAACATTTTATATGAATTAGACATTGACAGATATATTTATGTGATTGCTGGCGGCATCTATGTCACGTGAAGGAACTAATTTTTTTTTTTAAAGAAAACGCCTCATTCATTTGAATAACGAACGCTGATCTATTTGGATTATTTATGGTAGAGGATGTAATGATTTTGTCGGAAAAAAAAAGAAAAAGGTACAGGTAGCGGCACGAAACTTGAAACGTGGTAAAAATAATTGGCCAAGTGCGTGTCAGGCCACGCGCAGTGTAGAGTTCCGTAGTTGTAAATGCCAACTTTGAGTTCATGCCACTAAAAACGTCTAAAACGTCTTAAGTATCTATTTAATTTGTATGAAATTTTCCTTTTCGAGTACATTTTATAAGTTGATCGCCTATAACTTTTTGATTTGTTAACCCTACTTAGCTTTGATAGTTTTCCTTTAAACTACATTATATATACTAAAGAAAATCGAAAAATGGTGTTCACAAGCTCACAATATTTTTGAAAGACCTATTCAACGATACCCCACATAATGTGTTTGTAGAGAAAAAAAATATTGACTTTCTGTTTACTTGTATGGCAGCTACCCTAAAAAAAAAATATTTCCAAATTTTATTTTACGACTTTTTCGCCATGATTGATATACAGATCCATGCTAAATTACAGCTTTCTAGTAGTTATAGTGTCCGCGGACAGACAGACAGACAGACAGACATGGCGAAACTATAAGGGTTCCTTGTTTACTACGGAACCCTAAAAATAGTACTGCACCCATGCGCAGAATCCACTCTACATTTCACTCAGCGCTAAACTTACGTGCCGCTACTTGTAGTATTTTATGCTTCATAAAAATTTTGAGCATATTTTGTTGCACCTTCATATAAATACTTATAACCTCTGCCATATAATTTACTTTGCAATGACTATCACGCGAACAACTTCCAAAATTCGATACAAAACAGGCATTGAACCAAACGTTTCTTTATTTAGTCGGCAAACATCACGCATCTGATTACGGCGGCGAGCGGCTTAGTTAGGGTTCTGTAACATTTATCAACCGAAGAGAAACGATACTGGGTGGTTACTCTATAAAATAATACGATAGTCGTACAATAGTGACGTCCTACTTCTATGTCAAACCAAATTAGACTTTATTGTTATACGTTAGTGCTCAATGTTGCTTGACATTGACTAGAGCATTGCTTTTACTCCATAGTTAAATATATGGACTTCTGTGAGCGTAAAAATTAAGGTTAGATTATATGTGATTGTGTATTTGTGACATTTGGTTATATAAACAATGTAAATAATATTTTAATAGGCAAATTCAAAGGGCTACATAAATATTTGCATGCCTTAGTTTAGGTTGAATACATGATACTTATTATACAATTGACATCTTATGTACTGTATTTGAGCACATAAAATTATTATTCTTATTTTTATTAACTGAAACGCGGATATGCAGTAACGTACGTCTTGCGGACCGCTTATGGAGTAACCCCTAGGTACTGCTGTTTTGTTAATATTTTTTAAACGCTTCTTATATTTTGATTAGGAAAATGTAACTTAATAATGATTCCGTTTGAATTATAAGTAAATAAATTATCTAAATGTGTATTTTTTACATATTCACCAATTT
This sequence comes from Acrobasis consociella, assembly GCA_963555685.1. Classification (NCBI taxonomy): domain Eukaryota; kingdom Metazoa; phylum Arthropoda; class Insecta; order Lepidoptera; family Pyralidae; genus Acrobasis; species Acrobasis consociella. Next base: position 6,150,991 of record OY743118.1, read on the forward strand.
TACGACGCATTTTTTATTTGTTAATACTGGATTAGTAACCGATTTTGATGTTTCATTTTCTATGCAGTAAGCTGTTGGTAGATATATTTTGTAATAAATTTCATTATTTTTAGATTTAAATTCGGGTTAAAATTACTATTGCTCGTTTCATGAAAATTATGTAACTTTCGAGTTAACAAAATTCTGTTTGAATAATTACTTTCTGACATCTAAAAAATCCGATTAAAAATTGGAAAAGCTAATCTTTGTAACGCATATAGCTTTGTAGAAGGTTATCAATATTTATCGGATTATTGAACTCTTACAGCTTGAAACACAAAACTTTCACGTAAAACAATTTCTATGAAGCTCGTTACGTTAAACCCACTCGCACTTGGCCAGTTTTATTCAGAAATATTAGTGGAGGCGAATCACGAATACAGTCCATTTATTTTGTGTGAAATTATGATAATGAAGCCATTATATGCAACCCAATGGCATGACTTGAGCGTATTTGACAAATCGACAAAACGCTCTGTGATAAAATTATAGTTATTTATGCAACTGGTGTATAATAAGGGGTATTAAAATAGGAATGTGACTTTATAAAATTTGATAAGCGTGTATATGTAGCTCTAGTATAATTTTCAAGTTCAAATATGAGGCTAGAATAAGTACTAGTACGTATAGAAGAATTACTCAGCAAATAAATTCAAAGAAATATCTACTCAATCTAGTTAAGGATATGGTTTTATTTAGCTCGCGTCAGAACTTAGCACCTGTTCGTTTAGATACCTAAAAGGCCATTGTAAGCTAATTTCATTCTTATAACACTGGAAAAAGATTCTTGTCACTGAATTTCCCTCTCCAGAGTGGTCGCCGCGCGCATAGTAAAATGTAGGTATATTTTCTATACCTAAACGAGGAGTGACACAGGCCTGACATGAGCCAAATCTGTTAAGTGGTTGCCGAGATATGAGGTTCCCGAGTTTATAATTGGCCACAAATTCTATTATAACACCTAAAGTTCCCATAAAAATTACTCAAGTTACCGTTGAACAAACATACTTAAGTACATACAAACACTTGATTATTCAAGTAGACTCTGAGAACTTAGCTTCGCTCACTCTTTCAATAAATATCAGAAGGAACATGCGTATTTTGGCGAAACCCCACCCAAGAAAGCTATGTGTACAAGAAAAGGATATAATCTCCATTAAAGGGCATTAATCCTGCCGATAAGGTCGCATGTCCCTATCACTTATGCTTGGAGATAAATCTACTAATGACGGAAACCCTATACTCTTGAGCTTGACTCTGTTTAGGTAATTTGTGATTCTGACGAGTTTTGGTTATTGATTTTGAGAAATTTACTTTCCCGCTTATAAGTTACGTTAAGTTACACTATTATACACCAAAAAAATTCATATATATACACACATAAAAAACATTCAAATTTTGTGCGGTCTTATCGCTAAAAGCGATTTCTTTCGGACAACCGATATCTACAAGTATATATCAAGTCATGTATATACTCCATATCTTTTTAGATGTTCATTATTGTTTATATATTCCCCATTTAAGAACCGTGCTCTTCTCGGTGATTTTTGCAGTATTTTACGTCTTTTTAGCCCCCTATGCAAAAAGGTAAGTTATAAGGTTGACGAATCTGTTCGCTAAAATTTAAATAAAATAAATATTTCAGGCTCCCTTACAAAAATCTTGTTTTTTATAGATAATGGTACGGAACCCATCGTGCGTGAGTCCGACCCGCACTTGGCCGGTTATTTTAATTTGCTTAGCAAATAAACTTGTTAATTTCACTTTCTTGTAAACTTAATATTCTCTAGTGTGCAGAATTCCTTAAGATGTTTTCCGTCACGTCCACGTGTAGGCCTTTAACGAAACAACACGAAGGACGAAAGTTGTGGCCAATTACTATGCTCCTCCCGTCTGGCATTACACGAGCAGTTTCACAGTAACGTAATTATGTCGGCACTGACTAATCACAGGAAGACACGGCGGTTTCAATGAAATTACGTTTTTCCTAACGCGATTCAATTGATGTTAGGTGTCTATGAAATTGAAACTTCGAATCGGCCACGGTTGTTATACGAAATAATTTTAAAAACTAAAAACCGGCACAGAAGCCTGCCAGTTAAATAAACTACTGGCATGTGTATCTATCTTCTGCCCGTAGCCTGCCTGCCAGTAAAAAGCATGCCAGGATTGCCAAGAGTTTGCAGCACGTTTGATTATCACCCCTCGCGGGGAAGCGCGGGGAGAAATCAAACGTACGCGCGCGTCGTGACATGTTTTCAGCACTCGCAGATTTTTGTTATGACTTCAGTAGTTTTTGTAGGATTTCCGGATTAATAAAAAAAGGCTCGTTAGAGCGACAAACCAACTTTATAATTCATCACACTATATCGTGAACAAACGTGTTTGTGGAATGTTTCTTTTCCGCTGTAATTAATTAATTATTCATTTTGAGGCACGTCACTAGCACGAAAAAGTTTGATTCTAGTAACTAGTACGCCACCTACAGGTATGTGTTTCACTACTTCACGGACTGCCAGTAACCGCCATGCTGGTTTGCCAGTAACTGGCATGCCATTTACAGGCTTCTGTATTACGGGCTTTTCTTCTTTTTCTTTCTTGTCTTTTCCCTATTTGGGGTCGGCTCTGTATGCCAACTCCCTCCATAAGCTTCTATCCTTTGTCATCTCTGTACTGACCCCCCATATTCAATCTTACGCATTCTTTCCACGCCTTTCTCGCCCTTCCAATTTCTCTATACACGTCTACTTTTAGGTCGACCGTTTTTTTTGCCAGCTGTTTGGCATTCCTTCTCATTACGTGGCTATACAAGGTCAGGCGATGGCTCTTTAATTTGTTGACTATTGATCTTATCCATTTTAGTAACCCCAGACACCCATCTTAACATAAGCATCTCAGCCACATGCATCTTATATTCATCTCTCTTTTTTGTTGCCAACACTCTGCTCCATATCACAAGGCAGGTCTAACGATGGTCTTATACATTTTCCCTTTCAATTTGAAAGGAAATCTCTTGACACATGTCACGCCTGTAACTTGTCTCCACTTAAGCCATCCGGTATTAATTCTCTTCGTAAAGTCCCGATCCACGTCTACGTCATTCTGCAAGTGATGTATTACGGTCTTTATAATATAATAATAATATTTATTTGTCAAAATTAAGTTCACAATTAGTTTTAACTAACAGCTAATTAAATTTAGAATCAGTAATTATACTAATTACTTTTGGAACCTGCACTAAGCGTATTTCTAGGGTCTATGATGTTTCCGTTATTAGATTTTTTTGCTTTGAACAACTTCGATTATTTGCTCGAAAGAAAGAATAAGATAAAACAAAATTATAGCCCTATATATGTAAATTTACTTTCTACATCAAGGTAGATCATAGGTTTGTCTCCCTAGTTCCATCCAAAATTTAACCAAGGACCTACTGCACCAATAAAAGTCGCTCTGAAAGTACCTAACTCAATAAATTAAAGTTCACTTCCTCACAAAAGTTAAACGAAAATACGATTTGAACTTGTTGAAAATCACAATAGAAGTTTGGAACTTTGAATTTCACAATAATATACTGGTGAATAGCCCGAGAACGCCACGAAAGTCATTTTAAAACAAAATCTCGCAAAATTGGGGAAGTCATTAAGGTGTGCCGAAAGGGAGCAATTAGGGAACTGGGACAGAGAGGGATAGACAATGAGGCTCATTGTGGCGTGCGTGCGAAAGAGACGGCGCATTTTTATTTTAATTAACAGGGGAAATGATGATGAGCTTCGGTTTGTAGATGTTGATTATGCATTTATGGGACAATTTATGGTGAAGTGACAGAGTTGAAATATGAATGCTAATTAAAGAGAAGTTAAAACAAACAGATTTGTTTATACTGACTTTTAAAAAGGAGCAGGTTATCAATTCGTCGCGATGTTTTTTTAAATATGTATTTTCACCGATTATTATTAGAAGATGCTCGTACCTATTTGGAATTATTATTTTTTGTTTGATTGTTTATATTTGTTGTTTCATATGTGTCAGTTGGTCCCATAGAAATTTAGTGTCGGTGAAGTCGGTTTTTAGATTAGAAAAATTATTATAAGATGGATAACACTTACCATTATTATGATACTACTACTAACATGCATCCTGCTTAAACTAATATGCATAATGTGCGCCACAGAAGATAATAATAACAAAGAAGGGCAGCTTGTGGCGAGCTGTTGGTGAGTAACGACACCACGGACCCGAGTGTTCCAGAGAGCCGGTCAGAGCCCTCGTGTCCAACGCGTCTTCATCGCAGGGCTCTCAGTGCAGGGAGGACTCATTAGAGCTGCTACTCCAGGGGTGTGTTAAAGCGGGCATAATGCCGCGAGTAATTTCGAAGAAAGACACCCCTGAGATGCCTGCATCAGTGTTGCTCCTTTGCCGGAAACTATTGTTGGCGCGTTTGAGGGGCCCATCTAGTGGACGGCAAGCCACCACCTGCCTACAATAGTCAGTAATCATGATTATGGCAGGTGACGTTTCAATTGCAATATCCCAGCATCAGCCCATCCCAATTTCATTCCATAACCCATAGACCTTTTCCATTTTTCTTGCAATAGATCTATCTCCTGCCAAAACCTATTCAACGGTATACGTAACAGTTGGCTTGCACCAGGGTTCAGCGTTGAGCCCTTACCTCTTCCTGCTAGTAATAGATGCTCTGACATCGGACCTACAAGAAGAGGCACCCTGGTGTATGCTTTTTGCAGACGACATTGTACTGATAGAGGAGGAGGGTGCGGTGTTGCAGAGTAAGTTAGATATGTGGCGGCACGCCCTGGAAACTAGGGGCCTTAAAATTAGCAGAACCAAAACCGAGTACCTGTTCTGCGATTTCGGCGGAGTTTCTGGGGAAGTAGCCCTTACCATTGATAATGATAAAGTACCAGTTTGCTCCGATTTCAAGTATCTGGGCTCGTTACTTCAAAACGACGGAGAAATAGACAAAGAGGTAAAGCGTCGGGTCAATGCAAGTTGGCAGAAGTGGCGGGAAGTGACTAGCACAACGTGTGACCCAAAAATACCGTTAAAACTTAAGGGGAAAATATATAAATCCGTTATACGACCGGTCATGTTATATGGTTCAGAATGCTGGGCCACAAAAGTGCAGGACGAGAAAAGGCTCCATTCTGCGGAAATGAGGATGTTGAGATGGATGTGCGGAGTGACGCGGAAGGATAAGGTGAGAAACGTGTACATAAGAGGTAGCTTGAAGATTGCACCGATAACAGACAAGGTAAGAAGTAACAGATTGGCTTGGTTTGGACACGTTATGCGAAGAGAAAGAGAACATGTAACGCAAAAGACACTAAATATGAAGGTAAATGGACGTAAAGGAAGAGGAAGACCAAAATAAAGATGGATGGAGTACATTAAGCATGATATGAGTATAGTTGGGGTGGAAGAAGGAATGACGGGGAATAGGGGAATATGGAGGGATAAGACATACTGCGCCGACCCCAAATAAAATGGGAAAAGGTAAGGCAGAAGAAGAAGACCTTTCATAGGTATATCCAAGAATGGGTTTTGGCGGGAGCGCCACGTGACATCAACTTCTCCAAAGGGCTTCTCTCTACGTGTTAGATCTGTATCTCCACGCAAGCTTCTGAAAGGACCGAGGAGAAAAGACCCGTCATTTCAAAGGAGATACAAAGAAAATACTTATTAAATTTCCAATCAATATTCAAAAACATAGTGATAATATTGAATGTCATAACATACATACATACATATTTTCACGCCTGTTTCCCATGGGGGTAGGCAGAGACTACGGATTTTCACTTACTACGATCCTTGCAAACCTCTTTTGCTTATATGTCATAAAATATATAAAAAAAATCACCAAAAAAATATTATTCTGTGTAGGATTCTTTCATTAACTACGATAGAAATATGACTAATAAAAACCATACAAATACCACTAAACATTAAAAATACAAATAACAAATGTTTTTTAAATGTACTATTCTAGAATTAATTGGTCGCGAATCGTTATTTATAAATCCTTATATTATTCTCGTTCAGAGGAAATAATGCGGTATTTTTCCAGGAACCATTTCAGTCCATGAAAGTTGAATGTGGCAAGCCATTATTCCCAATTTACGAATAAAAATGTTAGAGTGCTCAATAAAAATAAGAAACGACTATTTGTATCCTAGACGAAGCCCGAGACTTCGTTCGCGTGGAATGTATGTCTCCCAAAAATGCTCATCAGGCTAAACAACTTTTGCTAAGGCGCCATTTTTAATTTCTTATAATTCAGCTGGACTATCATGGTTCTGCATCAGGTGTTCCATTTTCCAAAATCAATTATGCCCTTTATGTTGCACAAGCTTAACAGCTATATAACAAAAAAGTTTCATTTGAATCTGATCAGCGTGTACAAACATAAAAAATGTTTTTTATAAAAAATCTTACTCTATTACTATGTCTTCATAGGCCCCAATTTTTTGAAGTGAAAACTTCTTTAGCGGCGTTGTGCACTTTTTTTGGAATGGGTAAAAAATGTCAAACTCGCGTCAGGACATGTGACCTGATCGAAAATTCGTAAGACGGATGGAGAGTAGACAGCTGGCGCGGCGTAGGAGAGGGAGTATCCCCCTCTCTTTCTACGGCGCGGCGAAAATGTATGCCTGCGCCTGCTGTTTCGTTTAGGCGGCGCAGGGCGCTTGTTCGTGTGTGTTTATGTTACAGCGTGCTACACGCATCCATGGATGGTGACAGCTGATGGCTCGACCGTCTGTGTAGTGGCCATACTGCTGTGTTTTCACTTCTGCCGGCACTCCCAGAGTGCAACTCGTCGTTTTTTTTATTTGGAAATATATTTAATGTACAGACACACTTTTTTACCATTTTTTTTTCGTGTGTGTAAGTGGCCAACACTGGTGTCAGATTTTTCAGGCTACCTAAAGGCATCTGGCACAGCCTGACGACTGCCATGCAATGATGACAGCCAGGACCAATGGTTTATACGTGCCTTTAGATGCACTGAGGAGCTCAAGAAATGTTTATGCCACTTGTGGTCACCCATCCAAGTGCGGACCACGCCCGGCGTCGCTTTACTCGCGAAAGCGCTAGCGTTCTCCCGCCGGGCCACCGAGCTCCTCTACCGTTTTATCAATTCAATTCAATTCAGTTATTGCATTCATATCATACATCAGTTCTTAGTCTTATCATTTGTATATTGTAGGTAAATAATTTCATCAATACTTACTAAATCTTTTGACTACGCGCATATCTTTATAGCTTTTTTCGAAGGTATTAGTTGTATATTTTTCAAGTATCTTGTACCTAAATTATTTCATTTCGTCTTTAGTCTTTGTCTTTTAATTAATTAAAATTGTCTCAACGTACGGAGATTTCGACTATTTTGCTTAGCACTTTTAAGACAAAGAAGCTATTTTCTTATACAACCAAATATCCGAAATACCTATAATTTCAGCATTGTGTTTGAGATTAAAGCGTATAAAGCGAGCGCTTTAATTTTGATAAGGTATTTTTTATCAAACATGTACAGAATTTTTTAATGCTTTGATGAAAATTATGCGCTTTTAACAAGCGGGATGGCATGCAAATTTTAAAATACCATGGGAGTATGCGGGTCGTAATTCTAAAATAATATTTATGGTTTATGGAGTGTGGTAGGGTGTGTTTTTACTGTCGTGAAAATAATTGCGGGAACTTTTTAAATATACGGGTAGTTTCTCAAAAAAATTGTGTCTGCATTTTTTACCTGCTGGTTTTCGATCGGTATTTCTTTTTTCTTATTTACGAAAATTTTAAATAGACATTTATTTTTTGTGGATCCTATAGACAAAGATAATATAATTACTAACGTAACAGATACCCAACGCTATAGAAACGATTGAAGAGGCCGTAAGCACGCAAACCGGGAGTTGCGGGGCGTCCTCTCAGAGATGGCAGCACACACGACTAGCCAAAAAGGTGACGAAGAAAGTGTTGAATATACTTTTAAAAAATATATTGCATTTCATATAAGTCTTATTTAACTAATTAGAGTATTACTTTATTTAAATAATGGTTATAAAAGATTTGTATGTTTTAATTTTTACCTTAAAGCGCCATCTAGTTACAAGGAAAAGAAATAATAATGTTTATATGACGATGGGTAGGCATGCTATAGACCAGAAAGATCGAGCTATCACTGTCTATGAGGCAGTGATAGCTCGATGGGAGGATCATAATTCTCTTGATACTACTTTAAAAAGTTATTGAGTCTAGCTAGTTATTTTATTTTATTTAATCTTTATTGTTCATCAAATACAAATTGTACAGAACCATAGGCGAACTTAACGCTAAAAGCGTTGTCTACCAGTCAACCTTTGGGTTATGGGTATGGGGTTATGGTTATGCTAGTTCTACCCATTGGCTTGTCATCGCATTAGACGGTGCCAAATTGATAATGTTATTTCCGCCAGTATACTCTTCTCAAAACGCATAAGACGATTGTACGAAGATCGACGGTTTATCCTAGGATGTAACAAAACAATTTTTTTTTGGCCCATTATAATTATTAATAAAAATATGGTATACGTATACTTTCTTCTCTCTCACGTTGACTACGATTTTTAACCAACGGTGACCTAAATCACCATACTCCGAAACTTCGAAGCTTTGTATTTTCGTAAATTTTGGCTATTTTGCTAAACAAAAAATACGGGTCCTTGTTGTATAAAGTTTGTAGAGTATCAAAAAATTTTTTTATAAAATAATATATTTTTGACCCAGACCACTTCGCCATTCCTATAAAAAAATTGTCAACCTTATTTTAAGCAGTGACGTATCATGTAGGGAGGCCTTACACAAACTTTTACTCATAACGCGTATTAGCAATGCGCATTCAACTCCAAACAAAATTAAGCTTCTGCTTTTTATATAATAAGACCTTTGTTCTGTGATCTTAAACCTTGACATTTTCGAACGAAAAGATGACGTCAAGCGGAAATATTTCAATACTGAGTACATAAATAATGAGATTTTACCTGTACATTTCACCAGTAAAACAACGCTGCTGGACGAAAAAGGTTTAAATACCTACTAAGTTGAACAATTTCCGGACAAAGCCCTGTTTGTGAAATGTAAGACAAAGGTCCTAATATGAATAATAATGATCAGAAATTCAAGTATTTTAGACGTGAACACTGAACAATACTGTTTAAGAAGCAACACGACATTTAATTATGGAAGAATAACTGTCGAAGAATATTTATGTATTTACGTAGAAAGAAGAATTAATTATTTAGGTCTCCGATTCAGCTTCAGGAAAAAATTCTTTCGTGGGTCCGAATTCCGCATATCCAGTTTTCCGGTTATTCTCGCCTACAAGTCGCATTTCTCAACCAATTCTCGTGAAATATTGTGTTTGTTCAAGCGTTTCGAAATTTTTGAAAATGGCATGAATACGGGGTATGAAAACATCATTTCAGCCGCATAACGTCCACTGCTGGACATAGGCATCTCACAAAGATTTCCAAAATGACCGATCAAGAGCGGCCTGCATCCAGCGCTTTCCAGCGACCCTGGTCAGGTCATCTGACCACCTTGTAGGTGGGTGCCCTACGCTTCGCTTGCCAGTACGCGGTCGCCATTCAAGAACCTTTTTGCCCCATTAGCCATCGGTTCGTCGCGCTATGTGTCCCGCCCTGCCACTTCAACGAGCTAATCCGCTAATGATAATACTATATGAAAACATAAAAATATCATATTTCAGCCATTTCGAGAATATTTCAAAAATGTCATTAGCCTTTTTTGCTACCCTTACTAAGACACACATTTTTGTCTGAACAACTTTTCTTCAACGGGTTAAGGGTGACTCGCGATGTCTACAGCTCACAGAGTCACTAATTATGTTTATTTAACTTTAAAACAATATGTGAATGACGGACTTAAGGCCAGGGGCCTTTTCTACCAGTCAACTAGTAATGCTGAAAAATAAATATTTTGGGGTAAGTGCTACACTTTATTTCTATTTATCTATTTTTTATTTTTATTGTGTCTGGCTGATTGACCTACTTGAGTTTAGTCCTTTGCCACAAGTATGGCACTTCATAGAAACGGAGCATAATTTTTTTCTACTACTACTACAAACGAAACTATACATCCATGCACACGTCAGCTATTTGTGTGTGTTCGCCACAGGGCGGGAACAGGGGAGAGGTGCGGGGACGGGAAACGGGGACGAATATTGCGCAAGACCCTAAAGTTTTGGTTCTGTGTGTAATACTTGAATTTTTTCTGTGCCTTTGCTCAACAATTAGACAAAAAACCATCAGGAATAAATAAATATTCAGTAGATTTAAGACTAAAATAGTGTTCCAAAACAAGATCCATTTTATGAGTAATATTAGTATTACTCGCATCAAAATTTTGCCCAAATATGCTCATTAATAAGAAACAGAGACAAAGCCAAAAAATGCTTGACATGTCAATGTTGAGAGTAATGTACTACCTCAAACGCTCTGCTTATGAGGCGTGCAAAATATGACGAGTAATTTTATTTTTTATAAATATTGAAGTATTTATTAAATACATAAAGTTGTCCAAAAATTAGCCTTACTATTCAGCGAGGCAACGCTGCCGGTGTTCTGTGTACTTTGCGTCAATCAGATGAATTCGAGGTGATTTTTCTTATTTATTTATTTTTGTTTTAGGTTTCGATTGAAATTTAATTTATTTAAGTAATATAATATAATTCAAATCTTGATTATTTCTACTCATTAATTTAAAAAGTCGTGACCATTTTTGTCGGTGGTGGTGCATTTGACGTGAATGCCGACAAAAAGCTGTTTATAATGAGCTTCCAAGCCCCAAGGATCACAGCACAAAGCTTTTCGGTTATGATTAATTTTTGAATACCTAAACAACTAACAATGCCATGCAGTATAGGTAAATTACTACTTATTCTATTAAGTAAATACCCTATTTTTATTGCTTTTAAATTTCACTCCAAAGTCTTGAACCATTATTTATCTAGTGAGCGAAGCGTCTCAGTTTTGAGATTGGCAAAAAATGCATTTGTTCGGATGTACGGTTCTAAGTCTAGCTTTTCTTGTCTACAGGCGGTAATATGGGGGTTGAAAACTTTCATCATCTTCCTTTCCTTATCCCACATTATGTGGGGTCGGGACAACATGTAAGTTTCTTCCATTTTCCCCTATCTTGAGCCAGCTCCGATGTTATATTCCGTTTTCCCATATCCTCCCTCACACATTCCAACCACCTTTTCTTTGGCCTCCCTCTATTTATTTTCCCATTAACTTTCATATTCAACACTCTTTTAGTAACATGACTTTCTTCTCTCCTCAATACATGCCCATACCATCCTAACCTTGAAAACTTTAAATATCATATTTCAGCCATGTCAAAAAAAAAAAACAAATGTGTTATAAATCTTTTTTGTTATACTTATGACGCAACTTTTTTGTCCGAACAAACTTTTTTATCCGATATACTTCAACGGTTGGAGCTACTTGCGAGGTCTACAGCTCAAAAAGCCACTAGTTATTTCATTAATGAAAATAAAGTCGTATTTCATTTCAAACAAATATTTTTCCGTTGAAACATCGCGAGCCTTGACCGAGCGAGCGAAAATAGCTTAAGTGGACTCTACTGTCGCAAGCCATCGCGGTGAGAGCCTCTTCTCGTATGTGGCTTATTACCGCGTTATACTCGTATATGCCGCCATCTTTGTGTAGATTTTCAAGGCTTTTTAGTACTATTATACAAATTAAATTGAGTAAAAGTGCCTTGAGCGGTGGTAGCCAAGTGTTTAGGCAATCTGGCTGTGAGGTACCTGTTCGATCATCAATATTAGGCGCGACTTGTACTTCTGAGTTTGTACTGTTTGTACGGTTATTTTCAAAATTTCAACTGCCATTACTTGCTTGCGGTGATGTTATTCTTCATTACTACCCACTATTTAGAAGTGTGGTCTTCTTCTTTTTCTTAGCATGTTTGCATCCACTGCTATATATATACCTTTTCCATGGATTTGAGTATGGTATCCAACATAATTCAATTTAGATGAATTAAAAGAGCTGTTGAAAGTTGATAAAAGTTATGACAGCTTTATTTTAATTGAAATTATTAGCAGTTAAAAATCAATAGCAGTGTACTTGTGTTAGTGGAACTACAATAGACACTCTTCATCGAAATAGCCGCAGTGCCGTGTGTATTTAAACCTCTACCTCTTCGCCACAAACCAGGTTACAAGCACCTAAACAAATAAACAGGCGCCGTCGCCCTATTGAGTATTCTGTCGAGCCGGCGGTGCCGCCTCGTTCTGTTGTCAAAACGTTAATTATCACCAACGAACACCATACAGTAGTAGATAGTAGCTAGGGTAGTAGTACCTAGGGAAGATTTTGAGAAAGAATAATTTAGTTTGACGAATGTTAATCACTTATTCTTTATGTTAAAATCATCTTAACTATCCCAACTAATATTATAAATGTAAAAGTGACTCAGTATATTTTTGTTACCTATTCACGCTTTGAAATTTAATATGAATATGGTTTGAGAACCGAGGAAGAGCATAGGATAATTTTTATATGAAATTCGAACGGGGAGCGAAGCCCGCAGGCACAGTTAGTCATCTTTATTTAAAAACTATGCTCTTGTCGGTGAAGTATGATTATTTAGGTTTTTGGGTTTGTCTATCTCTTAAGGAAATTTGGCAGATTTTAACCGAGTACTTCAGTAAGTATAAGTCTTACAAACTTACAACCAAGTTCGAGACCTAGCGAATTTAAGTGCTAGATGTAAGCAGGCTTCACTGTACTAAAGCTGAGGATACATCTAGGAATACGCCAAGATGATAGAGCCTCTTAGTCATATTAATTGAACCAGACTACGTGCTTTCGTCATTCAAAGGGAGACGATCGAAGCGTTGGATTTATAGGCTCTTAATTGCTGTCTATGATGACCATGAGAGGCGCCTATTAGGCTTAGAGTGAAATGCTGATGACGTGGATAGAGGGTGTGTGATTTTTATTTGAGCTCGAGACGAGCGTTTGGTCTTATATTCGAAATGTTTTTATGCTAATCAAACTTTTACGAACGGGACATGAAATCACGTTGTAAACGGTTTGGAGTTTAGTTTTTATTGCGCGTTTGTCATTTTCAATTAAAATATGTTGAGAATAAGACAAAAACTCGCCGCCGTACTATCGCAGTAAAAATAAATATAATTGTCTACTGTCGTCAGGGCTTTTGGGGGTAAATGACGAGAAGTAGAGAATAAAGAACGAGCCTACGTTACGTCTGTCTGTTTGGTCTAAACAAATAAGATAATACTGATGCTATTTTTAAAAAAATTGAAAGTTTTCTCGAGATAATTCTTAGGTTTTTAATGAAAATCAATTCAACGGTTAAAAAGTTATACGGAGTAAAGAAAAAGTCAGAGTTTTATAATTTACTTGGCAAATAAACTTATTAAGGCAAATCTCCCCTAAATAATGGATGAAAAGTGCGAGTTAGATAGTTTTATATAAGAATAAAAAACTTTTGTTTCTTCTGTTGAAGAAACAGAAGTCTTCACTCTCTCAGAAAAATGAAAATCAAGATAAATCAACAAAGTACTCAATATTGTTCAAAGTGGAACACAAAAACAGTGTTCGCCAAAGACATGCTGACTTGGTGCGAACACTGTTTTTCTCATAAACATGTCAGCATCGATCACATTCTCAATCTGTTGCGATGAGAAATCACAGCCTCAACTTATTGTTTCTGTTGATTTATTAGTACTTTTTTCCTTGACTACCTTTATTGCGCGTGTTATGTAAAACAATATTTCTATTTTGGGTAAAGTAAAAAAAGAAAATACTTACTTTACCTAATTATGCTATCAAGTTTTATTCTACAAAAGTAAAAAAACTGTATATTTTTTCTATAATATCTTTATTATGCGTGTTATGTAAAACAATTTTCTATTTTAGATAAATTCAAAAAAGATACTACTTAATTCACTTAATTATGCTATCAATTTTAGTCCACAAAAGTCAAAAGCCGTATAGTTTTACAAAACAAGTAGGTACTTATTAACTTTATTTTATTTACTCTTTATTTAAGTCATGGTCACAGAATTAATAAAAATACTAACGAATCATGGTACCTAACTAACATTATACACAGATTTGGATTAACTCTCTTTCACTTCTAACAAACTATTTCAAATTTACATTAATTTTGAGAATAAACCAACTGAAATCCAATTATACCATTCTTAATAGAATACAATGAATATACATAAAAGATCCGTCTTATTGTGAACAATAGAGAAAAGATAATCTTCGAGCAATTAGTAGAAAGGGTTTTAGGTATTTCTAGGGATTCCAGCAAAATGGCAAAATTATTAGAAGCCGTTCTTTTAATTTTAAAGCAATATAAGGTAAGATTATGAATGAAGCGGTGAAAGGAATTATTATTAACAGTGGTGAATAATTAATAATTAAGAATTGAGTAAGTACTATTTATATAAATCTAATCAAATATTATTTTCTATTGAATGACATTAGAGGAGTAAAAATTAAGAATGTAATTATTAGTCATTATACACAGCTCAAATTGTTTTAAATGGGAGATATGTCACATCTCTACTATTTTTAAACCAATTGATGGGACTGAAAAAATCCGTCCTGAATATTAATATTTACCTGACAATAGTTCTCTCCTATGGCTATAATTAACTCTCAATGCCTTGATTACCTATACTTTACATAAAAAATTGTACAATCCGTTCTCTGATTATTATCATAAAATAATTTGTCATACTAATTTAGCTTTACATAATGTATTTTTAACCTAATATTTATTATTTTACATAATTTTGTTTAATATAACGACTATCATTACCCCTACCTTTGTCATTATTCCATTGAAATATAAACAAACCTCTAGATTTAAAAATATAAACATGTTCGAGGCTTAGCGCTGGAAAAGGGCCGACCCTTCTGCCTCTGCACATTAACATATACTATAGTTTTTGTTATATCATAATGATCCTTTGTTATGTTACACTATGAGACTCAAAATGATTTAAAAAAATATAACGACAGAAAAATAATGAGAATAAACATTGTGTCAAATAATAGTTAGACAAAAATATGTCTATGGCATTATGCGTAACGGCATTATGAATAAATTTTTTGTTGGTGGAGTATTTTATTGGCTTTCTGATGTCCCTTCAAATCTTTATTCATCGTTGTATTCGCTGCTGGCTCACCTTGCAAACTAATAAATTAAAATTAGGAGAACCAATGAGATCCCTGTACAAACTATTATTGTATTAAATCCCCCATAAGACGGTCATGTAGTAGATTACCGACATCGCAGGTCGCGGTGTTCCACGTGTCATTTGCGGCTTACCATCGTAATCCGAGCAGTTATGATAAATGGTGAGCGCGGCTCTGAGCCAAGGATTAGTCAATTGCCGCCTAAACACAAGAGTCATAGCCACTGCTGTGGTCTAAATTACGAACTCACTAGTCATAATATTAGGTTAAATAGTTTGAAATTATTTGTGCTAATTTCAGCCAAAACTTTTCGAGTGACCGAATCCAATTACCACATTTGTTGTTTTAGTCTTAGGAAAAAGAAACCTTGATTTTAGTAGCTTTAGCTTTTAATTTCATTATTTTTCTTTAATTTTATTTAATTTATGATTGTTGTTTTAGTTTTTATGACAAATTGAATAGAACATATTATCAAATTATAAATGGCTATTTTGGGAATATTACATTTTTTGAGAAAAATGAATGAGAGAACGAATTGGTTAAAAAGTAAGTCACGATGGCTCAAAGCCGGAGAGTTTTTTATAGGTAAGTAAGAATAGAATTTGGGAAAGCCCGAAAAATTCCAAAAAAAAGGTGAAAATTGTACATTTCTACTTAAGTCCTTATAGCGTAAATGAAATCGAAAATAAATTATGTATGTAAACCCCCCACTTCTCATAGTTATATAAATTACAGTCATATACAGTCTGTTGACCACTGAGTTGAATCTTAAGCCTGGAGTTACAAAACTATAGAATCTCCTAAAGCCTCCTAATCATGTAAATTTTAGCAAGATTCTAGGAGGCGCGTTTAAATTCAAAGTGAAATGAACAGCATAGTTTCTAAATCCCTAGTAAAACTTGTACCATTCAGTCGATCTATACAAGGAAACGTGCCTCGGATATTGTAAGGCAGTGGTAACTAGTGATGTGCCGTTCCCGGGAACGTTCCCACATTACCCAGATTTCCAAAATCATTCCCGGGAACGTTCCCAAAAATTGGAAATGTCTGGGAAAGTTATGATTTTAATTATCAGACAATTTTTTTATCAATGCAAATGTATTAAACTTATGTAAAAGCATTTCTTAATATGGTTATAATTTAAATATTTCCAATAATCCATAACATTTCCAAAAAATGTGGGAACGTTCCCTGGGAACGTTCCCAAATTTCTAGGGAACATTCCCTAATTTCCAGGGAACGTTCCCTTGTTGCCGGGAACGTTTCCTTGATGCCGGGAACGAGATCCGTTTCCATAGGATAAACATCTTAATTATCGAGAAAAAAAATCATTTTTATTGTTTTATGGTCATTAATATGTTATACAATTATTTAAAAATATGAAATTGGCCTTTTGAACGTGCCGACTTTCTTGGTAATAGGTTGAAAATAATGGGTAAAAATAAATTATTTTGATATTTGATCTGCTGATGAATATACATATTAAGAATACTTAACTACAAATGGCAGAAAACATTCATATGATGAAAAAATAAAATTGAGACGGGAACGTTCCCCTGAAATTGGGAATGTTCCCGGGAACATTCCCGTAAACGGGAATGAGGAACGTTCCCCGGAAATGGGAATTTGGGAACGGCACATCACTAGTGGTAACCGACTGTCTGCTAAAGTCATAGAATCGGTCATATTTAGAACGTTAGTTTTAACAAGAAATTAGGACGCGCGTATATATTCAAAGAAAAAATAATAGTACAGTTTGTACATTCCTAGTAAAACGTCTGAAACTTGTACCATTCAGTCGATCTATAAAAGGAAACGTGCCTCGGATATTGTAAGGCAGTGGTAACCGACTGTCTGCTAAAGTCATAGAATCGGTCATATTTAGAACGTTAGTTTTAACAAGAAATTAGGACGCGCGTATATATTCAAAGAAAAAATAATAGTACAGTTTGTACATTCCTAGTAAAACGTCTGAAACTTGTACCATTCAGTCGATCTATACAAGGAAACGTGCCTCGGATATTGTAAGGCAGTGGTAACCGACTGTCTGCTAAAGTCATAGAATCGGTCATATTTAGAACGTTAGTTTTAACAAGAAATTAGGACGCGCGTATATATTCAAAGAAAAAATAATAGTACAGTTTGTACATTCCTAGTAAAACGTCTGAAACTTGTACCATTCAGTCGATCTATACAAGGAAACGTGCCTCGGATATTGTACGGCAGTGGTAACCGACTGTCTGCTAAAGTCATAGAATCGGTCATATTTAGAACGTTAGTTTTAACAAGAAATTAGGACGCGCGTATATATTCAAAGAAAAAATAATAGTACAGTTTGTATATTCCTAGTAAAACGTCTGAAACTTGTACCATTCAGTCGATCTATATAAGGAAACGTGCCTCAGATATTGTAAGGCAGTGGCAACCCACTGTCTGTTACAGTCTTATAAGAGCCTTCCATATTTAGAGCGTAAGTTTCAGAAAATTCTAGAACGCGCGTCAATTTAAAGATAAATGAATAGCACAGTTTCTAAATTCATAGTAAAGCGTCTGAAACTTGTACCATTCAGAAGATATGTACAAAAAAACGTACCTAGGATATTGTAGGGAAGTGGAAACCGACTACCTGCTACAGTCATAAAATATAAGAACTGGACATATTAAGAGCGTAAGTTTTAAAAAGATTCTAGACCATGCGTATGATTCAAATAGAAATCAGTTTCTAAATTTCTTGCTTTTACTAGTCTGAAATATGTAATATTCAGTCGATTCAAATAAGAAAACGCTCTTCGGAAATTGTACGGCAGTGGCAACCGACAGTCTGCTACAGTATTTTAAGAACCGGCCATATTTAGTGCCTTAATTTCAGCAAAATTCTAGGACGCGCGTCAGTTCAAAGAGGAATGAAGAAAACAGTTTCTAAATTCCTAGTAAAACGTCTGAAACTTGTACCTTTCAGTCGATCTATACAAGGAAACGTTGCGCGGCACATTTCCTTGTATAGATCGACTGAATGGTATTGTAAGGAAGTGACAATAGTCTATCTGCTATAGTTATATAAGAACCGGCCATAATTTAGAGCGTAAGTTTCAGCAAGAATTTAGGACGCGCGTACAGAATCAAAGAAGAATTAGTACAGTTTGTAAATTCCTAGTAAAGCGACTGAATGTTACAAATTTCAGAAACTTGTAACATTCAGTCGATTTATACAAGGTAACGTGCCTCGGATATTTTAAGGCAGTGGCAACCGACTGTTTGCTGCAGTCCTATAAGAACCGGCCATATTTAGAGCGCCGTTAGAGTTTCAATGAGATTTTAGACCGCGAGTATAGAATCAAATATAAATCAGAAGTACAGTTTCTAAATTCCTAGTTTTTATTAGTCTAAAACTTGTACCATTCAGTCAATCTATATAAGAAAACGTGCCTCGGATATTGTTAGGTAGTGGTAACTGACTGTCTGCTACAATATAAGAACCGGCCATATTTAGAGCGTAAGTTTCAGCAAGAATTCTAGGGCGCGCGTCAATTCAAAGAGAAATGAATAAAACAGTTTCTAAATTTCTAGTAAAACGTCTGAAACTTGTACCCTTCAGTCGAGTCATTCAAGGAAACGTGCCTCGGATATTGTACGGCAGTGGCAACCGACTGTCTGCTACAGTCTTATAAGAACCGGCCAAAATTAGAGCGTAAGTTTCAGCAAAATTCTATAACGCGCATCAATTCAAAGATAAATGAATAGCACAGTTTTTTAATTCCTAGTAAAACGTCTGAAACTTGTACCGTTCGGTCGATCTATACAAGGAAACGTGCCTCGGATATTGTAAGGCAGTGGCAACCGATTGTCTGCTACAGTCTTATAAGAACCGGCCATAATTAAAGCTTAAGTTTTAGCAAGAATTCTAGGGCGCGCGTCAATTCAAAGAAAAAAGAATAGTACAGTTTCTAAATTTCTAGTAAAACGTCTGAAACTTGTACCGTTCAGTCGATCTATACAAGAAAACGTGCCTCGGATATTGTAAGGCAGTGGCAAACGACTGTCTGCTACAGTCTTATAAGAACCGGCCATAATTTAAGCTTAAGTTTTAGCAAGAATTCTAGGGCGCGCGTCAATTCAAAGAAAAAAGAATAGCATAGTTTCTTAATTCCTAGTAAAACGTCTGAAACTTGTACCGTTCAGTCGATCTATACAAGAAAACGTGCCTCGGATATTGTAAGGCAGTGGCAACCGACTGTCTGCTACAGTCTTATAAGAACCGGCCATAATTAGAGCGTGAATGAGATGGAATGGGATCGGGAACTTAATTATCTCGGTAATGCCCGTCAAAGTTCCTTTTGTAATGGGGATAAGCACTGCCGAATGTGTTTGTGGTAAGATAACTATTTGTTGGTTGTAAATATAGGTCGGTACAGTTTCCGTCTATAAAAGAGTGAGCCAAATAATAGTGGGTCATTCAAGAGGATTAGTAGTGTTTGTTTTCTATAAATTACTGTTTCCATAGGATTATTTGTACACGAGTGTTTACAAATAATCCTATATATGTGTCATTATTTGTAAATGTTCTTTCTATAGTTCTACAGGATTTAACACGGAGAGACCTATGTCAGCTACTGTAAGTACCAACCTGCCTACCCAGCGTGATAAAAATGTCTAAAAACGAATTTCCTATTTAATTTGTATGAAATTTTCCTTTTCCGAGTAGGTACATTTTATAAATTGGTCGCCTATAACTTTTTAATTCGTAAACCCTACTTAGCTTTGATAGTTTCTCTTTATTCTTCGTTATATATGCTACAGGTGTAAATTTTTTCTCGTGTCCATATAACTATTTAGCCGATAGGGGGATTTTATTCAAGATTTGATTCTACCACTTTTTTATTTATTTTATTGATTCATGTACACTTGAAAAATTTACAAATAAAACCTTATAAAAGTAAACTTAGTACATAGGTGCTAGAAATTTCTTCCAGTAGACCCGCGAGAGGAAATGGGAAGAAAGAGGTAATTGGCGTGTACAATACAAAATTAAATACCTATACAAAATACATAAATAAATTAAAAAAAAAGAACATACCTACATAAACATACGTACATACATAATTTTAGCAAGAATACGTGTAATATACATACCCATGCCAAATTATAGCTAAATTATAGCTTTCTACTACTTATAATATCCGAATTAAACCGCAGACAGACAGACAGACAGACATCGCGAAACTATAAGGGTTTCTTGTTTACTACGGAACCCTAAAAATTACAGATCTAGAGCGGACATTGGTTGCGTCGTCTGACCTCCTTGCCGAAGCATGGTTAGAGAACCTTTTTGTCCTATCGGCCATCGTTCGTTGCGCCTAGAGTCCCGCCCATTGCCACTTAAACCAGCTAATCCGCTGGGCTTTGTCTAAATAAACAATACGTAAACACAATTTCAGGAAGCGTTCGGGAAGCTACGCAGGATCTTCTCGTCCAAAATACCTCAGTGTCAAGACTAAAGTTTACAACCAATGTGTGTTACCAGTGATAACTTATCTTGGCTCCTTATTAAGGGTCTTATAAGAAGGCTCAAGGTTGTGCAACACGTTATGGATAGGGTAATGCTTGGTGTTTCTCTACGTGATCAAATCAGAAATGAGGAAATTCGTAGAAGAACAAAGTCACGGACATAGCCCAGCGGATTAGCACGTTAAAATGGCAGTGGGCGGGACACATAGCGACGAACCGATGGCCGATTGGGCAATGAGTTCTTGAATGGCGAACACGTACTAGCAAGCGAAACGTAGTACAAACACCCACAATGGGGTCTGGCGACCTGATCAAGGTTGCTTGAAGTCGCTGGAGGCAGGCCGCTTTAGATCGGTTATTTTGTGATCCTTTGCCTAGCAGTAGTGATCCTTTGCCTAGCAGTAGTTTGATATTATGCGGCTGAACCCGAACTTAACTGCCTCCGTGGTGTAGTGGTTAGAGCGTTTGGCTCATACCCGGAGGTCGCGGGTTCGATCCCAGTGGGGGCAACGACTTTGTGTCGTGTCCTAGTTTGGTTAGGACATTGCAGGCTGATCACCTGATTGTCTAATAAGTAAGATGATCCGTGCTTCGGAGGGCACGTTAAGCCGTCGGTCCCGGTCACTGTCTTTGTCATTGGTCGTTACCTAAAACCATGTCAGAGGCCTCTAAGGCGGTTTAAAAACTCTGACACTAGTGTTAGTCACTAATACACACGATAAGAAGAAGATGCGGCTGAAATGATGAATGATGATGATAAAACCCAATTCCATGTAACATATACATACAATAGCTACTTGTGTTATTCGCAATAAGTTATTAGTTACATTATACTACATCTTGCGTAAGCGCGCAATATCATCGCAGATTCTGTTTGCATTAGCAATAATGACTTTACTTGCCAATTAGTGAGGCAGGTATCCACTTGTACCGGATTAGTGTAAGTGCTTCTAGATTAACCTTTGATTTGGGTTTCATAATAAGTACTTAAGTAGTAATGGCTCACTTACTTATTGAACGAAGTAAACACATTAAATACATACAAATATATCCTTTCAAACGTAAAAAGAATTTAGAATCGGTCTAGAGGCGTCTTCGAATAAATCGGTGAACAGACATAGAAAAAACATCGTGACGAATTGATAACGTTCCTTTTTTTGAAGTTGGTTAAAAAGTTATCGCCTCATATTACAAAGTACGCTAAACACATTAAACAAAAGATTATTTGATAACCATGTTCCATGTTCTATGAATGTTCTTTGAATTGACAAGAGAACCTATTGTTTGTGCATAAGCGGGTAAAGCAAACCTGGCGTGATCCGCACTTGGATTATTGGTTGTTGCATACCTCTATCTCATTTCATACACAATGTGAAAGGAACGCTAAGCCTGGTATCAATTTTAGCGGCATTCGAATGACATATTTTCGTCCAAGAATTTGGAAAATTCTTGGACACTGAAACAAATACAACATTTAAAACTAGTAGTTCGCCACGAACTTAGACCTCGCGATTATTATTTCAGAATAATGTACATGATTTGGATGAATTTTACTATCGGTGCAGGTTTACCGATTATGCGAATTCATGGTTGTGACCAAATTTCCAAAATAGTTGCCAATCACAGCCCTTTCTTCAAATGACTTTCGATCTAGCTCTGAAATGTCAGGAGCACCTTCCAACCATACAATTCAATGGATATGAGGTCTACCGTGATGCAGAAATACAGTTCTGTACCAGTAGTCTTTCACCGAAAAATTACCCATCATTTTTCAAATGACAAAGTCAGCTCGTTTTTGGAAAAACCAGGTTTAAATGTTTATTTTTATTGCCATGGCTCTATGCCGCTGCTCATTGGTTTCTTACTTTCTTAGTAAAGCTATTTCGCGGGCTTTGATTGCGGTTGATCTCTTGTTAGTTTGTAGCATAATTACTTAAACTACTACAGAAGCACAGACAAGCAGCGATAGCGATTGAACGAAAGTTCGCTCAACAAAATTGCTAAATTTAATAAACAAGCCAACAATCAATCAAAATAAGCAAAAACTGAAGAAAAAAACTAATCGTAAAATAAGCAAAACCCTTTTATTTTAATTCGGTTAAATATGATAAAATTTATAGAACCACTTATGAAACTCAAAATAATAACCATAATAGCTATTCAGAGAAATTACTTCGTGGACCCCAGGGGAGATATGTATTTTTAAGAAAGTTGTTCAGTAGCCCGGAATGAATTCACCGTTTAATAGTTTGAGTAAATTTTGTAAGAGGATTTGTATTGTATATTAGTCACGGCTTAGTCAGCTAGACTTCGCGAGTCACCCTAAACCCGTTTAAGTATAACGTATAAAAAAGTTGTTCAGACAAAAAAGTTGTTCAAATAAAAAAATATCATTTTCATAATGGCAACAAAAAAGTCTAGTGACATTTTTGAAAATATTTTGAAATGGCGGATATATGACAGTTTTGAAATTATAAACCCCCATATTTCCGCCATTTTGAAAAATTTCGGAAAACTGGCTCGACAAAAAAATTCTATTTAGTTCCTGAACCTGCTTACAAAATTTCATGAGAATCGGTTAAGAAATGCGACCTGTAGGCGAGAACAGACAGACAGACAGACAGACAGACAGACGGACAAAAGAATTTTTGGCTAGTCTCGAAACTGAGACGCTTCGCTCGCTTCGCTCGCTCGGTCAATAAGTACACGTTCAGTTGACAATCCAGTAATTTTGTCGTGTATTTCTAAAAAAAGATCTTTTGAAATAAAGCGAATATAGAGGCGCTAGTGTTCTTCATAACAAAAAGATCTTACTTGATGTGGGTTAAATAAGTTATTTTTAACTCTCGATCAAAAAGAGAGGTATTACTTTTACAAGTATAACATGTCTGTGCATCGTAAAGCTTAAACGAATAGGGAGATTTTGATGCGGTTTTTTTAATTTGAAAGCTGACTTGACGGAAATAGTTCTTGGCTTTGCTTGACAAAAATAAGTTTAGTGGTTTAAAAGTTATATAGTGAACCCTTGACAGTCGGAGTATTTTTAATTTAATGTTATTAGTATTACGGGACTTACCGCGTTTAATAATAGTAATATCTACTAGATGAAGCGATCTCACATTTTAGATTTTATTTATTTTAAATCTTGAATCTTGAATATATAAAATATAATATCGTTGAGTTAGTATCCCGTAATACAAGTCTCGAACTTACTTTGGGGCTAGCTCAATCAGTGTAATTTGTCCCTATATATTTATTTATTAGATAAAAAGGTACTAAAAGGCCTCTTCATGTTGGCTTTGGCCCCATGAACGCCTTAAAGGACCGGGGTCCCCATGGACCCGTGGCTGAAAAGCGTACCAACATAGTAATATAAATAATAGTTATTGTGACCGCGAAATCTAGAATCATATATGTTTTTTAATTTGCTTGGTAAATAAACTTGCCATGGTACCATCACAAGTTTCTCCCATATTTTGGCAGAAAATGCGGTAGTCTTAAAACTGCGTACGAACATTTCAAGTTGATGGATGTCTCAACTAGACGTCAGGTAAGGAGGAAGCCCCATCCATCACCAACCATTACCTGCCTAATTGAACGCTGACAGTGCCCTTAATAGTAGGGGGATTTTTTTCATTTTGTTTATTGTTTTGTTATCGTGGGGAAAATGTTTAGCTAATATTGTGACAGAAAATTTTCTGAATATGGCGACGCCCGCCGGAAGGCACTTTATATTTTTTTGTTTTAGACCTCGCTTACTATGAGAATTGGGTATTTTCCTAAGCCAAAAATAAATTATTTTGTACTGATAACAAAATAAAGTCACTTGTCTTTGAACATATCCATTTTAACGTGATTTTAAATTTATTATTGCAGAAAAACTGACAATAAGAGCGCTATTTGACCCCAAAAAACTATAACGTCACCTGCCTGTATTTCATACAAAATCCCATAGAAACTGTTTATTTTGACGTTTAGAAAAAAGTATCTGCTTTGAATAGTTGGAAAATAGCGTAGGTATTTAAACGTTTCTGACAAGTGGATTCATAACAGTTTATGATTTTAGAATTTTGCGATTATAACAGTTATTCTGCAATAATAAATCTTAAATCACATTAAAAAATTGATATGTTCATGACAAGTAAGTAAGTATTTTGTGACGTTATATTTTCTTGACAGTACGTAATAATTTACTTTTGATGCAGGAAAGTACCCGATGTGGGGTCTACATTCAAACATAGCATTGTAAGATAAAGCTATAAATAAGATATTTATTGTTTTACTAGCTGTGCCCGTGGGCTTCGCTCCCCGTAGGAATTTCGGAAGAAAAACCATCCTATGTCCTTCCCTGGGTATCAAAATATATCCACATCAAATTTGAACTAAATAGGTTCAGTGGTTGAAGCATGAAGTGGTAACAAACAAAGATACAAACTCACTTTCGCATTTATAATATTAGTAGGATACATCTATTATATTTTAAAGCGCTGAGTATTTTGCATAAATCAAGTCAAACTCCATCAGAGATGAAAGCCGTATAATGTAGCACTCAGTTACGTAGCTCATGAGCAATCTGAGTAATTGTGGTTTATATTATGTGGTGCATTACTGAGAGGAACGCTGAGGATATACATGGTATTCTGACGTAGTAGTTAGGGAATTACTGAATATCACAGGCAATCTAACCACCATATATTTAATGCTAGCTGCGCCCCGCGGTGTTACCTGCGGAAACGTATCCCATGTGTTAATCCAGGGTGTCAGATTCCTGCATACCAAATTTTTATTGGTCCAGCTGTTTGCGCGTGAAGAAGTAACAAATACATACACACACACACACAGTGTGCTATAATATCGGCCTCTTCCAATGATTCTTATAATATTTTAAAACTAAAAACCGAGTTCAGCCCCAAAATACACAACCAAGTTTGATAAAATTTCTATGGGACCACCTGGCAAGTATAATACCCTTCCAAATAAACAAAGGATTTTCAAATCGGTCCAGGCATCTTCAAATAATCGGTGGACATACGTAAAAAAAAAGATCGCGTCAAATGGGTAAACTCCTTCTCTTTGGAAGTCGGATAAAAATTACTAATATTTGCATTATGCGTTTTATTTATCATACCACGAATTTCTAGAGAGAGAGAGAGACAGACAGAGAAACACGCGCACACCGCACGGCTTACAACTATAGCAAAAAGTGTCGTTACAACTTTTGGTCTTAATTGTTTCCGTCTAGCCTCCTTTCGCAACGCGCGATAAGGAACTACGTTCCAAAATGCGTCACTAGGTATAATATTTTATACTTCTACTTCTTATCGAGTCTTACTTCTTCTTCTTTTTATTCTTCTACTAACGTACATAAATGTTTATCATATATATTTTTAAAATAAAAACTTTTGCGTTCCTTTATCTTTAGGTCTTTTTGTCTCCACTGCAGGAGCACGACCCTTGCCATAGCCATACTTTGCCAGAGCATCAGGAGGATTTGGCCTACACTCTACTCGCTGGCCAGACGGATTGGATAGATCTTATTGATGTTTGTAAGCGTATTTCCTATTATTTCGTTCCTACTCTGTTCCTACTATCACTACGTATTACGTTCACAGCATTAACTCAACGATTAAAATCACAAACTCAATATTTCGGTTTAAGAAATAAATTTATGTTTAAAATCAATCGAATTTTAGAATCGCGTGTACAAATTGAAAAGCGAAATCACTCGAAATATCAACCGATTTATTACAGAGACACGCTATTAATTTTGCTAAATCGATGTTGATAATTCATCAAATGGAATGCGATTGCCGTTCGGCGAATGCATGATGGGCTAATGGAAGATTTTATAACCTATATATTTTAATGGAAAATATATCATTCTGGTTAAACGCCATGTGCTTTCCGACAGAGTAGAATAGGACAACTCCAAGTCTTCCCGTGGATGTTGTAGAAGGCGACTTAGGAAACGCAAGCTAAACAAAACTTATAAACAATGAGACCTCTTCAACACCGAGAGTGTAGGTCGAGTCCTCTGCAGTGGCGGATTTACCAAAAGGCTGAGTAGGCTAAAGCCTAGGGCGGCACATTTTGAGGGGCGGCAAATTTTGGGTCAATTGCATCCCACTCCCCCTACTTTTTTTCTGAAAAAAGTAGGGGGCCTGTAGAATGGTGCTTTTGAAAGTTTCGCCATGTCTGTCTGTCTGTCTGTCTGTCTGTCCACGGTCCTACAGAGAAACTATAAGTACTAGAAAGCTGTAATTTGGCATGAATATGTATATTAATTATGGCGAAAAAGTCGTAAAATAAAATATGGAAAAAAAAATTTTTCATGGTAGTTGCCCTACAAGTAAAGACGTAGTCAATATTTTTTTATCCGACAAACTCATTGAGTGGGTTATCGTTGAATAGGTCTTTCAAATTAGGGATCCGTTTCTGAAATATTTGGGTTTAAAGTTCAAAAGTTCGAGTCAAGTGTCCCCCCCCCCCTCTATCTGCTAAACGGTTATATATGGAAACGTGAAAAAAATCACAATTATAGTTTATATAATGTAGTTTGAAGGAAAACTATCAGAGCCAAGTAGGGTATACAAATTAAAAAGTTATAGACAATCAACATATAAAATGTACTTGAAAAAAGAAATGTTCATACAAATTCAATAGATATTCGTTTTTAGGCGTTTTTAGTGGCAAGAACTCAAAGTTGGCATTCGCAACTACGGAACCCTACACTGCGCGTGGCCCGACACAACCAATTATTTTTAACTTGGTTCGTCCCTCTGCTCGGCAAAGTTCTCTCCCATTTCCTTCTATCTGTTTCTGTCTATTGTATTACACACGTAATAAAAACAGTCTGTATGACAAACCACCCAACAAATGTTTTTTAATGTACTAACCTAAAATTGTTAATTGTTGCAGGTATTGAGAGCATGAAATATTAGCCCTTCAAATATCGGCATAGCAGACACAATAGTAAAACAATACATCAGACGCCCGCTCCGGGCGTCCGACATTTAAAGGGTTAATGTGTGATCGCTTGATTTCCTCGTAAGTATTTTTTAACACACTGTTAAAGATAATAAAATGAAACAAAACAAAACGCAATTCCTACGCGAGCAACACCGGAGCGAAACTTAAACAAAATTCAAATTGATTTCTTTTGTTCATACTTATTATTAACGGCTCATAAACCTTTTTTTTTTTGTAATCTTCCTCATTATATCAGTCCTATGAATTACAGTTCTTATATTTACTTCCCAATATCATATAAATAGTTAGCAGATAGGAAAGTCCCTTTTTTTCTACACACCTTGTAACAAATATCGATAAATGACTGGGCTCTACCCACAAAACAACAAAATACATTTATAAGATAAGTACATATGCATATTATCACGCCCGTTTTCCACAATTGTAAGCAGAGACTATGGACCTTTACCTATTTACTTCTATCCTGCCTGACAGACCTCTCTCGCTTCATCTTCAAAAATCACTCTCTTCATGTATGCCCGCCGGTTAAGAGTACTTCTGACCTCTCATATTTTAAGAATGTCTGCAATCTAGTCGCAGTATACTGATATGTTCGTCAAGAACAACCCTGACTCACACCACTACTTAAATTTGATTCGTAGACCCAAATTAAAACCGGCCAAGCTTGAGTTGAACTCGCGCACGAAGTGTTTTGTACTATTATATTTAAAAAATCACGTTTGTTGTATGGGAGCCCCCACTCAAATATTTATTTTATAATGTTTTAGTATCTGTTGTTATAGCGCTAACATTAATACATCATCTGTGAAAATTTCAACTGTTTAGCTATCACGGTTCATGAAATACAGCCTGGTGGCAGACAGGCGGACGGACAGACGGAAAGAGAGTGTTTGCAATAGGGTCGCGTCTTTACCCTTTGGGTGCGGACACTAAAAAGAAGCTTGTGAAGAGTTAGTATCGAGTGACTCTCCAACCCGTCTGGCCAGCGAAGAGAGTGTAAGCCAAAGTCCTCTGGCTGCTCTGGCCAAGTATGGCTCTGGTAGTACAGAGAGGGTCGTGCTCCTGCAGTGAAGACAAAAAAGACCTAATAATGATGGTGATGATGAAGTATCGATGGTCATAAACGCAAAACGTCTATGTAGCAACTCGTCTAAAATGCTCATTGTCTAAATCGCATTTTGTCTTAATAGGAGCAGACGTCAAAAAATCTATTGCCGTTGCCTACAAAAACAAAAAACAAAAACACGAAAACAAATGAAAGTCGTGGCAAGGTCGTGTCCGAATCGCAATGCGATGTGGGCCATACCAAGGCCAGCTCACCAGGCCAGCTTGAGGGCCCTCAGAGAGACGTGTGACACCTCCTACGGCGTTTAAGCTTATTCTGAATGCTTTTGCCCTTGCCTACAATTAGAAAAAAAATGTACAAGGTCAGGTACTTCGTAACGTATACAGGTATAGCGAAAAATCCCTGTGACTTTGCGCGCGCACATCCTAGCCCTGACTCCCCGAAAAATCCTCCCTTCTTTTCTGAACCCCGCTAAAGACACGCCTTTAAATGATAATCTCCACCCAGGCACCAGGCGGAATTGTTCAATAGGTACTTGCTTGTCACACTAGTAAGTAAATGTATATTTTTATCTTGCTTTCCCTAATATCAATAAAAGCCTAACAACAATGGATATTTCATTAAATGTTTTATTTATTTTCTAGTTTATACAATTATTAAAATCTTGTAATCGACAATGGTGGGTACAGAGTGGTTACAAAAAAGACGAGCTAATTATGAAGAGTTTGTATCGAATGGTCTAAAACGCAAATAGTCTATGTAGCAACTAGTGTAAAACGCTCATTGTCTAATTCCCATGTCGTCATAATATAAAGTAGTCTAAAGAAGAATACTATTGCCGTTGCCTACAATTAAAAACAAAACTACACGAAAACAAATAAAACTCGTGGCAAGGTCGTGTCCCAATCGCAATGCGATGTGGGCCATGCCAAGGCCAGCTCACCAGGCCAGCTCGAGGGCCCTCAGAGAGACGTGTGACACCTCCTACGTCGTTTGAGCTTATTCTGAATGCTTTTGCCCTTGCCTACAATTAAAAGATGATTGTACAATGTTAGGTACTTCGTAATGTATACGGAAATGACGAAAAACGTGCAAAAGTGGAACCCTCGTTTGAAATAAAGTGTTTAATAAAATCGAACTAGGTGTGGTTAACGTTTGAAAAAAGTTTTAAGTTAATTTACCTGGCAAATATCAAATAAAATAGTAGCTTTAAATATAAGTAAAAAAACACTTTTAGCAAATCACGATATTATTATATTATAATTTAAAACTAACTAATTAACTTAAAACTTTTTTCAAACGTTTACCACCTAGTTCGATTTTATTAAACACCTTTATTTCAAACGAGGGTTCCACTTCTGCATGGTTTACCTTTACGTTACTAAGTACCTTACCTTGTACAGTTTCCTTTTAATTGTAGGCAAGGACACTTTGTTACTGACATATGAATGTGGCTAGTGTATATTAGTACTAACTTTTATCCAAATAATGAAAGTTTTATGCTGGTTAGTTCAGTATAAGCATGATGAGGGCGCAGGTGTTGCCAACCTACTCGTAATTAAACTAGTGTAAAATAAACCGTCAAAGTTTTAATATAACTTGTGGAAATTATGATATCAAATAATAACAATTTAAACTTTATTTTAGTCTCATGTACAGTCGGCATCGGAGATACCTGACCCCTCTTCAAGTTTCAATTCAGTTTCAATTCAAGATAAAGATAGAGGAGGGGTCAGGTATGTATGATGCTGACTGTACGTTACAGTACATAGTTAATATCGTACCTAATTATAAAAGTTTTATTGTTATGATACTCAAGCACGCTTCTACCGCTGAAGGGATGCCCTGGCTTGAAATATCTATCCTGAAAAAAGTATACTGGCTCATATTCATTGGTCGTTAACTCAGTCGATATATATTATGCGGAGACTCCGACGTACATTATGCGGAGACTCCCCGTATACAGGGTAGCGACCAATGAAAGCCACATGTCGATACAGTGGTCGCTACGCCGCCGTCTACGCCCGTTCGCTGTGTATTTGTTATAGACCAAGTGATAAATTGGGTCATTTTTAACACATCATCAGGTCTTTTTGTCTCCACTGCAGGAGCATGACCCTCTCTGTACTACCAGAGCCATATTTGGCCAGAGCAGCTAGAGGACTTGGCCTACACTCTCCTCGCTGGCCAGACGGGTTGGAAAAGTCTCAATGATATAAGCTTTTTTTAGCTTGTATTTCCGTGATACTACGTCATAGACATCACCACCTATCACGTAGATCGAAACAGATTCAATGGGTTTCATTAGTACCGTCGTGCTCTCTATAATGGGGATGCAAAAGTATATAAATTTAAATTACCTAAGGGTACCATTACTTCTGCTCTCAGCTCTGTAGATAAATATGATAAATTGTCATTAAGCGGGCAAGTTTTAATGCAATTAAAAACTCATTGTAAGTGCCCTTTGAGTTCAAACAATGAAAAACCAGATGGAGTTGCGCAAACTTCCAAACTAAAAAGCTTGACACCGAGAATTATTAACGAAATAAGTTTTGAAGTTTATAACGAATTGTGATTAACCCAAAATGTTGGTACAGAAATATTTATATAACTCGAATCCTTGAACTGAAGATGTTAAATAAGGTTTAATTTCGAGAAGCAAGGTTTGTTCTTAAATCTTTAAAAAACTATTTACTAGTCGATAAATTTACTCTTTAAAAGGTAAAGTACAGGTTCGAAAGTTCATCGTCGTGGTTGGTTCAGACCAATCTTGGGGTTGCAATGGATAAGTGCTTCGGAAGGCACGTAAAGCCGTTTGTCCCGGTTATCATCATAGTCGTTGTAGGGTAGTCTCCAAGCTGTGTTAGATGCCTTTCGGCTGCTTGAAAATTCGGCCACAAGAGTTGGCCACTTACAAATTAGGTAAGAAAATAAATAGACAATGTGGTATATAACTGACTCTTACTGTTAGGTTTATTGGGACAAAATTTCCCAGTGATACTCAAGTACTATCGGGACTAGCCCGTTCTTACGTAATTAATTTATTGCCATCTAGCTTTCTCCTGGGATTCTATGAAAGGTTTCATAAATTTCGCCAAAATATCGTTCCGATCTTGACAGTTTGGCGAAATTTATAAGCATGAGATTCAAGGTTTGAAAGCCGATTTTAGCAGATTACTAAAATATATAAAAAAAACATAGGTAAATCATTCTTATAACCAGAGCTGGTATGCTGCTACAATAACTAACGTTTAATAGTAGTTTTAGATTATAATCAAATGCAAAATTAAACTTAAAGGCTGCCTAAATTTTTCAGGGTCCATTGCTGCCTCCATTTATAATAAATTATTTGAAAAGAAACAGAGATATCATCTCAAATTTGGTGTTGATCAAGATCTAGATAACCCTTCAAACTATTTTATGAACTACTGTTTATAGTTTAAGTGAGAACGTGAATCTTTTCTGCGCACATTAGCCAAAAGTGGCCTTTTTTCGCAAATGTGCACAGAAAAGCGTGTGTAAATTTTAAATGATGTCTCCGCTTGCTTTATCCCAATTAGATTAGTTTTTCCCGACAGCGGAACGCAGCTGTATCTGTTTCGTGGAGAAAACAGAGTAGGTGTAGGTAGACTAATTTGTAAACTAGTCCCAAACCAAAGCTATAACTACCTATTTATAATAATTATGCGTGCCCCAAGTAATTGAGCTCCAGTTATTAAATATAAATATTTGTAAGTTATTGGTTCACCGATAAATCTATTAATTATGGGCCATAAAAATATGACCTTTGAAATGTCTTCAATATTTATCTTGTCTATGAGTCCATGCATCCGAAGCCAGATGTGACATAATCTGTGGCAATTTTAAATTTAGAACAGCGGTTCGATATTTGAAAAAGCCTAGAGCTCTTCGATGGAACTCCTGGCGTTTAGCCAACCCGCCATAGACAGTATAGGTATCCATCTGACATTCGCATTTAGGTCATAATAATATTTTATCTGTGGTGGCTCGTTGAACGTTCCGTTTCAGCGTTCTCTTCACGCTCTCATCGGATAACTGTAGAATACTAATTTCATTTCTGTACAATTAGTGTTATAACAGAAATTATGTTTTTGTCGTGATGTCATTAAACTCTTGTTGTTTTATTTGTAACCAGTATGAAATTTAGTAAAACACAAATGATTTATTTACTGTTAAGAACACATTTAACGGCCTATAGTCACAAAGGCCCATATTCTCTCGTTTATATTACATTATACATTAAAAGAGTTAAATTGATAATTAAGTAACATCCAATTAATTAAACTAAATATAAAATCTATACATATAATAAAACAGTAAAAAAAGTGTGTCTGTACATTAAATATATTTCCAAAAAAAAAATTGGGGACGATGGAGACGTAGTAATAGAGTAAGAATTTTAAAAAAAATGTCTGTCTGTTTGTCTGTTTGTCTGTTTGTCTGTTTGTCTGTATGTCTGTTTGTCTGTTTGTACACGCTAATCTCCGGAAATACTGGACGGATTCGAATGAAACTTTTTTTGTTATATAGCTATTAAGCCTGGGCAACATATAGGGTATAAATAATTTTGGAAAATGGAACGCCTGATGCAGAACCATAATGGTCCAGCTAAACTATAAGAGATATAAAAATGCCGCCTTAGTAAAAGTTGTTCAGCCTGATGAGCATTTTCCAGAGATATATAAAGTCCACGCGAACGAAGTCGCGGGCTTCGGCTAGTATATAATAAAATATACTTGTCAATGTTTTCATTTAAGAATGTATTTACTTTGACCTATTTGGCGAATATTTTCTATGAAATTATATGTCTACTTACAAAGAAGTACCTAAGTAATAACCTTTATACTATTAAAAAAGAAGGACAATAAGCAGTTACTAAAAAGTCAAATGTAGAAGTGTAGACTGTAGGTATATCTTAGCCGATGGGGCAAAAAGGTTCTCGAATGGAGACCGCGTACTAGCAAGCGAAAGATAAGATACAAGGTGGTCAGACGACCTGACCAAGGTCGCTGCAAAACGCTGGATGCTGGCCGCTCTTGGTCGGTCATTTTAGAAATATTTGGGAGAGGCTAAAATGTTGATGATGAGATTTGAATAAGTTTCCCTTATTCAAATATCAGTTAATGTGATTTTCCTTCAGTGTCAGTCTATACCCAAGCTCGCATAGTTCAGTAGTTGGTCCGGGCGTGAATTATGCATAGGGTGAAAGCTTAATGTTACTCCCATAGACATGCTCTGAAAGTTTTGATGTATGGCCCCAAACATGTCAGTCAAGCTCAAGCTTTGTTGGTCTAGTGTTACAACTAGAGTAATTTTATTATTATTGTCTGTTTGTTTATAAAGCTTTATTGTACACTAGCCGAAGCTCTTGACTTCGTTCGCGTAGACTTTGTGAAAATTCCTCTCAGGCAGAAAATCTTTTGCTAAGGCGTCATTTTTAGGGTTCCGTAGCCAAATGGCAAAAACGGAACCCTTATAGATTCGTCATGTCTGTCTGTCTGTCTGTCCGTCCGTATGTCACAGCCACTTTTTTCCGAAACTATAAGACCTATACTATTGAAACTTGGTAAGTAGATGTATTATGTGAACCGCATTAAGGTTTTGACACAAAAATAGAAAAAAAACAATAAATTTTGGGGGTTCCCCATACTTAGAACTGAAACTCAAAAAAATATTTTTCATTAAACCCATACGTGTGGGGTATCTATGGATAGGTCTTCAGAAATGATATTGAGGTTTCTAATATCATTTTATTCTAAACCGAATACTTTGCGCGAGAGACACTCCCAAAGTGGAAAAAAGTGTGTCCCCCCCCCCCCCGTAACTTCTAAAATAAGAGAATGATAAAACTAAAAAAAATATATGATGTTCATTACCATGACAACTACCAGCGAAAATTGGTTTGAACAAGATCTAGTAAGTAGTTTTTTTTTAATATGTCATAAACTGCAATTTACCTTTAATTGAATCAACTCAAATATAAAAATTAAAAAAAAAAATACTACTACGGAACCCTTCATGGGCGAGTCCGACTCGCACTTGGCCGCTTATTCAATTTCTTATAGTTAGGCTGGAAGAGTATGGTTTTGTATCCATTTTCAAAAATGAATTATACAATACATACATACATAATATCACGTCTTTATCCCTAATGGGGCAGACAGAGCATTTTGGGTCTTGCGGTTCTATGCAGAGCCCAGGGCCGCAAGACCCAAAAGCCACTTTTAGCGTCATGGTGGGCGAGAAGATGGAAAATCAATCAATACAGTGATGGGTTGCTAGCCGCATCGCCTGTTAACATGATATGCATTTTTGCCCATTCCCTCGATCGGCTTTTACGATCTGCGTGGGAAGAAAAGCAGCTGGTACATTCTATGTTTTTTAAGCTATTGCATAGCTTCTATCGCGGGCCTTGAGCGCGGGTACCGAATCCAGAAATTCCGTAACGAAAAAACCTCACGCTCTCCACTCCGCCTACCATGTAGGTTGCCGCTTCGTCTCCGTCGTTCGTTTGCGACGTTGCCGTCCTTCCTTGTTTGCAATAGCTTTACCGCGGCAGTCCCCGAGTGCCACACGTCTTTTTTTTATTTCTCCCAGACTAGCATGGGAGTTTAAAAATGAATTATACCCTATATAAATATTATTTTACACGAACCGGTTAAGAAATGCGACCTGTAGGCGAGAACAGCCGGACAGACTGAAAACAGGACAGCCGGACAATACGGCATTTTTGGCCAATTTCGATACTGAGACGCTTCGCTCGCTTCACTCGCTCGGTCAAGCTGCTTTTTCTGCAACATCTATAATTTTCGATCTTAAAGGGGGAGGGACACAGGTCTGATTCCGGTCCCAAACATAGCTGCAATTTATTTTATTGAAAAAATATTGACACTCCCATCGTTATACAGTATTGGAAGTAGCCTTGTTTGTTAGAAAACATAAACATCTAATTATCCAAATTAAAGAAACACATGACAGGAAAACGCGCCAAAAAATAGGTTAAATTTACCGACATCAAAATGACAACGGTTTCGAAATAGTCCAAAAAAAATCCTGAAAGCATAAAAGCAGAACAATAAACACAATATTCAGATCACGTTTCAAATTACTGTTGATCTTTTCGATTCTTAAATGACAAGTTAAGTACATAAATTATTTTGTTCATCTCATGTCCACGGAAAATCAAATTTGGTATACTTAAAATAAATTCAGACGTGTAAATAATATCTAAATAATAAATATTACTGTTATTATTTTTTGTACACCCAAACTGGGTACATGTTGTATCTTATACATTTAAACTATCAATTCTTGTATATTTATTTATATGCTTATAAATTTATTTCTGTGATCTCGGAAACGGCTCTAACGATTTCACTGAAATTTGGTATATGGGGGTTTTCGGGGGTAATCCATCGATCTAGATTAGTCTTATGTTTGGAAAAATGCATGTTTTCGAGTTTTCATGCGTTTTTCTTTCCACGCAGAATATGGTCGCTAATTTCGTCCTGCCGGCCATTACCCGTGTGGCCCAGCGGTTTGACGCGGACGGCTAGAAAGAATGATACGGGTTCGGATCCCGCTCGGTGACTAACTTTTGATTTTTTTATATGTTCAAGTTTATACATAATTTTTTAATTTTTATAATTTTTAGAATAGTTGAAAAATTTTTAGTTAATGTTTGAGATATAACCGAGCAAAGCTCGGTCGCCCCGGTACTTATCAACTTTATGATTACATGTATGCGAATAAATTACTTAAGAACCAATCAAAATATTACTTAATTGGTTGCTCCTCCCTCGAAAGGCTTTTACAGAATGTGCGGGAAGATAAGCAGCTGGCACCATAGACACAGTTGTTTTTTTAAATCTATGGCTGGCACATTCATCTTTGTTTATTTTTCCCAGACCATAAATTTCAACAAAAAATAGTTAAACCGTTTATTGATATTTACGAGCTCAAAGTCCCCCTAACTTTGAAACACAAAATTACGTTCCATTACAGTCAAATTAGCACTTAAAAGTTGAAATTTAATTTCACAAAAAGGTAACAACATACCTACTCAGAGTCAGAAATTCCAGATGGCGGCAATTATGGAGTATTAAAGAACGAAATAAAAAGTTGTAATTGGTTTATTGGGAGTACTTTAGTTTACGCCGATTTTTTTGTTACCTCGCAAATTTTGACGTAAATAACCTTAATACCTATGTTGAACCTTTTGCAATGTCTTTTATCATTCATAATCAGCAGGTCTTTTTAGTTTCCACTGCCGGAGCACGACCCTCTCTGTACTATTAGAGCCATTTTTGGTCAGAGCAACCAGAAGATTTGGCCTACACTCAGCGCTGGCCAAACGGGTTGAAAAGGTCTCATTGATGTTTACAAGCTTTGTTTAGCTTGTATTTCCTAAATCGCCTTGTACGACATCCACGGGTATACTTGGAGTGCCATCCGCATAAAATATTAAAGGCCTATCAAACGAGATTTATCATTCAAGGGCTGCCCAACTACAAAACGTCAATCAACCCTTCCTAACCTATGTCCTCCTGATATCTCATCTCCCTAAGCCGGGCGGTCACCATATCTTACCTGCGCATATGAGGCCCAAATTAAAAGATTAAGATGACCATCCCTTGTTCAAATTTAGAGATGAGATCACGCACCAAATTGGATGTGAAAGTCAATCTCAAAACATAAATTGTTATTGCGAGACTATATCAATGCAATATTAGGGAGACATTCTATTTTGTAAAATCACTGATGATCAAATTATATATCCAAATAGTTTTTATTTATTTTTTATATCCTCTAAAGCCATTGAGCATGTCTTAGCACCCGCTATGCTTGCTAAAATGTCATTTTTTAGTCAGCGGGAAACATAAAACTACCTATATATAATAATATAAAACAACCTCAGATTTCACATTTAGCACCTTTACCTTCGGCTCGGGTGGTTAGTTCCTGTGATTTGAAACTTTTTTTAATTCACAAACATCGGCGTAAAATCTGCAAGTTTTAACCCTCGACAAAAAAGAGGGGTGTTTTAAGTTTGACGTTAATATCTGATATGTCTGATGAGACCGCTTTCGATACGGTATTTTTACGTGCAAGCAATGAAAATCGGTTCAGCCATTTAAAAGCTATTGGTGGTTAACGATTGAGAATATGTAGTTCCGCCACTCATCACTAGATATTTTTTAATTTGCCTAGAAAATAAACTAGTTCGTTTTCCAATAACAAATGTGACTAGTTTTCACAGCCTACATCCGTACAACATGAACAACAATTTGCCTACCCAAACGTACAGACCTACCTACGTTTCTATTTATTAAATTTGGTCCCAAAACTTCGCCGGTCGGATTATTTGGCACTATTCGACGATACGACGTGATTTAATTTGTAGCTATACTTATTTGCCTTGACCCGACGATTACGATAATTGGATTCCTATCCGGATTATCCTTATTGTATTTGATGAATGACAGGTTGTATATCCTCTTCCAATATGTTAGGGTTCCGCACCCAAAGGGTAAAAACGGGACCCTATTACTAAGACTCTACTGGCCGTCTGTCTGTCAACTGGCTGTATCACATGAACCGTGAGAGCTAAAGAGTTAAAATTCACAGATGATGTGTTACTGTGGTCGCTATAACAAGAGATACTAAAAATAAAATAAAGTTAAATATTAAAGGGCGTCGCTATACAAAAAACGTGTTTCTTTTAGCGTTTTTAAATCGATCTTATCTATCTGTGGGTCAATTGATCCGGGCAGGAACTTCAGCTTCGAGGAAGAGGTCTCTTGACCAACCGACTCGGCTGGGTAGCGTTCGAGAAGCTACGCAGTTTGTCCACTTTACATCAGTCTTTTTGAATTGGGAGAGGCCGATGATGACGATGATAACGATGAACCCGACCTTAATAATGGCATTAACTAGATACTTGAAAGTATTTTGAACCGAAAGTACTCGAGAATGAAAGAACTACCTCCGTACGGAATTCTTTATGTACAAGTCCGACTCGCTCTTAAGATCCCCTTCCATTTTGTGAACTGACACAAAGACAACGTATGAACCTTAAGGCATGTGTAAGCGACCGATGAAGTCGCTTTTATTCGTAAACATCGCCGGTTTTATAATGTACAATATGAATTTCATATTTCAAAACATGAACCGTACCTACCTATATATGAAAACAAGCAAGAAACAAATTTAATCGTGGAGCAAAAAAAAGTAATTGGTCTAATCAAACTGGTCAAAACAGTAATAAATTCATTCCATTACGTTAAAACTTAACTGAGAGTCGAAAGCATTTCATATTTCACCAAGTTGTGACGTCCAAGTCAACATTTTAAACGTTTGTACCTTAATTGTGGGGTGCGGTCTTTGATATCCAAGTCTGAAGATGTAACAACACCAACATTTAATTACATCTCGACAAATGTGTGTATTTGCTATAGACAAATACTTGATAATGCCTAATTTATTTATAATATGATTAGAGTTTACAAAATTTTGGTCAAAAATAATCGCGATTTACAGCAGTCACATTACGGTTACTTCAGATCGGCAATAAAAATAATAAATTGATTTACGTCTATATGTCTATATCAAAGAGTGTTATTACCACCAAATGTTCATGATAGTAAAGTTTTTTTTAATTTCGTTTTTGGTCTATCAGATTGAGGTGGTATACTCGACCTTCAAAGGGAAGATCTTTCCGCCAGGCATGGTGTTGCGCCTGGGAAATAACACTGAAAAAAAAACGCATTTTCACTGTATTGATCGCCAGAAGGGCTTTGTCATATTACTATTGTCTTTTCAATCCTTTTATATTAATTAATTAATATAATGGTTGATATTGAAAAAAGTTTAGAAACTGATACTTGTAAGCTTAGATTTTTTATGAATGCAACATCTTTAAATAATATAACATCGTCGTCTACGGCAAGAAAATTTCCGCAATTATTCAAATTCTGTTTTGGGTACGTGGCTTAGCTGTTTTCTTGTTTCCGAGATTAAGAGGTATCGAAACTTGCCCTGAATTAATTATTACCTGTTTGTAAACATTATTCTTGATCATGTTAATTTAATCTTAATATTTGGCTCATGAATCTCTTGATAAACGTGTTAGATAAAGTTTGTGTAAATAAATGAAAGAAAATCGACAATGTCAATTAAATAAAACATAGCCTTGAACTAAATAATAATTTATTAATTAAAAATCGCACCTATACGTATACAGAAGGTTGTAATTCACAACCAAGAATTAGAAAAAGAGACAGTTATCTTCTCGTATCTAGACCGTGGTTATGTAGATGAATTTTCAGATTGACGTTCATTCCCTAAATCGAGTTCTACATGAGAAGAAAAACATACATAACTATGCTTTGTCTTAATTAAATATCATTAAAGTCTAATTTGTTTTAACATAGAAATAGGACGTCACTATTGTACGATTAACGTATCATTTTATGGAGTTACCGCCCGGTACATTCTATTCTTTCTTCAGGAGTACTTACTAGGATGGTGCAGCAACCCAAAGTGAGTTTTGACCTCCGATAATATTTTTTTCCACTCCGATCTATTCTGTGCCACCTGCTGCCAGTCTTCGGCTTTTATTTCTAGCAGGTCCTTTTTGTCTTGATCTATCCATCTGTATCTGGGCCGCCCAACAGGCCGTTTACCGCTTATCCTCCCAGCATACGCTCTCTTCACTGCACGGCCGTCTTCCATCCTTTCTAGGTGTCCCAGCCAGCGAAGTCTATGTGCTTTCGTCTCGCCGATGATGTTAGGCTCCGCCACCATCTCCTCCAGCTCCCTATTTTTTCTTCTTCTCCATTCCCCATCTTCTGCCTGTGTTGGTCCCAGAATTTTGCGCCAGATTTTTCTTTCCGCTACCAATAATTTGTTTTCCTCTTTTAGTGTCAGTGTCCAAGTCTCACAGCCATACATTAGAATAGGTCTTATAACCGTCTTGTACATAGATCTACCACAAATTCTATGTCTGTGGTCTTGTATATGCGGATTTTTGTGCGTTTGCTGAGGAGCTTAGACACCAACACCTTATGTAAAGCGGCACTACACCGGAGCGCGCTTTGTACTCGGGTGTCTATTTCCTGTTCCCTGTTATTGGTGTCTGTTAAAATGCATCCCAGGTACTTGAACCTATATACACAACCCTTATACACAACGTCTCCAGCTTTGAGCGGGATTCTTGGTGCGCGAATCTTTTGATATCTGCGTATATGCATATATTCTGTTTTCTGTTTATTAATTCCAAGACCGACTCTATTTGCCTCATCTTCCAATTTTTTAACTGCCTCCATCACCATTTCTTTTCCTTCCCCAAGCAAGGCCAGATCGTCCGCATATCCTATAACCATATGCTGTCCGTTAAGTTGTACACCACCAGTAAGTGATAAAACGTG
The DNA here is from genome assembly GCA_963555685.1 of Acrobasis consociella. Lineage (NCBI taxonomy): Eukaryota > Metazoa > Arthropoda > Insecta > Lepidoptera > Pyralidae > Acrobasis > Acrobasis consociella. Next base: position 6,192,327 of record OY743118.1, read on the forward strand.
TCTCATCACATGTTCTAGCGCCAAGTTAGATAGCATAGATTGATTGCCAGTGTGGCTTTAGACGCAACCGTAGCACGATTGACCAAATTTTCTTGCTTTAAACAGCTTATGGAAAAAAAGTGGGAGTATGCGCAAAATATTCATGCTTTATTTGTAGATTTTGCAAAAGCATATGATAGTATTGATCGTAGTACTCTCTTCAAAATTCTTAAAAACTTTGGTATTCCCACCAAACTTGTTATATGTTATAATATGATTGCCACGCAAGAAAATAGAATGGTGGTAAGGATGGGATCCGAAGTAACAGAGGAATTCAAAGTGCTGACTGGTTTAAAGCAAGGGGATGCATTGTCACCTATGCTATTTAACTTTCTTCAGGAGTGGCATTAAGAAATAAAAACTAAACTACCTTCTAAGTAAGTATTGATAGGAAGATTACCTAGGTTGACGCGAGGACGGCGCTACACTAGTTCTACACAATCAACACGCGCCCCTCCCTAGCGCGGACACTGTCAGAAAATTTTCCCTGAAAAAGTTAATAAATAAGTTTAAATTGTCCAAGAACGATGTTTGTTATGCTTAATAGTATTTTTTTTATAAAGTTATGGTATATCGCTGGGCAAACGTCTCTTTCTTTATCTTCTTTCTGTGGATCATTTAACTAGTACCTACCATTGCGTTTTTGTTTCATGGAACAAGTGCAACTCATTTGTCCCACTAGTTCCATTGAACATAATAATGAAACTTTTGTTCCAACAAAAAACTGATATTACATTATTTAAAAATAAATTAAAAACAATCAACATAAACGTTGTGCATAAAAGTTTAATTAATTACTAGATATAGAACAAAAAGTTTTTTTTTATTTTTTTTTTTTTGTATAAGCTTTTATTGTTAGGCCAAATACTTACTAACACAAATGACATAAGCTCAAACTCGATGGAGTTTCGTCGTTTTATTACTGAGTTTCATCGAACACCTTCCGTCTTTGTAACAGACTCTAGTCATCGCATCGTCTTTCATAAAGTGCTCGTCAAGACAAATCAAACGAGTCCTACTCATGTTATGTTGTTTTATAATTTAGTTTCGTCGAATATGTCCCGGCTCCATCATCAGAACAGCTTATTAACCACATTATATTGTATTGTCATGCAACTTAAACAAGTAAACAAAATTTCAGCTAAAACGGTTGAGGATAATTTATTGAAAATTGAGTTGCAAAATTTAACCTAAACAAACATTCATACATACATTGCAAGTTAAATAAAAGCTTGTAAAAACACAATGGTAATCTCTCTCTGTCTAATGTCACTTTGATGAATTTCAGCGTGTTTCGTTCGTAGGTCGGCAATGACACTACCTGAATTACAAAAAAAATCAAATTCCTCTCCAAAAATGCATTCATACATACAAGATACATTTCATACATTGCAAGTTAAATAAAAGCTTGTAATAATAAAAACACAATGGTGCTATGAGGAATCACTCCCTGTCTATTGTCACTTTGATGAATTTCAGCGTATTTCGTTCGTGGGTCAGCAATGACGCTTCAAAAATTACAAAAAACTAATTCCTCTCCGAAAATACCCAAAGATCATTTACAACGGAGGGCTAGAAACGCCGTCATCTGCGGAGAGCCCTCGCGCTATTTCCGAGGTACCTGTGACCCCATTCCGAGCACTTTGACGATTGACTTCGCCCGCGCTTGAGGATTCTTGCGGCTGTAAAGCGGGAGTTTCGGAATTACGATGATAATATGGAAACGTTAAAAAACTTGATTTGCTTAATCTTAGTTTGTGTGTATCTCCAAAAAATTTAAAAACTAAAAGCAACAAGTAACGTAGTCTTCTTACAGAATTGCGCTTGAGGGTTTTGGCGGCTGCAAAGCGGGAGTTTCGGAATTACAATGGTAATAAGGTAACATTAAAAACTAGACTTTTCTCGGTCGTAGTTTGTGTGTCCCCAAAGATTTTTTAAAGATGAAAGGCAACAACTAAAATAGTTTGTTAGTTGTTGCCTTTCAGTAGTGATACTATGGAGAATCTCTCCCTGTCTGTTGTAGCTTTGGTGAGTTTCGTTCGTGGGTCGGCAATGACACTTTAAAAATTGCAAAAAACTAATTCCTCTCCAAAACTACCCAAAGATCATTTACAACGGAGGGCTAGAAATGCCGTCATCTGCGGAGAGCTCTCGCGCTATTTCCGCCGAGGTACCTGTGACCCCATTCCGAGCACTTTGACGATTGACTTTGCCCGCGCTTGAGGGTTCTTGCGGTTGCAAAGCGGGAGTTTCGGAATTACGGTGGTAATATGGAAACGTTAACGACCTTGATTTTGCTTAATCTTAGTTAGTCATTCATCATTATCATAATTTCAGCTGCATAACGTCCACTGCTGGACATAGGCCTCTCCCAAAGATTTTCAAAATGACCGATCTAGAGCGGCTTGCATCCAGCGCCTTCCAGCGACCTTGGTTAGGTTGTCAGATCACCTTGTGGGTGGGTGTCCTACGCTTCGCTTGCCTTTACGTGGTCGCCATTCGAGAACCTTTCTGCCTCATCGGCCATCGGTTCGTCGCGCTATGTGTCCCGCCCACTGTCATTTCAACGAGCTAATCCGCTGGGCTATGTCAGTGACGTTAGTTCTCCTGCGAACTTTCTGATTCGATCACGTAGGGAAACACCGAGCATAGCCCTTTCCATAGCGCGTTGCACGAGCTTGAGCCTTTTTATGAGACCCATAGTAAGGGACCATGTTTCAGAGCCATAAGTCATCACTGGTAACACACATTGGTTGTAAACTTTAGTCTTAAGACACTGAGGTATATTTGATGAGAAGACACTGCGTAGCTTTCCGAACGCTGCCCAGCCGATTAGTTAGTGTGTATCCCCAAAAACAATTCAAAGCTGAAAGGCAGCGACTAGAATAGCTTGTTAACTGCTTCTTCTTAGAGAGTTGCTCTGGAGGGTTCTTGCGGCTGCAAACCGGGAGTTTCGGAATTAGGACGGTAATTTGGAAACGTTATAGAACTTGATTTTGCTTGGTCGTAGTTCGTTTGTGTTAGTAGGCCAAGGTTTTCAAGCTAAAAGGCAACAACTGACATATAGGTAGCTTGTTTTCTGCTTCTAACACTTTTGTAAGACTTTTCGAGCTGTTGTCAATAGTCAGCGATGGTCGATGACCAGTTTCGTGAAATGTGGTAACTGTTGGTTACCAGCGATAGACAGTCCGTGACTGTCGCTAAACAGTTCACGACCGTTGGTGACCGTCGCGCAATAGCTCGCAATAGTTCCTGATAGTTGGCGACCGTCGGCGATAGTCAGTGAAAATCGGCGACCGTCGCGTAACTGTTCACAACACTGATCGCACAAGAACCAAAAGCTTCACTTTATACTCGCATTTATAATACAGAGCTTCTGCCTCCTATGTCTACAAACGTGTGCAAAAAGCTCCATTTTACGTCAACCTTCTTAATTAAATCTGAACACTCTGATGATACTTAATACCCATTTCACAGAGAAGTGATTCAATCAATTAATTAGTCCGGACGTAAAAGTTACAACTCTGTTACAAATAAGTCACTTTGTTGATTTTCGGCCTTTTGATGTTCTGTTTAAATTACACAAAAGGGTTTTAATGCAAACTTGGATCGATGCGCGTAATGATGAAAAATATAAATATGTAGGTATCAATTTTACTGATTCAATGAATTATTATTGGAATTTGGAGGATTATTCATTATTTTCTTCCGATACAATGAGTTCTTGGAAAACATATTTATTTTTTTGGCTCGGGATGCTTCGCGTAAGATTTTTATTGGCAATGTGTAATTCTGAGAGAATATAAGTAGAGTCTTAGAAATAGTCGACAAGATTAGGATAACAACCAATAGGTATGTGGGATGGGCCAAAAATTATAATATAATGAAAGTAATTGATTTAAAATATTCTGATTAGACATATACAAAGCCAAAAGATCACAGAATCAAAATTTATGATAAAAAAATGAACCGTTTCCTATCCCTTTAGGTCTCTTTGGATAACCACTCACAAATATATTATTTTATTTAGTCTGTCAACTAGATTATCCATATTTTTCAGTTTAGCAAAGTAATCAAAATTCACGAAGAAACAGCGCTTCAAAGTTTCGGTGTGGGGGTAATTTACGTCACCGTTGGTTAAAAATCATGACGTCACGCGAAATTTAAATGCACTGTATCTTTGTTACAATGTGCTAATGAGAGAAAAGAAGAATAAAGTACACCCTACTTTTTAATAATCTATCTAAAGAGCCAAAAACATTTTTTTTTAATTTACAATAAATGCGCGCTGAAAATAATATTACTATGATAAAGGCCTTGAAAACAATACCCAGTACCTTCAACAATTTAAACGTCAGTGACACATAAATGTCAGGATTGCGTGTTTCAATACAGATTTATCGTACCTTCCGTATACGTACTATAGTTACGAAACGCCGTTTATTTGTAGTCTGTTTTCATTGATGCGTATCGAAATAATATTCACTCCTTTTAACAGAGCCTAGTGGCAAAAACTAACTTTGGGAATTAAAGGTAGAAAAGGGGTACCAGTATGAAGTCCCCGGCTTGTTGTCTACCCACATTGCCACTACGCGGTTATACATACATTCATACTATCACGTCTTTATCCCTAATGGGGCAGACAGAGCATTTTGGGTCTTGCGGTTCTAGCAGAGCCCAGGGCCGCAAGACCCAAAAGCCACTTTTAGCGTCATGGTGGGCGAGAAGATGGAAAAGCAATCAATACAGTGATGGGTTGCTAGCCGCATCCCCTGTTAACATGATTTGCATTTTGTCCATTCCATCGATCGGCTTTTACGATCTGCGTGGGAAGAGAAGCAGCTGGTACATTCTAAGTTTTTTTATTTCTCCCAGACCAGCATGGGATTGGCACTACGCGGTTATATAGGATTATTTATAAAGGATGCCTAACATTTTAGGAACTTGGATAACTGAGAAAATGCCCTATTTATAGACGAACCTACTCAGAATCCGAATTAAATAAAAACTGGCCACCCAAGAGCCGTTATTTCCCAGATTCTGGCCTAAAACTCAACTGATTGAATAAGATTCTGCCATGGCCTGTCTGAAAGATTCCATCAAGATGCTCTTAACAAGTATTAGATGGATAATTATAGATGGATAGGTTTTCATTTCTCTTAGATTACCAGGCGAGGTAGAAAAAAAATCGATATTCATACATTCTCATTGTTTTAATTTAGGTACACATGCACGTACACGTACATTGTAAATTAGTTTAAGTATAGGTGTTTTGAATACGTAGGATCGTAGGCACTTCAATTCAAATAACATTTTTTCCTGATATTTGACAAATGTCATCAAATCTTTTACCTCCAAAACCGTTGTTTGGGCCGACTTGCTACTCAAAAATAAAGTTATAATAATATTTGCCTTGTTTTTTAGGTAAGTTCAAAATAAACAACAATTTCCAGCAGAAATTGACAAATAACTTTGTTTTTGAGTCCTATTTTAAATTATAATAATATCAAAACGGCCCAACGCCCACTTCTAAGACTTCTTAGAATTTTGAATTGTTTTTCATGAATAATACACAAGTTTCTTTGATATTAATAGAAGTTCGGTTTACGGAATACTCAAAAAAAATACTGTTGAGTTATTTTTAGCGAAAACATTCCTCGTTCACGATAAAGTGTTGGAAATTTCTGTCTCTGTAAGACTTTATTTATTGCAAAGAAATAATAATAATGTTGTAATACAGATACATTGTGCGTCTTTATCCCTGACGGAGCAGACAAAGCCCCTATCTAGGTTTGCGCGTTGGTAGATAGAAACTTTGTATTTACTTCAGAAAGTTGATTTCTGTTTTAAAATCAGGCATTTATGCCAGTACGAAAGTGGCGTAGACCTTTTTCTTCTTCCTTATTAAGTATTTCTCATTTATTTATATAGGTCGGCGCAAAAGGTCTTTTCTTTTTAATTTTCTCTGTCGCGAGGTATCTTTTTCTTCTTCCTTATTATTTCTCATTTATTTATATAGGTTATCGCAATACGTCGTTTTTTTTCCAATTTTCTCTATTGCGAGTCATACTTGCTCTCCTAAGAATTTCATAATTTCTGTGGCAGAAGCCTCCGGGTAGCTTATAATATTAATTCAGTTATAAAATATATCTTGCGCACATTTCTTCTCACTCGAAGACAGTCGACATATTTCCCCTTTCGACACAAATCTAAGCCGAGAAATTCTCAAGAATTTCCAAGCTTTTTAAGAATTTTAAACCCAAGTCCGAGTCCACTTAAATGCCGGCTTGGTGCCAAGATTGTAAAACTAGATAGAAGGTCTGGCGTCTGACAACCGAGATATTGAGAATTGTATAAATTGAAATGGAAAAGGAAAATATTTACTGATTTAATTAAGATGAAGACTTCAGGAAATAAAAAACCTAGAAGATACTGCTTCTTTTTTTGATATATTCAGATAGTAAAATGAACTCTGCTAGATCGCAGGCTGAGCCAATGAGCAATTCTTTTTTTTTTTTGTTGGAGGCCCATTCCTAACTGCATGTGACTTGATTGAAACTAACTTACCGAGTTTCATGCAGATTGTAAGAACATAGTTTTTTTAGGGTCGCGGAATCAGAATCTAAATATTATTTTGGAATCCAAGATGAAGTCTGGAAATGAATTTCTGATTTTTTTTATTACAAAATATAAATTTTATGTATAGTGTTCATAAAGCTTCCAATATCGTTCCCACTGGGTGTACCTCGACATCTCCTTGTTTTTTTTTATCCATACTAGTATTGAAGACATTTGGGTGAAGTTTTATTAATAGATAAAGTATCTTGTAACATAGCCGACCCGTCTAACTTCGCTCGGTGAATTTCCGTCCCATTGCTCTCAAAAATCGAAAGAACAGAAGTATTAATATTAAATTTTCTGTAATACCTAGCCTATTTTATACAATTGCATTCCTCCTGTTTTTAATTCCATTCCAAATATTTAAAACTTATTCCGTTTTGCCATGTATAACGATTTTCTTTTTTTATTTCATAGCTCTAATAATATAAAATGGAAATGGTAGAATTTTAAACCACTTTAAGCTTCATCTACTAGTGATTTTACGGTAACTAAACTAAAAAGCAACATTTCGAAAGGTTGTTCTGTTTGTTCTAAACACTTTTTATTTTTCGCTATTACCCTGAAAAATGTTTACCGAGCTGCCTAATCGAACCTTTTACAATAGGGTCGGCGCCTGTACATCGCCATCGGTGTAAATCGATACTTAAGGTTTTTACAGACTAGCGACTGTTCGTGACAATAGTCGGCGACAGTAGGCGATCGTCGCGCCATAGTTCGCGATCGTTGGCTACCGTAAGCGACCGTCGCGCTGTAGTTCACGATACTATACCCACTACCCGTACGAATATTTGTGTCAAAATATTCGTATCGCTTTTGTCTACGCTCTGTATGCAAACATAAAAATTCCTTTTACGGTACGATAAATAAATAAATAGGGACAAATTACACTAGAGCTAGCCCCAAAGTAAGTTCGAGACTTGTGTTACGGGATGCTAACGCAACGATACTATATTTTATAACAAATACACATATAGATATCCAAGACCCATGACTAAGGCCAAATAGACAATAGAGGCGATGTTATTTATATAAAAAAAACGTGCTAAGGACCGTGCCATTTGTTTCCCTAACACCTAATTAGGCACAAAAAGATTATTCTTATGCCCTTAGATGTAAGTATGGTCCCTGAAAGTGTTAAAAACTATCTGAAAATTTTCAAACGATACTAAAAATTGTTTACAAAATTGCCTAATCGAAAGGCCCCATAATAGGGTCGCCCTTTCCGTCGTTTCGATACTTACCGACTGTTTACCGTTCGCCGAAAACGTTTATTTAATGTCAATTTTATGCGACACTCTTTTTCGTGTTTTTGTTGACTGTATTTTTTGTCGATCGGTGTTTTGTATCGTTTATTCGCTGTAAAATACAATTTTAATACTGTTTGAGTTGGTATGTTTGATGACTAGACCTGTATGGAATAGCTAAAAACATATACACGTAAAAGTCATTTGCATTTGTGTTTTACTTACAGTAATCTAGAAGGGTTGTTTCTCTGTCTATTGCCAAGAGACATCAGAAAGTATTCAGTAATTATTCCAATTTTGTATTAACAAAAGGTACTAATTCAAAAGTTATTAATGATGGTAGATATTTTATTTCCTGACAGGCCCAACATATTTAGCAAAGTTTTGACGGATTAATTCATCATCGCTCAAGCGTTCCCAGCAGTTTCTAGGAGATTTTTACGGGTATTAAGGCTTTTTCATTCCCTTGATTAGAATGAATGATTGCGCACTTGGGAGTAATAAATATTGCGTGTAGAATAAAAATTTACAGCTGGTTCTTTTGGCTCATAGCTCTCGACTTTGTACAAGCTTTTAGACGTTAGTAAGTTGACTGTTTTATTGAATTTACTACCTTTACGATTGAGCAATACAATTTTTATAGAAATACTATAACAAATAAGTTGAACGTAAATCAATACTGATTGTTCGTCACATGATTAATGTTACCGAAGCCGCGGTCTTGTGTAAATCAATCAGTGACGTCACCGGTCGCCGGGTGGCCAGCTTACATTTGCCAGACCATTAATTAGGACATGAAGTTACAAAGTTGCTAAGTCTCCTTGAAGTAAGGCCTTCACCTAGGTATTGGCTTTCTTTTAGTATATATATTTCTTATAATCTCCCATGCTGGTCTGGGAGAAATAAAAAAACTTAGAATGTACCAGCTGCTTCTCTTGCCACGCAGATCGTAAAAGCCGATCGAGGGAATGGGCAAAAATGCGAATCATGTTAACAGGCGATGCGGCTAGCAACCCTTCACTGTATTGATTGTTTTTCCATCTTCTCGCCCACCATGACGCTAAAAGTGGCTTTTGGGTCTTGCGGCCCTGGGCTCTGCATAGAATCGCAAGACCCAAAATGATCTGTCTGCCCCATTAGGGATAAAGACGTGATAGTATGTATGTATGTTTGTATTTCTTATAATATATTGTGTAACATCGATGATAATTTGATAGTTATTTCTATTAACGACTTCTGTGGCCTAGTGGTTATCATGACACGCTGTCACACCGGTGGTCCTGGGTTTGATCCCCGGTCAGGTCAAGATGGAAAATGATCTTTTTCAGATTGAAATGGGTCATCGACGTCTATCTCTCTTAGCATTTTATAACGCAAACTAACTTTAGTCCTCAGTTCAAATGCAGTTAATAAGATTCTTGGTCTATGGTTTAATCTAGTATTTACCCTAACGAAGTTGACAGTAATAAAAGAGAAGGTGACATATTGCAGTAGATCTTCTTGTTTTGGGAGGGTAATTTATACGATTTTTATACAACAAAGTAGTAGTGAAATATTCTTTAATCTTTTTTTTAAATGTAAACAGAGAATTCATAAAATAAAAGTTGTACAAAGGCACTTAACCACAGAATTAATATAAGTATTACATACAGAACGGAAACTCGCACCGTCCCCCGCAATCTGGTGTCCCCGCAACCCTTCCCCCGTTATTGTGAGGTGTAAGCGGCAGTAAAACAGGGTTATTGGTAGTCGCACGTTGACATTACGCGAGTCACTTAGGATTATTGAATTATAATGGTGAGAAACTGCGCACATTATCATTGTTTATCCACGGAAAACAATAAAAAACGAAAATATTATAGATTTCCGAGTGATAAAAACAGGTAAGCAAAGCAACAAATTCTGTGGTGGCGACCCTGATTGTTTAACTCACACATTTCACGTGTGCACGGACGGATTGTTTCGTTTGTAGTAGTACTAGGTATATATGCTGCTCCGTTTGTATGAAGTGCCATACCTGTGACTTAACTTAAAAGAGATCTCTTCCAGTAGTTCTTCTTTATTTGTATCTTATTGAGAATCACGTACCCTGATCAACTCTCTGCAACACTCGGGTTTGAGGTGTCGTTACTCATCACAAGCTGCCTTGTCTGAAGCAAAAAGACATCCACCAACTATGTCCATTTCTTATTCGTCATATTCAACTTCTTTTTTTCGCGTTTTCAACAATCATCATCAGGTCTTTTTGTCTCCATTTCAGGAGCACGACCGTCTCTATACTACCAGAGCCATACTTGGCCAGAGCAGCCAGAGGACTTGACCTACACTCTCCTCGCTGGCTAGACGGGTTGGAGAGGTCTCATCGATGTTTATAAGCTTTGTTTAGCTTGTATTTCCTTAGTCGCCTGCTACGACATCTACGAGAGGACTAGGAGTGGCCCTAAAGAGTCCTTAAAAAGATTAAAATTAAAACCAATAAGTAGCCAAGTTACCCCTCATTCTCATGGTAAAGAATAAATAAAATAAATAAAATACATTTATTTTAGGTAACTTTGACCCATATACAATTTAAAAATGATGATATAGATGTCAGTCGCTCGATAATAAATTAATTTACATATATAAAAATACAATATAAAAAGTAAAGTGTATACAATTATTAAATCAGCAAAGCTTAAACCATTTCAAACAATATTTTGCCGACTTTACATTTCCTCACTTAAGGGTCATTGTAACCTCAGTTTCTAAATTCTTAATATTAGCCGAGGTTCTTGAGAATCCTGAATCTCTTTTATTTATGTTACAACCTCACCGCTGGGGTTTACTTTGGGTAACTTACGAAATTGCTGCGGAGAGAAAAGAGACTCCTAATTTGAAGTTAGGTGGCGAGGTCGGCAGAAAATTCTAAATGTTAAAGATTTTAGTTGCGAAAATGCTTAAAAATAATCAATCTTTATTCTTCTTAGTGTGTGTTAATGACTTACAATAGTGTCAGAGTTTTTAAACCGTCTTAAAGGACTCTGAAATGGTTTTAGGTAACGACCAACAAAGACAGTGACCGGGACCAACGGCTTAACGTGCCCTCCGAAGCACGGGTCATCTTACTTATCAGACAATCAGGTGATCAGCCTGCAATGTCCTAACCAAACTAGGACAACAACACAAAGTAGTTGCCCCCGCCAGGAATCGAACCCGAGACCTCCGGGTATCTCCGCGACCTCGAGGCAGTTAATCAATTAGTTTAATCAAGTAGTTTAATCAATCTTTATAATAGCTATCTTAAGATTTTTTCTGCAGACCCTTAAACATATCTGATCTATATCGCCCTGCTTTGCATGGACATATTCTGTACATGATATCGAGATAGTAACGTTTACAAAACTAATCTAAAAATCTTCAAAGTAATTTTTATTTATGATTCAAAATTTGTTTATCAGTAATATTGTTTTTAAGACTGGCCAAAGGCCTTTCCTTTCTCCTACCACGCTATAGAATACATTACAAAAACATGTGAAAGATCAATAGTTTTGTATTTACTCATGCATGTACTTATATAATTTATTGTAAAAAACATTAAAAGTAAAATCAGTCTTTTGTTTTTAAGTTTTCCTTTTATGGTAAAGTGCCTTTTGACAGCCACCCAATTATTTGCCAGGCTTCTACACGCTGACTTTTCATTGGTTTAGGAAAAAAAAATGTCGTGTAAATAAATTTGAGTTAGTCGCGAATGGTCTTAAACGCAAGTAGCCTATGTAGCAACTCGTCTAAAACGCTGATTGTCTAAACCGCATGTCGTCATAATGGAAAGAGGTCTTATGATTAATCTCGTCCAAAAATGAGCTCTATCCATATATGTAATCAAAATTTCTGTATGTCATAAGATTAAAAAGTTGCGTAAATGATTTTCGGTCGAGACCACGTAGTTATACGCCGGCCTAATGTCGATGACCCCGGCCGGCCGGCGGGCGGTGTATGGCGGCGGTACTACTAATTGATCTCACAATTATACTTTTAAGTTTTAGACAACATTTTTATTTCAGAATTTTTATTTTGACTCGCTAATTAGATCTTACTAATGATGCCTATGAAGTGGCCTTCGGCTTCAAAACCAATGAAACATCATCGTGTGTAAATACAATGTAACTAAATCCCTTTAAGCGCAATAAATAGGCGCAAGGATCATAAATGGTTTGTTCCATACAATACTGATCGCTTGCCAGCAAATTTCAATATTGGAACTAATCAATCAAGGTGCCGCGAAAATGAGGCGTGTGCCTCATTTATCAAACACCCTGCAGATGAAACCTGAAGCTCAAGACATGCTGTAATAATGGCGACTTGTGTTTTTGTTCATCAACACAGAACATTGAATGTCACTTTATTGTTGTTATACCTTTATAATTATGGGTATCTAATTATTCTCATAATCGTGGAAGCAAGAAGGGGAGGCCTTTACCCAACAACGGGACACTAGATAGGCTATTAAAAAAAAACTCATAAAATATTGATATTTTAGTTAGAAAAAATCTTTCTACACATAATCATACGTACGCATAATGAATATTCGTATATTTTTTTATCATAAATTTTGTAATTATATTTGCATAAATAAAGATTGTCATAAATAGTTTTAATCATACTGTAATTTATTAATTAAAGTAATTACTTGTAATATTAAAATAAGGAGAAAGGGAAAGAGGAAAGGAGGACACATTTGACTCTAAAATATTTACACGATATAGTCGTATTCGTTCTAACATCAAGCCGTGTGGTTTCCGGCAGAGTAGAATAGGGCCACTTCCAGACCTCCTGAGGATGTCGTAGAAGGCGACTTAGGAAGTACAGGCTAAACAAAGCTTATAAATATCAGTGAGACCTCTCCAACCCATCTGGCCAGCATGGAGAGTCAAGTGCTAGTCCTCTAACTGCTCTGTCCAAATATGGCTCTGGTAGTAAAGAGAGGGTCGTGCTCCTGCAGTGGAGACAAAAAGACCTGGTGATGATGATGATGGTGATGTTCTAACATCTGAATCACACTTCTCTAAAGAGAAACAAGATTATTTAAGTATAAATATGAAAAAAGAACATTTTCAAAGAAAAAAGCTTTTTACACTTACTAACAAGACTGGGCTACTAAAACCGAAATAATCTGATCAACAAAGAAGTAATTAACAAACAGAAAGGCCGAATAAAGATCGGTTATCTAAACAACGGTTTCGTTTACGTGCTCAATCTACAAGCTAAGGCCATTCAGAAATAGTCCAAGACGTTTACAAATTTTTAATTAAAAAAAATATTTTCTTCTTATTTCAAACTACGTAAATAATATTTTGAAAAAAAAAGTGAACAAGTCTTAATATTTCTAGCTTTACCTTGGACAGTTTGTTTAATCACAGGTTTAATGCCAGTTAGTTCAGCAAAAAAAAATATTCTTACTTTTTACAAAAACCAACACAAAGAAAGCCTCAGTTGTATGTATAATAGTGATAGAATTTGAGGTATTAGAAAAAAAGATTTTAAGAATCCAAAAAAGTTTCATAACGTCTACACTGCACACGTGTGCTCACACACTTTACATACATATCACACTCACTCTTACGTAACACTCACCCAAAGAAAAACGTTTGTTCCCTACAAAGTTCCCTACAAATGTTTTAATTTAAATAAAAAAATTACTTATACCTACGACATAACTCGCACTATAATGGGAAGATGCTGGTTTTCGGTACAGTAAAAACTAAATCAAAAACTAGAGGCTTCAAATATTTCTGTGCCTCAATTCATGTCAATAAAAAAAAAGAATTTATTACGTAGACAGAGCCTAAGGCCGAAAGACTCAAAGGCCACTCTAAGCATTATGGTGGGTGTGAAGCCACCTTCACCTCCACAAAAAGGGAACCAAAATAGGGGTTGCCAGCCACTTCACCCCATATACTATATATATATATATATATACTATACATAACCATATAGATATACCCATAATAAATCAAACCACGGGATATATCTTCACCATTGTATAATGAAATAGAAATAACAGTCAAAAATTAAAACAAAATGGAATTTCTATACTAAAGTGCGGCTGCACACTTTAAGGGCAATTTGTAAAGGAATGACGAAATTTTTTTAGACTTTTATTTAATTATCATTATTATACTATAGCTATAAGCCCGTTGTTCGATTTATTTCGGGTATGACCCTTCCCTTCCACGTTATATTCTCTTAAAATAAATGTTATCAGAAATCCTGACAAATCGTAACTTTCCTGGGCTAAAATGTTGTCACTCAAACATTTGAAGCGTTGGCTTTCCTGAACTCATTCCACCATTTTTCAGAGTAAATGCCGCCGAGGGCCAATATTCGGACCTTTTCCCAAATGAAAAGATCTAATCTTAGTTTTTATCCAATTCTTTAGAAATCAGTTAAGATTTCTCTTGAATGAAAGCAGTTGATCCGACTTGTTTTGGTGAAACGTCGTTACGGGACACTTTACCAGGAAAGGTTTTGGTTTATTTGATGGAAGTTTTTTAAAGATTCTTGTTTAAGGTTCTAGATACCCAGGTGTTGGTTTCTGCCTTATAAAACTTTTTTTTCAGTTGTTATTCTTTTCATACAGGTAGTAAAACTTGCTTTTCTACTAAACTTTTTTGACAATAATATAGCCATAAATATATAGCCATAAATTTAAACTAACATGTATATACAAATTAAACAATTAAACTAACTAAAAACTAAATAAAACTAAAAGAAATTATACTAATTGTACTAAACCAAGTATTTTGTATAATAAAGATCTAAAAACTAATTTCGTTAGCATTTAAAATGTTCTAACTAAACTAAATTGAATGGTTTTTTATTTTCAAGTACTCTGCTGAAAATATAAAGACCATCTAAAACTATAATTAAGGCCATCAAAATAAAAAATATAATGCACAGTCGTTTAATAATTTTCTATTATAATTTTTTGGCATACGCAAAATTTTAATTAAATTATTCATAATGAATAAACTTATTAATTAAAAACTTAATCCCGAATCCGGCTTACAGTTAGACAGGTAATTTGGGTGGCCGATGTCACAGTGTTTCTTTAATCTGAATAATTAATCATTTCGAATATACAATCACGTATTTCAGAATGAGTTTTCCATTTCAATTCAGGAATTTTCCAAAACCAAAAACTAACTTTAAACCGATATTAAAAAAATGTATGTAAATTATTTTTCTTTATTTATTTAAATTAGTATGCCCTTTCAAACAAGAAAATATTTTTCCAAATTGGCGAAGGCGTCTTCGAAGAATTAGGGGAAATTACATAAAAAAACATATAAACATTCGAAATAATAACTTCTTCCTTTAACTTTCGAAGTAGGTTAAAAAGGTATACTTATGCTAATAACAATAATATCTTAGACAACTAAGTATACTATAATATAGGTACGAAGTTTTCGTATAAAAACAATGTTACATGTTTTAAAATCAGCCTTTTAGATGCTTTCCTTGTTCTTTTCTTCTTTCTTTCTTCCTCTATCCACTACTGGACCAAGAGCCTCTCCTTATAAAGGGAGGATTTTCCATAAGTATCTAGCTGGGCAGACGATTTGCTGGTGATGGCAGAGTAGCAGGCATAAAGCGTAGAGGACACTGATGCCTGTTCTCTGATACCCTTCTTTTATTCCCTTTCTTCTTTTATTTAAAACTTAGTAGCGTTTGACCGCTTCTCACTTGGTGGAAGGCGACGAAACGGTCTGGGATGGATCACGCATACTCAAGTAAAACTTATTCACTCTTCTATGACACCCTTGGGAAAGTAAAAGGATAGTGACAAATCGTATTTTCGTCACCATACGGCAAGACTTCATCTTCTTCTTCTAAAAAAAAAACAAACTATTACACCATCTTTACGAGAGTTAGAATTCTCGAAATACCGTGACTATAAATAGGTAAAAATCTATTTGGAGCTCGAATTTTAAAAAGAAATTCACATTTTTCCTACATAAAAGTAAATTTGACAAAAGTTTACTTATTGTCTTGAAGCTAAATAAAGAGTAATATTTTACTCGAAATTGTGTATGTACTAACTATGCTAATTTATTTATCAAGCTCACTACATTTTGATTTAACCAGCTCACTACTATCCATTTTATTACCAGGGCCATAAAATTCGACATTATTGAATAAGGCCTTAAAAGATCGTATCTCGGATCAGTTTTAAGGGCCAATGTAATGATACCCTTGGAATTTCGTCAAGCTCTCCGATTCGATTTGACGGTACCTGATACCATTAACCTGGAGCCGTTTCCATTTAGGGAAAATTACTTTTTCTGCACACTACGCACACGCACACATAGGGGATTTAATAGGATATAATGATATTTTAGTGGACGATGCTTTGAACTACTGTAGGTACTGAATTAATATAGGTACTACATATAGCACGGAAACTTCTATCGTCCTGCAATACGATATGGCGTACCAACTCTCCCCCATTCTCAGGTGCGTTTCATGGCTTTGAAAATTGAAACTCACACACGGACGTGTGCACAGATGTATAGTTTTGTTTGTAGTTGTAGTAGGCATAAATATGACTCGGCGTGTATGTAGCGCTATATCTGTGCTATTGTTGGAAAGTTTACATGGGATTTTTTAATCAAAAATGACATTCCGCAGGGCAGAAAGTGACATTATAGACTCGATACGCGCAAAGAATTATAATTATGATAAAATACTAAGAAATAACAGAAATAGGACTACTCAAATATTGTAGTGATTTTACCTCACTAAGCAACCCCTTGACTGATTTGGCTAATGTTCAAACTTAAAAATTATATTGATTTCATTTACACGCTCACAATTTCATGAGATATTCTTAACAAATGCTGTATTGTCCAAGACGACAACTTTGTCGTTCATCCGTTTTTTAGGGTTCCGCACCCAAAGGGTAAAAACGGGACCCTATTACTGAGACTCCGCCATCCGTCAGTCTGTCCGTCCGTCTGCCCATATGTCTGTCACTAGGCTGTATCTTTTGAACCCTGATAGCTAGACAGCTGAAATTTTCACAGTTGATATTTCTGGTGCCGCTATAATAGCAAATCTAGAAACGGAATAAAATTAGTATTAAGGTCTCCCACTTAACAAGCGTGATGTTTTTTCCTATTTTTGCTCGTTGTTAATTACAGTAACAGGTAGACACTTGAAATATTAACAGAATAATCAGTTGTATATTAAAGACAAATGATTAAATTGAAATATTTAAGGGGGGCTTCCATACAACGAAGGTAATTTTTTTATAGATACAGATACATTTTCACGTCTAGATCCCTGAAGGGGTAGACAGAGCCCAGGGCCGTTAGGCCCAAAGGCCACGCTTAGCGTGGTGGTGGGCATTAAGGTGGAAAAGGAATCAAAATAGTGATGGGTCGCCTATTACCATGATTCAAATCTCGCCCATTCCCTCGATCGGCTCTTACGATCTGCGCGGGAAGAGAAGCAGCTGGTACATTCTAAGTTTTTTCTTTTCTCCCAGACCAGCATAAAAGAAGATATAAATTTATTTTTTATAGATGATGTTACGTAACCCTTTGTGTGCGAGTCTGGTTTGCACTTGGCCGGTAATTCTAGGGTGAAATGGTTTATCAATCTAACCATCTGTGGTAAATACCTATACGCATATCTCCATATAGCAATGTAGATCTACGTGCAATTAAGTTACTGTTACTCAGGCCGAAGTTAATCTATGGACTAGTTGGGCACTGATTCAATTTCGAATGACCTAAAACTAAGTTTAGACGCACATAACAGTACAATGTACAGGGGATATAAATTTCATTAGCTTTGGTCATTTATTTTGCTTAGTTCCACTATTTCGTACTAGTTATTTAGTTTGTTAATAGGAGTATGAATCTTTTTCAAGTTGCCTACGTAAAATAGGTTTTTTTTATTTTATAAAATCCTTTTGCGTGATTACTAGCGACCTGTGCAAGGTTGCAGGAAGGCGCTGGATGCAGGCCGCTTCTGATCGGTCATTTTGGAAATCTTAGGGGGAAGCTTATGTGTGATATGATGATTACTAATAACCTACTTTAGAATCTTTTTCAAACCCATCTAAAGAAATCTGATATATGGTATACTATAATACTTTAAATCAATGGTTTTCCGTACCTTCTTAAGCACGGATAAGGTCAAGAAGGCACAACGTCAGTCAAGGGATAGACACGTGATAGTATGTATCAAACAAACAATTTAATAAAACCTAATATTTATAGCAAACAAATAAAGATTTGTTTCAAAATATACGTCCTATAGTAGAACACGGTTTTCGATTTTTATTTTTCTGATATGACAAATTTTGTAGCAAAAAATTATCAAAACCGATTATAACAATGTGATGCTATAAATACTTGAATATAATAAATACATACCGTGAAGCTAAGGGCGTAGACCCCGAAGAAAGATGGCCTCATCTATTACCTGCAATGTGACCGTAATTACCAACATGCCTGACAAATGACATCCCATGTCAAACATACATCATGTCATAAATAGTTGACTGTCGCTAGTATACGGTGGATATAATATTGATATCAATAGATATGCTCATGAAATAGTAAACGAGTGTAATTCATTTGTTGCCGAAAAAATAAAAATAGTTTTCATTCACATTTTATTTTAATTTGAGCAAGGCACGTCTCCCTTTTCATAAAGGAGTTCTAATACCTACTTTAATGTACGGTAGTGAGAGTTGGGTATGGTCACCGAGTGGTGACCTCCCCTAGATAGTCTGGAAGTCCCTAAATAGACTCCGGACTGGTGTTGGAAGGTGCCGTGAAAACCGAGTCAGGTGGGGTTTCTCAAATAACGACCGTTGTGACTGTGGAGATGTTCAAACCATGGCCCACCTACTCTCGTGCCCCAACTGCCCAACATCTTGTACAATAGAGGACTTAAACTCTGCTAATGACAGGGGAGTAAGTGTCGCCACACACTGGTCCACAACAGCTGTATAAAATCGCCAAGAAGTTGGGTATGGCAGAGAAAGCATGAAAGTAGAATAAATGCAGTTAAAATGCGAGTGCTAAGGAGTATGCGTGGTGTTACCTTGAAAGATCGAATACGGAATGATGTTATAAGGGAGCGGTGTAGAGTAAAAGAGGACGTTGTGACAAAAATAGAGAAAGAGATGTTTAGATGGTTTGAACATGTAGAAACGATGGATGAAAAGAGATTGACAAATAATATTTATATGACAAATGTGAAAGGAACAGAAGGAAAGGGTCGGCCTCGGCAAACATTCTGCGACCAAATTGCAGATTTCCTAAACAAGACCGAACCGAACCGAAGGGATGACGAGATTGATGAGTGTAGATGAAGCACAAGAGGTTTGTTAGGATCGTAGCAAGTGGATGTCCATAATCTCTGCCTACCCCTGTGGGAAATTAGGCGTTATATTATGTATGTATGTATTTAATTTCAGAAAAAAAGCCGATTAATTGTCATACGTGACCTTTCCCTATTCATACTAAACGTGGCCTTAGGGTATTACTGATTTTGGTTCTAAGGTCTTAGGTAGAGTAGAGTAACATCAAGAATAAACGACTTCCGGGGCGTAATGGTCAACACGCTG
This sequence comes from Acrobasis consociella, assembly GCA_963555685.1. NCBI lineage: Eukaryota > Metazoa > Arthropoda > Insecta > Lepidoptera > Pyralidae > Acrobasis > Acrobasis consociella. The sequence goes on from OY743118.1 coordinate 6,211,854, forward strand.
GACCGCGAATCGGGAGGTTCTGGGTTCGATCCTCAGCTAAGGCAAGTTGAAAATTGGCCTTTTTCAAGTTGTCTAGGGTGTTTATTTAAATGTTTATTTATTATAAAATATTGTATCGTTAATTAGTGTCCCATAAGACTAGTTTAAACTTACTTTGGGGCGAGCTCAATTAGTGTGATTTGTCCTTATCTATTTATTATTATTTATAATGGAGAAGAAACATCAAGATTACAATAGACTCAAAACTTCAATGGGGTGCTCATATAACTAAACTTTCTAATAGGCTTAGTTCTGCGGCTTATGCTGTTAGGAGAATAAGACAATTGACAGATGTAGCAACTGCTAGACTAGTTTATTTTAGTTACTTTCATAGTGTTATGTCTTACGGCATACTCCTGTGGGGGAGTGCAGCCGATATTCAGACTATTTTCATTTTACAAAAACGGGCAATTCGTGCTATTTACGGGTTAGGATCTAGAGACTCACTCAGAGAATTATTCAAGAAAATAGATATACTTACCTTATCATCACAGTATATATTTGAAAACATAATGCATGTAAGGAAAAATATTTCCTCATACAGTAAAGTAAGCGATTTGACCGATAGAAACCTACGTAATAAGAATGACTTAGTTGCCCCATTTTCTAGGCTCAAAACAGTTAGTAAGACGTTTATGGGGAACTGTATACTTTTTTATAATAAATTGCCAAAATCGGTCCTTGATATGCCGGATAATAAATTCAAAACGTATGTAAAAAAAGTACTTTGTGAGAAGGCTTATTATAGTACCGATGACTACCTTAAGGACAAAAAAGTCTGGCTTGAGCTTGGCGCGGGTCCCTCTTAAAGTTTGTAATATAGGTATTTGCAAATGACATGTACATTTTGTAAAAACTAAATCTACAACTTGACATTATTTAAAAATTTTGACATTTAAAAATTCAATTAAAATCATGATATTACATAACAAAACAATGTATTCTCAGTCCACATTAACTTTAAGTATTAATTTAATTGTGAGTTGACGTCCTTGGAGAAAAGGTGCAGTGCAGTTTGTTACCGCTTCTTCTGCACTAGCGCTTTGGAAGCGGTAGTAAACTTAGCTGTAAGTAACTATTTGACGTCAACAATTGTAAACAAAACAATGACGATTATTAAGAGATATTATAAATATCCTATGATAATAAAGATATATTTGAATTTGAATTTGAATTTGAAGAAGAAACTTATTATTCGCTATGTTTTTTTTCCTACAAGATATGAATCCCATACATCATGTATGGGATTTGAGTGACGTGACGTCATTAACCGTTGCGCGCTTCTTGTGACACGAATGACCCCGCCAGATTTGGGGAAATGAAAAATCGTGGAGATTGGTGTCAGATATGAGAAACACGACGTTTTATGTGTTGTGAGAATAGGTCAACTTTATTTTTATGTTTTTCATTTTTGTGCGAATGAATAATAAGACATTGGAACGCAGAGACTTTTTCATGAACGAATATTCGAATAAATTGGAAGAAGCTCATGAAAAAGAAGGAAAAAATACCTAGTTTATTTTCCAGATCGGCTTTTTGTAGATATCAAATAAGATTGTCTTTTTAACTTGATTGTAATAAATATAATAACTACAAAAAAACAAAATTAAGTGTTTCTCTTATACCTACGATGGAACAACTTTAATCCAAGCAATTTTCAGTAACCCTGACTCTTTAAATAATGAATGCTTGATCCTAGTAAGGTTTGCCTATATGTACTCTCACTAATTATATAAGGTCTAACAAAATATACTGAAACAATTTTAAAGGTGAATTCAGTCTATGATACTGAACAACTTTCTCCAAGAAACACCTATCGAAATATGGATTTTTTTTTGGCCTCCCATACAAATTGACCAATCATCTGACCGGAGTTTGTATAGAAAGCCAACATGTTTTCCTTGGGAAAAGTTGTTTACTATCACGGAAAGTAAACGACTTCGGAAGAATTCATCCCTAAAATAGTTTCAGTATATTTCGTTAGACTTTATCCGTACATACATACATACTATCACGTCTTTATCCCTAATGGAGCAGACAGAGCATTTTGGATCTTGCGGTTATATGCAGAGCCCAGGGCCGCAAGACCCAAAAGCCACTTTTAGCGTCATGGTGGGCGAGAAGATGGAAAAGCAATCAATACAGTGATGAGTTGCTAGCCGCGTCGCCTGTTAACATGATTTGCATTTTTTGCCCATTCCCTCGATCGGCTTTTACGATCTGCGTGGGAAAAGAAGCAGCTGGTACATTCTTAGTTTTTTTTTTATTTCTCTCAGACCAGCATGGGAGAGAGCACCTTATCCGTCTTATTATAAAACTCAGACTAACTTTTTTAATAGCTTTAAACCATTATCCGACCAAATCAAATCGACATCTAGTAATATGCCAGTGTCTTTTCTGAAAATCTCAACTTGATTTGGTCGGATAATTGTTTAAACCTAGTAACAAGGTTAGTCTGCTTTTTATAATGAGAGGATATATATTTAGTAAGAATAGGCAAACCTTATTAGGTTCCTTATATAAATCTGCAATATTCAGCATTGAATAGAAAAAACATCAAGGATTTCACTTACTGAAGACATGTATAAGAAATTCCGAAAAACTTTATTCCAAGCAATCTGCAGTAAACCCTGAGTTTCTCACGGGCCATTTGAGACCATGCGAATTCTATAGCCACTCCCGAACTACAAAGCGTACACTACTCAACAAAAAAAGATTACATCTTTCGATCTGGAAAGGGTCTCGAGACCTTTTTGAGCGTTTCGGAAATACACGAGCTTCGTTTTACTTGAATTATCCGGCTCTTAATACATCTGGAACCCTTAGGGAATAATTTGAGGTGCGTCAGCGTTTTAGTTTGGAATTGAATTTAGTTCTATTTTCAGATAAGCTTTTGACTTTTTATTTTTTTTATGGCTTCATTGAAGTTTAGTTTAATAAGTGCATGTATTTTTTGGTACCTATCTAGATAACTGATCTTGTGGATTATATTTTATCCGATTTAAGTTTTTATGTCCGATTTCTTCTATTATGTCCTATGTTTTACATTTGAAATCGTTTTCCAACACTATAAATGAACATACATAGTGTATATATAAGGGGCGACTAAAGGACTAAGCTTAAACATCTTTGGGCTGCGGCTGATTGTTAAACTTTTTGCACAAATGAATCTCCAAAGGGTTAAGCTTAGACAGGCGTAAAACCATAACCAAATCGTTTAAACGGTATTTTCTTCTTGATTTTGTTGAACTTGTCTATATAATAGGTATAGTTTTTATTCCTAATGGGCGTAAACAGAGCCCAGGGCCGTAAAAACTAAAAATTACGTTTAGCATGTTATTGGGAATCTTTCTTTCTTGTTTTACGGCCATATCTATCCACTACAGAATATAGACGTCGCCCATTTTACTTCATTCCTCAGGAATCTCAGGATATTGCGCCTTTCTCTTCTATAGAGGACCAGCTACTTTGAGGATGTCATCTCTCCATCGTTTCAATCTGTTGAGAATTCTGCTGACAATTTATGGTCGCCAGTCCAATGTTTTTATGCTCCATCTTCCGTCCTCTCTAGGATTGATATGAGCTACCCATTTCCACTTTAGTGTGGCTATTCTTTTGACCATATTGGCAACCTTGGTCTGCTTTCGTATCTCCGTGTTCCGAATACAATCTCTAAGGGAAATATCCTACATAGAAAATGGAAAGAGATAACCAAAATAGTGACGATTTGTAATAGCCATATCGCTATTAACATGATTTAATTTTTAACCCCATTCCCTTTTACAATCTACGCGGCAAATGAAATAGATTAACATACATTTTCTCCCAGATAAGCATAGAAAATATGTTAAAATCAAAATGATACAATTATCATCCGAGCGTATTACCCGATTGCATACTCAGCAGTAATGTTTCAGAGCCCGAGGTCCGCTACCTAACTAAGGAGATTTGACGAGGTTACTGGTTTTTACACAGAGTGACTGCCGTCTGACCTCCGCAACCCAAAGGGTACAGAACCAAAAAAATATGTACAATATTTTGACATAAACATACACACAATTTCCTAGGAGGAAGCAACTTAAAGTGAATGTCGTATTTTATTTCAATCACAAAGTCTATTTACACAATTCCGACTTCATTATGCGGGAAATGTACATAAAATCTAAACATTTGTCAGTAGGGCTGTTGTGGGCAGGATCATTAATTTGAGGATCCATTTATCTTTGGATTCCGAAGGAAACAATGGCGAGTGATAAAAACGGTGTAAATACAAAATAGTATTGTTGCGAGTGAGAAATGGGTGGGTATTTTAAACGGCTACATTGTGGTAAAAACGTTTGGGAATTCAATTTGTCGTCTATACTTCATCATCATCAGGTCTTCTTGTCTCCATTGCAGGAGCACGACCCTCTCTGTACTACCAGAGCCATACTTGGCCAGAGCAGCAAGAGGACTTGGCCTACACTCTCCACGCAGGCCCGACGGGTTGGAGAGGTCTTATTGATGTTTTTATGCTTTGTTTATCTTATATTTACTAAGTCGCCTTCTATGACATCCACGTGAGGACTTGGAGTGGCCCTATTCTCCTCTGCCGGAAACCACACGGCTTCGTCTATACTTACCTATATATAATGTAAAGTCTTCTTTTTCTCAGCATCACTTGTGGGTTGACTGGTAGATAATACCTTCGTTATAATGCCCAAATGAATTTATTTTTCTTGTGTGTAGAACACTGTTGTTAGATTTTTCAAGCTACTTAAATTCTTCTGACATATTTTGACAACTGCTATACAATGATGACAGCCAGGACCAACGGATAAACGTGCTCTCCGAAGCAAGGATGAGCTCGAATAAATACCGATATACAATATCACGTCTTTATTTCTAATGGGGCAGATAGAGCATTTGGTCTTGCAGCTCTCTAAGCAGATAGACCTCAGGGTTATAAAACCCGAAGGCTACATAGCTTGTCGGTAGTCACTTCCTACTTCGCGTAAAATATAGGAGAAAAGAAAACAAGAAATTATTTAAAAAAAAACTAAAGTGCTCCTTAAGACGAATCAAACGTACCTAAACTCGATGAGGTTGCGTCGTTTTATTACAGTTACTATGGCCAACTTCTGGCTCCATCATCTGATCAGCTCCAAGTTATCATAGTATTGCATTGTCTCCCGATACACATGTGCGTGCAAAATATCATCTCACACAGGATATAAACGGGTAAAACTAACTAAAAGATTGTAAAATATAAAATGGGGATTTAAAAGTTATTTTACATACTTAGTGCTTAGGACCTAGTATAAGCGAATAAATATAAATATTTTATTTTGAAAAGTGGAGCGTGGAATTAGGTTTAGGTCATTCAAAATCTTCCAGATGTCAAAAAAAAATTGATTTTTTAAAGTTAGGTGCCTTTTTTAAGTAGGTAGTACTTAAAAAAGGCACTTAAACACTGATCGCTCTGGCCGTAAACATAAACTATACTTTTGAAGGAAGAGCATAAAAACTCACAGAAAATTAGGACAGCCCATGAAGAGATCTGTAAATCGTTGGTCGTTACATCTAAACGAGCGATTTAGTCCCAGCAGTGGGCAATAAAATCACAAGAAAATCTCGTCAGTCTTATTAAAGGACCCTCTTGGTACAACATACGGATAGTGTAGAAGGGTAGCTCTCAATTTTACAGAGAATACAACCAAATAAAATGCAAACAATGCTCGTAATTTTTTTTTAATACTTTATTGTTTGTTATAGAATGTTTTAATTATATTTGTACAAAGAAATATAAGTTACCTGGTTTTACATAACACTTCCAGTAAAAAAGGCAATTAATCTACCTAGCTATTTCTTATAAGAAGCTTTGGCACCTACGCGTCAATTTAATGTTTGCATGTAAATGACACACAAATTAAATGATCTCGCATATGTTATTCTTTCATATACATTATTACTAATAAAAGCGTTTTGTGCTCGTTTGTGTTTTACAACATTCTATCGATCTTTTGACATATCTCTCTGGTTTAAGGGTTGGCTGAAAGATATCCCTAGCAGGAATATGTCCTCCTATGTTGTTTGTGTTATTGTATTTTGATCTGTACCTTTTTAAATTTAGTAAGGAATTCATTAACGTAACATATGTTTTTTTCCAATCTGGACCTTTAAGTTTGGTACTGAGCTGGCTCGTCAAAGCGACTTTCTGTATGTTTATTAATTTGTGCATGGTCATTACTCTGTTTGGCGGAAAATTAAACGGTTTTCGTATTTTCTGTACAGACTTAGACATTTTTATGACAGCTGCATTTCCAGATAATGCTGTTTTTCGTTAGGTCTTGATTAAATGTTTGCCTTGATGTTAAGAAAAAATATTTTAGAAATAAATAGGATAGGTAAGTTTTAAAATACAATTGGACTAAACATTTTCGTACACGTATGCTAGATACGTCTTGTTAAAGTAGATATTTGTTAGATATAAGTTTATTTGCCAGGAAAATTAAACAAAACCCCTGACGATCCCATCTAGTGATGTCTGGCGCAATTGATATCCATAGCGTCATCTATTATTTGCTAGGTAAATTAGAATACAACGACTTTCAAGCGTTTACCCCAATAACATTAAAAGACTGAACCGATTTTCATCAAAAATAGCTAAAAATCACTTTAGAACTTGCTTTCACAACAAGAAAAATTGCATCGAAATCGGTGCATCAGGTCGAAAGCTATCATCTCATAAACAGACACACAGACCAACATTAGTCTCAAACTTATAAAACACCCCTCTGTCTTGTCGCGGGTTGTAACACATTGCATCAGGTAATATTCTGAAACTTATTTAATCTCAATTAGAAAGATATAAGGTATATATGCCAAGAAGAAGGACCATTTTTAACTTATACGCGGACGAAGTCGCGGGTTACTGCTAGTTAGGTATGTATGCCAAGAAGAAGGTATTGTGATGTATGTAGGTTGGTAAATAATGAGTGGTGGTGGGTAGCTGTAAGTTTCTATGTACTCGGTGTGTCAGTTGGGAATAAAGGATTATACACAGCAGTACAGCCGCATTTATCTCCTTCCCTCGGAATATAGGATCCTGTAGGACTATAGGCCACTACAGTTCAGGTATAAAATAACGCGAGCTCAAACATTGATATCTAGAACAGCTGTTTTTTTATTTATTAAAAGAATTTGTATATATACCTATCATCTACCGGCCAAAATGCATTACTTTAATAATGTGTCTGGTATTCTGAGCAAACGAAATCAATGCTATGTCCAGCGTTTGGATTTCTAAGGCTATGATCATGATGACGTGATAATAAAAGTATATCATGATTTATAAAGATTTAAAAAGTTTTTCCCCACTGGTCTTGCATCGATAGAAAAGATCACAATCCTATTTTAAACAATTTTCTTGGTACCTTAAACAAAATACTCACTTTGTGTGTTCTATTTTGATATTTGCTCTATGAAACCAATAGCCTAGGAAGATAGATGGCTGCTCTGTTCCAATAACATCATGAACACAAACTCGAGCGGACCAATATTTGTCTAATATGAGCAAACGTTTGTTGTCACACCAGCTGTATTCAGCTGATGCGATGTGATTGCATTTACTGTTTTCACTGTTTCTCTACACGATCTAATCTGAAATGAGGAGATTCGTAGAAGAACGAAAATCACTGACATAGCCTAGCGGATTAGTACATTAAAGTGGGAGTCAACAAAAAAAATTGTTAGAGGAGTACGTAAAACTTACAAACACCTCACTAATGGTAAATTATTTTTAAAAACTGAAAGCCGCTTTGTTCTAACACTACACAATTGATTTTAATAAAATTATATGGGACCATCTCACCAGTGTACACTTTAAAACAAAAAAAAAAGAATTTTTCAAATAATTCCAGGCGTCTTCGTATAATAAGATACTCGTGTATTTTAGAAATTTTCGCCATGATAATCTAATAAGTTTATTTGCTAGATAAATTAAAAAAATCCAAAATTTTTAGGAATACCATCTAGTGATAAGTATTACAGAACTACGTATTCAATATCCTTAGCGCCGTTTCTTATTTGCTAGGCAAATTAAGTTCCCTGATATTCAAACGTTAACTCCAAAAAACTTTAAAACAGTTGAACCGATTTTCATTAAACATAAACCAGAAAACTATAGCAAGAGAGAGTTAAATTCAGTTAAATATTTGAGGGCATAATAAAAGTGTAGTTTATTTAGCCTTATATCCTGGAAGTTTTAGACCTCCTTTTGTAATTTCAATTCAAATTAAGTGGAACATAGCATACTTCTCTCGGTCGTTCAACAATTTCAACGGTTACTTAAAATAAAAAGAGTAAAATCCCAAGGGACAGACAACACAACAAAAATCACCATTCCAGTCGACTTTTTGAGGCTGTTTACGCGTCTTCATCCCGTCGTTTTCCAAGTAACGACACTCCATTTTCACAGCTCTTCCAACTTACCTCGAGATTCGTTAAAATACCTTCCATTTGTGCGGATTTAATAAAATAAGCCGGCATTGTTCGGGTAAATGTTGCCGTTACCACGGGCTTAAAGTAAATTTTGAAAGCTGCCGCTAAACGCTTAATTCACTTTTTATCTAATCGTAAAATGACGTTTAGATCTTTGTTACCTATATTAAGAACTTTTAGGCCGCGACTCAAAGCTGGGCGAAGATGTGTTTTGACAACAAAAAGAATTCCAATGTCACTAGACTGACAGATCTTCCATGACTATCTGGGAGAAAAGAAAAAACGTAGAATGTACCAGCTGATTCTCAATATATCAAAGTCAATCGAGGGAAAGAGCGAGAATCTAAATCATAGTAATAGACGATGCAGCTACCATCATTATTCAATCCCTTTTACCACATTAGACTTATTAGACGTTTTTAGTTGCATGAACTCAAAGCTGGCATTTGAAACTACGGAACACTACACTGCGCGTGGCCGAACACGCACTTGCCCGGTTACCTTTGTACTAAGATTAGACTAAAGAAGTCTAAAGCTATTCACTTCAATTTATTTATAAACTATCTTCTATAGGTAGGTATATAGTTTTAATATTATAATTCCTGAAAAACAAATAGAGCTCGTAACTGTTACATCCTAGATTAATGAAAGTCAAGTGTAGTGTATTTTTGACATTAAATGTTAGGTTATAGCGGGGTCGTAGTGACGAAGGACTCTTCATACAAACAACGAGCCACTATTAATATTGTATATTTAGTAACAATGTTATATACATAAAACACAAGAAATATTTTCCAGCACAATGCGCGAGATGTTATTTATAATAATTATTTATGTAGTTGTGATTCGCAAGCTTCGTAGGCAGCCGCAGAGAAGATCAAGAAGTCTCTCGTAGAACGTCACTTTGTTTCTTCTTGTCACCGGGCGAAACTTCTTGTAGGTGGCCAGTGATTTCATAGCGAGCGGCTAGGCGCGCAAGAAGGTAAGTGTTTATGTCTGACTGTTGTGTTTATTTGTATGTGTAGTGGGATGTGTGATATACTAAATATATATGTAGGTATAGTAATATAGTAATTATATATAAATAATTTTATGATTATGTGGACACGCCACATCACTCCCCCCCTGAGGCCGTCCTAGGACGGACGATAGTGGGCCGGAGGCTTAACAATTCTTCCGGACCTTGTCCGGTGATAGTTACTTTCAGTGTATTTCTCATTCATTTCTTTTTCAGGTATATTATCTTCTTTGTTTTCATTATTCTGTTCAGGTATACTGTGCAAAGGATCTGGGCTATTGTTAACAAAGTAAGCTGGTTTTATTCTGTCGATGGATACTGTTTGCTCTTTGCCTTTTATTAATAATTTGTAAACTTTGTCTTTTCTTTCTAGAATCTGATAAGGTCCTGAATATGCTGGCTGGAGAGGAGGTTTCACGCTATCGTCTCTAAGGTAAACGTGTGTTGCACTTTTCAAATCTTTAAAAATGAAGATATTTTTGTTGCAGTGACGTGATGCTTGTACTGGGCGGATATTTTATATTATCGAGCGAAGTCGCGCGATGAAGTCGGTCACGTCAGTTGTTGTGACCGTGTTAGGGTTAAAGAATTCTCCAGGTAGCCTCAGTGTTTCTCCGTAAAGAAGTTCAGCGGGTGATGCTTGTAGGTCTTCTTTGATAGCGCTCCTTATGCCGAGCAGCACTAAGGGAAGTGATTCTGTCCAGCTAACAGTATTGTGGCATGTTATTGCTGCTTTTAACTGCCGGTGCATTCGCTCGACCATGCCATTACAAGCGGGGTGGTATGCAGTGGTTCTTTTGTGATTGAATCCGGTTATATCTGACAGATATTTGAACAAAGCGGATTCAAACTGCCTTCCGCGGTCTGTTACGATCTCTGTTGGGCATCCAAAGCGGGAAATCCATCCTTGAAGCAGTGCTTTTCCAACAGTTTCTGCTGTAATATCGGCTATGGGGTAGGCTTCAGGCCATCTCGTAAATCTGTCCACAGCTGTCAAGCAGTATCGAAAACCATCTGATATGGGAAGGGGTCCAATGAGATCAATATGAACATTTTGAAATCTGGCTTTAGGAAGATTGAATGTACTTAGAGGTGAAGAAGTATGCCGGGTGACTTTTGATGATTGACACGCGTGACATGCTTTTGACCATTCTCTGCAATCTTTTCTAATTCCAGGCCATACGAAACGCTGGGCGACCAAATTTGCAGAACTTTTAGCGCCAGGATGACTAAACGAGTGAAGGTTCTCGAAAACTTGTCTTCGGAAGTGTTGAGTAACGAAGGGTCTTTCGTTCCCGGTGCTAATGTCACAATAAATGGGCATGTTAGCTCCGTCCAAATTAACTTTCCTGAGTCGAAGCGCTGTAGATGAGTCTTTGAGAAGGTTCTGCAGTTCGGTGTCTGACGACTGAGATTTCGCTAAAGCTGTCAGGTCTATGGGTTGCGTAATTTCCGTTATTCTGGAGAGAGTATCAGCTACCACGTTATCTTTTCCAGATATATGTTGGATATCCGTAGTGAATTGGGCGATATAATCCAAATGCCTAAATTGCCGTGGTGAGCAGTTTTCTTTCTGGGACTTGAATGCAAAACAGATAGGTTTATGATCAGTATAGATCGTGAAGTGTCTGGCTTCTAGCATGTGACGAAAATGTTTGATGGCTTCGTAGATGGCTAGTAATTCTCGATCGTATGGAGAGTACTTCTGTTGAGATGGGCTCAATTTACGAGAGAAGAAAGCTAACGGTTGCCAATCGCCGTCTTTTAGTTGCTGTAAAGCTGCTCCAATAGCCGTATCTGAAGCATCCGTTACTAGAGCTAATTTAACGCCTAAGTCTGGATGAGCCAAGAGGGTTGCCTGGCAAAGACTTGTTTTGCACTCTTCAAATGCCTCCAGGAGCTTTCCAGAGATGGTAACGGGAGATGAGCCTTTGACTGAACCTGCCAACAAGGCGTTTAGAGGGGCTTGTATTTTTGCTGCACCTGGGATGAATCGGCGATAATAGTTGATCATCCCGAGGAATCTCCGTAGTTCTTTCACGTTCTTCGGGATTGGGAACTCCTTAATAGCCTGAGTCTTTGTGTCGAGGGGCTTAATACCTTTATCAGAAACATTGTAGCCTAAGAACTTGACTTCAGATGCTCCAAATACACATTTTGAAGTATTAATGACCATTCCAAATTCTTGGAGTTTGGTGAATATCTGCCGTAGGTGTTCCATGTGGCTCTCCTCGTCACGTGAGCAGATTAAAAAATCGTCCAAGTAACAGTAACAAAAATCAAGGCCTCTGGTCATCTCATCGACCAATCTTTGGAATGTTTGACCTGCGTTCCTCAATCCAAAAGTCATGTAATTGAATTCGAACATTCCAAAGGGCGTTGTGATGGCTGTTTTAGGGATATCATCAGGGCAGACTGGTATCTGATTGTAGGCTTTCACTAAATCTATTGTGCTGAAGACCTTACAGCCAGAAACATTATGTGTGAAATCCTGCACATGTCGTATAGGGTATCTGTCTGGAATCGTGCGAGCGTTGAGCATCCTGTAGTCACCGCATGGTCGCCACCCGTTGTCTTTCTTTGGAGCTAGGTGCAGCGGCGAAGCCCAGGGACTCTCAGATGGACGAGCAGTTCCATTCTTCAACATTGCTTCAAATTCAGCTTTCGCTATTTTTAGTTTGTCCGGTGCCAATCTTCTCGGTGTGCACGAAATTGGCGGTCCTGGCGTTGTCCGGATGTGATGGACTGTTTGATGCCGTGGTATCCGCTGTGTGCCCGAGGGACGAGTTATTTCCGGGAAATCACTAAGTAGCTTGTGATACTTTGAGTCGCCGTATATGGTTTTCACCGACGAAATGCTATTAGTTGAAGTTATTAGGGATGCTGCCGTTGACAATGTGGTTTTATTGTCAATTAGACGACGATTACGACAGTCCACCATTAAATTGTAGAAGGAGAGGAAGTCGACTCCTATGATCGGTTTAGTGACGTCTGCCACTATAAATCGCCACGGAAAATCGCGTCGAAGACCAAGGTCCAGGTGGATGATGCCATAAGTCTGGATAGGCGTTCCGTTTGCAGCAAAAAGTCCATACGAGGTTGGTTCTCGCCATTGATTAACTGCTGTACGAGGGTAGACACAGAGGTCACTGCCTGTATCAACTAAGAACTGCATTTTGGTCCGTCTGTCCATTACAAACAAGCGACTGTACGACGTGGGGCAGTCATCTGTCGCCATTAACGACCGCCCTTGCAGTTTTCCGACTTCTCATAATCACACGGCTGCTGACATGACTTAGCGTTCTCACGGTATTTGTGATGGTAGAAACAAATTGGGTACCTTCTATAATTTGACTGCGATCGTAGTCCACGTTGGTTGTTATCAGTCCTGGAAATCGACCTAGACCTGGAAGATGACCTTCTGTCGTTACCGCCTCTAGAGGTAAGTATCTCTATTTTCCGCGTGAGGTCCTCAATTTGCTTGGCCATTTTGGCTATCATGGGATCGACCGATGTACTAGCTGCTGCTACTTGAGGCTTCGGTGGTACCAGTTCGTGAACTTTGTCTGCCAAGTCAGTAATAGATGAAAGGGGTGAGTCTGGTTGACATGCGATAACGGTTTGCAAATTTGCTGGAAGGCGGCTGGTCCAAATGGTTCGCAGGAAATCTTCTGGTACGTTGGGACCTGCTAAGCCTTGAAGATGTCGCAAAAATGTGGAAGGGCGACGGTCTCCCAACTCTTCGTGCATGAGGAGCTGTTTGACCTCCTTTTCTCTGGATGCCGACAATCTTTTTATCAACTCTGATTTTAATTTCTCATACTTCCCTTTTGCAGGTGGCGATATTATTATGTCCTTGACTTCGGCTGCATATCGCTGATCTAGTTGGGCGATGACGTAATAGTACTTGGTCTCGTCGTTCTTTATCCCTGAGAGTATGAAGTTACCTTCTATTTGAGCGAACCAAACGCTGGGCTCTTCCGCCCAAAACGGTGGTAATCGCACGCCTACTCTAAAAATATCGGATGGTGTAAACGATCCTTTTCCTACGTCGATCTCATCGCCGGACGCTTCGCTGCCATTTGCGGTTTCCATAGTTTTTCAATAAAATAAATCTGCCTTACTTGCTTATAAACTGGAATCCAGTATATACCGGGGGTGTGTTCACTCTTGAGGGGTCACCAGTATAGCGGGGTCGTAGTGACGAAGGACTCTTCATACAAACAACGAGCCACTATTAATATTGTATATTTAGTAACAATGTTATATACATAAAACACAAGTAATATTTTCCAGCACAATGCGCGAGATGTTATTTATAATAATTATTTATGTAGTTGTGATTCGCAAGCTTCGTAGGCAGCCGCAGAGAAGATCAAGAAGTCTCTCGTAGAACGTCACTTTGTTTCTTCTTGTCACCGGGCGAAACTTCTTGTAGGTGGCCAGTGATTTCATAGCGAGCGGCTAGGCGCGCAAGAAGGTAAGTGTTTATGTCTGACTGTTGTGTTTATTTGTATGTGTAGTGGGATGTGTGATATACTAAATATATATGTAGGTATAGTAATATAGTAATTATATATAAATAATTTTATGATTATGTGGACACGCCACAAGGTTAGTCCAATTATGTTCCTGGCAGATCATTTCAGTGTTGTAGATGTGACACGACAGCAATTAATCGAAAATACTAAACCATTAATGAAAGCATAAAATACTTAATTTGGAATTCTTCGAACAGCGCGTATTTATTTCACTTCAACTAGCATTTACTGCCGTCCCGACAATACAACGCCCATGAATTCCTTTTTATTGGAACAGCCTCATAAAATAGCGTGTCAAATGATCCAAGGAATCCGGAGGGTCGAACGGGAGCCAAAATAAAGTTAACTGAGATATTCCGTCTTGAGATGTCCGTTAGGTATTGTTTTTAATAGCGAAAAGGAACAATATAATTTATTTATTTATTTAAGACTTGTCATCATCGTCAGGTCTTTATTGTCTTCACTGTAGTAGCACGACCTTCTCTATTTGGTCAGTGCAGCCAGAAGATTTGGCTAATACTCTCCTCATTTTCCAGACGGCTTGGAGAGGTCCCATGATGTTTATAAGCTTTGTTTAGCTTGTATTTTCTAAATCGCATTCTACGACATCCACGGGAAGACTTGGAGCGGTCCTTCTACTCTTTCGGAAACCACACGGCATATTTCATTTCACATTTAAGACTAGTAAGTAATTGGAAACAAAAAGGGGAGGCTTTTGCCCAACTATGGGACCTAAATAGCTTTAAACAAAGACTAGTGGCAGTTCGAAGTTTATCGGATAAAAGTTTTTCGGACAAAAAAGTTGCAACAATAAGATAAATGCAAAACACTCATTTATCAAATATCTCTTTACAAGATTTAATGAAAATGTTAATACACAATAAGCGAAATTACATTTAACAGATTAAATAATATATATCCACGGTAAAAAAGAACTAGGTATATTTAATATGTCTATAACATAATGTTGTAAAGTGTCTTTTTACCAATAAAAAATAATAATAGTTATCAATAAGTTATGCCAATCTTGAGTCACTTCCTTACAAATCAGGGCTTTATGAGGTTTTCATTGCTTAGTGAATAAAATTATTTAAATGACCTACCCTTCTGTGATCTCTCTATAGTAAGCTGACATGGCCATCCTAAAAAATCAAACCGTACTTATCCGACGAAACCGAACGAATATATTCAGAATTCGCTTTCATATGTTCTGGGTACTTTTGTAGATTTGCATGGCCTCACACCTCTTTATTCGGATTATGTTTTCGGAACAATTTTTAGGGTTCAGAGAGATTGAATTTAAATCACACAAGCATTTTATGTTTGCTTAGTTTTTTTTGTAGAGATGGTGATAAGACCTTGACTCTTCATAAAGTCGTCCTTTATCGCGAGCTAGATATAAGTTTGAAGTTAAGTTATAGTTATTTTTTTGGAAATTGCGTATTTTTTTCTATAAAAAAAATGCGTTTACTAAACTATTTTTAACCAAGAAAAATATAGACAAAATGCCGATGCATGATTAAATTTTAAAAAGTTGATACATTAATACTAAATAATCAACACAAGATAAAAGTTATAGCGACGACTTCGTCTAAAACGCTTCTTAAAAATTCAGTTATATTTTTTAATTAATACATCAAAGCATTTATTGTAAAAACCATTAAATACACATGCAATGAAACAAAATGTAAAGTTCGCACAACCATTATAGACGCAATAAATAATTGTAAAATATACCATACAATTTGGTAATATAAATACAATTTTACGTTCTAAACATGAAGTGATGAACAATATGACAGAAAACATAATATTCCAGTGGCATTTACAATTCAAAATGATATAAGAAATACATGGTGAAATGAAATTCAAAGCGGATTGAACTACACCGAACAGTACATTGCAGTAGCTGCGGTAATCGTAAACATGAATTTTGTATGAAACTAGCCGACAGCTGGCTAAGGCCGTAAAACTTTTACCGAGTTCGTGCGGTGGCGGGTTGACACATACACTCCTGTGACACATTTGTATGGCTGTATTTATTACGAGGTCCAATACAGCTGAGTATTATCTTCTATCTATATATACATATAATAAAACAGTAAAAAAAGTGTGTCTGTACATTAAATATATTTCCAAAAAAAATATTGGGGGCGATGGAGACGTAGTAATAGAGTAAGAATTTTAAAAAAAATGTCTGTCTGTTTGTCTGTTTGTCTGTATGTCTGTTTGTCTGTTTGTACACGCTAATCTCCGGAAATACTGGACGGATTCGAATGAAACTTTTTTTGTTATATAGCTATTAAGCCTGGGCAACATATAGGGTATAAATAATTTTGGAAAATGAAACGCCTGATGCAGAACCATAATGGTCCAGCTAAACTATAAGAGATATAAAAATGCCGCCTTAGTAAAAGTTGTTCAGCCTGGTGAGCATTTTCCAGAGACATAAAGTCCACGCGAACGAAGTCGCTGGCTTCGGCTAGTTTGTCTATAAATAAATTTATTAGTACTATAAGTAGTGGCTCTGTAAATTATGGACCTTGCGAATTAAGTTGTTCGAGTCTTGATGAAAACTATCCTATATCCTTATATAGGATAGTTTATATCCCGAAATTCCCTCGGGGAGCGAAACCCACGGGCACAGCTAGTTTGTCTATAAATGGCGTTAAATTTATTAGTACTATAAGTAGTGGCTCTGTAACTTGCAGACATTGCGAGTTAAGTTGTTCAAACAAAAAAATTGCGGCTATTTATGGGTAACAAAAAGGTTTTAAGACTTATGAATTATTTTCAAATGTATGTAATATAATATATATAAAGTATTTAAACCTCAAAAAATTCCATATAATTTTCAAACGAAATTCGACATGTAGGCAAGCACAGCCAGGCAGCCGGATAAAAGAATTTTGCCAGGTCTTATTATGGTCTCGAAGCTGAGACGCTTCGCTCGCTCGGATACATAAATGATTACAGCAGCAGTGGGCTTATGAAAGCCTTTTTTTTCTAGAAAGTACTTTTTAAATGTGAAGGTACGTGATAGGCAAATAGGTACTAGGAAAGTTAATACTCATTTGAAAGTTATTTCTTGCATAAACGTTTGTAAAAACACACATCTTAAATAACACAATTTGAAATAAAAATTCCTCAAATCATGCTTAACAAGATTTGTGATTATCTTTTTTACTCCATAGATTATGACATTGTCTATTTTTAACCCACTACAAAAAACAAGTGTTAGAGTGTACACCTGTACGCCTTAACACCCTTCTGTCTATTTGTCTGTGCCGTCGTAGTGGTTAAACAGATGAACTGACTTCCATGCGGCTTTTTCACGCAAAAGCAAGTCACCTTGCTTCCGATTTGCTCGCATTGCTTTGCTTGCCGCATGGCGCTTCATTTTCCCAGTTTAATGAAAATCGGTCCAGCCGTTAAAAATTATTAGGGGTTGACTCTTGAAAGGCAGTGCTTTCCCTAGAAAATAATAGATGGTCCTACAGATGTCAAGTCGTATCGGTAGCTTCGCTACTCACCACTAGATGTCGTTCTTGACAGTCGGGGTTTTTTTACTTACCTAGCAAATAAACTTGTTCCTTGGATTTATTTATTTATGTAGTTGCTTACGCACACGCTACATATACATATTTAGACTCAAGGCATCCCGCATCGTACATTTAAAATCCCTTAATAGGCGGAAAAGCGTTAATCCTAATAAGGCCAGTTGAGGCCGAAAATAATTAATTGGCTGCGTTTTAATAAAACAAGGTTGGCTAGGGTTAATTAAGCCTTTGGCCGGAAATATCTTTCCGGTCCCTTCCCGCCTTTTTGTTTAATTAATGGCATTTTTCTATGTAAGTGTAAACAGGATGGGTGTGTTTGAACCACATGTTATGAGCCGTTAAGGTTGAGTAGGTGGAAAATAACATGATGACATAAGGATCTTACATCATCATTATCATCATCATGATCATCATTTCAGCCACATTACATCCATTGCTGGACATAAGCCTCTCCCAAAGATTTCTAAAATGACCGATCTAGAGCGGCTTGCAACCAGCGCCTTCCAGCGACCTAACCGATGGCCGATGGAAGAAAAAGGTTCTCGAATGGCGACCACGTACAGGCAAGCGAAGCGTACCTACAAAGTGGTCTAACGACCTGACCAAGGATCTTACCAATACAAAATCTTTCAATATTTGTAGGACAGTAACTAGCTTCTTTTATCATTAAATTAGCATATCTATTAAGAGAGTAAACGCAGCAAATCTTTTTGTATCTTAACGTCCATCATCACGCTAAGCGTGCCTTGGGGTCTTACGGCCTTGGGCTCTATCTACCCCGTCAGAGATAAACACGTGATAATGTATCTGTATTGCTGTGTGGTTTCCGGCAGAGTAGATTAGGGTCCTCCCGTAGATGTCGTAGGCGACTTGGAAATACAAGCTAAACAAAGCTTATAAACATCAATGATACCTCTCCAACCCATCTGGCCAGCATGGAGAGTGTAGGCCAAGTCCTTTGGCTGCTCTGGACAAGTATGGCTCTGGTAGTACAGAGAAGGTCGTGCTCCTGCAGTGGAGATAAAAAGACATGATAATGATGATGATGAATGTATCCGTATCTATTGGAATGGATGTTTGTTTGTACCACATGTTGTAAACAGTCGTTTAATGGTTGAATTTGAGGGTAATGCGCACTTTAAATGTAGGCAACTAATAGTGGTATAAAATACCCCACTCTTTCAAGACACGTTAAGCCAGTGATCCGGATCTTGGTTATTTATTACCTTTTATAGGACTCATCGGCAGCAGATCTATGTATGACGCGTTTTGAGGTATAAATACATTAAAAAAAAAACTGTTGTTCGAAGTTGTATAATAGTTTGTATCATACTCGGTGGTCTACGTAGATTCTGAAATAAACGGATCTAATTAAAATGAGATTTAAGTACTGACGATGTGTATGACAACCTTAACCTTAACTCGTGCAAGCAAAGGTTTGTAGGAAAATACAAATATGTACGAACTGCAGAAATGCTACAATCTAACTTCTTCTTTGTCGGTGTTCACATACAGGTTGTGAATGTAAGTGTCAAAACATACTATGCCGAAATTGCGCGACCGAACTTCGGCAAAATTATACCTGCAATTTAATTTGAATGGTAGCTACATAAAATCTATTATGAAAATATCATACTATCATAAACTAGCTGTGCCTGTGGGCGTCGCTCCCCGTGGGAATTTCAGGATAAAAACTATCCTTTGTCCTTCCCTGGGTATCAAACTATATCCATATCAAATTTCAGTAAAGTATGTTCAGTGGTTGAAGCGTGAAGTGGTAACAAACAAACAAACTCACTTTCGCATTTATAATATTAGTAAGAAAATAAGGATTCTATGACAGAGAGTTTGCCGTGGCCACATACTGGTCAAACATGAATTGACATAGAAATAGAAAAATCTTTATTTTGGAGCATATACACAACAACAAGAAGAACAGAACATCACTTATAATTAACAAAATATGCCACCAAAAAGGTTTCTCTCAGCTTTTGTGTCAAGGCTTCTAAATTGAAATTGAAGCTATACTGAAATCATTTCTATTCGATTAGAATAACTTGCTATGTCTATCTTTTTGGTGGCTCAACATTCCGATGTGTATACAACAAAGCAGATCTTATTATGGTCTTATAAATCTTTCCTTTAAGCCGTAATGGGAGCCGCTTATCGCAAGTTGTTCCAGTGATTCTCCACCTTAAGTCATCCGGTGTTTATCCTTTAGTAATATATCTCTTTAGGATGTCAGATATCTATATTTATTACCATTCCTGGATCCAAGTCAGACACTAGCACGTCACGTGTTCTTTTCTTGTTTTTAACCCTCGAGAATAAAGAGAGGTGTTATTAGTTTGACGTTAATGTCTGTCTGTCTGTGACGTCGTAGTGCTCGAACAAATATACCAACACATACATAATATACAGATATGCACTTATAAACACACTCCTGAGGCGTACTTACTTTAGTATTTTGGTCATAATTTGTAAAAATTGTACTATAAATGTTAAATATTAACATTTATAGTACAATTTTTACAAATTACTTTGTAAAAATTACAAAGTACCTTCCTAATAAAAACTGTTCCCATGCTTTTTTGTTGTTAGTAAAGAATACGTTTTTTTAAATTGTTGTAGTTTATACCTATAAGTATCTATTTCAACTCTAAACATCATTTTTGAATATTTTAATTACAAAATGTGAATCTGTAATTGGCAGTAAGTTATAGTTTATAAGATAAAATAATAATATTGTAAAGTGCTGTTGATTCTGTGATGAATAAATAAAAAATAAAAAAAACAATTCCAAACCATTTTTTTTACGTGAAAGCAAGTCTCTTTGCAGTGGTTTTTGGGCTATGTTTTATAAAAATGGATTCAGCCGTTTATAAGTTATTAAGTTATCGCTTGAAAGTCGGGGTATTTTTAGTTTTCCTGTCAAATAATAAATGGTAATACGTAATTATTCTAATACTATTTAGCTACTAGATGGCGTTTACAAATGAAACTATTTAAAAGTCGGAGTTTTTTAATTTGCCTAACAAATAAACTTTATATTTCTTGTCTCTTTTCCTTGTTCTTATTCTAAATATCAAATTACGGATAAAACCAAAAGACTTAAGAATAATTATGCAAATTATTGGAAAATATTGATAAATTATAAAGAAACGCATTTGAAATGTTATAATAATTTGAAACAAAGGACAGTTATATTACCTGTGAATTTCGGTCTATTGTTATGAGCTCGATTTAACTAAACATTTTTATAGCTTCAGTAATGGAATTTGATTGTAATTATTTATATTGATCATACAGCTTCCTTTTATTCATGCTTTACAATTTTAATAAAGGGGTAGGTACGTTCATGTTTCCCTTATATCAAGTTGAAAAGAGAATTTAATACAAACACGGAATTAAATGTTTAATTAGTATTTTGGCGTTTACAGACACTTAAACACATGAATAATTTTTACTCTCGCTTAGGGCTGTAAAACATTGTTTTTAGGCTTAAGGATAGTTAAATTATTAAATCTGTGTATATGTATTACTAGGAATTATATATATTTTAATTCTTTTTTAACAAGTCTTGTCTTGTCATAAATTAAAAATTGTTATTATTATGTGTATATATATGTGTATCTTGTATACACTGAAAATAACGAACGTAATCCACTTCACTAAACCAAATAACTATGTAAATGTAATAGCAAAAACGAGGGGATAGTTGGCCCGAAAAAAATAGGTGAAATAAAGAGCCCTCACATCATAAACGGTAACAAAGGCGAGGCGGTTGATAAAAGAGCTTATTGTTATGGATGTAGTAAAGTTATGGGTTGATAAATTGGGAAATATATGAGATTCTGCTGACGATAAAACATTCTTTTTAGATATAAATCTGTACTTTTATTTTTACTTACTTACTACGGTGGCGCAGCGACCCAAAGTGGATCTTGGCCTCCGACACTAGATGGTGCCATTTCTTGCGGTCTTGTAAGCGTTGCTGCCAGTAGTCCAATCCGAGGCACCGCAGGTCTTTCTGCACCTTATCAGCCCACCTGTACCTGGGGCGACCAACAGGACGACGGCCATTCGGCTGACCCAAGTAGGCACTTTTATTTTAAACTATATCAAAATCTCAAATAGCATTCAATGTCGTCCCTCCATCTTTTACTCGGCCTTTCTTGCCTTGGATCGTGAATCGTGGTAGTAAGAAGCCTTTGCCCAACAATGGGATACTATATGGGCTATTAAAAACAAAACTAGGTAGTCCAGATATTAGTGTTTGACAATCCTACGGGACGAATGATTTCAGAATCTTCGAAGGAACCGAACGTTACAAACTACTAGCGTTTTTGAATAACCGTTTTGAATAAGCGTTTTTGAGAGAAAGAAACAACTCAGATCAAATCATGTGACCAACTCAAAATGGTGTTCGTACATAAGTTTTAATGAATGTACCTAAAACTCATATTGCACTTATACAAAAATTAAAAAAGTTGTACAATTGAAAATAAGAACATAGGTACAATGGACAGTTCTAGAGCTTAGAGCGATCTTTTCCAGAACCGGTAGGTAAGTAGTAGGTAGGCACCTACTAACGTCATCAAAATTTAAATTAATTTTAAGTTACAATTAAACTTTACTTGCAAACTACAAAAAGAGTGCTGATGAAAAATGAGGTATTAAACTTAAACCTTAGTCCCTGTATATATTTGATGGAGTGCAATCCTCGGCCCTCGGTTCTCAGAGCGGGAAGTATTTATATGCCACAAGCTCGCTTTGTAAAGAGCATGAAAATATACCGCATTCTGTCAAAGTGACTTGCTCTTTGTGCTGAAAAATACGTTGCAGTGGCCACATCTAGAATAGTGCAATTTTTTAAAAGTCTGCATTCCATTATGATTGTTCCATTATTTCTTGGGTTGAAGGAGTAACTTGTCTACTTTATATAAAGTTTCATTGTGAAATAGACTATAATCTTTTATAGCCTTCTTTACCCAAAGGTTAGCTGATCGCTTTAGTGATAAGGCCGCCTTGGTACCTACTATATTTTAAACAGACTTATATTTTCATACTTAGTGGGTGCAATCATTTATTTTATATTATCTTATACTTGTTTTTTGTTTTGTATAATTTTTTGAACACTACTTTTGTTGTGAGTATCTTCCAGTTACATCGTTGGATCATGAATATCAATTAAGACCGAGTTAAACTAGTAAAGGTAGATCAAACAATTCATATGCTTTCCAAAGCACGGGAGTGCTCGACAAGATTGTATTCCACTTATGGTCACCCATCCAAGTGCGGACCATCTCGGGGTTGCTTAGCTTGCGAACTCCTAACTAACGATTTTGCGCTAGTTTAATTTCCTCCTCTTCCACCTCTTTTATTATAAATTCGTTTCTCGAAATTCCAGAGTCTAACTTCACCAGTATATTCTTATAAATAATTAACATATTTCTAAAAAGAGAGGGACCCAACAATGACCCTTTTACCCAACAATGGGACATACAACCATGGGACTAGAAATAAAACTAATTTCAAACCTAAAAAGAATAAAAACCCAAACTCGCGTGCGAACATGTCGCTATGCGAAATCGTTTCCCTTTTCTTGCCGTTTTATGTACGTTTCTGCGGATATCATAAATATTGTACATCGCAGTTTTGTTACGTTACATTTTGTTTTTAATATCTTAATCAAATATTTAACAATATTGGTGGGTAATATTGGAGGGAAAAATAGAATGCAGAAGAGGCAAAGGAAGAACTAGAGATAGTTTAATAAAACAACTAAAATATCAAATCAATATATCAACATACGAGGACGTAAAGGAGTTGACTTAGGACAGAGAAAGATGGAAGGCATTGGTGACTCCACAGACAAGAGCTTAGCTCTTTAATAATAATAAGAAGAAAAGAAATCATAATCTTCGGTCTATGACATTTTATTTATAAGAAAATCTTTATCACATTGTCAATAATTTTTAATTAAAAACTAAAACCGACTCCTGCACTGGACTGCACGAAGGATGTTGATATTTCTTTAGGAACATCAATTGCAACAACAAGACGATGCAAACAAAAAACAATTATTTTCTAATCGGTTCAGGCGTCTTCTAAGTAATTGGGATCAAACAATAAAAAATATATAGTAACACTCGAATTGTTAACTTCCTCTTTTTTTAAAGCCGGTTAACAGTAGGTTTATCTTCATGTAATCAGTGTAATTTGTCCCTATGTATTTATTTATTTATGTATCTATTTTTTTGGTTTATTTTGTTAAAATATATACCCATGTATATTTTATGTAATTAAATACACCCTAATTTATTTCTTTCGATATACTTATCTAATTAAATTGGCACCGCACCTAATCTTTTCTACTTCGTCCGAAAGGTAAACTGGTAGACAATGCTTAGCATTAAGTAGTAGCTTTTGTATTATAATCTTGAAATTTTAAATGCAATTAACTTAATAAATAAAAAAATATGCAACCAATTTAATTCTGTTTTGAAATCATGAACATTTCCGTTAAAAAATAAATCTCCGGTATCTCTCAGCAGGTATCAAATTTGGTTGTCTAAAAGACAGTGCAGTTGCAATAAGTTTACCTTATGACAATATGTTATGATGCGGTGTGCTTCTTATCGTGTGTGTTAGTGACCAACACTAGTGTCAGAGTTTTTAAACCGCCTGAAAGGCCTCTGACATGGTTTTAGGTAACGACCAATGTCAAAGACAGTAACCGGGACCGACGACTTAACGTGCCCTCCGAAGCACGGATCATCTTACTTATCAGACAATCAGGTGATCAGCCTGCAATGTCCTAACCAAACTAGGACAACCACACAAAGTCGTTGCCCCCGCCGGGAATCGAACCCGCGACCTCCGGGCATGAGCCGAACGCTCTAACCACTACACCACGGAGGCAGTTATTAATTATGATGCGGCTAGCAACTCATCACTATATTGATTCCTTTGTCTACCTTCTCGCCCACCATCACGCTAAAAGGGGCCTAGCGGTCCTGGGCTTTGTCTGCTTAGAGCCGACCTAAAACGTTGCGTAAACGACCTGTCTGCCCCACTATGGATAAAGATTTAATATATAAGAGTAATCAGTTAAGGATAAAGAGTAATAAATCGATACACGGGCTATATTGGACAACTATAGTTTAAATAAAATTAAAATAACAGTCTAAAACTTAAAAAAATGGAATTTAGATACAAAAGTGTGCAGCCGCCCAGGCAATTTGCATGGAAATGTCGTGTATATTATTTCATAATCGTTATAATAAAGTGATCTAGTATAGCCTGTGGTTCGATTTATTACGAGTTCTTCCTACTACCCTTCTATGTTGTATCATCATCATCATCAGGTCTTTTCGTCTCCACTGCAGGAGCACGACCCTATCTGTACTACCCGAGCCAAATTTGGCCAGAGCTGCCAGAGTTCTTGGCCTACACTCTCCTCGCTGGTATGTTGTATATGTATGAAAAATAAACAACAACATTATAATAGGTAAACAAATTTTCTATTTTCCTTCGTTGTTGACTGACGTCACATCCTCATGGGAGATCTCATAGGACGCATTCGACGCTCGTTGCACACGTCGTTTCAATAACGTTTTTACAGCCGTTTTCCTCAATTTACTTATTTGATGTCACCTGACACTTGTGAGATTGAAGAGTCTAAAAATTGCTTTGAAGGTAATCGCCTTGGATGTTCTTGAAATCAAAGTGCTTTTCATTTGACGTAAGGAAATTAGATTTTTTTTTAAATCTTAATTTTTGGAAATGATACATTCCCAAAAATTAAGATAATTTTTTTAATGTTAAGTTTCACGTGTGTTCTTTTTAGCTTTAAATTTCGGTGCCTCTTCAAGTAATAGATATTGCTAAAAATATAATTGAAACGAAAACTTAAACGTTTCTATGTCGAAGTAGACATTTAATTAACCTCTTGTATGCTGATACGTAGATATACGCGGAAATGCATTGTTTATCTGTTGTGTCGAGTATTTCGATATATATGTAATTTGAAAAGCTATCTTAACATAGTCATATTCCTTCATTTTTTTCCCACTTGTATCCAAATTACACTTGGCCAGGTCTATTTTGAAATGATAGTCATAGGGCAATAAAAGCACCAAAATTTTGTGTTATAATATTACATAAATGTATTTATGTATTAATCCATCTATTTTTTGTTGCAAAAGCAAAAAAAAGCAAGGCAAGAACCTAGGTTTAAAAATGTTAAGAAATATATGCCAAATCATGATTCAAATCCAAAACTCGTGAACCGGTGTTACTCTCGCAATCACGTGTCACCTTTTTATATTTCCACTCATCCGAGCCAACACTCCATAATGTATTTAAAAACGAGGGTCGCCGTGAGAGAAAACACAGCCTGCGGCGTTTCACATTATATTTTTTAAAAGCGATGTTTGAAGCTGGCTTTTATGAGACTGCTTTAATATTAATCTTCTACTAAATAATTTTTTGAGGTATTAGTAAATATTTCTTTCAAGACTTTGTAAAAATAAAGAAAATAATGTCTTTGCCCAGGGACACGTCTAGCTATTAAAAAATAAGCTCAAAAATTAATATCAGTATAAAAAACTTGTGCAAAATTGAAATAAAAAGAAAACGACGAACTAAAACTCACACCTTTTCAATAAAAGTGTAACAAGATCGACAAGATCGCTTTGACGATAACCAATAGCAAACACGGCTAGTCTTAAAGAGCAGTGGTTTTCAAACTTTCACTAATAATAATAATTGGTCTCGAAGTGAAAACTCGGTAATCCCATATCTTGGTAACCTCTTGCCTGGTTGACACATATTTGTACTTAAAAATTAAATGGGCTGGTTCTACATGTTTCATAATTTAGCCACCGGTGTGTCTCGGAGCTAACTGCACCCGTATCATTAGTACAAAAACACCAACCAGAGATACTCACTACAAATAGCCCATTTACGCCGGATTTTTTCGTACGTTCTAATAGAATCGATTGAGATTAAATCTGGGCTTAGAATTTTTGATGATATATTTGTCGAGTTTCATCCTTGTCGTTTGTACATACCTTAAGAGAACAATTTCCTTTACCTGTCATCATACAATTTTGTGAGAGTGGTATGTCGATGGTACAAAACATATTTACGATGTATAACTTTTGCATTTTCTCTACCAGTATGACAGCTCTCTCCCTTAGCTCCTGTCATCGTTCTTTATCCCAAAAATACCATACATTATGTGGCCCTTTTACTGTTATTATTAAAAAAATAACCCTTCTTTCCGGTAGCCCACTTTGGGAATTGCTGTTGCGAGTTCCGGCCACAGGTGGTTTCTGAGCGATATCGGAAATTGTTCCCTAATGAATGCATCGATTTCGTACCTGTCGGATGCTAGGGTATTACAAAATGAGAAATAATCTTTTTAAGGATTAGGAACTTAGTAATTCAATTTAGCCGAAATAAATATTTATTTTATTTAGACGAAAAAAATAATATACTCATTTTAGATTTTCTAGAAGCCCATATATGATTTTAGAGTTTCGCGTTCGCAATTACTATTTTTAGTTTAACGGGACTTACTGCGATTAATATCGTTTTTTGCCAGTTTTTTTGCGACGACGGTAGGTCATGGTAAAAAACGTTATTAATCGCGGTAAGTCCTGTGATACTATAATAATAGTATTAGAAGCCCATATCTAACTCCTTCTTGTAACTTAAGAGTTTGTTCTTGTTGGTGGAGTTAAGTGGAGATGCCTCTATTACTCTCTTCTCTTTGCCATCCTTTCAATGCCCTGGTAGGACTCAACTCGTAACTTTTCTTTAATTTGTTAGAAAAACTTCATTCTCGATCTTTCCTTTCCTCGTCTCCCTTTCTTTCTGCTATTATTCTGAAAAGCTATTATTCTGCCATTTACTTCCCTGCACCTTTGTTTCATTGCCTTTTCAACGTTATACAGACTAAAAATATATAAGATCTAACAAATATACTGAAACTATTTTAAGGGTGAATTTAGTCCGTGATAGTGAACAACTTTCGCCAAGCAACATATGTCGAAATATAAAAAATATTATTTACTTTTCATACAAACTTGGATCAGCTGATCTGTCAACTTGTATGGGAGGCCAAAAGATACTTTTCATATTTTGAGAAAAGTTGTTCAGTATCATGAACTTAATTCCCCCTCTTAAAATAGCTTCAGTATATTTTGTTAGACCTTATGTATGGCAAAGCAAATCGCCAAATTAGCCAAATAGTTTTTAAAGCTTATATATTCTGAAAAGAAATACTCCGAACAAAAATTCGTAGAATTATCAAACTTTAAGAAATGGCAAACATTTTTCGCTGGAATAGAACACGATTCGGCATAACAGCATGCGACCGGCGCGAGGTTTACCGATAAGATACCTTCGAGAATTTTCACGGAATCTCTTCTATTCTGTTAGCGAAATGTGAGATTTGTTACGTCTATTTATTTTTATTGTTACTGTACAATTTCTACGAGACAGAGCGGTAAGTACACAATTTATAATGTACAAAACAGAGAAACATATTTTAACATTGAATCTCATATTGAAAAGAATGCAGTAGAGTCACATTTATATGTTTTTCTGCGTTCAATGTAAAAACAACAAAGCTGTGAAAAAATGTATACTAATTTTTGTTTCAAAAACATATTTTTTAATAAACACAGTGGCGTCTATTTGTTCATCTAATATCGTTATTTATTTCCTTGAAATTTACTTTTCCAATATGTTTTTAGAAGCTGTTATGCGATTAAAGTTCAAACTTAAAGAGATAGCCAAAGAAAGAAACCTGTCTTTCTTACAGCAACGTAAAAACCTCAACAAATCAAATTATATTTGTATAAATAAATTTATAAATACTGTATTGAATATAAGTTATTTTTAATTAATTTTAGTAACTTTTAATTTTAGGTTGTATTTAATTAGTTAATATATACTTTTATATTATAATGTAGAAGGCGACTTAGGAAATACAAGCTAAACAAAGCTTATAAATATCAGTAGGACCTCTCCAACACGTCTGGCCAGCGTGGAGAGTGTAGGCCAAATCCTCTGGCTGCTCTGGTCAAGTGTGGCCCTAGTAGCGCAGAGAGGGTCGTGCTCCTTTAGTGGAGACTAAAGGACCTGATGATGATGATGATTATAAATACTTAGTAGGTATATTATAATAATTGTAATAAAATAATAATATAATCATGTGTGAATTCTCTCCTCTATTAAATTTTTTCCACATGTAAGTTCTAAGTAAATCCAGATAAAAACTATTCTACGGATTCATTTTCGCGTTATGATGAAACAATATTATTTCATACCAACCATGATTTATCCTCCTTACGCCGGGACAGAGGCGGTGTTTTACTGCTCCTACAGCAAATACAGTTTTTGTTCCCTCTGCGGGTTTCCCTTTATTGGATTCAGTCGTGATTTTGTCGAGCATAAGCCATACGTTCTTGTTTATTCAGTTACTTGCAGCTTTTTACTGTTCTGTTCGCAATCATTTATTGAACACAGCTGTGAAAACCTCAAAGGACACTCTTCTGTAGGCTAATTGTTTAAAAAATAAAAGAGAGAGCTGTAATATGAGAGAAATCATAGCATGTGATTTCATATTTTTGAAACGCGGAGTCATCTAAACGAATGCTTGTTCCATACAAAAAATCATTCGTTTAGTGACTCCGCGTTTGAAAAATAGCACCTCTGAACGAGTGCGTCATGGGTGTCAGAGAATTTTTTAATTTACACATTTTTGATTTGTTTGTTTGAATGGTTTGAAACTAATCTAAATATTTTTTTCTTTTCAGGTACTATTGCTGAATGATTGGGATGTTTTAGTAAGCCAAACATTTATTTTTAATTAAAACCATACTTGGAAAATATTTTATCTTTTAAATATATATTTTAAAACAAAAAGGTGCTCGTATAAATATTTGAACATCATAAACGAGGATTTTGTGATGGAAATCACGATATTCGGGATACTGGTTTAATCAAAAATAAATACTGACACAGGCTACTTAAAAGGTTTAATTTAAATTTTACGTGTGGTCTTATTGATTTTGGTGTTCATTAAACTGATAAACAAGAGATAGTGTCAGATTAATATATATATCTCTTAAAAAATTATGACAAACGATAAAATGTGAACGAAAGTCTTCTTATCGTGTGTGTTAGTGACTAACACTAGTGTCAGAGTTTTTAAACCGCCTTTATGGCCTCTGACATGAATCAACGGAAGTGTATTTTTTTACAAACTGCCTTATGAGTTTACTGACGAGTGCATTCTTAAGATGATGGCGGCAAGGACCAATGGTATTACGTGCCTTCTCATAAAGTCACGTTAACTCGATATATTTTTTGCCACTTGGTCGCCAATCCAAGTGTGAAGAAAACTCAGAGTTGCTTAGCCTACGCCCGTGGAGCCATCAAGCTAAGCTGACTGAAAAGAAGAATAAACCGTGGTACTTAATCCCTCGAGTATAATTAAAATGGATAATAGACCACTCGATAAGAGAGTATTATTTCTCTCATCGAGCGGTCTATTATCCACTTTACGAGTAGCACACAGTGGGTGTTTAAAATACGTTCAACTAAATTCATAGCTACTCGGGCTATACAAATAAATTCGGTTTTGCGGCTAGGAGGACTGAAACCGTATTGACCTGGCTTAACTGCCTCATAAATAACTAATCTATTCGCACTAAATGTTTATTCATGGTGATTGTTTGATTGAGTTTTTAGCCTGAATAAGCACATTGTGAGAATCATAAATTATATTACTTTTATAGGCATATAGGAAAGGGATAATAACTAGGAGATCCCAGAGCCGCTTTCGCTCCACATGAAAATGTAAAATTTTGTAGACATCAGTCGGAACTTGTACTATTATGAGACTTGGGCGTGTTTGGACGATATGCGCACGCCAAGCCCACGCCCAGCGCAGGCCTAGGGTACACTTAGCGCGCTTTGTAATTTATTGCATATAATTTGAATCCTATCACTCATCAATATAACTCAAATTGCATTAACCGAAGTCAACACGCGAACGCTTCGCCTACGCCACGCGCTCGCCTTGCCTTCGCCTTGCTTTCCGCCTTCGCTCTCGGGCGGTCGCCCCTACTGAGCTTCGGTAAATGCTATTTGAGTTGTATTGATGTGTGAGTATGTTATAGTGTGTGTAGTAGCGCAGTATGCCCGCGACACCTGCCGGTGACGGACGACGACCGTCGGCGACCATCGTCGACCTGTGTCACGTGACAGTTTTTGACAGATTGACATGTATCATGCAACTGTCCGTGTGGTTTCCGGCAGAGTAGAATAGGAGCACTCTAAGTACTCCCTTGGATGTCGTAAAAGACTTGAAAGTTAAGCAAAGCTAGTGAAAAGTGTGACATCACGCGACACACGTCAGCGACGGTCGCCGACATGTGTCGCAGATTTATTGTTGCTTGACTGTAAGAGCACGTCGCCTTGCGGTTACGAGGCCACAGTTATGTATCATTGGAGTGGTCCCATTCTAAGCCAGAACCACACGACTGAACAAACTAACTTTGTATAGTGCTCTAAATTCTACTATTTCTGAGTAACAGCTCTATGAAAGTTCTCTAAAAACTACAAAAATAAAAGACTGAACACATAACATATGTTAATGTCATTCGATTTCCAGTACGACAACGGATGGGACTCGACAAAGTGTTCCGATTCCAATCCAATCTTCGCGGAGTACCCCCTAAGTGTTTACTCTTTCGGAGTGACGTTTTGAAGCAACTTGTCCCTTTTGTAAGAGGGAGTTTTATTTGTGATTTATACGATCAAATGGACGGATGGAGTAAACTTGACCTTAAAGTTAATTAGCTGAATGATTTATTTGTTAAATCTTTATTGACCACAAAGGTAGGAAAGGTAGACTTAATGGTAATGCACTCTCCACCTACCTACCAAGGCTGACTGCCTTTAGGAAAAACAGATTTCTTTTTTATTATCAATATTCGTTTAAGATACATAAATACATAATATTGCCGTGTGATTTCCGGCAGAGTAGAATAGGACCACTCCAAGTTGGATGTCGTAGAAGGCGATTTAGGAAATACAAGCTAAACAAAGCTTATAAACATCAATGAGACCTCTCCAACCCGTCTGGCCAACGAGGAGAGTATAAGCCAAGTCTTCTGGCAGCTCTGTCCAAATATGGCTCTAGTAGTACAGAGAGGGTCGTGCTCCTGCAGTGGAGACCAAAAAACCTAACGATGATGATGATGAAATACATAATATTAAACAAAATAATGAATTTAAAATGCCACGTAGTCGTCACGTTGTGGCAATGTCTTGGCGTATAAACCACGCCAGTTCTCCACTCATTATTTAATATTTGCATTTGATTAAATCCCTATCCAATTAGGAAACAAAGTGTTCCGCTTCCTCGTCTTTGTAAATAAAGCCTGTAAATAACATCAAACGTTCAAAGACAATAGAACCCTTAGTTTGTTTGATCTAACTAAAATAGATCAAAGGGTTCTACATTTTTAGTACGAAGTCGAATAATGACATGGATTTGTACGAGGAAGTGACAAAAGTTCGTTCCTTTTATGACAAAGTACGTTTTGACTGAATAAATACCTAGAGACAAATCACACTGATTAAGCAAGTACCAAAGTAAGTTTTAATCTTGAGCTATGAGATACTAACTCAACGTAAAAAGCGGTCTCGTTCTTTCAATGTCAAATATTGGAAAGAGAAAACTTGTTTTAATTAAAATAGGTTTAGCAAACGGTTGTTAATATTTATGAATGTAGGATGTAAAAGTTTATGCATGGAAAGGAACATATGATTTGTAAGAGAAGGACAGATGATACAGGTATGAATCCCCATTCCCACATGAATATGAGGGTAATAGTATAAACGTGTATAAGAGAAACTTTGGGCTGATATTCAATAAATCCTGTTATAATGAATTTGATATTTCGCTTTCAAGCTCAAGAGCTTTGAATGTGGCACAGAAGTATTATCATTTGGATTAATTTATCCCAAAATGTGAAGTGGCTATGTCAAATAATGAACTATCAACACGGGAAACACCGCAGGCAACAGTAAGTTAAAATATTTTTTATAAATAGAGTTTTGGTGAAAACTTCGCTCGAACAATTAATTAAACCAAGTACGTATAAAGCCGAAATGAAATGTAGACGAGAGCATATTGCAAACAACAAACACCCTTTTATTTTTAAAACGCGTCATTTATCTGTTGAGCGTGAAATAAAAGTATAAAAGTACGCGTCCTGAGCTTTGATGAAAGTACATTTTTCTATTTGAGTACTTTTGCGTATGCAAATTATGAGGGTGTTGTATAAACCGACGATACGCAAAGCACTTTTTATAAAGAGGATGAAGGGTGACGGATTAAAATTTAATTGACGTCACCATTTGTTGCACAAAATATTTTACATCCTTCGTGCTGTGAAAGGCACGTTAAAAGCTGTTGATCCCAGCTGATATTGGAGTCTTCAGCCTATGTCGAATCATTTTGGTAGTTGGAAAAATTATTAAATTTGTACTGTCAACTAACATTGGAAATCTATACCAAATAATATGGCACTAGCAAGAAAGGTTTTCAAATTAAAAAATGAATATCCAAATTGACTCGTATCATACATAAAAACCAACTTGACTCCCAAACTACACAAGTATTTTGATAAAAAATTATGGAACCACCTCAGTATAGGAACGTACTCTTTCAAACAAAAAAGAATTTTCCAAATCGGTCCAGGCATCTTCGTTTAATCAGTGAACATACATTTAAAAATAACCGGCCAAGTGCGAGTTGGACTCGCGCACAAAGGGTTCCGTACCGTTATCTATAAAAAACAAGTTTTTTGTATGGGAGCCCCCCTTAATTTTTTTTTTGTTTTTAGTATTTGTTGTTATAGCGGCAACAGAAATACATAATTTGTGAAAATTTCAACTGCCTAGCTATCGCGGTTCTTGAGATACAGCCTGGTGACAGACAGACGGACAGACGGACAGACAGCGAAGTCTCAGTAATAGGGTCCGTTTTTACCCTTTGGGTACGGAACCCTAAAAATATCGCAACGAATTGACAACCTCTTCCTTTATAGGAAGTCGGTTTAAAACATTCTAAGTGGGTAGTCGTCGCACGGTCGTCTCAAACTTAACTGGCGGCGAAATAGCTAGTTTGATTTCCCTAAAACAACTTGAGGGTCTGTAAAAGTTCTGTAACGAAGAGCCCAGGGGCAAGTTTTGTTGTTTTCTTTTAGTTGTATCGTGAGGTAGCAAAAAAGTAACATTTATTATAGTACTTTTATTTTTGTGGAAAGTGCCGTGTTGTTTCTGGATTACAGCATTATTATCATCATCCGAGCTTATTCCCGGTTGCATCCTGAGTGTTAATGCTTCAGAGCCCGGGGTCCGCAACCCAACCTAGGAGATTTGACAAGGTTACTGGTGTTTTACACAGAGCGACTGCCATCTAACCTTCGAAACCCAAAGGGTAGCCAGGTACCCACAACCAATCCTCGGATAGGTTTGAGCTAGCGCTAGATGTATGTGATGTACAGTTTACACATATCAATTTTTTCGGATAATCAGATGATTCAAGTCTGCTTATATCCTAACCAGACTGGAAACAACATTTCACAAAGTATGCTATCCCAGTAGGAACCCACGACCCTCTGGATCACAAAGCAATTGCCTTGATGTACCACGGGCGCAGTAAAGTTAGTTCTGGATTACAGCATGATTTCCATCTCTTCCTGTAACTATAGGACTTACCAAAACAATAGTTGCATTTTCACTTTTTGACCGATTTCAAAAAAGTGTAGGTTATCGATTCGAGTGTATGTTTGTTCCGTCAACTGTGGGCCGATTTTGACGATTCTTTTTTTATTTAAAAGCCTTTACTACCAAGTTGGTCCCATATTAGAAACAATATCTTATGATCATATCAGCTACAAAAAGTCTACTGCTGGATAAGAGGATTTCCAAAATGACCGATTAAAAGCGGCGTGTTGCTTAGGTCGTTCGGCCACTTAATAGGTTGATGTCCTACGCTGCGTTTTCCTGTTGGCCACCTTTTGAGAGTCTTTCTGTCCCATCGGTCCTCCGTTCTTCGCATTATGGGTCGCAATCACTGCCACTTCAATTAGCTAAGATAGATAGATTATTGCTAGACAGGATTTTCACCAAATTTTATTCTAAGAATAACGCTTACTCTCTGATAGTAATGTCAAACTTGTATGGAGTTTTGACATGAATAACGGAAGTTTTTAATCAAATCCGGATCTAGAGAAAAATCCCAACTTAAAACAAAAAAACCCAAGTGTCGTGGAACACTTGGTTGGAACGAAGTTACAAAAATTCCCTAATAATGTCAAACTTGTATGGAGTTTTGACAAATTTAATCAAATCCGGATCTAGAGAAAAAATCCAACTTAAAACAAAAAAACCCAAGTGTCGTGGAACACTTGGTTAGCACGAAGTTACAAAAATCCCCTAAAACATTCCAGGCCCTAAGAGTTCGTGACGGAAAAAAGTGACGGAAACTTTATTTTGCGTAGTCCGCCAAGTCCGTATCGTCCAAAAAGGAACTTCGCCCCAAAACTGAATATCAACAAGCGTTAATAAAAGTTCTAATACAATAAGTGAACCAGGACATTCACACTGTCGCACATTCACTGAACAGTCCCGTTATTCCGAGGCGGAAATTGAACCTGCATTCCGGCGAAAAGCGACCTAACCCCAATAGCGAAATGGAACTCAATTTATCAAATTAAAATGCTTGAAATGTGCTTTTTATGGCGTGGTTATTGATGGCTTATTTTATACAGATGTTTCATAGGCGAAATAATGTTTGTAGAGCATGGAGTTTAAGTTAACTTGTTACTTTACATATTCTCTGTAAATTCTTCAATTTATATTCTTAGGTACATTAATGCATACTCTTCCACATATTATGTCTTTACCATCATCATCATCATCAGGTCATTTTGTCTCCACTACAGGAGCATGACCCTCTGTACTACCTGAGCCATGCTTGGCTAAAACAGCCAGAGGACTTGGCCTACTCTCCTGGCTGGCCTCTAACGGGGTAGACATTGTTATATATAATAGACACCGAAAATAAAGGTAACGTTAAACGTGATTGTGGGCGTGAAGATGAAAAGAGGGATTAAGATATTGATTAATTTCTAGCCATATATGATTAAGTTTCCCGCCCATTCCTTCGATCAGTTCTTATAGTTCAGGCTGGAAGAGAAACACCAAACCCTTTTTCTTTTTTCTCCGACACACATGAAAGGTATGAAATATGAATGATATATATTGATATACAAAATTATTAAAATTGCTATTTCATATTGCACAACTGGTTTGGTGGCTTCAAATCGGTCACCGGCTCATGCAAAATTCATAAACTACATATTTCTTTCACTGCTCAAATGCAAAGCGTAACTTTGAGCGGGGAATTTTGCAATATTTAGTGTCATGCAGTGCAAGATACAAAGTGCAAGTGCAAGGTAAAAATTGAATGAGGAAGTTTCCTGGGATAAAAAGAAATTATTTATACTGCTTCCGATCGGTCGTTTTGGAAATCCTTGGGGGAGGCCTATGTCCAGCAGTGGACTTCCTGTGGCTGATATGATGATGATGATGATAAAAGAATGAAACTGTGAATGATGTAAAAATTGTGTTATTTAGTTTTATAATAAATAGTTAATTTATATTATATATATTTTAGGCTAAAGTATATATTATATAATTATATTAATGCTAGTCTGTAAGGTATTTTATCTATGGGCCTTTAAAATTGTAAATAATATTAAATTCGTTGCCTGAAATAAAAAATTATTTGATTTGTTTTGATCTTGAAACCTCACAAAAAATGTCACTTGTCATTGATCATATCAATTTTCAACGTGATTTTAGATTTATTATTGCAGAAAAACTGATATCAAGAACGCTAGCGAAATTATGACGACATTAGTCTTTATTTCATACAAATCTTAAAGAAAATAGTACCTGGGCGACCGACCTTTGCTCGGTTACATCTCAAACATTACCAATTTTTTTAAACTTGTCTAAAAACAATGCAAAATAAAAAATTATATATAAACTTAAACATAAAATAAAAAAAAAGTAAGTCACCGAGTGGGATTCGAACCCGTAACACTTTTTCGAGCGGTCGGTATCCTTAACCACTGAGCTAAAATCAAGGCGGTCGGCGCGACGAAATTAGCGACCATATTCTGCGTGGAAAGAAAAACGCATGAAAACTCGAAAACACGCGTTTTCCCAAACATAAAACTAATCTAGATCGATTATTTACCCCCGAAAACCCATATATACAAATTTTCAGCGAAATCGTTAGAGCCGTTTTCGAGATCACAGAAATTTATAAATATATATATATACATACGTACAAGAATTGCTCGTTTAAAGGTATAAGATTTATTTTGACGTTTAGAAAAAAGTGTGATTTGTGTTGTTAGAAACTAAAGAACTAAAGAAGACTACGAGTAATAAGGATAACTCTACAAATTCATGTTCTATCCTTCGTTTCTCATAATTTAAGTACGGTCGTTTTATACGTAAAACGTTTAGTAACACTATAGTTTTTGTTTTCGGTTTCGAATTGTTACTTTTGATTTTTATATTAACAATAAAAAAAATACGTTTATAGACTATAGACATAGAATAACCTTTACTTTATCAAGTCTAATCCAAAGAAAAGAAGAGAAAATCGATGCCCTGTTGTCAAGACCAACTCCTCAAACATGTTGAGTCAGAGGCAGCCCCAATAATTAAATCAGCGATTCATAGCACCCGATAGTCGGCTCATGAAAAATGCAGCACGGCAATTTGCGATCGCGAGCTCTCAGAGGTGGATAATTCACACTTTTTACACCTCGAGGAAACACTTATATAAAGGTTTACTTACTTTTTCGTATTTGTTACTCGCCAACACTGATGTTGATGTTTTAAAATTGTAACTGGCAGAATGTTCAATTGAGTTACTGCGTTTTGACATCAAAAATAATTTTGATGTCACTAGACTGGTCGTTACGCAACAAAGTCTCAGCCTAAATGAGCCTAACGTGAGACAGGCATTTTTATACTTAGTGAACGGGTTACTCACGTATAGAGTCAGCTACTGCCGACATGTTTCGATCTCATCCGGAGGTCTCTATGAGGGCGAATGTGACTACAGGCCGTACACCGCACCGGCTCGTGACACATGTCGGCAATAGCTGGCTCTATTAGTGAGTAATCCGTTCACTAAGTATAATAAAGCCTATTTGGTGGTTTTCGTCAGCAGTAGTCGTTTCGAAAGACCAATGTCCGTTTTTAAAAGCTTTAATTTTATATTATGAGTTCAGTCATATAATGTCAACACAACAGTACCAGCACGTTATGCAATTATGTATGTCTGAATTATAAATGTTAACCGAACCATTGAATCCCCCCAATATTCATCTATACTAATTAGAATATACAATATCCATCGCAAAGGATTTCATATTTTTAATTTTTAATTGGTCTTTTATCTATAAAATAATCAAATTATATGTTTCTATATATTTTTTTCTTTAATCGAAGTAATCAACAAGAAATCGATGGGATCTTTGTCAATGCAGTGACAGTTTATTGATGCCCTTCCTTAAGAAATCCGCTGGACGGGAAGTAATCAACTCTTCAAAGGCATTTTCTACTCCTCTCGGATTGTGATTTATCCCCCGCCAAGAAGTTATCAAATTCTGGAAAAAATTGAAGTCTGTAGGCGCAAGGTCTGGGGAGAATGGCGTATAACTAAGCTTCTAACTTCAGCTCTTGTAATTTGGAGAACGTCTGCTGTGCAATAAATAGGTCTCGTGTTGTCTTTCAGGAGCACTGGAAACGAACAATTGACCAAACATGTTTGAAGATGCGCGTGCTTCGCCTACACATCTGCAGTAATGCTCTTTACGTTTGGTAAGAAGCTGTAATGAATCACAACGGCGTTAGCCAACAGTGCTAGGTATTCTTTTATAGTAGTATTCTTTTATAGCATTGTTTAGATGCTGAACCAGGATTCAACCGACCTGCTGAGCTCTTGCGAATATCAAACAGAATTCATTATTAGTCGTAGGTAACAATGAGGTTAAAAATTCCTTTGTTTGTTCCTGTTGAGTAATGCAAGGCACGTTTCGACGCGTACTTCGCGCTGGCGATCATTGAGTTCATGAGGCGTCCATTTGTTCGTCCATCGCAACCAACTTGATGCAAATAGACCATTATTGTTTTGTCGCTAACTTCAAGCAAGAGCTTCTTCTTCAGCCGTACATTAAGTATCAGCTGCTTCCAAATTTGCCTTTAATTCGTCATTGTCGACTTTTTGGACGTCTACGAGGCCCCGAGGCCCCGGGGAGTTAAACGTACAGACAATAGTTGCCGGCGAAGGAGCAACACCGGTGCAGGCAACTCGCAGGCGTCGAGAGGTGTGCTGCGCTTTCTCCGAATTTACTCGCGGCGTGATACCCCTTAAAACACTTCTACCCTTAGAGCAACAGCTCGAACACC
The DNA here is from genome assembly GCA_963555685.1 of Acrobasis consociella. Classification (NCBI taxonomy): domain Eukaryota; kingdom Metazoa; phylum Arthropoda; class Insecta; order Lepidoptera; family Pyralidae; genus Acrobasis; species Acrobasis consociella. The sequence goes on from OY743118.1 coordinate 6,251,090, forward strand.
TTCCCTCTGCACGGCCAATTACTGGCTCTCTGGAGCACTCGGGTCCGTGGCTTCGTTACTCACCGACAGCTCGCCACGAGCTGCAACATACATACATACATACATACTATCACGTCTTTATCCCTAATGGGGCAGACAGAGCATTTTGGGTCTTGCGGCTCTATGCAGAGCCTAGGGCCACAAGACTCAAAAGCCACAAGCTGCAAGATTTTTATTAGATACTGTCCTACATATATCTATTAATTGATAGATTTCACGTATGTTACGCCCTGATATCAGTATGATATTTTCCACTTGCTTGCCTATAAAAACTTCTCCATCACCATCCACCATCAGGTATTTTTGTCTCCACTGCAGGTGCATAACCCCCTCTGTACTACCAGAGCCATACTTGAAAGGTGCAGCCAAAAGTTAGCATATAAGAAACCAGGCTTATATGCTAACTTTTGTGATATTGAAAAAAACCACAGCTCACAACATGTGGCTCAAACACACCCATTTCTGTTTACACTTACACTGAAAAATGCCATTAATTAAACAAAAAGGCGGGAAGGGACCAAAAAGATATTTCTAGCCAAAGGCCTAATTAACCTAGCCAACCTTGTTTTATTAAAACGCAGCCAATTAATTATTTTCGGCCTCAACTGGCCTTAGTAGGATTACGCTTTTCGCCTAGGAATTTTAGCCGATCATCGTCATCATCATATCAACCACAGGAAGTCCACTGCTGGACATAGGAAAATAATTTCCATATATAGATCTTACTCATCATCATCATCATCAGGTCTTTTTGTCTACTCCAGGAGCACGACCCTCTCTTTTCTGTATTACCAGAGCTATACTTGGCCAGAGCAGCCTCTCCTCGCTGGCCAGATGGATTGGAGAAGTCTCATTGTTGTTTATAAAAGCTTTGTTCAGCTTGTATTTCCTTAGTCGCCTTCTACGACATCCACGGGAGGTCTTGGATTATGAAATATACTATAGGTAGATTTTTGAAGATAATAAAAATAAGGAACCATTTTAGGAAGCCTGTTTAGTTGGACAGTCTGGCAAGCCGTGTCTTATTTTGAGTGTTCAAATTAAATTCAGTTTCAGTAATTGTTTAAGCGATTTAGTTTTTAGTGTTAATTAGAGTTTGGAAACCAAGTAAACGTAGAATGTAGTGCTCTGTGGGCCGTACAAACAAAATGGTCGTTTGAGGAAGCTCTCTAAATTAACACAGTTAGGACAAGCTGTCTTAAATTAAGCACTAAACAGTTGTTTTGAGTAAATGACCGGACAAGTGTGAATCGGACTCGCGCACAAAGGTTTTCATTCCATTATCTATAAAAAATCACGTTTGTTGCATGGGAGCTTAAATATTAATTTTATTCTTTTTCAGTATCTGTTGTTATAGCGGCAACAGAAATACATCATCTGTGTAAATTTCAACTGTCTTGCTATATCGGTTTATATGATACAGTCTGGTGACAAATAGACAGACGGCTCTGTCCATCTGCGAAATCCTAATAATAGGGTCCCGATTTCATACTTTGGATATGGAACCCTAAAACGATTTCGTTTTAAATGGAATTAATGGGAATGATAATTTCTAGACAACTGAAGATCTGTTTGAGATAATTTCATAAGTGGACATAGTCTAGCAAATAATATCTAAATAGGGAGCTCCGAATGATTTATAGAATTACCCTTGACCGATCTAATTGTACATAGAAATCACTGTTCACCGTTCATCGGTACAAAGAGAAAATTTTACGCCGCTACCTTTTCTCACCGACAGCTCGGTTCGCCGAAAGAATTTTAAAAATAAAAGTGTTTCACAGATACATTTATCTGCAGATAAAGCGATTCGCAGAAAGCTGCTCTGGCTGAATTGGTATTTTATCGATAGAACGCATTGCAGCATCGGAGCTTCTAAATAGGCAATATCAAATGTAATTTCATACATATTGTGTGTAATTCCATAACAAATTTGTTCTGAACCTCAGTTAATTTAAGGTATGGAAACCTAGGACATGGGAGCGCACTAAAAACTAATAGATAGGTACTTTAAAAGAACCGTTTCAGGAAGTCTTATAAGTGGACACAGCCTACCAAATAGATATAAATATTATGCATATATCTAAAACAACATAATATTACAATTTTCGTATCTTCGGGTTACCTTAATAAATTTAATGTTTGTGTTCTATAATTAAAAACTAGGAACATATTATCAAATCAGAGTTCGTAATGTAAGTAAATATTTATGTTACGAATAAATATCTTCATCTTAGCGCGTTGCTGGTTGCATCCACAGTCGGGCTAAATGTAAAAATAAAACTTACTATATTCCGCTAACAAGTCAGCAAAATTCTTAGAAATAAATCTTCAGAGACACTTGTCGATAGAAACAAATAAAATTTCATTCTTTATACTTACTGCTTAGAGAAAATACTAAAATAGACTTATTTAGCGAAAAGAGCCGGCAGTTCAACATTTTAATAAAGGCGGAAGAAGTACGTAGAATATTTGCAAGGAATTCCATTAAGATGGCGGACGCAACGCGAATTAATTGAGTGAAAGAATAGGGTCCTAAAAAAGTGTAAAATAAATAAGTAATAATTCTTTATAAACATTTTGTTTACCTTTTTCTTCTGAATGTTTAATAGACACCTGTTACATCTACCTTATTAAGATAAAGAAAAGGATTTATAAGTTTTATCACAAGAAGTACATAAGTATAATGTTTTTAGTCTCTTTATTTTTGATGAAATTTTCATTGTTTTTAGTCTCTTTATTGATAATTTTTAATACAAATGTGCTTTAAATTTGTCAAAACTCTACGAACATGTACAAAAATCCTACGATTTCTGAACTTTCCAAAATGTGCTTACATAAAATTACGGAACGTGGCTAAAATAATAGTTACATGAATATACTAACTCCTGCACTTGGGTAAAATAAATAGTTACATGTATAAACTAACTCCTGCACATGGGTAAAATAAATAGTTACATGAATATACTAACTCCTGCTGATACATGAGTCATCCTACAATTCAATTTCCCGTTTTGTGTTTGCGACGTGTTGACAAGTGAACAAAACACTAACTTACAAATGTGAGCAACTTGAATTTGCATCCAATCCATAAACAAAACCAACCACAGAAATGCATCTAATAAATTTCTGCTTATCGCAACTGCCAACGCCAACACTATTGAATTAAAACCCACGATTGGCGACAACAATTGTATTGGCGTGTCCATTGTGCGTCTGATAGTAACCTGTTTTCCATCTCGGTGTGTACCCGTCAATGTATTGTGTGGTACGCGAGAGAAACGCCGAGTCCTGCCATTGTTTGTAGGAACGGTGCGCAGAACTAGGACGTCCATTGTCGGTGTAAAAAATGCAAGCCGTGGAAAATGTAAGTGGAAACGTTCAACTGTTTAGCTTTAAGAGTTGTTGTTAATTTTGTTGGACTAGTTTGTAACGAATATAGTTTTTGTTGTGTAAAGTAAAAATAAAAGTTGAATTACTAACGAAAACGAACAATTATTCAGTACTTTCCTATATTGAGTGTGTTGTGTTTATTATTGTTGACTATTGTGACAGTAATATAAATAACTTCAACTGATTATTAATTCTATTTAAACATTGAAGAAGCTTTTGCCTAAAAGCAACATAAAAATTAATTTTATTTAATCTTTAATAGAAAACACAGTTACCAGTGCTCTAAAAAATATATGACGGAATACGAAAATAAGCTTTTATTATATAGGTATATATGTACAAAAGTCCAATAAACTTGGTGATACAATCAACCATTAAGTGTATCACCTGCTATATAAAATGTTGCTTTTTTGAGCTTTCTATTAGTTGATGGTTATTTCTTACGATGCGTTTTGTCATTATCCTGATGATATGAAAAATTGATGATGTGAAAGCTGTTCAGTATAATAACTTAATTTGGGTAGATTAAATTATTTATTTAATAAATCTTTAACTATAATGGCACAAAAGGTTAACTTAATGCTTAGTCACTCTGTACCAGTCAGCCTTTAGGAAAAATAGTAATAAATGTATTAGCGACAGGCGCTTAAAGATAAGAGAGAGCTGCCTCCGTGGTGTAGTGGTTAGAGCGTTCGGCTCATACCCGTAGGTCGCGGGTTTGATTCCCGGCGGGGACAACGACTTTGTGTTGTTGTCCTAGTTTGGTTAGGACATTGTAGGCTGATCACCTAATTGTCTGATAAGTAAGATGATCCGTGCTTCGGAGGGCACGTTAAGCCATCGGTCCCGGTCACTGTCTTTGACATTGGTCGTTACCTGAAACCATGTCAGAGGCCTTTAAGGCGGTTTAAAAAAAACTCTGACACTAGTGTTAGTCACTGACACACACGATAAGAAGAAGAAGCTTAAAGATCCAATTTACTTATGATACTGCACAACTTTCACTTTACTAAAATATTGGGTAAGTATAATATACATTTCAGTATATTTTGTTAAACGTTTGTTTGACATTTTCCAAAGCAACATTATTACCTCTTACATTGCTTCGTACGCGGTATATTTTCGATACTTAAATGGGGAGTTACAGAGGCATGACTTCATGCTAAAACATTTTCTACTGGGTTTTTGATAGCCTGATATTATATCCCACTGCTGGGCAAAGGCCTCCCCTTCTCCTCTCCATCTATCTCTATTCCGAGCAATTTGCTGCCATCCACTTAAGAAACTCTCGACGTCATCCCGCCATTTCTTCCTTGGTCTACCCCTACGTCTTCTACCTGGTACACACAAGGTACCAGGGCCCATCTATCTGCTTGCATGCGGCACACATGTCCCGCCCAATCCCATTTGAGTCTGGCAGTCTTGACGCCTACATCTACGACCTTAGTTTGGAGCGCAGGTCTGTATTCTGAACTCTGTCTATTCGTCTTACCACTAATATACTGCGTTCCATCGACCGCTGGCAGATTCACTTTACTAAAATATGTATGAATACATTTCAGTATATTTGGTAAGATGTTGTTAAACATTTCCCAAAGCAACATTATTACCTCATACATTACATACATACATACATACTATCACGTCTTTATCCCTAATGGGGCAGACAGAGCATTTTGGGTCTTGCGGCTCTATGCAGAGCCCAGGGCCGCAAGACCCAAAAGCCACTTTTAGCGTCATGGTGGGCGAGAAGATGGAAAAGCAATCAATACAGTGGTGGGTTGCTAGCCGCATCGCCTGTTAACATGATTTGCATTTTTGCCCAATCCCTCGATCGGCTTTTACGATCTGCGTGGGAAGAGAAGCAGCTGGTACATTCTAAGTTTTTTCATTTCTCCCAGACCAGCATGGGAGTTACATTACATTGCATCGTACAAAAAACCAAGACGAAATACACGAGACCGTAAACCAGCGCCGCGATTTGAAATTCAACAGCTGAAATGCATAACAAATCGAATGGAGAGGGATCCTCGTCAAAATGGCGTACGGCGTACCTTACACATCTTACAATGTAAGCTTAGAGTTTATGTTGGAAATCAAAAAGACAAGAACTTCTTGCACTAATATAAGAATGTTCATATTATTAACATGTTCTGATGTAAATAAATTAAAATCTAAATTAAACTCTAAATTCATCATCATCATCAGGTCTTTTTGTCTCCACTGCAGGAGCACGACCCTCTCTGTACTACCTGAGCCATACTTGGCCAGAGCAGCTGGAGGACTTTGGCCTACACTCACCTCGCTGCCCAGACGAGTTTGGTTTGGCCCAAACTCTAAAATAATAATAACAATATCCAAATAATAAAATAATCCAAAACAAATAATAATAATAAAACCTTACAAATTAAAAACGTCTTGCAGATTATTGCCCTGCGGTAGAGTGCCCAAAAGGCTGGCTGCATTTCCACGTTTGATGACAATGCTTATTAGTTGGGCGAAATAATTGCCAGTCCTTTGGTTACCCGACAGTACTAGAATTACTGAATAAGTATAACGCAGGGTCCACTCCCCATATTTGTACATTTAAAACCTATTTCAGGGTAGGACCAAAAAAACAGTTTGAATGTCAATTCTACAGGTCGATTACATTGCACTACAAAATAGCTGAAAATACCGCTAGATCATTTTTTAAAACGAATTCTGAATAGGAAATACCTTGCCGGTAACGCTATTATGCAAATTCACTTTGATTAAGCCATTTTCCAGTATTACACTGACCGCAATAACTATGATTCGTCAGTATAATGGTGGTTTATGGCTTTGTGTAACCGGCCATTTGCGTGGACTGCCGACAAGTTGAAATATTGTGGGCAATCTTAACGCGTCAGGCTTGATTTACTAGTTGACTAGTTAAATGAGGCACTGTATTATGATGTATGATGTGCAATATTTTACACGATAATTTTGACAAAGCAAAAAGAAGCGAGTTTAATTATTGGTCTTCTTTATCAAAGCACACTTTCTGAATGCAAATGCTCGATTTGTATTGAGAAAAACATAGAAACCATTATAATTATGAGTGCTCACAATGGGACGAACTTGAATGTAAAACCTTACAAATAAAATAAAAAAAGACTTTTCTTAATTAGTTATATGAAACAGAGGAGTTATTGGGAGACATGAGTACATAAATATATACACATTCGAAGTGAGAAGCTCCTTTTTTAAGGGGAAATGAAAGAATTGCACATGCAAAAAATAATAATAATATTTTTTGACATGGCGAGTGCAAAGCGTCTCTGTTTCAGCCTGGGCATAATGCTTTCATATCCGGCAGTAAATTTTAAAAATGAAAGAGTAATAGGCGATCAACTACAAAATTTACTCAGAAAAGTAAAATTTTGTACAAATTCAATAAAAATTAGATTTTCTAGATATTTTTAGTCCCGTGAACTCAAATTCAGCATTTGCAACTACGGATCCCTACACTACGCGTGTCTCGACACGTGGCTCTTGACCGATTATTTATTTATCAGTAACATGTCCATAGTTATAATAAAATATGATAGGCTGTTGAGCTCCGTGTAAATATAATCTAAGTTACAAGAAATTAAACCGTTGAAATATAATAGTGTGGGCAATGTTTAACGCGTCACATTTACTAGTTAACTAGTAAACGGAGGTAGTGTATTAATGGGTGTAATATATTATTTTGTAAAGTAACTGGTTAATTTACCTGGCTGGAAACTTTTTTCAATGTGAATATTGCCTAAAAAGAGTAGATGCACAAATTTTAATTTTGTAATTTGATTTATGGTTTTTAAGCTGGGCATGAATAAAATGCTAAACTAATTTTAAAAACATCAGAAAATGTGAATGTTCACCACATTATCTTAGAGATGATAAAAAGATGGCTTTAAGTATATTTGGAGCAACAATTATGACGATTTGGAAAATCTATTAAAATGGTATTGCTAGAAAAACAAAGTAAAGAATATTTTTCTTTCTGAAATGTTTAGTTTTGAGGTTGAGGTTTGTCAGGATCGTAGCAAGTGAAGATCCATAGTCTCTGTCTACCGCAGTGGGAAACAGGCGTGATATTATTTAAGTATGTACGTATGTTTAGTTTTATTTTTTTTTAAATATAGAGATAGAGACATACCTAATATCGTTTTATTATTAGGATATTCTAATAGTGCTTTTGAAAGTGTCTTACTGCAGGCTCATAATATTAAAATAAAATAAACACACAGGCATCGTAAACACTTTCATTTCAGCAAAAGTAAAATTTTATACAGTGGTTTTAATTAATACAGTTCTATAACTAAATACTCCCAAGATTGAAGCCAGAAAAGCGAGTTTGCAACTAATAATTGCGAAACTGCATAGCGCATAGCAGTATTCTAAGTTAGAGGGGTTTTAGTTGTTCACATTGGTAGAATGAGCGAGTCAAGTAGCGTTTCTAGTCCCGTCAGATCGAGTAGGAGTCAGTCAAAATATACCTATATTTTTTGGTAACTTCTTATTTCTGATTTCCATTTTCCATGGAATTATGAGACTTAGAGTTGTCGAACACAACATTAGTACTAGTACTTACGTACAGAAGTCTTACTAAGAAAATAAATTCAAAGAAATATCTACTTGTCGTTAGCGATATTGTTTAAATTAGCTCGCGTCAGAACTCAGCACCTTTTCGTTTAGATACCTAGAAGTGCATTGCAAGCCAGTTTCATTCTTATTACTTAGACATATGATTCATGTCTCTGAATTACGCTATATTTTCGATACCCAAGCAGGGGAATGAGTGACACAGGCCTGGCCTTAGTTACTTCAAAGTACTTACCAAGCCTAAGTTACAACAATCGTGTAAAAGATTAAGATGCATTGGTATGTTAGTATCCACTACTTAGTTGCATATTTTACTTATATTATGACCAGTTACTATATGATAAGCTTGTCTTTACGATATTTTTGTATAATTTTTTCAGCATGATTTCCAAAATGTAGTTATGGGTCACTAGTTTTATACTTAACTAGCTGCACCCTGCAGTGTTACCCGCACCTAAAGTAGCCTATGTGTTAATCCAGGGTGTCAGCTTCCTGCAAACCAAATTTTATTAAAATTGGTCCAGTCGTTTCCCTGTGAGAAAGTAACAAACATACACACACGCATACTCACAAACTTTCGCCTTTATAATATTAGTGTGATTTGAACAACAAAAACAAACTTGCAATTTAAATAATCAACTCGCCCAATTTGAAATGTGTCTAGTGTATTGTGTCCGAGCATAGCGAACTAAACCAAACAACGTTATATCCGTACTTCATAGTTACACTAATTGATATAGTTATTATGGCTACTTCATAACCATGAACAATTGAAGGATATACGACGACCACTGTGGCGGAGTGGTCACCGTGTTAGTCCGCCAATCAGAGGTTGCGGGTTCGATCCCCGGTAAGGGCAAGTTGGAAAATGGCCTTTTTCAAATTGTACTGGGTCTCGTATTTTTATCTATATATGTATTTGTTATAAAAAATTGTATCGTATAGTTAGTTCCCATAACATAAGTCTTGAAATTATTTTGGGGCTAGCTCAATCGGTGTGATTCATCTATATATTTATTTACATATACTTACGTAGCAGAATTAATAATTTCCACCATTAGTCTTATGTTATTAAATCTTTAGAGCTAGATTTATTTTACGGGAAAATTGTCAGAATGTCAAATTTTTGAGATTTCAGCACCGTTCCAAAGGTTAAAGTTATTATTCGTAGCTCTAGACAGAATGATGGATTTTTGTACCCAAAGTGCTGTTTTATTCAGAAAGTTGAAGAAAAATAGCAGCATACATAATCGTCTAATGTCGTAAAATATTAGAACAATTTGCAAAGAACCTAGATTATTTATAAGGCCTAGACATGAAAGCAGACTTCAAGAAAATACATCAAGTGGAACATGAAACAACCTTTCTAAGTTAACTAAGTAACCGGTATTTATCATAACTTAATGTATCTTATGTATTATTAGAAGGGAATTCACGAAAATTTGATAAATGTTTTAAGAGATTTTTTTTCTTTAACGTTTACTAAATATTTTCCTATGTTTACACTATATTGTCGGTATTTATCCAAGTGATTGGTTTGTTTCATCATCAACATACAATCACATCTTTATCTTTAACGAGACAGACAGAGCACTTTCGGTTATGTGGCTCTTAGCAGACAGAATAAAGGGCCGAAGTCTTGAGGCCACTTTTAGCGTGATGAGAAAGTGGGTGAGATGGTGGAAAAAGAAATCAATATAGTAATGGGTTGCTAATCGCATCGCCTATTATAATGTTTAGCATTTTCGCCTAGCCATTCGAACCGCTTTTTAGATTCGCGCGGAAAGAGAAGCAGCTAGGCATTCAAAGTTTTTTATTTTTACCCAGAGCAGCATAGAATCATGGTTTATATCAGGTCGATATTAAATGTACTGAAAGATCTGGTTAATGTTATATTTATTTCCTTCTTTAATCGTCTTCAAAGTACGCTGTATATGCTAAAAATACAAAACCTACATATACATATACATATATGTATATGTAGGTTTTGTATATATATACATATATGTATACATTTTATAAGCTTTTAAACATCAGTGAGGACTCTCCAACCCGTTTGGCCAGGGTGGAGAGTGTAGATCAAATCCTCTTGCTGCTCTGGCCAATTATGGCTCTGGTAGTACACTGAGAGTCATGCTTCTGCAGTGGAGACTAAAAGACCTGATGATGACGACATAAGATTCTCCAACCTATTTCCATTTAGAACGGTTCAATAAAATTCAAGGTTTTAATTACAAACTAGGTTTATTAAAAAAAGTTGACATTTCTATTTCTACCTAGCTGATATAGCTTTCTGTGTGATCAAAGCGGCCACTAAAGCATATGAAAAGTAATTTTCCGGCAGAATAAAGTGAAAGCGAGCTGGTAATGCGACGTCACCGGCAGTGCTGCAACGAGATTGCATTTCGAGCATCGATGGTAATATTGGAGTGCCCCACGCGTTGTTTATTTGGCTAAATCTACGCTATTACGTGAACTTTCTTAGTTATCTGACTGCGCAACAGGGTTAGGTGTTTTGAGTGTATTATAATTTTTGCATTGATAGTAATATTGGAGTGCCCCACGAGTTGTTTGTTTGGCTAAAATCTACGCTATTACGTAAACTTTCTTAGTTATCTGACTGCGCAACAGGGTTAGGTGTTTTGAGTGTATTATAATTTTTGCATTGATAGTAATATTGGAGTGCCCCACGAGTTGTTTGTTTGGCTAAAATCTACGCTATTTCGTGAACTTTCTTAGTTATCGGACTGCGCAACAGGGTTAGGTGTTTTGAGTGTATTATAATTTTTGCATTGATAGTAATATTGGAGTGCCCCACAAGTTGTTTGTTTGGCTAAAATCTACGCTATTTCGTGAACTTTCTTAGTTATCGGACTGCGCAACAGGGTTAGGTGTTTTGAGTGTATTATAATTTTTGCATCGATGGTAATATTGGAGTGCCCCACGAGTTGTTGATTTGGCTAAAATCTACGCTATTACTTTCTTAGTTATCTGACTGCGCAACAGGGTTAGATGTCCGTGTATCTTTTACCTTTAAACGAGCAATTCTTGTATATCTATATGCATATATAAATTTATTTCTGTGATCTCGGAAACGGCTCTAACGATTTCGCTGAAATTTGGTATATGGGGGTTTTCGGGGGTAAACAATCAATCTAGATTAGTCTTATGTTTGGAAAAATGTGTGTTTTTATGCGTTTTTCTTTTCACGCAGAATATGGTCGCTAATTTCGTCCTGCCGGTCACTATCCATCTGGCTCAGCGGTTTAAGACGCGGACGGCAAGAAAGAGTGTTACATGTTTGAATCCCACTCGGTGACTTACTTTTGTTTTTTTTATGTTCAAGTTTATGTATATTTTTTTAATTTTTATTGTTTTTAGACAAGTTTAAAAAAATGAAGTTAATGTTTGAGATATAACCGAGCAAAGCTCGGTCGCCCACGTATTTATAATAGAAAATTGACGATCTCCGTGGCGTGGTGGTCACCATACTAGTCTGCCACCCAGAGGTTTCGGGTTCGATTCCCGGTCAGGGCAAGTTAGAAATAGCCTTTTTTTATTTGCCCTGGGCCTTGGATGTTTATCTATAGATGTATTTGTTATAAAATGTATTGTTGAGTTAGTTTCCCATAACACAAGTTTAGAACTTACTTTAGGGCTAGCTCAATCTGTGTGATTTGTCCATATATATTTATTCATTTATTATATTTATAATGTGTATATCTCATTGGCACGCTCTCTCGTCTCATCGCGTTCCCAGGTGCATCCTCAGCTGTAATGCTGTGAAGCCCGGGGTCCGCTGTCCGGCTTTTTCTTCTCCACTTCGCACGGTCTTGAGCATCCTTGGTTGTAAGGCGATTGGCACGCATTTCTTCCTTGACGAGGTTAAGCCAGCTTCTTGAGTTTACCCGGTCTAACCAGGAAACATACGCTCTGCAGCCTGTATAGGCTTGAAGAATTTTGGCTTGAGAGATGTTATTAGATTCTTCTTAGTTGCGAATAATTTTTTTTGAAAAAAATATCTGTACCTATAAAATGTTGGGATGAAGCCGTTGTTTAAGAGAATCATTATTATTTATTTACTATGACATAGGAATTTTCTGCATTAAAGTGCGATAAAACTCAACTGTAAGAAAAAAATGTTTATTCAATGTAAACAAGAGAAAGAACGAACTTTAGCCTCGGATTGCATATCTCGTCAAAATATTGTAATATACTTATCAATACATAAGAGTTTTATACACAGAAGTGCGATAAAATTTACCAGTATCTCAATATTTTCCATTCAAGTAGTTTCTTTCAGTATCCAAACAGCATTATTTTTCTCATGGTCGTCTATCTTGTTTTGAAACAAAGTTTCTATTGTGTGTACCTCCAGTTTGCGGCAGAGGCACTCGAGTGTAAAACCAGATAGCGCGAATGCACAAATAAAGGATAGACTAACACTTTACCTAGGCTTTTTGTAAAACTGGTTACATGTGGATAATGTGCAAATATCTGCTAAGTTACTACAATTATCATCATCATTAACAACAGTTTTTTTTCTCCACTGCAAGCGCACGACTCTCTCTGTACTACCAGAGCCAAACTAGGCAAGAGCAGAGCAGCCAGAGGACTTGGCCTTCACTCTCCTCGCTGGCCAGACGGGTTGGAGAGTTGTTTATAAGCTTTATTTAGCTTGTATTCCCTAAGTCGCCTTTGACGACATCCACGGGAGGACTTGGAGTGGTCCTATTCTACTGTGCTGGAAACCACACGGCCTAGTTACGGTTTTTGTAATTTAAGTAAATTTATGATGGAATAAAAAAAAAACTAATTTCGGCCAAAAAACAGCTTTTAAATAAGTATTTGTAAAAGTTATGATCGGATTTGATATAGATTATGCGTAATTAAGGGGTTCAAGTTCTTTTTTTTTAAAGAAATAAAACATTTTATTAAATAATAATAAACATAATATAACAATATAATATTAACTAAATAAATACAACCTAAAATTAAAACTAACTAAAACTAATTAAAAATAATTTATATTAAATTATATAAAATATTGAGGCCAAATCGCTGCCGTCACAGGGCAAAGTACCCAAGAGGCTGGCGGCATTTCCGCGTTGGATAGCAATACTTAAACGCTGTCCGAAATGCGCGCCCGCCCTTGGGTCCCCGGAGACATCGATCAGGCGTGCGGAAATTTCCTTAAAAATTTGACGAGCTTTCGCACCCCAGGGCCCTAAGGTCTCCACAGCAAAAGGCACAAATATATACGGCTCTCCCAGAGCCGCATATTTGCGCCTCTTGATGGCTTCTGCTGTCGTCGCTGCCGCGCCCGCCTTTCGGGCGGTCGCCCGTACATGGGATGCAGCTACAGTGTCTACGCATGTAGCATCCCACACAAGCGACCGCCCGTTCTTCCAAGGGATGAGCGTCATGCCGTCAAGTTCTTATAAATGTATTTAAGAATTGTCTACAGGACTTGGCTTGGATTTAGATCTCAATTTATTTGTCGATGAAGTTGAAAACCAACCATACCATAATATTGAACTTGGCTTGCATTTTTACATTGATAGTTTTTGATGGGATCAATTTCACTTATCTTAGGTATTGCAAACACGTCGATAAGTCTCTAACGACGTACTCGTATAGGGTGAAACTATCAATGCAGTCTCAAGATTGCCTTCGGTAAGTGCAGTTTAGAGCAGTTAGTATTTGTTGAAGGATCCATAACCGCTCTAAAACTTATCAAGTACATATCTGACGAGATTAGGGAGTGAGCAAAGAGGTTATTATATTTTGGAAAAGCTGACATCTGATTTTACGATCAAAATTAGGAAATTGTGCGTCTCTTTAAAACAAAAATAACCAGCCAAGTGCTAGTCGGACTTGCGCATGAAAGATTTCGTACAATTATTTATAAAAAATCACATTTGTTGTGTGGGAAATAACTTAAAATACTTAAATATATTTTTTTAATATTTGTTGTTATGGCAGGAATAGAAAAATACATCATCTGTGAAAATTTTAACTGTTTAGCTATCACGGTTTATGAGATACGGCCTGGTTATAGACAGACAGACGGACAGACAGCGGAGTCTTAGGTCTTTGGGTACGGAAACATACATTGCCTTATTATTTTTTTTAAGCCGGTCGCGACTTTGTTTGATTTTTATTTCCAAAAATTGTTTTTGCTAGTATATGGCCATTTAATACAAAAATAATGCAATAAGTATCATAAACTAACCTTACTGTTAATTGCTTACATTGAGCGTTTGGGTCAAGTCTTTTAAAAAAATTGTTAACCGAATATACTTCAATCAGTCTCAAAAACCACCTTGATCCTTGCTATAGTTCAAAGCGTTCAAACTTCCTGATTGTAAGATCCGAAGTTCACAACTTTCTTGAAAGAATTCGAATTCTCGCCACTAATCTGTCTTTGACGGCGTGTTCTCACTTGTACTTACCTAGGGATACATGCATTTTTCTAAGTCTAAATTATTTAAAAGGAAACGGCTATATTGGGAATTTTCCTTCAAACATTTGTTTTACAGTTTAGAGTGAAAACGCGAAGATTTTCTTAGCATTTTTGCGAAAAACGCCCACTTTTGGCTTGAACAAAATACTTTTTATTAACAGATAAAGTTTAATATGATAATTTATTAAAACTAAAAACCACTTCTACGCCAAATGTATATGAGAATACCTTTTTAAATAAAAAAGTATTACCGAATTGGCCCAGGCATCTTCGAGTAATCGGGAAACATACTCAACAACATATACATTTATACATTTGTTATATTCATTGGAATTGATGACCTTAATCTAAGTGATGAAATGAGCAAATTATTTAGTTTGAGTAAAAAAGGTGGAAAATTCCTTATCTAGCAAGGATGAGACTAAGTAAATCCAACTTAATCCCATAAAAATCAATAAGTTTACTATTGTAAAAGCCGCTTTAAAAATATGTTTTCGGTACTGGAGTTAAAAAAATAAAGTCACCAAAAGGAACGCATCCTTCAACCCTAGAGACCCATTTACTTCCCACAACTTACGTGGCGTAATGAAAGTGATACGACACTTTGTGTCAATATTAAAGTTTCGATCAGAAGATGTAGTTTATTATGCTCGACAAGGTTATTTACTGACTACTTTAACTTTACCAACTTTTGGGTCGGTGAGAATAGTTTAGAGGGTATTTTTGGGTAGATAAAGTAACTTGATATTCAAGTAAGTAAATACTTATAACGCCCAAAGAAACATTTTTAAGTTTAATTCTTGACAGTGATCCCTTTAAAAATAACCTAGGTCTTGAATGTTTATATAATCGCTTTCCACTTTCAACGGAAATTTATACCATATAGGTAAACGTTTCCATTGAAAGTGGAAAGCGACTTTCCACTTCCACTTTCCCTTTCAACGGAAACGTATACCATATAGGGTATACGTTTTCGTTGAAAGTGGAAAGCGACGGTATAAAATTTGATCCCCTAAAAATCAATTTGCTATTGTAAAAACCGTTTTAATAAAATGACTTCAGTACTAGTACAAAAAATTAAAGTCACCAAAAGGAACGCATCCTTCAACCCTAGAGACCCATTTACTTCCCACAACTTATGTGGCGTAATGAAAGTGATACTACACCTTTTGTCAATATTAAAGTTTCGATCAGAAGATGTAGTTTATTATGCTCGAGAAGGTTATTTACTGACTACTTTAACTTTACCAACTTTTGGGTCGGTGAGAATAGTTTAGAGGGTGTTTTTGGGTAGATAAAGTAACTTGATATTCAAGTAGGTATATACTTATAACGCCAAAAAAAACATTTTTTAGTTTCATTCTTGAAAATGATCTTTTTCAGATTGACCTGGGACTAGGATGTTTATTTAAGTATAGGTATACGTTTCCGTTCCCGTTTCCGTTGAAAGTGGAAAGCAACGGTATCAAATTTGATATTCTGGGCACTTAAGGCTCAAACTTAATCCCATAAAAAACTATAAGTTTACTATTGTAAAAGCCGTTTTAAAAATAAGACTTCAATACTAGGGAAAAAAATAAAGTCACCAAAAGGAACGCATCCTTCAACCCTAGAGACCCATTTACTTCCCATAACTTATGTGGCGTAATGAAAGTGATACGACACTTTGTGTCAATATTAAAGTTTCGATCAGAAGATGTAGTTTATTATGCTCGAGAAGGTTATTTACTGTCTACTTTAACTTTACCAACTTTTGGGTTGGTGAAAATAGTTTAGAGGGTGTTTTTGGGTAGTTAAAGTAACTTAATATTCAAGTAAGTAAATACTTATAACGCCTAATAAACATTCTTAAGTTTAATTCTTGAAAGTGATCCCTTTTGAAATAAACCTAGGTCTTGAATGTTTATTTATTCGCTTTCCACTTTTAACGGAAACGTATACCATATAGGTAAACGTTTCCGTTGAAAGTGGAAAGCGACTTTCCACTTCCACTTCCCCTTTCAACGGAAACGTATACCACATAGGACATAGGTATACGTTTTCGTTGAAAGTGGAAAGCGGCGGTATCAAATTTGATCCCCTAAAAATCAATTTGCTATTGTAAAAACCGTTTTAAAAATATGACTTCGGTTCTAGTATAAAAAATTAAAGTCACCAAAAGGAACGCATTCTTCAACCCTAGAGACTCATTTACTTCCCACAACTTACGTGGCGTAATGAAAGTGATACGACACCTTGTGTCAATATTAAAATTTCGATCAGAAGATGTAGTTTATTATGCTCGAGAAGGTTATTTACTGACTACTTTAACTTTACCAACTTTTGGGTCGGTGAGAATAGTTTAGAGGGTATTTTTGGGTAGATAAAGTAACTTGATATTCAAGTAAGTATATACTTATAACGCCTAAAACATTCTTTAGTTTAATTCTTGAAAATGATCTTTTTTAGATTTACCTGGGTCTTGGATGTTTATTTATATACCTCTAGATAAACGTTGCCGTTTCCGTTGAAAGTTTAAAGCGACGGTATCAAATTTTATCCTATAGGCACGTAAGGGTCAAACTTAATCCCATAAAAATCAATAAATTTGCTATTGTAAAGCCGTTTTAAAAATATGACTTCAATACTAGGGATAAAAATTAAAGTCACCAAAAGGAACGCATCTTTCAACCCTAGAGACCCATTTACTTCCCACAACTTACGTGGCGTAATGAAAGTGATACGACACCGCGTGTCAATATTAAAGTTTCGATCTGAAGATGTAGTTTATTATGCTCGAGAAGGTAATTTACTGACTACTTTAACTTTACCAACTTTTGGGTCGGTGAGAATAGTTTAGAGGGTGTTTATGGGTAGATAAAGTAACTTGATATTCAAGTAAGTATATACTTATAACGCCAAAAAAAACATTTTTTAGTTTCATTCTTGAAAATGATCTTTTTCAGATTGACCTGGGACTAGGATGTTTATTTAAGTATAGGTATACGTTTCCGTTCCCGTTTCCGTTGAAAGTGGAAAGCAACGGTATCAAATTTGATACTCTGGGCACTTAGGGCTCAAGTTAATCCCATAAAAAACAAAAGTTTACTATTGTAAAAGCTGTCTTAAAAATATGACTTCGGTACTAGTATAAAAAATTAAAGTCACCAAAAGGAACGCATCCTTCAACCCTAGAGACCCATTTACTTCCCACAATTACTTACGTGGCGTAATGAAAGTGATACGACACCTTGTGTCAATATTAAAGTTTCGATCAGAAGATGTAGTTTATTATGCTCGAGAAGGTTATTTACTGACTACTTTAACTTTACCAACTTTTGGGTCGGTGAGAATAGTTTAGAGGGTGTTTTTGGGTAGATAAAGTAACTTGATATTCAAGTAAGTAAATACTTATAACGCCCAAAAAACATTCTTAAGTTTAATTCTTGAAAGTGATCCCTTTTAAAAATAACCTATGTCTTGAATGTTTATTTATTCGCTTTCCACTTTCAACGGAAACGTATACCATATAAGTAAACGTTTCCGTTGAAAGTGGAAGGCGACTTTCCACTTCCACTTACCCTTTCAACGGAAACGTATACCACATAGGACATAGGTATACGTTTCCGTTGAAAGTGGAAAGCGGCGGTATCAAAGTTGATCCCCTAAAAATCAATTTGCTATTGTAAAAACCGTTTTAAAAATATGACTTCGGTACTAGTATAAAAAATTAAAGTCACCAAAAGGAACGCATTCTTCAACCCTAGAGACCCATTTACTTCCCACAACTTACGTGGCGTAATGAAAGTGATACGACACCGCGTGTCAATATTAAAGTTTCGATCAGAAGATGTAGTTTATTATGCTCGACAAGGTTATTTACTGACTACTTTAACTTTACCAACTTTTGGGTTGGTGAGAATAGTTTAGAGGGTGTTTTTGGGTAGATAAAGTAACTTGATATTCAACTAAGTATATACTTATAACGTATAAAATATATAAGTATATACTTTTTAAGTAGATTTAGTAACTTAGGTCTTGGATATTTAAAATATGTATTTTATATAAGATATAGTATCGTTGAGTTAGTATCCCATAACACAAGTCTCGAACTTACTTTGGGGCTAACACAATGTGTGTGATTTGCACGTATCTATTAATTTATTTATTCGTATATCATACAAATTCGTCTTTATGCCCTACGGGATAGATAAACTGACATGTTAAAGCAAACTCTACAGGTGTATATTCCTGTTTATAGGCATTTCAATAAACCCCCTATACTTTGTTTGAAACATAAAATACAATTGAATGAAAAAATACTTGATGAGTACATTTATGTTCGTAGATTCTTTTGTCTGTTTTATCTCAAATATTTTCAGACCCTTCATTAAAATCACTTCAACCTTATTTACTGCGAATTTATTTTCAGTTTTTACGCGTGTTGTTCTGAAATCAGCCAATTTACATAATTCGAACAAAGACGTAAAATTTCAAGATATCTCGTTCCAAGTACGTAATAATATTGAAATGAAACCTGCATACGGGTATATCATCATCATTTTAGCCGCATAACGTCCACAGCTGGACATAGGCCTCACCGAGGGTTTCCAAAATGACTGATCTAGAGCGGCCTGCGTAAGCGACTTTGATCAGGTCGTTTGACCACCTTGTGGGTGGGTGTCCTTTGCTTCCCTTGCTAGTGCTACATGCTGGTGTGTAAAATTAAGAAATCTAATAAAAAGCATTCAAATTTATTTATCGCGGAAAATCATACGATGTATGTTTATTTCTATCTTTTTACACAATAAAACTAATGACTAGGTCAAAATGAGCGTCACTACTAGGTGTAATTTTTTTGAGCTCCGACACTACGAAATGAAAATAAGTTGTGACATCTATCTAACTATAAATTGTAAAGTAAAATAAAATTTGTAGTTGAAAGAATTTATAACTCACGAGAATTACATAGGTATTCACTTAGGTGAGTCTATATATAATTTATTACACTTTATAAATATCTATTTATGTCGCTGGAAAGCGCTGGATGTAAGCCGCTCTAGATCGGTCATTTTGGTAATCTTTGGAAGAGGCATATGTCCAGCAGTGGACGTTACGCGGCTGAAATTATGATGATGACGACAAAAATCTATGAATGTGGGTAGGTACCTAGGCATCACAAAACTCATAAACACCAAGTGTGAGCTGCCAGCGACCAAACTGCATGGCGAGTTGATAAATTGTAAGGTAAGTACGTAAACAACACAGAAACACGAGGGATTCACTGGATGCGGCAGACTCCCAGTTTAGACAAGTTATGCATTTCACTAGAATTTGAATTTAAGGTAAGTGTAATTTTAAGCTATTGCATAGCTTCTATCGCGGGCCTTGAGCGCGGGGACCGAATCCAGAAATTCCGTAACGAAAAAACCTCACGCTCTCCACTCCGCCTACCATGTAGGTTGCCGCTTCGTCTTCGTCGTCCGTTTGCGACGTTGCCGTCCTTCCTTGTAAAAATTCACCTCAGTTGAGAATCGAACTCGACACCAAGCGTTTGCTAATCCTTATCCGCTGGTCCAGTGAGCGTATGACGTAAGAGACGAATTTAACATTCTATTTTTTACTTAAAATCCCTTTGAATGTGTGCGTAAAATTCCATCCGACATTAGCATTCACATTTTTAATACTTTAGAAATTAAAATGTGCTTGTATGATATGTAGTTGGGATATATTACAAATATTGCGTTGTTTTCTTGAATAGAATTTGTTGTAAACATTAACGTTTCATTCGTAAAAAATAAAACATTAACGCCATCTATTATGATGAGTGAGATGTAAATAATAAATAAATAAATATATAGGGACAAATTACACTGATTGAGCTAGCCCTAAGGTAAGTTCGAGACTTGTGTTATAGGATACTAACTCAACGATACTATATTTTATAACAAATACATATATAGATAAACATCCAAGACCCAGGAAAAATTGAAAAAGGCCATTTTCCAACTTGCTCTGGCTGGGGATCGAACCCAGGACCTCCGGGTTGGCGGTCTAGCGTGTTGACCATTACGCCATGGAGGTCGTATATAGATGACTAAGACGGTGAGGCTCCTAGCGGACCGAATCGAACCACCTTAATGCAATAGCTTTACCGCGGCAGTCCCCGAGTGCCATTCGTCTTTTTTTTTCGTTTTTGTAGTTAACAAAATAACTAAGTGTTTACCTATCTATATATAAGCAGTCATATATCTAGAAGGAGCTGGGTGACACAAAGCGCATTCGCAAGTTAAGTAACACTCAAGTGGTATAAAATCTTTCGAGCTCCTCTGTGCTTCGGAAGACACATACTTGCCAATGGTTCCGGCTGTCATCATTGTATAGCAGTAGTCACGCTATGCCTGTCGGTGCGACATCTACAGATTTACTAATCAAAGTCTTCAAATAATGAGCCTCCGATATGAAAAGCCGAGGCTGTGTTTTTCCACAATATTTTGAAGCCTTTTTCCACTTCGTCTGGCGCAGAGCTAATTTCCGGTAATACAGATCTTCAATGCCTTCTGTTTGACCTATTTATTGCTCAGTAATCAGATTTTATTTGAAATCAAGACAGCATATTTGGATTTAAAAAATCTTTAAAAAATTATGATGATACTTTGCTGATGCCTTTTACGCAAATGAAGAAGTACTTAACTCAATGAAATATGACTACAAGAAAAAAAAAAGATAGTATAGGCTAGTTCCAAATGAATATCCTTACTAATCTTATAAAGGCGTAAGCAAGTTTGTATATTTGCTTGATAGTTACCAGCTCACGCAACCACTGAACTTATTTAGATAAAATCTGATATGGATTTAGTTTGATACCCTTTGATTAGGATAGGAAATAGGATAGTTTTTATC
Organism: Acrobasis consociella; assembly: GCA_963555685.1. Taxonomy (NCBI): domain Eukaryota; kingdom Metazoa; phylum Arthropoda; class Insecta; order Lepidoptera; family Pyralidae; genus Acrobasis; species Acrobasis consociella. The sequence goes on from OY743118.1 coordinate 6,272,481, forward strand.
CCGAAATTCCCATGGGGAGCGAAGCCCACGGGCACAGCTAGTAATACATATTATCAGATGTGCCCGCGTGAGCTCAGCTCCTTGTGACGTATGAAATATACTTTATGTCACACATCGCTACTACTAGATCACTATATTTTAATGATAATAAAATAACAGCAGCACACTTTTGTATGAAAAGACGACATTTGTTTTTAGTTTTTGACTGTTATTTTAATATCATTATACTAAAGTGGTCTGTATAGCCCGTTGTTCGATTTATTACGAGTTTGCCCATTTTACGTTGTATAAACTTATAAGCTCAGCTTATAAGTAGCCAGAAACACAGATTACATTCTCGCTCGCTTAGTCAATTTATATACCTACACGTTACCACGGGGCAGCAATTTGTTAGGGTTTTTTTATTAATAGTAATTCCACTTGAATTATTTTTAATAAATCAGTTATAAAAGCCAAAGCCCTGCAAAACCAGTTTAGTTTTAGTTATTTTATTAAATATATACAACTGTGCATAAATTTTAAAACCTATGTAAGTTTTATATAAATAGTTTTTCTAAACTTAAAACCGACTTCACCCCTAAACTACACAACCGATTTCGATAAAATTTCTATGGAATCTAAAAAGTGCACTCTTTCGAGTAAAGAATTTTGAAAATCGGTCCACAATTGAAGGAGAAATCGGTGAACATATATTAAAAAAATTATACAGTCGAACATAGAACCTAACCCTTTTGAAGTCAGTTAAAAAGGCACTACTGGTAAGGAGGAAATGTTAATTATAATAAACCAAATTATACGAACAATACGTTATCTGAGCTAACAGACGCGAATGGTCTCTGGAATATTCTGAATTGAAATTTTGCATAGCGTCCCTTAATCCTTTAAATAATAGCGTTTGAAACAATAAACTCAGATTTGGATGTCATTTTGAGAAGATTACGTGGCCCATTTGCGATTGTAGGGTAAAGGCGTCAATTAACGGGCGGTTCCCATTTGACGACAATAAAATTAATTTGGGCTGGCGGTGTTGCGACATCTGACAATCGTTAGTGTTTAATAACTTTTTAGAATTTCAATCTTGAATTTATACGTATTCGTTTAATCAAAAAAAACTCTCGGTACCATTTAATTTGAAAGTAAACTTACTAACAATAATTACAATTAAATTAGAACCTCTTGGTTTTTTTTATGTTTCATCATTCATCATCATCATTTTAGCCTCATAACGTCTACTGCTGGACATAGGCCCAAAGGTTTTTTTCAAAAATGACCGATCAAGAGCGGCCTGCATCCAGCGCTTTCCAGCGACCCTGGTCAGGTCATCTGACCACCTTGTAGGTGGGTGCCCTACGCTTCGCTTTTATGTTTCAAAAATATATTACGTATTATAAAAAAATATTTGTGATGAATGGGGTACTTTTTATTACCAATTTTAGTGCCTACCTTATATTTTAATGGATTCCTTAATAAAATGAATACCTACTATTTCATTTACTGAAATTGAAAAATATTGATCTGAATACATGATATTAAAAGTACATTTATAAATTCGTATAAGAACGAGTTAAAAGATCGCAAAGAGGCTTTTAATTGGTCTAATGATTTGAATTAATTCAATATTGAAAGACAAACAATTACGTAATTAGTAACATGGATCTGTATAAGAGGGTAATCCTTTAGGTATTATTTTAATTTGGTTTTGGACTTTATGTAAAAGGCACAAGGTTCAAATTTAATGCTGCAACTTTTTAACAATTGACTTAAGAGATAAGTAAATGTGTTCTTTCTTTACCAGTCTGTATTTGTCCACCGCTGGACTGAAGACTTCTAATAAAGGAAGAATTTAACCACAATCATCAAGCATCAAGGGTAGACGGGATGATTCTTGCATAAATTGGCAAGGATGAAGTGGTTTCATTGCACAGAGGACTGATTTATTATTTGACTAAAAATATTTTTTTTTTGTGAATTTTACTACTATGCTAAACGAAAAAATATTGGTCCTTTATTTTTAGAGAATCTAGTTGTCGGACTAAATAGAATATATTTTTTACCCAGTCCACAATCCTAGTCGGTCGTCTCACGTCACCACGTGGCGTAGTAAAACTTTATAGTAAAATATAACATTTTCTAAACTATAATTAGAACTTGCATCGTTTATGCTGATAACATTAATAATATTTATCTTCAATGTTTGTTGAAGTTGCCGAGAGCAGCTGTTGTTTACAAAGTTTGCAAACTTGCAAGCTGCCTTCAAAGTGAACACAAACAGGATGTGTTCATAATATTTTCGTATATTTTTACTGTTATTATTATCAGTCTCTTTTTATTTATCTAACTAGCCACTAAACCCTATTCAAAACTTAGAAAAACCTTAAATTTGTTAAAAACACACGAAAAGTATCATAAAATTGTGAAGAAGGAATGCAAAGGACAAACAGATTTAGAGAAGCATGTGAGAGGTCTTTGTCCAATTTTGGAAGTGGCTGATAATGATGATAATGATCTTATCAAAATAAATACAATCAATACATATAACAATAACTAAAAATATTTCTAAAAATGTCTTAGGAATCTTGATCCCAAAAATATTGGAAAATTTATTTGATATGATTTGTCATGGATCCTTTAATCTCACAGAAAAACGTCGTAGTCTTAAATTCGACCTCGAAATAAGTTATAACCAAGTCAGGCCGGATGCCACCCTCGCGAGTTGGAAAGTAAATTGTTTGGGAGTTACGTATACAAGTGAGGAAAATATGTTTTAATAAAAAATTGCCATTGAGAGTCTTTTGATGATGGCATAGGTCATTTGTGTTAAGATAGTATCGAATGTAAGTATAAATAAAGATGGAAAATGGTCTTATTGAATTTGTCCTGGGTCTTGAATGTTAATATACTTATATAGTTAATAGATTCAGGTGTTACTTTGCGGAAGTCAAAGTTACATACTATGTGATTTGTATTATTTTGTGTGATTCCGCCACCAGTTAGTTCATGCAAACTATTGCCGGCCGGCGCCCACCCACTACTGTTAGTCCCAGCATACCTGCCACCAGCAGCCCGTGTGCACCCGCCACCAACAGTCAATGCATGACCCCTCCCATGCTGCTGCATCCGCTGTGGCTGCAGCAACATCGGACGTCGTATACGCGACACGTGTTTCGCCTCTTCACAAGGCATCCTCAGGCACCAAACAAGTTGTTGATCGTTCGGCGGTCAAACGTCGAATGATAAAAATTCACCGTATTGCCATCCTTTTATACAATTAGAGAAGAGGGAGGTGGTGGGGGAGCGGAGTTACCGGAACTTTCTATTGTAAAAATATTTAATAAAGGGGAATTATTTACCTCTAGTTGTTTATTTATTAATTAAATATTTGATTTTTTATATTTATCAATTTCTAATTGCTCCCAAATACTCAATTTTAACCCTTTTTCTTCGGTGTGTAATATTTTGTAAGTATTATTTGATGATAAATTATGATTTTGATCAAGTAGGTGTTCTGCAAAGTTGGACCTTTCTGGGTGTTTGTTCTTATACGCATTAATATGTTCATTATAACGAATTTTAAACTTGTTGACAATCATCGCAAGTTAGTTTGTATATACCGGATTTTTTGTCTGACTCAATTTTATCTTTTACATTACAAAGAGATCTTAGCGAATTTTTTGTTTTTAACGCTACGTATACCTTATTTTTTCTGAATATTTTAGATACTTTATCTGTAATTTTACCTAAATATGTTAAACTTGCTGTATAAATATAGGTTAAATTGTTTGGTACTGCGTATAAAAGTTTTTTAGTCACATTCTGTCTTTTCCTATGTATAATGTTACAATACACAAATAATAGACAAATAACACACAAATAATAGACAACATTATACATAGGAAAAGACAGAATGTGACTAAAAAACTTTTAACACCTTCCAGCGACCTTGGATTGTAAATACTAATAAAGTACCTATCGTTGAGTTAGTATTCCATAAAACAGTGTAATTTGTCTCTATTTATTTATAACATCACAATCCACGCACTAGCTATTATAGTATTAATAACGATACACTGATAAATAGTAAAAGCTATATTATTACAAGATTTTGTATTTAAGGATACCAAAGGAAAAATGATCTCTAAGAATGACATTGATAAGATTTGTCAAAGATCCTTTTAACTCACGGAAAAACGGCGCAGTCTTAAATTCAACCCCCAAATAAGTTATAACCAATTCACAACCAGGTGTCGTCCTCACGAATTCAAAAGTAAAATTGGTAGTAAGGTAAGTCCCGAATATCCTTTTTCTGAATATCAATATTCGGTCACCTAATAAAAAACAACTTTGAAATTCTTGTTCGAGAGAAATGAGAAGAGGGACTTTCAAATGCAATAATTGTTCTATTCTTTTCATTATTGAATTCTCCCCAATTGCTACTTTTAGAATATGTTAAGATATAACCAAATGAAGATCAGGTGCTATCCGATAGAAAAATGGACAGTAGGGTTTTCTAGTGCCATATTTTGTCTTTTACATTGAACTAATTATCTTTACCTACTTGATAATGAATTGGATATAATATAATCTCCTACTTTTATAAAAGGGAATTACTCAGCAAAGTGTCGCAATGATGAGTTTTTATTCTACTTTTAAAACTGAATCGAGTACCAAAAACATGTTTGAAGTGAAAACTTCTTCAGGCGCATTGGGCATTTTTTAAAATGGAAACATATCATTGATCTTGCTATACTGTTACCGGAACCGACATATTTTCACTTCTGTCGGCACTCCCCGAGTACCACTATTACTCGAACACACCTTTAAAAAAATTCTCTCACCTTTAAAAAAATATTTTTTTCCTTGAAAGGGCTTAGCTGTCAAGAAAGTGGTTATTTAGTAATTTAATCACAATTGGTTGAGTAGCTTGATGTAAATGTTAGTTTTTAATATTGAAAAATTATATCCGATAAACTTCAACGGGTCGGAGGTAACTTGCGAGGTCTAAAGCTCACAGAACCACTGTTTAATTGAATGCCCAGGATGCATATTCCACTGCTCGAAAAGGCACACATTGGCAATGTTAGTTTAACCATGCATTCCCGGGACTAACCGTACGAGTCTCTTCATATTTACGATGCAAAAATAAACAAGAATCGATAGGTTGCATCTCCAGCGAACCGATTCATTGCATTGCAGGGAATGTGCATTTTGATTCAACAATAAGGAAAAATATGAAAACATGTCTAGTCAAAGAAAACGGCTCTTTTGACATTTTCTTTGTTATATTGATGTAAAAATATCTTTTGTGTTGTGAACATTTGTTTAGATTTTAGTTTTGTATGAAGATTTAATTAATTAGATTGTATAATATTAACGCCGGATGGTTTCCGGAATAGGTCCGCTCTAAGTTTTCCCGTGGACATCCACGGGAACACGTATCCTTAAGGCCATACCCAAATTTTCCGGGGTCCAGTGGCGCCGCCATTTAAAATAAATCATTTAAAAGGAAACGGAGATATCATTCAAAATTGTGTCTTGGTCAAGCCCTAGATAACCTTTAAAACTATTTTATGAACTATTGTTTATAATTTAAAGTGCGAACGTGAAGCTTTTCTACGCACATTAGCTAAAAGTGGCCGTTTTTCGCAAATGTGCGTAGAAAAGCTTCACGTTCTCACTTTAAACTACAAAAAGTAGTTTAAAAAATACTTTGAATGGGTATCTAGAACTTGACCAAGACACAATTTTAAATGATATCTCCGTTTCCTTTTAAATGATTTATTTTAAATGGCGGCGCCACTGGACCCCGGAAAATTTGGGTATGGCCTTAACGGAGCAGACATAGTATTTTGGGTCTTACACCTCTAAGTACATAGAGCCCAAAGCCGCAAGACTCAAAAACCATTTTTAACATGTTGGTGGGTGAGAAGGTACCTACGTAGGTACAAAAATATATTTCCTGTATATTCTTCCACGGATGAAAGAGCATTTACATTAACCAACAAAACTCACGCATTTACATTATTACTGTTATCACTCACCCCCCTGTTGACATAATATGTTTTTACCGACGTATATTTCACCCCAGATTGGCCGAAAATCTTCTAACCTCCATTATTTGTGGGTAGCAATAAAAATGTCGTCGACCCACGATTTTTTACTGTGTGACGCAGGCTATTCAGAAACTGAATACATAAATCTAGTATTGGACACATAATGTGTTAAGTTAGTAAAATTTAGGTAAATATACAGTGGGTAGACATTATACAACGTAGGTTATTTATTATTTTTAAGAATAGTTATTTTGTTAGCAAACACATTTTGATTCATACATTTTATAAGTAGCACATAGACTAAAATAACAGTCTAAATAGTAACTGTAATTTGTGTTAAAAGAAACACCATTTTTTAAATGACACTGACAACTTAAGATTTATTCACAAACAGTCGATACAAAATGAAAAAGAGCACAGATACAATAGAAGACGAATTCAACTGAAGAAAAATGAATTTATTCAACGTCGTTCAAATGAAAAAAAATCGAACTTAAAACAACGATAAGGGGATTAGCCCGCCTTTGTATTTTTTAAATGATTTTTTTAGTTCCCATATTTTTTTTCTGTTAGGTACAACGAAAAGATTACAACGACTTTTTAAAACAAACGAACTTTTTTATTTTTCTGGATTTCCTTTCGTGTATCCGCAAGTCCAAAAGAATAACCCAAATCGTTGACTGTTGACCAAACAGCGTTTCGTGTCATATGCAGCTTATGAACGGAGTTAGTATTACCACAGATTACTAATAAGTTACTACGTAACAGATACATCACTTCCCTACAAACGCCAAATACCTACGCTTTATTTAACTAAACTTTCTAGCTGTCAAGCGACGCGAGGAAATATGAGCCTAACTGCTTTGACTCAACGGAGCGTTTTAAGTGCACAGCGGGCGATGACGTCGGCCGTTGTAAGATTACCTTAGGGTTGACTCAATGTTGTAAAATACAAATATGAACGTGACGCATATTTATGAAAAGAAATTTTATTAAAAAGGATCTATAGATGATTTGACTTTAAAAGTTGTAACGTAATAAGAGCGTGTGATTTTCATAGAAACTTCATTAACTGTGGATGTACCGTACATCGCAATGAGAAACATACGATATTGAGTAATTCTTTATAGCATACTTTCTAGTTCACGTAAATCGTTGTTATATACTTTACTAGAGGAGCTCGGTGGCCCGCACTAGCACTTTCGCATGTAAAGCGGCACCGGGCGTGGTCCGCACTTGGATGGGTGACCACAAGTGGCATAAAAATTGAGCTCCTCTGTGCTTCGGAAGGCACGTATAAGCCATTGGTCCCGGCTGTCATATTGTATGGCAGTCGTTAAGCTATGTCAGATGCCTTTAGGCAGCTTGAAAAATCTGAAACCAGTGTTGGCCACTTACACACACGAAAAACAACAACATATACTATCTGGATACAGTACATCGATGTTAAACTTTCGACGTTCAGTAGGACAATCAAACTTCATACCTACAAAATAATCTGATTGGACGAGACAGTACCAAATCCTATTCTATACGACTACCTACTTTTTAACGAAAAAAAAAACACTTACTTTCCTCGTCTTTTGGCAATGTGAAAAACGACAATTCTTTATTGGTTCTTTGATTTTGGCATTGGAATACCGCACAATAATGTCTTGACATCTATATCTATATACATATAATAAAACAGTAAAAAAAGTGTGTCTGTACATTAAATATATTTCCAAAAAAAAGATTGGGTGCAATGGAGACGTAGTAATAGAGTAAGAATTTTAAAAAAAAAGTCTGTCTGTTTGTCTGTATGTCTGTTTGTCTGTTTGTACACGCTAATCTCCGGAAATACAAGACGGATTCGAATGAAACTTTTTTTGTTATATAGCTATTAAGCCTGGGCAACATATAGGGTATAAATGATTTTGGAAAATGGAACGCCTGATGCAGAACCATATTGGTCCAGCAAAACTATAAGAGATATAAAAATGCCGCCTTAGTAAAAGTTGTTCAGCCTGATGAGCATTTTCCAGAGACATAAAGTCCACGCGAACGAAGTTGCGGGCTTCGGCTAATTGTTAAATATAACACTTGTTTATATTGTAAATATAATATAAATATAAGAAGATATTGTAAACAAACAATACGCAGTAAGCAAGTCTCATGCACGCGACTACACAGGCCGGAGTGCGGCGCCCCTTTGCCACTTGGGCGTTAGAAAACACGGCTAGCCGGTAGGTACATTTTGAGCGATCTTGATCGAGTGACGGAGGCCTGGTATTACACACAAACTATTTTATTTTCTAAACTTCAAAGAAAATCATAAAAGATATTTTCTAAAATTTTACCATGTCGCAAGATCATGGACTTCAGCTAGTATATAAAGTATAATATGCTCGTATGTACTGACTAACATAAACATTTTTAAAAAAACATAATATATTTTTATTTCGATTGTAAATATAAACATAAAAGACAAAATATTAAAACTAGTTATGCCAAATAAAATTGCAGGTTGACTGGAAGAGATCCCTACATAGGATAAGACCACCTTTGTATATTTGCTGTTTCGAATTTTTTGTACTTTTTTTTGTTTTTTGGTACAATAAGGTTATCACCAACAAAGAAACAAACAAAATGATAGTAAATGATCTTAAGACGTGTGAATTTGAATACAAAATAAAACATTTAAATAGTTTTTTTAGTGTACTCCAGAAACCATATCAACACGGACATCTGATATTTGTATAGACCTCGTAATAAATTGTACAGCTCGTAAGATCGGAACAGCTCAAGTTACTGATACAGAAACTAAACTCCACCGAGCCGTTATTGTGATTCCTGTATAACCTTGTAAGTAGGTATATTATTTATCTATGTTGATTTTATTATTTAATATACTATTTAAACATTTTTGTTCATGAAATAAAATTGTTCAGAAACAATAGGCGAACTTAACGCTAAAAGCGTTGTCTATCAATCAACCTTTGGGTTACCCAGATAAATTTGAGTTCATCAAATAAAATTTCACTGAAACAATAGGGTTTTCTACCAATCAACCTTACGGTTACACTTTTTTTTATTTATATTATAATTACTTCTTTTTTATCATTTTTCATTAATTACCCATTCTACGCAAAATCTCTTCAGCCAGTTTGTCAGATCACCACCTAAAAATAATGTGTAATTTCCCCACTTCTTATTTATTTATTTTTTAAATTTTATTTGTACGACCAATAACTGTTCTGATTTACATAGATAACAATAGATACAGAGAGTCCATTAGAAATCCTCACTGCTGGAAAACATTGTATTTGTTAAAGATTACGATGTCTAAACATCAAGTTATCATTTGCAATCTACTTACAAGAAGTAGCTTTGAAACATCAGCATATTCATTCCTTAATTTATACAAAATATATAGTTTGTGGGATTACTTGTAAGGAAGTAAACATATAAATTACTCACATCGCGCATCAGAATTTTTGGCCAAAAGTGGCCACTTTTGGCAGTCTTTCTTCCTTTTAAAACTAGACGGACTACCAATAATACTTTCAAAGGTGCAGTACCTAATTTAAGAATGATAATAATTAAGGTATTTCTAGTCATTGTTGGGAATGAAATTGTTAATTATCACCATATCTTATACCTTTAAACGAGCAATCTTGGATATTTATTTATTTATATATTTATATGTTTATAAATTTCTGTGATCTTGAAAACGGCTCTAACGATTTCGCAGAAAATGGTATATGGGGGTAAATAATCGATCTAGATTAGTCTTATGTTTGGGAAAACGCGTGTTTTCGAGTTTTCATGCGTCTTTCTTTCCACGCAGAATATGGTCGCTAATTTCTTCGCTCCGGCCGCCATCCGTTTAGCTCAGCGGTTAAGGATGTGGACCGCTAGAAAGAGTGTTACGGGTTCGAATCCCACTCGGTGACTTATTTCTGTTTTTCTATATATTCAAATTTATATACCATTTTTTATATTGTATTGTTTTTAGACAAGTTTAAAAAAAATGTAGTTTTTGTTTGAGATGTAACCGAGCAAAGCTCGGTCGCCCAGGTACTTTACTTTTAAACAATTAATTTCAAATGAGGGCCACTTCAACACTAATTTTTCCTTAAGTGTAGATCGTCGTTTAACTACTTCGCTTGGAAAAAAGAAATCAGTAAGAAGGCGTCTCAAGTCTAAGTATTCATTCATTTATTTCAGCTGCACAACGTCCACTGCTGGACATAGGCCTCTCCCAAAGATTTCCAAAATGACCAATATAGAGCGGCTTGCATCCAGCGCCTTCCAGCGACCTTGGTCTAAGTATACAATATAGTAGACAATTATTATTTTCATCCATAGTGATTGATTGATAGTAATCAGATTTAAGATATTAGAGCTATAAATCATTAACGAGTCATTCATTAACAAAGTCAGCTGGGGCTAAACATCTTTTAGTCGCATTTATCCAAAACAATACTCAGAGGCTACTATTTACTACACAATGCATTCCATACGTGATAATTATCAAAGCGAGAAAACAATATTGTAATTTATACCTTAATTTATTGTTAGTCATTATCATATTGTTTACATGACTAATAATGTGATAATACTTTACCATTTGTTAGTCTACGTCGTAGCTCCTAGTGGGGAGAGGCTGGTGTACTGAGATACAGGCTATGCTTAGTTTACACACACCAGTCTCTCACAATCTATATCTATACATATTTATATCTATATCTATCTATACATATAATAAAACAGTAAAAAAAGTGTGTCTGTACATCTATACATATAATAAAACAGTAAAAAAAGTGTGTCTGTACATTAAATATATTTCCAAAAAAAATATTAGGGGCGATAGAGACGTAGTAAAAGAGTAAGAATTTTAAAAAAAATGTTTGTCTGTTTGTCTGTTTGTCTGTATGTCTGCATGTCTGTTTGTCTGTTTGTACACGCTAATCTCCGGAAATACTGGACGGATTCGAATGAAACTTTTTTTGTTATATAGCTATTAAGCCTGGGCAACATATAGGGTATAAATGACTTTGGAAAATGGAACGCCTGATGCAGAACCATAATGGTCCAGCTAAACTATAAGAGATATAAAAATGCCGCCTTAGTAAAAGTTGTTCAGCCTGATGAGCATTTTCCAGAGACATAAAGCCCACGCGAACGAAGTCGCGGGCTTCGGCTAGTCTTATTTAAACCTTGAAATTTACTTTCTACTATAGTTTTAAATAGTTATAAGTCAAGATGGAGATAATAATAAAAATTTGAATTGAATTTGAATTTAAATTTAATTTCATATGACATCCGTGTTAATCCGCCAATGAAGCGTGTAATTACTAAAGATTTATATTCGTTCCGATCACGTGGAGGTAAATTACAATCGGACGCAATCAGTGAGGTTGCATGAAATTCGGAGCTTTGTCAGCCTTGTCGGCGAGTTGGAATTAAAGGTTCAATGCTTTTTAAATATTAAATTAATTTAATGATTAGTAGAAAACACAAAAAGTTCTAGTTCAAAAAATGGGACAATGATAGGAGAAAAGCTTTGGAGAAGAAGAGCCAGGGACAGAAACAATTGGAAAATGTTGGAAGAGGCCTAATGTGTCTCAAGACACGCTGGAAACACAGTCCAGCAAGAGTGCTTAGTAAAAATAATAATAAAGATAATACAAAAATAAGCAGCAAAGGCTGGAAGAAATCGCTTCAGTGACAAGTCCGCCTTTGTACCTTCTCTTTTTTATAAAATTTACTCAATACGTATTATTATACTCAGTTCGTGCAATACCTAATGAAACTAAGAAAGAACAGGGTTAACGAAGCTTGTAAAGAGAGGCGGCGAGTTCAGAGCAAAATACTCACATAATCAAAATTATTAAAAAAAAAACATTAAGAACTCAAACGATAAAACATTTTATTTTTCAAAACAATGCCAACAAAAGATTGATGTAAAATTTAATACCATTAGCGTGGAAGCGACCTCTCGCCCTAGAGAGGTTTTCGCACTATTTAATCTCATCCACTTCACTGGGGATGACCTGACGCGTTCAGCCTCCGCCGACCCTTTATACTGAAAAAAAAATTCTTAATCAATATAGTGTTCGACGAGAGAGGTTGATCTGAGGGTTCATCTGTTGAAACTCTTGAAACTTATACATATAACACTTACATTAATGTAGCAAGTTAATGGAACGCTACACACATTATTTTTCAAAACTAAAACCTACTTTACCCCGTCTACATACATCTAAAATGTATATGGGCCACATGACAATAAAACCCTTTCAAACAAAAAAGAATTTCCCAAATCGGTCTAGGCGTCTTCAAAAATCAGTGAACATACATGAAAAAAGAAGACTGCGACAAATGAATAGCATCCTACTTTTTGAAAGTTGGTTAAAAAACAAATGCAAGAAGTGCAAAATAAATAAAAAATGATTTATTTAAGTAGTTGATTGAAAACGGGAATCAGAAAATGCAGTACACCAAGAAAGAATGAGCATAGAGGTACTCTAATATACATACTTATTATGTGAACCAAGATATAGTACTTGCAGACCGGACTGTTGTAAAATGTCATATAACATATTTAGTCTAAAAAAATCTTAGTTGTCAAAGAAAAACTCAACTTATAGCGCAATCCCTTCTATTATTAAAACATAACAGAGCAACAACTCCATCAATATTAACAACTCCGAAATCCAATACAGCATTGATACTGAAATACTCAAAATCAATGAGTTTAATTTCGGACGCAAAGTTAGTGCCTACAATATCAGAGACGCTCTGTAGCAATCAAATTGTTCCATTTCAATACTAAATAGTGGTATGGGATGATAGTTTCAAACGGCACTTTCATAACAAAGCAAAGGGACAATATTGCGTATCAGGAATTATCTGGTTTCGAATGCGATTTAATTAAAAACATACAATAGGTGTTTTCAATATCGAAAAATATATTTACCAGCAATATTTGACCAGTGGCTTGGTGAGCTGTACTGAATTTGCAAGTCAGTTTATGTTTAAACATTGCGTTTTTTTTTAAGTTCAACTCTCTCATTTCTGCAATTTTAAAAACTTGAAAAATTGAATCGACAAAAAATCAGTATAATTTTCGAACCTGTCCACAAAATTTCAAAAGCAACGGTTGAGAGATGCAACCTATAGACGTGAACAGCCTGAAAACTGTGTGTGAAGATGTGGAGTTCGAATACACGAAAGAATTTTTGTCGTAGCTGAAACGGTGACGCTTCGCTAGCGAGGTCAATAAAACTTGTAGGAACGTAAGAAATAGGCATATCTCCAGCCACTGACTAAAAGGAGTCCTGGCATCCCTCTCCACTATGATTGCTTGGCCGCAACATATCAAGAACCGATTTTAGCAATTTAACAAAAAAACTATTACTACTACATTTAAAAGAATGAAACCACAATGTACAAACTAGATTCCTATCTCATTATACCAGGTAGACTGCCAACGCATCAAGTGCAATTCCAACTTGCATGATTATCAACGATCGATTTTGGCAATTTATTATAAAGCTGCTGCATTGCTGATTTCTCCGGTCATCTGCTTGCTCTGAAATGTAATGTAACGTTACTCGCCAAAAATAACTCTGCCCGTGTATTGCGGGCTTCGTCATCATCATCATCATCAGATCTTATTGTCTCTACTGCAGCAGCACGATCACCTCTACAATACCAGAGCCATTATTGGCAGACGGGTTCTCATTGATGTTTTATAGCTTTGTTTAGCTTGTACGACCTACTTTCTACGACAGCCACAGGAGGACTTTGAGTGGCATTGTTTTACTCTGCCGGAAACCACACAGCACAAGAAGCAGCAAAGAGTTAACAGCATTTACAAACGCTGTTTAAAAGAATGAAACCACAATGTACAAACTAGATTCCTATCTCATTATACCTGGTAGCGCTGGGCGTGCTAACGCATCAAGTGCAATTCCAACTTTTATTTGCCGCGTAAAGTTATGCAATATATCGCCAACACAGAGTTGTGCTGCGTACCTACCGTTGAGGATATACGCAAAAGTTTCTAGATGTGTTAATCACAATTAAATATTATAAAGGTGAAAGTCTCTGAGTATGTGTGTATGATGGTTCCAAAAGAGAGCGAAGGAACGCTTCAACATAGCCGGTGCAGAACCGTTCCGTCGCTATCTCTCGCTAAGTAAATGATGGTTCTGAGCGTCAGAAAAGTGCTATTCCATGCTGAGTTAAGTTGCCTAAAGGCATCTGACATAGCTAACGACTGCGACACAATGATGGCCTTCCGAAGCACGGAAGAGCTCAAGAAATTTATACCACTTGTGGTTACCCATCCAAGTGCGGATCAGTGCGGATCAGCGCTTTACTCGCAAAAGCGCTAGCAATGCACATTCCCGCCGAGTCTGTACCACAAACTTAACACGTTGATGGACAGTAGGACTTCTATAGAAGTCATCAATTCTTTTTTCTATTGTGTCTAGCTTAGTGTCCATCAATGAGTTAACCCAAAGGAAAAAATCATGGTCCTAAATCCTACTCCGAAATAAAGAAAACCACGCAACGTAGTAAATGTCTCCTCCTTTCCAGCGCTCTTCCAGTAATTTTGCTCTATGACCGAATAAATCTAGGTTAAAGTGCTTGGGTACAGTCGAGTACAAAATGAGCGAGTGCAGCGTGTTTAAATATGATTATCGCATGCCAGTGTGAATCATACCGCATTTTACTTTTTTATTTAAATTCAAGGAGTCGCACCGTTCACGGGTTTGAATATTTTTAAATTATATTTTAGGTATTTGTGCTCGTATTGGTTTAATTTTTTCAGAATGGTATCTGAACATACCTTGAAAGTAAAGAAAAAAAAAACAATTTTATATTGATTAATTATTATAATAATAAAATACAGCTCATTACTATGTATTTGGGCTGTTACGGAAAAACTAATATAGGAACGTTTATAACCGTATCAATACATATAAGAGAATGTACATATGTGTTATTACATTTTACTCTTAACTAAATTTTTATACTCGTAACTTGGTTTTTGTCCCTGATTTAGTAGATACAGGCTTAAAAGGTTACCCTTTGCGCAATCGTGAGAAAAGCTTTCATTTTGATTCAATAATTATTTATATTTTAAAAAGCAAAATTTATGTTTTTTGTTTATCTTTTAAGCAAGTTTTATTTTATTCAAAACTTGTACGAATCAAAACTAAATATTATTTAAACTAAACTTTATTCTAAGCTTAATTCTCTTTTACTTTAAAAATAAAGTGTACTTACCAAAAAATGTGACCTTTTTTGAAATACCTTTCACAACTCAATTTAATTAACTATGTCAAAACGAAGTTACTACGAAGAATTTTTCACCATTTAACCTTTTCAAAGTCATTTATTTTACGAATGTAATTTCCTCCGTAATAAATTTAATCGAATTTCATAGAAATGATAACAAAACTTGAGGCCAACCGTTTTGTATTTGCAAAGAAATTGGGGCGAAAATAATGGTGACAAGTCGACAGTCAAGAATGGAAACTTAGGGCACTACCACACAGAGATCGATATTATTGCAGACATACATAGTTTTTTTTTAACTATAAATGATGATCAGCATTGGACGTTAGATGACTGAAATGATGATAATAGTTTTTTTTAGAAGTTAACTAGGCATACCTTTATAATGTTGGTAGTTAGAGCTTTTCACACTTTCTTCCCCACTTGCTAGCCCTGAAGAAATCTTTTCACTCCTTTGTTTTTCATCAGTATTAGGTAAAATAAAATCTGCAGCTTCTTTTTGAATTTCATTCACACAGATTTTTTGCGATTTTAGGGATGGGAGAAACCGATAAATAGAACCTACACCAGCTACCCAACATTACTTAAACGGACCGAACAGAGTTTTTAACTGCATAAGTAATACCTTTTGGCCTTTTCTTTAAATTCATTCATTTCTTCTTTAAATTAGTTATTTAAATAAGTAAAATGGTAGGTACCTATGTATTGTATAAACTTTCTCTCGAAACTGCTACAGGATCATAGAAAATGACGCGAAATTAACGGGGATGGGGGGCCTAAGAGCAGTGGTGGGTTTATATCGGCTGAGAATGATGATGATGATAATATCGCAGAGGGCTGTGTGATAGAACCTTACGATTTGAAAACTTAATATAAAGGCCCAATCAAATGAAATGCCTACAATAACATTATTAATGGTTCAACAGTTATTGGATCTTTTGTTACAAATAAAAGATAAATAGAGGTACCATCTGCGGTTTTGAGAAATCTTATAAATATAACTGTTTCACTAAAATAAATTACTTAATTATTCTAACAAAAACTGAATACGATTTTTTAGTTTCATCCAATGGTATTTGCGTCACCAAACAAACTCTTGTGTTAAGAACAAAATTTTATGATAAGTATTTATCGTAAATTAAAGTTTAAAAACTCATTTTGGATCTAGTTCAATCTGTGTTTTTGTTAAGTTTCATCCAATGAAGAGGGATTTGCGTCATCAAACACTCTTGTGTTTAGAACGAAATTTTATAAAACGTTTATATTCGTAAATTAGTATCCTATAACACAGTTTAATAACTTACTTTGATGAAGGAATAGCATGGTGACCACTACGCCACGGATGCTACACCTGCAACATGCTACACCATAAGTAGTGGTTCGATTCCTGGTCAGGGCGAGTTGGAAAAAGGCCTTTTTCAAGTTGTCCTGGGTCTTGGATGTTTATCTTTATATGTATTTGTTATAAAATATAGTATCATTGAGTTAGTATCCCATATCACAAGTCTCGAACTTACTTTGGGGCTAGCTTAATCAGTGTAATTTGTCCCTATATATTTATTTATTTTATTTACTTTGGAGCTAGTTTAATCTGTGTGATATGTAATGTAATCTAATGACTTTTTAAAAAAAGAGGAGGTTATCAATTTGATTGATTGTTTATTTGTATGTATGTTACGCGATGTTACGCGATAACTACGTAAACCGTGAACCGATTTTGATGATTCTTTTTTAAGACATGGATGAAACTTCTGTAAGAAAATAAGGTCGGTTGTTTTTTTTGTTAAAAATGTTATAATTAAATTTAATAATTCAATACAAAATAATATGACACACGATTTTTAATCAAAAAATAATTGCCAATTTGATTTTGAATTTAGTCTGGTCAATGCAGTACTTACCTACTTATATAGGAAAATCTACCAGAAAATCCTTCAATGTATATCACTTATCTTGAAATACCGATCTCTTTTCCCCGAGGAAATCATGTTGTGTTTCTGGCTTAGATTTTCCCTATCTGTCTAATAATAGAGGTACAAAGTGAGTGATAGAGTAAGTTCAAGAAACTGTTAGCATTTTTGGTTGTGTAGCACTTTAATAAAAATTTGTTTATTTTAGTCATGTACTCATAATTTTTTACCCCAAGGTCATACATAGGGCGCACTGTAAGTTTCCGGAACTGGCCACTTACATAAACAATATTTAAAAATTTATTGCAACATTTGAAAATAGAACTCTGGCTGTAGAATGCAGTTTGTTTCATCTGACTGTCTTTTGTTTTTACCTTGTGGCGCCATTTAAAAAATTGTGTGTCTGCATCAACATGGATTTAACTCGGGAAAATTTTCGTAGTATGATTTTCTACGATTTTAAGTGTAATTTGACAGCTCAACAGAGCATCGCTCGGCTTGAAACAGCTTTTGGCAATGAAGCACCATGCAAGACAACTGTTTATAGCTGGTTTGCAGAATTCAAGCGTGGTCGTATCAATCTCAGTGACGAATCTCGCGATGGTCGCCCACCGCTGTGACCAACAAAAACATCGATGCTGTGCGCCGTATGATTGAAACAGACAGGCATGTGACCTACCATGAAATTCGCGCATCCTTAGAAATAGGCATGAATCAAATACAATTAATCCTACACAAACATTTGGGTGTGAGAAAGCTGTGCTCGCGGTGGATCCCACACAACTTGACCGAGGCTCAAAAAACGGACCGCGTCACTTGGTGCAGTGCCATGCTTACCAGATTCAACGAAGGTGCGTCAAATTTGGTGTGGGACATAGTAACAGGTGACGAAACATGGATTTATTGCTACGATCCCAAAACAAAGCAGCAATCGAGCGTATGGGTCTTTCAAGATGAGCCAAAACCAACCAAAGTGGCGCGCGTGAAAAGTGCATCTAAGCGGATGATTGCTTCTTTTTTAATAAAACTGGACACGTGGCTACTGTTGCTTTAGAGAATCGTCGTACAGTGAAAAATAACCGTAAACGCCGTATCATCCTGCACCACGACAATGCTAGTTCTCACACGGCCAGACAGACAAACGACTTTTTGAAGGCGAAAAATGTAGAACTCATGAGTCATCCTGCATACAGTCCCGACCTGGCACCTTGTGACTTTTTTCTATTCCCAAAAATTAAGAACCAATTACGCGGTCAACGATTTTCATCACCAGAAGAGGCTGTCGAGGAGTATGAAAAACACGTTTCAGTGGTCACCACAGAGGAGTGGCACAAAAGTGGTTTCATCGTATGAAAAAGTGCATAGACGCCAAGGGAGATTATTTTGAAAAACAATAAATTAATTTTCCGGAAACTTATAGGGCGCCCCACGTAATGATACTCATTTTCATCCCTCGCAGAAGATAAATAAATAAAAAAAATAATTATTTTCAGTTCACTTTAAATTTAAAATTCATATCTTCATTTAATATAAATTAAGTAGGTACATTATATTTACTAAACTAGTAGTTCGCCACGAACTTAGACCTCGCGATTATTATTTCAGAATAATGTACCTGATTTAGATGAATTTTATTATCGGTGCAGGTTTACCGATATGCGAATTCATGGTTGTGACCAAATTTCCAAAATAGTTGCCAATCACAGCCCTTTCTTTAAATGACTTTCGATCTAGCTCTGAAATGTCAGGAGCACCTTCCAACCATACAATCCCATGGATATGAGGTCTACCGAGATGCTGAAATTCAGTTCTGTACCAGTAGTCTTTCACCGAAAAACGACCCATCATTTTTCAAATGACAAAGTCAGCTCGTATTTGGAAAAACCAGGTTTAAATGTTTATTTGTATTGCCATGGCTCTATGCCGTTGCTCATTGGTTTCTTACTTTCTTCGTATAGCTACTTCGCTGGCTTTGATTGCTGTTGATCTCTTGTTAGTTCGTAGCATAATTACTAATATTAATACAGAAGCACAGACAAGCTGCAATAGCGACTGAACGAAAGTTCGCTGAACAAAATTGCTAAATTTAATAAACAAGCCAACAATCAATCAAAATAAGCAAAAACTGAAAAAAAAAATCGTAAAATAAGCAAAACTCTTCTATTTTAAGTCGGTTAAATATGATAAAATTTATAGAACTACTTATACACCTCAAAATAATAACCATGATAGTTATTCAGAGAAATTACTTCGAGGACCCCAGGGAAGATATGTATTTTTAAGAAAGTTGTTCAGTAGCCCGGACTGAATTCACCGTTAAATAGTTTGAGTATATTTTGTAAGAGGATTTGTATTGTATATTCGTCACGGCTTAGTCAGCTAGACTTTGCGAGTCACCCTAAACCCGTTTAAGTATAACATATAAAAAAGTTGTTCAGACAAAAAAGTTGTTCAAATAAAAAAATATCGTTTTCATAATGGCAACAAAAAAGTCTAATGACATTTTTGAAAATATTTTGAAATGGCGGATATATGACAGTTTTAAAATTTAAAACCCCCATATATCCGCCATTTTGAAAAATTTCGAAAAACTGGCTCGACAAAAAAATTCTATTTAGTTGCTGAACCTGCTTACAAAATTTTATGAGAATCTGTTAAGAAATGCGACCTGTAGGCGAGAACAGACAGACAGACAGACAGACAGACAGACAGACAGACAGACGGACAAAAGAATTTTTGGCTAGTCTCGAAACTGAGACGCTTCGCTCGCTTCGCTCGCTCGGTCAATTACTTCTCACTGGGCAGTTTCCCAGTGAGAGGTCCACTATTATCATCAGAGAGGATGAGATCAGATTAAGGGGTGGCCCTATCAGGGATGCCATTTTTTTAATGTTCCTATCTGCCATTATAAATTTTATCACCAATATTTTTTAAAAGTCCAAAATTTACGCAGTAACTTTCATTGAATAAGATTAATTTTCTATAACTCAAATAAAAATTGCTCATTTTTGATCAAACAAAAGTGTCGTTTCACCTTTATTAGCAAAACGTACAAAGTTTAATCAAAGACCAAGTTTTATAACATCGAGTTAAAAAAGTCATAAGTCTTAACGATAACTCGGAATCTACTCTCGAACTCTCGGGTGGCAAAATTTTGATGACATCGTTGATTTAAATGACAAGAATTGACATTTTGATAGAGCAAGAGATCTTTTCTTCTTTAGGATGTTTGTCACCAAAGTAAAAGTAAGTACACGTACTTACGAATTTGAAACTTAAAGCCACATTAACAGCGACAAATAGGTTCTCCTAATTTTGTTAAATAGATAAAAATATGGCATCATAAAACCTTATGGTAATTTTAACTAACTCCAAATAAAATACTATACATTTTTTAATACACTATTTCTTCGTTAAACAATTTAAAGCATGGGATATTTGTAAACCTCGCAAATAGGATATTTTTAAAATCTTCACTTTCCTTGTAAGTAATCTATTTCTTATTCTGAATGACACAATCAACAGCTATAAAAATCCGAAAGGACTTCTACAATATTCGACATAGCTGATACCTCTTCTCTGTTCACGAACCATTAAGCTGCAACGTTGAATATAATTGAATAAACACGCGCAACTGTCCACTCTATAAATATTATTCAATGATGATGACATTCGTAATAAAAAGTTTCTTAGTCTTTCTCTGGCCTAATTAAAGACGAATGACAAATTCATTACCCGCGAGGTCGTTAAATATTTTCCAGAGGAAAATAATTAGCGAAGCTGTGTTTTGTGGCCTGTGGTAATACATTAAGCTTTGTGAACTTTTGTGGTTTTTTGAACAAAAAAACGTGTTTTTTTTAAGCAAAGAAAACTTTTAAGCTATTGCATATCTATATCTATGTCTGTGATTGCATAGCTTCTATCGCGGGCCTTGAGCGCGGGGATCGAATCCAGAAATTCCGTAACGAAAAAACCTCACGCTCGCGCGTTGCCGCTTCGTCTCCGTCGTCCGTTTGCGACGTTGCCGTCCTTCCTTGTATCGAACCACCTTAATGCAATAGCTTTACCGCGGCAGTCCCCGAGTGCCAAACGTCTTTTTTTTTTTAATTTCTGTGTGTGGAATGTCTTGCATATTATTAGCATATTGCATATACCATCAGATTTCGCTCCTACAACGCCGCGCGCTTTTGTTATGTTAGTTTTTTTTTTATATGTTTAAATGTAATTAATGTATACCTCACTCTATATATACTCATTAATGTAAACAAAAACTCAAGTTTTCAAAAACATTATTATCATCATCATTTCAGCCGCACCACGTCTACTGATGAACATATGCCTCTTTCAAGAGTATCTAAAATGACCGATTTAGAGCAGCTTGCGTCCAGCACCTTCCAGCGACCTAGGTCAGGTCGTCACACCACCTTGTGGGTGCTCTACGCTTCGCTTGCTAGTACGCGTTCTCCTTTCGAGAAACTTTTTGCCTCATCGGCCATTGGTAAAAACATTACTTCTTAAATTATTGCCTGTCAGTTAATTGTTGCTTCAAAATCTGAAGTTTCAAATCAATCCACAATGCTTATCAATAGCTTTCCGTTACCCACATAGATATTTCAAAGGGTCAAAAGAACTTTGATTTCTCAGTGGGCCCGACCCAATTAGGCAAGTTGGGCTTAGGAAAGGGCATAGTGGAATACAGATACCTTGCAGAATCAAGAAGATTTAATCAATACTGTGATTTCAGTCTTTTAGATTAGAAGCCAAATTAACCTTGTTCTTTTTCGTGAGTCTAAAACTGGTGTCAGATGTTTTAAGCTGCATATAGGCATCTGACAAGTAGCTTAACGATTGACGATGAAAATTAGAACCAACGTCACAACTTAACGCGCCTTGCAAAGCACGGTGGAGATCGATAGATTTTAGTGCCACTTGTGGCCACCCATCCAAGTGCATACTATGCTTTAGCCTAACGCTAAATATGTGCTGAGTAAGTTGAACTCAGGAAAAGGTATATTATTGCGATAAATTTACGTAATGATTTAAATATATCTTTTTTACATTTACCAATCATTTTACCCCGTTCCTTTGAGAGGCTTGCGTGGGTATAAGTACAGATCCAACACGCAGAGGTCCTTTGGATAGGTTGATGTTATGTGGCGCTCCAGCCCAAACCCATTTCTGGAGATAAATCTATAAAAGGTGTAACCTTGAATTAGTTTCGGAAGGTAAAAAATCTATTTAAAAAGAAATTTTGTTAAATTTATCTTTTTTACGTGAGTAAATCATGAGGTTGATATCAACATCATCGTATTTTTGACTAAAATTATATGACACTTTTACCTGTATCAACTTAAAAACAAATAGTTCGTGCATGCTGCTCTGGGAGAATGCGGTATAATCCTTATCTTTTCGAAGCCCGAAGTATGCTTGCCAGTTTTTTTTTATAAATGATATACATGTCAAATGGTCACCCAATAATGTCGTAGAGTGTAGTTAAGTAAAAAGGTCAAAATCATTAAAGCAATTTAGCTGTGGCTATACTACGACCGCTGACATTGACTCTTGTAGGGAAATCATTTATACGAAAAAAAAACTATTTTTAGAAATTTATACCAAAATCTTATAGTACACACCTAAGGGTTAATCTATGCTCGGCTGCCAACAGTGCGTAGACAGTGATGAGACAGTGTTTGTGAACGTCTACACGACGTTTTCGTGATCATCTATATGTTTGAATGTTATTGTAGCAATTTAGTACATATGTTTAGGGATTTTGTGCATAAATGCAGGGTGAAAATCTGTTGTCTAGTTTTATGTGGATCATTGCGATTTTTAAAGTGTTCTGCCAGAATTCTCATCAGAAGATACTAAAGCCATAAAATAGCTTAGCACCATTAAACAACGAATGTCTCACAGTACACACCTACGGGTTAATCTATGCTCGGCTGCCAACAGTGCGTAGTTTCCATTTACATGACTAATTAGTTGGCAGCCAGCCAGCGCTGTTTGTGTTGCAGGCGACAGTGTTTGTAATCGTCTACACGACGTTTTCGTGATCATCTATATGTTTAAATGTTATTGTAGCAATTTAGTACATATGTTTAGGGATTTTGTGCATAAATGCGGGGTGAAAATCTGTTGTCTAGTTTTATGTGGATGATTGCGATTTTCAAAGTGTTCTGCCAGAATTCTGATCAGAAAATACTAAAGTCACAAAATAGCTTAGCACCATAAAACAACTAATGTCTCACAGTACACACCTACGGGTTAATCTATGCTCGGCTGCCAACAGTGCGTAGTTTCCATTTACATGACTAATTAGTTGGCAGCCAGCCAGCGCTGTTTGTGATGAGACAGTGTTTGTGAACGTCTACACGACGTTTTCGTGATCATCTATATGTTTAAATGTTATTGTAGCAATTTAGTACATATGTTTAGGGATTTTGTGCATAAATGCGGGGTGAAAATCTGTTGTCTAGTTTTATGTGGATGATTGCGATTTTCAAAGTGTTCTGCCAGAATTCTGATCAGAAAATACTAAAGTCACAAAATAGCTTAGCACCATAAAACAACTAATGTCTCACAGTACACACCTACGGGTTAATCTATGCTCGGCTGCCAACAGTGCGTAGTTTCCATTTACATGACTAATTAGTTGGCAGCCAGTCAGCGCTGTTTGTGTTGCAGGCAACTAGACGACATTTGCGTGAGCGTATGTATGTTCGTAAGCATGTTGCAAATTTGTTTTGTGAAGGACCTGAAATTTCTGTCTTCTAAAATCTTGATCAAGGTATTTTTAGGCTAATTTGAGCATAGAAATTTTAGGCTTGTGCTATGTGGTTAATTTGTGACGATTTTTCAAAGTTTTCAGCCAGAATCATTATCATAAAAAAACAAAAGTCATTAAATAACATAGCACCATCAAACAACTAATGTCTCACAGCACACACCTACGGATTAATCTACGCTCAGCTGCCAACAGTGCGTAATTTCCATTTACATGACTAATTAGTTGGCAGCCAGTCAGCGCTGTTTGTGTTGCAGGCGACTAGACGACATTTGCGTGAGCGTATGTATGTTCGTAAGCATGTTGCAAATTTGTTTTGTGAAGGACCTGAAATTCCTGTCTTCTAAAATCTTGATCAAGGTCTTTTTAGGCTAATTTGAGAATAGAAATTTTAGGCTTCAGAGTCTTTTGTCTAATTTTATGTGGTTAATTTGTGACGATTTTTCAAAGTTTTCAGCCAGAATCATTATCAGAAAATAACAGAAGTCATTAAATAACATAGCACTATCAAACAACTAATGTCTCACAGCACACACCTACGGGTTAATCTATGCTCGGCTGCCAACAGTGCGTAGTTTCCATTTACATGACTAATTAGTTGGCAGCCAGCCAGCGCTGTTTGTTTGCAGGCGACAGTGTTTGTAATCGTCTACACTACGTTTGTATGTTTGTGTAGTGTCGCCGTCGGCGTCGGGTAGTGACGCCCCCACCGCCCGTTGGTAGCTTACAGCACTAGCGCAGTCAGTCTATGGATGATCCTCCATCTACACAAGTCCCTGCCGGTGTTAGAAGGCGAGCAATGTCAATAGACAAGCGCATTTGGCTTCTACAGCGGTCGGGCAAGGCAACGGGGATATGCCTCAAAGGGCGCACGTCAGGATCCTTTTAGTAGCGTGCGGCCAATCTTCTGCGGCTTCTGCCTTCTGTCGGAGGAGAGAGTGGACTTGCACCTGCGCAACTGCTTGTTCACTAAAATATATTCACGCGCAGATGACTCCTGCATGTTTATCTGGACTATGAGCGCAAGACCTGCGGCGATGGTGAGCTGATGGTGGGGGGAGGATATGGTGTGTCCAAACCTTAGTTGGCAGCTGCACGTAGGCGGTCTTCTGGTGATGGTCGCTCTATGTCCCGCTTGAGACGGGGGACAAGTTCGGCAGCTCAGATGACGACAAAGCAGCCCTATTTAGGGAGCGCTCTGCTTTCCCCAATCCGGGGAGGGGCCTAGAAAAGGTGGCCTAAACCAAGTCTGTCTCATCTCTTAAGCAGATGGCAAACCGCAGTCATCTGTCACCAACCTAAGGCGGTCGAAAAACGAAACAAAAAAGAATTGTAAAAGATCTTATAATCGGAACTTGGAACGTTCGTACACTTTTAGACAATGATCTAAATCTGTGTCCAGAAAGGAAGACTGCTTTAATAGCAAGAGAACTAGCTCGGTATAACATCGACATTGCCGCAATTAGTGAAACACATCTCAGCGACTCCGGACAGTTAGTCGAGCAGCTTGGAGGTTATTCCTACTATTGGAGTGGAAGACCAAATACCGAGAGGGCAGCAAGTGGAGTAGGGTTCGCTGTTAAAAACCATCTGGCGCGATCACTACAGGAACTACCAAAGGGCATCAATGATAGAATAATTACACTTCGTCTTCAACTGTCATCAAAGAAATTTATTCACCTGATTAGTGTATATGCCCCCACACTGCCATCTCCGGAAGAAGAGAAAGCTAAGTTTTATTTTGAACTTAATGCAGTCCTCAACAAAATTCCTTTTGCGGACAGAATCCTCTTGATGGGCGATTTCAACGCTCGTGTTGGTAGCGATCACGGTGCTTGGAGTGGGGTTCTTGGAAGGCATGGAGTTGGGAAATGCAATACCAATGGTACTGATCTCCTTACTCTCTGCGCCGAGTTTGATCTCACCATTACAAGTACTTGTTTTCGATTGCCTGAAAAGTATAAGACCACGTGGATGCATCCAAGATCCAAGCACTGGCACCTTCTGGACTACGTGATTGTACGTAAGAGAGACCTCAACGAAGTACTAATCACTCGCGTAATGAGGGGCGCCCAAGGCTGGACTGATCACCGACTTGTTCGATCGAAGCTGCGATTGCAACTAAGAACACCACGTCGAGCTGCCCATAAGATTCCGGCAAAAATAGACTGCGAAAAGTTGATTCGAAATAAAAACCTAACTGTGGAGCTAGATGACGCTTTCGGTGCCGGTATGCCGGACGTCACAGAAGATGCATCTGTCGATGAGAGATGGCGTTCTTTTGCCGAGCATCTCCATAGCAGTGCTCTACGAGTCATTGGGAAACCAAAACGGAAAAACCAAGATTGGTTCGATGATTCCGACGAGGAAATCAAGAAGCTCGTGGAGAACTACAGACGCACTCTTCTCTCATCTGATATTCCCGAGCGGAGAAAAGCTCATCAAAGTCTCAAGGAAAGAGTGCGCACACTCAAAGACAAATGGTGGGTCCAAAAAGCACAGGAAATCCAGCTGTACGCTGATACTAACCAATCTGGAAGATTTTTCGAAAGTCTCAAGACTGTTTTCGGCCCACGATCTTCAAAGACAGCTCCAATGTATAATAAGGACAAAACACAACGTCTTTCTGATCAGAAAGACGTACTTGCTCGCTGGGCAGAACATTTTGACGAAGTTCTGAATCCTAGTTGTCAGACCACCGACCTGTTATACATCGACTCCTTGGAAAGTCAACCAACCGCTGAAGATCTAGCGGATCCACCCACCTTTGACGAACTTGTTTATACGCTAAGGAAGATGAAAAATGCTAAGGCACCTGGGATAGACAACCTACCATCTGAACTGTATAAATATGGTGGCTCGCACATTAATAACAAGTTATACGAACTTATCTTAAAGATATGGGAATGTGAAATCGTCCCGCAGGATTGGAGAGATGCCTCTTTTTGTAAATTATACAAAGGCAAAGGCGACATAGCCGATTGTGGTTCGTATAGAGGCATTTCTCTACTCTCGGCAGCTGGGAAGATTCTAGCCCATATCATTAACACCCGCCTATCCCGACACGCTGAAGACATACTCCCGGAAACCCAATGTGGATTCCGTCCGGGCAGAGGTACAGTGGATGCCATATTTGTTATTAAACAAATACAAGAAAAAAGCTTGGAACAACATCGTCCTCTCTACATGTGCTTCGTTGATCTTGAAAAAGCATTTGATAGAGTACCGCGTGAAGCCTTGTGGATTGTTCTAAAAAAAGCTGGT
The DNA here is from genome assembly GCA_963555685.1 of Acrobasis consociella. NCBI lineage: Eukaryota > Metazoa > Arthropoda > Insecta > Lepidoptera > Pyralidae > Acrobasis > Acrobasis consociella. Next base: position 6,299,789 of record OY743118.1, read on the forward strand.
TGTCCTGAAAAGTTAATTAACTTGATACGCCAATTTCATGACGGCATGTTGGCCAGAGTTCGACATGAAAATGACTTTTCAGACCAATTTTCCGTAACCAGTGGCGTGAAACAAGGCTGCGTCTTGGCTCCAACTTTATTTGCTTTATATTTTGCCTCTGTCATGCGTGACGCAACGAAGTCTTGCAACGGCTTAATACAAATTAACTCCAGAACAGACAAAAGTATTTTTGATCTATCTCGCCTCAGATCTAAGCGACAGGTATTCAAACTTCCGATTTTGGATATCCTGTACGCTGATGATGTTGCCTTAATGGCGGATTCTGTTGAGTCTCTACAGGGGTTTGTAACATCTTTGGCCGTTTCATGCCGTAGATTTGGTTTGGTTATAAGCGTTAGCAAGACACAAATTCTAAAACAACCACCCAGAGGTTGCCACGAAGATTCCTCCAATGTCACCTTGGAAGGAGCAGCGCTGGAAGAAGTTTCAAACTTTAAATACCTGGGCACACGTATACGCAACGATAACACGCTGGCATCAGAGCTGCCAGCCCGGATAGCAAGTGCGGCGGCAGCCTTTGGAAAACTAAAGGCACGTATTTGGAACTCCCACGACCTTAAGCTGCAAACTAAAATTTTAGTCTACAAAGCAATCGTCGTGCCTACCTTACTGTATGCTGCAGAGACTTGGTGCTGTTATAAAGCAGACATCAAGCAGCTAGACATTTTCCATCTCAGATGTCTAAGGTCGATCCTGCGCATTAAATGGCAAGACCGTGTTCCAAACACGGAAGTCTTGCGTCGAACTGGCCTATCCGGGATTGAAGCGCTTATCATCAAACATCAGCTGGGATGGTGTGGGCATGTCTTGCGAATGGATGACAGCAGGTTGCCAAAGGCAGTTTTCTATTCCGAGCTCGCGGACGGGAAAAGAAAACAGGGTGGGCAATACCTGCGGTACAAAGACGTGCTCAAACGCAACCTAGTGGCGTGTAACATTCCAACTGATAGTTGGGAGGAGCGTGCTCGTCTTAGACCGGAATGGCGCCGCACCGTTCACAAAAACGTAGATGTATACGAATCGAAGCGTCTAGAAGACCTTGATGCAAAGCGCCAAATACGGAAGACTCGACCGAAGCCCTCCTACAACTATACTTTCAACTCCACTGGCCAACTTTTTTGTGTATCATGCAACCGAACTTTCAAGTCGAAGTTTGGCTTTGCTAGCCACATCAGAGCTCACCACAACAACGATTCCGGAATAGACACATAGGAGTCGCCATCGCCGGATACGGCTTGGACGACATGATGATGATGTTTGTGTATGTTATGTAGTATTTGATGGAAGCACCTGTAATTGTTGTATTTTGAAATCTACCTTAAAAATATCTTTAGGTTATTCTGTGCGCGAAAATGAGGGTTTTCTGAGTCTTTTGTCTAATTCTATATGGATGATTGCGATTTTCAAAGTGTTCTGCCAGAATTCTGATCAGAAAATACTAAAGTCATAAAATAGCTTAGCACCATCAAACAACTAATGTCTCACAGCACACACCTACGGGTTAATCTATGCTCGGCTGCCAACAGTGCGTAGTTTCCATTTACATGACTAATTAGTTGGCAGCCAGTCAGCGCTGTTTGTGATGAGACAGTGTTTGTGAACGTCTGCACGACGTTTTCGTGATCATCTATATGTTTAAATGTTATTATAGCAATTTAGTACATATGTTTAGGGATTTTGTGCATAAATGCGGGGTGAAAATCTGTTGTCTAGTTTTATGTGGATGATTGCGATTTTCAAAGTGTTCTGCCAGAATTCTGATCAGAAAAATAGCTTAGCACCATCAAACAACTAATGTCTCACAGCACACACCTACGGGTTAATCTACGCTCAGCTGCCAACAGTGCGTAGTTTCCATTTACATGACTAATTAGTTGGCAGCCAGCCAGCGCTGTTTATGTTGCAGGCGACTAGACGACATTTGCGTGAGCGTATGTATGTTCGTAAGCATGTTGCAAATTTGTTTTGTGAAGGACCTGAAATTCCTGTCTTCTAAAATCTTGATCAAGGTATTTTTAGGCTAATTTGAGCATATACATTTTAGGCTTCAGAGTCTTTTGTCTAATTTTATGTGGTTAATTTGTGACGATTTTTCAAAGTTTTCAGCCAGAATCATTATCAGAAAATAACAGAAGTCATTAAATAACATAGCACCATCAAACAACTAATGTCTCACAGCACACACCTACGGGTTAATCTATGCTCGGCTGCCAACAGTATGTAGTTTCCATTTACATGACTAATTAGTTGGCAGCCAGCCAGCGCTGTTTGTGTTGCAGACAACAGTGTTTGTGAACGTCTACACGACGTTTGCGTGATCGTTTGTATGTTTGTGTATGTTATGTAGTATTTGATGGAAGCACCTGTAATTGTTGTATTTTGAAATCTACCTTAAAAATATCTTTAGGTTATTCTGTGCGCGAAAATGAGGGTTTTCTGAGTCTTTTGTCTAATTCTATATGGATGATTGCGATTTTCAAAGTGTTCTGCCAGAATTCTGATCAGAAAATACTAAAGTCATAAAATAGCTTAGCACCATCAAACAACTAATGTCTCACAGTACACACCTACGGGTTAATGTATGCTCGGCTGCCAACAGTGCGTAGTTTCCATTTACATGACTAATTAGTTGGCAGCCAGCCAGCGCTGTTTGTGATGAGACAGTGTTTGTGAACGTCTACACGACGTTTTCGTGATCATCTATATGTTTGAATGTTATTGTAGCAATTTAGTACATATGTTTAGGGATTTTGTGCATAAATGCGGGGTGAAAATCTGTTGTCTAGTTTTATGTGGATGATTGCGATTTTCAAAGTGTTCTGCCAGAATTCTGATCAGAAAATACTAAAGTCACAAAATAGCTTAGCACCATAAAACAACTAATGTCTCACAGTACACACCTACGGGTTAATCTATGCTCGGCTGCCAACAGTGCGTAGTTTCCATTTACATGACTAATTAGTTGGCAGCCAGCCAGCGCTGTTTGTGTTGCAGGCGACAGTGTTTGTGAACGTCTACACGACGTTTGCGTGATCGTCTGTATGTTTATTCGTATGAAGTAACTTAGCACTAAAAGCACCTGAAATGTTTGTCTCCTAAAAACTTTTATTTGGGTAACTTCATGTGGTTCTGTCGTTCTGTGCATGGAAATGAAGGTTTTAAAGTCTTTTGTCAAGTTTCATATGGGAGATTGTGATTTTCAAAGTGTCGAGCCCGAAACTTCATAGTCAAATAGTATGATGCTACTGATTTAAGTAGCACTCTTCTGTTATATATAACTTATTTAACTCTTTAAGATGCGACAAAACCCAGACACAATAGTAAGACAATGGAAGCCGGGTGGAATTCCACCCAGTGACAGCGAAAAGCATAAAAAGTGTGATTTTTAAATAGTTAACACACTATTTTTATGACCGATTTAAAAAGGTAGATTGTTTATGAATACGGCGGCAATCTTCATTGAGGATTTGTTCAATGGCCCTATGTAATGAACTCTTTATTTAATAATAAATGGACTAGTCTACCCCGTTAAGGATGAAGACGTGATAACATATCTGTATCCACTCATCCATTTCTGAAGCTTTACCCGCATTCAGGCCATTCACTTCTGCTTAAATATTTAGCATATCAGCTAAACTTAGCGTCATAGACAGGGTAAAGGGAATGTTAGCTACTCGTATTCTGACATTTGTTGAGTTTGACAGTAACATGATTACGGTTGTGTGCGAACAAGGAAAGCAAATGGGAAATATCGCGGATCTTACGATTTCAAATATGGCATACCAGGAAATGTGAATAAGATTTAAATTTTTCTCCTCATCTCATTTTTTTTTTATAAATATTTTACGGCTCTGGATACAAGTCGTTTAGAGCCTATCTTTATTTCCTCGTTTCTTTATTTGTAATCCTAGTCCTAACAAAATCAAAGGTTGGTATAAGTTAGGGTTGCCATCTCTAAAATTTTGCAACCAGGACAAGACGCGTGAAATCCCCGGATTTTAGAGCCCACAACCCGGACATGTCGACAGGTTTTTTTGAACATATTTTTAAACCCGGACATCAAATGAAGCCCCGCCCGGACGCTTCCCGGACGCCCTCTAAACTAGGACAAATCCGGGGAAACCCGGACGGATGGCAACCCTAGTATAAGTATACATTTATTGCTTCAATGGAGCTTCTGGCGACAAATCTATACGAGTCCACTGGTTTTCATAGCCGATTGAGTGGCGGATAGCGCCAATAGTCCGCAACTAAATATTACTAGCCACACTATGACTGTTCACTTTAATAAAATCACATTTTGTCCGTCTATGAGTATGAGTATTTAAACACCAAAGTAAAATGTAAATAACCATAAAGTAGAAGTTATATTAATCGAATAAGTGATCTTATCTATAATTTTGTGAAGATTCTATTTTCACACTAAATATTTTAATTTACATAGACAAGCCGCGATTTTTCTTTTAAAAAAGACAGGAAAAAACAAGCGAATTTAGAGGGAATACGATTTAAAAGTACAAATTGGATTGCCCCGGCCGGAATATTATCCCAAAAGTCCCGACAGCGAAACCTACTTAAAATCCATGCATATTTAAAAAGTCCAAAGTGTGTGACACCCGACAAATTTAGAAGTTTTACTGAATGTCCATTGATTTCTACATTATTTCGTTAAACATTGATAGTAATGTGACCGACGTGAGAAGCTTTTATTACCATAAACTAATGTCAGTTCACACAACTTAAACCAATAAATAGAATAAATCAAATTAAACTAGAAAATCTAAGAATAGAAAAGATAATAAGTTTTTTGATAAAATTTCATTTTTTGTACAAGCTTTTATAGCCCAAACTCGGTGGATTTGCGTCGTTTTATTATTGAGTTCCATCGACCACCTTCCATCTCCGTGATCAGATTCTAGACATAGTCTACCATACATTTCCATAAAGTGCTTGTCAAGACAAATAAAAAAAAAATGAGGTTATGTTGTTTTTTTAGTTTAGTCGAATATCTCCCGGCTCCATCACCGAAACAGCTCATTGTCTTCATGATATTGTACTGTCATTCAACTTACACAAGTAGCCTAAATTGGTTAAGGATAACTAGTTGAAAATTGAGTTGCAAGATTTGACCTAAACAAACATGCATACATACATATTATTAATTCATACAGCTTATAAAACCGTATGTCAGCGTCCGGTAGTTACGTATAATCCCTAAACTTTTATCTATTCTTTGCCTGGAGGTGAAGTATAATGTTTTAGTACAAGATGGTATCTTTATTACCTACTTCGCGTTCAAACTCTTATCGATTTAACCTGTAAATGCTCTTTCTTATGTTACCAAAACGACGATTAAGTAAAACGCGTACACTGAATATAACATTTCAAATTCTACGAAAGTTGTAAACGAGAAGTGTTTCTAGTGCTTCTGAAAGCAGAACTTCAGTAAGCTTGTGAAACCAGGCAAATGTTTACCGTATTGGCTGTTCAAAGCTATCTCTATGTTACTTATAGTTAATAGCAAGTTACTTAACTTCTAAATAACAATTTTTCTCTTTCTGTACCTTTTATATAGAATGATTTCTTGAAACTTGATTCTAAAAAGCCCAACTTACATAAGCATGTAAAGTTTCAGCTCAATATAATAATAGGAAGTTGGTCTAATTTAGCTTGCAAGATTCGATAAAGGATAAGTGAAATTAATAATAAAACTTTTTTAGGCACGTTGGGCGTTTTTTGAGATGGGAAAAACTATCGAACTCGCGACGTTGTTACCGAAACCGACACCAAGTTTTCACTTCTGTCGGCACTCCGGAAATGCCACTGTTTCTTTTTTTAAATTAAATGTGTACGCAAGTTTTAAGTAGAAAGGTATAAATTTTATTTCCGAGCACAAACTTTAACCTGCATTTTTAATAAAAAGGGTAATATTTATTAACAAAATAAAGGCAATAAAAATTTCGAATATGCCGGCCTAATTTTTCCTATTTTAAGCATTCCATTAAATTCAGCATAATAATACCTATTCAAAAAACTTCCAACTTTGCACCCTCGTCAGCTGACGGGTTACATTTTACGTCCTGTGCATAAAAATAATGGTACTTTTTAGTCTTTTTCTGAGCATCTATAAAGGTCTTTATAACCGCCGCAACAGGCGTGGTGTGGCAAAAATACGAAAGGAATGGGCATATTTGGGCAGGCTGTGTCGAGCCAGGGCTCATAAGAATCATCTGAATTGAAAAGGCCTATTTTTTTAAATGTCTGTCTATGTGCGCTCGAAGGGATGCACCGATTTCAATGCAGTTTTGTTTTCGTGAAAGCAAGTTCCCTTGCTGTGGTTCTTAGCTATGTTTAATGAAAATCGATTCTGCCTTGCAGAAGTTCAGGGTTTACCCAAGCAAATAAAAGATGGCGCTACGGATATCGAGTCGTATCGGTAGTTCCACTACTCATTACTAGATGGCGTTCTTGACAGTCGGGGGTTTCATCAAATTCGATTCAATTCAAATAAATCTTTAGTATCATAGGATATCTATAATATCTCTTAATAATCGTCATTGTTTTGTTGCAAACTTCTTGATGTCAAAATATTACTTACAGCTAAGTTTACCAGTGCTTCCTTAGCGCTAGTGCAGAAGAAGCGGTAACACAGAATTCATCGTTTGTATAATACATACCTACCCACGCGAAGCCAGGACGGGCCGCTATGTCTTCATCTATACATAATCTATACATATAATAAAACAGTAAAAAAAGTGTGTCTGTACATTAAATATATTTCCAAAAAAAATATTGGGGGCGATGGAGACGTAGTAATAGAGTAAGAATTTTAAAAAAAACGTCTGTCTGTTTGTCTGTTTGTCTGTATGTCTGTATGTCTGTTTGTCTGTTTGTCTGTTTGTACACGCTAATCTCCGGAAATACTGGACGGATTCGAATGAAACTTTTTTTGTTATTAAGCTATTAAGCCTGGGCAACATATAGGGTATAAATGCTTTTGGAAAATGGAACGCCTGATGCAGAACCATAATGGTCCAGCTAAACTATAAGAGATATAAAAATGCCGCCTTAGTAAAAGTTGTTCAGCCTAATGAGCATTTTCCAGAGACAAAGTCCACGCGAACGAAGTTGCGGGCTTCGGCTAGTATATAACAAAACAGTAATAAAATGTGTCTGTACATTTTATATATATATATTACCAAAAAAAAAAAATTAGGGGCGATGCAGAAATAGTAATACAGTAAGAATTTTAAAAAAAATACTGTTTGTCTGTTTGTACATGCTTATCTCTGGAAATACTGGACGGATTCGAATAAAACACAGCTTTTTTGTTACATAGCTGCTAAGCCTGGACAACATATAAGGTATCATTGATTTTGGAAAATGGAACACCTGATGCAGAACCATAATAGTTCAGCTAAACTATACGAAATATAAAAATGACGCCTTAGAAAAAGTTGTTCAGCCTGATGAGGATTCCGGAGACATAAAGAATTTTCTTTTTTTTTTTTTCATGGTGCAATAAAGTTAATTTGTATTGTATTGTATTGTATAAAGTCCACGCGAACGAAGTCGCGGCTCTGGCTGTATTAAATATGTAGATTTAACAGCAAGCGGATTTTTCCGTTGCGGTCAGCCAGAATACGCCCCACTCCATAACCGGACTTTTATCCGGTTACCGCATGTCGAAAACAACCGTTTTCCGGCTCACATGAAACACGCTACCCAGTGGTTAACGTTAAATACGACAAAAAGTCTTTTTACTATAGAATTTAGGGTTTAAAATGTAGTAAACATGTTTTAATCGATGACAAAGGCCAATCACGTAAATGAGTAATAAAATGTAAACGTAAAAGTTGAACGTTGTATTTTAAATTATTTTTTCTACTCCTCTACTGTTATCTGCCTTTTACATAGTCACGAACACTATTATAAGAACATTGATTATTTATGACTTCAGGAAAGTCTATAGTCTATTCCCCATAACAGCACTTGTATCGTTATTTCACCAAAACGATACTCCTAGCCATAGACTTAGAACCTTTGTTTTTCTTTGAATCTATCATACTGCCAACAACAAAATATTCACTAGGGAGACGTCAATTTAAAAAAAAACAAAGTTTACCATAGATGCCTATTATCTACCAAACATAAATGATGTCATACATTTTCATATTTTTCTTTGTTTATTTTTGTATTTTATTTAGTAAATATAGTCGTAGAAAAAGTATTGTATGCAACGATGCTCGCTAAAGCTCGCATCGTAACCTGCGCCACTCGCATATTTTGAACCCTCTTATACAACTGTTGCATAAAATACTATTACACGTTTCTTCAAAAATTGTTTATTTTTAAGGTAGATTTTGCAATTTGTACACAGATACCTGTATAAATCTCTGCCAGATAATTGACCGAGCGAGCGAAGCGAGCAAGGTCTACAATTCAAGTTGGGGCGAAAAACACATTGTTTGTATGTATGTTTGTATGTATGTTTGTATGTATGTATATATGTTCCACGATAACTCTCGAACCGTTGAACTAATTTTGATGATATTAAGAATGAGTGTAGCAACTATTCATAGAATTTTTAAGTTCGTTTGGCGTCAAAATCGGTTCAGCCGTTTCTGAGATAAACGCATTTTTGTGAAAATAATTATTGGTCTATAACTTCCGAACCGTTAATCAGATTGGGGTGAAACTTGTCATGTCACGAGATAGTATTACTATATTTAACCGAATAAAATATCTTTGGTCACTAAGCAATTCTTTGAGGAAAAGTAAACTCAAAGAAATTATTTCTATACGACATTATTAGCTTATGCGCGTTGTAGAAATGAATTAAATGAAACAGCACCATCTAGCGGATTCTTAAAGAATTAATAGGCATGTTATTTGGGGCATACCAAGATGTTATCAAACTGATTTTCGCTTATATTTATATGTTTATAGGTATAATGCTATCGTATAATGATGATGAATTGAGTTTGGATTTTAAATTTCCTTTGTAACTTATTTAAGATTGCTATATATTTGCAGGCAAACCCGAGTTCATTCAAATGACGATAACTTTTTTTTAGGGAGTGCCTCCGCTGCCGGCGCCGGCTCCTAAAATATCACTAATGGGAACCGGCGGTTATACTGCATTATTTTCAGTTTTGGCTTAGTTTGATTGATTACTAAATTTAACAATTTTGTTGAGCAAACTTTGGTTCAATCGTTATCGCTGCTTGTCTGTGATTCTGAAGTAGTATTAGTGATTATGCTTCGAACTAAAAAGAGATCAGCGTCAACCAAAAACCGCGAAGTAGCTTTACGTAGAGAGTTAGAAACTAATGAGAAGCGGCATGAGCATCTTTCGCAACTAAAGCCAGTACTTCTCGTGCCAATGAGAGCTCATCAATCGCTTAAATCAAGAAATCTTACCCAACGTAAAAAAGAGCTTCGTCAGCAAGAAAATTCGGCCGAACGCCTCTAAACCTTGTGTTCACAGCGTGAGCACGCAAGGGAAGTAATAGAGCATGAACTATTCCCTGAACTTTAATAGCGCTTGCACTCAATTTGTGAGCACGCTGTGGAGGTTCGAGAGGAAGAATCTTCACCAGAACACGGATTTCATTCTACCCATGATCCGATCGCGGAAGACTGGCCAAGTTTCATGCTCACGTATGCAATTTTCATTGACATTTGCCTAGGCAGTAACTGTGCACAAATCGCAAGGACTTTGAATAAAGTTGACGTAGATATTGGTGTAAAAGAGTTGGCGACCGTGTGTATAATCGTACATACGTTGCTCTTTCAATTTCGAAACGTCTTACGGATATTGTATTTGATCCAGGTTCTAAATTAATTCGTTTTGAAAAAAAAATGAACTTATCAGCTCAGAATAGATATCAGTACAGTATCTTTTTTTGGGCGGTAGGTGCAAAAAAGTAAGAATATCTCTCTACATAAATTTGTATTTAAAATTAATTATTACAAGTTTTTACAAGTTTATTCTAGACAACTAGTCTATTCACGTTATAACTCAGCACAACTTACGTTTGTGGCTCAATCCAGCAAGATTTAGAAACAGTTGAGTACTACACACTACCTGCCAGCTCACCACTTACACAAAGAAAATTTCACTGCTGTGTTCACTGTCATTGCTTATCACTCCAAATCACTATGGCCCAAATGAATGAAATCCTCAAGGCCCAACATGACCTGGAAGCTACTTTTAACAAGAAGATGCAGGAATTGGAAGCCCAGTTGCAGTCGGCCGCTCCATCCAAGGATACTGTGTCAAAGGTGGCTGAGGAATTTAGATCCTTCCGGGAAATCATCTTTAAGCTGATTGAGATTCTTCGGCACCAAATTGGAGAGTGTTTGCGATCCGTGGATGGGATAGAAACACGGGACCGGCTGAATGTTCTCATCTTTTCTGGCATCCCTGAGCAACCCAAGGAGGATTGTAAATCGCTAGTTTTGGAGCTACTTCAGAAGAAAATGAGTGTTGCAGATGTGAATGCAGCATCTATCAAGGTGTGCCACCGTCTTGGCCAACAAAGTAAAGACAACCATCGTCCTGTGCTAGTTAGGTTCAGGGAATATTCCATGAAGGCAGCCGTATGGCACAAAAAATCATCTCTCAAGGGGACCAAGATCTCGGTGAAGGAGTTCCTCACTAAGTTGAGACTGGCTGTCTTTGGGAAATCGCGCCAGCACTTCGGGATGAGGAATTGTTGGACACAAGACGGTGTCATTATCATCAAGACCCCAGATGGTACTAGGCTGAGGATCAGTTCCGAGGACGAGCTCAGGCGCCTGAAGGAGAGGTTCCCCCAGGTGGCGGGCCGCGCGGGAGAGGTCTCGTCCGGGACTTCATCATCTTCGTAATCGCTTTTTATCGGGGCCTGTGATAATGCAGGCACTTTGGCAGAATGGTTTTGTAGTAGTAGTATTCTGGCGTTGCGTATGAATATAAGTTCAATATTTCAATTAAGTAATAGTTCCGGTCACGATATTTTCCAAATTACCGTCTTAAAACTTGCTTTTTATTTAGTATATTAAATAAGGTTGTGGAATAAAACTTTATTCACTCAAGTCATGTCAACACAGAGTTATGTCTAAATGACAGTGACTTTCAACTACTTTATGTTTTGAATTTGACAGTGTCATCTGACCAACACAGATTATAAAATATTTTAACTTTTTCTTTTGCTGCACGCTAAGAATAATTATCTTTGCTTAGCTGCCATTTTCATTATTTTTTATTATATAATTTCCTTTTATACATATATGTACGCATAGTTTCACGTGTAATGTAGGTTAACTGGCGGGTGGTGCAGTGAAATTTGCGAGTTTCATTTGCATTGCTTCTTATTTTAGAATCTTTTTTGATTAACAATATTATTATTTTATTTTATTTATTGTATTATTATTATCTATTCATATATTTATACTCATAAATACTCTCAATGACTGATAGTGATTCTAGCGACGAATTTCACTCTTGTATTGGAAGTGCGGACACCTCTTTTGTCTCTCTTGGCGAATACGTTTTCAGTGCATTGGAACATTCTAATCACTTCAACGTTTGCCACATCAATGCCCAAAGCCTGCCCGGTCATTACTCTGAATTTGTAGAAACATTCTCGAACGTTAACGTACATGCAGTTCTCATTTCAGAGACTTGGTTAAAACCTGGACTTGCATCCACTTCTTACCCATTACCCGGTTTTGTTCTCATCCGAAATGACCGTCTAGGCAAAGGTTGTGGAGGCGTGGCAATCTATCTTCGGTGCGAAATAGCGTATAAAGTGCTATCAGTATCTCCGGCCTTATATTCTGCATCTGCGGAATTTATATTTCTGGAGATCATGGTAGGGGGTTCCAAGGCTGTTCTTGGCGTGGTTTATTGTCCACCTTCTACAAATTACTTTTCCGATCTTGAGATAGCTCTGGATTCCTTTAGCTCTGAGTACGTACATCATATTATTCTCGGCGACCTCAACACTAACCTTCTAAACAGTCAGTCGACACGAGCGCTTAGCTTAGGCCGCATCCTTGAGGCTGCCAGTCTTCAAGTGCTTCCTCTCAATGCTACTCACCACAATATAGACACCGAAGATACTTGGTTGGATCTAATTATAACCTCATCGACTGATCTTATTTCCGCACATGGCCAGTATCCGGCTCCTGCTTTCTCCCGGCATGACATGATCCACTGCTCCTATAATCTTAAGCCATCAAAAATTGTCCCAAAAACAGTTTACCGGCGCAGTTTTGCTCGAATAAATTCTGAGGAACTGGCTTCCGACGCTGCTAATATAAATTGGGAGAAACTATTGTCTGCAAACAAAGTGGACGAAAAAGTAGCTTTTCTCAACGAAGCCCTTACTAAGTTGTATGATAAACACGCTCCTATACGGAAGGTCAAAGTTAAGCGTCCCCCTGCGCCTTGGATTACTCCAGGGGTCCGAATGTATATGAGACGTAGGGACCGAGCATTTCGTCAGTTTAGGAGGGATCGCTCGGAGGAAAACTGGACTTTGTTTAAGGTTGCAAGAAATCGGTGTAACAGAATGATGCGTGACGCCAAACGCCGCTTAATTCTTGATACTGTCTCCTCTTCATCTTCAGCTGACACCTGGAAGTTCCTTCGATCTTTAGGCATTGGTAAATCAGTCAATTCTAATATTCCTTCTTCAATTTCGTTAAACGACATCAATAAACATTTCGCCACTTCTTCTCAGTTAGATGACTTAACGAAATTAAATACTATTTCGGGCATTGCTGCTCTTCCTTCTCGTGTCAACATTGAATTTAATTTTTCTCCGGTCAGCCAGGAAGAAGTCAAAAAGATTTTTCTAGCCATCAAAACCAGAGCCGTGGGTGTTGATCAATTAAATCGACGTATGATTGAATGCATACTGGACATCATTATTCCTATCATTACCCATATCATAAATTTTTCCCTCACTTCAGGCCAATTTCCTTCACTTTGGCGGAAAGCCTTCATATGCCCCTTACCCAAAGTTCCCAACCCCTCTCTACCAAATCATTTCCGTCCCATCTCTATTCTCCCGCTATTGTCAAAGGTTCTTGAGGCTTGTGCACATAAGCAACTCACCTCATATTTCATTCGTAATGGGCTATTAAACCCCTTACAGTCCGGTTTTAGACCTGGACATAGCACTGTTTCAGCTCTCCTTAAAGTGATCGATGATATTAGAGCAGGTATGGATGATACTAAAGTCACTGTGTTGGGTTTAGTAGACTTTTCTAATGCATTTAATACCGTCGATCATGACATCCTCCTCGCGATCCTTTCCCACCATTCGGTTTCTCCCTCGGCTGTGGATTGGTTTTCCTCATATCTTCGTGGTCGTCAGCAGTCAGTCCGCATCGATGATTCATCATCGAGTTGGTGTGAACTAGACACTGGCGTTCCGCAGGGCGGCATCCTTTCTCCCTTACTATTTTCCATTTTCATTGATTTTATCACCAAAGAACTTCAGTGCACGTATCACCTTTATGCTGATGACTTGCAACTTTATGTACAAACTGATATTGATAATGTTGATAACGCTATCGACCTAATTAATACAGATTTAGCGGCAATTGCTGACTGGTCACGACGTTTCGGAGTCACTGTCAACCCTAATAAATGTCAAGCTATCATAGTAGGTAGCTCTCATCTCACAGGCCGGCTTGACAACAATTCACTTCCTCCAGTTCGATTTAATAATATCCCAATCCAATTTTGCTCCAGCGTCAAAGACCTCGGGCTCCACATTGACACAAACCTCCGTTGGGATGTTCACATTGCAGAGGTAGCTGGAAAGGTAACGAGGGCTCTCCGCTCCTTGTACAGATTAAAGAACTTTCTCCCTATTAATATTAAGACTATGTTGGTGTACTCTCTTATTTTTCCTATTATAGATTATGCGGATGTATGTTACTCGGATCTGAATTGTAACTTCCTTAACAAACTAGATAGACTCCAGAATAATTGTCTGAGATTTATATTCGGACTACGTAAGTATGACCATGTGTCTGCTTACCGGTCTAAACTCAAATGGTTACCTATCCGTCAACGTCGCAATTTGCATGTTCTCACGACTCTATTCTCTATACTCTTCGACCCAAAAACTCCGATGTATCTTAAAAACAAGTTCACTTTTCTGGCAGATACTCATCTCAGAGTTCTTCGTTCTTCCAACAATCTTCTTCTTGATGTGCCTCGCAGCCGGAGTGGGTTCTTCGATCATTCATTCACCAAACAAGCCGTGATGCTATGGAACGCCCTTCCCGTTGATATCCTGAAAGCCCCTAGTCGTCAAGCGTTTAAGAGTGCTGTGCGCGCTCATTATCTTCACCAACTGTCATAGAGTATTATAAATATTTATGTAGTTTGTGTAGGTTTTATGTTTTATGCCAAATTTGTGTATTATTTATATGTATGTTTATAAATACTTATAGATATATAAATAAAATTATACTTAGTTAAATAGATTTAATTAGAGTGTGTCTTGTCGTCCAAAATTAGCTTTTTTCGGCATCACCTGTAGGTTGACTGGTAGAAAAGGCCCTGGGCCTTAAGTCCGCCTGTTACAATTTTTGTAATAAAGTTAAATAAATAAAAAAAAAAAAAAAAAATAGAAAAAGAAAGAAGGTTGTAAAATCTGAAAAAAAAAACAGTTTTAATGGATATTAAAATTCATTTTAATCTGGGGGCACGAGAATGCCCCCGCCAAGACGAGCCTACCGGAGCGCAAGGGCACTACCTACCTTTTCTTGAAATGTTTCGTCGTTTTTTTGAACTCTCATAACTTTGGTTTGGATGATGCTAAATAGTTAAAAATTTCAATATATATTGACACCAATACAGTCATTAAAAATACAAAGTGTGAATATCGTAGCTATTATACTTTAGATTATATTAATGTCTGAAAGCCCCCGATTTCGTCACTGATTCACTCACTGATTCACTCACTGATCATCAAAATTCTTAAGGTACTTCCTGAAGTCCTAGAACACTGAAATTTGGTATGTAAGCTAATATTACTACAAAAACAACAAAAAAAAAACAAACCTAACCTTTCCCCTCGGAATAAGAGGTGGAAGTTTGTAGACGTGTGGCATGGCCGTTTTATTTCACACACGGTAAGGGCGCATAGATCAAGAATCTTGGCTCTACGAGATCTGACCACTTTTTCATAGATTTTGATTAAGGTGTAGTATAGAGCTTGTAGGTTTAGAGCGTGTAGTCTTCAGAGCTTGGCTTTATACGAGATCTGATAACTTTTTCACAGGGTAAGCTATGTAGACTCGTCTTGGCAACATTTTTAAATGAAAATGTTTTTGGTGGGATTCTATTTTGGAATAATAATCGCGAGGTCTAAGTTCGCGGCGAACCACTAGTTATGTTTTATGTATATATTAACTGTCTATCATCATTTCAGCCGCATAACGTCCACTGCTGGACATAGGCCTCTCCCAAAGATTTCCAAAATGACCGATCTAGCGGTCTTGTATATAAAATTAACTTATTACTATTATTAGGCAATTCGTAAGATTTAATAAAACTTTTAATGATTACTTATTAGTAAATAAGCATTAAGATAAATTTGCAGAGAAGTTATACTTGAAATTTGTTGTGTAAGTATCCACGTAATTGTGTCTACGGTTTTATAAGTCTTTAGCTGCATAAAGGAAGCCAAGTTAAATAAGTAAAAATATAAAGATTTATACTTATTTAACTTGCCTTTAATAAATTTCAATAAAAATAAAAATTGTAAAGTTTCATTTGGTATGGTGTTAGCTATTTTTATTTTATTTTTCCAATATTATTTACTGCAACTCTTATTTACTGTATGAAACGGATTTTAGAGCTTTGCATAGAGCTGTAAAATACAAGATTTCTTGCAATAGCAACGTAGCACGGGCATGAATAATTTATTTTTATACCTTGCAGACTTCTAGACTGCGCACAATGCAATCCGTGGCTCGTTTAACATAGTATAAAGGACTGCAGCGATATATAAAATACGAATAGAAATAACACCTCCATTTTGAACTGATTTTAGAAAAGTTGCAAGTAAGTTTGGAATTATAAACGACTGTATGTATGTTCCGACACCAGCGCCAGTACATTGTTTAACATTTAGATCTTCTTCTGTCTGGTTTATCTTTATCCCACTAATGCGGGGTGGCCAGAAGACATTGTTTAAATTTTTAAATTTTGAACATGTTTATCTTAACAAAAATTTGATTGCTCCGCCTATGGGTATACAAAGGTTGGAAGAATTTAAGTATACCTATGTACTTTTAAGCTTAAAACCCCTTTATTTACCAAATAACTCAGTCTAGGTTGTTGAACGAAGTTTTTTTACTAAAGTAAAATAAAAAAATCCTCGAAAGAGGTATTTTGCTTTGGCTTTTGAATTAGGTCCAGGCTTTTAAATAAGTTAAATCAATTAAAAAAACAATCTCATATTTTTGCGCAATGAGTTAAAAATTTGTCTCTTATTATTGTTCCAAAAATAATAATAATATAAGGAACAAATTTAAGAAAAACTATTTTATGAGTACTATTTATTATTGTTAAATTGGTTTCCTAAAAAAGGTCCGCGGTTCAAATATTTAAAAATGCAACTCGTCGACAATGATAAATTATTAGAAAAATAATATCTCCTAATTATATAAAAATAGACCTCCGGTTGAGGTCGAAACATGTCGGCAGTAGCTGACTCTATACGTGAGTAACCCGTTTCTCTAAATAAAACAAAAATAATATCTATCAAGTCAACGGGCAAAAATTGTTTGGTGATTACATAGTTTTATAGTCAAGGTATCTGAAATCAGTTTACACATGGAAACTAACAAATACGGTTTTCAAAAATTTGTAAAACTGTTTCAATTCTAGTTCGACTGCGTTCGGCAGTCCGGTAAAACTATGATACTCCAAACTTTTAATTGAAATGAAAAAAAAAAAACTCGCACACTGCGTTTGATATGCGCTGAAAATTTAATCAGTTTTGTGCTCCAAACGATTTTGGCGGGAATGCTGTGGATGGATACCTTTTTGTCAGGTTGGGATTAGATTTTGCGAATGGAATATTTTAAGAGATTTTTGATGAACATTCTGTTTACCTCGACAAAAAAGAGGGGTTTTATAAGTTTTCAAAGTTATGAAACCCCTTTTTAGAGTTCCGTAGTAAACAAGGAACCCTTGTAGTTTCGCCATGTCTGTCTGTCTGTCTGTCCTGTATGGATATGTATATTCAACATGGCAAAAAAGTCGTAAAATAAGATGTGGTAAAAATTTTTTTTTAGTGTTCCTACCATACATGTAAAATGGTAGTCATAATTTTTTTTCTTGACAAACACATTGTGTGGTGTATCGTTGAATAGGTCTTTCAAAAATATTATGAGCCTGTAAACACCATTTTTCGATTTAGGGATTCGTTTCTGAAATATTTGGGTTTAAAGTGTAAATTTTTGTTGGAGTCAAGTGTCCCCCCCCCTCTATCTACTAAACTGTTATATATGGCCACGTGAAAAAAATCACAGCTATAGTGCATATAATGTAGTTTAAAGGAAAAATATCAGAGCTAAGTAGGGTTTACAAATTAAAAAGTTATAGGCGACAAACTTATAACATGTACTCGGAAAAAGAAAATTTGTTTTAGACTTTTTTAGTGGCATGAACTCAAAGTTGGCATTCGCAACTACGGAACCTTAAACTGCGCGTGGCCCGACACGCACTTGGCTAATTTTTATTTAATAAATCAAATATTCTGAAAAGATCCGTCTAATATTATAAACAAAAAAAGAAACTCTTTCACGTAAAAACTACTGAATGGATTTTAATATAGCGACGAGTATATATAGCTTATACATAGGAATAACACATAGGCTACAATTTATAAATATATTGTGTGAATTACATAATATCTTGCGCAGAAGAAATCGCGGGCACCAGCTAATCCATATCCATACTTATACATAAAGCTGAAGAGTTTGTTTGTTTGTTTGTTTGTTTGTTTGAACGCGCTAATCTCAGAAACCACTGGTCCGATTTGAAAAATTCTTTCGGTATTAGATAGGTCATTTATCGAGGAAGGCTATAGGCTATATTGCATCATGCCCGCGACTTCACTCGCGTGGTTAACGCGGGCGAAGCCGCGCGCTGCCTCTAGTACTTAATAAATTTTACTATTACATGACTTCTGTGTCTATTTATTCTTACGAACTTTGGAAATTTTGCAGTATTTCAATAGGAAGGTGGATTATTTTTTGTATACGTATTTTTTCTTTTCTCTGATTAGTAAATAATGACGAAGGTACAGCACATTTAAATTACACGTAACGTCACGATTACCCACGATTTTTAACCAAAGATGACGTAAAAACCCCCACTCCGTAACTTCGAAACAAAATATGGGTCCCTTTGTTTTTGGGATAATCTAGTTGAAGGTTTAAATTAAATAATATATTTTTATTCAGTCCACATTTTCGAACTGCTTTTTGCATATCGTCAAAACTATTCGTATGATATGTATAACATATTCTCTGAAATATTTATTGCACAAAAATTAATACAGAAATAATCAAAGAACAAAAGGTGGCTTTGTCGCTAAGCAATTTCCTTCAGGCAATCTCGTTTATACAGATTTTTTTAACATGTAAATATTTAACTAAAATCATATGGCCATAATAGTATAAAGTAAATATGACATTAAAAGACAAAATTGCTGCTCGGGCTTGTAATAGGTCATTATCTGCTATTAACCGTACAAGATGACATATTTGGCTCTTATAACATGCTACACGTCTGCTAATAAGCCATTAGCAGTATATTCCGTATTAATAGCCTCCTAATTATTCGGCTATGGAAGAGCAATTTTGTTTATATATACCTAGTTTGAGATATTTCCTTATACGGCGGCCATCAATAATTAAGCTGGCAATAGATGTCAGGGTATTTTTTTATGGTATCCTTAAAAAATACTTGAGTAAAAGTATTCTCGCCTTAGTCGACTTTGTATGCAAAAATCAATACCACCTCTTTCGCATATAAAAGGAACTTTTATTTTTGCATAAAAAAATAGACGAAGACGATACAAACTTTAATGCAAATATTCGTACTAAGGGCACGTTGGGGCGACACGCTAAGCGTAAGCCTAACCTAGTGCGCTTTGAAATTTGTTGCATGCATTTGAGTCCTACTACACATCAATACAACTCAAATTGCATTTACCGAAGTCCACACGCGCAGTGACGCGCACGCCTCGCCTACGCCACGCACTCGCCTCGCTTCCGCCTCGCGCCCGCCCGGCGCTCGCCCCGACTGGACTTTAGTTAATGCAATTTGAGTTGTATTGATGTGTGATAGAGCTGAAATTACATGCAAAAAATTTCAAAGTTTGCTAGGCGTACGCTTGGCTTACGCATGTCGTCTGAATGCGCCCGAGTACCGATCGCACTGTCGTAACGTACTCGCGCCATCTTGGCTAACATGCATTTAGTACGGCCAAGAGGGAAATCCATTAACAGCTTAAGATTATAATCGTTTCTTCTTGGCTTTTGCATAATTCATCATCATCATCATTTTAGCCGCATAACGTCTACGGACATATGCCTCTACCAAGGATTTCCAAAATGACCGATTTAGAGTGGCTTGCATCCAGCGCCTTTCAGCGACCTTGGTCAGGTCGACAGACCACCTAATATAGTTAAGCGAAGCCAAAAAGAAGCGATTAAAATATTTTAACTATGAAAATACTTTTGCTCTTAAATGTAATTGTACATGTTTGTTCTGATAACCGAATCGGCCTTTCGGGCCAGAAACAGTGTATCCAATTTTATTGTCCCAATGACTAAGTCAAAAAACCGATCCTGTAATCTGATTATGCAAAATCAGACTGCATTCTGGTCTAAAAGCAAAGATAAAACAAAGAAAATATCTTTTGTCAAAATCAAAATATCTAATTATCCAGTAAACGTAGTCCACGAAACATCAATATCATTCCCAACATAAAACTTATATACTTAAGTATAAGTAAAGTAATATGAAAGTTCGAAGACTACAAAGCTCGAGCGACTGTTTCGCGTGACCGAGATTGCGAAATATTATTTTCAATTAACTTCAATGATAAATGTGAGGAAATACTATTCTTCTAGTAATCTTTTTGCTTTTTTTTTCAATATAGGATAAGTACTTACCAAATAAATAAATAGGGACAAAATCACACTGATTGAGCTAGCCCCAAAGTAAGTTTAAATTCTATTATGGAATACTAACTCAATGATACTATATTTTATAATAAATACATACATAGATATAAGTAAATAAATACCTAAGACCCAGGAAAAATACTTGCCCAAGCTGGGAATCGAATTTACCTAAATTTTTATAGTGAGTTATTCTGTAGTGCGATAGAAAATGTTGTGTACAATCGATTGGTTCCTTTTATCTCAAAACTTGGCATGACTTTTAAACGATCAAGCCAACTTTTAAATAAAAAGCAAGCAATATATCAGTGATGGTTCTTAAGTGTTAAGGCGCCAACAGGCCAGGAGGCGCCGCAATCTTCTTGTATTACTGAAGCAATTTTGCCACTTATCCAGCACGGATAAAGTAAAATAAGCAAAATGGATATCACAAAAGTATAAAAGCACAAAGTGGCTAAAGGAAGGTCTATTACCTATTATTAACTGAATAATGTCACTAAAGTACATTAGAACTAACATTTAGTTACATTACTGACATTATTTAGTCATACCTGTATCACTAAAGGGACCGACAGAGCAAATTGAGTCTTGCGGCTCTAAGCAATTACTAATTAAAACACGAATTCTAAGTTATTGGCGGTTTAAACCTCAAATATACCTAATTCCCTCATCTAAAAATGTTCAAATTTCAGCAATGCCTCGAGATATTGGAATTCAGATAGAATTCAGGCTGTATCGTGCAAGTTACAATTCCTACTCGGATTTATTCGCATGATTTTATTCCCGATTCATTCGGCCGTGGCGCGGAGATAGGTGGATTTTTTAAAATGAAATCGTGGACGTGATTGCGAATATTTTACTTGTAATTAAACTAAGTACTGTACCGAATCGTCTGATGAAATAGGCTGTGTGAATATCTGCGTATGGAATAGAATATCTGATAGATAATTGTTAAACTCCAGGAGTGCCGACTGCTGCGATAGCTGCCTTGACTGCCATACAATGATGACAGCCAGGAACAACGGCTTATACGTGCCTTCCGGAGCACAGAGGAGCTAGAGAAAATTTTATGCTACTTGTGATCACCCTATTTTTATACTGCGAACACTAACCTGCCTGTCTGTCTGGCGTGGTCATTATGGGTAAATCTTACCTTATTAAAAGAGGCATGCAGTCCAGTGGATAGGCTGATAACGAAAGAAAGAAACTATATTGTAACCTAGTAAAACGAAATTCAAATCAGAGAATTGAACGTCCCTTTAGAAAAAAAAATACAGTAAGAAAGCCTTTGTAATCTGTCTGAAAAAAAAAACTGAAAATAAAATAGCCTTCAAATAAAACTTGCTCCGTTTTTCTTCAACTTAAAACTTTTTACGCTATGGCACGTTAAGTTTTTTTCTTCTACAAACATGTCTCTCTATTCCCCTAGCTGTCAAAGCCATAGTTTCACCCACTATTTACTTCCCAAATGTTTTCTTCGAACCACCAGCCAATAACAAAGTCTATTTCAATAACCAATCAATAAGCGTTTAAAAAATATTACTGGCCCCATAAACCTAAATTTACACAACCACGTAAAGGCAACTTTATGGCCCATCGCAAGTTTCTATTTCTCACCGAACACTTCCACTTTACGCGGTGTATCGTAAAAAACAAAGATACACATCGCACACAACACTTTACGATTGAAAATTAATTTTATGTTTGTAATGAAAAGTTAGCGCCTATAATGAAAATGTTATTTTAGGGTGTCGTGATGAGGTGGGGGAAGGACGGTAAGACGGGATCCTTAAGGTTTGAAGGGCTTTAAAACACACTTTTTTAGACTGAGAAAAAATAATGGTTGCTAGTAGCAAAAAAATTGCTACACGTTACCAAAATCGAGTGACAGCTGAATTCAGGGCTACTTGTAGTAAAATAGTTGTAGTTTAGGACTTGCAACTACATGGTTCTGATAGTTAGAACAAGATTTTGGTATCTATTAAGTAATTCGCAACAAAACTGGTTTAGCTATTTCTTTTTCTCAGTGTAATTATTCTGGGTGTTTGTTTATTTTATATTTTTTTATTTAGCCGTTCATGTCCCACGGCTGGGCAAAGGCCTCCCCTCTTTCCTTCCATAACTCTCTGTCTCTGGTTTTAACTTTCCAATCCTGTTCGAATGCTTTCAAGTCGTCTTCCCATCTAGTTTATTCATTTACTCTTACATAGTCAATCTTTGGAAATAAGGAACTTAAGAATCTTTACTCTTACAGGAAAATAAAAAACAATTGTTATAGATAAACAAATGTACACCACCTTCTCGTCCACCATCACCTTAAAAGTGGCCTCTATCCGCTTAAAGCCCCAAGACCCAAAATGCTCTGTCTGCATCATTAGGGATTGATTGAGCTGATGCTGCTGGGTTTGTATGGACTGTAGATTTTAAATAGGCGCTGTATGTTTGTATATTATTTATTTTGGTTAATTTACAAGATAATTAATAATTCGTGTCCGCTCAAGATGGTCGTAGTTGTGTGTGTGTGTGTGTGAATGACGTCATTTCCGGCCGCCCCGCATCGCATCGCACCGTAATGTTGCCAGTGGCAATGTGGTATACGTAAATATCCCTGTTACTAACAGGGATATTTACGTAATTGTATGTCTATGTAAGTCTACCACAAAAATGTACAAGTTGTGGCGCTTTGCTCGCTCGGTATTTAAACCGAGCGAGTATAGTTAATAATAATGTAACATTACTTTTTGCAGTCTTTGAAGACAAAGAATTGTTTTGTGGTCGGAAATAAATAGGGAAACAATATACGGGTAATTACGGCAAGCAGTGGAAGGATAGAAAATTCAATTAACACGAAACTCAGTGAACCAAGTAAAGAATAAAATATAGATTGTACAGAATAAATACTTTATCTCTTTTTCATCAACTAGTGATGACAGAAGTTTTTTTTTTTTTGGTCTTGGCTCGACGCGCTTGCGTATTTAGCCATTCTCAAGTTAACAAAACGTGGGAAACTATAACGCGAAAAATAAAAGTAATTATAAGCTAAGTAAAAAGAAAGCAGGAGAATGAATATAAACAGTCATAATAAATATAATACATGTTTATTATAAATTAATACTATTAAATTTCAAAAAATTACAAATTGACTTATAGATTGATTTAGAATTTAAACGAAGAAGAGAAATAACATGGGTTGGAAGCGGGATATTTTCATCAAAGATGCATTTTTCTAACAGAGTACGGTCTAGAAGGGGGCAACTAAAATGTAGAGCTGCCTACTAAAGACATCTGACGTGGCTAAGTGACTGTCATGTAGTTACAATACGTACATACAATGCCATTGACATTGAATACACATTAAAACACACTCATAACATGAATATAGAGGGTAATTTCGTACTCGTGAACTATGTAGGTTTCTACCATGAATTTAGAGAGTTTTTACTCAAAATGTTTTCTTTCAACAAAAGCAAGTGATGGTAGTTGAAAATGAACGAATATTAATACAAACTCAGTTGAACAATTTGTGATTGAGTGAGGATCGAACTTGAGACGCGCGCACAACCCTTAGATCTTGAAATAAACTGGTTTTGTTGGTAAGTACATGACATACTTGACTTATGGTCTGATGTTCCCTATCTGTGGCAGAGGCATCCATAAAGACTTACCTTCTCGATCTGTCTTGAGCTACGCGCTTAACTTCACTCCAGATATAGCCGGTTTTTTAAATTTCATTGAGCACTGTTTATTGTCAGGTCTGTTTGTCGTCAGGACTTTACGCTTTCCTTCGTGAGGCCATTCCATGGCCTTAATTGATTTTTGGTAAGCACAGAGAACAAGTTTATTTTTGTGCCATCTATTTTTTGTTCGGAAAAACCCACTACAGCGTTAATCACTAATATCTTTTAAATAGCTAAACCGATTATCATCAAACATAACTAATAATCACCGCAATTAAACTTGCTTTTCTGTAAAAAAAACGCATTGAAATCGGTCATCTTTTCAAGCGTTACAATGCCACAGACAGACAGACCGACAGACGTTATTGTCAAACTTATAAAATCTTCTTTTTTGCGTTAAAAAGGAAAAATGTTTCTCATTTTCAAGTTGAGCAGGATAGATTTAAAATAGCGCCGATAAAAGGGGGTTTTTGCCCAACAGTGGACTTAAAAGCTGAGGAAGACAATGATGAATATAGATGAAAACAAAGCAGTCCTTGTCTACTCTCCATAGTTTAGCCCGGCCCGTTTACACAATAATCGGGCGGAATTTTAATTAAGTGCTTAAAAGACCAATCACGTAGAAAAGATTCAGAAACTGTTTAATGAAATTATACTCGAGGCTATGATTTACTTGACTACGCTGGGCTAACTGGTTTAGTAATTAGGGATTTTTATCCGAATCTTTTTGTTTTAGAATCCTAGGAGTAGAAGGTTAAAGTATGTCTTATGTTTTATCAACCTGTTTTTTACTCAATTCACAAAATGACACAGCCATTTGAAGCTTAGATTTGAAGTGGTGATAGTGATATGACTTTTTCAATATAAATAATTCTTTCAAAAGATAAATGTTGTATTCTTAGAAAAAAATTAGCTGCTCCCTCTCATTTTTTAGGGTTTCGTATCCAAAGGGTAAAAACGGGACCCTATCACTAAGACTTCGCTGTCTGTCCGTCTGTCTGTCACCAGGCTGTATCTCAAAGACGCGATAACTAGAAAGTTGAAATTTTCCCAAATTATGTATTTCTGTTGCCGCTATAACAATATAACAACAAATACTAAAAACAAAATAAAATAAATATTTATGAAGGGCTCCTATACAACAAACGCGATTTTTTATAGATAATGGTACGGAACCCTTGTACGCGAATCCCATTCACACTTGGCCGGTTTTTTCAATTGTCACGATCTCGTAATCAAGATATTTTACGGGTTAAACCAAGCCTGTAGTAGATGTAATGTCAACATTGCCGCTGATATTATTGTTTGGGCAGTTCCCTAAGGCTGGTACTCATTGTGTTTTAATACGAAAAAAGTATTTTTTACAAATATTTAAAGAAGTGTATGCATGCTCCCATGCTGGTCTGGGAGAAATAAAAAAACTTAGAATGTACCAGCTGCTTTTCTTCCCACGCAGATCGTAAAAGCCGATCGAGGGAATGGGCAAAAATGCAAATCATGTTAACAGGCGATGCGGCTAGCAACCCATCACTGTATTGATTGCTTTTCCATCTTCTCGCCCACCATGACGCTAAAAGTGGCTTTTGGGTCTTGCGGCCCTGGGCTCTGCATAGAACCGTAAGACCCAAAATGGTCTGTCTACCCCATTAGGGATAAATACGTACAGTATGTATGTATGTATGTATGTATGTATGTGTATGCATAATTTATTTGGCAAATCTAGACCTTTTAAGACCCAAAACGCAAACGAAGAAGAAAATATTAAGCTCAAGATACAACTAAGTTAAATTAAATTCATTTATCTATACATACAATAAAACAGCAAAAAAAAGTATGTGGATTGAATATATTAAAAATGAAAATAGTTGCAGACATAGTTATAATGTACCTAAGAATTAAAAAAATGTCTGTCTGTTTGAAAACACGCTATTCTTCGAAAATACTGGTCGAATTCAAACGAAACTTTTTTTATTATATAGCTGTGAAATAGGGGCAATATAAAGGGTGTAATTGATTTTGGATAAAGGAACACTTGATGCTGAACTACAATGGTCCAGCTTAACTATAAGTAATTGCCTTCGTGGTGTAGTGGTTACAGCGTTTGGCTCATACCCGGAGGTCGCGGGTTCGATTCCCGGCGGGGGCAACGACACTTTGTGGTGTTGTCCTAGTTTGGTTAGGACATTGTAGGGTGATCACCTGATTGTCTGATAAGTAAGATGATCCGTGCTTCGGAGGGCACGTTAAGCCGTCGGTCCCGGTCACTGTTTTTGACATTGGTCGTTACCTAAAACCATGTCAGAGGCCTTTAAGGCGGTTTAAAAACTCTGACACTAGTGTTAGTCACTAACACACGATAAGAAGAAGACTATAAGTAATATAAAAATGACACCTTAAAAAAAGTTGTTCAGCCTCATGAGCATTTTCCGGAGACAAAATCCACACGAACGAGTCGCGGGCTTTGACTAATTTAAAAAATAAGAACGTTTGTTAGTAAGAAAATGTATACAGTTCCTATGTATATATGTACGAAATGTATGCATCAATGTACAATATCAGTGTAAAGTGACGTTTTTATTTTTAGTAATAGTTTTAATTTATAGAATAGCTTTTAGTTTAATGTAATTTTATCAAAGTATTGTATCAATTAATTTTTATAATTGTGAAAATAAAAGGGCTCTTGAGGATCTCGTTACAGCAGTGTAAATGTATGTATTACGATGTACAACATCAAGAAGTGTAAATATATATATCAAGATGTACAATATCAAGAAGTGTAAAATCAGCGTGTCGGCACCCAGCTTAACCTAAGCCATGCGGCTAGGAATGCGGGATCACGAACCCAATTGGGCCCGCGTCGAGCGATACCCACAATATGATCGAGATAGGACCCGTGGTTCGTGCCGTCGCGTGGTTTTTTTTAGGCATCGCGTCGCGATATCTCTATTGGTTATTGCTTGTTTGATGTTGCAGAGTGGAAAGTTTAATAATAGATTTTTATTGGAACGAAGTTCCTTATCACGCGTTACGAAAGGAGGCTAGACGGAAAAATTAAGACCAAAAGTTGTAACGACACTTTTTGCTATAGTTAGATAGATAGATAAAACGTTTATTTGTGGCTATAGTCACACACATACAGAATAAAAATACAAAAATTTCAAAACAAAACATGTAAAAACAACGTATTGAGGACATATATCAACAACTTTGTATCTGTCTGCTACAGCAGTCCAAAAAGGTCATAGCTCAGTGATTCGTGTTGCTCAAAGAGTAGCTCACTGATTTTCAGCTACGGCCTGTCAAGTGCGAGTAGTTGTAAGCCGTGCGGCGTGCGCGTGTTTCTCTGTCTGTCTTTCTCTCTCTCCTAATTAATCGAAAGGAACTTCGTTCCATCTGGGTGTCCCTTGACACCTCTCAAGTTTTCTTTTCAACATTTTTGGACAAGATAAAAGATTGGTTTTTAAGCTTTGACAAAAAAGTGAGGTGGTCTAAGTTTGACTCCAATCTGTCTGTTTTTGTGTCTGTCTGTGGCATCGTAGCTCTCGAACGGATGGACCGACTTCAATGCGAGATTTTTTACGTGAAAGAAAGTTTCCTTTCGGTGGAAAGAAAACTTGCTTTCACGGATAAAAAACCCACATTGAAATCGGTCTATCCGTTCGAGAGCTACAATGTCACAGACAGACACAAAAACAGCGGTTGGTTCAGCAGGAACCAGCGGAAGGAAATAATAGCAATGTTTGGTGGAAATCGATTCAGCGATTCAGAAGTTATTGTGGGTGAACGCTCGAAAGTGGAGGTTTTTAATTGCCTGGCAAATAAAATTATTGCTGTTTTGTTACGGAGATTTAATTGATGTGTAATTAACAATAAAACTGAAATAGATACTAAATACTCTGGGCTTTGTTTGCTGAGGACGCAAGACCTAAAGTACTATGTCTGCCCTGTTAGGGATAAACACGTGATAGTATGTTTGTATTTACTTAAATAGATTTAGCATGGTTAATCGGTAATGGCTATAGACAGGTACAACATATAAATGGAATACGATCTTTTGGCCCAGAGGTGAAACAAAATAGGTTAATGTAAAAAAATACAACGAATTTACCGTAAAGTTTAGTCTCAGTTTTATTTCTTAATAATTCCTCTTGTACCTGACTTATGTATATTTATCGAATTCAGTGCCAAATAATAAAGAAAAACCAGCACGTCTAAATAAATTCTAAACATACCGAATACCGCGCGTGGAAGCTTTTATTCCGAATACTTACATCGCTTCGACAAATAACACGCATGGCTCAGAAACTGTATTGAATAAAGATAAATTTATTGTTATTAGATATTTTATTTTATGAGTGTTTCTAACCCGTCTGGCTAGCGTGGAGAGTGTAGACCAAATTCTCTGGTGGCTTTGGCCATGTACAGCTCTAGCAGTACAGAGAGGGACGTGCTCCTGCAATGGAGATTTAAAAGAGCCAAAAATGCGATGAGCTGAGATGACCTATATCAGCATTTCCCAAATTATGGCTCAATATCACCTATTACTTTAAATAAGCAATAATTTCTGTATACAGAGCGTTTTGTAACTTTGCACTAAGCTTCAACGTAACTATGCTGATTATATTAAACAACGAAAGGAAGGTTGGGTAAAAAAACTGGACTTCCCATACTAAATCGATCATTTCGACTTTTGCTCGTTGGGTTAAAGTTTTTTATGAGAAATCAGAAATCTTTATTTGCCAGAATACATTATTAAATAGGTGTTCAGTACAATTATAGTCACTGTATTCAGCCTGCAAGCAGACGTGCAAAATATACATAGTAAGTCAATTATTAATAAACTAGAAATCAACTAAATCATACAATTAAATATGAGTCTACTTATAAACTAAATATTCGTTTACGCTATAAAAACATTTATCTAAAAGCCATTTCGTCAATTTATTTTTAAATGAAGTCCCATTCAATTCTTTAATTTCGTCAGGCAGTTTATTATATTTATCATGATCAGTATAAGTAGTATCATCCTGTATAAGTATACAACGTGGAAGGAACGTACCCGTAATAAATCGATCCACGGACTATACTAGATCACTATATCATAATGAAATAAAAGTAACAGTAAAAGAATTTTCTTTGGCATTGCCATAGTAAAGTGTGCAGCCGCCCTGGCAATTTGTATGGGAATGACGATTTTTTTTTTGTTTCTTGACAGTTATTTTCATTTTATTATGCTAAAGTGATGTAGTATAGCCCGTGGTTTGATTTATTTACGGGTATGTCCCTTCCACCTTGTATATAGAAAATGGCTCTAACGATTTTGACTAAATTTGGTTCATTTTAAAAATTGCTTTTTTCATGTTTTTCATCGTAAGTAGCTTAGTTATTCAGGTACTATCTACTGATGTCGTAAACAAACATTGTGTAGGTTTGGAAAAATGTGGGGACAGCCAAATCCGGTAACTCTGGTAAACAAATGCATGCTTCTCATACCTCTCCTTAACTTAACCCAATTTGTAGAGTCTAACTTTCTTTGACCTTCGTTTGCTACAAATACCAGACACAATAGTAAAACAATTCATGTACGCCGGGAGCTGGTATAGCCACACACAAGAACACATACTTATCATAAATTTTCATTTGTTTAAGAACGCCTCAACGTCCGAACTTATACTAATAATCGTTTTCATTTGTTTTAGAACGCCTCAACGTCAGAACATATACTAATAATCGTTTTCATTTGTTTTAGAACGCCTCAACGTCAGAACATATACTAATAATCGTTTTCATTTGTTTTAGAACGCCTCAACGTCCGAACATATACTAATAATCGTTTTCATTTGTTTTAGAACGCCTCAACGTCCGAACATATACTAATAATTGTTTTCATTTGTTTTAGAACGCCTCAACGTTCTCTACGAGCGCAATTGGACCCGCCTGGTCCACGAGCAACTGCGGAAGTTCGAGTCGTCAATAGTAGCCGCGGCCCGGCAGTCTCCGGAGGCCCAGCCCCCTGAGCTGGCGTTGGACTCCAAATGGACCTTTTCAGGAGCTTTGATTTACTGCATCACATTAATTACTACTATAGGTAAGTATTCTAATAGGTCTTGCACGAAAGTCGCGGGATGTGAACATTTTGTTGATCTAGACCGCTCTGGAGGTTCTGGGTTCGATCCCTAGTCAGGGCAAGTTGGAATATTGCCTTTTCAAATTGTCCTGGGTCTTGGGTAATTATTTTAAAAATATAGTATCGTTGAGTTAGTATCCACAAATACAAGTTTAAACTTACTTTGGGACTAGCTCAATCAGTGTGATTTGTCCCTATATATGCATTTATTTCTTTTGTATCATCTATCAGTCTGTAGATGACTTGGATGAAATATCTCTTACAATGCATTCCAAGTAGTATTTTTGGAATGCATTTTTACGGTGCCCATTTAGACAGCCCATTTAGACGGTGCAAATTTCTTGCCTGTTGCATACTATTTTTTTGAAGCACTAAATGATTTGTCTGGCTGACGTTGCAGTTAGGCGAGTTCTATTACTTACTTTAATTTAATTGCATGCAACAGGTAGTCTAAATTGGTCTTTAGACATGTGGCCAGTGATAAAAATTATTCAAGCTGTTTTTACTCCACTTCGCACGGTCTTTGGGATACTTGAATGACTATTGTCAAGTAAAATAATATCGTCTTTGGAGAAGAAAAAGCTAAATAAGAGTCCCGATCAGAAACACCGTCCAAACCAAAACCGTCACGAAGAATTTATTGATTGTACCTACAGTTATTTTTTTTTCTTCCTTGCCTATAACTTTGCACCTTACCTGTTTTCGTCAAACATCTCCAAGTACCTCGATTGCCTAGAAGAGATTGCAGTTGCGATAAGGCCGCCTTTTAACAGCTGTTTTATGTATCTATTCCTCTGTAACTCTATGTTTTGGTGCAATAAAGATTAATGGGAGTGCCTTCGCTGCCGGCGCTGGTTGCCGAATTGGCTGCCGGCGCTGGTATAACACGATCTGTGTCTGTGTTACTTTCTTGTGCCCTTAGCTTGAGTAACTTAATACTAACTAACTTACTAACTAACTTACTAACTAACCGTCAGCATCTCTATTACAAGATCCTGAAATTTATGTTTTCCAGGATACGGCAACGTATCTCCAAGAACTGCAGCAGGCAGAGCAGCTACAGTCGCCTATGCAGCTGCGGGTGTACCACTGACCTTGGCCTGCTTGGCAGGCCTTGGGGCATCGCTGGCGAGACTGGCGAGGTTGGCGTGGTTGAGAGCTACGAAGAGGAAAGTGCCCAATGCTTGGAGGAAAGATACCGAGGTAAGAACTTGCTAAAGTGATTTTTAGTGAGAAGTGAAATTGTATTCAAACCATGGGCGGATGGGATTGCCGTTGATTTTGGTCTTGAGGCACCGCAAAGAGAAAAGTTCGTTAAGGAAGAATTCATAGGTGCATGTTTCAGTGAAGAACGGTTTCAAGGTTATTTTGGTCTATTGTTGTGAGCTCTTCACAAAGTATAAATGTACGTGTTCAGGTCGTCGTCGAATACCATTTCTCCATCTAATGCTCCGATTAGTAATCTTTATCAGCTTTCGAGAGCCTCTCTGCTCTTTTAGCCATCGGTTCGTAGGACTTGTATTATTTTATTGTGATGTCCATAATGTTATGTATGTACAATAATGTACATGTATTAGTTTAAAGGCAGACATGCAAACTTGTTTTCTTTGGTCTCATAAGAAAGCTCAAAGTCATGCAACGCGCTATGGAGAGGGCTATGCTCAGTGTTTCACTACGTGATCGAATAAGAAATGAAGAAATTCGTAGGAGAACTAAATTCACTGACATATATCTCAGCGAATGAGCTCGTTGAAATGGCAGTGGGCGAGATTCATAGCGCAATGAACCGACTGCCGATGAGGCAAAAAGGTTCTCGAATGGTAACCACATACAAGGCAAGCAAAGCGTAGAACACCCACCCACAAGGTGGGAAGCCGCTCTAGATCGCCCATTTTGGAAATCCTTGCGAGAAGCCTATGTCTAGCAGTGGATGTTATGCGGCTCAAACGATGTTGAATGACGATACATTCAGATATATTAGAATCGCACTGAAAATTTCATCTTAAATAGCATTGTCTCTTTCCATCAGATGGAGAACCACCTCCCACTCCAAGAGCAGCAACGTCTCCTCCCACAACCAACAGAACACAACCAGTACACCTCGTTCCCACCACGGAGCCACAGGTCCCCTGGCACTGTCAGGGCCCGGGCTGGTGACAGAGGTCAATATTCGCAAGTATTTGAGAGGGCCCCGACGAGTCCTAGAGCCGCGACCCTAGGTCGTGTCAAGCGCAGTGCCTTGGCTGATGGTGAGCTTGCTTTTGTCTTTGTCTTTTTTACAGAAAGAGTTTTTAGTACATCAATGATTTCATGATTTGAGAGTTTTACGGTCACAATTACTGTTATTCCTACATCAATGATTTCATAATTTTAGAGTTTCACGGTCACAATTACTGTTATTCGTAAAATATTTTGGTTTATTATAAAATTTTCTGTATTAATTTAATTATTTAATATTATTCGTATTACGGGACTTACCGCGATCAATATCGTTTTTTGCCAGATATTTCAACAGCCCTTCTGCCATAATGGTCTGGCAAAAAACGACATTAATCGCGGTAACTCCCGTAATACGAATAACATCAATGTTTTCGTCAAAACGAAAATTTGTTGTAAAACCAAAATATTTCACGAACTAAGAACCTTTTCACATTGAGGCGTTTTAGTCGCGGGATACCAGCGCTGCAAGCGAAACTTTTCGTATTACAGTAGCAACAGCGTGACGTGTAGGTTGCGTAGCTGCCTTTAGAGTCTGCGCGCAGATTTACAGTCGTGATTGTGGCAAGCATCTGCTAGCAGCTAAAAAAATGATTTATGTCCCAGAATTGCAACTAAAAACAAAAATCACACGCGGGTACGCAGCATAATATCTGCCAACACTAGCTCGAATGCTGCTTCCGTGCTTTTGTTTGGTTTTGGTTTGCAACTTCGAAGCGCAAGAAACGCTGCAGTCGCGCGACTTCAACGCCTATTTATGTGAAAGCACTTTATAGATGTTTGATTGTTATTTTTCTTTTCCTAGTGCAAAAATATTACGTTGAAAAACTCTTTCTGTAATGCATACTTGTTTTTAGTGAGAAAAAAATAAACAAATATTATCTCGTAAACAGCAAAGCGGTTACTACAAATCTAAGGAATAAATCCTATCTAATAAGTAGGTAGCAATAGTAATGCTTCCTCTACTTGGAGAGTTGTAGGCATAAAACTTCGAGTTTAGGAGTCACTTGTATATAATATCACTTGCATCATTTGATAACAAACAGAAATGTAAATAGCGTGTAACAAAATATTTTCGCACACAGTACACCCATTGTGGTCCCGGCGTTATTGAATAAGCAAGTTATTCTAGGACTACGGAGGGACAGGCATGAATGTAAAGTCAGCAAAAAAAAATACCTATTTATTGCTTGAATTCTCGTGTGCAAACGATAGTTTGTAAGTAGTCTTCGCTAAGTTAAAATTTTGAAATTGTCATTGGTGTCATCTTTGCTTCCTCGCTATGCTTCGTGTGCGGATGCTTTTATAGACATTTCCAACTAATTTTGAAAAAGATTTCTCGTTACAGAGCCGCATACGTCATCAGCTCTCCAAACTCAGACGCTAGACAGGAAGAAGACCGGCAAATGCCTTGCAACAGTCCACGGCCCTACCCGAGGTCGAGGTCGAGGGACCCTCCAGAGGCCGAGAGGTCAAGTGATAGAACAACTCATTGCAGAGGAATGTGGAGAACCTTTGAATAGGAGTCAAGATGATTTTGACGACTCAGAGGATACTGATGAAGCGTAAGTTATTTCAAAACAACATATTGTGAAAGAATGTCGAACAGAAAATTAAGGGAAAAATTTGCATATAGAGAGGAATAAAATTAATTAACATTAGAAACTTAATTTTAGCATGTGGCTAAAATGATGATGATGATGAGGAACTTATAAAGCCCAAAAGCCACTTTTAACCAGATGTGGTTATTCGGTCTGAGGCGTGATGGTGGGCGAGAAGATGGGAAAAGGAATTAAAAAAGTTGTGGTTTGTTAGAATTGCCTATACATGATTCACATGTTTACCCATTTCTTCTATCGGCTTCTAAGATCTGCGTTTTTCCTTTTTCCCAAGAATCATTTACAGCCCCATTAAAATAGTACTAATAAAAAGTCATGAGAGACTTTAAAAGTATGTATATAACAAAAAATAAATTAAGCCAAATTTTATCGAGTTTTCTTCAGCTGTAATGATCTTCGACATGAAAGAGCAACTAAATTATTCCATTCCGTATATTGGCAAAGACAATAGGTTATTTTCAGAAAAGTAATGTGTCTCTCGCGAAATAAGTAAATGCTTTTAAGATCATCTGCTCCCACCGCGACGGAGGCATTGTTTGCGACAGTTCTCATTCTAATCATTTCTGAGATGTAGATTTGCAAATGTTTTTTATATGTTTATTTCGTCTACTTGAATAAAAAGTGCTATTACATTATTATTTTGTTTGGTGCTTCTAAAATAAGAGCAGAGTACATTTTACTTTTTTACTGACTTATAAGTAATGAAACGATAGAGATATTTTACAATAATAAACCCAGTAAATTCAAGCTGAAAACTTTAAAAACGAAAAAGCCCTCTCAATAGTTTTAATAACTTTTCTCTAACGGCTCTTGGATCTTGCGGCCCTGGTAGGTTACTCTATCAAATAACATTAGTCCTACGAAAGTGACGTCCTATTTTTTTGTCAAACCGAATTATAATATTGTGCTCAATGTTACTTGTCAATCAAACGCAGCCAACGTACGTAGTTTGTCTTGCGGACCTCTTGGCTCTGTCTGCTTAGAGCCGCAGAAGTGCAGAAGTCCAAAATGCTGTTTCTGCCCTATTAAGGATAAATAAATCATAATGAATCAATTTTGTTTCTTACAGAATATGTCCACACGACACCCCATCACGAGTGCCTTTGATCTGGAATGAAGACAACCACAAAAACAAGAGCTGTGCCGTTCCCAGCAGTAGTACCTCCACCAGCGTGCAACACCACATCAGCCAAGGCATCGAACACTGCCATATCCCAGTCGGCATCGTCTTATTCCTCCTCCTTGCCTACATCTGCATAGGCGCCGCCATCTTCTCCGCTTGGGAGAATTGGAGCTTCCTGGACGCTGCCTACTTCTGCTTCATAGCATTAGCGACTATAGGATTCGGCGATTTCGTACCAACAAGCTTCCTGACATCCAAACAGAGCACAGAGAACTCCAAAAGCGAGTACATCCAAATGATCGCCTGCTGTGCTTACTTGGTCTTTGGACTTATTCTTATAGCTATGTCTTTCAGTCTTCTACAAGATGAAGTAGTTGCCAGATGTACGCAATTAGCAAACAGTTTAGGTCTGTCGCGACAATGACAATACGAGAAAAGCGATTGTAGCTCCACAGATAATCATCTCAGGATGTTATGATCGTTATTGTAAGGGAGTTAGTTTTGGGTCTATTCTAGATCCTCTCTGTACTTCAATCTATCGTACTTCATGTTATCATTGTATAAAAATGAAATTATTTTCTCATATCAACGTAAATGGTTAGTTTAATGGAGGAATTTGAAACTTTTTACGGAATTTGTACTCGAAATTGAAGTGATTGTGATGTAAATAATGTATAAATCTATTTATAAAAGCAAGGCTGAAATTGTAATGAAACAATAAAATTGTGTTGAAACGTATAACATTTCATTTCTGACAATCTCGGTAATTCCATTGTATACTTTGCCTGCCTTTTGTTTTTGACATTCCTACTCTGTATATCACGCCATTAGACAAAAATTTGCTAATATTTAGCCTAAACACGCAAAAGCATGTCAAGCCAAGTTTAAGCCTGGAAAAAGCGATACGGCCTTGTGGTTCTCGGACCAAAGAATTGAGACCTAATGTGTTCCAAGTTCTATAGATAATTCTAAAATGTTTTTATAAGAACCCCAACATGTTGAAGAACTTTTAATAGTAGTCTTTGACCTAAGCCACGGACGGACGGACAGACCTAAATAGTGATCCCATTAGGGTTCCTTGTCAGGACTTTGGAACTTTAAAAACACGTCTAAATATATACGTAACATATATTTTCGAAAATTTTGAAACCGAATACATTTGAACCGATACAGACAGAATTTATTTTTACAATTATTGCATTCCTCAAAACAGTTTCCCAACAATTTAGACGGAATGTGAACTACTATGAATACAGAATTTGGTTGAAATCTAATAACGAACATACCAACAGCTCCGGCCGGATCCACACGTAGCGACAGGTAAACAGAACACGTTGCCCGAAACCCAATGTGGCAAATGGTAATGATGTTACAATACCCTTACAATTTGCTCCGACTAAAAGCCTTTAAATTTTACATTTCTCCTTATCAATCATAGAGTTGTACAATGTGACTGGCAAGATGAAGAAACTATCCTTACTAATATTATAAATGCGAAAGTGAGTTTGTATATTTGTTTGTTTGTAACCTCTTCATGCTTCAACTACTGAACCGATTTGATTGAAATTTGGTATGGATTTAGTTTAGAGACTCGGGGAAGGGTATTCTTTATCCCGAAATTCCCACGGGGAGCGAAGCCCACGAGCATAGCTAGTAGTTAAATAAATGCTGTGTAAATTATGCTATAGTGATCTAGTATAGCCCGTGGTTCGATTTATTACGGGTAGGTATGTCCCTTCCTCGTTGTATAGGTCACACAGGTATTTTATAAATAGGCATTAAGACCTAAACAGTTCCACGGTAAGACTAATAATATAACTAACAATACCTCAAAGCCTTCTCTTTTAAGCCTTTACACACTTAAAAGTTATAAAAAATTATTTATATATGCTAATTGATGCCCGCGACTTCGTCTGCGTGGACTTTACGACTCCGACATATAAATATGGTCATCACACTGAAAAACTTTTGCTAATGCGTC
Source organism: Acrobasis consociella (assembly GCA_963555685.1). NCBI lineage: Eukaryota > Metazoa > Arthropoda > Insecta > Lepidoptera > Pyralidae > Acrobasis > Acrobasis consociella. The sequence continues at coordinate 6,336,813 of OY743118.1, forward strand.
ATTAATGTATATTTCTAACAGTTTAGCTGGACCATTATATTTTTGCATCAGGTGTTTCAGATCTTTGAGTTTTATACCTCAAAAATAAAAGTTCATCAGGCTGAATAACTTTTGCTAAGACGTCATTTTTATATTTCTTATTATAGTTTAGCTGGTCCATTAAGGCTCTGCATCAGGTGTTCCATTTTACAAAATCAATTATAGCCTATATGTTGCTCAGGCTTAACAGCTACATAACAAAAAAGGTTTCATTCAAATCCGTCCAGTATTTCCTGAGATTGGCATGTACTAACAGACAAACAACCGCCCATAAAAAAATTATCTTTAAACTTTAAATGATGATAACTTTTATCTGACAACAGATTTCGATGAAACAAAGCCTATGTGTTGCTCAGGGATAAGCTTAATCTTTTAGTGAAAACCGCGTAAAAATCTGTTCAGTAGTTTTAAAGATTAGTACATACAGACAGACAGACATACAAAAAAATCCAAAAAATCTTTTTTGTGTTCTGTTACTCTTTTCTTATCGCCCACATCCATTTTTTGTAATTTTTATCAAATGTACAGACACGCGATTTCTTCTGTTTTATTATATGTATTGATATTGATACATTTTATTTTACTTAAAAGTTGTGGAGAGTTATCCTCATTAAAAACTATTTTTTAAAGGATTTCAACAATCTCTCATGTGTGCTCGAAGAAAGGATTTTTGGAATCCTCTAACTTTTCTTACTTCACGGCACACCCCATAACCAACGCTTCTTTCTTTATAAATCTATAATAAAATTTCAAAGTGCGCAATTCAACAAGATTGTGCCATCCTTGTAAAAAGTCACGTCCCAGATTTTTATCAAAGGAACCCTGCATCATCCAGTGCAACAATTTCTCAAATGCCTTGATCTAGTCAGACCAAGAGGAAAGTAAAGACGGCGCGTAGACAAGTAAGTTTTCTATATTGTTATTTTAAAAACTATTGAAAATAGAAAAGACATTTAAAAAACTTACTTAATATGAAACCGAAAACAAAAATAATAAAAAAGCAAGTTATAAGCCTTTCAAATCCTATAAAAGGGGAACTGTCAAGTCAGAAAACCCGCCGCGTGACGTCATTGCTTTTAGGTTTCACGCGTACGAAAGAGATAGCTAAATGTCTCTTATATTTGAAATGCTCATTGCTGCCTCATTCAATAATAATTTTTCTTGCTATTTTCTAAAAAAGACTCCTTGTTAGTGTTACGTGTTGTTCGTATAAAATGTTATCCAAAAACAAAGTCGAATAGCCTATTGACCTTAGGGGAGGCCATTGTCCAGCAGTCGACTTCGTGATGTTTGTTGTTTTTCGTTTGTGTATGTGGCCAACACTGGTATCAGATTTTTCAGGCTGCCTAAAGGCATCTGACACAGCTTGACGACTGTCATACAATAATGACAGCCGGGACCAACGGCTTATACCTGCCTTCCAAAGCACGGAGGAGCTCGAGAAAATTTTGTGCTTCTTGTGGTCACCCATCTAAGTGCGGACCACGCCCGGTGTCGCTTTACTTACGAAAGCGCTAGTAATGCGCACTCCGCCGGACCACCGAGCTCCTCAAACTTTTAAGATGATATGACTCCAACAAAAACATTTCGCTGCCTGCAAGCGCAGCGTCTTTAGTTGTTTTACGTTCGCAGTTCTGTGTGGGGCTTTCCTTAAAAGCAATTCCGCTTTCTGAATTTTTCATCGTATTATAGAAGCAATAAAAGTCCCGGATATTTTATTATTTCCCCCATAAAGCCGATGAAGCTAATAAAAGATACCACTCCAATTACTCGTATTACCTCAGTTTACGTTAAGCAATTTGTAAGAATTTATTTGTTTTAATTTTGTGCGTTGCAAAAATAATGTTTTGTTTATTAAGGTTTCTATTTATTTTGTGCTCAGTATTTTTGCTAGACGTTTAGTTTTTAAAAGATACAAAAAATACATATTTAGTTTATTAAAATAACTCTTCAAAGACTCAATTGCCAATTTATTCATTCATTTATTACAGACTAGCACGGACGACATTAGAGGGTCGTGGACAAAAAATTTTTTTGATTCATTAGATAGATTATTTAAAAGGTATACTTTTATTTTCTCTCATTAGCAAATAATGACGAAGATACAGCGCATTTAAATTTTGCATGACGTCACGATTGGCTACAATATTTAACCACTCAAAAACTTCGAAGCTCTGTATTTTCGTAAAATTTTACTACTTTACTTAACGAAAAAATATGGGTCTTTTATTTTCGGATAAGCTAGTAGGGCTTAAAAAAAAATTTTTTTGATTCAGGCCTCATCCCTTCTGCCTTTTAAAATTCCACCACTGTTGCTAATGAACCGGATAGCCCTCGCCCGGATGGTGTTTACCTGTTTTTACCAGAAATTCAGTCTTAGTGACATCTATAGGCTGCGGAGAGCTACTGTGTATTTAGATTCCAAACTTCGTAAGTATCTGTACATAATTCGTTAATACAGTGGTGACTTATCGCTCTGAAACGTGGTCCCTTACTATGGGTTTCATAAGAAGGCTCAGGGTCGCTCAACGCGTTATGGAGAGGGCTATGCTCGGGGTGTCTCTACGTGTTCGAATCAGAAATGAGGAAATTCGTAGGAGAAGAAAGGTAACTGACATAGCCCAGCGGGTTAGTTCGTTGAAGTGGCAAGGGCGGGACACATAGTGCGACGTACCGAAGGCCGATGGGGCAAAAATGTTCTCGAATGGCGACAGCGTACTGGCAAACGAAGCGTAAGACACCCACCTACAAGGTGGTCTGACGACCAAGGAAGGCGCTGGAAGCAAGCCGCTCTAGATCGGTCATTTTGGAAATCCTTGGGAGAGGCCTATGTTCAGCAGTGGACGATATGCGGCTAAAATGGTAATGATTAAATGATGAAATCAACTGTAGGTGAATCCCCTTGTGCCATGTACTTGGGATTATAACATTGCCCAAAACTCTCACGTCTAAGCAATGTGATTAATAAGGAAGTTAAAATTATAATTAACGACTTCAACAAAAGTAGTTTGTCATTATTCATACGGGCTTTATGAAAATATCCCAATTTATCGGTTAGTCTATAACATACATATTGGACACAGCACATACCTTATTTATTAGTAATAACGCTATACATAAATGTGTTTAAAGTGCGATAGTCTTTTCTTCTAGTCCAAATAGATTAGTAGCTCTGTGAGCTGAAGACTTCGTGAGCCCCCCACCCGCTGAAGTTGAATTGGATCCAAAAGCTGTTCAGACAAAAAAGTTGCATCTTTAACAAACAAGTTTTATGACTTTTCTGAAATTTTTTTGGAAAGGTTGAAATATGTTTTTTTTTTAGTTTTCAACCTCCATATTTTCACAATTTTGAAAAATTTCGAAAAATTGTATCGACAATGAAATTTTATATAATTTTCGAACCTTCTCAGAAAATTTCACAAAGATACGTTAAGAAATGCGATCTGTATGCAAGAATGGCCGGACAGCCGGACAAAAGCATATTTGGCCAATCTCGAAACTGAGACGCTTCGCTCGCTCGGTCAATTAATGTCTTTTAAGGTTCATTCAGACGCGCAGGATTTTCAGATTCATTTCGCGTCAGCAATATTTGTAAGTCGGATAGTTTATTTTCCTAATATCGAATCTCAATCCGGCTTGATTGCAGTCTGTTGAAAGCCTGCAAAAGAGAATATTTCCCGACTGAAATCGACGACTTTATTTGATATTGATTTTTGTCGATTTTCTTCGCTTCTTCACTAAGTCACATAATTAATAATAGTATTACACGGAAACTCGCACCGTCCCCTGCAATCTGGCGTCCCCGCAACCCCTCCCCCGTTATTGCGCGAGTTACTTAGGATTAATAAAAAAATAAATAAACCATAATAGTGAGAAACTGCGCATACTATCATTGTTTATCCACGGAAAACAATAAAGCACGAAATTTTTATAGATTTCTGAGTAATGAAAACAGGTAAGCAACGCAACAATTTCTGTGTTGGCGACCCTGATTGTTTATCTCACACATTGGACGTGTGCACGGATAGTTTCGTTAGTAGTAGTACTAGGTAAATATACTGCTCCGTTTCTATGAAGTGCCTAAGACTAAGTTGAAAAATATTGCACCTACTTAAAAATTTTTTGTTCGCTCAAATCAAATAAAATCAATTTCTCTAAAGAGTCTTTACGTGTTGGATCTGTATCCAATGATTGATGATTGTTGTTCTTTGGAAAGCAGTTCTAAGTATGGCCATTTTAGTAAAAAAAAAACTACTTTTAACATATGAAATATATAATGAAATAAAAATATTATCTTTAAGAACTTATGGGTAATAATAGTAAAACTTATCAGGAAACTCTGGAATATGTTATCTCGATCAAATGCACAAGTATAAAGTAATCTTACTTAATTTTAGCCTCAATTTTCAAAATGAGGAAGCGTTTATTTACTTAATTTTTATTTTAAATTTTTTAAAATGAATAAGCCTTTATTTCCTCACAAATTTTAATTTGTTTTTCTTTTTGTGTTTGTAACCTGTTGAGTGTGCTAATAAATGAATAAATAAGCGATGTAATCGCCGCGCTCTCATCTCTTAGGCGTTAATAAAAAACGCGATAATAGTACATGGTACTAAGTGTAAGGCGAATTATTCTAAAAAAATTGCTTTAACTCTGAGGAGTGAGACGAGTGAATTAATTCCATAAAATAACTTTTACGATACGATATTGAAGGGCAAGGAAAAAAATGTTATTTTTAGTAAATTGGGCTGCATTTCCACTAGAGATATGCAACATGCGTATTGAGGGAAGCCCATGAGAAACAGAAAATATTTTGTGTTTACTTATGTGTTTCTTGTAATTTTAAAAATTCCTTTTTATTTTGTATATTTATTTACTTTTTATATTTATACAAGTTTTTGACTATGTTTTATGAGTGTATATTTTGCGAGTTCCTTTAAATAAATCAATTCAAAAAATATTACTTTTTATTTTAAAAGTATAATATAATATATTATAGACACCTTCTCAGATAGCACGTGTACGTACTGAAGGCAGTATAATTCTAAAACGGAGGTTCCCACCGGAATGTAATCCTACCTACGGACCGGAAACAGGATGTAGTTGCCCATTTAACCATTAATGTGCAAGGGGTTAATCCTGTTAGGACCAAGCTTTGTAATTGGTATATTTGAACGTGTAGGTTTTGTTGGAATTGGGGTGAATGAAGGAATGACGGGGAATAGAGAGACATGGAGAGATAAGTCATACTGCATCATCATTATTATCAGGTCTTTTTGTCTCCATTGCAGGAGCACGACCCTCTTTGTACTACAGTGGCATTGTGTGAGAATTCGGACTAGTACAGCTCTATAATAAGCCGTTCCATGTCCGGCTTATTTTTAATAACTTAGTGTGAATAATATGTATCTGAGCGTGTTTATGCATTTATCATTGTGAGTGTATTTCAAAAACTAGAGGGAATTTTCGTATTTTGAATATGTGGGTGCGTGCAATCCAGTCATACTACTAGTTTACGGCTTATGAAAATAGTAAAAGCGCCGATATACGATGGTTATAATTGTTAGGATAAAAGATAAAGATAAAAATATATTTATTTCTCTCCATTCAATCTTACATTAAATAAGTACAGATATTAAGCGAGTGCACATAACACATTATCGTGTTATGTTAAAAACTGGATTGGGGGAGACTGGAGACTGAAGTAGTAGAATTGTTATTAGTAATAAATGCATATATGTTAGAAGCCCCTAAGGGAACTCGATGGGAATCGGCTTCTTAGGAGGCTCCGCCACTGTTATACTACCAGAGCTATAATTGGCTAGAGCAGTCAGAGGACTTGGCCTACACTCTTCTCGCTGGCCAGACGGGTTGGAGAGGTCTTAGACTTATACCTCCGGTGTGACAGTGTGGTATAATGACCACTAGGCCACCGAGATCGCGTGAACAGAAATAGATTGCAAAACAGAGAAATGTATAATCATCTTATAAATAACTCCCATGCTGGTCTGGGAGAAATAAAAAACTTAGAATGTACCAGCTGCTTCTCTTCCCACGCAGATCGTAAAAGCCGATCGAGGGAATGGGCAAAAATGCAAATCATGTTAACAGGCGATGCGGCTAGCAACCCATCACTGTATTAATTGCTTTTCCATCTTCTCGCCCACCATGACGCTAAAAGTGGCTTTTGGGTCTTCTGGCCCTGGGCTCTGCATATAATCGCAAGACCCAAAATGCTCTGTCTGCCTCATTAGGGATAAGACGTGATAGTATGTATGTATGTATGTATCTTATAAATACAAAAAAATTACACTAAATTATAAAATATTAAACCTAGCTAAAGGATTAGAATCAGACCAAACAGATTTGCGAGAAAGAAATACAATGGACCCACAGTATCCTTTAAACGGACCCCTTGGATTGATTCAAACATGTTAGTACAATGACCTCTAGGCGCCATTTCCGACTGGACAAGCCTTATTTACTTTCATATCTATACCCGACATGCATAGAAGTTTAAGAAAAACGCCTCGGGCAGCCGCGCAACCTTTGGGTTTTTAACCTATTTTGAGTATACATGAGGTATAAGACAGATAAGACCAAATAGAAAAATAAAATAAGAAGAAAAGTAAGTGCGATGTCGGCCGCTGCCATTCCAGTGTGAATCGGCACTTATAGGTTTTTTGTGTAATATAAAAAGTTAATTAAATATACACTTCCAAACTCCGAATATTTCAAGTAGACTCAGAAGCTCAGATCCACAAAAAAGCACACTGGCCTCCGATCCGAAGCAGCATAGATAGATAATTCTTTATTGTACACCAAAACATAATGTAACACAGAATTTTTTTTCCATTAAATTAGTATCTACAATGGTAATGAGCGTAGTGAAAGGTGCTACCGGAAGAGCGCTAAGAAAGAGATTGAGATAAGGTAGGCAACTATAATTTCATTTTGAAATTTTTAACTTTTATATTTTCGACTCGATAATCTATTCTTACTACATGTCCATGCCATAATCCCTGGATTCCAACTGGCGTATTATGTTTGTTGGTTTATTACTGCCTATTATCATAGGACAGTTTTGTAATGGACCCGTGTTACTTGAGTTTAGAAAGGATCCCTTATACGACAGAGTAGATTAACGAATACCAAAATAACCCAGAACTCTCCATGGTTAAATTTCTCAGTATTGATTTGACGACACAATTTACCTGACGTTATATCAACACGCTTGTCCGCATGTCCGTCACTTCGGAGGTTCTAAGTTCGATCCCAAGCCACAAGTTGTCATGGGTTTGGTTTTTTTTTATACAGTGTTACTTTATAAACACTTGTATTTTTTATTACGTTCAATTCATGATATAAAACTACTACTTATGAAAAAAGACCTGAAAAAATCTTTCCTTAATGAACGATCTGTTTGGCTCAGGGTTAACTTGTATGGGAGATCGATTTTTTTTTCACTTGCTCCAAAACAGGTCAACATGGAAGAAATAATAAACTAAATAAAATAAAGAACACCCAACAAATAGCTTACTTTGTGACTATACTTGTATATGCCAACACATATGCTTTATAGATAGGTTTTTCCTTTGCACTCAGATCAATGAGAAAAGAATATTCTCAGAACAATGATGGAGGAAACAATAGGCTAAAAAACATAATTTTTCAGAACTGGAAACCTACTTCACCCTCAAATTACACAACCGATGTTGATTAAAGTTCTATGGGACCACCTAACAAACAAACAAACAAACAAACAAACAAAAAGAGACGTTTTCAAATCGGTCCAGGCTTCTTAAAATAATCAGTGAACATACATTTAAAAAAAAAGCGACAAATTGATAATCTCCTCCTTTTTCTAAGACGGGTAAAATGGATAAAATAGTCAACTTTGCGGCTGTGCATGTTATGAGCCAACATGATGCCGTGCGTCCGACATTTGAACATGCAGACTTGCCCCAGCCAGTCTCGTATAAATCATACCGAACATAGACCGATGGACGTTTAGAATTTGAGACCTAAAACATTACGTAAGTACTATAAGTTAGTCTTTGATAGAGAACATTTTGAAATTAATGCAGAAATTGAGAAACTCTTATGTATCCTTTTTTTTATGTCTGTGTTCTTTCTTTTTTCAATTTTCTTAGAACCAAACAGAAAAAGACTTATGTTCCCAGCCCGTCTGGCCAGCGTAGAGAGTGTATACAAAGTCCTCCGGCTGCTCAGGCCAAGTGTGTCTCTGGTAGCACAGAGAGGGTCGTGCTACTGCAGTGAAGATAAAAAGATTTGATGATAATGACTGTACTGTGCATTCTACTACACGTCGCTTTTTTTCTTTTTTGTTAACACTTTCACCGCGAGGTTTATATCAGCTGTCGTGCCACTAGCGCGAGGTATAGATAATCTAAAATAAATACCATATGGGATGACGATACATAAATTAGGCGACATTGAGCAGTGGTTTTTTGTTGTGATTTTCCGATGCTCGCAAAATGGGCACGACAATGTTTGCGCTGTTTGTTTTGACAAGTTCACGTTACTTACCTTGAAACATTGTACACTATTAAAATGGCGAATCCCCGTTGTTACATTACAGGTAAGAAATACTCACTTCAAAAAAAAAACTGTCCTAATGTTACACAAAATGAAAACAAAATTAAAACTACTGCGGACAACTTTGTATGGCAATTGTGACAGGTCTCTAGAGAGCAATGTCATTATCCGCATAGTGAATACCTATGTAAATGAAGATAGAATTGAGAAAACAATTGTTTTTGGGAACAAGAAAGCTGTTTTCCTTGCCATCTAGGGTATTTTTTTATTAGGTTACGTACCATTGTTACACGCTGCTCTGAGAGAAAAGAAAAAACATAGCATGTACCAGCTGCTTCTCTTCCCGCGCAGATCGTAAGAGCCGATCGAGTGTGGGCAATTTGAATCATGTTAATAGGCGATGCGGCTAGCAACCCATCACTATTTTGAGTCCTTCATCCTTCTTGCCCACATTATCAACCACCAATTTATGAGTGCAGGCTTTTAATGCACTTGACAGATGACATAAGTGCTCCTTAAATCAGTAGCGTTGTATTATATAATAGATTTTAGGCGTGTTGATTTTAAAGAATATTTTCAACATAGCAAGCAAGTACTAACTTAAAAATCTACCCAAACTTTAGCTAGCAGTTAAAGTTATTAATCAAACTAGCTGCGCCCTGTGATGTTACCCGCGTTAAAAGTTGCCTTTGTGTTAAACCAGACAACTTCCTGCATACCAAATTTTATTAAAATTGGTCCAGCCGTTTGCGCGTGAAGGAGTAACAAACATTCACACCTACTCACGAACTTTAGCCTTAGCCTTAGCCTAATATTAGCATGATTAACCTCAAGTTAGTACATTCATAACCTGAACTATAAAATTCCCTCGAAAACCCAAACTCAAATTCAATTTGGACCCACGACGTCGTGGCATAAATCACACCAATTCTTCAGGTGCAAAACTCCGTCAAAGGCTGCATTCAGAAGTTTTATTAAGTTCGCTCCGTCAAAGGCGCAACGAAAACACCTGTTCCTGTAATATTCACCGACTAACGTGAAATGGAGACGATAATTTTACCAGCTTTTATTTAACTTGCAATGTATCTTGTATGTATGTATGAATGTTTGTTTGGGACAAATCTTGCAACTTAATTTTCAACCAGTTATCCTCAACAGATTTAGCTGAAATTTTGCATATGTGTGTAAGTCGGATGACAATACAATATTATGAAGTCAATAAGCGGTTCTGATGATGGAGCCGGGAGATATTTGACGGAACTCAGTCATAAAACAATATTACATCATTGAGTAGGAATAGTTTCATTTGTCTTGAGCACTTTGTGGTAGATGATGCTTAGGGTCTGATCACAGAGACGGAAGGTGGTCGATGGAACTCAGTAATTCAAAGACGCCACTCCGTCGAGTTTGGGCTTATTTCATTTGTCTTAATAAGTACTTTGTCCTCACAATAAAAGCTTGTTCAAAAAGCTTATTATTATTAAATGGGCGAGAATTGAATCATGTTAATAGATGATGCTGGAAACCTATCACTATTTTTACCAGTTTGACTTCGAATCGAATCACGTGGATGCATATTTTGTGAAAAAGTTGTTTTCAGTTTAGTTAGGATATTGCAGGCTTGAATCACCTATTTTTAAAAAGAAGGATGAATCCGTGTTTCGGCAGGCACGTTTAAACTGTGGGTTCCAAATGCTATCTAGCGTTTGCTCAAACCTATCCAAGGATCGGTTTTGGTCTATCCTTTAGGTTGCGGAGGTCAGATGCTTTGTGTAAAAACCAGTAACCTCGTCATATTACCTTGAGTAGGTAGCAGACCATACTCCGTAGCGTTACAGCTGAGGATGCAATTGGGAATATGCTTGGATGATGATGAAGGAAAATATTCATAGTAGTCATTCAGGTAGTTACCTGAGCTTGAAAGTAGTCACAAAAACGTACGAAAGAATCAAACAAGAAATACTTACAACAAAAATTTTAAGTAACCATGGCATAAGCTGAAGCTTAATACTGAAATTTACGCCCTATCCTGTTTATGTCACTTCGTGTTATTTATATCCACGCTGATATTTCGGAACTCGAAAACTACTTAGTTTGAATAACAAACTGGAGTCAAAGTAGCGATTGAGGTTGTTCGCCGTAGTTCTAACAACTTGTTATTATTAACATACATACATACATATTATCACGCCTGTTCCCACAGGGATAGGCAGAAACTATGGACCTCCACTTACTACGAATCTGACGGATCCCTTTCGCTTTATCTACACTATTATTGTTAAACTTGTTATTTACTTATTTTATATTTTTAGAGTAAAAAAAAATATTTACTAATTTTTTTTTATTTACAATTTTTTTCACTTTATTCTCTAATTTTTATATAGGTACAAATCACACACGTACACGTACAGAACAGCCAAAAAACAAAAAAAAAAACTACGTTTAAATTTTTTTGTTAAAATTTTTGACTTTATTTCAAATTTTTTATACTAAAGTGATCTAGTTATAGCCTGTGGTTCGATTTATTACGGGCATGTCCCTTCCACGTTGTGTACAAATATATTATTTTGCAAGGCTGTTGGTTTAGTGTATCATCGTAGACTAAACTAAACCTGGTGTCAGATATGTCTAGTGACTGAGAAAACAAAGCAAACTACATGCCTACCCATCGTCATATAAACATTATTATATCTTTTCCTTGTAACTAGATGGCGCTTTAAGGTAAAAATTAAAACACAAAAATCTTTTATAACCATTATTTAAATAAAGTAATACTCTAATTAGTTAAATAAGACTTATATGAAATGCAATATATTTTTTAAAAGTATATTCAAGACTTTCTTCGTCACCTTTTTGGCTAGTCGTGTGTGCTGCCATCTCTGAGAAGACGCCCCGCAACTCCAGTTTTGCGTGCTTACGGCCTCTTCAATCGTTTCTATGGCGTTGGGTATCTGTTACGTTAGTAATTATATTATCTTTGACTACACTAATACAGGATCGAGAAAATCACTCAAAGTTTCGAGCGGGAACTTTTCTCATAGGCTTATATCAATCGGTTATTTAGGCAGGCTTGATTAATTATGGCTGTGAAAAAGCGGCTACTCCCAACAGGTGTCTAAGGGCACTTCGCTCGTTTTTGTAGACTCAGAGGAAGACAAATGAAGTATAAGGCTATCCATCTCAAAGCAGACTGTTTTAATATAGTCGTAAAAATGTTTTTCTTTGTTTGTTTAATTAGTCTTGTTTTTGCATAAATATGAAGATATTATTAGTATTTGTTTGTTTGTCTTTTTATTAGAAAAACAATAGTGTATTGTGGAAATAAAAAAATAATTTTGATTTTAATAATTCCTAACATTTGTCTTTTTGTTGCAACAAATATTTGACTTGGGCGCATATTTTTCTGTTAATGGTTGGATGGTTAATAACTTTTCATCTAACGTTGAACATATAAAATATGCTGGTTATGAAAATAAGTTAAGACTTATGTAAATCTATGCGGCGAATAATATATAGGTATTTTCAAACTTACTCGAACTTTCGGTAGACTTAGACATAGATATAGGAGGTAGGTAACATTTTTTTGCTCTTTGAATACAGGCTAACTTTATGCGTTTTATAGTTATATTTATAGCACACACTCATACATACTTAAAAACTCACACACACAAGCGTGTGCACGCCGCCCTCTCTGGTTGGACTTAGGGAGGACTGTGATGCCAGGTGTCCCATTTCACTGAAATTTGTAATACGTGTTTGGTGGCGTAATTCAATGTACTAAAGTCGGTGTTTTGACACATTCAGACTTTGCTTCGCAGATGTGTACCTTCCAAAGATTCCTCAATGTGAACACGTTTCAAATTAACGATATAGTTGCAACTGCTAAATATTGATAGTAGTCTACACTCATACATCAATTTGCCGAATTACCTATTTATTACTTCACAACTTACAAGCTCTAAGTGTAATTCTGTATACGTATAGGCAGAAGTGTTCAACATTTCAGCTCACAATGTTTAACCTTGCAACTCTTTTTGTTGCCAACCTTCCCTAGGGCACGCTAATGAATTCCATTGTCAAAGCGCAAACATCGCATTTTCTATTCCCAACAACCCTAACGCTACAGTTGCCACAGTCTAAATGATTACTTTTACAATTCTCGGAACATTGTTGAATCCATGTTTTTTCCGGGTGAAGTGTTTTAATCTATGTCGTTTACACAGGGTCGAACTTTTACAAGACCTTGTTAAGAACGAGTCTTTTGTAATTTCGCTAAAAGGGGCGGACTTGGGTCAAGTGCCACATCTATATGTTAATTGTGATTTCGTTCACCTTACCCATGGAAATGCCGTCACACATGTACAGAATAACCATGAAGGGACAGAGTAAACAGAGTTTCACTTAGCTAACGAATGGTTTATTTTATTTTAGGTCGGAAGTGATTGTTTCACGGGTATTTATTTTCGATTGAAAGAATTATTTACATAAAATTGTATTAGAGACGAGGAAGGCAGCATTTGAAAAAAGTTTTATTTAGCTTCATTTAAACATGAAGACCACGAAGAATTTATATAAATGTTGCTAGAAATGGTTTTATAATAAATGAAGAAATAAGGCGTTAACGAAATAACTTGATGACTACTCTATGATTCTCATTATCATCATTTATAAATTAATTAATTAATAATAATTCAACGAAATAACTTGATGCCTACTCTATGATCATCATGATGATGATTATTTCAGCGACATAACGTTTTTCTTTAAAAAGGAAAAAAACCTCAAGATGCTAGAAAGAGTGTAATAGATCTCAAGTGGAGTTGGGTAGGACACCTCGCAAGACGAGGTGATGATAGATGGAGTAGAGTGCTGACGGAGTGATGGCCCGTAGATGTAAACGTAGTGTGGGTCGTCCGAGAGTTAGATGGGTTGATGACATAAGAAAAGTCGCGGGTCGAAACTGGTTTCGTAAGGCGCAGGACCGATGTGGTTGGCATACATTGAGAGAGGCCTGTTCCCAGCAGTGGGATATGAAAGGCTGGCGATAATGATGATGATGAAAAAGGAAAAAATAATTTACGAGCCAAAATAGACAAACTTTCAATATTTAATTCTTAAGGTATATTTATTTATTTCCAAGTGAGCTTTAATGCCCACATTCCTTTTCCTATAACATACCAATACAAAATAGTCAAAGGTTGTGCGAACGGTCCCCAGTCTGCAGCTTAATGAGACTGAAATATACTAATGGCCTTAGCTTTGCAGGAGTAGTGTATGTAGGTTCAATTTCTGCTCCTTTAATAAGTACACGTTTATTTGAAAAATAGAAAAGAGAGCTAACATTTTCTTTTCATATAAAAATATTCAGCAACATGCTTCGTCAAAGGTTTACAGAAATAAATCCGCAATATGCTTCGTCAAATAAGTAGGTATAGGTAGGTATATCACATTAGTCAAGAAGACCCCCAATTCATATTACGTACTTATTTTTATTACTTACTAGTGAGAATTTTGGGATAAATAGTACCCTATGTCCTTCCCCGAATTTCAAACTATATCCATACTCAATTTCTTCCAAATCGGTTTAGTAGTTGAAGCGTGAACAGATAACAAATAAACAAACAAATATACAAACTTACTTTCGCATTTATAATATTAGTAGGATAGGATAGGATAGAAACATGGAAAGCACTCCACCGACAAGAGCCCAGCTCGTAAATATAAGAAGAAGAAAGGATAGGATAGGATTTACCAAACTAGATCTTTTTTACGTCTTATTCAAGTGCTGCATTTTTTCTTTCTATTGCTCTTTTCAACCCACAAAAATAGATCATAGAATAGGTTAAATAATACTTCTTTTATAGTTTTTAGTTTTACATGTTCCGCTGTCTGTCTGTTACCAAATCTTGTAAGTTAAATTTGACCTACTTCAAATTTCCAATAGAGCTGAAATTTTGCAAGCAAATGTATATCGTGTGACAAAGCAATATTAAGATAACAATAGAGCTTACCTGACGATGGTGATGGAAGGTGATTGTTAACGACCAGCAAATCTCTTTTATATTTTTTATTCTTCTTCTTCTTATCGTGTGTGTTAGTGACTAACACTAGTGTCAGAGTTTTTAAGCCGCCTTAAAGGCCTCTGACATTCAATTCAATTCAAATTATTTATTGCATTTCATAATGTACATCAGTTCTAACTACTAAAAGTCACTGTCTTAAATTAGGTACACTATGAACCCTGTCGGGTATCGCAACCAAAAAGTGGAACGGCAAGCGAGTTTTATGACATGCAGTTAATTTATAATGATAAAATATAATCAAAAAGTATTTTTGTTTGTAGTTGAGAGCAGATTGTTAGTTATTTATTATTAGTAAATTATTGTCAACTTATAAATATAAAAGTAGTGTCAATGTTTATTGGGTATAGTATATAATGTCAATTTCAATTAAATTTTTTATCGTTAAAATACTCGTCCAATTTGTAATACGTTTTATTTACTAAAATTAATTTCAACTCCTTTATAAATTGAGAATTTTTTTCTTCATTCCTTAGGTTGTCGGGTAGGGCATTATAAATTTTTATCGTCATAGCTAGCGGGCCAGACTTAAAAAGTTCTAGCCTGGAAGCGGGTGTAACTAGTTTATTTTTTTGCCGAGTGGGGTATCGTCTTGGTAAGTCTTCTTTTTTTGTGTAAAATTGGGGATATTGGCGTACAAATTTGCATGCTTCTAAAATGTAAATACAGGGCAAAGTTAATATTTTTAGGTCTTTAAAATATGGTTGGCAAGTTTCTGTCCCTTTTATATTTTTAATTATCCGTATGCATTTTTTCTGTAGGATTAATAGTCTTTCTGCATCGGTACTATTTCCCCAGAGAATTACTCCGTACGTAAGCCACGAGTATGCATACGCATAATAAGCGGTTATCGCAGTTTTTATGTCCGTAGTTTTTTTTAGTTCTCTTAGTGCGTAAGTAAATGATTTTAATTTAGTTGCAACTTTATCAATATGGGCTTTCCAGTTTACGCTTGTGTCCAATACTATTCCAAGTAGTTGAAATGTGTCGACACTTTCAAGCTTTTTATTGTCATAAGTATAGTCTATATTTAAGGGAGATTTTTGATAAGGTCGAAATTCAATTATTTTAGTTTTTTTAAAATTAATTTCTAGGTTATGATCGGATAGCCACGATACAGTTGAGTCAATTATTTGGGTTAATATCTGATTTAGGTTGTCAGGTTTGGAATATGGGATCAGTATTGATACATCGTCAGCAAATAATACGCACGTATGGTCCATAATTTTTGGTAGGTCGTTGATGTAAATGAGGAACAGTAGACATCCAACAACGCTTCCTTGGGGAATAGACCAGTTCATGTGTTGAACGTCTGACCTTACTGTTAAAATTGTGCCGGTGTCGTGATCACCTTTTTGGTTACCATCACACTAAAGCTTTAAATCTTGCCCTGATCTATTTACTTAGAGCCGTAAAGCGCTGGACACATAGAAAAGACGCGCGCCCCGTCTTTGCCCCGTTCTTTCTGTGTGTTCTGCTTCGCAACGCTTCTACACATTTTGTACGAAACCGTCGCTTGCCGTCGCGGAACAGACATGTCTGCGCCCCGTCCGCGACGCACGTCTTTTCTATGTGTCCTGCGCCTAAGACCCAAAATGCTCTGTCTGCCCCATTAGGCATAAAGACGTAATAGTATGTATGAATTTATGCTTGTGCAAAGATTTACACATACATGCCTACACTTACACGTACAGACGTGCCGCTTGTAGTAATAGCTAGTCATCAATAAACGCAAATTCCATGTCTAGGGTTTGACCCATCGGAAGTCTTACAAGAAAAACCTTTTCAAGATATTTGTAACATAATTACTGCAACAAATAGCAAGTCAGAAGCACAGGTAGGACATCAATCATCCATTCAGGATGTCAACAAAATGGACACGTTATACCTGCCAAGACTTTGAAGGATGCTAATGGACTTTACACCGTGTCTCCCTTTGATAAAAGCGCATTTAGGTTGAAGGTGAGAGATATTGGGATAAGTAAAAATAAACATGGTAAAAGTACCAATTGTTTTGTAGTGTCGTTGTCTCAAGTGTGAATTGAGCCTTTTTGCATTTAATTCCAACCTTTGAAAAAAGAATAAAATAATGTATATTTTTTAATCATTATCATGAAATATACGTATGACTATGTATTACTAGTGGCTCTATTAGCTGAGACAAAAAAAAATATACAATTTTTGAAAATTTTCGATGTGTCTGATTTATGATATTTCTAAGATTTTAATTTTCATATTTGTGCCATTTCATAAAACTAAATCGACAGAAATAATGTATATAATATACGAAACGTCTCACAAACTTTCACAAGTATAGATTGAATAATTACGACAGGCAAGAACACACAGAACGTCGGTTTTGTTAGATAGTTCCTAACATAATAAATTTATTATAAAGTTGACAATTTTATTATTATGAATAAATGATTTATTAGAAAATACTTAATAAATAATAATGTATAAATTATACACCCAAGATAAACACCCAAGACGAGACCTAAGACCATTTGGAAAAGGCCATTTTTCCATTTGACCTGGCTGGGGATCAAACCCAACACCTCCGGAGCGGCGGAAGCGTGTTAACCATTACGCCACGCATGTTGTCAAATAATCCACTATTTTCCAACAAGTCAAATCAGATACTTTTTTCTAAACGTCAAAACAAACATTTTCTATGGGATTTGTATGAAATACAGGCAGATGACGTCATAGTTTTTTGGAGTCAAATAGCGATCTGAATATCAGGTTTTCTGCAATAATAAATCTAAAATCGCATAAAAATGCACATGATAATGACTTTTGAGATTATTTTGTAACATTTTATTTCCCTAACAGTAAAAAACAATTTATTTTTGACCTAGAAATATACCCAATTAAAATATGAAACAATCATAGTCGGGCACAGCATTTATCCTAATTATATCGTGTAGTAGCAAACAAAAGGAGTTTGTGACCACTAACTGACGATTACCGCCCACCGGCGGCCATTACTGTATAATTATTTCAGGGTTCCTCTGGCATTATCACTTAATTCTGTTTTACAACCCCTTGAGGTATATTTTGGTCTAAATTATTGGTTAATTTTCAGTATTGGCTCTTTGTGGGTTCATTAAAAATGTTCATTATTTTTTTATTATTTATACAAGAAATCAATTTCTTTTTATTGGGCAATAAAAATATTATTCACAAGCGTATTTTTTTTGTTTTAATTCTACAAAGAAAGGAATCAAAAATATTTTTCTTAGCTTATTTTTATCTCTTGAATGTTTTTTTAAACTTTTTCTAGCTCTTGCAGAAGCTTTTTCCATTAATTTTCTCTCCGATATGATTTTACGAAATAACTTTTATAATACAGTCACACGTCTTTATTCCTAGCGGGATAGACCAAGCCCAGGGCCGTAAGGCCCAAAGTTCACGTTAAGTGTGATGGTGGGCTTGAAGATAAAAAAAAAGTTAATCAACATAATGATAGGTTGCTAGCTGCATTACCTAATAATTCAGTTTCTCACCCATTCCGTAGATCAGCTTTTATAATCTACGCATGGAGAGAAACAGCTGGTCGCTTTATTTTTATATCCCAGGTCAGCATGGAAGAAATTATTATAATAAACACACGTAAGTAAAACTTTAGATCGAGATCTTTATAATTTGTTTACCCTATATAGGGTAAAAACTTTATTATAATGTACTGATGCGCCCCCCCCCCCCCCCCCCGAAGTTACCCGCGGAAAAAGTAGCCTGTTTTAATCCAGGATGTCATTGGCTTCCATTAACCAAATTTTATCAAAACTGGGCCAGGCGTTTGTGCGTAAAGAAGTAACAAACATACACACAGACACAAACTTTCGCTTTTATAATATTAGTGTTATATATTTTGAAGTTAAAATTTTTCTTACAGCATTCTGCGTCTTTCCGAATGCTATCACATATTTATCAACAATTCCAACCCGCTGGAAAGATGTCGGCGACTATCGCTCCATTTCGCCGCATCGATACAATTTGCGACACGTACGCGGGCGCCCTACGGAATTCTAAGCAAATATATTATTCGCGACAAAATAGTGGCGCGGTGACAGATTTCAGTTCACACGTATGCGGCTCACGTTTTTGCGCGAATAAATGGCTATTGAGGATTATTGAATAGGGTATTAGAATAGGGATGAAAATAAATCAATAACAAGTAAATAACATATGTAAATGTAGAAAAGACAATTTTATTTACAGTTTCATCACGCATGTGTCACTCCCCGTTTAGGTATCGAAAATATACCTACATAAAAACTATGCACGCGGCGACCCCTCCGGAGTGGTAAATTCAGTGACATGAATCGTATGTCTAGAGTAATAGAATGAAATTGGCTTGCACTTCTAGGTACTAAACGAAAAGGTGCCGAGTTCTGATGCGTTAAATTAAACCATATCACTAACGACATTGAGTAGATATTTCTTTGAATTCCTTTGCTGAGTAAGAATTCTGTATGTGAGTACTAGTACTGTTGGAGGTTCAATTAGAACCAGAAACTATTTTTAATCCTGGCCTATTTACATAAACGTGTCACCTTCAAAGAGGCTCTCGGGTAACACTATTGAGGAGGCCTGGAGTGGCAAGAAGGTGAGCTTGAAACACTTACGAGTGTTCGGCTGCGAAGCTCACGCTCACATTGATAAGGTGAAGCGTAATAAGCTTGAACCAAAAAGCAAGCGTTGTATATTTCTTGGCTATGAAAGCAATGGATATAGGCTTTATGACTTGGCGAAAAAGGAAGTTTTTCGTAGTCGTGATGTAATCTTTAATGAAACAATATTTCCAGGTGTCACCAACAAGCGGTCTGTGGAGATATTTATCCCTACAAGTGACGACGGAGATGCCGTTGAAGAGAGTCATACGGAAAATCAACCCGAGATTGACCTTGTGGATATGCCATCGCTACCGAATGTAGATATTCAGGTTGAGGCGGAGAGGCCGGTACCACCTGAGATTTGGTTTGAAGCGGATGCGCAGATTCCGTCCTCGTCAACTGATGTAGACGGTGCTACACAGGAACCAGATAATGACGGACCAGCCTATAACTTACGGCCAAGATTGCCAAAGACAATGTCCGCACTCGAAGTAGAGGTTTGCGAGCCGACAACTGTCAAGGAAGCTTTACAATCGAGTGATAGTAAATTATGGCGACAAGTTATGCAAGATGAGATCGATTCATTTAACAAGCATGAAGCTTGGGAACTTGTTGACATACCGGCGGACAAGAATATTGTAAAGAATCGTTGGATATTTAAAATAAAACGTGACGCTAATGGTAAAATAGCATGTTATAGAGCGCGATTGGTTGCGAAGGGGTTTACCCAGAAATTTGGAATTGACTACGTAGATACGTATTCTCCAGTAGTACGACATAGCTTGTTAAGGATGTTGTTGTCTCTTGCTGTCGAGTTAGATCTGAAAATTGATCATCTTGATGTAAAAACTGCCTTTCTGAATGGCAACTTGAATGAAGAGATTTACATGTCACAGCCAGAGGGTTTCATTAAACCAGGCGAAGAACATAAAGTCTACAAACTCAAGAAAGCCGTGTACGGGTTAAAATAGGCGTCTCGAGCCTGGTACGACAAGGTAAAGCAGGTTTTACTCACGGAAAACTTCACGCAGAGCAAGTACGAGAGCTGTATCTTTAGTCGCCGAGTGGGTAAGCGAACCATTATAATCGCTCTTTATGTAGATGTTTTTTTTGTTTTCTAAGATTGTGACATACTTGCCAAGAAGCTGAAAGCATCTCTGAAGTCTCATTTCACAATTAAAGACTTGGGTGAGGTGAAACATATGTTAGGCATTAAAGTAGCTTGCACTAGAAACGAGTTAAAGCTTAGTCAGAAAAATTATATTGAAAAGATGCTCGAACGTTTCGGTATGAGTGACTGCAAAGTTGCTAAAACGCCCTTAGACGTAGGTCTGAAGTTTTCTGATAGCATTACCCACGACAGTAGTCTACCTTATCAGGAGTTGATAGGTTGCTTAATGTACTTATCTGTGACCACTAGACCTGACATTTCATTTGCTGCAAGTTTTCTTAGTCAGTTTAATAGCTGCTATACAGCTGAGCATTTTACTGCGGCTAAGCGTGTATTGCGATACTTAAAGGGCACAATGAATTTAGGTCTTGTGTACAGGAAAAGTGTTATAAATGATAAATTTCGTGTATTTGGTTTTACTGATGCTGATTGGGCTAACGGGGCGGAATTGGAAATCATACACAGGATATATATTTAAGCTAGGTAGGAATGTTATTTCCTGGGGTTGTTATAAGCAATCTTGTATCGCACTTTCGTCTACCGAGGCGGAGTATATAGCTTTGTCCGAAGCTGCTAAAGAGGCGGTATACGTCCGTGCGATTCTTGCTGAGTTAATAGGTCAATGTAATACTGTAACTCTGTATAGTGATAACCAGTCAGCTGCAAAGCTAGCCACTAATGCAGTTTATCATAAGCGATCTAAACATGTGGACATTAGGTATCATTATATTCGTGAAATCATTGAAAAAGGGATAATTGACCTGAATTATTTGCCAACTGAGCAAATGACTGCCGATATACTCACAAAGGCATTACTGCATTGTAAACATAGTTCATATGTAAAAAATATGTTAGAAGTCGTCCAGGATTAAGGGGGTGTGTTGGAGGTTCAATTAGAACCAGAAACTATTTTTAATCCTGGCCTATTTACATATACTTTTTCTATTGACTTTTGTTTGATATGTCTTATTCGAAGGTGTTCTTTTGTGCTAAATAAATCTGCTATATATATTTTAAACAAATGTGTTTAAATTAATATTTATATTAAGTACTTATTCTGTGGTTTCATTTAATTATTAACGTGCACAAGAAGTAACTTGTGAAACTGTTGTATAATGAAGGGTATTAAAATACGACTTGGTTTTGAATAGAATAACACAAGGATCATCACTATTTTATTTTTCCCTTTCTATTTACACTTTAAGTTTTATGGTCCTAGGATTTAAATAAAATATAAACGTGACGTCTTCCATGCTGGTCTGGAAGAAAATAAAAACTTAGAATGTACCAGCTGCTTTTCTTCCCACACAGATCGTGTAAACCGATCGAGCGAATGGGCGAAAATGCGAATCATGTTAACAGGCGATGCTGCTAGTAACCCGTCACTGTATTGATTGCTTTTCCATCTTCTCGCTCACCATTACGCTAAAAGTGGCTTTTGGGTCTTGCGGCCCTGGGCTCTGCATAGAGCCGCAAGACCCAAAATGCTCTGTCTGCTCCATTAGGGATAAAGACGTGATAGTATGTATGTACGTATAAACGTGAATATTTATTCGTTAAAATAATATTTTTATTAATATTTTGCGTCTTCCGAATGCTCTGCTATCGTATATTTATGAATCAACAATTCCAACCCGCTGGAAACATGTCGGCGACTATCGCGCCGCTCCATTTCGCCGCATCGATACAATTTGCGACACGTACGCGGGCGCTCTACGGAATTCTAAGCAAATATATTATTGGCGAGTTTCGCGACAAAATAGTAGCGCGGTGACAGATTTCAGTAGACACGTATGCGGCTCACGTTTTTTGCGCGAACAAATGGCTATTGAGGGTTATTGAATAGGGTATTAGAATAGGGATAAAAACAATAAATCATGAGTAGTATTTTATTTACAGTTTTATTTAACTAGCTGAACCCGCGGGCTTCGGCTAAAGGTACAGTTTGACATTTATAAGTACCTATCTATTACGGGTACAACATGGCGTGATGATATCCCGTAGTCCCACCAGTACATGCAGTGGGACTACGAATACATGGTAATATTCCGTGGTCTCACTAGTGGGACAAATTGGTGGGACCACGGGTACAACACGATTCGATCACGCAACCCCTTAATAATTTTTATAAGACTTAAAATGTGGTTAAGAATTTAAAAATCAATTTCCAACCAGGTACGTGTTCCAATACTTCTACAAAAAGATAAAAGTATTAAAGGTGAAAGGAACATTTACATGAAAACTGGCCAAGTGCGAGTCGGTCTCGCACACGAAGGGTTCCATACCATTATCTAAAAAAAATCACGTTAGTGGTATGGCTTGTCATACTAGTTTTAGTACGCGCCAAATTCTCAGTATTTATTTTATTTAATAATTATTTTTTTTTAAATGAGAATATACAACTAAATATTCCGTAAATTTTTAAGGCTTTTACCTGTTGCCGTTATCGAGCAAAAACGACAAAAAAATAAACATTTTTTATATGATGGGAGCCCCACTCTTATTTCATTCTGTTTTAGTAGCTGTTGTTATAGTGGAAAAATAAATACACGAGGTATCTCTAAAAAAATCAACTGTCTTGCTATCAGGGTTCATAAAATAAAGCCTGGTGACAGACAGATGGCCAGACGAACAGACAGACAGGCGAACAGCGGAGTTTTAGTTATAGGGCCCTGTTTTTGCCCTTTGGGTACGGAACCGTAAAAATTAGACATTCAGATGAAAAACTAAGTATTCCGAGCACGTAAAGAGCATGAATAAACGGTGCGTTTGATAGTTATTGAAAAGGCACGGGATTAAATGTGCCTCTCTATAGCCTCTTATTCTATGGCCCATGCGAGTAAGTGAATGAATGGAATGAAAGGCTTGATTAAATGGTGATTTTAGGCGTGTGGTTCCCGGCAAAGTAGAATAGGGCCACTTCAAGTCCTCCCGTGGATGTCGTGGAAGGCAACTCAGTAAATACAAGCTAAACAAAGCTTATATACATCAATGAGACCTCTCCAACCCGATTGGCCAGCGAGGAGAATGTAGGACAAACCCTGTGGCTGCTCTGGTCAAGTATGGCTCTGGTGGTACAGAGAGGGTCGTGCTTCTGGAGACAAAAACACCTGATGATGATGTTGATGAAACTAGTTTAAAGCCAGCACCACCATCTTGAGCAAACCCCGCATTTCCAAAGAAAGTAGACGTAGCCGCTTTTTGCAGCAAGTCGTGAAAAAGAAAAAAAAACTATGATTTAGTTTATACAAAATTAAATAAGAAAGTGGATAATCCTACTCCCTCAGAAAAGTCTTTGTCATACTAAAATAACCATTGATATGCATTAGTAGCGTGCATTTCATACAGATACGTAGAATTTGTCTACCCTATACCACTCTTATATAATACCTGATACTAGCGAGCAATGTATTTTGTTCGAGAAGTCGTTCTTGTAATTTGGGTTAGATTTATGCCTACCCTGTAAAAGTAGTGCATGTCACTGATACGAGTATATATTGCATATGATAGGGGAACCAAGTGGAATGCGCATACCTCAGGTTTCGAAGCAGAATAGCCAAGCAAGCAACCAGGAACGTGCTAAAATCAGATAAAGAGAAAGCTTTACCTTTTATAAAGAGAAAGCCATACCTTTTAAGCTATTGCATAGCTTCTATCGCGGGCCTTGAGCGCGGGGACCGAATCCAGAAATTCCGTAACGAAAAAACCTCACGCTCGCGCGTTGCCGCTTCGTCTCCGTCGTCCGTTTGCGACGTTGCCGTCCTTCCTTGTATCGAACCACCTTAATGTAATAGCTTTACCGCGGCAGTCCCCGAGTGCCACACGTCTTTTTTTTTCATAATCCCCTTTTAAAAATTGAAACAATTTACTTGTTTTCCGTTATAAGTTTTACGTTTACTTTTGTAATTTAAGAAACATTTGGCGAGTTTGTGCTATCATTTGCGCGACAAAATGATGCGCTCAGGAATTATAAGGTCAAATATTAATTTAAACCCGGCTTAATGAATGAGTACTTCGGAATCCGCGATAAGAATCCCAAACTTTTCTTTATAAAAACTGCGATTCTTCACGTCATCCTCGTCCCTTTATTGCAAAATGAAGAAAGTAGAAACAAGAAATACATACATACATACATACTATCACGTCTTTATCCCTAATGGGGCAGACAGAGCATTTTGGGTCTTGCGGCTCTATGCAGAGCCCAGGGCCGCAAGACCCAAAAGCCACTTTTAGCGTCATGGTGGGCGAGAACGTGGAAAAGCAATCAATACAGTGATGGGTTGCTAGCCGCATCGCCTGTTAACATGATTTGCATTTTTGCCCATTCCCTCGATCGGCTTTTACGATCTGCGCGGGAAGAGAAGCAGCTGGTACATTCTAAGTTTTTTCATTTCTCCCAGACCAGCATGGGAGTCAAACAAAAACAAGAAATGTAGCAATTAAATAAAAAATGATAATAATTTACTAAACTTAAGTTGACATTATCTAAATATTAAATTGGTTTTTTTAGGTACTAAGTTTTAAGTAAGTTTTTAATCATTTGAAACAATAAAATAAACAAGGAAATTAAGTAAAACTAAAGGTACTAACAAATTATTTTATTCATGTTAAAAATTAAAAAATATATATACAGTCGATTTTACAAATTAATATATACTAAACTAAACTATATTAAACTATAAATAAACGTTAAACTAAACTATAATGATTAAATATAAATTAAAGGTACTTACATAATTCTGTCACTATGTACCTCCGTGGCATAGTTATGAAGTCAGAGCCTCTAACTTGATGGGTGTAGTGGTCACATCTACTAGTCCGTAACCCACACAGATAAAAAAAATGTAAAACTCAATACCAATACCTACTTATAATATAGACCTAATTTTGCTAGGGTTACGCATACCTATAATTTTCTTTTAAATCTATGCCTACGATTTCATAATATAAAGAAATCATTGTTACGACAACTATTGGTTGTAGCGGTTCTACGAGTGTATGCTACAGTCGTAGCAGCTACAACAGATTTGTAGCACTCGCTACGCAAAACATTAGCCAATGGTCTAAGTTAAGACTACAGCAATATTATAAAGAATTTAATGAATACAGCTTTTACTCTTCTGTATCCTCTGCATTTTATGTCTTCTTCTGGAAACTTTGCCCTCATAATTTTATTAGGTATTCTTTGTCGCAGTTGGCTAAAGAAAGTTGTATATTAATATTTTATGAGTTGTCCCGAGTCCCGTTTTCGTTGACAGACCTTGATTGCGAGATTTTATGTCAGATGTGTGGTGTTGCTATGTGCTATAATATGTTATTTTATTCAATAAAAGAATCTCTTTTTTCTTGTTGGAAGTCTCTAAACTTGTATTAAAATCATTGGTACCCCAGTGGTTTTTAAATAAATTAGAAATTTCCAAACATCAATATAGCGAGGCCCTCCATAAGTACTTATTCTATTACGAGTATATTTCTGATTGCATTAGATCTTAGTACACACAGCACAAGAAATAAGTAATCACCTCACACTACTTTACCTTTTGTGTGCGTAATGACACTGTGTAGCATGAATTAACATCGCCAACCTATCAACGCTAAGTTTTACTTGTGTAAGAATGACCTCTTTATAATATATCCACACCTGCACACTAATAAACTATTACTTTGCAGAGCTTGTGAATCGTAATTTTACGCTTGTTGTTTAAACTGGCCCTAGCTCAGTGGACAAGGCGTGCCAGTGCAGTAATATCTAATGCTTGGGTGCTCGAGTTCGATTCTCGCTCCCATGATCTTATTTGATGATTTTATATCATTTTGTTATTTATTTACACCGCAAAAAAATATTGCCTGCTTGTTGGAATTGAAATCTTCTTCAAGTTGTTTAAAATAACTCACGTAATCACGTTACACTTGGTTAAAATATATGCTACCCACAATTACATATAATAAGTTAGACTTGGGTAAAGTTGAGGGTATATGGTTCATGCTTGTAGTTATTAAACTTGTTCCATTTGCCTTTCGAATAGCATCTCACTAGCCATTAGCTCATTGCGATTACCTCTGTAATCTATATATTTTAATATTTTTTGACGATTTCTTTCTCGGAGTGCAATAATTTGTGAGACTAATGGATACTTTTCACTTAGGTGTTTTAAAAAGGGC
The DNA here is from genome assembly GCA_963555685.1 of Acrobasis consociella. NCBI lineage: Eukaryota > Metazoa > Arthropoda > Insecta > Lepidoptera > Pyralidae > Acrobasis > Acrobasis consociella. The sequence goes on from OY743118.1 coordinate 6,363,443, forward strand.
TGAGATCATAATGTTATATGAAAAAAATATTTCTATCAGTGAAATAGCTAGACGCTTAATGATATCGGTAAGTGTTATTTTATATTTACTTAATTTACATTGAGTCTTATTTGTTTTTAACAATACTTTGTTTTAATGCTTATTTTTGTTGAATAACGATATTCTTATTAATAGAAAATCAAGCGTTCCCGGTTATAATGGCTGCCTTATAATGATTGAAATGTCTCGTTGAAATGTTCCAGGTTAAATAAAAAATAAATAAAAGTAGATACAGACCTATTCAAATATAAAACTCTGACTAGGCAATATAATGAGCTAACAAATTTAATATCTGTGTTATCTATCACCATATTTTAGGCAAAATTATTATACCTACTTAATCATAAAATAATAATAATAACACTGATTTATGATATTTTTTACAGAGACGAACCGTTAAATTATGGGTGCATCGATATGCAGACTCGGGCAGCATAGATCGTCAACGGCCTGGCCCAAAAGGTGTATGCTACACTGATGCCTCACGCCGTCATCGAGACATAGTCGCCGCGCATTTAATAGACCCGTTCAAGACCACACGCTCAACGGCCATTGCGGAAGGAGTGTGTCAACAAACAGTGCGAAACCATTTGCGTGCTGGGGCATTAAGATGTCGTAGACCAGCAAAAAAAATTTTGCTTAGTGAAACTCACAAGCGCGAGAGAGTAAAATTCGCAAAAGATTTTGAAAACTTTGACTGGTTAAACAGTGTTGTTATATTTACGGACGAAAAAACTTTTAAATCGGACAAGGATGGACGTAAAATATTGTGGAGGAAAACAGGTGAACGTTACAATGAAGCTAACATTCTTCCATGCCGAGCCAGCGGCCGCATAACTTTGGGTTACTGGGGTTGGATGTCGTCAATGGGTCCGGGTGAAATTGTGGAAATAGGGGGTCGCAATACCAGTCAAGGTTACTTGGACATTTTACAAAATGTAATGTTGCCAACTGTGCGTGTCGTATATCCATATGAGCATATATATTTTGTTCAAGATAACTGCTCAATTCACCGCGCACAAATTGTCCGGGATTGGCTTAATACCCAAGAAAACTTGACTGTCATTGATTGGCCTTCCAAAAGTCCCGACATCAACCCCATTGAAAATTTATGGGGTCAAATGGTGTTAAATTGGGATTCATCTGACGTTAAGACTAAAGCTAATTTACAAGAATTAGTTTATTCAACATGGGAGTCAATGCGCGGCACTGATATGTGTTGGAATATGGTTGCAGGCATGGGAGATCGTCTACAGGAAATTTTAATAAGAAATGGTTCACCAATAAGTTATTAATTTACAACGTCTTTTGGCCTGGCCTCTGTCTACCTGTAAGGGATAAAAATGAGATTAATGTGTATGTGTGTTTGTTTACTTTACTTTTTACTTACTTACTGATTTTTATCTACTTATCTGATATAAAATATAACAAGAAACGATCGGTCGATATAATATTGAGAGATGTTTATTGTTATTAAAGTTTTAGCGTGACTTTAAGTAACATGTTTATTCTCTCACTTAGATCTGACCTTCCTACTTTGTAAAATATATTCCTTTAAAATTTCGTCCATTCTTGTCCGACTTTGAAGATAGGTAAAATAGATAGTTAATAGCATCTTATTATATTGCTTATTAAACGATTGGGTCAAAAATTTTTTCGTTATCTGGCTATCAATTATATAAACGTGTATAACTGATAAAAACAGTTTGTCTACCTACATTATTCATTTATAATTATTTTTGTGTTATTATGACATGAATATAACAACTATCCCTACATATCATATGCTAAGATTAGCTATTACTGTAACTAGGTAATGCAAATAGCAAGTTAAGTATGCATTTTTTGTGAATTAATAATAGTGTTAAATAAAATATTACATTTCCACACTTTGTTTTTCTAAAACTACACCAAATACATCTTAATTTACTAAGTTTAGCAAAATCCGAATAGAAAAAGCAGAAATAGAAAATAAAAACATAAAATATCAAACTTAAATTCCATTTCACTGTCATGTAGATTTGAACCAGTGGATTTTATCTCTTTATAAAACGTTTCGTATTGCTTAACCGTTTCGCCAGCCGGTCTTCATACTCGTCGTGCGAAATTATTGCTTATACTTCAACATTATCAGTGTTGGCAGAATGTTATAGTGTGCGTTAAACGAAATAGAATTTTTACCAACACGTGTATTAAATGATGTTGATTGGATGGTACGGTCCTGTGTGAGTGATCCTGAATAGCACACATAGGAAAGGGGTGGATACTTATTGTTTGGGCTCTGTGTACCTTCAGCCCTCTTTTCATTTTTATACTAACTCTTCTTCTAACTGCTACAGTTTCTACAATCATCATCGGGTCTTTTTAGTCTCCTCTGTAAGAGCACGACCCTCTCTGTACTACTAGAGCCATATTTGCCTACACTCTCCACGCTGGCCAGACGGGTTGGAGAGAGCTATTAGCTTTGTTTATCGTATTTCCTAATTCGCCCTACACGACATCAACGGTTAACTTGGAGTAGTCTTATTCTACTCTGCTGGTAACTACACGATATTAAATGAAAGTAAATTCAACACAAACAAAGTTTATTATACAGTATGTAAGTGACAAACAAAAACTATGGCTACACCGAGAATATGGCCTGTCCTTCTTTCTTAAACTCTGACTTCATGTTCTTACCTCTTGGTATAACTGGATTTTTATATCGAGATAAGCGTTCAGAAGGTCCTGCCAGTCCTTTAGATTCAAACTAATCAGATCCACAACCTGAAAGATATTGTGGATTATCACCATTACACTTGTAGTAACATGGAACTAGACTAATCTTTACAGCTTATATCGGTCCACTGCTGGACTACACAGTCCATCTGAGAGTGTAGACTTGTACCTCTTACTTAGTGAGTGGAAATTGTGACGTCTCACTTGTCGCTTAGTTAATCTAAATAGACCAAACAAGTTTCTCCTAGCAAACCTGCCAGCACATGTTCCATCAATTTTTCAAATGTTGCTGACGCGTTACATAGTCCAAATGGCATAGTTTTGAACTGCCATAAACCCTTGCCGGTTGAAAACGCAGTCTTCTCTTTATCCTTAGGATAAAAATCTACTTGCCAATACCCACTTTTTAAATCAAGAGTAGAGAACCAAGTCATGCCACAAAGTGAATCCAAAGTGTCATTGATTTTAGGAAGTGGGTAACTGTCCTTTTTAGTTACATCGTTCAATCGCAGATAGTCTTCACAGAACCTAGTCAATCCATCCTTCTTCTTTACTAATACAATCGGAGAGCACCATGGGATTGATGAAGGTTCTATCACGCCGTTCTTCTTCACCTCTTGGATCATGTCCTCAACTTCCTGCTCACGGGTAAAAGGAACAGGTCTTGGTCTCTGCCGAATAGGTGCTGTATCCAGTATCAGTTTTATATCTTACCAAATCAGTTCTGCCAATATCTCCATCATTTTTGGAGAATAAATTGCTATATTTCAACAAGAAATTTCTTGCTTTTATTCATTGCAATTTAGTTAGATTGTTCTTGCAATCCTCCAGAAGCTTTGCTACATTTTCTTCCTGATTCGTAATTTTTCGCTGTTGTCCCTCTTCACACTTCCTCAACCAGACTACTTCATCACAGTTTCCGATAACTGTTCCCTTTCGCAGTGTTTGCGCTACATCATGAGGGTTGAGAACAGGTACCAACGCAACTTGGCCACTTCCCACTATGGTTCTGGCCGGAATCCATGGTACGTCTGAGATTTCTCCATTTATAATGGCACACCTCCGCGGTGCGCTACAATTATTATTGTATAACAGGGACCGTGGTCTGGGATCTTGGGTTAAGGATAGTGTCCCTCAAACATAACACCTTACCAAAATTTCCTCCTTTCATCGGAATTTCATCATTGCCATGTTTTAGAACACCATTTTTCAAGTCAATAGTGCACCGATGATTTTGTAGAAAGTCCAAACTAATAATGTAATGTCAGAGATGCCTGCGATAATCACTCCTTGCCAATAAAGTGATGCCCCGATCTTAATTGCTACAATTTTTTCTCCTTCAGATGGGATTCGTTGGCCGGTAGCAGTTGTTAACGTAATATTTTTATTCGCTTGAATATACCGACCTCCAATTTCCTTAAGTTTGTGATTGCTGATTACTTTTCGTGAAGCTCCAGTGTCTAATGTCAATTGGAAAGGTTTTCCATTGATTAAACCCTCTATCACTAACGTATTTCCGTCGCTTGTCTGCTTCACAAGAATTTCTAGGGCTTTACTACTACCGGCTAGCGCCCACTCCGCAGCCCTAGCCTCCTCTAGTTTACCTGTGACTGCTCCGACGTCGAAACCGCCGCATCCACCTGACGTCGAAAAGTTAAACGTTCACGCTTCGGGCAAGTGCTTCGAATATGGCCCCGTTCTCCACATTCATAACACATTGGGTTGTAGGGTCGTCGTCTACTGTTTTCTGTGACTTCAACCTCCCGTAGCCTTAAGGCTCGTGAGTCATGACGCACCGCTTTTACTTCCAAAGCGTGAGCCACTGCTTCTTTCAAGGTGGTGTGGTGATCCAGACGCAGAGCTGCCCTGACTTCGGAATCTCGTATTCCGTCAATGAAAACCTGCAAGAGCATTTTCTCAACGACGGATGGCGATGATTGATATGCCTTGCGCACCAGTCTTTCCACTTCAACAGACCACTGTTGTAAGGTCTCGCTGGCCCGCTGACAACGATCTTTGAGTTGCGCCCTGTATACATGCTCCAGGTGACTGTCTCTGTATCTGGCTTCCAGAGCGCCTATGAGTTCATCGTAGGTGACCTCTTTCTTCCCAGCGCCGAGTGCTTCTAATACAGAGAGAGCGTTATCTCGAAGTGCTAGTGTCAACGCAGACTGTGCCTCATGTTAATCCCAATGGCTGGCCTTTTCAATTGTCTCCAGCTGCAGTTTAAAAGCAGCCCAGGAGGGTTTGCCGTCCAACCAACTTATTACCATTATTATAAAATCCCACATTACCTTTGTATATTTACCTACTTATAACTACGCTTATTTAAATTTAAAAAATGTGATAGCCAATTTATTCGAGCTTCTTGGCGTGGTCACCATGCTAGTACGCCACCCATAGGTCCTGGGTTCCATCCTTTGTCAAAACAAGTTGGAAAATGGCCTTTTTCAAATTGTTCTAAGTTTTGCATGTTTATCTATATATGTATTTGTTATAAAATATAGTATCGTTGAGTTAGTATCCCATAAACATCTCGAACTAACTTTGGGGCTACCTCAATCAATGTAATTTGTCAAAAAAAATCTGTTAACACAAATCCAAACAGTCATTAATTTGATAATAATTTTCAATCTAAATAAAAAGAGGTCCATTCAAGTAAAACATCACATAAACAAGTAACACAAAGCAGAAAGTCATACGGGCGTCCCCTGAAACAACTTTGAGGCCAAAATTAAATACGAAAAATTCTAAGCCTATATTTGCCTACACAGTATATAAATATAAAGTTAAGATGTCTGTCCGTAGATACGAGTATTTTCATGAAAATGAAATAAATTACAGCAAAGCTTATTTGGGACTGATTTTTGCATTTATTTTTATCTTAGGCATCGTAGCGCCGGGCCGAATTGTGATGCGGTTTGAAGGCGGTTTTGTGGCGATTTTGATGAAAATATCTGTAGCTCCATTTTGCTACGGTACGAATTTAATTTTGTGATATGGAGCTGTCATGCCAAACAGTTAGAGGTTTTGTCAAACAACAGATTATACAATCCAACTGCGACATAAACATAAGGGACGCATTAGAATTATCACCCGTGCAAAGACGGTGGTTTAGGTATATTAGTTTGCAGGCAGTCAGGCACTTATTAAAAGTGGCGGTCCCAATATATATATCATTACTAAGCCCCTAGTGAAATGAAACCGATAAAATTTAAATTAGGACTTAAAGATTATACGCGTGAATTGATTTCAATAGGGGAGCATTGTTCGTGAATGAACGAATGAATTATTTAGCTTGTTCGTTCACCTTCACGTTGGAATATCTGCGGCTTTTAGGAGGTTTCATGCGTTAAATTCTGATTAGAATATATGACACAAAACTTGTTATTAACCGATTTCTAAAAAAAAGAGGTTATTAATTCGAATATATAAAAATATTTGTTTTTTTATGTAGAAAACGCCTAGTAGCAATTTGAAGAATTCTTTTGTGTTTGAATCGGTTGTTTAGTTTAGTGTTGAAGTCGGTTTTATAATACTTACTTTAAGTACTATTTGGTTCAGCAGTTTTTTTTTAATAATGACAGCCAGTTCACTTGGCGTTCCGTACCATAACACAATATAACACTTATTTGTTAGCGTGTGTGTGTATGTTTGTTACTTCTTAACGCGCAAGCGACTAAACTAATTTTTATAAAATTAGGTATGCAGGAAACTGTCGCCCTGGATTAACACAATATAGGCTACTTCTTCCGCGGGTAACACCGTGAGGCGTAGCTAGTTACCTATAAAAAAATCACGTCTGTTTTGAGTATTTGTTCTTACAGCGGCAACAGAAATACATAATCTGTGCAAATTTCAACTCTCTAACCGTCACGGTTCATTAAATACAGCGTGGTTACAGACGCACAGCGGAGTCTTACTAATGGCGTCCCGTTTTCACCCTTTGGGTACGGAACCTTAAAAAAGCACTGCTCGAAGGCTGTCAGAGACTTGCTAAGGTATATGAAAGAAGTTTGTACAGGACAAAGTAAATTCATAACAAATTCCGTGACAACAAGCGGCATCATTGTGGAGGAAAAACTTTGCAAGTTGTTTATGGTCTTACAACTTTGCGCAGTAAATCTATTACACCAGTAATATGCGATATAGCTTAGAGATGTTAATCTAAAGTTATTATATGGCTATGACTTCTCCAACCCGACTGTGTTTCCGGCAGTGTAGAATAGGGCCACTCCAAGTCCTCCCGTGGATGTCGTAGAAGACGACTTGGGAAATACAAGCTAAACAAAGCTTATTAACATCAATGAGACCTCTCCGACCCGTCTGGCCAGCGAGGAGAGTGTAGGTAATAATTTTTCAAAACTAAAACCCTGTTCACCCCAAATTACAACTGAAAAGTCTTTTCAAAAAAACAGTTCAAATCGATTCAGGCGTCTTTTAATATTCAGAGAACATACATAGGTAAATAACTAGCCAAGTACAAGTCGAACTCACGCGCAAAGAGACGGAACACTTCGTGCACGATTTATCATCACAATGTCTACCTAGCACGGTTAATGAGATACTGAAAATTAGAAAAATCTTGAGTTTATTTTTACAAAAGAGCCACTAAAGCTCAAATACTCAAAGGCTAGGTACATAAATAGTTATTCTGTTCTTGACAGTTAATCAACTCAAATTCATATTCAAACGTTGAGTTATAAAAAAACTAACTGACAAAACGAACTAACTATGTAAATATAAAAACTAACTGAGATTATCTATCTAAAAAACTACCAAACAATTTGATCTTGAATAATTACTTACTATTTTTAGAATTGATAAAAAACTAACTAAAAATAAAACCTCGTGCCGTTCCATTTTTTTTCTATTGCAATATTTTATGGTTCATGTTGTACCTGTACCTACTAATTTAAGAAGTGACTATGTAGCAAAGTGTAATATATGTACAATTGTACAACGTAAAAAGCAAACAATGAATTGAATTGAATTGCGTTCTCACGTAAATATCTTTTAGCAGAGCTTAAGGTGAAATCCATCTTTATTGTACTCGTCTTAGATATTTCTTTTCGGTGACGTGCAAAACTTTGGACAACAGAGGCAACCTCCAAGACAACCTATATTTAAAACAGTTATCGGTATAAGGTCAAAAAACAACACTATTACACAAAGTACCTAAAAGATAAGTTTATTTGCCGGGCAAATTAAAAAGCCCTGTTTTTCAAGCGTTCACTCCCAATAACTTGAACGGCTGAGTTGGTTTTTAGGATTATTAATGTTTGACCATTTGGCAAACGATACATTTGATAAAAGTATCATCTTACAAAAACTCACTTAGCAAATTAGCAAACACTACACTTGTTAAAATGTCAATTGACTTTTTATCATTTCACCAAATACCTAATATGTTTCGCAAATTAAGTATTTGTCCAAATGTCATTTAACAAAATGTTATTTCATAAAAAGTACTTGTAAAAAAAAAGTAACTATAAAAAGTAATTTTTCAAACATCACGATTTAGTGATTCTCTATTTTGTATCCTAAATTAAATATCCATAATTTAAGATCTCATTATATTTTTTTCTGTCTCTCCACGGCAAAGTGGTTTTGAGTCTGTGTTACTTTCGCCCTGAGCTTGAGTCGCTTGCTCGCTTCGCTCGCTCGCTCGTGTCTTGGTCACAGGAAACCTAACGAACCTAACCTACACTCCACTCCACGGCAGAGTGGTTTTTGTGTCTGTGTTACTTTCGCCCTAAGCTTGAGTCGCTCGCTCGTGTCTTGGTCACAGGAAACCTAACGAACCTAACCTACACTCCACGGCAAAATGGTTTTTGTGTCTGCGTTATTTTCGCCCTAAGCTTGAGTCGCTCGCTCGCTCGTGTCTTGGTCACAGAAAACCTAACGAACCTAACCTACACTCCACGGCAAAGAAGTTTTTGTGTCTTTGTTACTTTCGCCCTAAGCTTGAGTCGCTCGCTCGTGACTTGACCCAAACTATATTTATTAACCGATTTATTAATAAACGAAACACTTGTAAAATAATACATTATAGCAAATGTTTTTAGACCAATAGTAGTTTTCTGATAACTCAGTTGCTAAATGTTCATTTGTGAAATAATTATTTGTAAAATGTAAATTTAAGTGTTGATCATTTGGTAAAGTGACTCGTTTGTAAAATGATTAGTAGTAAAATGACAAACGTTCTTTGTCAAGTGTAATTTTACCAAATGACTTTTGGTCAAACAACAGGACCCCTGCTTTTTATCAAACATACTAAGCTAAGAACCACCGCAAGAAAACTTAACGAAAACATAAAAAAAAACACTTTCCCTGTTAGTCCAGGCAATAATTATCAACATCATTGTCATAGATGTTCAAGTTAGTTTTGACAAATATGTATACTGCAATATGCTCAGCCGTTTGCTTTCAATAAAAGCGGCCAAGTGCGAGTCGGACTCGCCCATGAAGGGTCGTAGCAGCAAGTAACGTAAGTCTTGTAGTATGTTTTTTTTTTCTGTTTGAGTTAATTGAATGAAAGGTAATTTGCGGTTTATGAAGTGTATTAAAAAAAACTACAGACTAGATCTCGTTCAAACCAATTTTCGCTGGTAGTTTGCATGGTAATGAACATCATATATTTTTTTTACTTTTATCATTCTCCTATTTTTGAAGTTACAGGGAGGGGGGACACACATTTTTCTACTTTTTCCCGCGCAAACTATGCAGTTTAGAAAAAAATGATATTAGAAACCTCAATATCATTTTTTAAGACCTATTCATAAATACCCAACACGTATGGGTTTGATAAAAAATAAATTTTTGAATTTCAGTTTTAAGTATGGGGAACCCCCAAAAATTATGTCTTTTGTTTTATTTTTATGTGAAAATCTTAATGCGGTTTACAGAATACATCTATTTATCAAGTTTCAACGGTATAGTTCTTTTAAAAAGTGGCTATGACATACGGGCGGACAGACAGACAGACAGACATGACGAATCTATAAGGGTTCCGTTTTTGCCATTTGGTTACGGAACCCTAAAAATTATAATAACCCCTCATTACTTATAGAGAGGTATTACTAATATATCATAACAGTTATCGTTAACATAATATTAGCGCTAAAAAACATGTTATCAATGTATTATGTTAATTGATATCCGATTACATATTACAGAATTACAGTACCTATGTATACACGGTGATTTTTTATTGGTTTTGGAGTCGAAGGCCACTTCATTGGCATCAGTAAGACCTTATTAGCTAGTCAAAATAAAAATTCAGAAACAAAAAATGTTGACTAAAACTCGAAAGTAAAATTGTGAGGTCAATTAGTAGTACCGCCGCCATACACAGGTCATCGACATTAGGCAGCTGTGGCGGCGTAACTACGTGGTCTCGATCGAAAATCATTTACGCAACTTTTTTATCTTATGACATACACAAAATTTGGATTGCGTATATAGATAAAGGAATTTATTTACTATACGACATTTTTTTTTCCAAAACCAATAAAAAGTCAGCTTGTATAGGATTTCTTTTTTTTTAATTTTTGATGATGATAATAATTTAATGTGAAAGGAATAGAAGGCAAGGGTAAGCCTCGGCAAACATTCTGCGACCAAATTGCAGACGTTCTAAAAAAAGGAGAGGTAAAAAGTACCCGAAGGGCATGTATGAAAAGATTGATGAGTTTAGATAAAGCAAAAGAGGTTTGTCAGGATCGTAGCAAGTGGAGGTTCATAGTCCCTGCCTACACCTACAGGCGTGATATTATGCATGTATGTATGATAATTATTACCTTGAAAGTCTAAATAATCATTATTTTCCTTTTTTATTATTAAAAAAGAATACCAATAAATATAGGTCTTCTTTTAAATTTTTTATGTTTGTTGAATATTTTGATCGCTTTTAATAGAATAGTACCTGGGCGACCGAGCTTTGCTCGGTTACATCTCAAACATTAACTAATTTTTTTTAAACTTGTCTAAAAACAATGCAAAATAAAAATAAAATATATAAAATTAAACATTAAAAAAAAGTAAGTCGCCGAGTGGGATTCGAACCCGTAACACTCTTTCTAGCGCTCTCGCTATCCTTAACCACTGAGCTAAATCAAGGCGGTCGCGGCGCAACGAAATTAGCGACCATATTCTGCGTGGAAAGAAAAACGCACGAAAACTCGAAAACACGCGTTTTCCCAAACATAAAACTAATCTAGATCGATTGTTTACCCCCGAAAACCCCCATATACAAATTTTCAGCGAAATCGTTAGAGCCGTTTTCGAGATCACAGAAATTTATAAATAAATATACATATATATATACATACATACAAGAATTGCTCGTTTAAAGGTATAAGATTAATAAGATAAGGTGAGCGGTATTTTATTTTATCCATCGGAGGCAATTTGTGTCTCTGGGATTATAGAAAAGATCACAGGGATTTTTACCCCCTCTCTCGCTGTTATTTGAACCAGTGTAGTTAAAAGTTCATTTTAAACAAAGGGTAGCTTAACAATATAAAAGCCAAATATAAAAATGTTTTGTTCAAAAGAATAAAGAAGCTGTTTTTCTAATTTTTAATGAAACATGTATTATAATTATATTTTATGGATATTATATTGTAATGTTATATGTTTTTACATAATTATTATAGTTTAGTCTTACATTTATTTATAGTTTAATATAGTTTAATTTAGTATCATTTGTAAAATCGACTGTATATATATTTTTAATATTTAACATAAATAAAAATTATTCACAAAAGTGCAAGTATTTTTTTTTTCTATATTGTGCTACCTTTAGTTTGATACCCCACTCACCCAGAGTGGGGTATCAAACTAAAGGTAGCACATTCCAAAAATATATAAGTACATTATTACCATAAATGACTGTCAAACTTGAACCAGACAAAGGAAAATAATTTTTATAAAAAAATAAAATACTTGTGTACAAAGAGCAAAACGCGTGCGTATTTAATAGGATTCTTACAATCTCATACCTACAATTACAACAACTTGCTAACAACTTTTAGTTAGCAATATGATAAAAATAAAGAGTAAGGCAAAAATATCAACTTGTACATAATTTATCACAAGACATTTGTCAAATGTTACATAGTAAAATGTTCAAGAAAATTACTTCTGTAATATAGTAGTATTAAGTTTATGATAGAACACAAGCCGTCCGTAAGAAGTTAATGACCCGTGAACACTTCGACTATAATCGAGACGAGCAGGAGGGCAAGGGAGAAAATGTTGCTGACTAAAACTAGGGAACTATGACGAAAAGCTGCCAAACATTGTACACGTGCAACCCGTGGAGCACTTTTACCAAAAATGCCTACCATGCTCTGCGCGTACAGTACAACAACAGCTTCAGGAGTTTGTTGGGGCTGCACTGGCGCTGCAGTGCCTCAGGGATGTCAGCAGATCACAGCACAGACAGCGTCCAGGCCGTGCTTCGCAAAAGAGTTGCATCCTTGTGGTCACGGGTAAGGAGCAGTACCAACTCACTCGTGAAGGTGGTGTCAGAAAGAGTGGACAGTTCAATATGTAAACATTGGTTGTCCTTACTTGTCTCTAATAATAACCCACATTTTAAATTTTATTAACATAGTTATTAAGTTTCCTATAGAGCCGACCCCCAATAGGGAAAAGGCAAGGAAGAAAAAGAAGAGTTATTAAGTTTCCTACTAACAAATATGGACCCGTATTGAATACCTGTGCAGTCTGAAATAAACGATTTAATTTAATTTCTTTTATTTTACACTAGCCCACGTGGTCCGAATTTTTAACAATACATACATAATATCACGTCTTTATCCCTAAGGGCTGCCTATTAGGGATAAAGACGGAGACAGACAGAGCATTAGAATTTTTGCCAATCCTAACATTTGTTACTGCTTAGCTGTTTTAGCAGAGTTTTATACCTTTACCTCCCATTTCACACTCTAAAAGATCTTTTTTGTGGAATTCGAAAAATCGTGAATCATTTATCTTTTGTTAGAAACGTGAGCTCAATGTAATTGTTTTATTTCTAACATAAAAATTATCCAAGTTTCGTACAAACGTTGAAACCTAAGGGATTTTGTATCTAAGAATATCGAATTTTTATTTTGATATTTTGTGTTTTAAATATTCTTTTATTATCATTAAACTATAGTAATATACATATTTAGCCCAATGGGTTCGATTTATTACGGGTATGTCTCTACCAAAATATATAAAAAAAGAACTAATCGATAAAAGAATTTTAATCTTGTCTTCGAAAATATGATTACGTTTTACATTTCCTCATTCTGAACTTAATTAACATTTTTATAGGGCTTTAAGGCATTCAAGATAGAGTACAAGTACTCAAACTAAACATTAAAATAAGAAATGGCGGCCCTGTATTTTTCAGCATTGCTTATTTTATTATTTAGTTTTTACTGCATATTGTTTTGACTAAAGTCAATTAAAATGTTATACAATACTTGCACTCTAATGATTAAGAATGTTTTAAATATTTACTATACTTACTAATACTCGTTCATAATGAAGTTTCAATACATTACAGTTTGAATTGACTCAAAATATGTACGAAATAGTTATTGATCAACTAATAAATGGAGATTCACCGTATACGTGAGGAAACTTAATAGAAAAATAATACAGGACCTCACTACGATGTTATTTTTTAATAATAAGGATAACGGAGAAAGACAACAATTACAATACCTATATCGAAAATGATATAGTGAGTCAAAGTTAGTAAAAAATTACTTTAAACAAGCTTTATTGAGGTCATTATTAAAAAAATAATTTTTAAATAAACAAAAAATCTAACTTAAACTAGACTAAAAACAAACTTATGTTATCTATTTCTCATTTTATCTTTCGTCCTTGTAATCTGTGCAGCTTGTTAGCAAAAACTCAGAGCAAGGCGAGTTTCATGCTTGATTAAATTTTAATCAGAGTTTATTGGAGTACCGTCAAGTGGTGAACTAAGATGAATGGCAGATGTCAATTTGATTTATTTAAATAAAATATACTACTTTTATAAAAAAAACTTAAGTTATATTAAGGGCTCAAAGTTTAGTTATTATACATTTGTGAATAAAAGAAGGAGACATCGCTGTGTAACACACTTAAATACGACGAATTCATGCCCCTGAAAAGAAAAGCCTACCTATGTAGAATATTTGTGTAGTAGAAAGTCCCACATTTCAAAACCTTCACTCATAGTATTTTAGTTTACATACCTAGTACCTGGGTGACCGAGCTTTGCTCGGTCGGTTACATCTCAAACATTAACTACATTTTTTAAACTTGTCTAAGACAGTACAAAATAAAAAATTATATATAAAGTTTTCTTCTCTTTTCCTCTCCTGGGTCTGCTGGAAGAGATTCTTATGAAATAAGCAGTACCTATGTACTCAATGTTCTTACTTTGTTTGTACTTAATGTTCTTACAGGTCAAGATCAAATACCTCGGTTCGATAGTGGACACGAACGCAAGTACACAAAAAGACATCTCAATAGAATAAAGACGGGTTGGATGAAATTGAGAGAACTGTCCGGTGTACTATGCGATTTGAATATACCCGTTAAAACTAAGGGCAGAGTGTACAAGTCGGCGGTTAGACCTACAATGCTGTATGGCTTAGAATGTTGGCCTATGAGGAAAAACGACACCCAGAAGATGCATGTCACCCAAATGAAAATGCTTCGCTGGTCTGGTGGTGTAACACGACGGGATAAAATAAAAAATTAGTACATTATAGGCTCCTTTAAAGTTGCTGACATACACAGAAAACTCAGGGAAAATAGCTTGAGGTAGTACGGGCATGTAATGCGCCGGGAAGAAGACTACATGACTCGTAAAGTAATGTACATACACGAGGGGAAGAGAGGAAGAGGACGCCCTCCTACTACCTGGAGTCCAACCATCTCCAACGATTTAAAGACGTTGGGTATAAGCCCAGAAATTACACAAAACCGCCAAGAATGGCACAAAAGTATTAGGGGCCGACCCTGTATAGGAATATGGCAAGGAGAGAAGAAGGTCAGGTCAAGATTGAAAATAATCTTTTTTATTTATTTACAAAATTCACGTACACAAAATACAAACACAGAAACAAACAAAGTAAAAACATTGAGTACATAGGTACTGCACATTTCATAAGAAATCTCTTCCAGCAGACCCAGGAGAGGAAAAGAGAAGAAAACAGGTATTAGTAGGCGTGTACAAAATAAACTAAAGTTTCAATGCACCAATAATTTAATATTAGTAGGAAGGATGTGAAAGCAAAAAATGAATTGGAATTAAATTGAATAGACTTCTTACGTAAATATCTTTAAGCAGAGCTTTAGGTGAAATCTACCTTTATTGTACTCGTCTTGGATATTTCTTTTTGATGACGTGCAAAACTTTGTACGTAACAAACAGAGGCAACCTCCAAGACAATTTATATTTAAAACAGTTATCGTTATAAGGTCAAAAGACAATACAAGTTTATCTGCCAAGCAAATTAAAAAGCCCCGACTTTCAAGCGTTCACTCCCAATAACTTTAACGGCTGAGCCGATTTTGATCAAACATACTGAGCTAAGAACCACCGCAAAGAAAATTGCTTACACGTAAAAAATACCACTTTACCTGGAAGCCCAGGCAAATATTATCATCATTATAATAATACATGTTTAAATTAGTTTTGACAAATATGTATTTATCTGGAATATGCGTTTGCTTTTAAAAATTATAATAACCCCTTAAACTTATGGAGGTATTACGAATAAATCTTATCAGTTATCGTTTACATAATATTAACGCTAAAGAACATGTTATCAATGTATTAGGTTAATTGATATCCGAGTAACATGTTACTCCCATGCTGGTCTGGGAGAAATAAACAAAAAAACTTAGAATGTACCAGCTGCTTCTCTTCCCACGCAGATCGTAAAAGTCGATCGAGGGAATGGGCAAAAATGCAAATCATGTTAACAGGCGATGCGGCTAGCAACCCATCACTGTATTGATTGCTTTTCCATCTTCTTGCCCACCATGACGCTAAAAGTGGCTTTTGGGTCTTGCGGCCCAGGGCTCTGCATAGAATCGCAAGACCCAAAATGCTCTGTCTGCCCCATTAGAGATAAAGACGTGATAGTATGTATGTTACCGAATAACAGTACCTATAGCCGTGGGGTTTCCCGCAGAGTACATTAGGGCCACTCCAAGTCTTCCCGTGGATGTCTTAGAAGGCGACTTAGAAAATTTTACCTAAACAAAGCTTACAAATATGAGTGAGACCTCTCCAACCCGTCTGGCCAGCGTGGAAAGTGTAGGCCTAGTTCTCTGGCTGCTCTGGCTCTGGTAGTACAGAGAGAGGTTCGTGCTCCTGCAGTGGAGACTAAAAGACCTGATGATGAAGATGAAATATATAATTTTTCTTTTTTTAAATTTTCGATGGTGATATTTAAAACCTGAATAGTAATCATTATATATCTTTTTTTTAAGAAGACCTTTAGAATAGGTCTTCTGTTTTTATTTTTATGTTTAATAAATATTTTGATAGCTTTTAATAGAATATTGATAAAATGAGGTGAGAGATAAGTATTTTATTTTAACCATCGGTGGCAATTTGTGTCTTCGGGATTACAGGAAAGCTTCCTCGCTGTTATTTGAACCATTTGTTAAAAGTTTATTTTAAACAAAATGTAGCTTTGCAATATAAAAGCCAAATGTGCAGATTTTTTTTTGATCGAAGAGAATAAAGAAGCTGTTTTGCTAGTTTTTAATGAAACATGTATTATATATTATAATATAAAATATTGTATTGTATTGTATTGTAATGTTATATTTATTCACAAGAGTGCAAGTATTTCTTTTTCAATATCGTGTTAGTTAACTTAATAGCACATTTCAAACACAACATTATTACCATAAATGGCTGTCAAACTTGAACTAATGGGATAACTCACAGTATTTTTATAATATTCAGTAAAAAAAATCCCGCAGTTGGGTATTAATTTTTTAACCCCTGAGAAAAAGAGTGACTGCCTGTAGGAATCTAGCTCTCGAACGGATGGACCGATTTCAAGGCGGTGTTTTCGTGGTCCTTGGAGTGGTTCTTAGCTGTGTTTGATAAAAGTTGGTTTAGCAGTTTAATAGTTATTGGGGATTAACTTTTGAAAGTGGAGGCTTTTTAATTTGCCTGGCAATCTTGTAAGTAGACCTATATCAGCAGTTTCGCACCAGAAAATAGAATTCTCATTATCATTCACCTCGATACAAAGAGATAAAAAGTAATGTTTACGATTATGAGTATGTTCCCATTGGGTAAGAAAACCAACATGTTTATACTAAGAGTATTGTTTGAAGGTTATCAAAATTTCACAGGCTTTTCTCTTATTCTTGTCCAAGCTAAACATTGATTATATTTTGGTCTTCCCAAGAGACCTATTTGCAGGAAACATTCAGCTAAGGCGTACCAAAAGGGGCCCTGATATATTTATTTATTATTGACCATAATGGTACAAACGGTGGACTTAATGCTAATGCATTCTCTATCAGTCAGCCTAGTCAATCTAGCCAGTCAGTCAGTCAGATATGGGAATGTGGACTAAAATATTTTCCAAATTTCTCTGATTAGCAAATAATGACACATTTAAACTAGTAGTTCGCCACGAACGTAGACCTCGCGATTATTATTTCAGAATAATGTACCTGATTTGTATGAATTATCGGTGCAGGTTTACCGATATGCGGATTCATGGTTGTGACCAAATTTCCAAAATAGTTGCCAATCACAGCCCTTTCTTCAAATGACTTTCGATCTAGCTCTGAAATGTCAGGAGCACCTTCCAACCATAGAATCCCATGGATATGAGGTCTACCGTGATGCTGAAATTCAGTTCTGTACCAGTTGTCTTTCACCGAAAAATGACCTATCATTTTTCAAATGACAAAGTCAGCTCGTTGTTGGAAAAACCAGAAACCTTTAATGGGTTTTCGTTTAAATGTTTATTTGTATTGCCATGGCTCTATGCCGCTGCTTATTAGTTTCTTACTCTCTTCGTAAAGCTACTTCGCGTGCTTTGGTTGCTGTTGATCTCTTGTTAGTTCGTAGCATAATTACTAAACTACTACACACAGACAAGCAGCGATAGCGATTGAACGAAAGTTCACTCAACAAAATTGCTAAATTTAATAAACAAGCCAACAATTAATCAAAATAAGCAAAAACTAAATAAACAAAAGCAAAATCAAATAACTAAAACCCTTTTTTTAAGTCGGTTAAATATGATAAAATTTATAGAACTACTTATGAAACTCAAAATAATAACCACCCCAGTAACCTCGTGGAGCCCAGGGTGTATGTATTTTTAAGAAAGTTGTTCAGTAACCCGGACTGAATTCACTCTTAAATAGTTTTTGTATCATTTCTAAGAAGATTTGTATTGTATATCCGTCACGGCTCAGTCAGCTAGACTTCGCGAGTCACCCTAAACCCGTTCAAGTATAACGTATAAAAAAGTTGTTCAGACAAAAAAGTTGTTCAAATAAAAAAATATCGTTTTTATAATGGCAACAAAAAAGTCTAATGACATTTTTGAAAATATTTTGAAATGTCGGATATATGACAGTTTTAAAATTTTAAACCCCCATATTGCCGCCATTTTAAAAAAAATTTGAAAAACTGGCTCGACAAAAAAATTATATGTTGTTGCTAAACCTGTTTACAAAATTTCATGAGAATCGGTTAAGAAATGCGAACTGTAGGCGAGAACAGACAGACAGACAGACGGACAAAAGAATTTTTGGCTAATCTCGAAACTGAGACGCTTCGCTCGCTTCGCTCGCTCGGTCAATTATGCGTGACGTCACGATTTCTAACCAAAGGTGACGTTAATCACCCCCACTCCGAAACTTGGAAGCGCTGTATCTTTGTGAGTTTTCATTGTTGGATAATCTAGCTGATGGACTAAATATAAAATAATATATTTTCACCATCTAGTGATAAGTGGAGGAACTACATACCCAATACAATACAATGTTGCAATCTATGTTAAGTGGAATTGATATTCGTAGCGCCATCTATTATTTGCCAGGTAAATTAAAAAACTCTGACTTTCAAAGTGTTAATTAACCTTTAAACAGCTGGACCGATTTTTATCAAACATAGCTATAGCTACGAACCACCGCAAGGGAACTGCTTTTACGTTAAAAGAACCGCAGGGGCCTAAATTTTCCGGGTTCCGTTGGTTCGTTCGTTTAAACGTTTATCTTATAAATAGCTTAGTCGCCTCTTACGACACCTGTGGGAGAGCGAAAAGTATTTCGTATTTTGATCTCTGTGAGCTATATAGACCTCGCGAATCCCTCCCACCCATCAAAATTTATCGGATAAAGCAGTTGCGTTTTTTATTTGAAAGTTGAATTTATTTGAAATTGCTGAAATATGATATTTTTATTTTTTCCGCCCTCATATTTCTGCCATTTAGAAAAATATTTAAAAAACTGATTCGAATTTACTAATATTATAAATACGAAAGTGAGTTTGTATGTTATATTGTTAGTACTTCACGCTTCAACCCTAAACCTATATTTAGATGAAATTTTATATAGATACAGTTTGGTACCCAGGGAAGGACATAGAAAAGTTTTTATCCCGAAATTCCCACGTGGAGAGAAGTTCACGGGTACAGCAGTTAGTTCTATATTATATTTGAACCTATCCTTTCGAATCGGTTGTGAAATGCGACTTTCTGGCGAAAACAGACAGACTGAGAACAGCTGGACAAATGCATTTTTGGCCAATCTTGAAACTGAGACGCTTGGCTCGCTCGGTCAGTTAGAAATTATAAACAGCAACAACATATAATCAAATGAAGACACGTAAACAAATATAGACGGAGAAAATGTAATTTAAAAAAACGACGGGTTGCACTCTGGGAGTGCCGGCAGAAGTGAAAACTTGAATATTAACGTTGTGCATTTTTGATATTTTGGAATGGTTAGGGAATAATTTTGCACGATTGCTTTAATTATCAGTATAAAATATTTCAAATCTTTTCTGAACCACAGTCTGTCACAAATGTCACAAGCATGACCAAATTCATTTTCAAATACACAGCAGTATGGCCACTACACAGATGGTCGAGCCATCAGCTGTCACCATCCATGGATGCGCGTAGCACGCTGTAACATAAACACACACGAACATTCGCGCAAGCGCCCTGCGCCGTCTTACGAATTTTCGATCAGGCCACGTGTCCTGACGCGAGTTTAAATTTTTTTAACCATTCTAAAAAAAGTGCACAACGCCGCTAAAGAAGTTTTCACTTCAATAAATAATGAATATAACGAATGTACTGCGAAAATATCACGAAGGATAATGGCTGAAGTTCAAACAATTTCTTCGTCGGCCACAGTTGTGGTGGACTCCCATTGGTACTTTGGTATTAGTGCTTCATCATTTTGAGGGTTCCGTACCCAAAGGGTAAAAACGGGACCCTATTACTAAGACTTCGCTGTCTGTCCGTCTGTCCGTCTGTCTGTCAGCAGGCTTTATCTCAAGAACCGCAATAGCTAGACAGTTGAAATTTTCACAAATTATGTATTTCTGTTGCCGCTATAACAGCAAATACTAAAAACAAAATTAAATAAATATTTAAGGGGGGCGCCCATACAACAAACGCAATTTTTTTGCCCTTTTTTGCTCGATATCTATAATGGTAACAGGTAGGCACTTGAAATTTTTACAAAATACTCAGTAATATCTTATTTGAATAATAAATAAAAAATTAAAATAAAATAAATATTTAAGGGCTCCCATACAAAAAACTTGATTTTTATAGATAATGGTACGGAACCCTTCGTGCGCGAGTCCGACTCGCACTTGGCCGGTTATTCACTCTAGTGACTATCTGAATAATCCGCTAGATGACAACAACTCAAATCAGATACTTTTTTCTAAACGTCAAAACAAACATTTTCTATGATATGATTTTTATGGAATACAAAAGCGTAATGACATGCTTTTTTGAAGGCAATAGCGCTCTTAATATCAGTTTTACTGCAATAATAAATCTGAAATCATGTTGAAAATGGATATGATATGTTAAAAAGTGACACTATTTTGTGACGTTTTATACATACATACATACTATCACGTCTTTATCCCTAATGGGGCAGACAGAGCATTTTGGGTCTTGCGGTTCTATACAGAGCCCAGGGCCGCAAGACCCAAAAGCCACTTTTAGCGTCATGGTGGGCGAGAAGATGGAAAAGCAATCAATACAGTGATGGGTTGCTAGCCGCATCGCCTGTTAAAATGATTCGCATTTTTGCCCATTCCCTCGATCAGCATGGGAGAGCATGGTTGACGTTTTATTTAATGAATTATTTTTTGGACCCAGTCGTCTTGATGAATAAAGGTAATTGGATACCTTTATTGATCATAATTTCAGACATTTACCGTCCACCGCTGGATATAGGCCTCTTCTAAGCATTAATAATAAGACCGATCTAGAGCGGTCACCGCTTTCCATCGACCTTGGTTAGGTTGTCTGATGACCTTGTGCGTAGGTGCCCTACGCCTCGCTTGCCAGTACTTGGTCGCCATCCGAGAAACTTTTTGCCTCATTAGCCATCGTCAGGTTTGTCGCGCTATGTGTCCGTCAGGTTTGTGAGCTATACTGAACTATGTCAATGACGTCTTCCTACGAATTTCCTCATTTCTTTTTCGATGACATAGTTGTGGGAGAAAAATGTTTATTTACCTACAAAAATATATTTGTGTTGATATTTTATTATTTTACATAGCAAAATGGCACCTGCCTATCGTAAACAACAGCTGCGGTTAATATCCTCACTATTACCTTGTTTTGAACGGCGTATAAAAGCGTCGCTCAGTCGATAAAATACTCAGTCTTGTTCGAGCCGCCGTACTGTGCACAACACGTTTGCGTACTTTGCTGTGACTTGGCCATGACTAATTTCATTGTGATTATTGTAATAGATTGGTGACCTGATTTATTACAATGACTGTTTGTTTCAGCCTGACGATAAGCCCAGGTGGACAGAATCTGTGTGGCCAGAGTATTTCATTTTACACATGTGGTTGTAATGCATGGATCAGCGCTCATCTTATCGTCACGCTTTTTATTTTTTAGGTACCGCGTAAAAGCCACCCTGGCTCCCACATAGTTATACAATGAGCATAGCCCTTTCTATAGCGCGTCGAGCGACCTCGAGCATTTAATAAGAAATTTTATAAAAATCAGTTAAGTGTTGAAGTCGGTTTTATGTTTTTAAATTATATAATACTAGCTGTACCAGCGGGCTTCGCTCTTCGTGGAAATTTTGGGATAAAAAGTACCCTATGTCCTTCCCCGAGTCTCAAACTATATTCATACCAAATTTCATCCACATCGGTTCAGTAGTTTAAGCGTGAAGAGGTAACAAACTAACGAACAAATATACAAACTCACTTTCGCATTTATAATATTAGTAGGGTAGGATAGGATTTGTTTTTGAAATAGGTAAAAAGTACAAGCAGAACAAACTTTCACCCAGCAGTCGCGGAAAAGTTTCGTCTTAAATTACCTTAAGTCGAGTTGTCGCCTTATCCGCGATCTCATTATCAATCCTCGATGAGTTCAGAGTTTCTATAAGACACCCATCATTTTGAAGGGATTTAGGCTGATTTAGATGTAAAGCGAGATTTTAACAACGAACGATTCAAGAATTACAATTCTGTATTAAACTAAATGAAGCAAGTCTAACTTTAAAATTGACCAAGTTTTATACTTTCAATCTTCTTTTCAACCGCTTAGGGGATGAATTTTGAAAAATCCCTTCTTAGTGCACACTTAGGTAGTTTAGGAAATAGTACCTGGGCGACCGAGCTTTGCTCGGTTACATCTCAAACATTAACTAATTTTTTTTAAACTTGTCTAAAATCAATGCAAAATAAAAAAAATATATAAACTTAAACATAAAAAAAAAACAAAAGTTAGTCACCGAGTGGGATTCGAACCCGTAACACTCTTTCTAGCGGTCGCTATCCTTAACCACTGAGCTAAATCAAGACGGTCGCGGCGCGACGAAATTAGCGACCATATTCTGCGTGGAAAGAAAAACGCATGAAAACTCGAAAACACGCGTTTTCCCAAACATAAAACTAATCTAGATCGATTGTTTACCCCCGAAAACCCCCATACACAAATTTTTTGCGAAACCGTTAGAGCCGTTTTCGAGATCATAGAAATTTATAAATAAATATATATACATACATACAAGAATTGCTCGTTTAAAGGTATAACATTTGTGCAATATTTTATGCTTCTAGCCCCACCGGTTTTCGGCTGTGCGTTGATTGATCAGCCAGTCAGCTAGTCAGTTTCTTCCTTTATTTAAACAGATAAACTTATTTTTTTTAAACCTAAAAATAACACCAGCCTTTGCGTGCTGCTTTATCGTGCCAAAGGTTTATTGAACGATGACAGTTTCAAGCGTTTTTCTGTAAATTTCCATAAACGAGCATTATCATAACTCAAGGCCACAAATTACTTAATCTACGACCTTCCTTTTCATTGAAAATCAAAACGAAACTATAGATAAGAAGGGTTTATGTACAATTTTCGTGCTCTAATGCGAACATCCAGTAACTGAAAACAAATATTTACGTGAACACTTAAATTTGTACGAGGTGTTCGCGTGTAGTCTGCTTTATTTAAGATTTGGAAACGTAAATGCGTGCTGTGCAGGTTTAAATTCCGGGACACTTACACACACGACTGCAGATGTAATTAAATGGTACAAAGAAGCATTAACTATTATCTAACAATAAAAAACCAGTGAGCCTTTAAGAAAACTGGGCATTAATGTTTCTGACATTTATCATATAAAAATGTGATTTCAATTTTTTGGAATAAAAACTTTCTCTTATTATTAAAGAGCTAAGCTCTTGTCTGTGGAGCAACCAATGCCTTCCATCTCTCTCTGTCTAAAGTCAACTCCTTAATATCTTTGTATGTTGAAACATTAATCTGATTCTTTAGTTGTTTTATAAAACTATCTCGAGGTCTTCATTTGCCTCTTGTCGCGAATGCGAAGCCAGTGTGTATTATTAAATATTTTTATTATTTATTTAAAAATCAAGGTACCTAAAAGTCAATGTTTGGCTGTTAGCAATTTTATTCTTTCGTGCGTGCGCGGATGGTTGCGCAGAAGAAGTGAACGCGGCGCGAGGAGGGTTATATTATCTGTGGCATATGGAAAACAGCGGCAAGGACAAATTAAGATGGTAATATTGTAATTTCTGACGATGAATGAGATTTTACGAGAGATAGAGTTTCGGTGAGCGTTTTATAAGTTTATTTACTATCTAGAGAATTCTACCGATAATAATTAATTACTACGTGTTTATATTTCAGTGTTTTGAGTTAACCGATGCGTCTGTTTTTGTTATTGATTTATTGCAAGTTGCGACGAGAAATCAGAGAGAGAGAATTACCGATGCGTCGGTCTATTAGTTGGTCTATTGTAAACTGCGTGTGTTACAATAGATGGAAAAGAGATGAGAGAATAAGAGTTTGAGATTAGTTGGTCTATTGTAAACTGCGTGTGTTACAATAGATGGAAAAGAGATAAGAGAATAAGAGTTTGAGTTTAGTTGATCTGTTGTAAACTGCGTGTGTTACAATAGATAGAAAAGAGCTATGAGCGAGGCTCGGGGTGGCTATAGGGGAGGGTGGAGGCCACACGGGGATGCGTCCCCATAGAGAGTGAGAATCCGCTGGATTAGCTAGTACATGAGCGGATGGAACAGCCATCCCAGGTGTAAGCGGATGGAACAGCCATCCCAAATGTAAGCGGATGGAACAGCCATCCCAAGTGTAAGCGGATGGAACAGCCATCCCAAGTGTAAGCGGATGGAACAGCCATCCCCAGTGTAAGCGGATGGAACAGCCATCCCAAGGGTAAGCGGATGGAACAGCCATCCCAGGTGTAAGCGGATGGAACAGCCATCCCAAATCCTGTGGAACAACCACCAAGTGTTTGCGTAACACTGTAATTGTATCAGAGATAAAGCTGAGTATACGATACGAGATGAGGGTGTATTATGAGTACAAGACTTTCGTCATGATGACCATTTTTACCAGGCCAGCTTTATTCATTGGCGACACCTCTTCTTCCTTCGATTTTCCCCTCCAATATTACTTTTAAAAATTCATCATGTCTAATTAGGTGTCCTAACATTTTCCCTCTCCTAGTATTAATAGTTCGTAGTAGTTTTCGTTTCTCTCCAACAAGTGCCAGCACCTCCTCATTAGTTTTCTTTTCCGCCCAGCTAATGCCCTCCATTCGCAGCCAGCACCACATCTCAAACGCTTCTAATCTAGCTCTATCCTTTTTTCTCATTGTCCATGATTCGCAACTATATAGGGCTACGCTCCAAATATATACTTTTATTAGTCATTTTCTTAGTTTTTTGGATATTTTTGATTTAAATAGTGACTTTTTGTTGTTAAATTGTTTTTTAGCTAGGGCTATTCTTTGAATAATGTCTTTGGAGCATCTTGAGTCATTTGTTATTGTACTTTTTTTGGCGGCTGGCAACCCAAGAGCATAAATGTCAAAATTATTGCTCCGTATTTAATATTGTAAATTTAAATATCTAAATAGCTAAATCCAATAAATAATATTACTTGTTTGTAAAATAAACTAGGTTTTATCGTAATTGATAATTTGTTTGTGCAATTTCAGTGTATTTTGTGAAATAATAGTGCTCTTAGCTGACGTTCAGTGGGTATAATTGTTACCGGCTTTTTACAACTTTTACAAGGTAAGAACGGTACATTAACTAATCCTTTTTACATATCTCAATAAACACCACGTCCTTTGTGCACTGTTTTTCATAATTTTGGAAAGTTTACTCATATAAAGCACATACAAATTGACACTTGTTTTTGTAACAGTAGGTAGGTTATGTTTTTGTTATTTCTTAGTAAGTGATCGGTTTTGTTAGCTATTCTAGCGTTTATTATCTTCCTTACACATTTTGTTAGTCCCTATATTGTAAAAATGTCCACCACAACCCGTGCAACGACAGCCAGGCAATTGGAAATTCAGCTGAAGGATGCCTTACTCCAGCTCAAGGCAGAAAAGGAAGACAATGAGAAACTATTATTGGAAAGGGAAGATAATGAACGTGAATACGAATTAATGTGTACGAAAAATATTAGACTCGAACAAAAGCTTTCTGAGAGTCTCCAATTATGCGATGAATTAAGCGAGCAACTAAACCGATTGCATTTAGAAGTAGATTCTTTCCGCCAATGCGGTGATACGTATGAGCAAACGCTCAGACGTACCTCCGAGTTAGAAAAAGAGCTGGGAGAGGCATATAGACTCATAAGTAGTTACGAGCAAGATGCCCAGTCGCGTCAGTCAGCGGAGGTGTCCAGCCTCTTTGACGAGCTCATTGATAGTGTCCCTGTGCCTCTCTCAACAAATTCCTCAGTAATTGATCTCACTAGTGAGACATCATGCAGTAATAATTACTTAGATAATTCAAATGCCATGAATAGTCACAACAAAGTTAAAAAACATTTAAAAATTTGTAAAAAAATCAAGAAAACCAATAATAAATTAAAGATAAATCTCAGGAAATCATGTTTACTAAAATCCAGTTCATTAAATTGTAAATTACAAACAGAGCTAGACTTATGTAATGAAAAATTGGCGGAAAGTCAAGAGTTGTATGAGGTCAACAGGATTAGACTTGAGTCTCATATTATTAAATTGCAGGAGGACTACTCCTCATTATTTTCTAAGTATAATAATCAACAAAAACAAAATACTGAGCACATGCTGACTGTGGAGAAATTGATTAGCGACAGCAGGTACAATCAAGAAACCCTTGATTTATTAGCTAAGCAATGTACTTGCGGGCAGCTCAACCAGCCCACCATCAGTGTCCCCACACCAGAGCTCTCTCCTTGTGACAGTAATTTGTGCAATAATGTGTCTGATTGCGTTGACCTCATGGAACCTCCATGTAATACAATAGTTTTTTCTGATAGTATGGGTCGCAATATGGGGTGCATGCTAAACTCACTTCTTGATAACAATTGTGTTAATTACTGCTTCCCGAATGCAACCTATACCCAAATTTTAGATAAAATTAAATTAACCAAACTAAATAGTAAATCTACTGTTGTATTACTGATAGGCAATAGTAATAGAATAGGAAAAAAAGAAATAATCAGCTGTATGGATTATTTAACTAAACTAGAAGTAGGCAAAATAATTTTATGTGCATTTCCATATATACGTTGCCAGTCTCCAACAAATAATAGAAACATTCACTATCTCAATACTTTGATACATAATATAACATGTCGTTATAGTGATAAATTAGTGTTTTTTGACACCAATAATTTCATAGGTGAATGTGATCTGACAAAAGATAATATTTATCTTTCAAAATATTCTAGACGTAAGATTGCTACGTTAGTAGCAAATAATATTAATTTTTGGACGAGTTTACATTGTAAACGAAAACCTAGTTTTAAGACGCCTACCGATTTACCAGGAATATGTGATGGTAAATCTGTAGACTTGACGGCAGTTTTAAACTGAACATTAAGACAACGGAAAGGCCTCATGAACTAAGAATAGTACATCAAAATTTAGAAGGTTTTTCCGGCAAAGAATTATTAGTTGAATTATTTCTTGAAGAATTGGATGTTGACATTTTATGTTTGACTGAACATTGGCTGTATGAGAGTCAGATGATGTTTAGCCTAAACAACTATAATATTGTAAGCTGCTTTAACAGGAAGTCTGCTCAGCGAGGGGGTTCCATAATTTTTGTAAAAGATTCTTTCCGTAGCAAAGAGCGGACGGATATTGTCAGACTTTCTGTTGAGCGCGTTTGTGAGGTGACCTGTGCCGAGCTAGATCATCATATAATTATTTGTGTATACAGTCCTCCTAATAGTGATTTTAAACGTTTTCTTAAAACAATGGACCAGGTACTTAAGTCCTGTTCATCTAGTAAAAAGAATTTAATTGTTTGCGGAGATTTTAATGTTGATATCTTAGTAGATAATCCAAAAAGTACACAATTTCTAAATCTTTTTAAATGTTATGAATTAGTAAACGTATTCTTTGAGCCAACACGAATCACTGCTACATCTGCTACTTGTCTAGACAATTTTTTTAGTAATATTAAATATTCTGTTAAATCAGTTATTAATAAACTGCCTTCTGATCATTCAGGTGTATATGTAGTTTATGTCAAGGAGTCCAAAGGCAAGTCCAGCATTTTGAACAAAGATAAGACTTTTTGTAGGCCGATTACTTCTAAAAATATACAAAAACTAAAAAATAATTTAGATAACAAATTGTTGTCGGTCGTTTACACAGGAAAAAATCCTGACGACCATTACAATAAACTATTTAACGTTATTACCTCAGAATATTCAAAAACTTTGAAACAAAAACAAGTTGTAGTGCATAGAAAATTACAATTTAGTGAGTGGGCTACTACCGGCATCTACATAAGTAGGAGCAGGCTTTATGACTTATATTCCCAAAAACAATATAATTTTAGTCCTTCCTTTCTTGAATATGTTAAAAATTATTCCAAAATATTTAAAAAAGTTTGTAGACAAGCCAAGGCAAATCGTATAAGTAGAAAAATAAATAATGCTCCTAACAAAATAAAAGAAACTTGGAATGTTATAAATAAAGAAACGGGTAAAAATAAAGCCAAAGAAAATATCTGTCAAATCAAATCTTGTGGTAAGACTATTACTAAAACTGAAGAAATAGTAAATATTTTTGATGATTTCTTTACTAACATTCCTTTGGAACTTACTTCTAATGTGAATTCTAGCCCCCAGCGTGCTGAAGCCTTGCTTAAGAATAATGTTAGGCCTTGTGATTCTAAATTTAAATTTAAGCATATTGGCCCCAAAGATATAATAGATGCATTTAAACAGTTAAATTTAAAAAAATCTGAAGACCATTGGGGCATGTCAGTTGCTGTAGTAAGCCATATCATAAATATCATAGCTGCTGATTTAGCTTTTATATTTAACGAATGAATTGATGAAGGCATATTTCCTAACCTAATGAAATGTAGTAAACTAATCCCCTTATTTAAAAAAGGAGAAAAAACAGATCCTGGCAACTACAGACCTATATCTATCCTGCCAGTTTTGAGTAAGGTGTTCGAAAAGATAATGCTCAATCAAATGCTTCTTCATTTTAAGACCTACAACCTTTTCCATAGCCAACAATTCGGCTTTACTGGCGGGAAATCGACCATCGATGCGGGAGTAGCACTTGTTACTCATATATACGACGCATGGGAGAACAAAAATGATGGAATTGGATCATTTTGTGATCTCTCCAAAGCATTTGATTGCGTAGATCATCCGACACTTTTGCTTAAATTTCGTCAATACGGTTTTGATGATAATTCAATAAAACTTATAGAATCTTATTTAACAGATAGGCATCAGACTGTTGATTTAAATGGCATAAAATCGCACGGATCTAATGTTAAGATAGGCGTACCGCAAGGTTCAATTCTTGGACCTTTCCTTTTCTTGGTTTATGTCAATGACTTGCCTTACATGGTTGAGAAGCAGGCTGGCATAGTGCTGTTTGCTGATGACACCTCGCTTATATTCAAACTTGATCGACATAGCACAAACGCTAGCGCGGTGAACAGCACCTTGTCTTCCATTTCTGATTGGTTTTCTGCCAATAATCTCATGTTAAATGCGAAAAAGACTCAATGCGTTCGATTTTCTCTTCCCAATGTGAGACAGGGCTGCGTTGACATAATGATAGATTGTGAAAAACTCGATCTTGTTGAAAGTACTACCTTCTTAGGAATTACAATAGACTCGAAACTTCAATGGGGTGCTCATATAACTAAACTTTCAAATAGGCTTAGTTCTGCGGCGTATGCTGTTAGGAGAATAAGACAATTGACAGATGTAGCAACTGCTAGACTAGTGTACTTTAGTTACTTTCATAGTGTAATGTCTTACGGCATACTCCTGTGGGGGAATGCAGCCGATATTCAGACTATTTTTATTTTACAAAAACGGGCAATTCGTGCTATTTACGGGTAAGGATCTAGAGACTCACTCAGAGAATTATTCAAGGAAATAGATATACTTACCTTAGCATCACAGTATATATTTGAAAACATAATGTATGTAAGGAAAAATATTTCCTCATACAATAAAGTAAGCGATTTTACCGATAGAAACTTACGTAATAAGAATGACTTAGTTGCCCCGTTTTATAGGCTTAAAACAATTAATAAGACGTTTATGGGGAACTGTATACTTTTTTATAATAAATTGCCAAAATCGATCCTTGATATGCCAGACAAGAGATTTAAAACTTATGTAAAAAAAGTACTTTGTGAGAAGGCTTATTATAGGACCGATGACTACCTTAAAGACAAAAAAGTCTGGCTTGAGCTTGACGCGGGTCCCTCTAAAAGTTTGTAATATAGGTACTCGAAAATGTCATAATTTGGTACATTTTGTACAAACTGAATCTACAACTTGACATTACTTTAAAATTTTGACATTCTAAAAATTAAATTTAAATTATGATATGACATAACAAACAAAACAATGTATTCTCTGTCCACATTAACTTTAAGTATTAATTTAATTGTGAGTTGACGTCTTTGGAGAAGAGGTGCAGTGCAGTTTGTTACCGCTTCTTCTGCACTAGCGCTTTGGAAGCGGTAGTAAACTTAGCTGTAAGTAACTATTTGACGTCAACAATAGTGCAACAAAATAATGACGATTATTAAGAGATATTTTAAATATCCTATGATAATAAAGATATATTTGATTTGATTTGATTTGAAACTACCTAAATATTTAAAACTATTGACCTGTTCTATAGGTTTGTTATTTAAAGTGATGGGACGGAAAAATACAGTAGTAACTATATAGTTTGTTGTATAAAAAAGTGTGTTGTTTTATATTCGTATGTGCCACCACAATTTTAAGCTAAACTATAAGAAACATAAAAATGAAGTCTTAGCAAAAGTTGTTCAGCCTTATAAGCATTTTCCGGAGTCATTATGTCCACGCGAACGAAGTCGCGGGCTTCGACTAGTGTTAAATAAATGTTTTTTGTCATAACTCTCGAGTTTCAGTCGGCGTAAGATTTTATCCCTAGCTCTCCGGCTCGTCCAATACGAATGAGGTAAGTAGACATAAAAAAGTAAAAAATAAGTTTACTTATTTTTGATGCTGACGTCACGGTCAAGTACGGTTTTCACTTTACGGTGAGGTAAATCGCTCCCACTGCGAAATTTCGATGCGCTGTATGTTATGTTGTAAAACATGGGTCCATTATTTTTTGACACTTACCCTAATTATAAAAATAGATTTTATTTGGACCCATTTCACATCCTTATTTAGTCGAAGTTTTCACGGGTTATTAACTTATTTCGGAAGTATTGTGTCATATAAAATTGAAATTGTCTAACCACCAGCGATCTGCTGCACCTAGTTCTAGCCGGAATGATAAAAGCTAAACCCAGTTCTAGCTAGTGATGTGCCGTTCCCAAATTCCCGTTTCCGTGGAACGTTCCTCATTCCCGTTTTCGGGAATGTTCCCGGGAACATTCTCAATTTCAGGGGGACTTTCCCGCCCGTCTTAATTTTATTTTTTCATCATATGAATGTTTTCTGCTATAGTGTGTTAAGTATTCTTAATATGTATATTCATCAGCAGATCAAATATCAAAATAATTCATTTTTAACTCATCATTATTAACCTAGTACCAAGAAAGTCGGCACGTCCCGGCAACAAGGGAACGTTCCCTAGAAATTTGGGAACGTTCCCAGGGAACGTTTCCACATTTTTTGGAATTGTTATGGATTATTGGAAATATTTGTATTATAAACATATTAAGAAATGCATTTACATAAGTTTAATACATTTGAATTGGTAAAAAAATGGTCTGATAAATAATGGGAATGATTTTGGAAATCTGGGGAATGTGGGAACGTTCCCGGGAACGGCACATCGCTAGTTCTAGCCGAAGATAAGTAGGATATACGTAAGTGTAGCCATCTAAGACCGGCTGCATCTAGTTCTAGCCAGCTAAACCCAGGCGTAGTAACTAATCAGTGCCGGTATGGACGCGACGCCCTAACTGAACTATGACGCTAGCTGAATATAACACGGTTAACGCGAAAATCGGGACTCGGAAACGGGTACAGGGCGGACATCAAACCTGACCTGATTTTAAGTGGATTTTAGACTTAAAGAGTACTAGCTGTGCCCGCGGGCTCTGCTCCCCGCGGGAATTTCGGGATAAAACCTATCCTATGTCCTTCCCTGGGTATCAAACTATATCCATATCAAATTTCATCTAAATAAATTCAGTGCTTGAAGCGTAAAGTGGTAACTAACGAATATACAAACTCAGTTTCAGATTTATAATATTAGTAGGATGGATTTGTAAATAAACTGCAGCTAAAAATGAAACATGTACCTACTTCGCTCCGGAATGTAAACTTTTTATAGCCTTCTCAGCAATTCCTTGACAAATATGGCTCATACCTAGTTAAAAATTAAAAAAAATATTGGTCTCAACCCCTTGACAAATTTAAATTGGCTCATATTTATTTAGAATTTAAAAATTATTGGTCTCACCCCATTGACGAATTTAGCTCATACTTAATCAAAATTTAAAAAATATTGGTTTCATGTACTTCGTTTACTAAATTTAATAATGATGATCAAGAATAAAGATGAATACAATGCTGAATTTTTCCAAGTAGACACGTAAAATGTGGCATGTTGCCTGAAAGATACATACATCTGAAACTGTGGTGTATCTCAGAACAGGATTACAATCGAGCCAAATCAGTGATCAGTGACGTCATGGATCATGGACACTGTCATGGTTAACGCGAGCCGACCATAACAATGTTAAGGCGGAAATCGGAACAAACCTGACTTGATTTGACAAGAGGGAGAAGATTAAGGCCCTAAGCAAATGGCGTATTTTAAACGCACAGACCAGGCGCGTTTCAGGAACGCGCGTTTTCGGTACCGTAGATGCCTATTGTAGCGTTTGTAATGCCGCGTTTACACATTCGCGCGAATCGCGAGGCGAATGACGAGGCGAATAACGAACTAGCATGTGTAAACAGTCAGTTCGTTATTCGCCTCGTGATTCGCCTCGCGATTCGCGAGTTCGCGTTGAGGGCGGTTTTTCGGACGCGAATCAAAGGACACGAATAGCGAACACGAACTGGCTGTTTACACTTTCGCCTGCCGGCAGTTGGCAGCTAGCGCCCGACCCAACAGGACGTATATGTACCCGTTGTATGACTTGTATGGAAACATACGAATTGAAACGTCTAAGTTAACATTTTTTGTGGGCAAATGTGTGTAGACCTAATTATATGTTAAAAAAGGCAATCAGACATCAAATAAGATGATATCTCTATATTTAATAAGTACTTATAGCATCAGTGATTTTAATCTTTATTATTTTTTTCTTTTAGATATATTACCTAATTGTTTTATACATTAAATGACCTTTTGATACATTTCTACATATAATTAGAGGACTCTCACAAAATTTGTATCCTACTAATATTATAAATGCGAAAGTGTGTTTGTATATTTGTTTGTTATCTCTTCACGCTTAAACTACTGAACCGATATAGAACAAATTTGGTATAGATATAATTTGAGACTCGGGGAAGGACGTAGTGTACTCTTTATCACGAAATTCCCACGGGGAGCGAAGCCCGCGGGTACAGCTAGTCTGCGTTTTATAACACGGATAAAGTCCACTAGTCTATACAGTATACACTACGAATAATAATTCTCATTATATAATAAGAGAATTATTATTCGTAGAGTATACATATAAAACCGGCCAAGTGCGAATCGAATTTGCGCACTAAGGGTTCCGTACAATTATCTATAAAAAATCGCGTTGTATGGGAGCCCCAAATAAGCTAAAAGCTTAAATATTTATTTTATTTTGTTTTTAGTATTTGTTGTTATAGCGGCAACAAAAAATACATAATTTGTGAAAATTTCAACTGTCTAGCTATCGCGGTTCTTGAGATACAGCCTGATGACAGACAGACGGACAGACAGCGAAGTCTTCGTAAAAGAGTCCCTTTTTTACCCTTTGGGTACGGAACCCTAAAAATGGCATCTTAGCAAAAGTTATTCAGACTGATGAGCATTTTCCGAAGTCATAAAGTCTACGCGAACGAAGTCGCGGGCTTCGGCTGGTTTTAAATAAACATCTCAATCTACCCACCACATACAGGTATATACCTAAGCGTAGGTAAATACCCGGGTAGAAGACATAATTGTAAATATAGCGTGCATGCCGCCATTATGTCCACGTCCTCCATATTCGTGTGCGAATCTCATAATGAATCAACACACGAATGTGTAAACAGCAGTTCGCGTCGGCATTCGTACACGAATAGTTCGTGGAATGTTTCGTCGAATGACGAGGCGAATAGCGAACACGCATGTGTAAATCCGGTATAACGATTATTCGAAATTCGCTTGAAGCGCGTATATGCGCATCGAATCTTTACAAACGCGCGTACAAAGGGGCGGTGGAGGGGCAGAGGAGAGGCGAGTCTCTCTCCATAAAATAATACGTGAGCCGTACGAAAGTGACGTCCTATTTCTATATTAAACTAAATTAGACTTAATCATCATACGTTAGTGCTCAATGTTGCTTGACACTGAAACTCGGATATGCAGTAACGTCTGTCTTACGTACGGCTTTTGGAGTAACCCCTCTGCTTGTGTGTGCTTAGGTTACATGGTTGCGTACGAATTTCGTTTAAAGCGCGTATTAGCGCATCATCTACGCGATTAAAATATGCCATGTGCCTAAGCCTTTATATTTATCAACTCTCGGTGAATAGGCGAAATGACTATGTCGATTTAGAATATTATTTTATTTATTTATTTAACTTTATTACATATAATCGTAAACCGCGGACTTAAAGTCGTAGGCATTTTCTACCAGTCTACTTAAAGGTGGTGTTGACATGCGAAGATTTCGAAAATATGTGTAAAATCTCTTATATTAAAAACTAAGAATGCTTACTTACTATTATAACACAATGCAAATCTACGTACATACCTATATGATTGGGTCAAAAATAATTGGTACTGTGCATTAAATAATGTCAATTTTCATTGATACTTTTTCAACGTGATTTTAGATTCACTAATGCAGAAAAACTGATATCAAGAGCGCTATTTGACTTCAAAAAAGCATGAAAATGTTTGTCTTGACGAAAAATTTCAGCATATTACCAATATCGATACAAACCATAGTAATAAAATACTACATACAAATACAGACTAAATGAGAATAAACATACAAAGTTCTAGATAAAAATTTTACATGTCCTACATAAATACAAATACAAGATTTACATAATTACACATACATATATTAAATATACGTATAAGGTCTAACAAAATATACTGAAACTATTTTAAGGGTAAATTCAGTCCGTGATACTAAACAACTTTCCCCAAGGAACATATGTGAAAATATGAAAAATATTTTTTGACTTTCCATACAAACTCGGATCAATTGATCGGTCAACTTGTATGATAGGCCAAAAATTACTTTTCATATTTCGATACGTGTTTCTTGGGAAAAGTTATTCAGTATAATGAACTGAATTCACCCTTAAAATAGTTTCAGTATATTTTGTTTCACCTTATATATAAATAGGTATTATAAATAGTATACATATAAATACTTTCCATCCGTCTGACAGTTTGTGCAGATAATGATCGCGTACGGCGTTTTTGAACGCGAGGGCGACTACAATATTTGCGAATATCTACTGGCATTCCAGAGCTATAGCAGTGAAAGAATGTCGGAAAACCCCACTCCGATAATTTGATATGGCCACAATTATTGGTCGAGCGAAGCTTTCAGTCATGGGTGCTGCCCAGAAAAGTAAATCTTAATCTTACTACTGTGTATCTTATATTGTAAGTATAGCTGTTGGTCATCCGAATGTATAAAATAAAATAAAATAATTACTATTTTTTTTCTTCATATTTTTCAGGTGGTCCAAGAAATTTTTACAAAATCGGTTCTGTAGTTTGGCTTTAAAAACGAGAATAGCAAGGAAAAATAGTCATAGTCATGTCGACTGATTGTTATAATCAGACTACAGGAGAGCAGTATTCCAACCACTGGGCAGCAGATCTCGAAGAAAAACTCCAAATACTTCAACTTCGTTTATTTTATACGAACCTTAAACACTTCACAATACTCTTTACACTATTTAAAATATTTTAATTAATTATTTTTTAATGGATCACCGCTTTTACTTTTGATGCTTACAATCCGACGACCCGCCAGAATGCCTCGTAAAAATCCTTTTCTTTTTTCAAGAACCACCAAGAAGTTCAAACTTATGGCGGGAAAATCCAGTTTTCTGATTGGCGGACAACATTGCGTAATACTCATGACGTCATTTTCCCGCCATAAATTTAACCAATCACATGGTGCTGCCATAGATTAATAACAAATGTAAATTGACCACAGACTAAAAGTAAAGGATTTCTTTTATTTTTTTTTAAATAAACGTAAAAATAATTGAAACCTAACATGATACTGGTATGAAAATCGGTATTTGTCTTGAAAAATGTAAATATTTAATGCGAAACCCAACGATTTAGACAAAAATTACGAAATGTATTTCTACGACGCAAACTTCTTGGGGCTTGGCCCTGTCATGTGCAAAAAAAGTCTAAATACTCAAAATACGTCTCTACTTTCGTGCTCAAAACCATAATGTAAGACAAAAAAATAAAATATACTGTGAAATTGTCAGATTTAAATACCTACATATTTCAATTCTCTTTTTTCTTAGCTTCAAACTGAGGCTTCAAAATGAAAATAGAGTAGGTATCTATAGTTTAATTTTCATAAAATTTGATTATCAATATCACCTCAAGAAAGTACGTTCTTTTATCTGAGATTTTTACTTTGAAAAAGTAAAAAAGAAACATCGAAATGTTGGGGACAGCAAGTGGTACCATGAGTGGTACCATGAGTGGCACCATGAGTGGCACCATGAGTGGCACCATGAGCAGCACCATAAGTAGAAAAGAAGAAGACGAACAAGAAGATAACACTTTGTACGACGAGGCCAAGATAGAGTGGATCAATTTGATATTCCTGCCTTTTAACCCTATTTTCAAGTTCGTAGTCTTGGTTTGCGCGCTCCATAAAGTGATGATGGTGAGGAATTAATGCACTCTTTTCTTAAGGGTCCTCCCCGCGCTAACGACCTTGAAAACAACATACATACATACATACTATCACGTCTTTATCCCTAATGGGTTAGACAGAGCATTTTGGGTCTTGAAAACAAAAAAAAATTAATTTCTCTTTCTGTAAGTGAGATTATCAGAAACCCTCGTACAACTTTTTAGCTAGTATCCTTAAGTTTCATTAGAACCTCGAAAATCATTGAAATAAAATACCCTGAATTTTCCTTTGCAAAAAATACTAAAAACGGCCATTTTTGACTCTTTTTGTAAAGGTTTCTAAACCGGATAGTATTTCAATGACTTTCGAGGTTCTAATGAAACTTCAGGATACTAGCTAAAAAGTTGTACGAGGGTTTCTAATAATCTCACTTACAGAAAGAGAAATTATTTTTTTTGTGTTTTAAAGGTCGCTAGCGCAAGGAGGAGCCTTAATATATTCCTAGTTCCATCTTTAGAAGCCGAGCTTTGGATCCCGGGCGCTCTTTACAACATTTCTTTGTCCAGAAATACTCGTAATATCCATATTTAACTGTCACCCAAGGATGCCGAAGAACGAGCGCGAACCTTTCTGCTTTCATTTGTCTGTCCGTCTGCCAAACTTTCATATCTATACGTCGCATTTCTCAACTGGTTGTAATAAAACTTGTAAGGTTATAAATAAAAAGTGCGCGGCGAACATTGAATAAGTTTAAAGCTATGAAAAGACATCGCGAGGTCTATAGCGTACAGATTCGAGATAATAACAATACTTTTTAATTGTTTTCAGGGACCACTGGATGCAATGTTTGGTCTATCTGATAATTGTGACGATTCCATGGATCACAACTTGAGTACTATGATATTTAAAAACATTTATAAGTACCCGGCCAATATCATATATTTTCTAGACACTTTTCTCCATATTGTCCACAGGTGAGTAACTTTTTTTTTGGAATGTGCAAATACCAATGCAAATACCCATAGTGTGTCAATTTCTATCGCATGGGATGGTTGGTTGGGACCCCTCACTCGCACATAAATATGCACTCGCAGCAACATTTCAATTTTCAAAATTCGACAACCGAATTTCGAATTTAGACCGGGACTGATTTTTCGCAGGCAACCCTATACCATCTGTTCATATTAAAATAATCTTTATTTTCATTTCATTTCAATTCAATAATCAGACCGGTGGAAAATGCTGAATCTATCGATTTACCTCTTTATACCTGGCAACCCGAGAGTTGTGACCGGAAAAGAACAGGCAACCTAACGTTTGCATATTCTATGGGCTTCACACTTTCGATTGGTATAGAATTTGTCTAAATATATTTATTAAAATATTAAATTAAACATAAATACGTTTCATCAAATAAACATCTCGGTGAAGGTCGTTGTATATCGGGATCTTAGACCATATTTCACCCATACTATCGATCGGCTTTTATGTTCTGCGCGGGAAATGAAGCTGGTATAATATACATTTTCTTTTCAATTTTTTTTTCTCCCATGTCCGCATGGACAAAAATTGCATTCGGTCGTTATAAACAATTTGAGTATAATTTTAACTATTTGACCTAGAGGTTTACTGTGATTTTTTTATGTTGCAATTGTTTTTGTATAGGTCCTGGATTGAAAAACTAAACTTATTATAGCGACCTTAGGAATACAAACGTGAAGTGCCTGTAAGAAGTGTGTTAATATTGCAAATACAACTACGCACGTATACCAGAACACATATTCCTAACTAACACGTATACAGAGACTTTTCCAACAATTGTACATAGGTAGTTAATTTTAGAATATAAGTTAATGTAATTTTAAATAAAATCATTCTATATTTTACCGGTAATTGTGGTTTAATGAACGTCATCATCGCCATGATTATAGCGATGATGACGTTCTTTATCCATCTCTAGTAATCAATGATCATTTAAACTTCTATATTTATCACATTGCCTAGACATGATTATTTTCATGTGGTTTTCGGGCAATCTGATAATACACAAGTACACTGCACGGAGAGATTCACCTACAGTTAATTTATCTAAGGTCTATCGACCAAGTGACGAGAGCGACCAATAGGGATGTGCACTGGGTTAGAAAATATATTGTTTTATTTAGTCCGATAACTAGATTATCCAAAAATAAAGGACCCATATTTTTTCGTTCAGAAAAGTAGTCAAAATTCACGGAGATACAGCGCTTTGAAGTTTCGGAGTGGGAGTGATTTACGTCACCGTTGGTTAAAAATCGTAGCCAATCATGACGTCACGCGAAATTTAAATGCGCTGTATCTTCGTAATTATTTGCTAATGAGAGAAAAGATAAAATACGTATACCATACTTTTTAATAATCTTTCTAATGAGCCAAAAAAAATTTGTTAGTCAACGTGCGTATTTGGCTACCCCGAATTATGTATTTTTTATTAGGTCATGTAGATGGGTTATGCGGCATCGTAACCTATAATAAATGACCTGGGTGGTATGCATGACTCTGGAAGAACACTGTTGGCGACTAGCGGATGCCCCATGGGCCACTCCCGCCATACAATAAACCATACCACCCACATGACCTATGTGTGGTCTACGTGACTCTGCAAGAACAAATCAGTCTGATTTTGGCAGTTATTCTGCCCCATAGATGATAATCATTTTTAGTTAGAGGGTTTATCACGCTGCCCTCTTATTCTGGGCATTTTACGAACTGCGCAGACAGTTAGAATCCTTATAACATCTCTAGTAACAAAGGCTTACTTTTTTTCAATAATT
Source organism: Acrobasis consociella (assembly GCA_963555685.1). Lineage (NCBI taxonomy): Eukaryota > Metazoa > Arthropoda > Insecta > Lepidoptera > Pyralidae > Acrobasis > Acrobasis consociella. The sequence continues at coordinate 6,403,316 of OY743118.1, forward strand.
TGAGTCTAGTCATGTTTTTTCCTTCTCTTTCACATAATTATTTATTTAGTTTCACCGGTTTTACCAGTATCGTTGTCTGTCGTTCTATCTCTAATTAAATCTTGCAAGTTAAATTTGACCCACTTCCAGATTTCCGATTGAGCTAAAATTTTGCACGGATACGTATATAATAATTACTTGGACGTGATCTGGTGATGGAGCTGGAGGATGGCCATCAGTGGCGGAGCCTTAGGGGCTTCTAACATATGCATTTATTATTAACAACAATTATAATCTACGTATATCGGCGCACTTACGTTTTTCATAAGCCGTAACCTAGCAGAATGCCTGGGCATACTAGGCCAGGCCATACAGTGTATTTTAATAATCAGAGATAATCATAGTTTTATAGCTGTATTAGCCCAAATTCTTACCCAACGCCACTGATGGCCATATATGTGGCGGATAGGAACTCTGTAATAAAATTGGCCAAGTGCGTGTCAGGCCACGCGCAGTGTAGGGTTCCGTAGTTGCCAATGCCAACTTTGAGTTCATGCCACTAAAACGTCTAAGTATCTATTGAATTTGTACGAAATTTTCCTTTTCGAGTACATTTTATAAGTTGATCGCCTATTACTTTTTAATTTGTTAACCCTACTTAGCTCTGATAGTTTTCCTATAAACTACATTAAATATACTATAACTGTGATTTTTTTCACGTGTCCATATATAACCGTTTAGCAGATAGACGGGGGGGGGGGGGGGGGGGGGGGGCACGTGACTTTAACAAAAAAATTCACTTTAAACCTAAATATTTCAGACACGGATCCCTAAATCGAAAAATGGTGTTCCCAAGCTCACAATATTTTTGGAAGACCTATTTAACGATTCAACGATTCCCCACACAATGTATTTGTAAAGAAAAGAAATAATGACTTCCTCTTTACTTGTATGGCAAAAAAATTTGTTTCCATATTTTATTTCACGACTTTTTCGACATGACTGATATACATATCCATGCCAAATTACAGCTTTCTAGTACTAATAGTTTCTGAGTTGGACCGCGGACGGACAGACAAACAGACAAACAGACAGACAGACATGGTGAAACTATAAGGGTTCCTTGTTTACTACGGAACCCTAAAAACGGAGTTAGGGCTGGTTTGATTCGTCTTGAGGAGAGTCTTTAGTTAAAAGCTTGTTTTAAAAAATATGTTTTAAAAAATTACTTGTTTCATTATTATAGACAAGTTACTGATAAAGCAGTCAGAAGGGAACACCTACCGAAATCTGCTCTTCTCATCATATTGGACATTTTGGCGCTGATTCCTTTTTACGACCTAATGGCAGACGAAACATGTTCGATACGTTTGTGGCCGAATATTCTCTGTTTTGTTGAATTTTTTGTGTAAGTAATAGCTATTAGACTGTTTTATATAAGCAAATACACATTCTTAGATCTGAAGACGTCTTCTTTTTGTCAAGTATGTTACTAATAGTGGTGTCGGATTTTTTGAGCTTCTTCAATCTAATACAAATCAAATAGCATGAAAATAAAAATTTAAAAAAAAATAGCTTAAAAAACGCGTGGAACGAAGTTACAAAAATTGAAACCCCTAAGCGTATAATATATTACAAAAGTAACTTCGTTCCAACCAAGTGTTCCACGATACTCACGCATTTTTTAACCGACTTCATAAAAGGAGGAGGTTATCAATTCGATTGTATGTTTTTTTTTTTGTATGTATGTTATATATTTTCGTCAACCGTGGACCGATTTAGATGATTCTTTTTTTATTTGAAAGCCCTTACTCCCAAGTTGGTCCCATATTAATTTGGTGAAGATGTGAAGAACTTCGGAGATATGGAGAAAACTCCTGAAATAAATTGAAGTCGGTTGTTTTTTTTTTGTTAAAAATTTAATTTTTTCTAATTACATAATGATGTATAGCGACGCTTTAATTTTTTTCAGCGTGTACAGAATAGTTCAATACTTCGAGTTACTAAGTACACATACTTTTTGGAAACAATACGTCGGTTTTACGATCCTCATGTTAACTATCCTCAACGCTGTCACATGCATAGTATTGTTATGGACTTACCACGGTCTTTGTGACCAGTGTATTACCAAGACAAGGCACAGTGATAAATTACCAGTGTACTATGATTGGAGAATGTTCTATGATTGGACGGTAAGTATTAGAAGTTTTATGCGCGTCAACATCATATTGTTTGCATATAATTCGAGTACTACACATCAATACAATTCAAGTTGCATTTACCGATGTCACAGAATAAGTACTAGTACCTACTCACGTACATAAGTCTTACTCAGCAAAAGAATTTAAAGAAATATTTACTCAATGTCATTAGCGATATGGTTTTATGTAGCGCGCGTCAGAACTCGATACCTCTTCGTTTAGATTCCTAGTGCATTGCAAGCCAATTTCATTCTTATAACTCTAGACATACGATTCATGTCACTGAATTTGCCGCCGTTTGAGTGGTCGCTGCGCGCATAGTAATAATGTAGCTAAAGGGATAGGAGAGTGACACAGGCCTGCCGAAGTTCGCATGCACACGCTTCGTATACGTCACGCGTAGAGGTGTTATAGATTAGGAGGTCACGACAAATTTGGTAACGATAAGGGATATGGCTGACTCTGGTTTTCTAGAATAAAGAGCACCTCTCTGATGCTAAATATGTTGGTCTGCCTGCGTGGAGTGGTTGCGTTACTTAGATATGGCGCCTGAAGAGTTGGTTATCGTGACCAAAAAAAAAAAGATAAGGGATATGGCTGACTCTGGTTTCACAGGATTAAGAGCATCTCTCTGATGCCAAATATGTCGGTCTGCCTGCGTGAAGTGGTTGCGTTACTTAGATATGGCGCCTGAAAAGTTGGTTATCGTGACAAAAAAAAAATGATAAGGTAAATGGCTCACTCTTGTTTCACAGGATGAAGAGCACCTCTCTGATGCTAAATATGTCGGTCTGCCTGCGTGATGTGGTTGCGTTACTAAGATATGGCGCCTGAAAAGTTGGTTAGCGTGACCAATAAATGATAAGGTAAATGGCTGATTCTGGTTTCACAGGATGAAGAGCACCTCTCTGATGCTAAATATGCCAGTCTGCCTGCGTGAAGTGGTTGCATTACTAAGATATGTCGCTTGAAAGTTGGTTATAGTGAACAAAAAAAAAAAGAAGTAAATAGCTGACTCTAGTGTCACAGAACAAAGAGTACCTCTCTGATACAAAACCTGACGGTCTGCCAGCGTGAAATGGTTGTGTTATGAAACTTAGATATGATGCCTAAAAATTCGGTTATCTAAATTATCTAAAAACTTTCTAAATTAAATACTCTTTTAAAAAGTTTACAAAACTGTTATTAGTTGTGAACTGCGGCATGTATATATAATATCGGATACTAACGATAGATGTATTTTGCTCGATATGCAGCCGTTCAGAGTTAGTCATTTACCTTATAATTTTACTTTTGATCACGATAACATATTTTTCAGGCGCCAGACCCGTATCTAAGTAATACTAGCACTTCACGTAGGCAGACCGACAAAACAAACAAGACTTCACCGACAAATTTTGTATCAGAGAGGTACTCTTTGTTCTGTTATACTAGAGTCAGCTATTTACGTTATTATTATTATTTTTGTTCACGATAACCAACTTTTCAAGCGACATATCTAAGTAACGCAACTATTTCACGCAGGCAGACCAACATATATAGTATCAGAGTGGTGCTCTTCATCCTGTGAAACCTGAATCAGCCATTTACCTTATAATTTTCTTTTTTTGTCAAGGTAACTACCTTTTCAGGCGCCCTATCTAAGTAACGCAATCACTTCGCGCAGGCAGATTGACATATATTTAGCATCAGAGCGGTGCTCTGCATTCTGTAAAACCAGAGTCAGCCATTTGCATTACCATTTTTTTGGTCTCAATAATCAACATTTTAGGCATCATATCTAAGTTACGTAACCATTTCACGTAAGCAAACTGACATATTTAGCATCACAGAGGTGCTTTTCATCCTGTGAAACTAAAGTTAGTCAATTACGGTCTAATTTTTTTATTCACGATAACCAACTTTTCAAGCGACATATCTAAGTTACGCAACCACTTCACGTAGGCAGACCAACATATTTAGCATCAGAGAGGTGCTCTTCATCTTGTGAAACAAGAGTCAGCCATTTAGCTTATCATTTTTTTTGGTCACGATAACCAACTTTTCAGGCGCCATATCCAAGTAACGCAACCACTTCACGCAGGCAGACCGACATATTTGGCATCAGAGAGATGCTCTTAATCCTGTGAAACCAGAGTCAGCCATATCCCTTATCATTTTTTTTTGGTCACGAAAGCCAACTATTCAGGTGCCATATCTAAGTAACGCAACCACTCCACGCAGGCAGACCAACATATTTAGCATCAGAGAGGTGATCTTTATTCTATAAAACCAGAGTCAGCCATATCCCTTATCGTTACCAAATTTGTCGTGACCTCCCGTTCTATTACGAATATATCGTAACCGTTACATGATATTAGAGATAATATCATAATACAAATATATTAGGTTCTTTGGTATCGGAGTAATTGGTTACCCGATAACAGTTAAATTATCAGGCACCTCAAACGGTTATCTGCCTCGCGCTAGACGTTCCTAGATATAAAGTTACCATTATATGGACCGATACCGATATCACTGCATATTTGATATTTGGAACGCACTTTTTGGACGGACGAACGGATCGGACGGAATTAAAGAGAATAAAACAAAAACGCTAATTATTGATTTGCAAATAAGTTGACTATATTTTTAAATACACCAATGTAGAATACTTCTTTTTATAAATGTTTGTCTGTGTATATGCATTAAAATTAATAGGTAGGCATGCATTAAAACTATTCTTACTTATGGGGTAAATAAAATGATAACGCTCTTTTTGCAATTTATATATTCTATTTTGAGTATGGAAAATATAAATCAACAAAGTAATTATAAAAAAATATGCAATCTTTTTCAGTCATTCGTTTATATTACTCGTAAAAAATATATTAATCAGTTGTCCGGCCTAACAAGAGCGAGGCGAACTCGTATCGTATTCGGAAGTTCTTAACCAAGCCTATCAAAGCGATCCGTGGCAGTGGCAGCAATACGCTACATATAGCCCGTAAGCCCGCCCGTTCTTGACAGGTTCTGGGTAACCGTTACCGGAACGTGATACCGACAAACCGATATATTCAATAACATGAATACATATATTTGACCCTAATATAACACCTCTAGTCAGGCGTATGCCACGCGCTCGCCTCGCTCCCGCCTCGCGCAATCCCGCCCTCACCCCGCATACTCTTTGCGCCCGCACTTTGGCAAATGTCGTAATAATGTTCAGTAGTTACATACTATGTGATTTGAATTACTTTGTGTGATTCCGCCACCAGTTAGTTCATGCAAACTATTGCCGGTTGGCGCTCACCTACTACTGTTGGTCCCAGTTTTATTACTAACGGGAATAAATTCTTTAATGTGTTTAGAAAGAGGTATCAAACACGTAATGTTTTCGATTTTTAAATAATTATTTAATACCTTAAAACTTATTAAAATTTGAAGTTACAAATAAGTGAAAGTACCAAGTTTGAATGAGTGCAGTAATTCTATGTAATCAATGTATGGGAAACACAAACACATTAATAAAGTTTTGAAACTTGTGTGACATTATACCTTTGGGTGTGGTGTTCAAAGCTCACCACTCTCCCTCCCCTCCACCTGACGCTTCACCCCCCTTTACTGTGAAATGTGTCCCTTTTACCGGCTTTTTCACTTTTTCTCGAAAACTATTATAGATATGAAAAAGGTGTAAAGGGCAAAAATATTCCTTATTAAATACTTAACAAAACAGATTCTACAATTTTTTTCATAAACTTGACGGTATTCAAGTTTTAGCTTGTTAGATTTTGGGAAAATTTGACTATAACCAAATATTCCATTACCAGCTCATTTTTTATTTATATATCCCATGACTAGATTATAACTGTAAAAAAACAATAACTTGTTGGTTAAATACTCAAAACTATGATGAAATCGAATTGTTCGTCCACCCGCCCAAAAAAAGTACTTGAATACATTCATATATCACTCATATATTCTTACATCCACACACTTAGTCCAAACACACACTTTGCATGACGCATTTGTTCAATTTTTTTGTATTAATCTATATTTTATTTCGTCATAAATTTATATTTAATTTAATTTAATTACTTACATTAATTTATAAAGTCAAATATGGAAGAGTGGAAAGTCCAAACACAAGTGTAATTTTTAATACCTTTGAACGAGCATTTCTTGTATATTTATTTATTTATCATCATCATCATCTTCCTCGCCTTATCCCTATTTGGGGTCGGCTCTATATGTCAACTCCCTCCACAGTTATTTATATGTTTATATATTTATAAATTTCTGTGATCTCGAAAACGGCTCTAACGATTTCGCTGAAAATTGGTATATGGGGGTTTTCGGGGGTAAACAATCGATCTAGATTAGTCTTATGTTCGGGAAAACGCGTGTTTTCGAATTTTTAATGCGTTTTTCTTTCCACGCAGAATATGGTCGCTAATATCTTCGCACTGGCCGCCATCCGTTTAGCTCAGCGGTTAAGGATGCCGACCGCTAGAAAGTGTTACGGGTTCGAATCCCACTCTGTGACATACTTTTTATGTTCAAGTTTATATATAATTTTTTATATTGTATTGTTTTAAGACAAGTTTAAAAAAGTTAATGTAGATTATCATCTAAACACCACTGTTCAACATAGGTCTCAAAAATGAAAAAAAGAAACATTTATCGACGTTACCATAATATGCAATAGGTTACAAAACAAACCATAGCGAGTTTTAATTCGCTTTTACCGCCATCTAGCGGAGGCGATGTTAATGATATTAATATAGGGGGCGCTGGTTTATATTTATTTATTTATATATGGCGGTTAGACAACCATCATATCACAATAAATAGTAATAACCGAGCAAAGCTCGGTCGCCCAGGTACTATACACTTAAAGGAGGTTCCAGACACATGTTGTAACCTTTGTAAGTTATTGAATAAATATTTTTTTTTTAGTAAGTCATCTAACATTAACTGATCGTCAAATTTGTCTAATATTATCATGAAGTAGTATATTAAAGCTATGTTTGTGTCTGTGTTACTTTCGACCTAAGCTCTCGAAGTTGTTAAATCTGTGTCTGAGTTAGTAAATTACATGGCAATTTGTAAAACAGAAAGACATGTAATAATAATTGTTGATCTTTACTTGACGCTCTCTTTAAAATATTTAGTTGGCGTTGTAAATAAGCGGCGAAGTGCGAGTCGGACTCGCCCATGAAGGGTTCCGTAGTAGAAAATAACATAATATAAAAATCTTGTAGTATGTTTTTTAAAATTTTTATATTTGAGTTGATTGAATGAAAGGTGAATTGCCGTTTATGATTTATGACGTTTTAAAAAAAAACTTCTTACTAGATCTCGTTCAAACCAATTTTTGTTGGTAGTTTTAATGGTAATAAACATCATATATTTTTTTTAGTTTTTTCATTCTCTTATTTTAGAAGTTACGGGAGGGGGAGGGGACACACACACTTTTTTCCACTTTGGAAGTGTCTCTCGTGCAAAGTATTCGGTTTAGAAAAAAATTATATAAGAAACCTCAATATCATTTTTGAATACCTATCCATAGATACCCCACACGTAAGGGTTTGATGAAAACAAATTTTTGAGTTTCAGTTCTAAGTATGGGGAACCCCCAAAATTTATTGTGTTTTTTCTATTTTTGTGTCTAAACCTTAATGCGGTTCACATTTATCTACTTACCAAATTTCAATAGTATAGGTCTTATGGTTTCGGAAAAAAGTGGCTGTGACATACGGACAGACAGACAGACAGACATGACGAATCCATAACCCTTCAAACGTCGTCATAGCAGACACAATAGTAAAACAATACATCAGACGCCCGCTTCGGGCGTCCGACATTTAAAGGGTTCCGTTTTTGCTATTTGGCTACGGAACCCTAAAAAGGCGAATTAAGATATTAGAGGCTAAAGCATTTTCCCGTTGCTTAGTTATAAAAAAGAAGGTTGATCACGGAGCCAAATAAAAATTTAGTGGCTGGATTTTTTATTTCTCACAAAAAAAACACGGCCTTAGTAATATACAGGGTGCAATTAAAATCATTAGCATTAGTTTAACTTATACGAGTATTATCATACTCACATAGGATATTTTGTACGGTAACGATACTAACTATACTGCAATTAAAAAGTAAGAAAAATGTCCAAAGTATCAAAGTGCGTGCGTACTGATACCTACGAGCCGCAAGGTCGGAGACCTCGGACGGATACAGCTAAGCGGCGCGACCGGCCGGCATGCAAAAGTAGACTTTAATTTACGTAAATCGCTAGAGGGCGCCACTCAACGTAAACATACATCTTAAAGCTCCTGTGTAGATTGATTCTTAAATATTGATTATTTAAAAAATTGTAAAATATAAAAAAGTGAAGTAAAAACTATTAAGAGTGTAATAGTTTGAGTGTATTCGGCCAGACATTGAACTAAAGATATGTAACAGTATATATAATTATTTACTAACTAGTGCAGTTGAAAAATATTTTAGTGACTGTGAATTAACTCGGACTGATCTGCGATATTAGCCGTCTTATCTGGACTGGACTTCATAAAAACTGTATCAGCAAGCGAAGACTTACCCCTAGTGTTCTTTGAATATCTATTTATTGTTATTGACAATATTGAATTTTTATCAATAGTGCTTTGTCACTCTTTTTGCAATTATTGACGCAATTAGCGACATCTATTATCAATATCATATGCCAATACTACTACCTAACGGCGTTGTAAGCATTATTTCTTTAAGCAACATTATCGATTTCCTGCTTTCATTGTGATATATTTTTTAATGTGTTATCGAGTAATTACGATATTATTTGTCTCACGGAAACTAACTTCAATAGTATTGTTCTTGATTCTGAATTATTTCATTAGCGATATAATGTTTATCGAAGGGATCGCTCGAGCACTTCTATAAGCAAAGAAGAAGGTGGAGGTATAATTATAGCTATAAAGAAAAATATTGAGGTGGTTCGGCAGTCTTCGTGGGACAGTAATGTCGAGGACTTGTGGTTGACTATCTTGCCTCGAAATCAAAATGATAGGAAAATAAATATTTGTTTGTGCTATTTGCCTCCTGACTTATTCCGCCATTTGCAGCAATATTTTTTTGATAATTTATGTCAAGTTGTTCTAAGTGCCAAGGTTCAGGAGGAATTTCTTTGTATTGGCGACTTTAATGTCCCCGAACTATCCTGGACGAGAGCGATTGAATCATCGCATATGATAAGCAGTCAATCTCAGAACTGGAAGCCCTTGTTATTACTTGACTCGATGTCTGTCTGTCAATTCAGACAATTCAATAACATTGCCAATTCTAGTAATCGATTTCTGGATCTCGTCTTGTCTACTTTTGATATTCAAGTGTGTGGCGCTGATCCTCTCAGCCGATTAGATAATCATCACCCCACAATCGCAATCATTGTGGATGTCGATTGTAATATTGGTGTAGCTACTAGATTTTTGAGACCACGTCATCGCAAACGTTATAATTTTCATAAATGCAACTATGACAAGATTCGATCGGAGCTATCCTCAGTTGATTAGAATTCCATCCTTCCATCTTCTGATATTGACATTAGTTTTGATATTTTTTATAAAAGAGTTAATGACATAATCAGCAAATATACTCCCCTTTCAAAAAAAAGAGACACCATTTATCCTATATGGTTTAGTCCTGTATTGAAACGTATTAAAATGAAAACCAAGTACATAAATTATACAAAATATTCGGCAACCCTATTGATTACGACGAGTTCTCTCATTATAGAGCCATATGTAAACAGTTACCAAAAGTTTATAGATTCAGTGGAGGACTCTGTAGGAAATGACATTAAGACTTTTTGGAGGTTTGTCAATACCAAGAAAGGTGTGAATTCCATCCCTCTGACAATCAAATATCGCGACACTACTGCATCTGACCCGTCCCAAATATGTGAGATGTTTTCGGAATATTTTAGCTTGGTATATGAAAATGGTACGCAAGGGAGTAACTTTAACTTCAGGGACAGGAACTGTAACACATTAAGCTCTATAGAGATAACAAAAGAAATGATATATAATTAGCTTAAAGTATTAGACATTAATAAAGGTCCCGGACCTGACAATATCCCGGCCATTTTCATCAAAAACTATGCAAAGGAGTTGTGTGAGCCCTTACATATTTTATTCGTTAGATCAATTCAAACTGGTATATTTCCTACACTATGGAAAGTAGCACATGTTATTCTGGTCTACAAACCAGGAGATAAGACCCAATGTTAAAATTACAGGCCAATTAGTATTCTATCTTGTTTCGCTAAGATATTCGAAAGTATTGTGTACGACGTTCTAAATCGCTACATAAAGCCTTACTTACATCCACAACAACATGGTTTTGTTACTGGTAAGTCGTCTACTATGTCAAACCTACTTAAATACAAAAATTATCTTTGTAATGTTTTTACAAACAACTTACAGGTTGACTCTATAATATACTGCTTACTCAAAAGCATTTGACAAAGTGAATTAAATAATACTCTGTAACAAAATGGCCAGATATGGCATTCACGGAAACTTGTTACGACGGATACAATCCTACTTGAGTCGTAGAAGTCAACTTGTGGCATTAAGAGGCCATATCTCAGCACCGGTTACTGTTACATCGGGAGTACCGCAGGGAAGTCATCTAGGCTCCTTATTATTCGTTATTTACATAAACGATCTAATTGAGAATCTTTCTTGCCCTTGTCTTCTCTATGCTGATGACGTAAAAATGTATTCCACCATCAAGGATACCTTTGATGCTGCTAGGCTTCAAACTGATTTAGCAAGGCTATCGAACTGGTGCTATAAAAACTGCATGCAATTAATTGTGGACAAATGTTTTACTATAACTTTTACTAGAAAATAAAATATTGTTACTTAAAACTTCACTTTAGATGGTAAAACACTAGATCGCAAACAAGTAGCTAAGGATCTTGGAGTTTTGTTTGATAGTAAGTTAAGCTTCCATGAGCATTACGACTATATTATTGAGCGATGTTCAAATTTACTTAATTTCATCTGCAGGATAACTAAGGACTTTAAAAAGACCGATAGTTTTCTTTACCTATTTTTTTCACAGATACGCAGCATACTTGAATACAATTTAGCTATCTGGTCTCCTTTCTATAACGTATACTTTAATAGAATTGAAGCAATTCAGAAAAGGTACTTAAAAGTTCTTAGTTGGCATGGGTCGTGGCATGGGTCGAACGCTAAGCTCCTACACAGAGCGTCTGGAAAATTTTAATGTAACCCCTCTTAATATACGTCGAGACTACATCAATCTGGTACTTCTTTACAAAATTATTCACTGCGTCCTAGAATCTCCTTCCCTTTTTTCTGCAATTAACTTTAATACCCGGTTTAAATCCAGAAATCGTAATTATAATGCATTTAGTCTTCAGATTTATTCCAAAAATACCTTAAATTACAATCCCATCGCTGGAATGTGTCGCCAATATAATGAAATCCTGGTCACTAATAGAGACATTGACATTTACCACTTCTCATTACACAAATTCCGGCAGCAGGTATTTATTTACTTAACTAGATAACGTAATCAATTAATGTTTTTATTTAGATATTTAATTTTTTATTTTATTTTATTTTTTTATTCTTATTTGTAAGCGCTTCGCTATCTTTTCTAGTTTTTCATATTTTAATAATATTAAGAAAATTGTGTCGAACTCTAGCGCAAAAACTTGTCATTAAAATTGTGTTTAGACTTGTTATGCATACATATGTAAGGTAAACAATCTAGATCAACACCTTAAACTTATATTGTACCTACATAAGAATATGATTGTTATCTGTTTTGGTGCTAAATAAAGATAAAAAAAAAGAAAAAATAAGGTTTAAAGTCAAGTGGGGACGGGTCGTGTCACACGAACGCTTGAAGATAGTAGGTATGTTCGAAGTAGGAACTACGACGCGACTAAATTGATACTATTATTTATAATTAATTTATTTTTCGTGAGTTTAATGACGATTTGTTTTTTAAAATATAATTGCAGTAAGGGTATCAATCAAAGAGTCTAACGCATTTTTAGAGATTTTCTTTAATATGAAAATGATGACTTATGATTGAAGTTTTATTAGTCTCAAAAATTACTTTGTATCATAGTTATAGTAGATATATAGAAAATTGCCAACGAATTCAATTCCACCCTGTATATATCACGATGTTTAAAGAAAAACTATCACAGCTAAGTAGGGGTTACGAATTAAAAAGTTATAGGCGACATACTTTAAAAAAATGTACTCTGAAAAAGAAAATTTCATACAAATTCAATAGAAACAAACTCTCAAAGTAGGCATTCGCATCTACGGAACCCAATTATTTTAATTTATTATGCTTTTACTGTATATTGACCTAAATAATATTCCGATTCCAATCAGACATTCAATATATTCGAAAATTATACCAAATGTAGCTTAGTACCTAAACACCCCCTCCGCGCACCTTCATGAACAGATATCACAATAAAAACTAAAAAAAATACAGAAGGCCGCCTTACTGCTAAGCAATTTCTTCTAGGCGTCGCTTATATACAGAAAAATGGGATGGGAAATTAGGTACCTAGTATTAATTATGACGTCATGTGTAACACGTTGGGGGAAATGAAGTTCTTAAATAAAAAAACTGCTGACGCAGTCGAGTAAAAAGGACGTACATTCAAAGTCAAAGTCATTTTTTTTTAATTCAATGTAGGATAAATGGTACTCCATTTCGCTAAAATTTTATGTCGAATGTTAAAATCCATAACAAGTTTGCTATAATCTTCAGAATCCATAATGTTCAAATATCCGTAAATTTGACTTACCTAATTATCTTGAATCATAACATCTTTGTTCCATAATATGAATTGCTATAAAAATTTAAATTTCTAATTTTGGATGCTATAAAGTCACATGTCCTAGGTGTTGTGTTCTATAATGTCCGAACCGAATGTTAATTTGTAATAAGAATATTAGCTTAAAACACTAGGTTAAAATTAGGTGTTTAGGTTAGGTTCGTTAGGTGTCCTGTGACCAAGATACAAGCGAGCGAGCGACTTAAGCTTAGGGCGAAAGTACAAACACAGACAAACCACTTTACCGTGGAGTGTAGGTTAGGTTCTTAAGGTTTACTTTCACCAAGACACGAGCGAGCGACTCAAGCTTAGGGCGAAAGTAACACAGACACAAAAACCACTTTGCCGTGGAGTGTAGGTTAGGTTCGTTAGGTTTCCTGTGACCAAAATATGAGCGAGCAAGCGAAGCGAGCGAGCGACTCAAGCTTAGGGCGAAAGTAACAAAGACACAAAAACCACTTTACCGTGGAGTATAGGTTAGGTTCTTAAGGTTTACTTTAACCAAGACACGAGCGAGCGACTCAAGCTTAGGGCGAAAGTAACACAGACACAGAAAACCACTTTGCCGTAGAGTGTAGATTAGGTTCGTTAGGTTTCCTGTATTAAAGCAAAGGAATTTTTTTTTTTTTTTTCATAATTACCTATCGTATGTTAGGAAACGTGATAATTATGGGAAAAAAGAATGAACATTTTAAATAATATGAATCATAATATTTATAGTAAAAAAGCTATAGCACGTTGTATTTCGGGATTACAATTTTCAGGCACGTGGTATTTTGCGATATTATGTTTGGGCTAAGCATGGAAAAAAATATTATGAGATCTTAAATTATGGATAAATAATTTATAAGACAAAGTAGAGAACCAGGATAAATTCAAGGTTTCGGAACGGCCACTGCTGGGAAGATTACGCCGAAAGAAACCCAGTTCAGTATTGGTCCTAACCCAGCCTGACGGGATGTTACAATTACAATACAGATTTACACTTAAGCTATAAATTTAAACTAGTAGTTCGCCACGAAATTAGACCTCGCGAATATTATTCCAAAGGATGTGCCTCCGCTGCCGGCGCTGATCGCCGAATTGGCTGCCGGCGCCGGTATAACAGATCTGTGTCTGTAGTAAGATATGCATTTTTAAGAAAGTTGTTCAGTAACCCGGACTGAATTCACCTTTAAATAGTTTCAGTATATTTTGTAAGAAGATTTGTATTTTATATCCGTCACGGCTCAGTCAGCTAGACTTCGCTAGTTATCCTAAACCTGTTCAAGTATAACGTATAAAAAAGTTGTTCAGACAAAAAGTTGTTCAAATAAAAAAATTGCGTTTTTATAATGGCAACAAAAAAGTTTAATGACATTTTTGAAAAAATTTGGAAATGGCGGTTATAAGACACTTTTAAAATTTTAAACCCCCATATTTCCGCCATTTTAAAATTTTTCGAAAAACTGGCTCGACAAAAAAATTATATTTAGTTGGTGAATCTGCTTTCAAAATTTCATGAGAATCGGTTAAGAAATGCGACCTGTAGGCGAGAACAGACAGACAGAAGAATTTTTGGCTAATCGCTTCGCTTGCTTCGCTCGCTCGGTCAATTATACAATTATAATTTACAGTAAACTCATTCCAAGATTTTTCTCAGATGATGATAAATAGTAATTTACATGATAATACGCATTTTTTTATAAATGTATTTTAACGACTGTCTTAAACTTAGATAATGGTAATGGAACTATATTATCTGGATTGGATAGAGGAAGATTTAATTATAGAGGCGCAAGCCGAGACCCACAAAAGATTATTTGTTTTCTCTAACCGCAAAGCTGAGATAGCTAATTTATTTTTATTTTCGTGTTAATACTATGAATATCACAATTTCTCTTAATGAGTGTATATTCTGACGCACGTACATAATGTTCGCATAGATGAATGCCTATCGTGCCATACAAATTGTGTTTTGTAAAATAAAGATTAAAAAAATAAAATGAATTGCGAAGGGAGGGTCAAAATTTTTATGTCTTTAAATAGTTCCCTTAAAGACTCTCTAGCACCTAATTTATATATAAATCTGATAGTGCGTTTTTCTTCGTGTTTATGTCTGCAGCGTAACCCCATAGCAATATTCCATAGGACATAACACTGTGGAAGTAACCAAAATATACCAAACGCGCTGTATCAACTTCGAGTCATTTGCCTCATTCTTCTAACCACGTAGGCCGCAGAGCTAAGTTTTCCAGCTAATTTTTGAATATGGGCACCCCATTGCAACCCTGAATCAAGCGTTATTCCCAGAAATGTTGTGTTATCAACCATATCAACTGCTTTCTCATTAATAAATAATCGTGTTGGAACTTTTGTAACATTTGGTAAGCAGAACTTTACACATTTAGTTTTTTTTTTGCATTTAATACTAAAGTACCTGGGCGACCGAGCTTTGCTCGGTTACATCTCAAACATTAACTATTTTTTTAAAACTTGTCTAAAACAATGCAACAAAAAATTATATATAAACTTAAACATAAAATAAAAAAAAAAGTAAGTCACCGAGTGGGATTCGAACCTGTAACACTTTTTCTAGCAGTCGGTATCCTTAACAACTGAGCTAAAATAAAGGCGGTCGGCGCGACGAAATTAGCGACCATATTCTGCGTGGAAAGAAAAACGCATGAAAACTCGAAAACACGCGTTTTCCCAAACATAAAACTAATCGATTATTTATCCCCGAAATCTTTATCCCCATATACAAATTTTCTGCGAAATCGTTAGAGCCGTTTTCGAGATCACAGAAATTTATAAATATATATATATATATACATACATACAAGAATTGCTCGTTTAAAGGTATAAGATTATTTGCCGTAAACCAATCCAACATTCGCGAAAATATATTATTAATTACATCAGAGGTGTCAGTTTTCCTGTCTACGTTGAAAATAAGGGAAGTATCATCAGCAAAAAGTACAGACTTACAATCTTTTACATATGGTAAATCATTGATATACATCAGGAATAACAAAGGACCCAAGATAGAACACTGGGGCAAACCCATCATTACGGTTGATCCTTCAGATTTTACTTGATTTACACTAACTTTTTGGATTCAGCTACTCAAATACGATTTAATTAATTCAAGAGCTTTTCCTTTTATTCCGTAGTGCTCAGTTTGGATAGAAGGGTTTTGTGGTCTACACAAACAAAAGCTTTGGAGAGGTCACAAAAGACACCAATTGCTTTCTGACAACACTTCCAAGCATCATAGATGTTATGTTAAAGTGCAACACCTGCATCTGTTGTTGATCGACCATACTGATCACCATGAGACAGACTATTTTTGTTAAAAAAATCTAATCACTGGTTAAAAATTATTTTTTCGAATATTTTGCTCAGTGCTGGCAGAATAGAAATGGGACGGTAATTTGTTGGATCATTTTTGTCACCATTCTTAAATAGAGGAATAACTTTACTTAACTTCATCATGTCAGGAAAAGATTCCGCGTCTACACATTTATTAAATATAGAAGCTAAGTAAGCCGCAATTACATCTATATCTATCTATCTATACATATAATAAAACAGTAAAAAAAGTGTGTCTGTACATTAAATATATTTCCAAAAAAAATATTGGGGGCGATGGAGACATAGTAATAGAGTAAGAATTTTAAAAAAAATGTCTGTCTGTTTGTCTGTTTGTCTGTATGTCTGTTTGTCTGTTTGTCTGTTTGTCTGTTTGTACACGCTAATCTCCGGAAATACTAGACGGATTCGAATGCAACTTTTTTTGTTATATAGCTATTAAGCCTGGGCAACATATAGGGTATAAATGATTTTGGAACATGAAACGCCTGATGCAGAACCATAATGGTCCAGCTAAACTATAAGAGATATAAAAATGTCGCCTTAGTAAAAGTTGTTCAGCCTGATGAGCATTTTCCAGAGACATAAAGTGCACGCGAATGAAGTCGCGGGCTTCAGCTAGTCTATATTATTACTTAAAACGGATACTGAAATATCCCACAAATCACAAGTGCTTTTATTATTCAACCTTTTAAAAGTATCAACGATAGAAATATCATTATCAGGTGTGACGTATTTGCATATTAACCTATCTTTACATTTAGGTATACAATTGGTTAATAGCTCTTTTGATTTCCTAGATGAGGACATTAGTGGGGCAGTTGTATTTAGGCGAATGTTTATGAAAAAGATTTCAAAGTATTGGGCAACATATTTACTAGTGTCTAGAACCTTATTGTTAATTTTTAACTCAATTTTATTATCACATTGCTTGTTTTTCACAGTTTCAGTGTTAATAATATTCCGGTTGTCTTTTTTTTATGTTTAGAATGTAGAATAATTTTCCTGGTGTATAATGATTTTGCGCACAAGCATACTTTTTTTAAAAGCTTTGAGTAAGTTCTAACGTAAACAATGAAATCAGGTGTTTGGTTATAAGCTTTCATAGCTAATAATTCATATAGCCTTTTAATACCTACTTATATAAATTCCTGTGGTAGCCCATTCGCTAAACTTTTTGTGATTACGTTTCTTTCCCTTTCTAAGTGGGAAATTATATTTGAATTCCGATTCTATCACACCAAACATTTCATTACATAAAATATCCGGATCAACCCGAGTTTCTTCTATTAAAGGTATTTTTTTATTATTCTTTTTATTATTTATTATAACATGTCTAAAGCTAATTAGTATGACATTAACCCTGAAATTAACTTTTTTCCAGATTCAAACCGAGTATTCTCAAAATTTTCTTGTGTACTTCTATTTGTTTCAACAAATGATGACGTATGCTACAGGATTTTATTTTAATATGCCAATGCCAAGTACAATGGCTGAACATTTTCTTGCCATATTTCTTATGTACTGTGCTTATGCAATCGACCATGTGGCAATATTTCCAAAACAATTTGCTGAGAGTGTTCTAGGCCTAAGAAGGATCTGCACCTTTGATCCATTAATCCAGAAAATTATATATGAAATTAAACGAAGAAATCCCTCCCCTAAAGCCTATGTCAGTGTCCAAAATTTTTACGACTTAATATGGAAACAACGCGACGGCATCACATGTAGACCAAAAATGTTGAGCGAGTTACCCAGATATCTACGCCTGGATATCCAAGAAGACTTAGTATGGCCGGTATTTTATCACAGTCCTACGTTTAGAAAAACATCGATTCCATTTAAAAGATTCGTATGTGAATCCATACGATATGATTACAAGTTACCCGGAGAAAAGCTCTTTGCAGGACCTCATGGTCATTCTATTTTGTATTTTTTAAAATCTGGCATTGTACAATTGATGTCCTATGATGATGGAATGACTCCCATATTGTCAGTTACAGCAGGTACTATTTTTGGAGATATTAGTTTCTTTTCACCTCCTTTAAGAAGAAAAATAGTTGTAAAATGTTTAAACTACTGTGAAGTTCTGTATGTTGCTAGAGGTGATTTGCTGAAGGCCTTACACAGATATCCAGAAGATAGAAAGAGCGTTTATGATTTAGCACAAGACAAAATAAAGCATGCTAGGGATCTTTATAGAAATAAAAAACATATAAAGGGTTTAGACAGAGCCGAAGATGAAGGCATGGATTGGTTGAAAAGACGGTGGTGGGAAATATCTGATTGCATTGACCAGTACCGAAAGAAAGGGAAAAAAGTGAGTGACAGGTGTGAACTACCTGCCGAAGAAACATTATACCATTGCGCCAAGTACATTGGCCAACTAGTGTTAACTACCGATGTCCAACTGAAGCAGTCGTCGCTATTTGTAAATGATAAATTTCCCTGGATATTGGCACCAAATTCTGTATTATATCGAGTATGGCACAACTTTGTTTATGCGGTAGTAATTTTTGTGTTAGTATACTTCCCTCCAAATATAACAAGGAAAGATGTATCATCAACGTTTATAAAATGGAAATACTTTGTGGATTTTGTGTACATATCGGACATATGCATGTCTCTGTTTACGGCGTTGGATGCTGAAGGGTATGCTACTTCAAACTTTGCTTCAGTTATGCTAGAGCGATTTAAGAAACCAGCCTTTGTTGTGGATATACTGGCATCACTGTGGATAGAGGAAATTGCTACCATGGTTGAAAAACCACAGTACTATTTTCCGTGCTTGTTCAATCGCTTATTGAAAATCTACGTGTTATTTCCAAACGAGGGAAGTAGTTGGAATTTAGGGCAAGATACCATGTATCCAATCTATACTCGTGTATTTTTCACTTACTTTTCTTTCATATACGTTAGTGCATATATACTGCTAATGCTCGTTCGACTTATTCCTAAACTATCAGCCTTTTATTTCTTTGGTACAAGAATAAGTGGCAGCCCAAAGCAGTCTGAGAAGGAGTGCCTTCTATCGCTTCATATTCTGAGGGTACCATTGGAATTCCTATATGCCTTCATTTATAATGGTATCCTATCATCTAACATTGTTGACATATCAATAAAGATGACGATCGCTTACGTTGGACATATAATGTTCATGTACCTTAAAACAAGGTTTATGTCTGGTATGTATTTGAGAAATAGAGACGCACTTAGTTACCAAAGATTTGTTAGTACGTTAAGGAGCTATTACCATCATCATGAAATTCATTCTGACCTCATGCTAAGGCTAGAAAGATATTTGCATTGTCACTGGAAATATCACAATGGTGTAGATGTGTTGCGGCCGAACAGTTTGAAAGACGAGCCATACGATATATTTTGGAAAGCCCAAGGCGAGGTGGCGGAGAAGATAATCGGCGAGTCGCAATTGTTCATTAATGCAGATCCGGCAGTTGTCAAAGAATTGGCCCATATCGCAAAATTTTTATTGATGCCGAAAGAATCCGTATTGGCTGTATTAGGCGTTGCGTGTACGAATATTACATGGATAGTTCAAGTAAGTAAACGTTTCAAACTACTGCAAGTTATCATTCCTTTGAATCCATTCTTCTTTTGTTCAAATGATAGAGCGAGATTGTTCTATGATCGTGCCACGCAAAGTTTCTGTCTTAAAATGCAGTAGCCCCTGTAGCACTGCAGCGGTGAAATACGCTGCCGCAGCAGTAGAATGTGTAATCACTCTCGTTCTACAACTGAACTGCAAAACCTGAGTAAAAATCCGAAAATTGTGCAGCAAAATGTTTCACACTCGAAGTAACCAAAAACGCAGTTTTACATCGCGTTTTGTTTTTTTTGTTAGTTTTGACGGGCCTGCTAAGCGTAGTCTAAGATATAAATAGTTCCTTTTCAATAAGATTGTAACGCTTTTGGAGAAGCAAACAAAGGAGCTAAGTTTACCAGTTCTGCTTTTACAATCTACAGAAATCTAGAGAATATTTATGTCCTGTATGTATCTTACTGTTTTAATTACATACACTATAACGTGTCTAGTTTCACTTCCCTAAAATAGTAGACAGAGCCAAGGGCAGTAAGACCTGAAGGATATTTTTGTGTAATAGTGGGAGTGAAGGTGTGAATTAGGAATCTAAATAATGATGGGTTGCTAGCCACGTCGTTAATTAACATGATCCAGTTTATCGATCGGCTATTTTAAAAGGAAGATTTTGAAAAGAGTAAGAAGTTTTGTACTTATAGCAGTTTCAGAATATCCAATGAAGTTCCAAGTAATGTTTTTGTTAGGGCAAAATGAAACGTAATTTCGACATAGTGTGTTGCTAGGAATGTAAATAGTGTCGCAGTTTGACATTTAAAATTGTATTATGTAAACAGGGTCATGTAAAAATTGAGTATTACGACGATGCAGGGCAAATGCAGCAAATGCATTATACCGCTGGTAAAATGGTGGCTGCCACCTCTTCTTTGCTCGGGAAGCCCTCAATTCGAACTTATATGGCTGATACTGACTGCGAGGTAAGTACCTTTTCTATTATCGTCTTTTTTCTCTGAAATTAGGCAACTCATGCAATTCTATTGGGACCTAACAGTAACTCATTATTTGTTACTTTCAGATTGTATACGTCAGTCTCAGTGCTTTTCAAAAAATTATGAAACGACATCCGCACGAGTGGGAGATTTTAAATGACTGTATCAAACAATATACGCCTGAATTTGATGACGCATATTACAGTTACCTCAGAAGAAACGTGGATGTAAGTTTGAAAGAAAAAATGCTAAAAACCGACCGTTAATGAGTTTCGCCTCCGGGGAACAGGGACGCGGGGGAATGGTGACTGAGAGGCTGAGGGATGTGTGGGAGGCGGGCATAAATAGCGTGATACCTATATGGCCTCAAAGAGCAACTAGTTTTCTTCTATCAAAAGAGTTAGTGTCTCAGCAGACTATACCGAAGTTTAGCGGCTGAAGTTTAGCGGCTAAACTTCAGCAGCTAAAGTTTGGTGGGGGTGACACACTATACAAGCTGTAGTTCAGCCGCTAAAGTTCGGTGGAAACGCTGAAAAGTAGTGATGTGCCGGTATGAGAATTTTATCTGCGGCTTTCTGAGAACGTTCCCGAATATTATCTGCGTTTTTCTGAGAAATTAAATGCAAATATACTACAACAAACGCCGGTTTGTGAGGTGGTAGCGGTCAAGGGCCAGTTTATTTATATTTTAATTTACATAATACAAAAGTTTTAATTTAAAAAATACTGGCTTATTGCTGCTGTTAAAGTTGGTAGGATTCCAGTTGGAAAAATGAGTACCTACAGCAATGTAAAGGAAACATCAAAAATCTGTGGGCGGCCTTTATTAGATCCAAAATCTGATTGCATGTTTGAGTTTCTCGGGGTGCTTTACCTCAGTTTACAAAATTTTAGACCCTCGAATGTTCCAGTAGGACGTTATGAACGAATCAAGGTAAAGCTCTAGACCCCAGACGCAATCTTGGTTTCCAAAAAAAGTTTATATTTGGATTTCGCAAACCAAAAACCATCGTTACTGAATTTCAGTCAAATTGGATGCAGTTGATAACTGGCGATCATCTTGGAAAATTAAAAAAAATCGTTCAGTGCTTAGGCTTAGTGGCTCGGCCTAATGTCTTGCGGTACACACTCGACAATTTTTTTTGTATGGTGGCTCTTTTAAATTAAAGTACCTGGGTGACCGAGCTTTGCTTAGTCGGTTACATCTCAAACATTAACTACATTTTTTTAAACTTGTCTAAAAACAGTACAAAATAAAAAAATATATATAAACTAGAACATAAAAAAAACAAAAGTAAGTCACCGAGTGGGATTCGAACCCGTAACACTCTTTCTAGCGGTCAGCATCCTTAACCACTGAGCTAAGCGGATGGCGGCCGGCGCGAGGAAATTAGCGACCATATTCTGCGTGGAAAGAAAAACGAATGAAAACTCGAAAACACGCGTTTTCCCAAACATAAGACTAATCTAGATCGATTGTTTACCCCCAAAAACCCCCATATACCAATTTTCAGCAAAATCGTTAGAGCCGTTTTCGAGATCACAGAAATTTATAAATAAATATATATATAAATAAATATACAAGAATTGCTCGTTGAAAGGTATAAGTTAAAAGAATAATTGACAGCCAAATTACTTACAACCCCCTTCATTATCGAAAAGGCCTCTTACCCCCAAGCCGTACCCTTACCACATCAGGATCAGGTCTACTCACTGGAGAACCCCTATACAAAGATTACCTAATCATTTAACACCTGCCACCCTGTAACAGGCCAAACAACAATGTCAAACGGTGAGTCAGTCAGTGGAACCTACTGTAGCTTTGTATTTAAAAAAATATTTTTTCAAAAGTTAAAACCGACTTTACCCCCAAACCAATGTTGATGCATCATGAAATCGTACTTTCTGAAAGCAAATGCTCTAGTCACAATTAGAAATACCTAAATCGCAATATGTGTGCTTATAAAATTCAAAGAGTTTACTCGATTTTTTCAAAATCCCATCATAAGATCCTGACTTGATGACTATATACTATATACCCTTTGAAACAAAAAAAACATTTTTTCCAGATGCCACGCGTCTTCGAGTAATTAGTGAAAAAAATACATAAAAACATATTTTTCTTCTTTTGAAGTCAGTTAAAAATACTTAAATTATTATTTTAACTTTTGTTTCCATTTGAGAAAGTTATAGGGCGACACATCACTTTGCACGCACACAACAGCAGACTATGCATGCACACAATAGCAGATGATGGCAGGGTTGCTAGATGAGATTTCTCGAATTTCCGCAGATTCTAAATTTTCTTTAGAAAAACGCTCTGACTTGGTTTGATATAATTTTTAGAAATATATACACCATTAATTCATTGTTACTTTTCCTTACTATAAATTTTATGGCGCTGGAATCAAATTGTTAGAATTATAGACTCTTTGTTTAGCTATTCGTTATGAAATAGTCAATCCTAGGAATTTTTTGGCATGAAGTCAAGGGGCTCAGTTGGATTTTTCTTTTTTTTTTGCACATTGATTCTATTGGACTTTTTAACTCATTCACGGACACTAAGCCAGACACAATAGAAAAAACAATTGATGACTTCTATAGAAGTCCTACTGTCCATTAACGTGTTAATAAGAAATTGGTGATATTGATATTGTAAATGTTCATGCTCATGAACAATATGTGAGTATATGTGAGCATGAGTAAATGTGGACAGTCATAGTACGGCTGGAGTGATATTGGTTTGTTTGACTTTAGGTGCAGTCCGCTACTTAATCACCTACACCACCCTTTGATTAAAATTTCACGCACGCACGGTACCGCCACCATCAAGAAAAAGACGAATTTAAAAATACCCCAAAGATATTATTTCCCCAAAACCTCAATGTTAATTTTTTCTCCAAAATGGAAAAGAAAAACAAATGATTTGCTTCTGAGCTTTTCCAAATTGGCGCGTTTTTTTAACCGCTCGTACAACTGGTAAATTTTAAACGTCCAACCTGACCACCCCGGGGGTTGTCAGGTTGGGTTTTTTATTTTGCCATTTTGGAGAAAAAATTAGCATTAAAGGGTTGTCAGGTTGGATTTTTATTTTTCCCAGATGAGACCAGTTTTTGAACGCAGAAGTCATACAACGAATGTTTTGCTTTTGAGCTTTTCCGAAGTGGCGCGTTTTTTTATCCGCTCGTACATTTTTAACAGCTGGTAAATTTCATTTTTTTTCTTTTTCCCCAGACCGGTAAAAACAGACACGAAGACAGACAGTCTTATTTATTTATTTTTATCGTTTGTTGCCCGTGGTCCGATCGCCGAGTTCTACTGGTTGTTTATATACACAAATACAAGTTTAATGGTGAACTTTAAACCTAACAATATGTGCCGACACCAGGGAACTTCCTTTGGCTAAAACTCAAGTTGGGGCGAAAAAAATTATTTGTATATACGAGTACATATTGGTATCTGTATTAACCGTTAAACCGTTAATTTTGATGATATTTAGAATGAGTATAGTAATTATTCATATAATTTTTAAGTTTGTTGGGCATCAACGGCGCTTGAGCCGTTTTTGAGATATAAAGCTTTGGATGAAACTTAACTTTTCACGAGATAATATTGCTATATTTTTATGTTCATTTGTATTGGATATCAACATTGTTCAAGTAGTTTTGGAGATAATAGAAAATATGCACGTATTTTATTATTTGCTTAATAAAATCTTTCTAACCACGGTAAACAAATATGAAAGAATTCATAAAATATCTTAATCAGTGATAAACTTTTGATACTTTTAAGTTTCAATTAGAAAGAGAAGTCCGATATCGACTTTTGACGTTGTGATCTGTGTACAGTATGAGAAGTATTACTGGTCCTCAAACAAATTGTACGGTTCCCATTCCACGCGGTCGTGGAAGACTAGCCAAGTGTCATGCTCACGAACGCAATTTTTACTGTCACTTGCCAGGATAAGGTGAACATTGTCGTAAAAGAGTTGGCGACCGGATGTAGAGACGTTGCTCTGTCAGTATTTGATCCAGGTTTTGATTTTATCCGCGAGGAAATAAATAAAAAAAAAATAGAACTGTTGCAGCTCAGAATAGAAGGTTGGGAAATCTGTTTACTGCAACGGTATCGAACGGCGCAATGAATAAATATCACTTTTTCGATTGACATTAAAACTGGTTCAGAAATTTATATACTCGTATTTTTGACTTCCCACAAAATAGTGGGGTGTTATAATTTTGACATCAATGTCTGTCGGTGGCATCGTAGCTCTCGAACGGATGGACCGTTTTCGATGAGGTTTTTTTAATTTGCCTGTCAATTATTTGACAATTGATTTCGCCGCGAACTAAGCCTCGCGATATTCCACAAGTTTATACTTGTGGAATATCGCGAGGCTTAGTTCGCGGCGAACCACTAGTGTAATCTTAATACAACCGTTTTTAAGTTTGTATTCGGCTTATGCCCAGCTGTGAGCCGTCGATATCATAAGATGATGATTATGATCCCAAACCAAATATTAGGTATTTTTTTTAAATATTATAAAAATAAATACATACGTCGCGCCGGTACTGAAAAAACGCTTTTCAGTTTTCATGGGTTCCCCGTTCAGCTCGACAGCGTCAAGCTGAACTTCAGCCGCAACATAGTATATTGCGGTATATGTAAAATAAATTGAACGCGTTCTGGCTGAATCCGAAGTTCCGATTCAACCAAAACGCATCGAAAGTTCGGCATAGTGTGTTGCTGGATATGCAAATAACATTGCAGGCATGCTTTGGCTGAACTTCGGCATAGTGTGCTGAGACACTTAGGGTTTTGGTCGCAAGCAGATTCTATGGATATATGCCTACTTTAAATAATGTAGAGACCTAAAAACATAACCCTTATGATACATACTAGTTAAGATACTAGTTCAAAACGCAAGAGAGCTTAGAAAAACTCATTAGGAAGTTACTCATAATAACACCTTAGTCTATTCATTAAATTGCTTAAAAGTCCCCTTACCATAGACATTTTCATCCAAACGTAGTCTAGCTTTTCTATCGAAATTGCATACATCTAGCATCATCTAAGCATATAACTAGATTTCAAAATCAAAAAATGAACTTGAAAGAAAATATAAGCGTGTAAAAGATTCTCATACTGATTGACAAAAATTATATATAAACTATATTCTTCTTCAAATCCATATTTTGACTGTAAAAACCAGTTATATGCCAACATATTATGTGCAGTTTCTTTAAAATACATTTTTTTACCCGAAATCTGACACGTTTTAAAATAACAGCTAGACTACCTTTGTATGCAAACGTCTGATTGTGTCTAGGGTAAGGGAACTCTTAAAATCTGATATTATTTAATTTTCTGTTTTTATTTTACACACCTAGTACGCTCGCAAACTCAAAGATCGATTGAATACTGGACGTAGATACACGGTACTGCCACCCCCGATCCAGACGAATTCGCCATTAGTGAAAACAACGCGAAAGAGAAAAGCCAAAATAGTTAATGTTGATACCGAGATGTTTATCAAGCCTGATTCTACGTAAGTTTCATATTTTACGCGTAAGTATATTGTTTCAAGTCTCGCTACTAGACATAACCGGCCACGCGCAATGTAGGGTTCCGTAGTTTAAAACGCCGACTAAAGTTGACGCGACAAAAAATTCTTAAAAACGAAATACCTATAGAATTTGAATGAATTTTTTATTTTTCGAGTACTTTTCAAAAATTGGTCACTTTTATCATTTTTATTTGCAAATCTTACTTAGTTCTAATAGTTGTCCTTCATCGTTATAAACAAGCGGCCCCCCACGGGCTTCGCAGCATGACAGCTGAGGATGCAATCTGGGAATACGCTGAGATGAGAGAGAGAGAGAGAGAGAATATACAGTGTCCTTTTTTATAACGAGTAAGTACCAATATTTTAAGCGGTGATATATTCCATCATTTCAAGCAAGTTTCCAATCACGTCGGGGTCACCAATGTAGGAGAGTATACTATCGCCTATGGATTTATTCGAAATAAAATGCGAATACCAGAAAATAACGTAGGATAATTTATCCATTAATTAACACATCTTTATCTTAAACTAACACAATGGAAATAGTAGCTTATCCACAGATTTTTAACCGCCAATCACAAACTCGCATCCTTCGCGGTGTCGCGTGGGCATCACAGCTGGCCTTCGCGGCCCGCGGTATGCCCGTCATATAAATACTATTTTAAGCGCGTGGCGCTCAGTATATATAAATATAGGAAGCCGGGCCGCTGGCTCGCTCCTCAAATCTTGCCCGGTGGAGTAGGAATTGCCGTCTGAGGCAACCTATGTCTGACAATTCAAAAAAAAAAAACAAACGGCGCTCAGTCCAACATCGGCGGCTTCAGTGGATGGACGTTTTAATCGAGCGCGCGGCGGTAGCGGCGCAGATTCCATATATTCGCATATTCCAGACGCTACAAATGGATATTTATTAGGAAAAGTTGTTCAAATCGATGGACTCAATCACCCCTTAAAATATTTGTACTTATGTAAATTGTACACTACTACCGTGAGTTTTCTCACGTGTCCATGTATGAGTAAATAGAAGGGGAGGGACACATAATTATAACAAAAAATTGCTATAATCATAAACCAAATAATTTAGAAACTTATCCCTATATTGAAAAACGGCGTTCACTCCTCAACAATACCCAACACGATAGAATAAGTCTAAAAAACTTACTCCCAATTCACATAATAATATATATTATGTATGGCAACTACCCTCAAAAAAATTACAGGCTTGATACTACCACTTTTTTGGCATGATTAATACATATTTATGCCAAATAACAGCTTTCTAGTACTTATACTCTCTGAGTAGAACCGCGAACGGACCGACAGACAGACAGACAAAAACTGGATGATTCCCACTAGTACCATTGCGTTTTTGTTCCATGGAACAAGTGAAACTCATTTGACCCACTAGTTCCATTGAACTTAATAATCGAACAAATGCAACTAAAAAGTCTCACTAGTTCCATGATCAAAAAAAAAACGACGGGTTGCACTCTGGGAGTGCCGGCAGAAGTGAAAACTTGAATATTAACGTTGTGCATTTTTGATATTTTGGAATGGTTAGGGAATAATTTTGCACGAATTGCTTTAATTATCAGTATAAAATATTTCAAATCTTTTCTGAACCAAAGTCTGTCACAAATGTCACAAGCATGATCAAATTCATTTTCAACAAAATCATTTTCAAATACACAGCAGTATGGCCACTACACAGACGGTCGAGCCATCAGCCGTCACCATCCATGGATGCGCGTAGCAAGCTGTAACATAAACACACACGAACATTCGCGCAAGCGCTCTGCGCCGTCTTACGAATTTTCGATCAGGTCACGTGTCCTGACGCGAGTTTAATATTTTTTACCCATTCCAAAAAAAGTGCACAACGCCGCTAAAGAAGTTTTCACTTCAAAAAGAAACATTAAAATAAACGTTAATGTGTGCATAAATGTTTGAATAAATTACTGGGGAACCTATTGATTATAAGTTTTTTTTTCTTCAGAATATTATGTAAGTATATTTATCAGCCACCGCAAAATGAATTAGTAGAAACTAACGATGTCATCATCAAAAGTTTGACACATTAGCGAGTAGGCATATCTTTCCACTAGCCGACTGTCACCGACTGTCTCGAGACGGTCGCCGACAGTTTGTAACAGAAGTGACAGACAGTCGCTTATGATCGCGCGACGGTCGCCGAACGAAAAGATATGCCTTTACGAAAGTCGTCGTCTGTCGCCAGCTATCGTCATTTGTCGCCAACTATGGTAAACTATCGTCGCCTGTCACTTATAATTGCTGACAGTCGCTGACTGTCGTCGACTTTCGCCGAATAGCGGTAAATTTAGTCGTCTCTTGCCAACAATCTGCTGTAATCTGTTGCCAGCTGTCGTCATCTGTTGCCGACTGTCGCCTTTTGTTGCCCGTCACCTGTTATCGCTGACAGTCGCCGACTGTAGTTTCGATCGTCGTCGCCTGTTGCCGACTGTCATCGATAGTAGGCGACAGGCGAGGACAGTCATCGACATTCGTTGCCAGTCAACAACATTCAGCATTTAGTTCCGTTCTGCTCGAGGGCGTAACGCCAGAAGCGTGAAACAGAGGCGTGGTGGTCCTGTTCTTCAAAAAAGGAGAATATAACACCCTATTGAAGAACTATTATAGGCCTATCACGCTTTTAAGGAGTCATGTATATAAGTTGTTTTCGAGGGTCATCACGAATCGACTCGCAGACAGGTTCGATGCCTTCCAGCCTCCCGAACAAGCTGGTTTCCGAGGGAGTATAACCGGCCGTTATGCTTGGAGTTTGTGGACTATTAAAAAGCCTTCGATTCGATCGAAACATGGGCCGTGCATTGACTATCGGTATATCGAAGTGTTGAAGTGCTAATACAGTAACGCCACTATGTCAGTCCGAGTACAGGAGCAGTGCACGAGGGCAATTCCACGGCATAGAGGTGTAAGACAGGGAGATGTTATATCTCCGAAACTGTTTACCGTTGCACTGGAAGATGCCTTTAAGTCAAAGTCAAAGTCAAAGTCAAATTCATTTATTTATCTTTGGATATTTGTATCACTTGATAATTGTCACTTTTTTTCCTTTCGATTTCTTATATGGTAAATGTTGACGTCAGATCATTTACTTATAGCTAAGTTTACTGCCGCTTCCAAAGCGCAAGTACAGAAGAAACGGTAACAAACTGTACTGCAGCATTTTCTCCAATAACGTCAACTTACAATTATACTGGTATTAAAATAAGATATGTGGACTGAGAATACATTATGTCATAATTATAAATTAAGCATGATGTCAAGTTTAAAATTAATGTCAATTTGTAAATTTTGTACTAAAACATGTACAGAATGTTCTTAAATTATGACATTTGTGAATGTACAATTACAAACCTTTAAGAGGGACCCGCGCCAAGCTCAAGCCAGACATTTTTGTCTCTAAGGTAATCATCGGTTCCGTAATAAGCTTTATCACAGAGTACTTTCTTAACATAAACTTTAAATTTTCTATCTGGCATACTAAGAACCGATTCTGGCAATTTATTATAAAACTTTATACAGTTTCCCATAAACGACTTACTAACTGTTTTCAGCCTATAGGACGGAATAAATAAATCATTTATATTACGTAAGTTTCTATCCGTAAAATCACCCACTTTATTAAACAAGGCAATATTTTTCCTTACATACATTATATTTTCAAATATGTACTGGGATGGTACAGTAAGTATATCAATTTTCTTAAAAAAATCTCTTAGGGAGTCTCTTGATCCTAAACCGTAAATAAAACGAATCGCCCTTTTTTGCAAAATAAAAATAGTCTGTATATCAGCTGCACTCCCCCATAGAAGAATCCCATAAGACATCAGACTATGAAAGTAACTAAAGTAAACTAGTCTAGCAGTTGCCACATCTGTCAATTGTCTGATTCTCCTAATAGCGTAAGCCGCTGAGCTAAGCCTATTAGCGAGTTTAGAGATATGTGCACCCCATTGAAGTTTTGAATCTATTGTGATTCCCAAGAAAGTAGTATTTTCAACGAGATCTAATTTTTGACCGTTCAGTAGCACATCAACATTGGCTTGCCTCACGTTAGGAAGACTAAATCTAATGCATTGGGTCTTGTTTGCATTCAACATAAGGTTATTGGCTGAAAACCAGTTAGAAATGGCCGTCAAGGTGTTATTCACCGAAGTAGCATCTTCGCTATGACGGTCTATTTCGAAAATAAGAGACGTGTCATCGGCGAACAACACAATGCCAGCTTGTTTCTCAACCGCGTAAGGCAAATCATTGACGTACACTAAGAAGAGGAACGGTCCCAGGATAGAACCTTGAGGTACTCCCATTTTAACGAGAGATCCGTTTGACTTTATGCCATTTATGTCAACAGTCTGAAGCCTATCCGTTAAATATGATTGAATGAGGTTTATTGATTTATCGTCAAAACCGTACTGACGGAATTTGAGCAAAAGTGTTGGATGATCTACGCAGTCAAACGCTTTTGAGAGATCGCAAAAAGAACCGATTGCATCGTTCTTGTTTTCCCATGCGTTGTAAATTTGAGTAACGAGCGCTACCCCCGCATCAGTGGTCGATTTCCCTCCAGTAAAACCAAACTGCTGGCTATGAAAAAGGTTATGGGTGATAAAGTGATGTTGCATTTGATTAAGCATTATCTTTTCAAACACTTTGCTCAAAACTGGCAGAATCGATATTGGTCTATAATTGCCAGGATCTGTTCTTACCCCCTTTTTAAATAAAGGAATCAATTTACTGCATTTCATTAAATTTGGAAAAATACCTTCATCAATGCATTCATTAAAAATAAAAGCTAGGTCTGCAGCAATGATATTTATAATGTGGCTTACTACACTAACGGACATACCCCAGTGGTCTTCCGATTTTTTTAAATTTAACTGTTTAAATGCATCAACTATATCTTTGGGGGTAATATGTTTAAATTGAAACTTATGATTACATTGAGCTACATTATCTTTAAGTAAGGCTTCAGCATGTTGAGGACTTGAATTGGTATTTTCAGTAAGTTCCAAGGGAATATTAGTGAAAAAATTATCGAATACATTTACTATATCATTAGGGTTGGTAATATTTTTACCGGCACATTTGATTTCACGAATATTTTCTCTCGGTCTAGTTTTACCGGTTTCTTTATTAATAACATTCCATGTCTCTTTAATTTTATTTGGTGCATTATTGATTTTTCTACTAATGTAGATAGCTTTAGCATTTTTGCAAACTTTTTTAAATAATTTAGAATATTTTTTAACATACTCAACAAAGTTAGGGTTGAAATTAAATTGTTTTTGGGCATATAAATCAAATAATTTTCTTCTACTTATATAAATACCTTTAGTTGCCCATTCATTAAACTTTAACCTATCATTAACATTAACTTTTTTCTGTTCCAATGTTTCTGAATATTCTTTAGACACTGTATTAAATAATTTATTGTAGTGATCATCAGGATTACTTCCTGTGTATATGACTGAACATAACTTATTTTCTAAATTCTTTTTGAGCTTATGAATTTTTTTTGAAGTAATAGGTCTACACATGATTTTATCTTCTTTCAAGCAGCGGGTGGACTCCTTGACAAAAGAAACAAATACACCCATATGGTCAGATGGCAACTTGTTAATTACAGATTTCTTAAAATAATTTATATTGGTAAAGAAATTGTCCAGGCACGTGGCCGATGTAGCAGAGATTCTAGTAGGTTCAAAAAAAACATTTTCTAGGTCATAACATTTAAAGAGGTTTAAAAATTGTGTACTCCTTGGATTCTGCACTAGAATATCAACATTGAAGTCACCACAAATAATTAATTTTTTTTTACTAGTTGAAGCTAACTTTAGCACCTGATCCATTACTTTCAAAAATCCCCTAAAATCGCTATCTGGTGGACTGTATACGCATACAATTAAATGATGGTCTAGCTCGGCACAGGCCACCTCACAACAGCGGTCAACAGAAAGTCTAACTATGTCCTTCCGCTCCTTGCCACGGAATCCATTTTTTGTAACTATTATAGAACCGCCTCGAGTAGTAGACTTTCTGTTAAAGCAGCTAACAATGTCGTAGTTGTTTAGGCTGAACATCATCTCACTCTCACATAGCCAATGCTCAGTCAAACACAAGATATCTACATCTAATTCTTCTAATACTAGTTCAACTAGTAGTTCTTTGCTGGAAAGGCCTTGTATGTTTTGATGAATTATTCTTAGTTCTTGTGACCTTTCCGTTGTCTGGATGTGCAGTTTAAATCTGCCGTCAAATCTACAGAATTACTATTACAATTTTCTGGTAACTCGGTAGACATTTTACAACTAGTAGTTTGTTTACAATGTAAACTCGTCCAAAACTTAATAGTATAAGCTACCAATGTAGTAATTTTTAATTTATAGTATTTAGATAGGTATATATTACCCTTTGTCACAAAACATTCACTTATAAAATTGTTAGTGTCAAAAAACACTAATTTGTCATCATGCTCATCAAGCTCCTGGAATGGGAAGGATTTGGCATCAACATCAATGGCGAGTATATCATGTAACAATGTAACGTTTACAATATCACTCACCTATTGATCATCTTTTGTTTTCTATAGATATTGCTAAATTCTTTTTCAAAAGTGTGTATTCCATCACAATTTATATAAAAAGTAATTATAATTTTCAGAAATTAGCTCATACAAATAGGTAAGTTCTGTTCATTGTTTGTTTTCGGTAGTTTATTCTAACTGAATGACTTAAGATGACATTGACAGGTGGTTAATGTTATGGTCATTCCCAGTTTAAAAAATAATTTTATTTATTACATAATTCAATTTAATATTGATTATTTAAAATCATTTATTTTATTTATAAAGAATCCATAATAAACTAATAAACTCTTTTAAACATTTTTATATTATCTCCGATTTTCTAGAACCTTCGATATTAGACAAAAGTTAATTATTGAGTGGGTTTCAGGTATCACAGAGTTGATATTTTTATCGATCTACCTACATCTTTGCGGATGTAGATCAAAAACCTGAGTGATCTTTCATTACAATTGTGGCTCGCTTCGGCTCCGAACATAATAATTTGTTTAACTAGTACGGCTGAGTTGTCCGTAAGTTATTTTTTTTATCTTTTTTAAAAATATTTTTTATTGTGTACGAGTTCCCTGTTATATAGGGTAAGTTGTCTGGCTGTATTTTGTGTGTGTATTCCTAAGAAAAGGGGGTTTAGAAAATACCAATTATGTTTCGTAACCAAATTTCAAATTTTACTGGTTTAATGATTGGTCATAATTTTAAAATATACTTCTGTTGTATGCGATAATTCGTTTATAACCTAAACGAAATCGTCATAATGATTTAGCTGGGACAACTCAGCCGTACTAGTTAAACAAATTATTATGTTCGGAGCCGAAGCGCTGGTACATTCTAAGTTTTTTTTATTTCTCCCAGACCAGCATGGGAGTCCCAGACCAGCATGGGAGCATTAGTTTATTATGGATTCTTTATAAATAAAATAAATGATTTTAAATAATCAATATTAAATTGAATTAATAAATAAAATTATTTTTTAAAACTGGGAATGACCATGACATTAACCACCTGTCAATGTCATCTTAAGTCATTCAGTTAGAATAAACTACCGAAAACAAACAATAAACAGAACTAACCTATTTGTATGAGTTCATTTCTGAAAATTATAATTACTTTTTATTTAAATTGTGATGGAATACACACTTTTGAAAAAGAATTTAGCAATATCTATAGAAAACAAAAGATGACCAATAGGTGAGTGATATTGTAAACATTACATTGTTACAATCACTCACCTTCGATTTGCCGACGATATCGTTGTCATGGCAGAATCGATGGAAGACCTAAGTACTATGCTCAGAGACCTAAATCGAGTTTCTCAACAAGTGGGCTTTAAAATGAACATGGACAAACCGAAAGTAATGTCGAATCTTCATGTTGCGCCCCTACCTGTTTGTGTTTGGAGCTCCACGCTCGATGTTATAGACCAGTATATCTACCTGGGTCATTTGATCCAGGCAGGAAGTTCCAGCTTCGAGGAAGAGGTCTTTCGATGAAACCGACTCGGCTGGGCAGCTTTTGGGAAGCTACGCAGTGTCTTCTCATCCAAAATATCTATGTGCCTCAAGACTAAAGTCTACAACCAATGTCTGTTACCAGTGATGACATATAGCTCTGATAAATCGAATCATAAATGAGGAAATCCGTAGGAGAACAAAAGTCACTGATATAGCCCAGCGGATTAGCTCGTTGAAGTGGCAGTGGGCGGGACACATAGCGCGACGAACCAATGGCCGATGGGGCAAAAAGGTTCTTGAATGGCGACCGCGTACTGGAAAGCAAAGCGTAGGGCACCCACCTACAAGGTGGTCAGATGACCTGACCAGGGTCGCTGGAAAGCGCTGGATGCAGGCCGCTCTGGATCGGTCATTTTGGAAATCTTTGGGTGAGGCCTATGTCCAGCAGTGGACGTTATGTGGCTGAAATGATGATGATATTCAGCAGCTGTCCCGACATTCGGCAACAGTCTGCGACTGTAGGCAAAGATAGTCGGCAACTGTCAGTGAAAGTCAGTGGCATTGGGTAGCAGTCGATGATATATTTATTAACAGTGGGCGACGGTAGTTGGCGACAGGCGACGACTTTCGTATAGGCATATCTTTTCATTCGGCGACCGTCGCGCGATATTAAGCGACCGTCACTTCTGTGGGCGACCGTCTTGAGACAGTTGGGCTAATGGAAAGAAATACCTACTCGCTAATGTGTCAAACTTTAAATAATAACATCGTTAGTTCCTAATTATTCATTTTGCGGTGGCTGGTAAATATACTTGTGGGGTGGGTCAGTGGCCAGGGTGGCTTTTACGCGGTATCTAAAAAAATAAAGAGCGTGACGATAAGATGAGCGCCCCTCCTCGCGCTGATCCATGCATTACAACCACATGTGTAAAATGAAATACTCTGGCCCACACAGATGTTCTTTGTCCACCTGGGCTTATCGTCAGGCTGAAACAAACAGTCATTGTAATAAATCAGATCACCAATCTATTACAGTCACAATACACAGAAATGAGTCATGGCCAAGTCACAGCAAAGTACACAAACGAGTTGTGCACAGTACGACGGATCGAACAAGACTGAGTATTTTATCGACTGTGCGACGCTTTTATACGCCGTTCAAAACAAGGCAATAGTGCGGATATTAACCGCAGCTGTTGTTTATGATAGGCAGGTGCCATTTTGCTATGTAAAATAATAAAATATCAACACAAACATATTTTTGTAGGTAAATAAACATTTTTCTCCCACATACTTATCGCCGTTTCCTCGTGGTCATACTAGTTTGTCATACCAGTATGACTACGAGGATATATATGTCCCCGTAGTCATACTGTGTACTAGTCATACTGTATACATCCTCCTGTATATATATAAATAATTTACTCCATTTATATACATACTATCTGGAAAAAATAATCTCAAATCTTAATCTAAATCAATAAAAAAATATCTGAATAAATTACTAGGGAATTAATAGGTTCGCCAGTTATTTATTCAAATATTTATGCACGCATAAACGTTTATTTTAATGTGTTCAATTTTTTTTTATAATGAAACTAGAGAGAGTGACACTTTTTAGTTGCATTTGTCCCATTATTAAGTTCAATGGAACTA
This sequence comes from Acrobasis consociella, assembly GCA_963555685.1. Taxonomy (NCBI): domain Eukaryota; kingdom Metazoa; phylum Arthropoda; class Insecta; order Lepidoptera; family Pyralidae; genus Acrobasis; species Acrobasis consociella. The sequence continues at coordinate 6,439,575 of OY743118.1, forward strand.
GTGGGACAAATAAGTTGCACTTGTTCCACGAAACAAAAACGCAATGGTACTAGTGGGAATCATTCAAAAAACGGATAAAAACTAACAAAACTATAAAGAAGGGTTCCTACGGGAACCTAAAAAAGAGGTGCTGCTCTCCAGGCACGTGCTTTCCATAGAGACTCAAAGACTTTGTCTACCCGGAGGTTCCCTAATATATGCACATTTTTTTATTTAAAAATAAATTATAATAGACTCATATTTTCAAATAAACGCGCGCTTTCCTGTCCATCGCGCCATATGCTGGCTACGTACTCGCTTACTTAGTGTAGGTATACGTATATATATACGCAGTACTCTAGGCAGCTACCTAGAAGACAATTCTCCGTAGTGTCTCGATTTACACACATTCACAGTGCACGGATAGGAATTTACATGTGTAGTGTGATCGTCTACGTATTTCATCGACGCACACACACGCGAAATATCCGCACACACAACCAATATCTAAGACAAGAGCTTATGCCAGCCATTTTTAAAACGCGTCAGTTATACAAAGCTAATTTTTGTATGGAAAAAACCATTAGGTTAGTGAAATACTGAGTTTCAAAAATGGCCCTTATCTTTAAGCTAGTTCTATCTCAATAATCAACGTTTTTTATCTCTTTTCACTTTTGACCAATAAGGAATGATATCGATTTCGAGCCTTTTTATTTGTTCCTTGAAGCACTCCGTGATGAAAAGTAGAAAGTTATTGGTTCTCGCTTGTGTTACGCTACCAATTTAAATACGCGGAATATGTTCGAGGATAAAATGAAATTACGTAAACTTTTGTGTTAGTCGTATATATTTGATATTTTTTCTTGTCCAATGATAATTATTTGCATTGTCGCATTACAAATTACAAGTGAAGTGATTGATTACGATCTGCTCTGAACTTTGTTTGCTATCGCAAATGAAATTAGGAGGAAAACTTTATTACCGCTTTATAACAACGCTTTAATGCAATGGAAAGTTTTTCATGTAAAAGTTGTGCACCAGGTGTTTGTTCTAACTTTTGAGGACAAAAGAGCAATAATCATAAATGGCCGATGCCAGCCTATTTTGGATTTCATTCAAACAAGCGGTAAGCTAAAAAGAACATTTAATAGTATTAAACAATATGACGCGTATTATAAGTGGCTCTCGGGATGTAAACACACTAATAGGGTCAGTTCAGTCAGAGAGTTTTTTTTTGTCCCACTGCTGGGCAAAGGCCCCACAATTAGTCTATCCTGCAATAATCGGTGATGCACGTCCCTGCTGCTCTCCATGGCTAAAGTGTTATATATATTTTTATTTATTCAAAAATATTGTTTTCATAGTCGAACTTGTGCACTCTAGTGCAATAATGGTATTTTTTTGAACTTTGGCTGTTATTATTTTTATGCTGTTTGTTGTGGGTCGAAACACATAATCGCTTTGAGGTACCAACGCAACATTATGAATTCAGAGCACAAGAGTTAGATTTGTACACTTATTATAAATTAAAGTCCTGAAGTGCAAATAGTCTGTCTATACTCGATAAACTTTGAAATAATTGAACCGATTTTGAATTGATTTGACATTAAAATGTAGAAAAACAGGTTTGTGAATAGCCAGAACCGCTATTTAGATATAAATTTATCCAACATAGATTTCTTTCATTTAAATTTGACTTTGTCTTCAACTTGGACTTTTTAAACATTTTGTTGCAGATTCATGAAATACTGGATGCCGTTCAGAGCATTTACCGTTGTAGTAGAAATTGTTGGAGCTTCATTAGAAGGTACGTATTGAATTTAAAAGTACTAGCTTAGTGGTACTACTAAAGATAATATAATTACTAACGTAACTATAAGGGCTCGTAAGTAGGCAATACGAGGGAGAGGTGCTGCGAGGACGGGGAACGGGGACGCATATTGCGCGGGACCTTATTCGATTCTGTTCTGTTTGTAATACTTATATTAATTATGTGCTTTTGGGCCTGGAATAGTAGAGCGCAACGAAGGACTCGAGGTTTACTTCCGAGCGGAGCGAGGGTGTTAAATACTTAAATCACGAGCGAAGCGAGGGATTTAGGTCTAGGTATTTGTCGATTCAAAATCGTTATTTTTTATGCTAAACAATATAGAAATGATTTCAGTTCAGTATACATTTCGGGAAGTATTCTAAACTTAAACCACATTCTCTCTCTAGATAATGATGATAAATTAAATTCAGTACAATATTCTTACCCTGTTTTCATTGGTCCAGAGACTGAATGAAATTTTGTACATTTTTCTTTCCCTGTTTTGAACATATTGAAAATGACTATTGTTATGTTCGCTTTTTGTGCCATAGAATGTGACTTTTTTGAGCAAGTGGTACGAAAATAATTTTATTAGATACTTATAAAATATTTTTATATGCTGTTTCTAGGAGGCGGTGGAGCATATTTTAAATGGCTTCTCACCCTAGTAACCACTTTATGCAATGCCATATCTGTGGTTGATATTGCTCTTAAATTTTTTGTAAGTAGTCTTCATAGATACATCATTTGCATATCCTTGTTACGAATCTGTTTCTTGTTGGTGAGTACTTCGTTTTTAGCTTTTTTACCACCACGCAATTTCTGTCACGGGCCATCTTCTTTTTCTGCACCAGTACTAAATTAAATCACGAGGTATACTTGATCACTATAGTATAATGAAATCCAAAAAACAAATGAAAAACCAAAAAAATAATTGACAGTACCATACAAACTGCCCGGGCCGGCTGCACATATTTTTATGTAAATTCAGTTTTTTTTTGTGTTTTGGGTGTTATTTTAATTTCATTATACATACCCGTTTTCAATTGCCCGTGCTGCTAAAATTATGGAAAATTATCTATAATTTTCGACGTTACTCATATCTTCAGATTTTCGTTTCTACTGATTCTGCCTGGTGCAAAAAAACGATTTTCAGTGTGCATTTAGTCCATGTTACTAAACATTTCCCATGGAAAAATACCTATATCGAAATATGAAAAATATTTTTTGCTTACCATACAAACTCGTATCCGCTAACCGTTCAACTTGTATGGAAAGTTGAAAATTACTTTTCATATTTTGATATAGAAAGTAATATAAATTTTTAATATGTTTTTTGAGAAAAATTATTTAGTATTTATAGACTGAATTCACCTTTATTATGTTATTTATTTTAACAGCTGGCGTATTACGACGAAAAGGGCATCCTGGTTTCATCAAAACTGAAAACCATAACGAACTACCTTACCCACAACTTTCTCATAGACATCATGGGGTCCCTGCCTTGGGATTCAATTGCCTCCTTATTTCTTGTAAACAACTTAGCTGAAGGTCAAGCAAAAGTTATCAACACAGTATCGGACTTCGCCCATTTATATATTTTAATGGGTTACTTGGATTACTTGGCCGACAGACCATCCTCTATTAGTGCCCTTATAAAAGTAAGTTTTATTGAAAGTACACTATTAAACAGCGAACTATAATATGGAAATCAGTATCTATCCAAATCAAGATGACATCTAACAAGATGACAATAAGTATTTCAATGCAACTAGAGATTTGAGCTGATGGATAGTGGTTTAAACCTATTAATACATACATGTAATAATAATTGGTCCGTGTTTTATAAAAGACGGATACATTTATTTTTTTCACCACGTGAGATTCGAACTCACGCCCTTCCAATAATAATTCTACCATGATGAATTTCCTACTGCCATATTTAAAACGCATTTGAAACTTATGTAACTAGTGTCTGAGTTAGCGAAGCGGAGCTAGGTAGCGGAATGACTTGAGAAAGTAACGCGGAGCGGAGTTTTCGGACTATGTTCATGCGCAGAGCTGGACCGCAAGCACTAGACCAGTCATTTGAGCTGCTGGCTACTCTTTACCCTCAGCCTTACTGCTATATGTTTCTCATCTCCACGGCCCTGCAGTGCGTTTCTGCGCTTATTTTTATGAACTTTAATACTAGTTTTTGAATCACAATTCATTAAAGCGGAGCGGATATCTTATTATTATGCAAGGTTTGTTAATTTTTGCACAGTTTCGCTCCTCTTTTCTCCTCTCCGCTTCAGTTAATAGACAGCCTTATTCTGATTTTTTTTCATACAGCATTTGTAATAATACAATTAATTTTCAGATCGCAAAATGGCAACTAGTTATAATATTATTCATGCTAGCTGCCAGTCACTTTCTGATCAACTTATGCGTGGACTTTACTTACGATAGCAATAATGTCCTGATCAATATCACTAGTTTAGATACCTGCTGGATGCCATACTACCAGGAATTGGAAAAATATCCACCGATGAATAAGTTGCATTTCGTAATACTTTTTTTGTTTTTATAAGATTTGCTCTCGGGTATCTCGATGATGGCTGGGCGGATTAAGCGGGAGCAAATTGATTTGGTGACCACAAATGGCAATGTTTTAACAGCAGCTACTCCGTGCTACGCAAGGCGTGTTAAGTCGTTGCACATAGTATAAAGAAATCTATACATATAATAAAACAGTAGGAACCGCGTGTCTGTACATTTGTTAAAACTACCAAAAATGGGTGTGGGTGATAAAAAAAGGGTTAAAGAACACGACTTTTTTGTCTGTCTGTCTGTCTGTCTGTCTGCAAGTACTCGCTAATCTTTAAAACTACTGAACAGATTTTTACGCGGTTTTCATTAAAATATTAAGCTCATCCCTGCGCAACATACAGGCTTTGTTTCATCGAAATCTAGTGTCAGATAAAAAAGTTATCATCATTTAAAGTTTAAAGATAATTTTTCATGGGTGATTTTATTTTATCTAAATCTATCTATACGTATAATGGAGGGATGAAGACATAGTAATAATGTAGGAATTAAAAAAAAATGTCTGTCTGTTTGTCTGTTTGTACACGCTAATCTCCGGAAATACTGGACGGATTCGAATAAGACTTTTTTGTTATATAGCTGTTAAGCCTGAGCAACACATAGGCTATAATTGATTTTGGAAAATGGATCATCTGATGCAGAACCATAGTGGTCTAGCTAAACTATAAGAAATATAAAAATGACGCCTTAGCAAAAGTTATTCAGCCTTATGAGCATTTTTTACTGAGGTTAAAAATCGAGGGTCTGGCACACCTGATTCAAAAACATACTGGTCCAGCTAAACTGTTAGAAATATACATTAATGACGCATTAGCAAAAGTTGTTCAGCCTGATGAGCATATTTATACGCTGCAGTCATAAAGTTCACGCGAATGAAGTCGCGGGCATCAGCTAGTAGCTAATAAGTACCTTTGTATTAATTTTGGATTTAGCATAATTAATTGAAAAAACATGGATCTGACACATCGAATATTTGTGAAAATATCAAGCTAGATAAGTATGTATGGGGTGGGATATATTATAATAGAATATGGGAAAATATTCATTACATATTGTAATACTTTCATAATTTGTATAGTAAATAAACTACTGAAGCTAAAATATTTTCACACGAGTTAATTTTACGACCAGACTTTACTTGGATTGTCACAGGCATTTGACTGATCTGGCACTGAAACCAGATTTCTTACTCTGTATCTTTCTTTGTTGAATGTTAAGGGCTTATCTTATCAATTATAAAATTAAATTTAAATAATTTGTTTCAAATGAGGGCAGCACTTTTATTCGTGTACATCCTTAACAAAAACTGACTAATTTTGTTAAGACCTCATTCATCTCATAATTCGTTAACTTTCAGATTTTTGCTCAAAGTCTCAACTTGGCCCAGTCTGGTCTTTTGAATTCAAATCACGGTCAATTTGAAGTAATGAAAAAAAATCAAGACTTGGTAGCAATCAGTTTAGTACTTTTAGGAGTAATGTACTGGTAAGTATTTTATTTACTCAAATGTTTTATTCTCGTCATATTTCAGATAGCGTGATATTTAAGCATTTAATTATTTGAAATGTCATCATCATCATCAGATCTTTTAGTTTCCACTGCAGGAGCACGACCCTCTCTGTACTACCAGATCCATACTTGGCTAGAGAAGTCAGAGGATTTTGCCTACACTCTCCTCGCTGGCCAGACGTGTTGGAGAGGTCTCATTCATGTTCATAAGCTTTGTTTAGCTTGTATTTACTAAGTCGCCTTCTACGACATCCACGGTAAGACTTGGTCCTATTCTATTCTGCCGGAAACCACACGGCATTTCAAATGTGTTGTATAAATAAAATATTGTCATAGACGTGTTGCCTTGCCAAAGAGAGTTTTCGGTTTACACATTTTGCTGCTATAACAATGTTTTTCTCCGCCGCGGCAGGCTTGTCTCACTCCGCGGTAGGTATTAAAAACGCAAATATAAAAACGTACGTACGACAGAAAAGGTAAGCGTTACGCGATAGAAAGAGAAGGTGAATATAACTGTAGATTTTTAAGCTGTTTTTGAAAGGCTTATACAAAATGCTTATGTTTTAACAAATTAAAATAATTACTTTTTGTTTTAGATTATTTATTAAAGCTACTTTTTGATATAAATAAGAATAAAAATTGAGTCAAATATCGAATTACAATTTTTTTAGGTACGTTATGGCGTACTCTTTAACACTATTAGTGTTAGTTTCAAGGAGTAACACTTTATTTGAACATGGAGTTCTTCAGCTAAAATCCTTTTTGCATTCCGAAAGAATCGAATCGGACCTAATAACGCAAACCATGTCTCACTTCAAATACTGGCGAAGAAGGTAAACATTTATTATTCTAGTAATTAATTAGAACATCAAACTTAGCCTTTCTCCCTTTTCCCCCATCCAGAAATCCTTAAGAAATTTTTTCACAACACTTTGTTGTAAAATGAACACCTTAGTTTGTCTTTTAAATTTGATTAAAACACGTCCATAAATAAGGTTGTGGCCAACTGTCCCTTTTCCTCAATCAAAAAACACGATCGACTAAAAACTTAGATAAATCAAAGTCATCAAGTTGCCAATTTTCGTCAAAATCGGTTGTAAAATGCGACCTGTAGGCAAGAACAGGAAGACGGACAAAAGCAATTTTGACCAATCTCGAAACTGAGATGATCGCTCGCTAAGTCAACAATGTTGTCAATGAAGAGCAAGAAAACACTTATCTTACTCCCGAATTCAAAAACAGCTCTCCTAAATCAGGCTCAGTGAAAAGGCTTCCAATTTAAGAAGTAATAACTTTATTATTGAATTCACAAATTAACAGTTCTTTTTAAATAAGTACCTATCTGATTTACAAATAGTGAATAGGTAGTTTGTTTTGGGTCCTAACACTCAAATTTTTAACACTCCTTTTGCTTGTTTTTAGAACAAATGGCATAAATATACAAACATTAATGTTCGAGCGCGTAGGAATCGTGTTTAGACAAGATCTGAGTTATTACTTCTTCAAATCGTAAGTATTTTATTTAGTTCAAGTAATTCTTAAAAATTCTTCGACTACGCCACAACTCCCTTCATACTCGTATTTAAGCAAAATTGTCTCACAGTCATAGACACAAAGTTTATACACACGCATCCTTGTATGAGCAAAACGTAGTCTGTCCTATGCAGTCGTTATTACTGTGGTAAAATAAACCTTATTTCATATCTCTCCATATTTTTCTACATCTCTTACGGTCAGTGAGAACTTGTGATCATTGTGGTTGCTTTAGCATCTTAGTGAGAAAAAGTGGCTATCTGAAAGGGGGTGGGATACGTTCGGCGCATGCTATTTGAAAGATGTACTTAAATAACGTGCATTCCAGATGTAGAGACAATCAAGGGTATCATCTCCAGGACTTCTTGTCTCTACTGCAGGAGCACGACCGTCTCTGTACTGCCAGAGCTATACTTGGCCAAAACAGCCAAAGGACTAAGACTTGGCCTATACTCACTTCGCTGGCCATCTGGCCAGCAACTCATCTGAGTTGGAGAGGTCTAATTGATGTTTATAAGGTTTGTTTAGCTTGCATTTCGTAAGTCGCCTTCTACGACATCCACGGGACTTGGAGTGGCTCTATTCTACTCTGCCGGAAACTACACGGCACAATCGAGGATATACTGAAGATAAAACGGACGGATTACTTGACTGCTTCTAACTTTCTGTTAGATAAGATATATAGATATAAGATAGGATAAAAGTAACTAATTTAAGATTGAAGCAGGTATAGTTGAAAACAGAAAGGGGGCTTTAGACATAATGTGGGATCTTAATCACATAAAATATAAATTTGATTATTTACTAAAGGCGACGAAAGAAGAAAGACTCGGAACACAGGACTTAGTACTAAGACTCCGCTCTCCGTTTGTCCGTCCATCTGTCGATCTGTCACCAGGCTCTATCTCATGAACCATGATAGCTAGACATTGAAATTTACACAGATGATGTATTTCTGTTGCCGCTATGACAACAAACACTAAAAACAGAATAAAATAAATTTTAATGGGGCTCCCTTGCAACAAATTTGATTTTTTATATAGATATAAGTACGAAATCCCTCGTATCGAACCCTTCGTAGGTATCGTGACTTGATTATAGAATAAATCATTTTACATGTGTGATGTGATCGACAATTTCATGAAATGTGTGTACCGATGTCATGAAATGAAAAATACCCACCGGCCACATTATGGTGTGGTCTACCCAGATCATTGAATAATCAGCGTTTAACGATATGAAGTACTAAACGCATGGGTTTACTTCATAATATAGTCAAACATTAAAGATCAATATCATAAAATAGTTATTATCAACCGTTAGAGGAACTGAAATTCTGATATAACTAATAATAATGTGTCAATCAAGGATAAAAATGAAGTAAAAAATAAAAAATTTGGTATTCAACAGGCAACAGGAGATTCAAATTTTAAGTAGATATTTAGTGCTATCCCCCTACTACTTACAAGATAAATAATATGTAGTAAAGTAGTTGTAAGATTTTTATTAGACCATTATTAAACTTTGACGAAACGATACAAATAGTAAGTTATAGCTGGCCATATCATGAAATACAACCATTTTATGAAATGGTCGGTATCGTTATGGGAAATGATCAATTATATCATCTAGTCACAACATAATTAAGTATTTTACGTTTTTCTCTAATCATAAATATTTAAATGAAATATTTTCTCGTATCGGAGTTAATTTTGATAATATATCCTACTTCCTGCATCTCCCAACAAAACATTTTATTTTCTCAGAACATATGCGGCTTTAGACTCGATACTAGAAGGTGGTGAGCAATTCCAACGTCTAATGGCGAGTCTCAGTGCCCAAATGTATTTCTTGCCCCGCGAAGAAATCATGAGAGAATTGGACGTAATGCCCGTCATATACGTAGTTCACAGAGGGAGGGTAATTGTTACGCAGGATGATCAGAAACTGGCTGTTTTAACAAAGGTAATAATAAAGTTAATAACACAACTAAGTCACTTACAAGCAATGTTGACAACTCTATATGCGTTAGAGAACTGGGTGCCATCGCAAACTTCTACATATTGACGAGCTGATTTTGTACCTTTAAGTACGAGCTGTATGAATATACAAACAGTACGAGCATTTGTGTATATGGCATAAAGTGTATATGCTTAGCGGGACTTCATTAGTATGAGTTTTCAGGAAATTTTCAAGATGTATTAGGCAAAGAAACAAAGAAGAATGTAGTCAGCAAAAGTCCTCATCATCATATGCCTTACCTTTTCCCATTATATTAGGGGTGGGCGCAGTGTGTCTTATCTCTCCATGTCCCTCTATACCCCTTTCATGCGTAACGCACTCCAATCACTCCATCCGTCCTTCGTTGGTCTTCCTCTTCCTTTAAGTCAATCAATAAAAGTCCTATGAATGGATTTTTGCCCGCGAAAGTACAACGTAATAACGATACGGCTAGCAAACCATCACTATTTTCATCCTTTTTTTCACATCCACGCCCACCATAACGCTAATCGTATGGCCTGCCATATTATGCGATTATGTCTACCTCTTTTGTGATATATGTTATAAATATTGTTTCAGGGATCGATCTTCGGTCAACTGACAGGCAAGACACCGAGGCCAGTTAAAGTAACTGTGATAGCGGATGGCCACGCCGATGTCTTGAAGATGACTATTAATCAGTTCAATGATGCTATTACTCCTGAGGTGTGACCTTAAATATTTGTTTTTGTGCCATAACTTGACATTTTAACTGGTTCAATGAATGAGTAAAGGAAAACCGTTTGACTGATTTTAATGATACCATACATTCATACATTCATATATATTTTCACGCCTGTTTTCCATGGAGAAGGCACACACTATGGATTTCCACTTACTACGATCCTTGCAAACCTCTTTTGCTTTGTCAACATTCATAACTCTATGCTCTCCGGTTATGGGTACTCCTTACATCACCTTTCTTCAAAACATTTCTGCTATTTGGTGGCAGAACGTTTGTCGCGGTCGACCCGGTCCGGTTCTACCATCCATATCTGCACGATAAATCTTTTTTGTGAATCTTCTTTCATCCATCCTCTCAACATGCCCAAACCAGGACATCTTAACCGGGATATCCCGGTGTAGACTGATAAGATGAATGAAAGTCACTGATAACGGAAACTGAAATATATTTTGGTAAACTTAATTTAACTAGGTATGGATACTGATGGGGTATGAAGTGAGTACGCGCGACGCTCTTGATGGCCGGATAGTTGCGAACTGCTTTAAATTACGTAAAATTGCGCATCGAACACACTTGTGCTGAGGCAGCATTATATTGTACGGCTTGCTCGTACACTTAACCTTTCTCAATTTTTGTAATAACATCCTCTTTCACCCTATATCTTGCACGTATTACATCATTTCTTATCTGTCCTTTAAAAGTTACACCACACATACTTCTTAAAGCTCGCATTGCTTTTATTAGTAGGTCGTTTCACTATACTTGCATCACTGTCACATCAATATTTGAAGAAATAAATACGCCTATCGCAAATAACTAAAACATTTTGAAAATTTAAATGTATTTACAAGCAATTATTGACCAATAGGAGATATAACTTCACATTTTACATCATAACCGGCTTCCATGTTTACTTACGAATGAGTATTGAGTTTGACATTGACAGAGTCAGATGACATTTTGAACGGTCAAAAACCACAGACAATATAGGGAAATCAGAACACTGTACATATATCTGACTTGCTTCTTCTTGTAGTTTTGTAAAAAGGTGTAAGATGGCGCTGCACTGCAATCGATGTCAAAAAGTTATACCAAATAAACAATTTCTTACATGCATGATATGCGAAAATAAATTCCATTTGAATTGCATCAATGTATCAATTCAAAGGTTTCGCTTGATGAGCTCAGAAAATAAGAAAACATACAAATGCCTTACATGTCAGTCAATATCATCTAGTAAGGTTTGCAGAACACGTAAAGCAATAGCTTCAGCAAATGCTGCCATCAGTTCCCCGAAAATTAACGAAAATATAACAGCGTCACCAAATTTTGAAATAAACATCTCCACAGAAAATTCATACGAATCCCTATCGGATGAGACAGAGTCGAATTCATCAAACTGCTCTGCAGAAGTTTCGCAATGCATTCAAATACTTCACACAACAAGGATGAAATACGCAAGCTTCAACAAAAAGTAAATAAGTTAGAAGAGAAATTAGAAATAGCAGAAAATGAAAAAACAAATTTGGTTTCCGAAAACCACACACTCGCAAAACAAGTCGCTGAATATAAACTGAAAGTAGATCAATTGACACATATCTGCAAAACAACACCGAAAAAAAACTCAGCCAGAAAGAAACGCAAAAATTTGCAAGTTGAAGGAACTAAATTAAATTTTTCACAAATGGATGAATGCCAAAATCAAAATAAAGATGCGATACCTAACACGGCAAAGACTTGTAATACCATTACAGAGACATCTATAGAAATTTCAAGAAAGTCAACAGTAAAATTGCAAAATCATGAAGATGGTAACAGCATGCAAATAAACATTCGGCAATCAATAGATGGCGTTAACATACAAAAACAGACGCATAACATTTTTATTATCGGAGATGAAGAGCTTAGAGGAATGTCATCGCTACTTTCCAGATCAAAACACGGAAAATACAACATTGACTATAATATATACGGACATATAATACCAGGAGCTACCAGTAATGACATATTAGAATGTTGTAATCGTCTTTTGAAAAATTTGACAAAAAATGATATTGTTATATTAGGATTTGGGAGTCATGACAAAGATATTCATAAATTGCATTCAAATATTTGTATATTGATAGATAAATTAGGTTTAGCATCTATCATTATAATTCCAATCAATTTTAATCCCTATTTAAATAACCTGACATTAAATTATTATACTAAATTATGGACTCAGCATTTTAAAAACTGTAATCACTTTGACATTTATAATACTAAAATAGACATAAGCAATAATAAAAAAATGGTTTGCAAAAAAATTATTCAATGCATTGAATACATAGAATATAAAAACAAATATTTATCATATGAATACATTAGGCAGCATATGCGTCAGACAATGACATCAACAAATTATTCATCTCATGATAAGGATATGGTATCAACTATAAGGAAAGGTACTATACCTTACTATTTTCAAAAAATAATAAAAACACCAAGACACAAAAATGAAAATATAAATATGCCACTTCAAAGTTTTGTAAAAAATGGTACATCCACATTTTTTCGTGCCTAAATGTAATGTTACTCCAAATACATTTGTTCTCTTTCATCAAAATATACAAAGCTTAACACATAAAAAGGAATATTTGGAGCTTATTCTTTCAAATATAAAAAATCACACAAATCCTGATACACTGTGCTTCACAGAATCTTTTATACCATTAGGAGCAGAAGGAAATATAAATATATGTAACTACAAACTTGCTGCAAATTATTCCAGAGTAAAAAAGAGAGGAGGAGCTTGTATTTTTACTAAAAACGGTATAGAAAGCAAAGAAATAACCTGTTTTAATGACTTAGCTACAAATCATCACTTTGAATGCTGTGCAACAAGCTTACCTTCAAATAAAATTGTCATTATATGTATATATAGAGTTCCATCAAGAAAGGCAAGATATATTCAGTACTTTTTAGATAGACTCGACCAAATGCTTTCTAAATGTTATCTGAAATATGCAAATCATAAATTAATATTTACAGGTGACATGAATACAAATATGCTTAAAGACAATAAAAATACAATACAATTTAGAGACATTTTAAATAAATATAATTTAACTTCACATATGAATGTACCAACAAGAGGTAAAAAATGCATAGATTTAATATTGACAAATATCAGTAATGCGCACGGTTATACCTTACCATTATGGCTTTCTGACCATGATACAGCACAAGTTATAAAGTTTGAGGTACAAAATAAGAAAATTACACCTGAAAAGATTTTCTATTACAAAAAAATTTACTCTATTGAAAATATGGAAAAATTTAGAGTATATTTGTCGAGCCTTTCTTTTTCTAATGTTTATGAGCAAAATAGTGCAAACAAGGCGTTTGATGAATTTCATGACATTTTTAGCCTCCTATACACTCTCTGTTTTCCTAAAGTAAAATTTTGTAACAAAGTGACTAAACCACAGTGGATCACTAATGGCCTTAAGATAAGCAGTAAAAATAAAAGAAAAATGAGGTTTAAATACTATCATACAAAAACTGAAAATGATAAAAACAATTATAATAAATACAATAAACAATTTAAAAAATGTAAAACTATGGCTAAGAAAATAATGAATCAAAAACATGTTATTAATAGTAAAAACGTTTGTACAGCAACTTGACATGTAATTAAAAGTGAAACATGTAAACAATTCAATAAAGATTTCATAAATAAAATTGATTATAATAATAAAGTCATTACTGATCCAATAGAGATAGCCACAACGTTTAATAACTTTTTCATAGAAGAAACGAATAAAGTAAATTATAATTTAGAAAATACAACTCGAAATACTACGAGAAATAGTATTTTCCTTAAACCCGTAAACTCGGAGGATGTCAAAAAAATAATTCTCTCGTTAAATAATACAAATTCAGAAGGGTATGATTCAATCTTCACAAAAGTCATTAAATACTGTAAGGATAAATTAAGTCAGGTATTATCATTTCTAATAAATTTATCATTACAGACAGGTGTTTTTCCAGACAAATTAAAAGTTTCCTTGATAAAACCACTTCATAAAAAAGGAGATAAATCAAATTTATCAAATTTTAGACCCGTTGCATTACCCTCTATCTTCTCTAAAATTTTTAAAAAAGTGATGCATGAACAGTTGTCTGAATTCTTTCATAAATATAATATAATAAATCAAAATCAATACGGTTTTCAAAAAAATAAATCTACAACGCATGCAACCTTTAATTTAATACAAAATGTTTTGAATAATGTTAATGAGAAGAAGTTTACGTCTGTACTATTCTTAGACATGACGAAGGCATTTGATTTTGTTCCACATCGATTATTACTGGACAAATTAGAATGCAAAGGCATAAGGGGTCCGGCTTTGGATTGGATTAAATCGTATTTGTCAGATAGAGTGCAATGTGTAGAAGTTGAACAAGTGGACAAAAATGCGATTGTTCAAACTTATAGATCTGAAGCAAAACAAAATAATTTCGGTGTGCCACAAGGAAGTGTTTTAGAGCCACTTTTATTTATATTTTATATTTATGACTTAATAGAAAATATTGACCAAAAAACAATCTTATTTGCTGATGACATATCATTAATAACTACCACTGACAAAAATTCTACATTACAACAACATAAAAATGATATTCTTAAAAATTTACAATTAGTAGTTGATTGGTTAAATAAAAATAATTTACAAATAAATATATTAAAAACAAAATTAATGAATTTTAATAATTTTAAAAATCAACCAATTGACATAAATTTTTATGGACAAGTTCTAAAGAATACAAGTAATACGACATTTTTAGGTTTAATTATTGATACAAAGCTTAATTGGAAGAAACAAATACACAAAGTTAGTGTTAGGTAATATAAACAAATTTGCATATGCCATTTCTAAACTAAATAGAGTGGCAAATAAACGTACAGCTGTAATGGCATATTTTGGATATATAGAGTCTATTATTAGATATGGTTTAATTATCTGGGGAAATGGTACCAACATACAAAGAGTGTTTAGGGCGCAGAAAAGATGCATTAGGGCAATTAGTAACATTCCATCATATATTTCAAGTAGACCTTATTTCAAATCATTGAATATACTAACCCTACCATGCTTATATATTTTAGAAATAAGCATTTTTGTAAAACAAAATGCGCATTTATTTGTTCAAGCTAGACATTTCTTCTTACGAACAACACGAAATTGTAATAGACTCGTATTCAATCTAGTGCCAAAAACTGAAAAATATAAACGTAATTGCTATGCCATGTGCAAAGATATTTATAATAAATTGCCATCTATACTTAAAGAACTCCCTTTAGATAAATTTAAATCATGTCTGCGCAAATGGCTGCTTAAAAGAAAGTTTTATTCAGTAAAGGAGTTTTTAGAATGTAAAATTAAAGACTGCGAATTCGATGCATGAATATAAAATTCTGAACAATGATTTTTGCATGCTATTAAATATGGGTAAATAGGTTTAAGCTACTATTTTTGTATATTAAACCTAACACCTGTATTGTACACCCAATTTATTGCAAATAAAAATTATCTTATCTATCTTATCTTATCATGTCGTTTATCCAACAAGGGCATTTTACGATATTTCCCTTCTGATAAGAAGCGATTTCAACTGCATTCATCCGACTTTTATTATTTTTCAGCCATACCCAGCTTTCACTACCATACATAAGAGTAAGCATCAACACTCCTTGATAAACAGCAAGACGTGCTTTGTTCATACTGTTATAGAAGAATGTAATGCCCCATTTACACGGTTACTAGCAACCACCCTTCTTTCTATATCGCTTTCGTACTTTCCACCTCTTGTGAACATACAACCTAAATATACGAATCCCTCTACATGTTCTACTTTTTGTCCACCTATAACAATATCAAGTTTTGTTATACTCACATCCTTTTCAAACACTATTACTTTCGTCTTGCTAACATTCACTTTCATACCCTTACCAACGCATCATTCATAACTGTTATCTTTTGCAAATCCTATTCCGACGACGCATATATCAGTTGGTCATCGGCATAGAGTAGGCATTGAATAAACCACTCGTTCATTCACTTTTTTACAATTTTCCATGAATAATTTAAACAGCCATGGCATTCCTACACACCCCTGTCTAACACCTTTTTCGATATTGAACCAGTACGTATCATCATCATCGTCGTCATGGTCGTGCTACAGCAGTGGAGACAAAAAGACCTGATGATGTCTTTTTGTCTCCACTGCTGGAGCACAAAAAGTAGTGGTGGACAAAAAGTAGAACATGTAGAGGGATTCGTATATTTAGGTTGTATGTTCACAAGAGGTGGAAAGTACGAAAGCGATATAGAAAGAAGGGTGGTTGCTAGTAACCGTGTAAATGGGGCATTACATTCTTCTATAACAGTATGAACAAAGCACGTCTTGCTGTTTATCAAGGAGTGTTGATGCTTACTCTTATGTATGGTAGTGAAAGCTGGGTATGGCTGAAAAATAATAAAAGTCGGATGAATGCAGTTGAAATCGCTTCTTATCAGAAGGGAAATATCGTAAAATGCCCTTGTTGGATAAACGACATGATAAGATAAGATAGATAAGATAATTTTTATTTGCAATAAATTGGGTGTACAATACAGGTGTTAGGTTTAATATACAAAAATAGTAGCTTAAACCTATTTACCCATATTTAATAGCATGCAAAAATCATTGTTCAGAATTTTATATTCATGCATCGAATTCGCAGTCTTTAATTTTACATTCTAAAAACTCCTTTACTGAATAAAACTTTCTTTTAAGCAGCCATTTGCGCAGACATGATTTAAATTTATCTAAAGGGAGTTCTTTAAGTATAGATGGCAATTTATTATAAATATCTTTGCACATGGCATAGCAATTACGTTTATATTTTTCAGTTTTTGGCACTAGATTGAATACGAGTCTATTACAATTTCGTGTTGTTCGTAAGAAGAAATGTCTAGCTTGAACAAATAAATGCGCATTTTGTTTTACAAAAATGCTTATTTCTAAAATATATAAGCATGGTAGGGTTAGTATATTCAATGATTTGAAATAAGGTCTACTTGAAATATATGATGGAATGTTACTAATTGCCCTAATTCATCTTTTCTGCGCCCTAAACACTCTTTGTATGTTGGTACCATTTCCCCAGATAATTAAACCATATCTAATAATAGACTCTATATATCCAAAATATGCCATTACAGCTGTACGTTTATTTGCCACTCTATTTAGTTTAGAAATGGCATATGCAAATTTGTTTATATTACCTAACACTAACTTTGTGTATTTGTTTCTTCCAATTAAGCTTTGTATCAATAATTAAACCTAAAAATGTCGTATTACTTGTATTCTTTAGAACTTGTCCATAAAAATTTATGTCAATTGGTTGATTTTTAAAATTATTAAAATTCATTAATTTTGTTTTTAATATATTTATTTGTAAATTATTTTTATTTAACCAATCAACTACTAATTGTAAATTTTTAAGAATATCATTTTTATGTTGTTGTAATGTAGAATTTTTGTCAGTGGTAGTTATTAATGATATGTCATCAGCAAATAAGATTGTTTTTTGGTCAATATTTTCTATTAAGTCATAAATATAAAATATAAATAAAAGTGGCTCTAAAACACTTCCTTGTGGCACACCGAAATTATTTTGTTTTGCTTCAGATCTATAAGTTTGAACAATCGCATTTTTGTCCACTTGTTCAACTTCTACACATTGCACTCTATCTGACAAATACGATTTAATCCAATCCAAAGCCGGACCCCTTATGCCTTTGCATTCTAATTTGTCCAGTAATAATCGATGTGGAACAAAATCAAATGCCTTCGTCATGTCTAAGAATAGTACAGACGTAAACTTCTTCTCATTAACATTATTCAAAACATTTTGTATTAAATTAAAGGTTGCATGCGTTGTAGATTTATTTTTTTGAAAACCGTATTGATTTTGATTTATTATATTATATTTATGAAAGAATTCAGACAACTGTTCATGCATCACTTTTTTAAAAATTTTAGAGAAGATAGAGGGTAATGCAACGGGTCTAAAATTTGATAAATTTGATTTATCTCCTTTTTTATGAAGTGGTTTTATCAAGGAAACTTTTAATTTGTCTGGAAAAACACCTGTCTGTAATGATAAATTTATTAGAAATGATAATACCTGACTTAATTTATCCTTACAGTATTTAATGACTTTTGTGAAGATTGAATCATACCCTTCTGAATTTGTATTATTTAACGAGAGAATTATTTTTTTGACATCCTCCGAGTTTACGGGTTTAAGGAAAATACTATTTCTCGTAGTATTTTGAGTTGTATTTTCTAAATTATAATTTACTTTATTCGTTTCTTCTATGAAAAAGTTATTAAACGTTGTGGCTATCTCTATTGGATCAGTAATGACTTTATTATTATAATCAATTTTATTTATGAAATCTTTATTGAATTGTTTACATGTTTCACTTTTAATTACATGTCAAGTTGCTGTACAAACGTTTTTACTATTAATAACATGTTTTTGATTCATTATTTTCTTAGCCATAGTTTTACATACATGAATAATTTAAACAGCCATGGCATTCCTACACACCCCTGTCTAACACCTTTTTCGATATTGAACCAGTACGTATCATCATCATCGTCGTCATGGTCGTGCTACAGCAGTGGAGACAAAAAGACCTGATGATGTCTTTTTGTCTCCACTGCTGGAGCACGAACCTCTCTGTACTACCAGAGCCATACTTGGTCCGACCAGTCAGAGGAATTGGCCGACACTCTCCTCGCTGGCCAGACGGGAGAGGATTGGAGAGGTCTCATTGGTATTTATAAGCTTTGCTTAGCTTGTATTTCCTAAGTCGCCTTGTACAAACTTCACGGGAGGACTTAGAGTAGTCTTATTCTACTTTGCCGGAAACCACGTGGCAACCAGTCCAGTATAGCTCGCATTAATTCTGACACAAGTGCTGGAATCTCTATAAAGATTTCTGCGCTCGTATCAGATAGCTGTTTACCGAATACATAGACAATGTTGACCACAATTCATTCCTCACCACTCTGTCGTAAGAAAACGCAATACACTTTTTGACCTTCGACCAAAAATTTCTCAAGTATTCATCGCAAAGAAAAGACTTTACTAAATCCAACTTGCACATCCCACATCTTATCATCGGTGTCTTTCATAACCCTTTCAATCACCATTTTTGCATACAATTTGCCGACCACGCTAAGAAGGCTAATGCCGCGATAGTTTCTGCAGTCTTGCTGTGACCCTTTTCCTTTATAAAGCGATATGTAATGTATATGAAATGATATTATTAAACTTATTTGTGTTATTTTAAAATAACTTTACAGATCAAGAAAACCATTCAAGAGAATCCACAATCGAAGAATGACTATATGGCTACGCAGAAAGTTTTTCAGGAAAATCCTCGCGACACCATCAGATATCTTTTGAGAGGTCGTAAAACTATAAAGTTGCCTGTAAGTTTTTGTTGACTTACTCACCCAAATTTGCTCTATCCGTGTACAGTGGGCATAAGAGCCCAAATCTTATAATCTGGAACCATAGGCGCATTAAAGTTTGAAATCATTAGGGCTCGATCCTTTTGCAAGAACGTCCATCGTATTTGGTTAACAGCATGGTACAATCTGCAATCTGAGCAGAATGTTTAGTGTCATCATTGAGGACATAGCTAGTTTTTACACTATTCGCAAGGTATAGACTGGAATTACTTTACACATTCAATGTACCTACAATAATTTCTAATCTTTTCAAATTGCCACTTCAAGCTACTGATGGATATTTTTCTGTAACTTTTCAAATAATGCATATTTTCAAGTAATTTTTAGGAAAAATAAAAAAAACTGGAATACGAAATTTGAAAAATATTTTTTTCCAAGCGGGATTTTTTTATTTAAGGCTGAGAGGATTCATATTATCTATTTTGTTTATATTATATATTATTTTTACTACAAAGTAAGAGCCCTACACACTGTGACGTGCACAACTACTTTTTACAGGGTAACATTATCTTACTCAAATTACGAAAGGGCCCCATATCGAACAAACTACCTACATTTCTCGCTAGTATACGACAGTATATTAGGGTGGCACGGGGTAGACGAAGTCTCGTGTGTCTGTATGAAATGCACGCTACTGCCTACACATAACAAACCACCTGATGATAAATTGTTACCGTAGCCAATGGACCAAGTATGCAACATCATCATCATTTCAGCCGCATAACATCCACTGCTGGACATAGGCCTCTCCCAAGGATTTCCAAAATGACCGATCTAGAGCGGCTTGCATCCAGCACCTCACAACGACCTTGGTCAGGTCACTAAGGTCGTTTAAAAGGACAAGTCGTTGGGACACGTAATTAAATAAAAAGACGGAGATATTAATAAAATGTATCCGTCGAATCGACGGAGGTTAGCTATGTTATCCATTTCGTAGGGTTTTTAAATATTGTTTTACAATTTTACAATAAAAGTGCGCTGCCGATCGTGCAATTCAACTGTGTTTTTTAAGTATGTATTTTACGCGTAATCTAGTATATATTTCGTGGTTCAATTTATTACAAGTATGTTCCTTCCACGTTCCCTGTTATCCGTTAAACGGTACCTTTTCTGTGAAAAGGGACCGTCATTGGTTTAAAAAAAAAATTGCTGGCCGATTATAATTGTTTTTTTTTTTTCAGTTTATGGTGGCACCAAAAGAATCACGTCGTGGTAACTGGTACTATAGATGGTTGTTCGTAGCGCTGCTGCTCGTTCCCGCCTTTACTGCATACTTTACGGCGATACTTTTTATTATACCAGTCCGTAGAAGGGCAGAGTTAAATATGTATCTCTACTATTTTCACATCTTCGACTTTTTTCACTTAGTGCATATGGTTTTCGAATATTATACCGTAAGTAAACGTTTATAGGTCGTATACGTTGTATAGGTCTTTCAAAAATATTGTGAGTTTGTAAACACCATTTTTTGATTTAGGGGTCCGTTTCTGAAATATTTGGATTAAAAGTGGAAATTTTTGTTGGAGTCAAGTGTCCCCCCCCCCCTCTATTTGCTAAACGGTTATATATGGCCTCGTGAAAAAATTCACAGCTATAGTTTAAACAATGTAGTTTAAAAAAAATCAGAGCTAAGTAGGGTTTACAAATTAAAAAGTTTTTGGCGATCAACCAAAATGTAATCGGAAAAAGAAAATTTCATACAAATTCAATAGATAATTAGTTTTAAGTGGCATGAACTCATTGGCGTTTGCAACTACAGAACCCTACACTGGGCATGGCCCGACACGCACTTGGCCAATTATTTCTTGTAAATAACGGCAACAGGTAGACGCTTGAAATATTCTTAGAATATTTAGTTGTATTTCCCATTTTAGAAATAAACATTTAAAATGTATATCGGTCATTTTGTAGAATCCCGGGCCCTGTCGACCCACAGCTAAGGATGCAACCGGGAAGGTGCTTGGAAGATGATGAATAAATCTTTGCCATGCATTTTAGGGCGCTAACCCTTCAACTGTCGGACGCCCGGAGCGGGGAACCACTGGTCCGATTTGAAAAATTCTTTCGGTATTACATAGGTCGTTTATCGAGGAAGGCTATAAACTATATTGCATCACGCCCGCGTGTGATTAACGCGGGCGAAGCCGTGAGCTGCCTCTAGTTATCTATAAAAATCAAGTTTTTTGTATACGAGACCCCCTTAAATATTTATTTAACTTAATTTTTTTTATTTATTATTAAAATAAAAATACAACTGAGTATTTTGTGAATATTTCAAGTGCCTACCTGTTGCCATTATCGATATCGAGCGTAAAAGGGCACAAAAATCGCATTTGTTGTATAGGAGCCCCCTTAAATATTTATTTTATTTTGTTTTTAGTATTTTTTGTTATAGCGGCAACAGAAATACATAATTTGTGAAAAATTCAACTGTCTAGCTATCGTGGTTCTTGAGATACAGCCTGGTGACAGACAGACGGACAGACGGACAGACGGACAGACGGACGGACAGCGAAGTCTTAGTAATAGGTTCCCGGTTTTACCCTTTGGGTACGGAACCCTAAAAATAGCTTTCTCATCATTAGATTATTTAAAAAAATTCAAATTTTTTTTTTCTATTTTTTTTTTAAACAAATATTACAAAGATACAGCGCATTTAAATTTTGCACGGTGACATCACAAGCCCACACTGTCGTCACCTCTATTACAGGTTAAAACAGCATTAGAAGGAATGCGACAAGCTAACTTACTCATGCTTACCTACTCATGTCAACTTCAACATCAGGTCTTTTTGTCTCCTCTGCAGGAGCACGGAGACGCACTCTCTCTGTTCTACCAGAGCCACACTTGGCCAGAACAACCAGATGACTTAGCCTACACTCTCCTCGCTGGCCAGACGGTTGCAGAGGTCTCATTAATGTTTTCTAAGCTTTGTTCAGCTTGTATCCTAAGTTGCCTTTTACGACATCCACGAGAAGACTAGGAGTGGTCCTATTTCTACTCTGACGGAAACCAGGCAACATCCTTTTTAATGCTGTTGATAAGTCAGTAAGTAACAGATGAATATTTATTTTAGCTGGAAGTGACTATCATCGGCAATAAATGTGTGAACAGAAGAGTGGGGTGGCGAGTATTAAAAAACTGGAGATTTTACGTCGACTTGACTTCATTCGTGTTGCCTCCCTGGGCTTATGTGACCAAAATTTGGTATTTTGTGATGGCAAGATGCTTAAGATTATCGCATTTGTACGACTTTTACTTACATTTTTGTCGAAGTAAGGTATGATATCTACTGTTTAACTAATGTTATTTTAAGCGAGCAATTCTTAATTATAAATATATATCAATGAGGATCTCGGAAACTGCTCCAATGATTTTAAAGAAATTTGGTAGATTTTCGATGCTGAAAAATCGATCTAGCTAGATTAATCAAGAGAACCTCTTTTTCTAGAGTGATTTTCGTCGAGCAAAGCTCTCTCGCCCAGGTACAGTCAGCATCAGAGATATCTGACTCCTCCTCTGTCTATATCTTGAAATTGCCCTTACACTGAAAATAATATTTACATTAAAATTTATATTCAAGAAGACTTTATTAAAATCTCTCTGAATACACATTTTTATGTTAATATTATTTTCAGTTTATGAGAAAATTTTAGATGTAGGTGGAGGACGGGTCAGGTATCTCTGATACCTAACAGTACAAAATTTTAATAATAGGCAAACATCGGATAACCATTGCATTGAATGTGTATAATAAATTCTAACTCGTAAAAATCTGGGCAAACGAATGACTTAAAATATTCGGTAAATTATTATCTACTAGCCAAATTTCTGGAGCACATTTAGTCTGTGGTTTTGGAATAATTTCTACTAAAATAACAAAAAAAACTTTCCACACAAATCAGCGATTCAACGTCCAGCCAAACGGCTTTTGTAGTCATCGTGTGTTAAAGGCACGAAAGTAGAGGAAGAAGTACTTATTATTCCTGTTTTTAACAGATTTAAAAAAAAGAGGAGTATATCAATTTGTCGAAATCCTTTACATAAGTTCACTGAATATTCGAAGTAGCCTAAACCGATTTGGAAAATTCATTTTGTTGTTCAAAAAGGCATACTTTTCAAGTAGCCCCGTAGAAATTTTATCAAAATCGGAGGTGTAGTTAAATAGAAGTGATGTCGGTTTTTTAGTTTGAAACATTATTGTTAATTCACTTACTTTCAGTCTAGATGGTCATCACTTACTTTTAGAACAATAATCCTATTGTTAATTGGACACGTCATGGTTTGCGGATGGGTCCATGTGGCATGCAGACGTAAGTCACTCTGTAAATCATCATCAGGTCTTTAAGTCTCCACTGTTAAAATAAAAGTATGTGATTCGGAGGTCATGGGTTCAAATCCCATTGGGAAGCACATTTTGTGAAAAGTTGCTTCCAGTCTGGTTAGATTCCAACAAGGGTACTAACCATCTATACTAAACATATTTCAGTAGGGGGGAGGGCCCCGCTGGGTATAGTTACATGAATATTGCAGGCTTCAATCACCTGATTACGTACACTGAAAGCTGTGAGTGTCAAACACCATCATCTAGCATTTGTAAATCTCTCCAAGGATACGAGTAAGTTCTGGCTTCTGGCTAACCCTTTTGTGGCGGAGGTCAGAGGGCAATCGCCCTGTGTAAAAATCAGTAATTAATCAGGTTAGGAAGCGGACCCGGGCTCTGAAGCGTTACCGCTGACGATGCACTCGTGAATAAGCTCGGAAAATGATGATGATGACATTAGTAGTACTCAGTTCTGTATGTACAAAGCAAAAAAATAAAAAAAAAGTAAATTAAAATTTAAATTTCTTATCCAATAAATATTCTGTTATATATAGTGACGGGTCGAGGGCAAAAACAAATTGGGCATAAATGGGCATAAACGGGCGTATTGGGCAAAAAAGAGTTTACGCCCAAATAAATGCCTAATCGCTGGGCAGAAACAAATAATTTAAGTGAAAAGAAGCAGGAACTTATCTGTATTTTGTAAATAATAACTGTAATAAAATAATTTGGTCATAAAATAATCATAATCACGTTAAATCATTCCAAATCAAATTCTAGCTTTCTCCAAATAAATTCTAGTTATACGCTTGCACTGCGTCGACGCAGCTGGGGATTCGAAAGAGTGATATTTTGCCTGCTGTGACTAAGTCATTAACCATCATATCAATTTCTAGTTTTTCATTATTAATTTATTAGTGGTAATCTAATTAAGTTTTATGCATACTCAAATGTAGCTATTTCAATGAAAAAGTAAATAAAAACTATATTAATGTTTTTGCCCTGCCAATGGACATTTATTCGGCATATACGGTGCCCAATATGCCCGGGCGTAAACCCATCTCTAGTTATAAAAGAACCTCAACATTTGACTTGGATCTTTCCCTGTTTTCTGTCATCTTATTTTGTAACGTCATCACGTCTCTCGGGCTGAATGTAGCGGCGAGTTGACTTAACTTTTTCGCAAAGATAATATCATGAGGAGACACGTTTATTGTAGAAAATGAAGTGGCAGTATTTTAATCAACCTAAAAAAAAAATTATTCGATGCAAAAAAAGGATGTCGTCATAGCTCCAATATTTACCCCAAAACCAAAAATCGAGATGACTCCCTTCCTAAAATCAATATTTGAGTGCCATTTTCTACCTGCCCAAACTTAGTATGTCTTAAAAACGATTTTGATTTTATCAGAAAATAGGTGACTGAAATGTCATGATGTAGTATATTTTTAGAATCAGCTCAAAAACACGACGGGTTGATTTTTTTTAATTATTCCATTCAAAAAATTATGACGTCTTATCACCCTCCTACACCAAAAATCGAAATGGCTCCCCTTCTTAAATCCATATTTGAGTCATAATAAAAATTCGGCGCTTGCCGTATTTTATAGTATAGGTAAGACCAGCGACTATATATAATTAAATGTTTATTTTATTTTATTTAAAATAGGTCCATTGCCTCAACAAACTAATGTTACATCCGAAGAGTTAAATCTTATAAAAAAAGTTACGGATTTGACTGAATGGTCTTTTGCTGGGACTACTCGTCCTACAGGTAAATATTTCAGCAAAGTTATTATTATTATTTATTCTCTTTATTCATTTTCAAACATAGATTAGATTTTATAATATATCTATAAAGTAAAATATAAAATAAAATACAAATTATAAATACAGTATAAAACTTAATCTAGTTGCCCGCTGGCAGCGGGGCAAGGCCCAAGCTACCGGCGGTTTGGGCCGCAGAAAGAGAAACCTCCTGACAATGCGTGCCGTGTCCAGGAGTACTGCCTTCTGTATCTGACCCTTGACCCAGCCATCTAGCGAGAGAGTCTTAAGGGTTGGTCAAGACTCTTCGCTATAAGACCATTCGCTGAGACGACTATCGGGACAATGAACTTCGATTCCACATCTCACATAGCGATCACCTCGTGGGCTAAGTCAAGGTAATTGCTAAGCTTGTCCTTCTCGGCCTTCACGAGGTTCTCGTCATGCGGGATGGTGATGTCGACGAGCACTGCCTGGCGCATCAATCGATCTGGCAGCACGATATCAGGCTTATTGGTGACAATAGTACTATCTGTGATGACAGAGCGATCCCAATAGAGCGTGGCACGACCATTTTCGAGAACACGCACCGGTGAGTACTTATAGTACGGTACCTCAGGTTCTACAAGCCCGTATGGAAGAATAATCTGCTAGTGAATAATTCTAGCTACGAGGTTATGTCTGTGCAAGTACTTACCGTTAGGCAGATGAGAACAACCGGAGATTATTTGCCTGATAGGCTCACCGGGACGTCGACAAGCTTGACAGACGTCAACCGTACCGTCCCTCAGAATATATCTCCAATAGTTGTTTGTTATCATGACTTCGTCTGCAATTGCACAGGCAAAACCTTCGGTTTCCCCAAAGAGGTCAACGAAATGCAGCCAGTTCACCGATGCGAGCTGATCCACATCGGGCCTTGTTAAGTCCCGATAGAATCGCCCGTGGAGCTCCTTGCTCTTCCATACGTTTATGCGATCCTCAGTACTTAGCACCGTTGGTTTGCGCCAATTCTCATTCGCCAAGGAGGGCGGCGTGAGGCCTTTGTCTACTGCCACAACATCACGATGCAACCCACACTCATTGTTAAGGAAATATTCCCTAAGACTGCACACCTCACGGTTGTGGAGATTTTTGGCATTTAAAAAGCCTCGACCTCCACGCTTCCGCGGAATGTATAGTCTCATAACAGATGAGCGTGGGTGTAGCATACAATATGTTATGAGCAGTAGGCGAACCCTCCTATCCAGAGTCCACCTTAGTATGCCAAAGGAGTAGATGAGTTAGGGCATCACCCAGGCGTTGAAGACACGCCTCTTATTTTATCCCGACAAAAGACAAAGTCAGTCGGCTAAAAAAGCGCTCCTTCACAGCCTGTTTTATGTCCCCATCCATAATACCCAATGACTGTGACATACCAAGGTATTTGTAGGTTTCCGACTCCAAGAGAGTCTTGATAGTTACTGTCTCAGAAAGTTGCAAATTTGTTGAATTTACAACTTTTCCCCACTGTACATGCATAACTGCACACTTATCTACACCAAACTCCATCTTGATGGCACTACTAAATACTTCTGTAATTTTTAATAGTTTCACCAAGTCAGCTCGTTTTTCTGTAAATAGCTTAAGGTCATCCATGTACAGAAGGTGAGAAATAACATCACCATCTCTTCCGAGCCTGTAGCCTAGCCCTGAGTTCTTTCACGAGGTGCTAAGAGGATTCAGGGCAAGACAGAACCGTAACGGACTCAAGCTGTCACCCTGGAATATGCCTCGCTCAATCCTTATATAGTCCGACGGATCTGATTTCGCGTGACGTCACGGCTGGGTACGATTTTTGCTTAAGTGTAAAGTCGCAAGCCCCCACTCCGGAAGTTTGATGCTCCGTATCTTTGTGATTTTTTACTTTTTTGGTAAACTGAAATATACGGGTTCATTATTTTTGGATAAACTAAAAACTAATTACAATTATACTATTCGGACCCCGTCGTCACTCCTATTCAGTCCATTATACTGAACAACTTTTCCCTAGTAACACTTATCGAAATATGAAAAGTAATTTTTGACCCGCCATACAAGTTGACCGACCAACTGATCCGAGTTTGTATTGAAAGCAAAAAACATTTTTTATATTTCCTTGGGAAAAGTTTGACTATCATGGACTGAATTCACCCTTAAAATAGTTTCAGTATATTTTGTTAGACCTTATATTAAGTCTGTGATACTACATAAGATTAGGTACCAATATTAATTCTGTGACTAAGGTTGTTTGTCTATAGAGATTAGCTTAATTGAATTAAATAACCGGCCAAGTGCGAGTCGGACTCGGTCGGTTCCGTACCATTATCTATAAAAATCAAGATTTTTGTATGGGAGCCCCCCTTAAATATTTTTTTTTTAAAAGTAAAAATACTAATTCAATTCAAAGTAATTCCATGCTGGTCTGGGAGAAAAGAAAAAACGTAGAATGTACCAGCTGCTTCTTTTCCCGCGCAGATCGTAAGAGCCGATCGAGGGAATGGGCGAGATTTGAATCATGGTAATAGGCGATGCGGCTAGCAACCCATCACTATTTTGATTCCTTTTCCATCTTAACGCCCACCACCACGCTAAGCGTGGCCTTAGGGCCTAACGGCCCTGGGCTTTGTCTACCCCGTCAGGGATATAGACGTGAAAATGTATCTGTAAAAATACAACTAAGTATTTTGTGAATATTACAAGTGCCTACCTGTTGCCATTATTGATATCGAGCAAAAAAGGGCAAAAAAATAGCGTTTGTTGTATGGGAGTCCCCCTTAAATATTTATTTTATTTTGTTTTTAGTATTTGTTTTTATAGCGGCAACAGAAATACATAATTTGTGAAAATTTCAACTGTCTAGCTATCGCGGTTCTTGAGACAGCCTGGTGACAGACAGACGGACAGACGGGCAGACAGCGAAGTCTTAGTAATAGGGTCCTGTTTTTACCCTTTGGGTAAGGAACCCTAAAAAGAAGTAATTATATACCTAAACTTTTTATTTATAGGTTGTAATAAACCAACGTTCTATCAGTATTTTCTCGTCCCGAAATATTGGTTTCACGACTACAGACTGTCTATGGTATGGGTAGCTCAATTGCACACCAATGTTGAACTGGGCAATGTAAGTACTTTACCTCATCATCATCATCAGGTCTTTTTAGTCTCCACTGCAGGGGCACGACCCTCTCTGTACTACCTACCAGAGCCATGCTTGACCAGAGTATATGTACAGAGGGTTTCCCCTACACTTGACTCTCCTCGCTGGCCAGACGAGTTGGAGAGGTCTCATTAATGTTTTCAAAGCTTTGTTCAGCTTGTATTTCCAAAAAGCAAAATAGTTTTCTTACTTACAATAGGTGTGTGTAGGTAGGTAAACTTATAATTTTAAATAGCAACAAATAATTTTCAGACTGTGCAAATGACCGTTCCTGAAGTTTACTACAAACTTATTATGAATATCATTATATACTTAGTCAATATTTGGTTGATGAGTGCTGCGATTGGCTACATATATACCAAATACCGGGAGCTGTACCACTACGACTACGACGTGAAGAACATGAGCACATACCTCCGACACAGCGGGCTGGCTCCGTCACTGCTGCGGTCTGTGATCCAGTACACCAATCATTTGTGGAAGAGGCAAAGAGGTGAGCTGTTGCCTGTACTTCGTACAGAAGTCTTACTCTGCAAAGAAATTCAAAGAAATATCTACTTAATGTCGTTAGTGATATGGTTTAATTTAGCTCGCGTGAGAACTCTGCACCTTTTCATTTAGATACCTAGAAGTGCATTGCAAGCCAATTTCATTCTTATTACTCTAGACATACGATTCATGCCCCTGAATTTCTCACTCCGGAATAGTCGCCGCGCGCATAGTAATAATGTATGTATGTAAAGGTATATTTTCGATACCTAAACGGAGAGTGACACAGGCCTGGTAACATGAAGAAATTTGAAATAGGTATATAATGGATTACTCAGTTTAGTCAGTTCTGGATAAGGTAAACAAAGCTAGTTGGCAACGCTGGCCAGAATAAGTATTATACTTAGTCTGGCCAGCGTGGAGATTGTAGGTCCAGTCCTCTGGCTGCTCTGACCAAATATGGCTCTAGTAGTACAGAGAGGGTCGTGTTCTTACAGTAGAGACTAAAAAGACCTAATAATGATAATAATAAGTCAGTCCCGGATGCACGCTGCTTTAGATTGGTCATTTCAGTAGAGTCCTACGTCCAGTGGAATTGTGCGGCGGAAATGATAATGATAAATGACGGTGATGCTTGTCATCCCGGGTCTTTCAGGTTTAATCCCATCAGTAGACCTTCAGGGTAAATATTAAGTACTGCGCACAGCGAGATTCCAGCGTCTAGCGCCGTAAGATGCTTGTTTTAACACCCGATAAAAAAGATAGGTCTTATAAGTTTGCCGCTCATGCCTGTCTGTCTGTCAATCTGTCTGTCTGTCCATCTTTGGCATAGTAGCACTCGAACGAATGGACCAATTTCGATGCGGTTTTTTACGGCAAATTCCCTTGCGGTGTTTCTTAGGTTTGATGAAAATCGCTTTGGCCGTTTAAAAGTTATTGGTGTTTAACGCTTGAAAATCGAGTATTTTGTGGTTTGCCTGTCAAATAATAGATGGCGCTACGGATACGTTTTGTTGGTAATACGGATTAATTCTACTATTAAGTTCCTCCGCCCATCGCTAGATGGCGTTTACATATCATAAAAGTCGAGGTTTTTTATGGGGCAAATTCTTTTTGTATTCTTTGTTGAATTTGAATTATACAAATTCAAATATTTTTGTATATGATTGCAGGAAATTGGATGCCCGAATTGGTGATGCAGGCACCGACCTGCCTCAAAGAGGACCTATTTTGTGCTTTATACATGCATCACATACTGACGCCTCCACTGTTCAGAAAGCTACCTGAATACTTCACCAGGCAACTGGTGTCTCGGGTTCGACGAACTGTGATATTTCCTGGTGAGCGGCTTTCTTTGGTAACCACCCACGAAAAAGGGGGGTGTTGTTAGTTTTACGCTAGTATCTGTCTGTGGAATTAGCGCCCGAACGGAGGGACAAATTACAATGCAGTTTTTTTTTACGTGAAGGCAACTTCTCTTGCCGTGGTTCTTAAGTCATGTTTGATGAAATTCGAATCAGTCGTTTTAAACATATTGGGTGATAACGCTTCAAATTCGGGTTTTTGTCATATACCTGACAAATATGATATCAATACATGGCGCTATGATTTCAGCACATTATGTAGTTCAAACACTTATCACTAAAAAGTTACCTGACAAATAATAGATGGCGCTGCGATATTAATATATTACATAGTTCCGCCACTTATCACTAGATGGAGTCGGGTTTTTTTAATGTTACTAGTTATACACACATGGTTACCCCACCACCATGCCCCACTCTATAGTAGTTAATACTTCAGTTTGTGATAAGTTCTCATCATTTTCGTTCTGTAAAAAAATACATTACTGTTATAAATAAATCTTTTAATCATTTTTCCAATAAGTTAGTAGGCAATTGTTGATTAAAAAAAACGACGAGTTGCACTCTGGGAGTGCCGGCAGAAGTGAAAACTTGAATATTAACGTTGTGCATTTTTGATATTTTGGAATGGTTAGGGAATAATTTTGCACGAATTGCTTTAATTATCAGTATAAAATATTTCAAATCTTTTCTGAACCACAGTCTGTCACAAATGTCACAAGCATGATCAAATTCATTTTCAACAAAACCATTTTCAAATACACAGCAGTATGGCCACTACACAGACGGTCGAGCCATCAGCTGCCACCATCCATGGATGCGCGTAGCACGCTGTAACATAAACACACACGAAAATTCGCGCAAGCGCCCTGCGCAGTCTTACGAATTTTCGATCAGGTCACGTGTCCTGACGCGAGTTTAACATTTTTTACCCATTACAAAAAAAGTGCACAACGCCGCTAAAGAAGTTTTCACTTCAAAAATTTTGTCTTCATTGTAAAACCTAAAAATGTTTAAATAATTGGCGTAAAAATTCGTTGAACCTTTTTCTTAATTTTTAACAATTAAAACTTTGTTCATAATACTTTTTTTTTAACTTGACGTGATCTTGTTAATATGTATGAAAAGAGCTCCATGAAGAAAATATTTTTACTCCAATCACTATTTTTTTAATTTACAATGAAGACTTGGTAATTAAGCTTTTTTTAATTTACATTAAGATTTATTCATAATAGAAATAAATTCTTTTATTTGTTATGAATATACCATTTTTTTTTCTATCTATAAGAGTAATTTCACTTCAAGAAACTGACGTCACAAGTGCTATTTTTACAAATCCGTTTTGACGTTTCAAAAACATATCTGATTTTACTTGTTGAAATTGTGTGTGTAATACAAAGGGCGTGAGTGAACTTAAAAACAACAAGTCTTGAAATAAATACAACTTTTGTTTTTTTTTTTTAGGAAAATGCATTGTTCAAGATGGCGATATTTACTCCATCATGTATTTTATACATGAAGGTGAAATAGAGAAATGGTACAATTATAACAGGTAAATTTTAATGTTCTATTTTGGGCAGTAGCAGAATCCAAGAGGCTAAAAAGGTATTCATTTGAAGTACGTCACATCAATAATAAAGGCGAAAGTTTGTGAGTGTGGTGTGTGTGTATTTGTTACTTCTTCACGCGCAAACGGCTGAATCATTTGATAAAATTTGATATGCAGGGAGCTGACACCCTGAATTAACACATAGGCTATTTTTTACAAATATACTGCGGGTTACACCGCGGGGCGCAGCTAGTAAGCAATAATCCAAAGAGCAAAGTAGATTGTGCTACAAGGCATTAAGGTAATACTTTTAAGTCGAGGGCGCTACTTTGAATCCAGAGCGAAACGAAGGATTGCACAGTTGAATCACAAGCGTAGCGAGTGATTCTACGGTGGAATCCTGAGTGAAGCGAGGGATTCACGTATAAAGCCCGAGATAAAAATATTACCGTACGCGAGTAGCACGCTCTACTTTTCATCGCCATCTTTGATAAAAACTAGCAAATAGATACAAAACAGAATATGAAGAAAATAGAACATCTACAATACCTAATTAAAGCTCCGACAAGTACTAACCTTTAATTAGTGTCGTTTTCATTCAATAAATATTATGAAAGTAATTTTTCAGAACCAACTTCTCAAATAATGTTCACTCTTATGCTTATAACTTTGATTGCTTGGTCGTTAATATTTTTTTATTTTTATAATAACTATAAACTTGATGTTCACTATCGGCTTAAACTTACGAAAAAGTATTCAAAGTTACACAAAAGAATTAATTTCAACACAATATAACACAAAACTTCTGTAATTACTTGAATCAAAGACAAAAATATTGCGGTGTTTTAATTATTCCTTTTCCTTTTTCGAAGCAAAGAACATAAACATTTTTATCCACATTTATCCATGTTGACGATGACATGTATTCCAAATTTTAAAATGAACTAAATCTGTGCCAATTTATTGTATTAAGGCCATACCCAAATTTTCCGGGGTCCAGTGGCGCCCCCATTTGGAATAAATCATTTGAAAGGAAACGGTGATATCATTTATAATTTCGTCTTGACCAAACCCTAGATAACCCTTTTAACTATTTTATGAACTACTGTTTATAATTTAAAGTGCGAACGTGAAGCTTTTCTACGCACATTAGCTAAAAGTGGCCGTTTTTCGCAAATGTGCGTAGAAAAGCTTCACGTTCTCACTTTAAACTATAAGCGGTAGTTCATAAAATAGTTAAAAGGGTTATCTAGGGTTTGGTCAAGACAAAATTTTAAATGATATCACCGTTTCCTTTCACATGATTTATTTCTAATGGGGGCGTCACTGGACCCCGGAAAATTCGGACGACCGGAATCGCAGACACAATAGATTTCTATTGTTAACGGGTGGGACATGTGAACCGTCGGGGTTTGATAGATTAAAGCTAAATTATTTGGTTTTTGGCTGATTTTACATAGATAACATCCGTGTTCAGTTTTCAAATTGTGTTTTAATCCCGTAAGATTTTCTTTTTCACTTTTAATCCTGAGAGAACAGCAGTAACTTTAGCTCCAAATGTTTTGGGATGAAAACATCGTTTTTCGAGTAGATGAGATGAAAAATATTTTAGGTACCTTTTGTACAGAGATTCTGACATATAACCCATCTGGTGCCTCTTTCACTCTTATTGATATTCACAGTTGCTTAGAATAAGACTTCGATAAACGTCAAAAGTGAATGTGTGAATTCAGTCCGTGACAGTGAACAACTTTCCCCAAGGAACATATGTCGAAAAATTAAAAAAAAATTTTCGTTATCCGTACAAACTTGGATCAACTTCGATCAACTGGTATGGGAGGCCAAAAATTACTTTTCATATTTCGATACATGTTCCTTGGGGAAGGTTGTTTAGTATCATGGACTGAATTCACCCTTAAAATAGTTTCAGTATATTTTGTTAATATTTGTGCACCTAGTGTGTCGTGTGTACGTTTATTTGATTCAAATGATCAACTAGTATTTTTTTTAATTTAAGATTTAGGTTCGATTCATTTTAAGTCTATATTTATTTTTAACAACTTTAAAATTTTTAAGTGATAGACACGATAGCAAATAAGTACTTAAATAGATATATCGTGAAAATAAGTGAACTTGCAAAATAAGGGGACAAAGGACAAAGCACAATGATGTGCGTAATATTGAAAATAGGAGTAAAAATAGTGATAGGTTGCCAGATGTATCGCCATTTTGACCTTTACGACTGGTTTTTACGATTTTGCGGGAGAAAGGGCAGCAAGAATATTCTACTTTTGATTTCTTTTGGTTGGGTGCGTATTGCTTGATATAATTACATTTTATATATTTACATTTTAATAACGTTCATAAGATATAATGTCAATTTGACATAATCATTATGGTATATATTTTTAATAGCTATAATATTCATTAATTTTTTATTATAAAAAGCATAAAATCATTATTATAACGTTTATGTACACTAAATATCACCTGTTATAATACAACTTGTGGGGTGCGTATTGCTTGATATAATTACATTTTATATATTTACATTTTAATAACGTTCATAAGATATAATGTTAATTTGACATAATCATTATGTATATATTTTTAATAGCTATAATATTCATTACATTTTCATTTTAAAAAGCATAAAATCATTTATATAACGTTTATGTACACTAAACATCACCTGTTATACAACTTGTGCGGTATACAGGACAAAAAGTATATCATTTAAAAAGTATATTGTTGAAAAGAGATATCATTCAAAACATATAACAATCAAAATAATATTGTTTAGAAGATATATGACTTAAAAACCATACCATCTAAAAAGTATAGACAGGCAGACGAAAATAATTCAAATTTGGGAAATGTCATAAACTTTAAATTTCTTATAAAAAAAACTTAAGGTATAGGATAGGTTTATAAAGGTGCAAAGTTTAAACAAAGAAGTAGGCAATGTCCATTAAGATATTTTATTACATAAAAGAAACTGTGACTTTTGGGTATCTTACCCAAAAGTGGGGGCAAACATAAAAATAAAATATCTAAATTTTGTTAGTAAACGATTAGATTAGTAAAAAAATCTGACTAGAAAATAGTAAAAAAAGAAGTCATATCATAAAGGCTACAAAAACTAATCAATTTTTTTATTAAAAAAAAATCTTGCCAATAGCCTAGCTATGAAAACAAATTTTCCGCCCAAGCCCCAAGGTATGAAAAATTTGGCTACACGTACAAAATGCGCGCGCATTTTGTATGTGTAACCAAAATTTTCCGCCTAAGCCCCAAGGTATGAAAAATTTGGTTACACATAAAAAATGCGCGCGCATTTTGTATGTGTAACCAAAATTTTCCGCCCAAGCCCCAAGGTATGAAAAATTTGGTTACACGTACAAAATGCGCGCGCATTTTGTACGTGTAACCAAATGTTCCGCCCAAGCCACAAGGTATGAAAGAAATAAAAAAATAACTAACTTATTTTTTTGCGAACCGAAGCCCGCGACTTCGCTCGCGTGTACTTTATGTCTCTTGAAAATGCTCATCAGGCTGAACAACTTTTACTAAGGCACCATTTTTATATCTCTTATAGTTTAGCTAGACCAGTATAGTTCTGCATCAGGTGTTCTTCCAAAATTATTTATACCCTGTATGTTGCCCAGGCTTACAGCTATATAACTAAAAAAGTTTAATTTGAATCCGTCCAGCACTTCCGGAGATTAGCGTGTAATAACAGACAAACAGACACATAGACAAACAGACAGACATTTTTTAAAATTCTTACTCCATTACTATATCTCCTTCGACCTAATATTTTTTTGAAATATATCTAATGTACAGACACTTTTTTACAGTTTTATTATATGTATGATATAGATTTCATTTCACTTATTATTGTTTTGTCTATTTTCATTGTAAGAGTTAACCATTCACAAATAACACTATTTCGTACTTTTAAACGTTTCGCACTTATTTTTTATTTATGGCTAACGAACGAAAATTTGAGAAAGGAAATTATCTATTAATGTTAATACGTAATCAGTAATTACATTATGTGATTGCGACATATTAATATATTATTTTCAACCCTCATGCATTGGCTTGTCTTAATAAAATTATCCGCAACATACTGCCAGGCGCTATATCAAAAGTTTGTTATATCTAATGATGATTATATATAAAGAATCTCCTACTAATCGATTCATATACGCAATGATTATAACCATTCACAAATAACACTATTTCGTACTTTTAAACGTTTCGCACTTATTTTTTATTTATGGCTAACGAACGAAAATTTGAGAAAGGAAATTATCTATTAATGTTAATACGTAATCAGTAATTACATTATGTGATTGCGACATATTAATATATTATTTTCAACCCTCCTGCATTGGCTTGTCTTAATAAAATTATCCGCAACATACTGCCAGGCGCTATATCAAAAGTTTGTTATATCTAATGATGATTATATATAAAGAATCTCCTACTAATCGATTCATATACGCAATGATTATTATGCCTAATAATATATCTACAGAAAGTTTATTATACGTAACGTAAATAGATTTCGAGAATTTTATACGACTTTAAATGTATACGAAAGGTTTGTTAGGTTAAATAATTATTATTTAAACGATTTTATGGGTAAGAAAAGTATGATTTATGATTTTTATCTTTATTGATAATTATACCGACCAAAATTATACATTTCGTTGGTATTTATT
The DNA here is from genome assembly GCA_963555685.1 of Acrobasis consociella. NCBI lineage: Eukaryota > Metazoa > Arthropoda > Insecta > Lepidoptera > Pyralidae > Acrobasis > Acrobasis consociella. Next base: position 6,476,703 of record OY743118.1, read on the forward strand.
CAAAATAATATATATATATATATTGTTGTTCTGTCTTATATTACCTACCCCAACTTGTGCGGTATACAGGCCAAAAAGTATATCATTCAAAAACTGTATTGTTGAAAAGAGATATCATTCAAAACATATACCTATCAAAATCATATTGTTTAGAAGATATATGACTTAAAAACCATACCATCTAAAAAGTATAGACAGGCAGACAGAAAAAAAATTTAGTTACACGTACAAAATGCGCGCATTCTGAACGTCGTTATTGACAAACTCAGTCTATCGTTATTTCTTTTCATATTTTATGTATTTGATCGAAATAACGTAACATCAAAGTTTTGTTACCCATAATTGTCGTCGACACACGCACGAGCCGAGCGAGCGAAGCGAGTTATTATGTGTACCGTTACATATTGAAACATGTTTTTATGAACATTTTTATCGATAACTTAATATTTTATATGAAATGTTAGTGTGATATACCGTTTTTCGATAAAAGAAAACCATTTTAAAATATATATATTTTTTAATGTTGTTATTATAATATGAAACTGCGATGATAAACTATTCGTTTTATTTTAAAAAAAAAATGTATTAAAAATCGTGGAATAGTTTTCTGGGAAATGAAACGATGTCAAAAAAATCTGTATTCTAATAGACACCCATTTTTTATATATTAGCCATATATAAAAAATAAGTGCGTATAACAAACGAAAATTTGAGGAACGAAATCGTCTATCAGTGTTAATACGTACATTATGTGATTGCGACATATTAATGTATTATTTTCAGCCCATCTGCATTGGCTTATCGTAATAAAATTATCCGCAACATACTGCCAGGCGCTATATCAAAAGTTTGTTATATCTAATGATAATTATATAGAATCTTCTATTAATCGATTCATATACGTAATAATTATTATGTTTAATAATATATCTATAGAAAGTTTATTATACTTAACGACCAATAGATTACGAGAACTTTATACGACTTTAAATGTATACGAAAGGTTTGTTAGATGGAATAATTATTATTTAAACGATTTTATGGGTTTGAAAAGTATGATTTACGATTTTTATCTTAATTGATAATTATACCAACCAAAATTATTTTTTCGTTGGTATTTATTCAAAATAATATATATTTTGTTGTTATATCTTATATTACTTACCCCTTTTGGTTTCATTTTACCAATACCATACAAATCAATACATTATATAATTTAGTAAATGATTATTAATTTGAATGAGGCGTTAATAAATTGTGACAAAAAGCGGGGTGTTATTAGTTTGACGATTAAGTCTGTGGCATCGTAGCTCTCGAACGGATAACCAATTTCGATGCGGTGATTTTGAGCTATGTTTGATAAAAATCGATCGGTTCAGGCGTTAAGAAGTTATAAGGGATGAACGCTTGAAAAACAGGTGTTGTTAATTAATCCTGGATTTAAAAAAAATATTTTTTCAGCCCTGAGAGGAAGTTGGCGTCGACGTTATCTACAAATGGATATTTCGGGTTTATCCCGGGTTTGTTTCCAAATACCCGTTTTCTATTCACCTATGTATCACGCACGGTACGTGTCACATTTTCTGTAATATTTTTTTTTTGCAACACATTACTTTTAACTCTTCATTGCCAAAAGCGGACCGGCATAATGTGGTATTTTATTGGCTCGAAAATAAATTAATTAGTACTGATATAAAAATAAAATTTAGCAAAATAATGTGACTTGACTTGATTTTAACGTGATTTTAGGTTTATTATTGCAAAAAAACTGATAATACGCTGTATTACTCCAAGAAATTGTAACGTCATCCGCCTGTATTTTATAAAAATCCCATAGAAAATGTTTGTCTTGATGTTTAGAAAACAATAGCGAATTCTCGATTTGTGATCCTCGAACATTTATCTACTTATTATAAAAGATGTTACTGCCCGCCTGTGCCGATTTATTTCAGCCTGAATAAGTATAGGTAGTAGGGAATAGTAACCCTCACCTCACCTAACTAAGCGACAGGTGAGACGTCACAATTTACACTCACTACATACATGGCCGTGTGGTTTCCGGCAGAGTAGAATTGCCGTGGATGTCGTAGAAGGCGACTTACGAAATACAAGCTAAACAAAGCTTATAAACATCAAAACCTCTCCAACCCGTCTGGCCAGCGAGGAGAGTGTAGGCCAAATCCTCTGGCTGCTCTGGCCAAGTATGGCTCTGGTAGTACAGAGAGGGTCGTGGTCCTGCAGTGGAGAAGCCCTGATGATGATGATGATGACATACAAAATATTGGACCTCCTACAGTCCAGCAGTCGTATAAGCTATAAAGAATAGTCTGGTTCCATGTTTACCACAAATGTAATGGTAACAACTGATCATATTTTTCAGGTTGTGGATCTGATAAGTTTGAATCTAAAGGACTGGCAGGACCTTCTGAATGCGTATCCTGACATAAAGCTTCAGTTATACCAAGGGGCTAAGAACATGAAGTCTGAGTTTAAGAAAGAAGGGCAGGCTATATTCCCGGTGTAGTCATAGTTTTTTGTATGTTAGTGCTCCTGTATAATAAACTTTATTTATGTTAAATTTACTTTTATTTCATATAGGGTTCACCATGTAGTTTTCAGCAGAGTAGAATAGGACCACTCCAAGTCTTCTAGTGAATGTCGTATAAGGCGACTTTCGCGCCACGGCTCTCTTAATGACATTATCCGAAGGGCTCTGGTCACCATTCACGTATCTTGCACCCTCGAACCTCGGGGTATAGTACGTGATGATGGCAAGAGGCCTGATGGAATGTCGCTAATCCCCTGGGAACGCGGCAGGGCGTTGGTGTGGGATGCCACATGCGTTGACACACTGGCACTCTCCCATCTCAGGGGATCAGTCTCGAGAGCCGGTTCGGCTGCTGAAAACGCTGAGATCGCCAAACGGCGCAAATATAGTTTGGCGTGGAAACTTTCGGACCTTGGGGCCCCGGTGCTAGGGGTCTCCTTAAAGAGATCTCTCCAAGACTGATCTGCGCCGCTGGTGACAAGAGGGCTGGCTGTTTTTTCGCACAACGAATCAGTATTGCGATCCAACGCAGAAATGCGGCCAGCGATCTTGGCACTATGCCACATGGGCAAGATTTTTTAGACTAAATTAGTAGTTAACTTTTTTCTGTATGTATATTTGTAAATATGTATTTTTTTATCCTTCTTATTTCCTTAAATAAATAGATCTAGTGTCAAAAAAATGGTCTAAGTAGGTGATAAAATAAACAATTTGTTAAGGTCGGCTAGGTACATTCTTTATATATTGCCATAAAGTTGGCAGTTTTTCAAATTTTGCCCGCTTAGTTTTCCTTATCAGCTAAAATTAGTTGTTTTTTTTCGCAATTCAAGATAATATTTGCGAGCGTCCATCAAAAATGCCGGTATCGAATGTTGGGTGGTCGCCAAACGACGAGCATTACCGTGCCCTCAAGGAGGTGCAATCTTTTTCCAATTCCGGAAAATCTCAGCACTCTGAATACTCTCTCTCTCATCTGAGCGTTTTCCCAGTTGCATCCTCAGTTTGAATGCTGAGAAGCCCGGGGTCCGCTTTCCGACTTTTTCTTTTCCACTTCGCACGGTCTTGAGCATCCTTGGTTGTAAGACGATTAGCACGCATATCATCCTTGACGACGTCAAGCCAGCACTTCTTGGGTCTACCACGCTTGCCGGGCCCCGGCGGAGGCGGCATGGCTATACATTTGTTTCCCACGTAACTTGCCGGCTTCCGCAAGACGTGATCGTACCAGCGAAGGCGACTCTCTTGCAGTTTGTCTGCTATGTCACGGACATGAAGGCTGCCGCGGATGCGGGTGTTTCTCACACGATCTCTTCGTGATACACCGCATATCCAGCGCAACATTTGCATTTCCGTGACACGCAGCTCCTGTTTGTGCCGCTCAAGCAAAGGCCACGCTTCACTACCATATAAAAGGACAGGTCTAATGATGGATTTGTAGACCTGTCCCTTCAGCCTAACCGGCATTTTAGGGTCACAAATGACACCAGTCACCTCTCGCCACTTAGCCCATGCAGCAGATATACGGGCCTTGACGTCAGCATCAATGTCTCCGGATGCGTGAAGTACAGATCCCAAGTATTTGGACTGGTCCGTACGCTTGACCAAGTCTTCGCCTATGCGTACGGGTGGGGGATCTGTAGCATTGCAAGCCATGTATTCAGTCTTCGCCACATTTAGCTTCAGACCACCGTTTTCAAGCGACTCCCTCCACACATTTGCGCGTCGCACCAGTCTCCCTCTGTCCGCATCCGCCAGTGCGATATCGTCTGCGTACATGAGCAGCCACGGGGGTTGCTCGTGTGTGTCTCTGATGTTTTTAGAAACTTCGTCTAATATCACACTGAATAGATAGGGACTGAGAACCGAGCCTTGATGAACCCCGACTGTAACGGGGAAGGGTTTGGAGTCACCAACAGCAGTCCTAACTATGGACTCGGAATCGCGGTACATATCGCGGATTATGTCAATATAGATCTCTGGCACCCCTTTGGACCTCAGTGCCCACCAGATCATCTCTCGGGGAATACAGTCAAAGGCCTTCTCCATATCCAAGAACAGGAAATGGAGAGGCGTATTCTTTGCTCTGTATTTCTCCATGATGACTCTTAGGGCAAAGATAGGGTCCGTAGTGCCTATTCCGGGGCGAAATCCATATAGACACTCCGAGACTGCACTTTCCTGTCGGATCCGGGAGTCTATTATCCTCTCGAAGAGCTTCATGGTGTGGGACATGACCTTTATACCGCGGTAGTTGCTGCACTCTTGCACCGATCCCTTTCCTTTAAACACTGGAGTAATAATACTCAGCCTCCATTGGTCAGGGATTTTGCCGATGAAGAGTATGCGGTTAAAAAGGTTTGTTAAGATGTCCACACCATGGGGACCCATAGCCTTCCAGGCTTCGATGGGCACTCCATCGGCTCCGACAGCTTTCCTGTCCTTCATGCAGCGAAGAGCTGAATGGACTTCCTCAGGCGTTATTGGTGGCACTAGTCCTTGATTAGGAGGGAGGTCTGGTGGCTGCACCTCTTTATGCTGCTGGTTCAGCAGCTCGTGAAAATACGAGCGCCATCTCTCCTTCACCGCGAGGTCTTCGCACAAAAGGTTGCCGTTAGGGTCTTTAACACAGCGGCACTTGGAGATATCCTGTGCTGCTTTGACCCGGGAACGTGCCAACTTATAGACTAGCTTCTGCCCCTCAGGCGACTCCAGCTTATCGTACAATGGTTGTACGTGGTTACGTCTGGCCCGGGCAACGGCTTTCTTAGTGGCCCGTTTTGCAACCCTGTATGCGTCGCGTTTTTCAGGAGATCCGGACGCTTGCCACGTTTTGAAGAGTGCTTTCTTCACCTTTATCTCCCTCTGGACTGTGTCGTTCCACCACCAAGTTTCCTTGTCACACTTGCGTCCACCCTTTGACATACCAAGCACTGCCTTCGCCGCACCAGTGATAGCTCCCTGAATCCTGTCCCAGTGAAGTTGGACCGGTTCGCCATCGGTTTCGGCGCATTTGTTACCAATCGCAGTTGCGAACTCATGGGACTTGGATTCACCGAGCCGCCACCACTTGATTTGACGTCGGCAGCGCTCAGTGGGCTTGCCAGCAGGCTTCACGCGAAGATCCATGACAAGGAGACGATGTTGTGCAGTGAGACTCTCGCCGGGTATGACTTTGCAGTTGGTTACTTTGCCGATTTGGTCTCTTCTGGTAAGAAAGTAATCGATTTGGGTAGCGTGACCCCCGCTCCTGTAGGTGATTAGGTGCTCGGATTTCTTTTTGAAAAACGTGTTCACGATGGCGAGGTCGGCCGCCGCACACGTTGAGAGGATTTCTCCACCCTCCGGGTTGCGGCTTCCGTATCCATAGCCGCCATGAACACGCTCAAACTCCTCATACGCCTCACCCACATGACCGTTCAAGTCGCCACCCAAAACGACTGCCTGCGACAATGGGATGCTACGCAGCACCCCGCCGAGTAGGTCCCAAAACTGCGTCTTTTCGACGTCTCCACAGCCAGCCTGTGGCGCGTAAGCACTTATCAGATGAGTCATAACCCCTTCGATAAGCACCACGACGACCATAAGCCGGCTACTGAAGCGTTTAACCTCCAAGACGCTATCCTGAAGCCCCTCTGACAGCACTACGGCCACCCCATCCTCGCCACCAGGTGCACCGGTGTAGATCAGCTTATAACCATTCCCAATGGACCGGGATCTGCTGCCTTTCCACCGAGTCTCCTGCAGGAACGCCACGGCCACTTTTCGCCTGGAAAGTACGTCGGCCAGCTCCCTCGCGCGTCCAGTTAGCGTGCCAATGTTCCCCGTTGCAAAGCGGAGTTTCTGGGTTGGGGCTCGCGTCTTTGGCCGTGTCCACCCCTGACACGGTAGCCCTGGCCCACTTGTCACAGGAGTCGGGCGGGGCTCCTGTGCGCCATTTTGCGGTGGCGCCCTATCCCTATACTTGCCTCTTTTCTATCTTTCCATTATTTGATTTGGCTTTATTTTACGACCGGCCGCCTGCCTGACGTCAACCCTCCTTGGGAATGCTATTGTAGCACGAGCTTTTAGTGCTATGTTTCCTTTAGTCGCCTCTTACGACATCCACAGGAAGAGATGGAGTGGTCCTATTCTTACCCGGAACCACACGGAGCTCAGCACTCTGAATACCTCGGTTCTTTATTCTTCTTGATTTATTTTAAGTTTAAGTGGACTTCGCAAGTTGTCGCATAAGAGTTATAGTAGTAAATTTTGCTTACCTGAATAAAGACAATTTTATAGATTCTATCTTATGAGAGTAGTATTACGTATTAAGTTATTACATCATATTTCCACTTTTATATTAGACTACATGGTCACCGGGTTTCTGTTAAAAATTTTGGCGGGCATAAAAATTCGAGAAGTTTTAACTTTGTATTAGCGATGGAACTATTGAATTTTTGTTTGCACTAGCATATTAATATTACGCAGTCGCTTGGTCTTAACGTGAAATTAGGACAAAAGCACTTCGTTTATGATTTTCACGAAAATACAATATTTTTCTAAACATTTTTTTATATAATACTAATACAGCGAATAGATTCAATAAATAAGGAAAACATAAAACGGAACAAGCCAATTTTAGCCCCCTTAAGACCCAAGTCCTAAATTTTATTACGAGCTTTGTAAAGACAAGCTTGTTAGAACAAGCCCTATAAATTGCTGCACCCTTCTTATTATTATGCCATAAAAAGGGTCACGGGATTAACTTCGAATTCATAGATGTTTTACGACCTTAGCGCTGGCAATAAAGTTACAGGCTCACAGGTATGAAATAACTGCGGGAGTTCCATGTATACGTAGTTACTCATAGAAAGTGTATACTTAGTAAAGTCTTCCTTCATATAAATACTTATTTAAACTAATATTCTTACTTTTAATTCAAGAGAAAAGATTTGATTGTGTTTTATAATAGATAAACTCAAAACCTTTACCAATTTATACATTCGAGTTAGTGCTGCAGACTATCTATTTCGATATAATTTCGAAAAAATCATGATACTCGTAAAGTTGTAAATAAGGTGACAAGTAAATTAAGTGAAATGCGATAAGTTACAAAAAGATAAATGCTTGTCGCCGTACACATACTGCAACCCATGGGGCACTGGGTGCAGTTTGCTTTTGAACATCATCATCATCATCATTTCAGCCGCATAACGTCCTTATATATATAATAATAGGCTTCTGCCAAGGATTTCCAGCGACCTTGGTCAGCTCGTCAGACCACCTTGTGGGTGGGTGTCCTACGCTTCACTTGCCTGTACGTGGGCCTTGCTTTTGAACAATCGATTAGGAAATCTTTTGGGTTCCTTCGGTTTTATCAACGAGTTTCTGGAGATGAAAATAGTGAGGAAGTAATATGATAACAAAGTAGAGTCGAGACGCGCGAGCCTCGCTTGTTTCTCTTCAAAAGTTAAACGGTACAGAGTCTTTAAAATTGATGCTAGTTTCCCTCGGGCATTTGGTCAAATAAAATAGATAGCTCTTATGATTGTTGCCCTCAACTCAAAGCATACCTATTTGAAGTAAGAACTTGCATAGTAAGAGTATTAAGAATCCCCTTACCCTAGACTTCTTCATACAAACGTAGTCTACGTTTAATTTTTAAACAACATGTCAGATTTTGGTAAAAATCGGTAATTGTAAAGAAATTGCAATTATCTAGGTTTATAACTGGTTTCCTACACATTAAAATATAACGTTTAAGAAGTTTCTCATACTGATGGTCAAAAATGATATAACACACTATATTCTATTTCAAGTTAATATTTTTACCGTCGGAAACCAGTTATTACCCTAGATAATTGCAATATCTTTGAAATTAGAAAATTTTGCCGAAATCGGGCATGTCGTTTTGAAATAAAACGTAGACTACGTTTGTATGGAAAGTTGTATTTTGGTCTAGGGTAAGGGGACTCTTAAGTGAACTTTGAAAACCATAAAAATATGCCTTTGAATTTCTGAGCTTCCAAGCTCACAGTCTATATTTTTCTTACTTCATTTCAAGGATGAAAGCTCACATAACATAAAAATTACGCTATAAGAATTCTCTACATTAATTTTCAAAGTTTAAAGTACTTTGCCGAGAAGTCAATCTAAGTTGCCAGTAAAGTTTGTAGAGGTGATCATTTTGCAGCGACGATAAAAAGGTGAGCCACAAAAATTGAGATATGCAATTCACGTTGTCCGGTGTAGACAGAGCCCTGGGCTACCTTTTTCTAAGACCCACCTTTATTCTCTACCAATACTTTTAAAAATATTTCCCTATCGTTTCAGAACCTTTTATAGGGGATTCATATGATAGGTGTTTATAAGGTATTTTATGCAACTGTACATAATTAGGTTTATGATATACTGTTAACAGTTTTAATACCCCTTATTACACAACAGTTACATGAGCAACTATCAAGTGTACTTAAAAACTTCAAACCTTTCTCCGAAAATAAAATTTTAGATAGTATTTCTCAAAATCCTTTTTCCATTTAAGAAATACTTAGGTACCCAAAGGCACGATCTGTAAATCTGCCAACTAGATTTTGCTAGAGAATTAAGTTTGCCGTCTGAATGCTACAGTGTAACTGATTTCCCTAGACGTATGTGATTTCGATACGAGATTACGTTTCGATTCAGCTTAAACTGCGGATATGCATGCTTTGGACTACGTAATTGAACGTAAGTGGTTTGAGAGTATTTAAAGGTTATTGAATTAAATGCCTTTAATTCCTAGATTTTGAGAAATACTATCTGAAATTTTATTTTCGGAGAAAGGTTTGAAGTTTTTAAGTACACTTGATAGTTGCTCATGTAACTGTTGTGTAATAAGAGGTATTAAAACTGTAAACAGTATATCATAAACCTAATTATGTACAGTTGCATAAAATACCTTATAAACACCTATCATATGAATCCCCTATAAAAGGTTCTGAAACGATAGGCAAATATTTTTAAAAGTATTGGTAGAGAATAAATGTGGGTCTTAGAAAAAGGTAGCCCAGGGCTCTGTCTACACCGGACAACGTGAATTGCATATCTCAATTTTTGTGGCTCACCTTTTTATCGTCGCTGCAAAATGATCACCTCTACAAACTTTACTGGCAACTTAGATTGACTTCTCAGCAAAGTTCTTTAAGGTGATTGCGAACCTTGGCCGTCCATACATTTTGTTTTACAGCAATTCTCTTAATGTGGATAGTGTTTCTCATATTACAATCGATTTTCCAATTTTCATGAAGTTGTAGTGCTCGCCTTTAAAGTCTGTCATAATAATTTACAGTACTTTACAAGAAAAACGATATTTAAAACAAGACAAAAATTAACATTTCTAACAATGTGTGTGTAATAAATAGAATTCATTTTAGAGTGACATCTGGCAGATTTATTACAAACTACTGCATTTGTCTAATTTGACAGCTCAATGCTTGCAACGACATACTTGGACATCATTTAGATGGCGCTGTAATAAAAATATCTAAATGTAGTATTATGTCAGAAGACTCAGCGTGGTCAGAATGCTACGTTGCCGCTCTTCATGCAGCAGGCAACGCGCAAAGTGTAGTAGGTACACAGCGGCACGAGACGGCAACGTTGTTTGCTTTTGAAACCGAATGCATTTCTCTCCAAGTCTCCACAATATTTCTAATTTCTACGATATGAGTTCGTTCTGAAACTGAAACAATTAGTTTTTTCAAAACATATATTAATTAAAAGAAATAATGATAGGTATAGCTTAGTAGGTAAACATGTACCTATTCATAAACAAAAAATAAGTACTTACTAATGTTTGTATTGATTACTATGAATACTACCGAAAAAATATTCTTTACTTTTTATTTAGAATTTCACAATAAACCTACGAACTTCTGAACGTGACTTATCTAATCTACTTATATGAACAATCAAATTAGCAATTTAGCAAAACCTTCACGTGGAGATAGTTCATAAATTAGTTGTTAATTATTTTATCGGATATTAATATTAAATATCAAATATTCATTGGATATATTTTATTAAAAAAATCTGCGATCGTACTTATCTTCTCTGTATTTATGTTCACGTCAAAGAAGTATAACTTCTAACTAACGCGTGTAGGTACATAAGTACACGCCATCGAGTACACACTCTTTTTTTAGGGTACTCAAAGGGTAAAAACGGGACCCTATTAGGTACTAAGCCTTCGCTGTCTGTCCGTCTGTCCGTCTGTCTGTCACTAGGCAGTATCGCAAGAACCGCGATAGCTAGATAGTTGAAATTTTCACGAATAATTACGTATTTTTGTTGCCATCTGTTCTGCCATAACAACAAATACTAAAAACAAAATAAATCATGTGTGTAAATGGCCTACACTGGTGTCAGATTTTTTAAGCTACCTAAAGGAATCTGACAAAACTAAACGACTTTCATTTAATAATGTCAGCTGGATCCAACGGCTTATAACTGCTTTCCAAAGAACCGAGAAGCTTAAGACATTATTATGCCACTTGTGGTCACCCATCTAAGTGCGGACCACTCCCGGTGTGGCTTTACTTGCGCAATCACTAGTAATGTGCACTCCCGCCGGGACCCGTTTCTTTTGATTTCTAAGCGCACGGTAGTGCGTAGGCCAAGTTCCAGCAACAGGCCGCGCCTATGCCGTGCACTATTTACACGAACCTACACTATTTACTTTTGACCCCCTGTAGCTAAGTGCCTGTTGCAAGGACAGAGATAAAATTGTACCTACGTAATTATATACTAGTACAAAAGCAGTTTGCCAAATTTCATAGATATAACTTCAGTAGATCCTGAAATATGACCCTGTGAAAATAGCTAATTTTGGCACTGACTGAATCAAAACCTTTAGGCCACTTCCAATTGTAATAGCGTTATGAAATTTGGCACACAGGTCGTGTATTATGTTATGTAAATTAACAAAAAAACAGAAATTTAAGAAATCGGTTAAGCGTGAGTTGGCTCAATCTAATACCGAATTTAAAAAACTATATTTATTAACTTAGATGAGAAGGGGGGAGGAGGACAGGGGGGAGGGGAAACAAAATATTGTCATGTATATATAATGCACATTGTATAGCAGGCCTGGCACAAAAAGAAAAAATAGGTACGATTTCTTGAAAAAAGTATTGAAATCCCACCAAAAACATATCTGTTAAAAAGGGGGCCAAGTTTCTATCCGCTAATAATTGTTCGTCTAAAAAAGAGTTGAAATCCAGTCCAATGCCAAGTTTTGAAGTAATTAAATAATTCAAAATTTGAACTTGGCAGGTTTTCGTGCAGTAAGTAACACTTGATTAAAATTAATTCTCTCTATCTATATCTATATACATATAATAAAACAGTAAAAAAAAGTGTGTCTGTACATTAAATATATTTCCAAAAAAAATATTGGGGGCGATGGAGGCGTAGTAATAGAGTAAGAATTTTTAAAAAAATGTCTGTCTGTTTGTCTGTTTGTACACGCTAATCTCTGGAAATACTGAACGGATTCGAATGAAACTTTTTTTGTTATATAGCTATTAAGCCTGGGCAACATATAGGGTATAAATGATTTTGGAAAATGGAACGCCTGATGCAAAACCATAATGGTCCAGCTAAACTATAAGAGATATAAAAATGCCGCCTTAGTAAAAGTTGTTCAGCCTGATGAGCATTTTTCAGAGACATAAAGTCCACGCGAACGAAGTGGCGGGCTTCGGCTAGTCTATTATAAAACTCTGTTTTAGGCGAACAATTAGCCGATTGGAACTTGGCCCCCATTGTAAGAGGTATGTTTTTGGTGGGGTTTGTATCTACCAGATGTTGCCGGCAACGGCACATCTCTAGATTATGTGTTACAATTTTGTCGTGCTATATTATAATTTCGGAGAATAATGGCTACCAGATCGGATAGGAAGAAATATCAACGTTACGTGTATTCGGGACCGCCTAAGTCGAGGAAGCGAGTGCTTGCAGGTTTGAAACGATATACCGATATGACATAAGTTGAAATCATTAGAATATTTAATATAATTTATTATAGGTAAGTTGTATCCAGTTGAGATTTGTTTACGTCGCCTGGGTGTCTGATAGTATTGACACGCTACATGTCTACATATTTCAGTGGTCGCCGCAGTATAAAACCGGCTGTTTAGTCAAAATGACATTAGGCGGCGAGCAAAAATGCCTTCATCCACGACGGTGCAAGAAAAGTACGGATGTCACGGATGACGTTTTTGCCAGGACTTCTTTCTTGTCTGCGTGGTCGAACGGACTCGTGATATTTTTTATTATTGTTATTGTACTTTATGTGATTCAACATTTCATATTGGAATCTGTTTCAAAATGTTTCCCTAAGTTGCAAATTGCCGCCATGTTTGACACTGAAACACAAGTCTCGAACTTGTTTTGGGTTTGATTGATTTAAAAGTCTGTGTGATTTGTCCGTATACATTTTTGTATAGATACCTATATATATATTTAAAATTTATTTCAGGTCCATGGGAAAATACGTGTCAGGAAAATGCAGAAGTGTTTCTTTTTTTGTTTCACTATAACAGAGGTTTGCCGTCGCCATCATCCATCATTTCAAGTTCAAACATGCAATATGCAATAAACTATAAAGTTGTTTTTAGTCACTGTGCACAGAATAATGACTACAACATTTAACAATTTATGTCGGCAAGAAATCACTATCATTATGTATCATTCTATCTGTATGAATTGTTTTTTTTTTCAGTAATAAAAATTAAACTTCAATAAAAAGAAAATTTAACAACATTGTGTACGATTTGGTTTTATTAAAAAATACAATGCATGTAGGTACAATGACGACGTTTGTTGCGCGGTGGTTTTTCCTTCCACCAAAATTGGTCTAAACTCTAAACGAGTGCCCCGACACAAGGCTTGATTAGCTATCAGAGTCAAAGCTGTGGTTGACAAATATGCAATCTGAGATCATTTTTTTATCGCCGGCCGTGTTTAAAATGATTTTCGGCTGTTCGAAAAAATAACTGAAAATAAGCGCTATCCAGTAAAGTTTTTATAATAGTGCCATCTAGTGGCGATACTCAAATCTATAACAACGGTTTACGCCATCTTTCATGCTTTTTGAAGCTCCTGTCGTAGTGTGAGTGAGTGTAGAGATACGAGAAAAAATGACAGATTTTATTTTGGAGCATTTTTCTGAATACGTTGACTGAAGAATAAAAGTATGCCATTAAATAAATAAAAGAGTATGTTACAGGCTCGCCGATCAAAAATGTTTGCCTACCAGTAATCCATTACGCTAGAATTTTTAAAAAACCTGAAAATATTGAAATCAACGCCATCTAGCGAAAAAAGTTTAATGAAGAGCCCTTTGCATTCACCTTAAACTTTGAAAATTAATGTAGAGAATTCTTATAGCGTAATTTTTATGTTATGTGAGCTTTCATCCTTGAAATGAAGTAAGAAAAATATAGACTGTGAGCTTGGAAGCTAGAAAATTTAAAGGCAATGTATTTTTATGGTTTTTAAAGTTTACTTAATACTCTTACTAAAGACACGTTCTTACTCCAAATAGGTACGCTTTGAGTTGAGGGCAACTATATAAAAGCTATCTATCTAATTTGACCAAATGACCCGAGGGTAAACTAGCATCAATTTTAAAGACTCTCTACAGTTTAACTTTTGAAGAGAAACCAGTGATGCTTGCGCGTCTTGACACTACTTTGCTATCATATTATTTCCTCACTATTTTCATCGTTATCTCCAGAAACTCGTTGCTAAAATCAAAGGAACCCAAAAGATTTCCTAATCGATTGTTCAAAAGCAAGGGTCACGTACAGGCAATTGAAGCATAGGACACCCACCCACAAGGTGATCTGACGAGCTGACCAAGGTCGCTGGAAATCTTTGGGAGAAGCCTATGTCCAGCAGTGGACGTAATTCGGCTGAAATGATGATGATGATGATGTTCAAAAGGAAACTGCAACCAGTGCCCCATGGGTTGCAGTATGTGTACGGCGACAAGCATTTATCTTTGTAACTTATCGCATTTCACTTAATTTACTTGTCACCTTAATTACAACTTTACGATTATCATGATTTCTTTGAAATTATATCGAAATAAATAGTCTGCAGCACTAACTCGAATGTATAAATTGGTTAAGGTTTTGAGTTTATGTATTACAAAACACAATCAAATCTTTTTTCTTAAATTAAAAGTAAGAATATTAGGTTTAATTAAGTATTTGTATGAAGGAAGACTTTACTAAGTATACACTTTCTATGAGTAACTACGTATACATGGAACTCCCGCAGTTATTTCATACCTGTGAGCCTGTAACTTTATTGCCAGCGCTAAGGTCGTAAAACATCTATGAATTCGAAGTTAATCCCGTGACCCTTTTTCATGGCATAATAATAAGAAGGGTGCAGCAATTTATGGGGCTTGTTCTAACAAGCTTGTCTTTACAAAGCTCGTAATAAAATTTAGGACTTTGGTCTTAACGGGGTCTAAAATTAGCTTGTTCCGTATTTATGTTTTCCTTATTTATTGAATCTATTCGCTGTATTAGTAAAATATGAATAAAAAAATCTTAAAAAATATTGTATTTTCGTGAAAATTATGAACGAAGTGCTTTTGTCCTAATTTCACGTTAAGACCAAGCGACTGCGTAATATTAATATGCTAGTGCAAATAAAAATTCAATAGTTCCATCGCTAATACAAAGTTAAAACTTTCGAATTTTTATGCCCGACAAATTTTTTAACAGAAACCCGGAGACCATGTAGTCTAATATGAAAAGTGGAAATATGATGTGATAACTTAATACTTACTACTACTCCCATAAGATAGAATCTATAAAATTGTCTTTATTCAGGTAAGCAAAGTTTCCTACTATAACTCTTTGGCGACAACTTGCGAAGTCCACTTAAACTTAAAATAAATCAAGAAGAATAAAGAACCGAGGTATTCAGAGTGCTGAGATTTTCCGGAATTGGAAAAAGATTGCACCTCCTTGAGGGCACGGTAATGCTCGTCGTTTGGCGACCACCCAACATTCGATACCGGCATTTTAGAAGCACGCTCGCAAATATTATCTTGAATTGCGAAAAAAAACAACTAATTTTAGCTGATAAGGAAAACTAAGCGGGCAAAATTTGAAAAACTGCCAACTTTATGGCAATATATAAAGAATATACCTAGCTGACCTTAACAAATTGTTTATTTTATCACCTACTTACACCATTTATTAATTTCATCAATTCGATCATTCCAAGTTATCAAGCTCGCCGTGTGGTTTCCGGCAGAGTAGAATAGGACCACTCCTAGTCTTTCCGTGGAGGTCGTAGTAGGCGATTTAGGGAATACAAGCTTAACGAAGCTTATAAAACCTCCAAACCGTCTAGCCTGCGTGGAGAAGGTAGGCCGAATCCTCTGACTGCTTGGGCCAAGTACGGCTCTAACAGTACAGAAAGGGTCGTGCTCCTGCAGTGGAGAATTAAAAGACCTAAAGATTTAAATTAAGTTACCAAGACAATATCAGAAAGACCGCGGGTTGAACGTAAATTACGTATCAGGATCGTGGCAAATGCTATTTCCAGCAGTGGGATGTTGAAAGCTGAGGATGATGACCATATTGACTGCCTCCGTTGTCCGGTGGTCAAGGAGTCTGTCATGTGATTCGGAAGTCGTGCCCGTCTGCGTGAGCGTCATCCCGTCTGACCTCGTGCCATCGTCTCGACAGCGTCTTTCCGTTCTATGCAAGGCCAGAACACAGACACAATAAACTAATTAAGTATATTTTGTAACGTAGGTAATTTTCAAATCTATGATTACAAAGTATACACGAATTTTGCGTACTGCTAGTGTATAATTCGTAACGTGAATACGTGCGTCTCGTGTCTGGACTATACTACATTACTTACGTTACGCTTGACAAGAAGTGCAAGTTACAAAAACACAAGAAAAATTAAAAAAGGTTTTCCTATATCTTTTTATAGTTTAGTGAAATATGTAATTCATGAATGAAATGGTCTAGAAATTTAGAACTTTAGTAATATGATTTTGTAAATAAAGATGGCTATTAAATGATATTTTTATTTAATAAAATGTTATTGCACAGTGAGAACAAAACATTGCTTATAATAAGTAATATTGTAAGTTAGCGAGCATTATTGAAGCTGAGGGTCTGCTTACCTGTATTTAAGTGTATTCTGTTTTTAGTAGTACCCTTCTTTATGTTTCTTCTTGCTACAGATGTTAGCTGTGTATCTTACGAGTCAATACTTTTTAAAAGTTTTTTAATATTAAATTTAATTTTTAAATTTCTTTTTTAAAATTGATTTTGCAGAAACAATAATTAACAACTAATCAAAACAATAGCAGGTGCCGAAAGATGATCCAATGTTTAGAATAAAGGCGCTAATATAGATTACCGTGCAAAAGAAAGAGAGGACAATAAATCAAAATGGTGAGCATTCAACTTTTCGCGTATAATTCGGAATCTAAAATTTTGCGCGCTTACTCCGATCTATACACGATTAGTCCGTATTTGTACTGGCACTGTATATTATAAAGCAAGCTGATAAGTTAGGTCATTACGAAGTATACGCGAGTATTTGCGTATTAGCCTTGTGTAGATTGGAAGGCATTAGTAAAAAAGTGGTTTCCGATCTATAGGTACTCGATTAGTTTTAACCACCTGCGTTCTGGCCTTGTATAGATCGGAAAGACGCATCTCGGCGAGTACCAGCAGGCTCTAGAACCGCTGGTACACCGGCGTCATTCAAAGTAGCGTGGTGCGGGATACGGCCAGCACTGCGGCGGCAAGCCAGGCCGTGGTATCCGTTTTACCTGTTCTTTTTGTTTTGGTAATTCTACGTTAATTGTTTTTTTTTTTACAAAAGTCAACATGTATAAAATGTGCAATTAGTGTGAATCAACGCTAACGCAAAAGGTCCTACTAATTTTGAGGAAATAGACACAAAAAGAAAAATAATGTGCATTTATTAAATACTTATTACATTAATTTAAAATTGAGGTCAAACAAAAGAGATTGTCTAAAATACTGGCACGAAACTATTCGACTCCCGAAGTCAAATTATTCACTCAGACCTTTCAATTAGGAATAATTTACGTTCACGAAAATTTCATTAACGACCTTAAGAAAGTTCATCTTGACGAAAATTACGATTTTCCGACGAATGGACGATTAACATGCAAATTGCATATTAATTCTAGCGAAATGGCCAGCTATTAAAAGTTAATACAAGGATCAAAGGATCGTTTCTAGCTATGAAACAGGTTCTCACAGTTCATTAACAGAGGTTTAAATAAATTTATACAAGATTAAACATTTACAAGCTTTTCGAACAAAAATTATGTTTCAGATGAACATGCAACAAGTGGGGACGATATGGAATTTGAGGGATACAAGCTTTAACTCTGTTGTTTATTTTTGACATTTCTGAAGATCCGGCTCGGCTAACATATTTGTTTACTTGCCCGAAATACAGATTCCATTTTTTTACCGACTTTTGAAAAGGAGGAGGTTATCAATTCGCCGCGATCTTTTTTTGTGTACGGTCACCGATTATTTGAAGACGCCTGGACCAATTAGAAAAAATTTTTTTTTTTGTTTGAAACCTTTTACACAAATGGGTCTTGTTAAGTGGTTCCATAGAAACAACATAAACATCTAGTTTGGGGGTGAAGTCTGTTTTTAGTTTCGAAAAATAATATTATATAAACGGCCAAGTGCGTATCGGGACTATCTACCGGAGGCTACCCGTAGTGAAGGATTCTGTTAAAGCGAATTATTGAAAAAAATTATGTTAGTTATAATTTGTTTTTAATGATCGGTCTGATTTTAATTGTTATATTGTAGTTACATTTTCGCATTGGACACTAAAACAACGTGATACTTAAAGTTGAACCTGTGATTACTATTGAATATCAGAAGTAATAGAAGTCAGAGATGTCCTTGCACAATTTAAAGGCGTTAAAAGATAATATGCAGTACTTAACACAAACTATAACCAGGGCTGTATATAAGGTAAACTGACCATTTTTGTACACCTGTATCTCAAAGAAGTATGTTATATTACGGCAACGAAAAATATATGTTTATTTTGAACTATCATCTAATACATTTACCAGGTCATTTACATAATTATGTTTACTTCACTCGATGAAAAAAAATCACAAACATACCTCTGGCTAACACCTAAAACACGTTTATCTGGATATATACTGTTATAATTCAATTTGCAAATAGTACGCACTATTGAGTAAGTCAAAACGCTTCAGTACGTAAGCTCAAAAATTTATTAAGCCATCTTATTAATTTTTTACAATTATTTTAACAATATTGACCCCCACCAGCCGTTTTAACAAAGACCTACCTCGACGCCCCCGTCCCCGCAGTGTCCGTCAGGACGTGTACAAGGTTGGACCTGTGTTACTCGATTTCCTGCAGATATTACCGTGGACAGTCACGCACAAAACATTGAGAGTGACTGAAAAATCAAATAATTTAGAGACCAAGTGTCTAAAATATTTAAGTAGTGCTCAAGGAAGCCAACTTTTTTAATGAATACACTCATATTTAAAAAAATTACGCATAAATATGTATTTTTCAAAGTGATAATAACTTTTATGTTATCAATAGGAACAATGACGTTGTCAACATAGCAGAACTAGTGATGTGACGCCTGAGACATATTCATTTGAAATGTGTTTGCAACTTTCCGAAAATATTCTCGCGAGTAGAAATTTGAGTAATATGTTTGTTTAGGTTTTATATTTTTTTTTATTTCTATTACGATGTATGTTTATATGAAAGTGTGTATGCACTTTGTATACAAGTCTGTAAGTTAGCGCGCAAGTTTGTATGCGTGTCGATGATATCCTTAATGCCGAATCAAACATACATTCTATACTATACGCATAGGAATAGGATGTATATACGTGTAGAATATCAGTTGGGATGCATGGAAGGGATGATAAATGACAAAATATTTTTAACTAGGTTTTCAGGTACTTATACCCGGGTCATAATCTGCTTCAAATTGATACTTCCTCTAATTGACTTTTTCATTTTTATTCCTAAAAATAAAGTTTTCTTTTGTATGGCAAAATGGGATTTCCGATGACGGTTTAACGTGTCGGCGATTCGGCAAGAGAGTAGTATACATATTAAATTTCATCCAAATGGATTCACTGGTTTAAGCGTATAAATTTAACCGACAGACAGACATAAAGGCACACAGTTGTTAGTACTAATAAGTAAATCAAGTGCAATTATAGTTAAAATCTTTTTTTTTATTTCACTTCATCTATATAACTATATGTCGCAGTTGGATTGTATGATATATAGGTAATAATGTCCTAGGTACCTCAGTGTGTATAGTAGTAGGACATTGTTTTTTGTTTTTTTCAAGAGATTTTGCATATCTCAGGTTTTTGTGGGTAATATCAACAGTGTTTAACAACAATATCGACTAGCGTAGTGACAAATGTGACAATACCATTTGATAGCTGTCACTGTCAATGTCAAACTTTTTCTTTTTTATTTTAAATGCATTTGTATTGTTTCTTTTTCATTAGGTAGTTGTGTTATGTGTGTGATAAATGTTTTTTTTTTTGTATAGTCATGCGAATGTCCGTGAAAGCATTAATGAAAGTATTAAGTCTGCCATTTGTTAAAAGTCTAGTTGTACTTGGGAACAATAAAGTTTGATAAAATAAAAACTCTAGCTGTTTGGCCCTTCAGCTCGGTTTTGTAAAACAGCTGAAAATCGTTCAGCTAGATCGTCCAATGTGATACGTTCACCAAAATAGCTGACAAAGGATTGTAGATTTTAGTTCGGAATTCTGCCAATAGTGGTTTGTAGTTGTCAGTGTCATAACAACAAATATGGCCTCCGATAAGGTAAATTATTTACCGCGTTTCGAGAGTAAGATGTTTTCATCAAGAGACATCGGGGACATCGTTTGTGATTTCGGACCGCAAAAGGTTGAAAAGAATAGAGCAGAACTTTATGTTGGTTCCCATAGTGTTATGTCGACGCCCGCCTTCCGGCAAGATTAAAAATTCATGTGAATCAAATGAAGGCCGTAAGAAACAGCTACGCCATGAAGTTGATGAGTTTACAAAATTTCGATATCCAGTTTTAGATTATCATTCTTCATTGGTGTTTTATGTTGTTTAAGACTGGATTAGATAGTAAAGAGTTGAATTAAGGTTTTATTTCCATACCACGAGTAATAAAAAAATAATAAATAACAACTATTGCCCCCGCATATTTTATTTCGTTTGGTAACACAGTTTTATTTAATAATGGTAACCCTAAATGTGATCAAAACGTTAGCTGTTTTTGTTGAAGGAAATTACCTACGTAATTCATGGACAATCCAGCTTAACGATTTTCAGCTGTTTTACAAAACCGAGCTGTATTGCCAAATAAGTAGAGGTTTTGTCAAATAACGGATTATGCAATACAACTGCGACATATATATTGTTATAACCCTCTAAGTGCGAATCGGATTCGCGCACTATGGGTTCCGTACCATTATCTATAAAAATCGCGTTTTTTGTATGGGCGGGCCTCCCTTAAATATTTATTTTATTTTGTTTTTTAGTATTTGTTGTTATAGCGGCAACAGAAATACATAAATTGTGAAATTTTCAACCGTCTAACTATCGCGGTTCTTGAGATACAGCCTCGTGACAGACAGATGGACAGACGGACAGACAGCGAAGTCTTAGTAATAGAGTCCTGTTTTTATCCTATGGTTACGGAACCGTAAAAACCTTATTATAGAAACGGGAAAATTTTAAAGTTGTTTTAATTCAAAATGTAGACGGACACTAAGAAGGGAGTTGAAAATTAACTCTAAAGGGGGGAAGTGGGGGGTTTAAAGTTTGTATGAAAGAATAAATTTGCATCGATTTTAATAACAATTAAAATTCATTCTCTTAAAAACATTTTATTGAACACGTGTTTCATGGTTTATTAGAGTTCCCCCCTGAAAGGCGCATAATAGGGGTTGAAAGTTTGTATGAAAAATCTTTAAGTCTTAATCTTAAAATTTCTTATCTTTAAAGACGTATTTTATGGTTTATTAGAATTCATTCAAAATGGAAATTGAAAGTTTAAAATCTTCTCCAATTTCCTCCATTTTCCATGGAAAATATTTAAATTCTTTACTGATTTACTTGAAACTACTGTAACACCTAGGCCATACTGAAGGGATCCGTCGCTCTCTCTCGCTCTAGCAAATGACGGGAACGGAAACGGGATTTAAAAGACCGCGTCCGTTCAAGGAAAAAGAAGACATGACAACGTGAAAAGTAGTCATTTTTATGACACTATGTCAGTTTGATTTTTTTCTCTGTGGACAGAGTCAAAAAGTCTGTATATGTCTCTCTATAATTTTTCAAAACTAAAAAAAAATATATGGATCCACCTGACAAAATAACCTATGCCTTTTCAAAGAAAAAAAGAATTTCCAAATCGGTTCAGGCGTCTTCAGATAACGGTGAACATACATAAAAAAGTTTTCGGCGAATTGATAACCTTCTCCTTTTTTGAAGTGGGTCAAAAACCGACTTCAACGCCAAACTATTCTACTGATTTTGATAAAATTTCTATAAGACCTCAAGTAAGCTCTTTGTTTACAGTTTGAACCTAAAAAAAGAAGAAGAAGAATTTTTCACATATATACTCGAATTAACAACCGCCTTCTTTTTTAAAGTCGATCATAAAGTAAGCTGAACCTCCCAACAATTATTTTTTCTAGGACAGGAATGTGAAGAGTATGTGGCGCAGGTCTTTGCGTCCATGGAAGTTGGCCGGCGCAAGCAAAATAAATTCATATTATTATGTGCTAGGCCAAACCTTTATAGAAAATAATAATTATAGACGCCATCAAAATTATAACTAGATATAGGTTTCTTCATAAAATTATTGTGTGTCCTTATACACAATCGATTTGGTTCCGATTTTCTTTTCCGGTTTTCTTGATGATCAATATTTATAGTCGACACAACACTATTTGAAAGTCAAGATAATAAGAGACAGGCATATTATGCCATTGTATGGTGCTGTCTTGCTCATACATACTTCGAGCGCACGTTATATATATAGCCCCTTATGCTACTTTTACTGGAGTATTGAAAACCATACACGGAAGCCATATAAATTTCTCAAGAACCGCAATCGCTAACAATAAAACTAGTTCACGAAGCATTACACTATTGGACAAAAGCTGTTTAATACTGAGCATATTCGCTCGAAGAGGCTAATATTTCCAGAGCTAACATAACACCGTGTATTTCCAACGAGACGGTTGAAAGTGCACAATTTACTTGCATTCTGCAGAATCTTAGTTCGCGTCGGATTTACAGTCTTCAAAAAAGCTGCTTTCTGTCTTGTTACAGAAACTGCAAACAGCAAAAATGTAATGCAATCTTGTGCACCAACATTTTTCCTTTAGTTAGGAAAGTGAATCAAATTATCTAGTCATTTCAGCGCGAGAATTTGTGCAAGTTTGTCTTGCAATCTTCCATGTTTCTTTTTGAATTACTTCTAAAAAAAGGAAGAAGTTATTAATTCTTCCTGATCTTTTTTCTATGTATATTCACCAATTTTTCAAAGACGCCTGGATCGATTTAAACAATTCTTTATTTGTTTGTTTGAAAGGGTATTCTTGTGAGGCGGTCCCATAGAAATTTTATCAAAATCATTGTGTAGTTTGGCAGGTGAAGTTGGTTTTTCGAACTGAAGCGGTGCAGAGCAGAGAGGAGCGGAGAAGAGCTTAGCGGTGCATGAATTGACAAATTACAATGCTCGTAATATCCGCTACGCGGTTTCTATTAAAGCAGAGAGGAGATTTCGAGCATTGTGATTGGTCAATTCATGCGGCGCTAAGCTCTTCTCCGCTCTGCTCCGCTTCAGTGGACACGCAGCCAAAGTCTAGGATCTAATAATTTTGTGTTAGGTATGTAGTGTATGTAGGTACTATTATTTTCCGAAGGCAAATAAAACTCAATACAGTACAATCCAAATAAAACTCAATGCATTAGGTATTTCTCTGAGCTCCTATTACGTAGACGCACCGTTTAACTACAGCCTAGTGGGCTAGTGGTCTTGTTTACAGTGTCCACTAACACGGTTGTGTCAACACGCTGCCCGTTACTTTGCAATTCAGTGGTTTAGTTACGTATACTAAATTAGATGCCAAATAAATTTGTAAGTGTATTAAATTGTAGAGTAATTGCTAAATTGATAAATACATACATACACTATCACGCCTTTATCCCTAATGGGGCAAACAGAGCTTTTTTAGTATCTGAGCAGACAGAGCAAAAAAAAAACACTTTTAGCGTAAAGATGGACGAGAAAGTGACATAACCAATCAAGTGAGAGTCGGACTCGTGCACGAAGGTTCCGTACCATTATCTAAAAAAAAAACACGTTTGTTGTAAAAATATTTATTTTATTCTGTTTTTAGTATTTGTTGTTATAGCGGCAACAGAAATACTTACATCATCTGTAAAAATTTCAACTGTCTAGCTATCACGGTTCATGAGATACAGAATGGTAAAGGACAGACAGATAGGCAGACGGATGGACGGATGCACGCGACGGATTCGGTTGTTAACCACATCGCCTCATTTAAAAATTAACATGATTTGCATATTCGCCCATTCTCTCGATCGGCTTCTATAGTCTGCTCGGAAAGACAAGCAGCTGGTAGGTTGGTACATTCTAAGTTTCTACTTTTCTCCTAGACCAGCAAAGTAGTATATATCTACATAAATTGATTGAATTACAATAGTTAGCTATTAGGTATAATACATAAAAATTTAAACGGGGAACGAGTAGTATTTGTACACAAGGCTAAGAGATATACTAAGTAACTACCCGTAAACTTGTTTATATTAGTACAACACACAAATATCTAAGGAAAACTATTAAGTATAAGTAATTTCTATACCTACTTACTATTGCTACAAAAATTAAAACTTTGAAAACTCATTTCGGAATTTGAGGTCAGTAAAAAGGTCTAACGGTTTGGCATTAACGCGAAGATAAGTACGAACGCAATTAAACTGGTCCAGGGTTCGGCCCCTGCGGTCTGTCCCTTCGCACCGCCGGGATAATCAGTGTTAAACTATAGTGCAATAGTACTGTAATTGTCTGACAGACTTATTAGTATTAAGGTAGAAGTTGTAGAACTTGTAAGACTCAGAGGTGCTATTTTTCAAACGCGGAGTCACTAAACGAACGTTTAGTGACTCCGCGTTTCAAAAATAGCACTTCAGGATAAGTGTATAGGTAGGTTGCAATATTGCACTTCAAGGTATCTAAACGAAAAGGTGTCGAGTTCTGACGCGGGCCAAATTAAACCATATCTGAGTAACACTTATGTATGTGAGTATACTAGTACTTATTCTGTGATACAATGAATTTAAATCACATAGTTACAGTATGATCAATATTATTTATTAAACTATGAAATATGTTATTTCACATGTTTGGCAAATAAATTATCTTTTTCTTTAAACCCTTTTCATAAGCAGTCACATAAATCAACAAGTAAACGAGAAGATTAATCGGATAAATTTGTCAAATTAATAATAATTAGCACTACCAGGTGAATGACATGATGATAATTAAATGTAGGTACTAATCACTCGAATGCTGATTGAATTAGTCTATTTATCTAAATAATGGATTTAAATTGATAGCAGTTAATTTATCACTATTATTTATTGTAAGTAAACTACGATTGCATTTAAATATATAAGTATTCGTTCACACGTATCTACCTATACCTATGTACAGATAATGCCTCGATGATTCTGATGATCATTTTAACTAACCCTTGCCATTCGAAGTTACGAATCGAACGGATGGACGTAGAAAGAGAGGTAGACCGAAAACGAGATAGGCAGACGGCTTGAAAACTTTCGAACACGATTGATAAGACCAGGGATAGAGAGTTATGGAAAGAAAAAGTTTTGGGTTTTGCACAGTAGGGAGGCATGAACGGCTTATTATAAAAAAATTTGTCAAAAAACGTTTGACATCTAGAAAGGCTTAAAAAAATAATCATGCCATATAGATGATTTAATCAATGATTTTTTTTTGGTACATTTTTCATGGTTTTTAATACTAAACTCATATTTTATTACAGCTAACCTAATATTGATAGTATTAATGATGAGAAAAGTTTAAAAATACGAGAATCTATATGGTTTCTTTTAAAACAGCGTCTCAAAACAATACCTGAGTTAACAATATTCAATCATATTTTTGTGTTAACACTCAAACTTCATAACGCAATCTTTATGAAAGTACTCCAAGTTTTTCTGTATCAAAAAATATTGCCCGCTTTACAATTCAAATTTGTATAGAAAAATGATAGATAATGCAAGAGCGTTTATAAAGGGGACGAAAAATAAACGGTAAATCTTGTAAATGCTTATACATTGTTTATACAGCGTGTGAATAACGTGGGCTGGGAGCATTGGACAACGGTCGCCTGATTTATCGTCGCATATTATTCGAGCACCCTGTATTTATGGCCGACTGGCTTATTCTAATGTGACTACGCAGTAAAGGTTTTACCTCGGAAATTCCTTTGTCACACATTAAAGAAAATATTTAATTTAGATGAATAGGTACGGAGTTTGGATTTAAATTAAAAACTAGCTTTTCAGGCGTTTTTTGTGCAGCTGCTGAGGTTGACTAGGGTAGGCAAAATCTGGATGCAATTTCAAGTTCCGCGGGGTGCTTCCCCAGCGTTGATAATCGCAGAACGCTGGGATATTCCAGAACGTTATGAACAAATTAAGTAAAAATTCTAAAATCCAGACGCCATCTAGGATTCCTAAAAAAAATGACAGATTTGGATTCCATGTTAAAACAACCTTTCGACACTCAGGGATTCGAACCCACACCACTTAAGTCAGTACCACGAGTGCAAAATCAACTGTATTGTCGTGACTTCATTTTACCCTTCAAACTAGCGTTTTATATAGAATGCTATAAAAGGTCTTACGTACTGAAAGTATTATTAGGCTAAATTTAGTCCATAATAACGAACAACTTTCCCCAAAAACATATATTGGCCTCCCATACAAATTCAATTTAATATTAATTCCTTCCCATACAAGTTTTTCGGGGAAAGTTGTTCAGTAACATGGAGTAAATCAGCCCTTAAAATAGTTTCAGTATATGTTGTTACATATTATATATTGTTATGTTTATATAGCCACTAGCTGGTGCCCGCAACTTCGTCTGCGCAGTATCTTTATAAATGGTTGTCTGTGTGTTATTCTGATATATAAGCTATATTATTGTAAAGTTTCATTAAAATCCATTCAGTAGTTTTTACGTGAAAGAGTTACAAACATCCATCCATACTTAAAAACTTTCGCGTTTATATTATTAGTAGGATATTAATTAATACAATATTTAATGATATTAATTAATACAATATGAGTATCTTCTTTTTTCTTATTTAATCGCAATAAACTGTATTTATTTTTGTGCGAAGGAAAGTGTGTCCAGTCCATTTACCTCAATCTTTTGTCATTTCACTTGTCACATTATTGTTCTCATAACCTGCCTCACGCACCTTTACTTTTGGCCTTCTTCTATTTCTGTGCCCAATAACCTTCATAACTAAAGTTTGTCCAAAACTATTTTACGTTTTCATTTTATCCGTACCTTGACTTGGAATCTACAAAGTGTGTTTTATTAACAAGAATATACTTTAAAAGCCGTTTAACATGGGGTGCAGTTCTGTAGATAGTTTAAACTGAGTTAAGTTAACGAAAGACATCCACTTCACCTTCATCTCAGTAGAATTAAAGGCCTCATGTTTGAGTCATTGGTATAGTCTGGTCCACTTACTGTGACAAAACATGTAAACAAATTATCTTTATTCAAAATCTTAAGAAGTTTACATACTTTGTTTTATCCTTCTTTCTTGTTTCTAATCTACACCATAGAATTATCATAGAATAGGACTTTCTCATTTTTATTCAATGAATTCCAGTTTTAGACCAATCACGATAAAAAAGTTGAGGTCATCGCTACAATCTCTTTCTTCGTATTCATATTCGGGTTTAATAGTTTGCTTTCTAATTTTTCCTAGCCATCCAGCCAGCTATCACTATAACCACCATGCTAAAAGGCCTTGGTATCTTGCTGCCCTGGAGTCTGTCAATTTAAAACCGCAGGAGCCACAATGCTTTCTCTGCCTCATTATAGGGATAAAGACGTGATAGTGTATGTATGTACCAGTAATAACGTATTAGTGGTGAAATAACAATACAACCCAAGAAGTGCTAGCTTCACGTCGTCAAGGGAGATATGCGTGCCAATCGTCTTACAACCAAGGATGCTCAAGACCATGCGAACTGGAGAAGAAAAAGTCGGAAAGCTGACCCCGGGTTTTTCAGCGTTACATCTGAGGATGCAAATGGGATAGCCCTGATATGAGAGAACGATACGAATCATTATTTGGGTACCTGATTATTTGCCACCAAAATTGTCTCCGACTATACTTGGTCCACTTAACCGGCGAGTACTTAGTTACCTACTGAATTGGGTTCAGTTCCCAAGACCGTTCTTCTGCGGTCGCATTTCATTACTGCTTGCGGCAATTTCTACCATTACGTTTATTAGGGGAAAGTTTCATTGGACAGATATTTCTTACTAGCTGAAACCCGCGACTTCGTTCGCGTGGACTTTATGTCTCTGGAAAATGCTCATCAGGCTGAACAACTTTTACTAAGGCGACATTTTTATATCTTTTATAGTTTAGCTGGACCATTATGGTTCTGCATCAGGCGTTATATTTACCAAAATAATTTATACCCTATATGTTGCCCAGGCTTAATAGCTATATAACAAGTTTCATTCGAATCCGTCCAGTATTTGCGGAGATTAGCGTGTACAAACAGACAAACAGACATACAGACAAACAGACAGACATTTTTTTTTAAATTCTTACTCTATTACTATGTCTCCATAGCCCCCAATATTTTTTTTGAAAATATATTTAATGTACAGACACACTTTTTTTACTGTTTTATTATATGTATAGATATAGATATAGATTATGCGGCGCATATATCGTTGTAAGTATAGAAGTACATACACTATTGTGCTTACGAGTATCACACTATCATACTAATATTATAAAGGCGAAAGTTTATGTGTGTGTGTGTGTTTGTTACTTCTTAATCAATTTGAATAAATTTTGGTATGCAGGAAGCTGGAACCCTGGATTAAAACAAAGGCTTTATATGATACTAGCCGAAGCCCGCGACTTCGTTCGCGTGGACTTTATGTCTCTGGAAAATGCTCATCAGGCTGAACAACTTTTACTAAGGCGGCATTTTTATATCTCTTATAGTTTAGCTGGACCATTATGGTTCTGCATCAGGCGTTCCATTTTCCAAAATCATTTATACCCTATATGTTGCCCAGGCTTAATAGCTATATAACAAAAAAAGTTTCATTCCAATCCGTCCAGTATTTCCGGAGATTAGCGGTTACAAACAGACAAACAGACATACAGACAAACAGACAGACATTTTTTTTATAATTCTTACTTTATTACTACGTCTTTATCGCCCCCAATATTTTTTTTTGGAAATATATTTAATGTACAGACACACTTTTTTTACTGTTTTATTATATGTATAGATATATAGATTTATATGATACTTTAGGCGCGGGTAACACCGCGGTTTGTTGCTAGTACCTAATATATATACTTGGATACTCTTAGTTAACTTTGTATCTAGTTATCGGAGAAGTACTTATAACAGCTGTAGCCATAACATGCATTTTTAATCCCTGACGCTAAATATGGGTGTTATAAATTTGACGCCAGTATTCTGTATGGGGTGTGGCGTACCTCCACTTACTTATTGTTAAAATAACTTGCCAAATATCAATAAGTTAATTTAGTTAAATTTTGTAGGTAAATAACTTATACCTATAAATTGACACCTATATTATATAAAATCTAGTGTTTGTAATAATATGTTAAATTATAGATATTAAACGCTAAATAAAATACTTAGGTACATAAATATAGTATTATATAAATATAAAAGGAAATAATCAGTTTTCTATTGTTTTGTATAAATATATATAATAATAGTAGAATCGTACTTATATAAGTTTATAAAAGTATTAGTAACATAGTCATAATTTATTTTAACTAATTATTTATTTTATGTAACTTAATTTGTGTGTTGAGGCGGACACGCGAACGCGTTTTCGATATAGTGATTTCGACCGCGCGTAGTAACGGTAAAAGAACCGGTCCTCGATGGCGCTCTGTCGCCGGGTGCATCAAGCCGCCCGAGCCAGTCTGCGTAACCAACTTGACCCGCTCGCATGTCCGTCGCGCGCGCATCTCGCTTGCGATTACGTATGCTATTGCTTGTATGCTTTAACTATTCTATCGTCTTTCTTTCAATACACCTTCTAACTTCTACTATCTGGGACTTTTACTTCTTCGTGCCTATCCCGCTTTATTGGTGACCCCGCTGAACACAGGATGAGTGATTCGGAAAATGACGACGGTAGAAAGGCGTTGGAAACATTTCGTGTCGGTGTTAAAGTACCTCCATTTTACGCCGAAAAACCAGCTCTTTGGTTTGCGCAACTCGAAGGCCAATTCCAGCTGGCCAATATCACCGCAGATGCAACTAAATTCTTCTATGCTATCGGACAACTGGATGCACAATACGCCGCGGAGGTTGAAGATGTCATAACTTCACCACCGGTGAACAACAAATATGATAAGCTGAAGACGGAGCTAATTAAGCGATTGTCAGCATCCAGGGAGAAGAATTTGAAGCAGTTAATGGAACATGAAGAGTTAGGTAACCGCAAACCGTCCACATTTCTGCGTCATCTACAGAACCTGGCTGGCCCTGGAGTTCCCGAGGAGTTTCTTAGGACGATCTGGACAAGCCGGCTGCCTTCAGGGACCCAAACCATTATAGCTTCACAGCCAAAAGCAACCCTGGACGAATTAGCCGAACTAGCTGACCGGGTTCACGACGTCGTCTCACCCAGTCAACAGATTGCTTCGACTTCGAGAGTCGCCCCATCTGGTAGGTGCAGTGAGCCTGTTGAACAACAGATAACCGAGCTTACCAAGCAAGTTGCAGCTCTCACCAAAAAGATCTCTGAGATGTCAAGGGATGGTCATCGTCGAGCAGCCGGGCGTAACCGCAGTCGTTCCCGATCCCGAAATCGTTCCCACTCTAATTATCGCAAGTATCCCACTTGCTGGTACCACTCAAAATACGGTGAAAAAGCGGACAGATGTGTGAAACCGTGTGATTTTGGGGCGGGAAACTCAACGGGCAATCGGTAATGGCGGCCGACGATTGCGTCACCAGTGGTCGCTTATTTGTAACGGACAAAAAGACAAAAGTGCAATTTTTGGTGGACACAGGTAGTGACCTTTGCGTATTTCCCCGGATTTATTTTAAAGAGCGCCGGGCTCGTACCGACTATGATTTGTGTGCGGCTAATGGAACGCCCATAGCAACATACGGGCATGTCAACTTAGTGTTGAACTTGGGCTTGCGCCGCGACTTCGCTTGGCAATTTAT
The DNA here is from genome assembly GCA_963555685.1 of Acrobasis consociella. NCBI lineage: Eukaryota > Metazoa > Arthropoda > Insecta > Lepidoptera > Pyralidae > Acrobasis > Acrobasis consociella. The sequence continues at coordinate 6,507,912 of OY743118.1, forward strand.
GGTTGCTGACGTAACAAAGGCGATAATAGGCGTGGATTTTTTATCATTTTTTAATTTGGTTGTCGATTGCAGGAACCAACGTCTGATCGACAATAGCACTAGCTTGTCGACCGTGGCTTCACTTGCACGACCTTCGGATGTCATTTCTTCGGTCAAATGCGTAACTGGTAAGTCTGATTATCACAACATACTACGCGAATACCCCGACATTACACGTCCACATGGTACACATACTACACCTAAACATAACACAGTACACTACATACGTACTACACCCGGCCCACCCGTTTCTTGCACTCCACGTAGACTGGCCCCCGATAAATTAAAAGTTGCTAAGGAGGAGTTTGCCTCAATGCTACAGAGTGGCATAGTCAGACCCTCCGAGTCTTCCTGGGCCTCTCCCCTCCATCTTGTCCCTAAAAAGGACAATGGTTGGCGTCCCTGTGGGGATTACAGGATGTTGAACGCCAGGACTGTTCCGGATAGGTATCCCATTCGACACATACAGGACTTCTCGCACAGCCTGTCAGGATGCAAGATCTTCTCCACCATTGACCTTACGAAGGCATATCATCAGATACCAGTTCACGACGCTGACATTCACAAAACTGCGATTTCCACGCCGTTCGGACTTTACGAATTTCCGTTTATGAGTTTTGGATTACGTAATGCCGGACAGACGTTCCAACGTTTTGTGGATGAGATGCTGAGGGATCTGGTCTTCTGTTACCCATATTTGGACGACTTTCTGGTCTTCTCGAGGGATCCAGAAGAACATAGAAGACACCTCCGTACGCTGTTCACAAGGCTGCAGGAATATGGTATGGTTATAAATTCATCCAAGTGTGTTTTTGGTGCTTCAGAGGTGGTATTTCTAGGTTATCTTATCTCAGCTGAAGGTACTAAGCCTCTTGCGGCAAAGGTTGATGCCATCCAAACATTCCCTGCCCCTAAAACTGTGCGTGAGCTCCGTAGGTTCCTCGGTATGCTAAACTTTTATAGGAGATTCATTCCAGGCGCTGCAAAAGACCAAGCTCCTCTGAATGCACTGCTTGAAGGTTCTGTGAAGGGCTCTCATCCTGTCCACTTTACCCCAGAGGAGACAGAAGCATTCGCAAATTGTAAGAAAGGCCTATGCCAGGCAGCTCTCCTTGCACACCCTGACTGCAGCGCCAAACTCTCTGTCGTGACAGACGCATCCGACATTGCATTAGGTGCTGTGTTGCAGCAATTTAATGAGGACAAAGGTTGGCAACCCCTTGCCTTCTTTTCGAGAAAGCTTAGCCCAGCGCAGCAAAAGTATTCACCCTATGATCGCGAGCTACTTGCGATTTACGAGGCAATCAAATATTTCCGTCATATGGTCGAGGCTAGAAATTTCGTAGTTTACACGGATCACAAACCATTATGCTTCGCATTTAATTCTCGGAAAGAAAATTGCTCGCCTCGCCAGTTCCGTCATTTGGATTTTATATCCCAGTTTACCACTGACATCCGGCATATATCAGGTAAGGACAACGTTGTGGCTGATACCCTTTCCAGGATCGAAGAAATTGCACAACCCGTTGATCTGGGTCAAATAGCAGACGCTCAAGGCTCAGACACGGAATTACAGGTTCTTCTGGAAGGCGCCACTTCGTTAAAATTGAAGAGAATGAAGCTGCCAGGAATCCAGTCAGAGCTATACTGCGAGGAGAGAGACGGAAACAACAGACCATACGTTCCGAAAATATACCGACGGCAAGTATTTGATTGTCTCCACTCGCTCAATCACCCAGGGGTGAATGCTTCACTTAAACTAGTAACTGATAGATACGTGTGGCCAGGAATCAAAAAAGACTGTCGAGAATGGACAAAATGCTGCCTAGCTTGTCAGCGATCAAAAGTTACTCGGCATACCTCATCACCTTTTGGTTCCTACCATCTTCCGAGTTCTAGGTTTGCAAACATACATATCGACCTTATCGGTCCACTGCCTTTGTCTCAAGGATTTCGATACTGCCTCACAGCAGTCGATAGGTTTACGCGATGGCCTGAAGTAGTACCAATCCAAGACATAGCTGCTGAGACGGTTGCCAAGGCATTACTCTATGGTTGGATCTCTAGGTTTGGCTGTCCTCTTAGTATAGTTACTGACAGAGGCAGTCAGTTCGAGTCAGCTTTATTTAAGCACTTGTCCAAACTTGTAGGTTTCCAGCACAAAAAAACCACAGCCTACCATCCATCTTGTAACGGTCTGGTTGAAAGGTTTCATCGGCAGTTAAAAGCTGCAATTGTCTGCCATTCCAACTCCAATTGGGTCGAGTCACTTCCTCTTGTTTTATTAGGGATTCGAAGTTGCTTTAAGGAAGATTTATCATCTTCTTCTGCAGAGCTTACCTACGGTGAGCCACTGAGGCTTCCCGGTGATTTTTTTCATCCCGGCAATAAGAATACCATTGACGTGACTGACTATTTGTCACGACTCAAGTCATTTGTAGGCAAGATTAAACCCACACCAGCATCTCGACACAGCAAGCAGTCAATCTTCGTCTTTAAAGACCTCGCTACTGCTTCTCATATTTTTCTGCGAGATGACACTATTCGTGGGGCTCTTACCCCAGTATATTCCGGACCTCATGAGGTGTTAGAGAGGGGAGATAAGACATTTAAAATAGTTCTTCGTGGTAAGCCAGTTACAGTATCGGTAGATCGCATTAAGCCGGCCTACATACTGCACGACACAGACACCACACACAACACTCCACTACACACTAACACTAATTCACACACAAATACACAGGTAAGGCCACCAGAACACAATACACTCGCTGAACCCAAAGATAATGATATCCGAAGGACACGTTCAGGTCGTATCGTGCGTTTCCCATCCTATTATCGCCCTTGACGGGCTCTGGAGGGGGGTGATGTGGCGTACCTCCACTTACTTATTGTTAAAATAACTTGCCAAATATCAATAAGTTAATTTAGTTAAATTTTGTAGGTAAATAACTTATACCTATAAATTGACACCTATATTATATAAAATCTAGTGTTTGTAATAATATGTTAAATTATAGATATTAAACGCTAAATAAAATACTTAGGTACATAAATATAGTATTATATAAATATAAAAGGAAATAATCAGTTTTCTATTGTTTTGTATAAATATATATAATAATAGTAGAATCGTACTTATATAAGTTTATAAAAGTATTAGTAACATAGTCATAATTTATTTTAACTAATTATTTATTTTATGTAACTTAATTTGTGTGTTGAGGCGGACACGCGAACGCGTTTTCGATATAGTGATTTCGACCGCGCGTAGTAACGGTAAAAGAACCGGTCCTCGATGGCGCTCTGTCGCCGGGTGCATCAAGCCGCCCGAGCCAGTCTGCGTAACCAACTTGACCCGCTCGCATGTCCGTCGCGCGCGCATCTCGCTTGCGATTACGTATGCTATTGCTTGTATGCTTTAACTATTCTATCGTCTTTCTTTCAATACACCTTCTAACTTCTACTATCTGGGACTTTTACTTCTTCGTGCCTATCCCGCTTTAGGGGCATCGTAACTCTCGAATGGATGCACCGATTTCGATGCGTTTCGATTATTTACGTGACAGCAAGTATCCTTGCGATAGACTTGGACTGAGCAATATTTGATGGAAATCGATACAGCGGTTCAAAGTTATAGGGGGTGCACGCTTAAAAGTCGGGACTTTTTAATTTGCCTGACAAATTAACTTGTATCATAATGATTTCAAAAGAAGAATTTAACAAAGATAATATAAGTAGTCACTCGTCCCAAAGGCAAGCTGCTAGATAATGTTTGACCCTTTGTCATCTATTCGTTATAAGTTATAAGGTAGTCTGCAATAAACTGAAATAAATAAACAAATTAAAGTACTTATAGAAATAGAGCTCTATCTTAGTGTGTATGTATAAGGATATTGAATGTATATGATGGTATTTTGCATTATATGTTAGCAATTACGATGTCGCTCGTTTGTAAGAGCCTCCTTAGTATTGAATATAAAATAAGAACTGAAATGAAAATACGAGTATCATTTGTAAATCTTTACTGCAAACATTTTTTATTAGAAATCGATAGAATCAGGGCCTGGATCCAGAGAGGGAATGCATTGAAGCACATTAAATATTTATGTAGAATAGTTATACTTACTCGTAATCTAGACACATGGTAACCTGTCCAACCAAGATCAAAGAAAAAAAAACTGGAGGTTAAAAATCCGACACTTTTATGACTGGCTCAGACTTTAAAGATCAAAAACATTATCCACTTCCAGATGACTTAGAAACTGGATAGCATCAAGGAAGACTATAATTATATACGCATAGGTATAATTATAAAAGAATTAATCAGAAAACAGTGAAAAATCTCTTTTTTTTTTCAATAAAACGATTTTATTACGAACAGTGTCTTTTCTAAATTATGAGAGCAAATATGTTTATTTTATCAATTTTTTTTTATCAATTATATATAATTAAAAATATTATTCTGTTTGTTACTTAATTAAGTACATACTTTTAAAAGTAAATAACATCTGAATAAATTAATTAAAAAATATTAATATTGAATATCCCCCTTAACGTTATAAATCCTTGGGGGAGGCCTATGTCCAGCGGTGGACTTCCTGTGGCTGATAATTATGATGATGATATATTCCAAAACATCATAAATGTGAAATTGGCCAAGTTCAATATTGTGTTATGGTGTGTTTGTCGACTTGAGCAACAAAAGAATTGAGATCTAAATGGGCATCAAGCTCAGTAGCAAATCTCAACTATTGGTCTCGATAATTTTTAACAGCAAATCTGATACATATAGGTCTTTAGTTGAAAAAATACTATTTAGATGTAACTAAGTAGCCATCTCATTTGCCTTAAGGTAATACACTCCAAGTCTTGCCGAGGATATCGTAGAAGGTGACTTAGGGAATATAAGCTAAATAAAGCTTATCCCATCTGGCTAGAGTGGACATTGTAGTCCAAAACCTCTCGAGTGCTCTGGCCAGGTATGGCTCTAGTAGTACAGATAGGGTCGTGCACCTGCAGTGGAAACTTTAGAAAGATGATGATGATGAAAGATGTGTTATCTTATTGATGTAATAGGTATAAAATATTTCAAGCTAATGCATAAATGATACCCTGGATCCGAGCCTGGTTAAGTGTAATGGAACGCACGGATCTGTTTGCTCGTTGAATAGCGGGAATGGCTCTCAGGTTATTGAATCTAATCTCTCATGCCTGATGCCTGATGCTTTGTTTGCTGTTACGAATATAAATTTATGAAACATAACCTTTTTTTTTTTCAAAAAACGCAAATAGAACTGCTTTAAAACAACCCAAGATAATAATGACTAAACAGGTGAATTTATTTTATTATATGCCCCTTGGGAAATTCCGAAAAACGTAAATTACTTACTACGAGTATCCTTCGACCGTTGTATTGTACTTTTAATTTGAGTGCGGCTTCTTGCGGTTTTTACACGTGAAAGCAATTTGTAGCTACGTGTGATGAAAATCGGTTCAGCCGTTTAAAAATTAAGGGGTTTACGCTTGAAACACAGGGCTTTAATTGATGGCGCTACGAATATCAAGTCGTATCGGTAGTTGACTCATCACTAGATGGCGTTTTAACAGTCGTTTTTTTTAAATTTGCTTTGCAAATAAACTTGTATCTGATCTGATGGTGGACTGAGGCCTTTTCCTTCAATGAGGCTTGACTCTCGAGAGATGAGGCGGTAAAGCTATGTTATAGCATTACATAGGAGCGGTGGTGGTCGCCAAGTGGTTTAGGCATTGGCAACCCTACCCATCGCCAAACAAACAATTACTTCTCTTCATTGTTACTAGATGGCGCTATAAGGTAATAAAATTATAAATTTTATTACTATGTTGGTACGTTTTTCAGCCACGGGTCCATGGGGACCCGGTCCTTTGAGGCGTTCATGGGGCCAAAGCCAACATGAAGAGGCCTTTTTGTACCTTTTTATCTAAAGTGTGAGATGGCTGCATCTATTTATTACTATTATTATTATAATAAAGTAGTTATCTATTTAATTAAGTATGACTTATATGAAATGCAATAAATATTTTTAAAGTATATTTAATACTTTTTGTCACTTTCTGACTAGTCGTGTGTGCTGCCATCTTTGTGTGCCTACCCGTAACTTCAGTTTTGCCTAATTACGAGCCCCTATTTTTTTCTATGGCGTTGGGCATTTGTTACGTTAGTAATTATAACGTCTTAGGCACTGGCTGTGCATCTGTAAGGTAAAAGGCAGAAGTTCAATCCTTACTAAGCGCTACTTGTGCCTTTATTCAATTCCGGTTGTTAAAAGAAGAGCTTATAGACGTTATTAAAAAACGATGTTTTTATCCCTATGCTATATTCTGTATGTGGTTCTTGCCAAGATCTCATTTCAACGATATTTACATATTTTCATGTCCGAAGTAGTAACTTAACTCCTTGTTTAGTCCTATATAATAATATATTCGTATAGTTAAAAAGGCAATAAAAAATTGAGTGTGCATCGGAGAATACAAATTCCTTTACTTTGTATTGTAACTATGTACAATTGTACAACAAACAAATTCGCGATACGCGCAGCAACCCGTGAAAATATAACGAGTTCGTACAAAAGACAATATATTTAAAAACACATCAGCGAAAATCTATCAGCATTGTTCAATCTACAATAGCGTTTTCACAGAATCGGCGTAAAATAAATTGATCGGGATTTATCGGAGATTTTTTCGCCGCTATAGAAATTCGCCCAATCAGTTGGAGGCCCATTATGTCATATGGGTAATAGGGCGAGCGCGAACGTATTACTCCTTGAATGGATGCACTCGCAGGAAATAGCGCGATCTCTCATGGTTGATTGGGTGCGAGTTATAGAATATGGGATCGAAAGGTAAACGGATATCACACGCTTTTAGTGAACGTATCTCGTGCGAAATAGGGGTACGAAGTATGTATTTGGGAGAATTTTTTGAGTTTAGTCTACTAGTACTAGTAGGTATAATTCCTTTTTTAGATTTTTAAGGTCTTGACGATTATTTATTAAAAGTCGAGTATTCTCATATTTCTTCTGTATGTGTCAGTTAACTAAACTTAACTTACTTTGGGGCTAGCTCAATCAGTGTAATTTGTCCCTATATATTTATTTATTTAACTTGCTGTTGAAATATCTTTGATAAGTCCTAATGTCCCTAGTGGGCTGGACACATAGTGCAACGAACCGATGGCTGATGGGGCAAAAAAGTTTTCGAATGGCGACCACGTACTGGCAAGTGAAGCGTAGGACACCGACCAGTGGTCTGACGACCTGACCAAGGTCGCTGAAAGGCGTTGGATGCAAGCCGCTCTACTCTAGATCGGTCATTTTGGAAATCCTTGGGAGAGGCAGTGGACGTTATGCGGCTGAAATGATGATTGATGAGTAATGTGAAGAGAGTTTTGTTTTACAGTTGGATTCTGCAAGAACATATTAGTTTTAAAAGTAAGGCGTTTCTCCCTCGCCTCCTTGTATGACTGATGGATGGATTTAAAGATTGTAGACATCGCCCTTTAATAATTATAAATAACACCTAGTTAAAATAAAGCTTTTGCCTTTGATCAAGGTACATCAAGATTATCTCCCTTTATGTGATTACTTGTTTTACAATCATTTTGAAATTACATCTGGTATATAAAACAGCATACGGAAGAATACATAGTAATGAATAGAAATTGTAAGTTTTATTCGATTTGAAGTTGTAAACGTTTTATCCATCGATAACCATAAATCGGGAAATCAGAAGTAGGTAGGTACGTCTGATCGTAAAGAAGGTAGCAGTTTACGATGGCCAGGTTGATAGATCCGAATTACAATGTAACGAATGCCGCCGAAGAAAGTCGAGTACTGTTCTTCAAATAAATGAGTTCGTGTATAAAGTAACTTATTCATATAATTATGAAGAATTATCGATATTTTGCCGTGTGGTTTCCGGCAAAATAGAACCACTCCCCGTGGATGTCGTTGAAGGCGACTTAGGAAATAACTAAGCAAAGTTTATAAACATCATGAGACCTCTCCAACCCGTCTGGCCAATGTGGAGAGTGTAGGTAGTGTAGGAGTCTAGACCTCCCTTAGTCGACTCTTACGACACCCATGCAAGAGGTAATCTGCGGCCGTAATTATAATCCATCAGTTATTTTGAATACGAAAAAAAAAGACATCTTTAATCAATCTCTAGCTAACGCCGAAGATGAGCTTCAAACTATGAAAGTACCCTTTACAAAGGATGCTTCACATGCATGTGAAGATAATGAGCACTAATGTACCATTTAATTAAGATAATGCACCCTTTTGACGCAGCTCTGTGCGGCCTACAACACAACATCCTTTTGAGGTGCGATGCGAAAGGCGCATTCACAGATGGAAAATGTTTAACATTTTCGAATTCCGCAGTTGAGTTTTTAAGGGATTAAGAAAATTATCTCGTTTGCTTTGTATTGTATTGTGGACACATTGAGTGGGAATTACAATCAGACTCAGAGTAAATTTTGTGATCGAATGGAGTTTAGTGACTAAATTAGAAAGGCCTCATGAGTCAGAGAAGTTCCTGATGCCAAAGTTCACTTTGTACCAATTCAGCTAACTTCATATTACTAGTGACTTTGTGATTTGTTATGACTACGTGATTATCTCTTTTTGCATAAATTAAAACTGAATAAATTTTCACCGCACGCCTTTAAAACTCCATGGTTCCGCCATTAAAAAAACTGAAGACACAATAAAGATCCATAAAATTAACAAACCTGCTGATCATAAAATTTCTCAAGAATCGGTAGAGAAATGCGACCCGCAGAAGAGAACAGCCGGACAGACGGACATACGAAACTAAGTTCCACCAATATGAAACTAAGTTCGAAGAGCCACGAGATGAATAAGACCGCAAGGGTTGTGAAAAACAAATTAAATTTTTAATAATAACACTAGTTTACATACCCCAGCTGAAAGTTGTTATTTTATTTTGTGTTCAGATAGAACTATCCAGAAAAAATAATAAAAAAATTCTGTCACGTCTGGTTTAAAAAATATTTATTTTCTTGAAGGGAAATACAAAAATTTTAGGATTAATACAAAAATAAATTAAAAATGACTAATTTTTGCTTTCTTTTTATAGTTATTTGAATCAGTTTCTCTTATGATAGACCAACAGTAATCCCCTAACATATTTTTATCCCAAAATCCTTGATGTCGTTCTTCGAAAGTCCTTAAATCTTGGTGGAAACGTTCACCCTGTTCGTCACTCATACTTCCTAAGTTTTCAGGAAAAAAATTCAGATGAGAGTGTAGAAAGTGAATCTTTAATGACATGTTTACTCCCATATCATGAAAGTTTTTCAATAAATTGTTAACAATTTCTTCATAATTTTCACTTTTTTTATTTCCCAAAAAATTTTCTACAAGCATTTTAAATGAGTCTCTCTTAATCAAATCTCTCCATAGCATTGGCGAACCAAATGGAAGGTAAACTTTTTCTCCTGATGACCACTGGAGTAAGATGATTCTACAGCTTTCGCAAAACACGTGAGGCACCCACTTTTTATCTTGATTTGCAACAGGAAATCCAAAATAATGAAGATATGCAGTTTTTAACGAATCTACAATAGGTTTTCTCTTTTTTGAAAATATAAACTGTCCACAAACATAACAAAAACGGTCAGAACTTTGTTTGCACTTTCTGCTAGCCATTTTAAATCAATCCAAAGCAAAGTAACTGTCGTTTGAAGCGAACGAATAAACAATAAAATATCACCACCACGTCGGGTAGTTAAAAAAAAACAATTGACGGCAGAAAAAAAATCCGACGTGATAAAATATTTCTGCTAACACTTTTAGGTTTAGGGAAGGTAGATTAACATATTGACATACATTCGGTTCGGGGTATAAATAAAAAGTAAAATTTTGTAAACTAGTGAATCGTTATCATAAATTATTCATAGAATAGTTTATCAAGAAAATTAAAAATAAGTAGGTTATTGTTATTTTTATAGTTCTTTTCGTATATATTTTTTTTTAAATAAATGGCTCTTCGAACTTACTTTCATAATACTTGGGCATTTTTGCCTAAGCCACATTATTAATAAAACCTAAGCTAAATAATTACGTGGTATAGTATCCTTAGAGCATCACATGCTGTGCTGCTCATTATCATCATCATCATCAATAGGTCTTTTTGTCTCCACTGCAGGAGCACGATTACCAGAGCCATATGTGGCCAGAGCAGCTAGAGGACTTGGCCTACTCTCTCCTCGCTGGCCAGGCGAGTTGGAGAGGTCTCATTGATGTTTCTAAGTTTTGTTTAACTTGTGCTAAGACTCCGTAGTCCATCCGCCTATCTGTCTGTGTTTTTGCCATGTCCGTCTATTACCAGGCTGTATCTCACAAGCCGTAATACCTAGGCGGTTGACATTTTCACATCATCATCATCAGGTCTTTTTGTCTCCACTGCAGGAGCACGACCCTCTCAGTACTACCGGAGCCATACTTGGCCAGAGCAGCCATAGGATTTGGCCTACACTCTCCACGCTGGCCAGACGGGTTGGAGAGGTCTCATTGATGTTTGTAAGCTTTGTTTAGCTTGTATTCCCTAAGTCGCCTTCTACGGCATCCACGAAAGGACTTAGAGTGGCCCTATTCTACTCTGCCGGACACCACACGGTGACATTTTCACAGATGATGTATTTCTGTTGCCACTATTACAAAAAAGACTGAAAACCGAATAAAATAAATATTTAAGGGAATTCCACGCAACAAAAGTCACGTTTTTGCCGGTTTTTACTTGATATTTATAACGGAAGAAGTTTAAAATTTTCACCGAATGTTTACTTGTATTTTTACTTTTAAATAAATAATTAAATTGAAATAAAATAAATATTTAATCTCATAAACAACAAATGTGATTTTTTACAGATAAAAGAACGGGATTGGTACCTTCGTGTACGAGTCCTACTCGCACTTGGCATTCTTACCGTTTTATGTAACAGGGATTTGGATTCCAAGATTTCAATATAGCTATATGGGATGCAAAATCTAGCTGTAAATAATAAATAAACAACTTTATAAGTGGATCCCAAGCATTGCTTAAGAAATCTTCGTAAACCCAGAATGACTGCACACAAAATTTTTCAGCTAGAAAAATCTTAATTAGCTCAAGCTCAAGACTGCAAATCCAAAGGAAACATCAACGCTTCAAGTTGAAAGTGTACTTTATTTTAACTTTTGTCGCAGCTTAAAATTTTAATAGGTTCGCTTTATTTGTGACTATTTTGTAGCAGTGAAATTTCACGGTAAATCAACAGTTTTATTATTTAACTTTTATATTATTTTATACTATTTGCTTTTCAAAGATTTCTAAGATGCAAAAGCCTGTAGGGAAGGATTATTGAAATCGCATATTTTTTAAAGCAAATGAAATAATCGTTTAGATATACGTACCAAATGTCACATTAAAACTTTAATATAACTAAACGAATTGAATGGCCAAAATTATTAAAACCTATTTAAGACTGTACCTGACAGGGTCCATAACATAAATGTAGGTAGGTACTTTATAGGTTGCAATAACATATTGAGTATGTATTGATATTTCTTTTTTGTAATTTACTGCCCTTATAATCTGGATATTTTTGTACTACACAAAAGCCATCACAAAAACATTGTCTATCAGTTTACCTTAGGTTCTTAGCTAAAATGGTGTTGGGTGACAATTTAATTACACGAGAAATAAACGAGGGTATACTGGAAAATTAATACAAAAAGTACTTAGGTAAATAACAAAATAAACCGAGATATCTACAACTATAAAATATCGGTACAAATTATAAACTTACAAAGGTACATTATATACTAAGTTACATATTCAGATGAAGTGTTAAGTCTATCTATGCACTAAGATTGCAGCAAAGCATTTTCATGACGATGTCAAGCTTTCTCCGATATTCCTTTCTTCTTTGGACTGAACCTTGATGATCACCAACAGGACGTTTTGTTTCTGAGAGAATCGTCATCAGAGGATATTTGGCCGATAGATGGTACACATAATCAGTTATTATTAATCATAAATCACTTATTTTTAATCGCAGACTAATTTTGTTACTAGGTTTATAAATAAATAATAAATAAATATATAGGGACAAATTACACTGATTGAGCTAGCCCCAAAGTAAGTTCGAGACTTGAGTTATGGAATAATATACTAACTCAACCATACTATATTTTTATAACAAATACATAAAAAGATAAACATTCAAGACCCAGGACAATTTGAAAAAGGCCATTTTCCAATTTGCCCTGACCGGGGATCGAACCCGGGACCTCTGGGTGGCGGACTAGCATGGTGACCACTCTACGCCTTGGAGATCGTCGAGGTTTAAGCCATTACGATCAAATCGAGTTTGATTTCAGATGAGACAATGGCATATTCCTAGATGTAAAATTGATTTGGTCGGATTATGGTTTAAACCTAGTAACAAAGTTAGTTTTTGTTTTATAATAAGACGGTACGAGTTTTTCGATGGCACATTATTATGTACGATATTAATACTATTTGGTCAAATGATTTCAAATGGAGGTTCCATTTCGCTAGCACTGATAGAAGATTAAATCAATCTGTCCGCTTTGACAGATATATTTTGTGAACTATTTAGCCCAGATGCATTTCATAATGTTATTTTTAGTTTTAGAGATAGTTTTACAATAAAATAAGATGTATGCGAGGGAGCAGAGCCATAGCAACACAGATAAGAAGGAAGTAGAATTCGAAGTGGAAGACACTTTATATGATGATTATACGATACAGTGGAGTGACCTGATATTTCTGCCATTCAATCCGATTTTCAAGTTCCTGGTTCTGATTGTCGTGATCCATAAAATTATTTTGGTAAGAAACGTAAAGTTAGACTGATACAATCTACACAAATATTCTTAGACCTCAGTTAAACGGGATGAAACTTCGTGTGGCGACCGCGCGTTTGCCGCATGATACAATTCGTGCCGACTGAACGCGCCCTTAACTTTCTCACTACCAAGTTAAAAGACACAATAAAAAATCTATTGTTTAGATACCGCCAAAAGACCCCATGGGTAGGGAGAGTGTTAATTGCACCATAGTCAAAAGAAAATAGCTACAAAACCAGAGCGAAGCGAAACGGAAATATAATACAAAGGCGGACTTATCGCTTTATAATGTTTGTCTCTTAAGGGGTAGATTCTCATACCCAAATGGTGCCCTAAGCTAGCACAAAGCCTACGATTAGGTATACAAATAGCAGGCAAAAAGTCTTAATAGGCGGTTTTTGTACCCTATGGACGCTTTTAACGTCAGAGGAGCCTTTAAGCGCTAAGCAGAGAAAGGGCGAAAATCTGGATTACTTTAGTTAATAGCGCTGCGGCTAGCAACCTATTACTATTTTATAAATCTCCTTTTACATCTACACGCCTACCATCACGCTAAACTCTGTCTAGGTTTTGTCTACCCTGACAAGAATTTAAGAGCTATGTTATTCTCTGTGTGGCGCTTTCCATATCTATCTTACTTAGGTACGCTAAGTTAAACTTTCTCAAAAAAAATCACATTTGATTTTACTTTCTCTTGAGCTAGAAAACATTTTTCTAGGTATTTCTACTCTTTTTTTCCATCAGTTACGGTTTTGAATAAATGTACAAGTATCTGTGTTATGATAAAGTAAGAACAAGGGTTATTTTTCAGGGACCACTAGAAGGGATCTTTGGACTAGCAAGTAATTGTGATAATGCCATGGACTATAACATCTTCACCATGGCAGCTAGATACATTTATAAGTACCCTGCCACGATCATATACACGATGGACACTTTGCTTCATATTTTACACAGGTTAAAGATTTTCTTACCTATACATAAACAGAACTTTGGTCAGCGAAATATTTTTAATACTATGCATAATCAAGCAAAAATGACCCGATCAGAAGTATATTCAGGCAGGCCTGTGTCACTCACCCTTTAGGTATCGAAAATATACCTACATTATTACTATGCGAGCGGTTCATTTGCCTGACATACAAATTGAAAAATACTGGCACATAGAATTTGTCTACCTTGTGCTATCCTAATATAATATCGGATACTAGCGAAACATGTATTTTGCTTGAAATTTAGTCATTCTCCTAATATTAGGTAAGATTAGTGCCTCCCTGTCAAAAATATTTGTGCATGTCGCTGGTGTACATAGTATTTACTTAGTATTAGTTTAAAAACTAACTAAAACGATAATAATCTCTTCTATTTAGACAAGTTACAGATAAAGCAGTGAGAAGGGAACATCTGCCAAAATCTGGTTTTCTCATCTTATTGGATGTATTGGCTTTGATTCCTTTCCATGACCTATTAACGGAACAATCCTGTAGCAAAATATTTTGGCCGAATATTATGTGTTTTATCGAATTTTTAATGTAAGTTTTATCATTTTTTGATTAAAACTAACGTGAGACAGACATTATTAAACTTAGTGAACGGGTTACTCACATATAGAGTCAGCTATTGCCATGCCATTTAGTGTGTCGCGAGCCGGTGCCGTGTACTGTAGTCACATTCGTCCTGATGAAGGCCTCCGGATGAGGTCGAAACATGTCGGCAGTAGCTGACTTTATATGTGAGTAACCCGTTCACTAAGTTCTATAAGTTAGTAAAATTTTTCTTTAATTCAAATTTTAAAATTCTACATCCATTTAAAAAAATATGTTTTCAGAGTATACAGAATAGTGGAATATTTCGAGCTCACAAACACACACGTATGCTGGAAACAATACATTGGATATTCCGTCCTCATCGTGTCGGTTGTCAACTGCTTAACGTGTTTTCTTTTGTTACTGACTTTTAGTGGACTATGCGACGATTGTCCATATAGACAAAAATATTTTTATGACTGGAGAAAGTATATTTTATCTAAGGTTACTTTTTATTTTACGCTATGCTGAGAATAAAACTACGCTTTGTTACTTAAATATCTCGTGCACCAACGAAGTTTATTCCCAAAGTAATTTTTCAACACTCTTGCTTGTAAAGGGGATTTCATTTCCCCGTTTTAGATACCTATATAAAACAGATCATAAAACACGCGTACGTTAGAAATGCAAATAGTGAAGTTATATTCAACCGCCCAATATTTCCTGTTTATGTGTTTTTTTTTTTCAAATTTTGAACTGGATCGCCCCGCGCGGCTACCGCCAGTAAGCCGCGCTGATATTAAAAACTAAAACGGCGGCGGAAAAGCAACATTGTGACACAGTTTTATGTTTGAGTTTATTAAAAATCAAAAAATATGTTTAGGTATTTTTCCTCGCAGGTGTGTTGAAAAACGTCGTTCGTATAATAAGTGTGTATAGTGGTGAAACACATTCGGCTATAATACATATATAGTGGTATCGCCTTCGACTCTGGTACAATAAAAATTTGGCGAGAAGATAGTTTTGTCCGACTTTTATGAAATCTTATAACTTTTGCATAAGTTAGCCTACGAATTAACTTAGTAATACTATTTTCATTTTTCAGAATGAAACCATCAGCACCAATTTTACTTGGTACTTCTATGGATATCAATATTTGTTTTCGTTTGTTATGAATTTCGTATATGAAGAAACTAAGCCATCAACCATGATGGAGTACTTACTAGCCTGCGCCTTTATGGCCACCGGCTACATGCTGGAGATAGTTGTGGTGTTCCCAAAGCTGTTTGCTGAATCTATCCTCTCAGTTAGGAGGATCTGCACCTTCCATCCACTAGTCGAGAAGATTATACACGAAACAAAACGGAGAAATCCTAACCCTACAGCATACATCAGCGTCCAAAAATTCTACGATCTAATGTGGACTAAACGAAGTGGTATCACCTCATTACCCGCTATCATGAGTGAGTTGCCGAGATATCTACGACAGGATATACGGGAAGATCTAGTATGGCCAGTGTTCTACCACAGCCCCACATTCAGAAAAACTTCATGCGCTTTCAAGAGATATCTTTCTGATTTCATTCGGTATGACTACAAGTTACCCGGTGAAAAGTTGTTCGCTGGACCCCATTGTTATTCAAATTTGTATTACTTGAAGTCAGGGATTGTACAACTGCTTTCTGTCGATGATGGCGTAACATCTTTGATGTCTGTTACATCGGGTACTCTATTCGGAGATATAAGTTTCTTTACTCCTCCATTGCGAAGGAAAATAACAATTAAATGCCTGACTTACTGCGAAGTTCTTTTAATTTCAAGATGCGATTTGCTAAAATGTTTGCACCGATACCCGGAAGATAGAAAAAAGGTCTTTCAATTAGCAAAAGATAAATTACGCCATGCTCGGACGCTTTACAGCTGCAAATCGAATGTGAAAGGTTTAGATAGAGTCGAGGATGAGGGCATGGATTGGTTGAAGAGAAGATGGTGGGAAATATCTGATTGCGTTGATCAATTCAAGGCAAAAGGAAAAAGGATACATGACAAATGTGAACTGCCTCCAGAAGAATCCATGTATCATTGTGCCAAGTACATTGGACAACTAGTCCTGAGTACTCAAGCTCAACTGAAGCAGTTATCGCTATTTGTTAATGATAAATTTCCTTGGATTTTGGCACCAAACTCGTCGTTCTACCGAGTATGGCATAACATTGTTCTGGTAACAGTGGTGCTTGTGTTAATTTTCTTTCCACCAAACATTACCAAGAAAGAAATGTCTTACTCGTTTCTTACATTAAGATACTTTGTGGACTTTGTTTACACCGCAGACATTTTCGTGTCTCTTTTCACAGCGGTGGATAATCTAGAGTACTCAACCTCGAACTTTGCTTCAGTTATGTTAGTCAGATTCAAGAGACCTTCCTTTGTTATGGACATACTGGCTTCTTTACGAGTAGAAGAAATCACAGTGTTGGTCGGAAGACCTCAGTACTACTATTCATGCCTGTTTAATCGATTACTCAAAATATATTTGTTATTTCCCAATGAAGGACGCAATTGGAGAGTGGGACGAGACCCGCTGTTTCCAATCTATCTCAGGATATTTTTCAGCTATTTTACATACATGTACATATGTGCATATATCATTTATGTGATCGTACAGTATATCCCAGAAATGCATGCGATGTATTTTTTTGGAAATATAAATTGCACTAATGCAAACATATCACTGACAGATTGCCTTATTAAAGACGAGAAAAGGTTTTTAGCACTCGATTTCCTGTTTGAATATATGTATGTCGAATCTTTCCCACTTTACATGACCGATGTTTTTCTCAAAATGATAATTTCTTATCATGCATATCTCATTTTCACGTACTGCAAGTCCAGATTTGTCGCAGCTATGTATTTACAATTCAGAGATATAGTGAACTATCAGAGATTCGTATCTACGTTGAGAAAGTATTATATTCATCATAATATTCATCGCGACCTTTTGAGACGGCTGAATCGGTATTTGGATTGTCACTGGAAATATCACCAGGGCGTAGATATCATACATCCGAACAGCTTGAAAGACGAGCCTTATGACATTTTCTGGAAGGTCCAAGGTGAGGTGGCAGAGAAGATCATTAGTCACTCACCGGCCTTTATTGACGCCGATCCAGTTCTTATTAGAGAACTAGCGTATGCTACAAAGTTTCTAATACTACCTAGAAAAGCTCTACTGTTTTTATTCGGAACAACTTGTAAAAATGTTACCTGGATTGTGCAAGTAAGTCTCAATTTTAATGTTACTTTTACAAGTTTTTGTTTTACTACGTTATTTTTGTTTGCTGACACACGATTGAACTGATGATGCATTATTGCCCCATTGAGCTCGAGATCTGACGAAGAAACCTGTTTGTATTAGAGGCTGGTCTTTCTTGATAGCCAGGCTGGTTTTACAGCTATGCAGGAGATTCGTACGGTTTGTCCGTATGAGCTCCCGGAGGCGTATATCCAGAATCTGTTACGAGCCAACGCTGTAAGAGTTGAGCCGCAACATGTTCTAGACTCATTGTATGAGCATTTATTTATTTTGAGCGTACAATATCTGTTACGGTTTAACTTCAGCCAAACTCCAGTATCTATTCCTTATCGTTTATTACAATATTCCTTTTTTATTACGTACAAATATTTTAAGGAGTGATTCAGTCTATCGTTTTGAACAACTTTTCCCAATATATCGCAATACCAAAAATTCTCTGGGTTCTCATGCAAATCGATGTATAGTCACGTGATATCGTTACTACGAAAATGCAATTATTTCGTATTTTGAAATGCATTTATTGGGAAAAGTTTTTCGAAATGATGGACTGAAAGGATTAAATATTTGTACTTAAACCCTTAAATTATTTGTACTTAATAAAAAGTATATTATATAGGTAATTAGGTGTGAAAAAGATATCTACTACTAATGTAAAATGTAGAAACGTCATCTCAAGGGAGTATTGTGGTTCGCCTCTTTAGAAGATATAAGATAATTAATTAACTATTACGAGTTTTAATTTGTAAACAATAGCACGCGTCAAGGTCACAGTTCCCTATGCAAACAATTTGTCACACCGCACTCGCAGCACAAAGATGAAAAAGCATTAGTATTGCGCAATACGTCTATATTACTCTAACGCGAGCGAAATTCAGCACAGGTCATTTATTCCTAGTTTTTTGATTTTCACCTACAAAGTATGTTGCGGCTCTGCTCGTAATACCTAAATCGCGTTGAATGCGCACATATTTTGCATTTACGATTGCTTGGAAGAATTAACAAAATATGTCACGTAATGACTCTTTTCCGAAAATTAAAATGGACACAATTAAATAGCTTACTTAGGTGGAACTGTCAACACCGGGCGGTGTTGAACTATCACAGATTTTGGATATACGCCTCCCGGAGCGGCGAGACACATGTGAGGTGCGGCTCAAAAATCGTTTCACAGAAACGCGGATCGTTCCGCGCGAAAAACTCTCCGGCTAGCGCCTGATCTATCGTTTTACAGCTCTGCGGGCGCTTCCCGTGCGTATGACCCACATAATGGGCGACACGTACACATCTCCCGCACAGCTGTGAAACCAGCCCAAATAGTGCCTCAGGTGAATTTGAGTAAGAATTTGAAAAAGAAAAAGACCTTTTGAGATCCGCCAATACCAGACACAATAGTAAAACAATGGAAGCCGCATCATATGATGCCATGCGAGTCTTGACCGGTTTAAATAGTAGTGATGTAAACTTATTAAAAGTTTCGTATTCTACACTAATATTATAAAGAGGAAAGATTTGTTTGTTTGATTGTATTGAATAGGCTCCGAAACTACTGGATCGATTTTAAAAATTCTTTCACTGTTGGATAGGTATGTTATCCCTGAGTGACATAGGCTGTGTATGTACCACGGGCGAAGCCGGGATGGACTGCTAGTATTAGGATAAATTAAAGGGTTACTCAAGTATTGGTCATTTTTCGTATTGGTCATTTATTGTATAGGACGTTTTTCGTACTGGACGTTTAATGTGTATGTATGTATGTAGTAGTGTAAATCACGTATAGTCACATTTGCCCTGATGAAGACCTCCGGACGAGCTCGAAAAATGTCGGCCAGTAGTTGACACTATACGTGATAACCCGTTAACTCATTCTTATAATGTCCGAGTCTCATGTTAGTTTTTATAAAAATAAAAATAAACTTTGTACCAAGAGAGGCTTATGCTCATCCGTGTTAGTAGGCCATCAGTAGGCGGAAAAGGAGCCGAGATAATAATGCTGATGGTGAAAATTTAATTTACTGATCAGGGTCACGTGAAATCTGAGTACTACAACGAGCGAGGAGAACTGTTGAAAGGATTCTATGGGCCTGGAGAGATGTTATCTGTGACGCCAGTTTTGTTTGGAAAGCCCTCATTTCGAACTTACATTTCGTATACAGATTGCGAGGTTGGTATTTGACTGTGACTAGTTTAGTTCTATGGTTACATATGAGCATTTGTCTTGTACTAATGTATCGGAGCGGTACCCTTCGATTCTTTTAAAATTGTTGTTTCTAATTTCACTTCGCCGAACTTTATTGGCTTAAACTTGTATTGCAATATTTTTGTCAGCGTAATTTATATTTTTCTTCTGTAATAGCTTAGCCTAAAAATTGTTAGTTCTAATCTTAGAATCTCTATTATTAGGTGTACTTAAATCATTTGGCTTGATTTCTTTACACGTAAATTCTTAATTAGGATTAATAAAAAATTACGAACCATACTTTTGAGCGCAGAGTTTGTACAGTGCACCAACCTAAATTAGAAATACAAAAAGTTAGGGGATCCAATATTGATCCCTATCGGTATAACAAACTACCAATCTCCCTACTACTAATAAATATAGCCATGTTTTTACACATTTTATATCCTTATTTGGATAGACAGAACTTAGGGCTTATGACCTAAAGGAATATTAGGACTAATAGTTAAGCATTTTGCATTTGTCTTGATAAGCCACACAATAAAAGCTTGTAAGTAATTTTTTTTTTCAAATAATATTTTAATTTATAATACCTGTTTGTTTTCAGATTTTGTACATTACTGTCCATGAATTTTCTACCATAATGCGACGGTACCCTCACGAATGGCAATGTCTTTGTAATGCTATGCAGGAGTTTAAGCCTCAATTTGAAGATTTAATTTATACTTATGTTCGGAAACATATAGACGTAAGTTATATTATTTTTTACTTATTGTCCTATGTACAGTCAGCAACGAAAATATGTAACCAAATAAAAACGTTTACTAATGTGTAAATGCTTTTAATAGATGACTATGTATTTTTATTTTTGTTGTTTTGCTGCTTGTATATTACGTGGCGAATGGGCTGCTATATAGGGTTATGTAGGCCTCGCCATAGCTACAGTACACAATATGGGACAAAACACATGAGATTTTTGTTTTTTTAGGTCTCACACAAAACTTTTATTTTACTCGTCGACGCTTTTGAGGCTAAATGTCCGGCCTTATAGCCCGTGACTTTTTTATTTTAACAGACGGAAACTCTATCTTCAGCACAAGTCAAGATGTTGCTAGATTTTTTTTATAAATAAATAAATAAAAATAAATATTTAGGGACAAATAACATTCGACTCTTAGGATAAGGGATACTACCTCAACGATACTATATTTTACAACAAATACATACAGAGATACACATCCAAGATCCAGGACAATTTGAAAAAGGACATTTTAAAAATTGTATGGACTGGGTAGCGGACTAGCATGGAGACCACTACGCCATGGAGGTTGTTAAAATTGATCAACCACGTTTTCGAGTAGATTTCTAAATAGACCATCGAGACCATCGAGTTTTTTCCCACATGCCACCGCGCCTCTATGTCTCACATATTTGAACTTACTAAATATGACTATAAAGAAAATTCGTATGCATTAAAAGTACTAGGAACATGTACTTTGATCTCGCATATTTTTACCAGAATTTTATTTTTGTCCGGAAAATCATCATTTTTTCTGTAGTTGATATTAGCGTATTTAAGGATTTTCGATAAGTTGGACTTACTTTCTTTTTATGCTTTTTCACTTTGCAGCATCAACAAAAGTTCCGGGATCGTACATATTCCATTAGAAGATCCACAATCGTTTTACCTATTAATCCAATACAAGAAAATAGAACAAATCAACAAAATGAAGAAAATATAGAATTTTTTATCGACCCTGAGTCTAAGTGAGTAAATTATTTACGAGTAAGATTGATTTATCTTCCATGTTCGCCGTGTGGTTTTCGGCAGAGAAGAATAGGACCACTCCAAGTCTTCCCGTGGATATCGTAGAAGGCGACTTTGGGAATACAGGCTAAACAAAGCTCATAAACATAATGAGACCTCTCCAACCAGTCTGACCAGCGAGGAGAGTGTAGGCTAAACCCTTTGTACCTATACTCTGGCCAAGCATGGCTCTAGTAGTACAGAGAGGGTTTTACTCCTGAAGTGGAGATTAAAAATACCTAATAATGATCTTCCATGTTGGTCTGTGGTCTGTTTGCATGTGGTCTTGTCCTCCCAAACAAATCATAAGAGCCAATCAAGAATCAACTCGTATAGATGTCATTAGTTTATAAGAGTATCCTTTCCTCACTAATATTATAATTGCGAAAGTGAGTTTGTATATTTGTTTGTTTGTTACCACTTCACGCTTCAACCACTGTACCTATTTAGATGAAATTTAATATGGATATAGTTCAATACCCAGGGAAGGACATAGGATAGTTCTTATCCCGAAATACCCACGGAGAGCGAAGCCCCCGTGGGCTTCGCTCTCCGTGGGTATTTACAGATAGTATTACATAAATTCTTAATTTTAAAAAGGTACTGCAACTTTTTATTTTTATTTCTGAATTTGACTATTAATAAATCAAAATAAACCACAGCTTTTAGACTTTATATTAATGTTTTTTAATTTTCAGTTTCATAAAGTACTGGATGCCATTAAGAGCACTAACCGTTTTGATAGCAATAACATCGTCATCATTACAGGGTACATATTTTTTACAATTAATTTTATATAGACAGAGTTCAATTTTTGAACAGTATAAATCTTTTACAATAGTAGTTTATGATACAAGTGTGGTAAACTGTTCATTACAGTCAAGGCGGGTTGACAAAATAGCTATTGAAGCCCGCGCGTTTGTCCATGGAGCCGAGACTTGTAATGAACAAAATACCACACGTGTGCCATACTATGTTTTTCAACACGTTAGTGAGGAAAAAGAACACTCAATAATAAAATATAACCTAAAACTTCTGTAATTACTTTGAATCAAAGACGAAAATTGCGCTTTTGAAGCTAAGACCATTTTACCTACATTCATTCATGTTGACGATAATATGTATTCCAAATTGAAAAAAAAAAAATACAAAATATGGCCTGTTTTTTTTTTCGTTAGCTATAATATGTCCCATCGTTGGGCAAAAGTTATAAGAAAAAATCTTTATTGCACCAATACAAATAAAGAAACAGCAAAATATAGTTTTAACAAAAAATACATGAGGTACAATGGTCGGTCTTATCGCTTAAAGCGATCTCTTCCAGACAACCGATTAAGAGGAGATGCTGGCACGTCAGAAATAAGAAGTAGGTAGATTTTTTTGTATAAAAAATAATTATGTGCTTTTACGTTTTTAGGTGGCGGTGGGGCACACTACAGATGGCAGCTAAGCGTTGTAGAATCTACATGTAACGCTATTGCTTTACTTGATATTGTAATGAAGTTTTTTGTAAGTGAACTTTTTTCATGTATTCTCTAGCTCCCTGTTTACAATCCACATTAGATTACAGCTGGAATTAAGACTTCTCCCAATATAGAGAGGCTTTTCCATTATTCATCAGGCTGGGTTGGTGTTCGCAGTAGATGGCATAAGGCTGTTGCTAAGAGGACGCTCTTACAAGATGGTCTGTCGACCTGACCAAGGTTGTTGGAAGGCGCTGGATGCAAGCCGCTCTAGATCGGTCATAATGAAAATCCTTGGGAGCGGCCTATATCCAGCAGTTATGCGGCTGAAATGATGATGATGAAAGAGGACACCGCTGTCCGTTATCTGTTACCCATAGCTCCCTAAAGTGACCTTTCACGACACCTGTAAAAGAGAAAACGAGTGGTGACAAGTATTGTTTTACTCGGCCGTCACTAACAATGTATTAATTTGTATTAGATATGGCGTACCGTAGCATGGAGAGTCTAGGCAGAATCCTCTCGCAGCTCAGGCCAAGTATGACTCTGGTAGTACAGAGAGGGTCGTGCTCCTGCTCCTGCAGTGGAGACTAAAAAGACCTGGTGATGGTGATGGCGTACCGAGTATGTTGCGCTGCTGACAATAAATTATATAAAAAGAACAAAATCATCACCATAATCGTCATCTATGATGATGAATGTAGATGAAGTGAAAGAGGTCTGTCAGGATCGCAGTCTTTTGCCATTGCGATCGGTATTTGTATGCGCGTTTTATTTCGGGCCAGGTTACCCTGATTGTCTTCATCTCTGCTGCCACAGTCTGACGCCAGGTCTGCTTGGTCATGGTCTGAACCTTCTTCCGCCCGCTTCATTAATGCCACGTATCTCGGTTAAACCAAATTAATCATACTCGAATAAACATTTCCGAGAAAATATGCTTCTACGGTGATGGTTTTCTGAAATATGTTATACCAGACGGCCGTACAGTGACGTCAGGTCCAATCGTCTATCAGTTGACAGGTTCTTTTGCGTCAAATGTATCCAATAACAGCAGCTTATTGGACCGGACTTGCTGACATCTGGTGTCTTATATTTTTGAAAACTCTCATTTAATTACATTGAGAGGTTTCAGCATCCTTGTTCTATATCTTATACAATCTGTTCAATATGTAGCTAGCTTACTACGATGAAAAAGGCCTCATGGTTACGACAAGATGGAATATTATAGTTCACTATCTCTCCCGTGGGTTTATAATGGACGTAATAGGAGCCCTGCCTTGGGAAATAGTGTTAACGGTGATTTTAGAAGAGGAAATCCCTAAGGGCTATGAGAAACTTGTCAACACTGCCATGGAGTTTGCCCACATTTATCTTTTAACTGGATACTTGAATTATTTGGCTGACACACCGTCAGTTACAAGCGCACTTATAAGAGTGAGTGGTTATAGAGATTTATAATAACATAATGTTTAGAATTTTATGTAGACTTTTTTACTTATTTTCTCCCATGGGACACATTTAACATCTAGGATGGTAGTAGGTACTGGTACCTCATTCAAATTCTATGTTTTTTTACTTGTTCTGAGATTTTATGTAAGTATGTTTACAGGCGCACCCCGGTTTTTTTGTTGCCAACCGTTTTGAATCCCATTACACACATAGGGGAGGCCTATGTCTCTGTTCCTATTTATATATATCTTGTGTTTTTGTGTGCCAATCTCTCATGTAAGCATCTACTAGGTCGTCCCGCCGTGTTTTTTTATAGTTCAACATTAAAATTGGCACTTGTCAAAAAACCTTTTTCTATAACACGAACTTTCTTCTAACACTTATTATAATAATTAATAATAAAAAAAATTACAGATTTTAAAATGGCAGCTAGTGACATTACTGGCAATGTTAGCTGGCAGTCACTTTTTGGTCAACTTTTGTGTGGATTTCAATTTTGACTCTAATGGAAACCTTGTGAATATGACCCGTCTTAGTTCTTGTTGGATGCCCAAATACATTCACTTAGACGAAAATCTCACTAAAGATCAGTTGCACATGGTAATGACACAAATTGAATTCTTCCGCTTATCTATTGATATTTCAGATTTGATAGTTTGATTTTGAAAATTTGTATGATTTCTTCGCTTGCCCTTGAAAAAAAATTCAGGTAAATATAAGGTAAAATTAACCTCACTGCTCCAAAGTAGAATAGCTACAGATTCAAACAGCGCATTTGGATGACAAGGATCTTTGTATGTACTCTAAAAAACTAGATTTATTAATTTCACTTTGCTTTGGTTAATTTGTTTAACGTATTTTCTATGTTCATTACTTACATACATACATACTATCACGTCTTTATCCCTAATGGGGCAGACAGAGCATTTTAGGTCTTGCGGCTCTATGCAGAGCCCAGGGCCGCAAGACTCAAAAGCCACTTTTAGCGTCATGGTGGGCGAGAAGATGGAAAAGCAATCAATACAGTGACGGGTTGCTAGCCGCATCGCCTGTTAAAATGATTCGCATTTTTGCCCATTCCCTCGATCGGCTTTTACGATCTGCGCGGGAAGAGAAGCAGCTGGTACATTCTAAGTTTTTTCGTTTCTCCCAGACCAGCATGGGAGTTATTTAGTCATTACTTAATAACTAAATAACTTATTAAGCCTATCTGAGTTAGTACTTAAAACTAAATTCTTTATTTATAAAATGTTACAATAGGAATGTGTACAAAAATTGACTACGATTTTAACCAAAGGTGACGTAAATCCCCCAAGATCAAGGGCCTGACATGCTTTGATAGAGCGAGACAGTCTTATTGCGACTTCTAAAAGAAGAAAAAGAATAATTGGGCAAGTGCGTGTCGGGCCACGCGCAGTGTAGGGTTCCGTAGTTGCGAATGCCAACTTTGAGTTCTTGCCACTAAAAACGTCTATAAACTAATATCTATTGAATTTGTATGAAAATGTCTTTTTTCAAGTACATTTTATAAGTTGATCGCCTATAACTTTTTAATTTGTATACCCTACTTGGCTCTGATAGTTTTCCTTCAAACTACATTATATATGCTACAATTTTTTTCACGTGGCCATATATAACCGTTTAGCAGATAGAGGGGGGAGACACTTGACTCGAACAAAAATTTGAACTTTAAACACAAATATTTCAGAAACGGATCCCTAAATCGAAAAATGTTGTTCACAAGCTAACAATATTTTTGAAAGATCTATTCAACGATACCCCACTCAATGTGTTTGTCGAGAAAAAAAATATTGACTACGTCTTTACTTGTATGGCAGCTAAACTGAAAAAATTTTTTTTTCATATTTTATTTTACGACTTTTTCGCCATAATTAATATACATATCCATGCCAAATTACAGCTTTCTAGTACTTATAGTTTCTCTGTAGGACCGTGGACAGACAGACAGACAGACAGACAGACATGGCGAAACTATAAGGGTTCCTTGTTTACTACGGAACCCTAAAAAAGTGCCATGTTTTGTCCTTATCACCGACCGAACATTTTTTCATGGTCGGGTTATATGATCACTTCAAATTGCATATATTTGAAGTGATCCTATAACCCGACCATGAAAAAAATATATATGAAGTATCATTAATATGTCTTTCTCTTACCCCCGGTCGCTCGGTGGCAAATCTACACTACTTGTATATTCTAAATCTATGCCCAAGATACATTCACTTTGTCATATTTTACATTGTCAAAAACTATAGATAGCTCAATAGACATAGCTTTTTTTAAAAATCTATGGTTAGCTTACGTAACTACATATCTATAAAAATATCATTATATAGACCGCCACTTATCGTGTCCCGTGCATGAGTGCCCAAAATACTAGCGGCATTGCCACGCTGGATCGCAATGGCCATCCTTTGCACGAGAAATGAAGCTATAAAATATTTTCAGATATTTGCACAAAGTATTAATTTGGCTCAATCTGGTCTACTGAATATGAATTATGGTAAATTTCGAATAACAGAAAAAGGGAATATTATCGTCGCATGCAGTCTATATTTTCTAGGAATAGTATATTGGTTAGTATCTGCACGTATGGTTTTTAAATGCAGGTGTAACGAAAACAAGAAAAATTATAACAACACAGTTGGCAAATAACGTTTTATATCTGGTAGTACAGAGAGGGTCTTGTTCCTGCAGTGGAGACTAAAATAACTGATAATGATGATAAAAGGCGATCCTGTAACTGCAGCTTTACGTGTCTGTGATGCTATGCTAGACTGTGTGGAATTTGGTTAAAAAAAAATGTCGTCACGATTGCTCTTGGAGGCGGTGCTAATCTTTACTTGACTACGACGAAACAAAGGAGGGTTATTTATTTCGCCGCTATATAAGTATTTATGTTTGTTCCCTCGTATCTTAATGAATAAATTATTATCTTCTACTTTTAGAAATGAGGTATCGTTGGAAAGCTTGTATTAGATGAATAAACGTACTTTTCTCCATGCTTGGTAAGGCACGTATAAGTCGCTCCGTAGCAAGTGGACAGATTCGCAAATGGACGGATTCTCAACTGGACAGATTCTCAGGTGGACGGATTAGCAACTGGACAGGACATGTACAGTCCATGTTGTAGGTCCCAGCTGTTATCATTGTATGCAGTCGCAAAGCTATGTCAGATGCTTTTTTTAGGCAGATTGAAAAATCTGACACCAGTGTTGATCACAGGAAAAAAGTTTTTTTTAAACTATCTTCTTTTGCCTTATCCTTGTCCCACTATTTATGTGGGGTCGGCACAGCATGTAAGTTCCTTCCAGTTTGTTCTATCAACCCGTCCGTCACCCCCTTCCTACTCATATCCTCCTTTTTTAAAACTATATCATGTGTAAATTAAATTGGTCTTGCAGGTACGTGGTAGCATACTCTGTAACACTTCTAGTGTTAGTGTCAAGAAGTGATTCATTATTCCATCACGGTGTTCAGCAGTTGAGGAAGTTTTTGAAAGCAGAAAGAGTTGAGAATAAACTTATTCATCAAACGATGGCACATTTTAAGTACTGGTGGATAAGGTATGATATACTGGCTTTTATTACACTAGGATTATTGACGGTGTTGGCTTTTTGGCAAAACCCTTTGAGGCCACATGTAGCTTATTACTTAGGTTAACACATCTTTGTACTGAAAACATGTGAGGAGAATGTATTCATTATAACTCGAACGCACTGAAAAAAGAGTTAGTATAATTGAATCCAAATATTTATAAAGACTCTTATTTTTTGAATTATTTTTGTTTAATCTTTTCAAATGCAACTTTTTATCGAACTTTTGTAAAAGTAAAAAACTTGTACAAATTTTTTTATCTTCTTTTACAGAACCAAAGGCATAAACGTTCATACTTTAATTTTTGAACGGATAGGACTAGTCTTCAGGCAAGATCTAAGTCACTTCTTCTACCAAAAGTATGTGTTACTTTTTTGTATTCTTTTATAAATGAATAAGAAAAGAGAGAGGTCATATTAGCACAATGGACATTTTCAAACTTTGATATTTTTGCTTATTTAAGTTCACTAGACTAAAAAAGTCTAAAAACTAAACTAACTAGTCTACTAACTAAACTTTTCTATTGAATTTGTATAAACCTTTACTTTTCCGAGTACATTTGGCATAAATATACTTACCCATGCCAAATTACAGCTTTTAAGAACTTATCAACTTAGTCTCTGACTAGAACCGCGCACAGACAAACATACAGACTGACATGGCGGACTGACTTCTGTACTTGCGCTTAGGAAGCAGCAGTAAACTTAGCTGTAAGTTAATGATCTGAAAGAATTAGAAAAAAAATGACAATTATCAAGCGATACAAATATCCAAAGATAAATAAATGATTTTTGAATGTTAAAAAATTGATGAATACGGAATCTTAAAGGGTAAATTGGATCCCAAATGGCAAGGCCAGCGTAGTCAGCCTCACTCACATTAGTGTGAATAAAAATTGGCAACCTATTAGCACAAAATCTAGAATCATGGAAAATAAATATTATTTATAATTAATAGGCATTTGCCTTTTCTTCTTTTTAAATTTCTAGAACATATGCGGCCCTTGACACTTTGCTCGAAGGTGGCGAACAGTTTGAGCGACATATGGCAAGCGTTAGCACCATTTTGTATTTTCTACCGCACGAAAACATCATGAAGGAGATGGACCTGATGCCAAACGTATTTGTAGTTCACAGAGGGAAGGTGGTCATCAAACAAAATAATCAGAAGTTAGCTGTTTTGACAAAGGTAAAAATATAATGACACAGGCATGGCACTACACAGAAACGGAGCAGCATATATACCTAGTACTACTACAAACGAAACAATACATCCGTGCACACGTCAAATGTGTAAGTTAAACAATCAGGGTAGCCACAGATAAACAGTGATAATATGCGCAGTTTCTTGCCATTATGATTTAATAATCCTAAGTGACTCGCGTAACGTCAATGTGCGATTAGCAAGAACCCTGTTTTACAGGCGCTTACACGGCCCAATAACAAGGGAGGGGTTGCGGGGACGCCAGATTGCGGGGGACGGTGCGAGTTTCCGTTCTGTATGTAATACTATTATTAATTCTGTGTGTAAAGGTAATTTCTATATTGAGTAACGTAATTTACATATATATTTAAGTAGGTACATTTAATTTGTTAATTGTAGATATAATAAAACAGTAAAAAATATTTGGGGCGATGGAGACATAGTAATAGTCAAAGTAAGAATTTAAAAAATGTCTGTATGTTTGTCTGTTTGTTTGTTTGTATATTTGTTTGCTTGTTTGGTTGGAAAATGGAACACCTGTTGCAGAACCATAATGGTCCAGCTAAACTATAAGAAATATAAAAATGACGCCTTAGCAAAATGTTCAGCCTGATTAGCATTTTCTGGAGTCATAAAGTCCACGTGAACGAAGTAGCGGGCTTCGGCTTGTAACGAATATTTTTATTTCTGTAATAATGTCAGGTAGGGAAGTGGAGAGTAGATAGAAACTAGAACTGAAAGATATCGAAGTGAGTGGGAAGGAGGGGAAAGTAGAATCAAAATACACAGTTTTTAGCCGCATCAAAAGTCATGATTAAGATCTCCCTCATTCCTTCGATCGGCTCTTACAATCTGCGTGGGAGTAGATGCACATTCTCCGTGTCTTCGTTTCTGAGAAATTAATGTAATACAGATTCTCGCTGTTTATTCGATCAGCTTTTACTACCTACGCGGTTTCTCCCATAACAGTATGGAAAAAATAATATATAATATATTTATATATTAGGTATGTTCTTCTTCTGATAGGTATACAAGTATGTATACCTATCAGAAGCACCTATCTCAATTATATTAAATTGTTGTTTTTCCTAAAGGTTGACAGGAAGAGAATGCATTAGCATTAAGGGCGGCCAACCCGCCTTACTTTTCATACAAACGCTCGTACGTGATTAGGGCGTTGTAACAGATCTTTCTTGGAAAGTTTTGAACTAACAGGAATCTTCTGCGCTATATCTAGGTTTCTATCGAAATCAAAAATTAAAATT
Organism: Acrobasis consociella; assembly: GCA_963555685.1. NCBI lineage: Eukaryota > Metazoa > Arthropoda > Insecta > Lepidoptera > Pyralidae > Acrobasis > Acrobasis consociella. Next base: position 6,538,694 of record OY743118.1, read on the forward strand.
TGGAAAAACAAATTCAGTATAAGTTTCCAAAAATCTGCTTTTTTGTACAAATTTTACCTGAACTTCGACCGATCATTTAGTACTCATGAATTGTAAAAATAAAGAAAATATTTGGATAGAATCCTTGCAAATTTAATGGAGATTCTAAATAAAAACATATATTTCACACACTTGTAAGGCTTACTGAAAAACAAGTATTACCTGGAACAAGTTTTATGAAATTTCCGCACCCTATGAAAAGTTAATATTCGTTCAATGAATAGTAAATAATAATACTAATTTCGTACAATATGGAGCAAACTGAGCGCTCAGGTGCTATCTCACTTTTTTTCACTTTGTTTTTTTTTGTCTATCATAGCGCTGGATGAAACAACAAGCATTTTCAACCATGCTCGCGTTGACGATAGACGGACCGGGAAGGGCGCTCTTAAGTCCGCCTATTGCATCATTGTTATTTAATGAAGATTTAATCACACTAATATTATAAAGGCAAAAGTGTGTGTGTTTGTTACTTCTTCACGCGTAAACGGCTGGACATGCAGAAGCTGACAGCCTGGATTAACACATTATGCTACTTTAGGTGCGAGTAACATCACGGGACGCAGCTAGTAAATCCTACTAATATTATAAATGCGGAAGTGAGTTTGTATATATGTCTGTTTGTTTGGTTGGTTGTTTGTTACCTCTTCACGCTTTAACTACTAAATTGATTCGGATGAAATTCGGCATGGATATAGTTTGAGGCTCGGGGAAGGACATAGGGTACTCTTTATCCCGAAATTCTAACAGGAAGCGAAGCCCGTAGGCACTGCTAGTAATAAAAAAATAAGAAATGAGTGTAAAACATAATGATTTACATTTTCAGGGTGGAATATTTGGCCAACTGACAGGCACTTCGCCGCGGCCTGTCAAGTCTACTGCAGTTGCGGTTGGCTTTACCGATGTCTTGCAAATATCTATAAAGGAATTCGCGGAAATTGTTACTGATGAAGTAAGTCTTTTTGGAACGAAGTTCCTTATCGCGCGTTGCGAAAGTCGGCTAGACGGAAAAAATTGAGACCAAAAGTTGTAACGACACTTTTGCTATAGGTGTAAGCCGTGCGGCGTGCGCGTGTTTCTCTGTCTGTCTCTCTCTCCTAATTAATCGAAAGGAACTTCGTTCCATCCGGGTGTCCCTTGGCACCTTTCAAGTTTCTTTTTTACACGACTACGGCAAAGTAAAATGAAAGAATCATTTTAGAAGTATATTGTATGCTTGCATGTTTACATGTTTGTTTTTTGCATGTGTATACGATTGTATGTTATAAAAAGTGCGAGCCAAATTTTTTTTTCGTTTCACATCGAGTGGGATATCATATGAAAGTTTCATCCGTATGTTGCCTGGCTTGGATAATTTGGATAATTCATAATTTTTAGTTAGTATTTTCCCGTAGTCGGATATTTGTTACATATTTAAACTTATAACTTGTTAATACATAGTAACTGCACTTGCTGCTTCCAATCAGTTAAGAAATTATTTGTTTTGTTGTTGTCAATGTGGGCCTAATATACACAATCAGACATCTAAATTTATGACTTTCATATTTTTTTGGTCGGAATTCGTATGCCAAATTGTTATTATTGTTACGAAACTGGGTTCGAGATTTGGAGAAAAACGCCAAAGTTCGTATGAGGGTTTATTCACTACGGAACCCAAAGGTTGACACGTGAAGATGGTCTTCCTGATGTCCAAGTCCAAGTCGCGTAGTTGCTGAGGTCCAGGTATCTCGCTAAAGTAGTCGCAGGTACTTCCACTTGTCGCACTTAGGTAGGTTTCCTTCGCTTCGAAGTTATCGCTTTCGTACTGAACTGAACTGGCGGCACACGCACTCGATCACCTTTTTATATGCGCCGATACAGAGATCCATACTTTTCTCGAATATTCTCATCACTTGACGAATGTATTTCGATTGACGGGAAACATCGAGACGCCGGTATGTATGTGTGAGTGACGAAGACTTTGGTGATTCTGAGACTCTCTTTTATATTTCTCAGCCATTATACTTTTTTGATAACATAAGGAAAGATTAGGTAACTACTTATAACACTTGTGCCGTTTTGAATTTTATTGTATGGACACAACTGGTTGATGACATTATTGATTTGTTGGTTTTATGACTAAATTCATCATCAATATTATATCAGCCACAGGAAGTCAACTGCTGGACATAGACCTCCCCAAGGATTTCCAAAACGACCGATCGGAAGCGGCTTGCATCCAGGGCCTTCCTGCAACCTTGCACAGGTCGTCTGTTCATCTAGACTCCCTATTAGACCTATTCTTCTCAAAGACCATTAGAATTGTTGTTTAAAACCCCATTTTTGTTACAGATAAGAGAAAATATAAAAAAGAATCCACAATCAAAAGACGACTTCATGGCTACAAAAAAAGTGTACCTTGAAAGTCCAGACAACACCATTAAGTATATTTTAAGAGGTCGCAAAATAATAAGATTACCAGTAAGTATATTGAGTCTTTAAAAAAATTACCTGAGTACTTTTTGCCCATGATGATCTTTTGCTTTATCGGCTTTTACAATAGGCGTGGAAAAAGAAGTGTTCAACGTGGAAGGGTTCCGTAATAAATCAATCCACGGGCTATTCTAGATACTTTTAAAAAATCTACATTTCCATACGAACATGCAGCCGTCCGGGAAATTTGTATGGGAATGTCGAATTACTTTTTGTGTTTTAACTGTTATACTATATAGACTGTTATCATAAGCAATAAACATTTTAATATTTGAAGAGCTATTTATGTTTTAATACTGCACTGCTTCCTACCTGTTTCCTTACTTTACATTTACTTAATCTTTTTCAAATCCAGAAGTGGCATGATTTTGACAATATTAGGATGTCTATGTAAAATAACACATTTTTTTAATATTATTTTTTTTAAAAACTATATGCTATAAAATGTTATTGGTCGTTTGACGAAACCTCTAGCTGATTGACTTTACAACTCGGTTTTGTAAAATTAATTAATAAAGTAATTTGTAACTTAATCTACTATATAAAAATAAGTCGGGTTTTCCTTCCTGACGCTATAACTCCAGAACGCACGAACCGATTTCCACGGTTTTGCATTCGTTAGAAAGGTCTCGGGCTTCGTGAGGTTTATGCAAAGAAAATTCAGGAGGCGGTACGAAGTTCGCCGGGTCAGCTAGTATACTATTATATATAAAATTATACTTACGTACTGTAATAACTATAAGATCACATTTTGCACCTACAATCTTTCCTGATCCCTTTTACCTTATATCCAGGGATCGGATATTCCAGTGCATATTTACCTAAACTTCGAGGAACTACATAACATCAGTGGATAATACCACCTCGAAAATATTAAATATTTATTATAATATAGGGATTTAAAAATCATAAGTTGTTACTTTATTGCATTGAAATAATAAAAGAAATCGGATACAACTTATTGATTGAAGCATAATTTATTATATTTTTAGAGTTGAGTTATTTGACATAATTTTTACAAGAAACTCTAGAAAATTGACTAATATGCTTCAATCAAAAACTTTTACCTAAAGCTTTGTTATTTTTATGCAATAAACTAACAACTCATGATTAAGAAATCCCTGTATTATAAATATGATTTAAAATTTTCGAGGTGGTATTATCCACTGATGATATGTAGCTCCTCGAAGTTTAGGTAAATATGCACTGGAATATCCGATCCCTGCTTATATCTTACTTTCTATGATTCTTAAAAGTCTTATAAGAGGATGATGAGGTTATTTTTTACAGTGGATGGCTGCAGCACGAGAGGCAAACAGACGGACCTGGTACGCTAAATGGCTTTACTTAGCATGGCTGTTTGGTCCTGCAATCACGGCTTATATGTCTTTTACTCTCATAATACTACCACAAGAGCCAGGAGAAATTTTGGAGGCGTTCTTCATATTTTTTGATATAACGCATCTGGTGCACACTGTGACCGAATATTTTACCGTAAGTTGATTTTGTTTTTACCCGACTATAAAAACGGAGGAGGTTATCAATTCGAGAGTATGTTCTTTTTGTATGTTACGCAATATATTCGTTGCCCGTGGGCCGATTTTGATGCTTCGTTTTTTTTATTTTAAAAGCCTTTACTACCAAGTTGGTTTAATTTGGTTAAGTCATGATGAAGAACTTTGGAGATATGGAAAAAAAACTCCTGAAATAAATTGAATTCGGTTGTTTATTTTGGTAAAAAAAATAATTTATATCTTTATGAGTAGATAAAGCGCAATACATACCAAAGTCACCGACTCGCCGTCACAGTCCGGGGCGGCCTATGTATAAATAATTAAATTTTTTAAACTGATTTACTCACGTAGTGTAGTCAAAAAAGGTTAACTAATTTCGATCGGTTTAGATGATCATCATTTGCCGTGTGGTTTCCGGCAGTATAGAATAAGGTCCAAGGTCTCTCGTAGATGTCGTAGCAGGCGACTTAGGAAATACAAATTAAACAAAGCTTATAAACATCATAAATCTTCTCCAACCCGTTTGACCAGCGAGGAGAGTGTAGGCTAAGTCCTCTGGCTGCTCTGGTCAAGTATGGCTCTGGTAGTACAGAGAGGGTTGTGCTCTTGCAGTGGAGACAAAAAAGCCTGATGACGATAGTGAGACGATTCTTGGGTTGAGTGTTGGGAAGAGCGCCGACTGGACGGATTTAATAACATATTTAATGAAATAATCATTTTAGTAACATGGACAAGGCCATTACATTATCGTAGTAAATTCTACTAATATTATTAATGCGAAAGTTTGTAAGTATAGATGGATGTTGGTTACTCTTTCTCGTAAAAACTACTGAATGGATTTTAATAAAACTTTACAATACTATATTATTGCTTATACTTACATCAGAATAACATATAGTCTACAATTTATAAAGATGTTGTGTGATCCTGCGCAGACGAAGTCGCGGGCACCAGCCAATGTTGAAATAATTATTAAAAACTAACGCCATGTTTTTTCTTCAGTTGGAAGTTGCAGTCGTCAAAGATAGATGTGTGAACAGACAAGTGAGATGGCGGATTTTTATGGACTGGAGACTGTACATGAGCCTGTTTTCTCTGTTGATGCCATGCATAGCGTGGATCACCAATAATTGGGCTTACAAATTGGGTAGGCTGGTCAGATTGTCGCTCTTGTACGACTTTTACAAGCACTTTTGCACAGGTTTCAAGGTAGGATCATGATTAAAATATTAAGAATAAATATATAGGGACAAATTACACTGATTGAGCTAGCCCCAAAGTAAGTTTGAGACTTGTGTTATGGGATACTAACTCAACGATACTATATTTAATAATAAATACATATATAGAGGTAGATAAACAACCAAGACAAAAAAATATGTTACACATATTTTTTCTTTTCTCGGATTAGCAAATAATGACGAAGATACAGCATTTACAGCCTTGACGTCACGACCAGCTACGATTTATAACTAAAGGAGACGCAAATCGTCCACTGTCTGAAACTTCAAAGCGCTATATCTTTGTGATTTTTACTACTCGCTGAACAAAAATAGGAGTCCTTTATTTTTAGATAATCTAGTTGACGGACTAAATAAAATAATCTATTTTTTACCAAATCCTCATCTCTATTAGGTAATTCACTTGTTTCAGAACAAACTGGCTCCTTTTCTTTTGAACTTGATAATTCTGTCATTGCTGCTGCACTGTATGACTTGTGGATGGATCTTTATAGCATGCAGAGGTAATTCAGAACATCAACATGTATTTACCAATGTAATAATAATATAAGCTTTATATAATTCCACACAAAACATTCACAGTAAGTATATATAAATGCTAAGCAATCGTTGAGAAAAAAAATTAAGTATAATAATACGAATATTAAATTTATAATTACTTAATGCATTGTGTATGTGTTCTAATATTATAAATGAGAAAGTGAGTATGTATATTTGTTTGTTTGGTTTTTAGGGTTCCGTAGCCAAATGGCAAAAACGGAACCCTTATAGATTCGTCATGTCTGTCTGTCTGTCCGTCCGTATGTCACAGCCACTTTTTTCCGAAACTATAAGACCTATGCTGTTGAAACTTGGTAAAAAGATGTATTATGTGAACCGCATTAAGGTTTTGACACAAAAATAGAATAAAAACAAAAAATTTTGGGGGTCCCCATACTAAGAACTGAAATTCAAAAATTTATTTTTCGTCAAACCCATACGTATAGGGTATCTATGGATAGGTCTTCAGAAATGATATTTAGGTTTCTAATATCATTTTTTTCTAAACCGAATACTTTGCGCGGGAGACACTTCCAAAGTGGAAAAAAGTGTGTCCCCCCCCCCGTAACTTCTAAAATAAGGGAATTATAAAAGTAAAAAAAATATATGATGTTCATTACCATAAAAACTACCAGCGAAAATTGGTTTGAACGATATCTAGTAAGCAGTTTTTTTTTAATACGTCATAAATCATAAACGGTAATTTACCTTTCATTCAATCAACTCAAATATAAAAATTTAAAAAAAAACATACTACAAGACTTTTATATTATGTTATTTGCAACTACGGAACCCTTCATGGGCGAGTCCGACTCGCACTTGGCAGCTTATTGTTACCTCTTCACGCTTAAATTACTTAACCGATTTGGATGAAATTTGGTATGGATATAGTTTGAGACTCGGGGACATCGGTACTCTTTATTCCGAAATTCCCACGGGGAGCGAAGCCCGCAGGTACAGCTAGTATTAAATAAATGTACTTAATGCTATCTCGTTTAAGTTTGTATGGACCCCTTTCGGGTAAAATGCTCTTCCAAGGATTTCCACTTGTCTCTGTCTTTTGCGGACACAAGCCATCTTCCATGATATTTATTTATACGTATAGGGAAAATACAGATTTTAGCTTGTAAGTGTTGTACAATGGTTCACCCTACTTAATGGCATTCTCTCCTCTGGCGTTGGGTTGACTGGAAGACATCCATTAAGTCCGCCTTTGTATTGTATTTTTGTGGTGTTCATATAGAATACTTCTTAAAATTGTACAAAAGCAGATTCTTTTTTCTAAACGTCAAAGCAAACATTGCCTATGGGATTTGTATGAAATAGCACGTCGAGATGTTATAGTTTCTCGGAATCAAGCGCTCTTATTATCAGTTTTATGATCTAAAATCACGTTGAAATGTCAATAAGCAGCAACATTACTTTGTGACGTATTACCCTGGACACTACCCTATTGCGAGATGTTTCGTTTTGTTTCATTAGGCACAGAGTTTCCGGTGCCGGTACCCTTACTGCCAGTTGAGTATAACAAGACCGTCGATTACAGTGAATGGGTCATGGCTGATCAACGTCGAGGAGGTATGTGGCGTTTTATTGTTACACAAATAGACAAAGAATATCTCAAACATAGTCCCCTGTTATATTTATGAATATAATATGAACATAACATATATTTAATTTTCAAATAATTTTTCAAAACTAAAAACCGACTTCAATCCCAAACTAGACTATACTACTGCATATATTTAATTTTCAAATAATTTTTCAAAACTAAAAACCGACTTCAATCCCAAACTAGACTATACTACTGCATTTGGTAAAAATATAATGGGACCACCGGAAAAGCTAGTCCTTTCAAACAAAAAAAAAAACAAATCGGTCCAGACTTCTTTGAATAATCGGTAAAACTCCTCCATTTCGGAAGTCGGCAAAAAATTTGGTTGATTACCGATGGAGTTTTTTTGTCACTTTGCCATGTTCTTTGAATTTATTTCTGTTTATTTTATAGGTTGTGCTCGAATTACTCGAAATTTTGTTGAGCCCAATAAAGAAGGAGGGATGAAGGTGTCCTTCCTGGTCCCAAAATACTGGCCACATGACTACATAGTGGCTTTGACGTTTATTGTTATATTGCATACTCATACGTTATTGGATACTGTGAGTTCTTTTATTAATGTTATCATCATCATCCGAGCGTATTTTCAGTTTTTGTTTTTTTTTTACATTAATTAATAAAATTATATTTGACATCCTTCCATTCATTTGATATATGTCACAATATATGACACAATAAAGTGTGCAAAACTATTTTTTAATTTTCTAATTTTTCCCCGAAAATGACACTTTTATAATCTGATTTGACCGAATCTACTGGACATTAGATTCGGAGCAAATTGGCTGTGACAGACGGATGTTATCCGGCAGAGTAGAATAGGACCACTTCAAGTCTTCCCGTAGATGTCGTAAAAGATGACTTAGGAATTACAAGCTAAACAAATCATGTAAACATCAATGAGGTTGAGGCCTCTCCAACGCGTCAAACCAGCGTGGAGAGTGTAGGCCAAATTTATATATGACTTTGGTAGTACAGAGAGGATCGTGCTCCTGCAGTGGAAACTAAAGGACCTGATGATGATGATGATGATGATGAAAAAAGTCGACGGATCAAACTGCTTTCCAATCAACTTTTAAATGTGCTGCATAAGTATTAAAAATAAGTAAAAATTCATTGCTAAAATTCTAATGCACTCGCACATTTTCAGGTAATGCAATTAACGGTCTCCCAAGTGTACTACAAAATTTTTATCAACATAATTATATACTTGATCGACATTTGGTTGATGAGCATTGCTGTGGGTTTTATATACACGCAGTACAGGGAACTATATCAATATGACTACAATGTAAGGAACTTGAACATATACCTTCAACATAGTGGGCTTGCTCCTTCGCTACTACGATCGGTGGGAGAATATACTAATCATTTATGGAAAAGACAAAACGGTCAGTTCTTTGGATTTCGTAGTTTGTTTAATACCATATTAGCTATCAGCTTCTTTTTATTGAATCGAGTCTTATTCGTTTTATCATCATCATCATCAATAAATTTAATAACTAGGTTCTTGTTGTTTTTATAATTCGTTTCAGCTTAGTTTAATTTCAAATCGTCTTTAATTAGTATGTATAATATTAGCTATCCATACGTAACGTCACGTCGTGATTTATTCTATAATATGGGGTATCTATGAGTGAGTTTCTATATAGGGTGTGGAATTCCTAATTACTACTCAGTATACACCAATATGAAACAGACTTTGAGTTCAAATCTCACTCGTAGCAAAAACTTTTCGTCTTATAAAATTTAATTATGTCACGTAAACCTTAATTTTGACAAGTAGTTGATTTTAATTTAGGAAACGGAATGTCAGAACTAGCGATGCAAGCGCCGCCCTGTCTTAGAGAGGACATATTTGTTGCTTTGTACTTGCATCACATAAATTTTAATTAGTTTATGAAAACCTTAATTAAAATAATATTGATAAGTAGCTGTTTTGAATTTAGGAAACAAGATGCCAAAACTAGCGATGCAAGCGCCGCCCTGTCATTACATTTTAATTAGATTACGTAAACCTTAATTTAGACAATATTGTTAAGTAGGTGATTTGAAATTAAGAAACTGGATGCCAGAACTAGCGACGCCTACGACTAACGACTTGCAAGAGCCGCCCTGCCTACGACAGGACATATTTGTTTCGTTGTACTTGCATCACATAAAATTTAATTAGGTCACGTAAATCTTAATTTAGATAATATTGATAAGTAGTCGACTTGAAATTAGGAAACTGGATGTCAGAACTAGCGATACAAGCACCGCCCTGCCTGCAAGAGGACATATTTGCTGTTTTGAACTTGCATCACATTAATTTTAATTAGGTCACGTAAACCTTAATGTAGATAATATCAATAAATACTTAGTTGATTTAAATTTAGGAAACTGGATGCCAGAACTAGCGATGCAAGCGTCGCCCTGCCTGTGAGAGGACATAGTATGTTGCCTTTTACTTGCATCACATAAAATTTAATTCGGTCACGTAAACCTTCATTTAGATGATATTGATAAGTAGTAAATTTGAAATTAGGAAACTGGATGCCAGAACTAGCCATGCAAGCGCCGCCCTGCCTGCGAGAGGACATATTTGTTGCTTTGTACTTGCATCACATACTGACGCCGCCGCTATTCAGAAAGTTACCGGAGTACTTCACCAGACAGCTGGTAGCTAGGGCTCAACGCATCGTGATATTTCCTGGTGAGTAAAGCTTTTGATTAATTATTTTGAAATTCTTAAACATTTATGAGGTACGTATGTTCAGTTTCAGATTATGTTAGATTTTGATGTGAATAATAAAAAAATATAAGTCACGTACCGAATTTCATGTGCCGCATTTCCACACGGCAATGTTATCGTCCCGATATTAGAATGTTATTTGCATAGCAAGTCTCCATTCTATGGCTTATTTATTGTTTATGCTTAACTCACAATTTTAAAATTTCCATTTTTTTTTTAGGAAAATGCTTAGTTCAAGAGGGCGATATATCTTCTGTTATATACTTTATACATGAAGGTGAAATAGAGAAATGGTTGAACTATTTCACGTAAGTAGTTAATGGTCCACTGATGCTTATAATTACTAGCCATGTCACTATATTTTCATTTTTTTTCATATAAACGCCTCATTTACCACTGAATGAATATGAGTATTACATACAGAATGGAATTTCCTAAGAACTCGCGCAATATACGTCCCTGTTCCCCGTCTCCGCGCCTCTCTCCCTTTCTCGCCGTGTGGAGGGTGTAAAGCATTCGGCTGCAGGCGCCTGCAGCCACGCAAGGTCAGGATTGGAAAAAGGTGCGGGAACAGGGAACAGGGACTCTAGTAGTTTCCGTTCTGTATATAATACCTACTTATATTAAGTAAATCTGTGACATAACGCTGAAAGCCACTTTCAGGTCTTATGGGTCTTAGACCCATGCTATCCTGTAAGGGATAAAGATGTGTGTATTTATGAATGTTTTATCTAACTTGCAGCCCAGAGAGGAAGTTGGCAACGATAATGAGCACTAATGGTTATTTCGGCCTGATCCCGGGACTCTTTCCAAATACACAATTTCACTTTACATACGTATCACGCACGGTATGTTCCTCTCCTTATCTTTCATTTTATCAATAACATCATCATCATTCGCAGCATTCAATCTTTCACTTCTGGGAATAATCCTCTGCTAAAGCATTTTATTAATTTCTATGAGAGAAATAAACGTCATATCTCGACGAATATGAAAATATATATTTTATGCTTTTGTTGTATGTGGTCCTAATGTAAACTTGGCCCAGAATTATGGTAATGGCTGAGTTGTTAGGGCAAAGCAGATTAGTTTACTCAGCAATAGCTCATCATCATCATCATCTTCCAAAAACCTACCACCACCTTTGGCCATCCAATTTTTTAAAAATAATTGCGTGTAGGCAATTTGCACAGATTAAGGTAAGTTGAGACTTGTGTTATGGGGTACTAACTCAACGCGCTTTATTTTATAACAAATACATAAAGATAATATCTAAGACACAGTTCAATCTGAAAAAAAATCTTCCATCTTGACCTGATCGGGGATCGAACCCGGGACCTCTGGTGTGAGAGCGTGGCGTGACAGGTCGTCATACATATCTGCCAAGCTGATATCTGACCTCTGGAGCGCTTGCGTGCCAAGCGCCTTGGCATTTAGCTGTTTGACTGGATATGTATCATCTTGTTATAACAAGGCTTACAAGGTAGTGTCCTTATAAAAAATATCAAAATCTGCGTTCACCGTCAACAAGGAAACACCGCTGCACTCCAGCCAATCTGTCTGCGACCTCGAAGGATGTAACTCCTATTCGAAACGTTAGACGAAACAAAATGAAGAGTCGTGCTAAGCCCCGTTTATATACTAAATTATTAAATTATCAGTAAAAGATAGGGATCCACTCAGTTATTTTGTATATTTTATTATTTCAACTAGACTGGCACATTGAAAATATAACCACAGACTAAATAAAATAATCCACAAAACAAAAAGGCGCGAATTTAAAAATACTATACCATAAAAAAATTGTGTTTTCTTTTTAAATGGTAACATAAATTAATAATAACAAGGCTTGTTGTTACCACTAGTTAAATGATGACAATCTTACAGGTGGTGGACATAATATACCTTAGACTAAGAGACTGGCAGGACCTTCTCACCGCATACCCTGACGTCAAGGTGAAACTGTACGAAGAAGCTAAAAAGATGAAGGCAGAGTTCAAGAAGGAGGGTGCGGGAGTAGATCCAACCACCATGAGGTATTAACGCGCAAAGGACATTTGTATGGCCTAGACTCGATGCAGTGGCGGTACACAATCTAAATTGATTTTGATTAAACATAGGTGAAAATTTAAATTCTGCTTTTCTTAATTGAAGATTGAAGAAGCTCTTCCAATTATTTTTGAGCAAAGTCTTCTGTGGAACGTAGCCTAATCTACGAGTAATTTAACATAAAGCTAGACGGGCTTGTAGCCATGTGGTTTCCGTGTAAGATGGGCTATACTTACTATTGTTGTTTATGCAACAAATTGAATGGTTATCTAAACATTCATAAAAGCAGAATTTTGATTATTACCTTTGCAATAAAATAATTTATTCAAAAATTGTGTTTAAAATTAGTCGTAATTACTAAACAAAACATTCACTAGCGCTTTAGCGCACGTAAAACCATTATTGCTAGCTATAGCTACTGTGTATGATTTTGTTATATAGTTTTATTATTATATTAATTGAGAAATAAAGTTTATTGTAATTGGGCTTTCATTTATTTATTTTTAGTTGTTTAATCTTTATTGTTCATCAAATACCAATTGTACAGTGGGCCACATAGAAAAGTATACCACCAATAGTACAATTTGGCCCACTGTACATAATAATATGCGAACTTAACGCTAACTTAATTTTTTGTTTGACTTTTATCTAGAGCCATAGAAAATGGAAAGGGTAGAAAATTACGAGGTTTTGGAGTTGGAGAGTTGGTAGTGGGATAAAATCAGTGTTATTTATACCATCAGTGGTACTACCCAATGGTACAGACGGTCCGGCGTGGAGCTTTGTATGATGGGGCATGTTACTCTACATACATACATACATACATTATCACACCTGTTTCCCACATCGGTAGGCAGAGCCTATAACCTGTTGTCTGTGCAAAACACCAGACACAATAGTAAAACAATGTATGTCGACCGAATTCCAGTCTGCTCAAAGATGACAGGATAAGTTACTCTACTCTACTGTATTATATCTTTAAGATATCTTGTTCGCGCGGGACCGATTTAATTTTCTGTTAATGTATCTTATATATATATATATATAAGATACATTATTATGTATCATACCATATCATACATTATTATATATAAGATACAATATTATTATATAGTATATATATGAAGTCTTTAACTGAAATAAATAAGTACTTCAAAGAAGGTGTAGGTACTTACGTAAGTTAGGCAGGTATTACGGATCATTGGACCTCTGCTCGTTTCCACTAGTGGGTCTACGGGGATTTTTGAGTGCCGATGGTCCCATTCTGCATTATTACTGGGGATAAGCAGGATATGTGAATCAACGGTGTTCACTCATATTGCAAATACTGGCTGAACAAGATGGTACTTAACTGTTCGTTGCTGTGCTGTAAATTATGAATAAAAGCCTCCTATACAATTATGTAACCAAACCTACTACATAGATTTTGACTCGTCTGAATATGTTGTATAGAGATTGCTGCAAAATCAAAAAAATTATACAGTCATTACTAGCTTCACCTTGTTTACACAATCAAGTCATCACTACTTTCCTCGCCTTCTTCCTATTTGGGGTCGGTTCTGTAAACAAGAATTTTACCAAAATAAATTTAGTTAATGAATTCCAAATATTATTTTTTGCTAAATAATTATACAAAAGCTTGGGAATGACCAACACTTGATAAAATCATAACAGAAAAGAATTTAATTAAGTTTCCTTGGCAGAAAGGCACTGTTTTTGCCTTTTGTTCCTCAAACAAATTAAGCTTTGAGAAAAATGAAACCCTCTTTTTAAGACAGCGGGGCTGCGTAGACGTTCGTGTCTATTTATCTTAATTTCTTCTTGATTGATAAGATCTGACTTCGATTAATAAAGTGTTTTTCAAGAAAATTTTGGCAGACACTTCGCCGGATTTAGTCTAAGTAAAACAAAAAATAAAAAAATAAACTTTTTATTTAGGCTGGCAATAATTTTAACAATTTTTTTTTTTGTTTTCTTAGCCATTTAGGTCCCCGTAGCCGAGGTGGATAAAGGCCTCCCAATAATGAATATGGAATCAAAATATTATACACCAAATATTTTAGAAACTGATATCTACAAAGGCTTCCTTTATAAATATTTTAGAATCAAAATATTATACGCCAAATATTTTAGAAACTGATCGCTAAATCAAAAATGATGTTCGCAAGATTACAATATTTTTAAAATATGTACCTATTCCTCGATACCTCACACAATGAGTTAATGAACTTTGACTTAACATGTACAGGAGTAACCCAAATTAAAAAAATATATACCACTCTTTCGGCTTGTTTAATATATATTCCCATACTAAATTACAGCTTTCTAGTACTTTTAGTCTCTGAGAAAAACCGCGGACGGACAGACAGACAGTCACAGCGAAACTATTAAGGTTGTTTTCTATGAAACTCTACAAACATCCATTTACTCCTTTTTAACTATTTCCTTGAATTAAATATTAAAAAAACAACACAAGTGTACAAAAATGTACCAAGTCTAAGAAGAACACTTTACCCTCATATCGTATCGTAACGGTTTCAGGCTTCAGTAATTTTATTGAATTAATTCACTCGCCTCCCTCGCAGCTAAAACAATTTGGGATAATTCTCCTTTGAATATCTTATCCAAATAATATTGCGCTATTATCGCGTTTTTATTAACGCCTGAGAGATGAGAGCGCTTCTTTATAGGTGCGTTTACATCGCCAATTTGTGTGGAAACAATATCTTTGCTCAGCAAATTATGCACAAGGGCGAGATAAATAAACGCTTATTAATTTTGAAAATTGGAATCTTGAGGGAGGAATTTGTTTAGTTTTAACTTTTAGGTAAAAGCGACACTTTATAATTCTTTCTTGTAACTAGATTATATATTAAAGAGCCATGTACACACTTGTACGGATTTTGGGATACGAAAAATATGGGTTTTTGTGAATTTCTGTAACCATAATCCATTACAAAGAACGGAACTTTGGCCGGTCCAGATATCTTTATTGGCTAGGATGCACTACAGGAAGAGTTAAAAATACCCTATGATGCAGTGCAGCCCTACATAAATTGTTAACGTCCAAACTTCTTAGCAGAAGCACAATTTGATCTTGTTAGTGCTATATTAATTAATGATTTTGTAATTAATAAATAAAAAGATAATATATGTAATACTATTATTAATTCTGTGCTATAATATATCAGACCATGGTCTGAAATAAAGAATATTATTATATTATTACTATGTATATGGTGGATATATGGCGCCACATTTAAAATAGTTATAAATAAATTTAAAATAAATCTTTTTAGTAGCATAATCAAGCTCTACAAAGGAACAAGATTATTTACAGCAATGGCCTTGTACTTGTTTCCATCCAGAGAAAAACATTCCTCATATATTTTTAACCAACTTCCAAAAACGAGGAGGTTATCAATTAGTCGCCATATTTTTTACATAATTATGTTCACTGAGTATTCGAAGACGCCTGGACCGATTTGAAAATTTCCTTTTTTTTTATTGAAAGGATATATATGTCAGGTCACTGACCTATATATATATATATGGAGGTCAATGTGTCAGGTGGTCTTTGTGGTAGTTTGAGGTTTTAGTTTAGAAAAATGATTCTATCTTTGTATAAAACATCTACGGTATTTTTCAATTTCAATTTCAAATTATTTATTGCTTTTCACATTATACATGTATTAGATTACACTACACAGTCACTTCTTAAGTTAGTAGGTACAACATAAACCCTGTTAAGGCATTGCAACAGAAAATAACGGAACGGCATGCGGATTATTTCTAAGTATGTATCAAATTCAATGTTAAAATTATTATGAATAAAAATGTAATTTCTTTTTATTGATGTCTTAAAATTTAATTTAATTTTGGTCATATTTCTTTTTAAGTTAAAACCTCTTTTAGTAACATTATAATATCATTAATCCTCCACAGGTAATATTCAATCCTCTAGATAATAAATATCTCTTATTCTCCGTTCACTTTCCTTTATTTCCGGGAAAGAATAAATCAAGCTGAAGAGCTTGATATCGAGGGGTATTATGACTGAAAAATATCGCGAATTCTACAAATTGATTCCTCTTATACAGTCGACTGGCGGATACTTTATTCTTAATTTGGAGATTCGTGATAACATGATTACGTACATTATCGCACCAACACATTATCACATGATCATAATCATGGCATGAAAATTAGACTGGTCTATTTAGATATTTTAGAAGTAAGTGAATACTCTTCCAATCTTTTTGCTCTTTGCTTTTAACCAAGCCTACTTTTATGTTTTTGGACCCTTACTTATATGTGTAAATAGGGTCCAAAAGTATATTAGTAGACTAAACAGTAGAAATAGTAGTAGTCTTAGGCTTTAAACATGTAAATAAGGATTCAAATATATATTAGTATCTTTAAATTGGTAGCAAGCAAAGAGCAAAAAAGGTTGGAAGAGTATTTTTTTGCTTTGGTTGTCAGATTAGATCAGATCTTGACCTTACGAGACCAGTGTATTTTTATTAGGGTTAGATATTTTTATATATTATGTACGTATTGGTATAAAAGTCTAATAGGTACTTGCCTAAGAAATCCTACTACAGTTTGTTTTAATTGAAATCTTTATTGTACACATTGAAAATATAGGTAATCTAAATATCCTTCCTTCGCTAGATGGCAACTTTGTTATAAGGTACCTTCGCTAAACGACAATCTCTCTAAACCGCAACTCCTCTTACAGGCAACCGTAGTACGGTACGGGCATAATCAGTTTGCGATCTTTATATTACGAGTATAAAACAACTAATCAATATTATTGACAGCAACATTTTCGTTGTTGATCAAAAGGTTGTATTAAAGGGTCCTAATAATGATGTTCTTAATGACTCAAAGGGTTCTGTGAAGGCTTAATAAATATTCGTTTTGATTCGGCGGAAATTGACGAGTCAAGTTTCCCAATATCAGAATTATTATTTGAAACTAATGGGTTTGAAAATAATAAAAGTACTTTATAGAAGAAAGGTTGTACAAAAACATATTGGTAAAACAATATTGTATGAGAACTTGAAAAAAATTCGCGTATTTATGGGATTTTTTTTAAGATCATAACATGGGTCCCATAGAAAAATCTTTTACAGGAACCCCACATTTTCATATATAAATGTATATCTTAGTCGTTTACTTTAATCCCATCTTAGATAAACTTAGACATGCCAAATTAATTCCAATCCATTCAGCTGTTAGGCATGATTGAATTACGCTAAACTAAGTAACTTTAACATAATATTATAAGAAGTAGATTTATGACTTTACTTAGATTAATCGGGTATTTACTTATAAAACTTCCTGATTCCTTAGTTCAGTTCTTATCTACAGTTTGAGAGTAGTAGAGTGTCAGATATTATCCAACTTTCCTAGTTAATTCGAGGGTAGCCATCATCAAATCTTCAGACTATTAGTGTAATCTGTTCGTAGTTTTTGGGAGGCATTACTGGCTTAATTATGTCTAGTTACTACATATATCCTACTAATATTATAAATGCGAAAGTGAGTTTGTATATTTGTTTGTATTTTGTTACCTCTTCACGCTTAAACTACTGAACCGATTTGGATGAAATTTGGTATGGATACAGTTTGAGACTTGGACTTGGACATAGGGTACTCTTTATCCCGAAATTTCCACGGGGAGCGAAGCCCGTGGGTACAGCTAGTCATTAATATTTTTGCTTTATTATCACTTTTCCCGTTTTCTGCACATTTATGCCTGTTATGCCCAAAATTTTGTTAAGGCGCTTTGGCTTTGTTTTTATTAAATATGATAGTTATACAACGTGGAAGGGACATACCCGTAATAAATCGATCCACGGGAAAAAAATCGACATTCCCATACAAATTGCCCGAGCGGCTGCACACTTTAGTATGGAAATGCCGAATTTCAATTTTTGACTGTCATTTTAATTTCATTATACTACTAGCGGGATAAATAGTACACTATGTCCTTCCCCGAGTCTCAAACTATATCCATACCAAATTTCATCCAAATCGGTTTAGTAGTTTAAGCGTGAAGAGGTAATAAACAAATATACAAACGCACTTTCGCATTTATAATATTAGTAGGAAGTAGGAAGTGGGAAGTAGGATAGTGATCTAGTAGTAGCCAGTGGTTCGATTTATGACGGGTATGTCTCTTTAACGTTGTATAAATTAAATAATATTATATATATAAGTGTTATATTACAAGTACCGAATGACTGACTATAGGGTGTTACATTCTGTTCTTGACACGAATAAGTAGTTTTACATATTTTGATTACTACGCTTGTTAACAGAACTGTGACAAGATTCCTAATGTGTACTTTCTGTATCATTGGCCTGATATACAAATTATTTAACATGATAAATTAGAGTGTTTGGGTTTGTGACATATGTTTATCTATTCAGATAACGCGACTATTGCAATATACACTGTAGCTACCTATATAGACTTGGTAAAAAAGTATTTTGTAATATCCAGCACGTCCCAGATTTTATCAAAAGGAACCCTGCATAGTGTATACATACAATTTCTCAATTGTCTTTCTTACGAACAAGAAAACTAAAGAATGAGTGCTTTAGAAATGCGAAAAAAAAGATTTTTCTACGTATTTAGAGTAGGATGATGAACTATAAACAGTCTTAATTATTCTTACATTTAAAATCTAATTCAAAACGCATATTTTTTTAAAAACTGTTAGTTTAACTTAGGTAATAACATTTTGATCCTAAAAAAGCGGTCTAAAACGTACGAACCAATTAAAATCTTAAGCCAAGAAAGACAAGCTTCAGAAAATAAAACGAGCTTCACTTGAAACGGATGTTAATGCCCTCATAATCCGCAGCTAGATATGGTTCTAGGTAAAAGGAAGATTTCTCAAGCAATGCCACTCGAATTCACGTGGTCTAGTGAAAATACGAGTAAGAACTTAGTTTATACGTGGTTTGTAAATACTGTAAGGATCTGTGTTAAGAACGACTTTAAATAAACGTAACTATTCTGAAATGTATTTTTACTTTTCTCAGTTGAAAAGATATATAAATATAAATATGGACGTGTAATTTTTTGAAGATCAGTGAAGAACGGTTTTGTGTTAAACAGTTACTTGGCCAAGGTTATTTCGGTCTATTGTTGTGAGCTCTTTTTAAGTACGAAATTTACAAAAAAACTATAGAGGATAAAAAAAGGTTAAAAGAATGTACGTAGAGACGTTGGTATGTATATAGTTTAAGACCCGGAGAAGGACATAGGAATTAACATATAATTTACGACGCGCGGGGCCCCGCACCGCGGTAGCTGTGTTCTTACATACTCCCGTGATTTTGTTTTTGAATAAATATAGAAAGCCTTTTTTTCGGGATTAAAGTTATACCACGTTAAAGCTTGCAGTACTAAGTTGCGAACTGTGTAATAAAATTACAAAAGTGACCAATCATTTCAACAAAATAAGACATTATTGTTTAAAATTATCGTTAAACTGTGTTGTGCTGTGAATGTGACTAATGACCGGGATGACTCAGTGGTTACGAGTTTCAACACTGTCCATTCAATACCTACGTATCGAAGCAGATCTAATGCGATCTACTTTGTTAATTTTACCGTCTTAAGACAGCGAGATTTGGCGCAGCGGTTAACGCGGTTGGAATATATCAGGCAACGGCTTCAATGGGTCAGCGATCGAATCTCCACTGACTGGATCTTTTTGCGAGATACCACATTGACAATTTTATCTTTTTGACGACGAGTTGAGACAGCGTTATTTTTTTTTTCGGCCGGAGTTCTGCTCACAACTCAATGAAGATTTTTATTTAATTGTACTTAGATATTAAATGTTTTTATGGTGATTTTAAAATCTGATAATTTGATTTTTTTAATGATATTTTTTTTGTTAAATCTTCTGTTGATTATTTTATCGTTTTTTATTGTGTAATTTTTTTAAATTTTTATTCAACTGACCATTTTGCATTTATTTAATTATATTTCAATAGTTATTTTACATACGTGAACAATTTAATTTTTTCAGATTATTTTATTTAATCACTTATGATTTTATATTTCAAAAATCATTATTATTATTATTATTTTGTTTACTATTATTAAGTTTGACTTTAATATTTTTTGTAATTTGTTTGTTACATTTCTTTGACTTTCCCTGCGAAAAGGTTGTTTTTGTTTTTTTTTATATATTTTATTCATTAAAATGTCGCTGCCAGACCCCATAAGTAGTGTATCATCTCAGGGAACCACAGTGTATTCGTTGCATGGTTTGAAGAGGTGTCAACACTGTGAACAGCCTCGTTTTTTTAGAGGACGCAGAGGACTAAATGTTCACATCACAAAAGTTCACAAGTCAACCATGCCATCCTCTACTAGTGGTGGTGACCCAGCTGAAAATGAGTTACAGGTCGCAACGACTCCATCAGTTGCTTCAGAGGTCAACGCACAAACTGTTCCCGCCCTTTGGTCCGTTTTGAGTAAGTGTAAAAAACATATGCCGATTGTTAAACGGATACCTAGAGGTGCGAGAGTGTCAGTTGGGATAGCTTTAAAAAAGGTCATTGATAAGATAATTTTGCTTAATGACAGGGCCAGCTGGGAACAGTTCTTAACATTTGCCTTTAGAATTCTACATGTTCGCGGGGAGAATGATCGATCTTCTTCACTGACACAGGTTATTAAAAGGAATTGTGGGAGCGTGCAGGAAATGTTGAGTGTTGATGTTTCCAATCGCAGTAGGAGTAGGCCTAGAGAAAGCGTTGAAAATAGGATTAAGCGAATTGAAAATAAAGTCAGTGATGGGGATGTTAGGGGAGCAGCATAACTAATTTTCTCAGGTGATACCCTAGCTCCGGAAACGGAAGAAACCGTTGCTTCTTTAAAAGAAAAACATCCTCAGCCTGTATCACAGCTTAATCCTTTGCCGGATGCCCCTACAGAATCAACCCCGACTCTGCAAATCACAGCAGAAGATATTATGAGTTCTCTCAATAGTTTTAAAAATGGCTCTGCTAGTGGTTTAGATGGATTGTCACCTCAGCACCTGAAAGATCTCGTTGGTGGAGTTACCGGGGATGCGGGTAGGAACCTATTACAAAGCCTGACTTCACTGATAAACCTCATGCTAGCTGGTAAGGTGCCTAATGAGGTATGTAAAATATTATATGGGGTAAATTTATGTGCTCTAATGAAAAAGGATGGAGGAATACGTCCTATAGCCATAGGGTGTACAATAAGGAGATTGACTTCCAAAATTATCTGTAAAAAAACATCTGCTTCTCTATCACCCATTTTTGAACCAAGGCAATTAGGTTTTGGTGTCAAGGGGGGCTGTGAGGCGGTGGTTCACGCTACTAGAACTTTTGTTCAATCTCCTATGGGGGGGTTGTCTTAAAAGTAGACATATGTAATGCTTTTAATTCTATAGATAGAGGGTTTGTTTTAAGGGAGGTTAAAGACCAGATACCGGCTGCTTATCCTTACTTGTGGCAGTGTTACAGTTCTCCATCTGACCTCGTTTATAAGGACCAAGTTATAAAGTCGTCAACTGGTTGTCAGCAGGGAGATCCTTTGGGACCAGCCATATTTAGTATTGGCATAAATTCAATTATTTCCTGCTTAAACTCCCCTCTAAATGCATGGTATTTGGATGATGGGACAATTGGTGGCAGTGCTATGACAGTGGCATCTGACTTAGAAACACTTATTCATCGTTTTGAGGAGATAGGATTGAAACTTAACTTCACCAAATGCGAACTTTATATAAAGGACACAGTCTCAGATTTAGGTAGGGACGAAATTATTTCGACATTCCACAGGGTGGCACAGGGAATAAGGGTAGTAGATGCAGGCTCTTTGAGAGTGTTGGGTGCTCCACTTTTGGATGATTCTATCTCTAGCTATGTGAGCGAACAAATAGACAAATTTAACAATTCTTCGGATTTACTTTTTAAAATTAACAGCCATATGGCTTGGTTTATAATAAAATCTATTTGTTCCAAAATTTACATATGCTTTGCGGTGTTCTCTAATCTGGAAACATCATAATCATCTAAAGGTGTTGGACCAATTAATTCTTGCAACCCTCATTAAGGAAGTGAACTGTCAGATAAGCAACGAGTCCTGGCATTTCGCGTCCCTTCCGGTTCGATTCGGTGGCATAGGTATACGCAGGGTGTCCACCGTGGCTCTTCCCGCTTTCTTGTCTTCTGCTCACGCTTCATCCTCATTGTGCGGTAGGATTCTCTCCCCAGTAATGGGTTCCGTTGAGGTATGTGGCATGAGTGAGGCTATAGAGGAATGGCGGTCTATCAGTTCAGTGGAGTTGCCTTTAAACGTATGTTCCCAAAGACAATGGGACAGTCCTCTTTGTAAGAGCGCCCAACAAAGTGCGATTTCTCTTTGTGATCGCCTGGAGGACCGCGCCCGCCTTTGTGCTTTGGCCGAGAGGGAGTCTGGATTCTGGTTGCAGGCTCTTCCTTCGGCTCACATTGGTACTTTGCTTGATAATTGCACTTTTACACTGGCTATGGGACTTCGTTTGGGTGCAAAAATCAATCAACCGCATATATGCCATTGTAGTGCTGCCGTAGACGGATTGGGGCATCACGGACTTTCTTGTTCTAGAAGTGCAGGCCGTATTCCAAGACATGCGTTATTAAATGATACCATCCGCAGGACATTGGCAACTGTTGGCGTTCCGTCAATTTTAGAACCAAACGGAATTTTTCGTACAGACGGTAAGCGGCCAGATGGTCTTTCTTTGGTCCCGTGGAAAATGGGAAAGTGTCTTGTGTGGGACGCCACTTGTGTGGACACTTTAGCGCCTTCTCATCTGTCTTCCACTTCCAATCACGGTGGTGCGGCTGCTCTTGCTGCAGAGTTGGGGAAAAAACGCAAATACATGGGTCTGGCAGCCAATCATATTTTCTTACCTTTCGCGGTGGAAACGATGGGTCCTTGGGGCCCGGAGGCAAAATTATTTTTAAGAGACATCACGACGCGTCTTGTCGAGGCAACGGGAGATCCCAGAGCTGGCAGTTATTTTGCTCAGCGAATAAGTATCGCAATTCAGCGAGGGAACACTGCCAGTATTTTGGGCACGTTGCCTCGATGTGAAGCGTTGGAAGATTTTTTCTATACGTAATTGAATGCATGTAATATTGTTATTTGTAAGCGATTTTTATTAAATAAAAATTTTAACAAATCATTTACGAATCCGTATACGTAATATAACATTTATCTAAAAATCATCCTTTATAGGAGTGAAAAGGGAAGTGAAACATTGTATGCGGAATCCTGTTTTCATACAAAAGACATTATTACAAAATACTAAACTTTCGTAAACGAAATAGCAGGTAATAAAAAGCTAGTTTTATAAACATTACACGTAATAATGTGCGTTGACACCATGGGTGTACATCACGGGATTGAACTGCTTTTCTACATAAAAGAACCTACCTTTCTTTCTACCTGCAGTATAGCTCAGTGTACCCTTAATGAAATCCGGTGTACACACGACAAAATAATTTGGTTTGCAGGGCACACACGCATTACTATATTTCAATGTGCGCGTTCTGAATGGCCGCTGTCCTAATAATACGCAAGTTCATCTGTGTAGGTATTCTTTTATCCAAACACACACTAGCACATCACGTTTTGTCAACCAAGTCATTTATGATAAACAAGTTGAATTTGTTACAAAACAACTTTTTGTAGTAAAATGTTATTTGTAATTTCAGAGCAATCGTCATAGCTACGGTAGTCCAATGGCTAAGGTGACCGACTATTCACAATAGACCCCGAGTTCGAATCTCACTATGATGATTTATTTTTGTTTGATTATTATTTGTTGTTATCTCAAAGAAATCGTCAGATATAACCATTATTGCAACTTAAGAAATATTTGCATTGCTACCCACAAATGAATATATATTCAGCTCTGTTTATAATTGTAAGTTGACGGTCTCGAGTATGTTTTATACGTGCACTTGTTCAATAGCATCGAATAGGATCGCCGCTCTGCTTTGTGCAATTACGTATAATTTTAAGTGCCTTATTTTTTTAAATCATGGAGAATACTCACATAAGCATGATTAAATGGGCGGAAATAATCATTTTATACGAGCAGAATGTTTCAATAAGTAAAATCGGTCGGCGATTAATGATATCGGTAAGTATTTTTTATTACCTAAATATTGATACATGAAAGTTTGACTATGAAATGAATAACTCTTTTTGTTAACATTTCTCAGTTTTATACCTAAATTCAAACAAATAATAATAATCATTTTGTTTCATATCTCCCACAGAGACGAACTGTGCAGTTGTGGGTGCATAGATATGCGGACTCAGGGCACATTAACCACGTTCGACCTGGCCTAAAAGATGGCAGCTATATGGATGCATCTCGATATTATCGTGAAATAGTAGCTGCAAATTAAGAAGATCCGTTCAATACTAGGCGTTCAACGGCACCCGCAGAGGGAGTGTCTCTTCAGACAGTGTGGAATCATTTGCGTGCTGGTGTAAAAGACCGGATAAAAAATTTTGCTTAGTGATGTGCATACTCGTAAGTGTGAAAGAGTAAGATTCGCAGAACAATATATTAATTTCGATTGGTGCAACAATTTTGTGATATTTACAGACGAAAAGTCTTTTAAATCGGATGAGGATGGACGTAAAGATTTGAAGCTATGTTTGTAGATATGTTTGCAGGTATGCGGTTTAGATAAGAATTAATTAGGTATAAAAAGTAAAGGGTTACGATACGTTATTAAACGTGTTTTCTTTGCTTTCTATATTCAATGCAATTTTAGATATTTAGTTTTATTCCCAAAAGTGTTAATAAAATAGGTCGATACATAAAAGAGATGTTTATTGTTATTGAAGTTTTACCGTGACTTCAACTAACATGTTTATTCTCTCACATGTGACTGACCTGCTAATGAAAAGATCGCTTGATAATTACGTTTATTCTTGTCCGACTCTGTAGGTAGATAAATACATATAGGAATATATATATATAAATAAATATGGCAGTAGGAAAAAAAACTATATATTTAAGTTTAAAATATTTTGTAGAAATATTTCTTCGATAACAGTATACTAACTACTGACTTATGTATAGAAAACAGTTACTCAAATTACCCATTTGATATTATTAAGTAATATACTTATCATTAACAATGAGTTTCATTACAATAAAATTTCTGATTCTAAATATCCCTTTGTGTTATTTATATACTTACTTATATTTTCATTGAATAATAAATAATACAGTGCAATAAAACTTTTTTTTTCACGTATCCCTATTTCCTTTTATCATAATTGGTTTCAACTATGAGTAAAGATTGAAAAACATTAAAACAACGTATAAAAATAATAAACTAATAAAACGTCTATTTTCTTAAAAAGTTAATATATAAGCAATGGGCAGAGTAGAACCTGCGACTTTCACATGATTTATGTTGGCTCCTTAGGCCACTCCGCCAATCAAGTCGCTAACTTACTTGGCGAAATTGATGATCACACTTTGGCAGTAAACGTATCGTGTCGCCACGTGGTTATGTGTGTATGTCGAACAAAATAAAATTATTGAGTAAGATTCACCCACACAGGTGTTGTAAGATTTTTATTGGATGGGATATTTGCGAGTGTGATCTTGACTTGCACACGAACAAAAGGGGTGCAAACCGAATTATTTTGCTGTGTGTACTTTTGATAAAAATATACAAAATATGTACACCCGCCATTATAAAGTTAGGTCTGCGGGTTTGCATTTTTTCGATTAGGAGATGCATATTTTACATTATTATTATGTATATATGTGTACTTGCAGTGTACCTTAGTATACCTTTAATTAAATTCAGTATACCTTTTCTGATAAAAAGATATATAATTAAGTATATACACCCTTCATTCTCAGGTTAGAATTGCGGGTGTTAGAATTCTTATCACAAGAAGTACACCGAATTTCATTAAGGGTACACTGAGGTATACTGCAGGTACCACCTTTATGTAAAAAAAGCAGTTCAATCCCGAAATGTACACCCGTGGTCTTAACGCACATACGTAATGAACCAGAAACAGAATTTATTGCAAATTACTGTTATAAGATTACAACAGTACAAGTGACGAAGTAATGTAATTTGCAGTGTCTGCAAAGTCCTAATTACTGAATAAATATTTAATTCTTGGATTATTTATCCAGCAAAACACGTTGATGGGCGGATGCAACTAAATGAGGTGTGAGATAGGGTATTAGAGTTGAATGAGTAACAGCAAAGTTTCAGTTCCCTACCAAAGATTAACGCGGAAATCTTATCGCGACATCAACTTGGGTGTGAATTTGTGAGAAAACGTGAGAAATGGATGTCGTGAGACAAAATAATCTCGTTTGTTTGTATTAGTGTGTGTACCTGGTATCTAATTTTGAAGTTGCTAGGCATAGCTTGATAACTGCCATTTAATGATGTTAGTCTGGCCCAACAGCTTCGAACCTTCCAAAGCTCGGTGGAGATCTAGAAATATGCCTTCCCATCCAAGAACACTTTCTTAATAGCTTTCTAAAGAATTAACCGTTCCATTACCGCCAATACCAGACACAATAGTAGGACAATGAACATGGACATTTATTAATGTCGTCCGGGTCTTTACCGGTTAACATATATAATATGTATAGTAGGACACTTGAGGAGACACCTTAACTAGGTACTAATTAGATTGAAAAATTAGACAAAATGATATTATACAAGAGGTCTTTTTGTCTCCACTGCAGGAGCACGACTCTCTCTGTACTACCCGAGCCAAACTTGGCCAGAGCTGCTAGAGGTCTTGTCCTACACTCTCCACGCTGGCCAGACTCCAGGTTGGAAAGGTCTCATTGATGTTTATAGGTTTATTTAGCTTGTATTCCCTAAGTCGCCTTCTACGACATCCTCGAAAGGTCTTGGAGTGGCCCTATTCTACTCTGCCACGGCCAAACAAAATAATCTACTTAAATAATACGAAACCCACACGAACCACAAATTAATAATGAAACTGGCAACACCATACGGTAGGCACTGGAAACTTTAAAATTAAACGTGTCGAGATTGAGTGCAACACAAAGCAAAAGCGCGACGCCAACTCATAAAGGCTGAAGACACACCACGCTCATATTTCGACTCGAACAACAATCTCTAACTTCATGATATACATATCTAAAACTTCATGATATACATATCATGAAGTTAGAGATGGTACACACTATGATTGTTCTAATCTGAAAAGAAAAGAGTCAAATGCACGTGAATCTTGATCATGTGAATAGTTAGAGAACGCTTCACTTATTAATTTTCAAAATGCCTGGTCGAACTTTAATGGTAAACAAAGACTGGCTACCCAAAATTTTTGATATTTTAAAGATTTCATACAATCTTTAAACTGACGACCTCCGTGGCGTAATGTTCAACACGCAGACCGCCAATCCGGAGGTCCTGGGTTCGATCCCCAGCCAGGGTAAGTTGGAAAATGGCCTTTTTCAAATTGTCCTGGGTCTTGGATGGATGTTTATCTATATATGTATTTGCTATAAAATATAGTATCGTTGAGTTAGTATTCCATAACACAAGTCTCAAACTTACTTTAAGGCTAGCTCAATCAGTGTAATTTGTCCCTATATATTTCTTTATAATTTTTTATTTATTTAAACAAATATATCCATTCTTTATATACCCATAGGCAGTCAAAAAAATCTGTTACTGGTATTGGCCACTAACATGCCCGAAAAAAATAACAACAACACCAGCATATGATTTTAGAGTTTCGCGGTCACAATAACTGTTATTAGTATGACGGAACGAAATGTTTAAAAACTCTGACACTAGTGTTAGTCACTAACACACACGATAAGAAGAAGATGGAACGAACTCGATTTATGAGACTTAAAACGATATTAATCGTGGTAAATACCGTAATCCTAATTTAACAACAATAACTACAGCTTCTTCGAGACTTATTTTCTGCTGCTTATAATATAAAGGCTGCACCCGGGTGGTGTGTGCCTGCCTTTATCAGAAGCTCAGTGTAGGTTACTTCTAGGGTTTCTGGAGAAACTAAGTAAGTATTATGTTAAATAATGCAACAGTTGCTAACTCAAGCATATTTTATTTCACTGTAGCAAATGTTTAGTAAAAACATCAAAATTGATCGCTAGGCGTGGCCTTTGGGTCTTACGGCTTTGGGCTCTGTCTACCAGTGACGTGAACAAATATTTTTGATAGAGTAGGCATACCTAGATGCCTATCCTATCAAATAAACCTAAATTACGAGAACAGTTTCATATCAAGCAAAATTCATTATTCGCTAGAAAGTATCCGATATTAAATTGGGTGACATGGTAGACAAATTTTGTGTTTATATGAAATATACGCTACTGCTTTCTACCCCGTCAAAAGTCAAAAGTCAAAATTTTTTATTCAATGTAGGATAAATTTATCTCTTAACGAAGGTCATTTTTAGGGTTCCGTAGCCAAATGGCAAAAACGGAACCCTTATAGATTCGTCATGTCTGTCTGTCTGTCCGTCCGTATGTCACAGCCACTTTTTTCCGAAACTATAAGACCTATACTGTTGAATCTTGGTAAGTAGATGTATTATGTGAACCGCATTAAGGTTTTGACACAAAAATAGAAAAAAACAATAAATTTTGGGGGTTCCCCATACTTAAAACTGAAAATCAAAAAAATATTTTTCATCACACCCATACGTGTGGGGTATCTATGGATAGGTGTTCAAAAATGAAATTGAGGTTTCTAATATAATTTTATTCTAAACCGAATACTTTGCGCGAGAGACACTTCCAAAGTGGAAAAAAGTGTGTCCCCCCCCCCCCCCCGTAACTTCTAAAATAAGAGAATGATAAAACTAAAAAAAATATATGATGTTCATTACCATGAAAACTACCAGCGAAAATTGGTTTGTACAAGATCTAGTAAGTAGTTTTTTTTTTAGTATGTCATAAATGATAAACTGCAATTTACCTTTTATTCAATCAACTCAAATATAAAAATTTAAAAAAACATACTACAAGACTTTTATATTATGTTATTTTCTACTGCGGAACCCTTCTTGGGCGAGTCCGACTCGCACTTGGCCGCTTATTTGTTTTAGTGCAAAAGCTAGCGTTTCGGAACGACTACTGCTGGAAAGATTACGCCGAAACAAACCCAGTTCAGTCAGGAATAACTGTATCTGTATATCAAAATCCTATTATAAATGCGGAAGTGAGTTTGTATATTTGTTTGTTTGTTACCTCTTCACGCTTAAACTACTGAATCGATTTGGATGAAATTTTGTATGGATATAGTTTAAGACTCGGGGAAGGACATAGGGTACTCTTCATCCTGGAATTCCCACGGGGAGCGAAGCCCGCGGATACAGCTAGTTGGTTATAAAAGGTGAACCACACAGATAATACACTGAAACTAAATACTAACCTAGCAGGACCGCAACCCAAAGGGTAGACTAGACTAGAACCAATCCTTGGATA
This sequence comes from Acrobasis consociella, assembly GCA_963555685.1. Taxonomy (NCBI): domain Eukaryota; kingdom Metazoa; phylum Arthropoda; class Insecta; order Lepidoptera; family Pyralidae; genus Acrobasis; species Acrobasis consociella. Next base: position 6,568,459 of record OY743118.1, read on the forward strand.
GGTAAATGTACAGCGATATTCAATGTCACGTAGATGCCAGCTAAAACATCAACATCTAGTTTTTTCTTGTTTAAGAAAAAAATATATACTACGTGCTAAGGATGTTTTATGAAACAAAGTAAAGCACAGAATGTCCAATGTGCTAATATTTTGTCTTCTTTTTTTCCTCCACCCGAAGGTTTGCTGGAAGAGATTGCATTAATAGCGATAAGTCCGCCTTCTTTTTCTTCTTATTGTGTGTGTTAGTGACTAACATTAGTGTCAGAATTTTTTTGTTTAAACTGCCTTAAAGGCCTCTGACATGGTTTTAGGTAACGACCAATGTCAAAGACAGTGACCGGGACCGACGGCTTAACATGCCCTCCGAAGCACGGATCATCTTACTTATCAGACAATCAGCCTACAATGTCCTAACCAAACTCGGACAACAATACAAAGTCGTTGCCCCCGCCGTCAATCGTACCCGCGACCTCCGGGTATGAGCCGGGTATCGGGTATAACCACTACAGCACGGAGGCAGTTAGTCCGCCTTTGTGCCTATATTGCTTCTTGTTGTTGTTGTAATTTTTATGTTTATCATGGTGCAGTAAAGTTAATTTGTATTGTAATGTTTTTGTAATGTGCATTTAAAAGGTTTTTTTGATAGTTGTAATCTTAAAATCAAAATGAAAACAAATCTTAGTTTGTTTGGTAAACTAGGAGAAAACATACGTATATAATATGTTTTATTTTTCTTCAGCATGTCGTATAACTCGGCAATCCTACAAAGTCGTAAAGTGACAATCATTAATTTGCCTCAAAAAGCATCCAGCCATCTAACACGTTTGCTCAATAAATATTAAAATGAACGGCCCCGTGATGCTGGTTTTCCACCGGAGAAGTCTTTTTCTTTAGACTGAGCACAATGAGTTTTTAACTATTAGTGGTGTAACGGTGTGTTTATTTGTCTATTCAGTGCATGTTGAACGCTTTTATTTGCTGTAATAATGAAGATCTCGGAAATGGCTCCAACAATTTTCATTAAAATCAGCATTTAGGATGTCGGGGTAGAAAAATCAATCTAGCTGGGTTTCATTTTCAAAGAACCGGGTTTTCTCAGTGTATTGTATCAAACGAAGATCGGTCGCCCAGGTGCTCGGTGACTATATAAGCTAATTTTATCATCATTGCGCCGTTCTGGTGGAATATCAGCCTAAGTGCTATAACGCGTTATTGATGTGCGTACCCCGGTTATAATCGTGTTTCTAATGACACGAACAAAACGGGGAGCATCAAAAATTGCTGTTGACATGGAAAAGATTTCAAACAGTCATTTTGTTGGGAATTGGATGAGGTGAGAGAATGTTGTACCCTTTGATTATACAGGTTGTACCTTATGTAATAGGTAATAACTTTTTTTTGACGATATGCGATTCATGTCAAAGACCAGGCCAGCCCAAAACTATTTTGATTATTTATTATTGGCCAAAAGTGTGAGACGTGGGGGGGTTTTAATAGAAAACAATATTCAAGATTACAAACTTTTAATTTAATTTTTAACAATTAAGACAATTAATACTAAAAAGTGTCACAGAGAGGGGTCGTGGGTTAGCAGCAACCAGATTCGTTGGTCCAGAGTAGTATTAAGTACTCAGCTTTGGTGTCGCAGCAACCCGGCTTCCAAGAGTGGTCGAAAGAGGGCGAGGACCAGCTCGCTGCCGCTTATATATGGGCCGCGGGGAGAAAGCGCGGGGTAGGGGGGGCGACTGTCCGTCGTCACAAGTGGTGTTAGATTTGTAGGCTGCCTAAAGGAATCTAACTTAGCTTAACGGGGTTAATGGCTGTATGTGCCTTATAAAGATCATAGGAGCACAATATTTTGATTTCGATCGATTTTCCCGTGTTCTCGTCCACCGTAACGCAGTAAGTGGCTTGCGGCCCTTTAATCTGCCTGCTCGAGATGCAAGACCCAATGTTCTGTCTACCCCATTGGGGATAAAGACATCATCATCATCAGGTCTTTTGTCTCCACTGCAGGAGCACGACCCTCTCTGTACTACCAGAGCCATACTAGGCCCGAGCAGCCTTGGCCTTTTCTCTCTACGACATCCACGGGAGGACTTGGAGTGGCCCTATTCTACTCTGCTGGAAACAACACAGCTAAAAGACGAGAATATTTAGTACTGATTGTAATTTTCTTTGTGCTATTATATAAATACGTCAATAAATACGTCACGAGTTAGGTAGGTACTTATACGGTGAATTACCAGCCCGCTAACAATGACTAATGCGTTGGCATACGTGATCATAGACAAACATCGAAATAGATGCATAATGTTGCCAGCAAAACTGGAAGTCGTTTAAAAAATAATAATAATACAAAAGCAGGAAAAGCCCTTGTTATATTATATTTAAAATAATAGTATGGTTTGACATAAGTACGTATAATTTTTTATCATTATACTATTATATCACAGACTGTACCTAGAGGTATAGTCTAATTTTAAGGTTGTTTTGTTGAAATCGGCAAGCGGGACAAACTCATGCTCTATTCGAACATTGAGTGTGAGTGCGGGTCGAGCCCTCAAATATCTATTTTATTGTTTTTAGTATTTGTTGTTATAGCAACCACACAAATACGTCATCTGTGAGAATTTCAACTGTCTATCTATCACTGTTCATAAAATACAAACTGGTGATAGACAGACGGACTGACAGACAGACGGACAGACGGACTGCGGAGTCTTAGTGAAAGGGTCCCGATTAGGGTTCAGGAAGTCTCGGGATCACGCGGGAAATTAGGTCAATACAAACCCTACCATCTTTTTGCTATCATTTCATTTGATTTGAGTTCGTAAAAGCTAAAACAACGCCAATTTGAGATGGTCGCGCTGCGTGATTACTTTCTAATCTCTAGTGTCTATGAGTTAGTTCGTCTGCGACTCTGTGCCAAGTGAGTACACATTTTATACGAGCCGCGCCATATAATTCCTCATTTCAGCAATAAAACCCGCAGTTCATCATACTGTTCATTGCTGTAACGGTAATTGTGAAGGAACCAAAGAGGTGCATTATTTCAAGTCTATTCCTTTTGACTTTCTGACGAAAACGAAACCAACAATAGTCATGCTGTGTGCCAAAAGGCTTTTAAGGACAAATTACACATTTTAAGCTAGCCCAAAGTAGGTTTTAAACTTCCAATTTGGGATACTAACTCAACGTTTACCAATACGCCACAGGGGTTGTCGTCGAATTAATAAGTCGAGATTTAAAAACATTGATGTACTTTTTGCGTAGATCTAATTACGGTATAACCTTATTCAGCCGTCGCCTCGAATTTTTCCCTGTAATTTCCAAATGCTATTTCGAAAAACGGTTTTCACGTTAAAAAATGATTGGCACTGACATGACTGTAAGTAAATAAATCGAATCGCAAGTATGGAGAGATCAAAGGCTGTCAATATAATTATTACTTACAGTCCTCTTTTTAGAATTTTCTTTTGGCTCCGAGAGGTTTTGTGCTTTTATAATATTTCTTTTTCGTGTTTTTTGCTTTGGGAAATATAATAAAAGGAGCTGCCTATTTATTAGCACTGATTTGGCTGTTACTTCATTTTTTCATAAGTGTATTTTTTTCGTTTCTTTTTAGGGTTTCGTAGTTAACAAGGAACCCTTATAGTTTTACCATATCTGTGTGTCTGTCTGTAAATACAAGAAAACTATAATATGGCATGTGTACGTATAATATAATCATGCCGACAAAGTGGTGAAATAAAATCATGAATTTTTTTGGCGTAGCTCCCGTACATATAAAGAGGGAGTTTTTTTTAGAAAGCTAAAAACTTAGAATGCCAGCTACTTCTCTTCCCGCGCAGATCTTAAAAACCGATCGAAGAAATGGGCGAGATTTGCAACATGTTAATAAGCGATGCGGCTGGCAACCCATCACTGTTTTCCAAATAATAACTCAACAGCGTGGGTAGCTCTAACTTCATGATGAACAATCAAGTCGACAAGTGAGACAAGTTTTCATACAAAACGACCCATTAGCAGCCTGGCCCAACAAAAATTGTATTTTTCAAATTGTAAAGTGTGTTATTTGTAACTTATCTTACCTTAAATGTGGTATCATGATGAGATTTTAACCAACCTTTCTCTTGATACACTGCCATGCTATACAGGCAGAATGAAAGTTAAGGCTTGCTATCTTAGAATGAACATCAAAACAAAGAAAAAGAATGATAAATGTACAATTAAGATTATTAAATTTAACATTTACTATATTAGGTAATTGGCTATACTTTATTGCAAAATAAAAGTTTGGTTGTAGGTTAATGGACTTCTGTACTTTGTACATATATATATTTTATTATATTATATTAAACTATATTTATTGCTTTTCTCTCATTAAATATGTTACGTAGCAAGAAACAAAATATTATTGTATTCTGCTACAGGGAAATTTATTTTATTTCTAAAAAATTAAAGACCTCTATACGACTGGCGCTCTCCAGTAATTTGCAGATTGCTTAACTCCGTATAAATAGCTAGGTACTTTGTTTCTTGTTTCGTGAATGAAAGAGGTTTGCGGTATTCTGGGTTTTACTATTATATGAGAGAAATTGCGGTTTCAATTGTAGGATTTTGAAGTATTCTGTTTGTACCATTTCGCAATGTGCTCTCTAAAAAGTTTTTTAGGACAAGTTCATAAAGTGGAATCGTTTGATGATTTGGGACTAGGTTTATTATTGTGTGTTTGTAAAATCTTTATCACACTACTATTATATAGGCGAAAGTTTGTGAGTGTGTATGTTTGTTACTTCTTCACGAGCAAACGGCTGGACCAATTTTGAAAAATTTGTTACCTATGCAAGTAGCTGACCCCCTGGGGTTACACATAGGCTACTTTAACCGCAGGTTACACCGCGGGTGTAGCTAATTGTAGATAAAAACAGAACAAAAATACAAGTTAGAAGTAGAGAACAGTACAAAAGGCGGAATTATCAAAGATAGGGATCTCTTCCAGTCAACCTTGAAATATGAGAACAATTTACAACACATGGTAGATTCTATCAAATTATTACCTACTCAGTGGTCCTTGTCCTCTGATAAAAAATACATATTTACTACCATACATACATACTCCCTTTCGGAACCGGTCAACACAATTGTGACGGTTTTTCCAAACCATTTTTTTATTATTAAATATTTAATAATATTTAGCTACGGTGACGGGCCCTGCGTCGCACGATTGTGATTGTAATAAACTTCCCATACGCGAAAACAGGACAGCAAATTACCTGCGCGAATTCAAGTTATAACTCAGTTATAACTCGTTCATTTGGCGGCTGACGGACTACGACACCGCGCTCGCGCCCGCGCTGGTGGTAAGTGATTTTTAATCGCATTGCGTAACATTTTAAAAGAAATCTATGCCTTGTTTTACTAAGAAATAATTATTCTAAGTATTTACGATTTTTTTTTTGTTTTAGATAATATTTTTTGCTAAAACTTTCCTTTGAATTTAGACGTTACAATTGTGTTGGGTCGTCCCCGACATTATCGTATTAGTAAGTTTACCTACTTTTTTTTCTTTAATTTTATTTTTCTACCGTTCAAAAAAGCTTGTAATGGCCATTATCGAGGTGCGATGGATGATAAAATGATTGCTCGCTTATTGGAGGAGTCAGAAGTCGAGATCGGATACGATAATGGGGAGTTCATTTTCAGACCTGATGAAAAAAGCTTCTCATCATGTTATGAAACTGAACAACTAGAAGCCATGAATATTATTTAAATAGACAATCAGATAGATGGAAGTAACAAAAAATTCAATGTACCGATTTACCAAGCAGGAAAAGAACTGTAAGTGTGAGCATTAAAAGTTCAGCAGAATATTTTGAGCAGTATTTTAGCGAAAAACTATAAAAAATTTGCTACTGCCACTTTCTCAGTATTACCTATCTCAAAAATTTATTGCTAAGACATAAATTAATTGTAGAAATACTGAAAAAATAAATCGGTATCCATGGTTTAATGGGGTGTGTAAAATGTCCACGAATCAAAATTTATTGGAGTGAAACTTTAAAATATGACTCTATAGCTTCTGCCATGACCCGCAAACGCTTTTTCGTACAGCGAGTTTACCTTCAGGTCGTTGATCTGAACAAAGCAAGTGATGAAGACATAGACAGAAATAAAACACTGAAAACACTCCTAGTTATTATAGTATGTAAGTGTGTGAAACCTGTGCCTTACATTGTCGGGAGAATACGATTTTTACTCAATTAAACATTATATGAATAAATTATGAATATAACTAAATGTTTTTTTTTACTCATACTTCCCACTACACGTCAAATTTTTTTGTTTATAATTTTTGAAGAATATTTACTACTATTAAGTTGGGCCCAACTTAAAACAATTGTGACCGTCACAATTGTAAAGTCACTTACTACACTTTGGCCTAGCTTGACACGATTGTGAGCGTCACAATTGTGATGTTCCAAGAATATGGCTTAGGTTGATACAATTGTACGCCCCATGAAAAACCAAGATGGCGTCACGAAAATCCTGAAAACTTCACGGAAATGGATAGAACAGGCAATTTTATATAGGATACAGTACTACGGTGAGCTTATATTCACTATTTTAAGCTCGAGTCTGAAAGGGATAACGTACTCGTAGGCCACTTTTAGCGTAGTGGACGTGGTGTACGAGAAGTAGGCAAAGGGAATCAAAATAAAGATGGGTGGCATCGCCTATTATAATGATTAGTATTTACGCCCAGTCCCTCGATCGACATCTGCGCGGGAAAAGAAGCAGCTGGCAAATTCTGTTCTTTCAGATCAGCATAAAAGCATATTTCCTAAACAAGTATAATAAATGTAACCAGCAGGTTTTGGTACAGAACCTTGTAGTCCAAAGGTTAATCGACAAGACGATGGACCATTAAGTGGAAAATGGCCTATGTATAGCATTGACCTCCTTTGGCTGATATCTTCTTATATTTAAGAGCTGGGCTCTTGTCGGTGGAGTGCTTTCCATGTCTCTCTTCCTTCCGCTAAGTTCTTAACCTCTTTATATGTTTTCACGTTTAATTATTCTTTTATTTGGTCTATAAATTTTCTTCTGGGTTTTCCTACTCCTCTATTTCCTTCTATTTTTCCTTTCATTATTGTTTTAAAGAACGCATCGTGGCGTAGGAGATGACCGAAGCAGCAATATCTCAAATCAAAGACCAAGATATAGGAGGAGTTAGTATTAATGGAGAAAAGATACATTTTATAAGATTTGCAAATGACATAGCAGCCCTTGGAAGCAGTTCACAACAGTTAGAAAAGTTAATAGAAGCAATGAAGAATATTTTTAAAGAACATAAATTGAGTATAAACATAAATAAAACCAAGTCCTTAATTGTCTCAAAGTCAGGTCCAGTAATTAAAAATATCCAACTTAATAATACAACAATAGACCAAGTTCAAAGTTTTAAATATTTAGGAACTTTTATCAACGAAGAGGCAAGATGCTCAGAAGATATTAAGAAGAGGATTGCAATTGCAAAAAGTACATTTAAGAATAAAAAATATATATTTTGTTCTGGTATTAAAGAAAGTTTAGCTATGTATGGATGTGAAACGTGGACGATGACCAATAAGGATAGAGATAGATTAGAAGCATTTGAAATGTGGTGCTGGAGGAGAATCAAAAAAAATAAGTTGGACGGAAAAAATTACAAATGAAAAGGTACTAGAGGATGTGAGAGAGAAAAGACAAATAATACAAATTGGCTGATATGTGATGATGATTTTCTATTCTAGTCTAGTGCTACCCAAATAATAAAAGTAAAATTTAGAAAGCCATTAAAAAATCTAATACGAATAAAATGTTTTGCGGTGTAAACATTGCATAGAGCTCTTTTAGATTGAATTCGAATTTATATGCAGAACTATACTACAATACTATACTATATTATATTAAAATTATACTATATTAAAACTTATTTGTCGTAAAAAGATTTATAATCTATAACTTTCCCGCGGTGATCACCCTGGAATTTAAAATTGTATATCGGGTTATTTATCCTATAAACTTCGTGGAAGGGACATACCCGTAATAAATCGAACTACGTGTTTTCTTAGTTTATTACAGTATGATGTAATATAGTGATCTAGTATAGCCTGTGCTTAGATCTATTACGGGTATTCTCTTCCACTTTGTATGTTAAACTATGTACTATAAAAAAACTGCCAACGTTGTTGTTCACACCGCAACTTTCTGTGCTTTTAATATGTGATGTTTTGTTGTTGCACATAATTTGTAAGATTTTGCGCCAAAATTAAATAAAGATAATTTTCTTTCTTTTTAAATATAACACGTGCCAAATCACATTCCATTTAGCCGTCATCCATACCTGTACATGTTATACCAGAGCAGCCAGAGGTGGCCTGCAGTGAAGACAAAAGAACCTGATGATGATGACGAATTTTATAATATTAGTTTTATAATCAAGTTAGACCACGATTTAAACTATGGAAAATAGCAAAGCATCTGGTACCTGACGATACGATGACAAAGTCACCATCTAACGTGATAGTTTGCAAATTCAATTTAAACTCGTCCGTGGTACGTTAGCTTTGAGACTTTACGATACGTCTATGCTCGTTCGACCAAGGTTACTTCGGTCTATTGTTGTGAGCTCATACACTAGAGATTACTCTTGAACGAACCTATGTTAGCAATTTTGTACATTGTCACGTTTTTGTTCTTTATGTATGTAAATTCTTTATCGTACAAAAAGAACACCACAAACGTATAGTAGATAAAGATACAAAAGCGGATTGGGATCTTTTAAGTTAACGCATCGCCAGAGGAGAGAATGTCTTAAGTACTGTGAAAACAGCCTAAAGATACAAGATTCAAGGCCACGCTTAGGAGGGTGATGAAAAGCAATGATGATGAATACACAGTATAAAAACTGAAATTAAATAAAGAGGCCAAGTGCGAGTCGGACTCGCCCATGATGGGTTCCGTAGCAGCAAGTAACATAATGTAAAAGTTCTTGTAGTTCGTTGTAACTTTTAACGACCGATTTTTTCAAAATTTAGTTTTAACCGAAAAACGAGATCTAGTCAGTAGTATTAAAAAAACTACTCACTAGATTTCGTTTAAACTAATTTTCGGTGGTAGTTTTCGTGGTAATGAATATCATATATTTTTTTTAGTTTTATCATTCTCTTAGTTTAGAAGTTACAGGGCGGGCACACACATTTTTCCACTTTGGAAGTGTCTCTTGCGCAAACTATTCGGTTTAGAAAAAATGATATTAGAAACCTCAATATCATTTTTGAAGACCTATCCATAGATACTCCATACGTAAAGGTTTGATGAAAAATAAATTTTTGAGTTTCAGTTCTAAGTATGAGGACCCCCAAAATGTATGTTTTTTTTTTCTATTTTTGTGTAAAAATCTTAATGCGGTTTACAAAATACATCTACTTACCAAGTTTCAACAGTATAGATCTTATAGTTTCGGAAAAAAGTGGCTGTGACATACGGACGGAAAGACAGACAGACAGACATGACGAATCCATAAGAGTTCCGTTTTTTGCCATTTGGCTACGGAACCCTAGAAATCGTAACAGGTTGAAGAAGAGATAAGAGAATGGCTAGCACTTTTTGATCAGCTTCAAAGAAGTAGCATAATGTGTAAGTGTAGGTATGTAGCATGTTTTAGCTATGTAAGTAAATCTTTTAATTAATTTTTACGTTCTGACTTTCCCTAGCAAAAAATAGATAGGGTTACGGATATTAAGTCGTAGGTATTGGTAGTTCCACTACTAGTCACTGGCGTTCTTGACAGTTGGGGGTTTTGATTTGCTTCAAAGCATTGACTTTCGTGCTTCAAAGTAACTTGTTATCTAGGATATATCCTTTTAAACTTTCGCAGGTTGCCTGAAAGAGATCCATATATAGGATAAATCCGTCTTTGTATACAGTATGTAAAACCTGTCCGATCTGTTAAGGTAATGTTGGGTACCTTGTGTAGGTACCCAACATTACCTTAACGGTATATTGTATTTGCTCTTTCAGCATTTATCTTTTTGGTACATGAAATTTATGACAAACAAACAAATACCTAAATAAGACAGCGAAAGAAGTCCACGCGAGATCGCAGACTGATTGCTATATTTCCTTATTTAGTATGTATGTATGTAAATTATTTTCCTTATTTATATTTTTATATTTCCTTATTTAGTTTTTAATGCCTACGTTAAACTTCGATAAGAACAGATCTGTACCTAGGAGGGATCGTGCCGCGTCCTCCGTGGAACGGATTAGACAGACAACATGCAATGTAAAGAATATTACAGGATATAAAGAAACATTTATTCGAAAATTCTTCTACGCTCGTCCGGAAAAGAAATAACCGACCAAATGCGAGAAGGAATCCTTAAGTAAAGGTACATTATACAAAAAAAATCTTGTGATTTGGATGGGAGCCCCACTAAAATACAGTCTTGTTATTATAGAGGCAACAGAAATAAATTACCTGTGTAAAATTTCAACTGTCTAGCTATCACTGTTCATGCGGTACAGCATGGTGACAGACAGATTTACAGTGGAGTAAGTTAGTAATAGGGTCCCGGTATCACCGTTTGGATCCCAAAGAGAGAAACCGGTCCCCTAAAAACTCAGAATGTAAAAGCTGCTTCCCGCGCAGATCAGCCAATCGAGGGAATGGGCCCCACTATTTTGATTGCTTATCACCTTGCCACCATCATGCAGTTTGTTTTTTTGCAAATTGCAATTTACACCAGAATTTTCTTCTAATCCGACCCAATTTAACTAAAATTTTGCAAAAACGTGACATTTTCATGTTCTTTTATCTCTTTTTAGCTCCGTCATGAGTAACATTCTAAGACATCATATTTCTACATTACGAAAATGACAGTGGCTGTACATTTGAACAAAGATGAGGGAACACAAAGAATTACTTACCGGCATCCCTCGGGAGCGGATGAACCCGAAATTATACATTTATAGGACGGAAAGTAGCGCGTTATTTGAGTTGTTACGGCTAGGAGATGGTTGCATAGAATTACGAGCTCCTACTCATGTTAAGTTACATCTTTTTTAACTGACTTAAAAACAGAAGAGGTCCACAGTTTGTCGGAATGTATTTTTTTTCTGAATCAATTCAGAAAGATCTTTTTTTATCAAGGGCCTACCTGAATTTTTCGGGGTCCAGTTCTAAATTTATTATTTGAAAGGAAACGGAGAAGTCATTTAAGATTTTGTCTTGATCTCTGTTTACAGTTAAAAGTCAGAAGGTGAGGATTTGCTTCGCACACTCAAATGTGCGTGAAAAGCTACACGTTCTCAGTTTCCTTTCAAATATTTCAAATGGCACTGCACCTGAATCCCCTTAAAGGGCAGTATTAAAATATCTTGCCATGATTAATCATTACCACACTCCCGATTTTACCTCTACACGTTAAACTTACAATTGGACAAAAAATACTTCGGATCTTAGCTGTCATAGAAAAACTGAGCCGCCAAAGTGGGATTGGCCGGGTGAAACTTGCTGAATGCATCCAAATAGGGTGCGCTACTTTGGATACAAATTGGACTCCTGAAGATGGTCATAGGAAGAGAGGTCATTATAAGAAGCCCTATTGTGACATCATAAGATAATTTAAAAGAAAGTGGGAAGAATTTGTTTCTTTTTATGTGTTTTTGTAAGTATCTCACAATACTTCGTCTCCATTATACAATGTAAAAGGGACATACCTACCCGTAATAAATCAAACCACAGGCTATACTAGATCACTACAGCATAAAAATGTAAAATAACAGTCATGTCCCTTTCACGTTGTATATTGATCCCTATTGTCTAAGGCTCGTCGTATATGCAGCTTCTTATATATTTACACATAATTTGCGCGGGCAAATTGGCTCGAGTATTGGGTTTGCAATCGAAGCACACAGCATTAACTATCTACTCGCCTTTTGTATTGGTACTAGGGTGTTGTAGATTTCTCTAGGTACCAGATTCTAGATATACACGGTGATTTTTCATTGGTTTTGGAGCCGAAGGCCACTTTATTAGGACCGTTTGTAAAACCTAATTAGCTAGTCAAAATAAAAATTCAGGACCCAAAAATGTTGACTAAACTCGAAAGTAAAATCATAAGATCAATTAATAGTACCGCCGACGGGCGCCGCCGGTCAGCCAGTCAGAGTTCATCGAGGTCACGCGGCAGGTTTAAATGGGTGTAATGTAACTATGTGGTATCGATCAAAAATAATTTTCACAACTTTTTTATCTTTTTAAATACACTCATTTGGATTCCTATGGATAGAGAAATATATTTACTAAACAAAATTTTTCTAAAACCATTGAAATGTCATAGTGTATATAAGGTCTAACAAAATATTCTGCAACTATTTTAAGGGTGAACGCAGTCTCTGATACTGATTAACTTTCTCTAAGGAACATATGTCGAATTGAAATATGAATAATAATTTATAAACTTTCTATACAAACTCAGATCAGCTGATCGGTCAACATGTAGAAAAGGCCAAAAATTACTCTTATATATACGTGTTCCTTGGGGAAAGTTGTCCAGTATTATGGACTGAATTCAGCCTGAAAATAGTTTCAGTATATTTTGTAAGTAAGAGTAAGATCCTTTGATTATACAGTCCCTAGATAGAGTGTCGCCCTGCAATTCACTGAAACAAAACAGGCCAACTTTTTATCCTCGTGTGCACGACACGCACACAAGCTAACGTAATGACGTTATCTAACACTCGCGAATCTGTCGCTGTGTGCATGCGTAGGGTTATCAGCGCATGAAAAACTCCCAATAAAAAGGGTAAAATGTGAAGGGTGATTTCGTTTGATGAATTTGAAACTGGTTAGCTCTAAATACATTGTTTACAAAATTATATTTGATGTTATTACTGAATTACCTTCAATAAATAGTCACTAAAAGGTGCACTAATATATCTTACGTGGGAACTGGCAGTATGTGGTATTGCAAATTATTGTTGATTGTTGTGGCGTCTGGGGTTGCTTTTTAATAGCACTACTAGGTACTTCTATTTGTATTTTTTTAATAATTCGGTCACGTCACAAGCTAACTAACAAACCTTACCTACCGACTCTAAAAGCAAAGTAATATATATTGAATTGATTTTTTTAATATGAATTATGAACGTATAACAATTAGTTAATCATTTATTTACAATTTCAAATAATTGACGAGTCTTATGAAAGTAATAGAAATGAAATGTTCAATGATTTACTCTTCAAGTCCCTTCATTTGATATCCTTATCAGATGTATTTTACTTAAATATGTAATCCGCCGCATGTATATACAGCTGCATATCAATAAGTTAAGACGGCGCAAGGCCCAGTCGTTAAAATACAGCCTACTACAGAACAGAGAAAAAGGTTTTTCTCTCGGTGACTTACTTTTGTTTTTTTCATGTTTAAGTTTATACATATTTTTTTTAATTTTTATTGTTTTTAGACAGGTTTAAAAAATGTAGTTAAAGCTTGAGATGTAACCGAGCAAAGCTCGGTCGCCCAGGTACTGTTGAACCTTAAGAGCGGCAAACCCGCCTCACTTTTCATACAAACGCTCGTACGTGATTATGGCGTTGTAACAGATCTTTCTTGAAAAGTTTTGAACTAACAGGAATCTTGTGCGCTATATCTAGGTTTCTATCGAAATTAAAAATTAAAATTTGGAAAACCAAATTCAGTATAAGTCTCCAAAAATCTGCTTTTCTGTACAAATTTTACCTGAACTTCGGCCGATCATATAGTACTCATAAATTGTAAAAGTAAAGAAAATATTTGCATAGAAACCTTGCAAATGTAATGAAGATTCTAAATGAAAAACATTTATTTCACACACTCGTAAGACTTACTGAAAAACACGTATCACCTGGAACAAGTTTTATAAAATATCCGCACCCTATGAAAAGTTAATATTCGTTAAATGAATAGTTAATAATAATACTAATTTCGTACAATAGAATGCAAACTGAGCGCTCAGCTGCTATCTCTCTCTTTTCACTTTGCTTTTTTTTCTATCATTGCGCTGGATGAAACAACAAGCATTTTCAACCATGCTTGCGTTGACGATAGACGGACCGGGAAGGGCCGCCTTAAGTGACCAAGCATATCAACTTTACAAAAAAAAATCCGGTGTGACAGCGGTTAATTTGTTGAAATCAAGAATCATGGCGAAGCCGAGGCACACCTAGATATCTTTTACTTTTTAATAATATAGCTAGCTGTAGCTACTTACTAAACAATATAACGTAGCACTTATTTATTTCTCTGCATAAAAATAAAAATAAGTTTAATTACTTCAATTCAGAACTTGTAAAAAGGAAAGGAACTCTGCGTAACTATCATTCAATACAGAATTTGAATAGCCGAAGTTTTTCAATTAAACGCGATGTTAATTGGAGTTCGAACGCTTGTCAGCAGTTTGCCGGACTGACCGACATCTTGTAAGTTCCTTGTTTCTTGCTAACAGTGATATAACTTAACAAGAAGTGATATCTTAATCAAAATATGAAAAAAAAAATAGCATTTTTCTAGCCATTACGATTGCTTAACAAAAATGTATTTTCATCATCATCAGATCTATTTGTCTCCACTGCAGGAGCACGACCCTCTCTGTACTACTAGAGCCATACTTGGCCAGAGCAGCCAGAGGACTTGGCCTACATTCTCCTCGCTGGCCAGATGGGTTGGAGAGGTCTCATTGATGTTTAAAAGTTTTGTTTAGCTTGTATTCCCTAAGTCGTCTACGACATCCACGTAAAGATTTGGAGTGGCCCTATTCTACTCAGCCGGAAGCCACACGGTAAAAAGCTATTACCCTTAGCCAGGCAGGGTACACATAGCGAACCACCTCAGAAATATTTTTTTTCTGACGAGCAGATGCTAGCTAGAAACCGCTAAATGTCATGCGTCTATTGTCTATGATACAGTTGATTTTTGAACGAAAAAAAAATACGCGTCTAGAAAAAAAAACTTGACATTTCGCTTGTCAAAGTCAAAATATTGGTCGAACGGCAAATTTTTGTGCAAATTGACAGTGTTTTTTAGTATAATGGCGGAAAAAAATTTCGGTAAGTGATATTATTTGTGTTTTTATAATAGCAGATAGGTTGAATTATATGTAATATGTTTCGGTTTTACATGATATTTGTTTTTCTTTGAAATATTTACGCCGAAAGTTTGTGGTCAACATGTGACCTCTGCCTATCTGGAAAAACTTATTGTGGTTATTATGTAACCACTGTACTACAAGCGTTTATCCATATAAATAAAGGCAAAACCATATTTACATATCAAATATTTTGTATGGTAGATAGATAGGTTCTTGGATCGAAGAATAACCGATACCCAGCCTATGTCCTTCTCCATGGTCCAATATAACTCTACGTTAAATTTCATCAAAATTGGTTCAGCCGTTTTAGCGTGAAAATGGATCATACATACATACATACAAAATTACATACATACACACTTTGGCATTTATAATATTAGTAAGGATACGGCAATGCCGTTTATATCCAAAATTTTGATACCTCGAGGTTACATTGATGTTTAAATAAGGTTTTATACAAAGAAACACACAAGTCTTTCCTCTTTTTATTAACATTAGGCTTATATGTGGATTCACCTTTATTTTTTCCATACTTGCATGTTGTGACCTAACTGGGCAGTGGTCAGATCTAATCCACATCATGTATATTTAAATGGGCAGTGGTCATATCCAGACCAGAGGGTTTTTTTATAGGAAATTGTAGGAATAAAAAAAAATTAAGAAATTAGTTTTTTTTTTATCATCCAATCTACCATTATCTGTATATAAAAGTAAAATAATCGCCAGGCCTGGCTAAGGGTTAAATAAACGCAATGATAAAATTGGAGTTTAAAATTTTCTAATCAAAAAGGTGTATTTCAATTCAACACATTTTTTGCGTTTTTTTTTTTTGCGTAGAGTTAGATACATACTCAAAGGGTATCAAATGGTACCCTTCTTATAAAAAACATGAATTACTCGATTGAAGAAGTAAAAAGCAGAACATTCAAAAACTGGCCTACCTTGTTCAGGATATTTCCAATTTCGTGCAGCAAAAAAGAGGTGGAATATTGAATCGTGTTCAATCTAACTACAGTTTTCCATTCATACCGACGTACGGGCGAATTCTATCCGGACAGGGTATGCCATCCGTAAAGTGTTTTAGAAAACACAAAAAGCACATGGATTTTTCGTCGTATATGAGCCTCAAGGTTTTCATTCTTTGATTAAAACTTACGTGAGACATAGACATTATTAAAATAAGTTAACGGGTTCCGCACGCATAGAAATATCAGATATGGCCTACATGTTTCGACCTCATCTGGAGTTCTTCATCAGGGCGAATGTGACTAAATGAGTACACTAGACCGGCTCGCGACACACTGTTTTCATTCTTCAACATTTTGTTGAAAATTGTTTATATAGGTTTGCACCACTTACAGTACACATACACACAGTACAGATTTAATATAAGTGTAATAGGTTCGTATTCTTAGTCAATGTTTGTTTGTTTGGACACTGGACACTGGGACAGTGGTGTCAGATTTTTCAGGCTGCCCAAAGGCAAAGCTTGACTACTCCCATACAATGATGACAGCCGGGACCAATGGCTTATTTATTCCTCTTAAAGCACGGGAAGCAAGAAAAATTTTGTGCCGCTTGTGGTCACCGATCCAAGTGCGGTCTACGCCCGACGTCGCTTTACTTGCGAAAGCGCTTGTAACGCGCATTTCTGCCGGGCCACCGAGCTCCTCGTCTTGTTAGTCAATACAACGTTTAGTTCAATTGCTGCCTCCCGTGTTTACTAACATTCAAATAAGATTAAGTACTTATTTGTGAGAAGCGTATGTATCCTCGTTATGGAAAAAGAAAGAAAAGAGGGCAGAGGAGGAGATGAAAGAAGCAGCTTGAGGGTTATGGAGAAGATAAACAAAGTACAGAATACTATGAACACAGCTCGGGGAGGCCTTTGTCAAGGGGCAAGTTAACGACCAACAACAGTCAGAAAGAGCGGCTGCAGTATAGTACTTATTTTGTAAAAAAATATATTTGTTTTGGATCACTTTACTTGTGAAATCGCTAGTGTGTATTCTTACTAGACCACCTATCTCCTCACTTTCAGTATAATGATCGCACTACGGTACAGCAAGCTACGAGATAAGCTAAAATTCTGAACAAAGTTGGCATTAAAGTGAAGCTTTGCGGTTTCAGACGGGGCACAAAACTTTGACTATATTATGTACCGACAGCGGATACAAAAGTTGTGTTATTTACTAACGTTGCTGCTGAGCTGTTCTTAACTGTGCAACCTTTTAGATGCTCTAACATCATTGCTCCGTTCAGAGTTCTTTTACCTCAAAATCAGTTTCATTCTCATTAGTACCACTGAAATTTATCTTATAGTACTACTGCAACTGTTAAGGTCATAGTAGTAAAAATATATACGAACATATCACACAAATTGAGTTAGCCCCAAAGTAACTTCGAGACTTGAAACCTGTAACGATAAATAAATATCTAAGACGCAGGACAATTTTAAAAAGGACATTTTCAAACTTGCCCTGACCAGGGATCGATCCCGGAACCTCTAGGTAGCGGACTAGCAATGTGACTACTATGCCAAGGAGGTTGTCAAATACCTTGATCTTGATCTATTGTTGGTACTAGTGCGACGAGTACAAAAATATGAGTCTCAGTAGTTCCATTATCAAATATTTCCTTAGGTCATGATGTCTGAGGCATCGTAGCTCTAGAACGAATGAAACAATTTCGATTACATTAATACAAAATATCTTGCGGTGGTTCTTAGCTGTGTTTGATGAAAATCAGTTTAGTCGTCCAAAAGTTATTGTTGTAAACGCTTGAAAGTCGGAGGTTAATTAATTTGCCTGACAAATGAACTTGTTATTCTTTCTCAAAAGCTAGGATACCGTTTATAAATATTTCCTTTCCCAACTAAAACGATATGTCAGGATGATCTCACTTATAAGCCTGGCTTACAAGTTATAAATTCCAATTAGAACCGACTGAGTGCTACCGGGATTATAATATTCTAACTTTGAGCAGGTGATTAATGGTTTTATATCAGTATGGCTAGGAATAAGTGATTCTTTAGTTTTTGTACTTGAGGCAAAATGGTAGCAGAACTCGGCGGAGGTGGTCATTTAAAATGAATTGTTTAAAGGTCAATATGTTGATGATTGGCTATTTGATTTCCAACAATCTCTGAAATGACCTTTGAATTGTTTTATGAATGACCGTTGAAAGTAAAAGCATTGTCCAAAAGTGGCCACTTATGAGTCCGGCGAACCTAGACTTCTCCATACAAACGTAGTACACGTTTAATTTTGAAACCACATGTCAGATTCCGGTAAAAATTGGTAATTGTAAAGAAATTGCAATTATCTAGGGTTATATTGGGTTTCCTATAGTAAAATTATGAACTGGAAAGAAAATATAACGATTTAGAAGTTTCCCATACTAATGGTCAAAAATGATATAAAACACTATATTCTATTTCAAGTTCATATTTTTATTGTCGGAAACTTAATATAAACCTAGATAATTACAATATCTTTGAAATTACAAAATTTTGCCCAAATCGGACATGTCGTTTTGAAATAAAACGTAGACTACGTTTGTATGGAAAGTTGTATTTTGGTCTAGGGTCGGGGGACCCTTATGGCGAAAACTCGTTTTAAAACTAGACGGACTATCAATAAAGTATACTTACACGGCAGCTGTATTGTAAAGATGTACATTATAGCATGATACATTTCATTATACATCCTTCCATAGAAATCTTCAGATGTAAAAATATACATTAAAGCTATTGTTTGTGGTCTCCAGACGATTAGATGAGATGAGATTAGAGAATAAGATGTATCGTAGTATAATGTACATCTTTACTTTTGAATTTACATTATAGCTGCCATGTGTGAAAGCCTTAAACTTTCAGCGATCGTTCATGGTTCTCCACTAGCAAACTTTATAATATATAATTTTATATATTCCAAATATTAAATAATGTTTCTGTTCGTAATACGCTAGTTCAAAATTATTGTCATAATTGCAATACCACTGCAGCCGATAAAACCATTTGCCTATTAACATAATTGACTTGTTACGGTATCATGTTTGCTGTAACTACTAATTTGTTTGTTTAGCATTTGACCACACTTTGTCCCGGTTATGTGTAAAAAATGTACTCTTTTTATAAAGAAATAGTCTATCCGAAAATCCAAATCAAAGTCTGATTACGAGACTAAAAACCAAAAAAATAAATAGTCATTTATTTCTGTAATCTTAGTTACAACATGATGCTAGGACTTCCCAGTGAGTAATCTTATATACACGTGATGGGAATGACCTGCTGCTTCCTATAAAGGTATACATTAAGACTACATTAGTAAAGACTAAAAATCTGTTTGATTATAAACCACTTCTTGTGTATTCTAAATCTTTGTTAGAAACACATAAGCTAAGTACACTTCTCTTGATTCTCTCTCTGAGATCACTCTGTTTGATTTTTAAACAATTGTATCAACATTTGTTTAAAAATCAAACAGAGTGACAAAAATTGATAAATATTAGCTTTCCAAAATTTTCTTTTCTTTTTTTAAATAATTTATAATTTATTAGTACTAGATTAATAATGAACTTACATTTAAAAAAAAATACGTATCATATTTCATTTTGATGCTCGAAAAATAAATTGAGGCGCGACAAAACGCGACCACCGACCACTTTCCTACTAATTAAGTTGCCACCACCAGCATCATCGTGTGCGACGAGTCTATAAAAAATGTATGATACAGGCACAGAATAAGTTTCAGTACTGACGTACAGAAGTCTTACTCAGCGAAGCAATTTAAAGAAATATCTACTCAATGCCGTAAGCGATATGGTTTGATTTAGCTCGCGTCAGAACTCCTAGAATACCTAGTACTGCATTGCAAGCCAATTTAATTCTTATTACTCTAGATATACGATTCATGTCACTGAATTTATCACTCCGGAGAAGTCGCCGCGCACATAATAATAATGTAGGTATATTATCGATACCTAAACGGAGAGTGACACAGACCTGATATCAAAAAAGTGGTCGGTGGTCGCGTTTGGTAGCCCGTTTCCGTCGACCCTGTTCGACCATTATTGTGTATCTAAGTAATATACATTCATACAATGATTCAAAACATCAATATGGCGTTATAATGAAATTTTACAACGCTATTACAACCGGGAACTTCCGAGATTGACCGGCGACGAGTAAATCTTCAGTGGTTTTACTGCGACATAAATCTGCCTATGAACAGGGGTCGTAAACTTAGCTTTACGATTGACCCTGGTGTGTGCGTGTCCTTATTGTTGTTAATCGACGATGTAATAATTTATTGATAAGGTGGTTGTTTTTATTGTAGGGGTGTGTTAAATAAGTATGAAAAAAGGAAAAATATTTTTGGCCCATTGGTTAGATTGTTAAAAAATATTGTTCACGCATTTAATAGTTCTTTTTTTTTTTAGAAACAAACTTCACTTCGGATATTTAGTGCCCTGTATCTTTGTGAAATTTTACTTTTTTCATCAATCAAAATCATTATCGGCGGTAGGTGGAAAAAAGTATAACAGCTAGCTCTTAAAATAGTTAAAGTATACATTTTGCCTTAATTGGGTCATAAGTGATCTGACTTCAGTGCCCTACTCACAAGGTAGTGTTAGCAGCAACTCACATGCAGTAAATCTAAAGTCCTAAGTACCTACTGCCGGCTACAACACACTTTTACTACACATTCACCCATCTGACACTAATAGTGTTAATATGTCCACGCTTACTTCTGTACACGCACTGCAAAAGTCCCTGGAGTCCTCCCTGATGCATCGGATTTCAGTCTTCGAGCAACAGTTGAAGGCTACAGCTACGGGAAATCCGCCAGCGTCCATATAGTGAAGCTTGCAGATGACTTCCATGCATACAAGTCTGAGGTGTTTGATATACTTCAGCTTGTACACCAGCAGATTGGGGAACTTGTTAAAAACACCGACAACATCGAGATGAGGCACCGGCGCAAATATCTCTTATTTGGAGAAATCCCAGAGCCGGAAGACAAAGGATCGGACGATGTAGTAGCCGCGGTGTCCACAATCATAGTGGATGTGCTGGGAATTGGAGGAGTGTCTGTGGAATCTTATAAAGCCTGCCACAGGATGGGTCCAAGCAAGCAGGGCCACCCTTGGCCAGTATTGGTTCGTTTTGTGAGTCAATCTATGAAATCCTCCGTTCGGCTAAAAAAAAACAGCTTTGAAGAGAACTTCATATGTGGTCTCCGAGTTCCTTACACGCCGTTGGCAAGTTCTTTTCACGGAAGCACGCAGGAGATTTGGTATCACCGAGTGTTGGACACTGGATGAAAATATTTGTCAAGCTTCAGGCCGGCAGTAAACCAATTATTATAAACAATGAAGAGCCCTACAACAGGACTCTAACACCTCCGAGCAAGGAAAGTGATAAGGCAGGTCCTTCTTCCTACGATTCGACAGGCAGAAGCGTGGGGTGAAAGTCAAGTACCTAATGTCTTTATTTTACTACCCACGATATCAAGATTTTGTTTCACGTACGTCACGTTACTTATAGATTTTAGTAACTTTGAACCAGAGATATGGGAGTCCTATATCTCTGCTTTGAACTTACAGTGACAATAGTGACTTTGACATCTGTGACACTGAAGCAACTTGTTTGTGCGTTCCTGGTGCGTTCGGAAATTGTACCTACTTATTATTTAAGGCTGCGTAACATGCGTTCCATATAACGTGATGTTTTTCGATTGTTTTTCAAATAATACTTATTGTAGTTGCCTGTATACTTTAAGTAATAAAACTTTGTAAGCCGGCAGACAAAGGCAGAAAACGAATATCTTGCAATAATTTTATATATTATATTATTTATCTATTAGGAGCATATTATTTATTATTATTTAGTAATTGATGGATAATTCATTTTATTCCGCACAAAGTGACTGCGACTCCTCGAGTACCAAAGATGCATCTTTTCATCACACCGCCTGTCTGGCTAATACGTTGCGCAATGACTTGGCTCCAGC
This sequence comes from Acrobasis consociella, assembly GCA_963555685.1. NCBI lineage: Eukaryota > Metazoa > Arthropoda > Insecta > Lepidoptera > Pyralidae > Acrobasis > Acrobasis consociella. Next base: position 6,590,658 of record OY743118.1, read on the forward strand.
AAAAAAGTTCTTTAATGCATGTCATATTAACGCACAGAGCATTCCAGCCCATTACACTGATCTTCTTGACCTTGGCACGGTTGAACACCTTCAAGAGAAGGCGACTGAAGGCGTATACAAGATATATTGAGCCGTGTCTGATTTCGCTATAGAATTTAGGTAATATAACTTTTGAGGTACCATGGAATTGACAAACACTCATACCTACTTGTAAACTTTATCTACAGTTAAACTGACAAGTTGCATAGTCGACCCTTCACGAGCCAGCGGGCAATTCTAATTGAGGCTTGCATTGTTTTGCAAATAATACGCAATAAGCAACCTTATCACGAGGTTGAAAAGTTTAATATTGAATGACAGTCACAATACTGCAGTTTATTGTAGCTTTTTAATTAGTGTGACGTATTGTGTCCGTAGTGAATAGATGATTACTGGTATTATTAAAGTTCACATTTAGAAGTAGTTTTTCTGCGAGTGGATTGGCAAGTATTGTCTATCACTTGATATACATACATACTATCACGTCTTTGTCCCTGATGGGGCAGACAGAGCATAATATACTATAAGGTATGCTAGACAAGTTTATTTACTAGGCAAATTAAAAATGACGACGCCATCAAGAGATAAGTGGTGGAAATACATACATTCTAACCGGTGTTAAGTGGAATTGACATCCGTAGCGCCATCTATTATTTGCCAGGTAAATTACAAAACCCGTCTTTGAAGCGTCAATAACTTTAAAATGAACACTCAATAACTTTTAAATTACTGTATCCAATTTTATTAAGCATGGCTAAGAACCAACGTGAGAGAGTTGCTTTCACATAAAAAAAATGCATTGAAAATTTAGTGCTTCGATGCCACTGACAGACAGACAGACATTAGCATCAAACTTAAAACACCTCGTTTTTGGACGGGAGTTAAAAATAGGATGTTCTTACGACAGTAAGTACGTGTAATTGCAATGACATAAGCGTTAATTATTTACTTGACAACAAATTTTAAGCAGCTGTAATAAGTATATATTTATCAAGTTTAAATTCAGTTATCTCTCTTTAAGATGAGTTAGCGCATTGTCCTGTCTTTTCTTTCTACAAAGATGAATGTATGTTAATGACCTAATAAACAAATGCTAAACGACTAGTCCTTCGCTTCTTATGAAATTCACAGATATACCTACAATATAATTTGTAGACTTGTAATTCTAAGCCGGAAATTACACGACACAGATAAAACTAAAACTCGGCCAAAATTCCATTACTAATTACCTATATACCAATGTGAATTTTGATACAAGGAAAAAACCTAGAAATAATGACTGGGGGTTGTGGTTGAATCAATTTCTATAGAAGAGGGTTGAATCACTTTCTGTTTTACAAGGTGTAAAATAATTGCTTTTTTTTTTGCAAAAAAACTTGATACTTGTTTAATTACAAGTTACAGTTAACAGCTTTAATAAAAAGTCGACCTAATACATAACAATACGTATAAACAAAATCAAAAATTTAATAAAAAACTAGTATTGTTTCATATTGATCTGAAAGAAAAAAAAAATCTTAGGCCAGGTCTATTTCTTCCAGGTCACCTCGCAACGGATGTTGATCGACTGCTAGTAATCCTCAATAGGTTGCATAATATTGTTTACTAGCTGTGCCCGCGACTTCGTCCGCGTGGAATAGTTATTTTGCGAATTATTTTTATTTTTGTTTACCAACCCACCTGCTCAGCTTTATACCCCGCAAGCACCGCCTTTCCTCGCCCGGCGGCCAGTACTCATCATGCGGCACATCACGCGGCGCGTGTGAATTTTGTTTTAGAGTTATTTTAAAATTGTATTATTATATTAAGTATATTATATTCACAGTTAAATACTCTAAATCAATAATACGTTTATTGTTTGTTCGCTCCTTTTAGTCGCAACGTGATGTTATATAGCTTAAAGTCTTCCTCGATAAATAATCTATACAACACAAAAGAATTTTTTAATTCGATCCAGTTGTTCCTGAGATTAGCGCGTTCAAACAAATAAACAAACAAACTCTTCAGCTTTATAATATTAGTATAGATACATATATATATAAATAATGATTTGCCCTTAAACAAAGGTTAAGACTTCTTCAATAATATAAAAAAACCTATTCCTACATTTAAAAAAAAACCATCAAAATCGGAGATATTTTTGAAAAATTGCCTGGTTTTATCGACGCGACTACTAATTAAATAAATATATTATTAATGAGAAATTTGTATGGATGTTTGCGCCAAAATATTTGAGCAGATTAAAATGACATTTGGTATGCAGATACTATCTGGATCAACACATGGGATGCTTTGTGTCCCAAAAAAGATGGACTAGTACACAATAAAGCACAAACTAAATAATAGCTATAAAGGTTTGTAAAAGTAATATAAGTTACTGGATCTCGCCATGTTGCGAAAAAAATCGGAACTAAATTTAAAATGTCACTCTTCTTACTTCCGTCGAGGACAAATTTTTCCGCAATTAGGCCCGAATTTGCCAGTCCCGTTTTGCGTTTTGCCGCTCAGTTCTCGAACCAGCCCAGCTCCTGCAGGAAGCCTAGAACGCCTGTTGGCGCCCTGCACGCTTCTGCCATGGTTCCCGAGTGTTCTAGGAACCTTCTTCTTATGTGTGCGACGCCATCGCACTCCAGGAGAAGATGGCTCGCAGTTTCTTCAGCCTCCATGCATGCTCTGCATAGACGACTGTTAGTTATACCTAGGGTGAAGAGGTGTTTGTTTAGTGCACAATGACCAGTAATGATGTCAATCATATGGCGTAGGTTCCTCCTTGGCAGTGCTAACAGACATCGGGATAAGCGTCTGTCCCATTGGGGCAGCGCCTCCTTAGCCTGTCGGCATGTCTGGAGGGATTGCCATGATTGAGCCTGTTCTTCGCCAATACGACTCTTAACATGTCACTCATAACAGATTAAATTTCAGTAGCGCCATCACTTCAGGTTTACTAACTTAGTTGACGACCTATATTCGTGTGAAATTATTCTCTCAACAATACGCAATAGCTCAGCACAGTTTCGAGCCGCGCCCTCGCTGTACTCTATTATGAAAACCATTGTTGATTTATAATTGTTACGCTTTTAGAGCCTTCATTGTTTCGCGGAAAAATGATGACGATTTTATAGTCCATATAATTTTTGCAATACTATAATGCTCGAAAGAAACGTCGAAGAACTATCTCTGAGGCATTTACTGCTCATCATATCAGGCAGTCACATCGGAGGTCCTAGGTTCGATTCCCGGTCAGTTCAAGATGGAAACTGATCTTTTTCAAATTGTCCTGGGTCTTGGATGTAGATATGTATTTGTTATAAAATATAGTATTGTTGAGTTCATCGTCATCATTAAGTATAAGAGCCATACTTAGCCAGAACAGCCAGAGGGGTTATCGTTATCGTTGAGTTAGTATCCCTTAACACAAGTCTCAACTTACTTTGGGGCTAGCTCAATCTATGTGATTGGTTCGCATATATATTTATATTATAAAATATAAGTAGTATCTTTAAAAAGTTACGTCCACTTTAAGATTTTTGTCAGTTAACTGAGGGGTTAACTGACAAAAATCTTAAAGTGTTAGTGGTAGTTAACCCTTAACTTTTAAATAATAGTAGGAATAAAAAAAACTTGAAGTTCCTTTCGATTAATTAAGAGAGAGACAGACAGAGAAACACGTGCACGCCGCACGGCTTACAACTATAGCAAAAAGTGTCGTTACAACTTCCGTCTAGCCTTCTTTCGCAACGCGCGATAAGGAACTTCGTTCCAAAAAAACAAACGTCGCCCAAGTATGGCAAAGTGAAGAAGAAACCTTCGCTGGTTTGACGGCCGTCTAAATGGAAGTATTTTACATAAATGTAGTTAGCCCTTAAATTGTCTTAGAGACTTGATTAAACTTATCCAATTTAGTGAAAAATTAGACGCCAGCTTTTCATTTAACTCAAACCTCTTAAGAGTGGAGTGTCGACATTTTCGGACTAATGAGTTAATTAAATGTAATTGTATTACTTGGGACAGAGCTAATTTCTGTTTTATATGTGCCAAGGGAGTTATTGGCTCCCTAGATTGTAAAACTGTATGGCTTGTAAAACTTAGGTAATTCATTAAACTTTAGTGACCGTCGGTTTGCTTTTAAGTTTCATCTTGACAAAGTAGTACTCTAATAAAGGGTTTAATTTATCCCTTTAACTGTCGGACGCCCGGAGCGGGCGTCTGATGTATTGTTTTACTATTGTGTCTGCTATATCGACATTCGAAGGGTTATGGTGTTTAAGTACAGATCATGTTACTATACTGTTACACTGTTCATGTAAATATCCTAATATGCTTTTTTTATAAAATTAGGTAGATGACTGGGTCAAAAAAAATTAAGACACAGTTCACAAAAAAATGTCACAATCTATTGTCATTTTTCATTGATCATATCCATTTTAACTGTTAGAAACTGATATTAAAAGCGCTATTTGACTTCAGAAAAGCATGATGACAAGCTTTCGTATTTCATACAAATCTAATAGAAAGTGTTTGTTTTGACGTTTAGAATAAAGTGTCTGGTTTAAGTGGTTGTTATCTAGTGGATTTTGTAGGCCTAAGCTTCTATTGTGAGTAAATTCCATGAAATAAATTCCATTAGAGAGTAAAAATTCTGTCTTCATCGTTAGTCCTGATATATGTCATTGTTTTTTTAATCAAAACAACTCAAAAACTTTGGTTATTTGATTACTTAGTTTCTATGTCTTTCTTGCTCTACAATTCATAATCATATTTATCGACGGCTCTTAACGACCTACTGCTCTTTCTTATCGTGTGTGTTAGTGACTAACACTGGTGTCAGAGTTTTTAAACCGCCTTAAAGGCCTCTGACATGGTTTTAGGAAACCAATGTCAAAGACAGTGACCGGGACCGACGGCTTAGCGTGCCCTCCGAAGCACAGATCATCTTACTTATCGGACAACACAAAGTCGTTGCCCCCGCTGGGAATCGAACCCGCGACCTCCGGGTATGAGCCGAACGCTCTAACCACTACACCACAGAGGCAGTTATACGACCTACTGCTGAACCTAGTCTTCCTTCTTAGTTGCTTTTGTCTTCTATGTCTCTAATCTTACCCAGCTTTAGCTATGCAATTTTTTTTACAGCAATCCATTTAATGTCTTCGACCCACCTAACTGCCGGATGCCCAACACTCCGTTTTCTATTCCTGAGGTACACTCAGTGCTTTACTTCACCTACCATCGCGTCTTCTAGCCAGGTATTCTGCCCAGTTCCATTTTATTTTTGCAATCCTCGAGAGCTCGTCTTCTTCAAGTCATAGAAAAGTGAAAATTGAATTGTGAACTTCCACGAATCATAGAAAAGTGAAAATTTAATTGTTAATAAAAATACATAGAAACACTTCTTTGTCTCACAAGTTCGTTTTCTTTTACAAAGTAGACACTGTAAATTATTTTTTATTATTATTTTTGAACGTTGATTGAAAAGAAACTTGGACCAACTCTTCTACTGACCGTAAAGCAATTTAATCAAGCATTTTCCCGACATAATGTTTTAATGCAATTTCGCTGAGCCAATGTTTTTCGCAGACTGCCAGCGTTTCTCATCAGCATAAAATAGTTGATACGATTTTATGATTCCTTCCCTGGAAATTTCTTCTTTCATTTAGTATAAAAAATTCGAAAACATGAAGTCTTGTACAGTTTGGTTGTAGGTATCAAAGCTTTATTGCCCATTATTGTATTTAAGCCGCATTTTTTTGTTATGTTATATCTACAGAGAAAATATCTGTTCGATTTGACGTTTTTAGGTTTGCGTTTTTAGGGTTCCGTACCCAAAGGGTAAAAACGGTATCCTATTACTAAGACTCCGCTGTCTGTCCGTCTGTCTGTCACCAGGCTCTATCTCAAGAACCGCGATAGCGACAGTTGAAATTTTCACAAATTATGTATTTCGGGTGCCGCTATAACAACAATACTAAAAACAAAATAAAATAAATATTTATGGGGGATACCCATACAACAAACGCGATTTTTTATAGATAATGGTACGGAACACTTAGTGCGCGAATCCGATTCGCACTTGGCCGATTATTTGTCTTTATGAGTCAAAAAATGCAAACCTAAAAACGTCAAATCTCTCCATGAGCGAATCTAGTAACTGTTACAGTATTTTGACCATGAAGTAGAGTTACCCCTCTAACTTCATGGTCAAAATACTACACATTGCGATATCTAATATAGGTAGATAGAGCAATGTGTGCAATATTGTCGGTCGATAAAAATGCACCACTGTGTGGCTGGCCTGATGTACGGCGTGGTAAAAATACTGTTAGTATTTGTTGAATATTTTTTATACCATTTTCAGTAAAAAATATCTAGACTGGAGTATCTGTATGAATCAAGAATTAAACAAAACCCATTTGCGCTGTTTCCTTCCGATTGTGAATTAATTGGGTTTCGCTTTTATTAAATACAAATAAATTAATTTCTGATTAGTTCTCGGATGAATTGTTAACAGCAACCTCCTTTTGACTTCGATTGTGAAATCAAAATTGGTTTGTTCGCATTGAACCTTAAATTTTACGCCCTTTAAAATATAAAAGTTTTTTTAGCTCTGACCACTTTTTCACAGGGTAAGCTATGTAGACTCGTCTTGGCAACATTTTTACATGAAAATGTTTTTGGTAGGATTCATATTTCTCACAAACGGAAGGGACTTCAGCTTTGAAATTTTTTATGCATTAGTACAAACTTTTTATGTAGACTACTCCTAAAATCCTATTTACAGCTTGAAACCCAAACCTCAATTCAGGTTGTGAAAACTCAGTTTTAAAGCGGCAGGTAAATGGAACACTTCTTATCGCTAAAAAAAACAAGCTACTAAGTTCCCGTTTACAAAAGAAAAAATTATAGCCGAATAAAATGAGCGTGTAAGAAAAATATATAGTAGTTAGTAAATTTCGAAAAACGAACCCCAGCTCCTTAAATGTCAGTTTCAAACTGGAACACGCTTGAAAATGTGGTCTTTAGAGTTACACAGTTAATTAATTTTTAATCAAAACCTACGCCGTCGTTGCGCGGGGTTGAGTTTTGCTCAGGGTTTTATGAAACTTCATCTCCTTTATTCCCGGCCTTTGATAAGGCTTTACAGTGTAGTACGAGCCGCGGCTAAATTGATTTACATTTTCATCGGTATCGGATAGTGATACGTTATTAAGTGGTGATATTCTTGATACAGGCGAACTAGTATTATTTTTAGCATAATTTTATTATTTCTATAGTGATTAAAACTAATGTGAGACACAGACATTATTCAAATAAGTTAACGGGTTACTCACGTATAGAGTTAGCTACTGCTGGCATGTTTTGACCTAATCTGGAGGTCTTTATCAAAGCGAATGTGACTCTATACGTAAGTAACCGGTCTTTTTATAGTATAGTCATTTCATTAGTCATTTTAATAATTTCTATAGTGGTTTGTTTATCTACAAGAAAATAAATAGACGCCTAATTGTACCCATGATGTTTAAGACCGTAATAATTAAAGAGAAAAATATATAAGTAAGGTTTGGTACTCCTTTTTCTTCTTTATTATGAGATTTCTTAAATGGCAAAAAGGGTAGGCCTTTGCTTAGCAGTGGTATAATGTAGGCTTAAAATAAAGAGATTGTCTTGCAGACATTTTTTATTTTATATTTACTTATTACAGCATATTTAAATCTTCCCGTAACCACTCCTATACCCTGACTCCACTTTCCACATTTCAATTTAACACTTACGTTACTCCAATAAACTCTGATTAAAATTTATTCAAGAAATAAATTTCATCTTTTGCTGTATACTGATATCAATTTGTTCGGTTAATCTTTTACGGCAATGCCTACCCTAGTTTACTTTATTACGACATATTTAAATCTTCCCCTAACAACGCGTACAAGCTGCTTCCATTTACGTTTCAATCCACCACTTGACATTCCCTGGCGTCTCTCCAATAAACTCTGGTTAAAATTTAATCAAGCGTGGAGCGTTGGACTGTGATTTTACTCGCAAGCTGCACTTATTATGTTAAGTATCAAAGAAAAAGACAAAAACACTCAGATAAAAACTGAATATAAAGTCGATAGCTGCTCGTCGATCTAAACAACTTTTTCTATCAGAACAATTCTTGGAAAATTCGTGTGAGATTTAACAGTTAAAGGTATGTAAACTAAAATACTGAGTTAAGGTTTTGAAATGTGGAACTTTATACTACACATACTTACATAGGTAGGCTTTTCTTTTTAGGGGCATGAGTTCGTTGTATTTAAGTGTGTAACACAGTGATGTCTTCTTCTTTTATTCAAAAATGTATGATAACTAAACTTTGAGCCCTTTTTCTTTAAAATAACTTAAGTTTTTTTTTTGATAAATGTAGTATATTTTATTTTAATAAATCAAATTGACATCTGCCATTCATCTTAGTTCACCACTAGACGTTACTCCAATAAACTCTGATTAAAATTTAATCAAGCGTGAAACTCGCCTTGCTCTGAGTTTTTGCTAACAAGCTGCACAGATTACAAGGACGAAAGATAAAATTAGAAATAGATAACAAAAGTTTGTTTTGACGTGATAACGTCTTTAAAATCGTTTAAGTCGGGTGACATGTTCAGAAACTTGTGTCACACCAAAACCTCACGAGCGCGATCGCAGGTATAACGAGAGAGAGACGGACCGATCTCCCGTCTCATCTCGAGCGCTGCCAGTCATTCCGTGAAACGACGTTATCACGTAAACATCTCGATCGTAAACCTACTTTACAAACAACCAATTTTTTAGTCTAGATTAAGTTAGATTTCTTGTTTATTTGAAAATATTTTTTAAATAATTGTCTTAATTAAAAGCTTTTTTAAAGTAATTTTTTTACTAACTTTGACTCACTATATCATTTTCGATATAGGTATTGTAATTGCTGTAATTCTCCGTTATCCATATTATTAAAAAATAACATTGTAGTGAGGTTCTGTATTATTTTTCTAGTATTGTTAAGATATTATGTCACAAGTAAAGGACTAGACTTTTTTCTTTAGTCTTTGAGTTAGTAGACACTGCACAATCTTTAAAAGGTATAATTTTGTTGTAAGTTGATTTAGACGTCGAATCGTTGAGAAAACAGTTATTATAACCAAAAGTTATTCGTACCCAACCCCTTTAAGTTCAAGTAACAAATTTTTAACTGCATAATTCTTTAAAATCAGTAAGGAATTAATTAGTTTGACTGAAGGAAAGGCCCTGGCCTCCGGATACAATTTATGTGTGGCCGAGAAGCTGGAAAAGCAATCAATACAGTGATGGGTTGCTAGCCGCATCGCCTGTTAACATGATTCTCATTTTCGCCCATTCCCTCGATCGGCTTTTACGATCTGCGCGGGAAGAGAAGCAGCTGGTACATTCTAAGTGTTTTCTTTTCTCCCAGACCAGCATGGAAGATACACATAAGTTATAAGTATCTTAATTAATTGCACACTTAAATAATTGCAGTAGTTCCCTCACGTATACGGTGAATCTCCATTTTATTAGTTGATCATGAACTATTTCGTACATATTTTATGAGTCATTTCAAAGTGTAATATATTGAAACCTCGTATATAAACGAGTATTAGTAAGTATAGTAAATATTTAAAGCATTCTTAATCATCAGAGTGCAGGTATTGTATAGTTTACAACATTTTAATTGACTTTCATCAAAACAATATGCAGTAAAAACGAAATAATAAAATAAGCAATGCTGAAAAATATAGGGCCGCCATTTCTTATTTCGATGTTTAGTTTGAGTACTTGTATTCTATCTTGAATGCCTAAAAACCCTATAAAAATGCCAATTAAGTTCAGAATGAAAGGAATTGTGAAACGTCATCACATTTTCGAAGACAGAAGATTAAAATTATTTTATCGATTAGTTCTTTTTTTATATATCTTGGTAGAGACATACCTGTAATAAATCGAACCAATTGGGCTAAAAATGTAGATCACTATAGTTTAATGATAATAAAAGAATATTTAAAACACAAAAATTCACAATAAAAATTCGATATTCTTAGATACAAATTGCCCGGTCGGCTGCACTTTTTCGTATGAAAACGTTACGGGTATGTTCCTTCCACGTTGTATATAAAAGAAGAAACTGTCTGACATATAGATCGATCAACAGACAGCCGAAACCGCTGGTTCTAGAAGCATGTAATTTTGCACAAACATTCCATAAATGACGTAAGTGTAGACTAAAAAGGGATTTTTTAGAAATTAATCCCATACGAGTTAAAAAGGTTTCAAAGTTTGTACGAAACTTGGATAATTTTTATGTTAGAAATAAAACAATTACATTGAGCTCACGTTTCCAACAAAAGATAAATGATTCACGATTTTTCGAATTCCACAAAAAAAAATGTGAAATGGGAGGTAAAGCTACGAAACTCAGCTCAAACAGCTAAGCAGTAACAAATGTTAGGATTGGCAAAAAATCAAATGCTCTGTGGCAAAAAATCAAATGCTCTGTCTGCCCATTAGGGATAAAGACGTGATATTATGTATGTATTATTAAAAATTCGGACAACGTGGGCTAGTGTAAAATAAAAGAAATGAAATGAAATCGTTTATTTCAGACTGCACAGGCATTCAATACAGGTCCATATTTGTTAGTAGGAAACTTAATAACTATGTTAATAAAATTTACAATGTAGGTTATTATTAGAGACATGTAAGGACGACCAATGCCTTCCGGAGTCAAATGACCATAGTGTAAAATTGACCAAAGTTAGTTTACATATTGGACTGTCCACTCTTTCTGACACCACCTTCACGAGTGAGTTGGTACTGCTCCTTACCCGTGACCACAAGGATGCAACTCTTTTGCGAAGCACGGCCTGGACGCTGGCTGTGCTGTGATCTGCAAATATCCCTGAGGCGCTGCAGCGCCAGTACAGTCCCAACAAACTCCTGAAGCTGTTGTTGTACTGTACGCGCAGAGCATGGTAGGCATTTTTGGTAAAAGTGCTCCACGGGTTGCACGTGTACAATGTTTGGCAGCTTTTCGTCATAGTTCCCTAGTTTTAGACAGCAACATTTTCTCTCTTGCCCTCCTGCTCGTCTCGATTATAGTCGAAGTGTTCACGGGTCATTAACTTCTTACGGACGGCTTGTGTTCTATCATAAACTTAATACTACTATATTACAGGAGTAATTTTCTTGAACATTTTACTATGTAATATTTGACAAATGTCTTGTGATAAATTATGTACATAATCAGTTGAAACTTTTGCCTTTCTCTTTATTTTTCTTATGTTGCTAACTAAAAGTTGTTAGCAAGTTGTTGTAATTGTAGGCATAAGATTATAAGAATCCTATTAAATACGCACGCGTTTTGGTCTTTGTACACAAGTATGTTATTTTTTTTTTTAATTAGTATACTTTAAACAAGTACATTTTCCTTTGTCTGGTTTGTTTGGTAAATAGAGCGTACCATTTGTTCGCATTACTGTAGTCATATTAAACCTTATACAAATAGCAATTCCTCAGATCTAAATAAATAGCAGGTTAATTTTATTACATACAGGTACATTTTTATTTATTACAAAAAATATAGTAGGCAAATATAACCAAATTAAACAAATAACAAATTTGTATTTCTTTTCGCTCAGCGGATCGGCATTGCTATCTAGCGAAGGAACGCCGCCAGGGTTCTTGCTACCATGCCGCATGACCAAGAATACTTTCTTAATTTAGTATGAGTTTATTTTATATAATATAGTTAAGTTTATAGTTATTTTAGTCATGTTTTCACTTTAGTCAAAAGTGTAGCACAAGTAAGCGCCCTCATTTGAAATAAATTGTTTAAAAGTAAATGTGGTGATAACTTAAAATTTTACTTCCAATAATCTGTAGAAAAGCCTTTAAATTATTATATGAATAACCTTAAAAGTATTATTGGTGATCCATCTATCCGTTTTGAGAAAATTAAGTTCATGTCGCAAAAACATAATATTGTGTGGCGACTTTAACGTAGATTTATTAGCGTCTGATAGCACCGAATGTATTAGATTTTTGAATTTATTTAAGTCATTCAATTTGTTCAATTTATTTTTAGAACCAACTAGAATACAAGGCGACTCTAAAACATGTATAGATAATGTTTTCTGTGATTGCACTGCTGTTGATAAAGCTATAATTAAAAATATAACTTCTGATCATTTTGTTCAGTTCGTGAAATTTGCCAACAACGCAGCAGAAGTAGAATTACCTGAAATAACCTACAGAGCTATTACTAAAGATAAAATTAAAAAATTTAGGGATACAGTTTCGAAAAAATTACCGTTAATTGAAGAAACTCGGGATGATCCGGATATTTTGTATAATAAAATGTTCGGTGTGATTGAATCAGAATTTAATAATAATTTTCCACTTAAAAAGGGAAAGAAACGTAATCGGAAAAAGTTTAGCGAATGGGCTACCACAGGAATTCATATTAGTAGGAATAGGCTATATGAATTATTAGCTATGAAAGCTTATAACCAAACACCTAATTTCATTAATTACGTTAGAACTTACTCAAAGCTTTTTAAAAAAGTATGTTTATGCGCGAAATCATTATACACCAGGAAAGCTATTCTAGATTCTAAAGATAAAATAAAGACAACCTGGAATATTATTAACACTGAAACCGGGAAAAACAAGCAACGAGTAAATAAAATTGAGTTAAACATTAACAATAAGGTTCTAGACACTAGTGAATATGTCGCACAATACTTTGAGAACTTTTTCACAAACATTCCCCTAAATACAACTGCCCCACTAATGTCCTCATCTAGGAAATCAAAAAAGCTATTAACCAATTGCGTACCTAAATGTAAAGATAGGCTAATATTCAAATACGTCACACCTAAAAATATCATTGATACTTTTAAAAGCTTGAATAATAAAAAAACTGGTGATTTGTGGGACATTTCTGTATCCGTTATAAGTAATATTATAGATGTAATTGCGCCTTACTTAGCTTCCATATTTAATAAATGTGTAGACGCGGGATCTTTCCCTGACATGATGAAGTTAAGTAAAGTTATCCCTCTATTTAAGACTGGTGACAGAAATGATCCAACAAATTACCGTCCCATTTCTATTCTGCCAGCATTGAGCAAAATATTCGAAAAGATAATTTTTGACCAATTATTAGATTTTTTCAATAAAATAGTCTGTTCCATGGTGATCAGTATGGATTTACTAAGGGTCGATCAACAACGGATGCAGGTGTTGCACTTTTACAAAACATCTATGATGCTTGGGAGTGTTGTCAGAATGCAATTGGTGTCTTTTGTGACCTCTCCAAAGCCTTTGATTGTGTAGACCACAAAACCCTTCTATCCAAACTTGAGCACTACGGAATAAAAGGGAAGGCTCTTGAATTGATTAAATCTTATTTGAGTAGCCGAATTCAAAAAGTTAGTGTAAATCAAGTAAAATCTGAAGGATCAACCGTAGTGATGGGTGTGCCCCAGGGTTCTATCTTGGGTCCTTTGTTGTTCCTGATCTATATTAATGATTTACCATATTATGTAAAAGATTGTAAGGCTGTACTTTTTGCTGATGACACTTCCCTTGTTTTCAGCGTAGATAGGAAAACTGACACCTCTGATGAGATGAATAATATATTGTCGCAAGTGTTGGATTGGTTTACAGCAAATAATTTAGTATTAAATGCAAAAAAAACGAAATGTGTAAAGTTCTGCTTACCGAATGTTACAAAAGTTCCAACACGATTATTTATTGATAAGGAAGCAGTAGATATGGTTGATAACACAACATTTTTGGGAATAACGCTTGATTCAGGGTTGCAATGGGGTGCCCATATTAAAAAATTAGCTGGAAAACTTAGCTCTGCGGCCTATGCGGTTAGAAGAATTAGGCAAATGACTGATGTTGATACAGCGCGTTTGGTATATTTTGGGTACTTCCACAGTGTTATGTCCTATGGAATATTGCTATGGGGTAACGCTGCAGATATACTCGTAAATACCATATTTGTTTTACAAAAACGCGCTATCAGATTTATATATAAATTAGGTGCTAGAGAGTCTTTGAGGGAACTATTTAAAGACATAAATATTTTGACCCTCCCTTCGCAATTCATCTATGCGAACATTATGTACGTGCGTCAGAATATACACTCATTTAAGAGAAATTGTGACATTCATAGTATTAACACGAGAAATAAAAATAAATTAGCCATCACAGCTTTGCGGTTAGAGAAAACAAAAAAATCTTTTGTGGGTCTCGGCTTGCGCCTCTATAATAAAATTCCAGATGATATAGTAGCATTACCATTAACTAAGTTTAAGACAGCCGTTAAAAATCATTTATTACAAAATGCGTATTATCATGTAAATGACTACTTATCATCATCTGAGAAAAATTCTTGGAAATAGTTGTCTGCAAATTGTAATTGTAACATAGCCCATCAAGCTGGGTAGGGACCAATACTGAACTGGGTTTCTTCCGGCGTAATCTTCCCAGCAGTGGTCGTTCCGAAACGCTAGTAGTTTTTAGCTTATGCACTAAAATAATATTTAAAAAAATGACCTTCAATAAGAGATAAATTTATCCTACATTGAATAAAAATTTTTGACTTTGACTTTGACTTTTACTCTACTTTTAAAAAGAGTTTTCGCCAAAAGCGGCCAATTTACAAAGAGACGCGCTTTTATTTTAGGTATCGCAATTACTTTCAAACGTTATTCACTAATATAAAGGTCTTTCTAGAGATTGTTGGCAGTAAATTTTTAACTATCGCCATATTTACTTTTAAACAATTTATTTAAAATGAACCCCGACCACCAATCCACTTCTGCTATACTTTTTCGCCTTAACTCGTATCCGTTTTTGGTGCATTAAAAGAGAATCAGTGTAACGTCGTACGTCACCGCGTCCAATGCTTGCCTCCGTTCGATGGCGGACTTTTGTTTGTTTTCTTTTGTGTGTACCCAAGCCACAATGTACTTCTCTTTCTACAAGACGACAGCGGGGAAGAGGTGCGGGGACGGGAAAAGGGGACGCATATTGCGCAGGACCCTATTTCTCTGTTCCGTGCGCAGGACCCTAAGAGTTTCCGTTCTGTATATTAATTATGTGCTAAGCTAGTATCGGACTGCTGGTTCAGAAGCTGCCTATAGGCATCAGGCATAGCTTATCTAACGACTGACATGCAATGATCACAGCTATGACCATGGGCAAATAGACTAGTCTCTTTATTTCCTGGCTGGGACCTACGGCTTAACGTGTCTTCCGAAGCACACAGGAGCATAAGTAAATAACTTGCGGTCTCCCTTCCAACGGACAACGGACAAAAATGTTATTAATGCGAACTCCACCAAGCTTTTTTTTAATGAAATTGAATCCTTATTGGCTTGAGCAGACTTTGTACAGGGTACTTAATATTAGTTCAGAATATTTTTCTGAGCCTGGAAAACCTGAAGATAATAAAAAAACATGCTTTTATTTTGTTGTCTGTAATCAAAGCTTGCAAGATAAATTTGACACACTTTTCGGTTTCCGATTAAGCTGAAATATTGCACACATACGTATATCACATGATAATGCAATATTGTGATGGCATGGAGCTGATCTGATGATAGAGCCAGAAGGTGGCAATAGGAACTCTGTAATGAAACGACGCAAACCCATCGAGTTCGGGCTCGTTTGATTGGTCTGAGGAGCACTTTAACTTTTTCAGTTTATTGTTTCAGATAAAAGCTTGTTATAAAAAAAGTATTTTTAAAATAATTACTTGTTATATTTCAAACTAAATATAATAGCAGTAAGCCCACCTATATGTGGAGTTTGTTAGAACATTATGTGATACAAAGACGGATATTCTCTTCCATGTAAGTCGTGTAGACAACTAGAATAAACCCAACATGAGTGAACAACGAAATAGGACGTAAGATGCATGACACATACAATAATTATTAAGAAATGAAGCTTGTGTAAATTATTTGCTTTTAAAATCTGCTGACATTTTCAGCGTTTCCGTTTAGCTCGGAAACTTATTCGTTCCCAGTCTTGAGTCATCGTCAGTACATATCGGCAAAAGTTCATTGGCCAGTAGGGGTGACGATAAGGTCCAAAAAGTATGATTGTAATTAGTCCGTCTTTTAGATTATCCAAAAATAATGGACCGTATTTTTCAGTTTATCAAAAAAGTTAAAACTTGTAGTTTGAAGGAAAACTATCAGAGCCAAGTAGCGTATACAAATTAAAAAGTTATAGGCGATCAACTTATAAAATGTACTTGAAAAATAAAACATACAAATTCATTAGATATTAGTTTTTAGACGTTTTTAGTGGCAAGAACTCAAAGTTGGCATTCGCAAATACGGAACCCTACACTGCGCGTGGCCCGACACGCACTTGGCCAATTATTTATTACCCTTTGGGTACGGAAACCTAAAAATGCAAATAAAAACATTATTTTGTCATTTGGTTTTGGTTCTAAGAGCGCTACAAGTACCTAAGCGTGAAAGCGTCACGTTCGCGGTCTACTTTATTTGACACAAGGTAAAAGGGATGAGAAACCAATCCATTATTTCTGCCAAGCCAAGAGTAACGAGTCTCACGACTTGAGAGTAACCTCATTACAGCTACAAAGCTGATGTATGAAGCGGGACGTACTCACGTTTCATACAATATTTACACTTGTGCCAATTTTTCAGGTCATAGTCAGGTGTTCTGAGCTCTCTGTTGCTAACTGATATCAGGTGATCTGAGCTCTCTGTTGCTGACTGATATCAGGTGATAGCCTGTAAAAGCACGTTCAGTAAACCCAGATCGTTACTATCTATCTATTTATATAGGTATATCTATTTAATTACAGGAAACTTTTTGTTATATAGCTGTAAAGCTTGGGCAACATACAGAGTATAAATGATTTTGGAAAATGAAACACCTGATGCAGAACTATTATAAAATAGTCCAGCTAAAATATAAGGAATATAAAAATGACGCCTTGGCATTTGAAATGTGGTGCTGAAGGAGAATGAAAAAAATAGGTTGGACAGAAAAAATTACAAATGAAAAGGTACTAGAGGATGAGAGAGAGAAAAGACAAATTATAGAAAATAGAAGAGGGAAAATGTTCGGTCATCTACTACGCCACGATGCGTTCTTTAAAACAATAATGGAAGGAAAAATAGAAGGAAAGAGAGGAGTAGGAAAACCCAGAAGAAAATTTATAGACCAAATAAAAGAAAAATTAAACGTGAAAACATATAAAGAGGTTAAGAACTTAGCGGAAGGAAGAGAGACATGGAAAGTACTCCACCGACAAGAGCCCAGCTCTTAAATATAAAAAGAAGAAGAGGAAGCCTTGGCTAAAGTTGTTCCAAAGACATAAAGTCCACGCGAATGAAGTCGTGGGCTTCTTGTCGGTGAAGTATTTTCGATGTCTCCCTATTTTCCGCCAAATGCTTGACCTCCCTATACGACACTACTTTAGCATTTTCTTTTTCACTTCACTTCCTTTTCCTCTCTTGACTTCTACTTTCTCTTCCATAATGTTTTTTATGAAGTTTTGTCGCTAGATCTTTACATCTGAAATTATTTAACTAGTAGTTCGCCGCGAACTTAGACCTCGCGATTATTTTTCGCAATTCAGTTTCCTAAATAACCCCTAGATGGCGGTATCTAAAGTTAGAACGCGCTATGGTTTCGTTTGCTACATAATCGCGGACATTTTTATTAATATTTCAAAAACTACTGAACCGATTTTGATGCCCAACGAACTTGAAAATTCTATTGATGTTTCCTACATGCCTACCAAGTTTCATCAAAATCAAACCATCGGTTCGGCTGCTATCGCGGTACAAACATACATACATACATACATACATACATACATACATACATACATACATACATACATACATACATACATACATACATACATACATACATACATACATACAATGTGTTTTCGCCCCCAACTCGATTTAGAGACCTCACTCGCTTCGCTCGCTCGGTCAAATATTGTCAAAAATTTAATTATTATCAAAAAAAAGGATCAAAGAGCCAGGCTCTTAAAATATATAAGTGAAAGAGAAACCTTTAGAATGTTTAGAATCTAAAAGAAGCGACAAATAAGAAACGAGATAATATTTACCAAACAAGGAGCCGATAATATTTAACAAACGGTACGTGCCAGGATGAGATAAGTGATTCTGCCCCCATCGAGTCTGAGCTTGTGATGGTGTGGTTCTACTTCTACATTAGTAATAAATTGGCAAAATTTCAGCCCCCTAAACAGTATCCGTCTTATTATAATAAAACTTGTACGTAGTATATTATTACTCTGTGATAAAACGCATACTGTCTTTGTTACTAGGTTTAAACCAGTATTCGACGAAATCAAGTTGACATCTAGTAATATGCCTCTGTCTCAGCTGAAAATGTCTACTTGATTTGGTCAGATAATGGTTTAAACCTAGTAACAAAGTTACGGTATAGGTTTTTGTAAAATGACAGAATTTTTCTTCCTTTTTTTTCTTGCCAACTGACTTATGCGTGCGTTACAAATATTGTATATTCAGTAATAAGAAATATGGCCGATTTTTTACTAACTAGCCAAAGCCCGAAACTTCGTTCGCGTGGACTTTGTCTCCGGAAAATACTTATCAGGCTGAACAACTTTCTTAGGCGTCATTTTTATAGTACTTATACTTATCTTATAATCTAGTTGGACCATTAAGACCTCAATTTTTTTTTAAATTATGTTCAATTTACAGTACAGACACATTAAATGTATAGATATAGATGTAGAGTCACACCATCTATAAAAATTACACGATAGGGCAGAATCACTTGACTTTTATCAATTAAAAGCGGCCAAGTGCGAGTTGGACTAGCCCATGAAGAGTTCCGTAGCAGCAAGTAACTTAAGTCTTGTAGTATGTTTTTTTTTAATATTTTTGTTTGAGTTGATTGAATGAAAGGTAATTTACGGATAATGATTTATGACGTGTATTAGAAAAAAAACTACTGACTAGATCTCGTTCAATCAAACCAATTTTCGCTGGTAGTTTGCATGGTAATGAACATCATATATTTTTTTTTAGTTTTATCATTCTCTTATTTTAGAAGTTACAGGGGACACACATTTTTCTAATTTGAAAGTGTCTCCCGCGCAAAGTATGCAGTTTTGAAAAAAATTATATTAGAAACCTAAATATCATTTTTGAAGACCCATCCATAGATACCCAACACTTATGGGTTTGATAATAAATAATTTTTTGAATTTGTTAAGTATTTTTTTTCTATTTTTATGTGAAAATCTTAATGCGGTTCACAGAATACATCTATTTACCAAGTTTCAACAGTATAGTTCTTATAGTTTCGGAAAAAAGTGGCTGTGGCATACGGACGGACAGACAGACAGACAGACAGACAGACATGACGAATCTATAAGGGTTCCGTTTTTGCTATTTGGCTACGGAACCTTAAAAAACGAACATATCTATTGCACACCGGGTTTTTTACTAATATTTAGTTTATTTAAGTAAGGAAGATAGAATAATTTACATATTTACAAATAAGAAAAAGGAATAAATCTAAATCATTTTGCCTGAATATTTTGATTTAACCTATATTAAACCTGTATTATACCTAGTACAGGTAGAAGATAAATAAGTAAAGCAATGACCTTCGAAGTAAAGTGAAAGCCAAGCAGGGGTTGCGTGTACCAAACAAATAAATAGATTTCAGTACGAAACATTTAGCATAATCTGAAACATTATTTATTACTACCTTCCATAATCAGAGTGTACCTTCACTAATTGGCCAACAGTTTATTCGACCTGTTCTTTATATTTTACTCTCTAATTTTCAGAAGTTTTTTTCCGATAACAATCTATTTCACCCCAGTAGCCTCTGAGCTCAAAATAATGAGCAACTGAATTTTGACACCCGAGAATAGGTCTTATTTCCATTTTAATAAAGTTTATAACCGATTTATCTTGTTTAAGATAAGTATTATTAAACATTATTTTATTTAACTAAGCGTCTGTTGAATTATGAGTTTGATAGCAAATTGTTATATTAGCCACTTTTTTTTACCTTATAGGACGTCTAATTACCTGACTGTCAAGAAAAGGTTATGATTTTTCGAACGCATCATAGTTAATTTCCCAATTTGTAAAGTGAGGACAAGTGGTAAACCTTTACTTCCTAATATCTACCAAATCCACCTTGACTCTTCTTAAGTTCGGGGCTCTGCCTCCGTGGTCTAGTGGTCAAGGCATTCGGCTTGTGACCCGGAGGTCGTGGGTTCGAATCCCACTGAGAAGCATACTTTGTGAGAAAAGTTGTTTCCAGTATGGTTATTGCAGGGTTGAATCACCTGATTATCCAAATTGAACGATGATTCCCTTTTTCGGAAGGCACGCAACTGTGGGTTTCGAACGCAATCTAGCATTTGTTCAAACCTAGGTATCCAAGGATTGGTTCTGGTCTACCTTTTTGGTTGTAGAGGTCAGGCGGCAGTCGCTCTGTGTAAAAATCAGTAACCTTGTCAAATCTCCTAGGTTAGGTAGCGGACCCCGGGCTCTGCAGCGTTTACCCCTAAGGGTGCAACCTGGAATATGCTCGGATGATGATGACTTATTGTTCTTACTTGTGTTGGGGTCAAGGTCATTTTTTTTATTTTTTTTTATCTTCCTTCTTTCTTCCACAGATCTCTATCCATAGCTGCCTGTTGCCACTCTTTTTTGAACCTGTTGATGTCATCGCGCCATCTTCTCCGTGGTCAAGGTCATACATAGAGAAAATTTCAACTTCACTAAAGTACTTTGATCTAGCGGGGCCACTCGAGATAGACCTTAAACACTGGTGACAAAGCTTTGTCTGTTCAATGTACATAAAGTTATTAACAAAATCCCATATAAGTACTTCAACTATTTGAACAAAAAACAAGGTCTGGCACTTCGGTCAGCTTTGTTTAAAAAAATATACCTCTTACCGATTCAGAGTATGATTCTGGACGACCTTCCCCTCCGTATCAGAAGTACTACCGAAAAGTACAAGGAAGTGCAGATGAATATTATAAGTAAGGTAATAAGTATGTAATTATAAAGACTTTTAAACATAAAACAAGTTTATTATACAGGAGTAATTACATACAAATAACTATGACTACACAGAGATTATAGCCTGCCCTTCTTTCTTAAACTCTGACTTCATCTGCTTAGCACCTTGGTATAGCTGAAGCTTCACGTCAGGGAACGCGTTCAGAAGGTCCTGCCAGTCCTTTAGATTCAAACTTATCAGATCCACAACCTGGGAGATCATTTGAATTCAAACTAATGTGAGATTCATTATATTCCACTAATAAATATGGATATAGTCAGAAAGGTTTGCATGCCTTAACCTTTCTGAGTATATTACGAGAGTGATCCGTATTTTTAGGGTTCCGTAGCAGGAAACTAGGAATCCTTATAATTTCGCCATGACTGTATGTCTGTCTGTCTGTCTGTCTGTCCGTCCACGGTCCTACTAATATTATAAGAATTGAAAGATAAAATTGTAAGAATGATTAGACTACAAATAGAATAGAGCAATATAAATATTATACTACCAATTTATGAGTTATCCGTAATGACAATTAGGCATTTCCTTTCGAATGCCGCGAGCGAAGTGCAGAAGATGTCGGGAAACTCAGGTGATGAACACAGGCAATTATAAATTCGACACATTCGGTACATTGGATTGTTTCGGCCAATGTTATTCGCACTAGTAGTTATGGAAAACAGTTGAGGAATTCTTTGACTGCGCGAAGTTGATTTCGGTTAAAGAACAAGTTGTCAACTTTGAATTTATAATTTAAATAAGTATGTTAGGTCGGTAAGGGAACGTCTACAGCTAAGAAATAAGAAATTAAAGTGTTCCAGGCGCTGTTCTTATGTGACTAAGCTGCTTCTTAGGCCCAGTCTTGCGGCCATTTATAGTCAAATGTAATAACAAAAAAATTTTCAATATTGAGACTCATGTAGTTCTCAGAACACCAATGACACAAAAAGTCTAGATCTTGCTGAAGAAGATCACAGCAAATAATTTCAAGTCATCAGCATAAAGCAGACACTTACACATAAGATTTTGCACCAAATCATTTAAGTAAATAGCGAATAAAAGTGGCCCAAGGTGGGAACCTTGGGGTACACCAGATAGAACAGGCGCTGTTGTTAACAAAAACCCGTTCACAGCTACAAGTTGCCTGCGATTATAAACGTAAGATTCTACCCAAGAAGGAAGAAGGTTACCATGTATACCAAAAGTTTGAGTTAATAAGTGATGATTTACTTTGTCAAATGCTTTTTGGTAATCGGTGTAAGCTGTGTCAACCCGTCCTCGCTTATTAAATGATTTGCAAAGGAAGTTTGTGTATTCCAGCAGATTTGTCACAATCGACTTATTTTTGATAAAACGATGTTGTTCTTCAGCAAGAAACGGTTGCACTTGAGAGTATATACTGTCATAAATAAGGGATTCAAAAAACTTGGCAAAACAGGACAAAATACTTATAGGGCTAAAATTGTTATATGCACTTGTATCTCCTGCTTGGGTACAATGTATGTACAAGAAAGCCATAATTCGGCATGGCTTGTAAAATCACAAAAAAACATTTTAGTCCCGACATCTCCTGCTTTGCGAATGGGTACAATATATGTACAAGAAAGCTTTCATTTGGGATGATAATAGTTATCACCTTATTTCGAATAAGGGCGCCACTTCTGCATGGTATTCACCTAAGCTGATGCTTTACAAGGAGAAGATGGATCTGCCAGATTAATTTTAGAAGCTTCTAAAGTCTGACAAACGCAAAATAAAATTACAGAAAATGTGACACGTACCGTGCGTGATACATAGGTGAATAGAAAACGGGTATTTGGAAACAAACCCGGGATAAACCCGAAATATCCATTTGTAGATAGCGTCGAGGCCAACTTCCTCTCAGGGCTGAAAAATACAAAGATGACTTGTCAAGAACCTAATACTGACGAAGCCGAGCAGACCAGTTAACTGGCTGCACGTTCACGGTAGAATTAATTAGTACCATGCCCACCCATCGCCATATAAACATAATTATTTCTCTTCCTTGTCACTAGATGGCGCTTTATGGTAATAATTAAAGCACTAAAATCTTTTGTTCCTATTTAAAAAATTAAATGACTTATAAATACTGGACAGGACATACTCGTAATCGAACGTAAATCAAACCACAGGTTATACTTAATACTACCATTCAAATTGCTCGGGTGGCAGCACATTATGTCATTTTTTTCTCATAACTGTTATTTTGTTTTCATTATACTATAGTAATAAATATCTTAAAGCATATTCAACGTTTCCTTTGCCACTTTTTTGCTAGTCTTGTGTGCTGCCATCTGTGTGTGTCTACTCTAGTTTTGCCTATTTAACGGCCCCCAATAGTTTCTATGGGTATCTGTGACGTTAGTAATTATATTAATTTTGTTAGTTATGTACAGAACGTGAACTCCCAGCATCCCAGAATACGGTTTCTCAAACCTCTCCCCCGTTCTCGAGCGCGTTTGATGGCTTTGAATACTGAAACTCACACACTGACGTGTGCATTGCCACTAGTGTAGCCCCTCTAGATCGAAGTACATAAACGCTGACTTTTCATTGGTTTTAGAAACTAAAATGTCGTTTATTAAATGAATTCCTCTATCCATATACGTACCTATTGCAAATCTCTATTCGTGTAATGTGTTTCTGTGATCTTGTTGTGAATTTTGTGTATGACATAAGATAAAAGTTTCCTCCGTTTGCAGGTTACTGAGGGTTTACCCTTAAATGTCGGGTTTTTAGTTTACCTGATAAATAATAGATGGCTCTACGAGTATCAGTTAAACTTAAAATCGTTTGTAGTTCCGCCTTTCATGACTAGATGCTATTGATGATGAACTTGTTATTGCCCAGTAGACATTTTGTCCCACTGCCCAAACTGAAAGATTTTCTTTATAAGTCTGTTGGTGCAGGGTTCAACTACTGCCCAAAGAACATTTACCTGTTATAATTGTGCCATTTCTCTATTTCACCTTCATGTATAAAATACATAACGGAGTAAATATCGCCTTCTTGTACAATGCTTTTTCCTGAAAAAAAAAAATGTGAAAATTGCAGTATTTATTTTACAACTTGATGGTTCATTTTACTTTCCATGCTCGCTTAAAAATGCTACAAATAAATCAATATTTGACTTTTCTGTGATCTTGTAGCAATAAACCGGGTTTTAGTAGCCTGAATCATAAAAAAGGGTGCTTAATATTGTGTGTGTATTTATTATAGTGTCGCGTAGGACGATAAGTGATAATGACAATGTCAACGTCACAAATTCAAACTAGGAGAATTCATCTAAAGGGAAATTTCGTCACTCACGTCAGTACACGATTGGCCTAGCGGTCTTGGTGTTGGACTGTGAATCCATAGACCCCAGGTTCAAATCACAGTCACGTATAGTGTTTTTGAAGTTTTGTAAGAAGTTTCTAGATAACTCTAGATTAAATTGGAATGAAAATACGGGCCAGAAATAAAAGAAGACAAAAGAAAATTTATGACTTAAGTTTAGAACTTTGATGCGATATTGTTCGCATCCGGGGGGTATATAAGCAGAACAAGGCGCGGCCTACGCCAGTTTAGTTTGAAAGTAAAATCCGAAGAAGGAAGAAGGAAGAAGAAAAAGGAAGAAAAGTAAAAGTGGAAGTAGTGAGTAAAAAAAGTAAAGTGTAATAGTGAGTGAAGTGAAGTGTTCAGTGCAGTAAATACGCGCGAGAGAGGTTTCCGCGCGTGACAGTGCAGTGACGTTTACGCGTGTGACAGTGCAGTGACGTTTACGCGTGTGACAGTGCAGTGACATTACCGCGCGTGACAGTGCAGTGACGTTTCCACGCGCAAGACAGTGCAGTGACGTTTCCGTGTGTGTGACAGTACAGTGACATTCCCGCGTACGTACCTGTGACAACTGTGAGTACCCTAGAGTCGTAAAAAAAGGCACTATTCTATAGGATTGGTGTTTCCTTTCCTATCCCCAACCCACTCTCGTGACAATTGGTGTCAGAAGTGGGATGGGGATAGGAAAGGAAAGACCGACCAAGACCTGTTCCTTTTGCCCGTGAACAGGAAGTTGAGGACATGATCCAAGAGATGAAGAAGAATGGCGTGATAGAACCTTCATCAAGCCCATGGTGCTCTCCGGTTGTATTAGTAAAAAAGAAAGATGGATCGACTAGATTTTGTGTGGACTATCGGCGATTGAACGATGTGACTAAAAAGGACAGTTACCCACTTCCTAGAATCAATGACACTTTGGATTCACTTTGTGGTATGACTTGGTTCTCTACTCTTGATTTAAAAAGTGGGTATTGGCAAGTAGATTTGGATCCTAAGGATAAAGAGAAAACTGCGTTTTCGACCGGCAAGGGTTTATGGCAGTTCAAAACTATGCCATTTGGACTGTGTAACGCGCCAGCAACATTTGAAAGGTTGATGGAACATGTGCTGGCAGGTATGCTGGGAGAAACCTGTTTGGTCTATTTAGATGACATCATTATAATGGGGAGAGATTTTGATGATCATCTCAAGAAGCTTGAAAGCGTGTTTTCAAAACTACAGAGTGCAAATTTGAAGCTAAGTCCAAAGAAATGTTCATTTTTTCAACGCCAGGTCAACTACTTGGGTCATGTTATATCGGAACAAGGTGTTGCCACTGACCCATCTAAAATAAGTGCAGTAAAAGATTGGCCAACGCCAACAGATAAGACACAGGTGCGAGCATTCTTGGGTCTATGCTCTTACTATAGAAGATTTGTGAAAGGGTTTTCCGATATCGCTAAGCCATTACATCGGTTGACCGAAGAGAAACGAGCATTTTCTTGGGATGAAGATTGTGAGCAAGCTTTTCAGGACCTCAAAATGCGGCTATGTGAAACCCCTATCCTCGGATTTCCTGACATGGTAGGAAAGTTTATTGTGGACGCTGACGCAAGTAACACCGGAATTGGAGGTGTTCTATCTCAACAGAGGGGAGATCAGGAAGTAGTTATCGCTTACTTTAGCAAATCTCTTTCAAGGCCAGAGAGAAACTATTGCGTAACTCGCAGAGAATTGTTGGCTGTGGTTAAGACATTGCAACATTTCAAAAAATATTTGCTTGGCCGCAAATTTCTGGTAAGGACTGATCACGCTGCATTGAAATGGTTATTGGAATTGAGAAATCCTGAGGGCAGGTAGCCAGGTGGATTGAGCTACTCCAAGAGTATGAGTTTGAAATTGAACATCGAGGAGGGAAGAGTCATGGCAATGCGGATGCTCTGTCTCGAAGACCTTGCCTGGAGGACTGTAAACATTGCAATCGGCAGGAAGAAAAGGAAAAAGTAAACATCCGGCTAATCCGTACTGATTCCATAGATGAAAATTGGACTGACGACGCCATGAAAAAGGCTCAGAAAGATGATAAAGATTTTCAACCACTATTGAACTGGCTAAGAAGTGGAACTAAACCAAAATGGTCAGAAGTGGCCAAATACAGTACGGCTACAAAGAGTCTTTGGGCGCAATGGGACAGCCTGGTGTTACATGATGGATTACTC
This sequence comes from Acrobasis consociella, assembly GCA_963555685.1. Classification (NCBI taxonomy): domain Eukaryota; kingdom Metazoa; phylum Arthropoda; class Insecta; order Lepidoptera; family Pyralidae; genus Acrobasis; species Acrobasis consociella. The sequence goes on from OY743118.1 coordinate 6,617,366, forward strand.
TACCGAAAATGGGAAAGTACTCAAGGTAAAGATTGCCATCTACAATTGGTCGTCCCCAGAGAGAAGGTAAGGGAGATTTTAAAAACTTTTCATGATGGTACTTCCGGCGGACACCTGGGGATAAGAAGAACCCTCACAAAAATTAAAGAACGTTTCTACTGGTTACACTGCCGAGATGATGTAGAAGACAGGTGCCGTAAATGTCAGAGTTGTGCGGCAGTTAAGGGACCACAGACTAGAAGCAGAGGAGCCATGAGGTTGTATAATGTCGGAGCTCCTTGGGAACGAGTAGCTCTTGACATAGCCGGACCGTTTCCAATTACGAATGCTGGCAACCGGTACATTTTGGTAGTTATGGACTACTTCACGAAATGGCCTGAAGCATTTGCACTACCTAATCAGGAGGCTACCACCGTAGCGACAAAGCTTGTGAACGAAGTATTCTGTAGATTTGGTGTGCCATTGGAGATGCACAGTGATCAGGGTCGAAACTTTGAATCACAAGTATTCCGAGAAGTCTGTGAAATCATGGGAATCCATAAGACTCGGACGACGCCGTATCACCCGCAGTCAGATGGAATGGTTGAGAGGTTTAACCAAACATTGGAACGGCATCTGGCAAAAGTAGTAGAAAGTCATCAGAAGAACTGGGACGAGTATATTGCGCTATTCCTCTTATCTTATAGAACTGCGGTGCATGAGACCACTACAGTTACTCCAGCATATGCCAATTTTGGAAGAGAATTGAAATTGCCAGCTGATTTGTTGTCAAGTTGTCCACCAGATACCCCAAAAGGAATAACCGACTACGCTAATGACCTTCGGATTAAGATGGTTGACGTCTATGAGCAGATTAGAGAGGCTGGGCTTAAAGCTAGTGAACGGATGAAGACTCGTTACGATCGAAGAGCTAATGGCCTCGGGTTCGAGGAAGGAACACTGGTTTGGCTTCATAATCCGGTGAGGAGAAAAGGGAAATCTCCAAAGCTACAACCAAGTTGGGAAGGACCTTACAAAATTGTCACCAGAATTAACGACGTGACCTACCGGATTCAGCGTAATCCTCGCAGTCCTCTCAAAATAGTTCATGTGGATCGATTGGCACGTTATCATGGAAGCAATAATGATCGGGACGATCATGTCTCGAGAGGGGGCAGTGTCGCGTAGGACGATAAGTGATAATGACAATGTCAACGTCACAAATTCAAACTACGAGAATTCATCTAAAGGGAAATTTCGTCACTCACGTCAGTACACGATTGGCCTAGCGGTCTTGGTGTTGGACTGTGAATCCATAGACCCCAGGTTCAAATCACAGTCACGTATAGTGTTTTTGAAGTTTTGTAAGAAGTTTCTAGATAATTCTAGATTAAATTGGAATGAAAATACGGGCCAGAAATAAAAGAAGACAAAAGAAAATTTATGACTTAAGTTTAGAACTTTGATGCGATATTGTTCGCATCCGGGGGGTATATAAGCAGAACAAGGCGCGGCCTACGTCAGTTTAGTTTGAAAGTAAAATCCGAAGAAGGAAGAAGGAAGAAGAAAAAGGAAGAAAAGTAAAAGTGGAAGTAGTGAGTAAAAAAAGTAAAGTGTAATAGTGAGTGAAGTGAAGTGTTCAGTGCAGTAAATACGCGCGAGAGAGGTTTCCGCGCGTGACAGTGCAGTGACGTTTACGCGTGTGACAGTGCAGTGACGTTTACGCGTGTGACAGTGCAGTGACATTACCGCGCGTGACAGTGCAGTGACGTTTCCACGCGCAAGACAGCGCAGTGACGTTTCCGTGTGTGTGACAGTACAGTGACATTCCCGCGTACGTACCTGTGACAACTGTGAGTACCCTAGAGTCGTAAATAAAGGCACTATTCTATAGGATTGGTGTTTCCTTTCCTATCCCCAACCCACTCTCGTGACAATACTAAAAAGGGGCAAATATGACAAACAAACGGAAATATCAAATACAATTATAATGGAGTGTAAGGGTAAGGAAACGATTAAAATACATAGGTAGCTTCAATGCGGAACACCTGATTTTACCTCTGGGCTAGTGGTCACAATGCCACCTTGTCACATTGCAGGTACCGAGTTCGATCCCCAATCAGATCAATATGGAAAATGATCTTTTTAGATTCACTTGCGTCTTGGACGTTTAGCTATATATGTATTTACTTTCGGTCTAGCTCAATGTGTGTAATATTTTTTTATATATTTATTTATTTTATTCATTTAAAACTTGTCTATGTATATGTAGTGGTATTCAAACAAAACATACATTGAAAATAACTATGTCAGTCTAATATACTTTCTTCTTCTTATCAAGTCGAAGTGACTACCACTATACTTTTTGAGATAAAAGAAAGCTGCTCACCAGGAAATATCACAGTTCGTCGAACCCGAGACACCAGTTGCCTGGTGAAGTATTCAGGTAGCTTTCTGAACAGTGGAGGCGTCAGTATGTGATGCAAGTATAAAGCACAAAATAGGTCCTCTTTGAGGCACGCCGGTGCCTGCATCGCTAATTCGGGCATCCAGTTTCCTGCAGTCATCCACAAAAAATACAGAATCAGAAACACTAATGGAGAATAAAGCTGTCAGAAAAAGACTAATTTGTAGGGGGGTGGTGTTGGGGGATGTACAGTGGTCGGCTGCGGGCACCTGGCCGCCTGGCCACCCATGACTATCATCACCGTTATTTATCATCATCATTTCAGGCGGATAATATCCACTGAACATAGGTCTTACTCAAGGGTTTCCAAATGACTGCTCCCAAGCTACATCCCTGACTATGAACTTAAGCAGTAAATTAACTAAGTATTTTAATTTGTTCATCTTCCTGGTTTGCGGTTGTCAGACGGCAGTCGCTCTGTGTAAGAACCAGCCATCTCGTCTAATCTCCTCGGTTAGGTAGTGGAGTCTTTACTCTGAAGCATTCCTGCTGAGGATGCAACCGGGAAAATACACTCGGATGATGATGATGGAGCTTTGAAAAAGATTTGGCCCACCTCACGAGAGAGCTCACCTCTTTGCCTCTTCCACAAATGAGTGGTGTACTGGATCACAGACCGCAGCAGGGACGGAGCCAGCCCGCTGTGTCGGAGGTACATGCTCATGTTCTTCACGTCGTAGTCGTAATGGTACAGCTCCCGATACTTGGTATATATGTAGCCAATCGCAGCACTCATCAACCAAATATTGACTAAGTATATAATGACATTCATAAGAAGTTTGTAGTAAACTTCAGTAACGGTCATTTGCACAGTCTGAAAATTATTTGTTGTTACTTAAAATTATAAGTTTACCTACCCACAAACACCTATTGTTAGTAAGAAAACGTATATTTTGCTAAAGTGGACTGGGTCTTACAAATACTTTTGCCAATTTGAAGGTGACGTTTCCATTTAACTTCTTTATACAACGTGGAGGGACATACCCCGTACTTAATCAAACCATGGGCTATACTAGACCATTTTAGTATAATTTAATTAAAATAATAGTAAAAGAACAAAAAAAATTGAATGGGAATGTCGAATGTCGTTTTGTTTTCTTTTCTGTCATTTTTATTTTAAAATAATGATCTCAGAGTAGTATTCGATCAATCTCAGTAGATCCAATGTCCAGATCCATCATGGATCTTGACACTTCACGGAACGAACAATTAAAATGGTAATTTAATGAATGGTTACCTACAAAACAGGCCACGCCTGGTGCAAGAACCAAAACGATTTAAGGCTCCTCCCTGCGCTAGCGACCTTGAAAACACAAAAAAATTAATTTCTCTTTCTGTAAGTGAGATTATAAGAAACCCTCGTACAACTTTTTAGCTAGTATCCTGAAGTTTCATTAGAACCTCGAAAGTCATTGAAATACTATCCGGTTTAGAAACCTTTACAAAAAGAGTCAAAAATGGCCGTTTTTAGTATTTTTTGCAAAGGAAAATTCAGGGTATTTTATTTCAATGATTTTCGAGGTTCTAATGAAACTTAAGGATACTAGTTAAAAAGTTGTACGAGGGTTTCTGATAATCTCACTTACAGAAAGAGAAATAAATTTTTTTGTGTTTTCAAGGTCGTTAGCGCGGGGAGGACCCTTAATATATAATCACAATTATTCTTCTTCCACGAAAAGAAACGATTTTATGGTAAGTCGGAAACCTACTTTATTTTTATTTTTTAAGTGTTTTAGGCTGTTTCTATTATTCAAAATTTCTTAAAACAAAAATGAGAAAAATAAAGATTTATTATTTATTATTGTGTAAAAAAAACACTTGCGCGTTGCGCGTAGCTGGATGATGCAATAAAATAAAGTAGATACTTACATTGCCCAGGTCAATATTGGTGTGCAATTGAGCTATAAGAGTCAACGTTATCCTGTAGTCGAAATACCATTCCTTTGGAACAAGAAAATACTGATAGAACCATGGTTTAGAACAACCTGTAAGTAAAAAAATTGCAAGTAGGTATGTAGGTAAAATTTTAAAACCTTTTTGTCGTGAATAAAGTGACATTTGTTGAGAAAAAATATAGATAGCGGGTTATTATTGCAAATTTTGATTTAATTTTATTCAGACCTAATTTTATTAATATCTCTGTTTCTACTTGGCTGATAATAAATAATAATATATTGCTTATATAGGTATGTATCCAATATTTAAATTTCCTTCTTTCTCCTACTTATTTTTGCTATTCTCTCTCTATACACTACATGTACTTTCTTACAAGTTTAATTATCACACTAATATTACAAAGGCGAATGTTTGTGTGTGTTAATTTGTTACTAATTCACGCGCAAACGGCCAATTTTAATACAATTTGGTATGCAGGAAGCTGACACCCTAGATTAACAAATTAGGCGCGGGTAACACCGCGGGGCGCAGCTAGTTGAGCTGGGCAATATGACTCATAGCCAGACGTGTATGAACGTCGACTGTGGCTTTTAGCCAACTTCACTCAAAATGTATCAAACTTCAAAGGTTTGCCTTATGGTCTTAATTAATCTATGAATAGTTAAGATTAAAAAAATAATTCGCTATATCATACGCTGTGAAATGTTATCAGTATCATATCACCAAACTTTTATAAATCATGTGAAATGGAAAGGAATAACTATATCTTTAACTGTAGGTACCTACTTGAAACTGAACTAAGTACTTCAACCTTTCATTAAGTACCTATAAGTTTTATCAATACAAATACATACATTTTCACGTCTTTATATCTAACAGGGTAGACACAGCCCGGGACGTATGACCGTTAAAATGGAAAAAGGCAATCAAAACAGTGACAGCCGCATCTCTCGGCTTTAACAATGTGCGCGGGAAAAGAAGCAGCCAGTACATTCTTATTTTCATATTTTTTATATTTTATAATTTGATGTGATGCCGTGCGGTTTCCGGCAGAGTAGAATAGGGCCACTCCAAGTCCTCCCATGGATGTTGTAGAAGGCGACTTAGTAAATACAAGCTAAACAAAGCTTATAAACATCAATGAGGTCTCTCCAACCCGACTGCCCAGCGGAAAGAGTGTAGGCCAAAGTCCTCTGGCTGCTCTGGACAAGTATGAGTCTTGTATTACAGAGATGTTCGAGCCCTTGCATTGGAGACAAAAAGACCTTACGATGATGATGATGATAATTTGAGAAATTATGCTAAAATATTTACCTGCAGGTCTCGTAGTCTTAGCAAAAGACCATTCGCCGAAATCCGTATATTTTTGTAACAAAGCTAACTGTTCACTTGTAACCTTTGGAAGGTCTATAGGAGTAGGACCTGTTTAAAACAAATAAAAATGTTGTTTAGTCATTGGTCTTTTCTTATCGTGTGTGTTAGTGACTAACACTAGTGACCGAGTTTTCAAACTGCCCTAAAAGCCTTTGACATGGTTTTAGGTAATAACCAATGTCAAAGACAGTGACCGGGACCGACGGCTTAACGTGCCCACCGATGCACGGATCATCTTACTTATCAGGCAATCAGGTGATCAGCCTACAATGTCTTAACCAAACTAGGACAACAACACAAAGTCGTTGCCCCCGCCGGGAATCGAACCAGCGACCTCTGGGTATGAGCCGAATGCTCACGTAGTAAAAAAAATTCTATGTCTATGGCTCAAACCACTACACCACGGAGGCAGTTTTTAGTGCGAAGTAGTCATTGGTAATGCATGATAAGTAATTGAAGTGTATAAAAAATATTATCACTTTTTCTGTATACAACGTGGAAGGGATATACCCGTAATAAATCAAATTACTAGATCACTATGGCATTATAAAATTTAAATAATAATCAAAAAGTTGGCAGTGCGGTCGCCAGCAGAGTTGAATAGGACCACTTCAAGTCTTTCCGTGGATGTCGTAGAAGGCGATTTAGGAAATACAAGCTAAACAAAGCTTATATCTATGAGACCTCTCCAACCCGTCTAGCCAGCGAGGGGAGTATAGGCCATGTTCTCTGGCTGCTCTGGCCAAGTATAGCTTTGGTAGTGCAAAGAGGGTCGTGCTCCTGCAGAAGAGACTAAAAGAAATGATGATGGTGATGAAATTACGAGAATGGCTACATACCGAACAAAATACATTTCTCACTATTATCTGACATAACATTTGGGTGGCATACGGTAGACAAAACCTATGTGTATGGATGAAATGCACGCTACTGCACAGTGTAACTTACGTCTACATCCAAACTGAATCCATCCGCATGCCAGGGTGTGCCCAATCAACAACAGGACTATTACTCTCAACGCGAGTGGTGCCCATGTGGACTGAAAAGTAAGTGAATTTACAAAAAGCAGGAATTATTAGTATTTCTTCCTCTTTATTACAATTATTTAACGGGTTACTGACGTATAGAGTCAGCTACTGCCGACATGTTTCGACCTCATTCGGAGATCTTCATCAGGGCGAATGTGACTACAGGCCCGTACACTGCACCGGCTCGCGACACATACGTGAGTAACAAGTTAACTAATTTTAATAATGTATGTGTCTCCGTTAGTTTTAATCGAATAAAAATCTCTACTTCTCCTGTCTCTAGTTATACACGATAACTACAAGCTGGTTAAGTTTTTTCGTTAGTTGTTTTTAAAGAAAGTATTTCAGTAACAAGCTGTCTTTCTTTATTTGTTTGTTTGCCCCGATTGTCGAAAGCTGTTTTTTTCACGATTGAGTATTAATACATTAAAAAAGAACTAATTAACATTAAACACTAAAATAAAATGTTTGTTATCTTATCAATTACCAGTGACTATGAGAGCTGATGACCGCGCGTGTTCCCGACCCGTTGAAGTTTATCGGATAAAATACTAGGATTTTTTGGACAAAAAGTTGGGCCTCTTAATAAGGGTCAGAAAAAAGTATTGATATTTTTGAAAAAATCATATTTTCTCTATTTTGATTTTTTTAACCGAATCGACAAAAAATACTATAAAATTTTCGAACCTTCTCAGAAAATTGCTCAAGAATCGGTAAAGAAATGCGATCTGCTGGCGAGAACAGTCGGTCAGACTGAGAACCGGACAGCCGTTTGTATGTCACGTATGCTATTTGGCCTATCTCGAAACTGAGATGTTGCGCTTGCTTCGCTCGCTCGGCCAATCATACATGTCAAGCTCTAAACGCTTCTTATAATTCTGAGATTGCACACATGTATGGTCATTTTCCTCTACCACCACTATAGCTTACGTTGAAAGAAAAATCGTAAGATAATCTGCACACTAGCTCGCTAGATATACTGAAACTATTTTAAGGGTGGATTCAGTCTATGTTACTTAACAGGATCTTATTAACTTGCACAAAATAATACATTTCAAGATTGATTCTTCGACACTGTTATCCCTTCTCAATTTCAACACTAGGAAGCACTCTCGAAGTCGCCTTACGATATTTATGTTGGCTGTCTACAAAAACAACACCTCATATTATAACCCAATCGTTCGAATGTGTCGTTTGTATAACGAGCTTAGCCAGGCTAATGATTCAATTGACATTTTTGCGGTTACCCGCACTAATACTTTTAAAAATCAAATCAAGCGTACCCTCCACTGACCTTTCTCATAGGGAGTAAATTAGTTAATTAGGAACAATTTCTTTTTTTTCTGTTATTTCTTTATTATAACTTTTAACGATATAAATCAGTGTGAAGGTCAATACATCGAGCTCAACAGTGTTTACATGCCTGATATGCTGTGGGTACACGCCTTTGGGTTTCAGTCTAGGGCAAGATTAAATGAAATCTTAGATATAAGTATAAAAGACTGTTACCTGTTGTGTATGCCTTATTAAACAATAAACAAATAAACAACTTTTTCCAAAGAACATATATCGAAATATGACGAGTAATGTTTGGCTTCCCATACAAGTTGAACGATTAGCTGAACCAAGTTTGTATGGAAAGCCAAAAATATTGTTTATATTTCGACATTAGTACCTTGGGTAATTTGTTCAATGTCACTGAATTCACCCTTACAATACTTTCAGTATATTTCGTTACACCTTATGTGACTGTTGTCGCTAGATAAGTCATTGATAAGTCAGATGCCTTTAGGCAGCTCGAAAAATCTGACATCAGTGTTTCCTATTTCACACTCGTAAGAAGTAATCTCTAACGATATACATACACAAGACGACCTGAAGTTGTTATATTGTGGGCCGGTAACTAAATAACAAGATTAATAGTTGTTGCCTATTGTAGTACCTGGGCGACCGAGCTTTGCTCGATAAAAAAGAAGTTTTATTAAAATCAAGCAATAGATATCATACCTTACTTCGACAAAAATGCATGTGAAAGTCGTAAAAATGCGATAATCTTAAGTATCTTGACAGCACAAAATACCATATTCTAGTCGCATAGGCCAAGGGAGGCATCACTAGTGAAGTAGCGTCAATGTAAAATCTCCAGTTTTTTAATACTCGCCATCCCACTCTTCTGTTCACACATCTATTGCCGATGATAGTCACTTCCAACTTAAATAAATATTCATCTGTTATTACTAATTTGTAAACAGCATTACTACGAAGTATAATAAGCTAACATACTTAATTACCCACACTGGAATTCAGGATTGGGAGCTGTATCATAAGCTATGCTAATTAAATGGACGTGAATCAATTATTAAGCTCTGTGCGTTGCTTCGTGGGTGCATTTTCTTGACAACTCCTTCATTGCCATGAGGAAGTTCATCAGGTCTTTTTAGTCTCCACTGCTGGAGCACGACTTGGAGTAGTCCTATTCTACTCTGCCAGAAATCACACAGCGTACATAACACAACACTTCGATATACAGATAGTCAATACGGCAACGCTGGAGAGACCTAAGTACGGCCATGTTTTGATCGAATCGAAGGCTTTTTCATAATTCACGAACCCCAAGCCTAACTATACGGAAACCGGCTTGTTCTGGAAGCTGGAAGGCAAATCGTCAAACTTGTTAAAGAGACGATTCGTGATGATCTTCGAAAATAAATACATGACTAAGAAGCGTGTTAGGCCTATAGTTCTTCAATAGGGTGTTATTTCCTTTTTTGAAGAACAGGACCACAACGCCCCTGTTCCACGCTTCTGAGTTATACAGCTGTATACAAAACTTCTCGATCTCTGCTAGCACACTTCCTTTGTCGGCACCACAATAAAGTTACAATAAAGTTATTGTTTTGAAGTTTAGAAAAAGTGTCTTATTTGACTACTTCGTTGTCATCTAGTGGATTTCTGCGACCTAATGGTTTCTTTGAATAATAAAAAATATATCAATAATAGGTTACTTACGGTATAATACTCGAAAATCATATGCATCAAGTGAAATATGTCAAAAAAGTGAAAATAGAATAAATATTTAAATAAGTCTTTCCTGAAGAACATTGGTATAATAAGAAGCATCGCTGTAAAATATACAGTAAAGCCGGGAATAAACAGCAAGTTTAAGCATAGCCATCTATAGTACCAGTTACCAGTGTGTGCCTCTTTTGGTCCTATCATAAACTGAAAAAAAAAACAATCACAAAAATAAATGACTAAAAAAATGCACCTTCCATTTTAATGCTGACAGCATTAAAATGGTCTTAACATTCAATAATTTTAAATAATTGTAGTCTTTTCTTTGCAAATAGTGGTAAAGCCAGCTAGATAATAATATTGATGCCAGTAACATAACTTGCTCAGATCCAGGATCGTACCATGTTGTTAACCAATTAACACCTTGAATGGGCTCCCAAAAGCTCTAAGCTCTAATGATTTCTAGCACTAATACACCTACAGTTCTCGAAAATAATATCGTGTATAAAAACTTACAGGCAACTTTATAGTTTTGCCACCTCTTAATAGAAATCTGACGGTGTCGCGAGGATTTTCCTCAAAAGCTTTTTTGGTAGCCATATAGTCATTCTTCGATTGTGGATTTTCATCAATGGTTTCTAAGAGCTGTAAAGTAATTTCAAAATAACAGAAATAAGTTTCTTCATCATCAACGGTTACATACATAGCAGTCTAGAGCCATAAAGATTGAAGGGTTAGGCGTCCTCCACCAAATTCTGTACTGACTCTACAACAAAAATCTTATAAGACGATATCATCACGGCGATTTGATGTATTTTATGTCAAGTCATGGACCAATATACATTTTGTTTTTACTGCTGCCTCAATAGGCAGCGCTTCAAATAGTTTAAAGGCATACAATTTGTTCCATGTAAATAAATTTCGTTTATATATTTTTCTTTTGATTAAACCTACTATTTTTACGCACTGGCGCTATCACCTGCCACAGACGATGATGAAGAAGAAATTATGGCTCCCAGTACTTCCACGGGAGTCCTTGACGCAGCTTACCAACAACCACCACCACCCGCGCCGCCCGCGCGCGACCCTCAACTAACATCAGTGTATCGCGAGCCGGTGTGGTGTACGGGTCACATTCACCCTGATGAAGACCTCCGGATGAGGTTGAAACATGTCAGCAGTAGCTAACTCTATGTGTGAGAAACCCGTTCACTAAGTATAATAATCCATTCATCGTGTTTGAGGCGTTTTAATCATAAAAGTGATTGTTGCCAAGTGGAATTAACTACGTTCTACTCTCCAATGGGTCCCGTGGAAGGTCACTTTCAGAACTCTGTGCAACGATTTTGGACCAACTCTTACGATAACTGGTTGAGTGTGGTGTTAATAGGCATCTCCGTTCATCCCCCTGTTTATCGGAGACACTTTAATCCAGAAGTATGATGGTGCCAGTAACAATACACCAGTTTGTATGCAGTATGATCTTTTGTAATAATTGATTACCTAAAAATTTGGTACTTGCCTACCATTTTATCATGTTAAAATGTTAACGACACAAATACAAATATTCAAGGTCACCTCAGGAGTAAGAGCGTCATGGAACTGAACAACAGTCATCTTCAAGACATCGGCGTGGCCATCCGCTGTCACAGTTACTTTAACTGGCCTCGGTGTCCTGCCCGTCAGTTGACCGAAGATTGATCCCTAAAGCGATACAGATTCAATACTTATCATATTTATCACTAGATAGGAAGTCATAATAGGTTACGCGTTTAGCGTAATATTGGGAGCCATGGGTCTCACTCATTTTCTGAATCAGCATCTATAATCTGCGTAAAAAGAGTAACTTGTACGTTCGCGGGCAAAAGTAAAAAACGTACATTCTATGTTTTGAGCAGCATGAGTTCAATCATGAGTAAAAAAGTCTGACTGAATTGAAATCCCTGTAAGTATATACGTGTTTTAACTTATGTCATATGGTACACAAATAGAACTACTCTTTAGTATTTAGTACTGGTAGTACATTTTGTTGTCTCATAATTGAAGGTAAATACGTAGAACTTTTTTGATGAGACCCCAGTTCTCTAACGCATAAATGTTCTCAATCTAACTAGACTTGCAAGTCTCTTACTCATTGTGTTATCAACTTTATTATTTACCTTTGTTAAAACGGCCAGTTTCTCATCATTCTGCGTAACAATTACCCTTCCTCTGTGAACTACGTAAACGACGGGCATTATGTCCAATTCTCTCATGATTTCTTCGTTGGGCAGAAAATACATTTGGGAACTGAGACTTGCCATCTGACGTTGGAATTGCTCACCACCTTCCAGTATTGAGTCTAAAGCCCCATATGTTCTGACAAAATAAAATGTTTTGGTGAGTGTCGAAGGAATTAGATACAATTCCGATCGATTTTTTTTTGCCAAATCCCATAGTTCAAAAATATATTTCATTTAAATATTCCTCTGAATAGGGGATAAGTAAAATTACATCCCTGGTGATATTGAAAAAAAGCTTCAGATCACACAATAGAACTCTTTCATCCTTAGTGTAACGTACGTTCAAATATTTTGTGTAATTTAGATCAGACAAGTCCATTTCATCTTCAGTTTGACCTTTATAGTTTTAAATGTTTTGAAACCCAGGTTATAGCTTTTTTCAGACAGCAAAGACCGAACATTTATTATCATTCATTTAGTGGAAGCAAGGAGGCCTTTGGCAATGGAATACACTGCAAAGGCTATAAAACGTGACCCGCCCTCTCCCAGTTAGCTCAGAAATAATGGTTTTTCAGAATACGTTTCATAATAGGTATGACACTTATTCCGAAAAACCATTGCGTTTAGAAAACCTGAAAGATGAGCTGCATTTTAGTAAGCGACCAAGTTAGGCAATTTTTGTGACTAAATAAAATACGTACGATTTAAAGAAGTAATAACTCAGATCTTGCCTGAACACCACTCCTACGCGTTCAAACATTAATGTTTGTATATTTATGCCATTGGTTCTAAAACGAGCAAAAGGACAGTAAATATAAGGAGTCAGGACACAAAATTAAATACCTATTTATCATTTTTGTATCTACTTATTTGTAAATCAGATAGGTACCTGATCTAAAAAGAACTGTTCTGTCAATCCAATTAAAGTCATTTTTGGGATTACACCACTCAATTCGAACTCCTTAATTTGAAATGACTTAAGAGGGCCGTTTTTAAAATACAGGTCTAAAATATTGTCTTAAATCTTTGAATCGGCAGAGTCAGAATCTCTTTTTACAGGGATTTTCGATCAATCTCAGTAGATCCAATGTCCAGACTCATCATGGATCTAGTGAAATATTATTTTTTCAGTAGATCCAAGGTTTGACAGTGTGGACTGAGAAGTATTTTTCTCGCTAGATCCGATAACCAGATCCATCATTGATCTAGTGAGTTAGGCTAAACGAAATTATGATTAATGAAATACGAAATTGTGGAAAAATGTCGCGTGACGGGGTTTGAACCTTGGTCTTAATACGGCCATGCTGCTACCGCCCACGTGGTATTCTTTCACCATCTTTTTAATTTAGAGACCATGTCTTGAAATGCTTGATATATGATTGCAATGCTTACCTTCTTTGCCGATACTTGAAGTGAGACATAGTTTGGTAAATTAGGTCCGGTTCAACTCTTTCGGATTTCAAAAAGGATTTAAGCTGATGTATGCCATGTTTATATATAGTGTTACTCCTTGAAACTAACACTAAAATTGTTAAAGTGTACGCCATAATGTACCTGTAACAATTTCGGGCGAATTTATTATTCGAGTTTCAAAATTCAGTTCCGTAAGTCACACCTAGATGTCGCTATCCAAAGTTAGAACGCGCTATGGTTTCATTTGCTACATAATCGCAGACATTTTTATTAATATTTCAAAAACTACTTAACAGATTTTTATGCCCAACAAACTTGAAAATTCTATTGTTATTTCCTATATGCCTACCAAATTTCATCAAAATCAGACCATCGGTTCGGCAGTTATCGCGGTACAAACATACATACATACATACATACATACATACATACAAACATACATACAATGTGTTTTCGCCCCCAACTCGATTTAGAGACCTTGCTCGCTTCGCTCGCTCGGTCAAAAAGGAATGTCATAATTTATTTGTCAGAATATTAACTTATATACTAAGGAATAAACATGTAAAGAAGTGGGGAAGGTTGCTGAGTTAGAAGTACGTGTATATTCGTGCGTGATGTACGTGTATTGCTAAATTAGCAATATTTAAACACTTCCTACAGGTACATCACGCTCGTACTCCCAAGTTCGCAATAGTACTCCCCCTTTTGAAAAAAGAAAAAAATACAATGCAGGGTTTACAACACTGGTATTATAAAGGCGATAGTATGTGAGTGTGTGTGTGTGTGTACTTCTACTTCACGCGCAAAACTAATTTTGATAAAATTTGGTATGCAGCAAGTTGACTACCTGGATTAACATACATATAGGCTACTTTAACTGCGGGTAACACCGCGAGGTGCAGCTAGTAGGTAAATAAAATCATCGTCATCATCAGCTCAGGGAGTCCACTGCTGAACAAAGACCCCCAAGGATTTCCAAAATGAACGATCGGAAGCGGCCTGCATCCAGCGCCTTCCTGCAACCTTGGACAGGTTGGTAAATAAAATATTACCAGTATATTACTCCTAGAAACACTAAAGTGACTGCTACCAAGGCTTGATCTTTTTTCGTTACTTCAAATTGACCGTGATTCGCATGCAGAAGACCAGACTGGGCCAAGTTGAGACTTTGAGCAAAAATCTGAAAGTTAACGAATATACTGAGATGGACTGATTTCTTAACAAAATAGTAAATTTTTGTCTAGGCTATATAAAAATGAAAGTGCTGTCCATATTTGATACAACCAAATCCAAAACTAAATTCTGGTACCATCTACAAAGAAGGATACGAGGTACGAAGTCTGTTTTGCGTGACAAGTGGCAATCATGAAAACATTGGCCACACAACACCGGTGTCAAAATTAAAGGTTCAACAGGTGCTTGATATAGCTTGACGAATGTGAAGGCCAATGGCTTTTTGCTGTGTGGTATTCGGCAGAGTTAAGACCACTTCAAGTCTTCCCGTGGATGACGTAGAAGGCGACTTAGCTAAAAAAAGCTTATAAATACCTCTCCAACCTATCTGGGCAGCGAGGAGAGTGTAGGCCAAATCCTCTGGCTGCTCTGACCAAGTATGGCTCTGATAGTACAGAGAGGGTCATGCTCCTGCAGTGGAGATAAAAAGACCTTATTAGGTCTTTTTGTCTTTCGAAGTACGAAGCGTCTAATACGAAATATTTTTGCCATGCTCACTGGCTTTTTTACCTTAAAGATACATAGCAACGGTGTTTGGTTGTTTTTGGTATGTAAGTGGCCAACAATAAAGGCAGCTTGACGATTAACTCGTGAGGAAATATTTTCGATTGAGTCGTTTACTTTGTATGCAATAAAAATCAATCTGAATATCGACCAACTAGAAATTTTTACACTTAATGTGTGCTTATTTAAACTTTGTTGCATAGTAAAAAAAAAACGTACAAGTGGCGTATCTAATGCCGTACGGCATTCTCTCCCGGTCAACCATTGGACCAATCTTAATAGATGTTAAGGACTATATTATATTTTTATTAAAATGAATAATTCTGAATCAATAAAGTATTGTCGCGAACGAGATAAATGTAGAATATTCGCGAGTAAGAACTCTGCTGGCGAGATAGACTCGGAATGTTCGCGAGTGGAATCGTATAGAAAGATGTCAGGATAATGCAAGCGAAACTAGGCCTTATATTACAGTATAAAAGCTAGAGTTCTTTGAATGGTCGTCGGCTTAGTTGCACTCACACATACATACCGGCGTCTCAATGTTTCCCGTCAATCGAAATACATTCGTCAAGTGATGAGAATATTCGAGAAAAGTGTGGACCTCTGTATCGGCGCCTATAAAAAGGCGATCGAGTGCGTGTGCCGCCAGTTCAGTACGAGCTACGAAAGCGATAACTTCGAAGCGAACCGAAGCGAAGGAAACCTACCTAAGTGCTACAAGTGGAAGTACCTGCGACAACTTTGGCGATATACCTGGACCTCAGCTGCTACGCGACTTGGACTTGGACATCAGGAAGACCATCTTCACATGTCAACCTTTGGGTTCCGTAGTGAATAAAAACCCTCATACGAACTTTGGCGTTTTTCTCCAAATCTCAAACCCAGTTTCGTAACAGTATGTATTTGCTATTTCTTTACATGTCGTTTAACGACTCAAAACGCCTTCAGTAGAAGCATCTCGAAACATTGCCATTCGTGTTCACCAAATCAATTTGCTTTCAGTGCAGAGTTTTCCTGCCGAGAGCATTACCTATTTATTAAGACAAAAAGTTATTATTACCAAATGCAACTGATCCATCGATGGATGTTTGTCCAATTTCTGGTAAAATGGCATCCAGCAGGAATCTAAGCGAGTCATATTTATAAGGTTACCACTCGCATCGTAAGTAAAGTCCACGCATAAGTTGATCAGAAATTGACTGGCAGCTAGCATGATTAAAAGTATCACTAGTTGCCATTTTGCGATCTGAAAATAAATTATTCTATTAAAAGTAGCGTATAAATAAAATTTACAATAGTGAATATGTTAAGCTTGCCATGTGATTTCTGGCAGAGTAGAATAGGGCCACTCCAAGTCCTCCCGTGGATGTCGTAGAAGGCGTCAAAGCTTATAAACATCAATGAGACCTCTCTAACGGTCTGTCCAGCGAGGAGAGTGTAGGCTAAATCCTCTTGCTGTTTTGGCCTAGTATGGCTCTGGTAGTACAGAGAGGGTCATGCTCTTTCAGTGAAAATAAAAAGAACTGATGATAATGATAAATATGTTAAGAGGAAATTCATCGGGGTGATTCGAAGTCACGGTAGACACTAACCCTTGAATTCTGAAATAACTATTTTAGTTTAAAATGTTTTGTCCCTATTGCTCTTTTTTAATTGTTAGGGTTCCGTACCCAAAGGGTAAAAACGGGACCCTATTGCTAAGACTTCCCTGTCTGCCCGTCTGGCCGTCTGTCCGTCTGTCCGTCTGTCTGTCAACAGGCTGTATCTCAAGAACCGCGATAGCTAGACAGTTGAAAATTTTACACATTATGTATTTCTATTGCCGCTGTAACAAAAAATACTAAAAAACAAAGTAAAATAAATATTTAAGGGGGGCTCCCATACAACAAAAGCGATTTATTTGCTCTTTTTTACTCGATATCAATAATGGCAACCGGTAGGCACTTGTAATATTCACAAAATACTCAGTTTTCATTTTAATAATAAATAAATTGTTTTATTTAATAAAAAAAATAATATAATATAAATATTTAAGTGGGGCTCCCATACAAAAATCTTGATTTTTATAGATAATGGTACGGAACCCTTAGGGCCTTTTTATTGTCATGCATGTTTGCTCCCGCGTGCGGGCCAGGCCCGCATCCGTGCTGCAGGCCGCACGCAGAGCAGATATATTTCGCAACGCCGCACCATTGTGCGTGTCGCCAGGAAGAGAACTCGCGTCGAAATGAGTGTGAAGAAAGTAATCATCGCTTACTTAGTTTTAAAAAAAAAGAAGAATTTGAATAAAGAATACGAAGATCCCCTTCATCACCACGATACCCCCTATAAAATAATAAAAAAAATTAGGTTAGCGATTTCCGTTTTTTCATTTTTGTTAGATTTTGGAATCCAGAAACTACCTAATTCTTCACAAATTTCGAGTCACGCGGCGTCCCTTGCATTCCTATTTTTATGCAATGCATTTTTCTCGCTCCACAGGCAACTTCGTAAATAAACTTCGAAAATCTCTCTCGGTATCGATTTTCATATTGATTGTACAATGCGCGTGCGTCCCGCATGACAGTAAAAACAACGCTGGCTGTCCAGGTTCACCACACGCACGCGGGCGATACGCATCCGTGCGTCACTCCCGCGTCCCGCCCGCGCCCTTGGTGCGTGCGGCACGCATGACAATAAAAAATATGTATGAAACGATAGGATGCGGGCGGCACGTATGCGTGCCTGGCCCGCACGCGGGCGCAAATACGCATGACTGTAAAAACGCACTTAGTGCGCGAGACCGACTCGCACTTGGCCGGTTATTAAATTTGAAGCTCAATAGGGAATACTTTGAAATTAAAAAGAATTAAATTTCATGAAAGTAGCCTGTAGGTTGTTGGACATATTTTATTTAACCTTCATGAGTTTTCATCCGATTAGCAGGTAGTTGGGTTGAAAGTCGACTGTGGTGTAGGAGGCGACTGTATTGAAACACAATTGGATTAGGACTCTCTTTATTAATACGTTTCTCATAATATATATACTTACAACTATCATACCTATCTTACTACACTACACCTCCCCCCTTGAAAGAAAAAAAAATCTTTTATCGAAAATATTTTTTGTAACCATCAATCATTTCATATTACTTTTAATTTACTTTATTTTAAAACACATAGAATGACACAGTAGTTGACTCATGAATTTCTTCTAAACTTAGTACAAAACAAACAGATTGAATTACGAATTTCACAATACTGCAAGTATGGGAATGGAATGTGTAGCGACTGATACGAACTTACTACGTACTTATTACGTCTTATAAAATATAATTATTTTTAATATTTACTAATATAATTATATATAATACAATTTTTTTTTACTTGGTAAATAAAATATATAAAACACCTTTATGATCAAAAACATTACAAAACAAACTAGATATACTTATAATTTTTTCGTAAAAACATTATATATAGCCATATTTATATATATATATTTTTTAAACTGATAGTAACAAAATACATCATATAGATATGAACTACCACTATTCGAATTAAAATATGTAGTTTTAATAAGACATAAGTCACATAAGACAAATAAATTTCTAGTCGAAAAAATCGAATTAAAAAGTACCCTTTTCTTTATCTCTTAATCTTTATAAGTAAGTAATTAGCTAAGACTTATTTAAGTTACTCCTACTGCTCGTCTTTCATACAATTTATTTAATAAACTATTTTTGTCTAATCCAATGTATTTAGTACTCATATCAATATACTTATTTCTACACCTTAGCTTTTTCTTATACTTAGTTTTCTTTTCATTACTTTTTAAACATTTCCCATATACTTTTTTCATATTTGTTTTAATATTTCTCATTATATTATTACATTTCCTCAAATAAAATTTATTTTTTATCTTATACTTTCTTACATTTTCCTTCATTTCTTTATTCATTAGCATTTCCCGTAACAAACTTAAAAACTTTATCTTATTTTTCCATACACCTACTCTCTTAACTACTTTTTTCTGATTATTTAAAATTAACTTATTTTTATATTTTGTCAAATCCGGGGTTTTATTTTTTCTCCTCTTTTTATCAATTTTTGCGCTTTTACTACCTATTTTATTTACTTTTTTATGATTTATTTTAACATCAGTATTTATTTTATTATTTTCTAAATTTTTGTCTTGCGTCTCAATTAGTATTTCAGATTTATTTAAATTAATTGATTTATCAAATTCATCAGTGTTAAATAAAGTAACAAATTCTAAATTTAGATCACAAAAAATATCATAATCATCAGTAGGCTTTGTTTCTTCGAAACGCTGTACATGCTGAGTTTGCGGAACGTGGCCTGTGCACGTGTGCAATGCAGGCTGTCTGGGTTGCGTCATGCTTCGAGAACTTTCTGATGTACCTAATCTATTTTTAGAACTTTGACTGTAACAATTAGATCTAACAAAATAAAAACTTTTATACGAATATGTAGTATTATTATGAAAATTTATATTTTTATTTCTGTTGAATGACATCATGCTATCTTCGTCAGTTGCGGCTTGAATAGTATCTGACAAAAACTGAAAATTTTGTGCTGAAATTATAACATATAACCTGAAATTGTTAAGTCCCTTTAAAAAACAATCTATGGCCAATTTTTCATTGATAGGGCGAAGCACTTCTATTTTAGTTTCGTCACTATCAGACTGAGCTAGTGTGAGATCCACAAAAAGATTTTCCACTTCTGCTCCATAGGCTTTTATAGAACGATTTCCTTGCTTGCAATTAATTAATTATTTTTGTATATAAAAAGCTGATTTTTTAGGCAACAATAACTTTTTCATATCTGAAACTAGGCAATTAATATCACTATAAGTAGACTTTAAAATAAATTTAGCATGTTCAGATAGACGTGTTTTCAAAACAAAATTAATTAAAATTATTTGAGACTGTTTGGATAAAATACTACTATAATATTCAATGCTGCTAATCAATGATCTTGTTATATTTTCATCTCCAGTCATTACTGGCAGAAGAGCAAGAGCTGTTTCAAAATCAAAATTTTCTGACATTTTCAATAAAAATACAAAATAAAATTCAGTACAAAAAATATTACATCAGTGCTTTTGTTTCTGAATAAAAAATAAAATTCGACTAATGAATTACATATAACTCGAAAGTACAAAATACTTTATGATTTGCGAACTGTATAAAAGGATATCAAAGTGTTTCCTGTCGTATCCGTGTCCGTGAACGTCGTAGATACACTTGTCCTGGCCTTGCGAAGCTGATGATACGTCACGTTGGCTGCGGGCTGGGTGGGCTGACCTATTCCCTGGACTCTGTCAAAAGTGGGCCGGGCTATACCCTGGACACCATCCTTGTCCCGTACGCTTCTTTCTTCTCTCTTCAAAATTATAAAATACGCACACTATGTATTTGCATAAGTAGTTATACGTCTCTTCAAAATATCTTCACATTACTCACCTTCAATCTTCATAATCATATGAAAATATTTATTATTTATTTAAATATACGTATACGTTCACTTTTCTTTATTCTATTCTTCTTAATTATCTTTATATTTCTTAGTTCAATTCCTCATCAACTTTAAAATCTTCATACCTTCTTTCTTCAATCTTCATTCTTGAAATCTTCTTTCTTCTTAACGTATTTTTCTTACTTCAATATTAAACTTTAACAAGTATTTTCTTTATAATAAATCTTCATACTTAATTTTAATTTTAGCTTTTTAAATATATCTTAGTATGTTTTCTATCTTCTTTCTTCTTATTTCAAAATTAAACTAAATAAGTATTTTCTCTATTTTCTATCCTCATGATTTTAAATTTAGCTGCTTAAATGTATTCAAGAATTTTTTGTTTTTTCTTTCTTCCAGGCTTCATTTTCTTTAATTTTTCCGTCACCTCTTCACCACAAAGTATTTTCATATTTTCACAGAATGTTTTTTTTTATAATAAAAGTCTTTTTTTTTTACTAATCTTCATAATATTTTACGCGGTACGCCTCACCATGGCACGACCGCGCCGGCGCAGGGCTGCGCCGACTGGCAGGGTCGCCATGTGGTGTAGGAGGCGACTGTATTGAAACACGGTTGGATTAGGACTCTCTTTATTAATACGTTTCTCATAATATATATACTTACAACTATCATACCTATCTTACTACACTACACACTACTACACTCTCTTCGGATCCTGTACTATTTGATAAATTTCGTAAGGCCAATTTGCGCAATGATAAATACTACATAGCTATTCCACATTATACTTCGCTGTCTATTAGTGTACTTTCAATAAAACTTACTTTTATAAGGGCACTAACAGAGGACGGTCGGTCGGCCAAGTAATCAAAGTAACCCATTAAAATATACAAATGGGCAAAGTTCGATAGTGTGTTTATAACTTTTGCATGACCTTCAGCTAAGTTGTATACAAGAAATATAGAAGCAATTGAATCCCAAGGCAGGGAGCCAATGACGTCTATGATGAAGTTGTGGGTAAGGTAGTTCGTTATGGTTTTCAGTTTGTTTGAAACCATGATGCCTTTATCGTCGTAATACCCCAGCTGTAAAAAAAATATACAGGGTCGGTCTAACATAATATAAAGTATAAAGTACTAAACAACTTTTCTCAAAAAATATACCTGTCGAAATAATTTAAATGTAATTTTTGATACAACAATAATAACCTCCCATACAACGATTATGAGGAAAATTTAAAGAAAATTTATATTTTTTCCATGGGATAAAGTTGTTCAGTAATATGGGTTACACCCTTAAAATTGTTGCAATAAATTTTGTTAGACGTTCTTAACTTTTCTCGAATACGAAGTTTGTAATTCTTGGCGAAGTTTGGTCATAGTCACATTTTCCCAAAAAAATATTATTTATATAACTGGCCGGGTTTGGACACATTTAAATTACATTCTACTAATACAGGAATATAATCAGACCAATAAGTGTCGTAAAGTATCAACATCAATAGCAGGCCTGTGTCACTCCCCGTTCAAGTATCGAAAATATACCTACATTATTACTATGCGCGCGGCGACCCTTTAGTCGCATAAAGTCCACTGTGTCAAAATGTCCCCTGTATCAAAATGTCACCAGTATCAGAATGACCACTTTAAAATGTCCCATTATCAGAATGTCCACCTAAGTAAAGGCAAATTCAGTAACGTGGATCGTATGTCTAGGTTTATAAGAATGAAATTGGCTTGCAATGCACTTCTAGGTATCTAAACGAAGAGGTTTCGAGTTCTGACGCGAGCTTAATTAAACCATATCGCTAACGACATTGAATCGATATTTCTTCAAATTCCTTTGCTGAGTAAGGCTTCTGTACGTGAGTATTAGTACTTATTCTGTGTCAATAGTACAGTGGGCCGCGTTGCAACCTTAACAGCGATGTGATGAAGCCAGCGCCGAGATCCGTGTGCAGCACTGTGACGCTAAAAGTGGCTTTTGAGACGTGCAGCTTGGGTTTTGTCTCCTTAGAGCCGCAAGACCCAAAATGCTCTGTCTGCCCCATTAGGAATATAGATGGAGATTTATATTAATATACAGAAACGAAGTAGGATAGCATTCAGAAATCAGCATCAAAGCATGTATATAGACTACTTACAAAAAACTTAAGAGCGATATCAACAAAAGATATAGCATTACATAAAGTGGATACTAGGGCTAGATGCCATTTAAAATAAGCTCCTCCGCCACCTGCAAACATAAAATCAATAAAGAGTTATATATAATTATATGTATATTTTATATATCTCGGCCGAAAAGTAAATTTGTGTGCTTTGCGTGCGTAAACTTCGTCATCTCCTAACCGAATCTTTCGTTTTCGTTTTCGAATAGCGACTGTCACTTAATTATCACAAACTATATGGCGGCCATCGTTTATCTCCCGATTTCACCGTTTTCGTGTTACGAGGTACGCAGTCGTTGTCAGCCGCGGCTTAAACGGGCGGCGGACGCGGCAGCCATATATTGCCATTTCATTCTGGAATGCGCTTCCAGTGACTTTGGGTATTTGCGTGGTGTTTTATTTCATACAGTTAATAATAGTCTTTAAATAATAAGCGGGCTGCAATTTGAAAAGATTGAATTGAAAAAGTTGAAAAAGCCCTAACTTGGTCAACTCTCCACAATCAGACTTTAGATTACTGTCACTGCTGTCACTAGATTCCAATGACAACTACTGGTTCTTAAGGGGATACCTCAATTATGGCTTGCAAAATTACAGCAAATCTTTGGATCAGATCTTCATGTAGTCCAGTGATAAGAAATTTTGAAGAATCGACGAAGGTGTTGCCATCGTTGGTTGTACCATAACCTTGTTTTACGACATCGATTAATAGGTTGAGCTCCGTTTTGAACCTGGCTTGGATAGTTTTCTTTCTTGCTTCCACTGTGGCTTTCTCACTTTCCCCTCTAGCAGACCACTTTAATATCTAATTTATATGCGATATGCAACAGACAGTTGCATATCGCATATAAATTAGACAGTTGTAGTGAAGAAAGTCCGAGCTCAATCAAGTCATCTTCTGTTTCAAGGTTTCGCCACGCTGCATTCGATCTTACGTTAGGAGTACGGTATGTTTTTATTTTAGCATCAACCATAGTGAGTATAAGCTTATGACTCACCATATTGCTATCGCAATCAGATGGTTGGAGAGTGGATATCTCAGCTTTGACTCTTTCATTTTCTTCTTTCACCACTGTTTCACTTTCTTTAACAAACGCGAATTGTACTGGACAATACGCTGCTGAGTTAGATTTCGGGTTCTCCCAAACTGTGATGTCTTCACATGTTATCTTTAGTGTGATAACGAATTTTTCGGTTCAGGTAAAAAGCACACATTCTTCTCTATTTATACGCAGTAATATGAAGGGTACAAGTGCCTTCTCGAATTGCAGATTCTCGCAAAGTTATATATTGCCACTTTGATAATTATAGAGATATCAGTAAACCAAGTGCTTTTTGGGGTGAAAACGTTTCTTTGCTGGTTGGTTTTGTAATTAAATCTTGAAGTTTTTCTATTTATTCTGTTGATAATATTAGTTTAGTGCATGTACTAAACACGTTTTATAAAAGCACTTTAAGAAAAATAGACTAAAATATTTTTTTATGATCATGGAAGGTTGCCCTAACTAAAGGAAAATCTTCAATGATCTATTGATTGATTACTAGTTTTGTGCTATCTCAATATTTCGAAAATTGAAAATGCTCCCCTGTAAAGTTGACATTCATGTAGTTAGTACATTTGTGAACTAAGGCATCGATATAGTCTATGTGTATGTATTGCTATATTTATTTATGTACGTTTATAATGTATATATGTGTATAGCAATGTAAGCATGATCTTATAGTTAAATTTGTACGTACTTGCTGCTACCTTTTAATTGAGTAAATATCCTCTCAATCTATCGCAGGTTGACTGGAAGAGATCCCTACATGAGATAAGTCTGCCTTTGTATATTTGCTCTTTCGTAAGCTGTCTTTGTATACGTATTTGTTTTGGTACAATAAAGTTATTACAAACAAACAATAATTCAAGTAACCTATTGTAAATACGTACCTTGTAATGAAGCTCCAACTATTGCTAATAGAACAATAAATGCTCTGAACGGCATCCAGTATTTCATGAAACTGCAACCAAATGTTTTAAAGTCGAAGTTGTTAAAGTAAAATAAAAAAATATACTTATGGGATAAATTACCGAAGCAGTATCCGCTACCACCCCGTAGGTAGCGATGTCCCAATGAGTACCTATACGAATAACGCGTTATTTATAAACATATTACCGAGAGGTGCCATTCCTAAAACTTCCTTTATTTTCTCTTTATCTTGTGTGACATCAACAGACATCATTCCATATCTTCAAAGTCCTTCATTATATTTTGACCAAATTATTATGGGACTAATTATGAACTAAAGGCTTTCAAATAAACAAAATCAAACCAATTCACAAGTGCCGAAGATATCGCGTAACATTCACAAAAAAATACGGTTCGAATTGATAACCTCCTTTTTTGAAGTCGGTTAAAAATGAAACAGAACCCTTTTGCCATAGACAGCAGCTACTTTTTTTCTAGACGTAGTAGCTAGAGTCGTATAATGTACAGTCAGGCATACTTGTTCGTAAAATATAATACTTACCCAGATTCAGGGTTAATATACAACTCAGTATCGACATTAACTATTTTGGCTTTTTTCTTTCGGGTTGTTTTTACTAATGGCGAATGCTGCTGGATCGGGGGTGGCATCACAGTATATCTACGTCCAGTACCCAATCGATCTCTGAGTTTGCGATGATACTAGATGTGAAAATTAAAACCAAACATTAAATAATATTTCATTTTAAGCTATTTAATATACCAAGGTGTTATACTAAAGGACCATCTTACTGAGTTTTATTACGTTTTTAGAAAATACATTCAATTCAAAGTTACTTGCTCTTTACTATGCGAGTAGCACGCTATTTACGCCCGCTCTTCCCCGCACCCCTGTAACCCGGAGGCGAGAATTTATAGCGGTCGGTCTTTAGTATAATTTCTTTAAAACTTACGTCCACGTTCCTTCTGATGTAACTGTTATATATATCGTCATATTCAGGCGTATATTGGTCGATACAGGATTTTAAAATCTCCCACTCGTGTGGATATCGTTGCATTATTCTTTTAAAAGTACTAACATTGACGTATAAAATCTGAAAAGAAAAATAAGGCCGAAAAGAATCGCATGACTTGCTTAATTTCAGCTAAAACTAACACATTCGGTGAGATAAAAGACGATAATAGGAAAGGTTTTTACCTCGCAGTCAGTAGCAGCACTATAAGTTCGAAGTGAGGGCTTCTCGAGCACAGAAGCGGTGGCAGACACCATGTGACCAGTGGTATAATGCATTAGCTGTAAATGGCCTGCATCGTCGTAAAACTCAGTTTTCACATGACCCTGTTTACATAATTTTATATTACGAAACATAGTAGTGGCGAAATAAGGCATAGGTATGTCACTATTTGAATTGCTAGCAACACTATGCCGAACTTAAGTTACATTTGGACAATAGTAACTGCGGAACTTCAGTACATCAGTTCAGGAACATCGGCACAGTGCATATGAAAAACTAAATGAATGTATCAGCATCCTTTTCCGCGCAGGTAGTAAAAGCTGATTGAAATAATTGGCCTAGTGCTTGTCGGGTCACTTTACATCAGTTGATAGTGTTGATACATACAAAGGTGTACTCAGTTTTTGTTTTGCTTTTTCTTGTGTGAAAGTGGCCAACACTGTGTCAAATTTCTCATAGCTTGACGACTGCCATACAATGATGACAGCCGGGACCAACGGCTTATACGAGGAAGGCATGCTTTCCGAAGCACGGAGGAGCTCAATAATTTTTTATGTTACTTTTCGTCACCCATCCAAGTACGGACCACGCCCGGTGTCGCTTTACTTGCGAAAGGCCACCGAGCTCCTCAAACTATTAATTAAAGTTGTTTAAAACTTTTAACGTTTACTTACTTGTACTACCCATGTGACATTTGTACACGCAACGCCTAATACAGCCAGTATGGCATCTTTCGGCATTAATAGAAATTTTGCGATATGGGCCAAATCTTTGACAACTACTGGATCTGCGTCAATGAACATTTCAGACTCGCCTATTATCTTCTCCGCCACCTCGCCTTGGGCTTTCCAAAATATATCGTAAGGCTCGTCTTTCAAACTGTTCGGCCGCATCACATCTACACCATGGTGATATTTCCAGTGACAACACAAATATCTCTCTAGCCTTACCATGAGGTCCGAATGAATTTCATGATGATGGTAATAGCTCCTTAACGTACTCACAAACCTTTGGTAACTAAGTGCGTCTCTATATCTCAAATACATGCCAGCCATAAACCTTGTTTTAAGGTACATAAACATAATATGTCCAACGTAAGCGATCGCCATCTTAATTGACATGTTGACTATAGTAGCTGATAAGTAATCATTATAAACGTAGGCATACAAGAATTCCAATGGCACCCTTACAACATGAAGCGATAGAAGGCACTCTTTCTGAGGTTGATTCGGCTTGTTACATATGCTTGGACCAAAGAAATAAAAAGGTGACAGTTCAGGAATAAATCGCATGAGCAATAACAGTAAAAACGCACTAATGTATAGGAAAGAAAAGAAGGTGAAAAATACACGAGTATAAATTGGAAATATAATATTTTGTCCTAATTTCCAACCACTTCCCTCGTTTGAAAATAACAAGTAGATTTTCAATAAGCGATTGAACAAGCACGGAAAATAGTACTGCGGTTTTTCAACCATGGTAGCAATTTCTTCTATCGGCAGTGATGCGAGTATATCCATAACAAAGGCTGGTTTCTTAAATCGCACTAGCATAACTGAAGCAAAGCTTGAAGTAGCATACTCTTCAGCATCCACTGCCGTAAACAGAGACATGCATATGTCCGATATGTAAACAAAATCCACAAAGTATTTCCATTTGATAAACGTTGATGATACATCTTTTCTTGTTATATTTGGAGGGAAGAATACTAACACAAAGATCACTACTGCAATAACAAAGTTGTGCCATACTCGATACAATACAGAATTTGGTGCCAATATCCAAGGAAATGCATCATTTACAAATAGCGACGACTGCTTCAGTTGGACATCAGTAGTTAACACTAGTTGGCCAATGTACTTGGCGCAATGGTATAATGTTTCTTCGGCAGGTAGTTCACATCTGTCACTCACTTTTTTCCCTCTTTTTCGGTACAGGTCAACGCAATCAGATATTTCCCACCACCGTTTTTTTAACCAATCTATGCCTTCGTCGTCGGCTCTGTCTAAACCTTTTATATGTTTTTTGTTTCTGTAAAGATCTCTAGCATGCTTTATTTTGCCTTGTGCTAAATCATAAACGTTCTTTCTATCTTCTGGATATCTGTGTAAAGCCTTCAACAAATCACCTCTAGCAACATACAGAACTTCACAGTAGTTCAAACATTTTACAATTATTTTTCTTCTTAAAGGAGGTGAAAAGAAACTAATATCTCCAAAAATAGTACCTGCTGTAACTGACAATATGGGAGTCATTCCATCATCATAGGACATCAATTGTACAATGCCAGATTTTAAAAAATACATATTTGAATGA
This sequence comes from Acrobasis consociella, assembly GCA_963555685.1. NCBI lineage: Eukaryota > Metazoa > Arthropoda > Insecta > Lepidoptera > Pyralidae > Acrobasis > Acrobasis consociella. Next base: position 6,645,674 of record OY743118.1, read on the forward strand.
CAATGAGGTCCTGCAAAGAGCTTTTCTCCAGGTAACTTGTAATCATATCGTATGGAATCACATACGAATCTTTTAAATGGAATCGATGTTTTTCTAAACGTAGGACTGTGATAAAATACCGGCCATACTAAGTCTTCTTGGATATCTAGACGTAGATATCTTGGTAACTCGCTCAACATTTTTGGTCTACTTGTGATGCCGTCGCGTTGTTTCCACATTAAGTCGTAAAAATTTTGGACACTGATATAAGCTTTAGGGCAGGAATTTCTCCGTTTAATTTCATATATAATTTTCTGGATTAATGGCTCAAAGGTGCAAATTCTTCTTAAGGACAGAACACTCTCAGCAAATTGTTTTGGAAATATTGCCACATGGTCGATTCCATAAACACAGTACATAAGAAATACCGCAAGCGAGAATTCCGACATTGTATTTGGTTTCGTGTTATCAAAAGGAATTCCTGTAGCATACATCAAATTGTATTGAAACATAAAGAAGAACATAACAAAATTTTTACTATATCCGGTTTGGTTCTGGAAAAAAGTCAATGCCAAGGTTAAGCTGAAATCATACTTTTTTTGTACTTGTGATTGTAAATTAGTAAAAAAGAGACCCGTTACCTGTTATTTAAAAAAACTACTCAATTTTAGGCAACTTTTTTATTTTGAAGGAATACCTTCTTGGGAATACTTTTTAAAGCACGTTATGTTTAAAAATAAAATGCATAGAAAAAAATTTACCGTCAAATGATAATATATTCTCCAATCATAGTATATTACTTCATCACTGTGTTTTGTCTTGGTAGCACAATTCGGACAAAGTCCGTGGTAGGTCAGTAACAACATGAAGCATGAAACACAGCTGATGATAGCAATCATGAGGATTGTAAGGCCGACATACTGTTTCCAACAAATATGTGTACTTATTAACTCGAAATATTGCACAATCCTGTACACGCTGAAAATACATGGTAAAGCATCGTTAATTATTATGTATTTAAACATAATTAACACTACAAAATACCGTGTGGTTTCCGGCAGAGTAGAATAGGACTACTCCAAGAGTTCCCGTGGATGTCATAGAAGGCGACTTAGGAAATACGCTAAACAAAGCTTAATTATAAACATCATGGACCTCTAACCTGTCTGGCCAGCGTGGCCAGATGGGTTAGAGGCCAAGTCCTCTGGCTGGTCTGACCAAGTATGGCCATAGTATTACAGAGTAGGTCGTCCTCTTGCAGTGGAGACTAAAAAGACCTGATGATGATGACGATGATAAAGTACAAACTAAAAACTCGCCCTCTCCTGTAGAATAGCGATTATCATAACGGCAGGACTCCATATTTGTTGACGTCAGATCATTTACTTAATTACAGTTTTTGGACCATGGTCTCAAAACTACCAGATGTTTTTTTTATTTTCTAACTAGAAATTTGTGTGCGATTAAGTAGTGTTAGTATTTATGTAGCTACTCGTTTTAGTTTACGCATACTCGATAATTTGAAAACAGGGCCGATTTCATGGTATGTACCATTAAATCACTGTAGGTACAGTGGCCCATAAGTCTTAGGGCAGATTTTTATACAGGGTGGAATTGAATTTGTTGACGTCCTTTCAATTATTTGCAATAGAAAGTAATTTAAGGCTTATAAAACATAAATCAAAAGTATGTAGTCATTTTAATATTTAAGAAAACCCTCTAAACATGCGCCAGTCACCATCGCTGCATTAATAAACAGAATAACTAAAATCATAAAATAAAAATTAAAAAAATTGATACTAATAATTTTGTTGCGTCGTCGAAAATACGAAGTAGGTACCTAACCTTCGTTTTTACTTCAAATGTAAGAACTAAAGTCTACTTTTTGTATAGCTTCTGCCCGCGCTTTATAATAAACTGTATTTATTGCAATATTGTTACCGTACGAAGTTTGTGTGTTAAGTAAGAAGTAAAATGAATGCAAATAATTTACTTGCTTGCTATATATATTACTCTAGCTACTATTTAGATACTTACTTTAATCAGCAAAGCCGATCGGACTTGGGAAACATCTTGTCAGACAGATGCACATGCTGTAAAACACATGTAAACGTGCCTAATATATATATCATCATCATCATCATCATCATTTCAGCCGCATAACGCCCACTGCTGGCCATAGGCCTCTCCCAAGGATCTCCAAAAGCGAACTTGTGGGTGGGTGTCCTACGCTTCGCTTGCCAGTACGTGGTTGCCATTCGAGAACCTTTTTGCCCCATCGGCCATCGGTTCGTCACGTTATATGTCTTATCACTGCCATTTCAACGAACTTATACATTAAACTAATATAATATATAAAGTCTAAACAACTTACACAAAAAACTCTATAAAACAGAGAATATTCGGCCACAAACGTATCGTACATGTTTCGTCTGCCATTAGGTCGTAAAAAGGAATCAGTGCCAAAATGTCCAATATGATGAGAAGAGCAGATTTCGGTAGGTGTTCCCTTCTGACTGCTTTATCAGTAACTTGTCTATAATAAAGTAACAAGTAATTATTAAAAATATATTTTTTAAAACAGATTTTATCTAAAGACTCTCAAGACGAATCAAACGAGCCCTAACTCAATGGAATTACGTCGTCACATTACAGAGTTCCTATGGCCATCCTCGAACCATCCTCGAATCAATCATCAGATCTGATCCAAGTAATTATAATATTGCATTGTCACGCGATATACGTATCTGTGCAAAATTTCAGCTCAATTGAAAACCTTGAAGTGGATCAAATTTAACTTGCAATATATAATCACAGGCAGAGCGACAGACAATGGGACAGGTGAAACTAAAATGAGCTTGTAAAAATATTTATGTGAAAGAGAAGGAAAAAGACATGACTGGACTCAAATTATTGAAAAATAAGTAAGCCTCTGTTACTAGAGATTATATACTCGTAAGCATTCTAAAAGTCCGCGCAGTTCGAAAAATGCCCAAAATAAAGGGGCAGGGTTATAAAACCTATTGAAATAATCAAACCGTCCGGGTATTGTGATAATGCTTATCATCTATGGGGCAGAACCGCCAACATCAGACTGATCAGATTCGTTCTTGCAGAGTTATGTAGACCACACAGGTCAAGTGGGTAGTATAGGTTTATTGTGCGGCGGGAGTGGCCCATGGGGCATCCCATAGCCGCTAACAGTGTTTTTCCAGAGTCATGCATGCCACCCATGTCATGTAGTATAGGTTACGATGCCGCATAACCTATCTGAATGAACTAAAAAATGTATAATGCGGGGTAGCCAAATTGGTCGCTCTCGTCACTTGGTCGATAGACCTTAGATAGATCAACTGTAGGTGAATCTCCCCGTGTAGTGTACCTTTGTATTATCAGATTGCCCGTACAACACAAGAAAAAATTTAAATTGTCTAGGCAATGTGATAAATATAGAAGTTCAAATTATCATTTTATGTGAAAAACTAATTTATGTGATACATTACATTTAATGTATCACATAAAATGTAATGTATCACATTACATTTTATGTGATATATATATCATTATATAATGATGGTTATGATGCCATTTAGTAAACCACAATTGGCTTGTCACCATATGCGAAAACTAAACTATATGCGAATGCTGACTTAGAATTAAAAACAATTTATTGATTTCAATATTCCATTATAGTTCTTTTATTTATCTTACATGCTGGTCTGGGAAAAAGAAAAAAAAACGTGCAGATTGTAAAAGTCGATCGAGAGAATGGGCGAGATTTGAATCATGTTAATAGATGATGCGGCTAGCACTGGTCTGCATAGACACAAAAAATATTTTCCACTTTGCTTGAAAAACAGCTTTTTTATTATTTTTATACATATTTGACCATCTAAAACCATAACGATTTAAAACCATTTTCATTTAAAATTTTATATATTTATCGATATGTAAATACAAAATAGCGTTCGTACATTGCCTAAAAGCAAAAAACACTTTAAATTGCATCTCCATTAATGAATTCTAAGTGGCGTAGCTGCGGAGCATACATAGTAGCTACGCCATACTTACTTGCCTTTTTTGTCAAAAGTAAAATAAATAAAAACATAACAATTACACGTACATCATGTACGTTCAATGTACAATACAATTCAGTATGTCTTGTAAAAAAATGAACGGTGGCGTAGCCACGGAGCATGACATTGATGTGGCGGTGCAACGTTATCCTTGTCATACATGTTCTTTGCTACGAGTAGGTGGTGCACTTTAGCACTACGGAATAAAAGGGAAAGCTCTTGAATTGAATAAATCTTATTTGAGTAGCCGAATTCAAAAAGTTAGTTTAAATCAAGTAAAATCTGAAGGATCAACTGTAATGATGGGTGTGCTTCAGGGTTCTATCTTGGGTCCTTAGTTATTCCTGATCTAAATCAATGATTTACCATATTATGTAAAAGATTGTAAGGTTGTACTTTTTGCTGATGATACTTCCCTTGTTTTCAGCTTAGATAGGAAAACTGACACCTCTGATGAGATTAATAATACATTGTCGCAAGTGTTGGATTGGTTTACGGCAAATAATTTAGTATTAAATGCAAAAAAAACTAAATGTGTAAAGTTCTGCTTACCGAATGTTACAAAAGTTCCAACACGATTATTTATTGATAAGGAAGCAGTAGATATGGTTGATAACACAACATTTCTGGGAATAACGCTTGATTCAGGGTTGCAATGGGGTGCCTATATTAAAAATTTTGCTGGAAAACTTAGCTCTGCGGCCTACGCGGTTAGAAGAATTAGGCAAATGACTGACGTTGATACAGCGCGTTTGGTATATTTTGTTTGGTATTTGACCGAGCGAGCGAAGCGAGTGAGGTCTCTAAATCGAGTTGGGGGCGAAAACACATTGTATGTATGTATGTATGTATGTATGTTTGTACCGCGATAGCAGCCGAAGCGATGGTTTGATTTTGATGAAACTTGGTAGGCATGTAGGAAACATCAATAGAATTTTCAAGTTCGTTGGGCATCAAAATCGGTTCAGTAGTTTTTGAAATATTAATAAAAATGTCCGCGATTATGTAACAAACGAAACCATAGCGCGTTCTAACTTTGGATCCCGCCATCTAGGGGTTATTTAGGAAACTGAATTGCGAAAAATAATCGCGAGGTCTAAGTTCGCGGCGAACTACTAGTTATATATAAATTAGGTGCTAGAGAGTCTTTAAGGGAACTATTTAAAGATAAATATTTTGACCCTCCCTTCGCAATTCATCTATGCGAACATTATGTACGTGCGTCAGAATATACACTCATATAAAAAAAATTGTGATATTCATAGTATTAACACGAGAAATAAAAATAAATTAGCAATCATAGCTTTGCGGTTAGAGAAAACAAAAAATCTTTTGTGTGTCTCGGCTTGCGCCTCTATAATAAAATTCCAGAGAATATAATAGCATTTACCATTATCTAAGTTTAAGACAGCCGTTAAAATAATTTATTACAAAATGCATATTGTCATGTAAATTACTACTTATCATCATCTGAGATTCAAATTCTTGGAAATAGTTGACTGCAAATTGTAATTGTATAATTTAAATGTATAGCTTAAGTGTAAATCTGTATTGTAATTGTAACATAGCCCATCAGGCTGGGTAGGGACCAATACTAAACTGGGTTTATTTCGGCGTACTCTTCCCAGCAGTGGTCGTTCCGAAACGCTAGTAGTTTTAAGCTTTTGTACTAAAATATTATACTTCACTAAGAGACTTTCAATAAGAGATAAATTTATGCAAAATTGAATAAAAAAATTTAACTTTGACTTTTAAAATTACCATAATTTTTCGAACAAAAATGTATGACGTGATTCTTTAAATTTGATATAACTTTTTTATTTATTTATTTATTTATTTATTTATTTATTTTCAAACAATAATTTACAATCAAATGTATGCACAAACAACGAACTTAAATGAAACACAAACACTAAATTGTAAGTGAAGCTTATCACAATACATTAATGAAAACCGCAACCGAATCGGTTCAGCCGTTTCTAAGATTAGCGTGCACAAACGCACAGACACACAGACAAACATACAAAAATTCTAAAAATCATTGTTTTGTTCTATTATTGCAAAAATCCCATTGACATTCATTTATTTTCAAGCAAGGTCAAGCTTATTTGAGGAATTGATGTCACGATGAAGATTTTTTTGGGTAAAGTTGACCTGTACTGACTGAGAGGTCCCAACCAACCATCCCATGCGATAGAAGAGGACGCACCATGGGATGGTTGGTTGGGACCTCTCAGTCGCACATATTCATTATTTGCATATTCCAAAAAAAAATACTCACCTGTGGACAATATGGAGAAAAGTGTCTAGAAAATATATGATATTGGCCGGGTACTTATAAATGTTTTTAATTATCCGGGTGCTCAAGTTGTGCTCCAAGAAATCGTCACAATTATCAGATAAATTAAACATTGCATCCAGTGGTCCCTGAAAACAAAAAGAATTGTTATTATCTCGAATCTGTACGCTATAGACCTCGCGATGTCTTTTCACAGCTTAAACTTAAACTTATTCAATGTTCGCCGCGCACTTTTTATTTAACGAACATATAATTTTTCGAACCTTACAAGTTTTATAACAACCAGTTGAGAAATGCGACGTGTAGATATGAAAGTTTGGCAAACGGACAGACAAACGAAAGCAGAAAGGTTCGCGCCCGCTTGGTCAAAGTCAAAGTCAAGTTATATACTATTTGTCGTCTTAAGTTGTAAGCCTGTGACCTCCTTATTAATAAAACCTCTTGTTGCAAGCCTGTAAAATCTTTAATAATGAAACCTCTTGATGTAAGCCTGTGACCTCTTTTCTAATGAAACCTCTTGTTGTAGGCCTGTAATCTTTTGACTAATGAAACTTCTTATTTATTTATTTTTGTTCATCAAATACAAATTGTACAGAATAATAGGCGAACTTAACGATAGAAGAGTTGTCTACCAGTCAATCTTTGGGTTATGCAGATAGTCTAACTTCTTGTTGTAAGCCCGTGAACTCCTTGTTAAGGAAACCTCTTGTTTTAGGCCTGGTACCTCCTTAGTAGTGGTTTTTGTGATTTCCGGCAGAGTAAAACCACTTCAAGTCTTCCCGTGGACGTCGACGTAAAGACGACTTAGGAAACACAAGCTAAACAAAGCTTAGAAACATTAATAAGACCTCTCCAATCAGTCTGGCCAGCGTGGAGAGTGTAGGCCAAATCCTCTGGCTGCTCTTGCCAAATATGGCTCTGGTTGTACAGAGAGGGTCAGACTTGAAAACTGAACTCCGAAAATCTGTACTGCGAAAGGTTTTATTTCGACAATATGCAACTGCGACACTTCATTGCGACAATAGGCTACGTCGAAATACCTGAGCTCCGACAGTACTTTATTACGACATGCCTGTTCTTAGACAAAAAATATATATTTAGAAAAATTAATTTCACCCATATTATTTATATGGGCAAATCTATTGGGAGCAGCAGTGGATAACTATACTTAGGTAAGCTGTTACAAAAGTGTATTAATTCTTCTATTTGCGGCGAAGAACAGGACAATCTATATCTTCACGTAGATAAGATAAAATTGATTTATTGCACCAACTAAGTATAACAATAAATTAAAAGCACATTTAAAACGTAGTATGTACAAAGGCGCGGTATCTTCCAGCCAACTTTTGGGTAAAGAAGATTTTTGGGTAAAGAAGAGTATATAAGTATACAATTTAATAATAAGAGTACTTGCGATAACGTATAAACGAAAAACAAAGTAATATAAAATGCACTTATGTAGGTACCAATTTTATAATTATATAAAATTGGTACATACGAACATTAAGGAAAGTAAATAAAAAGTAGCCAGTGGATGTCTTAAGAGGCAACTAAAGAGCTAAGCATTAATAATTATTGCTACAACTGCATTCCCAAGGAAGATTTACATCTGGCAGCAGGCGGTTACTAAATCTTTCACACTAATGTATCCCCAAGGAACGTCGAAATTAGGCAGGCAAATCGTTTAAATGTGGAACTTCTTATCCACTTCGCCAAGGTGAGAATTAAATATAAATAATATTAAATAAATATATAGGGACAAACTGCACTGATTGAGCTAGCCCCAAAGTAAGTTCGAGACTTGTGTTACATACATACATACATACTATCACGTCTTTATCCCTAATGGGGCAGACAGAACATTTCGAGACTTGTGTTATGGGATACTAACTCAACGATACTATATTTTATAACAAATACATATATAGATACACATCCAAGACCCAGGACAATTTGAAAAAGGCCATTTTCCAACTTGCCCTGACCGGGGATCGAACCCGGGACCTCTGGGTGGCGGACTAGTGTGTTGACCACTACGCCACGGAGGACGTCAAAATATAGTTATTACAAGTTCTTTTTGGACAAATTAAAGTTGTAAAGCGCGCCCCGGGATCCAAAGATCGGCTGCTAAGGATGCCACTAGGAAAGCGTTAAGAAAGGAGTGCATTAATTCCTCACCATCATCACTTTATGGAGCGCGCAAACTAGGACCACGAACTTGAAAATAGGGTTAAAAGGCAGGAATATCAAATTAATCCACTCTATCTTGGCCTCGTCGTACAAAGTGTTATCTTCATGTTCGTCTTCTTCTTTTTTACTAGTGGTGCTACTCATGGTGCCACTCATGGTGCCACTCATGGTACCACTCATGGTACCACTTGCGTTACCCAACATTTTGATGTTAAACTTGTATTCAAATTAAAAAAATGTTTTTGTTACTTTAACAATTTTTGAAGTAAAAATTTCAGATTAAAAACCGTACTTTTTGAGGTGATATATAGAAAATTTTCCTATTACCACCTACTCCATTTTCATTTTGAAGCTAAGAGAACAAAGCGAATTGAAATATGTAGGTATTTAAATTTGACAATTTTACAGAATATTTTATTTTTTGTCTTACATTATGGTTTTATTTTTAGGTTAACCTTAGAGTATTTAGACTTTTTTTGCACATAACAAATATTTTAAATCGTTGGGTTTCCTACTTCTTTATATTATTCAAGACAAAAAAAAAAAACGATTTTAATATCAGTATCAGTCGACATGACTATTTTTCTTCTTAAAGCCAAATTTCGCTTTAAAGCTATTTTCGTTTTAAAACCAAATTACACAAACGATTTTTTGTAAAAATGTCTGGGCCCACCCTTAAATTATGATGAAAAAAAAAGTACTTAAGATTTAATTTTCTGGGTACACGTAGCGGCACGAAACTCTAGCGCTGACCTTGGCTGCGCAGAAGTCAAAAAGTAATGCTGTACCCGTGCGCAGTATCCCCTCTACACTCCACTCAGCGCTAAACTTACGTGCCGCTACTTGTAACATACATGACAGAGAGCTTCACTCGACCAATAATCTTATCCTGGAGATACCAAATATCGGACTGGACGTCTTGCGGAAGCCGGCAAGTTACGTGGGAAACAAATGTATAGCCATGCCGCCTCCGCCGGGGCCCGGCAAGCGTGGTAGACCCAAGAAGTGCTGGCTTGACGTCGTCAAGGATGATATGCGTGCTAATCGTCTTACAACCAAGGATGCTCAAGACCGTGCGAAGTGGAAAAGAAAAAGTCGGAAAGCGGACCCCGGGCTTCTCAGCATTCAAACTGAGGATGCAACTGGGAAAACGCTCAGATGAGAGAGAGAGAGAGAGAGAGACCAAATATCGGACTGGGTTTTCCCGACATTCTTTCACTGCTACAGCCGTACAGCTCTGAAATGCCCTCCCAGTAGATATTCGCAATTATAGGTAGTATTAGTAGGATATTTAGATTTTTATTTAGAACTTTGTATGTATATTCTCATATAGCCTGTATTTGTATGTAGTATTTTTTACTGTGGTTTGTACTAATATTGGTAATATGTTGAAATTTTTCGTCAAAACAAACATTTTCATGCTTTTTTGAAGTCAAATATAGTGCTCTTAATATCAGTTTTTCTGCATTAGTAAATCTAAAATCGTGTTAAAAATAATCAATGAAAATTGACACTATTTTGTGACGCTTTATTTTATGAACAGTATACACCGATTACTTGACCCAGTCAATGTACCCAATTATTCAAAAAAAATGCTCAAAATGCTCAAAATGCTCATTTATTCATATAAAATACACGTCAATTTGTTACAAACACTTGTCATACATATGGTCATGCACTTCAAAATTAAAAATCAAATACATAAACCATCGACGTAAGTTAATACCTACAATCTCAGTCGTCAGTACTGTACAGGTAGGTATGCAAACAAATAATAAATAATCATTACGTAAAATTATTAAAAAATATTAATTCAGAAATACGGAATTTATGATAATAATAAAAAAATTAAATAAAAGTTAAACTAATTAAATCAATTTACTGTCCATGAATTCCCCAACTGTATAGAATGCTTTTTCTGCTAGCCACCGCTTTAGCCGGGTTTTGTAGGATGCTAGGCTGGGCGCGAGGGTAATTTCTTTAGGCAGTCTGTTATAGACCGCTGGGCCCATCATGTGGGTCAGTTTGGCAGACTTTGCAAGTTTGCGCGGCAGTGTTACGAACCTATTTTTATGACGCGTGTTATAAGAATGCACATCACTCTGTTTGAGGTATTGTTCCAAATTAGTTCTGACAAAAACCGCTACTTGGTAGATAATTATAGATGGTAATGTTAGGACTTTGAGTTCCTTGAAAAGGGGCCTTGCAGATATGCTTTGTGATGTTTCGTGTGCCAAAGTTCTCACCGCACGCTTCTGCAACCGAAATGCCCTCTCCCACTCAGCCCCTCGGCCCCACAGCTCGGCTCCGTACTGGAGTATCGAATGTACTGTGGCGAAGTAGCAAGCGCGGGTTGCCTCTTTCGAGACAACTCGGGCCACCCGTCGGAGCGCGAAGCAAGCATTGCCAAGTTTGGCACAAACATTACTAATATGGTTCTCCCATGTGAGCCCCTTATCGATTGAGAACCCAAGCAAGGTGGTTTCAGTCACACTTTCTGTATGAGTTCCATTCACAACAACTCTCAACGGTCTTGTAGTACGTCCGGATAAGTTGAAGTGAATGAAATGGGTCTTACTTGAGTTTAGGGCAAGGCCATTTATGCTAAACCACTCCGTAAGCCTGTTTGCGACGACATTTAATTTTATTTCAAGCTGGTCGACAGTGGGTGCAGTTACAATAGCAGCGACATCATCAGCATACATCAGGATGTCAGCCCCAGTTACCGAATCCGGTAGGTCGTTTAGAAGTATGGAGAACAGTATGTTCGATACTGATGACCCCTGAGCTACCCCCATCGATGACGTGAGTGGATCAGACTGGTTCTTGCCGTCGCCACCACCATCCACTACCTGTCGTCTTCCTCTCATAAGGTCATTTAGTAAGGTGAGTGTTTTTCCATTGATCCCATAGTGTTTCAGTTTAGTGTCACATAGGCATGTACGTAGGTTTGCAGTATGTTATAATCAGAGATCGGATAATCCAGTGCATATTTACCTAAAGTTGAGATGTTGGCTAATATGGAAAGCACTATTTTATCGAAAAAAATATCCACGATCCCGGGAACCTTTTCCCTACATCTTAAATACACACATTGGGAATACACAATTTTAAAATCCCGGGATTTTATTTTTTTATAAAAATGTTCTAAGAAGCCGCTTTCATAGTTCGTTAGCCAAAAATTTACTTTAGGTGAATATGCACTGGAATATCCGATCTCTGGTTATAATGATAAGTAAGCGTACTTCGTTTTTAATATTAGAGATTCTGCACATATTTCCGAAATGTTCGCATGTCTACACCACGTGCAGGCAGACTGGTAGAAAATGCCTACGACTTTAAGTCCGCCGATTACAATAGGGATAACGACAGGGTCCGAAAAGTATGATTGTAATTAGTATGTCTTTTAGATTATCCAAAAATATGGACCCGTATTTTTAAGTTTACCAAAAAACTCAAAATTCACAATCATACGGAGCGTCAAAGTTTCGGAGACGTTCCTTGCGACGTCACACATACGTAAAAATCGTGCTTGAGTGTGACGTCAGGCGAAATTTCAATGCGCTGTATCTTTGTAATTTTTGGTTTCTCAAAGAAAAGAAAAAATACATGTAAAATATTTTTTAATAATCTAACCGATAGACAAAAATTTTTTTCAACACATTCACTGGGAAAGTGCTATTTACCACACTGATTTCACTTATGTAATGTCATTAATTACGCACACATTCGATATCGTGCGGTAAATTACTTACCGCACTAGTGCGGTAGAGTGTTTTTTTATATGTTTTAGGAATAAGATTCTATAAATCCAAAACATTAAAATTATTTTTGAAACATAAAATCTCTGCATGCAGCCAGCCTAGACTCATACCGAAACCTTGTTTTACTCAAATTATTCAATTTTATATCCCTGTATGTAAGTAAAATTCTTGTAATTATAATAAAGAATTTATAATTCTGCCCTGTTTGAAAAAAAAACATTTTTTTAAAATAATCGTTTGGCTGTTGGTAGATTGATTTATGTGTCTCTCGTATCACTACAGATTCGCGCATGCGCGAAATGCGCCTAGACAAAGAAAAACTAAGCGCTATCTTTAAAATTTTCTTTAGCGAGATTTAAAATTGTTTTATTATTGAACTTCTTTTTTCCTCACTAATGCGTTGAAAAACGTAGTATGGCACACATGTGGTATTATTCATTACAAGTCTCGGCTCCATAGACAAACGCGCGGGCTTCGCCCGCTAGTTTGTCAACCCGCCTCGACTGTTGTAATGAACAATTTAACATATTTTTATCATAAACTACAGCACAAGCGCGCGCGTAGCTCTTCCGTGTTTTGATCAGAGAGACTCGCCTCTCCTCTGCCCCTCCTCCGCCCCTTTGTATTCGCGTTTCATCATCATTATCATCATCAGGTCTTTTGTCTCCACTGCAGGAGCAACCTTGGCCCAAGCAGCCAGAGGACTTGCCCTAGACTCTCCTCGCTGGCCAGATGGGTTGGAGAGGTCGCTCACTGATGTTTATAAGAATCATTGTTCAGCTTGTATTTCCTAAGTCGCCTTCTACGACAACATTGGCATCTACGGTGCTGAAAACGAAACGCGCCTCGTCTGCACGTTTAAAATACGCCGTGTGCTTAGGGCCTAAATCTCCAAACTCTTGTAAAATCAAGTCAGGTTTGATGCCCAGTGGATAGTTCCGATTTCCGACTTAACATTGTTATGGTCAGCTCGCGTTAACCGGGACAGTTTCCATGAGCCATGACGTCACTGATTACTGATTTGGTTCGTTCGATGGTAATTCTTTTTAGTTTTAAGTATCTTTCAGGCAACATGCCACATTTTTCGTGTCTAATTGGAAAAATTCAGCATTTGTATTCATCTTAATTCCTGATCACCATCTCAATCTTTATTAAATTTTGTAGACTAGTACATGGGACCAATATTTTTTAAATTTTGATTAAGTATGGGCCAAATTTGTCAAAAGGATGAGACCAATATTTTTTAAATATTAAGTAGGCGTGATCCATATTTGTCAAGGAGTTGCCGAGATAAAAGGCTATAAAGAGTTTACATTTCAGATGGAAGTAGATATAATATGTTTCGTTTTTAGCTGCAGTTTTTTTACAAATCCATCCAACTAATATTATTAAATGAAGAAAAAAATAACTAATAATGTGAAAAAAAAAAAAACCTATCCTATCCTATCCTACTAATATCCTATTCTACTAATCCTACTAATATGGTAAATGCAAAAGTGAGTTTGTAGGTATATTTGTTTGTTTGTTTGTTACCACTTCACGCTTCAGCCAGTGAACCTACTTACGAAATTTGATATGGATATAGTTTGATACCCAGGGAACGACATAGGATAGTTTTTACCACAAAATTCCCACGGGGAGCGAAGCCTACAGGCACAGCTAGTTCACTATAAGTCTAAAATCCACTTAAAATCAGGTCAGGTTTGATGTCCGCCCTGTGCCCGATCCTGAATCCCGATTTTCGCGTTAACCGTGTTAAATTCAGCTGGCGTCATAGTTCAGTTAGGGTGTCGCGTCCATAACGTCACTGATTAAGTCAATTTCAATTTTCTATGTCACAATACTTCGAAAATAAGTTAATAACCCGTAAAAACTTCGACTAAATAAGGATGTGGAATGGGTCCAAAAAATACCTACACGCATTCACGTTTTCAAATCTTGAATAAGGCTTACTACACGCGAACACCTCGTACAAATTAAAGTGTTCACGTAAATATTTGTTCTCAGTCACCGGATGTTCCCGTTAGAGCACGAAAATTGTACATAAACCCTTCTTATCTTTACTTCCGTTTTGTTTTCCAATGAAAATATGTCTTATGCCTTCGGAGGAAGGTCGTAGATTAAGTAATTTGTGGCCTTGAGTTGTGATAATGCTTGTTTATGGAAATTTATAGAAAAAAACGCTTGGAACTGTCATCGTTTAATAAACCTTTGGCACTATAAAGCAGCACTTGCGTGCTGCTTTAGACTGGTGTTATTTTTAGTGACAAAGAATAAGTTTTTTCGAAAAAAAATCCTTTTTTGTACAAGCTTTTATTGTGAGGCCAAAGTACTTACTAAGACAAATGAAGTAGTTCAAACTCGATGAAGTTGCGTCGTTTTATCACTGAGTTCCATCGACCACCTTTTGTCTTCTTTTTTTTTCCTTTCTTAACGTTCCTGATTACTAAAATAATTAAGTACGCTAATAATATTACAATCTAGCCTAAACTCAGGCTAATAAGTAATTTAACATTGACCTAGTTTTATACGTTATTGTCTGAATGTGTACATTGGCACTTTTCTTACTGTCTCTATTAAGGGGAAGGCACTTTGTTCTTGTGTCTCTGCTAGCACATCACTGCACTATAATATCAATGTATTTTTTTTTGTCTTCTTGATCAAACATTATATGGCATTGTGTACCATAAAGTGCTCGTCAAGACAAATCAAACCAGTCCTACACAATGAGGTGATGTGGTTTTATAACTAAGTTCCGTAGAATATTACCCGGCTTCATCAGAACAGCGCATTGATTTCATAATAATGTATTGTGATCCGACTTACACAAGTATACAACATTTCAGATAAATTGTTTAACGAAAACTGGTTGAAAATTGAGTTGCAAGATTTCTTCTAAACAAACATTCATATACCTAATACATACATGATACATTGCAAGTTAAATAAAAGCTTGTAAAAATAAGTTTATTTATTTAAATAAAAGAAGAAACTGACTAGCTGACTGACTAATCAATCAACGCACAGCCGAAACTGCTGGGGCTAGACGCATAAAATATTGCACAATTAATCCTCAAACTACGTAAGTGTGCACTAACAAGGGATTTTTCAAAACTCATCCCCTAAGCGGTTGAAATGAGGGTTGAAACTTTTTATGAAACTTGGTGAATTTTGAAGTTAAAGATGCTTCATTTAGTATAATACTGAATTCTAATTCTTGAATCATTCGTTGTTAAAATCTCGCTTTACATCTAAATCAGCCTAAATCCCTTCAAAATGATGGGTGTCTTAAAGAAACTCTGAACTCATCGAGAATTGATAATGAGATCGCGGATAAGGCGACAACTCGACTTAAGGTAATTTAAGACGAAACTTTTCCGCGACTGCTGGGTGAAAGTTTGTTCTGCTTGTACTTTTTACCTATTTCAAAAACAAATCCAACTAATATTATAAATGCGAAAGTGAGTTTGTATATTTGTTTCTCACCACTTTACGCTTCAAACACTGAACCTATTTAGATGAAATTTGATATGGATATAGTTTGATACTCAGAAAAGGACATAGGACAGTTTTTATCCCGAAATTCCTACGGAGAGCAAAGCCCACGGGCACAGCTAGAATTATATAATTTTAGAACATAAAACCGACTTCAACAGTAAACTACACAACTAATTTTGATAAAATTTCTTATAAAATTTTTGAGGTTGCTCAACGCGCTGTAGAGAGGGCTATGCTCATTGTGCGGCTATGGGTATATGTGATCGAATAAGAAAAGATGACATTTGTGGAAGAACGTTATTGACATAGTTCAGTGGATTAGCTCGTTGCAGTGTAGTAGCAAAACCTGACGATGGCTAATGAGGCAAAAAGTTCTCGAATAGCGACCAAGTACTGGCAAGCGAGGCGTAGGGCACCTACGCACAAGGTGATCAGACAACCTGACCAAGGTCGATGGAAAGCGGTGACCGCTCTAGATCGGTCTTATTATAAATGCTTAGGAGAGGCCCATACCCAGCGGCGGACGGGAAATGTATAATTATGATGAATAAAAGTAACTGGTTATACGACTTGTTCAAAAATAAGTAATTCGGTACAGTCCATAAAATAAAACGTCACAAAAAAGTGTCATTTTTCATTGACCATTCCATTTTCTACATGATTTTAGATTTATTAATGCATAAAATTGATATTAAAAGCGCTATTTGACTTTTAAATAAGCGGCCAAGTGCGAGTTGGACTCGCCCATGAAGGGTTCCGTAGTAGCAAATAACAATATAAAAGTCTTGTAGCATGTTTTTTTAATTTTTATATTTAAGTTGTTTGAATGAAAGGTAAATTGCCGTTTACGATTTATGACGTATTAAAAAAAAACTTCGCTGGTAGTTTTCATAGTAATGAACAACATATATTTTATTTATTTTTATCATTCTCTTATTTTAGAAGTTACGGGGGGGGGGGGGGGACACACTTTTCTCCACTTTGGAAGTGTCTCTCGCGCAAAGTATTCAGTTTAGAAAAAAATGCTATTAGAAACCTCAATATCATTTTTGAAGACCTATCCATAGATACCCCACACGTATGGGTTTGATGAAAAATATTTTTTTTAATTTCAGTTCTAAGTATGGGGACCCCCAAAATTTACTGTTTTTTTTTCTATTTTTGTGTCAAAACCTTAATGCGGTTCACATAATACATCTACTTACCAAGTTTCAACAGTATAGGTCTTATAGTTTCGGAAAAAAGTGGCTGTGACATACGGACGGACAGACAGACAGACAGACATGACGAATCTATAAGGGTTCCGTTTTTGCCATTTGGCTACGGAACCCTAAAAAGTATGACGTCACGCTTTCGTATTTTATACAAATCCCATTGAATATGTTGTTTTGACGTTTAGAAAACAGTGTCTGATCTGAGTCTTTGTCTAGTGAATTATATAGATTAGATAGTAACTAGAATTCAAAAGAACGAAAACAGAAAAATGCGGGAACGCGGCAAGATGGAACATAAATACTTCAATAATTAATCCAGCCTCCTTCAATCTGCATGTAGCCACCCCAAAAATGTATTTGTTTTTCTTTATTTCTGTATTGTATGGAGAAAATAATCTACTTTTTTTTAAATACTTAAGTACCAATAGGAACCTACCACAACTGTGGCCGACGAAGAAATTGTTTAAACTTCAGCCGTTATCCCTCGTGATATTTTCGCAGTACATTCGTTATCCTATTCATTATTTAATTAATTACATTTTCTTCGTCGCTATTTGGTTTCATGTCTTTATTTGATTTTGACGACCGCGTACTGACAAGCGAAGTGTACTGCACTCACCTACTAAGTAATCAGAAAACCTGACCAAGATCGCTGGAATGCGCTGGCTGCTTAAGATCCATCATTTTGGAAATGATTTGGAAGGGGCCTTGGTCCGACAATGGACGTTATACAGCTTAATTGATGATGAATGATGATAATTATATAAATAATCACAAGAGTGGAAAAGAACGAAAGCAGAAAAATCCGGAAACGCGGCAAGATGAAGCACTAATACCAAAGTACCAATAGGAACCAACCACAACTGTGGCCTACGAAGAAATTGTTTAAACTTCAGCCATTATCCCTTGTGATATTTTCGCAGTACATTCGTTATATTCATTATTTATTTTAATTACATTTTCTCCGTCTATATTTGTTTTTATGTCTTCATTTGTTTCATGTCGACCGCGTACTGGCAAGCGAAGCGTAGGGCACCCACCTACAAGGTGGTCAGATGACCAGGGTCTATTTTTATTTCTTAAGGTACAATCACAAATATCAGAATGTGCCTGATATATAGTACTTACTTATTTCTATAATCAATATAATTCCGAGATTCTACAACAGATTGTACACGACATTACAGAGAATATACATGCAAGCAAACAATTCAAACAGAACAATAAGGAAAAAAAGTCAAAGATTAACTACACAATTCTATACTACAGAGTTTTTAAATTATGATAAACTATTAGCAAATAAATCTAGTTGGACATTAGTACTAATTTTATTGTATAATTCACAAATTCTTATCATAGGATTATTATGACCGACATTGTTCCTGGCAGAAGGCACGCTGAACAGCTGCGGAACCCTTGAAAGCACTGGGCACTGGCATTGGTCTTGATAGGTCATTTTGGAAATCTTTGGGCGAGGCATATGTCCAGCATTGGACGTTATGCGGCTGAAATGATGATGATAATGACTTGATTAAATATTGTTGCTGTTATTAAATTTCTAATTAGACAGCGTATTAAACAGGCCGAGTGGTGACGGCGGGGTGGTTTACCTTCAGTTACAAATCGTAGCTGATCGTGACGTCACGCGTAATATAAATGTGCTGTATCTTCGTCATTACTTGCTAATCAGAGAAATTTACAATTTTTTTTTATATCTGGCTAGGCTGACTGGTAGAGAATGCATTAGCATTAAGTCCACCTTTTGTACCAATATGGTCAATAAAGATTGAATAAATAAATATATCAGGGCCCCTTTTGGTACGCCTTTGCTAAATGTTTCCCGCAAGTAGATCTCTTGGGATGACCAGAATATAATAAATGTTTAGCTTGGACAATAATAAGAGAAAAGATTGTGAAAGTTTGATGACCTTTAAACAATACTCTTAGTATAAACATGTTGGTTTTCTTACCCAATGGGAACATGCTCGTAATCATGAACATTACTTTTTATAGTTTTGTATCGAGGTATATGATAATGAGAATTCTACTTTCTGTGCGAAAATGCTGATATAGGTCTACTAACAAGATTGCTATACTCCATTTGGTTAGGTATTTAAATAAATGTAAACAATCTTGACATGTCTTTTTATTGAAATATACACTTTATAAATCAATAATTTTGCTAATTAAAAAGTAATTATGTTATAAATTACATAATTACTTTGTAATTTGCAAAGGTATTGATTTATAAAGTGTACATTTCAATAAAAATACATGTTAAGATTGTTTACATTTATTTAAATACCTAACCAAATGGAGTTTAGGCAAATTAAAAAAGCCTCTACTTTCAAAGGTTAATCCACAATAACTTTAAATGGCTAAACCGACTTTTATCAAACGTAGCTAAGAACCACCGCAAGGGATCACGAAAACACCGCCTTAAAATCGGTCCATCCGTTTGAAAGCTACGTTGCCACAGACAGACAGACAGACATTGCGTCAAACTTATAAAACCCCTCCTTTTGTCAGTGGTTACAAAACTAATACCCGAGCACGGATTTTTTTTCCCCAAAATTATAAAAAACTATGAATTAATTATTCAATTAATTGGATAACCAATTAATTCAAGTTTGACAGTCATTTATGGTAATAATGTACTTATATATTTTTGGAATGTACTACCTTTAATTTGATATCCCACTCACCCACTCGATATAGAAAAAAAATACTGGCTCTTTTGTGAATATATATAACATTACAATATAATATCCATATAATATAATTTTAATACATGTTTAATTAAAAACTAGCAAAACAGCTTCTTTATTCTTTTTGAACAAAAAATTTTCATATTTGGCTTTTATATTGCAAAGCTACCCTTTGTTTAAAATGAACTTTTTACAACACTGGTTCAAATAACACCGAGAGAGGGGGTAAAAATCCCTGTGATCTTTTCTATAATCCCGAAGACACAAATTGCCTCCGATGGATAAAATAAAATACCGCTCACCTCATCTTATTAATTTTCTATTCAAAGCGATCAAAATATTCAACAAACATAAAAATTTAAAAAGAAGACCTATATTTATTGGTATTCTTTTTTTATTAATAAAAAGGAAAATAATGATAACCTGAACTTTTAGGTAATAATTATCATACATACATACATAATATCATGCCTGTAGGTGTAGGTAGAGACTTAGAACCTCCACTTGCTACGATCCTGACAAACCTCTTTTGCTTTATCTAAACTCGTCAATCTTTTCATACATGCCCTTCGGGTACTTTTTACCTCTCCTTTTTTTAGAACGCCTGCAATTTGGTCGCAGAATGTTCGCCGACTTGCCTTCTATTCCTTTCACATTAAATTATTATCATCATCAAAATTTAAGAAAAAAGAAATCCTACTCACGCTGACTTTTTATTGGTTTTGGAAAAAAAATTGTCTTCTAGTAAATAAATTCCTCTATCTATATACTTTTCTGTTTCATATGTCATAAGATAAAAAAGTTGGTAAATGATTTTCGATCGAGACCACGTAGTTACGCCGCCACAGCTGCGTAATGTCGATGATCCCGGCCGGCCGGCGGGCGGTGTATGGCGGCGGTACTACTAATTGACCTCACAATTTTACTTTCGAGTTTTAGTCAACATTTTTTTGTTTCTGAATTTTTATTTTGACTAGCTAATTGTGTCTTACTAATGATGCCAATGAAGTGGCCTTTGGCTCCAAAACCAATAGAAATCACCGTGTATATATAGGTACTGTAATTCGATACATTGATAACATGTTTTTTAGCGCTAATATTATGTTAAAGATAACTGTTACGATAAATTCGTAATACCTCTTTATAAGTTATGAGGGGTTATTATATTTTTTAGGGTTCCGTAGCCAAATGGCAAAAACGGAACCCTTATAGATTCGTCATGTCTGTCTGTCTGTGTGTCTGTCCGTCCGTATGTCACAGCCACTTATTTCGGAAACTGTAAGAACTATACTGTTGAAACTTGGTAAATAAATGTATTATGTAAACCGCATTAAGATTTTCACATAAAAATAGAAAAAAAAGCATAATTTTTAGGGGGTTCCCCATACTTAAAACTGAAATTCAAAAATTTATTTTTCATCGAACCTATACGTGTTGGGTATCTATGGATAGGTCTTCAAAAATGATATTGTGATTTCTAATATCGTTTTTTTCTAAACTGCATAGTTTGCGCGGAAGACACGTACAAAGTAGAAAAATGTGTGTGTGTGTGTGTGTGTGTGTCCCAGTTACTTCTAAAATGAGAGAATGATAAAACTAAAAAAAATATATGATGTTCATTACCATGCAAACTACCAGCGAAAATTGGTTTGAACGGGATCTAGTCAGTAGTTATTTTTTAAATACACGTCATAAATCATAAACCGCAAATTACCTTTCATTCAATCAACTCAAACAGAAAAATAAAATAAAAAACACACTACAAGTCTTATGTTACATGCTGCTGCGGAACCCTTCATGGGCGAGTCCGACTCGCACTTGGCTGCTTTTATTGAAAGCAAACGGCTGAGCATATTGCAGTTTACATATTTGTTAAAACTAACTTGAACATTTATGACTAAGATGATGATAATGATTGCCAAATTTAGGATGATAATTATTGCCTGGACTAACAGGGAAAGTGTTTTCGTCAAGTTTTCTTGCGGTGGCTCTTAGCTTCATATCTTTGATAAAAACCAAATCAGCCGTTCAAGTTATTGGGAGTGAACGCTTGAAAGTTTGCCCGGCAAATAAACTTATGTTTTACTTTGTGTTAATAAACTTTGTGTAATAGTGTTGTTTTTTGACCTTATAACGATAACTGTTTTAAATATAGGTTGTCTTGGAGGTTGCCTCTGTTTGTTACGTACAAAGTTTTGCACGTCATCAAAAAAAAATATCCAAGACGAGTACAATAAAGATGGATATCACCTTAAGCTCTGCTAAAAGATATTTACGTGAGAACGCAATTCAATTCAAATCATTTATTGCTTTTCACGTTGTACATATATTTTTTATTTACTAGTTATTACACTTTGCTACATAGTCACTTCTTAAATTAATAGGTACAACATGAACCCTGAAATATTGCAATAGAAAAAAAATGGAACGACACGAGGTTTTATTTTTAGTTAGTTTTTATCAATTCTAAAAATAGTAAGTAATTAACCAAATAAAGATCTAATTGTTTAGTAGTTTTTTAGATAGATAATGTCAGTTAGTTTTTATATTTACACAGTTAGTTTGTTTTGTCAGTTAGTTTTGTTTTAGAGCCGTTTTCGAGATCACAGAAATTTATAAATATATAAATAAATATACACGAATTTCTCGTTTAAAGGTATAAGATAAGATAACTCAACGTTTGAATATGAATTTTAGGTTGATTATCTGTCAAGAACAGAATAACTATTGATGTACCTAGCCTTTGAGTATTTGAGCTTTATTGGCTCTCTTGTAAAAATTAACTCAATATTTTTCTAATTTTCTGTATATTATTAACCGTGCTAGGTAGACAGTGTGATGATAAATCGTGCACGAAGTGTTCCGTCTCTTTGCGCGTGAGTTCGACTTGCACTTGGCTAGTTATTTACCTATGTATGTTCTCTGAATATTAAAAGATGCCTGAACCGATTTGAACTTTTTTTTGAAAAACTTCTCAGGTGTAATTTGGGGTAAACAGGGTTTTAATTTTGAAAAATTATTAAAATGAAAGTAAAGAACGACGCGAAAACTAAATTGAAGAAAGAACTTTTCAAAAAATGCTTCCCAGAGGGCTTCGAACCAATAACCTCCGTATCACTGGATCACAGGGGCAGTCATATAATAATCATCATCATCAGGTCTTTTTGTCTCCACTGCAGGACACGACCTTCTCTGTTCTACTAGAACCATACTTGGCAGAGCAGCCAAAGGACTTGGCCTACACTCTCCTCGCTGGCCAGACGCCGATTCCAATTTATTATATTTAATTTTGGCCTCAAAGTTGTTTCAGTAGTTGTATGACTTTCTGCTTTATGTTACTTGTTTATGTGATGTTTTGCTTGAATGGACCTCTTTTTATTTAGATTGATAATTGTTACCAACGTAATGACATGTAATGCCTGTTTGGAATTGTGTTAACAGATCTTTTTTTGGACAAATTACACTGATTGAGCTAGCCCCAAAGAGACTTGTGTTGTGGGATACTAACTCTACTAACTCAACGTTACTATATTTTATAACAAATACATAATATATAGATAAACATCCAAGGCCCAGGAGAATTTCAAAATGGCCATTTTCCAACTTGCAATGAAAAGGGATCGAACCCAGGACCTGTTGGTGGCGTACTAGCATGGTGACCACGCCAAGGAGCTCGAATAACTCGGCTATCACACTTTTTTATGTATTAAATTCAAATAAGCGTAGTTATAAGTAGGTAAATATACAAAGGTAATGTGGGATTTTATAATAAGTTGGATGTAAAGAAAAGAAAAAGGAAAGTTCACTCTCACCTTATAAAATTCATCATCATCATTCTCTTTGTTTTGCTACTGAATATAATATGAATATATTTTTCAAATAGGTATGTATAAGTATATATTCTGATTTATATTATATGTATTTATGAGGTATTATTTTGTTATGTATATTTTAACTAAGTAATGGTATTTCATGTAGGTATATGTTCAAAGTAATTTCAAATAATATTTTTTGTAGATGTGTTGCTTTTTGCGCCGCCCAAATTTTTTTTATAAGTTTGACTCTAATATCTGTCTATCTGTCTGTGGCATCGTAGTTTTTAAGTAAGAAGTGTTAAAATAGAAAATTTAAAAATACAGATTTTTATTCAAATCTCCTTACCATACGTCGAGTGTGAAATTCCCAAGTCATCAATTGCAGTATCGAGTTGCATACATTTATCTACGGTGGATGGACCCTACCTAACTTCATAACAACACTTTACTACTCAGTTGTTCTATCTTAAACTAGTTGCCAGTTTATAGTTTGGTCTAACTGGAAATGTAGCTTTGGGAATCTTCTATTATGTCTAGAGCTCATGTCATTTAGATTGATTAAATTTTTCAATTTTAATTTGATAAGACAACTAAAAACAAAATCTAATCCCTAACGTAGGTACATAATTCGTACGACATAAACAAATAGGTTATCGAAAGAATATCGTTTCTTTCAGGCAGGTAGACTAAGCAAGGAACATTAAATTCGATGGACGGTTCTATTGCGAGCTTAGCGTGAATGATACAGTAATCCCCGAGTAAGGGGGGATGGGGGATGAAAAACGATGAGGAATAAAACCCTAAAGCTATTATACTCTGGTTTTTTAACTTTCAATAATTATTTTACCGTTTATTACATGTTTATTTCCATGTTACATATAAACTTATGCAAACAGAAAACCCGCAAATGTCGGCCCTGTCGTTTAAAAAAGTTTCTGCTAGACTTTGACCTTGATTAAATAACTTTAAAATTAATACGAGTAGATTATTATATTAAAGGAAATAGGTATTATGTCTTTACACACTTGGCTAATAAGTAGCAGATCCAGAAAACTAATGCAATACAACAAATATAGTAGATTACAACTCGGAACAAGGCACAGATAAGACAAATAAACGGTCTACTAACAACGTATTGAGCTGAGGTATTGAGGTATCTGTTGGTCTGTCGATAACGCCCGATTGCCCTTTGATTGCTTACAGGGATGGATCTATCGCCTTTTGTTCCGAGAAATGAGATAGTACTTGTATAACCTACATCAATCTATATTATGTGTCTATATACAGGGTGCAATTGAAATCATTAGCATTAATTTAACTTATCAACATACTCACATAAAGGATATTTTGTACGGTAACAACACTACAATTAATGCAGTAATTAAAAAGTATCAAAAAGCAAGAAAAATAACGAAACTATCAAAACACTTCGAGTCTTGCGCGCTCACTGATACCCACGAGCCGCAAGGTCAGCGAACCCGCTACAAAACAGCTGAACGGCGGGCGTGGCCGGCATACAAAAGTAGACTTTAAATTACGTGAATAAGGTTGAAAACCGAGTGGGGACGGGTCGTGTCACACGAACGCTTGAGGATAGTAGGTACGTTGAAGTAGGAACAAGTGTTAGCGTACTACGACGCGACGAAATTGATACTATTACAATTAATTTCTTTTTCATGAATTTAATGACGATTAGTTTTTTTATTTATAAGTGCAGTAATGGTAGGTATCTATCAAAGAGTCTAACGCATGTTTAGAGATTTTCTGTAATATGAAAATGACGACTTCTAATTGAAGTTTTATTAGTCTTAAATTACTTTTTATCATGGGTATAGTAGATACCTAAAATATTGCCAACGAATTCAATTACACCCTGTATATGAAAGAAGAAATTGACTGGCTGACATGCAACGTGGAAAGAACATTCCCATAATAAATCAAACCACGGACAATACTAGATCACTACAGTATAGTGAAATTAAATAACAGTCTAGAAAAAAATAATCCATAAAAAATATTTATTTTATTCTGTTTTCAGTATTTGGTGTTACAGCGGCTACAGAAATACATCATCTTTAAAAATTTCAACTATCTAGCTATCACGGGTCATGAAATACAGCCTGGTGACAGACAGACAGACGAACGGATACTAAAAGTCTTAGAAATAGGGTCGTCCTTTGGGTACGGAACACTAAAAATGACACAAGAGCTCACGGTTCAAATCAAATTTTGGTCGTCAAAATCTACTTTGGAAATATCCTATGCGACGGAGGCCACCGCGAAAACCGCTTGGTCAGAGGCATCCCAAAATTCAAAATTTCCCGAACACCCTTCCTCGCAGAGACAGTGGGACGAGCCGCTTTGCAGACTTGTACAGAGTAATCTCTTACAATCTTCTGACAGCAACTCTGTAGAGCGCGCTCGTCTCATTGCAACTGCTGAGTGGGAGTCTGGCTTGTGGTTGCAGGTTCTGCCTTCCTGGAACATTGGGACTTTCCTGGATGACCACACCTTTCGTTTGGCGACATGCTTACGTTTAGGAGCAAAGACAAACGTTCCACATCTTTGCCCTTGCGGTGACACTGTCGACCAGTTCGGTCACCACGGACTCTCGTGCACGAAGAGCGCCGGCCGAATGGCACGTCATGCTAATTTAAATAATAGTACCTGGGCGACCGAGCTTTGCTCGGTTACATCTCAAACATTAACAATTTTTTTTAAAACTTGTCTAAAAACAATGCGAAATAAAAAATTATATATAAACTTAAACATAAAATAAAATAAAAAGTAAGTCACCGAGTGGGATTCGAACCCGTAACATTTTTTCTAGCGGTCGGTATCCTTAACCACTGAGCTAAAATCAAGGCGGTCGGCGCGACGAAATTAGCGACCATATTCTGCGTGGAAAAAAGAACGCATGAAAACTCGAAAACACGCGTTTTCCCAAACATAAAACTAATCTAGATCGATTATTTACCCCCGAAAACCCCCATATACAAATATTCAGCGAAATCGTTAGAGCCGTTTTCGAGATCACAGAAATTTATAAATATATATATATACATACATACAAGAATTGCTCGTTTAAAGGTATAAGATAGTACACCGCGCTCTTGTCACCATCGGGTTGCCAGCAATTTTAGAACCAAATGGTTTGGCCCGCGATGATGGATGGGATGGTATGACGCTTGTGCCGTGGAGGTTGGGAAAGCCGTTGGTGTGGGACGCTACGTGTGTCGACACTCTGGCGGCCTCCCATCTTCACGGCACAAGCTCTAAGGCTGGCGCAGCTGCAGCCGCTGCGGAAACCCTAAAACGGCGCAAATATGAATGCTTAGGGAATGGCTTCACATTTGAGCCGTTTGGGGTTGAGACTTTAGGTCCGTGGGGACGATCAACTCACAAACTTTTTAAATTTTTTAACAAAAAGTTAGTCGAGGTGTCGGGTGACTAAAGGGCTGGCAATTATTTCGCCCAACGAATAAGCATTGCCATCCAACGTGGCAATGCTGCCAGCCTTTTGGGCACTCTACCGCAGGGCAATGATCTGGAAGACGATTTCTATTTGTAAGGTTTTTCTTTTTTATTATTATTATTTGTTTAGTTTAATTTAGAGTATAATTTAGATTTTAATTTAGTTTTTAATTAAGTTTTTAATTTAGTTGTTTATTTAAATTGTAATAAATAATTAGATTGTTTTAAATAAAGTGGAACATTTTGGTATAAAAAATGGGTATTTGTCTTTGATTTTGTACAGCATATTTCACGTAAGAACAAATAAAAGTAAAAAGGTTTTTTTTCTCAGAAAACAGGAAGATACTCGTACTCTTAATTTCAACTAATATTATAAATGCGAAGTTTTTTTGACGAGACTTTGTTTATTTGTTTGTTATCTCTTCACGCTTTAACCACTTAACCTATTTATATGAAATTTGGTATGGATATAGTTAACGACTCAGAGAAGGACATAGGATAGTTTATATCCCAAAATTCGCATGGGGAGCCAAACCCGCGGGCACAGCTAGTTGGTTATAAATGAAGCAGCAATTAGCATTTTTAATATTATTATAAAGAACATTGGCAACGCGTTGGAGCATCTGACTATTCGAAAGCTGTTAGTCAAATAATGTTCTACATACATACATACATACTATCACGTCTTTATCCCTAATGGGGCAGACAGAGCATTTTGGGTCTTGCGATTCTATGCAGAGCCCGGGGCCGCAAGACCCAAAAGCCAATTTTAGCGTCATGGTGGGCCAGAAGATGGAAAAGCAATCAATACAGTGATGGGTTGCTAGCCGCATCGCCTGTTAATATGATTTGCATTTTTGCCCATTCCCTCGATCGGCTTTTACTATCTGCGTGGGAAGAGAAGCAGCTGGTACATTCTAAGTTTTTTTTATTTCTCCCAGACCAGCATTCTAGTGCCTACGAATAGTATGATTTATGTCTAGAAGCCGCGAACTTTAGGATCCAATCGTAAATTCACAAACTAAGCTAACACGACGAACTACCTGGAGTCGCTCGTTATCGCAGTCGGCACTTCCTGCGCCGGACACAACAACTGCTCTGTCCAGTGCCGAGTTACTCAGTATTCTATTCAAATATAGTTTATGCTTTAGACAAGCTTTGCGCCCTGGCTGCACAATAATACTAATTTAAAAAAAAGTGAAGAAATTTATTTGCCAGGCAAATTGAAAAACTAGCTGTACCCGCGGGCTTTGCTCCCCGTGGGAATTTCGGGATAAAGAGTACTCTTTGTCCTTTCCCGAGTCTTAAACTATATCCATACCAAATTTCATCCAAATCGGTTCAGTAGTTTAAGCGTGAAGAGGTAACAAACAAACAAATATATAAACTCACTTGCAGATGTTCTGAAGAAATGTGATAACCGGAGAGCTTGCATGAAAAGAGTTATGAGTGTTGACGAAGCAAAAGAGGTTTGCACGAATCGAAGCAAGTGGAAATCCATAGTTTCTGCCTACCCCCATGGAAAACAGGCGTGAAAATATGTATGTACGAGTATGTACTTTCGCATTTATTATATTAGTAGGAAGTATGATAGGATTATAGTTAATAAGTTTTCGGACAATTTTAAAGATTAACTTCTGTTTTCGGCTTCACTTGTAGGTAGACTGGTAGAAAAAAAGAAGCCTTACAATTTTTTAAATAAATTTAAATAAATAAATAAACACCATCTAGTGATGTGTGGCGGAATTACATAGTGGTATTAATATCCGTAGCGCCAACTTTTATTTGCCTGGTAAAGGAAATTTTCCGACTATTAAGCGTTTAACTTTTAAACGGCTGAACCGATTTTTATTAAACATACCTAAGAACCACCGCAAGAGAACTTGCTTACATTTTAAAAAAACTCCATTGAATTCAGTCTATTCGTTCGAGACCAAGATGCCATAGACAGATAGTCGGGTCTACGGTTTGAATTCATAAACATTCTCGCTAATGGAAAAATTAACAAAGTATCAAATCACTGCTGTTGTCAATGCCTTGGGTGCAACCGGGAACTCACTTGGATTAGCCAGGTTATCTGTCGCGACATAAATATGAGTTTGTGTAAAACCGTGAAGTTACACTGAAACTTCAAGGTGTAAAACCGATTTTCTATAGAAACTACGCAAATAAATTTCAGTGACGCACAACTGCGAGTTGTGCGTCACTGAAATTCATCATCAACAATTCATCTTATGATTTATCTTATACCTTTAAATGAGCACTTCTTGTATCTTATACCTATAAAAGAGCAATTCTTGTATATTTATTTATATATTTCTGTGATCTCGGAAACGGCTCTAACGATTTCGCTGGAATTTGGTATATGGGTGCTTTCGGGGGTTAACAATCGATTTAGATTAGTCTTATGTTTGGAAAAACGCGTGTTTTCTAGTTTCAATGCGTTTTTCTTTCCACGCAGAATATGGTCGCTAATTTCGCCCTGTCGGCCGATGTCCATCTGGTCCTGCGGGTTAAGACGCGGACGGCAAGAAACGAGCGTTACGGGTTCAAATCCCGCTCGGTGAGTTACTTTTTTTTTTAAATGTTAACGTTTAAATATCATTATTTGTTTATTTTTCATTATTTTTAGACAAGTTTAAAAAAGTTTATGAAGATAAGCACCTAAACACCACCATATTACAATAAATAGTAATAAATAACCGAGCAAAGCTCGATCGCCCAGGTACTATTGCTTATTATTGCTTATAGTGGCAGTGGCCCCTTAGGGTTGGGTTAACTTGGGTTACATTTGGCAGCACAAAACAGCACTTTCGCATCCTTTTCTGTCGCTCAGAACCGTCATTTGCTAGAACGAGAGTAAGCGATGGAACGCTTAAGCACGGCTTATGCTGACAGATGTAGGTCAACCTTCTCGAAGCATTGATCCTGTGGAAAAGAAGTCTTTACTTAAATCGTAAACTTAGAATTATTTGAAACCTTAGCGAAACTCTTTTGTCGAGTTAGACCAAAAAAACAAATATAATGAAATTGTCAAATTTAAATACATATCTTCTTGTACCTAGTTGAATTCTTTTTGTTATCTTCAAAAAGAACACCAAGGATGGAAAAAAATCATAAACTTTGATTTTCATTTGCATTTTGAAAAATAGTTTATTACACGACATCAAAATGTTGGGAAACGCAAGTGGTACCATGAGTGGTACCATGAGTGGCACCATGAGTGGCACCATGAGCAGCACCACTAGTAAAAAAGAAGAAGACGAACAAGAAGATAACACTTTGTACGACGAGGCCAAGATAGAGTGGATCAATTTGATATTCCTGCCTTTTAACCCTATTTTCAAGTCCGTGGTCCTAGTTTGCGCGCTCCATAAAGTGATCATAGTGAGTAATTAATGCTCTTTTCTTAGCTCGTTTTTGGTTTCGTGCTTCACTTTCTTCCCTTTTCTTGTCCAAAGTTAAAAGCTGTCCAGCTCTTTTCAACGTGGCATTTCTCAACAAATTCTTGTTAAATTTTGTGACATTCGATAAATTACGTGTTTTTTGTTAATTTTTGAGCGCAGTAATTATTTATTCATCATCATCATCATCATCAGGTCTTTTTGTCTCCACTGCAGGAGCACGACCATCTCTGTACTACCATAGCCACAGTTAGCTAAAGCAGCTAGAGGAATTGGCCTACACTCTCCTCGCTGGTCAGACGGGTTGGAGAAGTCTCACTGATGTTTATAAGTTTTGTTTAGCTTGTATTTCCTAAGTCGCCTTCTACGACATCCACGGGAGGACTCGGAGTGGCCCTATTCTGCTCTGCCGTAGACAACACGGCTTAATTAGTGACAATGTAGCTACACTTACAAACATTTTATAAGTAAACCTTTAACATGCACTCAGCATTTCTGTCTGTTTGTCTATCCTCAGTTTTACTCAGAGACTTTTAGTACTAGAAAGCAGTAATTTGGCATAAGGTTTGGCATTGGTATGTAAATAAATGAGAGCCGCGACCCATCCACCCACCAGCTTAACCCACCAGTGGGTCCACGGGGAATTTCGGTTTACCCGTGCACCCACTGCATTATAGCGGGGAAATATCGATATTTATAGAAAGTTAAGCTCCCATACATGTTAAGTGGGAATATTTTTATTGACAATAGGGCAGGACCTATTAAATTCAAAATTGTTTTAGCGCCCAGTGTCCCCCCTCCTTCTTTCTTTATCAGATAAGCGGTGATATGTATATGGACTCGTGAAAAAATTCACGGCAATAGTATATAACGAAGTTAAAAGGAAAACTATCAGAGCTATGTAAAGTAAAAGTAAAAAAGCCTTTATTCTACCAAAATAAATAAAATGACATATCTTACATATTTAGTTCCAACTATATACTATACATTTTAGGAAGTCACCTCTGCGGCGTAGGCCTCTCCCAGTTTTTTTCACATTTCTCTATTTCTTGCCTGTCTAAACCAGTTAGAACCGCACTTCTTGAAGACTTCTGACCATCGCGTTCTTGGTCTTGCCAGTTTTTATCTCTTGTCATCCATTCCGTAGCTCTCTTCGTCCATTTCTCGTTCGCTAACCTACACACATGACCGGCCCGTTTCCATTTAAGAATACGAATTCTTTTAGTAATATCTGTAATTTTAGTTCTTTTCCTTTTTATTTTATTGATTAATTTGTAAGCTTACCCGATAACCTAATTCCCAACATTTATTTTTGTCTGGTGTATAGCCAATCTATCTTCGTCTTGTTTCCGAAGAGCCCATGGGAATCGCGAGTTTTTGTACAGCTTACTTTTGATCCTGATGTCTTTGCTTTTGTTTTTCATGATCTCTTTTCAAGCTCCAAATTTATTTCCAGGAAGTGGCAATTCTTCTACTACCTTCTTTTTCATTAATATCCTTGAACGCTATCAATAACCCCAGATAAACGTATTCTTCAACGTTCTCTATCTCGTTGTTATCTACTATTATAAGCGGTCTTTCGTCGTTTGTCAGTAATGTTGTTTTTAAAGAATTTAATACAGTCTTACTTTTTTGCGTTCAGTGACCAATTCATTCAGCATAATTTCTAAATCATTGGGGTTTTCTGTAAATATCACAACATCGTCAGCAAAGCGTAGATGGTTAAGATATTCACCATCTACCATTATTCCTTTGTTTTGCCAGTTAAAATTTCTAAAGACCATCTCTAGCACTGAAGAAAATATCTTTGTAGACAGTGGATCTTCTTGTCTTACTCCTCTATTCTCAAAAAAAACTCTACTCCTTCCGTTTCAAGTTCTATCTTTGCGATGGACTTGGAATAAATGTCTTAGAGCATTTTCATATATTAAGATAGTACGTTCTGCTCATATAATACAGCTTCCCAAATGGATTTCTGCATCAATGAATCAAAATCCTTGTGCAGTCAATAAAAGAAAGAGTGGTTTTTTATACTCTTATGATTTTTCTATTACTTGCGTTACCACCTGAATATGGTCAATCGTAGAAAATCACAAGAGTAAAAAACGCCAATTAGAACTATGTGGGGTTTACAAATTTTATTTGTAAACCTTACATAGCTTTATATATATATATAAATATATTCACCCCACATAGTGTTATATTCAATCAACTAATGACATGTACTCGGGAAATGAAAATTTCATACAAATTCAATAAAATGAGTTTTTAGTCGTGCGTGAAACCGTAACGCGTGAACTCAAAGTCGGCATTTGCAACTACAGAACCCTACGTGGGGTGTAGCTCAATATGCACTATGCCAGATTTCTTTATTTCTTTTTTTTTCAGGGACCTCTGGACGCAGTGTTTGGTCTATCTAGCAATTGTGAAAATGCCATGGATTATAACATGTGTACTCAGATAATTAGATACTTTTATAAGTACGCGGCCAGTATTATATACTTTTTAGACACTTTCCTCCATATTGTCCACAGGTGAGTTTCTTTTTTTTAATGTGCATAGAAATATTATAAAAGATTCATGCAATATATATTTTTTTAAATACATTATTTTAGGCGTTGAGGTCCCGGCAGAGAAGATTCAATTATTTATAAAATTCCGCTCATTCCCTCGATCGGCTTTTGGGATTCGCGCGGGAAGAGAATTCTGGGTTTTTAGGGATCCGTTTTTATTTTCTTACAGACTAGCATGGAAGAAAGTTATAAACTTCAATTTGTGTAGGTACATGTATGATAAAAGTTAAAAATGGTGGGTGGAAATCACACAAAAAACTTGTTTTTTTTTCAGACTATAATTTACTAAAAAGACTGTAATTTGGCATAGGTATATATAGTAATCATACCCACAAAGTGGTGAAATAAATCATTGTTTTTTTTTTTGTGGTAGCTACCATCACCATACATGTAAAGTGGAAGTAATTTTTTTCTGTCTATCTGTATATCCGCGGTTCTACTCTGCGATTATAAATACTTAACTTTAAGTTTTAGTTTTTAGTAAACTTAGCTTTAAGTAAATGATCTGACGTCAACATTTACCTTATAAGAAATCGAAAGGAAAAAAAGTGACAATTATCAAGTGATACAAATATCCAAAGATAAATAAATGAATTTGACTTGACTTGACTAAAAAGCTGTAATTTGGCATGGGTTATTAATCATGCCGACAAAGTGGTGAAATAAAATCAAGTTTTTTTTTTTGTGGCAGCTCCTATACATACTGTAAAGTGTAATTAACCCAGTGGGATATCGTTGTCAAGGTATTTCAAAAATATTACGAGATCGTGTACGTAATTTTTCGTTTTAGTGAACCGTTTCTTAAATAGTTGGTTGGCAAATTTTTGTTAGAGTTAAGTGTCCTCCCCTCTCCCCTCTATCTAATAAACGGTTGGATATTGGGATAAACCTGTGAAAAAATAGTAATCATAGCAGTTCTGCAGTACATAAAAACAAATAAAAAAAAATATATCAGAGCTTTGTAGGGTTGACAAATTAAAAAGTTGTAGGGAAATTAGAAAATGTACTTGAAAAAATTTAAATGAAACATATAAATTCCATAAAAAATTGGGATTTTAGACGTTTATAGTTCCGTAAACTCAAAGTTGGCATTCGCAACTACGGAACCCTACTCTAGGCTGCGCGTGGCCCAACAAGCACTTGGTCGGTTTTTATTAATAATTACTTTTTATTATTGTAGACAAGTTACTGAAAAAGCAGTCAGAAGGGAACACCTACCGAAATCTGCTTTTCTCATCATATTGGACATTTTGGCGATGATTCCATTAAACGACCTGATGGCAGAAGACACATGTTCGGTACATCTATGGCCGAATATTCTCTGTTTTGTTGAATTTTTTGTGTAAGTAATAGCTATTAGACTGTTTTATATAAGCAAATACATATTCTAAGATGTCTTCTTTTTTGTCAAGTATGTTATTAATAGTGGTATCGGATTTTTTGGATAATAATCCGAATCAAATAGCATGAAAATTGAAATAAATGCAAATAAAAGCTCAAAAAACTGGGTATCGTGGAACACTCGCTTAGAACGAAGTTACAAAAATTTAAGCCCCTAAAAATGTCCCCAAAAAATTCCAGCCCCTATAAAAATTGTGACGAAAAGTGTAAGATTTTTCCGTCACGATTGTTTCTGCTTATGTCATTTGCTATATTACTACTAAGTACATATTTTACTTATAAAACATTAGTACAATTTAACAAAGATGACCACAAATTTAAATTATATATTAAAACTAATTAACTAAAATGTAACCGCGTATGTTTGATGATAATACAAATTAGTTACTGCGAAATCTACCGTATATAGTTAGCTTCCACACAAGTACCTATGCTCTTAGTTTTACTTTGTATTGCATATGATTCCTGGTTGAACCGGTAGATAGCGCGAACTATAAACTGACACTTCATTGATGTAAAATATGAATATATAGATCGAGGTTCGGACAGGTGATATTCGGCTGCGTTTTCATTCACTCTTTCCCAACACCCTCAAGGATTTCCGTGGATACAGAAACAGCAGTGTTATAAGAAATTGTACCAAATAAACATTTTTTCTTTCATTCTTTCTTTCAGCATATAATAATATACTACAAAAGTAAAATTCGTACCAACCTAGTTTTCCACGACACTGATTTTTTATTTATTACATAATTTATGTATAGCGATGCTTTACCGATTCTTTTCAGCGTGTACAGGATAGTCCAATACTTCGAGTTACTAAGTACTCATACTTGTTGGAAACAATACGTCGGCTTTACGATCTTTATGTTTACTATCCTCAACGCTGTCACATGCATGGTATTGTTATTCACTTACCACGGTCTTTGTGACCAGTGTGTTACCCAGACAAGGCACAGTGATAAAGTACCAGTTTACTATGATTGGAGAATTTATTATCATATGACGGTGAGTATTATGGAACTCATAATACTACGGGCCTCAACATCAGTATCTAGCTTGCTTTGAAATTTGTTGCATATAATCTGAGTCCTATCATACATCAATACAACTCAAATTCCATTTACCGAAGTCAAAAAGTACTAGTAATCACGTACAGAAGTCTTCCTCGGCAAAGGAACTTAAATAAATATTAACTCAATGACGTTAGCGATATGGTTTAATTCAGCTCGCGTCAGAACTGGACACCTCTTCGTTTAGATACCTAGAAGTGCATTGCAAGCCAATTTTATTTTTATAACTCTATACATACGATTCATGTCACTGAATTTGCCACTTCGGAGTGGTCGCCGCGCGCTTAGTAATAAATGTAGGTATATTTTCGATACCTAAACGGAGAGTGACACAGGCCTGCCGAAGTCCGCATGCACACGCTTCGCCACGCGTTTGTCTCGCTCCCGCCTCGCTCCATCCCGCTCTCAGCCTACACACTTTTTCGCTCGCGCAAGTTTGGCAAGTGT
Source organism: Acrobasis consociella (assembly GCA_963555685.1). Classification (NCBI taxonomy): domain Eukaryota; kingdom Metazoa; phylum Arthropoda; class Insecta; order Lepidoptera; family Pyralidae; genus Acrobasis; species Acrobasis consociella. The sequence continues at coordinate 6,681,589 of OY743118.1, forward strand.
CGTATAATGTTCTTCTTCTTCTTCTTATATTTAAGAGCTGGGCTCTTGTCGGTGGAGTGCTTTCCATGTCTCTCTTCCTTCCGCTAAGTTCTTAACCTCTTTATATGTTTTCACTTTTAATTTTTCTTTTATTTGGTCTATAAATTTCCTTCTGGGTTTTCCTACTCCTCTCTTTCCTTCTATTTTTCCTTCCATTATTGTTTTAAAGAATGCATCGTGGCGTAGTAGATGACCGAACATTTTGCCTCTTCTATTTTCTATAATTTGTATTATTTGTCTTTTCTCTCTCACATCCTCTAATACCTTCTCATTTGTAATTTTTTCAGTCCAACTTATTTTTTTCATTCTCCTCCAGCACCACATTTCAAATGCTTCTAATCTATCTCTATCCTTTTTGGTCATCGTCCACGTTTCACATCCATACAAGGCAGTGCTCCATATAAATGTTTTAATAAATCTTTTACGTAAACTTTCTTTAATACCAGAACAAAATATGTATTTTTTACTCTTAAATGTACTTTTTGCAATAGCAATCCTCTTCTTAATATCTTCTGAGCATCTTGCCTCTTCGTTGATAATAGTTCCTAAATATTTGAAACTCTGAACTTGGTCTATTGTTTTATTATTAAGTTGGATATTTTTAATTACTGGACCTGACTTTGAGACAATTAAGGACTTGGTTTTATTTATGTTTATACTCAATTTATGTTCTTTAAAAATATTATTCATTGCTTCTATTAACTTTTCTAACTGTTGTGAACTGCTTCCAAGGGTTGCTATGTCATCTGCAAATCTTATAAAATGTATCTTTTCTCCATTAATACTAACTCCTCCTAAATCTTGGTCTTTGATTTGAGATATTGCTACTTCTATAAATAGATTGAATATCAGTGGAGAAAGTGGACAACCCTGCCTCACTCCCTGTCGTACTTTAGCCTGTCTTTTTTCATTATTACTTTCTATTATTGTCTCTTGTTCTTTATACAGTTCTTTGATTATTCTCCTGTCTCTATAGTCTATGCCAGCATTCTTAAGCGCCTTCATCATTAGTTTCCAATTTACTTTATCGAACGCTTTCTCTAAATCTATAAACGCAATATGTGTTTCTAAACCAAGTTCCAATCTTCTTTCTATTATAATTCTAAGTGCTAAAACTGCTTCTCGAGTGCCTTTGTTTTTGCGAAAACCATATTGGTCGTTGCCTACTATATTTTCTACTTTAGGTCGGATTCTATTTTGTATTATTTTTATCAATATTTTTGATGCTTGTGTAATTAAACTAATCGTTCTATATTCTTCACATCTTTTCGTATTTGGTTTTTTTGGTATCGTAACGGTTCTACTTATTTTAAAATCATTTGGTATTTTTCCTGTTTTATATATTTCTTGTATTAATTTAAATATCTCGTCTATGAGTGTGTGACATTTAATATATTTAATAAGTTCTATTTGTATTCCATCTACTCCAGCGGCCTTGTTATTTTGTAAACTATTGAGTGCAAATTCAAATTCTTCGCGCATTATTTCAGGCCCTATCTCGTTTTCTTCTACCCTATTTTCATCTTCTATATCCTCATCACACAAACCTTCTCCATCATAAAGTTTTTCTATATATTCAACCCATCTTTCTACTATTTCTCTATCGTCTATTAATATTCTATTGTCTTCATTTAAAATAACTGTACTTTTTGTTTTATGGTTTGTTTTTAAATTTTTTATGATGCTATAAGCAGATAAGCTATGTCTGGTTTTCCTTTATTTAAAAATCTTTCTACGTCGTCGCAGTCTTTTTCAATGGCTTTCTCTCTTTCTTGTCTGCATTTCAGTGTTATTTTATTAGATAATCGTTTGTATTCTTGTATGCTTTTGATATCGTTCTTGTTTCTGAGTGTTCTACGTTCCAACATCAAATCTTGAATTTCGTTATTTAGCCATTTCTTCCGCGGTACTATTTTTCTATTTTGTAAATGCTCTTCTGCACTATCTTTTATAATATCTCTTAATGCGCACCAGTTTTTCTCTACATCTTTACTTTCTTCTGTATTTCTATTCTTTTTGTATAATTCTAATTTATCTCCTACTTTATTACTATATTGCACGCTTTGACTAGAATTTTCTTTTATTTTAGTGAGATCTATTTTCTTTGGTCTATTTATTCTACTTTTTTTACCTATATGCATGTTTATTTTGCTAACTAACAAATTATGATCTGTACTTAAATCTGCTCCTGGATAAGTTTTGCTTATTTTAACGTTTTCCTTAAATTTATTTTGTACTATAATATAATCAATTTGAAATCGGCCTATATCACCAGGCATCTTCCAAGTGTACCGTCTTCTCTTTGGCTGTTTAAACATAGTATTAGTGACTATTAAATCGTTCTCTTTGCAGAATTCTATTATTCTCTTTCCTCTTTCATTTTTCTTCCCCAATCCATATTTACCTATTATATTTTCTACATTACCCTCTCCTACTACTGCATTGAAATCCCCTATTATAATCAAGTTATCTTTCTCTTTTACTAAATCTATTATTGTGTTTAATTGTTCATACATTTCTTCTATTTCTTCATCAGGGTGGGTACCAGTGGGCATGTAGACTTGAATTATATATGTATTAGTTTTCATATCATTTATCTTAATTGCTGTTATTCTTTCGTTTACATGTAAGGTGTTTTCTATAATGTCTTTCGTATAATGTTCACTAGTTACATACTATGTGATTTGAATTACTTTGTGTGATTCCGCCACCAGTTTTTCTATTTATTTATAAAAACTTTATTGTTCCACAATATACAATTGTTTGCAATTGGCGAACTTAACGCTAAAAGTGTTCTCTCCCAGTCAACCATAAGGATAAACAGAAATTTGATAGCGGCGCAAAATTACTTAAATAAAAACAACACATAGATATCTACTAATATACCTACATAGGTACATACCTACACTTATAACATACTTAAACATATAAATATTCAAATACATACATAAACATTAATGATGACGGTGAAACTGAAAGGGGATTCATTATTTTAAAAGAAGAGAGTATACTTTTCAGAGCCGTGAAGCTTGTAAGGTAAAAGAGTTTTCTATAAAGCACGTGCGATGTAGAGGAATAGCGAGAAGACGAGTGTCGGCAGAGCGAAGTTGAGTGTCAGAAAGAAATAGAAATTTGCATTTAAGGTATTGAGGAGAATTTGGATTGGAATTCGCATTTGTCTGCGTTCACGGATAGGAAGCCATTTAAGCTCAGAACGGAAAGATGATATATGATCATATTTGCGAAGGCAGAAAATAAAACGAATACAATTATTAACGAGACGATTTATTTATTTATTTATTTAAAAACTTTATTGAGCCAAAAGCTACAATAGGTGGACTTAATGCTTAAGCATTGTCCTGTCAACAGTTAGGAAAAGAAAACAGACAACAAAGTTGGCGTCTAAATAACAGATAAAATCATAATTACTTATCAATTGATATACATAAATACATACATACATATATACACATGCAGAGCTTCTAAAAGCGGGCGGAACGCCGGTACTGAAAGTCCTTCAGAGGCTCTTTAATTCCGTTCTGCTTGAGGGCGTAACGCCGGAAGCATGGAGCAGGGGCGTGGTGGTCCTGTTCTTCAAAAAGGGAGATAGCACTTTATTGAGGAACTATAGGCCTATCACGCTTCTGAGTCATGTATATAAGTTGTTTTCGAGGGTCATCACGAATCGTCTCGCAAACAGGTTTGATGCCTTCCAGCCTCCCCAACAAGCCGGTTTCCGTAAAAGTTTTAGTACCATGGACCATATTCATACGCTGCGGCAGGTAATAGAGAAGACGAGGGAGTATAACCGGCCGTTATGCTTGGGGTTCGTGGACTATGAAAAAGCCTTCGATTCGATCGAAACATGGGCCGTGCTTCAGTCTCTCCAGCGATGCCGTATTGACATCGGTATATCGAAGTGTTGAAGTGCTTATACTGTAACGCCACTATGTCAGTCCGAGTACAGGAGCAGTGCACGAGGGCAATTCCACTGCATAAAGGTGTTAGACAGGGAGACGTTATATCTCCGAAACTGTTCACCGTTGCACTGGAAGATGCCTTCAAGCTTCTGGAATGGGAAGGATTTGGCATTAACATCAATGGCGAGTATATCACTTACCTTCGATTTGCCGACGATATCGTTGTCATGGCAGAATCGATGGAAGACCTAAGTACTATGCTCGGAGATCTAAATCGAGTTTCCCAACAAGTGGGCCTTAAAATGAACATGGACAAAACGAAAGTAATGTCGAATGTCCATGTTGCGCCCCTACCTGTTTGTGTTGGAAGCTCCACCCTCGAAGTTGTAGACCAGTATATCTACCTGGGTCAATTGATCCAGGCAGGAAGTTCCAGCTTCGAGGAAGAGGTCTTTCGACGAATCCGACTCGGCTGGGCAGCGTTCGGGAAGCTACGCAGTGTCTTCTCGTCAAATATACCTCAGTGTCTTAAGACTAAAGTTTACAACCAATGTGTGTTACCAGTGATGACTTATGGCTCTGAAACATGGTCCCTTACTATGGGTCTCATAAGAAGGCTCAAGGTCGTGCAACGCGCTATGGAAAGGGCTATGCTCGATGTTTCTCTACGTGATCGAATCAGAAATGAGGAAATTCGTAGGAGAACTAAAGTCACTGACATAGCCCAGCGGATTAGCTCGTTGAAATGGCAGTGGGCGGGACACATAGCGCGACGAACCGATGGCCGATGGGGCAAAAAGGTTCTCGAATGGCGACCACGTACTGGCAAGTGAAGCGTAGGACACCCACCCACAAGGTGGTCTGACGACCTAACCAAGGTCGCTGGAAGGCGCTGGATGCAGGCCGCTCTGGATCGGTCATTTTGGAAATCTTTGGGAGAGGCCTATGTCCAGCAGTGGACGCTGTGCGGCTGAAATGATGATATATACACATACAAATATATATATTTACATATAAATATTGAAAATAAATAGTAATAAACGATGAGTTCTGCTAATTCATTATGCTTTCAAAGAGTAAATCATGCACTTTTTTCTTATATACATTTATCAACCATATCAACTGCTTTCTCATTAATAAATAATCGTGTTGGAACTTTTGTAACATTTGGTAAGCAGAACTTTACACATTTAGTTTTTTTTTTTGCATTTGATACTAAATTATTTGCCATAAACCAATCCAAAACTTGCAAAAATATATTATTAATCTCATCAGAGTTGTCAGTTTTCCTGTCTACGTTGAAAGTAAGGGAAGTATCATCAGCAAAAAGTACAGACTTACAATCTTTTGCATTATATGGTAAATCATTGATATAGATCAGGAATAACAAAGGACCCAAGATAGAACCCTGGGGCACACCCGTCACCACGGTTGAACCTTCAGATTTTACAAACTTTTTAAATTCGGCTACTGAAATACGATTAAATTAGTTCAAGAACTTTCACTCAGCTGTCACAAAAGACACCAATTGCGTTCTAACAACACTCCCAAGCATCATAGATGTTTTGTTAAAGTGCAACACCTGCATCTATTGTTGATCGACCCTTAGTAAATCTATACTGATCATCATGAAACGACTATTTTTGTTAAAAAATCTAATAACTAGTTAAAACTTATTTTTTTAATATTTTGCTCAGTGCTGGCAGAATAGAAATGGGACGGTAATTTGTTGGATCATTTTTGTCACCAGTCTTAAATAGAGGAATAACTTTACTTAACTTCATCATATCAGGGAAAGATCCCGCGTCTACACATTTATTAAATATAGAAGCTAAGAAAGGCGCAATTACATCTATAATATTACTTATAACAAATACTGAAATATCCCACAAATCACCAGTTTTTTTTATTATTCAAAGAATTTAAAATATCAATAATATTTCTAGGTGTGACGTATTTGAATATTAACCTATCTTTACATTTAGGTATGAAATTGGTTGTAGCTTTTTTGATTTCCTAGATGAGGACAATAGTGGGGCAGTTGTATTTGTGCAGGAGAATGTTTGTGAAAAAGTTTTCAAAGTATTGGGCAACATATTCATTAGTGTCTAGAACCTTATTGTTAATTTTTAACTTAATTTTATTATCACATTGCTTGTTTTTCACGGTTTGAGTGTTAATAATATTCCAGGTTGTCTTTATTTTATGTTTAGAATGTAGAATAGTTTTCCTGGTGTATAATGATGTCGCGCACAAGCATTCTTTTTTAAAAAGCTTTGAGCAAGTTCTAACGTAAACAATGAAATCAGGTGTTGGTTATAAGCTTTCATAGCTAATAGTTCATATAGCCTATTCCTACTTATATGAATCCCTGTGGTAGCCCATTCGCTAAACTTTTTGTGATTATGTTTCTTTCCCTTTTTAAGTGGGAAATTATTATTAAATTCTGATTTTATCACACCAAACATTTTATTAAATAAAATATCCGGATCACCCCGAGTTTCTTCAATTAAAGGTATTTTTTTATTATTCAGGGCATATGTATAGTAGCCACTTAAAATAGACGAATGAACTTTTTATTATTAATTTTAACATTTCCAAAGCTAATTAGGATGACATTAACCCTGAAATTAACTTTTTTCCAGAATCAAACCGAGTTTACTCAAAATTTTGTTATGTACTTCTTTTTATTTCAACACATGTTGACGTACGCTACAGGATTTTATTTTGATTCTACAAGACCAAATACAATGGCAGAACACTCGCTTGCCATATTTCTTATGTACTGTGCTTATGCAATCGACCATGTGGCAATATTTCCAAAACAATTTGCTGAGAGTGTTCTATGCCTAAGAAGGATCTGCACATTTGATCCATTAATCCAGAAAATTATATATGAAATTAAACGGAGAAATCCCTCGCCTAAAGCGTATGTCAGTGTCCAAAATTTTTACAACTTAATATGGAATCAACGCGACGGCATCACAAGTAGACCAAAAATGTTGGGCGAGTTACCAAGATATCTACGTCTGGATATCCAAGAAGACTTAGTATGGCCGGTATTTTATCACAGTCCTACGTTTAGAAAAACATCGATTCCATTTAAAAGATTCGTATGTGATTCCATACGATATGATTACAAGTTACCCGGAGAAAAGCTCTTTGCAGGACCTCATTGTCATTCAAATATGTATTTTTTAAAATCTGGCATTGTACAATTGATGTCCTATGATGATGGAATGACTCCCATATTGTCAGTTACAGCAGGTACTATTTTTGGAGATATTAGTTTCTTTTCACCTCCTTTGAGAAGAAAAATAGTTGTAAAATGTTTGAACTACTGTGAAGTTCTGTATGTTGCTAGAGGTGATTTGCTGAAGGCTTTACACAGATATCCAGAAGATAGAAAGAACGTTTATAATTTAGCACAAGAAAAAATAAAGCATGCTAGGGATCTTTATAGAAACAAAAAACATATAAAGGGTTTAGACAGAACCGACGATGAAGGCATGGATTGGTTGAAAAGACGGTGGTGGGAAATATCTGATTGCGTTGACCAGTACCGAAAGAAAGGGAAAAAAGTGAGTGACAGATGTGAACTACCTGCCGAAGAAACATTATACCATTGCGCCAAGTACATTGGCCAACTAGTGTTAACTACTGATGTCCAACTGAAGCAGTCGTCGCTATTTGTAAATGATAAATTTCCCTGGATATTGGCACCAAATTCTGTATTATATCGAGTATGGCACCACTTTGTTTATGCGGTAGTAATTTTTGTGTTAGTATACTTCCCTCCAAATATAACAAGGAAAGATGTATCATCAACGTTTATAAAATGGAAATACTTTGTGGATTTTGTGTACATATCGGACATATGCATGTCTCTGTTTACGGCGGTAGATGCTGAAGGGTATGCTACTTCAAACTTTGCTTCAGTTATGCTAGAGCGATTTAAGAAACCAGCCTTTGTTGTGGATATACTGGCATCACTGTGGATAGAGGAAATAGCCAACATGGTTGACAAGCGACAGTACTATTTTCCATGCCTGTTCAATCGCTTATTGAAAATCTACGTGTTATTTCCAAACGAGGGAAGTAGTTGGAATTTAGGACAAGATACCATGTATCCAATCTATACTCGTGTATTTTTCACTTACTTTTCTTTCATATACGTTAGTGCATATGTACTGCTAATGCTCGTTCGATTTATTCCTAAATTGTCATCCTTTTATTTCTTTGGTCCAAACATATGTGACAGGCCAAATCAGACTCAGAAGGAGTGCCTTCTATCGCTTCATATTCTAAGGGTACCAGTGGAATTCCTATATGCCTTAATTTATAATGATTTCCTATCATCTAACATTGTTGACATTTCAATAAAGATGACGATCGCTTACGTTGGACATATTATGTTCATGTACCTTAAAACAAGGTTTATGTCTGGTATGTATTTGAAAAACAGAGACGCACTTAGTTACCAAAGATTTGTAAGTACGTTAAGGAGTTATTACCATCATCATGAAATTCATTCTGACCTCATGCTAAGGCTAGAAAGATATTTGCAATGTCACTGGAAATATCACGATGGTGTAGATGTGTTGCGGCCAAACAGTTTGAAAGACGAGCCTTACGATATATTTTGGAAAGCCCAAGGCGAGGTGGCGGAGAAGATTATCGGCGAGTCGCAATTATTTATTAATGCAGATCCGGCAGTTGTCAGAGAATTGGCCCATATCGCAAAATTTCTATTGATGCCGAAAGAATCCGTATTGGCTGTATTAGGCGTTTCGTGTACGAATATTACATGGATAGTTCAAGTAAGTAAACGTTTCATAATTTCAAACTACTGCGAGTTATAATTCCTATGAATCCATTCTGTCTTCTGTTCGAATGATAGAAGATTGTTCAATAATCGCACCACACAAACGTTCTGTCTTAAAATGCCCCTGTGGCACTGCAGCGGCGAATCACGCTGCCGCGGCGGTAGATTTGTAATCACTCTCGTTTTTAAACTGAACTGCAAAAATTGAGTAAAAATCTGAAAACCAGAAATGGAGTTTTACATAGCGTTTTGTTTTTTTTTTTTAGATAAAATTTTTGTAAGTTTTGACGGGCCCGCTAAAATAGAAATAAATAGTTCCGTTTCAATAAATTTGTAACGTTTTTGGTGAGGCAAGCTGTAATAGTATATTACGTACACAATAACGTGTTTAGTTTCACTTCTCTAAAAGAGTAGACAGAGCCAAGGGCAAATAATATCTTTAAGACCTGAAAGATATTTTTTGTAATAGTGGGAGTAAAGATGTGAATTAGGAATCTAAATAACGATGGGTTGTTAGCCACGCCATTAATTAACATGATTCAGTTTATCGATCGGCTATTTCGAAAAGAATATTTTGAAAAGAATAAGAAGTTTTGTACTTTTAGCAGTTTCAGAATATTCAATTAAAAAGGTTTTAGCTAGTGGCATTAATGTTTAAATACACTATACACATACAATAATGTTTTTGTTAGTGCAAAATGAAACGTAATTTCGGCATAATGTTTTGCTAGGAATGTAAATAGTGTCGCAGTTTGACATTTAAAATTGTATTATGTAAACAGGGTCATGTAAAAATTGAGTATTACGACGATGCAGGGCAAATGCAGCAAATGCATTATACCTCTGGTAAAATGGTGGCTGCCACCTCTTCTTTGCTCGGGAAGCCCTCACTTCGAACTTATTTGGCTTCTACTGACTGCGAGGTAAGTACCTTTTCTATTATCGTCTTTCTTCTCAACGAACGTAGTAAGTTTCAGCTGAAATTAGGCAATTCATGCAATTCTATTCGGCCTGAACTTATTATTTGTTACTTTCAGATTTTATACGTCAGTCTCAGTGCTTTTCAAAACATTATGAGACGACATCCGCATGAGTGGGAGATTTTAAATGACTGTTTAAAAGAATATATGCCTGAATTTGATGACGCATATTACGAGTACACTTACCTCAGAAGGAACGTGGATGTAAGTTTGAAAGAAAAAATACTGAAGACCGACCGTTTTAATGAGTTTTCGCCTCCGGAGTACAGGGACGCGGGGCAATGGTGACTAAGAGGCTAAATCTATATGGCCTCAAAGAACAACTAGTTTTCTTCTATCAAAAAATAAAAACAGTTAGGTTTTTGATCGCAGGCAGAATCTATGGGTATATAAATAAATTAATAATAAATTAATAAATATACAGGGACAAATCACACTGATTGAGCTAGGCCCAAAGTAAGTTCGAGACTTGTGTTATGGGTACTAGTTCAACGATACTATTATTTAATAACCAATACATATACAGATAAACAAACATCCAAGACCCAGGACAATTTGAAAAAGCCCATTTTCCAACGTGCCCTGACCGGGAATCGAAACCGGGACCTCTGAATGGCTGACTAGCATGGTGACCACTACGCCATGGAGGTCGTCGAAATATGCCTACTTTAAATAATGTAGACCTAAAAACATAAGCCTAAACAAACAGGGAAAAAATAGTAGATTATTAACCAAGGAGATAAAGCAGTGTCTTCTGTCGCGGGTGACTACTTAAGACCCGAGGTTTACTCCCAAGCGAAGCGAGGGTGTTAAATATTTAAATTACGAGCAAAGCGAGGGATTTTGGGACGAGTCCTAAGTGTAACGACGGATTTAAGTTCACCTAAGACTAAGACAGCTTTATCACCGAGGAAAATACTCTACTTTTCGTACCATTTGCGAAAAAAATAACTACAATAATAACAAGCGATAAGCATTTATTAATTCATTTATACCCAGTTACTTAAAAATACAAAATGTTTTACGTTGTAAATAAATATAGGTACACAGAAAACTAGGCTGTATGTGTAAGACGCAAATGGCCCTTTGCTTTTTCTTTTTGGAAAACTTAACAGCTGGTGCAAACAAATAATAACAAAAGTTTTTAGCGGGAAGTCAAGGGATTCAGTTGAAGTTTGCTTTAAATTAGTTTTGCGAATTGATTCTAGTGGACTTTATAATATGAAATTGGTGCAGTTTTAATCCTTATTCTTACGGAAAAGGAATTGAAGATTTACACATTAAATTGTATAAAGAATGGAAACTCGTTCTAACATCTATTATTAAACACATAACACCGATTGTATTCTCGTAGATATATTTGCTTTGGAAAAGTACAACACAAAAAGACAAACAATAAGAAAACAATCATAATTTGCAGAACAGAATCAGCATTTGTTTCATCTTAGTGAATATTAATGTAATATCTCGATTATAAAATTATGCGAAAACACAGGATGTCTTACTTCACCCTGCTGTTTTTTTTTATTGGTGTATATATTGACTCCTACAGGTCTTGCTTTGGATGTCGAAGGATGCCGTGTACTATGTGATTTGTAAACATTCGTATCAATACTACTCTTTTGGAGCACGTTTTTTATCTAGTGACTTAAAGTCTGTCTCGTTACTTTAGCATGATGCCTCCTATAAGTAATGAAAAGACTATTTTCATCATGCCTAAATTTCTTAGTTTATTAATATAGCACAACAAGATTCGAGCCGGGCAAATGTCAAATCAAAACCATTGATTATAATACGGTAATTTTAAAAGAGGCTGAACATACTGTGCCGAAGTTTTTATAAATTTGGATTTTCTTTTAGAAATACAGTTAGAATCAATAACAATATTCTTAATCTCAATCACTGACAAAGTCTAAACTCTATGGGCTATGACAATGCCTAAAAATGTAACTAACTTATATTTGTTTACAGTTAAGTGTTCAAGCTTTAAGTTTTCGTTTGGAAGCATTTCACACAAATGATTAAGCACAGTGTCTACATTCCAAGTTTATACTTTGGTGTATGTGGTTCGATCCAGAATACACCCTTTATGAACTTTGTTATTCTGTCATCATTCATTACAGAGCGACCCAAAACGAAAGATAAAGCAGATTTGCAACAATTAGGATTTCTATATTGATAACCAGAATATTAATGTCTTGTTATGATAAAATAGGCTATTGGTACCGATGCAGCTAAAATTTTTTTATATTTTTCGTTTGACAGAAATTGAAGCAAACTTTAAAGTAATTATCATATTGCTTTTGAGTATAAGAAGCCAGCGAATTAATAATTATATATCTATAGACGAAAGTAACATGATTAAAGTGGACAGTCTTAGTGCGGCTGTAGTGATATTTATTTGGACTGCGGTGGGCGTCTTTGGGCGCCGCCCTCCGCCACTTGATCGGCTATTAAAAGCAGTGGACTCGTATAGATTTGTCGCCAGAAGCTCCCTTGAAGCAATCAATGGACCTATACCAACCTTCGATTGTAAAGTTAGGGTTAGGATTAGGAATAAAGAAGAGATATAGAGAGATGGGCTCTAAAAGGCCAGTAACCAGAGCCGTACTTTAATTTATAAAAAAAAACATGACTTGATTTATTTGTTTATTTTATGAAATTTTGTGGAATTTGCATGTGTGATACATGTTGTCGATTCAAAATCGTTATTTTTTTACGCTTAACAATATAGAAAAGGTAAAATTTCGGTAAGTATTCCCAACTTAAACCACATTCTCCCCCTAGAGGATGAATGAAATTCAGTACAATTTTCTTTCCCTGTTTTTATTCTCCCCCTAGAGGCTGAATTAAATTCAGTACATTTTTCTCTCCCTGATGTTATCAGATTGAAAATGACTATTATTATGTTTGCTTTTGGTGCTATAGAATGTGACTTTTTTGAGCAAGTGGTACGAAAAAGCATTTATGATACTAGTTAAGATACTACTACGTTAAAAATGCTAGAGAGCTTAGTAAATCTCATTAAGAAGTTACTCATAATAACACCTTAGTCTATTCATTAACTTGATTATGAGTCCCCTTATCATAGAAATTTTCATCCAAACGTAGTCTAGCTTTTCTTTTGAAATTACAAGTCAGATTTCGGTAAAATTTTGTAATTTTAAAAAGATTGCATACATCTAAGCATATAACTAGTTTTCAAATTCAAAATATTAATTTCAAAGAAAATGTAAGGTAAAGTGTAGAAGGTTCTCATACTGATTGACAAAAAATATATTTAAACTATATTCTTCTTCAAGTCTACATTATGACTGTAAAACCAGTTATATGCCAACATATTATGTGCAATTTCTTCAAAATACAAATTTTTACCGAAATCTGACACGTTTTAAAATAACAACTAGACTACCTTTGTATGGAAACGTCTGATTGTGTCTAGGGTAAGGGACCTCTTAAAATCCAATATTATTTAATTTTTTGTTTTTATTTTACACACCTAGTACGCTCGCAGACTCAAAGATCGATTGAATACTGGACGTAGATACACTGTACTGCCACCCCCGGTCCAGACGAATTCACCATTAGTGAAAACAACGCGAAAGAGAAAAGCCAAAATAGTTACTGTCGATAACGAGATGTTTATCAAGCCTGATTCTACGTAAGTTTTATATTTTACGCGTAAGTATATTGTTTCAAGTTTCGCTACTAGACATAACCGGCCACGCGCAATGTAGGGTTCCGTAGTTAAAAAAACCGACTTCAAGTTGACGCGACTAAATATTCTCTAAAACTAAAAAAAACTTTATTCAAACCTTCAGAATTTAAATGAAATTTTTCTTGTTCGAGTAATTTTCAAATGTTGGTTAATTTTATCAGTTTTATTTGCAAACCTTACTTAGTTCTAATAGTTGTCCTTCTTCGTTATAAACAAGCGGACTCCGGGCTTCGCAGCATTACAGCTGAGGATACAACTGGAAATACGTTGAGACGAGAGAGAAAGAGAGAGAGAGAGAGAGAGAGAGTTACGAATAAGTACAAATATTTTAAGCGGTGATTTAGTCCATCATTTCGAACAAGTTTCCAATCACGTCAGGGTCACCAATGCAGGAGAGTGTACTTTCGCCTATGGATTATTCAAAATAAAAGGCGAATACCAGACAATAACGTAGGATAATTTATCGTCGTGGGTTCTTCTCACTCTTCCTTGAAGACTCTCCGCGGAAGACGAGGCAGGCTGGTCAGGGCGGTGGCCCTCTTCAGTGGCTTCTTCGCTGCCCACTACTATGGGCAGGTCACTGGGGTGGCCAGGCCATAGCGACCGCTGTTTTTGCTTTGTTTTTCCTCTTGGTGTCACGGTTTTATGCCGGCACATCCGCTAGTGCGGCGACGTCGCGTCGGCGATGCCATTTCGTGTTTCGCTTGTACATCTGGCTGGCTAGGCAGGCGACAAAGGTATTAAGTCCGTCCATTTTTAGGTCCCTGAAGATCGTCGCGTTACTCACGTAGCGTGGGGCCCCGACGATTGCTCGGAGACTCTGGTTATCTTGCGTGCGGAGTCTCTTCTTGTTAGACTCCGAGGCTGGAGAACGTGTCTGAGAATAAATGCCGGAATTCTCTGAAATAAAATTTATTCTTGTTTGGTGAAATCGAGTCTTAGTCTAATAAATTTACTCCCAATTAACATAATAATATATATTATGTAAGGCAGCTACCTTCAAAAAAATTACAGGTTTTAGTTTACCACTTTTTTGGCATGATTAATACATACTTATGCCAAATAACAGCTTTCTAGTACTTATACTCTCTGAGTAGAACTGCGAACGGACCGACAGACAGACAGACAAAAAACTGGATGATTTCCACTAGTACTATTGCGTTCTTGTTCCATGGAGCAAGTGCTACTCATTTGTCCCACTAGTTTCATTGAACTTAATAATGGAACAAATGCAACTTACTAGTTCCATTACCATCCACAAATAATCTGTCTATACTCGATAAACTTTGAAACAATTGAACCGATTTTGATTTGATTTGACATTAAAATGTAGAAAAACGGGTTGTGAATAGCCAAAGCCGCTATTAAGATATAAATTTATCCCACATAGATTTCTTTTATTTAAGTTTGACTTTGTCTGTAACTTGGACTTTTTAAACATTTTGTTGCAGTTTTATGAAATACTGGATGCCGTTCAGAGCATTTACCGTTCTAGTAGCAATTGTTGGAGCTTCATTAGAAGGTACGTATTGAATTTAAAAGTACTAGCTTAGTGGTACTACTAAAGATAATATAATTACTAACGTGACTATAAGGGCTCGCAAGTAGGCAATACGAGGGAGAGGTGCTGCAAGGACGGGGAATGGGGACGCATATTGCGCGGGACCTTATTAGATTCCGTTCTGTTTGTAATACTTATATTAATCTGTGCTTTTGGGCCTGGAATAGTAGAGCGCAACAAAGGACTCGAGGTTTACTTCCGAGTGGAGCGAGGGTGTTAAATACTTAAATCACGAGCGAAGCGAGGGATTATGTAGCGACGGATTTAAGTTCACCCAAGACGGCTGCGTTTCCACTAAAGCGGAGCAGAGCGGAGAGGAAAGAAATTGACCAATCACAATGCTCGAAATCTCCGCTCCGCTGTTTGAATTCAAGCGGAGAGGAGATTTCGACCATTGTGATTGGTCAATTTCTCTCCTCTCCGCTCTGCTCCGCTTCAGTGGAAACGCAGCCTAAGACAGCTTTATCACCGAGGAAAATACTCTACTTTTGGTACCATTTGCGAAAAAATAAAGACAATAATAACAAGAGATAAGCATTTATTCTTTATTTTTATCCAGTTACATAAAAAAAACAAAATATTTAACGTTGTAAATGAATATAGGTACGCAGAAAACTTGGCTGTATGTGTGAAACGCAAATGGAGCTTTGCTTTTTCTCTTTGAAAAACTAATAAGCTGGTGTAAACAATGACATGACTTGATTTAGTTGTTTATTTTATGAAATTTAAGTGGTTTTGTGAATTTTGCGGATACATGTTGTCGATTCAAAATCGTTATTTTTTACGCTTAACATTATAGAAATGATTTCAGTTCAGTATAAATTTCGGTAAGTATTCCAAACTTAAACCACATTCTCCCTCTAGAGGATGAATGATATTCAGTACAACTTTCTTTCCCTGCTTTCATTCTTGGTCTAGAGCTGAATGAAATTCAGTACATTTTTCTTTCCCTGTTTTTAATATATTAAAAATGAGTATTTTTATGTTCGCTTTTTGTGCCATAGAATGTGACTTTTTTGAGCAAGTAGTACGAAAATAATTTTATTACTTGTAAAATATTTTTTTATGCTGTTTCTAGGAGGCGGTGGAGCATCTTATAAATGGCTTCTCTCCCTAGTGACCACTTTATGCAATGCTATATCTGTGGTTGATATTGCTCTTAAATTTTTTGTAAGTAGTCTTCATAGATATATACAATTGTACATACTTTGCTTATCCTTGTTAAGAATCTGGTTTTTGTTGGTGAGTACTTCATTTTTAGCTTTTTTACCACAATGCAATTTCTGTCATTGGCCATCTTCTTTTTCTGCACCAGTAGTTAATTAAATCACGAGTTCTACTTGATCACTATAATAGTATAATGAAATCAAAAAAACAAATGAAAAACCAAAAAAATAATTGACATTCCCATACAAACGGCTGCACACTTTTGTATGTAAATTTAGTTTTTTTTTTTTGTATTTTGGGTGTTATTTCAATTTCATTATACATACCCGTAATAAATTGAAACACGGGGTTTACCCCGTGTTTCAATTTTTTCAGTTGCCCGTGCTGTTGAAATTATGGAAAATCATCCGTAATTTTCGACGTTACTCATATCTTCAGATTTTCGTTTCTACTGATTCCCATATTATAAGCCTAAGGTACCTGGTGCAAAGAAACAATTTTAAGTGTGAATTTAGTCCTTGTTACTAAAAATTTCCCATAGAAAAATACCTATATCGAAATATGAAAAATATTTTTTGCTTAACATACAAACTCGTATCCGCTGATCGTTAAACTTGTATGGAAAGTACAAAATTACTTTTCATATTTTGATATAAAAAGTAATTTTAGTTTTTAATATATTTTTTGAGATAAATTGTTTAGTGTTATGTAATTCACCTTTATTATATTATTTATTTTAACAGCTGGCGTATTACGACGATAAAGGCATCCTGATATCATCAAAACTGAAAACCATAACGAACTACCTTACCCACAACTTCATCATAGACGTCATTGGGTCCCTGCCTTGGGATTCAATTGCCTCCTTATTTCTTGTACACAACTTACCTGAAGGCCAAGCAAAAGTTATCAACACAGTATCGGACTTCGCCCATTTGTATATTGTAATGGGTTACTGTGAGTACTTGGCCGACAGACCATCCTCTATTAGTGCCCTTATAAAGGTAAGTTTCATTAAAAGTACACTATTAAACAGCGAACTATAATATGGAATAGCTATGAAAGATCTTCAAACAAGATCGTCCCACTATGTGGCCTCACGAAATTTATACATAACTATACTCCATTTGTTTAGGTATTTAAATAAATGTAAACAATTTTGACATGTCTTTTTATTGAAATATACACTTTATAAATCAATAATTTTGCTAATTACAAAGTAATTATGTAATTCATAATGGGGAATTATAAAACGATAGAATAAAAAAAAAAGCTAAGAGTGTTTTTATTACTAGCTATAATTATTTATTTGTACGCCTGTAGTTTTTTCTTTTTATCCCGAAGGTTGACTGGTAGAGAATGCTATAAGCAGCGGCACGTAAGTTTAGCGCTGAGTGGAGTGTAGAGGGGATACTGCGCACGGGTACAGCATTACTTTTTGACTTCTGCGCAATAACGGTCAGCGCTAGAGTTTCGTGCCGCTACGTGTATTAGCATTAAGTCCGCCTTTTGTGCCATATTGTTTTGGTAAATAAAATAAATAAAAATAAAAAAAACCTTAGCAATAATTTGTTTATAATTCCCCATTATAAATTGCATAATTACTTTGTAATTTGCTAAGGCATTGATTTATAAAATGTATATTTCAATAAAAATACATGTCAAGATTGTTTACAAGAAGACGAAATGCAAAAAAAAAACTGAAAAAATATATGATTCGGGTTGTTGGAAAACAGCGAATTTGGCACTTGCCAAACCGCGTGATTATGTGCGGTAGCCGAGTGGTTAGTGATGCCCTGACTTTAATTAGAGTGTTCGGGATTGAAATTAGAAAAAAATTATTTCGACCGGGACCCGGTCATACAGATTTGAGCTAATGAATATAGGGGTATAAACCTATTAATTCATAAATGTAATAATAATTGGTCCGTGTTTTATAAAAGACGGAAGCATTTATTTTTTCACCACCGTGAGATTCGAACTCACGCCCCTTGACCGCGAGTGCACTTCCATTAATGCTACCATGACGAATTTCCTATTAACATATTTAAAACGCATTTGAAACTTGCTTAACTAGTATTTGAGTTAGCGAAGCGGAGCTAGGTAGCGGAATGACTCGAAAAAGTAACGCGGAGCGGAGTTTCGGACTATGTTCATACGCAGAGCTGGACCGCAAGCTCTAGACCAGTCATTTGAGCTGCCGGCGGCTTCCCCGCTCTTTTCCCTCAGCCTCACTGCTATATGTTTCTCATCTCCACAGCCCTACCTGCAGTGCGTTTCTGTGCTTATTTTTATGAACTTTAATACTAGTTTTTGAACACAGTTCACAGTTCATTGAAGCGGAGCGGATATTTTATTATTATGCAAGGATTGTTAATTATAGCACAGTTCCGCTCCTCTTTTCTCCTTTCCGCTTCAGTAAATAGACAGCCTTATTCAGTTTTTTTTTCGTACAGCATTTGTAATAATACAATTAATTTTCAGATCGCAAAATGGCAACTAGCTATAATATTATTCATGCTGGCTGCCAGTCACTTTCTGATCAACTTATGCGTGGACTTTACTTACGATAAAAATAATGTCCTGATCAACATCACTCGTTTAGATACCTGCTGGATGCCATACTACCAGGAATTGGAACAATATCCAGCGATGAATAAGTTGCATTTAGTAATACTTTTTTTGTTTTTATAAGATTTGCTCTCGGGTATCTCGATGATGGCTGGGCGGATTAAGCGGGAGCAAATTAATTTGGTGACCACAAATGGCAATGTTTTAACAGCAGCTACTCCGTGCTACGCAAGACGTGTTGAGTCGTTGCACGTAGAATAAACAAATCTATACATATAATAAAACAGTAGGAACCGCGTGTCTGTACATTTGTTAAAACTAACAAAAAATGTGTGTGGGTGATAAAAAAGGAGTAACAGAACACAAAAAAGATTTTTTTGATTTTTTTGTCTGTCTGTCTGCCTGTCTGTATGTACTCGCTAATCTTTAAAACTACTGAACTGATTTTTACGTGGTTTTCACTAAAATATTAAGCTCAAGCAATAAGCATTGTTTCATCGAAATCTGATGTCAGATAAAAAAGTAATCATCATTTAAAGTTTAAAGATAATTATTCCATGGGTGATTTTATTTTAACTAAATCTATCTATACATATAATAAAACAGAAAAAAAACTGTGTCTGTACTGAATATATTTCGAAAAAAAATTGGTAGAATGAAGACATAGTAATAAAGTAAGAATTAAAAAAAATGTTTTTTTATTGTACACGCTAATCTCCGGAAATACTGGACGGATTCGAATGAAACGTTTTTTGTTATATAGCTGTTAAGCCTGAGCAACACATAGGCTATAATTGATTTTGGAAAGTGGATCACCTGATGCAGAACCATTATGGTCCAGCTAAACTATAAGAAATATAAAATGACGCCTTAGCCAAAGTAGTTCAGCCTGCTGAGTATTTTTTGTTAAGATATAAAAAATCGAAGATCTGGAACACATAATGGTCCAGCTAACTAAACTACAAGAAATATAAAAATTACGCGTTAGCAAAAGTTGTTTAGCCTGATGAGCATTTTTTGTTGAGTTATAAAACCCGAAAATCTGGAACACATGACGCAGAACCATAATGGTCCAGCTAAACTATAAGAAATATAAAAATGAAGCCTTAGCAAAAGTTGTTCAGCCTGATGAGCATTTCTTACTGAGGTAAAGAATCGAAGGTCTGGCACACCTGATTCAAAAACATAATCGGCCGGAATCATAAAGTTCACGCGAACGAAGTCGCGGGCATCAGCTAGTAACTAATAGCTAATAAGTACCTTTATATTAATTTTAGATTTAGCATAATTAATTGAAAAAACATGGATCTGACACATATTTGTGAAAATATCAATCTAGGAGATAAGTATGTATGGGGTGGGGTATATTATAATAGAATATGGGAAAATATTAATTACATATTGTTATACTTTCATAATTTGTATAGTAAATAAACTACTCAAGCTAAAACATTTTCACACGAGTTAATTTTACGACCAGACTTTATCTGGATTGTCACTATTATTGTATTGGCATACTGAAACCAGATTTCTTACTCTGTATCTTTCTTTGTAGATGGGAGTACTAGAATTTAGTTTTGAATCTAAACTTTAACTATTTGTGATATGTTATCTAGTGTTTATCTATGTTAAGGGCTTATCTTATCATTTCAAAAAGGAAATTTAAATAATTTGTTTCGATGAGGGCAGCACTTTTATTCGTGTACATCCTTAACAAAAACTGACTAATTTTTTTAAGACCTCATTCATCTCATAATTCGTTAACTTTCAGATTTTTGCTCAAAGTCTCAACTTGGCCCAGTCTGGTCTTTTGAATGCGAATCACGGTCAATTTGAAGTAATGAAAAAAAGTCAAGACTTGGTAGCAGTCACTTTAGTACTTTTAGGAGCAGCGTACTGGTAAGTATTTTATTTACTCAAATGTTTTATTCTCGTCCTATTTCAGATAGCGTGATATTTAAGCATTAAATTATTTGAAACGTCATCATCATCATCAGGTCTTTTAGTCTCCACTGCAGGAGCAAGCCCTCTCTGACTACCAGAGCTGGCCAGAGTCCAGACGTGTTGGAAAGGTCTCATTGATGTTATTAGTATTACGGGACTTATCGCGATTAATATCGTTTTTTGCCAGATATTTCGACGGCCCTTCTGCCATCTGGCAAAAAACGATATTAATCGCGGTAAGTCCTTTATTACTAATAACAGTAATTGTGACCATGAAACTCTAAAATCATATAGGTCTCATTGATGTTCATATGCTTTGTTTAGCTTGTATTTACTAAGTCGCCTTCTACTTTGTGCTAGGAATGTTGTTTTTTTTTTGGTATTTTGACTTATGTCATCAATAAATACTAATGTTAAGTTTTATTGTGATTATGAGAGCTTGAAAATATCTTTATTGTTTTTGTATGAACTCGGATCAGCTCATCGGTCAACTTGTCTGTAAAAATCAACAATTATTTTTCATAAATAAGGCAGCAACCATATAAAATATAAATATGAAGAAGATTGGAAGCGTGGTGGGGACATCTAGCAATCTCTTTCGTATGCGCGAAACCTAATGAGAGTGATTTCGTGCATCCTTTTTCTGTAACTATACAGTTTCACCTTCCACCATTATTTGAAAGGCTTATATAAAATGCTTGTATTTTATCAAATTAAAATAATTACCTACTTTTCATTTTCGGTTTTTTATTATAGCTACTTTTTGATATAAATAAGAATAAAAATTGAGTCAAATATCGAATTTTAATTCTTTCAGGTACGTTATGGCGTACTCTTTAACACTATTAGTGTTAGTTTCAAGGAGTAACACTTTATTTGAACATAGCGTTCTTCAGCTAAAATCCTTTTTACATTCCGAAAGAATCGAGTCGGATCTAATAAAGCAAACCATGTCTCACTTCAATTACTGGCGAAGAAGGTAAACGTTTATTATTTATAGTAATTCATTACAACATCAAACTTCGCTCTTCTCCCTTTTCCCCCATCCAGAAATCCTTAAAAAAATATTTCACAATACTTTGTTGTAAAATGAACAAATTAGTTTGTATATCAAAGATTGAAATACGTCGATAAATAAGGTTACAGCCAACTGTCCCTTTTTCACCCAATCAAAAATTACGATCGAATAAAATTTTTGATAAATCAATGCGCACAAGTTGCCAATTTTCGACATAATCGGTTAAAAAATGCAACCTGTTAACCGGCTATTATTAATTCTGAGCTGTAGGCAAGAACAGGGAGAAGGACAAATGCAATTATGGCCAATCTCGAAACTGAGAAGCTCGCTCGCTAAGTCAACAATGTTGTCAAGGATTGCAAGATCTCTTAATATGTTTATGCAGCCCATTTTAAAGAGCAAGAAAATACCTATCTTACTCTCTAATTCTAAAATAGCTATTTTAAATCAGTCTTAGTGAAAAGGCTTCCAATATAAGGAGTGATGACTTTTTTATTGGATCCACAGAACAACAGTTCTCTTTAAATCAGGTCGTAACTGATTTACAAATAGAAACGAAAATTGTGAATTAGTAGTTTATTTTGGGTTGTAACACTCTAATTTGTAACTCTCCTTTTGCTTGTTTTTAGAACAAATGGCATAAATATACAAACATTAATGTTCGAGCGCCTAGGAATCGTGTTGAGACAAGATCTAAGTTATTACTTCTTTAAATCGTAAGTATTTTATTTAGTTCAAGTAATTCTTAAAAATTCTTCGACTACGCCACAACTCCCTTCAAACTCGTATTTGAGCAAAATTGTCACACAGTCATAGACACAACGTTTGTACACACGCGTCCGTGTATGAGCAAAACGTAGTCTGTCCTATGCTGTCGTTATTACTGTGGTAAAATAAACCTTATTTCTTATCTCTACATATTTCTCTACATCTTACGGTCAGTGAGAACTTGTGATCATTGTGATTGCTTTAGCATCTTAGTGAGAAAAAGTGCGGTATCTGGAATAGATACGTTAAGTGAATGCGTTCGGTGCATGCTATTTGAAAGACGTACTTAAATAACGTGCATTCCAGACATAGAGACAATCAAGGGTCGTATCATCACCAGGACTTCTTGTCTCCACTGCAGGAGTACGACCGTCTCTGTACTGCCAGAGCCATACTTGGCCAGAACAGCCAAAGGACTTGGCCTATACTCACTTTCACTTCGCTGGCCAGATGAGATGGAAGGTCGCCTTCTACGACATCCACGGGAGTGGCTCTATTCTACTCTGCCGGAAACTACACGGCACAATCAAGGATATACTGAAGATAAAACGGACAGATTACTTGACTGCTTCTAACAAAGATATGATTAAAGTAACTTAAGGCTTGGCTCTACGTTTTTATTTTTCAAAATCTGTCAAAATTGATTCAAAAGTTGTCCGTTCTTTTCCGCTAGGTTTGTAGTAATGTCTAAATGCAATGCAGATAGAGTTAAAAATATATAGAGGTTACAGTATGAAAACCATGACGTAATGAAAAGTATCTCTAGTATGTTAACTTTTTGTGTAACATGTTATGTTTTTGTAAAGAATTGCAAAAGGTCATGTCACGTAATCTATTAGTTACGTTGTGTTTTTGAAACTGAGACTTATCAAGCCTACTAGTTCGAACCAGAGGTATTAGCTTTCAATAAGAAATCTGAGCAATGACTAACATTCTGGGGGGAAGTCTAGAATGTTCGAAATTCATAATGAAAGATCAATATTTATTAGTTTGAGCCTATACGTGCAGAAAAAGATCGCAATAGGTTTTTTCAAATATATCTTTATTATCAAAGGATATTTATAATATCTCTTAATAATCGTCATTGTTTTGTTGCACAATTGTTGACGTCAAATGGTTACCTTAGCTAGTTTACTACCGCTTCCAAAGCGCTAGTGCAGAAGAAGCGGTAACAAACTGTACTGCAGCATTTTCTTCAAGGACGTCAACTCACAAATAAATTAATACTTAAAGTTAATATGGACAGAGAATACATTGTTTGTTATGTCATATCATAATTAAAATTAAATTTTTAGAATGTCAAAATTTTAAAATAATGTCAAGTTGTAGATTTAGTTTGTACAAAATGTACCAAATTATGAACATTTGCGAGTACCTATATAACAAACCTTTAAGAGGGACCCGCGCCAAGCTCAAGCCAGACTTGTCTTTAAGGTAGTCATCGGTCCTATAATAAACCTTCTCACAAAGTACTTTCTTTACATAAGTTTTAAATTTTTTGTCTGGCATATCAAGGACCGATTGTGGCAATTTATTATAAAAAAGTATACAGTTCCCCATGAACGTCTTACTAACTGTTTTGAGCCTATAAAACGGGGCAATTAATTTATTCTTATTACGTAAGCTTTTATCGGTCATATCGCTTACTTTATTGTATAAGGAAATATTTTTCCTTACAAACATTATGTTTTCAAATATATACTGCGATGCCAATGTAAGTATATCAATTTTCTTGAATAATTCTCTAAGTGAGTCTCTTGGTCCTAACCCATAAATAGCACGAATTGCCCGTTTTTGTAAAATAAAAATAGTCTGAATACCGGCTGCACTCCCCCACAATAGTATGCCGTAAGACATAACACTATGAAAATAACTAAAGTACACTAGTCTAGCAATTGCTACATCTGTCAATTGTCTTATTCTCCTAACAGCATAAGCCGCAGAGCTAAGCCTATTAGAAAGTTTAGTTATATGAGCACTCCATTGAAGTTTTGAATCTATTGTAATTCCTAAGAAGGTAGTACTTTCAACAAGATCGAGTTTTTCACCATCTAGCATTATGTCAACGCAGGCCTGTCTCACATTGGGAAGAGAAAATCGAATGCATTGGGTCTTTTTCGCATTTAGCATTGGCTGAAAACCAATCAAAAATGGAAGACAAGGTGCTGTTCACTGCGCAAGCGTTTGTGCTATGTCGATCTATTTTAAATATAAGTGAGGTGTCATCAGCAAATAGCACTATGCCAGCCTGTTTATCAATCATATAAGGCAAGTCATTGACATAAACCAAGAAAGGGAAAGGTCCAAGAATTGAACCTTGCGGTACGCCTATTTCTACATTAGATCCGTGCGATTTTATGCCATTTAAATCAACAGTTTGATGCCTTTCTGTTAAATAAGATTCTATTAGTTTAATTGAGTTATCATCAAAACCGTATTGACGAAATTTAAGCAAAAGTGTCGGATGATCTACGTAATCAAATGCTTTGAAGAGATCACAAAATGATCCAATTCCATCATTTTTGTTCTCCCATGCATCGTATATATGTGTAACGAGTGCCACTCCCGCATCGGTGGTCGATTTCCCGCCAGTAAAACCGAATTGTTGGCTATGGAACAGGTTGTAGGTTTTGAAGTGAAGCAGCATTTGATTGAGCATTATCTTTTCGAACACCTTACTCAAAACTGGCAGGATTTTTTTTCCAAAACCAATGAAAAGTCAGCATGTTGTACAAAATAAGTAAAGGGTAAATACGTTACTATATAAAAGGAGCTGCATCATTCAATTCTTTATATTGAAATAAGTAATATTTTTTAAATTGATAAATAGTTGTGTATATTACCATATTTGTGCGCTATAGTGGTTACATTATAATACACGAGGCGGAATTTTCTTGCGCGAGCCGAAAGCGAGGGCGTCATAGTGTCGAGTGTTTAACCAATATACGCACGTATATCGCACGAAGTTTTTCAACACACGTATATCTAAACAGATTTTTATTTTAACCGGTGAAGACCCGCACGATATTAATAAATGTCCACGTTCATTATCTTACTATTGTGTCTGGTATTGGCGGTAAAGGAGCGGTTAAATAAACTCAACCATAAAACTGTGATGCACACGGCTGCTTTCCCACCGTAATACTTATCAAAATTAGCGCGGCTGGCAACCATTACTAGCTGGTGCCACAAGGAAGTGAGCGAGTTCGGAATTTGAAAAAAAAAACATTAAAATATTGCTGTTGCATAATATATCTTCACTATTTGCGTTTATAACGCAAGGGTGTTTTATGTGCTACTTTATATATGTCTAAAGTCGATGAAATTCAATGAGATCCACTTTACGAGCAATATGTTGAAAAAATAATTAATATACAACATGGAAGTGACATACCCGTAATAAATCGAACCACAGGCTGTACTAGATCACTATATTATAATGATATTAAAATAACATTCAAAAAACGGCCTACGGCCTCGTAGGTAACCTCTGCCTTCACTTGGTTGCTTGTTTGGAGGGTTAAGCAGAAAGCCCCCCCTGTCTGCTCCCCCACCAAGGAAGTCCTTCCTTACACCTATCACTACAGTGCAGATCAAATAATTAGCAAAGTGTGTGTCGGGCCACGCGCAATGTTGGGTTCCGTAGTTGTAAATGCCATCTTTAAGTTCATGGCACTCATCATCATCATCATTTCAGCCGCATAACGTCCACTGCTGGACATAGGCCTCTCCCAAAGATTTCCAAAACAAACTAAAAACGTCTTAAACGTCTAAGTATCTATTGAATTTGTATGAAATATTCCTTTTCGACTACATTTTATAAGTTTAACTTTTTAATTTGTTTACCCTTCTTGGCTCTGATAGTTTTCCTTTAAACTACATTATATATGCTATAGCTGTGATTTTTTTCGCGTGTCCATATATAACCGTTTAACAAAAAAAAATCACTTTAAAGCTAAATATTTCAGACACGGATCCCTAAATTGAAAAATGGTGTTTCCAAGCTCATAATATTTTTGAAAGACCTATTCAACGATACCCCACACAATGTGTTTGTAGTGAAATAAAAATATTGACTTCCTCTTTACTATATGGCAGCTAACATAAAAAAAAATTATTTCCATATTTTATTTTCCGACTTTTTTGCCATGATTAATATACATATCCATGCCAAATTACAGCTTTCTAGTACTTATAGTTTCTGAGTAGGACCGCGGACGAACAGACAGACAGATAGACAGACAGACAGATAGACAGACAGACAGATAGACAGACAGACAGATAGACATACAGACAGACATGGCGAAACTTTAAGGGTTCCTTGTTTACTACGGAACCCTAAAATCCATATCAATCAGTCGGCCAGTCAGTCAGTGGTAAAATATGTACGTGTATATTTCTCGAAATCTAAAAGTAAATAAATCCGAAGAGTATTGTCTATAGATAAGTTTATTTGGCTATTATAAAATTAATTTATTGCCACAAAACTGGTAATTGAATAAAAATAAAATATTATTAATCGATACTGTATGTACTTTACTTGTATAAAAAAAAAAACTATTCCGACCATGTCTGTCACGTAATCAATCTATGCCACGCTATGCTTTGACACTTCCTTTGACATTATGACAAGTGACACAGTGTAAGAAAGTTACTCGCACGTTTGTTTACAGACTGTTCGACCCGTATATATTCGTGATATTTTTCTACACTGTGACAATAATTTTACGAAATCAAACGTCATTTTTTTTGTGAAGAGCGACGCGTCCTTGCTTCATGAGGCCCATCGGCCATCTGACAATTTGATGTATAACTGTCAAAAATCTGTGCAACAAGAACAGTTTATTTAAATACACTCGCGAAAAAGCGAGACGGCATGTACAATATTTTTCAGGAAGGCAAAAGGGCTTAAATGACTGAAATCTTAAGCCACGCAAAACTGATCAATTATAGAAAAATGGCTCTAAAATTTAAACTAAAGCAACAAAAAAAAAATTGTACCACAATTTTAAAGATTACATAATTACTAATCTGCATAAAAAATTTTCAAAGCTGAAGTCCCTCTCGTTTGTGAGAAATTAGACCATATATGTTTTGGTAGAGGTGTTTTTGATGAGCAAGTTTGTGTTACAAAAATTAACAAATCGTGTATCCACAACCACAATTATGCTAGAAAAGCGTTCTAGTATGCTATTAGCAAGTATCAGTTCTAAATTTCTGATATTCGCTGAGAAATAAGAAATAGATAATGCCCATTTTCACGGTGCGTCCCCTTAAGATTGAAGTAGGTAGTTCAAAACAGAAAGGGGGCTGTAGACAAAATGCGGGATCTAAATCACATAAAATATTTGATTATTCACTAAAGGCGACGAAAGAAGAAAGACTCTGAACACAGGACTTAGTACTAACACTCCGCTCTCCGTTTGTCCGTCCGTCTGTCGGTTTGTCACCAGTTTGCTCTATCTCATGAACCTGTCACGGTTCATGAGATAGAGCCTGGTGACTAGACTTGACATTGAAATTTTCACAGATGATGTATTTCTGTTGCCGCTGTGACAACAAATACTAAAAACAGATTGCCGCTATAACAACAAATACTAAAAACAGAATAATAGTAGATTATTAACCAAGGGGATAAAGCAGTGTCTTCTGTCGCGGGTGACGACTTAAATCGCGAGCGCAACGAAGGACCCGAGGTTTACCCTCGAGCGAAGCGAGGCAGTTAAATACTTAAATCACGAGCGAAGCGAGGGGTTTAGGACGAGTCCTGAGTGTAGACAAGACTAAGACAGCTTTATCACCGAGGAAAATACTCCACTTTTCGTACCATTTGCGAAAAAAATAAATACAATAATAACAAGAGAAGCATTAATAATAAATAAATCTATACATCTATATCTATACATATAATAAAACAGAAAAAACAGTGTGTCTGTACATTAAATATATTTTCAAAAAAAA
Source organism: Acrobasis consociella (assembly GCA_963555685.1). Taxonomy (NCBI): domain Eukaryota; kingdom Metazoa; phylum Arthropoda; class Insecta; order Lepidoptera; family Pyralidae; genus Acrobasis; species Acrobasis consociella. The sequence goes on from OY743118.1 coordinate 6,710,061, forward strand.
TATTGGGGGCGATGGAGATGCAGTAATAGAGTAAAAATTTAAAAAAAATGTCTGTCTGTTTGTCTGTTTGTCTGTTTGTACACGCTAATCTCCGGAAATACTGGACGGATTCGAATGAAACTTTTTTTGTTATATAGCTATTAAGCCTGGGCAACATATAGGGTATAAATGATTTTGTAAAATGGAACGCCTGATGCAGAACCATAATGGTCCAGCTAAACTATAAGAGATATAAAAATGCCGCCTTAGTAAAAGTTGTTCAGCCTGATGAGCATTTTCCAGAGACATAAAGTCCACGCGAACGAAGTCGTGGGCTTTGGCTAGTTGTAAATAAATATAAACTTAGCCCTTTGCTTTTCCTTTTTGGAAAACTAAACAACTGGTGTAAACAAACAATAACGGGAGTTTTTGGCGGGAAGTCAAGGGGTTCAGTTGAAATTTGTTTTAAATTGTTTTGCAAATTGATTCTAGTGTACTTTATAGTATGAAATTGGTGCAGTTTGGTGTTATAAATGCTTATTCTCACGGACAATTAAAAGTGGACAGTCCATAGTGCGACTATAGTAATATTTATTATATATATATATGGGCGCCGTCCGCCACTCAATCGGCTATGAAAACCTGTGGACTTGTATAGATTTGTCGCTAGAAGCTCCCTTGAAGCAATCAAAGGACCTATACCAACCTTCGATTGTATAGTTCGGGTTAGGATCAGGAATAGAGAAGAGATAAATGAAGACGTGCTCTAAAGGAAAAATCCAGAAAAGAAAATCCAGAGCCGTACATTAATTATAAAAAAATACAAACAATAACATGACATGAGTTAGTTGTTTATTTTATGAAATTTAAGTGGTTTTGTGGATTTTGCGGATATATGTTGTCGATGCAAAATCTTTATTGTTTTACGCTTAACATTATAGAAATTAAATCAGTTCAGTATAAATTTTGGTAAGTAGACCAAACTTAAACCACATTATCCCCCCAGAGGATGGATGAAATCCAGTACATCTTTCTTTCTCTGTTTTTAACAGATTGAAAATGACTATTGTTATGTTCGCTTTTTGTGCCATAGAATGTGACCTTTTTGAGCAAGTGGTACGAAAAATAAATTTTAATGGGGCTCCCTTACTAACTTGATTTAATAAAGATATAAGTACGAAACCCTTCGTAGGTATCGTAACTTGATCATAGAATTGATCATTTCATGATGGGATCGACCATTTCGTGAAATGTGTATATGTCATGAAATGAAAATATACCCGTCGGCCACATTATGGTGTGGTCTACCCAGATCATTGAATAATCTGCGTTTAACGATATGAAGTACTAAACCCATGGGTCAAACATTAAAGATCATTATCATAATATAGTTCCATTATCAACCACTAGAGGCGCTGAAATTGTTTTATTTTTGCAATGCATCATGGCGGCGATTAATTATTCTGATATAAGTAATAATAATGTGTCAATCAAGGATAAAAATGAAGTAAAAGATACAAAACTAATTTTACGAATGTCACTTATAAATCCCAAAAGAGTTCAAATAGTAGGTATTCAACAGATGTAGGAGATTTTAATTTTAAGTAGATATTAAGTGGTATCCCACTACTACTTGTTGTATGTAGTGTTTCTATTAGAACCATTGAGACATATCATTAGACTTTGACGTTTAAATGATAAAGTAAGTTTTAGCTGGCCATATCATAAAATACAACCATTTCATAAAATGGTCGGCATCATCATGGGAAATGATTAATTTTATCATCTAGCCACGACATAATTAAGTATTTATTTTCTCGTATCAGAGTTAATTTTAATAATGTATCCTACTTCCTGCATCTCCCAACAAAACATTTTATTTTCTTTCTCAGAACATTTGCGGCATTAGACTCGATACTAGAAGGTGGTGAGCAATTCCAACGTCTGATGGCGAGTCTCAGTGCCCAAATGTATTTCCTGCCCCGCGAAGAAATCATGAGAGAATTGGACATAATGCCCGTCATATACGTAGTTCACAGAGGGAGGGTAATTGTTACGCAGGATGATCAGAAACTGGCTGTTTTAACAAAGGTAATAAAGTTGATAACACTACTAAGTCACTTTTAAGCAATGTTGACAACTCATGCGTTAGAGAACTGGGTGCCATCGAAAAGTTCTACGTGAAGAGCTGATTTTGTACCTGTACGAGCTGTATGAATCTACAAACAGTACTAGAATTTGTCAAGATTCGGTATATGCTTAGCGGGACTTCATTAGAATGAGTTTTCAGCAAATTTTCAAGCTGTTTTAGGAAAAGAAAAACAGAAGAATGTAGTCTGTAAAAGTCTTCATCATCATCTGCCTTACCTTTTCCCATTTTATTTGGGGTCGGCGCAGTATGTCTTATATCTCCATGTCCCGCTCTATTCCCCGTCATTCCTTCATCCACTCCATCTATACTATACCCATTTCATACTTAACGTACTCCAATCACTCCATTCATCTCTTCGTTGATCTTCTTCTTCTTTAAGTCAGTCAGTAAAAGTCCTATGAATAGATTTTTGCCCGTGAAAGTACAAGGTAATAGACGATACGGCTAGCAAACTATCACTATTTTCATCCTTTTTTTCACATCCACGCCCACCATCACGCTAATCGTATGCCCTGCCATATTATGCGATTATGTCTACCTCTTTTGTGATATATGTTACAAATATTGTTTCAGGGATCGATCTTCGGTCAACTGACAGGCGGGACACCGAGGCCAATTAAAGTATCTGTGACAGCGGATGGCCACGCCGATGTCTTGAAGATGTCTTTTAATCAGTTCAATGATGCTATTACTCCTAAGGTGTGCCCTTACTCGTAAATATTTGTTTTTGTGCCATAACTTGACATTTTAACTGGTTCAATGAATGACTAGAGGAAAACGGTTTGACTGATTTTAATGATAAACATCCATACATATTTTCACGCCTGTTTCCCATGGGGAAGGCACAGGCTATAGATTTTCACTTACTACGATCCTTGCAAACCTCTTTTGCTTCGTCAACTCAACACTCTCTCCGTTTATGGGTGGTTACATCACCTATCTTCAAAACATTTCTGCTATTTGGTGGCAGAACGTTCGTCGTGGTCGACCCGGTCCGGTTCTACCCTCCAAATCCGCAAGATAAATCTTTTTTGTTAATCTTCTTCCATCCATCCTCTCAACATGCCCAAACCATCTTTACCCTAACCTTTCTCATTTTTTGTAATAACATCCTCTTTCACCCTATATCTTGCACGTATTACATCATTTCTTTCCCGGTCTTTTAAAGTTACACCACACTCGCATTTCTTTTACTAGTAGGTCGTTTCACTATCATGTCATTTATCCAACAAGGGCATTTTACTATATTGCCCTTCTGATACGGAGGGATTTCAACTGCATTCATCCGACTTTCATTATTTTTCTGCCATACCCAGCTTTCACTACCATACATAAGAGTAGGCATCAACACTCCTTGATGAACAGCAAAACGTGCTTTGGCAGACACCTTCATACTGTTTATAGAAGAAAGTAATGCCCCATTCACACGGTTACTAGCAACCACCCTACTTTCTATATCGCTTTTGTACTTTCCATTTGTGAACCTACAACCTTAATAAATGAATTTCTCTACTTGTTTTATTTTTTGTCCATCTATCATTATATCACATTTTGTTATACTCACATCCTTTTAAAACACTATTACTTTCGTCTTGCTTACATTTACTTTCATACCCTTACCAACGCATCATTCATAACTGTTATCTTTTGCAAATCTTATTCCGACGACGCAAGTATCAGTTGGTCATCAGCATAGAGTAGACATTGGATAGGTAAGCAATCTGTTCATTCTTAGACCACATTAACTTTTTTTAAATTTTCCATGAATAAGTTAAACATCCATAGCGATGCTACATACACCTTTTTCGATATTGAACCAGTCCGTATCATCATCATCATGTCTTTTTGTCTCCACTACAGGAGCACAACCTTCTCTGTACTACCAGAGCCATACTTGGCCCGAGCAGCCAGAGGATTTGGCTTGGAGATTGGGGTTGGAGAGGTCTCATTGATGTTTATATACTTTGTTTAGCTTGTATTTCCTAAGTCGCCTTGTACGACATCTACGGGAATAAATTGGTGTGGTCCTATTCTACTCTGCCGGAAACCACGCGGCAACCAGTCCAGTATAGCCCGCATCAATTTTGATACAAGTGCTGGAATCTCTAAAGATTTCTGCGCTCGTATCAGATAGCTGTTTACCGCATACATAGACAATGTTGACCACAATTAATTTCTCACTACTCTGTCGTAAGAAAACGCAATACACTTTTTGACCTTTGACCATCAATTTCTCAAGTATTCATTGCAAAGAAAATACTTTACTAAATCCAGCTTGTACATCCCACATCTTATCATCGGTATCTTTCATAAAACTAATAATCACCATTTTTGCATACAATTTGCCGACCACGCTAAGAAGGCTAATGCCGCTATAGTTTTTCCAGTCTTGCTGTGACACTTTTCCTTTATAAAGCGATATGTAATGTATCATCATCATCATCATCTGCCTCACCTTATCCCATTATCTGGGGTCGGCGCAGTATGTCTTCTCCTTCCACAGTCCTCTGCTTCCCGTCATACTAACATCTACTCCTGCTACAACCATATCTTGCCTTACGCACTCCATCCACCTCTTTTTTGGTCTTCCCCTTCCCCTATTTCCATTTACCTTCATATTTAAAGTTCTTTTTGTTGCGTGTTGATCCTCTCTTCTCTAGACATGCCCAAACCATGACAACCGATTGCTTCGTACTTTCTCGTTTATTGGTGCTATCTTTAAACTTCCCCTTACATAAACATTCCTAACCCTATCCCTTCTTGTCACCCCACACATCCATCGCAACATTCTCATTTCGGCTGAATGTAGCCTCTTCTCGTCCTGTACTTTTGTGGCCCAACATTCAGAGCCGTACAACATCACCGGTCTTATAACTGATTTATAGATCTTACCCTTCAGTTTCAATGGCATTTTTGGGTCACAAATGGTACCGGTGACTTCTCTCCATTTCTGCCAACTTGCATTGATTCGGCGCTTTACTTCCCTGTCAACATCTCCGTCCTGCTGGAGTAACGAACCCAGATACTTAAAATCAGAACAAGCTGGTACTATATCACTATCGATGGTAAGGGTCACTTCCCTAGAAACACCGCCAAAATCACAGAACAGATATTCTGTTTTGGTTCTGCTGATTTTCAAGCCTACAGTTTCTAGGGTGTGTCTTCACATGTTTAGTTTATCTTGCAACATCGTACCCTCCTCTTCCACCAGTACGATGTCGTCGGCAAATAGCATACACCAGGGGGCTTCTTCCTGTAGGGCCGATGTCAAAGCATCCATGACTATCAGAAAGAGGTAAGGGCTTAATGCCGAACCCTGGTGCACGCCTACTGTTACACCAAATCCCTCTGTTACTCCAGCGGCAGATTTTACCTTCGTGACAGGTTGACTGTACATGGCACGAATCAAATGTATGTACTTGATATGTAATGTATATAATATGATATTATTAAACTTATTTGTGTTATTTTAAAATAACTTTACAGATCAAAAAAACCATTCAAGAGAATCCACAATCGAAGAATGACTATATGGCTACGAAGAAAGTTTTTCAGGAAAATCCTCGCGACACCATCAGATTTCTTTTGAGAGGTTGCAAAATTATAAAGTTGCCTGTAAGTTTTTATTCACCCAAAATTTCTTTATCCATGTACAGTAGGCATAAGAGCCCAAATCTTATTTTCGGAAACCATAGAAATCATTAGGGCTCAATACTTTTGCAAGAACGTCCAAGGTATTTGGTTACCAGCATTGTACAATCTGCAATCTGTGCAGAATGTTTAGTGTCTTCATTGAGGACATAGGTAGTTAATTTTCACACTATCGGCAAGGTATATACTGGAATTATTTTAAACATTCAATGTACGTCCATGATACCTACTGGTGGATAATTTATGAAACTTTTCAAATAATGCAAATTTTTCGAGTATTTTTTTGGAAAAATGAAAAACACTAGAATACGAAAATTAAAAAATATCGGAACAATATTATTTTTCGGGGGGGGTTTTTTTATGTAAGGCTGTGAGAAGTTTTTCATTTATATTATATATTATTTTTACTGCGAAGTAAGCGCCTTACACACAATGGCGTGGACAACTACTCCTTACAGGGTTACATTATCAACTACCTACATTTCTCGCTAGTGTGCGACAGTATATTAGGGTAGCACGAGGTAGACAAAGTCTTGTGTCTGTATGAAATGCACGCTACTGCCTACACATAACAAACCACCTGATGATAAATTGTTACCGTAGCCTATGGACCAAGTATGCAACATCATCATCATTTCAGCCGCATAACGTCCACTGCTGGACATAGGCCCCTCCCAAGGATTTCCAAAATGACGATCTAGAGCGGCTTGCGTTCAGCGCCTTTTAGCGACCTTGGGTAGGTCGTCAGACCACCTTATATTTAACAAGTATGCAATGCAACATACGCGTTGCCTATTTTGAAGGACCTGTACATTTAAATACATGGTTCCGTTGTCTTGACTAGAGAACCATATTATTCATTTCGTAGGGTTCCTTATTATTGTTTTACAATAAAAGTGCGCTGCCGTTCGCTGAAAACTTTAAATAAAATTGGCCACGCCCAGTGTAGGGTTCCGTAGTTGCGAATGCCAACGTTAAGTTAATGCCACAAAAAACGTTTAAAAACTAATTATCTATTGAATTTGTATGAAATTTTCTTTTTCCCATTACAATTTATAAGTTGATCGCCTATTACTTTTTAATTTTTATACCCTACTTAGCTCTGACAGTTTTCCTTTAAACTACATTATATATAATATAGCTGTGAATTTTTTCACGTGGCCATATATAACCGTTTAGCAGATAGAGGGCGGGGACACGACTTTTTTGCCATGATTAATATACATATCCATGCCAAATTACAGCTTTCTAGTACTTATAGTATCTGATTAGGACCGTGGACGGACAGACAGACAGACAGACAGACAGACAGACATGGCGAAACTATAAGGGTTCCTTGTTTACTACGGAACCCTAAAAAGGATGAGATTATCAATTCAACTATGTTTTTGATGTATGTTACGAGTAATCTAGTATATTGTACATTGTATATCTTTATTGATTTATTTTATTATACATTGTTCGTTGTTTTCCCTGTTAACCGTTAAATGGTACCTTTTTTTACGACCTCCGTGGCGTAGTGGTCATGATGCTAGTCCGCCACCCAGAGGTTCCGGGTTCGACCTCGGTCAGGAAAATGGCCTTTTTCAAACTGCCCTGGGTCTTGAATGTTTATCTATATATGTATTTGTAATAAAATATAGTATCGTTGAGTTAGTATCCCTTAACACAAATCTCGAACTTACTTTGGGTTGTTAGTTTACCATAATTTTTTTGCTGGTCAAAAATAATTGTTTCTTTTTTTCAGTTTATGTTGGGACCAAAAGAGTCACATCGTGGTAACTGGTACTATAGATGGTTGTTCGTAGCGCTGCTGCTCGTACCCGCCTTTACTGCATACTTTTCGGCGATACTTTGTACTTTTCCAACCCGTAGAAGGGCAGAGTTAAATATGTATCTCTACTATTTTCACATCTTCGACTTCTTTCACATAGTGCATATGGTTTTCGAATATTATTCCGTAAGTAAACGTTTATTTATATAGTTTTCATTTTACGATGAAACCACTTAAAATTGTTGACTCGTTTATTTATCGAGTAATTTAAATTAGTTTGCTACATTACTATTAAAACTATTTTATGAACTACTGTTTACAGTTTAGAGTGAAACGAGAAGCTTTTAATAATGTGAAAATGAGTTTGAGTGAAACTCATTTGTTATCAGCAGTTTTCTTAAAAAAAAAAAAAATAATATACATTACACGTAATGCAAATAATATAATAATAATAATAATTGTTTATTTTCTCTCCACAATTTATAGACACAAAAAACCGTTATACAAAAGTCAAAAAATTATACATAGTTATGGGTAAAAGTGAAAGAATGTTTTTAAAAATACATTCAAAAACTGCTTTGTAAGTACGTTGGTCCGTCTGCCACCAGATTGTATCTCATAAACCGTGATTGCTAGACAGCTGAAATTTTTACACACTTTGTACTTCTGGTGCCGCTATAACAATAAATACTATAAAAAAATATTTAAGGGGGGCTCCTATACAACAAACGTGATTTCTTTGCCGTTTTTATCTTGTAAATAACGGCAACAGGTAGACGCTTGAAATATTCTTAGATTATTTAGCATATATTCACTTAAAAAAAATAAACAAATAAAGTAAATATTTAAATAGAGCTTCCATACAACTAACGTGATTTTTTAAAGTTAATGGTACGGAACCTTCCAAGCGCGAGTCTGACTCGCACTTGGCCGGTTATTAATTTATAAATATTATAAGCTCTTTACTTTCCCCTCAATTAAGCAAACCTCCTGAATAATTAATTGATTGACGTCCAGTATAGTGTTGCAAGCAATAGTATAAAATATCGATAGTCTATCGATACTATCGTGACCTTGGAAAACAGTAGCAATATTGATAGGAATACCGATAGTATCGTAAAAAAATGCTGAACAGGGCATGTACGAGGTAGCTAACTGGCTTGAAAATAATCTTTTAACTCTAAACGTCAATAAAACAAATTACACCTGTTTCTGTACATATAACAACTCACAACCTGACACAACATTTAATCTAAAAATACATAACTGTAGAAACCTTAACGATGATTGCAACTGTCCCACAATATCCAAAGTTAACCAAACAAAATACCTAGGGATTCTTGTAGACCAAAACCTATCGTGGTATCCTCATATTGAGCTTATGTGCACAAGAATAAGGAAATTCATTTGGTTGTTTAAGTCGTTACGACACATTGCTCCCTCTCCATGTGTGACTTATCCCAATAAATCTCTTTTAAATAACATTTATATATCCTTAGTACAATCCGTAACAACATATTGTATAACTATATGTGGGGGTGCCCCACACACACACACACACACACACACACAAACAAATATTCTGGTGTAATATTGATTAAAATTTTAATTATAGAATTATAGTAAGTAAATAGTTTAAGTTATTATTAACAAAAAAAAATTTGTTTTATAATTGCCATTTATGTGCCTTTTGTTACTAATGTTGCCTACTATTAAAGATCGCATCACGGATGAAAGAGTGGAGTAACCTAGCACAGGCTCACGCCTAAAAGGTTTCGCCGACACTATGTACAAAAACAACTAAATAGTATGTACAATAAAGCATTTTTCATTTTCATTTTCATCGATAGTTTTCATACTGTTTACTAAAAACTACGTCTCCTAACAATAAGTACTTTTATTCAAAACACATACTATCGATAGTATTGATAGTTTTAAATTAATACTAATGATAGTATCGATAAGTTTTAAATTAATATTATCGATAGTATCTATAGTAAATGTACTATTTGTATAAAGAACAATTTACGATATTTGACGACATCTGCCTGTATTTTATACTAAATTCCATAAAAACTGTTTGTTTTGACGTTTAGAAAAAAATATCTGATTTATCTTGTTGTATAATAGCGTATTAAAAAAAACAGTACACTCAAACGAAAAATGTTTAAATTAACAAAAAAAGCTGTTGGATTCAAAAATATTTATTTATTTAATTAAAAAAGGGTAATAGGCATGACGAATGAAACTTTGTATCATCGGTTAGATTATTTTAAAAAAATCAACATTTCTTTTATAAATTCTGTGAAACAAAAATTACAAAGATTTAAATTTTGCACGGCTCATTAATACTCATGTCAACTTCAACATCAAGTCTTTTTGTCTCCACTGCAGGAGCACGGAGAAGCACCTCTCTGTTCTACCAGAGCCACACTTGGCCAGAGCAACCAGAGGACACTCTCCTTACTGGCCAGACGGTTGGAGAGGTCTCATGATGTTTGTAATCTTTGTTTAGCTTGTATTTCCTAAGTCGCCTTCTACGACAGCCGCTGAATGACTTGGAGTGGCTTCTACTCTGCCGGAAACCAGGCAATATCCTTTTTAATGCTGTTGATAAGTCAGTAAGTAACAGATGAATATTTATTTTAGATGGAAGTGACTATCATCGGCAATAGATGTGTGAACAGAAGAGTGGGGTGGCGAGTATTAAAAGACTGGAGATTTTACGTCGACTTGATTTCATTAGTGTTGCCTCCCTTGGCATATGTGACCAATATTTGGTATTTTGTGTTGGCTAGAGGCTTAAGATTATCGCATTTGTACGATTTTTACCTACATTTTTGTCGAAGTAAGGTATGATATCTAATGTTTGACTAATTTTATTTTAAAAGAGCAATTCTTAATTATAAATATATATCAATGAGGATCTCGGAAACGGCTCGAATGATTTTGAAGAAATTTGGTAGATTTTCGATGCTGAAAAATCGATCTAGCTAGATTGAACAAGAGAACCTCTTTTTCCCGAGTGATTTTCATCGAGCAAATCTCTGTTACCCAGGTAAAGTTAGCATCAGAGATACCTGACCCCTCCTCTGTCTATATTTTGAAATTTCCTTTACACTCAAAATAATATTTACATTAAAATTTTTATTCAAGAAGACTTTATTAAAATCTCTCTGAATACACATTTTCATGTTAATATTCCATAACATTGTATTATCTTCAGACAAGAATATGCAAAATTTCAGCTTAATTGGTTACGGTTAACTGGTTAAAATTTAGTTGAAAGGTTTGAACTAAACATACATACATACCTACAAAGTTCTCGTAAACTGCAATATTATTGTTAATATTATTTTTAGTTTATGAGAAAATTCAAAAAGTAGGTGGAGGAGGGGTCAGGTATCTCTGATGCTAACAGTACAAAATTTTAATAATAGGCAAATATCGTATAAACATTTTATTTAATGTGTATAATAAATTCTCACTCGTAAAAATCTTGGCAAACGAATGACTTACAATATTCGGTAAATTATTATCTACTAGCCAAATTTTTGGAGCACATGCAGTCTGTGGTTTTGAATTAATTTCTACTAAAATAAAGAACAAAAAAAACTTACCCCACAAATCAGCGATTCAACGTCCAGCCAAACGGCTTTTGTAGTAATCGTGTATTAAAGGCAGGAAAGAAGACGAAGAAATACTTATTATTCCTGTTTTTTAACAGATTTCAAAGGAGGAAAAGTTTATTAATTTGTCAGAATCTTTTACTATTAAGTTCACCGAATATTCGAAGTCGCCTAAACCGATTTGGAAAATTCATTCTGTTGTTCAAAAGGCATTCTTTACACGTAGCCCCGTAGAAATTTTTTCAAAATCGGAGGTGTAGTTAAATGGAAGTGATGTTGGTTTTTTAGTTTGAAAATTTATTGTTAATTTACTTACTTTCAGTCTAGATGGGCATCACTTACTTTTAGAACAATTATCCTGATGTTAATTGGCCACGTCATGGTTTGCGGATGGATACATGTGGCATGCAGACGTAAGTCACTCTGTAAATCATCATCAGGTCTTTAAGTCTCCACTGCAGGAGCAAGACCCTCTCTGTACTACCAGAGCCATACTTGGCCAGAGCAGCCAGATGACTTGGCCTACACTCTCCTCGCTGGCCAGACGCGTTGGAAACTTCTCATTGATGTTTATAAGCTTTGTTCAGCTTGTATCTCCTAAGACGTGACATCCACGGGAGAACTTGGAGAACAAAAGAGTTAATCAGAACCAATCCTTGGAAAGACTTGAGCAAACGCTAGATGATGACGTTTGACACTCACAGCTTTCAGTGCACGTAATCATCTTTCTTTTCGGATAATCAGGTGATTCAAGCCTGCAATATTCTAACCAGACTGGAAGCTACTTTTCACTACTAATATATTTAAATTTACTCTCGCACAGTTATTCTGTGACTGTGATAAACCACCTAAAATAAATCGTCCGTTTCTCTCATATTAAGTTATGTTTACTGCGTATTTTTCTTCTTTTAGGTAGGGTTATATGTCAATGTTTTAAAAATATTGACAAAACTTTTTAACAAAATTTATATCATCATAGTCGTCATTGTTTCTTTCTTGTATCCATCTTGTTTGCCTCGGTAAATAGCTGTCAAAGAGTCAGCTGTTATACTCGGGCCGCCATATTGAAATCTTATCCATGGTATAAGCTCAATACTCCATGGAAATTGGCGGAGTAGTGATTTACTCGAGAATAGCCGTATAATCCTAGTATAAGTCTATGGTGAAACGTAAAAATAGTTTACCCTGGGAATAAATGCCGTAATTCTCTGGAATAAAATGTATTGTCGCGTAGGACGATAAGTGATAATGACAATGTCAACGTCACAAATTCAAACTAGAAGAATTCATCTAAAGGGAAATTTCGTCACTCACGTCAGCACACGATTGGCCTAGCGGTCTTGGTGTTGGACTGTGAATCCATAGACCCCAGGTTCAAATCACAGTCATGTATAGTGTTTTTGAAGTTTTGTTAGAAGTTTCTAGATAACTATAGATTAAATTGGAATGAAAATACGGGCCGGAAATAAAAGAAGACAAAAGAAAATTTATGACTTAAGTTTGGAACTTTGATGCGATATTGTTCGCATCCGGGGGGTATATAAGCAGAACAAGGCGCGGCCTACGCCAGTTTAGTTTGAAAGTAAAATCTGAAGAAGGAAGAAGGAAGAAGGAAAAGGAAGAAAAGTAAAAGTGGAAGTAGTGAGTAAAAAGTAAAGTGTAATAGTGAGTGAAGTGAAGTGTTCAGTGCAGTAAATACGCGCGAGAGACGTTTCCGCGTGTGACAGTGCAGTGACATTACCGCGCGTGACAGTGCAGTGACGTTTCCACGCGCAAGACAGTGCAGTGACGTTTCCGTGTGTGTGACAGTACAGTGACATTCCCGCGTACGTACCTGTGACAACTGTGAGTACCCTAGAGTCGTAAATAAAGGCACTATTCCATAGGATTGGTGTTTCCTTTCCTATCCCCAACCCACTCTCGTGACAGTATTCTTGTTTGGTAAAATAGAGTCTTAAAGATGTTGTTTAAAGAATGTATTCCACAATGGATTGTTTTTTAGCTACAATTTAATGCTGTACAATTGTACATATACTATCACGTCTTTATTCCTAATGGGCAGGCAGGGGTTTTTGTTGACTGCTTTGTGGAGTTAAATCACCCGAGATTTCAAGAGTGATTTAAGTGGAATAATTTTATCAAAATTCAGAAGTCGACTTAACCTGACCTCAGGTGATTTAAGTACTCTATTTTGTTGAGTTAATATACCTGGCAGTTTTTGACAGGTGATTTAAGTGGAATAGTCCATAATATCATGAGGAGACACGTTTATTGTAGAAAATGAAGTGGCAGTATTTTTAATCAACTTAAAAAATTAAATTCGATGCAAAAAAGGATGTCGTCATAGCCCCAATATTTATATTATATAGTTCCCTTTCTAAAATCAATATTTGAGTGCCATTTTCTACCTGCCCTAACTTGATATGTCATAAAAACGATTTTGGTTTTTTCAGAAAATAGGTGACTAAAATGTGTATATTTGTGCAGTATATAACGATGTAGTATATTTTTAGAATCAGCTCAAAAAGCCATTTTACTTGATACCCTAAACGACGGGATGAATTTTTTAAAATATTTAATTCCAAAAATTATGACGTCATTACATCGAAATAGCTCCCCTTCTTAAATCCATATTTGAGTAATAATAAAAATTAGGTGATTGCCGTATTTTATAGTATAGGGAAGACCAGCGACTATATATGATTAAATGTTTTTCTTTTTGTTTAAAATAGGTCCATTGCCTCGACAAACTAATGTTACATCCGCAGAGTTAGATTTTTTAAAAAAACATACGGATTTCACTGAATGGTCTTTTGCTCGGACTACTCGTCCTACAGGTAAATATTTCAGCATATGTATTAAATATTATAACATTAAGTCGCAAGAGTTATCCGGTCCACTAACATCCCACCCGCATAGCCCAAACCAAGTCAATCCCTCCCTGGCAATAGTTCGGCAACTATGGAGGACTGTCCGTTAGTGTATCTCAATGTTACATTAAGGGATAGACCTCCGTAGATGCAGCCATCTCATTTTTTAGATAAAAAGGTACTAAAAAGGCCTCTTCATGTTGGCTTTGGCCCCATGAACGCCTCAAAGGACCGGGTCCCCATGGACCCATGGCTGAAAAGCGTACCAACATATTAAATATATAGGGACAAAATAAACTGATTGACCTAGTCCCAGAGTAAGTTCGAGTCTTGTACTATGGGATACTAACTCAACGATACAATATTTTTTATAAAAAACTAGCTGTATCCGCGGGCTTCGCTCCCCGTGGGAATTTCGAGATAAAGAGTACCGTATGTCCTTCCCCAAGTCTTAAACTATATCCATACCAAATTTCATCCAAATCGGTTTAGTAATTTAAGCGTCAAGAGGTAACAAACAAATATACATACTCACTTACGCATTTATAATATTAGTAGGATAGGATACATATGTAGATAAACATCCAAGACCCAGGACAATTTGAAAAAGGCCATTTTCCAACTTGCCCTTACCGAGAATCGAACCTGGGACCTCTGGGTGGCGGATTAGTAAGGTGATCACTACTCCACGGAGGTCGTCAATTCCGTTGTGTATCATAGTACAATAAACATATCGGAATCTCTTAAGGACCCACACTATATGTGTCCCTGTCCTCCCTCCTCTCTTAGTACCAATATTAATTATGTGACTAAGGTTGTTTGTCAAAAGAGATTAGCTTAATTGATTTATTTTATTTAAGAATATTTGTGTTTGAATATATGATTAAATATTATACATAATAAATCAAAGCACACACACTAGAACTAGACATAGAAATACAACTTAAAATTCTTTCAACGAGTACAAGCATTTCTCCAAAAGATAAGCTTTACATTTTTTTACTAAATAATTTTCTGCTACGTATAGTTTTTAACTCTACAGGCAACCTGTTGAACAAAAGCATTGTTTGGTAACGGACACATTGCGTTCAGACTCTCAGTTTAGGTTTAATCCATGTCAATTAAAAAAAGAGTAATTATGTATCTCAACTTTTTATTTATAGGTTGTAATAGACCGTCGTTCTATGACTTTTTTGTCGTCCCAAAATATTGGTATTTCGACTACAGATTGGCTATGGTTTGGATAGCTCAATTGCACACTAATACTGAACTGGACAATGTAAGTACTTTTATCATCATCATCAGCAAAGTCTCCACTGCAGGAGCACGATCCTCTCTGTACTACCAGAGCCATGCTTGGCCAAAATATATGTACAGAAGGTTTGACCCACACTCTCCTCGCTGGCCAGATGGGTTGGTGAGGTCTCATTAATGTTTTCTAAGCTTTTTTCAGCTTGTATTTCCTTAGTCGCCTTCTACGATATCACGAAAAGACTAGGAGTGGTCCTATTCTACTCTGCCGGAAACCACTTTTCTTTAGTAGCAACAGTAAAAAGTCTGTGGCAAGTCAAATAGTAGTATTTTTTCAACTTCAAAAAAGACGGATTATATATGTTCGCACCTGGACGACACTTGGGACTTGGACAAATTTGGAAGTTCTTTTTTTTGTTTGAAAGTGCATACTTGCCAGGTCCCATATAAGTTTATAAAAATATTTGAGCAATTCTGTTTTTAGTTTACAAAAAATAGAAAAAAAACAATAAATTTTGTGGGTTCCCCATACTTAGAACTGAAACTCAAAAATTTATTTTTCATCATCACCCATACGTGTGGGGTATTTATGGGTAGCTCTTCAAAAATGATATTGAGGTTTTTTCTAAACCGAATACTTTGCGCGGGAGACATTTCTTCCAAACTGGAAAAAACTGTGTGTGTGTGTGTTTGTGTGTGTGTGTGTGTCCCGTAACTTCTAAAATAAGGGAATTATAACACTAAAAAAATATATGATGTTCATTATCATAAAAACTACTAGCCAAAATTGGTTTTAACGATATCTAGTCAGTAGTTTTTTTTAATACGTCATAAATCATAAACGGCAATTTACCTTTCATTCAATCAACTCAAATATAAAAATTAAAAAAAAAACTCACTACAAGACTTTTATATTATGTTATTTGCTACTACGGAACCCTTCATGGGCGAGTCCAACTCGCACTTGGCCGCTTATTAAAAGTGAAAGTCGGGAATACAAACTGTTTCGAAATTGCAAAAAATATTTTTTGAGTAGGTAGGCTTGCGCTTGAATTTTTTTATCAACCTATACTGTTACATCATAACTACCAACTTCTGTGTGCCAGTTCTAACCATTCCCTATCAAACTGTCGCAAATCGTCACACCAACGCTTCCGGGACCCACCTCTCCCTTCGACCATTTTCTGGAGTCTACTTTGTTACCAAAGTCGCCCACCTATCAGGATGCACTTTAGTTTAGCGGCTTTGTGTCTGACATCATTTGTATACCATTGATTGATTACCTATTTTCAGAATTCGCAAATGACTGTTGCCGAAATTTACTACAAAATTGTTATAAATATTATTATATACTTAGTCAATATTTGGTTGATGAGTGCTGCGATTGGCTACATATATACCAAGTATCGGGAGCTGTACCATTACGACTACGACGTGAAGAACATGAGCATGTACCTCCGACACAGCGGGCTGGCTCCGTCCCTGCTGCGGTCTGTGATCCAGTATACTAATCATTTGTGGAAGAGGCAAAGAGGTGAGCTGTTGCCTGTACTTAGTACAGAAGTCTTACTTAGAAAAGAAATTGAAAGAAATATCTACTTAATGTCGTTAGTGATATGGTTTAATTTAGCTCGCGTTAGAACTTGGCACATTTTGATTTAGATACCTAGAAGTGCATTGCAAGCCAATTCAATTCTTATTACTCTTGACATACGATTCATGCCACTGAATTCCCACTCTGGAGTGGTCGCCACGCGCATAATAATGTAGGTATATTTTCGATGGGGAATGACACAGGCCTGGTAACATGAAGAAATTTGAAATAAGTATTTAATGGATATTCCGTTTCGTCAGTCCTAGATACGATAAAAAAGCGTATAATATGTAAGGTGTGACGCAAATCGTCCAAATTGCAACTTGTCCTATTCCTAACTTGTTCCATTCTCAACTCGTCCCATTCGCAGTTTGTCCAATTCCCAGCTCGTCCCGTTCGCATCTCGTCCCGTTCAAAGCTCGCATTGGGTACATAATAAAAAAATATGCTGCAAATCATTAATTTTCTCTAGAATTTACTTCAATCTGCGTATTAAACTATAATACGCACTAACGAATAAAAAAAACAATTAAGCAACAAGATTATATGGATAGAGTATATAAAATATAGTACCAATAGATATAGATAGAGCTCTAATCACTCTTAAATATTAACTTCTATGTAATTTTCATAAATAGTTACATAATAGTAATTTAAAAAATACCTATTTTACTCCTAGAAAAATTAAGCCGTTTGATGTTACCTTCTTTTTCTAAAAAAGTCATACAAACATATTTCTGATACAAAAATCATTTGGTTTCACTCAAATTTCCAAAAAATGATTATTAAAATTCTTTCATTCGTAAAAAATAACCTAACCTTTGAGAGCCATAATCAGTCGTTAAAGTCAATTAAGTATTAATGTAATCGAGATTGCTCCCATTTTTGTCTAGGCGTGGGTTGTGTAAAGTACAGGTTATCAATTTAATGGCGTGTCTCAAACCCTTGCAACGGGACGAGGGCGAATGGGACAAGCTGCGAATGGAACGAGTTGCGAACGGGACGAGCTACGAATGTGTGACGATTTGCGAATGGGACAATTTGCGTCACACTCAATATGTAGTCTGGCCAGCGTGAATATTGTGGGCCAAGTCCTCTGGCTGCACTGACCAAATATGGCCCTAGTAGTAAAGAGAGGGTCGTGTTCCTACAGTGGAGACTAAAAAGTCCTTATAATGATGATGATAAGTCAGTCCTGGATGCACGCTGCTTTATGTTGGTCATTTCAGGATAGTCTTACGTCCAGTGGAATTGTGCGGCGGAAATGTAATGAATGATAAATGACAATAATGCTAGTCATCAGGAGCCAACCAGTAAAAAATCAAATAAAAATCAATCAGTTTAATCTCATCAGTAGACCTTCAGGGCAAAATTCCCTTGCGGTGTTACTTAGGTTTGATGAAAGTCGGTTTGACCGTATAAAGTTATTGGTGTTTAACGCTTGAAAATCGAGATTTTTGTGGTTTGCCTGTCAAATAATAGATGGCGCTACGGATACATCTCGTTGGCAATTTTACTATTTAGTGCCTCCGCCCATCGCTAGATGGCGTTTTCATATCATAAAATGGGGCAAATAAACTTGTATTCTTTCTTGTAGACGCAATTTGAATTTGTATATAATTTCAGGAAACTGGATGCCCGAATTGGTGATGCAGGCACCGGCGTGCCTCAAAGAGGACCTATTTTGTGCTTTATACTTGCATCACATACTGACGCCTCCGCTGTTCAGAAAGCTACCTGAATACTTCACCAGGCAACTGGTGTCTCGGGTTCAACGAACTGTGATATTTCCTGGTGAGCGCCTATCTTTTCAACCCCCGACGAAAAAGATGGGGGATATAAATTTGAACGGAGGGATCAATTTCGATGCAATTTTTTTACGTGAAAGTAACTTCTCTTGCCATGGTTCTTAAGTCATGTTTGATGAAACGGGTCAGTCGTTTAAAAGATATTGGGTGATAACCAGAGATCGGATATTCCAGTACATACATATTTACCTAATCTTCGAGGTAGTACTTAACACAGAGTGGATAATACCACCTCTAAAAAATAAATGATTTTTTGATAGCGTGATTTTATAATATTGGATTTTACAGAAATAATAAATAGTAGGAATAATATTCTTCAAAATCAATAATATGTACTTGAGTGTTTATTATTTCTGTAAATTCCAATATTTTTAAATTACGGTACCAAAAAACATATCTTGTACCTTTAAACGAGCAATTCTTGTATATTTATTTATTTATATATTTATAAATTTCTGTGATCTCAAAAACGGCTCTAACGATTTCGCTGAAAATTGGTATATGGGGGTTTTTGGGGGTAAACAATCGATCTAGATTAGTCTTATGTTTGGGAAAACGCGTGTTTTCGAGTTTTCATTCGTTTTTCTACTCTATGTTACGTACTACCTCGAAGTTTAGATAAATATGCACTGGAACATCGGATCTCTGGTGATAACACTTCATATTCGGGGTTTTGTAACATACCTGACAAATATGGTATCAATATCTACATGGCGCTATGATTTCAGTATTTTATAGTTCCGCCACTTATCACTAGAAAGTTACCTGACAAATAATAGATGGCGCTACGATATCAATATATTACGTAGTTCCGCCCTTTATCACTAGATGGTGTCGGTTTCTTTTTATTTGCCTGTTGCAAATAAACTTGAATCTTTGAAAGTATATTTGATTATCAGTAGAAATTTCCAGTGTGTGTTTTGTTTAAATGTTACTAGTTATACACACATGGTTACCCCATTACCATGCTCCACTCTAAAAGCTTATACTTCAGTTTGTTTGCGACACCTTTTTATTGTTTTAGTTCTGTAAAAAAGTACATTACTGTTATAATATACCTTAAAATTATTTTTTCAATAAGTTAGTAGGCAATTGTTAATTAACAAAATTTTGTCTTCATTGTAAAAACTAAAAATATTTATAATTGGCGTAAAAATATTATACTTCCTGGAGCCTTTCTTTTTAAACAATTAAAACTTTGTTAATAATACTTTTTTTTTTAACTTTGTTCACAATACTTCAACATCATTTATTTCTATTTTTTTGACGTGATCTTGTTAGAATGGGCTCCTTGAAGAAAATATTTTTCTTATTTACAGTGAAGACTTGGTGATAAAGTTTTTTTTTTTAATTTACTTTAATGGGTTATATTTATAAATTATATTAATATAAGAAATTAATTATTTTGTTTGTTATAAATATAACATTTTCTTTTTTCTATTTAGAAGACCTATTTCACTTCAAGAAACTATGACATCACGAGTGCTATTTTTACAAATCGTTTTGACGTTTAAAATACATATTAGATGATTTTACTTGTTGAAAACGTGTGTGTTAGTGGATTACTAACTAGCGGGCATGAGAGAACGTAAAAAAAAACAAGTCATGAAATAGATACAACTTTCGCCTTTTTTCAGGAAAAAGCATTGTACAAGAGGGCGATATTTACTCCATTATGTATTTTATACATGAAGGTGAAATAGAGAAATGGTACAATTATAACAGGTAAATGTTCTATTTTGGGTACCTAGCAGCGGGATCCAAGAGGCTATTGAAAGGCTTCCATTAAAAATAGTTACGTCTTATGCTCAAATATCATATCACTAATATTATAAGGGCAAAAGTAAGTTTGTGAGTGAATGTGTGTGTGTATTTGTTATTCTTCAAGCGTAAACGGCTGAACCATTTGATAAAATTTGGTATGCAGGAAGCTGACACCCTGGATTAACACGTAGGTTTTATATATATACCGCGGGTAACAATGCTGGGCGCAGATAGTAAGAAATAATCCAAAGAGCAAAAAATATTTGTTAAGGTACTTACTATTGAGATTCTGACATAATCCATCTGGTGTCTCTTTCCCTTTTATCGACATTTACTGTTGCTAGACTAAGACTTCATTATGCAAAAGTAAAAATGTAACCTGATTGCTGCTTAACCTGTGTATCATGTGATGCCATGCGGGTCTTGACCGGTTCGTAATGGGTTCGTACGACGATATTAAATGACATTGTCTATTGACATTGACTCATGTTTAGGTGACAGAAGCCTCTTTTAGCATGAGGTTGGGCGTGATTATTGAAAAAGGGAATCAAAATAGTGATAGGTAGCCTGCCGTATCGCTAATTTGACATGCTTAAAATCAATACGCTATATCATTAGGTAAGTGACTATTTAATTTTAATTTTAATGACTTACACTACTAATGTCCAAACCTTAAAAATACTCAAAAATAAAGAAATTTGGCATTAACAAATTGTAACAAAAAGAGGAGTGTTATTAGTTTGACTCTAATGTATGTTTGTAGCATCGTAGCTATCGAACGGATAACCAATTTCGATGCGGTGATTTAGAGCTATGTTTGATGAAAATCGGTTTAAGGCTCCTCCTTGCGCTAGCGACCTTGAAAACACAAAAAAATTAATTTCTCTTTCTGTAAGTGAGATTATTAGAAACCCTCCTACAACTTTTTAGCTAGTATCCTGAAGTTTCATTAGAACCTCGAAAGTCATTGAAATACTATCCGGTTTAGAAACCTTTACAAAAAGAGTCAAAAATGGCCGTTTTTAGTATTTTTTGCAAATGAAAATTCAGGGTATTTTATTTCAATGATTTTCGAGGTTCTTATGAAACTTAAGGATACTAGCTAAAAAGTTGTAGGAGGGTTTCTGATAATCTCACTTACAGAAAGAGAAATTAATTTTTTTGTGTTTTCAAGGTCGTTAGCGCGGGGAGGACCCTTAAGCGTCAAAAATTAATAGGGATGAACGCTTGTTTGAAAAAAACGGGCGTTTTTAATTTGCCTTTAATTTTTTCAGCCCTGAGAGGAAGTTGGCGTCGACGCTATCTACAAATGGATATTTCGGGTTTATCCCGGGTTTGTTTCCGAATACCCGTTTTCTATTCACCTATGTATCACGCACGGTACGTACCACATTTTCTGAATTTTTTTTTTCCGCGGCGCAGTACTTCTAACTCTTCATTGCCAAAAGGTGACCGGCATAATTAGATATTTTCCTGGGTCAAAAATAAATTAGTTGACTTTGAATTTATTATTGCAAAAAAACTATATGACTCTAAGAAACTGATGTCATCCGCCTGTATTTTATACAAATGTTTGTCTTAACGTTAAGTAAAATATATCTGATTTGAATTGTTGGAAAATAGCAAATTCTTGATTTGTGACTCTCGAACATTTATCTACATAATATTTAGATGTTACTGCCCGGCTTTGCCGATTTATTTCACCCTGAATAAGTAAAGGAAGTACCCTACAGGCGGTATAGCAACCTTCACCTAACTAAGCGTCAGCTGAGACGTCACAATTTACACTCACTACACACAAAAACTTGGACCTCCTACATTCCAGCAGAGTACTGATATAAGCTGTAAAGATTTGTCTGGTTCCACAAGTGCAATGGTGATACACTAATCCACAATACCTTTCAGGTTGTGGATCTGATAAGTTTGAATCTAAAGGACTGGCAGGACCTTCTGAACGCTTATCCCGACGTAAAAATCCAGTTATACCAAGGGGCTAAGAACATGAAGTCAGAGTTTAAGAAAGAAGGGCAGGCCATATTCCCGGTGTAGCCATAGTTTCTTGTATGTAACTTACATACTGTATAATAAACCTTATTTATGTTAAATTTACTTTCATTTCGTATCGTGTAGTTTCCAGCAGAGTAGAAAGAACTACTCCAAGTTAACCGTGGATGTCGTAAAAGGCGAATTAGGAAATACGATAAACAAAGCTAATAGCTCTCTCCAACCCGTCTGGCCAGCGAGGAGAGTGTAGGCAAATATAGCTCTAGTAATACAGAGAGGATCGTGCTCTTACAGAGGAGACTAAAAAGACCCGATGATGATTCTAGAAACTGTAGCAGTTAGAAGAAAAGTTAGTACCAAAGGTAGTACTGAAGGTAATAAGATCTAATGCAATCAGAAATATAATAGAATAAGTACTTATGGAGGGCCCCGCTAGATTGATGTTTTGGAAAAGTCAAATTTACTCAAACCACTGGGGTATACAAGTTTAGAGACTTCCAACATATATACTAAACATATTTCAGTAGGGGGAGGGCCCCGCTAGGTATAGTTATATTATAAAAACCCGGGAAAAAAAGAATTCTTTATTGAACAAAATTACATATTATGGTCTAAGATCCCGATATAGAACGACCTTCACCGTCGGGCTTATTTAATGAAACATATTTTATGTTTAATATGTCCATAAAGATATTGCATATGGGTTGCCTAACAAATTTCAGTCCAGGATATGATTAATTAATAATTAAAAAAACCTTTTTTTTTATATTTCACCGGTTTGTTTATTAGACAAATTCTATACCAATCGAAAGTGACACCCATAGAATATGAAAACGTTAGGTTGCCTTTTCTTTTCCGGTCACAACTCTCGGGTTGCCAGGTTTAAACGGGTAAATCGACAGAAGTAGCATTTTGCACCGGTCTGATTACTGAGTTAAAATTAAATGAAAATAAAGATTATTTTATTATGAACATGGTGGTATAGGGTTGCCTGCGAAAAATCAGTCCCGAATTAGGGTTGTCGAATTTTGAAAATTGAAATATTGCTGCGAGTGCATATGTGGGACTGACCAACCAACCATCCCATGAGATAGAAGAGGACACAGCATGGGACGGTTGATTGGGACTTCTCAGTCGCACATATTCACTTATTATGGCTAAATATGCCGACTTGATTAGTTGATAACAACTTTCAGTTTGCAACATGAGAAAAACTGAAAGAGTAAGGCAAAAGTTTCAACTTGTATGTACAACATTTATCACAAGACATTTGTAAAATATTCAAGAAAATTACTCCTGTAATATAGTAGTATTAAGTTTATGATAGAACACAAGCCGTCCGTAAGAAGTTAATGACCCGTAACCACTTCGACTATAATCGAGACGAGCAGAAGAGCAGGGGAGAAAATGTAGCTGACTAAAACTTGGTAACTATGACGAAAAGCATTTATTTTACATTAGCCCACGTGGTCCAAATTTTTAACAATACATACATACATATTATCACGTCTTTATCTCTGATGGAGCAGACAGAGCATTTGATTTTTTAAGAATCCTTGCATTTTCCCACTGCTTCGCTCGTACCTTTACCTCCCATTTCACACTCTAGAGTTTTTGTTTTTTGGGAATCGTGATACAGCTATCTGTTGTTCGGGAACGTCAGTTCATATGTCATCATTTCATTTCTAACATCAAAATTGACCAAGTTTCATACAAAGCAATTCAGACGTTTAGCCTACCTCGACCATGAGCATTCAAGACGTAGTTTCAACTATGACAATCAACAATCTAGAATATATGAACCGAACTCTATTTTTTCATGAATATACCCTATTATTTTTTATCTCGAAAGTTATTTCATAGATGTAGGTTTAATTTAGCGTATGCCACTGCTACCACTGGGGTCAAACAAAAATTAAATAACAGGCCAAGTGCGAATCGGATTCGCGCACTAAGGGTTCCGTACCATTTTCTATAAAAAAATCGCGTTTGTTGGTTGGGAGCCCCCCTTAAATATTTATTTTATTTGGTTTTAGTATTTGTTGTTATAGCGGCAATAGAAATACATAATTTGTGAAAAATTTAAGTGTCTAGCTATGGCGGTTCTTGAGATACAGCCTGGTGACAGACAGACGGACAGACAGTGAAGTCTTAGTAATAGGGTCTCGTTTTTACCCTTTGGGTACGGAACACTAAAAACGAAAATTCCCATTAGTCAGCACTAAGGACAGATGGCACTGTGAATTATTCCCCATTAGTCCCTAGTTGGGACGACGCGGTGGTGACAATCGAAACACACAAAACTAAAAATTGTCCCATTTGTTTCCAGTGGATAACATTTGCCCCAGTGGAAACGTCCCCATTGGAAACAAATAGGATATAACCGTCAAAAAGTTAAAGTTGATTATAAAATGACGAGCAACTATGGACACACTGCGCGTGGCCCGACACGTGCTTGGCTGTTTTTTTTTTTGTGGCAGTTACAATCTTAATATATGCATAAAATGAATGGAAAAACAAGATTGCTATTTTTTTGTACAAGGAGTGGTTACGGGAAGATTTAAATATGCTGTAATAAGTAAATATTAAATAAAAAAAATAATCATTATTTTTAGCCCACATTAACCCACTGCTGAGCAAAGGCCTACCCTTTTGCCATTAAAGAAATCTCATAAAAAAGAAGAAAAAGGAGTACCAAACCTTACTTATATACTTTTCTCTTTAATTATTACGGTCTTAAACATCATGGGTACAATTGTGCGTCTATTTATTTTTTGAAGATAAACAAACCACTAAAGAAATTATTAAAATAACTAATGAGATGACTATACTATAAAATGACGGGTTACTCACGTATAGAGTCACATTCACCCTGATAAAGACCTCCAGATGGTCCGGCCGCGTTTCGGGCGTCTTGGACTTTTTGTAAACAAGTAAATTAGTAGAGAAACGGGCGATCAACAAAATTTAAACAAAAAAAACCTCCACCGTCTGCTCGCGTTTCGTGCCCTCTAATATTTTGTTAGTCGCGAGTCATGAAAATTGCGCAGTCAATCAAAATTTTAAAAAAAATGCCTCCGTCGTCTGCTCGCGATTCATGCACTCTCATATTTTGTAAACTAGTAAGACAGTCGCGATTCGGGCGTTCATTAAAATAAAAAAAATATTAAAGCGCACGAATCGCGAGTAGATGACGGAGACATTTTTTTTAAATTTTGATTGACGCCCAAATCGCGACCAACAAAATATTAGAGCGCAAGAATCGCGAGCAGAGGGTGGAGGTATTTTTTTTTTTAATTTTGATGATATCCCGAATCGCGACTAATTTACTTGCTTACAAAAAGTTGATGACGCACGAAACGCGCCCAGACCCTCCAGATTAGGTCGAAACATGCCGGCAGTAGCTAACTCTATACGTGAGTAACCCTTTAACTCATTTGAATAATGTCTGTGTCTCACATTAGTTTTAATCACTATAGAAATAATAAAATTATGCTAAAAATAATACTAGTTCGCCTGAATCAAGAATATCATCACATAACGTATCACTATCCGATACCGATGAATATGTAAATCAATTTAGCCGCGGCTCGTACTATACTGTAAAGCCTTATCAAAGGCCGGGAATAAAGGAGATGAAGTTTCATAAAACCCTGAGCAAAACTCAATCCCGCGCAACGACGGCGTAGGTTTTGATTAAAAATTAATTAACTGTGTAATTCTAAAGACCACATTTTCAAGCGTGTTCCAGTTTTACCCTTTGAAACATTTGAGACATTTAAGGAGCTGGGGTTCGTTTTTCGAAATTTCCTGACTTTATTTTTTTCTTACACGCTCATTTTATTCAGCTAAAATTTTTTCTTTTGTTAACGGCAACTTAGTAGCTGGTTTTTTTTAGCGATAAGAAGTGTTCCATTTTACCTGCCGCTTTAAAACTTAGATTTCACAACCTGTTTTGAGGTTAAGGTTTCAAGCTGTAAATAGGATTTTTAGGAGTAGTCTAATCTAATCTACATAAAAAGTTTGTACTAATCTGCATAAAAAGTTTCAAAGCTAAAGTCTCTTCCGTGTGAGAAATATGAATCCCACCAAAAACATTTTCATGTAATTATGTTGCCAAGACGAGTCCACATAGCTTATCCTGTGAAAAAGTGGTCAGATCTCAGTGATAGAGCCAAGATTCTTGATCTGTGCGCCCTTACTTTACCAGGCTTAGAACTTCACATACTCTACATCTTAGTCAAAACGTGATGCTTGGCCGTTTTGCTACCGTTACGAAGATTTCATAGGCATTCGTTCATCGCGTGTGAAATAAAAGCGGTCTAGTTAGCTCTTAGCAAGAATTCGTTCAAAATTTCGCTCAGAAATAAAAAATAGAAATGACCCATTTTCACGGTGCGTCCGATTAAAAAAAAACTTTTATATTTTAAAGAGCGTCAAATTTAAGATTCAATGCGAACAAACCAATTTTAATTTCAATAGGAGGTTGCGGTTAACAATACATCCGAGAACTAATCAGAAATTAATTTATTTGTATCTAATAAAAGCGAAACGCAATTAATTCACAATCGGAAGGAAACAGCCACATGGGTTTTGTTTCTTGATTCATACAGATACTCAAGTCTAGATATTTTTTACTGAAAATTGTATAAAAATATTAAAAAAAATACTAACAGTATTTTTACCACGCCATACATCAAGCCAGCCACACAGTGGTGCATTTTTATCGACCGACAATATTGCACACATTGCGCTGTCTACTTATATTAGATATCGCAATGTGTAGTATTTGACCATGAAGTTAGAGGGTAACTCTACGTTATGGTCAAAATACTGTAACAGTTACTAGATTCGCACATGGAAAGATTTGACGCTTTTAGGTTTGCGTTTTTGACTGATATAATCAAAAAACGCAAACCTAAAAGCGTCAAATCGAACAGATATTTTATCTGTAGATATAACATAACACACTAATGCAGCTTAAATACAACAATGTGCAATAAAGCATTAATACCTACAACGAAACTGTACAAGACTTCATGTTTTCGAACTATATATACATTTTAATACTAAATGAAAGAAGAAATTTCAAGGGAAGGGATCATAAAATCGTATCAACTATTTTATGCTGATGAGAAACGCTGGCAGTCTGCGAAAAACATTGGCTCAGCGAAATTGCATTAAAACATTATGTCGGGGAAAATGCTTGATTAAATTGCTTTACGGTCAGTAGAAGAGTTGGTCTAAGTTTCTTTTCAATCAACGTTTAAAAATAATAATAAAAATATTTTACAGTGTCTACTTTGTAAAAGAAAACGAACTTGTGAGACAAAGAAGTGTTCCTATGTTTTTTTATTTCTTATTAAATATTGACTTTGCTATGAATGACACTTGTGCAATAAATGATCAGGCGAAACAAAGTTCCTGAGTCAAAATTTCTGCTTTCGACTTTTCCTTCCACAATTATTCGTTGACTGTACTACATGATTCGACTAAAACACCTTAAATTAAACCCTGAGTACTACTTTGTCAAGATGAAACTTAAAAGCAAACCGACGGTCACTAAAGTTTAATGAATTACCTAAGTTTTACAAGCCATACAGTTTTACAATCTAGGGAGCCAATAAACTCCCTTGGCACATATAAAACAGAAATTAACTCTGTCCCAAGTAATACAATTACATTTAATTAACTCATTAGTCCGAAAATGTCGACACTCCACTCTTAAGAGGTTTGACTTAAATGCAAAGCTGGCGTCTAATTTTTCACTAAATTGGATAAGTTTAATCAAGTCTCTAAGACAATTTAAGGGCTAACTACATTTATGTAAAATACTTCCATTTAGATGGCCGTCAAACCAGCGAAGGTATCTTCTTCACTTAGCCATCCTTGGGTGACAAATGTTTTTTTGGAACGAAGCTCCTTATCGCGCGTTGCGAAAGAAGGCTAGACGGAAGTTATAACGACACTATTTGCTATAGTTGTAAGCCGTGCGGCGTGCACGTGTTTCTCTGTCTGTCTCTCTCCTAATTAATCGAAAGGAACTTCGTTCCATCCGGGTGTCCATTGACACCTCTCAAGTTTTTTTTATTCCTACTTTATTTAAAAGTTAAGGGTTAACCTGAGGGGTTAACTGACAAAAATCTTAAAGTGGACGTAACTTTTTAAAGATACTACTTATATTTTATAATATAAATATATATGCGAACCAATTACATAGATTGAGCTAGCACCAAAGTAAGTTGAGATTTGTGTTAAGGGATACTAACTCAACGATAACGATAACTCCTCTGGCTGTTCTGGCTAAGTATGGCTCTTATACTTAATGATGACGATGAACTCAACCATACTATATTTTATAACAAATACATATCTACATCCAAGACCCAGGACAATTTGAAACAGATCATTTTCCATCTTGAGCTGACCGGGAATCGAACCTCCGGTGTGACTGCCTGATATGATGAGCAGTATATGCCTCAGAGATAGTTCTTCGACGTTTCTTTCGAGCATTATAGTATTGCAAAAATTGTATGGACTATAAAATCGTCATCATTTTTCCGCGAAACAATGAAGGCTCTAAAAGCGTAACAATTATAAATCAACAATGGTTTTCATAATAGAGTGCAGCGAGGTCGCGGCTCGAAACTGTGCTGAGCTATTGCGTATTGTTGAGAAAATAATTTCACACGGATATAGGTCGTCAACTAAGTTAGTAAACCTGAAGTGATGGCGCTACTGAAATTTAATCTGTTATGAGTGACATGTTAAGTTTAGTTCCGATTTTTTTCGCAACATGGCGAGATCCAGTAACTTATTTGATTACTTTTACAAACCTTTATATCAATTATTTAGTTTGTGCTTTATTGTGTACTAGTTAAAAAAGTGTGTTTGACTATCCTACTGGAACTTCATATTTTTTGGGATACAAAGCATCCCATGTCTTAATCCAGATAGTACGCTATCTCCATACCAAATATTATTTCAATCTGCTCAAATATTTTGACGCAAACATCCACACAAGTTTCTCATTAATAATATATTTATTTAATTAGTAGTCGCGTCGATAAAACCAGGCAATTCTTGAGTCCGGACCCGTGCTTCACTCAAGTTCTCCACCTGGGTGCAGCACGGGGACTTCTAAGGTCCCGTGCTCCAACTGATGACGTTATTGTACAGTGAATCAGTAAATAGTTTTCAATATATGATTCAAAAGATCTTAACAATTCTTTAATAGGAGTTAATTTATATGTACAATCAGAAATATCTCCGATTTTAATGGTTCTTTTTTAAGTGTAGGAATAGGTTTTTTATATTATTGAAGAAGTCTTAACCTTTGATTAAGGGCAAATAATATTGTATATATAATATTTATGCAACCTATTGAGGATTACTGGCAGTCGACCAACATCCGTTGCGAGGTGACCTGGAAGAAATAGACCTGGCCTAATTTTTTTTTCTTTCAGAGCAATATGGAACAATACTAGTTTATTATTAAATTTACCTTGTTGTTTATACGTATTCTTATGTATTAGGTCGACTTTTTATTAAAACTGTTAACTGTAAGTTGTAATTATACAAGTATCAAGCTTATTTACAAAAAAAATAGCAATTATTCTACGCGAACCTTGTAAAACAGAAAGTGATTCAACCATCTTCTATAGAAATTGATTCAACCACAACCCCCAGTCATTATTCCTAGGTTTTTTCCTTGTAGCAAAATTCACATTGGTATATAATTAGTAAAGGAGTTTAAGCCGAGTTTTAGTTTCATCTGTGACGTGTAATTCCGGCTTAGAATACAATTCTAAAAATTATGTATATTGTAGGTATATCTGTGAATTTCATAAAAAGCGACTACAAGACTAGTCGTTTAGCATTTGGTTATTAGGTCATTAACATACGTTCATCAGTCTTTGTAGAAAGAAAAGACAGGACAATGCGCTAACTCATCTTACTATGAATAAATCACGTGGGCATGAAAACAAAGAGAGATAACTGAATTTAAACTTGATAAATATATACTTATTACAGCTGCTTAAAATTTGCTGTCAAGTAAATAATAAACGCTTATAGCATTGCAATTATTCGTACTTACTGTCGTACGAACATCCTATGTTTAACTCCCGTCAAAAACGAGGTGTTATAAGTCTGTCTGTCTGTCAGTGGCATCGTAGCACTCAAATTTCAATGCAATTTTTTTATGTGAAAGCAACTCCCTCGCGTACGTTCTTAGCCATTGTTAATAAAATTGGATACAGTAATTTAAAAGTTATTGAGTGTTACCGCTTGAAAGACGGGTTTTGTAATGTACCTGGCAAATAATAGATGGCGCTACGGATTTCAATTCCACTTAACACCGGTTAGAATTTTATGTAGTTTCACCACTTATCACTTGATGGCGTCGTCATTTTTAATTTGCCTAGTAAATAAACTTGTCTAGCATACCTTATAGTAAATTATATCAAGTGATAGACAATACTTGCCAATCCACTCGCAGAAAAACAACTTCTAAATGTGAACTTTAATAATACCAGTAATCATCTATTCACTACGGACACAATACGTCACACTAATTAAAAAGCTACAATAAACTGCAGTATTGTGACTGTCATTCAATATTAAACTTTTCAACCTCGTGATAAGGTTGCTTATTGCG
This sequence comes from Acrobasis consociella, assembly GCA_963555685.1. NCBI lineage: Eukaryota > Metazoa > Arthropoda > Insecta > Lepidoptera > Pyralidae > Acrobasis > Acrobasis consociella. The sequence continues at coordinate 6,741,196 of OY743118.1, forward strand.
TATTATTTGCAAAACAATGCAAGCCCCAATTAGAATTGCCCGCTGGCTCGTAAAGGGTCGGCTATGCAACTTGTCAGTTTAACTGTAGAGTACCTGGATGACCGAGCTTTGCTCGGTTACATCTCAAACATAAACTACATTTTTTTAAACTTGTCTAAAAACAATACAAAATAAAAATTATATATGTATAAACTTGAACTTGAGTGGGATTTGAACCCGTAACACTTTCTAGCGGTCCGCATCCTTAACCGCTGAGCTAAACGGATAGCGGCCGGCGCCAAGAAATTAACGACCATATTCTGCGTGGAAAGAAAAACGCATGAAATCTCGAAAACACGCGTTTTCCGAAACATAAGACTAATCTAGATCGATTATTTTCCCCCGAAAACTTCCATATACCAATTTTCAGCAAAATTGTTAGAGCCGTTTTCGAGATCACAGAAATTCATAAATAAATAAATATACAAGAATTGCTCGTTAAAGGTATAAGATAAAGTATACAGATATAAATGTTTGTTAATTCCATGGTACCTACCTCAAAAGTTATATTACCTAAATTCTATAGCGAAATCAGACACGGCTCAATATATCTTGTATACGCCTTCAGTCGCCTTCTCTTGAAGGTGTTCAACCGTGCCAAGGTCAAGTAGATCAGTGCAATGGGCTGGAATGCTATGTGCGTTAATATGACATGCATTAAAGAACTTTTTTGCTGGAGCCAAGTCATTGCGCAACGTATCAGCCAGACAGGCGGTGTCATGAAAAGATGCATCTTCGGTACTCGAGGAGTCGCAGTCACTTTGTGCGGAATAAAATGAATCATCCATAATTCAAATAAATATAAATATATAAATTACTAAATAATAATAAATAATATGCCCCTAATAGATAAATAATATAATATATAAAATTATTGCAAGGTATTCTTTTTCTGCCTTGGTCTACCGGCTTACAACGTTTTACTACTACTTTAAGTATACAGGCAACTAACCAATATAATATAATAAGTATTAATTAAAAATCAATCAAAAAACATCACGTAATCATCATCAGGACGCGCACAAACAAGTTGCTGTCAGTGTCACAGGTGTCAAAGTCACTATTGTCACTGTAAGTTCTAAGTTAAATGTTACCATGGAATTGTAATGTTACTAAAAAGTAACGTGACATACGTGAAACAAAAACTTGATATTGTGGGTAGTAAGATAAAGACATTACCTACTTGACTTTCGCCCCACGCTTCTGCCTGTCGTAGGTAGAAGTACCCGCCTTATCACTTTCCGTGCTCGGAGGTGATGACGCCCTGTTGTGGGGCGCTCTGAAGCTGCAGGCGCCGCCGTAGGTTCTGATGCGTCACCGGCCAATCTCAAGTCCTCTTCATTGTTTATAATGATTGATTTACTGCCGGCCTGAAGCTTGACAAATATATTGCCATCCAGTATCCAACACTTGGTGATACCAAATCTCCTGCGTGCTTGCGTGAAAAGAAGGCGTGTATACGGATGGAACTCGGAGACCACATATAAAGTTCCCTTCAAAGCTGTTTTTTTCGCCAAACGGATGATTTCATATTTGACTCACAAAACGAACCAATACTGGCCGAGGGCGGCCCTGCTTGTTTGGACCCATCCTGTGGCAGGCTTTATAAGATTCGACAGACACTCCTTCAATTCCCAGCACATTCACTATGATTGTGGACACGTACATCGTCCGATCCTTTGTTTTCCGGCTTTGGGATTTCTCCAAATAAGTGTTTTTAACAAGTTCCCCAATCTGCTGGTGTAGAAGCAGAAGTATATCAAATACCTCAGACTTGAATGCATTGAAGTCGTCTGCAAGCTTCACTATGGACGCTGGCTGATTTCCCGTAGCTGCAGCCTTCAACTGTTGCTCAAAGACTGACATCAGGGAGGACTCCAGGGACTTTTGCAGTGCGTGTACAGCAGTAAGCGTGGACATATTGAGACTATTAGTGTCAGATGGGTGAATGTGTAGTATGAGTGTCTTGTAGCCAGCAGTAGGTTGTAGGTTGTTCGGATTATCTTTCTGTGTACATATGTATTTATTTTATGCATATATATATTTATTTATTTATATATGTATATATTTGTGTATGTATGTATGTATGTATGTATATTCTAGGTCTTTGTATCTATATATTATGTATGTGTTAGTATATTTATTGATCGTACCTATAGTTCTTATTTTCTTGTCCCTTGCCTATAACTTTGCACCTCACCTGTTTTCGTCAAACATCTCCAAGTACCTCGGTTGCTGGAAGAGATTGCAGTTGCGATAAGGCCGCCTTTTGACATCTGTTTTATGTATCTATTACTCTGTTACTCTATGTTTTGGTGCAATAAAGATTTTAACAAACTAAGTAACTAACTAGGTACTTAGGACTTCAGATTTACTGCATGTGAGTTGCTGCTAACCTTGTGAGTAGGGCACTGAAGTCAGATCACTAATGACCTAATTAAGGCAAAATGTATTTAACTATTTTTATTAAAATTTAACGCAAGAGCTAGCTAATATACTTTTTTCCACCTACCGCCGGCAATTATTTTACAGTTTATCAAAAAAGTAAAATTTTACAAAGATACGGGGCAACAAATTTTCGAAATGGGGGTTTGCAGCCCTATATTTTCGTCATTGTTTGTTTCTCGAAAAAAAAAACTAAAAAATGCGTTAACAATATTTTTTTTAATAATCTAACCGATGGACTATAAATATTTTTCTATTTTTCAAGCCTATTTAACACACCCCTACAATAAAAACAACCACCTTATCAATAAATTATTACATCGTCGATTAACAACAATAAGGACACGCACACACCAGGGTCAATCGTAAAGCTAAGTTTACGACCCCTGTTCATAGGCAGATTTATGTCGCAGTAAAACCACTGAAGATTTACGCGTCGTCGGTCAATCTCGGAAGTTCCCGGTTGTAATAGCGTTGTAAAATTTCATTATAACGCCATATTGATGTTTCGAATCATTGTATGAATGTATATTACTTAGAGACACAATAATGCTCGAACAGGGTCGACGGAAACGGGCTACCAAACGCGGCCACCGACCACATTCCTGTTAGCAAGTCTGTGTCACTCTCCGTTTAGGTATCGAAAATAAACCTACATTATTATTATGCGCGCGGCGACTTTTCCGGAGTGGTAAATTCAGTGACATGAATCGTACGTCTACAGTAGTAAGCATTAAATTGGCTTGCAATGCAGTACTAGGTATCTAAACGAAAAGGTGCCGAGTTCTGACGCGAGCTAAATAAAACCATATCGCTTACGACATTGAGTAGATATTTCTTTAAATTGCTTCGCTGAGCAAGCCTTCTGTACGAGAGTTAGTTATCATACTTTTTTTATAGACTCGTCGCACACGATGATGCTGGTGGCGGCAACTTAATTAGTAGGAAAGTGATCGGGGGCCGCGTTTTGTGGTGGCCTGTGTGCGTCGAGCCTATGACCTCATTTTATTTTTTGAGCATTTAAATGAAATGTAATAACTAGTTTTTTTTTTTTCAAAATGTAAGTTCATTCTCAATCTAGTATTAATATTTAATCAATGCAATGAACGAAACAACTTTCCATTATAAATTATTTAAGAAAAAGAAAGAAATTTTGGAAAGCCAATATTTATTAATTTTTGTCTCTCTTGATTTTATTTTTAAACAAATCTATCAAAAGAGAAGTGTACTTAGCATATGTGTTTCTAACAAACATTTAGAATAAACAAGTAGTGGTTTATAATCAAACAGATTTTTAGTCTTTACTAATGAAGTCTTAATGTATACCTTTCTAGGAAGCAGCGGGTCATTCCCATCACGAGTATATAAGATTACTCACTGGGAACTCCTAGCATCATGTTGTAATAAGATTACAAAAATAAATTACTATTTTTTTTGTTAACTTGTTATCGAACTTTGATGTGGATTTTCGGATAGACTATTTTTCTTTATAAAAAGCGTACATTTTCTACACATAAAGGGACAAAGTGTGGTCTAATGCTAAACAAACAAATTAGTAGTTACAGCAAACATGATACCGTAACAAGTCAATTATGTTAATAAGCAAATGATTTTATCGGCTGCAGTGGTATTGCAATTATGACAATAATTTTGAACTAGCGTATTACGTACAGAAATTTGCAATATTTAATATTTGGAATATATAAAATTATATATTATAAAGTCACAAAAAACTCAGGAAAAATCGCTTGAAGTGGTACGGGCATATAATGCACCGAGAAGGAGACCACATGACTCGTAAAGTAATGGACATACAGGAGGGGAAGAGAGGAAGAGGACGCCCTCCTACTACCTGGAGTCGAACCATCTCCAACGATTTAAAGACGTTGGGTATAAGCCTTAGGTATAAGCCCAGAAATGACACAAAACCGCCAAGAATGGCGCAAAAGTATTAGGGGGGCCGACTCCGTATAGGGATATGACAAGAATAGAAGAAGATATATTATAAAGTTTGTTAGTGGAAAACCATGAACGATCGCTGAAAGTATTAAGGCCTTCACACACGGCAGCTATATTGTAAATTCAGAAGTAAAGATGTACATTATACTACGATACATCTTATTCTCTAATCTCATCTCATCTAATCGTCTGGAGACCACAAATGACAGCTATAATGTATATTTTTACATCTGAACATTTCTATGGAAGGATGTATAATGAGATGTATCATGCTATATATTTACAATACAGCTGCCGTGTAAGTACTTTATTGATAGTCCGTCTACTTTTAAAACGAGTTCTCGCCTTATGTGGCCACTTTCAAACAACGCTTTTACTTTCAACGGTCATTCGTAAAATAATTCAAAGATCCTTCCAGAGATTGTTGGAAATCAAATAGCCAATCATCAACATATTTACCTTTAAACAATCCATTTGAAATGAGGCCACCTCCGCCGAATTCTGCTACCATTTTGCCTCAAGTACAAAAACTAAAGAATCACTTATTCCTAGCCATACTGATATCAAACCATTAATCACTTGTTCAAAGTTGGAATATTATAATCCCGGTAGCACTCAGTCGGTTCTAATTGGAATTTATAACTTGTAAGCCAGGCTTATAAGTGAGATCATCCTGACATATCGTTTTAGTTGTTTCAAAGGAATTATTTATAAACGGTATCCTAGCTTTTGAGAAAGAATAACAAGTTTGTTTGTCAGGCAAATTAATTAACCTCCGACTTTCAAGCGTTTACAACAATAACTTTGAACGACTAAACTGATTTTTATCAAGAACAGCTAAGAACCACGCCAAGATAACTTGTTAAATAAAACTCATCGAAATTGTTCTATTCGTTCCAGAGCTACGATGCCTCAGACATCATGACCTAAGGAAATATTTGATAATGGAACTACTGAGACTCATATTTTTGTACTCGTCACACAAGTACCAACAATAGATCAAGATCAAGGTATTTGACAACCTCCGTGGTATAGTAGTCACTGCTTGTCCGCTACCCAGAGGTTCTGGGATCGATCCCTGGTCAGGGCAAGTTTGAAAATGTCCTTTTTAAAATTGTCCTGCGTCTTAGATATTTATTGATCGTTACAGGTTTCAAGTCTCGAAGTTACTTTGGGGCTAACTCAATTTGTGTGATATGTTCGTATATATTTTTACTACTATGACCTTAACAGTTGCAGTAGTACTATAAGATAAATTTCAGTGGTACTAATGAGAATGAAACTGATTTTGAGGTAAAAGAACTCTGAACGGAGCAATGATGTTAGAGCATCTAAAAGGTTGCACAGTTAAGAACAGCTCAGCAGCAACGTTAGTAAATAACACAACTTTTGTATCCGCTGTCGGTACATAATATAGTCAAAGTTTTGTGCCCCGTCTGAAACCGCAAAGCTTCACTTTAATGCCAACTTTGTTCAGAATTTTAGCTTATCTCGTAGCTTGCTGTACCGTAGTGCGATCATTATACTGAAAGTGAGGAGATAGGTGGTCTAGTAGGAATACACACTAGCGATTTCACAAGTAAAGTGATCCAGAACAAATATATTTTTTTACAAAATAAGTACTATACTGCAGCCGCTCTTTCTGACTGTTGTTGGTCGTTAACTTGCCCCTTGACAAAGGCCTCCCCGAGCTGTGTTCATAGTATTCTGTACTTTGTTTATCTTCTCCATAACCCTCAAGCTGCTTCTTTCATCTCCTCCTCTGCCCTCTTTTCTTTCTTTTTCCATAACGAGGATACATACGCTTCTCACAAATAAGTACTTAATCTTATTTGAATGTTAGTAAACACGGGAGGCAGCAATTGAACTAAACGTTGTATTGACTAACAAGACGAGGAGCTCGGTGGCCCGGCAGAAATGCTCGTTACAAGCGCTTTCGCAAGTAAAGCGACGTCGGGCGTAGACCGCACTTGGATCGGTGACCACAAGCGGCACAAAATTTTTCTTGCTTCCCGTGCTTTAAGAGGAATAAATAAGCCATTGGTCCCGGCTGTCATCATTGTATGGAAGTCGTTAAGCTTTGCCTTTGGGCAGCCTGAAAAATCTGACACCAGTGTCCCAGTGTTGACCACTATCACATACAAACAAACAAACATTGACTAAGAAAACGAACCTTTTACAATTATATTAAATCTGTACTGTCAGTGCTATCTGTTTTAAGTGGTGCAAACCTATATAAACAATTTTCAACAAAATATTAAAGAATGAAAACAGTGTATCGCGAGCCGGTGTAGTGTACGCACTTAGTCACATTCGCCCTGATAAAGAACTCCGGATGAGGTCGAAACATGTAGGCCATATCTAATATTTCTATGCGTGAGGAACCCGTTAACTTATTTTAATAATGTCTATGTCTCACGTAAGTTTTAATTAAAGAATAAAAACCTTAAGGCTTATATACGACGAAAAATCCATGTGCTTTTTGTGTTTTCTAAAGCACGGTACGTATGGCATACCCTGTCCGGATAGAATTCGCCCGTATGCCGGTATGAATGGAAAACTGTAGTTAGATTGAACACGATTCAATACTCGACCACTTTTTTGCTGCACGAAATTGGAAATATCCTGAACAAGGTAGGCCAGTTTTTGAATGTTCTGCTTTTTACTTCTTCAATCGGGTGATTCATGTTTTTTATAAGAAAATCAGGTGATATTAATTTATAAAACCAAAAAATGTATCTGGAACTTTGAATAGGTACTTTCAACATGAAAACATAGAGAGAGGGTTCAGGGTTCCGTTGATACCCTTTGAGTGATCTTAAAGATCCATTCCACGCAAAAAAAAATTACACCGTGGAAGGTACATACCCGTAATAAAGCAAACCACAGGCTATACTAGATCACTTGAGTATAATGAAATTGAAATAACAGCCAAAACACAAAAACTTTCTTCGGAATTTCCATACAAAAGTGTACAGCCGCCCTGGCAATTTGTATAGAAATTTTTTCGTTAGTTATTTTAATTTCATTAAACTATAGCGATCTAGTATAATTAATAGCCCGTGGTTTGATTTATTACGGGTATTTCCCTTTCACGTTGTATTTATTAGACAAATTACAAAATTTCAAACTTCTGAGTTATGAGAATGTAAGGCAAGTTCTGCGATTGAGGTAAACTACTAGTATACTAAGTATCCTTAAAATGTGTCACCTGATTAACCAGACAGTTTCTGTAAGCAAGAAACAAAGCACTATTTTATAAAAAAAACAAAAACTGTTTACAACAATCCAACCTGATCCTATCCTACCTACATGTTACTTTCAAAATAGGTAAGCTGAAAATGTGAATAAAGTTGTGTACTAACGTGCAACTTTGCTACGTGCAGAACTTCGCTACATGTTTCGCAATGAATACAACACTAGCTCAAATCCTTGTTAGCTTTGCTTGACTCCGTTCGCGTGAATGTATTTTATATTGCACTGATATGAAAATAAAACGTCACACAATAATGACACTTATTAATGATGATTTTAAATTTGAATCTGATTTTAAGAGCGCTATATGACTCTACTGTCATCGATCTATCTATATTATTTAAGAGTAAAGTTCTTTTCGGTGGACTATGAATTTTCTTCCACTTTCTTTCTCGGCCTCCATTTGTTTTCATTTCTCGTAGAGGACATAAAAAAAACGATGTTTTACTTCGCTGTGCGACGCGATCATCATATCATAGTGGTGAAACATAAAAACGTGAAGTCATAGAGCCACTATATTTCATGCAAATCAGATAGAAAATGTTTATTTGGACGTATCTAATTTGACTCGTTAGAAACAAGCGGATTGAAGAGTTATAAGGTCAGCTAGCTATCGTGAAAATAAACTATCATCACAAATAGATTCCTTAACGATAGTAATTTTATTAACATTATTTACAGAGAACCGGAACGAAAATAAAGCGAAAATGTGAAGTTCCGCTGAAGTGCAGCTTTGTGGCTAACATAGAGAGAGTATTACGTTTGTTCCGGGGAGTAAGTATCTCATCTATAAAACACTTTACATTCCAAAATACAGACGTTATAATTCATGTTTGAGTTACATTGTGTTGAATTGAAATACACTGTACTGTTAAGTCCCGGCTACAGGCACTCTGGGAACTAGGTATCTAGGTACTAAGGAGCTCAGATAAAACCAGCGTGTTACTCAACCAAAGTATATTCCAGACTGCCAAGGCAGAATCGATACGTACATACCCACACTAACAATTCTTAAACTACCGACCTAAACACATACATTACACCTCCCCACTTAATCTACACACTGGTTAATTAAAAATAAATGAAACATTTTACATATCAAATAACTTAGTGTTATTAATGTGTGAAACCAGAACATCTTTAAAGAAAAAGAACAAATATAAATACACTTAAATATAAACATATTACGAATTAATAATCAACTCCATATCGTAATACCGGTTTCACAACACGCTTGGGACGGTTCACTTCGGGCGAGGACCTAGTAGAGGGCCCCGGTTCTAATGTGTTATCTTTGAACTCTTCAATTCTAGAACCCTTATCCTCAATGTTTAAATTTGTTTCCTCAGATTGGTTATTAACCTCATCGCTAGGTGAAGCAACGTCCTCTCCGCTCCCGCTTTGGCACTCCGCTACGGAGTACCGGGATTTGCGCCTTATTTGATCAATATGCCTGTGAATTTGTTGACCGTTACCATTTTCTAATATATACCTCCTAGAACCTTCAGTTCCTACGATAGTACCATTTACCCATTTATCCTTAACACTATAATTTCTCGCTAGCACTGGTTCCCCTGTCTGCAGTGTGCGGAGTATCCCCCCCGCGCTTGCCACCTGCCTTGCCTGCACCTCCCGCACGCGGTCCTCCCGGGCGCGCTCGCCCCGCAGTAAATCCAAACGCGAACGTATAGTCCGTTTTTTAAGGGGAAAAAGTACGCCAATTTTTAGTTCAGCAATGCCACTTGGTACGAATGTTATACACGTCTACCCAAGCCCAAAACGCCCGAGAGCCAGATTGATCTCCGCGTCAGGAGGAGGGGAGGGGGGCCCAAAGAACAGAGCTCCCGGCGCTCAGAAAAAAAATTCTGGCAAATTTTTTTGGACTTTTGAATTAAGTTTGGTGTCGTTTTCAGGTAACCAGATGATGCCTAGTTCATTCCTCATACCAGTTCTTTTAGGGTTCCTTAGTAAAATGCGACGCAATACTTAAAATACTAAACTTTTTGTAGTAACGTAATGTAAACAAACCCTTATATTTTTATATTTTTGTATGAAACTTGGTTTATAAAAAATACTATCCGAGAGCCCGTTTAATGCAAATTATAAAAATATAAACAATAAATATACTTTTATTTATTTTCAATGTAAAATAAAATAATTATTGCTTATACCTAATAGAGCCGCATAGAACGGTTTATCTTCGAACTACTATAAGAAACTTTTCATTTGTCCTTTCTGGCTATCACGACTGGTAGCGTTGGATTCCTTGTAACGCTCAAAACCCGAAACTCTCGGTTATAGAGTGCTTAAGGGGCGGAGGGGGGAGGGGGAGGCAATCAAAGATGGCGGAAGAGCAGTTTGGTTTTCACGCCATAATTCCATAAGTACTGGACTGATTTCCAAAATTTAAATGATTTCTCAAAGGTAATCATATGCTCCATGTTTTGTCTATACACATCTTAGATGTATTTATTACAGTTGATGAGTTATCTTATACCTTTAAACGAGCAATTCTTGTATGTATATATATATATATATATTTATTTATAAATTTCTGTGATCTCGAAAACGGCTCTAACGATTTCGCTGAAAATTTGTATATGGGGGTTTTCGGGGGTAAACAATCGATCTAGATTAGTTTTATGTTTGGGAAAACGCGTGTTTTCGAGTTTTCATGCGTTTTTCTTTCCACGCAGAATATGGTCGCTAATTTCGTCGCGCCGCGACCGCCTTGATTTAGCTCAGTGGTTAAGGATAACGACCGCTAGAAAGAGTGTTACGGGTTCGAATCCCACTCGGTGACTTACTTTTTTTTATTTTTTATGTTTAAGTTTATATATATTTTTTATTTTGCATTGTTTTTAGACAAGTTTAAAAAATATTAGTTAATGTTTGAGATGTAACCGAGCAAAGCTCGGCGCCCAGGTACTGTTAAATGAAATGTTGAAGCTACAGAATTTGATTTACAACTAGAAGTGCCCGCGGGCTTTGATCCACATGGGAATTTCAGGATACCACTATCCTATGTCCTTTCCATATTATGACTCAAACATGGGTAAACAAGCACTTACGAATGGGTAAAGAATTCATCATAACTGTAGATAATGATTTATTTTTCTAATAAAAAATCTGAATATTCCTTGCCCGTCTAAATGGGGTTGGCAGGGAAAAGGAGAAGTTTGGGTGCCACTGTGGACCCAAAGTCCTATGGCTGCTCAAGCATGCTTAGAATTGATTAGATGTAGATGCTTGAAATCTTGCAGTACCAAATGTAATCGCTCCAAACGCTAGCTTGTTGTTATTGTGGAGGAAATCTATATATGTATAAATAAATCCCTATTTCCCTTGGTCACTCCATCAAGCGTGTATGACTGGACCGATTTAAATGAAATTTGGCATGGATATCGTTTCAGACCCGGGAAAGGATATAGGATAGTGTTATCCTGAAATTCCCATGTGGATCAAAGCCCGCGGGCACTTCTAGATGTAAATAAAAATTCTGTAGCTTCAACATTTCATTTAACAAAACTCATCAACTGTAATAAATACATCTAAGATGTATATAGACAAAACATGGAGCATATTATTGCCTTTGAGAAATCATTTAAATTTTGGAAATCAGTCCAGTACTTATGGAATTATGGCGTGAAAACCAAACTGCTCTTCCGCCATCTTTGATTGCCTCCCCCTCCCCCCTCCGCCCCTGAAGCACTCTATAACCGAGAGTTTCGGGTTTTGAGCGTTACAAGGAATCCAACGCCACCAGTCGTGATAGCCAGAAAGGACAAATGAAAAGTTTCATATAGTAGTTCGAAGATAAACCGTTCTATGCGGCTCTATTAGGTATATGCAATAATTATTTTATTTTACATTGGAAATAGATAAAAGTATATTTATTGTTTATATTTTTATAATTTGTATTAAACGGGCTCTCGGATAGTATTTTTTATAAACCAAGTTTCATACAAAAATATAAAAATATAAGGGTTTGTTTACATTACGTTACTACAAAAGGTTTAGTATTTTAAGTATTGCGTCATATTTTGCTACGGAACCCTAAAAGAACTGGTATGAGGATTGAACTGGGCATCATCTGGTTACCTGAAAACGACACCAAACTTAATTCAAATGTCCAAACAATTCCGCCAGAATTTTTTTTCTGAGCGCCGGGAGCTCTGTACTTTGGGCCCCCCTCCCCTCCTCATGACGCGGAGTTCAATCTGGCTCCCGGGCGTTTTGGGCTTGGGTAGACGTGTATAATATTCACACCAAGTGGCATTGCTGAACTCAGGAAAGTATACCTCTCCTTATAAGAATTCTCTTTAAAAAACGGACTAGTAAGACTCTGCGCTGCAGCAACATGGCAGGGCTTTCGCCGGTGCTGCTGTGGACGCTGTTACGGTACGCTAACAGAAATGTTTGGAGCGCGGCATCGATGTCGACAGAGTCCCTAATGGCTTTTTTTATAGCTCTTTTGCACAACTTCACCGCATTTTCGGCAGCTCCATTGGAAGAAGGGTGATAAACCGGAGAAAAAAATTGACTTATGCCGTTGTTAGTTAAAAACTCCCTAAATTCAACACTTGTAAATGGAGGTCCCTGGTCCGAAACCACCTCCGTAGGCAAACCAAAACGTGCAAATGTGGCCCTCATAATTTTAATTACTGACATTGCGTTAGTTTTAGACATCTCGAATATTTCCAGCCATTTAGTACTGGAATCAATTAATACGAAAAACATTTTTCCCTCTAAAGGGCCCAAAAAATCTATATGAAGTCTAGTCCAGGGGCGTAAATCATATGTCCATGGACTAGGAGGGGACCGTGTCGGGACTTGTGATTCAGCTGCGCACGTAACACAGTGCTGACACTCTGTTTCTACGTCAGCGTCTATGTTGGGCCACCATACAAAACTCCTAGCTAGTGATTTTGTTTTCACGATACCTAAATGACCTGTGTGCAGTTGTTTTAAAATTAATTTGCGCAACATTGTTGGAATAATTATTCTATAGCCCCACATTAAACAACCTCTATCCAGATACAATTCATTACGTTTATTAAAATAAGGTTTAAATTCGTCGTTTGCGCAAGCTAAAGGCCAACCAGATTGCACGTACAGCACCACCTTACTTAATAACGTGTCCTTACTAGTAGCTTTTTTAACGTCCTCATTTGTTACGGGCAGAAAAGGCTCCACGAAATTCAAATATGTCATTTCTTTACCTACACGCGTACTCGTGCCGTCCGTTCGTGGCAGCCGTGACAACGCATCCGCACAATTTTTCTGTGACGATACATACTCGATTACATAACTGTATCCCGACAATAACACAGCCCACCGTTGCAACCGCGATGCTGCCATTATCGGAATCCCCGTTTTATTACCAAAAATATAAGTTAAGGGCTTATGATCGGTTCTTAATTTAAAAGACCGACCATAAAGATATTGATGAAATTTTCTGATTCCATATATTATACCTAAAGCTTCTCTGTCTATTTGAGAGTACGCTCGTTCAGCCGCTGTAAGTGACCGCGAAGCGTAGGCGATCGGGCGCTCCCCGTCTGGCGTGGCGTGCGATATCACGGCGCCCACCCCGACGCTGCTCGCGTCTGCCGTCAGTATCAAAGGCAACTTCTCCGAGTAGTGTACCAGCACTTCACTTGAACTTAAACGCTCTTTAATAGTATTGAATGCCGTCTCACATTCCTTATTCCATACAAATTTTACATTAGCTCTGAGTAAATTGTACAGTGGTGATAAAATAGTACTGACATTTTTTATAAATTTAGCATAGTACATTACCATACCCAGAAATGATCTAACCTCGGATATATTAGCCGGGGCTGGTGTACTCAATATTGCCTCCACCTTTTCTGGACTTGTGTCTATACCTTTTTTACTTATTACGTGGCCTAAATAATTAATAGACTCTTGGAAAAACGCACATTTGTCTTTTCTAACTCTGAGACCGCTACTTTTTAATCTTTCAAAAACTTTATGTAAATTCGCTATGTGCTGGCTAGTATTTTGACCTGTAATCACTACATCGTCCAAAAATACTCCTACGTAGGGTAAATCAGCAAACAATTGTTCTAAATGTTTTTGAAAAATTCCTGGACTGGAAGATAGGCCAAACACTAAGCGATTGTACATAAAAAGTCCTTTATGTGTATTAATAACTGTGTATTTCTTACTCTCGTCTAATTCAAATTGAGCATATGCCTGGGAAAGGTCAATTTTGCTTAACATTTCACCACCATGCAACCGAGCTAACAAATCATCTACACGGGGAAGCGGGTAACGGTCAATCTCAATCACTTTGTTAAGAGTCAGTTTGTAATCAGCACAAATCCGAATACTACCGTCCTTCTTCATGACCGGCACGATCGGCGTGGCCCAGTCGGAGCGGTCCACGGGAGTAAGGATGCCGTCGCTCACCATCTGCGCGAGCGCGCGTTCCACCGGCTCGCGCAGCGCGTAAGCCAGGGGCCGCGCGCGCATGAACACGGGTCGCGCCCCCTCACGAACATGTATGCTCACCGCGCCACCAGTGAACCGACCCAAACCCTCAGCAAACACCTCACAATATCTGGAACTGAAATCGGAAAAATTAAAATTTTCATTCGATACATTGTTTACCGAGGTTCCAAGTTCCGGTAATTTTATTTTTAGTTCTAGTAACCACTGTCTGCCTAATAAAGCCGTCTTGGCATCATGCACTACGTACAATTCTAAATACTTTTCTTGCTTGCCATATTTCACTAAAGGTCTTATTATACCGGCTGGACGAACTAATTCCCCCGTATAATATCTTAATATTAATTTACAGTCAGTTATTTCTAAATTACTAAAATATCTTTTATAACACTCATGGCTTATACATGATACTGCACTACCTGTATCGCATTCCATAGCGATCACTTTTCCCTGTATATCTAATTTTACTATAAAAGGTTTGCAATAATCTACTGCTAACTGATTTATTGCGATTGTCATTACCTCGTCGCTGTTTTCACTATCCTGGGTTGAGACTTCCGCAGCCGCCGTCGCTTCGACATTGTGATGTCCTCTCAAATTAGGACATACGCGCCGCAGATGTCCTTGCTGGTTGCACACCCTGCACACGTAGTTTGTGAACTTGCACTGCCCATGGTCGTGCTGACCGCCACAGACACGACAACGTTGCCCTGGCTGCCGGCGAGCCGCTTTTTCCGCACCTGCCGCCGAGCCGGATCGCGCAAACGGCATAGCAGAGCTGGTCCGCGCGGCCGCCGGTGTTGCGCCGGCCCGCGCGGCTGTCCCGGCGCGCCACGCTGCCGAGCCGGGGCGCGCGCCCGCCGCGCCCTGCCGCCATGCACCGCCTGACACGCCGCGACATCCGCTCCCGCACTCGTCCTCTCTGCGTGGCCTTCCACTACTGCTGCATTTTTTTCAGCTGCCTCCATGCTGACGGCTAACCGATAAGCTTTGGTGAAATCGAACCTGTCTTCTTGAAATAACCGCTGCCGGATCAACTCACACTGAATACCGCAAACTAATTGATCCCTTAGACTCTCCTCCAACCAGTTCCCAAACTCACAGGTCTTTGAAAGTTTCTTTAACGCTGCTACATATTCCGCCACTGTTTCACCATTCGCTTGTTTTCGTTGCCTAAACTTATAACGTTCTGCGAGAATACTAGGTTTAGGCTGTAAATGACGTTCTAACACACTTATCAATTGTTCGAATGTTTTCTTTGACGGCTTGTCGGGCGTACACAGGTCCACCAACAATTCGTAGCACTCTAACCCAATTACTGTTATCAACGTAGGCACTTTTAGTTCATCGGCAATTTTATTAACTAAAAAGTACTGCTCTAAGCGTTCCACGTATAACCGCCAATTGTCCGACCGCACGTTGAATTCAGCTATTTTCCCAATAGACATTTTTACCGCACGTATCTGTACCTACGATAATCACGCACTATAGTTCGTAATCTCGTCGCCACTGTTAAGTCCCGGCTACAGGCACTCTGGGAACTAGGTATCTAGGTACTAAGGAGCTCAGATAAAACCAGCGTGTTACTCAACCAAAGTATATTCCAGACTGCCAAGGCAGAATCGATACGTACATACCCACACTAACAATTCTTAAACTACCGACCTAAACACATACATTACACTTTTTAACTAAGAAATTTTAATGGATAAAAAATAATGTGATTCTTTTAATATTCTGATTACAATACCTTTTCACTGTTCGCAAGAAGTCGGAACTTACAAGACTTCTGTTATTCCAGCAAACTCCAAACTCCAATTTTATCATTGCGTTTATTTAAAATACTTTTTGCCGTGTGGCTTCCGGCTGAGTAGAATGAGGGCTACTCCAAGTCTTCCCGTGGATGTCGTAAAAGGCAACTTAAGAAATACAAGCTAAATAAAGCTTTTAAACATCAATGAGACCTCTCCAACCCATCTGGCCAGCGAGGAGA
This sequence comes from Acrobasis consociella, assembly GCA_963555685.1. Classification (NCBI taxonomy): domain Eukaryota; kingdom Metazoa; phylum Arthropoda; class Insecta; order Lepidoptera; family Pyralidae; genus Acrobasis; species Acrobasis consociella. The sequence goes on from OY743118.1 coordinate 6,757,364, forward strand.
ATGTAGGCCAAGTCCTCTGGCTGCTCTGGCCAAGTATGGCTCTAGTAGTACAGAGAGGGTCGTGCTCCTGCAGTGGAGACAAATAGATCTGATGATGATGAAAATAAATTTTTGTTAAGCAATCGTAATGGCTAGAAAAATGCTGTTTTTTTTTTCATATTCTAATTAAGATATCACTTATTGTTAAGTTATATCACTGTTAGCAAGAAAGAAGGAACTTACAAGATGTCGGTCAGTCCGGCAAACTGCTGACAAGCGTTCGAACTCCAATTAACATCGCGTTTAATTGAAAAACTTCGGCTATTCAAATTCTGTATCGAATGATAGTTACGCAGAGTTCTTTTCCTTTTTACAAGTTCTGAATTGAAGTAATGAAACTTATTTTTATTTTTATGCAGAGAAATAAATTAGTGCTACGTTACATGTTTAGTGAGTAGCTACAGCTAGCTATATTGTTGAAATGAAAAAGATACCTAGGTGTGCCTCGGCTTCGCCATGATTCTTGATTTCAACAAATAAACCGGTGTCACACCGGTTTTTTTTTGTATAGTTGATATGCTTGGTCAACATATCGTAGTGCTAACGGAACAGAGAAAAAAACTTGAGAGGTGTCAAGGGACACCCGGATGGAACGAAGTTCCTTGCTTTCTATGAGAGAGAGAGAGAGAGAGAGAGAGAGACAGAAGCGAAGCACGCGCACGCCGCACGTAACGACACTTTTTGCTACAACTGTAGCAAAAAGTGTCGTTACAACTTTTGGTCTTAATTTTTTCCGTCTAGCCCCCTTCCGTAACGCGCGATAAGGAACTTAGTTCCAAAACCTTTTTCTCTGTTCTGTGTTATGCTGTATTTTATATATATGCTGATATGCAGCTGTATATATACCATTATATTTTTGCCGCTTTATCCATTTGTGACCTCTAACACAATTTTTTATTATCTTAGCGCATTCAAGGTTGCATCTTCAACTATGTTGTTGAGACCCAGATGCGTTTTTTGGCTGTTCTCCAAATATAACATGCATATGTCAATGGTCACCTAAAGATGCCGAATACCATGCGAAGTCGTGAAGAAATAGCCGGAATAGTTTTAACGATTTGACTATAGTTTTACGACCGACCGACTAAAACCTTCCTTGGGAATTCACGAGATGTTTGTGATTGTGCTTCTATTCTAGAATTCACCCGGCTAAAGGCAATTAGACGGTGCAAGTTCTTTGCCTGTTACATACCATTTTATTAAAGCATGGTCTAAACGAAAAGTCAGCCATACAAATCATTCATTGCTTCAATAATTTGGTGCGCAACAGGCAAGAAACTTGCACAGTCTAAATTAGCCTTTATTCTTACAATACTGCAGGAAGATATGGATTGGTCTATATCATAAATTACACGCTTTATCATCATCATCATCATCACAGAACTGCCTCCGTGATGTAAAGGTTAGAGCATTTGGCTCATACCCGGAAGTCGCGGGTTCGATTCCCGGCGGGAGCAACCACTTTGTGTTGTTGTCCTAGATTGGTTAGGACATTGTAGGCTGATCACCTAATTGTCTGATAAGTAAGATGATCCATGATTCGGAGGGCACGTTAAGCCGTCGGTCCCGGTCACTTTCTTTGACTTTGGTCGTTACCTAAAACCATGTCAGAGAAAACTCTGACACTAGTGTTAGTCACTAACACACGATAAGAAGAAGAATCACAGACCTTCTTTCACTTACTGTTGAGAATAGGCCTCTCTTCTTTATCATACTTTTAGCTTGAGTTTACGTTTTGTAAAAAAATGAATTCCAGTCATCACTTCAATTAGAGCAGCTATTCTGTATTAAACAAGGATCGTGCCGCGCTATCCGATGCTGGGATTACAGATACCTCAAATATCGACTAGGTTATTGGGGCAACACGGATACAAATTATGGTCAATAATAATTATAATTTACAGTTAATTAGAATTTTTACTATCTAGCTATCACGGTTCATGAGATACAGCCTGGTGACAGACATACGGAAAGACAGACAGCGGGGTCTTAGTAATAGGGTCCCGTTTTTACCCTTTGAGTATCCTAAAAAGTTTTGTTTCGTTAATTCCCGTATGCATTAATTTAGTAGTGATAGTGTATGTATATAATATGTAGTGGTATAGGTAGTACAGAGAGGGTCGTGCTCCTGTAGTGGAGACAAAAAGACCTGATGATAATGATGATGAGTGTATATGTCACCGATAAATGGCAAGAATCGTAAGTTGATCAATTTTCTAGTTAGTTGATTAACTGACGAAAAATAACAAACGTTAGTAGAAATGTATTATTTAACGCAGTGCATTTTAGCTAATTGGTCAACTTACAGTACCTGTATTGTGATTGTGCCACAAGTAAAATCATCCACTAACGGGCCAATCGTTGCTCAGTCTACTATTTAACGGTATACTATATTACCCGTCACATAATACACTGTTCTTTGATTGGTCGAGGGCATTTTATAAGCATTTGGCTAGTGTTTATTCATAGAGTTAACAAACACTTAGATATGTTATTTTAATACCGATGATGAGATATGAAAGATCATGTATATTTTTTTTATATTTATTCTTATTTAGCAATACAGTTTTATGACTTAGTATAATAAAAGGAAAAATATTTTAAATAACAAAAGATACTTGAGCTCAGATATTAATTATCACTTATTAACCTAATAAGTATTATAGTTAGTTCAATCAGTAAGTACAATCAGTCTGAATATCTATTATTTGTCTATTATTTGTCTACTCACATGCTTGTAAAAGCAAGCACGTGAGTCGTTTAACCAATCAACGTACACCTCGCCTTCGTCGAATGATCTTACGACATGGCGCCGTAAATTAATCAATTTACTAAAATACATACGTTAAATAATACATTTTAACTGCTGTTTATTATTTTCCGGGAGTTGGTCAACTACCTTGAAAATTGATCAACTTACGAGTCTTGTTATTTTCCGGTGACATATATAAGGTCTTACTGACAAAATATACTGAAACTATTTTCAGGCTGAATTCAGTCCATGATACTGAACAACTTTCCCCAAGGAACACGTATATAAATATGAAGAGTAATTTTTAGCCTTTTCTACAAGTTGACCGATTAGCTGATCTGAGTTTATAAATTTCAATTCGACATATGTTCCTTAGAGAAAGTTGTTCAGTATACACTCTGACATTTCAAAGGATTTGAAAAAAAAATGTTTAGCAAATAAATTCCTCTATCCATTTAGGGAATCCAAATGAGTGTATTTTAAAAGATAAAAAAGTTGTGAAAATTATTTTTGATCGATACCACATAGTTACATTACACCCATTTAAACCTGCCGCGTGACCTCGATGAACTCTGGCTGGCCGACTGGCGGCGCCTGGCGGCGGTACTATTAATTGATCTCATGATTTTACTTTCGAGTATTAGTCAATATTTTTTGGTCCTGAATTTTTTTTTTGACTAGCTAATTAAGTTTTCCTAACGGTCCTTATAAAGTGGCCTTCGGCTCCAAAACCAATGAAAAACCACCGTGTATATCTAGAATCAGGTACCTAGAGAAATCTACAACACTGCAGTACCAATACAAAAGGCGAGTAGATAGTTAATGCTGTGTGCTTCGATTGCAAACCCAATACTCGAACCAATTTGCCCGCGCAAATTATGTGTAAATAAATGAGAAGCTGCATATACGACGAGCCTTAGACAATAGGGATCAATATACAACGTGGAAGGGACATGACTGTTATTTTAAATTTTTATACTGTAGTGATCTAGTATAGCCCGTGGTTTGATTTATTACGGGTATGTCCCTTTACGTTGTTTAATCGAAACAAAGTATTGTAAGATACTTACAAAAACACTTATAAAGAAAAAAATGCTCCCCACTTTCATTTGGATCGAAGTTCCTTATCGCGCTTTGCGAAAGGGGGCTAGACGGAAAAAATTAGGACCAAAAGTTGTAACGACACTTTTTGCTATAGTTGTAAGCCGTGCGGCGTGCGCGTGTTTCTCTGTCTGTCTCTCTCTCTCACTCTCTCATTAATCGAAAGGAACTTCGTTCCATCCGGGTGTCCCTTGACATCTCTCAAGTTTTTTTAATTCGCTTATGTTGTCGCAACAGGGCTTCATGGTACCATACTGTATTTTTACGCAAACAAGTGACCATGATCTTAAGATGGGTGTTCCACCCGAACCGTCCGAATCGTGGGTCCTTATGTACATTGACGTAGGACCATTTCAATGGTTTTCTTAGGAGTTCAAATCCAAACCAGGATGAAACTGGTCGAACGCATAGGCCTGCTCTCGTAGAGTAAATGCGTCGTTATTGAACAGCGTAGCCAAAATAGCTAATGCTAATAAGCTGGACAGAGCACCGCAGATGGACAAGGATGGGTTTTGCTCTTGAGTGGGAGATATACATACAGTGGTGGACCTCCCAGGACAGGCGTAGGGTTGGCCACTCTAAGCGGACTTTACAGTACGCTGTTGCAGCAGAGATGAAGACAGTTTGGCTGACCTGGTCCCGAATGGACCGCTTGGCCAAAAAACAGATTGCGGTAAAGGTCTGCCCACTTCGGGGCCTTAGGACTTAGTAAAGTAAGCTGTCAGATGGTAGAAATAGTTAAAAATGAATATTCAAAAATCTGATTAGTATGCTTTGTCAGAGCATATTATAAGTTGAATTAAGTCTAGAAAAAAATATAGTTAAAACATATTTTGTTAAGTTACTTTTAAGCTTTAATTTTTAGCTTCCTCAATTATTAAATAATAATAAAAGCAGGAAATACAGTAGAGATTGGCACTGGCAGTCAAACCTGACTGATTAAGCCTAGAAAGGTAAAAGAAGTTTAATTATTGGTTATTTTGAGTCATTGCTTTTTAGTTCGAATTGCACTTTAGAAAAAAAATGGGAGAGGATAGACGGAGAGTGACAAAGTGAAAAAGCTGAGTTCATAGTAGTGTAAAAGCTATATCTGAATCTATCAATATTCTTATTCAATGAGGCCGGAGATTTAATTTAATCGTGGGTTATAAGATAACCTAGTTTTAATTTAAATATATTTCGTAAATCTTCTCATTACAAAAATATTGATAAGGAAGGGATGTAGTGTTTGTGTCTAGGAATAGATACATATACGCTGTCTCACTCACACAAGTAGCTAGGGCTAAACGTCAGATGTACGTTATATACTTATGTAAGTAGGTTGTGCGGCAGTCTGATCGCGCAGTCTGAGAGTGGATGTCGTACATAGCGGACGTGTCTTGGTGTGAAGGTGAGCCAGTGTCATAGTGATAGTATTCTATATACATATGAATTCTAGAATATGTAGTGGTACACTACAATAAGTAAATTTATTATTGTTGTTTAGGAAATATACTTTTATGCTGATCTGAAAGAACAGAATTTACCAGCTGCTTCTTTTCCTGCGCAGATCGTAGAAGTCGATCGAGGGACTGGGCGTAAATACTAATCATTAAATTAGGCGATGCGGCTAGCAAGCAATCATTATTTTGATTCCCTTTGCCACCTTCTCGCACACCACGTCCACCTCGCTAAAAGAGGCCTACGAGTACGTTATAGTATTTATGTATGTAGTAAATATGTAATTTTTATCAGAGTAAGCACAAGGACTACTGAGTAGGTACTAACATTCTATAGAACTCTACATTTACATGTGTTGTAAATCGTCCTCGTATTTCAAGGTTGACTGGGAGAAATCCCTATCTTGGATAATTCCGCCTTTGTACTGTTCTCTACTTCTAACTTGTATTTTTGTTCTGTGTTTATCTACAATTAGCTGCGCCCGCGGTGTAACCTGCGGTTAAAGTAGCCTATGTGTTAACCAAGGGGGTCAGCTACCTACATACCAAATTTTTCAAAATTGATCCAGCCGTTTGCTCGTGAAGAAGTAACAAACATACACACTCACAAACTTTCGCCTTTATAATAGTAGTGTGATAAAGATTTTACAAACACACAATAATAAACCTAATCCCAAATCATCAAACGATTCCACTTTATGAACTTGTCCTAAAAAACTTTTTACAGCACATTTCGAAATACGGTTCAAACAGAACACTTCAAAGTTCTACAATTAAAACCGCAATTTCTCTTATATAATAAATAGTAAAACCCAGAATACCGCAAACCTCTTTCATTCACGAAGCAAGAAACAAAGTACATAGCTTTTTATACGGAGTTAGGCAATCTGCAAATTACTGGAGAGCGCCAGTCGTATAGATGTTTCTTTAATTTTCTAGAAATGAAAGAAATTTCCCTGTAGCAGAATACAATAATAATTGTATTTTTATCATTTCCTTGCTACGTAACATATTAATTTTATTGAGAGAAAAGAAATACATATAGTTTAATTATAATCTTAATTGTACATTTATCATTCTTTTTCTTTGTTTTGTTGTTCATTCTAAAATGGGTCCATATTGGCTCTCATAAAATTCTAAATCATATTCTTTAACTTACTACCGATTTGTGCTCATAATCAACACTCTTCATAATTTTATTCTTCATACTTTTTTTATTCATACATTTTTATTAATATCATCGGAGCTCATAACATTTAGTGATCATAATTTTTTATTCATACTGTTGCTACCAAGAACAAGTTTAAATTCATATTTTTTTTTCAGAACTTTTTTCTTCATACTTTCAATTATCATATTGTTTTTGTTAATAATGTTGTTACTAATAACATACTACGACTCATAACGTCGTTGTTCAGAATAGTTTACTTTATAAAGGACAAGTATCATAGTTTTTGTATTAATAAATGCAATACAAAAAAAAATTATTTTAAATATAGATTTGTCTTTGTAACGCATAGAAATGGATGACTTCGACCAATAATAAGATGGGTTTTATAAGTTTGACGTATTTGTCAGTGTGTCTGTCTACTTTTCAAAGAAAAATTAGTTTCTGGCGCTTCGCCGGCCGCTACCGTGGCACGCTCACTTCGCTCGCTCGGCTCGCGCGCTGTCGGGGTCACAGTTCGAACCTAACCTAACCTACTTTTCTGGCAGCAATTGGTTTAATTAAACGACTTAACTCTAGTTTTATAACTTTGTCTTATCTGTCGGTGTGTCTGTTTACTTTTTAATCAAAAATACTTTCTAGCGCTTCGCCGGCCGCTACCACGGCACGCTCGCTTCGCTCGCTCGGCTCGCGCGCTGCTAGGATCACAGTTCTAACCTAACCTTACCTACTTTTCTGGCAGCAATTCATTTTATTAAACAAAGAAGTAAATCCATTACAACCCTCGACCAAAAATTATAGGGGTTTTATAAGTTTGACTTATCTGTCAGTGTGTCTATCTACTTTTCTATCAACAAAGTTTTATAACTTTGACTTACCTGTCAGTGCGTCTGTCTACTTTCATTTAATGAATGATTGTTACCTATTCCATTTCATTTACACTTATGATTATTTTAATTTAGATAAATGTATAAAAGTGAATATATTAGTATAAAACAAATGTTTGATTATAGATATTATCATTTTTAATAATAAGGATAAAACATTTATGATTAAGAAATATATAAAAAAAAATATTAGAAAAAACAAATGTATGAATATAATAGTTATTAATTCGAATGGTTAAGAGTTTAGATCATTAGTATAAACAAGTATATGAATACAAATATTATTAAAAACGAAGTGTATGATTAGTGAAATTATGAATTCCAATGATTGTATTTCAATTTTTTATGAAGAATGATCATTATGATTTAAAATGGTATGAGAAACATTTTCGGACTTCCGATGATATGAGTTAAAAAGTTATGTAAGACAATGCGCACCCTTCTAAAATAGCAAGCCTTAACTTTCATTCTGCCTGTATATCATGGCAGTGTATCGAGAGAAAGGTTGGGTAAATCTCATCATGATACCACATTAAAGGTATGATAACTTACAAATAACACAGTTTATAATTTGAAAAATACAATTTTTGATGGACTATGTTTGAGCCAGGCCGCTAATGGGCCGTTTTGTATGAAAATTTGTTTTACTATCGACTTGATTGTTGTTCATGAAATTTGAGGATAAATTGTTGATATTATGGTCTTGCGATGGTGACGTTTGTCGTATTATCTGTCGCAAAGATATTCGATGGAGATTCGGGACGATGTCGCACTTGGATAGTGTGGTATTTTATACAGTAAAAAAAAATCTAGAGCTATATAGTAAATAGGTACTCATTTTCACAGGTAAGTCTCTGGTGTGTAGTTTGTGTGCCCATATTTAGTGATGTAGAGTTAACCGACAAGGCGACAGTCGATGGAGTTGGATAAACGTTATCATCAGTGCCATGCTAGCAGTTAGATTTATTCGTTGTGTCAAGCAGTGTTGTCTGTCGCTGGGTTAAGTGGCTTCGTTGAAAAATTGTAATGAATGAGCGGGTACAATAGCCAGCTAGACAAAGACGGTAAGAATTTGTTGTAGCAAAAGGTTTTCGCTGTTAGCTCTTTTTATTTTAAACAGATACAGTTACATTTTCACGTCTTTATTCCTTACGGAGTAGACATGACCTGGGGCCGTAAGACCCACGCCGGTGAGTTATAATTTGGAAAACAGTGATGGGTTGCCAGCCGCATCGCTTATTAACATGTTGCAAATCTCACCCATTCCTTCGATCGGTTTTTAAGATTTGCGCGGGAAGAGAAGTAGCTGGGACATTCTAAGTTTTTACCTTTCTAAAAAAACTCCCTCTTTATATTTATGCACGGAAGCTACGCCAAAAAAAATAATGATTTTATTTCACCACTTTGTCGGCATGGTTATATTATACGTACACATGCCATATTATAGTTTTCTAGTATTTACAGACAGACACACAGATATGGTAAAACTATAAGGGTTCCTTGTTAACTACGAAACCCTAAAAAGAAACGAAAGAAATACACTAGTAAAAAATGAAGTAACAGCCAAATCAGTGCTAATAAAAAGGCAGCTCCTTTTATTATATTTCCCAAAGCAAAAAACACGAAAAAGAAATATTATAAAAGCACAAAACCTCTCGGAGCCAAGAGAAAATTCTAAAAAAGAGGACTGTAAGTAATAATTATATTGACAGCCTTTGATCTCTCCATACTTGCGATTTGATTTATTTACTTACAGTCATGTCAGTGCCAATCATTTTTTAACGTGAAAACCGTTTTCGGAAATAGCATTTGGAAATTACAGGGAAAAATTCGAGGCGACGGCTGTATAAGGTTATACCGTGATTAGATCTACGCAAAAAACACATCAAAGAAAATACATCAATGTTTTTAAACCTCGACTTATTATTTCGACGACAACCCCTGTGGCGTATTAGTGAACGTTGAGTTAGTATCCCAAATCGAAAGTTTTAAACCTAATTTGGACTAGCTTAAAATGTGTAATTTGTCCTTATAAGCCTTTCGGCACGCAGCATGACTATTGTTCGTTTCGTTTTCGTCAGAAAGTATAGTCAAAAGAAATAGACTTGAAATAATGCACCTCTTTGGTTCCTTCACAATTACCGTTACAGCCTGTGGTTACAGCAATGAACAGTATGATGAACTGCGGGTTTTATTGCCGAAATGAGGAATTATATGGCGCGGCTCGTATAAAATGTGTACTCTTGGCACAGAGTCGCAGACGAACTAACTCATAGACACTACACACTAGAGATTTGAAAGTAATCACGCAGCGCGACCGTCTCAAATTAGCATTGTTTTAGCTTTTACGAACTCGAATCAAATGAAATGATGGCAAACAGATGGTAGGGTTTGCATTGACCCAATTTTCCGCGAAATCCTGAGACTTCCTGAACCCTAATTAAATGTTATAATCAACATACATACGCGACGTTTTATATTAGATTTGTTTTTTTTAAATTCCGTACCCAAAGGGTAAAAACCCTTTTACTAAGACTCCGCAGTCCGTCTGTCTATCACCAGTTTGTATTTCATGAACAGTGATAGATAGACAGTTGAAATTCTCACAGAGGACGTATTTGTAAAACAATAAAATAGATGTTTGAGGGCTCGACCCGCACTCAGACTCAATGTTCGAATAGAGCATGAGTTTGTCCCGCTTGCCGATTTCAACAAAACGACCTTAAAATTAGACTATACCTCTATACATGTTAAGGTACAGTATATGATATAATAGTAAGATGAAAACGTAATACGTACTTATTATAAGTACTTATGTCAAACCATACTATTAAGTTAAGTTCGCCAATTGTATACAATTTTATATTGAACAATAAAGTTTTTATAAGTAAATAAATATTTTAAATATAATACAACAAGGGCTTTTCCTGCTTTCGTATTATTATTATTTTCCAAACGCCTTCCAGTTTTGCTGGCAACATCATGCACCTATTTCGATGTTTGTCTATGATACTTGCTTACGTATGCCAACGCATTAGTCATTGTTAGCAAGCTGGGAATTCACCGTATATGTACCTTTCTAACTCGAGACGTATTTATTGACATATTACTATTATTGCACAAAAAATACTATGAGTACTAAATATATAATCACGTCTCCGGCAGAGTAGAATAGGGCCACTCCAAGTCCTCCCGTGGATGTCGAGAAAGGCGACTCAGGAAATACAAGCTAAACAAAGCTTATAAACATCAATGAGGACGACCTCCGTGGCGTAGTGGTCACCATGCTAGTCCGCCACCCAGAGGTCCAGGGATCGAGCCCGGAAAATGGCCTTTTTAAAATTTTTCTGGGTTTATCTGTACATGTATCTATAATATAAAAATGAATCGCAAAATGTGTTGGTAAGCGCATAACTCAAGAACGCCTGGACCAATTTGGCCAATTCTTTTTTTAAAATGTTCGTTGAAATTTAAAGACGGCGGTTGCGGCGGTAACGGTTTTACGGCGGTGGTAACGGTTTTTACCTCTCCAACCCGTCTGGCCAGCGAGGAAAGTGTGCCCAAAAGTCCCCGGCTGCTCGGGCCAAGTATGGCTCTGGTAGTACAGAGAGGGTCGTGCTCCTGCAGCAGAGACAAAAAGACCTGATGATGATGACGTCTTTATTCCCAATGGGGTAAACAGAACATTGGGTCTTGCATCTCAAGTAGGCAGATCCAAGGGCCGCAAGGCCCTAAAGCCACTTACTGCGTTACGGTGGACGAGAACACGGGAAAATCAATCAAAATCAAAATATCGAGCTTCTATGTTCTTTTTCAGCCTAAAAATCTGACACCACTTGTGACGACGGACAGTCGCCCCCCCTACCCCGCGCCTTCTCCCCGCGGCCCATATATAAGCGGCAGCGAGCTGGTCCTCGCCCTCTTTCGACCACTCTTGGAAGCCGGCTTGCTGCGACAACAAAGCTGAGTACTTGATACTACTCTGGACCAACGAATCTCGTTGCTGCTAACCCACGACCCCCCTCTGTGACACTTTTTAGTATTTATTGTCTTGATTGTAAAAAATTTAATTAAAAGTTTGTTATCTTGAATATTGTTTTCTATTAAAAACCCCCCACGTCTCACACTGTTGGCCACTTACACACACAAAAGAAAAAATCAAAATAGTGTTGGGCTGCTAGCCGCATCGTCTAATGAAGTAAATCGCATTTCGTAAAAAAAAAGTTATTACTTATTACAAAAGGTACAATATTCTCTCACCTCATCCAATTCCCAACAATATGACTGTTTGAAATCCTTTCCATGTCAACAGCAATTTCTGATGCTCCTCGTTTTCTTCGTGTCATTAGAAAGTCGATTATAACCGGCGTATGTACATCAATAACGCGTTATAGCACTTAGGCTGATTTTCCACCAGAACTTATATAGTATCCTTGTACCTGGGCGACCGAGCTTTGCACGATAAAATACACCGGAAAAGGTTCTTTAAAAATGAAACCCAGCTAGATCGATTTTTCTACCCGTCACTCCCTAAATGCCGAGTTTCATGAAAATCGTTGGAGCCATTTCCGAGATCTTCATTATTACAGCAAATAAAAGCGTTCAACATGCACTTAACAGACAAATAAACACACCGTGTTACACCACCTCCCACGTGTTAACTGCCTTCGTGGCTCGTAACTGCCTCCGTGGTGTAGTGGTTAGAGCGTTCGGCTCATACCCAGAGGTCGCGGGTTCGATTCCCGGCGGGGGCAAAGACTTTGTGTTGTTGTCCTAGTTTGGCTAGGACATTGTAGGCTGATCACCTGATTGTTTGATAAGTAAAATGATCCGTGCTTCGGAGGGCACGTTAAGCCGTCAGTCCCGGCCACTGTCTTTGACATTGTTCGTTACCTAAAACCACGTCAGAGGCCTTTAAGGCGACTTAAAATCTCTGACACTAGTGTTAGTCACTAACACACACGATAAGAAGAAGACCGTGTTACACCACTAATAGTTAAAAACTCATTGTGCTCAGTCTAAAGAAAGAGACTTCTCCGGTGGAAAACCAGCATCACGGGGCCGTTCATTTTAATATTTATTGAGCAAACGTGTTAGATGGCTGGATGCTTTTTGAAGCAAATTAATTATTGTCACTTTACGACTTTGTAGGATTGCCGAGTTATACGCATGCTGAAGAAAAATAAAACATATTATATACGTATATTTTCTCCTAGTTTACCAAACAAACTAAGATTTGTTTTCATTTTGATTTTAAGATTACAACTACCAAAAAAACTTTTAAATGCCCATTACAAATACAATACAATACAAATAGAAACTTTAAAATTACAACAACTACAAGAAACAATATAGGCACAAAGGCGGACTTATTGCTATTAATGCGATCTCTTCCAGCCAACCTTTGGGTGGAGGAAAAAAAAGAAGACAAAATATTAGCACATTGCACATTCTCTGCTTATCTTTGTTTCATAAAACATACTTAGCACGTAGTATATTTTTTTTTCTTAAACAAGAAAAAACGAATTGCTGGCATCTACGAGACAGTGACCTCTCCAACCCGTCTGGCCAGCGAGGAGTAGCGTAGGCCAAGTCCTCTTGCTGCTCTGGCCAAGTATGGCTCTAGAAGCACAGAGAGGCTCGTGCTGTTGCAGTGGAGACTAAAAAGACCTGATGATGACCTGACATTGAATATCGCTGTATATTTACCTATCCAAGGATTGGTTCTAGTCTACCCTTTGGGTTGCGGTCCTGGTAGGTTAATATTTAGTTTCAGTGGATTACTTTTGTGGTTCACCTTTTATAATCAATTTTGATGTATAGATACAGTTATTCCTGACGGGGTAGAAAGCAGTAGCGTACATTTCATTTAGACACATAGAATTTGTCTACCATGTCACCCAATTTAAAATCGGATACCTACTAGCGAATAATGAATTTTGCTTGATATGCAACTGATTTCGTAATTTGGGGAAAATAATTTGATAGGATAGGCATCTAGGCATGCCTACCCTATCAAAAATATTTGTACACGTCGTCACTGGTAGACAGAGCCGAAAGCCGTAAGACCCAAAGGCCACGCCTAGCGATTAATTTTGATGTTTTTACTAAACATTTGTTACAGTGAAATAAAATATGCTTGAGTTAGCAATTGTTGCATTATTTAACATAATACTTACTTAGTTTCTCCAGAATCCCATGATGTAACCTAGACTGTGCTTCTGATAAAGGCAGGCACACACCACCCGGGCGCAGCCTTTACATTATAAGCAGCAGAAAATACGTCTCGAAGAAGCTGTTGTTATTGTTGTTAAATTAGCATTACGGTATTTACCGCGATTAATATCGTTTTAAGTCTCATAAATCGAGTTCGTTCCGTCTTCTTCTTCTTCTTATCGTGTGTGTTAGTGACTAACACTAGTGTCCGAATTTTTCAAACATTTCGTTCCGTCATACTAATAACAGTTATTGTGACCGCGAAACTCTAAAATCATATGCTGGTGTGGTCGTTTTTTTTTTTTGAGTTAGTATGTGGCCAATACCAGTAACAGATTTTTTAGACTGCCTAAAGGTATATAAAGAATGGATATATTTGTTTAAATAAATATATCCATTCTTTATATAAATAAAAAATAATAAATAAATATATAGGGACAAATTACACTGATTGAGATAGCCCCAAAGTAAGTTCAAGACTTGTGTTATGGGATACTAACTCAACGATACAATATTTTATAACAAATACATATATAGATAAACATCCATCCAGGACCCAGGACAATTTGGAAAAGGCCATTTTCAAACTTACCCTGGCTGGGGATCGAACCCAGGACCTCCGGATTGTCGGTCTAGCGTGTTGAACATTACGCCACTGAGGTCGTCAGTTTAAAGCCTGTATGAAATCTTTAAAATATCTAAAATTTTGGGTAGCCAGTCTTTGTTTACCATTAAAGTTCGACCAGGCATTTTGAAAATTAATAAGTGAAGCGTTCTCTAACTATTTACATGATCAAGATTCACGTGCATTTGGCTCTTTTCTATTCAGATTAGAACAATCATAGTGTGTACCATCTCTAACTTTATGATATGTATATCATGAAGTTAGAGATTATTGTTGTACGAGTTGAAATATGAGCGTGGTGTGTCTTCAGCCTTTATGAGTTGGCGTCGCGCTTTTGCTTTGTGTTGCACTCAATCTCGACACGTTTAATTTTGAAGTTTCCAGTGCCTACCGTATGGTGTTGCCAGTTTCATTATTAATTTGTGGCTCGTGTGGGTTTCCTATTATTTAAGTAGAATATTTATTTTTTTTGCCGTGTGGTTTCCGGCAGAGTAGAATAGGGCGACTCCAAGACCTCCCGTGGATGTCGTAGAAGGCGACTTAGGGAATACAAGCTAAACAAAGCTTATAAACATCAATGAGACCTCTCCAACCCGTCTGGCCAGCGTGGAGAGTGTAGGCCAAGACCTCTGGCAGCTCTGGCCAAGTTTAGCTCGGGTAGTACAGAGAGGGTCGTGCTCCTGCGGAGACAAAAAGACCTGATGTATAATATTATTTTGTCTAATTTTTCAATTTAATTTGTACCTAATTAAGGTGTCTCCTCAAGTGTCCTACTATACATATTATATATGTTAACCGGTAAAGACCCGGGCGACATAAATAAATGTCCATGTTCATTGTCTTACTATTGTGTCTGGTATTGGCGGTAATGGAACGGTTAATTCTTTAGAAAGCTATTAAGAAAGTGTTCTTGGATGGGAAGGCATATTTCTAGAGCTCCACCGAGCTTCGGAAGGTTCATAGCTGTTGGGCCAGACTAACATCATTAAATGGCAGTTATCAAGCTATGCCTAGCAACTTCAAAATCAGATACCAGTTACACACACGAACAAACAAACGAGATTATTTTGTCACACGACATCCATTTCTCACGTTTTCTCATAAATTCGCGCCCAAGTTGATGTCGCGATAAGATTTCCGCGTTAATCTTCGGTAGGGAACTGAAACTTTGCTGTTACTCATTCAATTCTAATACCCTATCTCACACCTCATTTAGTTGCATCCGCCCATCATCCGTGTTTTGCTGGATAAATAATCCAAGAATCAAATGTTTATCCAGTAATTAGGACTTTGCAGACACTGCAAATTACTTTACTTCGTCACTTGTACTGTTGTAATCATAAAACAGTAATTTGCAATAAATTCTGTTTCTGGTTCATTACGGGTGTACATTACGGGATTGAACTGCTGATCTACATAAAGGTGGTACTTGCAGTATACCTCGTACCCGTAATGAAATCCGGTGTACTTCTTTTGATAAGAATTCTAACACCCGCAATGCTAACCTTAGAATGGCGGGTGTATATACTTAATTATATATCTTTTTATCAGAGAAGGTATACTGAATTTAATTAAAGATATTATAAGGTGCACTGCAAGTACACATATATACAAAAACAATAATGTTATGCATCTCCTAATGGAAAAAAATGCGCAGTCCTAACTTTAGAATGGCGGGTGTACATATGTTACTATTTATCTTTTTATCAAAAGAAGTACACCGGATTAGGGAAACACTGAGGTATACTGCAGGTACCACCTTTATGTAGAAAAGCAGTTGAATCCCGTGATGTACACCCGTGGTCTTAACGCACATCATTACGTGTAATGTTTATAAAACTAGCTTTTTATTACCTGCTACTTCGTCTACGGAAATTTAGTATTTTGTAATAATGTCTTTTGTATGAAAACAGGATTCCGCATACAATGTTTCACTTCCCTTTGCATTCCTTTAAAGGATGATATTTGAGATAAATGTTATACGTATACGTATACGTATAACATTTATCTTAAATTATATGTAAATTCCTATGTTCTTCTCCGGGTCTTAAACTATATCTATACCAACGACTCTACGCACATTCTTTTAAGCTTTTTTTATCCTCTATAATTGTTTTGTAAATTTCGTACTTTGACAAGAGCTCACAACAATAGACCGAAATAACCTTGGACAAGTAACTGTTTAACACAAAACCGTTCTCCACTGCTCTTCAAAAAATTACACGTCCATATTTATATATCTTTCAACTGAGATAAGTTAAAATACATTTCAGAATAGTTACGTTTACTTAAAGTCGGTCTTAACACAGATCCTAACAGTATTTACAAACCACGTATAAACTAAGTTCTTACTCGTATTTTCACTAGACCACGTGAATTCGAGTGGCATTGCTTGAGAAATCTTCCTTTTACCTAAAACCATATCTAGCTCACAGTACATTAAATCAAGACTGGGGACTCTAAGGGCATTAACATCCGTTTCAAGTGAAGCTCGTTTTATTTTCTGAAGCTTGTCTTTCTTGGCTTAAAGATAAGTTTAGACTGTATATAGTTCATCATCCTACTCTAAATACGAAAATCACGTTGTATAACTATCATATTTAATAAAAACAAAGCCAAAGCGCCTCAACAAAATTTTGGGCATATCAGGCATAAATGTGAAGAAAACGGGAATAGTGATAATAAAGCAAAAATATAAATGATATAGGTAGTAACTAGACTTATAATAAAGCCAGTAATGCCTCCCAAAAACTACGAACAGATTACACTAATAGTCTGAAGATTTAGTGGACTTATCGGAAAAGATGGCTACCCTCGAATTAACTAGGAAAGTTGGATAATATCTGACACTCTACTACTCTCAAACTGTAGATAAGAACTGAACTAAGGAATCAGGAAGTTTTATAAGTAAATACCCGATTAATCTAAGTAAAGTCATAAATCGACTACTTATAATATTATGTTAAAGTTAGTTAGTTTAACGTAATTCAATCATGCTTAACAGCTGAATGGATTGGAATTATTTTGGCATGTCTATCTAAGATGGGATTAAAGTAAACGACTAAGATATACATTTATATATGAAAATGTGGGGTTCCTGTAGAAGATTTTTCTATGGGACCCATGCTAAAAATAAAAAAATGTTTTTCCCATAAATACGCGAATTTTTTTCAAGGTCTCATACAATATCGTTTCACCAAATATGTTGTTGTACAAACCTCCTTTTATAAAGTGTTTTTATACTTTCGAACTCATTAGTTTCAAATAATAATTCTGATATTGGGAAACTTGACTCGTCAATTTCCGCCGAATCAAAACGAATATTTATAAAGCCTTCACAGAACCCTTTGAGTCATTAAGAACATCATTATGAAATTAAATTTACGAAAATATTTTTTCGGTTTTCATACAAATCGAAGTAGTCACGTGATATCATTACTATGGAAAATGAAAATTTTCTTTTCGTATTTCGATATACATTTATTGGGAAAAGTTGTTCCATATGATGGACTGAATCACCCCTTAAAATATTTGTACTTAATAAAAAAGAACAATGTATATAAATATATTAATGTAATAAATATAATAATAATTATTATTATTGTTGATGTTTAAAATGATATAAAATAACTGTATACAAAATTGAAGTCATAAATAATGTCCCAGGTGAATGTCAAACCTCACTTGATTAGATTTTATTTTTTTTCTTTCTTTCAATTTCAGTTGAGACTAAACAATAAAAAATAAAAAAATTAAGAACTATATGTAATTCTTTGTTTACATTTTGTCTAGTTAAGTTTTATGTGTTAAGTTTGCGTATACTGTACTCAGCGTGATATGCAACCATTTAATTATGAGCCGTATCGTTAACCAGCCGCTCAGTAATTACGTCTCAATGCATAATGGTCAACGTGGACGATGATACCTACACTGCCGCAACACAGTTTCTACTAGTGCGGAGAGTAGCCGTCATTACCTGCTGTTACCACTTATCAAAAACGATCTTATACTACCTCCATCTAAATTATTAAGTAGCATAATTAACATTAATAGAAATAATTACTTGTTATTGCATTGTTACGCACATGTTTATGTTACAACCAACCAACTTGCTTTACCTTTGTTGTTAATGTTAAGATTAGTTTAAAATACTTACTGTGTAACAGCTGTTCAAATACCTATATCAATAAACACATTTTTTTTTTTTTATTTTTTTTTTTATTATTAGGACCCTTTAATACAACCTTTTGATCAACAACGAAAATGTTGCTGTCAATAATATTGATTAGTTGTTTTATACTCGTAATATAAAGATTGCAAACTGATTATGCCTGTACTGTACTACAGTTGTCTAGGAGAGGAGTTGCGGTTTAGAGAGATTGTCGTTTAGCGAAGGTGCCTTATAACGAAGTTGCCATATAGCAAAGGAAGGATATTTAGATTACCTATATTAGTCAATGTGTACAATACAAATTTCTATTAGAACAAACTGTAGTGGGATTTCTTAGAAAAGTCTTAGACTTTAATACCAGTACGTATATATAAAAATATCTAACCCTAATAAAAATACACTGGTCTAGTAAGGTCAAGATCTGATCTAATCTGACAACCAAAGCAAAAAATTAGTCTTCTAATCTTGTGCTCTCTGCTTGCAACTGAGCTAGATACCTACTGATATGCTTGGTCCAAAATTATATAACAAAATACTTTTCCAATCTTCAATCTTTTTTGCTTTCTGCTTGCAACCAATCTAAAGATACCTATTTACATTTGAATCCTTATATGTATAAAGCCTACTACTACTTCTACAGTTTAGCCTACTAATATGCTTTTGGTTGCTTTTTTTATTTATACTTATAAATAAGGGTCCAAAAACATACAAGCAGGCTTAGTTAAAAGCAGAGAGCAAAAAGATTGGAAGAGTATTTACTAACTTCAACTGTTGAATTAGATCATAAATACACCAGTCTAGTTTTCATGCCATGATCATGATCTATGATCATGTGATAATGTGTTGGTGCGATAATGTACCTCATCATGTTATCACGAATCTCCAAATTAAGAATCAAGTATCCGCCAGTCGACTGTATAAGAGGAATCAATTTGTAGAATTCGCGATATTTTTCAGTCATAATACCCCTCGATATCGAGCTCTTCAGCTTGATTTATTCTTTCCCGGAAATAAAGGAAAGTGAACGGAGAATAAGAGATATTTATTATCTAGAGGATTGAATATTACCTGTGGAGGATTAATGATATTATAATGTTACTAAGGTTTTTACCGTAGATGTTTTATACAAAGATAGAATCATTTTTCTAAACTAAAACCTCAAACTACCTACCACAAAGACCACCTGACATATATATCCTTTCAAACAAAAAAAAAGAAATTTTCAAATCGGTCCAGGCGTCTTCGAATACTCGGTGAACATAATTATGTAAAAAAATATGGCGACTAATTGATAACCTGCTCCTTTTTGGAAATCGGTTAAAAATATATGAGGGATGTTTTTCTCTGGATGGAAACAAGTTCAAGGCCATTGCTGTATGTTATCTTGTTCCTTTCTTGATTATGCTACTAAAAAGATTTATTTTAAATGTATAGGTAAAGCTCTTTTAATGGTAGCGTCATAACATACATATTATCACGTCTTTATCTCTAATGGGGCAGACAGAGAATTTGCTTGCGGATCTATGCAGAGCCCAGGGCCGCAAGACCCAAAAGCCACTTTTAGCATCATGGTGGGCGAGAAGATGGAAAAGCAATCAATACAGTGATGGGTTGCTAGCCGCATCGCCTGTTAACATGATTTGCATTTTGCCCATTCCCTCGATCGGCTTTTACGATCTGCGCGGGAAGAGAAGCAGCTGGTAGATTCTAAGCTTTTCCTTTTCTCCCAGACCAGCATGGAAGAGTAGTAGCGTCATATCACCCACCATATATATTAGTACAGCACTAACAAGATCAAAATTTTTGTGCTTCTGCTAAGAAGTTTGGACGTCAACAATTTATGTAGGGGTGCACTGCTTCATAGGGTATTTTTAACTCTTCGTGTAGTGCATCCTAGCTAATAAAGATATCTGGGACCGCCCGAATGGTAGTTCCGTTCTTTGCAATGGATTAAGGTTACAAAAATTCACAAAAACCCATCTTTTTTATCCCAAAATCCGTATAAGTGTGTACATGGCTCTATAATCTAGTTACAAGAAAGAATTATAAAGTTTTGCTTTTACCTGAAAGTTAAAACGAAACAAATTCCTCCCTCAAGATTCCAATTTTCAAAATTAATAAGCGCTTATTTATCTCGCCCTTGTGCATAATTTGCTGAGCAAAGATATTGTTTCCACACAAATTGGCGATGTAAACGCACCTATAAAGAAGCGCTCTCATCTCTCAGGCGTTAATAAAAACGCGATAATAGCGCAATATTATTTGGATAAGATATTTAAAGGAGAATTATCCCAAATTGTTTTAGCTGCGAGGGAGGCGAGTGAATTAATTCAATAAAATTACTGAAGCCTGAAACTGTTACGATACGATATGAGGGTAAAGTGTTCTCCTTAGACTTGGTACATTTTTGTATACTTGAGTTGTTTTTTTAATATTTAATTAATGATTACAGATTAAATCAAGGAAATAGTTAAAAAGGAGTAAATTGATGTTTTTAGAGTTCCATAGAAAACAAGGAACCCTAATAGTTTCGCTATGACTGTCTGTCTGTCCGTCCGCGGTTTTTCTCAGAAACTGAAAGTACTAGAAAGCTGTTATTTAGTATGGGAATGTATATTAAACATACTGACAAAGTGGTAAAAAAATGTTTTTTATTTATTTAGGTAACTCCCATACAGGTAAACAGGTAAAGTAGTCCAGAAACTCATTGTGTGAGATATCGTGAAATCCCAAGTAACAAAAGCTTCTATAACCAAGGCGTTTTATCACCGAACAGTAATATAGTTGGCCTATAATGGTAACCATTGTGACTGCTTGTACTATAACGGTTTTCAAAAGAGCGGTTTCGTTCTATAAGATAAAAGAGCATTTAAGTCCTATAAATTAGCTCTTAAAACGCTTACAGGACCACACAAAAGAATATTTAAAGTGTTGCTCTATAATGGATACAGAATATACGATTAAAATACTATTTAATTCTGAAGACAATGTTATTGACACTTTTATATATCTATTTTGTAATAATAATGCGTCAAAATTACTTTTATAGTACTAGCACTGCAGCAGTTTCGAAGACTCTATTACAAGACAAATTTGCACTTTAAAAGTACCTTGCATAACCATTACGTAAAGTTTTAGCGTTTTAAGAGCTCCCTAAACATGACTATGGGGCTAGTTCTGTAAAAGCCATGAAAATTCTTCTTTAGTACTAAATAGTCCCAAAGTGACTCCTGGTTCATTTTCTAAATAACTTATATTTTAAATAGCTCTATAAATGAGTTTGTGTTACTGCTACAAGACTAAGGCATAATATAAAAGCACTAAAATCTATAATTAATGGACTTATTAGATCTATACTAGCTTTTCAGTATCATTTATATGACAAGTACTTCATAAATGGCGGCACACTGTCAAATGTTTTATAAAAGTACTTATTTTGTTAATTAACAAATAATTAAAACATGAAAGTTATGAGGGCGCATTGTCAAATTTGAAATCAGTATAATGACTTTAGCGACACAATTATTTTCGCAAGTGCAAGTTACCGCAGATTTATGGTCCATGAATGTATTGTAGTATGTCCTTTTGATTACACGTTACGTTTATCAACAATGGCTATGGTGACATAAAATATATCGATAATTTTTTTCTTGAAGAATAATCATGGAAGTTGACGACACGCACGAAAAAAATCCGGTAAACAACCCAGGTAGCAAACTGACGTCAGCGACGTATAAGCGACGTCACTTATAGGTCATAATAGGGTCGGTCATTTATTCGTCGAGAGCAGACGTTAAAGTGACGTCAGTTTAGGGTCAGCGTTGCGCAGGACGTCGTATTTACGTCAAATTAAAGGCAAGTATCTGGACGTACCATATACGCCGCCAAGAGGACGTTTTGCTGACGTCTATTTAGGGTCAGTTTCTGGACGTACCATATTCGCCACAAAGTGTACGTCTTACTGACGTATATTTAGGGTCAATATCAGGACGTACCATATACGACGCCACGAGGACGTTTTACTGAAGTAAATTTAGGGTCAGTATATGGACGTAAGTACCTACCATATTCGTTCCAACGTGGACGTTTTTTTGTTCAAGACTTTTAAGGTAAAAGTAACATGTACTCAGTGATACAATTAAGTGAAAAAAACAGCGGAACCGAATCGGTGGTAGACGCCAAAGCATCGTGAAGTTGGCCACCTGTTAAGTTTAAGTAAAAGTACGGTTTAAATCATTTTTCCATGTCCTTAAGTCTATGGTCTTAAAAAACATGGTCCCTGTATCATTGTTCTGGCAATTGTGTCCCACTGTCCTTTATTGCATCTTAAATATAGATTATACTACTTACATTGTGTTTTTTTAGTTTCATCCATAAAAGTTCTTGAGTCTCTTCAAGATACGTAGGTAAGATGCCTGCAAACGTAAATGCTACATGCTAAGCACTAAATTCTATAATACTATCACGCGTAAGGATTTGCGAGATGGAGTGAAAAGGGATAGAATATAACACATACCGTAGTCTTTTGATCTAGGGCCCCTGACCAATAACTTAGAACCGTCGTAGAGCTTAAATGCGCAGCTCAGGCTTTAGTGCCAGTTTTGCCACCACGTTATTTCACTCAATAGCCAGGGCGGTTCTCTTTTTTAACAAACTACCCACCCAAACTACCTAAGGGGAGCATATTGCTATGCTAACGATATCAGCTGTAAGTGTGTTCTTACAATCTATATAACACCCGCTGTCCAAATTCGTGTAGTCTTTGTTAATTAATTTTATTTCCTCTAAATTAGGCAGTTTTAGACTTCGTCCATTCCGTAAAAAATTAAGACGTAAAAAGCATTAAGTAATAGTTCTAATCATAACCATAAAACCTTTTATTTTGAGTAATATTGTATGCAAGTGTTAGTTTCTTCGAAAATCCCTAGATGGCGCTGTTCAAAATTAAAACTGGTTATGGTTTCTTTTATGTACATTCTTATTACTTGGTGCATATTTCCAATTAATCGAGTTCAGCAGTAGTGTGTGGTTTAATTTCCATAACATCGGTGTGCGACGGTAGCGACACCCAAGACACACTGTACATATCATGAGCTCCCGTAGGTCCTACTCCTGACTTGTATGTCTTAGTAACGTCTGTGTATAACGTCAGTGGCTGCCCTAATATGTACGGCCCAGTAACGTCCCTATGATTTCAGTATATGACGTCACTCAAACGTCAGTGGCTACCCTAATATGTACGGCCCAGTAACGTCCCTATATGACGTCTCTCTAACGTCTGTAAACTGACGTCTCTCTAACGTCTATAAACTGACGTCTTGAGGCTGTGACAAATTGACGTCATCTGTTGGGACCCCCCGACGTCAAGACATGACGTCTCTTACGTCGAGCAGTACCGTAAACGGACGACATAATGACGTATAAATGCTACCTGGGAAGTGTGATAAAAAGATCATTGTAATCGTTTACAGCGCAAAATAACAATATAAACATGTTTTGGGTACTTTTATAGAGCAAATTTATGTCAAAAACGTTGCAGTTAGCGCTATTTTAGTACTAATAAGCGTTTCTTAGCACTGTTACATTTCAACTACAGAGCTGATTTATCACCATGACAACCCTAATGTAATGTTTATAGAATAAATCAGTGATAAAACTAGGGCCTATTCGGGGTTACGTAAACGTTTAAAACACTGATATAGTGCTAATCATGAACACTAATTAGCACGTTCTAAAATGTTTTCAGGTCTTTTATAGTACCAGATTTTGTTACTTGGGTAGGTATTTTAAAATTATTGTGATCTTGTGAACATCATTTTTCGATTTAGGGATCCGTTTCGAAATATTTGCTTTATAATATTTTGATTCAAATTATTCGTTCAGAGGTCTTTGCCCAACTAACTACTACGGGGACCTCAGAGATATGGGACTTAGTCCCATATCTCTGGGGGACCTAAACGGCTAAGAAAACAAAAATATTTTTTTTGTTAAATTTATTACCAGCCTGAAGATAAAGTTTTTATTTTTATTTTTTTGTTTTACTTAGACTAAATCCGGCGAAGTGTCTGCCATAATTTTCTTGGAAAACACTTTATTAATCGAAGTCAGATCTTATCAATCAAAAAGAAATTAAGATAAATAGACACGAACGTCTACGCAGCCCGGCTGTCTTAAAAAGAGGGTTTCATTTTTCTCAAAGCTTAATTTGTTTGAGGAACAAAAGGCAAAAACAGTGCCTTTCTGCCAAGGAAACTTAATTAAATTCTTTTTTGATATGATTTTATCAAGTGTTGGTCATTCCCAAGCTTTTGTATAATTATTTAGGAAAAAATAATATTTGGAATTCATTATCTAATTTTTTTTTTGGTAAAATACTTGAAATACAGAGTCGACCCCAAATAGGAAGAAGGCGAGGAAGATAGTGATGACTTAATTGGGTAAACAAGGTAAATATGAGTATATATTTTTTTGATTTTGCAGCAAGCTCTATACAACATATTCAGAAGAGTCAAAATCTACGTAGTAGGTTAGGTTGCATAATTGTATAGGAGGCTTTATTTTTCATAATTTTTATAATAAGAAAGAAATACCATACTGCGCTCCATCACCAAGATAGTTGATGTGGGAGTAAAAGCGGCTACATTAAAATGGGATTGGGCGGGTCATGTCTGTCGCATGCATCCTGAAAGATGGGCACCAATACATATAGTCACCAACTGGACTCCGGACTGTCGAAGAAAGAGAGGAAGACCAAGAAAAATATGGGCGGACGACCTTACACAGTTTGAAAAAGAATGGCAAATCACGTTTAGAGACCGCGATAGATGGAATCAAAGAGGAGAGGCTTTTGCCCAACGATGGGACCTATTATAGATATGTAAAAAATATATATATAGGCGAATTGGTCTGCGCACAGCAAAGAACAGTTAAGTTCCATCTTGTTCAGCCAGTATTTACAATATGAGTGAACACCGTTGATTCACCCTGATTATCGCCAGTAATAATGCAGAATGGGACCGTCGGCACTCAAAAATCCCCGTAGACCCACTAGTGGAAACGAGCAGAGGTCCAATGATCCGTAATACCTGCCTTACTTACGTAAGTACCTACACCTTCTTTGAAGTACTTTATTTATTTCAGTTGAAGACTTCATCCGCTATTAAGAATCTTATTCAGTGCACAAAACGAACATTGAAAAAACATTAACAGAAAATCAACTCTTCAAGATGCGACAAAACGACAATGGAATTCCACCCAGCGACAGCAGAAAGGTTAAATTGTTAGTTAACGTCGATTAAACTTGAACGAATAGTCCTGCGCGCGAACAAGTAATCTTAAAGATATAATTCACAGTACAGTAACATATAGTCTCTGCCTACCGATGTGGGAAACAGGCGTGATAATGTATGTATGTAATGTAACATGCCCCATCATACAAAGCTCCACGCCGGACCGTCTGTACCATTGGGTAGTACCACTGATGGTATAAATGACACTGATTTATCCCACTACCCACTCTCCAACTCCCAAACCTCGTAATTTTCTACGCTTTCCATTTCTATGGCTCGAGTTACAAGTCAAACAAAAAATTAAGTTAGCGTTAAATTCGCATATTATTATGTACAATTGGTATTTGATGAACAACAACAAAAAAAAATGAAAGCCCAATAACAATAAACTTTATTTCTCAATTAATAAAACTATATAACAAAATCATACACAGTAGCTATAGCTAGCAATAATGGTTTTACGTGCGCTAAAGCGCTAGTGAATGTTTTGTTTAGTAATTACGACTAATTTAAAACACAAAATATTATTTCATCGTAAAGTAAAGATAATAATCAAAATTCTGCTTTTATGAATGTTTAGATAACCATTAAATTGGTTGTATAAACAACAATTGAAATTTTTATTAAATATAGCCCATCTTACACGGAAAATCAAGTCTAAGCCATACAAATGTCCTTTGCGCGTTAATACCTCATGGTGGTTGGATCTACTGCCGCACCCTCCTTCTTGAACTCTGCCTTCATCTTTTTAGCTTCTTCGTACAGTTTCACCTTGACGTCAGGATATGCGGTGAGAAGGTCCTGCCAGTCTCTTAGTCTAAGGTATATTATGTCCACCACCTGTAACATTGTCATCATTTAACTAGTGTAATAACAAGCCTTGTTATTATTAATTTATTATATAAACGGGGATTAGCAAGAACCTTTATTTTGTTTCGTCTAACGTTTCGAATAGAAGTTACATCCTGCGTGGTCGCAAACAGACTAGCTAGAGTGCAGTGTGCGATTTGTCCGCAAATATTTATTTTAAAAAGTAGGATGTCCGATGATGAGGGTAAGATTTTGGAAGATGATGATGATGATGATGATGATGAGCTTTTGCTAAGTTAACTTTCTACTTTGCCCAAACCACTCAGCCATTACCAGTGCTGCCAAGGTCACATTTGGGCATTCAGAAACAATTCATATTTTTAGGGAAATGACGTTTATTTCTATCATAGTAGTTAGGAAAGGACTATTCCCAGAAGTGAAAGATTGAATGCTGCGAATGATGATGATGTTAATGATGAAATGAAAGATAAGGAGAGGAACATACCGTGCGTGATACATATGTAAAGTGAAATTGCGTATTTGGAAAGAGTCCCGGAATCAGGCCGAAATAACCATTAGTGCTCATTATCGTTGCCAACTTCCTCTCTGGGCTGCAATTTAGATAAAACATTAATAAATACATCTTTATCCCTTACAAGATAGACCGGGTCTAAGACCCATAAGACCCGAAAGTCGCTTTCAGCGTTATGTTACAGATTTACTTATAACTATTACATACAGAACGGAAACTCCTAATCCCTGTACCCGCACCTCTCTCCAATCCTCGCCTTGCGTGGCTGCAAGCGCCTGCAGCCGAATGCTCAACACCCTCCACACGGCGAGAAAGGGAGAGCGGCACGGGAACGGGGAAAGGGGACGTATATTGCGCGAGTCCTTAGGAAATTCCATTCTGTATGTAATACTCATTAATTTTGTAGTAAATGAGGCGTTTATATGAAAAAAAATAAAATATAGTGACACGGCTAGTAATTATAAGCACCGATGGACCATTTACTACTTACGTGAAATAGTTCAACCATTTCTCTATTTCACCTTCATGTATAAAGTATATAACAGAAGATATATCGCCCTCTTGAACTAAGCATTTTCCTATAAAAGAATAAGAAATTTTAAAATGCATAAACAATAAATAAGCCATAGAATGGAGACTTGCTATGCAAATGACATTCCAATATCGCGACGATAACATTGCCGTGTGGAAATGCGGCACATGAAATTCGGTACGTGACTTATATTTTTTTATTATTCACATCAAAACCTAACATAATCTGAAACTGAACATACGTACCTCATAAATGTTTAAGAATTTCAAAATGATTAATCAAAAGCTTTACTCACCAGGAAATATCACGATGCGTTGAGCCCTAGCTACCAACTGTCTGGTGAAGTACTCCGGTAACTTTCTGAATAGCGGCGGCGTCAGTATGTGATGCAAGTACAAAGCAACAAATATGTCCTCTCGCAGGCAGGGCGGCGCTTGCATGGCTAGTTCTGGCATCCAGTTTCCTAATTTCAAATTTACTACTTATCAATATTATCTAAACGAAGGTTTACGTGACCGAATTAAATTTTACGTGATGCAAGTAAAAGGCAACATACTATGTCCTCTCGCAGGCAGGGCGGCGCTTGTATCGCTAGTTCTGACATCCAGTTTCCTAATTTCAAGTCGACTACTTATCAATTTTATCTAAATTAAAGTTTTCGTAACATAATCAATTTTTATGTGATGCAAGTACAAAGCAAATAAATTTGTCCTCTCGGAGGCAGGGCGGCGCCTGTATACCTAGTTATGGCATCCAGTTTCCTAATTTTAAATCAACTACTTATCAATATTTTCTAAATTAAGATATACGTGACCTAATTAAATTTTATGTGATCTGTATCATATTGGTGTGTACTGAGTAGTTATTAGGAATTCCACACCATTTATAGAAACGCGCTCATATATATACCTATATTATAGAATAATGCACGATGTGACGTTACGTATAGATGACTGATATTATATAAGTACAGCTAAAGACGATTTGAAATTAAACTAAACTGAAACTAATTAGAAGAAGAACAAGAACCTAGTTCTTAAATTTATTGATGATGATGATGAAACTAATTAGACTCGATTCTATAAAAATAAGCTGATAGCTAATGTGGTATTAAACAAACTACGAAATCCACAGAACTAACCGTTTTGTCTTTTCCATAAATGATTAGTATATTCTCCCACCGATCGTAGTAGCGAAGGAGCAAGCCCACTGTGTTGAAGGTATATGTTCAAGTTCCTTACATTGTAGTCATATTGATATAGTTCCCTGTACTGCGTGTATATAAAACCCACAGCAATGCTCATCAACCAAATGTCGATCAAGTATATTATTATGTTGATAAAAATTTTGTAGTACACTTGGGAGACCGTTAATTGCATTACCTGAAAATGTGCGAGTGCGTTAGCAATGATTTTTTACTTATTTTCAATACCTATGCAGCATATTTAAAGTTGAATGGGAAGCAGTTTTGATCCGTCGGCTTTTTTCATCACCATCATCATCAGGTCTTTTTAGTCTTCACTGAAGGAGCACGATCCTCTCTGTACTACCAAAGCCATATATATACATTTGGCCTACACTCTCCGCGCTGGTTTGACGCGTTGGAGAGGCCTCAACCTCATTGATGTTTACATGATTTGTTTAGCTTGTAATTCCTAAGTCGCCTTCTACGACATCTACGGGAAGACTTGAAGTGGTCCTATTCTACTCTGCCGGATAACATCCGTCTGTCATAGCCAATTTGCTCCGAATCTAATGTCCAGTAGTTTCGGTCAAATCAGATTAAATTTGGTAGAATTGTGTAATCCTATGACCCAAACACAGAAATGCAAAGTAAATAAATATTTTTTTATTTTTATAAAAGGGTCATTTTTGGGGAAATGAAAGGAAGGATGTCAAATATAATTTTATTAATTATTGTAAAAAAATCAAAAACTGAAAATACGCTCGGATGATGATGATGATGATGACATTAATAAAAGTACTCACAGTATCCAATAACGTATGAGTATGCAATATAACAATAAACGTCAAAGCCACTATGTAGTCATGTGGCCAGTATTTTGGGACCAGGAAGGACACCTTCATCCCTCCTTCTTTATTGGGCTCAACAAAATTTCGAGTAATTCGAGCACAACCTATAAAATAAAAGTTAAATTACATATTATTATATCATACATTTGCAGTTTCATTGTAATCATGCTTTTTGCAACACAACTGTATGTTGGTCAATGCATTCGAAATTCAGTCAGTCTGTCTAGAGCCACAGAATTAATAAATAGTATTACATACTAGAACCTGAGGCGTTACCCCCAAATGCCAGAATACAAGTCAATCGCAGTATAACCGCGAATATCACCGTGTGAAGATGCTGTCATAGAGTCACTATAGAATTAATTACTACAATAGGGGTGAGGACAAGGTCCGAAAAGTATGACCGTCTGGCCCAGCGATATAAGACGCGGACCGCTTGAAAGAATGTTACGGGTTCGAATTCCACTCGG
The DNA here is from genome assembly GCA_963555685.1 of Acrobasis consociella. Taxonomy (NCBI): domain Eukaryota; kingdom Metazoa; phylum Arthropoda; class Insecta; order Lepidoptera; family Pyralidae; genus Acrobasis; species Acrobasis consociella. The sequence goes on from OY743118.1 coordinate 6,787,429, forward strand.
TGACTTACTTTTGTTTTTTTATGTTCAAATTTATATATATATATATATTTTTTATAGTTTTTAGACAAGTTTAAAAAAAATGTAGGAATTGTTTGAGATGTAACCGAGCAAAGCTCGGTCGCCCCGGTACTTCATATTATATTTATAAATATAACAGGGGACTATGTTTGAGATATTCTTTGTCTATTTGTGTAACAATAAAACGTCACATACCTCCTCGACGTTGATCAGCCATGACCCATTCACTGTAATCGACGGTCTTGTTATACTCAGCTGGCAGTAAGGGTACCGGCACGGGAAACTCTGTGCCTAATGAGAAAAAAACGAAACATCTCACAATAGGGTAGTATCAAGGGTAATACGTCACAAAGTAATGTTGCTGGTCATTGACATTTCAACGTGATTTTAGGTTTATTTAATGTAGAAAACTGATAATAAGAGCGCTATTTGATTCCGAGAAACTATAACGTCTGGACGTGCTATTTCATACAAATCCCATAGGCAATGTTTGTTTTGACGTTTAGAAAAAAGAATCTGCCTTTGTACGATTTTTATTTTATGAAATATTCTGTAAGACACCAAAAAATACAAAACATACAATACAAAGGCGGATTTATCCCTTTAAGGGATCTCTTCTAGTCAACATAACGCCAGAGGAGAGAATGCCATTAAGTAGGTTGGACCATTGTAAGTACAACACTTACAAGCTAAATTCTGTATTTTCCCTACACGTATATTGGTAAATATCATGGACGATGGCTTGTGTCCGCAAAAGACAGAGACAAGTGGAAATCTTTGGAAGAGCATTTTAGCCGAAAGGGGTCCATACAAACTTAAACTAGAAACCATTAAGTACATTTATTTAATACTAGCCGAAGCCCGCGACTTCGTTCGCGTGGACTTTATGTCTCTGGAAAATGCTCATCAGGCTGAGCAACTTTTACTAAGGCGGCATTTTTATATCTCTTATAGTTTAGCTGGACCATTATAGTTCTGCATCAGGCGTTCCATTTTCCAAAATCATTTATACTCTATATGTTGCCCAGGCTTAATAGCTATATAACAAAAAAAGTTTCATTTGAATCCGTCCAGTATTTCCGGAGATTAGCGTGTACAAACAGACAAACAGACATACAGACATACCGACAAACAGACAAACAGACAGACAGACATTTTTTTTAAAATTCTTACTCTATTACTACGTCTCCATCGCCCCCAATTTTTTTTTTTGGAAATATATTTATTGTACAGACACACTTTTTTTACTGTTTTATTATGTGTATAGATTCACATTTTATTTTATTAAACTTTATTGTTCCAAAGTACAAATATACTTTTAACAAATGGCGGACTTAATGCTAAAAGCATTTTCTCCCAGTCAACCATAGGGATAAACAGAAAAAATCATGCTACACAAAAAAGCAATACAACACACATATGTACATTCTAAAATATTACTTAATAATATAAAATTATATTATATACCTACTATATATAAATATCAGAATGAATACTCTATTTATACAATACCCACAAATTCATATACATACACAAATAAATACATATTATTATACTTAACTTTTTTTTCTTAATGATTACTAAGCATTTTTATATACTTACTGTAAATGTTTTGTGTGAAATTATATAAAGCTTTTATTATTATTATATTGGTAAATACATGTTGATGTTCTGAATTACCTCTGCATGCTATAAAGATCCATCCACAAGTCATACAGTGCAGCAACAATGACAGAATTATCAAGTTCAAAAGAAAAGGAGCCAGTTTGTTCTGAAACAAGTGAATTACCTAATAGAGATGTGGACTGGGTAAAAAATATATTATTCTATTTAGTCCGTCAACTAGATTATCTAAAAATAAAGGACTCCTATTTTTGTTTAGCGAGTAGTAAAATTTACAAAGATATAGCGCTTTGAAGTTTCAGAGTAGGGATGATTTACGTCTCCTTTAGTTATAAATCGTAGCTGATCGTGACGTCAAGGGAACTGTAAATGCTGTATCTTCGTCATTATTTGCTAGTCAGAGAAAAGAAAAAATATGTATAACATATTTTTTTGTCTTGGATGTTTATCTATACATGTATTTGTTATTAATTATAGTATCGTTGAGTTAGTATCCCATAACACAAGTCTCGAACTCACTTTGGGGCTAGCTCAGTCAGTGTAATTTGTCCCTATATATTTATTCTTAATATTTTAATCATGATCCTACCTTGAAACCTGTGCAAAAGTGCTTGTAAAAGTCGTACAAGAGCGACAATCTGACCAGCCTACCCAATTTGTAAGCCCAATTATTGGTGATCCACGCTATGCATGGCATCAACAGAGAAAACAGGCTCATGTACAATCTCCAGTCCATAAAAATCCGCCATCTCACTTGTCTGTTCACACATCTATCTTTGACGACTGCAACTTCCAACTGAAGAAAAAAAACATGGCGTTAGTTTTTAATAATTATTTCAACATTGGGTGGTGCCCGCGACTTCGTCTGCGCAGGATCACACAACATCTTTATAAATTGTAGGCTATGTGTTATTCTGATGTTTATGCTATATTATTGTAAAGTTTTATTAAAACATTCAGTAGTTTTTTACGTGAAAGAGTAACAAACATCCATCTATCTATACTTACAAACTTTCGCATTTATAATATTAGTAGAATTTACTACGATAATTTAATGGCCTTGTCCATGTTACTAAAATGATTATTTCATTAAATATGTTATTAAATCCGTCCAGTCGGCGCTCTTCCCAACACTCAACCCAAGAATCGTCTCACTATCGTCATCAGGCTTTTTTGTCTCCACTGCAAGATCACGACCCTCTCTGTACTACCAGAGCCATACTTGACCAGAGCAGCCAGAGGACTTGGCCTACACTCTTCTCGCTGGCCAAACGAGTTGGAAAAGACTCATGATGTTTATAAGCTTTGTTTAATTTGTATTTCCTAAGTCGCCTGCTACGACATCTACGAGAGACCTTGGAGTGGCCTTATTCTACACTGCCAGAAACCACACGGCAAATGATGATTGTCCAAACCGATCGAAATTAGTTAACCTTCTTCAACTACACTACGTGAGAAAATCAGATTAAAAAATTTAATTATTTATACATAGGCTGCCCCGGATTGTGAAGGCGATTCGGTGACTTTGGTAATTATTGCGCTTTATCTACTCATAGAAGATAATAATTAATTTTTCACCAAAATAAACAACCGAATTCAATTTATTTCAGGAGTTTTTTTTAATATCTCCAAAGTTCTTTATCATGACTTCACCAAATTAAACCAACTTAATAATATAATTAAAACAACTTAATAAATAAAAGGCTTTTAAAATAAAAAAACGAATCATCAAAATCGGCCCACGGGCAACGAATATATTGCGTAACATACAAGAAGAACATACTCTCGAATTGATAACCTCCTCCGTTTTTAAAGTAGGTTAAAAACAAAATCAACTTACGGTAAAATATTCGGTCACAGTGTGCACCAGATGCGTTATATCAAAAATTATGAAGAACCATTCCAAAATTTCTCCGGGATCTTGTGGTAGTATTATGAGAGTAAAAGACATATAAGCCGTGATTGCAGGACCAAACAGCCATGCTAAGTAAAGCCATTTAGCGTACCAGGTCCGTCTATTTGCCTCTCGTGCTGCAGCCATCCACTGTAAACAATAACCTCATCATCATATCATAAGACTTATAAAAATCATAGAAAGTAAGATATAAGGTAAAAGGGATCAGGAAAGATTGTAAGTGCAAATGTAATCTTAACAGAATATAAACTGCCTCTGTGGTGTAGTGGTTAGAGCGTTCGGCTCATACTCGGAGGTCGCGGGTTCGATTCCCGGCAGGGGCAACGACTTTGTGTTGTTGTCCTAGTTTGGTTAAGACATTGTAGGCTGATCACCTGATTGTCTGATAAGTAAGATGATCCGTGCTTCGGAGGGCACGTTAAGCCGTCGGTCCCGGTCACTGTTTTTAACATTGGTCGTTACCTAAAACCATGTCTGTCAGAGGCCTTTAAGACGGTTTAAAAACTCTGACACTAGTTATAGTCACTAACACACACGATAAGAAGAAGATCAGAATATTAAAATATATAGTTATAATTGTAGGTAAGTATAATGTTATATTAAATAGTATATTAAGTTACAAATTACTTCATTAATTAATTTTACAAAACCGAGTTTTAATGTCAAACAGCTAGAGGTTTTGCCAAACGACGAATAACATTTTAAAGCCTATAGTATAAAATAAAATAAAAAATAATATTAAAAAAATGTATTTTGATATTTTACATGGACATCCAAGGCATTATCTAAGGTATATTATATACCCACAAATAATATTGTCAAAATTGTGCCACTTCTGGATTTGAAAAGATAAAGTAAATAAAAAGTAAGAAAACGAACAGATAGGAAGAAGTGCGGTATTAAAACATAGATAGCTCTTCAAATATTATAATGTTTATTGCTTATGATAACAGGTCTTTATAGTATAACAGTTAAAACACAAAAAGAAATTCGACATTCCCATACAAATTTCCCGAGCGGCTGCATGTTCGTATAGAAATGTTTATTTTTTTAAAGTATCTAGTATAGCCCATGGATTGATTTATTACGGGTACATCCCTTCCACGTTGAATACTTCTTTTTTCACGCCAATCGTAAAAGCCGATAAAGGAAAGATCATCATGGGCAAAAAGTATTCAGGTAATTTTTTGAAGATTTAATATACTTACGGGTAATCTTATTATTTTGCGACCTCTTAAAATATACTTAATGGTGTTGTCTGGACTTTCAAGGTACACTTTTTTTGTAGCCATGAAGTCGTCTTTTGATTGTGGATTCTTTTTTATATTTTCTCTTATCTGTAACAAAAATGGGGTTTTAAACAACAATTCTAATAGTCTTTGAGAAGAATAGGTCTAATAGGGAGTCTAGATGAACAGACGACTTGTGCAAGGTTGCAGGAAGGCGCTGGATGCAAGCCGCTTCCGATCGGTCGTTTTGGAAATCCTTGGGGGAGGCCTATGTCCAGCAGTGGTCTTCCTGTGGCTGATATAATATTGATGATGAATGTAGTCTATACTTTAAAATAAAAATTTACAATAAAGTCTGAAAATAAAACCAACAAATCAATAATGTCATCAATCAGTTGTGTCCATACAACAAAATTCAAAACGGCACAAGTGTTATAAGTTGTTACCTAATCTTTCCTTATGCTATCAAAAAAGTGTAATAGCTGAGAAATATAGAAGAGAGTCCCAGAATCACCAAAGTCGAGAAATTACCGCTTAGTATTATCACAGCATACGCAATGGAACGCAATGAAGGCGTTGGTAAAGCTGACGGCCTACAGCTAGTAATGGAGAGACACTAGAAGAAAAGGCCTAACATGTTGCCATACACACATAATAATAACAATTTGGCATACGAATTCCGACCAAAAAAAGATGATTCAGATGTCCAATTGTGTTCATTAGGTAGTGTTGTAAAAAACTCGAGTCTGGGAGTCTTTATATACTGACTCGACTGTAAATCACAAGACTCGACTCATAAATAGCGACTCGACTGCTCGATGAGTTAGTTATACTCAAGCTCCCGTAATAGACTCGAGTTCAGTATAAGTGCTCGACTCTGTTGTGTGCTCTGGAGTCTGATTATGGACTGAGTCGCGCTCATAAAATCATAATTGTTTTTTTAAAGTTAATAACAAATATTGTTATTTATAGTAATTATTAATATTATATATGAGGCCTATGTCCAGCAGTGGACGTTGTGCAGCTGAAATGATGATGATTAATATTAAATAAAGTATAAATTAAATATTTTTTGTTTATAAAGCTTTATTGTACAAAAGCAAGAACACATACAAATCAGAAAAGTAAACATACAACGGCGGACTTATCCCGTATAGGGATCTCTTCCAGTCAACCGGCCAGTAATTGAGAGGAATGTTTACTTATTAAGCGTTTGGGGTAGAAGTGGTACAATATAAAACAGAATGGTACTGTACAAATAATATATAAATGTAAACTACACAAATACAACTAAGATAAACTTACATATAAGCATACATAAATATATATACAAAATATGCCTAAAATTTATATTTATATACCTAATATATAATATAAACTATATAAAAAAACATTAAAGCAATTAGGTAGCTCGAAGTAACTTAGGATTCAGAAATGAAATTCAAAATTTTGTTTTTAAAGGAACCCAAGGATGATGCCATTTTAGTATCTAAAGGAAGTGAATTCCAAAGGTGTGCTGCCATCACAGAGAAAGATTTAGAATAGGACTGTGAAGAATGAGGAGGTATATATAGAAGAATATTATCAGCAGAGCGAAGGCGGCTGTCAATTTGACGAAAGGAAAATTTATCACGAAGGTAATTAGGACAGGAAGGATTGAAGAGAGCATTGAAAAGGAGAGAGAGAATGTGGTAGTTACGACGGATTCGGATTGGTAACCAGTTAAGTTTATCACGATATTCAGATATATGGTCGAATTTTCGTAAACCATAAACATACCTGATGCAGACGTTTTGCAGGCGCTCCAATTTATCTAAAAGTTCCTCGGTAGGATCCAAATACGCGATATCAGCATAATCTAAAATAGGAATCAGGAGTGAACGGGCTAACATTGCTTTGGTATTTATAGGCAGAAAATGTTGTAGTCTTCTCAGAGAGTGAAGAGCAATAAATAACTTCCGACTCACTTCGCTGATTTGAGGAGCCCAACACAGGGTTTCGTCAAACGTTATTCCCAAGCTTTTTACGGTCGATGTGAAAGGAATGATGTTACCGTCAAACGGAATGTTGGGTAAAGTGGAGTTGTGGACTTTGCTGATAAAATAAGGACTGCTGATAATAATTGCCTGGGATTTGTCTGCGTTGACCATAAGCCCGAAACTTTGGGACCAATCTGCTACAGCAGCAAGGTCAGAATTAATGACACTGATAGCGTGATGAAGGTCGTCGAAAGGGGCGCTTGCATAGATTTGCAGATCATCTGCATATAGGTGACAGGAAGAAGTCAGAGAAGTAATACTGTCTATGAAAATAGAGAACAGAACCGGGGAAAGCACTCCTCCTTGAGGAACACCTGCAGCAAGTTCACACCAGTCAGACTTATGCCGATCGATCTTTACCAACTGCTGGCGACCCTGTAAGTAGGAGCGGAACCAAGTTAAAGAGGAATCAGAGAAATTAAGTATTCTAAGAAAACCGAGTAGGATATCAAAATCGACTGCATTGAAGGCATTGGAAAAATCTAGAAGAGTCAGTACAGTCAGCTGTTGATTCTCGATATTATGCTTTGATAAATATGCTTTGTATAACTTGTTGTAACAGTTTTGTGTGAGTTGAAGTTGCTTCGAGTATTGTGTTCGAACTCGAGTTGGTTCTGCGACTCGGAGTTCTTATCAGACTTGAGTTTTTATTCGACTCCGAGTCTGGGCTCCGACGACTCGTGCTAGACTTGACTCTGACTTGTTAATGCCTTAGTCTAGCAAGCATGCAAAATTAAGTCACGTTTGCAAATGTAGACTCTTGGACTCGAGTTTTGTACAACACTAACATTAGGCCCTCATTGACAACAACAACAAACAATTTCTTAACTGATTGGAAGCAGCAAGTGCAGTTACTATGTAATAACAAGATATAAGTTTAAATATGTAACGAATATCTGACTACGGGAAAATACTAACTGAAAATTATGAATTATTCAAGCTAGGCAACATACGGATAAAACTTTTGTACGTTAGCACTCATTATGAAACGAAAAAAAAAATTTGGCTCGCACTTTTTACAACATACAATCGTATACACATGCAAAAAACAAACATGTAAACATGCAAACATACAACATACTTCTAAAATCATTATTCTTCCATTTTACTTTGCCGTAGTCGTGTAAAAAAAAACTTGAGAGGTGTCAAGGGACACCCGGATGGAACGAAGTGCCTTTCGATTAATTAGGAGAGAGACAGAGACAGACAGAGAAACACGCGCACGCCGCACGGCTTACAACTATAGCAAAAAGTGTCGTTACAACTTTTGGTCTTCATTTTTTCCGTCTAGCCAGCCCCCTTTCGCAACGTGCGATAAGGAACTGCGTTCCAAAAAGACTCACTTCATCAGTAACAACTTCTGCGAATTCCTTTATAGATATTTGCAAGACATCGGTAAAGCCAACCGCGACTGCAGTAGACTTGACAGGCCGCGGCGAAGTGCCTGTCAATTGGCCAAATATTCCACCCTGAAAATGTAAATCATTATGTTTTACACTCATTTCTTATTTCTTTATTACTAGCTGTGCCCGCGGGCTTCGCTTCCTGTCAGAATTTCGGGATAAAGAGTACCCTGTCCTTCCCCGAGCCTCAAACTATATCCATGCCAAATTTCATCCAAATCGGTTGAGTAGTTTAAGCGTGAAGAGGTAACAAACAAAAAAACAAACAAATAGAAATATATACAAATTCACTTCCGCATTTATAATATTAGTAGGATTTACTAGTTGCGTCCCATGATGTTACTCGCACCTAAAGTAGCATAATGTGTCCTGCATGTCCAGCCGTTTACGCGTGAAGAAGTAACAAACACACACACTTTCGCCTTTATAATATTAGTGTGATTAAATCTTCATTAAACAACAATGATGCAATAGGCGGACTTAATGCTAATGCATTCTCTTCCTGTCAATGTTTAGGAAAAACAAAAAATTAATATAATTAAGATAGGCGCTTCTGATAGGTATACATACTTGTATACCTATCAGAAGAAGAACATACCTAATATATAAAATATATAAATATATTATATATTATTTCTTCCATACTGTTATGGGAAAAACCGCGTAGGTAGTAAAAGCTGATCGAATAAACAGCGAGAATCCGTATCACATTAATTTCTCAGAAACGAAGACACTAATATAATAATTTTTATATTTCTTATAGTTTAGCTGGACCATTATGTTTCTGCATCAGGTGTTCCATTTTCTAACCAAACAAGCAGACAAATATACAAACAGACAAACATACAGACATTTTTTTAATTCTTACTTTGACTATTACTATGTCTCCATCGCCCCAAATATTTTTTACTGTTTTATTATATCTACAATTAACAAATTAAATGTACCTACTTAAATATATATGTAAATTACGTTACTCAATATAGAAATTACCTTTACACACAGAATTAATAATAGTATTACATACAGAACGGAAACTCGCACCGTCCCCCGCAATCTGGCGTCCCCGCAACCCCTCCCTTGTTATTGGGCCGTGTAAGCGCCTGTAAAACAGGGTTCTTGCTAATCGCACATTGACGTTACGCGAGTCACTTAGGATTATTAAATCATAATGGCAAGAAACTGCGCATATTATCATTGTTTATCCACGGAAAACAATAAAGAACGAAAATTTTATAGATTTCCAAGTGATGAAAACAGGTAAGCAAAGCGAATTTGTTGCTTTGCTTACCTGTTTTCATCACTCGGAAATCTATAAATTTTCTTTCTTTATTGTGGTGGTGGCTACCCTGATTGTTTAACTTACACATGTGTGCACGGATGTATTGTTTCGTTTGTAGTAGTACTAGGTATATATGTTGCTCCGCTTCTGTGAAGTGCCATACCTGTGTCATAATATTTTTACCTTTGTCAAAACAGCTAACTTCTGATTATTTTGTTTGATGACCACCTTCCCTCTGTGAACTACAAATACGTTTGGCATCAGGTCCATCTCCTTCATGATGTTTTCGTGCGGTAGGAAATACAAAATGGTGCTAACGCTTGCCATATGTCGCTCAAACTGTTCGCCACCTTCGAGCAAAGTGTCAAGGGCCGCATATGTTCTAGAAATTTAAAAAGAAGAAAAGGCAAATGCCTATTAATTATAAATAATATTTATTTTCCATGATTCTAGGTTTTGTGCTAATAGGTTGCCAATTTTTATTCACACTAATGTGAGTGAGGCTGACTACGCTGGCCTTGCCATTCGGGATCCAATTTACCCTTTAAGATTCCGTATTCATCAATTTTTCAACATTCAAAAATCATTTATCTTTGGATATTTGTATCGCTTGATAATTGTTATTTTTTTTCTAATTCTTTCAGATCATTTACAGCTAAGTTTACTGCTGCTTCCTAGGCGTAAGTACAGAAGTCAGTCCGTCATGTCAGTCTGTCTGTCTGTCTGTGACTGTGAGACTAAGTTGATAAGTTCTAAAAAGCTGTAATTTGGCATGGGTAAGTAAATTTATGCCAAATGTACTCGGAAAAGTAAAGGTTTTGAAAATGTCCATTGTGCTAATATGACCTCTCTCTTTTCTTATTCATTTATAAAAGAATACAAAAGAGTAACACATACTTTTGGTAGAAGAAGTGACTTAGATCTTGCCTGAAGACTAGTCCTATCCGTTCAAAAATTAAAGTATGAACGTTTATGCCTTTGGTTCTGTAAAAGAAGATAACAATTTTTGTACAAGTTTTTTACTTTTACAAAAGTTCGATAAAAAGTTGCATTTGTAAAGGTTTAACAAAAATAATTCAAAAAATAAGAGTCTTTATAAATATTTGGATTCAATCATACTAACTCTTTTTTCAGTGCGTTCGAATTATAATGAATACATTCTCCTCACGTGTTTTCAGTACAAAGATGTGTTAACCTAAGTAATAAGCTACATGTGATCTCAAAGGGTTTTGCCAAAAAGCCAACACCGTCAATAATCCTAGTGTAATAAAAGCCAGTATATCATACCTTATCCACCAGTACTTAAAATGTGCCATCGTTTGATGAATAAGTTGATTCTCAACTCTTTCTGCTTTCAAAAACTTCCTCAACTGCTGAACACCGTGATGGAATAATGAATCACTTCTTGACACTAATACTAGAAGTGTTACAGAGTATGCTACCACGTACCTGCAAGACCAATTTAATTTACACATGATATAGTTTTAAAAAAGGAGGATATGAGCAGGAAGGGGGTGACGGACGGGTTGATAGAACAAACTGGAAGGAACTTACATGCTGTGCCGACCCCACATAAATAGTGGGACAAGGATAAGGCAAAAGAAGATAGTTTTAAAAAAAACTTTTTTCCTGTGATCAACACTGGTGTCAGATTTTTCAATCTGCCTAAAAAAAGCATCTGACATAGCTTTGCGACTGCATACAATGATGACAGCTGGGACCTACAACATGGACTGTACATGCCTGTCCAGTTGCTAATCCGTCCACCTGAGAATCTGTCCAGTTGAGAATCCGTCCATTTGCGAATCTGTCCACTTGCTACGGAGCGACTTATACGTGCCTTACCAAGCATGGAGAAAAGTACGTTTATTCATTTAATACAAGCTTTCCAACGATACCTCATTTCTCAAAGTAGAAGATAATCATTTAATCATTAAGATACGAGGAAATAAACATAAATACTTATATAGCGGCGAAATAAATAACCCTCCTTTGTTTCGTCGTAGTCAAGTAAAAATTAGCACCGCCTCCGAGAGCAACCGTGACGACATTTTTTTTAAACCAAATTCCACACAGCCTAGCTTATTTACAGGATCGCCTTTTATCATCATCATCAGTTATTTTAGTCTCCACTGCAGGAGCACGACCCTCTCTGTACTACCAGATATAAAACGTTATTTGCCAACTGTGTTGTTATAATTTTTCTTGTTTTCGTTACACCTGCATTTAAAAACCATACGTGCAGATACTAACCAATATACTATTCCTAGAAAGTATAGACTGCATGCGACGATTATATTCCCTTTTTCTGTTATTCGAAATTTACCATAATTCATATTCAGTAGACCAGATTGAGCCAAATTAATACTTTGTGCAAATATCTGAAAATATTTAATAGGTTCATTTCTCGTGCGAAGGATGGCCATTGCGATCCAGCATGGCAATGACGCCAGTATTTTGGGCACTCTTGCACGGGAAACGATAAGTGGCGGTCTATATAATGATCTTTTTATAGGTATGTAGTTACGTAAGCTATCCATAGATTTTAAAAAAACTATGTCTATTAAGATATCTATAGTTTTTGACAATGTAAAATATGACAAAGAGAATGTATCTTGGGGGATTTACGTCACTGTTGGTTAAAAATCGTAGTCAATTTTTGTACACATTCCTATTGTAACATTTTATAAATAAAGAATTTAGTTTTAAGTACTAACTTAGATAGGCTTATTTAGTTATTAAGTAATGAACACAGAAAATACGTTAAACAAATTAACCAAGGCAAAGTGAAATTAATAAATCTAGTTTTTTAGAGTACATACAAAGATCCTTGTCATCCAAATGCGCTGTTTGAATCTGTAGCTATTCTACTTTGGAGCAGTGAGGTTAATTTTACCTTATATTTACCTGCATTTTTCTTCAAGGGGAAGCGAAGAAAACATACAAATTAAACAAATTTTCAAAATCAAACTATCAAATCTGAAATATCAATAGCTATAAGAGGAGAAATACAATTTGTGTCATTACCATGTGCAACTGATCTTTAGTGAGATTTTCGTCTAAGTGAATGTATTTGGGCATCCAACAAGAACTAAGACGGGTCATATTCACAAGGTTTCCATTAGAGTCAAAATTAAAATCCACACAAAAGTTGACCAAAAAGTGACTGCCAGCTAACATTGCCAGTAATGTCACTAGCTGCCATTTTAAAATCTGTAATTTTTTAATAAAATCATTATAATTACTTATTATAATAAGTGCTAGGAGTAAGTTCGTGTTATAGAAAAAGGTTTTTTGATAAGTGCCAATTTTAATGTTGAACTATAAAAAAACACGGCGGGAAGACCTAGTAGATGCTTACATGAGAGACTGGCACACAAAAACACAAGATATATATAAATAGGAACAGAGACATAGGCCTCCCCTATGTGTATAATAGGATTCAAAACGGTCGGCAATAAAAAAACAGGGACGCGCCTGTAAACATATTTACATAAAATCTCAGAACAAATAAAAAACATAGAATTTGAATGAGGTACCAGTACCTACTACCACCCTAGATGTTAAATGTGTCCCATGAGAGAATATAAGTATAAAAATTCTGCATAAAATACAAAACATTATATTATTATCAATCTCTATAACCACTCACTCTTATAAGTGCGCTGGTAACTGACGGTGTGTCAGCCAAATAATTCAAGTATCCAGTTAAAAGATAAATGTGGGCAAACTCCATGGCAGTGTTGACAAGTTTCTCATAGCCCTTAGGGATTTCCTCTTCTAAAATCACCGTTAACACTATTTCCCAAGGCAGGGCTCCTATTACGTCCATTATAAACCCACGGGAGAGATAGTGAACTATAATATTCCATCTTGTCGTAACCATGAGGCCTTTTTCATCGTAGTAAGCTAGCTACATATTGAACAGATTGTATAAGATATAGAGCAAGGATGATGAAAGCTCTTATCGTAAATTAATGAGGGTTTTCAAAAATATAAGACACCAGATGTCAGCAAGTCCGGTCCAATAAGCTGCTGCTATTGGATACATTTGACGCAAAAGAACCTGTCACTTGAAGACAATTGGACCTGACGTCACTGCACGGCCGTCTGGTATAACATATTTTAGAAAACCATCACCGTAGAAGCATACTTTCTCGGAAATGTTTATTCGAGTATGATTAATTAGTTTAACCGAGATAGGTGTCATCAATTAAGTCTCGATGATGATACATAACATACATCGTATGTTTGTACTTAAGCCCTGGAGCGAGAGACCCTAGTGTAAGCGGAAAGTAGGCCGTTCCAAGCAGACCTGACGGCAAAAGACTGCGATCCTGACAGACCTCTTTCACTTCATCTACATTCATCACCATAGATTATGACGATTATGGTGATGAATTTGTTCTTGTTAAGTATATAATTTATTGTCAGCAACGCAACATACTCGGTACGCCATCACAATCACCAGGTCTTTTTAGTCTCCACTGCAGGAGCACGACCCTCTCTGTACTACCAGAATCATACTTGGCCTGAGCTGCGAGAGGATTCTGCCTAGACTCTCCCTGCTACGGTACGCCATATCTAATACAAATTAATACACTGTTAGTGACGGCTGAGTAAAACAAGACTTGTCACCACTCTTTTTCTCTTTTACAGGTGTCGTAAAAGATGACTTTAGGGAGCTATGGGTAACAGATAACGGACAGCGGTGTCCTCTTTCATCATCATCATTTCAGGCGCATAACGTCCACTGCTGGATATAGGCCGCTCCCAAGGATTTTCATAATGACCGATCTAGAGCGGCTTGCATCCAGCGCCTTCCAACGACCTTGGTTAGGTCGACAGACCATCTTGTAACTGAGCGTCCTCTTAGCAACAGCCTTATGCCATCTACTGCGAACACCAACCCAGCCTGATGATTAAGGGAAAAGCCTAATATATCTATATTGGGAGAAGCCTTAATTCCAGCTGTAATCTAATGTGGATTGTAAACAGGGAGCTGGAGAATACATGAAAAAAGTTCACTTACAAAAAACTTCATTACAATATCAAGTAAAGCAATAGCGTTACATGTAGATTCTACAACGCTTAGCTGCCATCTGTAGTGTGCCCCACCGCCACCTAAAAACGTAAAAGCATATAATTATTTTTTATACAAAAAATCTACCTACTTCTTATTTCTAACGTGCCTACATCTCCTCTTAATCGGTTGTCTGGATGAGATCGCTTTAAGTGATAAGACCGACCATTGTTCCTCATGTATTTTTTGTTAAAACTATATTTTGCTGTTTTTTCTTTTTGTATTGGTGCAATAAAGAATTTTTCTTATAACTTTTGCCCAACGATGGGACATATTATAGCTAACGAACAAAAAACAGGCCAGATTTTGTAAGAATACATATTATCGTCAACATGAATGAATGTAGGTAAAATGGTCTTTGCTTCAAAAAAGGAAAAAAAGAATATTTAAAAAAGCGCAATTTTTGTCTTTGATTCAAAATAATTACAGAAGTTTTAGGTTATATTTTATTATTGAAGTTCTTTTTTCCTCACTAACGTGTTGAAAAACATAGTATGGCACACGTGTGGTATTGTTAATTACAAGTCTCGGCTCCATAGACAAACGCGCGGGCTTCGATAGCTAGTTTAGTTTGTCAACCCGCCTCGACTGTAATGAACAGTTTACCAAACTTTTATCATAAACCACTATTGTAAAAGATTCATACTGTTTAAAAATTGAACTCTGTCTATATAAAATTAATTGTAAAAAATATGTACCCTGTAATGATGACGATGTTATTGCTATCAAAACGGTTAGTGCTCTTAATGGCATCCAGTACTTTATGAAACTGAAAATTAAAAAACAACATAAAGTCTAAAAGCTGTGATTTATTTTGTTTTATGAATAGTCAAATTTATAAATAAAAATAAAAAGTTGCAGTACCTTTTTAAAATTAAGAATGTATGTAATACTAGCTGTGCCCGTGGGCTTCGCTCCCCGTGTGTATTTCGTGATAAAAACTATCCTATGTCCTTCCCTGGGTATTGAACTATATCCATATTACATTTCATCTAAATAGGTTCAGTGGTTGAAGCGTGAAGTGGTAACGAACAAACAAATATACAAACTCACTTTCGCAATTATAATATTAGTAAGGAAAGGATACTCTTAAAAATAAATGACATCTATACGAGTTGATTCTTGATTGGCTCTTATGATTTGTTTGGGAGGACAAGACCACATGCAAACAGACCACAGACCAACATGGAAGATCATTTTTAGTCTCCACTACAGGATTAAAACCCTCTCTGCACTACTAGAGCCATTCTTGGCCAGAGTATAGGTACAGAGGATTTGGCCTACACTCTCCTCGCTGGCCAGACGGGTTGGAGAGGTCTTATTATGTTTATGAGCTTTGCTTAGCATGTATTCCCTAAGTCGCCTTGTACGATATCCACGGGAAGACTTGGAGTGGTCCTATTCTTCTCTGCCGAAAACCACATGGCGAACATGGAAGATTAATCAATCTTACTTTTAAATAATTTACTCACTTAGACTCAGGGTCGATGAAATATTCTATATTTTCTTCATTTTGTTGGTTTGTTCTATTTTCTTGTATTGGTTTAATAGGTAAAACGATAGTGGATCTTCTAATGGAATATGTACGATCCCGGAACTTTTGTTGATACTGCAAAGTGAAAAAGCATAAAAAGAAAGTAAGTCAACTTATCGCAAATCCTTAAATACGCTAATATCATAAATAATAACAGAAAAAATGATGATTTTCTGGACAAAAATAAAGTTCTGGTAAAAACATGCGAGATCAAAGTACATGTACCTAGTACTTTTAATGCATTAACGAATTTCTATAAAGTCATATTTAGTAAGTTCAAATATGTGAGACATAGAGGCGCGGTGGCATGTAGGAAAAAACTCGATTGTCTATTTAGAACTCTACTCGAAAACGTGGTTGATCAATTTTAACAACCTCCGTGGCGTAGTGGTCACCATGCTAGTCCGCTACCCAGTCCCTACAATTTTGAAAATGTCCTTTTTCAAATTGTCCTTGATCTTGGATGTGTATCTATGAATGTATTTGTTGTAAAATATAGTATCGTTGAGTTAGTATCCTTTATCCAAAGAGTCGAACTTACTTTGGGGCTGACTAAGTAAGTGTAATTTTTCCCTATATATTTATTTTTATTTATTTATTTATAAAAGAAAATCTAGCAACATTTTGACTTATGCTGGAGATAGAGTTTCCGTCTGTTAAAATAAAAAAGCCACGGGCTCTAAGGCCGGATATTTAGCCCCAAAAGCCCCGACGAGGATGCGTGACCTAAAAAAACAAAAATCTCATGTGCTTTGTCCCATATTGTGTACTGTAGCTATGGCGAGGCCTACAAAACCCTATATTGCAGCCCATTCGCCACGTAATATACAAGCAGCAAAGCAACAAAAATAAAAATACATAGTCATCTATTAAAAGCATTTACACATTAGTAAACGTTTTTATTTGGTTACATATTTTCGTTGCTGACTGTACATAGGACATACTATCACGTCTTTATCCCTAATGGGGCAGACAGAGCATTTTGTGTCTTGCGGTTCTATGCAGAGCCCAGGGCCGCAAGACCCAAAAGCCACTTTTAGCATCATGGTGGGCGAGAAGATGGGAAAGCAATCAATACAGTGATGGGTTGCTAGCCGCATCGCCTGTTAACATGATTTGCATTTTTTTCCATTCCCTCGATCGGCTTTTACGATCTGCGTGGGAAGAGAAGCAGCTGGTACATTCTTAGTTTTTTTATTTCTCCCAGACCAGCATGGGAGAACATAGGACAACAAGTAAAAAATAATATAACTTACGTCTATATGTTTCCGAACATAAGTATAAATTAAATTTTCAAATTGAGGCTTAAACTCCTGCATAGCATTACAAAGACATTGCCATTCGTGAGGGTACCGCCGCATTATGGTAGAAAATTCATGGACAGTAATGTACAAAATCTGAAAACAAATATAATAAAATTGATTTTGTGTAAAAACTCTGCGCTCAAAAGTATGCTTCGTAATTTTTTATTAATCCTAATTAAGAATTTACGTGTAAAGAAATCAAGCCAAATGATTTTAGTACAGCTAATATTAGTGATTCTAAGATTAGAACTAACAATTGTTAGGCTAAGCTATTACCGAACACAAATATCAATTACGCTGACAAAAACATTGCAATACAAGTTTAGGCCAATAAAGTTCGGCGAAGTGAAATTAGAAACAACAATTTGAAAAGAATCGAAGGGTACCGCTCCGATACATTAGTACAAGACAAATGCTCATATGTAACCATAGAACTAAACTAGTCATAGTCAAATACCAACCTCGCAATCTGTATACGAAATGTAAGTTCGAAATGAGGGCTTTCCAAACAAAACTGGCGTCACAGATAACATCTCTCCAGGCCCATAGAATCCTTTCAACAGTTCTCCTCGCTCGTTGTAGTACTCAGATTTAACGTGACCCTGATCAGTAAATTAAATTTTCGTCATCAGCATTATTATCTCGGCCCCTTTTCCTACTGATGGCCTACTAACACGGATGAGCATAAGCCTCTCTTGGTACAAAGTTTTTTTTATTTTTATAAAAACTAGCATGAGACTCGGACATTATAAGAATGAGTTAACGGGTTATCATGTATAGTGTCAACTACTGGCCGACATGTTGAGAGCTCGTCCGGAGGTCTTCATCATGGCAAATGTGACTATACATGATTTACACTACTACATACATACATATTAAACGTTCAGTACGAAAAACGTCCGATACAATAAATGACCAATACGAAAAATGACCAATACTTGAGTAACCCTTTAATTTATCCTTATAATACACGATAACTTTTCATAAGTTTACATCACTATTATTTAGACCGGTCAAGACCAGCATGGCATCATATGATGCGGCTTCCATTGTTTTACTATTTTGTCTGGTATTGGCGGATCTCAAAAGGTCTTTTTCAAATTCTTACTCAAATTCACCTGACACTATTTGGGCTGGTTTCACAGCTGTGCGGGAGATGTGTACGTGTCGCCCGTTATGCGGGTCATACGCACGGGAAGCGCCCGCAGAGCTGTAAAACGATAGATCAGGCGCTAGAGAGTCAGCGCTGGAGAGGTTTCCGCGCGGAACGATCCGCGTTGCTGTGAAACTATTTTTGAGCCGCACCTCACATGTGTCTCTCCGCTCCGGGAGCTCATACGGACAAACCGTACAAATCTCCCGCATAGCTGTAAAACCAGCCTGGCTATCAAGAAAGACGAGCCTCTAATACAAACAGGTTTCTTCGTCAGATCTCGAGCTCAATGGGGCAATAATGCATCATCAGTTCAATCGTGTGTCAGCAAACAAAAATAACGTAGTAAAACAAAAACTTAACATTGTAAAAGTAACATTAAAATTGAGACTTACTTGCACAATCCAAGTAACATTTTTACAAGTTGTTCCGAATAAAAACAGTAGAGCTTTTCTAGGCAGTATTAGAAACTTTGTAGCATACGCTAGTTCTCTAATAAGTACTGGATCGGCGTCAATAAAGGCCGGTGAGTGACTAATGATCTTCTCTGCCACCTCACCTTGGACCTTCCAGAAAATGTCATAAGGTTCGTCTTTCAAGCTGTTCGGATGTATGATATCTACGCCCTGGTGATATTTCCAGTGACAATCCAAATACCGATTCAGCCGTCTCAAAAGGTCGCGATGAATATTATGATGAATATAATACTTTCTCAACGTAGATACGAATCTCTGATAGTTCACTATATCTCTGAATTGTAAATACATAGCTGCGACAAATCTGGACTTGCAGTACGTGAAAATGAGATATGCATGATAAGAAATTATCATTTTGAGAAAAACATCGGTCATGTAAAGTGGGAAAGATTCGACATACATATATTCAAACAGGAAATCGAGTGCTAAAAACCTTTTCTCGTCTTTGATAAGGCAATCTGTCAGTGATATGTTTGCATTAGTGCAATTTATATTTCCAAAAAAATACATCGCATGCATTTCTGGGATATACTGTACGATCACATAAATGATATATGCACATATGTACATGTATGTAAAATAGCTGAAAAATATCCTGAGATAGATTGGAAACAGGGGGTCTCGTCCCACTCTCCAATTGCGTCCTTCATTGGGAAATAACAAATATATTTTGAGTAATCGATTAAACAGGCATGAATAGTAGTACTGGGGTCTTCCGACCAACACTGTGATTTCTTCTACTCGTAAAGAAGCCAGTATGTCCATAACAAAGGAAGGTCTCTTGAATCTGACTAACATAACTGAAGCAAAGTTCGAGGTTGAGTACTCTAGATTATCCACCGCTGTGAAAAGAGACACGAAAATGTCTGCGGTGTAAACAAAGTCCACAAAGTATCTTAATGTAAGAAACGAGTAAGACATTTCTTTCTTGGTAATGTTTGGTGGAAAGAAAATTAATACAAGCACCACTGTTACCAGAACAATGTTATGCCATACTCTGTAGAACGACGAGTTTGGTGCCAAAATCCAAGGAAATTTATCATTAACAAATAGCGATAATTGCTTCAGTTGAGCTTGAGTACTCAGGACTAGTTGTCCAATGTACTTGGCACAATGATACATGGATTCTTCTGGAGGCAGTTCACATTTGTCATGTATCCTTTTTCCTTTTGCCTTGAATTGATCAACGCAATCAGATATTTCCCACCATCTTCTCTTCAACCAATCCATGCCCTCATCCTCGACTCTATCTAAACCTTTCACATTCGATTTGCAGCTGTAAAGCGTCCGAGCATGCCGTAATTTATCTTTTGCTGATTGAAAGACCTTTTTTCTATCTTCCGGGTATCGGTGCAAACATTTTAGCAAATCGCATCGTGAAATTAAAAGAACTTCGCAGTAAGTCAGGCATTTAATTGTTATTTTCCTTCGCAATGGAGGAGTAAAGAAACTTATATCTCCGAATAGAGTACCCGATGTAACAGACATCAAAGATGTTACGCCATCATCGACAGAAAGCAGTTGTACAATCCCTGATTTCAAGTAATACAAATTTGAATAACAATGGGGTCCAGCGAACAACTTTTCACCGGGTAACTTGTAGTCATACCGAATGAAATCAGAAAGATATCTCTTGAAAGCGCATGAAGTTTTTCTGAATGTGGGGCTGTGGTAGAACACTGGCCATACTAGATCTTCCCGTATATCCTGTCGTAGATATCTCGGCAACTCACTCATGATAGCGGGTAATGAGGTGATACCACTTCGTTTAGTCCACATTAGATCGTAGAATTTTTGGACGCTGATGTATGCTGTAGGGTTAGGATTTCTCCGTTTTGTTTCGTGTATAATCTTCTCGACTAGTGGATGGAAGGTGCAGATCCTCCTAACTGAGAGGATAGATTCAGCAAACAGCTTTGGGAACACCACAACTATCTCCAGCATGTAGCCGGTGGCCATAAAGGCGCAAGCTAGTAAGTACTCCATCATGGTTGATGGCTTAGTTTCTTCATATACGAAATTCATAACAAACGAAAACAAATATTGATATCCATAGAAGTACCAAGTAAAATTTGTGCTGATGGTTTCATTCTGAAAAATGAAAATAGTATTACTAAGTTAATTCGTAGGCTAACTTATGCAAAAGTTATAAGATTTAATAAAAGTCGGACAAAACTATCTTCTTGCCAAATTTTTATTGTACCAGAGTCGAAGGCGATACCACTATATATGTATTATAGCCGAATATGTTTCACTACTATACACAATTATTATACGAACGACGTTTTTCAACACACTTGCAAGGAAAAATACCTAAACATATTTTTTGATTTTTAATAAACTCAAACATAAAACTGTGTCACAATGTTGCTTTTCCGCCGCCGTTTTAGTTTTTTAATATCAGCGCGTCTTACTGGCGGCAGCCGCGGGGGGCGATCCAGTTCAAAATTTAAAGAAAAAAAAAACAGATAAACAGGAAATATTAGGCGGTTGAATATAACTTCACTATTTGCATTTCTAACGTACTCGTGTTTTATGATCTGTTTTATATAGGTATCTAAAACGGGGAAATGAAATCCCCTTTACAAGCAAGAGTGTTGAAAAACTACTTTGGGAATAAACTTCGTTGGTGCACGAGATATTTACATAACAAAGCGTAGTTTTATTCTCAGCATAGCGTAAAATAAAAAGTAACCTTAGATAAAATATACTTTCTCCAGTCATAAAAATATTTTTGTCTGTATGGACAATCGTCGCATAGTCCACTAAAAGTCAGTAACAGAAGAAAACACGTTAAGCAGTTGACAACCGACACGATGAGGACGGAATATCCAATGTATTGTTTCCAGCATACGTGTGTGTTTGTGAGCTCGAAATATTCCACTATTCTGTATACGCTGAAAACATTTTTTTTTAAATGGCTGTAGAATTTTAAAATTTGAATTAAAGAAAAATTTTACTAACTTATTGAACTTAGTGAACGGGTTACTCACTTATAGAGTCAGCTACTGCCGACATGTTTCGACCTCATCCGGAGGCCTTCATCAGGACGAATGTGACTACAGTACACGGCACCGGCTCGCGACACACTATATGACATGGCAGTAGCCGACTCTATACGTGAGTAACTCGTTCACTAAGTTTAATAATGTCTGTCTCACGTTAGTTTGATTCAAAAAATGATAAAACTTACATTAGAAATTCAATAAAACACATAATATTCGGCCAAAATATTTTTCTACAGGATTGTTCTGTTAATAGGTCATGGAAAGGAATCAAAGCCAATACATCCAATAAGATGAGAAAACCAGATTTTGGCAGATGTTCCCTTCTTACTGCTTTATCTGTAACTTGTCTAAATAGAAGAAATTATTATCGTTTTAGGTAGTTTTTAAACTTATACTATATACTATGTACACCAGCGACATGCACAAATATTTTTGACAGGGAGGCACTAATCTTACCTAATATTAGGAGAATGGCTGTATATCAAGCAAAATACATGTTTCGCTAGTATCCGATATTATATTAGGATGGCACAGGGTAGACAAATTCTATGTGTCAGTATGAAATGCACGCTGCTAATGTACACCTTACATGCAATTTTTCAAATTGTATGTCAGGCAAATGAACCGCTCGCATAGTAATAATGTAGGTATATTTTCGATACCTAAAGGGTGAGTGACACAGGCCTGCCTGAATATACTTCTGATCGGGTCATTTTTGCTTGATTATGCATAGTATTAAAAATATTTCGCTGACCAAAGTTCTGTTTATGTATAGGTAAGAAAATCTTTAACCTGTGTAAAATATGAAGCAAAGTGTCCATCGTGTATATGATCGTGGCAGGGTACTTATAAATGTATCTAGCTGCCATGGTGAAGATGTTATAGTCCATGGCATTATCACAATTACTTGCTAGTCCAAAGATCCCTTCTAGTGGTCCCTGAAAAATAACCCTTGTTCTTACTTTATCATAACACAGATACTTGTATATTTCAAAACAGTAACTGATCGAAAAAAGGAGTAGAAATACCTAGGAAAATGTTTTCTAGATCAAGAGAAAGAAAAATCAAATGTGATTTTTTTTAAGATAGTTAAACTTAGCGTAAGTAAGATAGATATGGAAAGCGCCACACAGAGCACAGCTCTTAAATTCTTGACAGGGTAGACAAAGCCTAGACAGAGTTTAGCGTGATGGTAGGCGTGTAGATGTAAAAGGAGATATAAAATAGTGAGAGGTTGCTAGCCGCAGCGCTATTAACATAGGTAATCCAGATTTTCGCCCTTTCTTTGCTTAGCGCTTATAAGGCTCCCCTGACGTTAAAGGCGTCCATAGGGTACGAAAACCGCCTATTAGTACTTTTTGCCTACTATTTGTATACCAAATCGTAGGCTTTGTGCTAGCTTAGGGCACCATTTGGGTATGAGAGTCTACCCCATAACCTCTCATCTGGCAACAGAGCAGAATCTGTCTGACATGCATTGTTTTACTATTGTGTCTGGTATTTTGCGCAGACGACAGGTTAAGAGACAAACATTAAAAAGCGATAAGTCCGCCTTTGTATCATATTTCTGTTTCTCCTTTCTTCTGTTTTTGTAGCTATTTTCTTTTGACTATGGTGCAATTAACACTCTCCCTACCCATGGGGTCTTTTAGCGGTACCTAAACAATAGATTTTCTATTGTGTATTTTAACTTGACAGTGAGAGAGTAAAGGGCGCGTTCAGTCGGCACGAATTGTATCATGCGGCAAACTCGCGGTCGCCGCACGAAGTTTCATCCCGTTTAACTGAGGTCTAAGAATATTTGTGTAGATTGTATCAGTCTAACTTTACATTTCTTACCAAAATAATTTTATGGATCACGACAATCAGAACCAGGAACTTGAAAATCGGGTTGAATGGCAGAAATATCAGGTCACTCCACTGTATCTTATAATCATCATATAAAGTGTCTTCCACTTCGAATTCTACTTCCTTCTTATCTGTGTTGCTATGGCTCTGCTCCCTCGCATACATCTTATTTTATTGTAAAACTATCTATAAAACTAAAAATAACATTATGAAATGCATCTGGGCTAAATAGTTCACAAAATATATCTGTCAAAGTGGACAGATTGATTTAATCTTCTATCAGTGCTAGCGAAATGGAACCTCCATTTGAAATAATTTGAGCAAATAGTATTAATATCGTACATCATGCTGTGCCATCGAAAAACTCGTACCGTCGTATTATAAAACAAAAACTAAGTTTGTTACTAGGTTTAAACCATAATCCGACCAAATCAATTTTACATCCAGGAATATGCCATTGTCTCATCTGAAATCAAACTCGATTTGATTGTAATGGCTTAAACCTCGACGATCTCCGAAGCGTAGTGGTCACCATGCTAGTCCGCCACCGGGTCCCGGGTTCGATCCCTGGTTAGGGCAAGTTGGAAAATGGCCTTTTTCAAATTTTCCTGGGTCTTGAATGTTTATCTTTTAATGTATTTGTTATAAAAATATCGTATGGTTGAGTTAGTATCCCATAACGCAAGTCTCGAACTTACTTTGGGGCTAGCTCAATCAGTGTAATTTGTCCCTAAATATTTATTTATTATTTATAAACCTAGTAACAAAATTAGTCTGCTATTAAAAATAAGACTGATTATGTGTACTGTCTATCGGCCAAATGTCCTCTGATGACGAATCTCTCAGAAACAAAACGTCCTGTTGATGATCATGAACATTCAGTCCAAAGAAGAAAGGAATGTCAGAGAAAGCTTGACATTGTCGAAAAAAGGCTTTGCTGCAATCTTAGTGCATAGATAGACCTAACACTTCATCTAATTAAGTAACTATATAATGTACCTTTGTAAGTTAATTTGAACCGATATTTTATAGTTGTAGATATCTCGGTTTATTTTGTTATTCACCTATGTATACATTTTGTAATAATTTTGCAGTATACCCATCATTTATTTCTTATATAATTAAATTGTCACCCTTATCTAACCCCTATTCAGCTAGGCACCAAAGGTGAACTAGTAGATAATGCTTAGCGTTAAGTCTTGTACTGTAATCTCAAGATATTAAAGGCAGTAAATTACAAAAAAAAAATTCAGTACTCAATATTTTATTGCATTTAAGATCATTTATGGACCCTGTCAAGTACTTGTTAAGATAAGGATGTCACATCGCACGTTAAGAAAAATAAGAACTAACTCATTATTTAAAATAGGTTTTAAGATTTTAGTTTAATTATAACATAATATTCAATATTTTTGGACATTTAATTCTTAAGTACCTACCTATTATATTTAAAATTTGTCATTTAGTACGTTTGTCTCAACAATTATTTCTTTTACTTTAAAAAAATATGCGATTTCAACAATCTCTTTCCCGTAGGCTTTTTGATCTAAGAAAGCTTTTAAAAGCCATTCGTATTAAATAATATACAATTGAAAAATAATAAAACTGTTGATTTACCGTGAAATTTCACTGCTACAAAGTAGTCACAACTAAAGCGAACCAATTAAAATTTTAAGCTGCGCAAAGAGTTAAAAAGTACTCTTTCAACTTGGAACGTTGATGTTTCCTTTGGATTTGCAGTCTTGAGCTTGAGCTAATTAAGATTTTTCAAGCTGAAAAATTTTGTGTGCAGTCATTCTGGGTTAACGAAGATTTCTTAAGCAATACTTGGGATCCGCTTATAAGTAAGTTGATTATTTATTATTTACAGCTTGATTTTGCACCCCCTAGCTATATTGAAATCTTGGGATTTAAATCACTATGACATAAAACGGTAAGAATAACCAGCCAAGTGCGAGTCGGACTCGCACACGAAGCGTTCCGTACTAGTTATCTATAAAAAATCACGTTTTTCATATGTGAGACCCCTTACATATTTATTTTATTTTAATTTTATAATTTATTTACTTTATCGTCTTTTCAGCTTTTTAGGGTTCCATAGTAAACAAGGAACCCTTATAGTTTCGCCATATCTGTCTGTCTGTCTGTCAGTCTGTCCGTCCACGGTCCTACTCAGAAACTATAAGTACTAAAAAATTATAATTTGGCATGGATGTGTACACCAATCATGGCGAAAAGTCGTAAAATAAAATATGGAAACAATTTTTTTTTAGGGTAGCTGCCATACATGTAAAGAGGAAGTCAATATTTTTTTTCTCTACAAACAAATTGTGTGGGGTACCGTTGAATTGATCTTTCAAAAATATTGTGAGCTTGGGAACATCATTTTACGATTTAGGAATCCGTGTCTAAAATATTTAGGTTTGAAGTGAAATTTTTTGTTAAAGTCACGTGTCCCCCCCATCTATCTGCTAAACGGTTATATATGGACACGTGAAAAAAATCACAGCTATAGTATACATAATGTAGTTCATAGGAAAACTATCAGAGCTAAGTAGGGTTAACATTAGGGGATCAACTTATAAAATGTACTCGAAAAGGAAAATTTCATACAAATTCAATAGATACTTAGACTTTTTAGTGGTATGA
Source organism: Acrobasis consociella (assembly GCA_963555685.1). Taxonomy (NCBI): domain Eukaryota; kingdom Metazoa; phylum Arthropoda; class Insecta; order Lepidoptera; family Pyralidae; genus Acrobasis; species Acrobasis consociella. The sequence continues at coordinate 6,813,993 of OY743118.1, forward strand.
ACTCAAAGTTGGCATTTACAACTACGGAACCCTACACTGCGTGTGGCCCGACACGCACTTGGCAAATTATTTTTAATGGCGTACCTAACCATGTAGTTTATTTTTAGCAGACTTCCTAATAACAAAAAGGTTATCAATTCGTGATCTTTTTCTCGTTTTATGTATGTTCACTGATTACTCAAAGACGAGTGGGGGCTTACTCCAAAAGCAGTACGCAAGACGTTACTACGTATCCGCGTTTCAGTGTCAAGTAAAATTGAGTACTAACGTATGATGATAAAGTCTAATTTGATTTGACATAGAAATAGGATGTCACTATAGTACGTACATGCAAATACAGAATCATGTAGTCATAACAAATCACAAAGTCTCTATTAATATGTAGTAAGCTGAATTAGTACAAAGTAAACTTAATAGCGGCGAGTAAAATAGGGCCACTCCAAGTCCTCCCGTGGATGTCGTAGAAGGCGACTTAAGAAAATACAAGCTTAACATCATCATAATCATCATTTCAGCCTCATAACGTCCACTGCTGGACATAGGCCTCTTCCAAAGATTTCCAAAATGACCGATCAAGAGCGGCCTGCATCCAGCGCTTTCCAGCGACCCTGGTCAGGTCATCTGTCCACCTTGTAGGTGGGTGCCCTATGCTTCGCTTGCCAGTAAACGGTCGCCATTTAAGAACCTTTTTGCCCCATCGGCCATCGGTTCGTCGCGCTATGTAACAACGCTATAAAACAAAACTTACAAACATCAGTAAAACCTCTCCTCAGGACCTCCTTAAGAGAGTATAGGCCAAGTCTTCTGGCTGCTCTGACCAAGTATGGCTCTGGCAGTACAGAGAGGGTGTGCTCCTGCAGTGGAGACTAAAAATACCTGGTGATGATGAAACTTTAGCATCTGCAGGGACTCCTCATGAGGTCTTTCCAATATCGTCACTAAATTCCTCTGAGTCTAATTGCATGTTCCACACATTTTCTGTGTCCTGTACAATACAAAGCAAACGAGATTATTTTCTTAATCTCTTAAAAACTCAACTGCGGAATTCGAAAATGTTGAACATTTTCCATCTGTGAATGCGCCTTTTGCATCGCACCTCAAAAGGATGTTGTGTTGTAGGCCGCACAGAGCTGCGTCAAAAGGGGCATTATCCTAATTGAATGGTACATTAGTGCTCATTATCAACACATGCATGTGTAGCGTCGTTTAGAAAAGGTATTTTCATAGTTTGATGTTCGCTCATCTTCGACATTAGCTAAAGACTGATTACAGACGTCTTCTTTCTAAAATTACTGATGGATGGTGGTGGACGCAGGTCTCCTCTTACATTGGTGATGACCTCCGTGGCGTAGTGGTTACCATGCTAGTCCGCCACCCAGAGGTTTCGGGTTTGATCCCCGGTCAGGGCAAATTGGAAAACAGACTTTTTCAATTTGTCCCTATATATTTACTTATTTATTTATTTATTAGTGTCGTAACAGGCGACTAAGGAAGGTCTAGGCAACAGAGAAGGCGCAGCAGCGTCATCTGTGCAAAAACTTGTTAGGTACCTACCATCTACTGCGATCACCAACCCGGCTGCCCACTGCTGAGTGATGATTATGAATGATTAAATCCTCCATTTATTGGTAGAGGCCTTTCAGTCCAGCTTTGGACTAATATAAGCTGTTAAGAAGATCCGATACAATAAGTACGCATAGTACAACTATTGACGTGTTGACCTGTCATTTGCAGGATCGATCCAAAAATCTAAGTACTACATCCTGTATCATTTTCGTTTAATACAGAATAATCCACATTGTTAAAGTTTTTTTTTGTTAGTTAGTTTTTTGCAGTGATATTTTGTTGTTTTTGTATTAAAGACACTTAAACCAAAGTTTCTAGGCGGAGGATACAGGCAACGAAAAAAAAATTCGAACAACATCATTAGGTCTTTTTAGTCTCCACTGCAGTAGCAGGACCGTCTTTGTACTACAAGATCCATATTTCATCAATCAGAGGATTCGGCCACTCTCCACGCTGGCCAGGGTTAAAGAGGTCTCATGATGTTTAAAAGCTTTGCTTAGTTTATATTCTAAGTCACCTTTAACGACCTCGGGAACCACCACGACTTTATCGACCACGGGAAGACTTGGAATGGTTCTTTTCTAATCTTCTTAATGATATGAATAAGTTACGTTATATACGAACTCATTTATTTGAAGAATAGTACTTGCTTACTTAGGCGGCACGGTGTTCGTAACATTGTAATTCGGATCAATCAACCTGGCCATCGTAAACTGCTACCTTCTTTACGTTCAGACGTACCTACTTCTGATTTCCCGATTTATGGTTATCGATGGATAAAACGTTTACAACTTCGAATCGAATAAAACTTACAATTTCTATTCATTACTATGTATTCTTCCTTATGCTGTTTTATATCAGATGTAATTTCTCAATGGCGGTCAAACAAGGAAACACTTATAGAAAGAAGTTATTGATGTACCTTGATCAAAGGCAACTGCTTTATTTTAGGTTTAGGTTTAAAGAATTTATTTCTCAAAAATAATACAAAGACTTACAGAAAAACATGCGGAATAAAATGTAAAATCATATTTTAACAAGCGTAGTAGGTAAAACAAGTATTTTACAAATGAACATATAACAAGTTAATTTTAGTTAGCTACACATGCCTTAATGCATGTTCACAAATTAACAGGTTAATTAACAGGTAAATAATAGTATGTAATATTAAAAAGTGCATGAGGGTACTTTGACACTTGTTCTGTTTAATTTTTAATTAGGTATTATTTTAAGTAAAGGGCGATGACTTTAATTGACCGAGCGAGCGAAGCGAGCGAAGCGTCTCAGTTTCGAGATTAGCCAAAAATTCTTTTGTCCGTCTGTCTGTCTGTCTGTCTGTCTGTCTGTCTGTCTGTCTGTCTGTCTGTTCTCGCCTACAGGTCGCATTTTTCAACTGATTCTCATGAAATTTTGTAAGCAGATTCAGCAACTAAATAGAATTTTTTTGTCGAGCCATTTTTTCGAAATATTTCAAAATGGCGGAAATATGGGGGTTTAAAATTTTAAAAGTGTCATATATCCGCCATTTCCAAATATTTTCAAAAATGTCATTAGACTTTTTTGTTGCCATTATAAAAACGCATTTTTTTTATTTGAACAACTTTTTTGTCTGAACAACTTTTTTATACGTTATACTTGAACGGGTTTAGGATGACTCGCGGAGTCTAGCTGACTGAGCCGTGACGGATATAAAATACAAATCTTCTTACAAAGTATACTGAAACTATTTAAGGGTGAATTCAGTCCGGGTTACTAAACAACTTTCTTAAAAATGCGTATCTTACTACAGACGCAGATCGTGTTATACCGGCGCCGGCAGCCAATTCGGCGATCAGCGCCGGCAGCGGAGGCACATCCTTTGGAATAATATTCGCGAGGTCTAAGTTCGTGGCGAACTACTAGTCTTTAGTTCCATTTTCAGTCATACAAGGAGGCGAGGGGGAAACACACTTACTTTCAAATCTACAACGTCCTCGAAGAATCCAACTATAAAACAAAACTTCCTTCACATTAGGACTCATTATCATTCATCATTTCACCGCATAACGTCCACTGCCTCTTCCAAGGATTTTTAAAATGACCAATCTAGAGCGGCTTGCATCCAGCGCCTTCCAGATCCCTTGATCAGGTCGAAAGACCGCCTAGTGGGTCAGTGTCCTACGCTTTACTTGCCAGTACGTGGTCACCATTCGAGAACCTTTTGGCCCCATCGGCCATCGGTTCGTTGCACTATGTGTCCAGCCCACTAGGGACATTAGGACTAATCAAAGATATTTCAACAGCAAGTTAAATAAATAAATAGTACCTGGGTGACCGAGCTTTGCTCGGTCGGTTACATCTCAAACATTAATTACATTTTTTTATACTTGTCTAAAAACAGTACAAAATAAAAAATTATATATAAACTTGAACATTAAAAAAACAAAAGTAAGTCACCGAGTGGGATTCGAACCCGTAACACTCTTTCTAGCGGTCAGCATCCTTAACCACTGAGCTAAGCGGATGGCGGCCCGCGCGAGGAAATTAGCGACTATATTCTGCGTGGAAAGACAAACGAATGAAAACTCGAAAACACGCGTTTTCCCAAACATAAGACTAATCTAGATCGATTGTTTACCCCCAAAAACCCCCATATACCAATTTTCAGCAAAATCGTTAGAGCCGTTTTCGAGATCACAGAAATTTATAAATAAATATATATATAAATAAATATACAAGAATTGCTCGTTTAAAGATATAAGATATAGGGACAAATTACATTGATTGAGCTAGCCCCAAAGTAAGTTAAATAATAAATAATAATAGATAGATAGTTAAGTTTAGTTAACTGACACATACAGAAGAAATATGAGAATACTCGACTTTTAATAAATAATCGTCAAGAAAAGACATTAAAAATCTAAAAAAAGGAATTATACCTACTAGTACTAGTAGACTAAACTCAAAAAATTCTCCCAAATACTTCGTACCCCTAATTCGCATTCCACGAGATACGTTCACTAAAAGCGTGTGATATCCGTTTACCTTTCGATCCCATATTCTATAACTCGCACCCAATCAACCATGAGAGATCGCGCTATTTCCTGCGAGTGCATCCATTCAAGGAGTAATACGTTCGCGCTCGCCCTATTACCCATATGACATAATGGGCCTCCAACTGATTGGGCGAATTTCTATAGCGGCGAAAAAATCTCCGATAAATCCCGATCAATTTATTTTACGCCGATTCTGTGAAAACGCTATTGTAGATTGAACAATGCTGATAGATTTTCGCTGATGTGTTTTTAAATATATTGTCTTTTGTATGAACTCGTTATATTTTCACGGGTTGCCGCGCGTTTCACGTATTTGTTTGTTGTAGATACCTAGTTACAATACAACGTAAAGGAATTTGTATTCTCCGATGCACACTCAATTTTTTATTGCCTTTTAACTATACGAATCTTATATCTTTAAACGAGCAATTCTTGTATATATATATATTTATTTATAAATTTCTGTGATCTCGAAAACGGCTCTAACGATTTCGCTGAAAATTTGTATATGGGGGTTTTCGGGGGTAAACCATCGATCTAGAATAGTTTTATGTTTGGGAAAACGCGTGTTTTCGAGTTTTCATGCGTTTTTCTTTCCACGCAGAATATGGTCGCTAATTTCGTCGCGCCGACCGCCTTGTTTTTAGCTCAGTGGTTAAGGATACCGACCGCTAGAAAGAGTGTTATGGGTTCGAATCCCACTCGGTGACTTACTTTTGTTTTTTTTTTATGTTTAAGATTATTATTTTTTTGCATTGTTTTTTTTAGACAAGTTTAAAATTTTTTTGTTAATGTTTGAGATGTAACCGAGCAAAGCTCGGTCGCCCAGGTACTATATTATTATATAGGACGAAACAAGGAGTTAAGTTACTACTTCGGACTTGAAAATTTGTAAATATTGTTGAAATGAGATCTTGGCAAGAACCACATGCAGAATATAGCATAGGGATAAAAACATCGTTTTTTAATAACGTCTATAAGCTCTTCTTTTAAGAGCCGGAATTGAATAAAAGCACAAGTAGCGTTTAGTGAGGATTGAACTCCTGCCTTTTGCCTTACAGACGCACAGCCAGTGCCTACGATGATATAATTACTAACGTAATAGTTCCCTAACGCCATAAAAACGATTGGAGATCTCGTAAGTAGGCAAACTGGAGTTGCGGGTAGGCACACAGAGATGGCAGCACACACGACTAGTAAAAAAATGCCAAAAAGTATTAAATATACTTTAAAAATATTTATTGCATTTCATATAAGCCATATTTAATTAAATAGAGAACTACTTAATAATAATAGTTATAAAATATTTTAATGTTATAATTTTATTACCTTATAGCGCCATCTAGTAACAATGAAGAGAAATAATTGTTTGTATGGCGAGATGGGTAGGCATGCCAGTGCCTAAACCACTTGGCCACCACCGCTCCTATACACGCTGACTTTTCATTGGTTTTGGAAAAGAAAATGTCGTATAGTAAATAAATTACTCTATCCATATACGTAATCCAAATTTGTGTATGACATAAGATAAAAAAGTTACAAAAATGATTTTCGATCCAGACCACGTAGTACACTAGTCCAAAACTGGCGTGACCTCGCGTGACCCCGGCGGCTGGCCGGCAGCGGCATTACTTATTGATCTCACGATTTTACTTTTGAGTTTTAGTCAAAAAAATTTGGTTCTGAATTTTTATTTTGACTAGCTAATTAGGTCTTACTAACGATTCTTATTAAGTGGCCTTTGGCTCCAAAACCAATAAAAAATCACCGTGTATAATGCTATAAGCATAGCTTTACCGCCTCATCTCTCGAGAGTCAATCCTCATTGAAGGAAAAGGTCTCAGTCCACCATCAGATCAGATACAAGATTATTTGCTAAGCAAATTAAAAAAAAAACGACTGTTAAAACGCCATCTAGTGATGAGTCAACTACCGATACCACTTGATATTCGTAGCGCCATCAATTAAAGCCCTGTCTTTCAAGCGTTAACCCCTTAATTTTTAAACAGCTGAACCGATTTTCATCAAACGTAGCTACAAGTTGCTTTCACGTGTAAAAACCACAAGAAGCCGCACTCAAATTAAAAGTACAATACAACGGTCGAAGGATACTCGTAGTAAGTAATTTACGTTTGTCGGAATTTCCCAAGGGGCATATAATAATATAAATTAACCCGTTTAGTAAACTGCCTCCGTGGTGTAGTGGTAGAGCGTTTGGCTCATACCCGGAGGTCGCGGGTTCGATTCCCGGCAGGGGCAACGACTTTGTGTCGTTGTCCCAGTTTGGTTAGGACATTGTAGGCTGATCACCTGATTGTCCGATAAGTAAGATGATCCGTGCTTCGGAGGGCACGTTAAGCCGTCGGTCCCGGTCACTGTCTTTGACATTGGTCGTTATCTAAAACCATGTCAGAGGCCTTTGAGGCGGTTTAAAAACTCTGACACTAGTGTTAGTCACTAACACACACGATAAGAAGAAGACCTGTTTCGTCATTATTATCTTGGGTTGTTTTAAACAGTTCTATTTGCATTATTAAAATAAATAAAAAAATATGTTCCATAAATTTATATTCGTAGCAGCAAACAAAGCATCAGGCACCAGGCATGAGAGATTAGATCCAATAAACTGAGAGCCATTCCCGCTATTGAATGAGCAAACAGATCCGTGCGTTCCATTACACTTAACCAGGCTTAGATCCAGGGTATCATTATTGCACTAGCGTGAAATATTTTGTACCTATTACATCAATGATGTAACATATCTTTTATCTTTAGGTCTTTAAAATCTCCACTGCAAGAGCACGACCCTCTCTGTACTAATAGAGCCATACTTGGCTAGAGCAGCCAGAAGTTTTGGATTACAATCTTCACGCTGGCCAGACGGTTTAGAAAAGGCTCATTGATGTTTATAAGCTTTGTTTAGCTTATATTCCCTAAGTCACCTTCTACGATATCCTTGGCAAGACTTGGAGTATATTATACCAAACGGCAAACGAGATGGCTACTTAGTTACATCTAAATACTCTATTTTCAACTTAATACCTACATGTATTAGATTTGCTGTTAAAAAACTATCTAGACCAATAGTTGAGTTTTATATACAGAGCTTGATGCCCATTTATATCACAATTCTTTTGTTGCTGAAGTCGACAAACATACTGACTTACTTGACTTATTGTCCTATGTCCCCTGGGTGGGGTACAGTCGGTGGTGGCCGGTACAGTACTTCTCCATCTCGTTATATCTTGTCAGGATAGCCCAATTGTCTGCTTTGGCCGACCACGCTACGTCTTGCCTTGAGAAGTCCATTCCAGGGCCTGCCTTAGAATGTGAGTGGGATCCCATCTGAGCGTGTGGCCAATCCATGTCCATTTGCGATGCGCTATTTGGTGATCGATCGGTGTTTCGCCACAGAGCTGCCACAGGCGTTCGTTAGAAATCTTATCAGGCCAAAAGATAACTTATATTTGTCGAAGACAGCGATTAATGAAGACTTGGATCTGCTGCGTGATGTCTTTGGTGACCTTCCACGTTTCGCACCCATAATTAAGGGGATATATTTGATATCAATTTTTTTTTATTAATTTATTCAGATGTTATTTACTTTTAAAAATATGTACTTAATTAAGTAACAGAAAGAATACATTTTTGCTCTCATAATTTAGAAAATACATCGTTCGTAACAAAATTGTTTTATTGAAAAAAAAAAACAAATATGAGGTTTTTTCACTGTTTTCTGATTAATTCTTTTATAATTATACCCATGCGTATATAATTATAGTCTACCTTGATGCTATCCAGTTTCTAAATCATCTGGAAGTGGATAATGTTTTTGATCTATAAAGTCAGTGAGTCAGTCATAAAAGTGTCGGATTTTAAACCTTCAGTTTTTTCTTTGAACTTGGTTGGACAGGCTGCGTGTGTCTAGATTACGAGTAAGTATTTTATTCTAAATAAATATTTGATGTGCCTTAATGCATTCCCACTCTGGATCCAGGCCCTGATTCTATCGATTTCTAATAAAAAATGTTTGCAGTAAAGCGAGATTTACAAATGATACTCGTATTTTTATTTCCTTATTTTATATTCAATACTAAGGGGGCTCTTACCAACGAGCGACAATGTAATTGCTGAAACCTAATGCAACAAACCTTCACATACATTCAATATCCTTATATACACTCAGATATAACTCTATATCTATAAGTACTTTAACTTGTTTATTTATTTGTTAGTTTATTGCACACATCATTATAACGAATAGATTACAAAGGGTCAAACATTGTCTAGCAGCTTGCCTTTGGAACAAGTCGAACACTTATATATTTCTTCCTTTGAAATCATTGTGATACAAGGTAATTTGCCAGGCAAATTAAAAAAACCTCTTACTTTCAAGCACTCACCCCCTATAACTTTTGAATCGCTGAACCGATTCCGAAAGGAAACTGGCTGTCAGGTAAAAAACCGAACCGCATCGAAATTTTTCCATCCGTTCGAGATCTATGATGCCCCATACAGACAAACAGATAGATAGTGGCGTCAAACTTTTATCACCCCTATTTTAGCGACGGGGGTTAAAATGCATGTTATGGATACAGTTATTATCATGATCCAAAAATACAGGTCTGCTATTCCGGCAGTGACACGAGCCTACGTCACCACAGAGTTGCCACTTTAATGTGACTAAGTTAAGATTTAGGGAACGTTTGCCTGCCATTATTCATGACAAAAATATTTTAATGCATAAAAAATTAGGTTATACTTGTTATTCATTAACAAGTCTAACTTATTTATTCATAAATAGGTTATTTGTAAAAATGGACATGGTTTAATCCGATTCAGATATACGTAAATAATGAAAGTTGGGGTGTTTGATTTTACAGTACCGGTAACACTGAGACGGTGACGTAGGCTCATGTCACGAGTATATTATTATACCATGGTTATTATAAGTACTTCTCCGATAACTAGATACAAAGTAACTGCGAGTCTCGAAGTATAAATATTAAGTACTAGCTACGCTCCGCGGTGTTATCCACGTCTAAAGTTAACGTCTTAAAATTAACACATATTGGCTTATATGTGTTAATCCAGGGTGTCAGCTGCCTGCATACCAAATTTTATCAAAATTGGTCCAGCCGTTTGTACGTGAAGAAGTAACAAACATACACACACACACACTCATAAACTTTTGCCTTTATTATATTGTGATAGTATGACTCTACACTTACACCGGTACATGCGTCGCGTCGTATATTAAGAAATATCTGTCCAATGAGACTATCCCCTAATAAACGTAATGTGAGAAATTTCCGCAAGCAGTAATGAAATGCGACCGCATAAGAACGGTCTTGGGAACTGGACCCAACTCAGTAGGTAACTAAGTACTCGCCGGTTAAGTGGACCAAGTATAGTCGGAGACAATTTTGGTGGCAAATAATCAAGTACCTAAATAATGTTTTGTATTGTTCTCTCTTATCTCAGCGTCCCAGTTGCATCCTCACCTGTAACGCTGAGAAACCCGGGGTCAGCTTTCCTACTTTTTCTTCTCCAGTTTGCACGGTCTTGAGCATCCTTGGTTGTAAGGCGATTGGCACGCATATCTTCCTTGACGACGCCAAGCCAGCACTACTTAGGCTGTATTGTTATTTCACCACTAATACATACATACAATATCACGTCTTTATTACTTAAATGAGGTAAACAACGCATTTGGATCTTGCGGTTTTAAGTTGACTGAGCCCAGGGCCGCAAGATACAATGGTCTTTTAGCGTGATGGTTATAGTGATAGTTGGCTGGATGGCTACGAAAAACTTACAAAGCAAACTATCAAACCCGAATAGGAATACGAAATAAGAGATAAACTTAGGCAATGAATTGTAGCGATGACCTCAACTTTTTTATCATGATTGGTCTAAAACTGGAATTCATTGGATAAAAAGAAGCAGGACAAAATGAGAAAGTTCTATTCTATGATAATATACATAGTATTTTATTTATTTATTTGTTTAATCTTTATTGTTCATCAAATACAAATTGTACAGAACAATAGGCGAACTTAACGCTAGAAGCGTTGTCTACCAGTCAACCTTTGGGTTATGCAGATAGTCAAAATGTGGGTAAGCTTTGCAAGATAAAAATAGTACATAAAAATAAAGAAGTAAACGATACATATAATTATATATATTTTCCATATACATATACATATATACACACATACATATTTAAATAATATATAAATACATACATAAATACATTACCTATACACATACACATATATAAATAAATAATTAAATAAGTGCAGCAATTTTTAAATCTACTGTTATAGATCGGCCAAGAAGTGTTTAAACACCCGTGTCTTAAAGCTAGCGCGACTAGGAGCGGTTCGAATGGTTTCAGGAAGCGCGTTCCAGAGTCTTACTGCCGTAATGGCGAAAGAGTTGGAAAGGAAACCAGTACGGTGAGAAGGAATGGAAAGAGTCAAACTATTAGAAGAACGAAGAATTCTTTCGTGAGTGGAAGATAGAAGTTGAAAACTTGACTTAAGATATTCAGGGGCATAGTATTGGTGTTTTGAATAAAAGTACTTGCTGAATCTTCTTCGCGCTACTCCATCGATACTGTCGGTAACACAGTTGTGTCGAGAAAATCCATTGGCCAATTTTGTGTTTCTCCTTGCCAATGAGATCTTTTATCGGAGTTCAGAGCTCTTCGGGCTTGGCCGATCGCGGCCGAGCGCGGGTCTCGTGCGCCCGCTCAGGAAATAACCTCGCCCTAGTCTCGATAATACGCGTTCACATGAGGTCGTGTCACTTGGTCAGCGCGGCGGCCATATTTGTCGGTTGTACGGAAGTGCATTTCACGTCATGGTGGCGTGACACTAATTAATTAATTGTACTTGTTTGAACGCCCCCTTTGGTTTGATTTTTGTTTGTAAGGCATGATTCCATAAATTAAGTACTTTGTATACGTAAAAGCAGTGTATTTGTTGAGTGTTTGGTAAATTAAATAACGTGGTGTTAGTGTACCAAAAAACGTAACATGGCGTTACCTAGGTGCGGACACTTATAATAATCCGATAATTGCCGTTTGGAACGGAAGTGTTTGTTTGAACTGAATCCAAATAAACTGGTGTTTGAGACGTTGTAAATCTATAGTTGTAAATTGTGATGAACACTTAAATCGAGGTAAAAGACATGGCATGATGTCGCGTCATAATTCATGTGTTTGGTTATATGTACATAAGTGAAATACAATAACGGCGGTGAAACCTATTGTGAAGTGGAGTGATACTTCTCGTCATCTCGTCATTTGGGGTGACCTAAATGAGCTCAGGGTGGGATGTTTAGGGACTCAGCTTGTTCACCTCCGTCTTGTGGCCCATGAAGAGGCCCGAGGCAGTCGCCAACCTCGAAGCTCACGCTGATCACGCTGGACGAGGCCGTCCGACTGCTGTATGGTAAGTTAAATAATATTTTTCTTCCTCCGGTGTAATTAAAGTTAATTAATTTATATATGTTAGGTTTAGGTTATAATTAGGTTAGAAGGTTGTCTAGACCTCATCTAGGCTGGTAGCAGAACTGCGTTTGTTTGTTTGTATGTTTGTTTGTTGCCGGATGGAATAGTCGGCCGGGCCGATCTCTGCAACATACCGTAATCGTAATTTTAAGTCAACAATTGGTATAGGTTATAAAAGGCATAAAACAAGAAAGAAGTTTATAAAAGGCATAAAACAAGAAAGAAGGATAAAACAAAGTATGTAAACTTTTTAAGATTTGGAATAAAGATAATTTGTTTACATTTTTTGTCACAGTAAGTGAACCAGACTATACCAATGACTCAAACATGAGGCCTTTAATTCTACTGAGATGAAGGTGAAGTGGATGTCTTTCGTTAACTTAACTCAGTTTAAACTATCTACAGAACTGCACTCCATGTTAAACGGCTTTTCAAGTATATTCTTAGTAATAAAACACACTTTGTTCCAAGTCAGGGAACGGATAAAATGAAAACGTAAAATAGTTTTGGACAAACTTTAGGCATGAAGGTTATTGGGTACAAAAATAGAAGAAAGCCAAAAGTAAAGGAGCGTGAGGCAGGATATGAGAACAATAATGTGACAGGTAAAATGACAAAAGATTGAGGTAAATGGACACACTGTCCTTCGCACAAAAATAAATACAGTAGAGAAGAAGAAGATACTCATAGAATTAAATATTGTATTAATTGATATCCTACTAATATTATAAACGCGAAAGTTTGTAAGTACTTTTTCACGTAAAAACTACAGAATGAATTTTAATGAAACTTTACAATAATATACCTTATATATCAGAATAACACATAGGCAACAATTTATAAAGATACTGCGCAGACGAAGTTGCTACCCCTAGTGCCTAAGCCACCAGCTAGTGGCTATATACCTCTAATTATAACAATATATAATGTGTAACAAAATATACTGAAACTATTTTAAGGGCTGATTTACTCCATGATTTACACATATATCGAAATATGAAAAAAAAAATGTTACCCATACAAACTTGGATGAATTTGTATGGGAGGCCAAAAATATATCTTTTTGGGGAAAGTTGTTCGTTATTACGGACTAAATTCAGCCTTTCAATATGTAAGACCTTGTATAGCATTACTATGTAAAACGCTTGTTTGAAGGGTGAAATGAAGTCACGACAATACAGTTGATTTTGCACTCGTGGTACTGACTTGAGTGGTGTGGGTTCGAACTCACCCACTCGTGTCAAAAGGTTGTCTTAATATGGAATGAAATCCAATTTCTGACTTTTTCTTTTTGGACCCAAATGGCGTCTGGATTATAGAATTTTCATTTAATTCGTTAATAACGTTCTACTGGAATATCCCAGGGGTCTGCTATTATCAACGCTGGGGTAAAGCACCCCGCGGAACTCGAAATTGCATTAATTTTGCCTAACCTGAAACCTACCTTAGTCAACCTCAGCAGCTGCTCAAAAAACGCCTGAAAAGCTAGTTTTTTAATTTAAATCTAAACTCCGTACCTATTCATCTAAATTAAAATCATTTTCTCTAAAGTGTGACAAAGGAATTTCCGAGGTAAAACCTTTACTGCGTAGTCACATTAGAATAAGCCAGTCGGCCATAAATACAGGGTGCTCGAATAATATGCGACGATAAATCAGGCGACCGTTGTCCAACGCTCCCAGCCCACTTATTCACACGCTGTATAAACAATGTATAAGCATTTACAAGATTTACCGTTTATTTTTCGTCCCCTTTGTAAACGCTCTTGTATTATCTATCATTTTTCTATACAAATTTGAATTGTAAAGCGGGCAATATTTTTAATACAGAAACTTGAAGGTACAATCATAAAGATTGCGTTATGAAGTTTGAGTGTTAAAACACAAAAATATGATTGAATATTGTTAAGAATATTGTTAAGTGTCTCAAAACAATACCTGAGGTGTTGTTTTGAGACACTGTTTTAAAAGAAACCATGTTTTCATAATTAATACTATATTAGATTTGCTGTAGTAGATATGTAGTAAAAACCACAAAAAATGTAGAGTCAGAAAATAAATCAATGATAAAATCATCTATATGGCATTGATTTTTTTATACCTTTCTAGATGTCAAACGTTTTTTGACTTAATCGTATACCTTTAAACTATCTTGAGCAATTCTTGTATATTTATTCATTACAACGATTTCGCTGAAATTTGGTATATAGGGGTTTTAGGGGGTAAACAATTGATCTAGATTAGTCTTATGTTTGGAAAAACGCGTGTTTTCGAATTTTCATGCCTTTTTCTTTCCGCGCAGAATATGGTCGCTAATTTCATCCCAGCCACTATCCGTCTCGCCCAGCGGTTTAAGACGCGGATGGCAAGAAAAAGTGTTACGGGTTCGAATCCCACTCGGTGACTTAGTTTTGTTTTTTTTTTATGTTCAAATTTATATATTTATTTTATTTTTTATTGTTTTTAGACAAGTTTAAAAAAATGTAGCAAAGCTCGGTCACCCAGGTACTTTTTTTTAATAAGCCTTTCGCCCCACTGTTGGGCAAAACCCTCCCTTCTTTCCTTCCATAACTCTCTGTCCCTGGTTTTAACTTTCCAATCCTGTTCGAATGCTTTCAAGACATCTGCCCATCTCGTCTTCGGTCTACCTCTCTTTCTACGTCCATCCGTTCGATCTTTAACTTCGAATGGCAAGGGTTAATTAAAATGTCATCTTCTTAAATATCATCAGAATCATCGAGGCATATCTGTACATATAGGCAGATTCGTGTGAATGAATACATATATATTTAAATGCAGTAAAGTAGTTTACTAACAATAAATAACAGTGATAAATTAACTGCTATCAATTCAAACCCATTATTTAGATAAATAGACTAATTCAATCAGCATTCGAGTGATTAGTACCTACATTTAATTATTACCATGTCATTCACCTGGTAGTGCTAATTATTATTATCGACTAGCTGAAGCCCGCGACTTCGTTCGCGTGAACTTTATGTCTCTGGAAAATGCTCATCAGACTGAACAACTTTTACTAAGGCGGCATTTTTATATCTCTTATAGTTTAGCTGGACCATTATGTTTCTGCATCAGGCGTTCCATTTTCCAAAAACATTTATACCCTATATGTTGCCCAGGCTTAATAGCTATACAACAAAAAAGTTTCATTCGAATCCGTCCAGTATTTCCGGAGATTAGCGTGTACAAACAGACAAACAGACAAACAGACAAACAGACAAACAGACAAACAGACAAACAGACAAACAGACAGACATTTTATTTTAAATTCTTACTCTATTACTATGTCTCCATCGCCCCCAATTTTTTTTTGGAAATATATTTAATGTACAGACACACTTTTTTTACTGTTTTATTATATGTATAGATTTGACTAATTTATCCGATTAATCATCTCTTTTACTTGTTGATTTATGTTCCTGCTTATACATACATACATACATACATACATACATACTATCACGTCTTTATCCCTAATGGGGCAGACAGAGCATTTTGGGTCTTGCGGTTCTATGCAGAGCCCAGGGACGCAAGACCCAAAAGCCACTTTTAGCGTCATGGTGGGCGAGAAGGTGGAAAAGCAATCATTACAGTAATGGGTTGCTAGCCGCATCGCCTGTTAACATGATTTGCATTTTTGCCCATTCCCTCGATCGGCTTTTACGATCTGCGTGGGAAGAGAAGCAGCTGGTACATTCTAAGTTTTTTTTATTTCTCCCAGACCAGCATGGGAGTGGTTCTTGCTTATGAAAAGGGTTAATAAATAATATTGATAATACTGTAACTATGTGATTTGAATTCATTGTATCACAGAATAATTACTAGTAACTACTCACGTACAGAAGTCTTACTCAGCAAAGTAATTCAAATAAATATCTACTATGGTTTAACTTGGCTCGCGTCAGAACTCGACACCTTTTCGTTTAGATACCTAGAAGTGCAATATTGCAACCTACCTATACATTCAACCTGAAGTGCTATTTTTGAAACGAGTCACCTAAACGAATGTTTTTTCCATACAAAAAATCGTTCGTTTAGTGACTCCGCGTTTGAAAAATAGCACCTCTGAGTCTTACAAGTTATACAACTTCTACCTTAATACTAATAAGTCTGTCAGACAATTACAGTACTATTGCACTATAGCTTAACACTGATTATCCCGGTGGTGCGAAGGGACAGACCGCAGGGGCCGAGCCCTGGACCAGTTTAATTGCGTTTGTACTTATCTTCGCGTTAATGCCAAACCGTTAGACCTTTTTACTGACCTCAAATTCCGGAATGAGTTTTCAAATTTGTTTTAATTTTTGTAGCAATAGTAAGAAGGTATAGAAATTACCTATGATAGTTTTCCTTACATTTTTGTGTGTTGTACTAAACAAGTTTACGGGTTAAAGTTACTTAATATATCTCTCAGCCTTATGTACAAATATTACTCCTTCCCCGTTTAGATTTTTAGATATTATACCTAACTATTGTAATCCACTCAATTTTTGTAGGTAAGTATAATATGTTACTATGCTGGTCTAGGAGAAAATAAAAAACTTAGAATGTATTAGCCAATCAGCTGCTTGTCTTTCAGAGCAAATTTTAGAAGCCGATTGAGAGAATGGGCGAATATGCGGATCCGGTTAGCAGCCCGAAGCGTCCATCCGTCTGTCTGTCCTTTACCATTCTGTATCTCATAAACCGTGATAGTTAACAGTTGAAATTTTTATAGATGATGTAGGTATTTCTGTTGCCGCTATAACAACAAATACTAAAAACAGAATAAAATAACTATTTAAGTCGGGCTCCCATACAATAAATGTGATTTTTTTATAGATAATGGTACGGTACTATCGTGCACGAGTCCAACTCGCACTTAACTGGTTATTTCACTTTCTCGTCCATCTTTATGCTAAAAGTGTTTTTTTGGCTCTGTCTGCTCAGATACCTAAAAAGCTCTGTTTGCCCCATTAGGGATAAAGGCGTGATAATGTATGTATGTATTTATCAATTTACAATTTCACTACAATTTAATACTTGACTTACTTGACTTATTGTCCTTTGTCCCCTGGGTGGGGCAGAGGGCCGCTACAGTACTTCTCCATCTCGTTCTGTCTTGAGCAACGCGCTTTACTTCAGGCCAGGATAGCTCAATTGTCTTCATTTCCGCTGTTACCGACCAGGTCTGCTTTGGCCGACCACACTTCCTCTTGCCTTGAGGAGTCCATTCCAGGGCCTGCCTTGGAATGTGAGTAGGATCCCTTCTGAGCGTGTGGCCAATCCATGTCCATTTGCGATGCGCTATTTGGTGATCGATCGGTGTTTCGCCACAGAGCTGCCACAGGCGTTCGTTAGAAATCTTATCAGGCTAAAAGATAACTAATATTTGTCGAAGACAGCGATTTATGAAGACTTGGATCTGCTGCGTGATGTCTTTGGTGACCTTCCACGTTTCGCACCCATAAAGTAGGACTATTTTCACGTTGGAACGAAAGATTTTGTGACAATTTAATACATTTACTAATTATTAACATGCAAATATATAGCATCTAATTTAGTATACGTAACTAAACCACCGAATTGCAAAGTAACGGGCAGCGTGTTGACACAACCGTGTTAGTGGACACTGTAAACAAGACCACTAGCCCACTAGGCTGTAGTTAAACGGTGCGTCTACGTAATAGCAGCTCAGAGAAATACCTACCGGAATGTAATGTCTTGAGTTTTATTTGCCATTGGAAAATAATAGTACCTACGTATACTCACATACCTAACACAAAAAATACTAGAAAAACCGATTTTGATAAAATTTCTATGGGACCGCCTCACAAAAATACCGTTTCAAACAAACAAAAAGAGAATTTTTCAAATCGGTCCAGGCGTCTTTAAATAATCTGTCAACATAAATAAATAACCGGCCAAGTGCGAATCGGATTTGCGCACTAAGGGTTCCGTACCATTACCTATGAAAAATCGCGTTTGTTGTATGGAAGCCCCCCTTAAATATTTATTTTATTTTGTTTTTAGTATTTATTGCTATAGCGGCAACAGTAATACATAATTTGTGAAAATTTCAACTGTCTAGCTATAGACAGACAGACGAACAGACGGACAGACAGCGAAGTCTTAGTAATAGGGCCCCGTTTTTACCCTTTGGGTACGGAACCCTAAAAAAGATCGCGAAGAATTCATAACCTTCTCCTTTTTAGGAAGTCAGTAAAAAGAAACATGTAAGATTGCAAGACAAACTTGCACAAATTCTCGCGCTGAAATGACTAGAAAATTTGATTCACTTTCCTCAATAGAGGAAAAATGTTGGTGCACAAGATTGCATTACATTTTTGCTGTTTGCAGTTCCTGTAACAAGACGAGCTCTGGAAGCAGCTTTTTTGAAGACTGTAAATCCGACGCGAACTAAGATTCTGCAGAATGCAAGTAAATTGTGCACTTTCAACCGTCTCGTTGGAAATACACGGTGTTATGTTAGCTCTGGAAATATTAGCCTCTTCGAGCAAATATGCTTAGTATTCAACAGCTTTTGTACAATAGTGTAATGCTTCGTGAACCAGTTTTATTGTTTGCGATTGCGGTTCTTGAGAAATATGGCTTCCGTGTATTGTTTTCAATACTCCAGTAAAAATAGCTTAAGAAAACATAGCGGCTGTTTATAGTTTGTGTTAGTTACAGTACTATATATTATCTTTTTTAAACGTCTTAAGAATGTGCAAGGACATCTCTGATTTCTATTACTTCTGATATTTAATAGTGATCACAGGCTCAACTTTAATTATGTTATCCAATGCGAAAGTGCAACTGAAATATAACAATTATAATCAGACTGATCATGAAAAACAGACAATGATAAATTTTTTTCTTCTTCTTCTTATCGTGTGTGTTAGTGACTAACACTAGTGTCAGAGTTTTTAAACCGCCTGTAAGGCCTCTGACACGGTTTTAGGTAACGACCAATGTCAAAGACAGTGACCGGGACCGAAGGCTTAACGTGCCCTCCGAAGTACGGATCATCTCAATTATCAGACAATCAGGTAATCAGCCTACAATGTCCTAACCAAACTAGGACAACAACACAAAGTCGTTGCCCCCGCCGGGAATCGAACCCGCGACCTCCGGGTATGAGCTGAACGCTATAACCACTACACCACGGAGGCAGTTACAATGATAAATAATTTTGCAAAACTAAAAACCAACTTCACCCATAATAGCTAATTTTTAATATGGGCCACCTGACAAGTATACCCTTTCAAACAAAGAGAATTTTCCCAATTGGTCCAGACGTCTTTGTAAACGTACATTAAAGAAATATCGCGTCGAATTGATAACCTCCTCCTTTTGGAAGTCGGTGAAAAATAGGCATCTGTATTTTGGGCATATAAATAAATATAGTGATGCCCAGTAGGATCTTCAGGATTACAAAAAAAATGACAAAGTGACAGAGTCCCCTCAAATTCCATTTAGTCCCCGCTTATTGCATGTTCAACAGAAATAAAAAAAAAATCGAAAAGCTTGTAAATGTTTAATCTTGTATAAATTTATTTAAACCTCTGTTAATGAACTGTGAGAACCCTGTTTCATAGCTAGAAACGATCCTTTGATCCTTGTATTAACTTTTAATAGCTGGCCATTTCGCTAGAATTAATATGCAATTTGCATGTTAATCGTCCATTCGTCGGAAAATCGTAATTTTCGTCAAGATGAACTTTCTTAAGGTCATTAATGAAATTTTCGTGAACGTAAATTATTCCTAATTGAAAGGTCTGAGTGAATAATTTGACTTCGGGAGTCGAATAGTTTCGTGCCAGTATTTTAGACAATCTCTTTTGTTTGACCTCAATTTTAAATTAATGTAATAAGTATTTAATAAATGCATATTCTTTTTCTTTTTGTGTCATTTGGCTCAAATTACTAGGACCTTTTGCGTTAGCGTTGATTGACACCGATTGCACATTTGATTAGTTTACTTTTGTAAACAAACAATAAACGTAGAATTAGCAAAATATATAAAGAACAGGTAAAACAGCACCAAGGACTGGCTTGCCGCCGCAGTGCTAGCCGTATCCCGCGCCACGCTGCTTTTAATGACGTCATCCGTCGGGCCCATGCTAGCGCCGGTGTACCAGCTATTCTAGAGCCCGCTGGTATTGTTAGCTTAATCCAATCTAGTCTATAGGTCTTTTAAGTCTCCACTGTAGGAGCACGACCCTCTCTGTACTACTAGAGCCGTACTTGGCCTGAGCAGTCAGAGGATTTGGCCTACCCTCTCCACGCTGGCCAGACGGGTTAGAGGGTTTATAAGCTTTGTTTATCTTGTATTCCCTAAGTCGCCTTCTACGACATCCACGGAAAGACTAGGAGTGGTCCAATTCTACTCTGCCGGAAACCACACGGCGAGCTTGATAACTTGGAATGATCGAATTGATAAAATAAATAAATGGTATAAGTAGGTCATAAAATAAACAATTTTATAAGGGTCGGTTAGGTATATTCCTTATATGTATATTACCATAAAGTTGACAGTTTATCAAATTTTGCCCGCTTGGTTTTCCATATCAGCTAAAATTAGTTTTTTTTTTTTCGCAATTTAAGATAATATTTGCGAGCGTGCTTCTAAAATGCCGGTATCGAATACCCAACATTCGCGCCAAACGACAAGCATTACCGTGCCCTCAAGGAGGTGCAATCTTTTTCCAATTCTGGAAAATCTCAGCACTCTGAATACCTCCGCGTTCTTTATTCTTCTTGATTTATTTTAAGTTTAAGTGAACTTTGAAGTTGTCGCCAAAGAGTTATAGTAGTAAACTTTGCTTAGCTAAGTGAAGACAATTTTATAGATTCTATCTTATGAGAGTAGTAGTAAGTATTTAGTTCTTGGATCATATTTAGTTTTCATATTAGACTACATGGTCACATGGATTTCTGTTAAAAAAATTGTCTGACATAAAAACTTTGTATTAGTGACGGAACAATGGAATTTTCGTTTGCACTGGTATATAAATATTTCGTCTTAACGTAAAATTAGGACAAAAGCACTTCCTTCGTTCATAATTTTCACGAAAATACAATATTTTTTCAAGATTTTTTATTCATATTTTACTAATACAGCGAATAGATTCAATAAATAAGGAAAACATAAAACGGAACAAGCCAATTTTAGCCCCGTTAAGACCCAAGTCCTACATTTTATTACGAGCTTTGTAAAGACAAGCTTGTTAGAACTTCTTATTATTATGCCATGAAAAAGGGTCACGGGAATAACTTCGAATTCATAGATGTTTTACGACCTTAGCGCTGGCAATAAAGTTACAGGCTCACAGGTATGAAATATCTGCGGAAGTTCCATGTATACGTGGTTACTCATAGAAAGTGTATACTTAGTAAAGTCTTCCTCCATATAAAACTTATTAAAACTAATATTTTTACTTTTAATTTAAGAGAAAAGATTTGATTGTGTTTTGTAATAGATAAACTCAAAACCTTAACCAATTTATAAATTCGAGTTAGTGCTGTATAGGCTGCAGACTATCTATTTCGATATAATTTCGAAAAAATCATGATACTCGTAAAGTTGTAAATAAGGTGACAAGTAAATTAAGTGAAATGCTATAAGTTACAAAGATAAATGCTTGTCGCCGTACACATACTGCAACCCATGGGGCACTGGGTGCAGTTTCCTTTTGATCATCATCATCATCATTTCAGCCGCATTACGTCCACTGCTGGACATAGGCTTCTCCCAAAGATTTCCAGCGACCTTGGTCAGGTCGTCAGATAACCTTGTGGGAGGGTGTCCTACGCTTCACTTGCCTGTACGTGGCCCTTGCTTTTGAACAATCGATTAGGAAATCTTTTGGGTTCCTTCGGTTTTAGCAAGAGTTTCTGGAGATAACGATGAAAATAGTGAGGAAATAATATGATAGCAAAGTAGTGTCAAGACGCGCAAGCGTCACTGGTTTCTCTTCAAAAGTTAAACTGTAAAGAGTCTTTAAAATTGATGCTAGTTTACCCTCGGGTCATTTGGTCAAATTAAATAGATAGCTTTTATATTGTTGCCCTCAACTCAAAGCATACTTATTTGGAGTAAGAACGTTCCTTTAGTAAGAGTTTAGGTAAACTTTGAAAACCATAAAAATACATTGCCTTTAAGTTTCTTAGCTTCCGAGCTCACAGTCTATATTTTTCTTACTTCATTTCAAGGATGAAAGCTCAAATAACATAAAAATTACGCTATAAGAATTCTCTACATTAATTTTCAAAGTTTAAAGAACTTTGCCGAGAAGTCAATCTAAGTTGCCAGTAAAGTTTGCAGAGGTGATCATTTTGCAGCGACGATAAAAAGGTGAGCCACAAAAATTGAGATATGCAATTCACGTTGTCCGGGGTAGACAGAGCCCTGGGCTACCTTTTTCTAAGACCCGCCTTTATTCTCTACTAATACTTTTAAAAATATTTCCCTATCGTTTCAGAACATTTTCTCAGAACATTTCATATGATAGGTGTTTATAAGGTATTTTATGCAACTGTACATAATTAGGTTGAAATACTTATGATATACTGTTAACAGTTTTAATACCACATATTACACAACAGTTACATAAGCAACTATTAAGTATTCTAAAGACCTTTCTCCGAAAATAAAATTTCAGATATTTCTCAAAATCTTTTTTCCATTTAAGAAATACTTAGGTACCCAAAGGCACGATCTGTAAATCTGCCAACTAGATTTTACTAGAGAATTAAGTTTGCCGTCTGAATGCTACAGTGTAACTGATTTCCCTAGACGTATGTGATTTCGATACGAGATTACGTTTCGATTCAGCTTACTGCGGATATGCATGCTTTGGACTACGTAATTGAACGTAAGTGGTTTGAGAGTATTTAAAGGTTATTGAATTAACTGCCTCCATGGTGTAGTGGTTAGAGCGTTCAGCTCATACCCGGAGGTCGCGGGTTCGATTCCCGGCGGGGGCAACGACTTTGTGTTGTTCTCTAGTTTGGTAAGGACATTGATTGTCTGATAAAGTAAGATGATCCGTGCTTCGGAGGGCACGTTAAGCCGTCGGTCCTGGTCACTGTCTTTGACATTGGTCGTTACCTAAAACCGTGTCAGAGGCCTGTAAGGCGGTTTAAAAACTCTGACACTAGTGTTAATCACTAACACACACGATAAGAAGAAGAATTGAATTAAATACCTTTACTCTTTTTATAATATTTATTTCATAAAAGTTAAAAAAGTACCATTCAACATTTAGTACTATTTAAAATAGCTGACTATGACTTTGGAACAATAAAAAAAAACAGTAGTTATAAAGGCTCAAATGAATATCATAAAATATTATGTAATATAAATGTCATAATAGGTATCATAAAAATACCTATTTATAAAAAAAAAAACAAGTTTGTAAGTACAGATATTTTGAACAATTTATTCGTACGAATTCAAGGAATTTACTAAATTAGTTACTGCTGAAATAGATCATTAATATTTTATTATACTTAGATACATTTTAATTAATCTATTGACTCCATATAAATAATTGACAATAAAAAAACTTTAAAATTAAAATGAAAAATCTTTATTTTTTTCTTTGACTGTAGTTAATAAACAAAAATAAAAAAATTAAAGGGAATATTCTTTGCATAGTTTAGCGACGTGGTGTGCGGCGACGGCGGCGCGGCGCGGCAGCGTCGCCGCGTCGTCGCCGGTGGCCGGCCGCACGTGGAACGCTTGGAACCTCGACGTGCCTGCCATCATTCTTCCTATTACCCTGGAACCCATATTTTTATTCCCGGTCAGGTCAAGATAGAAAATGATCTTTTTCAGATTGACCTGGGTAGCAATATATAGGATCTCAACATAGATCTATAACAAATATACCAAATTTCATCTAAATCAGTCCATCGTTCTTAAGTTATAAATAGTGTAACTAACACGACTTATTTTATTATATTACTAGCCGAAGCCCGCGACTTCGTTCGCGTGGACTTTATGTCTTTGGAAAATGCTCATCAGGCTGAACGACTTTTACTAAGGCGGCCTTTTTATATCTCTTATAGTTTAACTGGACCATTATGGTACTGCATCAGGCCTTCCATTTTCCAAAATCATTTATACCCTATATGTTGCCCAGGCTTAATAGCTATATAACAAAAAAAGTTTCATTCAAATCCGTCCAGTATTTCCGGAGATTAGCGTGTACAAACAGACAAACAGACAAACAGACATACAGACATACAGACAAACAGACAAACAGACAGACATTTTTTTTTCAATTCTTACTCTATTACTACGTCTCCATCGCCCCCAATATTTTTTTTGGAAATATATTTAATATACAGACACACTTTTTTTACTGTTTTATTATATGTATA
Organism: Acrobasis consociella; assembly: GCA_963555685.1. Taxonomy (NCBI): domain Eukaryota; kingdom Metazoa; phylum Arthropoda; class Insecta; order Lepidoptera; family Pyralidae; genus Acrobasis; species Acrobasis consociella. The sequence goes on from OY743118.1 coordinate 6,838,505, forward strand.
GATAGATGATGTATTTGTTGTAGATTTTATAAGCGTTGGGTTACTTAGTAACCCTTAACACAAGTCTTTAAACTTAATTTGGGGCTAGCTCAATCTGTGTGATTTGTCCGTACAACCATCCGTAAACGTGAAGTACAATATCCTCTAGCTACTCTGAAACCTTTTATATTTTATTAAAACACTTAATAAAAACTTTAGACTTTTTGACTTTATACCAACTATAATTTTTTATGCATTTTTAGTGTGAGTACTCGTAAGAATAGATTAATATCTAAAAATATGTGTAGTGCCTTACCTAATACCACTCATATTTTTAGTATTTTACTATTCGTATTTTCGGATCTTCTTCAGACAAGAGAGTTAGTGGCTTCTAATCCCACTCGTGGCGAATTTTAGAAATATGAGACGATAAAATTCGTCTCAAGTAAGATAAGCCACCAACTCTCACGACAGTAAGTGCTCAACTAAGCCGAATCATGCAGCGGTTTCATTATCTTACCCCCAATTTTATTAAAAGAACTTTCAGTTCAAACAAATCAAGTTTTTTTCAAATTTCATGCAATTTCCTACAAGTTTGCTAACTTGTGAACCTGAGGGAGCAACCTGTTGCGTTAAAATCAGGAGTTGAAACTATCTTTCATTGCTTTTCATGAAGTTCGAGTCTGGAAACTTTAAGTAGCCACTTAAAAATAGCTGCTTCAATTTCAATTAAAACTGGCTTCGATTATTCTAGATAATTAGACGTGTTTGTTTTAATATAGAATACAGTTTAATAAGCAGATATCGAAGTAGCTTCAACTTCAGTTTTTGCCTTCAGCTCAAGGTAATTTGATTTACCTTTGAACCCTTTTGGCTATGGCGCTGAGGTCAAAGAAAAAGAACTAGGTAGATTCTTTGTTTAGGGGGCCAAGACAAACAAAAAGTAATTTTTTGAGTTGTGGTTCGCAAAAAATTACCTGATTGACACGGCGTGAAATTCTATAAACAAAAAAATTTGCAACCTTTTTTTGCGACTTACAACATTTTGATTTTGATTTTGATTTTGATTTTTATTTATTAAGGAACAACAATACAATATAACATAAATACTTAAGCTTATTTGTCTAAGCTTTTATAATTGTACACTCCTTTGAATTTATTATATCCTACTGCTTAAGAAAAATAATTTGTTAAAAAAATACCATGAAAACATTATAATTAGATTACGACTATGATCTAAAGAACTTCTCTCAAGAAGAAAGTATTAAAACACGAACAATAATCGAACCAGCTGAATTTCTTTGAAAATCAAAACAATTAAACTTGAGATAAAAATTACAAAATTGTGGACCACGCTACAGTCCGGGTTGACCTCTAACTTATACTCGTCATACATGGAACTCTACATCTAGTCCTTTATTTAGCTTTAGTAGAACTAACTTTCTGGCTAAAAAATAAACTCTCCTAATAGTGCAAGGAGGTTTAAGCTTGGTAAGCAAGAAATCCACCTCGTAGTAAACTATTTAAATAGGCCAGCTCTCACAACCAGATCCTTGGCTTAAGGCTCGCCAGCTCACGTGTTCACGCATTTAGCTCTACATCAAATAAAAAGAAACTCACCTGATGGTGCAAGGAGGTTTGAGCTCTGGCAGCAAGAAATCCACCTCGTAGTAAACTATTTGCATGGCGGGTCCGTTCTCGTCTCTCACTACCAGATTCTTGGCACAAGGCTCGCCAGCTCTTATTTTCACGCATTAAGCTCAATCAATACTAAAGAAACTCACTTGACAAAGACGTATGAGCTCTGGCAGTAAGAAATCCACCTCGTAATAAAGTACTTGCATGGCAGACCTAGTTTTGTCTCTTACTGCCAGAATCTTGGCACAGTTCTGGCCAGCTTTTATGTTCACGCATTTTACTCTAAATCAATAATAAAGAAACTCACCTGACGGTGCAAGGAGGTTTGAGCTCAGGCAGCAAGAAATCCACCTCGTAGTAAACTATTTGCATGGCGGGCCCATTCTCGTCTCTCACTACCAGATTCTTGGCACAAGGCTCGCCAGCTCTTATGTTCACGCATTTAGCTGGAAGAAAATATGTAATCTTGAAATAATAATATCTCAACTTAGAATTGTCAAAAATAGACAAGACAGCTCCGTTTCCTCGATTGCCTTGTACGATTTGCGTAGAAACTTATGCTGTTTTTGTTCCTCAGACATGCAGAGAAGATCCAATCTAATGAAGTAGGCAACGGCACGTTTTTTTGCGAGTTAAAATAAAATCTTGGACAACACATTTTCAACTTGAACATAATCAAAACGTTGGGCCTATTCGGCTCACTTATTTTTGTACGACTTACAAAGCTTAAGGTCTTTGTCAATAATCTACAAGTGTGCCCGTATTTCAAGTGAAAATAGATATTACTCGACTTATTTTGCGGAAGGAAATAAGCTCTTACTAGCTTATTTAATTTGTTATTGATATTCTACGTACACAAAACTCGTGGAAATAACAATATTAAATGGAAGAGAGAGGAATAGAATATGATGATAACAGGTTTTAAAAATAATATTTATGTAAAAAAAACAGTTATAAGTTACTGTATATCAGTCTTTCCCAAAGTGGGCGATAACGCCCCCTTGTGGGCGCTGCAGGTCTCAAGGGGGGCGGTAAGAGACCCAGAAAGAAAATGTTTTTTTTTTGCTAGGAGCTTTATTTAGCTAGGAGGCCTCTTAAACAACGACTGCAAGAGCTCTCGACTCTCAACAACAACTTGTGAACATCAACTAATATGAATTAAAAGATTGCTCAAACTCGGTTCTATATTTCTCTCCGCGTAGTTCATATATCTGTCCTATTTTATTGAATATAGAAAAAATGAAAATCATGTCAATCGGTCGCTCCGTTTCGTAATGAAAGTAGACACAAACAAACAAATAAAAAGGCAACAGACACACTTTCGCATTTTAATAGTTATTAGTACTCGTAGATATCTATCATGTTTTAACAAGTTTTTGTTAAATAACCCGAATTGTGCATTCCTGTATCAGTTGGCTGGTTCATTGAATACTTGTTCGGACTTGTTGAGTACGATTGAGCGTCGAATGACATAAACGAGTTTATGCATGTTTGTTTTATTCCTGTCGGTGGGGGGCGCTAAAAAAATATTTATTCTCGAAGTGGGCAGTAGACAAAATAAGTTTGGGAACCACTGCTGTATATTGTGAGTTGATCTCATCTACTAGATGTTGCCCGCGTATTTATAATCCCGTAGTATTTCTGAGACCCTCACATATTTTCGGGATAAAATTATTCTATCTGTTACAATTATCAAACTGCATGTTTTCGTGTTAATCCGTGTTATTCTACACTTTTGGCTTAGAAGCTGAATAAACATCCATAACGCATACTTTCAAATTTTCGCATATAGGTTTATTTGTTAGATTAGTAGGATTAACTAATGACATAAAAATACACTGAAAACGATTTTGGTTTAATTGAAATTTGAGTTTAACATATTGGAAAGTGTCAAATGAGTACTTTATTCGTGTAAATTAATAAAATAAACAAGTAAATTAACTAAAAACTAAAGTAATATCTTAAATAACTTAAAAATAAAAAGCCCTGGCAAACCGCCCAGCCCCGTGGTAACGTACCCAAAAGGCCGGCAGCATTGCCATTGGAAAATTAACCACTTACCTACAATCTCGTAAATTACATAAACTCCGATATCCTGCAGAGCCTTATGCCATTTCATTACTTTCTCTACTGGCCCGGAAAACACCCTTGCGCCTGTCTTGTGTAGAGCCTGAATAGACATAAGTAGATTCATCAATCAAAATTTGACTGCCTTTGTTCTCTTTTTATTTCTGGCTATTTTGGGATGGAATTTTGAAAAGTTTTACGCTGTTATTAGTATATTTGTAGTTTTTGCATTACGCTGTTGTACTTATATGAGAACATAATTTAGTTTTTATGTTTAAATCATAAAACCTAAATTATGTAGTTAAAAATGGTAATAATTGGTTTGCGCCATTCAAAAACTTTTCCTTTGACCACCTGCCTACCTACACGTTTTAAGAATCGTAACAGCTTCCTCAAGCTATTTACCAACTACTAGCCGCAGAAGCTCCTATAATGCAAGAGTTGCCCAATGGATAAACAAATATCCACCTTGCGAGCCAAACTTATCACCTGCAGAGTGGTAGATACCTCCCCTGGTCGGCGTTTGTATTTTTTGTATTTGAACTTTTGTAGCGTAAAATCCAATAGAGACTATGAATTTGGATAGCCAATAAGAGGCCGCGCCACTTGAGGGGTTATAAGAAACCATGCTCTTGTATAGCCGTGTTTTTTGGTAACCATCCAGAAAGCGTTTTTACATGTTGAGAAATCCCGGCGTGATCACACTAGATTGTAGCATAATTATATTATCTCAAGTTCCACCGTGCTTTAATGCTTTCGAATATTCAATCGGTTTAGGTTGCAGATGCCATGGCACCTTGAAAAATCTGACTTCAGTATCTTTGTTGTTAACTTTATAAACAAAACGTATCTGGAAACGCAATTCCAGTCGTATTTAGAAGTAAATTAGCGAGTGATTTAGCCGGTGTAAATAAAGATGATCGTTGCAATATCCGCCCACCGTCCGTCGCTATGTCTCGGATGTTTTTATTGAAGCTTTAATATCCTATGGAGTTTTTAGACTTAACTGCTTATCTTTAGAACTATAATAATGGTTTTATAACTGTATCTAGTTACGTTTGCAGCCATCTTTGGAAGTAATAGCGAGTGATTTACCCGACGTAAATATTGTCCAACGGCGATGTTCCAACAAGACCTCTTTTGCAATATCCACCTGCCATCCGTGACTAAACTTTATTTAAGGAAATAAGAAGGATAAAAAAAATACATATTTACAAATATACATACAGAAAAAAGTTAACTACTAATTTAGTCTAAAAAATCTTGCCCATATCTTAAACTATATCCATACCAAATTTCATCTTAATCGGTCCTTGAGTTCTTGAATGTTCTTGAGTTATAAAAAGTGTAACTAACACGACTTTGTTTTATAAATTAGGACTTATTCAGATACAATATGAGAAACTCTTCAAAAAGGTGTAGGAGTAGGCTAGCACTTACCACGTGGGTCGTATACCTGTTTGCCTATTTTTTTCACATAACATAAGGCATTTCTGTATAATTAAGCACTCAAATTTCATACTCATCTAATCTCATTTCATCTCACAATATCCGGTGTTAAAAAGAACAAAGGAAGTTTGATCAAATATTAATTGATGAATGATCAATTAAGTTAATCCACTTGTGTCCATTCAGGCGCTACATAAGAGCGACGCAGGGGTATGTGATACTTTTATTATTTATGTAGTAGGGGTGTTTTCCGGCCCGGTGGAAAAAGTTCTCAAATGGTAGAAGTCATTAATCTTTATGTTTTTTGAGATAGTACCCATTATTGATATGGCTTGAGACTTAAAACTCTTTACTTTATTCATCATCATCATCAGCTGCAGCAGCCTTCAATCTCTATAAAAATGTTTATTGATGTCAAAATCTTGTGTTTAAAAATTACAAAGGAATTCAAATGTTTATTGATGAATCGACACAATACTCTTACCTTTGACTGTTCAACTTCAACACAAGACAGCCGCGAGGTCCGAATCCAGGCCAGTGGGAAAAGTTCTTCTTGTCGAGCCGAAATGTTGCAATGTAGTTACTATTTCAAATGATATTTGACTAGTATGTGGCCACGGTGATCCCTCTGTTGTGAACCTCATTTAAATCCTCGATGATACACGATGTTGTAGGGCAGTTCGAATATGACAAAAGGTGGTCCACCGACTAAATAGCACCGCAGTCGCAAAGGTCGTTTTTAGCGTGACGTCACCTAACTCTGTTTTCTCGATACCTAACAACATTAGCCCGGAGTCTATTGAGAGACTTCCAGATTGACCAGGGGAGGTATCTACCACTCTGCAGGTGATAAGTTTGGCTCGCAAGGTGGATATTTGTTTATCCATTGGGCAACTCTTGCATTATAGGAGCTTCTGCGGCTAGTAGTTGGTAAATAGCTTGAGGAAGCTGTTACGATTCTTAAAACGTGTAGGTAGGCAGGTGGTCAAAGGAAAAGTTTTTGAATGGCGCAAACCAATTATTACCATTTTTAACTACATAATTTAGGTTTTATGATTTAAACATAAAAACTAAATTATGTTCTCATATAAGTACAACAGCGTAATGCAAAAACTACAAATATACTAATAACAGCGTAAAACTTTTCAAAATTCCATCCCAAAATAGCCAGAAATAAAAAGAGAACAAAGGCAGTCAAATTTTGATTGATGAATCTACTTATGTCTATTCAGGCTCTACACAAGACAGGCGCAAGGGTGTTTTCCGGGCCAGTAGAGAAAGTAATGAAATGGCATAAGGCTCTGCAGGATATCGGAGTTTATGTAATTTACGAGATTGTAGGTAAGTGGTTAATTTTCCAATGGCAATGCTGCCGGCCTTTTGGGTACGTTACCACGGGGCTGGGCGGTTTGCCAGGGCTTTTTATTTTTAAGTTATTTAAGATATTACTTTAGTTTTTAGTTAATTTACTTGTTTATTTTATTAATTTACACGAATAAAGTAAACAAGTAAATTAACTAAAAACTAAAGTAATATCTTAAATAACTTAAAAATAAAAAGCCCTGGCAAACCGCCCAGCCCCGTGGTAACGTACCCAAAAGGCCGGCAGCATTGCCATTGGAAAATTAACCACTTACCTACAATCTCGTAAATTACATAAACTCCGATATCCTGCAGAGCCTTATGCCATTTCATTACTTTCTCTACTGGCCCGGAAAACACCCTTGCGCCTGTCTTGTGTAGAGCCTGAATAGACATAAGTAGATTCATCAATCAAAATTTGACTGCCTTTGTTCTCTTTTTATTTCTGGCTATTTTGGGATGGAATTTTGAAAAGTTTTACGCTGTTATTAGTATATTTGTAGTTTTTGCATTACGCTGTTGTACTTATATGAGAACATAATTTAGTTTTTATGTTTAAATCATAAAACCTAAATTATGTAGTTAAAAATGGTAATAATTGGTTTGCGCCATTCAAAAACTTTTCCTTTGACCACCTGCCTACCTACACGTTTTAAGAATCGTAACAGCTTCCTCAAGCTATTTACCAACTACTAGCCGCAGAAGCTCCTATAATGCAAGAGTTGCCCAATGGATAAACAAATATCCACCTTGCGAGCCAAACTTATCACCTGCAGAGTGGTAGATACCTCCCCTGGTCAATCTGGAAGTCTCTCAATAGACTCCGGGCTAATGTTGTTAGGTATCGAGAAAACAGAGTTAGGTGACGTCACGCTAAAAACGACCTTTGCGACTGCGGTGCTATTTAGTCGGTGGACCACCTTTTGTCATATTCGAACTGCCCTACAACATCGTGTATCATCGAGGATTTAAATGAGGTTCACAACAGAGGGATCACCGTGGCCACATACTAGTCAAATATCATTTGAAATAGTAACTACATTGCAACATTTCGGCTCGACAAGAAGAACTTTTCCCACTGGCCTGGATTCGGACCTCGCGGCTGTCTTGTGTTGAAGTTGAACAGTCAAAGGTAAGAGTATTGTGTCGATTCATCAATAAACATTTGAATTCCTTTGTAATTTTTAAACACAAGATTTTGACATCAATAAACATTTTTATAGAGATTGAAGGCTGCTGCAGCTGATGATGATGATGAATAAAGTAAAGAGTTTTAAGTCTCAAGCCATATCAATAATGGGTACTATCTCAAAAAACATAAAGATTAATGACTTCTACCATTTGAGAACTTTTTCCACCGGGCCGGAAAACACCCCTACTACATAAATAATAAAAGTATCACATACCCCTGCGTCGCTCTTATGTAGCGCCTGAATGGACACAAGTGGATTAACTTAATTGATCATTCATCAATTAATATTTGATCAAACTTCCTTTGTTCTTTTTAACACCGGATATTGTGAGATGAAATGAGATTAGATGAGTATGAAATTTGAGTGCTTAATTATACAGAAATGCCTTATGTTATGTGAAAAAAATAGGCAAACAGGTATACGACCCACGTGGTAAGTGCTAGCCTACTCCTACACCTTTTTGAAGAGTTTCTCATATTGTATCTGAATAAGTCCTAATTTATAAAACAAAGTCGTGTTAGTTACACTTTTTATAACTCAAGAACATTCAAGAACTCAAGGACCGATTAAGATGAAATTTGGTATGGATATAGTTTAAGATATGGGCAAGATTTTTTAGACTAAATTAGTAGTTAACTTTTTTCTGTATGTATATTTGTAAATATGTATTTTTTTTATCCTTCTTATTTCCTTAAATAAAGTTTAGTCACGGATGGCAGGTGGATATTGCAAAAGAGGTCTTGTTGGAACATCGCCGTTGGACAATATTTACGTCGGGTAAATCACTCGCTATTACTTCCAAAGATGGCTGCAAACGTAACTAGATACAGTTATAAAACCATTATTATAGTTCTAAAGATAAGCAGTTAAGTCTAAAAACTCCATAGGATATTAAAGCTTCAATAAAAACATCCGAGACATAGCGACGGACGGTGGGCGGATATTGCAACGATCATCTTTATTTACACCGGCTAAATCACTCGCTAATTTACTTCTAAATACGACTGGAATTGCGTTTCCAGATACGTTTTGTTTATAAAGTTAACAACAAAGATACTGAAGTCAGATTTTTCAAGGTGCCATGGCATCTGCAACCTAAACCGATTGAATATTCGAAAGCATTAAAGCACGGTGGAACTTGAGATAATATAATTATGCTACAATCTAGTGTGATCACGCCGGGATTTCTCAACATGTAAAAACGCTTTCTGGATGGTTACCAAAAAACACGGCTATACAAGAGCATGGTTTCTTATAACCCCTCAAGTGGCGCGGCCTCTTATTGGCTATCCAAATTCATAGTCTCTATTGGATTTTACGCTACAAAAGTTCAAATACAAAAAATACAAACGCCGAGACAAAGCGACGGATGGTAGGCGGATATTGCAACAGAGGTCTCGTCGGAGCGTCGCTGTTGGACTCTATTTACGCCTCGAAGGCTAAATCACTCGCTATTACTTCTATAGATGACTGGAAGATTGCCTCCAGTTAAGGCCCATTTACAAGGTGCAAGTTTCTTGCTTATTTGAAGCAATAAATGACTTGCATGGTCTAAACGAAACGTCAGCCATATAATGCCGATTCAATCAAACTGTTTTGCAAAGAATAACTCCTACTCTCCGATAGTAATGTTTTGACATTATTATATAAGCGTTATCCTTAGAATACAAGTTTGGTAAAATCCAAGCCTAAATCATTTAGGTATCACTACATTATAATAGTATGCAACAGAAACTAACACTGTCTAAATGGGCTTTACATTATATATGGCAATTTCTTAAGAGATTCAGTTTAATGACGCGAGTTAAGTACACCTTTCGGGGACCGACATTGTTGGAGTCATAAACCTAATATTATAAGTACCACTCGTCAGAAATATCTGTGGACCTTGCTGGTATGGAACCGCCTTACAACTAAGTCTACAGATATTTCTGACGAGTTGTAGTCACTTAATAATAGGTCTTTTGTGGTATAAGTTTTCGTTGCATTTAATAATATATGTAAACGGTCAAGTGTCGTTTATCAAATATCAAACAGACATACCTTCTTATTTAAGTAGGGCAACGAAAACACACATAATAATCGATTTTCCAAAAATAATTTATTAGCTAATAGATTACTTATGGTTATTCCTCGAAGAAATTATTGTAAATAAATTATGTTAATGTACCTAACACAAAGTTCATAAGATTTAAAACTATTCTGGTGGCCGTAGTACCTATGGAAAATTGTGTAAATAATCAAACTTTTAATAAAAAAATAAAACAACTGTCCGTACTTTAAATATATTTCCAGAAAAAATATAGGGTGTGATGGAGACATAGTTAAAGAGTACAAATTAAAAAAATCTCTGTCTGTTTGTACTCGTTAATCTCCGGAAATACTGGACGGATTCGAATAAAACTTTTTTTGCCTGGGCAACATATAGAGCATTAATGATTTTGGAGAAATATAAAAATGACGCCTTAGCAAAAGTTGTTCTGCCTGATGAGCATTTTCATAAAGTCTTCGCGAACGAAGTCGCGGGCTTCAGCCAGTGTGTAATAAAATGAAGAAAAAAGACTAACTGACATTTTAGTTTGAACAAATGTAACTACTTTAAACGATTACTTTTTGTATACGCTTTTATATACACGGGTCATATATGTTGAAATCGTAATCTCTTTGACAACGCATGAACCCGCTTGTTATTTTCCCCTTTATCATGACTGTAAACCGACTTGTTTGGGGGCAAACGAGTGTTAACGACAAATACATACCATAAATTTTATTCGCCCGCCTCTTAAATCTGGTCCTATTTGGGGCTTTTGTGATATTTGAAAATGTAATATCGATATCTCGAATCAACGTACTTAAAGGTTCAACTGTTAAGATTATAAGGCAATTTTACTGTGTATGTTTTTGGTTATTATTTTATGTATAAAACAAAAAATAGCATTGAATTTTTCTTTTGAAAACCAGAAAATTGGTTTATTTTATTAATAAAGTAGTAATTAACATTTCAAACATCAGATTGGGAGCACGGTAGAGACATCTCATTATCTCTTTCGTACGCGCGAAACCTAAAAGCGACGTCAAGACGTCTCTTCGTGACGTCAAGAGAGCTGTACAAGTACGTGAATCCTTTAACTGTTACTTGACATATTCCCCTTCCATCAAATTTTAAAAACTTCTAACTTACTTATTTTTGGACACAAAAAAAAACATTTTACACAGTTACGCAATTATATTAGAACTAGTGTTACGTCACAGCCAACCAGTAGATCAATAGGATTGAAAATTCCCAGTAGTCCTACGTGTTTATTGTTCTAAAGTACAAATATATTTTTAACAAATGGCGGACTTAGTGCTAAGAGTATTTTCTCCCAGTCAACCATATATATTCAATAGATTATAACAGCTGATTTTCAATGTTGTACTAACTGCACCAGGCAATCCTGGTATCATTTTACTCTTCCTTAATGACTCAAGTGTATAAACGCATTTTGTAATGGCGACAAAATGGCATAATATTTGCGAAGTGTGAACTAAGTTATGAAGTTAGCAAGTGCCCAAACTTTGTACTTACTTTAAGTTTATCCGCACGACTCATAATCTGACTCTGAGTTTCAGATTTCTGCAAGTCCGGTACCTCTATCGTCTTTATCGGTGCTGTGGGAAAATTAATAACAATTTATAATACATCGACTTTTTAAATATACCTACATTGTACGAATTCGTACTTATGTGAATGAACCTGTGCAAGAAGAATTTCAAAACTTATGCATAATCAGCATATTTCATCGGGAGTTTCCCTATTAACAACTTAAATACCTAGGTATGTGCAGTTTCATACACTACTTTATCTAAGCTCATAAAAAGGAATTAATGGGGTATAAATAGTGCCAAAACCCAGCACGTACCAAGACGGTACCTTTTTGTGTAATGTGGTAATGCCTAAACGACGCGCTCCGAATAATTTAATTAACCCTGTTGCCTAAAAGTATAAATAAATAAGAAAGGGAAATACCAACTTTCATAATAAGTAAGTACACACTCATATATTACTGCCTCCGTGGTGTAGTGGCTAGAGCGTTCGGCTCATACCCGGAGGTCGCGGGTTCGATTCCCGGCGGGGGCAAAGACTTTGTGTTGTTGTCCTAGTTTGGTTAGGACATTGTAGGCTGATCACCTGATTGTCTGATAAGTAAGATGATCCATGCTTCGGAGGGCACGTTAAGCCGTCGGTCCCGGTCACTGTCTTTGACATTGGTCGTTACCTAAAACCATGTCAGAGGCCTTTAAGGCGGTTTAAAAACTCTGACACTAGTGTTAGTCAGTAGTCACTAACACACACATTAAGAACTCATATATTTCTTTGTTTTTACCACAGATGAGACTTAACAGGACAGAACAGGTGAACTTGTTAGAATGCGGTGTCACGGCTTTTGTACAATCCGCGGCTTTGAACTCCTAACCTATTGGAGCAAAGCTCGCAAGCGAATCCAACCAAGTATCACAAAGTTTGTCTCAGAACTTAGTTCTCGAAATACGGAGTAATGAGCTTGTTAGAGCGAGTTAAGGAGCTTTAGCATGGCACAGTCTGACTACAATACCGTCAGGTATATTTAGCGTCTCTAGAGTAAACTTAAATTAAGATGGAAAAAGGATTTATAATTTCATTTTCGGTAAAATCTTATGTACTTATTTATTAAGAGTATATTTAATGTCACAAATAAAGTACAAGTACCTGGGCGACCGAGCTTACATCTCAAACATCGAAAATACGCGTTTTCCCAAACATAAGACTTATCTAGATCGATTGTTTACCCCCGAAAATCCCCATATACCAATTTTCAGCGAAATCGTTAGAGCCGTTTTTGAGATCACAGAAATATATAAATAAATATACAAGAATTGCTCGTTTAAAGGTAAAAGATATAAGATATAAACACTGTCAAAACTATTTCGTAAGTACACAAAATTCGGTAAAATTGTAAATTAGGAATTCGTTTTATAGTTTTATTTTGTAGGAATACAAGATGAAAAGGTAAGTACTAGTTAGGTAATTAGTCAATGACCATGCTACTTGATGTAAGTATATATTTGATACTTTTATTTCGGTTGTATTTAAAATGTACCTATCAAATGAAGGCGACAAACTCATGTATGAAAAAAAAGCTATGTTTTACGTGTGTGATTTCCACCCTGGGGTTATAAAGTGTTTATTGAGCGGAATTATGTAAGAGGGTTGGGCAAATCGTGCTTATTTGAGCTTGTAAAGTAAGGGTGTTAACTTTTGCATTAGCTAAACTTTGGTTTGAGTTAAGAAATCTTGTGAGTACGCAATACTTTTAATACATATACGAATGAAAGCTTGAACCAAGATATTTTGAAAACATTTTTAGCAAAAAAAAACCAAGCTTAGGTATAATAGATGAAGTATTAAATATATTTATTGAATAAATTAGAGGATTTGTATTAAGTATTTTCTGATTGGAATTCTATAACTATCGAACCAAAGTCATTAACTCATTCCTTACTACTGCACCTCTTCTAATCTGTAATCCGTCTAAAAGATTAAGTCCTATCGAAAAATTTGACTTTGGTACATTCGAAGTTTCTTCATGGCTCCCAGCATAATAAGGGGGATAGCGAAATTATTAACACGGTTACTTTACTCAAAGCCGTTAATTTGATGTGACTAACACGAGAAATAGCCACAAACACTAATTACTTAGTAGCTGATTGGGTTGTCTGCTAGCGGTCTTAATTTGTGGCAAGTAATTAAGGCAAAGCAAATGGACACATCTTATTACTTACTGTTTACCAGTTGCACACTCGGGTGGGATTTTTTATTTGACGTTGGCATTACAATAATTTTACTCAATCATTTATTTGACAGCATGAAAAATTGCTACCAAAACTACTTACAGTTGTCTGCTGGCGGTCTTAATTTGTAGCAAGTAATAATGCAAAGCAAATGGATACATCTCGTTACTTACTGTTTACCGGTTGCACATTCAGGGTGGATTTTTTATTTGGCGTTGGCGTTACAATAATTTTACTCGGTCATTTATTTGACAGCATGAAAAATTGCTACCAAAACTACTTACAGTTGTCTGTTGGCGGTCTTAATTTGTAGCAAGTAATAATGCAAAGCAAATGGATACATCTCGTTACTTACTGTTTACCGGTTGCACATTCAGGGTGGATTTTTTATTTGGCGTTGGCGTTACTATAATTTACTTAAAGTCATTTTTTTTAATAACAAGAGAAATAGGGATGTGGACTAAAACATTTTATGTTTCTATTTAGATAGATAAAAATATGGGTCATTTTATTTTGGATAATCTAGTTGACGGACTAAATAAAATAATATTTTTTTGACCCAGTCCATATCCCTTTTGCCACAAACATTAATTATTTAGTAGCTGATTGGGTTGTCTGCTAGCGGTCTCAATTTGTGGTGAGTAATTAATGCATAGCAAATGAACACATCTTGTTACTTACTGTTTACCGGTTGCACACTCGGGTGGATTTTTTATTTGGCGTTGGCGTTACTTTAATTTACTCAAAGTCATTTTTTTTAATAACAAGAGAAATAGGGATGTGGACTAAAACATTTTATGTTTCTATTTAGATAGATAAAAATATGGGTCATTTTATTTTGGATAATCTAGTTGACGGACTAAATAAAATAATATATTTTTGACCCAGTCCATATCCCTTTTGCCACAAACATTAATTACTTAGTAGCTGATTGGGTTGTCTGCTAGCGGTCTCAATTTGTGGTGAGTAATTAATGCAAAGCAAATGGACACATCTTGTTACTTACTGTTTACCGGTTGCACACTCGGGTGGATTTTTTATTTAGCGTTAGCGTTACAATAATTTTACTCAATCATTTATTTGACAGCATGAAAAATTGCTACCAAAACTACTTACAGTTGTCTGCTGGCGGTCTTAATTTGTAGCAAGTAATTAATGCAAAGCAAATGGACACATCTTGTTACTTACTGTTTACCGGTTGCACACTCGGGTGGATTTTTTATTTAGCGTTAGCGTTACAATAATTTTACTCAGTCATTTATTTGACAGCATGAAAAATTGCTACCAAAACTACTTACAGTTGTCTGCTGGCGGTCTTAATTTGTAGCAAGTAATTAATGCAAAGCAAATGGACACATCTTGTTACTTACTGTTTACCGGTTGCACACTCGGGTGGATTTTTTATTTAGCGTTAGCGTTACAATAATTTTACTCAGTCATTTATTTGACAGCATGAAAAATTGCTACCAAAACTACTTACAGTTGTCTGCTGGCGGTCTTAATTTGTAGCAAGTAATTAATGCAAAGCAAATGGACACATCTTGTTACTTACTGTTTACCAGTTGCACACTCGGGTGGATTTTTTATTTAGCGTTGGCGTTACAATAATTTTACTCAGTCATTTATTTGACAGCATGAAAAATTGCTACCAAAACTACTTACAGTTGTCTGTTGGCGGTCTTAATTTGTAGCAAGTAATAATGCAAAGCAAATGGATACATCTCGTTACTTACTGTTTACCGGTTGCACATTCAGGGTGGATTTTTTATTTGGCGTTGGCGTTACTATAATTTACTTAAAGTCATTTTTTTTAATAACAAGAGAAATAGGGATGTGGACTAAAACATTTTATGTTTCTATTTAGATAGATAAAAATATGGGTCATTTTATTTTGGATAATCTAGTTGACGGACTAAATAAAATAATATTTTTTTGACCCAGTCCATATCCCTTTTGCCACAAACATTAATTATTTAGAAGCTGATTGGGTTGTCTGCTAGCGGTCTCAATTTGTGGTGAGTAATTAATGCATAGCAAATGAACACATCTTGTTACTTACTGTTTACCGGTTGCACACTCTGGTTGGATTTTTTATTTGGTGTTGGCGTCTCCAAGTGCATTATCGATTCCTGCTTGGATTCTGGAAAATTAACCGTAATAGAAAAACACGATAGACTACCTAATACAAAAATATTATAAATATTGAAAATATCGACATAGGTGGGATGTTATAGTCAGCTTTGAACTCATATACTCAAATAATAAAAATAGTTGTGTAACTTATAAAATATGAAAAAATGCGTTCAATCATGTGGGGCTTATAATAATATGTTATTTTTATCTACTGGCTCCATGTTATGTATTTAGTAGACAAAAATATATAAATACAAATATATAGGGACAAATTGCTCTGCTAGCCCCAAAGTTCAAGACTTGTGTTATGGTATGCTAACTCAACGATAGCAAATACATATGTAGATAAACATCAAAGACCCAGGTAAATTTGAAAAAAGCGATTTTCCAATTTACCCTAACCGGGAATCGAACCCGGAACCTCTAGGTGACGTACTAGCATGGTGACAACTACGCAATGAAGGTTGAAAAAATAACTATGTACCTAGTTATTTATAAAACGTGAATGTTAAGCTAGCTACAAAATAAATAAAATTGATAAGTTCTTTACTTTAGTTTAAGCGTGAAAAGTCTACAAATAAATACGAAATACCTTTCGGCGTAAACGTTTTAGGCGTGTTCCGTTCTGGTGGCATGCGATTTTGGTAATCGCCGCCGAAAGCCGCGTTAGCCTGGATAGTGCCCCGCTCTCTTTGCATCTGCTGACCTAATGAGATAATGTTTAGGAAATTACGGTTGGGGCTTGGCGTAGTGCTGTGTAATGTTTTCGTTATTTTCGCTTGAGAATTATCATCATTATTACAGGTCTTTATAGTCTCCACTGCACGACCCTCTCTGTACTACTAGAGTCATACTTGGCTAGCCAGAGGACTTGGCCTACACTCTCCACGCTAGTTAGACGGGTTGGAGTGGTCTCATGATGTTTATAAGCTTTGTTTAGCTTGTATTTCCTAAGTCGCCTTCTACGACATCCATGGGAAGACTTCGAGTGGTCCTATTCTACTCTGCCGGAAATCACGCGGCGGTTGGGACTAATAAAATGCAGTAATGAATGACTGAAACCCGCGTTATAATGATTGTCACAATATAAATGTTGTGTAACAGGCAGATATATACGAAATTCGTAGCAGTCGCCTTGTGGCATGAATTACTCATCAATGCGCTACGAATTTACTTTAGCAACAGAAGCTGCTACGAAATTCGTAGCTCCCGTCTCGTAGTCAGCCTACGATAGCGTAGCGGATGCAACTAAACTCGTAGCAGTCCTCTTCGTAGGCGTACAAACGCTTTTCTTCGGCGGCAGCGGCTACTGGTACTAAATTCGTAGTAGTAATTTTATTGTGTACACTTTTTGATACGATGTACTAAATTGGTATAAAAGCCTACACATGCTACGATTTTGTGTGATAGCTGCTACGAAATTCTTAGCACACTCTCAGTGTGTCGCGAGCCCATGCGTTGTACGGGCCTGTAGTCACATTCGCACTGATGAAGACCTCCGGATGAGGTCGAATCGTTAGTTTTATTAAAAAAAAACTACCTATCAGGTTATAATAATACCTACTCGTACCCCACAAGCAAGTAAGCTGCAAACTTTTGTTTTACCCTACTTAATGTCATCCTCTCCCCTGGTTTAGGGATTGACTGGAATCCTTTAAAGGGATAAGTCCACATTTTTATTGCTTTTTGTTGTGTCTTATTTACAACAAAGAATTTTACACACATACATACATACATACTTTTAGTAATAATAGCAGGCAACTCGCAATTATCTTATTTCTAAGCGAGAGTTAATGAACACAATGCACTATGACCTCATAACGTAGCCTCCTAATGGAGATAATGACGCTGCTGTATTATAATGAGTTCCTTATGTTCTAATTGTTTCTTACAATTACTGCATGCGAGGGGAACCTTTGTTAAATTTCCTGACAGGATGAATGACATATGGTTAGTATTATTCGTCCAAATCAAGTTGTCATTTTTACGAAAAAGGAAACGGGAATGGGAAAGGGAACGGAACGAGGATGGGGCCAGGAACGGGATAAGAACGGGGACGGGTACGGGAACGGGAACGGGAATGGGAACGGAAAACGCGAATGATGCGGTAAAAGATTAATGCGAAGAACGATGCGAGTTAAGTATTCAAACATTTTAACATAATAATTTGTATAACATAAATGTGTTTCACAATAAAAGGCTAAATAAATTTTCTGAGGTTAGTATATTTTGATGTACTTTATGCTTTTTTTTTGTAATAGCTCAAACAAGTTTATCTAATCACATGTCTTTAAATTTTTATTTCGTCTTAATAAATGCAGTTACCCTGTAAACTAGGTACATATCGGTGCGGATCTGAATGAAAAGTGTGTACTTACCGGTAGCAATGAATTTTGCGTTAGAATCGGCGTAAGCTGCCAAATACCGGGGATCAATTCCAGATACCACCGGCCCTTGACCCGGGGGAAGCTGTAATAAAGATAAATCTGCATCTCGAAAAAGTCGAATGCCATTTATAATCAAATACGTATACATATTTAGACTGACGCAGATTCGAATATAGTGACTGGAGCAAAGTAAAGCTAGGCAAAAAATATATAATGTTTGTGCCACTTTTTTCCGACAAGTTTCAACATTTGGAGTTTTTAAGGGGGCTTCAATTATTGTTACTACGGTCCGAGTGTTCCACGACACTCAGTTTTTTTTTTTTACTACTCCTTTCCCACGGGCGTCGTAAGAGGCGAATTGGGTATTTTTGGAATATACCTAATCAGATAAACGTATAAACGTAAACGTAACAGAGCGCGTCCTCTGTGCAATGGCATATGTATGTATGTATTCCATGCTGGTCTGGAAGAAAAGAAAAAACTTAGAATGTACCAACTGCTTCTATTCCCGCGCAGATCGCAGAAGCCGATCTGGGGACTGGACGAAAATGCTAATCATTTTAATAGGTAGGCGATGCGGCTAACAACCCATCACTATTTGGATTTCTTCACCATCACACTCTCTCCGTCACAACTGCCTCCGTGGTGTAGTGGTTAGAGCGTTCGGCTCATACCCGGAGGTCGCGGGTTCGATTCCCGGCGGGGGCAACGACATTGTGTTGTTGTCTCAGTTTGGTTAGGACATTGCAGGCTGATCACCTGATTGTCTGATAAGAGGATCCGTGCTTCGGAGGGCACGTTAAGCGGTCGATCCCGGTCACTGTCTTTGACATTGGTCGTTACCTAAAACCATGTCAGAGGCTTTTAAGGCGGTTTAAAAACTCTGACACTGGTGTTAGAAACTAACACACACGATAAGAAGAAGACCATCACACTAAAAGTGGCCATGAACTCTGTCTGCTTAGGGCCGCAAAACCCAAAGTGCTCTGTATGCCCGTTAGTGATAAAGACGTGATAGTATGTGTATACCATCTACTGCGATCAACAACCCATCTGCTTAGTAAGTTGATTACGGGCAAATCATCTTATTTCTAGGATCGGCTAAAGAAAACTAGGAAAGTAGAAAGTAAGTAGTTGTTTTGAATCAAAAATACTTACACAGAGAGGCACATAGCTGGGACTCATTGGAACAGTGCTATAGTCCTGCTTATTATTAGGAAATGTGTATTGCACGAAATCTTGATTATTAGGAGCTGAAGAATAGGGCATGTACACAGTGTGTGTGAAATTACGATTTCTTTGAAGTGGTCTCTCCAGAAATATTTCATCATCGGTACTGAAAAGTAATGTAGATTTCGATAAGTATATTAGAACACAAACAAAACTCTAGCGCTAGGTAAGTACCTATGTTAATAAGTTTCGTTAATGTACTGTTTACTTGCCTATCATTATGTCCTCCTGCAATGGCAACCATTTGATTTGTATTTTGCATGCCTTGTGGATAATCTAAACAAAAAAAAATGTTTATCCTAATTTACTTGCATATTAATAAAACCAGTACTTACGTAATAAGTAAGTGCTTATTGTATGGTTTTATTACAGTCACTAGCTAGACTTACCTGGCATTCTAGGCTCTCTAATAATATACCTCTCCATTAATGAAACCTTTACCCTAAAAAATTATCGATATATTACAGATACTTTTTAAATACCTGAATGTACATATAGGTATCTATTTATTTATATCATAAAAATATTTGCTTAGCGCATATAAACAGAGAAAGAAAGTAGACGAATGGCGGGAAAATTGCGCGGGGAAAATAGATTTAAATTCAATTACTTTTTTTTGCGGCCCCCGCCTTCCAATATTTTGGCTTGATTCATAGACAAAATATTACAAGGACAAACAAGTACAAACATTCTCAAAACAAGATTCTTGCTTTTACCGTAACAAACTTTTAAAAATAATGATGAGTTGCCAGAAAATCTCTCTTGTTACTATGTAGTAGAAATCTAATATTTTAATTTTGGAAAAATATTTTTCACTATATTTTTGCTGATCCATTATTTTGACGTGACAACGTCTTATAAATTGGTTTGCCGGGTGACACTTCAAGAAACTGCGTTACGCTCCGCTCACGTTATGCGCTCACAATGAGAGCGAGTGAGAGGCACGCGTCCCTTCCACTCGGGCATGGTTAGCCCGCCTAAGAGCGAGAGAGACAGACATAAAAAGTCGTTGTCACGTAAAACTTTCGCCCGTATACCGACTTTACAGGCAACCAATTTTTTTTTGTCTAACTCTTTATTTGGGATCTGATCTCCTCATACAACTGCATTTGTGAACTCTGCTCAAGGTTGTCTATGTTTTTTTTTTTTTTGTGATTCATATAGGTAATTTTATTTTATAAAAACTAAGACATTTCCCGGGTAGGTTTACATACTAGCCTTTTTGAAAACGGAGTAGGCTACTTATAATAAATGTCCAATTGAGGACACCTATATTCCATTTGGATAAGTATTTAAATAAATGTAAACAATCTTGACATGTCTTTTTATTGAAATATACACTTTATAAATCAATACCTTTGCAAATTACAAAGTATAAAGTGTATATTTCAATAAAACACATGTCGAGATTGTTTACATTTATTTAAGGCCGGGTGGTAGTTGAAAACTCGTTTTTAGGCCCCTTTTTTAGGGTTCCGTAGTAAACAAGGAACCCTTATAGTTTCGCCATGTCTGTCTGTCTGTCTGTTTGTCTGTCCGCGGTCCTACTAAGAAACTATAAGTACTAGAAAGCTATTATTTCGCATAGATATGTATATCAATCATGGCAAAAAAGTCGTAAAATAAAATATGGAAAAAAAATTTTTTTTAGGTTTGCTGCCATACAAGTAAAGAGGAAGTCAATATTTTTTTTCTCTACAAACATATTGTGTGGGGTATCGTTGAATAGGTTTTTTAAAAATATTGTGAGCTTGGGAACACCATTTTTCGATTTAGGGATCCGTGTCTGAAATATTTAGGTTTCAAGTAATTGTTTTGTTAAAGTCACGTATCCCCCCATCTATCTGCTAAACGGTTATATATGGACACGTGAAAAAAATCACAGCTATATTATATATAATTTAGTTTAAAGGAAAACTATAAGAGCTAAGTAGGATTAACAAATTAAAAAGTTATAGATGATCAACTTATAAAATGTACTCGAAAAGGAAAATTTCATACATTAAATTAAATTTTAACTTTTTAGTGGTATAAACTCAAAGTTGGCATTTAC
Organism: Acrobasis consociella; assembly: GCA_963555685.1. Taxonomy (NCBI): domain Eukaryota; kingdom Metazoa; phylum Arthropoda; class Insecta; order Lepidoptera; family Pyralidae; genus Acrobasis; species Acrobasis consociella. Next base: position 6,859,807 of record OY743118.1, read on the forward strand.
AACTACGGAACCCTACACTGCGCGTGGCCCGACACGCACTTGGCCAATTATTAACTCTTGTATCTAACGCCTCGCAATATATACCAAAAGAAGAAAATCGTAATCAACGGAGAAGTTCATCATTTAGCTACTGAATCGAGCAGATTTTACTTATAATCAAGGAAGAAAGCAAAAACAAATTAAATAAAATACGCCAAAATTCTGAACTTGCAACTCTGTTTTTTCAATATTTTACTAGACTAGCTAAACTAAAGCTAGAGTCGTACATCGTGTAAATTGAGTTTGTGTATTCAAGTTGCACCTCGCCTTAAATACCTAACCAAATGGAGTATACTTACAATGACATACCTAAGTACTTACAACAAATGTCAAAATTTATGCAAAAATAGAGATGTTTAAGTACGTTACGTTGATAAGAAAAGGCTTATAATTAATTACTCAGCAGTGGGCGAAAAAAGGGCTAAGATGATGATGATGAAGAATAAAACTAAAATTAAACCATACTAATAAGAAAGTAATTTTAAACAGAATAAAACTATTTTATAAAACCATATTGATAAATAAGCAAGTACCTATATTTCAAAACTTGTCAAATTTAAAATTTGCATTCATGTTACATTCAATAAATTAATATAGAAAGAATATTTTAACTCAAAACTAGTAACTAAACTGAATTTAACTAGGTATTTGAAAAAGAGGGTCAAATATAAAAGTACCCCAGGAGGCTAGCAGCCGTTTGGCCAAAATGCGCGCCAGCTCTTGGATCTCCTGAACTGCGTCGTCCGTATCTAAAGGTTTCCATGGCAAAAGGCGCAAACATTTACGGTTCTTCCAAACATTAACCCTTGAACCACAACATGTTATTTTGCTTCACAAAATACAACATGGGTTACCGGCGACCCCAAATAAAAAAACCGTTTTTCTAGAAACCTATAATCTTTGAATGACTTTAACAAACAAAATACTTATCTTTGCATATTTAAGGAACTTTTAATATCATAAAAAATGAGAATAACACAATTTTTTAAACACACTGGGAACAAATCGGTACCCTGTGCTGTGCACGTAGGTTTCTGGAACACTTCACACAATGCTCTCTGCCCTTCCTATCTTTAGACCTAGGACATAAATAACAGCGACCTCTTGAAGTATGATGGCTAGGCGGGACATGGACGGCATTACTTTCTTCTTCCCCCAAAATATTAAGCATTATAACTCTTAAACATTTGAGGTAAAGTTTTTACAGTATCCAACGAGGTTTTATAAATGGATGGACTAGTTGACAGCTCAAATTTTTCAGAAATGTTCGTTGTTTGAGTTTTTAATTATTTAGGGGAGCCTTAAATATGACATATGAGTTTATACCTCCAGCATCCGCCATACCATTAAAAAATCTCATCGGCCATCTTCGAGTTTTCCGAGTACTGGTCTTAGAATAACTCAACTAGCCAAATGTGTCAATTATAAGTCCGAATAATTGAGTAAGCTACCATCTTATTGTTCCAAAATGTCCTCTATTTCGTCATTTCTTTGTTGAAGTGATGTTGACGCCATATTGTTTACACTACTTGGTAAAAAAACAGAAAACGAAATGACGATCGGTCAAAAAAATAGTGGCACTAATCACAACACGGGTTGCGGGTAACCCCAATAGGTGATAACTCAAAAACGAATGAACGTGTGCACTTCGTTAAGCGGCACGGGCTACTGATAGCTAAAAACGGAAGGTACTGAGATGCACAAGTTTATATGTCTACCTCTCGCAAAAATAATTTAAAAAATCAAGACGTGGGGTCACCCACGACCCGATGTTGTGGTTCTAGGGTTAAAAATGCGCTGCACCCGCTTTGCGAGCTTTGGTTGCTCTCACGCACGCACGCATATTTGGGATGGGGCAGCAACCCAGTGGCCGGTCCACACATCTAGCCCAAGCACGAGCGATCACGGAATGAGCGTCAGGCCACTGTCGGGCCTCTTGCCACCACCAATTAACAAATCGAATTACCTACAATTTTTATGTTGTAGTGTAGTCAGGATTTTTTTTTTTCATTTTATTTTTTCCTAATCATCATGTACCTTTCTTCATGATATGGTATGGTAACACCGGATCTTGAGTTTTTAATCTGTGGTCGGAGCGACAATGACAACTGACAATGACAGTTTAGACTTTGACAGATTGACTCATTCTGATGTTTTTGGTGATGTCGATGAAGTTGATTGTTTTATTTACAAAAATTTAAGAAAAAGTACAAAATTTCGCGATTTTTTGCAATTTTATATCTGAATTTAATACTGTGAGCATCATGGAACTTCAGGACACCTACTACAACAAATCTGAATACGTAGAAACCGTATGTAACTATCTGTTTTCACGAAACTTTTTCTACATTTTAGTTTTATTTATAATAATTATTATTGTTATTATAATCTTTTAACAGGCTTCTGGAAACAAAGTTAGCCGACAAACTGTGTTATGCGGATCCCAAAACATAATATTACATGGAAAAGTTATAGTTCAAAGCGATGCTATTATAAGAGGTGACTTGGCTAACGTGAAGACTGGTAGATTTTGTATTATCAGCAAAGGATCAGTTATCAGACCGCCTTTTAAGAAATTCAGCAAAGGGTAAGTTATCATCCTACAAGTAAGTTGTTAGAGCTATGTCATCATCATTCTCCTCGCCACTTCCCTAGTTAGGGCTATGTATGCCTACCCATGGTGCCTAACAATTAGTGAAAGTGCTCACAAGTTTCTCTTAATCATCTTTTATATTTAAATCTAGAGTGCAGCTTATAGATATAATGAATAACAACATGCATCCAGGCTATGACATCAAATGACATTAACACTATTTTAGTTACATTTTTATATTATTACTTTATCACTAGTTCAGTCATCGGAACTGGATAACTGAACAAGTAGGAACAAAGGGAAAAATAAATCATACTAGTTCAGTCGATTCAATTCAACTTATTCAAGAAAAAGAAACTCACTAGTTCTGTCAACTGAACTGGACAACTGAACTAGTGGGAACCAAGGGTCTAGATGTACACTGTTAGATACTATACTACCTCCCGGGCGTAGTGGTCATCATGCCAGGCTGTCACACTGAAGGTCTTGGGTTCGATCCCCAGTCAAGTCGAGATGGAAAAATGATCTTTTTCAGATTGACCTAGATCTGGGATGTTTATGTATTTAATGTATTTGTTATAAAATATAGCGTTGTTGAGATTATAGAACTTACTTTGGGGCTGGCTAAATCTGTGTGATTTGTCTGTATTTTTTTTCTTACACTAACGGTCTTTTTTTATTAAAACTAACGTGAGATGCAATCATTCTTAAATTCAGTAAACAGGTTACTCACGTATAGAGTCAGCTACTGCCAACATGTTTCTACCTCATCCGGAGGTCTTTATCAGGGCGAATGTGACGAGAGGCCCGTACTAACGGTGTTCTTATGAAAAAAGTGCCCCTAGCCCCTGACAATTAATTTCTAGTACAATTTTGTTGTCAATATACAACTGTGGTGCTGGGACAATGTTATAGCTGCAACTGTATACATTCAACTGCAGCACTATGGGTTAAGCTATGTCAAATTCCTTTCGGCAGCTTGAAAAATCTGTCACCAGTGTTGACTACTTACACATGTGAAAAATAGACAACTTTGAGAAACATAATTTTTTGTTTTTTTTTTAATCTAAATAAATATATTTGTTTCAGTGTTGCATTCTTCCCTCTTCAGATGGGCGACCATGTTTTTGTTGGAGAAAACACAGTAGTCAATGCTGCTGTTGTTGGGTCCTATGTGTACATTGGAAAGAATGTAGTTATAGTAAGTATTTCAATAGCTCAGTACTACTCACTTACTCTTATTAATTACTACTTTTAAACTAAAGCATTGCATCATTAGCAAATTAATGCAATAGCACACAACGTCAGCCAAAATAAATAAAAATGTTTCTTATGAAAGGTAATTTGTATCTTATTAGCATGAGTTAACGGGTTACTCACGTCCGCTAGTAGTCGACATATTTCGACCTCATCCAGAGGTCTTCAACAAAGCGAATGTGTCTAGAAGACGAACACGAAGATGTCTCGCGAGTCTCGCGCCATACTGTTGTTAGCGGTAAGTCGCGCGGACGGCGCGGCGCGAGCGGTCGCTCCTTGCGCCCGCAGTCGCCTGCGTCGAAAGTTTGTGTCTTACGTAGCATGGTATAATAAAACAAGGTATTCTCTTCCCAAAATGGAACTTGACGACGTCACGATAAGTGTTGCCACTGATTGTTTTTCACTAAATTTAAGGACTTTCTCAGTTGGTTCAGGAATATTAAATAAAATATTAAGTAACTTAGCTATTTAGTATCTCGCGTGATTCATCAATTCAATATTTTATAAATTGATATAATGGATTATTAATTCGAAATTGGTATATAAAGTTCAAAAATGCATTACGCTCGGGTAATTCAATTTCACACAGTGGCAATGGCAACACATCAAACTGATGACGATCAAGTTCCACCTACGTCATCAGCTGTCACGGGAAAATAATAGGTACCTTGTTTTATTATATCATGTTACGTAGTTTTAATCAGGCAAAAAGGTTCTCGAATGGCGACCACGTACAGGCAAGCGAAGCCTAGGACACCCACCCACAAGGTGGTCTGACGACCTGACCAAGGTCGCCGGAAGGCGCTGGATGCAAGCCGCTATAGATCGGTCATTTTAGAAATCTTTGGGATAGGCCTATGTCCAGCAGTAAACGTTATGCAGCTGAAATGATGATGATGATGTAGTTTTAATAAAAAAGTCTGTATCTTATCAATAGGTGTTGAGGCTAACAACTCATCTGACTCCTATTTCCACCTTCATGCCCACAATCACGCTAACTATCGCGATGCCTCTAGGCCCTAGGCTCAAAAGGTATGAAATCGTGATAGTGTTACATCTTGATATTTTCTCAGTATGTATATTTACTTTTCCATTTCAGGGTAGAAGATGTGTCCTGAAAGACTGCTGTATGATTGAAGACAACTCAGTCTTGCCCGCAGAGACTGTCGTCCCATCCTTCGCACGGTACTCCGGCAGCCCAGCGCGGCTGATTACAACATTACCTGAAGCCATGCCCGACCTTATGACCGAGTTTACCAAGAGCTACTACCAGCACTTTCTACCCACTACTGTAAATTAATGTACCTAAGTTTTGTGAATTTTTAAGTTACTATTTGTTTGCTTGTTTGCAATAAGCAACACGCACTTTTCAAAGTCTCTTGAACTTGGCCATCTGTGTCATCAATGCCTATTGAATTCAGGTGTAATTCCAGCAGAAAACCAGTAGCTATAAGCTATATAATTTACCCTAAGAGCGTGCAAATAAATAAAATGGCAACATTTTTATGATTTTTGTATGAAGATATAAAGTGTCGCCATTATAAATATAACCAAACTGTAAACTAAATATTGTTTGCACTAAGAGAATATTATTTCATCACTGCTTGTATATAATATAATAGTAAACATATTTAATATTTAACAATTTTGGGTGTTTTGTTTTATTAATCCCTACCTACACATAATCCCTACCTATATTTCAAATATTTGATTTGCCAGACAAATCAAAAACCCCTGACTAGAGATGTGCCGAGCGGCAAATTCCCCGTTGCCGGCAATATTCCCAATCTTGCCATTGCCGGCAAATTTCCATTTTGCCGGGAACATTGGCAATATTGCCGATCCACTTAAAGCTATAAGCTATATAATTTACCCTAAGAGCATGCAAATAAATAAAATGGCAACATTTTTATGATTTTTGTATGAAGATATAAAGTGTTGCCATTATAAATATAACCAAACTGTAAACTAAATATTGTTTGCACTAAGAGAATATTATTTCATCACTGCTTGTATATAATATAATAGTAAACATATTTAATATTTTACAATTTTGGGTGTTTTGTTTTATTAATCCCTACCTACACATAATCCCTACCTATATTTCAAATATTTGATTTGCCAGACAAATCAAAAAACCCCTGACTTCCAAGCGTTGACCCCCAATAACTTTTAAACGGCTGAACCGATTTTCATCAAACAGCTAAGAACCAAGAAAATTAGCTGACGTTAAAAATACCTTATTTGAGAGCTACAATGCCACCGACATAGACATTCGCGTAAAAATGTAATAACACCACTTTTTTGATGAAAAAAAATTTACAATTTTTTTTATGAAACTACCTAATTGACGACGAAACGAACATGCAAAGTTTAACTAATCTACCTTTATACATGCAAGCATAGAGTTAGGGTAGTTGTACCTCATGCAAGCATGCCAATATCCAATGGATATCATCAACATCCAAGCAACCAATCCAAAAAATAATATTACCCTGGAAAGGATAAATACTTTAAAAAGCGTTGGACATTAAAATAAGCGGCCAAGTGCGAGTCGGACTCGCCCATGAAGGGTTCCGTAGTAGCAACTAACATAAATAAAAATCTTGTAGTATGTTTTTAGGGTTCCGTACCCAAAGGGTAAAAACGGGACCCTATTACTAAGACTTCGCTGTCTGTCCGTCTGTCCTTCTGTCTGTCACCAGGCTATATCTCAAGAACCACGATAGCTAGACAGTTGAAATTTTCACATATTATGTATTTCTGTTGCCGCTATGACAACAAATACTAAAAACAAAATCTCGCATACAACAAACGCGATTTTTTAAAGATAACGGAACCCTTATTGCGCGAATCCGAATCGCACTTGGCCGAAGGTAAATTGCCGTTTATGATTTATGACGTATTAAAAAAAAACTACTTACTAGATCTCGTTCAAACCAATTTTCGCTGATAGTTTGCATGGTAATGAATATCGTATATTTTTTTTAGTTTTATTATTCTCTTATATTAGAAGTTACGGGGGGGGGGGGGGGGGGGACACACTTATTTTCCACTTTGGAAGAGTCTCTCGTGCGATTCGGTTTAGAAAAAAATGATATTAGAAACCTCAATATCATTTTTGAAGACCTATCCATAGATACCCCACACGTATATGTTTGATCAAAAATAAATTTTTGAGTTTAAGTTCTAAGTATGGGGAACCCCCAACATTTTTTGTTATTTTATTTTTATTTTTGTGTCAAAACCTTAATGCCGTTTACATAATAAATAAATAAATATATAGGGACATAATAATAATACATCTACTTACCAAGTTTCAACAGTACCTATATAGGTCTTATAGTTTCGGAAAAAAGTGGCTGTGACATACGGACGGACAGACAGTCAGTCATGACGAATCCATAAGGGTTCCGTTTTTGCCATTTGGCTACGGAACCCCATAAACGTACCATTCTCCGAGGCGCGCCGACTCCTAGGTCGAGCGAGCACTCCGACGACTAGCGGCGGGGCGGCAACCTTTTCGAGTTTGTCAAGCGTTATATTTATGGAGATAAAGTTTAAAATCATTAAGACACTGAAACTTCTCGCCGCATGCCATTTCAGACATATTTTTGATTTTTTTGGCTGTACACAGCTAGATTTCTATGCCTAAGTTACACGAGTGTAAAATTCCATGGTGTAAAAATTATGCTATGTCTGCCTGCTCAAAAATGACATTTTTGAAACGCAGGCAGGAGTCACATATATGAATGGGATTTCCATACAAAAAATCGGTCATTTAGTGACTCCACGTTTCTAAAATGGCACCTCAAAACTTTTGATTGGCGGGACAGTTTGACAGTTGTCAAATTTCATTTTAACGCACCAATAACGCCCCATCTAGCAGAGTAGACGTCATGCAGCTGGCTGTCTGTCACAAACACAAAACGCTAACTTCATGTAGAGAGAGGACAATTGAACTACCAGCTGCAGTCTTTGCGTTTTTGTTTACAAAAAGTCGTAAATTAATTAACTATCATATAAAACCCTTGTTTTTGTTAACCAGCATTAAACTTGTCCCAATTGTTGGTATGAGTACATTTAACTAATTTACTCCCACAATGGAATATCACTACCAGGACCTTTGTATGCCAACAGATCACCTTCTGCCTGGTACGTAAACAATTTGTCTTGAAATCGTTTTCTTTTCATAATACTCTAGTATAATACCGCGGTTAAGCGGCATTTTATTTCAACGCGTGTATAAATATCATTGTAAGACATCGATATTTCATTTTTGTTTGCTTTGACGCCGGTTCAGCGAATTTGAGGCTGAAATGGCAGACGTGAAAGTTGACACGACTTTCCATGTCTTTGTATTGACCTCTTGAGAAATTTGTCTTCGTAATCAACTATTTTTTACATGAAATACCTTACATCTTAAAATAGAACAAGTTATAACTAAGTACATACTTAGATTTGTTTCATTTATATTAAGTACTAATTAACTAGTTATGTATGACTTACCCAACTACTTGATGCATATTTATAATCATAGGGATATTTATTTATTTAATTAATAATTACATTGCATTGCACTATTATATTCCTCTCCCTTAGCTTAACACATGTACAAAGAAGTTGAAATTCTAATTAATATTCACAGAAAATTAAGAGGTATTATATGTATGAAGTTGATCTACAATTTTATTTCATATTTTATTTATATGAGTGTAATTTTTCAAAACTTAAAACCCACTTTACCCTCAAACTACACAACTGATTTTAATAAAATTTCTATAGGACCACCTTGCAAGTATATCCTTTCAAACAAAAAAAGAATTTTCCAAATCGGTCTAGGTGTCTTTGAATAATCTGTGAACTTACACAAATAAATATCACGACGAATTGATAACCTCCCCCTTTTTATAAGTTGTTTAAGAATGAACATAAACATAAGATTTGTATGTAAAATAGGTTTAAAGATCTTTTTAATAAAAATAATATTTATGATATAATATATTTTTTTATGTATATTTTTTTATCTCATAAAGAATACAGTTATTCACTTATAATGAGTCTAATTAAATAAAAATATGTCAAAGCTAATTTAATGCATAAAACCTGGGTAGTTTTGCAAAAGTTAAAATCTTCTTACAATATTTTCCTTCAATATATTTTTTCAGCCTTGTTTTAAACAAAGTCAAAGTTTTAGAGTCTTTTAGGTAAATCATTTGGTAATGTCAAGTAAAATTACTAAATAAATATTATTAAAAATATAATGTCAATATTTATAGATCCTTATGCAGCTGAGTACACTCCGCAATACTTGCTACCAACTCATAATGCCGAATATGAGGTACGCAGCAGCGTATTGGTGGATGGAGGGGACAGGTTCGGTGTGTCGGCTGTGCAGTTTGACAAATTTGAAGAGTTGATATGGATGGGGAACCAGGGAGTTAGTATATTGTTATTCTGTTTCCACATATTCATAAAAAGTAACTAATATTTGCTAAACATTGGATATAGTTTGTCCTGTTCTATAAATGTTAGTGGAAGAGATTCCTTAAAGGAATAAGTCCGCCTTTGTATTGTTTTATTTTGTATTTTTGTTGTGTCTTTATCATACAATAAAGAATTGTCATGCATGTCAAATATTAAAAAGAGAAATAGGGATAGCACTAATTCAAACTTAAAATTAAACTATCAAATATTTGTTATTTTGTTATGAAATGAGGGAAATTATTAATTAAACTACTTATTAATTTGCTCCTTACACAATTATCATCATTCTCAATTGCAAATGCAGGCTGCTTGCCATGCATACTTGAACAAATACATACATGCATATAAGTTGTTCATACGTAGACACTTCATACTTATTTATTTCATGCACATAAAAATATAGAGCTAGCATTAAGGATATTTGTAATGCAAAAAATTACTTTATTAATTCATATAAAAGAAAAAAAAAATTGGGTCTAAAAATAGTAAAGAAAAAAAGAAAAGGAAAGTGCTAGATGCAGGCCACTCTTGATCGGTCATTTTGGAAAGCTTTGGGTGAGGCCTATGTCAAGCAGTGGACGTTATGCGGCTGAAATGATGATGATATTTTTTAAAAGTTAGTCCTAAGCCGAAACTTTCTTTTAATTTACTCAAAAAATCCTCAAAGAAACTATTTCTTTACAGGGTCATGTGACATCTTACTATGGCCCAAATATGCAAAAATATACTTCATTTCAAGTTCATGAATCTGAGGAGGTGAGGGACATTATGACCGTTGAACAGGGCATATATGCATTAACCAAAACTACATTGCGGCACCAAATTCGGAGAGGCATTCCAAAGCACACATTCAGGTAAAAGTTAACTGTTTGAAGTCAGGTCTGTTCTATAGTATTATGTAGGTAAATATAGTACCCATAGATTTAAGATAAAAAAAATCTATGTCTATATAATTATACCTATGTGTGACAAAAGTTTTTTTGACTCATATTGATAACTTGTTGACTAAGTTAGTAAAGTAATAAATTTTATACCCAGTCTACATTCCTATTTACAAGCTTTTATTTAGTTTCACCTGTCCCGTTGTCTGTCTGTCTGTAATCAAATATTGCAAGTTAAATTTGGCCCATTTCCCGGTTTCCGATTGAGCTAAAGCTAAAATTTTGCAAGCCAATTGAGGTCGCGTAACGATGCAATATTATGATGACATTGAGCTGATCTGATGATGAAACCAGAAAGTGGCCATAGGAACTCTGTAATAAAAGGATGCAAGCCCATCGAGTTTGGGCTCATTTTCTTTGTTTAAAAAGCTCTTAAATTCTCATTGTTTTACTTTGCTTGTATAAAAAATATTATTTTGACGTGATAACGTCTTTAAAATCGTTTTAGTCGGGTGACATGTTCAGAAACTTGTGTCACACCAAAACCTCACGAGCGCGATCGCAGGTATAACGAGAGAGAGACGGACCGATCTCCCGTCTCATCTCGAGCGCTGCCAGTCATTCCGTGAAACGACGTTATCACGTAAACATCTCGATCGTAAACCTACTTTACAAACAACCAATTTTTAATAGTTACCTGTTTCCTTGATGAGTTATATAATTTTTCTTTCAGATCTCAACATATGACTGATATGCAGTGTTTGTATCAAGCGAGTCCCACAAAGCTTATGATAGGTGGACATCAAGAGAAACTCATTGATTTAGATCTCACTAAAATGATAGAAACAGTCCTTGTAAGTTACAGTACCTAGTTTATTTAAAACTTTATTTTACTGTTTGGTATTACTATAAACGAAAAATACAAGGTGCTTATTACAAAGTTATGCCTCCGTTGTACTGCCTTCGTGGTGTAGTGGTTAGAGCGTTCGGCTCATAACCAGAGGTCGCGGGTTCGATTCCCGGCGGACAATTACTTTGTGTTGTTTTCCTAGTTTGGTTAGGACATTGTAGGCTAATCACCTGATTGTCTGATAAGTAAGATCCGTGCTTCGGAGGGCACGTTAAGCCGTCGGTCCCGTCACTGTCTTTGACATTGGTCGTTACCTAAAACCATGTCAGAGGCCTTTAAGGCGGTTTAAAAACTCTGTCACTAGTGTTAGTCACTAACACACACGAAGAAGAAGAAGAAGACAAAGTTATGCAGACCTTCAAAAATAACGTATTAACTACAATATTTTTTTATCTAATTAGTGCGCAAAGACTTGCTCGCTACGCGCTCGCCTCGGCTCGTCAACCGCTTTCATTGCGCGTAGCGCGAGTGTCCACTCTTCTTGTTTTTTTGGATAATGTAGTCAACTTTTATGCACCAATTTTTTATTTGGATAATGTAATCGGTTGTGTAGTTTTGCAATGAAGTCATCATTACTATACAAAGTAATTCTTTTACAGCCAATAAAAACAGAAGGTTGTGCTGTATTAAGAAGTGGAGGTGGCTCTCTTGTCGCCTGTGGGAGTGCTAGCGGCATGGTGGCTCTCCGAGATCTGAGGTCTCCGAACGCTTCAGAACAAGTCTTTAGGGCACACACTGCTTGCCTCTCAGATTTGGATATGCAGGGAGATTTACTTATTACTTGTGGATTCACACAGTCGTAAGTATTTTTATTTTTATTTTCTGGAATTCTTTAATTTAAACCTTTTTACCCTCGACGAAAATGAGGGGTCTGAAAAGTTTGACATGTCTGTGGTCTGTGTAAACAAATGGGCAAATTTTGATGCGGTTTCTTTCGTTTAAAAGTTTAATTGACCAAAATGAATCTTATGTTTGTTGGAAATTAATCAAAGAATACTGAAACTTGTTGAAGAGTAAACACATTCCATAATACTGAACAACTTTCTCCAAAGAACAGTATGTATCTATAGGTAAATATAGAAATTGACGAGACAGTGACATATTACTAGATGTCAACTTGATTTTGTAGGATAATGGTTTAAACCTTAAAACAAACTTAGTCTGCGTTTTATAATAAGACGGATAACGTCTAACAAAATATACTTACTGAAACATTACTTAACAACTTTCCCCAAGAGACATACAGCGAATATGACAAAAAAAAATTGGTTTTTCCATACAACCTTAGATCAGATGATTGGTCAATTTATAGGGCATAATATGTATACCTATATTTACAGACCCTAAATAATGTGCGGAAAAAAAAACAAATTACAGATTTAACTATCGGTAGAAATGTCATAAACATTTTTTATACCATTCCCCCTTAATTTTAATAATTGTTCCAATTTTAATGTGGATTTAATTTAACCTTCATTTTTACTTGAATAAATGTCTATTCTCGCTTAAATCCACCTTTTTTTCGTAGTCATGGTATAAAGTATAGTGTGCAACTCTTCAATAAAACGGATTTATATTGAGGGCCGTGAATTATTTGCGTCGCTCAGGATTCTAACAGTTGAATCCTTCGCTTGTTCGTGATTCATCTATGGCCTTCGAATTAAATCCGTTTTTTATTCACTAATTGCAAAATATACTGTTTTTTTGTCTAACTCAGCGTCAACGGCGTGGCAGTAGCCGAGCCGTACGTGGTGGTGTGGGACGTGCGCCGCCTGCGCCACAACGCGAGCGCGGAGGGCGCGTGGTCCATACCCACCGCGTCGCCGCCGCTGCTGCTGCACTTCCTGCCCGCCTTCTCGGGGAGAGCCGTGGCCTTGGCTGGGGACGGCCACGTCGCGTTGCTACACGTTAACGCGCCTAACGAGGAGCAGTCTGTGTTTCAAGTAAGTCTATGTTTTACATATTTTGTATAAATGGCGTTGTCTGGAGACGGACCTAAGGACTCATACCAATAGGCGACTAGCAACCCATCACTATTTTGATTCCATTTTCCATCCAATTCTCACTAACATGTCTACCCCGCAAGGGATAAAGACGTGATCTTATGTATGTATGTATGTTTGGAGACGGTTACGTCGCGTTCTTACACGTTGACGTGAGGAGCAGTCTGTGTTTCAAGTATATTATCTATATTTAACATATTTTGTATAAGTGTTCTATATGTTTTTGAAAAGTGTCTCAATTGTTGTTTGATTTTCGGGTGTGTAAGTGGTCAGCACTGGTGTCAGATTTTTCAAGTTTAAGTGTCTCAATTAGATTAGTTCGTTAAAATACAAAAAAAAATCTTGACCCTGGCATATTGAAAGTAATGCACTACCTCCAATGATGCGCTTATGAGGCGTGCAAAATTTTTTATTTTATAATCAATATGTGCAATAAAAATGCATTTAAATTTTGCATTCTTAAATTACGCGCAAAATTTGTCGAAATCGTTAAATGCAGTAAACGCCATATTGCACTGTGATGGCGTCAGTTGGCTCTGTATATATGCGCTGTTGTATGTTGAGAGTTGACACTTTTTATACAGCCGGAATTTCCTAAGGCCCCGCGCAATATGCGTCCTTGTTCCGCGTCCCCGGCCTGCAGCCGCTGGCTCAGCACTCTCCACGAGGCGAGAATGCGGGAAAGGTGCAAAGTCAAAGTTTTTTTTTATTCAATGTAGGATAAATTTATCTCTTAGTAAAGGTTCCGTTTTTAAATATTATTTAGGACGGGAACGAAGACGCATATTGCACGGATCCTTTAGAGTTTCCGTTCTGTATGTAATACTTATATTAATTCTGTACCGTAGTTAGTTCACGTAAATGAAGTAAGTACATCTATATTTTGATGTCTCTGCTTTGTGATAATTTTCATACTAGCATTATGTTGTTTTAGGTGGAGACTCACAGTTCCCTCTGCAGTGTGATGGACGTCTCATCCACGAGCCAAGCGCTGGTGTTTGGAGACCAAACGGGGCATTTACATCTCTTCTCCCCTCAGCATAACCATGACCCTGTGTTTAATAATTTCTCCAGGTAAGTTTAAATACCTAGAGAGAAAGGTAGAACATTTTATAAGGTTTTGTTATATGAAGTAAACAGGTTACTCACGAAGAGTCAGTTACTGAGTAACCCGTTTACTTAATGCTTATAATGTCTGTGCCGTTACTTTTAACCTGTGAATGTCGGATTTATCTGACAAAAACCACTATACGTTTTCTTTTCTTTAGGACAAAGTACTGAATATGGCACATAACTTAAGAATCCATATCCCTTTTTGGTTGTAGGTATTTATTTTAGATTTACTTTAAGTCTCGCGGTGAAAGGGTCAAAAACTTTATAAGGTGGTTAAACGATATGGCTATAGTTAAACCGGCCGCCTGTCTGAATTTCACCCTGTTCGGTGATGCAGTTGAGCGAAAAATTTTCGTAACCCATTATTATTTTGATTCCTTTTTTTTCATGTTAACGGCCACCATTACACTAAAGGTGGCTTTTTGTGGTCTTTGCTCTTACGTCCCTGGGCTCTGTCTACACCGTTGGGCATAAAGATGCGATAACGTCATCATTTCAGCCGCATAACGTCCACTGCTGGACATAGGCCTATCCCAAAGATTTCCAAAATGACCGATCAAGAGCGGCCTGCATCCAGCGCTTTCCAGCGATAACGTAATGCAATAATATATTGTTTATAATAGGTTTTTTAGTCTCCACTGCAGGAACACGACCCTCTCTGTACTACCAGAGCCATACTTGGCCAGAGCAGCCAAAGGAGCCTACACTCTCCACGCTTGTCAGACGGGTTGGAGATTTCTCATTAATGTTTATAAGCATTGTTTAGCCTGTTATTCCTACGTCGCCTTCTACGACATCCACGGGAAGACTTTTTTTCTACTCTGCCGAAAACCACACGGCACTTACTAAAGACATGATAACGTAATGTAATATTGTATTTCAGGGCAACAGAATTCGCAGACCAAGTGGTAGGTCTGCCGTACGTCGGTTTCAACGAAACTACTTTCCAATTCTCCACGGTCCCTCTCCCGCCTCTGTCGACCGGCAGCAAATGGTTTAATGCCTTGCCGGAAGAGTTCTTCAAAAAAGTTTTTAGGTAAGGTTAAGTAAGAGACGCAGCGGCATCTGTCGGTTTAAGTCGTTATGGTGCATTTTATATAATAGGTGCATGGGTTACTTTTTTGGTTTCCGTACCCAAAGGGTAAAAGCGGGATCCTATTACTAAGCGCGGCCGCATACCATCAGAATTTTCTAACAGAAAAATTCTAACGCTCGCCGGACGCATGCCGGACGCACCACGCATACTGTCAGAAATTTCGATCCGGCAGCTTTTTAGCCCAGTCGTGTTGCGTTTGCGGAGACGCGACCTAGCCCAGTCGTGTTTCATCTGTACTTCTATTTAGACCCTATCTATCTATCTAGACCCGTATTTTTCAGTCTACCAAAAAAGTAAAAATTCACAAAGATACGAAGCGTCAAAGTTCCGGAGTTGGGGTTCGCGACGTCACACTTAAGTAAAAATCGTACCCAATCGTGACGTCACGCGAAATTTATATGCGCTGTATCTTTGTCATTTTTGGTTTCTCAGAGAAAAGAAAAATCGTGTACAATATTTTTTAATAATCTAACCGATGGACCAAAAATATTTTTCCATTCCTTATACCTATGACTAACACGTGTGCTCCGTGCGGCGACGTGCCTGAACTGACGCGAAACTGATAGTGTGCGGGGCCTAGTACAAAATGTATGGTAAACACGCCTTCCGCAATTTCTGTCAGAAAAATTCTGACGTCCGGCAACGGTGCGATCCGGCGAACATCAGAAACGGACGGGCCGTTAGAATTTTTCTAACAGTGTGCGGGAGCTAATACAAAATATATACCTGGAGTGCCTTCCGGCGAGCGTTAGAATTTTTCTGTTAGAAATTTCTGATGGTATGCGGCCGCGCTAAGACTCCGCTGTCCGTCCGTTCGTCTGTCTGTCACCTGTATCTCATGAACCGTGATAGCTAGACAGTTGAATTAAAAAATACTATAATCTGTACAACAACAAATACTATAAATAAAATAAAAAATGTTGAATGTAAAATCACGATTTTGTTGTAAGGGTTCTAAATCCCTTACAACTAAATCGTGATATTTTTATAGAATGGTACGGAACCCTTCGTCCGCGAAACCGACTCCCAATAGAGGATGTGCATGAAAAAAATATGTGTTATCTTAACCAGTTTATTCGTAAATATTCAAAAGTAAAGTACTACCAGTGAAAACAGAATAAAAATTGGTCGAAAAACGAACGAGATTTAGCGATTTTACGAAAATATGTCTATTTCACTCGCAAAAACGCTATTTTCTATAGTAAATGTATTGATGATATGTAATTTTTTATGACGTCACCAGTCCATATCGGACTTATCTCTCTAATTGAAACTTTAAGGTATCACAGGTTCGTCGTTGATTAAGATATTTTATAAATTCTTTTATATTTGTTTACTGTGGTTAATAAGGATTTTATTAAACAAATAAAAAAAATGCGTGCATATTCTCTATTAGCCGGTTATTAATTACAGTCTTCTTGAATGCCTTTCTGGCTTGATTTTGGTCCCATAGAAGTAAAAAAAACATAAAAACTTTACCTTTTATATGTTTTAAAAACTTACGTTGGAGCTAGACCGATCTGTGTAATTTATCCTTATAAATTTATGTATATATCAATATAATATGTATTAATATATTGTTATTCTATTTCAGGAAACCAAAACCAATTGACACGGAAGTCCTCAAGTCCATGAAAATGCAAGGTCCAATCGGGTACGCGCCAAATCCGCGCTCGTCCAAACGTAATCAGGTATAATGGATTTAAATATGGCGTCGACAAGAAGCATATTCGATTCGTTTGACGATATAATGTTTGTAGATGCCGTATATTGAGGACAATCTGGAGGATTTGATGGCTGCCCGGCAGGTTGAGAATAAGTTCCTATCGCAACCAGTGCCTAAGCATTATCAGAAGGTAATTTAATCTGGAGACCAGATGCATGCATCAATTATTCCTTTATGAAAAGTTGTTAATATTGATGGTCTGAGTTCTTCCATGCTGCTCTGTGAGAAAGAAAACTCAGAAAGTGCTTTGTGATCCGAAAGTCGTGGGTTCGAATCCCACTGGGAAGCGTACTTTGTGAAAAGTTGCTTTCAGTCTGGTTAGGATATTTTACCCTCTCACTCTCACATGGACAATGTGCCTCTTAAGGCATTTGACGACCTCCGCGCCGTGATGGTCGGGTTCGATCCCCGGTCAGGGCAAGTTTGAAAATGGCCTTTTTTTAATTGTCCTGGGTCTTGGATGTCTATCTTTACAAATTTATTTGTAAATCACCTTGCATATTGAAAGGAAAAACTTAGTGATCGATTCTCGTTCCAAATATATAAAAAATAGGTACTTAAAAGTTGTCCAAATTATCAAACAACAAAAAGTCGATACTAATTTTCAAACGACTTTTTGTTAAAATTTAATTATTGAAGACAAATTCCGTAATATTTCCCTAATATAAGTACTTTATACTGATTTATTCTTCTCTCCTTTTCGGAATGCCGTTGTCATACTATTGGAGATATATTTATTGTTGTTATATGTTTTCATACAATATCTGGCCACGCTCACTCCCCTGTCAAGCTAAATAATTTTTCAGAACGTCTTATTTTTTAGTTGGAGTTGCGGTACAATAAACACGGACCGAATGACGACCTAGAACTTTACAACAAGACCGGCCTCCCGGGAATCGAATCGACGTTACCGAATTCGTACTGCAATGCAATGCTGCAGGTGAATATTGTTGGATGTCTTTTATTTGTTCATCTTATTAGATTTTTTAAATTTATGCTGTTATTCTTTTATTTTATTTATTTATTTCACTTTATTAAAAATGGGCTTAAAGCCCCTATGGCTTTAAGGGCCGATTTCATCGTTTTCATTGATAAACGAGTTTAGCAAAACTGAGTTTAACATAACTGAGTTCAAATGTTTGATTTGATCTCGATCAATCTCGATCAACTTCCAATAAATTTCACCGTCAATTCGGAGCAAATTTTTGATCGCGTTTACGAAAACGAAGTACACCTAAAATCATAGACAAAAAAGCACAGATTACAGTAAAAATCATTTGATAGTTTTCATTTCACACAGAAATGAGAAGTTTTCTTTAAAAAAAAAATAGTTCCTTCACGTGACACAGATGCCGCCAGCAATCACATAAATAGATTTGAGAATCACATAAAGAGAGAGTGAGAGTTTGTTTTTGGAATCAAAGAGAATATAATCACTACGTTTTGGAATATTTAATATTTTTGTTTTATTAAATTCAGTTAAAAGTATAATATTGTTTGTAAATATGTATTTTTTTACTTAAATAATAGCAAAATACAAGATTGGTTAATTAATTTCAAATTTACTACAAGTATTGAACCAATCGGCCTCTTTCATTTTTGACGGAAAGATTTCAAACTCTTAAACGCCATCTTTTGACAATGTTTTTAACCTCATTTTTTTTTCACTGGAAAACGCCTCATTATGAATAACGGATAAGCAAAACTCATTGATTTAAAACCGGTAAAGAATCGCAAAGGAACGGAACATATTGTCAAATCTCCAACGCGCCCGGCCCGTCGGCATTGACTTGACATTTGTTTGATTGAACGCGTTTAGAAGCGTAAACGGCCAATCTATGTCAATATTGTCAATCAAAGTTGTCAAATCTCCAGCGCGCCCGGCCCGTCGGCATTGACTTGACATTTGTTTGATTGAACGCGTTTAGAAGCGTAAACGGCCAATCTATGTCAATATTGTCAATCAAAGTTGTCAAATCTCCAGCGCGCCCGGCCCGTCGGCATTGACTTGACATTTGTTTGATTGAACGCGTTTAGAAGCGTAAACGGCCAATCTATGTCAATATTGTCAATCAAAGTTGTCAAATCTCCAGCGCGCCCGGCCCGTCGGCATTGACTTGACATTTGTTTGATTGAACGCGTTTAGAAGCGTTAAACGGCCAATATCGGACGTTCAGATTGTAAAACGCGTTTAGCCTTAAACGCGATTAGTTTTGGTCGATGAAATCCAAAGGAACCAGTTTACGTGTGTAAACGAGTTTAGCTTTAATTGATCGCGTTTTACTTCAACGATGAAATCCGCCCTAGGTTATCTACTAGTCAACCCACTGATGATGCCGAGAATAAGAAGTCCGAACTTTCGCATGCTGCTGTCCTTTTCTTTCGCTCAGAACCGTCATTTGCTAGATCAAGAGGGACGGAACGGACATTAGCAAATGACGGTTCGGATTCAAAAATATAGTTCTATGACATACGGACGGACAGACAGACAAACAGACATGACGAATTCATAAGGGTTCCGTTTTTTGCCATTTGGCTACGGAACTCTAAAAAGCATGACGTCATCCTTTCGTATTTCATACGAATCACATAGAAAATGTTTGTTTTGACGTTAAGAAAAAAGTGTCTGATTTGATTTATTGTAGCGGATTGTATGATTCTACTCATATTAATTCTATGATGCAGCGTGAGAATTAATATAACTTTAGCTTTTTGTAATACCTCTTTTTGTTTTACAGGTTTTGTACTACACAACACCGGTCAAAGTGACTTTATTAGCCCATACATGTGCTAAAGAGTTTTGTCTCAGTTGTCAGTTAGGTAAGATTGTATGCTTGGTAGTTTAGTATATTAAATATATTGATTTTTATTTAATGAGGATTTTTAAAAATAGCAGCACAGTACTAGATTGGACGCCTAATGTCATTGTGCTGCCATCTTGTGTCCCGTATTTTTGAAAAGCCTTGTTGATTTTAAAATATGAAACTCATATTAGTTTTTCATAAAAAGAGAGACGCAACAAGCATTTGTTCTATGCTAAGCTTGTAAAGAAAACTTAAAACTTGTAAAATAACATTTAATTAACAGACGTAAAAATCTGTTAATTAAATGTAATTTAAGGGGTCACTTTGGAAAAGGGTGTGTATACGACCTCTGTGGCCTAGTGGTTATCATGTCACGCTGTCACACTAGACGTCCCGGATTCTATCCCCGGTCAGGTCAAGATGGAAAAAGAACTTTTTCAGGTTGCCATGAGTCTTGGATGTGTATCTACATATGATATAGTATCGTTGAGTTAGTATACCATAACACAGACTCGAAGTTAATTTGGGGCTAGCTCAATCTGTGTGATATATCAGTATGTATTTATTTATGTATGTGCTTTTGAAAAAAATATTTTACGCGCAGGTTACCTGTTCAGAATGCTTGACTCGTCAGGTGGTACGCCGTGTCAAGCTAGCAACTTCTTACGTGCCTTCCGAACTATACCTGAGGCTGCGGCGTTGGGTCTTATACTGCCAGACCGGGGTGCTGATACTAGAGTGGATTTAGTGGCGCTTGTCCAGGTAAGCCAAAATAACTCCTATATACACAATGGTAAAGGCGAGTTTCGTTTGAATCTGAGCTGAATGAAAAAACGCGGGAATTTATCCATCATCAAGAAATGTTTATATATAAGAGGTTTCCTGAGGTTTCTATAAGAGGGTCGTGCTTCTGCAGTGGAGACTAAAATGACCTGATGATGATGAAGAGGTTTCCACTACTAAGTATTTGGAGGTAAGTGAAAGACCAGTGGACGGGATGGATTGAATAATTTCCCTTATTTTGAAACTGTTTTTATATATGAAATTTTGGTTTACTACAGTATCTGTCATACAATATTTTCCACCAATCAGATCACAGAACACGCTCTTATATATTTACGTATACCCTTAGGACTTCTGATGGGCAAAGGGCACCCAAACAAAATCTGGATCTCCCAACTATCCATTTGCAGGGCCCCGACATAGTCATTAATCTTGCCCTGGAACTTTGCTCACCCTGAAAACTATAAAGACATGATATAACATTTAATGACCGTTACCATGCCAACCTATCGCCTGTAAACATAATTATTTCTCTGCCTTGTCACTAGATGGCGCTATAAGATAATAATTAAAACATTAAAATCTTTTATTACTATTATTTATATAAAGTAGTACTCTAATTAATTAATATGACTTATATGAAATGCAACAAATATTTTAAAATTACATTCAACACTTACTTTGTCACTCTTTTGCTAGTCGTGTGTGCTGCCATCTCTGTGGGGCTACCCAGCAAATCCAGTTTTGCTTACTTACGGACCCTCCAATAGTTTCTATGGCTTTGTGTATCTGTTACGTTAGTAAATATATTATCTTTGCCGTTACAGAGTTGGAACCGCTTCATCCTCCACCAAATCCACTACGAAATCCTAGAAACGCGAAAGAAAGAGAAGGCATTACTAGCGCAAAACGCGAACAGCCCACCGAAAGCCAGAGTTGTGCCTAAAGTCAGGAATGTGACTCCCAACATGAACGGGCAGTATGAGGAGTATCAATATACGGAGTTGGAGTTTTTGGGGCCTTCGACAGAGTTCGAGCAAGAGGAGAGAGAAGATGGCTGGCAGAATAGAGATGGAGATGGTGAGTTATATTTTTAAACAACCGGAGTGGTAAAATATCGTATTTGTTTTTTGAGGGGTCAATAAAACTAACAACTTTGACAACCTTTGTGCCGTATTGATAACTACGCCAGTTCGCTACTCGGAGGTTCTGGGTTCGATTCCCGGTAAGGACAAGTCAGAAACTGCCTTTAATAAAATTGTCCTGGGTAAATTTTCCACTTTTACGCTAAAAGTACCCTGGGAATTACGGCTTTAAGCAGACAGTTAAGAGCCGCAAGATCAAAATCCAAAAGGCGTCTTAATATGTAGATTTGATTCCATTATGAAAGTTTTACGTTGAGTTAGTGACGTCACTGGTCTATCAAGCTAAATATAATGTATTTCTTTTACATGCAGTCCTATTTGGGCGTGTAGAATATATAGGTGGGTCTTTTCAGTCAATCTTACACTTTCTGTACCTTCTTCATCCTCTTTCCTATCTTTACAACTACTACAGTACAATCTATCAAAATAATGTATGTAACACAAGTCTTGAACTTACTTTGGGGCTAGCTCAATCAGTGTAATTTGTCCCTATATATTTATTTATCTATCTGAATAATGTATTTGGTTTTGTAACTTTTTCTAAATTTATTCGAATGACGAATAACGATTAAGAAAAAAATAATTTGAATAATGTATAAATTTTACCAATGATTATTCTTATACGTACATATGGTGAATAAATTATTCGCGAATGAGTTTTTTTTTTCAAATAATTATTTGAATAAAAGAATATTCGAATAATGCCCAACACCAGTCAGCACCAAAGTGGCATTTAGTATGCATTTAGATGTAAATACGATAATTAAGTACAAAATACACATAGTTCACACTATTTGGTAGTACCTGTGTAAAAATATCTGGTTTATTCAAAGTTCACAATATCTATTATCATCTCTTCTTTATACATCTCAGACCATTTTTCTTTCGCTGCTGAGTATAAATGTGCAACACAGAGCGAGTTTCTTGCCTGTTGCATACTATTAAAAGTGACGACAGAGTCAAAAAAATAATATTCAAATTAGATTATCTTTTAAATTACCCGAAAATTTTGGCCCATATTTTTCAGTTTATTAAAAAAGTGGTAATTTACAAAGATACGGAATAGAAGGTTACAGATTAGATACGGAGCATCTGCCCCAAGTTCCAAAGTCCAAAGTTTGTTCCAAAGCTTGCGACGTCACCGCTATGTAAAAATCGTACTTAGCCGTGACATCATGCGAAATTTAAATGCGCTGTATCTTCGTCAATTTTTGTTTCTCAGAAAAAAGAAAAAATACGTGTACAATATTTTTTAATAAACTAATCGATGGGCCAAAAATATTTTTCCTATCTTAATGCAACAGGGAAGAAAATTGCACTGTGTCCTAGGCATGAACGACTTCACTGTCTGTTAATAAAAGAACAATAGTAAAACAATTGATTTGTTCATACACGGTGATTTTTTATTGGTTCTGAAGCCGAAGGCCACATCATAGGCATCGTTAGCAAGACCTAATTGGCTTGTCAAGTAATTTTCAAAAAGATCTGATTCGCAATCCTTTTCAAGGAATAGCCTCTAGGAGAAGATTTCTCAAATCAGATTTTAAAATAAGGTCTTACCTATTTAGATATTTGCAAAAAACCCATTGACCTTTATTTTCAAGCAAGGTCAAGCTTATTTGAGGAAGTGATGTCACGATGAAGATTTTTTGAGTAAAGTTGGCAATTTCCACTTTCAGTACTGTACTGAAGTGCCATTTTTGAAACGCGATGTCACCTAAATTACTGGTTTTTTCCATACAAAAACCGTTCGTTTAGTGACTCCACGTTTCAAAAATGGCACCCCTGTATTATATGTCACTGTCACTGTCATCTACCAACACAACAATTTGACAACAACCAACATACAGACGGTAATTTAAACAGTAGACATTGACAGTTGACAGATGTCATTGTTTTATTAGCGCTAAATTTAAACTTCGATTGCAGTGTGTCGTCACTTCCGGTGTTTTGTTTAAAATTATATAAAAAAATCCTGATAAAACGTAGAATTTTTATAATCAAATTACTTTCTTAAAATTGTCTATATTTTCGATTAAAGGCACTTTTAACACTTTCATATTTCTTAGTTGACAAGCTAATTAGCTGGTCAAAATAAAATTTAGAACAAAAAAATGTTGACTAAAACTCGAAAGTAAAATTCTGAGGTCAATTAGTAGTACCGCCGCCATACACCGCCCGCCGGCCGGCCGAGGTCATCGACATTACGCAGTAGGCGGCCGGCGTATAACTACTTGGTCTCGAATCGAAAATCATTTACGCAACTTTTTTATCTTATGACATACAGAAATTTGGATTACGTATATGGATAGAAGAATTTATTTACTATACGACATTTTTTTCCAAAACCAATGAAAAGTCAGCGTGTATATGACTCATGGGACAGTAAAGTCGTAGGCTTTACTCAGTCTGACTGTCACCCAATCTCTTAAAAAATAATAATTGTTTCAATTAACTAGTGTTAGGAGAAAACGAGCAAGTCCCGAATAACGAGAACCACGAACTAACAACCGATCAGCAAGCAGAACGCGAGGAGTCAGAGATCTCACAGCTCTTCGCCATCGGGAGACATCAGCTGAATAGGTGTCTCAAATGTAACAAGGAGGTTAGTAAGTGCTTTTACTATTAAATATAGTTTTATGACAGCAACGGAATTTTAGTCACAGTTCTGGTGATATCAATCATAAAAATATTCATTAAAACAATCAAGTTTGCTAAACCTATTGTAAAGTATGTTTTGTCCTTATCTCTCATTTAAATAATTGACATAGTAAGAATGAGACAAAACATATTTGATTTTGTGATTTGGTGATTTTTTATTGGTTTCGGAGCCGAAGGCCACTTCATAAAGATCGTTAGTAAGACCTAATTAGCTAGTCAAAATAAAAATTCAGTAACAATTTTTTTTTAATAAAACTCGAATGTAAAATCGTGATATCAATTAGTAGTACCGCCGCCAGCCGGCCGGCGAAGTTCATCGAACTCACGCGGCTGTTTTGGACGGGCATAAAAAAAACTACGTGGTCTTGATCGAAAATCATTTTCGCTACTTTTTTATCTTATGTCATACACAAATTTGGATTACGTATATGGATAGAGGAATTAAATTACTATACGAAATTTTTTCCAAAACCAATGAAAAGTCAGCGTGTATAAGATCTTAATTATAGCTTAATTTTCCTATTTCGGGTTCGATCCCCATTTAGGGCCCTATCCCTAGCCAGGGCAAGTTGAAAAATGCCTTTTTTTCAAATTGTACTGGGCTTGGAAGCTTATCTATATATTTACTTATTATAAAATATAGCCTTTGCCCAGCAGTGGGACAATAAAGGTTAATATAAAAATAAAAAAAATAAAAATATAGTATCCTAACCAGACTGGAAACAACTTTTCACAAAGTATGCTTCCCAGTGGGATACGAATCTCCAGATCACAAGGCGAAAGCCTTGTCCACTGGACCACAGAGGCAGTCAAAATCTATTTGCCTTTTAGGGTTCCTTAACCAAGGTGTAAAAACAGGACCCTATTACTAATACTCCGCTATCCGTCCATCTGTCCATCTGTCTGTCACCAGGATGTATCTCATGAAGTGATAGCTAGACAGTTGAAATTTTTACAAATGTTGTATGTCTGTTGCCGCTATAACAACAAATACTAACAACAATGTAATAAATATTTGAGTGGAGCTCTCATACAACAAACGTGGTTTTTTATAGATAATGGTGTGGATTCCTTCATGCGAGAGTCCGACTCGCACTTAGCCGATTATTATTTATTATGGATTATGAATTTACAGGAAGAAAGAGAATCAGTCGTACTAGCCTGCGCTTTACAATACCCCAACGGTGCTCCTCGGGAGAACGAGCCTCGAGGGGGCTTTGTTGACCTGGTTAGGGCTTCGCTGGCGGCGCGGCGAAGCACCCCGGCCTGGTGCGAACAGTGCGGACGGTTCACTCCTACGACTCAAAGAGGCAGGATTGTAAGGTGAAATATTTCTCTATGTAAAAAAAGTCAAAAAAGTCGGAAAGCGGACCCCGGGCTTCTCAGCATTGCAACTGAGGATGCAACTGGGAAAACGCTCAGATGAGAGAGAGAGAGAGAGAGAGAATAAAAAAAGTCAAAAAGTCAAAATCATTTATTTATCTTTGGATATTTGTATCACTTGACAATTGACACTTTTTTTCTTTCGATTTCTTATAAGGTAAATGTTGACGTCAGATCATTTACTTATAGCTAAGTTTACTGCCGCTTCCTAAGCTCAAGTACAGAAGAAACGGTAACAAATTGTACTGCAGCATTTTGTCCAAAAACGTCAACTTACAATTATACTTATATTAAAATTAGATTATGTGGACTGAGAATACATTGTTATATCATAATTATTAATTAAGAACGACGTCAAGTTTATTTAAAATTAATGTCAATTTGTAAATTTTGTACTAAAACGTTACAGAATTTACTTAAATTATGACATTTGTGAATGTACAAATACAAACCTTTAAGAGGGACCCGCGCCAAGCTTATGTGTTTCGCCCACTGCCATTTTAACGAGCTAATCGGCTGGGCTATGCCAGTGACTTTAGTTCTCCTACGAATTTCCTCATTTCTGATTCGGTCACGTAGGGAAACACAGAGCATAGCCCTTTCCATAGCGCGTTGCACGACCTTGAGCCCTCATGAGACTTAAAGTAAGAGACCACGTTTCAGAGCCATAAGTCATCACTGGTAACACACATTGGTTGTAGACTTAGTCTTGAGACACTGAGGGATTTTTACGAATGCAAGCCGCTCTACATCGGTCATTTTGGAAATCCTTGGTAGAGGGCCTACGTTCAGCAGTCGACGTTATGCGGCTGAATGATGATAATGATAAGTAAATTTTTGGGTTAGACGATCTAATAAACCATGGTGTAAACGATGCTGGTATGGGAGAAATAAAAAAAAAAAACTTAGAATGTACCAGCTGCTTCTCTTCCCACGCAGATCGTAAAAGCCGATCGAGGGATTGGGCAAAAATGCAAATCATGTTAACAGGCGATGCGGCTAGCAACCCATCACTGTATTGATTGCTTTTCCATCTTCTCGCCCACCATGACGCTAAAAGTGGCTTTTGGGTCTTGCGGCCCTGGGCTCTGCATAGAACCGCAAGACCCAAAATGCTCTGTCTGCCCCATTAGGGATAAAGACGTGATAGTATGTATGTATGTGTATGTGTAAACGATTTTTTCAGATTACCACCGATTCTGGCGATCAACTGTGGCGGTGTAACAGCGCATGAAAAAGCGTATTGGGCCAAAGGGATGCAAAAAGAAGTGGTGAGTTATGTTGAGCAAATTGCATTAAAATCCATTAAGTTTGAATTAAAAGAAAATAAAAGATTTCTGCCATTGTGATGTCACATTTATGGGATTTATATGAAATACAGGCATTACATACATTAGTTTTTCATACATACATACATAGATAATATCACGCCTTTTTCTCACAGGGGTAGGCAGAGACTATGGACCTCCACTTGCTACGATCCTGACAAATCTCTTTTGCTTCATCTAAACTCATCAATCTCTTCATACATGCCCTTTGGTTACGGGTACTTTTTACCTCTCCTTTAATAGTTTACTGCAATAATAAATCTAAAATCACATTGAAAACGAATATGATCATGACAAGTGACACTATTTTGTGACAATTTATTTCCTCAACAATACCAAATAATTTATTTTTGACCCAGGAAAATGTTCAATTGTTTATTTTTTTTACAGCCAGAAGTGAAAAGGGGTGGTAGCGGTAAACCTTGTAGGTACGGGCTGCACTGCGCTCGGCTCGGTTGCCGATTCAAACATCCTGACAGGTATATTGGAGACACTTCAATAAATATAAAAAACATTGATAGGCTATTCGACTATGTTTGTTTTTGGACAATATTTTATACGAACACTAACAAGAAGTCTTTTTTCGAAAACAGCAAGTAAATTGGTTATAAAATGAGGCAGCAATTAGAATTACGAATATAAGAGTGGGTGCGTGGTGGGGACATCTCGGTATCTCTTTCGTATGCGCGAGACCTAAGGCCAGTGACGTCACGCGAGTGTATGTGCATCCTTTTTCTGTTACTTGACGGTTTTCCCTTCCGCCGCATTCGAAAGTTTTATAAATTGCTTATTTTTGAGCGGATTAAAATAATTATTTTTGTTTTCGGTCTCATACTATGTTACTTTTAGATATAATTAGGAAAGAAAAGAGTCATATACCGAATTGTTTAGATACCGGTCTAAAGCGGAAAGAAGAAGGAATCTTAACACATCGGCGTAAAACAGAAGTACATTCAAAACTCTTTTGCGAAAACATTGGGCCAGTACGTCACCGCTTAACTGTGAGTCGATTAATAACGGTTAATGAAAAAGAAGAATTTTTAGTTTTTTTTATAAAATATTTTCCAAAACCAAACACAGTCAAATACCCTGTTTGTACTGTTAAATTGTCGCTCGCTTGTTCCTAATATTTTGTTTCTTCCATAGACCAAACCAGTCGGGTTCTTCAAAACTAACAAGTCAAGACTCGCATTGCGTGCTGCCACATCAGTTGCTGATCAGATTGCAGTCAGACGGTGACGTCATCATTAATGATAAGGTACATGTTTGTGTGTTGAAAAATGCCGTATTTCATACGAAAACCTATTGACCCATTTTTGAAACAAAAAGTCAATAAAGGAGCAGTTTTTTAGATGGAAAAATCATTCGTTTACTAACTCGAGCAATAGTAGTACCGATCAAATGTTATGTCAGTCATATGTCTGTTGGGCAACGGTTTGTCGCACAACTGTGGTAGTTTCTGATAACCACTAGGCCACATAGGTCGTTAAATTGTTGGTGTAAATACACTTTTAACCGACTTCAAAAAAGGAGTAGGTTATCAATTCGAGTGTATGTTTTTTAATGTATGTTACGCGATATCTTCGTCAACCGTGACCGACTTTGATGATTCTTTCTTTATTTGAAAGTCTTCAAACTTTGAAGATATGGAAAAAACTCTTGTAAAAAAAATTTAAGACGGTTGTTTTTTTGATAAAATTTTTATTATATATACAAATACTTTTCAGGCCGACCAATCGCCAACAGAGCCCAACACCCCCACTTCCCGTCTCGACAAACACAAGAAAAAGGTCACCACTCAGTCGGAAGAAGAATACACTCTGTTCGCGGCCGTCGTCGCAGTGGAGGACAACCCTAAGAACTTAGTGGCGTACATACAGACGGGCAGGGAGGGCGACCAGTGGCACATGTTCAATGACTTGTGGTAAGTTAGTAGCTCGGTGGCCCGGCGGGATTGTGCATTGCTTGCGCTTTTGCAAGTAAAGCGACAACGGGCGTGGTCCGCATTTTGGATGGGTCACCAAAAGTTGCATAAAAATTTCTCCAGCTCCTCCGTGCTTCGGAAGGCACGTAAAAGCCGTTGGTCCCGGCTGTCATCATTGTATAGCAGTCGTCAAGCTATGTCGGATGTCTTTAAGCAACCTGAAAAATTTGACACCAGTGTTGGCTTACACATACGAAAAACAAAAATTGTGGTAACTTTTTGGGCGTATGCTGCGTTAAGAAGGACCACGCGGCGTGTTCAGTCTATCCCCTTCAGAAAGATTGTTAGAAGCGGCAACCTTACAGCGCCTTCTTTTAATAAATATAAAGTTCTTTCTGGTTTTATAAGCGCAATAGACATTGTCAAACTTTGGTATTTTTGCTACTTTGGTAAATTTACACTATTGTCTTAGACTCCGGAAGGACGGCGTCGCTGCCTGCTCTTCACTCTACAACGTGTAAGGGACATACCCATAATAAATCAAACCACGGACTATACTAGATCACTATAGCATAATAAAATTAAAATAACAGACAAAAACACACAAAAACATTCGACATTCCCATACAAATTGCTTGGGCGGCTGCGCACTTTAGTATGGTAACGTCAAAAATTATCAGATGGCAGCACAGTGATCTCAAGTCCAATCGACTGTTGTCATTGGACCATCAGTTGACATGTTTGTATACATACATACATATTATCAGTCCTGTTTCCCACAGGGGTTGGCAGAGACTATAGACCTCCACTTACTACTATCCTGACAAACCTCTTTCTGCCCGCCGGTTACGGGTAGAGTCTGTACGGAAAGAGAACCGTCGTAGGATTTGAGGGCGCAGTTGTGTTTAATATCCGTATTTGTTATGTTGACAACACTGTTGTGTCATTATAGTGCGACTATAAAGTTCTTGATATTTTGAAACTATGAAGGCTATTGGATGCTAATGGATAAATTATATTTTTATATATTATTTACATTACATGTAATGGCTGTAAATGAAAATATATTTTTATATGTTTTCAGATGCTATCTTCATCGTTAGCCTTTAGGTTAGGTAGGCATAAAAAATAAATTTAAAACAATAATATATTTATTAATTTATTGATCAGAACCATAATCAAAGTCTTATCCTAAATATTCAATGCCGGACATGTTTGAACTATCATCGGATAGACTATAGAGATCCAAAGAATTTTCTTCTTCTGAACTTGATTTGCTCGAATCTGTTACAGTTATTTATAATAAATTCTTGCACCACACGCCGTTATTTGAGGAACCTTCTTTTTTATTTTAGATACTGTATCTTTACTCAAACCTGAAAAAAATAGGGCAAGTTTATCTAAACGCATAATAAATTAAAAGTATCAACACTCTTTATACTGCTATCAAAACTTTGATTGAAACAAAATAAACATGTATTCTTATATATTAATGCGAATTCTTTTTAATTTATACATAATATAAAATGTCGGTGTCTGGGGGTTACCTAGGAAATCTAAAACATTTAAAATAACTTTCTACATACCGCACATCGCCGCCACACGTTCCATGACTTTGTTTAAGTCGATAATTGTGTTTGGCCGCTTTTTCTTTTTGGCAAAACCTATAATAATATTAAATATTATTTCCCTTGTAGGACTGGGTAAAGGATTTCCCCTTTTTGAAATGATTTAAAATAAAAATCACGTTAAAACAACACGGTAAACAAAGATGACGTAAAGTTTGTCATTTGACAGATGGGTGTTGGGTTGTCATATAAAAAAGATTTTGTTAGTTTGGTTTTACGCCACGACGGTTCTCTTTCCGCACAGACTCTACTTCTGATCTCTCCTTTTTAGGGTTCCGTACCCAAAGGGTAAAAACGGGACTCTATTACTAAGACTCCGCTGTCCATCTATCTGTTATCACCAGGATGTATCTCATGAATCGTGATAGCTTGACAGTTGAAATTTTTACAGATGATGTATTTCTGTGGCCGCTATAACAACAAATAATAAAAACAGAATAAAATAATTATTTATGTCTCGCACTTGGCCGGTTAATTGAATGTGTCCAATGACAGCAACTTATTGACGGTGAATGCTGCCATCTGGTATCAAATATTTTTGTAAACCCTCATTAAATCTTGTTTTCAGCATCACCCCCGTGAGCTCGGACGAAGTGATCCAGTTCAGCTCGTGGTGGAAGTCCCCGTGTGTGTTGTTCTACAACACTGTCCGCGCAAACTGCGAGGAGACTTCATAGCCGATGTTGTATGGGCCCTATAGTGATGGGTGAGTCTCTTTCTTAAACGTAAAGCCGTCGGTCCCGGTCATTGTCTTTGACATTAGTCGTTACCTAACACCATGTCAGAGACCTTTAAGGCGGTTTCAAAACTCTGACACTAGTGTTAGTCACTAACACGCACGATAAGAAGAAGAAGTCTCTTTCTTTCATCTTATCGTGTCAGTTTTCAGGTATTCTGTTCCACTTTCCGGTCCTTGATTCGGATACCATTCATCATCATAATCATTTCAGCCGCATAACGTCCACTGCTGGACATAAGCCTCTCCCAAAGATTTCTAAAAATGACCGATCAAGAGCGGCTTGCTTATACTCATATTGCTTCGGATACCATTGCGTGAGTATTATCCGAGGAATTTTTGTCTCTGCATTGTGTAGGTTGGTTGAAAAAGCTGTTTAAGGGGAACGGGGAAAAGGGTATCTACCTGATGGTATGGTTGTTCATAAAATAGTTTGAAAAAGGTTTTGGGGAAAAGGGTATCTACCTCATTTTTTTGGGCCCAGTGCTGCCCCCATTTGAAATAAATCATTTGAAAGGAACTACTGTGTGGGTTACATAGTAGTTCCTTTCAAATGATTTATTTCAAATGGGGGCAGCACTGGCCCCAAAAAAATGAGGTAGATACCCTTTTCCCCAAAACCTTTTTCAAACTATTTTATGAACAACAGTTTAAAGTGAGAACGTGACGGTTTCCTATGCACACCTTTTGGCAAATGTGCGAAGAAAAGCTGCACGTTCTCACTTTAAAGTATAAAAAGTCTTGGGCTTGGTCAAGACAAAATTTTAAATGGTATCTTCGTTTCCTTCCAAGTAATTTATTTCAAATAAGGACAGCACTGGACCCCGAAGAATTAATGTATCCCCTTAATGAGAAGAACTATAAATTCATAAGACCATATTACAACATAATAAATGCTTTATTATAATAGATCTCTCTGCTGGAAGAAATTTCTTTAGAAATAAGTACCACCTATGTATTATGTTTGTTTAAAATATCCTATATAGTATCCCATTGTTGGGCAAAGGTAAAGTACTATGTTGACATAATTAAATTAAAATTATATTTATTTGTTGCAGAACTATGGTCCCATACGAAATGAACGGAATCTACTACCCTCTGCCTAGCGAAAAATCCTTCGATTACATTCAATAGTTCCCGAAATGGCTCTATCACTGATCTCATTTGTACTATTGCGCTGGAAGAATATTTTTAAGGTTATTCATCATCAGGTCTTTTTGCCTCCACTGCAGGAGCACGACCCTCTCTGTACTACCAGAGCCATACTTGGCCAGAGCAGCCAGAGGATTTGACCTACACTCTACGCTGGCCAAACGGGTTGAAGAGGCCTCATTGATGTTTAAGCTTTATTTAGCTTGTATTTTCTAAGTCGCCTTCTACGACATATCCATGGGAAGACTTGGAGTGGTCCTATTCAACTCTGCCGGAAACCACACGGCATAACCAATTTGTTTCAAATGAGGTCGCCACTTCTGCAATGTATTTATCTCAAATTTTTGCTCTAATACTGATTTATTTTCATATTCAGCGTACTAGAACAATTTGAGATCAGATTTCCTATGCACAAAACGGCAAATATATAACGTACTGAACAAAAAAACATATTTAAATTGTGATAGTTAAGCTAGATATTAGGTTAAGTTGTGAAAATATGAGACAACAACTGAGTATGGAAGTTATTACAAGAAATACCAAAAAAACCATTCAAGTCACGTCAGCTTTCCAACAAAAAGAAAACTGCATCATAATCGGTCCGATGCGTCCAGTCTCAATTTTCTTTGATTTTCTTTGAAAGAAAGGGGCCATATTATATTGACATATTCTTTGCGACAGTGGAGAGGGGGTCATGATTCCCCCTTCCCCCCCCCCCCCTAAATCGTAATATTTGGCATGCAAAATTAAAAAAGCGTGACAAGTCAAAATTCTGCGTTATATAGGTATATAGGCGGCATCTAATGAGAAATAAATTAATTTAATTTAGTTTTTAATTTAGTGGTTAATTGAGGAAGATTAAACTATTAGTAATGAGAAATAAACTCAGTTATTGTTTTATGTTTTGTAGTGTGTAAGAGATTTTTCAGGATGTAATGCACTGTTCTTACTTGTCTTTATAGTCAACCTGAAGTGTAATTTATTTATTACGAAGTCAAGCCTTGTTTTTACATATCTAGTTATTTATACATTTTATTCATATATTTTTTTATAAAAGTTTTGATTGGAAAATCAGTATGTAAACAGGCTACCCTTGAATTTACGCAATTTAGTCGGCCTCAAGGCTTGAAATACGTTCAAATACTCTTCATGTGAAGCTTGTCTTAGTATTTTTGCGAAAAAATCTTAAGAGCGCCCAACCCGCCTCACTTTTCATACAAACGCTCGTACGTGATTATGGCGTTGTAACAGATCTTTCTTGGAAAGTTTTGAACTAACAGGAATATTGTGCGCTATATCTAGGTTTCTATCGAAATTAAAAATTAAAATTTGAAAAAACAAATTCAGTATAAATAAGTCTCCAAAAATCTGCTTTTTTGTACAAATTTCACCTGAACTTCGGCCGATCATATAGTACTCATGAATTGTAAAAGAAAATAAAATATTTGCATACAAACCTTGCAAATGTAATGAAGATTCTAAATGAAAAACATTTATTTCACACACTCGTAAGACTTACTGAAAAACACGTATTACCTGGAACAAGTTTTATGAAATTTCCGCACCTGTGACAATGAAAAGTTAATATTCGTTGAATGAATAGTAAATGATAATACTAATTTCGTACAATATTATGCAAACTGAGCGCTCAGGTGCTATCTCTCTCTTTTCACTTTTTTTCTATCATTGCGCTGGATGAAACAACAAGCATTTCCAACCATGCTCGCGTTGACGATAGACGGACCGGGAAGGGCCCTCTTAAGTAAAGCTTCACGTTCTCACTTTGGATAGTAAACAGTGAGGAGCTCGGTGGCCAGACAGTAGTGCGCATTACTAGCGCTTTCGCAAGTAAAGCGACACCGGGCGTGGTCCGCACTTAGATGGGTGACCATAAGTGACAAAAAAAATTTTAGCTCCTTGCTTAGGAAGGCACGTACGAGCCGTTGGTCCCGTCTGTCATTATTATTGTATGGCAGTCGTTAATCTGTGTCAGATGCGCCAATGTTGGCCGCTTAACTCTTCAAGCTGCGCCAATACCAGACAATAGTTAAACAATTGAAGTCGGGAGGAATTCCTCCCAGTGCCGGCTTAAAGGTTAAACACACGAAAAATAAATCTATAAGATGTCAAATCTTGATTACACTTCTATTTATTTTGTATGAAATTTACTTTAGTTTAATGTTGACTATATGCAGTGCAATACATCTTGTAAATAGCCAGAGTGACGACTGTGTGAGTCCTGCTACGTCCATATATTGTGATGCAATCAATGAATGTACTTATGCATAAAAAGAAACCTCCGCGCAACTGAAGCAATAAAATACAGTATAAATAAATATTACATACCTACTTACCCCCTTATTCATTACAAAATACAAACGTTCACTAAATCTATTATTATAGTTTTTT
Source organism: Acrobasis consociella (assembly GCA_963555685.1). NCBI lineage: Eukaryota > Metazoa > Arthropoda > Insecta > Lepidoptera > Pyralidae > Acrobasis > Acrobasis consociella. The sequence goes on from OY743118.1 coordinate 6,894,865, forward strand.
TGTCTCGTTCTTGAATTGTCAAATATTGAAATGGGGGAAAGGGACAAAAGACATGTTTTAACTAAAATGGTTTAGCAAACTGTTGTGATTTTTTATCAATATGAGTGTTAAAGTATGACCGTATGACATTTTACATTTACACAGACATCAAAAGTCAATATATGTTGTACAGAGATACAAATAGAATCGATACGATGGTTATCTCTAAACCTACAGGCTTATTTCAGCTTCAGCTTTCAAATTTCGATCAGAATTTTTTTTTTTAATCTTTTTCTCCCTTTATCTAAGGGAAAGTTTAGGGCAGTGGGAATGTATTGAAAGTTTTTGTCGATTGGTTGTGAACATCAAGTTAAAATGCTCCCCATCCTAAAAATAACATTAATTCGATTCTCATTTGTAAATAAGTTATGACTATGTTATAAGTATAGATTATGGTGGCTGGTTAAATAAAATTATAAGGATGAACGTTTGCTTTTTATTTCAGACTTAAAAAGATTTGAACTTGCTTCAAAATATTACAAAATGAGAAAGGGAGAAGATATCCTTTAATGGCGACAAGTATCACCAGTGCGCGTTTACACGAGCGACAAGCCTATTTCAATCAAAGAGAAAATAACAAACTTAAAAATACTTTCTAAGACTCAAGTCTCTTACATAAATAATTGTTTTCCCGTAAGATAAATTTTCATAACCATTAAAATATTATAGATGTAAATCATTATCTTAACTTCATCTAAATATGTTGTTAGAACCTGTATCCTACATAATAGGAAATAGGAGTACTATAAGGCTTAACTCACACCGGAACTCACATCTGCTGGCAGCCTTCTTTACTGTCAAATCATGATCAAATTTATTTCTATCTATGAAATCAGTATGAAATGCATGGAATAGCTAGGTGAAAAAACTCAGCCGCCTGTGGACGCACGGCGCCGCTGGCAGCCGGTTTTTGTTTCTATAAGCCATAGGCTGCCTGCTCATATAAGATAATCGGTCGATTTTTTGTAGGAGAAAATAGAACGTACGTACTAACAACGTACGACTACAAATAGTAGTACAGAAATTCATACAAAAAAAAATCGGCCCGACTATCTATCCTTAATTCTATCCTACAAAAAGTCTGACCCATAATGTGAATTTCGCGGATAGAATTAAAGGTGAATATTGTTTGACAATGAAAGTGCGCTGCCATTCGCTGCTATTTTGGTGTGGTGAGTTAAGCCTTAACTTATTAAAAATATACAAGCGCATTCATAAATAAATAACTAAGTATGTTAAAAATTACAAATTATGATAAATGAGCACTCATTTTCTGCAGCTCTGACTTGTGAAGCTCATCCAGGGTATATCCCATTTGCCACCACTGGGGGCGGCCACCACTGGTGGCAGACGGGACAATTTTTATGTACATGTGTGCCAGATGCCACCACTTGCGACGCCCCCACTGGTGGCGAACGGCAATCGCTAATCATTCACAGTCTCATTTGCCCCCAGTGGTGGCGAATAGAACAAACTCTGGTTTCGATTCCCATTCGCCTCCAGTGTAAACATACATATGATAGGTATATCGAACTGACAGTTCATTAATAATTTTAGTAGGTAATTTGTTTTAAATTTTAATGTCATGTTTAACCTGTTATTCTTCCTGAAATTTTATATTTAAGCGTGTTAAAAAAGTTAGAAGTGGTCCTATACTAATACTAAGCTTTATTTCTTCATCTAAAAGCCTGTCTTTTTTATTTCTAACCATTTTTTTAAATCTATATTTTGCCGCCAGTAGCAACAAATGGAAAAGTAAACGAATAAATTCAAAAACAAGTCGCCAGTGGTGACGAAAGGGAATCGAAACCAGAATTTGTTCTATTCGCCACCACTGGGGGCAAATGAGTCTGTGAATGATTAGCGATTGCCGTTCGCCACCAGTAGGGGCGTCGCAAGTGGTGGCATCTGGCACACACGTTTACATAAAAATTGTCCCGTCTGCCACCAGTGGTGGCCGCCCCCAGTGGTGGCAAATGGGATATAGGTACCCCTCATCCATACACACGTCATCTCATACCTGCTCGTTGCTAGCTTCTTGAAGTACTATCGCATTCTTAAAATAAATAAATTACTTAAAAATTATGATACATGAGCACTCATCTAATACACACGTCTTTTCATTCCTGTTCGTAGCTAGCTTCTGGAAGTACGAGTAGATACTATACATCGTGAATTTTCATTGGTTTTGGAGCCGAATGCCACTTCATGAGGATCGTTAGTAAGACCTACTTAATTAGCTAGTCAAAATAAAAATTCGGGAACGAAAAATGTTGATTAAAACTCGAAAGAAAAATTGTGACATCAATTAGTAGCACCTACATCAGGCGCTACCGCCGCCGCCGGCTGACTGTTTAGTTCATCGGGGTCACGCGGCAGTTTTGGATGAGCATAAGTACGTGGACTCGATCGAAAATCACTATCGCAACTTTTTCATCTTAGTCATCCACAGATTTGGATTAAGTTTATAGATAGAGGAATTTATTTACTATACGACATTTTTCTTCCAAAACCAATGAAAAGTAAATAGGTATATAAGATCTAACAAAATATACTAAAACTATTTTAAGGGTGAATTCAGTGCGTGGTACTGAACAACTTTCGCCAAAATATTTTTAGCTTTCGCTACAAACTCAGATCGGCTGATCGGACAACTTGTATAGGAGGCCAAAAATTACTTTTTATAATTCGATACGTGTTTCTTACGGAAAGTTGTTCAGTATCATGGACTGAATTTACTTTTAAAATAGTTTTAGACCTTATATAAATCACTTAAAAATTACGATACATGAGCACTCATCATCTGCAGCTCTGACTTGTGATGCTCATCCAATACGCACGTCGTCTCATATCTGCTTGTAGCTAGCTGCTTAAAGTACTCATAGACAGTCGGATAGCACGCAACCGAGCCTTGAAAGTCCTGCTTATCGAGCCTGAACAACTCGCAGTTAGTCACGGCCACGCTAGAAGCGGTGCGAAACCTGTGAATAAATAAGTAAAAAGGTAAAAATATAATTTATGCTGAATGCATCAGCTTGCGTTACCCCGGAACGGGAGTCCAAGATAATGTGTTTTTTGAGGTACTTATGTAACTATTTCGCTTGTAGGTAAATGATTTTGTTAACATAAATATGTCATTACATTATTATATCCATGTTATATTACTATTGCACAATACGCCTGAAAGAGCAAGCTGTTGACACACCATATAACGTATCATTTTTAAAAATACAGGCTCCCCTCTAGTTTACCGCCAACATCAGTGGAGATAATTTGCTAGCTCTTTTTATATGCCTTTAGATCGTCTGACTGATATACCTAATAGAAAGAAACATTAAAAATTAAGTGACGTAGCTTCTAACTTACCTATGCTTCATCACTAATGCTATCTCCCCGAAGAAATCTCCATCTTCTAAGTGGCATACTTCTCGGCCGGACTCTGAGTATATGGCGACAGTTCCTTTGTTGATGAAGTAAAGGCAGTCACCTAGGATATTATGGAATAAGTAAGTTATCCGAAAGTTATGACTTGTCTTGTTATAATTACATACATACATACTATCACGTATATATTGGGTCCCTAAAAGACAGAGCATTTTGGGTTTTGCGGCTCTAACAGACAGAGCATAACCCTCATATTCATAAAAATTAACGACTCTTGCTAATCCTATTTTAGTTAAAACATCTTTTGTCAAATCTTTCAAAACGAGGCAGAGGTGCAAAGACGGGAAACGGGGACGCGCGGGAATTAGGAGATTCCTTTTTGTATGTACCTAATGCGAAAGTGAGTTTGTATATTTGTTTGTACCACTTTACGCTTCAACCACCTATTTGGATGAAATTTGATATGGATATAGTTTAAAACCCAGGGAAGGACATAGGATAGTTTTAATTCGGAAATTCCCACGGGGAGCAAAGCCCATGGGCACAGCTAGTTATTCATATTGATCCTGTGACAAGACACCCAAGAAGAATATACTTAGAAGACATATTCACCAATAGTATTTATCTTGAAGATGATATCACCAGCTATAAAAATGACCAGCTTGAGCTTAGTGCAGATGTGGAGGTGCAGCGAGCTCGGCAGCTGTTTGAGGAACTCCATCTCTCGGACCAGTTCGCCGCTGGTATGCATGATGATGTCTCCACGAAGTTGCCCCGACACGCAGTTCAACATACGTGATTCCTAATTAATCGGATTTAAATTCAAAATCAAATATATCTTTATATCATAGGATATTTATAATATCTCTTAATAATCGTCATTGTTTTGTTGTACAATTGTTGACGTCAAATGATTACTAAACGCTTCCAAAGCGCTAGTGCAGAAGAAGCGGTAACAAACTGCATTGCAGCATTTATAGGTCATAAGACTATGTAAGTAATAGGTTCTTATACAACGTGGAAGGAACATACACGTAATATATCAACCACAGGCTATACTAGATCACTATGTTATAATGATGTTAAAATAACAGTCAAAAAGCAAACAAAAAAAATCGACATTCCACATTGTATGGAAATGTCGATTTTAAGTTTTTGACTGTTATTTTAAGCTCATTATAATATAGGGATCTAGTAGCCCGTGGTTTGATTTATTACAGACTAGCTGAAGCCCGCGACTTCGTTCGCGTGGACTTTATGTCTCTGGAAAATGCTCATCAGACTGAACAACTTTTACTAAGGCGGCATTTTTATATCTCTTATAGTTTAGCTGGACCATTATGGTTCTGCATGAGGCGTTCCATTTTCCAAAATCATTTATACCCTATATGTTGCCCAGGTTTAATAGCTATATAACAAAAAAAGTTTCATTCGAATCCGTCCAGTATTTCAGGAGATTAGCGTGTACAAACAGACAAACAGACAAACAGACAAACAGACATACAGACAAACAGACAAACAGACAGACATTTTATTTTAAATTCTTACTCTATTACTATGTCTCCATCGCCCCCAATATTTTTTTTGGAAATATATTTAATGTACAGACACACTTTTTTTACTGTTTTATTATATGTATAGATATCCCGTCTACGTTGTATTTTACATGGGTCGAGCTCTTTAATTCAGTTAGTAAGCATTGCTTTCGTAAATTAAGCAACCCCCGGCTCAGTAGTCCGAACTTGAATGACCACAAGTAGCATAAAAAAATTCGAGCTCCTCCGACGAAAGTTGTAGTTCCGCTGTCATCATTATTTGACAGTCCAACTATGTCAGATACCTTTATGCAGCTTGAAACATCTGACACGACCAGTGTTGGCCACCACTTAAGTATTTTCGTATATACGAAAATATTATTTTTCGTTTATATATATGTATATTTTCGTATATTCGAAAAATTATATTTTTCGTCCATTATCATGTGAGGCTCCAGTCTAAAACCCCACTATCCTATCATTAAAGGCGAATGGGGGTTAAGTTTCTAAAATACATCACGTAATTAATGGACGGCGCTTTGTCTTAGGATTTATTTCTAAACGAACAATAGGTAAACCTATATACTTATACTTATTTGTATTTTAATTGAGTAAATGTCCTCTCAATCTATCGAAGGTTAACTGGAAGAGATCTCTACATGGGATAAATCCGCCTTTGTATATTTTCTCTTTCGATTTTTTTTTGTAGTTTTTTGTTACAATAAAGTTTTTACAAACAAACTTATTCTGAAAATTGCTAACCACAAAGAAGCTCGACTGAAATCTCAAAGCGTAGAACTTAAGGATCTTCTTTTTGATCCTTGGCGGGAACTTTCTCTGGTTCATGTACATTTCCACTTGCTTGATCATCGTGAAATACTTTGCTTTGGACGCTTCCGCTCCCAGCATCGACATTATGAACTTGAAAGTGCAGTGTATAAGCAAGCCCTGGAATACGAAAGTGGACTTAAAGATTTAACTGAGAGCCACGCGTCAACTACCGATGACTTCGACGGCGCCGGTAAGGCATCGCGCTGACGTTTCCATTGCCGGCAAATGAAAAAAAAAAGCGTGCCGTATACTTTCATACATTTTTGTATGAAAAAAATGTATGAAAGTACGCGGCGCCACTTGGACCCCGGAAAATTTATGTATCCCCACATGAATTTTCCGGGGTCCAAGTGGCGCCTTTTGAAATACAACATTTGAAAATAAACGGACATATCATGTAAGTAAATATCATGTTTTTCTATATATGTATTTGTTATAAAATATAGTATCGTTGAGTTAGTATCCCATAACACAAGTCTCGATTTCGAAGTCGAGACTTTGGGGCTAGCTCAATCCGTAATTTATCCCTATATATTTATTTATTTGTTATAGAAAATTTTGTCTTGTCCAAGCTTAGGGCTTGGACAGCTCTTTAAACTATTTTATGAACTACTGTTTATAGTTAACAGTGATAACATTAAGCTTTTATACACATATTAGACAAAAGGGGCCGTTTTTCACAAATGTGCGTAGAAAAGCTTCTCGTTCTCACTTTAAACTGTAAACAGGTAGTTCATAAAATAGTTTCAAGGTTATCTAAGGCTTGGTCAAGACGAAATTTGCAACTGGAACCCGGAAACTTTCGGTAGAAATTAATCAGTCAAAGTGAGTTTTCCAGCTGAATCAAAGTGTCAAACAGGGTCCTGGAACACTGGGGAGTCATGACAGAAGCGTGCAGGGCGCTAGCAATCTTCCTGAGCTTACTGCTGGAGCTGGGTCGGTTTGAAAACTGAGGCAAGCTGCAATTCTCCACGCAAATGTCCCGATGATGCGGACTAAACTGCGCAAACGTCTGCCCTCGGCAGAAGTAAGTATATAAGAAAGATGCATACCTAAGTAGGTGGAAAAAGATCACACTTTCAAATACTAACCTCAGTAGTGAACCATGATAACACAAAGAAAACTTCAATGCATTCGCTAGATCTGTACTGACTTTCTATGTGGTTTTTCCTGAACATGCTTACTGGAAAATGGGAAGATTTTAAGCATTAAACTACTGTTTCCAGTTTAAATTCAGAATGTGAAGTTTTTTTAGCACATTTGCATAAACTAAAAACCAAACATGGCAGTTTTTGAAAAGAAAAGCTTCACTTTCAAACTTAAACTGTGAACACAAAAATAATTCATAAAATAGTTTAAAGGGTTTTATCTATGGCAGTATACTTATGGGACCAAAATTTTTAATAATATCTCCGTTTGGGGCAGCACTGGAACCTGAAACTGGTAAAATAGTATAAGTATATTAACCTTAAACTCTAGCTATGTCAGATGCCTTTAGGCAGCCTGAAAAATCTTGACACCAGTGTTGGCCACTTACACACACGAAAAACGAAAACAGTTTGAAAAATCTCGGCCGCTTGTCGAAAACGTAACAAAATTGTCAATCCAACCGAACGAAATTTAGCTGTGTTATTAAATCAAACTATAATGCTAAACAGCTGCTAAAGGGTTATGTCAAACAGCGGATTGTACCACCCAACTGCGAGATATACCTATATAAGTAGGTATACTTAGTGTTTATTAACAGGTAGGTACAAGAGTAACTTTGTACCACTTTCGCCTTTTTGCCGTTTGGTTGGTGATATCTAAAGATGACAATCGTGAAGCAATCTTAGATACCTTCAGGCACCTTAAAAGAGCTGACGGTGATGGCAAAGGACAAAAAAAAATTACACACAAAAATAACAGGAAACCTAGCTGCTCTATATACTTATATCTGCTTCCATGCTGGTTTGGGAGAAAAGAAAAAACTTAGAATAAATCAGCTGCTTCTCTTCCCGCGCAGATCCTAGAAGCTGATCTTGGCAATAGCAAGCCGTCACGATTTTGATTCCTTTTTCCATCTTAACGGTCACCAACACGCTAAGAGTGGCCTTTAAGTCATATGGCTCTGAGCTCCGTCTGCCCCATCAGGGATAAAGTAGTGATAATGTACCTACCTGCTCTATCAAAAGCGAAGATGAACCTCAGCCCAGTCGTCTCATTCCAGAGATGCGCTTTGGATACCCAGGAGCAATCTCGGGGCTTTGGTGGCTGAAAGCTACCTTCATTGGCATACACCACGGCATATTGCACGTAGACGTTCCAGATCAAGTAGGTGTATATCAGCACGAGGATTTCTATTATCGTTTTGGTGGCAAACTGATGGCAAGATATAAAATGTGTGATATTATTACAGGCCACATTAGGCCTAAGCCTTTTGTCGTGTGGTTTCCGGCAGAGTAGAATAGGACCACTCCAAGTTTAGTCTTCCCGTAGATGTCGTAGAAGGCGACTTAGGGAACCCGTCTGGCTAGCGTGTTGAGTGTAGGCCAAATCCTTTGGCTGCTCTGGCCAAGAATAGCTCTGGTAGTACAAAGAGGGTCGTGCTTCTGCAGTGGAGACAAAAAGACCCGATGATATATTACAATACAAATTACTAATGCTAAAAAATCGTTCTTCCCTACCAGTCGTTATCAACTAAAACTCACGCCATCGCCATGTATTTTTTACATTAACCTCTCGTATGCCGTTACGTAGATCTACGCGAGATTGCATTGTTTAACTATTGTGTCTGATAATCCGGCATTAAATTGTTTAATTTCATTTACTGACCTTGATATGAAAATTAGCAGACTAGAAAAATATCCTGAAAGTATTTCCACTATAATTGCTGGATAACTAACTACTATTTAAAATTTGTTTCGGTCTACTCGTCAATAAAACTAGGATACCTGGCTGGAAGAAAAGATGGTAGGTAAGTGGAGTAAGGCCGTCACTGAGTAGTATCCCATAAATCGCCAGCGTACACTACGCTAACGCTACGCGTAAGACGTCCGATGGCTAGGTTTAATTTCTATTTATTCTTTTTTGCACACGAAGGGAGGCTTATACAGTGGGTTATAAAAGCTGATATGATTATAGGTCTACTAGAGTTTTGTACTTACACAAAATTGTTTCGCTTTCATCACATTGCTTAAGTAAATCATCATTATAGGTATTCTGAAGATCTTCATTGCCACAAGGCAGCAAACCACCATCACATCTTCAACTTTCATGATGGCTGGAATGAAACTAACGCCGGAGAGGAGGTCAAAAATCAACCATGTACGAGCGTAGTGGGAGAAGATCCTTCTTATACCCAGGATGGCAACTTGGTTGGTGTACCCCTCGATGTACCCAGTAAAAAGGTTGGCGAATATGTTGAAGATGTTTACTAGATCCGATATGTATATTATGTATTCGTGGTATTTCTAGAATATAAAAGAATTGATCAATGTTTGGGATATGAGGGAAGTAGAAGGAAGTAACTGCATACATTTTTGTTTTTTTTTTCAATAATCAAGGCCCATTTAGATGGTCAAAGTTTCATCTGTTGAATACTATTTATTCAAGCAATAGATAACTTGTTAGGTCTAAAAGAACCGCCAGCTTTAATAATCATTTATTGCTTCAATAAAACTGTATGTAACAGGCAAGCAACTTGCACCGTTGCAACCGTTTAAATGAGCCTTTATGCCTATTAGGTCATTACTTGATATCTTAACGTCGAATTAAGAATCAGCAGAATATTATATTATATAGTTCAAGTTACCGATTTCACCGGATTCGGTTCGCTGAAATGCAATGCCAAGAGCGTGGTAGACACTAGCATTGCTATTACAAACGCAGTCTCCAGCCACAACCTGAGCTTGCTGTATGGGTGGATAGACGTAGGGTGGTACATGTACTGGCGGTATCGCTCTGCAGATAACGCTGCGTGGGACCTAAAACCAAATAAGTATTACCAGAGTCATACATGGCCAGAACCGCCATTGGTTGAAAATGTTTGATTGATGTTTAAATTTATTTATTTAAAACTTCAAATTTACACTAGTTAGACTTTATGCTTAAGATTTATCTCCATGTCGACCTAAGTTTAAACAGATAACAAAGATATCTAAAATAAGCTTTGACTAGCTTGTATTGCCTATATAACTTAGGATATCTATTTGTAAAATAGTCAAACGAGCTAATTATCTAAGTCGCTATGTAGGCCGACTCGTCTACAATGATTTTCACTTACACAACAGTGTGATTAACTAAACCACCACTGTCTGTATTCATAAAATCTGCGCTACTTACCCGTAAATCAGTTATAATTGACTAAGTACAATGCTTTCCATCTGAAGACCACTACCACCGCTCCTTAAATTGGTAGATTTCTCTGTTTCTAGAGTGCAAAGTTTTTGGAACGAAGTTCCTTTTCGGCTAGGGCGAAAAAAAGTCTTAGAATTTTCCGACACGAACTGTTTTCGAAACTGGAATTTTTAGGGGCTTTAATTTTTGTAACTTCTTTCCAACCGAGTGTTCCACGTCACTCGTTTTTTTTTATAATTGTAGTGGAAAGTTTCTAAAGCAGCGTTTAAATTTTACAATTGAAGTACCTGTACAGATTCCTAGCTCGAATATCATCCATATTCACGGTTATTAAGTTCAAAACTTTCAGCCGATACTTAGAACACTTGATCTTGTACACAGACAGCTTATTCGCAGGCAAATGACATGGGTGGCCTTGAAAGTACCCATGGGAGATGACTTTCTCATTTTCTGACTCCTTCATTTTCATCGCCGCGCCCATTTGGTTATCCATTGCTGACTCATTTTTCTTCATGTTTATAGCAGAGGCCATTTTGTCTAACAAGAAAGTGGGAGCCGCGACCCGTCCACCCACCAGCTTAACCCACCAGTGGGTCCACGGGGAATTTCGGTTTACCCGTGCACCCACTGTAACCTTATGCATAAAGCGGGGAAAATGATATATCGATATAAATAGTATTGTAACAATTCTTTATTAAATAATACAATAAACAAATTGACACATTCTCACCAAAAAATAAAACTGAAAAATAAACAACATTCGAGAAATTAATAAATCACTAGCTTTTCGGGCGTTGCACGGGCTGCAAGCAGACCGCGGTTTTTCGTGCAACTGTTGAAGTGAGGTAAAGAACTGTTGTCAGTAAAGGAAACATCAAAAGAAAAAAAAACGCTATGCGCTTGGCAGGAGTGGAGCGCATCACCCCTCCTAAATCTTTGAATTCAAAAAAGAATATTATACCTAAAGCAAGAGATGGAAATCAAGTTTATTGAAAGAAAACGTGGCCTTGTGTTATTAGACAAGGACCACCAATATTTCAAGCATAAAGTGGATGCTATTAAATCATCAGTTTGGAATTGTGCGAATAAACAGAAGCTTAAATGTAAAGGATTTGTGGATTATTATTATTATTCGTAGAAGTCGAAAGTGGTTGTAATAAGATTGAATTGGGTGGGTGCTAAGGGTGCAAAATAGGGGTTGAAAGTTAGTATGGAAAAATCTTTAAATGTGCATTGATTTTAACAAAAAAAAAATTAAGATTCATGTTTTTAAAACATTTTATTAAATACATATTTAATGGTTTATTAGAATTCACTCCCTAAAGGTGCAAAATAGGAATTGAAAGATTAAAATTCCTCCAATTTCCTTAAAATTTGTTACTATAACTCCTAAATATAAATGAAAAGAGTATATTTCGGTTTTCCATCCAAAATCCATCTATCTGTATATAAATAATTGGCCAAGTGCGTGACGGGCCACGCGCAGTATAGGATTCCGTAGTTGTAAATGCCAACTTGCAGTCTAAAACGGCTAAGTATTGAATTTGTATGAAATTTTCCTTTTCGAGTACATTTTATGAGTTGATCACCTATAACTTTTTAATTTGTTAACCCTTCTTAGCTTTGATAGTTTTCCTTTAAACTACATTATATATACTATAGTTGTGATTTTTTTCACATGTCCATATATGTCTATCTTAACCGCAAAAACGCTATTTTTTATGGCAAAATAATGATGTAGACTTTGACTTCACAGTCCATATCGAACTTCTCTTTCTAATTGAAACTTTGAAGTATCACATATTTAAGTATAAATATCGATATTTACCCGCTATAATGCAGTGGGTGCACGGGTAAACAGAAATTCCCCGTGGACCCACTAGTGGGTTAAGCTGGTGGGTGAACGGGTCGCGGCTCGAAAGTGGTTTGATGCGGGTTAGTTAGTACAGATATGGTAAATGATATTAGGTACTATTTACTTTTATTAAGGATTAGTGCACTTACCTATAAATATAATAATTGGTCAAGTCTGGGCCACGCACAGTATAGGGTTCCGAAAGTAAAATTAAAAAAAAAAAAGATTTTATTTTACCACTTTTTTGGTATAACTAATGTAAAAACCTACACCAAATTACAGCTTTCTGGTACTTGTCCGCGGACGGACAGACATGGCGAAACTATAAGGGAACCCTAAAAAAAGGATCACAGAATGGATCTACATGCGTACAATACAACTTTACCCCTGAAAATTCCTATTGATTCTTAAAAGTGCAAATAATTTGTAAAATGTAAAGTAAAAGATACACACCTACAGTAATTTCATATGTTATAAATGTTATTGTTATTGAAGATTTTTGTGGATATTTACTTAATTACTTACCTAGTGAATTCAGGCTCCAATACCAATAATTATAATTTGTTCTTATTACAATCACAGAAGTAAGGTGCCCATAATAATATTTGAATTCTCAATGATAAAATTTTGCAATGTCACATTGCATTTTTTTATATCAATGGACAGAAACGGAAATCACCCCATATCTCTGGAAATCACATAGACCATAGATTTTAGGAGTTGTAAGAAGTATTTTCAAAGGTCTTGACATCAAAGATTTAGAATATAGTCCAATGGAATTGTATGTACTGCGTACAAGTCCTGAAGTTAGAGAGTAAAATACAAGTCATGGTATTACCCTGGTTAATACCAGGGTAATACCATGAACTTCATCATCCGGTTTCTTTGTCTCCACTGCAGGAGCACGACCCTCTCTGCACTACCAGAAACTTACTTGGGCAGAGCAGCCAAAGGACTTTGGCCTACACTCTCTACGCTCGCTGGCCAGACGGATTGGAGAGGTCTCATCGATGTTTATTAGTTTTGTTTAGCTTGTATTTCCTAAGTCGCCTTCTACAACATCCATGGGAGAACTTGGAGTGGCCCTATTCTACTCTGCCGAAAACCACACGGCAATATTCCTACTTAGTACAATAAAAAAAACTCCTTTTCTTCTTCCTCACCTTATTCTACTTTTGATTCCACTTTACAGAGGTTCAGGGCTCGAGACAGCATGTATCTTTTCCCATTTCCCTCTATCCTTTGTACCTACTTTTCACATTATTTTCATCAATATCATAGGAAAAGACACATTTGAAACAAAATAAAATAATTTATTTATTTTTACAAAACATACATTTACTAAGAATGCTAATGAAGCTTCATTTAACTAAAGTCCACGGGATCACGGTCTTTCCTGCTTTCCACTTGACCGCACATTCCTTTGAGCAGAAAGCTGCGCTGAGCAGGATTTCTTCCGAATTGTCGATCAAAATGATTTTTCTGCAAAGAATTTTATTCATTATGCACGGAAATGTAATAAAATATCAGAGTACGATTATTTATTTACTAGCTTTAACCCGCGACTTCGTTCGCATACTATTTGATTCCTGTTCCCATAGACATAGATTTTTTTTAAATCTATGCCTGTTCCCGTCATTTGCTAGAGCGAGAGAGAGCGACGAAACTTAAGCATGGCCATAGTCAACCCCATTTCATCCCTCTAGGGGTTGATTTTGAAAAATCCTGAAACATGTACTTACTAACAGCAGGAGTACTAATGCAAACTTTCAAAATAAATGGTCTAACTAACCTTGTTTCTCTATACAAACTTTGGAGCTCCGTTTCACCCCTTTAAGGTGTGAGTTTTGAAAAATCTTGTCTTAGTGCACCCCTAAACCTTATAAGGAACCTAAGGGAGCTATGTGCCAAATTTAGAGTCTCTAGACGCAGCGGTTTGGCCTGTGCGTTGGTACATCAGTCAATTGTTTTTGCCTTTTATATAGATTACAAGTGCGATAACAGAATAAAAGACAAGTTAAAAAGTGCGTAGATATTTTGACGCCTGGATTTATTTGGATAAATCTTTTATTTTTAAAAGGGGCCTGCCGAGGTACCATAGAAATTTCATCAAAATCGGTTGTGAACTTTTGGAGGAGAAGTCGGTTTTCAGTTTTGACAAATTATAGTTCAAAAGAAATTGATCTATATTATGTATACTTATATGTAGAGTTAATTATCCTTTACGCTGTTGCTGGGTGGGATTCCACCCGGCTTCCATTGTCTTACTATTGTGTTTGGGTTTTGTCGCACCTTGAAGAGTTAAAAATATTTCTTACCCTATACAAAATTCGTAGTACACATAATCAAATACAGGTCGTTTACAAACAACATTTTCGCATCTCGATATTGGCCCATTACGCAGATCAGATTTTATAAAGGCAGGCAGAAAATTGAAATATTTTTCAACAACATCTGTTGGGGCGTACCATTCTTTTTTACTCCCTATAATGCTGTTACCGACAACATTACTGCTCGTTAATGGGCGGTTTATATTACAATTATTCCCATTTTCATCATACTCGTTTAGGTCTCCATTATTTAAATTAAATTCTTCAAAATTTGTTTCTAATTCGTCAATATGCTTATCATTGTAATAATTAAGTCTGTATGATAGATTGTTTTCGAGATTGTCTCGATTTATTTCATTTAACTTTTCTGTCACACCACAAATAGTTTTATACAGTTGTCTTTTGCATAGTTCAAAAAGGCTCGGTGCTGTGTAATAGTTATTTTCTTGAATATTTTCGTGTTTATAAGGACAATCAATATCTAGTTCCCATTCTCTCGAGTCTTGGCAAAGTTTTAAACGACAGCGGTAGTTTTGTGAAATACATTGATATGCCGGAATTCTGAGACATCTGAAAAAATAAAACAAGTGTAAAATTAAGTAAACGCTTAATTTTACGCTAAGTTTATCAATTTACCAAAATTATGGTGACGGCAGAGTAAAATTCTTTTATTGAAGGTTGTAGATAGAATACAAGGGTGATGCTTATTTCCTCTCACACAAGTGTTGTAAGAGCTTTTGTTTTAATTTTTTATTGGAGTTGTAAGAGGCTTGATCGGGAAAGAAATATCAAAATACGAAATTTCTAAAAAAAAAAACAATATAAAAATTTTCGCTTCGATCAGATATTTCGCTATTCGTAAACATCCTGTTTATCTAAATAAATGTGCTAATTCAAATACATTGAAATTAGTTAAGATAGAATAAGTGGGACATGTAGACAGAGTTACTACAGATATGGTACCTAAATGATAGAAAACTATGGAGGGAGTTGACATACAGAGTAACAGAGCCGACCCCTAACAGGGAGAAGGCGAGGATGATAATGACGATGAAAATACCCACCCAATATTTAGACTTCTTGTCATTTGATCCCTAAACATATGATACCATAGCGAGTACGGTATAACTTTCAAGTTAATATTTCTCCAGAATCTAAATTCACAGTGATGGTAGTTATAGACAGGTCTCTGAGGTAACCACTGGAGCTTATTATCTGAAAATAAAGAAATAAATTTAAAATTAAATAAATAAATAAATATATAGGTAGGTACAAATTACACTGATTGAGCTAGCCCCAAAGTAAGTTCGAGACTTGTGTTATGGGATACTAACTCAACGATACTATATTTTATAAAAATACATATATAGATAAACATCCAAGACCCAGGACAATTTGAAAAAAGCAATTTTCCAACTTGCCCTGACCGGGGATTGAACCCGGAACCTCTGGGTGGCGGACTAGCATGGTGACCACGGAGGTCGTCTAATTACAAAACCACTTAATTTAATTTAAGGCCCATTTGTCGACCTTCCGGGTTCAATTCCCGATCAGGTCAAGATGGAGAATTATCTTTTTTAAATTGACCTAGATCTTGTTTGTTTATCTGTATATGTATTGATTATTAAATATAGTATCGTTGAGTTGTAGTCCTATCCCATGACACAAGTTTCGAACTCACTTTGGGGCTAGATCGATGTGATTGGTCCGTATACTTGAAAGTGGCTGTCCAGTATCACAATAAAAGTGGTTTGGGTCTTAGGACCCTGGGCTCTGACTGTTTCGAACAGCAAGACCAAAAATGCTCTGTCTGCCCCATTAGAGGTGAAAAGACGTGAAAGTCTATAGTAGTAATTAGTAAATTTCAGTTTGTTTAGTTCTGAGGTTTATGCGCCGGAAAACATGACCCTCCTTTTGTCGGTCACCAAGTCGAGCAAAAGCAGCGTCGGTAAACAACGAATGCGGCCACCGTTCCAGCAGTTTTACTGTCGCTCGTAAACACCGGGTTTCGATAAACTATCCGATAAATCAGCGTTGCCTCTTCCCCGTTGATTTGCCCCATTTACACCAGGAGTACCATTTTTGAAATGCTGAGTCACTAAAACGAATCGTTTTTTGCTGTAATATCACGATATAATTAAGTTAGTACTATTCTCACTATCGCACTTGGCAAATATAAATAATAGTAAATGCACTCATTTACTTTTATTTATATTTGCCAATCCTGTCACCCAAACGTAACCTGTAAGAGATTGCCTTGGCGATAAGGCCGCCTATATTGTACATCTAAATTTATATTTAAATGTGTTTTGGTGCAAAAAAGTGTTTTTACTTACTTACTTTTTTATTTTTTATTTTATTGGTTCATGTACACTTGAAAAAATTACAAAAAAATCCTTATTTAAACGTAAACATAGTATATAGGTGCTACTCATTTCTAAAGAATTGCAAATTCGTTTAGTGACAAAGCGTTTCACAAACGAGGCCCCAGAAGACTTACAAAAGCGATCATAGGAATCAAGAAATGTGTATGTCCGCCATGTTTTTAGTACATCCGATAATTTCTTGATTTTTTCTAACCTTTATTGCTACTGGGCAAAGGTTTTCCTCATTTCTTTTCAAGTCTCTCTATTTGTGCTATTTCTGTCTAAGATTTCTTCGAAGGTCATCACTCCGAAGTATTCTTGATCTAGGTACCACTTTTGCGACAACCACCTTCAGTTCTTGTTCTTATCGTGTGTATTAGTGACTAACACTAGTGTCAGAGTTTTTAAACCGCCTTAAAGGCCTCTGACATGGTTTTAGGTAACGACCAATGTCAAAGACAGTGACCGGGACCGACGGCTTAACGTGCCCTCCGAAGCACGGATCATCTCACTTATCAGACAATCAGGTGATCAGCCTGCAATGTCCTAACCAAACTAGGACAACAACACAAAGTCGTTGCCCCCGCTGGGAATCGAACCCGCGACCTCCGGGTATGAACCAAACGCTCCAACCATTACAACACGGAGGCAGTTCCACCTTCAGTATGCCACTTAGTGGCCACATAAGCCCAACGGCCTAATTGCGTACAGACGTGATCCAAACCTATGTGGGCAGATCGCAAATCTGCCCACATAGACAATACCGTCTTTGAGTGAAAGTGTAGTGTCATAGTCTTGACATCCTCCGTGGCGTAGTGGTCACCATGCTAGTCCGCCACCCAGAGGTCCCGGGTTCCATTCCCGGTCAGGGCAAGTTGGAAAGTGGCCTTTTTCAAATTGTCCTGGGTCTTGGATGTTTATCTATATATGTATTTGTTATAAAATATAGTATCGTTAAGTTAGTATTCCATAACACAAGTCTCGAACTTACTTTGGGGCTAGCTCATTCAGTGTAATTTGTCCCTATATATTTATTTATTTATTTATAGAATTAATATGAGTAGGTATTACATAAATCCGCGCAATATGCGTTCCCATTCCCCGACGCCGCACCTCTCCCCTGTTCTTGCCTTTTAGAGGCGGCTGCAGGCGCCTGCAGCCGCCTTTAAAAGGCCCGCTCAACACAACCAACAACAACAAAAAGGCGGGTCCTTAGGAGATTCCGTCCTGTATGTAATACCATATTAATACATACATACATACATACTATCACGTCTTTATCCCTAATGGGGCAGACAGAGCATTTTGGGTCTTGCGGTTCTATGCAGAGCCCAGGGCTGCAAGACCCAAAAGCCACTTTTAGCGTCATGGTGGGCCGGAAGATGGAAAAACAATCAATACAGTGATGGGTTGCTAGACGCATCGCCTGTTAACATGATTTGCATTTTTGCCCATTCCCTCGATCGGCTTTTACGATCTGCGTGGGAATAGAAGCAGCTGGTACATTTTAAGTTTTTTTTAAATACATAAGTTCTAACAAAATATACTGAAACTATTTTAAGGGTGAATTCAGTACATGATACTAAACATTTTCCCAAGGAACATAATTATGTCGAAAAATGAAAAATATTTTTTGGCTGTTCACACAAACTCAAATCAGCTGATCGGACTTGTATGGGAGGAAAAAAATACTTTTCATATTTCGATATATGTTCCTTGGAGAAAGTTGTTCAGTATCACGGACTGAATGCACCCTTAAAATAGTTTCAGTATATTTTGTTAGACCTTATATACTTAAACATCTTCTTACAACTCAGCTGGAGCTTTGATGCTTAGCTTTCACAACTTTTATTTAAACTTTGCGCTGGATGCAAGCCGCTTTAGATCGGTCATTTTGGAAATCCTTGGGAGAGGCCTATGTTCAGCAGTAGACGGTACGCGGCTGAAATGATGATGACTTTATTGCACTGCAAAAAAAAATAATACAAATGGCGGACCTAATGTCATATGGCATTCTTTCCCGGTCAAAAAACAACTAGACTTATAAAATTCATAAATAATTATATTGATATAAATAACTGACAAATAATGCTATAAAAATATAACTTATGCCTTATATTAATTAAGTTAAATATCAGGTAATAAGTAGGACGTACTATACACATATATTTTGTGTTATTATGACAGTGGCGAACGTCTTTCAGCAATTCAAAAATTAAACCTAGTTTGCTGATTGTAAAGTAGGAAAAATTGGGCTTAGCACTTAAGACTTGTGTGTACGTAGACCTCGCGGCGAAAGTAGGTGGTTATTCGAAAGATTGGTGTGTGGTATTGATTATGTATAGGTGTATTATATTTTTTTGTAAATTAAGTCAGAAAAGGTAACAACATTCTTAATTTTTTATAAGTTTATCTGATTTTATCTTAAATATTAAATCTTTTTCGTAAAAATATTGTTTCTGGCGAGGTATTCTAACGCTGTTTTCCACTTCTATTCAAACTATAGTTAATGGTGATTTTCCACTAATCATTCTATAAACTAGGACTGTGTTTTTTAATATTTTCGTTTAATTTTTTTAAAGCGTAAAAAATATACTTTTTGCAAAAAAAAAGAGAAACAAAATCCAATAAGTACCTACATTAAAATTAAAAAAAAAATCAAAACGTACGGGTCTGGTTTTTATACCGAAACTCGTTAAAATTATCGTTAATATAAACATTAGTATTGCTTTTTGTATGCTGAATTTCAGCTTCACAAAACTCTTAATTTCTTATTTAATTCCTAATGTCCTAGGATCGTTTTACCTTTTAAAATATGCCTGAACCTCACTAAACTACCTGAATCCATGCCCGTAATTTACAGTAAGGCTAATTTAACTTAATGACGGTTTGATCTGTTTACCGAAGTCTAGTTTGATCATCGTAACTCTTACTGTTGTTTATTCAGACCAAAATAAACAGATCTGTGATTTATATGATTACTTGTGATGTAATGAATTATGTATTTTATCATAAAGTAATGTATAATGTATTTTATCATAAAATATAAAATCTTTGGAGCTAACTTCAATTGTGGATATAATGTTATTAAAAAATGTGTTTAAAAAATTAGATTAAATTAAAAGCTATACTATAAATCCGAACTATTACTCGTAAATCGTTCCTAAGTCGCCACCATCAACAGGCAGAGTCCCCAAGAGGCTGGTAGGATTTCCGCGTTGTATGGCAAGGCTAAGCCTTTGGCCGAAATGCGCACCAGCTTTTGGGTCCCCAGAGAGGTCGACCAAACGTGTGGAGACCACTGTAAACAGTTGACGGGCTTCCAAACCCCAATGGGGATAACTAAATCTCTATGATATGTCCCCTAGTATATTTATGTACATAACTAACTATGTATACATAGCTAGTTATGTAAACGTCTTGTTTTTATTCAAGCTCTTACCTCTATCTTTAAACTCTTACAGTGAAGAAGAGATCGATGGCCCGGCGGGAGTGCGCACATTACTAACGCTTTTGCAAGTAAAGCGACACCGGATGTAGTTCGCACTTGGACCATAAGTGGCATAAAAATTTCTCGAGCTCCTCCGTCATCTGTCTCCTCATCATTGTATGGCAGTCGTCAAGCTATGTCAGATCAGATGTATTTAGGGAGCTTAAAAAATCTGACACTAGCGTTTTCTACTTACACACAACACTAGAAATACAAACAACTCTTACAGTTGTAAGTGATGCAATACATTTGACGAGCGGGCGCTGCACCAGATCTTGCACAAACAGTGCTATCCCAGTTCCGCCTGGATTTGTGTCGGTCTGTCTGTGTTTGTTTGGGATTCTTCGGTTATGTAAACGATGGGGTTGATCCATGATTTTATACACTCCATGCTTCGGTAATTTGTTTGTGTTTTGTCTGCTATTACAGTTTAGATAACGGATTGAACATAAAGAGCTCGGTGGCTCGGTTTGAGTATGCATTAAAATCGCTTTCGTAAGTTAAGTTACACTGCGATTAGTGAGCACTTGGATGGGTGACCACAAGTGGCATTAAAATATCTTGACGTCTTTCGTGTTTTAACAGGCACGTTTAGCTGTTGGTCTCAGCTACCATTGTTGTATGGCAGTCATAATGGTATGTTATATGCTATACGAAAAACAAACACTCAATCACTTGGTATTGCAAAAACTACAGAAAGGCAAAGCCCAGCTTTGAGTCCTCCGGCAAAGATAACTTGAAAGTATCCTTTGATCTCAAGTGAGACTAATATTCTTCTTATCCTGTATGTCAATACTATAGGTAATACTTAGTTGGCTGAAAGAAATCCTTCAATGAATAAACCCGCCGTTGTACATTTTAATTTTTATGCAACCATTGCATATGTTTTGTAACTTTTATATTTAAATGTCTCTAAATAATAACTCTTCCATGTTGGTCTGGGAGAAAAGAAAAAACATAGAATGTATCAGCTGCTTCTCTTCCCGCGCAGATCGTAAAAGCCGATCGAGGGAATGGGCGAAAATGCGAATCATATTAACAGGCGATGCGGCTAGCAACCCATCACTGTATTGATTGCTTTTCCATCTTCTCGCCCACCATGACGCTAAAAGTGGCTTTAGGATCTTGCGGCCCTGGGCTCTGCATAGAGCCGCAAGACCCAAATTGCTCTGTCTGCCCCGTTAGGGATAAAGACGTGATAGTATGTATGTATGTATATTTAAATGTGCAATAAAGAGTTCAAACAAACAAACTAATACTGGCATAGATATAAAGGTAAACAAATTCTAGGTCTATGAACACTGGTGTCAGATTTCGCAAGCTGCCTATACGTTTTAATCATGAAGTCATGATATTAATCCTCTATTAAGGATTTCTAAATCGACAGATTGGAACATTGGAAGCAATTGAAAGATGGTCTATAAAACTTGTGTGGCTAGTTGTAGAAGAAACAGACATGAACACGATGACCAGTGATAATAACTAAGTAGATATTTCAATAATAGTCGAGAAATGAAGCAGCCACAAAGCATCAGCAACAAAATTTGCATATACTGAGTAGAATTATGTATAGGCGTCCATATAGTAAAAATGTAATATGTATATGTAGATATGTAGACATATTACAGCTTCTCTTGATGTTTGGCTACGCTGAAACACTAATATTAAAATAGATGCAAAGTCAACACAAGATTTTCATGAAGGTAAGGTAACGAAGGCAAATGACCCAGGATAGAAAATAGAGGAAGGAAGGAGTTATGTAAAGTGTAAGTTATGTTAATTCTAAGACCTGTGGCTTAATATAATATTAGTAAGGACACGAAACAAAATGGTATTTTAATAACAACACAACATCGTAATTTCATACAAGCAAAATTTACCACAAACCGAAAGGTACCGCAGGCTACGCAATTCTGCCACCCTAAGCGGCAATTCCGTCAGCTCATTCTCATCCAATATCAGGAACTTCAAATTCCTCACATTGCCAATCTCATCAGGGATACTCTTCAATCGGTTCCCGCTCAAATCGAGACACTTCAGATATTTCAACATTGATATTTCTCGAGGTAAATCAGTTATATCATTTCCACTTAAATATAAACTCTCCAAGTGTTCTAATCTATATATTTCCTTAGGTACTCGGGTTATAAGATTGTCTTTTAGATAGATGTCAGTCACTTCTGATTCTTCTCCATTGAGTTGATGGATTGGGAATTCGGTGAAGCCACGGTAGTTCCAGTGAAGAACATTGGCTGGTAGAAGGTCATTGTAATCCATGTTTTGTTTAATTTAGATAAGACATTGTTTAGGAACAAATAGCTAGAATAATTTCTTGATTTTATTAATTATTTAAATTATACAGTTTTCACTAGAAACAACATTAACCCGGACCAATAATGTACCTCAAAGTATTAAAAATCAATGTTTGATATCAGGTTAAGTTGCTCATGTGATATAGCTTTTACATAGCTTTGAATAGTTTAGGAGTTATGACTAATTTTAAGTCTGTATTACTGTATTACTATTTACTTAGTACTATCTCATTTTGCTCAAAAAATTTTTTCATTACAGATAACTCCAAATGCCACCAACGTGAAGCAACGTTTTTGTCAACCCCAATGTTTATGAACGTCACAAGGATCTTTGCTTACTTGCAAAACACGCTCACTGTTATGTTACGACACTTCATGTAAATATTTCCCGTACAATACACACATAAACTACACATATAATGGACGAGTATTCCCCTAAGGCGTCCCGACCACACTGCAACGCATCAGCCGTACGGACCTGGATATTTTTAACAACAAGGTCTCGCCTATAAAAATGTGTAAAATTAACACATATTTCGTTCATTAATATTGGTAGACCCACTTTTGATATTGAGATATTGTGTGTTCATGCAGAATAAGTCTGCCTAATTTTTTTATTATTACTCCGGGCTATTACAAAGCTTCTGATTTCTCGGAACAGTATTATTTTCCTCTCCTGGGTTTGTTGGAATATATTTGTAATGAAATAAGCAGTACCTATATACCTTCTTAACGTTCTGACTTTATTCGTTTCTATTTTGTGTTCATGAATTTTGTAAATAAATATTTTATAAAGTCATCTTTTTTGAAGATACCCAGCAAAACATAAAACGAAATTAGCTAGAGCCGGTCGGATAAGTTTTATGTTAACAACACAAGGGTGTATGGCGTCGTCTGAGTACTGTGATAAAACTGATAAAGAGACGTCGCGTCGTTATATTATGTCCTTAGACATAATTTTTTTTTGACCAGTTTACCCACAGACCGTTAAGAAAAATGTGGGGAGACCCTCATCATATGCACTTTGTATAAATATTAGTAGGTACTGAAGATTACTTGTGCTTTACTTGTGCTAAGTAATTCTTTCCATCCACTGTATGTAGATACTTATGAGTTCGCTCTAAGCGATAAGATTACCTAGTTATCTTAATATAAGTGAAATTTCCAACTAAAAATTCAATTTTTTGAACATATCTATCTATATACGATACAGAATAATAAATAATGATAGTATGGCATACTAACTAGAGGTATTTCGTTGCTCTATAAATTGTGTATTACTATTTCAGTAGCCAGGTCTTAGTCCATAGGTTCCGCGCAAGGGATAGTAAGAAAGACTATTTCGGAAAATACCCTAAAACAAAAGAAATCATTTTTCATAACCACAAACCCATTGAGAAATACAACAGATGATCGTTTATTTATATAAGCTAAAGCCGCTCAAGGCGAAAAACCAATATTATCGTGTGATATTCCGCTTGGCGTCTTGGCGGGCTGCCAGCGGCCACTGTTAGGTCGAGGACATTGTGCCAGACTGTTTTCATCATAGGTATACAAACAGCGAAAAAAAAAACTTGAGAGGTGTCAAGGGACACCCGGATGGAACGAAGTTCAAGAGAGAGAGAGAGAGACAGACAGAGAAACACGCGCACGCCGCTCGGCTTACAACTATAGCAAAAAGTGTCGTTACAACTTTTGGTCTTAATTTTTTCCGTCTAGCCCCCTTTCGCAACGCGCGATAAAGAACTACGTTCCAAAAGTGACCAGTACAATATATATTTGTTGCCTATCGTATCGTATCTATATACACACATACAGTATGTTAAAAAACCCTGTCCGATCCGTAAAGATAAGTTGGTTAGCTTGTGTAGGTTCTAGTTATCGGTTTCTTACATCCCTGAAATCGCAAAAAAAACTGAGGCTCCATACACAATTAAATACCTACCTGCCTAACCTACCTTTTCAAAATATATGAATCTGCAGATTTTTTGCATTTTGATAACATTTCTATGGGACCACCCAAGACCAGTATACTATTTCGGCAAAATTAATATACATACCAGTACCAAATTACAGCTTTCTAGTACTTAACCAGTACTTGTCTCAAAACCGCGGCCGGACAGACAGACAGACTAACATGGCGAACTATAAGAGTTCCTTATTTACTACAGTACCCTAAAAAAGGTTAAAGTTAAATACTGCTTTTTTAAAGTTAAATATAATACAGTTTACCTACGATGGAAAGCAAGATCCAACATACTTAAAAATAAGAAATGGTTAAAATGAAAAAAGCAATTTAAAGATTTTATTTATTAGGGAACACATAAAATAGATTTGTACAATATTACTACAAAGATATCTAAAGTGCTTTTTTAACTGTAAAAGGTTTTATTTATTTACATAAGTTTAAAATCCAATATATATTTAAGTATATCACACAAAATCAGTACATAGATTAGGATCAGACTTTTAAAAGTTTCTAGACCATGTTGGAGGTACAGTTCGTTCGATCAAATGGTGTGCAGTATACCCAGCTATTTTAGAAATCTTTACACAAGCTTACTGAAATAAGTAGGATAAAATAATTTACATATATACAAATATACAGAAAATGTTAACTACAAATTTAAATTTTAGAAATTATAATTGTTATATTGTATATGCATTAATCATTGGTTTATTTGACTTACTGAAACCACGAAACATCAAAATAAATATTGAACAACTCCTCCAAATTACTGGATGTTAATTATAAAAAATAACCCCTCGGCTTGTCGACGCCGCTGGTGACCAGAGGGCTGGCTCATATCTCGCGCAGAGGATTGCAGTAGCTATTCAGCGAGGGAATGCAGCCAGTGTTCTTGGCAATATGCCACATGATCAACATTTAGATTTTTAATTTAGATATTAATTTAGTTTTTATATTTAGTTCAGTAAATATTTATTTAAATATATCAAAGTAAATCGATAAAAAAAATTTATTAAAATTTAGCTGTTGACATCAATGTATATTGCTTATACAGACAGTCGGTGCGACGCACCAATGTCACAATATAAGTACTATTTCTCGCGTACAAAGTCTTACTCAGCAAAGTAATTCAAAGAAATATCTACTCAATGTCGCTAGTGATATGGTTTCATTAGGTCTCGTCAGAACTCGGCACCTTTTCGTTAAGATCTATTCGATCTAGATCGATTCTCTAGACATACGCTTCATGTCACTGCGCCGCGCTACCTTTGTCGAACCGCCGAAAAAGTGTGCAAACCATTTGAGCAAATGTACTGTTAGTATATATTTTTTTCTGAAGATTAATTAAGAGATCACGGGTTCTTATTCTAGAATAATATCATTAAAATTTGTTACGTATCAAATACAACGAAATAAGATAAATCTCATTAGGACCTCATTCGATAAGATGCAGTAAGAATTTATCAGCTATATGATGCGAATATTATTGAATACACACCAAGCATAAATGGAAACGCTATGCTCGGTCATTAGGTAAGTAATAAGTATTATAAATATGGCGGTTATGTACTCTTATCGTATTTCTTCATCAATATCAATGTCTGGAGAAGAAGTTATATAAATCTAGGCAAAAGTCAAGATCTATTTACTTAGTTTTTAGGGTTCCGTACCCAAAGGGTAAGCCTATTAATATTACTCTGCTCTCCGTCTGTCTGGTCTTCTGTCTGCTATAACAAATATGGTTTTTATATTTTGTAACCTTTGAGTAACAAGTAACAACGCTGGACCATATTGTTGAAGTGAAAATATGTCATTATTTACTTTAAATTTTTTTGTTTACATATTTATTAATCTACCTATTACACAATATTCAAGCAGTCAAATATTTTTGGTACATTTAGTTTTATCATTACTACATTAAAAAATATTTAGTCAAAAACATTTTGCGAATTATTAATAAATTTTGTAACCTAGCTTTTCTTAGGTACCTACATAATTTTAAATGTTTTCTTTACTGTAAATATTCATTAAAAAGAGAAAAATGCATTCCGAGTGCTTTTTTGTCTATATTATGGTTATGTACAGTCGAAGAAGATCGATATATTTTTATCTATTTTTCACTTACGGCAATGATAGTAATATATTTTGATATTTAGATACCTACAATGCCAAGCGATGTAGCACTAAAATACATAATATGAATATTTCGATCTCAAAATAAGTAATATGTATAACCATCACATTTAATCTATGGTTGCTTGGGAGAGAACGCGAATTGTTAACAATTGTTTATAGTTGAACAATACATATAATGTTTTTATAAATATAAATAAATCTTAGTCGTCTGTGATACCATAAGGAACTATAATATAGTATCTTAAGGCTCTTAAGATTCCCCTTACCCTAGACAAAACTAGACTTTTCAATACAAACGTAATCTACGTTTATTTCAAAACGACATGCCCGATTCCGGCAAAATTTTGTAATTTCAAAGATATTGCATATATTTTCTTTCCAGTTCATAATTTTACAGTCGGAATCCAATTATAACCCTAGATAATTGCAATTTCTTTAAAATTACCCTTTTCATTTTACCGAAATCTGATATGTGGTTTCAAAATAAAACGTAGCCTATGTTTGTATGGAAAAGTCTAGGGTAAGGTGATTCTTAATATCAAAATATGAATTTAGCATCTTCTTCTTTTCGAGTCGAAATAGTTTCAGTGTAGTTTAAAGTAGGATCTTTTGTAAGTAAATATTTGATAAAAAGTGATTGATACATTTAACAAGAGGTATGTAATTTTAGTATCTCCTGATAATTCTAACCCGTCTTCCCTTCCCATCCTCATCGTCGCTGTCCACGGAGGCCTGGCGATGGCCCAGCATCAGAGCCTGGACCTCAGGGTTGAGCGGCAGGGCGGGAAACGAGGACCGGCGCACCATCGGCACTGGCCGGGATCCTGTAACATGTGATTATAGTTGAAAATCATAACTAGATAGCGAGTTTAAGAGACAAAAATTCCTGGGATGTTGCAGATTTTGGCATTTCCAAGTGTGCAGCCGGATGGGCAATTTTTATGGAAATGTCGAATGGTTTCTTGATTGTTTTAATTTTATTATGCTATAGTGTTCCTTTCCTGTCCCTTCCAAGTTGTATATAATCGTTCTTATTAAATTATTAAATATTTTACGTGATAAATACTATTAAAAGAAATATTGTGTAGGTATAACATTGGCCTGCGTACTTACATACTAGTAGGCTTGTAATAAAATATCTCAGTATTTTGTTAGTAAATTCAATCAGTAGCTACAAACTTTTCCAGCAAAAAAATATATTTTATTAGTAGTTTTATTAGTATTCCTGCTTATTGATATTTACTACGTTACAATTTAAAAAAAAAAACTTTAAGAATATTGGTTTTTAAACTATCGCGCTTTGAACACAACACCGGGGCTTAGCACGAACCTTTATTTTGTTTTAGACGAAACAAAATAAAGGTTCGTACTAAGCCCCGTTTATATAATAAATTAATAACTATAAGAATAGCATATACCTATTTGTAAATATTATGTACTTACTTATATTTTTATGCCTATAACTTAAAAATAATATTTTTATTTCTAAAATAATCGTGTACCTAAGTAGGTACATGTTATTGTACATAATTATGTACAATTTAAATTTCCATTTTGTAGTGTAGGTATACTTACGTAATATGGAGTCGCATGTAAGAAAAAAATTACCTTGAAACATGTCAAGCACTAAAAAAGACATGCAAGTAAGCAAGCTACTCTCATACAAGAAAGACAAGCAATTCAAGTCAAATAAACTACTTTACTATAGAAATGTGCACAAATTGAAGTTTATTATAACAGTTCCAAGGAAAAGCTGATTTATTTGACTACAAGGAAATCAGTAAATTGGATTGGATTCCTTGGTAAACCGATTTGCTGGTGCTCCAAGCCAATTAGTAAGGCTAAGACTGCCACAGATACCTCAATTCTTGCTATTTGCTGAGAAATATAAAGTCTAACAGAATATACTGCAACTACTTTAAGGGTGAATTCAGTCCGCGATAGTGAATTTTTCCGAAGAAATCTATGTCGAGATATACAGATACATTTTCACGTCTATATCCCAGACGGGGTAGACAGAGCCCGGGGCCGTTAGGCCCAAAGGCCACGCTTAGCGTAGTGGTGGGCGTAAATATGGAAAAGGAATCAAAATAGTGATGAGTTGCTAGCCGCATCGCCTATTACCATGATTCAAATCTCGCCCATTCCCTCGATTGCCTCTTACGATCTGCGCGGGAATAGAAGCAGCTGGTACATTCTACGTTTTTTCTTTTCTCCCAGACCAGCATGGAAGTCGAGATATGGAAAATTATTTTTGGGTAAACTTGTATGGGATGCCAAAAATTTCTTTTCATATTTTGATACGTGTCCCTTGGGCAAAGTTGTTCAGTATCATGGACTGAACTCCCCCTTAAATAGTTTCAGTATATTTTGTTAGACCTTATTATACCCCGTGACGTGCGTAAATATATTTCTGACAGGCACTAATCCTACCTAAATTACGAGAACGGCTGCATATCAAACAAAATATTTTTTTCCGATATTATTATAAGGGTGGTACAGGTAGACAAACTGAATGAAATGCAAGCTAATACCTATACGATTAAATATGCCCATTTTACTCTGTTATAAAGATATAAATGTCGCAGTTGGATTGTATAATCCGCTGTTATTCAAAAATATATATATATCACTTTTTACTCAAGCAAATTGAAATGCAAGGAGAGGCCTATGTCCAGCAGTGGACGTTGTGCGGCTGAAATGATGATGATGATGATGAAATTGAATTGCAATTGATAACTTGGAAATGGCTTCAACGATTTCGATGAAATTTGGTATGTAGTGAGTTTATCTATGGAAACTTTTTCTCATTTTTTTTCATCGAGCTAAGCTCTCACCGAGTTACTTATTTGGTGCGCAATTTTATTTATGCTAAATTACTTACCACAAGCAAAATACAGGTTGACTTTTTACTCACTAGCCAAATTTTTCGAGCTGGTGTTTAAAAGTCAAAAGTTAAAAACAAAAAACATTTATATTTATCTTTGGATATTTGTATCACTTGATAATTGTCTCTATTTTCTATTTCTTTCGATTTTTAAAAAGGATATATTACATGTTGCCACCCTGTATAGCTAAATAATATAAATAATAATTTGCAGTCGCTCTGTTAAAAATCAATAACCTCGTCAAATCACCTAGGTTAGGTAGCGGACCCGGGGCTCTGAAGCGGTACCGACCATGGTATAATAAAACAGGTATTCTCTTCCCGAGATGGAACTTGACTACGTCACAAAGTGTTGCCACTGATTGTTCTTTTCGGTAAATTTAAGGACTTTCTCAATTAGTTCATGAATATTTAAAAAAATATTAAGTAACTTAACTATTAAGTATCTCGATCAATTCAACATTTCATAAATTGATATAATGGATTTATTAATTCGAAATTGGTATATAAAGTTCAAAAATGCATTACGCTCAGGTAATTCAATTTCACACAGTGGCAACATATCAAACTGATGACGTAGTCAAGTTACACCTACGTCATCAGCTGTCAAGGGAAGAGAATACCTTATTTTATTGTACCATGTTACCGACGAGGATGCAACGACATGAACAACGACGATGGTGATTTGTGCGGATCGCGGGTACCAAAATTATGAACCTTTTTGAATCTACGTATGGCCAGGCCTGTGTCACTCCCCGTTTAGGTATCGAAAATATACCTACGCATTGCGGCCTCTATATGGAGGCTAATCCATCAAGGACGACTCGCTAGAGTCGCTAGCGAGCAGTGAGCAGTGACGCACGCGCGGTTTGTTCACCAGATTTACCGACTTAATCGTCATGGAAAGAAAAAGAAATAACCGGCCAAGTGCGTGTCGGACTCGCGCACTAAGGATTCTGTACCATTATCTATGAAAATCAAGTTTTTTGTATGGAAGCCCCTCTTAAATATTTATTTTATTTAGTTTTTAGTATTTGTTGTTATAGCCGTAACAGAAATACATAATTAGTGAAAATTTTAACTGTCTAGCTATCGCGGTACTTGAGATACAGCCTGGTGACAGACAGACAGCGAAGTCTTAGTAATAGGGTCCCGTTTTTACCCTTTGGGTACGGAACCCTAAAAAGGCAAAATACTATGCAGTAAATACTGTGCAGTGTTTAATTGCTTAAACACAGACAATGATCCAGATTTAACTTTTTTTACGCTTCCTAAAGACGCTGAACTTTAGGTACCTTACCTTTAGCGTCTTTACGAAGCATATTAATATTGAATCATTTATACTAAATAGGTACCGTCCGTACCTATTTAGTATATCATTAATTATATAATTATCATATGATAGGTATATTATGATATATTGGTAACATACATATATATGGTTATTATTACGGAAAAGATATAAATACGTTATAATATATTACCTATGTATGTACAGTTAACAAGGTAGGTGAATATATGCGCAGCCAAAAACGCCTATTTGAAATTGCCTGCGCTCGATGGCGATGTTAGTATCTTGACAACCCTAGGCGAACTGCTCACTCAATCGGTTTTGTGTAGGTATCTACCTATGATAAACCGTTTGTCTAGCGTAATAAGAATGAAATTGGCTTGCAACTGAAATTCTAGGTATCTAAACGAGTAGGCGTCGAATTCTGACGCGAGTTAAATTAGACCATATCGCTAACAATATTGAATAGATATTTCTTTGAATTTCTTTTTAGAGTAAGACTTCTGTACGTAAGTACTAGTATGTATTCTGTGGTATGGCTTAGGAATGTCATTATTTTTGTGTTACTTCGGGAAACTTGTTAAGTATATCACAGTTTCATTTTGTACCATGTTAAACAGTCAAAATGTTGCTTTCGTTACGTAAATTAATATTCAGTACGAACAACTGTTAAGTCTTTTAAATAAGGAAAATTAGGCTCTTTTAATGAAAGCATAAAGATCAAAAAGTGAGGAACAAATATATACATACTATCACGTCTTTATCCCTAATGGGGCAGACAGAGCATTTTGTGTCTTGCGACTCTATGCAGAGCATAGGGCCGCAAGACTCAAAAGCCACTTTTAGCGTCATGGTGGGCGAGAAGATGGAAAAGCAATCAATGCAGTGACGGGTTGCTAGCCGCATCGCCTGTTAAAATGATTCGCATTTTTGCCCATTCCCTCGATCGGCTTTTACGATCTGCGCGGAAAGAGAGAAGCATCTAGTACATTCTAAGTTTTTCGTTTCTCCCAGGCCAGCATGGGAGCAAATATATATTCATCGTATATTTGTTCCTATATATATGCAATACTTATATTGCCTTCTAAAAAAATTTTTAACCACTTTAAAAATTAGAATGATCAGATCAGCAGTGAACTAAGCTTTGACTAGTCAATCGGAAGGCAGAACGTGTTCAAACAGGCGTGAAGCTGGCAATGCAATGATTTAATATGAGCATTCAATCAAACGAAAAAACTACAGATGAACAGAATAAAAGTATTACATAGTAGATGATAAGAGGAAAATGATGTATATCTTATTATGAATTTTACTGATGGTTTATCGTATCACCAGCAAAAGTCAACTTGATAAGCTTTCACGTAGCGTTGTATAAGCTGTTTTTAACCGACTTCTAAAAAATGAGAAGGTTATCAATACAACGCGATCGTTTTTATGATTGTTTACTGATTATTTAAGGGCGCCTGACTGATTTGGAAAATTCTATTTTGTTTCCATGGGTATACTTCCAAAATGGTCCTATAAAAATGTTATCAAAATGGGTTGGGTAGTCTGGGGGCGAAGGTTTTTAATTTTATAAAAATCGGTGCAATACTTTGGGGCAAATTCATTTGGTCCAAATGAAATGTTTTTGGAGGATAGCTGCAGATTTCCAACAATTTAGACATAGTTTAAGTTATTCGTTTTACCTATTTATAAAGATAGTTATTAGATTTTGTTTAAAGAAAAATTGAATAATTTATTTACAATTGTAGACAAAACGTTGAATAAGTAGGACAAAAGTTATCCCGTCTTATTATACCTATAACGCAGGATAACTTTAAGAATTTGGTAATAAACATTATTCAACCAAACTCAGCACCAAAATTAATTTGACAGTGTTATAAGAAAATCGCGGTAAGTTTTATATGTTGGAAGTGAATAAAGGTTTTAATAAGTAGGTAGTAAATTTTGTCCTTGTTGTATATTAAGACGGATCAAGTTGACTTGTTGCGAGTGATTATTGATTCATGAAAAGAAGATCTACTAAGGTTTAAACTAAAACAAAGTTTCAGAGCTACACTATTACTACAATATGTGATTTTCCTAGCTACAAGGGTGATTTCATTACCTGAAATTCTTTTTCAGTCGTCAGACAGACCTTGTTTTGAAACAGAGATTGAAACAATGACAGAAGAGATAGTTAGAATTTATGAAAATATCAAAATTATAACACATTTACATTCAATTGAAGAAATTATGAAAAAATCATTCTTAAACTGCGTTTAAAATATCTGCAGAAAGATGATGACATTGAGTCAATTGCACATTATTTCATGAAAAGAAATCGTAGATAAGAAGTAAAGAAAATTAACGTACCAATAAGTTTAGCAATCGACTGTCTTTTTACTAGTTTGGGTTCGGAAGAGCTTTCACCTATTGATGCTGGGGCTGATCCTTCAGAATGAGTCTTTTTTTCGCTAAAATACGACGTGGTTGACTCTCCTCTCGTGTACGGTCTAGAGTCACGGCGATTTTTGTTTTCTTCCTCCCCATTTACGAAAGATTCGGCTATCTGAAACAGTTGGAGTCCAAACTTGCTTGACTCTCTCCGTAAGCTCTTCTTATTCGCAAATTCTGCCAAAGATTGCCTCCTTTCCCCATCAGGATTTAACTTCAACCTCGCTCTTTCTTCTTCTTTCACTTTAAGCACGTCCAGTACAGCATTTAACACTAATATCACTAGAAACACAGTAATTCCTATTACTGTTATTGTGTTGTTATCGCTCTCCATGTTTTCTACTTTGTTTTGTTTAGGTTTAGCTCCAGGTTTTTTAGTGAACACTTCTAACACACTACACGCATCTTTTAAGTATAATGGAATGATTTTTGCTTTTACTTGCTTCTTTTTTATTTCCGTATTATTATTTAAAATCACTATTGGTTCTTCGAGTTGACTTTGCACCACCGGTGGAACTGTGTCAGATATTCTCGTATTCGTATCGTCTACATTTTCTTTAGTAAACCACATATGAACACTGTACAAACAGTAAATGATCACGGAGAGAATAAAAAGTAGGATCTTGTGTTCGTTCATGTTTACATCGCAAAAGCACTGGTTTGTTTTGACAGCGGTTCGCGCGTGCGTGTATTCTATTCGCGTACCGTAAGAATTTGTAAAACAATGCTCAAAGCTTGCAATTGATTTATGTTCTTTTTCTTTGTGGGCAGTTTGAGGCTATTTTTGTAGGTTTGCGTGATGTTGGACTGTTCACTGCGTCATTTTCGGTTCTGTGAGAGGCGGGTGCTGACTGCGCATGTGCGGTTTCGGCTGGGTAGGTCGGGTCGAAGTGTTGGTTACCATTGCAACACGTAGACTAGGGGAATGTTCAGCTGAACTTTATGATCCGTTGCAAGTTTAACATCATAAACTCTGAACGGAGTGGATCGTTCTCCAAAAAAAGTGTGCCCCAAAACTTAAAACAGCTAGTTAACTAATATTATCTACTATAAATTACATGATTTTTAAGGTACTTAGTAAAAACCTAAGTGATTTAAACTTTGCATTCATTCAGTAAATTTGCTCTGACCATTACATATGATCCATATTTACATCCGAGTGAACTTACCCCAACCAACTGATCCATAAAATGGTAGTGCTATCTGATAATGTTAATTTTTCTGTTCCAATCTAACACCTTTTATCAGTAATGTGAATGTGAAGACTTTTATTAAATTTATTTTAATTTGGAACACATCATCTGATCCCAGTGAACTGACCCCAGTCACTGATCCATAGGGCTCTTACAGACGAGCGACATTATACCCGCGACACCTGCCGCCGGATTTCACTGATGTTACGATTGCGCACTGTCGCCGACAGATGCCTCATTCTGTCGATCTGATAATGTTCCTTTTCCTGTTCCAAACTAAATCTCTGATATCTAAAGACTTTTATAAAATTTATTTTAATTCGCAACATATCATCTGATCCCAGTGAACTGACCCCACTGATCAATAGGGCTCTAACAAACCAGCAACAGTATACCCGCGACACCTGTCCTGCCGCTGTCTGTCAATGGTGTTACGAACACGAACTGTCGCGCGACGGTCGCCTACAGATGCCGCGAACCGTCTCTGGCGAACTGTTGCTCGTTTGTAAGTATTGTAAGAGCCCATACAGTGCCATCTGATAATGTTCGTTTTTCCTGTTCCAATCGGGGCAGGAGTTAATTAATATCTTTTATCAGCAGCCTGCCGGCGATTGCTTTTATCAAATTCATTCGAGTGCAATGGAGTGCAAGTTATTGACACGAGATAAACTTTTTCATTTATAAGTTTTATCTGATATCGAACAGTATTGATATTTTTTTGTGAAGGTTTCTAGGTTATTAGACAATGGTGTCAGATTTTTCATTTCCATACAATAATTACAGCTAGGAGCAACAGCTCATTCGTGCCTTCCGTTCCGAAGCACGGAGGTGCTCGAGAAGTTTTTATGCGACGTGTAATCACCATACTTATCTTATACCTTTAAACGAGCAATTCTTGTATATTTATACATTTATTTATATATTTCTGTGATCTCAGAAACGGCTCTAACGATTTCGCTGAAATTTGGTATATGGGGGTTTTCGGGGGTAAAAAATCGATTTAGATTAGTCTTATGTTTGGGAAAACGCGTGTTTTCCGAGTTTTTATGCGTTTTTCTTTCTACGCAGAATATGGTCGCTAATTTCGTCGCGACGACCGCCTTGTTTTTAGCTCAGCGGTTAAGGATACCGACCGCTAGAAAGAGTGTTACGGGATCGAATTCCACTCGGTGACTTACTTTTATTTTTTTTATGTTCAAGTTTATATATTATTTTTTATTTTGTATTGTATTTAGACAAGTTTAAAAAAAAATTGTTAGTGTTTGATATGTAACCGAGCAAAGCTCGGTCACCCAGGTATTGGTGTTAATAATGTAATAGTGTGTTGCTTGACACTAAGGATATGCAGTAACGTTACGTACCGCTTTTGGAGTAACCAGTATCTCTTCTCACATTGCACTGTTTGTGTTTTCAGGAAATTATGTCAAATATACTTTTTAATGTAACTCGCTTTGAACGCATGATTTTAGAACAGGAGTTACATCTCATGTGGTGCCAGACATCGTCGTAGGTAACATATTAAATTAGTGGCTCTGTAAGCTCGCGAGTCCCCCCTGTTGAAGTATATCGAACCAAAAAGTTGTTCACGCATAAAAGTTGCGTCTTAATAAGAGTACCAAAAAAGGTTTATGACATTTTTGAATTTTTTTTTTAATGGCTAAAATATGATTTTTTAAAGTTAAAGAGTAGAAATATAAAAACTTACCCAATAAAACGCCTGTTTCCCACAAAGGATGCACAGAGACAGAGGTAGGGAGAATATTATAGACATCCACTTGTAAATTGGTCTAAAGTTGGTTTGTATTTAGCTCGTTCATCTGAGAGAGTTCTATCAGGATCGCAGCAAAAATAAAACCCCAAAAAGACAAGGTAACTACACTTAAATACACTACATTGTTCGTTTGGATGCCTTTGAGTTACGTGCGACTTTTCTAATAAACATTTAGTAAAAAAAAGTCAGTTAGCAACAAAGATTTAGAATATATAAGTAGTGACGACACCCATACTGATGATCCATAAGCAACTGAGCACAGTTGAAAATAGGTAGAATAAGTGCCTACACATTAACATACAAAGAATTAAATTTGTCTGTTTTCCATTGTGCTCTGGATAGTCCAATTAATTCTCTTGGTAAGAAAATATTTACAAAAAACAACATTTTAGCCTTCTTTGACTTTGAATATCTATAGATTTATGCAAGCAATCCTACATCCTATGTGACTTTCGAGACACATTAAGAATACCAAAATAAAGGTGAATACAAAAATCCAGCTTGTTCCGTTCATTCTGAGGCTCTCTTATAAAATTTTGCATTACTCATCTCTCATTTGGTAGTCCTGAAAAGTGTGCTGTCCTTTTTCAAAAAAACTTCGTCCTGAAGTATGAGTATTGTTGGCATCAAGATAATGACTATAATTTTAGAAGCACTCCACACCACTCACGAATATGAGTTGTTGATGGAAATACGAACAATTAATGTAACTGCGGACGGAAATAAACTCCAGTAATAACATGGGATGTTGATTGAACAGAAGAATCACCATTCATCATTCATCTGTTTAATCGCCAAATTAAAAAAGACACCATCTAATGATAAGTGGCGGATTGCATATATATTTATATCGTAGCGCCATCTATTATTTGTCAAGTAAATTAAAAAACCCGAATTAAAAACTTATCACCCAATAACGTTACAAAACCGCATCGAAATTGGTCTATCCATTCGAACGCTACGATGCCACAGACAGATCAGAGGCAGACAGACTTCAATCTTATAACACTCCTTTTTTTTCGGGAGTTAAATAGAGAAGAAAACAAAATTATAATAATGTCTAAAAAAATATTCGGTGCTGGAAGAAAAGAAAAGATTTAGAATAGAATAGCTGGAATAGGTCTACAATGGTGACGACGTACTAAGTCTCAGTAGCGGACTAATATAAATATCAATGCTTCAAAATAGTAGCCATTTCATTAATAATTAAGAATGTTTTTACAGAAGGACTCTCTTTTACATCCACATATTTTCAAATCGCCTGTACAGCAAGATATTACGCCTGAAACACATCTAACATTTAAATATTCTGATTTTACTTTGCTTCGGCCCGTGAATTTCAGAAAACCGGTTTAGGACCGAGCAAATTAAATAAAAGTACATAATAATTTAATCATGCTTAATAATAATCTCTATTTGACGTCAGAAGTTGCTTTCGGAGATTTATTTAAGTATATACACATCGTATGAGTTACAATTCTATCCTCTCTTTATTTCTGTTATGACGCGCCGCAATTTCGAAGAGAGCTTTTAAATGGCTTTGATACTGATGTGTTTTTGAAATTAGTCTATTTTTACGAAGGCCAGATTTGGTCGTATCAACAATTGAAAATCTTTCACGTGTTTATCTCTAATTGGGATAGACAGAACTTAGAGCCCTTAAATACGAAGGCCACCTTAAACGTAATTGGTGGACGTGTAATTTAAATAACAAGCGCGAGTTGGACTTTGTTGTACGGGAGTCTTAAGTATTTGTTGTTATAGCGGCAACAGAAATGCATCATCTGTAAAAATTTCAACTGTCTAGCTATCACGGTTTATGAGATACAGCTTGGTGACAGACAGACGGACAGACGGACAGCGGGGACTCATTAACAGAGTCCCGTTCTTACTTTTTGGGTACGGAACCCTAAATAGGAATCAAAATAGTGTTGGGTATCATGATTCAGATTCTCCGCCCTTTCCCTCGATCGGCTTTTAAGATCTGCGCCAGAAGAGAAGCA
The DNA here is from genome assembly GCA_963555685.1 of Acrobasis consociella. Classification (NCBI taxonomy): domain Eukaryota; kingdom Metazoa; phylum Arthropoda; class Insecta; order Lepidoptera; family Pyralidae; genus Acrobasis; species Acrobasis consociella. The sequence goes on from OY743118.1 coordinate 6,933,034, forward strand.
ACTGATAAATTCTGTTTTCTCCTGTCTTTTCCATTACTCTAAGCATTATGGAAGGAAACAAAACAAAAGCTGCAAAAACTTAAACTCATAACTTCTGGTTTCCTCCAATTCTAGCTGCTGAGTTAGTTGCTAAACCCATTTACTAGCACAATAAAAACCGAGTAATGCAATTAAGTCTCATGACACCGGTCCTGGTGTACTGGGAAATTCCGAGCATACCATCCTCGGCTGCATACTTTAATGCACCAATGCGACGAAGCGAGAAATGGAAATCTTTCGGCGCCTTAACTGGCTTGATATTTTCTCGGTGCCGACACTATTTCGTGGTATGTTTATAGTGTTTGAAACTTGTGCTTGTTGACTGTACTAAACTGGTTAATATCTTAAAATCTGTACGTTATTGTATTATCGTAATAATTCGCTAGATTACTTGAAATATTTGTAATCTGGGCTTTTTGGCATACTAGTTAATTAATTATTTAAAGTAAGAGAGAGAAGGTGTACTTTGGACTTAATAAAGAATACACGAGGACAGAGAATAGAAGAAGAAAAAGAGAGGTCACGTGATACGACACGACGATTTCATTAAAAAAATAATTAAAGGGAAGATAGAAGTAAAAAGAGGACCATTAAGACCGAGGCATAGCTACATGAAGCAGACAAAGGAGAAAATAAACGTCGTGTCATACAGCGAAGTAAAATCATAAAATAAGTACATAGTCGTTAATTGTTAGAAATAGTCAAATACTTTGGTGGTTTACCTTAATAGGTACCTACTTACTTCGTGATGTAGACTTGAGTAATCGGTTTCTAATTTTAAAGACTCGAGTCGGTTTTGCAGGGATATATAAGCTCAATAGACTTGGAGTTCCGAAGCTTCCGCACATTTGTACAGTCACAGAATTAATAATTGGTACAGTACTATTTTTGACTTCTACACTATCAGGGTCAGCGCTAAAGTTTCGTGCCACTACCTGTAAACGATTCAAAGTCCTAAATGAGAGGACTCTGAGGACTCGAGAGATCACTAACGGAAAACTGATATTAAGAGCGCTATTTACTCCAACATAAAAATATGATTCCAAGGTTTGAAAGTATAAAGTAGTATCCAATTTAACTTGTTGAAAACTATAGGATTAAAACCGTTATCGCATACTAGCATCAGGTTAGCTTCCAAATGCTTTCTGTAACCCGTAATCAGCGTTAGCAAGCGTCGCACGTACAGCCATTACAACCGCAACTCAGCTAAAGATGCGCAGATTCACAGCTGCATAAATAGTTGCAGCATTTGCAGCTGCACAAACATCTTTATCAATTTACCGAGTGACCGAAATTCTTCTAGTCTTCTCGGACAATCAAGTGTTTGTAAAATATCTTAACGTTTAAAGCACACTGATAAGGTAGTCTTTTAAAAAAATGAGGTTATTAATTCGTCGCGATCTTTTTTGGGTTCCGTAAAAGTGAAATAAAAAAGTGAAACTATAAAGTTTCGTCATGTCTGTCTGTCTGTCCGTCCGCGATTTTTTACAGAGACTATAAGTACTAGAAAGCTGTAATTTGGTATGGATATGGATATTAATTATATGGCGAATAGGACAATTACTTTTAATTTATGTATACTGATTATTCGAAGACATCTGGAATCATTTGGAAACATCTTTCTTTGTTTGAAAGGGTATTTTGCGAGGTGGTCCGTGGTTACATGGATTTTTTTTCAAAATCGGGGGTGAAGTCGGTTTATAGTTTTGAAAAATTATTACATGAAAAAAAAATCTAGGCACACAGGATAAGTCTGGTCTGTTATACGAGAAGTACCTACGTCATTGTGCTGTATATGTATTCTGCGTAGCGAAACGGCGCAGCGCCATATTGCACAAATTTACGGCTTGCCGAAGCATGTTCGTTCGTAAATTCATATAAAATTCACCAAAAAACTTCATGGTACGAATATAAATTTAACTGATGCAACAAAAACTATTTTTGTGATGGCAACAAATTATATTCTTGAAATAAGCAGGACCATGACCATCTTCTCCCGAATCATCATCATCACCAGGTCTTTTAGTCTCCACTGCTCTCTGTACTACCAGAGCCATACTTGGCCAAAGCAGCCAGAGGACTTTAACCTACCCTCTCAACGCTGGCTAGATGGGTTGGAGAGGTCTCATTGATGTTTATACGCTTTGTCTAGCTTTTATTTCCTAAGTCGCCTTCTACTACATCCACGAGAGGACTTGGAGTGGCCCTATTCTACTCTGCCGGAAACCACACGGTAATTTACCCAAATGCGACTCCAAATTTATTTCCATGCATTTTGATATCTCCCTTTGAATAACTATTGCCATTTTCGCGCGGTTTTATTGCCCGGACTATGGTCGATACTACTCTATACTCCATTGAAGCTATGCGAGGATGTTCTGTATCTGAACAACCAAAAGAGCTGACCTCCATCTAAGGGCTCTTACAGACGACGACAGTATGCCCGCGACTCAGGTCACCGATCGCGGGCCTACAATATTGAAATATGTCAATTTTATGATTACAACCTTTGTGTTTCCGATGTAACGACTAGGCAGAATGGGTTGTCTGTAATATAGGTACCTTTAATTAGATTACATTTAACAAATGGATGATTGAAGGGCATGTATATGAAGAGATTGATGTGACGAGTGTTAGATGAAGCAAAGGAGGTTTGTCAGGATCGTAGCAAGTGGAGGTGCATGGGAAACAGGCGTGATATTATGTGTGTATTGTATGTATGTTTGTATGAGGAGTGCGACAGCTCAGCAGTAAGCCTAACTTTACGGCTCTTATTTTCAAAGGGAGACAATGAACAAAAATAGCTCTAATAAAACGAAATAGCATTGCGATTCCGAATTTTGCTGGAGTTTGTATTTCAAAGCTAGCACTTTCGTGGTCATTAAAAATGTGCTGAATTTTTCTCTCACTTCATAAAAAGTAACGGTAAATCCAGTACTTTGGAGCAAACACGGAGGAATACGCCAGTTATTTTTTATGTTATCAATAAAAACACTATAGCCTAATTCACATTATGGCATATGAATAATTTCTAATAGTGTTAAACGTCAATGCATGCATTAATTTCGCTTTATGCGTATTTTTATACATAAAAATTATGAAACAATGTGACTTAATAAAAAAGAGCTAAGCTCTTGTCTGTGGAGCAACCAATGCCTTCCATCTCTCTCTGTCTAAAGTCAACTCCTATAATTATGCTTGTTAATGATCGCCAAATGCCGTCTAAAGTAAAGAAGAAAAATAAGAAACCGTTAAAGAGATTATCTCTAGGTGTAACTTAAGCATATGTTTGTAATCTGTGACTTTTAAGAGTACACTGCGCGTGGCCTGATACGCACTTGGCCGGTTTTATTTGTATAAATATTTAATGTCTCTGGATACGAATCCTTCAGATCTTTATTTTTTCGTTTTCTTATGCAAAAATCCTAACTAGTTTTAGTTAGTAACTTATTAGCGATCGTCAGTACGGCTTTCGCCACGACCACGGTGCTGGTGACCTTCTGATATACCTCACACACCAATGGGCAGCTGCCATTGAGAGTAAGGGGGAAGCATTAGCAGGCAGTCTAGACATCACCAAGGCCTTCGATCGGGTTTGGCATAAGGCACTTCTATCGAAGTTACCATCCTATGGGCTGTCCGAAGGGTTATGCACTTGGATCGGCAGCTTCTTATCTGGGCGTAGCATACAAGTCGTTGTAGACGGCCTATGCTCTGAAACTATGCCAATCAATGCTGGCGTTCCCCAGGGTTCTGTGTTATCCCCTACTTTGTTCCTTCTGCATATCAATGACATGTTACTTTCTGGTAACATTCATTGTTATGCGGATGACAGTACGAGCGATGCACATTACAATGGTCGTGCGAAAATGACCCCAGCAACCGTTGCAGAGAGCAGAACTAAGCTTGTGTCTGAGATTGATTCCACCCTCGAGAAAGTCTCCGAATGGGGTGGTGAGAATTTAGTCTCCTTTAACCCTTCTAAGACACAAGTTTGCGCATTTTCTGCCAAGAAAACCCCTTTTACTGTAGCGCCTCAATTTCAGAACACTCCCCTAACGATCTCTAAAAGTATTGGGATCCTAGGTGTCGAAATATCGAGCGAAGTCCAATACCGGGGTCATTTGGAGAATAAAGCCAAACTGGCGTCTAAAAAACTTGGTGTGCTCAACAGAGCGAAGAAGTACTTTACACCGGGTCACAGGCTTTTACTTTACAAAGCCCAAGTCCGACCACACATGGAGTACTGCTCGTTTCTCTGGGCTGGAGCACCAGAATACCAACTCCTTCCACTTGACTCGATCCAACGTCGGGCTGTTCGTATTGTCGACGATCCCAAACTTACAGACAGATTAGAAACACTAAGACACCGGAGAGACGTGGGCTCTTTATGTATGTTCTATCGTCTCTACAACGGGGAGTGTTCTGAGGAACTTTTCGATTTGGTGCCACCGTCACGATTTTACCACCGCACCTCGCGTCACAGAGAGAGAGCTCACCCCCATATCTTAGACGCCTGGTATCCAAAAACCACTAGGGCATCACGTTCATTTTTCCCCAGGACGTGTCAGATGTGGAATAAGCTTCCAGCTGAGGTGTTTCCTTTGCGCTACAACATGGGGTTCTTCAAAAGGTGTGTTAATAGGACTCTAAAAGGCCGGCAACGCATAGACGGCACCTCCGGTGTTGTATGTGTCCATGGGCAGCGATGACCTTTTACCATCAGGAGGCTCGCTTGCTCGTTTGCCGACTTACAACATAAAAAAAAGTTAAAGGTTTGTGTAGATTCTGGCGACATACCCATACGACTTTACTGGTTTTCATCTACGGCACAGATATGGCACTTCATACAAACGGAGCAGCATATAAACCTAGTACTACTACAAACAAAACAATCCGTCCGTGCACACGTCTAATGTGTGAGTTAAACAATCAGGGTCGCCACCACAGAATTTGTTGCTTACCTGTTTTTATCACTCGGAAATATATAAAATTTTCGTTATTTATTGTTTTCCGTGGATAAGCAATGATAATGTGCGCAGTTTCTCACCATTATAATTCAATAATCCTAAGTGACTTGCGTAATGTCAACGTGCGTTTACCAATAACCCTGTTTTACTGCCACTTACACCTCACAATAACGGGGGAAGGGTTGCGGGGACACCAGATTGCGGGGGACGGTGCGAGTTTCCGTTCTGTATGTAATACTATTATTAATTCTGTGTCTACGGCGTCTGTAGATGCGCATCACAAATAGCTCAATCCGCAAACAAAATTTCACTACAGCCGCACTATAACACATTGGGCTTGAGCATATGCATTAATAATACCAAACTACACCAATTTCATATTCCGTACTTAAAAAATGCAATAGAATCAATTAGCAAAATAATTCAAAGCAAATCCCAACTGAATCCATTGACTTCCCGCCAAAAAAACTCATCAGCTACCTTCATCTTCATTCATTACAAACTGTCAAACTAACAAAAGAGGTCGTCACATTCGATATCAATTTCAAACATAAAAGCTTAATCTATTTCAGCCCACGTATCGTATATAGCGTACAAAAAGCGTCGCTTTTCGACGCCAATTACAAGGATTGTCTGAACCAATCACGGTGCCGTCTATAGCTCGGCTTTCAGCGTTTGTATCAATAAATTTGTTCTGAATAGGCAATTTGTGTTATAAAGACGCTGCGGGCTTCAGGGCTGGCACTCGGATTTTATAGATACCGAATAAAATTTTCAGAACCCTCATAGGGTAAAATAAAAAATAAAAAAACAGAGAGAAGAGAGGAATGCAGGCATCTCTACTTAACTCCACCGACAATAGCAAGCTCTTAAATAACAAGAAAAATACAGGGTAGAAGATACTTGGCCGTGTTTCTCAGTTATTCCTTGTCATTGAGAAGGTAGTTTGCTGTGAGTTTATATACATTCAGGTAAGTATGTAAACGAGAAATTATAATAGAAATTCAGATGGTATTGAATAACACGCAATGGTGTTAAATTTGAACCCATGCACTTTTATTATAAACTCGTTATTCAAAATAAGCAATAGTTTTAAAATAAGTTCTGCTAAATCAACTTGTCCTTTATTTATAGTCCTGAAAAGTTATAAATAATTAAAAAAACCTATGAACTTTCAAATTAACTTGCACGAGACAGCCCTGCAGGCTCGGGAGTTTTTCCGACGCATTTCCGAAAGCATGCTTAATGAACCTGAATGGCTTTATGATGAGATATCTCCCGTATTTGTGCGATTTTCGATCTTCCTGCCTCGAGATAAGGGTTGTATTGCGGATATATCAATTAGACTTTAAATCGGTATGATGGATTAGGGCGTAACTGTTTCGATGGAAATAGTCTGTAAAGAAAAGTAAGGGTGAAATGTTATTTGAAAAGTGTTTGTTATTTGGATGGACCCCATAGTGGAGTGTGAAACTATTTTATTTTGTCTAAAATTTTAATTTAATTACTTACATTATTATATAAAGTCAAATATGGCAGAGCTGAAAATCCAAACACAAGTGTATTTTATATACTTTAATAGAGGTTCCAGACACATGCTGTAACCATTGTAAGTTATTAAATAAATATTTTTCAGTTTCATTTCTTCATTTTCATATTCTGCAAGCAAAAATAAGTTATGCTTCCCAGTTATAAGTGAAAACCTCCCAATATTTTCGGCCATTTTTGCAGTTCAATTTACAATAGGATTTTGACATAAGTAGTTATTATTATTTTAAAGTGTATTAATTTCGAAATAATTTAAGCTTTCCCACTACTCCTATTAAAAAAAATCCCAACTCCCAGAAAACATTCCTAGTGACGTTTTTACTTCCTATTTGATGGATGGGGGTTAATAGCTATATCAGGTAGTCTGGCTTTAAAAAGAAAAAAAGAGATAAAGATACAGAACACTACTATGTCTATATTTCTAACGGGGTAGTAAGGTGCCCACCTAAGACCCAAAAGTCACTCATAGCGTGATAGGGGGTGCCGTAGCGGGGGTGCGAAGGTGAAATAGGAAATTCAAATAATTATAGTTTGATCATCGCCTATTGACATGATGCAGATTCTCGCCAATTCCTCGATCCGGTTTTTGGAACGAAATACCTTATAGTGCGTAGCGAAAGGGAGCTAGACGAAAAAAATTAAGACCAAAAGTTGTAACGACACTTTTTGCTATAGTTTGAAAAATAAAATTTTATTACAATTCCTTCACTAATTAATCGAAAGGAACTTCGTTCCATCCGGTTGTCCCTTGACACCTCTCAAGTTTTTTATTTCTCTCATTTCAGCTTAGAAGTAATTGCTCGCGTACTAAGAAAGGCTGGCTTGTAAAGAGGCTATATATATTTAAAAATACAAAGGCTCGTTGTGTGTCAATGTGGTCAGATCATGCACACAAACAGCAAATACAACCTGTACTCGGCGTAGGAGAGTGGTTACTCACTGGAGGGATGTAAGTACATAACCGATTAACACGAAAAGAAGCTTGCATACTCCCCAGCTTATGTCAAGTCTCAATTTTCTCTTAGCTCTACACATTCGCGTAATCTTCACTCTTCCAATCTTATAACATTATGCATACCTGCGCATCATTCTGATTTTATGAATAAATCCTTCCAAATTAAAGCCTTAAGCAATTAGACGTGCACCTAGTCGTCTAGCCTCCAACGGGCGCTTTATAAACGATTTCTCAGAGAAGTCTCTTCTTCTCATGGTATCCCTGTGCAGTAACTAGTAGACATCCTTATAGTATTTGTGTATTCTTTAATATGTATTAAATATTTATTTTATCTATAGTAATCGTATCGGTATACATATATGTATATATTTTAAATGATATGATCTTATTATGTTCTTGTAGGTATTTTATTTATACTTTTCTATATAGTTCTTACATTCTGTCGCACCACCCAAATTATTTCTCTACTTGGTCCAATGGTTGACTGGCAGAGAACGCCATATGTAAACTTTTTCTTGTGCAATAAAGTAAAAATAAATAAATAAAAAAACTTGAGAGGTGTCAAGGGACACACGGATGGAACGAAGTTCAAAAGAGAGAGAGAGAGAGACAGACAGAGAAACACGCGCACGCCGCACGGCTTACAACTATAGCAAAAAGTCTATCGGTCAATACCTATTAAAAAGCCTACTTTCTATATTTCCCGCATAGTATATGGACATTGTCGGTAAAAGACATCGTAGCAAAATGCAAAGTGTCGTTACAAGTTTTGGTCTTAATTTTTTCCGTCTAGCCCCCTTTTGCAACGCGCGATAAGGAACTTCGTTCCAATAAACATACTTTTCATTTTGTATCTAATAAGTATTCTGCTTTGGTTTGCTCATAATTCAAAATTTCAGCGTGTTTACTGCTTAAATTATATTATTGACGATCCTAATGCACATATCATGTTATTTCACGACGGCAGAATTGAAATTGAATTCTAAATGTATTGAATTTGTAATTGACATGCTGCGGCTTCAGTTCGATATTTAGCTTTAGTAGATATTTTGCATTACGGCTTCAGCCAATTAGGTATTTTAGGGAATAATTTTGAACTAAAATTATATATAATAATTTTTGAACCAAAAGATAACTTGGTTTCATTGAATTTGTTTTAAAGTCAATTGTCAATAGTCAATGTTATTCAAAGATACCACCACCAATTTAAAAAATTGTTTTTTTTTGAAAGGTTATACTTGCTAGGTGGTCCTATCGAAATTTTATCAAAATCGGTTGTTTAGTTTGGGGGTAAAGTCGGTTTTTAGTTTTGAAAAATTATGTCAAATTTTTTGATGAGCAAGTTGCTGTAAAAAAAGAATTAAAAAGAAATCTGCATAGGCTGGCCAATAAAAAAATAATGAAAAAAATATAATTTTAAATTATCTTTCGAAAATCGATACTTTGTTATCGATAACACACCGCCTCGATCAGTCTTAAATCGTTCTGAATAAGTAATAAGCTATTTTCCAAGTTTTTGAAAAATATGTCAAATTGTTCATAATAACATAATACATTCTTTGCAAATCAGCATAAAAGTTTAAAAAAATAATATAGCCGCCAAAACGCTATAGACTCCATAAATGAATGTCACTTGTTGTCATGACGTCACCTGCCTGTAAAAACGTTATAGTTGCTACGCTTGGTTAATAACTTTTGAGATTTTACTATTTCAAAATGGCTTTTATATGGTGCATAGTGCCACAATGTACTAATACATCTATCAAAACACCGGAGAAACTGTTTGTGAGCATTCCGAAGGACGCTAAGATACGGAAAAAGTGGTTAATACTCGCTCGTATAAACCCGCAAGGTATAGCAGCAAGTACTAATGTTTTCATGTGTGAAGATCACTTTAACGTTAGTATAAAATTCGATAATTTTTTTATTTTATTTTTTTTATCTTACCCTACATATATTTCTTACACAATTTACGACTTCGTATTTTCGTAATAATCTTCCCTTGCATTATATTTTGAGGTTAGATAATGTCCTATGGTAGGTACTTACATAGTGGTTGATTTTATATGAAATATTGTATGTATTGTCTTTGTAATTTTTAAAAGTACTTTGTTATAGTTATAATAAAAGAGAAGTTAAAAGAATAAATCTGTAATGTTTTAATCAATGTGAGTTAGGTACCTATATATTTTGATAAGACAAATATGTTTTTGGAGATGGAACAAGACAAGGCAAACTATATACAATATTAAATGGGATGAGCCAGACTATACTCATGGTTAAAGGTTTAAAGGTTTACTATCTAAGTTTTTTTGCCAAGAAGATCGAAGAAACAGGCCGTCAAACACTACCTTGTCCCGAACAGCCTTTATAAAACGTTTAATGTATATGTAAAGTAGTTTAGGGATTAATTTACACACACATAATGTACTTATATACTTAGAAAGTACCATTTTTGCAAAACAAATCTTATAGTATCTGATTTGTGTAAGTTGGTTGATTGTGTAAAAAGTACTAAATATTTTATCTTTTCAGAACCATTACAAACATACTCTGAGAAAGGAATGTCAACCGAACCTATTGTTAGTGTGGAAAAACAAGTCCAAGCTACTTTCAAGGTGTTTTATAGAAGTAAAGCAATACATACAAAAACTACTACAAGAGAAATTTCCCTTTCTCCTTACACAGTCCCAACTAGATCGACCAAGACACTCCCTTTTTTCATTTTTGTTAGCTTTAGATTGTAACTAATAACTTACAGAATCGAATGGTCAATTTGTTAACATAACCTAAAATGTTTACAATACAAAACAACCTTCTTATACATATTCTAATCCATTTATATTACTTGAAAAGGATATTTTGTAACATTTAGTGTAATACATAATTTGCTGTTAAACGTTTTTTAATTCGGCAGCGTAAAAATCAGGATTGTTTAAAAAAATAATCCGACCATGATCGCGTCTATTCTAGGGAGATTTACACTATTAGCTTTGATGAAGTTGGTCTCCATCTTATATTATTTAAGGTAATTTCTTAATTTTAGTCTCTAATAGGTAGGAAAACTGTTAGAAACGAATAAAAACGCTATAACTCCTTACAAATCTTTGACTGACATTACGGTTTACAGGCAGGTGACGTCACGTTTGCTTCAGCCAATCCCGTGCGTTTTCAGTCACGTGGTCAAAGGTAAAAATTTAATTATTTTATTTATGATTTATTATAAAAATCATACATATTTTTAAATAAAAAGTTGGTTAAATTGGTTTAAGAAAATGTTTTCTGATAAGCTAACAACATTTTGATTTATATTTTCATCGTAGGATAATTGCCTATAGCCAATCTTGGAGGCTGAGTTTTTCTCCTTCCATTCAAATCTAAACGCGGTCGTCATAGTTCAGTGGTGCCATTTTTTAAACGAGGAGTCACTAAACGTACGGTTTTTTGTAGGAAAAACCATTCGTTTAGGTGACTCCGCGTTTCAAAAATAGTACTTCAGATTTGGTTTTGATGATATTGCCGTCTCACTTCTAGTACAGCCTTATTGAATTTGCTCTTCAAAGGTAACTACCTTGTCTTTATCGTTGAAGTTGTTTTTGAAAAGTTTCAACTGTTGCCTAATGTAATACCATATTTGTTTTACAAAAACGCGCTATCAGATTTTTATATAAATTAGGTGCTAGAGAGTCTTTCAGAGAACTGTTTAATGACATAAATATTTTGACCCTCCCTTCGCAATTCATCTATGCGAACATAATGTACGTGCGTCAGAATATACACTTATACAAGAGAAATTGTGATATTCATAGTATTAACACTAGAAATAAAAATAAATTAGCAATCTCAGCTTTGCGGTTAGAGAAAACAAAAAAAATTTGTGGGTCTCGGCTTGCGCCTCTATAATAAAATTCCAGAAAATATAGTAGCATTACCATTATCTAAGTTTAAGACAGCCGTTAAAAATCATTTATTAAAAAATGCGTATTATCATGTAAATGACTATTCGTCATCATCTGAGAAAAATTCTCGGAAATAGTTGACTGCAAATTGTAATTGTCTAATTTAAATGTATAGCTTAAGTGTAAATCTGTATTGTTATTGTAACATAGCCCATCAGGCTGGGTAGGGAACAATACTGAACTGGGTTTCTTTCGGCGTAATCTTCCCAGCAGTGGTCGTTCCGAAACGCTAGTAGTTTTTAGCTTTTGAACGAAAATAATATTTATTTAAAAAATTACCTTCAATAAGAGATACATTTATCCTACATTGAATAAAAAAATTTGAATTTGACTTTGACTTGAAGTACGAATTTATTAATTAAAGTGAATTAAATAAAATAGGAAATTTCTCGTAGAGTTCTAAAGCTAGGGAAGAGAATATTGTTCAAACTAGTACCAGTGGCAAATCATTGCTAAAATAGGGTTACTGTAAGGGTACAAATATGAAGAATATCGGCAGCATAAATGAATATCTAAAGAAATTCAGTTTTAATTTTGCAATAGTATAATAGTATTTTATGCAACAGTTGTATAAGAGGGTTCAAAATATGCGAGTGGCGCAGGTTACGATGCGAGCTTTAGCGAGCATCGTAAGAAGACGCCATCGAGCATTTTTTGACGTACTTATACAACGTTGCATACAATACTTTTTCTAAGACTATATTTACTAAATAAAATACAAAAATAAACAAAGAAAAATATGAAAATGAACGACATCATTTATGTTTGGTAGATAATAGGCATCTATGGTAAACTTTTTTTTTTTTTAAATTGACGTCTCCCTAGTGAATATATCTGGAATATATCACGAATATATTAATAAAACGTTTTTCTTATGTTGGCAGTATGATAGATTCAAAGAAAAAAAAAGGTTCTAAGTCTATGGCTAGGAGTATCGTTTTGGCGAAATAACGATACAAGTGCTGTTATGGGGAATAGACTATAGACTTTCCTGAAGTCATAAATAATCAATGTTCTTATAATAGTGTTCGTGACTATGTAAAAGGCAGTTAACAGTAGAGGAGTAGAAAAAATAGTTTTAAGTTTCATCAATAGTATTAAAAGCTATTGACAATCGATATTGTGACTCTTTTCGAGGTCAACTATGGATAGTTAAACTATCGATAGTGATGCAACGTTAAAAATAAGTCAGTAGCATATTCGTTGCTCTGAATTTACTATGTCTTTACACGTAAATGGCAGTTCGAGCTATTGTAAATAAACGTTCTTCCGTAGGTACAAAGAAACGACTCACTTCCGCCAAATTAATGGCAAATATTGCATAAACGACGAAGGCAAGCCGCTGAAAAGGAAAATATAAATCATAGCTCACAAAAGACATTCGTAAATAGTAAGCAGCCATTGTTTTGTGGTTTTGATATTTTTGGGGATACTCCATTTATGCTCGATATTTGTGTACTCTGTTCATACAGGGTGTAAACACAAGTGTACAGGCATAATAGAGTGGGTGGTGCATTACTAGCGCTTTCGCAAGTAACCACATCATCATCATCATCATTTCAGCCGCATAACGTCCACTGCTGGACATAGGCCTCTCCCAAAGATTTCCAAAATGACCGATCAAGAGCGGCCTGCATCCAGCGCTTTCCAGCGACCCTGGTCACCTGGTCAGGTCATCTGACCAACTTGTAGGTGGGTGCCTTACGCTTCGCTTGCCAATACGCGGTCGCCATTCAAGAACCTTTTTGCCCCATCGGCCATCGGTTCGTCGCGCTATGTAACCACAAGGTAACCACAAGTGGCATAAAAATTTCTCCAGCTCCTCCGCGCTTTGAAAGGCACGTATAAGCTGTCGGTTCTGTCTGTCATCATTGTATGGCAGTCGTCAAGCTATGTCAGATACCTTTGGCCACTTACACACACAAGAAACAAAAAATACATTTGACATTATGACGACCACGGTGTCCTAATCGTTAACACGCTAGTCCGCCACCAGGAGTTTCTGGGTTCGATCTCCAACCAGGGCAAGTCTTTGGTGTTTATCTACAGGTATATATGTATTTATCATAAAGTATAGTACCTTTGTTGAGTCAGTGTATTATAGTAGTATTAAAAACATTAGTAGAACATTTTGTTGGAAAAACGTTCTAATATTCCCATAATAAAAGTTAACAGACTTTCGGGCTAGCCCGCTAGCCCAACTTTGTGAAATGTCCATATAAGGTCTAACAAAATATACTGAAACTATTTTAAGGGTGAATTCAGTCCACAATACTTAACAACTTTCCCCAAGGACCAGTCGAAATATGAAAAACATTTTTTGGCTTTCCATACAAACTCGGATCAGCTGATTATTTAAATTGTATGAGAGGCCAAAAATTATTTTTCATATTTCAATACACGTTCCTTGGGGAAAGTTGTTCAATATCATGGAATGAATTTACCCTTAAAATAAGTAGTTTCAGTACATTTTGTTAGACCTTATATATTTATTTATTTAAACATTTCTTAACGTAATGAAATAACATAAATAACACACCTTAACATTTTATATTAGCCAAGTAACTGGCGGGCAGCGTGAAATATGTCCTTAATATATCGCACTAATGCCAACTTCATGAATTATTCGGTTAATAAACCACCGAGAGGCATATCCGTAATCCAGCTCATATTTTTCTTTACCTAAACAATATTCATGGACTAAGCTTTAAAGGAATTAAAGGAATAGTTGAATTTTTCGGGGCCCAATGCTGACCTTCGTCATCATCATTTCAGCCGCATAACGTCCACTGCTGGACATAGGCCTCACCCAAAGATTTCCAAAATGACCGATCTAGAGCGGCCTGTATCCAGCGCTTTCCAGCGACCAATGAAATCAATTATTTGAAAGGAAACAGAGATAATTAAAATTTTGTCTTCAGTATGCCATTGATAACACTTCAAAGTAATTATGAACTACTGTTTACAGGTTTAAAGTGAAAATGTAAAGCTTTTCTTCGCACATTTGCCAAAAGTGGCCCATTTTCGCAAATAAAAAAAAAATAAAAATAATTTGAAGTATTATCTAGAGCATACTGAAGACAAACATATTTACTCGTATATGTCCCAATAATTTATTTCAAATGCACTAGACCCCGAAAATTCAGTGTTTAGTTTCTTCTATGCTAGTCTAGGAGAAAAGAAAAAACTTAGAACAGATGCTTCCTTTCCCGACCAGATCGACGAATGCGGCTAGCAACCCATTACTATTTTGATTCCCTTTTCCACCTTCTTGCCCACCATCATGCTTAACGTGACCTGTGTATCTTGCGGCCCTGGGCTCTGTCTGCTTAGAGCTGCAAAACCCAAAATGTTCGGGCTACTCTATTACGAAGAAGTCGCGATGATTTTTGTCCACTTCTGGACATAGACCACCACAAGGATTTTCGAAATGACCTATCTAGAGCGGCCTGCATTCTGCGCTTTCCAGCGGTCATTCGAATCAGCTGATCTGTCAGCTTGTATGGAGTGTCCAAAATTATTTACTTATTTTGATATATAATAATATGTTCTTTGGAAAACAACTTTTGTTTAGTATGATGAATTGAATTCAGCCTTATAATAATTTCAGTATATTTTGTTACACCCTGTAAAGGTGTACATTATACTTATACAACAAGGACATCCCAGTAATAGTATAAGGAAATTAAAAAAAACGTTCAAAATACAAAAAAAAAACGGCGTTCCCATAATAAATGCCCGAACACTGTCTGCACAGTGCACACTTTTCTATGTAAGTGCTGATTTTTTTTGTTTTTTGACTGTTATTCAATTTCATTATACTAAAGTGATCTAGTGTATCCCGCGGTTTGATTTATTACGGGGATGCCCCTTCCAAGTTTTAAAGAGGTATATATTATACACAAGAATTGCTCGTTTAAAGTAATACTTAGCGGATATACAGACACTTAATATGTACTAATATAATAATTATAAAGTCACCGGCAGTGTCTTCAAAACACGTCTGTCTATCTCAGGTGTCAACTAGTCAGACTGGTCAGTCAAGGAAATTAACCACCTATAATAGAAATCAAAAGGATTCCTCTAAAAAACGTCTGTTTAAATTTATTATAAAAGATACGCCTATGAGGAGGGGTTTATGCAATGTTCATCAACTGATTTGATTTACATATCCCACATTATATTAAACTGGTCCATAATAAGAATTTAAATGTACGTAATACAAAAAAATGCAAATAGTATAAAAGTAATTATATATTTAACCACGAACTAGGTCGTTGCAGACACTTTTTCAATGCGGATAATGGGTTAGACATTATTGAGATCGTAAAATAATGTATGTATATATACTGGTTTCCATCATATACGAGTATGAAAAACAAAATGTACCGCGATGCCCAACTGACACGTTTCATTAAATATAAAAAATATGTCTAACTATTTTTATTTATTGTATATATAATTTATAGCTTTCGTTTCATCGTCTATCATCATCCCAGTCCCTCTTTCGCCCACTTCTCAGCATAGGCTACTTTTACCTGTATTTTTTTTTAATTGAAATCCATTTTGTAATTTATTTGTTAATATTAGTTTGTAGTGTATTGTAGTGAGTAGTTTCTTTTTAATCTTTAATTTTTTTCGTTTACTTACTACTTCTTTACTAACTGTTTAAAGATAATCCGTTTATAAATAAATATTTATATAATGTAAAACAAAATGATTAAACTAAGTATTAGTATCAAGATAAATATAAAAAGTAGCGTTAGTTTTCTTTGTCGCTTATTCTCATGTGAGTGACATCAACATAAAATCAAACCTTTACTGCCTCTCTCTAGAATAAAGCCGTCCAAATGAAAGTGATTCTTTTCAAGGTGACCCGCGTCCATAGGTCAGTCGCTAAGTTCATTACGGGTCGAATTTTTTATACCTATTGTGTTGCGCTAAAAATATGTCATGCCATTATTTACAGATTTGCACATTAATGTATGTCTGACTGACGAGAACAGATTTAACTGACAGCAGAAAAAGGAGAGGCTAGTTTAAACTATGTGCTCATGTACATCTACTCGCTATTTGATATACAGACAAAATCATATTATCTACTTATAAACTAGATTTACTTTAACGGGTTAGACTGATTTTTTACTCCCAGCGGGGTAAACGAATCCCAGGGCTTCCAACGGTCACATTTAGCGCATTGGTAAGAGTGAAGATGAAAAAGGGGAATCACAATAATAGAGATAAGTTTAATAAATAAACGACGATTATAAATATTTTGATCGACGTCTCTGGGGACCCAAGAGCTGGTGCGCATTTCGGCCAAAGGCTTAGCCTTGCAATACAACGCGGAAATGCCGCCAGCCACTTGGGAACTCCGCCTGTTGACGGTGACGATCTGGGAACGATTTTTTATATAAATTGATGTTTTTATTTTTAGTAATAGTTTTAATTTATAGAATAGCTTTTAGTTTAACATAATTTCATTATTATTAGACATTATTATGTCCTGTATTTGTTTATTTTGTGCACACAAATATATACGGAAAAATCACACAGATTGTGCTAGCTCCAAAGTAAGTTCACGAGACTTGTGTTATGGGATACTATCTCAGATTAAAGAACATCATTTAATCTGAGGATACTATACTATATCACGACACTATACATATTTTATAACAAATACACAAACAAATGAACATCCAGTTGCTATTGCTAGATGCATTTTTGCCCATTCCCTTCGATCGGCTTTTACAATCTGCGCAGGAAGAAAAGCAGCTGGTACATTTATGAGCTCTTATTTTAAGAAAATAATTTATTTTGATAATTTCTATTCTAAATACTAGGTTTATGGAAACAAAAAATATTTACTCAAACTTTATTTGTTTTTCATACAAGTTCATTTTAGTTTTATATCAATTTTTAATTGATGCTGTAATATAACCAGTTTCTGTGCAAAACATTCAAGACGCAGTGTAAATTTGCTTTACTATATTATTTTTATTTATCTTATAAAGCCACGAAAAAAGCTGTTTATGTTTTTATTTATGAAGTCTTTAAATAACATACTATCTTTATCTTGATACGATATGTCTTTCGACGTCTTCTTATTATAAACTATACTTAGTATCGTTGAGTAAATACCCCATAAAAGTTACTTATAGTTTAAGCTTAGTTTGGGGCTTGCTTATACTACAAATATAATTATGCCTTTAACAATATGGAAAAATAATAAAGACTTCAACAAAAAGTTGCAAAATACTTTTTTCTTGGTTTCAGAAAAACGCAAGACCTATAAAGAATTCTACAAAGTTCTCCTTATCAGAAACTTTCTTCGTCCGTTGATGTCTATACATACATTGTGATGTGATGAACAAGAAAAATAAATGCTTGAAGGATGCGAAAATACGGCTTAAAGTACAACAATTTATTTTTAGAATTCGCTATTTTCTAACAAGTCAATTTAGATACTTTTTTCTAAACGTCAAAACAAATAGTTTCTATGGGATTTTGTATAAAATACAGGCAGATGACGTCATAGTTTTTTTCGAGTCAAATAGACGTTATTTCGCGAAGATTTATTTTGTTATCAGTACAAATTAATTCACATTTGACTCAGGAAAATACCCAATTGTAATGGTTCCAGAGATAAATCATCATACAGTTGGTTCGTCTGACCGCATGGCACTAACGTTTCGTTTATTAATTAATTAACTTGTGTAGCATCAAATAAAGACCTGGTTTATTGACCTACATTGAAATCATTTGAAATTCCAAAACAATGCATCGACGGCGCGTACCAAAATATCTTGTATGACAGCATCCTTATAGTCGTACGTGGTGTGTGTATATTTGAGTGATAAGCAAATAATTTATTCTGTTAATTTCAATTACGCCTAGATGTTGAATCTACTTCTTATAACACTGTATAATGTTTTAGTATAAACAATTATCCCTTATCTTGTCGCCGTTCCTGGCCTATACGTTTATGGATTGACACAGATCCAATGGGTTTCATTAGCCCTTTCGTGGTCGCTATATCTTGTTTTTCAAAAGTCACAGACACACACACTTTTTAAATATTTATTTTTGGTAGTAAGAATGTTTAATCCACTGTTACTATGAAAAAGCGATCATCCTTTATAAATTAGTAACCTTTTAATATTAAGAATTTATGAGAATACCTGCAATTAATAAATAAATAACAACAAACAATAGGCCTATTGGAAGAGATCTCTTTTGAGATAAGTAGTGCCTTTGTAAATCTTTTATTTAACGAATTCTCTGTATACATTTTCCGTGTACATAAAATGGTAAATAAATAAATAAAAAATAATTCAAATAACATTATGTTTTATACGTTAGCCTAAAATTACAAACATTCAATGAAAATCTAAACACGTCTGCTTACTTTTTGTTAGTTTAGTGTATTGTGACGCGAGCGCCTGCGCAGGTATAAATCGCTATTTTTATGGCCACACTCTTTAAAATAAGACTTTAATTGCACTTTTATTTTTTAAAATTTACTATATAAGAATACAATTTCTAGATTATACTCATCGTAGTCTCAAAACAGATTGAAGATAGACAAAATGGTAAGTTTACATTTTTATATCTAAGAAAAAAAATACAAATAAGTTATACTTTTATTACTTATAAAAATAAAAAATTAAATTATTTTATATATTTTTAATATATAATTTGCTTCATTCAAGAAAGGAAATTACTTAAATTAAGTATATTCGTAAAAAAGCCTTTGCCTTCTAGGCCTTTTTACACGTCAATATGTTTGGTATACATTACGTGTAAATGTAATTTTTTGTGTGTGTATATGTTAATGAATATTTAAATTATAATTTTATCGTTATTCTAAAGAAAAGCTTTTGATATGTTAGATTGACTGTTTTAATTTAGATTGACCACTGATAAGAAGAAATGGCTTATTCCTATGTTTAAAGCCTTAAAGCCATATCTTTACTACCGCTACAAGTGTGTATTGTACCTTTGCTATTTGGGGGTCAAAATAGCTTTACTCCTTTTTTTTATTTGGTCTGAGCTACAATTTATGAATTAATTTTCCTTACAGTTTCTATTCAATAAATATTGAATGTTACATGAATATTGGAATTCATTATGTAAAAAATATATATTGTAATATAAAGTTTAAGTATCAATATTATTAGATTTCTTTTATTTGTTTAATAGAAAATACTACTATAATTATTAAAAAGATTAGATAGTTACTTCTTATTTAATTCTTTTATTATTTAGACTAATTTTTATAATTTTATATTAACAACTACAACAAAATAGCATTTTATTTATAGACTTATAAGGAAATATGAATGTCAAATATATTTTGTTTGTTGTATGTAAAATCAATCTCCATGGTCGTTTAATAAATAATGCTTAAAAACAAAAAAAACTTATTTTTGGTTTAGGCACATGAAATTATGCGCTATGCATAGGTTAATATGTATTAGGCCTAATAAGGATATCAATATTTAAACATATTGTAATACTTATGTCAATATGTTTTATTTATGAGTTTTACTAGCTTTTGGTATTTGCAACAAAATATACCAGGTCAGAAAGGTCAATTTCTGATACAGAATAAGTTAAATACATGATGTATGTCTTAGGATAGTCCTTGAATACATACAATATAATTTATTTTATTATTATAAAATATCACTTATTTATTTCGGACATTCTGCGACCAAATTGCAGACGTTCTAAATAAACGGCCAAGTGCGAGTCGGACTCGCTCACGAAGGGTTCCGTAGCAGCAAGTAACATAATTAAGTGTTGTATTATGTTTTTTTATTTTATTTTTATATCTGAGTTGATTAAATGAAAGGTACATTGCGGTTTACGATTTATGACGTATTAAAAAAAACTACTTACTAGATCTCGTTCAAACCAAAAATTCTCTTAGTTTAGAAGTTACAGGGGGGGACACACATTTTTCCACTTTGGAAGTGTCTCTCTCGCAAACTATTCAGTTTAGAAAAAAAAATGGTATTAGAAACCTCAATATCATTTTTGAAGACCTATCCATAGATACCCCACAAGTATAGGTTTGATGAAAAATATTTTTTTGAGTTTTAGTTCTAAGTATGGGGAACCCCCAAAATTTATTGTTTTTTTTTTCTATTTTTGTATCAATTAATGCGGTTCACAGAATACATTTACTTACCAATTTTCAATAGTATAGGTCTTATAGTTTCGGAAAAAAGTGGCTGTGACATACGGACGGACAAACAGACAGACAGACAGACATGACGAATCCATAAGGGTTCCGTTTTTTGCCATTTGGCTACGGAACCCTAAAAAAGGTGAGGTTAAAAGTACCCGTAACCGAAGGACATGTATAAAGAGATTGATGAGTTTAGATGAAGCAAAAGAGGTTTGTTAGGATCGTAGCAAGTGGAGGTCCATAGTCTCTGCCTACCCCTGTGGGAAACAGGCGTGATATTATGTATGTATGTATCATTTATTTGTTTTATAAACGAGGCCTATGCTCAGCAATGTATGCAATAACGTTATGTTCTCATTGACAAGTTCCAGCACTTTCTTGTTGGTTCTCTCTCTGTCCAGCTTATTCTTTCGCCTCTAAACGCCTCCAACTCCTCATTTCACAAGCTTTCAGACATTCCCGATCGATTATTTTCTCAAGTCCTATAACATCAATGAGACCTCAATAACCCGTCTTCCCAGCGAGGAGAGTGTAGGCCTAGTCCTCTGGCTCCTATGGCCAAGTAAGGCTCTGGTAGTACAGAGAACACGACTCTCTCTGCAGTGCAGAAAAAATGACCTGATGATGATTCTTCTTCCTATTATTAAAGAGCTAAGCTCTTGTCTGTGGAGCAACCAAGGCATCTCTCTCTGTCAAGAGTCAACTCCTTATCATCCTTGTAGGTTGAAACATTAATTCAATCCTTTATTTTATAAATAATTGATGTTTTATAAAACTATCTCTAGGTCTTCCTTTGCCTCTTCTTCCTTCTATTTCCCCCTGCAATATTACTTTTAAAAATTCATCATGTCTAATTAGGTGTCCTAACATTTTCCCTCTCCTAGAGTTAATAGATTAATACAAACAAACTGATGACGATTAATGTTTATAACCTAATTACAGAAATCCGTAGTGGTAGCGATCTGTATATTCGCCTGCGCGTACGCAGCTGTTGAAGACGTCTCGGCTCCAATTCTGAAAAGCGAATACCAGAGCGGTCCCGATGGTGTATTCCATTATTCGTACGAAACTGGAAACGGAATCTCGGCACAAGCTGATGGCAAGCTGAAACCTGACAAGGTAAGAGGTATTTTATAGCTCTTTAAACCAATATTTTTTCAAAACTAAAAACCGACTTCAACTCTAAACTACAGAGCTGAATTTGATTACATTTCTATGGTACCACGCATTGCCAGGTATGCCTTTTCATAAAAAAAAAATAATAATTTTCTAAATTGGTCCCGGCATTGTCGAGTAATCGACAAGCATACATAAAAAATATTTGCACATTCGTATGGACAACCTCCTCCTTTTTCGCAGTTGGTTAAAAAGTGGTGCCTTATCCCTCTTCTTCTATCTGGGCAAAAACAAATTAAATATTTCAAGTCAAAGTAATATGCGAAAATCTGAATCGAGCCCCATCACTATTTTGAATCCCTTTTTAGGGTTCGATACCCAAAGGTTAAAAACGGACCCCCTTCTAAGACTTTGTCTGTCAGTCCGTCTGTCTGTCTATCACCAGGCTGTATCTCATGAACCGTAATAGCTACACAACTGAATTTTTTACAGACTGATGATTTATTTCTTTTGCCGCTATAACAAAAAATACTATAATAAAATAATATAAATATTTAAATGAGGCTTTCATACCACAAACCTAAGTTTTATAGATTATAGTGTTGGCCACTTAAACACACGAAAAACAAAGCAATATGTAAATTTTTTAAATTTTTTTTTATCAGGATAATTCAGCTCTAGAAATTCAAGGATCTCACCAATACCAGTCACCTGAAGGAGAGACTATCCAACTGACCTTCGTTGCTAACGAATTCGGATACCAACCTCAGGTAAAAAACCAACTACTTTTTTAAAACTAAGTATCTATTTTTTTTAATAAGTTCTCTATCAACTCAAGGGTTGTTTGTTACAAGTGTTTCTAAATTATTTGGTTCCATTTAATAAAAAAAGAATGTTAACAAAGTGTTCACGCAAAAAATGTCATTTAAATTAAAATAAAATCTCACATGTAAAAAAATTCAAAAAGTCAAAATATATTTGATAACTCTACTTTTATTATTTAAAAAAAATCGCTAAAACAAGTGGGGGAAATCGTTATCGCGTTTTGTTTGAAAATATTTTGCTTCATCATCTTCAGTCAATCAATCAAATTATTTATTTGCATAAAATATAGGTAACTATAGATCTTAAAGTTGTTATAGGGGTGACGACAGGGTCCTGTCTTTTAGATTATCCAAAAATAATGGACCCGTATATTTCAGTTTACCAAAAAATTAAAAATTCACAAAGATACGGAGCGTCAAAGTTCCGGAGTGGGGGCTTGCGACGTCACCGCTAAGTAAAAATCGTACCCAGCCGTGATGTCATGCGAAATTTATATGCGCTGTATCTTTGTCATTTTTGGTTTATCAGAAAAAAGAAAAAAATATGTGTACAATATTTTTTAATAATCTAACCGATGGACCAAAAATATTTTTGAATTCGTCGTGCCTATTCTTCCCTTTTAAATTTTACCTTTTTGTGTTGGTATGCTTCTTAAACATGTTGTTACATTCCAGGGTGCGCATTTACCTACACCACCCCCAACGATGCCGATTCCCGACTACATTGTTAGGAGTCTTGAGTACATCGCTGCTCATCCTTACGAGGAGAAGAAACTGTAATTTTAGATATCAAGTTTTCGACCTTCAAGTTGCGACTCTGTTCGAATAAAGCGCCACTGCGGGTAAATCCATATGTAACTACACTTGTAGAGAAAAGAGCAATGTCAAAAACTTACTTGTTTATAGATAGGGTCTAATACTGAAACTATTTTAGGTTGTATTCAGTCCATGATACTAAATGAATATGAAAAATACTTTTTGCTTGACATACAAACTTTAATCTGCTGATTGGTCAACTTGTATAGCAAGTCAAAAAATATATTTCATGGACTGAATTCACCCTTGGCATGGTTTCAGTATATATTTTTTTAATCTATATACTTGGTGCTCCGATATTAACGCAGTATCATTCTATCTCGACAGAGCCTACATAAATTTATTGACTTGATTAGATTTAAGCTTTGTTAGTATTAAATTCGAGACATCGACACGTTTTTGTTTATAAAAAAATACAAGTAAGCGAAGCAGAGCAATCTCATATTACAAATAATGCGTCGATATCTTAAAAGAATGCGCGATTTTTTTGTTGTTAAATAGGATGCATATTATAAAGCACTGTAGTATGCACATTGTATTTTTTCCATGCAAGAAAACAATCTTAAACTGTTAAATATTGTTACTGTAAATAAAGTGTTTTATAATCATTAGAAATTTTATTTTTATCTTTGGATAACAGATTATTCTACCAAGGTACCGTGCAAGTTTATAGGCCAACAACTCAGTGGATCAGCTCAATTAGTGGTCAATGATGGCCCCACCGAATGTTTTTGGGTTCGTAGTAAACAAGGAACCCTTATAAGTAGTTTCGGTGTTTCATGTGTCTGTCTGTCTGTTTGCGGCCCTACTTTCTTTCTTATCGTGTATGTTAGTGACTAACACTGGTGTCAGAGTTTTTTAAACCGCCTTAAAGGCCTCTGACATGGTTTATAGGTAACGACCAATGTCAAAGACAGTGACCGGGACCGACGGCTTAACGTGCCCTCCGAAGCACGGATCATCTTACTTATTAGACAATCAGGTGATTAGCCTGTAATGTCCTAACCAAACTAGGACAACAACACAAAGTCATTGCCCCCGCCGGGAATCGAACCCGCGACCTCCGGGTATGAGCCGGGTATGAGAGGCCCTACTCAGATACTATAAGTACTAGAAATCTGTAATTTAGCATGGGTCAGTGACGGATTTACACATATGCCGCCAGTAGGCTATTCATATTTTGCCGCTCCTAAGCTGCGTTCTCTGAAATATCATTACAAAAGCGCCCTTAAATCTTTCCGATTGCATTGCACGAATTGGCCTAAAATGTGCTTTAATATAATTTCAAATAGGCAATTTCAAATGATATTTCTTAGCGTTTTTGCCAAAAATGACTGTTTCTGTTTCACGTTCTTCTCATAGTTTGAAGGGTTATCTAGAGCCGTATGAGACAAAATTTTAAATGATATCTTTGTTTCCTTTAAATTATATATTTGGACCATGGAACAAATAATATATCTCATAAGGAAGGATTGCATATCTAATAATTTTGTTCTAAGCGCAATAAAAAAATAGTTACTTCTAAGACATAAGGTCAAGGAGGATAGAGTTACAGTCTTTATAAATGTCAAAAAACAAAAAGTTATTTGGCAAAATAATTGTTATTTATTTTTTTATTCATGAATTCATTTTTGTTGTTTTAATACGTATATTATTTAGTGAACTTCTACAGTATCATCATCATCATCAGGTCTATTTTAGTCTCCACTGCAGGAGCATGACCCTCTCTGTACTACTAAAGCCATATTTGATCAGAGCAGCCGGAGGATTTGGCCTACACTTTCTACGCTGGCGAGACCGGTTGAAGAGGTCTTATGATGTTTGAAGCTTTGTTTAGCTTGTATTCCCTAAGTCGCCTTCTACGATATCCACGGGAAGACTTGGAGTGGCTCTATATTACTCTGCCGGAAACCACACGGCACTGTGGAAGAGTGACTTTAAATATCATCAGAAAACGGAGATATTATTTAAACAATTTACATACAATTTCTGTCGCATAACGCAACGTCAACTGTTGGCCAATGTCGGCTTTACAATTGGCTTATAGGAATGTCAGCACGATATTAGCGGGAACCACTTCCTGTCCACTAAAGCAGAGAAAAGAGATATGGGACAGTGCTGTGCCAAAATTAACCAATCAGCTCACTTCAATGAGCTTAGTTCTGTCAGTGACTTTAGTTCTTCTACGAATCTCCTTATTTCGACCACGTAGAGGGACACTTATGAGTAGCATATCCCTTCTCCATAGCCCGCTGGGCGACTTTGGCGACGTCATATTATTATTAATCCTTACAAACATTTTCAGAATATTTCATCATTAAAAAATTAGAAGTGGTGTCTGGAATCTTAAGAAATAGTTTTAAAAAGGACATCAATTTTTAAATACACTTGATTTAAATATCACTTACTGGATACACCCTAATTTATTTCTTTCGAATACTTATCTAATAAAATTTGCACCCCATCTACCATCTTTTCTGCAACGTTCTAAAGGTGAACTGGTAGACAATGCTTAGTATTAAATTGTATCTTTTGTACTATAATCTAAAGATTTTAGGTGCAATAAATTAAATAAATAAATAAGACTCATTTGACACACTTGGACAACAAACTTTTTTACAGGTCAGATTGTATAGGTAAATTCCTCAATGAATAAATTTACCGTGGCAACCGCAAAGTTCACTAGATGAGCGACTTTTCTGGAATGTCATCTGATTCTCAAGAAACTTGTTTGATGACTACATCTTTTAGGTACAAGCAGATCACTATAAGTATCTAGGGTTAAAAGTATGTCTTTGATGTTTTATGAAACCCTTGGTTTATTAAATACCAAGGTATAATTTCTAAAGAAACAAGAAAATAATTTCCATACTGGTCAGGATGAAAAAAAGATACTAGGTTTTTTAAAATTGTATAGGTAGTATTATAACTTCCGAAAAAATATCATCATCAATAAATTTAGGTTCATGTTGGTGGAGTATTTGTCATACTCCTTTTTTTATAAAAAAAAATTCATGGGCTCTCTGCCACTACTAGTGTAGCCGGAAGACCTATTTGATGGCGGTCCTTTGTCGCCATGTCGCAACGCTATCATCAGACTCCTGTGGCATTTTATAGGTAAGCCCGGCCCGCCGAGCTACCCACTAGGTATATCTGCTGGCCGTTCACTATCCGCCTCCTTTTACCCCGAGGGTCTACAGCGCAGGCCCCAAAGGTGAATTCAGTCCATGATACTGAACAACTTTCCCCAAGGAACACTTAACAAGATACGAAAATAATTTTTGCTTTCCATACAATCTCAGATCAGCTGATGTTGCTGTTCAACTTGGTATAGGAGACCAAAAATTGTTTTTATATTTTGATAAATGTTGGGAAAGTTGTTCAGTATTGAGATAATGGGCGAAAATTGTTAATAGGAGATGCGACAAGCAGATTTTGATTCCGTTTTTCCACCCAAATGCCTACCACAATGCTGAAAGTGGCCTTTGAGTCTTTAAACTGAAAGACGTTTTGGGGGAGGCCTATGACCAGCAGTGGACGTCCTGTGGCTGATACGATAATGAAGATGAGTCTTGCAGAAAAAGACGTGACAGTGTAAATTATCTGTATGACTGTATAATGTGCGTGGGCCAGTGGTCAAGGCTGTTGGCCTTGTGATCCGGAGGTCATGGGTTCGAATCCCACTGGGAAACACACTTTGTGAAAAGTTGTTTCCAGTCTGGTTCGGATATTGCAGGCTTCATTCGCAAAGCACGTAAACTGTGGGACCCGAATGCCATCTAGTCTTTGATCATCAAACTACCCAAGAATTTGTTCTTGTTTACCCTTTGGTCGCGGAGGTTATACGGCAGACGCTCTGTGTAAAAACCAGCAACCTTGTTAAATCTCCTTGGTTAGGTAGCGGACCCCAGGCTCTGAAGCATGCTGAAGATGCAACCGAAAAAATACGCTTGGGTGATGATGGAAGTGTATATCTGTATGCTTACTATAATTCTGTGTTACGTTGATAATTCAAAATAGAAACTTGAAGTTAAATAGATGCTTCCAAATTATTTTAGAGTTTACCTATCCAAATAAGTTTTTCTAATACACAACCTTGAAAATAAAACAGGTTCATCCCAACCAAGATTGACGTTCACTAGTTATGCATAAATTATCGAAATGTTACATTTGATAAATAATAAAAGCAAGCGATAATGTCGTGAATTGTCAAAGAATAAAAATGCAGAGAGGCAAATTGAAATCGAGCATGCTCCGAATAGTTTGACATAAGGATGCTTAGTTGAGTAAACAGGCTTAAGGTGCACTTTTAACCGCGCTGCAATAGGTATGTGGACTTCAAAATGTGGACTGGGTGAAAATAAGGTTATTTTATTTAGTCAACTAAATTATCCAAGAATAAAAATACCCAATTTTTTTTGCGTTTAGCATTGACGTCACCTTTGGTTAAAAACCGCAGTTGATCGTAACGTCACGCGATTTATTTATATATTTTTTACTTTTTTAAGCTTATCGAGCTGCACGTGCCATAAATGATATATATCCGCCATATCGAAAAGATAATATTTATATTTCAAAATTTTCATGAAATTATATCGAATCAACTCATATAATTTCATGAGAATAATTTGAAAAATGTGACCTGTACAAAAGAAATGCCCGAAATATGGACATCTGAACATCCGAACATCCGAATTCGAAAATCCGAACTAATGTGTGAAATGGAGAATATGATGACGAACTAGTCTTTAGACTCTTGAAAGTCAAGATTGCGTTTTTTTTGACATTGTAGCTAGAAGAAAATATATCGTACTGTGTGGTTCCCGGCCTTCTGCTAAATGGCTAAGTGTGGATATCGTGATTTTGTGAGAGGCAACTAAGGCCTTAATACAAACATCTTGTGTAACATCTACAGCATTTCCAAAGAGGGTCAGGCAGCGATCGGTTGTAAAATT
The DNA here is from genome assembly GCA_963555685.1 of Acrobasis consociella. Classification (NCBI taxonomy): domain Eukaryota; kingdom Metazoa; phylum Arthropoda; class Insecta; order Lepidoptera; family Pyralidae; genus Acrobasis; species Acrobasis consociella. The sequence goes on from OY743118.1 coordinate 6,961,412, forward strand.
TTCTTCTAGTTTAGCGCTTACTCCAGGTTTTTATTATTATATTCAATGGTACACTTCAAGCTATCTTAGATACCTTTAGGCCGAATGACAAATCCAAATAAAAACAGTACGTTGTTTTACAAAGCGATTTGACATAGATATGAAAATTCGATTGTCATATTTTAATTTTTATGTAGGGTATGTACGTATATATGGAGAAAAAAAAATTCATCGTAAGACAGGTTATAGGTTATATTTGCAAAGATGATGTCATAATGCCTATAAAGTGACATTGTGATTTTATATTTAATTCATATGTATTTGGAAAATTTACATAATCAATCGATTTTGGTAATTAAAATGGTGCCATTGATGTCATCGTGACGTTTATTAATAAAAAAAATAGACCAAAAACATATAAAATTTCTTAAAAAGTCGTTTTAGTTTCAGTTTTACGATCAAGTACATTTTTGAAACGTTATTTCTTTTTCATTACACCATATATTATGAATACTAGGAGAAAATGAACAATGTCAGTCACTAAACTAGCTGTGTAACTTTTAACCTTGAGTAAAATGCACCCAAGACTGCAATGAGAAATAAAAAAAATATGGATTAATTATTCTTAATTGTTAACACGTTAGTCCGCCACTCCGGCGATTCTGGGTTCGATCCCCACAAGACTCAGTAAGAAAATGAAATTTTTAAAATTGCCTTTGGTGTTTGGCCTGTTTTAATATTCGTATTTATTTATATAGAACGGTTTGGCAACTACTTATCGCAAAACACATTGCTACACACGCTTAAACTTACCTTGTCTTCTTCTTGTTCTTCTTATCGTGTATGTTAGTGACTAACACTAGTGTCAGACTTTTAAAACTGCCTTTAGGCCTCTAACATGGTTTTAGGTAACGACCAATGTCAAAGACAGTGACCGGGACCGACGGCTTAACGTGCCCTCCGAAGCACGGATCATCTTACTTATCAGACAATCAGGTGATCAGCCTACAATGTCTTAACCAAACTAGGACAACAACACAAAGTCGTTGCGCCCGCCGGGAATCGAACCCGCGACCTCCGGGCATGAGCCGATCGCTCTAACCACTACACCACGGAGGCAGTTACCTTGTGTAATTTATCCATCTACCTATCTAAAAATAAAAACGAATGCAATAGAATGGCTTATCTACATCTTTATTCTTTGATGCGCAAAACGGGTCAGATAATCCAGAAAAAGATCTTAAGTATTATTCACTCACTGTATATAAAGAACGATAGCAAAACTCTGAGACCAGACTATCACAGGCTCCAGACACAAAATGGTAAGGTTAATAGTTTATTTAGTAAAGTGAAGTGTACTCGTACATAAATTTAAAGAACAATTAAAACTTTTTTTAATATTTTTTTTTGTAAAATCTTTTGTTATGAGGTCAAAGTACTTATTAAGACAAATGACATAAGCACGAACTCGTTGGAGTTTTTATTACTGAGTTCCATCGACCACCTTCCATCTCCGTGATCAGACCCTAGGCATCGTTTACGATAAAGTGCTCGTCAAGACAAATCAGGCGAGTGCTACCTAACGAGGTTATGTTGTTTTATAACTGAGTTCCGTCTAATATTTCCCGGCTCCATCATGAGAACAGCTCATTGATTCCATGTATTCTCATTACACAAGTTTGCAAAATTTCAACTCAATCGGTTGAGGATAACTGGTTGAAAATTGAGTTGCAAGATTTCTAAACAAACATACAAGATACATTTGTAACTTAAATAAAAGTTTATAAAAATTAAATAAGAGCTAGTAATAAAAATGTCGCACGTGTGGCAAGAATTTTGCAAAATAGCAACACCATATGAGATGTAGCACACTGTAGTACCTTGTATTCGAATCATATGAACTTCTTGCATTTAAACATTTTAATTTGTCACGGCAAAAGACGGTATCGCCTCGTTGTTTTGAATGAGGCTTGGTAGTTATGTGTTAATAAAATTCTAAATATCATGCGGTGCAAAAAAATAAATCTTTGGCTTAGCAAGTATTTGTTTCAGTATGAGGTCAAAATTGTGTATTTTTAAATACATACGCATTTCTGATACAATTTCAAGAATCTGCAAAAGCATAGATAGTTTATTCGATTTCATTTTAAAGATCGCAGTAAGTTCATTTAGGTCAATCAAACTTTCAGGTTGGGACTCGTAAGAATATGACTGTGTCGACCGTTTTGTACTTAGTGTGTTTATTTATAACACTGTGGTCAAAAAGCAGAAAAAAATGAGAATTTCCGAAAGCAGTAACATATTAAACTCCAGTATCCTTTATATGTATTAATGACTTTGTACATATTAATTTCAGAAATCCTTCATCGTACTTGCTGTTGCGTTCGCCGTCGCTCACGCCGACGTGTCCCACCTCAACGAGGCTGCCACGATCGTGCGGTCTGGCTTCGATATAAGCCCCGAAGGCAACTTCCAGTATGAATATGAAACCTCCAACAACATCAACGCTCAAGCTCAAGGTGTTGTGAAGAACCCCAACTCTGTAAGTAGACCTTTATTCTATAACTGTCCATTCTTTTGGTTCCGGCTCAAACCTCTGCCGTTTCTTCGATGCTGCTGCCACGATCGTGCGCTCCGGCTTCAATATTAGCCCCAAAATCAACTTTCAGTATAAATATGGAACCTTCAACAACATCAACGCTCAAGCTCAAGGTGTTGTGAACAACCCAACTCTTTGAATACACCTTTCTTCTATAACTATTCATATTTTGGTTTCGGCTCACACTTCTGACGTTTCTTCGATGCTACTGCCACGATCGTGTGCTACGGCTTTGACGTGAGCCCCGAAAGCAAAAGCCTTTTTATGGGTATAAATGAATTTTTCGAGGTTCAGTGCTGCCCCCATTTGAAATAAATTATTTGAAAGGAAACGGAAATATCATTGAAAATTAAACTACTGTTTACAGTTTACAGTTTTAGCACCATTTCCTTTTATCTATCTCTAAAACTGCCTCCGACCAATTTCGCAATGGCCTGAATACTTCCAACGACAACATGGACCAAAGTTGGGCAAACGCATCCTTTTTGCTGAAAAGATGATAAGATATAAGTTAACTTGCCAGGCAAATTAAAAAAACCCCCGAATTTCAAGCTATCACCTGTTTAACTTTAAACCGCTAAACTTATTTCCATTAAACACGAACCGCTGCTGCATCGAAATCGGTCCATCCATTCCAGAGCAACAATGCCTCTGACAAACAGACATTTGCGTCAAATATTTATCACCTCTCTAATCGTCGTGTGTTAATACGGGTTGGAACTCATCTGTTAACACGGAACGGAACTTTCGCGTGCTTTTATCCTTTTCTGACACTCAGAACCGAGCGAGCTAGAGCGAGAGAGCGCAACGGAACGCATCAGCATGGCCGGTCCCGTGGCGTTCTGTCACCTTTTCTCGCTCTAGCAAATGACGGTACTGAGCAACAGAAAAGGATAGCAACATACGAAAGTGCTGGCAGATGAGACCAAACCCTAATGATTTCTTATATAAATTGACATGACACATTTCAAGGTCTCGACGACCTGTGGACGACATTTAGATATATTTATGCTAAAAAATATTTCAATATTTATACAATTTTTATTCAAATTAACTTGATTTAGAATAAAAAGTTGTTTAATGCATCATGAGTCCTCAGCGTGCACAATTATTATCAAGTGAACAACTATTATTAATTATGATACAATTTTTAAAAATAATATAAAATTGATGATTTTGGCCCAGTGAAACCAAACTACTTAGTAACTGGTAGTCCACACGAACTGTGAACTCGCGAATCCCCATAACTCGGCTCCCCTTGACCGATTTGGCTCATGTTTGAACTTAAAAATATGTTGGCGATATTCTAATTTCATGAAGCTCCGATCAAAACTACTGCTATCGTCGAACAGAAACATATAAACGCCGGATAGTTCAAGTAGACTCGGAGAACTTCGTTTGCTTCGCTCGCTCGTTTAATTAAACAAATATTTTCCAAAACAAAAACAAAAACGAAAAAATTTCAGCGCCAAACTACACAACCGATTTTGTACAAAGAGGGTCCAAATTTTTTCCTCACTAGTATGCCTTTTCAAACAAAAAGGATTTTCTAAATTGGTCCAGGCGATTTCGAGTAATTTGGGAACATAAATAAAAAATATATAGGTACATTTTAACTAACAAGCACCTTATATTTTTAAATCTGTTAATTTTGTTATCTGGGTTTGGTCAAGTCAAAACACAATTTAAAATGATATCTCTGTTTCCTTTCGCATGGAGGCAAAAGTGGACCCCGGAAAATCTAGATAATTTAAGTAGATTGATTTATTTATATATTTCTTGTATTTCAGGACAACGCTGCCCTAGAGATCAAGGGACAAGCCGGCTGGACTGCCCCTGATGGCACTCCTGTCCAATTCTCCTACGTCGCCAATGAGGATGGATACCAACCCTCGGTAAGAGACCTAAGAAACCTAGGAGTTTATAGGACTTTTAGAATTAAAGCCGCTATTAGACCAGTCTTTCTCCAGTGTCTATTTTCGATAATATTGCGTGTTTTCGAAGATGACGATGATGATCTTTTGGGAATCCAGCAATACACACTTGCCCAGAAATCATATAGCATGCTATAATGCAACAATTTCGTATAGCAAGGCGTAGTATAGGGACAAATTAAACCGCTTCAGATCGGTCGTTCTGGTCCTTGGGGGAGGGCTATGTCCAGCAGTGGATTTCCTGTGGCTGATATGATGATGATAATGACACTGATTGAGCTAGCCCCAAAGTAAGTCCGAGACTTGTGTTACGGGAAAATAACTCGACGATACTATATTTTTAAAATAAATACATATATAGATAAATAAACATCCAAGATCCAGGGCAATTTGTAAAACGTCATTTCCCAAATTGCCCTGACCGGGGATCAAAACCGGAACCTCTAGGTGGTGGACTAGCATGGTGACCACTACGCCACCGAGTTCGTCGAAAGAATAAAAATAAGATTTTCACAAATAGAATCAAGAAAGCTATGCGTTTAACTCATATTGTACAGATTGTATTATTTCACTGTAATTACATTCCTAGCAAGTTGAAACTAAGATTTCCCTCGAGGAATGTATAAGTCAGACGTTATGCTTTGAGCTCGTTAAATTTAAAAGTATAGATTTATTCTGTGTCTGTCATCTTATTTCTATCATCATGAAATATTCGTTTTAGTCAAAAGAAACTAAATAAAATTCGGATAAGGTCGACGAATAAAGATCCACCAAAGATTTGGCTGTTAGTTGAAATGTATTTTTTTTTAAACTCAAGACTCAAATATTTATGCCTTCACAGGCACTTTTACATGTCAATAACTATATATTTATAGAAAGTAGTTCAGTTGACGACCTCCGTGGCGTAGTGGTCACCATGCTACCGCCACCCAGCGGTTCCGGGTTCGATCCCCGGTCAGGGCTACAAACAAATAAATATACCAACTCTCTTTCGCATTTATAATATTAGTAGGATAGAAGGATAGGATCGCGGTGTGGTTTCCGGCAGAGTAGAATTGGGCCACTCCAAGTCCTCCCATGGATGTTGTAGAAGGCGACATAGGAAACACAAGCTAAACAAAGCTTATAAACATCAATGAGACCTCTCCAACCCGTCTCGTCTGCGAGGAGGGTTAAGGCCAAAACCTATGGCTGCTCTGGCCAAGTATGGCTCTGGTAGAACAGAGAGGGTCGTGCTCCTGCAGTAGAGACAGAAAGACCTGATGATAGTAGGATGGAACAAAAACCTTTGTGCGTGAATCTGACCCGCACTTAGCCGGTTATTTTACTGTGCAACGCATTTTTTTTCAGGGCAACGCTCTCCCCGTGCCCCCACCCACCCCCGAAGCTATCCTCCGTGCCTTGGACTACATCGCAGCGCACCCTCCCGCAGTTGAACGTGTAAACAACCCCGTCCAGCAACCCAATTTCGGCAGGAACTTCGGATAAACTGACCAGAGCATCAAAGTACAAATCACTGCCATATTAGTTTTAGGACGTTTGTAATATACTTGTTTTTAAAATAAAGTAACAATACTGAACTACCTACTACTTATTTCTATTTGTACTGCGCCAACCCTCAACATTTATTCGATTTCTATTTACTTAAAAGTCGGCTGGAAGACATTCATTCAAATGACATAAAGTATATATTATATACGAGTAAGATAGAAGAATTAAGAAGAAGAGAGAAGGGAAGAGAGGAAGAGGACGCCCTGGAGATGGTTCGACTCCAGGTAGTAGAAGAGGACGCCCTCCTACTGGAGACCTGGAGTCGAACCATCTCCAACGATTTAAAGGCGTTGGGTATAAGCCCAGAAATGACACAAAACCGCCAAGAATGGCGCAGAAGTATTAGAAGGGCTGACCCCGTATAGGAATATGGCAAGGAGAGAAGAAGATATAGTATTATATAAGTGATAGAGCCCGCCTTTGTACCTATTTTATTTTTACTAGCTAGTTAGTTCCCAAAGTTGGGCAAAGGTCTGTTCTTAATTGTACCTACTTATATTTTGCAGTTTATTGATAAGTTTTTAGGGTTCCGTACCCAAAGGGTAAAATCCTACCCTATTAATAAGATTTCACTGTCCGTCTGTTTGTCCGTCTGTATGTCCATCTGTCTGTCAGTTAGACAACTGAAATTTTGTTACCGAGCAATAAATACTAGAGAATAAAATAAATATTTAAATTTAACACAAAACAAATATATCCCAAAAAAAAATGCCGCTTTTTGTTCGATATTATAATTGGTGCTAGTTTTAACTTATTTTATCTATAGGTACTTAGGGCTTTCCCGGTTATATCCTTAGCTGTATGGGGTTGATAAAAATCAAGAAAAGAAATAATCTACATAATTAAACTATCAGGTCATCAGGGAAGCATAATTACATTAAGAGTGTTTCCGAATGACGTAAAGTCTGATTTTTAATTCCGTAGAATTCTGACAGCTGTCATTTTTTGACATATCAGAGATCATAAACCTTTTTGGCCGGGCACATTTTTTATTTAATTCCAGATTTCAATAAGAGTGTGAACATCTGAATCTACACATTTTATTTGTTAGTGAATGTAACCATTTAATTTAGTACGGTGCTCCAAATCAAAAGGGGATTTACAGCGAGTAATATTTTCATCAGGAACATTTGAATAACCGACATAAAATACGAACAACTGTGAAAACTATTTGATTTAACAAACATACATACAAATAAATCTAATTAGCTTTCCACCGCGGTCAATTCGTGGGTGAATGGCTTATACGTCCTTTCCAGGTTCTTAAACTATCTCCATATCAAATTTAATCTAAATCAGTTAAGAAAAAAGTTTTTTTCAACAAGAAAAAACTTAACAGAAAGTTAACAAATATAACAATCAATGTGACAGTCGTGACGTGAAAGCTGATGGCCGCATACTTTATTTTTTAATATTTGTGCTTCATGGATTACGAAAAAAAATATTTATTAAGCTTTTGGCTAAAAAGGTTGATGATACATGAGTTAGTAGGGAGTGATGCCAGGGAAAGAAATATAACCTGCTGACTTAAAATTACTTAAAAATATAACTTTGATAATTCGGTATTAAAAAATGTTATAACATTTTAAATATACCAGAAAGTTTAAAGTGTATCATTACCTTGGTAAAACATTAAAATTAATCAAGAATTAAATTTTTTATCGCCCCTATACGCGTTCCTTTTTTAGTTGGAGAACTTTTTTAGTAGCAACACTTATGAAATGTCAGAATTCTACGGAATAAAAAATTAGACTTTAGAGAACCTGTTTTCTTTGGACCCTAAGGTACTAAACTATAATTATAATTTACTCCGTTGTGTTACTTTTATGCTCTTGGAGAAAGGAGAAAAAAAAAAACTTGAGAGGTGTCAAGGGACACCCGGATGGAACGAAGTTCCTTTCGATTAATTAGTGAAAGAATTGTAATAAAATTTTATTTTTTTTCAGTTATAATAATATTAATAAATAATATTTTATTATTTATTATGTACAAAAAACCTGTATACAGTCAACAAAAATAATCGTCGCGACACCACACTGTTCAATGCGAAATAGAAAGACAAAACGAAAAAAAACTGGTTTGCTTTCTTTGAGAGAGAGAGAGAGAGAGAGAGACAGACAGAAAAACACACGCACGCCGCACGGCTTATAACTATAGCAATAATTGGTCAAGTGAGTGTCGGGCCACGCGCAGTGTACCCTACACTATCCGTAGTTGTAAATGTCAACTTTGAGTTCATGCCACTAAAACGTCTAAGTATCTATTAAATTTGTATGAAATTTTCCTTTTCGAGTACATTTTATAAGTTGATAGTTATCTATATAATCTGATAGTTTTCCTATAAACAACATTTTATAAACTATATCTGTTTGTTTTTTACGTATCCATATATAACCGTTTAGCAGATAGACGGGGGGGACACGTGGCTTGAACAAAATAATTCACTTTAAACCTAAATATTTCAGACACGGATCCCTAAATCGAAAAATGGTGTTCCCAAGCTCACAAGATTTTTGAAAGACCTATTTTAAGATACGCCACACAATGTGTTTGTAGAGAAAAAAAAATATTGACTTCCTCTTTACTTGTATGGCAGCTACCCTAAAAAAAATTTGTTTCCATATTTTATTTTACGACATTTTCGCCATGATTAATATACATATCCATGCCAAATTACAGCTTTCTAGTACTTAAAGCTTCTGAGTAGGACCGCGGACGGACAGACAGACAGACAGACAGACATGACGAAACTATAAGGGTTCCTTGTTTACTACGGAACCCTAAAAAGTGTCGTTACAACTTTTGGTCCTAATTTTATCCGTCCAGCCCCCTTTCGCAACGCGCGATAAGGAACTACGTTCCAACGTTCCAAAATTATCTCTTTCCAGATCGTAGAAGCCGATCGTCGGAATAAAGAGCTTGGTGGCCCGGTGGGAGTGCGCGGGAGTTACTAGCGCTTTCGCAAGTAAAGCGATACCGGGCGTTGTCCGAACTTGGATTGGTGACCTCAAGTGGAATAAAAATTTCTGGAGCCCCTCCGTGCTTCGGATAAGCGCCGTTGGTCTAGGCTGTCATCATTGTATGGCAGTCGTTAATCTATGTCAGATGCGTTTAGGCAGCTTGTTGGTCACTTCTTTTTCCTCCTCACCTTATCCCACTTTACGTGAGGTCACTGAACAACTTTCCCCAAGGAACACGTATCGAAATATGAAAGTAATTTTGGCCTTCCATACAAGCTGACCGATCAACAGATCAGAGTATGATGGAAAGCCAAAAATTATTTGTCATATTTCGACATATGTTTCTTGGGGAAAGTTGTGCACTATCACGGATTGAATTCATTCTTAAAATAGTTTCAGTATATTTTTTTAGTCCTTAATGTATTCGAAATTGATTACCTCCTTTTTAGAAGAGAGACGAAGACACGCCTAGTAGCATTAATCTCGTGAATCGTGCCTCGCAGATGCACGGACACACAACCAGAAGTGCCATTTTTGAAATGCGGAGACACCAAAATGAATAGTTTTACCATACAAAAAATTGTTTGTTTAGTGACTCCGCGTTTGAAAAATCGCACCTCAGGAGTGCTGTTTTGCCTTGTGAGACCCACCATAACACAAAAGTGTAGTTTTTCAACTCACCGCTCGCGTATAATACAATTTGATAATATTTTAAAAACCGTTGTGTCAGCGAAAAACAATAGTTTTACGCAAAAACATTGATAAATTTGTCTATGCTTTTAAAAAAAAACATGAATAAAAAACAATCGTGAAATGGAACGGATTTCTCATAATTGGTTTCGTTGACATATTTTGTATGTTACAAATATCAAAATTACGAGTGGTCAAGACCACTCGTTGCAAATCCTTCGCATACGACCGATTCGAAAATGCGTCCGTTTGGAAACGCTCAAGCAAACCATTCATAATGTAATCGATGATATAAATCTATAATTTATTTATACTACAAGCTTTTATTTAACTTGCAATGTATCTTTATGTTTGTTTAGGTCAAATCTTGCAACTTAATTTTCAACCTGTTATCCGAAACCGATTGAGCTGAAATTTTGCATACTTGTGTAACTCGGATGACAATACAATATTATAGAGCTGTTCTGATGATCGAACCGGGACATATTCGACTGAACTCAGTTATAAAAAAACAACCTCATTAAGTGAGACTCGTTTGATTTGTCTTAAAGAGCATTTTATGGTAGACGATGCTAAGGGTCTGATCAGGGAGAAGGAAGATGGTCAATGGAACTCAGTAATAAAACGACACAACTTCATCGAGTTTGGGCTTAATTAACTTGTCTTAGTAAGTACTTTGGCCTCACAATAAAAGCTTGTACAAAAAATGATTTTTTTTTTCAAAAAAACTCATTTCAGTCGTACACATTCGTCAATCTAAGCTTTAAAGAACCTAGGAATTAAGTAGATGGGTTACGTAATAATATCATCTCTTTTTCTGACCGCATAATTTAAATTCATGGCAAACGTCTTCGAATTATCATTTTGGGTGTTAAATCTGACATTGACCGTTAAAGTGGACTATGCTAAGCATCCATTTGGAGTGATTGTGCATCTCTTAGATTTCGGGGTCAGTTATAAACAAGTCATTACTATTTATAATTTTTCCCCGAGCGATTTTTTATACAAGCTGTAAATCTGTAACCTATCCATATTCTCAGACGTACAGATAAAGATCACACTGTACAACTTTCTTAAAGATCAGAGGTCGAATTACGACAAAAAAAAGTTTTTTTGTTCCCCTTTACAAAATTGCTAATCTAATCTAATAGATTTAGTAAGGAAAGTAATTTTTTTTATACTTCGACCTATGTTCCTCGGGAAAGTTGTTCAGTATAATAGGCATAGGTACGTCTGAGAATATGGCAAGGATATAAATTTACACCCTGTATTACTGCACTATAAGGAGTATTTCCAGGGTTCATGTTGCTACAAATAAAGTAGTTCAAATCCATGCTTCGAAAGGTATGCAAAGCCGGTGGTCCCGCTACAGCTGTCATCATTGTATGGCAATCGTCAATCTATGTTAGATGCCTTTCTATCCGTCCATCCATAGCAGCCTTTATGTTATCCTTTCAGGACATAGGCCTCCTCCATATCTTGCCAACTTGGTCATCCAGCTGCGTGGCACTTAATTTTGTGCACCTAACATATTGCTGGGTGCCCTCTACCTCGTTTGTTGGTCCATGGTCGCCACTTCATGCCTAGAAAGCAATAAACTTGTTCGTCTCCAAGTTCTCGTAGTTTCTCTTGGCCCCTTGCTAAACCTCTGCACATACAGTCCGTTATTCAAATATGGTCCTTCGGGCCGGATTTCAACCAGCGACCTATGGATATGATTTCATGTATGGTATAAAAAGGATGTGTATTTAGTTTGTATGGTTGGTATTGTGTCTTCCCTGCACCATCGATCTTTGTACTGTAGAAAGCATAGAAAGCAATAAGCGTGTTCGTCTCCAATTTTTCGTATAGTCCGATATGTAAAAATGCCCTTCTGCTCCTTTCTTGCTTGCTCGATTTATGTCCTTTCTTGCTATGTATCCTGACCACTTCCATTTTTCCTTTTTATTGTAATAACAACATCTTGACTTTGGTACTCTTTCGAATTACTTCATTTCGAATACGATAGGCAATGTTATTCCTAACATTGCTCTCCTCATTGCCCTCTGAGTAACTTTGAAGTTTTCTACAAACTTCATTGTCAAGGCAGTCGTTTCCATTCCATAGGTAAATACTAGCAGGACACATTGATCGAAAACTTTACGTGGAGTCTCCTTTTACTCTACTTGGTCAACTTAAGTGGAGTAAGATTCCTTTAGGCAGCTTGAAAAATCTGACATCAGTAACGTGTTGGCCACTTACACACATGATAAAAGGAAATAAAGTTCAAATTGAGGGGCTGAGTCGCCGAGAACTATTTATTTTTTATCCCAGAGAAATGTGAGTTTCCCGTGGGATGTTAAATATTTGACCAAGCGGGTAACGAGATTGGTTGGTCTTTATGCTACTCAATAAGTTATAATTTTTAATATCAATTAATACATTCTCTTACATGTCAACCAATTTTGACGTTAGTACGTCAATACGTCAGTCCAAAAGTACATACATCTGCTGCCACGGGCGCATTGCACACTCAAATCTCTTTATGTCTTTTTTAACCTACTCCAAAGAAGTAGGAGGTTTTCAATTCGACCCGTATGTTTTTGTATTTGTGGTAATGCGATATATTCGGCCCCACTTGTAAACCGATTTTAATGTTTGAAAGCCTGGTTGGTCCCATATTTATTTGGTAAAGAACTTTTAGAAAAATATATAATTATTTATCGTTTCTTTTTCTCACGTTTCTTATTTTGCAGTAAAATTCAACTATGGTGTAGTTACTCATGCAAAAGCCAACAGGCTTATGCAAAACTATAGCCTGTTGGATTTTTATAAAATTTAAATAAAAGCGTCAATTTTCTATTGTGACGATGCATAAAACTATTGGCTCTGTGAGACCTCGTGAGAACCCATTGAATAATATCGGAAATAATTTTTAAAAACTAAAAACCGACTTCACCACTGCACTACACAACCAATTTTGATTAAATATATAACAACCTCGAAAGTATTCACTTAAAAAAAAGAATTTCCCAAATTGACCCGAGCGTCTTCGAATAATCGGTGAACATAAATAATAAAAAAAAGATAGCAACAAAGTGATAGGGCGTCAATTTTCTAACATAATATAATTTTCAATTAAAATGAACCACGCATAAATATATAGTAGGTATATAATGTAATTTTACCCTGCGAGCGCAGTGATTTCGGGTCCATTTTTTATATTATTTAATTATATTTTTAAGTATTTGTATTTAGTTTAGGTGTAGTTTTATTAATAGTTTTATTTAGGATATTTGTTTGTATCTTTAGATTAATCATGTCGTTAAATAAAATTTATAAGCATTAAAAAAAATGTTTATATTATATAGTAATATTTTATGATGTATGTATATTGTACAGCTTTTTTGTGCCCCATAATTTTCTCTGTTAATCCCTATGGTTGACTGGGGGATAATGCTCTTAGCATTAAGTTCGCCATTTGTACTTTGGAACAATAAAGTTTAATAAAATAAATAAATCTAATCCGCGTTTTGACAAGCAAGAAAAATGCCTCCTCGGCTCACCTTCACAAATCAGAATAACATGTGCTTTGTTACAAAATAATGTTAATGCCGATAGCGACTTAGGACTTTACCCCAATGAACTCGCTCGAGTATAAAATGGCCGTCAATTTGTTTTATCATCACAGTCAGACGTCGACTCTCAACTTTGACACAAGATGGTGAGTTACATCACTAGTTAATATAGCCGCAATCATGCTATTGAACATTTGAAAAAAGAATCGTTTATTTTTAATATTAAATTTATTTTTTGATGCTTTGGCCAGCCCTGAATTTCATTAAAACAAATTGTTTGAGCAGCAATAAATCAGGAAATAAAATTATATTTTTTTAACAGAGTGCTATGGTAGAAGGTATATAAAATAGTGAATGAAAATTATGATTTTCTAACAAACTGTTAAAAAATATATGCGTCATTTTGTCTTTCTAATTATATTCAAACCTACTCAATATTTTAATTCAACGTGTTACTAACCGAAACTTATGGGATTGACTCAATGATTACACAATTTTTATATCATTTATTAAACAAGTGGGCATTTGAAATGACAAGTTAGTAAATAATACGAAATGTTTTTTTTTAAATTGTTATATACCTGTACCATAGCTAAGATAGACTCTATGTTAGTATCGCCCATAGCAAAGTTTAAAAAAATCTAGGTCTAGGTCTATGATCTATAGGCTATGGCAAAGACGTAGGTACCATCAACTTTAGAGGTAGGCTGTCTGCCCATTTGCTTACTTCCTCGTCAAATTAATAATTTAGGTACAAGCCGTTGGTCCCAATTATCTTAGTTAAATGGCAAATCAAACTATGTCATATATTCAGGCAGCTTGAAAAATCTGATGCCCAGTTGGCCACTTACACGCACGAAAACCAACACTTAATAATTTATCTGTGAAAGTTGTTTGTATGTTCGGCCGCACTTCGATTCGAGCAATGGATTGAAGCGAATTTTTTTGCATTAGAATACCCGAGAGTGTCGACGTACAACAACACTTAAGTCTAATGAGTAAAACTCTGTTCTTGACTGTACATTTTTTGTAAATCTCAAGGAATACAGATGAAAGCTTAGCTCTTCAATGAGATGGTGGATAGCTGTCCCTCCGTAAGCACTCATCATTGCGCGCGGCATAGGCTTTTGCCTAGTGCGGGAGTCTTTTTTTATTTTTTTGAGAGCTTAGCTTTAATAAGATAAAGGTGAACAGCTGATGTCTCTGTATAACCATTCTCTTTGCCCGTGGCACAGTCTTTTGCCTAGTGCATAAAAAAGACTCCTTTTCTTTATTTTGCTCTTTTTTTCAGAAATCCTTCATTGCCATCCTGGCCTTAGTGGCCGTTGCCGCAGCCGATGTATCCCACTTAAGAAGTGGTGGCAACGACAGGGATGCCCAGGTCACCAGGCTGGAATCAGAAGTAAATCCTGACAGCTTCCAATACGCGTACGAAACCAGCAATGGCATCGCTGGCCAGGAATCTGGACAGCTCAAGAACTTTGGTGTAAGTATCTTTTTACCCAAAGTAAGAGTTTCTTCAGTAAAAAGAAGGGACTTATAAGTTTAAATCTTCTTTGTATCTAAGTGCACTTAAAGACAAGCGGCAGTGTGCCAGCGACAGTTCACGCCAGTCGGCGATAGTTGACAATACAATATCGATCTCCGTGGAATATGACGATCTCCGTGGCCTAGGGGTCAACATGCTAGTCCGCCACCCAGAGGTCCCGGGTTCGATCCCCGGTCAGGGCAAGTTGGAAAATGGCCTTTTTCAAATTGTCCTGGGTCTTGGATGTTTATCTATATATAGTATCGTTTAGTTAGTATCCCATAACACAAGTCTCGAACTTACTTTGGGGCTAGCTCAATTAGTGTAATTTGTCCCTATTTATTTATTATTTATTTATTTTATTTATTTCTTTATTTATATCGCTTATCTGTCTGAGCCCTAGGGTATCGTTACTCAAAAAGTATGAAAAGATTAACGTGTCATTTCAACGGCAATATATGATCGAAATCGAGGACGAGGGGAGGTGGGAATGGATCAAAGTACTAAAGATTTGGGTATTTTTCTAGTTCAAAAATAAATAGTTAAGTACTGTAAAGGAAATAAAATACAGATACAGATACATTTTCACGTCTATATCCCTGACGGGGCAGACAGAGCCCAGGGCCGTAAGATCCAAAGGCCACGCTTAGCGTGATGGTGGGCGTTAAGATGGAAAAGGAATCAAAATAGTGATGGGTTGCTAGCCGCATCGCCTATTGCCATGATTATCTGCGCGGTAAAAAGAAATAAAATGTCACAAAATAATGTAATTTGTCATGACCATATTAATTTTTAATGTGTATTTAGATTTATTATATCAGAAAAACTGATATTAGGAGCACTATGTGACTCCAAGAAACTATGACGTCATCGGCCTGTATTTCATACAAGTCCCATAGAAAAATGATTGTTTTAACGTTTAGAAAAAAGTAACTGATTTGACTTGCTGGAAAATGTCAGATGAATTCGAGGCGATCATTATAATATCTAATCATTTTCTTTGTAACGAAACAATTGGGTAAAAAACTAATCTAATTTATAATGGAATGTTCCGAGATCACAAATTATTTTAAAATCATCCCCAAGGTCACACATAAATGACATATTCATCTTTAGGTTAGTTACTGCATAAATATGTTAATTTTTCTACAAACCTTGATATTTCGTTTAAGGCCGAATATTTGAATGATGATTTTGTGGCCGTGATGAGATATTAATGAAGTATTATGTAAAATATATTGATAAAATGTAGAAGTAATATACTTATATACACATATAATAATGCCCTGACCGTTTCAGTTAAATGATACCTATTTATTTGTTGGTATACTATGTATTATTCATTCAAGGTAACATAATTAAATGTTCATTGAAAACATCAAGCAAGGATCATTTTACTCTGGGACATTTACCTAGGTGCTTAATAAAATATTGATTGTTGTAAGTGTCCCGTAGAAAAAAATATTTACATATAATAATTTCGAAAAAAAGTTGGTAGATCGTTAGTTTTTATTGGAAATTAAACATTAACTTTTTTCTGCGGTTCCAAATGTTGAAAAGTCTGTGACATCGTAGCTCTCAAAGGAATGGATCAAATAAGATGCGGTTTTTTTTCATGTGAAGGCAAGACATATGAAGTTCACTTGTGGGCACGACTAAGACAAGTTGCTTGGTAATCGAATCAGCCGTTTAAATGTTATTGAGGGTGAACGCTTGAAAGTCGGGGTTTTTAATTTATCTGGCAAATAATACAGTAGACGGCGCTAAGGATATCAATTCCACTTAACATCGATTGGGTTGTGTAGTTCCCCTTATCACTAAATGGCGTTTACATTATGAAACTATTGAAAGTCGGGGTATTATTAATTTGTCTGGCAAATAAATTTGATAATGTACCCATGTGTATTTTACTTGATTAATAACTATGAATTTTTTGATTTTCATTTCGTTTACAATTTTTTTATGGCTTTATTCTCTCACAAGAACTTATAATGTCGGTTGAATTAATTGTCTAACAAGTACTTAAAACGTTCCGGGATACTTAACGGCTGTGGACGTAATTCAATTATTATTTCTATTATGTTTAGATTAGCGTCTCCAAATGTGTTAAATAATCGTCTGAGTAGTAATTGGTGAAATGTAAACACGGTTACCTAATTAATTGCGTGAAAAATAAATAGTACTTATCTATATTTTTCATGTTTTTGTTACCAGTCGGAATCAGCAGTTGTTGTCCAAGGATCAAACCAGTACACCAACCCTGAGGGACAACAGGTCGTCCTTACCTACGTCGCTGACGAGAACGGTTACCAACCCCAGGTAAGAAAGTTGTTTTCAATGTCTAAACAGTCATCCTCGCAGAATCCTCCTAATTAAACGAAGTTCCTTTCGATTAATTAGGAGAGAGAGAGACAGACAGAAAAACACGCGCACGCCGCACGGCTTACAACTATAGCAAAAAGTGTCGTTACAACTTTTGGTCTTAATTTTTTCCGTCTAGCCTCCTTTCGCAACGCGCGATAAGGAACTTCGTTCCAACTAGCTTATCATGCAACTGTGTTACCATTATATGCTTTTCACTTTAGGAAAGAAAGCCAGATATTTTTCAAGCAGGTTTTTTTTAGCAATCACTTGTTTTTCACATTTTCCAACTGGCCCCCTGGGTCAAGTCGAGGCAGATGAACATCAACCCTATTGCATTGACATAAAGTTTCAGTTTATCAGGCAATTTTGACCCTAAGAATTGACTGGATAAATCTGATGGGACAATTAATATTTTCTATTTATCATGCTCATTTGTCACGTGTTTTTGTAACTTATAATTTCACGAAATTTTTTATTTTCTACTAATGAAAGTTATTTATTCTGCAAATAAATAGCATTAAACTGATAAGTTAGTGGGAATAATATTAAGAAGTAGGATCACTCGACTCCTGTTGGGGATGCATAACACTATTATGTTTTGTGCCTGTTTCTTGTTATATTGCGTTGTTTTTTTGTTTCTCAACAAACATATTTACAATTGGGTATTTTCCTAAGCCAAAAATAAATTGTTTTGTACTGATAACAAAATAAAACGTTGCAAAATAACGTCACTTGTCTTTGAACATATCCATTTTAACGTGATTTTAAACTTATTATTGCAGAAAAACTGTTAATAAGAGCGCTATTTGACTCCAAAAAACTATGATGTCATCTGCCTGTATTTCTTAAAAAATCTTATAGAAACTGTTTGTTTTGATGTTTAGAAAAAAGTATCTGATTTGATTTGTTGGAAAATAGTGTATTCATTAAAACTTTCTTTCAGGGTTCTCATCTTCCCACTCCACCACCAATCCCAGAGGCTATTCAAAGGTCTCTGGAGTTCCTGAGGGCTAACCCTCAACAACCAGAGAGACCAGTCGCTGTGAACTACCAAGCTCAAGCTAGGGCCCAAGTTGCTCCAGCCCCCTTTGGTAGATTCCAGAATGCCTTCGGTGGAAAGTAAATATCCCCTTCTAGAATCTTCGGTGCCATCAGTAGAAAGTAGATTTAAAATAAGAATCATAAACTGAATTAAAAACCGTTACACTACAATGTATCATCATCTTGTGTATATTTAAATTCTAGTCGCAGTCTTGAAATAAAGTATAAACTACATGTTAGTGTATTATTTTTGATATTTTTAGAGCTCCAAACTTTAAATCAAAATTCTTATGATTACACTCATTAACTCCCGACTAAAAGTGTTTTTTGACGTATCCTAAGCCTGAATGAATGTGCTTTTTTTGTTTAAAAGCTGACTTCATGGAAATGGTTTTTTAATAGCTATGTTTGGTTGAAATTGGTTCAGCGTTTTGAAAGTTGATTGTTATTTTATTATCATTATACTATAGTAATCTAGTATAGCTTGTGGTTCGATTTATTACGGGTATGTCCCTTTCACGTTGCATATATAGCAAATAGTGTAGTTATAGAATATAACTACACTATTTGCGTTTATAACACACGCGTGTTTTATGAGCTGCGTTTTATATTTAAAACCGGTAAAATTAGATTCACTTTACCAGCAAGAGCAAGTGTGTTAAAAATATTTCGTATATATAAACAAAGCTAAATATGGTTTGACAGTAAAATGCACTACCAAACCATAACTGTGGTGACCAAAGAAACGTTGGATCAAAAGACAGTCTAGTATTAGTTCAAATGAGCAGTGTGACCTATGTCATACAGTTATGGGCGTGTGTCAATCTATCCAGGCTTAACCTGAATAATCTAGACATTTTGTAATAATTGTTTGTGATTATACAGATACATTTTCACGTCTTTAACCCTGACGGGGTAGACAGAGCCCAGGCCCGTAAAACCCAAAGGCCACGCTTAGTGTGATAATAATATTTACTTACTTAATAATATTTAAAAAACTTTAGGTCCGTGGGGACCATCAACTCACAAACTTTTTAAATTTTTTAACAAAAAGTTAGTCGAGGTGTCGGGTGACCAAAGGGCTGGCAATTATTTCGCCCAACGAATAAGCATTGCCATCCAACGTGGTAATGCTGCCAGCCTTTTGGGCACTCCACCGCAGGGCAATGATCTGGAAGACGTTTTCTATTTGTAAGGTTTTTCTTTTTTATTATTATTATTTGTTTAGTTTAATTTAGAGTATAATTTAGTTGTTAATTGAAATTGTAATAAATAATCTTATAATATCGAAAAAAAAAATATATAGGTATCGTATATAAAAACAAAGTTCAATATGGTTTGACAGTAAAATGCACTGCCAAACCACAACCGGAGACCAAAGAAACGTTGGATCGAATGTGTGAAGGAGGATATGAGTAGGAAGGGGGTGACGGGCGGGTTGACTGGAGATAGATCAAAGTGGAAGGAACTCACATGCTGTGCCGACCCCACATAAAAGGTGGGATAAGGATAAGGCAGATGAAGAAGAAGAAAATTTGCACTGTCGATCGCTGCGACTTCAGAATTGACTCTAAAATAAGCGTGAAGGGTTCCGTAGTATCAATTATCATAATATAAAAGTCTTGTAGTATGTTTTTTATAATTTTTATATTTGAGTTGATTGAATGAAAGGTAAATTGCCGTTTATGATTTATGACGTATAAAAAAAAAACTACTTACTAGATCTCGTTCAAACCAATTTTCGCTGGTAGTATTCATGGTAATGAACATCATATATTTTTTTTAGTTTTATCATTCGGGACACTTTTTTCCACTTTGGAAGTGTCTCTCGCGCAAAGTATTCGGTTTAGAAAAAAATGATATTAAAAACCTCAATATCATTTTTGAAGACATATCCATAGATATCCCACACGTATGGGTTTGATGAAAAATAAATTTTTGAGTTTCAGTTCTAAGTATGGGGAACCTCCAAAATTTATTGTTTTTTTTTTCTATTTTTGTGTCAAAACCTTAATGCGGTTCACAGAATACATCTACTAACCAAGATTCAACAGTATAGGTCTTATAGTTTCGGAAAAAAGGCTGTGACATAAGGACGGACAGACAGACAGACAGACATACATGACGAATCCATAAGGGTTTCGTTTTTGCCATTTGGCTACGGGACCCTAACAAAACGCTTCAAAGTCGCGGTTGGAGTCAAATTGGCTGCATATTTTTGTGAAACTGGTCGACGTCACGCGATTGGGCCATCAAAGAAATAGTGTGAAACTATTGTGAATGTTTGTTTTAATTACTGAGAAGTCGACGCCTCATTTAATTAAATAATTAGCTGTAATTAGTTGAGAGCCTAAATTGTCTCCTACATACTCAGAGTTTATTGAAATAGCAGATCAAAAAATTCATTTTATTTCTCATCTTTGCAGATTTTAAAGAAACTTAATAGATGATGAGTTTTAAAATTGGCAAAAATTAGTTTTATACCATAAGTATCCAATAGGTAAACCTGTTTTCTAAGTCAACTTATACAAAACTAGCTGTACCCGCGGGCTTCGCTCACTGTTTGAATTTCCGGATATAAACTACCCTTAGTCCTTCTCTGGATATCAAAATGTATGCATATCAAATTTCATCTAAATAGGTTCAGTGGTTGAAGCGTGAAGTGGTAACAAACAAACAAATATACGAACTCACTTTCGTATTTATAATATTAGTAGGACTAGCTGCGCCACGCGGTGTTATCTGTGCCTAAGCTTCCTGCATACCAAATCTTATACCTTTAAACGAGCAATTCTTGTATATTTATATATTTATAAATTTCTGTGATCTCCAAAACGGCTCTAACGATTTCGCAAAAAATTGGTATATGGGGGTTTTCGGGGGTTAACAATCGATCTAGATTAGTCTTATGTTTGGGAAAACGCGTGTTTTCGAGTTTTCATGCGTTTTTCTTTCACGCAGAATATGGTCGCTAATTTCATCGCGTCGGCCGCTATCCGTTTTGGCTCAGCAGTTTAGGATGCGGACCGCTAGAAAGAGTGTTACGGGTTCGAATCCCACTCGGTGACTTACTTTTGTTTTTTTTTATGTTCAAGTTTATATATAATATTTTATTTTGTATTGTTTTTAGACAAGTTTAAAAAAAATGTAGTTAATATTTGAGATGTAACCGAGCAAAGCTCGGTCGCCCAGGTACTTTTATTAAAATTTGCCTAGCCGTTCGCGCGTCAAGAAGTATCAAACATACACATAGATACACTCACTTCTGCCTTTGTTATATTAGTGTAATAGTCTTATATAACAAATTGTATCACGATAGTTCAATAACAACATTACAAAAGACAATTTAGTAATAGTTCAAATGAGCAGTGTGACCTATGACGTACAGTTATGGGCGTGTGTCAATCTATCCAGGCTTAACCTGAATAATCTAGACATTTTGTAATAATTGTTTGTGATAAGTTATACAGATACATTTTCACGTCTTTAAACCTGACGGGGTAGACAGAGCTCAGAGCTGTAAGACCCAAAGGCCACGCTTAGCGTGTTTGTGGGCATTGAGATAGAAAAAAGGAATCAAAATAGTGATGGGTTGCTAGCCGCATCGTCTGTTAAAATTATTCAAATCTGGATCATTCCCTCGATATTTTCGCCATAATTAATATACATATCCATTTATTCTGTATTTATTTATTTTGTGCAATAAATTTTTAATCCATATCATAAGCTGTAATTTAGTATATCCATACTAAATTACATCTTTCTATTACGTAGTCTCTGAGTTAAACCGGGGACGGACAGACAGAAAGACATACAGACAGACATGGCGAAACTATAAGGGTTCCTTGTTTACTACGGAACACTAAAAATCACAGTTTGTTGTTTGGGAGCTCCACTTAATATTTATTTTATTTTGTTTTTAGTATTTTTTTCCATAGCGGCAACAAAAATACATCATCTGTAATTTTTTTTTAAAGTTCATGAGATACAGCCTGGTGACAGACAGACGGACAGTGGAGTCTTAGTATTAACCCTTTTTACCCTTTAGGTACATTAAAAAGTCTGCAAAAATTTGGTACGACGTTTATAGATCTTAAAATACTGCTTTAACGATATTAATGAAGTATCATATTTTTAAAGCAGGGTCGTTTAAGAAAATATCAAAATACTTTTTGACGGGATTCTTATTTATTAAATGTTATATATTGTGTGGTTATAATTTTTTATTGATTTTACAAAATAGTAGGTTTTCCACCTAGGAAAAGAGAACAAAAATAGTAACTAGACACGATCCCTTAAGATTTACGCCCATTTCCGTGATCGGCTTTTACGATCTGCGCAAAGGGAAGAATCTGGTACTTCCTACTTTTTCTCTATTGTTTTAGACAAGAATAGAAAAAAAATACATAAAAAAATAAATTTTTATACAGCGTGGAAGGGACACAGGTACAAATTGCCCGGGTGGCTGTACTCTTTTGTATGGAAATGCTGACCTTTTTTTTGTATTTGACTATTAGATTTCATTTTGATATAGTGATCTAGTTTTGCCAGTGGTTCGATTTGTTAAGAGTATGGAAAAATCATACAGAGCTAGCCCGAAGGTAAGTTCTAGGCTTTTGTTGTGAATACTAACTCAACGGTACTATATTTTATAAAAGATAAACATGAAAAACAGTTTAGGAAAAGGTTTGAAACTCTACAAAAGTATTAGTATTACGGGACTCACCGCGATTAAAATCGTTTTTTGCCAGATATTTTGACGGCCCTTCTGTTAATAACAGTAATTGCGACCGTGAAACTCTAAAATCATATATCTACAAAAGTAGCTCTGAAATCAATGCAAATACTGAGGTTTGCTCTCTAATACCAATTAGGTAGCACTGCTAAGCACATTTCAGTGAATTCGAATCGATGCTACGCATTGGCAATTATGCCAGATTCAATAAGTCCACGCTTTGAGAGAGCATGTAAATGAAATTACGTGTAGTCAGCACATGGCTGTTTGTATATTAAGCTTTTGTATATTGCCGTGTGGTTTCTGGCAGAGTAGAATAGAGCCACTCCAAGTCCTCCCGTGGATGTCGTAGAAAGCGATTTAGGAAATAAATGCTAAGCAAAGCTTATTAACAGCAATGAGACCTCTCCAACCCATCTGGCCGGCGTGGAAAGTGTAGGCCAAGGCTGCTCTGACCAAGTATGGCTCTGGTAGTACAGAGAGGGTCGTGCTTCGGCAGCGAAGACAGGAAGACCTGATGATGATGATTAAATTAAAGCTGGATGTAAAGCGTTCTATGATAATAAACAATGCGTTTCGTATTAAGAGTCTATAGATACTTACTTACTTACTTCGCTGCCGAAGTGGATCTTGGCCTCCGACATTAAAGTGCGCCATTCTTTCCTATTCTGTGCCAAATCTGACCAGTCGGACACTTCCAGCTCTTTCAGGTCTTTGGCGACTTCATCCTTCCAGCGATATCTTGGACGCCCCACGGGACGGCGCCCGGACGGTTGACCATGATATGCTTTCTTTGCGGCTCGATCCTTTCCCATCCTCTCCACATGTCCTAGCCAGCGAAGTCGGGAGGATTTTTTTTCTCCGATGATGCTCGGCTCGGACACTAGTTCTTCTATCTCCCGGTTGTGCCTACGCCTCCATGCCCCATCTTTTCCTTTTGTTGGTCCCAGAATCTTTCGCAATATCTTTCGTTCCGAGAGTCTATAGATGCAGATACATAATCATGTATTTATCAAGCTAAATTACAGCCTTCTGGGCACGTAATAAGTACTAGTACTCACCTTCTGGTACTGGTCTCTGAATGAACCACGGACAGACAGACATGGCAAAACTACAAGGGTTCGATAAGTCCAGGCTTTGAGCGAGCATGTGAATGAAATAACGTGTAGTCGGCGGTTTGCTGAATTATCATCGGTCATTTTGGAAATCTTTGGGAGAGGCCTATGTCCAGCAGTGAAATGATGATGATGATGATTGTTGGACATGACTCTGGGTACAATGTGCTTCGTATTTAGTAAAAACACAATGTCAACCGTAAGACCCAAAACCCAAATTCACCGTTATGGTGGCCTACTAGATCGAAAACAGAATACAAATAGTAATAGTAATCCATGCAGATACTGAGGTTTACTCACTAGTACCTGCCAATTACGTGGCACTGCTAAACATGAAGCACATTTCAGTAAATTCGAATCAACGCTACGCATTGGAAATTGTCCAGATTCGATAAGTCCAGGCTTTGAGCGAGCATGTGAATGAAATTACGTGTAGTCGGCGGTTTGCTGAGTTGGGCCGAATTAATGTCGGACATGGCTGTTGGTGCTGGATGCAAAGCGGTTGATGAGAATAAACAATGCGCTTCGTATTTAGTGACATCAGCTTTCATTCTTATCTTTGTGTGTAAGTAGTGAAAATCTAAATTAGGAAGAACAATTATAAGGAAAATTACTAATATACGAATTATTAATATAAATAAATATTTAATGTAACAACAGAACGGAAACTTACCTCCTCCCGCGAGATGGCATTCCTCTTACTGCCTGGGTCCACGCATAGACATAGAATTTTTTTACTGTCCACGCGTAATGATTAATAAAATAAGGTTAGTTTGAACCGAAGTACATACAATTCCATGTGTTTGAACCTTGCATAGTGACATCTGCCAGGTTGTAAAGACAGTATGGCAACCTTGCAGCTAACACACGGGCGCATATGTACAAACGTTGTTGGTATTATTGTGTGGCAATTTTTGTGGTCAAGTATGGAGCTTGAGTTAAAATAGGGGAAGGGGAAGTCCAAAGAAGAGGTGAAAGGAATATGGGAATAGTAGGAGTAGATAGTAGTATATAGTAGTGTATGACGGGAAAAAGAGGAAGGTGGAAGAAGATATACTGCGCCGAGCTCAGATGATTGGATAAGATGACACATAATGAAGTATGGAGCTTTAATGTTGTGCCATATGGATAGATAAAATGTAAAATGATCTTTTACACTATCACATAGAGTTAGAATAGTTGTACCTATAACTATCAATGTCACATCGAGGCTCAACGTCGAAATGTGAAAATGTCGGCTCAAAATACCAGATTTAACTGAGGCATAGAAAAGAGGAAAAATCCTGAATTCAAATTTCGTTCCCAGACGAGAGTCGGAAACGTAAGCAAATGAAAATTAATTGTCGGGAACTAATTTCCTATGTTTCGGGCGGCGCGACGTCAAGAAATCGTGTTATAAGCTTGCGTGTTTGTCCGCAGATGTTTGTCGCGGAGGAAATTGCAGGCGATATTCGATTTTAAAAGCAATTTTTGCTGAATGTATTACGTTGAAGTGAAAAATGATTTCAGAGTTCCTCTCGCAATGGAGTCAAACTGTTTTTAAGAAATGTTTTTATGATGCCATTGGTATGGCACTTCATATAAGTGGAGTATCATTTGAGTATCATCTATTGGAATCTCCTGGGACTCTAGGAGATTCCAATAGGGGTAACGACAGGGTCAGAAAAGTATGCGCAATATGCCAAACCGTTCCCCGTCTACACATCTCTCTTTCCCTCCGTCCACCCCGTTCTCACCTTGTCGCGACTGTAGAGTGAGCGACCACACACACACATGGACGTGTGCATGGATGTATAGTTTCATTTGTAGTAGTAGTAGGCATAAATGATACTCCGCTTATATGAAGTGCCATACCAGCGACACGGTGCTGCCATGGCAGCATATAGCATCTTTAGGTCTTTTTGTCTCCACTGCAGGAGCACGTACCCTCTCTGTACCACCAGAGCCATACTTGGCCAGAGCAGCCAGAGGACTTGTTCTACACTCTCCTCGCTGACCAGACGGGTTAGAGAGATCTCATTGATATTTCTAAGCTTTGTTTAGCTTGTATTCTTAAGTCGCCTTCTACGACGTCCATGGGAGGACTTGGAGTGGCCCTATTCTACTCTGCCGGAAACCACACGGCAACGGCAGCAGTGCCGCTGTGGCGGTATATCATATGCCAATAATATCGAAATGCGGGACGCCGCAACGGCGTAATTTGTAAACCTCTTGCCCAATAAAATTATTTTGAAATCAGACTCCAGGTGTCAACGGCAACTTTACTCCTCATTAAATACAACCCATTAGTATCACCTTTACATTTAAAGACTCTGCTCACGTAGCAAATGAACCGATCCGTTCCTGACATAAACGTAACCGACTAGTTAGAATTAAATAACCAATGTAACTTGATCCGGGATGAGTACAAATTTTTCTCTTTCATATATTAAGTAAGATGGGAAAGAGATCTAATAAGAGTGGTCGGGAAATGCGTTCTTTTTTGAGTGCAACAAGAGTATATGCGCTATCAGACGATTTCTGGCGCACAGAACCGTTAGTGCAGGGTCGTATGCTGTTGCTAATGTTTGCATTATACCATTTTAAATTTAAGTACTGTGTGTTTTTGTTTCAACAATTTAAGTTCGATTTTAGTAGATTAAGTTTTAGTGAATTTCGTTTCATTAACCGACTTCCAAACGGAGGAGGTTATCAATTCATCCCTATCTTTTTCATGTATGTTCACCCATTTTTTAAGGCTACTGGACAAGCTATACTTGCGAGCTGATCCCATCAAAATTTTATCAAAATAGGTTGTGTAATTCGAGGGAGAAGTCTGATTTTAGTTTTAAAAAATTAATTTGATTACTCGTATTTCACTTTAGTGATAGAGATTACGGGTTATAAAACTGGTAAAAAATATTTATGTGTACATTCAAACTATTCTGCCCGATAATATAAACAACTTATATTCTCTTTTTTAACCCCTGACGCAAAAAAGGTGTTATAAGTTTGAAGCCAATGTCTGTCTGTCTGAGTGTCTGTCCGCATCGTAGCTCTCAAACGGATGGATCGATTTCGGTGCGGATTTTTTTAAGGTGATAGCAAATTTCCTTGCGATGGTATGTTTATTAAAAATCAATTTAGCCGTATAAAAGTTATTGCATGGGGTTACTTTTAAGTAGGAGGTTTTTTAATTTGCCTAGCAAATAAGCTTGTTAGCCTGGAGTTTATAAGAAGTCGCTACCTTTCATATCCTTCCAGGGCATCATTAGCATCTGCCTCGGATAACGTTTCTAAATAACGCTAGTTGAGCACAAACGTAAACACATTTCGATCTGCAGCGTGCGATAGTTTACTTTAGCTGAGAATTCGCGCTGCAAACAGAGCCACTACTACATGCTCCTAGCATTTTCTTCACATTTCTTAAAACCCAAGGCTCTGTCTATTCCATTAGGAGTAAACATAGACATTAGACTTTGGATATTTTTGACAATTTTGTACCATATTTATACTATATTAATTATAAAAAAATTCAGTCCATAATACTGAACATTGAACAATTTTCCCTAAGGAACACGTATCGAAATATAAAAAGTAATTTTTGGCCTCCCATACAAGTTGACTGATCAGCTCATCCGAGTTTGTATGGAAAGCCAAAAAGAATTGTTCATATTTCGCTATACGTTTCTTGGGGAAAGTTGTTTACTATTACGGGCTGAATTTATATATTTATATAATGCTTTACATAGTTTTAGTATATTTTGTTAGACCTTATATAGTCGTAGGTAAAGATTCATTTCATACTTGCCGTCGTCACGGCAAGTATGAAATGAAGCAAATCTTACTCGTTCCTCGTCTGTATCCAGTAGTAAACCGTGCTCGTTATAGTAGGTGTACGAGTATCGTAATAAGGACGTTGGATCAATATATGAGACGACAAGTTAAAGGTGAAGAGTTGAGTGTAGAAAAATTGAAGAAAATCTCACTCGTTTCTCGACTGTATCTCGTAGTAAACTCTGTGCCCAATATAGTCGGTATCTCAGGTGTATCGTAATAAGGACGTTGGATCAGTACATGAGACGACAACTGTGAAATTGCTACAGCGTGATATATTGACTTCGCACGTTTAGCTGTAGCTTGCGATTTTGCTCGACTTCAAGCGTCGATAGTTGACGGGCGAGTAACTGTAAAAATTGTTAAATGTTAACTAATTCGATTAAAAAAAAGAAAAAGTATGTATTGGCTCGACGCAGTTGCGTAAAGAGTATATTTATTTTGTGGCAACAGACGTGTTTAGGTGACTGCTATTTGATAAGAACCTAAGGGATATACGAAGCACGGAAGCGACATAACTTTATGCTATTTGTGATCACCCATATAACTGGCGTTTACTTCCTTGTGCATGTATGTGCTTATAACTAATTCGTACTCTTGCCGACTACCAAGCTTCAGTAAGCTATTAGGTGTATATTCAAAGGACACCTAGAGTGGCAGGTTAAACACTTCATACTCTAACTGCTTACATTAATGCTATGACGTCTGTTAACCCGTCAACGGCTTTATACGGGGGCGTATGAGATGCAAATCACACGGAATCCAAGATAAGCGACTGAAGCGCTCTATTGCTATTAACTTTTCGAGATTTTTTTGTCAGTTGTGTAGTTAGTAGGGTGATCATCATCATCAGGTCTTTTTGTCTCCACTGCAGGAGCCTCTCTGTTCTACCAAAGCCATACTTGGCCCTTGGCCAGAGCAGTCAGAGGACTTAGCCTACACTCTACCCGCTCGCTAGAAGTGTTGGAGAGGTCTCGTTGATGTTTATAAGCTTTGTTTAGCTTGTATTTCCTAAGTCGGCTTCTACGACATCCATGCACGGAAGGACTTGGAGTGGCCCTATTCTACTCTGCCGGAAACCGCACGGCAAGGGTGATCATATTATTATAGTTATCGCCATGTGAGACTATGGAGAAAAATGAAATGGCCAATTATTATTTATACTAACGGGCGTACCTAATTAATATTAATAATATCTTAATACCTTTGAAAAAAATCCTAGACTCCTCCTAACCCGAGCGTGACGGCTGTAAATAACGAGTATATGGGTAATAAATAAATGTCACTCAAGTGGAGAGTATTATACATCGGCTGCGAAAGACAAAACTGCGATGAACTAAAGTGGAATAGCTAATATTGGCTGACTACTTTTCAATGATTTAGCGTGATGATCCTAACCGGACTTGAAAAATCACTTTTTTAAGAAATCGCAGAAAAAAGAAAAAGATTTTGCACGTCTCTTTATTTAAAAATGTTAATGACCAATTCAACACTAAAAATTCTGTTTCCTTACTCGTTATTTAGCAACGGGTTTCTTTTACCTAAAAACCTCAAAAAAGACATTTCCTGTGAGCATTTAGATAAACCCAATAAATTATCATTAAAATATCTTCAATACCAAAAATTAAATTTGAAAACCCTAGTGGTACGTTGTCCAACAATGTACACAAACAAGTCGCATTCCTTCATACTTTTTTAAATTATTTAGAAGTATAAAATGACTTATCCCTGAAAATATTTATACAATAATAAAAAATAATGTTGTATAAATCAAGAGATATGGTTTTTATCTACAGTAGTAGATTGCTTTAATATTATGACGTCTATTTAACCCGTCAACGGCTTTATAAAGCGGGGTTATGATATTGGCGTATGCAAGGATTATCCTTGGGGGGAGCCAAAGGTGAACCTCAGTTATTGTTTTTCTTTATTTCTAACTAACTGTGCCCGCGGGTTTCGCTCCCCGTGGGTATTTCGGGATAAAACTATCTTATGTCCTTCCCCGGTTCTTAAACGATATTCATACAAATTTCATTTAAATCGGTCCAGCCGTTCACGTGCTTTGGCGTGACCAAGGGAAATAGGGATTCATTTTTTTATATTACTAGCTGATGCCCGCCACTTAAATCGCGTGGACTTTATGATTCCGGCGTATCTGCATCAGTCCAGTGCAATAAAATAATATTGCGACTTTAAATTGAGATGTTAGCTATCCCACCTTTCAAGTTGGATCAAATTGCACACGGTGTGCAAATCAAATTTAAAATCGGTTTATTAGTTTAGGAGTCCATCGCGGACAAACAACGTGATACGTATTAAGATATAAGATTTGTTAGTAGACAACACTCGTATCTGATGTTTAAAAAGTTATATAATACAATACAAATGGAAATAAAAAAAACAGAAAAAAAAATTGGTTGTTTGTAAAGTAGGTTTACGATCGAGATGTTTACGTGATAACGTCGTTTCACGGAATGACTGGCAGCGCTCGAGATGAGACGGGAGATCAGTCCGTCTCTCTCTCGTTATACCTGCGATCGCGCTCGTGAGGTTTTGGTGTGACACAAGTTTCTGAACATGTCACCCGACTAAAACGATTTTAAAGACGTTATCACGTCAAAAAATGAATAAGACAGAATTATGATACAAATGCGGACTTATCGCTTAGCAATCTCGTACATTTAACCTTTATATTTTTTATAATTGTTTCTAGAGGGCAAAGAAATGTGCATTTTTAATATATGAGAAATATTCGTTCGGAAGCAAATCAATTCTTTTTCAAAATTAACTTATCTTGTAGCTACGTAATTTTATAGTAAGTTCTTCTTACAGTTTGCTTCAGTATCGGACAATATTTACATACAACGTTGCAAGAATAAAGCCTTGTAATTACTAGGGTAAGTTTTCTAGGGCCCCCCTGACAGGCTTTCCTCCTGTCTGACTACGCCCACGGTCGTGTGAGATGCAAATCACACGGAATCCAAGATAAGCGACTGAAGCGTTTATTCCCATCGATTTTCCGAGTATTTTTCGGTCACGCGAAGCGGCAATAAGGCAAGAAAGTATTTTTTCCAGTCCAATGCGAATTCTGCTTTATTGACCTACGTGGAAACAGTTATCAAAGAGTCAATGTGTTTTATGATATGAATCTAAATGTTTGATGTCTATAATTGTTTTTTTTTTAATGCTAATATTTATTTATTGACAACTTGTTTGTTTTGTGGATAACAAAGACCTAAAGTCGCAATAGTTAAATAATTTTAAAACATGAAATATTATTTAAAAAAAAGTTTTTCAATCATTCGCACTTGTCGCGAGTCACATCTCTTGCACATCATTATCATCAGGTTTTTTTGTCTCTACTGCAGGAGCACGACCTCCTCTGTACTGCTAGAGCCATACTTGGCTAGAGCAGCCAGAGGATTTGGCCTACACTCTTCGCTGGCCAGACGGATTGGAGAGGTCTCATAATATTTATAAGCTTTGTTTATCTTGTAATTCCTAAGTCGCCTTCTACGACATCCACGTGACTTTGAGTTGTCCTATTCTACTCTGCCGGATACCACACGGCAATCTCTATTACCGTATAATCGTCTATACAATCTATGTCTTACACAAATGGTTTCAATTATAACTTCAAAAACCAGCTTAAACTCAATTAAAAATGGAAAATTTAATAAGCTTACGTGTTAACAACCTCGTTGAAGTCAAGTAGAAAGTGTTTAAGCCCGACATAAAATATTTTAATTAAGGCGACACAATCGCGAGGTCTATCAAAAAACTACTTCTTAGAATTTCATTAAAGTTATTTGGCACGCTGCATTTTAACTAAGTTCGGCCGTTATTCATCACGAATGAGTGCACGTAAGTTATCATAATATATTATTCTTCGTGTTTAATATTTAATATTAAAGGTAATTAATTATTACAATTTCAATTAACAACTAAATTAAAATCTAAATTATGCTCTAAATTAAACTAAACAAATAATAATAATAATAAAGAAAAACCTTACAAATAGAAAACGTCTTCCAGATCATTGCCCTGCGGTAGGGTGCCCAAAAGGCTGGCAGCATTGCCACGTTGGATGTTGAATTTCTTCGTGTTGGTCTGAGAAATAACTAAGAATGTCATCATCATCATCTATATTTACCCATCGCCGTGTGGTTTTGCATAGAATGTGACCACTCCAATCACGTGGATGTCATAGAAGGCGACTTAGGAAATACAAGCTAAACAAAGCTTATAAACATCATGAGACCTCTCCAACCCGTCTGGCCAGCGTGGAGAATGTAGGCCAAATCCTCTGACTGCTCTGACCAAATATGACTCTAGTAGTACAAAGATGGGTGCGCTCCTGAAGTGGAGACTATAAAGCCCTGATAATGATGAAAAAATGAATGAAAATGATTGTTATTCACTAAAGAAACAAGTTGTCGCCTTCTCAATAAATACACTAACCCCTTGTATGCCGGAATATCAGACACAATAGTTAAACAATGCATTCTCGCGTAGATCTACGCAACGGCATACGAGAGGTTAACGTCCACTGCTGCACATAGGCCTCTTCCAAGAATTTCCAAAATGACCGATCTAGAGCGGCTTGCAACATGCGCCTTCCAGCGACCTTGGTCAGGTCGTCAGACCACCTTGTGGGTGGGTGTCCTACGATTTGCTTGCTAGTACGTGGTCGCCATTCGAGAACCTTTTTGCCCCATCAGCTATCGGTTCGTCGCGCTAAGTGTAATACCATTTCAACGATCTAATCCGCTGAGCTATGTCAGTGACTTTAGTTCTACGAATTTCCTCATTTCTGATTCGATCACGTAGAGAAGCACCGAGCATAGCCCTTTCCATAGAGCGTTGCACGACCTTGAGCCTTCTTATGAAAGTCTTCGTATGAGAAAGTACCAGCTGCTTATCTTTCCGCGCAGATCGTAGAAGCCAATAATAGGAATGAGTGATCATGCAGCAATCATGTATGTAATATGCAATAGGCGACGAGGCTATCAATCAACCCATCACTATTTTGATTCTTTTTTCCACGTAAAAGTGGCTTTTAAGATTTGCGGCCCTGGGCTCTGTCATGGTTGAGGAACATACGACAATGGACTGTTATCAAAACGGTAGAACTATTCAGGCTTGCCATGGACAAATCAAGATTAATGAGCTGGCTGCCAATCTTCAGACACCTAAAGACTTAATGACACCTAAAGAAGAAGAAGAAGCTCTGTCATGCGAACCCAAAATGCTTGCATGTTTTCAAAGCACCGTTGAAAATCATGGTTGAATAGTAATAATTTAAAAGCCAACTAGATTCTTAAAAGTTAAGGGGACTTTTTATACTTACTCGAATGGAGTTTCTTTGCTCTTTATTTTGATACGTTTTCGTAAAAAAATACGTTTAATATATTCTTAAAAATAATAGCACATTAAAAAATGACAATCAATGGGAGCCTGACTTAAATATTTATTTAATTATGTTTTTAGTATTTGTTGTTATAGCGATAAGAATACATCATCTGTAAAAATTTTAACTGATTAGCTATCACGGTTCAGGAGCTATAGCCTGGTGACAGATGGACGGACATCGGACTCTTAGTAATAGGGTTTTGCTTTTACTCTTTTTGTACGGAAACCTAAAAACAATAATAAGCGGTATTACATTTTTTGCGTAAAATATAAACTATGACCAGGCTGTATGTATAAAATAGAAAATTAAAAAAGAAAATCAAGGGAAAATAACAAGTAACTT
Source organism: Acrobasis consociella (assembly GCA_963555685.1). Classification (NCBI taxonomy): domain Eukaryota; kingdom Metazoa; phylum Arthropoda; class Insecta; order Lepidoptera; family Pyralidae; genus Acrobasis; species Acrobasis consociella. The sequence continues at coordinate 6,995,036 of OY743118.1, forward strand.
CATTCAAAAAACTTTTTACCGTTTATTCTAGTTCTAAATAGATTGTATGTAATTTGTTTGTTTGGAGTAGCGGCCAGGAATGAATTTCCATAAGCACTAACTTTCTGTCAAGAATTACATACTTCCTGTCATACAATACGATATATTTTAACTTTGTCCGTTCATAATTTTCGAAGTCATCTTTAACTATTGCGATAATTAAAGATGACTTCTTTAAATTTTTTACACAAACATACATACTATCACGTCTTTATCCCTAATGGGGCAGACAGAGCATTTTGGGTCTTGCGGTTCTATGCAGAGCCCAGGGCCGCAAGACCCAAAAGCCACTTTTAGCGTCATGGTGGGTGAGAAGATGGAAAAGCAATCAATACAGTGATGGGTTGCTAGCCGCATCGCCTGTTAACATGATTTGCATTTTTGCCCATTCCCTCGATCGGCTTTTACGATCTGCGTGGGAAGAGAAGCAGCTGGTACATTCTAAGTTTTTTTTATTTCTCCCAGTCCAGCATATATAAATTTTATTATATCATTTTTTTATTCAATACCAAAATAAAAAATTCAAAGGTAAAAACTTACCTGGTTTTCCTAAGTTTTCATTTACATTAGATGTGAAGGCACCCTCAGGCATTGACATGCGCAGAAAGAAAATTGGTACCACGCACGCGCCCCTACGATGGCGTTAAACAAATGACAGTTTTGACAAGCGACCCGAGGGGGCACATCTATCCCATTATTTCCACTAAAATATCGGCTTATTTCCCGATTTTATCAAATAAACCATAACGCCGATAACCGTCAATACCGCGATCTATTTAACTTTATAAAAATGTCGAGGGAAAAACGTTGACGTAACAATTTTCTTAGTGAAAGTTTATAGGTTAGTGCAGGATATTGTGTTTATATTTTGTAAATATTGTTTGTGAGTGTTGTGTTTTATTATAGTGGTTTTGCAGTTACGTTGAGGAGTAGAAGAATCTTTCTGCAGCGATTTTAAAGGTAAGTGTGCACATGTAATAAATAAATCAACAAAAGTAGGTACTTACCTGGGTACATGTGATATTTTTGTATTTACCTACTGGTCCGAGAGCCCTAGGTGCCAGACCTAACATATTTTCTCACTAATCATTTGTGTGGAAATACAGTATGTACTTTTAGTTCTTCTTATATACTTATAAGAGCTGGGCTCTTGTCGGTAGAGTGCTTTCTATGTCTCTCTTCCTTCTGCTAAGTTCTCAACCTCCTAATATGTTTTCAAGTTCCTTCCTTTTCCTTTCAGATATCGCATACTAATTAGTTTGTAAACAACACATTTACTGACGTAAGGTGGCCAGTACCAGTAAATTGGCCTACCTACAGCCGCAAAGATAGGTTCACATATATAGTTTTAAGTTAGTATAAGAAACCTAGACAACTATTTCGATACCTTTTGCGAGCAGGCAGAACATTCTGCCAGACACCAGTGTTTTGCAGACCCAGTTATGTAAAACACTTGTGCACAAGTCTAGCTCTGTTTTGAAAATAGTAAGTAGGTAGGTATGCAAAACTAAAGGATAATACTAACACTACATAATCCTACATAAATGATACTTAAGAAAATAATTAAGATCTGGCACGTCTGCGGCTCTTGGTCTTGACTTCTATTTACTCTAAGACAAAGTAAGCACAGCCCTTTTATACCTACGTTTTTATCTGTAAAAAAGAATGAAATAAATAAATATATAGGGACAAATTACACTGATTGAGATAGCCCTAAAGTAATTTCAAGACTTGTGTTAGGTGTACTAACTCAACGATTATATTTTATAACAAATACATATATAGATAGACATCCAAGACCCTTGATTTGAAAAGGGCAATTTGCCAACTTGCCCTAACCGGGGATTGAACCCGGGACTGGGTGGCGGACTAGCATGGGGACCACCACGCCACGGAGGTCGTCAAATGAAAGTTCGTATGCCGTGCAAAGCCGGGGCGGCCGCTAGTTGGATTTGTAATTTGCCGCCCCCTTTACATGTCTAGTTACCAGACTAATGCGACTTCAAACGGACGTGCAAGATGCTGCCTCCTTATCTTTTATCTTCATCAGGTTTAGTCTCCTTCCAGTAGGAGCACGACCCACGCTGTACTAGTAAAACCATACTTAGTCAGTGGAGCTAGAGAATTAGTCAAACACTATTTAAAAAAAAAATCTGTCACGAAACAGAAAGTTTTTTCTCTGTTCCGTGATCTCTCTCCTACTAAAGAGTTTTGCAAAGCTAAACGATTTACTAAAGCAATGAATAGGTACTACCTAAGTGTATATCAGTAAAAGATAATTTTCAGAATTAAAAACCGACTTTACCTTCAAACTAAACAGCCGATTTTGATAAAATTTATATGGGACCACCTCGCATGTATGTTTTGTACCTTGTCAAACAAAAAATAATTTTTTAAATCGATCCAGGTGTCTTCGAATAATTGGTAAACATACAAAGAAAAAGATCGTGACGAATTGATAACCTCCTTTTTTGGAAGTCGGTTAATCCTATTAATATCCTATCCTACTAATATTATAAACGCGAAAGCGAGTTTGTATATTTGTTTATTTGTTACCACTTCACGCTTCAACCACTGAACCTATTTAGATGACATTTTTTAGGATATAGTTTGATACCCAGGAAGGGACATAGGATAGATTTTATCCCGAAATTCCCACGGGGAGCGAAGCCCACGGGCATAGTAAGTTATATTTTATACTGCTTCTGAAATTATTATTACTGGGTTAATACGTAACAGCAATATATCAACTCAATTCATTTCAGATAACGGGAATGCAATTCAGAATTTAATTCATATACATAATTGTCTGTACAATTTACATAGAGTTGGTACAATCGGTTGGCCACAAACGAATGAGAGCTAATTATCTGGGTCATTTCATTACGGGGAAAATATTCGCAACGGCACGCGAGGGACATTCACGATAGTGTACTTGTATTGTACAATCAGCCGTGTGGTTTCCGGCAGAGTAGAATAGGGCCACGCCAAGTCCTCCCGTAGATGTCGTAGAAGGCGACTTAGAAAATACAGGCTAAACAAAGCTTATAAACATCAATGAGACCTCTCTAACCCGTCTGGCCAGCAAGGAGAGTGTAGGCCAAGTCCTCTGGTTGCTCTGGTGCCAAGTATGGCTCTGGTAGTACACAGAGGGTCGTGTTCCTGCAGTGGAGACAAAAAGACCTGATGATGATGTACTACAGTGCTATTGGATAAAATATTAGACGTCATCATCTTCCGCGCTGGTCTGGGAGAAAAGAAAAAACTAAGAATGCACTAGCTGCTTTTCTTCCCGCGCAGATCGTAAAAGCCAATCGAGGGGATTGGCGAAATGCGAATCATGTTAACAGGCGATGCAGCTAGCAACCCATCACAGTATTGATTGCTTTTCCATCTTCTTGTCCACGATGATGCTAAAAGTGGCTGTTGAGTCTTGCGGCCCTGGACCTTGTCTGCTTAGAGTAGAAAGACCCAAAATGCTCTGTCTGCACCATTAGGGATAAAGACGCGATAGTATGTATGTATCTTTTCATATTTAGGGTCTGCTCCATACCGTATTATGTGCAAACTTTCCACGTCTTCCTCTGCCTTACCTCTAGATGAATCATTCTATTAGCCAGGTGTTTAGTATACCTCCTCGTTAAGTGGCTATACCAGATCAAACAAGACAATAAGTGGTAATTGACGGCGAACTAATCCACTTCATCGCGTCGAATTCACCGGCTGATTGAAATGTGGATAGGATATTAAAATGGGTAGGATACGTGGATGGATTACTCACAAAAGGGTATACACTGAGAGTATGGTGGCTAGTAGCAAAAATGTTTTTTACACATTACCAAAATTAAGTGACTGCTGAACTCAGGGCTAGTAGTAGTTAAAATGTGTTTTAATTAATAGTTCTGCTAATTAGAACAAAAGTTTGGTACCTACTAACTAAATCGCAAGTAGCAAAACTAGTTATGAATGAATGAAAAAATCTTTATTGCACCAATACTCAAAAAGAAGAAAAATCTGTAAAAAATACTTATATAAAAAATACATTAATTAGTGTCAGTATATACGTATCTTCAGAATATGTGTAGTATTCACATTATAAAGCTATTATGTCCATCAACAAGGAATAACCGGCCAAGTACGAATCGGATTCGCGCACTAAGGGTTCCGTATCATTATCTATAAAAAATCGCGTTTGTTGTATTGAAGCCCCCCTTAAATATAATTTTATTTTGGTTTTAGTATTTGTTGTTAGAGCGGCAACATAAATACATAATTTGTGAAAATTTCAACTGTCTAGCTATCGCGGTGATACAGCCTGGTGACAGACAGACGGACAGACAGCGAAGTCTTAGTAATAGGGTCCCGATTCTACGAAAGAAGTTTATTTATTACACCTTTATTATATAAGTAAGATGACTGTAAAGCTTTACCCTTGTGAAAAATTATCTAACGTATACCACGTAGGTACGTTAAAGTCGTATTTGCCCTTATAAGTCTAGACTGGTTTTTAGGGCTTTAAGAATCCTCATAAATTTCAAGACTCATTTTAGATTATATCGATACTTGTAAAGTATGTTCGCGTAAGAAATATATTATTTGAGATTGAGCGTTGATATTATTTGATCATTACGGTTGTCTTACGTATTAATTATAGTAATTACATTAATTACATAATGTAGGCATTTTAAGGGAAACAAAACTAGATACGTATTAAGTTGTTAAATTCAAAATGGACTTTTTTCGCGTGAAATTTAAAAATGATATTTTTTTACTGACATCATATTTCAATGAGACAAAGCCTATAAAGTAGTTTCAAGTTAAGCAAAAAAATTTTAGTAGTTTTGAGATTAGACGGACGGACAAAAAAATTAAAAAGAATTTGTTGCGATCTGTTTTTAACGCTCAAACACATTTTTTGATGTACATATGTACAATACATGCGGTTTCTACTTATTTATGTAATGATTAAGTGAAGAAATTTGTCCCGGGTTCCGAAGCAACACTTTCAAATACGGATGCCTCAGTGTAAACGACATTTTTGTACTTTGGTGAGGTTCAAAAAAGTATTTACTTTTTGTACTAAGTTAAAATAAATACATAGATATACATGTTCGCTATCTAATGGGAGAGTTGGTCACTAGGAAAATTTGAGACTTAGATACGAGGTTTTTACTCTAGTCTTTTTTGTGAGCCAAGACTTTTTCAGTTAAATTGCTTTCAAGAAATAAAAGGCGTTTTATAAATACTTAAGGGTTTTCCTGACGCAGACAAACTTCAGTGAGACTGAGCGACCGTAGGAGATTCCGTTCTGTATGTAATATTTATAATAAATAAATAATAATAAATAAATATATAGGGACAAATTACACTGATTGAGCTAGCCCCAAAGTAAGTTCGAGACTTGTGTTATGGGATACTAACTCAACGATACTATATTTTATAACAAATACATGTATAGATAAACATTCAAGACCCAGGACAAATAATAATAAGTAATAATTCTGTGCCCCAGGGCAACTTGTGAGTGCTAGAAGGGCGCTGGCCTACAGGTTAAAAAGGAAAAGACGACGCGATTACATCAACAGCTTCATTAATTTTTCAAACTAAAAACCGACTTCACCCTAAAACTAAAAAACCGATTCTGATAAAGATTCTATCGGACCATCTGAAAATTATGCCCTTAAAAACAAAAAAGATTCCAAATCGGTCCTGGCGTTTTTCAATAATCGGTGAACATACATAAACAAAAGATTCCGACGAATTTATAACTTTTTTGAAGTCGGTTAAAAAAGTGTTATCCTACTAATGTAGTCTCGGTGATTTTGTAATAAGATAATATTAGTATTTATTAAATATTAATGTGTCATTCATTAATATTCAATAAATTAATATTAGTCTTTATTTATTAAATGTTAATATGTTCGAAAGAGCCGCGAAGACAAAACATACCTATGCTTTTTAAATTTCAATAGGTACATATAACTGGAACTAATCATATTAGGTATCTTATTACAAATCACCGAGACTTTATGTCACATTTTATATAAATTTTCATAGGTACTTTGTGATAACTGTTGTAGATACAATAATATTATCACCTAAAATGTCGAAAATTGTAACCAAGGACTAAACAATCTAATTTTAGTGAAACATCTCTCTTCTTGCGCCCATAAATCATGCCAAAGAACCTTCTTCAAAGATGTTTTTGCATGCATACCGGACGTATTTGCAAGTACGTAACATTGACCAATTTATTAAAATAGACGTCACACGTTGCACCATGTGTGATGGTCACATATTCAGACATTACTATTTCTGAGTCAGAAGTACGACATCCTTCCGTGATACTCGGGGAGAAAAGAAAAAAACAAGAATGCTTTTTATCACATTGCTTCTTATCAATCTTATCATACTAATATTATAGCTGCTTTTTATCACACTAACATTCTATAGGCAAAAGTTTGTGAGTATGTGTTAGTACGTTTATGATTTTCTACTCGCAAATGCGGCTGGACCAGTTTTGATAAAATTTGGTATGCAGGAAGCTGCCACCCAGGATCTTTTTCCGCGGGTAACACCGCAGGGCGCTGCTAGTATTATTATTAAATCATAATGACAGCCGACCGTAGGAATGGGCGAGATTTTTGATCCTGCATCATATCAATAGGTGCTGCGGTTAGCAACCAATAGTCAAATATTTTTATTCCTTTTTAGGGTTCCGTATCTATGGATAGGTCTTTAAAAATGATATTGAGGTTTCTGATATAATTTTTTTCTAAACCGAATACTTTGCGCGGGAGACACTTCAGTGGAAAAAAGTGTGTCCCCCCCCCCCCCCCCCCCCCCGTAACTTCTATAATAAGGGAATCATAAAATTAAAAAAAAATATATGATGTACATTACCATAAAAACTACCAGCGAAAATTGGTTTGAACGATATCTAGTAAATAGTTTTTTTAATACGTCATAAATCATAAACGGTAATTTACCTTTCATTCAATCAACTCAAATATAAAAATTAAAAAAAAAACATACTACAAGACTTTTATATTATGTTATTTGCTACTACGGAACCCTTCATGGGCGAGTCCGACTCGCACTTGGCCGCTTATTTCCATCTGTATATGTACGCCCACAAAAGGTAGCCATTCGATTTTGCACATCCGGGCTCTGTCTGCCCCGTTAGGGATAAGGAGGTTAATGTATTGTATTAGAAGTAGTAGTGCCTACATGGCACGCCACAATACCTTTCGAACGTCACAAAATAAACAGTTACAAAGCTTAGTTTCTAAAAAAATCACAATAGCTTTCATCGTTTGAAAAATATTACCTAGTAACTAGACGACAGGTATTATAGTGAAGAAAATCGACTATGTAAAACTTTCGTCCTTCATGCATTGTCTACACCTTTAATGACGTCAATGTGATGTTTCGTCATTAATTACAAATTATGAATTCCCCTCACAGCACCGGTGAAACCGCTAGGCAATTCTGTAAAAAGTGTCGCAAAAACCTCCCTAGTTTTAGTATAATGGCTCTCGAATTATTGTTATGAATGCGTTTTATGTGTATATCTCTGTGGGGTTTCAGCTCCAGCAGGTGAGTCGGAGCCGCCCCTGGGGCTTTTCTGTTTTTCATTTTTCGGGTATTGCAAGGCGATATTGTCAAATGCCTTTTACTAGATGAGACTATTTCATTATACCCACATATGACATTTTCCCTATGGAATTTTGGTAAGACGAAGAGAGGCCTATGCTAAGCAGTGGGAGGAAGAAGGACTAGAATGATGATGAGTATGTGATCAGGGTTCTACTTTGCCAAAATATCAGAAGCAAAAAATAATCGGCTTAATCCCTTTATTATGAATAATTAATATTTTAGTCATTCTTAGTTATTCTCAAAACGTTTTTATACAATTAAAAGTTTTACTCCTTACTCTTTAGAGCACCTATTTGTGTTCAAACGTGACTGTTCAAAAGCGTTAAATTAGAGTGGCGCTACGGCAGCAAGTGGGTTAAATTTAAAGGGAAAAAAATACAAGAATTTTGTTTTTTGTTTACGCCCACTTGGACTATTTATTGTACTTAAGGGTCCCCCGACCCTAGACTTCTCCATACAAACGTAGTCTACGTTTAATTTTGAAACCACATGTCAGATTCCGGTAAAAATTGGTAATTGTAAAGAAATTGCAATTATCTAGGGTTATAACTGGTTTCCTATGGTAAAATTATGAACTGGAAAGAATGTATGAATGAAATGTCAAAAATGATATAAAACACTATATTCTATTTCAAGTTCATATTTTTAGTGTAGGAAACTAGTTATAAACCTAGATAATTGCAATATCTTTGAAATTACAAAATTTTGCCCAAATCGGACATGTCGTTTTGAAATAAAACGTAGACTACGTTTGTATGGAAAGTTGTTTTTGGTCTAGGGTCGGGGGACCCTTAAATCTTTAAGATAAAAACACTATACCAAAAATTAATATCTCGGTAAACAAGAGTTACTCTCCAAATTGTCTCACACTCAGTGCACTAAGACTTCACTTTATCACAAACTATGTGACCTTAGACTCTTGCGTTGGATGCTTTCGCAACATGTTCTGCATGCGAAAGTTACTAAAAACAAAATATGGCAATTTTAGGATTTTTTTCATATTTATAATAGTCTTTTTTACTGTGTATTTTTTTATTGATGTTTTATACGAAAGATGAAATACCACTAAATATATATATTTTTGGAAACAGCACGAAAATTGGTACACAACACAATAGTAAGACAACGGACATTTATTAATGTATACATTAATAAATGTCCTATCTATCTGGAATAAGTCCGCCTTTGTACTATTTTCTAGTTCTAACTAGTATTTTTGTGTCTTGTGTTTATGTGCAATAAAGTTTTAACAGACAAACAAACAAAGCATTAATTGGTTTAAGGTTTCCGGTTTCGGATTATATTACATTATTGATGAACAATAAAAATAAATTATTAAAACACCGTATTGTTTATCTAAATTGGCAAACACCTATGGCTCTCCAGATAGGGTAACTAGGTTCCAAAAACCAGCTTTATCCCCAGCTGGCGCCACTAAATCTTGTAAAGGTTTAAAATAGGCTGCATTAGAGCAATGCAACTTTTAGTCTCCCGCCGTAGATATCCATTATCCGCCGCAACAGAAACCGCCATTAAGCAAAGCACGCGCGTGCTATTTATTTCAATTCACGTTTAAATGTTTAACAGGTAATGGAATAAGAATTGAATATGAATTCAGTAAATGTAAAATAACTACAGTTTTTATTACTATTTGTAAGCACATACATTCTGCCACTTTTAATACTGGTAAATTAGTGCACACAATTATGTTTATTTGTCTATTTATTTAAATTATACAATTATATGTTACCGTTCTTATGTTCCTGCTAGTTTAACCTTAGGTAATCCATCCGTAAGGTACTAGCTGTGTGGTTTCCGGCAGAGTACCGTGGATGTCTTCCGTGGAAATAATAGCTAAGCAAAGCTTATAAACATCATGAACCCTCTCCAACGTGGAGAGTGTAGGCCAAATCCTCTCACTGCTTTGACCAAATATGGCTCTAGTATCAGAGGGGGTCGTACTCCTGCAGTGGAGACTAAAAAGACCTGATGATGATGATGACAATGATGAAGATACGTAAACGCGTTGATCTCAGTTATTATTAGATAATAATCAATGAGTATTGTAAATTGCCTTTAGACAATTGGAAGGGACACCAATGGAAACTAATATGTTAAAAAAACTTAACACTAGAGGTCACATTCAGCATAGCCTAGTGGGAACTCCACCTGTCGACAACGCAGAAACTTCTTTTAAGTTGCATTGTCGAAAGCAGGGACCGGAACCGCTTACCTTTTGAAGGGTTTTAGTTCGGGTTTTTGATCGACTGGTTTACGTAAACCCTAATGATTTGTTAACCATATCATTTGCTTACCCTGACAAAAGGCTTACTAATTCGATACAGTTAATTCAACTAAGCACTAACTAATATCGCAAAACCCTATGATAGGCTTACCCTATCAATATTATTTATACGGCATCAAGCAATTTAATCTTTATTTGAATGGCATATAACACAAAACTGCCTGTGCAAACAGTTTATAGGGTTAGCGAGACGATGCATCGGGCTAGAAAAAGAAGGCAGGCTTTGTGGATGTCCAAACAGCCATTTAATAATTATACTAATTGCATTCACATAAGACTTATATTACATTGTTTACAGTAGTTTCTATGAGTTTGGAAGTAGTAGACAAGACTGTAGAACAAAGAGGGGGAAAGGGTAACCAACTTAATGCTAACAGGTATAATCGGAACTTTAAGGTTACTGGTAAGTCCAGTTACCAGTAGTTAACTGATTAAAAGGAGTTACCATAACGTTAGGGTAAGTTAATCGATTTGCTAACTGTAACAAAGGGTAAGCTTATGATGGAGTTACTCCATCGATAGACTTAATCAAATAAAGGGGTTTTCCGGTCCCTGGTCGAAAGGCTCTTATATACAATGTCCTTTTTTATTAAGTACAAATATTTTAAGGGGTGATTCAGTCCATAATTTTGAACAACTTTTCCCAGTAAATTTTTATCGAAATACGAAAAAATAATTTTCATTTTCCATAGTAATGATATCACGTGACTACTTCGATTTCTATAAAAACCTAATTTTTTTTTCCTATTTCGATATACATTTATTGGGAAAAGTTGTTCAGAATGATGGTCTGATTCACCCCTTACAATATTTGTACTTAATAAAAAAGGACATTGTATATAGACGAGTGATGAGTGTCATTGGCAGTTTACGCCACTGGCCGATCGTTGCCAACCAGTATCGTGAACGATCGCTGCCTTATGTCGCTTGTTTGTAAGAGCCTTAAAACAGCCTCCCACTGCACTTTAGATATCCATTATCCACCGCAACAGAACCCGCCATTAAGCAGTGCACGCGCGCTATATATTTCAATTCACTTTTAAATATTTTACAGGTAATGACGTTATGGAAATTAAGAAATATTCCGTCGATTTTATTTCTGTTCTTTTTTGGGTAAAATTCTGCAGCTTTACTAGGAATCAAACAAGCAAGGAAATATAAAATATATGTACGTCCTGTGTAGTTAAGAACGTACCTCTATTTTAGTATCAAAATTGCAATGCTATTTCAAATTTTGTCATAATGTACATGAATTATTGTTATTTTTTAATGGTTATGTTCTTTTGATAAGACAAGGCAAAAAAGCAACTAAAACTATAATTTCTCAATCGATACAGACTTATAGGCTTTATATGTTTATGATACAAAGTTATGGTTCTTTAGAGTCACTGTTTGGTCGTAAGATATAGTTAACAAGAACCGTATCCGACCAGACCATGATTCTGCTTACCGCACTCAACGAAAATGGTTGCCTATTCGTCAGCGTCGCCGGTTGCATATTCTCACAACTCTCTTTTCCATTCTTTTTGACGGTAAACATCCGTCATATCTCAAATCAAAATTCACTTTTCTTGGTGATACTCATAAAAAAATTCGCTCTTCTAGCAATCTCCGTCGTGATATATACCATTTCACCGGAGTGGGTTCTTCGAACGTTCGTTTGCTGTTCAAGCGGTAAAGCTTTGGAACGCCCTTCCAATCAAGATCCAGAGTGCTCGTACTCGTGTAGCGTTTAAAAGTGCAGTGCGTGCACATTATCTTCAGGAACTGTCAGATAGAAAACAAATAATATATATGTAGTACATGTATTGGTTATTGTATCTATCTATGTATTATTTGAATGTAAGTTTATTGATATATATATATATATTAATGTATTTATCAAATTTATATTTACATCTTATAATATTATAAGTAAATCTTTCAAAATTACATATTTTGCACCTCCTTCTAAAAGACTTCTTATCCTCGGCATCACCAGTGGGTTGACTGGTAGATAAAGCCTTTGGCTTTAAGTCCGCCTATTACATTTGTAATAAAGTTAAATAAATAAATAGAAATATATGCCATTGTCTCATCTGAAAATGTCAACTTCATTTGACCGGGTAATAGTTTAAACCTAGTAACAAAGTTAATCTGCCTTTTATAATAAGACAGTGTACGTATATTGGAACGTTGGGCGTTTCGGACCGTGGTGCGAATCGCCCAAGTACTGTTTCTGAATGGGACCATTCGCGGTACCCGGTAAAACCCGCAGCCCGCAGCGTTACACTATCTAGCCGAAATTTATATCCTCGCGTATCCTATATTTGAATGGAAGGTAAAGGCATTATTTATAGCACATATGGAAATGCGGCGTGTGAAATGGGATCGTAATGTTTGATCGTTTTCGTGATAAAACCGACGCGTACGCGGCGTACGGCGCGCGGCGCTCGGGATTGCCATTCCTCTCGTGTTTGCTTTTCATTTGCATAGCTAAATGATGAATAAATAAACTAGTATTAATAGTAATAGCTTTATTTGCGGGTGCAGCGATATTACAATTATTTATTAGTATAAAAAGTATAAAATTTTTTGAGTTGTTTTCGGCGTTCATTATCAGCAGTGGTCGTTTTAAAATGCTAGCAGAGTTTATTTATTTTCTTTGAATGGCAATAACTTATTAACATTTAATATAAATATCCCCGAACATATTACATTATTAAAACTATGTAGGTATACAGAATTATTGACCTGTTGTAAAACTACGCCTCTAAATGCCTAATTTCAGAATAAACATTTATTTTCGATTTTTTCAACATCATCACCATCCGCATCTTTGATCTCACATTGCTGAGAATAGGCCTCTCTCAATATGCTGATCGGTCTCGTATGAGACTTGTATGGGGGGCAAAAAAATATTTTTCATATTTCGTTACTCGTTACTTGGGGAAAGTTGTCCAGTATCATGGATTGAATTCACCCTTAAAATAGTTTCAGTATATTTTGTTAGACCTTATATTTAGCAGGTTATTACACTAAGATAAATGTAACAACTTCTTTATATATTCCTGTGATCCGTAACTAACTAATTTAGATATTTATAATTGAATAGAATCGATACCCTACGACCCTCCTATCCTAATGGGAGAAGAAAAAACGATATAAACTTGTATTCCTCCACGTTGCATCCATAAATATTAAACTTCGCGTTGTCAGGCCAAATTGCTGGATAGATCAATGGTTTGATTACTCATTACTTATTCAGGGGGACGAATGTGGAACATTACGACCCACGGGGGATGAATACGATAAATAATTCACGTGGGGACGTCTAATGGCGGTTTGTTGCGGTTTTATTGAGGAATGCCTTTACGGCTATCGAAATTCCTGCGTGTGCACCTTAGGCTGTGTAAAATTCTTATATGAATATTTTTTTGGTAGAATTTCTTTAATTTTGAAGAAGCTTTAGTATTTACAAAATTATTATTCTCTTACAATGAAAAAATAATCTTTTTTTTTAGGGTTTCGTAGCCAAAGGGTTAAAACGGGATCCTATTGCGTCCGTCCGTCTGTCACCAGGCTGCATCTTATGAGTCGTGATAGCTAAATAGTTGAAATGTTCACACATGATGTACCTATTTCTGTTGCTACTAGTTATAATAACAGATATTAAAAATAGAATTAAACAAATATTCAAGCGGAGCTTCTATACAACAGAATAGATTTTAAATAATAAAGGTAGTCCTGTGGCTGCTCTGGCCAAGTCTGGCTGTGGTAGTACAGAGTGGGTCGTGCTCCTACAGTGGAGAATATAAAGACCTGATGAAGATAATAATGGTACGGAACCCTACGTCCGACTTGCACTTTTATTCCCCTCTAAGTGGGGTCGACAGTTTGTAAGTTGCTTCCATTTTACTCTAAATTTATCATTTAGTCATCTCAACCGTAAAATTCTTTCTTAGGTCATTTAGTCACATGTGAAATGTTTAGGGGATTTTTAAAGCCATCGTACAGCAATATGTGCCGTTTGGCTCTTTGTAACGCACGCGCCAATTTGAATTGGTAGATGACTAAGGTCAAAATTAAATGATTCGGCACACTTCATAAAATTAAAGGTAACAACATCAGTTTTCATTGATCATATCCATTTTCAACATGATTTTATATTTATAAATGCAGAAAAACTAATACAAAGAGCGCTATTTGACTTCAAAAAAGTATGACGTCAGACTTTTGTTTTTCATACAAGTCCCATAGAAAATGTTTGGTTAAAAAACAAAATACGTTTAGAAAAAAAGTTTCCTATTCGAATTACTGTCATCTAGCAGATTATTTAAGTTCTAACAAAATATACTGAAACTATTTTAAGGGTGCATTCAGTCCACGATACTGAACAACTTTCTCCAAGGAACACGTATCGAAATACGAAAAGTAATTTTTGGCGTCCCATACAAGTTGACAGATCAGCTGATCCGAGTTTGTATGGAAAGTCAAAAATTATTTTTTCATATTTCGACATATTATGTTTCTTGGAGAAAGTTGTTACCTATCACGGACTACAATCACCCCTAAAATGGTTTCAGTATATTTTATTAGACCTTATATAGCATGTAATGCCTAAAAACATATCTAGCTAGCATGTTAATATGGATAGCTAATATACTAGCTTTTGATAGTAATTTTAAACCAACATGAATTTATATGCTACTTTGTTTCTGTCATGCTAGCCTTTTAAAAAAAAAACTGACTAGGTTAGTCCCTTTTCTACCTTCTCGCCCACCATCGCTCTATCGATATTTGGGTTTTGCAGCTCTTCAGTCTGCTTAGAGCCGTAAGATCCAAAATGCTCTCTGCTCCATTAGATTCAGATTTTCGCTCATTTCTTCGGTCATCTTTTAAGATCTTCGCGAAAAGAATATCAGCTGGTGTACATTCTAAGTTTCTTTTCTACCAGACCAGCATAAAAGAATTAATGTCGTAGAAAGCGACTAAGGCATTACAAGCTAAACAAAGCTTATGAACATTAATGAGGCCTCTTCAATTCGTCTGGCCAGCGTGGAGAGTGTAGGCCAAATTCTCTGGCTGCTCTGGCCAAATATGGCCTTGTCGTGCTCCTGCAGTGAAAGACTAAAAAGACCATCATAATGATGATGATGATGATGAAATAAATCAAAAGCCTCTTGTAAGGGGTTTTCTACGCCATTCATCATCATCGGGTCTTCTTGTCTCCACTACAGGAGCACGAACCTCTCTGTACTACCAAAGCCATACTTGGCCAGAGTAGCCAGAGGACTTGGCCTGTACTCTCCTCGCTGGTCAGACGGGTGGGAGAGGTCTCACTTATGTTTATAAGCTTTGTTTAGCTTGTATTCTCTAGCCTTCTACGACATCCACGGGAGGACTTGGAGTCACCCTATTCTACTCTGCCGGAAATCACGGCATATTTTGCAGTGCATCATGCTCCTACAGTGGAGACTAAAAAGACCTGATAATGATAATGAAATAAATCAAAAGCCTCTTGTGAGGTCCGATTAAATCGTTATGAAAGTACTATTATAAGTACGCCCCAGGGACCGTCTCCCACAGTTTCTTCGTCATTTGCATAATAAATCCAGCCAATTAAGCCATCAGCAGATGGTACACGAACTAGCTCTGCGATTGCATTAGCCGTCTTAGCAACTTTATCCATTCGGTTTGTGTACTCTTCCCGGCGCGAGCGGAATTTTAACACCCATTTAAGGTGACGACAGCCTTGCACATAACAGCGGAGTAGTTTCTAGAAGATTTATTTTAGCATGCTAGACTAATTAAGAGCTAAAGGTCTGCTACGTGGTCGATACAAACACTTTCTATGGGGTTTCATACGATTACCGGAAGCACGTTGGGCATTCTGTCTGTACTCCAAAAGCCCGAAAGTTAACATAAAATTTTCAAGTTTTTTTTTTATTTTAAAAATTTTATGTTTACCTGTAATTGGGTAGTATGTTAGAACGCAGAACTGAATTTAAATATAAGGCTTTTTCATGTAACCTGTTGGTGTACCTAATAAATAAAATAAAAAAAGAAGTTCTTGGCCGGTTTCGATGCGGTTTTAATCAATGATTTTTTTTGCAAGGTTTAAATGTAAGAAAACAGACCAGAGATATGGGACTTAAAGCATAGATGGAGCCTAAAATACTTGCATAGCTGTGCTCATTACACTTACGATAAATTCTTTGTGGCAGAAAGAGACAGTTTTAGTGTTTTCATATACTCCAAATTGTACTATCGTACCAGGATGCCCATAGATACTAGAAGTTATGATAGGTACCATAGACAAAGCAAAAATCAATAAGGATGGGACACACATAAAAATGTCGATAATAAAGCCTTCACTATCGTTGATTTAGTATCCCATACCACAAGTCTCGAACTTACTTTGCAGCTAGCTCAATTTGTGTGATTTGTCCGTATTTAATCTATTTATATAATCGATTTGTCGTTTTAAGTACATTCAAATCATACTTTTGAATTTTACACTACGTCTGAAAATTAATAGGTGAGCTTCTGAGATAAGGAATATAAAAAAGATTCCTTGTATTTAGTCACTATAAGTAATAAGTTTGTCTAGCAAGTATTATGTATTATTTATCACTTGGTCAATAACATTTACAGTGACTAATCGATATACACGCTGACTTTTCATTGGTTTTGGAAAAAAAATATCGTATAGTAAATCAATTCCTTTATCCATATACGTAATTAAAATTTCTGTATGTCATAAGATAAAAAAGTTGCGTAAATGATTTTCGATCGAGACCACGTAGTTATACGCCGGCCAAACAGCTGCGTAATGTCGATGACCCCGGCCGACCGGCGGGCGATGTATGGCGGCGGTACTACTAATTGATCTCACAATTTTACATTCGAGTTTTATACAACATTTTTTGTTTCTGAATTATAATTTTAATTTTGTTATAATTTCCATATCAAGCTAGGTCAAGTAGAAAATAATACAAGTTTAAAACATATATAAGGCATTTATTTGCACACTCTTATTTTGTACAATAAAGAATTTTAACGAACAATGAACCTGATAAACGCGCCGTAAATTTAAAAACTAAAAGATTTTTTTATTATTTGTTACTGTTTATAAACAGATTTAATACTTTTTGGTCTTTGGACGAAATTGAATGTACTAATATCTTGTAACACATGTTTGGCAAATAAATTATCTTTATCTTTATCTTTATCTTTATCTTTATCTTTATCTTCATCTTCATCTTCATCTTCATCTTCATCTTC
The DNA here is from genome assembly GCA_963555685.1 of Acrobasis consociella. Taxonomy (NCBI): domain Eukaryota; kingdom Metazoa; phylum Arthropoda; class Insecta; order Lepidoptera; family Pyralidae; genus Acrobasis; species Acrobasis consociella. Next base: position 7,012,305 of record OY743118.1, read on the forward strand.
ATCTTCATCTTCATCTTCATCTTCATCTTCATCTTCATCTTCATCTTCATCTTCATCTTCATCTTCATCTTCATCTTCATCTTCATCTTCATCTTCATCTTCATCTTCATCTTCATCTTCATCTTCATCTTCATCTTCATCTTCATCTTCATCTTCATCTTCATCTTCATCTTCATCTTCATCTTCATCTTCACCTTCACCTTCACCTTCACCTTCACCTTCACCTTCACCTTCACCTTCACCTTCACCTTCACCTTCACCTTCACCTTCACCTTCACCTTCACCTTCACCTTCACCTTCACCTTCACCTTCACCTTCACCTTCACCTTCACCTTCACCTTCACCTTCACCTTCACCTTCACCTTCACCTTCACCTTCACCTTCACCTTCACCTTCACCTTCACCTTCACCTTCACCTTCACCTTCACCTTCACCTTCACCTTCACCTTCACCTTCACCTTCACCTTCACCTTCACCTTCACCTTCACCTTCACCTTCACCTTCACCTTCACCTTCACCTTCACCTTCACCTTCACCTTCACCTTCACCTTCACCTTCACCTTCACCTTCACCTTCACCTTCACCTTCACCTTCACCTTCACCTTCACCTTCACCTTCACCTTCACCTTCACCTTCACCTTCACCTTCACCTTCACCTTCACCTTCACCTTCACCTTCACCTTCACCTTCACCTTCACCTTCACCTTCACCTTCACCTTCACCTTCACCTTCACCTTCACCTTCACCTTCACCTTCACCTTCACCTTCACCTTCACCTTCACCTTCACCTTCACCTTCACCTTCACCTTCACCTTCACCTTCACCTTCACCTTCACCTTCACCTTCACCTTCACCTTCACCTTCACCTTCACCTTCACCTTCACCTTCACCTTCACCTTCACCTTCACCTTCACCTTCACCTTCACCTTCACCTTCACCTTCACCTTCACCTTCACCTTCACCTTCACCTTCACCTTCACCTTCACCTTCACCTTCACCTTCACCTTCACCTTCACCTTCACCTTCACCTTCACCTTCACCTTCACCTTCACCTTCACCTTCACCTTCACCTTCACCTTCACCTTCACCTTCACCTTCACCTTCACCTTCACCTTCACCTTCACCTTCACCTTCACCTTCACCTTCACCTTCACCTTCACCTTCACCTTCACCTTCACCTTCACCTTCACCTTCACCTTCACCTTCACCTTCACCTTCACCTTCACCTTCACCTTCACCTTCACCTTCACCTTCACCTTCACCTTCACCTTCACCTTCACCTTCACCTTCACCTTCACCTTCACCTTCACCTTCACCTTCACCTTCACCTTCACCTTCACCTTCACCTTCACCTTCACCTTCACCTTCACCTTCACCTTCACCTTCACCTTCACCTTCACCTTCACCTTCACCTTCACCTTCACCTTCACCTTCACCTTCACCTTCACCTTCACCTTCACCTTCACCTTCACCTTCACCTTCACCTTCACCTTCACCTTCACCTTCACCTTCACCTTCACCTTCACCTTCACCTTCACCTTCACCTTCACCTTCACCTTCACCTTCACCTTCACCTTCACCTTCACCTTCACCTTCACCTTCACCTTCACCTTCACCTTCACCTTCACCTTCACCTTCACCTTCACCTTCACCTTCACCTTCACCTTCACCTTCACCTTCACCTTCACCTTCACCTTCACCTTCACCTTCACCTTCACCTTCACCTTCACCTTCTCCTTCTCCTTCTCCTTCTCCTTCTCCTTCTCCTTCTCCTTCTCCTTCTCCTTCTCCTTCTCCTTCTCCTTCTCCTTCTCCTTCTCCTTCTCCTTCTCCTTCTCCTTCTCCTTCTCCTTCTCCTTTACCTTTACCTTTATCTTTACCTTTATCTTTATCTTTACCTTTACCTTTACCTTTATCTTTATCTTTATCTTTATCTTTATCTTTATCTTTAATTTTATTTAAACCTGTGTTTATTATGTACTTTCACATTAATACTGTTAATAAGCATTCAAATTAATTTAAAAATGTGCATTTTTTGAATTTGATGCGTGGATATGAATATGAGGTTCATCGTTCATCTTTTGTTACTATAATTTGTTTTAACTTTTCATTCTTACAGAAGTTGTTAAGGGTAACAACAAAGTTTTATGACATTTTCGAAATAGCTGAAATGTATATTTTAAGCTTTCAGACCCCATAATTCCGCCATTTTAAAAAATATCGAAAAACTAAATCAAGAAATAAAAATCTATATAATTATCGAACCTGCTCACGACATTTACAAGAATCGTTTTCGAAATGCTTGCTGCAAAATGATACTGCGTCTATCCACATTTGTTTTAATGCCTCGACACTGCGTCTATCCATATTTGTTTTAATATGCAATCTTCGGGTAATCTGGAATAGACAATTAAAAATAACTACAAACGCAAAAAATACAAGTTTATTTGCCAGGCAAATTAAAATATCCCCGACGAGCGACGCTATCTCGTGATAAGTGGTGGAACTATTACATATTCCAATCAATGTTGTGGCATTGATTTGATATCCGTAGCGCTATCTATTTATTTGTCAGGTAAAACCCCGACAGCCCAACTGTTAAGTGTTCACCCCCCCTAAAATCTTATGAACAGCTGAACCGATTTTCCTCAAGCAAAGCTAAAAACCACCGCAAGAAAACTTGCTTTTACGTAAAAAAAGTATCTAAATCGGTTTATCCATTTGAGAGCTACGATGACACAGACAGACACACAGACAAACAGACACACACACATTAGCGTCATGTCCATACTTAATGCATTTTATTTTTTTACTTTTTGTTCCGTGGTTAAAAGTAAAATTATTGTACAAACTAAGTATCGATAGCTTTTTCTGTGAGAAAGAAGGAAAATTCCATCACTATTACCAAAACAAACAACAAATGTGATATTATGATTTAAATTTACCATTATTTTACCATAACCATGATTTACTCCCCTCAAAACACTATTTATAAATAGTATTATAGCTATTTTGCTACTACAGTTGCTCGTAACTTAATATACTAGGGAAAATAAACAATTAAAGTTACACAAAGTGGAGACTTACCTATGGAAGCTGATAAAACTCGCTTAATTTTCCTTTTTAAAGGAATGGGATTTACATCCCAATACTACACATGCCATGCCGTTAGAGTACTTATTTTAAAAAGTTGCACTTTTACATTAAATTAATTAAAATAAACATAAATTTTCAGAGATATTTAATACCGGCACACTCGCAAACCTCTTGTCAAACATACTACCAAATCGAATATATCCGGCAGCTCATAACAAGCTGACATTTTGTAAACCTATTTAATTTGGTAGCATAATGGTAACCAAAAGTACATAATGGTAACCAATTTGACGTTTAAAAGTGGTACGTTTGAAATAAGCAGACAAGACACAGCTATATTTTTCTGTTTTTAACACGTTGCTTGCGGTATTGAAAAAAACGAGACAGACGATGGATTGTCAATTCATCTTAAAAAGATTAACTAAGAATATATCTATGCTTTAAGTCCCATATCTCTGAAACAGACGAATCCGCTTACTTCTTTCCTTGTTTAACAGTCAGATTTGTTGTCAATTTAGACTGTTGACATTTTGAACTGTTTGTGTTGTACATCAATAGTATTTTGATTATTTGAGATATAAAATTGTTGCTTATACGGTGTTGACAATTTTACTGTTGATGTTTTACATGTTGACATTAAGTATCCCACCCGTCTTAAGTCAGTGCAGTACTGGATTAAAGGTAAGACTTGTGGCGCATTTACCGCAATAAAAAAGTCGCTGCTCTATAAATAATTCAAACATACCATATCAAAAATTTTCAAACACGATTTTGAATTTTTGGAACGAAGTTCCTTATCGCGCGTTGCGAAAGAGAGATAAGGAAAAAATTAAGACCAAAATTTGTAACGACACTTTTTGCTATAGTTGTATGTAAGCCGTGCGGCGTGCGCGTGTTTCTCTGTCTGTCTCTCTCTCTCTCGAACTTCGTTCCATCCGGGTGTCCCTTGACACTTCTCAAGTTTTTAGTATTGCCGATGAAAACATGTCCTTTAATTATAGATATGTCTATCCCAAACATAAAACCTTTTACCACGTGCTAACTTTACCGCCAGGTAAACCATTTCCCACCGCAATGAAGTTGACATTGGTAAGAGAAATATAACTAAGTAATTCTTATATTGTACTGATAGTGTTTTACGAGCAAGACCTGTAAGTTCACGTTTAATAATATGACGGACTAGAGGCAGCGCGCGGCTTTGCCCGCGTTAACCACTCGAGTGAAGTCGCGGGCGTGATGCAATAGCCTATAGCCTATAGCCTTCCTCGATAAACGACCTATCTAATACCGAAAGAATTTTTCAAATCAGACCAGTGTTCCTGAGATTAGCGCGTTCAAACAAACAAACAAACTCTTCAGCTTTATATATAAGTATGGATTGTTAAATCAGCAGGCACATAGCTTACATTTAAAATTTAAAATTAACTTATTTATGCGTCAGAAATTTTGTAGTCATCATCGCCTTAACACAAATTTAATACGAGAGTAAAATTTCGTTTCCGTAATATTGTTGTCTGTTTATTTAACGTCCGCGCTGGCAACTAATTAATAAGGACCAACACAAAATAATTATTACTTGAGATGGAATTGCGACCGATCCGGTTTCTACTGTTTATCTATTGTTTGTTTATCTATATTAATTTATTGTTTTGTTGATATGTATTATTACTATCTGTATTTACCATCTAACATTTTATTATTAGAATATTTGTAATTATGATTTATTGTTGTGGGAGTTAAATATAGGTAAGTAAATACCTTTAAAAATGTATAAATAAATAAAGTGCACCGATTTAATTAGACATTGGAGCGCGAGATTTTATTTTACTATTATATAATAAAAAATAATACAAAATTATAGATTAACACCCAAGACCTAGAATAATTTTTGACTTGCTCTGTCTGGAAATCAAACCTAGAACTAGATTTGTATATTAACCAGAATGCCACGAACAAAAGCAACGATTGTATAAAAAAAGTAATTTTTCTCTAAGAAAAAAAGAAATCAAATTTTATCGCACAAAAAGATTTATGACAGCTAAGTATTATAAAACGTCATCTGAACAGTCGTAAGACGAAAATGGGATGTCTGGGGAATTCTCTTATTCATGGAAAATTCATGCGCATAATAATAGCAAGCTCTAAAAATGCTTGAGCAGTCAACTTACTCGAGTGTTACTATAGATTTCCAAGAGATTTAATGCCTTGGAAACGTTTTTGTATTTGGGGAATATATTAAATTTTTAAGATAGTTATTATCTTTATATTCATACATGCGAACATATTTTCAAGCCTGTTTCGGATGAAGTTGGCAGATCCACTTATTACGAACTAGCTTATGCCCGCAACTTCTTGTGCGTAGGATTGTCATACAATATTTTTATAAATTGTAGCATGTGTTATACTGATGTACCTATAAGCTTATATTATTGTAAAGTTTCATTAAAATCCATTCAGTTGTTTTTACGTGAAAGAGTAACAAACTTTCCCGTTTATAATATTATTAGGATTAAAATGGAATAGACTCAAATTCTAGTGATTTGTCATTAATTAATTTAATAAAACAACCTTAGTGATAAAATAGCTATACAGTTTTTTGGATAATATTTCCTATTTCATCTGTATGTATCTATTAGTTAAAGTAGACGGCATGGAATAAAAATTCGGTCAAGTGCGAGTCATTAATGATATAATAAGTTGCTATCTGCAGTTAAAGAGCTCCCGCTAAATAATTTAAATTATGCCTGCGCAAATGGCTGCTTAAAAATTTAAGTTAAAATTTAAGTTTTACTTGATTATGAAGTTTTTAGAATGTAAAGTTAAAGACTGCGAATCTGATGCGTGAATAAATTAATGAAATATGAAATATTCTAATTTGCATGCTTTTAAATATGGTTAAATAGGTTTAAGCTACTATTTTTCTATTTACTTAACACCTGTAATTGTACACCCTATTTATAGCAAATAAAATATTATCTTATCTTATCTCCCATTAATACTGCCGCAAAAAAAAATGTTGTTACACCAGGCACAGTAATCATAATCGGTGAAAAATTTCTAGCTAAATATCTAGCTGTGAAGGATGAACGGACAGACAGCGAAGTCTCAGTAATAGGATCCCTTTGGCACCTTTTGGGCACGGACCCCTAAAAAGGAATAGATTGGGAGGAAATAATTAATTCGCCAGTCAAATATAAAAAAACTTTAAACCCTTAAATCACCTGGCCCCAGTCCCTCGGTTTGTCTATGCCTTTTGTATATTTATCAACTAGCTGAATCCCGCCATTTCGTTTGCGTAGACTGTATGACCTAGAAAAATGCTCATCAAACTTAACAACTTTTGCTAAGACGTCATTTTTAGGGTTACCGTACCCGACGGGTAAAAACGGGACCCTATTACTAAGACTTCGCTGTCTGCCCGTCTGTCCGTCTGTCTGTCACCAGGCTGTATCTCAAGAACCGCGATAGCTAGACAGTTGAAATTTTCACAAATTATGTATTTCTGTTGCTGCTATAACAACAAATACTTAAAACAAAATAAAATAAATATTTAAGGGGGGCTCCCATACAACAATCGCGATTTTTTTTGCCCTTTTTTGCTCGATATCTATAATGGCAACAGGTAGACACTTGAAATATTCACAAACTACTCAGTTGTATTTTTATTTTAATGATAAATAAAAAAATTAAAATAAAATAAATATTTAATGGGGGCTCCCATACAAAAAACTTGATTTATATAGATAATAGTACGGAAACCTTCGTGCGCGAGTCCGACTCGCACTTGGCCGGTTATTATATTTCTTATTGTTCAGCTGGACCATTATGGTTCTGCAACAAATGTTCCATTTCTTTATATGTTGCCCAGGCTTAACAGCTATATAACAAAAATAGTTTCGTTTGAATCCGTGTCCAGTATTTCCAGAGATAAGACTGTCTAGTATTCCAAACAGACACAGACAAAAAGACAAAAATAATGACTTTTTTTTTAATTTTACTGTATTACTAGTCTCCATCGCCCCAAATATATTTTTTGGAAGAATATTTAATTTAATTTTTTTTTTTTTTAATATATATTAATATATACAAATTACACTGATTGAGCTAGCCCCAAAGTAAGTTCGAGACTTGTGTTATGGGATACTAACTCAACGATACTATATTTTATAACAAATACATATATAGATAAACATCCAAGACCCAGGACAATTTGAAAAAGGCCATTTTCCAACTTGCCCTGGCTGGGGATCGAACCCAGGACCTCCGGATTGGCGGTCTAGCGTGTTGACCATTACGCCACGGAGGTCGTCAAAAATTAAATGTAAAACACATTTTTTATACTGTTTTATTATATTTATAAATAAAATGTGCCAAACAAAAGGCCCAAAATACTTTGATATTATGAAAGATCGAAATTATAAATGACAAGTAAAAAAGTGAATACGAAATAATACGAAACGATAATCCAATCCTCATGTTAAAAGACAAAGGACCTCATTAAACAAATGTATGTAAATATTGCATCAAAATAAAGTTAAAGTACGCAAATGAAGGCTGAAATTCGATGTGGGGCGCATCAATACGTCCAATTCGCAAAGCGAATATGAATTTTAATTGAAATTGACTTACCCGGGTGTGATTAAGGAAAAATTTCATTTTTGCAGTTTAATTTTAAAACTCTATCACGGAATTCGACGGACCAGGGAGGTAACTCCGTAGAATAATATGTCAGTTGTACGATAGTGACGTTCTTATTCTATATCAAACCAAATTAGACTTTATCATCATACGTTAGTGCTGAATGTTGCTTGATACTGAAATGCGGATACGCAGTAACGTCCGTCTTGCGTAACTTGGAAGAAGTATACGAGTATTATGTAGGTTTAAGAAAAGTAAACGCCAAAATATTTTATATGTTTTTGAAGTTGTACCTCATTAGATCTATTGACTAGATTCAACGATATGTGCATAATAAAAAGCAACTGGTATATTCTAAGCTTCGTCTTTTCTCCCAGACTAGCATGAAAAACAGAACATCATGCAGACAACAAACGTCACATTGTCAAAGTATAGATTCTGAAATCTTTCGCTCGCTTTACTCACTGTTTCTTTCCCATAAAAATTCATCGATGACGAAACAGTGACGTGTTAAATGAAAATTTAACCTTAATTGAATCAATATTTCGAAGTATGAATAAACCGCATACCGATGCGAGAAATGAATATTGTATCATCGGCAGTTTTAACGGCGGGAAAACCGATTTATTTAACATTTAATTTTGGGCCTACATTTGCGTATAAAAAACCTTAAAATTATGATGCATGGTAGGCTAAACGGGAGGCTTTTGCCCAACAATCGACCACCATAGGCAAGCAAAAAAATGATATCTTGCCATATCGCATCTATATAAATAGTCTAGCTGGTGCCCGTGACTTCGTCTGCGCAGGATTATCATCACACAATATCTTTATAAATTGTGGCCCATGTGTTATTCTGATGTATGAGCTATATTATTGTAAAGTTTCATTAAAATCCGTTCAGTTGTTTGTACGTGAAAGAGTAACAAATGTCCACCCATACTTACAAACTTTTGCATATTTTATAATATTAGTAGAATTATAAACGATACATATTTGGATTATTACCTAAAACAAATGAACCAACCCTTTCCGATCCCATTATGTAAGTAGATATTAAATATATTCGTATTCTTTTCCAAATCCTATGTATAAACAAGAGTATTTGTACATAAACTTAAGATAATATGAAAGCTGAATTAAGTACTTATAAGATACCAGTAAGTATTAGAAATATAACCGGAGGGCATGTATGAAACGAATAGAGTAATGCGATGAGTAGATAGATAGATAGATGATAGATAAATGATTTATTTGCTCTCTGTAACACACAATATACATAATTATTATAAGGTAAGGTAATTACAATTTTTTAAACTTACAGCTAAGCATGCAGTTGTGTGGCACAGTGCACAAAAGGGCTACAGCTCAGCTAAACGCTACCCCCTAGGAGTAACAGCTGATTTTCAGCTGGCGCCCTTGAGAATGCGCGAACAAGATTCCAATTACAAACAATAAATTTACAATTCTAACGCATTATAAAAAATTTACATACAAAAAATATTAGTTATAATAGTACTGGCCAGAAACACAATAAGTTGATTAGAATTAACCTCAAATATATATTCAATTAAATTATATATTTCAATTAAATTAAATTAAGACAGAATTGGGATCAACATTACACACTCATTAATTTAGAAGAAAAAAAAAATATTACATTTGATATAACTGCATTAAACACTAAAATACAAACACAAACAGGCATAGCCAATGAAAAGCTAGGTATGAAGGGCATAAATTCTACGGATGTGGCAGGCAAAGCGTTTGGACATATCTTTTTTTTGCATATCCAAAAGGTGTTATTTATACAATCTTTTTAAAGTAAATTTTGATGTGACGTTTCTAATTGGTGGAGGAATGTTATTCCAACACTTTGCCGCCGCATATCTGAAACTACCCCTGAATGCCACTGTCTTGTGTCGTTGTAATGAAAGCACGGGACGCGTAGACCTCGCATGATGTTGTGACAAGAAAAGTAATTTTTCATATAAATACTCTGGCTTTTGAAATTTTATTATGTCAAACAACAGGCTAGCGAAGTGTAGCTGCCTACGTGATTCCATTGAGAGTAAAGAGGCCTTATTTAAAAATGGCGTAATGTGACTTCGGGGAGGGATGTTAAAGCAGAAACGAAGACATGCGTTCTGCACTCTTTGCACCAAAAGCTTAGATCTACATAGAAGTCGTGGCCCGTAAACTAGATCTCCATAATTAAGCTTAGACAATATCTGAGCCTCACAAATAATGAGACGTGACTCTACAGATAGATAGTTGCGAATTTTGTATAGGAGGCTCAAACGATAAAAGCAACTTTTTACTAAACTAGACAGAGTATACCTATAGATAAAGCGAAAAAGAATAGAATAGTTAGACGGTCAGAGGTGCTGTTTTCAAACGCGGAGTCACTAAACTAATGTTTTTTTGTATGGAAAAAACCATTCGTTTAGGTGACTCCGCGTTTCAAAAATAGCACTTCTGGATCGTAGTAGTCCATAGTTTATGCCACAGATGTTTGCCCCTTCGTCGGAAACAGGCTTGATAATATGTATGTATGATATATTCAATTATACATTGTACGTACAATACACGTTTCGCCGATAACTCAAGTCTCTTTGATCCCAATTTCATGAAATTTGGAAGTAAGCCAAATCGGTCAAGAGTTCAAGAGATTGCTGAGATACCAAAGTGAAAGGGGTCGTTTAGTTGGCATTTGGGGTGAACTATTAGTATGTGAACTTATACCGGTTTAATATATAACACGTAATGACTTATTTCTAGGTTTAAACCATTATCCACCTGAAACAAGTTGAAATCTAATATATGTACTCCAAGTCCTCCGTGGATGTCGTACAAGGCGACTTAGGAAATACAAGCTAAACAAAGCTTATAAACATCAATGAGACCTCTCCAACCCGTCTGGCCAGCGAGGAGAGTGTAGGCCAAAGTCCTCTATTTGCACTGGCCAAGTATAGCTCTGGTTGTACAGAGAGGGTCGTGCTTCTGCAGTGGAGACAAAAACACCTGATGATGATGAAAATGACACTTGTTGTGAAAATGACAATGATCTTATCCGTCAATATAAACTTAGGTTTAGGTTAAAGTTAGGTTAATATTCGCCCCGATCAAGTTCTCTCTTTCAAATTTTTCACTTGTCAAAACAAGTGAAAAACGCGTAATTTTTTTTTTTTCTAAACTTCACTAAGCGTCAAAACAAACATTAATTTCTATGGGATTTGAATTTAATATAAACTAATGAGGTCATAATTAAAATTGATAGAGTCTAAAATAGTCCACGTAAATATTTCATCATTAGGCGTCCACTGTTAAATCAAAGTCTGGTTGAAGTGCGGTCTCCAAAAATACTTATCGAGAATGCATAATTGGACTTGTCTGGGTCAAAAATAAATTAATTGGTACTGTTATGAGAATAAAATGTAACAAAAGTAAAATAGCGCTTATTTTACTCCAAGAAACTATGACCTCATTAGTACATCAGTTGTTCTGCAATATAAATCTAAAATCACGTTGAAAATGGATATGTTCATGACAACCGACATAATTTTGTTACATTTTATTCTCATAACAGTACCAATTAATTTATTTTTGACCCAGACAAGTCCAATTATGCATTCTCGATAAGTATTTTTGGAGACCGCACTTCAACCAGACTTTGATTTAACAGTGGACGCCTAATGATGAAATATTTACGTGGACTATTTTAGACTCGATCAATTTTAATCTGATGACGTTACCATTGGTCGAATGATATTATTGGATGGATGTCGAGTGATTGAAATAAATTACCTTTGTTATTTATTAGTGAGTTAATTTTAATTTCAATAGGTAAGGACTTAGAATATTGATATTTGCTTACTGGATTGACTGATACAACGATTGGTAGTGTTTGTTATATTTTCACGAGTATCTAAAGCTTTAATGTGTACCTAGTTGTATAAATTTTAAAGGGTTTTGCTTTAAATTTTGCATGCTTCTGAAATATACTGGATTAATATGAAGTTTCATATGGGACTATAGCGGGGTCGTAGTGACGAAGGACTCTTCATACAAACAACGAGCCACTATTAATATTGTATATTTAGTAACAATGTTATATACATAAAACACAAGTAATATTTTCCAGCACAATGCGCGAGATGTTATTTATAATAATTATTTATGTAGTTGTGATTCGCAAGCTTCGTAGGCAGCCGCAGAGAAGATCAAGAAGTCTGTCGTAGAACGTCACTTTGTTTCTTCTTGTCACCGGGCGAAACTTCTTGTAGGTGGCCAGTGATTTCATAGAGAGCGGCTAGGCGCGCAAGAAGGTAAGTGTTTATGTCTGACTGTTGTGTTTATTTTGTATGTGTAGTGGGATGTGTGATATACTAAATATATATGTAGGTATAGTAATATAGTAATTATATATAAATAATTTTATGATTATGTGGACACGCCACATCACTCCCCCCCTGAGGCCGTCCTAGGACGGTCGATAGTGGGCCGGAGGCTTAACAATTCTTCCGGACCGTGTCCGGTGATAGTTACTTTCAGTGTCTTTCTCATTCTTTTCTTTTTCAGGTATATTCTCTTCTTTGTTTTCATTATTCTGTTCAGGTATACTGTGCGAAAGATCTGGGCTATTGTTGACAAAGTAAGCTGGTTTTATTCTGTCGATGGATACTGTTTGCTCTTTGCCTTTTATTAATAATTTGTAAACTTTGTCTTTTCTTTCCAGAATCAGGTATGGTCCTGAATATGCTGGTTGGAGAGGAGGTTTCACGCTATCGTCTCTAAGGTAAACGTGTGTTGCACTTTTCAAATCTTTTAAAATGAAGATATTTTTGTTGCAGTGACGTGATGCTGGTACTGGGCGGATATTTTCTATTATCAAGCGAAGTCGCGCGATGAAGTCGGTCACGTCAGTTGTTGTGACCGTGTTAGGGTTGAAGAATTCTCCAGGTAGCCTCAGTGTTTCTCCGTAAAGAAGTTCAGCGGGTGATGCTTGTAGGTCTTCTTTGATAGCGCTCCTGATGCCGAGCAGTACCAAGGGAAGAGATTCTGTCCAGCTAGCAGTGTTGTGGCATGTTATTGCTGCTTTTAACTGCCGGTGCATTCGCTCGACCATGCCATTACAAGCGGGGTGGTATGCAGTGGTCCTTTTGTGGTTGAATCCGGTTATATCTGACAGATATTTGAACAAAGCGGATTCAAACTGCCTTCCGCGGTCTGTAACGATCTCTGTTGGGCATCCAAAGCGGGAAATCCATCCTTGAAGCAGTGCTTTTCCAACAGTTTCTGCTGTAATATCGGCTATGGGGTAGGCTTCAGGCCATCTCGTAAATCTGTCCACAGCTGTCAAGCAGTATCGAAAACCATCTGATATGGGAAGGGGTCCAATGAGATCAATATGAACATTTTGAAATCTGGCTTTAGGAAGATTGAATGTACTTAGAGGTGAAGAAGTATGCCGGGTGACTTTTGATGATTGACACGCGTGACATGCTTTTGACCATTCTCTGCAATCTTTTCTAATTCCAGGCCATACGAAACGTTGGGCGACCAAATTTGCAGAACTTTTAGCGCCAAGATGACTAAACGAGTGAAGGTTCTCGAAAACTTGTCTTCGGAAGTGTTGAGTAACGAAGGGTCTTTCGTTTCCGGTGCTAATGTCACAATAAATGGGCATGTTAGCTCCGTCCAAATTAATTTTCCTGAGTCGAAGCGCTGTAGATGAGTCTTTGAGAAGGTTCTGCAGTTCGGTGTCTGACGACTGAGATTTCGCTAAAGCCGTCAGGTCTATGGGTTGCGTAATTTCCGTTATTCTAGAGAGAGTATCAGCTACCACGTTATCTTTTCCAGATATATGTTGGATATCCGTAGTGAATTGGGCGATATAATCCAAATGCCTAAATTGTCGTGGTGAGCAGTTTTCTTTCTGGGACTTGAATGCGAAACAGATAGGTTTATGATCAGTATAGCGGGGTCGTAGTGACGAAGGACAACAATACAAACAACGAGCCACTATTAATATTGTATATTTAGTAACAATGTTATATACATAAAACACAAGTAATATTTTCCAGCACAATGCGCGAGATGTTATTTATAATAATTATTTATGTAGTTGTGATTCGCAAGCTTCGTAGGCAGCCGCAGAGAAGATCAAGAAGTCTGTCGTAGAACGTCACTTTGTTTCTTCTTGTCACCGGGCGAAACTTCTTGTAGGTGGCCAGTGATTTCATAGAGAGCGGCTAGGCGCGCAAGAAGGTAAGTGTTTATGTCTGACTGTTGTGTTTATTTTGTATGTGTAGTGGGATGTGTGATATACTAAATATATATGTAGGTATAGTAATATAGTAATTATATATAAATAATTTTATGATTATGTGGACACGCCACAGGACCATTAATGGGATTTAAAAATCTTTCCATACAAACGGATTTAGCCGACCGTCCCGTAAAAATACGGGTTGCTCATATAGAAAGTCAACTACTGGCCAACATGTTTCTCAAGATTAATGTGACGTGGAACGCGCGCACGATATCCCCTCGAGCCCCTCTCAAAACTTGCCAGTAGCTGGGCACGTGAGTAACCCTTATTATCGCATATCAATTTATAATTTGAAGCGATCAAAGGATACTCGTAGTCGTTCACATTGACTGCAATTACCTAGGTATGACTAGAATATCTTCCTCCATCTCCCTATTGAACCTGTCGCTTTGAGGCTGATAATATAATTAGACGTCTATTCTACACGTCAAATTGTGCGGGGACAATTTGACGTATTCACAGGGAATTCAAACTCGGAGGAATTTAGCAATACAAAGAGGTTGTCACCTATACAACGTAGATGGGACATACCCGTAATAAATCGAATTACGGGCTATACTAGTATACTTTAATATAATAAAATTAAAATATCAATAAAGAAACCAAAAAAGTCGACATTCCCGTACAAATTGCCCGGGCGGCTGCGCACTTTTGTATGGAAATGCCGATTTTTTATGTGTTTTGGCTGTTATTTCATTGTACTTTAGTGAAGTAGGCCCGTGGTTCGATTTATTACATGTATGACCCTTCCACGTCGTATAAATAAATGTACCTTCAAAAATTCAGTCACGATGTTCCCTAGAGAACAACGCATGTGGTTCAAAAAGGCCGTGAAAAGTTTTATTCAGGGTCAACGAGTCGTGTGTCACCCCTGGTTGTGTAGGGGTAATTACGTTGGATAACGATCCTAACAAAGTAAAAACTGATATTATGTAGATAGACAAAAATATATCAGCCATTTTTTTGTTGTTGATTAAAACTAACGTGAGAGTAGAGACATAGACGCAGATTGCCGTATGGTTTGCGGCAGAGTAGAATACGGCCACTCCAAGTCCTCCCGTGGATGTCGTAGAAGGCGACTTAGTAAATACAAGCTAAACAAAGCTTATAAACATCAATGAAACCTCTCCAACCCGTCCGGCCAGCTAAGAGAATGTAGGCCAAGTCCTCTTACTGCTCTGGCCAAGTATGGCTCTGGTAGTATAGAGAGTCGTGCTCCTGCGGTGGAGACAAAAGACTTGATGATGATGATGATGACGATGAGACACAGACATTAAAGAGACTGTGTCGCGAGACGTTTTCGTATACGGGCGTCCTCTTGTCACATTCGCCCTGATGAAGACCTCCAGATGAGGTCGAAATATGTCGGCCAGTAGCTGATTATCTCCGTGAGTTACCCGTTAACTCATGCTGAATACATATCTGATTATATATATATCAGCCTTCTTTGATTTGAAAGTTGATGGTATTTTGGTGTCCAACACTTCCAAAATCATCACCAATGTAGAATTTTCTTAACTTTTTATGAAAACGTGGTTAATGGCTACCGGAAAATGCTATTTTAGTAGTTTCCAATATTGAATAAAGTAGTGATGTCATTAAATTGTGCTACAGTCACCGTTAATGGAATTAGTGTGTCTATTTCAACGTTAATTTGGTGAATTGTCAGCGGAATTAGAAATTTAGGTACTCTATTTGAATATAGCCCAGCCTGAATTTTCTATGTGGACATTGGTATTTATTATTCACAGTAACTAAGTTCTGTGGACATGATAGTAGGAAAAGAAGATAGTATTGATAGGTAACCAATTTGATAATTTTAATGCCGCATTTACACATTCGTGCGAATCGCGAGGCGAATGACGAGGCGAATAACGAACACGCATATGTTGAGAGTGAGTTCGCTATTCGCCTTACGGTTCGATTCGCGATTCGCGTCTTCGTACTGCGTTTACACATTCGTGCGAATCGCGAGGCGAATAACGAACACGAATGTGTAATGTGTAAATGCGGTATAAGGATTTCGCTTTAATTCCTTGTTAGGTATTTCGAAAGAAAAAATGAAACATCTTTTAGGATCGCCTTGTTGTTTGTTGTCTGTTTTTTATTTTGTAAAATGACTTTAAGTAATGACTAAAAACGATTAGGTGTAATATTTATTTAATAAACATAATATGAATTATGTATGCTATGCAGGTATGAATGACCAATGGAAACTTTTAATTATTTCGTTAAAAACTTAATGTGGTTAAGGAGTAGATAAGACCAAAATTATTTTAATGTTCAAAAAGGATCCATATCGGTTAATATCACGAGTTATATAGGTTGTAAGTTCACATTTCCGGACGAACTGCAAAAGTTATGTTTTGACGGCAACACCAGTGAGTTGACTTTAAGTCCGACTGTTATTTGTAATAAAATTAAATGAATAAATAAAACTACTAACAAAACCTACAGCAAAACAGAAAAGGTAGGTAGGCAATTACATCATAGGTGGGTTCATGAAAATATGTGTATAAAAACGTACCTACAGAGAAATAATTATAAATAAATGGTTGACTGGGAGAAAATGCTTTAAGCATTAAGTCCGCCACTTGTTAAAAGTAGATTTGTACTTTGGAACAATAAAGTTTGATAAAATAAATTAATAAATAGGTACCGTTAATCACCCATCAGTAGTTACAGCGTTTATCCAAATGCACTTCTCATGCATAATGCGTTTAGTGCACACGCTGTTTGCCAAGTCGATTAGTTTGTGTGTACTGCCATACTAAACCATGCAAAATAGAGTTACAGATGGATACTCTAACGATAGCTAGGCGTTATGCTCTTCGAAAATACAATTCTTATAAAAAATAAAAATAAAATAAAATATCTTTATTTCGGACCTTTTTTGTCCATAGAAGAATTATACATTAGTCCTCTCCTCTCCCACATTCCCCAATTACATGTATTTTTCCTAATAATATCGTCAAAACATTTTAAATAATTTATAAACTTACAAGTCTTTCTTACTTTTCAATTCTCACATTCGAGGGCCCATGGGTTTTAATCCAATGCGCCCACACCGGACCTTCAATCTTATTAGCAAAATTCTCATAATGCTATTAGGGCTGCATCGGATCCTGCGCATCAGAGATGCAGACCTTTTGCGTAAAATTGCATGAAAATCGTTAACTCCTGCATCCGCGAACATCCCTGATGCGCTGCAAAACCGAGGCAGCCGCAACAGCATCCTAAAAGCATCATTGTATTGAACTCTCAGGGTGCTGGCAGCTCGTGCGGTACAGTTAACCCACAAGCTGCAGGTATAGAAAGTTTGACAATATGCCTGAAATAAAGTTACCTTCACATCCGCCGTGCATCTCGCAAACCTGCGAGCTACCATGTTACAGCGAACTGCCAGCGCCCTGCGTTCCCTTTCTACATCTAGGTCATCATTCATGTTCTCTGTGACTATATGTCCCAAATATTTAAAGTGTGTAACGCGCTTCAGGGGGACTCCTCCTAGGGTCGCTACAATCTTCGGGCAAGGTGCAAGTTTTCGTCCAACGCGAAATACCATTACTTCACTTTTTTTAGAATTGTAAATGAGCCCATAGGACTTTGCATATGACTCGCACACAGCAATCAACTCCCTCAACGCGCTGACAGATGGGGCTAGCAGCACCATATCGTCCGCATAACTGATATTATTGATGATTTTACCATCAAGAGAGCATCCTATTCCGGTACTACATAGTTCCTTAATCAGCCCGTTTATATACAAGTTAAAGAGGATAGGTGATGTCAGACCCCCCTGTCTCACGCCACACTCCATATTATACTCATCTGATAATGCCTCCGACCATCTCACTTGATTAGTCTGATGCATATACCAGTAATCAAAAATATTAATAACCTCACCAGGCAGGCTTGTCTCACGGAGCATAGCCACCAGCTTATTATAAACTACAAGGTCATAGGCCGTTGAAAGATCCAGAAAGGCAGCATAAACAGGGGTCTTACGATCTGTATAATAGCGAACTGTGTACTTCAGAGCTAAAATCGCATTTTCTGTTGATAAACCTGACTTAAACCCAAATTGAGCATCATTCAGTTTAACATGTTTGCAAAGATAACTCTCAAGCACACCGTCCAACACCTTCGCGGCTATAGTGGCCAAAGATATGGGCCTGTAGTTACGAATATCACTGACATCTCCCGTCTTATTTTTAACTATGGGCACTACCACTGTTTTCATAAGTTGCACCGGTAGATATGAATGTCTAATACAAAAAGTGTAAAACATACTGAGAACTCGTGGCATATGTACACCGGCATGCAGCAGATGCTCGATGCTCAGACCGTCGTGCCCTGGCGACTTTCCTCTTGTCATATTGGTTATTATCTTCGATACTTCCTTAGCTGTCACAACCACAGGTGCCTCGGGCTCGACACTCTCAGCCTCGAACATCTGCTGCTCTTCCCGGAGGGGTGATTGAACCCTGAAATGATTTTTAAACATGTTAGCAATTTGAGTTGGCTCAGCAATACCTTGAATGCTCACAGGAAAACCCTGTCGATGATTGAGTTTGTTAGTTTCCTTCCAGAACTTACTGAAATTTTTGGACTTATGATGATCTGCTAATATGTCCATTTTTATCTGGTCTTGATTATTTCGACAGTACTTTAGTTTTGACTTGAATATTTTCCTGCTCTCCCTCATTGCCTCATAAAAAACACCCGTTGATGGTTTCCCATACTGTACCCACTCCTCAAATTTTAGCCGAGCCTCCCTATGAGCATCTTTAACATACCTATTCCACCCTGCTATATAGCCACCTTTCCTTCTCCCTCTTATTACATAAGTATCTACAGCTGCCTCAGTCAGCACACCAATAATGTCATTATACATTTTATTAATAATTTCTCTGTGCTGCATATTATAACATATCTTGTCACAGCAAGACGCAAGCTCCTGAGGAAAATCAATAAGTTTTAAATTTTCATTACACTTTTTTGTATACCTGTCTATTTGTTTCTTATTCCTTTCCCCCCAAATCACTTTATTACATACTTTACTTACTATACTCTTAATAGGTTTCATCATTGCTAAATTACATTGCATTTCTAGAGGAAAGTGGTCTGACCAATACACATTGTAATGAACTTTTACATTCGTTACCATAGCCCTAACCCCTTCTGTCACCAGACAATGGTCCAACCATCTCTTACTTCCGTTACTATCACTGACAAATGTGTATGTGTCAGACCCCTCCCCCAGCCACTCAATATCAGCACACACAAGGTTTTGATCGGTACTGAATTGTTTCAACTCTTTGCCAAACAGGGTCCCTGGATGTGCATTAAAGTCACCCATAATAACAGCTGCCTCTACACTATGACTATTTTTTATTATTTTATTATTTATTATTTATTATTTTATTATTATTTATATTTATATATTATATTATTATTATTATATTATTATATATTATTATTATTATTTATATTTATATTTATATATTATTATTATTATTATTATTTATATTATTTATATTATTTATTATTATTTATTATTATTTTATTATTTTATTATTTTTTTTGATGCCGGTTGTATGAGTTGTTCATACTCAGGTTTTGGAGGTCTTCTTTGGTTACATATGTTTCTTGTATCTTTCCGACTTGGTTTTGCAATTTAATTATGTCGTTGAGCAGCCTTGAACAGTCTATATGGTCAAACGAGGTTGCAGGAAGAACGTGCAGATCCTTTGCGGCAAATATAGGCAGCTCCTCCGGATCCGTGCTTTGAAATACTGCAATTATGTCCTCCACATCCTTCCGTATCTTTTCAACTTTACCTCCTCTCCTTTTCACCAACTTCTTAGCCGCCGTCGGGGCCGACTCAAACAACAAAATCTTCGCTTTGTCTACGTCCTCCGGTTTAAAACCCGACGAACACAGCCTGATAACACTTTCCACGTCCATCATTTTAAGCCTGTTATGTATATAGGCTAGCACCTCGCAAATGACGATGTTACAAGACGCGCACTTCACTCTCGTTGACACCGCCATTCTAAATTACAAATCACACAGTGCAGCGGGCGCATACGCGACCCACGACCGATCATCGCCGAGCGAACGAGAAGACTGATCGTGTGCATAGCGTGACTAGCGTATTAATCATTACGCAAAATAAGACGACTAGAATGATGATGACAAAAATAATTTGACTACAAAGAGAGTGAATAAGTGTAAAAATAATTTGATGAGAGGAAAATTTAAGAACGTTTTTTTCTTTAACTATTTGCACTTTATTGTATATGTGTACAATTATTGTAATTAATACAACAGGCAGACTTATAATGCTAAAAACAGTCAAACTTTGTGGCCAGATTTCGTGTAGAGTGTGATACATAAAAAACGCAACCTACGGTTTGACCCCCTCCAAATCAGAACTCAGACTAACTTTGCTACTAAGTTTAAACCATTATCCGACCAAATTAACTTGATATTTTCAAATGAGACAATGTCATATTGCTAGATGTCAACTTGATTTAGTCGAGTAACGGTTTAACTTTAAACCTAGTAACAAAGTTAGTCTGCGTTATTATAAATTGGAAATAGTTCATTCTAAAACTTCAAGTCTGTTCAATGTTGTGTGCTATTCTCCACCACTTCTTGTTATAATTGACACTTCTACAGCTCTCGTCAATTTGTAACCATTACCATATTTACTAAACTGAAACAACGTCGTCTGGAACACATTATGACCAATAATTGATGTTCAATGAACCATCACAGTGCTATTAATTGGTGTGGTAATTATGCCTTTATGTCTTTATGCATAACATACATAATGACAGTTTAGGACTAAAGGCAATGAGGCTTTTAAAGTAAATGGCCAGTGTATTTAGCTAGATGGATAAATAGTCTAAGCGCGGAAAGGTTTTTTTTGTGACGTCTGAGTTAGAATTACACGGGCCATGCCTTTTTCCCGTTGCTTTTTGAATATATGCACATACGGTAAGCTTCAAAAATGGAGTCTCAATTTTTTATACAATTTGAGATATTATGACTCCATTTTTGAAGCCTGATCGTACATGCCGTCATACTATAAAACGCAGTCTTCTTCTTCTCGCGTGTGTTAGTGACTAACACTAGTGCGGTCTAACGTTTGCATTTGGTTTAAACCATTATCCGCCTTAAATGAGTTATTTATTTCGTTTATCACTATCCACCTTCGTCACTGTTAACTGCATTTAAGTTAATAGGTAATTGACATTGAGGTTAAGTTTAGTACAGAAGTCAACTCTAGGTCTAAGTGTAGCTTTCATTGGGAGATTAAAGTAATCAGCTTTAGCATAAACATCTATCAAATATTTTACATATATTTACACTATAATGTATTTATACCTTATTATGCATTCAAATATATATGTACTTATGTAACTACCCTAAAGTAAGTAGACATAGGCAGTTGTGATATTTATGGATTTAATAACGTCATTCCGTTTTCGGTCCCTGTGATTTAACGGTTTCATCCCAACCCTTTGGATTAGGTGTTATTTAAACACCCCAAAGCTATCTAATTGTATGGAAGGAGGACTGCACATATGTTGTCTTCACGAGTACCTACCGCACTGTCACAAAGTAAAAGTACCTATTTTGCTTTTTTCCAAAATTAAGCCCCTTATTGTAGATGTTATACCAGACGTAGTGATATAACCATTCTTTAGGAGACCTGGAAACGATATAATAAGGTATTAAACTATAATTAATAAATCTTAGTTGATTAACTCACGTAATTTACCTAGTCGGAAAAGGCCGTTCAGTCAACCGTTAAAATTTAGTAATTATGTGCCTATCTCACGTGAGTTTTATTACAATAATATTAATCTAGTTTTTGCAATGGACTATCCACGTAGGTTTATGGTGTGTGACTTTAAAACTAGCACATTTTGTTAGCTTCCTGATTTTTTTTTGATTTACGAAATTGTCCCAATTTTTAAATTTAGCATTATGATGATTTTAATTTTAAAAACTTTGTAATATCACTGATAATAAATAGTCCTTCAATGCTGGTCTACTCTGTCTATTGCAGTTAGTCCATCAAATTTACGGGCTTTAGACGGGTGAAGAGAATTCGTCTTTCGTCATTTTATATATTACACAAAACTTTATGAGTGACCATGACCAACTAACCATTCTGTAACCAAAAATTTCTACACTGCATTAAAAGAAATCTGTATATTAATAGTCTTATCAGAAATGAAACGCCTGTCAATTTTCCATGAGCAAAAGTTCCAACAAAACGCAACACAAAAAGCAAAGGAGGATTTTCAGCCACGAATCGGTGTTGCATTTTAAAACGAGCTAAAAATTCGATTTATTCACCAAACACACTGATTGCAATCGAATTTTTCGTAAATCCGCATTTCGGAAAGTGAACATCGTTGTTGTCAAGGATTGCATACTTTATTAGATCAAGGCTGGGATGCCAATAATTACTAAAATTTTTAATAAAAATAAAAAAACTACTGCATATTCTTTTGGAGATTCTTTCTTCCATATCTCCAAAGTTTTTTATCATATCTTTACTAAATTAATTTTTGACCAATTTGGTACTAAAAGAAGACTTTCAAATAAAAAAGATTTATCAAAATCGGTTCACAAGTGGCGAAGATATCGTTTAACATACACACAATTAAAAAAAACGTTTACGCTCTTTTTTTGAAGTCGGTCAAAAAGTTTTGGCGTACTTACACGAAAATGTTATTGGCATAGCATATTTACTCTTATATTAATTTTGTGACCTAGACTTTCCATCTTATTTATTTATTAAAATCTTTATTGACCACAACGGTACAAAAGGTGAACTTAATGCTAATGCATTCTCTACCATTCAACCTGTAGGAAAACAGTTTTTTTTAACTAATAGCGATAGGTGCTTAAACATGGACTTAAAATACACTATATGTATACTGAAGTAATACAAATACAAGTTACTATCTATGTATACATACATACAAATTCATACATTAGACAAATGTTTTAATATAGACAGCAGCGATGACCTTTTACCATCAGGAGGCTCGCTTGCTCGTTTGCCGACTTATAACATAAAAAAAAAAATATAATGACTAGTTTACATCTTCTCGCCCACCATTTCCCAAAATGCTCTGTCTGTCAAACTAAGGTAAAGACATGATAGTGTTAGGTATTCAGATTTACTTGGTTTGAGAATGCATTATTTTAAGATCCCATTTTGCCCACCTAGGATCTAATAATATGCTAAGTCACTCCTTTAAAAAAGTGTCGTGTGCCGACCTTACATTTACTTTCTGTATACCTACTTAACGAATAAGTTAATATTTTAACCACAATTAATATTCACAGGTTAACTTTTAGTGAAAAAGTTTTAAACTTTGTTGAACTCCCTGTATTTTTACCCCGAAAGTATCTCAATCGACCGCTATGTGCCAATTTCAGTCAATCCGGGTGGGAGTTAAAAGTTCTTACATAGGTGTTCAGTCGACCGTTCCAGAGTTCAGTCGGGGTGCTATTCTCTTCTATTTCGTTACTTAAACGTTTGTCTGTCATTTGTATGTAACGTGCTTTAGTTTTACTTGTATGAATGCAGGTACTTACATCTATATGCGCATTGTAGTTATGATGGGTACATAACATACGCCTCCGTGGTGTAGTGGTTAGAGCGTTTGGCTCATACCCGGAGGTGGCGGGTTCGATTCCCAGCGGGGGCAACGACTTTGTGTTGTTGTCCTAGTTTGGTTAAGACATTGCAGGCTGATCACCTGATTGTCTCATAAGTAAGATGATCCGTGCTTCGGAGGGCACGTTAAGCCGTCGGTCCCGGTCACTGTCTTTGACATTGGTCGTTACCTAAAACCATGTCAGAGGCCTTTAAGGCGGTTTAAAAACTTTGACACTAGTGTTAGTCACTAACACACACGATAAGAGAGAGAACATACGCCTCATCAGAAATAGTCCGTTTTCCATCAGTCAATTTCCTTATTCAACTACACAGATGGTACAGTGCATATTCTTTTCGCACCTGTGTATTCGCTTTATTTCAGTTTTCTACAAGTCAAATTAAATACTCTTTATAACCGTCGAAACAAACATTGTCTATTTTGTATGAAATATACACTAATGACTTCATAGTTTCTTGGAGTCAGATAGAGAACTTAATATTAGTTTTTCTGGTATATTCATCTAAAATCACGTCATGGAGAGTGGTTATGATCATGACATGTGACCTTATTTTGTGACGCTTTATTTTCATAACAATCTACCAAAAGGAAAGTACCCAGTTGTATAGACTATTCTCACTAAACTCAAAACAGTATAGCTATTATAGCTAACGTAAACCGACTCGTAACGTATGTTTTTATTCTATGTATGTACCGATTATGTTACGTAAATGTTTGCAAACTGTAAACCGATTTTAATGATTCTCACTATCTTGCTGGTCCCATATTAATTTGGTGAAGATATGACGAAGATCTTTGGTTATTTTTGGAAAGTCCATAGCTTCTATGTTGACTACGGTTTTTTGTTTAAAACGAGACTAGTTGCCAGAATAAGTCCTGTGAACGTTCGATGTGCATTGAGCAGAATCTCGAATAAAGTTCTGGCGTCCCAACAGCTGTTTGTGCAAACCTAGCCGAGTAACGCAGTCTTTGAATATACCTTAATTCTATTTCACCTACCTAACCTATATCGTCCACTGCTGGGCAAAGATGTACAAAAGACTTGTTTCTTTAAAAATGCGCTAGAGGTCCAACTTAATAAAATCCAAATCAAGACTACCACGTATATTGTCAAAGCCAAAAAATTACAAACTCACATTTCTGTCTTATATAAAAACACAAAACAAACCATAGCGAGTTTTAGGATTGGTACAACGCCATCTATTGATGATATATTAAATCATAAAGATCTCATTCTATTACTGAATAAAAAATATCATTTTAAAACATGAAAGGGACATACCCGTAATAAATCGAATCACTATACTAGATCACTATAGTATAATGATAGAAAATAATGGTCAAAATAAAAAAAATGACATTTCCATACAGATTGCCCGGGCGGCTGCACACATTTGTATCTTCATCATCATCAGATCTTGTCTCCACTGCAGGAGCACGACCCTCTCTGTACTACTACTAGAGCCATACTTAGATTGAGCAGCCAGAGGACTTTAGCGGCGCCACATTTGTATAAAAAAGCCGAATTTTTTTGAATGTTATTTTATTACCATTATAGGTACTTCATAACGTAATACATTGAACCACAGGCTTTACATCTTGTATAGCCTGTGGTTCAATGTATTACGGGTGTGTCTCTTCCACGTTGCCACGTTGTATAATGTATATTGTATATGCCTATTCCAGCTAAATGTATGTTTTTGTATTATATGGCATTAAATATGCTAATAAATGAAATAACTAATAATGGCATTTAATAACTGCCTCCGTGGTGTAGTGGTTAGAGCGTTCAGCTCATACCCGGAGGTCGCGGGTTCGATTCCCGGCGGGGGCAACGACTTTGTATTGTTGTCCTAGTTTGGTTAGGACATTGTAGGCTGATCACCTGTTTGTCTGATAAGTAAGATGATCCGTGCTTCGGAGGGCACGTTAAGCCGTCGGTCCCGGTCACTGTCTTTGACATTGGTCGTTACCTAAAACCATGTCAGAGGCCTTTAAGGCGGTTTAAAAACTCTGACACTAGTGTTAGTCACTAACACACACGATAAGAAGAAGAATATGCTAATCAGTCATGGCTCCGTATGTCCTTAGCAATAGCAACATCGATGTATAACGGTTGTTAGGACCTTGAGAAAGGGTATGTTCTTTCCAAGTTATAGATTGACCTTACTGGTTTGGCCGAAAATCATAAACATCAATTGCGTCTTGCACAAAACACATACAACACAATTTTAGCCATACGTTCAAAAGTTAGAGGAGATACCTATGTTTCAAACTCAGCAAGTAAACTCGCTTTTCAAGCACTATCTCAGGAAGTTAATATTTAATGAAGTTGTGTAATCCAGGTGGCTACTTCCTTATTTACAACGATTTTGATTCGCCATATTGAAAATATATCTGGCTGCTTTGGTCAAGTATGACTCTGGTAGTACAGAGAGGTTCGATCTCCTGCAGTGGAGATTAAAAAGACCTGATGACGATGATGATGATGAAATCTGAAAAAAAATGTGATCCATTCCACTCAATGCTTAATAATAAATATTACTGTGATAATCTTAAGTACGTACCTAGTACCTACTACATGTTCCAATTTCAATATTTCATCAGATGCCTTATTTAGAAAATCTCTTCCGTCTAACTATTCCGAAGCTGCGATGCAATGAAATAAGCTAATACTCATAGACATAAGTATCTTACCGTATTTAAATAAAAGTAACTGTTATGTAAAACAGCTGGTGGACGAGGGAGGAAAGTGGAAGAAAATTCATAGGTACTCCACCGACAAGAGCATACATAGCTCTTAATTAATATAAATATAACTGTTATGTCAATTTGATTTGGGCTTAACTTTTACGTACGTAATCGTTAACGCTTTAAGGCCATTATTTTGTCAATATTGTCGAATATATTTAAATAATACCATGACTAATAGTTACAACAATCAATGAAATGAACACATTGTTATGTTGTTTTATCTAAACCTAAATTATTAATAATATTATTAAAACTAGCGTGAGAATCGTAAGATGCTATAACTAAATATTTTAAACACGGTTTACTCTAAGTAGGAAAAGGCCGACTAGTTTCGATCGGTTTCGGTCCTTGTAACACTCGCCCTGAGGATGATCGTCTAAACCGATCGAAACTAGTCAGCCTTCTCCAACTACACAACGAGAGTAAAACGGCGTCGTAATTAATTGTTTAATCATATTACTTTTATCTTTTATACATATAATAAAACAGTAAATAAATGTGTCTGTACATTGAATATATTTCCAAAAAAATATTTGGGGCGATACATAGTTATAGAGTAAGAATTTAAAAAAAAAACGACGGGTTGCACTCTGGGAGTGCCGGCAGAAGTGAAAACTTGAATATTAACGTTGTGCATTTTTGATATTTTGGAATGGTTAGGGAATAATTTTGCACGAATTGCTTTAATTATCAGTATGAAATATTTCAAATCTTTTCTGAACCACAGTCTGTCACAAATGTCACAAGCATGACACATTACACACACGAACGTAACGTAACATAAACACACACGAACATTCGCGCAAGCGCCCTGCGCCGTCTTACGAATTTTCGATCAGGACACGTGGTCCTGACGCGAGTTTAAGATTTTTTACCCATTCCAAAAAAAGTGCACAACGCCGCTAAAGAAGTTTTCACTTCAAAAAATCTGTTTGTCTGTTAGTCTATTTGCCTGTTTGTATAAGCTAATATCTGGAAATATTGGACGGATTGAAATAAAACTTTTTTTTGTTATATAGCTGTTAAGCCAGGGCAACATATATGGTACAATTGATTTTGGAACACGGAACACCTGATGCAGAACCATAATGGTCCAGCTAAACTATATGAAATATAAAAATGTCGACTTAGCAAAAATTGTTCAGCCTGATGAGCATTTTCCGGAATCATAAAGTCTACGCGAACGAAGTCGCTGGCTTCGGCTAGTAAATTAATCTTTTTTTATACAATTATTATTATGCACATCACGACGTGCGACGTGACGAATCAAAACTATCACTATAATGGAAAAAACAAACTATGCTATCCACTTCTGGCTATGAGAGCGAGTGAAGCCTAGTTATTGCTGCTCGCGCGGTAGTGGAACTTGTTATTAATAGCCTCGTAAATTCCCTTGTTTACATTTTAGTTGAAGCTCGGTTAATGAATTTCCTGTTACTTTAAGTGTAGATGCGAAAACTTAGTGTCTTGGTTTATAGGACTACGTCTTAATAAATGTATTTGTGTGCATGCCAAGGATTGTTTGCTCCACTGTCAGTTTCCTTGTAAATGTAGCTGACTTAAATCGAAGTAAAGATATAAATAGGTTGCAAATAACTAGATATGAAGTTTTTGACGTGAGTCGTTAGCTTTACCTTTTAGATTGTTAAACCGTGCGGTGTGAGCTTCTCCGATTTTGCTCATTTGTATAATAAAATCCGCATTTATTAATGCGAATCGGTTGCGCAGATGTTGCAGTCTAGACGGTTCTGTATTTGCTGATGGAGATATAGTTTTTAAGCCGTAAGGTTACCGGCAGAGTAGAATAGGGCCACTTCAAGTCCTTACTTAGGCAACACAAGCTAAACAAAGCTTAAAAACATCAATGAGACCTCTCCAACCCGTCTGGCCAGCGAGGAGGGTGTAGGCCAAATCCTCTGGCAGCTTTGACCAAATAAGGCTCTAGTAATACAGAGGGCCGTGCTCCTGCAGTGGAGCCAAAAAGACCTGATGATGTGGTTTATATTATCCGCATTTGTAATAAAGTCTGCGTTGATTTATAGCATACTAAATGTCAATGTCGAAATGCGCATTTTCCTCATTTGTGGATGCGTTTTCGTATATGCGTAACACTTAATGTACATACTCGTATTGAGTGTGAATCGCATCATCTACTGTGACCTCATAACACAGTCAGTAATCACCCTTCATTGTATCGTACGAAATCGTAGCATAGTCGATGACGTCACAGCAAAGCACGGCCGAGCAATTTGAAGCCACGAATTTGTAATGAAGCAATTAAGTGCTCGTCCAACGTCCGCCTTTTGTGCTCGGACGATTGTTTGCTCGCACGCTTGCAGTGCGGCACTAGGGGCGCATTCGGAATATCCCGTAATGATTTATTCTGACCATCTTGTTTTTCTGGATGACGTATCTATTCTATACATCTTATCACACGACTGCTGGACTAAAAGTCGCTTTCAATATAGCAAGCATTAGCCCATAATCACTAACAACTGGCCAGAAGATTTATTGATCACAGTATATGCGATAAAGTCTTTGCACCCTGCTATCCATTCTCTGTTCTGTTCTTTTCTTAGTCACCTCTTGCAGTACATCTTTGTATGCAAAAGGGTGACAAACCGTATGCTACTCTGCCATCATAATATGGCCAAATAATAAACGTACCTTTTATTAAATTATGGCAATCTCTTCTATGCTCTGAAAAAATTACAGCAGATCGAAAAAGCCGAAAACAATGGAAACATTTGAGGAATCTAGCGGCAAGCAATACCTCAATTTTTTGGTAAATTTTACTCTACACAATAGCTCTAAGAGCCCTCTCTCTCCCAGTTTCGTTTTCAACTGAAAAACAACTCCAACACTAATTTCCGGCTGCGCAGCATCCAGCAATCCAGCGTCTGTCCGCGTACACTTTTTGCGTTAGTTAGTTTGTTGTTTGCTGACTGACTATAGCGCTGCATTGTCACGATACACTGTGACAATACGGAGAATAAACCAATGAATGTGCTCCAGTTATCTGTTCAATTTTGAGATTAATTTTTTCATTAATTTCCAGCAGTGCACGACCCGGCAATCTGTGTTTGTCCGCGTATACTATTTGCAACAGTTGGTTCGTCGTTTCCTGACTAACTGCCGCACTGCATTGTCACTCTACACTGTGACAATGTGAAAAATAAACTAATGAGTGTGCTCTAGTTATCAGTGCAATTTTAAGATTTATTTTTTCATTAATTTCCAGCAGTGCAGGATCTAGCAATCCAGCTGCGTTTGTCCGCGTTTATTATTTGCATCAGTTAGTTCGTCATTTCTAAACTAACTGCTACACTGCATTGTCACAATATACTGTAACAATACGGAGAATAAACTAATGAATGTGCTTCAGTTATCTGTGCAATTTTAGGATTTATTTATTCATTAATTTCCAGCAGTGCAGGATCCAGCAATCCAGCGTCCGTCCGCGTACACATTTTGCGTTAGTTAGTTTGTTTGCTGACTGACCATCGCAATTCATCGTCACGATACACTGTGACAAAACATAGAATAACCCTTAGCCAGGCCTGGCGATTATTTTAGCTTTATATACAGATAATGGTAGATTGGATGATAGTAAAAAAACTAATTTCTTAATTTTTTTTATTCCTACAATTTCCTACAAAAAAACCCTCTAGTCTGGATATGACCACTGCCCATTTAAATATACATGATGTGGATTAGATCTGACCACTGCCCAGTTAGGTCACAACATGTAAGTATGGAAAAAATAAAGGTGAATCCACATATGTGTTTCTTTGTATAAAACCTTATATAAACATCAATGTGACCCCGAGGTATCAAAATTTTGGGTATAAACGGCATTGTCGAATCCATCTAAAGACTCTGACACCAGGGTATCGGTTATTCTTCGATCCAAGAACCTATCTATCTACCATACAAAATATTTGATGTGTAAATATGGTTTTGCCTTTATTTATATGGATAAACGCTTGTAGGACAGTGGTTACATAATAACCACAATAAGTTTTTCCAGATAGGCAAAGGTCACATATTGACCACAAACTTTCGGCGTAAATATTTCAAAGAAAAACAAATATCATGTAAAACCGAAACATATTACATATAATTCAACCTATCTGCTATTATAAAAACACAAATAATATCACTTACCGGGATTTTTTCCGCCATAATACTAAAAAACACTTTCAATTTGCACAAAAATTCGCCGTTCGACCAATATTTTGACTTTGACAAGCGAAATGTCAAGTTTTTTTTTCTAGAGGCGTATTTTTTTTCGTTTAGATATCAACTGTATCATAGACAATAGACGGATGACATTTTGTGGTATCTAGGTAGCAACTGCTCGTCAGAAAAAATATATTTCTGAGGTGGTTCGCTATGTGATCACTACCTGGCTAAGGGATAAACAACTGAATGTGCTCCAGTTGTCTGTAATTTTATATATATATTTTTCGATAGTGGCCAATTACTGGGCTCCTTTTTCTACTGCTTTCCCTGTTAAAAATTAATTAACTAACAAATAAATTTAAAAAAAGACTTCATTCTTTGGGGAGTGTCTTCCATTTCTCTAAAGTACTTCTTCATATCGCCTAATTATAATATGGGATCAACTAGGTACTAAAAGGTTTTCAAACAAAAACAGAATCATCAAAATGGCGGAGATATCGCGTAACATAGGTACATAAAAAAAACAGTGTGAATGGAAAACCTCCCTTTTTTTGAAGTCTGTTAAAAAAATAACAAGCTCTACCTGCTTAATAAATACTTCAAAATAGTATGTAATCATAACTTCAGCTTCAGAATATCAAAGGGCTTCATGTCAAACGCCACATAACGTTAAACCAAATTGCCTCTGTTGTAGTATAATAATGTAGAATAATGTAAGTAAATGGTGTAACGATGTCGGATAATTTATTGTTTTCTCTAGAACTTACCCACGCTTACTTATCGATTGTCGACGTAATGCGTAATAGCGTGAATTTTTCATATTTGGTGCCCTTGTGTCGGCCCGTGTGACTTATTTTCGTACAGTAACATAGTTTTGAAAGAATAAACAACATAGCAACATATATTTTTGAGGTACTTACGTCAAAAAGGTTGCAGGTTTATACAATGTACATACTAACATCACTGATATCTATTGTATAATGCAAATAATTTTTTCAAAAAATTCTTGATTCTTGATTCTTGAAACACGTTCTAATATTGTAAAGAACTTTCTGTACAAAAAACGTTTAAAATAACCGGCGGTAAAGGGTTCCGTAGTTGCAAATGCTGATTTTGAGTTCATGGGACTTAAAAATGTCAAAAAATGTACTCCCTACACAAATAAACAAAATTTCATGATTTTATTTCATAACTTTCGGCATGATTAATATGTACCCATGGCAAGTTACAGCTTTCTAGTACTTTTAGTCCCATGGGAGAACCACGGACAGACAGACATGGCAAAACTATTAGGGTTTCTTTTACTACGGAACCCTAAACAGAGAGATAATCGTTTATTCCCTACAATGATAAATAACTTGTTAAGTTTTTACTACAAAAAACACATTTGTATCATACCTATACATGTACCAAAGGTCCCTTTCCATTAAGCAAAGTAGGTACCTACACATCACATCATGTCGTAATGAATCATGCTGGTCTCTCGCGGATACCATTTGACGTTCATTTTCTAAAAAAAACAATATTTGCATAAACCTAATTTAACAAAAATATGTAATTGATTATTCCTTATTTGTTTCTATAATCTTTATTGAACAAAATGGTTCAAAAGGTGGACTTAAAGCTAGTGCATTTTTTTTTGGTTAAGGACGCATTTACAAAGAGACGCGCTTTTATTTTAGGTATTTAACTGTACTACTACATGCGCAGGGCATACGCACACAGCGACGCCCGCTTAGCTGAAATCTACAGGACTAACACATCTTGATACTTTTAATATTTTTTGTATAATAATTTAAATTCATTGAAGTTTAATTTATTTTTGTATAAAATATTTATTTTACATTAGTTTTTTTATTCTGTACTAGCTCATGCCTGCGACTTCGTTCGCGTAACTGATTTCAGTATAGAGGTTATATTAATTTATAGTAAATATTTTTGTAACATCGATATTTATTAAGTTTCCGTACCCAAAGGTTAAAAGCGGGACCCTATTACTAAGACTCCGATGTCCGTCTGTCTGTCACCAGGCCGTATCTCATGAACTGTGATAGCTAGACAGTTGTATTTTTAGCAGATGATGTATTTCTGTTGCCGCTATAACAACAAATATTAAAAACAGAATAAAATAAATATTTAAGTGGAGGGGTCACGGTACCCTTAGTGCGCGAGTCCGAATTGCACTTGGACGGTTATTTTTAATTGGCATACCTAGTAATTATTATACGAGTAGTAATTTAAAAACTACTAAAACTAGAACTAAAAGCTTAATTCCGGATTATTCGAATAGGTATATACCTCAAAATAGGTTAGATGAGATGAGATTTTTGAACAAGCGATGTTCTCACAGTCTACTTGAACAATCCGGCGTTTGTTTGTATGTATATATGTACCTATATACATTTGTATGTATGCATATGTCGCAGTTGAATCGTATAATCCGTTGTTATTCAAAAACTCTAGCTGTTTGACAATACAGCTCGGTTTTGTAAAACAGCTGAAAATATTTCAGCTCGATTGTCAATGAGTTACGTAATTACGTTTAACAAAACAGCTAGCGTTGAGATAGCATACAAGGTTACCATTATTAAATAAAACTGTGTTACCAAACGAAAACGAAACTGTTTTTTTTTTATTTCTCCCATGCTGGTCTGGGAGAAATAAAAAAAAAAGAATGTACCAGCTGCTTCTCTTCCCGCGCAGATTGTAAAAGCCGATCGAGGGAATGGGCAAAAATGCGAATCATGTTAACAGGCGATGCGGCTAGCAACCCATCACTGTATTGATTGCTTTTCCATCTTTTTTCCATAACGCTAAAAGTGGCTTTTGGGTCTTGCGGCCCTGAGCTCTGCATAGAACCGCAAGACCCAGAATGCTCTGTCTGCCCCATTAGGGATAAAGACGTGATAGTATGTATGTATGTATTACCAAACGAAATAATATATGAGGAGACAATAGTTGTTCTTTATTATTTTTATATTACTCGTGGGATTGAAATAAAACCTCAATTCAACTCCTTACTAAATAATTCAGTCTCCAACATCATAAAACACCTATGAAGAATGATAATCAGCTCGATGCAATTGGATAAGAAATATAGAAATTTTGTAAACCCGACAACTCAATGGCGCAGCGATTTCTTACGGCCAATTGATCCACGTGAATTTTCCATCTTGCCGGAAGGCGGGCGTCGAAATAACAATATGGGATCCAAGCTAAAGGTCTGCTTTATTTTTTACAATCTTTTGCACTCTGAAATCACAAACGATGCCCCCGATGTCTCTCGATAAAAACAGCTTAGTCCCAGAACGCGGCGAAGAATTTACTTTATAGGAGGCCATATTTGTTGTCATGACACTGACACTTCACAAGCCACAAGACCCACAAGTGGCAGAATTCCGAAATAATCGTTCTATAATCTTACGTTAGCTATTTTGTTAAACGTAACATATTGGACGTTCTAGCTGAATGATTTTCAGCTATATTACAAAACCGAGCTGTAATGCCAAACAGCTAGAGTTTTTGAATAACAGCGGATTATACAATCCAACTGCGACACATCTTATACCTTTAAACGAGCAATTCTTGTATGTATATATATTTATTTATAAATTTCTGTGATCTCGAAAACGGCTCTCACGATTTCGCTGAAAATTTGTATATGGGGGTTTTTGGGGGTAAACTATCGATCTAGATTAGTTTTATGTTTGGGAAAACGCGTGTTTTCGAGTTTTCATGCGTTTTTCTTTCCACGCAGAATATGGTCGCTAATTTCGACGCGCCGGCCGCTTAGCTCAGTGGTTAAGGATGCTGACCACTAGAAAGAGTGTTACGGGTTCGAATCCCACTCGGTGACTTACTTTTTTTTTATGTTCAAGTTTATATATAATTTTTTATTTTGTACTGTTTTTAGACAGGTTTAAAAAAAAATAGATGTAACCGACCGAGCAAAGCTCGGTCACCCAGGTACTATATGTTTATTCGACGATAACTCTAGTAGTTATCGGTGTTTCATACAATTTGGTAGGCATGTAGGTAGAAGCAGCCAAAACAATTTTTTAGTCTAAATACCGAACACAAATCTGTCAAGGGGTTGCCGAGATATAGGATTCGCAGTTACAGTTAAACTAATTAAGTTTAAGTATTAAACTGATTTTGATCTACACTTTTATTGGACTCTACCAAAGTCTTCAAATTACTATGACTGGTAAGCTTACTCCTGAAATAAGAGTACCGGAATCAAGTAACAATTAAAGTTTAAATTAGACCTATAATTGATAGCTAATTGAAAATAACGAGTAAGAATCATACATACATTCTTGCCTTTTCTCAGTTACTTCTAATTGCACGAAGGTTTTTGCGATTCCGAATGCCTTAGACCGTGGCATCTAAAAAAATAATTAAGTATGAAGAAAAATTGTTCATCGTGTAAAAATAAAGCTGACAGGCATCAAACACCATTCTTACATTAAATCATCATCTGTAATAAAATGACGTAAATCCCATCGAGTTACGATGGGGTTACGTCGTTTCCATCCATTCCATCATAAAGACTCTGGACTTCATGTAGGACTAGAGTACTAGTGAAGGCAAACCAAACAAGCCCAAACTCGACCGGATTGCATGGTTTCGTTACAGAGTTCCTATAGAAATCTACCGGCTCCATCATCAGGACTCTGGACTTCATCTAGGACTAGAGTACTAGTGAAGGCAAACCAATCAAGCCCAAACTCGACCGGGTTACATGGTTTCGTTACAGAGTTCCTATAGCAATCTACCGGCTCCATCATCAGGACTCTGGACTTCATCTAGGACTAGAGTACTCGTGAAGGCAAACCAAACAAGCCCAAAGTCGACCGGGTTACATGGTTTCGTTACAGAGTTCCTATAGTAATCTGCCGGCTCCATCATCAGGACTCTGGAATTCATCTAGGACTAGAGTACTAGTGAAGGCAAACCAAACAAGCCCAAACTCGACCGGGTTACATGGTTTCGTTACAGAGTTCCTATAGCAATCTACCGGCTCCATCATCAGAACTCTGGACTTCATTTAGGACTAGAGTACTAGTGAAGGCAAACCAAACAAGCCCAAACTCGACCGGGTTACATTGTTTCGTTACAGAGTTCCTATAGCAATCTACCGGCTCCATCATCAGGACTCTGGACTTCATCTAGGACTAGAGTACTAGTGAAGGCAAACCAAACAAGCCCAAACTCGACCGGGTTACATGGTATGGTTACAAAGTTCCTATAGTATACCTTCCGACTTCATCATCATGACTTATCTTGATTTAGGACTGCAGTCTACTAGTGAAAACTTGGTTTGAAAAGTATAGCTTCCAAGTAACAAGTTAATGGCGGGCAGTATGTGTTGGAAGCATTTAACCTTTTTTTGTAGATATCTGACTTGTATAAAAAAGAACTGTTTATGATAGACTATATGTGAAGTTGTCAAATAAATTTCCACAAGATAAATTTTCGTAAGACACACTGGAGTAATAACGAAGTAAAAATAAATAGATACTTTTGCGTATCAAAACCAGTTGATCTAACTAAGTCTTCCTATCTGCACAGCGATGTATTCGTCTGCGGAATTTTGCTCCCGAGCGACACAGAGGCGTCTTTTCACAATGGCGCACAGGCGCTGTCTGACGTTCCGTTTGAAATGTCCGTCACTTTATAGTATAGAAAAACGAAAGACTGAAACTTATAATTTTTATTTTGTATAATTTTTGCCGAAACTTTATAATTTTTTTAAAGCAATCAATTGATGATTATCTGATTTACATGCTTATATTTTTCTTTTAAAGAATAATCCTCAAATTCCTTAGGTTTTTTGTACCGAAACCTTACCCTGTTTTTGTAGTTTTCGCGAGAAGAGGCTAGGAAAAACTAATTTTATAGCATTAAAAACGACTTTTTACACAAAATCAAATACACCGAATTATAGTTAAAGGTTTACTGTACCGTTTAGTATCCGCAATACTTTATGAAGTACAATGAATTTATCAGAAAATGTTCCGACAAACGACGAATTTTATTAATTTTTGTAAACACGTCCTTAACCTATAGGAAAAACAGAAAAGTCATTCAATTGTGATAGGCGCTTCTTACTTTGACATAAGTTTTCAAAACTAAAAACTGAATTCACCCCCAACAACCGATTTCGATAAAATTTCTATAGGATCACCTGACTAGTATATCCTTTCAAATAAAAAAAAAGACGTGTGGCACTCGGGGACTGCCGCGGTAAAGCTATTGCAAACAAGGAAGGACGGCAACGTCGCAAACGGACGACGGAGACGAAGCGGCAACCTACACGGTAGACGGAGTGGGGAGAGCGTGAGCACAGTACAGACAGTATTGCAACTCGGCGCTGTCCTTGAAAAATATACCTACGCCACGCGTGCGCTAGGGCTGCCCGTCTACAGTATTTTAACCAGTCAAGACCCGCACGACATTAATAAATGTCCACGTTCATTGTCTTACTATTGTGTCTGGTATTGACGGCACGGTAAAGGAACGGTTAATTTCATGTACCTACTTGAGTAACTAGTTTTGTGATTGTAAGGTAAATGAAAAAGATAGCGTTAAATAAAAATACATGTTATGCTTTTGATTATTATCATATTTAATATCCCTTAAATATTTATTTTGTTTTGTTTTTAGTATTTGTTGTTATGGCGGCAACAGGAATACATAATTTGTGAAAATTTCAACTGTCTAGCTATCGCGGTTCTTGAGATACAGCCTGGTGACAGACAGACGGACAGACAGTGAAGTCTTAGTAATAGGGTCCCGTTTTTACCTTTTGGGTACGGAACCCTGAAAAGATCGCGACGAATTGATTGCCTCCTTTTTAGAAGTCGGTTAAAAAGGAACGGTAAGTTATTCTGGTTTGTTCAGTCCGGTCGGATTACAATCCCTACATACAGCACGAAGCAACTCGAAACAATTTTTTTTTGTTTACCATCCCATATTGAAACGCTGCGAACGTAACTTAACATTAACCATATCATCGCATACGCTTCCTACAGCAATCAAAACCCTACTACAAAATCTCACTTAAAAATTATAGGTAGTTCTACTTAGCGTAAATCTTACTAGGTAGGTAACTAAAAGGTAGGTAATAATTGTTATAATAACATTATAATCATTTGTAATGATATTTTATTTCAATAATATATGTAAGTAGCTAAGTACCCACATCAGTAAGTAGATATGTAGCCTAGGAAACCACTACTTAGCTAGTTTTTTTTATCGCGAGCATAGGTAAGATAGCTTACTCGTGTTATGTATTAAGTCTTTCAACATTATCACTTATTTATTTTTTAATCTAGGTATTTATGGAAAAAGGGAAATACTTACCTATTTAAAAAAATAAACTACATACTAGTAGGTACATATATAAAAATTATTTTTATTAGTCTTACTTACCTTTCGGAGTTTTGAGGTAACCTAAAAAATGTTATCTCTGTGTGCTTAACCGACGAGTTTAAACAACCAAAAACAGCACAATATTGTCTGTGTTTCGCTATATTATTAACGCACGACTACTGCTTGCATCAAAACACCGTTCGCCACAGCGACGCATTCTCGGCTGTTTGTATACCGAGTCACGGAACAAGTGTATACCGACCTTCGAGGCGCGTAGGTATAACTTGCGTTCCGACCGTTTGTATGAAGATACAATACTGTATGATATCTATATTGTGGCGTGAGGTTTTTTCGTTACGGAATTTCTGGATTCGATCCCCGCGCTCAAGGCCCGCGATAGAAGCTATGCAATAGCTTAAAAACTTTAGAGGTGTCAATGGAGGCCTGAATGGAACGCAGTTCGAGAGAGAGAGACAGAGATACACGCGCACGCCGCACGGCTTACAACTATAGCAAAAAGTGTCGTTACAACTTTTGGCCTTAATTTTTTCCGTCTAGCCTCCTTTCGCAACGCGCGATCAGGAACTTCGTTCCAATATGCTTTCCAATTCGGTCCAGGCGTCTTCGAATAATCGGTGAACATACATAAAAAAAAGATCGGGACGAATCGATAAACTTCTCCTTTTTGGACGTCGGTTAGAAAGCAAAATGATTTTCGTTCCATGCCGCGGTTAGTTTATTTACTTTCAAAGAGAAGTTCCATGTTCGCTGCATATGTTATGATTCAACCTATTTTGTGGGTTTGTTCTATTTGTACCATTTGTGCAGACATATCGATTATCCCGAATGGCTGGAAATGTAGAAGAACTTTATACAGTAACTGGATTATTTTGGGTTTCCATCTAGTTCAGGATAATAGTGTACCTATAAAAATGTGATGTTTGTTTCTCAAACATTATCCTGTAAGTGAGTGCATATATATGTAAACTAGCTGGTGCCCGCGACTTCGTCTGCGCAGGAATATCTTTATAAATTGTAGCCTATGTATAATTATGATGTATAAGCTATATTATTGTAAAGTTTCATAAAAATCCATTCAGTAGTTTTTACGTCAAAGAGTAACAAACATCCATCCATCCATACTTACAAACTTTCGCGTTTATAAATTTAGTAGAATGTATGTAAGAGCCCAATTTTCTTTTTACAAGATTTAATTTAGTTTCACCTGTCCCGTTGTCTTGAGAAACCCACAATATCATCGACTCTAGACCATAATGATGGGTAAAATTGCCGGAAAGCGCAAGGTCAGGGCTAAGGAACATCCGACAATGGACTGGTATCAAAACGGTAGAAAGAACAACTCAATGGACTTGTAACAAATCGAGATTTAATGAGCTGACTGCCAATCTTCAAGAATGAAGAGGTACCTAAAGAAGAAGAAGAAGTCCCGTTGTCTATCCGTCTGTCTGTAAGCAAATCTTGCAAGTTGAATTTGACCCAATTCCTGGTTTCCGATTGAGCTAAAATTTTGCACGCATATGTATATCGTGTGACAATGCAATATTATAATGACATGGAGCTGATCTGATGATGGAGCTGGAAAGTGGCCATAGGAACTCTGTAATAAAAGGACGAGTTTGGGCTTATTACATTTATTTCAACAGAACTTAGGTACTAAAATAAGTTTACAATTACTCACAACACGCTTTATCGTATCTGTAAGTATATCTGTTGTTCGTACTTGATAGGAACGATATTCGAATACGCGTTTCGCATGAATCGATTCAGTGAATCGAGTAAATTGTGTAACAAGACAAAATAACCCCTTTGACAACAATGCGTACTAAAATCCTTTACACAACGGAGTTACACGAGCGAACAAGTCGAGCCTCCAATTGTTCATAAAGTGCAAATATTTTTATTAATTTCTAATTAATTTAAACATTTAGGCGTACATTTCAACCCGTCTGGCCAGCGAGGAGAGTGTAGGCCAAGTCCTCTGGCTGCTCTGGCTGGAGAACGACCCTCTTTGTACTACCAGAACCATACTTGCTATGGAAATACAGAGGGTCGTTCTCCTGCAGTGGAGAATAAAAAACCTGATAATGATATGCATATCTACAGTATATTACATCTTTATTCTCATCATCATCATCTTCCTCGCCTTATCCCTATTTGG
Source organism: Acrobasis consociella (assembly GCA_963555685.1). Lineage (NCBI taxonomy): Eukaryota > Metazoa > Arthropoda > Insecta > Lepidoptera > Pyralidae > Acrobasis > Acrobasis consociella. The sequence goes on from OY743118.1 coordinate 7,052,584, forward strand.
GGTCGGCTCTGTATGTCAACTCCCTCCACAGTTTTCTATCATTAACCATATTTGTATTAACCCCCCTCTCCTCCATGGCCGCCTTACACATTCCCCCCACGTCTTTTTAGGTCGTCCTCTATCTTTGTTCTCAATGGAGTAGAAATACCATTTTGGTTCTTACAGCTCTTAAGCACACAAAGTCCAGATCTGTAAGACCACTTTTATGACAATGATGGTGGTTTATCGCCCATAATGTGATAAAAAAAGAAATACTGATGTGTCGTTATTTACCTACTGATAAACCCTTTGGAATCCGCATGAAAACTGACAGGCGTGATTCGCATTGTCACCCATTCCCTCGAGACCTGCGCGGGAAGAGAAGCATCTAGTACATTCTAAGATTTTTCTTTTCTCCCTGGTCTACATGAAAGAAATTAATATGCCAGTGATAAGAACCCACAAGTCCTCCCGTGGATGTCTTAGAAGGCGACTTAGGAAATACAAGTTAAACAGAGCCAATAAACATCAATGAGACCTCTCCAACCCGTCTGGCCAACGAGGAGAGTGTATGCCAAAGTCTGGGTGCTTTGGCTAAGTATGGCTTTGGTAGCACAGAGAGGGCCGTGCTCCTGCAGTGGAGACAAAAAGACCTGATGATAATGATGAAGGATAAGAACCGTATAATTTACGCGTTGCTCTTCTTCCCTCGTAGCTTGTTTAAACCCATCAATGCGAGGGTAAAAATGTCAATAGGTAATGTGATATGGCTAACAATCCTCACTAATTTGATTCCTAATTCCATCTACGAGTTTAACAAATTTTGAAGGAAATAAAAACCTACTTACCGTTCTGTTTTTATTGCCTGGAAGGTCGGTTATCATTGCTCCTTATCACCGATCTAAAAAGGCCGTTAAGGTAAGTATTTTACGACCTCTTTTTACAAGGGTCTGCGTTTTTAAATTAACTTTTGCTGTATACGAAAATGGGCAAAATTTCCGTAACCTAATCAGCGCTTAGCTTTTAACGGTTAGATAAAGGCTTAGTAGGATAATAGAAACTAGGTGCTTTTACCTTGTCTTTGGTTTTAATATAATCTATGATTTTAGAGTTTCGCGGTCACAATTACTGTTATTAGTATTACGAAACTTACCTATACTTACTTTTGTTAATATTGTTTGCAAGAAAAGAAGTTATATGTTTATATCTCGTAAACAAACAGATTATCATCTTTATTGTGATTAGAAGGAACATTTGTTGCAGTATTCTATTAAATAATTTGAAGAGATCATTGACAATTACAAAATTTTTAATGATGATTATCAAGAACCAATCACGATCATATAAGATCATGCTTAAAGCGTTGCTGACCAAGGCACTGACTGTACGTTTGTCAGGCACGAGTTTGATCCTCACTGCGATCTCGTTTGTAAAGCAGACAGACACCAAATATCGAAGAAAAATCAAAACGTTTCAAAACTTAAAATACTAGCTTTTTACATAGAAACCTTTAAAAAATTTCTCATCTTTTCACAAAGTAATATCGCTAAAAGCTGATTTTACTACAAGCAACTTTCTTAAAATAATTTATCATTTCACAAAGCTAACTCCCAAAAACAGCTCCTCTTTTTACAAAGCCAACTACAAAAACAGCTTATCTTTTCACAAAGCAATCGTCAAAAACAGCTCATCTTTTCACAAAGCAATCGTCAAAAAAATAGATCACCTTTGCACAAAGCAATCTTCCAAACGAGCTTATCTTTTCACAAAGTAATTTCCCAAAAACAGTTTATCTCTTCACAAAGCAATCGTCAAAACATAGCTCACCTTTGCAGACAGGAAACTCCTCAAAAGCTCATCTTTTCACAAAGCAAACATCTAACAGCTCATCATTTCACAAAGCAAACCCCAAAATAAATCTGCCAAACTAAAACAGATAAAAAGGCCATTCGCCATCCGGCGATATAATGCAATCTTTTAGACTCTTTAAGACAGCACTTTGGCTTAATGAAGTGCCATAATTCATTTTGACGCTCCCGCCAGCTAGTTAGACATAGCTCACCTTTGCACACAGCAAACTCCTGAAAAAGCTGACCTTTGCACAAAGAAAACTCCCAAAAAACCCCGTCTTTTCACAAATTAAACTCTCAAAAACAGCTCATCATTTCACAAAGCAAACCCAAAATAAATCTGCTAAACTAAAAGAGATAAAAAGTGTCGCGTGGCTTAACGAACGTGGCCATTCGCCATCCGGCGATATAATGCAATCTTTTAGACTCTTTAAGACAGCACTTTGGCTTAATGAAGTGCCATAATTCATTTTGACGCTCCCGCCAGCTAGTTAGACATAGCTCACCTTTGCACACAGATACTCCTTAAAAAGCTGACCTTTGCACAAAGAAAACTCCCAAAAAACCCGGTCTTTTCACAAATTAAACTCTCAAAAACAGCTCATCATTTCACAAAGCAAACCCAAAATAAATCTGCTAAACTAAAACAGATAAAAAGTGTCGCGTGGCTTAACGAACGTGGCCATTCGCCATCCGGCGATATAATGCAATCTTTTAGACTCTTTAAGACAGCACTTTGGCTTAATGAAGTGCCATAATTCATTTTGACGCTCCCGCCAGCTAGTTAGACATAGCTCACCTTTGCACACATCAAACTCCTGAAAAAGCTGACCTTTGCACAAAGAAAACTCCCAAAAAACCCCGTCTTTTCACAAATTAAACTCTCAAAAACAGCTCATCATTTCACAAAGCAAACCCAAAATAAATCTGCTAAACTAAAAGAGATAAAAAGTGTCGCGTGGCTTAACGAACATGGCCATTCGCCATCCGGCGATATAATGCAATCTTTTAGACTCTTTAAGACAGCACTTTGGCTTAATGAAGTGCCATAATTCATTTTGACGCTCCCGCCAGCTAGTTAGACGAGGGTAATTAGATCTACGTGGAGCTATTGATTTTTGTGCTAATGGCGAGTGTGACGTGAGAATAGCGCCTAATTTGAAACTGGCGTTGGGAAATTCCAGTCTTATCTTGAATTAATTGTACTCTTATTAGGTACATTGTTCCAGCTTGCTGGTCTGGGAGAAATGAAAATGCTTTGAATTTTCCAGCTTCTTTTTCTTTGCATGTCAATGGTTCATTAAATAATAAAAAATGCATCAAGCACTATCTGCTCTTGATTTGCCACCGATCTATATCCAGCTCCAAAAAGCAACTATCTTCAAACTGACAGTTACAAATCATCCCATGATGCCCACTTGGCTTAGGCCCGAGTGCGTCATTAAGACGGGCTCGGCCGAGCAGAATATAATTGTGAAAAATAAATAATAAAAATGTATTTATTTGCTGTAAAAGTGGTTACATTAGTTTTTTATTACAATTTTTAAGATCACACTTCTAACCTTCTAATATGTCAAAGGTTATCATTCTTTTTTTTTGCTTTCGTAGCTGTCTGTTCTACCAATATTAAGCTACTCTGACGGCGTCGTCAGTAGCAACCTAGCAACACATAAATCTTCGAGCTGTTTCTCTCCCCGACCAGATTTTAAATCCAAATAATGTTTAGGTGATGCGGTAAGCAACTCATAATTATTAGCGGCCTTTGGGTCATACGGCTCTAGGATTTGATACGAAAGACAACATATAGTAGGAACAAGTTAATTTAAAAAGCCCCCGACGATGACGTCGACGTGGCGGAACTAAATAATATAATGATATTGTAGCACCATCTATTATTTGTCAGGTAAATTACAAAACCCCAAAATTAAAGTATCATTCAATAACTTTTAAACGAATGAACCAATTTTCCGTAAACATGAAGGACGTTGCTTTCTCGTGAAAAAACTGCATCGAAAAAGGTACTATTTTAATTAACTAGATAACTGAAAATCGTCCGCTGTTAATAGAAATTTTCAAAATCGTCAATTTTCATTACCACCACACAATATAGTTTCATGTGATTCAAATTAACGGTACTTTAATAATCCAACTGAATCTCAATTATTCAAACAATCGGGCATTCACAAACAAACAGTGATATTAAGAGAGGTAACGAACAAAAATACCAAATTGCTGTCATTACGCGATAGTCATCAGACTTAGTTGGAAATTGACGAAATGTACCGACGTAATGGAATAAAAAAGAGTGTTTTACAACTGTTGTTTAATTGAATACTGGCTGCAATTTGTTAATGACTTATGAGCAAGAAGAACGGCCAAATGCGAGTCCGTCTCGCGCACGAAGGGTTCAGTGCCATTATTTATAAAAATATCATTTGTTGTAAGGCGGGCTCCCCTTAAATACATATTATATTTTAATTGAATTATTTATTTTTAAATTTAATATTTAAAGCGTCTACCTGTTTATTTTAGGTAGGTAGGTTATTAATATTTAGCAAAAAACGGCAAAAAATCGCGTTGTATGAGAGCTCCCTTATATTATTATTTTATTCTGTTTTTAATAAGTATTTGTTGTTACAGCGGAAACAAAAATACCTACATCATCTGTGAAAATGCCAATTGTCTAGCTATCACAGTTCATGCAGACAGACAGTCAGACAGACAGACAGACAAACAGTCAGCGGAGTCTTAGTAATAGGGTACCGTTTTTACCCTTTGGGTACGGAACCCTAAAAAAGCGTGTACACCAGTGAAACCAAGATATGTATAGGTATTATCTGTTTGTTTAGCTTAGGGAGGTATTCCGTAAAGCGCTCCAATTTTGAGGCGCACCAAATGAGGCGCTCTATTTTTATTCCCCGAAGCGCACCGTTTTGGAGCGCTTCCGATAATAATTAAAAACATTAAAATTTTATTCCTCGAAGCGCACCCACGTTTAAAAATAGGAAAGAGCATGAAGCAAACGTAATAAATTATATCGATGATTTTTAAAAAACTCGTAATTTGTGCATCGTCATCATTGAAGTTGCTTAACCAAAATACTCCACAGGAGGTGCACGACTCTCTCTATTACTACCAGAGCCATACTTGGCCACGTTACTCTTTAAATACACAATAACATTGCTCTTTGAATACACATTATAGTGCAGAAAGCGAAATAATATTTTTCTGTCAATTTCGTACTTTTGGTTAAGCAGTTAAGCAACTTCAATGATGACGATACACAAATGAGTTTTTAAAATCATCGATATAATTTATTACGTTTGCTTCATGCTCTTCCCTATTTTTAAACGTGGGTGCGCTTCGAGGAATAAAATTTTAATATTTTTAATTGCTGTCGGAAGCGCTCCAAAACGGTGCGCTTCGAGGAATAAAAATGGAGCGCCTCATCAGGTGCGCCTCAAAATTGGAGCGCTTTGCGGAATACCTCGGAAAAAGTCACAAACAAGTCACGTCACACAAAAGTTGTAGATAAATAAATTACCGACTTCAACTTTTAAAAGCAAGAAGTGACAGCTACTATCTCAGAAGGAAAAGTGGTAGGTATTATAAAATATGCAATAAGTACCTGCTTTAATGTGTTTTGGAAAGACATAGCATAAATTGAGTACTTATAGTGTACAGATTAAAAAAAAATGCTTAGCTACCCAGAGAAGGTGTTAATAGAAAATAAATAAATACTTACTGAAACTGAAAAAATCTTATAAATCTTGTCATACCTACATCTCGTCTGATATGGTTTAATAAAGAAACTAAGTAAGCTTCCAAATTAATAAAAAAATATTTTATTCTTACCAAACAAACATACAAACCCAAATATCGTGTACGGCAAACATCATAATTTTAGATTTACGTTAGTACTCTATATCTTTGAAATAGCTTCGCTAGATACTTTGGCACCACCTTTACAGAGCTACTTGCTAATAGAGCATACATACATAGTATTCTAATAATATGTATCATTTCGGGCGTAACCGGTAACAGACTAACAGTTAAGACGCCGACGTGGGTGGAAATGTAACATTCTTGGAATTCAACTTCTCGCACTTTTTAAACAGGTTTTCTTCTTTGAGATGTCAAAATAAAGTCGTTCATTGTTTGTTTTGCCAATAAAGGAAAAACAAGTTTCTTTTTTTTGGGTAAATTTATATTTTTTCAAGCAATACAAGCTAAACAAAGCTGCTGGCTTGACGTCGTCAAGGATGATATGCGTGCTAATCGTCTTACAACCAAGGATGCTCAAGACCGTGCGAAGTGGAAAAGAAAAAGTCGGAAAGAAAACACCGGGCTTCTCAGCATTGCAACTGAGGATGCAACTGGGAAAACGCTCAGATGAGAGAGAGAGAGACAAGCTAAACAAAGCTTATAGAACATCAATGAGACCTGTCCAACCGTCTGGTTACCGCGGAGAGTGTAGGCCAAGTCCTCTGGCTGTTCCGGCCAAGTATGGCTCTGGTAGTACAGAGAGGTTCGTGCTCCAGCAGTGGAGACAAAAAGACCTGATTATGATGATGATGATGATATCTTTTCAAGCTTTTATTTTGGGATGCAGCTACGACCCAAAATTTTTCTCTCCCACCGCATTATCTTCAACACTAAATCTTTCATTAGACATACGCGATTGCACAATATTGCAATGTCACCGGTACATAGGTACTCATGTCAAAATTCAGCTTAATCGAATAGTAACTATAGTAACTATAGGTCGAAAAATAGTTGTTTTACAAAATTTACAGTAAAATATAAAGAAATGCATGTTTCTATTAGAAACTTTGCTCGTAACAGATTTTTATATTAGTTATTCTCAGTGATCGAGCAGAAATGTCCAATAAACCTTGTATAAGCGACAAGTCATCAAAATGTCTACATGTATGATTTTTTTGCTTTCACTTTACTTCTAAATTCTAAATTTATTTTTGGGAATCCGATGGAATTAGGTTTTTGGAACCAACCAATAAGTACAATTAATTTTGTTTTGTTTAGAAAATGTTACTCATAATACGAGAACTATACTCAAACCTTTTCTGAAAAAATCTGCTACAGCTAGTTTGTTTTATTGTTTATAATATTTTTAACAACTAAGGAGAAATACTGACATGCGACCTGCTTTATAGTGTACTTATAAGTAGTTACCGTAGCTTCTGGACGCTTGAAATACTACTGCACTAGCTTTATCCGTGTTGCTGACCACAAAAATATTCTCACTCCTTTTTTAAAGAATCTTGTTTCGTGGCGTATTGTCTCAGAATATGAGTACTTATTTTATTACACCTTTTCCCCATTCTCTTGTCAAGACGGCCAGGCTCCCCCAGCCGACTACTCAATACCCTCCACAAGGCGAGAACGGGGGAGAAGTGCGAGGACGGGGAACGGGGACGTATATTACGTTGGACCTTAGGAGACTCCGTTCCCTGTATGCAATACTTGTAATGTAAATACTGTAGTATATATTGTGTAAATGCTCTGATATACTACCTGTCTAGTCCCTTTCTTACTTGAAAACAGAACCATAGTTTCAACATTATATAATTTATATCATAACCATTGACCATCTCATTTGGTAACGAAGTTAACAATTAACAATAATGAAATTTGCGCAATCGAGCACTCGCAAAAACTAATTAATTAATAATCAAACAAACTGACGGCGCATTTATTTTAATGAATGGATGGTGATGACGACAATGACGAATCGATTCGATTGTCTCGATTTCATTTCACCGAATGCCGAACACTAAATCGATGGTTGCATTCACGCCTACTCGTTACATTGTGTAGTGGTGGTACATAATCTCACTGCACGATTTAATGTTAGCTCTGGCATAAAACGTAGTCCCTGCTTTGCAGATATGCTTTTCGAAAAATGCTTTGCTATTTAAGTAAGATCTGCTTTAAAATTGAGCAATAGAGTTTTATCGGTAAAGACAAATAGATTAACGCAAAGGGCGACTTCATTTTAGAGATGCAATAAGTACTAACTGGTATGAATTAACTTACTCGTATCGTAATATCTCTTCTTAAAAAATAGATGAAATCTGATGAAATTAAAAATATGCAGCATGCTCTCGGAGTAAGAAGTTTAACCACAATGACTCAATTAACTACGACCATTCGATTCTCACGATATTTGTAATCGATTGTTTTATCTCTTAAAACGCTGCATTGACTTTATTTGTTTGTCGATCGATTATTTGGTTATTTAAATTGAATTGTTCACTAAGCATTAAATATTACGATTAAATAATCAAAATATTTGGTAATACTGAGAGTCTTTTACCATGCTCAAACAATGAACAAAATCATATTTCAATTAAACTATCAACTTGACGTTTTAATAATATTGATAAAATAATCTCATAATATGTTTTTCTAACACATATCTATGGAAGTGTAATAAATGTGGAAGTACTAGTATAACTATGTAAAGTAGTTAAGTTGTACAAAATTAAGTTGTTAAGGTAGGGTATGACTTTTATTTAGTCGTTTTTATAATGATCCCAAAGATCCTTGGCTTATAAGATGCGGATGAGAAAACTTTTAAATGTTTTTCTCAGAAATTATTTTGGTTCTTTCAAACTTGCAGTGGACTTGCTATCTAAATAAGGTGTATTCTGACTTCCTGAGACTATGTATGCAGTGTGGCATTGTTAATAAGTTTCATACCCATGGTGTCCCACCAGCGGCACTAAACGTGACCTTTATAAGGCCACGGACAACGCTGAAAAAGTGGCGTCTTTCTGGAGGGAAAAAATTTGATTGTTTGAGCCAAAAACATGAAAAAAAAAATAAGTACACGCTTGTAAGAATAGTACTATAGAAAAGATTATTAGGTAACTCTTTCTTTACAAACTTGTGAAAGTGTACTTTTTTTGCAAAATATTTCGGACTTTTCCTAGCCTAACTATCAACTAACCATCATCGCCTAAATATCAATAATATTGATATAAACATGACATGCTATTACTAATAAGAACAAAAATTCACACACATTGTCAGGAAAGTATCAAAGTACACACAGTTACAACTTAGTAAAAAAATGCCCAGCCAAAATGTTTTCCCTACAATACCATTATCCATTATAGTTTCAATACAGATTATCGTATCATACCTAACAAATCATTAACATTGAAATCTCGCTAATTACATTTAGCGGTCGAAGGTCGAAGGTCAAAGGCTAAGCCGGAATGAGGCAAGGAGACAATTGGCTCTTGATTTAGTCGATTCCGATAACCGTAGGCACAATAAGATTGGCGCAGATTATGGTCAGCCCGAGGCGAGTCGTCGAGAAATAAGCGGTAGATTCAGAAATTAAGTTAACTTGGCCATTTTGAAATGAAGACCGAAACTACTTAGAGTAAAGGAAGACCAAAGAAATGCTAATCACATTTAGCGGTCGAAGGTCAAAAGGATAAGCTAGAACGAGGCAAGGAGTCAATTGGCTCTTGATTTAGTCGATTCCGATAACCGTAGCGACAATAAGATTGGTACAGATTATGGTCAGCCCGAGGCGAGTCGTCGATAAATGAGCGGTGGATTCAGGAATTGAATTTACTTGGTCATTTCGAATAAAGATAGAAGCTATTAGATTATAAGAAGACCACAGAAATGCTAATCGCATTTAGCGGTCGAAGGCCAAATGGTAAGCCGAACGAGGCAAGGAGACAATTGGCTTTTGATTTAGTCGATTCCGATAACCGTAGGGACAATAAGATTGGCGCAGATTATGGTCAGCACGAGGCGAGTCGTCGACAAATGAGCGGTGGATTCAGGAATTGAATTTTCTTGGTCATTTCGAAATGAAGATAAAAACTACTTAAAGTAAAGGAAGACCAAAGAAATGCTAATCACATTTAGAGGTGGAAGGTCAAAAGGATAAGCTGGAACGAGGCAAGGAGACAATTGGCTCTTGATTTAGTCGATTCCGATAACCGTAGGGACAATAAGATTGGTACAGATTATGGTCCGCTCAGAGGCGGCGGTCATCGAAAAATAAGAGGTGGATTTAGGAATTGAATTTACTTGGTCATTTTGAATGAAGATAGAAACTACTAAAATCAAAAAAAGACCACAGAAATGCTAATCACATTTAGCGGTCGAAGGCCAAATAGTAAGCTGAACGAGGCAAAGAGACAATTGGCTCTTGATTTAGTCGATTCCGATAACCGTAGGGACAATAAGATTGGCGCAGATTATGGTGAGCCCGAGGCGAGTCGTCGATAAATGAGCGGAAGATTCAGAAATTAAGTTAACTTGGCCATTTTAAAATGAAGACAGAAACTACTTAGAGTAAAGGAAGACCAAAGAAATGCTAATCACATTTAGCGGTCGAAGGTCAAAAGGATAAGCTGGAACGAGGCAAGGAGACAATTGGCTCTTGATTTAGTCGATTCCGATAACCGTAGGGACAATAAGATTGGCGCAGATTATGGTCAGCCCGAGGCGGCGGTCGTCGAGAAATGAGCGGTGGATTAAGGAATTTAATTTACTCGGTCATTTCGAAATGAAGATAGAAACTACTTAGATTAAAGGAAGACCACAGCAGTAATGCTAATCACATTTAACGGTCGAATGTCAAAGGATAAGCTGGAACGAGGCAAGGAGACAATTGGCTCTTGATTTAGTCAATTCCGATAACCGTAGGGACAATAAGATTGGCGCAGATTATGGTCAGCCCGAGGCGGCGGTCGTCGAGAAATGAGCGGTGGATTCAGGAATTGAATTTACTTGGTCATTTTGAAATGAAGATATAAGCTATTAGAATAAAGGAAGACCACAGAAATGCTAATCACATTTAGCGGTCGAAGGCCAAATGGTAAGCCGAATGAGGAAGAAGACAATTGGCTCTTGATTTAGTCGATTCCGATAACCGTAGGGACAATAAGATTGGCACAGATTATGGTCAGCCCGAGGCGAGACGTCGATAAATGAGCGGTGGATTCAGGAATTGAATTTACTTGGTCATTTCTAAATGAAGATAAAAACTACTTAAAGTAAAGGAAGACCAAAGAAATGCTAATCACAATTAGCGGTCGAAGGTCAAAAGGATAAACTGGAACGAGGCAAGGGGACAATTGGTTCTTGATTTAGTCGATTCCGATAACCGTAGGGACAACAAGATTGGCGCAGATTATGGTCAGCCCGAGGCGAGTCGTCGATAAATGAGCGGTGGATTCAGGAATTGAATTTACTTTGTCATTTCGAATGAAGATAGAAACTACTAAAATCGAAAAAAGACCACAGAAATGTTAATTACATTTAGCGGTCGAAGGCCAAATGGTAAGCCGAACGAGGCAAGGAGACAATTGGCTCTTGATTTAGTCGATTCCGATAACCGTAGGGAAAATAAGATTGGTATAGATTATGGTCCGCTCAGAGGCGGCGGTCGTCGAGAAATGAGAGGTGGATTTAGGAATTGAATTTATTTGGTCATTTCGAAATGAAGATAGAAGCTATTAGAATAAAGGAAGACCACAGAAATGCTAATCACATTTAGCGGTCGAAGGTCAAATGGTAAGCCGAACGAGGCAAGGTGACAATTGGCTCTTGATTTAGTCGATTCCAATTACCGTAGGGACAATAAGATTGGCGCAGATTATGGTCAGCACGAGGCGAGTCGTCGACAAATGAGCGGTGGATTCAGAAATTGAATTTTCTTGGTCATTTCGAAATGAAGATAAAAACTACTTAAAGTAAAGGAAGACCAAAGAAATGCTAATCACATTTAGAGGTCGAAGGTCAAAAGGATAAGCTGGAACGAGGCAAGGAGACAATTGGCTCTTGATTTAGTCGATTCCGATAACCGTAGGGACAATAAGATTGGTACAGATTATGGTCCGCTCAGAGGCGGCGGTCATCGAAAAATAAGAGGTGGATTTAGGAATTGAATTTATTTGAAAGAAAGAAAGAAAGAAAGAAGCTGTAAGAATAAAGGAAGACCACAGAAATGCTAATCACATTTAGCGGTCGAAGGCCAAAGAGTAAGCCGAACGAGGCAAAGAGACAATTGGCTCTTGATTTAGTCGATTCCGATAACCGTAGGGACAATAAGATTGGCGCAGATTATGGTCAGCCCGAGGCGAGACGTCGAGAAATGAGCGGTGGATTCAGGAATTGAATTTACTTGGTCATTTCGAATGAAGATAAAAATTACTCAAATCAAAAAAAGACCACAGAAATGCTAATCACATTTAGCGGTCGAAGGCCAAATAGTAAGCCGATCGAGACAAGAAGATAATTGGCTCTTGATTTAGTCGATGCCGATAACCGTAGGGACAATAAGATTGGCGCGGATTATGTTTAGCGCAAAGGCGGCGGACAACGTGAAATGAGCGGTGGATTCAGGAATGGAATTTACTTGGTCATTTCGAAATGAAGATAGAAGCTATTAGAATAAAGGAAGACCATTTCGAAATGAAGATAGAAGCTATTAGAATAAAGGAAGACCACAGAAATGCTAATCACATTTAGCGGTCGAAGGCCAAATGGTAAGCCGAACGAGGCAAGGAGACAATTGGCTCTTGATTTAGTCGATTCCGATAACCGTAGCGACAATAAGATTGGCGCAGATTATGGTCAGCCTAGAGGCGGCGGTCGTCGAGAAATGAGCGGTGGATTCAGGAATTGAATTTACTTGGTCATTTCGAATGAAGATAAAAATACTAAAATCAAAAAAAAGACCACAGAAATGCTAATCACATTTAGCGGTCGAAGGCCAAATAGTAATCCGAACGAGGCAAAGAGACAATTGGCTCTTGATTTAGGCGATTCCGATAACCGTAGGGACAATAAGATTGGCGCAGATTATGGTCAGCCCGAGGCGGCGGTTGTCGAGAAATGAGCGGTGGATTCAGGAATTGAATTTACTTGGTCATTTTGAATGAAGATAAAAATTACTAAAATCAAAAAAAGACCACAGAAATGCTAATCACATTTAGCGGTCGAAGGCCAAATAGTAAGCCGAACAAGGCAAAGAGACAATTGGCTCTTGATTGAGTCGATTCCGATAACCGTAGGGACAATAAGATTGGCGCAGATTATGGTCAGCCCGAGGCGGCGGTCGTCGAGAAATGAGCGGTGGATTCAGGAATTGAATTTACTTGGTCATTTTGAAGCAAAGATGAACAAGTTCGTATTTGGGGGAGATGACGATATGGACGATAAAACAAGTGTTTTAAGCAATAATTTTCTTGGAAAATACTGTCAACATGTGTACAAATTTTTCAATTTATGCATAATTTTCTGTCTGTATCACACAGTTTGCCAATAAATATTTTAGTTATAAAATATTTTTGTTCTTCAATATACCGGAAAGTTTACAAGTATTGACATACTTTGGAGTAATTTTCGACTGTTGTTTTGTGCCTTAAAAATAATAAAAAAAAAGTAAAAAATAAGGTGCTACGTGCATTCTTGCTTCACACATTCCGGGATAATAGAAATCAGAACTGAGTGTCCCAGTTTCTGTTAAAAATATTGATTCAAGAATAATAACCAGACACAGAAGAAAGAAAAATTGTTTTACAACTATAGCCGTTAATGTCTCCAAAAGTGCTAATTTGACGCCAGATATTAGTATGACACCGCAACAAGCTTTATATAATCCAATAAGTGAACCCTTCCGAACAACAAAACTTGGCGCTATAAGGAAAAGCAGATTTAAGTCTTTCCGGTCAAAGTATCGGCCCGTGAAATTTTTAATCACGATGCCAAAAAGGTTGCTGAATTGTCTCGCCTCGATATCCTTTTCTGTAAAAAGTCCTATATCAAAATGACTCAATGATATTTACAGAAGAAAAATAGGTTTGCAAGGATCGTAGTAAGTGAAATCCATAGTCTCTGCCTACCCCCATGGGAAACAGGCGTGAAAATATGTATGTATGTATGATATTTACAAAAATTGCTCGTGTCAAATATGTTAATAATTGATGACAAATATGTAAAATATATGAAATTATTGTAAATAATATCAAGCAGTTTAACTGCAAGTTCGTTTAAATGAAACTAAATTAAGATTTTACAACAAAGGTCGGAATCTACTGAGTAAAAATATTGAGATAGAGTAAGTATCAAACATCATCAAATGATAAATAATATCAGTATCAATATCAATATACATATAATAAAACAGTAGGAACCGCATGTCTGTACATTTGATAAAATTAACAAAAAATGGGTGTGGGCGATAAAAAAAGAGTAACAGAACACAAAAAAGATTTTTTTGATTTTTTTGTCTGTCTGTCTATCTGTCTGTCTGTCTGTCTGTATGTACTTGCTAATCTTTAAAACTACTGAACAGATTTTTACGCGGTTTTCACTAAAAGATTAAGCTCATCCCTGAGCAACATATAGGCTTTGTTTCTTCGAAATCTAATGTCAGATAAAAAAGTAATCATCATTTAAAGTCTAAAGATATTTTTTCTATGGCGATTGTTTGTCTGTTAGTACACGCTAATCTTCGGAAATACTGGACGGATTCGAATGAAACTTTTTTGTTATATAGCTATTAAGCCTGAGCAACATATAGGTTATAATTGATTTTGGAAAATGGAACAACTGATGCAGGACCTTAATGGTCCAGCTAATCTATCAGAAATATATAAATGAAGCCTTTGCAAAAGTAGTTCTGCCTGATGAACCTTTTTTTGTTAAATTATAAAAATCGAAGATCTGGATCACCTGATGCAGAACCATAATGGTCGAGCTAAACTATAAGAAATATAAAATTACGCCTTAGCAAAAGTAGTTCAGCCTGATGAACATTTTTTGTTAAGGTATAAAAATGGAAGATCTGGAACACCTGATGCAGAACCATAATAGTCCAGCTAAACTATAAGAAATATAAAAATGACGCTTTAGCAAAAGTTGTATAGCCTGCTAAACATTTTTTGTTGAATTATAAAAATCGAAGGTCTGGAGTCTGGAACACTTGATTCAGAAACATAATGGTCTATACGTATAATAAACCAGTAAAAAATGTACCTGTGCATTAATATATTTTTTTTTTAAATTGGGGCGAAGGAGACTGTAATATAGTAAGAAATAAAAAAAACTGTCTGTTTGTCTGTTTGTACACGCTAACCTCCGGAGATATTGGACGGATTCGAATGAAACTTTTTTAGCAACAAATAATAGTAGCCTGATGAACATTTATTTTTGAGGTAAAAAAATCTAAGATCTGGAGCACCTGATGCAAAAACATAATTGTCCAGCTAAACTACAAGAAATATTAAAATTACGCCTTAGCAAAAGTTGTTTAGCCCAATGAGCATTTTTTGTTGAGTTATAAAACTTGAAGATCTGAAACACACGATGCAGAACCATGATGGTTCAGCTAAACTATAATAAGAAATATAAAAATGACGCCTTAGCAAAAAAAGAGGTATAAAAATAGAAGGTCTGGCACACATGATTCAGAAACATAATGGCCCATCTAAACTGTTAGAAAAATACATTCATGACGCATTAGCAAATGTTGTTCAGCCTGATGAGCATATTTATACGCCGGAGTCATAAAGTCCACGCGAACGAAGTCGCGGGTATCAGCTAGTGTTTAATAAAAGAAAAACTGTTTTAATTTTTTTAAGGAGATTCTTCCATATCTTCAAATTTTTTTATCCTTCATAAAATTAATATGGGATCAACGTGGTATTAAATGCGTGGTAAAAATCATAAAAATCGGTTCACAAGCAGCAAAGACATCGCGTTACATACATACAAACTATAAATAAAAAAACATTCGGGTCGAATTGATAACATCTTCCGTTTTGACGACGATTTAATAAAAAAAATATTATCTCATAATCGTTTTATTTTCGGAAATAGAAAACTTAAGGAAAATGTATTTTGACAATAGGACTTATTGAGAATAGGTCATTTTGAGACAATGAAAATGACCTATTGTTAAAAAAGTCCTATTGTCAAAATAAAATACATTTTTGTCAAGTTTTCTGACAATAGGACTTTTTGAGAATAGGGCATTTTGAGAAAACTGTTTAAATATGAGACGTTTAAAATTAGCTAAGTGGGACCCAAACTTTGTCACCATAAAATTTCATTGCCAACTGTTATATAAAGCGATTCTGAATAATTTATCTGTATTATTCATTTCTGTGGAACCCTTTGGCGTACCAAGCAAACGGGAACTTGGAAGTTTTATTGTTTACACCGCTTCTCTTTGGAAACTCGACACAATTGTTTCTTTGTTCTATTCTTGCCAAAGATATTGTCATTTTGCATCCTTTTCTATCTCGCGATTGCTTACGCGGGGTTTCCCGCTCTGGCCCTTTATTGAATTGATATCGCCCCGTTATTTTTTTTTCTCCTCTCTGCAAAATTGGTCGCGATATATTTTCCAGCCAGTTTTCCGGGTCAAATTGGGTTTATTTGTCCTTATTCAATTTGAAACTCGTTGTCTTGTTAATCCGTAAATCACTAAAGTGATTTTACAAAGGTCACCTTTTTATAAAAGCTTCATTTATTAGGAAAAAATAGTGATTGGTTTTTTCAATATTTTTTTTTAGTAAAAAGTCGATAAATCTTTTGTTTTCATCCTTTACATTTCATTGGCTAAGCGATGATTTGTATAGAAGGCCGATTTTTTTGGTTTTTCGTTAAATTTTTTTAAGGAAAGTTGTTCAGTGTCGTGGACAGGACTTGCTGCAAAAATTCACCTTCGTCTGCGTTAATTTAGTACTTGAAATAAAATCTACTTTTGTATGGCAAAATAGGATTCGGCATACGAAGTTCCACTCTCCTTCTCATTCCCTTAATGGATTAATTTAGGGATAAAATATCTTTAATGCCCTTCCCCGGGTCTCAAACTATTTAGTAATAAATTTCATCTAAATCGATTCAGTGGTTAAAGCGTGAGGTGCTAATAGACATAGTTCTTTCACATTTAGATCTAGATAAGGATATTGTATATGGACCAATCTTATGGTTATCGTCATTGTAATTAGGCTAGTCTGTGGGGGAATCTTGTTTTTTTAAGTTAGTTTTTAGGGTACCCAAAGAGTAAAAACGGGACCCTATTACTAAGACTTCGCTATCTGTCCGTCTGTCCGTCTGTCTGTCACCAGGCTGTATCTCAAGAACCGCGATAGCTAGACAGTTGAAATTTTCACAAATTATGTATTTCTGTTGCCGCTATAACAACAAATACTAAAAACAAAACAAAATAAATAATTAAGGGCTTACATACAACAAACGCGATTTTTTATAGATAATGTTACGGTACCCTTAGTGCGTGAATTCGATTCGCACTTGGCCGGTTTTTTATCATTCTATTTTATATAACCTATATTATTCTACTGCTGGGAAAAGTTCTACCCCATTCTTTCTAGACTTTTCTATATAGCGCTATTACGCTATATTCACATTCCACCATACACACAAGAAATGTACTAAAAAGTAATATTCACGCAAAAAGCATTTATTATTCTGCAAGAAATATTAAGTTTATTCATGGAAATCTAAGTGAAAAAATTCAATAGTTCTGGAATTCTAGGGTATAAAATGAGTGAGTGCCGATCGCAAATTCATTCAGATCTTATCGGTTTACTTGACCCCGGCTACCTAACAGCTATTTTTGGGTTCCGTATCGAAATTGCAAGTAAAATTAAATCTTATACCTTTAAACGAGCAATTCTTGTATGTATGTATATTTATATATTTTTTTATAAATTTCTGTGATCTCGAAAACGGCTCTAACGATTTCGCTGAAAATTTGTATATGGGGGTTTTCGGGGGTAAATAATCGATCTAGATTAGTTTTATGTTTGGGAAAACGCGTGTTTTCGAGTTTTCATGCGTTTTTCTTTCCACGCAGAATATGGTCGCTAATTTCGTCGCGCCGGCCGCCTTGATTTTAGCTCAGTGGTTAAGGATACCGACCGCTAGAAAAAGTGTTACGGGTTCGAATCCCACTCGGTGACTTACTTTTTTTTTATTTTATGTTTAAGTTTATATATAATTTTTTATTTTGCATTGTTTTTAGACAAGTTTAAAAAAAATAGTTAATGTTTGAGATGTAACCGAGCAAAGCTCGGTCGCCCAGGTACTATCGAATCTAAATTAAATGCAACTAAAACAAATCCGTATCGAAATTACATGCAACTGAAACATTTGTTTTTTATCATCAGGTCTTTTTGTCTCCACTGCAGGAGCACGACCCTCTCTGTACTACCAAAGCCATACTTGGCCAGAGCAGCCAAAGGATTTTGACCTACACTCTCCTCGCTGGCCAGACGGGTTGGAGAGGTCTCATTGTTTTTACTGACATAGATATTATTGGGGTATTTTACTAAAATATGGAGTTTGTAAAATGTCAGTGGATTGTTGGTATTTCTGTAATAAAACTTAACGCAGTTTAATTGAACTTAACCCATAACAAAATGTTCGACTAAAAGAATTTACTCAAGCATCATCACTAGTCTGAAGTGTTAGTTTTATTCGCAATTTTTATGTTTTTAACATAGCACATAAATATTTTATTTAGTTCAAGTTATCAATAATCAAGCTGCTTCATTTTTTTTGAAGTAGGTATTTGGGATAGCAAATCAACGTAAGGAGTTCTGGATCTTTTCTCAAAATGTTGATATACTTTTATTAACTTGAAAGCAGGAGCTCGACTTAATACTCACGTACAAGAGCATTTGTACGTCATTACTGTAAATTGAGCTCTTTGCAAAAACTTTCATAAACGCGTCTGCTCGTCCTTAGATTCGAAAACTTTTCGAGGACATTAAAATTGATAGGTACGGAACCGCGCGATAAAAAATCAAATAAAGTTCGCGCTCCATCGCCCTTTTATTTCCCTCTCGTTAAAAAAGATGAAATATTAAGTGCCTTTACGCAAACGGAGTTTTCCAGTTCTTATCGCGATTATAAACATTGTTGTAACACAAATGTAACAACTTGTTCTGCCGATTGATTTTTTTTAAACAAACACTCTGCGTGGAACTAGATTTTCTTGTATTATCGGTCATGCATGACGTGATTTCACATTGAATACTGTATTGGATCTGTCCGTGAAAAATTATTTAATTGTAGACATTGTCTGCAGAATTGATTTTATAGTAAAAATATTCTGCAGGTTTTTAAACTTGTAAAAGGACATATGCTTAAAAAAAATGTGCGAAGCGAAATTCGCATTAATTACTCACAGTTTGTTCGTCTTTAACTTTATTTATTATTTTTAATGTTTTATTGAATATTAAAGAGTTTACAAGGTGGCTGCGTGGCATAAGTTAACTATGAAAAAAAAACAAAGATTTGGAGAACTCTTTAAAAAAATATTTCTAAACTAAAAACCGACTTCACCCCAAATTACACATCTGATTTTGATAAAATTTCTATGGGACCTTACTAGTATACCCTTTTAAACAAGAAAAAAAAATTCAAATCGGTCCAGGCATCTTCGAGTAATCGGTGAGCATACATAAAAAAACGCGACGAATTGATAACCTCCTCCTTTTTTATTGTAAAAAATTGTTTAACTCTTTCTTTTAAATTTTTCATATTTTTATTTAGGATTCATAAAATAAATCACAGATATGAGAGTAAAATAAATTAAATACACTGATTGTCGTTAATAAAAGTTTTGCATAATACCTCATAACCCCTAAACCATCGACTTTAGAACTTGGATAGAAAGACAAGACAACAATGCCAGTAACAATGCCAGAACTGTGCGAGTATATTGTTAATTAAAAACTTGTGCGATATACAGATGGAATGGAGTCAGAAACAAATACAAAAAACAGGCCAAGTGCGAGTTGAACTCGTGGAGAGGGTTCCATACAACGCCAAAGTCAATCACATTTGAAATTCTCACAAGTAAGACGCGAGTTAACTACTACTAGCTCCAAGTAGTGTATTTGTATAATGAATGTAGTGTATTTTAGTGAACTATTTTCCGCAAGTGAACGTATTATTTTGAGTTAATCACTTTATTTCCAATTGACAGAATTCTTATAAGATTTCCTGTATTTTAAAAGCAATGAACTATATTTTGTATTTTTTTCCAAATTTTTAGGCTCAGTATAGTTTTTGAGATCAGAGGAGGGGGGATGGTCAATTTTCGTCTCTTTTTTTGTATAAAATCAAAATTATTTATTTCACTATAATAACAAAAATATTTATTTAAGATCCTCGTCGTAATGAACCCCTCATTTGACACATGACACAGTAAGATTAAAGATTAGAAAACCTTTTTTTTAATTTCGTAATTTGTCACCAAAAAAATTTATTTTTACTTTACCCGTCTGTGTAAAATTTTACCTGATTTGGTCCAGCAATCCTAAAGGGGTTCCGTTTTTCTTTTTTTGTACGGAACCCTAAAAAAAGCGTGAAACGATGGAAACAGAGTTTAAAAATGAAATGTAAACATTCCCCTTTGCATTGAGTATTCAGTTAAAAGCTAAAACATTATCTCGTCAAAAACCAATCAATGTTTTACAAATACAGTAAAGAAACAAAAAATTGGGAGCAGGTAAAATTGGATCCTGAACAAACAGATAAGGGTTAGCGTACACTGATAGTTGGAGGAGTACGTTATTTTATCTTTAGTAATAACGATGAACTATTTCGATTATATTTATACTCCTTATGACTTTTTGGCTTCTCTCAATTTCGGAAATAATTGGCAAGTATCTTAGGAAAATATTATATCGTTTTAAATTCATGCGGTAAATAGCGTAGGTACATCGTAAAGTGGTCTTCTTCTTTTCGTGTGGGTTAGTGACTAACACTAGTGTCAGAGTTTTTAAACCGCCTTAAAGGCCTCTGACATGGTTTTAGGTAACGACCAATGTCAAAGACAGTGATCGGGACCGACGGCTTAACGTGCCCTCCGAAGCACGGATCATCTTACTTATCAGACAATCAGGTAATTAGCCTGCAATGTCCTAACCAAACTAGGACAACAACACAAAGTCGTTGCCCCCGCCGGGAATCGAACCTGCTACCTCCGGGTATGAGCCGAACGCTCTAACCACTACACCACGGAGGCAGTAGACTTCAATACGGTAAAAAATGGTTAAAGTCGTCCTGGGTGTAAAAATATGAAAAATATTAAGTACCTACCTAAAATACCGAAAAGTCGAAAAACTTATGTTTATGAGCGGCTAATGAGGACGCCGTCAGAGTACTCCAATATTACATAAGAAGAAGATGACGTGTATGTGTAATTGTATGGCTATAGGAAATACAAGCTAAACCACGCTTATAAATATGAATGAGTCCTCTCCAACCCGTCTGGCCAGCGAGGAGAGTGTAGGCCAAGACCCCTGGCTGCTCTGGCCAAGTTCTGCTTCTGCAGTGGAGACAAAAAGACTTCATGATGATGTTTATGAAGTATTGCTGCACAAGTATACTTGTGAATGAACCATAAGTTAAATATAAAATTACACAAAGTAAATAATGCATATGTTTTTTCATACTAGTGACTCAGTGAGCGGTGGTTCTTTAAATCGGTAACTGACCTACGCTTCGGTCTTAATCCTAAGTCAATCTTGGTTAGTAAATAATGGAACTTTAAACGGACCCTTTTTAGATAGTGAATCGAAAAGTACACAATTCTGTTTGCAGTAATATCATACTGCAATGCTCTTGTTCCTATTTTTAACACTCGACATAAAAGAGGGATGTCATAAGTTTGACGCTAATGTCTGTCGGGCTGTCTGTGTCATCCTAGCTCTTAAACGAATACATCGATTTTGGTACGTTTTATTTATTTACTAGTTGTACCCGCGGGCTTCGCTCCCCGTGGGAATTCTGGGATAAAGAGTACCTTATGTCCTTCCCCGAGTCTCAAACTATATCCATACCAAATTTCATCCAAATCAGTTAAGTAGTTTAAGCGCGAAAAGGTAACAAACAAACAAACAAAAAAATATACAAACTCACTTTCGCATTTATAATATTAGTAAAATAAAATAGTAGAGATAGGGATAAAAACTATCCTATGTCCTTACCTGAGTATCAAACTATATCCATACCAAATTTCATCCAAATCGGTTCAGTGGTTGAAGCGTGCAGTGGTAACAAACAAACAAATATACAAACTCACTTTCGCATTTATAATATTAGTAGGATAGTAGGATAGGATAGTAGGATTGAAAGCAAGTTCGATCCCTGGCGGTGGTTCTTCGCTGTTTGTGTTTAATGAAAATCAGTTGAGCTGTTTAAAAGTTATTAGGGGTTAACGTTTGTCAGTTTTACGTCAACCCCTACTTGGGAATTTAGTTGAAGCACTAATAGGCTATTTAACTGTGTATGATTTTGGCTAATATTTTATATAAAAAAACATACCAATGAAAAGTTTTTTTTAAACAGCTAAAAATTGGTTATTTAAGGGTCCCCCGACCCTAGACTTCTCCATACAAACGTAGTCTACGTCTAATTTTGAAACCACATGTCAGATTTCGGTAAAAATTGGTAATTGTAAAGAAATTGCAATTATCTAGGGTTATAACTGGTTTCCTATACTAAAATTATGAACTGGAAAGAAAATATAACGATTTAGAAGTTTCCCATACTAATGGTCAAAAATGATATAAAACACTATATTCTATTTCAAGTTCATATTTTTACCGTCGAAAACTAGTTATAAACCTAGATAATCGCAATATCTTTGAAATTACAAAATTTTGCCCAAATCGGACATGTTTTGAAATAAAACGTAGACTACGTTTGTATGGAAAGTTGTATTTTGGTCTAGGGTCGGGGGACCCTTAATGAAACAGCAATTAGCATTTCAAATATAAGAATGGGAACGTGGCGGAGACATCTCACTATATACTATATCTCCTTAGTACTTGCGAGACCCCATAGCGTGACGTCAAGAGAGCTGTAGGTACGTGCATCCTTTTTCTGTTATTTGTCATTTTACCCTTACATCAGAAATTTAAAAGCTTGGCTTACTTATTTTTGGGCACATTAAAAAGAGTTATTTTGTTTTTGGTTTCTTAATGTGTTACTTTTTTATTTCTTACTTGCCTCGAGGACACATTTTTCGCAATTAGGCCTGAATTTGCCGGTCCCGTTCTGTTTTATTTTGTATTCTGTTATTTATTGATATAAATAATATCGACGAGATAAGAGGCGACGATATTTTACTCAATTATTTTATTTTAGTAAAATATTGCTGCCTCTTACGTCATCTACAGATTTTTTCGTACCACTTGCTCAAAAAAGTCACATTCTATAGCACAAAAAGCGAACATAATAATAGTCATTTTCAATCTGATAAAATCAGGGAAAGAAAAATGTACTAAATTTCATTCAGCCACTAGACCAAGAATGAAAACAGGGAAAGAAAATTGTACTGAATTTCATTCATCCTCTAGGGGGAGAATGTGGTTTAAGTTTGGAATACTTACCGAAATTTATATTGAACTGAAAATGATTGAAATCATTTCTATATTGTTAAGCGTAACAAAATAGCGATTTTGAATTGACAACATGTATCCGCAAAATCCACAAAACCACTTAAATTTCATAAAATAAACAACTAAAATGTATTGTTTGTTTTTTTTATAAATTAATTTACGGCTCTGGATACTAGTCCTTTAGAGCCCATCTTCATTTATCACTTCTTTATTCCGAATCCTAACCCTAACTATACAATCGAAGGTTCGTATAGGTCCTTTGATTGCTTCAAGGGAGTCCACTGATTTTAATAGCCGATTGAGTGGCGGACGGCGTCCAACCGCAGTCGGCAAATAAATATTACTACAGCCGCACTATGACTGTCCTCTTTAAACATTTCACATATTGTCCTTGAGAATAAGGATTAAAACTACACCAATTTCATATTATGAAGTAAGCAAATTTCAACTGAACCCCTTTACTTCCCGCCAAAAACTCCCGTTATTGTTTGTTTAGTTTACACCAGCTGTTAAGTTTTCCAAAAAGAAAAAGCAAAGGGCCTTTGCGTCTCACACATACAGCCTAGTTTTCTGTGTACCTATATTTATTTACAACGTAAAGCATTTTGTATTTTTTGAGTATCTGGGTAAAAATGAATAAATAAATGCTTATCTCTTGTTATTATTGTCTTTATTTTTTTCGCAAGTGGTACGAAAAGTAGAGTATTTTCCTCGGTGATAAAGCTGTCTTAGTCTTGGGTGAACTTAAATCCGTCGCTACACTCAGGACTCGTCCTAAATCCTTCGCTTCGCTCGTGATTTAAGTATTTAACACCCTCGCTTCGCTCGGGAGTAAACCTCGACTCCTTCGTTGCGCTCGCGATTTAAGTCGTCACCCGCGACAGAAGACACTGCTTTATCCCCTTGGTTAATAATCTACTATGAGCAATAGTATTGTAGGCCGCAAATCACACGAACCTCCCTTATATTTGCAACGTGTAAGGGACATACCCGTTAAAAATCAAACCACGGGCTATACTAGATCACTATATAATGAAAGTAAAATAACAGTCACTAAACAGAATAAAATCGGCATTTTCATACAATATTGTGCAGTGCAGCCGGGGCAATTTGTGTGGGAATGTCGAAATCAGTTTTTGTTAGCCGCCTGCTTTTTTAATATCATTAAGTATATATTATGTAAAGAACGTATAAGTAATAGTGATGAAGCACGTGGTATCTTGTATAGTCGATGTTGGATTTAGTACTCGTATGTCATTCACACGTCGTAAATTGTATTACAAGAAGGGATTTTTTCCTATGTTCATTAAGTTGTTTTGAAAACTTTTGCTGTCTAAATGCAATAATGATCATCAAGAGCATTTCATGACTTTTTGAACAATTTATATCAATTGGGGCATAATGAATTTTGTACTGTTATGTTATCAAAACACAGCCCTTATCAGTTGAGCGTTACATGTCTGGCGTATTTTTGCGATTTATAGCAATTTGTGTATTAAATACTTATACATATAACGTCTAAAAACACATAGTTTATAGGCAGATTAGACCATAATCACTTTCAAAAAACCCAAGGAATAATATCGCATGGTAACCACGACGACGACCTCCGTGGCGTGGTCACCATGCTAGTCCGCCACCCAGAGGTTCCGGGTTCGATCCCCGGTCAGATCAGGTCAATTATAGTATCGTTGAGTTAGTATCCCATAATACAAGTCTTGAACTTACTTTGTGGCTAGCTCAATCAGTGTAATTGGTCCCTATATATTTATTAATATCCAGAAAAGTGTTTTCTTGTAGGTGTGTCGCTTTATTTTGTTTGAGGAAATTTATTGACGATATCTGAATTACATTTCCCTTTCATATAGTTTCAGTACGCTAAACCATCGATTTCTTGTCCAGATCTCACGTACATCACTATTTAAAAAATAACACATCCGTTATTCAACCAGTAAATGTGTGAGATAGTGGAAATTGAAGATTTTGAACATCGTGGACTCTAACCACTCTCAATCATTGTTTTGTATAGGTTTACTCTCTCTCTCATCTGAGCGTTTTCCCAGTTGCATCCTCAGTTGCAATGCTGAGAAGCCCGGGGTCCGCTTTCTGACTTATTCTTTTCTACTTCGCACGGTCTTGAGCATCCTTGGTTGTAAGACGATTAGCACGCATACCATCCTTGACGAAGTCAAGCCAGCATTTCTTGGGTCTACCACGCTTGCCGGGCCCCGGCGGAGGCGGCATGGCTTTACGACATAATATGCAGGATATAATCCCACCTTTTTATCGAATAGGTATGTTTTTTTATAGTATTTTATGCAACAGTTGTATAATAACGGTCAAAAAATGCGAGTGGCGCAGGTTACGATGCGAGCCTTGGCGAGCATCGTAATTAGACGCCATCGAGCATTTTTTGACGTACTTATACAACGTTGCATACAATACTTTTTCTACGACTATATTTACTAAATAAAATACAAAAACAAACAAAGAAAATATGAAAATGTTTGACGTATGTTTGGTAAATCAGATTTAGAATATATAAGAACTGATCTATGTGGTATCTATGGTAAACTTTTTTTTAATTGACGTCTTTTTAGTGACTATGTGAAAAAAACATTTTTTTCTTATGTTGGCAGTATGGTAAATCTATAGAAAAAAAAGTTCTAGGTCTATGGCTAGGCGTATCGTTTTAGTGAAATAACGACACATGTGCTATTATGAGGCATAGAGTATAGACTTTTTTCTGCAATCATATTATCAATGTAGTTATAATAGTGTTCAGAACCATTTAAAAGACAAATAACACTACAGGAGTAGAAAAAGTAAGTAATAATACTTAAGAGGGCCCTTCCCGGCCCGTCTATCGTCAACGCGGGCATGTTTTGAAATGCTTGTTGTTTCATTTAGCGCAATGCTAGAAAAAAAAGCAAAGCGAAAAGAGAGAGATAGTGCCTGAGCGCTCAGTTTGCATTCTATTGAACGAAATTAGTATTAATATTAACTATTCATTGAACGAATATTAACTATTTATAGGGTGCGGAAATTTCACAAAACTTGTTCCAGCTAATACGTGTTTTTCAGTAAACCTTACGAGTGTGTGAAATAAATAATTTTCATTTTGAATCTTCACTACATTTGCAAGGTTTATATGGAAATATTTTCTTTACTTTTCAAATCATTAGTACTATATGAACGGCCGAAGGTAAAATTTGGAGGATTTTTGGAGGCTTATATACTAAATTTGTTTCTCCAAATTTTAATTTTTAATTTCGATAGAAACCTAGATATAGCGCACAAGATTCCTGTTTGTTCATAAATTTCCAAGAAATACCTGTAACAACGCCATAATCACGTAAGAGCGTTTGTATGAAAAGTAAGACGGGTTGGGCGCCCTTAATCAAGATATTTGTAGCTATTCTCAATTAACATCTGTGTTATTATGTTTTATCAGTTATATACAAGTATGATAACTGATAATGATAACAATAAGATTAATTGATTATTAAATCAGCGTAACAATGCTCGGGACAATATTAAAAACAATATTATCTTTTAATTCTTCAAACATTAACATTTGGTAATCTGATTGGTAACTATAGGTACCTGACCTGTAGATATTTAATTTTTCCTGAAGCTTTACAAAAGTGTGTACGTTTAATACTTTTCAATCACAGAAGTAATAATTTAAAAACCATTAATTTTATTTTTCTAACTTGAAAACGATGTATATCAATATAAAACATACTATTACTAATTTACATAGATCTGACGAAGTTATTATTACTACTACTATTATCGACAGCCAGAGGTAGGTACACATGTCAAGTTTCTAGTCTTCTTCTTATCGTGTGTGTTAGTGACTAACACTAGTGTCAGAGTTTTTAAACCGCCTTAAAGGCCTCTGACATGGTTTTTAGGTAACGACCAATGTCAAAGACAGTGACCGGGGCCGACGGCTTACCGTGCCCTCCAAAGCACGGATCATCTTACTTATCAGACAATCAGGTGATCAGCCTGCAATGTCCTTACCAAACTAGGACAACAACACAAAGTCGTTGCCCCCGCCGGGAATCGAACCCGCGACCTCCGGGTATGAGCCGAACGCTCTAACCACTACACCACGGAGGCAGTTAAGTTTCTAGTAAGAATATTTTCGTATTTTTTATATATCATAAAAAACAAATACTTACTTAAATCAGGCCTACCTATCGCTATATAAACATGATTATTTACCTTCCTTGTCACTAAATGGCTATAGAATAAGCATCGCCTTGTGATCTGGAGGTCGTGGGTTCGAATCCCACTGTGAAGCAAAACTTTGTGAAAAGTGGATATACAATACAATACAATACCCTTTATTGCACATAATAAAATACAGTATATAATTATCTTAAAAACTAGGAAATGCGCAAAAGGCGGCCTTATCGCTAAGCAATTTCTTCCAGGCAACCTATATAGAAAAAAAAAACAGTGATGGGAAATTAGGTAGTGCGGGGGTCAATACAATAAACTTACTTATATACAATAATTATAATAAACATACATATACATATTACTTAAATACATACAACTTACACAGAAAAAAAAATGATATTATAACAGTACAAGATGAATAAACTAAGTGGAAACAGGAAAGAATATTTATTTACCTTTCATAAGGATAGAAAATAAGATTTTACTTGGGATTTGAAGCTGGCTAGCGTTTGGGCGCGTCGGATAGTAGGTGGTAGTGAGTTCCATAGACGTGCGGCTCGAACAGAGAAAGAACGCGAGAAAAAGTCGGTGGAGTGGAAAAGAATTCTTAAACTAAGGTTTTCAGCGCTGCGTAGTAGACGACCCTGAGACTCACTAAAGAATGTAAATAATTCACGTAAATAGTTAATAGATATAGCAAGCTTTCATTAGGGAATTGACTGTCCAAAAAGAAAAACGATTCCGTGTTTCGTAAGGCACGTATAAAGTAAGTGCCCATCGAAGCACTTTAGGTACAATACATACATGTTAAACAAACAAGTACTTAAATCACTAATTAAAAAATTGTTTGTAATCAATTTGCAGAATTACATTAACGATACGCAGCGTGCGTTATCAAGTGGGCTTCCCTTATCAACACATGTATATGCACATGTACTACATTCGAATGTACCTACGTATGTACTAGGTATATTGTGTACAGTACAATACTATAACGTCCTTTTCAATTAGGTGCTAATATTTCCTAGCATTCTAATCTCTGTATAAGTATGGCTCTAGTATCACAGAGAGAGTCGTGCTCCTACAGTGGAGACTAAAATACCTACAGATGAAGATAATTTTACTACTCTACGAGAAAAGTATAATTTGGAGTGTACTATCTACTTTTTTTTCTTCCCACGCAGAAAATAAAAGCCGATCAAGGGAATGGGCGAGAATTTAAATCAGGTTAATAGACTATGCGGTTGACAGTAACAACCCATCACTACTTTGTTTCTGTTTTTAGGGTTCCGTAGCCAAATGGCAAAAACGGAACCCTTATAGATTCGTCATGTCTTTCTGTCTGTCCGTCCGTATGTCACAGCCACTTTTTTTAGAAACTATAAGACCTATACTGTTGAAACTTGGTAAGTAGATGTATTATGTGAACCGCATTAAAGTTTTGACACAAAAATAGAAAAAAAAAAAAAAAAATTTTGGGCGGTTCCCCATACTAAGAACTGAAACTCAAAAATTTATTTTTTATCAAACCCATACGTGTGGGGGCATCTATGGATAGGTCTTTAAAAATGATATTAAGGTTTCTAATATCATTTTTTTCTAAACCGAATACTTTGCGCGGGAGACACTTCCAAAGTGGAAAAAAGTGTGTGTGTCCCCCCGTAACTTCTAAAATAAAGGAAATTATAAAACTAAAAAAAGTACCTTATGTTCATCACCATAAAAACTACCAGCTTAAATTGGTTTGAACGATATCTATTAAGTAGTTTTTTTTTAAAACGTCATAAATCATAAACGGCAGTTTACCTTTCATTCAATCAACTCAAATATAAATTTAAAAAAAAAAACATACTACAAGACTTTTATATTATGTTATTTGCTACTACGGAACCCTTCATAGGCGAGTCCGACTCGCACTTGGCTGCTTTTTTTCACCTTCAGGCTTACTGGCAGATAAAAAATAACTATTTGTTTTTGGCTTCAGATTACGCTAATTATTAAAATAAATGATTATAACATTAAATTCGCTATCAAAGGATAAAGTTTAAAATTCAGCAAACGTTGACTCAACACGAGCAACTAAACATTGACACACCAACTCTCTCGTTAGAATAAGCTAACATTGTGCTTACTAAGTATATATAATTATCATACAGATATCCTGTATATCTAACAAAATGTACTGAAACTATTTTAAGGCTGAATTCAGTCCATGATACTGAACAACTTTCCCAAAGGAACATATAGCGAAATAGGAAAAATAATTTTCGACCTCCCATACAAGTTGACCGATCAGCTGATTCGAATGGGACGACGACGACGACACACTTTTTTCCACTTTGGAGTGTCTCTTGCGCAAAGTATTCGGTTTTGAAAAAAATGATATTGGAAACCTCAATATCATTTTTGAAGACCTATCCATATAATCCATAGATATTAGATACCCCACACGTATGGGTTTGATGAAAAATAAGTTTTTGAGTTTTAGTTCTAAGTATGGGGAACCCCCAAAATTTATTGTTTTCTTTATATTTTTGTGTCAAAACCTTAATGCGGTTCACATAATACATCTATTTACCAAATTTCAACAGTATAGGTCTTATAGTTTCGGAAAAAAGTGGCTGTGACATACGGACGGACGGACAGACAGACAGACATGACGAATCCATAAGAGTTCCGTTTTTGCCATTTGGCTACGAAACCCTAAAAAAGAAACTTACAACTTACAGTCACACATATAAAATAAGAAACAACAACGTTATCTAACAAATCTGATAATGTTATCCTTATCAGTGATATGATAATGCTACTAACTAAATAACTAAAATATAACATCCACAGCACAACGCTCAAACGGTGCGTAGACATGTCGTAAATCCTTCTGCGGTTCCGAAAACAAGTCCGACCGTAGCGCAATTTTTTTATCAAACATGTCGAACGGAAGCTAGGCGATGCGCACATCTCGTGCCGCATCCCGTTTCACTCCGTCCTCCAATCGCCTCCGACCTCCGACCAGACGGACCTCCATACCTCTGGTCTCCCTCAGTGTGACTCGACGCATCGCGGCGCACGGACGTTCGCGCCTTCTCTCCGATTTTACATCGCGAGCTTTCGAATTTACCTGTGGATTTTCAGTGACTTGTGTTTTCTCAAATATTTGTGCCACATCTTTTTTTGGATTAGTCCTGGTCCTCGTCAACGGCTGGACAGAGGTCGTCACCCATATTCAAGGTTGGTGCATATGCCTTGCGAATAGTAATGCGATTCGATGCATTTGGAATGTCACTTAGCCGGTCTTATGATGATGGTGTGAAGAGGTTTCTTGAATCGTGGAATCTTCAAGTTCATCCAACGGGTTCATTGACTCAACGGCTGGAGCGCTTTTTTAATTGTTTTTTGTTGTTAGACCGGTGTGCGGCGTGGGACAAGATTCTGCGTATGGTCAGTACACCGGCTAATAAAGAACAATGGGTGAAATTGAAGATCAATTTACTGCAGCACCGCATTTCCTGGTATTCAAATGACTAGGAATACAAAGAAGAACACGATTCTTATCAAGGACAGAATTGATCAGTGCAGTGATTCACCGAAGATATTCGATAAAATTTACTTCGCAAAGTTCAACTACAAGGTTATTCCGGGAGTACTTATAGTCTATTTGGAATTAATAACAGCAATTACTGTAACAAATGTTATCTATCATGGATCCACGAACAGTAATTTGATACAATTCCATTAGTTCAGCTGTATCATCGATATCTAAAACATTTTCTGGTTTACGAAACGACCATCAAACTTGCATTTTGAATTTTAAATTAGTATTTTTATGGTTTGGTATTGAATATTTATAGCTCATACGAGTTTTGTAGCTGTATGTAAATCGATTGCTTATCCAGTTAGATTTTTATGTTAGTTTTACCATTATAAATTTTCATGTAAATTGAAGAGGAAATTGTATGTAGAATATAATATAACAGTCCTGATGTAGTTCCACTTAAAATATGACTAATGGTATTTATAAGAAAAATTTGCCGTAAAATTTGTCATTCCGCAAATTTCTAGATAAATGACTTTACTTGATCCCTAGATTTGCTTACAGAGATTTTATCGAATGTCTTGTATTAGTTGATTTTATTGTTTCTATGTCAATAGTTTTGTCAGCTATACTTATAAACAACTATACACAACACTCTTCATTAATTCAATTATGTACTTAGATGCAAAACAAAACGCTATCGTCAGTTGCATAATTCTGCACTATTGTCCTATCTAATATCAAGATACGTAACATCCGTGTCTTCTTTGATGATGTGTGCAAAAGGTCATTTCAGATGAGATAACAAGCAGGTTCAACATAAAAGCAGAATGACTCAATACTCAATACTCAATTCCTTTCCGAACCTTAATAAATTAAAATGTTTTTTCATAACCAAAATCATTTATCACAGTTTAGATATGAATGTTTAATAATCAAAATTATCTTTGATAATGTATGTATTGTGGTACGCACAGTCGTGACTCGGTACTCAGCACCTGCCTAATCATAAAGTACGTCAAGTCAAGCTGAGCAAACAAGTCGTAAACCATTGTTGGTTATTCCACAGGGTTATTCTCGAAAACGACGCTAACAAAATACTCAGAGATTACTGTGATTATATGGCCGATGCACTGTCGCACAATAAGCTAATGGAGGTTACAGCCGTGTCAAGGAATACTGTAATAACCCACGCCATACCCAGTCATACGAGTACACTGCTGGCATATAAGAAATTTGGTTTCGAAATCGATGCGCTCATTATTAACATATTTCATAAGACACAGGTGTTCAAATTTATCCACTTCAGTGAGTATAACATACTCGTACGTTGTTGAATCTCCGATTTTATTTGACATAATATCATCTTTGATATCTTTGTTAATAAAACACTTAGCAATGCCAAATTTTAAAATTCAAAAGTTTGTTTAATATCTTATT
The DNA here is from genome assembly GCA_963555685.1 of Acrobasis consociella. NCBI lineage: Eukaryota > Metazoa > Arthropoda > Insecta > Lepidoptera > Pyralidae > Acrobasis > Acrobasis consociella. Next base: position 7,085,034 of record OY743118.1, read on the forward strand.
TTATAACACAAAATATTATTATATCTTTGACATATTTATTAATAAAACACTTAGCCGTATCAATTCCTAAAACTCAAAAGCTGGCAGTGAATACGTCAATTTTGCTTAACAATTCCGCTCTAATTGCTCCCTGAGATTGTTCAAACAAATTGTAACGATTGTTCAAGTCATTAAGTATAATAGAATTAGAAATCTGAACTACCAAGAGGCATCAAACGAATCAGTATATTGAAAGCGCCTGTTCCTTTTGCTTCATTATTTGACAAAACTTTTGGAATTCCTGGCATTACTTGAACCACTAGAAAATTAGATTTGGAAAGTTACAAGGGTTGAAGATTGAGAGCCGAATAGTTTGTAAAACTTCCTAAAATGTTGAGGGCCTTGAGGGTATAACTAATTATAAAGGTGAGAGACGGTCTGAGTCATCGAGATGTGTCGGTTGGCGGTGAGCTTCCGTCAAAAACGGATGCTGTTAAATTAGTGAACGTAAATTGCAAACTCATGGTTGGAAAGTCGTAAAGCAAACGTAAATAATTACTAACTACCTAGTCTTCAAGCAGGTCTATCTATGCCAATGGAAAACGTATGATATTTTCTAGTTACTTCGCGTTCATGTATTTTTATAGCTATGGCTTGAGACGCTTTAGTTAATGTACTCTAAATTATGAAAGATTTTTTTTAGCTGTAAATCATAAATTTTTTATTTTTCACTTGTATAAAACAGGTTCTATATAATACATGTTCGACATAGGGTGTGTGTCGTTGATTAATGCTTTAGGTTATTTAACAAAATGTATTAGTTCAATAGAAGAAGTTATTCTAATTTTTCAAACGCAAAAAATTGACATTTATATTTCTATTAAGTCATTGCAGTTGTGAACCTCACACCAAAAAAAGTCATGAACATCTGTTATAAATATCAGGTATGTTTTGTTTCATTGAATCGTAATGTGTTCTTACGTAGATTGTTATGTCAAAATTATAAAATGGCCTTGGTCTGTGTCGTTGACTGAAAGACGGTTGTTGATTTTATAAAGTCCATTGGGTACACATGCATGACATCAAAATTGATGGCATATTTATTGCAATTAAATTCTTTTGTACTATTTTTTCAATTGCACTATAAATTTACAAACTAATGTTTATTACTTGTACTGATACTCAGCCATTCATTTTGTTCACTTTCTCTGAATCTTCTGTTTCATGATTAACAATGTTTTTAATATTTTAGAATTTTATTAAATGTTTGAGAAATATTAGAGGCAACAAATGTAATGTAAGTGTAAATAGCTTGTACAGTATTTTTTTCTAATCTTTTAAGTATAAAATGTCACTAATTCTCATAATATAACACATTGATTGTTTGTTTTAGTGTTAATAAAGGAAAACGTGTTTATCAATGGTGATAAGGTGACAAGGACTACTAACATAGTATCCTCAGTGGAGCATTTCTTTAGAACGATCGAGTTTTTTCAACAGTAGTGATTCATCAAACCTGTACTCCACGCGCCATCGCGCCAGTAAGGATATTAAAAGTGAAATGTGAAGGTCGATATACCTATGTACCAGTATGTCCTTACATCCACCCGTCACTTCTGTAGTACCTTTGAATGCATCGTCCGTTGCTGACATTTGTTACAAAATGTCATACTTATTATATCCATTAAGTCTTCTTTACACTCCACTGTTTTATGACTACTCTTTGACGGCAGTGGTCAATTTATTACTGACTTTTAATATATCATTTTTATCACAAACGACAATTACTGAGAGTCAGTTTATAACTTGGCTGGTATAAACCGACTTGCGCCATTCGAGCTAAGTGCCTAAACAATAGCATACATGAAAGCCTTTGTTTAAGTGGCAATAAAAATAATACATGCTTTATGGCTGCCAAGTCAACGTCTCACGGAGTTGTGCTTGCATCTAACATTAAAATTTAAGCGGTGGTAGCCAAGTGGTTTAGGCACTGGCTCTACAGGGTTACTTTTTAAACACCAGCTACACTTTTGAAGAAAGTTCAGTCTTCGATACTAAACTATTTTCCGAAAAAAATAAATTAAAAATCATTTGGGTGAGCGCGGATTTGTATGGAAAGTCCAGTTTCTTTCGTTTTTTCTGGAAGTAGTTCAGGGGAGTTTATCCATAAAATATGACGATAGTCGTTCGATAGTGACGTCCTATTTCTAAGTCAAACCAAATTAGACTTGATCATCATAAATTAATGCTCAAAGTTGCTTGACACTAAAACGCGAATACGCAGTAGTAGTCCGTCTTCACCACTTCTAGAGTAACCATCCTGTATCATAGACTAAGCTGTACTTGCTCCAAAAGTGTTGCTGGTATTTAAAAAGTAACCCTGTATTATGAAGAAGCATGAATCGAATCCCACTAGAATCCTACTAGGTGTGACTTGTGCCTCTGACTTGGTCCGTCACTTCACTTGCTTCTGATAAACGAAAACATCGTGAGGAATCCTGCACAGTAGTTCTTATGTGCAATAAAGTCTAAATATCACTAGACGACATTTATTCAGATGATATTTCACCGCTCAATAATCTGACGAATGTTAAAATAACACTAACTCAACACAAGAAAGAAGATCAAAACTTAGATTGAAAACTTTTCGATTGATAGGGGTCCAATTAATTTGTTAAATTGTATTTGGCTACAAAACGTATCACTTTTGCAAAATTATAAAGATATCATTTAATACGCGCAACTTATTCTATTAGATTCGTATCATTCTCATTTTGAAATCGTAACTTATACTTACGCATAGACATTCTCGAAAGGTCTACAGCTCACAGAGAGACTAATTTACAGATGTAACAAACAAAAAATGTTTTTACTTGATAAACAAGCAACTGTTTCCCAATGTGGCAATACATAATATAAACAAAAGCCACAAAAGACGTGGCAAGCGCTTGTCATTTATAAAAGCAGATAAGACTGAAGGAAATGTGGTGGCAGTCACACTGAATGCGTTCAGAACAATCGTAAATCTTTCGCAGCCGCCGATGTGTGGGGCACATTCAGTTTGTTTGCCCCCTTGTTTGTCAAACGCACCATTGTTTCCTGAATTGGTTTGGTAATGAGAGATTATTGTTGTTTTGGTAGCTACAACTAGTAGCTGAAGGTTGTATTATTGATTTTTTCGGGAAATAATATAGGATGCACCAAAATATGACAAAAACAAGTTTGTTTGCCAGGCAAATGAATTATAATACTCCCGACTTTTAATAGTTTGTATGTAAACGCCATCTAGTGACGAACAGAGGAACTAAATACCTAGTGTAACTAATATCCGTAGCGCCATCTATTATTAGCCAAACTACAAAAACCCCGATTTTCAAGCGTTAACTCCCAATAAATTTAACAGCCGAACTGGTTTTCATCAAATATTAGCTGTATTAGAATCAACGCAAGGGAATTTGCTTATATGTAAAAAAAACCGCATTGAAATTGGTTCATCCGTTCGAGCGCTAAGATGCCACCGACAGGCAGACAGACTTTGTGTCTAACTTATAACACTCCTCTTTTTGTCAGGGGTTAAAAATCATTAGATTTAGATATTTAATGTAATGTTTTAATATAAATCATTTACCTGTATACTTATATACGTATACTTCGCCCACGCCTACTACGCCTTATACAATTTTACTCAACCGTAACCATCTGTTTTCTTATTAAAAACATCAGGAAGATTCACCTAGATTATACATATTCGGTTTTCTTGCCTTAACTACATCTTTATGATAAAGTTTCTGTTTCTGCGATAATGTTCTGTTCATATCCTTAATAATTAACTCAAGTTATTTTTATTATTCATTTTTAAAAGTAACATAATCCGAAACCTACAACAAAATAACTTTTTTTAATCTGTCCAAAAAAAAGTAAGATTTTAACATCTAAGGGAAGGGGAAACTGTCAAGTAACAGAAAAGGGATGCACGTACAGCATTCTTGACGTCACGCCATTGGATCTTGCGCGTACGAAAGAGATAGTGAGATGTCTATTGTCCCCGCCTACGCTCTCACTCTTATATTAATTTATTTAGTTATTATTATATTGTTATTAAATTATTTAAATCATTTACCTACCTACTTCGCCCACGCCTAGGCCTACGCCTTATACAATTTTACTCAACCGTAGCCATCTGTTTTCGTATTAAAAACTTCAAGAAGATTCAACTCGATTATACGCATCGGCGCATCAAGCCACATTTTGGAATGTCGTAATGAATATGACATTTTAATTACCCACCAAATTCCTTAAGCCGCGCCCAAGCTTGGCCGTAGCCAATTGGGACGTGTTTGTTCTCGCAAAACATGAATATTTAATCGGTTTTCTTGCCTCAGCTACATCTTTATGATAAAGTTTCTGGTTCTAATATATTGTTCGTATTTTTATTTATTTAATACGCACAATTGAGGTTGAAAGAACAAAAATTTTGCTCTGTCAGAGTGGATGAAATTCGTCATGTCCATAATTCTAATCTTTCTTTGTTTCGAATTATTATATCGAGTTTAATAAGTTTTAACAAAGTTAACAAAATTAATTAAGTACATACCTACCTAGTTATTCATTTCACACCGATAAAATGATATGCAATTTATTTTATTAAAAAGTGAAATAGCTTTGTTGAAATGAGTTAACCTCTTAACAACATACATAATAATTTGCAACAAAACATAAAATATTTTTCATTTTTTTTTAATTTTTTGCAAAATTCTGTTACACTCTCGTAAGGCTTTAACAAGTTAGGCCACGAGCTAGGCTATACAAGACACTACTAAGCCCATCAAATCAATGAAATATCTCTATCCCACGATAGAATAGGTGTATGGTAGGAAGACCGCCAGGATAAATATATTAATTGTTCTGCCTGATGAGCATTTTCATAAAGTCTACGCGAATGAAGTCGCGGGCTTCGGTTAGTTACTCAATCATGAATTTAACGAAAAAGTAATTAAAATCGCCAAGTTTAAGTACGGAACTTGATGAGCCAACGTTGCTACTTAGAATATCATCACAATCAAGTTAGCAACACTTGCGATGCTAATTTTATCGTAGGTAACTCACGCTGATACTCATGCGGGTTACAAAATGAAGAGAATGTAGAACAATCATTCTGTTAATAATTGTTCGTAATAATTCAGTTTAATAGAATAATCATATCCGTTTTGCATCCACAAACGTAAACACACTGATGTATTTTTTGACTAAGCTATTTTCCGTTGAGTACTTACGGGAGATGAGGTCGAGCGTACAATCACAAGCGAAAAACAAACCAAAATCGTTGTCTTTTATCAAAAGTTACAAATAATAGCGACCTTTTCACTTGCATCTATGTTGGTGTTCTAAAATTATTAGAAGTAATTCTTTGAACCTAGGCTAAAATGTTTTAAAGTTTTCAATATACAGTAACAGACTGAATTAAATAATATCTTAACAGGTTAAAGTATTAAACATTTAAGGACAAGGATGTATAAGAATTTAAATTTATGTTTTGATATACATAAAACAATTTTTTGCTATTAAATAATTGTAGCGTCTCACAAAATATACTTACTAAAACTATTCAGTCTATGATATTGAATAACTTTTCCTAAGGAACATAATATCGAAATATGAAAAATATTTTTTGCTTTCCATAAAAGTCATATTCAAATCAGCTGATCGCTCAACTTGTATGGGCCAAAAATTATTTTCAAATATCATCTGTCCTCAGCTCCGATAATTTGACAGCGATGTTATGTAGGTATTGTACCTATTACAGTCATCTTTCTGTGTCCTCCGTATTTTGAAATGAAACGTTCCATTCCACGTAACATATCGCCGGAAAATTATTTCTTGCAATATGACAGTTTAATTACTTTAGCAAGTTTTAGAGTTATTCGTTTGTTTTATGTTTATATACAAATTCTTTGGGAGATGTATGTGACAAGTAACTTATATTTGTGCGTATGTATTATTATGTAAGTGATTTATTGCTATTTACAAGTAAATACATAATCACAACACACACACAATACAATCACACAATTGCAAAATAGTTGACGCATTCCTTATTGCCAAAGTCCGCCACTCAGAGGTTCCGGGTTCGATCCCCGGTCAGGGCAAGTTGGAAAATCACAATTTTCAAATTGTCCTGGGTTTTGTCTTGGATGTTTATCTATATAACTATGTATTTGTTATAAAATATAGTATTGTTGAGTTAGTATCCCATAACGCAAGTCTCAAACTTACTTTGGGACTAGCTTAATCAGTGTAATTTGACCCTATATATTTATTGCCTATTTATTCCTCACGATTTTACGAAGCAACAAAAGTTAATATTAAATTTGGTTTCAAAAATAGCCCGTCATTGTGGTATTAATTATTAAACGGCGATGTTAAAAGGATTGTTTCGAAGTTATTTTTAGATCAACACCGACCACGTGGTCTGATCGGATTCTTTCCCTTTTTGTATCGTGTACTTGAATGAAATGGCATGCTGCCAACATATTGTATCGATCATTGCACTGTTTGACCTAAAACTTTGCATTTCAACGATTTATTGGTGTAATAGTATTGGTTTCGAAGTTGATTCCTTTATTAGTACTTCGACGAAAAAAGATCTTGGGATACAAAAATAAGTAAATTTTTTTTGCTAATTAGTGTTATTAGTATCATAGGCCTCTCTTCGTCAACGCCACCCATGTCGGTCCTGTGCTGCTCTCATCCAGGTGTGACTCACGTTCAAAACCAAAGTTGACTATATCACTATTTTCAAAAAATCATTCTTTGAGGGGGTAAACTCAGCTCAACAGGGGAAAATGTAAGAATTGTTAAAAATTTTACCATTCGGACAAGACCGTGGGCTTAAGCTAATGTACGCATAATGACATTTCTAGTTCTAGTTGGATTTCCTATATATCCAAGGTTCCTTGCCCTTAAAGACGACAAGCGTGAATACGCTTTAATTGGCGTAGTGACGTAACGAGTTTTCTCGCTTAAATGCCTGTAGTTCTGTCTTCCGCGCTTTCCTTTTCTCAATGTGGGAATTAAAATATTATGCTATGAGGGCATTACCTACTAGTTATTTCCATCTGTGCTTCCATGCTAGTCTCGGAGAAAGGGAAAACGTAAAATGTACCAACTGCTTCTCTTCCCGTATTGATAACCGATTGTGGAAATTGAAGAGTCATGTCGCAATAGGAAGATCTATAATCAATTCATGTAAAAATAAAATTTTATTTACTCTAATAATTTTCATTTTTTTTATAAATAAAACTAACGTGAGACATTAACATAATTAATATTTTAAAAAGCCGAATCGGTACGTGATTTGACCCGGTTATACCCTTTGGGTTGCGGAGGTCAGACTGCAGTCGATCTGCGTAAAAACCAGTAACCTTGTCAAATCTCCTTGGTTAGGTAGCGGACTCCGGGCTCTGAAGCATTACTGCTGAGGATGCCAGCGGCAAAATACGCTCGGATGATGATGATGTAGATATCTAACTACCTAAAAATTGTGAGAATAAGGCGTCTTTGTTATGAAAACGCCATATTGCGTGCTTGTATTGCTTAACTAGTCTATTAGGAAACAAAACCGATACCATAATGAACAGCTATTATTATCGAATGTAAACAAAGTATAATCGTTGCAAATATATGCATCGACATGCGAGAGGCCCGCAATCAGATAGTTCTGTGTTTATCGTGTGTTTGCTCGCAAGTGGGTTATCATCACAAGGAACAATTTGTTTGTTTGTGGTCACTGACACTACACGCACTATCGTACATTACTAAATACACTTTTTCAAAAATAAAGCAATGTAGGGACGCGTACGCGCATGATGGGAGTCATCAGCGTAAAAGGCCACAAGCTACGGTTTCGCTGTCACGGCGCGCGCGCCGCAGAAGTCTCACTCAAATTACAGAATACTAACGTACAGAAGTCTTATACTCAGCAAAGAAATTCAAATAAATATCTACTCAATGTGGTTAGCGATATGGTTTAATTTAACTCGCGTCAGAAGTCGGCACCTTTTCGTTTAGATACCTTGAAGTGCATTGCAAGCCAATTTTATTCTTATTACTCTAGACACACGATTCATATCACTGAATTTACCAATCCGGAGTGGTCGCCGCGCGCTTAGTAATAATGTAGGCATATTTTCGATACCTTAACGGGGAGTGACACAGACCTGCCCGCGCCCTTCGTCATTTCTTAGGAATTAGAATTAATAATATAACCACTGTACGAGTTTAAATTAATTTTAAACGATAACAATATTTGCACACCTGCCTGCAGGTTCATACAATGTACATTAGTACTAACATTTACTAACATCACTGATATCTTTTGTATCATAAATGATTCCTGATTCTAAAAAAATACATCATCACTCATTATCATCTGCCTAACCTTTTACCATTTTATTTGGGGTTGGTGCAGTATGACTTATCTCTCCATGTCCCTCTATCACCCGTTATTCCTTCAACCACGCCAACTATACACATATCATGCTTTACTAACTCCATCACTCCAACGCTCCATCCATCTCTTCTTTAGTCTTCCACTACCTTTATGTTCATATTAATTATCTTTTGCATTAGATGTTGTCTTTATCTTCACATAACGTGCCTAAACCAATGCAATCTAACAGTACAAATTACATACTACAGATTAATTTAACGGGCGAGCGATTCTCTCAGTCTTAAACAATTCGGCGTATGTATGTACGCATGTTTGTTCGACGATAACTCGAGTAGTTTTGTACGGATTCATAAATTTTGTTGGCATTTAGATTGTAGAAGCAGCCAATGGAATTTTTAAGTTTGTACATGAGCCAAATCTGAACAAGAGGTTGCCGAGATATAGGGTTCGCGAGTTCACAGTTTTGGGCAAACTACTATTTAATATGTTTTCACCGCCACCCAAAAGAACCCTAAAAACACGTCTATTAGAAAGATTACTTGGATTTGAAATTGCGAATTCGTCATAGTAGTTAAATGCATGCAAAACCGCGAAAAATGCTTAATTAAATAAAACATCGTCTCGTGTGCAATTTGATATAGAAATTATTGATATCGTTAGCAATTTGTATAGGCACTTACTTTTATGAGGTCTAAAGATGTGGTATTGTGACTATTACAATAGTGGACTCATGAATCTACAAATTGAATTTTGCAAAACTATTGTTTTTAAAATAGAAAGTAGCTTTCCTTGAATGTGTGTTGCAAACTTGACCTGACTCGAGTTGTGTGTGAGGTGAAAGTAAAAATATTTTGAAATAATAACTCACTATTCATACAGTCTCTGAAGTTTTTTTAATTAAATTCTAGTTAAGAACCTATTGGTTGTTTTAAAATATTCAAACTTTAAATAAAATAACACTCAGTTTTTTTTATATTTGCGTTTGGTTTAATTAATCTGAACTAAATGGTATTAAATTTGAATTCCACAATTTGAAATTTTTAAAACACATGTCTTAAAACTTAGATGCTTGATACAGCCTTTGAGCACTAAAATTACAAAATTTCAGTATTGTCGTAACATCTAGAGTGTAATATCATTTTATAGCCATTGTAATCTTGGTTTTATAAGAATCAATGACTGGATCATTATTATTATCTCAGTCCTTTTTAGGCTTCTCTTTGTCCAAGTCTATGGGCCTCTTGCGTAAACGAGTCTTAGATTAGAATCTGTGATATTTTTATACAGGTGTGAGGCTGAGACTTGCTATTTTACATCTTTTAGCCGGACGTTTTGTCTTCTTTTACTCCTGCGGTTGCGCCATTTGGTTTAAGCCAAATAAATACATTAGAATTTTGAAGAATATAGTAGTTCGCAATGCTTTTCCCATACCATAAATACTGGTAACCTTCCACAAATAACATCTTTTAGTCGCACATTTGTCTTCTATTACTCCTGCGGTTGCGCTATTTGGTATAAGGCTAATAAATAAATTAGAATTTTTAAGAATATAGAAGTTCGCAATGCTTTTCCCATTCCATAAATACTGGTAACCTTCCACAAATAATATCTTTTAGTCGGACATTTGTCTTCTATTACTCCTGCGGTTGCGCTATTTGGTACAAGGCAAATAAATACATTAGAATTTTGAGGAATATAGTAGTTCGCAACGCTTTTCCCATACCATAAATACTGGTAACCTTCCACAAATAACATCTTTTAGCCGGACATTTGTCTTCTATTACTTCTGCGGTTGCGCTATTTGGTACAAGGCAAATAAATACATTAGAATTTTGAAGAATATAGTAGTTTGCAATGCTTTTCCCATTCCATAAATACTGGTAACCTTCCACAAATAACAACAATTCAAAGGGCATTGACTCACACAGCCGTATAGAATGCTATCTCTTGGAATCTTTGTGATTTAATCTTGGCCTTCCGTGCTACTGGAAGTGCTTATTGATATTCTAGCGGTAAATAATGGCATGACCGAAGTGCTAAAAAGGGTTATTTATACTTGTATTGAAATATTATTGCTTATCAGATGTTTGTTGCTCAGTCACATCTCAGCGTTTTAATTATCATCATCATCATATCAGCCACAGGAAGTCCACTGCTGGACATAGGCCTCCCCCAAGGATTTCCAAAACAGCGTTTTAATATGATGCTATAAATTATTAATCAGTTTTCACATGTGCTTGCTTAAGACACTTTTGGTAGAAATTCATTTCACAGCAATTATCTTGCTTTATGTGTGTTATTTTTTCATTTCAAAAGGGAATTTAGTACTTCATCATAGTTTTCGAATATAATCATTATCCTGAGGCGTTAGTGTCCAGTATAATAGTTTAATTAGTTGGACGATATTCTGAAATGATTTTAACCGACTTACAAAAAGGAGGAAGTAATCAATTGGTCGCGATCGTTTTTTTTATGTATGTTCACCGATTATTCGAAGACAGGCGTCTTTCGTCGGCGTCGGCGATTTTCAAGTCGGTCCAGGCGGACCGACTTGAAAATTTGAAAGGATCAGTTGTCAGGTGGTCCTGTAGAAATTTTATCAAAATTGATTGTGTAAAGTTTTAAGTTCTGCAAAAATTATCTTATTAAATAAAACTTAATCAAACAACAAATATACTTATAGAATTTGGTAATTTATGAAGTATACAAATTTTTTAATAACAGCAATTGATAAGAATAATATGTCACGCTGGAAAATAGCAAACTTTCATTATCAAATGTGTTTGATTAATTACCTATAACACTTGCTGTGATTACAAAGCAAATATACAAAGATTTGAGTGACCAAGATTAGCGACGATAAATAACAAAAGTAATAAATAAATATATAGGGACAAATTAGCTAGCCTCAAAGTACCTAAGTTTGAGACTCGTGTTATGGGATACTAACTCAACGATACAATATATTTTTATAACAAATGCATGTTGTTGTTGTTATGTTAATACATATTATAGATAGAGAAACATCCAAGACACAGGACAATTTGAAAAAGGCCATTTTCCAACTTGCCCTGACCGGGGATCGAACCCGGAACCTCTGGATGGCAAACTAGCATGGTTGTTATCATAAACAATAACATCAGACTAAGTATACAGTGATCTCATATATATGTACATTATGACCATAATGTCTATTGTTTGGTGCATTATTTACGTCATCAGGAAGCCAGAATGTTGTCTGTCAGTAGCGATTATCGTAAGAACCGGGGTCAAGACGAAGGTTTTAGTTTAGATCCATTGTTAATATTTAATACTTTTTCTAGAGTCATGATGTTGTATTAAGTAGTCAATGAGGTTGTTTGAATCAATCAAACTTCATAAAATCTTTGTGTTTTAGCTTTAAGTATTGTACATCGTTCAACCCCACCCTTTGGTCATTATCTCCTATGCTTTTAGGGTTGACTGGAAGAGATCCCTGACAGGGTTAAGTCCGTCTTTGTACTATTCTGTTTCATCTGTAAGTATTTAAATTGTGGCCATGTACAATAAAGAATTTACAATATAAATACAAAAATCCCTACGTTTTTAAGTTAAAGTTAGTCATATGGTCCCACAAGTATGTACATATATGTATAATGAATGACATATACATGAACAAGTAAATGTAGCTTATTTTCACAAAAAAACGTGATTTTATATGCAAGCCGCTCTAGATCGGTAATTTTGGAAATCTTTGGGAGAGGCTCATGTCCAGCAGTGGACGTTCTGCGGCTGAAATGGTCATGGATTTTATATTTTTTAAACCACGTGACAGGGGGAATTCTTAGCATCTGATTAAGTGATAAGTACATACATACCTATAAAACTAAATTGTTTTATTATCTGAAAGGAAATAACCATGTATGTATGATAATGTTTTTACGTTAAGCTGATAAGGTTGTAACGACGAAGTCATTATTTACGTTGATTTGCAATATAAATTGTATTTTGTGTAAGTAAGTATAAATGTTTAGATAAATTTATACGAACAAATCACACAAATTGATTTAGCCCCCAAGTTACGGTAAGTCGAGACTTGCGTTATGAGATTTAACTTAACGATCCTATATTTTATAATAAATACACATATATATAACAAAGTTAGTTCGAGACTTGTGTTATAGGAAGTATATTTTAAATAAAAGGTCTCGGGTGGACGTACATATTAACAAGACGCAAGAGCGCAAAAACCGGATTAAAGTCAACGGAACAAATGCGTTTTAATTTGCAATACAACATGAATGATGCAAACCTAGGTGTGTTTTAAAACCGACCACTCGCGTCAAAATAATTGAGCGCCATTATTCGCGAAACACATTACCAGAAAATATTTTGCTGTCCAATTACGTGGATGTGTAAGGAATTGCGCTCACTGACAGATTTGTGTGGGGAGTATAATTGTCATCCGGAAACCACACGGCTCGGCAGAGTAGAATAGGACCACTCCAAGTCCTCCCGTGGATGTCGTAGAAGCTGAACAAAGCTTTAAACATCAATGAGACCTCTCCAACCCGTCTGGCCAGCGAGGAAAGTGTAGGCCAAGTCCTCTGGTTGCTCAGGCCAAGTATGGCTCTGGTAGTACAGAGGGTCGTGCTCCTGAAGTGGAGGCAAAAAAAACCTGATGATGAAAAATAAAATCCGTTAGGTGGCGTTTTGTGCTATGGATATCATTCACTAAAGGTTGGGTTACTTCTGGCAACTCGAACATTTCTGGCAACTCGAACCAGCACTTTTCTATGCTGCTATCTGAAGCATTCCGTAGCTTTCTCTCGATCTAGCGAATGACGGTTCTGAGCGAAAGTAAAGGATAGCTGTTTGTGCTGACAGATGTAACCCAACCCTAAGCTTTCTGTCTAATTTTGTGCTACCTACTAGGTAAAAGCAGCAAATCTGTATAGTGTACTGGATCAAACCGTTTAGTCCAGCACATTACACAGATTTTTGTCCAGTCTTGACCTAAGTAAAGGTTACCATATAGTGATTTTGGTTCCTGTTATATGCTTTTTTTTTGTTGTAGTGTATGTAAGGAGCCATTCACTCCGACATATTTTTTTAAAACCGCCTATAAGTGTCAACATAATTAGTTAGTTTTCCATTTAATAATTATAAGCGAGACCTTATGCCTTGGCATTCGACGCTGCGGTCCACGCCCACGGATGCATTTAACATGCAAAGGCGCTGGTAGTAAATACTTCTACCACCGGGTTATCGAGTTACTGTTCTTGTGAACGCTGTGCTTTACACGAATGTAAAATGCATTTTTCGTCGTGATTTCCGGAAGCCGAGCAGACGACTAATAGAGTAGGGTAAACGCACCAATTGTAGCCCGTAATTGTACTGCGGATGTAAACGCTATGGCGTATATTTCCGATGCTGATGCGGGCTGAAATGGAGTAGGCTTTTTGTTTTAAAATGTCAGGTTGTTATGTTGCCAGACGTTGAGTGATTTTACACGGGATTGCTGTTAAATAAAGGGCCTCTTTGTTTCTGACAGGCGTAAAGTCAATCATTTATAAAATTTGGTCAGCTATCAGAGGTTTTGTTTACTTCTGTATAATTTTATGAAAATATTTTTGTGCAATTTTGTCTCATTGCTGATTTTTTGTTTCAGGTAAAGAACATTTTGTTATTACGTGAATTGGCACCTTAATCATGAGGAAACAAACATGAATAACTGTTTCCCTAATTCAGGACGGTAAGAACTAATACCAAATATCTCATTGTTTTTGAAATGCGTGTTATTACAAGGCTACAAATGATATTTTTTTAAGTCAAGTTAAATATAAGCTCTATTAAAATATACAGAAACTATTTTAAGGGTGAATTCAGTCCGTGGTACTAAACAACTTTCCCCAAGGAACTCGTATCGAAATATGAAAGTAATATTTGGTTGACCGATCAGCTAATCCGAATTTGTATGGAAAGCCAAAATTATTTTTTCATATTTTGGTATATGTTCCTTGGGGAAAGTTGTTCACTATCACGGACTGAATAGGTCCATAGTCTCTGCCTACCCCTGCGGGAAACAGGCGTGATATTATGTATGTATGTATGTACGGACTGAATTCATCCTTAAAACAGTTTTAGTATATTTTGTTACACCTTATATGTATATCTTTATTATCATAGGATATTCATAATATCTCTTATTAATCGTCACTTTATTTTGTTACACAATTGTTAACATCAAATGGTATGGTACTTGCAGTTACGATTACTGCCGCTTGAGAAGAAGCGTTAACAAACTGCATTACAGCATTTTCTCCAAGGACGTCAGCTCACAATTAAATTGAGATTTGAAGTTAATATGTGGACAGAGACATTGTTTGTTACGTCATAATTTACATTATTTTTTAGAATTTCAATTAGCTTAAAATCTGACATCAGTGTTGACTACTCCCACTTAAAAAAGACTATGTTAGTACCTAAATTTACTAAAACTTCGCTACTATTACTGCTGCAAAAAATTCCGTGAGAATTTTTTTCTGCTGTTGACTGTACATACTTTTATCAATTCAGTGGTTTAACTAAGAAAAACGTCAGATTACAAATAAACTTGCGAGTATTCGCAAGTGTTTCACACATGTTGAACACGTCATTCACTGTTATGTTTCGACCCGGTTCAGTGTCTAGCAAGCAATACTGCTATTGTGCGAAAAAATGAAATTTACATTTATATTTATATTTGGAATTTTTTGGTCTAAACAATAAATGGCACCAACTACAAAGAGATCCTTCTTTTAAGCAGATTGAGGCCAAACGACAGACTATCGCGTTGGGCCTTAGAAATTGAGTGAGGCCCATGTTTATGACGCTTATTTGCCTGAAATTGTATACTTTGACGTCACATCATTAAACATCTGTATTATTGCTATAATATCTAAACTAGAACCCGGCCCATAACCTGACATATGTTTGATTATACCCTAATAATATGGAGTATACAGTTTAATTACTTACTTCTTTTGTTTATAAAGATGGCCATAGACATCCCCCATAGCCAAAAAGTAAGGTTCTAATTATTCTATACAATATTTTCCTTCGGTGGTGTCCAGTCCATACGGACTTTATAAACCGTACTTTACAATGAGTTTGTTGAAATGTAAACTGTATGATACAGTCTGCCTATATATTAAAAAACTCTTTAGTGTTTGAAATTTGAAGCTTATGATTCCCTAATTTATTCAAATACATATTTCAATAAATCAAAATACTTAACATAGGTTTAAAATAGTAAAAGTCGCCAGTTATCATGAAACACAACATTTCCGCTTTAGATTACACCCACAGCGGCCGCATCGTTGGAAATAAAAATGGCTACCACGCCACCGATAGTTTACACTGTTTCTAAACGAAAGCGTTACTATTATCTCTGCCATTTATCTTCGTCCTTGCGCTTTCACTTTCTGTCCTGTACTGGATCACATTGGATAAATACGAGTTTAGCGAATTAGCGAGATTCATCGCGATTCTTGAATGAAGAGACAAGAGGCATGTGGAGAAAATAATACATACATACATACATACATACATACTATCACGTCTTTATTCCTAATGGGGTAGACAGAGCATTTTGGGTCTTGCGGTTCTATGCAGAGCCCAGGGCCGCAAGACCCAAAAGCCACTTTTAGCGTCATGGTGGGCGAGAAGATGGAAAAGCAATCAATACAGTGATGGGTTGCTGGCCGCATCGCCTGTTAACATGATTTGCATTTTTGCCCATTCCCTCGATCGGCTTTTACGATCTGCGTGGGAAGAGAAGCAGCTGGTACATTCTAAGTTTGTTTATTTCTCCCAGACCAGCATGGGAGAAAATAATACAGTTCTAAATTGGAATAAACCGAAAATCTTATTTAATATTTTATACAGTTTTATTCAAGTAGAGTAGTCGGTAACTTAATAATTTATAAATACAAATTTCACAGTTACATTTAATTTAATTCAGTCATTTTCCTTTGTTCTTCACTCTACAAATAACATTATTTTCATTCCACAACCTGGAAGTTGAGTGGCTAGATAGTGATTTAAATCTTATATGAAATCGTCATTTAAATTTTGGTTTTATAAATTTCAGATAACCTTTATTAAACTACTGTCACAACGTCTGCAGATTATGAACTTTTAAACCAATCCTAATAGGTATCCCTTTTCTCAAAATTTGCAAATATATTTTTATTAATTAGAGCAAATTTTAATTTTGAAAACAGATAAACATTTTAACCTGTTTTTTATTGTGTCAATGAAACAGTAAAATATCATCGAGATCAGTTAACGTTTAGGAGTGAAAAACATCTATTTTTGTATGGGCAAGTAAGTGCTAAAGCTCCCTCTTAATTAGAGTAGTTTCATTTTAGAAACTATTTCGGACATAATATCAGGACGTGTCAAAGTTCCAACTTAATTACGAAGTTAAGAAGATAGCCCCGGAAGTGTCATAACAGTGTATTAAGAAACAAACTTGCTCGAACTTAGAATTACATTTAAATGTTGAACTAACAAGGAGTGCTCTTATCAGTGACTTTTAAGTGCAAGTTTAATTGCCTTGGGTTGAAACTGAAAGTTGTAACAATCTTCGTATTATGAAGCTCATTTAAAATGGCATCAATTTGTAATTTTTTTTATTTATTAAGCTATTGCATAGCTTCTATCGCGGGCCTTGAGCGCGGGGACCGAATCAAGAAATTTCGTAACGAAAAAACCTCATGCTCCCCACTCCGCCTACCATGTAGGTTGCCGCTTCGTCTCCGTCGTCCGTTTGCGACGTTGCCGTCCTTCCTTGTATCGAACCACCTTAAGAGTCCCCCGACCCTAGACTTCTCCATACAAACGTAGTCTACGTTTAATTTTGAAACCACATGTCAGATTCCGGTAAGAATTGGTAATTGTAAAGAAATTGCAATTATCTAGGGTTATAACTGGTTTCCTATACTAAAATTATGAACTGGAAAGAAAATATAACGATTTAGAAGTTTCCCATACTAATGGTCAAAAATGATATAAAACACTATATTCTATTTCAAGTTCATATTCTTACGTCGGAAACTAGTTATAAACCTAAATAATTGCAATATCTTTGAAATTACAAAATTTTGCCCAAATCGGACATGTCGTTTTGAAATAAAACGTAGACTACGTTTGTATGGAAAGTTGTATTTTGGTCTAGGGTCGGGGGACCCTTAATGCAATAGCTTTACTGCGGCAGTCCCCGAGTGCCACACGTCTTTTTTTTATTTATTTATAAAAAACTTAATTGTTCCACAATATAAAATTGTATACAATTGGCGAACTTAACGCTAAAAGCGTTCTCTCCCAGTCAACCATAAGGATAAACAGAGATTTGGTAGCGGCGCAAAATTACTTAAATAAAGACAACACGCAGATACCTAATAATATACCTATATACATAGGTACATATACCTACACTTACAACATACATACACATATATATACATATATAACTTCTTTCACGCTGGCTTTGAAGAAAAGAAAAAAAATCGACGTGTTAAGTATTCCGTACACCACGTTTCCACATGTCTGGTAGACTAGAAGGTTTTTAAGTCCGATTGGTCTGGCTGCTTCCAGAAAGTGTTAAAATAGATGCCAAAGTGATAAGTGTGCTGTGCAGATTGTTGTCGCTTCTTCTGCATTAGCGCTTAGGAAGCGACAGTAAACATAGCTGTAGGTAATCATTTGACGTTAACAATTGTGCAACGCAACAAAGTGACTATTATTAAAAGATATTATAAAATCCTATGATAATAACGATAAATTTGAATTTGACCTAACCTATGTATAGAAATCAGCTCTAAGACTGGAGGAGAAGTGAGTCTACTCCTACCTCATAGCAACTATTACCCCTTAAAGATAATGTAAAAATATATTTTTTGATTTTGACTCAGACGACCTGACCAAGGTTGCTGAAAAGCGCTGCATGTAGGCCACTCTAGATCAGTAATTTTGGAAATAGGAGGACGTTATGCGGCTTAAATGATGACGTCATTGTCATCTGCATACTGCTTGCAGAAAGTATTGAAATAGTTGTCTGAGTATAAAAATCAAGACTGAGAATAGTGAGAATCAATAACGTGTAACGAAATATGTTGAAACTATTTAACCTTTCATCGCGAATATCGGATTAATCCGACAAACATTTTCGTGTCTATTTCGCGAGCGTCGTATATTTCCGACCTTTTGGTGCCATTGCTCGTATTGCAGATATTTTAAGTATCCACATCCCTGTTTGTTGTAGGAATTAATTTTCGATTCACTATGCCTCACACGACAACTGATATAAAGTTAAAGACTCGTGGTGAAAGGGTTGATAATTAAGATACATGATATCTTTTCTTAGGGAACGTGTATCAAAATATGAAAAATATTTATAGCTTTTCATAAAAACTTAAATCATCCGATCAGTCAACTTATAATAAGTCTATTTTTTAAAAACTAACGTGAGACACAGACATTATTAGAATGGGTTAAAAGTTACGTACGTATAGACACGTCGGCCAGTAGCTAAGTCCAAACGTAAGTACCTAATTACCCAACCCGTGAACTCATTCTAATAAGGTCAAAAATTATTTCCCATGTGTCGATGTATGTTCCTTGGGGAAAGTTGTTTAGTTTTAGTGTATTTGGTCAGACCCTGTATAAGAAAAGTTGGTAATGTTTGAACGTACCTTTGGGATTGGTTGCTGCACAATTAAAACCCTTTAATAATTAATAAAAAAAAAAATATTAGTAGGAAACAGCAGCACGGTACGGCAGACAAGATGCAAGGAAAACTCATCATAAAAACAACTCGTAAACGAACCGCGTTCCCTGTGTTTTATGGTAGCATCGTAAATATACTTACGTATTTTAATATCCCTAATAAGTGCTAATTAACATGTCGTATTTACTATTTCACTTTTATTATGCTTTGAAATATATTTTTATTTTTATTAACTTTAACGAGGTAATAGCTTCTTTTAACAGACTAGCTGTTTATTTTAGCGTAACTGAATTTATTTGAAAATAAAACTTCATTAGGTTTCCTGCCACTTAAGTGTGTATAATTTTTTTAATGTATATTTTAATGGTTTATTTTTTGTGGAAGTAACGCTTTCAGTACCGTACCTACTTATAGTTTAACAGTACCTGGGTGACCGAGTTTTGCTCGGTTACATCTTAAACAATAACTAATTTTTTTTAAACTTATCTAAAAACAATAAAAATTAAAACATTATTTAAAAACTTGAACATAAAAAAAACAAAAGTAAGTCCCGAACCCGTAACACTCTTTTTTGCCGTCCGCGTCGTCTTACCGCTGGGCCAGACGGATAGCAGCCAGCAGGACGAAATTAGCGACCTTATTCTGCGTGGAACGAAAAACGCGTGAAAACGCGAAAACACGCGTTTTCCCAAACATACGTAAGACTAATCTAGATCGATTGTTTACCCCCGAAAATCCCCATATACCAACCAATTTTCAGCGAAATCGTTAGAGCCGTTTTCGAGATCACAGAAATAAATTTATATACATATAAATAAATAAATATACAATAATTGCTCGTTTAAAAATAAACGGAATTACGCAATGACGTAGTAATTGAACTTGCCAACACTTTTAATTTCGTTTACGAGTTAATTTTATTCGCGAATTAGCATCATAACTCCGGCAAAATTCACTGCCAGAGTGAATAAACTTGACCTCAATTGGAACGATTTGCAAGTCTTTAGTATAATTGTTATTAATTGAAGATGCAAAATCTTTTCAGTAAATATGAAACTGTTTAAATTTCATAAAGTGCCTAGCTAGGCATTAATCGCGGCGTAGGCCGTCTGGTCAAACAAAGGGCCAGGGGGCAGTTATTTGAAAATCCCACTAAAGTACATTATTCTCGGGTAAAATAACCATGTGTTAATCCATATTGTAGGCTATCTTTAGACAGAGTTTTACTAGGTAGGTACTCTAAATCGTTTAGTTATTTTTGCTTGAAAGTGGAACAAAGAAACATACATCCATCCTCACTAACGTTTACATTTATTAATAGCACTAAAACGGAATTTATGCTATTAAGACTATCTCTAAAGATCGCCTTTTTAACAAAGTTTTACTAGATAGATACCCACTCTTCGTTTAGTTATTTTTGCTTATAAGTGAAACAAACAAACATACACTAATCCTCACTAACTTTTGCATTTATTAATAGCACGATAACGGAATTTATACATAAAAAACTTTTAAAAATTTTAGGACAAGATTATAAAATTGTTATTATAAAGAATAAATTTTTCTAAAACGATTTTGGAAAGCCTTGGGTTTTTGTCCATAAGTGGACTTCCTTCTGATGATGATGATGATATAAAATGACATGATAATGATATGATAAAAAAATAAAATTTGACAGAAAATATTCTTAATTTTAAAATCATATTCAAAACAATTTTTCTATCAAACTAGTTCTGACATCCGTCCATTCATTATTTGTGCCGTGTGGTTACCGGCAGAGTAAACTAGGGCCATTCCCAGTATTCCCATAGATGTCGTAGAAGGCAACTGGGAATAACAGCTAAACAAAGCTTATATAAATCATCAATAAGACCTCTGCAACCCGTCTGTCCAGCGTGGTGAGTGTAGGCCAAATCTTCTAGCTGCTCTGGCCAAGTATGGCTCTAGTAGTACAGAGCCTTTTTGACGTTAGGGACCATAGTTTTGTCGAGTGTCATGCTCCTGCAGTGGAGACAAAAGGACCTGATGATGATGATGATTATATGTGATAATCGCGAGGCGAATAATGAACAGAAAAACCCCAGGGTCCACGGATATGGAAAACAATGACAGTCTGTTACAATTTAGATCTATGATTACTTGAAAAGGTGTTATAACGTTAATAACCAACAGCTTCAATACGCAACTGCATGCCTCACATACTTGCAACCCAATTCGCACGTTTTTCTTTGAAGACTAGTGATTAATTAATTAGAACGGTAACAGTTTTTTCATCGCCTCGGAGTGAATTGGGATCTGCAAACATGAAGCTGTAACTTAATTGTAGAGATAGCATATTTGGGAGGTTCGCAACGGGTCTTTTGGATGTTGCTGTAAGTAATTATTATCGTCACATCGCACACAACATTCGCCGTGTGGTTTCCGGAGTAGAATAGGGCCACTTTATGTCGTCCCGTGGATGTTGTAAAAGGTGACATAGGAAAAACAAGCTAAACAAAGTTTATAAACATCAGTGAGACCTCCGACCCGTCTGGTCAGCGAGGAGAGTGTAGGCCAAGACTTCTGGCTGCTCTGGTCAAGTATGGTTCTGGTAGTACAAAGAGGGTCGTCTTACAGTGAAGACAAAAAGACCTGATGATGATGATGATGACTCAACATTCATTAACGCCATGGTAACAGTAGGAAAGTTTCTACCGCATAGAAACGTAGTGTATGACGATGAAATAGATATAAAGAATTTGAAAAAAGATTTCAAATCAAAAATCAGAAAAGAATCAGATTTCTTTGGCATGGCGTAATGTAATGATACGTAGTAATCATCAAAACTGTAGGACGTTGAGTAGTTCTTACATACTAGTACATCCAAAGTTCTTCATCACATGTTCATCATTAATATAGGACCAACCAGATAGATAAGGTTTTGAAATAAAATAAAATAAACATTAAAATCGATTCACATTTAACGAATATATCGAGTAACGTCCAAAAAAAAATTCAGTTATCGAGCACATTGGATATAAATCTACGGAATTCGAAAAATTGTCGTTCAGAAATTTTGACTTCTTTCAAAAAATTTACGCTACAAGCAAATCCGTAAACCATCGTCTTTGTTTTATGCTTAAATTGTAGATGACTAAATTTTCCACACTTTTTCTCAAATTTTTGATATCATTCTTTTTCAAAATAACGAGCGCCAAAATCAAAAAATCGGAAATAATAGATTTTTTTCACTATTTTGGCCATGACTTTTTTCTTTTATAATTATTTTTGCACCTTACAGCTCTCGTGAATACGCGACTTTTGAACGTTTTTTGAATATTATATCTTCACAACTCTCCGAGTTATAATGAGAAATTTTTCGTGAAATCGGAGCCTATACTGGAGTGAACGAAAAGACATTTCCAATGACAGACAGACAAAAAAAAGAAAAATTGCTCCGGTATATTACCCTCCTGTTTTTTTAAATGTCTCTTCGAGGGTTTATATTAATTTGCTTAGCCAGTAAACTTGTCCAATATGGTGGAGCCTTGCGTGTTTAAAGAAGAGGGCATGATGAACGTATATTTAGTTAAAAGCTATGCAAAGACAGACTCGCGAGCTCTACAGATCTCGGAGCCACTAGTTAACTTTCTGACACTCTGACCTTCTAAATTTTCAGAAATTATATGTCAAGTGTATTACGCAGTATTTGTATTTCATATTAGCTGTGTCTATTAACAAGGATAATTAATTAAAAGATAATTAATTAAATAGCAATAAAAACGCCTACAAGCCGTCACGAGCCTACGCATCAAAAGTTCGCAGTTACCCAAAGTTGGTTAACATATGATACCGTCCAATTTGCTATTCAATTTGTTTTACTGATAATTTTAACTTTTAGTATCTAGGTTTAATTTCAAGTTTGTAATTTATTGTTTTGCTTTGAAAGTAGAGAAAAATTAGAACAATCTAGGATGATTTTGGATGTCGCCATTAAGTTAAAAGCATGTCAAGAAATAACAAATAAAAACATGAACTTAAATTCAATATGTGAGCGGTACTTCCAATTTGTAACTCAATTATAATACGCCCAATTTTAATACACACCATCGTCAAATGTTCATTATGATATGGTTCCTGCGACCTGAATGTGCCTACGACAGAATACCACAGTCCCGGGCCTACCCATCGCCTTTTGAACATAATTATTTCTCTTCCTTCTCACTAGATGGCGCTTTAGGCCCAACGCAAACGACAGACTATCCGTGACGCACTTTTTAGTCTGTGATAGTCTGTTAAAATAGAACCTATGTCATCATACGCAGTAAGGCACACGACGCGCGCCGGACTTTTTGTTGGGCCTTGCGGTAATAATTAAAATATTGGCATCTTTTGTTCCTATTATTTAAATAAAGTTGTACTCTAATTAATGAAATGTGACTTATATACTTATATGAAACACAATGTATATTCGTATAAGTCGTGTGTGCTGCCATCTCTGTTTCCTACCCGCAATTCGAGTTTTGCCTACTTACAGGCCCTTCAATAGTTTCTAAGGCGTTGGTAATCTGCTACGTAAGTAATTATACTATCTTTGACAATGACAAAATGTGCAATCAACCTAACTAGTAATGGTCGTTTTTTAAATGATATTAAAGATAATAACGGTCAACGCTCTTGGACTTCCAGTAAAGCTGTCGATGTACAAGCATTCATTACGTAGACATAATAATCGAGGCATTAGTCGATCGACATGAGAAATGAGTATTGTGGCTGGTGTGAGTCCATTTGCATTCTTGTTTAGGACCCACACTTGGCCAATTGCAGGTAATATTGAATCCTAATAAACAAAGTTTTAGTTTTTAGTAAAATTACGATAGTTCTCGTATGGCTACCATGACGGGCCACCTACAAGGTGGCCAAACACTGAATGCAGGCCGTTTTGTATCGGTAATTTTGGATATCCTAGGAAGAGGCCTTTGTCCAGCAGAGGACTTTATCGGCGACTAAAACGATGATAAAACGAAGTTTAGATTTTTAAGATTGTAGATGTTAAATATAATTACAATTTACTGTATATTTCTAAATATGCCAAATTTACCCCCTCTCATTGGCATCATAACATAATATGATGCTACTTTCATTGTTTTTCTAATGTGTCTGGTATTGGCGGATTTTGAAGAGGTAAAGATTTTTCACATATGTCCAATAAAGAGTTGTATTTTTCACGTAAGTAATGATATGACAAACAAAATGTAGCACAGATATAGATAGCAATGAATAGACAGTTGAATAACTAGTTAATTTATCTTAATAAGTTTACATAACTTCATAAAAATATATTTTTTTAAGGACACAGACCCTAACCATTGGTTACAAGTGAAATACACTCTCAATACTTGCGCTTCGAACAGGTTCCATCGCCTCTTACTACCACACAATTAACGATGTCTGCATCACGACACGCTTTGCTATGAAATCGATCGCTACGGCATCGGCAGGTGTTGCGTGGTAGCGGTGATCAAGTTGTGACGTCATGTATAAAATGAAGAGTTGAGGAAAATACCTATATAAATGACCGAGCGAGCGAAGCGTCTTAAAAGCGGCAGTAAACTTAGCTATAAGTAAATGATCTGACGTCAACATTTACCTTATAAGAAATCGAAAGGAAAAAAAGTGACTATTATCAAGTGATACAAATATCCAAAGATAAATAAATGAATTTGACTTGACTTGACTTGACTTAGTTTCGAGATTGACCAAAAATGCGTTTGTCCGGATGACAGCTTGTTCGGTTGTTCTCGCCTACAGGTCGCATTTATCAACCGATTCTTGTGAAATTTTGTGATCAGGTTTGATAATAACGTAGAATTTTTGTCAAGCCGATTTTTTGAAATTTTCTGTAATGGCGAATGTATGGCGACTAAAAACTTTAAAAAAATTATATTTTAGCCATTTTGAACTTTTTTCTAAAATGTCATAGGACCTTTTTTATTACCCTTATTATGATACAACTTGTTTAACAACTTTTTAATCTAGTAATTTTCCAAAGAAATTCTATCACTAACACATTAATCAAGCGAACAAGAGAGCGTCTTGTTATTTCATCTATCTTTCTATGACTACTTTATTTTCTAAACCCGATGTCACTTCGAGGCTCTGTGATTCGGAGCCGTGCGGTCAAGTGTAGGTACATGCAGGTACCTATCTACCTACCCGTTTAACCACATATGGATGTTAATAGTTTCTCGTTATTTCCTTCTCGTTTCAATTTTAATGCATCCTGCTCGAATACTGGAATTGCGAAATGCTCGTAGGCTTTTATGGGCTATAAAATATCGTAGAAGTACCACGCTCTTGGGAGAAGTAGGTAGATCCTCTAGAAATAAACGTTTTTACTTTTTGTCAATTGCTTTTTGTTTTAATAGGGGTGACGACAGGGTCAGAAAAGTACTATTCTAATTAGTCCTCTTTTAGATTATCCAAAAATAATAGGCCCATATTTTTGAATCTAAGTTCCAGAGAGGCTTGCGACGTCACCGCTATGTAAAACTCGTACATATGATAGCCGTGACTTCATGTGAAATTTAAATGCACTGTATCTTCGTCAATGTTCTAGCCAATTATGACTCTGGTAGTACAGAGAGTGTCGTGTTGTGGTCTTGCAGTGGAGACAAAAAGACCGGATGATGATGATAATAATGAATAAAAAAAACGTACTTATAGAATATTTGGCTGACAAATCGGCATATACTACGTTTATATGCCTATTCCAGCTAAATGTATGTTTTTGCACTAAACATACATACATACATACTATCACGTCTTTATCCCTAATGGGGCAGACAGAGCACCTGAGGTCCTGCGGCTCTATGCAGAGCCTAGGGCCGCAAGACTCAAAAGCCACTTTTAGCGTCATGGTGGGCGAGAAGATGGAAAAGCAATCAATACAGTGATGGTTTGCTAGCCGCATCGCCTGTTAACATGATTTGCATTTTTGCCCATTCCCTCGATCGGCTTTTACGATCTGCGTGGGAAGAAAAGCAGCTGGTACATTCTAAGTTTTGGCTGATAAATCGGCATATAACTATACTACATATATATGCCAACTAAATGTATGTTTTTGCACTAAAGGGCGTTAAATATGCTAATCGGTCATGGCTCCGTATGTTCTTAGCAATGGCCACATCGATGTATAACGGTTGTTAGGACCGTGAGAAAGTTATTAGCACTTTGACACAAAACTACGATCAATTAAAGATTTTATGGATGTGTCAGCCGCCATTAGGCCTTGTGTTCCGTTAATGGATGATCATTTGATTAGATATAACATTTTAACAAGAATTTTATTTATTAATGATGACAGAATTGCCTTGTGGTTTCCGGCAGAGTAGAATAGGGCCACTCCAAGTCCTCCCGTGGATGTCGTAGAAGGCGACTTAGGAAATACAAGCTAAACAAAGCTTATAAATATCAATGAGACCTCTTCAACCCGTCTGGCCAGCGAGGAGAGTGTAGGCCAAACCCTCTGTACACATATAGTGGCCAAGTATGACTCTGGTAGTACAGAGAGGGTCGTGCTCCTGCAGTGGAGACAAAAAGACCTGATGATGATGATGACCGAATTCTTTAGGATTTTTATGAAATAGCTACGTTTTAATTTTGACGACCTCCGTGGTTTAGTGGTCAACACACTAGTCCGCCACCCAGAGGTCCCGGGTTCGATCCCCGGTCAGGGCAAGTTGGAAAATGGCCTTTTTCAAATTGTCCTGGGTCTTGGATGTTTATCTATATATGTATTTGCTATAAAATATAGTATCGTTGAGTTAGTATCCCATAACACAAGTCTCGAACTTACTTTGGGGCTAGCTCAATCAGTGTAATTTGTCCCTATATATTTATTTATTTAATGTTACATTAAATTTTCTTTCATTCTAGTCTAGGAGAAAAGAAAAAATGGAATATACTAGCTGCTTCTCTTCCCTTGTAGATCTTAAACGTCAATCGAGGGAATGGAGAAGAATTTAAATCATGTTAATCGGTGCGGGCTGTCCTGTGCCTCAAGCCAATGTCTCACCTTCACTATGTATATGTGTGCACTCATACAAATGCAAAGCTGAGCATATACGTCTAGACCAGTGTGTAGATACAATGACAAACGCCGGATCGTTCAAGTAGACTCGAACAAAGATAATATAATTACTAACGTAACCTGTAAACGTAACAGGGAGGTTACTCCATAAAGTAATACGTTAGTCGTACGAAAGTATCGTCCTGTTTCTATGTCAAACCAAATTAGACTATCATCATACGTTAGTGCTGTGTTGCTTGACACTGAAACCCCGATACGCAGTAACACCGTCTTGCGTACCGCTATTGGAGTAACCCCCCAGATAGCCAATGCCATAGAAACTATTATAGGGTTGGTAAGTAGGCAAAACTGGAGTTGCGGGGTACCCTCACAGAGATGGCAGCACACACGACTAGCAAAAGAGTGACAAAGTGTTGAATGTACTTTCAAAATATGATATACTTTTAAGGCATGATTTGAAGAACTTCGCTCGCTCGTTGAATCATGTTAGTAAGCATGCTTTTTATACTTAGACGGAATGATATATCAGGAAAGCCATGCACAAAACACAGTACTGATCGAGTGCGAAATCCGATACGTCAGATTACGTTCCAGTTACTATCGCGTGAAGTCGTATTACAATGCCAGACTATTGGTGTTGTCACAACACGTGCTGCGTATTGATTTGATTATCGTCTGTCTGCTTAATAGAATGAACTTAAACAACCGAGCGGCTTAGTTTCTATGGCGTTGGGTTTTGTAGAAGGCGACTTAGGAAATACAAGCTAAACAAAGCTTATAAACATCAATGAGACCTCTCTAACCCGTCTGAGAGCGAAGAGAGTGTAGGCCAAAGTCCTCTGGCTGCTCGGCCCATGTATGGCTCTGGTAGTACAGTGAGGGTCGTGCTCCTGCAGTGGAGACTAAAAGACTTGATGACAAAACGACCAAAACTTTTGATGACCTCCGTGGTGTAATGGTCAACACAAATTCGGAGGTTCTGTGTTCGATCCCCAGCAAGGGCAAGATGGAAAATGGCCTTTTTTAAATTGTCTGGGTCTTGGGTGTTATGTATTTAATAAAATGTAGTTACGTTGAGTTGGTATCCCATAACACAAGTCTCGAATTTACTTTGGGGCTAGCTCAATCAGTGTAATTTGTCCGTATATATTTATTTTATTTTAGTTAAGACCTTAAAATGCAGACTGCGAATATGCAATAATCTTAGTTTTGCCAAAAATTACGCTAACTGCCGTATCGTAATCGTGGCAGTGTAGTGCGTAAAAAAAATATTTCAATCTAAACGCTTATCGACGTGAGACATACATCGATAACTGCGTTCTTATCAAAACGTTATAAAATTTCGATTAAGTTCACTCGTGCAATATGATGTAAAACTGTCGTTAAGTGAACTGAGGCTTTCCCAACACTTGTCGACGAGAAATTATACTACGATTGTATGGAAAACTATTTCTATTTGTTTCCATCTGGCATTTAGATTAGCTTATTACCTGGTTTAACGCATAGGATACTTTATGTCCTAGAAAAGGTTGACACAATGGTCTACAATCATACAAAATGCCGTTCCGATTCGCTATGAAGAAGAAAAAGATCCTGTAAAAGCTTGAGGTTCACATTTGACTGTCAAAAATTGGATAATGTTGTCTACGCCGTGAACAGCAATTTCTGTTTATAAACATAAACAGATGACATGTCTTTAAACTATCTTTTAAAACTGAGTCATCATCATCATCATCATTTCAGCCGCATAACGTCCACTGCTGGACATAGGCCTCTCCCAAAGTTTTCCAAAATTAAAGTATATGTTTTAAAACTAAACGATCATTATTCATATGGAATTTTTAATTAAAGTTAATCATCGTGAGACGCAAGCCTAGTTCTGACGCAGATGGGTAATAAAATAAATTCAGCAATACAAATAAGTTGAATTAGCGAACAAAGAAAAATATTCATAACACGAAAAATATGAAGAGAAAAGTTTGCACGAGCCATCTTTATAAAATACTGCCGCATTATGATGTCCTGTTACAAATTAAATTCTTATCATGACGTCCCTTATTAAGGAAAATGCTTTTAATAAAGCATCACGGACCTTTTTTAAAATTTTCTCTCCTGTTTATTTCGTTATACGGACACTTTTGTCGAGTTTATTTGTAATATAGAAGTTTCACGTAGATAAGTGATTATTATTTGATTTATTTTAGTGAATAATAAATAAAAGAACAAACATATCAACATATAATATTATCTAATGTGTAGATAAATGTTTTTATTTAATTAAGGAATATTAATTCACTGTGAATAGACTTAGATTATTCAGCGTTTTTATGTGATACCTAATAGTTTTTTTATTAATTTTTCAGGTACAAATAAAAAACATTGATGGCGCTTTAGTTACATCAAAGTAAGTGAAAAGAAAGTAAGTGAATAGGTAGATATTGCCTAAATAAATAGTGCGTAATGTGAAAATTTACGCACTATTTATTTAGGCAATATCCGAAATAGTTTCATTTATTTTGTCTGGTAATGATCAAAAACCAAACTGTATAGATATAATGTACTCGTAAATGTTGGTTGTACTCGTATAAAGTATAATGCGACATTTCACTTTTGCCCTCTAAAAACTTTATACGCCCCATACAAATAGGGATTAAAGGAATCCCTAATCGTACATTTAAGTCAGAACTTACCTAATCCCAGCCGTAACTCCACTAAAACCTAACAACGCATCTAGAACGAAAATTCGCGTCAACTGTGAGCCGTAAGGTGTCTTGCCATTGTTTGACACGGCACGGAATGAACTTTTAATGTCGTTCTGTCTAGTGATTGAAGGTACCGAGTAATTTATATTATAAAAAGAGACTTACTCTATCCACCTGAAAAACTTTATTTTTAGCAATGCTTAAATCATTGTTTTAGCATAAACCACTGAAAGTCACTTCAAAATCTTCCAGCCTTTTTATACAAAATGATGATAAAAACAGACGTAAAAAAAAACTTGTATTGATAATATTAAATTTAAAACAATGTATAAATTGACTAGGTATTTGTCTTGACTGATTTGTGTTATTGATGTCTCTTGTACCCATTAAATTGCAAACAATCTTCAATAGATTCTTCCTCTTTAAGCCACACGGAAAGCCACGCGAGAATAAGGCAAAGCAAAGAAAAATAGCGAAAAGTACACAAAAGCTATAAAGCAATTCATCAAAACACTGCGATAAAGTTTTCCTTCAGTGAGTAATGAATAGCCGTATTTAAATTAAGATTAACCATCACCATTTACCACGTACTGGCAAGCAAGGCGTTGGCCATCCCACAAGGTAGTCTGACGACCTGATCAAGGACGCTGGAAGGCGCTGGTTGCAGGCCGCTTTAGATCGCTCATTTTGGAAATCTTTGGAAGAGGCCTATGTCCAGCAGTGGACGTTATGCAGCTGAAATGATGATGATTTATTAAAGTCAAAGTAAAAAATCAATGTAAGATAAATTTATCTCTCATTGAAGGCATTTTTTTTTTAAATATTATTTTAGTGCAAAAGCTAAAAACTACTAGACTACGATGAATGTCGTACCGCCACATTACTGACAGTGGAAACCAACTGACGCGCTACCTCGAGATTTGGGACCAATTACTGACTACATTTCTGTGTAACCACGGTCCCGGGTGGTCCTAAAATATCGACCCTCTGGGGCCATTAGTGCCCCATTTTAGCCGATAAGCCATATTTGCCCATTTAGGGATATGAAGTTACGATTGAGAATTTGGGAGCAAATAACTATTTGCGGTTGTGACGTTTAATTGAAATTGTACTGCTAAATTATTACTTAATGTTGTCCTTTATATAGGGTAAATTGAGAAATGTACCAGATTGGGATAATTTTGGAATGAAGTTAGAAAAGAGGCTAGACGGAAAAAAATTAGACCAAAAGTTATAACGACACTTTTTGCTATATTTGTAAGCCGTGCGGCGTGCGCGTGTTTCTCTGTCTGTCTCTCTCTCCTTATTAATCGAAAGGAACTTCGTTCCATCCGGGTGTCCCTTGACACCTCTTAAGTTTCTATCAATTAATTCTAAAATAAAATTAATGTCACAGATAATCTTAGTTATGTAGGATAAATTTATTTGTTATTGAAGGTCATATTTTTATGTTGTTTTAGTGCAAAAGCTATAAACTACTTGCGTTTTGGAATGACCACTTCTGGGAAGATCACGCCAAATTCAAGCCAATATCTTTTTAATTTTAGCCAAAATACATACCTATAGGTATAATGTTAGGACTTTCGTAAAGTTTTTTCTGTAAAGTTTTACTATATCTCTCTTACTTCTCAGAACGGTCCACGTTGCACCCTTAGCTGCTAAGAGACCAGAGCTATTTTTGGGATATTTCTTTACCATTTTGCAGTTTAAAGAATGTTTCAATATCTGTTCAATTTTCTCCAATATTATTCTTATCTCTGAATACATCAAAACCTTTAAATGTAATGTCCATATTAATAATTGTATAGGAAAGTCACGTACGTAGCATATTAAGCTTTTATTAGCCATTGTTCCGCAGTTAATTTAAATTCTATTAAAATTTAAATGAACATCAATACTTTAAAACGAAAAGCATATCTTTAGAGGGAATTTTTATTAACAGATTAATTTGTATCACGTCATGCATACGAGAATATGTATTACGAAAAACAATGTCATAAGTAATTTCCCATATGAAATTACGGATGGTTTTTGCGGTAAGAGGTAGAGACGTGAGTAAATAATGCTGCAATAAAAATATTTTTGCAGTTGTTTTAACCCTTAACCGCCTACCATACGTCTCACAGATCCGGTTGATATAATAATTGTGAATATTTTTGCGCCGGAGTTTTGTATCGACTTGTTCGATCCTGTACCTTTTCCCTACGCCCCTCTGTACCTTACAACAGCTCCTCGAGGTTAGACGTGCGCGCGTTTGCCTCAGGTGGAAAAATAAATACCAGCGCGAGTCTGAGAGACCCCTGTTAGGAGGTTACGTAATTTTTTTTTAGTTGTGTATTTTTATTGTTTTAGTTATAATGGTTATTAATAAAGCTGTAATTGAGCGTTGGGAACAAATATCATATGTGCCAAAACGAGACCGCATATGACACGTCGTAAAAGCAATGTGACATTGCAATGTGATATACGTAGGTGTTAGTTAGTATACAACGCATCTTCCAAATCAATGGGACCCCTCTAGCGGCTGTTCCATGCAGGAGCACTGGTGAAGAGCGATTAGTGGATCGTTAAACCGTTCCACTTGCGAATATTTAAAAAAACTCAAAACGCAATACGTTTTTCGAATGCGAAGCGCCAATTTTCCTTGAATGCACGAACAAGATGCACTGCCGTAAAAAGCTCGAAGTTTAGAGCCTGCAATTTTATTGAATTAATTATTATAGTGAGTGTTATTATTTTTTTTAAAGTTCCTTGTTGATTGATTGATATAAAAAAATTAAGGCTTATTTCCTATTACTTAAAATATTTTTTTTAGATCCAATTTTCTATAAGCGTTTGTAAGTAAAGCAAAAAACAGTGGATTATGCCAATTATTCGAAGTTATTAAAAAAAGTATTACTGATTTTCATGTTCCTTTTTTTTAAATAAAGAGTATAATAATGTTCAAAACTGAATTTTAATTAAAATCTGTACCCACCCTTAATATCTATAGTAATTCTTTTTTTTTTATTCTGGGGTCCCACAGACGTATGATAGGTGGTTGTGTGACAAAAATGTGTGGTAGGTAGTTAAGGGTTAAGTTAATTATTATGCAGAATAACTGAATAACGTCACATAAGTCACATTATACCTGCCTCTCATCCCAGGCCAGTTGTCTAAATACAAGCAATGATGATTCCATCACATGCCTTATGCAGAATTTTTTAACGCTTGTATCATGCAGAAAAAAAATATTTTTATTTTTATTTAATACTAGCCGATGTCTTCGGAAAATGTTCATCAGGCTTAACAACTTTTTCTAAGGCGTTATTTTTATATTTCTTATAGTTAAGCTAAACCATTATGGTTCTAGATCAGGTGTTACATTTTTCCATTTTCCAAAATTAATTACACCCTATATGTGGCCCAGGATTTACAGCTATATAACAAAAAAAGTTTAATTTGGATCCGTTCAGTATTTTCGGAGAGTAGCGTGTACAAACAGACAGACAATCTATTACTAATTCTGCTATTTTTTTTAAGAATATTCAATGTACCGATACATTTTTTTAATGTTTTATAATATGTATAGATAATACTTAATATGTAGAAACTTTCATAAAAAAAAAACTTTCAAATGTCTCCATGCGGAAGTTTAAAGGTCACATTCACACCAGCCGCTGACCGCCAATTACATCCATTGTTTGGAGTTGTCTCATCCAATCTCATCCATTGTTCTGGCTTGTCGAAGATTGTGTTTGGAAATAACGACTCACTCATTGTAATACGTAGGTACCTCTCTCATTGTGATCGACCTTTTATTTAATTTTTCAGTACTATTGTCGTCATCTTATTGTTTAATATGGAAGGCTGACTCGGGCCTTAGCAAACATTTTGAGCTGGTATTTTATAGTCTTGATAAGACTTAAATTTTAAAAAAAATGCGATCCCATTCGAGTTTTCTTCTACCTCATGGTCTCACGGATAATAAGTATGGTGACATAATTGAAGACGTGAAGAAGATTTGCTTGGAAAAGCTACAGATTCCTCTTTTATCTGAGTCACTCACTGCCTGTTGGCGTATGGGCAAGTCTTCATAGGCTGATAAACCCCGGCCGGTTCTGTCAAGTTTGCAGACCAAATTTCGTATTATAATATGGTCAGCCAAAAACACTCAAAATGTATCTAGGAGCTTAACTTTCTCTGATTCCCGGCATGCTGTTTTCGTCAAGGCTCGCAGAATTTTGGATTTTGAAGGCTGTTGGTCAAAAGTTATCGAACATCATGAACAAAAGCAGGTTACAGCACAACTTTCTCAATTCAATTTATTACTATATATTATAATTTATTTCTATTACACTAACTATTACTTTAGTGTATTGTATTAAACATTTTTTGTATAATAAAATGGGTCCATGCGTACATAGCCATTGTTTAAAAAATATTTGAAGTCTTGTACTCTGGCAAGAATATACACATTTCCAACTTTTAAGCACAATTGCCGCAATTGAGATTTCCCATAAACAATAAAAAGAACTTTTACATTTAAGTTGACCATAAAAATAAGTCGGGAAAATTAAATTCACCCTTTGGGACCCATAAACTTGGAAATTATGTGAAACAATTTGTGTAAAATTTTGTTTCGAAGTTTCGTGGCTAACAAAAAATAAAGGAGCAAAAATACACGATGTTTGCACTGTCTCTTTCTATTTAATCATTATTTTTATTTAAATTTTGGTATTTTTATAAGGATTTAGTAAAGTTTCAATTAATTCGTTTCTTTTGAAATTCTTGCAGGCTGGTTGATGTAGGAGATAAGAAAAACCGTAAAATATACCAGCAGCTTCTGTTTTGTTGTTATATAGTATTTAAGTTTGAAGGCAATAGTGTTATTGTACATAATAGGGATGAGGACCGGGGGGCAGAAAAGTATTATTCTATTTAGTTCATCAGTTAGTCAGTTATCAGTCCAAAAATTATGGCCATTCTCGTTTTATCAAATAAGTTAAAATGTACAAAGATTCTAACAGCGCATCTAAGTTTCGGAGTGAGAGTTTGGTACGTCAACTACACTATACACTACTATTTATCTCTTGGCCTTGACCCTATAACTAGACCCTAAAACTACTTTGAGTATGATGATTGGCAAATCAATATAATATACTCGTCCAAACATGCATACATATTTTCACGCCTGTTTCCCATGGGGGTAGGCAGAGACTGGATCTGCTCTTACTAAGATCCTTGCAAACCTCTTTTGCTTCGTCAACACTCATAACTCTTTTCATGCATGCTCTCTGGTTATGGATACTCCTTGCATTACCATTCTTAAGAACGTCTGCAATTTGGTCGAAGAACGTTCGTCGATGTCGAAGATAATAATATAAATATTAAAATATACCTACGTGACGATGACATGACTGTACATTTAATGGACTCCTGCAATTGATAAATGGGCTGAGAATGCCCTCTTCCCAACAATGTACCTTCGATACTTCTTTGTTGCTCCTCGAGTGTCGATCCTGCCTAATGTGTTTGCTGGACACTCTTTGCTTTTTTTCTAAGCGTCTTTCAAGTACGGCAGCCGATAGCTCGACAGCCTTTGTTGCCTCAGAATGAAGTGTAAACATTTGAATTTTAAATTCACTTCTTATTATGTTGCTCGTCTCATTGAAATTGGAAATCAAAGGTTTTTATCGTGCTGCATCTTTTTATAAATACGTGCTTGATACACAAAAGGAAGAGAATGAGTCGATATTTATATTTACTATTCAATAGATATAGATACTGTTGTATGCAAATACACAAAAATGTAAGTATTCGTAAGTAATGGTATCATGTTATGAAATGTTTTGTAAAGATTGAACATAAACCTTAATAACTGGTGAAGTGCGTGTCGGACCACGCGTAGTGTTGGGTTCCGTAGTTACGCATGGCGACTTTGGGTTTACCCGACTAAAACGTCTAAAAAACTATTTTTCTATGGAACTTATATGAAATTTTCCTTGTCCAAATACATTTTATAAGTAGGTCGCCCATAACTTTTTAATTTGTAAACCATACTTAGTATCTTTCAAAATATCCATAGACCCAAAACTACATTTAGCAAAATACAGATAGAAGTACAAAGACATTATCACATCTTTCTCCTTGTCAGTGCCCAGTGCCGTAAGATCCAAAGAAAATTTTGTAAAGTATTCATAAATAATTTAACAATTATTTATAAACCGGCTTTATCTCACCTAAATTAAAAACTTCTTCACAAACTAAAAGAAACCTAATAATTTTCCTTTCACAATCTTGCCGTAAAACGCTCCATATAAACATTTAATTAACGCCGTAACTTATAGAGGATGCGAGCCATAAAAGAAAAACGCTATCGCAGCGGATCAACATAGTCATAATTCTTAATTAGCAAGGGATTTGCAATTATTTACTTAGATGTAGCGCTATTTTTGCCCTCTGTTTTTCTGTTCTAGAGAAATTGTTATTTGCTCTACATTTACGCTGGATTTCTGCAGACTCGGGTTTTAATTGAATTTTTAAATTTTAAATGTAATTTTAAGTGTTAGGGTTTTTTTTTATATCTATAA
Source organism: Acrobasis consociella (assembly GCA_963555685.1). NCBI lineage: Eukaryota > Metazoa > Arthropoda > Insecta > Lepidoptera > Pyralidae > Acrobasis > Acrobasis consociella. The sequence goes on from OY743118.1 coordinate 7,121,560, forward strand.
GTATATCATTTATTTATTATCATTTTCACATTTCGAATTCTATGTCTATTAATTTATATCAAACGTTTACACTTTGGAATACACAATATTGGAAAAAGAACTCATCTAAAAATTGCCATAATGTCTCATTTGGACATTTTCTGCCTCCCTAATGTTATGTTAATCCATTGCTTAGATGATATCTCCCTCCTATACCTAATTTTTGTCCGGCATTGTCAATGTTTTTCTGTAGAGGTACTATTTATCTTTCATATTCCTTTCTTCTTTCTTTGACAAATGTATCTATCGAAATCATCAATTTATTTTTACCTTCTTTGACAAACGTACCTACCTATTTGTCTAAATCTTAAAGCATTGCAGGACACTTACGGCTGTGGATGTAATTCAGTTTTTATTTCTATTGTGTCTAGCTGAGTGTCCTGCAATGTGTTTAATATTCCTTTCTACCTTTTTCGACAAAAGTAATCTAGACTATCGTATTCCATTCTTCCTTCTTTTACAAACGTTGTTTATATCACAGTTACCTATTAAAGAGGCATTACAAAGCAATTACGTTAGCTTTGTGTGACGTCACCTCCTATGAATGAAGTTATCGCAACAGTATTTGCAGTAGTATTAGTCACGTTTATAGAAAAGGAGATAAAGGCGGATGTTTGTGTTATAAACAAGAAGACATTCACATTTTGTAAAGATATAATGGAATTTTATGACTACTAAGTAGCTGTGAATTGTCATATAATGTCTCATCAGTGATTTTATATAGTCATGATTATGAAGTGATACCAGCGTAAGTGCAACTAAACATAAATAAACTAAGGTGCATTTTTAACAATCAAAACAAAAATAAATTGTATACTGAGAAACCAAATCGCTTTATGGCTTTATATTATGTGAATAAATGTTTAGTAAAAAATAATTGTTAATTGTAAAATTTGACAAGAAAGTCCCTATCTACAAAACCTCTGTCATTTAAATTAAATCATGCTACAGAACAATCATGACATGATAACAAAAATCAAACAAAAAACAAAAATGATGAAAAGTTAACCTTGAACAATGACGTCATCAAAGAAGTTGCACCAACCGGTCAAAGTGATACACCGAATGACTTTAATGCCTCTATGCGCCAACAAAAACTCACACCGTTATACACGGCGTATGTGGAATCTTCAGCTTGACCGCGACAAGGGACCGTTACACCGGTCATTTGTATTGTGTTGCCGTATAAGTGTTATCGAATGGGCCAAATATTGTGTCAGTGTGTAACTTTGAACGTTTCTATTGATTTTGGTTAGGAGATTTTGGATTGTTAAATGTAAGCAATCGTTAAAATGTGGGTGATGTAAGATCAGTCTTATGTTTTAGGTCATTGTATCTGTGTTCCATTTAAGGAAATCTTGATAGTCTCAGTGTATCCGGGATATAAGAGAACCTACGATCAAAGGCAAGGAAACATCGCAGGATTTCAAGAGTCTTTTATAATTGTTAAAAATACATTCAAATTCAAACGTTTACTAGTATTTTATATTTTTTCTCGTAAAACAAAACAAGTACCTAATTGAAGAAATGAATTGCATTATATTTAATAGGTATATCTGCATTTGAAAACAAATTTATACCAGCAGAAATGAATACTAGGTGTCGCGATTCAATGATTTTAAAAAAATGCTTTCCGTGCATGCCCAACTCCCCTAAAGAAGAGCTGATTAAGAATTGGAAACCAATATTGATCGCCGAACGATTCAAAATAAAAGAAATTTTTAAGACTGAGATTACCATTCAATTATATAATAAATTGACTTCAATGTGTAGGTAAGTCGAAAATTTCTTATTTGTTTCTAATTTGTTTGTTTGTGAAATCTTTATTGTACATAAAAACACCTCATGACACCAAACATTTTTAAACATCTCTCAAAAACATACTACTGACATGAGATTATCCAATTTAACTGGAGGAAGTGTGTAATCTTAAAATAGTTGGTACAACACAATCTTCGCGTTGTAACCGTGACCCTACGTGTCGTTAGCTTGACAATTTGTATTGTACTATTTATACTATATTTTTGATAGTACTAGCACCTAAAAGTACTATACATTAAATGGTGTTTGTTTTGTTTCAAGCATCTGTCTTATAACGGATAACGTAAGGCTTGTCGTTGCTAGTTATTCCAATCTAGTATATAAGATACAATCACAATTGTATCTTACATACGATTGATATTTTATGAAATTTTAATTTGAAGGAACACGTTTTTGAACAATGTATGAAAATGTATGGTATCAGGTAACTTTAATTTTCTACTTTCAGATGTTTAGGAATTATCAGAAAATGTGTAGAAAATTATTCACGAACGGTGGTGGTCCCACCGGTTTCCACCCATCGCAAAGGAAATACTGAGTACATTAATATTTTATATTTTTTTATAATACTCTTATGCTTTTCAAAATACTTTTGATGAGTAACTAGGAAGTCACTATGAAAGCTGAAGTGATGAAGTTGTTTAAAATAATTTAGTTTAACTTAAACAACAAAGCAGAAACTATAGATACTTGTAGCTGGACGAATGTTTACGCTATAAAAACTGCAGTAAGCCACAACACCAGATGTTATTCTGACCCTGGCTACTGCAAATAATACTGGCTCTTACCAATCGCCAGTTTTCTATTTAGTAACTTCTATATATAGGCCCTGTGTGTGGAAAGATTTATTGTTTGACAAGTTTCCTTTTGCGATTTCCTTCACGACTTTATCTATTGAATTGGGTAGCAAACTGAAGTGAATGGTCTGAAGACGGATTGGAACTATAGATTAAAAAATGCAAACAGATACACGTAGGACTTTAAATTTTTCTTTTAAGATTAAATTGACATTTGCTAATTTTACTTTTTTAAATATCGTTTATTTATAAATCTATATCTACATTTAATAGACATTAGGTTTATAAATATAATTATTGAGCAATCTCTTGACTATTTAATAAAGGTCAAGATTAATTATGAAGAACACTTTGGATCTGTATAACTCTCAAGCTGCCTTTTCTACATTAATCTAGTTACAAAATTGTGAATCGTCAGAAATACGTCAAAGAAACTAATCTCAAAATTACAAAAGCAACGTAAAGTGCTTATTTCTATGTTTTCACATTAAATGCGAGAGATTTCTAAGAGAACTAGTAAAGTTCGTACCTACAGTAATAAATCGTTAAGTTAGAATAGTCCATTATTGTAAATCTTCAAAAAGAGCTCAAGGCGATTAAAATTGCCTGATTACAATGGACTTAAGATAACTAGATTAGATGTTGTGATTTTTGTGTAAACTAATGTGTAAAATAAAAATATGATTACAAATGTTGAAATGAGAATTTTGAGTAATTAGGAATTTCTTACATACATACATACTATCACGTCTTTATCCCTAATGGGGCAGACAGAGCATTTTGGGTCTTGCGGTTCTATGCAGAGCCCAGGGCCGCAAGACCCAAAAGCCACTTTTAGCGTCATGGTGGGCGAGAAGATGGAAAAGCAATCAATACAGTGATGGGTTGCTAGCCGCATCGCCTGTTAACATGATTTCCATTTTTGCCCATTCTCTCGATCGGCTTTTACGATCTGCGTGGGAAGAGAAGCAGCTGGTACATTCTAAGTTTTTTTTTATTTCTCCCAGACCAGCATGGGAGGAATTTCATGATAATTTATTAATTTTTTGTATTATTCGCGGTGAGTTGCCATTACATATGTAAACATTTTTGAACTTGTAGGTATTTCTGTCTACGATTTTCAAAATAATTACTTACAGCTGGGCAAAGGTCTCCTTGCACTTCCAGTACTCTCTATCTTTGGTCATTTTTGTTCAATCTTACTCATATACTTTCAGTTCATCAGTTCACCTTGTCCTTGGAATTCCTCGTTTCCTGTAACCATCTGATGTAATATTTATATTAGGATTGTAATATATTTTATTGTATTTCTCTTTTTTGTTTCTTGAGCCACCTCAAGAAACAAGAAACCTTTTCCTCGCTTACACCGCTGGATACTCAGCTTCGAGCCTCTCCCTGTAGTCTATGAAATTATTTAATCGTTTTCGTAAGTTGTCAAAAATACTAACATATACATACATAGTCAACATTTATCAAATCATTAAAAGTTGATGCAAAATATACACTCCTCGTACATAATAATCGCAATGATTATATAAAATGAATCATATAAACATGGCTGGTCTATATTTACGCTCCGCTGGGCGTGACGCATGTTACTTGTACCTATTTGAATTTGTTTACTATATTTTATTTTTATATTTACTTTTTTGACTTATATATTGGAGCGTAATGTGTGTGAATTTCCATTTCGGGCTTTTATTTCTCAATTTCATTTTATATATTCGGTAAAAGCAAATTAATGTCTTTTATGTAAATATCGATACAATCGGACAATTTATAATGTCATACTTAAACGTAATTATACTGCCTCCGTGGTGTAGTGGTTAGAGCGTTCGGCTCATACCCGGAGGTCGCGGGTTCGATTCCCGGCGGGGGCAACGACTTTGTGTTGTTGTCCGGTTTGGTTAGGACATTGTAGGCTGATCACCTGATTGTCTGAAAAGTAAGATGATCTGTGCTTCGGAGGGCACGATAAGCCGTCGGTCCCGCTCACTGTCTTTGACATTGGTCGTTACCTAAAACCATGTCAGAGGCCTTAAAGGCGGTTTAAAAACTCTGACACTAGTGTTAGTCACTAACACACACGATAAGAAAAAGAACGTAATTATGTAGTAATTAAAGTTGACAATTATGTTACTTTACCTTGCGTAACTAATTTTGTTTAGTTAAAACTACCGATTCATCAATAATAGAAATTGTTAAAATCGAGGTTATTCCTTGGCACTAACACTCAGTATTAGATCGGTTTTATCTATTTATCGCACTATATATTATTTATCTATGTCACTTTAAAATATTATGTATACTTATTTACAACAGATGTCAAAAGTGATTTTATTTTTCAATTTTTTTTTTATTTCTCGTCGTTTATTTATTTAATCTGACACCAGTGGTTGACCATTTATACACATGGAAAATAATAATAATAGTATATTTACCTTAATGAAATTAAGAGATAATTACTTATATTGTAAAGGGATAATGATGTGGAAAATAGACATGTTTATCATTAAATAATTACCTAGAACTAACAATTTTAGTTACATTGTGTGACCCTTGAATGGTAAATGCGCAAGCAGTCGACACCTTATTATAATTACAGCCCTCAATAGACAGATAACATCATAAATCCAATGGCCAATAGCTACCGTTGTCTAATAACGTAATTACATTTGTTTATCTAGATTAAAACGTAGACGCCTAGAGCAAAACCATTCCAACAATCGTCAATTTTGAACTTAATAATGATAGCAATAAAGATCAAGAGGGAGAACAGATGTCTGTTACTGACCGTGAAACCAACAATGTGCCTTCTCGACTCATTAATAAAGATTTTCCATTCATAGAGAAATACACGGACCGGTTTCGTATGGTGAAACCTTTTGAATATGCGGACACTGGTAGAATTGTGATTAACAAGTTATTAACATACTTAAAAGTAATTTCAATAATAATTATAGGCAACCCACTTGGACAAGAACGTTTTTATGTAAAAAAGGTTTAAGTACATTTTCCTGGGATAGCGTGTTTGCGTATTAAAAAGGTAAAATATTATCATTAAGTTAGCAATAACCCTTTAGCAATAAATTAACAACAAAATAAAAATAATCAATCAAAACATACAGAAAATATTTTATACTTACAAAATGCTTGTCGTTACATTTATTGGAACGAAGTTAGACGGAAAAAAATAAGACCAAAAGTTGTAACGACACTTTTTGCTATAGTTGTAAGCCGTGCGGCGTGCGCGTGTTTCTCTGTCTGTCTCTCTCTCTCTCGAACTTCGTTCCATTTGGGTATCCCTAGACACCTCTCAAGTTTTTTAAATACTTTTGTACTAGTGAAGAGAATATAAACAATATTATTAAGGAATTAAACTGTCGATGCCAGAATATTTAAAATATTTTCAAAAACCATAGTAATCTTCCTCCAAGGGGCTTTGAATTGTTTGAATATTTCATAGATGCCTTTGAAGCATCGCCGAATGCAGTTTTATAACGAGTGGTCCCAGGTTAGTACCCGAGGCGCTTTAGATCGAAACGTGTTTTCTTTGCAAAAAAATCGGTGGATTTATACTAAAAATTCTTCTTTTTAATTAACTTTCAAAAAGGATGAGGTTATCAATTCGTCGTGATCTTTTTTTTTATGTTCAACGATTATTCGAAAACGCCTGGAAAGATTTGGAAAATGGTTTTGTGTTTGATAGTGTGGTCCCATATATTTTTAAATTTTATTCAAATCGGCTGTGTAGTTTGAGGTGGAGCCGGTTTGTTTTAAACCTCAATCCGCTTATACGAGCTATTCTGTGTAGTTTTGTCTCTTCTCCACGAAAGCAGCAAAGATAAAGGTTATTTTATCTATAACTTAATTAATTTTGTTGAAAACGTATGTCAATTTGATGCGATTATATACATTTTACGGAATTGATAACTGCAATATTAAATAGTAATTTGTTTTAAATTCTCTGAAATATGATAACACAGAATGATAACTTGTTTTGTGTTTGTTGAATTAAAACTGGGTACATAAATCGTTTTAGCGAAATACACTCAAGCCAAAACACGCACAATTTATAAAATAGAAAAATATTATTGCAATATATAATTGATTTGATTTAGATAGTTGAAAATAGCAACTAAAGTAACGAAAATTAAATCAAAACTAATAAACAAACAATAGAACCTTCATATAATCAAAAATAGTTCCACAAATAATTTTCGCAAGTTACGCTAGAAATAAATAAATTTGATTTCGAATATTACCACCCATTCAAACATGTAAAATTTTAAAAATCTTTGGGAGAGGCCTATGTCCAGCAGTGGACGTTATGCGGCTGAAATGATAATGATGAAACATGTGAAATATTTGACCGAGCGAGCGAATCGAGCGAGGTCTCTAAATCGATTTGGGGGTGAAAACATTGTTTGTATGGTTGTGTCTATCGTACCGCAATAACTGCCGAACCGATGATCCGATTTTGATCAAATTTGGTAAGCATGTAAAAAATATCAATAGAATTTAGAGTTCGTCGGGCATCAAAACCGGTTCTGTAGTTATTGAAATATTAATAAAAATGCCTTGAAAATAATAATCGCGAGCTCTTAGTTCGCGGCAAACTACTAGTTACGTCACAAACTCAATCCAAATCTGTTACTTACACATTAGATGGACAGTTAGAGTTTTCTTTCAACAGGCTGTCCGTAATCGGAAACCTGTTAAACACTACCGTTAGGGAGGTCGTCCCAACTAGCACCTAACTTGGCTTTATTGGATTAGACTCCACGGCCGTTGACTCAAGGCCTTGGTGTACCGAAAGCTGTGCGACGTGAGCTATTGGTGCGTAGGTACCTCAGAACATAAAATAATTTCTTATATGATCTGAGGAATATAGGTACAATTTATCAAATGCCACAAATCTTTTAGAGATACTTTTTTGGCGATACATCACTACGAGGAACTATAACCACAAAAAATAATGAACGAAGTATCCCGACGGACAATCTGTGGTTTTTATTAAAGTACCTACGTCTTTTTAAAACATTAATTATATTATTATATTACAATGTTATTCGCCAAACGTAGCCACTTTTGGCGCTTAAGTCGATAATAACTACAGCGTAATGAAATTCTAAAATTAATGTTTTAAAAAGACGTACTTTAATAATAACCACAGATTGTACGTCAGGCATATTTCACAAGGAAGCATTTTTTTAGCTTAGCTTCCATACAAGTTAAGTAGGAGTATTTTTTTGTTTTTGATAGACTCATAGTGTGGGGATCGTAGAATAGGTTTTTAAAAATATAGTTTGTCTCACTATTTTTATATTTAGGAATCCGTTTCCGAAATATTTGGTTTTTATGTGCAAATCTTTGTTAAAGTAAAGTGTACGTGTATTCTTTTAGTAGAGATTTATGTATTATGATAAATATGTGCTTTATATTTTTTTAGTCATAATGGCTGTAGTGTGAAATAAAGATCATATATTATTCCAAAACTTATATCTCTGGTTTAAATGAGCTGTTATAGAAATTTTATACGTAATTGAATTAGATATCGTTAATCATTATTTAAATGATATATTTTTTCCGTTAATTAAATTGTATCTAATCTATAGTCAGGGTTTTATTATACCATCGCTTTAGGTATGCCGCGCCTTTGTATTGAAGATTTCGTAAAAAATGTGCCGCTAGGTATAACAACCTTATAACTTTAGTAGGTACGTTAATGTTAAGTGAATGTTTAAGTACGTTACTTGTGACGATATGATACTGTTCATTGTTATTATGTTAATCAGGCGCATTAGTTCATTGGACTGTGGTTACTTAAATATTTTGGGTCTTGTTACTTTGTTTGAAAACATTTTATATTTTTCTGATTTAGTACATAGTGTTATGGCAATACGATTTTGTGTAACTTAATATCTTTAAGAACTGTAAGTAAATTATCTGCATTAGTCATAAAAGGATATATCAACTTGAAGAGTCCATGTATAGTTTAATTATGAACATCAATTACTTACCTGGTGCCAAAAATATTAAACCTATCTACCCATACTAAACTACGATTTTTAGTTCTAATTTCCGTCATAATATATTTTTTAAATTAACATAACTTTACATATTACATCTGTGCCAAGTTTAATCCAAGACCTTGACTACTAATTTAATAATAATATTGCATATAATTATATTTTTTAATTAATTTTATTTAGCTAACGACATTATAATAACTAATTAGGTATTATGATTATGTTACCGGTTAGCTTAACTTTCTTACAAAGTATGTCGCAAGTTAAAACTACTAAATATTTAAGATTGTATCATAAAATATTAAATCTAAAGGTATAAAAACACGATAAAAGGCTTCGAGAAAAGGTAGGTGGTGACCTGCGTTCCGCGTTGTCTTGACTTGGCGGGGGCACTTCCGTGGACCAAGATAAATATGAATTCTCTTTGCCATCAAAACGCTATGAACTCTGAAACCCTTCGTAACTATTATAATTTAATGGAACGGGAAGTGCCGCCTCTTAGTTAATTGTTCTACCATCTTCAATCACAAACTAAAAAGGATTACAGAAAAATGAGTTCCGTCATTTCAGCCGCATAACGTCCAGTGCTGGACATAATCCTCTCCCGAATAATTACAAAATGACCGATCTAGAGCGGCTTGCAACCAGAGCTTTCCAACGACCTTGGTCAGGTCGTCAGACCACCTTAAGGGTGGGTGACCTACGCCTCGCTTGCCTGTACGTAGTCGCCTGTACGTTCTTGCATTGTACAATATAAATTAAAATTATAACTCAAGTTCAAAGTTGTCTTCGTTATATCTAAACCCATCAGAAGCTTTTAACTATTCATCTACTTTTAGTCAACATGTTAAATAAATAATTAATTTGGAAAGTACTTTGTCTTGAAGGAAAATAACAAAGTAAACGGTTGTAACTCGTATTTCCCGTGCGTATTTCAAATCGCTCTGTTAGCTTTGTGTATAGTTTGTGAAGCTTTAAAATATAATAGTATAAAAATATACATACAAGTTACTGGTAAAGTTAAAAAAAAAAGATTGTTGAAATTGGGTCTCGCCTAAAATTTTAATTTTAATACTTTTTTGTGTGTGTACTTTCGCATATTACGATTTACGTTAGATCAAAAAATATATGAATTTGTGTTTGAGTTTAGTATTTGTGTTTGAATAAATATTTTATTGTTTTATTCAAGAAATCCATGTGTGATGTGTTATCTATCTAATAGTCTCAATAGTTTGTGTCCCTACCATCGCGCTATCGCTCCGTCATAATCGTAACATAACACTTTCAGAATCGTTAGGTAACTGTCTCATTGTGATCTAGTCGTAATGGGAAAAAGACGCGCAGAAACGCAGACAGGTTTTGATGGCATGAAGATGGCTTTCGATGAACGGCGCGGCACAAAAAGTGTTATCAGAAAATTTGAATACACTATCACTTCTGTGTCCTTAATGAGGCAGATAGAACATTTTGGGTCTTAGGGCCCTAAGCAGACAGGACTTCAGAACTCAAAGACAACTTTTAGCTTGATGAAATGGGCGATAAAAAAAGGAATCGTAATAATTGTGGGATTTCTAAACCATGATTCCCACTGTCGCCCATTCCTTCGATCGTCTTTTACAATGTCCGCGGAAAGAAAAGCAGCTGCTAAATTCTAAGTGTTCAGTCATTTTCCGTATAAATTTTTTTTGGGATATTACCTCAGAATCATGTACAGGATTGCTCCAAAATTCTAACTAGTAGTTGAAATGCCACCCTGTATATTAAATTAATGATATTGATTAAATTAATGGCTGATAAGGAAGTAACAAGAAAGTTAAATAAATTAATTCACACGGCGTAGAGAATCAAATGAAAGGGCTTAATTATCATAGTACAAAAATAAATACATTGTTAGCGCTTGCATTTACTGAATAAACGTACTTTTCAGCAACAATCTTCCCGTAGTCAGGTTTTAGATTATAACTATACCTTGTTTTATTGAGTCTCTAACATATTCAAAAGAAGATTTTACGATATACATGCTCTCGCATAATATTATATTCTTTATAAAACGTCATCAAAATTTAACTGCGTAAAATTATGATCAAACAGATTTCATAACCGCGACTGCACAATGATATTCATTTCCATGCGGTTTTATTGTCACTGCTGCATCTGTTGCAATCATTTCCAATTCAGCATTTGAATCTGACCACACAGTCACACTTACGATGCATACATACATACATACTATCATGTCTTTATCCCTAATGGAGCAAACAGAGCATTTCGGGTCTTGCGGCTTGAAGCAGACAGTGCCTAGGGCTGCAAGATTCAAAAGCCACTTTTAGCTTGATATGAGCGAGAATGTGAGTGAATGAAGAGATCAAAATAGTGAGAGGTTACTCTAGCCCCATCGCCTGTTAACATGATTCGAATTTTCGCCCTTTCTCTCGATCGGTTCATACTATCTGCGCGGGAAGAGAAGGAAAGAATAAAAGCAACGTGCAGGAATATCAATGTAATTAGTGTGAGGAATACAAACATACACTAAACGTCTCTATATCTAACGGGGCAGTCAGAGCATTTCAGGTCTTGCGACTTGAAGCAGACAGAGCCTAGGGTCGTACGACTGAGAAAGTGAAAATTAAATTAGTGATGGATTATAGCGGCATCGCCTGTTAACTTCATTTGCATTTTGCCCATTTCTTCGATCGGTTTTTATGATTTGTAAGGAAAGAGAATTCTGCCTAAGTTATTATTTCTCTCAGAATATAGCATCAGCCAGAACCAGATCAGCATAGAAAAAGTTTTTTGTGAGCACAATAAAAGCTGTAATCAAATCCTCTTTGTCAGTAAAATGAGCCACTATTTCGTTAAATTTGATTTATTAGCTTCAATAACTCATAATATCCTTGCTTGTTAAAAAGTAAAAATAAAGTCCGCGATTGCTAACATTGTTTCTAATATTCATCACGATTAAGTAAGCCTTTCCCTACTGAATCATGTTGAATGCATTTGTAGTCGACCTTTTTGTAAAATAACTGCGTTTCACAACTAGGCACATATTTGCGGTTTGTGTGGGGTGGACTTGACCAATTCGTTTGATCTAATTATTTAGATGGTCGATTACGCATTTGCTTATTATTCGATAAAATATTTTATATAATTACAACTATGCACCATCATCATTAGGTTCTTTGTCTCCACTGCGAGAGCGCGACGCTCTCTGTACTACCAGAGAGCAGCCAGAGGACTTGGCCTACACTCTCCACGCCGGCCAGACAAGTTGGTGAGGTCTCATTGTTGTTTATATAAGCTTGGATTTCCTAAGTCACCTTCTACGATATCCACGGGAGGACATAGAGTGGCCCTATTCTACTCTGCCGGAAACCACACGTTGGATGGCAATTCTAATGTGACAGAAAAACCTCGGCTTCTGCTTATGACTGCGCGGGCAACGCCATGGGCAACAGCCACATATAAGTACGTAATAATTCGGATGGTAACAAACTTACTCTGTAATTAAGCTGATTTGTGGTTGATATATAACTTTTCCGGATTCCCTAATTAATTGGCAGTAGGTAATTCATCCATGTTAATCATGCCACTTTAGTTCTATCATTGGCAGTCACGTGTTCGCGTTAAATTCGAATAATTTTGTAAGCATATTACGTATTTTAAAGGAAATATTGGGATTCATTGCATGATTTGATTGTTTAATTTAATACCATTATTGAGTAACAGAATAAATAAATTATGTACGGTTCATATAACCAAAGAATTAATTCAAGAAGAATGTAACTTAACAAAGAATAAGAATAATTTTATTTGCTCACATACAGTACCTACTTAAGATGATAATAACATGTACACAACAAAAAGAATAACATAAACTCAGTATGATATAAGCCCTGAAGATTAGCTCATTGAAGTGACAGTGGATGGAGCCTTATGAATTTATGATACAATAAGTAAGTACTATCACACTAATATTACAAAGACGAAAGTTTGTGAGTGTGTATGTTTGTTACTTCTTCACGCGCAAACGGCTGGACCAATTTTGTAAAAATTTGGTACGTATGAAGCTGACACCCTGGATTATTAACACATAGGCTACTTTAACCACGGGTAATACCGCGAGGCGCTGCTAGTTGTACTTAAAAAACAGTTAAATATACAACTACATGGTTTAAAGGCGGACTTATCCCTGTCATCTCTTCTCGTTAGCCGAAAACAATTATGGCAAAAAAAATTGTGGTTAATATACCTAAAATCGCATGAACAAGACAGATGCCACAAACTTCAACTAAATAGAACATTGCCAATGGTTTGATAAATCTAATATTGAAATGCAACTAGATAAATGAAAATCCTAAAAGGGACCTACATTTTAGGTATTTGACATGATCGTAGTAATTAAATCAGATAATCACACCAGCCTTATAAAATAAGCATATGAAAATCTACCATTTCCTCCCAACTATCATAATCTTTCATATCCAACTTTAATCACAGTTCCATATACAAACTAAATTAGCTAAATTAAACCCGTTTCTAACGTTTGCACAGGCATAAATTTACATTAACGACTATTTCGTGTTACTGTCGGCGACTGGAGTGTAGGTACCGGCACATTGTAATGCCATAGATTAAAATGTGGGAGGATGCGCTATCCTTGGGTGGCATTTGAAATAGGCGTGACGACAGGCTTCGAAAAGTAATTAGTCCGTCTTTTAGATTATCCAAAAATAATGGACCCATATTTTTCAGTTTTCTAAAAAAGTAAAAATTTACAAAGATACAGAGAGTCAAAGTTCCGGAGTCGGGGCTTGCGACGTCACCGCTAAGTAAAAATCGCACCCAACCGTGACGTCATGCGAACTTTATATTCGCGGCATCTTTATCAATTTTAGTTACTCAGAGAAAAAAAAAACGAGTACAATATTTTTTAATACATAACACAAGATTCTAACTTACTAGCTAGCTCAATCTGGGTGATTTGTCTATGTATATTTATTTATTTAATTGTGGAATAAATGTTAAATCATTTTATAATCACTTCAAATTGGTAGCAATTTTTAATTACTGTTATCGTGATGATTGGACCAGAACCATGATAACAGTAACGATTTTTTAAATTTTGCTTCTCTGCGTAGTTTCATATTGCCGCGTCTAAAATTATAAATTTATCCGTGATGTGTGTTATTTCCTTTGGGTATGTCGCATACCTAATTGCGAACTTGTGGACCTTTAACTCAAACAAGTTATGCCTGTATTTTACCCTAAATGTTGAACAGATGTGTTATGTTTTGATGTTTGCCTACGATTGCGTGCGTATTGTCAACTGAAGTTTTAATTCATTTATGTAGAAATAAGGTTTTGATACTCGTAATAGCGTTTTAAAAATATAGGAAACGAGTTTGGATCAGGTAAAGTAAGTTAAAAATTCTGAAGTAATAAATAAATAGATATATAGGGACAAATTACACTGATTGAGCTAGCCCTAAAGTAAGTTCGAGACTTGTGATATGATAAGGGATATTAACTCAACGATACTATATTTTATAACAAATACATATACTATAGATAAACATCCAAGACCCAGGACAATTTGAAAAAGGCCATTTTCCAACTTTCCCTGACCGGGGCCTCACTACGCCACGGAGGTCGTCACATATATACACATGGATATTTGTTTCAAGAATATCAAAATTTCGATTTTGTAGTGCGATGCCTTTAGTGTACTTTCTAAAAATTTCAAGCAATTGTTAGCACTATCTTTTTTAACCGTTATGGGTAATTACTGTTCTAAATTTGTATTTTTCTTATTATTAATTTATTTATTTGTATATTCTTTTAAAATAATAATTTCTTTATCTTTTTCTTAATAAATCAAGCAAAACTATTCAAGACAGCTTACATGAGTCATGTCCCGTCCAGTATTACTAGATTGCGTAACACAAATGGATATTGCTCGTAACAGCGATGTGTTTATATCGACTAATCAATTCAATTCATTCAACTATCTAATTGGGACACAGTACAACTCAATTGAAAGGACATGTTAACGCGATACTTCTGTCACGATTTTTAAATTGGGTGACATTGAGACTGACTCAAGTACCTAATTGTTAGTATAGTTAGTGATACTTATCCTAAATTTCATACTGGTTTAGGTAAAAATAAAAAAATGTAAAATGTACCAGCGGCCTCTATTTTCGCGCAGATCGTATAAGGCGATCGATGGAATGGGCGAGAAACAAACATATCTGTGATGATGCGGTTAGCAATCCATTACTATTTAAATTCACGTTTTGACACCGACCATCACGCTGAAATTGGCCTTGGAATCTTATGACCCTAGGCTCTGTATGGGGTATACAGATTCCAAGGTTGGAGTAAAAATGATGATGTATCCGAATCTGATACTTAATTAGTTAAACGTTACATCATAGGAAAATTAATGATTTTCCAGCTGTTTTCTGTGGCATTGCACGCGACCATTTGAAAATTTTTCACCCCTCAGAAAGTATCCTGTGTTGTAATTATATGTTTTTTTAATTCCATTCAAACTAAATCAGCCATTAAAACCTTTATATTTTAATACTAGTAGGATTGAATGTATGTTTAACCAAATAAAACCTGCATATATACACATTTCCTGGAAATTTAAAAACACGATATTCTTTTGTCTCTTATCATGTAAGGGTCATTATCGGGCTTAGAGGCTTAGAGTCAAAATAATCTAAGTATACAGGTTATTGCAAATTAGACAGAAATTTTATTAATAGCTTGGAAGGTCTTTTACATTCATACCCAAAATTCGGTTACTGCTGACCAGCCAAGTAGGAGTCAGACTCACGCACGAAGGGTTCCATATAATTTTCTTAAAAAAATGGCAAAAAGATACGTTTGTTGAATGGAAGCGTTTAGTATTTTTTTACACTGGTAACAGAAGTATATTATGATTGATGGTTTATGAAATACAGCCTGGTAACATACAGACAAACAGTGGAGCATCCAGTTTTGAGTTACGGAACCGTAAAAAGGCCATTGACTATGAATTGTTCATAGTCAATCTTCGTTTTTTCCGGGGTTGGGATTCCCGTTCCTCGTGATGATGGGAAAGATAAAAAAGAACGCGTTCATGGTCTTCCTCTTGTTCGTGTTCCTCTTCATTATTCTGAGGAAGAAGTTCTTTTTCGTCTTCCTCTGAGTCATCCCCAATGGATGCTATGTTGTTGCACGACTTCCCTCCACAATTCAAACAAAGAGCTGAGCATTTCAGCCCAGCTTTTAAGCAACTGCATGTTCCTCTACATCCCTTTTTGCATTTGCAGGCTATCATTTTTAGAAGCTGGGCTGGAGCTGGCTCTTTGTTTCTTGTGATCGGGATTAGGCATAAACATTAAATCTAATTTTTGCCTCTAAAACCCATTTTACCTATTTCATTGTTTTGAGATTGTGAGTGACCTGTTAGTCTTACAGACTTCATTTTGGGCTCTTATAAATGCTTAATAAGTACTTAAAAATATTTTTGGTTATTGTTTTTTGTAAAACAAGCAATTTTGCGAATATCTTACGAAATTCATAAAAATCGAGAAAAAGCTATTTTCGAGAAAAATTGGTCATCTTTCAAGTGCTCTAGCTCAGCTTCTATAGGGTCAATAGAGCCAAAATAGGATTCAAATTGTAGGTTATTGAATACAGTTTATACTTGTAGACAACATCGTACGCAAAAAATGCATAGTTTTGGCCATGCAGGGCGAATACCATAAAAACACCGCAAATTTCGAAAATATTCTCGATTTTCTCATTTTCCACAAGGTTTTCGGAGTTGCATTTTTCTATTTAAACTACCCTAACACACCCGTACAACATACCAAAAATGCAAAACAAAATCACGCTTTGCGAATTTAGAATGATTTTATGTCTATTTCCGACGGGCTAGCTAGGGTTCTCTCTATCTAATCCTAAAGGAAACGCGACTGTTAGTACAGATAATTTTTCAAAACTAAAAACCGACCCGCAAACTACACAACCGATTTTGATAAAGTTTCTATGGGACCACTTTAAAAGATTATACTTATACTTATAGTATATATTAAGAAAGAATTTTCTAAATCAGTCCAATCCAGGCGTCTTCAAGTAATCGGTGAACATCAACAACTTTTTTGTAAGTCGGTAAAAAAACTCGCTTAAATAAAAGTCATTATGGTTATCTTCTACAGCTTACGAGCATTTTAGAATGTTCCACCTGTGATAACAAAAAACATTTGTCTAAGGACGTAGAACTATTAAAATAGTCACTCGCTGACTTACACTTGTCACACTAATGTTCTCAGTTCCACTTTAAGGTTTATATTTTTAGCTTTATTGACTTCCGAGTAGCTCCGAGACTGTTCCTAATGTGCTACCCATTTGTACCCTTTTAGAGTGTGGCTTGACGATTGACGATATCAACAAAAGGGAATACGATAAAAGCACTATTTTAGTACACATTTACTGTTCGAAACGACTTCAAACGATTTTGAGCCATAAAAATTCCCGCCGTAAAGGTCAATTTTGTTTGCTTCGTAAGTGTAGATACGCAGTCGTTGAGTCTAGAAAAACTTTGCTCTCATTCCATTTCCATTTTGAGATATTGTTCATTATTGCATTCTTGTTTTAGATTAGTTTTGTAAGTGACATTGACGTCCAAGAAAAAATTACTAAATATGTATTTTTTTTTTGTTTTGTTTCTATATAATTTGTGTTTATTTATTTAAATTTTACTTACATACAGACATACATACTATCACGTCTTTATCCCTAATGGGGCAGACAAAGCATTTTGGGTCTTGCGGCTCTATGCAGAGCCTTGGGCCGCAAGACTCAAAAGCCACTTTTAGAGTCATGGTGGACGAGAAGATGGAAAAGCAATCACTACAGTGACGGGTTGCTAGCCGCATCGCCTGTTAAAATGATTTGCATTTTTGCCCATTCCCTCGATCGGCTTTTACGATCTACGCGGGAGAGAAGCAGCTGGTACATTCTAAGTTTTTTCGTTTCTCCCAGACCAGCATGGGAGTTTTATTAAATTTTACTTACCAAAACAATATGGTACAAAAGACGGACTTAATGCTAAATAGTGTTTGCAATAATTATTTTTTAAAATCTGCTTTCTTGTAATTGATACTAGAGCCGTTTATTTTTTATAAATTAAGTAAGTAATGTGCATTTTTGTTAGTAGTCTTGTGTGGTGAATGATGTATTTATTTTTAGACGTAAGTACCTATTATGCCTTTTTTGGTAAAATAGTATAGCAGAATTAAATATTATATGAATTTTGTTCAACAGTTTATCCACGTAATGTATGTTTAATCTAGACGGCTATTAGCATTTCCTTTTCACCTATTTCTTAATAGGCGACCCCAGGAGACTCTTGAAATTACAGTACCCTGTTAGGTCAGGGCAAACTTAAGGCCACCATCCCCAAAGGCCTAATAGAATGTCGCGTTATGAAAATGGGTAATGGGATTTGGACGTTTACTTTATTAAAAGCTAGAGAATATTATGAGAGAATGAAAGTGTATGTTTGGGCAAGTTATTTATATTAAGTGTTTTTATTATATGAGTAGGCCAAAAAATTGTAAAAATAAATATATAGAGACAAATTACTCACACTGATTGTGAACCTCATAGATGCGGAAGTGCTAAATAGCATACTTGCCACTCCGACATCAGAGGTAGTAAACAATTTTTGAATTATTAATTAGTCCTAGATGATTCTTAATGTCGTCAACACATCTCATTGCTGGATTTGCTGGACGTCCGACGGTTCTTTCACCTGCTTCTTTTGCGAGCCGCACCTGGTTTAGAAAAGCACAGGATGGATATGGAGGCCTACGCTTAGGAGTGCCGGAAAAAGGGCTGAGATGAGATGAGAGATTCTTTGTTTAAATGCACCTTTAGGATGTCGTATTCTTTTGAAATAAAAACCCCCTTTAATTAATAAAGATTTAAAAATAAAGTGATTTTTTTTTCAAGAGTCATGGTTGTATCCAGTTAATAATAAGAAATAGGTGGGTATTGCGCTAACCTTTCCTTTACCCAAAGGTTAGCAGCTAGAGATTGCATTTAGCGATAAGTCCGCCTTTGTGCCTATATTGTCTCTTATGGTTGTTTATTTTTAACCCGCGACAAAGAAAGGGGTGGTTTTCTGTCTGTCGGTCTGTCTGTCTGTCTTTCGTTGCGGTTTTTATTAACCTCTAAGCCGGCACTGGGAGGATTTCCTCTCGACTTCAATTGTTTAACTATTGTGTCTGGTATTGGCGCAGCTTGAAGAGTTAAGTGAAAGCAAGTTTCCTTGCGGTAGATCTTAGCTATGTTTTATGGAAATCGGTTCAGCTGTTCAAAAATTATTGTGTGTTACCGCCTGAAAGTCAGGGATTTTTAATTTACCAGGCAAATATTAGATGGCGCTATATGAATTCCATTTACCATCTGTTGGAATTTGTAGTTTCGCCACTCATCACTAGATGGTATCGTCGGGGTTTTTTTTTAATTTGCCTGGCAAATAAACTTTTTGTAAATTGGCGCACTTTTGCTTCGTTCGATTATCAAGAATGAGACTTTATTGTTCATTATTAAAATATTAAGATTTTGACATTGAATAGTTTTTTTTTTTTAGTTTAAATAATTACTTTTTTTTTATAGAAAAGGGGAATTTACTTGGTATATCAGTATTTGTTGGAATGTCTGAAGCGAATCTATCATCCACATCGTTTGACCTTTACTCCGTCTATCTCTCCGCTTGATTCACGCTTTCATGCAGCTTATGTAAATGTGAATTCGAGTACACTTTGCACAAAAGTCTTAATATAAATTAAACTTAGGCGTGTTACGTCTTTCCCTAAACGAGGTAGACAGAACCCAGGGCTGTAAAACACACGAATCTCATCTATAGTGAAAACACAAAGAAGGAAGGATGGTTTTTAAAAGAATTGAACATGATTCAGATTTTTACCCATTCCCTTGATCTATTTTTAGTATCGGCATGGGAGGGAAGCAGCTGGTACGTTAATATGTTTCTTTTCTCCCAGAAAAACATGAAAGGAATTTCTTGCTCGTTTAGTCTAAAACAAATTTTTGCTAAAACACTTTTTACGGGCTATTATTTTTTGTTATTATCAGATATGTGTACATACCTATGTCAAATCTTTGCGATCGATCGCTCTACATTTATTTTTAGCAAGTACCTACGTTACTTCACGCAAAAGTAGCACGGAAACAAAACTTCAACGGAGAAACAAGAATAGAAACACTTTTACGAAACTCAAGCTATTTTCTGAAAATGGAAATGGTAATTTCGTCTTTTTCTATTTTTAACGCACGCTATTACTATTGAGTCTTCAAACGTTAACTGAAAAAAGAATGTTTTAACCAGTAAATAGAACCTATAATTAAAATGAACCAGTTTTACATTTGTTAGTGTTTAAAAACTTTCAAGCCTATATTTTGCCTTGCCTAGATAATGCCGTGTGGTTTCCGGCAGGGTAGAATAGGGCCACTCCAAGTCCTCAAGTCCTCCCGTGGATGTCGTAGAAAGCGACTTAGCTTAAATACAAGCTAAACAAAGCTTCTAAACATCAATGAGAACTCTCGAACACGTCTGGCCGGCGTGGAGAGTGTAGGCCAAAGTCCTCTGGCTGCTCTGGTAGTACAGAGAGGGTCGTGCTCTTGCAGTGGAGACAAAAAGACCTGATGATGATGATGCTGATGATGAAATCTATATTTTAGGTTTATTAAACAACTAAAACATAAAAGTATTACTTCTCGTTTCAAATATATTATTTTGTTAGTAGTTTCCTCTGTAACAAAATATAAAAGTACCCACACACTTTCATTTAAAGCTTAGTAGTTGCTGTTGCGGTATTATTTTATGGCTATTAAATTCTTGTCACCATTTACACTTTAGTGATAGGTATTAAACATTGGCATCGTAAAAAATACACATATATTGTTACTTCAATTTTGACTTTAATATGACAAGATCACAACTTGAAAGTCAAACCATTTTTTACCGACTTCCAAAAAAGGAGAAGGCTATCGATTCGTCGTGATATTTATTTGGTATGTTCATCGATTATTCAAAAACACCTGCGGACCGATTTGCAAAATACTTTTTTTTGTCTGAAAGGTCCTATAGAAATTTTATACATTATTTTGTAGTTAGAAGGCGAATACGGTTGCAGTTTTGAAAAATTATATTACTTTGAAAAAGATTTTAAAATCTTAAAAAGTGAAGACCAAAAGCTAAAGTCGTTATCGAATGTTATACAGTAGTATTATTACAGCATTTTACGAGACCGCATGTACTTTCCGTGACATTAGCCGTACCATAGGACACAAGTGCGCATCGGACCGCCTAGCGAAAGCACCGCAACTTTCACAACCTGTGACCTTTGACTTTGACTGTGAGGGTCTATTTCCGACGACCGATGGCTCACAAACACAACGCTATTGAAAACTGACTTTTAACATTAACGGGTAGAGTTCAATTTTGATTGATTTAGTATTTGTAAAGGTATTGACTATTGGTACCGATGATGATACGGAATTGCGCTTTGTACAAGCTTTCCACCGAACCCTGTTGGAAGTGATTATGAGAATTGGTAACTTGTTGGTAATTGGTTATAGAGAGTTGAATGTTTGATTTCTCAAGTTTATAATTGGATTTAAAACGTCAAAGGCTGTTTAAAATCTTTGAAGAGTAAATCGTGGAAGTGAAGGAGGCTCGACATTTCTACTACTTACTCCTTAAAATCGAAAGGGTACATTTAAAACAAAAGTGTTAGATATTGTAATACTTACAATGAATGAGGTTAAGGCCATACCCAAATTTTCCGTTTGAAATAAATCATTTGAAAGGAAACGGTGATATCATTTAAAATTTCGTCTTGATCAAACCCTAGATAACCCTTTTAACTATTTTATGAACTACTGTTTATAATTTAAAGTGCGAACGTGAAGCTTTTCTACGCACATTTGCAAAAAACGGCCACTTTTAGCTAATGTGCGTAGAAAAGCTACTAAAAAAGTGATTTATTTTAAATGAGGGCGCCACTGGACCCCGGAAAATTCAGGTTGCCCCTTAAGTCTTTTGTATAAGTTATTTATCTGTGAACTAATTTGTCTACTCCTAAAGGCTTCAAATCAAATGATTTTTAACCAATTTCCAAAAACTGAGAAGGTCATTAATTCGTCGTAATTCTTTTTTTTAATGTATGTTCACCGATGATTTCAAGGTGCCTTGACTGATACGAAAAGGTTTTTTTGTTTTAAAGGTAAAATTTACTTGTAAGGTGGTCCCATAGAAATTTTATCAAAATTGGTTATGTTTGGGGGTGAAGTCAGTTTTTAGTTTTGAAAATTTATCATTAACATTTTATTTATTTTGCTGATGGATAAGTAAGTTTCCGTTATGTACATACTTATATTTATTCTGTACTTTAGCAGTCGTTTTATAATATATTATCAAAATAACCGGTTCCTCGGTCACGAAGCATAAATTATGTCCAACGGCTGGCCGGCCTCACACTTGACCTAAATTCGATTCGCCGACGTCGGTTCGCTCTGAATAAAAAAAATGTAATAGATGAATAAGGTAGCTCTGTTCTTCTTATCTTAGTTTCAAATCGTGTTCCCGGTTGCATATGAATATATAAAACAGTTAGCTGTAAGTATATAGGTTTACGAAACAGTATGTAAAGTGATAATAGGTACGCATAATGAGAAGTGTAAATTATAATTAAATATTAGGTATATAATACCTAAATAATCTGTAAATTTTAATTAACCTTTAAATTAACTGTTAATTCGTTAGTCTCGAGACCTCATTACTTACTACCCCGTATCTCGGCACCCCCTTGACTGATTTGGCTTTTGTTTAATTATTAGGTTAAGAAATAAAGTCGTGAGCGTTTGATACTTACTACTTTAAAATAAAATATAGTATCGTTGAGTTAGTATCCCATAACACAAGCCTCGAACCTACTTTGGGGCTACCTCAATCAGTGTAATTTGTCTATATATTTATATATTTATTTATAAAAAATACTTTGTTTACTGATGTCGTTAGAATAATGGTTAAATCATGATTTTAAAATTAATATAAATATAAATAATTTAAAATAATATAAAGAACGTATGTAAAAAAAATATATAGACAAATCACACAGATTGAGCTAGACCTAAAGTAAGTTCGAAAGTTGTGTTGTGGAATACTTATTCAACGATACTTATTATATTTTTATAACAAATACTTAAATAGATAGACATCCAAGACCCAGGTTAATTTATTGTCAATATGATTACTTAAATGCAAATTTCACAAGACATAAAATGTTATTTCCTTGTTGCAGGTTGGTGTCATCTCGCATTACACTTTTCTCGGACGCGGCCACAGAAAGTCAGGTGACAGTTGACACTCTTGCTCTTAACATTATATGCGTGAATTCCTTTTATGCAATGTCTTCCTGAAATATGCTGTACCTAATAGTAAAAGTAAAGTCTTTTTAAATAGGAAGTCCTGCTTACGGCTCATGTGTTTTGTGTTAAAAAATATATGCCTACCTATTTAAATGATATTAAGAAATTCATCTTCTGCTAAATGCTATTCTATGAGATGTTTGACGCACGAAAATTGATATCAAAATATATATTTTTTTTGTTTGATACTTACCTATATCGTTTAATCGATTTAAAAATTTATTAATAGGCTAGAAGGTAAGCAGCTGGTTCATTCTGAATTATTTTTTTTTCCAGACCAGCATGAAAGAAAAAAAAAATTAATCGTTAAACTAAACAAGATACACTGTTATTTTCTAAGAATTTCGCCGAAGTAAACTAAATTCCTTACTTTGATTAAAATTCTCAAACCCCTTTGTAACACTTTTCGAATCATGTGGGCGCGAAACTCCGCTAATTAAGGAAACTTTGATTTCATTAAATTTCCCGATTTCATTTGAAATCAGCTGGGAATTCTTTAATTATTTCCCGCTTGTTTCCATCCGCCCGATCGCTTGGGTTGTACTGGCTTTAATTTTTGTATTCGAGTAAAATTAGTTTTGCTTTCAAGAAATTATTTTCAGTTTTGTTTCATTGATAGTTATTAATTAAATTTTAAAAACTAGAAATAATAAGACTAGCTAACGAGACGAAATTACAAATGCGGTTTGATTTGGATTACTTTGTGTGCTTCCGCGACCAGTTAGTTCATGCAAACTATTGTTGACCGGCGCCATAAAGTTTGCGTGAAGTAAATGGTGGCGGAAGCACACAAAGTAATTCAAATTAAAGAGCATTGTAATTTTGATTTCCGCAAAGTAACTCCTGAATCTATTAAAAAATATATATACTGACTGCGACACATTACCTGTAGTCCTACCAATCTCGTTATAAACATAATTAATTTTCTTCCCTCTTCACTAGATGACGCTTGAGGTATTAATTTAAAACATTAAAATCTTTATTACTATTATTTAAATAAATAAGTACTTTAATTAAGTAAATATGACTAATGCAAAAGTATTTTTAAAGCATACTCAACATTTTTTTTGCCATTTTATGCCAGTCGTGTGAGCTGCCATCTCTGTGTGAGCAGCTGGTACCAATTTCGCATACTAATTTTGGATACTTACGGGCCCTCCAATAGTTTTTATGGCCTTGCGTGTCTGTTATGTTAGTAATTATATCATCTTTGCTTAAATCAAACTTTGTGCATTGCGAGGGCACAAAAACGCGCGTGAGGACCTGCTCTTTGACCTTTCTCATAGATTTCTCGTAAGACCGGTCGGAAACGATTGCATTGCATGCAATTTGCATATTCTTGTAAAGGTTTACCCGTAACTTGATCTTGTGGAACTTTCTTAAATGAGCAACCCATCACTTTTTATCATTTGTTCATTCCTATTTCTACCTTTTTTTCGCCATTCGTATAAGCTTGGCCTGTGTGATCATAAGGTTAGTTTACAGACAGGAAAAAATATGTATAATCTATTAAAGGCAAAAGTGATTGGCTGATGTATTATGAACTGATCAAACCGCTGGGTCTTAAAACTTAAATTTGGCACATACGTTTCTTATAAGAGTTCTCTGAAAAATAGGGGGTGATTTTCAGAGTACTCTCTTATAAGAAACCTATGTGCTAAAAGGGGGTGATTTTAAGAGTGAGGGCTTACGACTTTAAACTCTTACAAAAGCGTGACGTCATGCAGAATTATTATATAAGTATCTTCGTCAGATTTTATTTCTCAGATAAATACATTTATAATTTTTTTAAGCATTCTGTCGGGTAGGCCAAATCTATTTTTCTAGTCATCCTATTCTTAATAAAACAAAAACTTGAGAGGTGTCAAGGGACACCCGGATGGATTTTTTTCGTCTAGCTCCTTTTCGCAACGCGCGATAAGGAACTTCGTTCCAAAAACAGTTTAAAACTCTAAAAAACAAAAACAGTTTCAAATATTGCGTAGTTTACTTATATAAAATCATGGTTAAATTATTACCATGTATTGCAAATGGTGCGAATAATACATGTTATCGTGTGAAATGAAACAATATTGTGTTGGTTTCATTTCAATGCAACTAAATGCGCTTAGAGACATTAGTACACGTTTCCAACAAATAAATTTATTTGCCTGGTTCAATTGCATTATTTTATGATATTGAATGTCGACCGAACTATGGGCCCAAACTGTAACTTTGTGGACCCCAACGAACGGACGTCGGCGTCCTGGAAAACCTAGGTGTAGATGGCGTGACGACTTAGAAGCCTACTCAAAAGACTGGCAAGCAAAAGCGCAAGACAGAGATAGAAGAAGAGCCGAGAGGGAGGCCTTTGCCCAACAATGGGATCTAACGGGCTCTAAATAAAAAATAATTATACGTTTAAATAAACTAAATTTGATATATACTTGTAAATATACTTATTACTGAATAATTTCATTCCGATTTATTATTATACGCATCTGAAAAGTGCCCATAAATCAAAAGTATGAAAAATTCACTTTTCAGATGCTCATAAATCATTGTGGAATAAACCTACACGTATAATGCCACAATAAAAATTGCTCACCGTTACTAGTGCTAACCATCTGCTGCATAGCCGGAGTCTAGCCGGCACTTAGGAAGAAAGTATGAAAGAAACAAATCTTTAAATGGGAATAAAAAGTTGTGGAACTCACAGGTTTCAAGCCGTACTAACAAATGATCGCCATTAGTAGAATGTACTAACAATACAATTCATAGCCGCCTGATAGCTAGAATTTTGAGTTTGGGCCTATTTTGAAATTTTTCCTATAGTTCATAACACTGAAACTGAACAACTTTTCCAAGCAACATGTTTCGAAATATTAAAAAATATTTTTTGGCCTCCCATACCAGTTGTCCGATCAGTTGATCAGAGGTTGTATGGAAAGCCTAAAATTGTTTTTCATATTGAAATATATGTTTCTTGGGGAAAGTTGTTTAGAATCACAGACTGAATTCAGCAGTATTAAGTAGTAGTTTGTTGTATTCAGAATCAATAGAATCAGTATATATTTGATAGAAGTTATATAAACAAGAGTTTAAGATAAAGTTAAAATATGTACATACCTAACTTTTGCTTGACCTGATTTAGTTAAATATGTTATGTACATACATACATACATACTATCACGTCTTTATCCCTAATGGGGCAGACAGAGCATTTTGGGTCTTGCGGTTCTATGCAGAGCCCAGGGCCGCAAGACCCAAAAGCCACTTTTAGCGTCATGGTGGGCGAGAAGATGAAAAAGCAATCAATACAGTGATGGGTTGCTAGCCGCATCGCCTGTTAACATGATTTGCATTTTTGCCCATTCCCTCGATCGGCTTTTACGATCTGCGTGGGAAGAGAAGCAGCTGGTACATTCTTAAGTTTTTTTTTATTTCTCCCAGACCAGCATGGGAGATATGTTATGTGTCTTTTATTAATACTAGATATTGAAAAGAGTGATAAGGTCAAGCCATATTTTAACAAAATCCGAACGTTTTATATAATTATACTAGCTGATGCCCGCTACTTCGTTCGCATGGACTTTATGACTCCGGCGTATCTGCATCAGTCCAGTGCAATAAAATAATATTGAGACTGTAAATTGAGATGTAAGCTTAATAATTTTTATATATAATGATTTTGATTTAATTCCTACTCAATTTTACACAACTATCTATACTAATTGTTTTGGGAGTATCAATAACACAGACACACACAGATACATGTTTGTAATATTCTTTCTTTAAGTCGGTATTCATTAATTTATTCGTAACTGTAAAGCCTTATTCTCACAGAAGAAGACACTATAACCCACAGAACTGGTTATACATCAAATAAAGAACCTGAATTTTGACCTAGATTTAAGACCTAGACACATTGCAACAGTCGGTGACACAGTTGGCAGAAAGAATGCCGGTCGGACCGTTTTAAAACAACAATTTAGCTGCGACTGTACATGTAACACTTAATACAATACAATATACACATATGCCAAAACTTAGTAGGTGTGAGTATATTACTTTTGGGTCTTACGACCCTGGTTGTTACTCCGTAATATAGTAATTTAGTCGCACGTCAGTGACATCCTCTTTCTATGTCAATCCACATTAGACTTTATAATCATATATTAGTGTTCAATGTTGCTTGATACAGAAACGTGGATACGAAGTAACGTCAGTCTTGCGTAGTTTCGTACCGCTTTTAGAGTAACTCCCTGCACTCGATTTGCTTAGATCTGTAATACCAAAAATGCTCTTTCTGTGATTGTATTTAATTATACGTAATAATACAGTGAATCATATTTTTATCAAATATTTAGGCAAATATAATTATTTATTAAAGTATGACATGATACCTTATCGAGTCTTTTGTTATGTTTTTTTTTATCATTTAAACATTCTGTGATTATGATGTTAAATTTCTAAATATTTCGACTAAGAAGTTCCTATTTCTTATAGTTTTTTTCTTTATCTTGTTCGGCATTTGCATGAAAAGAGATTTACACGAGATAATGTTTGTAACTTGATTAAAGTAAGGTTAAAGAACAAATGGATCTACATATATAAGAAACATTTTTGTAAATAGGTCACGCTACCTCTGTAAATAACTAAAGAGCCACCCACGGATTTTCATTTGATATGCCTTACCGTGTAGAGTAAAAATTACGAAGACCTGACAAAAAATGATATTTAAATAGATCATAGACCAAAGACAAAAAGAAACAACAGGACCGAATAATAACAAGGCAGAATATTAATAGACCATAAGGCAAAATTTATGGAACATGTTAACAGAGCCTATCTCAGAAAACCAAATCATGAAAAGAAAATAAAAAACGAGAAAACAAAAAATTTGAACGTAAATAAATGTTTGATCCGAGTGGAAAGATGGAAAGAAATAAAAAAATGTTCTTGCAAACAGACGTGGTAAGACGGTGACGAATTAACATGTCAATTATTAGAATGTCATTTACATTTACAAAGCGATAACGTAATACGACTGCTTTATTATCGTAGTGAAATTTGAATAGCATGCCAAGGTCGTGTAATGCGTTTAATATTAGACAAGGTTCATAAGTTTAGGACTACAAATCTCTGATGTTCCTGTACTTAATATAAAAAAAACTGGGCAGATTATACCTATACATGGGAGATTTAAACTCAGTGATAAAATAAACCCTTTAAAAAGTTACCTTCCAAATGAATCTAAAGAAGGTTTTGATTTGCAAAATATTCGTTTTACAAAAATACTTGCAGCAAAATTTGCTTTTAAAGCATTTTAAGTGAATTTATAGAATAGCTAAAAATTCAAAGTCTTATCTAAAATAGCAATAAAATAAATAAATATGTAGAGACGTATCACACAAACAACAGATTAAATTGGTAACTAAAGTAAGATATATTTTAAGTAGTGTAATGGGATATTAACTAACGAAACTACATTTCTAGACCCAGGACTATTTGAAATAGCCTATCTCCGACATCACACGATAGTCTTTAATATTTAAGATAATGTAGACTAAGGTATAGACATTTTATTTGTTATGAATTTAAGGCTTGTTTATTTTCTATAACTGAACACATTAAAGTCTATACATCTAATGTTATTTAATAAGTTTTAACAATTTCTTAATTATTTAGGAGGAGGAACGGCAAGATGATTAAATTGCTGTAATAAAACATGGTCTACATCAAAATTCGTCTCGCTCCAGGAACTCGATTTGAATTTAAATGTAAGAATATTTATGTCTCAAAAATGCAAAGTACCCACGTCTATTTTAATAGGAAGAAAAGTTGGTACTATAACTCATTTCAATTTTGTTAGATTCGACTATTGTAGACCAAAAGAATTGGCACAAGGTACTTATTTTAAATATCTTTATTTTATTATGGTTACTGGCTCAATTTTGTTTGTATTTTTTCATGAGTTAAAAGACACGTAATTTCAAAAGGGCCTTTCCAAATTTAGACTCTTTCAAAATTTATTTGACGGACATATACAGTTATTTTCAAATTGCAATGTGTTTCTGTTGACTCCACTTCTAGGATATAAATTGGATTAGGGTAGATATTTCTACACGGAATATTGGAAATCATAAAACCTAGACGTGTTAGACGTACTTTACAACAGTTTCATGTTCTAAATATTGAATTTAGCAAAACTGCTTTTGATTTGATGGCTTTAATAAACTTTACTGGTGATTTTGAAAACTAAGCAACCCTGGGCGAGATCCATACTTAAATGGATGGCATAAACATTTCTTGAAATTCATCACACTTCAGAAAGCACGTTAAGTCGTTGGTACCTGCTGTCATCATTGTATGGTAGCCGTCAAGCTAATTCAGATGCATTGAAAAGTCTGACATCATAGTTGCTTACATATACGAAAAACAAATAACCTTGTTGATTAAATATATGAGTCAACTCTCTAAACAATTGTAACATCATCTAATACGATGTCAACGTCTTATAAATTGCATTCATACTTTCAAATGCAATCAATATTGGCTTTATCTTCACGACGACTCCTTCATGATCAATCTTATTCATGTAATCTATCATTTCGCTTCATTTGCATTTGTAAGTGCACTAGTATACTATTAATGGTGGTGAGTTGAGCGATCACCTTTTACTACTTGCTATTCTTAAGTTTTAAAGCCTCGCCGTATAAACTAGACTAAAACATGATTTTGTAGTTCTCTCAATGCTTTCTTTACAGCCAGTTAGGGGTCTAGTAATGGGCTAATAAATAAATAGATATATAAAGACAAATCATATAGATTAAGTTAGCCCAAAAGTAAAGTTTTAAATTTGTGCTATGGGATACTAACTCAACAATACGAAATTTTGATAAAGGTAATTTTCAAATTGCCTTGCCAATCACATAGCTAACGCTAAGTAGCTAAATAATCTATAGTTATTGTTACTACACTATTAAATTTTTATCTCTTAGGGTGTAGACATAGGCCGCAAGACTCAAAAACCAGTGAAAACCTAGTAGCAAAAAAGAAATATAAAAAATGCAATAAGTACCTTTAGCTTATTGTACCCATATTTTTTTAAGACTATAAAACGACCACCCCAATATACACAACTAGGTAATTTTGATAAAACTACTATGGAACCACCTGACAAGTATTCCCTTTCAAACAAAAATTGGTCCAGGCGACTTTGAATAATCGGTGGACATACATAAAAAAAAAAAATATAAGATCGCGACGAATTGATAAGCTTCACCTTTTTGACAGTCAGTAAAAAAGGTGGATGATTTTAGTAGTCTTTGTATTTAAGTTTGTGGCTATTCCTTCCCACTTGGGCTTGTTACGTGATATGCAATTTAAACAATAAATTTAGCAATCAAAATCAACGCTATGAATATAACATTGTGTGTCTAGCTCCCATTTCTCCTTAGTCCCTTAAACCACAATGAATTCAATTTCGCCAAGATTACAAGTTTTGATAGCGCACAGCACGGCAATATTGAACCAGCCTATTGTATATTCGTAATTTCATAGCAATGAGCCACCGTGAATTGTGCTTTTAGCCTCGCCGGGTTCGATCCTTGAATAATTCACGACTATGAAATTGATTCCTAGCTTCAATTTAAACGTATTCTGCGTTATTATTGGTCGCGTTATTGTATCATTATAAGCTAGATAATTTCTAACAAAACATTTTTCCGATGAAATTTGATGCGTATAACACTTTTGTCAGGAACGATTGTTTTTATAAAGCCATTAGCGTTTTATCTGGCTAAAAACCTTTTGGTCTCGTAACTCTTGGGTCCATTTATGTTCCTCCTGTAACGAGAAAATTTGCGTTAGCAGGTATATGCTTTAGATTCATTTAAGTGTGAATACTTGACATATTTTGACAACATTAAGGCAGACGAACTATTTTATCAAGAAATAATATTGGTCCTAATTCTGTACATGTTATGTATCTATCCAGAATTCAAACCTTTACAATGAGACAGTTATGCAATAGACGATAAAATTATGCCATACAACGCATACAACTCATTCATTTCGCATATCGCTTGTGTTTACGTCATTAAATCCACAACAATCGTCTTAATTGTCTCAATCAGTTGCAATAACGGCTTTGTTATCTCTCTTCTCAATGGCTTCTGTTTGTGCGTTATGGTCGGGTCAATGGCTTTAAATTCTTACAATGGTGTGTAGTCGAGTTCAGCGAATTGCTTTGAAGTTATGTGAAATGATACTCCAAGTTATATCATTAGATTCATTAGTTTTTCGATGTTTGGTTATATCGAACACAAATTAATGCTTGATTGAATAGGTAGATAAGAGTGGCCTATGTTCCACAGTGTGCAGAAAGAAATCTAGAAAGGTCAACAATGGCTTTACATTCTTTCAATGGTGTGTAATCGGGTTCATGCGAATTGCTTTAAAGTTATGTGAAATGATACTCCAAGTTATATCATTAGATTCATTAGTTATTCGAAGTTCGGTTATATCAAACAAATAGTGACGCTTAATTGGACAGGTAGTTAAAGAGACGGCTCAACAGTGTGCAGAAGATAAGCTGTGAAGGTCAATGAAATTAATGTGTACATTTTTGGCTGCCATTTTATTTTCGGGTTAAGTTTTGTAAATCTTATGGCAGCAAGTTCAAATTTTTAAAATTCATGCATTAAATGTAAATTTGCTAGAATATGAGCAAAAACTCAACTTATATAAAGTGATATGTGCGAGTGTACGAAACTTTAAAAAAACGAATACAACTTCGTGATTTAAGTTTCTTCGAAGTCATCTCTCTGATTCGTAATCAAAATGCCAAGACCAAGTCGTGCATTAGGTCATAAGATTGATTAGCAGACCCTCCCTCCCCCTCTTCTCATAGCTGTATTGTCTGAGATGTTTTTACTGGCCTTTGAACTTTCACTGACAGTCACGTCACGACTTATGGACATTCCCATTTAGTATTGAAATTATTTTTGGCGCCAAATATTTGGCCTAAGCTATATGTTTTTTTTTTATTAATTATCTGATTATAATTTAGATCTAAGTTAACTTAAATTATTTTATATTTATTTTATAAATAATGCAATAAAATATACGTTATTAAACTATTCGGTAATAAGAGCCAGTGTCCATAAGACTAGACAATTTGGCAGTTTGCGTATGGAAATCAAGATTTGGAAATAAAAAAATTCTAACTCATTGCGTAAATATAAGAATACCTAAGTTTGTGTTCATTTTCAGCCAACTTTCAAAAAGAAGGAAGTTAACAATTAGTCGCGGTCTTTTTTTATACATGTTCACCAATTTTATTCGAAGACGCCTAAACAGATTTGAAAATTCTTTTTTGTTTGAAAGGGCATACTTATCGGGTGTTATAGATATATATTTTATCAAAATAGGTTGTGAAAATTGGGAAGGAAGTCGGTTTTTAGTTTCGAAAAATTAATGTAGTAAGTTTTTGTACGTACCGTGTTTTTTCCGGATACACACAAAAATATCATGTTGCTTTAAATGCCGTCAAAAATGTGGTGGGTCAATCTTAATAAACCTAGTATAGTAATCATTTACTTGTACTGTCCCGAAGTTATTTAATTACCTTACGTAATTGGTCAATTAATACCCAGCAGGTTGATAATTTTACTGTGTAATATAATAATATAATCGTCATCTTTACTTCAAGCAAATTTAAATTACATTTGAACTGAAGTATCTATTAAGTGTCTTGTTTCAACTAACTCCTTTTGAGTATAAATCCATAAATAATTGGAACAATTTGTACTCATTCAATACTCTCATTTAGAGTACAAGCTTAGTAATCACAAAACAACAAGGGTTCGAGAAGGGTCCACAAGATGTTGGACTTGACTCCTAAGTGTTCCAATTTGTTATTGTTAAGACTCGAATTTAATTTCTGTTCATGATTGACATTTAAAGTAAGGATTTATTGAGTCAACTGCCTTGATTTTGTAAGGGTATATGGTGAGTTGATTTTCTTACTGTCAGGCTTATAAAATTTTCCAAAAAGGTTAGGTAGAATAGGACCACTCCAATTCCCGTAGATGCCGTAGAAGGCAACTTAGGAAATACGCTAAACAAAGCTTATAAACATCTTGAGACCTCTCCAACACGTCTGGCCAGCGTGGAGAGTGTAAGCCGAATCCTATAAGAATATGGCTCTAGTAGTACAGGGAGGGTCGTGCTCCTGCAGTAGAAACTGATGACAGTGACGACGAGGCCTTTGAAAAAATGTGTAAGGTGTAGGACATATGTACAGGCTTAGACCAAATAAAAAAAAACGTACAGGTTGCGTTTTGATTGCTTACCCATTGCATTACGTTTATATCGAATAGTTACCAAATATACATTTGATATTAGGTTGTATATCAATCATGAACATCATTATCATCGTCAGCTTTCATGAACCCACTTTTGGACATAAAACCTCATTTTGTCTGCGTCATTTTTTTCTGTCTGTGGCCATCGTAATCCAGTTCTTTCCTGCAACTTGCCTGATATCGTTAACCTACCTAGCTACAGGTCGTACCAGTACTCCAAAAATAGGAACCGTAGTATAAGACGACAGTGACAGTGTTACTACACATACCATAGTTTCTTCGAGCAAGGTATCTGTTAAAAAAGGGTTTATCTATATTTATTATCTGTTCACAAATATTTTAATATGTACATCACACATATTTTTGTGTTAGTTCAATCAACGTGATCTGTCTTTTTATATAATTATGTTTATTTATGTGATACATAAGTTCACTAAGATTCATTCAATTGGGTACCAGCTATTAAGTTGACAATCTGGTTGTTGTTGTTGTACATTTTTATTATATATAAACAGTTAACAACGATAGGAATATTAACAAACCATAAAATGTGTAGGTACAGAGACGGTTTTATCCAGGATCTCTTACATAAAATAAACGGGCGCATAACAAGTAGAACTCAAAATGTACATAATTAAAAGAACTTGTTATTAATAAAATAATAGTATTTTTAATTATTAGTTTACCCACGAACACGTTCAACAACTTTCAACATTAACGGCCATTTCTAAGCAATGCTATCCTAGAAATGTGTTCTTCATTAAGATTGCATAAAACATTTTAGATAGTAACAGATTGATATCTTATCTGAAGATCTCGTCAAGTCAAGAAGCTAGGATTGTTAAAGTGAATGTTTTGATAAGAAACGTATCTACGCTCAAATCATCCTCATCATTGGGTGCCATCTTTATATTGAATATGTGTATACTAAGCTTAAATACCATCATGAAATACAAATTTATTACAGTGGATACTACATTTTTTGATTAAAATAATACGCTGTTTATGGGAAGCAGGTTTAATGGCCCTACTCTAGACAAGAGACCACATGGCACGATAAAATTCATCATAATAACTTTTTAGCAGTAACTCAAACCATACAATCCAAGTAGGGTACTAAACCAATTAATCACAGTTTAAAGTAACAGAAGAAGCATCAATTTTAGATCGTAAAAGTGAATGTTATGTTGCAACTCTTACCTACACTATAGTAATGCCTTCACATCCACAATACTTAGTGTTTTATTTATGATTTAGGAAGTCACGTAAAAGCGAAAGTGGAGATGACCTGTTTGTTGAGTCATAACTGAAAGTTAAGGATCGAAAGTAGGTGTATCTACAATATATATAATAAGTATAATAAGTAACAAGGCTTCTGCAATAAATGACTTATTAGTTATAGTGAGTTTGTTCAGTTTTTAGGGTTTCGTACCAAAAGGGTACCAACAAGACCCTATTATATACGACGACAAACGATACTGAAACTACTGTTTCTCCATCCGCCTGTCACAGGGATTTATTTCTTGAATCGGTATAGCTAAACGCTCGAAATTTTCATCGATTGTGTATTACTGTAGCCGCTATATAAATACGAAAAAATATTTTTTTAAACAGAAACTCTTCATTTTGCGAGTTCGACATGTGCGTGACCGGTTTTATTTATTTTCTTTTTTATTCATCTTTTATTGTCCCACTGCTGTTTAAATTTTATTTAGGAAAAATCCGATCATAAACGAAATTGGACACATGTTTTGACAGATTTACGGTCATAACTATATTTTCGAGCTTCCACATACATAATGCTAATGGGGCAGTCAGAGCATTGTGAATCTTCGGCTCTGAGCCCTTTTTAGCTTCCACAGGCTTTGACCATTCCAAATAAGAAACCACGAACCATTTATTACGAAAAGGACAGATAATAAAGATATCAAGGCACTTTATAACATAAAGTCACTAGGGACAAAAAGTCCTGGCGCCGTGGTAAATGATTGAGCTGGCAAAGTAAGTTATAAACTTGTGCACCTAATGGAATATAGAGTTAACGATATTATATTTTATGATAAATAAATATAGATAAGTATTGTTAATCACCCAAATCCCAGGAAAATTTGGTAAAGGTAATTTTTCAACTTATTCTGGGTGGGGATCGAACCCAGAATTTCTGGAGTGGTGGTATAGCCTAGTTACCAATACGCCACGAAGGTCGTCAAACGGTACAAGCAGAGCCGATACCAGTAAACAAAACAAGGCACATAAAAACGAGAATGATCGACTTTAGCGAAAGTCTCAAAAAGGACTGTAGGTTCACATTTAAAACAGTTCACAGTCGTAGATAAAGAAAACGTCATCGTATTTCATTTTAATTCCGATAAAACTCATTTGGACCGTACTCTGTATACAGAATGCTCGCAACAGAGGTAATAAACCCTTGAAATTAGATCTCACCCGTGAAGTGTACACACAAAATTTAATTAGACCGACTGTACACGTCAAAATAAGCAATCTGGAACGGCGAGTCAATATTTGCATAGAGAAGACATAGCGAAGAATAGTTGATGGAAATCGTACGTTTGATGAACCCGTTGGGTTGGGCACTAACAGTTTATTTGAATAACAAGAATTGGATAATTTAGTAGCGTTCGTTGGTTAAGTTGAATATATTATAGAGGTGATTTAGGAAAAGAGGCTCTGACACAGAGAACGAGAATGATATTTGATAGTATTTTTTTATAGGAGTGTATTTAATTAATACATTGTAAACATTAAGAAGTAAAAAATATCGTAACTGTAATGTTAATTAGGTGGTTAACTCACAGCGAATGACATTATTATCTTTTCAGTTTTTCTGCGCCTCGGAATGCAAATCAAATCATCCATTCTGTTAATCTATATAAGCAGTTCTAATATCTTTCAGGACAACATAGATCTTGAGCAGTGTTGACTAACAACACGTGTGAAAGAAAGAAATGTATTAGTCAATTCTACAGACAGACAGAGATTGTGAGGTCACATCCCAAGTATGGTGGGTTCCTACTCGTAGAAAAAGTATCGTGCGGGACAATTCTTATTAGTTCTTTCTTAGATCTTGGCTTAATCTATTCCTTGCAAATTCTCCTGATGTCAATTCCTGCCATTTATTTCATAGTCGTCCTACCGACCATGCCGGACCTCTGTTTGATTCCCTCCAGGTGTTTGATTTATCCAATTTCGGATTCACTTTGCGGAAGTACAGTTCAATTTAATATTAAGATCCTTTGATATCGCCTCTAGCATTCCGATCTCGAATAAGACGATCCACGAGGGATTTCAAATTAATGGTTTGACTGTTTGGATTCGAAATTAGTGATCTGTTGGAAAATATTTGAACACAGGGTAAAATTAAAATGTTCTATTTGAGTATGGCTTTCTCGAGATTAAAGCAAATCTAATGTATTTTAAATGAGATATAAAAATATTTTTTTAGGGCCTGTTTCTCGTATTTTCGAGTATCTTCACTACATCTTGTTAAACAATCATTTTTCAAAATTAAAAACAGACTTCAGTCCCATACTACGAAACCGATTTTGATAAAATTTATATGGGACCACAAAAAAAGTCCCTTCCAAAATAAATATATTTTAAACCACTTCAGGCGTCGTTGAATAATCCATACATAAAAAAAAGATTGCCTCGAATTGATAACCTTCTCCTTTTTTGGGAGTCGGTTAAATAGTTAAAAATAAAACAAAGTTAGTAAGATAGATAAATCTAGTTCGATCGATCTTGTTTTTTTTTTACATAATACTTTTGCCTATCACAAAATAGATATGAAAGTGAATGGTTTTATGCAATACCTTTTAGTTACTTACCATCAATACATGTATTTTGCACCTAACACTTTCTAAATAAACATATTCAAACTCATGCGCGCTGTATTGATCTTTGCTTTTACTTGCACATTAACTACCTATGTTTTGTTTTAAATATGTTTCTACTTACATTCTACTTACATTAAGATGAAGTAGAATCCCTTTCGCTTGTTTTTGTTGCGAGCGAAGTTCTCAGAGCCTATATACTTGAACAATCCGGCGTTTGTATGTAAGTATGTTTGTTCGAGTTATTCCGGTCTGATCCACCAAACGAATCGAGTTATTCCGGTCTGATACCCAAAATCTGATACCCTAGTGGATTCGTTTTATTTTAATAATTTTCTATTCCGTTCTGATACCCCGTCCAGGGGATCAGAATAAATAATTAAATATTGTATTCCGGTCGGATCCCCAAGCATATTTTTGGTACAGTCAGTAACAAAATATTTATACTGAAAAATATTTTTTGATCTGGTTTACTAAATTGTCGGCTACCTTAAGGTTATTATAATCTTCACATTAACTCATTTGTTCGACGATAACTCGAGCCTCTATGGTTGGAGTATTAGATATTGCCAATAGATTTTAAGGACAAACATGACGAGATATGGACTTCCCGAGTTTACAGTTCAGGCGAATTACTCTTTCGCTTGTTCAACTACCAAAGCCCTTTTGTAATTTTTTCCTAATTTTCATTATTTTTTGTTTCAGGTAATCGGTCGATTCAATATCTTCTGTAATCATAGAAGATGATGTAATGATATTTACCTTACAAAAGTTAAGTAATTTAGAAGCTCATTAGAAATTGAAATGCATACAAGTGTGTACGTTACAAAAGCCATTTCGACAGTATAATATAATAATTACAGATAAAATAAAAAAGGGCATGTATGAAGAGATTGATGAGTTTAGATGAAGCAAAAGAGGTTTGTCAGGATCGTAGCAAGTGGAGGTCCATAGTCTCAGTCTCTGCCTACCCCTGCGGGAAACAGGCGTGATATTATGTATGTATGTAAAATAGAAAAATAAATAAATGCACATTGATCGCATAGCAGATCAGAATAATTAAAAATAAATTCTAAGCTTTTTATGAGAGAAAAAATCTTAAGGCGAAATGGTAACAAGAGGGTGCCTCATTTGAAATAAATTGTTCAAAAGTAAATATGGTGATAATAAAAAATCAACATCCAAAAATCTGCGACCACGCCTTAAGGCCAATAGGATCGAGCCGAGCTGTCAGCGAATAGGAAAATAACATGAAATAAGCGGCCAAGTGCGAGTTGGACACGCCCATGAAGGGTTCCGTAGTACTATATTTTTTTAAATTTTTATATTTGAGTTGATTGAATAAAAGGTAAATTGCAGTTTATGACATATTAAAAAAAAACTTCTTACTAGATCTTGTTCAAACCAATTTTCGCTGGTAGTTTTCATGGTAATAAACATCATATATTTTTTTTAGTTTTATCATTCTCTTATTTTAGAAGTTACGGGGGGGGGGGACACACTTTTTTCCACTTTGGAAGTGTCTCTCGCGCAAAGTATTCAGTTTAGAATAAAATGATATTAGAAACCTCAATATCATTTCTGAAGACCTATCCATAGATACCCCACACGTATGGGTTTTATTAAAAATATTTTTTTGAGTTTCAGTTCTAAGTATGGGGAACCCCCAAAATTTATTGTTTTTTTTCAATTTTTGTGTCAAAACCTTAATGCGGTTCACATAATACATCTACTTACCAAGTTTCAACAGTATAGGTCTAATAGTTTCGGATAAAAGTAGCTGTGACATACGGACGGACAGACAGACAGACATGACGAATCTATAAGGGTTCCGTTTTTGCCATTTGGCTACGGAACCCTAAAAATGTGGTTTATTAACTTTTGAGGCAAGTAATACAAACGGAAGTATCGCTCGGAATCGTTAAATAATTTAGACGCTAAATAAAAATGGAAATGCATACAAGGATGTACGTTACAGACGGTTTTAAGTCAATTAATATAACAATTTCAGATAAAATACAAAAACAAATATACACGGTGATCGCAAAGCAGTTTAAAAATTAATAATAACCGGCCAAGTGCGAGTCGGATTCGCGCGCTAAGGATTCCGTACCATTGTCTATAAAAAATCGCGTTTGTTGTATGGAAGCCCCCTTAAATATTTTTTTTTTCGTTTGTAGTATTTGTTGTTATAGAGGCAACAGAAATACATAATTCGTGAAAATTTTAACTGTCTAGCTATCGCGGTTCTTGAGATACAGCCTGGTGACAAACAGACGGACAGACACCGAGGTCTTAGAAATAGGGTCCCGTTTTTACCTTTTGGGTACGGAACCTTAAAAATCAATTATACGCTTTTTATGAAAAAAAAACATCAACGCCAGTAGGATCGAGCCGAGCTGTCAGCGAATCGGAAAATAACATGAAAAAATGTGGTTTATTAACTTTCGAGGCAAGAAATGCTCGACGCCAACAAACTGGGAGGATCGCTCGGAATTCGGCGCACGTATTTTGGGCGTCACGTAATTACAACCTTAATAGACGGCAGGCTGTACTAGGCTCTTTAATAAATGCCCCAAGCCTTCTCCGACGAAATTAGTCTTTGAAATTTACCCTCATCAAATCTTACAAAATAATCTTGTAAATTTGTTGTTTTTTTTTTGCTAAACATTTCAGTCGTTATTTTAATAAGTAGGTGCGAGTATCATAAAGTGAAAAATGTTTGCAACACTTATAAATTATCTGATATCTGCTCTTTAATTAGTTTTAAAGTTTGATATACTTAGCTTTGATATAGTTTATATCACTGTGATTATTTTCACGTGTTCATATAATACAACCGTTTATATAATAGAGTGGTTTGAACTCTTACAAAAATTAGGTACTTTGAAAACCAAATGAAAATGAAAAACAACGAATCCCTAAATTGAAAAATGGTTTCATTAAAATCATAATATTTTTGAAAAACCACCTTAAATGCCACGCCAATTATGCCGTTAATAAAAATAATTGATTCCCACTTTACTTGTATAGGAGAGCAGGTAATTTTTCTTTCAAGATCTTATTTTATTACTTTGTTGACGTGATTATTATACGTACCCATCCCAATTACAGCTTTCTAGTACTAATAGTCTCTGGGTAAAACCGCGAATGGACAGACAGACATGGCGAAACTATAAGTATATATATAATTATCATAATATATGTTCTTCCTTTTTATATATATATAAAAAGGAAGAACATATAAACTAACTAACTTATATATTAATCGACTATCACTATAATACCCGACCTAACAACGTCTACAATGCTCATTTCAATATGGCGGAATGCCCTGACTGGCTGATCTATAGAAATAGAAATCTAAAAATAAAAGATATCGATCGAACGACATATTTTGTCACGATTTCGTTAAAGGTTCTGATCGTACCGTTCCATCTATAGATTTTTTTTTACTGCATCGCTATTTTTGACGTCTTCTCCTTACAAGTCACTTCAAATGCCATTTGTCAGTTTATTTTTCTGGATACATTGATGGAAATTTAATGAAGATACGGCATCCAGTAAGAAATTAGCTGCTAAATATTTGATTGAAAGTCATATATACAATCCAGATACAATGTTAGTCCACAGTGATGCTGTTATTATCGAAATTTTAGTACGACTACGTAAATTTTGTTAAAAGTAAGCAAATAACTGGCCAAGTGCGAGTCGGACTCACGCACGAAGAGTTCCGAACCACTATCTATACAAAAATTACGTTTGTTGTATGGGAGCCCAAAAATATTTATTTTATTCTGTTTTTAGTTAACAGAAATCATCATTTGTTA
This sequence comes from Acrobasis consociella, assembly GCA_963555685.1. Taxonomy (NCBI): domain Eukaryota; kingdom Metazoa; phylum Arthropoda; class Insecta; order Lepidoptera; family Pyralidae; genus Acrobasis; species Acrobasis consociella. The sequence continues at coordinate 7,162,799 of OY743118.1, forward strand.
AAATTTCAACTGTCTAGCTATCACGGTTCATGAGATACAACCTGGTGACAGACAGATGGACAAACGGACAGACAGTTCGGACAGACGCACAGACGGACAGCAGAGTCTTAGTAATAGGGTCCCATTTTTACCCTTTGGGTACGGATCCCTAAAAAGGAAAATTTTAAAAAATTTGGTAGGTTTTTAATAATTTTATCTTATTTCTAACTAAGAAAAAACAAACTTCGAGAAATTAAACATGAAGTCGCACACACTTATTTTGGTTTTTGTCAAATATTCAGTGTTTTATTTAAATTTTACGCTTTTCTCAGAGTCTTTAATTTATCAGTAAAAAAATAAAGCTCTATTAGGAGACATATTTTCAATGCCATTTCTAATTTTTATTTTTTGTGACAAACGGGGACAATTTAATCGAGTATTCATTTTGTGAATATTGCGCTATCTAATTCTCAGTTTAAATCTATGTAAAGAGCAGTAATTTTTCAAAAGAACCCCCGCCGGCTGTAATTATACACCGTGACCGGAAAAGATACCTTTTTCATTATTCATTCAATTTTGAGCCGACACAAAGAAATGTATTGCAAAATTTATGTCCCGTACTTTATATCTGACCCCAATGTAAAACCTCTAAGGTTGCTGGCTGCATTTCATGCCGATGTAAGAAGCTTATGCCATTAAATGACTAAAGCGATTGAATGCAATTCAAATTACATCTTTGAGTTATTAGATTTGATATATAGCATTTGATTATACGAGTATCTATTTTATGCCGTGTGGTTTTCCGCCAGAGTAGAATAGAACCACTCCAAGTCCTCCCGTGGATGTCGTAGAAGGCGACGAGACGATAGTCGTAGAAGCTTAACAAAGCTTAGAAAACATCAATGACACCTCTTCAACACGTCTGGCCAGCAAGGAGAGAGTAGGCCAAGTCCTCTTGTGCTCTGGCCAAGTATGGCTCTGGTAGTACAGAGAGGGCCATGCTCCTGCAGTTGAGACAAAAAGACAATGATGATGATGATGATCTGAGCAGCCAAAGGACTTGGCCTACACTCTCCACGCTGGCCAGACGGGTTGGAGAGGTGTCACTGATGTTTATAAGCTTAGTTAAGCTTGTATTTTATATGTCACCTTTTACAATTTTTATTATCTCAAACAATGAACTTAGGGTTAAGTGTAGTATTAAGTTAGTGCTGTTCAAGACAATTGAAATGTAACCAGAATCGGTAGGGTTACGTCGTTTCATTACAGAGCTTCTATCGCTACCTTCCGGCTCCATCATCAGATTAGCTCTATATCATCCAGATTTGCTCTATATCATTATAATACTTAATTGTCACGTGATACACGTATGCGTGCAAAATTTTAGCTCAATCGAAATCCGGGAAATGGTTCAAATTTAACTTGCAAGTTTTAATTATAGACAGACAAGACACACAACGGGACAAGTGAAACTTATTAGAAGCTAGTTAAAAAAAAACTGCATCAATTTTACTTTTCCATTCTTTGTTAAAAGTTAAAACTATTCAGGAGAGTCTTTTAATAAAGCTGCTTTATCAAGAAAGGTTATAAAAAATATTGCCACGTCTTCACCAAAGTAATTACAGTTTACATTTTCAAAGTTTCCTAAGACCTGTTAATATGAAATCTGGTAAGTATAATATGTATAAAACTAAAACTGTTCGACATATATGTTAAATAAAGCCGTTAAATAAAAATAAAACTGATACATAAACGGGAAAACTTGTATAAAAGTTGGAAGGAAGAAATGAAGACCGGCAAGGCGAAGTTACGAACTTTTATTCTCATAACACATTTAGAAGCTTAACCCTGTTTTGCTATTTCTAATATACTTGGTGCACTGGGACGTAAAAGATATGATTTAGATTTATTTATATACTACCTGAAGCCCGCGACTGCGTTCGAATAAACTTTTTGACTCCGGAAAATGCTCATCAGGCTGAACAACTTTTAGCAAGGCGTCATTTTTATATTTCTCATAATTTAGCTAATATGGTCCTGCTGGAGGTGTTATATCCTATATGTTGCCCTGACTAAACAGCTTTACATATAACATATAAGTTTCATTCGAATCCGCCCAGTATTTCCGAAAATTAACGTGTACAAACAGACAAACAAACTTTATTTATTTTTACTCTATTATTATGTCTCCATCACCCAAATTATTGGATATATATTATTTTACTTTTTTATTATAGTTATAAATTTACACTATTACCCTCCAGACAGAGCCCAGGGCCGCAAGATTCAAAGGCCTGAAAAAAAATTGCATGATGGTGGGCAAGAATGCAAAAAAAGAAATCAAATTAAGGATGGTTTGTTAGCCGCATTGCCTTTTCGGATTTTCGTCCATTCTTTTGATCAGTTTTAACTATGCGCCGGAACAGAAGCACCTTAGATTAACACTTTTTTTCAGACCTTTTTAAGCCTTGAAATAAATATAAAGTGTAACAAATTATACTGAAACTATTTTAAGGGTGGAGTCAGTCTGTGATAATTAACAACTTTCCTCAAGAAACATAATATGTCAAATTATGAAAAATAATGTTTGGTTTTCCAGACAAACTCGGATCATGGATCGGTCAACTTGTACGAGAGGCCAAAAATTACTTTTCATATTTCGATATAATATGTTCCTTAGGGAAAATTGTTCAATATCGTAGACTGAATTCACCTTTAAAATAGTTCAGTATTTTTGTTAGACATATAAGGTAACAAAAAATACTATAAAATAAAATAAACAAACATTGTTCTCTATTTTGAGTTCATAGTAAAAAAAGATCATACAGATGTTTTATAGTTTAGTTATAGGTTATCAAGGTAGTAAATAGGAAATGAGCCATCACCCAACTTAGTCCTGTCTTGCAATTTCTCATATAATATCTCACACACTGGTTTGCTGTGTATGTGGGGTAATGGAAAATCCGTCCGGCCTCGACCGTAGTTTATGGGATTATACGCTGTCAGTACGTACTGCCAGCCTGTACTTAGACGAACGGTATTAGGTATTAGGGAGAAATGAAGGAGCCAAGAGATGCATTCTAGCCTGAGATGTCTTGGCTATGTACCGTTTTGGAGTAATTAAACTGACCTTCTTTGTATAATATACGAAACGAAATGATTCGAAAGAGGAACACAGTCAAAAAGGTTGTTAATACAATAAGGATAGAAGTTGACAGCACGTTTAAAGAATGGACTCAAGTCGGTGGTCTAAAAGGGTAATGGAGTGGTGACCATGGGTCAACAAGCGAGGTAGAGGACAACTAGTCACGCAGGCTGCAACTTTATGCAGGTGGCAAGAGAAAAACAAGAATGGAAAGATATGAAGGAGGCCTATTTCCTGAAAAGGATAACCTTGATGCAGCAATTGATGGATGGATTGATATTTGCCAGAAGTACTTTGAAAGAAATTCTTGATGTAGCAGTTATGATAACCAAACCACTACTTACCATAATGTTTCTCATTTTTGTTTGCATATTTTCCAAAATGAATGCTTCCAAGGTCAGAATTCTAAGATACGAATCAAAAAAATCCAACGTAAACATACGTCCGTCTGATCAAAGTGTCTAACATAACTTCTGTATAAATGCAGTATATACATTTAAACTAATAAACTAAAGAAACGTCATGTTATTTTCGCTCAATTGAAGATAAAAACGAATTCGGAGTTATCGCATTTGCCTTGCATTTTTATTTTAAAACTTCTTATTTCGCAACCTAGATTTACAAGTGGCTTTATTGCGAGATGAATCGTTTTTATATCAGCGGAATTTCTTTTACAAAGCATAATAACAGCTTAATAAAGAGGTTTGAGCATCGGCTGCTGAGAGAAGCTTTAGTGTTTCGAGCACTATGGAAGTATAAGGGGTTTGGTCCCGCTTGTTCTTTTGATTTGCATCTTTTTTGTAATATTATATCTTATTACCTAACTCCGGTTTTCCATAATAAGATATACTTGACATACTTCATCATCATCATCATTTCAGCTGCATAACGTCCACTGCTGGACATAGGCCTCACCCAAAGGTTTCCAAAATGACATACTTACATTACATTGGTAAAAAATGATTCAAATGACTCATGATCACGTGGCTTGCAATTAATAATCAAAACTCAAATCCATCTGTAAACAATCTCCTTTTTAATAAACTGAACAAAGAAATGTATTTTTTTAATAATCTTAATATTTATACCTATCAAAGCTTCAACTATGTAAAATGCCTTAAAACTAGGTAGTAATAAGGTTATTTTTCTTTTGAAGCAGTACTTTTCTTTAATGAACAATATCTAGAGAGGCAATGCGCAGCAAAGATAAAACGAATTCAACGAGATTATTTTAATTTAAATCAATGTGAGATTATTTATAATTTAAAAATAATCGATAGCTCCAAATAGAAGATACCTCACAAGTTGGTGAGAGGGGGGTGCAACGGTGGGTAAGGGGGAGGGAAAGGTCACTCGGTTGCCTCACCGGAATGTTCGAACTATGCGGTCTTCCTCGCTGATAAATACGACCTCTCTTATTAAATTGTTTTATGCAATACTTATTAATAATCCACATGGGTGCTGCTTATGACATTTTCAATGACTAGTTCGTGGCAACCCAAGTGTTGCAACAGGTATTATTATTTATTAATTTATTTGACTTTAATAAAACTCCAATAGGCGGACTTAAAGCTATTTGGCTTTATCTACCAATCAATCCACTGGTGATGCTAAGATATTGTGTTTTGGCTGTTTTAATTTCAAAGATCAAAATATGGAAGAGCACAAGCAAATACACATCGTGAAAAGAACTACCCATAAAAAATCGAACCAAGGGCTTATACTATATCACTTTAGTATAATAAATTAAAATGAAAAAATTCGGCATTTCCATTCCGAATTTTTTTTTGTTTGTTTTTTGACTGTTATTATCATTATACTATAGTATTCCAGTATAGCCTGTGGTTGGATTTATTACTAGTACGTCACTTCTTTTTCGTATAAACGAGTATTTATTTGATCAATGTCAAGTCATAATTTTTGAGACTACTTGCAACTTAGACGAGTTGCTATTTAAACGAGTTCCGAGTTGCGTTTTAGACGAGTTTCCATATAGACTATTTGCACTTAAGACCATTCGCGACGAACTCAACAATATTGTCACAAACGATGATTGTATGCAAACCAATATCTAAATTGAGGCATTACAAGTTGACGTGTCATGGACAGGACATAATGACATAACAGACGTGGCTGTCACTGTTAAAATCCGTCCAATTAACCATAACACAGTGTGTTGGTTCACCACTCACCGCAGCAATTAACTGGGCTGCCGACATAAGTGCTGTATGGACATTATCTACGTTGACATGCTACTACAAATCTGATACACTTCCATCGGTAGGAGTTAATCGATAATAGAATAATTTTACTGGAAAAAAATGAAAGAATCTGCATGTGTAAGCAATTTCTTTCTTGCTTACCTAGCTTTGAATGAACATAATTTCACTGACTATTTACTTATTATTTATCGTTGAGTTAGTATCCCATAACTAACATAACTAAAAAAAAGAGTAGACCATCTCTGTATTACCGGAGCCATACTTAGTCAGAGCAGCCAGAGGATTTGGCCTACAATCTCTACGCTAGCCAGACGGGTTGGAGAGGTCTCATGATGTTTATAAGCTATGTTTAGCTTTTATTTTGTAAGTCGCCTTCTACGACATCCATGGGAAGACTCGGAGTGGTCCTATTCTACTCTGCCAATAACTACACGGCGGAGAGAAAAATATGTACATACTTATAAATAATAGTATTTTATGCAACAGTTGTATAATAACGGTCAAAAAATGCGAGTGGCGCAGGTTACGATGCGAGCCTTGGCAAGTATCGTAAGGAGACGCCATCGAGCATTTTTTGACGTACTTATACAACGTTGCATACAATACTTTTTCTACGACTACATTTACTAAATAAAATACAAAACAAACAAAGAAAATATGAAAATGTTTGACGTACATATGTTTGGTAAATCAGATTTAAAATATACAAGTACTGATCTATATGGTATCTATGGTAAACTTATTTTTTAATTGACGTCTTTTTAGTGACTATGTTAAAAAAACATTTTTTTCTTATTTTGGCAGTATGGTAAATCTATAAAAAAAAATGTACTTGGTCTATGGCTAGGTGTATCGTTATAGTGAAATAACGACACATGTGCTATTATGAGGCATAGAGTATAGACTTTTTTCTGCAATCATATTATCAATGTTCTTATATTCGTGTTCAGAATCATTTAAAAGACAGATAACAGTACAGGAGTAGAAAAAATAAATAAATATACGAGTATACTAACAAATCTCATAAATTGAGCTAGCCCCGATACTATATTTTTATAACAAATACTTATGACTCAGGTCAATCTGAAAAAGATCATTTTGCATCTTGACCTGATCAGGGATCGAACCCGGGACAGTCTGGCATGACCACTATAGAATTTGTCAAATTGAACCAGTCAAGACCCGCATGACATTATATAATCCGGCTTCCTTTGTTTTACTATTGTGGCTGGTATTGGCGGATCTCAACAGGTATCTACCGCGTTCATGATTGAATCCTTATGTATAGCAAGTATCGTATTTATTTGAATACTAGCTGTGCCCATGGGCTTCGCTCCCCGTGGGAAATTCGGGATAAAAACTATCCTATAATCTTCCCGAGTTATCAAACCATACCCATCTTAAATTTCATCTAAATAGGTTCAGTGGTTGAAGCGTGAAGTTGTTACAAACAAACAAATATACAAACTCACTTTCACATTTATAATATTAGTAGGGATTTTGCTGCGCTTCCTAAATTATTTGAAATATTGTTATTTCTTGTTTAACTATGAAGTATAGAATAATTGAGAATCTTTAAATAAACGAAGCAACTCAAGAGTAAAGAGAATATTTTACCTTAATTATCAAGAGGTCATTAGATTGAAGCCTCATCAAACGAGTATGTAAATTGTTAATTGCTACATCAATTGTATTTTAATTACGCCATCAAATTAGTACTATTTCAGTAGTTCGATGAATAAACGTTTGCTTTAAAAGTTTAAATGAGGTGATTATAGTGTAAGGAATCGATTATACGGTTTTGCCCATAGGCATAATACTATATTGAATTACAGAAGTATAACTTATACATAATTAGGTATAATACTTGTGCCTCATAATAAAGCTTGTGTGATAAACTCGCAACGGTCCTACGACGAAAAATTATGCATAAGGAGATAAAAATCATAATTATGGTGAATTATAAACATATATGTTCTTGTTTTGCATTGCAGTGTCTTTGGAGTTATATTTACTAGTGTTATATCTATGGCCGATTGGGCAAGAATTTCTCGAATGGACACCAACTGGTACAGGAAAACGTTATTATTACAGTCAGTTGTTGGCGTCTGTATGTACAAACTTAATTAGAAAACATGTGACGATGTTGCAATAAGCTCCATCCTTTATGTTCTTACTCACCTTCTTTCTTCAAAATTTATTTCTAAATCCAATTCCAGACACATTTCTTCCTTTAAATTCTGACTAATTCCTCTTCCACCTCTCATTCTAATAACATCTACTTGTACTTTATTGTATAATCAGTTCTGTTAACTAAATGTATTAATCCTTGTCGATCTCTTGCTCTACGACGTCTACTTTACACATTTAATGTTCAACACACCTACACTTAGCTAGGACAGGTTGGGTTCCTACAAACATATTATATAAAAATTTACAGTTTGAATGTTGATGATGACTATAAATTTACAAGAGCTAAAACAGAATCTTTAAATCTATAAGACATTTACTAAGCCCCATTCTTATTAAAAGAGAGTATAGAAAAGACTTAAGCACTCCACCGCCAAGAGCGCAGCTCTTAAATATAAAAAGAGAAGCTTAACGTCGAGCATTGATTTTAAGATTATTTCACGATTGGTATATTCTGCAATAATAATCAACGAGCTCATTTTGAAATATAATACAAAAAGTGATTATTTGTCAGCAATAACAACAAAGTCATTATTCTGTTCAGTCTTTATGTTGTGGTGTATTATAGAGGCGAGAGGTAATTACTAACGCAGATGTTGCACTAACGCTATCATTACGTTATCATCGCATTGTGTTGTGTTCTTACATCGATAGTGTTTGAAAGGTATGTTCAAATTCCAAATAAATTACCTGATAATTTAGTTGACCTTATCCTCTCTTTGTAAGATTTTCATAATATGTTGTTTCGTTATTTTTAGCACTTTTCATATCGTCACTGATAGACTCTCATGTCTTCTTATCTTATATGATAAATTTACCGGAAAAATAACGTTAACATTATAACGTTATATTAAACTTATGTTCTTAGATATCGTTAGTAAAAATAACAGTACCAGACTATCATAATGAGTAACGTTAACAAGCCCTGTTTTGTAGACTGCTCTTTTTTGTTTTATTTTATTTTGTTAAAAAATAGGATAGATGAAAAATAGGTTGACTTAGATCAAATCTTCAAAGTATCCCACGAATTGAGAGTCATCTTAACCGGTACATACCATTTTAAGCATCTAGATTCGAACCCGTGACCTCTGCGAATCAACTACGGTCACTGGAGTCAGATACCGTAAGATCATTACCCCATTTGTGTACCATTGTTGCTTTCATACATACACTATACCATAAAGCTGTAGGAAATTATGTTTTATCACAATTCCATAGAGGTTAGTATTGTATGTTGCTTGGTTGATGACTAGCGATTTGCGAAATGTCAGTGGTCATCAAATAATTGCCTAAGATGGGTGCGCAGTTAACTTGCTGCTATATTTAGAGGAACAATTTTGGAATGATTAGGATTGTTCTAGAATAGATATGTAATTAAAACGCTTCGATCACTTGAGAACATTCAGATTGAAATGTTGTCAGAAAAAAATGAATATTAAAGATGTGTTTCGCGTTATTTTTGCGGTGTTTAAGCAGTAAAGGATTTACTTATCATAATCGCTAATCGACTTGGCAACTAAATAATATAAAAGTGTTGCAGGTTAATCGAAAATGTAGACAATTTTAAGAAAGTAAATTGTATAAAAAAACTCTACGTGTAAATTAGGATTTTTTTAAATAATTTTAAACACACACCGGAAGTGACGACTCACAGCGATCGAAGTTTACATTTTTCTTATGACTGCACTAAAAAAAAAAAACATTTGTCAACTGTACATGAGTGTCCTGTTTAAATTAACGTTGTTATGTTGGTTGCCATGTTGTCAATTTGGTGTGTTGGTAGATGTCAATACAGTGCAGTATTGAAAGTGGAAATTACCAACTTTAATCAAAGAATCTTCAACGTGACGTTACATCTCTAAATAAGCTTGACCTTGCTTAAAAATAAAATGATCAGGATTAATTAGGATTTTTGCAAATATCGAAATAAGTAAGGCCCTATTTTAAATTCTTATTATAGAAACCTTCTCGTAAAGGCTATTTCTCGAAATGATTTGCGAATTATATCTATTTTTAATTAGTTGACAAGCAATTGTTGAATAAGTGAAGTTTTCAAGGTCACACTAAGTCAAGGGGTTGCCTTGTTGCTTTGCAATATAATATAGGGTTTGTAAAAGAGACTTGTTGGACTCCTACTAATACCAGAAGACCCAGCAGACCAAGAATGCGATGGCGTGAGGAATTGGATAAATTTAAAGATGATTGGAAAGAAACAGCTCAGAGCAGAATTGAATTGAAGCCTTTGCCCAGCAGTGGGACACGTGATGGCTCGTATTATTATTAAAATAGTCGCGAGTGCCCAGTTTGAGCCAAACTACTAATTTTAGTGTATAGGTTGTACTATGTAAATACTCGCAAAGTTTAAATCTATTTCATGAGCACAATATTGAAACTAAACAAGGAACTAATGTTTAAGCACACACCGCAAATGAACTTACCGTACCAAACTTTATAACTCCACTACCAAACAGTGTAATTCTAATGAACTTTCTTAAGTATACTACACTACCAGATTTTAACAATGTTGTAATAAAGCTTTACAGTTTGTGTAAGGAAATAAATAGTAATTGTTTTTACGTTGATAAAAAGGCTAGTGCAATGCCAGGATAATTGACTATATTGAAACGATCACCTTTCAATATCGGACGAATTGCAAATTAGGATAAGCAGCACTTTGTTCTCTGTTTATCTTTATTTTTCCACTGTCTTAGTGATGTGAGTGATGACATCAGATATTTTGAGAAGAATTGGTCGTAGGTCGCACGAAATCGGGATAAGTGGAAGGGGCTGCACTTGACCTCTTTTATTTTTTGAGACTTCTGATGATGGTGTAAAAGCAATAAAATAGACATATTTGCAATATTAGCTGATTTTCATACACCGGTCTAGAACAGGAGCTCTAGCTCTAGCCCGGATTCCACTCCAGCTCTTTGTATGACTGACTGACTAAAAAGACAATTTTAGAACTAACCGCAAACATCTTGTGTTGCAATTGCATTCCAAAGGAGGCCTTTAATATTATTATAGTTATTTGGATGAGATATTTAACTTTCGTGGTCCAGTGGTCAAGGCCTAGCTTTGTGATCTGGAGGTCGTAGATCCGAGTCCCACTGGGAAGCATACTTTGTGAAAAGTCGTTTCCAGTAGAATATTGCAGGCCTGAATCACCTGATTATCCGAAAAGAAAGATGAGTACGTGTTTCGGAAGGCACGTACAAACAGTGGGTCCCGACCGCCATCTAGCGCTTGTTCAAACCCATCCAAGGATTGGTACTGATCTACGCTCTGTGTAAAATCCAATAACCTCGTCAAATCAGCTAGATTAGGTAGTGGTCCCCGGGCTCTGAAGCATTACCGCTAGGGATGCCACCGGGAAAACACTTGAATGATGAGGAGTTAGTTAGAGAAGAAAAAACGCACCTCAGTCTACGACGCAGCACTGCTGATGATGCAACAGAGTACGCTATATTAACACTATTTATATTGCTTTTTGTACCGCATAATTTTCTTTGTTTATCCCTATGGTTGTTAAAAGTATATTTGTACATTGGAACAATAAAATTTGATAAAATTAAATAAACGCGCTAAGATGAAAACTAAACAATGTTATATTAATCATCAGCTAAACGGCGAACTAAATTGCAATTCTTTATATTTTCTGAACATATGCAGCAGATGCGCAGAATTTAAGCTTTTAACGCTGAAGCTTACATTTTTCATTTTCATTTCTCAGATATCATATTACTTTCAGTTCCGTTTCTCCTTTTAAGTCCGATCGAAGAAATTAAATTGCGAGCAATAAACGAGGCGGCGTTACCTGCTCTGCCTTTGATAAAAAGCTCAAAATGACAAAAAATCTACTATTCAAAATTTTCCTGGAATGGAAATGTATAATGATGTTCATAATTATTACATAAAAAAATAAAAAAGGTAAACAGCTGAAAAAAATTAGGCTATCCTGTAACAAGATTATATAATTTACAAATAAAATAAACATGGCATTAGAATTATAAATACCAAACAACGTATTTAATTCATAAAAAAAATACAACCAATATAGGCTCGAAGCTGTAATACTTTCCCAAAGAAACATTATAGAGAAATTAAAAAAAAAAATACTAAAGGAATAACTGCGACAAACTATACAAAATAGCACAAGAGATTCTCTTTACATTAATTACCCCTTTCATAGTGAACAAGCGTGTTCAGTGCGAGTGTTAAATTGCTCTTTATTCAACGCAATGACCAGTGACCGTGCAATGCGGACTTTGCAATTCTAAACCGAGATGCTTCCACTTCGTGTATTTTACAGCGAAATATGTACGAAAAGTGATTGTTTTACATGTGTCGTGTGGTTTGGTTTACAGCTTTATAGCACAGACAAAGTCTGCTGTAACGTATTATTTTTCTGTAGATATCGTCTGAGTACAAACAAATCGTGTATTAAATTGTTCTTTATTCAACGCAATGACCAGTGACCGTGCAATGCGGACTTTGCAATTCTAAACCGAGATGCTTCCATTTTGTGTATTTAACAGCGAAATATGTACGAGAAGTGATTATTCTACATGTGTCGTGTGGTTTCTGGCATTCCGGCATAGACATAGACAATTTTATTATTTTCCTGTAGATCGTCTAAAGAAAATAAAGAGACAAGTTGTTTGCACTCAAACAACTCGTCTCTTTATTCAACACAATGACCAGTGACCGTGAAACGCAGACCAGGATGCCTCTACATCACATATTTAACAGCAAAATATTTGATTACTTTATGTGGCATGTGGATCCCGGCATAGAAAAGGAACACTTCAATTTCTATAGATATCGTTAGAGGCGATTAAAAGACTAAGTTCAAACAAGTTGAGTGTTTAATCGCTCTTTATTCAACGCAATGACCATTGACCGTGCAATGCGGACTTTGCAATTCTTAGCTGAGATGCCTCCACATCGCGTTTTTACAGCGAAATATGTACGAAAAGTGATTACTAGCATGAATTAAAAGGGTCACTCACGGAGAGAGTTAGCTACTGGCCGACATGTTTCAACCTCATCCGGAGGTCTTCATCAGGGCGAATGTAAAAAGAGGAGTGAACACGATGAGAACCGATTATTTCACTATCGTCACCCATTAATTCATTATCCTAGGTAATTATAATCTTCAAACCTCTTAACGCTGATCGGTAAAATGACAGTTTATTTATACTTTTAATAAAACCCAGGCGTGGTTCGCACTTGGAAAGGTGACCATAAGTGGCAAAGAATTTCGTCGAGATCCTCCGTGCTTCCAAAGGCACATTATAGGCCGTTGTCCCGCCTGTCAACATTGTATGGCAGTCGTCAAGCTGTGTCAGAAGCCTTCAGACACATTTCAGATAGCTCGAAAAATCTTACACGAATGTTGACATCTTACAAACGAAACTAAAACCTTTCTAGTAATATATGTATATGTAGTTGTAGTGTATGTAGTTATGGTTAAATAGTGAATAGGGTTTCAGATTGCTTATAATATTACTGTATTTTCAAACAATTTGTTAGTCAATGACGACTGCCAATTCTAAAACTATGTCAGTTGACAACAAAGCTTCTGGGTTTACTGCGTTATAAACATTCGTACATTATTCGCTTCGGCATCGCGTGTAAGCGATGTTGCAATGCCATTAAATTATACTCTTGTATATAGGTTAGTGGATTGGATCGATTTTGATTGAATAAGGAATATATGGGTTACGAAAAGCCTCTATTATAACAATACTAGCTGGTGTCCACGACTTCGTCTGCGCAGGATCACACAATATCTTTATCAATTGTAGCCTATGTGTTATTGTGATGTATAATGTATAAGCTATATCATTGTAAAGTTTCATTAAAATCCATTCATTCGTTTTTACGTAAAAGAGTAACAAACATCCATCTATACTTACAATCTTTCGCGTTTATAATATTAGTAGGATGGAAATTAATATCAAAAAACACGTCAAGCCTTACATTCCGATTTCAAGTCTGTCAAGTGCCGAACTCTGTGACTCATGTGGTCATTATGCCAGGCGGTCACACTTGAGGTCCCGGGTTCGATTCCCGATCAGGTCAAGTTGAAAAATCTTCTTTAGATTGATCTAGGTCTTGAATGTTTATGTATATGTGTTGTGTAGGGGTATTTGTTATGAAATATAGTATCGTTGACTCAGTAAACCTTAAATTTCGGATATAATGTTCGGATATATTTATTCATTTACATCATAGTCATAATAGTCGATAGTTTGTTGTCTTTTAGTAGTTTGAAATAAAATATCGCAAGTTTACGGTTAAGTCAATACTCACTTATATGACGTTATTTTTAATATACATATTTTTTCTATTACAGGTAAAGCTGCGGTCAAGTTTTTCGGAATTTATTTAATTTAGATATATATAAGGTAAGGTAGGTAAGTTTAAGCGGACCCCAGGCTTCACAGCGTTACCGCTGAGGATGCAATGGGATAACGCTGAGATAAGAGAATAAAAAAAACACATATCACTATGACATAATCCTTTACCGAGCAGAAAGGCAATATAACTTTATTTATACATGGTACGAATATAAATCACAAAAAAATAATACTGAACTGGCAATTATGTAAGTACTTAAAAAAACGTTATTAATTTCGAGTACTTTACTAACATAATTTAGACGTAAAATATGCTTGTACCCGACAGAATTAAAAACAAAACGCCCAGATTATCTGATAAAAAATATTGTTCAAACAAAAAGTCCTATAAATAAAGAGAGCCGACTCTGAAACTCGGATTTTTAAACGGCCGTACATCAAAAGCCTAGATAGTCCGACCGCACATTGGCTACTTATTGTGGAGCAACTTGTTGCGCGATAAAAAGATATGCAATATATTTTTGTGTTAAAAATTTATATAAAATGCACATACTAACTTAAATAGTGCTATGGAATAGATAAGATATAGGTAATCAAGTAAAAAATCTAACATTTTTTAGTTTTCTGGTTAGGAAAATAACTAACGACTGAAAAATAAATTTAGTATTTATTTTTTATTTTTAGTATTTATTTATTCTCCACTTATTCTATTTTTACAGGTTTGTACCTAATACAATAGAAAAGCACATTAATATTTATCAATTATTTACACCATAACTTATTATGTACACGGCAACCTTTGTAAATTCACACAGAGAAAAAAATTATCATATTATCTAGTAATTAATCGTATGATTCCATTTTTGTTAAGGTTTTCTAAATCCCTAATCTCAACCAGACAGTAAAACCTACAGTGAAACGGTATCTTTTATTAACGATGCTTATAATTGCAATTTTTATATGTGTAAACTCCTGTAATGTTTAATTACCTAGACACATGAGACCCTTCTTCAAAAATAAATCTTACACTAAGAAAAGTTTGAGTACGAAGACATAATTAATTTTAAGTTAAATAGAAATTAATGCTACAGCACAGCAACTAGTGGTTTAAATGAACAGTTGCCAGTTGTTCGGTCAGCCTAAACCCATTTTAGCGGTCGTACACCTAAAAGAAAGTAAAGCTAGCCTCGTTAATTATAAAAGTACAAGGCTAGAGATTTTCATAATTATGCCTACAGGTTTGGTATAAAAGCAACGGGGGAAAAATAGCCACGTATAACTCATAGAGAATATCTTTTGGAGCTTTAAGACTAATCTTAATGAAAGAAGTTAGAGTAAAAGAAGTTTGGGTAATAAATGTGGATTTATATGTATTACATAAGTTAAATATGATACATACATACATACATACATATTTTCACGCCTGTTTCCCATGGGGGTAGGCAGAGACTATGGATTTCCACTTACTGCGATCCTTGCTTTTGCTTCGTCAACACTCATAACTCTTTTCATGCATGCTCTCCGGTTATGGGTACTCCTTACATCAGTTTTCTTCAGAACATCTCCTATTTGGTCGCAGAATGTTCGTTGCGGTCGACCCGGTCCGGTTCTCCCATCCACATCCGCACGATAAATCTTAATAAATATGATATGACTAAATATTTCAATTTAGGTATGTAGATTGTTTATTTTCCAAACTTTGTTCCTCTTACAATAACTCTTACAATAATGCCCAAGCGGAAAATAATTTTAATTAAAACAAACTAATATGATTGTTTTGTAAACTTTTACAAAAGTTAGATGGGATCTAATGACATCTTTATGACACGTTTCATCACTTAGTTTCATCAAGTAAATAACGTTAAACAATCATGGCTCAGGGTCGTAATATAACTGAAATTGTCAAAGTCAAAAATAGGTCTAGGCCCTTGTAAACTTCGCCTACGCCATGTTTCCGGCAAAGTACAACAGGACCACTTCAAGTCTTTCCGTGGATGTTGTAGAAGGCGACTTAGGAAACACAAGCTAAACAAAGCTATGAACATCAATGAGACCTCTCCAACCCGTTTGACCAGCGTGAAGAGTGTAGGCCAAGTCCTCTGGCTGCTCTGGCCAAGTATGGCTCTAGTAGTACAGAGAGGGTCGTGCTCCTGCAGTGCAGACTAAGAAGACCTGATGATCATGATGATGAGGCACTTGAAAAAGAAGACTGGGAATTTCACAACTAGAAAAATCTAATAGCATAAGAAAGAGATGAGAAACATTGTTATGTAAATAGAGGTATGTTCGTGAACAAATGAGTTGCATCAGCAAAACATTACAAGCAAAGATTCAATTGCCAATTAAATAATTATTCACACGTCGCGTGTGATCCAATAATTATCTCATGATATCGGATATCCGGCCGTCATTAGTGTCATAACCGTATCTCATTATTTTGTGTTTATTGTTACGATTAATGAGAATACTTAAAATTACTGGTTTATATTTTGTATGATAATTTCTGTGGCAAATTTTACTTCAACTTTATGATCATATTATGATGAATTAAGTAAGTTGGTACCTAATTCGTAGTCCTTTTTTGAAATTCGGTTAAAAATGCATGGGAACCATGAAGTTATCTAGTTAAAAAAAGAGCATATTTTATAAATGTTTAAGAACTCATTTTTTTTTAAATTCATAAATGCGATATTTTTTTTAAATTTCAAAAATCCTTTATAAGATCGATCTCATTGAGACGTATGCGTAAATCTCGTTTTTCAATGTCGCAGACATTCATTCTCTTTAATGAACCATTCGCGCCACCTTAATGAAGTGTAACGTGTAACCGTGTAATGCGCGAAACGGTGTAAATATTATATATATTTCTGTGATTACTTAATACGATTGATGACTGAGCTTTGTAAGTCTGCCTGTTTAAATATTTATAAAAAAAAACAGACATTATGTTTAGATTTTTGTAACTTTTTATTTAAACATACAATCAATAATAGTCTTTATTATTAATACTCAGTAGTTGCCACCTCCCTTTTTAGATTAAAAGGTAGTAAAAGGCCTCTTCATGTTGGCTTTGGCCACATGAACGCCTCAAAGGACCCGTGTGACGATAAGACTTATTTGAAAGAAACAATATTTAGAAAGATCAAACTTAAATTCAATTTTTAACAATTTACACACTGAATACCGAAAGTAGTCACAGGTAAGGGTCGTAGGTTCACACCCACGAGATTCGTTGTTCCAGAAGAGATTTCCAAAAGTACTCAGCTTTGAAATCGCAGCAGCCCGGCGTCCAGTAGTGGTCAAAATAGAATGAGATCCTTCACGCCGTCCTTTTTATATGGGCCGCGCGGGGTGAGTGCGGTGAAGTGGGGAGCACTAGTGCGGGCCATCGTCACACCCGTGGCTGAAAAGCGTACCAACATAATATTAAAAAATATACCTATGTTATTAAATAAATAAAGATAATAAATATATAACGTCTAACAAAATATATTGAAACTATTTTAACGGTGAATTCAGTCTATGATACTGAACAACTCTCCCCAAGGAACCAACAATGGCTTTGGTAGTACAGAGAGGATCGTGCTCCTGCAGTGGAGGGAAAAAATACCTAATGATGATGATGATAACTTAATTAAACAGTGTTCCACCCTAATTAATTGAAAGGGATAAGTCCGCCTTTGTATTGTTATCTACTGTATTTTTGTAATGTCCTTTTTGTACAATAAAGAAATTACATAACATAACATAAACTGATAATAAAAATTTGGCAATGTAAAATACAGTGTTATTGATCAGATAGGTAGTATTTTGAGAATTAGACCAATTTGAATGTAGTCCAATTCCATTTAAGCACCTTCTACGTACTTACGCAGTTAAGAGTACAGTAAACCTTTTAATATGGAAAAATCGTAGGTGTGTCTTGGTACGGATCCGTCGCAAAATTCAATTTATTCATTGTGATCTCATTTGAACCGTGAAGGATAACGTTTGTGCTATGTATATGTATGATTCTACTTGTATTGATTTGAAAACTGATATTCTTAAACAGAAAATAATTTTTAAAACTAATAACCGACTTCACCCTTAAATTACAACACCGCTAATAAAATTTCTATGAGAACACCTGACAAGTATGCTCTGTCAAACAAAAAAAAGAATTTTTCAAATCGGTCCAAGCGTTTTCGAATAATCTGTAATCATAAATAAAAAAAAGAAGAAGAACGCGACGAATTGATAACCTCTTCCTTTTTGGAAGTAGGTTAAAAATAAATTATTCTGAGACATATTTTAGGAAAATACTCGTTGGATTTTTTCAGTCTGGGAAAAGATGCTGGTACATTAAAATTTATTCTATATTTAGCTATATTTTGCTTAGCCATGTTGGCATAAGTTACTCATACTATTATACACAATATCTATACTCATTCTATGATATTTTAGAGGATATCAATTACATTTTAGGAATTTTGCATACAAGAACATACTCCTTCTTATGTCCTTTAAAAGCTTGCTCTTATGCTGGTGAAGTTAAGCGCAGATGGCTCCATTCCCCTCTTCTCTCCGCCATCTTGATGTCCTGGTAAGAACTTACTACTTACTTATCTTTGTTGAAAAAATCTTGAACTCGTCTTTCTTTTATTTATTACACAAGTACACACTCGTAAAACCATGCATAGGTAGAGGAAGAAAAACTGCGTTTTGTTTCGAGCTGTGAAAATCAGCTTGCTCTTGTTGGTGAAGTTAAGCGGAGATTACTCCATATCCCCCTCTTGTCTCTGCCATCTGGATGTCCTGGTAAGACCTTACTCTAACTTATCTTTTCTTTATTGGAAAAATCTCAACCTCGCCTCCCTTTTATTTATTACAGAAGTACATACTTACTTGTAAAACCATGCATAAAGGAAGGAAATCTGCGTTGTTTCGAGCTGTGAAAATCCGCTTGCTCTTGTTACTGAAGTTAAGCGCAGATGGCTCCATTCCCCTCTTTTGTCTGTCATCGTTTTGAAGTCCTGATACGACCTTACTCTAACTTATCTGTTCTTTGTTAAAAAAAACCTAACCTCGTCTCTCCTTTATTTATTACACAAGTACATACTCGTAAAACCATGCACAAAGGAAGGAAATCTGCGTTTTGTTTCGAGCTGTGAAAATCCCCACTCTCGCTTACTTCGCGTATAATTGTAACGGATACGTTTTGTTACGATGCGTAGTCCTTATAAATGGGTGGCTTTACTCGCATTTTCCGGGTCAGCCGTTGCTTAACATGGAATGGATTTATTTGTAGACACATCCACCTATAAACAAAAGAGATTGAGAATTTTATGTCACGGGTTTAACACAATCCTTTTTTCCTATCATTAAGACAATGATATATCAGAATAAAGGTCGAACATGGTTCGAACAATACATACATACATATTTTCACGCCCGTTTCCCATGGGGGTAGGCAGAGACTATGGCTTTCCACTTACTACGATCCTTGCACTCTTTTGCTTCGTGAACACTCTTTTCATGCATGCTCTGCGGTTATGGGTACGCCTTACATCACCTTTCTTCAGAATATCTGCTACTCGTATTTAGTCGCAGAATGTTCGTCGCGGTCGACCCGGTCCGGTTCTCCCATCCACATCCGCACGATAAATTTGGTTATAAGAACTTTTTCAAAATTCTTAAACACCTTGACTGCCAGCATTGCAGAAATAATAGATTAGGAATTGTTTGACATGGCGTTTAAAGACTATATCGTGTATTATTAAAATGCCTCATATAAAACGTGGGAGGGATTAATCGAACTACGGGTTATAATAGATCACTATAATAAAAAAATCGGCATTTACATACTAATGTGAGCAGCCGCCTGGGCAATTTGTGTGGGACGACCCTTCCACGTTGTATATCCGCTAGACGAGTCAAAGTCACTTCTTTCTGAACGTCAAAGCAAACATTTTAAGTAAAACAGTTTAAGATTTTCATGAAATACAAACGTGTGACATCATGCTGCTTTGGAGTCAAGTAACGCTCTTAGTAATAATCGGTTTTTCTTTATTAATAAATCTAAACTAACATAAGACACGGACGTGTACGACCGTACTTGTAGCAGTGTGTCTCGAGGACTTAGTGTACGCGCATCCACTCGTCACTTTCGCCCTAATGAAGACCTCCGGATGAGGTCGAAACATGTCGGCCAAAAGCTGACTCTTTACGTGAGTAACCCGTACAATTCATGCTAGTAAAATCTAAAATCATTTTTAAAAATAGATTTGGTCAATAAAAAGTGATACTATTTTGTTACGTTTTACTTTATGAATTTTCCCAAATAATTTATTTTTGATCCAGTCATCTACTCAATTTTACTACTCAATAATGTATCATTATTGAGTATCATTAATGATGTATCATTATTGAGTAGTAAAACCAGAACTTTATTTTTCGGAAGTGTTATTACTTACTCAATTTTACTACCCAATTTTAAAATTATGATACAATTATTGTCGCTGAAAACTTTTTTGGGAAAAAACTGTCAGCGAAATAAAGGAAAAGCAGTATCTTCATCTTTTTGAAGTAAGAAATGCGCGTTTTGCTTTTTTTATTAGGGTTCCGTAGCCAAATGGCAAAAACGGAACCCTTATAGATTCGTCATGTCTGTCTGTCTGTCCGTCCGTATGTCACAGCCACTTTTTTTATATAACATCTACAATTAAATTTCTATTGAACTTCTTTCTTTAAATCTTTCCTAATAATATATTAAATATTGTTGTTTTGTTATTAGCCGTTTATTCGTTTATTGAAACTTACACCCTTGTTTAAACTTTGTTAAATATCTTGTAGGAAACTTAAGTCTTATAAATGGTTCTTCTATTATAGCGTATATTAACTACTTAATACAAACTTAGTAGAAAATTGTTTATGAGTTTTTCTTCTAAATATTGTAAGTTTAGAGGTTTAGACTAACCGCTACTTTTTAACAACTCAAATCACATTCTTTACCTAGGCTTTTTCTAAACATGAAAACAAACATTCTTTATGAGATTTGTATGAAATACAGACATGACTTTTTATAAAATATAGTATCGTTGACATACAAAGCCGACCCCAAATAGGGAAATGGCGAGGTCAATGATGATGATAGTATCGTTGAGATAGTATCCCATAATACAAATTTAAACTTTGGGGCTAGTGTGATTTGTCTCTATATATTTATTTATATAAGACGTCATATTTTCTTGGAGTTAAATAGTACTCTTAATATCAGTTTTTTTGCAATAATAAATCTAAAATCACGTTAAAAGTAGATATGATGAATGTCAAGTGACAATATTATGTAACGTTTTATTTTCGTAACAGTACAAAGTAATTTATTTTTGATCCAGGAAAGTTCCCTATTGGGTGTTGTGTTTGCTAAAATATAGACTATACAAGATCAAATAAAATGTATGAAACTATTTTAAGGATGAATTCAGTCCGTGACAGTGAAAAACTTTCCCAAGGAACATATGTCAAAATATGAAAAATATTTTTTGGCTTTTAATACAAACTCGAATCAACTGATCGGTCATCATGTACGAAAGGCCAAAATTTACTTTTCATATTTCGATATGTGTCACTTGGGGAAAGTTGTTCAGTATCATGGAATGAATTTACCCATAAATAGGTTAACCTGTTGTCTGTGCAAAACACCAGACACAATAGTAAAACAATGCATTTCGACCGGATTCCGGTCTGCTCACAGATGACAGGTTAAGTGTATTTTGTTAGACCTTATATGTATACTCGTAGATAGCATGTCTAAGAAATTCTGATGACAATCGATATCCACTCGAATAAAGAAATCGGTACAAACGAGGAGTCGGAATACATTACGATTTCTTTTGAAAGCAGCAGTGTAATTGGGTAAAATGCCTCTTAGCCCGTCATTATATCAACCGCGGTAGTCTCGGCTCTTTTTGCCGCGGGACTTGATGAGATTTGCTTTTCGCGATTCAGCGAAACCGTACCAATTGATTTTCTTCTTTTTATCTACTCATTTGAGATTTCTGTAGCTTTATTTTGGTGATCTTTCTGAAATATTTTCTTACTTTTTGGAAAACTTTTTATCTTTTAAATTTTTTATTTGTAAATTTGAGTCCTTTGGCTGCCACAAAGACGATATAGGTACTAGCTGTTATCCGCATTAGTGCCGGCGTGGTCAAAGAATGGTTCGCTATTTGACAATCCCACGGGAACTTTTGATTTTTCCAGGAGAAAAGTTTAGTTTTTTGACTAAAATTACAGATGTAGAACAAACTCTCGGTCCACTCGAATCAAGTAATCGATGCAAATCAGAAATCAATACATTATTATTTCTTTGGAAACCAGTAAAACTGGGCAAAACCTTAGTAAAATGCAACGAAATAACTTTATTTTTATATATTGTATATAATATAGTTTATTAGAAAATTGACGTCTTTAATTCCGGCAAGACTTAAAAAGAGTTTTGTGTATTTGGTCACGAGTATTTTGACAAATATATACTTAAAAATAAATACAGGATTGAATCCTCAACGTATCCACATTGCAGATATAAAATGAAAGTTTAAGTAAAAATCAATGCGACACAAGAAGCTTAACTCGGCAAACGAGTATCGGTGGAAAATCCTTTAAGAACGAATCCCTTTAAATTGTTTCTTCTCGGTATAAAAGACGGCAGTATCCGAGTTATGAAAGTTTCCGCGTTCACCGGCGAACGAATCAAATGGCGATTATTTTGTGCTGCGAAATATCTGTGCCTTTTACAATTTAATGTTATAAGTTGCTGATCTGGGAAAGAGAAAATCATAGAATTTATCAGTAGTTTTTTACGGCGCGTATTATACGAAAGTCGAACTTGTACCGATGTTGCAATAAGCTCCATCATGAAGGATAGAGCTTTTGTTGATGAAGTTCTTGTCCACTTCCTATCTATCACTTCCTTATCTTCAAATTTCATTTCTAAATTTAAATTAAAAATTTCCAGACACATTTTATTTTTATGAAAACTATTTAAAGGATGAACTCAGTCCATGACGCCGAACAACTTTCCCCAAGAAACATATACCAAAATATGAAAAATAAGTTTTAGCTTTCTATACAAACTCGGATCAGCTGACCGGCCAACTAGTATAGAAGGCCTAATTTCAGTTAGTTTTAATTTTAGGTTGTATTTATTTAGTTAATATTATATTTTTATAACAACTATTCATCAAATAATTTTAGAATCCACAAGTACTATAACTGATTTTAACTTCGGCAACATATTTCAGAGTGCAGCAAAACTTTTCATAAATACATACATACTATCACGTCTTTATCCCTAATGGGGCAGACAGAGCATTTTGGGTCTTGCAGCTCTATGCAGAACCCAGGGCCGCAATACCCAAAAGCCACTTTTAGCGTCATGGTGGGGAGAAGATGGAAAAGCAATCAATACAGTGATGGGTTGCTAGCCGCATCGCCTGTTAACATGATTCGCTTTTTTGTTATTCATATTATTTATATGTATTTTTCATAAATATTTTGACATAATATGTTTCTTGGAGAAAGTTGTTGAGTATCATGGAAAGAATTCACTCTTAAAATAGTTTCAGTATATTAGTTCGACCTTATACAACGTGGAAGGGACATACCCGTGATAAATCAACGACTGGAAGAGATCTCTATATGGGAGAAATCCGTCATTGTATATTATACTCTTCAATACTCTTTGGAACAATAAAGTTAATTATACAAACAAACTTTTATACAAAGTGTCCACGTGAGAAATGAGGAAGCCACACGAGTGGGCGAAGCCGGCGACTAGTCGGCCGACCAACGATAACCTCGGCTTATCGGCTCGCCTGTCGCCCGCCATTTTTACGGATTCACCCGGATTTATGTAAATTTGTTTTGTCAACGACCCTGCCTTGCTTCGGCCACGAATCTATATCCAACGCAGATCTAGGAAAGAAGAGATATAGATATTTGTGGCTGTAAGTTACGGTAGCAGGTAGTCAACCGCCGCGCTTTTGTCAAGAAATGGATGTGTGAGATAGTGACCGATAGTCCTGCGGTATCCTGAGTAGTGGAGTGGAGATCAAGAAAACACGTATGCACGATATTGGCGTTTATTCTGGACTATTCGATACCAGTCACAAACCACTTAATATTACCCACCACCATTTGTTATTCTATTACCCTCATAGGCTCATACATTACAGGATGCATATAGATGCAACGTGGAAGGGACATACGCGTAATAAATCGAACCATGGGCTATTCTTACTAGATCACTATAGTATAATTAAAATAAAATAACTGTCAAATTGCCCGGGCGGTTGGACACTTTAGTATGGAAATGCCAAAATTTTTTTGTTCTTTTACGTGGCTATCTTAGATGTTAACGTCAATTAAATTTGCATAAGTCATAACTACTCCAATAACCAAATACTTAACACCAGTCACAGAATTAATAATAGTCTCAAATTTTAATGTTTATTTTGACGCATCTTTACCTGTAAGATCAGGCGAAGAAAGTGTCATCTTTGTAAAGTCACATCGGCCACTTTCAGTTATCTTAGTTTTCGACCAATATTGATATTCGACTCGGCTTTTGGAGTGTTCCGCTTTGATAGATTTTTGCGGTCTTTTTTGCATTATGAAGTTTGTTTAGAGATAACAGTGTCGATCTTGTTTGGTAAAATAATATTGTTCGGTTACCTTGATGAATTTCAGGGCTTTCGACTTTGATGTTGAATGAAGCGGAAAGAAGGTGTTTTTTTCCTTTTTTGAAATGAAAATTTAATGATTCTCGTGGGCAGGATTAAATTTCTGAATGCTAAGACTGTTTCTGGAGGTTGAGCGCTGTAGGAAATAACAACAAAAATAAATAATAAACAATATAAAAACGATAACGTGCTTTTGTCAAAAATAAATAATAAAAAATATAAAAACGATAACGTGTAAGTTCTCCACTCTCATATATATTTGACTGCTTACAGTCTTTATCTACCTTATCTAGTGGAGCTATAAAACTGTCTTCACTATCTCTGATGGTAGGCAAAGATGGTCAGCGACAGGCGTTGGTTGGCGATAGATGCCGACCATTACCGACAACGATTGTCGCCGACCACAGTCCAGCCGAGCTGTCACCGACTGTCGCTAGTCGTTGTGACCCCATTGACATTTATAGTAAAACTAGCCCCACGCCTAAAGTAGCCCATGCGTTAACCCAGGGTGTCAGCTTCCTGCATATCAAATTTTATCAAAATTGGTCCAGCCGTTTGCGCGTGAAGAAGTAACAAACATAACACACACATACCCTCACATACTTACAAACTTTCACCTTTATAATATTAATGTGATAAAATATACTATAACTTTAATAACTTTAAAATTAAAGTTTCATCAGTCCTTAATTTGCATCGAAGACATTAAAGATGTCTCAAGACAAGTAGTATTTATAAATAAATAAATAAATATATAGGGACAAATTACACTGACTGAGCTAGCCCCAAAGTAAGTTCGAGACTTGTGTTATGGGATACTAACTCAACGATACTATATTTTATAACAAATACATATATAGATAAACATCCAAGACCCAGGACAATTTGAAAAAGGCCATTTTCCAACTTGCCCTGGCTGGGGATCGAACCCAGGACCTCCGAATTGGCGGTCTAGCGTGTTGACCATTACGCCACGGAGTATAAAAACGGTTGTAGTAAATATGTCATACAATAAATTATCAACAAAGATTCATAAGTTAGTGCTGCAAGTTTAGACAGCAATGGACTTTCACAATCTCGCATACAACATCAAACATTTACATACGCACATGCGTCTTATATAAACATGCAAAGTACGGGTTCATATTGAAACGCATAATATTTCGTAGCACAGTTTTTACATTAGGTACATTGTTGGGTATAAAATACGAAGTAATTACACAAATACAAACTTTTTTATAGGATAAATGCCTACCTCAAGAATTTTCGAACTATGCTACCAATTTTATGAGTAAGCTTAACGCTAAAAAGATACAGATTTCTCATATTTTTCTTCCACAATTACTTTTAAGTTCCGATCGCCATAAAAATAGTCTATTTTGAAATTATCTGTACGTTTTTAGTTAATATTTTATATACAAACAAAAAATACCACTGAAAATAAATATTTTTTTGAAAACAGCAAAATAATTGGTTAATATATGAAGTAGTAATTAACATTTCAAATATAAGAGTAGGGACATCTCATTATCTCTTTCGTACGCGCGAGACCTAATAGGGTGACGTCAAAAAACTGTAGGTACGTGCATTCTTTTTCTGTTATTTGACAGTTCCCCTTCCAAGTTTTAAAAGCATATAACTTATTTATTTTTGGGCAGGTTAAAAACACCATTTTGTTTTCGGTCTTGGACTACGTTACTTTTTGATATAAACAGTAAAAATAATTGAGTAAAATACCGTATTACAAGTTAGTTTTATGGTTATCGAAATTATGTGTAACGATATGTTTTCTCAGCACACACCCTATTTTATCACCTAACTAGTTAAACCACTGTTATTAATATTCAATGGATTCACTACATGTACGTTACTCGTATGGATTATCATACCACATATTTGTCACAGGAATTTATGGAATATTCAGTTAAACTGAAATCAGTTACCCACCTTGTTCTGTTGTCGCGTGATCAGCATATACTTATATGATAATTTCGCAAGTGGTGGCTTTGTTTCGAATGTCAAGTTATTACGTCTTTAGAGATTAATAGAGCAAGTGGTTGTAGAATGCCATGGTTAGAAAATTTGGATGCCTAAATAGAAATATTAAGAATTAAAATTAACAATTGTAGGTTTAACACCCATTCCCTCGACTAATCCAGAGATTAAACTTGCAATGCAAGATATAAAGCTATCGCCTAACCTAGTATGGATGGCCACATAATGATAAGGGCCGGCGAACACCTGGCAAAAAAAAAGGTTGACTTGAAAGTAGACGGGTATAGAGGAAGAGGAAGCCCGTGAAAGACGTGGGAAAAATGCGTGAGATCGGATATGGGGGAACGGGGGGATCTGTACAGAAATGGCATAGGATAGAAGGTTATGGAGGGAGTTGACAAACAGAAGCAACCCCAAATAGGAATAAGCGGCCAAGTGCGAGTCGGACTCGCCCATGAAGGGTTCCGTAGTAGCAAATAACATAATATAAAAGTCTTGCAGTATGTTTTTTTTTAATTTTTATATTTGAGTTGATTGAATGAAAGGTAAATTACTGTTTATGATTTATGACGTATTAAAAAAAAAACTACTTACTAGATATCGTTCAAACCAATTTTCGCTGGTAGTTTTTATGGTTATGAACATCATATATTTTTTTTAGTTTTATAATTCCCTTATTTTAGAAGTTACGGGGGGGACACACACTTTTTTCCACTTTGGAAGTGTCTCCCGCGCAAAGTATTCGGTTTAGAAAAAAATGATATTAGAAACCTGAATATCATTTTTGAAGACCTATCCATAGATACCCCACACGTATGGGTTTGATGAAAACATAAATTTTTGAGTTTCAGTTCTAAGTATGGGGAACCCCCAAGATTTTTTGTTTTTCTTTTATTTTTGTGTCAAAACCTTAATGCGGTTCACATAATACATCTTCTTACCAAGTTTCAACAGTATAGGTCTTATAGTTTCGGAAAAAAGTGGCTGTGACATACGGACGGACAGACAGACATGACGAATCTATAAGGGTCCCGTTTTTGCCATTTGGCTACGGAACCCTAAAAAGGAGAAGTAGAAGAAGATGAAGCAAGATATAAAACTAAATACGTACTTAGGTACCGACTTATTTTTATTAAATTAGCGGTTTGTTCTTATAACAGGAAACGCTTTAGGTAACTTTATGTGGTCACCATGTATGCTATAATTTTAACTATTTATTATTATATTGAAGCATGTAGACGATATTTACAATATGAATCAATTTTCAGATTTGAAATCATTTCACTCATTTATGGATAACATAACGGTAAGAAGATTAAGATTTTTATTCCGATTGAATGAATTGATACCGTACTGAGTGGATTCAATTTGATATAATTCGAAAATTCTGTATGCGTGTTGATTCAAATCAGTATACAGGATTAGTGAGCATGAGTGATCACGCATGTGTCTCTAATTGTGTGTTGAGTGATTGGATAGAATACTGATTTGATTGATATAGCCATGACAAATGCGAACGTTATCTAATTACATACTATCACGTCTTTATCCCTCAAGGGGCAGTCAGAGCATTTGGGGTTTTGCGGCTCTAAGCGGAGAGTGCCCAAGTGCTAAGGCCACTTTTAGCGAGATGCTGGGCGAGAAGGTGGAAAAAGTAATCAAATATGATGGGTGATGGGTAGCTAGACGCATCGCCTACTATTATTCGCATTTTCGCCTAGTCCCTCGATCGGCTGCTACGATCTGCGCGGGAGAAGAAGCAAGTGATACATTCTAATTTGTTTCTTTTCTACCAGACCAGCATGGAAGAGATCGTTTTCTAATTATAAAACTAAATTGTGAATAAAACTAAGAGCTTGGTCAATTTGTATGTAAAACATTTTGAGCAAAATTGTTTCATTTTTAACCGACTAGCTGTGAATATTGTTATGTAAAACATTTTGAGCAAAATTGTTTTATTTTTAACCGACTAGCTGTGAAGATTGTAATGTAAAACATTTTGAGCAAAATTGTTTTATTTTTAACCGACTAGCTGTGAATATTGTAATTTAAAACATTTTGAGCAAAATTGTTTTTTTTTAACCGACTTCTAAAAAAGGAGGAGGTTATTAATTCGTCCCAATCTTTTTTATTTTTATTATGTTCATCGATTATTCGAAGACGTCTGGACCGATTTGAAAAATTCTTTTTTGAAAGGGTATAATACTTGTGAGGTGGTCCCATAGAAATTTATTTAAAACTAGCTGAAGCCCGCGACTTCGTTCGCGTGCACTTTATCTCTCTGAAAAATGCTCATTAGGCTGAACAACTTTTACTAAGGCGACATTTTTATATCTCTTATAGTTTAGCTGGACCATAATGGTTCTGCATCAGGCGTTTCATTTTCCAAAATCATTTATACCCTATATGTTGCCCAGGCTTAATAGCTATATAACAAAAAAAGTTGCATTCGAATCCGTCCAGTATTTTCGGAGATTAGCGTGTACAAACAGACAAACAGACAAACAGACAGACATTTCTTTTTAAATTCTTACTCTATTACTATGTCTCCATCGCCCCCAATATTTTTTTTGGAAATATATTTAATGTACAGACACACTTTTTACTGTTTTATTATATGTATAGATATAGATAAGTTGTGTAGCTTGGGGTGAAGTCGGTTTTTACTTTTGAAAAATTATGACCAAGGTCGAAAGAACTGTATAGCAGCGGCCACTGACCAAGAGGCTTCTGAAAGCTGATGATGACGATGATGATTAATTTGATAAAATAATTTTTGAAACGAAGTTGCTTTTCCGACGGTTCGGACTTGGCGGATAGGAAATAGGGGGGAGAAAATAATCTTTTCTCTTGCAATAAAAAAAAAATAGATTCAATATTCTTTGAACAGAGTGATTGGTCTTAAATGGAAAAAAATTAGAGAGACCTTTGCCCAGCAGTGGGACAGTAAAGGTTAATTTAAAAAAAACTTTGAACAAACTTTGGTGCTACGTAGAAGATTTATTGTGGCAGTTTTTAGGGTTCCGTAGTAAACAAGGAACCCTTATAGTTTCGCCATGTCTGTCTGTCTGTCTGTCTGTCCGTCCGCAGTCCTACTCAGACACTATAACTACTAGAAAGCTGTAATTTAGCATCGATCTGTATATCAATCATGGCAAAAAAGTCGTAAAATAAAATATGGAATTTTTTTTTTAGGGTAGCTGCCATACAAGTAAATAGAATTTCAATATTTTTTTTTCTCTACAAACACATTGTGTGTGGTATAGTTGAATAGGTCTTTCAAAATTATTGTGAGCTTGGGAACACCATTTTTCGATTTAGGGATCCGTATCTGAAATATTAAGGTTTAAAGTGATTTTTTTGTTACATTCACGTGTCCCCCCCATCTATCTGCTAAACGGTTATATATATGGACACGTGAAAAAAATCACAGGTGTAGTATATATAATGTAGTTTAAAGTGAAACTATCAGAGCACGTAGGGTTAACAAATCAAAAAGTTATAGATGATCAACTTATAAAATGTCGAGTACAAAAGGAAAATTTCAAACAAATTCAATAGATATTTAGACGTTTTAGACGTTTTTAGTGGCTTGAACTCAAAGTTGGCATTTACAACTACGGAACCCTAGTACACTGCGCGTGGCCCGACACGCATTTGGCCAATTATTGACTATAAGATTGATAAGTATGAAAAGACTAAAAGATAGTAATTACAGAAAGTATTTTCTCTTACATTTTTAAAAATCCCATTTTTAATATTAATTTTATTTATTACTGAGACTATTAGACAATTACTGAGGCTATGAGACTATTAGAATTAAATCTTCTAAAAAAATTATACAAATAATGGTGAAATATATATTTTATCGAAGAATCCTTAAAACTAAAACATCAATCTCGGTGTTACTACCTACTTTTTGACCTACTTAGCTCCATTTAGAGTTTAATTTAAAAGGTCTTTGAACTGATTCTTAAGCCAACAACTCATATTAATATCCTAGTGTAAAATAAATAAGGTAACAGATGGATCATTTATGTACGTGTGGCGTCCATTTCTCATCAAACATCTTTCAGATAAAATATCATGTGTTCATTATAAATCTAAATCATTTCAGAAGTTTCTGGAATGGACTATTGTTATATATATTTTATATTAAAAAAAAAAACGAATGAAGTAGAGGGATAAATACGAGCAAGTACATTGTGCATGACAGGTCACGTTAATTTTGTGATTATTATATGGATTTTGATGGTAAATCAAATCAAGACTAATATGTAAGTCTTTCTTGCGTCAAAATCTGAAGCTAAAATTACAAAATTACATTTTGTGAATTATTAGAAAAAAAATATCTGGAATTAGCAACTTTCGTAAAGTCTTATGTTTTTATAATATTGTCTGTGTAATAAAATATTTGTACTTCAATTAGTCTTTTGTGTGGTACACACAATAAAATAACCCATTTCTACCCATTCCTCTCGCGGGCTTGTTGGAAGAAATTTCTTTAGAAATAAGTAGCAACTATGTTATATGTTTATTTTATAAATGTTTTCTTTTTTAAATTTTCAAGTGTACATAAACCAATAAAATAAAATAAAAGGAAGCTTCTGTAACTCATTTTAATTTGTGATTTCGGTATTGTTAACAATGCGTAGGCTGTATGGAAAGTGTAATGCCTGTATTTTGTACTGGAAACTTTTGTTTATTCAGTTAAGTGGGTTTTTGGGAGAGTGCGTTAGCCTTTGTTGTTATAATTCTTGCTATTGTTTGGGTTAAGCGCTGAGCATTATGTAGACGGAAGATCATGTTTAGGCCTCCTAAGAACAATTGGAGATCCTTTAGGAAAGATAAGTGGTATAGGGTCGTATTCTGAAGGTTAGATGCTCGTATATTTTGTTTTTGTTATTGTTTGTATTTTATTCCATAAACATACATAATTTTAAATATAATAATTATTTATCTTAAGTAAAAAGTTAGTAAAGTTTTCTAAAGTATACAATCTTCATCTTCATCATCATTATCAACTCAGCCCTTCTTCCGTTCACTGCTGAGCATAAGTCTCTGCGTCTACGCCATCAATCTCGGTCCCGCGCTGCTTTTCTCAAGGTGCGAACTTTAACCATATTTATGTGATCACATAATAAATTATTCTGGTGCGGACCACACCCGGTACCGCTTTACTAGCGAATTGCTACTAATGCGCTCTCTCACCGGGCTACCGAGCTCTTCTAAATTTAAATTCAAACTTCATTTAAAGAAAAATAACAATCGCCCAAATGTCAATCGTGCATGCGCCCTATCGCCCTATTGCCTTATTACTAGGAGTAGACCATATCAAATCACTATGCGGCATGACCATTATATCGTTCCAATTCGCGTCATGGCTTTTTTTTATTAAGAGAACGCGTTGTAGTCATTTTGCATCACGCTTACAACGCGTCGTGAGAAAAAAGTGAGCCATACGACACGATTTTGCGTCGTGTTTGATTTAAATTAGCCAAATGCGTTGTCACCTATTAAGAAAAAATGAGTGTCGTGAAATACTCGGTTGGGACGAAGTTACAAAAATTGAAGCCCCCTAAAGAAACCCCAAAAAATTCCAGCCCTTAAAAATCCTTGACGGAAAAATCTTACACTTTTTTCGCCTATCTCCCATTTTCCAAGTCCTTCTTTAGTCTTCTTTCTCCGGCTTTAAAAGGGAACTTTGTTCCAAGATAATAAAAATACTCTTTATTGTACCACAAAAAAAAAACAATTACCATTAATTGTAGAACAAAAAATACCATATCACAGTTCAATAATTGTATAAAGTAGCGGTCGATTCATCACGAATAACGCACTTGAATCATAATACAATGAAATTAACCGCAGTAATGAAATTGTGTTCGACAAAAGCTCTCCGTAATTAAAAGACTTTCACATTCGAATTTCAGTCTTTTGTTCTTTAAATTTAAAGCTGAAATTGCGGTACTGTTTTATCTTTAATAGAATCCTGAATTACCTACACTGACATGATTAAATTAGATAATTTTCTGTTTTTTAGATTGATTGTTCAAATACGCCGAAAGTGACGACACACAGCAATCGAAGTTTACAATTTTCTGTCAACTGTAAATGTCTCCTGTTTAAATTACCATCTTTCTGTTGGTTGTTGTCAAGCTGCTGTTTGGGTAGAAGACAGTGAAATATAGCTTTAAGTGTAAATTAAAAAACTAAAAAAAACTGTATTGTAATTGTAACTTAACCCATCTGGCTGGTTAGGGACCAATACTGAACTGAGTTTCTTTCGGCGTAATTTTTAGAGCAGCGGTTGTTCCGAAACGCTAGTAATTTTGCTTTTTGCACTAAAATAATATTTAAAAAACATTACCTACAATAATAGATACATTCAACTTTGACTTTACCGAAATAAGTTTGTATAGGTTCATAATTAAAAATTGCAACTCAGCAAAAGTTTTTCAATCAAGATAACATGATTTCACGAAGAGTCGACTGCACACTAGTGCTCACTCTGTACCTTGTTTGTTAGTAATCCAATCCTAAGCAACTGTACGTATAAAGCGGTGCAACGAAGTTTTAATTCAATAACGATTTCGAGTTAAATGCAGATATTGTCATAGTGGGGAAGTTCAAGATCTCGCTGTATATATGCGTTCTCTTTAGCATTGAGCACTAATTGTTTTGAGCTGAGTTGCTAAAATTTTGTGACTTTTGGGTTCTTTTATTGACAGAGCAAGCAAAGTTTCTGTTTCGAGATTGGCCAAAAATGCATTAGTCCGGCTCTCCGTCAGTTTGTCAGTCCGGCTGTTCTCGCCTACAGGTTGCATTTCTCAACAAACTCTCGCGAAATTTTGTGAAACGGTTCAAAAGTTATACAGATTTTTTGGCGATTAAATTTTTCGAAATTTTTCAAAATGTCGGAAATATGGAGGAGCTAAATTCTTTTAAAATATTATATTTCAGCCATCTCGAAAAATGTTACAAATCTTTTTTGCTTATTAAGACGCAACTTTTTTGTCTGACCAACTGTTATTAACCGCTATCCGATAAGCTTTAACGGATAGGGGTGACTTGCGAGATCTAAAGCTCACAGAGCTACAACTATGTAGAATTTGGACATATAAAAGAAATCCAGTTTAGACGATCATTATTACGGCGAGCATTAGAAGCAGCGACAAGTCACACGACAAATTCGCTGTCGAAGTCCTTAGACGCATGTGTTTTACTTCAAATCCCTCTCGTAGTGATTTTTTTTAAAACATAATATATAATTAAATAAGTATATTTCAATTTCAAATATTTTAGGGTCTGCCCTAAGAAACAATGAACTTGCATGAATGTGTAATGATTATATACTTAATACTTTTTCTTGCAACCCACATTTAGACTAGCAGTACAACCCAAAGGTTGACTGGAAGATAAAGCTTTTAGCGTCAAGTTCACCTATTGTTCTGTACTTTGTATTTCATGAGCAAATAAAAAAAAATATAATGTAGTATTTGTTCAGAACTCCCCGTTATGCAAAATTTGTCTACCTAAAGTCGGTTCTCAGTGGCAAACGCTTGACTTCTACTTTAATCGAAACGCACCCTGAGCCCCTAATACAGCCAAGTCGAAGATTAACGTATATATCCAGTAAGACGACGACACAATCCCCAAGCTACATCGTTGAGGTCTCGTCTCTCAGATGGAGGATAAGCAGTTTAGCATTGATTTTGTGTGATTGATGCTTTAGTCGGGACGATAATTCTATTTGATACCGTCAGTCAAATGAATGAAAGTAGAGAATTAAGTCTATACGCAATACCACAGACATAGATGTAAGTCTGTGCGCAATACGATCTTTATAAGTTTTATCGACCTTCATAGCGTAGTGGTCACCATATTAGTCCGTCACCCAGAAGTTTCGGGTTCGATCCCTATTCGTAACAAGTTGGAAATTGGCCTTTTTCAAATTGTCCTGGGTCTTGGATGTTTATCTATATATGCATTTGTTATAAAATATAGTATCGTTAAGTTAGTATCTCTTAACACAAGTCTCGAACTTACTTTGGGGATAGCTGAATCTGTGTAATTTGCCCCTATATATTTATCTATTAAGTCACACGTGAAGTATTTCAACTAAGAATAGTAAGTAGTAATTGTATGTATCGAATCGTAACAGGAAATCTGCAGATTGCCTAGTTAATATGCATATTAACGAAATATCAGCCTAGATTGTGATTGGTCAACTGATGCGCTAGTAAGTTCCGATCAGCTCAGCTACAAATGCACCAATATATGTACGATCAAGTTGAGGATTAACGTAGGAATAGTACTCCAGTAAGACGACACAATCCCCAAGCTACACCAGATAGGCCTCAGTCTCTCAGACGTAGGTTTAAGCAGTTTAGCATTGATTACGTGTGATTGATGCTCAAGTCGAGACGATAATTCCATTTGATTCGCTGTCCGAGCAATACAAATGCCGAGAGTAAGAAATTGAATCCTTTTCATATTTTGTTTGCCTAATTGTTACGTCAATCTCAGACATACAAAGGAAAACAGACCAAACTTAACATACGAAGAACGCGTGGCAATTTTTCACTTGTAAGTTTTTTAATTGCCTAAATAATATATTTATAAACAGTTATTGCGGGTATTATACATACTTATTACTCTTTCACATTCATAAGTATATGCAGCCAGTATAATGGGCACCTTTGAGCCGGATACAGTTTGGAGTGGCATTTTTGACTAGTGGCATATTTATTGACACATTTTGTAAAAAATATATGTTTGTTTTATAAGTATAGTCTTTATTAAATTTGTTCCAAAAATATAGTACGGTCTATACTTATGCATATAGAGCATTTAATTTTTTTTTTAAATAGCCGGCTCTTCATATATTCTATATCTTAACTTATAATCCTTAGTTGTGATGCTTTCGAAATTGGGTTTTCATTTTCGAAGGTAGAGGGACTAAGTACCTATTGCAATTAGTTTGTGAAAAGTGTATTTATAAAACCCACCTAAATTTGACTACCAGGTAGGCGAGTTTTCTAGGCTAACCCTGCCGTACACGGCACGATTTAGGAACCTTTGTGCCTCAGCGATTGTTATTTCGTCACGCTGTTTTTCTGGACTCTCAATATTTCGTACGTGTACAGTACTAACTGTTCCGAATAGCGCCTAGTGTGATCGATTGTGACATAATTTGCGGTGACCGTTAGATCGGTATCGGTGATTGAATATGCATTACTTTTGCAAATCTTTCAGGGAGGCCTATGTCCAGCAGTGGACTCACTGTGGCCGATATGCAAAATTTTACAGTGATAAAGATGTAATAATTTTCCCCCATGGGAAACAGGCGTGAAAATATGTATGTATGTATGGATAAAAATGTAAGTCAAATTATTTTAATAATAAATGTCTCACTTCATTTTGTCTCTCATTCTATTACAAAGTCGCGTTTGCTTATTCTTTTGTTGATTAAAAGTCAAAGGTCCCGAAAACTTTTACAATGAATGTTAGTACTATTTTTTTTTTTTTTTGGGAACAAACTACTTTTAATTGTACTCACCAAACTTCTCCATAAACTCAGTTAATTATTTGTTATTAGTATCTCTCTCGTATTTAGATGTAGAATTGGCTTAAATAGTAACTGACCTGACTGTATTAAATCTGTTCGTATAAAAAATTAAAATCTGAAAGGACGAGAAAATATTTGCTTAACATTTCCCTACATTATGTTGTACGTTAACAATACACAATTTCTACCCATTATCGCGTCTAACGGGCGTGAAAATTCAGATAAACTATCTGCCACTTTGCTACACAAATTGACTAGTTTTTATCATTATTTGTCTAGTATTATGAAAGCGTATTTATGGTTTTAAATATCAGTTTTGCTATGTAGTTTCACGGTACAGTTTGTTATTTGGCTGCATAGTTTTCCATCAATTGATATTCACGAACAGTTTAGCATTTCTGTTACAGTGAAAAATATTTTTAATTTATGTAAGTATGCTAATACAACACAATCAATACATAGGTAAAATTAAAAAAAAAAACAAAACTTTAAATTTATCTGTCTGAAATCAAATATATCCGATTTGATATATGATTTCAGAGTAAACAATATTTGTCATACTTATACCAAAAATTAATGTTTTTTTTTCTTGTTTTCAGGTAAGATCACTATATACTACTTCGTGACTAGTCTACAAAGTATTAATGGTAATTAAAATTATGTTGTTATTTCAAATTATATGTTTTATTTTTCAAACATAAATAAAGTAAATGTAGTCTCTTATAAAGGTCAACATCCTCGAACATG
The DNA here is from genome assembly GCA_963555685.1 of Acrobasis consociella. Classification (NCBI taxonomy): domain Eukaryota; kingdom Metazoa; phylum Arthropoda; class Insecta; order Lepidoptera; family Pyralidae; genus Acrobasis; species Acrobasis consociella. The sequence goes on from OY743118.1 coordinate 7,199,734, forward strand.
AAATTACCTGAAACATTAATAAATATAATTAAAATCTAGCACATAGTACTCTGTGATATAATGTAAAGCAGAAAAATTACAATTTATGAATAAAATATTGTGCTCGGTAAGAAAAATAAAGCACCAAATTCACAATCCAATTAAGACGGAAACAATTTCAGAATTAGATTTCGTGCAATTGAATTCAGTCGTAGAGCAAATCTTAGAACAATAACTGAGTTATTAATCAATTTATGAATCTGGCGGAGGTTTTTAATGTAGGAGATATTGCCTTCGGTGCTTGGGAACTCACGGACGTAGATATTGTTTGCTTAAAGGAAGGGCTAATCGAGAGCTTTTTCAAAATAATGAAAACCAATCCTTAATCGTATTTTCTGCCACTGTCTATGATCTATATCTACCCATTCTCAAATATTGATTCTAGGATCTACCCCGTTAATGCTTAATCTGCAAACCAGTACTCTCAAATTTAAAGATAAAAACATTTACATTTATTTGCATAAAATACTGTTTAGTATTATAAAACTCTGTGATATTCCTTATATTTAACACACACTTTAGAGTACCGATTTATTACATTTTTTTATTTATTTAAATCATACCTAATTACTAAGATGACGCAGCTAAAGATCTCAGTTTGTTAGTTGTCTAGTTTTAAAACGCATATCAACCAAATGTTCGTCACGGGGTGAGGTTACCTCAGACACCCCTTTCTTATTTACGCCACGCGGCAACTGGTTCAATCGTTTTGGGAAGTTTCCAAGCTCTTCGATAATTACAATGGCCGGGGATTGTGGCCAATTGTTATTGGAAGCGGAATGAGCAGAATTGGTACAGCATTTGTGTGCTCGTTAAATATTTTAATGGCCTCATTTTCCATATACTAGTACCCAGTAGGCTTGGTAATAATTGTGACGCAAATGTATGTTTTCATTTATTTTATAAAAGAAATATTTTATATAGAAATTATGATAAATATAGGACTGTTTCATAAATAAAATAAGGGAAATTTATTATAATTTCGTCGAATTGAAATTTTTTATTTACAGACCGTAACACAACCTTAACGTTTTAACGGTAAAAGAAAATATACATACATGTAATTTAAAAATACAAATGTTGATTTTATGCTAAAGGAGATTGTATCTAACATTAACACCCAAGTTACAACATATTGTAATCATTCGAAAATTTCACCTTCGACCTTCAAAACTTTACACGGGCTTGGTAATAATTTTGACGCAAATGTATGCTTTTATTCATAAGTTTATAAAAGAAATTATAACAAAGATAGGGCCGTTTCATAAATGAATATAAGAGAAATCTACCAAAATTTCGTCGAAATAAATTTTTTTATTTACGGACCGTAAAAGAACCTTAACGTTTTATAAGGGCAAAAGGAAATATACATACAAGCTTTTTTACAAGCTTTTATTTAACTTGCAATGTATCTTATATGTATGTATGTACGAATGTTTGTTTGGGTCAAATCTTGAAAATCAATTTTCAACCAGTTATCCTCATCCGACTAACACAAGTACATAAAATTTCAACATAAACAAATTGAAATTTTGTATACTTGTGTAAGTCGGATAGCAATACAATATTATGAATTCAATGAAATGTTCTGATACTTGAGCCGGGAGATATTTGACGGAACTTAATTATAAAACAACAACCTTATTAAGTAGGACTCGTTTGATTTGACTTGACGAGCAGTTTATGGTAGACGGTGTCTAGGGTGTGATCAGGGAGACGGAAGGTGGCTGATGGAACTCAGTATCAAATTGACGCAACTTAATTGAGTTTGGGCTTATTTCATTTGTCTTAGTAAGTATTGTGGCCTTACAATAAAAGCTTGTACAATAAATATAATTTTATCATAAAACTTATTAAAAATACAAATGTTGTTTTTATGCTAAAGGAGGTTGTATCTAATATTAACACCCAAGTTATGGTACTACATACTATAAATCATTCGAAAATTTCACCTTCGACCTTTAAAACTTTACACGCTTTTGGGAGACAACCTACCTAACTTATTAATAATTTACGATATTTTAATTGGTCTCGGTAAAGTTGGTCGCGATCGAATTTCCGAGCAATTCACCAACTTTGGCTAAATTAATTTATACTGTATAATTCTGGTCGTATTCGAAAATAGGGATGTACATGCCTTCGATTGTAATTTCGGAAATACAGTCGGCACTTCCGAATAATTTGTAGAACGGAAAATGTTTCCGACAAAAATTTGCTATACTACGGCAATTCCCAGAATTTATTCAAACCTTTAATTAATAAATTAAGCTATAGCTTAAGTGATAACCTCGCCTTTGTATGTTTATTCATAAGTTGTACTTATATTTGGTACAATAAAGAAGTTCCATCTTATCTAACGAGCATGGCTAAGACATTTAAAATACAAAATCATTGATACTTGTTGCCGTTGCTAATTGACAATGGTCAACCAAGTCCAACCTGTCACTATTTCTAATTTCCGGAACTTGGTGAATTTTGGCTCTTGTCCTAATCATCGAAAATAAGCATATGATACAAAGGTAGTTAGGTATGTATCCTTTATGGAAGTTGACGTATTAGTAACATTCTACTGTAAATTCTAAACTGCGATACAAAATTCCGACTCTTCCGCTTCGGAACCAAAGCTCCGCTCCGTAACATCCCTACTCGAGATAATATCAGATACAGTTTCGCTAGAAACGTTTTAGCTAACTCCGCTTGATGTTCCGTAATTTAGTTTTCTTTTTAGTTAGTGAGGGACGTTGTTATCTTAATTTAATTTAAGAGCAATTTTTAAAGTATTTCACGTCTCTCTATTCAAGGATGTAAACAGGCATACAATACATACATACCACGTTTGTTTTCCACATACCAGGACAGCGGTACGCAGAGACTATTGATACGAGCCTGACAGATGTCTTTTATTTTTTCTGCTGCACTCATAACGCTCTTCATGTATCTATTTTGATTACGGGTACTTCAATAGAAAAAGTCATTGTTCTATATGTATTAGTATGAAAACGACCGAGCTGCTTTATTCTTACTAAAATACTAACTCAACGATACTATGTATTTTATAATGAGTCATATATAGATAATCATCCAAGACCTAGGACAAAAAGGCCATTTTCCAACTTGTCGAGACCGGGGATCGAACCCGGAACCTCTGTGTGGCGGAATCTCAATTTGAGCAAAACATTTTGGCAAAGGATGTACGGGTTAAATAATTTCAACGGTATTGCGCTTTGTAAAATATTCAGACGGTTAGATCATATAGATAAACATCTAAGATCTAGGACAGAGACCATTTTCTAACTTGCCCTGGCCGGGTATCGAACCCGAAACCTCTGGGTAGCGGTCTAGCATAGTGACCACTACGGCACGGAGGTCGTCCAATCTTTGTTATTACCTATCACCAGCTCTTATCTACAGTTACAGTGTTAAGCGCAAACAGATGTATACGGGAATCTCAATTTGAGCAAAACATTTTGGCAAAGGATGTACGGGTTAAATAATTTCAACGGTATTGCGCCTTGTAAAATATTCAGACGGCGTGATCCTTGTGTACGAATGGGAAATGTTGCGAGAGACTTAGAAAGCAATTTTGCGTCCGTCTCGTGACTTGGTTGAATGAAATTGGCAAAGGGCAGGATGACCTGGCCTTCGAATTTTAGGCTTTGTATCTACTTACGAGTGTGAGAGAAAAGCGACGGAAATAAAAAAAAAATAGAGCGAAGTAGTAATTTTGCGTCCGTCTCGTGACTTGGTTGAATGAAATTGGCAAAAGGCAGGATGACCTGGCCTTCGAATTTTAGGTTTTGTATCTACTTACGAAGGTTAGAGAAAAGCGACGGTAGTAAAAAAAGAAACATGCCGTAGTTCCACAAGCGTAATTCCTACTGCAGAAAATATCACGCAATATTTTATATGTGATATTATTTGGCTTTACACACGAGTCTGTTTGTGCTAAAAGGCGACAGAATATTAGTTTTATTTAGAATAGATAAGTAATGCACAACTCATTTTCTGCAGCAGAAATTAAGGCCTGGACCTTACTCCCGTTTTTTTATATGTCAGCAGTAAAATTACTATGCCATTAAGGAAAATTAACAGATTAACGGGAAGAAGACATCTGCACTACACCACTATCTTGATATTCATGACGTATAAAAATTAATTTTTATACCTTATTTGTATATTAATTAATATGGGCAATGAAGAAAAAATATCCTTCCGTTTGGTAAATAATCCAAATTTATCAAAAGCCGTGACTTTCAAAGATTCCGTTTAGTTTTAGTCATTGCCTGGCCATTTCACCTTTCGCCAGTGGCACCTGTCAGCAGTGGACATGCACCCTAACAGCCGTGATGACACGTCGAGCTGACCCCGGAGCGAATAGTTGTCGGGACTCGGGATACGCACAGTTATTGCTCTGACCCAAATAGATACACCTGCCGTATGTTTGGCACACAATATTTATAGTACAGATAATACATACATACATACATACTATCACGTCTTTATCCCTAATGGGGCAGATAGAACATTTTGGGTCTTGCGGTTCTATGCAGAGCCCAGGGCCGCAAGACCCAAAAGCCACTTTTAGCGTCATGGTGGGCGAGAAGATGGAAAAGCAATCAATACAGTGATGGGTTGCTAGCCGCATCGCCTGTTAACATGATTTGCATTTTTGCCCATTCCCTCGATCGGCTTTTACGATCTGCTTGGGAAGAGAAGCAGCTGGTACATTCTAAGTTTTTTTTATTTCTCCCAGACCAGCATGGGAGTACAGATAATAAATAAATAATTATACGGACTAATCACACAGATTGAGCTAGCCTGAAAGAAAGTTCGAGATTTGCGTTATGGGTTACTAACTCAACGATACTATATTTTATTACAAATACGTATAAAGATAAACATCCAAGACCCAGGTCAATCTGTATAGGATCATTTTCCTTTTGACCTGACTGAAGATCGAACCCGGGACCTCCGGTGTGACAGCGTGGCATGATGACTACTATAATAGATAAAATAATTCAAATCCTGAAAAATATATCTTTTGTACGCTCATTCTCATCAAGACTGGTCAGATATTGAGCTAGAATAATCATCTTGTGGCAAAAGTTACTCACCATCATCCTCATCATCGTATCAGCTACAGAAAGCCCACTGCTGGATATGAATACAGGTAGTCATCAGGTATTTTTCTCCACTGCAGGAGCACGACCCTCTATGTACTACCAGAGGCCATACATGACCAGAGCAGCCAGAGGGCTTACCCTACACTCTCCTCGCTGGCCAGACGGGTTGGAGAGGTCTCATTGATGTTTATAAGCTTTGTTCAGCTTGTATTTCCTAAGTCGCCTTCTACGAAATCCACTGGGAAGACTTGGAGTAGCTCTATTCTACGCCGACGGAAACCACACGGCAACAGTAGTCGGTTAAAAATAGACAATTACCCGAGATGCATTTCTGCGTCCTCGACATTTTGTACGTATGTGCTGTTTACGAGTGTGCCAATCTATGACTGATATATCTTGTAAGGTTGTGTAGCGCTGGATTTATTGGTGGTACGAGTAATAAAACTGACAGTAAATGCGTTGTGTGCGATTCGTTACACATTATGGCCACGACCTTAAGGAATGAGGAATAAGACTGTGGGAAAATGGCAATGAAAGTAATTTGGACCTGGAGAAATTCCTCAAGTTAAGGTTTCGAGATGAATTTTATGCGTTACTAACCGAAGCCCGCAACGTCGTTCGCGTGGACCTTATGATTCTAGAAAATCATCAGGCTGAACAACTTTTTCTAAGGCGTCATTTTTATTTCCTTACAGTTTAGCTATACTATGATGGTTCTGCATCAGGTGTTCCATTTTCCAAAAGCAATTATACCCCATGTTGCCAAGGCTTAACAGCTATATAACGAAATAAGTTTAATTTTAATCCGTTCAGTATTTTCAAAGATTAGCGTGTACAAACAGACAGACATTTTAAAAAAAATCTATGCCAGGCTGCTACTCCATAGATTCCAGGTTCGATCTTCGGCCGGGTCAAGATGGAAAATGATCTGTTTCAGATTGACCTGGATCTTGAATGTTTATCTATAAAACATGTTCGTAATAAATCAAATCACGGGCTATCACTATAGTATAATTCAATTAATACAATGGCGAAAATACCAAAAACCTAAAAAAAATTACGACACCCGAAAATGCTCGTGCGTCTGCACACTTTTGTAATAAAGTGTCCAACTTTTTTTGTTTTTTGAATGTCGAGTAAGTAACCCATAACACAAGTCTTTGACTTTTTTGTTTTTTGACTGTTGAGTTAGTAACCCATAACACAAGCCTTTGACTTACTTCTCTAACTCACTCAATATGTGTGATTTGTCCGTATATATTTAATTATTTATTTATTCAATTAAAAATCGAGTTCTGTTTATTTGCATATACTAGCAATGCACCACATTAGGCGTAGCGTATACTGCACTTGTGCAACATAAATTATATCATCATACACACACGCACTAGGCACAATTTAAAGTTAGTTACAAATGCGACACTACAATTTAGTAAGTATGTGCCTCTAGTTTTCATTTCACACGTCACGTCATTATTTCATTTCAGCTGCAGCGAGTTCACTGAAGGATAGACGCCTTGCTGAGTATTCCTAAAATATGTGGTCTGCGTATGGTGATAACCAGCAATTTTTTTTCGATAATAATTGTGTTTATGGATCATGAATTAATATCTTGGACTGAACTTGCTTCAAAAATGTTGATAGTGTTTTTAGAGTACTCCTGTATAACTACTGCCGGGAATTTTTTAACAATTTTGCAGATAGAGGTTCAACAAAAATTTTCACTATAAAACTAAATATTTCAGAAATTGATCCCTAAATCAAAAAATTGTTGTGCTCACAACTTTTTTGAAAAATCTAGTCAATGAAATCCGATATGAAGGGTTAGGTAAAAATATGACTCCTATTTTACATGTATGGGAGCAACCCTAAAAAAATATTTTCAAGTATTTTTTTACCACTTTTTTGACATGAAGAATATACAACATATACATACCTATGCCAAATTACAGCTATCTAGTACTTATAGTCTCTGACTAGAACCGCGAAAAGATAGGCAGACAGACAAACCTTACGTCATGATAACATAGGTACTACTAATGTTTAACCTAATTACGATACCTCTAAATATAAATACAAAATTGACACTAGTTCTTCTTCTGTTGCCAACTACTTTTGCCTTCATGTACTAGTCCCATTTCAGATCTGGTTCCGTTCCGGGTATGATTTAGATCGCTGCAAAACATTGCAATCAATAATTAATGTACGTATTCAATCATCATTATTAATAGCGCTCATTATCCTATTTAAATCAGCCAATGCTGTGTACGAAATGTGTACCCTGATTAGGAACAACAACATTGTTTTTATATCCTACTTCCTAACAACTTATATATATATTTATAAAGTGAGTTTGTTTGTTTGTTTGCTACCTTACTTTGCTACCTACTTAACCGATTTGGATGAAATTTGGTAAGTATGGATATAGTTTGAGACTCGGGGAAGGACATAGGGTACTCTTAATGCCGGAATACCCACGGGGAGCGAAGCCCGCGGCTACTGCTAGTCGGCTATAAAAGCTACCTAGTTTCTTGATTTATGGCTACAATTATACATAATGATTATATCGTTATTGCAAACAAACTGTTTCGATAATGCAAATAGAGCTTGTCTTAATTATTGGCAAACATACTCGTACTAATGAATAGCAGACTTAGCATGATGAGAAATAGGAAAAAACTGGATTGCAGAACCTCATTTTACATAACTTATTTTCGAGTCACAAATCCAATTCTGCGCTTGATATACTTATAGGATAGTACAATGTACATACATACATACTATCACGTCTTTATCCATAATGGAGCATACAAAGCATTTTGTATCTTGAGAGAGAGCCCAGGGCCGCAAGACTAAAAGCGACTTTTGACGTGATGGTGAGCGAGAAGATGAAAAAGCAATCAATATAGTGATGGGTTGCCAGCGGCATCGCGATAAAATGATGCGCATTTTACGCAAATAATTTTTGGATGAAAGTAAGCATTCACGCAGCCCTCGTGAATAACATTAGCATGCAGCAAACTTCATGTCTGTGATATAATGGTGAAGCAGAATACTGCTGTTGCCCAGGCTGGTCGCTGGTACGGCCACTGTCTCTTTATGTCTATCATCATCTTCATCATCAGGTCTTTTTAATCTCCACTGCAGGAGCACATCTCCCTCTGTACTACCTGAGCCATACTTGGCTATATAAGGCAAAGGACTTTGGCCTACACTCTCCTCGCCGGCCAGACGGGTTGGAGAGTTTTCATTGATGTTTAGAAGCTTCGTTTAGCTTGTATTTCTTAAGTCGCCTTTTACGACATCCACGGGAGGATTTGGAGTGGCTGTATTTAACTCTGCCGGAAAAAACACGGCAAATTCAGCCTTTCATTTGGGGTCGGTTTCCATCACATTCTTTGGCAACCTCTTCGATTTTGGGTCATCGTAACATTTACTTGGGTTTCTTTTTAATGACGCATATAAAGGCTTAAAATAATTTTAAAGTATTAATTTAAAATAAACGAAAAAAATTGTTTGTTTGTCAAAAGTACACAAAAACTCGTATAACTGTTTATAGCCAAGTTTGTAGGAGTTGCCCTGGCTTACTTGGACCAGTGTTCATGCTCTGTACGTATGGGTCAAATCTTGTGCAAACTAGCAAATTGCAAAGGAAACTAATAACTGGCCATGCCCTCTTTGTTGATGGGTCCCAAAAGACGCTTAAGAAGTTATGACTTGACATTATATAATAAGTATATATATCAATACTACTAATTTACTTACAACCAAGGACATTTTAGACCTAGACTCTGGACTCCGAAGTTATGATGATGGAATACTTATCATATAAATAAACAAATGTTAACTGAATCCTATCCTACTAATATTGTAAATGTGAAAGTGAGTTTGTATATTTGTTTATTTGTTTCCACTTTACGCTTCTGCTTTACGCACTGAACCTATTTTGATGAAATTTGATATTGATATAGTTTAATACCTAGTGAAGGACATAGGATAGTTTGTATACTAAAATTCCCACGGGGAGAGAAGCCCACGGGTGCAGCTAGTAAAACATATTTCCAATTCGTGGCTTATTTCACGTAAATTAGTATAATAATACTAAAATAACCTAACATATTTAGAACGACACACCACAAATTGCGACGCGGTGCCATAATCGCCGTTTACGAATATTACGTGGGTTTCATTGTCATATTAATTCTCTCCGTAATTAATTCGGGTAATATTTTTACGGTGTCATGAGCACGCCGTGTGTTTTCACCGTGAAAGTTGAACGACAATGTTTTGTATAGGCTTCGAATAATTATATTTTATAGGTTAGCTGGTAAAATAATTGAACTACTCGTAGGTACATATTTAAGAGTTTTGCTTGCAAACGACAGACTAGACCGCGCCGCACTTTTTAGTCTGCGTATGATTCCATAGGTTCTATTTTCATTTCACAGACTATCACAGACTAAAAAGTGCGCCACGGATAGTCTGTCGTCTGCGTTGGGCCTTCACGTATCTGTAATACATACATACAACATAAAATCACGCCTGTTTCCCACAGTGGTAGGACCTCCACTTGCTACGATCCTGACAAACCTCTTTGGCTTCATAGATCTACTCTCATCAAACTATATAGTGTAAATGTAAAGAGATCAACACACTGCACAGCACCCAGCTGCGTAGTGCGGGGCCGCCATACAAAAACGACGCGGTGTCAGCGTGCTGTCCTATACGTGTTTTCTATACAAATTGCATACAGAACCAGGCCCCGCAACACGTCGCGGGGCTCGGTGCAGTGTGTTGATCGCCTAAAGTAGACACATACAGCGTGAACTCAGCCTATCGATATGAATATTTTTTCTAATGAAACAAATTGGTATTTCGGAAAATCCCTTCATCATTCTCTTAATTAAAATATTTATATATAAACCGCCTGGCTAAATTACATTGAAACATACGTTTAAATGTTGTTTATTTTAATAAGCTGCTTTTTGACTAATTCTTTTTAGGTTTTAAATAAAAAAGTCATAATTTAGCGCCAAAAATCCGGAGATTTATCTTTATTTATAATTTTGATTAACCCAGTGTTACTTTCACTATTAAGATGAATTCAACGACTCACTCTCAAGAAATCCATCAAGCTGTTTTGGCTAAAAAGCATGCCAAAAAGATATACTTACTTGTGAGTACATACATTTAATATTTGATACTACTCGAAAAACTTAACCCTCATTCTGGCGGAATCGGGTGAAAAGGGTTTCACCTAAATTCTTATTCATTATCCGTTTAAACACCGCAGTTAAGACATCGGTTCCAAGAAAACCAGCAATCAAGGAGATAGGTTAAGTAGTTAATGATAGCTAATTACATACTTTATCTAACCACTCGCCTCATTTACTTTAGAAGTACTTATAACAATTTGTAAGTATGTAAGAAATAGCTCGCGTAATATGGGTGCTAGTTTGTTCTGCAAGAAATATGGTTTTGTTGCTTTTTGCTGGTTTCACAGCTTTGCGGGAGATTCGTACGGGTCGCCCGTACCTTTTGGAGTGGAGGCACACGTGAGGCGCTGGAATATCATCGTTTTACAGCGACTTTTATCGTTCCGTACGGGACGACACCAGCTCAATCGTACTGAAATCTCGTTTCACAGCACGGCGGGCGCGCAGACAGACAGACATGAGCGTCAAACTAATAAATAAATGTAGGGACAAATTACACATATTGAGCTAGCCCCAAAGTAAGTTCGAGACTTGTGTTATGGGTTACTAACTCAACGATACTATATTTTATAACAAATACGAATATAGATAAACATCCAAGACTCAGGACAATTTGAAAAAGGCTATTTCCAACTTACCCTGACCGGGGATCGAACCCAGAACCTCTGGGTGGCGGACTAGCATCGTGACCAACAACGCCGCGGAGGTCGTCAAATAACACAATAATAATAACACCCCTTTTTTGTCTAGAATTAAAATTCACAATAAGCTAGTTTCTTTGGTCAAAAATAAATTGTTTGGTACTGTTAAAAGAATAAAATGTCAGCAAATGTCACTTTTCATTGATCATATCCATTTTCAACGTGATTAAGATTTAATAATGCGGAAAAACTGATATTAAGAGCGCTATTTGACTCTAAGAAACTATGACGTCATTCGTTTTTATTTCATACAAATCCCATAGAAAATGTTTGTTTTGACGTTTAGAAAAAAGTGTCTGATTTGATTTGTTGGAAACTTCTTTATTGCTGGCTCTATATCAATATGTGTGTTTTGTCTCTAGGTATAGCTATAGGAAGGTTCACGCAGCTATAGCAACTATGTCACCATCAAATGTGTCATCTCAGTTCACATCGTCGCTATCATTATGCACATGCAAACTTTACCTTTCGGAAATCATCAAGAGGCGGCAAAAATTCGAAAGTAATTACTGTGACAATAGATAATTAGTTGATTCACGCGACTGCGCTCCCACGCTTCGATATTGTTGCCTGTTAGGTAACGTTTTAGGCTTACGAACGCATGCGTAACGATGGTACGTTGAGATTGTATACATTTTGCCGTTATAGAGGAAATATATAAGACAACCTCCGTGGTCCGGTGATATTGCAGGCTTGAATCACCTGATGATCCGAAAAGAAAGACGATTCTCTTTTCTTTCCTTTGAGAGATCCTTTCTCCTTGTAATATAATTTTATTTTAGGATATTACTAGCTATCATGACCACTGATTTTGTTTGTTTGTACTTTATCGTGCTAAAAAACTAAAAAAGGACAAAATATTCGAAAGCCGGGTTCGATCCCCGGTCAGGACAAGTTGGAAAATAGCCTTTTTCAAATTGTCCCGGGTCTTGGATGTTTATCTATATATGTATTTGTCATAAAATATAGTATCGTTGAGTTAGTATCCCATAACGCAAGTCTCGAACTTACTTTGGGGCTAGCTCAATCAGTGTAATTTGTCCCTATATATTTATTTATTTATTCGAAAGAGCAAATAGCGAACTTATCCCTTATAGAGATCCTATACAGTCAACCTGCGATAGATTGAGAGGAAATATACTCAATTTATTTTAATGATCATTATTTTTGTAATTTTAATTATGTATTTTTATTGTTACAGGTAATAAGGAAATTAACAGTGGTGATATTCTTATAAGTTCCTGAAAACAAAACACAAATGGTAATTTAAATGTTGGAAATTTTATTTTATTACGTTTTTAGTTTATCACATAAGAGAAATAATGGCAAATTAAGAAAAATCAGCGTAACCTGTAACTCCATATTGTGTGGTACTGCCGGGGGCTTTTTCCATTCTCAATCTAAGCTCAATCATTACGGCTATGTTATCAAGCTTTGACCGAGCGAGTGAAGCGAGCAAAGCGTCTCAGTTTCAAGATTGGCCACAAACATTTAAAAAAATGACGAAAATATGGGATTTGAAAACTTAAAAAAAAAAAAAATTTTAACCATTTCAAAAAAAAATCAAAAATGTCATAAAACTTTTTGTTACCCTTATTAAGACGCAACTTTTCTGTCTGAACAACTTTTTGATCCGATAAACTTTAACGGACACGCGAAATCTACAGCTCACACAGGCACTAGTTGTTTAAATGTATGCATATCTCTGCACAAAACAGCAAGATTTTCATATCATCCTGACCAGCTTTACCAATACTGCCTTAAACCTAACAGTACGTAAACAGAGGAAAATTTATGCACATTGCAAGTGCCCGTAAACTGCGGCGAATCACTTAGAATGCAGCCTTCAAGGAACAAAGAATTCTGAACATTTCCCACTACACGCGTCTTGCAAAACTTTAGACAAGGAACATCCGTATTTCAGATAATATTCGAGGTGGAAAAGTAAAATTTCTATCCACGTCGCTAATCTTCAACAAGCTCTATACCACAAGATGATTTTCCCAAAAGACTATTTCTGTCTCATTATAAAACGTGGATTAATCTCATATACATACATACATACTATCACGTCTTTATCCCTAATGGGGCAGAGAGAGCATTTTGGGTCTTGCGGTTCTATGCAGAGCCCAGGGCCGCAAGACCCAAAAGCCACTTTTAGCGTCATGGTGGGCGAAAAGATGAAAAAGCAATCAATACAGTGATGGGTTGCTAGCCGCATCGCCTGTTAACATGATTTGCATTTTTGCCCATTCACTCGATCGGCTTTTACGATCTGCGTGGAAAGAGAAGCAGCTGGTACATTCTAAGTTTTTTTTATTTCTCCCAGACCAGCATGGGAGATAATCTCATATGACTTTCTTTAAACCAATATTCACCTTGGTATTTGAAGATGCCAGTGATATAACAGAAGTTGACATATTGCGAGAGGTCATCGTGTTTTGAGCAGATAAAGTACCAAAGTTAGTCTATGTTTATGTCTTAAAAAACATACCTACTCAAACTATTTTGAGGGTAGATTTAGTCCTTAAGACTTAACAACTTACCCTAGGTACATAAAATAAAAAGATATATTTTCATAGAAACTCGAATCTGGTTTCAGAACTATTATAGAATTTCGATGTAGTTTCCTCGGGGAAAGTTGTTCGGTATCATGGACTGAATATTTTGTTAGACACTAACTATACAATGTCCTTTTTAATTAAGTACAAATATTTTAAGGGGTGGTTCAGTCCATCATTTTGAACAACTTTTCCCAATGAATGTATATTGAAATACAAAAAAATTTTTGTAGGTTTTCATACAAATCAAAGTAGTCACGTGATATCATTACTATCGAAAATGAAATTTTTTCTTTTGTATTTCTATATACATTTATTGAGAATAGTTGTTCGAAATGATGGACTGAATCACACCTTAACATATTTGTACTTAATTAAAAAGGACATTGTATAGCTCGAGGTTTTAAAAATAGTAAGATAATACTTTTCCAATGCCCGGGCCCGCAAGGCATTCAATATGTCACAGTAACTATTTTTTTTATTTAAATTTATTAAAATATACATGTAAATAGCGGATTTAAGGCCAGGGGCCTTTTCTACTAGTCATTAGGATATTATGTGGTATTTATAAAGAAACGCACAAAATGAATAAATACAGGGCATAATTATCTTAAACACTAGGAAATGCGCAAAAGGCGGCCTTATTGCTAAGCAATTTCTCCCAGCAAGGTGCCTGAAAGAAATTGCTACTTTTGCTTTGCACCCCGCACTACCTAATTTTCCTATGGTCAATATAATAAACATACTTATGTACAATTATTATAATAAACATACATATACATCTTACTTAAATACATAATACTTACACCGAACAAAAAAAAAACGACGGGTTGCACTCTGGGAGTGCCGGCAGAAGTGAAAACTTGAATATTAACGTTGTGCATTTTTGATATTTTGGAATGGTTAGGGAATATTTTGCACAAATTGCTTTAATTATCAGTATAAAATATTTCAAATCTTTTCTGAACCACAGTCTGTCACAAATGTCACAAGCATGACCAAATTCATTTTCAACAAAATCATTTTCAAATACACAGCAGTATGGCCACTACACAGACGGTCGAGCCATCAGCTGTCACCATCCATGGATGCGCGTAGCACGCTGTAACATAAACACACACGAACATTCGCGAAAGCGCCCTGCGCCGTCTTACGAATTTTCGATCAGGTCACGTGTCCTGACGCGAGTTTAACATTTTTTACCCATTCCAAAAAAAGTGCACAACGCCGCTAAAGAAGTTTTCACTTCAAAAAAATATTAACAGTACTACTATATAAACTAAATGGAAACAGAAAAGGATATTCATTTACCTTTCATAAGGATAGAAAAAAGATTTTACTTGGGATTTTAAGTTGGCTAAAGAAAGAAAGAAGTAAAGAAAGAGAAATTGTTTATTTGGATAAATACATATACACAACTTCGCTTGCCTGTACGTGGTCGCCATTCGAGAACCTTTTTGCCCCATCGGCCATCGGTTCGTCGCGCTATGTGTCCTTCGTCGCCCTTCGGTTACGGATACTTTTTACCTCTCCTTTTATTAGAACGTCTGCAATTTGGTCGTAGAATGTTCGCAGAGGCCGATCTTTTACTACAGGGGAAACAGGAAAATTTCAAAATATTACAAAATCTAAGAACATAAACTGCAAAAATCTTCGTCCAAGTAGTTCAGTAAGTTGTGCGAAAGACGCAGATTGCATTCGCCGTGCAGGTGCATGCACTTTGTATGCACTCCGCGCTGAGACACGTTTTCATATCGGCAATCATATCACGTTCTTACATGTGTATTACGGGGTTCCAGGTATTGACTTATATCTGTTCCATTTCGGAGCTGATTGATTCTACGATCGGATTTTGAGTTGGCAGTTTTGCCAACTTGCGTTTATCCCCCCAATAGTTTCTTTGGCGTTGGGTATCTATAACGTTATTATTTCTATTATCTTTAACATTTAGTGATCTGTATTTACTAGTGTAATGAATTTATCTCAAATTTTGAAAAATAATCAAAATATGATTTTCAAACTTGCGTTTATCCCCCCAATTGGCAGTTTTGCCAACTTGCGTTTATCCCCCCAATAGTTTCTTTGGCGTTGGGTATCTATAACGTTATTATTTCTATTATCTTTAACATTTAGTGATCTGTATTTACTAGTGTAATGAATTTATCTCAAATTTTGAAAAATAATCAAAATATGATTTTCAAAATCGATGAAGGCTCACAGAGATGGCAGCACCAACGACTAGCAAAAAGTGACAAAGGAAATGTTGAATATGCTTTAAAATATTTATTGCGTTTCATTTAAGTCATATTTAATTATTTAAAGTACTTCTTTATTTAATAGTTATATAAGATTTTAATGTTTTAATTGTTACCTACAGCGCCATCTAGTGACGAAGAAGAGAAGTAGTTATGTTTATAAGGTCAGGGTAGGCATGCTCATATTATACGAGTCGGAAAGACCGACCAATGCAAAGTTAGTAACGATACGGTCGGGTCACTGTTCTTACCTAACACACTACATGAAGACGATCGTCGAAATCGATCGAAACCTGCGGGTTACCCAAAAGCGGTACGCAAGACGGACATTACCATGGTACAATAAAATAAGGTATTCTCTTCCCGTGACAGCTGATGACGTAGGTGGAACTTGACTACGTCATCAGTTTGATATGTTGCCACTGTGTGAAATTGAATTACCTGAGCGTAATGCATTTTTGAACTTTATAAACCAATTTCGAATTAATAATCCATTATATCAATTTATAAAATATTGAATTGATAAATCACGCGAGAATCGCGAGATACTAAATAGCTAAGTTACTTAATATTTTTTTAAATATTCATGAACTAATTAAGAAAGTCCTTAAATTTACCGAAAAGAACAATCAGTGGCAACACTTTGTGACGTAGTCAAGTTCCATCTCGGGAAGAGAATACCTGTTTTATTATACCATGGACATTACTACGTATCCACGATTCAGTGTCAAGTAACATTGAACATTAAACTATTATGATAAAGTCTTATTTGTTTTGACATAGATATAGAATGTCACGATCAGACAACTATCGTAATATGGAGTAACCCCTGGCTGGCTTTATGTTACATGAGTGCATCGTATTTAATAATAAAAAAAAAAGTATTATTTTATATTTAATAAGATTTCTTATACGTACCTAAATCGAGTAACAGAAAAGATTGCACAACTGCGTTTAAATACAGGTTATTTAATTACAATTTATTTTACCATGCTTATCAGCTGTAAAATTGATTTACTTATCAATAAATAATTTTTAACTATGTTTTTACGTTGAAATTTAATTAAAAATGTACAGTTTATACACATTAGTGTAGTTAGGCGCAATTTATAGTTTTCATTAGTAACTTGAATTTTCTTTATTTTATTCGTAATTATTTTTATTGGACCTTTTTTTAAAATTAACATTTCATGTCGCACTGCTAGGCAAAGGCCTCCTTTTTTTACTTCCAATACTCTCTGTCCCAGTCTCACTAGATGTTTTTCTCTAAAATTATTGAATTATGTGTGGCACATAATTTGTTGCTTTTTTTTCAAATATTAATTGTATACTTTGTTGTTTAAAAGGGTTTGACCCTTTGATGGAAACAAATTACAAGTACATTTTATTTGCCAATCCTATTACCCAAAGGTGGCCTGTTAGAAATTGCCTTGGAGATAAGGTCTTTTGTTCTTAGGAAAAACAAGCTAAACGAAGCTTATAAACATCAAAAAGACCTCTCCAACTCATGTGGCCAGCAGAGTGTAGGCCACAGCCCAAGGCCAAGCATGGCTCTGATAGTACAGAGGGTCGTGCTCCTGCAGTGGAGACTATAAGACCTGATAATGATGATATATAAAATGCAATAAATATTTTTAAAGCATATTTAATACTTTATTTGTCACTTTTTTGTCTTTTTAGGGTTCCGTAGCCAAATGGCAAAAACGGAACCCTTATAGATTCGTCATGTCTGTCTGTCTGTCTGTCCGTCCGTATGTCACAGCCACTTTTTTCCGAAACTATAAGACCTATACTGTTGAAACTTGGTAAGTAGATGTATTGTGTGAACCGCATAAAGATTAAAATAGAAAGAAAACAGTAAATTTTGGGGGTTCCCCATACTTAGAACTAAAACTCAAAAATTTATTTTTCATCAAACCCATACGTGTGGGGTATCTATGGATAGGTTTTTAAAAAATGATATTGAGGTTTCTAATAGCATTTTTTTCTAAACCGAATACTTTGCGCGAGAGACACTTCCAAAGTGGAAAAAAGTGTGCCCCCCGTAACTTCTAAAATAAGAGAATGGTAAAACTAAAAAAAATATATGATGTTCATTACCATGAAAACTACCAGCGAAAATTGGTTTGAACGAGATCTAGTAAGAAGTTTTTTTTTTATATGTCATAAACTGCAATTTACCTTTCATTCAATCAACTCAAATATAAAAATTAAAAAGACATACTACAAGACTTTTATATTATGTTATTTGCTATTACGGAATCCTTCATAGGCGAGTCCGACTCGCACTTGGCCGCTTAATTTCATCTCTGTGAGCCACCCCGCAACTCCTGTCTCCTGTCCTGTACTATCTAGTTTATATATTTAAATGAATTTTTATGTTCAATACTTTCTACACACCACGGTTCAATATTTCCTCACATTTATTGAGAAAATACATGCCTCATACATGTCTCAGCGGGAATAGGATGCCGGACTCATAATTATTTGAGAATTACTCCTCTGGTAATACCCTACCTCCAGCCTTCTACAGTAATGTAGAAATATTTACTTTTGCTTACTTACATTGTACATAAGACTGTCGCGATAAAACCAACATTACAACCTGCCATCACCATTACATAAGCCAACTTTCAACTCGCATCAGCCTTGACTGCAAGCAATTACAGACTTAAAATTAATGAGAGATGACCACACGACGAGTCCATAGATGTATGCCCTCCTTGACCCACTTTATTTCTTGACAATAACACGAAATACTGCGCGTGGCATTTCCATTGACTGTTTTACGAGCCTTTTAACAGTTCTATGGTATTACGCGTCTGTGGATTTGAGTTTATATTTAAATTTTGTCGTTTGAATATGAATATGAATTTGAAAATCATGAAGATTAATAAAATTGGTAATGTGCAAAATGATGTCTCTTAAAGTAATCGATGTGAACGATTAACGTATAAATTATTTTAAAGTGGGTTAATAGTTTGAAGTAACAGCCTATTGTATCTTCTTTAGATTCCGGGTTTTATTCACCCCGGTCCTTTGAGAGGATTTGCGTGGGGACACGTTACAGATCCAACACGTAGAGGCCCTTTGAAGAAGTTGATGTTATGTGGCGCTATTGTTACTTTTAGCCCCCGACAAAAAATAGGGGTGTTATAAGTTTGTCTGTCTGTTTGTCTGTGGCATCGTAGTGCTCGAACGGATGGACCGATTTCAATGCGGTTGTTTTTACGTGAAAGTCGGAGCACTTTGCAATAAAATAGATGGTGCTATAGATATTAAGTCGTATCGGTAGTTCCGCTACTCATCACTACATGGCGTATTTAAAAGTCACAGTTTTTTTTTTTTTAAATTTGCTTAGCAGATAAATAAATAAATATAATTATATTCTGTATAATTGTGCAACTATAGTTGGAGTTCAACAACACAACACATAGGTACAAATATTAATACAACTAATATTTGTTTGTGTTATGTGGTGCGTGTGTGTTATTATAGGTACTATTAGTTAGTTAAATATCAATTTATATATACTCCAACCCCCTCTCCCTTACCCACGCAATCGCATAAACACACACTCTCACACATTCACAGTATACCCTCACATACACACACAAAACCAGTTGAACATTTTTGTTTCTTCAATTGTATTTATTACTATTAGTAGAAACTAAATTTAACGATAAGTCCAAAGTTTTTTTAATTAGGTCTAAGAATTATATAGTCAAAAAGTTTTAGTTTTAAATATTCAGATTGGGAAGGAACTTACTTAGTTTAGGAGACGATGACTGATTTTATCAACGTTAAACTGTTTCTTGGTCAATAAAGTTAATATTATTTTATTATTAATATTCAGTCTTTCTTTTTACTATGGTACTAATAAGTATTAATGTTTACCATGGTACTAATGAGTATTAATGTTTACTTTGGTACTAATGAGTATTAATGTCATCTGACAGAGGAAACAAATAATAAAAAAGTACTTAAATACAAAAATAACCCTAGCCATTTTCTACACAGTCACTGCCACGTCTAATACCTAATGGGACAGACAGAGCATTTTGGCTTTTGCAGCTCTGAGCATATAGAACCCAGGATTTTGTCTTCAAATATTTAAACCATACATCTGTCTCACATCGCCATTCAAATCGATACTTATCGGAATATTCCCCACATTATACACGAGTAACGCTACCCAAGCAGTATATTTGTCGTGTGCCCATTCACGTATATGTAATGGTACAAAATGCTCCTTTGTCGTCCTAGAACCCTTTTGATAAAGAAACTTGCAGATATAGCATTACACATAGATTGTATATATACACCGTAAATATAATTGACTTCTGTGTGTTTTATGAATTGTTCGTTTTCAACCTTCTTCCAAAAAGGAGGTTATCCATTCGTCGCAATGTTTGATTGTTTGACTGTTTTTTTATGTATCATCATTTCATCTGCATAACGTGCACTGCTGGACATAAGCCTCTCCCAAGGATTTCAAATGACTGATCTAGAGCGGCTTTCATCCAGCGCCTCCTTACACCTTGGTCAGGTCGTCAGACCACCTTGTGGGTGGGTTCACCGTTTTATTGAAGACGCCTGGATCTATTAGGAAAATACTTTTCTTGTTTGAAAGGGTATACTTACAAAGTGGTCCCATGGAAATTCTATCAAATTCAGTAGCACATTGTGCAGGTGAAGTCGGTTTTTAGTTTAGACAAATTATTTGTATGCATTTCGGTGCCTGTATAAATCAGACACCATTGAAGCCACACATATACTAGAGGACAACAAAAAAAATCGAATTAAATTAGTATGTAAAAGTTTAGACAATTGTTACTGTATCTCACAAAAATGGCTAAACAGATTTAAATAAAATTTGGCATTTATGTTTTTTTAGTTTACAATTTTCATGTACGTAATACGACATCTTGAGAAAATTTTATCATGATCCGAATCCTTTTACGGTGTTGCCAGCACAATGGAAGGTGTTTAGCGTGGATTGCGACCTTTATGTCGAATTGGGTGTTTTCTTGAATGACATGGAAATTAGACATTGTAAGGGAATATTTCGGTTAAGGACGCAGGATGTTTTGATGTTTGATGTGTATTTTTATATTGATGTGCGAATCTACTGGCACAATCCGGCAAAAAAAAAATGTCGTCCGGGCTTAGAAATTTGTCCCTATATTTTTATTTATTTATTGAGTAGAGTGAACTCGACTACAAAGAATTTCTTATTGACGAAATCATTGCTGAAAAAATGTGTCAATTGCCAATTAGCAGTACGCACTTTCTATTGCGGTGCAGAGGGGCAATGCTGCCAGCCTTCTGGGTACCCTACCTCGCGGCGACGCGTTGGAGTCTCTTTTTTATTTATAGTTATTTTTTTATAATTTTTATTTCATTTGAATTTGTAATGTGCTTAAGAAAATAAAACGATTAAAAAATCAGCAGTATATATTTATATACCGCTGGTTTGCAATTGACTGATTTTTTGACAACTTGTAAAAATATGATACTACTCTCGAAATATTATATTTTGTAATATTATTATACATATATAATAAAAGCATGTGCATTCAAATACAGAAAGGGTTTAGACTCATCTGGCAGCTCGAAACAGTACTTTCCTCTGCTGTTATCCTTTTCTATCGTCCAGAACCGTCATTTCAGATGAAGCTGCAAGCTTCAAAGCACTTTTAGCGTGATCCTTGGCGAAAATAAACCTGAGAGGTGTCAAGGAACACCCGGATGGAACAAAGTTCGAGACAGAGACAGACAGAGAGACACGCGCACGCCGCACGGCTTACATTACAACTATAGCAACTGAGTAGGTATAGCAAAAAGTGTCGTTACAACTTTTGGTCTTAATTTTTTCCGTCTAGCCGTTTCGCAACGCCCGATAAGGAACTTCGTTCCAATTGGAAAAAAATCAAAATAATTATGGGTTGCAGAAATTATCTTAATAGCCGCATCGCCTATTAAGTTGATTTCTTCATAATCACTTCATTAAAAAAAAAAAACTAAATAGAGCTCGTATACCTTTTTATAGATAACGACAACAAACAGCGACGTAAAACATTGAGCGTATTTACGGCAGCCGACTAGTTTCGGCAAGTTCAGTAATCATCATCATTGTCGGGTCTTTTTGTCTCCACTGCAGAAGCACGATCCTCTCTGTACTACCAGAGCCATGATTGGCCAGAGCAGACTTGGCTTACACTCTCCTCGCTGGCCAGACGGGTTGTAGAGGTCTCATTTATGTTTATTAGATTTGTTTAGATTGTATTCCTAAGTCTCCTTCTACGACATTTACTTGGATCAGTGGTTGAAGCGTGAAGTGGTAACAAACAAACAAATATACAAACTCACTTTCGCATTTATAATATTAGTAGGACAGCGACGTAAAACATTCAGCGTAGGTATTTACGGCAGCCGACTAGTTTCGGCAAGTTCAGTAATATTGAGTTAGTTTGTCCGACCCCAAACGTGTGTAGTTTTGGAACTCATAAGTGTCGGTGCGATGCGGTTTCTAGTGTATGTGCCGTGATGTTTGCTTATAACACGTAAACAGGAATATGGGAACGTGAAATGTTGTTATTTATTCATTCATTCACACACACACACACCCCCACCCTCACACACACACACATACATGTACGTAAACACCCTCTTATGCATCCACACATTTTCACAAACAGACAACACGACATACACACATGTCAATAGATCCAAAAATGTCTATTTTTAAACTAGGCCTATGTTAGACTTCGCTCCGGACATATGCCACTAGCAAAGTTTGCATTTTTAATGAAAAGAGTGGATTCCCCAAATTGTATTTTGTGTGGCACCCTTGAAGATGTGCAACACTTGCTATTGGAATGTGTAAGAAATGAAAGAGCAAGACAGTCACTGTTGAGCAGTCGGAATTTGAATAAATTTGATATTGGTGTTATCTCTTGTTTATTATCAGAGCCATCCTCGGATCGAGCGATAGCAGTATATAAATTAGCAGCGGCTGCGCAACAGTAACTCCCTTTAATGTAGACAAATAACTGTCATGTTTTTAAAAAAACCAAAGCCTTATAAAAAATAAAGATTAAAAAAAAAAGCTAGGCCTATGTTAATACCAAGTGTTTAGAAGAGCGGGTCCCTCTGACGCAGGCCTTTTCTAAGCTTACTAGGTGGGTCCCAGAAATTTGTATTGTTTAACTACTAGCTTGGTAATAAAGATTTTGTATTTATTTTTTTAATTTTAACTTAATGGAGTTATCATTATCATCGGGTCTTTTTGTCTCCACTGCAGGAGCATGAACCTCTGTACTACCAGAGCTATAATTGGCCAGAGCAGACTTGGCCTACACTCTCCACGCTGGGCTGACGGGTT
The DNA here is from genome assembly GCA_963555685.1 of Acrobasis consociella. Lineage (NCBI taxonomy): Eukaryota > Metazoa > Arthropoda > Insecta > Lepidoptera > Pyralidae > Acrobasis > Acrobasis consociella. Next base: position 7,223,016 of record OY743118.1, read on the forward strand.
GGAGAGGTCTCATTGATGTTTTTAAGCTTTGCTTATCATGAGAGTAGTTAGTACTAACTACTCTTTGGTAAATAGTAGTACTTGGTAGTAAAGACCAACCTTTATTATGAGCTCTATCTTTGTCTTCGACTAGGTCCTCAAACTTCCCCCTAGAAACTCGTATTGAAATATGAAAAGTTGTTTGCCTCCTACACAAGTTGACCTGTCAGCTGATCAAAATTAGTATAGAAGCCAAAAATAATTTTTGTATATTTCGACATATGTTTATTGGAGAAAGTTATTCAATATCACGGACTCAATTCACCCTTAAAATAGTTTCAGTATACTTTGTTTGATTGTTTGTTATAAATACCCAAGACTGAGGATAATTTTAAAATGGCCGTTTTCCAAATTTACCTGCAGACTAGCGTGACGACTGCGCAAACCTAAAATAGCATCTTACATTTAACAAGGCAACGTCATCCACACACTAAATAAAGTTTATCGCGTTCCCTACCCCTTCAGTTCAACAATGAGACAATTCGTCTGAATAACCAGGTCCAATTTATTAGATCCAATCTAATATACATAACGGTATTTGAATCGTGAATACAAACGGACAATGAGACCGATGCTTATTAGATTGGCTCCCGTGGGATACATAATACGAATCGGCATGTTATGCTTAACCTTTGTTAGTTGCTGAAGGTACTCGTAAATATTTGATATATTGAGCGAGACGAGTTAGAATTCTCTCGTTTTATTAAGTATTGCCAGTTCTTTCTACAGTACAGGTTGTACGTAGAATAAAATATACTAGTGGAAGGGATTTATTTTTATTTTTTTATGAGCCTGTAGTGTCCCAATGTTGGGCAAAGGCCTCCCCTCTAGTCTTCCACAAACTTCTATCAGTGGCGATGGTTTGCCAGTTCTTTTCATGGGCCCTTAGTTCGTCTGACCACCGTGTTCGAGGGCGGCCTCTTTTTCGTCGCCAGCCTGCAGGGACCCAATCTGTTGTTATTTTAGCCCATCTATCCGGATGCATTCTGCTCACATGACCAGCCCATTCCCATTTAATTTCGGCTGCTTTCCGCCCCACATCTTTTACGGAAGATTGTGGAAGGGATACTCGTAAAAAATCAATCGACATGCTGTACTAAGAGCACTATATAATGAAATTAAAATAAAGTCTGAAATTAAAAAAAAAACAACTGCATTTCCATATTTCAACGTGCAGCCGCCCGGGCAAATTGTATGGGAATGACGATTTTTTTTTGTTTTTTGACTGTTATTTTATTTATACTATAGTGAGTCATCACCATCAGGTCTTTCGGTCTCCACTAGAGCATAAACCGCTCTGTACTACCAGAGTCATACTGGGCGGCCACAGCAGCCAGATAAATTGGCCTGCACTCTCGTCGCTGGCCAGACGTGTTGGAGAGGTCTCATTGATAGTTATAAGCTTCGTTTAGCTTGTATTTCCTAAGTCGCCTTCTACGACATCCACGGGAGGACTTGGAGTGGCCCTATTCTACTTTGCCGGAAACCATACTATATAACCCGTGGTTAGATTTATTACGGGTTATGGATCACTTTCACGCTGTATAACAGTGTGGGGGGTCCTAAGATATGATAAATATACGTGCGGAGTTTCTTCAGTCCCTGGACTCCACAACTGCTCCGGGCGAAGTCGCCATGACAAATAGCTTTTCAAAGACACTCTCATTGGCTGATACTTAGCCCAAAAAATATGTAACGTTAAAAGTTCTTAGTTGTTCAATAATAGAATGATTTATATGATTACACATATAAATCATTCTGTCTTATATACATATAATCATTCTCTTTTATTATATCACGCTTTGCCAGATCTCATATAGAGCGTAACTTTTATTCCTTCGGCAGGCATATAAAAATAATACAAATACCTAATACTGTGTGTAAAATATTGCGTCGGTAACCCGCGTTAGGATTCTACGCGTCTATATCGATAAGTACCCTATTACCCACTTACCAATCGAGGAGAGAGTACATAAATCATATTTCAGATCTCAGACGTGTAAGGGGTATTTAGGGAGAAAGTGGGGATAACTCAACCGCTGATAGGGTTGCCGCGAGGCGAAAATTTATTTAACTTAAAAAGGATTCACATTTCTTTTTTTATTTTCGTAATTTTGTGAAAATATTGTATAGTGTGCGAATTTTTTAGGTTTAAGTAACCAGCTAGGCAGATAAACCAAAAATGCGGGTCGGGCCGTTTTAAGCCCTCCCACGAATTTGTTAGTAAAAGTAAAGAAATTTGTTAGTCCACTTCATCAGAAAACATGAAATTTCTAAAGTAACACATCGCAAGTATATATAGGAATACAGTGAAGTTCCCTTTTAAACAAACAAGGAACTTTCAAATTTGGTCAATTAGTCTTCGAATTACCGGTGAATACATAAAAAATAGATTGTGACGAACAGAAAACCGTCTCCTCCTTTTTTGGAAGTCGGGTAAAATAAATACTAACACGGAAACTGGTTACTAACAAACAGGTTTTTAACATAAGATAAATAAATAAATCTACACTAATATTATAAAGAGGAAAGATTTGTTTGTTTGATTGTATTGAATAGGCTCCGAAACTACTGGATCGATTTTAAAAATTCTTTCACTGTTGGATAGGTATGTTATCCCTGAGTGACATAGGCTATGTATGTACCACGGGCGAAGCCGGGTTGGACTGCTAGTAATAAATAAATAAATATATAGGGACAAATTACACTGATTAAGCTAGCCCCAAAGTAAGTTCGAGACTTGTGTTATGGGATACTAACTCAACGATACTATATTTTATAACAAATACATATATAGATAAACATCCAAGACCCAGGACAATTTGAAAAAGGCCATTTTCCAACTTGCCCTGAAGATATTTTACTAAATTCATTTTCCACATGCATTTACATAAGATAGCCCTGCCTTCCTTACCCTCGTTCGCTCATCCTCATCTCGCATATGCATTTCCGCTCACGTCATTCTGATCGACACGGGGTTTTTTTTACAAACCCGCGGATCTTCAGGCGGATTATGCTGTATCCGCCGTCACTGTCACGATTGGATACTGAATACGTACTTTCGGAAATTCGTTAATCGCATGAGATTTTTCGATATCTTTCAGTTTGAAGATGTTTTGTCGATAAATATAGAAATGTTAATTATATTTTAAGACATCTTCTTGTGGTAACGGTAGAGTAAACTACTTTTCGGTTGTGTCCTATCCTTTTTCACGGGTTTTAGTATAAAAGAAGATATATATATAACGTGAAATGGACATACCCGTAATAAATCGATTCAGAAAACAAATTCGATATTTTCATACAAATTGCCCGGGCGCGGGCAGCTGCACGTGCGCACTTTACTATAGTGTTCTACTGTTATTCGTATTACGGGACTTACTATCAGTACAAGATATTTCGACGACTCTTCTTCCGGTCCTTATTTTATTAAAAGCGCATTTGATCTAGCAGTAGACCGTGGGTGTACCGTACATCGCAACAAGGAACATACGGTATAAAGTAATTCGTTATAATAATCTGTCGAAGTAACATACATCGCAATGAGAAACATACGAAATTGCGTAATTCGATATAGCATTCTTTCTAGTTCACGTAAATCGTTTTCATATACTTTCTGGATACAGTACATCGATTTTTTAACTTTCGACGTTCAGTAGGACAGTCATATAGGCGAAAGTACAAAGTAAGTATTAGGTTTACTTATCTCTACAATCTTAATTATATAGAGGAGCTCGGTAACCTGCCTACACCTTTTACAAGTAAAGCGATACCAGGCGTGTTCCACACTTGGATGGGTACACCATAATTGCATGCTCCTCCGTGCTTCGCGTGGAAGGAACATATAAGCCGTTGGTCTCGGATGGCATATTTGTACGCCACTCGTCAAGCTATGTCAGATGCCTTATGAAAAATCTGATATGTGTTGGCCACTTATACACACGAAAAACAAACATTGTGTACTACTATTGATTTCAAACGGAATAATGAATTTACTCTATGCCGAATAAACTTAGTCAAGTGACTGTATTTTGAGCGACTACAGTTTATTTACTAATTGGAACTAATCTAAGAGATTGTGTTGTCTTTCTAAATAAAACAAAGGTTAAATTCCAGTTAATAGAAAGATACTTTATATATTTGAGTACTCGACACGAGATAGGATGAATGATGCGTATTAAAAGGACTAGTGAACTGTTACCACTGATAGAGATAAATTATTAGAAGAATAGACTAGAGGCTTTAAACAATGATAGTAAAAAATAGGCTACTTAAAAAAAATTGAATAACCGGCCAATTGCGTGTCGGACTTCCCGCAGTGTAGGGTTCCGTAGTTATGAATGCCAACTTTGAGTTCACGCGACCAAAACGCCAAAAAACGATTTTTCTATTGAATTTGGCTAAAAGTTTCTTTTTCTAAGTACACTTTATTAATTGGTCGCCTGTAGCTTTTTGATTAGTAAACCCTTAGCTCTGATAGTTTTTAACTTCTTTATGCAGGTATCTACACTACATCTTTATTAAAATTGTGCACTATAAAACCAAATATTTCAGAAACGTGTTCATTTGCTCACATTATTTTTTAAATATCTATTTAACGATATCCCTACGAGATAGTCGAGAAAAAAAATGATTACATGAATGGGAGCTACCGTAAAAAAAAATGTTTTTAAGATATTTCAAGACAGTTTACTACGGAACTCTAAAAGTACTTGAATGAAAAATATTTTTTTATTAAAGATAGACAAACACCATCTATATGCACGTAAAAATTACCACCAGAATGTGTACAAAATAATCGTCAAGTTATATTTTAACTAAAATATACTGAACAACGTCCTGTTAGTTATCAGTTTCCGCCGATTTTATCTAAAACAACAAAGTACAGTTCAATCATTTCAAATTGTTATTTTACGAGATAGCAGGATATTTTCAAGTTAAAGCTCTTTGTTGTTTGTTTCTAGCTCTTTGTTATAGCTATTTGAAAATAAAGATACATTTGGGTAGGGACAAGCCTTTAACGCAACTTTGGTCAGACATGAAATGTTAAACTAATAAGTAGGTAGGTATGTCATTTTATACTTACTTGTTAAGCATCCAATAATAAATATAAGATGAGAATGGTGAAACTGAACCATATGTATTAGAAAAAAAGTATGTTAGTATGTAGTTTATATCATTTATTTATTGCATAATATAATTGATTAACAAGTGAATATTAAATTTCTTGTTTAATATTTCATGTCTGACTACTTGGTAAACCCATATAGAGGTTTAATTCAACGACGCACGAATCGCGATTTAACTTCTTTGCAAAAAATGGCTTACGCTCGAAACGCATCCAGACAGAGAATTACTGTATGATTAACAAAGATTCTCGTACTAGGCATAAGCCTGTACCGCGGGCAATCAGTAGGATTTACCAAGATAATCACTTTACTGGTAAGGACAAGCGGCAAGGAAAAATTAAGCTTAAGGTTGACTATAGCCGCGGATCCGAAATTCCGAACTCACAGGTGGGCGTGGCCAAAAAGCACGCTGTCTCACTTTACACTGGCGGGCGAAAGCAGGAAGGTGAAATGCACAACAAATAATAGTAGAGCGCGTAAAAAATACGTATAGCCCTTTGGGGGAAGAAGTTATGTGCAAAAACTTCTGCATTAATCAATGACAAATAAAGTTTATTAAAATCTTGGAAAATTAAGCTGTTTCGATGCTTTTGTTTTGGAGATTTTACACTTCTTTTATTATTTATTTACGCCGAAGATTGCGTAAAAATTAGCAAGAAAAAGGAATATTTGATGACTCATAACTTTTTAAATGCTTTTTATTTTACTACTCTGTATCCATACCAACAAACCATGCTTAAACTTTGGATTTACAATGTCAAACAGTATGTAAAGAAAAAGTATCGACTAGTTTAGTTCCACCTAAAACTACTCAATTGTTAAACATCAAACCTGTAGAAGACCAACAGATCAACACGTACTTTCGACGTCAACACTACTCTCGACAAACGCCAGCCTCTATTATGCTAAACAGAACTGACGTATTGCCCGACATCGCTAGCCATTCGGTTCCCGATTGTATGGCAACTTTACGACCGATGTTGATAGTGCACAAACGATTTTGTGACAGTCGCGTTTTGTTTTATGGTTTTTACGTTTAGTTTTTGCGTTAGTACTTTGTTTTTTTTTGATAGAAGCAGCAGCGAACTATTATTCTATCCGACACGTACTTTAGACGTCAACACAATATTCTCGACAAACGCCAGCCTCTATTATGCTAAACAGAACTGACGTATTGCCTGGCATCGCTAGCCATTCCGTTCCCGATTGTATGGCAACTTTACGACCGATGTTGATAGTGCACATACGACTTTGTGACAGTCGCGTTTTGTTTTATGGTTTTTACGTTTAGTTTTTGCGATAATGTTTTTATGATAGAAGAAGCAGCGAACTATTATTCTATCCAATACGTACTTTTGACGTCAACACAAATTTCTCGACAAACGCCAATAGGTTCCCGCTCACTCTACAACTACTTCGTTTACTGAACTAATAAGGCCAGACAAGATGTGATGAAACATTTTGGAATAAAACATGAGCTTATTGTGATTTGTCACTTTTCTGCTAGGCGGGTTGTAGTTCAGTAAAAATAAACCGTTGCGGTCTAGTCTTCTGTCGGTCTACAGCATGGGTGGATAAGATTCAATCGATCCATAGTTTATCGATTTGATGGTGTGAGTGACGGTCCAACTGACACTGACTGTCGGGATAGACTTCAGTCGGGATTACTTATTTCGATTTCGTCTTCTGTCGGTCTAATGCACGAAAAGTAAATGAACGGAGCGTTTGTCAAGATTTCGTCTGTCGATACTGAGTAGTAAACTCAACTATATCATGCTAAACAAAAGTGACGTATTACTCGGCATCGACGGCCGTTTGGCTCCCGATTGTATGGCAGCTTTACGACCGATGTCGATTGAGCACATACGATTTTGTGACAATCGCGTTTTGTTTTACGGATTTTACGCCTTTAGCGAGATCGAAAATTTTATCACTAAAGTGCTTTTCTTTATAGTAGAAAGAGCAGCAAACTTTTATTCTATGTAAGAGTGACTTCAAAATTATCATCGCGTAAAATGCCGCAGCGTCAACTGTCGGCCAGTGTTTGCTATGATGCAACGTCATACAACATACGGCAACGGGGACTCGCGAGGTCAGAGCCACTAGTGTTTAACATTACTTAAGACAAATTGTCAGACAAAGTTAACTCTAGTTAGTCTTTATCTTCTAAGAAAATTTACAAAAACATGATGTAGTTGTAACACATCTCCGGAACAATTTTCTAAGTATACACACAATAAACAGGGTGTAATAAATTGACTCCATAATACTAAGATATGAACTTTGATGTTTGTTTGCACCCGCGAATTGAGGAAATTAATTTCGATGTGGGCCTACATAAGCCAAGAGGATATTATTATAAGATGCCTTTCACACACTCCCTCGGCGGGTAACAATAAATTAAAATAATATATATTGTCAGATGATCAAAGTCTAAAGTTTTTACTTTGATTGTCTGACAATATATTGTATCTTTGGACTTGAAACATACAATATTGAATAAAAATTACAAAACATAAAGCATTGCAAATTAGCATTTTATCATGTAAGTCATGTAGTACTCGTAAAGTGAAATATTGAACATCTTAAAGACACATCCATCCAGTCCGCTATTAACTCCGACTTTGTTTCTGTTAAGTACTTTGTTTGTGCTGTAAATAAAGGCAACAAGTTAAGTTACCTTAGTTCAATCTTCTCTAAAAACTTTTCTAGGTAGCAATTTTGAAGACAGCAGTTTCTTCCTGACTACTCTTTTCTTCTTTGGATAGGTCCTTTGCCTGGCAGTGAAACACTATATCACTGTAAGCAGACCTGTGTCACTCCCCGTTTAGGTATCGAAATATACTTACCACATTATTACTGTGCGCTCGGTGACCACTCCGGAGTGGTAAATTCAGTGACAAAAATGGTATATCTAGAGTAATAAGAATGAAATTGGCTTGCTTATGCTAGGTATCTAAGCAAAAAGGTGCCGAGTTCTGACGCGAGCTAAATTAAACCACATCGCTAACGACATTGAGTAGATATTTCTTTGGATTCCTTTGCTGAGAAAGACTTCTTTCTGTACGTGAGGAGTTACAGTACTTATACTGTACTGTAAGTCAAATCTAAGTCACATATTTTCATTAAACTGCCTAATTGCCATCTCATGCCCCAGATGAATTTGCGTAATAATTTTCTGCGTGATAGTTTATTATAAAACTGTTTAATTTGTATGTGATATTAAGACGTGTGTATAACTTCCTTTAATCTTGGTAATGGTAGAAAAAGTATGAGTTCTCTCGGTAAAGTTACATAATAAAAACTTTGGAACTCTTAAATTGGTCAAAAACACAAAGTAATTGTATGAAAGATAAATTACCTGAGACTGTTATTAGATCGCTATTTTATTAATAGATATTTAGCACTCTTAATTTTTTTTTTTCAATTTTACAATCAATTAAAAAAAATTCAAAAGTTGTATGTACAAAAAAAACACAATTCTTTTGTACTGCTAAGCACATGTAAGTTATTCTTACTAAAAGTTACAAAACTAAGTTTGTAAAATATACAAATGCAATACAATAATATGCTGATCAGGTGTGACCGATTTTATACTAGCACTTTCATGGTTAGATATTGCCGATTTAGTAAGCCTATGGAGCGATCAAACCGTTTCACATAAAATTTTATACCAAAAGGAAATATTTTGCGAATGCGTAAGCGGGCTCCAAATGCCATTTTCGACGCGTTTGTGTACTATTTGCTAGTAATGTATGAATACTTTAAAAGTATAGTTTTTGCTTCAATATGTTACAGTTTAGTGAAGTTATTTAGTGCAGTAAAATCTCTGATTTCTCGTGAGCGAGTTGAGGGAAATAGTTTTGTAGGAATAGTTTTTCTATGAATGCATTTACTAGAAATTATAGTTTTCTGTGCTAACAACTAGGTATTCTTGACGTTGATATAAGTAACTTAAAGAATTCATAGATTTTTTTATGTTACGCCTGTGAATGTCGCCAAAGAAGTCTTAGGAATATCCGGAGGCAAACTGAATACTGGTAAAGACCCCAACTGGTGGACAGATGACGTAAAGCAAAAGCTAACTGCCAAAAAGGCTACCTTCAAGAAATGGCAAGAAACAAAAACAGAACTGGACCGAAACAATTACGTGTTAGCGAAAAGAAAAAGAGCGTTGCCATAGCTAAAAACGTCAGCCCACGAGACACTGATCACAAGAATAAACAATGCCGAGACTGAAAATGAAATATTCAAAATAGCCAAACAGCGCAACAAAGAAAGCCAAGACTTTAAACGCAATAAATACATTCAAGACTCCTCCGGTAAATTGTTAACATCCGATACTGATATTAACAATAAATGGCTAGAATACTTTCAACACCTCCTAAACGAGGAATTCCCCCAAGAGCAATACACGGAACTTCCGTGCGTGCAGGGTCCTGTAGAAGCAATAACACCATCAGAGGTAAAATCTGCTATAGCTGCTATGAAAAACGCCAAAGCTACATGCCCCGATGAAATTCCAGCAGACCTATGGAAAAAGATGGGAACTAGCGGAATTATATGGCTGACAAACCTGTTTAACCTGATCCTGACAACAGGAAGGATGCCAGACATGTGGCGTAGAAGCAACATGATACCGTTTTATTAGAATAAAGGAAATATAGCTGAGTGTGGGAATTACAGGGCAATCAAACTAACATCACACACCCTGAAAATATGGGAAAGAGTAATCATCCAACGCCTCAATCAACTCACTAATATTTCTTCCAACCAGTGTGGCTTTACTGCTGGAGTAGGTACCACGGACGCGATACACAGCGTCAAAATACTGATGCAAAAATATAAAACGCTGAAAAAAGATCTTCATCTGGTCTTCATAGACTTGGAAAAGGCGTTTGACCGAGTGCCACGCAAGATCATATGGCTAAGAGCTCAGCAAATACCAGAGCAATATATCAGTATTATACAAGACATGTACAAAAACGTGACAACACAAGTGGTGTCACCAGCAGGCACAAGTAAAAGCTTTGAGGTTAAAGTCGGAGTCCACCAAGGCTCAAGTCTGAGCCCCTTGCTTTTTAACATCGTCATAGACTACATCACTAAAGATCTTCACAAACCAGCTGCACGAACACTCTTATATGCAGATGATATAGTTCTTATTGAGGATTCTTTGCTGGAAATTCAGAACAACCTTGATAAGTGGCGAAAAGCGTTGGAAGAAAGGGGCTTAAGAGTTAGCAGACAGAAAACTGTGTACATGCACTGTAATTTTTCTAACAACGACCATAACCAACAAGTGCCTAACATTGAAGGAACTCCTTTAAATAAGGTAGAGGAATATAAATATCTAGGATCCATAGTTAATACCACAGTAAGCACTGAAAAAGATATGGACAGCGGAATAAAAGCAGGCTGGCTGAAATGGCGGTCTCTATCAGGGGTTCTCTGTGATGTAAACATGCCTATAAGAACCAAGGGCAAAGTATACAAACGGGCAGTTAGACCAGCCTTACTCTATGGGTCTGAGTGTTGGGCAGTTAGAAAGAGCGAAGAACAAAGAATGCATGCTGCAGAAATGAAAATGTTGCGTTGGTCTGGTGGAGTTACTAGACTGGATAAGATCAGAAACCAGTACATACGGGAAACATTCAAGGTGGCAGAAATACAGGACAAAATGCGCAAGAGTCGTCTGCGATGGTATGGACACGTAATGCGCCGAAATAGTGACCACATCACTAGGGAAGTTTTGGCCATAGACGAGGGAAGACGTGGAAGAGGACGACCCCCGACTACCTGGATCGGAACCGTCACCGGAGATATGAGGACACTGGGCATTAGTCCAGAGTTAACACAGAACCGCCAAGAATGGCGAAAATGTATCAGGAGGGCCGACCCTGCATAGTAAAGAGGCCAGGAGATAGAATAGAATAGACGCCATAACTTATTTTTCTCGTGTAGAAAACTCAAAATAAAATCAGATTTTTTTTCATCCAGAAGGTTGCCACTTTTACAGCGTTGTCTGAGGCCTCATATAGGTCACGCTAAGTGCAGCTGGTAGGTACGCCATAACTAAAACATGTTGAAATATTTATTTATCAAAACTTTATTGATCCACAAGTAACAATTGTTTGGCGGGCTGAACGCTAAAAGCGTTCTTACCCAGTCAACCATAAGGATTAACAGATTAATGTTACTACTACTACCTGCACATAATATGTCACTTTACCGACCCGGTGTTGTATAACGGCGTCGTACATTCGCCCTATTCAAGCCAGAGCAGGGGGCGCGGGGGGGGGGGGGGGGCGGCGGCCACCGGGCGGGCGGCGAGGGCGGCGGGCGGCGGCGGCGGCGGCGTGAGCACCCTGCAGGGGCGTCCGTACTACGCGACGAGCGGACTGTATGAAGAGGTAGGGCGCAGCGGGCCGGCAGGCTATGCGAAGGATGCAGCTGGCGGCGGTTCACCAAATAAAACCACTTTTTCTTCCTTGTTTTCCTTTATTTTCCTTTCTTCTTGATTTCACAACTGCTGGAGGAGAACTGAATGCCGCCATACAAACCTCGCGGTAATTTATTGAGAAGTTGGACCAATCAGATTCCTTGAATTTTGCACACGACACTAATTCAGGCCATCCTGTTTTTACATATAACTTTGTCTCTTTCATGGTCCAATTTCTAGTTTTCATCATTTTTCAGTATGAAGGCATTTAGTTCCTTACATGAAACTATTTTTCCCTAATGTAATACATTTTTCTCTATTATTTACAGTTTAAATCTTGTGAATACCTTCAGTATTTACAGAGTTATTTACAAAAAAACTACCTGTTGTTCTCGTGAAGGTATTATCTTTTAATTCGCAGACTATATCTCTGTCTCTTTCTAATACTTTAGTATGAAGTATCTTAGGATTAATGGGAAATAAAAGACCCTAACTACACTTACAAATTATCCCTAGCTATAAAAAACAATATTTATTATAATCTCCTTACTTAATAACCATATAATTAGCTTAATTATCTTATCTTAGAGGGAAATAAAAGCCTATCTATTACTTACATACGAATGTCCCTAATCTAAGAAAATAATTTTTATTTGTAATATCAGTACTTATTTATCTTATCTTAGAGGGAAATAAAAAGCCTATCTAACATACAAATGTCCCTAGCTAAGAAATAATCATTATATCTTTATTTATTTATTTACAATTATTTTAGTACGTCGCTGACAATCTCCCCCGCAGTGCGAAGCTCTCCATCTTGAGGTAGCGACGTAGCTGTTGGTACCAGGATGACAACTCGTCGAGTTGACCGTCGTAATACTCCTCCTGGTGTCCTCACGTCCAAGACTCTTACTCGTCCATCTGGTCCCGGGTATATCTTCTGAACTTCTCCCCTTGGCCAAGTGTTTCTTGGTGATGAGGCGTCCATTATTAAGACAATGTCTCCGACTTGAGGGTCTGTAGTTTGTCTGCCATCTATTTTTCTGGGTTTTAGAATGGGTAGGTATTCTTTAATCCATCTCTGCCAGAAGTGATCTGTCAATCGTTGCGCTGTTCTCCAGTTTGCTTTGCCGATAAGGTCTCTGTCTTCAAACTCCCCTGGAGTAGCTGCTCCACAAGATCTTCCGAGTAAAAAGTGGTTTGGTGTTAGACTTTCCTCGTCGTCCGGGTCCATACTTATGTGTGTGAGAGGACGAGAATTTACGATGTGTTCCACTTCTACTAGCAGCGTGTGAAGAACTTCTTCTGGCGGTGACTTTGTTAGCAGTACGGTCATCAGCGCTGTCTTGACTGTCCGTACCATCCTTTCCCAGGCTCCACCCATGCTTGGAGTCCCAGCTGGAATAAATTTCCACTTGATACCTTCTCGAGCAGCTGCTTCTTCCAACTCTCGGTGGGCTCCGACGAAATTCGTTCCATTGTCGCTGTATATGACCTTGGGTGTCCCTCTTCTTGCTGCCATTCTCCGTAGAGCCATAATCATGGAGCTGGTGCTGAGTGAGTTTGACAATTCAAGATGGACTGCTCTTGTAGTTAAACACGTGAACAATGCTCCCCATCGTTTCTCTGTCCTTCGTCCGATGGTGACTTGCATTGGCCCAAAGTAATCGACAGCTGAGCAGGTGAACGGATGCTGATGATGTTGTAGACGTTCTATAGGATGGTCCCCTATAGGTGGGATTTGAGGTACACTTTTATGTACTCTGCACCACTGGCAACGATGAATAAGCCCTCTTGTCGTAGTTCTTAGACCCAGGATCCAATACTTCTGTCTGACCTCATTAATAACGGTTTCCGTGTTTCCGTGGAAAAACTTTTGGTGATAGTATTCAATGATGAGGCGACTGATCTTGTGTTTTCCATCTAATACGACTGGGTTCTGCTCTTGGTCTTCAATATAAATTTTCTTCGTTCTTGTCCTCAGTTTTAGGATGTCATTGTCATCGAGATAGACGTCGATCTTCTTGAGTTTGCTTGAATTTTCTAATGACTTATTGTTCTTCAGGCAATCTATTTCTTTATAAAAGCTTTCTCTTTGACTCATTTTGATTAATTCTTCTTTAGCTCTTTTGAAGTGTTCTTCTTTGAGTAGTTTATACGACTTCCCCGGTTTCACAGGAAGCAATGCAATTTTGGGCTTCTTTCTTGTGGTAGTGTTTCCTGGTTTCCAGTTCTTTTCCTTGACTGTGTGAACTAGTTTCTTCTGTTGACTTTCTTTCAGCAAGTCTATAAATTGGAACACGCGTGCTGTACTTCGGAGTAAGCGTGTCCAGCTGGAGAAGCGTTCCGGGTCCGGCGTATGTTGTGGCATTTTCGAGATTGAGGTGACGATATGAACGTTCTTCTCTTCTCCCGTTTCAATAGTTTTGGTCTCAAAGCGTTTGGTTGGCCATCTTTGTTCTTCTTCGTACAGGAACGTAGGACCTTTGAACCATCTTGCGTTCTTGTCAAATTCGTTTGGTGTTCCGCGAGTAGCGTCGTCTGCTGGATTATCTTTTGTGGGAACCCATCGCCAATCTTGTGGGTTTGTCAGATCTTCTATTTCTGCGAGACGGTGGGCTACAAAAGTTTTGAATTTTCGAGGGTCTGCCTTCAACCATTGAAGTACGGTGCTTGAGTCTGTCCAGAATGTCTTCTTGGTTACTTCTAGATCAAGCTCCTTTTCTATTGTTGATGCTAGTCTGCTTCCCAGTAGTGCTGCTTGGAGTTCTAGCCTTGGAATTGAAACAGGCTTAGTAGGACTCACTTGTGCTTTGCCGGCAACCAGCGCGATGTGGACACAAGGTTGCTCTGTTCTCCAGAAGACTACTGCGGCATACGCTTCTTCGCTTGCATCTGTGAAAGTGTGGAGTTGACCCTTCTTCTGATATGGAGACAAGCATCTGGGTATCTTCAGTTCTTTCAAAATTGTTACTTCTTTGATGTATCTCAACCACGCAGCTTCTTGTTCTGGCAGAATATTCTCGTCCCAGTCAATCTTAGTTCGCCATATATCTTGAATGAGTTTCTTCCCTTGAATGAGTACAGGCGCGGCGAACCCCATTGGATCGAACGTAGACATGACGGCGCTAGCAACTTCTCTCTTGGTGGGCGTTCTTTTCTCGTTTAGGAGCTCGGGTGGTGTATTGCGGAACCCGACGTTGAACGCTAATGCATCATCCATAATTAGCCATCTGAGACCGAGGATTTTCTCTTCTGATGAGAGTTCCTTCACCTCTTCTTGTGGGTGATCTTGCAAGCTTTTCAGCACTTCAGGTTCGTTACTTCCCCATCCTCTTAAGTGAAGACCAGCTTTAGCATGTATGTGTTGCACTTCTTTTGTTATCTTCTTAGCTTCTTCTATAGTGTAGAAGCTCTGTAGATAATCATCCATATAATGATTTTTCTCGATGGCTCTCACTGCAGCTGGGTATTCTTTCTTAAAATCTTCTGCATTCTTATTCATCGCATAGATTGCAGTTGAGGGTGATGATGTGGCTCCAAAAATCACTGATTTCATGCGATATTCTTGAGGTTTCCCGGTTCTTTCGTTTCCTCGCCACAGGAATCGTAGACAATCTCTGTCGGCTTCTCTTATTTGGATGCGTAAAAACATCTCTTTGATGTCTGCAACTACCGCTATGGGCCCTTCTCTGAATCTGATCAGTACTCCAAAGAGAGACTGGAGAAGATCAGGGCCTGGAAGCAGGGCGTCGTTGAGGCTCTTTCCTTCGAATTTTGCGGCAGCATCTAGCACTATTCTTGGTTTCTTTTTGACAGGATGTACTACTGCGAAGTGAGGCAAGTAGAAAGTTTTGCCAGGTGTCGTAGAAGATGGAGCCTTTTCTGCGTAGCCATTTTTCATCCGATTATTCATTTGTTCTTCATAAGCTGTCTTCAGGTCTTGATCTTTGTCTAGTTTCTTTTCTACGTTTACTAGTCGTCGAAAAGCTTGACCGTAGTTATTTGGCAGTGTTTCTTGATCGCTTTTCCATAGTAGTCCTGATTCGAATCTTCCATCTGCCAATCTTTTCGTAGTTTTCTCCAGAATTTCTGTGGCCTTCCTATCAGCATCGTTACTTGGGCGGTTTGGTTTTATTCCGATGGATTCGATATCGAAATATTGTCGTACCAATGCTTCTGTTTCATCGTCTACTAGGCGGCTGTGGTTGACAAACTCGATTGGTTTGTTCGCTCCGGTGTCACATCCATGAAGAACCCAACCCAAACTGGTGAGAGAGGCGACCGGTTCGGATTTCTTTCCTTTCTTGAGTCTTCGTGTGACGATAAGTCCCCAATTGTCTTGTCCAATTAACAGCCGCGGTTCTTCTTTCTTATAAACGAGCTGATCTTTCAGTTTCTGGAGGTGATTGCATTTCTTCAAAACTTCATCATCGACTTCTTGTTTTGATAATTTCAGACTGTCAATCGTTCTGACTCTCATTACTTGTTTGTTTCTGCTGTGAGCCCCTTTGATCTTCAATTCAATCTTTTGAGAATCAGTTTTCTTGAGACCTTTTCCGCCGACAGTTTCTATGGTGATTGGTTCTGTCACTCCTTCTGCCCCAATCTTCTTTGCCACAGAAGTATCTAGAAGTGATATGGTGGAACCTTCGTCTAGTAGTGCCAACACTCGAGTTGATCCTTTTGGCCCATATAAATCTACAGGAATCATCTTCAGGTATGCTCTTCCATCATTCGTAGTGTGCACCGAAGTAATTATCTCTTCTACTGGCTTTTCTTCTTGAAGTGTGTTACAACTAGAATGCTTTTCTTGTGGCTTCGTTATTACTGGCGGTGTGTCTGAGTGGAGGATTGTATGGTGCCATCTCGAGCACTTCTTGCACGTTGGTGCTCTACATGTTTGCCTTGAATGTCTAAAGCGGAGGCACTTGAAACAAAGTCTTGACTTCTTTGCTATTTCCCATTTCTTATCTGTGCTCGCTTCCTTGAATTTCTTACACTCGTAGACCCAATGTTCTTCTTGACATTCTGGACACTCTTTTTTCTTGGTTGACTGCTGAGTTTGTTCCTTCTCTTGTATCGTGTGGACACCCTTTGTTGCGCTTCTTTTCGTCTCCCAGGACACTTCAGGGGGAGCGAAGTCGCCACACATGTCAGCTTCTACTTCCAGAAAGTCTTTGATGAGTACGAGTTCAGGTTTGTTGTCTTCTCGATGGCTGTGGTAGTACATAAACCATCTGTATCTCATGTTTGAAGGCATCTTCTCTATTAGCACTTTCATTGTTTCTGGTGAACTCAGGTATTGATCTTTCCCGAGTGCCTTGATTGTTGCTACACTATTCCTGACGTGGCTGGCGAACGCGCAAACATCATTTGGTGTTTCTTGCACTCTTGATATGTTCTTCAGTTTCTCCAATTCAGCTAAGGCGATAGCTCCAGGTCTTCCAAAACGAGCTTCCAATCCAGCCATAACTTCTTTTGGTGTCATAGCAGTAAACATAAGGCTTTTCACTGCCTCTCTTGCCTTTCCTTGAAGTGACCTTCTTAGACGAGCTAGGTTTTGCGTGTCTGTAAAGGCGTGCGCAGTGTCTTCAAAGGACCTCTTGAAGGCTAACCATTCTTCGCTAGCACCGTTGAAGTTTGGTAGCTCTATCATGTGTTTCGATAGGCTGTGTTCCGAAGATTTTTCTGAAAGCTTTGTGATGACACGAGCTAGTTCCTCAATATCACTTCTCTTTTCTTCTTGAGGTGGAGGTATCTCTTTTTGAATAGTTTGTGCGTGATCCAACCATTGTTCAACATGCACTTGAGCTTGTTCTTCATGAATAAAATCTTCGTCGTCAGAATCTAACTGTCGCAACTCTAATTCCGCTAGTGCTACCTTTGATCTTGCTTCAGCCACTTCTAGTTCTCTTTTGGCAAGCTGCATCTTTGCTTCTAATGTGGCTCGCTTCGAAGATCGTATTGAACGTGTATCTTGATTCAGTCTCCTTGTTTGCACTTCCGTTGGCGGTAGCTTTACCTCTTTACGACGCCTTTGTGATTCGGTAATACGTGCCAGCAATTCGTCGTGTTGCTGAATTATCGAGCGCGTTGTTTGAGGCGTGTGCGATTCGCCTTCATTTCCAGCAAAACCGGAGCGCGGCGCGACGTGCCTCCTTTCGACGGCCGAGGAGGATGTGGGAGGCGCGACGGGCGCTGCGACATCTCCCTCCATACGTGTGACCGACGCGGCGCGGTCCCCCCTGACGTCGCGGTGAGGGGACGGGTGCACGACGGGAGACGCGAGTTCTTCCTCTGCACGAGTAACCGGCGCGGCGCGCTCCCCTCTAACGACACGGGGAGGGGACGAGTGCACGGCGGGAGGCGCGAGTTCTCCCGCTGCACGAGTAACCGGCGCGGCGTGCTCCCCCATAGCGGCGCGGTAGGGGAACGAGTGCACGACGGGAGGCGCGAGTTCTCCCTCTGCACGAGTAACCGGCGCGGCGCGCTCCCCCGGAACGGCGCGGTAGGGAAGCGTTTCCTCAGCGCGAGGCGGCGGTGTTCTTCTAGTAAGCGTCGATCTGGTTGAGATTTCTGTCTCGGTGGTTTCCGTCTCAGTAGGCGTGTTTTGGCTCCAATCAGTTGATGCAGATTCTCCTGTTGTAGCGGTGACTGATCTGGTGGTAGGCCTAGGCATCCTTGTGCTCCTTCATCCGGCTCGAAGGACCAACAAATTGTTGTATAACGGCGTCGTACATTCGCCCTATTCAAGCCAGAGCAGGGGGCGCGGGGGGGGGGGGGGGGGGGCGGCGGCCACCGGGCGGGCGGCGAGGGCGGCGGGCGGCGGCGGCGGCGGCGTGAGCACCCTGCAGGGGCGTCCGTACTACGCGACGAGCGGACTGTATGAAGAGGTAGGGCGCAGCGGGCCGGCAGGCTATGCGAAGGATGCAGCTGGCGGCGGTTCACCAAATAAAACCACTTTTTCTTCCTTGTTTTCCTTTATTTTCCTTTCTTCTTGATTTCACAACTGCTGGAGGAGAACTGAATGCCGCCATACAAACCTCGCGGTAATTTATTGAGAAGTTGGACCAATCAGATTCCTTGAATTTTGCACACGACACTAATTCAGGCCATCCTGTTTTTACATATAACTTTGTCTCTTTCATGGTCCAATTTCTAGTTTTCATCATTTTTCAGTATGAAGGCATTTAGTTCCTTACATGAAACTATTTTTCCCTAATGTAATACATTTTTCTCTATTATTTACAGTTTAAATCTTGTGAATACCTTCAGTATTTACAGAGTTATTTACAAAAAAACTACCTGTTGTTCTCGTGAAGGTATTATCTTTTAATTCGCAGACTATATCTCTGTCTCTTTCTAATACTTTAGTATGAAGTATCTTAGGATTAATGGGAAATAAAAGACCCTAACTACACTTACAAATTATCCCTAGCTATAAAAAACAATATTTATTATAATCTCCTTACTTAATAACCATATAATTAGCTTAATTATCTTATCTTAGAGGGAAATAAAAGCCTATCTATTACTTACATACGAATGTCCCTAATCTAAGAAAATAATTTTTATTTGTAATATCAGTACTTATTTATCTTATCTTAGAGGGAAATAAAAAGCCTATCTAACATACAAATGTCCCTAGCTAAGAAATAATCATTATATCTTTATTTATTTATTTACAATTATTTTAGTACGTCGCTGACACCCGGTAACTAAGCTGCCTAGCTGTTGACACCCTTAACTGGCAGCCAGAAGCTCCATGCGTGACACTGCCATGTTTCATTATGTGCTGACACTGCACCAACTAGTTGTGCAACCTTGTATGTGCCTTTACCTCTTATTATCGTGTACGATGTATATGTATACTACGTAAAAGGGAAAACTCGTAATACATCGAACCAACGGGCTACACTAGATTACTGTAGCATGATGAAATAAAAATAACAGTCAAAAAACTAAAAAAAATCGACATTACCATACAAATTGCTCTGGCCTGCACACTTTAGTATGGAAATATCACTTTTTTTTGTTCTTTTACTGTTAGTTAGTTCCATTATAGTATAGTGATTTAGAATGATTACGGGTATTTCCCTTCCACATTTTATAAAAATCAATTTTATAAAGTCAAGTTTTTCCTTATTTGATAAGATTTATATGATTTTAGAGTTTCGCGGTCACAATTATTGTTATTAGTATTTCGGGACTTACCGCGATTACTATCGTTTTTTGCCAGATATTTTATACTAACTGTACGCGCGGGCTTCGCTTCCCGTGGGAATTTTGGGATAAAGAGTACCTTATGTCCTCCCAGAGTCTCAAACTATATCCATACCAAATTTTATCTAAATCGGTTTAGTAGTTTAAGCGCGAAGAGGTAACAAACAAACAAATATACAAACTCACTTTCGCATTTATAATATTAGTAGGAAGTAGGATAGTAGGATATATTTAATAAGATTGATTGAATTTGGTACGAGCATCTTTTTTTTGTTACTTCCAAATTAAATTTTGACGATTGAAACGTATGATTAAATAAACGTTTCGATTTTATTAAGTTGTTCAGCACACGGCTGCTATACTACCTGAGTTGTTATATTTATAATGAAACGCAGATGTATACCTAACGATGACATAACAGTGCATTTAATGGTCCTTCCCGCGCTAGCGACCTTGAAAACACAAAAAAATTAATTTCTCTTTCTGTAAGTGAGATTATCAGAAACCCTCGTACAACTTTTTAGCTGGTATCCTTAAGTTTCATTAGAACCTCGAAAGTCATTGAAATACCATACGCTGTAGTTTCCTTTGCAAAAAATACTAAAAACGGCCACTTTTGACTCTTTTTGACAAGGTTTCTAAAGCGGATAGTATTTCAATAACTTTCGAGGTTCTAATGAAACTTAAGGATACTAGCTAAAAAGTTGTACGAGGGTTTCTAATAATCTCACTTATAGAAAGAGAAATTTTTTTTTTTGTGTTTTCAAGGTCGCTAGCGCGGGTAGAAGCCTTAATCGTTTTGATCTGTGAGGATTTTTTATTAACTTTAATTATATTTTTTCAGGTACGTTAACCGCTCGTGTTTTGTGAAGATTGAAGGATAACATCATCATCAGGTAAGCAAAACTGAAGATAATTTAAGTAGCTGTATCTCGGTCCTAGATCAAGAATTTTGCTTCTGATATGTCTTCAATCTTTAATATAAGTTATATTTAAATAAAGCCTTGTTTCCAGCAGAGTAGAATAGGACCATAAAGTAATTCGTTATAATAATCTGTCGAAGTAACGTACATCGCAATGAGAAACATACGAAATTGCGTTATTCGATATAGCATACTTTCTAGTTCACGTAAATCGTTTTTATATACTTTCTGGATACAGTACATCGATTTTTTAACTTTCGACGTTCAGTAGGACAGTCCACTCTAAGACCTCCGGTGTATGTCGTAGAAAGAAACTTAGGAAATACAAGCTAACCAAAGCTTTTAAACTTCAATGAGACCTCACCAACCCGTCTGGGCAGCGAGGAGAGTGTAGGCGAAGCCCTCTCCCTGCTCTAGCCAAATATGGCTCTGGTACTATAGAGAGGATAGTTTTCCTGCATTCTTCTTCTTCACAAGACAAAAAGACCTGAAGTTGATGATGATGGTATATAAGTAAAGTAAGTAAGCGCATCGAGCAAGACGATCTCTCATACAAGAGTTGAATTGACAGCCACTCTTTGGGTTGTTAGAGAAATTTAGGTGGGTGGGTGCAAAATAAAACGATGGGTAAAAGGTTAAGTTGTTGTTATTTACTAATAGATACTACGGGAATATATAAAAAATGGAAGTTACAGTATTTACTAATAGATACTACGAGAATATATAAAATATAATAACAGTATAGTAGAGCTGGTAGGGTCATGTTAAGAGAGAGAAAAGCCATATTATCAGGCAGGTATAACAGATAAGGCAGAAAAATAATACATCGTGGAAGAGACATACCTATAATTAATCGAACTATGGACTATACTGGATCACTATAGTATAATAATAATAAAATAACACCTAAGTGGGAGCCGTCGTAAGAGGCGACTAAAAAAGATTAAAGAAACAAAAAACGGGTGGCAGAGACCTCCGTGCAAGCCTGTATAAACTGGTTCTGACCACCTTATTATAGAGTATTTAATGATCATATTAATATCTTTTAAATGGAAAATGATTACCTACGAACGGAAACAAAACCCCGGTCTCAGTAAAATCGGATCCACTATTCACAAACGGTGCGATTAATTTCAAAATTAATCTTCTGGAAGTAATAAAGCTGATCCAGGACGATGCTGGCACACACGAAGGGGTTAAAAGATTCCTAAATTCCATTGAAACTGCTAACATACGAAGGGGTTAAAAGATTTCTTAATTCCACTGAAACTGCTATGGTATTGTGTCCTGACACTTTCTTCCTCTTTCTAAACGACTTTCAAAAATAAGGAAGGTTATCAATTTGTCGCGACCTTTTATGTTTTTGTTGTCAATTCGAAGACGTCTGGACCGATTTGGAAAATTATTTATTTATTTGAAGGCGTATGCATACATGCGACGTGGTCACACAGAAGTTTTAGCAAAATTGGTTGAGTGTTTTGGGGTAAATTTGGTTTTTAGTTTTAAGAAATTATGTTTAAGAGAATTCACAAATACTCCACTTCTTGATTATTACGGTAGGACATCCTACAAAAATAAGTTTAGATTTAATTGTCGTGTAGTCACAAAAAATTGCTGAAAACTACTAACTGGAATCAAAGTGAAGACATCGTTCAAATATAATTTTGAGTGTAATGTAGTCACAAAGTTTAGCAGAAAACTTCTAACTGGAATCAAATTGGTAGGAAGAAAAGGAAGCCTAGAACAACTACTTCAAAAGTTACGACAGACAATATAATTTACATAAATAAGCTATGATTATAGTAAAAACATCATTAACATTTGATTTTTTGAAGATAAGTAAGATAAGTATCTATTTGTTAGTCTCA
The DNA here is from genome assembly GCA_963555685.1 of Acrobasis consociella. Lineage (NCBI taxonomy): Eukaryota > Metazoa > Arthropoda > Insecta > Lepidoptera > Pyralidae > Acrobasis > Acrobasis consociella. The sequence continues at coordinate 7,245,643 of OY743118.1, forward strand.
TATCCAATTACTTGTATAAATTAAATAAAAATCATCATATGTAAAAAGAATTGTAAGACAAAAAATGGTATAAAAGAGTACTTTCCTGCAGTAAACGTTTTGTAGTTTACTCAGCGTAAAAGTTAAATTGAATAGGAAGATATATAAAAACTATAGTAATAAGTATCAAACTTTATGTATTTAGTATATTCCTCAAGTTATGACTCGAGTTTACGTCGTATGTCTCAGCTATGGGACTAATAAAATCAACATTCAACTTGGTCGTATTTTGACGCTGTTTAGTGTTTATATTAAGCGGCGAAAATTATACACATTTAACCTCTGCTCGCTTAGAAGTGCTTGCGAAAGTAATTAGTTTAATTAGTTTTTATTTACTTTAAAATTAAGAATAGACAAATATGATTATTGTATACTAACTGGTGCCCGCGACTTCGTCTGCGCAGGATCACACAGTATCTTTATAAATTGTAGCCTTTGTGTTATTCTCATGTGTAAGTCAGTAGTTTTTACGTGAAAGAGTAACAAATATCTATCCATACTTACTAACTTTAGCGTTTACAATATTAGTAGGATAGGATGTTGGACAGAGCATATTTGTTGGACAAAGCAGACAGATCCCAGGGCCGCAAGACTCAAATGCCACTTTTAGAGTGATGGTAGGCAAGAAGGTGGAAAATTATCAGCCAAGTGTGAGTTTAACTCACGTGGAGAGGGTTACTTACAATGCCAAAGTCAATCACATTTGAAACTCTTACCGTCTTATTATAAAACGCAGACTAACTTTGTTACTAGCTTTAAACCATTATCCGACCAAATCAAGTAGACATTTTCAGATGAGACAGAGGCATATTACTAGATGTCAACTTGATTTGGTCGGATAATGGTTTAAATCTAGTAACAAAGACAGTCTGCGTTTTATAGTAATAGTCTTAAGAAGTTACGTAAAAAAAACCTTAAATTAACGTATTATATTAAGTTACCACTTTATTTTCTTATATGTTTTCCTGTAATCTATAACAATTAACTATATTTTGAATGTTTTTTAAAATTTTACGCTTAGTAGTTTTGGAAATCAGGCATCACCTAAAAATACTATTTTTCGACGTTTTCTTTTGTTATCAGTACAAAATAATTTATTTTTGGCTCAGTAGTATTTAGAATAATGACGATACAGCAATTTAAATCTCAGATATTAAGTTACTTTAATCTACCAATAATTTGGAGCGTTCTGCTCGAACAAGACCCCAACCTACTAATTTAGGGGAGCAAATATGCTCCGAAGGCAAGTTTCAGCCGCGTAAATACGACACTTTAACTTGAACTAGGTGTAATCGTTGGCGCTACTAGTGGTTTTAGAAAGAGGCGAGAAACACGTGAGAAGTTTGATTGTTCTCGATGCTATAAAAGGAAGTGAGAACGTCTAACAAAATTGATAATAGGTCGAGCAATAGAAGTATCGAACAAATGATTTTTTTTTCGGTTTTAGGTCGGTAACTTTGGTATTTTTGTACTTCTTTTTTGTCTTATTATATGTCTGTACCAATGCAATTCTTAGGAGTATTTTTTACGTTCAGTCAAAATCAAAATCTTTATTTTTTTGGATATTTTTATAACTTGACACTCGTCTATTTTTGCTTTAGATTTTATAATTGGTATAAGATATTACATATTTATTTAATTAATCTCTATTAATGTATTTGTTCGGATATTCATTCTTATTTTGTAATAGCTGAAGCCAGCGACTTTATGACTCCGGAAAATGCTCATTAGGCTGAACAACTTTTGCTAAGGCGTCATTTTTATATTTCTTATAGTTTAGCTGGACTTGATAAGGTTCTGCATCAGATGTTCCATCTTTCAAAATCGATTATACCCTATATGTTGCCCAGGCTTAGCAGCTATATAACAAAAAAGTTTTAATTTGAATCCGTCCAGTATTTCCGGATAAGAGTGTACACAAATAGACGGACTTTTTTTTAATTCTTACTCTTTTATTATGTCTCCATCGCCCAAATATTTCTGTAAAAATGTGTCTGTACATTGAATATATTTTTTGGAAATATATTCCATGCACATACACGTTTTTTTATACTGTTTTTAATAATACTGTTTATATATAATAAAATACAGGAAACAAAGTGGAAAATTAAAACCGTAGACGTTAATATCAAAAGCTAACCTTAGTAGGAAATTAATATAGAAAAGCCGGTATAGCGATACAGTCCAAGCCAGTAAATTCGGTCTACGGAGTACTTTCCTATATTTATAGTCGCCACAACTAAGTGCAGAATGCTCCAGCGGTTTACTATTACGTTGCCGGTCTACAGCTTGCTGGGACCAATTTAGAAAACTCTAAATGAGTGACTTTCTTTGGCATGATTTTTTAAAGAAAAGTCTGAGTAACTTTCTGTTGCATGATTTTCAAATAATTTTAGTGCTGATTTCTTGCATGCTCGTCTGGGAGAAACGATAAAACTGAGAATGAGCAGCTGCTTTTCTTTCTGCGCAGATCATAAAAGACGATAAAGGGAATGTGCGGGAATTCATCATCATCATTATCATCATCAGGTCTTTTCGTCTCCACTGCAGGAGCACGACTCTTTCTGTACTACCAGAACCATATTTGGCCAGAGCAGCCAGAGGACTTTGGCCTACACTCTCCTCGCTGGCCAGACGGGTTGGAGAGGTCTCTTTGATGTTTATAAGCTTTGTTTAGCTTGTACTTCCTTAGTCGCCTTCTACGACATCCAAGGGAAGTCTTGGAGTAGCTCTATTCTAGTCTACCGGAAACCATACGGCATTTAAAATTATGGTGATATGCGATGCGGCTAGCAACCTTACTCTAAGTAAAAAAAATCTACTGTCACGCTAAACTAGCCTTTGTATCTTCTACAGTCCTTTTTATCTTCTACGGCCCCGTGCTCTGTCTACTCAGTTAAGGATATAGACAAACTGGACCTATCTGTTCCAATGTAAATCAGAAGCTTTTACACGGATTAAAACATTGGCGCTCTGAAAATTATAATTGAGATGATATTTTAATAACTACTCTTTAAAGTAAATAAAAACCAATTATTAGATATATTACTTTCGCAAGCACTTATCAACTCAAGCAGACTATTATAAATGTGTTTAATTTTCACCGCTCTATAAACAGTTCCGAAATACGACCAAGTTTAATGTTGATTTTATTAGTCTCATAGCTGAGACATACGACGTAAACTCGAGTCATAACTTGAGGAATATACTAAATACATCAAGTTTTGTACTTAATACTGCTCTTAAAATATATTGTCCTATAAAATTTTACTTTTACCCTGAGTAAACTACTGAACGTTTACTCTTGTGTTGTGTAGACACCTAAGTATTTCTTGTAAAAGAAAAGATCTTTTTTCTATTTCTCTTACTATTCTATACTACCATACATCGGGGCAAAGGCCTCGCTTCTAGTACTATAACTCTTTCGATCTAGGGGTTTTGAGGTCTAATCCCTGTAGCGGGAGTCAAGCTCGTCTCGTCTATTTCTTTTTAGGCTTTTTTGGCTTTCATTTCCCATTCTGAAGAATAAGAGTGTAATTTATTACTTCACAGAATGTATCTCTTGTTAACAAAAAAAAGTATATGATTAGTTACTTAAGTTTTTACGTCCGCAACTTCCATATTCGCAATTTTAAAAAATTACCTTACCTGAAGTAATTGATACAATTTTCAAACTTACTCCAAAATTTTATAAAGATCGGTTTAGAAATGCAACTTGTAGTAAAAAAAAAAACAGTACGGGCAGATATATACTCGTATATGAAATTTTTGCCCAAGCTGAAATGACGAAACTTATATACTCTCGCTCGGTCAAAACTCAAAATCCTTTATAGTCTTTGTATTGAGTCTCCTCACAAAATAAAAATTGGGAGACACAACTAAACTCATTACTTTGGCTCTTAACATTTCTCTTCCCCTCCGACCCTTGCCTATTTTTAGTTAAACCCTTTTTGGGGATAGTTCGAGTTGTAGCAGATTTTCAGGATCAAAGGCCCGATTGATTGAAATTACAAAGAACCGACCGAGTTTCATTATTGTGGTCTGCTTGAGCAATTCCTTCGTGGTCAAAGGATTTTGTTCATTGTTGAAAAGACCTGTGAACTAGACGTAAATACTTAACTTCAATCCTCTATCCGTTTTGTAATAAAATTTGGTTACTACAATACTAGGTTGAAAGCAATATCCACCCTGAATAATATGACTTTTAATAAAATAGCAAAATCGTATTTGTTAATGTTTGATTTGATATGCGGACAATGGTTAAAACCAAGTTATAAAGTTTTTTTATAATAAGACGGTATAAGTTTCATTTGAAGTTGTGGGCCCATGACTTAGTTATTAATTTTATACTTATTAAACATGGCCTTAATCCCTTAAGGGTTAGTTACGTTACTTAACTTAAGAGCCATAAAACCGGAAGATGGAAGAGGGAATCTTAAAAGTTACAAGTTTTTATAGCTTAAATATAACTTTAAATGTATTCAAAACAATATCTATGTTAAAACTGTCCATTATGAAATATTTGAAAATACTGTTAAGGGTTTTAATGTTTAGTAACTCGTTTTCGTTCAGTAGTTATCAATAGTCCGCTTTACAGTTGCTTGAAACTTGTTTATATTTCAGTTCATTTCCTTTCAGAGTGTGAATTTTACTGTTTCACCGCTGTCGATATCAGATTGTCAACAGCATTCCAATTTCGTCTTTATTTTATACGTCATAAAGTTTTAACTATTTCCTCTGGATTGTGTAATCGTGTTTGGTTTTGTGAGGTCGGTTAGGTATCGTAAAATTGGTCAGCGTTATGTTTATAACAATATGTGAATGCGTCGAGCGTTTGGTAATAGCGTTTCGACATGTTTACGAAAAGTGTTCGTATTGTAAGCAGCTATAACATTTTTCTTTACTTGAATAGTAAAGTATTGAATTTAGTATCAACGCTACGCTTCTGAGTGTGAACGTAAAAAGGATATACAATTGTTTTCATTTCAGTGTCGACGATTTCATTGGTTGTGTTTTCATTTTCTCATCCTTTGCATGGAATTGAACAAAGAAAAGGATCAGTATGAATTTTCTTTTAGTGCTGATTTTTCTTTGTGCCAAAGTATCTTTTAAGTTTAGATCTTCTCTAAGATCTTGGTATTTTCAAGTTTTTGTGTACCTACAGCCACCTATAGGTACACGAAAATTTCAAAAAGGTTATAGGTTATTTTGTTTTTTATTTCCTTTTGTTCATAACATATAATTTTGACTTTGACACAAAAATAAAAAGATACTATTACTGCACGTTTTATAAAAGATAACATGTTATGTAAAGTAAATGGACATTTCATGTTTCATCTTTTTTATCAATCAAAAAGTATTTTTCGTAACTATCTTTTTATTTTTGTCTTCGTACATGATATAATTGGACTTTTTTATGAAGCTATTTTATAATACTGATGAAATCCACAATTCTCAATTAACGAATTTATAGAATACTAAAATAGATGACAGTGCCAAAAATACTAAAATAATACAATTAAAAAAAATTTTCAAATTGATCTCCAAAGAACAATATCTAGAAAGTGTCGTTAAAGTTGAACAGAGAAAGTGCCAGCTTTTGTCTCGTCTTGTATCACATTCTGCGAAGAATCTTTTTGGTTTAAAGTTTCCCCCGGGTTTTAGTGCTTTTGTGTTTATCTAATTAGGTATTGTTTGTCGTGGCTGAAGTCCTACAAAGTTTTCAGATTTGTCAGTTGGGAGTATCTAGACGAAGTTTGGCGTAACTCGCCTGTTTTCATTATACAATTTTGGTATGATGCTATTTAATATACAACGTGGAAGGGACATTACTGTAATAAATCAAACAACGGGCTAAACTAGATAAAAATTGTCTCTTTCATACAAAAGTGTGCAGCCGCCCGGGCAATTTGTATGCAAATGTTTTTTGAACGTTATTTTAATTTTATAGTTATGTAGTTAAGCTCGTGGTTCGATTTATTACGGGTATGTCTCTTCTAAGTTTTACTGTAACATTTATATTAATATTTTTTAAGTTTATGTCTCCGCCTATGGTTTTCGACAGAGGAGCCACACCAAATCGTCTCGTATGGATATCGTAGAAAACATCTTAGGAAATAATAATATAAGCTAAACAGCTTTGTACAGCTTGCTTGTTTTTATTAATATCAATGAGACCTCACCCAGTGTCTGGCCAGCGTAGAGAGTGTAGGCCGAAGCTTCTGGATGCTGTGGCGAAGTATAGCTTACTCGTACTCTTGCAGTGTAACAAACTAAAAACTTGATTGAGGCTCTGAACAAAGCTGTCTGCTTAAAGTCTGAAGACCTAAAGGCCACTATTAGCGTGATGGTGGGTGAAAAAGAAAATATTGTTGGGTTGCTAGACGCATCGCCTAATAACATGAACCGCATTTTCGCAAAACATTCTTTTTTAACTTTTCCTTTTTTTCTTCTTAATGTTGTCCCTACCTTAGTAGAATATATGTATACACACATTGAGTAGGCACTTTTTTTAAAGACTAATTACGTTAATTACTGCAAAATTAAATCCATAACTCAGTTTCTTACAAGTACCTTATTTGATATATCTTTACCTCAACGTAAACAAACTTATTCGAAAATTGTATTAATTTTGGCTCACATTTACCTCACGAACTCATTAAAGAGGGAAATTCGGCATTCAACGTTTGCATACACCAGATTAATAAGGTAATATGAAAGGAGATCTTCCAAGTTAACATCGTAAAGGCAAACAAACTAATTTTAAACAAAGTTTTCGAATTTTGCCGCAAAGTCGACGGGTATTGTCGGCGCGGCGCTGTATTCTATACGAAACTTTGATACATGGCTCGGCTATAAAACCCAGCTTCACCCGCGTGTTACGTCTAAGTAATTTATGAACCTTATTGCTCGTCAGTTTAAGGTTTATAGACTGCCGGCGATATCGCGCAATATTTTTTGACGTGAACGTACATTTATGTGCAAAAGTGAAATAAGAATTTCGAATAACATTATTGCCGCAGTCAAATAAGAATTTTGAATGACGTTATTGAAATTTTTGAACTGCTGAAAATATTGCAATACATATATTTGTGACGCGAACACGGACGTGGGTACGTAATAAAAATGGGTTACTTACTACTTATAAGTAAGCAATTTTCGATAACATTCATATTTTATTTGAAAAATTAAAGAAGTACGTAATTTGTCATTTTTATGCACCTTATATTTTAACAATTGCCTAGTGCCTTATATTTTAGCTGTTTGACTGTCGATATTTATTTTTTTAATTATCAATTTACCTATTATTATTTTATCGATTTATTAAAAGCATCATTTATTAAGAACGGAGGTGCTCAGATCTCCGATCAAGCAGCCATCATACAGATACAACATAGTTAAGATACAATTTTATTATTATACTAGCTGTACCCGCGGGCTTCGCTCCCCGTGGGAATTTCGGAATAAAGAGTTCCCTATGTCCTTCCCCGAGTCTCAAACTATATCCATACCAAATTTCATCTAAATTGATTCAGTAGTTTAAGCGTGAAGGGGTAATAAACAAACAAATATACAAACTCACTTTCGCATTTATAATAGTAGTAGGAAGTAGGATAGTAGGATTTTTTACTAACAATTTTGCTCGTGTATGTACGTTTGTACAGACGATCTCTGTAAGTGCGAACAGGTAGGCAAATAAAGATATCACATCACAACCAACAGCTATTCGTTGTCGGTACGGAACAGTTTTTTTTTACTGCGCTGTACCAACTTTTACCTCTTTTATACGATGTTTGCATACGCATCTATATTTTTACATTACAATTTTTTGCCTCGGTATATGACGATATTTCCTGATGGTTTGTTTTGTAAAAGGTATGAATTTCTGACATAATGTTAAGTATGGAATCAGAATTGGCGGCTGGCAACCCTAGAGCATAAATGTCAAAATTATTGCTCCGTATTTAATATTGTAAATTTAAATATTTTTATAGCTAAATCTAATAAATAATATTACTTGTTTGTAAAATAAACTAGGTTTAATCGTAATTGATAATTTGTTTGTGTAATTTCAGTGTATTTTGTGAAATAATAGTGCTCTTAGCTGACGTTCAGTGGGTATAATTGTTACCGGCTTTTTACAACTTTTACAAGGTAAGAACGGTACAATAACTAATCCTTTTTACATATCTCAATAAACACCACGTCCTTTGTGCACTGTTTTTCATAATTTTGGAAAATTTACTCATATAAAGCACATACAAATTGACACTTGTTTTTGTAACAGTAGGTAGGTTATGTTTTTGTTATTTCTTAGTAAGTGATCGGTTTTGTTAGCTATTCTAGCGTTTATTATCTTCCTTACACATTTTGTCAGTCCCTATATTGTAAAAATGTCCACCACAACCCGTGCAACGACAGCCAGGCAATTGGAAATTCAGCTGAAGGATGCCTTACTCCAGCTCAAGGCAGAAAAGGAAGACAATGGGAAACTATTATTGGAAAGGGAAGATAATGAACGTGAATACGAATTAATGTGTACGAAAAACATTAGACTCGAACAAAAGCTTGCTGAGAGTCTCCAATTATGCGATGAATTAAGCGAGCAACTTAACCGATTGCATTTAGAAGTAGATTCTTTCCGCCAATGCGGTGATACGTATGAGCAAACGCTCAGACGTACCTCCGAGTTAGAAAAAGAGCTGGGAGAGGCATATAGACTTATAAGTAGTTACGAACAAGATGCCCAGTCGCGTCAGTCAGCGGAGGTGTCCAGCCTCTTTGATGAGCTTATTGAAAGTGTCCATGTGCCTCCCTCAACAAATTCCTCAGTAGTTGATCTCACTAGTGAGACATCATGCAACAATAATTACTTAGATAATTCAAATGCCATGATTAGTCACAATAAAGTTAAAAAACATTTAAAAATTTGTAAAAAAATCAAGAGATCCAATAATAAATTAAAGATTAATCTCAGGAAATCATGTTTATTAAAATCCAGTTCATTAAATTGTAAATTACAAACAGAGTTAGACTTATGTAATGAAAAATTGGCGGAAAGTCAAGAGTTGTATGAGGTCAACAGGATTAGACTTGAATCTCATATTATTAAATTGCAGGAGGACTATTCCTCCTTATTTTCTAAGTATGACCACCAACAAAAACAAAATACTGAGCACATGCTGACTGTGGAGAAATTGATTAGCGACAGCAAGTACAATCAAGAAACCCTTGATTTATTAGCTAAGCAATGTACTTGCGGGCAGCTCAACCAGCCCACCATCAGTGTCCCCACACCAGAGCTCTCTCCTTGTGTCAGTAATTTGTGCAATAGTGTGTCTGATTGTGTTGACCTTATGGAACCTCTGTGTAATACAATAGTTTTTTCCGATAGTATAGGTCGCAATATGGGTTGCATATTTGACACACTTCTTGATAACTCTTGTGTCAATTACTGCTTCCCGGATGCAACATTTACTCAAATTTTAGAAAAAATAAAATTAACCAAAATAAATTGTAAATCTACTGTTGTATTACTGTTAGGCAATTGTAACAGAATAGGAAAAAAAGAAATAATCAGCTGCATGGATTATTTAACTAAACTAGAAGTAGGCAAAATAATTTTATGTGCATTCCCATATATACGTTGCCAGCCTCCAACAAATAACAGAAACATTCACTATATAAATACTTTGATGCATAATATAACATGTCGTTATAGTGATAAATTAGTGTTTTTTGACACCAATAATTTCATAGGTGAATGTGATCTGACAAAAGATAATATTTATCTATCAAAATATTCTAGACGTAAGATTGCTACATTAGTAGCAAATAATATTAATTTTTGGACGAGTTTACATTGTAAACAAAACCCTAGTTTTAAGACACCTACCGATTTACCAGGAATATGTGATGGTAAATCTGTAGACTTGACGGCAGTTTTAAACTGAACATTAAGACAACGGAAAGGCCTCATGAACTCAGAATAGTACATCAAAATTTAGAAGGTTTTTCCGGCAAAGAATTATTAGTCGAATTATTTCTAGAAGAGTTGGATGTGGACATTCTATGTTTGACTGAACATTGGCTGTATGAGAGTCAGATGATGTTTAGCCTAAACAACTATAATATTGTTAGCTGTTTTAACAGGAAGTCTGCTCAGCCAGGGGGTTCCATAAATTTTGTTAAAGATTCTTTCCGTAGCAAAGAGCGGATGGATATTGTCAGACTTTCTGTTGAGCGCGTTTGTGAGGTGACCTGTGCCGAGCTAGATCATCATATAATTATTTGTGTATACAGTCCTCCTAATAGTGATTTTAAAAGTTTCCTTAAAACTATGGACCAGGTACTTAAGTCCTGTTCATCTAGTAAAAAGAATTTAATTGTTTGCGGAGATTTTAATGTTGATATCTTAGTAGATAATCCAAAAAGTACACAATTTTTAAATCTTTTTAAATGTTATGAATTAGTAAACGTATTCTTTGAGCCAACCCGAATTACTGCTACATCTGCTACTTGTCTAGACAACTTTTTTAGTAATATTCAATATTCTGATAAATCTGTTATTAATAAACTGCCTTCTGATCATTCAGGTGTATATGTAGTTTATGTCAAGGAGTCCAAAGGCAAGTCCAGCATTTTGAACAAAGATAAGATTTTTTGTAGGCCGATTACTTCTAAAAATATACAAAAACTAAAAAATAATTTAGATAACAAATTGTTGTCGGTCGTTTACACAGGAAAAAATCCTGACGACCATTACAATAAACTATTTAACGTTATTACCTCAGAATATTCAAAAACTTTGAAACAAAAACAAGTTGTAGTGCATAGAAAATTACAGTTTAGTGAGTGGGCTACTACCGGCATCTACATAAGTAGGAGCAGGCTTTATGACTTATATTCCCAAAAATAATATAATTTTAGTCCTTCCTTTCTAGAGTATGTTAAAAATTATTCCAAAATATTTAAAAAAGTTTGTAGACAAGCCAAGGCAAATCGTATAAGTAGAAAAATAAATAATGCTCCTAACAAAATAAAAGAAACTTGGAATGTTATAAATAAAGAAACGGGTAAAAATAAAGCCAAAGAAAATATCTGTCAAATCAAATCTTGTGGTAAGACTATTACTAAAACTGAAGAAATAGTAAATATTTTTGATGATTTCTTTACTAACATTCCTTTGGAACTTACTTCTAATGTGAATTCTTGCCCCCAGCGTGCTGAAGCCTTGCTTAAGAATAATGTTAGGCCTTGTGATTCTAAATTTAAATTTAAGCATATTGGCCCCAAAGATATAATAGATGCATTTAAACAGTTAAATTTTAAAAAATCTGAAGACCATTGGGGCATGTCAGTTGCTGTAGTAAGCCATATCATAAATATCATAGCTGCTGATTTAGCTTTTATATTTAACGAATGTATTGATGAAGGCATATTTCCTAACCTAATGAAATGTAGTAAACTAATCCCCTTATTTAAAAAAGGAGAAAAAACAGATCCTGGCAACTACAGACCTATATCTATCCTGCCAGTTTTGAGTAAGGTGTTCGAAAAGATAATGCTCAATCAAATGCTTCTTCATTTTAAGACCTACAACCTTTTCCATAGCCAACAATTCAGCTTTACTGGCGGGAAATCGACCACCGATGCGGGAGTAGCACTTGTTACTCATATATACGACGCATGGGAGAACAAAAATGATGGAATTGGATCATTTTGTGATCTCTCCAAAGCATTTGATTGCGTGGATCATCCGACACTTTTGCTTAAATTTCGTCAATACGGTTTTGATGATAAGTCAATAAAACTTATAGAATCTTATTTAACAGATAGGCATCAGACTGTTGATTTAAATGGCATAAAATCGCACGGATCTAATGTTAAGATAGGCGTACCGCAAGGTTCAATTCTTGGACCTTTCCTTTTCTTGGTTTATGTCAATGACTTGCCTTACATGGTTGAGAAGCAGGCTGGCATAGTGCTGTTTGCTGATGACACCTCGCTTATATTCAAACTTGATCGACATAGCACAAACGCTAGCGCGGTGAACAGCACCTTGTCTTCCATTTCTGATTGGTTTTCTGCCAATAATCTCATGTTGAATGCGAAAAAGACTCAATGCGTTAGATTTTCTCTTCCCAATGTGAGACAGGGCTGCGTTGACATAATGATAGATGGTGAAAAACTCGATCTTGTTGAAAGTACTACCTTCTTAGGAATTACAATAGACTCGAAACTTCAATGGGGTGCTCATATAACTAAACTTTCAAATAGGCTTAGTTCTGCGGCTTATGCTGTTAGGAGAATAAGACAATTGACAGATGTAGCAACTGCTAGACTAGTGTACTTTAGTTACTTTCATAGTGTAATGTCTTATGGCATACTCCTGTGGGGGAATGCAGCCGATATTCAGACTATTTTTATTTTACAAAAACGGGCAATTCGTGCTATTTACGGGTTAGGATCTAGAGACTCACTCAGAGAATTATTCAAGAAAATAGATATACTTACCTTGGCATCACAGTATATATTTGAAAACATAATGTATGTAAGGAAAAATATTTTCTCATACAATAAAGTAAGCGATTTTACCGATAGAAACTTACGTAATAAGAATGACTTAGTTGCCCCGTTTTATAGGCTTAAAACAATTAATAAGACATTTATGGGGAACTGTATACTTTTTTATAATAAATTGCCAAAATCGATCCTTGATATGCCAGACAAAAGATTTAAAACTTATGTAAAGAAAGTACTTTGTGAGAAGGCTTATTATAGGACCGATGACTACCTTAAAGACAAAAAAGTCTGGCGTGAGCTTGACGCGGGTCCCTCTAAAAGTTTGTAATACAGGTACTCGAAAATGTCATAATTTGGTACATTTTGTACAAACTGAATCTACAACTTGACATTACTTTAAAATTTTGACATTCTAAAAATTAAATTTAAATTATGATATGACATAACAAACAAAACAATGTATTCTCTGTCCACATTAACTTTAAGTATTAATTAAATTGTGAGTTGACGTCCTTGGAGAAAAGGTGCAGTGCAGTTTGTTACCGCTTCTTCTGCACTAGCGCTTTGGAAGCGGTAGTAAACTTAGCTCTAAGTAACTATTTGACGTCAACAATTGTGCAACAAAATAATGACGATTATTAAGAGATATTATAAATATCCTATGATAATAAAGATATATTTGATTTGATTTGATTTGACAGGTGCCTAAATTATGAAGCACTTTTCTACTTCGTATATAAATCCTGAGCTTTTATAATGTTAAAATATATATATATATACCTCACTTTAATTTAATTAAACTGTTTATTCCTTATAAATAAGGAGTTCATCGTTTTATTATTTTATTACTATTTATCTATACGTATATCTTAATGAAAAATTAAAAAAATGGTATTAGCAAAATATTGGGCAAGACCTGGATGCGAACTGCAGAAGACTGGGTCAAGTGGAAACACCATGAAGAGGCCTATACCCAACAATGGGTGAATAAAGGCTGAAGAAGAAGAAGAAGAAGGTATTAGCGTAAAGTACGCCATTTGTTAACAGTATATTTGTACTTCGGAACAATAAAGTTTGGTAAAATAAAATAAATAAATATTGAGTTAGTATGCCATAACACAAGTTTAAAACTTGCTTTGGGGCTAGCTCAATCGGTGTAATTTATTTATTACTAGCTGGCGCCCGCAACTTCGTCTGCGCACGATTATCACACAATATCTTTATAAATTGTAGCCTATGTGTTATTCTGATGTGTAAGCTTATATTATTGTAAAGATTCATTAAAATCCATTCAGTAGTTTTTACGTGAAAGAGTAACAAACATCCATCCATCCAGGACGAGTAGGATTAGAAATTACAGCTTACATATTAGTGAAAAGATTTCTCGATAAAGTAAGGACAGTGACGCTTGATTTTGGGTAGTTGCTACGACAAAAAACTGTAAAGGGCAATTTCCAGTCGTGCTGACCGATCTATATTCCTCGTAGCTGTCAAACTGTGCCGAGCAGATTTTATTTTTTTTAAAACGCCGCTCCCCGCTTTACTTCGGCAGCCATTTTTTTTTACTTTTTTTTTCAGGGCAGTGTCGGTAACGCTCTGTACACGGCCGAATTGTTTGCCAATGAAGTTCGGTGCCGCACACTTTTTTTTACTTTTTTTTTGTCCGCGATACGGGCATATCGATTGTGTGAAATACTTTTTACGGTGGTGAGTTTAGAGCGTGGTTTTCACACTGTAATCTGGTGCAATGATGCTCTCTTTTTGGGTTTTCGGTTTGTTTTTTTTTCAACTATTTCATTAGCCAATTGTATTTCTCTAGTAACAATTATTAGAGATATATAGGCTTTGCTCCCCGTAGGAATTTTGAGATAAAAACTATCATATGTCCTTCCCTGGTATCAAACTATGTATATCCATATCAAATTTCATCTAAATAGGTTCAGTGGTTAAAGCGTGAAGTAGTTACAAAGAAACAAACAAATACCTATACAAAGTCACTTTCGCATTTATAATATTAGTAGGATATACTTTGTATAATTTTTGAAAATTACCAAGTGTCGATGTCTAGTTTTACCCTGTGGTTCTACTACATTCTTAGCTTTACACATTAAATTTATTTATCGACAGCCATCTAGTGACAACCTTCCTCCTTCAGTTCGTTTTTTATTGAAGGAGGAATCTAAAGAACATCAGCCAGAATAAACATAAGTAAAAAAAAAAAAACTTGAGAGGTGTCAAGGGACACCCGGATGGAACGAAGTTCGAGAGAGAGACAGACAGAGAAACACGCGCACGCCGCACGGCTTACAACTTTAGCAAAAAGTGTCGTTACAACTTTTGGTCCTAATCTTTTCCGTCTAGCACCCTTTTGCAACGCGCGATAAAGAACTTCGTTCCGAAAATTCCACGAATTCCGCAAAATAGTGGTCAGTCGAGTAACATGGTGTACTTAATGCCGTCAGTGATACATCAATCACTTGACCTTTGTTAAGCCTCATCCATAAACGTCTACCTATATCAAGAGACTGGGAAAGACGATTAACTACTTAGCTATAATTTATATCACCGATAGTGTACTCAGCTGAAGACATTTCGACGACTTTGATTTATTGTTAAAAAAGGTTTAGATTTTATTTAACAATCATTAGTTGGACTTTTTCTTTTTGTGTCGTTTGCATGATTTTTATTTTTTGTCTTTTCGATACGTTAAAATGAGTCATTTTGTTACTGTTCAGCTTATTCGCCTAGTAAAATTATTAACAGTTAAAACAAAGATTTTGTTGATTCAAACATTGATGACGCTGATGTGTGTTTGACCCAGATCTAATATAGATTTGCGCTTAATCATCTCGTTAATAATTAATTGTATTCGTTTTATTTTCTGTCTTCGCAAATATGATCTTAAATCGTTTTTCCGTTCTAGGCTTAAGAGGAAATCATTCGGCCGTATTTCCATACAAACGCTCTCCACTGATTTCTCGCCGAATAGTGCAAGTAGAGCAATGATTTTTTCCAGAAAAAAACTTTGGTTATATAAGCATGTCTCTATGTTTTCATTTTTTTTATAATTTTATTATTAAAGGAGATACGAACCTCCAAAAACCTAAAAAAATTATAAAATTTTCCACTGTGTTCCAACATCTACCAAACAAATATGACGAGTTTATATTAAAAAAGGAAAACATAGGAACACAGTCAAAGCTTTTCTTTAATTTTAAAAGAATAAATAAATTAAATCGGTTAAGTTTGGGAGAAGAAATCAGGGGAGGACGAAACGTAGATTTTGTGTATTTTTCTTAGGTATTATCGGTCCGAGCTGCAGTTGTCCCTATCACACCCTACGGGGGAAGGTTTGAGGTTGGGGGGCGGTATAAGGTGTATTACACTTTGTGACGTGACACGCAGTAACTTATTTTATCGATATTCTAGTGTTGTTCATGGATATCGATACTCAAACGCAAACTCAAAAATGTTTATTCAATGTAGGATAAATTTATCTAATAAAGGTAAAAAAAGGTAAACCATCATAGTTTCGCCATGTCTGTCTGTCTGTCTGTGTTTTAAAGGTTAGCTCCCATACATGTAAAGTAGGATTAAATTTTCTTTTCACGAATAACCCATCGTGTGAGTTATCGTTGAATAGGTCTTTTAAAAAAAACTGTCAGAGCTAAGTAGGGTTTACACATTAAAAAGTTATAGATGACCAACTTATGAAATGTCCTCGGAAAAGGAAAATTTCATACAATTTTAATAGAAAATTATTTTATAGACGTATTTAGTAGCATGAGCTCAAAGTCGGCATTTGCGACTACGAAACTACACTGCGCGTGGCCCGACACGCACTTGGCTAGTTTTATTTAAATATTCTTTTAGTGCAATAAAGCTAAAAACTACTAGCGATTCGGAATGACCACTGCTGGGAAGCCACTTTTAGACCGGGGCCGGATTCCGGATATAAATAAAATACGAAATACAAAGCTTAGGTAATTTAGGTATTTATTTATTTAAACAATGAAACAGATACAGTCAGTGTTCACAAAAGTATTTATTTTACATCAGTACCTATAAAAAAATCTCTGCTAGGGGACTCGTCACAAAATATTTTTATACGTTTGTTTGTTTGTTATTATCACTTATTAACCTAATAAGTATTATAGTTAGTTTAATCAGTAAGTACAATCAGTCTGAATATCTATTATTTGTACTTATTCGTATTTCACTTATTTATTACTACATGTTAATTTTTAACCAATCAACGTACACCTCGCCTTCGTCGGATGATCTTACGACAAGGTGCCGTAAATTAATCAATTTACTAAAATACATACATTTTAACTGCTGTTTATTATTTTCCGGGAGTTGATCAACTACCTTGAAAATTGATCAACTTACGAGTCTTGTTATTTTCCGGTGACATATACAATCATACGGTGATATATACATTTCCTAGGAATTGTACACAATTCCTGAATTTAACACATTTTCAATAACATAAATTTACGTAGTATCTAAGAAAACAACCAACCTAGGGATTGATTGCGGTGCGAAATGGATCTGACGTTTAACAGCAAAGTGACATTTTTTTCGTTTAGCGGATAAATATAATCGCTTTTTAGTTCCTTTTCTGTTACCCATTGTGTTTAAAAAAATCTGAAAAAAGTATTGGGTACTTATTAGGTGAAGTAGAAAATGGCCAATGAAATTTGTCAAAATAAGTAAGTTACTAAAATACAGTAAAGAAATGAATAAAGTGTAGCTGTTGCCATTACTACAAGTAATATTGTACTAAAATAACGTTTTTTAACCATGAGAAATTCCTGACCAAATCCGGCCGTATTGATGGAAATCCGGTCGGATCCGACCGGATTGGAAATTAGACTGGATAGCAATCCCTAGATGCGTGCGACCAAGGGAATGACCATGAAGTTAGGGTACCCTTTGATAATTGAAGTTAGAGGGTGGCACGACACAGTCTCCTTGCGATTTCTATACCAACAGAGCAATTTTATATTTGTCGGGTTAGGTATATGCTACTTACTTAAGTCGCATACAATACACTTGAAGTATGAAAGTATACACCAGGTCACTCCGTGGCAAATTTTTAACTTAATCACCTACTTGTACTGACGGCGGTGGTCATTGTCTATGGAAATATACACCCGGTCATTAAAATGTCAAAATATTATTGCAAGATATATCTTATACCTTTAAACGAGCAATTCTTGTATGTATATATATTTATTTATAAATTTCTGTGATCTCGAAAACGGCTCTAACGATTTCGCTGAAAATTTGTAAATGGGGGTTTTCGGGGGTAAACTATCGATCTAGATTAGTTTTATGTTTGGGAAAACGCGTGTTTTCGAGTTTTCATGCGTTTTTCTTTCTACGTAGAATATGATCGCTAATTTCGACGCGCCGGCCGCCATCGGCTTAGCTCAGTGGGGATGCTGACCGCTAGAAAGAGTGTTACGGGTTCGAATCCCACTCGGTGACTTACTTTTGTTTTTTTTTATGTTCAATTTTATTTATAATTTTTTATTTAGTATTTATTATAGACAAGTTTAAAAAAATGTAGTTATTGTTTGAGATGTAACCGAGCAAAGCTCGGTCGCCCAGGTACTCTAGTATACACAAGATAAAGATATACTTTATACAAGTAGTTGCAAGGTAAAATAACTGAGGGGAGGGGATATATTCCTCTACTTCTTGTACTTTAACATACTGCACCCAAAAATTGATTTTGTAATAAATGAATATTTACTTACAATTTAGGTAGTTATCCTTATGACGATAAAATCTAAATCCGAGTCAAAACAGTGAAGCAAAGTACCTATCAAGTCCAGTTTACAATAGCCAGGGTCTTATAAAGAAATCAGACAAATAATAGAATATGCAAAACAAAACAAACAAGCCGAAATCAATTTGCCGACTAACTACATCGGCGAGCGAGCCCGGCGGCCGGGAGGGTGCGGGGTGCGAGGGCGGCGCGCCACACACACGCGCCATTGACAGGTCTCACTCACACATTGATAGCTCCGTAGTTCGGGCACAGCGCGACAGCAATAGATTTTACAAATACCTATTTTTCAATTCTCTCCACTTTAATGTTTCCTCTTAAATGGCTTCCTATCCGTGTATGCAGACAAATGCAATTTTTTTGCACTTTCTTTTCAATTGTTTCGAATCCAAATTCTCCACAATACCTTAAATGCAAATGTCAATTTCATTCCGACACTCAGAACGGCAATTTCGTTCTGCCGATACTCGCTACTACTACTCTACTTTATGGCAAACTCTTTTACCTACAAGCTTCTCGGCTCTGGAATAGCCGTTGACATCAAGGACATTTCAACAAAGTTTTCATTTAAAAGAAAAGTACACTCTCTTCTTCTAAAATAATATATCCCCTTTGTTTCACCATCATTCTTTGTTTGTATATTATAGATTGTATGTATGTTTATGAATATATATTTGTAATAAATGTAGATACATTTATTCGGTATCTATGTGTTCTTTTATTTAAGTAATTTTGCGCTGCTACCAAATCTCTGTTTATCCTTATGGTTGACTGGGAGAGAACGCTTTTAGCGTTAAGTCTGCCAATTTTAAACAATTGTATATTGTGGATCAATAAAGTTTTTATTAATAAATAAATAAAAGAACGAACAAAAAATATTTTGTCGAATTAATTTTTATTTTCAATTCTCTGATATTCAAGGGACCAATAGAATCAACCAACGCATAGATATGCTCATTACTAAATTACGCCGATGGCAATCAAAGCCGGAATCCGTTGGCTTTCAAAGCGACGACCCACCTCAATATTCGGATAAGTCAATCGACTGACATAATATCCCTTCGTCTTTAGGCGCCTTCTAATCAAAGCGTGAGAGCCAAAAGAGCATCGGCCCGATTAACTATGAATGGCATGATTGAAAGGAAATGATTTAACGTAGAATTCGCAGCGATTGGTGGATGCCGTTTTGCCTTTATAATCTTTTGTGATATTTGCCGGTTTGCCTTTGATCGGAAAAAATAATAAACATATTATTTTTTCTGAAATTGACAGCGTTTTGGTCTACCAAAACGCTGTCAATTTGCCGTTTGCAGTTTTACCTTTTATCTTGTAATCTTTGCCTATATCTTTAAACTCTTTTGTGAAATTTACAGCGTTTTCGTGGTATGCCGTTTGCCGTTTTGCCTTTTATCTTGTTATACTCTTTTGCCGTGTCGTTTTCGGCAGAATAGAATAGGGCCACTCAAGTTCTCCCGTGGATGTCGCAGAAGGCGACCTCAGAATTACAAGCTAAAAAAAGTATAAAAAACATCAAAGAGACCTCTCCAACTCGTCTGACCAGAGTGTAGGCCAAGTCCTCTGGCTGTTCTGGCCAAGTATGGCTCTGGTAGTACAGAGAGGGTCGTGCTCCTGCAATGGAGACAGAAGGACCTGATGATGATGACTCTTTTGTGAAATTTTCAGCAATTGGTGGATTATGTTCGCCTATCTCTTTTTATACTCTTTTGTGACCTGCTTTTAATATTTTCTTGCTTTTTTACTGAATTTACTTTATACAGAAATACACGTGGTGAAGCGGACTAAAAGCCTTTGGCCTTATCTACCAGTAATCCAACCCGATGATAATACAAACAAAATTGGCCAAGTGCGTGTCTGGCCACGCGCAGTGTAGGGTTCCGTAGTTCCGAATGCCAACTTTGAGTTAATGCCACTAAAAACGTTTAAAAACTAATTATCTATTGAATTTGTATGAAATTTCTTTTTCCGAGTACATTTTATAAGTTGATCGCCTATAACTTTTTAATTTGTATACCCTACTTAGCTCTGATAGTTTTCCTTTAAACTACATTATATATACTATAGCTGTGAATTTTTTGGCCATATATAACCTTTTAGCAGATAGAGGGGGGGGGGACACTTGCCTCCAACAAAAATTTTCACTTTAAACCCAAATATTTCAGAAACGGATCCCTAAATCCAAAAAATGGTGTTAACAAGCTCACAATGTTTTTGAAAGACCTATTCAGCGACACCCCACACAATGTGTTTGTCGAGAAAAAAATATTGACTACCTCTTGACTTGTATGGCAGCTAACCTAAAAAAAATATTTTTAAAGATTTTATTTTACGACTTTTTCGCCATGATTAATATACATATCCATGCCAAATTACAGCTTTCTAGTACTTGTAGTTTCTGAGTAGGACCGCGGACAGACAGACAGACAGACAGACAGACATGGCGAAACTATAAGGGTTCCTTGTTTACTACGGAACCCTAAAAATTACAGGTTAGAATGAAACTTTTTCTAAACTAAAAACCGTCTTTCACAACAACAACCAAAATACACAACCAATTTTGGTAAAGTTTCCATGGAATCACCTGACGAGTATACCTTTAAAAAAAAAATCTCCAAATCGATCTAGGCGTCTTCGAACAATGGGTAAACAACCAAACAAACATAAAAAAAGGATCGCAACTAATTGACAACCTCCTCATAATTTCAAGTTGATTAAAAAGAGATGTCGAAAAATAGAAACTACAATGAATATGAATTAGTAATAAACAAAACAATAAGCTTTGCTGTTTCAATCAAGCTCATTTGAGATCAACATCATAATTTTTGAGTACATGAATATTTTTGTTATATTTTTCATCTTACTTCAAAAACGTTATTAAAAAACTTGAAAGTAAATAAAAGAAAACTCTAAAATAACCATTTTAACTTTTAAATTAGCAAATCAAACAATTTTGCATATTTGAATTTTAAAGAAAGTTTGAATAAAGTAAATATACTTATTTTTATCGCAGGGATTTAATTATCACACATTTTTTGTTAAAAAAATGAAATTTGTTTTAGTCAATGGCATTCAGCTTGTATTAAATTTGAAAAATAAAATTATAGTAATCCGCAGTTTGAATGAAATTGAAAAGAAACGAGAGATAAAAGCATATAAGCGATAAGAACATTTGAATAAGCGCATTTACAGTAGTTTCGAGGTAAGGATTTTCTCACAGTATCCATTTAAAATTATTTGTAGCTAGCAATCCCAGGTTAAAGTGGATTGCGACATATTTTAGAGTTCGACAGCTTAAGCTATTGTCGTTGTTGGAATCTACGTGGTATATGTACATATGCAAAATTTAATCTAGTTTGTTGATTTGCATACCTTTATTTATTTTAACACTGCACCAGTGCTACTAACAATTATTTCAAATCACTTGATTATGTATCGTCATTGAGCCGAAGATATGAAAATTTTGTATTCTGCGGGTCTAACTAGACAGAACCCAGGGCCGCAAGTAACTATACAATAACGAAAATGGCAGGATTAATTAAAAAAATATATATTTTATCGTAAACCAGGGTAACCACCTCAGTAGATAATTATTCTTATATTTCATTTTTTTTTAAACCGGCTACTGAACCGGTCAAGACCCGCAAATCATAATATGATGCAGCTTCCATTGTTTTGTTTATTTATTTAAAAACTTTATTGAGCCAAACGTTACAATAAGTAGACTTAATGCTAAAGCATACTCTCGCTGTCAAACTTTAGGAAAAGAAAAACAGATAAGAAAGTTGGCGTCTAAATAATAGATGAAAGGAAGCCAGAATCACAATTAGGTACTTTAAAATTATCATAAATACATATTCAATATATATTATATTTATAAATAAACTATAAAACATACCTACATAAATAAATGCATACATACATGTACATAAATATTAAAAAAAATAGTAATAAACGATAAGTTTTGCGTAATTTATTATGCTTTCAAAAAGTGAATCATGCATTTTTTTCTTAATATATTTACTATTGTGCCTGGTATTGGCGGATCTCCTTATTATAAAACGAGGATTAACTTTGTTACTAGATTTAAACCATTATTCGACCAAATCAAGTTGACATTTTCAGATGAGACGGTGGCATATTATTAGATGTCAACTTGATTTGGTCAAATAATGGTTTAAACCTAGTAACAATGTTAGTCTGCGTTTTATAATAAGACGGAAAAGGTTTAAATGTGCATTAGTTACTTATCTTTCGTCGCTAAGTATTTCATCATAACCGCAAGACCCAAAATTCTCTGTTTACCTCGTTGCGGATAAAGACGTGATAGTCTATTTCTTATAATCGTTTGCAAGGTTAAACTATATACCTACGTAAGAATAAAACATTCTATGCGTCTTAGAAAAACCACAGCCAAGCAAATGAAAAATGCTGAAACGTATACAGCAAGGAAGGAAACGGGTTTCAGCGAAGACACACCTGTTTCTTGAAGAGCTCGTAAATAAAAGGGGAACAGGAAACAGGTAAAGTTCCGGAAGGGGGTGCGGTGCAGAGGGGTGCTGAGCGAAAAACAACCGTTTTGTTAACTCTTGCTGTGAAGTGTGAGATGGAATGGAGTATGCACAATTTTAAATTGTTAAATGACCGTTTTCAAGTGCGTTAAAATTAAAAAAGAAATGTTTTTTTTTGTTTTTCGTGGATGGCGATGATTATTACCATGCACTATAGGATTTTTTTTAGTGTTTGTTCTGACCATTCGCGATGGTGTAATCTCTGACAAAATCAAAGCTGGCCGCGCTTTAGCGACGAAAACCAGTATCGCGGCGGGGTAATGGGTAAATCCCAATGATTTCATAAGGAATATAATTTTTCATTGATTTTTGAGCTGAAAGCCACTATAAGGATCGTGAGTAAACCTAATCAGCTAGTCGAAATAAAAAAAATGACTAAAACGCGAAAGTAAAATCGTGAGATCAATTAGTAGTACCGCCGCCAGGCGCCGCAGGCCGGCCAACCGTAGTTCATAGACTAAATAGATTGCCTTTTTCCCTTGGACATTTGCCGATTGTATACCCAATCACATACATCATTTCAGACACAATGAATATAATCGAATTCATCAAGTTCACGCGGCAGTTTTGCACAGGCGTAACTATGCTACGTAGTCTCGATCGAAAATCATTTTCGCAACGTAGTTATCTTATGTCATACACAAATTTGGATTACGCATAAAGATAGAGGAATTTATTAACTATACGACATTTTATTCCAAAACCAATGAAAAATTGTATACGCCAATAATTTATAAGTCAATGGTAAACGCTCTAAATAAAGAGTTGTCGGTAAATCTTTTGGGTAATAAGTACTTAGGGAGAACGCAATTTTACTTGTTTAAATTTATCAGGTACAATTCTAACGTTGAATGAATGTAGATGTATACGTGGTTTAGAGATGGTTCATATATCAAAAAGTTTTAATCAACTAGATTTAATCCAAGCTGAATATGCTGGGGAATGAACGAATTAAACTAATAATATCATTGTTCCATTTGTGAATGAGAATAATTCACAGAAATGTAGATTGTAGTTTGAAAATACAAAGGTACGTAAACTCATTAAAATATCATTTGGTGGAAAATTACTTTTATGTAAATTTAAATTTATACAAACTTATCATAAATAGTATTATGTACACTTAAAAATTTTGAGGTATATTTGAAAATGAGGATTATGATAATTCATCTACACGGTGATTTTTCATTGGTTTTGGAGCCGAAAGCCTCTTTATAAGGATCTTTCGTAAGGCCTAATTAGCTAGTCAAAATAAAATAAAAATAACAAAAAAAATGTTGACTAAAACTAGAGAATAAAACTACACGACCGATTTTGATAAAATTTCTAATTAATAAATAAATAAAATATAATTATAATATTTAATAAAATATATATATAAATATTCTATAACCACCTGAGAAGTATACCTTTTCAAACATAAAATAATTTTCCAAATTGGTCCGGGTCTTCGAACAATCGGTAAACATACATAAAAAAAATGATCGCGACGAATTGAAAACCTCCTCCTTTTTGGAAGTCGGTTTAAAATAACATCACCTAAATCATGCATATTTGAGTTGAGTATTCAATTGATAAAAGTATTAAGTCCGCCATTTGTTAAAAGTATATTTGTACTTTGGAACAATAAAGTTTGATAAAATAAATAAAATACATAAAGAGTGCGGACTTTAAAAAAAAATGACAGAACAAACAGTGCTCCTTAAATCAGTTGCGTAACCCGAACGAGAGATTTAAGATTTTTTTAAAATATTTACAGTGATTTAATTACATTTATAACAAATTCTTTGACCACGCGTGATCCCCTGGCAACACTAGCCAACAATATGAAAATATTACCAGCGACATATTTCATCTCAACACTAAACAGCAATATTTGTTTATTGAGCTAAATCCAAAATCTTGGCGTTCGTTCGTAAGGTCGTGAAGTTAATCTTTTCCACCCAGTCACCTTTTTGGCACTTAATGGGGTGCGACCTTCCGGGGAACTATTGTGAGCCTTCCACCCTGATTTACTATTGGGATGGGCGAAATCAATGTCGTCGCTGTTTCAGGATATACCTTATTTTCCCGCTTTCACACTTGATTTGTGTGTAGTGAATATATTTTTGGGGACAGAGACTACTCGCAACTTAGACGAGATGTTATTTAAACCAGTTTCGAGTTGCGTTTTAGACGAGTTTCTACAAAGACTATTTGCATTTAAGACCATTCGAGACTAACTCAGAAAAAGGTTGTTTTTTAACCCCCGACAAAAAAGAAGGGTTTTATAAGTTTGACGGTAATGTCTTACGATGCTTGAATTTTACTTGCAGTTGATTTTCTTAATAAATATCTATATAGCAGACATACGCGATAATATTTGTAGAAATAATTAAACAGTGTCTTTTTTTTAAAACTCTCTCGCCACCTCTTGTAGTTTACATTGACTCCTTAAAAAACGTCTAAGGAGGAAAAACAATTACTAAATCAAAGGAAGCGCCGCGTCACTCCCATTATGAAGCCGTCCGCCACTGTCTCCGAAGCAACAATAAATCAATCCTAACAACTCCAGCGCCAAGAAGCTGCAATAAACAAAAAAGGCGCCACTTCCATCGCCAGTTGCCGATGCAGCCACAGTCGGGACGTCGTTTAGACGCTGCGGTGTAAGTTAATCTCTTCCATTCGATCGCTCCTTTCGTGCTTAATGGTGCGGGGGCTTTCTGTGAATTGCGATTACGACGCCGCTCACGTCCCGCGCCGTCCCGTGGAAGTTACGTCTTTACCTTTTTCTTGATTGGCAGGGTCTGTTTCATTTTCCCTTTTTGTCTTTTCTCTTCAGCAGTTTATTTATGATTACGTGTTTCATGAATTTCGGGCGCGGACGGTGGACGTCCAATCGTGACGAATTGCTTGAATAAGGAAAACGGTTGCTTTTATGTTGATTACGTCTCAGTTTTTCTGTGTGTGGAATACAAAATTTTATAAAATGTTTTCATAATGAGTGAATTCTAAAATCAATGTTCTAAAAAATGTTTATAGTTTTGCAGTTATACTTTAAAATCGAAATGTAAAAACAAGGTATCGTTTTTTTTTCCTTTAAGGCCGAAATCTCCGCTCCGCTGTTTGAATCGAAGCGGAGATTTCGAGCATTGTGATTGGTCAATTTCTCTCCTCTCTGCTCTGCTCCTCTTCAGTGGAAACGCAGCCTAAGAGTCCCCTTACTCTAGACCAAACTAAACTACACTTTTCTACATCCTTATATTCTAACCAGTTCATAATTTTACCGTCGGAAACCAATTATTACCCTAGATAATAGCAATTTATTTAAAATTACAATTTTTACTGAAATCTGACATGTGGTTTTAAAATAAAACGTAGGTTACGTTTGTATGGAAAATTCTAGGGTAAATATAAATAAGGGGATTCTAAAGCCATCATGGCAACTATGTCTATTATTAATTCTGTGACTATGTTTCGCAACTAATTACGATACATGAATATGATAAGTTGCAGTCTTATAATCTTTTTTAATTTTTATAAAAAAATAAATAAACAATGTAAAATGTATTATCAACCATTCTTCTTTAAAACAACAAAGCACAAAAAACAAAGAAAAATTGGCAAAGCCAAAGGACTCTGACGCAAAGAGTGCAGACCGCAGTCACCACAAGCTGTGGCAAGTGACAAATTAAATAAATTTACTACTGCGATGTAAAGCTGTATTCACACTGTATCTTACAGATTAGATGTGTGTTGCACCGATAGCGACGCGTACTATGCGAATTAGGGGTTACTCCAAAAGCGGTACGCAAAACAGACGTTACTGCGTATCCGCGTTTTAGTGTCTAGCGACATTGAGCGTTAGTGTATGATAATAAAGTCTAATTCGGTTTGGCATAGAAATAGGATGTCCTATCGGAGGACTATCGTGCTATTTTATGGAGTAAGGGCCCAGTTTGCTGCCTCTTCTTCTGTACTTGCGCTTATGAAGCGGCAGTAAACTTAGCTGTAAATAAATGACCGGACATCAACATTTAACTTTTAAGAAATCGAACAAAATAGAAAAAGTGACAATCATCAAGTGTTACAAATATCCAAAGATAAATAAATCATTTTAGACTTTTGACTAAAAAAACACTGCGCATTGTCACTGTCGTAATTTGAATGTCAAATAGCACAAAAACAATGTACCTATATATTTTTGTTTCATTTGATAGCCTATTCGATATCGAAATAAAAACAAAAAAAATATGAGTACATTATTTGCTTACAAATTGTAGCCTATGTCACCCGGACAATTTTCTCCTTCTTCGTTCCTTCATTCTCAATTAGATGTTTATCTGTGTATTTGTTATAAAATATAGTATTGTTGATCCCGTAACACAAGTCTCGAATTTACTTTGGGGCTAGCTCAATTTGTGTAGATTTGTCCATATATATCTATTAACTTGTTTGTTTGTGAAAATTGGATAAGCGACCGATGGCCGATGGGGCAAAAAGGTTTTCGAATGGCGACCGCTTACTGGCAAGCGAAGCGTATAGGACATGCACCCACCTACAAGGTGGTCAGATGACCTGACCAGGGTCGCTGGAAAGCGCTGGATGCAGCCGCTCTTGATCGGCCATTTTGGAAATCTTTGGGAAAAGCCTATGTCCTGCAATGGATGGAGTGGTAGTGCGACTGAAATGATGATCTGCTTAACCGCTCCTACCAATGTGATGGATTTCTCTAGTATCAGTAGTTCAATGTTGTGCAACCGGCTCAGTGAGAGTATAATTTGTTTCCATACAAATTAATTAGATTATCGTATCGGTAGTAAGTCTGTGCCATTACTATTTTCACGTGACGGCATTTTTACCTGGTCATAGTGGACCATGTTTAATAATATCTGCAAGTGACAAAAGTGTGCACCGGGCCTTATATGTAGTAAACTGGGAGGATCCTGTTTCTTATATATTTATTAAGATCAGGATAAAAGTGTTTACTTAGTTGCATCAAGCTTAGTATTATCAAGTGAGATTAAAAGTATGTTAGAAGCTGTAGCATGTAAAAAATAAATAGGTATACCTAGGTATATTACTGCTACGTATCTTGATGGTAATAAAATTAGTAAGTAAAAGAAGTATTAATTTAGAATACTGGTTTTATAAATAAATAATAAATAAATATATAGGGACAAATTACACAGATTAATCTAGCCCTAAAGTAAGTCCGTGACTTGTGTTATGGGATACTAACTCAACGATACTATATTTTATAATAAATACATATATAGATAAACATTCAAGACTCAGGACAATTCGAAAAAGCCCATTTTCCAACACCCTGACCGGGGATCGAACCCGGGACCTCTGAGTGGCGGACTAGCATGGTGACCACTACGCCACGGAGGTCGTCAATATCTTCGTTATGTTATTTGAGATCTCATAATTTTCCCTAATTGCAGATCTTTAAACTGGTATCTTAAGTAAATTTTTCTCCCTTAGTCTGGTATAAGTTTTTTTTTAACGTAAGTATATTGTTCAATTTCCACGATCAACTTTCGCTGTCCGCTTCATATATCTTGTTACATTTCTCGAAAATAGTTGGGAATTGTAAAAAGAGTATAGAAACAAGGTTGTAGAGAATTTTATAAGTTTTTATTAAATCCCAGAACATTTTTCGCTTCGACGCATCGTTTTTGAGATATAATAGAAATACCACACTTTCCCCCCTCCCGTCGCTCCGGATCACCTCCTAGACGTGGGGACTTTTAGAACGTTTACACCCTAAGCTGAACAAGTTTCTGTAGGAATTGCTTAGGTTCCTGCTTACGCACTCTAGAACTACTTCGTTGACCGGACTACTAGCTACATCGCTTATTAAAATTATTTGCTTTTTCGCCCATTCCCTCGATCAGCTTGTACAGTCTGCGTGGAAAGAGAAGAAGCTGAAACATTGTAAGTTATTTCTTTTCTCCCAGACCCACAAGAAGGAATGAACTTACTGAATTAAATTTTTTATTTTCAATTGTACAAGATTCTTTAATAAAACTGCTTCCTGCCAGAAATTATCCTCCATTTTTAAAATCCGCAATATTTAGGTCAATGGGTACGTAGACGAGCGCAATTTTTACAAATGAAATGCAAGGAGAATGTTCGTTTTCGCTCCAATTCCTGTCCTATCTGTGTGTCATATTTTTGTTTATTTTTTATTTTTATAATGCTGCAGTCAGGATATCCAAACAGAGCTTTTTAAATAACAAAAAAAATATGATATAAGCTCTTTCAATGCGGACTTGCATGGTGAAATTATTCGTTTTTCTTTGAAACATTGGAATCAAAAAAAAATGACTGGAAATTTTTCCATTCTATTCAATTTAGCTGTTGCTTGTGGCAGCCAGACGTTTCCCGAATAGGCAAAGTTGAGAATACCATGGGCACCGCATGTTTTTCCGGGATAAAAAGCATCCCATATATTGGCTTGTGTCATTTGATGTACTTATTAACTTATGTCAATTGGTGATATTCTCGCCCGTAAAGGCAAGGCAGGTGCTGGGCCCATAACCTGATGGGTTTGTCGCCAAAGGAAGGAAACAACAGGGCATAGATTTGATTTTGATATATTGCGGAACGAGACTTACGATGATACGTAGCCATAATAGAGAAAGAGAAGTAAGAATGACATTTCGATGACATCGATATAAAGTTGACAGTGACAGTTGTTTCTTTTTCTTAAGACTAGTTGTGCATTTATACATTCCAACACCTACGTCAACGCAACGCGCCCTGTGGACTCGCTCTAAGTTCAAAAGAACATTTTTTTAAAAGTCATTATGAAATATTTTCAATTTCCATATCGATATCTGGACTGCGGCCGATTTCATATCCGACTCTTGGCGCCAATAAATCAGAAAGCCGCCCCGCAAGCAGTCCCGTCTTTGACTAGACACGGAGTCGTTCCAAATTTAAAATTCTCCTTGATTTTTGTCAGCGCTCACTTTTGCAATGGTTCGCGAAAGGAATTAAATTTTCTTGTATTTGAGAGGAAATGTCGAAAATATTTTCACACATGCGAGATTCGTCATGTTTATTTGATATGCACGTAGGTTAATAAAATCTTTATTTATTTAAGCAAAAGATCATATCTGGATATGGTAAATAAAAATAATTTCATCATCAAAAAAAATTATGATTATCATCATTCGAGCGTAATTTCCCGGTTGCATCCTCAGCAGTAATGCTTCAGGGCCCGGGGTCCGCTACCTAACCAAGGAGATTTGACGAGGTTACTGGTTTTTACACAGGGCGACTGCCGTCTGACCTCCGAAGAAGAAGAAGAAAAATTGTTTATTTGGTACACAAATGAAAACTCCGCAACCCAAACCCAAAGGGTAAACTATTTGATGATTAAACGCTAGATGGCTTTCGGGACCCACAGTATATACGTGCCTTCCGAAACACGGAATCATCTTTCTTTTGAGATAATCAGGTGATTCAAGCCTGCAATATCCTAACCAGACTGTAAACAAATTTGGTCCAATGGACCACAGAAGCCGTCAAAAATTTAATTATGATATTGTTCCAATATTCCTTCCAAGATATTTGGTATTAAGTACCTATATGTTAGACCAAACAGCTAGTGTCGTCGGCATAATATTGCATTGTCACGCGATATAAATATGTGTGCAAAATTTCAGCTCAATCGGAAACTGAGAAGTGAGACAAATTTAACATCATCATCATCAGGTCTTTTTAGTCTCCACTGCAGGAGCACGACCCTCTCTGTACTACTTGAGCAAGTGTATACTTGGCCAGAGCAGCAAGAGGACTTGGCCTACACTCTCCTCGCTGGCTAAACGGGTTGGAGAGGTCTCTTTTATGTGTATAAGCTTTGTTTAGCTTGTTTTTCCTAAGTCGCCTTTTACGACATCCACGGAAAGACTTGGAATGGTCCTATTCTACTCTGCCGGGAACCAGGCTTTAACACAAATTTAACAGGTGAAACTAAATAAAAGCTTGTAAAAAGACTTATAAAAAACATTTATCTTTTCTTAATAAAATAATATAATAAGCATAGTAGTAGCAGCGTAATGCTAGACTTAATATTAATAAGAAGAAAGTAATTAGGTGTTTAAAAAGTAAAAAGTTTTCTTTATTTACTCTTGGAAGAAAGTATAAGAGAAAAACTGCTTTAGTTGCCTTATTTCATTACAGTGAGTGCTTTTCTTCAGTGTTTCTTCATTAATTACGTAATAGGGAAGTTTTTAAATTCAGATACTATAAAAGAGCAACCACAGTAAATGATTTGTATAGTTCACGTTTTATTAGACCATGCTTGTCATTTATTAAAACGAAGTTCCTTATCACGCGTTGCGAAAGAAGGCGGAGAAAATT
This sequence comes from Acrobasis consociella, assembly GCA_963555685.1. Classification (NCBI taxonomy): domain Eukaryota; kingdom Metazoa; phylum Arthropoda; class Insecta; order Lepidoptera; family Pyralidae; genus Acrobasis; species Acrobasis consociella. The sequence goes on from OY743118.1 coordinate 7,276,951, forward strand.
AACACCAAAAGTTGTAACGACACTTTTTGCTATAGTTGTAAGCCGTGCGGCGTGCGCGTGTTTCTCTGTATGCCTCTCTCTCTCTCGAACTTTCCAACCGGGTGTCCCTTGAAACCTCTTAAGTTTTTATTTCAAGCTAATCGTATGCAAGAGACTTGTACTGTGTAAAAAAATTGCCTTTGAGCACTATGTGTACATTTTGACATCATGGTCATATTATTAGCACAATAGACATTTTCAAACTTTGGTCTTTTTACTACTTTGGTCAATTTTAAACTATGGTCATTAGAACAATGGTCATTTTCCTACTTTGATGTTTTTGCTATTGGTCAATTTCACACTATGGTCATTAATACACTTTGGTCAATTTTACTCTATGGTCATTTGACTCCGGAAGGTTTAGATGGACCATGATTTAACACACACTTACACAAACGAGAAGTAATAATATTAGAACAGATTGAGCTAGACGATTAAAATAAATTTTATTGTAATCCTTTGTTGCGACCGCGTTTTTACCTACGCTGAATTCAAATCACCCGAAAATCCATTTCCCAAATCATTCGTGTTCTCGAATCGATTGTAATTCTCCTTGAAAAGGGTAATAGGGTCTAACCTTCAATCGATTCATTTCCGAGTCTCAAGTTACTAGATTTTGGACCCATGCGCTCTATGCTTTCGTCCGTTTAGAATAAAACTTTGTATTAAATTTTTTCGTATAAATATTTTAATTACTTATTTGCTTAATAATATGTTCTCTGTCATATATGATTCATGAAACCGTTGTTTTACTATTGTATTTTATATGCGGACAGCAAATAATTAAAAATAGTAAATAAATTGGGTACTTTAAATTATGAATAAAAAACACCCCCAAAGCCAGCCCAAAGAGAGTTCAAGACTTGTGTTATTATATAATACTATCTCAACGATACTAAATTTTATAACAAATACATATACAGACAAATATTGATGACGCAGGCCAATTTGAAAAAGATCATTTACCATCTTGACCTGACCGGGGATCCCGAGACCTCCGGTGTGGCAGCCGTATGTATGTATATAGTATGATGATCACTAGACCACAGAGGGCATTATTAATTATGAACGTGATTAATTGTTCAATTTGTTTTAATTTACCAGAAAACTTCATTCTAGCTTCAAGGGTTGATTTCGTATGTATTTGACAACATCCGTGGTGTGACCACTCCTGAGATTCTGGGTTGAAACACAAGCTATTAGCAAGTAGGAAAACATTTTTCGAAGTCGACCTAGGTCTTGAGTGTTTATAACCTAAGTATTTAGTATAGTGAAGGTGGTTTCCAAGCAGTTTAGGCACCGGCGTTTGTATGTATGTATGTATATTGTTATGAGTACATACATATATATTTATTCGATGATAAAGTCCAAAAAGTGCAAGATCAAAGCAGCGAACGGGTGTGAGACCTAACCCTCGAGCGAAGCGTATGCGTATGTAATTTGTTTATGTTTAGAGAATGTGCCTCCAAATTACCTTTTGTTGCGTATATTTTTAGTGTAAAAACGCCTTGCCTTTTGTATTTTTCTTTCAATTTGAATCTAATAATATTTTTATTGAATTTCGCATGTATAGAAAAGCTGAGTGGTAGGAGAATTTTATGGAAATATTCTGTCCGGACGAAGAGTATTCGTATGTTTAGATGTATTTCGATCGGTCTATATGATGGTCAGAACCCATCAGAAATATTACTTATTAGTATATTGGAAAATTTGGAAACATAGGTAGTATCAGAAATTCGCTTCACATAGTGATGAAAATTGTATTACAAGGTGGATGCTGTTTTTTTTTTGTTTTTCGTGTGTGTAAGTGGCCAACACTGGTGGTAGATTTTTCAGACTGCCTAAAGGCATCTGACATAGCTTGACGACTGCCATACAATGATGACAGCCGGGACCAACGGCTTATATGTGACTTCCGAAGCACGGAGAAGCTCGAGAAATTTTAACGCCACTTACGGCTTATACGTGACTTCTGAAGCACGGAGGAGCTCGAGAAATTTTTATACCATTTTTATGTCACCCATCCAAGTGCGACCACGCTCGGTATCGCTTTTCTTACGAAAGCGCTAGCAGTGCGCACTTCCGCCGGGCCACCAAGCTTTTTAGGTAAATGTTGATGCATGTTTACACCCATGTACACTTTTTACTTTATCTGGTTATCGTAAAATCAGCGCACATCACAAATCTTATCTTTTTATACAGCTACTATATTGAAAGCATAGAAGTGTCGTAAATTCTCTCCGCGCGGTGATTTATCAGCGTCCGTATGCTAAAGGCTGTTTTTCCATTTGCCAAGACATAAAGGACGCTTTATTATTTCCACGTGCCGTGTAAAATTGCTTGCTCTTTGTCAATTTTTTTGGTAGATTGTTGGTTTGTCATTTTTCTAACATGAGTGAGTGTAGGAAAATGCTTTTTGTTAGAAAAGCTGGTGGAGATTTAAAGACATACTTTTTCTACAAAGAATATTTTTAGACAAAATCGAGAGATTAGCTGAAATGTTATATTATTGTTCTTTATTCCAAACAAAATTAGATATTTTTACCTACATAACTTTTGTCCTGAATATTATAAAAAAAATAGTCTAAATAGGCTTTTACAGCCATTCATGATATTTAAGATGAAAACCATAAAGCCATCTTCATATGTAATTACAAACAACGTAATTGCATATTATTATTGAATATACGCTATAATTTATTTTATTTAAGAATTGGCTTTAAAATTGCAATGGCATAAGATGATGAATATAACATTTATTGTATTACTAGCTGAGCCGGTGGGTTTCGCTCCCCGTGGGAATTTCGGGATAAAAACTGTCCTATGTCCTTCCCTCAGAATCAAATTATATCCATATCAATTTTTATCTAAATAGATTCAGTGGTTGAAGCGTGAAGTGGTAACAAACATACAAAATATACAAACTTACTTTCGCATTTTTAATATTATTAGGATTTTACTTGGTAAATTAATATTTACTACCTACATCAATTTCACATTAAATATTGCAGACACTTTTCTTGCCACTTATTGAGATTAAAAATGTCTAAAATGCAAAATATGATAAAACACCGCCTGCATTATTTAAAACTTAGCATTTTCACAAAACATTTCTGACTTTTGTTGCCACAAACAGACTTAAATATTTTACAATAGAAATGCGCTTTTTCAGGTATCTAGCCATAATTATATCTTTTTACTGACATTCATCCGATAAATAGTTATATTACTTTTATACGAATGAAATGACAACTTGTCAATAAAATGACTTCTGTACGTCATTTTAATGACAAGTTGTCATTTCATATAATAAATTCAAATAATTTTATCCTTGCGCAATACGATAAAAGATATTTTAGTTTTTTTTTACATTTAATAGGTAACGAAACTTGCTACTTCAGTTTTCAACGATACTTTATAAGTAAATCAATTTCAAAATTTTTATTAGTTATACTTTACATGCACACTACAACATAATTGAGTATAAAATCAAAATTAACTCTGTAAGAGACACTTATTCAACGGTGGTGTTCAAATTTTATATTGCAGTCGCTAAGCTCCTCACTATGGGCTAAAGTTAGCGAATGTGTCCATAGTTCTCTGTAGAAAACCTTATTTAAGGTTATTTTCGGAGAGTGTGATGACCATCCATTTTTTAACTCATGATTTGTTTCTTTTTTTTTCAAAAGTCTCCCAAAGATGTGCATTTCAAATCGTCTCATGTCGAAAAATGCCAGTAGCAGTGCAGTGTCAAAGAGAAAATAATCATAATAAAACTTAAGTTTAATTCGTGAACGTTGCGAGAATATTGCTTCTAGTTGCACTATTCTGCAGACTTGCTCAGAAGACTTCGTTCAAGCTATGATATTGCACAGTAAGAGTAGTTTTGCCTCAGTGTCGTCGTTCACGTAGAGGGCACAATTTTTATACACTTTTATTTACCAGGTTTGCTCAGAATTCTCCATCATAATTTTTTTGCTTGTTCTTAAGGCCCAACGCAGACAGACAGACAGACGGCACAGATTAGCCGCACGTGCACAAAAGTGCGTCACGGATAGTTTGTCGTTTGCGTTGGGCCTCTGAGTTTCTTTTGACTTTAGAACCAAAGTTGACATAATATTTGTTGCATTTTAATGTATAATTCAATTTAAAAAGAGTAAATTAGGAAGCGCTGGTAGCTTTTCCTTAAAAATAAATTTTAATATACACTACACGTAATGTAAATTATAATTTTTGACGTGTTAAAGTGCCTGTAAAGGTCTGATTAAACATTTGAATTTTTCAAACTGAGTCTTGAATTTTCCCGTTAAAGTTAAATTTACTTCTTCAGCGATTACGCGCTTCACTATTAAGCACTTTCCGATTTGACGATTCTTTATTTTATTGAATAAGTAAATTTCGGAGTACTGGTGAAATAAATAAACATAACGACCTTGTTACTCGGAACTTTCTGCCGATGTAGCGAGACCGTAAGTGCAGTTTTGTTTTCGCTTCGCTTTCAGTTCACATAATGGGGACAATTTCACCCCAATTTATACGTGCGACGATGGGCTAAAGTCGCCCCATTTCGCGTGCTATGGCGTTATATCGTAACTTTGTACGTCCGACCCTTCACTCCCACATTAAATTATCATTTAGCCGTTCCAGCTTAATGTACCAAGTTTCAATTAAAAACCCATCGACGATACGCTCCATTATTTCACGTTTATTACTGAAGTAAATGATTTTAATTTTTATTATAAATCAATGTTGAATTGAAATTAGAGTTGTTTGTAAGTATCGTGAATCGATACTTTATACCTACTATAAGCGTAGGTAATCTAGGTAACCAGTTTAGGTTAGACGTAAGTCTTCCATGATATTTTTGTTGTATTGATATTTTTTTAAATCCAAAAGTCAGTTCGACCTTTACACTATTATAAAATTTTCTTTTATTTGTTACAGGTAAAATGGAAGTTTGCTAGCGGCATTTTTATCTTCACTTAATTCCCTAAAAATTAAGGACGAAGGTTAGCATTATTGTACCTAAATCAACTTAAACAAAGATCAAATGCCTATAAAAGTAACTTGTAAAAACTAATATTTTTAACGGGCCTTTTTGATTTAATATTGATTTAATAACTAGCATCCCGCCCTGGCATAGTTGTACGCGCTGGAGCGTTTCAATTTATGACAACTATTTAGATAGGTGGGTTTCATAGTATTCAAATCATTGTTATTGTTGTGTACCTTCTTTTAGAATCACAGGTCTTTTCACCCCGGTCCTTTTGAGAGGCTTGCGTGGAGATACAAATCCAACACGTAGAGGCTTTCTAGAGAAAATTTCAAAATCCAGTTCTGGATATACCTACCCTTGAATAGGTTTTAGTAGAAGAAAGATCTTTTGCAAGAAAAAGGGAAAGCTTTATAGGTTATGGAATAAGCTTGGGATGGACTGAAGCTGGGATATTGCAATAGGAACGTCACTTGCCATAATAATGATTGTGGGCAGGTGGTGACTTGCCGCCCATTAGATGCCTAGATGGGCCCCTCATAAGCATCGACAATAGTTGCCGGCAAAGGAGCAACATCGGCGCAGGCGACTCATGGGTGTCGAGAGGTGTGCTGCGCTTTCTCCGAAGTTACTCACGGCGTGATGCCCTTTAACATTTCCGCCCCTGGAGTAACAGCTCTAACGACTCCTCTCTGCACAGCCAATTAAGGCAATGCAGAGCTGAGAGCCCTGTGAGCCTCTTTATGTCTCCACCCCGACTGATGAAGACACGTCAGGTTTGAGGGCTCTGACTGGCTCTCTGGAGTACTCGGGTCCGTGGTGTCGTTACTTACTGACAGCTCGCCAAAGGCTGTCCTGCGAGCTCATCATTAATATTACATTATATATCACATTATCGCTTGTCTTTAACCCTTTCACCACGAAGTTACAAAAAGACCTTGGATTCTCTTAGACAATTCCGAAATGGGCACAATTTTTTTTGTCGACATTCGCGGTTAAATTGTTAATGAATAAGACTGTAAGTCACATTAATACATTATGGACTTCCTTTCATTACAATCTTTGTATATATTAGTAAAATAATAAAACAAAAGACTGCTCACGACCTCGGTTCGTGAGAGCCCACGGCCGGGCTAGTTCACAAGAGCAATATTGTGGCCGTCTCTTTTTATTTCCACGTGAAAGAGAGAGAGGTGACTATGTTTGATCATCGATTGCAGTGTAATATTTCGCAGATTGCTATCTCTTCAAAACCCGTCTCTTGGTTCTTACTTGGCATGTAAGTAATAAAAATGTCAGATGTCTTTTTCAATGAAGGTTCTGCAAAGTTAGGATGACTTACATTCAACATAACATTGAGCTAATCAAAAACATTGCAATCACATCACTGTCGCTGCATAACAATGCGTGAAGAACTTACCTTCATTTCACCAGTGTAAGCCCATTGCGCACCTTTATGCACTTGCAATAGTGTTGAAATTTCAAAGATTTGCGACGAATTTTAGTGTGCATTACGAGTAGAGAAATGATAAAAGCGAAGATGCTCGCGGTTTCGGATACCAGCCGGCACCCAGACAAGCGAGACAACAATATAAAAAGAAATAAATATCGTCGGAGCTCATAAATCATTGCTGAGTATGTCCCACTCGACGACAAACACAGTTTCGGATATATTTCATTGTTGGCTTGGCGATTACGAAACTTACAAAAAAGGGGAGACATGAAACGACTTTTAGCCACCCGCCAGATGACACTCGGAGTGTATAAAAGCTTTCCTTTTAGAATTACCCTTTCAGTTGCTATTCGCGGGATTAGCGCTGAAAAACAAAAAATCGCGACTGACTTTTTATTTTTGTTAAACGAATTACGAAAAGGAGGAGGTTATTAATTAGTCGCGATCTTTTTTTCGGATTATTCGGAGATGCCTAAACTGATTTAGAAAATTCTTTTTTTTTTGTAAAAGGGTATACTTTTACTCAGGCAGGTTCATTAAAAAAAAATATTTAAATCGACTGTAGTATAGTTTGGGGGTGAAGTCGATTTTTAGTTTTGAAAAATTATAAATAAATTCATCCTTAACCCTTTCACCGTGAGACTTTATATCAATTGTCGTGCCCCCAGCGAGAGACATGGTAAATCTAACATACCTATCTACAACCAAAAACGGATATGGATACGTAAGTTATGTGCCATACGAGCATTTTTTTTTGTCGCAAATATGCGACCTTCGCGTCATGGGCCCGACAATGTTTGTCACATATATGCGACGCTCGCGATTAAAGGGTTAAAAGTTATCTAAACCAAACAGTTACTTATACAATTTTGTATTGCTTTTGAAACGATTTTTTTTTACAATCAAGTGAATTTACTTGTTCTTAAAATTGCACTTTCAGACAGCAAAATGATTTTGCCAAGACAAATTGGTTTCCCTCTTCCGACCAATAACACACGCTAATGAAACAACACAAAAACTTCGGCACATCGCAGCTTTGGCGCTAAACCTACACTCGGTCTTGCACGTTTGCTTCCGTTTATTACAAAAGAATATACCCGTCATTTTTTCTTTCCCCTAACGACTTATTCACAAAATGGGTGAATCATAAAGGCGGGCGCTCACTTCGAACACACAAGATAAAAAAATATATGAATATGTGTTTTCAGTTTTAATATTAAAGGTTTTGCACATATTTCCGAAATTGTACCTGTAGGTTGACTGGTAGAAAAAGCCTACGGCCTTAAGTCCGCCGATTCATTTAATAATGTTAAATCTTATACCTTTAAACGAGCAATTCTTGTATATTTATTTATATTAATATTTATAAATTTCTGTGATCTCGAAAACGTCTCTAACGATTTCGTTAAAAATTGGTATATGGGGTTTTTCGGAGGTAAACAATCGATCTAGATTAGTCTTAAGTTTGGGAAAACGCGTGTTTTCGAGTTCTTATGCGTTTTTTTTACCACGCAGAATAATTCGCTAATTTCGTCGCACCGGCCGCTTTCTATTTGGCTCAGCGGTTAAGGATGCGGACCGCTAGAAAGAGTGTTACGGGTTTGATTCCCACTCGATGACTTACTTACTTTTGTTTTTTTTAATGTTCAAATTTATGTATAATTTTTTATTTTGTTTTGTTTTTAGACAAGTTTAAAAAATGTAGTTAATGTTTGAGATGTAACCGAGCAAAGCGCGGTCGCCCAGGTACTTAATAAGAAATTTAATATGAATTCGAGTTTTTTTTTTTAATTTTTTGCTTTTCATATTGTACACATACAACTTTAACCCAGATAAGGCATTGCAACATAACAGTTAGAAAACATCATTTTTATTTATTTAACTTTATTACAGATGTAACAGGCGGACTTAAAACATATTAACAACATCAAATTAACCGAAACAGTCCATTGCTGTAGGCCTCCCCCAAGGATTTTCGTAATTCCTGAATGGAAGCGGCTTGTATCGAACTCGTTTTCCTGCAACCTACTAAGGTAGAGTGATTAGGTATGGTATACTTGTCTGTACTGGAATGAAGTTACCGCTTACCACTCAAGCCTATGACACCAAGCTTTTTGAATGGTCTCATCAAAATTCTCTCGTCATTAAATTAAGATATGTGCTGATAGACAACCAGGGGATAGATATGTATAAATAAACTTTACCGAAGTATTTATATTTACCCAAGTATTTGTTGTTTGTAGTCAATTTAAATATTTTAGTGAGGCAATACATATGTATCTTTATCGACTAGAAGCTTGTCAAACCTATGCCTTTTACAGACTGGAGCATCGTATTAAATTAATTCATCAATGTCAAATCAAAACATGCAAATGTCCCTGGTGAGTGACTACCTTAACACTCAACATTGAAAATGATAATGGTATGTGCAGACAAAAATGTAGATTACATGTAATAACGGACAAAAATGAGATATTTCACAGATTTTTCCAGACGCTGCATTTTCTAAATTATGGTTAAGTTCCTGGGAAATTTTACAGCAAGACTGATTGCCGATAATTTGTTACGCAAAAGTATAATCTCGGGGGAAATTTTCAATCTTGAACACAAATTAAGCCATCAATTATTCGAAAATATGCAATTAAACTTTTTGTTTTACTAAATTGTAAAGAAATACAATTTAATTGACTATAGAAACAACAAAATCTAAAGCATCGAGATATTGGAAAGTAACATTAGATCCTAGTTTTTGAATTATTTTCTTAATGACCGAGAGCAAGCGAACTGTCTTCATTTCAGTTTCGGTAAAAAATCTTCTGTGTGTCTAAATTCTGGATGTCCTCCGGCTCCTTTCGCCTACATTTTCTGAATCGATTCTCGTGAAATCTTGTACAGGTTCGAATTATCGTCGTCAAGAACGACTGACTGATTTAGATGAAATTTGGTATGGATATAGTGAGACCCATGTAAGGCCATATGATAGTTTATATCCCGAAATTCTCACGGGGAGCGGATCACGCGGGCACAGCTAGTAATGTATAATTTTTGTGTTTTTCGAAGGGGCGGTTTGTTTTATTTATTTATTAATTTAGTACAGTTTTTTATGATAGAAAACTTATTATTTAAAAAAAAACACACTCGTAAGATCTAAGGCTCACGGAGCCACTAATTATTATTTAAATGCAAGTTTTTCATCCTCCCATGCTGGTCTGGGAGAAACGAAAAAACTTAAATGTACCAGCTGCTTCTCTTCCCGCGCAGATCGTAAAAGCCGATCGAGGGAATGAGCAAAATGCGAATCATTTTAACAGGCGATGCGGCTAGCAACCCGTCACTGTATTGATTGCTTTTCCATCTTCTCGCCCACCATGACGCTGAAAGTGGCTTTTAAGTCTTGCGGCCCTAGGCTCTGCATAGAGCCGCAAGCCCCAAAATGCTCTGTCTGCCCCATAAGGGATAAAGACGTGATAGTATGTATGTATGTATGTAGTTTTTCATTACTAGAAATTTCCGTTCAAATAGTAAAAGAAAGACTAACCATTGTGCAAAACTTTCGGTAATAACCGGTGAGTTCTGAACTCCGGCGTCTTATCGAATCACACTGACACTCCTGAGAATAAACTTTCACACATAGTTATGCCTTTTGTCTTCTAATTACTTTTGATGTGGTAACTTTTGGAACTATTTTGCTCTTTGAGCGAAATAATAATCAGTATCTAATTAATTGAAATTTCTTCGTTCTTATCACAGATATAATACATTTATTAGATGAATACATTAATGCGAACATGATATGATCTGTATACTCAATAAAACTGCTAATGTAAATATACTTATTCCATCATTATCATCATCGTCATAAGGTTTTTTTAGTCTCCACTGGCATACAGCCATACTTGGCTAGAGCAGCTAGAGGATTTGGCCTTCACTTTCCACGCTCGCTGGTCAGTCGTGTTGGAGAGGTCCTATTGATGTTTATAAGCTTTGTTTAGCTTGTATTTCCTAAGTTGCCTTCTATGACATCCACGGAAAGACTTGGAGTGGTCCTATTCTACTCGGCCGGAAACCAGATGGCGTTACTTGCTTATATTCATAATTTTCGTATCGATTGTGTAGGAAAGAAAAGTATAATTTTGTACATAACATTTTTGTTTCAGATACGTTTTATTATGAAAAGTTGATTGACTCAGTCAATGTTTCACCCTCTTAATTAAACATTATGAAATTCAGGCCCACTTGGCTTTACGTGGCACACATTGTTTGTGTTTACCGGTCATCAAAAACCGAGTCAAGTTGTAAAACTGTCGTAAAACATTGGGTTCTGTTCTTAATTATTTACTACAAACAGCGGAAACACGCGCGTGTGTTTGTAGAAGCATTGTAATTTGTATTGCAAAGTAGGAGAGTTAAAAATAAAGTGACGGCGTAAAATATATGCGTTCTACTTAAGAAAGATTAAACATAGGTAAGTATGGTATTTTTCAAAATTGTAAATAAAATTAAGTTAGTTACAGTGAACAAGCGAGTTGTACTCAATGTACACCGAATTTTATTTTAAAGGATTTAGGGTAAGAAAATCTTTTAGTTTATTGTAAAAAATATTGAAAGTTAAAAAATAACAATTTGACAAAACTGATCGTGAATTTAGTCGTTGTTTTGTCGTACTAAACCAATATTCAATTACACTTAACAAATTTAAAAAATCTGCAAAACACAATACACTTAATAGTTTAATTATATTGCCTCATTATAATACATAATGACGTATAATAACCTGTCGTAAAAAAATGTGTGGGTAAGTATACTATTACTGTAAAGAGATTTGATTCTTTGATCCATGGAACCCCTTAAAAATATAATGTGGTGTAAAAAAGCTCGACAAAGAAAACCTTCAAGCACAAGCCTTAGAGGTACATAACAGGGTGGATACTCTTTATTGTCGAGGAAAACGGACAATCTCAGCTTTTGAAAGGAAGCTTCCGTGAGAAAATTAACTGCATAAAAAATGGGGGTAACCTCCCGGCTTTTTCAGAGGCCCGATGATAAATCAAAAGTTGTCATATCTACCTTGGTTTAGACAGACGACGAGTCGGACAATAGAAAACGTCACGGACATTTCTTTTCACAGTCTTTTTATTAATAAACGGTACCCTAACTCAGGTGTGAAGATGAATTCGAGTTATTTTGATGCGCCGTGAGTTTTGATTGATGAATGGTATTTTGATCATTTTTCAAAACTTAAAACCGAGTCCAACAAACAAAAAAAATATCATAATCATCATCAGGTCTTTTTGCCTCCACTGCAGGAGCACGACCCTCTCTGTACTGCCAGAGCATGGCCTACGTACTAAAAAAAAAAAACTTTAAGTCTACCAAAAAAGAATTTTCCAAATTGTCTAGGCGTCTTCAAATAATTGGTGAACATACATCAAAAAAAAATTTGCGACGAATTGATAACATCCTCATTTTTAGAAGATTTTTAGAAGTAACTAGTAGTAACTGTTATATTAAGGAACTGTGAACTCACAAACTCTATATATCGGCAAACCCTTGACTGATTTGGGTCATGTTCGAACTTAAAAATTCTATTGGCTACTTCTACATTCCTGCCAAATTTAATGAAGCTCTAATCAAAACTACTCGAGTTATTAACAAACAACGTGTACCTTAAATTATATAAATCCTTTTCTTCTTCTTCTTATCGTATGTGTTAGTGACTAACAATAATGTGTGTGTTAGTTTTTCTTATATGATATAATGAATACCCTACCTTTTCCATAGGCAGCGGTGATCACTTACCATCAGGTCGCTTATTTGTTTGCCGCCCTTAACATTTAAAAAAGCTATTTCTTTCACCTATCTACTTACTTTTAAGAATAAGTTTACCATAACATAAAAGTTTAGAATTAATTTCATGCAAGCAAAGAATACCTTTATCATTATAATAGTTATAAAAAGAATAAAAAGCTTTCAGCTTTTACTTGTTAAATTCAGTTTAACAGTCTAGCAGAGTTGGAGAAAAGTTCTTAGGAAGTGCAGCTTTCAAAGTTTAGTACAAGATATTATCGGTTGTCACTAACTTTAGTTCTCTTAAATTTTGTAGGATTTCATACCCAAAGGGTAAAAACGGGACCCTCTTACTGAGATTCCGCTGTCCATCTGTCCGTCCGTCTGTGTGCCCGCCTGTCTGTTCGTCGGTCTATCACTAGGCTGTATCTCATGAACCGTAATAGCTAGACAGTTGAAATTTTCACAGATAATGTATTTCTGTTGCCGCTATAACAACAAATACTAAAAACAGAATAAAAAAAACTGGAGAGGTGTCAAGGGACACCCGGATGGAACGAAGTTCCTTTTGACTGATTTGGAGAGAGAGAGACTAGACAGAGAAACACGCGAACGCCGCACGGCTTACAACTGTAGCAAAAAGTGTCGTTACAACTTTTGATCTTAATTTTTTTCGTCTAGCCTCCTTTCGCAACGCGCTATAAGGAACTACGTTCCAAATAACTATTTAAGTGGGCTCCCATACAACAAACGTTTTGTTTTATAGAAAACGTGTGTTTTTATAGAGATAGTGGTATACGAAATCCTTCTCTCGCACTTGGCCGGTTATGTCATAGAGAAATGACCAGAGTGGTAGAATGCAATGAGTTAATCAGAATCGAGATTTAAAAAAAAAGCCTTTTTTGTGATCTAATAGATATGGATGGTCGGTATATTACAGACACAAAACTTACGAAATTAGGACGGGCCAAGTAAAAGTAACAAAATTAATAAATTTAAACAACTTGTTTGGTTTATAAATTTCTTTCGATCTATCTTTATGTAATTCAAGAACTATGTTCTGGATAGGGGTAGCTTCCATGTCTCTTTTTAGTTCTATAATTCAATAAACAGATTAATATAAAACCTAAATAAAAGTGCCCTTTAAACCTGTAAATAAATAACTAAAACACTGTACCTAACTGAAGATTATTTTTGGACAAAAAAAATAATATTCAATAAACACGTCAATCAGCAAATCTCAATAAACTTTAACCATGAAAGACAGATCACTATTAAAATCCAGAACAATATAAAATAGGTCATCTTTCTAATCTTTTTTTAAGATCTGACTGAAATTCAAACCCTGGACAAACATGAAACATTTTATAGTTTTATACTAAATTTTAAGATTCCTACGCCAGCAATTTTAATTTCGTAACGTTGAGTTCTAGAATCTTCCAGTAAAGCTTTGAACGTGTCTCCTCACAGAACTGGGGACTTCAATAACTGACGGTCAATTAAAAATTGAACGGGAAACTTCGGACGGCCAACTTTTATCTCGCCCCGTGTTTAGTTTCGCTTCTGCTTGGATTTAATGGCCAAACATTGAGTTTCAATATGATTTTGCCAATGTTCGTTTTTAAAGGTTTCGCATTGTGGATAATGTTTAGTACTTAATGTTGGAGAATAAGGATTTGAATGCAATAATAAATGTGTAGAGTGATGTAATGTAAAAGATGGAATAATTGATTTTTGGAACGATGGTGCTTGTCGCAGATTATAAATATTTAATGGCCATACAACACAGTAATTTTTGTACTACTAATGGTACGGAAACCTTTGTCCGCGAGTTCGACTCGCACGTTGTCGTTTTTTTTAGAACTTGTAGCAAATAGGCATAGGTAAATGTCGCCTGATCTTCAATGATTACCATAGATTGTGTGTTTGCAGTACAGGCATTCAGCACGCTTGTTCCACTAATTAAAGGTATATTTTACTGTCAACGTACTGCACTAGAAAAAAATATATGTCTCTCTTAATTAGATTTCAAAGTAAGTGCCAAAGAATTTTAACTCGTCATACATATACGTTGAGTAAGTATACTAGATTGTCAATAGTTAGTTCAGTCCTCATAATTTACAAACATTTATTTTACTAACTGAAATGTTGACTTATGCCATTCCATGTATATTTCTAATACATATACCTACCTACATTGCCACTAAATTACATATGAAACCTCATCCCCCTAAGAACCCTGCAACGAACCCCACTAAATTTTCATCACATCGCATATTTCTGCCTAAACCGTTATTAAGCTAATATTAAGTCAATTAAGAGCCAGCCCCTTATTAGATCCGGATATATCCGGATACGTCCGGATATAAGTGGTTCGGGGCGCGTCGAGTCGGAAACTAAAATCGTTGGTCTAATGGGGCGCTGGTAACGAGCGCCGAGGGCCCTCCAGGGCTTCATGCACGTAAAGGCGGCCGCATTCGGGAATTTTCGGGACTGAAGTGACTAGTACATGTCTGTACACTAGAATCGATAAGTGTATGTAAGGGTCTGAAATGCTAATATCCATATAAAAATCTGTACTCCCCTCTATTCAGTTATATGATCGATGCGACTGTTTTACCTCCAGGGTTTCATGCACGTAAAGGCGGCCGCATTCGGGATTTTTTGGGACTGAAGTGACTAGATGAACCAATGTATGTCTGCACACTAGAATCGATAAGTGGATGTAAGGGTCTGAAATGCTAATATCCATATAAAAATCTGTACTCCCCTCTATTCAGTTACATGATCGATGCGACTGTTTTACCTCCAGGGCTTCATGCACGTAAAGGCGGCCGCATTCGGGAATTTTCGGGACTGAAGTGACTAGTTGAACCAATGTATGTCTGCACACTAGAATCGATAAGTGGATGTAAGGGTCTGAAATGTTAACGTCCATATAAAAATTCTGTACCCCTTAATTCAGTTACATGATTGATGCGACTGTTTTACCTCCAGGGTTTCATGCACGTAAAGGCGGCCGCATTCGGGAATTTTCGCGACTGAAGTGACTAGATGAACCAATGTATGTCTGCACACTAGAATCGATAAGTGGATGTAAGGGTCTGAAATGTTAACGTCCATATAAAAAAATTGTACTCCTTAAAACAGTTACATGATCGATGCGATTGATTTTACCTCCAGGCTTCATGTACGTAAAGGCGGCCGCATTCGGGAATTTTCGGGACTGAAGTGACTAGTTGAACCAATGTATGTCTGCACACTAGAATCGATAAGTGGATGTAAGGGTCTGAAATGCTAATATCCATATAAAAATCTGTACTTCCCTCTATTCAGTTACATGATCGATGCGACTGTTTTACCTCCAGGGCTTCATGTACGTAAAGGCGGCCGCATTCGGGAATTTTCGGGACCGAAGTGACTAGATGAACTAATGTTTGTCTGTACACTAGAATCGATAAGTGTGAGGGTTAACGTTCATATAATTGAATCTGTACTCCTTGAGACAGTTACATGATCGATGCGATTGATTTTACCTCCAGGGCTTCATGTACGTAAAGGCGGCCGCATTCGGGAATTTTCGGGACTGAAGTGACTAGATGAACTAATGTATGTCTGTACTCTAGAATCGATAAGTGGATGAAAGGGTCTGAAATGCTAACGTCCATATAAAAAATCTGTACCCCTTAATTCAGTTACATGATCGATGCGACTGTTTTACCTCTAGGGCTTCATGTACGTAAAGGCGGCCGCATTCGGGAATTTTCGGGATATTAGTGACTAGATAAACCAATGTACATGTCTGTACACTAGAATCGATAAGTGTGAGGGTTAACGTTCATATAATTGAATCTGTACTCCTTGAGACAGTTACATGATCGATGCGATTGATTTTACCTCCAGGGCTTCATGTACGTAAAGGCGGCCGCATTCGGGAATTTTCGGGACTGAAGTGACTAGATGAACTAATGTATGTCTGTACTCTAGAATCGATAAGTGGATGTAAGGGACTGAAATGCTAACGTCCGTAAAAAAAAATCTGCAATATTTGAAACAGTTACATGTAACATGATCGATGACTTTAAGAGCACTTATTTTGCCGTGAAAGCCATTAAGTCTGCACTCCTTCAATTGATAGATTTCTCACTTGATAGCTGATTTTATATAAATATTGCAGATATCGGCAGCAGCTTTTGCCGCTTCCTTGGCAGCACCGACCGCTACTGCAAAGGCATTGTGTGTAAAGTCTGTACAAATTAAGTACTTTCATAGTCATGCGAATGTCCGTGAAAGCATGTGATTATTGTATTTTTCTCTTTCGAATAAATGTTTTATCTACCTATCTATCTCATCATCACCATCCGAGCGTATTATTCCGGTTGCATCCTTAACAGTAATGCTTCAAAGCCCGAGGTCCGCTACCTCACCAAGGAAATTAGACGAGGTTACTGGTTTATACACAGAGCGATTGCCGTCTGACCTCCGCAACCCAAAGGGTAAACTATAACCAATCCTTCGGTAGTTTGATGTTTAAATGCTAGATGACGTTCAGAACCCACAGTGCAATATCCTAACCAGATCGGAAACATCTTTTCACAAAGTACGCTTCCCAGTGGGACTCGAAATCATGACTTCCGGATGACAAGGCGAACACCTTGACCACTGAACCACGGATGCAGTCAGTTTTATTTATTTTTCTATCTAATATAATAATTACCAGCCGAACCGACTATAGGAAAATGCTCATCAGGCGGAACAACTTTTGCTAAGGCGTCATTTTTATATTTCTTAAACTGGATCATTATGGTTCTGCATCAGGTGTTCCATTTTCTAAAATCAATTATATCCTATATGTTGCCCAGGCTTAACAGCTATATACAAAAATGTTTCATTCGAATCCGTCCGTCCAGTATTTCCGGAGTTGAGCGTGTACAAACAGACAAACTGGCAAAAAGACATACATACAGATTTTTTTAACTCTTGCTGTATTACTATGTCCCCAACGCCTCAAATATTTTTTTTTAAATATATTCAATGTACAGACACATTTTAACTGTTTTATTATATGTGTAGATTACCGTGGCGCGGCGCCGTTAGGGGAAAAAACCGCTGCTCTTGTAAACACTCTAAACCCTCTTCGTATAACTTTCATTCTAATTGATAATTGTCCTACACTTATGTCGAAAATCAAGCTGCTTATGGAAATATACATAATACTTAGTCTAACCATTGTTGACTACGATTGCTATGTCGGTCAATGTCAGTGATAAGTTCAAGTTCAGACCGAACCGGTAATTCCTTGCAGTTATAATTTAAACAAGTTATATTCTCCCATTCACTTTAGCTGTTTCATATCTGCATAGTTCAAATATCATCTTTGTTTAAAACATTTTAATAACTGAAGCTTTCTTTTTTTTAGGCCAAGGGCATACTACTTGCACTATAAAGATATTATTCCTAATTGAAAAATAGGGCATTTGACCGGCTTCCAAAAAGAAGGTTATCATTCGTCGGAATCGTTTTTTTATGTATGTTGACGGATTATTTACATCCGATTAGTAATTATTTACATCAGATTTGGAAAATTCTTTTTTTGTAAAAAAACGTGCTTGTCACGTTGTCCCTCAGAAATTTTATCAAAATCAGTTGTCTGGTAACAGTGTTTTCGTCACATTAGTATAATTCTTTTCGAAGTAAAACTCATTCAATAGAGCAGTCCATCGATCAATAAATATTCGATAAATAGTTCAATCGATGCAGCATTTGGCGACAAAAAGTTCTACCGCAATAAATTTCATCTGCACAATCGTCTTTCTCGACTTTCTATCATATGTCTCTCGGAACTAAGTTACATACCCACCGCAAGACGCTAGAGCCACATTTAGCGTGATGATGGGCGAGAAGGTAGAAATAAATGTTGAAAATAAAATTCATAAAGTAATTAGGTTTATAGTATAAGTATAATAAGACAATAATGAAAATCATGAATGCTACAGTAGTGATATTTAATGCATTCGTTTTACAACACCAAAACATGTTTTGCAAACATTTTTATTCAAGCACATTGACCATTCCTTAGGGTTGGTTTACATCTGTCAGAAAGGAAACAGAACCGTCATTCACGTCACGGTTCTGATCGACAGAAAAGGATAAAAGCATAGAAAAGTGATGTTCAGTGCTTACGTATAAACAGTAAAACGATGAATGAAATTGAATACCACAAAATGCTTTGTTAAATGAATAAGTTATTTAACAAACGATCGTAAATAGTTTTCATTATGAATTTTTGTTGGTACAAATGAGGAAATCATTAATATACCTTTGTGTCAAACTTATTAATTAACTACGGAAAACCATTGTTACAGCCCTTTGTAAATGAAATGAAATGTATAAATGTTTCTTTTTTTTTGTTACAGATTGATTCAAACGACTATTGAAATAAAAAAGGTAACGTATTGTAATTAAACTAGTAAACATGTTATGTAGTAGCATGCCGGGTGATATTCGGCAGAATAGAACAGGACCCTCCAAGTCTTCCCGTGGATGTCGTAGAATGCGACTTAGGAAATACAAGCTGAACATAGCTTAAAACATGAGACCCCTCCAACCCGTCTGGCCCGCGTGGAGATTGTAGGCCAAACCCTAGGAGTAATAGGTACATACTATTTATACTTTGGCCAAGTACGGCTTTAGTAGTACAGAGTGGGTCGTGCTCCTGCAGTGGAGACTTAAAAGACCTGATGATGAAGTAAACAAAATGTGTAAAATTTAAAAGGCTCATGTCAATGAAAAGTAATTCAAAACATGTCTTCTTTCTATTTTGTTTATATATCAATGAGGTCAATCAAATTCTGTCCACTAATGGAAAGAGTCGTGGAAAAAATGCCATTAAACATTTTTCAATAAAGGCATATGATGTCAGTTCTCTTTAGCCATTAATTCGTCTATTGTAACCGTTTGGGCCAGAATTCAATCAGGGAGATTGACGTTTCAGTAAATTTGAAATGGGCGGTGATATTATCTGTGTAGATACAGTTTGACGTAATTCTGATTTTCTGTGTTCTGGTTTTATAAAAGTTATGTTTTTATTAAAAGCTATTATGTGTAACAGCCCTTTAGGTTGTATTTTTTAGGTTTAAAGATAATTAATCATCTACTAGCTATTGGACGATCCCGCGGGAAACTCACATTTTTTCGAGATAAAAAGTATCCAATTTGGTTAATTCATGTAATCTACATGCCAAAAAACAAAATTCGTTTAGTAGTTGAAACGTTAAAGTGGAACAAACATCCGGTTAGTTTGTATAGTTGGATGTATATGAACTTCAAGACACTTATATGTCCATATCAATTTTGGTATTTATAATATTATAAGTTAGTAGAGAGCAAGATTATAAATAAATTGGTCATTTGAAATAGATAATTCAAAATTCTACAAAATAAGTCATATAATCGGTAAGTAATGTTAATTCTATTCAAACAAGTTAATATTTTCCTGCAAGGAATCAAGAATTCAAAGCATGTAGTAAATAGATCAAGACCCTAGCAATATTAGTACAAACATTGTCGATAGTTACACAATACTGTATTATGTTATTCTACCCTTTCACCCCTCTGCCGACCGATATCAGATAAATTTAATGGAACCACATGCTCCGTACTACCTTACGTATGTTTGACATAATATGGTATTTATTACATTTGGTATTATACCTACTTCAATAGTTTTTAAGCTATTGCATAGCTTCTATCGCGGGCCTTGAGCGCGGGGACCGAATCCAGAAATTCCGTAACGAAAAAACCTTACGCTTCCCACTCCGCCTACCATGTAGGTTGCCGCTTCGTCTCCGTCGTCCGTTTGCGACGTTGCCGTCCTTCTTTGTAAAAATTCACCGACCGAACGGAACCACCTTAATGCAATAGCTTTACCGCGGCAGTCCCCGAGTGCCACACGTCTTTTTTATTATATATTTTTACTCACTTTTTGTTTACTCTGTGCACGAATAAAAGTATAGCTTTCATTTGTAAATAAACCATTTTTTATAAAACTAAGATGGAATTAAAAATAACCTTTGGATGAATTCCATTACTCTTATTTTTTAAACTACTACATAATAAGACTGCCTATATATTCGTCAAAATGAAACATAGCATAATAAAACGTGTAAAATTGTCGATATGTTTAAAACAAGATAAGGTAGCTAATACAAGATTTATACGAATTCATGATACTTTAAAAAGCAATATAGGTTAACTTAGTCCTTTAACACAGTCTAGTGCTTTAGTAGCTACATACCACAGATATAGATGTAAATGTCTGTGCTACCTACTAAAGCACTGGACTGTGGTCTAAAAATTCACCTCCCTTAAAACAATAATTTCTTTATAAATCACTTGCTTCTTTACTCGCTTACTATCCTAACCCATTGCGAGCTACGCTTTATATTAGAGTAACCTTTGAGGACTACACAGAGAAACACATACAGAGAGTAACTCATAAGCAATGAATTAGATAAATAGATGCAATCTACGTAATAAAATGAGAGGTTTATGCGTGTGCTTGTGAACCTTAATAATATAATTGTATTGTTATTTATATAAGGCTTTTGTTTTGTTCTAATCATGCAATTATCTCAACAATGTAAAGAACCATTATTTTTGGAAACAGCCTGAAAGACGTTCATATTTTTCTTGCGCATGAAAAAAATGGCGCGGGATCGATTTGGGGTCAAAAAGAATAAAACTAAAAAACTTTTTTTGCCTCGTTAGATAGCTTATTTAAAAATATGGTAAACGTATTTTTTCTTTTCTCTCATTAACAAATAATGGCGTAGATACAGCGCCTTTAAACTTCGCGTAACGTTACGATTGGCTACGATTTTTAACCAACGGTGACGTAAATCACCCTCACGCCAAAACTTCGAAGCTGTATCTTCTTAAATTTTAGACTACTTTGCTAAACTAAAAAATATAGGTCCTTTATTTTTGGCTAACCTAGTTGACGGACTAAATAAAATAATATTAGTTCCTCTGCTTTCTAAATCAGAAGCGTATGTCACGTAAAATTATTTTAATATTATATGGTGTGTGGGTGTCTCACTCAAGGCATAAACGGTATATTTAGAAATAAAAAAAGAAAAACATTCCGGGCTTTTCCAGAATTGACATAGAGTTAAAAATATAATGAAGATGACGTCTAAGCGCAAAGTTATTATTTACTTCCTCCTGTTTCAGTTAATCAAATTCGCGGATTAATTAGTTATCTAAATATTGAGTTGTAAAAATTGATTAATTTTTCTATTACACTATAAAACTTTTACATTAGAAGTTCACGTCCAGCAATGTTCTTTGATGTCCTATTACATCTATAAAAATTGGCATTTTTTATTTTATTTTACTATTTTATGACCAGTCCTATATATTTTTTAAATATTTTACAAACTATGAGTTTTTCTTAACTTAGAATAGAACTTAGAATATCGTTTTCTGTCATTTTCTTCAATGTGAAAAAGGAAAAATATTCTCTGTGTCCCACCGTCTTGCTAATGTGATGATTTAGAGGTACATAAATGAGGGAAATGGAGTGTAAGTGACTGGAACATTAATCTGGTTGCGGAAAAGATACAAATACAAGATTTACGTAAAAATAAGCATGTTAGGTATGTTAAGAATGACATGTTATTAAGGTAAAGACGAAAATAAGTGGCGTCCTCATTTGAAATTAATTATTTAACCACAAACACACCATACATAATATTTTACTAAATGTCAGGTATTAAATCCTACTATAATATTATATATGCGAAAGTGAGTTTGTTATCTTTGTTTGTTACCAATTCATGCTTCAAGCACTGAACCTTTTTAGATGAAACTTGATATAGATATAGTTTGATACTCAAGGAAGGACATAAGATAGTTTTTATCCCGAAATTCCCACGGGGAACGAAGCCCACGGGCACAGCTAGTTATTTTATGAATACATACATACATACTATCACGTCTTTATCCCTAATGGGGCAGACAGAGCATTTTGGGTCTTGCGGCTCTATGCAGAGCCTAGGGCCGCAAGACTCAAAAGCCACTTTTAGCGTCATGGTGGGCGAGAAGATGGAAAAGCAATCAATACAGTGACGGGTTGCTAGCCGCATCGCCTGTTAAAATCATTCGCATTTTTGCCCATTCCCTCGATCGGCTTTTACGATCTGCGCGGGAAGAGAAGCAGCTGGTACATTCTAAGTCTTTTCGTTTCTCCCAGACCAGCATGGGAGGATTTTATGAATAACATCTATATAATTTGAAAATATCGATTACTCCGTCTAGTTTTAAAAGGTGTTGTGAACAATGATAGCGTATGATGAACGGAACCAAACTGTGATATGTGGCATTTAATTGGGTACGTAAGTACTTAATAGCTCGTTTTTTGGACTCAATAAAAACGAAATATTTATCAAAACACTAGCTGTGCCAGTGGGCTTCGCTCACTGTGGGAATTTCGGGACAAAAACTATCCTATGTCCTTTCCTGGGTATCAAACTATATCCATAAAAATTTTCATCTAAATAGGATCAGTAGTTGAAGCGTGAAGTGGTAACAAACAAACTCACCTTCGCATTTACCAGCAAAAAATATTGGATGCAATAATTTTGCAGTTAGTATGAAAACAAAGGTTAAATATTTTACAAATGCATTTCAACTGTTGTCGATCGTTTGCCCGATATAAATGATATCCTGCCTAGAGGTCGATGACCGATAACGGACGCCAGCACTTATTCTATTGATACAACAAACGATTTGGTTAAATTTGTTTTTTTATAGCTTCCGTAATTAAATTTACTATTAACAACACATTTTATATACATTTAATATACACTTCTAAAATCCTATTGGCTGATTATTTTAAAGATAAAATTTGAATGCTATTAAATTATATAAATTTTTGTATACTACAAACTTGTTCTTTTTAAGGTGTCTCTCTAACTAGTGAAGTTGGCAATTAGTTTAGCGTAGTCTTAGTAGTAGGTTGTTCTTAGCTCTACGAAATAGCTAAGCAGCGCTTGCTATCCTACAGACTAAACAAAATAATTACGTACGTACATTGGTGCAAAAAAAATGCAACTATTTAAGTAAGGTCATCATTTATCTTATACTTTTAAACGAGCGATTCTTGTATTTATATATATATATATATATATATTTATTTATAAAATTCTGTGATCTCGAAAACGGCTGTAACGATTTCGCTGAAAATTTGTATATGGGGGTTTTCGGGGGTAAACAATCGATCTAGATTAGTTTTATGTTTGGGAAAACGCGTGTTTTCGAGTTTTCATGCGTTTTTCTTTCCACGCAGAATATGGTCGCTAATTTCGTCGCGCCGACCGCCTTGTTTTTAGCTCAGCGGTTAAGGATATCGACCGCTAGAAAGAGTGTTACGGGTTCGAATCCCACTCGGTGACTTACTTTTGTTTTTTTTATGTTTAAGTTAATATATTTATTTTTATTTTGCATTGTTTTTAGACAAGTTTAAAAAAAATTAGTTAATGTTTGAGATGTAACCCAGGTACAAATCATTTATTAGGCTATGAAACAAAATGTTATGCTATAAGAAAATTAACAAACTGTCAAAAAAATTATACTGAAAATCCCTGAAGATAAGGATTTCAGTTAATAATTAGCCTCTAGTAGAGACTGAGAAAAGAAAACAATAATATAAATCAATCCTCAATACAATTAAGGATTTCCTATATTTTCTATAATAATAACACGAATTTCATAATCATATTTATGAAAATAACCATGAAACAAAACTTATAATTGGATAGAAGGCATACTGTTACAATGAATGACCCAAAAATACATTTAAGCATACTTGGTTCGGTACTTTATCGTATCATTCTCCGTTTCCAAGCAATTTCATACAAATTATGAGCAGTTAAAATGCTCCCCTCTCGTTTTGAAACGCGTTTTTTAAATGATCTTTATATTTTGTGGTAATGACTTGTTAGTGTTTGCAATATGAGAAGTGACGCGAATAATAAGGTATTTTGCAATTTGTGGATTCTTTAAATTTAATTTTTAGGTTTTTAGGGTTCCGTAGTAAACAAGGAACCCTCATAGTAGTACGTAGAACCCTTAAATTTTTGTTCGAGTCAAGTGTCCCCCCCTCTATCTGCTGAACGGTTATATACGGCCACGTGAAAAAAATCACAATTATAGCATATATAATGTAGTTTGAAGGAAAACTATCAGAGCCAAGTAGGGTATACAAATTAAAAAGTTATAGGCGATCAACTTATAAAATGTACTTGAAAAAAGACATTTTCATACCAATTCAATAGATATTAGTTTTTAGACGTTTTTAGTGGCAAGAACTCAAAGTTGGCATTCGCAACTACGGAACCCTACACTGCGCGTGGCCCGACACGCACTTGCCCAATTATTTCAATAAGTCGTTTGCATGATTTCCTTTCATTCCATTAATTAATTAATATGGTTAAATATACAAGATGTAAATACTTCCATGCTAGTTTGGGAGATAAGAAAAATACAGAATGTACTAGCTACTTCTCTTTCCGTGCAGATCATCGAAGAAAAGCCGATTAAGGGAATGGTCGACCTTTTAATGCGGCTAGCAGCCCGTCATTATTTTGATTCCTTTTTTCATCTTAAGGGTCCTCCCCGCGCCAACGACCTTGAAAACACAAAAAAATTAATTTCTCTTTCTGTAAGTGAGATTATCAGAAACCCTCGTACAACTTTTTAGCTAGTATCTTTAAGTTTCATTAGAACCTCGAAAATCATTGAAATAAAATACCATGAATTTTCCTTTGCAAAAAATACTAAAAACGGCCATTTTTGACTCTTTTTGTAAAGGTTTCTAAACCGGATAGTATTTCAATGACTTTCGAGGTTCTAATGAAACTTCAGGATACTAGCTAAAAAGTTGTACGAGGGTTTCTAATAACCTCACTTACAGAAAGAGAAATTAATTTTTTTGTGTTTTCAAGGTCGCTAGCGCAAGGACGAGCCTTAACGTCCATCATAACGCTAAGCATGGCCTTTGGGTCCTAAGGGCCTTGGGATCTGTCTATCGTGTTAGGGATAAAGAAGTGAAAATGTATCCGTTTAAGTACACGATATTTACGCTTTTGTACATACACAAATATGACTTTTTAAATCTATAATCCTTACTTTCATTTCATACTAATATACTCGTATCAATGCGAAAGCTCTCTGCATCTGTCTGTTTGTTGCCTCTTCACGCATTAACCACTGAACCGATTTAGATACAATTCGGTATATATATAGTTAGAGACCCGCGGAAGAACATAGGATAGTTATTTTTTATCCCGAAATTCCCCCGGGGTGCGAAGTCCGCGGGTACAGCTGTTTATAGTATAAATGCAGAGGATTTTTCTTTTCAACTTCGAAAATCTGCGTGGAAAGCTAAGCAGCTGCTGATACGTTTTTGTATTCCGGATCAGACGATTGAAGATTATTTTGTACAGAGAAGAAATCTGTAGAGGTTTTTTCAGTGTAATAAGTGTATTTGATATGGGCAAATAAAAACCCCCGACGACACCATCTAGTGATAAGTGGCGGAACTACTTAATATATTGATATCTTAGGTTACATTTTATTTGCTACGTAAATTACAAAACCATTAGTTATTTATTTAACCTTTTTTGTACAAAATACAATTTGTATGGCACAATAGGCGGACTTAATGCTGAAAGCATTATCTAACAGTCAACCTTTGGCTTGTTAGATAAATTTATGTGGGTATAAAATAATGGGTAATTGTTTATTACCCAATAACTGTTAAACGACTGAATCGATTTCCACCAAAGATGCTTTCACAGCTACGATGACACAGACAGACAGATTTATAATTTTATGTAGACATAAAAATAGCTATGTTTTAACAGGTAGATTCCTAGTTAAGGCCATACCCAAATTTTCCGGGGTCCAGTGGCGCCCCCATTTGAAATAAATTATTTGAAAGGAAACGATGATATCATTCAAAATGTTGTCTTGACCAAACCCTAGATAATCCTTTTAACTATTTTATGAACTACTGTTTATAATTTAAAGTGCGATCGTGAAACTTTTCTACGCACATTAGCTAAAAGTGGCCGTTTTTCGCAAATGTGCGAAGAAAAGCAAGATGAAATTTTAAAAGATATCACCGTTTCCTTTCAATTGATTTATTTTAAATGAGGGCGCCACTGGACCCGGAAAATTCAGGTAGCCCCTTAACACTACACATCTATTAAAATAAATTTTATAACGAAAGCCATACAGTAAAATCTCGGCAGCTCACCCGCTAAGCTCCGTAGCAATTGGAAGGGCTTATGAGGGAGAAATGGCAAAGGTACGGCTACAGCGAAATGATTGTGTTTTCTGTTAGTACGGCATTTAGCCAGATAGCGTAAGCGGGGATCATTTGGCCTTATGTTAGTGTTGAAGGGTTAAGGAAATAAATAAGAGTTTATTTGGAAATTATTATGTAAAAATGTCAAAAATATTGCGTGTCTTATCACAGGCAGTCATTATTTTAAAGATATGGTCTACCTATGTCAGAAGCCTTCAGGCAGTTTGAATAATCTGACACATCACACGAGTATTGGCTACATAAACAAATATAAAACAGTAACTGATTCGAATTTTTCATTGAAATGATTTTCATTTTGTAGTCATGAAAAAAATATAAAGTTACATGAAAGTCTATAGAGATAGTCGGTGTTATAATTATGTTTCGTACATTAAAGGCATAGATATTCTATTAGTCTTATCTATTATGACAACACGAACAACTTTCCCTTGGGGACAAAAACCAATTTTCAAAACAAAAATTAGCTTTTCCTAACATTTATTTAGTCATATAATGCAAAATGGCACCCGAATCTCAAAAGAACGTATTCGCGAAAAGGCTAATTCGCAAAAGAACTAAATAGTAAAATGCCTAAGAGCGTACTTCGACGTACGGAAATTTAGAGGCTGATTTTATACAGGTACATTGCTGGTTCTGTAATGATAAAATTTGTCGATTTTTGCGAAACAGGCAATGTTTATAGAATCAGCATCTCAAGTTCAACATAGAGTATTCCCAGCTTAGTTCTATAAAGGACTAATCATGTAAAAGGATTTTGCCAAGTTGCGTGTAAATTTTGTAAAATAAAAAATAAAGGTATCACGTTATGAACGACCCAGCAGCACAGACTCAGCTTTATCCCATCGATTTAATTTTATAGGGCTGCATTACATTTTCCCGCGTAATTCTCCTTGCAATTTGCTACGTTGCATCAAGAACGTCTGGGTTAAGAAAGTTTAACACCCGACTTCAAAAAGGAGAAGGTTATAAATTCGTCGGAATATTTTTTTATGAGTTCACCGATTACTGTTTTTTAAGCTATTGCATAGCTTCTGTCGCGGGCCTTGAGCGCGGGGACCGAATCCAGAAATTCCGTAACGAAAAAACCTCACGCTCACCACTCCGCCTACCATGTAGGTTGCCGCTTCGTCTCCGTCGTCCGTTTGCGACGTTGCCGTCCTTCCTTGTTTGCAATAGCTTTACCGCGGCAGTCCTCGAGTGCCACACGTCTTTTTTTTTTTTGTTTGAAAGGTAATATCTACTTGTCACGTGAAACCATTGAAATATCAAATTTGGTTATGTAATTTAGTTTGGTGGTGAAGTCAGTTTTAAAAAATTATAATATATTCAAATTTATTAAAAGGTATAGCTATATAAAGTAAATGTTTACACAATTTTCCTTCCATGCTAGTCTGGGAAATATATTCATATTCATGTACTTCTGTAAAGGTAGCTTCCCTATTTTGACTGATTATCAATGTTATTACTATATTCGCGGATGTAACCAGCCTTGAAAGGCCAGACATGTTTGATTCCATTTGTGAAAAAAATAAATAATTGATACTGTCACGATTTTAGCTAATCAACGTGCTTGTTACGTTTTTATATTTAAATTAATAGTTTAAATGTAGTTTGTTTACTTCTTTCCGTAAATAAGTATATTTTTAACTTTGTAAAGTTCTCTCTCATATTTGAAAGCTCTTTTGTAGGTACCACTGTGTGGAAAAAATGCTCAAAATTATTTCAATACACATCTTAAATAAAATACGAGTAGAGTGAAAAAAATAGAGCTTCTCTAAGAACCTTGCCACAAAGTAAACTTTGTTTTTACAATTCTTTGAATACAGTAGTAGGTACATTTTGAACGTGTAAGTTTATATTTTTTTCTTCTCAATAAGTTCAATATACCTAAAAAATATATATATAAAAGTTTAACCATAAATTAAAGACAAAAGAACGTCAAAACATAGCCAGAATGACCTATAAAACGAGTTCAGAGAACAAAAGCAGGCGCGATGCCTCCCTGGAGTATATAGACTGTGCGAACATAATGTAGGATGTAGCATGCTTATACAGGCTTTAATCGCTCGTTGATTGGTCAGTGCAACATCGATTGGACATATCCTGTCAAAGGGCGTATACATATTTGGGGGATTTCGGGAGTTTGTTACCCTCTTTATAAACGGTATTTTAGTCCATATGAGGAAAACATCTAAAAATATATTCCCCTGATAACTTAGGTTAAAAACAGTCAAAAGAGATTAGTAGCTCATGAAATACAGAAATAATTTTAAAATTCAATTCAAAGTTTTCAGCCTTTAAAATATGTGTTTTAACACAAAATATTATAGTACCTAGTTGTCGCCATTCGCCTGTACTAGCACATACTTTATACGCCTGAGTAAACTAAAAAGTGTCGGCTGTCAAAATGCGTACATTGGCGCCACGTACATACAATTCCATGATTGGCGCATTTGTTTACATACTTATCTGACATTATGACCATAGACCAATATGCTCGCAACGTTTTCAACATTCTACGCGTGTCATTTGAAAATGTAAAATTTAAATGCATTTTTTGGCATATTATATCGATTAAATAAATTTTTTGTGTATTTTTTAAGTGTATAGTTTAAATTAATAGAATCTTAAATAAAAAATACAACTTGGAGATTAAATTAAAAATTTTGGTGATCTAGTATCTAGAGAATAGCAATGATTGATAATTAACCGCGAGAATGATACGCTTGTATTACATTACATTAATAGTTTTTGCCGCAAACTAGGACAACAACACAAAGTCGTTGCCCCCGCCGGGAATCGAACCCGCGACCTCCGGGTATGAGCCGAACGCTCTAAGCACTACACCACGGAGGCAGGCGAATATTTTTCAAATGGAAGTTATTGACGAGAACTATTTTCAGTTATCAATATCCACCTTCCCATTACTATGTTTACGTCACACATTCTGAATGCAGGCATAATCGGATTATTTGCTAATGGGAGTATCAGGCGTGTATTACAGCAAGTTGGCTTCAATTTGACCGTTGCAAATGGGATGAGCCGATTCCAGCGTTAATTTCATTTTGGAACTGTTTACAATCATTTTATCGTTTTTAATTCGTAAATTTTATTCTGACATCAGTGCTATAGCTCTATCTAATACACAGTCGACAAGAGAGATGATTTATATTATTAATCATACAGATAGATTATTATGTCTTTATCCCTAACGGGGCAGACAAAGCTTAGACCCTTCAAACCCAAAGGCCTGAGAAATTTTCTGTAATGGGTCGATTTGGACCCTAGTAGAGAAAGTGAAAAACAAAACATTTCTCTTTTGTAATTAAATTAGAACGAGCATGTTGTACACCTATTAATTTTGAAATATGATATCAATGTTATTGTACTTTTTTAATAACTAGTTACTTTTTTATAAATAAATAATTAGAATCCTTAAATTTTTGATATGAATCCAAATCGGACCTACGAAAAGAGGAAGGTAGTTTCGCCCCTTGGGCCGAATCGACCCATTCTAAAACATCCCTAGGGCCATTCGCACAACTCCAACTCCTGCGGTGCGAATGATCCCATTCCGGAAACGTACACGTGGGAGATTTGCTAAGCGGTCCGGACCCCTTTTTAAGTCGCCTAATAAGGATCTATTTTACTCGTAGGCCGAAAACCACACGCAAACGTAATAACATATAAGGAGGTTAAGGATTTTGGCGGGAGAAAGAGAGACATGGAAAGCATTTCATCTACAAGAGCCCAGCTCTTAACTTTAAAGAAGAACGCGTGTGGTTCGTTTTATTCTTATTTAAGAGACGGGCTCTTGTGCGTGAATTTTCTTATTATGTTTAAATAAACTTAAATGCGGAATGTTTTCTATGTAAAATTATATCCAAAAATAAAGGCCCCATATTTCTTTGTTTCCCAAAATAGTAAAAATTTACAAAGATAGAGCGCGAGTGGGGGTGATTTACGTCACCTTTGGTTAAAAATCGTAGCTGACCGTCACGTCAAATTTTAATACGTTGAATCTTCGCCATTATTTGCGTATCAGGGAAAAGAAAAAATACGTATACCGTACTTTTTGATAAATTACCTAATTCCGGGGGGTCTAAAAAAATTTTTTTAGACCACATCCCTTTAGACAGAAGAGGAATTGAAATCCACATCACCGTACTGGCAAATGCGTTTAACAGTTGCAACGCCGCAACCGGCACACTGGAGCGAGCTGCCCACAAATGGGCCTGAGAGACCGTTGCAGTAAATTCCGGTGCAAGTGCAACGGTAATAGATATATGCGCCTACATTCTTGCTATTCACTTTCCTTATTATTCTGAAACCACAAATATGTCAAGCGGATTACGAAGTAGGTAGGCTGGAAACGGAAAAGTTAGTGGTGGCCTCAGATGTGAGGTGGTGGCAAGAAGCTGTGCTTTTAAACAAGGGACATGAATCACTATCTCATTTTAGTGAGCTTGTAAACACAACTTTTCGATTTAGGGATCATTTTCTGAGATATTTGGGTTTAAAGTGCTCTGTATCTGCTAAACGGTTATATATGGACACGTGAAAAAATTCAGTTTTAAAGGAAAACTATCATAGCTAAGAAGGGTTTGTAAATTAAAAGTTACAGGCGATCAACTTATTATGTACTCGGAAAAGTAAAATTTCTCACAAATTTAATAGATAATTCGTTTTTAGACGTTTTTGGTGGCATGAACTCAAAGTTGGCACTCGCAACTACAGAACCCTACACTGTGCGTGGCCCGACACGCACTTGGCAAATTATTACAACTTTTTTTTAGTTTATAACACGCGCTGTACGCCATAAATTAGTTGTACACTCGTAGAATAATGCCACTGATTTTAAAAGCACTGTTTTCTCGATGAGAAATGCATTAAGTAGGTCTACAATCCTAAAATATATAGCCCGCTGACTATGTATGAGCGATTTAGAAGGGCAGATTTTATGTAAATATGTTAATCGATTAAGGTTGGTCGATTATAAAACATATATCGACACTTAAATTTCCGATGTTGTTAGTGATGCCTCATCACCAATAAAGCCA
Organism: Acrobasis consociella; assembly: GCA_963555685.1. Classification (NCBI taxonomy): domain Eukaryota; kingdom Metazoa; phylum Arthropoda; class Insecta; order Lepidoptera; family Pyralidae; genus Acrobasis; species Acrobasis consociella. The sequence goes on from OY743118.1 coordinate 7,308,678, forward strand.
CAGCCTTGACTCGTTAAGTTAACGGATGCCTGAGGTCTAAGCACGAGTTGAGTGTGATGACATCACTGGCACTTATACGAGGGTCAGATAATGTGAATATGTTTACTGTTTAATAAAGTAAATACAAATGAGTCATTTTTAATTACAGCTCTTTTGGGTTACTGGCAGCTAAGGCTGTGGGAATCACAAAAAAATATTTAGATGTTATGTGTTTTCATTTTTAATTTATCGTCAATACGTGATATAATTAAACAGTAAAAATCGCCATTAATACTAATAATTTTATGAAAAAATGAGCGTGGGCGATAAAATTAAAGGAACAGAACACAAAAAAGGCAAAAAACAAATTGTCTGCATGTCCCATTTATTTATTTAATACTAGCTGTGCCCGCGGGCATCAAATGGAAATTTTAGGATAAAACTACCTTATGTCCTTCTCTGAGTCTTAACCTATATCCATATGAAATTTCATCTAAATAAGTTCAGTGGTTGAAGCGTGAAGAGGTAACAAACAAACAAATATACAAACTCACTTTCGCATTTATAATATTAGTAAGGATAATGATTGGGATTGGGAACTGTTTACTAATTTTGCCATCCTTGAGTAAAATAAATTTAAAAATATTTTTTTTGGTAACAACATTTTAACAAATATAAGTTGCTGGAACCTCCGCTCTTCTTAGCGTTAGGTTACAATATATATTTTTAATAGCCTATATAGTATCCCATTGTAGGGCAAAGGCCTCCCCTTCTTGTTTCCACGATCCAAGGCAGCTTGCTGCCATCCACTCATGTAGCATTCAATTTCGTCCCTCCATCTTTTCCTCGAACTTCCTCTACGCCGGCGTCCTTTTGTTACTTTAATAATAAAAATATATGTGGTATGTACTTACAATATTTGAATTTGGTGACAGTACACTGCATATTTTCAACGAAAAGAAACCGTAAAGCTTATCCCGAAGCATCGCAGCTAAGCATTAAATTAAGAGAGCGTAAGGAAAAGCGCTAAGATGTGTAATATGTTTTAAAATGTAAAAGTAACTCGAAAATAATATCATTGGGAGTTTAAAAGCCATTATTTATTTCGAAGTTTAATTATCCGTATCGCAATTCGTTGTGGTGTTCCTGCGGTTAATTAAACGGTTGAATTACCGCATCATTGGCAATGCGGATTTTCGGATGCTGGACGGAACATGGCTTTTAGTTCGTGTTTATCTGCAACTCATTAATATTGAGTGTTTTAATAAGATTTGTCACATTTTTTGAGCTGCCCAAAGGCATCTGACGTAGCATCACATATTACGTCACGCAGAATTTTGAAAACTTTTCTCAAAAGTTATATGACAATGGTTGTAAGTTATATGAAACTGACTGGCAGACATTGACTGACTAACCGATTAACGCACAGATAAAACTACTAGATCTAGAAGCATGAAATTTTGCACAAACTTTCCAAAATGTATGATGTAAATATACACAAACAAATGATTTTAGGGGAATTCATCCCCTACGGGGTGAGGTGAGGGTTAAAAGTTTGGTTCACGAAATAGTAAGTTGGAAGTGTTAATAACCGGCCATGTGCGTCGGCCTCACGCACGAAAGCTTCCGTACCATTATCTATGAAAAATCACGTTTTTTGTATGGGAGACTTACGAGTACTTATAAACAGCAACAGAAATACAACATCTGTGAAAATTTCAATTGTCTAGCTATCACAGCTCATGAGATACAGCCTGGTGACAGTCAGACGGCCGGATGGAGTGACAGTTTTTACTCTAAGGAACCCTAAAAATTACAAAAGATGTTTAAGATAAAAGATAACTATCACTTTTTATAAAAAATCTTTAAAGGGTGAAATAGAGGCTAAAAATTGATATGAAACTCAGCTAACAACAGCTAAACAGCGGTAAAATTTATGGATTATCTAAAATTATGATCACGCGGGCAAGGCCGTGGGATTCAGCTAGTTATTAATATAGACTAAAAAGTAAATAATACTTATAATGCATATTGTTATTCTTATTACTTTATTATCTGTTAAAATAGTCACATATTCAAACAATTTGAATTCAGCTCCTGAAATCCGCAGCGGTGTTTCTGCGGTCTTATTAAACGGTTGAATCACCGTGTCATTGGCGGTGCGGAATTTCGGTCATGTTACCCGGAATTCGGCTTTTGGTTTGTGGAACATGCAACTTGAGCGCGAATTACTGCGCGATCGTACTTGCCAAACAAATGCAGCTATTAACAGATGATGTGTACTGACAGTATGATGATCTATTGCTATGGGTGGTAAAATATTCAATAAAGTCTGTCTTTTAAGTTTTTTTTTCTATGTAAGTTCACCGATTAAATTAAACGCCTGGATCAATTTGGAAAATTCTTCTTTAATTTGAAACGGCATACTTGTCATGTGGTCCCACAGTTTTTTTTCATTGGCGGTGCGGAATTTCGGTCATGTTAGACGGAATTCGGCTTTTGGTTTGTGGAACATGCAACTTGAGCGCGAATTACTGCGCGATCGTACTTGCAAAACAAATGCAGCTATTAACAGATGATGTGTACTGACAGTATGATGATCTATTGCTATGGGTGGCAAAATATTAAATGAAGTCTGTCTTTTAAGTTTTTTTTTCTATGTAAGTTCACCGATTAAATTAAACGCCTGGATCAATCTGGAAAATTCTTCTTTAATTTGAAATGGCATACTTGTCATGTGGTCCCACAGATTTTTTTTTAAATCGGTTGTTTAGTCAAGTGTAGAAGTCGATTTTTAATTTTGAAAAATTAACTAACATTAAACGTGAAAACATATAAAGAGGTTAAGAACTTAGCGAAAGGAAGAGAGACATGGAAAGCACTCCACCGACAAGAGCCCAGCTCTTAAATATAAGAAGAAGATCTAACATGCGTACAAATTTTTTAACTTATAGAACGGATCTCTTCTTTCCGCGAGATGACGTTCTTGAGTATCCAACGTTAATTTGTACATGGATAAATATAAAATAAAAGTTGTCAATAACAATCTGATATAGCTTAGAAGAGCCAAAAATCAAAGGCAGAATAAGACATTGTTTTTAACTCTTTAGTTTTAACTATAAGTCGGCATTCGCATATAGTGTAGGTTAAGTTAGCCTTCAAAGCACGTGGCCCGACATACATTTTACCGGTTTTATTAAAAATGCCAAAATAAAATAACGATGCTCATAAACTATATAAATATAATGTTTGCAAAATGTGTCGTTCTTCGATAGCCCTACGTTTTACTCACACACGGACTCGTTGTTCTTTACGAACTAAAAACATATACTATATGTATAGATGTTGGTCAATTTTCCTTGAAATTTTTTAAGCTTCACAACTGTGACATAGAAACAATAATTATAATACTATTAGATGTTCCCTTCATACATACATACATACTATCACGTCTTTATCCCTAATGGGGAAGACAGAGCATTTTGAGTCTTGCGGCTCTAAACAGATAGAGCCCAAGGCTGCCAGATTCAAAGGCCACTTTTAGCTTGATATGTGCAAGAAGGTGGATAAAGGAATCAAAATAGTGATGGGTTGCTAGCCGCATCGCCTATTAACATGATTCGATTTTTGCCCTTTCCCTCGATCGGCTCCCACGATCTGCCTGGGAAGAGAAGCAGCTGGTACATTCTAAGTTTTTTCTTTTCTCCCAGACCAGCATGGAAGAAATTCCTGAATTTCATGTTTCCTTCGCAACATGAAATTCAGGAAATTTGCAAAATTCAACCACAATGTTGCACAGTGAAATAAATTGCTTGTATTATTGCGGCAATCAACTGCAATTACGTATGCAATGCACACGAAATTAAATAGGATCTCATCAAGGTTAAAATCGTATTCATCATTATTATGGCATTGTATTTAACTCGGATGTTATAAATTGTATGCATTTACAGTGAGCATTTTTAAATTGTTTTTTTTCGTAGAAATACAAAAACTAGTAACTCGTACAACAATAAAATTGTAGTGCTAAAGAATTACGATTGTTGAAAATTTTCTAGTTTTTTTTTTTTGTTAGTTCTAAGAGAAACTTTTCATCGTCTGAGTTTCTCACCTAGTAAGTTTTGTACTCTATCAAGTTAAAATTGAGATCAATATCGATCTGCACTCGAAGTTTGTGTATTTTAAAATCCATAATATTCGATATTCGATCATCTGATTAGATACATATTATTTGATGAATTTGGAAATCATAATTTATAAGATACATAAATATTTTAGAGGTAAATCACAGCAAAAGTTACCACCTATAATAATTAGAGACTAGCCGGATGACTGAGCTTTACTCGGAAAAGAGAGGTTCTGTTAAAACGAAACCAAGCTAGATCGATTATTTTGCACTCCCTATTTACTGAGTTTCTTCAAAATCGTTGGATCCGTTTCCGAAATCTTCGTTACCTATATATTATAATAGCTGTGCCCGTGGGTTTCGCTCCCCGTATAAATATCGGGACAAAAACTGTCCTATGTCCTTCCCTGGATACTAAACTATATCCATATCAAATTTCATCTAAATGTGTTTTTTGGTTGAAGCGTGAAGTGGTAACAAAGAAAGAAATATACAAACTCACTTTCGCATGTATAATATTAGTAGGAAGGATTACCATCTTATCCTACTGGATAGGATAGTGGGATATAAGAATTGCTCCTTTAAAATATTGGATACTAGCTGTGCCCACGGGCTTCGCTTCCCGTAGGAATTTCGGGATAAATAATACCCTATATCCTTCCCCGAGTCTGAAACTATATCCATACTGAATTTCATCCAAATCGGTTCAGTAGTTGAAGCGTGAACAGGTAACAAACAAACAAATATACAAACTCACTTTCGCATTTATAATGTTATTAGGATTAGGATAGTAGGATATGTTATTGTGTAAAATACATGTTCGCATATATCGTGTGTGTGTATACAATAGGCTTCATAGCACAACAAAAAGCCATCCCAAAACGAACAGGATCGTACAAGGGAACGTACGCCCTTGGCATATAGCTCTGTGTGGACATTTCATATTCTGAATTAACGCCTGGCGCCGCTATTGTGCGTTCTAGTTTTATTTGCTGTTTTTATTTAAAAATCGTGATGCTTTTATTCTGCTATGCTTGCTTTAACGTTTTGTCTTTATTATCTTCAATTTTGAGTCAAAGCATCCGGGTGATGAAAAGGTGAATGTTAATTAAATATGGGGCGGAACAGTGGTCAGTGCGTCAGTTTTTTTATTCATTGATTTCTAACGCTTGTCAATAAATTTTAGTTTCTTCTTTGTGCCTATTTTCATAAACGCGAACAATAAAAGGATACTTTACCAATGCGGTGTGAGTGGAATAGGATCACTCCAAGACAAGTAATACGCTAAATAAAGTTTTTTTAACATCATGAGACCTCTCTAACCCCTCTGGCCAGCGTGGAGTGAAGGCCAAATCCTCTTGCTGCTCTGGCCATATATTGCTCTAGCAATACAGAGAGGGTCATGCTCTTGCAGCGGAGACTAAAAAGACATGATGATGATGATGACATAACCCCTTATTTCCTTAAAAATCGCATTAAAATCAGCCTAGTAATTTTAGTTTATTCAGTATAGAAAAACAGATAAATTTAAGCGACGTGGGACTTCATTTTTTTTAAAATGGATTTATTAGTTTAACCAGTTTGGCTACTAGTGTCCTCTACATAACTACGAAATTCGGATGCGATGACTGTTCGTTCATTTGCCTCATTGAAATACTTTTCACTACCTTGTTAAAAGTTATTTCCACTCTCAGTACAAACACAATACATTTGCTGCGTGCTAATGCACCGCAGTCATTCATTTGTGTGGCTGACGGGGCTCAAATTGCCTTCTTTTGAAAACTCTACTCGTCAAAGGGGAAATGAACTCGAAACAAAAACGGTGTTAAACACATTTCTTAAAGGCTTGTTAAACAAACTGTAGAGATAAAAGTAAGAAAACTTGCGCATTTCCAGTTAAATTCTTAGCAGTACTGTTTGAGAGCCTAAATTACGTTTAATTTAGCATTGGATCTAAGCTTAGATCATTAAATTATCCTTAAGATCCAGGACGTTATAAGATTTTGAAACAAAATAACTATTTTACATAAATTTTGGTTATTTGTTTTATTTATTAATTTTTTGCCTTCGTACATTCTAAAATATTTGCAACTTATTTATCTCGTGCACAGTGTGTAATTAAAAAAAAAACATCGTGTTACGGGATCATCCTATAAATAATTAAACAGCTATAAATACGTCTTTTGAATAGACTAAGCTGTTTTGTTTTCACATCCGCTCCTGAAATGAAAATGTCGCGTAGGAAGGTAATTTCAGTTGCGTCAGATGCATATTCTGACTCACTTTATATCCGTGCTCTTAAATATAGCAGTTTTCTAATATGAAAATGTCATGAATGTACTTGTATCTATTATTGTAGAATGATAGCAATTTTGGTTTATATCTGCTATAGCGATTGAAATTCTTAGAAAAGAGGAGGTTGATAAAACAGGAGATATATTCTATATAATGAGTTCTGATGTACCAAATAGATTTGCAAGAAGGAAGTAGTAAAAATGTATTTTTCATAAACTTATTTTATCTACTTGTGTTTAGAACAGAGTACGAGCGCTTTCTTTCAATAAAAAATCTAACCTCTGTTGTCTCATTTGCCAGTTGCTATTTATATACTTTTACCGAGTCCTCTTTCACAAACTAATAGACTACTAGTAAACCTAGGCATTAACTTAATTCCAAATGTGGATCATATAGGTATAGAAATACGCTTGTAAGATACACACACACATTCACACTAAGCACACATAATATACACAATAAGCACAAAATAAATCTCTACTAAACAGCACGTTTTGCCGAAAGTGCAACATGACTGGAACTATTGGAACTAATTTTATTTAAGATACGTCTGTATTGTTTTCTGTGTGTTACTGGCTTGGACGAATGATTTTTTTTCAATTGGAGGGAAAAATAGAATGAAGAAGAGGCAAAGGAAGACCTAGAGATAGTTTTATAAAACAACTAAAGGATCAAATTAATGTTTCAACCTACAAGGATGTAAAGGAGTTGACTTTGGACAAAGAGAGATGGAAGGCATTGGTTGGTCCACAGACAAGAGCTTAAGTCAAGTAGGTATACAATCATAAACATAATTAAAACTACTTCAAAATAAATAATAGAAAACAAATACTTTATAACAGTTTCCTGCGTCCTTTCCTTACTGTGTCAGAGAACAAAACGTCGCAAAGAAAAGTAATTTAAGTCATGTCAGTGGCACGCCTCACTTTCAGGTTAGTTGCAGCGTTGCACCACTCCAAATTTAAAACGGTAACGAGTTATGAACTATTTTTGTTTTAGCCTCTTGGACTATATGCCATTTGAAACTTTTTTAAAGCATTTTGTTTTTGCAAATGTGATAGTTCACGTCGGCAAATCATTTTGCGTGTTCACGATTGCGTCCGGCATCTTCACGCTTTTTAGAGTTCCGCACACTAAGAAAAAGAAGTAGCTGAACCAGTTTTGCTACTCGCGATTTGGTTAGTAAATTCCAAACTTAAGTTCTAATTAGCAAAACCATTTAGTTGCATGTCCCAAATTACAACTATGTATTAAAACCATAGAAGTAGAATTTTTTTTACTGCGTAAAAAGACCACACTAGCCGAGTGCAAAAGAGATAGCATCAATTTGACAATAAGACAAGTTTTCATACAAAACATGTCACCCATTGTCACCCTGGCTCGAACATCGTTACACGAAAATAATTTGATTTTCCGAATTGTAAACTGTGTTAATTTATAAGTTATCTTATATTGGAAAGATGGTATCGTACTGCTTTACCCATAGTTTGTGTAGAAAGTAGGTACAAATACAATCCATAAAAAGTAACACAGAAATATTTCGTTTCTAGTCACATTTTATAATACTCTATATCCATCTTATACCTTCTAAATCTATGATTAAACACATTTAACTACTAGTAACCCTGAGTTCAGCAGTTGCTCGATTTTAGTAACGTGTAGAAACCATTTTTGCTACTAGCAACCATTATTTTTTCTCAGTACACAACGGGATCGTATTACTGAGAATTCGTTATCTGTTTGTCAGTCTACGTTGTGCGGCTCTATCTCTTATCACGTAACAGCTAGACACGTGAAATTTTCACCGACTGTGTATTACTGTGGTCGCTATAAGAACAAATACGAAAAATATATTTCTTTAAATATTGTACGCAGATACGGAACTCTGCATGTACGAGGCCGATTTGCACTTGACCTGTTTTATTCTTCTCTAATAAAACAATAAAAAGATATCGAGTCTTAGTATATCTTTTCGAATACTTTCAACTTGCAATGATTAAACCGTAAATACTTATCATTTGTTAATAATTTTCACCAATAAATGATAAACATGTTCATGTGTTTTGAATAAATTAAACGCACAATTTATTATTAAACATTTGCAATATAATAGAATGCATTACGCATAAAATTGCGAAAGCAAAAGGTCGCCATTTAACATATTTATTGCATGGATGAGGACATCATGCACTTAATAACAACGGTACAATATATTTTATGTCGTTAGATTTACATAATAGTGACAACAGATAGTTGTAGCTACTATTTTTATATCATACATTAATGATTATGTTTATAATAGTTGTTTATAACTATATGGTAATAGGAATGTGGAGTGTGGACTGAGTCAAAAACTTATTAATATTCAAAAATAAAGGATCCATATTTTTTCGTTTAGAAAAGTAGTTAAATTCACGAAGATCAGCGCATCGTAGTTTTGAAGTCGTGATTTACGTCACTGTTGGTTAAAAATCTTAGCCATCGGGACGTTAGGCGAAATTTAAACGCGCTGTATCTTCGTCATTGTTTGGTAATGAAAAAAAAAGAAAACAATCGTATACAATACTTTTGTATAATCTATCTAAAAATGTTGTGTCCACATTCCTTTTGGTTATTTAAAGAAAAAACATTTCAATATAGTGTTTTTTATTGCTTTATATTTTACAATGATTATTATAAGAAATCAAAAGTCTTAGCCAAACCCAAACATGATAAGAATAGAAAAATACATGAAGGACAGTATTGCTATAAATGGTTCTAGTAAAATATTATTTATCAAGTATTTACTATAGGGAAGCCCTAAAATTGTGGTGCATTAGGTACTTTAAATAATACTGTTCTATTGTATTATAATGAGATGGTATAAAAACCATCTTTCAATAAAAAAAAGGGTTTTCCCAGCAGTATCAAAGTCATAAAAAATATAAAAATAAAGTAAAAAATATAAAATTATATTAAAAAGGATAAGTAAAGATAGCTTCTTCACAAATGCGCCTCAGGATATGACGTTATCAGTAAAATATACAAAGAATATTAATTTACGAAAAAGGCAGTCGCCTCAGGGACCTATCACATGTACTCTTGGAGAATGAGGCACGAAGATTGCATCCTTTGATGTTTTTAGATTAAGTCCCGAGGGCAAATCTGAAGATCAGACGGGTCAATGACCCGATATTGTCGAATGAGATTAAACAGTAAATTTAATGCTTTAATCGAGTTTTCATACGAATATTTGATGTTATCTAATTTGCACGCTTGTGCGGTTTGAAGAATTTCTATTACATGTCCTCATGCAATTATTATTAGAGTGGAACAGTATATATTATATACATATATTTATATTGCAATAAGAAAAAAAATGTAGAAGCGTCTGTGTGTGTGTTTCGTTTGGTTCGACGTCTCAATTTTATGAAACTGCCTAAAAGCATCTGAAGTAGCTTGACAACTAAATAAATAAAAAATATATAGATACAAATTACACTGATTGAGCTAGCCTCAAAGTAAGTTCGAGATTTGTGTTATGGGATACTGACTCAACGATACTATATTTTTTTACAAATACATACATAGATTAACATCCAAGACCCAGGACAATTTGAAAAAGGCATCGAACCTGGAACCTCTCGGTGGCGAACTTGCATGGTTAACACTAAGCCACGGAGGTCGATACAATAACTTCCATACAATTATGAAAGCAGTAAAGGTGTTTAATGTTAATTGCTTATCAAGATTAACTAGTACTTCAAAGTTACTTAAAACAAATTGAGGGAAAAATAGTGTAACATCACTGTTTCCATTATACCTAGAAAATTTAATTATTCTGTTCCGCTGTACAATAAACAAACAAGCGAAGTGAACGAACTTTACTGTTCTATTATAGCTGGAGTAAGAATCTTCTTATTAAATTTCAAAGTCACTTTGGGTCTAGCTCAAGCAATGATTGGTCCTTACGTACAATTATCATGTCTTTATCCCTAATGGAACAATCAGAGCATTTTGGCGGTGTGTCATTCTGCGGCTCTAAGTAGACAGAGCCCAGGACCGCAAGACTCAAACTAAAGCATGGTGGGTGAGCAGGGAGATAAGATATTAAAATATTGATGGGTTGCTAGCCGGTCTATTTTCGCCCATTTGTATTTAATTGGTTCTTTTCTATCACCCTTATGTAATCTTCTTCTTATCGTGTGTGTTAGTGACACTAGTGTCAGAGTTTTTAAACCGCCTTAAAGGCCTCTGACATGGTTTTAGGTAACGACCAATGTCAAAGACAGTGACCGGGACCGACGGCTTAACGTGCCCTCCGAAGCACGGATCATTTTACTTATCAGACAATCAGGTGATCAGCCTACAATGTCCTAACCAAACTAGGACAACAACACAAAGTCGTTGCCCCCGCCGGGAATCGAACCCGCGACCTCCGGGTATGAGCCGAACGCTCTAACCACTACACCACGGAGGCAGTTTAATGTAATAAGAGCGAAAGTTTGTAAGTTTGTGTTTGTGTGCGCAAACGGCTTATCCAATATTAATAAAATTTGGTATAAAGGAAGCTTACATCCTAGATTAACACATAGGCTACTTTGTTCGCGGGTAACACCGCGGGGCGCAGCTAATTTTATTTTATTTCAACAAAAACAGCTATATTTTTTCCATTTATACTGCTAAAAAAGGCGTTTTATTTTTAATAGCCTTTTCGTTTGTACTCCAAGGACTAGATAAGCCTTTCTTCGAAATGGCTAACGTGTCCTAGTGTATTTTCAGTGCTCATTTCGACATGTCCTGCAAAGTGCAGTGACCCTTTTAGTTACAAAAGCAATGTCGCAAAATATAGTCAACACACAGGTATAACTGCAATATTGTGTTCTTTAAAAGTTGTTTTTGGTTGTTTGATAATTTATGACGATTTAAATGGTTTACTAGACGTTTATCGACTTCACACCAAAACTTCAATAGGATTTATGTTTGATTTTGTGAATTTTTACTGCAAAGTGCTTTCATAAACCGAAAGATTTGGGTCTATTATTTTTGGATAATGTAACTGATGAACTAAATAATTCACTATTTTTTTAATGGTTTACCTAGACGGTGACGTTAATCGCCCGAACTCCAAAACTTCAATAGAATTTATGTTTGATTTTGTGAATGTTTACTACAAAGTGCTTTGATAGACCGAAAGTTTTGGGTCTACTATTTTGGATAATGTAACTGATGAACTAAATAATTTACAATTTTTCAAACTTAATCCACATCCCTATTACTTTAATTTTTTTTATAATATTTATACATTTTAGTCTAAGGTATATATAATATAATTATATACATTGTCCTTTTTTATTAAGTACAAATATTTTAAGGGGTGATTCAGTCCATCATATGGAACAACTTTTCCCAATAAATGTATATCGAAATACGAAAAGAAAATTTTCATTTTCCATAGTAATGATATCACGTGACTACTTTGATTTGTATGAAAACCAAAAAATATTTTTCGTATTTCAATATACATTTATTGGGAAAAGTTGTTCAAAATGATGGACTGAATCACCCCTTAAAATATTTGTACTTAATAAAAAAGGATATTGTATAGGTTAAGGTGTAACGTATTTATTTTATGGACCTTTAATACTGTCAATAATATTAAGTTTGTTGCCTGAAATAAAATGATTTGATTGATTGATTGATTAATTAAATGAAGTGGTAGTACGTAAGTACTAGTATTTATTCTCTGATGGTAGTAAACATGTAAAATTATGGATTAAATAAAGTTTTTATGTTGTAACATATTACTTTAGAACTAAACTCTAAGCGTGGCCCCACCCGCCACGGCCGATTCATTTTTGCATAGTTAAAACAGTAAATATTATGTTTAACCCTATAATCTTTATCCTATACCCTAATCTTATCAATTTTGCCAAACAAATTGCGTAGGTAGAAACTTATTAAATCGGAATACACTTGACATTTAAGAGACGAAAGCTGCTCTTATAAATGTAGGAATCTAGAAATAGGTTTTCTAAATTTACCCGTTTCAGCCTGGGCTAATACACTGTATTAAATTTAAATTCTGATTTAATATACAGGTAGGTACATTGCCTGTTTTTTTTCTATTATAACTGAGTTCCAATCATTCGTTATTGTGTTATGTTCGGTTACTTAAGCATAATTCTAACATGAATATGTCAATCCCAAGAGATAAGAAACAAAATATGGTCGCCGTAGTATTCTCGGTTTTAAAGCCAAAGCTTAGCTTGTACACTAATTACCTTCCTATTTAAAGAACCCAATCAACGAAAAGAGAACACACATTTGCTATGTTTTCATTTGCAAACATGACTTTTTTACGCAAATAATACCGTCTGCTACAATCGTACGTGCGATCAAAGCTTGTGTTGTAATTACCGTGCTTAGTTTGGTGTACAGTCGAGGACAAAGGTTATTCTTGACAATTCAGGACGTAAGCCTAAAATCAGTTACGACGGAAAAAGTTACTGGTGGTGGTAATTGTCATTTTTTTATATATTCATATTAAAGAATTACGGAATTTAAAATGGAAAATAATTATTTTGAACCGCTCAAAATTGAATAAATATAAGATTTTGGGCTCCTAAATGAAGTTATAAGCCTTTTTAAGCTGGTGGAAAGGTTAATTTTTTAACAGTAAACTTAACTGCTATTAGAATTCGTGTGTACGAAAGAGATACCAAGATGTCCCCACCACACTCCAACTATTCTTCATAGCCAGTTATGTTGCAGTTTACAAAAAAAAATTGACATTTAGTTGGAATTAATGTCAAAAATAAAACAGTCAAGTCAAATATCCTATTATTAAGTTCACTTACTGGTTGAAAGCTATTCCGACTCGACTGGATGAAAACTGACAACATTTGATTATGTTTTTCAGCACAGCTTTATTTGCTCGATTTTGTGTTAAATGTTGTTACAAACAAATACGGGTGTATTTGTTTGTAACAACATTTATCTTCAATCAAAGCAATCTGGGTAGATTGCTTTGATTGAAGCAGCTCCAACTACATTTTGTACAATTGCATGATGTTCGTTCAATATTAATAAAATAATTAAAGTGTGTCTCAATTCAAATGATTCTGTTTATATAAATCATAGTCGTGTGAAGACCTTTGTGAAGGAAGAGCTAGTTAGTTAGATGAACAAAAGCTTGTACAACTATTATTATCTATTACTAAATATTATTGTTTTATTATTATTAGGTGTTCTTATTAATCCTATTACTTACCTAAATGTTAATAAAAAATATTGACTTATATTATTTTTATGATTGAGTCTAAATCTAGGTTCAGAAGTTACTTATAAGATACAGAAACATAAGTGTTTTTTTTATTTTGGTTTTGAAATTTAATTTTTGATCTTGTCTTTTGTCGCTGACTGTACGACGTAGGTGTTTTGCCGTATTAAAGCTAGAAACGGTGGCAACATGCAACGGTTTTGAAAAGGAACACGTACGAGGATTGTACTGCAAAAATTGCTGAAATGGAACACTGAAATTCTCGAATTTTCACTAATGATACGAAACTTGAGCCTTTTTGTATGTTCGAATTGTGGATTGAACATACGAATTTTATGTGTAACATATCCTTAATTTCTCTCAGTCAGACAGAGCCAAGGGTTGAAAAAAATATGCTTTGCAAGACGGTGATCTAGTGGAAAAGTCAGAAAACAGATTTAACATTTAACATTTTTTGTTTTACTGTTTGACCATCATTGTAGCAAGAAGTAGTTTTAGACTCATAATTTGTTAAGAGTATGCCAAACAGTAAATTTCACAAGTCTACGATAAAAAAACAGCTCACACGAAATAGGTACCCAAAAACCTTATAACGGTATTTATCGATTCTCAAATCAAACGTATAATGACTAAGCCTCCGGGTGATCACGTCAAATAAGCTCATTTTATCAAAAGCCTTCTCATTTTTCTTTTGTTGGAATCTTCGTTTTATTCAACGTCCATTTTTTACAATTTTCTTCTGTGGAAAAGGTAATTGGTTTGATTGACATCGTAACTTGTGACTCTATGATTGATGTTGAATGTAGTTAAGCATTTTTAATTGTGTTTTTCTCTTGTTTAGTTTCCTGTTTTTATTTTAAACTTTTATAAGACAAACTAGGCAAAACAAAACGTCTGCCATTAAAGTTAATTATGCCAAGTCATGTAATGATGATACTCTGCAGATAACTGACTTTCCGAAAGAGGAGAAAGCTCGATTTTATGCCACCTGTGCGGTCTTTTATTTCTTTTAGTAAACAAGGTGATTTGATGCGTTAGATGGTGTATCTTTAGGCTATCAAAGTCACTATTTCACTGGTGTCATTAAAACCCAAACACAATTTGCTTGTAAAAAAATATATATATTAGTTCCATAGTTTTCGAAATGACTATTCAATTTACACAAAGAAAATAAGATCTACAAAATACTCGAATAAATTGGTTTAAAAAAATCAAAGCAAAAAGAACTTTTTATCCTAAAAATATACACCAAAAACAATTTAATACCGTCTTTAAATGCTTTTACAACAACATAACAGCTTAATTAATTATTGTAAAACTGAGGGACTTTGTGGGAAAAAGGTGAAAATAAAATTATAAAGGTTAAAGTTTATTTGAGGTTTGATTTACGAATTATTTCTTAGACTTTCTCTATTGGAACGTGCTTGAATTAATGGATACGTGCAAAAAATTAATTTCCTTACACTGATAATTACAGTTCGTATCTTGGTTAAGTATTTATGTTACTTATTGAATAGAATCGTAATTTTATCAATTTATAAAATTTCAATAATAGTGACCCAATAATATTCCTTAGACGTGATGTAATATAAAAAATAGTTTTTCAGGTTCATTTTCTAGCAACAACAATCGTATTGTTATTAAAATTAAGCCTTTTTCACTTTTTGTCTCAAATTTGACTCTGAAACTCTAGTATTTCAGAGTAATAGGTAACATTGGCATCCTCCCAGCTTGAAAGCGTTTAAAAATTCCTTCCTTTGTACGGTCTAAACAGTGCAACTATTTTTGCTGCTTACTGGGATTGCATGAACAATTTTAATTAAATACTAGCAACTTTGTCATAAAACAGCTTATAGAATACACCCGCAGGTATTCGTGTTATTTTGCCTAAAGTCAGCTTTGTGGCCATAGATTTTGCGATAAAAACCTTCCAATTTTATTTACACACTATCGCGGCTTTATGCCTGGCGCGGTTGTCCTGATAAAACGTGAATTCGTGAACGTCGCAAGTTAGTGAATTTTTTACTCGTATAAACGCATTATTTGAAGATATTGATCTATAAACACGTGTTCTTATTAAACTCCTAGAATGTCTTTACTCCTAAGACTACTTTAAAACGAGCATTTGTCTCACATTTGACAATGGGAAAACTTTGTAATACGTATTACTGTATTTATCAAATAACCGTGGTATTTTTATTTATTTATATATTTACAAAATACAAACACAGAAACAAATTAAGAACATTGAGTACATAGTAATATAATATTTATATATTATATATTATATATATATAGTAATAAGTGAATCTAAAACTATTCTTACATTTTTCTTAATGCTTTCATGGTTCGACTACGTTGTATATTGTCAAGGGAAATAATAAATAAAGTAATTCTGGAAGTGTGACAAGCGCGTTAATTAGGAGAATGGGATCTGTATTTCGCCTGTCAAAGTTTTAACCATTTACCTTATATCTTAACAATTATACCAAATTAAAATATGAGCTGTGTAAAATATAAAGTATGCCATGTGGTTTCCGGCAGAGTAGAATAGGGCCACTCCAAGTCCTCCCGTGGATGTCGTAGAAGGCGACTCAGGATATTCAAGCTCAATAAAGCTTATAAACATCAATGAGACCTCTCCAACCCGCGAGCTAAGCCCTCTGCTCTGGCCAAGTACAGCTCTGGTATTACAGAGAGGGTCGTGCGTGCAGTGGAGACAAAAAGACCTGATGATGATGAAAATGTGTAGTGTCAGTATTTTTTAACGTGAAGATTATCCCATCTATCCTATAGAGAATGACCGTTAAAAGCATGTCAGGTTGCCTATCTAACGATGTGCTGAGTTTCAAACTTTGAGGTTGAAATATTTTATCAGTTTTAAAGATTTTTAAGCTATTGCATAGCTTCTATCACGGGCCTTGAGCGCGGGGACCGAATCCAGAAATTCCGTAACGAAAAAACCTCACGCTTCCCACTCCGCCTACCATGTAGGTTGCCGCTTCGTCTCCGTCGTCCGTTTGCGACGTTGCCGTCCTTCCTTGTAAAAATTCATCGACCGAACGGAACCACCTTAATGCAATAGCTTTACCGCGGCAGTCCCCGAGTGCCACACGTCTTTTTTTTTGTATAAATGAACTAAAAAAATCGCTCATTTATTTATATTATGGCCCAACGCTGTCAACCATGACCTATGCAGGCAGATGCCGCAAGTTTGTCACGAGATGTCGCGGTTAACCGACTGAATGCTTCATCATACCAACCTGTTATCGGTGAGGGGTCTCAAGGTAACAACAAGAATGAAAATTGTGATTGTTATATCAATTACTCAGACAGCTTTGTTTGACGTTAGCAAAATTAATTCTACTTGTTATCTTTCGCATACAAGTGTTCGGCCGACTGACTGCTGAAAGCTGAAATGCTAAAATGACTGGTAATTTGTTTGAAATTTTTTGAAATCTCAATTTGGATATCGCAAAGGAAAAAAAATGGTATTGACATGCTGAATAGCTTTAAGTGTATCGTATAATTATAAGTATTTATTCTAACAATGTTAATTTTTCGTTTTAGTGCCCAAATTAATATAAACAACGTTTTGTTCCAGATTACGTAAAGGACGTGATTTGGTGCTTAGACAGTAAGTAAATATTTTGTATAAAATGACACATTAATTCTTCAATATTCAATCATAAATTTATCCTCTAGCAAAAAAGTTTTTTTTTGTTTTAAGAGGGAAATCCAGCACGTGCTCCGTCTTTACAAAAAAAGCAGATGGAGGAAATGTTTTTCACTCCTAATTGTTATCTCATCTCTTATCAATATCTTTATTTTTAATTTGTTGTTGATACAATAAAAGACTAGTTCCGTTTTTCAAAATATGCTTTAAAAAAAATGAATGCAAATTTTTAAAAAGGAAATCCTATTTGCTGCTACCGATCGGTTTGGAAATCCTTGGGGGAGGCATAGTTCCTGTGGCTGATATGAGGTAACTCTTCTGGCTTTTATTAGAGCATTAAAGAGGGAAGTCTAGCACGCACTCGTTCATATAAAAAAATCTTTTTTTGTATGTTATCAACAAATAAAATACTAGTTTTATCATCATCGGTTACCTACCTATAAGACGAAATTTAGCCATAAGAATTTTATTTGTTCGAAAACGTTTTTATTTTCCATATTTTCATTTAACCAAAATGTCATTTGAAAACTTATTGAGAAACCGATTTTCAATTAGAATTGTTTTCAATATCTAAATGTTTTGAAATCCTTCCTTGATTTTTGCGTGAAGTTATTAATGGAAGATGATTTAGACGTCATAAACATATTTTCCAAATTATCAAAAGATTTTTATTTTATTGACATCTTATTAAAATCTATCATCTCTTTTCAACACGCAAAACGACTAACATAAAATTATAATTATATTTTTTATATTATTTGTTAAGTTACTATAGTTACTAAAGGCTCTCTATCTTGGCACCGGGTGGTCGCAGTTCTAACATAACCTAACCTATAGTTTTGGCATAACCATGATTTGGTGTCTTTTTCATTTTCGACCTAAGTTTAAGTATAAAAATATGTTGGTTGCTTTTTTTATTATAAAAATATATACTTAGCTTGATTCTTGTAAAACGTGTTTCTTTTTAAATTATGACATTTAGGAAACACACTTGTTTAGAATACGAAACAGTAGCTAAGTAATAATAGTAAATAAGTGACTTCGACCTTTACTACTAGTGAACAAGACATATGTCGAACGAAAAAAAAATACTTTTAATATTCGACTATGTATTATTCTGGAAAATGAAACATAGGTAAAATGAGTTTATTGATGTGAAAAATTATGTAAAATAATCAGTCATCGATCATCTGACATTCGAACATTAAAGTTTCCTAACAATGATACTCGTAGGTTACCGCCAGAAGGAACTTATAAAAAAAATATTGACAAAAATATATTTAAAAAAAAAATTGCACACTATACACGACACAATAGTAAAACATTCCAGTTAAGCCGGGAGCCGGTATAGCCACAACCAAAATAGAAATAAGATTGCCTATCATATAAAAGAATCAGGTTAAGTGTATGCATTTATAATCCGGGACCCAGGTCGCGAAATGTGATCTTATTTTTGACGCTTCGCATTTTTCAGAGTTTTCGCTCCACGCCTTAAGGGGATACTTGAATATTTCGGAGAGCAGTGCTGCCCCCATTTAAAATAAATTATTTATAAAAAGACGGTAATAGAATTTTTAATTTTGTCTCAACCGAGCCCTAGATAACGGTTAAAACTATTTTATGACCTAATGATTACAGTTTAAAGTGAGAACTTGACGCTAATATTCCTCAAGTACCCATTTTTAGCAGAAACGCGTTTTAAATCTAGATAGACTACCAATGATACTTTCAAAGATATTCATAAAACAATATTTTATGTATAATCTTCAAAAGTAAAGGTCTATCTAATGCCTAATAGTTTGCAAAATGTTAATTAACACGAAATATAAGATTAAACTATTTATTTCAAATGAGGGCGCAACTTCTGTCCTTTACTCTCCTTAAGTGTATGCATTTATAATCCGACATCCAGGTCGCAAAATGTGATCTTATTTCTGGCGCTTTGCATTTTTTGTTGTTGTTGTTGTATATCTTTATTGTACATAAACATTACAAACATAGGAACAATAACAAACCATAAAATTTGTAGGTACAAAGGCGGACTTATCCCATAATGGGATCTCTTCCAGTCAACCAAATATCAGCGAAAGGATACAATAAATGGGCATAACGGGTAGAAGTCAAAGTGTACATATCGGAATAACTTATATATATTACAAAAATAAACATATATTCATACGTATAATACATAAACTTATATATATCCAAAACAAACTACATCTATAAATAATATACATAAACTACAATATATCTACATGTCTGAGGAGTCGTCATAATATCTTCTAAGTCTGATCTTAAAGGAATCGAGTGACGGCGCACTTTTCACGTCTGCAGGAAGCGCATTCCACAACTGGGCAGCGAGAACCGAAAATGAATCCCCGTAGGACTGCGAGACATGAGCAGGAATTAGCAGATGAGGGATACCGCTACCACGTAGACGACTGTCGATCTCTCTAAATGAGAACCTCTCAGAGAGGTAACTTGGGGACTGGGGATTAAAAAGGACTTTATAAAGTAGAGAAAGGATATGACTGTTTCTACGAAGTTTTATTGGAAGCCATTTGAGCTGAGTGCGAAACTCAGACACATGATCAAACTTACGCAACCCGAAAATAAATCTAATGCCCTGATTTTGCAACCGTTCAAGTTTATCTAATAAACACTGGGTAAGATCTAAATAAGCAACATCTGCATAATCGAGGATAGGGATAAGAAGGGATTGTGCCAAGAGTACTTTAGTTCGATACGGGAGGAAGTATTGCATACGTCTCAAGGAATGTAGGGAAACAAACATTTTACGACTGATTTCATTCACTTGAGAAGTCCAAGATAAAGTTTGATCGAAGATGATACCCAAATTAGTGACTTTAGAAGAGAAAGGAATTACAACATTGTCAAGCACTAGATTTGGAATATCAACTTCATTTAATTTTGAAATAAAATGGGAACTACCTATGATAATGGCTTGGGATTTTGCAGCATTGAATGAAAGCCCGAACTGACGAGACCAGTTAGCGATACAAGCAAGGTCAGAATTGATTGCACTAATAGCATTCATGAAATTCTGAACAGGGGCGGCTGCATATATCTGCAAATCATCAGCATATAGATGGAAGGATGAAGAGAGAGAAGCAGTAATACCATCAATGAATAAATAGAAGAGAATAGGGGATAATATTCCACCCTGCGGAACACCAGACTTAACTTCGCACCAGTCAGAACGGCGATCGTCGACTTTGACCAGTTGAAAACGTTCCGTAAGGTAGGAATAAAACCAAGACAGAGTAATGGGCGAGAAATTAAGGGAACGCATTAATCCAATCAAAATATCAAAATCTACTCTTTTGTCTTGACGGTGACAAGACTTTATTAAAATTATGCAGTTATAGTACGCTAAAAAATCTTATATTGTTTTCTCGTGAAGATCTTGACCAATATCTTGTGCTTTTTCTTAGAAAAATGGCCCAGGTACTTTTTTTTAAATAAGATTGTGTTCATTAAAAAATATTTATTAAATAAATAATATTGTCGGTACATAGACTTGACGAATACTAAAAACTATTAAGTTATGTGACATAAGTCCACTGCGTAGCAAAAATATTTACAAAAATATGATAAGCTATTAAGATGACTCAGTATCTAATTTACCTAGATAAGATCACGTAGTTACTTGGGCCTTAAGGGTCCTCCCCGCGCTAACGACCTTGAAAACACAAAAAAATTAATTTCTCTTTCTGTATGTGAGATTATCAGAAACCCTCGTACAACTTTTTAGCTAGTATCCTTAAGTTTCATTAGAACCTCGAAAATCATTGAAATAAAATACCCTGAATTTTCCTTTGCAAAATATACTAAAAACGGCCATTTTTGACTCTTTTTGTAAAGGTTTCTAAACCGGATAGTATTTCAATGACTTTCGAGGTTCTAATGAAACTTCAGGATACTAGCTAAAAAGTTGTACGAGGGTTTGTAATAATCTCACTTACAGAAAGAGAAATTAATTTTTTTGTGTTTTCAAGGTCGCTAGCGCAGGGAGGAGCCTTAAGTCCGCCTGTTACATTTTTGTAATAAAGTTCAATAAATAAATAAAATAGAGATTTTTTGAAGATATAATGTTACGCGTTGTAATATGTATCTACATATAGAATTTTGTGTGAATTTTTGACCTTCTGCCAGCCGTAATAAATTAATTGTTTCATTATTATGTAACATAAATACAAGAATCCTTTTATGTATTTATATTTCTTTACTATCCCTTTAATAATGAAATTGAATTAAAAACTCAATACCTGCAAAACAACGCCAAAATATCTATAAGTTTCCCAACCAATTGATATTCGAAGCGTCGCCCATTTGTTGTAACGGGGCAATAAACGCCGAATTCATTCCCCCAATATTAAGTGCTTTAAATAATTCGTATAACTTAGTCACTAATTCCACGGGCGTCCCAAAAAGTTGGCACTTTGGCCTACAAATAGCGGTGCCGGCTTGAAAAATCGCACCCCATCCAGCCCGATAATGTACGAAGCTGAACAATCCATCAGGGTACGGAAACGCCCCACTCCACCCTAGAAATGTTTCGCAGTACTATATTTCGGTATGAGAACTGCTACAAATAAGAGAGATTACAGAAGAGTTGATTATATATTTTTAGTTTGATGTAACATTGTTTGTTTGTAATAACTGTTAAATAATTGTTTGTTATGTACAAAAACACAAAATAAAGTACAAAAAATTCGAAAATGATTGTGTGAACATTGGTTTTGGATAGACTGAGAGGGGGCCGCAAGATCCAAAATCTAATTTTTCTGTGTGGTACGTGAACGTGTATGTAGATAGAGAAGCAAAATAGTAATGGATTGGCAATCGATATGAATTGCATGTTCATCCTTCCTCTCGATCAGCTTTTACAAAGTGCGCAGAAAGAGCAGCAAATAAAACCATTGATATCATTTTCTATTCGAAGCTTCTTCCATATCCTTAAAGTTCTTATTCATATCTTGACCAAATTGATATAGGACCAATTTAGTACTTAGAACTTTTTTATAAAAAAGACTTATCAAGTGGCGCTGGTATCGCGTAACATAATTACAAAAAAAGTAATGGATTTAATTAGTAACCTCTTCGTTTGATTAAATTCGTCGATTGAATTAGGAAAACTTTTACATAATGATACCAACTATTATAGTTATGGATACTTATCAATTAAAAGTTTTATTATACTATAATCTTTTTTTTTAGATTGTGCCTTCGTCTACGTTTTAAAAAAAAGTGTATGTTAGTTTCTAAATAATTTATTATACCTACAACTTTCCACATGATTTTCTGATAATCTATACCCAGCAGTGGACTTCTTGAACCGGTAAAGACCCGGACGACTCTTATAAATGTCCACGTTCATTGTCTTACTATTGTGTCTGGTATTGGCGGTAACGGAACGGTGAAAATAAAATAATGATGACTAGGTATGTCACGTCCCTGTTATTTTTTAATTTATCAGAGAAGTAAATTGGTGAAAACATTCAAAAATGAATAGTACAGATACAAGCAATACTCTTATTTTTCCTAGTAAATGTTGTTTTTTACTAGTCGTTAAACACATGCATACTCTCTCTTTTTTGTGTTTGTACTACTGCTAAGAGCAGAAATATGTGCTTTTATTGTGTGGCGATTAGTTGGTATTTTGATGTAGGTGCCCGTTTGGTTCGGAATAGCGAATTTTTTTTTAATTTATTTATTTCTCAAACTTACATCTATTTACAATTTAATTTAGTTTGCCAAACTGCCAGGCAGTTTATCGGCAAGGTGTTTTAGTCATACATGATACCATCTTGTTTTGCCTATTAACTAACTATAAACTATAACTTATTTCTACCCACTCCCATTACAATTTGTGATAACGGTAATTAGGTATGTCATCTCAATAAATGTGATGACTAAATCGAAAAAATCATTGTACCCTCTCATTCATAGCAAACGCCAAACGCCCGTCAAACATATCCCGCTCCAACCTAGCTTTGCATTTCAACTTTTAACTGTCTCGCTCGTTACGCATTATTTCAAACATCTATTGAATAGTCAAGACCAAGGCTTTTTTATAATGTGTGTGTGTGTTTTAGCATAGATAACGAAACTACGTTGTTTATTTCCTACTTCGGCTAGTAAAGGATTTTGCCTATAGGTATAATACATCGATTTTTACATTTGGTCTAATCTCTTTTATATATTATAACGTGACCTTACGTTAAAATACTTGAAAATGCTTAATGTGGAAAACACGAGTAGGTATTCGTTTGCGATCATTAAATATTTGACATTTAATTATTTGATAACTGATTTTAGACTTTCACAATGACTATTATACTTTCACAATGACTATTATACCTCTATTAATAACTAGGTACTAATGACTATTAACCCAGATGTTACTGAAACTATTTTTTGTTTCATATGACAATGAATTTTTGATATTACATTATTCAAGCAAGTAGTAAACAGGGAAAAATAGTTTAAAAAATCTGAGTTTTCTGATAATCCCGGAAAATGTGGATCGTTTTAACGATCGGTAGTAACGAGCGGTTAGATTGCCGCCGATACAAAAAGCAATCTTAATTGAAGGTATAAAAAACAAGGTACTAGAAAAAGTTTTTATTACATAATCAGCAAAAATTTAAGAAACCACTAGGTAAATTATTTAGGGGTGATACTCCAAAAAAAAACATATTTTAGGGTGCAAGGACTTACATTTCTGACAAGTGAAGTAAGTGTTTTTTTTACATACATCATACATCGAAGTTGCGAGAATTGTATACTATAAGACATATCGAAGCGCGAAGTTTTCAGGTGATGAGACAGGAGGAGTAGGACAAGGACCACGCTTCTTAATTTTTTTTATGTCTCCGATATAAGGTATATTGGAGACATAAAAAAAAGAGTTCTCCGGAACAAAAGGTGATCATCAACTCGAATCTCCCTTTACATTTATAAAGTTATCGCGAATTGTTACCACATGGCTGTTCAATGGAGATATGCCATAACAAATGTAAATCAATCACTTGATATGGCGTTGTATATAAGGCTAAACTCAGTGTCTAAAGATTTTTCCCAATATATGTATCTTCTGGGTTACTACAATATTATCCACTGTGAAAAAGTACAGCAAGAAAACATTTCATTTTACTTGTTGTCACATTATTCTGTTGAACTGCATAAAATATATTAGTATATTTGACCAATAATTAATTTGACAACGACATCATATAAGACACAATCAAAGTAATGTTAGGGCGTTTGAAGATAGTTTAGATTTTATAAGGTGGATTATCGGCTTCTCTCTAAGTATAGTTTTGGTTTTTGGTCATGGTATAGGTTCAACAAAAGGGATGATTGATGAAGGAATGACAGTAGCTGACATAGATGGCATAGATTCATAACCTTCCTCAATTAAAGGTTCTTCGATGATTCGACTTCGTTTTGCTAGAGAAAACAAGAGTATGTCATCATTGCTGACAGATGTATATTCAACCCTAGAGAGCCTGAAGTTAAGAACCTATAAAAAAAGCATGTTGAGAACCTAGATGCATAAAAAAAAACAACGACAAGAGATGTACCTATAAAAACAATACTATACCTGGGAGATGAACCAGTGTGACCAACTCTTCATCACCAAAATCTGCATCTGTTAGATCAGCATTCGCATTTCCAGGTGGCAAAATAGTTATAGATGTTGTAAATGTTTTATAATAATCTAACTGTTCCAATTCGTCAATAATTTTGCTGAGTTACAGTGGTTTTCTGTGCTTAGGCGTGAAAATTGAAATTCATCCCTAAATTACTACCGATTGTTATAACGATCAGTAAATGTGCGGTAGTTTTTTTCTAGTAAAACCTCATCAGATATTGCAATATATATTATAATTCTCGAGCACATATTACAAATTTATAAAAAAACAGTAGTAAAATAAATCCATATGCCGAGGAATTTTGTAAAAACTAGCCTTTTCAAAGACACGGTGGAGTTAAATTTCACTTGCTCGAATAGAAACACGATAAGTTGCTCAATAATTTGATTTACTATCATAATGAGTACGATAAAATATTCTCAAACAATCACTACGACGATTCGTGAACAATAAAGCATCATATTTACTTCATTAATATGTTTAAATTGAGTTTATTTTAAATATAATTTTTTGATCTTTATAATGATCCGTCGCTGTAAATGGGTTAATGGCATAAAATAAAATCCGTCCCGAAATGTGAAAATTAGTGAATATTTCTTTTGAAATTTTCCATTTTAAAGACTTCTGCAAATATGTACCTAAGGTTTGCGATTATTGTTATTTATAGTATAACTTGAGATAATTTAAAAGATTGTAAGAAGAAACCATCAGAAGAACTGGAATGAATTTCGCAATGCAAGTCTAGACATTTCTGAAAATAAATCTAGAATTACTTGAGCATTGTTTTTGTTTTCTTTTCCACGAATTTAACTAAGAATTTGTTCACACAATTGTAATATTACTTTATTAATAAATGAATAAGAACATGAATATTTAGTCCGTATATTATATGGACAAATTACACAGAATAAGCTAGCCCCAAATTAAGTCCGAAACTCGTGTTATGGTATACTAAAATCCTACTAGCCTACTTCTTCTTATCCTACTAATATTATACATGCGAAATTGAGTTTGTATATTTGTTTATCTGTTACCACTTCACGCTTCAACTACTGAACCTTTGATATGTATATAATTTGATACCCAGGTAGAATAGTTTTTATCCCGAAATTCCAACGGAGAGCGAAACCCACGAGCACAGCTAGTATTTTATAATAACAAATTCTTACATAGATAAAAATCCAAGATCCAGTTCAATCTGATAAAAGATAATTTTCCATCTTGACCTGACCGGGGATCCAACCCAAGACCTTGGTGTGACAGCGTGGCATGATGACCCATAGGTCACAAAGGTCATCAAGGCTTTGTTTGAAAAATATTCAAGTCAGAGTTGCAAATGTAAAAATTAGTAAATACTGTTATTTTTTTTACCTTGTAAACAAAAAAGTAATAAGAATATATAATTTTCCAAAACTTAAAAACTGCCTTTAACCCCAAACAATATATTCGAGACTTAAAAGACTTTTTTTACTTATATATATATGCTTAAGACTAATTAATAATGCTTAAGAGTCCAGGCCCAGTCTTCTTAGAGTAATCGAGAAAAATACATAAAATAACCGGCCAAGATCGTGTCGGACTCACGCACAAAGAGTGTCGTACTATTTTTTCATAGTACTATCATTAATTAAATATAAAAAATCACATTTTATGTATGTATGAGCCCCATTTAAATATTTTATTTTAGGTACTCTGTTTTTAGTATTTGTAGTTTTAGCGGCAACAGAAATACATCATCTGTGAAAATTTCAGCTGTCTAGTTGATAACTTCACTTTAACCTTTTAAAGTGAGCTGAAAAGAGACACATTCGTAAAAGTTAGACCAAGATAAGGTTCACAACCTGCCCGCAGGAGACGAAAGTCAAGAAAATCAGTGCATTGCCTTCGAGGCAATATTTTCACTGAGCTTTGACCTATTTGTCTTGCTGCAGCACACACATGCAATTGATTTATTGTTGTGTATTTATTTGCAAGCCTGTGTAATGTAACTCATGTATGTATAATTTAATTTTTGTGTGTGTCTCGGTAGCGACAAATAAACAATTTATCTATCTATCTATCTTTTTCATTGGTTACATGATTGTCATCATAATAGACGTTTGTTCGAAAAACTTTATTAACTTGAAATTGCACAGACGGATTTCACTCGATGATAGGATTTCTGTGCTTACGTTTAGGAAGAGGCAATAAATTAGCTGTAAGAGATCTGACGTCAATAACTACCTTATAAGAAATCAATCTTTTTAAAATTAAAAATTAAAATTTATAAGAATTCAAAATATTTGTCAAACAAAGTGTTTGACAAATATTTAATTAAAATAGAAAAAGTTGACATGTATGTAATTTATAAATTAATATATTTCCTTGTGTGCAATAATGTTTGCTGAGCCCTGACAGGGTTCATGTACAGAGCCTAAAAATATGTACCATCCACTGTACTTACATGAAATGCAAATAAATTGATTTGATCAATAGACAAATTGACAATTATTAAGTGTTGTATCACATGATAATTTTCATTTTCTTGTGAAAAAAGAAACATTAAGAATTTAAAGAAAATTTCTCGTGTAAGGAAGCTTTAAAGCATTGCAAAGAAACTCTGTATCTTTAGTAAATTCGAGAAGAAATCTTTAAGTACAGCGAATGCAAATAGGAATCCGAAAACATCCTCGTGGTATATACGCCAACTGAATTGCAGATGTTTTAAAATCCTTAGGCCAGGTACACATTTATTCAACCAGTCTTTTTTAGGGTTTCGTAGCCAAATGGCAAAAAGTGGACCCTTATAGATTCGTCATGTCTGTCTGTCTGTCTGTCCGCCTGTATGTCACAGCCACTTTTATCCGAAACTATATTAAGAACTATACTGTTGAAACTTGGTAAGTAGATGTATTCTGTAAACTGCATTAAGATTTTCACAAAAAAACAGAAAAAAACATAATTTTGGGGGTGCCCCATATTTAAAACTAAAATTCAAAAATTTATTTTTCATCAAACCCATACGTGTGGGGTATCTATGAATAGGTATTCAAAAATGATATTGAGGTTTGCTATATCTTTTTTTTTCTATACTGAAAAGTTTGCGCGAGAGCCACTTCCAAAGTGGAAAAATGTGTGTGTCCCCCTATAATTTCTAAAATAAGAGAATGATAAACTAAAAAAAAATATATGATGTTCATTACCACGCAAACTACCAGCGAAAATTGGTTTGAACGAGATCTAGCAACTAGTTTTTTTTAATACGTCATAAATCGTAAACCGCAATTTAATCATTTCATCATCATCATATCAGTCACAGGAAGTCCACTGCTGGACATAGGCCTCGCCCAAGGATTTCCAAAATGACCGATCGAAAGCGGCCTGCATCCAGCGCCGAAATCAATGTTGCAGGAATTTTCATTTAATCAACTCAAATATAAAAAACGTACTATATAAGACTTTTATATTATGTTACTTGTTGCTGCGGAACCCTTAATGGGCGAGTCCTACTCGCACTTGGCCGCTTATTTTTTCATAACCTCTATCTACTGTCAGATCTCTCTCTTTACGTTACATATCCTGAAAATTTGAATAAAGTCAAAGTCAAAAATTATTTACATAGGTACATACATATTTTCACGCCTGTTTCCCATGGGGGTAGGTAGAGACTATGGATTTCCACTTACTACGATCCTTGCAAACCCCCTTTGCTTCGTCAACACTCATAACTCTTTTCATGCATGCTCTCCGGTTATGGGTACTCCTTACATCACCTTTCTTCAGAACATCTCCTATTTGGTCGCAGAATGTTCATCGTGGTCGAACCGGTCCGGTTTTCCCATCCACATCTGCACGATAAATCTTTTTTGTTAATCTTCTTTCATCCATCCTCTAAACATGTCCAAACCACCTTTTCATTTAGATTTCATTCATTTTTTTGACTTCAGATCATTTACTTCTTACTACTCAGTTTATCACTTAGTTTAGTTTTGTAGTATTACCACTTCCTTATCGCATGCGCAAGATTTTTGACCAACTAGTGCATAAATTTACACAAACGCGCGTCAGATCAGACATGTCACGTCACACATTAGGCGCGTACTTCGCCTTTAAATGGCAATATCAGGATTGATAGCATGATTAGTTGATAAACTAAAATGCCAAACAGTCTAATCCTCGGTCGAATTACCGGATTCATTCATAAAATTGTCACAATAAGTATTAACTTCTACACATTGAAGCAATCATAATACTTAGTGGATGGGACTAAATTTTTTTGGCTAAACGATCTATACAGTTATTATTAAAGTTATATCTTTATTTTTATTAAAGTTCATTAAATGTCACAAATAAAATACATAATGTCATATTTTACACAGTCAAAACTATATCGTAACTACAAAAAAGTCAGGCATATAAACCGCCTTTTATTGTTTCCCGTGCTAAGGTGCCCAAAACGCTGGCAGCATTGCCACGCTGGTTCGCAATTGCAATCCTTTGCACGAGAAACGAACCTGAGCGGGAGTCACCAGTCTTCTCTGAAATTCAATATAGTTAAAATAATTATTTTGTTAGACCATATAAGCAAGATGCCACCAATCTGCTCTGTATAGAAGATATTAATTACGTTGGCGCTAAACACACACGGTAAGCGATTTTCCTCCAAATCCTACCAAGTTACAAGAAGTAATTGCATAAGGAGAACTGCTGAGATTTGAACCTTATTTTCAAAAACATATGGTCTTATATTAATTTATTAGAAATTTTCCTGTAAGATCAGATATACAAGATTCATCGTATATGAAAGATGATGATTGCAGATAAGTGCGGGAAAGGGCGCAGGTAGGTACAGCGAATTACGCTATTATGACTATGCTACAGTACAGTTTTATATGAACTAATTATCATTTCTTATTGTATACTGTGTATTTGCATGATACGTCAAGCAGAGATCAATCTGTACTTATTTTTTCGTGTAAAACAGAAAATGACCAAATATTACTAGTGCTACGGGATAAGCCCGTGCAAAAAATAAAAATATAAAATAAAAATAAAACTACGAGAAAAAAAGGACAATAAAACAAAATGAATAAAAATAAACAACTATATTGTCCTTTCTACAATATTAAATAAACACATAAAACTAAAAATCTAGGGACAGACGCGGGTCCAGCGAAAAAATAGGTAGTCTCGTACAGATGTTGCGTTTACAAATAAAAAATAAAACAGAACGGTGGTCAGTGGGTCTCGGGCGGAACTTATCTTGGAGAGGGATGAATATGTACTCGGGGCAAAACAAAATGGCGGCCGGTTTGACTCGCCGCGCGCTCAGTTGATACTTCCGCTCCTCACCAAAGGTGATGAAGTTTCTCTTCAGGGGTAACGAAGTTTTTTCTCCAAGGGTAACGAAGTTTTCTCCAGGGGTAACGAAGTTTTCTCCAGGGGTAACGTAGTTTTCTCCAGGGGTAACGAAGTTTTCTCCAGGGGTAACGTAGTTTTCTCCAGGGGTAATGTAGTTTTCTCCAGGGGTAATGTAGTTCCTGGAAAATGCCCATATGCATCCGCTGTAGTTAAACGTAATTATTGGATGTCCCAGGGGATCACCGATCGACAAATAATTACAAGGTCCCTAAGGTCGGCGATCCTTTACAAACAAAAAATAAATTTAATTTTAAAATAAAAATTGACAGGAGTCAATAATATCAAATAATAATTAAATTATTATTAATTAAAAGAAAGGGAAAAAAAACTATTAACTGCTACTTATAAAATAAAATCATCACGTCTTTTTCCGACGGGACAGACAGAGCCTCGGGACACAAAGATAGTTAAATATCAATCTTTAAAAAGAAAATCTTGGAGCAAATTATAAACAGCTAAAGTAATAAAAATAAAATAAATCTGGTTAGTATCATTTGAAATGTCATTCACGCAGCCAACCGACAAATCACCACTGATGACTCATTTCATTTGAAAAATTACGGTTACCGTTAAAAGATAACCGCTTAGATGTGATTGCCAGCTTGGTACGTGAATGAATTTAAACACATTAAAAAAATAATCATGTAATAGCTAGAAATCGGAGAACATAACATTTATACTAAAATTTCTAAAATATGAAAATTACAACAGAAATCCGATCCATGCTAATTACAGTCATGTCGAAAACATACATACATAACATGTTTAATGTTAATTGGTGTGAAAGAAATATAAATCATGGACAAAATATATTTGTGCCATGACATTAGGTACAAGTACTAAGATAGGAAAATACAATTAATCTGTATCCCAGCTAAATCATTATGACGATTTCGTTTAGGTTATAAACGAATTATCGCATACAACAAAAGTATATCTTAAAATTATGACCAATCATTAAACCAGTAAAATTTGAAATTTGGTTACGAAACATAATTGGTATTTTCTAAAACCCCCTTTTCTTAGGAATACACACACAAAATACGGCCAGACAACTTACCCTATATAACAGGGAACTCGTACACAATAAAAAATATTTTTTAAAAAAGAATAAAAAAATAGCTGACGGACAACTTAGCCGTACAAATTAATCAAAATTAAGCTAGTTCGTAGTCGAAGCGAGCCACAATTGTAATGATCGATCACTGAGGTTTTTCGATCTACATCCAACAAGATGTAGGTAGATCGATAAAAATATCAACTCTGTGATACCCGAAACCCACTCAATAATTAACTTTTGTCTATTATCGAAGGTTCTAGAAAATGGGAGATAATATAAAAATAAAAATGTTTATAAGAGTTTATTAGTTTATTATGGATTCTTTATAAATAAAATGAATGATTTTAAATAATCAACATTATATTGAGTTATTTTTTAAAACTGGGAATGACTATGACGTTAACCACCTGTCAATGTCATCTTAAGTCATTCAGTTAGAATAAACTACCGAAAACAAACAATGTATAGAACCAACCTATTTGTATGAGTTTATTTCTGAAAATTATAATTACTTTTTATTTAAAATGTGATGGAATACATACTTTTGAAAAAGAATTTAGCAATATCTATAGAAAACAAAAAATGACCAATTGGTGAGTGATATTGTTAACATTACATTGTTACACTAGGTACTTACAAAATATCCGGCCTAGTGCGACTTGAACTCGGGTGGAGAGGTTTCCGTAAAAGGCCAAAGTCAATCTTATTTCTTTTTTAAATTATCTTTTTACTTTGCATTATGTTTGGGTCATAGGATGACATCATCGTAACAAATTTCACCTTATTTGTTCCAGAAGATTCGGAGCAAACAGTACTCTAAAAAAAATTACTACAGCTTGCTAGCTTGTAACTGCCTCCGTGGTGTAATGGTTAGAGCGTTTGGCTCATACCCGGAGGTCGCGGGTTCGATTCCCAGCGGGGGCAAAGACTTTGTGTTGTTGTCCTAGTTTGGTTAGGACATTGCAGGCTGATCACCTGATTGTCTGATAAGTAAGATGATCCGTGCTTCGGAGGGCACGTTAAGCCGTCGGTCCCGGTCACTGTCTTTGACATTGGTCGTTACCTAAAAACCATGTCAGAGGCCTTTAAGGCGGTTTAAAAACTCTGACACTAGTGTTAGTCACTAACACACACGATAAGAAGAAGAAGAAGACTACAGCTTGCGGTCGGCTATCAATTTTTTTATATTAAGAAAATAGATAATAAATATATAGGGATAAATTACGCTGATTGAGCTTGCCCCAAAGTAAGTTCAAGACTTGTGTATGGGATACTTACTCGACGATACTATATTTTATAACAAATACATATATAGGATAACATCCAAGACCCAACAAAATTTGAAAAAGGTCATTTTCCAACTTGCTCTGACCAGGGATCGAACCCGGAACCTCTGGGTGGCGAACTAACTTACTAGTGATCACTCTGCCATGGAGGTTGTCGATGTATGGGAGGTCTATAGGCATGCATTTTAAATTATGAGATGTCTTTCTTGGGCAATGTCACAACACACTAAACAATGAAATCATATACGTACTGTTAGCATTAGCATTTATATAACGGAGAAAAAAATCCTGTGTTATAT
This sequence comes from Acrobasis consociella, assembly GCA_963555685.1. Classification (NCBI taxonomy): domain Eukaryota; kingdom Metazoa; phylum Arthropoda; class Insecta; order Lepidoptera; family Pyralidae; genus Acrobasis; species Acrobasis consociella. Next base: position 7,341,742 of record OY743118.1, read on the forward strand.
TACAATCACTTTCCATCAGGTGACCCGCTTGTTCGTTTGCCGCCCCATGTTAAAAAAAGGTACCCCTATGATGTATTACATATGTAAAAAATCTTGAATAAACAATGTATTTTTAGAGATATAAATTTAAACAAATTTCATAAGCTCGTAAAGTAACGAAACGGTTAGTTTTCTAATGTTCACCGCACCAGCTTAGGTCGTAACAATTTGAGCTAACACTTTACACTTAAACTTAACGATTGCACTTGCAATTGTGTTTTACACGTCCTACAAAATGTCACAAGTTATTGTGAGAAGTGGTTACGCCAACAAGGTATAACGTTGAGAGTTCTTGACGTGTTAAATTTTTATAGCATTTTTAATAACCACTCGAAATTAGTGACAGAGACGAACAGGAAGAAACTCTCAACGTGTCATGTTAAATTTTCATATAAACACTATTTTCGAGTGGTTATTAAAAATGCTATAAAAATTTAAACGTGTTGATTGGCATTCAAACACATTTGATACTCAGTAAACCCCAAAACTGAAACTAATGTATAGTTACAAGATATAGTTTCAAAAAACAAAACCTGATTACGGAAAAATTGGGAGCAAAAGATTTTTTTTTTAATATAATAGTGACTAAAATCTTAACTCATGCCTACGTTAGTAAAATCAGCAAAAAAAACTTTAACAGGTTTTCTATTCTCTCAGACTATCATCAAAAAAGGTGATGTAAGTAATAGTTTTAATGACATAATGATTTCCTTTTACAGATATCGAACCATAATGGATGAAAAATGTTCATCAACGTGCGAGCAATGAAACAAAAGGCGAGGAAGAAATCGGCGAAGTACTGGCGCAAACAGGCGAAGTTATAGCCAAAATATTCACCAAAGTCATGTGAAGAAGAATAACTCATATCTTATCTACTGAAGCATATCTTGCTAACCTGAAGAAAAAACGAAAACATATCTCATTGTTTTATGCTAGTCACCCTTTTGTGATTATAGATAGTGAAATCTGAATTGCTCAAATTCTAATAAATATACATTTGTGTTTAGACCTAAAATCAAATGAGAGAGTTATACTAGAATCAATAGTAACTCGACAAGAAAGGATTATTAATGTTAAAGATGAAATACTACAGTATGTTCTTCCTAAGAAGACGGACTTTGATTTTAAAGGCTGTGCTTGTTTTAACTGCACTATGGTTTATGGTTGCACTTTTGACGACAAATGGAGGGACTAGGAATGCTATTGTAGCACCTCCTGCAGAATATGATGAAACTGAAGCAAAGCCACTCAAGATGGCTAAACCTACCCCAGTGAAAAGAAAGAGTGACCCTTACGGCAATAATCTTTCTGATGGTAAGTTTGAAATGTATCGTAAATTGCATGAACATAAAAGATAATTTATAATTTAAAATAAATTTCGTAATTTGCTTAGTTTAACATGCACGTACAATATTATCTTTATTTAAGGCTTTAAGAAAAGAAAACTTTATTATTGTAACTAATGAATTATGATTTACCAAATTCCGAATTCATGGGTTTTATTTGTTCATATCACATAGTTATAAGTCACTGTCTTTTTTTATCACGTCAAAAGTTTTTATTCACCACAGTTTCTTGTCTTTTTAGTAAAATTTTAAATTATTTTACACTAACTTGATGATTCACTCTTTTGTTAATATTAACCATACTTATGACAATGGACAATAGCGAGGCATCATTTTATAAACACACTTTATTCTGTAATAGGAATTGTGCCACGAATCCTCTAAGCTCTTGTTAAACTGTTGAATCACTTTCATAAACATTTTCTTTATTAAACACTTCTTCGTTTACATAATTTTCTTTGTGCATGTGTTAAAATATAATATATGTAGCTTATGTTTCGTCTGCTATTTTTGTTTTATGCATGGTATCAATGTTAACTTTGTCATCACTGCAGATAAGAAGATCAATTGGATGAAACGCATAAGCGGGGTCGAAGGTAATTTTAATGCTTTTTGTTAATAACGCACGCTTCTAATTATCTTTAAACGACTGTTTTGTACAAAAAGGCAAGTCAGCAAAACCTTTATTATTTTAGAATAAATTATTATTCTGGCGTAACTTCTTTTTTCTATTAATGAATTAGATTAAATTAAAAATGTGACATTATATCTGACCCTTTTTTACAAGCAGTTAAGTAGTAGTTTTTAGTTCATGGTGTTGGTAAAATTAATAGACAGGAGTTTGTGTAAAATACATTACCAGTATGGCCGTAGCCAGAAATGTCTATCGGGGGGGTTCGAGTCAGCACCTACCTACACATCCATGTTGGTTGGGGTCGTAAATCAATTATGTGAGGCGTTTTTGAGGAGTGATCGATGAGTCAGATTTAGCCATATTATCTAAAAACATGTTTTACATTAATTTAATCGGATTTTCTCACATTTTTACATAATATTTTGAAAGGTTTTTTTTATATCTCCATGTAAGATTTCGTCAGACTTTGCTTGATCCCCTCTCCCCCTGATCACCTTACGTAATTAATAAACGCCCCTGTTGGTTGACTCTGAGATTTCGGGGGATTTGAATCCCCATCCTGCCCTCCCCCTGGCTACAGCCCTGATTACCAGCGTTTATAGCTCCATTTCGTTGAAGCAATACCTAATTTAATTTATTCTTTCAACGCTTTTAAATCTTTCTTTGACTTGAAATCTATCCCGGTGTGTATTTTTACATGAAAGAGATTAAGAAAAAGCCATGCTACAGCTGGCAGTAATGAAGAAACTGGTAGCATATTGAATGCTTTAGACATTTCATTCTGTTTATACAGAGTTTCATTTAGAAAGCCTTGTGAAAACAGGCGCTTCCTTGACTATTATTAAGAAACTGATTAAACATTTTAAAGACTGAAATAGTTTTATCAGATATCGTTCATAATTCATGGGCAATTGCATCTAACCTATTGCAAACAGGTTTTCGATTATAGGCTATATTCATTCTCCCACGCTTTTCTAAAGGATGTGTCCTATTATATTATTATATCCGCAGGGCTAGGTGTATTAGCCGCTCCTGGCTCGGACAACGCTCCCGGGGAGCTCGGGAAACCGGTCGTCCTTCCCAAGAACATCAGTGCTGAGACCAAGGAAGCAGTCGCCGTGGGATGGAAAAAGAACGCCTTCAACCAATACGTTAGCGATCTAATATCGATTAGGCGAAAACTTCCCGACCCGAGGGACGAATGGTAAGAAATTATGAATTGCGAAATGTTTAGGCGCAAGTGGCTGAAACGCAACACGTTCAGTTTCTAAAATATGAATTATATAGACACTTCACAGACACTTGTAAGTCGTCCTTCGTTGTAAGTACTTTTTAATACATACCTAGTTATCTTAACTTATTTTTAACAAGTTAACACCACTCTAAATAATAACGATTGTAACGAAAACGTTGTTTTTTTGTATTTTTGTTTGTAGTTTGTTTTTTTCCTTTATGTTGAGTAGGTACTAGTTTAATGTTATAAAAATACATCCTATGTACTTACATGAGTAGGAAAGCTTAGTTAAATTTATTTAAACAAAACATAAGACATACCTATATAAAGTAAAGTCTTGTCTATTTCGTCTAATAATGAATACCTATCCAAAGAAATAATTTATAAACTTTTATTTGAGAAACTTACGATTTGCGATTTGACCTAAATGCGAATAAACGATATCAAGATCACAAGTGAATGAGGTAGGATTAAAAGGTATCCCACGAGATATTAATGCGAGATGATATTACATTTTTATCTTGGATTTTATTGATATTGCTCGAAATTTATCCGTTATATATTTTGTTCCCAGTGGATTGAAATGAGTAGATGTTCTTGTAATGTAATATAAGTCTTTTATTCTGTTATAAGTGTTTGTTTGGACAACGACAGACACTTCATAGGCAAAATAAAAAAGTTTTTATCTAATTACTTTTATTTTCTTAATTACTGTATTAACTCAATTATCATTTTAACAAAAACGTAGACACAATTTCATGAATTAGGTAAGGCTTTTTATGCGACCTAAGGAAATTTGTAATTGTTTTTCGACTTATTTCGTTGTAGAAACATGAAATATTCTAATCTTGATGGATTAGTGTCACAAGAGCACAAAATATAACAAAAAACAAACTAAGTCACAAGCAGAAATGTCAATTTAATGAATCACGCGAAACGCAGTAACATATTTCGTGCATGAAATAATAATGAAAAATGATTCTTAAAAAATATTTGAGAAAATATTATGGTAGTAAGATATTTCTGTTCCGTGATATTTAGATTTGGTTTTGCATTATTTTTATAGCTTTTAGTAATTTACCAAATGTCAAAACGCTTCAAAATAATTATGATTTTGATTTGATTCGTTGTTATGGTTCCTCAGGAAATAACTGCTATTATTTACGTTCTCAGGTGTAAACAGCCAGGGCGGTATTTGAAAGATCTTCCCAAAACGTCAGTGGTAATATGTTTCCACAACGAAGCGTGGTCGGTGTTACTGAGGACTGTCCATTCCGTGCTGGATAGGTCTCCACCAGAGCTGATTCAAGAGATTATTTTAGTGGATGACTTCTCTGATATGCGTAAGTTTTCTGAGTGAAGTTATATTAAAACTAACTTAACACACAGACATTATTAGCATGACGGGTTACTTACGTACTTCTTCAGTATTCATCAGGGCGAATATGACTAAGGACGAGCGCACACGATCATCAGTAGCTGACTCTCTACCTGAATGACCCGTTGAATTCACGCTAATATCTTAACAGTGACAGGTTTTCTTAGCCTATTAGTGAAAGTCAAAACGTGAATTTAGAAATCTATTTGCAAAGCTTTGTCATACCTTTTTTGTGTACCGAGTCCCGTACTCTATAAAGAATTACCCTTAATCGATATAACTGTACATAGAAAGCACGATTCACCAAACGTCAAACGAAAACATTTATAGCTTTTTTTACCGTCACTAATTAGAAGGGATAATGTTTTGGTTGGTATACATTCTTACACAAAGCAAATAAAGTTTTCACTTACAGCTGTGTTTATTGACTTCTACAGATGATTTACAATTATTCTTTACTAGCTGTGCCCGCGGACTTCACTCCCCTTGAGAATTTCGGGATAAAAACTATCCTATGTCCTTCCCTGGGTCTTGAACGATATCCAAATCAAATTTCATTTAAATCGGTCCAGCAGTTCAAGCGTGATGGCGTGACCAAGGAAAATAGGGATTCATATCTATAAATAAGTATAGATTTCTTCTTTTTTTTCAGCTCATCTAATGCAACAGCTGGACGACTACATGTCAGCTCTCCCGAAAGTCAGGATAGTGCGAGCAATGCGACGTGAAGGATTGATTAGAGCGCGGTTGCTCGGTGCACGATACGTCACCGCCCCAGTTTTGACGTATCTTGATAGCCACTGTGAATGTACTGAAGGTAGGTGTAACCTTTGAAAATAGGTAATGCATTCCGAGCAAGATAGTGCTTTGAAAAAAGGAAAAGAATATTGTTTCTAAATTTATATGAATTAATTTGGATGAAATAAAAGAAACGGCAAAAGTGGTGTCGCATAGGAAGGTCAAGCATTTACCGGAAAATAGGGAGACATGGAAAATACTCCACCGACAAGAAACTAGTTCTTAAATTGATTGATGATTACGCGTAAGGGTTTTTGTAAAGTGACATTTACAAATACATTTAATTTACCTTATTTTCTTCGCCTAAAATAAGAGTCGTTATTTCTTATTTTATTTTAAAGCCTATATTACTTTACTGATGATCTAAAAAAGGGCTGTTGCGATTTCTGATAATCAAAAATTACAAAGTTGTATATTATTTTAGGATGGCTGGAGCCTCTCTTGGACAGAATCGCGCGAAACAAAACGACGGTGGTGTGCCCTGTCATTGACGTCATCGACGACAATACCCTGGAGTATCACTACAGAGATTCCTCATCAGTGAACGTTGGTGGATTCGATTGGAACCTGCAATTCAATTGGCATCCAGTACCAGCTAGAGAGCGGGCAAGACATTCTCACACAGCGGAACCAGTATGGTCACCAACAATGGCGGGTGGATTATTCGCTATCGATAAAGAATTTTTTGAACGACTGGGCACTTACGATAGCGGATTTGATATTTGGGGCGGCGAAAACTTAGAGCTCTCGTTTAAGACTTGGATGTGTGGCGGGACTTTGGAAATCGTTCCATGCTCGCATGTCGGTCATATATTCAGGAAGCGTTCACCGTACAAATGGCGGACTGGAGTCAATGTACTGAAGAAAAATTCCGTCCGATTGGCCGAGGTAAGGTTTTATGTCACGTTTTTCGCAGTCGCTTTTTATAGTTTCGTAGATAAAGTTTGTGACATGTTTCCGTGCAAGTTTTGTGAAAGATGTGATGAAATAGTATTTTTTAATTTTATTTATCGAAGCTCAAAGATAAATGGTTGCTATTTTGATTTTGCTTAGAAATCCTAGCCTTCTTTACTTATTATTAATCTGTGCTTGAATGTCTTGTTCTAAGTTTCTTATTGTGTAAATAAATAAAACAACTGTAAAAGTATGTTATTTTAAAATAGACAAGTCATCGAAAAATTAATAAGGCATGTTTTTAAAAACATACTTTTTTGGCCTTAAAAATATTTTGGCATGTCACGGTATGAATAAAATATGTATTTTTCCTTTTATATCTTGCCTGATATCTGACACCCTGTTTCCTGGATTTAAGGTTTGGTTGGACGACTACGCTAAGTACTACTATCAACGTGTAGGCAACGATAAAGGGGATTACGGCGACATTACCGGCAGGAAAACGTTGAGGGAACAACTGGGTTGCAAATCCTTCGAATGGTACCTGAAAAATATTTACCCCGAACTGTTTATACCTGGCGAATCAGTGGCTCATGGAGAGGTTCGTTTCAATATTATATTTTATCAAACGCTTATCTCATACTATCTTAACTTAAGATGCTGATTTTGCATACATTACCTGTATTATAAAGATTAAATCCTGATTACAAAATAGGCAATGTTATAACAAATTAACATGTGAATTTTAGTGTTATTTCTATGTTAGAACTCGTATCTAATCTTTGATAATGAAATGGTTTTACTGCGCTCGTTTTGCTTTACATAAAAAAAAACTTTAAACTTAGTGTTAGTTTTAAGTTTTTTTAAAGTAAAGTCTAGTCTAGTCTTTTGTAGTCATATGCAACATAATAAACTTGTTCACAAAAGTGAAAAAAAGATTTACTTCCTTTTCTTTACACTAAGGTTAATTAAAATATTTTTTTTTGCGAATTGCACAGATTTGCATTATGTCTTAATTCTCCAGAAAGGGTTCTCCAGGGGTCACTCTCGATGTTTCAGGGATTTTTTGGCTACGATTACTAGCTTTCATTTCGTCAGATTTTGAAAAATTTATATTTTTCTTATAAGCCTTACCTATAAAGTACGAGCGCAGTGGATCCTATACGTCGATATATTTTAGTTTTAAGAATATCTCTTGAATTCCAAAATTGACACATTTCGTCAAACGATACAATCATAAATACCTATAGATTACGAGTGCATAAATAAAGTGTTGTTCCAAATTATTACCTGTACAGATCCGAAATGTCGGCTTCCAAAAGATCTGTCTGGACTCACCGACCCGCAAGACAGATCATCATAAACCAGTCGGATTATACCCGTGTCATCGACAGGGCGGAAATCAGGTCTTTTATCGTTTATAATTCCAGCGGCGGCAGTACCATTTTGCTGGAGTTAACAACCATGCGCGACATGCCCTCATCGATATGCCGTCGACAAAGTTTATGTCGCGCTGTGAAGTTACGCCATCTTGAAATTAAAACTGGCGGTAGACGATAGCGCTGGATAAACGTTGTTGTTATTGTCCTGTTGTGTGGCAGATTTTTTTGTCATTTGCACTCTTCTCAGCACTATAGATAGCATGACTAGCACTGGCACACTTTAAAATACTTTAATTCGTTGCTAGATGCGAAACTATGAGTTCCGACGTCTATGCCTTGAAGGTAACGACGATAACCTGGCAGAAAACGGAAAAAGTATTTGGCCTTCTAAATGCCATGAAAATGATCCAAATCAGGTATCTCCAAGTTAAAATCTACTCTGGAGTGAAACACGGGGTCCGCATAGAAATATAGAAAACTTTTTTGTGTGTGAACTTATTCTTGTATGAGGAATAAGTGTTTTATTTCTATTTTGTGTTCATTTCCATTATTTTCATTTTTTCAACATGATCATTTGTGAGAGACTTATGAATTTGAAACATAATATAAGATCTTTCTTTGTTCTGTACCTATTCAGGTGTAGTTAAAATGTTTGTGGTAGTTAAGACTTGAGAAAAATTAGGGTCGGACCACACGGCGCGTATGACGCGCGACGCGTCTTGATCTTTCATAGAATTTCGTACAAACCGACAACGCAAGATTTGTCGCGTATCTTACACTGCGTGTAGTCCGATACTTTAAAATTGGCTAAAATTGAATTTAGCAATTTCCTGACGCAGAGTGAATTTTTTATTGAAATGAGAAATAGTTTTGAAAAAGACCTAATTGACGAAGCGACTAAAATACTGTTCATAACTACCACATATATCTACGTTGTCAAAAATTCATGTCTCTCTTTTAATGATTGTGCTGAATTAGCACGCTTGCTTTGGCACGCCTTTTAACTGATGGATGGCACCAGATCGCGAACCACTGGTCGGCAATGTGCATCGACTCCCCTGCTCTTCCTGAGGACATGAAGAAATCAGTCAACGTTTGGCCATGCCATGGAGAGTACGGCAACCAGGTTTGTTATGGCCATAGTTCCTTCAATTTATCGCTTTAGCTTGCATTATACCATGCTCATGGCAAAGCGCGTCTCGCGGGCCTAGCTTTTCTTTTATATCTTGATTGTCAATCGCAATCAGGACATATTAGAAGCTAATAGATTTGTAACTACTAAACTATGGTAACAGAAAGTTGCTATAACAGTTGTTTATAACCGTTTTTGTTAATTATATTTAGTAATAAAAAGTAGAATATCGTGAATAGTGATATCCAGTCAAATATGAACGAAATTGATCATACGATATGTATGGTGCAAAAGGCGATTTGAGTCTATCTAGTATGATAAGTACGAATTTAAATAGAAGTACTGACGCGCATTGTCCTGCATGAATAGTAGTGGGTGATGGTGACCATCGTTATAAAGGTAAGGTAGTTAAAACCATACACATAACTTATAAGCTTTCTTTAACATAGGGGAAGGTGTGCGTTTACTCCAGCTACTAACGCTGTAAAAACTGTTTTTCACTTAAAAAATCATTCCGTGATGAGGAAAGGGAAGTTTTTGATTGAATTTCTTTATGTTTCAAAAGAGTTTCTTTTTAATGGACTCCTCCAAACTTGGTACTGCCGCTATTTTTTTTTAATTTTAAGATTCTCAACTTACTCCTACGTATAATTGTGATTTTTTTATTTTTATTAATGACAAGTTTCTTTTTGTAGATAATTTTGTTTATTTGAAAGGGATTGTTGGTGGTTTTTTTTACTAAACGAATAAATAATTGTTATGTTATGATTATTATTAACCTTTCATATAATGTATTTTAATTATTCTTTCTTTTATAGATATTTATTTGAAAACGTTTATTATCACTTGCTACTCAGTATTCAGTAGATGTATATTTAGTACTTCTCTTATTATTGTATAGATATTGCTACTGAGTAACAATTTGTAAACATGTAAGTTATACATGGCAAAACAAACTTATATTTTTAAGGATTTTATTATTTTACATCTTTTCTTTACTATTTTTAAATATAAAACTATTTTATGGAATAATCAAATTAAAATAATATTCTGATGAAATGGGAGAAACCTTTTCTCAGCAATTGGATTTATTTATTATTTTCATGACAATCGATATAGTCTCAAAATAATCAGTATTTATTCAAAGATCTTCTCGTTGGAATACTCAGATTATGGTTAAAATTGAGAAAAAAATTGATAACATTATATAAAACGCACATGTAAAACTTATAATAAATTAAATATTTATTTAGAGATTCAACACCTATTTTCGTCCATTACATTTGTTAAATGCAAGCAGAAGGAAATGAATAAAATTTCACATTAACTTTATAAAGCTTAATAAGGTATTAAAAATAAAAATAAAATAAATTTTATTTGTTTAAAGAGTATATAGTACCTTCTAGGCACTTATATCTGTTGAACAACCTTATAAATAATACCTTATTTCTACAACAATATTTGTATAAGTAAAGCCGAAAATATAAGTACCTAATATAAAAGTATCAAAGTAACCAGATTGATATACATAGTAAATATATATTTTAAAAGTATATCAGTATTTTTAATACTAAACTAAATAGTTACAGCAGTACTTTTGTATGTTTTTTTTGTTAATGGACGAAAAAAGGTCTTGATACAAAATTTCTTTCTCTAATATGGTTCATTGATATTTCAGTATTGGATGTATTCGAAGAATGGTGAAATCCGTCGAGATGAGACTTGCCTCGATTACTCTGGCCACGACGTCGTTTTGTACCCTTGTCATGGTGCTAAAGGAAATCAATTGTGGCTGTATGATACCTCTGTAAGTGTATTAAATCTACGTTGATTTATTTATTACTGGCCAGGAAATTTTTGAAAATAACCTAGCCATAAGGAACAATCTTTCAATTAATATTATGTATGCTAATCTGAAACAAGATATATACATAGGTACAATACGTTACAAAAGTAGGTTAACGGAAAAAATCCTTGCTTCCTCCGATATAATGATTTTACCAAATACGACGTGTGTACAAATACATTATATGAGTAAACTCAATATGAATCATGAAATCAATTTCACTGTGAAAACTGTATATTTAATTTAGAATCAGTTCTATTAATACAGAACAATACTTGTAATTTATAAAACCAAGATTGGTTCTATAAAAAGCCGGTCATCTTAAAATCTGATATGGTTCGAGGACGCACATTTTTACAAATACAGCGGTTCTGTATATTGAGACTTAAATATTATTATTTTTTTACAGTCTAAGCTAATAAAACACGGCTCCAGTGAGAAATGCATGGCGATAAATCGCAGCAAGGACAAGATCGTGATGGAGACATGCAAAGAGACGGAACAGAGGCAGATGTGGAGCATGGAGAACTTCAAGGCAGATAGACTGTCTCCGGAGCTGATGCCCGAGTAGCCGGAGGCCTACGATGAGATCCTGTTCATCTAAGAGATAAAGACTCATTCAGTGTTGATAAATCACTCGTTTTTGAACGCAATGTGTGCTTGGTGTTTGTGATTTTTATTGCACAGGACTCTGACTTGGCCGAGATTTCGAGACTAAGTGCGGAAATGAAAGTGAAGGACCAATCCATTGAGTTGTTGAGAAAACTAAAATGAAGATTAAAAATGAAAAATTGAGAATGGTATCTACACATTTCGTTTTCGTCTTTTGCCTCCAATTTCAGCCATAGAATTCGAGAAAAATTGAGGCCATTTTTGTATAGATGATAAGGCTGCTAGTGTAAAAAATAATGATCTAGATGTATCATAATTTCAAATGCCAGCTTCTGTAGAAGTTACTGATGTTGTAGGAACTGTAATTAATATTGTCACTCGTTAACCCCGCCACGGTTGGAATAAATGTGTCTAGGGACTGATTTTCCTAATTCTGCCAATTGATTACTCGCGCACGTGTTCAGTTTGAGATTTGGAGGTCCTTATCGTTAATTGAATCAAATGTGTTCCGTTTGAAGAAAGTCGTATGCTGTTGGTTCGTGTGTGTTGAAACATGGTAATGTAGATGTTGGGAAATTTTAGCTAGCAAGTCAGTGCTTACTCCAAATTTTTTGTCAACATATCAAGCAATAGGTTAGACAGGAACTGATATATTATTGTGTAAAAAAAAACAGGTTACATCTAAATTAATTCTAATTTTATAAGAAAATTGACTCATTGAAATACTCATAAAATCAAAAAAATAAAAATATGCGTGAAAAAAAACAAGACTACAATTATTGTTTTCAAAATTGAGCCATCAAAAGTTTGGAGTACGTATTGGCTTTTTTTATGTTTACATCACTATAGATAGTATATAAAATTAACTAGGACGATGAATATTTCTCTAAAAATTTTTAAGATCATGAAAATATTGTTTGTTATGTTGTAATTTTTTTATCCGATTGGTTAGTTTTGTTTAAAAATTACGATTTTATCTTTCGTTAATTGATATATGTAGTATTTTGTAAAAAGAAAACACCGTATTGTAATAGTATTGTGTATCAAGTATTATCTACTTACTGTTTAGCTATAGCTGACACTCGTCTGTACATATCTATTTTACATATTATATATATATATATGTATGAAATATTTATATAAAATATTTATGACTTATCATCAGCTCTGTGCGATGATTGTTAGATTAAATGCGATTATTGTGATTTACTTTAAAAATGTATATTAGTCATTTTGACTTACAGATAGAAACGTAACTAGTAAATTAACTGTATAGTAATAAATAGTTAGACATTATTAAAACGAAATTTATTTTTAAATTATGGGCGAGTCAATATATTTGTTTACAATCGTGTTTTTTTTTTCTCTTAACGAATTTATATTTATTTTATATTGATTTCAAAACTATAGAGATTTCATATAATGTGATGTGACTGAATTTTAGAATTATTCAATCGTGTTGAAATTTACTGTCGTATTTTGGTACATTTCATATTTTTTAAGTAGATTTAGTGTCTCAAATATTTTTTTACGTCTGAATGACTATCGGATTTATTTTCCTTAGATACTAATATAAAATTCCATTTACGTAAAATATTTCGAGTTCTCTAGAAATATGTATTTGTGTGTTGTTTAAATTTATTTAAGTAGATATTTTTCCATTTTAACCTTTACATTCCTCAATGTGATTTTTTGACTTTTATCTTTAATGAAAGTTTTTTTTTTTTTTTTGGTTTTTGTTATTGAACCTCTTCGTCAATTTACAAATCAATGATATTATTTTTCAATTAAGTATATACAATTGTAATTTCGTGACTGCCAAATCCTTTGTACACAATTTGTAATAAATAAAATATTATTTTTATTATACTTTGTCTTCCTAGTTTTGGATTGTAGTATTTTATGGAATGTGTGTACCTAAAAGATAAGTAAGAGCATTTTGAATTGCTCAAAACTCAACGCACATTTTTTTTAATTTGTTGAAAATACACATCACAAATTGTAAGAAAGAATTTTTATAAAAAAATAGGTGCTCAGTTTTTTTAATAAGTATTTTTTTTATGTATAAAAAAATATTTTAATGCAATGCTTAATGTAATTTTGTTTTGGCACTTTTATCCGGCAATCAAAGAACGGTATGTTGCGGGCAGCCATGAAGCACCCCGCATGCTACTATGCTTGTGACTGACGGGGTAGCGGGAGGCGTGGATTGAGCAATCGTACCCCACAACTGTAGATTTTATTGGTTTTTGTCAAAAAAGAAAAGAAATTAAAGCGATAAAAGATTGCAATAATTAAAATAGTATGGTTTGTAATGTTTTATTATGTGCTGCATTCGTGATGTATTTCTTTCAAGCAAAGTTCTCATTGTGTAACACGTGCTTGGAAGACCGAACTATGTTATATATTTTGTTTACTTTAATTAATACTTTTGCTTGACTTTAAAATTCGCATTTGTCGAATAAGAGCGCCCGCATACAAGAACGTATTGTAATAAAATGTAACAAAATGTACTGTTTAAAACGACTACTGAGTTGTATACCTAATAATTAAAATACCTTAAGTTTAAACTAAAATCTAAAAAAACCGTTTAGTTAATTTTCGATATAAACCCCATATAATTTTTATCGTAACTCAAATCTGTCTTTATAATTCTAAAGGTATAACCACACTAGGCGTAACTGCATTGCATTACTCCACTGCTGCGTCATCTTTGTCGATTGTAGGTATACTTAGTTTTTATGGGAAACGCAGCAAACTTAAAATACTATTCAAGTAACTTCAAATATTATCATCGCATAATACGGCGGTATGAAATTTATATAAAATGTCTACCGCATGACGTAGCGTTATACAGCAGCCACTGATTATTCCAGCAACAGGCGCAATGTTACGGTAATAAATTGGTATTGGTGGAAAACGTGATAGTAGTTTTTAAGCATCACCTACCTTTACTATAATTATGTACTTTTTGTGGGGTTACATAATTATAATAATTAAATAATTAAAGAAAAAGTATACAAGTACATAAGTATAGGAAAGGTAGGTGATGCTTAAAAACTACATCACTTTTTTAAGTAATACTGTTACCGCCCTAACTTTGCGCCTATTAATAACTTGAATGTACTGTTTCTGGGAAACTGTTTTGAGCTTGATTGTATTTCTATAGTATTTAAATTAGCTGAGAAAATATAGATCAGTCTTTAACCTTTAAACGTCGGACGCCCGGAGCGGGCGTCTGATGTATTGTGTCTGCACTGACAACGTTTGAAGGGATAACTGAGAAAATTTGCTCTAAAGTGTGCACTGAAAAAGATATCCTATATAAATAAATAGTCATGGTCGCACTGCATTGGTGTAGATTCACCTAGTGTGGTCTAGCCTTTACTGTACTATTTTTTTAATGTTGACAATTGTATAGAGTTCGTAGATCATATCGTCGATGTAGGAATATTAAATGTGCCTTATATCTTTACATAGGTTATATTTGAATGTTGAAATTTCTGTATATAATGCGGTGTCTCCACTTGTATTATAAATAGCATAGTAAATAGATGGCGATAAAATAGTATTTGTAAAATAAAGCATTATGTTGGATTTGTACAGTTGTTTGTTTTATTTCTTCGATTGCTTATTCGTGTGTGATTGCAGACTTTCTAAACAAAAGAGGGGTAAGATAAGAAGTGCCCGAAACCGAAAGGCGTGTAATAAGAGATGATGAGTGTAGGTGAAGCGAAAGAGGTCTGTCAGGATCGTAGTAAGTAGAGGTTCATAGTCTCTGCCTACCCCTGTGGAAAACAGGCGTGATAATTTGTATATAATTAAAATGTATACAATGTGAAAGGAAAATATCCCTTATAAATCAAACCACGGGCTATATTTGATCACTAGTATAATAAAAATAAAATAACGGTCTAAAAATTGTTTAGTTTAATTTAGAGTATAATTTAGATTTTAATTTAGTTAAATTTAAATTTAAAAAGTTTAGTAATTTTAAACTGTTATTTTTTTTGTAAATAAATAAAAATATCCAATCTAAAATAATTAAGAAAAAAAACGGTCTAAATAAATAAAAAAATCGACTTTCCTATACAAATTACTCGGGCGGCTTCACACTTTGGTACGGAAATGCCGACTTTTTTCGTTTATTGACTGTTAATCTAATTCCATTATACTACAGTGATCTAGTATAGCCCGTGACTTGATTTATTACGGGAATGTCCCTTCCACATTGTATAAAAGGGCAGTCAGAGCATTTTGGGTCCTGAAGCTTTAAACAGACAAGCCCAGGGCCTCTAGAATTAACATGATTCGCATTTTCCCCCTTTCCTCTTACATTTTGCACGAGGAATGGGTGCAAAGTGCAAAGTAGCTGGTACATCGTCATCACGTCAGCCACAGGAAGTACACTGGAGTAGGAGGAGAATACCATGGATTTCCAGGATCCAAGGATTCCAGCGGCCTGCATCCAGTGCCTTCCAGCTGGTAGATTCTAAGTTTTTTTCTTTTCTCCCAGACCAACAAGAAAGGTTAAATGTAACATTACTCCAAATTCCTTTTCGAAGTTACATTGTATGCATACGTCAAAATCCTAGGTTTTGCACAAAGCGTGCACTGAGGGCCCAGAATAATGGCCACAAAAAAGACGTCACGTTCCGAGTCGAGCTGCTAACTCGGGACGGCTTGTTTGCATTTTAGGGTTCTGTTTCAATGTTCTAAATCTTTGATATTTCAATATCTTCCTACATTTGGACCATGTTTACTGCAAAAGGTACATAATACGTGTCGCAGCAGGCTTCTTAGCGACGGTTACAAAAATAATTAAATTTTATTTTATGCTTGTATTAAAATTAATTTTGAGCAGCTGTACACATTTTGCAACTTTCACACTGTCCTCTCAAGGCTCTCGGCTTCGATCATCATTATCAGGTTTTTTTGTCTGCACTGCGGCAGCACGACCCTCTCTGTACTACCAGAGCCATACTTGGCCAGAGAAGCCAGAGGACTAGGCCTACACTCTTCTCGCTGGCCAGACGGGTTGAAGAGGTCTCATTGATGTTTGTTAGCTTTGTTTAGCTTGTTTCTCCAAAGTCGCCTTCTACGACATTCACGGGAGGACTTGGAGTGGCTCTACTCTGCCGAAAATCACACGGCTTTAGAGCCGTGGAATGTACAATACAATACAATTCAATACAATGTACCTCATTTAAATAAAATAAATAAATATATAGGGACAAATTACACTGATTGAGCTAGCCTCAAAGTAATTTCGAGACTTATGTTATGGGATACTAACTCAACGATACTATATTTCATAACAAATACATAGATACATAGATAAACATCCAAGACCCAGGTCAATTTGAAAAAGCCATTTTCCAACTTGCCCTGACCGGGAATCGAGCCGGGAATATATCTTTGCATGGTCTAAAATTGAACAGATTATTTTCATAGAGCAGAATTTAGGACACAAAACAGAAAATATATACCTACATTTTCTGCCTATTAACTGAAAAGTTAGACGTTTCAGAAACTTCCTAATTCTAATGTAGAAAGAGCAAAGACGGGGAACTTTCTTCCTTGCCGCTCACTCTGAGATGAACAACAAAGCCCTTAGTCGATAAGTATTTGTGGTATTGGAAGTTATTTTCACGAATAAAACCGCATTGAAAACGGTCCATCTGTTTGAGCGCTACGATGCAACAGACAGACAGACCGACAGACATCAGCGTCAAATTTATAATACCCTCTTTTTGTCGGGGGTTAAAAACAAGTCAAAATATGGTCAGAAAGTCAAAGTAAACAATTTTGATAATATTTGCTTTTGCAATAAGTACCTAATTGTAATAAAATAGTAGAAACAGTTGGGAAATCTTTCTCCTTGCAGATAGCAAGAAAACTTCTTTAAATGCTTTCTCTATATAAATTTGTTTGCTAGGCAAATTAAAACCCCCAACTTTATAGCTAAGAAAGACCGCAAGGAAACGTGAAAAAAACCAATTGAAATCGATGTATCCGTTCGGGAGTTACATGACATAGACAGTCATACAGACAGACAGACATTCTGTCAAACTACGTTACGTCGAGAATTCAAAATAATGTCTTACGAAATATCGATAGGTACATATACTTATCCCAAATCTGATACGGAACCATGCATGAGTTTGTAAATAATACATCAGCTTGAACGTCCGTGTTTGTATCTGCAGGATTAAAGTAAGGCTGGTCTTTTGACACCGGATTTTTAGCTGGATTCCGGTGACACGTGAAAAACGAAGGATGTTTAAAAGCAATTTCTGTGCAGCTTGCGAAGTTATGAGCGCATTTTAGGATGAAAGTTGACTTGTTTTACAAGCTAATTAGAAAATTATGTATTACAAGCTGTACCCGTGGGCTTTGCTCCTTGTATCCTATATAGTTCCCTGAGTATATTATTACTTACTATATCCATATCAAATTTCATGTTCTAAATAGGTTCAGTGGTTGAAGCATGAAGTGATAACAAACAACCAAACAAATATACAAACTCATTTTCGCATTTATAATATTAGTAAGTAAAGAAGTAAAGATACATATAAGAATAACTACTTTAAAACTATTGCGTTATAAAATTACATAAATATATAAATGAGAAATTAATTTTTTGGAGTCAAATATCGCTCTGAATGTCAGTTTTTCTGCATTTATAAATCTAAAATATTGTTGAAAATGGATATATTCAATGTAAAGTGACACTGTTTTGTGATGTTTTAGTTTAACTGGACTGAAAAATAAATTTTTAATCCAGTAAACATCCCTAATTCCTTATTTTAGTAATTTAAGACCAAGTTTAGGTCTTCAATATGAAAATCTTTTAGTAGGTATGGAACCGTTTCTAAAATCGTGAAAACGGTTCTCCCAGTGCTAGTTTCGTACTCAGAGTAGATCGTAAAATTGGTTCTTATTTCCTTATGTTAGTAATTTAAGACCAAGTTCAGGTCATCAATATGAATATCTAGCAGTAGACGTTATGCGGCTAAAATGATAATGATGATGATAAACTGAAAAAATAGAGAAAATTCTGTCATTGTTTGAGGTTATCAAGATTGGTAGTTTACAAAATGTGTAGTTGGGGGTGAATTCGGCTTTTAGTTTTAATTTTTTTTTAAAGTGGATTGTCGCGAATTGTTGTGCGACCGTTTTTAGTGACAGCACTGACAGTTGGTGACAGTTGCCGACGCCAACCATCACCAGGATCGCGAGCTATCGCTGGTTTACTGCCGCTCTCCTGCAAGAGCTGGCTGGTTCGGGAACTGAGGCCGGCGGCGTTAGCTCCCCACGCAAAACGGGACCGGCAAATTCGGGCGTAATTGCGGAAAATTGTGCTCAGTGAGAGAAGTATAAAGTTAGATACTGTCGCTCTTCTTCAAAAGTCTTTAAAAACTGGGCGTGGTCCGCACTTAGATGGGTGACCACAAGTGGCATAAAAAAATGTTCAATTGCTCCGTGCTTCGGAAAGCACGTATAAGCCGTTGGTCCCGGCTATCATCATTGTATGGCAGTAGTCAAGCTATATCAGATGCCTTTAGGCAGCCTGCAAAATTTGACATCAGTGTTGGCCACGAAACACGAAAAACAACAAACAAAAGCCCTTAGTGAACTCCATCGTTTGAATCCTTATCATAAATCAATTAACAAATTCCTAAACATTTACGGCTTAAGTTAGTACATAAACGTTAACCCTGCAATAGACAGTAAATATCAATCCCAGCTTGCAGTTAAGTCAATTTACTGTTATATCTCCACACCCAATGTATTTGTGAAGTTAAAGTATAGTAAACTTGGCTGAAATATGGTATTAATTATTAAATTTATTGAACTGAAAATAATATAAGCAAAGCTATGCAAAAAATATTTTTTTACCGCATTGTAAATAAACGTTAATCGAAGCCTCTACTCCAAAATAGGTTGCTATTTAATTAAAATGTAAAAATCGTACCTATATTTTGGATAAAAAAATAAAAAAGCGTGCTGTGTTTTTTCCGGCAGAGTAGAATAGGGCCACTCCAAGTCCTCCCATGAATGTCGTAGGTGACTTAGGAAATACAAGCTCCACAAAGCTTAAAAAACACGAATATGAGACCTTTTAAACCCTTCAGGCCAGCGAGGAGAGTGTAGGCCAAGCCTTCTGGCTGCTCTGGCCAAGTATGGCTCTGGTAAAGTACAGAAAGGGTCATGCTCCTGCAGTGCAGACAAAAAGACCTGATGATTATAATGATGATCAATAAAAAAATATTGATGAATAAAAAGAACAATGAAGGAAATTATTTATTTTTTATTAGAAATTATTATTGTTTGTAGGAACTTTTTGCAGGTATAAGGAAGGTAAATAAAATTCAAGATTATTTGTCAGCAAAATTAAAAAAGAAACAACTTACACAACAAACTTATAATACCCCTCTTTTTAGTCGTGGGTTAAAAATGAAGACTCATTAGGTGTATCAAGTAATTCCCTCCAGTGGACAACGTTTGGAACGACGTTCCTTATCGCGCGTTGCGAAAGGGGGCTATACGGAAAAAATTTAAGACCAAAAGTTGTAACGACACTTTTTGCTATAGTTGTAAGCTGTGCGGCGTGCCCGTGTTTCTCTGTTTGTCTCTCTTTCTCTCTCCCATTAATCGAAAGGAACTTCGTTCCATTCGGGTGTCCCTTGACACCTTTCAAGTTTTTTTTGATAACACAGTTTGTCCCATGGTTAAACTCCATAAATTGATCATTGATCATCGCCCTAAAGTGCTTATTAAATTACCTACGATACACCTATGCGTCACCGAAACAAGTAATTAGTATCAGCTTATATATGTTTTAATTATAAAATATAGTATCGTTGAGTTAGTATCCCGTAATACAAGTTTAAACTTACTTTGGGGCTAGCTCAATCATTCTGATATGTCCGTATATACACGCTGACTTTTCATTGGTTTTGGAAAAAAAATGTTGTATAGTAAATAAATTCCTCTATCCATATACGTAATCCAAATTTCTGTATGTCATAGGATAAAAAAGTTGCGCAAATGATTTTCAATCGAGACCACGTAGTTATGCCGGCCAAAACAGCTGCGTGGATGTCGATGACCTCCGCCGGCCGGCGGGCGGTGTATGGCGGCGGTACTACTTATTGATCTCATAATTTTGTTTTCGAGTTTTAGTCAACATTTTTGTTTCTGAATTTTTATTTTGACAAGCTGATTAGGTCTTATTAACGATGCCTCTGAAGTGGTCTTCGGCTCCAAAACCGATAAAAATCACCGTATATATATTCATACCCAATGTAGGTATGCAACCTCACCCTTACTTTCGTTTGGAAACTGTTACATTTCGCAAACATTCGCAGTCATCAGAGATACAAGTACAATAATAAATTGTGACGGCCCAAACAAAAAGTCATAATGTTGAAACGTGTCCGTCGTTTGTTCAACAAAAGTTTTAATGCTACTGTGTAGCGGACGCTAGTGGGAAAAGGCGAATTGGAGAGTAAAGATTTTTTTTATATTCTGAAATATAATAAGGTTGTTGAGTAACCTACTGTCCGTTCTTCTTTTTCTTGGCGTGTCAATGGTTTATTTGTTTTTAAGGTTCCGTAACCAAAGGGTCAAGGTTCAAACGAATTAAGATAACATTGGTAAAGAATGGTTTCGTTATGAGAAAACGTTAAATGCTATATTAATATGCAAGGTATTGTAGCATTAAGACGTTTAGAGTTCTACTTAAGGCCTTTTATTCAGGTAGGTATCTGAACAGATAGTTATCTAAGACTTTTACGAAAACTCCGCTGTCCATCTGTTTGTCCGTTTGTTTGTCACCAGGCAGTATCTCATTACCCTTAATAGCTAGACAGTTGAATTTTTAAAGGTAATGTATTTGTGTTGCCTTTGTAGTATATGGCCACTCTAAGTCCTCCCATGGATCTCGTAGAAGGCAACTTAGGAAATACAAGCTAAACAAAAACATCAATGAAGCCTCTCCAATCCATTATGGCCAGCGTGGGGAGTGTTGGCCAAATCCTCTGGCTGCTCAGGCCTAGTATGGCTCTAGTAGTACAGAGAGGGTCGTGCTCCTGCAGTGGAGACTAAAAAGAGCTGATGATGATGAAGATGATGATAACGCTCTACAAATGCTATCGCCAGAGTCATTGCTTCGGTGGCAGGTCTTCTACAATTTAGGAACTTAAAAAATAATAATTGCGAATTATATTTTTGTGCACTTCGCGGTTGAGATAATGGGTCCATGGGGCCCAGAAGCAAGAACCCTGGTGACTGAGATTTTAGCGCGCCTCCGAGATGTTACGGGTGATCCAAAGAATTTCTATTGCAGTGCAGAGAGGCAATGCTGCTAGCTTACTGGACACCCTGCATTGCGGCGACGGGTTGGAAAATGTATTCTATTTGTAATTTTTGTAAAAAAAAAATTTGTTTAAGTGTAAGTATTTTTATTTTGAAATAAATTAAAAATTTTGCGATGTTTTCTCGTCATTTTGCTGGCTTCATTTCACATCGCATCGCAGTGGGAGCGAACCTCATCCTGAAAATGGAAATTGCTCCACATAGTAGGTTTGCTTCAACGCGTTAATGTGTTATTTTCGCGAATGTCCCTTGGGCTTTAAGCGTTGGGTCAATTTCGTTTATATGAATATGTAATTATCTTGAAAGCGCTCCAGCTTGAGTCGGTTGCACGTGTACGTATATTTGTTTATAAAAAAAAATATTTATCAAACTTTCTGCTTTAAAGTACAAAATTATACTTTTAACAAATGGTGGACTTGTCCAAGTCAGGTAACAATACAATATTATCAATGAGCTGTTCTGATGATGAAGCCGAGAGATGTTTGACAAATCTCAGATATAAAACAACATAACCTTATTGAGTATGACTCGTTTAATTTGTCTTGACGTGCACTCTATGGTAGACGATGTCTAAGTTCTGGTGACAGAAGAAGGTCAATGGTCCATCGAACTTGGGCTTATTTCATTGGGCCTCACAATAAAAGCTTGTACAAAAAATTATATTCTTTCAAAAAGCTTAAGAATCTATTTTTTTAAAAACATAAGCATGTAACTTAATAAATAAGATTATTTCTGTCATATGCATGACAGATTATGTAAATTGAACTGTTAGTACGTAGGTACATGCAAATGGATAGTAGCACTAAATCTCCAGAACATTCTAGATATGCAAACGATGGCTTGAGATGGCTCCACTATGATAAAGTTTCAGTTAGTACCCTGTTTCCTCTAATACTCTACTCAAATTATAGCTACTTGGCTGTTGCTAAGCGACATAACCCTAAAATATAAAATAAATTATACGAAAAATATACTTAACTTCCCGCACAGATCGTCCCGAAAGGGTCTGAGTGAATCCATAGAAGTAGGTAGTAAGCCTTTATCCTTACCTAACCTATCACTATTATGATTTCCTTTTTCATCTTCACGCTCACTATCTTGCCTGAGTTTCAACATCATCATCATCATCGTTTCAGCCGCATAACGTCCACTGCTGGATATAGGCATCTTCTAAGGATATCCATAATGACCGATCTAGAGCGGCTTGCATCCAGCGCCTTTCAAAAACTCAACAAATACCTATTAATACCTATTAGGTATAAATGAATGATAGTGTGTGAGATAATGTGTATGTTAAGGGTTCCTTCTCATAGACATTGTCATACAAACGTAGTCAAGCTTTCATTTTGAAATTAGACGTCAGATTTCGATTAAATTTTGTAATTTCATGCAAAGAAATAAGTAGGTGAGCCTTTATCCTTACCTAACCTATCACTATTATGATTTCCTTTATCCATCTTCACGCTCACTATCTTGCCTGAGTGTCAACATCATCATCATCATCATTTCAGCCGCATAACGTCCACTGCTGGATATAGGCATCTTCCAATGATTTCCATAATGACCGATCTATAGCGGCTTGCATCCAGCGCCTTTCAAAAACTCATCAAATACCTATTTATACCTATTAGGTATAAAAAAATGATAGTGTGTGAGATAATGTGTATGTTAAGGGCTCCTTCTTCTTTACAGCCTCCGTGGTGTAGTGGTTAGAGCGTTCGGCTCATACCCGGAGGTCGCGGGTTCGATTCCCGGCGGGGGCAACGACTTTGTGTTGTTGTCCTGGTTTGGTTAGGACATTGCAGGCTGATCACCTGATTGTCTGATAAGTAAAATGATTCGTGCTTCGGAGGGCACGTTAAGCCGTCGGTCCCGGTCACTGTCTTTGACATTGGTCGTTACCTAAAACCATGTCAGAGGCCTTTAAGGCGGTTTAAAAACTCTGACACTAGTGTTAGTCACTAACACACTCGATAAGAAGAAGAAGAAGAAGGGCTCCTTCTCATAGACATTGTCATACAAACGTAGTCAAGCTTTCATTTTGAAATTAGACGTCAGATTTCGATAAAATTTTGTAATTTTATGCAAAGAAATTGCATACTTGCATCTGGCATCTAGCATCATACTTATACTGTAGGTACATTCGAATTAAATTGATATTTTCTAAGGCGTTTATAAAGTAAAATGGATCAAAAATTTAATATCCAGTCCAATGCGATGATCAAATAGTCCCAGCAATATCCAATCTTCATTCCGATCCAATAATCGTGTCCAAGTCTGAAAAGTTTTCAATCGTCGTTGATTCCACTTTACTCAACAGCCCGTGACTAGAATTAAATATAGTTCTTCTGAGATCTTTATTAGCACGGTTTGTGTGAATTGAATATTAAAAAGATATACCTACATAATGCAAACGTCAAAAGAGTAATATTTGGTGGTTTTACACAAAATTATCGCTTGGCTTCATCATCTTCATTTCAGCCGCAAAACGTCCACTGCTGGACATAGGCCTCACTCAAAGATTTCCAAAATGGCCGATCAAGAGCAGCCTTGTAAGTATTTTTTAGAACTTTTATAGAACTTTTAGTTTTATAAATTACCTATAATGAAAACTGGGCAAGGCGGTATTTTAGTGTTCCTAAGAGTAAACAAGGAACTCTTATAGTTTTGCCGTGTCTGTCTGTTTGTCTGTCTGTCCGTACGCGTTTTACTCAGAGTCTAAGTACGAATAAGTACTAGAAAGCTGTAAATTAGCATTAATCTTGGAATTTTTTCAAAGTAAAATTAAGGACTCGATTGCAATTTTATGCAACAAATAAAATATTTTCTTTCTCTTTTCTAAAGTATTACCAAGTGTATATACTTATTTGAATCATAAATCGAAAATGTACTTACGGTAACCGCACGGCGAGTCCCTCTATATACGTAATCCAATTGATTTGGGATACAACGAAGTTTGTCTGACGGCTTGCCGACCCTATTCCGGCCTTTCAGGGTTCGGCCGGTAATTATTATTTAATGAGATAGATTTACATTGAAGAACCTACATTTAAGTAGTCAAATAAACATTCTAGCTACCTTTAATTTATTATTTATTTGTATTCTCTCTCAGACTAAAATTCTGTGTTTTAGTACTTTTTATTCTTTTACGAATTGCCTCGTTTCTGATTCGATCGCGTAGGGAAACACCGAGCATAGCCCTCTCCATAGCACATTGGCGACCTTGAGCCTTCTTATGAGACCCACAGTAAGAGACCACGTTTTAGAGCATCATCACTGGTAACACACATTGGTTGTAGACTTTAGTCTTGAAACACAGAGACATTTTGAACGAGAAGACACTGCGTAGTTTCGCGAATGCTGCCTACCCGAATCGGATTCGTCAAGAGACCCTCTTCCTCGAAGCTGGAACTTACTGCCTGGACAATTGACCCAGGTTGATATACTAGTCTACAACTTCTAGGGTAGAGCTCCCAACAGAAACAGATAAGGCCGCTACATTTGTCTATGTTCGGTTTTAGGTCCACCTGTTGGAAAACTATATTAGGGCTCCGAGCATAATACTTAAAGTCTTCCATCAATTCTGTCATGATAAAATACCATCGGAAAATTGAATATGAGTGATATATTGCCATTGATGTTGTTGCCAAATCCTTCCTATTCCAGAAGCTTGAAGGCATCTTTTGGTGCAACGATGAACAGTTTTGGAGATATAACGTCTCCCTGTCTACACCTCTTTCCAGTGGCCTTCATGCACTGCTCCTGTAATCGGACTGACAAAGTGGCGTTACTGTATAAGCACTTTAACACTTCAATATACCTGTAGTCAATACGGCATCGCTGGAAAGACTGAAGCACGGCCCATATTTAGATCGAATCTTAGGCTTTATCATAGTCCACGAACCCTGAGCATAACGGTCGATTATACTCCCTTGTCTTTCCTTTAACCTGCCGCAGCGTGTAAATGTGGTCCATTATGCCTTTACGGAAATCGGCTTGTTTGGGTGGCTGAAAGGCATCAAACCTGTTTACGAGACGATTCGTGATGACTCTCTGTCATTCGTGAATGAAGTGGTCGAAAACCATTTATATATGACTCAGAAGCGTGATAGGTCCATAGTTATTTAATTGGGTGTAATCTCCCTTTTTGAAGAACAGAACCACTGCGCTCCTGTTCCACGCTTCTAGCGTTATGCCCTCGGTCAAAATGGAATTAAAGAGCCTCTGAAATAGTTTCTTTCAGCTTTCAGAAGCTCTGCTGTGATTCTATCCTCACCCGGCGCTTTCTTGTTTTTAAGCTGTTTAAGGGCCTAATCTCGTACAAGCTGATGTACGGACTCCTCTATTTGAATTAAAAGTGAGTATAATCAAAAATAAGTAGGTAGCTATTATATTTTTACTAAGAATTCTAAAGTTCTTTACGCGTCACGTAAAAGAGAAAATGTTTTATACTTTATCAAATACATGCTAGACAAAGGTACCTATATAAGATTTAATCTAAAAATTCCGAGTGGCAGCGCCGCCGGACCGTCAGGCAAATTTCGTTTTGTCCCAATCGAATTGGATTACACGCCGCGTTCAAACGGACTTGTAAAATACGGCTGCATTTTCGACTTGGGCCAGACATAACAAAACTACGTGTGAGATCGTGAGAGGTGAGAGTCAACAATTTATGTGCTGATATTACCACACGCTCTAGATCGGTCATTTTGGAAATCTTTGGGAGAGGCCTATGTCCAGCAGTGGACGTTGGGCGGCTGAAATGATGAGGATGATGATTACCAAGACACTTTTGAAGGTAGTGTTAGAAAGAATGGATAGTAAATTGTTAAACATTGGTCGTCATTTAGATGTTTCTAATAATAACCCAATTTTAAATTTTATTAACATAGTTATATTAGTTTCCTACTAACACAATATGGTCCTGTATTGTATTGTGTAGTCTGAAATAAACGTTTTCATTTCATTTAATTACTAAATTGATTTAAAATATTATGAAAAATAAAATATAGTTTTTTCAGTACAATGATAAATCTCAAATAGAATACCGCGGGCTATCGAAATATTTGGAAAACAGACAAATGACAAAAATTAAATATTATTATGCCCGATTGATTTCTTGCATTCCTTAATTTTTTATTAGAGTTCTTTTAATAATGGCGGACTTAACGCCATATGGCGTTAAGTCCGCCATTTTTACACTTTTTCTTGTGCAATAAAGTTTAAATAAATAAATAAATAAATAATAATATAACTTAGCGACTGGCCACCAGAACATACACAATATTTTTAATGTAATAACATTTGCTAGGATAAGCTTTTTGTATATAGCATGGTGCTATGATAATATATAGTCTTTTATTAGGTACTCTGTAATATTATCGAGTAAACATATCTCTACAGATTCATTCGAATCTCTTTGAAGCAAACTCAATACTAATTTAATAGGCATAACAAATCGAAAAATATTTTTGGCCCATTGGTTAGATAATTTAAAAATATTGTACACGTATCAAAAAATTACAAAGATACAACGCATTCAAATTATGTATGACGTCACGGCTGGGTACGATTTTTATTTCCCTCACTCCGGAACTTTGATGCTCCGTATCTTCATGAATTTTTACTTTTTTGGTAAACTGAAAAATATGGATCCATTATTATTGGATAATCTAAAAGACGGACTAACTATGCAATAAGAAATTTTAAGTAAGTTTAAAACTGTACTTCAATGCAACCTATTCCATAAACATAACCACCATACCACCCAATAATCAAATTTTAATACTCCTAATCTTCATACGAAGAGACGCACGGCGGCTGAATATTTAACACCACCGTAAGGGGAGCATTTCGGCCCCTGAAGGGAATCGTGTCCAACTTGTAATTTCGGTTCGATTCGAAAACTTCGGGTTCCCAGTATTTTGGTGGTGTTCCAATAGTCATTGAATACAGAAACTTTTTCATTTACGGCGGCGGACGCTCACTGAATAATATATGAACGTCGTGGGTCTTCGAATCCTACGGCTTTAAGGATTTTTTAAGCTTTCCAAGTGAATTAATGGCAATGGCGTCGCACTCTAAGGATTTACGGTGAAATAAAAATAGGTGGTGCTTGATAGGATTGATATGAGCTTTAAATAATTTTTAACGTATTTGTTTAAGTACTTTTTTGTGCGTGAATCGCGGACTTTCTAGTACGATTGTACTTGAATCTATTCTAGGGTCTTTAAATATTGAAGAGGTAGATCAAGAGTTTTTTTAAAAATACGAAAAATTCGGACATTATTTTATAATTATAGAACGTTACTTTCTTGTCAAAATATTACTTTTTGTTAGCTAATTAGTTTTTATTGTTGGGCAATGGTTCTTCTTTCCCTATAAGTAAGTATGTAAGTTAAAACACTTTATTGCACCCAATTACACCAAAACACATGGAAATAACATTTCATGTATAGATTGAGCTGTACAATAGGCGGCCTTATAGCCAAGGCAATCTCTTACAGGATTGGCAAACAGAAATAATAATTAAACACATCCTTGCTCCTTGAATTCCTTGATATCATCCTCCAAGGTAATTGATCTGCCCGTTTTCTTTATGGTCGTTCTGTGAGGTTCTTCGGCCGCTTGAATTGTAATCTAAATTGTAGTTATGTGTGCTTTAAATCTTTCGATATACTTTTTGTATTCTTCGTATATGACAAACAATTTACAATGAAAATATGACACAAACGAAGTGACATCATGTAATTCATTTTTTTGACATTGGCTTGTATAGTGCAACATTAGGGCCCAACGCAGACAACAGACTGATCCGTGCCACAGTTTTTAGTCACTTTTAGCAGACTATCAAAGATCAAAATGTGCGTCACGGATAGTCTGTTGTCTAGGTTAGGCTATAAAATGGGTAATATATTTTTAATTTTGTATCTCCTTTGAGAATCACGGGTCTTTTCACCCCGGTCCTTTGAGAGGCTTGCGTGGGGATACAGATCCAACACGTAGAGGCCCTTTGGAGAAGTTGTTGTCATGTGGCGCTCCCGCCAAAACCTATTCCTGGATATACCTATGAAAGGTGTACCCTTGAATAGGTTTTGGCAGAAGAAAAATCTATTGCATGTAAAAGGAAAAGGTTTAAGGGTTATGGAATGAATTTGGGATGGACTAATACTGGGTTATTGCAACAGAAACGTCACCTGCCATAATCATGATTACTGACTATTATAGGCAGGTGGTGGCTTGCCACCCACTAGATGGGCCCCTCAAACGCACCGACAGTAGTTGCCGGCAAAGGAGCAACACCGGTGCGAGCGACTCAGGGGTGTCGAGAGGTGTGCTGCGCTTTCTTCGAAGTTACTCGCGTCGTTATGCCCTTTAACACTTCCGCCCCTGGAGCAACAGCTCTGACGACTCCTCTCTGCACAGCCAATTAAGGCAATGCAGAGCTGAGAGCCCTGCGAGCCCTCTTGGGTGTCCACCCCGACCGATGAAGACGCGTCGGGGACGAGGGATCTAACCGGCTCTCTGGAGCACTCGGGTCCGTGGTGTCGTTACTCACCAACAGCTCGCCACAAGCTGCCCTGCGGGTTTTTAATTATTATTACTATTTTAATAATAGCATCAATAATGTAATGATTAAGTGTGTTAGACTAAGCTAATAGTATTTCAACATAGTAAATGTTTTGTTATAAAATACATAAATGAAAATTTAATTCTTTCGAATACAACTCATTCGTGTCACGCGTATGTTCCAAATCCCACTTCAGTTAATATTTTTACACCTACATCAATTATTTTGTGAGAGAGCTCAGTTCAGTGATATTGCAGTTATCTGAAAATAACCTTGTTGGAGATTTAGATTAACCCGTTATCTAAATAAACATGTACATAGTTATTCATAGATAGGTACTTTATTTTTTATATAAAAAAAAAACTACGAAAATATTATGAAATGTTGTTCCAAGTATTTTTCATAGCAAGCACAGCCTTCTTCGTCGTAGGTATTCCTAGTTTAGGAGTGGTAGTTAATAATAGAATAAGCAAATGATGTGAAAAAATCTTTTTACATGTAATCAAAAAAGTACAAAGTAATAAAGAACATAAATATTTTTTCTTATCCGCAATATGTATAAAACAAACCATATATATTCTGCAAAAATGCTATGAAAATTCATCAAATTGAGTTTTTGTTTCAAAAGTTAGAATGTGAAAAAGCTAAAGGTCAAAATGTATCAACTTTTAAGCTCGAAATCGAAGACATACACCCAAGTACTTAGTCTTCAATGACGGAAATAATTTAATTTTTTATTTGAAATTAGAAAAAGATAGGTAGGGTAGATACCTATTCATATTTTTATTTCAAGGAATTACTAGTAAAATCTAGATTGGGAGTGCATTTTACGACATGTTTTATATATTCATAGCACAAACACCTAACATAAAAATTTTATGACGAAACCCAGATAAACTAGCTTTCGTATTTAGTTTCCAACTTCATCAAACTGAAAGTGTTACCCGCTATAAAATTCCCAATTTCCCGATACAAACACATAAGCGACAAATTGAATTTTTGTGATACGATTAGATAGTCCATATCGTTGTATAATACACGGGAATCTGTATCATTTTATAAAAGTAATAAAGACGAAAATTGTTTGGAAGGAATATACTTCAAAAGAGTCAATATCATGGTCGAAAACCTTTGAATATTCTCGTACTTACAACGGGTTCATTGTACGTTATTAAATAATGGTGTCTCCAAGTGAATTATCCCACACTTCTTTCTTGAACTTAGTTTCATATAAGGACTTAACAGAGGCATGTGTCTAATAGGCTTGGTTGTCTAACCCAACCATAATTATTTATCAAATTTTATATAGGTACTCATTTTATTTAAATGCTTAATCAAAAGGAAAATATATGACTTTTTTAATCAGATGAAAAAATGTGAACAAAAAGTAGTGTGTAGAAAATTACATAAGTACAGAATGTTATACTTACTCGTATTCACTTTAACAAAATATTATTGTCTTCACCAAATTCAACTGTCAACAACACAAGACCAAAGAAAACTGCCTCCGTGGTGTAGTGGTTAGAGCGTTCGGCTCATACCCGGAGGTCGCGGGTTCGATTCCCGGCGGGGGCAACGACTACCCGGAGGTCGCGGGTTCGATTCCCGGCGGGGGCAACGACTTTCTGTTGTTATCTTGGTAAGGACATTGCAGGCTGATCACCTGATTGTCTGATAAGTAAGATGATCCGTGCTTCGGAGGGCACGTTAAGCCGGCGGTCCCGGTCACTGTCTTTGACATTGGTCGTTACTTGAAAACCATGTCAGAGGCCATGAAGGCGGTTTAAAAACTCTGACACTAGTGTTAGTCACTAACACACACGACAAAAAGAAGAAGACCAAATTCAAAATCACCGATTCTTGTCAATTTACAAAAGTCTTAACTAATAGAGCGCCGTATAAAATAAATGGTTCAGGCGTTCGATCGAATAAATTTCTACTAGCTCAGTTGAATTTAACGGTAGGATAAGCCGGGTCTATTCACTCATTAGTGCTACTCCAGTCTATCTCAGTTTTATGGGTTTAAGCAATTAGGGCATTTATATGTCCTGACTCTTAAACGTAGATGTATAAAAACGAAGAAGTGGCACTGCAAATTTTAATTCAAAGTTTTGTACAAAAAAACTGATTGGAGGTTAAATAATTGATTAGAGGTAAAATAAAAATCTCGTACAAAATAATTCTGACAATAGCATCTTGTTATTTGATGCTTGATCTCTCCTTTTAGTAGGTTAAGCAAGATGAGATTTAAAAAATAATCCTACTTCTTTATTTCTTTAAAACTAAAATTTATGTCATTTTTATGATAAAGATGATAACATTTTAATATACCTACTTTGTATTTTTATTTTTTTACTATATGAAAAAACTCTTAGAGTGTCATGGTACAGTATCACATTCCTATCCCTGATGGGATATAGAGTGTAATGGCAATAACGTTATTTTTATACTGACATTAAACACTGCACTTTTCTTTTTACATTTCAATAAATTCTTTAATTGAATAACTTGAAAGTAACAACATTATTCCAAGCCAAACAAAGCTTATCCTGTTGTCTGTGCAAAACACCAGACACAATAATAAAACAATGCATGTCGACCGGATTCCGGTCTGCTCACAGATGACAGGTTATAAACATCACTGAGACCTATTCACTCCAACCCGACTGGCCAGCGAGGAGTGTTAAGGCCAAATCCTATGGCTGCTCTGGCCAAGTATGGCTCTGGTAGTACAGAGAGGGTCGTGCTCCTGCAGTGGAGACAGAAAGAAATGATGATGATGACGATGAATAACATCCATGTAAAAACAAAATACTCCTCTAAACTTTATTATACCTATGGTTGTGTAATTAAACTGACACCTTAGTAACGTTAATGAATATAAAAGGTTTATATTATGGCGTTGTCACTGAATATATAATATATAACTAACATATACCTGACCTTGGATAAATGAGGGGTTTTATTTTTTTTGTTTTCTATTGTATAGGAATAACATTAAAGGAGTACCCACAACCGGAGACCATGCATGAAAAGATTTATGAGTGTTGACGAAGCAAAAGAGGTTTGCAAGGGTCATAGTAAGTGGAAATGTATATATATATATAGTCTCTGCCCACGGAAAACAGGCGTGAAAATATGTATGTATGCAACGCATATTGTACTGTATTGTATTAATACTTCAAACAAAATCTAAACTCACATACTATCACGTCTTTATCCCTAATGGGGCAGACAGAGCATTTTTAAGTCTTGCGGCTATAAGCAGATAGAGCCCAGGGCTGCAAGACTCAAAGGCCACTTTTAGCTTGATGTAGGCTTGACGGTGGATGAAGGTATCAAAATAGTGATGGGTTGCTAGCCGCATCGCCTATTAACATGATTCGATTATTTGCCCATTCCCTAGATCGCCTCTTACGATCTGCCCGGGAAGAGAAGCAGCTGGTACATTCTAAGTTTCTTTTTCTCCCAGACCAGCATGGAAGTCTAAGTGGAAGTCTAAACTCACATATCAGCATAATCCAGAAAGTTTCACTAGAAAATGCCAGTGAAAATGCTCACACATGCATCGGACAAAGGAAAGGAGAATAAAGGCTAAAAAAATTCATTTCCCTCGAGACACCGCCACCTGAGCCGATATTAAAGGAGGTTGGAATACCAAACGTGGGGAGTGAGTACTGCTTTTAACTAATTTCAATTTGCTTTAGAGATAAAATCAATGAGATAAATTTTGTTTTATGTTATGTCGTTATTGCATTGTTCGTTATTAAAATACAATATTGTTGGAAGATGGTTAATGAGATGGTGTCTAATGCAGCAAATTTTAACTAGATTCAATAACTTATACATACTATGGTGTACATACTGAATTTTCATTGGTTTTGATAAAAAAATGTAGTAGAGTAAACAAATTCCTCTATCCATATACGTTATCCAAATTGTGTGTGACTTATAATAAAAAGTTGTGAAAATGATTTTCGATCGAGATCACGTAGATACGCCCGTCCAAAACTGCCGCGCGACCTCGATGAACTGCGGCTGGCCGGCCGGGGGCGCCTGGCGGCGGTACTACTAATTGATCTCACGTTTCTTTCGAGTTCTTGTGACTGAATTTTTATTTTGACTAGTTAATTAGGTGTTAACCACAGTTAACGATCAATGAAAAATCACGGTGCGTAAAACGCGTGATAAAATATACACTGTAACTATTTCAAGGGTACGTTCAGGCCATGATACTGAACAACTATCTCCAAGGAACATGTATGGAAATATGAAATTTGTTTACTTACTTTACTTGTTTGGAAGCCCAAAGGTAGTTTTTACATTTGGATAAATCTTTATTGGAGAATTTTGTTCAGAATCACGAACTAAAAAATAAATTCGGCCTTTAAATAGTTTCAGTACATTTTGTTTGACCCTGTATAAAGTGGATACATACGAATTTAAAAACTTTAAAATTTCTACACACTTCACTACTAATATTTACAAAAAATTAATATAATATAATGCTTTGTTGATAAAAAAGACTGACTGCATTAATTAAAACCGTGTGACTCTCGTGGTCTTCTGAGTCAATATCAATATTTCTTGTATCTTTCTCAATGTATAAGGCCACATTACCAGGCACCAAAATTAAACCCTTCGCATTGCCGAATTACAACCGGATACAACCCCACTCTTGAGGAACATTAGCCGATAATTTACGAAGGTTCAAATGGCCGGATAAGCAGATTCTCGCTAATCAATTTTGTTTGCGCGAGCTTTATAGCCGACACGATTTATTGAGACTTGTTGGGGCTTCTTGTGGTTCGCAATTTAACCCTTTCTTGAAATGCTGCCTATAATTTTCTAAGGCGGAACGGATGTAACTACAAATGATGTTTTTACAGGAGCCAGACAGTTTGGATGGTTCCTTAATCTGGCCAGACACATTTAACAGACTACGACAGACTTTTTTGGATGCTCCCGAAATCAAATATATAAAATTTAGCTTTTATACTAAGTATGCTGTAAGATTTTAACACTTGGCAGACACCCGCCAGGGGTTGAAATAGCTCAAAGTGCTAGATAATGTGCGAAGCCATAAAGTATATATTAAATATATAAAAAACTTTATGTTATGACGACATTAGAGTTCAATTTTATACACCTCATGTCTACCAAAGCCAAGTCACCACGACCGGACTTTCGTATTCGGGATTGTTAAAAATAGAAATAGAAAAGTCTTTCTTCTTCTTCTTATATTTAAGAGCTGGGCTCTTGTCGGTGGAGTGCTTTCCATGTCTCTCTTCCTTCCGCTTAGTTCTTAACCTCTTTATATGTTTTCACATTTAACTTTTCTTTTATTTGGTCTATAAATTAAAGAAGAAAATTTATAGAAAAGTCTTTATTTGAAGCATATATACAACAGCAAAAATTACAGAACAAAAATACTTATAAATAAAAAAATATGCCACCATAATGGTTTCTGATTTTCAAAGAAACCAATCGAGCAGACATGGCTCTGCCTTACATTAGAAAGTGTTTAGATTAATACTGTCCATGAAAATATTTTTTTCAAACAAATCTTACATTATTTACCAAGTTCTGCATAATTATAACTAGACACGGCCCTTAGGCCTTAGACTTGAAATATTGAGGACGAAAAATTGTATGATGTCATTTCTTATAGATTGCTATTGATTATGCACCAATGCAACCAATTGACAGTAACTTATAGGTTATTTCAAGACTCGCAGTATAAAAGCAACATGAGTAAATATTTTTCTATTTCACGCTGCATACTACGAGTGGGTAGTAATCTCATTTAAACATTTCTAACCAAAATAAAAACTAGAATAAACGTTTATTCAACAAAGAGCTAAACTCAGAAATCGAACGAAACAAATCACATTTCAATTGAACATTCCCACCATTTTGAATTCAAACTTTAAGGGAATTCTCGAAAGAAAAAACATTGGCTGCAATACCCGCTTGTAAAACAAATTCCTTTCAACCATTCGATAATACACTTTGCCGTATTCGAAGTCTGTAGAGCTTTAATACTCGGCTAATACGTACTTTGACCTGAAGCTTTCGTTTCCGTTCCCTCAGCACAGCCTTTCAGTTTTCAGGCTTTACTTACCTGTCCGCCATTTTTATTCACAAAAGATCTGCTGAGGTTTTTGAATCCGTGTAGAGCTAGAGTATGTTTAGAAGTGGTACTCTAACATTTTTGTTCCTTTGCAGTGCCCCCACTGCTTTTAAAAAATGCAAGCATAGTCTGGTTTGAACCGATTGAAATATACAATGTAATAAATTGGGTAGATAGAAGTAATTTACTTTTATACATACTATTACGTCTTTATCCCTAATTTACTTTTATTGCGTGTTTAAAATAAAACTATTATGTGTTTAGTTTAAAGTCTTAATCCCTAACGAGATAAACAAAGCCCAGGGCAGTAAAACCAAAAAGTTATTTTAGTAGTCGTGAAAATGCATCTATTAGTAACATGATTGTAGATTATCGTCCATTCCCTCGATCGGCTTTTCAAATCTACGTGAAAAAATAGCAGCTTTACTAACATTTAACTTTTTTTTTCAGCGTGATAATATGGGATTTTTCGTGTTTTAGTATGCAGTATTTATTTTTAACAGTTGTCTTTACAGCGTGTCTTTATTTAGGTATTCCGTTTATTATTATATTTATTTTTCAAATTGAGGAAGCCGTAGTTTTGTTCTGTTATCTACATAAAAAAAGAAACAACATAGACAGTTTGTTCGTTTAGACTCTATCGTATACAAACCTCAGTGGCTCGTTACTTTAGAAAGTTACGCAGCGTCTACGTCTTTACGGCATTCTACATTTTTAACCAGACCAACATCTTTACTTGGTTTTCTTTGTTTCTTAAGTCTATATTTTGTAACAGAATAGTCATAATGAAAATTAATATTTACCACCTAATTAGAAAAGGTCAGAACAATATGTATACCTACTTTATTTAGAATATTACGTATTTAGATAAGTATATATATTTGAAATTTCATTTAAACTAACGTGAAAGACAAGACTTAAAACTTATCTAACGTACAACTTGGGCGGCAAGACCTGAGGGCAAGACGAAGCTTAGTGCCCTGGGGACCGTGAAACAGTCGGGTCACCGCTTCTCCTTACACTCGCCCTAAGAATGATCGTCTGATTAAACCGACCAATACTATTCGGTCTTTCCCGACTACACTACGTTAATAAAACCATTGTTAAATTCCTACCATCACAACAGAGAAGATAAGTTTTAGGGTAGGTACCTATTTACTTTTAATACATACATACATAATATCACGCCTGTTCCCCACAGGGGTAGGCAGAGACTAGCTACCTTCCAGCTCCATCATCAGATCATCATAATATTGCATTGTCAATTACTATTTACTTTTAATATGTAGATTAAGATGTTTATTGTGAAAAAAGAAATAACAACAAAAAAACTTAACTAAACTAAATTAAACTAAGCTATAAAATAAACTTATACTAAATTATGCTAAATTAAAAAAATCTCATCTTGTCCATGCGGCATGGTTGCAAGAACGCTGGCTGCGAACATATGTAGTATATTTGATTTGTACAAGCCCAGAAACCTAACTTGGCTTCCATAACCAAGTTTTCAGAATCGATTCAACCTAGAAACTTACGTGACTTCCAAGTTTACACACACGAAAACGTAACTCCATCTAAGTTGAGAAAATATTATCAGCAATGATGTTTTATTTCTCCAAGATATCACATACATACATAAATATACATACCTACACATATAATGTCACGTCTTCATCCCTAACGGAGCAGACAAAGCATTTTGGGTCTTGTAGCTTTAAGCAGACAAGCCAAACGGATAGACCGATTTCGGTGCGGCTTTTTTAACTTTTTTATTTTATAATTTAGCGGTTCATGTCCCACTACTGGGCAAAGGCCTCTTCTCTTTTCCTCCATAACTCTGTCTCTGGCTTTTTTTACATGAAAGAAAATTCTAGAGTTTCACGGTCACAATTACTGTTATTAGTATTACGGGACTTACCGCGATTAATATCGTTTTTTCCTCAGTCGGCCAGCGACCATGATGGCAGAAGGGCCGTCGAAATATCTGGCTAAAAACGATATTAATCGCGGTAAGTCCCGTAATACTAATAACAAAAAAGAAAATTCTCTCTTTAATGAAAATCGTTTGAGACCTTTAAAGTTATTGGGGATTATCGCTTAAAAGTCAGGCTTTCTCTAGCAAATAATAGATGGCGCAACGCATATCCATCTAGTGATGTATAGTGGAACTACCGAAACGACTTCGGTAGTTGCATTACTTATCACTAGATGGTGTTCTTGAGAATTGGAGTTTTTAATTTGCTAGCAAATAAACTTGTTACAGCTGTTACTAAATCCACAGGTTCATGAAAGACTAGCTGGTGCCCGCGACTGCGTCTGCGCAGGACTATCACACAATATCTTTATAAATTGTAGCCTATGTGTTATTCTGATGAATTAGCTATATTATTGTAAAGTTTCATTAAAATCCATTCAGTAGTTTTAACGTGAAAGAGTATCAAACATCCATCCATCCATATACTTAGAAACTTTCGCGTTTATAATATTAGTAGGATATCAATTAATACAATATTTAATTATATGAGTATCTTCTTCTTTCTCATTTAATCCCAATGTACTGTATTTATTTTTGTGCAAAGGACAGTGTGTCCATTTACCTCAATCTTTTGTCATTTCACTTGTCACAGAATTTTTTTTAGGATTTATCAGTCAATGAACTCTGTATTAGAAAAATCATTAGAACGAGACGTGTATTTGTCCTGATTAAAACTTATGCGGTTTCCACGTGAGCCTGCCTGGTAATGGTATTAAGGTATAATCCCTGGAGACAGGGGGCTTCGAACCTTTGTGGATAGGAAGGTTGTTGAAATTTTATAATTAAATTGATGGATATGAATAGTGTGGTAAATTGAATGTTAAAATTACGTTTAGTTTTTTAGTTCATTTTTTTAGAACTTTCCAATAGTGTCAATTATGATGAAACTGTGTCCATAGTATTGATTGAGTTGATACTATCGATATTTTTGATTACGAAACATTAAAGCAATACTATCGATAGTATCGATAGTTTTAAATGTCATCAATATAGTACTGCAAACTATTGGCTATCATATTGATACTATCGAAGCGTAACATAAGTTATATTTTTATGTAGGACATTAAAATACTTTCGTACTGTCTAAGTCTTTTTAGAAGTAAATCTTCACAATATTTTTTTTTATACCCTTTTATTTTAAGTACTTATCGATACAAATGTAATAAGCCCAAACTCGATGGCTATATTCCAGCTTCATCATCAGATCATCATAATATTGCATTGTCAAGCTAAACTTGTACGCAAGCAAAATTTTAACTCAATCGGAAACCAGGAAGTGAGTCAAATATAATTGACTAGCTATGCCCGTGAGCTTCGCTCCCCGTGATAATTTCGAGATAAAGAGTGCCTTATGTCCTTCCCCGGGTTTCAAACTATATCCATACTGAATTTCATCAAAATCGGTTCAATAGTTTAAGCGTGGAAAGGTAACAAACAAACAAATTTACAAACTTACTTTTGTATTTTTAATATTAGTAGGATAGGATAGGAAAGGATTAATAGGATTAATGACAGACAGACAATGTAAGCCGTGTGGTTTCCGACAGAGTATAATAAGGCCACTCCAAGTCCTCCCGTGGATATCGTAGAAGGCAAATTAGGATATACAAGCTAAACAAAAATTATAAACAAAAGTGAGACCTCTCCAACCCGTCAGGGCAGCAGCAGGGAGAGTGTAGGCCAAGTCATCTGGCTGCTCTGGCCAAGTATGACTTTGGTAGTACAGAGAGGGTCTTGCTCCTGCAGTGGAAACAAGACATGATGATGATGACAGATAGACACAACAGGACAAGAGAAACTAAACAAAATTAGTTTTTTTAAATGATATTAAGCAAACATAAAAGTGACATAGCAACGGACGTCCCATGCGTGTCGTAAGGCTATGTATCAAACAAGATGTATTGTCCTGATCCATTATTTGTGTGGAACCTGGGATATAATGATCACCTGTCGTATGTGACATACTTAGATTATGCGTAAATCAATCCTAAAAAATATTTTAAGAGTCCTCTTACCCTATACCAAAATACAATTTTCCATACAAACCTAGTCTACGTTTTATTTCGAAACGATATGCCCGATTTTGGCTGAATTTTGTAATTTTAAAGATATTGCAGTTATCTAGGGTAATAACTGGTTTCCGACAGTAAAAATATGAACTTGAAATACGAGTAGAATATGTGTGTTATATCATTTTTGACCATCAGTATGGGAAAATTCTAAATCGTTATATTTTTTTCTAGTTCATAATCTTACTGTAGAAAGCCAGTTATTACCGTAGAAAATTGCAATTTTTTGAAGTAAAAACTTCTTTAGCGGCGTTGTGCACTTTTTTTGGAATGGGTAAAAAATGTTAAACTCGCGTCAGGACACGCTCGCGTCAGGACACGTGACCTGATCGAAAATTCGTAAGACGGATGGAGAGTAGACAGCTGGCGCGGCGTAGGAGAGGGAGTATCCCCCTCTCTTTCTACGGCGCGGCGAAAATGTATGCCTGCGCTTGCTGTTTCGTATATCAAAAATGCACAACGTTAATATTCAAGTTTTCACTTCTGCCGGCACTCCCAGAGTGCAACCCGTCGTTTTTTTAAAATAACTAATTTTCACCGAAATCTGACATGTGGTTATAAAATTAAACGTAGACTACGTTTGTATGGTGAAGTCTAGGGTAAGGGAATTCTTAAGACATAAACATTCTCTGTAAAGCATCAGACAGTGACGGTCATCTTGTTTTAAGACCCCGATAAAAAAAAGAGGTTTGTTAAAGATTGACACTAACGTCTGTCGGTCCGTTACACTTTGTATATTGATAACCCCTAAAAACTTACAATTTTGAAGTTTCTACACCTACCTTAATTTTAAAATGCACTTATTGAGTCGTTTTTACTTCACATTGTCATTAACCTCTCGTATGCCGTTGCGTAGATCTACGCGAGAATGCATTGTTTAACTATTTATTGTGCTTGATATTCCGGCATACAAGGAGTTACTAAGTTTATTTTTTTAATTTTTGATATTTGTAATACCGAGGTAAATGGAAAGACTCACATGCTCTCTTGACCCTACGTAGAGTAGAATAATGTGAGGAAGAAGAGATTTGTTTTACCGCCTTTGTTTCAGTCCAAAAAAAAAACAAATACAAATATCTTTATCCATATTTGACAGATCGAAGGAGATAACGGTGACAGATCGTCACCGTTATCTCCTTCGATCTGTCAAAAGACCGTCAGCCTGGATATTTCATATTACAGCGCCCAACAACAAGCTTAATAGGAAAACAGGGAAAAACACGTTCATCTGCGTCCTTTGAAGTAACTCGTGAAATAAATTGGGATTTTAGGGTT
The DNA here is from genome assembly GCA_963555685.1 of Acrobasis consociella. NCBI lineage: Eukaryota > Metazoa > Arthropoda > Insecta > Lepidoptera > Pyralidae > Acrobasis > Acrobasis consociella. Next base: position 7,382,502 of record OY743118.1, read on the forward strand.
AAGCCTCAAAGCTCCAATACATTTGTTCGAGCATCTATTTTTAACCCGTCGATTGTTGAAAGGATAATGATGTCTATCTATTATGTGCTTATGTGACCCACTTTTGTTAAAGTTGTTTTGATATAAAGACGCGTGGGGATACAAACATCTGCCGTAGTTTGGGGAATAAATGATGGTAATTTACTTAGATAAATAAATAATCTAAATAAATAAATAAATATATAGGGACAAATATCACGGATTAAGCGACTTGTGTTATGGGATATTTTACGAAGTACATCGAAATGTTATACAATACAAATGTGTTTACTTAAAGAACTTATCGACCGAGCGAGCGAAGCGAGTGAAGGTCTCTAAATCGAGTTGGGGGCGAAAACACATTGTATGTATGTATGTATGTATGTAAGTATGTATGTATGTATGTATGTATGTATGTTTGTACCGCGATAACAGCCGAACCGATGGTTTGATTTTGATGAAATTTGGTAGGCATGTAGGAAATATCAATAGAATTTTCAAGTTCGTTGGGCATCAAAATCAGTTCAGTAATTTTTGAAATATTAATAAAAATGTCCGCGATTGTGTGACCAAACGAAACCATAGCGCGTTCTAACTTTGGATAGCACCATCTAGGGGATATTTAGGAAACTAGAACTAAGTTCGCGGTAAACTAAGTAGTTTACTAAATTTAGCAATTTTGTTGAGCGAACTTTGGTACAATCGATATCTCTACTTGTCTGTGCTTCTGTTGTAGTATTAAGTAGTAATAATGCCACAAACTAACAAGAGATTAACGGGAACCAAAGCCAGCGAAGTAGTTTTACGTAGAGTCGCAACTAAGGGAATATACTAGTAGGTTCTTCTCATGCCAATAAGAGCTTTGTCAGCAAAAAACTTCGCCCGAACGCTCCAACGCTTGTGTTCACTGCGTGAGTACGCAAGGGAAGTACGAAATCAGGAACTATACCCTGAACGTTTAAAGCGCTAGCGTTCAATGCGTGAGCACGCTGTGGAGATTCGAGGGCAAGAATCCTTACCAGAACACGGCTCCCATCCCACGCATGACCCGATCGTGGAAGACTGGCCAAGTGTCATGCTCACGAACGCAATTTCCACTGTCGCTTGCTTGGGCAATAAATGTGCACAAATCGCAAGGACTCACTTTGAATAAAGTAGTCGCAGACGTTGGCGTTTGCCCAAGAGCCAAGCTAATCCGACACTATACCGAAAATGTCCCAGACAACAGCTTAAAAATAAAAAGGCGCCGGGCGAGGATGAAATCATCCAGAGCTTCTGAAAGCGGGCGGAACGCTGCTACTGAAAGTCCTTCAGAGGCTCTTTAATTCCATTCAGCTCGAGGGCGTAACGCCAGAAGCGTGAAACAGGGGCATTGTGGTCCTGTTCTTCAAAAAGGGAGGTAACACTCTATTGAAGAACTAAAGGCCTATCACGTGTCTTAGTCATGTATATAAGTTGTTTTCGAGGGTCAACACGAATATCCCGCAAACAGGTTTGATGCCTTCCAGCCTTCCGAACAAGCCGGTTTCCTCAAGGGCTTTAGCACCATGAACCACATTTATACGCTGCGGCAGGTTATAGAGAAGACGAGGGAGTATAACCGGCCGTTATGCTTGGGGACAGTGGACTATGAAAAAGCCTTCCATTCGATCGAAACATGGGCCGTGCTTCAGTCTCCAGCGATGCCGTGTATGACTATCGGTATATCGAGGTGTTGAAATGCTTTTACATTAACGCACTATGTCAGTCCGAGTACAGGAGCAGTGGACAACGGCAATTCCACTGCATAGAGGTGTAAACCAGACGTTATATCTTCGAAACTGTTCACCGTTGCACTGGAAGATCAAGCTTCTGGAATGGGAAGGATTTGGCATTAACATCAATGGCGAGTATATCACTCACCTTCGATTTACCGATGATATCGTTGTCATGGCGGAATCGATGGCAGACCGCAACATTAAGTATATATGTACTATGCTCGCAGACCTAAACCGAGTTTCCCAACAGGTGAGCCTTAAAATGACCGATCTAGAGCGGCTTCCATCCAGCGCCTTCCAGCTATTCTAGATCAGTCATTTTGGAAATCTTTGGGAGAGGCCTATGTCCAGCAGTGGATGTTATGCGGCTGAAATGATGATGACGTTGATAAGCCTTAAAATAAAAATGGACAACCCTCGAAGTGGTAACCTGGGTCAATTGATTCAGGCAGGAAGCTTCAGCTTCGAGGAAGAGGTCTTTCAACAAATCCGACTCGGCTGGGCAGTGTTCGGGAAGCTACGCAGTGTCTTCTTGTCAAAAATACCTCAGTTTTTTAAGACTAAAGTTTACAAATAATGTGTGTTACCAGTGATGACTAATGGATCTGAAACGTGGTCCCTTACTATGGATCCCATAAGAGGGCTAAAGGTGCAACGCGCTATGGAAAGGGCTAAGCGAAAGCCGAGCCAAGCGAAAGCCGAGCGAAGCCAAGAGCGAGCCTACCCGAGAGCGTCGCTGGCATGCAGGATCCCTCTGAAATAGCTAATGCCTTTAAATGTAGTTTTCAAAAGGAATCGCCTTTGGGTCGCTCGATGTGTATGTCCGATGCTTCTACGCCTGGAACGGTATCGGGAATCCGATTCACCGCTAAAGAGGTCTTTTCTGTGATTAAAAATATGACCGCAGGAAAATCACCTGGCCATGATTGTCTAAGCATCGAACATTTGCAACATGCAGGTGTCCACTTGCCCCGTGTTCTGGCCATGTTCTACTCTTTGTGTATAGGGCACTCATACTTACCAAAAGACCTTATGCACACCATCGTAGTACCAATTGTAAAAAACAAAACTGGCGATGTATCTGACATATTAAATTATAGACCAATCTCACTAGCTACAATACTGGCTAAAGTGTTGGACAGCTTAATCGATAAACATCTAAATAATAATATACAGCTAGAAGATGCACAGTTCGGTTTCAGATCCGGACTTTCTACGGAGAGTGCAATTTTTTGTGTCAAGGAAACTGTCCAATACTATACATCCCGAGGGACTCCGGTCTACGTATGTTACCTGGATTATTCAACAGCCTTCGATCTTGTTCACTACGATACGCTGTGGGATAGATTAAAGAACAAAACCAGTGTACCAGAAGAATGTATATCGCTACTGAGGTGTTGGTACAATAATCAAAGTAACAGCGTGCGGTGGGCCGGAGCCCTTTCGGAGCCATATAAATCAGAGTGCGGGGTAAGGCAGGGCGGGCTAACTTCACCGCGTCTTTTTAATATTTATATAAATGGTCTTATTGAGGAGCTTAAAAATGCCAGAGTCGGGTGCCACGTGGCTGGTGTATGTGTCAATACCGTAGCATATGCAGACGATTTTGCGTTGTTGAGCCCCTCAATACAAGCATTGAGAGAGATGCTAAAAATATGTGAAAACTATGCGATGGTCCATGGACTCAGATACAATGTTGCCAAGAGTGTATATACGGTTTTCGGTTCTAATGTTAAGAAGGATCGTAGTCACAATTTACCGGTATTCCTATACAACATCCCCTTGAAACGAGTAACTCAATTCAAGTATCTGGGTCACTGGATCACGGATAGCCTGAGCGACAACGCAGATATAGAAAGGGAACGCAGAGCTTTGTCAGTCCGGTGCAATATGTTGGCTCGAAGGTTTGCGCGTTGTACTGACCAAGTGAAAATAACGCTGTTCAGAGCTTATTGTCAGACTTTCTACACCTCAAGCCTTTGGGTCAACTACACGCAGGGGGCGTACAGCGCTCTGCGGGTCCAGTATAATAACGCGTTTAGGGTGATGTTGAGGCTGCCTCGCTACTGCAGCGCATCGGGAATGTTCGCAGACGCCCGAGTTGACGGCTTCCATGCCATCGTCAGAAAGAGGTGTGCGTCGCTACTGTCACGCTTGCGCGCCAGCACCAACGTCATCCTCAACGCGTTAGTCGACAGATGGGACTCGCCGATGCTGGGGCACTGGATCCACTTACATACCACTCTGTAGGTGAACCCAGTGTCTTTGCATTGCGTTACATATTTATTTTTATTTTATGTGTTATTTTCAATTTAATTTCTGCGAATATGGATGCCTAATATCTGAAATAAACAATATTATTATTATTATTATTATTATTATTATAAGCTCGGTGTTTCTCTACGCGATCGAATCAGAAATGAGGAAATTTGTAGGAGAACTAAAGTCACTGACATAGCCCAACGGATTAGCTCGTTGAAATGGCAGTGGGCGGACACATAGCGCGACGAACCGATGACTGATGGGGCAAAAAGGTACTCGAATGGCGACCACGTACTGGCAAGCGAAGCGTAGGACACCCACCCGCAAGGTGGTTTATCGACCTGACCAAGGTCGCTGGAAGCCGCTCTAGATCGGTCATTTTGGAAATCTTTGGGAGAGGCCTATGTCCAGTCCAGCAGTGGACGTTATGCGGCTGAAATGATGATTATGATGATGATGAGACGTAGGCGTAAAATAGTTGGCGGCTGGATGTACATACGTTGCTCTTTTAAGATTCAAATGTCTTGGGATATTGAATTTGATCCAGGTTTTGATTTAAATTGTTTGAAAAAAAATTATAAAATGAAACTTTTGCAGCTCAGAATAGAAGAAGAAAGAAGGTTGGAAAATCTGTTTCCTGCAACGGTATCGAATTGGTAGTGAATAATGTATCACAGTTTCATTAAATCACAGTTTCACTGGACAATAAAACTGGTTTAGTTTTAGAATAATATCGCGAGGTCTAAGTTCGCGGCGAACCACTAGTTTAACCAGTGTACAATACTTAAAGTTATACAGATATTTTTTTAAGTTGGTTTGTTTGCATGTATTTATTTCATTTTTTATTTACCTACCAATTTATGCACACGGAAAATGTATACAGAGAATTCATAAAATAAAAGTTGTACAAAGGCACTACTTATCTCAAAAGAGATCTCTTCCAGTAGACCTGTGTGTACCTAATGTTGTTTACTGGTGGCCCCACACTAGGCAACCATATGCCTACCTTGTGGTAGCCTTTAACACTAACAAAATCTGGTTTTATTATTTACACTGACTTAAAGCGGCAGTAACTTATTAAGAAAAAAGCTTATGGGTAGCTTAATTTACTCTTATTGGTATTTGACAATAAGTGTACAAAGCTTGAAGTAAATGTTCGGATGTTAACAAGTTAACAATTATATTGAAAAAAAAAAACAAATAAACAAGAACTGACAATTACCAGTGATAATATAGTTTTTGTTTTCGATACAATTTTAAAGATTTAATTAGAATGTCTTGTCATCCAAAATTAGTTTTTCGGCATCACCTGTAAATTGACTGGTAGAAAAGGCCCTGGGCCTTAAGTCCGCCTGTTGCAATTTTTGTAAAAACGTTAAATAAATAAATAATATCCAGATGAAGGTTATTATAAGTTTCACGTTATCACATCATAAAAATAAGTAAAAACAATAGATTGATTATTAAACAGTACAATAAGTAAAATATGACGTTATTTATTGCATCAAAATATAAAAATAGGTACCTATGTATGACTTTTTGAACAAAAACATTGCAACACTTCAAGCGTGGAAACGTTGGCAGTATTAAATAAACAAAACAAGGACCTATTAAGGGGCTACCTGAATTTTCCGGGGTCCAGTAGCGCCCTCATTTAAAAAAAATCATTTAAAAGGAAACCGTGATATCATTTAAAATTTTGTCTTGACCAAACCCTAGATAACCCTTTAACTATTTTATGAACTACTGTTTATAATTTAAAGTGCAAACGTGAAGATTTTCTACGCAGATTTGCGAAAAAAAAAAGTTTTCAAAAGAAGCCAACTAGTTTTACCTTTTCTGGTAAAAAAGTTTACAGATCTACTGACCTATTTTTTTTTAGTTATTTATTAATTTACCTTTCTTAACAAAACGCTTTATCAAGCAGGCGTGGTGCGACAAATCGCAAGCATTGACGCATCTTATCGAGTTCCCGCGAGGTTTACCAAGCGTTATCGTATCGCGCCGCGGTGCGCCAGTTTGAGAAACAATGTTCTTGACAACGAGCCAAGAAGCGAAAGTGATAGCGGCCGTTTTGAGAGTAAACTTTTTTGGTGAAAATGTTTACAGATCTACTGACCTATTTCTTTTAGTTATTTATAAATTTACCTTTCCCAACAAAACGCTTTACCAAACAGGCGCGGTGCGACAAATCGCGAGCATTGACGCATCTTATCGAGTTCCCGCGAGGTTTACCAAGCGTTATCGTATCGCGCCGCGGTGCGCCAGTTTGAGAAACAATGTTCTTGACAACGAGCCAAGAAGGGAAAGTGATACCGGCCGTTTTGTGAGAAAAGTTAACATAAATTTTTTTCAATAATACCTGAAGCTTGTACAAAATTTTAGAACAAATTTTATGAATATTCGATCCACAATATTCATAAAATTTGAAGTTATTCATTACAAATTTTATTACGCCTGCATGTAAGCTTGACTTTAAGCTTAAACATTATTAAAAATATTGCTAAGTCGAAAAATGCATCCAGCGCACACCAAAACATTGGAAACAACGAGGGCTCTCAATCGCCTGCCATTTGTATTGTTGACCACAAACGTTTGTTACCTTTAAACAGCCTTGTTTCTACGCTTATTTATTCTAAAAATAAAAAAGGAAGACAGAAATCGACCATGACTTTGTACGTGCATTACCGTCTTTTCCCTATGGGGCGCACAGAGCATTTTGGGACTTGCGGCTCTGCAGACAGAGCCCAGGGCAGTGAGATTTAATTTAGAGAAAGGCCATTAGCGTGATGGTGGGCGCGAAGGTGGAGCAGTACCTTATCATAATATTGAGAAGTTGCTAGCAGGATAGTATATCCTTGACTTTAGTACAGCGTGCGTATTCCGGATTTTGCTTCTGCAACAATATGATTGAAAAGATTTTGACGACCTCCGTGGCGTAATGGTCAACACGCTAGACCGCCAATCCGGAGGTCCTGGGTTCGATCCCCAGCCAGGGCAAGTTGGAAAATGGCCTTTATCAAATTGTCCTGGGTCTTGAATGTTTATCGATATATGTATTTGTTATAAAATATAGTATCGTTGAGTTAGTATCCCATAACACAAGTCTCGAACTTACTTTGGGGCTAGCTCAATCAGTGTAATTTGTGCCTAAAAAAAAATCTGAAGACTAGTGAAATATAAAAATCTGTAACCATCTCTTATAAGTCCCCTTGCCCTAGATCAAACTACACTTTTACATACAAACGTATGTTCAATTTTGAAACGGCATGCCCGATTTAAGCAAAATTTTGTAACTTCAAAGGTAATGCACATATCTAGACATATAACTGGTTTTCACAGTCAAAATATGAACTTCAAACAGAATATAGTCAGTTCTATCATTTTTGACTACCAGTATGGAATACTTCTACATCCTTATTCTTCTTTCCAGATCATAATTTTACAGTTGGAAACCAATTATAATAATATAGCTATATAACCCTGGATAGTTGCAATTTATTTTACATTACAAATTTTATCAAAATTTGACATGTGGTTTCAAACTAAAAGGTAGACTACGTTTCTATTTAAAAGTGTAGGGTAAGGTCAGTGTTGTTCAAAGTCACGGTAGCACAAATGCAAGTGCAGTCATGTTACATACTGTAGGGTGTATCAATTTAGATTTTGAGTTGATAGTTTTCAACCGGGCACCTGCCTGAGGTCAGCCTACCCTGGGAATGCATTTGCAAAAAGTTTTATAACCAGCGGCTTAATTAATTAACTAAGTGGGTAACTTGGCTAGAAGGAACTACATTTGACTTATCAAAACTTATTTATTCAAATTACTAGCTGTGTCCGTGGTATGTAATACAATTATTGATTCTGTGCCCGTGGGCTTCGTTTCAGGTGGGAATTTTGGGATAAAAACTAGCCTATGTCCTTTCCTTGGTATCAAACTATATCCTTATCAAATTTCATCTAAATAAGTTCAGTGGTTGAAGCGTGAAGTGGTAACAAACAAACAAACAAACAAATATGCAAACTCACTTTCGCATTTATAATACTAGCTGTCCGCGTGGGCTTCGCTCCAGTTGGACATTTCGGGATAAAAACTATCCTACGTTCTTTCCTGGGTATCAAACTATATCCATATCACATTTCATCTAAATAGGTTCCCTGGTTGAAGAGTGAAGTAGTAACAAACGAATAAACAAACTCACTTTTGCATTTGTAATATTAGTAAGTATAAGGATTCTCATCCAAATTTCTACGCTCTACGTTTGCAGATATCGTTGGTTACGCGGCCGCGGATACGCGTAAACCTTCAATGATAAGATGGATGGATACATCTTTCAGCAGCCTTGCTTTTGTGTCCTGTTTTATGAGTCGAGAAAGGGACGCTCTAGAAAGTGTCCTTAAATTATTTATAATGCCGAACAAAGGGAATTGGTGGAGTGTACTGAATTTATTGGGCGAATGGGTTGCGGGGATTAAAAATGGATGGTGTTGTTACACTTTGGGATTAAAAAGTTAACGTTGGTACAAAGTACGTCATAAACTCTGTGAGCTTGAACTTTTTGTTGTTTTTAGGCAATGTTTTTTTAACGAATCGGGATATTTTTTTCTAGTACGCAATTTTTACTGAAGTTTCTTTATTCATAGGAGGTCTCATTAGATTTTTCTTTTCTCCCAGACCAACATGGAGAAGAAACTGCTGCTAGCAACTTATCACTATTGGTTTTTTTTTATTCCTTGCCCACCGTCACGCTAAAATTGGCCTTTAGGTCTTACGGCTCTGTGTTTTGTTTACTTAGAGCAGCAAGTCTCAAAATGCTCTCTCTGCCTCATTACGAATAAAGAGGTGATAGCATGTGTATAATATTTGTGCGTATTTTACGAACAAAAACAGTAAAGAGACTAGCTTAGGTATACGTCAATTCGTGTACTACAATTCTTCCTGCCTGTGTTCTATTTACTTAAAGCCGCAAGACTCAAAATGATCTATCTGATTCATTACGGATGAAGATGTGTATATGTTTGTTTGTGTATATTAATTTTGTGCGTATTTTATAAATAAAAAAGTAAAAAGACTGGCTTAGGTATACGTAAAATCATGTACTATACTTTTAATTTTAAGTTACTTATAGCAACTTACAACGAAAGCAAAAATGGCAGAGCGGCAGCGGTTTAATCACTGGTGGCCAATTACCATACAGGCAATAAAAAAAATGCAAATCCGAAAATTCAATTGGAAACGTCATCGTATTTTACCGATACTGCTCAGATTTCCAGTCAGCCTTTATGTCATATGGAAAATAAAATATTCATCCCACTCACTGATAGTGAAACAGTTTTTGTGTAAAATCTTTTGGATATTTAAAAATTTCCATGTATTTTGACGATTTAAGTGGCATATTTTTTTGTAATAATTCTATAGAATTCTATAATATTGTTATTCTTGACATTAATCTTCACGTTTTTGAATCGCCTTTAAAAAGTATTTAATGCACACGTATTCGAAGCACATTTTCTTTTTTATCTTAACAGCCTCTGCTAGTCCACTGATGGACTACAGACCACGTTCCTGGTTGCATGCTATCCTTTTTAGAAGTACGGAGAGGATCTTACAGTTTTTCTTGCCGACCTCCGTGGCGTAGTGGTATCAATGCTAGTCCGCCACCCAGAGGTCCCGGGTTCGATCCCCGGTCAGGGCAAGTTGGAAAATTGCCTTTTTTAATTCAGTTCAGTGTGATATGTTTCATATACAATGTGGAAGGGACATACCCGTTATAAATCGAACCACGGACTGTACTAGATCATTATAGTATAATAATAATAAATATAATAATAATAATATATTTATTTACTTGTATCAACCCTCCGGGCCAACGCTTTTCCAGCGTCTAGAGGAGAGTAGTAATAACGCTATCCAGTTTTTCTAGTCAGGATAACGGAAGATAGAATCAAAATGAATCAAGTAAAACTGACTAGAAAAAAAAGTTCAGAGCAGCTAGAACAACAGAGGCAACAAAGTTGGTCACACCGTCACACGGCTTAGTTTAGTTTGCAGAATCTATTCAGACTCCGCCGGAGCCAGTGAGTCGAACGTATCGCGTCACTTCCTCCATTTTATGATATGTCGTATAAGGGTTGGGCTACACCTGTCAGTACGGGACAGCACTTTCGCATGCTGCTATCCTTTTCTCTCGCTTAGAATCGTTATTAGCTAGGGCGAGAGAGAGCGACGGCACTGGCCGTGCTAAAGCGTTCCGTCGCTCTTTGTAGCTTAGCGTAGCTTGTAACCCATAATTGGATTTATTATGGGTATGTACCTTCCACATTGTATATATATTTATATATCTGTATCAACCCTCCTGGCCAGCGCTTTTACACTTTTACAGCATCTAGAGGAGAGTAATAATAGAGTAATCTAGTTTTTTCAGCCCGGACAAAGGAACGTTAAATCAAAATGAATCAAGTATATCTATTAGGGTACTTAACTCTCTTAGCCAAGTAGGTTTGTTCAGAAAGAGGAAAATAGTATAACTGACTAGAAAAAAGAAAGTTCAGAGCAGCTAAAACAACAGAGGCAACAAAGTTGGTCACACCGTGACACGGCTTAGTTTAGTTTGCAGAATCTATTCAGACTCCGCCGGAGCCAGTGAGTCGAACGTATCGCGTCACTTCCTCCATTTTATGATATGTCGTATAAGGGTTGGGCTACACCTGTCAGCACGGGACAGCACTTTCGCATGCTGCTATCCTTTTCTCTCGCTTAGAATCGTTATTAGCTAGGGCGAGAGAGAGCGATGGCACCGGCCGTGCTAAAGCGTTCCGTCGCTCTTTGTAGCTTAGCGTAGCTTGTAACCCGTGGTTGGATTTATTATGGGTATGTACCTTCCACATTGTATATATATTTATATACCTGTATCAACCCTCCTGGCCAGCGCTTTTACACTTTTACAGCATCTAGAGGAGGGTAATAATAGAGTTATCTAGTTTTTTCAGTGGACAAAGGAACGTTAAATCAAAATGAATCAAGTATATCCATTATCGTACTTAACTCTTTTAGGCAAGTAGGTTTGTTCAGAAAGAGGAAAATAGTATAACTGACTAGATAAAAGAAAGTTCAGAGCAGCTAAAACAACAGAGGCAACAAAGTTGGTCACACCGTGACACGGCTTAGTTTAGTTTGCAGAATTTATTCAGACTCCGCCGGAGCCAGTGAGTCGAACGTATCGCGTCACTTCCTTCATTTTATGATATGTCGTATAAGGGTTTAGCTACACCTGTCAGCACATGCTGCTGTCCCTTTCTGTCGCTCAGGACCGTTGTTAGCTAGGGCGAGAGAGCGACGGCACGCTATAGCACGGCCAGTGTTATAGCGTAGCGGTTATATAGTGTATATTGGAAGACATACGAAGTCTTTCACATGTAATTTCAGAAGATGCTTAGGATTTCTATAAAACTGGGGAATACAAGATTCTCGACAGTGTCGATGGTATTTCATTAGCGCGTGACTTAAAACTTAAACTAGGTACCCATCGAATAATATTTATAAGCTTTTTTTTGAAACAGTGCATTCAGATATTTTATTTTTGTTAAACTTTATAATATTTGTAACATTAAAAAAAAATCCTTACTAATCATATTATCTTTGTCTATACACAGTCCAAGTGTGCACTTGACACATCGAGCTGCAAACTCCACAGAGCAAGTTGTGAGTCAGTCGCAGATTGTTTCTGCAACTCGCCCGCTAAGTTCCTAACTATCGATGACCAAAATGGGGTGAGTAATTTTATAATGGAAAGTTATCAATGTATTTGTTATAGTTATTACTCGTTTTTAGTGTCGGGTTTGACTGTAGCATAACGTTTCCACTTCTTAACTTTAACGCTGCTTTATTTAATTACAAAATTTCTTACAGTTTTCAGCAAAAGATTTCTTGCTGTTGCTACTTATTATTTCATAAAAAAAATTAACACATTGCAGGACTTACGGCTGTGGACGTAATTTAATTGTCATTTCTTTTTTGGCTGGCCGAGTATCCTGCAATGTGTTAATAAACAAATACACTCAAATACCGTATTACCAATGACAAACTTTAAAACAAAGTAGTTCTAGTACTTTGCGAGACCTCTGAGAGAGTGTACCAATCTTGCAGTAATATGACGGGTGAATTCAAAGAGGTATGCTTGCGAGGCGACGGTGCGATACACACGGGAAATAAATATGTCAACACAGCTTACAGCCAGCATGGGGACGCCGCACACCGTTCGTCACAGAATTAAGTTCAAGAAATAAGGAACTACAACATGGCAATGCTGCCATGCTGCTTTTGAGTACGTTACCACGGGGCAGCGATTTGCCAGGGCTTTTTTATTTATAAGTTTTGCACGCCTCATAAGCGAAGCGTTGAGGTGGGTACTACTGTCACTTCGCGCAAAACATCAGATTTTTCAAACTTAAAATGTCTTTATGTATCATACATTGCACTTGTAAGATAATATATACACACACATATTAAGAAAAAAACACTGTTTTTAACACTCATGATATTTTTGATGTCATTTTTGTTATTTAAACTAGTTAAAAACAGTTTAAAAAAGTTCTGTCTTGGACGTCCGTGTGTCTGTATGTGCGGAGGCTTTTCTTGTTAGCACGATAACGACCGAAATACTTTACTAATCGAGTCTTTTTTTTTCTCTTACGCTTGAGTATGCTCAGGAATAGAACCCTTTCATTTTTCAGGGTCTGATTCGATGTGGTTTAATTGTTATTAAATAAAAAAAAAATATCGACTGCTCTTCATAGTTTTAGTATATCTATATATATCTTTATTTTGCTATATGCGTAAGAATTAAAAAATATATATATGGACCCTTTGAGGCGTGCTCTTTTGGATTTCCAAACGTATTTATTTATTTTTTCATTACATTAGTTTTAGTTAATTTTCTTGTTTATTTTATTTATTTAAATATTGTTTGTGTTGAAATAAATGGAATTAGAAATATAATTAAAATGTCTAGGATAACTTTGTTCTTTAGTAAATAACTCAATTGCATCAGAAAAAGGAACTACTAAATAAACCTCTCCAACCTTTCTCCACCCACTGTTGAGTGTGGGTCTCGTTATAAGCATGCCATTTTATTCTCTATTAAGCCTTTTCATCTCAGAACTTTCCCATTAAATGGATAGTGTCATCACATCAGCACATCTCAATGCTCGTCTTAATACACCCATATATGGCGCTGTATAGGTCTCCATTCCACTAGCCTGCGACTCTGTTTTATCAAGCGTTTTTGTTTTTTGAATACATAGTTTTCGCATAGACATAATTAGAATGTATTTTTAGTTCATTTTGGGTATACCTTATTCGTCAGTGGGGACAAATAGGATAATTTTCAGTTTTGTGTTTTTCGATTTTCACCATAGCGTCGTCGTCTCTGGGGACGAATGGAAATAACTATTATTTCACAGTTCAAATTTCATATTCAGTTCAATTTAACAGAAGAGATTTCCATTACAATTCCCATTTGTCCCCAGTGGTGACGGATGGGAATTATTGTGTTTTTCGATTCCTATTTGTCCTCTGTAGTGGCAAATTGAACGGATATGTTAGTTAAATAGAATAAGCAAAAAATTGACCCACTTATCCACATTTGGGGGAACTGGGGAAGAATGGGATATACCCTTTATTTTGTCTTGTCGTGTCGTGAGCAAACCTCACGACATGACAATGTCGTGTCGTGAGGTATGCTGAGGGTTTAATTCAGCTCTGTCATCCATTTATTCATGTTTTACAGGAACACGTACGTGACGTCACGGGTTGCTCGTGCATGCGACAATGTCAAAGTTGCTAAGTCGAAACATACTCATATGACGATATATCTTGAAGACAGATTTTTATCATACTTCAAAAAATAACGTTAAAATACTATTAGGATCAAGTACGAATATCAAAAATATTCTAATAAAAAAAAAGTAAGTTCTTATATTTTATACATTGCAGTACACTTACGGCTGTGGACGTAATTTAATTGTTATTTCTATTGTTTCATACAGAGTGTCCTGCAATGTGTCAAATTTGAAGAACCTAGTCTATTTATTTGCTGACGTTTCATCGGATTGCACCGACCGTGGTTTCGAGCTCACCTCAAATATCCGAAATATTCCCTCAGCAAGTTAATGTCTCAGCTTGACTGATACAGCGATGACGTCATCTTCATCTACCGTGCGGGAGGAGGCTTTTTAACCAACTTCTAAAAAGGAGGATATTGTCAAATTCGTCGCAACCTTTTTTATGTCTGTTCACCGATTATTCAAAGACGCCGAAAGGGCATACTTGTTAGGTGGTCCGATAGAAATTTTATCAGAATCGGTTGTGTAGTTTGGGGGTGAAGTCCGTTTTTAGTTTTGAATTTTTTAAATAATATATATGCAACGCAATGTAATGTTGTAATAATTTTTTTGAGTTCTGTTTTAAAATATTGTGTCATTTTGGTTAGATATCCTTATTTTCGTAAAGGTTGATGCGCAAAAATAACGGTAGATATAAAGTGCTTTATATTACAAAACAAAGTTATTGTTTTTGTGTTTTATAAAATATTAATAAAACTATAAAATGCTGAATGAAGCTTATTTAATTTATGAAATATGTAAAAAGCGAATAAGGTATTATTTGCTTTTTGAAATAAAGATTTAATTTATATATGCACTTACCTAAGTAAATAAACTTAAATATTCGAAAACACAACGAATTTAATAGAACCTTAGTAAACTACATTTTAAATGCTAGTTTCTTCCTTAGCTTTATTATTTAAGCTCTGAGTTAAGGCTCCGCAACTTCTTTTAAAGATAACAAAGCAATTCTTTGGTGTAAAAATTCAGTTGTATTACTCTAAACTACAAAGCTACAGTGGCAGCACAGCGCAGCACAAACTAAAACTAGGTACAGATATGACACTTTAAAAAAGTTGTACAAAGCCCAGGGTCCACTTATTTTAGAACTATTTTACTAAAATAAATAAAGTGAAACTTTAGGTTTACCACTCTTAATACTTGTCCTGATGATGATCATATAAATCGGTCAAAATCAGGTTGGTCTTCCCAATTTTATTATGAGTTAGAACTTTCTCATTAAATAATATTCCCTGTTATATATATCTAAGTACGTTGAATAGAAGACCACATTAAGTAAAAAAAAATCAGAACCATTTAAATGGCAGTGATTTAACGACCAGCCACTTGCCTGACTGGGAAGGTATCTATGTTAAAGTGTTTTTGGCGGCCACTACCTACCGTCAACCATCCCTAGGAATGCAGTTGTTGCTCGAGATGTTTGTGCTTATTTAACATTTGTGTGTGTGTGATCTGTTTATTGCACAATTAACAAACAACAAATTGAAAGACTTATAAATTATTAGATTTTGCACAAAACCGGGCTTATTTCAGGAAGGGATTTCTTCCTGCCAGTCTTTTCTTTACTCGCTTCTTACAACTTCTACAGCAAATTCTATTTTAAACTGGAAACCACACACACGTCTGTATTAATTTTATTTTGAACAGCTGTATTGCGAGTTAGCTGCCTGGTGCAACTTCACCCGCACCCAATTGCACTTTTTTGTTTTGTCAATCCGAACTCAGAAGTTAAATGTACATTGTACGTATACAAGCAATCTAACAGCAGAAAGTGTTAGAATTCTTATTTAAGGCTAAATAATTGGGCAAGTGCATGTCGGGCCACGCGCAGTGTAGGGTTCCGTAGTTGCGAATGCCAACTTTGAGTTCTTGCCACTAAAAACGTCTAAAAACTAATATCTATTGAATTTGTATGAAAATGTCTTTTTTCAAGTACATTTTATAAGTTGATCGCCTATAATTTTTTAATTTGTATACCCTACTTGGCTCTGATAGTTTTCCTTCAAACTACATTATATATGCTATAATTGTGATTTTTTTCACGTGGCCATATATAACTGTTTAGCAGATAGAGGGGGGGGGGGGGGGACACTTGACTTGAACAAAAATTTGAAATTTAAACCCAAATATTTCAGAAACTTTTGAAAGATCTATTCAGCGATACCACATTCAATGTGTTTGTCGAGAAAAAAAATATTGACTACGTCTTTACTTGTATGGCAGCTATACTGAAAAATTTTTTTTTTCCATATTTTATTTTACGACTTTTTCGCCATAATTAATATACATATCCATGCCAAATTACAGCTTTCTAGTACTTATAGTTTCTCTGTAGGACCGTGAACAGACAGACAGACAGACAGACATGGCGAAACTATAAGGGTTCCTTGTTTACTACGGAACCCTAAAAATGGTAGGTCCTTATGGTGCCTTTACCTAAACATACAATAATACAGTAAAAAAATGTGTCTGTACATTGAATATATTTCTAAAAAAATATTTGGTGCGATGGAGACATAGTAATAGAGTAAGAATTAAAATAAAAGCGGCCAACTGCGAGTCGGACTCGCCCATGAAGGGTTCCGTAGTAGCAAATAACATAATATAAAAGTCTTGTAGTATGTTTTTTTAATTTTTATATTTGAGTTGATTGAATGAAAGGTAAATTGCCGTTTACGATTTATGACGTATTAAAAAAAAAACTACTTACTAGATCTCGTTCAAACCAATTTTCGCTGGTAGTTTCCATGGTAATGAACAACATATATTTTATTTAGATTTATCATTCTCTTATTTAAGAAGTTACGGGGACACACACACACTTTTTTCCACTTTGGAAGTGTCTCTCGCGTAAAGTATTCGGTTTAGAAAAAAATGCTATTAGAAACCTCAATATCATTTTTGAAGACCCATCCATAGATACCCCACACGTATGGGTTTGATGAAAAATAAATTTTTGAGTTTCAGTTCTAAGTATGGGGAACCCCCAAAATTTACTGTTTTTTTTCTATTTTTGTGTCAAAACATTAATGCGGTTCACATAATACACGAAGTTTCAACAGTATAGGTCTTATAGTTTCGGAAAAAAGTGGCTGTGACATATGGACGGACAGACAGACAGACAGACAGACATGACGAATCTATAAGGGTTCCGTTTTTGCCATTTGGCTACGGAACCCTAAAAAAAGACGTGTGGCACTCGGGGACTGCCGCGGTAAAGCTATTGCATCCGTTCGGTCGGTGAATTTTTACAAGGAAGGACGGCAACGTCGCAAACGGACGACGGAGACGAAGAGGCAACCTACATGGTAGGCGGAGTGGGAAGCGTGAGGTTTTTTCGTTACGGAATTTCTGGATTCGGTCCCCGCGCTCAAGGCCCGCGATAGAAGCTATGCAATAGCTTAAAAATGTTTGTCTGTCTGTTTGGAAATACTAGGCGGATTCAAATGAAACTTTTTTGTTAAATTGCTGTTAAGCCAGGGCAATATATAGGGTATAATTGATTTTGGAAGATGAAACACCTGATACTGAACCATAATGGTCCAGTTAAACCATAAGAAATATAAAAATGACGCCCCAGCAAAAGCTGTTCAGCGTGATGAGCATTTTCCGGAGTCATAAAGTCCACGTAAATGAAGTCGCTAGTTGGGAATAAATTGGGAGTGGGCTGGGAATGTGTAGCATGCACCCAGATTCGTTGGCCAAGATTGCTACAAAATAGGTGCCGGTAGGCTGGCGTCGCTAGAGAGATCGCCTAAAAACAAGGTAGTATAATATTCTGGCGCTTTTTTAATAAGATCTGGAAATACATTGCGCATATATCCATTGAGAATGGGCAGTAGCGTACTGGACAGCAGTGTCAGTACAGTCTAATAAGAAAAAAAGAGTTTAACACTTCCCCTCCGTTGCTCCAGGTGAGGAAGTATTGAAGGGCATAATGGCGCTGGTAACTTAGGATAAAGCACAGGACACCTCTCGACAATTAGTGGCCTGCACCGGTGTTGCTCCTTTGCCACCAACCAATGTCAGCGCAATTGAGGGGCCCATCTAGTGGGCGGCAAGCCACCACCTACCTATTAGGCAGTAATCATGATTACCCCTTAATAGAGCATGGTAGTGATACAGTTTTCATTGGTTTTAACATTTTAATATTTCATTTTTTCAAAGGCATAAGGTTCAATTCAATGTGGGATCTATTTTACGATTGCCCTATTTAGACACATATGCAATAATAGTCACTTACACAAGCAACAGTTAACTTAATGCTATCATACCTACTCAACTAATAACACACCTAAATTAATTTGAAATAGGTATTCGCAAAAGGAATTTTATTCTTTTTGGTTCTCCTGCAACACTGCCGTCCTGTTTTAATTTCCTGTCCGAACGAGGTTGTTTTATTTGAAGAGACTGATTTCAATTTCAATATTCTATTTTCACATCTCTAAAGTATGAAAGTTCGACGACGGAAACATGTATGTTTTTCGAACCAATAGCTCAAAGTGGAAATTCGGCCGAACCTTAGAGTTATACCGTATTAAAACGCAGACTGACTTTGTTACTAGGTAAACCATTATCCGACCAAATCAAGTTGACATCTAGTAATATGCCACTGTCTCATCTGAAATGTGAACTTGATTTGGTCGGATAATGGTTTAAATCTAATAACAAAATTAGTCAGCGTTTAATAAGACGTATAAGGTCTAATATATAATTTTGATTTAAGGATGAAAGAAAACTTTACCCAAAAAACAAACTACATTAAAATGTAAAAAAGAATCTGAAAGTGATGATGACTTTATCGATGTCGTGGAAAATCTCATTATATTAATTCAGGCTGACGGACAAATGCTTAAAAGATCTTTAATTTTACATTTAAATTATCGATTTAAAGCCGCTTACACACGAAACAATTTTTAATACAGTCTGCAGTAACAATCTGGTGCTGTGCTGCAGATTTTGATGTGTGTAGACGTGTTGTGGGCGTGTCCCAGCAAATTGCGTGTCGGCTGTATTCGACCGCTGCTGTACAGCAAGTTGTACCCGCGTCGCAACGTGTGTAGCGCGGTTGGTATGTTGGATGCAATTTGACTCAGTCACGCGCACACCGTTGAAACGGCAACACGTTATGTTACAGTTCTTTAAGTACCTAGTGTTTGGTTAGAACTTTCATTGCGTACCTAAGTCACCTACGTGACTTAAAATTAAATATGAACAGCATGGGAAAAGTGTGTAGCTGAATATTTTAGAACTTTATACAGCCAAACATACTCTTTAATAAGTTATTAAAATCTTCTGGTTTTAAATAGAACATAATATTAATATGTGATTTTTTTATAGCCCTCTTTCGTCCAATATCTTCTTTTATTTTTCATATAGACATTGTAGCTAAATTTAAGGAAATCGTGAGCCCCGCTTTTTGGAATTTCGAAAGCTAGGAGCCATTATTACAGGCGTGCGCACACTGTGACGATAGGACGCGCACTGAAGTTGTGATTGAAATTGTGGTCGCAATTGTTATGTGTGTAGCGCACAGTCGACCGCGACTCCAACATGTCGCAGCTGCAGGTTGCATGGCAAGTTGTGTCGTTTATAAGCCGCATAATAATAAAAAACCGAGTTTCTACAGCTTTTTATCCTTATATTTGGTTATAATATTGCGAAGGCGATGTTGTTCAACACCTATCATGTAAATTTATATATGAAATTGCTTTAAGGTATATAATATTTTAAACGTTAGGTTGTTTTAAGTGTTTTTTATAATCGCGCAAAAGCGGCAACTAATTGAGATCTGGAATGCAGATGTTTTGACATAGAATAATTTAATAACAGGAAAAATGTTATGTTCTCGTGAGATTGTCAAAAACGAATAGCCAGTTGGGAGACGGGCAACGCTGCGGACTCATTATCTTTGCCGCGGGTAACATCATCATTATCATCATCAGGTCTTTTTGTTTCCACTGCAGGAGCACGACCCTCTCTGTATTACCAGAGCCATACTTGGTCAGAGCAGCCAGAGGACTTGGCCTACACTTTCCTCGCTGGGCAGACGGTTTGAGAGGTCTCATTGATGTTTATAAGCTATTAGCTTGTATTTTCTAAGTCGCCTTGTTCGACATCCGTGGGAGGACTTGGAGTAGCCCTATTCTACTCTGCCGGCTAGTCAAAATAGTCTAAACTTACGAATTTGAACGTAGAAATGAATGGAAAGCCAACTCAACCAAGAAACTGATTCAAACTTAAAAAAGGCTTTCTATTTGTCTTCATTCAAAACTTTTATCTAACAATATGCTTATTTTTACAAAATTTAAATAATGTTAATCTATACTATTTGGGGCGATGGAGGAAGATATAGTAATATAAGGCATAAACCAAGAAACTGATTCAAACTTTAAAAAGGCTCCAAGAACCTTCGTTTCGAAATCGTACCGTCCGCATATAAAGCTAAAGGGTAACGTACCTAACATGCGAATGCAGTGACTTTAGTAGTAAGTGCAGTTGGGCTCCATTTTGTCCCCAGTCGCTGAGACGCTGAACTTTTGATGGCTTCTGTACTGTTTGTACAGGTATTTTTATCTAGGAATTTACTTTAGGTAAATACGAAATTATCTTTGAATTAGGTCTTCACTAAATACTTTTATCTAACAATATACTTATTTTTATAAAATTGAAATAATGTGAATCTATACTTATACAACATTTAAAAAAATACTATTTGTAATAGAGTGAGACTTATACCAAGAAACTATTTCAAACTTTAAAAAGGCTCCAAGAACCTTCGTTTCGAAATCGTACCGTCCGCATATAAAGCTAAAGGGTAACGTAACGAGCGAATCGAGCGACTTTAGTAGTGAGTGTAGTTGGGCTCCATTTTGTCCCCAGTCGCTGAGACGCTGAACTTTTGATGGCTTGTGTACTGTTTATACAGACATTTTTATCTAGGAATATACTTTAGGTAAATACTTTTTTTCGAAATATGAAAATTATCACGCTAAGAGGTGTCGCCTGAACAAAAGAGATAGTGAGATATCCCCCTACGCTCCCACTCTTATATTTGAAATGATTATTACTACTTGATTCATCGACGAATTTTGCAGATTTAAAAAAAAATATTTGTTTTCTGTGTTATTTTTTGTTTTATATACAATATTAACCAAAAACATGTCAGTAAAATAGCCTATTACACAAATAAAGTTTTAGTAGTAACTAATGCTGTTATTTTACTTTGGAATATATCTTTATCTTCTTATCCAAGTCTTCCCGTGGATGTCGTAGAAGGCGACTTAGGAAATACAAGCTAAACAAAGCCTATAAACATATAAGACCTCTCCAACTCGTCTGGTCAGCGTGGCCTAAAATAGCTTTGAAGGCCTTTTTAGACACTGATACAAATAAAATTTTTAATTATCACCATATTTAGTTTTAAACAATTTATTTCAAATGAGGGTGCCACCTATGCTACCACTTCGTCTCAAACCAAGCTTATAAACATTATGAGACCTCTCCAACCCGTCTGGCCAGTGTGGAGAGTGTAGGCCAAGTCCCTCTGTCTGCTCTGACCAAATATGGCTCTTGTAATACACTAAGGGTCGTGCTCCTGCAGTAGAGATTAAAAAGACCTGATGATGTCTGATCTTTATATAATGTTTATGTTTTTTCCTACCTATCTCGTTCCACGGCTGGGCAAAAGTGTCCCCCATTTCCTTCCAAGTCTTTCTACCGTGTTCTTGTTTTAAGTCCTTATTTTAAATTAATAGAAATACATATTATTTAAATTATACAAGTATTGGACTTACTTATATTTTTACTTCTGTTCTTTTCATCTTCTTTAATTTTCTTTATTTATATTATTGTTTTTTTTAATTATTTCTATTAAGTTTTATGATATGTCTTTTATATGTCTTGCTGCAATATATAAGATCTAACAAAATATACTGAAACTATTTTAAGGGTGAATTCAGTCCGTGACAGTGAACAACTTTTCCCAAGGAACATATAGCAAAATATAAAAAGTGATTTTTTCTCTTCTATACAAGTGGACTGATCCGCTGATTCGATATATTTTTCATATTTCGACATAATAATATGTTTCTTGGGGAAAGTTGTTCACTATCACGGTCCGAATTTACTTTTAAAATAGTTTTAGTTTATTTTGTTAGACTTTATATAGTATTGAAATTATAAATTGATAACTTCATATATATCTAAGTTTTTGTTGCCAAGAACCACCCAGTTGAACTTTCCCAATAGTTTCCATCTTCCGAGTCCTCAAAATCGGCGTCATTCCGAACAAAGCAATCTGAAACAATGCCTGGAACCGGAATTGAACGATCAATCGAAACTTTGTTTATACGATTCGATGTAAAATGCATTTTAATCAAAACTTCAAGCAAAATGTTAGCGATCTTTTTAAAAATAAATTTGAGGAAGCTGGAATTAAATAACCCGCCAAGTGCAAGTTGGACTCACGTACTGAGGGTTCCGTACTATCCATATCCATAATAATCTCGTTTGTTGTATAGGGACACGTTCGTTTTACGATTAAATATTTATTTTATTCTGCTTTTATTTATGTATACAGAGAATTCGTAAAATAAAAGTTGCAAGGCAATACTTATCTCAAAAGAGATCTCTTCCAGTAGGCCTGTGAGAGGAGATGTTTATGTAAGAGAGGTATACAGCTGGCATTCTGCTTTTAATATTTGTTGTTATATTTAATGGCAACAGAAATACATCATCTGTCTAGCTATAACGGTTCATTAGATGCGACCAGTCAAATGACAAACAGACGGACACCAGAGTCTTAGTAATAGGGTCCCGTTTTTACGGAACCCTATAAACCAATTTTAATTTAGATTTTAACAAATTTTGTTAAAATATTGCCTATATATATATATAAATATATAGATCAATACTTTCTGCTAAATAGTAGGATTGGAACACAGTTGAAGTATTGACATACTAGCTGTACCCGCGGGCTTTGCTCCCTAGTGGGAATCCTGGGATAAAGAGTACCCTATGTCCTTCCCCGAGCCTCAAACTATATCCATACCAAATTTCATTCAAATCGGTTCAGTAGTTTAAGCGTAAAGAGGTAACAAACAAACAAATATACAAACTCTCTTTCGCATCTATAATATTAGTAGGAGGTAGGATTACAACATTATTCAGTACGAATTAGTAGAATTCCTACAATCTATCGGTCTTTTCTACCTAAAGTTATTGCTCTATTCCAAGTGTAAACTTGCAAATTACACCTAAATTTAGTGTTTATGTGAAAGTTAGGGCGAAAGCATTTAAGGAAGTGCTTCACGTCACGACTTCCTAAAGAAATGGGACGGTGAGGAGACTTGAATGCGAAAGGTTCCTTTTTATGACGGGCTGACTTACTATCTCTTGTAGATTGACGATAAACAAGACCGGTTAGAAAAAAGTAGGTAAATTAAAGTTTGATAAGAAGACCAATAAGCAACTACGACTATAAACATGTATTTGATTTTAAGAAACGCACTTATATAAAGTCTAACAAAATATACTGAAACTGTTTTAAGAGCGAATTCAGTCCATGATACCGATTTTTTTTCTATTGAAGTAATTTTTGGCCTCCCATACAAGTTGACTAATCAGCTGATGCGATTTTTTATGGAAAGCCAAAAATAATTGTTCATATTTCGCTACGTTTCTTGGAAAAGTTGTTCAGTATCACCAACTGAATTCACACTTAAAATAGTTTCAGTATATTTTGTTAGACCTTATATAAGTTGGTGGTTTAGTTTAATAAAACCCAACGTAAACTTTTTCTAGCGAAAAAGTCTCATCGAAAATTCTCTCAGCCATATATCCTGATATTGCAAACTTCGGGGAACATTTTAGTGAGCCGTATAGTAATTCCCATAGCGATTTAATAACGCCCAAACACCATTAAATGAACGCCCAATATAGAGCCCTGGGGCGAGGATTCCGCAAAATCGGCCAAGCGTAAGCTGATATAAAACGATACTTACGTGAAAAATAAAATTTCTCTCACCAAAAGTATAATAGAAAAGAACCACGTGAAGGAAAACCTTCGGCAAAAGTTATTTTTATTTTTAAGCATAATGTTGTGTCCTATTGTTGGGCAAAGGCCTTCGTTCTTGCTTCCACGATTCACGAAGAAAGTTGTGTTTGAAATAAAAAATCTAAAGAGTATAATGATTCTTATCTCTTCCTACGCGTAACATATGCATTACATACACATTTAGTTATTTTAACGTTCAATAATGCATATAAGTTACTTTAAAAAAATGTTTTTGTGGTCTAATATACGTATTGGAGCATTCCTTTTTCCTGTGGAAAGAAACGGTAAACAAAACACCACCGTAGGGTTGACATCTTCTTCTTATCGTGTGTGTTAGTGACTAACGCTAGTGTCAAAGTTTTTGAACCAAATGTAAAGGCCTCTGACATGGTTTTAGATAACGACCAATGTCAAAGACAGTGACCGGGACCGACGGCTTAACGTGCCCTCCGAAGCACGGATCATCTTACTTATCAGACAATCAGGTGATCAGCCTACAATAACCTTACCAAACTAGGACAACAACACAAAGTCGCTCACGCCGGGAATCGAACCCGCGACCTCCGGGTATGAGCCGAACGCTGTAAGCACTACACCACGGAGGCAGTTACGGTTGACGTTAGGAATGCAAATCGTAAATTCATTGTCAAACTCTAATGGTACTACCGGTTTTCCTTTTACACTTTGCATTGTTTTTAGTAATTTTTAAAAATATTCTTTAAAATATTCAGAAATGACAGTCTATCGCATATTTTGCCCACCCTTGCTAACGCTACCTTTAGCCACGCACACAAAAGGCATATGCATATTATGCATACACTATACAACTACAACCAAAACTGTTGTAACCAAATGTATCATATTATGCTCATACTTGTAACCTTGAATATTTTTTTGGTTATTTCAACTATTTTTTTTAAATTTAGCGCTCTTATTTTTACTCAGCTACAGTCGGCGACGGTCGCCGACCTGTGTCGCGAGCGTGTCGCTGGTCTGTAATCCTTCTAGTTATAAATATTATAGAAAGGATATTTTCCTAAATAGAATTTCTCTACTAACAGACTATGTAATCTCGCAGCAAGGCTTCAGAATATCACCAAAATTTCCTCCTATCTGACAAGATGGCCGCATGACGCGGGTACAACATGTAATCTCATACTATTGCCCAATATTCACGGTGATATTGATGTTTACAGCACAGTTTGGTTACAATATTTGGTAATCTAAAAAAAATGTCAAATAATTAAAGGATGTGGCTGATATGGTGATGAAGAATGCATGCATAATATCAACAGTGGTAAATTGACATCAAATATTGAGACTAAGAACTTTTATTACTTTGAAAAAACCTTTAAACAACAAAAATTATCAAAATTAATTTCTATTTTTAATCGTTCTTGGTTTTAAACTAAACTTAAATTAACTTCTTAATTAAAGTCTGTTCTTACAAAGAAAAATTCAAACACATTTTGAGATAGTGTAGGTCTGCACCTATACCTATATCTAAAAATAGACCCTTAAATATGCTTACCACCTCTCGATTTTTGAAATAAATAAATATATTCTTACACAGCGACAGTTGGCGACGATCGCCGACTTGTGTCGCGAGCGTGTCGCTGGTCTGTAACCCTTCTAGTTATAAATATTATAGAAAGGATATTTTCCTAAATAGAATTTCTCTACTAACAGACAATGTAATCCCGCAGCTAGGCTTCAGAATATCACCAAAATTTCCTCCTATCTGACAAGATGGCCGCATGACGCGGGTACAACATGTAATCTCATACTATTGCCCAATATTCACGGTGATATTGATGTTTACGTCAATTTTCCTGTTACCAAGCACAGTTTGGTTACAATATATGGTAGTCTAAAAAAAATTACAAATAATTAAAGGATGTGGCTGATATGGTGATGAAGAATGCATGCATAATATCAACAGTGGTAAATTGACATCAAATATTGAGACTAAGAACTTTTATTACTTTGAAAAAACTTTTAAACAACAAAAATTATCAAAATTAATTTCTATTTTTAATCGTTCTTGGTTTTAAACTAAACTTAAATTAACTTCTTAATTAAAGTCTGTTCTTACAAAAATTCAAACACATTTTAAGATAGTGTAGGTCTGCACCTATACCTATATCTAAAAATAGACCCTTAAATATGCTTACCACCTCTCGATTTTTTAAATAAATAAATATTATTATTACATTGTCCAAACCACAGATTAAAAACTATTTTGATACTAGTATATGCCTAAGTGCGCAAGAAGTAATGTACAGATCCTGTAGCTTATGAAATAAAAACAAAAAGTAGCTTAATCATTTTAGTTTTATTTTTGAAAACTCACAAAATAGCAGTAAAATTATGTTTTCGATCACCTCTAGACTTTTTAAATTCTCTTTTATTTTTAATTAAAGTAAAGTATAGTCGCAGTCTAATGAACAATTTAAATAAATATTGCTTCGGAAAGCAGACACAGGGTGATGTAAAATCTAAATCTTTTATTTGATTAAAAATATAACTGCCAATTTTACTCCTAATGATATCCTTTTTAAAAATATTTTGAAATGTTTGCTCTAATAGCTGCATATTAGAAATAAAATTATCTGGTGGGGTCTCTACTATATATTTGCCACTCACATATACTTTACGATCACGATTTATTTCATGTATGTACAATTTAAAGGTTTCACAATCTCCATGCCGTTCCACACATCTTTGGAAAACAGCTGCGCAAATGTACAAAAATGCATTTTCATCAGGCAAATTAAATTGTACATAATCATTACGAGAGATGTCACGTAAATTGTCATGCGTATTAATGCTACTAATTACTGGCAGATTACTTTCACTACAATAATTATCAAAATCCTTCAAACGCCCGAGAAACTGTGTCAAATTGTCATTACGATGATTTCCTTTTGGAGCTTCTGTAATATTAGCTAAACAAATTTTGCGAAAAGCAGATATAAATTGCCTGCTACTCGGGTTTCCAATATCATTGTTTTTGGTTCTGATTTGTCGAAATAACTCATTCATTATATCCAAATTAAGATTTCTCGTAAGTAAATGCTTATGCCCTTCCTTATAAATATCTTCATACAATTGTAAAATTGAATTGATTGTAATTTGAAAACCTTCAATAAATGGTATTGTTTGAGTAACATAATTATCTTCAAGCGGATCAACTACTTTAAGAGTTTGAAAAAGGACTATCATTTTACCGAGATAATCTTTTTGAAATTGACGTCCTCGGAATGCAGTTTTTACGGTGGAAGAATTTAGGATGTCAAACAAGTTATTTATCATTTTTATAAATTTTGCAGTATGTAGTGCTGATTTATCGATTTTTCCAGCGTAGATATAGGTCAATAATCCGGACACCACGCTTCTACTGAATAACTGCGCCGCATACTGAATATTACATTTTTCAAACTTTGTAGGATTAATATGACTTCTTGTTAACTTATTTACCTTTTTGATAGGTTTCTTTTCATCGTATTCAAAGTATTCGGAAATGTACTCAAATTTTGCGACAAGATTATTGTGAAACTGGAAATCGTATTTCATTAGATTATTTCGAAGAGACTTTAATAAATGAGGCGCGTCAAAAATATAATAAATTTTATGTTTGTTAACAGTAAAATAGGGTTTGTTAATTGACACTCCTCTTTTCTTAGCCTTATTTAAAAAATCTGATCCCAGGTCTGGTATGATTGTTCGTATATTCAATCCAATAGCTAAAAGCTTAACTATTATTGTATCAATCCATTCAAATACGCATTCATTACATTTGCATTCAGATAACAAGGCAAAGCCTATTGGTTGAGACCATTTCTCAAAAATACCTCGAACCATTAGTACTAAAGCATGTTTCGCTGGTTTTGGGGCTTGTATGCCATCTACTTCGTGAAACCCAATTATTTGATCTTTCTTAATATCATAAAACAAATCAGCCTTTAAACTCATTAAGTCAACTAATAAGCTGCATTGTTTTTCGTTAGTAGACATATTATTTACCTTCAGTTTAAGTACTGCCATTAAATCATCATATACTTTTGTAGATATAGGTAGACATAATTTTTTTAAAGAGGATTGACATGGCAAATTAACAACCTTTTGGAACAATTGGTAAGCCACTGGATTGATGTAATAAAGATTTAAGCAAAATATTTTGTATTCTAAAGACTTTTTGTTTATATTTACGAATGAAGTCACGTTCACTTGAGACTTTACTACTTCAGAAAATTCTTTAGTCAAAAAATTATCACACATTTTGTAAAACGTTTCTACTTCTTTCTCTTTATTCTTACTGAGGTCCCTTGAATAAACACCCAACTGTTGTGAGCAGAGTGAAATCAATTCCATCTTCAGCTTCCTTCTACGAGGGTCACTTTCAGCATCCGGGTCGAACATTTGAGTAGTATGGGTAGTAACTACTCTGGAAGTACTAGCAGGAGTTTCATCATTGTCTTTTCCAGATTGATGTAGAGTATTCACAGATATTAAATCATCACTTTGCGTTTCTTTATCTGCTTTAGTAGCAAAAGGTAACTTTAGAGATGGCAAAGCACTCTTTTTTAATATCTTTTTTTGTGATTTTCGAATAATATCACTAGAATTAAAATGTTTTTCACAAACGCGATGTGCTGAACCTGAGTATGTTAGATCAAGACGTTGGCATAACTCCATCCATTTTCTGCGCCTGAAAAAAATATTGAAACTGATTTATTTTTGCAAGGGAAATACTCAATCCCTGTACTAAAATGACAAATACATGTAAACCTTCCCAAAAAAATGTTCAAAATGTTAGTGAAAACGGCGCCCATCACATCAGTAGATCTAAGCAAATAGAGCCCAGGGCTGCAAGACTCAAAGGCCACTTTTAGCTTGATTAGGCAAGAAGGTATATGATGAATTACAAAATAGTGATGGGTTGCTAGCCGCATCGCCTATTAACATGATTCGAATTTTTGCCCATTCCCTCGATCGGCTCTTACGATCTGCCCGGGAAGATAAGCAGCTGGTACATTCTAAGTTTTCTCTTTTCTCCCAGACTAGCATAGAAGAAATAAAAATACTTAGGTAATTAAAAAAAAATGATCAAAGTGAAAAAAACTAGAAAGTTGACCTAGTAATTTAGTAAGTAATAAGTAATTTAAGGGAAACTGTACGTTAATCTTCTGTACTAATTTTTGTTTTCCATAATTAAAACAAAACAAACTTCTAAAATATAATTCTCTAATGTAATTATCTATGATAGTTTTCCAAATTTTGTTTACTTTTTTGTACTTTAGGCAGCCCGAAAAATCTGAAACCAGTGTTGGCCACTTACACACACGAAAACCAAACAATAAAATAAATAAAATATTTATACACTTACATGTAAACAAACACATTAAGAATGTATTGTACAGTTTGAAAAAAAATCATTAAATAAAACTAACAAATAGTTAAGGGTCCTTTCACACGACGTATTTGTTACGCACGTTTGTATCGATACAAATGCAAGTCGAACACACGGTTTATACACGATCTTTTCGTTTAGATACCTAGAAGTGCATTGCAAGCCAAAATTCTTATTACTCTAGCTAGACATACGATTCGTGTTACTGAGTTTACCACTCCTGAGTGGTCGCCGCGCGCATAGTAATAATGTAGGTATATTTTCGACACCTAAAAGAGTTGTAATGCCTGTATTACAACTCTTTTAGGCCTTGCCTCGCTTGCTCTGCCTTGAGTAGAAGTCAAAATTTAAAACATAAACTTAAATGAAAGTTATAATAATCCTTTAGTTTAAAGGATTCTCAAGCTGGTCTGGACAAAAGAAGAACCTTAGATTGTACCAGCTGCTTTGTGTGTATAATTTATTTGTAAAAAAAAAGCTACAGATACCAGCGCTTCGCAACGACCCCTGCTGAGAAGAAACGCCGAAAGAAACTAATTTTCGAAGTGTCGGTAGCCTACTCTACTCAACTTATTAGTAATCTGTGCCTTAAGGGCGACAAACGTTAAGCGCAAGACACGTAAAAAACCAACTAAGGGTTCCGCACCATTATCTACTTATAAAAAAACGTGTTTGTTGTACGTGAGCCCCTTTAAATATTTATTTTATTTTGTTTTTAGTACTTGTTGTTATAATGGCAACAGAAATACATCATTTGTGAAAATTTCAACTGTCTAGCTATCGCGGTTCTTGAGATACAGCCTGGTGACAGACAGACGGACAGACGGACAGACAGCGAAGTCTTAGTAATAGGATCTGGTTTTTACCCTTTGGGTACGGAACCCTAAAAAGACGTAAGACGCGGACGGGGTGCAGACATATTATGTCTCCCCCGCGTCTATTTCATACAAAATGTATGGAAACGTCTAGTCGCAAAACACACAGAAAGCACGGGACCTGAAGTGCTATTTTTGAAACGCGGAGTCGCCTAAACGAATGGTTTTTCCATACAAAAAATCGTTCGTTTAGTGACTCCGCGTTTGAAAAATAGCACTATTTTTGAAACGCGGAGTCGCCTAAACGAATGGTTTTTCCATACAAAAAATCGTTCGTTTAGTGACTCCGCGTTTGAAAAATAGCACCACTGTCTTTACTGTGTCACGGTAAAGACAGTATTGTATCTTCATACAAATGGTCGAAACGCAAGTTATACCTACGCGCCTCAAAGGTCGGTATACACTTGTTCCGTGACTCGGTATACAAACAGTCGGGAATGCGCCGCAGTGGCGAACGGTGTTTTGTTGTAAGCCGCGTGCTATTTGTGAACACTTATTAAGAAGGTATATTATTATTTTTCTTGTGGGATAATAATATGGCAAAACACAGACAATATTGTGCTGTTTTTGGTTGTTTGAACTCGTCAGTAAAGTAGTTTTTATATAGGTACCTACTAGGTAGTACGTTGTTTATTAATTGTTTAATAGGTAAGTATTTCACTTTTTCCACTAAGTAAATTACCTGGATTAAAAAAAATGTAATAAGGTTGAATTGAAGACAAACTTAACCCACGACCACGAGTGAGATATTGTACCTACGCTCGCGATAAAAAAAAACTAGTAGGTAAGTAGGTAGTGGTTTCTTAGGCTACATATCTACTTACTAATGTGGGTACTTAGCTCCTTACATATACCTATTATTGAAATATGCAGTTTATGTTTAATAAATATGCTAATAATCAAAAACATAACACGCTTCCTTTTTCATTCACCTTACAATCACAAAACTAGTCACTCAAGTAGGTAGATGAAATTAAAATACGGGCAGCCCTAGCGCACGCTTGGCGTAGGTATGTTTTTCAAGGACAGTGCAGAGTTGTTCTACTGTATGATATCTTTACCGTGATTGTGTGTTCTGCGACGCGTACATCTAGCTTGTGTGACGACGGCTACGTCATGCATCAGACTACCTACGGCTCCATGCGAGCGGGACCGCGATACTTTTACATATGCAAGAAAAGGACAGTGATATCGTGACCTCGGATTATGTACAACACGCTTACGTACCTTTCAATGTCGCCGGGCACGTGGAAGAACGACAACTCTGGATGCGTATTGCTGCTGTTTAAGCAACCATTGACGGTGCAATATATTCGTTTTCGCAGGGAACTGTTGTTTATTATTTTCGCGGTAGAAGCCATTTTAACGCGATACAGTGACAAGCAGTCCCGATGAAGGGCGCAGGCCGACTGAGGGGGGCCGCATGCCTAGCAATGCTAGCATGCGGAAGCAAGACGCACTTCGACACACTGTACGATACATGCGAGTGCGGGACAGAGAAAGCTATATCATTGGACATTGCATTGTTTGATAAGACAAGTTTTTAATGGTGTTGCAAAACAATTGCTAGATTTACAATCTATAGTTTTAAATCAAAAATGCCAACCTCTAGAAAGGCATATCGATAGTATCGATAGTACCTATCGATGTTAGTGCAATATTATCGTAACCAACAATACTATCGATAGTATCGATCCTAACGACGAATAAACTATCGATAGTATCGAATAGTATTGCATTTTATAGTTTACGTGTTATAAAAAGCAATGTTAGTCGTCAAGATCCAATACTATCGGTACTAGACGGTCGATAGACTACTAGATACTATAGGTTTTGCCTAAAAAACCGATAGTCTATCGATAATGGACTATCGAGCGGCAATACTAGTTTTCAACACTTTCCGGGACATAGCCGCGGCTAATATGAATAGACGAAACTCATTTATTATTTTTAACTGATTTAAAAAAAGGAGAAGGTAATTATTGAATCTGTTGAGATAAACAAAGTGTGATGAAAGTCGAAAGAAATTTGCTGCCAGTGCCATTTGAAATAAAGTATTTAAAATAAAACGGAGATATCATTTAAATTCTTGTCTTCAGTATGCCCTAGAACCCTTTGAACTATTTTATGACCTACTGTTTACAGTTTAAGGTGAGAACGTGTAGCTTTTCTTCGCACATTAGTACCCAAGTGGCCTTTTTTCGTCTATTAATTTTTCAGCTTTAGTCCATTCCCTCGATCAGCTTTTACGAACTGCGCAGAAGGAGAGCCGCTAATACATTTTACTTTTTCTTTATTCCCAGGCTAGTATGTAATAATTATATCGAATATTTTGTCCCAGATTTTCTACCACTGCATGTTTCCGAGGAAGGCAAAACTAGTTAGTATTCTATAAGAGAATTTAAGAGTAACAACATCGTAGATAGATATTGTCGATAAGTATTGTCTATAGGAAACCATACCTAAATTTTGCAGGGAAAAGTTTTATTTAAATTTGATAAAAAATCTACATAAGTAGGTATCTACTTATATAAAAAAAGAAACAAAAATTTCTATCTGACACTTTGTTCTTTGAAACGAGTATTTTCTGATTTTTTCCGACGTGATAGCTCTCTAGTTTGGATCCTCGCTTTGGAGCATAAACAAAATGGATGAATCAGTTTAACGAATCCCAAATGAAGAATCACATTAAAATAATACCTACTACCATTACGAAGAATTACCATCTAATCAAAGAAATAAAACCAAATCATTTGTCTTTTGACATTTACTACATTAACACATAGATTTAAAAAAAACCTGAATCAAAAGGACGTAATATGATTAAAAAGCACCAACGTTAATTTAAAAAACTCAAATTTCGAAGTGTATTATGCACTTTTCTATCAAGTGGCTCCGACAAAACAACTGATTTTACAAGTACAGTACTGATCTTATTAGTCATCATCAGTGTCCAAATACCTACTAATCTTGAACAATTAAATATTCGCCAAATCAAGAAGATGTACTTACTTAAATTAGCGACACTAACAGGGTAGACAGAGATCAGGGTCGTAAGACCCAAGCTAGCTAATTCCATCTTCACTACCTTCACTAATGGTAAAATTTGCTTTTGGGTCTTAACCCTTAGCCAGGCCTGGCGATTATTTCATCTTTATATACAGATAATGGTAGATTGGATGATAATAAAGAAACTAATTTCTTAATTTTTTTTTATTCCTATGTTTTCCTAAAAAAAAACCCTCTGGTCTGGATATGACCACTGCCCATTTAAATATACATGATGTGGATTATATCTGACCACTGCCCAGTTAGGTCACAACATGTAAGTATGGAAAAAATAAAGGTGAATCCACATATAAGCCTAATATTAATGAAAAGAGGAAAGATTTGTGTGTTTCTTTGTATACAACCTTATTTAAACATCAATGTAACCCCGAGGTATCAAAATTTTGGATATAAACGGCATTGCCGTATCCTTACTAATATTATAAATGCCAAAGTGTGTATGTATGTAATTTTGTATGTATGTATGTATGATCCATTTTCACACTAAAACGGCTGTACCAATTTTCATGAAATTTAACGTAGAGTTATATTGGACCATGGAGAAGGACATAGGCTGGGTATCGGTTATTCTTCGATCCAAGAACCTATCTATCTACCATACAAAATATTTGATGTGTAAATATGGTTTTGCCTTTACATTTATGGATAAACGCTTGTAGGAAAGTGGTTACATGATAACCACAAAAAGTTTTTCCAGACAGGCAGAAGTCACATCTTGAACACAAACTTTCGGCGTAAATATTTCAAAGAAAAACAAATATCATGAAAAAACCGAAACATATAACATATAATTTAATCTATCTGCTATCATAAAAACACAAATAGTATCACTTACCGGGATTTTTCCCGCCATAATCCAAAAATAAGCGGCCAAGTGCGAGTCGGACTCGCCCATGAAGGGTTCCGTAGTAGCAAATAACATAATATAAAAGTCTTTTAGTATGTTTTTTTTAATTTTTATATTTGAGTTGATTGAATGAAAGGTAAATTGTCGTTTATGATGATGACGTATTAAAAAAAATCTACTGACTAGATCTCGTTCAAACCAATTTTCGCTGGTAGTTTTCATGGTAATGAACATCATATATTTTTTTTAGTTTTATCATTCTCTTATTTTAGAAGTTACGGGGGGGGGAACACACTTTTTTCCACTTTGGAAGTGTCTCTCGCGCAAAGTATTCGGTTTAGAAAAAAATGCTATTAGAAACCTCAATATCATTTTTGAAGACCTATCCATAGATACCCCACACGTATGGGTTTGATGAAAAATAAATTTTTGAGTTTTAGTTCTAAGTATGGGGAACCCCCAAAATTTACTGTTTTTTTTCTATTTTTGTGTCAAAACCTTATTGCGGTTCACACAATACATCTACTTACCAAGTTTCAACAGTATAGGTCTTATAGTTTCGGAAAAAAGTGGCTGTGACATACGGACGGACAGACAGACAGACAGACATGACGAATCTATAAGGGTTCCGTTTTTGCCATTTGGCTACGGAACCCTAAAAACACTTCCACTTTGCTCCAAATTTTGCCGGTTGACCATTATTTTCACTTTGACAAGCGAAATGTCAAGTTTTTTCTTCTAGAGGCGTTTTTTTTTTTCGTTCAGAAATCAACTGTATCATAGACAATAGACGGATGACATTTTGCGGTTTCTAGCTAGCATCTGCTCGTCAGAAAAAAAATATTTCTGAGGTGGTTCGCTATGTGTACCCTGCCTGGCTAAGGGTTTAAGGTGGACTAGGCCTATTACGGATAAAGATGTAATAGTGTATCTACACTCGTCTGTATTAGTGTTGCAAGTAATAGTATAAAATATCGATAGTCTATTAATACTATCATGGCCTTGAAAAACAGTAATATTATCGATAGGACTATCGGTTGTATCGATTGCCAATAGTTTCCAATACTATTGATGATAGGTAAATATATCGATACTATTGAGGTCAACTATCGATAATAATCGAAAAAAAAAAAGTGTTTGTCCCATATTGAATGTAGTTTGTTTTGTCTCTATTCTGTTCTTAGCTCCGTAATACTCACCAATACAGAATCTTATACGGGGATTACGGTACTTGGCGTATCGCCAGCTCGCTTTATACAATGTTGTCGATAAATTACAGTCTCAGTTCTGAACTGCAGGAAAAATGCAATAAGCTTGAATTTATCGGGCGTTGACAACGATTTAAAATAAAAAAAGTTATTATTATTTTTATTATATGATAGTATTATCATATAAAATGTAAAGTCTTTACATTTTATATGATAGTATATAACTTTTTTACGATATCTTTATTACGATATCCTTACAGTAAAGATATCGTAATATAGATGGTAAACGGAACAATTTGTGCGGGAAGAGTACCAGTACATTCTAGGTTTTTTCTCCCAGACTACCATGAAAGATAAAGATTTAAAAATATATATCAAACACATAACATCTTCGTTAGATTGTATAAGACGCCTACAATATAAAATAAGGCAAAGACAACAATTTGCATCCTGGTTAACTACTGTACAGCTTACAGAAAAAAAAATACCGGCTAATTGCGAGTCGAAATCGCACACATAGGGTTTTGTGCCATGCTATAAAAAAACACGTTTGCTTCTTGGGAGCCCCACTTAAATATTTATTTTATTTTGTTTTAGTATTTGCGGTAAGAGAAATACTTCTGTGAAAATTTTAACTGTTTAGCTATCACGGTTCTTGAGATACAGCCTGGTGACAGACAGACAGCAGAGTCTTAGTTATAGTGTCCCGTTTTTACCTTTTGGCCACGGAATGCTAAAAACACATACATATGCTGTGCCGAATCCAATAAATAGTAGGATAATTATATGGCAGAAGAAGAAAACAAAGGTTGCAAAGATTAAGGGCTCTTATTATGTCGTCGTATAGTGCCGTGTGGTTTCCTGCAGAGTAGAATAGGGCCACTGCAAGTCCTCCCGTGAATGTCGTAGAAGGCTATATAAGAAAACAAGCTAAACAATTATATAAATATCTATGAGACCTCTCCAACCCGTCTGGCCAACGAAGAGAGTGTAGGCCAAGTCCTCTGGCTGCTCTAGCTAAGTATGACTCTGGTAGTACAGATAGAGTCGTGCTCCTGCAGTGGAGACAAAAAGACCTGATGATGACAATGATGATGAAGAACTCTTATTATCAGGTCACTAGTCAACAGTTATGCTAAAGGCAAGGTTGCGAACTATTAAATAACTTTGCTTGCTTCGTTTGATCATTTATTTAATAAAGTACGCAATAAATCTTGTCTAGCAAAGAAAATGGCGAAATTTAATCACCCAGTCATACATTATATTAGAGAATGCTTGAATGCGCCAGTTCGCTCGAACTAAGCAAAGTGGGTCACAGATTTCAGAACTGAACTATTCTAGCTTAAAGTTTAATTGTTCTGGAGTTAAAGGTAAATGTGGGAATACACGTTCAATTTACCTATGTTCAGACAGAAATCAGGTTATTATAGATTTGATCATGGAAATTGTCATACATATTATAGGTACATCTACCTTACTTAATCTTTTGCATATCAGTGCTTGTTTACTGAACTATAACTTCGACGCCAAGCCAGGCCTGTTTCACCCTATGTGTTCTCTGTTAAGGTATTGAAAATAAACCTACATTATTATTATGCGCGCGGCTACCACTCCGGAGTAGTAAATTCAGTGCGATGAATCGTATGTCTAGACTCTAGAGTATAGAGTCATAAGAATGAAATTCGCTTGCAATGCACTTCTGGGTATATAAAAGAAGAGAAAGCACTACCAGATATCCATTGACAATAATCAAGTCAAAAAAACTATAAATGTGGTGTCTATATAATTTCATTTTAGTATGCAGGGTAGGTTAAAAATTAGCTTTTATCGCCATCACCGGGTGAATACCTGAATTTTTGGGGTGAAATGCCCCATTTGAAATAAATTATTTGAAAGGAAACGGAGATTTTTGTCATAAAGTTGTTGTAATAAAGTTAAATAAATAAAATATATGCAGCTGTGGAGTAAGCTTAAACCGTCAAACAATATGCAAAATATTTTTTGAGCAAACCTTTTATTCTGAGTGAATTAACGGTAGCCAGTAGTAAAATCACTTAAAAGACGCAATTCGTGCAGAGAAGTGACGGAAGCGGAAATATTCAAAGACTTCCTTCAAGCTTTGTTATTTAAATTGTATGTCTATCCGCCGTACACATCCACTTGAGATGAAAGAGATATATTCAGGAGCACAGCGCTGTATCTTGATTCTTGACTTCAATGGTTATCTCCACTTGTGTGTGCAAAATTTGTGGGTATATTTGTGGGTAGGTATGCAAAGGTATTTCACATTTGGTTTGTTGTCTCGCTCGCACAATCAAATATTTTTAAATATTATTAAAAAATGTGTCTTATTTTGTGAAAGAAAAGTGTTATATTAACATTGAATATAATTGTATCGTAAATATTTTTAAACATTTTTAGGATTCCGTACCCAAAGGGTAAAAACGGGACCCTATTACTAAGTCGCTGTTTGTCCGTCTGTCTGTCACCAGGCTGCATCTCAAGGACCGCGATAGCTAGACACTTAAAATTTACACAAATTATGTATTTCTGTTACCGCTATAACAACAAATACAAAAAACAAAACAAAATAAATATTTAAGCCCCCCTTAACAACAAACGCGATATTTTATAGATAATGGTAAGGAACCCTCAGTGCGCGAATCCGATTCGCACTTGGCCGGTTATTTGTTAATATTGTGTAGACATTGACTACTGCAACCGGGAATGCGCTAAGATTAGAAGGATGAAAGAAAATACTACCTCTATTTCTTCTAGTACCTATCTTTGGTACAATTATGGTACTTTATTAATGTTTCGCGCACGAAAGATATATTCTGCGAATTGATCGATGGAAGCCACTAACGACGTTAAATGCATTGCCCGTATCATCGCAGTTAACCTTAATTGGAGTCGCATCTATTAGTGAAATTGCATTTTTTCGCATTTTGTACCCGCGATTAAAAGAAAGGTTTCAAATTTGACGTATCTGTGTGTCTGTGTTTCTGTGTGTGTTTGTCAATCGTAGCGCCCAAACGTGTAAGCAAATTTTGAAGTTGTATTTCTTTATTTGAAAGCTGACTTGATTGAAATGGTTCGTAAATATATTTGATGGAAATCGGTTCAGTGGTTCAATAGTTATGGGGCGCGAACGCTTAAACGTCGGGGATTTTTTTAATTTGCCTGGCAAATTAACTTGTATACTCGTTCTTACCTACCGAACTGGTAAGAGAGAGAGACAGAGCGTTTGCGGGCACATTACGCAGTTTTAGCCCCACCAATTAAAAGGTACATACTTAGAGACAAAAATGTCTGATAAGCAAATCATCATCATCAGGTTTTTTTATCTCCACTGCAGGAGCACGACCCTCTCTCTACTACCAGAGCCACACTTGGCCAGAGCAGCCACAGGATTTGGCCTACACTCTCCTCGCTGGCCAGACGGGTTGGAGAGGTTTCATGATGTTTATAAGCTTTATTTAGCTTGCATTTCCTAAGTTGCCTTCTACGACATCCATGGGAAGACTTGGAGTGGTCCTATCCTACAATTCAAAACAAAAAACTTTATTTCACCAAAAGACCATCCTATACTCTGCCGAAAACCACACGGCAATCTGATAAGCAAAATTAAAATACTATTCCTAATACTGGTAAAAGTAATTAGGCCTTCAGTGTACACTACATAGGTACATGTTCCTATTTACCGTAGAAATAGCTAAAAAGTGCAACGAAACCGAGCGACGACCGATCGAAGTGGCACGTGCTATCCGTGTTATTACTAAAACGACATCTGGCTGTCCCGGTTTCAGAGGAAATTCTAGGGATAAGCAAGGATATTTAGGAAATAGTTGGTATATTCATCTGATAAATCTACAAAAAGACTTACTTGCAAAAAGAAAAAAAGTATCGATCCCAAGGTGACTTTTTAAATAAAAACCTATGACTGGAAATGGGTTAACATTTACGAACGGAAGCTAATAGTAAAATTTGTTTGTACTAACCAAGGGGTCATAGGGGATTGTAGGCTATCACCTTTGAACGGATCAGGTCTACTGACCAGCAACCCAGTAGATATTATTATACAACTTCATCATAATTGACAACATCCATCCTACTTTAGGCCTGTGCCTGACGAAATGTATGTTACCAAGCATTATAATAGTGAATTACACTATAAAGACAACTTTTAAACCTATGACAAAATATTTAATATTAATGCGGTTAGAAAACAGCTGGTACAATACCATTTTTTTTATTCTACAAATTACACTGATTGAGCTAGCCCCAAAGTAAGTTCGAGACTTGTGTTATGGGATACTAACTCAACGATACTACATTTTATAACAAATACATATATAGATAAACATCCAAGATCCAGGACAATTTGAAAAAGGCCATTTTCCAACTTGCCCTGACTGGGAATCGAACCCAGGACCTCTGGGTGGCGGACTAGCATGGTGACCGGCGTAGTGGTCGTCAAAACATATGGTAAATAAATATACAATGTGGAAGGGACATTTTCGTTATAAATGGAACCACAGGCTACATTAGACTGCCATAGTATATTGAGTAGAAATAGCCTAAAAAGTGCAACGAAACCGAGCGACGACGAAACGACGAAATTTTACAAGGGCAAGGTTAATTAGGAAATAGTTGGTATAGTAATCTGTTATAGATGTTATTATACAACTGCATCATAATTAACAACCCTATACATACATACATACCACTGCAATAGAAATAGGCCTGCGCCTGACAAAATGTAATTATAACGATAATTGCATTATAAAGACTACTTAACGATATAAATGCGGTAAGAAAACAGTTGGTTAAATACAATTTCCTAAATAATTAATATAAATCAATTTATACGGACAAATCACAAAGCTTGAGATAGCCCAAAGTAAGTTCAAGACTTGTGATACATAAATCATTTATTGTACTAAATTAAAATAATTAATTTAACTAAACATAAAATAATTAATTTAACTTAAAATTTAATAAATTACCTAAATTAAAATAAGACTATAAACTAAAATATAGCTAACTGAAAATAAAACTTTAAATCAAAATAAAGAATAGACCCCATCGCTACGGTGGCAGGGCAGGGTACCAAAAAGACTGGCGGCATTGTCTCATTGTTTGGCCAGACTTAAATCCTCGGCCATACTGCGCACCAGCTCTTAGGTCTACTACCTCAAAAATACATATTATATAGACAAAAATCCAAGACCCAGGTCCTTCTTTAGGCTCCTTCTTTAGAAAGTCGCTTAAAAATCGCATTAAAATCGGTCCATCCGTTCGAGCACTACGATTCCAGAGACAGATTAGACCGACAAACGTATGGGGCCTGGAACCTCCTGGGCGGAGCGTCCCAGATAGGGAAATGTGTACAGAAGAAAATAAATTATAAGTTTAGATTGTTATTTATTATATAGTAGATAAGGTACACAAGATTAAAAGAAAACAGAAGTATGTCACGAGCGGCAAAAAGAATAAGAAGGAAAGTTGAAAGAAATTATAGAAGTGCCAAACCTCAAACTCATAACACCTCTCTTTTGTTCGGGGGTTAAAAAAGCAATATGAATACACGAAATACATTTGATATTTATCATTCACGTAGAGATACCTCCCAAAAAGGTAACATTAGTCAGTTCACGTTTCTAATTTGAATATCACATTTGCAGTCATAACATAAAACAACAATTGCATGAGTTACCGACCGAGAAAAAGTAAAGCCTGAGCCTGATACGCTATTTTCCAACAAGTCCAATTAGTTAAATTTTCTAAACGTCAAAACAAACAGTTTCTATGGGATTTTGTATGAAATACAGGCAGATGAGTTCATAGTTTTTTGAAATCAAATAGCGCTCTTATTATCAGTTTTTCTGCAATAATAAATTCAAATCACGTTGAAAATGGATATTTTCAAACACAAGTGACATTATTTTGCGACGTTTTATTTTGTTATCAGTACAAAATAATTTATTTTTGGCTTAGGAAAATACCTAATTTATACATTTGTAATCATAATGGATCTATTTCTGTAAAACTAATATTTATAGACGTAACAATGAATGTTCATAATTCGAGTAAACTATACTCCATTTGTTTAGGTATTTAAATAAATGTAAACAATCTTGACATGTCTTTTTATTGAAATATACACTTTATAAATCAATACCTTTACAAATTACCAAGTAATTATTTCCTTAATTTGATAATCTGCCTCAGAAGGAAGCGTAAAAGTGGCAACTTCTGGAAGAACAAAATTGAATTTTTTGCCAACGATACGATACTGTAATTATTAATCTAATGCAGGAGAAAGATCTGCACTGTATTGCCAAAGATTCTATATGATATTTAGACATAAGTCATTATGTATGTATTAATAATATGATTAGTATATTAATATTGTGTATAACGAGTATGGGATATACCCGAAATAAATCGAACCACGGGCTATATTAGATCACTATAGTATTTTTTTAATAAAATTTGCCATTCCCATACTACAGTGTGGAGCTGCCCGGGCAATGTCTATGGAAATGTCATTTCTTATGACTGTTATTTTAATTTTATTATGCTATAGTGATCTAGTATAGCCCGTGGTTTAATTTATTACGGGTATGTCCCTTATACGTTGTATATGTATTGCATATTATATTAACCCTCACTAACTCACTGACATAGTTTTTTGCCCTGTTGCGGGGTTGGTGGGGTTTAGGTTGATGTGCGGTCGTATAGAGGGTGCTCCAGTGAGTACCAGAAAAATCTGACATTTGAGGATCGGCGGAAACCTGATGTGAAAGGGGTATGGCCTGCGAAGACGGTTGGGGTTGGGGGCGTGATTTTTTTTCCAAAATGTAGGGGGTTGCAAGCAATTTGAAGACCGTCATTTGTTTTTGAATTTTTTTCAAAATCCAAGATGGCCGCCATACATGGACAATTTTCCTCCATATAAACTTACCCATTTTCTGAACTGGAAACATATTTTAGCCTGTCTCAACAGCTGCACGAAAGACCGCGGGCTGCTTGCAGCCCGCGCAGCGCCCGAAAAGCTAGTTTTATTATATGTATTTACATCTAAGTATTTAATGTGCTGTAACTACGAGGTTTTTCTCTATTTATTCTGAAGATTTACTGGTAGAGAATGCTATGAGCATTAAGTCCGTCTTTTGTACTATGTTGTTTGGTAAATAAAGTTTAAATAAATAAATATTCCTATATGAAGATCGACTTTACGTTTTTAATTATCTGCTAACGTTGCAGCGTCTCTTCTTTTTCTTATTTGAGTATCCACAGAATAGGAGAATTTCAAAAGCCGTAAAAAGCGTGAAAGTCTTTTTCGTAGCCTTTCCGTGGCGTAGGAACTGCTTTTCCTTGCTTAGGCTACACTGCTGTATTTTAAATGAGCTATTTCCTCAAGTGCTTTCCACTTGTCTGCGATAGCTTGGAACCTTTAGTTTTATTAATTCTTTGCCTTGATAGTGAATACAGAAACCATTTTTAAAGGTATTTATTTTTACCATTTTTCGCTATATATTTCTCAGGAAATTATTAAGTTCGATAGACTGAATTCACCCTTTGACATTTGGTTATGTTTTTTATAATAGATTTTGATTATATTCCTTTAAAAATGGTAAAATAAAAAATTTGGTAGGTCTATATTAGTCTACATTATAGATTTTTCCAGTGAGTAATTTTTACAGTAATATTAATTCATTAGAAATAACATACCTCTAGAATAATATAATGCAACACAAACACAAACTGAATACCCATAAAACTCGCAAACAGCTGATCAAGTTTAGTAAGGGAGTGTATAATGCAAAAACAAAATTCTTCACAAATGTTCATCTCATAAATGGTGAACTGTACCCTTTTTCTTCTTATCGAGTGTGTTAGTGACTAACACTAGTGTCAGAGTTTTTAAACCACCTTAAAAGCCTCTGAAATGGTTTTAGGTAACGACCAATGTCAAAGACAGTGACCGGGACCGACGGCTTAACGTGCCCTCCGAAGCACAGATCATCTTACTTATCAGACAATCAGGTGATCAGCCTGCAATGTCCTAACCAAACCAGGACAACAACACAAAGTCGTTGCCCCCGCCGGGAATTGAACCCGCGACCTCCGGGTATGAGCCGATCGCTCTAACCACTACACCACGGAGGCAGTACTGTACCCTAATGATCAATAACTGATATGGTAATGATCACCCCTAAAAATAGGTAACTAGCTAGCTGCGCCTAAAGTAGACTTTAATCCAGGATGTCAGCTTCAGTGTCTAGCCATTTGCGCGTGAAGAATTAACAAACATACACACACACACGAAATCTCGCCTTTATCACAGAATACATACTAGTACTTAATACAATTAGTGTGATAGTGTAGGGCGCAGGAAGAATACACACTTGCTTCCGGCTACTATACTGGGCGCATTTGGTAAAAATGTCAAGTCTTGGTTGTACTTCTTACTAATTTACGGGTTTCACTTGAATATTTCAAAGTTATTTTTGTTTTAAAGTATTTCGATGACTTCAAATTAAACAATTTTACAGAGAAATGTCCT
Source organism: Acrobasis consociella (assembly GCA_963555685.1). Classification (NCBI taxonomy): domain Eukaryota; kingdom Metazoa; phylum Arthropoda; class Insecta; order Lepidoptera; family Pyralidae; genus Acrobasis; species Acrobasis consociella. Next base: position 7,426,486 of record OY743118.1, read on the forward strand.
TAGGCTAAAGACTTAAGGGATGGTGCGCATTTTGGCAATGTCGCCAATCTCTTAGGCACCCTGCCCTGCGACCCTAGTTATCAAGGACATTTTTTTATATCAGTAACATACATACTATCACATCTTTATCCCTAATGGGGCAGACAGAGCATTTTGGGTCTTGCGGTTCTATGCAGAGCCCAGGGAGCAGAGCGCTAGATCCAAAAGCCACTTTTAGCGTCATGGTGGGCGAGAAGATGGAAAAGCAATCAATACAGTGATGGGTTGCTAGCCGCATCGCCTGTTAACATGATTTGCATTTTTGCCCATTCCCTCGATCGGCTTATACGATCTGCGTGGGAAGAGAAGCAGCTGGTACATTCTAAGTTTTTATATTTCTCCCAGTCCAGCATGGGAGCTATATCAGTAATATAATGTTATTAGGCTTTCCGTACCTATTTCTTCTCGCCCACCATGACGCTAAAAGTGGCTTTTGGGTCTTGCGGCCCTGGGCTCTGCATAGAACCGCAAGACCCAAAATGCTCTGTCTGCCCCATTAGGGATAAAGACGTGATAGTATGTATGTATGTATGTATGTACCTATTTCACACAGATTTGTATGTTTCATCTACTTACAGTAAATTATCGGATACCCAAGCATGCTGAAAACAAGAAAATTCAACAGCGTTAAAAAGAAAAAATGTGAAAAATCATGATAGAAGAAAGTAAACTGCAAAGTTGCAAATTGAAAAACTATGACAGAATGTAAAATCTCAGCAGTATTCCTGGTCGGTTATGATTAATGTCTTTACCAATAGAGGCCGCCAGTGGACCGACGCTGTGATGTATTGCTGACTATATCTTGATTCAGCTCTTTGAAACTTTTGTAAGGCCAGGCATTGCTTCTTTAAGATGAATAGGTCAGTGTTCGCATATTTTGTGTAAGTTTTTATTTTTTTTATACAAAGTAGAGGGGCAATACCCTAATAAATCGAACCAAGGGCTATATAAGATCACTATAATGTAATAAAATTAAAATAACAGTAAGAAAAAAACGATACAAAATTGACATTGCCATACAAATTGCGCGGGAGGCTGCACACTTGTATGGAACTGCCGTTTGATTTTGTTTTTTGACTGTTAATCTTCTAATTCTAATTGCCTCATTCTTTAGTGATTTAGTAATAACCCGTGTTTTGATATATTACGAGTATGTCCTTTCCAGGTTGTATAGTTCGTCGTTTTTTTTAAATATTATTTCATACAGAATTATTATAGACTGAGTGACAAAGGAGATGGCTAAACGACTGCCCTAAGAATGTATAAAGATTTTGTAGTATCCTGTAAAACCGAAATATTCATTAATGAATTCTTATGTTTTCATTTTTACTCTAGAACTTCGGTAAAATAATACGCAATTATAAGTTTTTTATTTGGGTTTCTACCTAACATCTACCTAAGTGTTGCCAGATATGAGTTTCTATTTGTTACCTATGTAAGCCAAACGATTATTGAATTTAACTATAATCGAAATAATTAATTATAGGTACCCCTGCCAATGGGGTCCGCTGGCGGTACCCAAACAATAGATATTCTATTTTGTCTTTTAATTTGGCAGTGAGAGTGTTAAAGGTTTACTCGCCTTACCGAACTATAATTGCAAGTTGTACTTATTAAACATGGTAATATTATAAAAATGATTGTTACCCAAACTGTTGGTTTAACAAATACAAATACCTACTGCATTACCGTTAAGAAATCACTTTAAACATTGTAATGCCAGCGGTAAACGCTCGACGAGAGGTTCGGCCGAGAAGACTCTCAACGAGAGCATACCCGCCACCCGTGCTAAAGCCAACGAGACTTTCTTGCACGAGACCCTTTGACCGAGAATATTGTAGATTTTATAAATAATTTAAAAATAAAATCGATAAATAATCGATATTATGCGGGTAATCTGGCAACACTGGTGTTCGTTGTACCGTTGCGTCTGTTGCGTTTTCAAGTTTTCAAAGTACTTTTTTCTTTTTACTTTGGCCCTTGTTTGTTTACCAGACTATTGTGTGTGATCGCCTGCCTACTGACCTTTAGCTATTCTACACGGACTTGCCTGCCTATCGATTATGATTAAGAGTTAGCAAGAGCGTTTGTAACCAATCGATCGGGGAAGGGATTTCAATGATTTTATTTTTAAAATTGTTGTCGTTTCAAAAGTTCCTGAAACTTTTTTTACATGAAATATTAATATAAAGCTATTCAGCATTACGATACACTAGGAGCCATGTTTATACATTGCTAGGGCAGTCGCCCATACTTCTATTTAGCCATCTCCTTTGGTGTTTTTTTATAATGCTTAGGCATTTTGAATAATGACAGGGTACTATGGGCTTAAATATTATTTTATATGGGTATGTTATGGAATGTTGTGGAAATGTGGTGCTGGAGGAGAATGAAAAAAATAAGTCGGAAAGAAAAAATTACAAATGAAAAGGTACTAGAGGATGTGAGAGAGAAAAGACAAATAATACAAATTATAGAAAATAGAAGAGGGAAAATGTTCGGTCATCTACTAAGCCACGATGCGTTCTTTAAAACAATAATGGAAGGAAAAATAGAAGGAAAGAGAGGAGTAGGAAAACCTAGAAGAAAATTTATAGACCAAATAAAAGAAAAATTAAACGTGAAAACATATAAAGAGGTTAAGAACTTAGCGGAAGGAAGAGAGACATGGAAAGCACTCCACCGACAAGAGCCCAGCTCTTAAATATAAGAAGAAGAAGAAGATGTTATGGAAAGTGATACATTGGGACTTTTTCATAATGTGCGGGCACTATGAATAATGACAAGCTATTTCGGGCTTAGGCTTTGGGCAAAGTTATTAATTATAATTAGAAAGTTACTTATTTATCACTTTGCCTAGATTGTCGTGTAGTTTTCGCGCAATATTATTACACAGGTTTGTTATCCTGAAGCATAAACCGATTTTCGTGTAAAAGAAAGCGGACTGCTCCTTGTTTTCATGAGGAGCAAATATTTGCTTTAGACAGAAAACGGATTGTTTAGACTAGGGCTTTTTAGCTGCTTAATATGTAAGTATTGCCTATTTACCTACCTTTTCCTAATGAATTCTCATCCTGGCAATTTTTTGATTATTTACTGTAAGTTTGCTGTGTGGTTCTGGCAGAGTAGAATAGGGGTACTTCAAGTCCTCCCATGGATATCGTAGAAGGCGACTAAGGAAATTCAAGCTAAACACAGCTTATAAATATCAATGAGACCTCTCCAACCCGTCTGGCCAGTGAGTAGAGTGTAGGCCAAGTCCTCTGGCTGCTCTAGCAGTGTATGGCTCTGGTAGTACAGAGAGGATCGTGCACAAGCAAGATCGTCATGGAGACAATAATACCTGATGATAATGACAATAAGTTTGTGTACAGCTAAGGCATCAAGCTTTTTTTCACATATCAGTAAATAAGGCTCAGTACCTCAGTCAGAATTTGCTTCACACCAGCTTCATATAGGCTGTCCAATACAGGATGGCTTTGTTATCCCGAAGCATACACCCATTTGCATGTGAAAGAGATAGGCCTGCCTCTTGTTTTCGAGGGGAGCAAATATTCGCTTTTGATAAGGGATTGTTTAGACTAAGGGCTTGCATGTAATGTCTTTTTTACGTAGTGCCTTACTGCCTACTGCTAGCTTGCTTGCAATGTCTTTGCAATTTTATTTATTTATTTTAATAACAAATGTAAGGTGGACTTAAAGCCATACCGTTTTAGGTATTATAAATCAAATTTTCTTTCAGTTAGGTATATTCCCAAAACAAGGTGACCTCCCGCAATATGTCACTTTCTCTTTTGTCACTGTCAACTTAATTTTGGAGAATAATAAAGTAAGAGCAAAGATTTAGAATAACAAGTAGTGAGCAAAAGTGTGTTCTATAATATGACAAATAGGGTTCGTCTACCAGTCAACCTACTGTTATATATGTGAAGCTCTGAAACATACTATGCTACTAGAAAACCTTTGTAAAAATACTGAAAGCTGAAAAAAAACAAAGTTTAAATTAAATTACAACATGAAAGCGGATACGAAAGTACGGAAAAATAGTTGTTTGGTTCAATTAATTTAGTACCGTGAAACCATTTATACTGGTTTGTGAGTTAATAAAATTCAAACGAATTGAATTCACTCACATACATATTGTGAATCCGCTAGATGACAAGTCAGTACAGATATTTTTTTCTAAAGGAAAAAACAAACGATTCCTATGGCATTTGTATTAAATACAAAAGTGTGTCCTTATTCTGTTTTAGAGTCAAAATAGCGCAATTAATATCAATTGTTATGCAATTAAATAAATAAATCTAAACTTTTGTTGAAAATGGATATGATCCATAAAAAGTGACAATATTTTGTGACGTTTTATTTTTTGAGTAATCATTTATTTTTGACTCAGTCATCTACCCAATCCCCGTATGATATACATATTATAATGAATTTGTTTTTCGTTAGAAATGTTATTATAAAATTAAAACCTCCTATATTATATATTTAGACGACCTCCGTGGCGTAGTGGTCACCATGCTAGTCCGCCACCCAGAGGTCCCGGGTTCGATCCCCGGTCAGGGCAAGTTGGAAAATGGCCTTTTTCAAATTGTCCAGGGTCTTGGATGTTTATCTATATATGTATTTGTTATAAAATATACTATCGTTGAGTTAGTATCCCATAACACAAGTCTCGAAGTTACTTTGGGGCTAGCTCAATCTGTGTAATTTGTACCTATATATTCATTTATTTATTTAAAACTAGTGGTTCGCCGCGAACTTAGACCTCGCGATTATTATTCCAAAATAGAATCCCACCAAACACATTTTCATGTAAAAATGTTGCCAAGACGAGTCTACATAGCTTACCCTGTGAAAAAGTTATCAGATCTCGTATAAAGCCAAGCTCTGAAGACTACACGCTCTAAACCCACAAGCTCAACACTACACCTTAATCAAAATCTATGCAAAAAGTGGTCAGATCTCGTGTAGAGCCAAGATTCTTGATCTATGCGCCCTTACTGTGTGTGAAATAAAACGGCCAAGCCACACGTCTACAAACTTCCACCTCCTATTCCGAGGGGAAAGGTTAGGTTTGTTTTTTTTTTTTTGTTGTTTTTATAGAAATATATGCTTACATACCAAATTTCAGCGTTCTAGGACTTCAGGAAGTACCTTAAGAATTTTGATGATCAGTGAGTGAATCAGTGACGAAATCGAGGGCTTTCAGACATTAATAAAATCTAAAGTATAATAGCTACGACATTCACACTTTGTATTTTTAATGACTGTATTGGTGTCAATATATCTTGAAATTTTTAACTATTTAGCATCATCCAAACTAAAGTTATGAGAGTTCAAAAAAACAACGAATCATTTCAAGAAAAGGTCGGTAGTGCCCTTGCGCTCCGCTAGGCTCGTCTTGGCGGGGGCATTCTCGTGCCCCCAGATTAAAATGAATTTTAATATCCAGTAAAACTGTGTTTTTAGGGTTCCGTACCTCAAAAGGAAAAAACGGAACCCTAATAGGATCACTTTGTTGTCCGTCTGTCCGTCCGTCCGTCCGTCTGTCAAGACCCTTTTTCTCAGGAACGCGTGGAGGTATGAAGCTGAAATTTATATCAATTACTCAGGTCTACTGTCCCTTGAAGCTGTGAAAAAATCAAACTTCTAAGCCAACGCAATCAAAAGATACAGCCGTTTATGCCGCAAATTTTCGACACTTGCAAGGGAATCAAAACCTACAGGGTGCTTCCCGTGAACTCAGAATCTTGAAATTTGGTACGAAGCAACGTCTTATAGCATAGATAAAGGAAAAATTACGAAAACCATAAATTTTTAGTTACATCACATAATATATTTTTTTTTAATAATTTTAAACTTACTACCCATTTCCTCATAAACGCGTAGAGGTATTAAATTAAAATTCATACCAAATTCTCATTTGTACGGAACCCTCGGTGCGCGAGTCCGACTCGCACTTGACCGGTTTTTTTTTTCAGATTTTACAATCTTCTTCTTCTATTCTGAGCTGATAAGTTAATTTTTTTTTAAACGAATTAATTTAGATCCTGGATCAAATACAATATCCGTAAGACGTTTCGAACTTGAAAGAGCAACGTATGTACGATTATACACACGGTCGTCAACTCTTTTACACCAATATCTACGACTACTTTATTCAAAGTCCTTGCGATTTGTGCACAGTTACTGCCTAGGCAAATGTCAATGAAAATTGCGTACGTGAGCATGAAACTTAGCCAGTCTTCCGCGACCGGATCATGGGTGGAATGGAATCCGTGTTCTGGTGAAGATTCTTCCTCTCGAACCTCCACAGCGTGCTCACGAATTGAGTGCAAGCTCTTAAAGTTCAGGGAATAGTTCATGCTCTATTACTTCCTTTGCGTGCTCACGCTGTGAACACAAGCTTTAGAGGCGTTCGGCCGAATTTTCTTGCTGACGAAGCTCCCTTTTACGTTAGGAAAGATTTCTTGATTTAAGCGATTGATGAGCTCTCATTGGCAAGAGAAGTACTGGCATCTTCCTTTAGTTGCAAAAGATGCTCATGCCGATTCTCATTGGTTTCTAACTCTCTACGTAAAGCTACTTCGCGGGCTTTGGTTGACGCTAGTTCGAAGCATAATCACTAATACTACTTCAGAATCACAGACAAGCAGCGATAACGATTGAACCAAAGTTTGCTCAACAAAATTGTTAAATTTATTTATTTTTAGTAATCAATCAAACTAAGCCAAAACTGAAAATAATGCTGTATAACCGCCGGTTCCCATTAGTGATATTTTAGAAGCCGGCGCCGGCAGCGGAGGCACTCCCTAAAAAAAAGTTATCGTGATTTGAATGAACTCAAGGCACGGGTTTGCCTACAAATATATAGCAATCTTAAATAAGTTACATAGGAAATTTAAAATCCAAACTCAATTCATCATCATTATACGATAGCATTATACCTATAAACATATAAATATAAGCGAAAATCAGTTTGATAACATCTTGGTATGCCCCAAATAACATGCCTATTAATTCTTCAAGAATCCGCTAGATGGTGCTTTTTCATTTAATCCATTTCTACAACGCGCATAAGCTAATAATGTCGTATAGAAATAATTTCTCTGAGTTTACTTTTCCTCAAAGAATTGCTTAGTGACCAAAAATATTTTATTCGGTTAAATATAGTAATACTATCTCGTGACATGACAAGTTTCAACCCAATCTGATTAACGGTTCGGAAGTTATAGACCAATAATTATTTTCACAAAAATGCGTTTATCTCAGAAACGGCTGAACCGATTTTGATGCCAAACGAACTTAAAAATTCTATGAATAGTTGCTACACTCATTCTTAATATCATCAAAATTAGTTCAACGGTTCGAGAGTTATCGTGGAACATATATACATACATACAAACATACATACAAACATACATACAAACAATGTGTTTTTTGCCCCAACTTGAATTGTAGACCTTGCTCGCTTCGCTCGCTCGGTCAATAACATAGTTAAAATCTTAATTATAAGTAAACATGGAACAATCGTTTTAGGTCGGTGCTATTGCTTATATTGAATAATTTTATTGAATATTTGTGGTTTTAAAATTTAAGCGTTGATCCAGAATCAAAAATGTTTAATCCAATGCTTAAATTAAAAAAAAAGTTAAGTACTATTATCTTGCTCTTCTAATTTGTTTTTAAAAAAAGGGCATCGTTTGATAGCTGGTTAATTCAAAACGGTTCAAAAAAAATATAACCGTTTTTTTCTTTTACGACCCGAAAATGATCTCTATATTCAATTCAAAATAGCTTCTACTATTTTCAGCTCGAGCTGGATTTCCATTAGATTTTTTCCGAGCATCAAAACCCGTCGATCAGGAGTAAATCGAGATGAGAAATTTATCAGGAAATCCCAATCAATCAATCTCATTCACGGCTGAGAGCGGTTTTATTCCTTTACCTTCACATTAAATAAACTTTCTTTTTATTTTTCTATATTTTAGTAGTCACATGTAGTAGCTTCAATAAACTCGTGAGTAATTAAATTCATCATCAAGTTGAGCTTATTAAGTTTCCGAAATCCGATCAGATGAGCAATCATATAAAAAAAACAACTTTTTAGAGTTCCATAGTAAACAAGGAACTCTGATAGTTTCGCCATCTCTGTCTGTCTGTTGGCCTGTTGTTCTATCCGCAGTTTTACTCAGAGACTAGAAAGCTGTATTTTGACATAGATATGCATATTGATAATGCCAAGAGGTAAAATAAAATCTTGAAAGAAAAATGTCTTAGTGTAGCTCCCATATAAGTAAAGTGGGGGGTAATTTTTTATCTTGACTCAACTATCCTGTAATACTAATATCGTTGAATAGGTATTTCAAAGATATTGTAAGCTTGTAAAAATCAATTTTTTTCGATGTACTCGGAAAAGGATATTTTCTTACAAATTTAATAGAAAAAAGGTTTATATGTTAATAAGTGGTGTTAACTCAAAGTCAGCATTCGCAACTACGATCTCCTACATTGCGCGTGGCCCGACGCGTACTTGGCCAATTATTTTATATCGTTTCAATATTTACGATTTTATGGAAAGTAAGTATCAATTTCAGAATCAAGGAATTTGGTTGTTGCTTAAACAGGGAACTTACACTTAAATTTTTAAAATAGGTTCTTATTGTATTTTACAAAATAAGTATTTATATGTATTTCTACAAAATATAAAATGATTTCAGAAACCTTATTTAAGATCCCAGTACCTCTAATAATAATAAAGCTCAAGGTACGTTTATTTAGCTAAGTTTATAATAAAACAAAAGATTTATTTAAATTAAATAAACTTAACAAGTATTTTTTGAGTTTTCTAAACAGTCAAAATTTAGTTGGAAAATTTCCACCACAAAACAATTTAACCTTACCGCAGGCACTTTTACACAAAATCATTAAAACTCACAATACCTATAAATTAAAACACAAATGGCGCTCATTAAATAAAAAAAGGAAAACTCTAGAAAATTCATTAAAGGCGGGAAATAAAAAACGGGGTAAAGGTACCCACATAAAAGCTTAGTGCAACCGACGGCGGGCGGGTTAAAAATGCAAAAGCTCTTTACTTGAGTAAACAGTTCTTTTGTGCGGTCTGAAATACGGGTGACCGCATGGGCTGAACGTTACTCACTTTGAAATTGATTTCATAGCGAACAATCCTACTCATAATATAAACGCGAAAGTTTGTAAGTATGGATAGATGTTTGTTGTTTTTTATATTTATTTATTCAAACTTTATTGATCCACACTTAAAATTGTTTAAAATTGGCGGACCTAACGCTAAGAGCGTTCTCTCCCAGTCAACCATAGGGATAAACAGAGAAATTGTTACTCTTTCACTTCTGAATGGATTTTTATATAAACTTTACAATAATATAGCTGATACATCAGAATAACACATAGGCTACAATTTATAAAGATATTGTGTGATAATCCTCCGCAGACGAAGTCGCAGGCACCAGCTAGTTTTTTATAAATTTTTAAAAATGAAAAACTGACTTAAAAACAGGCTTTATGTCTGACATTAGTAATGGCCGTTTTTGACTACGACAGTTGGAGAGAAAATGGTTGGAAGTGGCAGACAATCAAGATATTTAAAATTAAATGGAGCTTCTTTGTGACGAGAAGCTCGGTAGCCTAGCGGGAGAAGGCTTTACTAGCGCTTTCGTAAGTTAAGCAACACGGAACGTGGTCCGATTAAATAGTTGACCACAAGTGGTTTAAACATTTCTCGAGCTCCTCCGTATTTGGTCCTGGCTTTATCATTGTATGGCAGTCATCAAGCTGCTTTTAGGCAGCTTGAACGACCAACACCAGTGTTGGCCCGTTACATACACAAAAATAAACAAACAGAGGGATTGAAAATTCCTATATATGCAGGTAAAAAAAATGCAATTCTTTTTGGTAGATTAATGTGCTATTGAATGTATCTACCTTATAGAATCTCGTTTTATAAAATGACAAACAAAACAATTCCACAATTAAAATGCCTAAAATAAACACCAAAACATTTTAACAAATTAAATTCATTGGTGCTAAAAATGAAACCGAAGAATTTAATAATCCGTAAGGTTCGCAAATGAAATTTATGAAGTTAAATTTGTCCTTTTCAATTCGATTAGATAAGTTATTTTGTAGGTTTTTGAGATGGAGGCAATAGAACAATAGAACACACCTATTTTCACGCGATTAGCTTCAAAAACTCAAAAATAAGGGAAGAACAATTTTACCATTATAGTCTATTTGTTTTTTAGTTTAATTTATTTACTGTCTGACTTTATGTTCCAGTGGTCAAGGCAGTCGCCTTGTGATCCGGAAGTCATAAGTTTTAATCCCACTAGGAAGAATACTTTGTGAAAAGTTGTTTCCAGTCTTGTTATAGTATTGCAGAAAAAATATGTTTCCGTGCTTCGGAAGGCACGTATAAATTGTAGGTCCCGAATGCTGTCTAACCTATCCAAGGATTGGTTCAGGTCTACCATTTGGGTTGTGGAAGCCAGACGGCAGTCGCTCTGTGTAAAAACCAGTAAGCTCGTCAAATTACCTAGGTTAGGTCGCGGACCCCGGTCTCTGAAGAGTTACTGCTAAGGATTCAACCAGGAATACGCTCGGATGATGATGATGGTGACTCCACTTATTTATTCTAAATTCATGTTCCTATCTATTAAAACCTTAAACTGAAGAGGTTTACATTTCGAAATTTCATAAATTTTATTTATGAACCAAAATCTGCAATAGGAAAAAAGTATTTCAAAATAACTTTACTTAGCCAATTCTAGAGACAAAGGACCGACTGCAAATTGGATTCCTGCAGCTCGCGTTCGTGGATCGCTGTTATTATTTGATGAAATTGTTTTTCTATAACAAAAATCTGCTACATTCAGGTCAGGTTAAAATCTAACATAGATTTAGATATAGATTACGTTATGTAGGGTGACTTTTTACCCACCAGTCAAATTTTTGAAGCAAGTTTAGTTAACGATTCTGAACTACTTTCTATAGAAAAAGATACAAAATAATTTTATTTGTCACTATATCACTCGTAAACGAGTTTTAGATTTATTATTGCAGTAGAAAATTTGATATTAAGAGCGCTATTTGACTCCAAAAACTATGACGTCACAATCCGATATTTCATACAAACTTGTTGGAAACTAGCGGATTAATACACTTGATACCTTATTATTATGATCATCAGGTCTTTTTGTCTCCACTGCAGGAGCACGACCTTGTCTGTACTACCAAAGCCATACTTGACTAGAGAAGCCAGAGGTCTTTTGTCTACACTGTCCACACTGGCCAAACGGGTTGAAGAGGTCTATTCGATGATTATAAGCTTTGTTTAGCTTGTATATCCTAAGTCACCTTCTACGACATCCACGAGAGGACTTGGAGTGGCCCTATTTTACTTTGCCGGAAACCACACGGCTTCAGTACCTTATAAGTTTGTTTGTAATAACTTTATTGTACCAAAAAACAAAATAAAGTACAAAAAATTCGAAAGAACAAATATACAAAGACGGACTTATCCCATGTAGGGATCTCTTCCAGTCGACCTACAATAGATTGAGAGGACATTTACTCAATTAAAAGGTACTTCTAACATTAATCAAACTTCGCTAAAGCGAATAGCAAATATGCAAAGCAAACTCGAAATACACTACTTATAATGAACAAAGTTTTCACAATGCATGTCCGAGAGCACAAGTCGGGACGCATTTTACATCCGCTGACCAACCGTTATTACGAGAAGAGACTGAAATAGGATATAAGTTATTCAGTTTTCAGGTTTGAAGAGAAAAGTTATGTTTTCGCTCATTGTTATTTTTGAAGAGTTTGGTGGCCCGGCGGTAGTGCGCTTTGCTAGCGCTTTCGCAAGCAAAGTGACATCGTGCGTGGTCCACACATGGATGGGTGACCACAAGTGGCATAAAAATTTCTAGAGCTCCTCCGTGCTTTGGAAGGCACGTATAAGCCCGTGGCTATCATCATTGAATGGCAGTCGTCAAGCTATGTCAGATGCATTTAGGCGGCTTGGAAAATCTGACATCAGTGTTGGCCACTTACACACACGAAAAAAAAGAAAAAAACATTGATATTTTTTCTTGAGAAATTAATAAATTAATCAAGTGTTTATTTGCGTGTGTAAGTAAGTTGTTAATGGGCAAGTTGATAAATTAAAACTATCTAAGGACTTCTTGAAATCCAAATTCGTTAAGCAGTGTTTGACTGAGTGTCTCGTTATGTTTTAATACATTAAATGAGCATCGTGTTGTGAACTAAATTAAACCTAAATGGCTTTGCTCTTTTTACTAATAGGACTAAGTTTTATGAAAAAAAAGCTGCACTTTGTGATGAAAGCATGGCTTGTTTTCATCACCAAGTGTAGCTTTCCGACAAAATTTCGCCATACTCTTTTTATAATAGGACTAAGTTTTTTGAAAAAAAGCTGCACTTTGTGATAAAAGCATGACTTGTTTTCATCACTAAGTGTAGCTTTCCGACAAAATTTCGCCATACTCTTTTTATAATAGGACTAAGTTTTTTGAAGAAAAAAAAAAGCTGCTCTTTGTGATGAAAGCATGGCTTGCTTTTATCACCAAGTGTAGCTTTCCGACAAAATTTCGCCATACTCTTTTTATAATAGGACTAAGTTTTTTGAAAAAAAAGCTGCACTTTGTGATAAAAGCATGGCTTGTTTTCATCACCAAGTGCAGCTTTCCGAGCAATTTTGCCAAACTCTTTTTATAATAGGACTAAGTTTTTTGGAAAAAAAAGCTGCACTTTGTGATGAAAGCATGGCTTGCTTTCATCACCATTTCATCACCAAGTGCAGCTTTCCGACAAAATTTCGCCATACTTTTTTTCTAATAAGACTAAGTTTTTTGGAAAAAAAAGCTACACTTTGTGATGAAAGCAAGCCATGCTTTCATCACAAAGTGTAGCTTTTTTTTCAGCGAAAGTGTAGCTTTCCGATAAAATCTAGCACTATAATGAAACCAAACGAAATACTTTTTTACGCGAAAAAATTGCTGCAGCTAGTTCTTATTTTAATATCAAGCTTTGGGGAGCAAATGTCTACTAAGAAACTTACTACTACTAACAGTAACTGTTTAACTTCACGACATTTTTACCATATTTCCACGTAATTTGAATATTTTTTTACCTCCGATAAAAATATTATAAGTTTGACGCTAACACCTGTCAGTCTGTCTGTGACGAATGGATCAATTTATAAATGTGAAAACAAATTCCCTTGCGGTAGTTCCTATTTTTGAAGCAAATCGATTCATCTTTAGTTCCACTACTCAACACTAGATGGCGTTTATGACAGTAGGTTTTTTTTTAATTTGCTTAGCAAATAAATTTGTTCGTCGTGTAGTCAAAAACTGGTGTTACTGCTTGCTTAATGTGCCTAGCGACCCTGGTCAGGTCATCTGAACACCTTGTAGGTACCTACCTACCTACCTAGTTAGGGCACCCGCCATATGCTTCGCTTGCCAGTACGTGATCGCGTAGCCATTCGAGAACCTTTTTCCCCATTGGCCATCGGTTCGTCGCGCTATTTGTCCGCTCACTGCCACCGTGAGCTAATCCGCTGTGCTATATCAAGTAAAAACGAATGACGTAGGTATAATTCAGAATATCCCTGCCGAGTAGAGAGTACAACTATAATTGGTTTTTGGAGCACAACACGAATTTCCGATTGTTATGTTGCGGAAACGTGTCGTGTTAGAAATTGTTGGTCTTGTTCAGAGTTTGGGCCTTTGATAACTTGCTAATACCACAGAATACATACTATGCTAATACTACGTATTATATAAGGTCTAAAATATACTGAAACTATTTTAAAGGTGTATTTAGACCATGATAGTGAACAACTTTCTCAAAGAAACAGGTATGTAAATATGAAAAATATTGTTGGCATTCCATACAAACTCGGGTAAATAAGCTGATCGGTCAACTTGTTTGAAAGGCCAAAAAATATTTTTATATTTCGATTTAAATAACTTGGGGAAAGTTCTTTACTATAATGGTCTGAATTTCCCTAACATAGTTTTAGTATATTTTGTTAGGCCTTATATAAAGAAATATAAAAATAAATATACAGGGGTACTTTCTAAACGGCAGCAACATTTTTGAAGCTTAGTCCGTGACACTACACTATTTATAAAAAATATGTCGAAAATCGATAAAAAACGATACAAATTCATTTGGCTGAGTTCTGATTTGTATGGGAAGCCAATTTTTTTCGTTTTTCGATAATATTTGTTTGTGTGTGTATCAAGGTTATTTATATGTTTATGTGCAAATAAAAAAATTAGAATGACTTTTTAGTGCTTCCATCAACGGAACTAGATAATTACTTGCTAAAGCATGTTTGTTATTATTTAGATTAGTTTTAAGTTTTAATCAATTAAACAATTAAGATTATTTTGTGTTTACTAACTATAAATAAATTTATAAGGACAAATCACATTGATTGATATAACCGCAAAGTTGAAACTTGTAATATGGGATACGTTACCTACTCAACGATACTATATTTTATAATAAAATCATATGTATATGATATATACTATTTTTTACGTTATCTGTTTGTTACCTACGTACAATATTTTATCATTCTGTTAAAATATTTTTGGCAAAATCAAGATTTATTATTATGTTTATTGTAATGCCTTTGCAGGGTGCCCTGTTGTTCTGTTAATTTTACCACACATGTAATAATATGGTCATCTAGTATAGTCCGTGGTTTAATTTATTACGGGTATGTCCCTTACACGTTATATAAGTTACCAAAACTTTTTTTACAATGATAAATCAAAAAGTATATGAGTAAATTTTACATGGACAAAGCACTTGTTGATTTAGAGCATCTTGAAATGAAATAAGTTACTTTAAACCTCTTTTCTAAACTACATTCACATTTTTGTTTTATTTAGTGAACGGGTTACTCACGTATAGAGTCAGCTACTGCCGACATGTTTCATACATACACATGGCTACTTGTTAAAAGATATAAATAAGTAGGTAGGTACCTTTTTATTTTACAAATTAAGCCATTTACACATACGTTCCATTTCATAGGTATATTTCCAAAAAATCAACAATAACTAAACAAAATGCTTATTTATTTGTACCTTTTTATTTTACAAAATTAAGCCTAGAATACGTTCTATTTCACAGGCATATTCCCAAAAAATGAACAATAACTAAACAAAATGCTTCTTTATTTGTACATTTTTATTTTACAAAATTAAGCCTAGAATACGTTCCATTTCACAGGCATATTCCCAAAAAATCAACAATAACTTAACAAAATGCTTCTTTATTTGTTTCACCGGTTTTCCGTCGTCATATCGAATTATCGCCTGTCAGCACAATAAAATGGATTTTGGGCTGTCAGGCTCCGATCAGAGATGTTCGGCTCAGCGAATCGAATTTGTTTTTGTATGTATTTTGTTTTATATTATGCTCGAGATTGTCGTAAAATTTTCCGAGAAATACGGTGAGATGAGTGTTTGGTTTCAACGAAAACTGGGGAAAAACATTTAAAGTGTAAGTAAAGGTTCCGTACCAGTCCAATGATGTTAACTAACGCGCAGTTCCAAGCGATTCTCATGAAATATTTGTGAGCAGGTTTTATAATTATATTCGTCTCGTTTTTAAGTAATACTTACGTAATTTTTAGAAAATGGCTAAGCCATATGTTTTTAAGAAGCTCGGTGACTTGCAAACTCTTGAGGTCTACAGCGGCTTAAAGAGCTGCCAGTTATAAGAATAGCTTTGAGATTTTTCAGTTAGTTTAAATTGTTAAAGATATTCCTTCTAATCTTAATAAGTGTAATTTTAGTATTAATTTTTATTTAATGTAGCGCCCTACCAGGGTTTCATGTGCATTTTGTAAACTAGATTTAAGTTTTTCAATTGTATGTATATGAAAACGTGAAATAAATGAATTTAGAACCACTAGTCTTAAATAAAAACAGTAACCTAAAATGTAGATTAGATGTAAAATACAAAATTTACAGAGGTATATCTTTTAAAATAGTGCCCGATTTGGCGCATGCCGTCTAATGGGCACAATCTTTGGCGTCCTTTCAAATGGTTACAAAGCCAATGGCGCATCAATTTTCAGATATGACCTCAAAACGTATTCAGAAGTTTCCAAGATTTAAGCCGAGACTCTTATGTTGCTCTACTAGAATGTACTGTGTTTTAACCAAGTTAAACAACCAAGGCATTTTGTTATTGATACTTTGAAGTGTCAACAACAAAATACCAAGGCATTTTAAGGCATCCAAGGCAACAAAACAACAAGAGAATAATTGGTAAATCATGTTCATTTATAGTTATGTATACATATTGCATGCAGATATCTAGGTGTAAAACTGTCAGACTATATGTTATTTTTTAAATAAACAATTTGTCAAGTGACGTCTGATATGAATAAGCTCGATGACTAAAAAATTGCTTATGTATTTTTCTTTTCGCATTTTATCATGACTTTGTACGATTTTTAGGCATATAGAATTTTATAAAACTAATTTATTTTTGTTAAAACTACTTTAATAATACATCTTGATACATTGCGGCACTTCAATGCATATAACTGTACGCACTATTATGTACTTGTACTATTATGTATTTTGTGATATACGTCTCATGAGAAACCTAATAATTATGGTAGTCTTCTAAACAATCCTAGTAAGGAATAGATATAGACATCTTTAGAGCCGGCATTACCGTTTAATCCCAAGTGTGACAGCGAATATTAAACGGGGGTTAGGTCACCCCGGATTAGCTAACCCCGAAACTTTGGCAAGAATCTACCAACTTTAATTATGGTTTAATCGCTGTTAGTGCAAATATGTTTTTGCAATATTGGCAGTTGGGGATTAAATCTTGGTTATTAAGTCTATCTTCTTAATTAAGTTTTGTTTGTAGTCTTAGAATAACTTTTATAGATAAGATTAGGAACGAAAATTTGAGGGAAATCTACATTCAGACAGAATTTCTACTTTTACTTGTTTAACACTATAACTGGTTCCTTTTAGATTTATTTACAAGTTGTTTGACAATAATATGTCAAGGAAAACGTACGATTTCATATTTATATTAAATGTACCTACATGACTGCCTCCGTGGTTCAGTGTTAAAGGTGTTCTCCTTGTGATCCGGAGGTTATGGGTTCGAATCCCTTTGCGAAGCATGCTTAGTGACAAAGTTGTTTCCAGTCTAGTTAGGATCATGATCATCATCATCATTGCAGCCGTATTACGTCTACTGCTGGACATAGGCCACACTTAAAGTTTTCCAAAATGACCGATCAAGAACCTTTTACAAACGCAAAATCTTGCAGTTATTCAAGTGAACTCACTCCACATGCTTTGCTTGTTCGTTCAATAAGAAATTTTACGTAAAGAAAAATACATGAAATATTTCAAAGACAACATGTCACAAAATTAATGGCAGAAAATAACACAGCCAGAAGACAACCAGACACGTTTAATCACAGCTCGGTACAGATGCCTTGAATGAAGATGTCAACTCACTTTGTTGCCATTCGCAGTCTCCGAGTACGCCATTATAGTCATTAATCAAAATAAACTTTGGAAAAGATTTATTTTATTAGGACCTACATGCCGGTTGACTTTTGTTTATTTCTTTTCTTTTTCCAAAATATGTAAAGATTTCATTATCAATTATATACAGGGTCTATCAATTACATTGAAACTGTTTGAAGATCTGAATTCGATCTATGATTTTTATATTTCGATAAATTTTTCTTAAAGAAAGTTGTTCAGTATCATGGTTATGGTAAGTATGCTGAAAATCTGAAACTATTTAAGTACAGATTCAGTAACTATACTTAAAATAGTTTCAGTGTACCTTGTTAGATTATGAAGACTTTTTACTTGCAAAATGTATCCTTATCTAGAACTGCCTACATCCAGCGCCTTCTAGCGACCTTGGTCAGATCGTCAGACCACCTTGTCGATGAGTGTCCTACACTTTGCTTGCCAGTATGAGGTCGCCATTCGAGAATCTTGGTAGAGGCCTTTATCCAGCAGTGGACGTTATGCAGTGATGCTGATTTGTAATACTTATGTGTATGTTTCAAGTCAAATCTTGCAATTCTATAATAAAACAGTTATTTGCAAACTCAGTTCTTAATCGATTGATAAATAAGTAGAGGTGAAAGAATTTAGTCTGAGCATCCATATCTGTGCTGGATTGCTGGATTGGTTCTGCTTTACCCTTTGGGTTGCGGAGGTCAGACGGCAGGCGCTCTGTGTAAAAATCAGTTACCTCGTTAAATCTCCTTGGTTAAGTAGCGGACCCCAGGTGATGAAGCATTAGGTACTGCTGTGGATGCAACCAGGAAAATTCGCTCGGATGATGATGATGGTGATCCATATCTGTACTGAAGATGGAGTCAAGAGGTATTCATAGTAACACACATTACAACGATTTTTTTTTCATTAAAAATTATCAAGTTCCTCTTTCTTGTTAGTTTTGCATCCAAACTAATTTTTTGAAGCAAAATGTCTCTTTTTAGTCTAGTTAATACTTTTTTTAGAATTAAGTTCTTTAAAGAGACCGACAAACCTAAATTCTGCATATTAATAACCTCATAAAAACTGGGCACTCATCAATATAATTAAAACTCCATTTCCTGTACGGTCTGAAAATAAGCTTTTCAGCGAGTCTATTGAAAATGCGGACGAGACAACACTCACTTGTATGAAAAGCGGTAATTAATGAATGCTTTTCGTCGCTGTCACATGCAGCATGAGGTAGATTAAGTACAGTATTATGTAATATAAGATGAAATAATACAATTCTTCATACTGGTCGGACGACTTGAACAAGGTTGCAGTAAAGCCACAGAATTAATATGGTCCCCGTTCCCCGACCCTGCTCTCCCCCGTTCTCGCCTTGTCGAGGCAGCCAAGCGAATGCAGCCGCCCGCTTAAGAGTCCCTTACCCTAGACCAAAATACAACTTTCCATACAAACGTAGTCTACGTTTTACTTCAAAACGACATGTCCGATTTCGGCAAAATTTTGTAATTTCAAAGATATTGCAATTATCTAGGGTTATAACTGGTTTCTTACAGTAAAAATATGAACTTGAAATGGAATATAGTGCTTTATATCATTTTTGACCATCAGTATGGGAAACTTCTAAATCGTTATATTTTCTTTCCAGTTCATAATTTTACTGTAGGAAATCAGTTATAAACCTAGATAATTGCAATTTCTTTACAATTACCAATTTTTAGCGGAATCTGACGTGTGGTTTCAAAATTAAGCGTAGACTACGTTTGTATGGAGAAGTCTAGGGTAAGGGGACTCTTAACTCCCTTCACAAGGCGAGAACGGGGGAGAGGGGCGGGGATCTTAGGAGATTACGTCCTGTAT
This sequence comes from Acrobasis consociella, assembly GCA_963555685.1. Classification (NCBI taxonomy): domain Eukaryota; kingdom Metazoa; phylum Arthropoda; class Insecta; order Lepidoptera; family Pyralidae; genus Acrobasis; species Acrobasis consociella. Next base: position 7,445,994 of record OY743118.1, read on the forward strand.
GTAATACTTATAATAATTCTATGGCAAGGCGCTGGATGCAGGCCACCTTTGTCCACTGTGGCTGAAGATGCTGGTCTAAAAGCAAAAATAAGTTTGATGCTTTTTCTTGTAGTCAATTTAGGAAATGAATAATAATTAATTTGTTTTGGAAAGATCTCACTGATGAAATTAGCCTCAAAGAAAGTTTAAACTTGTTATGTATCGCAAAGATATACACCAAAGAGAAAAATGTAACAAATAAATAATGTAATGAAATGAGTACAATAGGCGGTGTTATAGCTTAAAGCTTTGCTGGGGATCGACCTGAGAACCTCGGAAATGGTAGTCTAGCGTTTTCACCATTATGCTCAGAATGAATAAAATTAAAAAATGTTTAAAAATATAAAAACATTAAAAGAAAGTAAAGTGCATCGAAATTAGAACTACACCAACAGACTCACTGCAATGTATATAGCTTGTGCTTGACGTGAATCCCAGAATTGTGCAATACACTGAAACAGGGACAATGACAATAGCACTGAAATAACTTTCCGGGACTCCCTTCCGGAAAGTTATTTTCCAGGAAATTACTCAGTATCATGGACTAAATTCACCCTTAATATACCTAGATCTATTAAGTTGTCTCATGTAAGAGATTTTACTGTAATTTTGTAAAAAAAAGTCAAGCATCTAAAGAACTATAAAAAACAATGTAAACTTCATCGTAATAAGAACTAAACAAACAGTTCTCACTGCAATGTTTATAGCGAGTGCTTGACGTGAATCAACCAGTATTGTGCGGGACAATAGCACTGAAATAACTTTCCGGAAGGGAGTTTTCTCCAGGAAATTATTCCACAAAGTATTGTAGGTGTTTTGAAAACCAGATTTCTCTGTACCTTGTATGAATAGGTTTGGAAACTTTCATTGTAGTATTTTATTGTAAACTATAAATGTTAAAATTTGGTAAAGTAAACAATATTAAAGTTACACTAAATAAAACTTCTATAAAAGTCATCAATCTTTCGTGTAAATATTAGAACTCAGTCGCTAACATTAGTAAGCACGTTCCCAAGAAAGAGGCTGGCAGCATTTCCACGTTATATCGGTCAGGAGTAGTATTTGGCAAAAATGACCCCAGTTTGTTTGTTTATAAAGCTTTATTGTACATAAAAAAGAACACAAAAACAAATCAGAAAAGTAAACATACAACGGCAGACTTAAAAAAACCGAATATGGATCTCTTCCCGTTACTTAGGTTATGTTTCTTTTGAAGTGGTTAGAATTAAGTAGGATGTTAAATATCCAATCTTTGTGAATAAGTATTGTATTAAGATTTTTAATTTTTCATAATATTAATTTCCATTCTTGAACCAGTATTTAAATCATGGACCGATTAGAAATTATAAACCAATTTCTGTTCAAATATTTGAACAATACAAAAGCAATTTAAACTTCCTTCAAGTCAATAAATAACTCGACAGTTCCCGACCTTTCATTGCACTTCATTCAGAAGGCCTATTCTTGAACTCGATCGAGATTCAATCTTGCACGAAAGAACAAATTTGTATGAGAATTAATCATAATACATACGTTTTAGATTGTTTTCCATTGCCAGTTATTTTTATTGAATAGAAAATCGAGATTTGATAGAGAGAATTTATGAAATTAGAATTTCGTGTGATAATTTGTGATTCTCGTGCATGATTTTAATTCAATCCTTGTCATCTTAGTGTGGCTCGAGTTATATCTGTATTTTATTTATTTAACTTTATTACATGAATTGTAATCGGCGGACTTAAGGCCGTAGGCCTTTTCTACCAGTCAACCTACAGGTGGTGTTGATATGCAAACTTTTCGGAAATATTTATGAACTATTTATAGGGACAAGATTGCGCTTTTTTTCTTTTCTTAAATGTTTGTTTTGACGTTTAGATAAAAGCCTGATTAGACTAGCCGTCATTTAGCGGATTATATTCATGCTAATATACATCCAAAGATGCCGAAATCATCTGAAGTAGGGGAAAAATATCTGTAATCAATAAAAGGGATTGTTTTTGGTTTAACAACCGGTAACTGTCTGACGTCAACCTTTTACTGTAAAACAAATTCCTTTGTTAGCAAACAAAGGAATTTGTTTTACAGTAAAAGGTAAGAACTATTATATTTGCTGTGTGGTTTCCGGCAAAGTAGAATACCACTCCAATCAGGAAATACAAGCTAAAAATAGCTTAGACCTCTCCAACCAGTTTGGTCAGCGTGGAGAGGTGTAGTCCAAGTCCTCTGGCTGCTCTAGCCAAGCATGATCCTCTCTATAAGAGGATCATGCTTCTGCAGTGGAGACAAGAAGATCTGATGATGATAATGAAAAGGGAAGAAAGAAGATTTATCGCTTGACGCCACGGCTTCGTACGATTGTCACTGAGCCCTTACTCCGGTAATCAGATGCACTGTATATTATAGTTAATTTTTCTACCTAAAATGATAAACGTAGAAAAGTGTGTATTACTTTGAAATAATATAATAGGCATGACGAATGGAAAAATATTTTTAGTCCATCGGTGGGATTATCAAAAATTATTGCACTCATATTTTTTCTTTTCTCTGAGAAACCAAAAATGACAAAGATACAGCGCATTGAAATTTCGCGTGACGTCACACTTAAGCACGATTTTTACTTAAGGCCATACCCAAATTTTCCGGGGTCCAGTGGCGCCGCCATTTAAAATAAATCATTTAAAAGGAAACGGAGATATCATTCAAAATTGTGTCTTGGTCAAGCCCTAGATAACCCTTAAAACTATTTTATGAACTGCTGTTTATAAATTAAAGTGCGAACGTGAAGCTTTTCTACGCACATTAGCTAAAAGTGGCCGTTTTTCGCAAATGTGCGTAGAAAAGCTTCACGTTCTCACTTTAAACTACAAAAAGTAGTTTAAAAAAATACTTTGAATGGGTATCTAGAACTTGACCAAGACACAATTTTAAATGATATCTCCGTTTCCTTTTAAATGATTTATTTTAAATGGCGGCGCCACTGGACCCCGGAAAATTTGGGTATGGCCTTAAGTGTGACGTCGCAAGCCCCACTCCGGAACTTTGACGCTCCGTATCTTTTTTACTTTTTTGGTGAACTGAAAAATACGGGTTATTACCATTATTTTTGGATAATCTAAAAGGCGGACTAATTACTATCATACTTTTCGGACCCTGTCGTCACCCCTATTGACTGACGGAATCACACTTATATTATAAAGGCAAAAGTTTGGTAGTGTGAGTGTGTGTGTGTGTATGTTTGTAACTTCTTTACGCGCTGCTAAACGGCTGGTCCAATTTTGATAAAATTTGGCATGCACAAAGCTGACACCTTGGATTAATACATAGGCTACTTTTTCCATGGGTAACATCGCGGGGTGCAGCTAGTAGAATAATATTCTTCTAATCCACTGATCTCGGAATGGGGGCTGGTTGAAATGGCAGTGGGCGGGACACATAGCGCGACGAACCGATGGCCGATGGGGCAAAAAGGTTCTCGAATGGCGACCACGTACAGGCAAGCGAAGCGTAGGACACCCACCCACAAGGTGGTCTGACGACCTAACCAAGGTCGCTGGCAGGCGCTGGATGCAAGCCGCTCTAGATCGGTCATTTTGTAAATCTTTGGGAGAGGCCTATGTCCAGCAGTGGACGTTGTGCGGCTGAAATGATGAATCCACTCATCATCCGTATTCGATTGAGTTTAAAAATGGACCCTCGGCTTGCTCTAGATTCCTTACTTTCAATTAAAAGTGCTAATGGAAAAAACTAGGAACCTCACAATGGAGATCATTAGGGTTTTCCCAAGTTTCCTTGATTCATTTACTTACAGTTTTGTTATAGAGGATCAAGTGTACTCGGACTTATCAAGGCAATTAGCGTATCGGAATTGAAGAAAATCTGTATAAAAAGATTAAACAATTTTATAGACAGTGCAAAGAAAAACATGAATGTGAAGAAAATAATAGGCATTTTTAGTTGTTATTATAGTTATTTTAATGACCTCCTATGTTTCTTTATGGCACATATCAATTTTCAGTTTTGGACAATGAAACCTATGTCGATATTATTTTCAAAATATGTTTTAGATAGAAAAATGCTAAGAATATGAATTATGAATAGTATGGAAATTAAAATATATGTATAGTTTTCCGTAAAACAACAACATGTGGTTATTTCATTAAGGTGGGTGATTCTGTCTTGGCAGTCTGGAAAATACTTTGGTTGAATAACACGCGTGTTTTATCTTAGCTCCTTTAAGTACATAGATACCTAGTTCCCAGTGTGCCTGTAGCCAGGACTTAGAATGAAAGATAAATTCTAATCAATTTATGATAATCTAAAATTAACACGAATTCGGGTACGGGGTATTTCCTAAAAATACAGAGTTACCGCAAAGGTTTCTATCATCAATTCCAAACATTTTTATAACCTCTTTCGTCCCATCTTTCGCCTATATTTAGTAACCAGTCCCTAATCAACGTACTAAACTGTCTTTGGGCCATCTTAAATTTGCCAAGCCCTGCCGCGTCTTAATTAAATGCCGCTACATAAACCTTACCCTTTAGAAAAACCTTCATTAGACTTATTACCTACCGCGTTATAGATACAGCTTAGAAATAAAAGGCACACAAGTTTGAACTCTAAGGCTAAGATATAAAAACTAAAACGTTTAGTTATAAACTGTCGTAATTTGGTAGTAGTACGGCCACAAGAGTCGACGATATAAAAAAATGGTTTCTTCAGGTTTATTTTACCAAGGGATCGTTAAGATGATATGGTAGCAGAAGTGGCGGCCTCATTTGAAATAAATTGTTTAAAAGTAAATAATATGGTGATAGATGGAAACAACAAGGGAAGGCCTTTGCCCAACTATGGGACATAAACGGCTATTAAAAAATTTATATATGGTGATAATTAAAATTTGACTACCAACAATCTGTAGTTACCCCTTATTTTATGAATAACATTTGAAAGTAATTGCTTTAGTCCATCTAGTTTTAAAACGAGTTTTTGCCAAAAGTGGACGCTTTTGGCGAAAACTCGTTTTAAAACTAGACTGATTATCAATAATACTTTTAAAGGTTATTTATAAAATAATTTAAATGTCTTTCTGCAGATTGTTGGTAGTAAATTTTTTATTATCACCATATTTACTTTGAAACAATTTATTTCAAATAAGGGCGCCACTTCTGCTACCATTTTGCCTTAAACACTAACTAGTATTATAGGTACATACAGGTAGGTAAATAAGAAAAAGAAATAGGTACAGTCAAATTAAATAATACGTGTATTAGAATAGTTTATTAAGTACTTATATTGTTTTTCAATTTGTACGATCACGCAACTCACAAAATAAAACTTGCGTGATGTACCTAACATCACGCAAGTTTTTAGTTGTGAGTGCCCGGATTAGGCGAGGCAACCCTATTGGCACTTCTTGATAAGGATTATCGAATGAACTACGTACATTTGATAGTACTTACGTACCAAAAATATTATCACTTTTTTGCTGACTGTACAAAATGCTCCAGGTTATGCCCAGGCAACCCTACAGGGATATATCTTGATATATCTTTTTTAATATGCAACACTCTACATCATTTTGCTACTCGATGAGGTAGGGTTGCATGGGGGGCCGTATGCAAATATCTTTGTCTATTAATAATTTTTAAAAATCAATTTGTACCAAATGTTGTCTTTTTAGGGTTCCGTAGTCAACAAGGAATCCTAATAGTTTTGCTATGTCTGTCTGTCCGTCCGCCCGCAGTTTTACTATATTTATTTATATTTATCATGCCGGAAAAATGATAAAATAAAATCATGAAAAATTTTTAGGGTAGCTCCCATATAAGTAAAGTGGGAGGTCCTTTTTTTTAATAACCCATCGTATGCAGTACCGTTAAATAGGTATTTATAAATAAGGAATAGGTAAAATAGGTAGTTATAAAGGAAAACTATCAGAGCTAAGTAGGGTTTACAAATTAAAAAATTATAGGCGACCAACTTATAAATGTACTCGATAAAGGAAGCTTTCGTACAAATTCAATAGAAACATCGTTTTTAAAAGTTTTTAATGGCGTGAACTCAAAGTCAGCATTCGTAACTATAAAACTACGTAGCGCGTGGCCCGACACGCACTTGACTGGTTTTTACGATTGAATTATTGAAGTGCTCGATGCTCGTCCTTTGAGATGTACGGGCTCTTACCTTAGCCAAACTGTTCTATTATTCTGTTTGACTGTACCCGAAAAATAAAAGTTGCGTACAAGAAAATTAAGTAAATTGATTGCTTTTATAAATCACAAGAGATTTGTGGTTCTTTCATCTGCTTTTTTGCCTCGAGACCTAGACGTTTCAATGGATTTTGTTTATTTTGCCTTTAATAGTAAAAAATAAGAAAAACTTTTAAGAAGATGGATTTAAGTAAGCACTTAACGTTTTTGCTTTTTACCAACTTTATAAAAAGGAGGATGATATATCTATTCCTCGCGATCTTTTAAGTATGTTCACCGATTATAGGAACTTTTTATTATATTGTTCATAAACCAAAGAGAAGTCCAATTTTGATATAAAAATATTGTACGAAAAACTGACCTCGGGCTCAGGCTCGAAGGCAACGCAATTAAGAAAACAAACTGAAACGATCGAAGATGTACCTTTACTTCATAATTATTTACTGCAACAGTTCCAGTGAATAAACAATCCGACCTTGAACTCAAACAGAACCATAACACACTGACATATTCAAACTCCATGCTGTGTATTGTATGACTTTCTATTGTATTGTGCAAACATTTTGTTCGGGTTGTGTGAAACTCCGTGTTTGAATTTATTGACAAACTATTCTCTATTTCTGACACGTTTTATGACTGCTGTTTAAACACTTGTATATTCTAAATCTATGGTTTTAACGCGACAATAGACATTGAGTTAAGTTGGCATGAAAACATATTATGGTTATATTTAATAGCTATACGATACCTACATTTCGTTCGTTGGTTATTTAATTTAATCCAAAAAACGAATACCAATTATCGTTTTTTTAAAGCCATGTGGTTTTCTGCAAAATAGACTAGGGCCACTCTAGTCTTTCCGTGGATGTCGTAGAAGGCGACTTAGGAAATACCAGCTAAACAAAGCCTTTAAACATCAATGAGACCTCTCCAACCGGTCTGGCCTACGTGGAGTGGAGAATGTAGTCCAAATTGTCTGGCTGCTCTGGCTAAATTTGGCTCTAGTAGTGCAGAAAGGGGCGTGCTTGCAGTGAAGACTAAAAAGACCTGTTGATGATGATGAAATATATTTATTAGCGCAAATAAGGAATACTTTCACAAAACAATTACATCTAAACTTACAATTCCCTTAAACAAACAAACCGAACTTAATTGTAAACAGTAATGTCAAACAAAACCTCACAATGACATATTTGAACTCCAAGCTATGTATGATTTTCTATTGTATTGCGCAATTATTTGTTTGGATTGTGTGAAACTTTGTGTTTGAATTTATTGACAAACTATTCTCTATTCCATGTTTATTCCTGACACGGTTTACGACCTTATTTATTTCGACGCATAGACCTGCATTGTGTTGATTTGAAACATTAAAATATTATGACAGTTATATTTTTATAGCCTTTTATAACATTAACATGCTTATTATTATTATATTATTAGGTGTAAACTATTTATAATTAGGTCTAGCTATGCCTGTGTAGTCTTCACTCCCCATGAGAATTTCGAGACGTAAACTTCCCTGGGTATCAAACTATATCTATATCAAATTTCATCTAAATATGTTTAGTGGTAAAAGCTGAAGTGAATTTTTGTTTCTCGAAAAAAAAAATACATGTACAATTTTTTAATAATCTAATCAAGAGGCCAAAAATTATTTTTCCATTCGTTAAGCGTATTGTACTGAACACCTATTGAATTGTATTCTGGCACACAAACATTTCTGTTTTCTGAATGTTTACACCACTTTACATAGATGGCCAATGTTTCCGTAATCAGTACTGAGACAAAGATATCGATTCCCAGGAGAAAACGATCAAAGTAACATTCATCGTTGTTTATCAATAAATCGATAAGAAGAAGCGAACACAACAGTTTCTATTCAGTTTCTTTCCAAAAGCAAAAAAGTGAAGACGTTTTCACGTGGATTTTAATTCACTATGTTGAAAAAGTTTTTAAAAATATTAGGAGTACTGGTTTGTATGTGGCTGGTGTCTATGATGAGTATATTACGTGATTCCAAGTTTAAATATACGTTTTTAAATGAGCGTAACACAGAGCTACAAATGCGGAAGAAAGAATTTAATGAAAAACATTACGAATATACTTTGATACAGATTCAAAATTCAAGTAACGTTAACTTTGTGACTGGATCACCGTTTCAAGGTAGGTATTTGATAAAAACAAATATAAATAAATATACAACGTGGAAAGGGCGGCTCATACCCGTAATAATAAATCGAACCATGGGCTATGCTAGACTAGACCACTATAGTATAATGAAATTAAACTTATGTGTTCTTCTTTAATTCAATTTCAATATTTTTACATGGTTTACATAAAGCAATACCGACAAAAACCTATTTGGGTTTATACGTGGTACGGCGAGTCACTACTCGTTACAATTTTTTACAGTTAATATGAAGTTTTTAAGCATTAATATACATGGTCAAGAAACACTAAAACTTCCCGTTGATAACCCTAGTCGCCAAGCGTTTAAAAGTGCTATATGCGCTCATTATCTTTACCAACTGTCATGTACAATACATATTTATGTAGTCTATGTAGGTTTTATGTTTTATACCTTATTTGTATATTATTTAAATGTATGTTTATGAAAATATATAGAAATATAAATAAAATTATAGTTAAATTTGTTTTCGGTACAATTTTAAAAATTTAATTAGAATGTGCCTCGTCGTCCAAAAGTAGCTTTTTTCGGCACCATCTGTAGGTTGTCTGTTACAATTTTTGTAATAAAGTTAAATAAATAAATAAATCTAGACCGCTAAATACAATGACATGTGACAGCATTGACGGTCAACCCGTTGTTGGAAAGTTGGAAAGGTCTCATCGATGTATATAAGCTTTGTGTAGCTTGTATTTCCTAAGTCACCTTTCACGACATCTACGTGAGGACTTGGAGTGGTCTCTTATTCTACTCTGCCGGAAATCACACGGCGTAGGTATACTTAATGAACATTTGTAAATTATTATCTCCCTATGTCTGTATTGAAATTTACTATATTTTTTTAGCGTGGAGATCAATCAAGCCTGCTAAAACAACAATAACTTTAACAGACAAATTATCTGTATTAAAGGACTACGCTTACCCACCAGGTACCTACTTAATTTTTGTTTTACGTATATAGTGTACTTTAGTAAACTTCCTTTCGTAACTGCCTCCGTGGTGTAGTGGTTAGAGAGTTCGGCTCATACCCGAAGGTCGCGGGTTCGATTCCCAGCGGGGGCAAAGACTTTGTGTTGTTGTTCTAGTTTGGTCAGGACATTGCAGGGTGATCACCTGATTGTCTGATAAGTAAAATGATCCGTGCTTCGGAGGGCACGTTAAGCCGTCGGTCCCGGTCATTGTCTTTGACATTGGTCGTTACCTAAAACCATTTCAGAGGCTTTTAAGGCGGTTTAAAAACTCTGACACTAGTGTTAGTCACTAACACACACGATAAGATGAAGACTAAACTTCTTGATGTGTGTTAAAAGAACTAACTCAGACTATTCAGTATAAGCCCTTTGCAGTTACTTTAATAACACGTCCATAAGTTTGCTAAACAATATGAGTCTTATTACAAAACGCAGACTAACTTTCTGACCAGGTTTAAACCATCATCCGCCTGAATCAAGTTGGCATCTAGTAAAGTGACACTTTCTCATCTGTCAGTGTCAACTTGATTTGGTCGGATAATGGTTTAAACCTAGTAACAAAGTTAGTCTGCGTTTTATAATAAGACTGTATGTGTAATATTCTGTGGCCTAGTGGTCACCATGCCACGCTGTCACCTGGAGGTCCCGGGTTCGATCCCTGGTCAGGTCAAGATGGAAAATGATCTTTTCAGATTGACTTGGGTCTTGGATGTTTCTCTATATGTATATGTTATAAAATATATTATTGTTGTGTTAGTATCCCATAACATATAAAGTTTGAACTTACTTTGAGGCCTCAGTGTTAGCTCAATCTGTGTGATTTGTTGTATTTATATTTATTTATTTATTTAATGTAAATAACTAAATTATGACTTTTTTGTAATTTTAAAGAAAATGTACCGGTACTATGTCTTTACGGAACGACTACTGCTGAGAAGAAACGTAATGTAGTGACGCCAGCCCCCAGCACGCCGTCGCCACGCATCTTGGCACTTTCTTTCATAAATAAATAAGACCAAATATTTGGTTCTTCTACTTGCCACAAATATTATATAAATTACATAATTATAATTATTTAAAATTAGTCAAAGCCCGCGACTTTGTTCGCGTGGACTCTATAACTCCAGAAAATGCTCGTCAGGCTGAACATCTTTTGCTAAGGCGTAATTTTTATACTTTTATATTTATTATTATTTATTTAGCTGTACCATTATGATTCTGCATCAGGTGTTACATTTTCCAATATAAATTATACACTATACGTTACCCAGGCTTAGCAGCTATATAACAAAAAAGTTTTATTTGAATCCGTCCAGTATTTCCGGAGATTAGCGTATACAAAAAGCCAAATAGGCAGACATTTTTTTTAAATACTCAGTCTGTTACTATTTCTCCATCGCCCTAAATATTTTTTTGCTGTTTTATTATATGTATAGATATAGAGATGCAAAGATAGGTAGCAAAGCCATGTCATGGACTGAATTTTCCCTTAAATTATTTTGGGTACCTACCTAGGTATATGTGTAAAATCTCGACAATGTATGTAAAAACATCAACAGAGTATAAAACATATTATTATGTAAGGAATTCTAAAGTCAGCCAGTTGGAAACGTAGATATTTCCGCATAAAAACTTTTTCCATAGCTTAGTAATTGACTTTGTAAGTTTGTTTGTTGATAGGATCAATAGCAACCAACAAAGACGGTGGAAAGGTCGAGACAAGTAACAATGTCAAAAGTTGGTCACGATTTGTGACCTTTTAACCGACTTTCAAAAAGGAAGAGGTTATCAATTTTTAAGTATATACATACATACATACATACTATCACGTCTTTATCCCTAATGGGGCAGACAGTAGTAATTTTTAAGTATATGTAGTATCATAAACCGATTTTGATGATTCATTTTTTTAAATAAGAAACCTTTACTTACTCTTTGGTCTTGTTGCGAATAGGGATTGATAAGGTCGCAATGAAATAATAAATCAACATTGCACGTCTTGCATTTTAGTAAATCTGAAGTGACAACCAAAAGCATGTTTTATAAGGAAGTACCTACTAAACAAAAACACAAAAGATCCGAAGTCCTCATTACTTATGAGTAAATACGTATATGTATAAAAAGGGTTGTAGTTACACAGGGTGCAATCGATATCATTAGCATTAATTAAACTTATTAACATACGTAAAGGATATTTTGTACGGTTACAACACTGCAGTAATTAAAAAGTAAGAAAAATGACCAAAATAACCAAAACACTTCGAGTTGTGCACGTGTACTGATACCTACGAGCCGCAAGGTCGGAGACCCCGCTGCAAACAGCAACGGATACAGCTGAGCAGCGCGAGCGGCCGCCATACGAAAGTAGACTTTATTCTATGTGAATAAGTTTCAAATTCGAGTAGGGACGGGTCGTGTCACACGTACGCTTGAGGATAGTAGGTACGTTTGAAGTAGAAACGAATGTTAGACTACGACTACTTCTACGACGCGACGAAATAGATACTATAATAATTAATTTCTTTCTCGTCAGTTTAGTGACGATTAGGTTTTTTAATAGAAATAATGGTATCTATCAAAGAGTGTAATGCATGTTTAGAGGTTTTCTTTACTATAAAAACGACGACTTCTGGTTGAACTTTTATGTCTTAAATTACTTTGTTTGTATCATGTATGTATTTGTATCATGGGTACTATACCCATACAAAGTAATACAGATACTTGAAAGAATGTCAACGAATTAAATACCACACTGAATAACAACTTATATTGTATAACTAGTTAGAATAGGCATGACAAATGGAAAAGTATTCTTGGTCCATCGGTTAAATTATTAAAAAATATTAAACAAGATTTTTTTCTTTTCTCTGAGAAACCAAAAATGACAAAGATACAGCGCATATAAATTCCGCATGATGTCACGACTGGGTACGATTTTTACTTAGCGGTGACGTCGCAAGCCCCCACTCCGGAACTTTGACGCTTCGTATCTTTGTGAATTTTTAATAAACTGACAGCATAAAAATTATATAATTTTTCAGGTGTAAACGGTACTCCAGTAGTTCTGGATGATGATCTAAGACATTACATAAGAATCCAGGTTCAGAAAGGTTGGCACGCACACTCGTTTAATCAGTTCGTGAGTGACATAGTGCCTGTCAATAGAACTTTACCAGATGTGAGAGATGAATGGTAAGTCATTATCTGCCTCACCTTATCCCGTTATCTGGGGTCGGCGCAGTATGTCTTCTGTCTCTGTTTCTCGTCATACTAACATCTACTCCTATTACCTCCATATCTTGCCTAACGCATTCCATCCACCTCTTTTTTGGTCTTCACCTTCCCCTATTTCCATTTACTTCCATATTAAAAGTTCTTTTTGTTATGTGTTGATCCTCTCTTCGCATTACATGTCCAAACCATGACACCCGATTGCTTCATACTATCTTTTTTATTGGTGCTACCTTTAAACTTCCCTTTACATATACATTTCTAATCTATCCCTTCGTGTCACCCCACACGTGTGTGTGAGAGATAAACGGTAAGTGCAAACTATAATTTTATTTCAATGGTCGATTATGCCATGCTGTGGAAGCAGAGTGAAATATAAGTAAATGCAGACCAATCAGGTCCGCCTTTTCTCGCCTACAGGTTTTGTAAGTGGCAACCAAACAAGATACAGGCAACAGAGAACGGGTAACAGCGTTATCTGTACAAAGACTCTTTAGGTTACAATCTACTGCGATCATTCTTCTCCAGCGTATGGTCATAGCAGCTGCAGTAAAGTTAATATAGGCTGTATAGTAGAGGAAGTTTGGCTGGGTACTACTGAAAGTATTGCCCTGATTTGAATAAATAAATCAAAATTTCTGATGTGATACCAAAAGTACCCTATACAAGCTATGGCGGCTGGTCGACCGGCCCTCGGTTGATATCAGTTCTCCTTGGGCACAAAATTAATATAAGTAAATTAAATATACGAAATCTCCTAAGACCCTGCGCAATATGCGTCCCCGTTCCCCGTCCTCGCACCTATCCTCCGTTCTCGCCTTGTCCAGGGTGTTGAGCGGCGAACATACACACATTGCGGTGTGCACGGATGTATAGTTGCGTTGGTAGTAGTAGTAGGCATAAATCATCATCATCATCATCTCAGCCGCACAGCGTCCACTGCTGGACATAGGCCTCTCCCAAAGATTTCCAAAATGAGCGGCTTGCATCCAGTAGGCATAAATGATACTCCGCTTTTATGAAGTGCATACCTGTGGTGTGTGCTCCCATATGCTGGTCTGGGAGAAATAAAAAAACTTAGAATGTACCAGCTGCTTCTCTTCCCACGCAGATCGTAAAAGCCGATCGAGGGAATGGGCAAAAATGCAAATCATGTTAACAGGCGATGCGGCTAGCAACCCATCACTGTATTGATTCCTTTTCCATCTTCTCGCCCACCATGACGCTGAAAGTGGCTTTTGGGTCTTGCGGCCCTGGGCTCTGCATAGAACCGCAAGACCCAAAATGCTCTGTCGGCCCCATTAGGGATAAAGACGTGATAGTATTTATGTATGTATGTATACCTGTGGCCGTGCCTTGGGAATGCAGTTGTAACGAGATGTTTATGCTTAGTCCTACAATCGCATGTTAAGACATTCACAGGAATAGATAATGTTGTCCTTCTCGTCCGAAAGCCACACGAAAACATGCTTGTGTTGGTTGTACAAAGTGTAACGAAAAGGAGGTATTGACCCAAAAGGGAGTACTTAAACTTTGTACTAATCAATATTAACAACTTTTACTAAAAGACCATCCCTGACATCACATAAAAATCTGCAGCTCCATACTGAATTAAATACATATATGTCAAAATGAATACAGCTGCAGATTTTTTTGCGATTTCCGCGATTGTCCCATTGTAATAGTTGTTCATATTGATTAGTATGACACGTTTGTATAAACAACGAAACTAAGAAACATAAATAGAGTATCGTGGAAATCAGAATGAGCACAAACAATACCTCATAAACACAACTACAGCTAATTACTTTTGATATCATATCAGTGATTCTTGAGTTAATTTGCGGTCGGCGTACATTCACTCCGACTGACCCAAACTAAAGTGTCCTATAATTGAATTTATAATCTTCTTTTTCTTACGTTACCAGCCGTTTACTGCTGGATTAAAGGTGTCTCAAAATCAGCACGCTGGGGAGGCGGGAGTGGTTGCAGAAGATATATAAAATACGAAATCGTTATCTATATGTATATTTTGTTGAGTTTCTTCCAAAGGTTTCTTAATAGGAAACTAAGAAGTATTTTACCATAACGGTCCAGATAAAATATAAGAAATAAAAAAATGCCGCCTTAGCAAAAATCCTTTAGCCTGATGAACATTTTCCAGAGTCACAAATACCACGCAAATGAAGTCGCGGGCTTCGGCTAGTATGTTACTAAAAATGCAATTTAATGTTTTAGGTGTAAAAACCAAATATTTCCCCAAAAACTACAGCAAGTATCCATAATTATATGTTTCCACAACGAAGCGTGGTCGACCCTACTCAGAACTGTACATTCGGTCCTCAACAGGTCTCCAACAATGTTTATTAATGAAATTATTTTGTTTGACGACTTTTCAACGTTGCGTAAGTAAACAAAAATTTAATTTTTATTAAGTGTAAGTGTTACTTTATAAATTAATACCTAAGTCATTCAAATCATCATTATCATCATCATATCTTTTTACTCTCCACTGCAGGAGCATAACCATCTCTGTACTACCAGAACCATACTTGGCCAGAGCAGCCAGAGGACCATTGCCTACACTCTCCTCTCTGGCCAGGCGGGTTGGAGAGGTCTCATTGATGTTTATAAGCTCTGTTTAGCTTATATTTCCTAAGTCGCCTTTTATAGTCTTATTTGATTTGATATTAAAACATTACGTCATTATACTCCATTTGGCTAGGTATTTAAATAAATGTAAACAATCTTGACATGTCTTTTTATTGAAGTATACACTTTATAAATCAATACCTTTGCAAATTACAAAGTAATTATGTAATTTATAATTTATAACATAATTACTTTGCAATTAGCATAATTATTGATTTATAAAGTGTATATTTCAATAAAAATACATGTCAAGATTGTTTACATTTATTTAAATACCTAACCAAATGGAGTATAGCGTACGATTAACGTATTATTTTAACTGCCTCCGTGGTGTAGTGGTTAGAGCGTTCGGCTCATACCCGGAGGTTGCGGGTTCGATTCCCGGCGGGGGCACTGACTTTGTGTTGTTGTCCTAGTTTGGTTAGGACATTGCAGGCTGATCACCTGATTGTCTGATAAGTAAGATGATCCGTGCTTCAGAGGGCACGTTAAGCCGTCGCGGTCGGTCCCGGTCACTGTCTTTGACATTGGTCGTTACCTTAAACCATGTCAGAGGCCTTTAAGGCGGTTTAAAAACTCTGACACTAGTGTTAGTCACCACACACGATGAGAAGAACGTATTATTTTATGGAATAACGCTTCTGAGCTCTAAAGTTAGTCGTTGAGATATGATTCCGTTTGTTTCAGCACATCTAAAGGATGATCTAGAAGAGTATGTCAGGCATCTGCCTAAAGTGATATTGGTGAAGAGCAGAAGACGCGAAGGTCTTATCAGGGCCAGATTGAAAGCAATGAAGTATGCAACTGCTGACATTCTAGTATTTCTCGACAGTCATTGCGAATGCACTAAAGGTACTCAAAAATCATAAGTTAGAGAATCTGTGTCGGGAAAGAAGAAGTCTCTCCTCGTGGTTTTAGGGGTTCCGTACCCAAAGGATAAAAACGGGACCCTATTACTAAGACGCCGCTGTCCGTCTGTCCGTCTGTCTGTTACTAGACTGTTTCTCATGAACCGTGATAGCTAGAGCTAGATAGTGGAAATTTTCATATACAACAAATACTAAAAACGGAATAAAATAAATATTTAATTGGGGCATCCATACTACAAACACGATATTTTATAGATGTTCGTACGGAACACCTAGAGCGCGAGTCCGACTCGCACTTGTCTCTGGTTATTTCTTTTTCTTCTTTTATATAAGTAGCTTCACATATGCTGGATCTTGTTCTCATAGATAAGAAACCCTTATCGTATCATTTATTTCAAGCTGTCAAACATGTTACAAGGTTGTAAGGTCGCATCTTGGGAAAACAATGATGAACAATTGTTTTTTATGATCATTCTCTTTCAAATACTAGTAAAGGTTCACATTAGATACCTAAGTTCCTGGGTGACCGAGCTTTGCTCGGTTACATCTCAAACATTAACTACATTTTTTTAAACTTGTCTAAATACAAAACAAAATAAAAAATTATATATAAACTTGAACATAAAAAAAAAAACAAAAGTAAGTCACCGAGTGGGATTCGAACCCGTAACACTCTTTCTAGCCGTCCTTAATAGTACGCATCTTTAACCGCTGAGCAAAACGGATGGCGGCCGGCGCGAAGAAATTAGCGACCATATTCTGTGTGAAAAGATAAACGCATGAAAACTCGAAAACACGCGTTTTCCCAAACATAAGACTAATCTAGATAATTTATTTACCCCCGAAAACCCCATATACCAATTTTCAGCAAAATCGTTAGAGCCGTTTTCGAGATCACAGAAATTAATAAATATATAAATAATATAATAATAATAATAATATAATTATTATTATAATAATAATATAATTTGTACCAACATAATATAATTGTTTATTTTCTCTCCACAATTTATAAACACAAAAAACCGTTATACAAAAGTCACAATATACAATTAGATTGTACGCAAGAGAAATTGTGAGAGAGTGGTGTCTGAGCTAGGTTAAAAATGTAACCTGTAATACAGATCACCACGGACTACACAATGGTTTTATACAAGTTGCATTAAACAAGGTAGTAATAGTGATCGTGACACATATGCAAAACCTTTATGGAGGTATTTTCTTATATATATATGTATATATGTACACACATATATACATACATACATAAATACATGCATACATATAGGCAGTAACAATGAACTTAAAGAATATTAAGTAGTTTTAACAGATTATTGATATTAAGGAGTGTGAGTATGGATGCAGAGATGTAAGTGAGTGAGTGTGAGAGTGAGCGAGTGTGAGAGTGAGCGAGTGTGAGAGTGAATGAGTGGGTGAGTGAGAATGCCCAATACTCCCTTCATGTTGCACTATATAATACGCTAGACTGTCACCAGGAGGCAGGAATGGTCCAAATGAGTAATTTGCTGTGCTGAAAATCGGTTCAGTAGTTTAGTCGAAATGCAAGTCAGACAGACAGCTTTTTTGGCATAAATATACAAGAATTGCTCGTTTAAAGGTATAAGATTAATAATTATCTACATATCTTTTTGGGAATCTCTAAAAACACGAAAGTTAAAGTAAAAATAATATTGACACTATAAATTAGTTAACGGGTTACTCACGTATATCACGGGCAGTAGCTGACTCCATACGTGAGTAACACGTTAACTAATTTCAATAATTTCTCTGTCCCACGTTAGTTTTAATAAAAAAATATTGCCACTAGTAAATTGAAAATTTTTATCTTTACAGGTTGGCTCGAGCCTCTTCTCGATCAAATAGAAAAAAATCCTAGCACAGTAGTCAGTCCAGTAGTAGATGATATCAACGGAAATACTTTCGAGTATACTGCTCAAGATTCAAACGAATTGCGCATAGGAGGCTTCAACTGGAACCTGAAATTTATATGGACACGAATACCTGATAGAATACAACTGCAAAGAAAAAATCCTTCCGAACCTGTAAAGACTCCAACGCTATCTGGTGGTCTTTTTGCTATAAATCGCTTTTTCTTCGAAGGCATTGGTCTTTATGACGAAAAATTAAATACATGGGGCGGTGAAAACCTTGAGTTGTCTTTTAAGACATGGATGTGTGGTGGGTCTGTGGAAATAGTACCCTGCTCTCACGTAGGACATATCTTTCGGAATAGGATGCCATATACGAGAAATTCTACCGACTTGATAAGGAATCTCATGCGAGTAGCTGAGGTAATAAATTAAATATACAATGTCCTTTTTAATTAAGTACAAATATTTTAAGGGGTGGTTCTGTCCATCATTTTGAACAACTTTTTCTTATAAATGTATATCTAAATACGAAAAAAATATTTACATTTTCCATAGTACTGATATCACGTGACTAATTCGGTTTGTATGAAAAGCTAAAAAAATTTTTTCGTATTTCGATATACATTTATTGGGAAAAGTTGTTCAAAATGATGGACTGAAACACCCCTTAAAATATTTGTACTAAATTAAAAAGGACATTGTATATCGTTAAGCTCTCAAGCCAAATAAGGTTCTTTTTCTTTCTTATTTTGGCTTTGAGATTATGTTATGATTATGCTCAAATACGGTGAAAAACACTCTATTTTAAAATACAATATACTTACAAGCTATTTTGAAAACAATACATGTAGGGGACACACCCGCAACAAAAACCACGAACTATACTAGATCACTATATCTCAAAAAAAAAAAATAACAGTCAAGAAACCAAAAAAACAGTTATTTCAATTCCATTATAGCTATCTAGTATATCCTATGGTTTGATTTATTACTATATATAAATATATATTTATCATTTTTATACAATGTGAGAGGAACATACCCGCTTAAGAAATATTTATAAAATACATATTTATTTATTGTAAGACTAAATACAACAGTTTTTTACCAATTACAGTATCTAGAGAATTTATATATGTATTTTATCATGTAATTTTATGTATGTATTATATTTTATATTATATTTTATTATTATTATTTGTTTAGTTTAATTTAGAGTATAATTTAGATTTTAATTTAGTTTTTAATTTAGTTTTTATTATATAATTATGTATTATATGTATGTAATTATATCATGTTTAAAGGTTTATACACTTTAGGTTATTGTAATACGTTCTTATATTCGATGAGTTAAGAAATCGTTCGTTATTTCCTCTCTGTCTGTTGTTAAATAATTGCAAAAGAAAAACACTATTCTATATTTTATCATTGCAGGTATGGATGGATGATTACAAAAAATACTTCTTTGATAGAATAGGCAACCCCTTGATAAATGATCATGACGTTAGCAACCGAAAAAATTTACGTGATAGCTTAAACTGCAAATCCTTTGAGTGGTATTTGAAAAACGTCTATCCTGAGTTGGAAATACCCGATAATTATGCTGCTAGTGGTCAAGTAAGTAACTGCTTTCTTTATTATAATGAATTAACCGGTTACTCACGTATAGAGTCAGATATATATCAGATACATTTGTCCTGATGAAGACCTCCGGATGAGGTCGAAACATGTCGGTCAGTAGCTAATTCTATACGTGAGTAACCCGTTAAGTCATTCTTATAATGTCGGTGTCTGAAGTTAGCTTTAATAAAAAAAAAACAGTTAAGTGCGAGTTGAACTCGCATGAAGAGGATTCCGTACAATGCCAAATGTGATTGACTTTATAAAAATATATTTGAGATTCTGATATCGAGGCCTTTCATATGATATATATGACAAAGTAAGGTTTGCCTAGCTTTTTTTTTAATTTCGTAGTTTGTTCACCGAAAATTAACCTAATTTAAAAAAAAAATATTTATTTACTACGCAAATCTGTGTTTAAGTCATAGGATTACACCATCCTACCAAGTCCAAGGTCCAGTAGATTCGGAGCAAATTGGTTGTGACAGACGGACGGACAGACAGACGCACGATCCTGTAAGGGTTCCGTTTCTTCGTTTTTTGTACGGAACCCTAAAAACTACTTTCTTGTCATCATTCGTTGCAACGTGGCATCCTGAGTTATCTTGCGTTGGAGCCCGGTTTGCACTTTACGTTTTTTTAACCGACTTCAAAGAGGTTATCAATTCGCCGGAATCTTTTATGTTTTCTTTTTAATGTATACTCACCGATTACTCGTGGCACCTGTACAAATTTTTTCGTTTAAAAAGGCATAGAAATTTTATTAAAATCGGTCATAGTAGTTTGGCGGTGAAGTCTGTTTTTAGTTTTAAAAAATTCATATCTTCGTCAATAACTTTATGCATGTCTATGATCAATAACTTTTTTTTTCAGATCTATAACGTAGACTTCAATTTATGTCTCGATTCCCAGGTAGAAAAAGGGAAACCAAATTGGAACACAGAATTATTGCCGTGCCATAAACACGGCGGTAATCAAGTAAGTTATCGGGGCTCTTTTGATTTTTAATTTCTACTTAAGTATATTTTTCATATTTGTGAAAAAATAAATAGGTAAAATGCTCATAATAAAGTAAAAAATAAATATATTTATATTGGTAAGGGCAAAATATGCCGAATATGATCGTGTAAATCGATCGAGACTTGGCCGGCCTTTTCGACTTTATTACGTGAGTAAACCACCTTACTTAATACTTAAGTACCTGGGCGACTGAGCTTTGCTCGGTTACATAATTATCAAACATTAACTACATTTTTTTAAACTTGTCTAAAAACAATACAAAATAAAAAATTATATATAAACTTGAACATCGAAATTAGCGACCATATTTTGCGTGGAAAGAAAAACGCATGAAAACTTGAAAACACGCGTTTTCCCAAACATAAGACTAATCTAGATCGATTGTTTACCCCCAAAAACCCCCATATACCAATTTTCAGCAAAATCGTTAGAGCCGTTTTCGAGATCACAGAAATTTATAAATATATAAATATATATACAAGAATTGCTCGTTTAAAGGTATGAGATTATCAATTTTCGCACATTTTGTAATTTACCTTCAAATAATCCAGGTCATTTAGTTATTTCTTAAGTTTTAATTACATTTTTTTTTCTAGTACTGGGTTTACACGAGACATGGTCAAATAAAACGTGATGAGTTTTGTTTGGAAGTTATGAGAGACGAATTGCTTATGTTCTTTTGTCGTGAAAATGTTAAATCGCAGCAGTGGCTGTACAATAACATGGTAAGCTGTCATATTTTATACATACATACATACTATCACGTCTTTATCCCTAATGGGACAGACAGAGCATTTTGGGTCTTGCGGTTCTATGCAGAGCCCAGGGCCGCAAGACCCAAAAGCCACTTTTAGCATCGTGGTGGGCGAGAAGATGTAAAAGCAATCAATACAGTGATGGGTTGCTTTGGATGGATTTGCATTTTTGCCCTTTCCCTCGATCGGCTTTTACGATCTGCGTGGAAAGAGAAGCAGCTGGTACATTCTGAGTTTTTTTTATTTCTCCCAGACCAGAATATTTTATTATTTTACTAAAACAAACTATTATTTTATTAAATTAAAACTTTCATGTTTCAAAATACTATTAGTCTAAGTTTAGGCTAGATTGTAATATTATTAGCGTACTTATATATTATTTTAGCTTAGTAGGTACGTCAGAAAGGAAACAAAATGTTCCAAAGTACAAATATACTTTTAACAAATGGCGGACTTAATGCTAAGAGCATTTTCTCCCAGTCAACCAAAGGGATAAACAGAGAAAAATTATGCGGCACATAAAAGCAATACAATTAGCAACATAGAACTTTATTTTGACGCTGATAATAATCACAACGTTTTATTGACTAATTAAAAGTAAAAAAAAAAACATTATAAATAAAAAGAAAGAAAAACAAACTTTATCCAAAACTATTCTCAAAATTAAAACCACTTTTATGTTAAAAAAAATCATTAAAAGCGCCACGGCAACGTGCCCGTAAAATTTACTTTCACTATAAAATATTTGTAAATAATATAAAATTACATTATATACCTATTATATATAAATATCAGAATCAATACTACTTATACTATTTAACATATAAATACATGGCGATAAAGAGAGAATTATTAATGATGATGAAGAAAAGAATTTATAATGATGACTTTATAAAAATAGGGAGCATAAAATGTGGGCGTGAAGTAATTAATTTATAATTCACAACAATATTCATTTTAAACTAACAGCTGCTTCAAATTTTCCTAATCATAAAATGATATATATATTAATTTACTAGTAGTAAAATCAGGCTATCACATTTAGCAATTAGAATTCAATTGATCGACTGGATCATAATAACCAGTGTCAGCTGATAGACAATAGTCGATTTCTGATACACACGCAATACACATATATTACACGTTAATGTATCTAATGGACATTACAATTACGCGGCGGATTCAATCAAATAGACAATGTAATATATGGTTAAAGGGCAAGTTAAATATTATGAAATTGAAGCAGACCACGATTTTGTTCTAAAACATTTTAAACATTGTCATAAAACTTTTTTTTTTTGGAATCGTGCTTCATGAATAGACCCGCTACAAATAAATTTAATGTGGCTTCCTTTTATATAGGAATGTACAAAAAAAACGAATCTGTTGTTTAGGGTATCAAATGATAGAATTAAATTACTATTTTTTTAATAACATCTGTTTCTCCTTGGTGTGTTTATATTAAATGGATAAACGTACTTTTAGCAAGAATATTCCCGTTGTCAGGATTTAGTTTTTGAAACTTTTGCGTTCCGTAGAAAAAAGACATTTACATTTTACAACCAGTATCATACTTATAGATGTTTGGTTTCAGGAGACTAGAATAGGGCCACTCCTTCTGTGGAGGATGGCTTATATCACAGGCTAAATAAAGCTTATAAACATTTATGAGACCTTTCCAATCCGCCAAGTCCTCTGCCAGTGTTGGCCAATGGCTTTAGTTGCACAGAGAGGGTCATGCTCCTGCAGTTGAGAAAGACCAGACGATGATGATAATCATACTTATACATTTCTTTTTTCCAGACTTCTCTCATCAGAAATGTGCACAACCAAAAATGTCTACAAGTGTCCAGAACCCCAGACAATCAAAACTACACGCTGACATTGAACAACTGCAAAAGGCCAACGATTCCAGTACAAAAGTGGGCCATGGATAAATTTGAAATGGAAAAACTTGACTCAAGCTTGTATACTGGTTGAATGTATTTTTTTATAATATTTTTGTAATAAATTGACAAAATATTAAATAGTAGAGGTACTTTTTATTAAGACAACCTAATAGACTATTCAATTAAGTATAAATATAAACAAATTACACCGATTGAGCTAGCCCCAAAGTAAGTTCGAGACTTGTGATGAGATACTAACTCAACGATATTATATTTTTATAACAAATACATATTTATATATAAGTAGATAACCATCCAACCTCCGTGGCGTAGTGATCACCATGTTAGTCCACCACCTAGAGATACCGGGTTCGATCCCCGGTCAGGGCAAGTTAGGAAATGACCTATTTCAAATTGTCCTGAGTCTTGAATGTTTATCCATATAATATTATTTATTTGTAATAAAACATAATATCGTTGAGTTAGTCGAACTTATTTTGGAGCTAGATAAAAAATATATTTATTATAATAATTTATTTATATTTATAACCGCTGCACCTTACATGACCTGAGTGGTCTACATGACTCTGCATGAGTATTCATGTAGTAACTGGTACTCGATGAGGTAATTTACCACCATAGAAATGATGCTTCCATGCTGGTCTGGGAGAAATAAAAAAATAAACTAAGAATGTACCAGCTGCTTCTCTTCCCACGCAGATCGTAAAAGCCGATCGAGGAATGGGCAAAAATGCAAATCATGTTAACAGGCGATGCGGCTAGCAACCCATCACTGTATTGATTGCTTTTCCATCTTCTCGCCCACCATGACGCTAAAAGTGGCTTTTGGGTCTTGCGGCCCTGGGCTCTGCATAGAACCGCAAGACTCAAAATGCTCTGTCTGCCCCATTAGGGATAAAGACGTGATAGTATGTATGTATGTATAAAATTGTTCACTTTTTGCTGACTGTACAAAATGCTCCAGGATATGCCCAGGCAACCCTGTACATTAAGTCATATCTTTTTAATATGTCACATTTTGCTACTCGATGAGTTAGGGTTGCAATGCATACGGTACTCTTAGTCAATTATAGTAACGTCTTTAGTAACTAGCACAGTTTTAATCAAGCCTTATTATTTTAATCCAAAATACAAAAAATACCCGGCCAAGTGCGAGTCGGACTCGCGCACGAAGGGTTCCGTACCATTATCTATAAAAATCAAGTTTTTTGTATGGGAGTCCCTTAGATATTTATTTTATTTTGTTTTTAGTATTTGTTGTTATAGCGGCTATAGAAATACATAATTTGTGAAAATTTCAAATGTCTAGCTATCGCGGTTCTTGAAATACAGCCTGGTGACAGACAGACGGACAGACAGCGAAGTCTTAGTAATAGGGTCCCGTTTTTACCCTTTGGGTACGGAACCCTAAAAAAGGCAAGTAGTACCTAAGTTTACATTGGATTTTACAGGATTATTCTTACCCATAAACAGAAAGTAGAAACCTGTACATTTGTCCGTTTCTACTTTGTACGCGACCGCAGAGCAAGCCGCCTCTTTTACAAACATCATTGTGGTTTGGAGGAAAAAGGACCCGGGGAATTCGCTTTACTTTGTCCAATATAGCTATGTTAAACATTCATGTAGAGGTTTGCGTAAAAAGCTTGTACAATTTTGTTTTAAATTAGATTATTTTTATATTCTACTCGATTCTAACCACGGATGCTAACAATATATCGTTATCCGAGCGTATTTTCCCGGTTGCATCCTCAGCAGTAATGCTTTAGAGCTTGGGATCCACTACCTAACCAAGGAGATTTGATGAGGTTACTGGTTTTTACACAGAGTGACTGCTTTCTGTCCTCCGCAACCCTAAGGAACCAGAACCAATCCCTGTGTAGTTTGATGATGAAACGCTAGATGGCCTGGGACCCACATTTTTTACAAGCCTTCCGAAACACAGAATCATCTTGCTTTTCGGATAATCACCTAATTCATACCTGCAATATCCTAACTAGAGTGCAAACAACGTTTCACAAAGTATGCTTCCGTGTGGTATTCGAACCCATGCTAACAATCTCCAACAAATCAAAACAAATACTTGCAGTGTGGTTTTTGGCTGAGTAGACTAAGACCACATTTCAGGAAATGTGGTGCTGGAGGAGAATGAAAAAAATAAGTTGGACAGAAAAAATTACAAATGAGAAGGATGTGAAAGAGAAAAGACAAATAATACAAATTATAGAAAATAGAAGAGGGAAAATGTTCGGTCATCTACTACGCCACGATGAGTTTTTAAAAACAATAATAGAAGGAAAGAGAGGAGTAGGAAAACTCAGAAGAAAATTTATAGACCAAATAAAAGAAAAATTAAACGTGAAAACATATAAAGAGGTTAAAAACTTAGCGGAAGGAAGAGAGACATGGAAAGCACTCCACCGACAAGAGCCCAGCTCTTAAATATAAGAAGAAGAGAATAAGACCTCTCCAAGGCGACTTAGGAAACGCAAGCTAAACAAAGCTTATAAACATCAATGAGACCTCTCCAAAACGACTACAGTCTGACACACGAGCAAAAGTATTTTTTATCAATCTCAAAACCAAAACGCTTCGCTTGCTCGGTCAGTGTCCGTATAAATACCTAATTTATTTTACAAATTTGGGAGATAGGTACTCAAACTTGTTATTTAAAGAAAACGTAAGATACCTATAAACTTTTTATTGTAAGCTTACGTTTCTACGAAAACATTTCACAGAATTATAATGTCCGAGGTTATTAAAATGTCACTCATTTTTGGCTAAAGATAAAGCTTTTAGCGAAGTGCCATTGTAAATAGGGGTTTACATCCTGTGATCTGGTTTCTGGCCTACTTTTATTGTTTGGGCCCTTTTAAATTATTCTTAGGTATTGTCCATAATGCCCATATTGGTAAGAAATATTATATTAGACCCACGACAAGTACTTTTAAACTTTGAATTACTGCTAGCTACATAGGAATCCTCCTCAAAAAAACAATCATAATTTATGACATGCACGTTAGTGTGTGTCAAACATGGAATTGTATGTACTGCGTACAAATGACTCCAGTGGTGTCAAGTTGATATACAGTGAGTTCTAGTGACAGTTAGACAGTTGAGGTTCTAATGTTGAATTCTGACTTTTGGTGTCTACTCAGTTACTTGATCATTATTTTCACTTAAATCTCCAAATATTGTGATGATGTATTTTCATATTATCTCCCATAAAGTTCACTCCACCATGAATCACCCCTAACACTTTTGTTCCGTCGTGTAATTGCCGTATTTATCATTATAACAAACAGAGATTATGACGTTGAGTAAAATTAATTTCTATTTGCGCCATAGAATAAAATATCGACGGACAGAAGGATACTCGTTTATTTTCTTTGACATCATTTGGTTTGATACGTGTTGTTTAAGTAGGAAGTTTTTTAAATAAACAAACCATAAGTATTTCATCTCAAGAGTGATTTTTAATTTTAAAAGGATTGCATAAGTTAATAAAATCCTTTCAAAATTTGAAATCACTTTTGGGATGCACTTAAGTAGGTAAGTAGGTACTATATATTTTATAATATACCCACTAAAACGATACGATTTTTAAAGGGAAAATGATTTAGTCTCGAATTAATAAAATAGTCTTAAATGCAAATAGTCTATCTAGAAACTCGTCTAAAATACAAGTAGTCTAAAATATTCTAAATTGCAGCTAGTCTTAATTTTCTAGCCTACTACTGCAACTGTCTAGATTAGATACATATACATTACATACACGTGGGTGCTTATTTAACAAGTGACTATCAAAATTACAAAATAATATATAAAAGGAAAAGGCAAAACACACCATCAGGTATCTCTGCAAAAAATCTTGCATCTCTTTTCGCACTTAGAGGGGAAACTTAAAAATATTGAACTGGTGGAAAAAGTGCCACATTGTTACCCTCCTTATTTTCGACGATAGACTATTTACATTGAAATATGTTTACGTCCCATTTTATCGCCATCAATTTTGCAAATGAGTTTATTTTGCGCTGTTGTTCTGAAAGGATGATGACAGAATAAATATTGAAGCATTGGGATGTAACCTTTAATATTCATAATGAGTTTCCTTTATTTTTCTTGCTTTATATGTATGGAAACGATCAGCCATCAATTGAAAATAAGGAGTAGGTAAATGTAGTAAGTTTAATATCTGTAGTTTGGTTAAAACTGTAAACTTATAAAGTCTCGTCTAAATGTCACACAGTGTTTTCAAACTTACATACAAATGCTGAATTGTCATGCACATGTACACGGCATACAAAGTATTCTATCTACCTACATGTCAAATTTCATTCTTATTTGGCTTGAAAACGAAACTAACATCTTCTTCTTCTTCTTATATTTAAGAGCTGGGCTCTTGTCGGTGGAGTGCTTTCCATGTCTCTCTTCCTTCCGCTAAGTTCTTAACCTCTTTATATGTTTTCACGTTTAATTTTTCTTTTATTTGGTCTATATATTTTCTTCTGGGTTTTCCTACTCCTCTCTTTCCTTCTATTTTTCCTTCCATTATTATTTTAAAGAACGCATCGTGGCGTAGTAGATGACCGAACATTTTCCCTCTTCTATTTTCTATAATTTGTATTATTTGTCTTTTCTCTCTCACATCCTCTAGTACCTTCTCATTTGTAATTTTTTCTGTCCAACTTATTTTTTTCATTCTCCTCCAGCACCACATTTCAAATGCTTCTAATCTATCTCTATCTTTTTTGGTCATCGTCCACGTTTCACATCCATACAAAGCAGTGCTCCATATAAATGTTTCAATAAATCTTTTATGTAAACTTTCTTTAATACCAGAACAAAATATATATTTTTTACTCTTAAATGTACTTTTTGCAATAGCAATCCTCTTCTTAATATCTTCTGAGCATCTTGCCTCTTCGTTGATAATAGTTCCTAAATACTTAAAACTTTGAACTTGGTCTATTGTTTTATTATTAAGTTGGATATTTTTAATTACTGGACCTGACTTTGAGACAATTAAGGACTTGGTTTTATTTATGTTTATACTCAATTTATGTTCTTTAAAAATATTGTTCATTGCTTCTATTAACTTTTCTAACTTTTGTGAACTGCTTCCAAGGGCTGCTATGTCATCTGCAAATCTTATAAAATGTATCTTTTCTCCATTAGTACTAACTCCTCCTATATCTTGGTCTTTGACTTGAGATATTGCTGCTTCTATAAATAGATTGAATATCAGTAGAGAAAGTGGGCAACCCTGCCTCACTCCCTGTCGTATTTTAGCCTGTCTTTTTTCATTATAACTTTCTATTATTGTCTCTTGTTCTTGATACAGTTCTTTGATTATTCTCCTGTCTATGTAGTCTATGCCAGCATCCTTAAGTGCCTTCATCATTAGTTTCCAATTTACTCTATCGAACGCTTTCTCTAAATCTATAAACGCAATATGTGTTTCTAAACCAAGTTCCAATCTTCTTTCTATTATAATTCTAAGTGCTAACATACATTAGTTTAATTTACCCTTCCAGTAAAATTGTATTGGACAATTTTAAAATTGAGTTGAAAACAAATTGCATATTTTATAATATATGTAAGAGAATAATGTCACTTCCATTTGAAACATGTTGTAGTATTCATAAATTTTGAATTTTAGTCTTTACCAACAAAAAGAAAAACTATTTTACTCTTATTAAGTTGCCACTTTATTCCGATAAATTCAAAGGACTGGGGGCGATCCGCAAGGTCCTAGAGCCACAAGTTTATGTTATAAATAACTCACTATAACTAAGTTTCAAGCTCATTACCAGTTACCGCACAGTTTCTCATGTAATCCTAGCTCCCAAGTCTGACCACATGAGTAGCCTCGAGATTTATTAACAAAGCGAGCGACCACTTGTGATTCCTACGTGGTTTTATTTCAAAGGAAAGATCAAATTTTGCCTTTGGTTCTGATAGTTATGCCTACCGCCTTGTAAATATAATTATTACTCTTCCTTGTCACTAGATGGCGCTATAGGTAATTATTAGACCATTACAACCTTTCATTACTATTATTTATATAAGTAGTACTCTAAATAATTGAATATGACTTAAATGAAATGCAATAAATATTTTTTAACCATATTCAAAACTTTTTGTCACTTTTCTGCTAGTCATGTTTGCTGCCATCTCTGTGTGCCTACCGACAACTCCAGTTTTGCCTACTTACGAGCGCTCCAATAGTTTTTATGGCACTGGGTATCTGTTACGCTAGTAATTATATTATCTTTGCTATAACTAAGTTTCAAGCTCATTACCAGTTACCGCATAGTTACTCATGTAATCCTAGCTCCCAGGTCTGACCACATGAGTAGCCTCGAGATTTATTTACAAAGCGAACGACCACTTGTGATTCCTACGTGGTTTTATTTCAAAGGAAAAATCAAACTTTGCCTTTGGTTCTGATAGTCATGCCTACCGCCTTGTAAATATAATTATTACTCTTCCTTGTCACTAGATGGCGCTATAGGTAATTATTAGACCATTACAACCTTTCATTACTATTATTTATATAAAGTAGTACTCTAAATAATTGAATATGACTTAAATGAAATGCAATAAATATTTTTTAACCATATTCAAAACTTTTTGTCACTTTTCTGCTAGTCATGTTTGCTGTATCTCTGTGTGCCTACCGACAACTCCAGTTTTGCCTACTTACGAGCGCTCCAATAGTTTTTATGGCACTGGGTATCTGTTACGCTAGTAATTATATTATCTTTGCTATAACTAAGTTCGAAGCTCATTACCAGCTACCGCATAGTTTCTCATGTAATCCTAGCTCCCAAGTCTGACCACATGAGTAGCCTCGAGATTTATTTACAAAGCGAGCGACCACTTGTGTCTCCTACGTGGTTTTATTTCAAAGGAAAGATCAAACTTTGCCTTTGGTTCTGATAGTCATGTCTACCGCCTTGTAAATATAATTATTAATCTTCCTTGTCACTAGATGGCGCTATAGGTAATTATTAGACCATTAAAATCTTTTATTACTATTATATAAATAAATAAGTAAGTACTAAAAAGTAATTAAATATGACTAACACTTTTTGCTGGTAGTGTGTGCTGCCACCTTAATTTTAACTACTGTCATTACTGGCCCTCCAATAGTTTCTAAAGCGTTGGGTATCTGTTACGCTAGTAATTATATTACCTTTGCTATAACTAAGTTTGAAGCTCATTACCAGTTACCGCACAGTTTCTCATGTAATCCTAGCTCCCAAGTCTGACCACATGAGTAGCCTCGAGATTTATTTACAAAGCGAACGACCACTTGTGATTCCTACGTGGTTTTATTTCAAAGGAAAGATCAAACTTTGCCTTTGTTTCTGATAGTCATGCCTACTGCCTTGTAAATATAATTATTAATCTTCCTTGTCACTAGATGGCGCTATAGGTAATTATTAGACCATTACAACCTTTCATTACTATTATTTATATAAAGTAGTACTCTAAATAATTGAATATGACTTAAATGAAATGCAATAAATATTTTTTAACCATATTCAAAACTTTTTGTCACTTTTCTGCTAGTCATGTTTGCTGTATCTCTGTGTGCCTACCGACAACTCCAGTTTTGCCTACTTACGAGCGTACCAATAGTTTTTATGGCACTGGGTATCTGTCACGGTAGTAATTATATTATCTTTGCTATAACTAAGTTCGAAGCTCATTACCAGTTACCGCATAGTTTCTCATGTAATCCTAGCTCCCAAGTCTGACCACATAAGTAGCCTCGAGATTTATTTACAAAGCTAACGACCACTTGTGCTTCCTAAGTGGTTTTATTTCAAAGGAAAGATCAAACTTTGCCTTTGGTTCTGATAGTCATGCCTACCGCCTTGTAAATATAATTATTAATCTTCCTTGTCACTAGATGGCGCTATAGGTAATTATTAGACCATTAAAATCTTATATTACTATTATATAAATGAAGTAGTAAGTACTAAAAAATAATTAAATATGACTAACACTTTTTTTGCTGGTAGTGTGTGCTGCCATCTTAATTTTAACTACTGTCATTACTGGCCCTCCAATAGTTTCTAAAGCGTTGGGTATCTGTTATGCTAGTAATTATATTACCTTTGCTATAACTAAGTTTGAAGCTCATTACCAGTTACCGCACAGTTTCTCATGTAATCCTAGCTCCCAAGTCTGACCACATGAGTAGCCTCGAGATTTATTTACAAAGCGAACGACCACTTGTTATTCCTACCTGGTTTTATTTCAAAGGAAAGCTCAAACTTGGCTTTTGTTTCATATAGTCATGCCTACCGCCTTGTCAACACTACACACTATACGTAGGTAATTAGTAGAACATTTAAATCTTTTATTACAATTATTTAAATAAAGTAATAGATACACTAAATAATTAAATATGACTTAAATGAAATGCAATAAATATTTTTAAAGCACTTTCAACTCTCAACTCAACTTATTTGTCACTTTTTTGCTAGTTGTGTTTGCTGCCATCTCTGTGTGCCTACCGACAACTCCAGTTTTGCCTACTTACGGGCCCTCCAAAAGTTTTCATGGCGTTGGGTATCTGTTTCGCTAGTAATTATATTACCTTTGCTATAACTAAGTTTCAAGCTCATTACCAGTTACCGCACAGTTTCTCATGTAATCCTAGCTCCCAAGTCTGACCACATAAGTAGCCTCGAGATTTATTTACAGAGAGCGACCACTTGTGAATTCTACGTGGTTTTATTTCAAAGGAAAGCTCAAAATTGGCCTTTGTTTCTTACAGTCATGCCTACCGCCTTGTAAATATAATTATTAATCTTCCTTGTCACTAGATGGCGCTATAGGTAATTATTAGACCATTAAAATATTATATTACTATTATATAAATGAAGTAGTAAGTACTAAAAAATAATTAAATATGACTAACACTTTTTTTGCTGGTAGTGTGTGCTGCCATCTTGATTTTGGCTACTGTCATTACTGGCTCTCCAATCGTTTCTAAAGCGTTGGGTATCTGTTACGCTAGTAATTATATTGTCTTGCTATAACTAAGTTTCAAGCTCATTATCAGTCTCATGTAATCCTAGCTCCCAAGTCTGACCACATGAGTAGCCTCGAGATTTATTTACAAAGCGAGCGACTACTTGTGATTCCTACGTGGTTTTATTTCAAAGGAAAGATTAAAATTGGCCTTTGTTTCATATAGTCATGCCTACCGCCTTGTTAACATTATTATTACTAGGTAGGTAATTATTATAATATTAAAATCTTTTATTCCTATTATTTAAAGAAAGTAGCACTCTAAATAATTGAATTTGACTTAAATGAAATGCAATAAATATTTTTGAACCATATTCAAAACTTTTTGTCACTTTTCTGCTAGTCATGTTTGCTGCCATCTCTGTGTGCCTACCGACAACTCCAGTTTTGCCTACTTACGAGCGCTCCAATAGTTTTTATGGCACTGGGTATCTGTTACGCTAGTAATTATATTATCTTTGCTATAACTAAGTTTCAAGCTCATTACCAGTTACCGCATAGTTTCTCATGTAATCCTAGCTCCCAAGTCTGACCACATGAGTAGCCTCGAGATTTATTTACAAAGCGAGCGACCACTTGTGTCTCTTACGTGGTTTTATTTCAAAGGAAAGATCAAACTTTGCCTTTGGTTCTGATAGTCATGTCTACCGCCTTGTAAATATAATTATTAATCTTCCTTGTCACTAGATGACGCTATAGGTATTTATTAGACCATTAAAATCTTATATTACTATTATATAAATGAAGTAGTAAGTACTAAAAAATAATTAAATATGACTAACACTTTTTTTGCTGGTAGTGTGTGCTGCCATCTTAATTTTGGCTACTGTCATTACTGGCTCTCCAATCGTTTCTAAAGCGTTGGGTATCTGTTACGCTAGTAATTATATTGTCTTGCTATAACTAAGTTTCAAGCTTATTATCAGTCTCATGTAATCCTAGCTCCCAAGTCTGACCACATGAGTAGCCTCGAGATTTATTTACAAAGCGAGCGACTACTTGTGATTCCTACGTGGTTTTATTTCAAAGGAAAGATTAAAATTGGCCTTTGTTTCATATAGTCATGCCTACCGCCTTGTAAATATAATTATTACTCTTCCTTATCACTAGATGGCGCTATAGGTAATTATTAGACCATTACAACCTTTCATTACTATTATTTATATAAGTAGTACTCTAAATAATTGAATATGACTTAAATGAAATGCAATAAATATTTTTTAACCATATTCAAAACTTTTTGTCACTTTTCTGCTAGTCATGTTTGCTGCCATCTCTGTGTGCCTACCGACAACTCCAGTTTTGCCTGCTTACGAGCGCTCCAATAGTTTTTATGGCACTGGGTATCTGTTACGCTAGTAATTATACTATCTTTGCTATAACTAAGTTTCAAGCTCATTACCAGTTACCGCACAGTTTCTCATGTAATCCTAGCTCCCAAGTCTGACCACATGAGTAGCCTCGAGATTTATTTACAAAGCGAACGACCACTTGTGATTCCTACGTGGTTTTATTTCAAAGGAAAGATCAAACTTTGCCTTTGTTTCTGATAGTCATGCCTACCGCCTTGTAAATATAATTATTAATCTTCCTTGTCACTAGATGGCGCTATAGGTAATTATTAGACCATTAAAATCTTATATTACTATTATATAAATGAAGTAGTAAGTACTAAAAAATAATTAAATATGACTAACACTTTTTTTGCTGGTAGTGTGTGCTGCCATCTTAATTTTAACTACTGTCATTACTGGCCCTCCAATAGTTTCTAAAGCGTTGGGTATCTGTTATGCTAGTAATTATATTACCTTTGCTATAACTAAGTTTGAAGCTCATTACCAGTTACCGCACAGTTTCTCATGTAATCCTAGCTCCCAAGTCTGACCACATGAGTAGCCTCGAGATTTATTTACAAAGCGAACGACCACTTGTTATTCCTACCTGGTTTTATTTCAAAGGAAAGCTCAAACTTGGCTTTTGTTTCATATAGTCATGCCTACCGCCTTGTCAACACTACACACTATACGTAGGTAATTAGTAGAACATTTAAATCTTTTATTACAATTATTTAAATAAAGTAATAGATACACTAAATAATTAAATATGACTTAAATGAAATGCAATAAATATTTTTAAAGCACTTTCAACTCTCAACTCAACTTATTTGTCACTTTTTTGCTAGTTGTGTTTGCTGCCATCTCTGTGTGCCTACCGACAACTCCAGTTTTGCCTACTTACGGGCCCTCCAAAAGTTTTCATGGCGTTGGGTATCTGTTTCGCTAGTAATTATATTACCTTTGCTATAACTAAGTTTCAAGCTCATTACCAGTTACCGCACAGTTTCTCATGTAATCCTAGCTCCCAAGTCTGACCACATAAGTAGCCTCGAGATTTATTTACAGAGAGCGACCACTTGTGAATTCTACGTGGTTTTATTTCAAAGGAAAGCTCAAAATTGGCCTTTGTTTCTTACAGTCATGCCTACCGCCTTGTAAATATAATTATTAATCTTCCTTGTCACTAGATGGCGCTATAGGTAATTATTAGACCATTAAAATATTATATTACTATTATATAAATGAAGTAGTAAGTACTAAAAAATAATTAAATATGACTAACACTTTTTTTGCTGGTAGTGTGTGCTGCCATCTTGATTTTGGCTACTGTCATTACTGGCTCTCCAATCGTTTCTAAAGCGTTGGGTATCTGTTACGCTAGTAATTATATTGTCTTGCTATAACTAAGTTTCAAGCTCATTATCAGTCTCATGTAATCCTAGCTCCCAAGTCTGACCACATGAGTAGCCTCGAGATTTATTTACAAAGCGAGCGACTACTTGTGATTCCTACGTGGTTTTATTTCAAAGGAAAGATTAAAATTGGCCTTTGTTTCATATAGTCATGCCTACCGCCTTGTTAACATTATTATTACTAGGTAGGTAATTATTATAATATTAAAATCTTTTATTCCTATTATTTAAAGAAAGTAGCACTCTAAATAATTGAATTTGACTTAAATGAAATGCAATAAATATTTTTGAACCATATTCAAAACTTTTTGTCACTTTTCTGCTAGTCATGTTTGCTGCCATCTCTGTGTGCCTACCGACAACTCCAGTTTTGCCTACTTACGAGCGCTCCAATAGTTTTTATGGCACTGGGTATCTGTTACGCTAGTAATTATATTATCTTTGCTATAACTAAGTTTCAAGCTCATTACCAGTTACCGCATAGTTTCTCATGTAATCCTAGCTCCCAAGTCTGACCACATGAGTAGCCTCGAGATTTATTTACAAAGCGAGCGACCACTTGTGTCTCTTACGTGGTTTTATTTCAAAGGAAAGATCAAACTTTGCCTTTGGTTCTGATAGTCATGTCTACCGCCTTGTAAATATAATTATTAATCTTCCTTGTCACTAGATGACGCTATAGGTATTTATTAGACCATTAAAATCTTATATTACTATTATATAAATAAATAAGTAAGTACTAAAAAGTAATTAAATATGACTAACACTTTTTTTGCTGGTAGTGTGTGCTGCCATCTTAATTTTGGCTACTGTCATTACTGGCTCTCCAATCGTTTCTAAAGCGTTGGGTATCTGTTACGCTAGTAATTATATTGTCTTGCTATAACTAAGTTTCAAGCTTATTATCAGTCTCATGTAATCCTAGCTCCCAAGTCTGACCACATGAGTAGCCTCGAGATTTATTTACAAAGCGAGCGACTACTTGTGATTCCTACGTGGTTTTATTTCAAAGGAAAGATTAAAATTGGCCTTTGTTTCATATAGTCATGCCTACCGCCTTGTAAATATAATTATTACTCTTCCTTATCACTAGATGGCGCTATAGGTAATTATTAGACCATTACAACCTTTCATTACTATTATTTATATAAGTAGTACTCTAAATAATTGAATATGACTTAAATGAAATGCAATAAATATTTTTTAACCATATTCAAAACTTTTTGTCACTTTTCTGCTAGTCATGTTTGCTGCCATCTCTGTGTGCCTACCGACAACTCCAGTTTTGCCTGCTTACGAGCGCTCCAATAGTTTTTATGGCACTGGGTATCTGTTACGCTAGTAATTATACTATCTTTGCTATAACTAAGTTTCAAGCTCATTACCAGTTACCGCACAGTTTCTCATGTAATCCTAGCTCCCAAGTCTGACCACATGAGTAGCCTCGAGATTTATTTACAAAGCGAACGACCACTTGTGATTCCTACGTGGTTTTATTTCAAAGGAAAGATCAAACTTTGCCTTTGTTTCTGATAGTCATGCCTACCGCCTTGTAAATATAATTATTAATCTTCCTTGTCACTAGATGGCGCTATAGGTAATTATTAGACCTTTAAAATCTTATATTACTATTATATGAATGAAGTAGTAAGTACAAAAAAAAATTTAATATGACTAACACTTTTTTGCTGGTAGTGTGTGCTGCCATCTTAATTTTGGCTACTGTCATTACTGGCTCTCCAATCGTTTCTAAAGCGTTGGGTATCTGTTACGCTAGTAATTATATTATCTTGCTATAACTAAGTTTCAAGCTCATTACCAGTTACTGCATAGTTTCTCACGTAATCCTAGCTCCCAAGTCTGACCACATGAGTAGCCTCGAGATTTATTTACAAAGCGAGCGACTACTTGTGATTCCTACGTGGTTTTATTTCAAAGGAAAGATTAAAATTGGCCTTTGTTTCATATAGTCATGCCTACCGCCTTGTTAACATTATTATTACTAGGTAGGTAATTATTATAATATTAAAATCTTTTATTCCTATTATTTAAAGAAAGTAACACTCTTAATAATTATATATGACTTAAATGAAATGCAATAAATATTTTTAAGGCATATTCAACATTTTTTTGACACTTTTTTGCTAGTCGTGTTTGCTGCCATCTCTGTGTGCCTACCGACAACTCCAGTTTTGCCTACTTACGGGCCCTCCAATAGTTTCCATGGCGTTGGGTATCTATTAAGCTAGTAGTTATATTATCTTTGCTATAACTAAGTTTGAAGCTCATTACCAGTTACCGCATAGTTTCTCATGTAATCCTAGCTCCCAAGTCTGACCACATAAGTAGCCTCGAGATTTATTTACAGAGAGCGACCACTTGTGAATTCTACGTGGTTTTATTTCAAAGGAAAGATCAAATTTGGCCTTTGGATATCATAGTTTTAAGTTCTACCTTCTAATAACATGTGCATTTTTGCATTTAGTATATTGTATTCAGTATTTTTAGTATTTGTATTGTATTTAAAGCACCGTACGTTGCCGATCCTCGCTCCCAAGTTTCACCTAATAAGTAGCTTGGATATTTATTTACAAAACTAGCGATCACTTATAATTCCTACGTAGTTTAATTTTAAGTGCATGGTTTTAATTTTGTAGTTTTAAATAAATAAATATATAGGGACAAATCACACTGACTAAGCTCGCCCCAAAGTAAGTTCAAAACTTGTGTTATGGGACACTAATTCAACGGTACTATATTTTGTAACAATATATATAGATAAACATCCAAGACCCAGGACAATTCGAAAAAGGCCATTTTCCAACTTGCCCTGACTGGGGATCGAACCCGGGACCTCTGGGTGGCGGACTAGCATGGTGACCATCGCCATCGGAGGTTGTCAGTTGTTCTTCCGTGATAATTTGCATTTTATAGATGTCATAAAAGTCTGATAGAAGACTAGGCGAAAATATATTTCGTGCTACAACTACCCAACGATATCCGGTGGTGGTTGGATATAAACACACAGTCATAATATTTCTTCTTCTTATTATTGTTAGATAGTTAATAATGGCCTGGAATCGTTAATGTCAGGCAGGCAGGTGGCCTACCTGAAAGACAAAACGAAGGCCATAGCAGTCATTTGAAGTCAATATTTCTTGAATTCAGATGTGACATGAAATTTTTTGAATCCTTTCTTTGCCTGTTACCAAAAAGGTCTAGGTTCTAGGCCCAAAATGACACGAAAAAAATCTTCGTAATGCGTTTCTCTTCACGCAATAAACAAGCCTTCAGAGAGTAAAAAATAAGCTATGAAATATTTTTATCTCACAAGAAAATGTTTATCTATAAAAATGTTTTATGACCACAGACTTTGATTCTTTTGTCGGTTTACAGTTTCTCGGATTTTTATACCGTGCCACGGTTACTCTAAGTAATGAAATCCGCAAGAGGAAATTGTATAAAGCCAACATCTTAACGTTTCTTTTAATGGAAGCCAGAAGTAATAGACCTTATCTTTTGATGGAATAGCAAAGGTTTTTAGATTTCTACCTAGTGATGTAATTAATATCGGTAAACGTGTGAAGTGGGACTGAATAATTATATAACAACAAGTCATTTTTATTCAATAAATTTAAAATCATGTATCCAGATGCAACCTTGTGGGTGCCAGAAGGGCGTTGGGGTAGAGGAAGACCATGGAGATGATGGCGCGATGAAATCAACAGCTTCAAAAAGGAGTGGCAACAGGCTGTTATGGATAGGGATCTGTGAAAGAAAGAAGATGAGGCCTTTGCCCAGCAGTGGGACACCCCAATAGGCTAGGATAAAAAAATAAAAACACGTGTGTAGACAAAAAAGAATAGAAGCTTTTGTAACTTTTAATGATGTAATAATAATTTTTTCAACACACTTGCTCATGAAGTGGCTCTATGCAATACAATACAATACAAATTAACTTTATTGCACCATGATAAACATAAAAAATTACAACAACAACAAGAAACAATATAGGCACAAAGGCGGACTTATCGCTATAAATGCAATCTCTTCCAGCCAACCTTTGGGTGGAGGAAAAATAATAATTTGAAATTAGGTGGGCGCAGTAATTATACCTATAGTTAATTTACTTACATATTAATAATACATAAACATATAATACATATGTAAATATAAATAAAACATACCTATGCGATACATAAAATTATTATATACACATACATATAAATAATACATAAAATACTTATATAAATACATTATTAGTAACACTGAACATAACTGATTATAACGACAGGTAATATTTAAAAAGGCGATTTTTAAAAATGGTTTTACTCTGAGCAGTACGAACTTCAAGAGGAAGAGCATTCCAAAGGTAGACAGCTTGTACTGTAAAGGATTTGGAATAGAATCCGGTCGAATGAGAAGGAATTTTTAGACGCAAAGCATTGATGCTGCGCGTGGGGCGATTATTGTCCTGATGGAGAAAAGTAAAACGCTCCTTTAAGTAGGGAGGAGAAGTTGGAATAAAAAGTACGGAGTATAAGAGTGAAAGAACGTGATAGTTACGTCGAAGTCGGATTGGGAGCCACTTGAGTTGCGCACGGTAGATGGAAATGTGGTCATATTTGCGTAGTCCAAATATGAACCTGATACAAAAGTTTTGAAGGCGCTCAAGCTTATCCAATTGCTCCTCCGTGATGTTGAGATAGCAAGAGTCGGCGTAATCTAGGATAGGAAGAAGTAATGATTGTGCAAGCGAAATTTTAGTTGCAACAGGTAAGAAATTTCTGAGTCTTCTGAGAGATGCAGCGGAGGCAAATACCTTCCGACTAACTTCCGCAATTTGCGGAATCCACGATAAATTTCTGTCTAATACTACCCCAAGATTTTTCACCTTTTCGCCATAGTCTACTTTGACACCTTCAAAGACAATAGGTGGTAAGGACTGCCAATCTATTCGAGAAATATACCATCGACTTCCTATTATTATAGCTTGCGTTTTGGCAGGATTTACTATAAGTCCATGGGTTTTGCTCCAGTTAGATATTAGAGACAGATCACTATTAATTGTGCCAATAATATTTGGCAGATCATTCAATGTTGCGTGACTGTAAATTTGCAGATCATCTGCATATAGATGATAGGAAGTGCGGAGCTGAAGAGTTATAGAGTTTATAAATAGTGCGAATAGCATTGGGGATAGCACACCACCTTGTGGTACACCGGAAGACGTGTGGCACCAGGAAGAAAAATCATTCTCAATGCGCACTCGCTGCCGGCGACCATGTAGATAGGAATGAAACCAGTTAATGACTGAAGGAGATATGTTCAGAGAGCGCATCAGACCTAGGAGAACATCGAAATCCACAGTATTGAAGGCGTTGCTAAAGTCAAGAAGACCCACAACCGTAACTTTCGAATCGTCCATCCCATGACGGATATCATCTGTGATTTTCACTAATGCGGTAGTCGTACTATGACCTTCCCGGAACCCGGATTGGAATGGATTGAGGAGATTGATTTTATTTAGAAAGGAATTAAGTTGCATTTGAACCAATCGTTCTAGGATTTTAGAAAGGAAAGGGAGTATGGAAATAGGGCGGAAATCTGAAAGCGATGCCGGATTAGATTTTTTAGGAATGGGAGTAATATTGGCATCTTTCCATGCGGAAGGAAAGGTACCACTGGATAGGGAATTGTTCATAATAATAGTGATGATGGGGAGAAGGATGTCTAGGATAGGCAAGATCATATTACGACTAATATCATCAGCTCCGACTGCGTTGGAAGATACTGATAACAAACATTTCTGAACATCACTATCAGTCACCTGACTAAATGAGAAAGGTGAATAGTCAGGAGTTGGTAGTGAAGAAAGGTGGTTTAACGTATTTGCCTTGTCATTGCCACCAAATTTATTTGAAGCAGAAAAATGGTTGTTAAGGAGATTAATATCGAAATTTTTGGAGGAACTAACATTATTTTTACCAACTCCAAGTGACTTTAGAAATTTCCACACTTTGGCTGGATCTCCATTCTCCACTGATTGATGAATATGGCGGCGTCGTGCATCTCTACACTTCCTATTGCTATTATTGCGTGCCTCAATATATTATATTGGTCTATGGTCACCGCAATTAGGCAAATAATGACACCCAATAATCAAACTGTGACTTTTTCATTGCTATAACTCACTAGTGAGTTATAGATTTTTTTTTTAATTTTATTGGTTGAGTTCATGGAATTGTATATATACTTGCGTTGAGTTGCTTTGTTCTTATTAAAAAAGTTTTTATTCAAAAAAAAGATCGTGTTCAATAGAACAAACAAATTAATGTTCCTTTTGCTTGCTTATTTCATGCAACTTCTTATTTAAATAGATAATTTTAACTCGTACGTGTTTAATAAATAAAACTTTCACTCAAGTATAACTTTTGTTTTCTCTGTAATAAAAGAAAACTTTAAATTCCCCATTTTGTACGTGGCAGAATAGGCGCAAATCTTATGCGCGAAAAAAAAAAACTTATCTCTTTAGTCTGTGGCCGATCGCAATGCGCGCGCATAGGAAAACTGATTAATTGTTCCCGCCCGAAACATTTTTTACAACTCGTTTTCACTGTTGAAGTTATAGTTATGTATTAATTAAAATGTCTACAAGTAAGTACTAGTTACGAAGAAAATGATTTATTTTGTACACCGCCCGATATAAGATGTAAAGCCCTTAACGTTGTAGAAAGTTTATTACCTGTAAACTCCAACGAAAAATATCTATTATCGTACCTACCTACCAAAATTTCATAAAATGGCAAAACAGCAAGAATACGCATTCTTTTTCAGAAAATGTGTTCATGGCGTACTTTAAAGAATTATCTTCTAAGTACAAACCTAGCTCTTTGTGGTGTTTATACTCAATGTTAAAAAGTACAGTCCGAACAAAGAATGGAGTGGACTTAAAAACATACTCTAATTTGTAAGCTTATCTAAAGAGACTATCCGATGGATTTAGAAGCAAGAAATCAAAGGTTTAATCGTCGGACGATATTGAAAAATTTATAAAAGATTCCTACTGACGAAACACCAAGTACATACAATTATTGGATTTCACCTACCTACACGAATAATGAGCCATCTCAAATTACAATAAAACATGAAGTATTTCAATAAATAATCTATCTGTTGAGACCGCTATGTCATCAAAAACAGTTAATTATAATTTTACTAACTGCATATTTACTAATTGTTTCTCTAAATAAACTTTTTATCTACTAAATAAAATGAGTTTTTATTGTTATTTTATTCACAAGTGAGTTGAAAAAGTCGTATGATACACGTGTGTATTGATGATTACCGTCCTTGGCTCTCTTAAGACCCTCGCCTACGGCTCGGGTCTCAATGGCGCCGCGGCGGTAATCACCAATGTTACACACTAGTACCATAATGTACTATTGGTATACAACCAAATTTTTTTTGCTGTTTCGAAGCTATGGAGGATTATAGAAACTCACATTTATTGTGTTAGCCTAATGTTAGTTTGAGACTTATGTTGTAGAATACTAACTCAAGGTTACTATATTTTGCAACAAATATATACCTATATATATAAACATCCAAAACCCTGGCCAATTTGAAAAAAAAAAACATTTTTCATCTTGTGACCGGGGGTCAAACCCGGGACCTCCGGTGTGATAGCATGGCATGATGACCGCTAGACCGTAGAAACCGTCATAATATAGGTGAAACGTCATAATATACAAATGACACAGATCGAGTTGGAAGTAATTTTAGACTTGAATTATAGAATATGGAATACTGACGCATGATCCTATATTTTATAACTATAAGCGTTCGTGTAATCATTAGTATATATAACTAGACAATACATATACAACGTGGAACGCAACTTATTAGTAATCTGTGTAAATCAAACCAAGGACTATGTACTAGATCACTGTTAGCATAATAAAATTAAAATAACAGTCAACAAACCAAAAATAATTTCGACATTCCCACACAATTTGCCCGGGCTGCACACTTTTGTATGGAAATGCCTGAATATTTTTTTTAGTTTTTCACTTTTATTTTAATTTCATTTTATTATAGTAGTCTAGTATAGCCCGTGGTTCGATTTATAATGGGTATGTATGTCCCTTTCACATTGTATAATTTATACATCTTTGTATATAAAAATTACGTGTCACTTTGTTTATCCGCGATGGAATACTGAGGCGATTTTAAATTTGATTTGCACACCGTGCGTGCAATTTGTTCCAACTTAAAAGATAGGATAGGATAGGAAAATTCGCGGGCATCAGCTAATATAGGTGTATATTATGATTGCATATAACTGGGATTTCTAAATAAATACGAAACGAAAAATCACTTCTTTAAATAAAAATATCATCGTTTATAATGAGGTGTGAATACAATAAAAATGTTATTTCAAATTCCGCAAACTTTTCAAGAATGAAATGTGAGTTTGTTAAAATTATTATGAACCTCTAAACTTCTGGGAGTTCATTGTAAAAAGAAACTTCGTTACTTCACAAATATTTTTTGGAAAGGACTTGGAGTAAGTACGTTTGCTTTGCCGGAACTTTTGACGTAATTGGATCAACATTTTTCGCTATATTAACTTGTACATAGAAATATTAAGGAACGAAAGAAGCCTTGATTTTTTGAATATTTATGAGTAAATA
The DNA here is from genome assembly GCA_963555685.1 of Acrobasis consociella. NCBI lineage: Eukaryota > Metazoa > Arthropoda > Insecta > Lepidoptera > Pyralidae > Acrobasis > Acrobasis consociella. Next base: position 7,489,852 of record OY743118.1, read on the forward strand.
AATAAATAATTATAAATATACAAGGACAAATTACACAGATTGAGCAAGCCCCGAAGTAAGTTTGAGACTTGTGTTATGGGACTCAACGATACTATTTTATAACAAATACATAGTTATATAGATAAACATCCGAGACCCAGAGCAATTTGAAAAAGGCTTTTTTCTAACTTGTTCTGACCGGGGATCGAACCCGCATCCAAACGCCGCCGGAGGTCGTCTTGAATATAGGTAATTTGTAAAATTACAATTTATTTTGGTTACAAAGCAGCAACACGGCCTTAAATACCTCATATATTATACTGCGATTAGGTAGAAACATATCAATTTTCAATGATAAATTTTGTAAAAAAAATATTATTAACCCTTTGCAAAAAAATGAGGAGGTTATTAATTGGTCGCGATCATTTTTTGTTTCACCGATCACTCGAAGATTCCTGAACCGATTTAAAAAATTCTTTTTTTGGTTATAATTTGTGAATAAATTTTTTTAATGTCCTGCAACATAAAGCTCCAAATTAAATATATTTTTGTTGTTTCGTGTGTGTAATTGGCCAACACTAGTGTTAGATTTTTAAATTATTGTTAACGACAAAATTCTATTACCGTCACAGTATAAGTAATACCAGACTAAGATGTTCAATATATCTATATTAATTATTATCCTACTACATATGTAAGCCTGTAGCGTTCAAACGGAGCTTCCATTACTAGGCGACAAAATGCTGGAATAATTTACCGCCCTCTTTAAAACAGTTGGGTCCGATTATAAATCCTACTTATAAAAATGTCAAAAATTCTTATACACTCTAGTTTTTGTCGCTTAGAAGCTCTCAGAATGCGCTCTTGTGTACCTATTTGTCAATTGACATTGTAACTCGGTTTTGCTTTCTCTCTGTCTTACCTCTTTGGTGAAAGAAGAAATAATTTATTGTTCAAATATTTTAATATATCATCCTTTTATTAAATTAAGTACTTAAATCAACTTCGGCGGCGAAAGCACACCTGGACTAACTACTGGACTGGTAACTGAAAATCAGTGTTTTATTCACTGGACAATCCGCTAGATATTCATTCGCATAGTCAAATCAGTTAATATTTTCTAAACGTCAATACCATGGAATTGTATGTACTTGCGTACCTTTCGTGGTCGATACAAACACTTTCTATGGGGTTTCATACGATTACCGAAAGCGAGACGTCATGGATGTTTAAAGTGAAACAGTGCTATCAGTTTGCATTGATAAAACTAAAATCATGTTGAGAATGGATGTTATCAATGAAAAGTGCCACTATTTTGTGACGTTTTATTTTATCCACTGTACCGAATAATTCATTTTTGACCCAGTCATCTACTCAATTGGGTATTTTCCTAAGCCTAAAATAAATTATTTTGTACTGATAACGAAATAAAACGTCGCAAAATAATGTCACTTGTCTTTGGACATATCCATTTTATCGTGATTTTCAATTTATTATTTTAGAAAAACTGATAATAAGAGCGCTATTTGACTCCAAAAAACTGTGACGTCATCTGCCTGTATTTCATACAAAATCCCATAGAAACTGTTTGTTTTGACGTTTAGAAAAAAGTATCTGATTTGACTTGTTGGAAAATAGCGTATTCCCCACACTGAGCTAGCCTGTTTTGAAACAGGCTAGCTCAGTGTGGGGAATACGCTATTATACTGTAGCACTCACTTGCCTGTACTTTATTAATATTTGACGCAATAAATAATTTATCACCATCATCATCAGGTCTTTTGGTCTCCTCACTTGCTTTTACTTTATTTATATTTCACGCATATTTGACGCAATAAATAATTTATCACCATCATCATCAGGTCTTTTGGTCTCCTCACTTGCTTTTACTTTATTTATATTTTACGCATATTTGACGCTATAAATAATTTATCACCATCATCACCAGGTCTTTAAGTCTCCACTGCAGGAGCACGACCCTCTCTGAACTACCAGAGCCATCTTGGCCAGAGCAGCCAGATGACTTGGCCTACACTCTCCATGCTGGCCAGACGGGTTGGAAAGGTCTCATTGATGTTTATAAGCTTTGTTTAGCTTGTATTTATAAGTCGCCTTCTACGACATCCACGGAAGGACTTGGAGTGGCCCTATTCTACTCTGCCGAAAACCACACGGCACAATAATATATCTATCTATAAATAATTTATCTATCTATGTAATAGAAAAACCAGTATTTACCGGTTCGGCCCTAACCACGCTGATTTGCATAATAGCCGGCCATATAAGATAGATGGCGCCCTTCGCAAGCCTCCGCAACATATTGAAGGGAGGGATGAAGAAAAATTGCTTTGGAGTTGCGCCCTGAAAACTAGAACCTTTAATTTACATCCAAACTCGATGACGGTCTTATTCCAAGGGTGTAAGGTTGAAAATTGTGTCTTTAACACGCGCAAAACTGATCGTAGCGAGAATTGAAGGGGGTTAACAAATATGTTTGGGGCGCGTTGAATTTATGTGTACACTAGTATTTTTTGAGCTTTTGCTTCTATGATACATATTTGTAAGATTGTTAATGTATGCATGTGATATAATGCAAATTATTAAAAAGATTAGTTTTGTTATTGAAGTTTCTATTTTAGTTTTTATTTGATTATAAATTATTAATAAATAATACGAAATCTTGTTAAATTTATTTTCATATTTTATTTCAAATTATAAGAGGTACATACCGTACTAAAATAAAATGAACCAATTTTATTGATCTTCCAACCACCACGTAACACAAATAAACCTGTCTACCAGTTGCTATATAAAATTTAAAAAAACAAAAAAAAAAAGATTTTAGTGCCCTCTTTTTGACATTTTCTCACGTCAAGGACAGTGGTTCTTGGCTATATTTGATGAAAATGTTTGACGAATGAAGATGCAACAGAATTTGCTTTCACGTGAACAAACCGCATCGAAATCGGCCCATCCGTTCGAGCGCTACGTTGACAGTGACAGACACATAGACCGACAGACCGACAGACATTAGTGACAAACTTACACCACTCCTCTTTTTTCTCGAAGGTTAAAAATAAGCACACAAGAAAAATACTTTTAGGGGTTAATAAATCCCATACACAAAATGAGCCCACATTCGCAAAATTTGATGGTGTTACAAAAATTACCGTCAAGGCGCCCCGAGTACCCCGTACGTTGTAAAACACAGTGTTGCATCCATATAGTTGAGGAGATGTAGACTGCTGCTCGTAAATCTTTGGTGCTTTATGGGAAAAAGAATGGAGTCTTGCTTTATGATCGGCGTCTTCTATAAATACTGTTCTGTTTTATGGTAACAATCAAGTGATAGCTTTTGGAACGAAGTTCCTTATCGCGCGTTGTGAAAGGGGGCTACACGGAAAAAATTAAGACCAAAAGTTGTAACGACACTTTTTGCTATAGTTGTAAGCCGTGCGGCGTGCGCGTGTTTTTCTGTCTGTCGCTCACTCTCTCGAACTTCGTTCCATCCGGGAGTCCCTTGACACCTCTCAAGTTTTTTTGGAACGAAGTTCCTTATCGCACGTTGCGAAAGGGGGCTAGACGGAAAAAATTAAGACCAAAAGTTGTAACGACACTTTTTGCTATAGTTGTAAGCCGTGCGGCGTGCGCGTGTTTCTCAGTCTGTCTTTCTCTCTCTCGAACTTCGTTTCATCCGGGTGTCCCTTGTCACCTCTCAAGTTTTTGTATACTGTGTCTGGGCTGTATATGCAAACGCCTTTTTATATTTAACGTCCGACAAAAAAGAGGGGTGTTGTAAATTTCACGCTAACGTCTGTCTCTGGCATCGTAGAGATCGATTTCAATGCGCTTTTTTACGTGAAAGTAAATTCCCTTGCGATGGTTCTTAGCTATGTTTGATGAGAATCGGTTTAGCTGTTTTAAAGTTATTAGGTCTTTCCCTAGTACAAAAGATGGCGCTACCGATATCAAGTCGTACTTAACACAACACTAGATGGCTTTCTTGAGGTCCGGGTCTTTTATTTGCTTAGCAAATAACCTAGTTAGTCATGTGCTACAAAAGTCGGTATCTAGATTATAGAATAATGGAACACATTTAATCCAAATCCTTTATTTGGATTAGATGAAAAGTTGGCAAGAGAATGAGAAATTAGCGTTTCCTTTTCCATGTTTTCACTTAAAACTTTCATGAGACATGTTTTACATTGCAATGAAAACTGCTACAATATCGACCCTGTAGTTTCAAAGTTTATCGATGCAGACAGACAGACATATAAGTTACGTAGTAACTTATTTGTAATCTTTGATATAAGGCCGATTGATTTCATTTTATGATAAGTATTGAATGATTTACAAGTTTCTTTTTTTACCGTTATGCCACTTTACGAGTAGGTAGCGGTATACCTACGAAAAAACGCTGACAATATTTTCAGAAAATTATTTTTGTCGTAAAATATACCCCATTAAATTACGACGTCGATAATATTATTGCGTTGACATTTCCCCTTTGAGGGAGAACGGAGGTTTTATGGCCTTTTTATGGTTATGCCCGATGTTTAAGATGTTCAAACCTTATCTAATGTATTGCCCTCAAGCAATTGATGACTCCATTAGGGATCGTTAATTTTTTTGGGTGTCGTTCAAAATATACCAAAATTGCTGATAAAAACATAATTAACACATCTTTATCTTTAACGGGGTAGACATAGTCCAAGGCCGTAAGTCCTAAAACTACGTTAACCATGATAGTGAGCGTGAAGATGGAAAATGGAAACAAAATAATAATGAGCTGCATGCAAGCCGCATCGCCTAATAAAATTATCATGATTCAAAAGTGAATGACAACCTCCGTGGCGTAGTGGTCACCATGCTAGTCCGCCACCCAGTGGTCCCGGGTTTGATCCCCGGTCAGGGCAAGTTGAAAAATGGCCTTTTTCAAACTGTCCTGGGTCTTGGATGTTTATCTATTTATGTATTTGTTATAAAATATAGTATCGTTGAGTTATTATCCCATAACAGAAGTCTCGAACTTACTTTGGGGCTAGCTCAATCAGTGTAATTTGTCCCTATATATTTATTTATTTAAGTTCAAACTTTTCTTTGATTTTTTACTCAAAACTGCTAGATTTTAGGAACAAAATGTAAAATAACCATATCCTTTTCTATTCATAGCTCGTAGTAAAAGTTTTGTCGTAGGACTCGTTGTTGAGCACAGAGCTCCCAAACGAGATTGGAGTTAAAGAAAGTTTGACGCCTTATTTCATGATTGTTGGGTTGGTTTGAACGGTTTTTTGGTACTAAAAACTATTTTCATCTATTTAAAAGAAAGACAAACAAATATTTCTTAAATGTGCTTGTTGATATATTACAAGCTCAATCAAGATCAAGTTGCAAAAAAGCGGCAATAAACTTAGCAGTAAATAGAAAATCGGACGTCAACAACTGCCTGTTTTGAAATCCAAAGAAGTATTGACAATTATCAAGTGATACAAATATCCAAAGATAAGTAAATGATTTCTGACTTTTGACTTGTGGTTGTCAAATAGCTGAGGTCACTGGAAAATGCTGCGCCGGTCATTTTGGTAATCCTTTGTCGTAAATGCTAATAAATATTCGCCGAAATCATGGATTCTTAATAATTATTATCTTGAAAATTAGATATAAAAAAATGAATACTGGATATGAGTTCTAAAATAGCACAGCTAAGTACGGAAATTATTAGGGCTAAACAAATTTTAAGGAAATAATGCAGTAGGTATTGTTAACAACCGACTTCCAAAAAGAAGTAGGAGGTTATAAAATTGTCGGATTTTATTTATTGTATGTCTACCGATTACTCGAAGACGCCTAAACCGTTTCTGAAAATACTTTTCTTTTTAAAGAGCATACTTATCAGGTGGTCCTTAGTCCCAATTTTGTTAAAACCGCTTTTGTAGTTTAGGGGTAAAATCGGTTTTTAAACTTTGAAAAATTAAAGATCCTCCGTCACCTATCTGTACAATTTTTAATTGTCATTTACGTTAGAAAAATGTTTAATTCAAAGCTGGTCAGCTTTGGTGTTTATTTATTTATTTACGTACCTAACTATTGCATCAAATGAAAGAAACTTTAATTGTTTTCGTCCCAGCTTGGTGACCTTAATTACCACAGCCACGCTCAAACTGGCCATTTGGAAGAAAAGAAAAAAAAAACAAATTACTAAAAAGATTTCCCCCATAAATAGTCTAATTAGCCTGCCCTGAGTCGCCTGTCATTTACATTTAAGGGGCTACCTGAATTTTCCTGGACCCAGTGCTGCCCCCGTCTGAAATAAATAATTTGAAAGAAAACGGAGATATATTTTTAAAATTGCGTTTTGTCCAAGCCCTAGATAACCCTATAGACCATCTAATAAACTACTGTTTACAGTTTAAATATAGAACGTGAAGTTTTTCTTCGCACATAGCAAAAAGTTGGCATTTTTCGGAAATGTGCGTTTCACTTTAAACTGTAAACAGTAGTTCATAAAATAGTTTGAAGAGTTTTCTAGAGCTTGGTAAAGCCAAAATTTTAAATAATATCTCCGTTTCCTCTTTAACTTTATCAAAAATTTATTTATTCATAAAATGGCACAAAGTAATATGACATAATACTGTCATATTACTTTGTCAAAACTATAGCTACCTTACATATCTACATATAAAAAGTCATTAATATAGACTGCCTCTTATCGTTTCCCATGCAAAGGTGCCCAAAACGCTGGAAGCATTTCCAAAGGTGCCCAAAATGAACCTAAACGGGAGTCACAAGTTTTCTTCAAAAAAAATCTCGTGTCCTTTCAAATAATTTATTTCAAATGGGGGCGCCACTGGACCCCGGCAAATTTGGGTACGGCCTTAAGTTCGTTTAGCCATTGATGGGCGCAAAGGAAATTGGACATAGTACGCTGATGGCGAGTAATAAAAGTAATTAACTTTACTTTTGATTAGGTTTTCAGAATTTGTTTCTAAGACAAATGCTTCTTGGATGTAAGTAGTTCAATGTAATGAAAAACTTTTTTTGTAAGGATAATTTACTTTTAAGTTTTTTTATGTCTGCTTATAGATAATGTCCTTTTTTATTAAGTACCTACAAATATTTTAAGGGGGATTCAGACCATAATTTTGAACAACTTTTCCCAATAAATATAAACCGAAATACGAAAAAAATGAAGTAGTAATAATTATACGAATAGTGGTAGAAATTCAAAGAAATATCTACGTTAGAATTTAATTTTTATTGCTCTGGAGTCTGGGCTTATTAGGTCTGGGCTCTAGACAAACGATTCATGATACTGAATTTCTACTGATCTAAAATGGTGCATATCAGGCATCATTTTAGATCAGTAGAAATTCATTTTGACATTTAAGAGTCCATTGGATACTTCTGAGTTATATTGGTAATGTTACTAAGAAAACATAACTACCATACACTTGATTCACCCTTCTAACTAGTTATCCCCCATAATTTCACTGACACAGATTACGAAATATGCCATCAGCATCGATCAAGAAACTAATTCAAATTTTAATAGGAAACCCATTTGAGGCACCCCTAAGTCGGGCTAAAGGAAAGGTTTCTCGAAGTTAGGGCATTATGATCTTAAAGGTCTCACCACATTTGCAGTGCTTGAAGCATCTAAAAAATATTTTTTTATTTATTAACTTGAGCGATAGGACAGTTGGCGCTGCGACATGCAGTGTACTTATGACCGGTTTTTCTATTTTAAAAAAATGACAGAAACGAGGCGAATTCCAAGTCAATTTGAGCTTTACGTTCATCTTGAATGAGGCGTTTACCAGTGAAAAAAAAATGAGGTTAAAAACATTGTCAAAAGATGGCGCATAAGAGTTTGAAATCGTTCTGTCAAAAATGAAAGAGGCCGTTTGGTTCAATACTTGTAGTAAATTTGTAATTTATTAACCAATGTTGTGTTTTGCTATTATTTAAGTAAAAAAATACATATTTACATGTACACATGTGCCCATAGACAATCGAAAAATGTCTTTTTATTTCTGCCGACTTTTTACCGTAGATGTGGCAACATCCTTAATTCTATCCTAATTTAGTTTTTTATTCTTGTTTTAACATCAAATGAATCAACATGACATATGAAAAGTTCAAAATGGTCCTACCACACAAAATACACTGAATAAGCAAGCCCCAAAGTATAGGGATAATGAATCAACGATATAAATTTTATAATAAATATGTACATATTTAGGAAAACGCCCAGGACTTGACGGAAACTTAAAAAAAAAAACATTTTTAACCTGCTCTACCTGGGAATCAAACCCAGAACCTCCAGAGTGGCGGACTGATTGTTAACCACTACGCCATGGAGTTCGTCAAAAATCAATTTTCTATTTATATTTTACTTTCTGCGCCCCACGTTGTTACCTGCATAAAAATGTATGTATTATTCAGTGTCAGTTTCCCGCATACCAAATTTTATCTGAATTAGCCCAGCCGTTTGCGCTTGAAGAAGTAACAAACATGCACACACTCACAAACTTTCACCTTTACAATATTAGTGAGATGTCACATGTGAAAAACTATTTACCTAGCAGAGAATATTACGCAAGTGTAGCGAAACCTTACGTCAGTTTGGAGTTGACAGCCTAGAAAGTAGGGTTCAAAGCACATCATTACGTCTCCAAAATGATCTGCATGTAAGGTAACTGAGTTTACTTACTGGCTTGGTAACTGCTCACTAACTATGTGGCGAATTTAGGACATGGCAGAGTTCCTAGCCTAGCTCTAAAACACAATAGTTTCGTAGAAACTAAGATCATATAACCTAACACCTAACCTATCTACAAGTTAACGTTGCTTTAGGCATTATAACATCTTTTCATAGTTTATTGTTTATTACTATATTGATAACATTTTGTTACAGGTCAATATATAATAAAACTTAGAATTATTCAGCACATCAGTACACATAGTTAGGTGTAAGTGTAAACACACATGTCATAGATATTTAAAATTTTACAATAGATGTCAAAATTCGTCAAATGAGTAGGGGGCTCGTTCTATTAGCCATTTTTAACTTTATTTTTGAAGATTTTAATATTATCAGATCATATGATATATCGAGCTGGTAGCTCGCTTCTTCTAATGGACTGTATGATTTTATGTTCAACTTTGCATAGGACTTTTCTACATTAAGTAAATACTTATATTTTTTGATGACTTGTTTATTTTCCATGTTTTCCATAACATCTCTCAGATTGACAGCATAAGTACTTTTTTCTACGTGAACATATAACTAATGAGGTTTTTACACTTAAACAGTTTATTTATAGTATTTTCATAGCGAGATCTAGGTTAGGTAAGTTAAAAAGCGTATCTTTTTCATCAATTTAACTTTATTACATAACAATTATAAGTTAGTGTTTTGAACTTCATTAATCATAGTACATGACACGACCTCTGACTGTATATAAGTATTTTTTAAACTTATCTTTCCGGTTGCATCTTTACCCGCGCTGCTCCGGAGTTTTCGTAGCATTCTGGTAAAAACAACACCCTACATTTCAATATTTACCCAAGGATGCCTATGCCTAATACTATGCGAACTGAAAAATTAAAACCCGGAACAGTAAAACAATTTGGTTGGGGTACAACTTTACCATCTATCAAAAATTATTTGCGGTTTCGAAACAAATATTTATGCTTGATTTTTATACCGAAATTTCTATTTTTCAGCTAAAAAATGAACAACACCGGCGCGCCTGTCTCGCGCCATACGTCAGTTCGACGCGTCGTTTTTCACTGTTTCGAACTGCCGTCGATCGGGTCAGTGACACGGCTAATTTATCATGTAACAACTGCACGGGCTTTTCAAAACATTGTTTGTCAAATCTGGCTTTGATAGATTCTAGAAAACAATACCATTTTTCGTCAAGAATGAAGGAAACTTCAGTCCCGAAGTAAGTTCGAGACTTGTGTTATGGGATACTAACCCAACGATGGTATATTTTATAACAAATACATAAATAGAACCAGGTCAATAACAAAAACTATTTTCCATCTTGACCTGACCGGGGATCAAACCCGGGTCCTCCTGGGTAACGGACAGGCATGTTAACCTAATACTTACCCTTAGAGGTCATCAAAAATAAGAGCTCTACGATCATTAAACCTTTAACATTCCATTATGTTTTTATTATATCAAGGTTCTAAGTAAGTCTGTCAGAAAAAAGATACTAAATATGAACATAAAAGCATTTTGTTCCATCGTGTTAGACTCTTGAGAAATACGAGGGAGTGCTATTATGTAATGTGTTGCTACCTGTTTAGGGAAATAGGAAAATAGATTATGTTATGACTTAACTAAATTGCAGTTAGGACTTTAAACGGCTTTTATTTTACCTTGTTCGAGTATTTTAGTTTCTAATATATATTTTTTATTTGATGAACTTTATTTACTTATACAATAAAGATGTGGACTAAAAAAATTCATTAGATTAGTATATAATGACAAAACTTTATCGTTATGTGTAAAGAATTCGCATTTCACCCATCTCATTTTTTGTACCCTGTTAGTATTTATGCCAGTACGTGACCTAAAATAGGTAGAAAGCCTCTTACAATTCGTTATTCATCCTGTACCTATTCGGAAAAAGGAATGAATACGAAATTCAGCGCTCTTTTGTTTTGATGTAGAGTATTTGCATTTCATTTATATTTTTAATAGGTTTTCTTATTTTTTATGCTGCAGCTGCAATTTCATAATGATCATGGAGTATAGCTATATATAGTATATATATATGCTTTACATAAAAAACGCAACATGTTGAGCTATTTAACTCCTATCTCTGATTCATCATTTCAGCCGCATAACGTCCACTGCTGGACATAGGCCTCTCCCAAAGATTTCCAAAATGACCGATCAAGAGCGGCCTGCATCCAGCGCTTTCCAGCGACCCTGGTCAGGTCATCTGACCACCTTGTAGGTGGGTGCCCTACGCTTCGCTTGCCAGTACGCGGTCGCCATTCAAGAACCTTTTTGCCCCATCGGCCATCGGTTCGTCGCGCTATGTGTCCCGCCCACTGCCACTTCAACGAGCTAATCCGCTGGGCTATGTCAGTGACTTTTGTTCTCCTACGGATTTCCTCATTTCTGATTCGATCACGTAGGGAAACACCGAGCATAGCCCTCTCCATAGCGCGTTGAGCGACCTTGAGCTTTCTTATGAGACCCATAGTAAGTATCTCTGACTGATGAACTATAATTTCTTCTCATCATCATCATTATGATCAGGTCTTTTTAGTTTCCACAGTAGGAGCGCGACCTTCTCTGTACTACTAGAGACATATTTGGCAGAGTACCCAGAGAATTTGGCCTACAGTCTCCAGGCTGGCCAGACGGGTTAAGGAAGTCTTATTGATGTATATAAGCTCCCAAGTAACACATTTGGTGACAAATAGCTTGCATATAGTATTTTTTTGGAAACTTTAGTAATAAAATCCACTGTGCTTAAGTTCTATAAAGGTGGTTAGAACCTTTAAGCAACCTGTATATTACCAAAGGGAGAAAAATTGCATCTTATTTATAGATGCAAAAGCGAAGCATAAGAGTTCGAATTGTTATCCTGAGTGGTACTTGGAACTAACGGTGCAAATTGCGCGCCGTGAATGAATGATTGAACGATAAAGCGATACAGTTCATTCGTTAAGTGACAAATGAGATCCTATCAAGTTCTTATTTTCGGTGGAGATGAACAAAAGGACGATTGTGCTTTTGTGTTGTGACAGCTTTATTTGGATTATTGCATCTTTTTGGTGAGTATTAAAAAATGATGTGTATAACGCAGGATAACATCTTGGAGCCCTTGCAAATGGTTTTTTACTGTGAAACCATGGTATATTTACTAAGTAAATTTTGATGCGCCTTCAATCTAATCAAGAATTATCAAATAATATGCACTGATCAAATATACTTTATACAATTTGGTTGTTAAAAACCTAATATTATGGTTTCACAAAAAGTATAATGTCAAACTACATCAGAAACAGTTATCAAAACTCATGTAATTGTATGTAATTGTAATAAAATACCATTCAACAAGATACTTTTCAAGGACTCATTTTTAAACATGGCGATTTAAAATAGACCTTGCAGTTCATATTTCCACTCGTTTGTTGCCTTATTGGAGCTCCTAGATCCAAACATCACTCATTATTACCTAGTAGTGATTATTTTCACTTTGCAGGTCTCGTTGTCATTGCATTGAATTGGGGATCTTCAATACGGGTACAAAACCCATTTATGAAGGCAAAGAAAGTAAAATTTAATTGATTTGTAAAAAAAAATGTATATTTCCTACTGATAGTTTCCAATTTGTAATTTTTCATTGGCAGTTCTTCTTTAAAATAAGATATACTTACTTAATTTTATTTTATAATGATGTTTATTTTATTCCGCATAATTTTTTTTCAGAATGCCGTTTTTTTAGTTGAAACGTTCATCATGAGCGTTCTTGGGTCTACTGGAAGCAAATTCGGATTTAAAGTGTTTATAAGTGTCGTTAAAGATTTCAAAGCTCAGTCATAATTTTCTTCGAGGTCAGTTTCATTAATTATTTCATTATTCACATTATCATTTTCAGCTAAATTTCCATCACTTATTTTAGTCTAATTTCCTCAGTAATTAAAAAAAAAACAGTTGAACTTTCACTAGCATCATGACTGCATAAGAGATCTTTATTCTATAAATCTGACAAATGGTATCTACCTACAACTTGAAATCAAAATACAAGAGCCATCCAAAAGAATAACTCATTAATAAAAACTGATCTTGCCTTGCCTACCAATCTTTCATTTTACACCTTGTATAACGTAAGTAGATTTAAAAAATTCAAAGTGAACTAAGTGATTGATAACTATTTCATAAACTAGTCAATTACCTAAAATGTAGGAAATAAATTGTACTCTATTTAAATTTATCATATGTAAGGAACCTGCGGTAGTGATAGTCAAATTCTCTAGAAACAATTTCTCAAAACAAAATTAAAATAAGTTCTACATTTCTATCTTTTAGAACTGTTAGATCTTAAGTGGTTCTAAGTGAGAGAAATTTGTTGCTGAAGGTTTTCAAGAACCATCTTTTGGAATCGATGTACGCATTACAGTAACGTATTAGAGTATATTAGACCTTACAAAGGCAATTACACTAGGTTCCAAATGATCTGCAATAAAAACTTTTGAGCCACTGTAGGCGATAAATAACTTACATATACTACTTATTTAGTACTTAAGGTGCCAAATAAGGAAAAAATACCACCTATTAGGGCACGGTTCTTTAGAGGAGAGTTTAAGATGTCATATGCTTCTTTGACTTCTAAAAGAGTGAAAATTGAAATCTTTATGCGTCTATAAGTAATAAAATCGGCTTTATGCCACCATAACTTATAAAGCAGGAACAAAAATAACTCAAATGCAACTGTTAGTGAAAAGAGTTACTCATATGCAAATTCGAGTGCTATTTGCATCTATAAGTAATACCGACCACTCTTGCATCACTTATATGCTACCTACAGTTGCAAAATAAGTTCCAAAATTCACTAACGTGCTACTTGGGCTTTGCTTAGCTTGTATTTCTAAAGTCGCCTTCTACGACATCCAAGGGAAGACTTGGAGTGGTGGTATTCTAATCTGCCAGAAACTATAGGGCGATTATGACTCTATATCGAATTTATTCTCAAGACAGAGGGTTTTGCAATCTTCACACGTATTTTCACGTAAAAAGGTGACATCAAAGGTACACTAGATTTATATTCCATTTCAAAAATATAATAAATCAACATGACACATTTAGGCTATGTCTTTACAAAGGCGAAAATTCAATTTTCGTTTGACTCGCTCGCATGTATCCAAAAACAAATTCAAATTTAATTTTTTGTACGCAGTATGTGTCTTGAATATATTCACAGTATAGGGACTGTAAGTACTGAATATTTCAAATAAATATCACCATTTCAAAGAACTGTATATCTCGTTATTTTCTAATGTGGATTCATATCATACAAAGGAGTAGGAAGTCTTTATTTTTATTTAATTTTGGAATGACTTGTTGGTTGTTTATTAGGTACCTGCGGGTCAAGTATTTAGTTAAGGGCTACCTGAATTTTCCGGGGTCCAGTGGCGCCCTCATTTAAAATAAATCATTTGAAAGGAAACGGTGATATCATTTAAAATTTCGTCTTGATCAAACCCTAGATAATCCTTTTAACTATTTTGTGAATTACTGTTTATAATTTAAAGAGCGAACGTGAAACTTTATACGCACATTTGCGAACAACGGCCACTTTTAGCTAATGTGCGTAGAAAAGCTTCACGTTCGCACGTATATACATATACATGTTTTTCAGCACTGATTTATTTCTGCTAATTCTCAACGAGAACTATAGTTCAAAAATATACGTAAATTAAAAAAAAACATGCATTTTCTCTATTGGAACGTACCTTAATATTATTAGATATATTGCATGGTAACACAATAATATCGCTTCAAGTAAAACCCTTCTCCTATTTCAACTCTTTAGGGCTCACTGAAGTCGAAGAATCTCGAGAAACTACGTTGATATGGGGAAATCTGAGTGCTCTTGACAAAAGGTCAAGTAAGTTCAGCTAAGATAAATAGTTGGAAGGACATTTGTATGGGTATTGTCAGCCAATTTTGTTTTGAAGAGCCTACTTACTGTAAGGTAAGGGTTCTCTCGATATATCTTTAATTACCTACCAAAGTCGTCTTTTGACGGATAAAGCGGTAACCGTTGAATGCGAATACAATTTTTAGGGGTAAGAATGGGACCCTAATACTCCGCTGTTCGTCCATTGGTCTGTTCTGTCTATCTATTTGTCTGTCTGTCTGTCAACAGGCTTTATCTCATAAATCGCTATAGCTAGATAGTTGAAATTTTCACAGATAATGCATTTTATTGCCGCTACGACAGCAAATACAAAAAACCGAATTAAATAAATATTTGAGTGGAGGTCCCACACAACAAACGTGATTTTTATAGATTAATGGTACGGATTTCAACGTGCGCGAGTCCGACTAGCACTTGGCCGATTATTTTTATTTCATGTTGGTTTAATTTGTGTAAGGATGAATGATGCGTAGATTTTCAAGCTGCCTAAAGTCAAAATATGTGGTATTATGCCGATGTGTATTTATAATTCAATAGCAAAACCAAACAGAATATTTTGTAGAAAATATGTTTTATTTAATTTATCTTCAATGCTGGTCTGGGAATAAAGAAAAATGTGACAATGTACCCGCTGCTTCCCTTCCTACACAAACTGTAGAAGCGATGTGGCTAGCAACCTATCACTATTTTGATTGCTTTTTCCACCTTCTCGCCCACCATCACGCTAAAAGCGGCCTTTGAGTCTTGCGAACCTGGGCTCTGTCTACTTAGAGCCGCAATACCCAACGAACTCTGTCTGCCCCGATAGGGATAAAAACATAATAGTATTTATATATTTTTTATTTCAACAAATTTTCGAATTGGTGCTTGTGTAGACTTTGACCTCATTAAGACTTTAAAAACTGAAAGGTTTCATTCCGTCCATAACAGAGTGCAAGAGGCCCATAAAAATGTATTTTTATACTTTGGAGGACTTTCATATAATTTTTTATGTTTACCTTCCATCTTTTGGTGTTCCTTTTGGAGTATACAGCTTCCCACAGCCATTTTCATTACCTTTTTCTTTTCATGACCCTTATTTCTTCTCATTATCTACGAGTCCATACCATGCCTGTCCTGTTTATGACCTCTCAACTTATCTGATATACGACCTACTTTGATACTTTCCCTATATTCATTATAATTCTTAGTCCACGTTACGGCTAATTATTGAATTATAATTAACTTTCGGTTTGTTCATGATTTCAAATCCAAATCATTATCAATATCAGAAAAGCAATCAAACGATAAAAACAGGGTCAGATTTTAATTAACCGACGAATATTTACTTTCAAAGGCTTTCAGGAAATTCAAAGGTTTTGGAAATTGTATTTCATTAAACAAGTTGATATTGAGCAAATCAATTTCGTTAAATAGCATTTTATGATTAAATTTTCTGGGAATTATCGAGTTTGTTTATCATCGAAATTTGATTAAATATAATTGTTTACTTACCTAATTTGCTCAGATTTTGAAGCCTATAAAGTAAAGATAGCTTGTTAACTAAGTGGGCAAAAAGGTATAAAGCACACATCTGGTGGTCATCGTATAGTAATTGTTGGCTATGTACAAATCTGCACGCCCTTAAAGAATTTTATGTTATAGTTTTTCTCGAACAAGTATTAATAATTCTTTTTTAACCTGATAAGGGATAAGCAAAATCAGTCGGACATATTATTGTCACAGATTGGAATATGTGTGGCGCTGCCTGTTGCTGACTGTACCCAGTTTTGGTACTTATAAACTATTATAATTTATAAATTGTGGTAATTCAGTTGCAATTTTTTTTATGATATGATATGATATAACAAACAATGTATTCTTTGTTCACATTAATTTTAAATAATAATTTAATTGTGAGTTTACGTCATTGGAGAAAATGCTGCAGTGCAGTTTGTTTTTGCTTCTTATGCGTTAGCGTTTAGGAAGCGGTAGTAAACTTAGCTGTAAGTTACCATTTGACGTCAACAAGTGTATAACAAAACAATGACGATTATGAAGAGATATTATAAATATCTTATGACAATAAATATATATTTGGATTAAATTGAATTCAATTTAAACAGAAAACTAAGAATTTGCAAAAAATACCTAAATAAAAAGTAAAACACTTTGCCTTCTGCGATACTGTAACACTACAAACGTAATAAATAATATACTATATAAGGTTGGAAGTGGATCTGTAACAATTTATCATAACAAATGGTACGGGCTCTGGAAGGGATCAACCAATCTCTTCATTTATCATCGTGAGCGCAGATTTGCAGTGTAATGGAGTACGTGTGTATTTCATTGACATTTTCAGCTTTCGCCTTGTACTTTTGATTTTATTTCTGTATTTTACTTGCCATTTGTAACTTACATACATAAACTATTACGTCACTATCCTAAATGGACCAGACAGAGCACTTTACTGAACGTAATCTCCTAGGTTTCGCACAATATGCGTCCCTCTTCCCCGTCCTCGCACCTCTTTCTCGTTCTCGCCTTGTCGAAGGTGTTGAGTGGGCAAATACATATGTTGCCGTGTGCACGGAGTTTCGTTTGTAAAGGTAGTAGGCATATATGATACTCCGCTTCTATGAAGTACCATACATGTGCCTTAATGCTAGTTTGGCGTGATGATGGACGAAAGTTGAAAAGAAGGAGTTTAAATAGTGATAACTTGCTAGCATTGGTTTTTTTTTGTTAACCTGTTTTATCCCATTGTTGGGCAAAGGTCTCTTCCATCCTCTTCTACTTATCTCTTTCCTGTGTTAGGCTAGCATCGTTTAACATGATTAAAATTTTGGCTTATTCCCTTCACCGGTTTTTGCGATCTGCACGGGATGAAAAGCTGCTAGTATATTCTACGTTTTTAGGGTTCCGCACCCGAAGGGTAAAAACGAGACCCTATTATTAATATTCCGCTGTCCCTCCGTCCATCTGTCTGTCACCAAGCTATCTCATGAAGTCGTGATAGTTAAAATTTTCATAGATGATGCACCTATTTCTGTTGCCTCTATAACAACAAATACTAAAATCAGAATAAAATAAATATTTAAGTGGGGCTCCCATACAACAACGTGAAAGAATCCTTTGTGAGCGAGTTCGACTCGCACTTGGCCGGTTGTATGTATTTTCTCTCAGACCACCACGGAAGATATATATTTTTGTCCGTTATACCCTACCAAAATACTACCAAAATATTTCCAAATTTTCCTTGTACCACACCATAATGACTTTGTTCAAAGTCATACCTGCAAAAGGACACTCTTAATTTTCCTAATCTAAGTTTGTTACGCCTTATTAACTCCGGCCTTTTCTGGACGGCCGTAAGTAGATAATCATGGTGTCACGAGCTAACTTAAATGGAAAAGTTTTAGGCCTGCTTTATGCATGCCCTTAGGGCTAGTCTCGACTTCAGTGAGGGCTTTGTAAGATACCGATTGTAAGGCTGGTGTCACGGCTATGCGGGAGATTCACACATGAGTCACTCGTACGGACTCCCGAGATGAAACACAAGTAAGGCGATCGAACATCGTTTCGCAGCGATGCGGATTGTTCCGTACGGGCTATGATCCAGGTAAAGTCCGATCAAAGATAATATAATAAAATATAATTACTAACGTATTAGAATGGCTGAAAATCGCTGAAGATAGAGACGTGTGGCAGAATAAGGGGGAGGCCTTGGCCCAGCAGTGGGACACAAAACCGACGGGCTAGGAAAAAAAACGTAATTGATACCAAATGCGATAGAAACTATTGGAGAGCCCTGAAGTAGGCAAAACTGGAGTCGCAGGGTAGCCTCACAGAGATAGCAGCACACACGACTAGCAAAAAAGTGACAAGGAAATTGTTGAAAATACTTTAAGAATATTTATTGCATTTCATATAAGTCACAGAACCTGGGCGACCGAGCTTTGCTCGGTTATATCATATTCTGCGTGAAAAGAAAAACTCCCATATACAAAATTTCAGCCAAATCGTTAGAGCCGTTTTCGAGATCACAGAAATAAATTTATACAATAAGATTTAATTAATTAGAGTACTACTTAATTTAAATACCAGTAATAAAAGATTTTAATGTTACACTATTACCTTACAGCGCCATCTAGTGACAAGTAAGATAAATCTTATACGTTTAAACGGGCAATTCTTGTATATTTATTTATATATTTATAAATTTCTGTGATCTCGAAAACGGCTGTAACGATTTTGCTGAAAATTGGTATATGGGGGTTTTCGGGGGTAAATAATCGATCCAGATTAGTCTTATGTTTAGGAAAACGCGTGTTTTCATGAGTTTTTCTTTCTACGCAGAATATGGTCGCTAATTTCTTCGCACCGGCCACCATCCGTTTGGCTTAGCAGTTAAGGATGCGGACCGCTAGAAAGAGTGTTACGGGTTCGAATCCGACTCGGTGACTTACTTCTGTTTTTTTTTTATGTTCAAGTTTATATTTAATTTTTTATTTTGTATTGTTTTTAGACAAGTTTAAAAAAATGTAGTTAATGTTTGAGATGTAACCGAGCAAAGCTTGGTCACCCAGGTACTGTATTATGTTTATATAGCGATGGATGGCGATGGGTAGGCATGGCTCGGCCAACGCCACCCGCTCAATCGTACCGTACTTTTGTTTCACAGCACTGCAAGTGCTTCCCGTGCCCGTATTACGGCCGTCGCCTAGTAGCTGACTCTCTATGTGAGTAACCCGTTTATTACAGCTGTTGTAACAATGTAATGTTAACAATATCACTCACCAATTGGTCATTTTTTGTTTTCTATAGATATTGCTAAATTCTTTTTCAAAAGTATGTATTCCATCACATTTTAAATAAAAATTAATTATATTTTTCAGAAATAAACTCATACAAATAGGTTGGTTCTGTACATTGTTTGTTTTCGGTAGTTTATTCTAACTGAATGACTTAAGATGACATTGACAGGTGGTTAATGTCATGGTCATTCCCAGTTTAAAAAAATAATTCAATATAATGTTGATTATTTAAAATCATTCATTTTATTTATAAAGAATCCATAATAAATTAATAAACTCTTTTAAACATTTTTATTTTTATATTATCTCCGATTTTCTAGAACCTTCGATAATAGACAAAAGTTAATTATTGAGTGGGTTTCAGGTATCACAGAGATGATATTTTTATCGATCTACCTACATCTTGTTGGATGTAGATCGAAAAACCTCAGTGATCTTTGATTACAATTGTGGCTCGCTTCGGCTCCGAACATAATTTTTTGTCTACAATAATTTGTACGGCTGAGTTGTCCGTCAGCTATTTTTTTTATTCTTTTTTAAAAATAATTTTTATTGTGTACGAGTTCCCTGTTATATAGGGAACTACGTTAAAACTTCACTTCATCACCTTTGGTGCGGAGCGTCATTGTGAAAGGTGAAAGACTACCCTGGTGCGTCTACACGTCGTGACTTCGAGTCAAACCGGCCGCCATTTTGTTTTGCCCCGAGTGCATATTCGTCCCTCACCAAGATAAGTTCCGCCCGAGAACCACTGACCACCGTTCTGTTTTATTTTTTTATTTGTAAACGCAACATCTGTACAAGACTACCTATTTTTTCGCTGGACCCGCGTCTGTCCCTAGATTTTTTAGTTT
Source organism: Acrobasis consociella (assembly GCA_963555685.1). Classification (NCBI taxonomy): domain Eukaryota; kingdom Metazoa; phylum Arthropoda; class Insecta; order Lepidoptera; family Pyralidae; genus Acrobasis; species Acrobasis consociella. The sequence continues at coordinate 7,510,162 of OY743118.1, forward strand.
TATGTGTTTATTTAATATTGTAGAAAGGAAAATATAGTTGTTTATTTTTATTCATTTTGTTTTATTGTCCTTTTTTCCTCGTAGTTTTTTTTTATTTTTTTTTTTTTTGCACGGGCTTATCCTGTAGTAATTGGCGCCCATATACGTGGTTTTAAATAAGTGGTCCTGTACAGACTGTACAGACAGATAGACTGTAGTGCGTGGTCGGTGGATCTTGTGTTTTTTTTATTTTATTTTTTTGTATAATTGTGTGGTGTTGGTCGGAACTGTGGTAGAAGTCAGTGCCGGCTTCGAACCGAGAGGGACCACTCCTGTCTCATATTGTTTTTACAGAGACAGGATTCGGATTTTAATTACTGGGCACACCTGGGGCACATAACTTACCTGTTATCTACCCCAGGGCTTTGTGTTTGTGTATGTTTTGTGTTTGTTTTTTGTTTTTATTTTTTTTGTATAATTTGTTTAGGGGGGTTTACAGTCAGCAACTCACCTATATAATAGTGGACACACACGTGTAGTTTTTATATAGATTTTTTTTAGTCAAACTTATTTTTATTTTACAAAATGGATCGAAACATTAAATATTTAAATTTAACTAAACCAGAATTGTTTTATGAAGTAAGCATTAGAGGTGTAGAGCCTAAAGATAGGGTAGAAAATTTAAGGATACAAATATCGAAATTGATTTCAAACTATCCTGCAGATGAGGTTTTAGATTCTTGTTTTAGTCCTAATGAAGACTTGGACGGTATAAAGCAGACTTTGGTTAAAGTAAATGTAAATTTGGATTATTTTGGATACCTTGGAAGAGGTTTATAACAGAGCCTTGTTCGAAAGAACGAAAACATATTTAAACCATGTATATTATAGAATAGAGAGGATAGCCAAACCTGTTAGTCTTGAATTATCAACAGCACTAGTTAGTGTAGAGAAGCAATTCGCGGATTATTCAGCGAGATTTCTTAAAGTTCTATCTAAGAATCAGGTGACTGTGCGCGCGAGTCCTCTGCTGAATGTAGATGTTGAGAATTCGAATGTTCGTAGTCCTCTTCCCTCACCTCAAATTGTAAAACCAGACATTGTCAAGGTTGTCTGCGATAGGAATTCTTCTGCCGAAATTCTAAAGCACAAATTTGACGGCAAATCATGTGTTCGGGCATTCATCACAAGAATTGAAGATTTAAAGAAGGCTCGTGGTGTTACGGATGATAAGATGCTTTGTCTAGCGCCGGAATTTTTAACCGGAGATGCATTACACTGGTACCGCAGTGTCAAGGACACTATTATGAACTGGCCGGAGTTGTTGTCCTCTTTGCGCGATGATTTCGATGTTTTCGATTTTGATTATAGAATGTTAGAAGAAATTAGAGCTCGGAGCCAAGGGGAAGATGAGAGTATAACAATTTATCTTGCCATAATGCATGGTATGTTTGATAGGCTGACAAAGGTAGTGTCAGAGTCTGAACGTTTGGATATTATTTTACACAACATACGGCCCTGTTATGCCGGTGTTTTGGCAACATGCCCTAATATAAGCACTATTGCTGAATTGCGGGAGGTATGTAGAAATTTCGAACGCATTAACGCACGGTATGCTAATTTCAAGGAGCCAGTTAGTGGTCCTAAAGATTCTTTGGCTCCAGAATTTCACTATGTGCCAAAAAAGGACGCCAGGAACAAGACAAACCATAGGGTTGCTGCTTTGGCTGAAAATAAGTTTCAGTGTTTCAAATGTGGAACTAAGGGTCATACAGTGCGTACGTGTCCCAAATGGAAGGAGAGTACGAGTACTTCTGATAGTTTTAAGAGTCCATATCGTTGCTATAGATGTGGCCTTCAGGGCTGTTGGCAACTCCAACATTTAGTTTATAATTTTAGTCTATTTTATCTATGCTAAACTTCATTATCTATGGACGATGTATTTTTATTCTTCTTCCGCTTCCATTCATGGCAGAATACACGAAGTTAAACACCGTCGGACCTTTTTATTCACCAGCCCTATTACAGTCTACTCAACCCCACATTTTTTACTTAATTCTACATGGTCCTTCGATGGTGAGGTGCCGCGAGTGTTTGTGATCGTTCAGGACAGTTATATTTTATTTACCGACTAGACTACAATTTTCCCGCCTGCGTTTTGGCGCGACGGTGCTATTCCTGGGACGTCTACAATAACTGAAGCCGCCGATCCACAGTGTATCTAAAAGCTGTCATCAAGATTTTAGCACAGCAAGTACATCAAATCTATATCGGAAATCGCATCTTTACATAATAATTATTTTTTCGATTTCCATTATTTGCTGTGTCGGAAGTCGCCATCATCGTGAGTACATCCACATCCGCCTTACTAGTTCGTCTATTCGCCGCTGCTAAGTTTCTACGGCGCCACAGCGCTAGTGTGCTGCTAACCATTTTCACCACGTCTGAAAAGCTTCCGCTGCTTGCCGCTGCGTCAAGATTGCAGCGCTGGTGTGTTTCCCGCCCGAGGCCTGCCATCTTTGCTAACAACTCCCACCACTTCTGGAAAGCTTCCGCTTCTCGCCGCTACGTCAAGATTACAGCGCTAGTGTCGCGCGGGAAACAACGCCATTGGTGGAAATTAGTTCCACGTGTCGCCGCTGCAGTCGGGTGTCACTACCAGCACAGGAATTCGCAAGCGCAAGTAACCGGCCAAAGGATCAGCCATCTTTTATTTCGTGTTTGGTGTTCGTTTACGCTTTCTGTTCTGACTAAAAATTTTTGTAATTAATATAGCAAATAGCAAGTATTATAAGAGCTAAGTTTGTCAGATTTGTAAAAATGTCTTCTAGTGACACGGACGATACAGTTGTTGCGCCAAATTTAGCTACCTTGGTCAGGCAGCGTGGCGTTGTGAAGGGGTTACTCACCAAGCATTACAAGTTCATCCATGACGCTAAAACGCAATCTATGACCAAAGAAGCGCTTCTAATTCGAGAAGAAAGACTCCGTTCTACGTTTGAGCGTTTCGAGGCATTGAACCTCGAAATATGTAGTATTGATACAAATGCTGATGAATCTGAATCTATGGAGACCAAGTACATAGACGCGCTAGCATCTTTGAAATGTTTAATCCAGCAGTGTTCTCCTTCACAACCGCCCAGCTTGCCGGCTAAGCCTGAAAATGCGTCACGGTTGCCGAAAATAGACGTACCGTATTTCCTTGGTAAGGACTCGGATTATAAGCCTTTTATAGGATTGTTTGATGCCTTAATTCACCGCAATAATGCACTAGAAGACATTCAAAAACTATTTTACTTGCGTAGTTTTCTTCAAGGTGAACCATTAGATTTAATAAAAAATTTGCCATTGGTGCCGGAAAGTTACGACGCTGCTAGGATTATTTTAAAAGACAGATACGATAATATTTACAAAATTACTAATGAACTTATAAGTACTTTATTAGACATGTCACCTATTGTAAAGTCGACGGCAACTAATATAAGGCAATTTGTGTCGGTTGTTAAACAGCAGCTAGCTGCTCTGAGAAACCTTAAGCATGACGTTGGTTCGTGGGACCCAGTAATCCTGTGTATTGTGACTAGAAAGCTTGATGTTTATTGTAGTCGAGAATTTCAACTTGTCAGGGATCAGGAACCTACTGTCAATTCGCTCATTACTTTTTTAGAGAAGCGAGCTTTAGCCCTCGAAAATGCAGAAAAGCAGCAGCTGCAGCCTACAAAAGCCTCTCACGTGGCTACAGTTAAGGGGAAACCAGGCAACACTTCGATGAAGTCTTCCACGGCCTGCGATTTATGTAAGTTACCCCATAGATTATTTTCTTGCCCTGAATTCCAACTTCTATCTGCTTCACGCAGACTTCAGTTTGTTACAGACAATAAAATATGCAAAATATGTCTTAACAAGCACAGTAAAAAGTGTCGATACTTCTTTAAATGCGACATATGTAAGGAGAAACATAATAAATTGCTCCACCAAGAAGGTGCTCATTCTCCAGTCACATTATTTACAGAATCAACCACCCGGCAAGTGCTTCTTCCAACTGCCCGGGTCAAAATCATAGCAAAAAATGGAACAGAGTACCATGTAAAGGCTCTCTTGGACAGCGGATCGCAGGTTTCGTTTGTTACTTCTGAACTGGTCAAGCTGTTAGATTTACAGCCATCTCCAGTAAACACACCTATTGTTGGGATTGGTAATACCGTCACTGGTATAAAGGAACGAGTCAATTTAAAACTGCAGTCTCTTATCAATAACTTTAACATTTCTGTCACTTGTTACTTATTAGAAAATATTACAGGCAAACTACCTCAATCAAAGGTGGCTAGGGATAACTTCTTGTTACCTCCTAACATAGAGCTAGCTGACAAAGATTTTGACAAACCAAGTACGATTCACATATTATTAGGAGCTGATATATTTTTCCAGCTACTGGTGCCGCCTGAGCGTCAGTGTCGCCATGAGTCTGCGCCAGGGCGTGCGAGCTCCAGTGCTGTTCCTGTGCTTCAAACTTATTTCGGTGCTGTCATTGCTGGGTCTTTGCCAACTGTTCAACGCTCAAAACAAGTAACATCTTTATTTTGTAAATTATGTGACAGCTCCTTAAATAACATTTTAACTGTTTTCTTTAAAAATGAAAGCGTACCTGACTATTACTCTGAAGCTTTATCAGAACATGATACCTGTGAAAAGCTATTCACTGATACCGTCAAGTTGGATACTCAAAGCAACAAGTTTGAGGTATCACTTCCTCTTAAATTGCCATTAGAGTCCATTAATGAAAACCTGGGAAATTCATTTAACTTTGCTTTAAAAAGGTTCTTGAATTTGGAAAAGCGACTTCATAAGGATCCTTTAGTTTACAAATTATACAAAGATTTTATACACGACTATTTGTTTCAAGGTCATTGTAATATTATAGATATTGGTAAATATAATTTAGATAAGGATCCCGTGTATTTTTTGGCACATCATCCAGTACTTAGATTAGATAAAAGAACAACTAAGTGTCGAGTAGTTTTTGATGGGTCCATGAAAACCAATAAAAAAGTTTCATTCAATGATATGTTATTGAATGGTGCAGTGGTACAAAACGAATTATTTGATATCTTAGTATTATTTAGAGTTGATGAATATATTTTTGTTACTGATATTCAATCAATGTTTAGGCAGATCTCTCTTAAACCTGAACATAGAACCCTGCAAAATATTCTTTGGAGAGATAATCCAGAAGAAAATATACAGTGTCTCCAATTAAATACTGTAACATATGGACTTAAAAGTTCCTCCTTCTTAGCTACACGTTGTCTTAAAGAGTTAGCCATTAGGTATGGGGAAGAATTTCCTTTGGCTGCATCTATAATAGAAAAATCGTTTTTTGTAGATGATGCTCTTGTGTCTGAATGTTCTTCTGAACGATTAATAGAATCAAAAGATCAATTGTGTAGTCTTTTAGATAAGGGTGGATTTAAATTGCATAAATGGTATTCAAATTGTCCTCAGTTACTAAATAGTATTCCTGAGAGCCAACAACACTTTGATAATATAGAATTACAAAAGGACAATACATATTTAAAAACATTAGGTATTAATTATAATGTGAACTCAGACACATTCATGATATCATGTCCCAAGTCTAATGATGAAATGCCTACCACAAAGCGTAATATTTTGAGCTTTATAGGGAAGTTTTATGACCCAATAGGTCTAGCTGGTCCTGTTGTTTTAAAGGCTAAGCTCATCTTACAATCGCTATGGCAAGCTCAAGTCTCTTGGGATGAAATGCCACCTGAAAATCAGCTTAAGGCTTGGACAGAGTTTTATACTAGCCTCCGTGACATGCAACCTATGCATATTGCACGCTTTGTTAATTTAAAATACGCATGCTCATTTCAATTGATAGGATATGCAGACGCGAGTAACGCTGGTTATGGATGCTGTATATACCTGCGGGTTACAGATACCACTAATAATGTCAAAGTTTCTTTGCTTTGTTCTAAATCACGCGTCAAGGGCCTAGATAAGAATCTCACAACGCCGCGTGTTGAATTGAATGCTGCTGTGCTGCTTGCTAAGCTGGTTTCCAGAGTGTATAGCACGTTAAAACTCAAGTTAAATATTAAAAAGGTTATCTTATACTCTGACTCACAGATTGTTTTGGCTTGGATAAAAACAAATATAAACATGCTTAGTTCATATGTAGCTAATAGAGTTAAGGTAATTGTTCAGTTCACAGAATTTCCTAATTGGTCATGGTTGTATGTAAGTACAGGAGAAAACCCAGCGGACTGTTTAAGCAGAGGTGTTTTGCCACATGAGTTACACAGCCACCCCCTATGGTGGTCTGGCCCTAAGGTTCTTCATGGTAGTGAGTATACCCAGGATTTAGGAACAGACTTGCCTGCTCCCTGTGAGTTACCTGAAGTCAAGGTGGTCTCTGCATTTTCAAGGGCTATAGTTTGTACTGTAATAACTGATCAAGGTTTATGTTTAGATTTTCTAGACAAATTTTCAGATATTAATAGAATGAAGCGTGTTTTAGCCTACATTTTGCGATTTATTCACAATGCCAGAGCTGGATCCCATAAAAATAAATTGAATTATTTAAGTAGTTCAGAATTAAACAATTCATTATTACTTATTGTCAAATGTGAACAGCAAAAGTATTTGCAAGATATTTTTCGTGATTTAAGATTGAACAGACCTGTTAAGGGTAATTATAAGGCTTTGTATCCATTTATAGATGCCAATGGATTGCTCAGAGTTGGTGGTAGATTAGAAAATGCCTCTATTCCATTTGATCAAAAGCACCAAATCATTTTGCCCAAAGATTCTCGTATAACGCATTTGATAATACAAAGTGAACATGTAAAAAGTCTTCATGCTGGGCAGAGATTGGTTCTCTCTATTCTCAATCAGAAATTTTGGATACTGCATGGCTTAAGAGAAATTAAAAAGGTAACTCATAAGTGTATCACCTGTTTCAGATTAAAAGCTAATACGGCTAAGCAGCTTATGGGTTCATTGCCCTACGATAGAGTAAATATGTCTACTAGACCTTATCAAAAAGTTGGATGCGATTTTGCAGGTCCTATATTTATCAAACAGAGTCGTATTAGAAAACCTTTGCAGACTAAGGCTTATGTATGTATATTTGTATGCTTTGTCACCAAGGCCATACATTTCGAATTAGCTTCTGATTTAAGAACTGACACATTTTTAGCCTGTCTAAAACGATTCATAGCGCGTAGAGGTATTCCAACAGATATTTATTGTGATAATGCATCAACATTTAAGTGTGCTAGTACCAAATTAACTGAATTGTATAAACTACAAAATTGTAAAATACATCAAAAGAAAGTTCATGACTTTTCATCCCAGCAAAATATAAAATTCCATTTCCTGCCCTGTTACAGCCCAATATTCGCAGGTTTAGCAGAAGCTGGCGTAAAAAGCATGAAATTTCATTTGAAACGTGTAATTCAAAATGCTTCACTTACATATGAAGAAATGAACACTGTGCTGTGCCAAATTGAGTCAATATTGAATAGTAGACCTCTTTTGCCTCTGTCTAATGATGTAACTGACTATGCTTATCTTACTCCTGGTCACTTCATTATTGGATCTGCTTTAAATATGTATCCAGAGCAGAATGTAGAAGTTTGTCATGATAGGCTACAATTTTGGAGAGTGTGTACTCATATAAAGAATACATTTTGGAGAGTCTGGCACAAACATTATCTTATCATTATAATATTTTGCAAACACGAAGGAAATGGACTAGCGCACAACCCAATGTAACTGTAGGGTCTCTAGTTATTTTGAAGGAAGACAATACTGCGCCCATTTATTGGCCAATGGCCAGAGTTATTAATGTGTTCCCTGGCGCAGACAATAAAGTTAGAGTTGTAGAAGTAAAAACAGCTAATGGTCACACTCATAGGCGATCAGTTGTAAAAATTTGCCCACTCCCAATGCAATGATTGCGTATGGGATATGTATGTTGTAGATTGCTTATACAATTTGTCTTTTCATTTATTGTAAGTTTAAATAAAACATTATTATAAACGAAATAATTCACAAGATGTTATTTTGTAGAGAGGTAGCATGCTGATAACAGCATTTTATTCTAAATTATTTAGTCTTAGTTTATTTTATGATTCGCACAAGTCGTATCGTACTCAATGTTCACGACAATTATATTTGTATAGCCTGTATCTGTCTATACCTAACTTTTGTTTATTTTTATTATAGTAAACATACTTTGTAAATTCAAACTAAGATTTTTTGTTTCTTAGGATAATCTTAAAAAACTAGAACTTGTATTTCTGTATCTAACAATAACTAGGTATATAAACCTGTGTGATATTGTGTAGTTGTTCATAGCAGTAATGTTAATTAAATCTTAGCTAAAATTATTTTCTTTTGTATAACAGAATTAAAACAAATTACAATGTTAGTATTTTGTCTTTTCTCAGATAGGCAGTATGTTGGCAACTCCAACATTTTAGTTTATAATTTTAGTCTATTTTATCTATGCTAAACTTCATTATCTATGGACGATGTATTTTTATTCTTCTTCCGCTTCCATTCATGGTAGAATACACAAAGTTAAACACCGTCGGACCTTTTTATTCACCAGCCCTATTACAGTCTACTCAACCCCACATTTTTTACTTAATTCTACAGGGCTACAAAGTCACTAATTGCCCCAAGTGTTCGGCGGTTAAGAGTACTGACAGTTCCAAAGTAGTAACTACCGAAAGTAAAGCATCGTCTTCAAAAAACTAGCGTCTGAAAATTGTAGCACTAATAATTTGGATAAAGAAGATTGGACGAATTGGCTATCGACGATTAAGGATTTTTTCAATTCTTATCGTATGGCTACAATTTTCAATAAAATACCGTGTAATGATCCTCGTCCTTATGTTAAGGTGGGTATTGCTGATTCTTCAAATGTAGAATTTTATGGGTTGTTAGATTCTGGTTCAGCAGTCTGTATTTTGGGTAATAATTCCCATTTGCAACTTTTAAAGGTTGGTTTTAGTTTGAGTATTGGTCAGGTGATTTCCGTTACTGCTGCTGGTGGTCATAGTTATGATTCACTTGGTTGTATTTTAGTTCCTATTGTTTTTGAAGGGATCACGAAGTATTTGAAACTTCATGTTATTCCTGAAATTGATTCTTCGTTGATTTTGGGTATTGATTTTTGGAAGGATTTTAGAATTTGTCCAAAGTATTTGCCAAATATTGATTATTGTGTTAACACGGATCCTAAATTGGCCTGTGTTGTTACATCAAATAGTAGTACGACGCATGTGCATTCGTACGACATGTTGAATTCTTCGGAGAAGGTAATAGCAAATAGTGTCATTGATGGTTTTCAAGCTATATCTTTCGAGCGTATCGGTTTAGGTAGAACAAACGTACTCTCTCATAAGATTGACACTGGCAACACTGCTCCGATTAAGCAACGGTTTTATAGATTGTCACCAGAAAAGCAGAGGATTATTTCTGAACAGGTCGATGAGATGTTGGAGCTGGGTGTAATTTCTCCTGTTGAGAGTCCTTGGTCATCTCCAGTTTTGGTTGTAGATAAAAAAGATGGGAAACCTCGATTTTGCTTGGATAGCAGGAAACTTAATTCTGTTACGAAGAAAGACTCTTATTAGTCTACCTTATATTTCTGAAATTTTAGACAACCTGAGAGATGCACGTTTCCTGTCGTCGGTTGATTTATCTAAAGCGTTTTGGCAGGTTCCTCTGGAACCTCAGGATAGGGAAAAGACTTGTTTTTATGTGCCTGGGAGAGGTACTTTTTGTTTTAACGTCATGCCCTTTGGATTAACAAATGCCCCAGCAACTCAACAGCGATTGGTGGATACTCTTTTTGGTCCTGAGTTTGAAAATCGAGTTTTCTGTTATCTTGATGACATTGTCATCGTCAGTGATTCCTTTCAGAGTCACGTGACGTTACTTTTGAAGGTGTTGGAAAAGCTTAAGTCCGCAAATCTCTCGATCAACTTTGAGAAATGTCAATTTTTTTCGAGATAGCTTGAAATATTTGGGGTATGTGGTGGATGCGAAAGGTCTGAGAACTGATCCTCAGAAGGTCGAAGCCATAGTAAAGTATCCTCCACCTACTTCAAAGAAGGACGTCAAACGTTTTCTTGGAACGGCTTCCTGGTATCGCCGGTTCATACCGAATTTCAGTACAATTGCAGGTCCTTTAAATGCTTTAACTTCAACTAAGAAAAACGCTCCACCTTTTAATTGGTCTCCTGAGGCTGATAAAGCTTTTACTGAACTTAAATCTTGCTTAGTAAATGCACCAGTATTATCATGCCCTAATTTGGATTTACCTTTTGAGGTTCATACAGATGCAAGTAATCATGGGGTTGGAGGTATGCTTACTCAATGTATTGATGGTGTGGACAAGCCGATAGCTTTCATGAGTAGGTCTTTAACGGGTCCGGAGCGTAATTATAGTGTTACTGAGAGAGAAGCCTTAGCAGTGCTTTCGGCTCTTGAACATTGGCGTTGTTACTTGGAGAACGGCAGGTGTTTTACGGTTTATACTGATCATTCCGCTTTGAAGTGGTTTTTAACTTTGTCAAATCCTACTGGTCGTTTGGCTCGCTGGGGTTTAAGATTATCAGCTTTTGATTTTGTAATAAAACACCGCAAGGGTAAAGATAACATAATACCTGACGCATTATCTAGATCAGTTCCAGTTGCCGCAATCAATGATACTACTGTTGGTGTTCCAACTACTGATGATGAGTGGTATCTAAATATTTTTAATGGTTGTCATAAGTCACCTTCTAGTTTTCCAAATTACATGGTAGTGAACAATAAACTGTATAGATACTCGAAGAGTGGTAATGGGCTTACTTCCGAGTTTGATTGGAAAGAAGTTATTCCTAAGGAAGATCGAGACAGTATAATAACTGCGAATCATTCTGAACCTACTAGTGGTCATTTAGGAATATTCAAAACACACCGTAGATTATCGTTGCGTTATTATTGGCCAGGCATGTACAAAGATACTGCAAAGTTTATTGCAAGTTGTGATACATGTTTGGCTTACAAGTCTCCAACGCATGGTACTCTGGGTCCGTTGGGTAGACCCAAAATGTGTACCAGACCTTTTCAAATGATATCAATCGATCTGGTTGGCCCACTGCCTGTATCTAGGAAACAAAATGCTTATATTTTTGTAGTTTGTTGCTGTTTTTCAAAATATTGTTTATTGTTCCCTATACGTAAAGCTACAGCAGCTAATGTTTCTAAATGCTTAGAAGAGGGTGTTTTTCTTGTACATGGTATTCCTCAAATTGTTTTACAAGATAATGGTGTTCAGTTCGTCAGTAAAGAGCTGGCTAAACTTTATGAGCGATATAAGATTCCACAAGTTCAATTTACTCCTAAATATACGCCACAGGTTAATACTGTAGAAAGATATAATAGAACAATTGTAACAGCTGTTTCTACTTTTGTGGAGGAAGATCATAGGTCTTGGGATGTAAATTTGCCGAAAATACAGTTCGCCATCAACAGTGCAGTAAATGAGGTTACTGGTTTTACACCATCCTTTTTAGTTTATGGGCATTTTCCAGGAACTACGTTACCCTTGGAGAAAAAATTTCGTTACCCCTGAAGAAAAACTTCACTTCATCACCTTTGGTGCGGAGCGTCATTGTGAAAGGTGAAAGACTACCCTGGTGCGTCTACACGTCGTGACTTCGAGTCAAACCGGCCGCCATTTTGTTTTGCCCCGAGTGCATATTCGTCCCTCACCAAGATAAGTTCCGCCCGAGAACCACTGACCACCGTTCTGTTTTATTTTTTTATTTGTAAACGCAACATCTGTACAAGACTACCTATTTTTTCGCTGGACCCGCGTCTGTCCCTAGATTTTTTAGTTTTATGTGTTTATTTAATATTGTAGAAAGGACAATATAGTTGTTTATTTTTATTCATTTTGTTTTATTGTCCTTTTTTCCTCGTAGTTTTTTTTTATTTATTTTTTTTTTTGCACGGTCTTATCCTGTAGCACTGTGCCCGTGAGCTTTGCTCCCTGTGGAAATTTCGGGATAAGAACTATCCTATGTCCTTCCCTGGGTATCAAGCTATATCCATATTGAATTTCATCTAAATAGGTTAAGAGGTTGAAGCGTGAAGTGGTAACAGACAAATATTCAAACTCACTTTCGCGTTTATAATATTAGTAAGAAGTAAGGATAAGGATTATTAATTATTTCGATTCCTGTTTCTAACTTCTCACCCGGCATCATACATTAAGTGTGACACAAAGTGGTATTTGAGTCTTGCGGCCCTGGGCTCGCTCTGCTTAAGGCCTTAATACATTAAATGTTTTCTCTGACTGCCATGGGAGTAATAGTATATGTTTTGTGCAACAACATTTCCGACGAGGTTTTCACGATCCGCAAATCCTTTTAATAATTCTGCTGTCATTTTCTACTCCACGTCGGATTTCCCCACCCTCAATGACACTTACGTATGCAGTTATTAGTATTACGGGACTTTCCGCGATTAATATGTGAAACTCTAAAATCATACTTATGTTTGCAGTTACTTTCTGGATCTGTTTTGTTTGATACAAGACTCTGTCCTCTAATGTAGACGGAGCCTAATGTTGGCTTTTAAAAGTTGCTTGCTCGTAAAAAAACTTCCGAACTTCTTAGGCTAATAATGTCGGTAACTTTTTTGGAGCTATTTCGTCATAGTTGGCAGTTTCACATGAAACCTGTTTCTTACTTTTATTAAACTTTATATGATCATTGAACCATATCTAATTATTTGGTAGTCAAGTCGCGAATTCTCTTATAATCCCATATGTTGGCAACTTCTAGACTTAACTACTTTTTACTACTACATCTTCATCGTCATCATCATCAGGTCCATCTATCTCCACACCTCGCTTCACCAGAGCAGCCAGAAGACTTGGCCTACACTTCTCTTGCTGGTCAGGCGGGATGGAGAGGTCCCATTGATGTTTATAAGCTTCGTTTAACTTGTATTTCTAAGTCGCCTTCTACGACATCCGCGGGAGCACTTGTAGTGGCCCTATACAACTCTGCCGGAAACCGCACGGCAAATCTACTATTAATCTTAAATTAATTAAACCTGTCTAGTAGTACGCTGAACAACCCTTCTGTCGGCTAGAGCGGTCGAAAATCGAAACGATTCATCGGAAAATCGTTCGGAAACAAAGCGTACTGTCTGCTAGCCGTAAAAAGAACAAATATATATTAAGTCGTATAATATCGGTGGAGAATTTACCGACGGAAAACGGTCACACAATCTACCTAAAAATACCAAAAACCACATAGTTATAAACTTTACTTATCGGAAACCATTTTAGGAAAGCCTTTTCGATCAATCATTCATGTTGAATATCGGCTAATTTGGTTACCTTTTAACCCTTCCGTGATATTCATTGAATACTTCGTGAATGAACCTTTTACTTGTGGAGGAAATTGAGAGGTTTTGTGATGATAATTATTTTGTACATTTTAGCCCAGCTGAAGATATAAAGGGTTATTCACTAATGAACACTCGTAATTAATACGTTAGTAGTTTGTAGCTTTTGCCCAAAAATCTATTTATCCTTTAAAAAGGCCTTTGACTGTCAGTTAAACCATTTTAATGTGTTTTTCCTATTTAATTTTAAATAAAATAGAAAAATCTTTATTCAGTGATAAAGTACACTTAGAATCATTTTATAACGAAATCTTTAACATTGAATATTTTAAATTAGTTTCCCATTTTATTTTGTTCTTTTAGATTGTTTCCCATGCTATTATGTAAAAGAAAATATACAATTAACAGCTGTTTCACTTTAGTTTGTAGAATACTATAAAGATTTTTGTTTATAACTTCATTACAATCGTAACCTTAGTAGTTAGTTACGTTACTTCATTATTTTGACTGCTCTAAGGAGGCGTCATCGTCATTATTATCATTTCAGCAACATAACGTTGACTGTTGGACTTAGGCCTCTCCCAAGGATTTCCAAAATAACCGATCTAAAGCAGGAGATCTCAACTTTTCGAAGAAAATAATTATTTTAATTTCAGATTCAGCAAATCAAAACGCATTTTACTAATATTACCAATTTCTCGATTTAAAAAAATGCTTTGTATAAAAAAATTATTCAAGTTGCATTTTCTAGTTCTGAAATTTACGCTAGAACAGAAAAATAAACCAAATAAGTATCCTTATATTCGTTTCAACACTACTTAGTAAGCCTTTCACTATATCTTTGTCAAAAAACTTCCCTAGGTGCCGATTTGGGTCAAAGAAAGAGAAATGGGGAGAGACCCTGAATGATTTGTAAAACGTCCTAAAGGTTAGGCTGTTATATTTCTCAACGTCACTAAACCATTTTGGTCACTCCTGGATCGTACGTGAGTGAAATTTGAATCGGGACGTAGATTAGGATGTGAAAAGCAATTTCAATTTGAAAAGTAAGATTGGGCTATTGTTTGGGAGCAAAAAGCAGCTACTTTTCAAGGTGAAGAATTCCTCCTTTCATCGCATCCCTTTTTCGACCGAGAACTTCGGGCATGCTTGGTATTTCTAATGTAACTCTCTATCTCTTCTTCGTCTTTTCTCTTTGTGTCGTTGGCTCAAATTTCAATTTTTTTTAAACTCTGACTTCAGCTACTTATGGCAGAATACAGTTCAAGCAAACTCCCAAAAAAAGGTTGACCTGAAAGTAGACGGGTAAAGAGGAAGAGAAAGGCCAAGAAAGACGTGGGAAGGGGAACATATCACTTTCTCGCAATTAACTTCAACGATTTTCATTCCCCATAAAACTATTCGCAAATCTTTTAATACAATATTTAACAAATCCTAAAATCTGTTGACATCGAAATTTCATTTACTCGATTATTCGTTATTTACAAACTCAGTCTTTCGTTATTTCTTTTCATATTTTATGTATTTTATCTAAATAACGTAACATCAAAGTTTTGTTACCCATAATTTTGTTTCCACGTAAGTTGCAGTTTGGAAAATATATTATAATATATATTTTTTTAAATGTAGTTATTATAATATGAAACTGCGATGATAAACTATTCGTTTTATTAAGAAAAAAATGAATTAAAAATCGTGGAATAGTTTTCTGGGAAATGAAATTAGATGTCAAAAAAATCTGTATTCTAATAGACACCCCGTGGGAAGAATGCGTAAGATCAGATATGGGGGAAGGTGGGGTCAGAACAGAGATGGCAAAGGAAAAAAGTTATGGCTGCCGTGTGATTTCCGGCAGAGTAGAAAAGGACCACTCTACATAAGTCTTCTCGTGGATTTCTTATAAGGCCACTTAAAAATATAAACTAAATAAAGCTTATAAATATCAGTGAGACCTCTCCAACCCGTCTGGCCAGCGTGGAGAATGTAGGCCAAATCCTCTGGCTGCTCTGACCAAATATGGATCTAGTAGTACAGAGAGGGTCGTGCTCCTGCACTGGACACTAAAAAGACCTGATGATGATGAAAAGGTTATGGAGGGAGTTGACATACAGAGCCGACCCCAAATAGGAAAAAGGCAAGGCACAAAAATAAGACAATTCAAGCAAAGTACATCTTTTGGGGCACGAGTACATGAGGATGTGTTGTATAGCCTCATAGTAGATTTAAATATAAACGTAACAAATCTTTAATACGCGTACCTACATCAAAAGTAAAAACCGGCCAGTTGTTCGTACGAAAGGTTCCGTAACATTATCTATAAAAAAATATGTTTGTTGTCCCTCTTAAATATTTGTTTTATTTTATTTTAGTATTTATTGTTATAGCGGCAACATAAATGCAACATCTATGAAAATTTCTACTTTCTAGCTATCACGGTCCTTGAGATACATCCTGGTGACAGACAGACAGACAGACGAACAGACAGCGGAGTCTTAGTAATAGGGTCCCGTTTTTACCCTTTGGGTACAGAACCCGAACTATCGTGAATCAAATAAAGTAAATTTTAATGAAATTAAAAAATATTTTTTAAATAATACATTGTATTATTTGAAACAATACCAATTACAATTTTAGCCAAATGCTCGCTTTGTGGTTTTGGTGCGGGTGGCGTAGAATGTATTATAATATTTCATACTCAATTTTAAAATAGATTATATTAATATTTTAACTCGTTTATTTAATAAAATATAAAACCACTCATATATTGTATTACCCATTGCATTTTAACAATTTTTTGTTTTAGTTACATAAAAAACTAGCTGGACTTGGTAACAATCTATACCTTGCCAACGTAAAAAATATCGTCCATTAAAATTTTTTGCCAGAATATTTTTATTATGTTTTTGTCAAAATCAATATGTAATGTGTAAAAGTTGGTTTATTTTTGTAAAGGCATAGCTTTTAATTTAAATTTTTTTTAGAATAAAATTCATTTTTTGTTACTATTGAGATAACTATTGTATGTAGTAGTTATACATATAGCATCATCATCCGAGCGTGTTCCCAGTTGCATCCTCAGCTTCAGAGCCCGGGGTCCGCTACCCAACCAAGGAGATTTGACGAGGTTACTGGTTTTCTCACAGAACGACTGCCGTCTTATCTCCGCAACCGAAAGGGCACGCCAAACTCAATGCTCGGATAGGTTTGAGCAAACGCTAGATGGCTTTCGGGATCCACAGTTTATACGTGCCTTCCGAATCATCTTCCATCCCGGATAATCAGCATATTAGGATATTGACGGAACAACTTTTCAGAAAGTATGTACGCTTTCCAGTGGGATTCGAACCCAAGACCTCCGGATCTCAAGGCGAATGCCTTGACCGCAAGACCACGGATACTCTCTTTCTATGTAGATATAAAGCTATTACGTTATTAAAATTTTAAGCTAGTCGTTCATAAAATAATCTTTATATTCATCATGATCAGCCTAGCAAGTTTTCTGGAGCAGTATGTTTTACTATTTTTGCAGTCGACTGTACTTCCGTGACACGAATCGTCGAAGACCCACTTGATAAATTATTTCGTCACATCTACAACATCCTTTTCGTCTATTTCGTAAACAATATAAATGTTTAAAGAACATATGAATATTATATACTTTTTTCGTTTCGCAGATACATATAAATAAAATATATTAATAAATAGGGATAAATCACAAAGTTTGTTGTTTATATTAATTTCCCACAAATACTTGTTTGCCGTGTGGTTTGGGCCACTCCAAGTTCTCCCGTGGATGTTGTAAAAGGCGACTTAGGAAATACAAGCCAAACAAAGCTTTTGAAACGTCATATGTATATGTCTCTCCAACCAATCTGGCCAGCGAGGAGAGTGTAGGTCAAAGTATTACCTTTTATTTGTCTCTAGTCATTGTCGCCAAAAGTCATTCTTAACTGTCGTAGATATATAGAAAGATACTCTTATATTACGTTTTATCTCCTACAGAGTAGACCTAACTTAAGGGAGTAGATTTTACATGTCACGTGACGTCATGCGAACTTCATGCGTAAAGTAGCATAAAATACTTTCTACGATAAGCAATTCTCGTTCAATATTCATATCCTATATCTATCTAGAACACAAAAGCGAAGTGCGCTGATATGCAAATACCCATTAAATTGTATCAAAGTAATACACAGAGTTTCACCAAGCGTACACAATAGTGTTGCTTTGTACTGAAACTCAATTTGTGTTTTAGAAACCAATACAGTCAGTTAGTCAGCTCACGTCTTTGTTTTCTAGACGCCTGTATAGAGAGCGTCGAAATAAGCAACACGCTTTTCTCTTTGGGAAATCCTTTAAATTTTACATTTTATGTTGGTAATTGGTAATTTATTCGTTTTTTCAAATCATAAAAATTGAGTTAGCCCAAAAGTTACATTTTAATTTGTCCATGATATAGGTAAGTATTACATTTAAAACGGAAACTCTATGGTCTCGCGCAATATGCATCCCCGTTCCATGTCCCCACACCTTTTCCTCGTTCTCGCCTTGAGGAGGTTGTTGAGCGGGCGGTTACAGGCGTCTACAGCCGCTTCTACAAGGGACCGTAGAAGATTCCGTTCTGTATGTAATACTTTTCTGTGCCATGGATAAATGACAAGGTTCACTAAGTTAACATCCATTCTCATAATTATCATCTACGCTCAAGAAAGAGCAGCTGGAACATAGTTTTTTAACCGACTTCAAAAAAGGAGGAGGTTATCAATTCGATTGTATGTTTTTTTTTGTATGTATGTTACGCGATATTTTCGTCAACCGTGGACCGATTTAGATGATTCTTTTTTTATTTGAAAGCCCTTACTACCAAGTTGGTCCCATATTAATTTGGTGAAGATGTAATGAAGAACTTCGGAGATATGGAGAAAACTCCTGAAATAAATTGAAGTCGGTTGTTTTTTTTTTGTTAAAAATTTAATTATTTCTCTTCTTTACAGTATACATCACTCCACTGCTTGACGTCAGGCCTCTCCCAAAAAGAAAGAACTTGGCCTTTAGCACTAATGAGGCAAACAGAACATTTTGGATCTTGCAGCTCTATTATGCAAAGCCCAGGGCCGCAAGACCCAAAAGCCACCTTTAGCGAAGGAATATTTTACTCTGCCATCACCACCCGACCATATCCTTCTTTTGAAGATCATGAAAAATTCTATTCTTAACTTCCAGAAAAGCCACAAGACGGTAAGAAAAAATTACCTATTTGGATGCAGACTCGCGAGACGTATTTAGTCATAAAAATGGTAATGATATTCGAAAAATATATCAGCTTTCGCTCAAGTGCAAGTACCCTAGATAACACGTCAAGCAAACTTTCTCAAAACTCGTTGAAACTTTACAAAACAAATTCTTGGCGTGTCGATTCGATTTGGGAAAGGTGCAAAACGGTGGTTTGTGCCCTTTGGTACAAGGGCTATAAAGTAGAATTTATTTTTCTTTTTGAACGTAATTGTGTTTGTTGAAAATCCTTGGGAGTGGCCTATGTTCAGCAGCGGACGTTATGCGGCTGAAATGATGATGTGTTTGTTAATTCCTAAAACGAAAAATATTGTTCATAAGCTCACACATATTCGACGATTAGTCGTAGAAAAAAAAGTCTTCTACTGCTTACGTAGGATAACAAACCAAGAATTTTTTTTCAATATTTTATCTTACCACGTTTTATTGGCATGATTAATATACACACCCATGCTTAATTACAACTTTGTAGTACCTATATAGTCTATGAGTAGAACTGCGAACGGAAAGACAGACAGACATGAAAAAACTAAATAAGCGGCCAAGTGCGAGTCGGACTCGCTCATGAAGGGTTCCGTAGTAGCAAATAACATAATATAAAAGTCTTGTAGTATGTTTTTTAAATTTTTATATTTGAGTTGATTGAGTGAAAGGTAAATTGCCGTTTACGATTTATGACGTATTAAAAAAAACTACCTACTAGATCTCGTTCAAACTAATTTTCGCTGGTAGTTTTCATGGTAATGAACAAAATATATTTTATTTAGTTTTATCATAATAAATTGAAATTGAAATTGAAATTGAAATCATTCTCTTATTTTAGAAGTTACGGGGGGGGGACACACTTTTTTCCACTTTGGAAGTGTCTCTCGCGCAAAGTATTCGGTTTAGAAAAATACTATTAGAAACCTCAATATCATTTTTGAAGACCTATCCATCCATACCTATCTATCCATAGATACCCCACACGCACGTTTGACTGTACGTAACAAGGTTATTTGTATGGGTTTGATGAAAAATAAATTTTTGAGTTTCAGTTCTAAGTATGGGGAACCCCCAAAATTTACTGATTTTTTTTCTATTTTTGTGTCAAAACCTTAGTGCGGTTCACAGAATACATCTACTTACCAAGTTTCAACAGTATAGGTCTTATAGTTTCGGAAAAAAGTGGCTGTGACAGACAGACAGACATGACAAATCTATAAGGGTTCCGTTTTTGCCACTTGGCGACGGAACCCTAAAAAGAAGCGTTTAGGTAACTTGGAGGTGCTAGCCAACAAAATATTCAAAAAGAGACAGAGGTTACACAGGCCCTAATAAAGTAAATCCAAACGAAATACACCAAATTGATCATGTTTTGCAAAATTCGACTGATGAAATAAAATTTGGGAGTGTAATCGGATTTGCGGACGGCGAAAACACTCCGGTTCCCACTCGCGTTATAAATTACATTTGTTTTTGTAATGTATTAAAAGACTTTCGATTTGTTTTTTAATTGTGAATTAGCATTTTGTTTTTAGAATAATTTTTAACATAAGTTCCTATTCAGAGTGATTTATTAGACAAGCTTGTGCTCGGGACTTTGGTCTCGTAAATTTTGTTTGTTTCCTGGAGTTATCTCCCGGGAATTTAAATAGCCTTTTCAAAAAAAATCAAATCACTTTCTCTCAGTTTTTGTTATTCATATGGTTTAAAAAATTAAATAATCAATACTAAAGTTTAATGAAAAACCATATATAAAAGTTTCAAATCTTGACCAAAGTCAAAATAATTTTTTTTTATTCCATGTTGAATAAATTTATCTCTTATAATTATTGAAGGTCATTGTTTTCAACATGGGATATACAAAACAAACAATTATGAACAACATAAGAAAGGGGAATCATTGGTTTTAAATCATAACGTCAACCTAAGCTATTTTTTTCATATATGTTTTTTACAATAATATAATTATAATAACAACAAAATTAAATTAAAAATAAATAATGTTTAAAAAAATATTATCCGACTACGGGAGCCATTTATGGCTAACGATGTACATATTTTTGAAATGTGCTAATAAGAGATAATATAACGAAACAAAAAATTTTTTTTAATTGTTTCTATTTTGTATGTAACATTCGTAAACAGACAGACCGGCAGACAGTTATAACACTCCTCTTTTTTGTTGGGGGAGAATAAAATTCTTACATACATACATACATAGACTGCTCCTTCCGATGGCTTTGCCGTAGTTGGTTCAAAAGCATTGGAAAATGTATCTTTCCTTATTTCTATTATTTGTACAATTCGCAGGCTTCTCCAAAGAGCAGAAAACAAGACACATTGTACTGTACGATACGTATTTCTGTATTACTAATTTAATAATGTTTTCAGACAGAGTAAAAGTTCCATGTTTATTTTGCTCGTGTTTTCGCAGAAGTCACGAAGCTACTCAATTTTTCACGCACACATCAAATTTGCCGTTGTACTCGTACATTGCTAATATGGAATTTCGACGGGTCTCTGTGGGAAGGACTCGGTCGGTGGCATTTATATGTACCCTGGACGGAACATATGTAGCTTTAAAGCTCTATATTTATAAAGTAAGCGCTTATTTTGACTGTACGTAACAAGGTTATTTGCTAGGCAAATTAAAAATATGTAAAGGCCATCTAGTGATGGGCGGAGAAACTAAATAGTAGAATTAATCCGTTTCGCTAATGTTACGATAAGTGCCATCTATTATTTAACAGGCAAACTACAAAAATCGATTTTCTATGCTTTCGGATCGCAAAGCAAATGCTTGACCACTGAACCTCGAATGCAGTTAAGTTTGAAGACATATTGTCGAAAAATCTTGTGAGATGGATGTGATAAAAGACAGAAAAGTACATCATAATTTTTTTTGTCCCAAGCCTAATACAAAAATTTGCTCTTTGGATACCATGGAACCCCGGAACAGGGATATATTAAGACCTTCAAAAGTGAGAAAACAATTGATAAAAAAAAATACAACAGTTCGTAACTGCTGTTTTTTTTTTGTATTAAATATGTTCTTGTTGTATACGAGTTCATCAACAAATATTTTAGAAAAAGTTAAAAAATTGTATTCGCTGTCATCAACCTAAAATTTTAGAAGTCGGTGTTTGAAGTGTTATACAAACAAACATTTTTCACGTAGGCATTATCTTGGGTTGTCAGTCACGTGGGTGATAGGGTAATGGTACACGCGCTCCGGAATTTTAAATGACCTCCGAGTCTTATTATCGTAGAAAATGTAAAAAGGAATTATCTTTTTTAGAGTAAAAATTTGTTTTACCTTTTACACAAAGGAAGAAAAACACTTGAGGGTGTATACATGATCTTTTCGGGGTCTAGTGCTGCGGCGGAGTGCTGGAACGAAGATATCATTTAAAATTTTGTCTTAAGTGTGCCCCAGATAATCCTTCAAACTATTTAATGAACTACTGTTTACAGTATTAAGTGAGAAAATAAAGCTTTTCTTCAGTGTGGCATGTGTAAATAATGGCTTCACTTTCTCACTTTAAACTGTTAACAAAGTTGTTCAAAAAATAGTTGTAAGGGTTCTATCATATCCTAAACAAAAAAAAAAACATATCCCTGAAAAATTCAGTAAATATACAAAAATAATAACAGTACTATTTTCTTTAAAAAAAAATCTCATTCATGTAAAAACCGATGAGGCAGAAAGGTTCTCGAATGGCGATCACGTACCGGCGAGCGCAGCGTAGGACTCCCACCTGCTAGATGGTCAGACAGCCTGTGCAAGGTAGCAGAAAGGCGCTGGATGCAGGCTGCTTCCAATCGGTCGTTTTGGAAAACCTTGGGGGAGTGGATTTCCTGTGACTGATAAGATGATGATGACTTATTTATCATAGTATTAACGAACTACTTATTTTATTGACTGACGAATACCGTCCGTAAGATATAATAAATGAGTACTAAATCGTCTTTATCTCTTTTGGGGCGGACAGAGCTTTTAGGGTCTTGCGGCTCTAGCCAGGCAAAGCCCATTCCACAAGACCCAAAGGTCACTTTTGGCATAAGGTAAGTATCTAATCAGTATAAAATTATACTACACACAACTTAGTTTGAGTATTTGGCTAGAACGAAATATAAGCACGAGCTTAACAAATAAAACCATAGACAGTATACCAACGAAACTAAAAGCGAATTTCACAAAAACCCAAGTACTCCTGGGAGCATTCTAAAACTGAACTACAGTCATTACTCAGTATAATTACACCTTGAACAGAATGTGGAAAGCTTTATCCATTAGTACGGTCCACTGTTAATTTTAGCTTTAATTAAAAATAATTTCTCTTCTAGTGGACATTGTGATGTATGTTGAAGTTAGCGATGTGCTTAATTCTTAGTAGCTGCGTTTCGCGGTGTTACCCGCGCCTTATTAGTAATCTGTGCCCGCGCCTAAAGTAGCCTATGTTAATCCTGGGTGCCAGCTTCTTGTATACGAAATTTTATCAAAATTGATCAAGCCGTTTGCGCGTGACAAAGTAACAAACATACATACACAAACGCTGACAAACTTTCGCCTTTGTAATTTCAGTGGTTGATAATATTTACACATTTCGCCGTGGCGGCACCGATTTTAGCCACTGCGGTGCCGCGCTCATTGCATTTTTGCTGGCTGGCATCGTAGCACGAAGATTTTAGTTGCTTCAATTTTTGTAACTTAGTTCCAACCGAGTGTTCCACGACACTTAGGTTTTGGAAAGAATTGGACTGAATCGGACGGTACGAAATTAGCGGATGGGAGCTAGGCAAAAAAAGTGTAAGTATTTTTCGTCAAATTATTGGCTTATTTTACAACAATAATTGGCCAAGTGCGTGTCGGGCCACGCGCAGTATAGGGTTCCGTAGTTGTAAATGCCAACTTGCAGTCTAAAACGGCTAAGTATTGAATTTGTATCAAATTTCCCTTTTCGAGTACATTTTATAAGTTGATCACCTACAACTTTTTAATTTGTTAACCCTACTTAGCTCTGATAGTTTTCCTTTAAACTACATTATATATACTATAGCTGTGATTTTTTTCACGTGTCCATATATAACCGTTTAGCAGATAGATGGGGGGGACACGTGACTTTAACAAAAAAAATTACTTGAAACCTAAATATTTCAGACACGGATCCCTAAATCGAAAAATGGTGTTCCCAAGCTCACAATATTTTTGAAAAACCTATTCAACGATACCCAACACAATATGTTTGTAGAGAAAAAAAATGTTGACTTCCTCTTTACTTGTATGGCAGCTATCCTAAAAAAAATTTTTTTCCATATTTTATTTTACTACTTTTTTGCCATGATTGATATACATATCCATGCAAAATTACAGCTTTCTAGTACTTTTAGTTTCTGAGTAGGACCGTGGACGGACAGACAGACAGACAGACAGACAGACAGACATGGCGAAACTATAAGGGTTCCTTGTTTACTACGGAACCCTAAAAAGTGACCTTAGTTGAGTTAGTGGAGTAGAGCGTCAGTAGATTTCCAAGATTGTTTTTTCCCAATCCATATTATGCCACGTATAAAATCTATGTCAATATTTGTATGTAATTTTTTCTTAAAGGCTGTTTTCTGATAGAGAAACAATAATCTGTACAATTAATTATTTTGAGTGTAAATACACACTTAAAACATATTATAAAATATTATTTCCCTCAGACTTTTGAAATTTGTTACATCGTATCCAACTTTCATTCGCCGGAAGCTCGTAATTAATGTTTCGCCGTAACAAAGTATCCATTTAGACGTAAGCAGTGGTTTTAATTTCGCTCAGTATCTAGTTTTACAGCCAAAGTATTTTACTTTTTGCAAACCTCACGCCTTCAGATTAAGTAATAAAGTGGATTTTTTTTCATATTGTACATATTTTTATGTGAAAGTAGAAATGTTTTATTGACAAATAAAAACTGTAAATTTTTATAACTTCGTTCTGACCAAGTGTCCTAACACTTGGTCAGAAAAAAGTTACAAAAATTGAAGCCCCTAAAAAACCCCCTAAGAATTCCAGCCCCCAAAAAAGTTCATTACAGACAAGAGTGACGGAAAAATCCTACACTTTTTATCGCCTAGACCATGCCAATAATTTTTCTCAAACAAAAAAAACGTTGTGAATTTTTTTATACACATACATTCATACTATCACGTCTATATCACCAAAATGCTCTTAAAGCAACCGCCGAAGTTGGTATTCAAGACACTAATGACCTACCTGAATAATGTCAAAAATAAATTATTTTGTACTGATAACAAAATAAAACGTCGCAAAATAATGTCACTTGACTTTGAACATATCTATTTTAACGTGATTTTAAATTTATTATTGCAGAAAAACTGATAATAAGAGCGCTTTTTGACTCCAAAAATCTATAACGTGTTCTGCCTGTATTTCATACAAAATCCCATAGAAATGTTTGTTTTGACTTTAAGAAAAAAGTATCTGATTTGACTTGTAGGAAAATAGCGTATTATATGAAAAAATTCTAAGTTTTCATATGTCTAATAAACTATTTACCTTTTATAAAGAGTTAAAACCATTATTATATTTTTGAGTCTGTTTAAGTGTCCTATAAAAATGTCTTAAATGCTAGACAGATTATTATCAACTTTGAAGACTTTTTAGAATAGGACTCAAGAAAGCAATAAAAGTATTAACTGCGCTCTAGACGCACATCGAAGGTGGCAAACTGTCACAAACTGCAACTGCAGAGTTAAATGTGTCTCGAAAGATGCAGTGCGGCGGAAGCGAGCAGATAACTGTTATGACTACGGAATTCTATTCAGAGAGAACGGCATCCTTGTAAAGGTAAAGAAAAGTGTATTTTTTATAGCTAGCTTAATTTTTTATCGACTTTCAAATGGGAAGAGGTTAACAATAGTGGTGACGCAGGGTCCGAAAAGTATGATTGTAATTAGTCCGTTTTTTAGATTATCTAGAAATAATGGACCCGTTTTTTTCAGTATACCAAAAAAGTAAAAATTTACAAAGATACGGAGCGTCTAAATTCCGGAGTGGGGGCTTGCGACGTCAATTTTTTTTTTTCAAAATTAAATTGTACCCAGCCTTTCATTTTTGGTTTCTCAGAGAAAAGAAAAAATATGTGTAGGTACTATATTTTTTAATAATCTAACCGATGGACCAAAAATATTTTTCCATTCGCCTATTAGTCGCGATCTTTTATGATGTATGTTCACCGATTATTCGAAGTTATCTAGAGGTAGACTGGTTTGGAAAATTCTTTGTTTATAAGTGCTTACTTGTCAGGTTTCATAGAAGTTTGCTTAAAATTCGTTGTATAGTATGAGGGTAAAGTCGGTTTTTAATTTTAATTTTTAATTAACTTCCAAAAAGGAGGAAGTTATAAATTCGTCGCAATTTTTTTATGCATGTTCACTGATTATATTTCAAATCATAAAAAAAAAATCATTTTTTTTTTGTTTGATAGAGCTTTATTTAAATTCGTGGTATAGTATGAAAATGAAGTCGGTTTTTAGTTTTGAAAACTTAAATTGTCATATTTTTAAGCGTTTCTTTACCGCCAATACCAGACACAATAGTAAGACAATGGACGTAGACATTTATTAATGTCATGCGGGTCTTTACCGGTTAATTTTATTTTCTTTTATTTTATTTTATTTGGAAAACCATACAGTTCTAATATCTACGTAATAACTCTTAACTATCTAGGAACACAATTAACAGCTTTTCGCATAATGATATTAATATAAAAATGTATCTGATTTGACATGTTGGAAACTAGCGGCTTTGTGAAGAAAACAGTACAATATCTTGTGAACTGACCCAGTATATACTCGTAACACAGACAAGTTGAGACACCACACGCTAAGTCATACTTCACGGGCAAAAACAGAGGTATGTCACCAAGTTCTGTCCCCTATTCACATTGTTTGGAATGGTCTAGTTAAGAGTACGTATATACGTTACAAAACAATTACTAACTCTTACATTACTAACAGGGAAGAGGACGATTGTACAGCAAAATTGTTTGGTGTCATATTTTTCTTTACATCTAAAAAAACGCTTCTATTTATTATTTGAGCGAAGTTCCATTTCGGACGGTACGGGCTTGGCGGATGGGCTAGGCAAAAAAAAATTAAGATTATTTCGTCACAGTATTCCGTCACAAACTTTTTAAGGGCTCGAATTTTTTTGGGGGTTTTTAGGGGATTCATTTTTGTAACTTCGTTCCAACCGAGTCGAGTAATTTACAACACTCAGTTTTTTTGTTTTAATATATGTCTGGCTGTGTGTCCCGGAATGTATTAAAAATGTAACCAGGTACGTAATTTCAGCAAACTTTGATGATATAAAAATATATTTATGTACTTCTTATATACTTATAAATGATGCTTGTTGAATACGAACATAATTTATGAGTATATAAAAAGTTAAGACAATTTCAAATCCACATTATTTTTTATCCGTCCTATTATAAAACAGATGAGACGGTGGCATATTACTACATGTCAACTTGATTTGGTCAGATAATGATTAAAACCTAGTAACAAAGTTAGTCTGCGTTTTATATTAAGATGATTTATGTTTATCATCAGATTCAACCCATGACCTAGAGGAATTAAAGAGCAACAAATTCTCTAATATTGTTTTTTAAATCAATTATAATGGAATTAATGGTCAGCATAACTGCCTCCGTGGTGTAGTGGTTAGAGCGTTCGGCTCATACCCGGAGGTCGCGGGTTCGATTCCCGGCGGGAGCAACGACTTTGTGTCGTTGTCCTAGTTTGGTTAGGACATTGTAGGCTGATCACCTGATTGTCCGATAAGTAAGATGATCCGGGCTTCGGAGGGCACGTTAAGCCGTCGGTCCCGGTCACTGTCTTTGACATTGGTCGTTACCTAAAAACCATGTCAGAAACCTTTAAGGCGGTTTAAAAACTCTGACACTAGTGTTAGTAACTAACACACACGATAAGAAGAAGAGTCAGCATTTATTCTGCAACTTCTTAGGGTTGGGCTACATCTGTCAGCATAGAACAGCACTTTTCTATGCTGCAATCCTTTTCTATCGCTCAGAACCGTCATTTGCAAGAGCGAGAGAGAGAGAGAGAGCAACGGAACACTTCAGCATAGCCGATGCTGGATAGCAGCATAGGAAAGGGCTTTTCCGTAATGTAATCCAGCCCCTATCATCTAATTATAAAACGAGGACTATATGTCTTGATTTAAACCATTATTCATATATTTCGTTGACAACATAAGAGAAGTTGACATATTGCAAGGTCATCTTGTTTTGGACAGATAATGGTTTCAACCAATTATTAAAATTAGTCCATGTTTTATAATATGACGTTAGCTGTCTTATTATCTTATACCTTTAAACGAGCAATTCTCTATGGTCGCTAATTTCGTCGCGCCGACCACCTTGTTTTTAGCTCAGCGGTTAAGGATACCGACCGCTAGAAAGAGTGTTATGGGTTCGAATCCCACTCGGTGACTTACTTTTGTTTTTTTTATATATAATTTTTTATTTTGCAGTGTTTTTAGACAAGTTTAAAAAAAATTAGTTAATGTTTGAGATGTAACCGAGCAAAGCTCGGTCGCCCAGGTACTAAGTCTTAAATGCTCAATAAAGGCTGTCCTGTCTGTGGTTTGTGAATAGGGGCTGCACAGAGTAATGTCCAGTGTACACAGAGCCTACACGCTTAAGTCATATTTCCCGGCTCTATCTCGCCGGAGTTGGCACAAAACATGTCGTAATTAATGCATGCAAACTTGTATGGTATGCCTGTGTTAGTAATATTGTTGCAGTCAATGTGCTGTGAGGGAGTTAGGAGAAATCACCATCATCTCTTTCTCTTTTTATCTTATCTCACCGTATTCCCAGTTGCATCCTAAGTTGTAATGTAGGGAAGCCTGGGGTCCGTTTTCCAGCTTTATAAGGTTCCGTACCGAAAGAAGAAAAAACGGGACTCTATTACTAATACTGCGCTGTGCTTCTGTCCGTCTATCTATCACCAGGCTGTGTCTCATATGTGATAGCTAGACAGTTGAAATTTTCACAGACTTCTGTTGCCGCTATTTCAACAAATACTAAAAACAGAACAAAAAAACATACTTATGGTTAGCCTATACAACAAACGGGGTTTTTTTGTCTTTCCTTCATGCTGTCCGACTGCAATTGGCCGGTTATTCTTCCCCACTTTACATAATTTTGAGCATCCTTGGTTAAAAGACCAATGGCATGCATATTATCATCCTTGAAGACGACAAGTCAGTATTTTTTTGGATGAAATCACCATTACTGTAGCCCGATTATAAAAAATGGTAAGTATATTTGTTGTTTTTTCTTTTTTTGTTTATTTATTTGGAAGATCTGGAAGTAAGGTTGGCTGGAAGAGATTGCATTTATAGCAATAAGTCCGCCTTTGTGCCTATATTGTTTCTTGTTGTTGTTGTAATTTTTTATGTTTATCATGGTGCAATAAAGTTAATTTGTATTGTATTGTATTGTATTGTAATAAAATAATAAAGATAATAAAATTACCAAACTGTACCGTTAACGAATATTTGGAACACACTTCATTTAAATGCTACGGGAGTTCATCAGCGAAATGTTTCGTCAAAACATTATAAGACTAGGTAGACAACAGTGACTGCAGCATACAATCTACACGTTCCAAGACAATAGGTGTCTACGAGGTATCCAGAATATAATTCCGCCAGCGAGCTATGTTCTGTTTTGAATTGGAGTTCCATATTTCAACTAGTTTTCATATTTGATTTCGAGAGTTAGTGTTTGTTTTTGGTAATAAAACATCCATAACTCCAGCTGTAGAGGCTAC
This sequence comes from Acrobasis consociella, assembly GCA_963555685.1. NCBI lineage: Eukaryota > Metazoa > Arthropoda > Insecta > Lepidoptera > Pyralidae > Acrobasis > Acrobasis consociella. Next base: position 7,539,733 of record OY743118.1, read on the forward strand.
GCCTCATTAGTACTTTGAGTTGCGTTGCGTCGACGCTGCGTCATTATCCTTATATTTTTAGTGGCATGTCAAAAAGAGGCATCCTGAATTTATTGGGGTTCAATGCTGCCCAGCCTTTCTTCGCACATTTGCCAAAAGTATTTCACGTTCTTACTATGAACTGTAAACAGTAGTTCATAGAATAGTTTGAAGGGTTATATCAAGCCCTAGGCTTGATCTAACCCTTCAAGACAAAATTTTAAATTATATCTCCGTTTCCTCTTAAATAATTTATTTCAAATGGGAGCAACACTGCATCCCAAATTATCCCTTAATGCTTTACGTCGCTGCACACGATATTTCAATGAATCCTTGGACGAGATGCAAAAATATATCTGACACTGAGTGTTGGCCACTTACACACACGAAAAACAAACAAGCGCAGGGAGCTTTCAACTGGGTATTCAATGACATCTGTACACTTACAGAGTAGATAGAGCCTAGGAAATACGACCTAAAAGCCACTTTCAGGGTAAAGGTAACCTAATAGTAGGATATTGAAAATATCAGTTTAATAACAGAAAAAGCTTATATTTTATATATTTCATATTAATTGATATGAACTATTATTATTTATCTGTTTATATCTATGATTGGCTAAGAGAAAATGCTTGTAGCGTTATAGAAAACAATTTTTATTTTGGGACAATTAAGTTTTGATGAATGAATAAATAAAAGCTAAAACAGTCCCTCCATCAAAAAGTATAAGATAAAAGGACGGGTTTCTTAGAGAGTATATTTAATAAATACGGGTCTCGTTCGCAAGGCAAACAACTCATCAGCCATATACAAACACGGGGAGCTTCCCACTGTGTATTTTTTCGGCGCTTCGACATCTGTCGGAAAAGATGATAATTTCCGCCTTACATAAGAGTATCACCGCTTTCTGGGCATAATTTGTAAGATTCTACGTACTAATATTTCTTTATACTTCCTACTATCAAAAGGAAGTAAAATAAAGACGAGGGCCGTAAGACTCACTGGGCACTTATAGAGTGATCGTGGACGCGATTGTAAAAAAAATGTGTGTTTATATTGTTGTTTATGTAAATTAGAATACCTAAGTGTTTGTTGGTCTTCCCAATACAATAAAAGACTAAGATAATAAATGAAGGATCTATTAAAGAGTATATTGAATAAATACGGGTCTCGTTCGCAAGGCAAACAACTCATCAGCCATCCAAACACAGGGAGCTTCCCACTGTGTATTTTTTCGGCGCTTCGACATCTGTCGGCGGAGAAGATAATATCCGCATTTTATAGGTACCTCTTCTTTCTAGGCAGGGTTTTATAAGTAATTTGTTAGTTAGATATCTGTAGGCAGAAATGATAAGTTCTTCTTTCATTTCTATCATTATTGAACTTAGTGAGAGGGTTGCTCACGTATAGAGTCAGCTACTGCCGACATGTTTCGACCTCATCGCAAACAAACAACTTATCAGCCATACAAACACGGGGAGCTTCCCACAGTGTATTTTTTCGGCGCTATTTATAGATAATTTAGATAATATATTAGATAATTTTTTTCTTCCTTACCTTGCCCTACTGTACAATATGTAAGATGTCTACTTTACTTCTATCTTTGGTATCTTTTCCATCTACGTCTATTTTTTGGCATTAAACTTTTACATTATTTTTACTCACAATTATGTTTATTTTGCCCAGTAACCTTCAAATTAAGTACCTACCTACCCATTTAATCATAGAGCGACTAGCATTATCATTATTAAATGGTATATGGGTCAAAATTACCCAAAATATTTTATTTCTTATTTTTTTAAAACTTCGTTTTCCGTCCTCATCACATGTCCATTAATACAACCATAGACAGAGATAGAGTGACTAAAATAAGGCCACTCAATCTCTGGAAATCATCAACCCCATAGAATCTAAAGCTCAACGCTTTCACTAGCGCTTTTGCAAGTTGAGCAACAGAAGATTTATATCACGTAGCATCAATTTTTCACTCGAAGATGTATTTCAATAATGCAAATAATCTTAGCATAACATTTGTTAGAAAATTGACACGGCAAGGAGATTTCGTCTATCGATTCACAAAGAGAGACACAAAAAACGTCCCAAGCAATTAACCGTGAAATGGGGTCATGTCACGTCGGGACATTGAAGTATTCCCTCCAGGGGATTAATATATCTGGCGCAATTCCTTAATGATAGACGGAATTATAATAAAATTGTATTTATATTGAGTTAAGCCTTAAAAATATTTGTACATAAAACCGCGGCGAGTCGTAAAGTTGCAATACAACGGGGAAATGCTGCTAGTGCCATGGGCACCTTTGCAGCAGATACGCTTCGGGGCGGACTTTTTGACTGAAAAATATTCTGAGTGTATTTTTAAAGTATTAAACATGTTTTCTTTGAATTATTAATTTAAAAAAAAAAACTGAGATAAGGGAGTGATTTTTGGGTAACATCCAACATCAAAATTTATAAAAAAATATTCCTGCCCTATCAGCTCGTTTATAAAAAAATGTTGTACAAGTACATTGTATTGCACATATTAATTTCGATTGACTTTACGGATTTATTCGATATGTACACTTGAACAGACCCATAATAATGCTAAAATTATTATGTACTTGATCAATTAAAGATAAGTAATAAATATTTTTATTTAATATACTTAGTTAGTTAAAATCTTTATTGCACCAAAACATAGAGTAACAGAGTAATAGATACATAAAACAGATGTCAAAAGGCGGCCTTATCGCAACTGCAATCTCTTCCAGGCAACGGAGGTACTTGGAGATGTTTGACGAAAACAGGTGAGGTGCAAAGTTATAGGCAAGGGACAAGAAAATAAGAACTATAGGTACGATCAATAAATATACTAACACATACATAATATATAGATACAAAGACCTAGAATATACATACATACATACATATATATATATATATATATATATATATATATATATAAACAGACGTTTGGGCACTACGTAGATCCAGCAGTGGGCCTGAACTTAGTAGACTCCACCTTTGGCGGCCGATAACTTGGCTCCCTTCGCATATTCTTCGAGCGGTGTGGCAACGTCGCATTCTAGTAATGGATTCTGTCCAACATATTCGTAGAAATAAAGTTCTACTCGTCATTTTTTGTATTCAACCTCCGAGAAAACTTGGATCCGTAACGGTTATTTTTTTGCGAACTAATTCGCACTTGCTGCGTCCACATTTTATTCAAAACCCATGCTTGTGTTGTTCCGTTTTATATATATATCATATGTTTTTGTATGAACTCTTTGGTACTTTCTGCCTCCGATTTTACTCAAAACCAATACGTACGTTGTTCCATTTTATATATATATAGTGATTGACGGTGAGTTAAGCCATAGCTGAAATTTGAATGCTTGGTTTGATCCAGCAGATTTTATATTCACTAAACTTGTGCGTTTTAAGCTCCTATATACTTTTATGAACTCATCGATACTTTCTAGCTCCGAATTTTATTTAAAACCAATGCTTGTGTGGTTCCATTTCGTATATATTTAATTTAACGGTTAGCTTAGGCATGGCAATATATATTTTTAAATCTTATGCCTTGTAAGCTCCAAAAGTGTTGCCAACTTTGAAATCTATTGGGTGATTGTTAAAAAACTACAGTAATTTTTTTCAAAAAAATTTTTATGAAATATTTTAGAATTACCTTGCTTTTTAATGCAAGTAATAAGTCTAAAAAGTCATAACAATAATAAAAACTCATATTTTTATACTGAATATGATAACCTTATTGTTTCGCATTATTTATACATCTAAACATGTTTATGACTTAATGCACACAAAGAAACTTGCTATCTTGCCTTACGCTCTTGCGTAATGGTACTAATGGTATATAGTACGATTGAAAAAGTACTTTTCAACAAAAGCAATTATGCAAATAATTTTAAACACAACATACAAGCCTACCAATTTCTTTAGAGTCAGTAAATTCAAAATTCAGAAGTCCAGACGCTTTGTTTACGAAATATAATTGCATTTCGAGTTTAGCGGAGTGCTTCACCTCCACATACAAAATTTCAGATCTCTACGAAGTGCCAGCGAGACGTAATGATTGACTATGATTTTTTTTTCATTCAGATGCCAGATCCAGATTTTGGACATTAAAAAAATCAAATTCGGATTACGCCCAAAAAACCCCTGGATATAGATTTACAGCCAAATCGCAAGCAGTTAGTAACTTTCGGCAGCAATCTTTGATTTCTAAAAATTAAAAAGAAACACTTGGTGTGGATGACTTGGGGTTTGCCCTCGCCACGCAGTTCGCCCTGTGGGCTTTTATCACTTGACCTGTGATGTTGCCTCGTGAAAATTGCTTAGGGGGAGCGGTAACAAACAGTAGAAGAAGGGGAATGGCTTGGCCTTCAGTACGACATGGCTATGTTGAGTAGCTTGGTGGTGGCATTTGTATGGAGGATGAATATTTTTTTGAAACTTGAAAAGAAAATACCGGCTCTGATGAGATTGACATCGTTTAGATATGGAGCCCTATGAACGATATTTAAATTATGCAATACATATAATAGTAAAAAAATTGTCTGTATATTGACTAAATTTCCAAAAAGAAACAACAAGCAGATAGATACACAGTGAAAGAGTAAAATTTTAAGAGTAAATTATAAGACTCTCTGTTTGTTTGTCCTTTTTGTACACACTAATCTCCGGAAATTCTGGATAGATTTGAATAAAACTTTATTGGTATAAATCTGGGCAACAAACAGGGTATAATTGATTTCGGTAAATGCAACACCTGATGCAGAACTATAAATTTTCAACTAAACTATGAGAAATAATAAAATGACGCCACAGCAAAAGTTGTTTAGTCTGATAAGCATTTTTGTGCACGCGAACGAAGTCACAGGCATTAATTAGTATAAATACAAATAAATACATCATTAAAAGAATTAAAAATTCTTAGGACAGTTGAGTGACTAATCTATGTTCAAATCTAATGCACAGGGAATTAGGACGAAGGTTGTAAATCATAAAATGGTAGTCTTGTGGGAAGTGTGCATAGTTTGGGTGTGCATTCTTTTACAGACAAAAGTTTTATAGATTTTCGTTATACGGAATATTTATTCCATACTCACAATATTTATTATGAAGAATTTTATAGTAACAAAACAATTTTTTTTACAAATAACATTAATTTTTTCGATGTTAATAATATCATAATATCAAATCAATTTTTTTCAATTCTCAATATATTTAGTCTTCTTTTATACTTATATTGTTATATAACTTCGCTCTAGATCGGTCATTTTGAAAATCTTTGGGAGAGGCCTATGTCCAGTAGTAGACGTTGTGCGGCTGAAATGGATGGATAGATGGGTGGATGTTATATAACTTAACCTACACTCCACGACAAAGTTGATTTTATGTCTGTGTTAATTTCGTCCTAAGCTTGAGTCGTTCGCTCGCTCGTGTGTTGGTCACAGGAAACCTAACAAACTTAACCCACCACCCACGACAAAGTTGTTTGTGTTTGTGTTACTTTCGCCCTAAGCTTCAGTCGCTCGCTCGTGTGTTGGTCACAGGAAACCTAATGAACCTAACCTACAATCCACAACAAAGTTGTTTTTGTGTCTGTGTTACTTTCGGCTTAAGCTTAAATTGTTCGCTTTTAATACATAAATATAAAACAATTTAAAATATAAAAAGCTTATTCGAAGTGGTTTCCATTGGCTGCAATACAGCCCTTTACACGTTGAGGTCAGTTACCAATAGAAGCATGCACTCTTTCCATGGGAAAATTCTTCACTGCCAATATTATGGATTGTTTTGGGGACTCCAAATTAACATGGCGTTTAGAGCAAGCCGTACTCTCTAAAACTGACCATAAAACATAATCCAGCGGATTAAGATTGGGATTAGACGACGGCCAGTTTTCAGCTCTGATGAAGTCGGAAACGTTCGATTCCAACTAAGACTGCGTTGACCGAGCTTTGTGACCCGGTGCCGAGTCTTGCTGGAAGAACCATTCTTGGTTATTGAACATAGTGTTGTTAAGGGGCTTAAATACCTTCTCAAGAATGGTATCTTGATACACTTATGGCGATGTTTCGATACTTTTTTCACAAAAGCATGGCTCAGTCACTCCTTCATAGCTAACACCCCACCAAACCATCACTAAAGTCGGCTAATGCCACGCTGCACTCTGTCGACTTATTGGGAAGCTTTCTTAGAGCTTGAGGCATAAATACCTACAGTCATTTTATTTGTTAAAATGTTGCTCAATGGTAAAAAAATGGTCATCCGTAAACAATTTTTTTCTGCGACCACCCATTGCGTACCGCTTCAGTAGATTTTTCGATTTTACTGCTCTATTCTTTTTTAAATTATCAGTTGTAAAATTACCAGTACGTCTTTTATAGGCAGCAAGTCCTAAGTCATGTTTTAAAATAAGCGACATGGTTCTAGATGCTATCTTCATCTCCTGTGTTAAAATCTTTTGCTTTCGGACAGGATTTCTTCGAATTCTTTCCCTTACTGCTTTGACCACCTTTTTCATATGAACACTACGTGGACGGCCAGATCTTTTACTGTCACAAAGAGGAGGTCTCATTGTACCTATTATAGTCCGGTACCACAGAATTAATAATAGTGTTACATACAGAACGGAAACTCGCACCGTCCCCCGCAATCTGGTGTCCCCGCAACCTTTCCCCTGTTATTGGGACGTGTAAGAGCCAGAAAAACAGGGTTATTGGTAGTCGCACTTTGACATTACGCGAGTCACTTAGGATTATTGAATTATAATGGTGAGAAACTGCGCACATTATCGTTGTTTATCCACGGATAACAATAAAAAACGTAAATTTTAAAATCATAATCATAATCATATTTATTCATAAAAAGTATTTACACGTCATACAAAAATAAAATTGAATAATAAAATAAAATAAATTAAACATACAAATAAATATATTACGCATACACATACATAACTAATAATAATCATATAATTACAGAATAATCGAATGAAAATTAACACATCAAATTGGAATTATAAGCGACATTCATAAAATTCTTCTATACTGTAGAATGTACGCTCAAGAAGCCACTTTTTTAGCTTGACTTTAAAGCTTGTCAATGTAGTCGCCTGTTTTATATCAGGTGGCAACTTATTAAAGACAGACGGCCCCATTACATGAGTCAGTCTGTCAGTCTTAGCTAGTCTGTGTGGTATCAGGTGCAGTCGGTCAACATCGCGGAGCGCAATGTCATGCACATCTCTCGGTCTTTGGTACACGTGTTGGTTACTAAAGACATATGTGGCTACCTGTAAGATGAAAAGGGATGGCAGCGTGAGGATTCCAAGGGTTTTAAAGTATGATCTGACGGTTGTTCGCCCTGATACGTGGACTATCGCGCGGACTGCTCGCTTTTGCATACGAAACGCTCGTTGCCATTCCGCGGCGCACCCCCAGACCTCTAAGCCATACTGCAGGACAGACTGCACTATCGCAAAGTAGGTAGACCTCACCACCTCTCTAGGTACCACATCCGATAGTCGTCTGAGCGCGAAGCTAGTGCTTGCCAATTTACCGCACACTTTATCAACCTGTGTTTCCCAGGTAAGGGCACTATCCAGTTGTATTCCCAAGAAGGTAATGTCATCCACCTGTTCAATAGTTGTTCCTTGTATAGCAACAGATAATCGTATAGATTTCCGAGTGGTGAAAACAGGTAAGCAAAGCAACAAATTCTGTGGTAGCGACCCTGATTGTTCAACTCACACATTTGACGTGTGCACGGACGGATTGTTTCGTTTGTAGTAGTACTAGGTATTTATGCTGCTCCGTTTCTATGAAGTGTCATACCTGTGTCGGTACACAAACATTTGACTAATACCAAGCGTATGGAGAATTTTAAAAACTGCATTTGGCTCAAACCTACTTTGTGTAATGCAATCACAGCGATTCGGTTCTCTATATCACGCAAAATATTGTTCAATATATTAGCGCCAAAAGAAGAAAAGACAATGAAAAATCATATAAAAGTAACGGATTCCAAATTCAAATGTAATATTTTTTTTATTTTTAATGGTAACGAGTTTTTGTGTCCACGAAAACGAGGTCAAAGGCATCAGATAGTCACAAATTAACACGTCTTTCAAAAAATGTAAACACTTCTTAGGACAGTTGAGTGGCTAATCTATATTCAAATCTAAAGCACAGGAATTAAATAGGAAGGTTGTAAATCATAAAATGGTAGTCTCGCGGGAAGTGCGCAGTTTCGTAGCGTGTGCGCCTTCGTCATCGACTAATTGTATTTCAAATTTGAACTTAATTATCGAACCTTGCTAATGTAATTGATACATTTAGTCTCGGCTCGAAGGATAGTGAAAAAATAATATCGAAAAATGAAATGGGTTTGGCAAGTTTGTGTTATGCCATTATTAATATTTTTACTGTAGTTTGGCAGTAAACAAGCGAGAAAATCGTTTGGCATGGAAATTAGTCGCAAACTAGACTGGATTCTTTTTACCGTAATCGATACTAGAAGATAAACTCATTGATACCATTTTTCAGAATTACTTCTAAATACAAAACAACGTTAATAAAATAAAAAAAATTGCCCGTGAAAGGTTATGCAATCTTTAAAAAGGTTATATGTATTTTTTGTTTTTAGTTACTAACTTGCAATGTATCAGATATCTACGTACGAATATTGGTTTGGGTCAAATCTTGTAGCTCAATTTCCAACCAGCTATTCTCAATCGATTTCGCTCAAATTTTGCATACTTGTCAATACAATATTATGAAGTTAATGAGCTGTTCTGATGATGGAACCGGGAGGTATTCACTAGGACTGAGTTATAAAACAATATAACCTCATGGAGCAGGACTCGTTTGAATTGTCTTAATGAGCACATTAGTGCAGACGATGCCAAGGGTCTGATCTCGGAGGACGGAAGGTGGTCGATGCAATTCAGTAATTAAACGACGCAACTCCATCGAGTTTCGGCTTATTTCATTCGTTTCAATAAGTAGTTTGGCCTCAGAATAAAAAACTTATCACACAAGGAAACTGTTTAACATAGCAATTCTAACGGAGCACTTGCACCGTCCTTTCGATACTTTACAGATTTACGTAATGATCATAATCGATTACGCAACTTACATTATAAATGTATTAGATTAGTTGATTTTATACCTTGGCAGAGGGAAACACGCAGGTAAGGCTAATCTGTAATAAATGATCTAAGGGCTATGTTATTTTATTTACTGAGGGTTGTTGAATTCGTTCCGGTTCCATCATCAGAACGGCTCATTTACTCCATAAGCATTGGATAAGTGTTGCCGCTCGATAGTCCACTATTGACAGTCAATTGACTCTCTATCGGTATTTTTAATAAAACCGACAGTGAGTCTTGAGATACTTTTGATTGTTTATCGATACTGCTGATAGTATCGATACTATCGATTCTGATGACGAACAAACTATCGATAGTATTGCTTTTAATAATACATAAACTATCGATATTACAAAAAATATCGAAAGTGTCGATATTTTATGAAACGCATACTATCGATACTCATGATAGTTTGAATTTCGTCGGATCGATACTATAAATACCAATTATGGTATTGTTGGTTATCAATAGTATTGCTCTAAAACAGATATCCATACTGATAAACCACTGTCGATAGTTAGTCATTTTTCAATTGAAAAATGATATCTATTGTTTGGCAACACTACATTGATTGCATAAACATTGCAAGTTGAACAGAAGCTTGTAATAATATTATTACTAGCAGATTGTAGCCAATGAGGTCAACGGTGCTCTCTGATTGGTTGATTTGAATCGGAAGTAACAGTGTTGAATGCCAAAAAGGTGGATTTGTATAAAATTGACGTAATTATTATTATTATTTTCGTTGACACTTTTGGCTCCAGTCGGAACAACATGCGCATGGCTGACTAGCATTGGATCTAGAAAAGGCACCCGGAGCCAACTATGTAAACGGAACCAACAAATACTAGTCGTACGGCACGATGGATCTGCAAAGTGCCCACGGGTATATCTATATATATATATATATATATATATATATATATAAAAATATATATGCATAAAATAAATACATTTGTACACAGAAAGATAATCCGAACAAGATAAGATAAGGATGAAAATATAAAAGACGTCAAATTAGGGATAGATAGTGTGATTCACTTGAGATTTAAAGCTGGCTAGCGTTTCAGCACAATATAGTTATCAAGTTATCAGTAAGTTTGTTTGCAATTAATTATATGTGTATTCCTAAAACGTGGAAGGAACATACCCGTAACAAACCACTGGTTGTACTAGATCGCTGTAGTATAAATAAATTAGATTAAAAGTAAAAAAAAAAAACCGAACACCCACACAAAAGTGTGCAGTGTGCCCGGGTATTTTGTATGGGAACGTCGTTTTTTTTTTGGGTATTAAGACGGGTATTTTAATTTCATTATACTAAAGTGATCTAGTATAGTCCGTGGTTTGATTTATTACGGGTATGTTCCTTCCACGTTAGGCTTGAACTTCCTTTAGGGCTAGCTCAATTTGTGTAGATTTGTATGTATATATTTATTTCTTTTAAAATTGTAAAGTTCGTAGTTTCATTAGATATTATTTTTCCTTGTCAAATACACCACCATCTTAATCTTTCTCTCATTCCTCTCAACCCACTAGTTGTCTGAAAGAGATCGCTTTAATCTTTATTAAATTAATGTAATTTTTTTGTTACAAATTGCTCTTTTGGTGTACAATAAAGATTTATCTATCTATCAATTACTGCGGATAATTTTGTAGATACCTATGCCTAAATCCTCTCTCGCTCATCATAAGTGGAGTTTCGGCCTGTAATTTATACATAATATGAGAGTAAATAGGTAGAGCACCCTAATGGATGCTGTCGGTATTTAGTCGACGTAATTAATCTGAGCTTGCCGATAATCCGTCTTTTAGAGGCTCCGTCCAGCGCTCATCTATCGCGACCCTGTGTTTATCTTGCGATCAGGCATCAATGTTAAACTGAATTAAATTTTATTTTCAATAGACTAGACTAGACAAAACTGAGGGCCGTATGATCTGAAGGCCACATTTAGCCTGATAGTGGTAGTAATGGCGAAAAAAAGGAAATCAAAATAGTGCCAAGTGGAGGTCTATATTCTCTGCTTAACCCTGTTCCGACATGTAAATATATTTAAAATAATGAAATTATTAAAATGAGTTAACGGATTACTAACCTATAGAGTCAGCTACTGCCGACATGTTTCGACCTCATCCGGAGGTCTTCATCAGGGCAAAAGTGAAATAGTAATATAGAGACGCTTTACTAGCCATATCGTCTTAAACAAACGTGATTAAGATCACGCCTATTTCCTCGATTGTCTTTTTCGATCAGCACAAAGAGAAATTAGACTACTTGCATTTCGTAAAAATTTATATTTAGACTACTTTCAGCAGTAGACATAATAACATAGGGAACTAGCCGCGATTTATTCAAAATAACATTTGAGACTACTTCCAACTTATACTCCATTTGGTTAGGTATTTAAATAAATGAAACAATCTTGACATGTCTTTTTATTGAAATTTACACTTTATAAATCAATAATTTTGCTAATTACTTTGTAATTTGCAGCAGATAGCTTAAGTGTAAATCTATTTTGTAATATAGCCCATCAGGCTGGGTAGGGACCAATACTGAACTGGGTTTCTTTCGGCGTAATCTTCCCAGCAGTGGTCGTTACGAAACGCTAGTAGGTTTTTGCTTTTGCACAAAAATAATATTTTAAAAAATGACCTTCATTATGAGATACATTTATCCTACACAGGATAGTAATTTTTGACTTTGACTTAGACGAGTTGCTTTTTAAACGAATTCCGAGTTGCGTTTTTAGACGAGTTTCTACACAGACTAGGTTTTTTTTAAGACGATGCCAGAGTAGCTCATTGTTTACTATTTATATAGTAAACCCACTATCTTTCCAGGAACATGCATCAACGTCGCCCGTCTCCATGCTCCATTACGACACTAATCGTATGGGATTCCACGCTGATGCCTTTAATTAATAGCTTATGTGCCACGGACCCTTCAGGATTGTCTTAGATTGTAAGGATAAATAGAGGGAAGATTATGTTTAGGCTACATTACAAAATTTAGAAAATATGTAGGGTATTTTAGTTATTAATGTATGTAACATACTCGTCTTTTTATCTTCTGTTGTATATAAAAAAATATAGTAATGTAAGATTCTCAAATATTTTTAAAACCTCTTTACAGTTGATTTAATCAACGCACATTTTATTATATTTGTCGGTCTTGTAATTGTTTAAATTTTATTTTAAATATTCATAGGCTTATATATTTCTTTTTTAGATCTATGAAAATATTAAGAGTCATTAGAACGCCATCTATAAGAACTTTTCGACACTTAGTAAAGAAGGCCTTGTACTGAAACCTGAACCCAAGTACAGTCGCCCGAGCTATGCAGAGTCGACAAGCTGAAGTCACACTAAAGTTTCAGCCATTTAATAGAGATGTCACTTTTTAAAATATTGCTGTAAATATGTAATAAAAAATATTACATAAGTATTGACGTGACAACGTCTTAAATTAGGTTGCGGCTGGGAGTCACTTATGAAAAAGTGTAACGCTCGGTAACGTTACGATGAGTCACCGAACGAGAGAGAGGCCCGCCGAATGCCTTGCGTCTCTCTCCCACTCAACTATGTTATCTACGTTGTCACGTAAAATCTTCGCCCGTAAAACCGACTTTACAGGCAACCATTTTTTTTTTTAAATTTTAAACATATACATTTTAAAATTGCATATTTCTTTAGTTCTAATAACTTTAAATAATGATGTAATAACTTAACATAATGTATTTAAAAAGCAATGCAATTTTTTTAATTTCATTTGTCAAATAAATAATTGATTACATTTTTTTAAAGTACTCGTCTATCATTACGCTAAACGAAATCTTCTTTGCTCTTATGCTCTGATTCTTTTTCTACACCATTAGGGGAAAACAAAGACTTTATAATGTTATAATAATTGTAAGGTCTGGTTTAGTGATGTAAAGCTTAGTAGGAACGTTTTAAAGTTAGCTTTTAGATTTCGTTCTGGGCACTATCCATCAAACAAATTTAAATTTTTAATAAATAAGTCAGTTTCCCCTAATTGTGAAGTATGTGGGGTAGTAGAAGATGTCCAACATATATTAATGGAGTGTACCAAATTTAAATGTAAAAGGGATTTACTTATGAGGGAATTAAAGTTAAATCAGTATGATATCGGTATCGCTCAGTCTATTCTGTCGAAACCAGGCTCGATAATCGCCAAGAAATTTTATGAAATTTTTATATCTCCTCAGACGTAAATTCCTTGGTCAAGGGTACGATAGGGCTGGCATGTCTGTTAAGATAAAAGCTCTTAAAAAAAGAGAATAAAAAAAAAAAAATAATAATTGTAAGGTCAGGAAAACAATCTTAAATTACCTATAATATATACTCGTACGAGTACTCGACAATTACTGCTATAAAAGTAATATTTTATCTATTATATATATTGATAAAATATTATTTAATATAATGTTGTTAAATCCTATCTTCTTATTTGCCGGTTGACTGGAACTGATTCCATTACGGAATAAGTCCGCCGTTGTTAATTTATTCTATTGTTGTTGTACGTAATTGTGTTTTTTAATAGTACAACAAAGTTACTACAAACAAACAAATAAACCAAAAATTTTGTTATTATATATAGTTTTACTTTTTAAGATAGGTACATTTTATTGTACAAAGATACCATTTTTTACAAGAAAGTCGCGTTTGTTACAACACTTATAACTCGAGAACGGCTAGACCGATTGCCATGGTTTTTGATTTTTTGGATTTGTTTCCGTCCCGAATAGCAGAATACATCTTAAAAACAATGAAAACTCAATATGTGTAATGAATACTTAATCATTTCAATAGATGCTGATTTGTTTATTACATGTCAAACATTTGTTGTCCAATCCTGTCAAATAGTGTAACACGGGGAGCGAAGCCCGCGGGCACAGCTAGTAATTTAAATATATTTAGCGAAAATATACATGTTTTTCAAAAACATAATAAATGTTTTATAATCATTTCTATGCATAAATACTTTCAACCGGTTCACACAATAATAATGTGTTATCATTGATATTGAACTTCGCGACCGGCCTATTGTGATATGAATTAAATACAGCCGCTTCATTCATGAGTTTCACCTTCATCCATTGAACACCGAGCCAATGTCGTGACGGTGTCATATTGATGTCAAATTCGAGCCTGCGCTGTAGATATCGCGCATGCGTATCACCTAATGCTTACTGTTGTGTATAACGTGTTATTCTATGCAACCAAATCTGTCAAGCTTTGATAATAAGCTTAAATCACTTGGCTATGGTCTTGTAACTACATAAAAGTCAACTTAGCCAGTAGTGTTAGTTGTAGTGATTCAGTTAGTAGAATTTTTCATTTACCTAGATGATGTTTTAAAATATTCTACTAAAGTGTCTATTGTAGATTTTTGCTAAGTGCTTCAATCCGAAGTACTAATAAATTACAATCTTCTTGTGCGGAGGGTGATACATTAGTGGGTAAGTCGTTTGTTTTCTCAATGCCACCTGATAACAACGTATAGATGTACAATTGATGTGGGCGTTACTCCAGACGTTCTGCGTGGGCGGAACATCTGGCGTGTCGTAGACTAAACGTCGGTAAATAATCGAGATACCTTGCTTATTTATTATTATATTTATTCCAAAGAACCTTTTTTTAATTAAAATGTTAAGTTTTATCTGAATCAGAAAATGTTTAACATATTTTTGTAAATCATTTCTTTTTTATTGTCTTCACAAACAGTTTTCATAGTTTTAACTATGTGTTTTAACTATGACTTTTATAATTGGTTTTTTGTATGCAAAAGCCTTCATAACGGAGACAAAATCAATATTGTCTATGCTGTGCAAAGGCTCACGGGTCGCTGCCCGTGTCCCATATACGGTAACTAACAGGAAATTACTGGCAGGATGCGTTCTTGTCAATGGATATTGCCACGCAATTTTCGATGGAAAATTTTCAAACTATTGTTTTTGTATGTAGTTTTTGATGCGAAGTCAATTAATATTGTAAAGTTTGGTTTTCTAGTTGCTAATAATCGTTTTTTTTATTTTTTACTCCTAACTTCAGAACTATTTATATTTTATTATTTTAATTTTTTAATGATTTCACATCGATATATGTAATACTGTTATTAATTCTGTGTCGATTTTTCAATGTACCTCTGTACTTTCAACCTGTTCATACATTAATACAACTTTGCCCAGCAGTGGGACAGAAGAGGTTAATTAAATATTATAATATAAGGCTAATCAATATAATACACTCAATAACTTTGTACTAAATTATGTAGGTCCAAAATTTAGAACAAAGTTATATACTTTGCATTTCTATTTTGCTTTAAAATTATTATTGGAATTTAAAAGTTTCACTATTCTCCTAGTTATCTTTTAACTAAACATAAATTGCACATCATATTTTCATCATTATTTCCAAAACTCCAAAGCATCCTTAAATATATTTATATATGAAAATTGTTATCATATTTTGTGATTACAACTTACAAATTATGATTTGGAAGTTTGATTATTTCAATTACAAGTTTTAAGAAATACTTCAGTGTTTTAACAACATAAATTTTAATTAACGAAACATTGTTTACTGGATTTAATTCCCAATATCTCTTTGATCTTCTCCAGGCAAACACTGAATATCCAATTTTAACGTCTTTTGAATACGCTACAATAAAATTTCTATTTAGTTCAATAGGGAGCGCACTGACAGAAAGCATATTTGAAATGTTCTTTTTTACATGTGTTAGCCGTCATCGCCAATTGGGATGTGGACTAGGTTAAAAATACATTTTTCGGTACAGTTAATAAAATAAAACGTTACAAATTAGTGTCACTTTGCATTGATCATATCTGTTTTCAACAAGATTTTAGATTTATTGTTGCACAAAAACTGATATTAAGAGCGTTATTTGACTCCAAAAAAGAATGACGTCATTGTTGGTTATTTCGTAAAAAAAATCTACTTCTATGGTTATTTCATACAAATCTACACTAATATTATAAAGAGGAAAGATTTGTTTGTTTGTTTGTTTGATTGTATTGAATAGGCTCCGAAACTACTAGATCGATTTTAAAAATTCTTTCACTGTTGGATAGGTATGTTATCCCTGAGTGACATAGGCTATGTATGTACCACGGGCGAAGCCGGGATGGACTGCTAGTACCATATAAAATTTTTGTTCTGACATTTTAAAAAAGTATCTGTTTTGACTTTTTGTCATCTAGCGGAATAATAAAGTTATGGCACAAATTTTTAGGTATATGGCACGAGCGCAATTTTTATTAGACAGATATTGTTGAAGATGATGAGCATTGCATTTTCTTTTAAAATATCAATGGATCTACTTTCGAATTGAAAAAAGTATTATAATAGTCTGATTTGCTTACTTCTTCATCTAATAAAAAACTAAACCACTTCTTACAGTGGTTTAGTTTTTCAGTTTTCCATCTGTTTAACCGGTCAAAAGTGGTCAACACTATTTTTTAAGCTGCCTTAAGGCATCTGACATAGCTTGTCAACTGCCATATAATTACAACAGCCGGAACCAACCGGTTAACGTGCCTTGCCCAAAGTACGAAGGGGATCTTGAAATTAATTTTATGCTTCTTGTGGTGACCCACCTAAATGCGGACCACGCTAAGTGCGTACTCCTACTTATCCACCGATCTCCTTAACGTAGTAGATAATAATATATAAAATGTTACGAACATTTCTCAATTGGTTTGCTACATTATTGGGGAAATTCTATTCATTCTTATAGTAAATATCTCGGGAACGAAACTCCTTTAGAATTTTGGAATTATCACTTCCAAGATACGCTTGTAAAGAAACGACATTGTTTCAAATTACTTATTGAAAAGCAGAAATATTGCGTAGAATTTCAAAGTTCCGTAAAGTCCTATCCACATTGAATAAAACTGTTTACTAAAGTTGATGGTCCAAAGAAATAACATTTCTCAATCATAATGGAAATAAACTTTGTATTGAAGGGTAACTGCCCTTTCTACGCAATTTTTCCACTCGTAATGTAACATTATTAAGTATGCATCTTAATATATTGTATAATTTATAAGAGAAAGCGAATTCATTATTTTTGGGACAGAATGTCAGTTTTTACATACCTACTTAATACTTTATCATAGCTCTTTTATTTATCTTCCACATTTGTTTTACTCATACCTTCCTTATTTAGCGCGCTCCATCTGTCTTTTTTTGACCTTACTCTGTTTCTTTGTCCACTAACTTTCTTGTATCCTTCCAGTAACATGCCTCTCCTTTCTTATCATTACCTGACTCTTATTTCTTTTCAACAATTACAAGTAATTTATGGGTTTCTATACACATAAGCGAGCCGGCAATCAAATATTTATGAAGATGAATGTTTAGGAAAAAGGCGCTTGGATTCATAGGAGGCTTCTAGTTCATACTTATAGTTTAGATGTTAAATAATATTTTAATTTAAACAATAAGTGTATAATTGAGATTGTAAAATATGATTAAAGGAATGACCTAGGATCTGAATCATGTCAATAAAATTAATTAACATGATTATTATTATATTATAATTGACATTTAAATGATATAGTTACACAGTTTCTTTTGCCCATCTTGACGACCTCCGTGACCTCCTGTCCACTACTCAGAAGGTCCCGGCTTCGATTCCCGGTCAGGTCAAATGGAAAATAGTCTTTTTCTTATTGGCTTGGGTCTTGGGTGTTTCACTATATATGCGTTTGTTATAAAATATAGTATCGTCGAATTAGTATGCCATAACAAGTCTCGAAATACTTTGGGGCTAACTCAATCTAAGGGATTTGTGCCTATATTTATATATTTAATTTAATTTCTTCACCTTCACCATCAGGCTAAACGTGACTTTTAGATCTAATGGCATGGCTCTAGGCTCTGTTTGCTCTATTAGGAATGAAGATTTAATGGAGTATGTGTATGAAAAAAGAAAACTGGCCCGTCAGGAGAGCCTCCAGAAGTGAAAACTTGGTGTCGGTAACAGTGTCGCGAGTTAATGGTTTTTTCCCATCCAAAAAATGCTTTCCATGCATGCCTAACTCACTTATAGAAGTTTTCACTTCAAAAAAATACAAACCTCTGCTTGGTAAAAAATATTAGCAGACTCTTCTGTAACTTGGACCACCACTATTTCATTTTGTGTGAAGTCACGCATCCCATCCATTTCCTCTTTCCCTTAGTCGACGAGTGGTAGCCTCCACGAGAGGTTGTGTTGAAGTGGTACTTGAATGAAAAAAGCCGTTCCAAAATGGACATATCTATAACAAGACACTTCAGTTTAGACGAAGTAAGTAGTTTTCACAATTAATTGCCTACTTTTTCATTTTTATTAACATTTTTATTTTCTAAAAGTAATGAAGGGTTTTTAAAGGATGTAAGGTTAAACAACATTTTAATAAATTAGGTAAGGAGGTAATAAATAAAAAAGAAATAAATATTATTCGTCAAATATTTGTTATTTCGAATTAAATAGCTATACAAAAATCTACTTTCAAACTTTGGTTTTTACCTGTATTTGAAATAAAAGTTAATAAATTGTATGTATTGTAAAAAAGAAATATTCAAACGACCGCCGTCTTATTAAATTACTCACCCTCCATATTTTATAGGTATCCAATATCAAAGAAAACCCCAATTTTATTGGTCCATAAAACCATGGACCAACGAAATCTCAAACATATCACTTTATGGAGCTGTTATTATATAAATTGTATGGTTTTATAATAATAATAAATAATGATAATAAATAGAATATATATAGGGACAAATTACACAGATTGGGCTAGCCCCAAAGTAAGTTCGAGACTTGTGTTATGTTATGGGATACTAACTCAACGATACTATATTTTATAACAAATACATATATAGATAAACATCCAGGACCCAGGAAAATCCAGGTTTCATATATATATTAATGCATATGTTGGGTGATAAGAATAAATAGACATTTGTAAATTTGCGGCTTTTATTGATTTACATGTAGTGTCGGAAAAAGTTATTTATTTTTCCTTTCTTAACGTTCCTATTAACTAAAATAATTAAGTACGCTAATTATATTACAATCTAGCCTAAACTCAGACTAATAAGTAATTAACATTGACCTAGTTTTAAAAGTTATTTTTCGTTATGGAAAAAGTTCATGGAACTATTCTGATTTTATATTATTACTATTTTATCGGTTTAAAATATTCTACATCCAGATTTTTAATACCTAACATTTTTAATATTAACTATTTAAAACATTTAAGGTTTTTACTGTTAAAACCAATAAATGCACTTCTTTTTAGAGATACGAGTAGCTAACATAATTACTTGTACATTGTGTTAAGAGTTAAATTATAGCTAACTAGCTGTACCCGCGGGCTTTGCTTCCCGTGGAAATTCCGGAATAAAGAGTAGCCTATGTCCTTTCCCGAGTCTTAAACTATATCTATACCAAATTTCATCCAAATCGGTTCAGTAGTTTAAGCGTAAAGAGGTAACAAATAAACAAATATACAAACTCACTTTCGCATTAATAATATTAGTAGGAAAAATAGGAAATATTAGTAGGATTAGCTTTAACCCACGACTTTGTCTGTGTAAATTTAGTACTTTGTAAAAAAGTCTAATTTTGTGTAACAAATTAGAATGCTTACAAAGTTCGACTCCCCTTTAATTAATTACCTTACTGGATTATTTTTTGGTTAAAAACTATTTTATCTCCTTCCTCAAGTCTCACACTATGTCTATAGCAAATTTCATCTAGATAGACAGACAGAGTTACTTCGCATTTATAATTATACTAGCCGAAGCCCGCGACTTCGTTCGCGTGGACTTTATGTCTCTGGAAAATGCTCATCAGGCTGAACAACTTTTACTAAGGCGGCATTTTTATATCTCTAGTTTAGCTGGACCATTGTGGTTCTGCATCAGGCGTTCCATTTTCCAAAATCATTTATACCCTATATGTTGCCCAGGCTTAATAGCTATATAACAAAAAAAGTTTTACTCGAATCCGTCCAGTATTTCCTGAGATTAGCGTGTACAAACAGACAAACAGACATACAGATAAACAGACAGACATTTTTTTTAAAATTCTTACTCTATTACTACGTCTCCATCGCCCCCAATATTTTTTTTGGAAATATATTTAATGTACAGACACACTTTTTTTACTGTTTTATTATATGTATAGATTAGGTAAGGAAGTAAAGATAAGGATACTAACGTTAATCTTCTCTCAAAGCACTGATCTGGAATTGACAGAGTAGCGGAAGTGATCTTAATTAGTAACCTACTTAAGTTACTCTTAGCTTTTTTCCTAGCAACTTAGTTCTTTATAACTTAATTAATCTTAACTACTTTTTTTATATAAATTAGATTAAGTCTTATATATATATAAGATATTTATATATACATATAAAAATACCTCTATATGTAAGATGAAAGAGTTATGAGTGGAATGGAACGTACAACTTGTAAGAAAAGGACAGAAGATATAAGTAGCATGGTGTGAGAGAGAAAGGAATAGACGCGCGGAAAATTTACATTTGGAAATTTTGGAAGGATGCGTGATAAATAGTGATTAGAAGAGTAATGGAGATTAAAAGACGATATAAGGTGTAAGACGTGGTTTAAAGATAATTTTAAGTTTAATGAGATTAAAGACGTAAAGATGGGTTGTAAAGTTTAGTTCCTTTATAGTTAAAAGAGGAATAAAATTATTTTCATTCTGTTAAATAAGTTTTTCTTTCTATGGATCTTCCTCCGATCCCATATATATTTATTTATGTATACTTTTTTTATTTAACACAAATAAATAAAAGTTTAATACAATTTTAATTTAATACAAATAAAAGTTTAATATCGGACGCTTAATCTACTAGTCAATCAAATGGGAAAAAATTGCAAGAATCGAAAAGAGATATGGTGAATAAGATTTATATAATAATCAAGGCAATGTTCCGTATTTAAATAAATACACTATTATATAGCAGGCATACTAAAGTAAACAATACCTACATAAGTATAAAATATATTTTGCCTTTTCCACAAAAAATACCCATAATGTTGGAAATAAAAAATATATTCATAATGATATTTTTATAGGCAGAAAAATCTCATTACAGCACTCGTTCCCAAGAACAACCTAAACTGTTTTTCTATCCTAGTGAAGAATTTAATTTGACGAAACCAAATTGTTTCGGAAGAGGTTTATTTTCTCCCATTTAGTATTGTTTCGGCAATGATGTCTTATTCTCTCAAGATATCGCATATTTAATTTTTTTTACCACTTTTTTACATCAAGCTCATTTCGTAATATTTATTTTATTTTATTTAATGTCTTAACAAATATACTTATCAACATAATAAACTACATATAGGTTAAATAAAAAGTTCATTACAGATCCTCACTGATAGAAAACATTGTTTTGTTTTTTAAGATTATAATATCGAAAAAACAATATATCATGTAGAATTTACTCACAACAAGCTTTGTTAATGTTAAAGTCATATTTAGTTATTGATAAAAACATGTTAAAAAGTCGACTTAAAAATAAATGACTTTAAAAAATACTTTTCATAATTTTTCGCCACTTTTTTTTATTCACAATGTAATTATAATACTTGCTTACATGCTTAAATTTGCTGCAAAAATAATGTATTAAAAAAAATAAGGTATGGGCGGAATAAGTGTTTGAGTTGTATAAGACCACTGCCACATCTAAATATTTCTTTATCACAGTGCTTGCGCCAGATGTTAATTATTATACCGCACTCCACGGTAGAAGACCATTAAAATACGAAAACCCTTATTACAGTTTCCAAGAATATTTTAGAGCGTTTAATACAATACACCGCGCACCAACGGTTTTAGGTCTAGGGACTTCGGAACTGTAAAAACAATAATATTTACCCATTAATGGATACTTTCATCTTTTTGGCGAGTCAGAATTTTTTATTGTACATTAAATGTTCAGCAGTTTTTATATATAGGTAGATAGCACGGAACCCTTTGTGCGCAAGTCCGACTCACACTTTGCCAGTTATTTCCATATAAGATCATTGGAAGTTTTTGACTAGATAGAAGATGAATGTAGATTTGATGATAGCTTCTAATTTCAAACATTTGTTACAGTCGTCAATGCGAAGCGGGGCGTTAGCGGCTATGGAGGCGGAGCCCGACCTCAGCACCTTCGAGAACAAGTCAGGCTTGGCCGAGGACATGAAGTTCCTCGCATCCATGCCTGAGCTGTGTGACGTCACCTTCCTCGTTGGAGACACCAGGGAGCCAGTGTGTGCGGTGAAAGCCGTGCTCGCTGCTCGTAGCAGGTATGTTACTATTGAAAAAATACGTTGTTTTTGATTCTGTTGGATAAGAACTTTTCATTAAAGGTAAATTGTCCCTGGCATATTGTAAAGACGAGTCTTTATATGTGCCATCTGAAGAATAAACATCTAATTCCGTTCTAGATATCATGAACCTACGCTCTGCTACAGATTCATTATCAGAAACGAGAAATTTTTTGATTAAAACTTATGTGAGACACAGACATTATGAAAATGTGTTAACGGGTTACTCACGTATAGAGTCAGCTACTGCCGACATGTTTAGACCTCATCCGGCCCGTACACCGTACCGTACCGTGTCGCGAGCCGGTGTGTACGTGCCTTTAGTCACATTCGTCCTGATGAAGACCTCCGGATGAGGTCAAAACATGTCGGCAGTAGCTGACTCTAAAGATTAGTAACCATTTTAATAAGAAATGAGGAAATTCGTTGGAAAACAAAAGTCACTGACATAGCCCAGCAGACTAACTCGTTGAAGTGGCAGTAGGCGAGACACATAGCGCGACGAACCGATGGCTGATGTTGCAAAAAGGTTTTCGAATGTCGACCACGTACTGACAAGCAAAGCGGAGGATGCCAACCCACCCACTAGTGTCCTATTCTACTCTGCCGGAAACCACACGGATTCACGATTGTCTCAGATCACTAGCTATACATTTGAGGCCCTTTGTAGATCAGTGGGAGTTTGCGTTGTAAGCGCTTGCTAATGTTAGGCAACTTTGGGCGTAGTCCGCACTTGGATTGGTGACCATAATTAGTTGCGTATCGTCAGCTTTGTCTATCCTGACTTGACATGCCTATCAAATAACAAACGCTTGATTTTCATAAATAATAATCACGTTAAATTAAACTTTCGATTGTTAAATAATAAGATTACTTTTTGTTAGTATGGCTGCCTAATATTTATTTTGTATTAAATCCCTTGGGGTATCGTGACATTTAATATTTGGCATTCTATTGACCTTTTCATATCTGAAAGAATAAACTTTAGTTTCCTTTGTTTCTTACTAAAGTTTATAACCCAGCCGTTCACTTCAGTAAATTGTTAAACTTATTCTTCGAATATAAGTACCAATTAAAGATTTGTTGTCAAATTTTTTGATATCTATGTTTGTACATAAAGGGTATTAAGAAAACATTTTTTTATGATACCTATATATGGTAGATACACTGACTGACAGGTAATCGCTAATCAATCTCAAATATTTTTTCACTTAATTTAAGACTATTATTTAAAAGTAGCTGCGAACCGCGGTTTTCCCCGCGCCTAAAGTAGCCTACGTCTTAATCCAGTATGGCAGGTTCCTGTCTACCAAATTTTATCAAAACTGGTAAAACCGTTTGCGCGTGAAGAAGTAACAAACATACACACACACACACACACACACACACCCACACACACACACACACTGACAAACGTTCGCTTTTAGAATATAAGTGTAATAGTGTGAACAATCTTACAAGAAAATACATCAAGCTCTCTTTTCCAAATCCAGTTGTAAAATAAGAGGTTTATCTTTTGACGTAGATAACAGAGTCCTCCCAAAACCAAACCTGGTTATCCGTAATAACGCCCTATACCTACACAGCCTTCAATATCTACATGCAAAGGACAAAGCCTTCATTTGAAGAGTGGAGCGGAGAACATAAATTCGATTGTTTCTCGAAAATACAGCATTGTAACGAAAATGGCGAATGAGTTTGAAATGTTGTTGCATAATACAGATATTGTAAAGAGTGAATCAAGTCTTGTAAACAAAGCAGGGAATAAATACTATGTTTTTACAAGCTTTTGTAAATTGCAATGTATGTATGTATCCGGATCAAATCTTGTTATTCTCAACCGACTGAGTCCGGATCAAATCTTGCATTACGATGTTAAAGCAGTTATTCTCAACCGGCTGAGTGGAAATAAAGCATACATGCGTAAATGGGATGACAACATATTAGGTATACCAATCGTCATGATTTTTGAAAATAGTCACGTTAACACCGATATTTAACTATGGCAACGTTGAATTATTTAAAAAGGGGCGCCACCTTATAAAAAGAAATCAACGAATGACATTCTAAGTTTGTTATAATTGCCGTATTAAAGAAGTATATATCCGGTGTATTAGGGGAGGCAATGATAGACACACTTGGTGAGAGCCGCCCTTTATTTCTTGTTGGAGACGACATTTTGCATTGTATTTATATGCAAAACTTCGACTGAGTCGGTTTAAAACTCCTTTAACCGTTCCGTTACCGCCAATACTTAATAGAAATGCAAACTGCTAAATGGAATGACTATGTTGTTTGTTAAGTTTTCGTGTGTGTTAGTGGCCAACACTGGTGTCAGATTTTTCAGGCTGCCTAGAGGCATCTGACATAGCTTGACGACTGCCATACAATGATGACAGCCGGGACCAAGGGCTTATAAGTTCTTTACTACTTACTTTTACGTTACTTTTGATTATTGTCATACTTAGTTGGTGCACTAAAGATTTTTTATTTTATCTTATGTGCCTTCCGAAGCATGGAGGAGCTCGAGAAGTTTTTATGCCACTTGTGGTCACCCATCCATGTGTGGACCACGTCCGGTGTCACTTTACTTGCGAAAGCGCTAGCAACATCAATGCGCACTCCCGCCGGGCCACCGAGCTCCTCAAATGACTATACAAAATAATGACGTCAAACAATTGGTTCGAAGATGATAAAATCTGCAAATAGCTATAGGAATGTTTGTATGTTCAGGTCAATCGCTTGTAACAGCATGTTAAAGTAATTATTCTCAACCGATTAAGTCGAAATATTGGATACATATGTAAATCAGATGACAACACAATGTAATGATGTCGTAGATTTAGTTTGTGGAGGAAGTAGGGAACTATATGTATAGAGCTCACATTCTAGTGGCAAAGATAATATAATTACTAACGTAACAGATACCAACGCCATAGAAACTACTGGAGGGCCAGTAAGTAGGCAATACTGGAGTTGCGGGTTAGCGTCACAGGGCAACACATAAAAAGACTAGGTAGCAAAAAAGTGACAAAAGAAGTGTTGAATATGAAAAATATTTATTGCATTTTATATACCTAAGTCATATTTGATTAATTAGAGTACTACTTTATTGACCGAGCGAAGCGAGCGAAGCGTCTCAGTTTCGAGATTAGCCAAAAATTCTTTTGTCCGTCTGTCTGTCTGTCTGTCTGTCTGTTCTCGCCTACAGGTCGCATTTCTTAACCGATTCTCTTGAAATTTTGTAAGCAGGTTCAGCAACTAAATAGAATTTTTTTGTCGAGCCAGTTTTTAGAAATTTTTCAAAATGGCGGAAATATGGGGGTTTAAATTTTTAAAACTGTCACATATCCGCCATTTCAAAATATTTTCAAAAATGTCATTAGACTTTTTTGTTGCCATTATAAAAACAGTATTTTTTTATTTGAACAACTTTTTTGTCTGAACAACTTTTTTATACGTTATACTTAAACGGGTTTAGGATGATTTGCGTAGTCTAGCTGACTAAGCCGTGACGGATATACAATACAAATCTTCTTACAAAATATACTGAAACTATTTAAGGGTGAATTCAGTCCGGGTTACTGAACAACTTTCTTAAAAATACATATCTTCCCTGGGGTCCACGAAATAATTTCTCTGAATAACTATTAAGGTTATTATTTTGAGTTTCATAAGTAGTTCTATAAATTTTATCATATTTAACCGACTTAAAAAAAAGTGCTACGAACTAACAAGAGATCATCAGCAACCAAAGCCCGCGAAGTAGCTTTACGAAGAGAGTAAGTAACCAATGAGCAGCGGCATAGAGCCATGGCAATACAAATAAGCATTTATTTTCTGGTTTTTCCAACAACGAGCTGACTTTGTCATTTAAAAAATGATAGGTCATTTTTCGGTAAAAGACTTCTGGTACAGAACTGAATTTCAGCATCACGGTAGACCTCATATCCATGGGATTGTATGGTTGGAAGGTGCTCCTAACATTTCAGAGCTAGATCGAAAGTCATTTGAAGAAAGGGCTGTGGAAAGATTGGTAACTATTTTGGAAATTTGGTCACAACCATGAATCCGCATATCGGTAAACCTGCACCGATAATTCATCCAAATCAGGTACATCGTTCTGAAATAATAATCGCGAGGTCTAAGTTCGTGGCGAACTACTAGTTTAAATAATGTAGATAAAAAAATATGTTTTAATTATTACCTTAAAGCGCCATCTAGTGACAAGGAAGAGAAATATGTATGTTTAAGTTTATATGGCGATAAGCAAGCATAGCAGTGGAATGACGAAAGTCCGTAGTGAAAGCTTATTGATTTTTCTTAAAAAGTTCGTAGATCTTGTAACAAAATCATGTACCTACAACCATTTTTTTTTGGAACGAAGTTTCTTATCGCGCATTCCGAAAGGAATTAAGACCAAAAGTTGTAACGACACTTTTTGCTATAGTTGTAAGCCGTTTCTCTGTCTGTCTCTCTCTCTCGAACTTTGTTCCATCCGGGTGTCCCTTGACACCTCTCTAGTTTTTATTTAAATCTTATTTATTCTAAAATTGTGATGAGCTAATTGTACAAAGAGTAATAAAACCAATACTTTTGAAACTTTTTAATGTTTATTTGCGCGAGTTGTATAAAAGTTTCTTTTTAATTAAGGTTATAAAGGCTTCTTCACAGTCCTTTGAAATATTATTTCTCTTTCTCGCATTTCTTGCCGAAAGACTGCTTTTAATCCTAAATGGCAAATACAAAAACAACTACTATAGCGGACGATAATGTACCACGTCGGAAATCGCCAACCTCTTCGGAGCTAAGCCGCCCGCAGCGCGCTCGCCGGCCTCCTTCAAGACTTGCCCTATGATGGGTATGCGGTTTGTCGTTGATATCAATCGGTACGCGAGCTCGCACTGCGGTCGGTCTTGGACTCGAGGGCCGTTTTATTTAAATTTAGTTTTAGTAAATGTGTGTGAAATTGTGCTGCGCGATCAGTTTTGATAATAAACGCATCTCCGCTAAACTACCTACATAATATACTCATCAGCTAATGGCGCTTTTGTACGGAAAAGCAATTTGGTATTTTGTCACATCTCGGTGCCTTTTATCTCAACATATTCCCAGTTGCATCCTTGGCTTTATTGCTGTGAAGCCTGGGGTCCGTTTTCCAGATTTTTCTCCTCCATCCTAGGTTTTAAGACTATTAGCATAGGTACATATATCATCCTTTTCGACTTCAAGCCAGCATTTTTAGGTCTTCTACGACTGCAGAATGGGTTCACATTTGTTTCCCACTATTTTGTCTTGTTTTTTGTTTGTATAAATTCCACTAAGTCATAATTTTTTTTTTATTTATTTCCTTTATTTTCGAATTTTTAACTACTAAGTTAATACGTATACTTCAGAGTAATAAAATAAGTATTTAAGTACATTAAAATGCAGGTGTACGTTCGAATCACCCATTTTCTATTACACGCCATTTGCACAATTATATTTGCAAGTCATAATTTATATTTTCTTAAAAATTAACGCATTGGGAAGGTTCCTATAATTTAAGAAATTAGTCAGAAAATGAATTAAAACTTGCTCTAAAATGTGTTTAAATTGCAAAAACTTGGTTGAATAATTAATGCTATATATTTTTCTAAACTCGAGACATTAGGGCTATTCACTTAAGACCTCCGAGTTCATATTAAATGGTCTAAGCATACCTACATCAAATTTTATTTATTCACTCACAGAAAAGAACGTTTCCGACACCTCCTTAAACGGAGATCTCATTTCCTTCTTTTGATGAATTTTTGTCAAATCGTCGGATTACTCCCAATTCTTTCTTTGTGAAAATAAGAAGATATGTCAGAAACAAGCTTAGTAGAGTAATCAAGTCTTTGAAGATAGGCTTTTAAAATACATAATTTTATTTGAATGATGTTTATAATATACAGTGAAGTTGTTTATTATATACATTATGTATATTTTATAAACGCTGAATTTTCATCTTGAAACCTTTCTATTAGGTAAATTTTGTTTAAATTCACCCTGCACATACCTAGAAAACTGATGATGCATTTTGAATCGGTAACAATGTCAACTACTAGGAGCCTGATTGCATAATTTTTTTGCAATCTTTGCAAATTGTTTCTAATTCTTTATACTTATTTGATTATGATATTCGACGTAATGAGGACAGCAATGCTATTTGAATCACAGAAATCGAACATAGCATCAATATTATTAAAGCGGAAAATCAGCCGCGTAACTATGGCACGGTATGTTAAGACACTAAGGATTTATTCTTAATTTCATAAAGTAAAGAAAAGGTTCTAAGTTGTACCATTGAAATCCTCATTCCTATAAGTAGGTTTGAACTTATTCTCAATTAAATAAAACACACAAATGTAGTATTTCGACAAAGGTCTGACTCG
Source organism: Acrobasis consociella (assembly GCA_963555685.1). Lineage (NCBI taxonomy): Eukaryota > Metazoa > Arthropoda > Insecta > Lepidoptera > Pyralidae > Acrobasis > Acrobasis consociella. The sequence goes on from OY743118.1 coordinate 7,568,731, forward strand.
GTCATTTCGGTGAATAGTTACGTCAAGAATTCTGCTCATAAAGGACCAAGAATGCTCAACTCGTCTGACATTCCCTGAGCGTTCCTTTATTGTGTCTACGTTAATATGACAGACATTTTGTAATATGAGAACAGAACCACAGCGGAGTAAAGTACTATGTATAACACTACACTAGATTTAACATTCCTACGAAGGTCTGCGTATAATGTACTTATAATAAATTCTTACAAATTTTATTCTGCATCAAGGTTTAGTTCATGAAGGTACATATAGATTTAAATTGTGGCCAAAGGTTACAATACACTTTTACGTCCACATCACAGGATCCTCAGGGTCATAGATCTTTTATAAATGTGCTTAATACTAAGTAAAGTGCAACTTCAGAACAAAACAAACGTAGGTACTTCTCAATCAGTGTAATTTGTCCCTATATATTTATTTATTTTACTACAGACAACAGAAAGATTATATCTATATTTTTTTAAACTGAAATATTTTTTCGCATTTTCTTACACAGGGTGTTCCAGAAAATGCTCTATCAAGCCCCTAGTCCTCAAAGAAAGAAAGAGCCAGCCCCTAGGGAGAACAAGCTTCGCCTCTTCCTCAAACGGTCTTCCGAACCCTTGCTGAACCTCCAAAACGCGGCACAACAGGTAAATATAATGTCAAATGTCTAAATTATAAGTATAACCCTTGGAATGCTATATGTTCATCCTGATCATATGACCCTAATTTGACAGTTAATAAGAAATGTATATGACATGCATTTTAGGAGTATTTTATTTATTGGTTTAAGTTAATTGTCATGAAAAATAGAAAGCCCTTGGGTAATTATGGAATCTTGGAAGTTTAGGAAATATGTTATGTTGCCATGAAGTATCATTTTATGAAGACAGATGGACAGATCTGTGATGAAGACTATCTATTAACATTCTAAAATATTAACGTTAAGATTATAATTAATTTAAAATTGTTTTTGGCCCTATCATTAAAATAATGAGTATAAATAATAGTAAGATAACTTTTGATTAAAAAGGTTTTTCCTACCTACCTTTATATTACGTGTTTTTCCATTAAATGAGAAAATCGTGACTGAATACAGATTTCCTCGAGGCCAGCAATATTATTGCAATAACAAGAGGTTCAAATCTGAAGGGAATTCAGGTTTATTGCTTTATTCGTCGTCTTAAGAGTTTTCCGATACCTACTTAGTGAGACATCGAGCGTTTTGCAAAGAAACTCTGACGATGAAAATCTGATATCGATATTTAACGACTTTTCTGACACAGAGAAGAAAAATACAATGTCACTTCATTTCCAAATAACCACTTAACATCATACAAAAAACGATGTTTTCATCTCCAATACATTTGGAGCTAAAGTTTCTGTTGATTCTCTTGGCACTACAAAGTGATAAAAAAAATTCTAGGGTAAAAACAATTTGGAAACACAAATACAATCTATGTAAAATCACAAAAATAAGGAATGCAGTGCATCAAAAAAAAGAGAAAAAATTAATTTCAAAACAGTATTATTATACACTAGCGTCGTGATTTAAAAAAAAAATTGAATACATATTAACATACACAAACGTATTACAGTCGATATTGCGTTTGTGACACCTAGTTATAAGTTTGTGATATCGAGACCAAAGATAGTTTTCAAGCCCTTGGACAACCTCATACTTTCGGAAAAGTAACGGAATCAAATTCTTACAACTTTAGACTTTCAATAACTTCAAATTGTCCCTCGAAAAAGTCATGTCAGGGAGTAAGTACAACTTTAGCCTTCCTCGGCTCAATCAGTTCTTTCCACAAAACTGAAACTATTTTCATATGTTCACTGCAGAGGTCGACTTTCGCGCAGCAATTGGCTCCAATACAAGAGGTAAAATAAATTTTTAGGGTCTCATTTCATGGGTTTCGGTGTTCATATTGTAAATTTTTCACTTACACTATGTAGATAGGAGATTTCAACTACGTCTATTTCAAATTATATTTTAGGCCGTCACAATTATGTGTTGCATGTTTTATTTAGTTCATAAATTTTATATTGGTGTTGTTTTTCTTTACTTTTATGTAATTTTGTGAAATATCGACGAGGTTTCACCAAAATTGTCCTAAAAATGCGTGATATGCGATTGAATTTTTTTTTCAAGTTTTCTTATTGTGTCTCAAAATGTGGCTCCGAAATTAATAAGAATTCACATATACGATTATTTTTGATTTGAGCACGTGGATCACAAATTATCGTCCCCTATTTTTCTCAAAATTAAGAAAAAGAAATCAAAAATTTGTGTGCGGGTTTGTGAATTTCGGGCTTGGCTCGGTTATACACAATTTTGGTGTCAAACCTAGTTTTTTATCTACTTTTTTATGTTTAACTCATTGGCTCAAATTGCAAAATTGCACTAAGCTGCATGTTTTTATGTACAACTGGGACAAAAATTATGAGTATTATTTTATTTCTGAAATTGGAAACTTTCTTTTATGTTATTAAAATTTCCCTAATATTACTCAAGCAAACGCTTTCTGGCATTATATTTTTGAAATTGATTACCTTTGTCATTATATAAGGTATTTTGATCGGGTTTTTACGTCTCATTGTGTTTTGATCGAGTTCGTACCTGTGTCGGATTTGTGACATTAATTTTGTTTGACCAATTTTTATCTCAAAAACTACAAAGGCACTTCACATTTAAAAATAAACACACACAAAACACTGCTTTAATTAAGGCATGTCAGAAAATTTGAAGCCATCACGTACGTATAACAACTCTTACCGTAAAACCAACCCGGTAATTACTTACAAATTTCATGTTAGGCTGAACAATTTTAATGATTTCGGGGTTGGGATATTAGAAGATAAAAGTTATTCATTTTCTAAATTAACCTCCGTCATGGCCCTTTTGGGGTCTGTCAGTCTTATTACAAAATGTGGAGCTACTTTATTACTTGATTTTAATCATTATGTAAGTAGGTACCTACTCAAGATGATCATTATTTTTTTTAATTAATGGACATTCAAGTCAGATTTGTCTACTTGTTTTGTTCATTAAAAATACTTTCTGATCTGTTATGCTGTTGGTTCGTAACGATCAACTTAATTCACTAAGTAGGTAGGTACCTACTGAAGTAAGTTAACGTTTTTTAATAACATGGCTAAGTACCGATGATCAATTTGGTAATCACACAAAAAATAAGCACTCGATGAGAATTTCACATGTAACAAATCAAAAAGAAAATATTATAGAAAAACTTCTTTCTGACAGCCCTCGTCTCAACAGCACCAAACTCTGATCATCGAAGAGTTTGAACCCGACGTGTTTCGTCAGCTGATCGAGTACATCCATACTGGCTGCGTCACCCTACAACCTAGGACATTGCTCGGTAAGTCATCCTATATCAAACAGGGTTATTTATTTATCAACATCATCATGATTATCAACATCAGGTCTTTTTAGTCTCCACTGCAGGAACACGAACCTCTCTATACTACTAGCGCCATACTTAGCCAGGGGACTTAGCCTACTCTCTCCACGCTGGCCAGTCGTGTTGGAGAAGTCCTATTGATGTTTATATGCTTTGTTCAGCTTGTGTTTCCTAAGTCGCCTTCTACGACATCCACGGGAAGACTTAGTGGTCCTATTCTACTCTGCCGCAAACTACACGGTTATTTATTATACTAATGTTACTACTACATTACACCTGGTCACGTTGCTGGAAGGAACGATGCTAGGTGGAGTAAGGCCATCAACAAATGGTATTTCATAAATGGAAAGCGCAATGTGGGAAGATCGGTGGCTAGGTGGGTCGACGACATGAAGCAAGTCACTGGAAAGAAATAGCTTGCAGTAGCTGAGAGAGGCACAGGATGACGCAGACAAAAGGAGACTTATGCCCAGCAGTGGGTTTTTAAGAGCTAATGACGATGATAATGATAACTATTTTATAGTATAGCACCACGAAATAATCTATAAAAGAAGTCACTTGTCCATTACCTACGAGCTATGACTCTACGTAACAGTAAGGTCTGGTACGGAACGGCAATAACAGCAAGATCCCCGGTTTTACCACCCGTCTAACTTGTATTTCTGATTTTGTTATAGTATTCGAATAATGTATGGTAATTTACATGAATCAATGTGATGAAAAACATTGTGGGGAAAGGTACATTTTAGAAAGTGCACTGGTGTGTATTGAGCCAGACTTCAGACACACCATAGAGGCACATCGAGAAATCTGACAACAGTGATACCATAATCTGGCTAAGTGTAAATATGTCATAAGAAATATTAAAATTGTACGCTTGCTTAGTAAAATCAATGGCTGTCACAAAACGAATAATATAAATGAGGCCCAAATCTATATTTATAAGATCTCTTAATAATCATCACTTTGTTATATTGCACATTTTTTGACGTCAAATTGTTACTGACAGCTATTTTTGTATCGAACAAATACAGTCACCAAAGCCGAAAAAAGCCAGGGAATGTTAATGATATCTTTTAGCTAGTATCACTGCCGCTGCTAATGAAAATAAAACCAATAAGTGATCTCTTATTGGAGACAAAAGATTTGAATTCGTCGAATTTCAATTTCATTCGGGTGTTCTAAATAGATTTGTTCGGTCAACCGAGGTCGAATAAAAATGGCGGCAAGATTCAATTTTAGATTTAACAACGGGCTTCAAATTGTTAGTGCTTTGGGTTTTAATGCTCGTATTTGAATTATAAAATAGATACAAAATATTACGAACTCCTCCGTGCACATAAAGTTGTTAGTTTGAGCTGTCATTATTAGATGACAGTTATCAGCAACGTCGGATTGCCCTTATTTATTCAAATTACAGGACTTAATTGACTTTACTATAAGACAAACATTTCTACCGTTTTCTTTTTAAAAAAAGTTGCGGATAGGTAGGCCAATTATCTTGTTAGGGTTCCGTAGCCAAATGGCAAAAACGGAACCGGAATGACGAATCCATAAGATTCGTCATGTCTGTCTGTCTATCTGTCCGTCCGTATGTCACACCCACTTTTTTCCGAAACTATAAGATCTGTACTGTTGAAACTTGGTAGGTAGATGTATTATGTGAATCGCATTAAGGTTTTGACACAAAAATAGCAAAAAAAAAATTTGGGGGTTCCCCAAATTTAGAACTGAAACTCAAAAAAATATTTTTCATCAAACCCATACGTCTATGGATAGGTCTTCAAAAATGGTATTAAAGTTTCTAATATAATTTTTTTCTAAACCGAATACTTTGCACGAGAGACACTTCCAAAGTGTAAAAAAGTGTGCCCCCCCCCCCCCCCCCCCGTAACTTCTAAAATAAGAGAATGAAAAAACTAAAAAAAATATATGATGTTAATTACCATGAAAACGACCAGCGAAAATTGGTTTGAACGAGATCTAGTACGTAGTTTTTTTTAATACGTCACAAATCATAAACGGCAATTTACCTTTTATTCAATCAAATCAAATATAAAAATTTAAAAAAACATACTACAAGACTTTTATATTATGTTATTTGCTACTACGGAACCCTTCATGGGCGAGTCCGACTCGCACTTGGCCGCATATTTTTAAATATTGCAATGCAGTGTGATGTACTACTTAATACATAGTAAAATATCCTTATGTAGAAAAAATTTGACTACGACGAAGAAGTATAAAAAATGTGAAACTCTTAAGATTTATTTCTAGATATAAAAGCTACTTTCATCGAGCCCACTCCCACTTATTTTCTGTGACTTTGCAATTTGCTAAGTATCTGGAAGATCCCGTCTTACATCTATACAATCTGAGACCCAGATAAGCCTACTGTAGCTATTCGTGTATAAAAATACCATATTTTTGATATATTTACCAAAAAAGCTAATAAATAGTTACGTGGGATTTGCAGTTTTTTACAGTTAGCTGCTGCGATGGGAAATATCTAGGAATAGAGGAGAAATAAACTTAAATTATCGTTTTTTCTTGTAGTAAGATTTTATTATAATGTAATACTAACAGATGGCATATTTTTGTACATTCATTACCTACATTTACTAAACAAATTCGGATAGTTTACACAACAATAAATTAGTTTATTTCTACAAGAATTAATGACGAAAAAGGTTATATTCTATTGAATTAGAACACCGGTGGTCCCAGGTTTGTTTCCCGGTCAGATCAAGATAGATGATATTTTTCAGATTGACCTGGGTCTTGGATGTTTATCTATGTATGTATTTGTTATAAACTGTAGTATCGTTGGGTTAGTATCCCATAACACAAGTCTCGATTTAAGCAATAAAGTTTCATTTCTTTTCATTTCATTTCGAACTTACTTTGAAGCTAGCTCAATCCGTGTGATTTGTCCGTATATTATTTATAACATTCTATATCATTGTATAGGAACGTCATCATTTTTAATAATTACAAAATCCCATGCTGGTCGGGGAGAAATTAAAAAAAAACTTAGAATGTACCAGCTGCTTCTCTTCCCACGCAGATCGTAAAAGCCGATCGAGGGAATGAGCAACAATGCAAATCATGTTAACAGGCGATGCGGCTAGCAACCCATCACTGTATTGATTGCTTTTCCATCTTCTCGCCCACCATGACGCTAAAAGTGGCCTTTGGGTCTTGCGGCCCTGGGCTCTACATAGAACCGCAAGACCCAAAATGCTCTGTCTGCCCCATTAGGGATATAGACGTGATATTATGTATGTATGTATATACAAAATCAAGGATGGTTTCGGTCTACGACCCTTAGGTTTTAATTTAAATTGACTTTGTGTCAATTAATAATAAAAAAGGTTATTTATAATGTGCTGTTTTAAAAGGGTCATGACTCTCATTATAAATTCATCTGCAAAAAAGGTAGAGAGACCGTAACCTATACAAGTATACGATAGCCATTTCCTCGTATAAATACAACCTTTTAATGACTTTTAAAAAGGTAGTCTTGTTAAATACTGACTATATTTATATATCATATAGGTACTATATAATAAACGCCCAATCTAATGGAAAATGCGAGGAGGTATTATTGATGTACGAAAATACGAAAAATGTACACAAAACATACAAGTTTGTTGATTTTCGGTATTGCTTTCACATCTAGTCTGCCGTTCGGAGGTCCCGCGTTTGATCCCTGGCCTGGACAAATTTGATAATGGCTTTTTTCGAATTGTCCTGGTCCTTGGGTTTGGATTCTCACATTACCTTAGTTTGTATAGAAACACGCACAGTCCAACACACTGACACCGCGCCCCGTGCGTCGTTCTTGTATAGCGGCCCCGCACTACGCAGCAGGGTGCGGTGCAGTGTGTTAATCGCCTAAACGTATGTATAAAAACATACGTATATAGATAAAATATATTATCTTTTAGGTATCCCATAACACGAGTAAAAGCTTACTTTGGGACAAGCTCAATCTGTGTGATTTGTCCGTATTTATTTATTTGGGAATTAGTTCGTTTTCGTCGATTGATTGCCGTAAGAGCATATTTGATTTATCATCCGAAAAACACGTTTCCCTTTACATATAAGGACATGACTTGCAATCAAGTAGGTATCAAGTTATTGACTTAATCGGTGCAGCATACGGAAATTCCATTACAGTGCATTTGCCTGGATGTGGTGCATAAATTAGATTATGCGCTGATAGCATAAAAGCTGTCTTTAAGGATATCGTGTAATATGAATTTATATGCATAAGCAGGATAGGAAAATATTTAATGCTTTTTATCTCCTCCTCTTAACCGTGTGGTTTCCGGCAAAGAAGAATAGAGAAACTCTAAGTCCTCCCGTGGATGTCTTAGAAGGAAATACAAGCTAAACAAAGCTTATAAAAATCAGTGAGACCTCTACAACCCTTCTGGTCAGCGAGGAGAGTGTAGGCCAAGTCCTCTGGCTGCTTTGGCCAAGTATGGCTCTTGTAGTACAGAGAGGGTCATGCTCCTGCAGTAGAGTCAAAAAGACCTGTTGATGATGATGATAATAATGATGATAATGATGATGATGTTGATCTCTATACTTTATGATTTATAATAAATGAAATAAATTCAAGTATATTATAGTATCTAATCTTTAACATTTATTAAGGATACCAGCTGTTGTCCCCGACTTCGTCAGCGTAGACTTTCGTTTATAAGCACCGTCATTTTGTTATTTTCATAAAAACCGGCCAAGTGCATGTCGGGACACGCGCAGTGAAGGGTTCCATAGTTTCGAATGTCATTTATTAAGAATATTTAAGTGCGATATTTTCTGAAAGCGAAAAACTGATTGGGACGAAAGTTTTTGAATGGCAACCATGTGTCGGCAAGCGCAGCGTAGAATGCCCACCTGCTACCCCATCACCCACCTATGATGACCTGGGCAAGGTTACTGAAAATACTGAATGCAGTAGACCGCTTTTAATGAAAATATAATTTGTTTTTAAATTCTCGGATTAGCTGATGTAAAAAGAAATGGTAAAAACGTTGCTTTAGTGACACACTAAGTATTGTATTCTATTGTAAATTCTTTATTGTACATAAAATATCGCAATTGACTTGTAAATATACCTGTGAAAAGATGATTATGAATAAGATGTTTTGTAATTTTATAACATTTATTGAAATGATACGATTTCACTAAAATACAATGACATACGCATTATGCTCTGTCAAAAATGTAAACAAATCCGCAACAAGCTTTGTCAAAGATATTCCATTCTTATTGCTTGGTCAAAAGAAAATGTAGAAAGATATATAATTCACAAAACATTTGTTTCGTAAAGAAAGTAGTCGAAAATGGAGAACTGAATACAAAGTTGGACAAAATGTCTCGGCACCCACTCTTTGTTCAATAGGAACGGATTATTAAGCTTTGTGAATAATAAGGAAGAGAATTGTATTCTTTCTTTTTATTTATATTTCTAACTGTGGTGTAAGTAAGTTTTTTTAGGGTTTCGTAGTAAACAAGGAACCCTCTTAGTTTCGCCATGTATGTTTGTCTTTCTGTCTGTCTGTCTGTCCAAAGACTAAAAGTACTAGAAAGCTGTAATTTGGTATGGGTATGTATGTATACAATAATAAGCGGCCAAGTGCGAGTCGGCCTCGCCCATGAAGGTATCCGTAGCGGCAAGTAATATAATATAAAAGTGTTGTAGTATGTTTTCTGTAATTTTTATATTTGAGTTGATTAAATGAAATGTAAATTGCGGTTTACGATTTATAACGTATTAAAAAAAACTACTTACTAGATCTCCTTCAAACCAATTTTCGCTCGTAGTTTTTATGGTAATGAACATCATATATTTTTTTTAGTTTTATCATTCTCTTATTTTAGAAGATACAGGGGGGACGATGACGACGACGACGACAACGACACATTTTTCCACTTTGGACGTGTCTCTCGCGCAAACTATTCAGTTTAGACAAAAATGATATAAGAAACCTCAATATCATTTTTGAAGAACTATCTATAGATAGAGTTTCAGTTCTAAGTATGGGGATCCCCCAAAATTTGTTTTTTTTTTCTTTTTTGTGTAAAAATCTTAATGCGGTTCACAGAATACATCTACTTACCAGGGTTCAACGGTATAGTTCTTATAGGTTTGGAAAATAGTGGCTGTGACATACGGACGGACAGACAGACAGACAGACATGACGAATCCATAAGGGTTCCGTTTTTTGCCATTTGGCTACGGAACCCTAAAAAGTAATATACGATAAACTTAATGTCCACAGTGCGGTAAAATGTACTAGGAAAAGAAAATGTATAGAAAATTAGTTTTAAGACGTATTTAGTTACATGAACTCAAAGTTGGCATTCGCAACTAAAAACCCTACACTGCGCAATTATTTACAAATACAATTTGGACAAACATCAATGCTGTAGTTTATACAATGTGAAAGGGACATACCCTTAGTAAAACAAACCATGGGCTACAAACACTAGATCACTGTAGTATAAGGATAATAAAAATGACAATCGAATAACAAAAAAAACGACATTCTCATACAAATTGCCCGGGCGACTGCACACTTTAGTATGGAAATGCCGATTTTTTTTATACTTTTGTCTGTAACTTTAATTTCATATACTGTCGTGATCTAATATAGCCCGTGGTTCGATTTATAATAGGTATATCCCTTCCACGTTGTATACCATATAAATATCCGTGTTCCGGGGAAGAAATATTGATCTAGCTTCTAGGTTTTTTCGAATTTGAACCAACCTCGTCGCTCTAGTACTACTTTCTACTTATTTACTACTTTCTTACAAGATCCAAGAAAATCAAGTGCCGACACGATTTCATTATACAAAGCAAATAATTTTTAATCCCTAAAAAGGTCAAGTAAAATCCCGAACAAACTATACTATAATGATTTATTGATCCTTAAAAGCTCACGATAGTCCATTAAAGACGTTTTCTCTTATAAACTTTGAAATTTCGAGGTCTGTAACTTTGGTAATTAGCAACATCGACTCTTGTTTCAAGTATGTAAAACATTTTCATAAGCTTGAGAAAATGAGAAATATTTCACATTCTGCAGATATTTTTCATTCCGCTTAGGGACTCAGTACATACTTAGTGTTTTTTTTAATTCGAGTTAGTATTTGACAGATAAAATTCGGTGTCAAAAATGCATATTTTTTAAGTTTAAGTTATTTGTAGTTTTTATTAATTTATTACTTATATTCTGAATTAAAAAAAAATATGCTATTTTTGATCTAAATCTCAAGGGAACAAGTTTATTTGGCAAACAAATTAAAAAAACACCAATTTTTAAGCGTTTCCGCACTAATTTTAAACCGCTGAACCAATTTTCATAAAACATAGCTGAAAACTATTTTGAATAAGTCAGCTTTTAAACGAAAAACGCATCAAAATCGGCCCATTCGTTAAGACGCTACGATGCCATAGATAGAGACTTTATACACGCCAAAATTATATATATATATTTTTTGGAACGAAGTTCCTTATCGCGCGTTGCGAAAGGGGGCTAGACGGAAAAAATTAAAACCAAAAGTTGTAACGACACTTTTTGCTATAGTTGTAAACCGTGCGGCGTGCGCGAGTTTTTCTGTCTGTTTCTCTCTCTCTCTCGAACTTCGTTCCATCCGGGTGTCCCTTGAGACCTCTTAAGTTTTTCTTTTTCGGTATAAGTTAAAAACGTATTATATCCTAGATACAACACTGCCATGGCTAGATGTCGTCGTCGCGACGTGTCAGACCTCTAATTATTTAATCTGTATTTTTTAAACTTAGTATACCTATTGAACTATTGTTGTATTAATTATTTGTAGTTATGACAAAAATATTTAATCAAAATATGATATGTTACTTCCTACATAAGGTAGATAATAATGAAAGGTTATTTTTGCCTCATAATCCAGATTTGATGAAAAGATACGATGAGCTCATAATATTGTCTAGTATAATCGATAGCGGATTCTATCTGTAATCTGGCTGGACATTATTACTTTTTCTACAATCAGGGGTATTTTTGAAGGCTTCCTAATACTTTATATACTTGAGTTTCTTTGCATTTGAGTTGTTTTCTTTTGTGTAAAGTCAAAGTCAAAGTCAATTTTTTTTATTCAATGTAGGATACATTTATCTCATATTGAAGGTCATTTTTAAAAATATTATTTTAGAGCAAAATCTAAAAACTACTAGCGTTTTGGAACGACCACTGCTGGGAAGATTACGCCGAAAGAAACCCAGTTCAGTATTGGTTTTGTACAGCATATAATATACAAAACTGAGCCTGCTCCCAAAATTTTACGAGAATTGGTTAAGAACTGTAGGCGAGAAAAGCCGGAAAACTGGATAATTCGACTTCTGAAATATGGGTGTGGCTTTTTGTTTAGATTATTGAAATTGGCTCATTAGGTAGATTATTGAAAAATACTGAATACGTTTTATTTTTTTCCATTTTTCTGATAAGTAAATATTGACGAATATACAACATATATACATTTCAGATGACGTCACGATCAAGTACGATTTTTACTATATGGTGACATAAATCGCCCCCACTCCGAAACTTTAAGGCGCTGTATCCTTGTGAAATATTACTACTTTGTTAAACGAAAAATATTAGTCTATTATTTTTGGATGATCAATTTGACGAACTAAATTAAAAACTAAATACGAGGCCTGTGCCGAGGGGGCCATCAACTCATAAACTTTTTAAATTTTTTAACCAAAAGTTAGTCGATGTGTCGGGTGATCAAAGAATTATTCCCTCCTACAAATAAACATTCCCATCCAACGTTGCAATGCTGCCAGCCTCTTAAGCTCTCTACCGCGAGGCAATGCTCTGCATGACGTTTTTTATTTCTACGTTTTTTCATTTAAATTTAGTTTTTGACGAACTTAATCCTATCCTACTAATATTATAAATGCGTGTATTTGTTTGTTTGTTCCCACTTCACGCTTCAACCACTGAACCTATTTAGATGAAGGACATAGGATAGTTTTTATCCCGAAATTCCCACGAGGAGCAACGGGCACAGCTAGTAAAATATTTTTTTTGGACTAATTTATTTTTTGGCAAAGTTGAAACAGATACGCTTCGTTCACTTGGCCTATAATACCTGTAGGTGTAGTGTAGTTTTTGGTGGGAAGTCAAGGGGTCCAGTTGGAGTTTGCTTTAAATTGTTTTGCAAACCTTTGATTGTATAGCTAAGGGTTTAGGATTAGGAATAAAGAAGAGATATTACTAGACACTGGCAAAATAAGTTTCAACGAAGTTTGACCGCCATAATCAAGAAAAAAAGATACTACCTGTAGTCGTCATTATTTTACTTCTCTTCCAGGAGTCATGAACGCTGCCGACTACTACGGACTGGATGAGCTACGTCGAGCTTGCGCCGGCTTCGTCCAATGCTGCATCACTGTGGACACTGTATGCGCTCTACTGGCTTCAGCCGAGCGATACATACAATACAAGTGTACTAAGTCGCTGGTGCAGAAGGTAAGCAATATCTCTATCTTCATCTGCGTGCTTTACATGATGCAACCAGACATCCTAAGCTGTTGCGGAGATCGAGGTGCGCTTTTCGGATCTTTTTTCTCAAAATCCTACTAATATTATAAATGCGAAAGTGAGTTTGTATATTCGTTTGTTTGTTACCGCTTCACGCTTCAACCACTGAACCTATTTAAATAAAATTTGATATGGATATAGTGTGATATCCAGGTAAGGACATAGGATAGTTTTTATCCCGAAATTTCCACGGGGAGCGAAGCCTACGGGCACAGCTAGTGTGATATAAATGTCAATGATCTGTCCTCCATGAAAGAGCACTTGCGGTTAATCTTTCAAAACCCGCCAATACCAGACGCAATATTAAAACATCTTAAGAACCCTTACCCTAGACTTTTCCATAAAAACGTAGTCTACGTTTTATTTTTTAAACCATATGTCAGATTTCGGTAAAAATTCGTAATTTTAAAGTAATTGCATTATCTAGGGTAAGAATTGGTTTCCAACACTAAAATTATGAACTGGAAATAGAATAAAAGGATGTAGAAGTTTCCCATACTGATAGTCAAAAATGATATAACACACTATGTCGTATTTCAAATTCATATTTTGACTGCGAAAACCATTTATATGCCTTATGTAGATATGTGCAATATTTTTGAAATTACAAAATTTTTCCGAAATCAGGCATTGTATGGAAAAGTGTAAAAAGTGTAGTTTGGTCTAGAGTTAGGGGACTCTATACCCTGCGAGTCTTGAGAGGATAGCCTTCCGGACATCAACTGGTAACTCGTTCCATATAATAGTGATAAATAATGAAAACATTATCTCTTATTTCAGGTGTTAGAATTCGTGGACGAACACGGGAATGAAGTGTTGAATCTGGGATCCTTCACGCTGCTTCCCCAACATGTAGTAAGGCTAATACTGGCCAGGGATGAACTGAGAGCTGATGAGTTTACCAAGTTTCAGGTAATTTTTACGTAACTAAATATTTTAACGTGGTACTCACATAGAAAAGGAAAAGGCCGGCTTGTTTTAATCGGTTTATATAGACGATCATCTTCAGGGCGAGTGTTAAGAGAAGCGGGGCGACCCGACGATTTCGCTGTAGACTCGCGTTTCGACAGCAAAACCATGGTAAAAATCTTCTTAATAATATAACAACTATTTAATGTAGGTACCTATTCTGGACAGACCAGTTAGAGAGGTCTTATTGATGTCTAAGTGTAGGCTAAATCCTCTGGCTGCTCTGGCCAAGTATGGCTCTGGTAATACAGAGAGGGTCGTGCTTCTGCAATGGAGACAAAAAAGACCTAATAATGATCCTGTAAAATTAAATCCTTTTTTTTTTTATTTAGTTTAATTAAATCCTTTGTAAACCGTTTAACCGAATTCGATCAAACATAAATTATACAAAGATGCAAATACATGATCACCTCTTTATGCCTAACGGGGTAGTCAAAGGGCCATAAGCCCAGGGCCGTAAGACCCAAAGGCTACTCGTGATGGTGGGCGTTAAGATTGAAAAAGAAGTCAAAATACAGATAAGTTACTAGCCGTATCGCCTATTAACATGATCCAAATCTAGCCCATTTCCTCGATTGCCTTTACGATCTGCTCGGGAAGAGACGCAGCTGGTGCATTCTAAGTTTTTGAAGATATACGCCAAAGAAGTATAACTTCTGACGCGTGTACATAAGTACACACACTCTTTTTTTTTGCGCCCAGCATATAAGAACACAAGATTTTTTTTAATAACATCCACATTTTCAGTGGTTTGAAATCGTAGCAGTAAGTTTTTTGAACACTAACAAAAAGTAAAAAGATCCAAATTTTTAAAAAGACTAGGATAACTGTAAACTGTTTCAGCACAGTCTATTTCAAAATTTAAAAATACATTCATAATATCACTTTCCCACAGGGGAGGCAGAGACTATAAACTTGCTACGATTCTGACAAACCTCTTTTGCTTCAACTACACTTTAAAAAACTGTGAATATTTGCTTTCAGTTTAAATGTCAGGTTTTGGAAATCCTTGGGGCAGTGGACTTTCTGTGGCTGATATGATGATGATGATGATTATCAGGTCAAAAGGAGGAAAATGCTTTAGCATTAAGTCCATTGTAGCTTTTGGTTCAATATAGTTTTTTTTTTATTTGCTTAATAAAATTATTATAAACGACAGTAAAGAAATATAAAAGAATTTATAAAATATCTTAATCAGCGATGAACATGTGAAGCTTTAAAGTTTCAATTAGAAAGAGAAGTCCGATATGGACTAGTGACGTCAAAGTCCATATCATCCATACATTTGCCATAGAAAATAGCGTTTTTGCGAATGAGATAGACATATTTTCGTAAAATCGTTATATCTCGTTCGTATTTCAACCTATTTTTATTCTGTTTTCACTGTTAGTACTTTACTTTTGAATATTTACTGATAAACTGGTTCCATAACACATATTTTTTTCATGCATATTCCCTATTGCAAATTGCAGGCAGCCCTGATGTGGAGCAAGAAGTACTGCGATACAAACCCCAACATGTCTCTCAAGGACGTGATCGGAAACTTCCTGGAGTACATCCAGTTCCACAAGATACCAGCTAACGTGCTGATGAGGGAAGTCCACCCCCTCGGCTTGGTACCGTACTCCATCATCATGAACGCTTTGGCTTACCAGGTGCGGTGTCGTGGTTATTATTTTATTTGGTGTTTATGTTCAATATAGAAAAGAAAGATAGAAGAAGACAGAGAAATTCAAAAGTAAGGATACTCCATGAAACGAAACAAACCATTTCTTCTTTTATTTTTTAATTCAAATAACTCAATTTTTATGTAAACAAGCGCTTACTAAACTTGTTTTAGTCATCATTGTTATTTTTTAATATTTACATTTATTATTTCATTTAAGCGCTCTTACAGACAAGCGACATCATGCCCGCGACACATGTCGCGCGCGTTCGCGTGACACAAATCCATCTGTCACAAACGTGGCATATTGATATGTGTCACGCAACCGTTTGTGACAGTCGCCGACCATCGCTCGTCTGTAAGAGCCCTAAAGAAGGAGACAAAAGTAATAATTTTTTGCTTTTTCTTCTCCTAATCGAGTGTGCTATTGCTCAGATTTTTGAGCTGCTTAAAGACATTAGTTCAATGACTGTCATGTAGTGTGACAACGGTTTTTTCATACTAGTAAACTAGACGATTTCCTCTATCGGTAGCAACTGCTGGTAGGTGAAAATGAACATACCTATATACATGAGTACAAACAAGTCTTGTCGAAATCGACTTCTCAGATCCTAACCCAGACCAGACCCTAGCCACCAGAGCTAATAAAATAGCCTTGACCGAGTAACTGTTTAACACAAAACCGTTTTTCATTCCTTTGTTCAAAAAATTTCATTTCGACGAGTAACGGTTGGCGCTAGTTCTATTCCGCTTTACTATTTTAACTAAAATAGAAATTTATTTTGCAGCCTTTTTTTATTTTTTAGAAGTACAAGTAAATATGTCTTTATATTAGTTACTGCCTACGTACTACGCCTCTATGCTTTCTATTTTCCGGCTTTGTACAAAATTCTAGATTATGAGCTTCTTGTTTTGATAGAATATGTAACAATATTTCAAAACTTAGGGGTAAGTAGTATACAGAAATTGTAGAACATCAAATTACACCAATAATAAGTAAAATCGCTAAATGCTCTTCGATCAACGGTATATCTATAAGCAAAAGTATATAGACATGTAGTACTATTGCATGTGTGTTTAGTTGTAGTTTACAAGTTGCCGTAGACACATTGAGTAGAGTGCTGAAAACGCTCTTGTTGCAGGCAGACCCGGCCAGCATAGATCCAGGGAAGCTGTCCCCAGCACGAGTCCGGCGCGCCGGACGCTCGATGTCTGTGCAGTCTTCTCTTGACCCCTACGGGTCCAACACCACCCTCTCCTCTACCGGATCGAGCGATGTTCCGTCTTCCGACTCTCGGCACAACTAACGCGAGGGGAACTTCCCCCGTCCCACGCCCGAACCCGTCCCTGGCCCCTCCACTGCCCCTGTCGCTCCTCTTCCTGCTCCGGATAAATCCGATAAACCTCCCGAGAAACTCGGACTTTTCTCTTCCATCAAACGCGCTGCTAGCAAGAAGTTCGGGGATCGAAGATCTCCAACACCAAAAACTAGAGAACCGCGATCAAAATCTGATAGCATTAAACACGCAGCGCTGACAAGACAAGTTTCTGAGACTGTAGCCGCTTCAGGAGATCCTACTTTCGAAAGGTGTCGACCGAGAAAGCGTGACAGTGAGACCGAATTCCCCGTCCGCAAATCCACTTCTGAGATTTCCGAAAGTTTCCCATTCGTGAGACGCGCTTTAGCTGAAATAGAGAATGGGTTGA
This sequence comes from Acrobasis consociella, assembly GCA_963555685.1. Lineage (NCBI taxonomy): Eukaryota > Metazoa > Arthropoda > Insecta > Lepidoptera > Pyralidae > Acrobasis > Acrobasis consociella. The sequence goes on from OY743118.1 coordinate 7,586,112, forward strand.
ATTATTTCAGAAAATCTATAGCGTTAGATGATCCAAAGCCGCTATTAATTAGAACTGAGCCTGTAGTTGTCGTTGCAGCTGCGGAGGATGAACCACCATCGTCTCCTCCTCCTCCAATGGGATTAAAAGAGCGTCGAGGCTCACGTGGTTCTCCTTGTGCCAATCTTCCACCTCTCATGTTGCCTCCAAATACACCAGAACCATCTCCGAGTCGTCTATCTCCTAATCGATTGTCTCCACAGCCAAAAGAGCCACAATCTGCTCCTATCATAAGGGGAAATCCACCTCGCCGTTCAAGAACACGCTCAGAAATGCCTCCAGATCCACCTCCGCGTTCTCCACAAACGCCTCGCCCGGCTTCTGTGTCTCCCAAGCATACATTTGCTTTCAAGATCGTACTTAAAAAGGTGGAAAGCACACCAAATACTTCCTTTGATCGCCCTGATCAATGAGAGTACCTCCTCTAAGCGCGACCGCTGCTACGCGGTGGGGTACTCGAGGCTAAACGCGCTTCTCTCCTTTTTCTAGAAAATGCTAGCATAGATTAGTTAGCGACGAACACTGGTGAGTTTGTCAAAGAATTTTACTAAAGACATGACGCTTCTGAAATCTTTAATTCTTATGAAATCAGGGGCTGGCCCTCTGTTTGATGTTTAATATCGGCACGAATGTCGATTTAAGGATAATGATAAAATATGTATTAAATGAAATTGTATTAATGGTTCATGAATTTGTTAATCTAAATTTGTACTTATATAAATATGTGTTGGAAAATGTTCAATATATCATTGTACTGTAATTTATATTTTGTATTGTTGATTCGTCGTTGTAAAAGATGGAACATTCGTAACATTTGTTTGTTTAAATAATTAAGAATACGTTTTTCTTCACTGAGAACCTAAAAGTATTTAATAAATGTGCCTGCATGTAACACAATTCTCTACTTCTCATATTTTACTACGTGTATATCTATTACTGTACATACCGTGTACGTTTTACATTAAATACCCAAAAAAATAACATTAACATTGTGTGTATTTTCGATGTTATACAAAATCGATTAGTGTGAAAGTATTTTTGTATTGGTGTATAATAATAATATTCGTGACTTTGAGAGTATTTGGTGAGTATTTATGCACATCGTGTTCATAAAACACTGAATAAATTAATTAAATAAAAATATTTAAATTTTAGCAATTTTTTACCAAATTCATGTAAGTACCTAGATATTAAAAAGGAGCTCACCACGTTTATCCGAATTATCCTGGTCCGATAAACTATTTGACACAAAACCATTCCGGTTTATTCAACAAATAATATTTGGAAGATATTAAATTATTAGTACTTATTGTTTAAAGATTTCATTCAATTTTAATCCTTGAGAAACACTGGTGTTTCTAGCACAGTCGTTTTAATTAATGCCGGGTATCAATCATCAATATAAATTATCAGTACTGTTATAACTTTATTTTCCCAGATAGTATCCAGCTTATTATAAAACGGACAAATTTTACTTGACTGAAATCTTTATCTACCCTTAACAAGTTCATATCTAGTAACCTAGTGCCACTATTTCATTCGTCAATGTTAACACTTTATTTGGGCGGATAATACGTTTTACAATAAGACCGAATCACGATTGTTTTAGATCTATAGCCGTAAGTACCCTAAAAAGTGTTAATAATTAGGGAGTGCCTCCGCTGCCCGGCACTGGTTGCCAAATTGGCTGCCGGCTCTGGTATAACACCATCTGTGTCTGTGTTTCTTTTGCCCTTAGCTTGAGTCACAGGAAACTTAACCTAACCTACACTTCACGGCAAATTTTGAGTGCTAGCGCCGGCAGCCAGTGTTTTAAATCTCGGCTGCCGCCGGTTCCCAATAGTGATATTTTTAGGAGCCTGCCCAGCGGAGGCACTCTCTTATAATTATTGTAGTAAATGCTCTCAAAGTTACACAAACCCACCCAACCTCAATAGCTGTTGTACTAGTATGTTGTGGAGTGATACTCGTAATACATGTGATTCTGCTATGTCTATTTCAGGTATATGTTTCATAACGTTACGTCTCACTTTATAATGTTACTTCTCCTATCGCGTTTACCGTTGGATCCTTAGCTATAAGCTTTGGAATCTGGGCTGCACCTTTTCTCCTCCAAATATAGTTCTTAATGGTAACCCAATGATGAAGGATGAAGACCAGCTGGAACACAATAATTTGGCCGTGGTTTTACGACGTGTCACTTGCCTGACGACGTCCCTTTATTTCACTTTATATTGCTACTATCAAACTATAATGACAGCACATTAACATATATTTGTACATTCTTCCTCTATCCTTTCTTTCTGATTCCTTTCAATTTATCCCAATTTATCTTTCTTCATTTCGACAGTCATACTTTTTTTGCTATTCATACAATTTGTTACATTCCATTCCATACATTCCACAATTTATAAAGGTTTAAACCTTTTATTTGAGCTCCCTCTATATTTGCCTGCGTTCATATTCATATTTAATTTTCATAACTTCTTTCCAACTCCACTCCTCTCTCCTCATTAGAACATTACATATCTGTATGTTCACATCGCTACAGCATTGGATTTCAACGTTTCAGCGCCGCGCGCTTGAATTTTGTTAGTATTAGTGTTACGGATGTTAATAAGTGTGTAATTGTGTTAAGATTACATTATAATAAATGTCCGTGCAGTTTAAAAATGCCAAAAATGAGAGGGTAGTGTTATAAAAACTATTCAAATAGTCAAACCGCCCGGGTGTTATTATAATGCTTATCACCTATTGGACAGAATAGCCGCCAACAGTAGACTCGTTCTTCTAGAGTCATGCAGACTGCCCAGATTATGTAGTGTGCCGCACTGCAACTTTTGCATGACCTGTCCTTAATTCGGGGTAGCCAAGTCTAACGCTTTCGACACTTAGTCGATAGACCTTAGATAAATCAACTGTAGGGGATTTCCCTCGTGCAATATACCTGTATATTATCAGATGACAAAAATCATAATGTCAGGAAGATAAATAATTAATTAATTCACACATCATTAATTACTTTACCTAATTTATCACTTGGTCCATAACATTTGTACTGATCTTTACATATGGTACCTGCTGGGACGGAAGCGTAACATATAGGTATTTTTTAAAATTTCAAGCGCGTGGTTGCTTTGTGTAAACACTCATACTGATAATCAAAACTTAACTAACATTCTTTTTAAATTGTATCTTAAACAAAATAACATAATTATTAATCTCACATCACAACACTAAAATTAAGAAATTTTGTATAATTTTTCGATGTCTTGACTGGTCTGTATTAAATATTTGTTGTACGAGATATTGTGTTTTCTATAATAAAACATGTGTAAATAAAAATGTTGTCAATGAAACGTCAATTATTTTCCTTGATTGCATGTAACTTACAGTTTTTGAACTACGGATACCTGGTTTTTGCAAATCCACTTTTTGATGCAAACAAACCACATTCCACAGTAATTACACAATACGGATGTGAACAAAACCATTATTTTGTTCATAAGATAGATTATAAAAACTTCTATTTTTTTCTTTTTTCTGATGCAAATAATCACAAATTCAGCGCATTCGCGTCACGTTACGTTCACCTACGATTTTTAAATAATGGTGACGTAAACCATCTGCACTCTGAAACTTCGAAGCGTTGTATCTTTGTGAATATATACTTTGCTAAACGAACAAATGAATGAAGCGGCACCTAAAGAAGAAGAAGAATCGAACAAATATGGGTGGTATATTTTTGGATAAACTAGTTAACGGACTAAATAAAATAAATATTTTTAACTTTATTCACATCCCTACTGTAACGAGACGGTAGTATATCTTGTTCCCTTGTAGTTTAAAAAGAAAATCAACCAACCCCTTTTTCAAAGACAAACAGACAGAATTATTTTCTTATAAAATCTTATCAAAAACCAACAGAACTAGTTGATAATAAACTTTAGTTACACTACACAGATTACACCGTTATAATTTGAAAGCTTCTTTTAAACTGTTTGTAAGCTTATATCTATGAACATAGGAAAGGAAATTTAGAGAACTTATCGATCCCAGTCAGGATGGTGATGGTTTCTTGTATCACAGATACTTACAATATGTCTACACCCAGCGGGATCACCTGTCTGGCAGACTGATAACAGATGCAAATAATTAGATCTGGATATGTTCTACTAAATTATGCTGAAAATAGAATTTGTTCCTCTGCCAGACAGGTGATTCAGCTGGGTGTAGGCACATGTACTTACAGTAAAAATTTATCAGAGCCATCTAGTGACAATTAGTTTTACTATTTAGAAGATAAGTTGCAGAAATTATCAAAGCCCACATTTATTATTTAAAGTTTCAGTCAACAATCTTCTAGGTTAAATAGTCCATCAAATAGTTACCCTGACTGTAAGTAGGTACGATTTTCAAGAAGCATATCCACATTATTAAATAACCTCCTTACCGCTCAATTTGAATAGGAAGACCAGTTTTGTTTGGTGTACAAATGTATTATATTGCTGAATCTCAATATCTGTCGTACCTATCTTGAATTTTCCTCTCAATGTATTTTAAAAAGAATTTAAGTATTCTTTTAAATTGTAAAACAACAGCTTCCTAATTAGCATGAAATCTTGCAGTTGCAGAAACAAGCTCATTCATTATGGAAGCCACTAGAATTTGGAGCTGCCGCGCTGTCTCTAGTTTTAATGCTAATTTTAAGTTAAACAGGTTTATGCTTGTTTTTAACCTCCGATAAAAAGAAGGGTGTTATAAGTTTGACGCTCATGTCTGTCTGTCTGTACGTCTGTCTATCTGTTTGTCTATCGGTCTGTCTGTCTGTGGCATCATCATTGTGATCCGGAGGTCATGGGTTAGAATCCCACTGTGAAGCATACTTTGTTTCCAGTCTGGTTAGGATATTGCTGGCTTGAATCACCTGATTATCCGAAAAGATGGATGATTCCGAGTTTCGGAAGGCATGTATGTATAAACTGTGGGTCTCGAACGCCATCTAGCGTTTTATCATCAAACTATTCAAAGATTGGTTCTGGTTTACCCTTTGGATTGTGGGGGTCAGACGGCAGTCGCTCTGTGTAATAACCAGTAACCTCGTCATTTCTCCTTGGTAAGGCTGCGGACCCAGGCTCTGAAGCATTAGTGCTGAGGATGCAATCGGGAAAATACGTATCGATGATGAGTACATCTTCACTACTCACCTTTGATACTATCCGTATCAATTTCGCTACGTTTCTAGGAAGCTACGGCGATAATAGACTGGATATATTCCATTTAGTCATGCTACAAATTAGTGTGGGTGCGAACCATCTACGAGTATATAGATCATGAGTTAGCTACGGTGATCGTAGCTACTCTACAACCTGCTACAATCGTAGCTCTACGCTACGACGAGTCTCGCTACAACCAACGCAACAAGGTCATGCCTTGTCATCGAAATAGTACAAATGTACAGAAGTCTTACTCAGCATATCAATTCAAAGAAATATCTACTTAATGTGGTTAACGATATGGATTAATTTAGAACTCACTTGTTCGATTAGGTACCTTGAAGTCCAATGCAAGCTAATTTCATTTTTATTCCTCTGGACAAAAGATTCACGTCACTGAATTTCCCACTCCAGAGTGGTCGCCGCGCGCATACTAATAATGTAGGTACTTATATATTAGTTTTGAAAAATTATTACTCGATAAAAAGGACTACTTCTTTATAATCGAGTCTTCTTCTTATTGTGTATGTTAGTGACTAACACTAGTGTCAGAGTTTTTAAACCGCCTTAAAGTTCTCTGACATGGTTTTAGGTAACGACCAATGTCAAAGACAGTGACTGGGACCGACGGCTTAACGTGCCCTCCGAAGCACGGATCATCTTACTTATCAGACAATTAGGTGATCAGCCTACAATGTCCTAACCAAACTAGGACAACAACACAAAGTCGTTGCCCCCGCCGGGAATTGAACCCGCGACCTTCGACCACTACACCACGGGGGCAGTTACAACACATTTAAAATAATCTTTCAATATATGATATATTATTATTTTAACTGCACATCTAAGAAAACGTCAACAAACAAGTATGAAAGATGAACAGAAGTTGAACAGAGGAACAGATGTTGTAGGATTTAAATTAAGTTCCTGGTTTGTTCTTAAATTCAACTTTAATTTACACAATTGGTATGGCAATTTAAAAAAAAAAAACTAAGTAAAATATTTTTAATATAGGTACTATTCGTGTGATGGTAAATCTATTCTATTATTGTCATACAATTGCAGCATTTCCATTTTACATGGACACAATTATGAGCATGTTGGTGAACATCCCTTTGTATAATTTTACTCATCAGTGATAATGTGGGAGTCATGACGATGTATTGTTTATTCGCGTACCTCATAATAATATTTAGTTAATTTTTTATTTTGTATGTAATTATAATTATTTACGGAAACTGTAACCGGAAACAATACAAAATAAGAATAACCGGTTGAGTACGTGTCGGGCCACGCGCAGTGTAGGGTTCCGTTGTTGCGAATGCCGACTTTGTGTTCACGCCTTACGGTTTTAACGGCTAAAAACGCCTTAAAAAATAACTTTATTGGATTTGGTTTTCAAGATTTTATTTTACCACTTAGCGTAATTGTTGTAAAATAAAAAATAATTATTATACCTGCCATGCCAAATTATAGCTTTCTAGTACTCATAGTCTCTAAATAAAAGCGGAGCGTGGGCAGACAGACAGATAAACAAACAAACCTGGCGAAACTATAGGGTTCCTTGTTTACTACAGACCCCCAAAAGGGATAAGAAGGTTTCAAGAACACCCAGGAACCGTGGCGGAAGCATGCAGGGCGCCAGCAGGCGTTCTAAGGTTACTGCAGGAGCTGGGCTAGTTCGAGAACTGAGGCTGGCGTCAGCTCCCCACGCTAAACGGGACCGGCAAATTTGGGCCTAATAGAGGTGACGACAGGGTCTGAAAAGTATGATTGTAATTAGTCTGTCTTGTAGATTATCCAAAAATAATAGACCAGTATTTTTCAGTTTACCAAAAAAGTAAAAATTCACAAAGATATGGAGCGTTAAAGTTGGGGCTTGCGACATTACAAAGGGTGACGTCACCAAAAATTTCAATGCGCTGTATCTTTGTCATTTTAGGATTCTCAGAGAAAAGAAAAAATATATGTACAATATTTTTTATAATCTAACCGATGGACCAAAAATATTTTTCCATTCGTCATGCCTATTGAAGAAAATTGACCTCGAGGGAAGAAAAGTGTTTGCTTACCATTAATATTTTTACATTGGGACTGAAATTAATTGATATTTCTTGTATCTTAATCATAAACATACAATAGTCATAAATTCTATATTTATATCTTATTAAATCCCAGACGTCAGTTTTACGATTCCATACGTTAGAACTCAATAAATATGCTATAAACGGTGAAGGTTTGAATGAAATTGGCCCAGTTTATTACTCATATAAAACGACGCGAAAATTCTCGGGGGATATACATGGGTGTTGATTTACTGTATATTTACAGACAAAATGGGCAAAAATGCGAATTATGTTAACAGGCGATGCGGCTAGCAACCCATCACTGTATTGTTTGCTTTTCCATCTTCTCGCCCACCATGTCGCTAAAAGTGGCTTTTGGGTCTTGCGGCCCTGGGCTCTGTATAGAACCGCAAGACCCAAAATGCTCTGTCTGCCCCATTAGGGATAAAGACGTGATAGTGTGTGTGTGTTACAGACAAAATGCAAACAAAATCAAAAAAAAATATTGGTATGCCGTGTGGTTTCCGGCAGAGTAGAGTAGGGCCGCTCCAAGTCCATCCGTGGTTTTACAGAAGGCGACAAAAACAAGCTAAACAAAGCTTATATACATCAATGAGACCTCTCCAACCCGTCTGGCCAGCGAGGAGAGTGTAGGCCAAGTCCTTCGGTTGCTCTGGCCAAGTATGGCTCTGGTAGTACAGAGAGGGTTGTGCTCCTGCAGTAGAGACAAAATGACCTGATGATGATGATAAAATTGATATTTATAAATTTACGTGCATCAAAATATTTTTTTGATTTATCCTATAAAGGTATTTCAAAGAAATTATCGTTTGTGCCTGGTAAAAACAAATTTCATAAAAACATTATGCTGGTCTGTGACTGTTGTTTTTCTTTGCCAGCTGCTTTTCTTTCCGCGTAGATCAGAAAAGCATTTAGCTGATTTTCGAGTTTCTTACCTACATTTTGGTAAAAGTTTTTTTTAGCTTATTTTTGTTTGTTTGGATAAAAAGATTTTTGGCGTTCTTATCTATACTTTAGTTATTGATTTTTACCTAATTTTCGTTCGTTTGTAAAATCTTAATTGTACACAAGCCAAAAATACAATTTAGAAGTAGAAAATTGTACAAAAGCGGACTTATCCCAGATAGGGATCTCTTCCAGTCAACCTTGAAATATGAGGACAATTTACAACCCAGAGTATATAACCCAAATAAATAGGTATATAGGGTTCATACATACATACATACATACTATCACGTCTTTATCCCTAATGGGGCAGACAGAGCATTTTGGGTCTTGCGGTTCTATGCAGAGCCCAGGGCCGCAAGACCCAAAAGCCACTTTTAGTGTCATGGTGGGCGAGAAGATGGAAAAGCAATCAATGCAGTGATGGGTTGCTAGCCGCATCGCCTGTTAACATGATTCGCATTTTCGCCCATTCCCTCGATCGGCTTTTACGATCTGCGCGGGAAGAGAAGCAGCTGGTACATTCTAAGTTTTTTCATTTCTCCCAGACCAGCATGGGATTATATAGGGTTCAAGACTTGTGTTATGGGATACTAACTCAACGACAGAATATACAGAAGATATTTTTTTTTAAATTACGTCATCTGAAATGGAAACTTCTTGTCAATAGATTCATAAAGCCCGACATTGTGCATAAAAGAGCGGGCGACGGTAATTTTTTAGGTCAAAAACTGTAGAGTTGAGAAGTGCGCTCTAGCACTAACGAGGAACACAAATGAAAACTCTTGTTGCGAAAGAACTCGTCTGTTTTGAAACTTATTATATGGCACAAAGAAGCTAGTGAAATAATGCAAAACAAAGAGACTTATGCGAGACGAGGTAATTTTTACAAGCTTTTATTTCACTTGCAATGTTGCTTGTATGTTTGCTTTTATTTAGGGGTCCTGTTGTTTGACCAAAAGTCATTTGGCAAAATTACACTTGACCAACAACGTTTGGCAAAGAAATGGTTTCGCCAATTGATCATTTTACTACTAATCATTTTACAAACGAGTCACTTTTCCAAATGATCGACACTTAAATTTACATTTTACAAATAATTATTTTACAAATGAACACTAAGCAACTGAGTTATCAGACAAAACTACTGTTGGTCTAAAAACGTTTGATAAAATGTATTATTTTACAAGTGTTTCGTTTATTAATAAATCAAGACACGAGCGAGCGACTCAAGCTTAGGGCGAAAGTAACACAGAAACAAAAAACACTTTGCCGTGGAGTGTAGGTTAGGTTCGTTAGGTTTCCTGTGACTAAGACCCGAGCGAGCGAAGCGAGCGAGCGACTCAAGCTTAGGGCAAAAGTAACACAGACAAAAAACCACTTTGCCATGGAGTATACGTTAGGTTCGTTAGGTTTCCTGTGACCAAGACACGAGCGAGCAAGCGCAGCGAGCGAGCGACTCAAGCTTAGGGCGAGAGTAATATAGACACAAAAACCACTTCGTCGTGGAGTGTAGGTTAGGTTCGTTAGATTTCCTGCGAACAAGACACGAGCGAGCGAGCGAAGCGAGCGAGCGACTCAAGCTTAGGGCGTAAGTAACACTGACACAAAAATATGTTAGGGCTAGGCATCATTCGGACATATGATTATTATGGAAAAAATATTATGAGATCTTAAATTATGGATATTAAATTTATGAGACAAAATAGAGAACCACTAAATCGTGATGTTTGAAAAATGAAGTACTTTTTATGAAATAACATTTTGTTAAATGACATTTGGACAAATACTTAATTTGAAACACATTATTTAATAATTGACATTTTAATATCTAACACATTTAACAAGTGCAGTGTTTGCCAATGGATCATTTGCTAAGTGAGTTTTTGTAAGATGATACTTTTGTCAAATGTATCGTTTGCCAAATGAACATTTGGTGAAACGTTGTTTATCGAATAATTTAATATGAATGTTTGTATAGGTCTAATTTTGCAACTCAATTATCAACCTGTTACCCTCAATAGATTTAGCTGAAATTTGTATACTTGTGTAAATCGGATGAAAATACAATATTATGAGCCAATGAGCAGTTCTGTTCTGATGATGAAACCGGGAGATGTTCGACGGAACTTAGTTATAAAATAACATAACCACATTGACTAGGACTCGTTTGATTTGTCTTGACGAGCACTTTATAGTAAACGATGCCATGGTCTGATCACGGAGATGGAAGGTGGTCGATGGAACTAAGTATTAAAACGACGCAACTCCTTCAAGTTAGGGCTTAATTTTTCATCTGTCTTATTTAACTACTTCTTAGTACTTCGGCCTCACAATAAAAGCTTGTATATTTTTTTTCGAAAGTCTATTTATATTTCTAACTTATGCTTTCGACTTCATCAATTGTTTAGTTCTGTATGGCACGACGTTCATTTCTTTGTCTGTTTCATGTAGAGGTTTTTCTAGTACTCTCATCTTAAACTTTTTGATACCATCATATCTTATCAGGGGGTGTCTATTAGAATACAAATTTTTTTGACATCGAATTTCATTTCCCAGAAAACTATTCCACGATTTTTAATACATTTTTTTCTTAATAAAACCAATAGTTTATCGTCGCAGTTTCATATTATAATAACAACATTTAAAAAAATATATAATTTAAAATGGTTTTCTTTTATAGAAAAACGGTATATCGAACTAACATTTCATACAAAATATTAAGTTATCGATAAAACTGTTCTTAAAACATGTTTCAATATGTAACGGTACACAAAATAACTCGCTTCGCTCGCTCGGCTCGTGCGTGTGTTGGTCGCAGTTCTAACATAACCTAACCTTTAGGATTGCCCTAACCTAGGAAAATGGATAGAAATTTCTTAGGTTAGGGCAATCCTATAGGAAAATGGATAGAAGTTTCCTAGCACTCGTTTCAAATGTTTCAACTATTTTGCAAACTGAAACTTACGTGGAAAGAAAATTTTGGGTAACAAAACTTTGATGTTATGTTATTTCGATAAAATACATAAAATATGATAAGAAATAACGATAGACTGAGTTTGTAAATAACGAATAATTGAGTAAATGAAATTTCGATGTCAACAGATTTTAGGATTTGTTCAATATTGTTAAAAGATTTGCGAATAGTTTTATGGGGTATGAAAATCGTTGAAGTTAATTGCGAGAAAGTGATGGGTTCCTCTTACCAGCTAGGTGGCCCACCAGATTTCCTTTTGTGTTCTCCATATGTATAATTGCTTGGCGTATTCGAGATTATTTTGCCCAGTTATAGGACACAATAGTGAGAATAAGTTAGTAAGATATTATAAAATGTGAAACGTTGGAAAGTAAAATAGGAAAGTAGAGACTAACTAAGTACCTTTTCTTAGGTATTTTTTGTCATGATCTTTTTTTATGTATGTTCACCGATTATTCAAAAACGCTACTTTTTTGTTTGAAGGGGAATAGGTACTTGTCAGGTGTTTCCAATTTCATCTAAATCAGTTGTGTAGTTTGGGAGAAAAATCGATTTTTAGTTTTGAAAAAAATACTGTTTGTTAACACGAGTATGAGAAAATTGAATTCAAGATTAATACTTGTGAGTTAGGAATTGCTGTCCATTTCATTATTTTCTTGGGGTAACAAGTAAATTTTATTTTAGTGTTGAAATTGTAACATACTTGTCACTTTTCACACGTTCCGGAACAACGGCAAAAACTTCAATAAAAAGTTACCCATGTAGAACAGAACTGTGAATCCCACTTATACTACGTGACTGCATTTCAAAGAGCTCTTAATTTTTGAACCGGATCCAAGTTGCGTTAGTCCATTCTGTTGCCAAAGCACGAAACAGATCTTATGAAACTTTCAACATATTCTCCTGTTAGAGTCGCAAATCATTTAAATTGTTTTTGTAATAAAAAAACATGTATAAGACATGTTTATTTTTTTAATCTTGTATCCTTTGTCCGGGCATAGCAAGTATAATATTTGGAGTCGTTTTGAACTTTTTGTTAAAAATATAAGGTTTTGTTTCTCACTTGTTTATCAAAAAATATAGGAAGCCGATATATTAATAAACAAAAACGACAAAACAAACAAATTTTACTAAGCCATAAAAGTTGTACTATAAAATAAAACTAATACTTACCAAAAATTAAAACATAAATGTATACCTATCATTTGCAATATTTGTTAGCTTATTTGATTTGTATTTAATACGTACTTTGGTCTTGCAATAAAAGCTTGTAAAAAAATAATTCTTTCAACACTACATTTTTATGCAAAAAACATATATTGGCACTTTTCGTTTGCTCTGTTATATATCTATTTCGAGTATCATAGTGAATTTGGATATTTAATTACGAGCTCTCATTGTGGAACGACAAACAAATTAGATTTAGTCAAACAACCTGAATTTTTCATTACACCCGGAATGAATATTTAAACAGCTTTGATTTGGGACGAGGTATCGTTTAAGCTAATGGGTTCTATGTGACTTGTCTTTGACAATGTCATTCGAGGCTTAAAATAATAAAGGAAAGGGTGATCGCAAATGTGTCTGCTTGGTTGATATAAGTAAATCAGGCATTAATTATGCTAAAGCTTTAGAAGATTGGGATCGAAACGATGCGAAGGGTCAGATAGATTCGGATGGATTAGTCGCTGTTCGTGCGTCCATAGTTTTATGTAAACAACAGCGTTGGTTGCGGTTCGGGCGTTCTACAAAATGACAAAAAAAATGTGATCCTAAGATGGTAGCGGTTCGTGCGCTCAACAAAATTACATTATTGCAGTGGTTACGTTTCGGGATCTCTTCAATAAACTTAGCGAGGATAGTCTATCGAAGAGATCCCGAAACGTAACCACTGCAATAATGTAATTTTGTTGAGCGCACGAACCGCTACCATCTTAGGATCACATTTTTTTTGTCATTTTGTAGAACGCCCGAACCGCAACCAACGCTGTTGTTTACATAAAACTATGGACGCACGAACAGCGACTAATCCATTCGGATTATCATTATTTATATCACCCACCTATAATTGTAAACGTTGCAGGAAATAACTAGACTCAGGACTAGGTGGCTTCTAAACGGACATTTTGAAAAACCTTGGAGGAGGCCTCTGTCCAGCTGTAATGGCTGATATGCTGATGATGTAGCTAAACAAGAAAAAAGCCGACGATAAAATACGATAAGTAAAATGACACAAAATAAATATATGATTGTTCAAAATAAAACTCAGAAAATAAAGTATGTTTTGAACTATATTTAATTGAGTAGTTAATCAATTCTTTATAATTGGACTAAATTATAGAGAAGAAAATAGGTCATAGAAATCCAATCCAAACCAAAAACAAAATGAAAACACATTTCATGTTAAAGTCGACTACTACTACTAGTTCTTCCTTTTTAATTAGCACTCTGCAAAAGAAATTTTAATTTAGTTCTGTAAGCCTTGCTTTTTGTCTTTATTACAAATGTCTATGTGGTGTAGTGCAAATTAAATGGAGAGAATATTATAAAAAATTGTATTGATAAAAGTATTTTTAAGTTTCTTTATGGTAAGTCTATTCAACGGATCGTACAGAAGAAAGAGCTCGCTTATCCGAAATAAAATAAAAAATAGAATGTACCTGGCTGCTTCGCTTTCCACAGGGATCGTAAAAGCCGATCCAGGAAATAGGTGGCTAAATGAATGATAGCAACCTATCACTATTTTCATTCTTTTCCCGTCTTTAAGTCATAATCAAATTTGTAAACAGGATTCATTTTACGGCCCCCTAATTGTTGGATAAGAACTTTTTATTAAGGTATCAAGGTAAATTGTACCTGGCATATAAAAAGAGTGTTTGACAAGACGTTTGTATGTGCCATCTAAAATAATAAATGTCTAATCCCGTTCTGGATATTTTAATTCCTCGAATCCACAGCAACCTACGCTCTGCTACAATGGTTATGGGCTAAATGCGTACCGTAATACAGTTACAATAAAAGAGGAATAAGATATCACGTAAGTACGACAAAAGTAAAAGTTGTTTTGATTGCCCATATCTACAGCCGTTTTGAGGAATGTCTACGGTAAGGATCGAAAACCTCGGTAGAGAAAATTATGATTCCTGGCGAATTCAGATACAGGCAATATTAATAAAAAATGACTTATGGGATTACGTGGATGGAAAGATTCCAAGGCCACTAGAAGTCGCCGAGGAAGCGACATGGTTATCGAAAGATGCAAAAGCGAGGGCTGATTTAATATTGGCGATGAACCCAAGCGAATTGAGGCATATTCGAGACTGCAAGACTTCTAGAGAATTATGGCTGAAATTGGAAGCGATATATGCATCAAAAGGACCAGCTAGGAAAGCATCCTTGTTGAAGCAGCTTACCTTGTGTAAAATGAACGAAGGTGATGATATTCATATGCATTTAGCAAATTTTTTCGATGCGAAAAATAAACTACATGATATGGATATCGATATTCATAACGATTTAGCGTCGATTATGTTATTATACAGTTTACCACCGAGTTTTGAGAGTTTTCGTTGTGCGATAGAGTCGAGAGATAATTTTCCGGACCCTGAGATTTTAAAAATTAAAATTATCGAAGAGAGCAATGCAAGGAATAATGCTGGAACTGATAATAAAGTCTTTATAGCAAAAGGAAAGGGTCGAAATAATAAAGGGAAGATAAAAGTCGACGAAAAAGAATTTGAATCGAATCGAAAATTCGTAATGAAATGTTTTAAATGTCATAAAACTGGTCACAAAGCCTCGGAATGCAAATTCAAGAAAGAGAAACAAGATAGTGTAAAGTATGTTTCAAAATGTGATGTAGTTACTAAGAGTGATGACGAGTTTGTAACTTTGAACTGTTTTTCAGATAACTGTTATGCTGCAAACTGCGAGTATGGAAACTGGATCTTAGACAGCGGCTGTACAAGTCATTTGTGCGGTGAAAAATCACGTTTTGAAAATGATTTACAACTTTCTTTTGGAAAATTGAATTTAGCTACAAATCAGAGTGCTCTCGTACAAGGTAAAGGTACGATAAGATTATTTGCATGTAATGATGACTCTAAGCGTGTAGTTGAACTACCAAATACGTTGTTTGTTCCTGATTTGAGAACTAATTTAATTTCGGTTGCTAAGATCACTGACAAGGGTTTCAATGTAACATTTAAAAACGACAGTGCTATAGTAACTGATTCCAATGGGAACATTAAGCTAGTTGCAAATCGACAGGGTAATTTATATTACGTAAAGGAACGACGTGCTCAAGCTTTAGTGATTTCAAATGATAAAGTTGATATTCAAGTATGGCATGAGCGTCTAGGTCATCTTAATGTAAAAGACTTATTAAAACTTATCACTCATTGCGACTTAGAAGTGAAAACTGATATGACAAATGTCAATAAGTTGCGTGATTGCGAAACATGTATTCGTGGTAAGATGAGTGCGATACCTTTTACTAGTTCTAGTGGACCTTGTGATGAGATACTAAAAATTGTTTACTCTGACGTAGTAGGGCCGATGAGAAATACAGCTCTAGGGGGTGCAAAATATTTTGTGACATTTATAGATGATGCTACAAGATGGTGTGAAGTATATTTATTGAGTAAAAAGAGTTCAGTTTTTACGGTTTTTAAAATATACAAACAATACGTAGAAAATATTACTGGTAAAAGAATAAAATATTTTCAAACTGATAATGGCGGTGAATATTGTAGTAAGGAATTTGATAACTTCTTAGAAAAGGAAGGAATACAAAGAAGGCTTTCAATTAGTGGAACTCCACAACAGAATGGAATAGCGGAAAGGATGAATAGAACGATTGTCGAGATGGCAAGGTGTATTTTATTGTCATCAGGACTTCCACCAGGTTTTTGGGCAGATGCAGTGGTTACTGCATGTTATATTAGAAATAGATGTCCAACTAGCGCGTTAAACGGCAGAATACCATATGAAAAATTCTTTGATAGACCTGTACAAATTCATTATTTACAATCTTTTGGAGCGAAAGTTTTTGTTTTAGATAAGGATTTAAATAAAGATAAGTTTGCAGCTCGTAGTAAACAGGGAATTTTTATAGGTTACCCTAGGAACCAAAAAGGTTACAGAGTATGGTTGCCGAAAGATCGAAAATTAATTATAGCTAGGGATGTTAGGTTTTTAGATGTTGAAAAATCTGAGACCGATGGGCCTGGTGATCCTTTTCAGTTGGAAATACCTATTGCATCGGAACCGACGCGGTTTATAGAAATTGAGATAAATTCACAATCCAATACACCGCAAGTTGAACAAATAGTTGAGAATCCTGCTGAAGAACCAGCTCAACCTCCTTCTAGTGAACCGACTCAAACTCCGTCTCCATCCGAGAGCGTAAGGAGAGCTCCAGGCAGGCCGAAAATCCAAAGAGGTCAAATAGGTAGACCGAAGAAAATATATAGGATGGTCTCCGTATCAAGAGAGCGAGAGTCAGAAGAAATAGATTCTGCACCTTTTCATTTGCAAGAGCAAGAAGCTGAAGGGGAAAGATATAACATTGGTGAAAATAGGCAAGCTGAAAACGATGACGACTCACAAACACCACCTGATCGATTCGACGATTGTGAAGATTTTGCAGGTACCGCAGGAGAAGTGACTTTAAAAGAAGCACTCACCAGTAACGAGAAAGATCTGTGGAAAGATGCAATTATGTCAGAAATCCGAAGTCTAGTGAAAAATGAAACTTGGAAAATTGTTAAGAAACCTCCAAATAGAGATGTGGTGGGATGTCGTTATGTACTTACCACAAAGCTTAATGTGGATAAAACTGAAAAGAAGAAAGCAAGATTGGTAGCGAGAGGCTTTAGTCAGCGTTACGGTATTGATTATCGCGAAACTTTTGCTCCGGTCATGAGGCTTGGTACAGTCAGATTACTTGCCGCATTGGCTATGGAGCTAGATATGGAAATTCATCAGATAGATATCAATACGGCTTATCTAAATGGATATCTAGAAGAGGAGGTATACATGAAAATTCCAGAGCTTCTAGAAGAGAGTTTAAACGAACTATTGAAAACTGAAGAGGATAGTTTGATTAAAGAACGAGCTAGACGAATGCTTAGTGATATAGCGTTGGGTGGTAACGTCTGTAAACTACGTAAGTCGTTATATGGTCTAAAACAATCTGGGAGACAGTGGAATATAAGGTTGGACGAGAAATTGAAAAAAATGCAATTGAAACAAACCTTGAATGAACCTTGTCTATACTACAAGGATCTTGAGGATGGAAACAAGTTTTTTGTTTGTGTTTATACGGATGACATTCTGATCGCGTGTAAGGAAAAAGTTTGCATTGAAAACTTTAAATCGGAATTGGCCAAAGAGTTTGAATTAAAGGATTATGGAGTTGCAAAATTTATTCTAGGCATAGATATTGTCAGAAGTGACAACAGCTTGAAATTGTCACAAACGCAATATATTGATAAAATTGTTGCAAAATTTGGACAAAAACATTGCAAAGAAATTCATACTACGCCAATGGAGGTTGGTTTAAAATTACAACCCACGCAACAGAATATTGATATGAATCTTCCGTATAGGGAATTAATAGGATGTCTTATTTATTTATCCATAGGTACTAGACCTGATATAGCTAATGCAGTAGCCAAAATGGGACAGTACGTGGATAATGTCGATAGAAGCTGTTGGAAAGCAGCTATACGGATTTTAAGATATCTAAAAAGAACTAGAGAATACGGTCTTGTTTATAAAAAGACAGGTAAGTCTGTAATAGGGTATTCAGATAGCGATTTTGGAAACTGTCATATAGATCGAAAGAGTTTTTCGGGAAATAATTTTATACTGGCAGGAGCAGCGATTTCTTGGAAATCACAAAAGCAAAAGTGCGTCGCTACCTCAACGTGCGAGGCTGAGTACGTGAGCTTAGCTTTAAGCATGAAAGAAGCTCTGTACCTTCACAGCTTATTAGGTGAGATAGGTTTACACAACTTTAGCAGAGTGACATTACATGCGGACAATCAAGGAGCAATTGCACTTGCGAAAGATCCTGTTTTTCATGCACGTAGTAAGCACATTGACATTAAGCATCATTTCTTGAGGGATACGTTAAAAAGTAATAAAAATATAGCTTTGAAATTTATATCTACTGATTTGATGCTTGCAGATATTTTAACTAAACCGTTGCCAAAACAGAAATTTTATTTGTGCATTCGTGGTTTAGGTATTACTTAGTTATTTACTTATTTTTTGTGCTTATTTTAGTCACGTTTATGTTGTGTATCTTATTACTTTTAGAGCATGTGTTAGAACTTCTGGGGTACAATTTAAGGGGGTGTGTTGGATAAGAACTTTTTATTAAGGTATCAAGGTAAATTGTACCTGGCATATAAAAAGAGTGTTTGACAAGACGTTTGTATGTGCCATCTAAAATAATAAATGTCTAATCCCGTTCTGGATATTTTAATTCCTCGAATCCACAGCAACCTACGCTCTGCTACACTAATAACCACACGCCGCCCTTATTCCGTATGATATATTCGATTTTGCCGCCCATCTGAATTGGCCACCCTGGGCATTGGCCCCAGCACACCTACCCAGATTCGGGGCCGTGAAAATGTACCTGTAAGATAAACAAGGTTGGTATATGAAGATTACAAACCATTATCTTTAAATAAATAAATAAATAATAAATAAATAAATATATAGGTACAAATTACACTGATTGAGCTAGCCCCAAAGTAAGTTCGAGACTTATGTTATGGGATACTAACTCAACGATACTATATTTTATAACAAATACATATATAGATAAACATCCAAGACCCAGGAAAATTTAAAAAAGGCAATTTTCTAACTTGACCGGGGATCGAACCCGGGACCTCTGGGTGGCGAAAAAAAGCATGAGGAGCTCAAGATTATGTGCTAGTAGCAGAAGACTAAGTACCATCAATGTTTTTCTCGCAGCCAGTATTTATTTTCCTTTGTATTAAACGCAACAAATCGTGCACACTGACTCAGCAGTCACAGAGCTTCTTTCATCACAATAAAATTCAATTTCGTCGGACGTAAAGGAAAGAGCAAAAATACGGGGAAATTTAATTTACTCGAGCCATTTTTAAACTGTGGCATCTGCGAAGTCACCCTTAGCCAGGTAGTGATCACATAGCGAACCACCTCAGAAATATTTTTTTTCTGACGAGCAGATGCTAGCTAGAAACCGCAAAATGTCATCCGTCTATTGTCTATGATACAGTTGATTTCTAAACGAAAAAAAAAATACGCCTCTAGTAAAAAAAACTTGACATTTCGCTTGTCAAAGTCAAAATATTGGTCGAACAGCGAATTTTTGTGCAAATTGAAAGTGTTTTTAGTATTATGGCGGAAAAAATCCCGGTAAGTGATATTATTTGTGTTTTTATAATAGCAGATAGGTTGAATTATATGTAATATGTTTCGGTTTTACATGATATTTGTTTTTCTTTGAAATATTTACGCCGAAAGTTTGTGGTCAACATGTGACCTCTGCCTATCTGGAAAAACTTATTGTGGTTATTATGTAACCACTGTACTACAAGCGTTTATCCATATAAATAAAGGCAAAACCATATTTACACATCAAATAGTTTGTATGGTAGATAGATAGGTTCTTGGATCGAAGAATAACCGATACCCTGGTGTCAGAGTCTTTTAACCACTACATCACAGAGACATTAATATTTATTAATATTTTTATACAAAGAAACACACAAATCTTTCCTCTTTTTAATATTAGGCTTATATGTAGATTCACCTTTATTATTTCAATACTTACATGTTGTGACCTAACTGGGCAGTGGTCAGATCTAATCCACATCATGTATATTTAAATGGGCAGTGGTCATATCCAGACCAGAGGGTTTTTTTATAGGAAATTGTAGGAATAAAAAAAAAATTAAGAAATTAGTTTTTTTATTATCATCCAATCTACCATTATCTGTATATAAAGATAAAATAATCGGCAGGCCTGGCTAAGGGTTATACAAGATCATTGGAGCTGGCGTAGTGTAGTTTAAACTTTTTTTTTTGCAGATTTAAAAAAAAAGGTTATGTATTAGTATGCTGGCTGGATAAACTGATGTACAGCGCTAGATTTCAAGAAACTATGACGTCATAATGGTCTTGGATTATTATATATTTATGTATTTGTCATAAAATGTAGTAACGTTGAGTTAGTATCCCATAACACAAATCTAGAACTTACTTTGGGGTTAGCTCAATCAGAGTAATTTCTCCCTACAAAAAAAAAACTCGTAACAGTACCAAATGATCCAGGAAAATACCCAATGGACACTAATAGTAGAAATTGTAACTGTGTGTGAACCTTGACACGTTGCAGATGGTTACATTATTAAATCTTTTTCAGCCAGCCATTTCTCTTGGACCACTGCCAACTTGCCAAGAAGGGCTTGTCAGGGAACTTGTTGCGGCGTGCATTAGCAAATCACACTTAATCACCTTTATTAGGTACCTACTAGACGAAACCCGCGACTTCGTTTGAGGGTTTTATGTCTCCGAAAAATGCTCATCAGGCTGAACAACTTGCTAAGGCGTCATTTTTATATTTCTTATAGTTTGGCTGGACCATTATGGTTCTGCATCAGATGTTCCATTTTACAAAATTAATTATACCCTATATGTTGCCCAGGCTTAACAGCTATATAACAAAAAGAGTTTAATTAGAATCTGTCCACTATTTCCGGAGATCATCCTGTACAAACAGACAGTAATTTTTGAAGTGAAAACTTCTTTAGCGGCGTTGTGCACTTTTTTTGGAATGGGTAAAAAATTTTAAACTCGCGTCAGGACACGTGACCTGATCGAAAATTCGTAAGACGGCGCAGGGCGCTTGCGCGAATGTTCGTGTGTGTTTATGTTACAGCGTGCTAATAAAATGTCATGTTTGTGTACGATAGCCCAATAAAAAAATATTGTATTCTACCACATAAATGAGAGTACTTTTATACTGATAATTAAAGCAATTCGTGCAAAATTATTCCCTAACCATTCCAAAATATAAAAAATGCACAACGTTAATATTCAAGTTTACACTTCTGCCGGCACTCCCAGAGTGCAACCCGTCGTTTTTGAAGTGAAAACTTCTTTAGCGGCGTTGTGCACTTTTTTGGAATGGCTAAAAAATGTTAAACTCGCGTCAGGACACGTGACCTGATCGAAAATTCGTAAGACGGCGCAGGGCGCTTGCGCGAATGTTCGTGTGTGTTTATGTTACAGCGTGCTACGCGCTTCCATGGATGGTGACAGCTGATGGCTCGACCGTCTGTGTAGTGGCCATACTGCTGTGTATTTAAAAATGATTTTGGTCATGCTTGTGACATTTGTGACAGACTGTGGTTCAGAAAAGATTTGAAATATTTTATACTGATAATTAAAGCAATTCGTGCAAAATTATTCCCTAACCATTCCAAAATATCAAAAATGCACAACGTTAATATTCAAGTTTTCACTTCTGCCGGCACTCCCAGAGTGCAACCCGTCGTTTTTTTTTTTTAATTCTTACTGTATTCCTGTCTTCATAGTGCCAATTTTTTTGATATATATTCTATGTACAACTCATTTAAAGCGACAAAAATAAAAGAGTTTGGAGTTATAGCAACAGACAAAAAAAAATGCTGGTACCATTACGAGTACCTCCGTATCCTACGACTTTAATATAGAGCGACACAAGAATATCCCCTCATAAATCTGACCCATCTACAAGCATTTGTTTCTGTGTCAAGGAGTATGGAAATGACACCAACCTTCGTAAATGGATAACAGACGTCTCGTAGAATATTCATACGAATGCAATCTTATAACCCGCTGGCTAGCATGTTTTGCACATTCCATATTAAATGTTTTCTACATTTCATATGAAAAAATCGAAATTTTCTTCTAATTGTAATTAGTGTGAAATGAAACACGCCTTAGCATCGAAACTATCGATACTATCGATAGTCCTATCAATATTGTTACTATTTTCCGATGTCACGATAGTAACGATAGACTATCGATATTTTATACTATTGCTTGCAACACCACTTCGCTAGCTCAATCTGTGCGATTTGTGCCTAAATATTTATTCATACGTAGACATACAAAAATAACATCATCGTATTTTATTTCAAAAACTTGTGTCTATCAAAGTGACTATTGTCACAAAAGGCCACAGTGTTTAACGAACCGAAATAAAAAGATCACGTTACTGATATTCGATATCAAGAGGAGGGTTTGAAGGGAACGGTCGTCATTTTGCGAGTGTGAGCAAATATAACCAATATTTGAGAATACCCAAAAGAAATAAAAGGGTGATATTTTTTTATCCCTCACAAGAAAGAGGTGTGTTATGAGTTTGACGCTAATCTTTGTCTGTCTGTCTTTCTCTATCCTAATCGGGGCTCTCGAACTGATGGACCGATTTCAATACAATTTTTTTATGTGAAAGCTGGTTTTCTTGCAACTGTTTTCAGATGCGATTGGTGGTAATTGGCTCAGCGCAGCGGTTTAAAAACTATGAAGGATTAACGCTTCGAAGTCGGGGATTCATTAAATGCCTGGCCAATAAATTTGCAATGGCATGTATTTAAAAAATCTTGGTCTTTATAAAACAATAACGTTTGTAACTTTTTTATATATAAATATGCAACAAAGAGTTGATGTAATGAATTTTATTAATGAATGAAAAACTCTTTAGTGCACCTGTCCAGTGCCAGCATTAAAAAAGTTGTACAATTGAAAATATTTACAAAGGTACAATGGCCGACCTTATTGCTTAGTAGCGGCCAGCCCTAGCTTTGCGCGGGTAGTCATACAAACTTTCATCCCTTATTTTATTCCCTAAGGGGTAGAATTTCCAATAAATTAAGGAACGTTTATGTTTAATTTCATGCTCCTAGATCCAGTGGTTTCAGCTTTGGTTTGATCGATCAGTCAGTCAGACAGTCACTTTCTTATTTTATATAGATAGATAGTGATCTCTTCCTGCCAACCGGTCGGTGAATGGATTAAATATAGATATAGCCGCTCTAGATCGGTCTGTTTGGAAATCTTTGGGAGAGGCCTATGTCCAGCAGTGGACATAATGCTTCTGAAATGATGATGATGATGATTTTGGATATACTTTTTTGATGATATTTTTGCGATACTGTCTTTTCCCTAGTTTTAGTAGAATTGATAAAAATATTATATAAGAACTCTGTACGTGTAAGAATAAATAATAAATATCTAATAGAAAATTATACTTCAAAAGCTTTTAAGGACATTGCTAGAAAAAATAAACAATTAACTTGCAGCTACTAATTTAACTAAGGAAATACTTTGTTTAAATAAGTCTTTAAAAACGACCCTCGATCAGTTTAATTACTTTTTTCTCGGAAACTCGAGGAGCGAACTACTTAGTATCGACTTAAACATCCTTAGCATTTTGATGACGTAGTCCCACTTTGTCTTACTTACATAGGTCCTTTATCTAAATATACATAGTTAAGAGTACATTTAACAATCTTTTTTTATTGGTTTTTAAACTTCGCGCTTCGAACACATTTATTATATAAACGGGGCTTAGCACGGACCATTATTCCGTTTCATCCAACGCTTCGAATAGGAGTTACTTTTTTCAACGATAAACAATATTGCAAATAGTTATTTTTAATTTCAATTGATCACGCCTATAAATGTAATTTTTGTTTATTTTTAATTTTATATCATTTTACTGAGACAGTAGGTACCTACACATTGTATTTAATAATAATATACACTTACTTGTATGCAACATCGTTTAACGTCTCATCTGTTCACAGACCGGAATCCAGTCGACAAGCATATTTTTACCATTGTGTCTGGTGCTTTGCATTAACAACAGGATAATTTATGTGTATTGGATATTCATCCTAAATAAAAAAAAGTATCATTATTATTGCAAGGACATTAGTTTTGTTATATAACTAATTTTACCCGGGACTTTGACTGCGGAAATCTAAAGTACTAAACTTATAAAGTTTACCTTTGTACGGTAAAATAGGATTCCCCATACAAAGTTCCACTTATTTTTTTATTACTTTTATAGATGATTTTTAAATCCTTTGTCCTTCCCCGAGTCTCAAACTATATTCATACCAAATTTCATCTAAATCTGTGGTTAAAACGTGAAGTAGTAACAGACAAATGGACAGACTTTTAAATTTACTCGTATGACATTATTTGGTGCCTTCAGTATACTAAAGTCAAATAACTTTATTCAAAACAAGCCGAAGCCCGCGACTTCATTCGTGTGGACTTTGTCTCTGGAAAATGCTAATCAGACTGAACAACTTTTGCTTAGGCGACATTTTTATATTTCTTACCATACGGATAAAACATTACGGATAAAACAAACCACGGGCTATACTAGATCACTATAGTACCTATAATGACTAGTGGCTTAGTGAGCTGTAGACCTCGCGTGTCCTCCCCACCAGTTGAAGTTTATCGGACAAAAAGTTGTTCAGACAAAAAAGTTGCGTCTTAATATACCCTTATTACTACGAAACCCATTCATGACATTTTTGAAAAAAAATTGAAATGGCTGAAATATGTTTTTTTTTTTTGTTAAGAGTTGTTCTCCCTTTTGAAAAATTTCGAAAAACTGAATCGACTATTATTCTATATTATTTTACAACCCTTTTTAGAAAATTTCACCAGAATCGGTTAAGAAATGCGACCTGCTGCCGAGAACAGCCGAACATACTGAGAACTGGACAGCCGGACAAATGCCAAAACAAGCCGAACCACGATCCTCAAAGCTCTTAAGCGTGATGAGCGTCTAAACTTCATCATCATCATCATCAGGTCTTTAATCTCTAAAATTCGAGATCACAGAAATTTATAAATAAATAAATATACAAGAATTGCTCGTTTAAAAGTATAAGAGTACCTGGGCGACCGAGCTTTGCTCGGTTACATCTCAAACATTAATAATTTTTTTTTTAAACTTGTCTAAGAACAAAACAAAATAAAAAATTATATATAAACTTGAACATAAAAAAAAACAAAAGTAAGTCACCGAGTGGGATTCGAACCCGAAGGGTGTTACACCCTTTCTAGCGGTCTGCATCTTAAACCGCTGAGCCAAACGGATAGCGGCAGGTGCGACGAAATTAGCGACCATATTCTGTGTGGAAAGAAAAATGCATGAAAACTCGAAAACACGCGTTTTCCCAAACATAAGACTATTCTAGATCGATTGTTTACCCCCGAAAACCCCCATATACCAATTTTTAGCGAAATCGTTAGAGCCGTTTTTGAGATCACAGAAATTTATATACAAATATACAAGAATTGCTCGTTTAAAGGTATAAGATAAGCTTTGTTTAGCTTGTATTTCCTAAGTCGCCTTTTACGACATCCATGGGAAGACTTGGAGTGATCCTATCTACTCTGCCGGAAACCACACGGCGGATAAACATAAAAATAAGTGTTTTTTTTTTCTTTTCAATCATACTTAAGTCGCCTTATCGAGCTTTTAACGCTTAACAGAGCTGTCCCAAATTCAATAGAACTCATGAATAAAATAAATTTTCAGTTTGGCACTCAAATCGCAAAAACTTTTTCAATTAAACAATCAACAAATATTTTGTACATGCAAATTCTTTTCCAATATTTTCAAGGCAGGAAAAGTTACCATACAATACCATATTACCTATTTTTCGTCTGCTACGCTTTGTTATGCATGTGTTATATTATGTAAGAGGAAATAAATTGTTGGCAAAACTTTTCATACACACGCGCTTTTTCGTTCTAACTTTGATGGCATACATCAAAAGGGAAACCGATTCAGGTTTTCTCGGAACGAGCTATTCATTATATAGGTTATGCAATGCTATCAATTTTTAACCAGCAGTCTTGCTTTTTATTCTCTTTTTAAATTAAAGTTAGCGTCAAAAATGAGAACCAAAATTGTGATGTGTTAATATAAACTTCTATTAACGTGAATTTGTAACCATTCCTTTTATCGGTTTTTAAGATCATAAAATGATTGCATAGGAAAAGAAGTAGCTAGTATTCTTTTCTTCCAGCCCAGCATAGAAGAACATGTCAAAGTTATGTCATGTATTATGTATGTAACCATGTATTTAGTAAAAACTGATTACATACATACATACATACATACATAATATCACGCCTGTTTCCCGCAGGGGTAGGCAGAGACTATGGACCTCCACTTGCTACGATCCTGACAAACCTCTTTTGCTTCATCTAAACTCATCAATCTCTTCATACATGCCCTTCGGTTACGGGTACTTTTTACCTCTCCTTTTTTTAGAACGTCTGCAATTTGGTCGCAAAAAGTTCGCCGAGGCCGACCTTTTCCTACTGTTCCCTTCACATTTGTCATATGAATATTTTTCGTCAATCTCTTTTCATCCATCCTTTCTATATGCCCAAACCATCTTAACATCCCTTTCTCTATTTTTGTCACAACATCCTCTTTTACTCCACACCGCTCCCTTATGGCATCATTCCGTATTCGATCTTTCAAAGTAACACCACATATATTCCTCAGCGCTCGCATTTCAACTGCATTTATTCTACCTTCATGCTTTCTCTGCCATACCCAACTCTCACTACCGTACATTAAAGCAGGTATCAGTACTCCTTTATGAACAGCGAGACGTGCCTTGTCTGATACCTTCCTACTGCTCATAAAGGAATGCAACGCTGCATTCACTTGGTTACCCGCATTCACTCTTTTTTCAACATCACCCTCGTGCTTACCATCTTTTGTAAACATACATCCCAAGTATACAAACTCTTTCACTTGCTCAACTTTCACCCCATTTATTAAAATATTGCATTCTGTTGCACTATCGTTCTTTTCAAAAACCATAACTTTGGTTTTACTGACATTAACTTTTATACCCTTTTTCTCTAATGCATCATTCGTAACAGCTATCATCTATCATCTTCTGTAATTCCTCCTCTGAGTCCGCAAGTATTACTTGGTCATCGGCATAGAGAAGGCATTTGATTAATAACTCATCCATTCTAACACCACATTCATCATCTTTCAAATCTGTCAAACAACTGTCCATAAATAAGTTGAACAGCCAAGCCAGCCAACCTTTTTCGATGTTAAACCAGTCTGTGTATTCGCCGTCAATTCTGACACAAGCACTGGAATTCCTATAAAGAGATTTTAGTGCTCGGATCAGATGGCTGCTCAGCCCATACGCAGACAATGTTGACCACAGTTCATTTCTCACCACTCTGTCATAGGCCTTTTCTAAATCTACGAAAATGCAATAGACTTTTCGACCTTTGGCCAAAAGCTTCTCTAAAATGCATCTTAAAGAAAAGACCTGATCCGTGCATCCCATACCCTTTCTAAATCCCGCTTGTTCATCCCATAACTTCTCTTCGATATTTTTCACCACCCTTTCTATCAAGACCTTTGCATACAATTTGCCGACAACGGTGAGAAGACTAAAACAAAAGAAAAAAACTGATTACATGGTCATGTATTAAAAAGAATCACAGTTTCAATACATAGTCTCAGATTCTTATAAGACACTTACTTTCACTCCTGTCCCGTTGTCTCTTTGTCTGTCTGAAATCAAATCTTGCTAGTTAAAGTTGACCTACTTTCACGGTTTCCGATTGAGCTGAAATTTTGCACGCATACGTATATCGCGTGACAATGCAATATTATGATGGCATGGAGCTTATCTGATGATAAAGTTGGAAGGTGGTCATGGCATCTCTGTGATTGATTTGTCTTGACGAGCACTTAAACCTTTTTAGGTCATTGTTGTACCTATAGATTAAAGCTTGTTTTTTTAAAAAAAATTAAGTTAATCATTAACCCCATGGAATTGTATGTACTACTCTACTTTCGTGATTAACCCTTATTTTTAATTACTTGTTAAACCTTATCTTTAAAACTGTGTTGTAATGGCACTGGACGGGACACATAGCGCGACGAACCGATGGCCGATGGGGCAAAAAGGTTCACGAATGGCGACCACGTACTGGCAAGCGAAGCGAAGGACCTTCCACAAGGTGGTCTGACGACCTAACCCGAATCGCTGGAAGGCGCTGGATGCAAGCCGCTCTAGATCGGTCATTTTGAAAATCCTTGGGAGAGGCCTATTTCCAGCAGTCCGACGTCACGCTGCTGAATTGATGACGATAATGATTTTAAAACTAAAACTATGAATAAGTAATAAACTTACAACTACGTGATGACATATTTCAGGCACTGCATTTTATATGGAGATGAACATACAAACGCATTCATGCAATCTGCAATCTATTTCTACAGAGATTCCCAGCAGCGTCCTCGTTCCAAGCGTGTAATAATATCGTGACAAGTATTGAGTGGGAAATGCTGTGATCTCAGAAACTGTTACTGGAAGTGTTTTCTTACTTCTTTACAGTAACACACACATATGACTCCCAGAAGTTGATGAACGAGCGATCCAAGCGAGTGAAGTACTGTAGTAAGTAGTAAATAACATTGTATGTATTTCTTTGATAGTTTCATGTGTAAACGCCATCTATTGCTGGTCAGAGGAACTAAATAGTAACATTAATCCGTATCATCATTAACGCTACGTATCCGTAGCGCCATCTGTTATTTGACAGGCAAACTACCCCGACTTTAAAGCGATAACCTAATAACTTTTAAACGGCCGAATCAATTTCCATTAAACGTAGATAAGAATCACCGCAAAGGAAACTTCCTTTACATAAAAATTCTGCATTGAAATTGGTCCATCCGTTCGAGCGCTACGAAGCCACAGACAGACAGACAAACACGCAGACAGACCTTAGCGACAAACTTAACAAACGCCTCGTTTTTGTCGAGGGTTAAGAAGGTCTATATCAGATCGCTTCTAGAAACTAGTGTTGCAGTGAAATTGTGTGAACGCCATTGTTGGAATCGGAGCAATGCTAGTCTTAAAGCTACAAAGCTACGAAGCTGGTATCTCTTGTTCTCCAATAATAATAGGATAATAGAAGCTGAATGTATCACTTCTGATATGGAATGTTACGGCCTATTTACACACTGCAAATTTATTTCCTCTTGCGTACAATTATTATTAAAATTAGCAAGAGGAAATAAATTTGCAGGTGACTTGTAGATCTTATCAAAACGTCAACCATACAAATAATGTATTGTATATAACTTTTCCATGCTGGTCTGGGAGAAAAGAAAAAAATTAGAATGTACCAGCTGCTTCTCTTCCCACGCAGATCGTAAAAGCCGATCGTGGGAATGGGCAAAATGTGAATCATGTTAATATGTTAACAGGCAATGCAAACCATGACGCTAAATCAGTACCGTGATAAAAGTTGCTTTTGGGTCTTGCGGCCCTGGGTTCTGCATAGAGCCGCAAGACCCAAAATGCTCTGTCTGCCCCATTAGGGATAAAGACGTGATAGTATGTTTGTATGAAACAGGCAAGAAACTAGCACTGTGTAGGCAAATGGATCTTAAGATTTATAAGACAGACCAGTATCATAAAATTCGTAAAAATAATGCTATAATGGTATTTAGACCACAAATTGTTTTCTCGAAACAAAGATCGTAATATAAATTTAGTTTGCGAATAACTTAATAATTTTACTTATAAACTTTATTCTTAGATAAAATCAACGATATATTTTATACAATGCAAAGAACTGTTTACTTAGTAAAAGGTTTGATAACTTTTCAATCGTGAAAAGGAAAAATATTCAACACTGCCTTTTTTGTACCCGAGGATTTTACCTATTTCCTTGGGTCACTGGATATTGAAAGGATACAAAAATCAATGTAGCTATGAAACACTTTAGCTCTATTCAATATAAGTTTTACGTGTTTGCTTCTAAGTGCGATGCGAATTATTTTAAAGATGTAGTTTTTCTAAGAAGTCTAAATGTTCCTAATATTATTATTTAATGAACGAAGAGTCCTCAGAGTGAACATGGATAGTTCGGTATACATGTGTATGGATTTTTGTTTAAAAAATAATTTGAGTATGTTTGTCGGCGAGTAGATGTAACTTCATAAGAACCAATTAGGATTTTAGTTCGGTGCGCCTTCTACTAACATCATATTACATTAATGTCTGCGGTTTTGGATGTAATTTAAACTTATGATACGATCTAGTATCTTGTGTGGTCCGTTGAGTAGTAACGTAAGTACCTATTTGTCAATTTATTTATTTATAGTTAGTAGTTACAAACTCTAATATAAAAACAAATATAATTTTTGATTTCAGGAAAGTTTATGTAGTCTACTCAACATAACAGCACGCATAGATTTAAGAACGCAGTAAAAAAATCTATATCTATGACAGCACGTGTATCGTTATTTCAAAATATACTCCTAGCCATAGACCTAGAACTTTTTTCTTTAGATCTATCATACTGCCAATATAAGAAAAACGTTTAATTAAGGTAATCACTAGTAAGACATCAATAATAAAATAAAGTTTACCATAAATACCTATTATCTAAAAAACATAAATTATGTCAAACATTTTCATATTACTTATTTGTTTATTTTTGTATTTTATTTAGGTAATATACTCGTAGAAAAATTATTATTGCATGCAACGTTGTATAAGTACGTCAAAAATATGATTTTAGAGTTTCACGGTCACAATTACTGTTATTAGTATTACGGGACTTACCGCGATTATAATCGCGGTAAGTCCCGTAATACTAATAATACGTCAAAAATGCTCGATGGCGTCTTCTACGTGCGCCACTCGCATTTTTTGACCTTCTTTATACAATTGTTGCATAAAATACTATATTTGGATCTTGCAAACCCGGATTCTGTATGCTTACAGTCGACAATGTGACAATGTATACCTTTATCCAATAGCTACATAGTAGTAGGTAGCGACTGCAATAGGGAATATGCATAAAAATGTGTTATCTAAGCAGTTTATCCATGAATGTTCAAAAATTAAGTATTATCAGTGAAAGCAGAATAAAAATTGATTGAAAATCGAATGAGATATAACGATTTTACGATAATATGTCTATCTCATTCGCAAAAACGCTATTTTCTAGTACTAACGTAACGCATAGAGGCGAATGTATAGACGACATGGACTTTGACGTCATCAGTCCATATCGGACTTCTCTTTCTGATTGAAACTTTAAAGTATCACAAGTTCGTCGCTGTTTAAGATATTTTATAAATTCTTTCATATTTATATAAAGTAGTTAATAAGAATTTAATTATGTAAATAAAAAAATACGTGCATATTCTCTATTATCTGTTATCCCACCATTAAAAAAATGCTATTAGTTCTTACCACGTAACAAAATGTATTGTTACTCGTACTGTGAAACAATTAAGCGTACGTATGTACGATACGACCCAATTTAATTTTCTAGGAAATCGTAAAGTATTGCGCTGATAGTTTCTAATTAAGGTTCGTTCAAAGAACTCAATTATTTTGATTCTTGCTTCGCATAATCAATGATGGACTTGTACTAGATATTTAACAAGTTACAACCGAGATGTTCTCTCTTTCTACTTTTAGATTTTAAAGTAGAAATATAGGGACAAATTTTTAATATACAGGGACATTAGAGCTAGCCCCAAAGTAAGTTCGAGTCTTGTGTAATGGGACCTAACTCAACGATACTATATTTTATAACAAATACAAATACATACATAGATAAACACCCACACATGTCTAGTCATATTCTAGTATTATCTTTATGCCGAGCAACTATAAAAACCAATAGCCACTTTAAATTGACGAACAGTACTCAAATTATTGACTACGTAAATAAATAGATTGGGTCTCAAAACCCTTGGATCGACATAATCGAATAAGGTACCTGGGCGCTCTGTGTCCTGTCTTGTGAAAACAGAAATACAGTGTGACAGAAAGTATTTTGTAAAATATATTGAAACTATTTTAAGGGTAAATTCAGTCCGTGATAGTGAACTACTTTCCCCAAGAAACATATGTCGAAATATAAAAAGTAATTTTCTGCTTTCCATAGGAACTCGGACCAGCTGATCTTTCAACATTTATGGGAGCTTAAAAATTATTTTTCATATTTTAAAATAGTTCCAGCATGGGACCATCGGTGCATAAAATATATAATATAACATTGCCATACAACGTGGCAATGCTGCCAGACTTCTGAGCACATTACCACGGGGCAGCAATTTGCCAGGGGTTTCTTTTATATATAAGTAATTTTATTTATTTTTTATTAATTAGTTCCAGCATATTTTGTTAGACCTTATAAAATAAGAAAAATGTTAAACTTTGCAATCTAAAGTCTAGACGATATAAAAATCACGTACTCAAAATTCTAACGAGTAACCGTTTAGAATAGGAAACCACAGAGCATAAACTCTAAGGACTTAATTGCATAGAATAAACCGGATAGCTCGTAAATTTTTAATGAGCAATCCGACGGTTAGGTCCGTATTCTCGGACCTGTGGTTGTCTGGAGGTTTTAGTGGTTAGTTAAGACATGTTTGTCTGTGTATGTGCCATAAAATTAAAGTTTAAACTAATTGTAGTTTAAACTACAAATTTCTTTAATATTTCAACGGTTGTTCATAAAATGTTGGAGTCCAAGATCCACTTTGGGTCGCTAAATCAACACAGAAAGTATTCATAAAATGAATAATAAAACTCAGGCCTGATAAAATTTAATTATTAGTTTATTAATTACGATACTAATTATTCTTATATTCTAGACTTCATGTAAGACATAGTGAAAAGGAACAAGAATAAAAAGAAAGAAGTTGAAATTAGGGCGCCACTGGACCCTAACCTTCACACCTAGGCATCGAGTAGGTTTTCACAGAAGATATAGATATTCATAGAAGCAAAAAGTTCGTATCATACGTCAAAACAAAAGGAAAGTAGGCCAGCATTGTAAATGAATCGTTTTTTCCACCCTCATTGTGCACGCCGTGACAGTCTACCCTCGTTTGCTTTGATTCTTGTCACAGTCTGTTGTTAAATTAGGTTACTACTTGACTGTCTACATAGTTAACACGTTGACTGTTCATTGATTTTGAAACAATGTCGTATAGTAAATAAATTCCTCTTTACATAATACGTCATTCAAATTTGTGTATGATCGTTAAAAAAGTGATTTTCTAACGAGTCCACGTAGTTACGCCCATCCAAAACTGACGCGTGACCCCGATGAACTCCGGCTGGCCAGCCGGCGGGGCCTAGCAGTGGTACTACTAATTGATCTTGATCTTACGATTTTAATTTCGGGTTTTAATCATGATTTTTTGTTTCTGAATTTTTATTTTGACCGAACAAATAAGGTCCTACTAACGATCCTTATGAAGTGGCCTTCGGCTTCAAATCCAATGAAAAATCACCATATGTACTATACATCACGTCATTATCCATAATGGGACAGAGAAAGCATTTTGGAGAAAGGTTTTGCAGCTCTAAGCAGACAGACCTAAAGGCCACTTTTTGCGTTATAGTGGGCGAGAAAGAAGTTTCTACATTTACAGTTACAGAGATCGTCGTCCGAGCCGACAAGAGGCGCACATCTACTTTGAGTTAACGCGTGTTATAAATTATAAATCTGTAGAAATACTTCGTGTTTTGATATTAAACAGTGTAAATTTTAAAGTATTATTATTATCCAATATTATTGTGAAAACAGACATTTAAACGTGTTGAAATAGTGAAAATATCAACGAAAATACGAACAAAAACCGTTGGTATACGCCTTGTTCCTGACCTACGACAACCCGCACATCGCCCACTGGCGTGAGTCATCTCTGTTCGTCACTCCTTTGCACCGAGTTCTGCGAACGCTACGACAACCTTGCGATAAGTACCTTCAATATATTAAGATCTACCGTGTACGACATTGTTAAACTACACCATGTCTCCACTGTGTGCGGGATGCAAACAAAGACTCCCAAGGAGAGAATACCTTACTTGCGCCCATTGCAAAAACTTATATGACCTGGAATGTGCAAATGTGTCTGTCCAGCGGTTTAATAACACAATGACAATGGAGCATAAGCAATCATGGAAGTGCCCGGCTTGCCACTGCAAAACACCTAAAACAGGCAATCCCGATAATACATTGGCATGCTCGTCAAAAAACCCAAATTCAGTACAACAAATCTCGCAATATGAGAACCCCACAAATATAACACAAAGAAGGAAAACCCCTTCTTTAATAACTAACGACACGATTTTGTCAGAAGATGCAAGTATACTGGGAGACACCGCTTCCCCACAAAACCTAGACAACACACTCGAAACACATACATGTACAGAAGTAACACTGAAAAATCTAAGTGAGATTATTGTTCAAAAACTTAAGGAAAATAATACAAATCTAATATCCCAGATACAGAATACAATACATACTGAAATTCACAAAGCAATCAATGAATTAAGAAATGAATTTCAAAAAGACAAAGAACATTCAATGAAAGAAAATGAAAAAAGAAAAAACGAAATAGAACAACTAAAACTAAAGATTGTAAATTTGACTGAAGAAAGTGAATACTTAAAAAGAGAAATAAACACGTTACATTCTAAAATCGTACCTACTGAGGAATACTATCCTGAAAATAACTGCAAGAAAATAGTTCTATATGGATTTGATGAATACTACAAAAAACCAGAGTATAGCATATATGATCGGATACACAGACTGTTTCGCGACTTACTACATGTAGACTTAACCGGCTACATAGAAGAGACGTATAGAATCGGTGGATACAAGGGTAATGGAAACCGTCCACTTGTAATAGAATTAATAAGTAAACGAATGGCTAAGTATCTAAAAGAAAACCACTACTGCTTCCAAGGAACCGGACTATTTATTTCAGACTTCTTAGATAACAATAAAAGGAAAGAAAGAAAACAAATGCGAGAAGAAATGCTGTTAGCCCGACAACGAGGATCATACGCGGTTATACGAAATAACGAACTGTTTATAGATGGCGAAAAAATAAATCTAAAACAAAAAAACAACACAACCCTTAACACACAGGAAAATAGTTTTGATACTCAGAAAGGAAAAACAACTAGGAAAAACCAACTCTGCAATAAAGTATCAGAAAACAGCGACAGCAATGACTCCTTTCGAAACCTCAACCGTTCCTTTCGGAAAAACCAGTCTACCTCTTAAAATCTTATACCAGAATATGCAGAGCGTATGCAATAAACTAGAACAACTAGAAGCGTTCATAGACCATAATTCGACGTATCAAGCTATATGCATTTCGGAGTCATGGATTACTCAAAATAAACAAGATCTGATACACTTTGACGGATATAAAATAGCATCGTCTTTTATTAGGAAAAACCAAGCAGGAGGAGGAGTATGTATACTGCTACAAGACCACATTGAATGTATAGAAAAGCGTGATATTACAAACCTGTCCCTTCAATATTTAGTGGAAGTATGTGCAGTGGAACTCTTAAAACAAAATGTAATTATAATCTTATTGTACTGGAACGGACTAGACGAGGTCGCGTTTTATAATCGATTAAAAATGATACTAAATCACATAAATAATAAATATTCCAAATATAACATTGTCTTTGGAGGTGACTTTAATGTCAATGTACTTAAGCGTAATAAAACATCCCTAAAACTATTAGATCTAATGTCGGAATATAAAGGAGAAAATTCAAATTGGGCCCAAAGTCAAAGTTCCAGCTGTCAGGCGGCCATGAAGTCAATAGTTGGTACTACTAATGGCGATCATTTGTTAGTATGGCATGAAACCTGTGGGGTTATTCCACAACTTTTTATTTCCATTTAAAGATTTATTTCTTTCATACTTTTTTCCCAAGTGCCGGCCAGATTCCGGCGATGCACTAGGTTGTTAACACTAGTGACGGTGAGCAATTATTACTATGGCATTAAAAGTGTAGGGTTATTCCACAACGATTTATGGGCTTTTGAAAAGTGAACTTTTCACACATTTAAAAAAAAAGTGCCGGCCAGAAGGCGGCCACAATTCCAATTGTTAGCATTACTAATGGCGATCATTTGTTAGTATGGCATGAAACCTGTGGGGTTATTCCACAACTTTTTATTTCCATTTAAAGATTTATTTCTTTCATATTTTTTTCCCAAGTGCCGGCCAGATTCCGGCGATGCACTAGGTTGTTAGCATTAGTGACGGTGAGCAATTATTACTATGACATTAAAAGTGTAGGGTTATTCCACAACGATTTATGGGCTTTTGAAAAGTGAACTTTTCACACATTTAAAAAAGAAGTGCCGGCCAGAAGGCGGCCTCAATTTCAATTGTTAGCATTACTAATGGCGATCATTTGTTAGTATGGCATGAAACCTGTGGGGTTATTCCACAACTTTTTATTTCCATTTAAAGATTTATTTCTTTCATATTTTTTTCCCAAGTGCCGGCCAGATTCCGGCGATGCACTAGGTTGTTAGCACTAGTGACGGTGAGCAATTAATACTATGGCATTAAAAGTGTAGGGTTATTCCACAACGATTTATGGGCTTTTGAAAAGTGAACTTTTCACACATTTAAAGAAAAAGTGCCGGCCAAAAGGCGGCCACAATTTTGATTGTTAGCATTACTAATGGCGATCATTTGTTAGTATGGCATGAAACCTGTGGTGTTATTCCACAACTTTTTACTTCCATTTAAAGATTTATTTCTTTCATACTTTTTTCGCAAGTGCCGGCCAGATTCCGGGGATGCACTAGGTTATTAGCACTAGTGACGGTGAGCAATTATTGCAATGGCATTAAAAGTGTAGGGTTATCCCACAACGATTTATGGGCTTTTAAAAAGTAAACTTTTCATACATTTAAAAAAAAAGTGCCGGTCAGAAGGCAACCACAATTCCAATTGTATCGTAGGGCACCCAACTACAAGGTAGTAAGACGACCTATGCAAGGTTCCAGGAAAACGCTGAACTGAATGTAGTATGTAATGTTTTGGAAATCCTTGGGGGAGACTTATGTCCAGCAGTGGACTTCCTGTGGCTGATTTTGTGATGGTGATGAGTGTAGTCCGCTTTTTATCATTATTTTTAAATCTTTGGGGAAGGGCTAAGTAAACGAAGTCTAAACAGCATCTAGTGAAACTATGATGTTCTCTAGGCCTTCGGCTGGTATTTTAATATGAGGCTCATAGCGTGCATACCCCATGTACCACACAACGGTCATTGTATGGGAACAGCAACCTACCGTGCGTTTGCCTATAGGACAGGTGCAGTAATAGTGGGGAATAGCCTGTCTCCCATTTAATATTGGATCGAAGGCAATATAAGTGTAATACGTTTTTGATGAAATATGCCTTGATTGCAGACGGCATCTCAAAATAACTAGGTCCCTTCCGTCCATCTCCTGCACTTCTAATGCCGATAGCCCTTTTGCAAGTTCTATTGTAAATGACCCACTTGGTTGTACATGTTCTCCGAAGTAACTTTTTGCTTGCTTGATTTGATAACTTCCTAATGCAAATACGTCCAAAGCACGTAAAAGTTCAAGAAACTTGTATACCACTTGTAGGTCACCCACTCAAGTGCGGACCATGCCCAAGTCTAAAATGCTCTGTCTACCTCATTAGGGATAAAGATGTAAACAAGTTAAAGTTTGTGTAATCGTGTGTGAGTGTACTTTTTTACACGTTTAATGACTTTCTAACAATTAACGAATTTCTCACCGTCATCCGTGTAAATCAACTGCTACGGCACTTAGGAAAACAGTATGAATGCAACAAATATTGTAATGGAAATAAAAAGTTGTGGAATAACCCCACAGGTTTCATGCCATACTAACAAATGATCGCCATTAGTAATGCTAACAATTGGAATTGTGGCCGCATTCTGGCCGGCACTTTTTTTTTAAATGTATGAAAAATTCACTTTTCAAAAGCCCATAAATCGTTGTGGAATAACCCTACACTTTTTATGCCATAGTAATAATTGCTCACCGTCACTAATGCTAACAACCTAGTGCATCGCCGGAATCTGGCCGGCACTTGGGAAAAAAGTATGAAAGAAATAAATCTTTAAATGGAAATAAAAAGTTGTAGAATAACCCCACAGGTTTCATGCCATACTAACAAATGATCGCCATTAGTAATACTAACAATTGAAATTGTGGCCGCCTTCTGGCCGGCACTTTTTTTTTAAATGTGTGAAAAGTTCACTTTTCAAAAGCCCATAAATCGTTGTCGAATGACCCTACACTTTTAATGCCATAGTAATAATTGCTCGCCGTCACTAGTGCTAACAACCAAGTGCATCGCCGGAGACTGGCCGGCACTTGGAAAAAAAGTATGAAAGAAATAAATCTTTAATTGGAAATAAAAAGTTGTGGAATAACCCCACAGGTTTCATGCCATACTAACAAATGATCGCCATTAGTAATGCTAACAATTGAAATTGTGGCCGCCTTTTGGCCGGCACTTTTTTTTTAAATGTATGAAAAGTTCACTTTTCAAAAGTCCATAAATCGTTGTGGAATAACCCTACACTTTTAATGTCATAGTAATAATTGCTCACCGTCACTAATGCTAACAACCTAGTGCATCGCCGGAATCTGGTCGGCACTTGGGAAAAAAGTATGAAAGAAATAAATCTTTAAATGGAAATAAAAAGTTGTGGAATAACCCCACAGGTTTCATGCCATACTAACAAATGATCGCCATTAGTAATGCTAACAATTGGAATTATGGCCGCCTTCTGGCCGGCACTTTTTTTTTAAATCTGTGAAAAGTTCACTTTTCAAAAGCCCATAAATCGTTGTCGAATGACCCTACACTTTTAATGCCATAGTAATAATTGCTCGCCGTCACTAGTGCTAACAACCAAGTGCATCGCCGGAGACTGGCCGGCACTTGGAAAAAAAGTATGAAAGAAATAAATCTTTAATTGGAAATAAAAAGTTGTGGAATAACCCCACAGGTTTCATGCCATACTAACAAATGATCGCCATTAGTAATGCTAACAATTGAAATTGTGGCCGCCTTTTGGCCGGCACTTTTTTTTTAAATGTATGAAAAGTTCACTTTTCAAAAGTCCATAAATCGTTGTGGAATAACCCTACACTTTTAATGTCATAGTAATAATTGCTCACCGTCACTAGTGCTAACAAGCTAGTGCATCGCCGGAGACTGGCCGGCACTTGGAAAAATAATATGAAAGAAATAAATCTTTAAATCTAAATAAAAAGTTGTGGAATAACCCCACAGGTTTCATGCCATACTAACAAATGATCGCCATCAGTAATGCTAACAATTGAAATTGTGGCCGCCTTTTGGCCGGCACTTTTTTTTTAAATGTATAAAAAGTTCACTTTTCAAAAGCCCATAAATCGTTGTGGAATAACCCTACACTTTTAATGTCTTAGTAATAATTGCTCACCGTCACTAGTGCTAACAACCTAGTGCATCGCCGGAGACTGGCCGGCACTTGGGAAAAAAGTATGAAAGAAATAAATCTTTAATTTGAAATAAAAAGTTGTGGAATAACCCCACAGGTTTCATGCCATACTAACAAATGATCGCCATTAGTAATACTAACAATTGAAATTGTGGCCGCCTTCTGGCCGGCACTTTTTTTTTAAATGTGTGAAAAGTTCACTTTTCAAAAGCCCATAAATCGTTGTCGAATGACCCTACACTTTTAATGCCATAGTAATAATTGCTCACCGTCACTAGTGCTAACAACCTAGTGCATCGCCGGAGACTGGCCGGCACTTGGAAAAAAAGTATGAAAGAAATAAATCTTTAATTGGAAATAAAAAGTTTTGGAATAACCCCACAGGTTTCATGCCATACTAACAAATGATCGCCATTAGTAATGCTAACAATTGAAATTGTGGCCGCCTTTTGGCCGGCACTTTTTTTTTAAATGTATGAAAAGTTCACTTTTCAAAAGTCCATAAATCGTTGTGGAATAACCCTACACTTTTAATGTCATAGTAATAATTGCTCACCGTCACTAATGCTAACAACCTAGTGCATCGCCGGAATCTGGCCGGCACTTGGGAAAAAAGTATGAAAGAAATAAATCTTTAAATGGAAATAAAAAGTTGTGGAATAACCCCACAGGTTTCATGCCATACTAACAAATGATCGCCATCAGTAATGCTAACAATTGAAATTGTGGCCGCCTTTTGGCCGGCACTTTTTTTTTAAATGTATAAAAAGTTCACTTTTCAAAAGCCCATAAATCGTTGTGGAATAACCCTACACTTTTAATGTCTTAGTAATAATTGTTCACCGTCACTAATGCTAACAACCTAGTGCATCGCCGGAATCTGGCCGGCACTTGGGAAAAAAGTATGAAAGAAATAAATCTTTAAATGGAAATAAAAAGTTGTGGAATAACCCCACAGGTTTCATGCCATACTAACAAATGATCGCCATTAGTAATGCTAACAATTGGAATTGTGGCCGCCTTCTGGCCGGCACTTTTTTTTTAAATGTGTGAAAAGTTCACTTTTCAAAAGCCCATAAATCGTTGTGGAATAACCCTACACTTTTAATGCCATAGTAATAATTGCTCACGGTCACTAGTGCTAACAACCTAGTTCATCGCCGGAGACTGGCCGAAACTTGGAAAAAAAATATGAAAGAAATAAATCTTTAATTGGAAATAAAAAGTTGTGGAATAACCCCACAGGTTTCATGCCATACTAACAAATGGTCGCCATTAGTAGTACTAACAGTAGAAATCTTGGCCGCCTCCATAGCCAGAATTTGACATGTGGACCCAAAAATGTATGGCGCCTGAATGGTCTCCATTCAACATATTGATAAACCTACTCGTATAACAGCAAAGAGCTCAAGATGTATAGACCACATATATACAAATTTCAATAATAGTTATATACTTCAGACCAAGGTAGACGAGCTAGGTTTCTGTGATCATGCATCTACAAGTATAAATTTAAAAATCTCACAATTAAATATTAATAATAAAACGACTTGGTATACAACAAAGCGATTATATAATAAGAAAAGTATGTCCAAATTCAGACAAAAATTAGGCACAATTGACTGGAACGAGGTACTAAAACTATACAAAAATATCAACGAAAATTACGAAGCGTTCCACATTATACTTAGCAAATTACTAAATGATAATATACCGAAACAAAAAATCAAATTAAAAACCAACCCAAGAAAATATTGGCTTACAAGAGAAATAAAAAAATCTTGCCAAAATAAGAGGTTACTTAAAATACTGACCTTAAAATCAAGTAGCGAAGTACTAAAACAACACTATAAATTATACGAAAAAGTTTTAAAAAGAACAGTTACATATTCAAAAAAATTCTTCATTATATAAATAGGATAATAATTGCAAATAATAAGACTAAAGCTATGTGGAGCATAATAAAAGAAAGAACTAAGAAAAACAGACCAAAAGAAAAAGTAAATATCAAAATAAAAACAAATAATTCACTATGTTCGGACCCAAAACAAGTGGCAAACTGTTTCAACCATTTTTTTGCATCTATTGGTGAGCCAGACCACGCACCAAATGGAAGTCGCCCCTGCGGTCGTCCAGTGGTCAATCCCTCCGAAAAAAGTATATTCCTCGGTCCAGTAACTACTCACGAGGTATATAAGGCAATAAAAAATTTAAATAACAAAAAAAGTTTCGGAATAGAAGAACTAACATATCCACTAACTATACTGATAAATCAATCTTATAGCGAAGGCGTCTTCCCAAACTTATTAAAACAAACCATAATAAAACCGGTCCACAAAAAGAATGAAAAAACAGACCTTAACAATTATCGTCCAATAGCCCTCTTACCAACAGCATCAAAAATATTTGAAAAAATTATATGTGATCGCGTTTATACATTTTGTGAAAAATATAAATTATTCGATGAGTGCCAAAACGGTTTCCCTAAAAAGCGTTCAACGACTCTGGCCGTGTATAAATATTTCCGGGAAATAATAAAGCTTTTAGACAACAAAAAATATGGAATAGGAATACTACTTGATATGACGAAGGCATACGATAAAGTTCAGCATAACATATTGTTAAATAAATTATATGGAATAGGAATTCGCGGTACTGCACTAAAATGGTTTTCATCCTACCTGAAAGATAGGCAACAGTTCGTAGAAATCGAGCACTACGACCATAGCTCAAAGGAAATATTAATTACTCGTTCTGAAAGTAAAGTGGTAAACGCATCTATACCCCAGGGAAGCGTGGTGGGATGTCTCTTGTTCTTAATCTATACATCTTAAGCCATACTATCTGGAGGTCTCTGATATTATTTATAAAATCTTGATTGATATTTTGGATGATCTCCTGATATTCTTTCTTTAAAAGCCGGTTAGCACCCACGAAGTTGGTACCGTTGTCACTATACATGTGAGCAGGAGTACCACGGCGGGCACAAAACCTACGAAATGCGGCTAAGAAAGTGGGCGTGCTTAAGTCTGAAACTAACTCAAGGTGCGCGGCCTTAGTCGCAAGACACACAAAGACGGCGACATAACCCTTAGTTGTTTTGATACCACGCCCTTTATTAGCCTTTAACTCTACGAATCCTGTGAAATCAACTCCCGTGTGAGTAAAAGGGCGTGAGGGTGTTACTCTGGATGGTGGCAGATCACCCATGTTTGTTGATAATTTTCACGACTGAAGCGTCGACATTTCACACAGTTCCTTAACTGACGTTTGACGGTGCGGATGCCGGTGATGATCTAAAATTGATCTCTGATATAAGATAAAGTTAGACGCGGACCGCCGTGCAGTGTGGTGATATGCGCCTGATCTATGACTAGCGCGGTAAGGCGTCCATGACTGGACAAGATAATCGGGTGTTTAGCTTCGTAACTGACACTAGAATGCCTTAACCGCCCACCTACCCTTAAAATGCCATCCTTATCGATGAAAGGGTTGAGGCCTATGATCTTGCTACTACTACGTAATCGACCATGTAATTTTAAATAATTAATGTCTTCCCCAAACATCTGGGCTTGTTCGGACTTTACGATCAAATTGAATGACCTATTTGATTCCGCTAATGATAATGAATTACCAAGCAATACCTTTTGCTTATCGCGCGAACATATGACGAAACGTGATATCCATGCAATGACCCTGACGACACGAGTCAGTGAACTATGTTGCTGAAGCAAATCGCTGACTAGTGAAGATTCGCATTGTAAGGCAGCGTTCACATGGTACCTTTTTATTTCAATGTTTGGAGTTTCATAATGGTTATGATTTTGAGAGTTGGGATCGAAATTTACAAGCCATGATGGGCCTTCCCACCACAATTTATTATCTGATAGGGCTTTTTTATTAATTCCTCTAGTGGCGCAGTCCGCGGGATTATCTTCGGACCTTACATGTTGCCAACACGAGGCTGGTATGACCTTTACTATCTTTTCTACGCGATTTGAGACAAACTGCTTCCATCTTGATGGATCTCCCTGTAGCCAACCTAGGACGATCATAGAATCAGTCCAGGCGTATAACTTTGCATCAAGATTAGAAATAGATGCTAACACCTTTTCAAGAAGTTGTGAAAGCAGTACCGCACCTAGGAGTTCAAGACGCGCCAAAGTTTGTTTTGTTGCTTTCGGAGCTAATTTGGTTTTTCCAGCGACTAGCGTCGATGTGCATTCGCCCTTGTCGTCGTGCGTCACAAGGTATATTGCACAAGCGTATGCCTTTTCTGAAGCGTCGCAAAATGAATGTAATTGAACTGTTATTTTTATGTTACCTAAATAACGAGGAATTTTGATATTATTTATGGTGTTAAATTCTTTGACTACATGAACCCATTCTATATGTAATTCTGATGATATTTCTTCATCCCATGTCATGTTAGTACTCCATGTTTTCTGAAAAAGTAGTTTCGCTCGGATTGAGAGCGGGGATAACCATCCTAAAGGGTCAAAAATTTTCGAAATATTTGATAAAAGCTGCCGTTTTGTAATAGGCTTATTATTTTGATCACATAACTGATTGTCAAATGTGAAACTATCTGATGATGATAGCCACTTCAAACCGAGTGTCTTTCGGGATTCGAGGCATTTGAACTCTAGGGGTGCATTTAATAATTCTGGTGACAAATCGTCCAGGAGCTGAGGCTCATTGCTAGACCATTTTCTAAGGTTCATACCTGCTGATGCAAAAATTGACACCAATTCCTTTTGCAATTTCTTGCAAAGGTCAAGGGATTGGTGTCAATTTTTCTCGATCCGAATTCGAATCCGGCTCGAAGGACCAAAAGAAATGTAGGGGCTGATCGCCACGTCTACACTTGATGATAGATGGTGAAGTGAGCTGATCGCTCTGGTCGTGGAGAGAGGTTTTGAAATAATACCACCTGAATTGAGTACTTGAATTAGACTGATTTATTGCTATTGAATCTGATTACTCGAAATGTATGAATGACGTTAAACTACTGCGTCGGCATCTGCCTGACCTACCTTTTATAAGTATTGTTCAATAGATTGAACAGTATTAATAAATGTATCTATAAGCTAAATTTTGCTATCAAACAGATACGTATCAATTGATAAATTTTAATTTAATATAAAATAATAATAATAATAATAATTGAATGTCCAAAAATATTGAATATAAT
Organism: Acrobasis consociella; assembly: GCA_963555685.1. Taxonomy (NCBI): domain Eukaryota; kingdom Metazoa; phylum Arthropoda; class Insecta; order Lepidoptera; family Pyralidae; genus Acrobasis; species Acrobasis consociella. Next base: position 7,631,024 of record OY743118.1, read on the forward strand.
GTTAAAATATAATATAATTTTAAAACTATATGAATATGACAATATTATACTAACCTTATTTTTACTAACGTTTGAGTGCGACCTCTTCTTCTCTAACCAAATTGCTGTGCCCGTCCATAAATGATTTTAAACTGTATTGTTAACATCTTATGTACTTTATGGTTTGCAATAAAATATTGAGTATTGAGTATTGAGAGTCACGAAGTGATCAGTCAAACCAAAATGCAATTCTTTAGGGTACCTGACCCAAAGCGTAAAGTGCATTTAGTGCGCGAGTAAGACTCGCATTATTTGAGAAAACTGACTGTCCATAAATAATCTTTCGGCTCAAACAAGTATCGTAGTTTTATACATAAATAATACCTACAAACGAACGTTTCAAAATAAAAGAAGTTTATATAAATGTTTCGAGACCTGATGAAAGCGATGTCCAATCTTGATCTGAAGAATATATAATTAATTAATGAACTAGTTTCAAAGGGCACTTTTTCTTACAGGTTCCCGTTTCGTAACTCATACAGTACTTATCCTCAAAAGAACGGAAGTCTTATTTGATTACTATGTTCGTTAATATGGTACAAGAAAAGTGTGAGCAGATTACCTGGCTCACACGTTTGAGGCTCTTTGGATTTCTGTGGAATGTATAGAGATTTACTCTATACACTTTCTACAGAAAGTTGGACTAACTCGGATTTTGACGCAAAAGTTGGAGTTGTTAAGAGTAATAGATTTAAATCGGGCGGCTGATAATTTTAAGTTCAAATAAAGTGCGTTTAAGCTATACTCTCTATACATGATTATAATACACTTTTTAAATCAATACCTTTGCAATTTTGAAATTTAATTATATAATTTATAAAATAATAACCAATGTATTATAAAATCGACTGTATATATATTTTTTAATTTTTAACATGAATAAAATAATTCATGTATTATATATATTTAAAAATATTCACATTCACATTACATATTGTCACTGTTACTACACATAATGTCAACTTATAATTACAATTAAAATCAATGTATATAATACCATCGATATCAATCTCTTGAATTATTTATAAAATTACCGAAATATACCAAAATATACATAACAATTGTATCAATATACATCTAATAAAAAACTATGTACATAGTATGACGCCTTTATCTTTCGAAGCCGTATTATTAGTCTTAAATTTAAACGAACTTAAATATTTTGTACAGTTTTGGAGTGTTAAAAATGCCACATTTCTTTTTTGGTTTGAATTCAGAACTAAAAATAACTTTTACTGTAATATAGTTAGTATCGTGACATTTACTAAAACGTTTATACTTACAAATAAGATTTATCACTGGCAATAAATCTTGCTGAAATCCCAATTTACATACTAATTAAAATGGAATACTTTTTCAGAACCCTTCTGAACGAAAGGGAGCACAAAAGGAGAGTAACTGAAAGAAAATTCAAGCACCTGAGCCTACACTAACAAAGTATTTATAATATCATATCCAATTTTTCGATAATACGGCTCGAACCAATTCCCTAATAAGTTTAGGAAGGGAATGAAAAGGTCTTTGTGGTTCTTTGACTAATGTGATAGGAAATAAATCATTTTGTTGTATACGACCCTATCGCTATGTCAACTCATTTGAAAATAAAGAAAAATACTTTTCTGATACCTTATCACATCGTTTTTTCAACTAAAAACAAAGTTGTTATCTTAACCATAAAGATACATTTCATCATCATCATCATCATCATTTCAGCCGCACAACGTCCACTGCTGGACATAGGCCTCTCCCAAAGATTTCCAAAATGACCGATCAATAATTAATTAATTTCAAAAATACATTTGAAATTAATTAATTAAAAGGGAGGCGGCGGTACCAAGAAATTATCAAAACTGCGCCAAAGATAATATAATTACTAACGTAACTGCGCTGTCGTCTGTCCATAATAGTTACAAGTAAAAATTTATAGCAAACAATATTTACAGTATTAAATGTTTTGTGTAATTGACCGAGCGAGCGAAGCGAGCGAAAATCGAGTTGGGGGCGAAAACACATTGTATGTGTGTATGTATGTATGTATGTATGTATGTATGTATAACAGCCGAACCGATGGTTTGATTTTGATGAAATTTGGTAGGCATGTAGGAAATATCAATAGAATTTTCAAGTTCGTTGGGCATCAAAATCGGTTCAGTAGTTTTTGAAATATTAATAAAAATGTCCGCGATTGTATACCAAACGAAACCATAGCGCGTTCTAACTTTGGATAGCACCATCTAGGGGTTATTTAGGAAACTGAATTGCGAAAAATAATCGCGACGTCTAAGTTTGCGGCAAACTGGGTAGTTTATTAAATTTAGCAATTTTGTTGAGCGAACTTTGGTACAATCGATATCGCTACTTGTCTGTGCTTCTGTTGTAGTATTAGTAATAATGCCACAAACTAACAAGAGATTAACGGCAACCAAAGCCAGCGAAGTAGTTTTACGTAGAGTCGCAACTAAGGGAATATGCTAGTACTTCTCATGCCAATAAGAGCTTTGTCAGCAAAAAACTTCGCCCGAACGCTCCAAACGCTAGCGTTCAATGCGTGAGCACGCTGTGGAGATTCGAGGGCAAGAATCCTTACCAGAACACGGTTCCCATCCCACGCATGACCCGATCGTGGAAGACTGGCCAAGTGTCATGCTCACGAACGCAATTTCCACTGTCGCTTGCCAGGGCAATAAATGTGCACAAATCGCAAGGACTCACTTTGAATAAAGTAGTCGTAGACGTTGGCGTTTGCCCAAGAGCCAAGCTAATCCGACACTATACCGAAAATGTCCCGGACATCAGCCTGTACTAGATTAGGATGGCCCTTAAACAGCTTAAAAACAAAAAGGCGCCGGGCGAGGATGGAATCATCCAGAGCTTCTGAAAGTGGGCGGAACGCTGCTACTGAAAGTGCTTCAAGAGGCTCTTTAATTCCATTCAGCTCGAGGGCGTAACGCCAGAAACGTGAAACAGGGGCATTGTGGTCCTGTTCTTTTAAAAAAAGGGAGATAACACTCTATTGAAGAACTATAGGCCTATCAAGTGTCTTAGTCATGTATATAAGTTGTTTTCGAGGCTCATCACGAATCATCCCGCAAACAGGTTTGATGCCTTCCAGCCTTCCGAACAAGCCGGTTTACGCAAGGGCTTTAGCACCATGAACCACATTTATACGCTGCGGCAAGTTATAGAGAAGACGAGGGAGTATAACCAGCCGTTATGCTTGGGGACAGTGGACTATGAAAAAGCCTTCGATTCGATCGAAACATGGGCCGTGCTTCAGTCTCCAGCGATGCCGTATTGACTATCGGTATATCGAGGTGTTGAAATGCTTTTACAGTAACGCACTATGTCAGTCCGAGTACAGGAGCAGTGGACAACGGCAATTCCACTGCATAGAGGTGTAAACCAGACGTTATAACTTCGAAACTGTTCACCGTTGCACTGGAAGATCAAGCTTCTGGAATGGAAAGGATTTGGAATTGACATCAATGGCGAGTATCTCACCTTCGATTTACCGATGATATCGTTGTCATGGCTTAATCGATGGTAGACCGCGACATTAAGTATGTATGTACTATGCTCGCAGACCTAAACCGAGTTTCCCAACAGGTGAGCCTTAAAATGACCGATCTAGAGCGGCTTCCATCCAGCGCCTTCCAGCTATTCTAGATCAGTCATTTTGGAAATCTTTGGGAGAGGCCTATGTTCAGCAGTGGATGTTATGCGGCTGAAATGATGATGATGATGATAAGCCTTAAAATGAACATGGACAAAATGAAAGTAATGTCGAATGTCCATGTTGCGCTCCTACCTGTTTGTGTTGGGAGCTCCACCCTCGAAGTGGTAACCTGGGTCAATTGATCCAGGCAGGAAGCTTCAGCTTCGAGGAAGAGGTCTTTCAACAAATACGACTCGGCTGGGCAGTGTTCGGGAAGCTACGCAGTGTCTTCTCGTCAAAAATACCTCAGTTTTTTAAGACTAAAGTTTACAAATAATGTGTGTTACCAGTGATGACTTATGGATCTGAAACGTGGTCCCTTACTATGGATCCCATAAGAGGGCTAAAGGTGCAACGCGCTATGGAAAGGGCTAAGCTTGGTGTTTCTCTACGCAATCGAATCAGAAATGAGGAAATTTGTAGGAGAACTAAAATCACTGACATAGCCCAACGGATTAGCTCGTTGAAATGGCAATGGGCGGACACATAGCGCGACGAACCGATGGCCGATGGGGCAAAAAGGTACTCGAATGGCGACCACGTACTGGCAAGCGAAGCGTAGGACACCCACCCGCAAGGTGGTTTATCGACCTGACCAAGGTCGCTGGAAGCCGCTCTAGATCGGTCATTTTGGAAATCTTTGGGAGAGGCCTATGTCCAGTCCAGCAGTGGACGTTATGCGGCTGAAATGATGATGATGATGATGAGACGTAGGCGTAAAATAGTTGGCGGCTGGATGTACATACGTCGCTCTTTCAAGATTCAAATGTCTTGGGATATTGAATTTAATCCAGGTTTTGATTTAAATTGTTTGAATTTTTTTTATATAAAATGAAACTCTTGCAGCTCAGAATAGAAGAAGAAAGAAGGTTGGAAAATCTGTTTCCTGCAACGGTATCGAATTGGTAGTGAATAATGTATCACAGTTTCACTGGACATTAAAACTGGTTTAGTTTTGGAATAATATCGCGAGGTCTAAGTTCGCGGCGAACCACTAGTAATAGATAAAATGTAAGTGACTATGCTATTGCATTGGGTTAGAAGTAATTAACAAATAAACAAATACCTAATTCATTTTTATATATCATACCGGAAACAACCCGTATAATACGGGTTGTTTCAGAAAAGCGAAATTATATTTTAAACGCATGCTCAATAATTGCCCAATTGCTCAGTCTGTGATTTAGAAAAGTTAATAAAGTTTTTATAATTTGCCTGTAGCAAATAAACTGTTCTTTTCTTTTTCATTAAAACTCGTTCGGCTGAGTGCTGAAGTTATATCTATGGGAGTTTTGTTTCCAATTTAGATTTTTTTCCTCTGCAACCTATTAATATCACGGACTTAGTAGGTATGTCTTTAACCGTTCCTTTACCGCCAATGCCAGACACAATAGTAAGACAATGAACGTGGACATTTATTAATGTCGTGCGGGTCTTTACCAGTTAAAATTAATTTGCCTTTCTAAAACATCCTTCACAGAAGTGGATGGTTATTGCTCAATATAAAACCTGTCACCATCAATAAACAACCTAATCCTCTACACCTTTTGGAAGGCACGTTAACTGTCGCATCCTGCCACTAATGCTGAAATATTCGTTAAAATATTGGCCGTTAGGCTTCTAATTAGACCATTAAGCTTACGGTGAAAAGCTTGTTTGGAAAGAATGTTTAAGGTAATATATTTCTTCCCTCTTGAAAGTTTCAGCTGTTTATAGTGTACAGTAACTCTATAGTTTTATCATTCGGTCTGTCTGTTAAAATTGTGATAATAGAACTTTAAAGGAAGATAATCACGGCTTAGTTATCTTTATTAATTTAAGAGTACACCCGTTAATTCATAAAATAAACCTTTTTGAAAATAAACAAAATAAATAATCCTCAGGAATTCTAACTTGTTAAAATTGCGTAGTTAATATGTAAAATTTTGAAAAATAAAGTCCCCGAATTATAACTTGTAACTCCGGAAATCTACCCTGAGCGTAGCCCGATAGGAACTTGGCTAGGATTTTCCTTTTACATGAACCACAAAGATTGGGTTCTGTTAGAACTATATGTCAACACGACAGTACGGTACGTATAAGATGAGGAAGACATTAAGGATTATGTAGGAATAATATCTGTTTAACTTTCATTAATGTCTGTTACAAAGGTTTTGCAAGTCACAAAGGCTCATATAAGCAATCCACTAACAGTGAACAAATGTAACTAGAACCGTCATTAAAAGGTCCAAGACTACCTCAAAGAAATTCCAAAAACTAGATGCTGCCAAAATTGTCTATCATAATCTTTATCATCATCGTTAGGTATTTTTGTCTGTACTGCAGAAAGACGACCCTCTTTGTACTACTAGAGATATACTTGGCTAAAATGGTCTATAAAATGTACTAAATCACCTAGAACAAAACTCAAAAAAAGAGCTATCAAAATCGTCTTTAGAAGATTCATCATCATCATCATTTCAGCCCCATAACGTCCACTGCTGGACATAGGCCTTTTCCAAAGATTTCCAAAATGACCGATCAAGAGCAGCCTACATCCAGCGCTTTCCAGCAACCATGGTCAGGTCGTCAGACCACCTTGTGGGTGGGTGCCCTACGCTTCGCTTCGCGGTCGCCATTCAAGAACCTTTTTGCCTTTTTAGAAGATTCCAAACCATATAACAGGAAAACCCAGGAAGTAAAATAAAGATTGTCTACATGAATTGAAGATGTACCACCAACATTCAATCAAGACTAGAGGCAAAATGAAACTTGAGTTCCTTGAGGCCAAGATCACTTAAATAATCAAGTAGGTAATTTGTAAATAAAAGTACTTAAATAATATTATTTTTAAATTTACGTTTTATAATAATTTCGTTGCCTGAAATAAAATTAATTAGATTTTACGGAGGCAAAGTATAATAATAAGGAAAAATAAATGGTGTTCTTTAATATTAGTATTAATTATTTACCTGTAATAAAAGTCTAAAGTTCCGTTAAACCGTGAAACGGCAAGAAAAAACAAGGAAAACAAATAAAATTGCTTTCACCTCAATTTCCTAGCACTTTTTCCTACTCTTTTAAATGACTTGTTGACGACCTCCCATTTTAACGTCTCAAATTATACCAATAGACATTGAATTAATAAATACATAGAACAGACGAAAACAGTGAAAAGTAATCATAATATGGATGATATTATTCAAAACGCATTTTTTTTTCATTTTTTGTCTCTTATTCTAAATAAAAAGGAACCAGTAACCGTTCTTATTAATTTACGAATAAGTGGTCAGAAAAGCTGACATTCGTAGCTATTTACGAGCGAGTTACAATAAAACCCCATAAAATACAATCCTATAACTTAGCTTATTCTACTGGTCTTTTCTTTTGATGTTATGTTTATTTAACATAGAATTATACTGTAGACTACATTAAACTTCTCTCACTCGTTGATAAATAAAGCATCAGTGGGGACCATGTGGGGTGGGAACAGTCTGTTCTGTACGATATTTGTCAACGTTAAGTACACCTACACTAATCTAATACCTAGTATAAACCGCAATGCAGTGCAATTTGTTTGAACCTGTGCCGTGTAATCGTCGGCGTGCGAACTACTCCGTGACAGAACTATAATACCTGAAGTTCAGTCGATAAGGTATCTTAAGAATAATTGGCAATTTTTTTGTTAAGGAAAAAAATTCTGCGAAAAATTTCTTTCTTTAATTTAACTTTTATTATCTAAATAGATCTACTATTAACATACTATCGTCTATACGTTTGTCGTGTGGTTTTTGACAGAGTAGAAAAGGACCACTCTAAGTCGTAAAAGGTGACTTAGGAAATACAAGCTAAATAAAGCTTATAAACATCAATGAGACCTCTCCAACTAACCTAACTAACCGTCTGGTTAGCGTGGAGAGTGTAGGCCTAAATCTTCTGGCTGCTCTGGCCAAGTATGGCTCTAATAGAACAGAGAGGGTCGTGCTCCTGCAGTGGAGACAAAAAGACCTGGTGATGATGATGTCTATACAGGCGGCAGGTACCCTCTTCAGACATACTACTTAACAGAAATTTTGAAATAAATGGAAGTTTAAAGATAAAAGATAAAGATAATTTATTTGCCAAACATGTGTTACAAGATATAGTACATTCAATTTCGTCCAATCATGTTTACCATCACCGGTGTGCAAATGTAGTCATAAAGGCTGTCATCTATACCTATGCTACCTATATACCTATACTATAATATTATACTAAATCACTGACCTTTTATATAAACCAAAATCAATTTACAATTTATCAGATAAGAAATCCTTGATATTATCATAACATTTATCTATCAAAAATGACTTAATTTTTTTCTTAAACAAAGTAACATTTAATTCTTTTTATTGTTTTGGTATTTTATTATATATTATCGGTGCCATACCTAATACACTATCAAGCAATAAAGCAGTTCTGATGGATGTATGCACAATTTGTCTTCACGTCGGTTTCTTTCTACTCTATCAGATAACATGAAACAGGTGAGGATTACTTTTTGCAAATGTAGCTGTTTCCATTATATATAATGACGGAAATGTTAGAATCTTATGTTTTTTAAATATCAGTTCACAACTGTACTTTGTAGTCCGAACACAGCGCTTTTGCATTTTAAATACTAGATAAACATACATTTAAATATGATATCTAGGATTGGCTTCCTATGAAAATTTTGACGCCAACTGCCGAACAATATAACATAGCCTTTTTTGCATTAACGTAAATTCCTTAGAGAAAGTTATTACGTTAGACAAAACTATTTTTAAATATTGATAACTATAGCCAACACTTAATTTTCCCTTGAAAAAATAACGTGAACTGCAGACCTTCGTTGTGTAATACTTTTATTAATTCTGTGCCTTCGTGTCAAAAGTAATAATTCAATTTTCTTTATAGTTTCTCGTTACAAATGACGGTTTTATTAATTCACGCATCCTTTTGCATGTCGAATAACTGCTGGCTACCTTCATGTTTTGTTTTGGTTAATTGGATTTCTGAGTTATGTAATTTTACATCATTTTTTGTTATTTCCGTCCCTTGTATTAATTGACTGTTTTTGAAAAAAAAAATTGTATTCATAGCTTCGTTAGCAGTATACTTGATAGTTTTTGTGTTATTTGTATTAAAATATTCTAAAATAAAATAGATAAAAGATATAATACCGAATTCTGTATAAATTTAGATGTTATTTATTGTCTTTTAAAAGTTTTTTTTATATACTTTAATCTTCAACCAGTTAATTTATCAATTTGTGCTCACTTAGTACTACTTAGTACTTGTACTACATATTGTTAGTTCATTCTTGACTAACAGCAGTGTCGTCCAAATAAATTAAAAATCCATCACAATGTAGATATAAGTATATGTACGTGTACATTTCAAACAGTTTAAAACAATATTGTTTGTAATAAACAGCTACAATATGAAATAATAAAGTACTGAAGTCATAAACTGCTTACTACAGTTTAAAGCAACATTTTTATTGTAAGCGTACTAAACTATACAACCTTTTACCTAAGTACTTCGCATTCATTAAAAGCTTACAAACGTAACAAATCTCGAGTGCCAAGCGTGAGTAACTGAAAATAATCAATACTTATAAACTATGAAAGCACTAATAAAACATACGCCGAATAATGCTTTGAAAAACTCCATCAGGCAACCCTAATTATGTGATTAGGGATGGGAAATACGAGTTCATAGATGAAGTTTTTCGATAAATTTTTGTTATGCTCTTTCACCCGCATGTTCGTAATAATTAATAACCGAACAACGCGCAGTATAGGGTTCCGCAGTTACGAATGCTGACTCCTAGCCTAGTTCACGTGACTAAAAACATCTAAAAAACTAACTTTCTATTAAATTTGTATGAAATTTTTCTTTTATAAGTTGGTCGACTATAACTTTTTAATTTGTAAACTCTGCTAATAGTTTTTCTTTAAACTTTGTTAAATATACAACTGCTATTTTTATTGCTACTGGATTTTTTCACATGTTCATATACCTACAGCCGTTTAATATATAGAGAGGGAGACATTTGACTCTCAGCGGATCTCTAAATCGAAAAATCGCAAGCTTACAATATTTTTAAAAGACCTATGCAACGATATTTCACACGATACAAGTAAAAAAATAACTCGCACTTTACAAGTACAAGAGATATATTTTTTTAAAAATCAAAACTTTATTTTACTACTTTTCGGCATAAAAAATATACATTCCCATGCCAAATTACAGCTTTCTGTACTTATTCCTAGTTTACCTAGTCAAAGACTAGGACCGCGAACAGACAGATAAACAAACAGTCATGACTAAACTATAAGGGTTCCTTGTTTACTACCGAACTTTAAAAACTATTGGTCACCTATTTTATATCAAATATTAAACAGACTGATAGGGACAATACCTATTATTATTTTAACTAAAATAGGTTTCAATTACGTGTGGAAATAGTAATATGAGAGCAAGGCTTCAATTTCCAGTTGGCACTCTTTGACAATCTATTCACAAATATTGTCGTTTGAGGACCAATGTAGTGACGATAGTACTTACGTATTAAAATTTTATAACAAACATTTATTTTTTATTTCCCTTTTTTTCATAAACAGCTGGCACGTTCGATGTATCCCCCTAATTTCACATAAACGGCTGGCGCGTTCGATGTATCGATTTTAATTCCATCGAGTCGATTCAATTACAACCCCACCACTAATCTAATGTCCGGTCAGCCTGACCTTTGAATGTTTCATACTGTGTGGAAATCCAATAATACTCCACGTTAATGGTTGCGATACTACGAAAATATCGAAACTATTTTTGACGGCTCTCAAAAGAAAGGCTTTTCTTTGAACAAAAGGCATTTTCTTACACACACTATGTTGCATTTACCTCTTTAGAGGTAGAACCTAAATTGTATTGGGTGTTAAGGGTTTGCCTGCAGTTATTACATTATCTGGGAACATGGTAATGCCGTCGCCAAGACGAGGCTACCTTACTTACTACCTACCTTTTTCGAAGCGTTTCGTCATACTTTTACACGCTTTTGTACCCTTATACATAGATTAGGTCTAGTACTACTTAAAACTTAAAAATATCAGGATATTATCTTTAAGATCTTAGTTGATAGTAGTTACTCGTATGTAGTACCAAACTTTATGCTTACTTACATGCAGAAAATCTACTGCTGGACATAGGCTTCTCCTAAAGATTTCGAAAACGGCTTATTATACCTAATATGTGGGTATCCTATGCTTAGTTTTATAGCAGTTTTATAGCTGCTTACAGTATATTAGATTCGATATTGGTATTTTAGTGGTATAACTTAAAGTTTTATTTCACTTTTATTAGAAATGAAACAACTTAATAAATATTTAATCTTTTATTATTCATCGTGATAGTAAATAGACGTAAGGATGTAAATAATTGTACAATATACTTAGACTTTTTTAATTTACATTAAAATTATGAGCATTTATATAATTATCGTGTCATTTATAGATATGTACACCTTTGGTAAAATTCTACGCAAATATTGACTAATATCATGTAAAAGCTACACTAAGTTTTAATAAGATTAAATTAATTTTACACGTGTAAGGGTAATAAATGGAAATTCCAGCTAATTTAGAAATAATAAATATATAGGGATAAATTACACTGACTGAGCTAGCCCCAAAGTAAGTTCGAAACTTGTGTTATGGGATACTAACTCAACGATACTATATTTTTTAACAAATATATTGATAAATAAACATCCCAGACCCAGGGCAATTTGCAAAAGGCCATTTTCTAACTTGCCCTGACCGGGGATCGAACCCGGAACCTCTGGGTGGCGGCGGACTAGCATGGTGACCACTGCGCCACGGAAGTCGTCAATAAATGATAGACTTAATGATATTAAGAGGTGAAGAATGCAAATCAAGTACCTATTGCCTGTGAGTGATAAATGTTTAATATATTACGTTTATTAAAACAATTACAAGAATCACTCACACCAATGAAAACTCTTGATTTTCTTTAACACCTTAATAACAAAGGACGATATAAAAATGATAAGGTCAATTTCGTTCACAGTGATCCGTATAAATTAGGTACCTACTGATTATATATATAAGATCATTTACGAATAACTTCAGTCAATGACACTCGATAATTATCTCCATTGACAATATGTTTTTTCTCGTAGTAATCAGTTATTTCATTATTAGACTAATCATTAGGAAAAATTGCTTAGAATCATAGATTGACCCTTCAAATATTTGTTAATAACATTAAAACACAAAATTAAAAACACGTAATTACTTCCATTGTAAAACACAAATAGTATTGGATTTTTTGGAGTTTGCAGTTTATTTTTTTAATCGCCAATATTAAATAACGCGCATACATATTCTTTAAACAGTGTTTCAATTAGGCCCAACGCAGACGACAGACTAGACCGCGCCGCACTTTTAGTCTGTGAAAATAGAACCTATGGAATTACATGCAGTAACACACACGACGCACAAAAAGTGCGGCGCACAAAAAATCCGTGTAATTTTGGCAGACCGCGCCGCGCCGCGCCGCGCCACACCGCACTAAAAGTGTGCGAAAAAAATACAACGTATGCTTCAACCCGCGCTAACACAGACGTCGCGCACTTTAGTCTGTGACCTTCACTCGGCTAGTGGTGGACGTGACGTGCGCGGTATGTCTGCGTCTGTGTTGGGCCTTACAGTACTACTTATAAGGCCCAACACAGACGACAGACTTTTTGTCCGATCGAGTCTGCGGCGCACAAATAGTCTGCGTGGCGCGCAAAAAGTCTTTCGCGGATTGTTCACGGACTCAACACACACGACGCACATTTTGAATCATTCTGTCGGCAGAACTGTAGGGACGGGACACGTACAGTTTTACACGCCATGGAAGTGCAAAGATTGCGATGTATTATTTTATACTTGAAGTACAGAAAAAGAAGAAGAAATAGAAAATTTTGGGAACATCCTATACTTTCGGAGAGATTACTAAAAGGACAATTCCATATGAAACATGCAATTCCAAAACAATATCCGGACAATTTTTTAAAATTTTATAAAATTTCTATTAATACTTTTAATGAGTTGCTATTTATTTTAAGACCAACTTTGACATATTCGGAAACAATAATGAGAAAGTGCATTGGTCCAGAAGAAAGGTTATACCTACTAGGCATGATACTCGGATTTTGAAGTATCATAAATTGCAGGTCTATTTGTATTTCATATAACATCGGTACATCTATCTCTAGCGCCATTATATCATACCTGTAATACCGCGCTCGTCACGTCCACCACTAGCCGAGTCAAGGTCACAGACTAAAGTGCGCGACGTCTGTGTTAGCGCGGGTTGAAGCATACGTTGTATTTTTTTCGCACACTTTTAGTGCGGTGTGGCGCGGCGCGGCGCGGCGCGGTCTGCCAAAATTACACGGATTTTTTGTGCGCCGCACTTTTTGTGCGTCGTGTGTGTTACTGCATGTAATTCCATAGGTTCTATTATCACAGACTAAAAGTGCGGCGCGGTCTAGTCTGTCGTCTGCGTTGGGCCTAAATGGTAGGAGATTGGAGGTTGACATGTGGTATTATACTTAATGTGTATTTTAATAAGTTTATTTAGTTAGTTAAAATTTTTATTGCACCTAAACATAAAGTAACAGAGTAATAGATCCATAAAACAGATGTCAAAAGGATGACAAAAATTTTATTCTATGAACTTGTTAGGATTAAAACTAATTTTGTACATGTTTTTGTTGTTGATTTTTTTGTTTATCTTTAGGACAGTAAATTATAAATATAAGTAGGTCTTAGATCAATTATACTACTGCGACCTTAACATTTGCAGTAGTACCAAGGGATAAATTTCAATGGTACTGGTGAGAATAAAATTAACCTTTCTTAGCACAATACCAGGGAAAGTGTTACTTATAGTAGATATAAAAAAGATTTTTTCCGTATGCAAGTATTAGCAGCAAGTTTGTGGGAATTTTATTAGTATCATTTACTTACCGATTTACTGTTAAGTTTTAAGAATAGTATAGTAAAATAAAGAAAATAATATTCGATAGAATTCAACAGTGATATTTTTTTTATTTGCTGTTAAAATTTATACACCAAAAAAAAATCCAAAAATGTTAGGTAACTTTACTGCTTTAATAATCTTTTTAATATTGTTTAAAATATCCATTAAAATAAATACGATGCATATTGGCACAAGGTAACTTTAAAAGATACAAAGGTATGTCAAATTTCTACAGGATTTTCTACGCTACATCTATCGTAATACTAAAAGTACGTGTAACAAACATGAAATTATAGACTTAATAAATTTTAATCATAGAGCGGTCACAATAACAAAATTGAATTTGGTTGGTTGGCAATATTTAATTAATAAAATGGAATCACAACTAAAGATTTTTTTAAACAAAACAATATATTACAGTGACAACAAAATGACAATGTTGCTTTGAAATGATTCTCAATGAATTGTGCACTATCATTAGACTTTTTAATAATATCTAACAATCCTCGGTAATTTTACACTTCCTCAATTACTTTCGTGATAAAATATTTACATTACTTACTTTTCAATTATTTTTTCGTGACATATTTAAAAAAAATACTTATAATTAGTGGCTATACTATACAAAATTTACTTTAAAACGTACATAAAAATAACGGTCATTTCAGATGTTGTAGGATAAACTATAACAGAGCATCATGTTGTAAACATTTATAAACTGAGTTTTTAATTTGGTAAATCGATGATATGATTTAGTTTCGATTAAAAGAAAACCAATCAAACCCAGATTCAATTCAAAATTATACTGCGTTTAATTTTTTGTAATTATCTATAGTCGTTAAAAAATATTTTTTGTAAAACCTTTGTCTCCACTGTTACTAACTAGGGATGTGCAACACACAACTATCTACTGAAGGACAAATTTATTAATAGTGGAGGGAATAATATAGTCTTAGCTCCGAAAGGTATATTAAATTCAAATATATATTGGAAATATCCCGTAATTTGGAATTAAGGCCTACTCTGACATCCTGCTGCCCTGGTCCCTAAGCACCAGTCCAGGTAAAATAAGCGGCCAAGTGCGAGTCGGACTCGCCCATGAAGGGTTCCGTAGTAGTTTTTTTTTTAATTTTTATATTTGAGTTGATTGAATGAAAGGTAAATTTTTACAGTTTATGACATATTAAAAAAAAACTTCTTACTAGATCTTGTTCAAACCAATTTTCGCTGGTAGTTTTCATGGTAATAAACATCATATATTTTTTTTAGTTTTATCATTCTCTTATTTTAGAAGTTACGGGGGGGGGGACACACTTTTTTCCACTTTGGAAGTGTCTCTCGCGCAAAGTATTCGGTTTAGAATAAAATGATATTAGAAACCTCAATATCATTTCTGAAGACCTATCCATAGATACCCCACACGTATGGGTTTGATGAAAAATATTTTTTTGAGTTTCAGTTCTAAGTATGGGGAACCCCCAAAATTTATTGTTTTTTTTCTATTTTTGTGCCAAAACCTTAATGCGGTTCACATAATACATCTACTTACCAAGTTTCAACAGTATAGGTCTTATAGTTTCGGAAAAAAGTGGCTGTGACATACGGACGGACAGACAGACAGACATGACGAATCTATAAGGGTTCCGTTTTTGCCATTTGGCTACGGAACCCTAAAAAGTGATAAGAACTAACCTTACTAATATTATACAATTTAGTGCCATTTAACTCTAAATTTACGAAAATTATTACTAGAACTTAAATTATCAATTCTAATTGACAATATTTAAACATTTTGTTTTAATTATTAAAAACGGATTAACGCATGTCAAGGACATTACAGCAAAATGAAAATATTTATACAAAACTATTTAAAAAAAAACCGTTTTTGAATAAGTCAGTATTGTATCTTTATATAATATATTTTTTCCAATTTAAATTTTACAGACAGTTTTAAATAACACATAAAATATCAATTCAATTAGAGGGGCACATAAGTAAGTTGGGCGGAGATACAAAAATAACAGATTTAAGAAGCTACTTATATCCGAAAACTTTCCAAAGCTGTGTCTATACATTTCAAAGATCTTTTATAGGTTAGGCCATGTCACATCTCTGCATAAGCAATTTTAACAGGTATTAGCTTGTCGTATGTTTAACAAATATATTTACGATTGTAATGTAAGTGTTTCTGTATTCACGGGAATCTTGAATGTTGTAATGTAAGTGTTCCTTTATCCACAGGAACACTTTATATTGTAATGTAAGTGTTTCTGTATACACGGGAACATTTAATGTTGTAATGTAAGTGTTCCTGTATCCGCGGGAATCTTGAATGTTGTAATGTAAGTGTTACTGAATCCACGGGAATCTATTTAAAGTTGTAATGTTAGTGTTCCCGTATCTACGTGAATCTTGAATGATGTAGCGTAAGTGTTCCTGTATCCACGGGAATCTATTTAATGTTGTAATGTAAGTGTTCCTGTATCCACGGGAATCTTAAGTGTTGTAATGTAAGAAACAAACATAGAACGTATAGCCTCAGAGACTGAAATTACTATTATGAAATTAATGAACAATACCAGTGGTATCTACAACCAGTGAAACATTCGACAGTACCACGGGTAAATAATAACCTAAACACAGCTTTGACTTTCCTGGTGTTGTCCTACAAGTTCATCCCTTACTTCCTAAAACACCATGTGCAGTTAATACATCATTGGACCAAAATTCAACCTTCAATTCTTGTCATTTTCTAACACTAATGTACATTGTTTCTGAAAATGTAATTTCTTCAAAAAAATTTTTTTTGGTTTTCAAATAAATGTTACTAATTTACATCAACTCTATAAAGTAAACCTAAGTCGATTTAGTCAATTTAAAAATAACAATTATTTTATAAGGGTGAATAAGAAATTACATTTTCAGAAGACTAAAGTGTATGCTACGTTAATCTTATGGTTACAGTGATATAATTATTGTATTTTTAGGCGATATAAAAGATATAGGTAAGTTTATTTCCATCTATAATTTAAGTACACTCAAAGAAATATCTAAGACACAGCATATAAATTATGTACATAGCTAAACTTTACAACAGATTACTTATTATTAAATTGCTTATAAGACATATACTATATTTGATAAAGAGTGGCACTGATAATTTAAATATTAATTTACAATTTATTGTGCAGTCCTTATATTTATTTAAAGTGGATTCAAAAATCTATACGCCGATATCTTAACACTCAATAGAGACACAGGATAGCTTAATTACAAAAATATTCACGTCAAGGGTAAATCAAACACACCATCCCTAAAAAGACTATGGTCCCTCTTCAAGACACACTTTAGAATAGCTACAGGTTAAGAATTTCAAGCGAAAGTCTTTGAAATTCGTTGTGATATAAGTCCGTCACTCAATCTCTTGAAGATTTATTAGTCCAGTGCTAGCTCAAGGGCTTTGTGCGGGACTAGGCCAAGGGGGCCTCATTTTTTCCAGCACATATTTGAGCTGGAAACTGGTATGGAAATGCTACAGATACTCGTCTATCTGGTCGTAGTCTTCATCTGGGGGTGAAGGTCCTGACACGGACAGGATGGGCAGGCCGAAGTGTTTGACAGTTTCGACGCTGCCACTGTCATCTGATTTTGCTTCTTCATTGATGGTTTCTTCCCGGGGTTTGGCCTTGCAGAGTCGCTCAGATGAGTCACTCATTGTGGTGAGAGGGATATTGTCTGCTGACCTACAAAGATAATGGATAAGCGGCCATTGAATGGGTATTGAAAACGGGTAAATTATTCACGTTTTAGAAGCTGACAGTGAAAAGTTATTTTCGGGCCGGTGGTGTACAATGAATACAAATTATCCCTTTGTTTAGGTTTCATTATTTGTATTCAATGTAAGAATTTGTCTCAATTTTTTTTTAATCATAATTTTCAGTATTTATGTGAACATATTTTGTCACTTGCAAATATGGGTTGCGAAATTTTTTATTAGGGAAAAATTACAAGAAATTCATATAAATGTGTGTTTGCACTCTCATCACCCTCGACTAAGCGAGAGCGGGAGAGAGGTGCGAGGATGGGGAACGGGGACGTAAGAACGGATTCTGTGTGTAATACTTATATTAATTATATACCTTAGCGCAAACTTAGAGGTACAAGTCGCTCTTAGTGGGGATCAAACTTGTGCCTTAGAGACGCACAGACAGTCCCTAAACCGCTAGACCACCACCGCATCAATACGGATATGGTCAAAAAAAAATTACTGGCTCATTAGTTAGAAAGTATTGCATACTTATTTTATATCTGATTAACAATATACTTTTGTCCATTGTACATCCCTTTTAAAATGATCCAGATGATAATACATGATCCGAGTTTTGGGTATCGAATTCAATAACACATTTTTATTTAAAAAAACTACCATATTAGTTCACTCAGAATCGTTGAAATATCGAAATTTTTATAAATCATAGACCTAGAATTTTTTTACTGAGTTTTAAATCTATGGTACGGTATGGTAAAAAAAAATATTTATTATAATATAATATATTTTTTTATTTACGACAGACACCTTAAAAATACATACCTAGCTTTACGACACAGCTTTGACTGCGACCCGTGCCGCCTCAAGAACTCTCCGGCGTCAAACCCAGCGAAACCCGTGGGCTCAGCCGACACAAAGATGGCTGAGTTGACCCGGGGCCGGCTGCACCGTGCCAGTAGACGCTCCTCGCACTCCAAGCTCTGCGTGTGTGTGTGTGACCAACGCATGTGCTGAAAAAAGATTAAAATTTAATTTCCATATGGGTTATACTTATACTTATCAGCCTGGTGGTTTCCGGCAGAGTAGAATAGGGCCGCTCCAAGTCCTCCTGTGTAATCAGTAGAAGGCGACTTAGGAAGTACAAGCTGAACAAAGCTTAAAAACATCAATAAGACCTTTTCAACTCGTCTGGCCAGCGTAGAGAGTGTAGGCCAAGTCCTCTGGCTGCTCTGGCAAAGTACGGCTCTAGTGGTACAGAGAGGGTCATGTTCAGTGGAGACGTAGTATTTTCGGCGTCAGTGTCAAGATCTGTACTGCGTATCATCTTGTAAGTTCGACAAAAATATTTTGTTATAAAAGCAATTAGGAAGTTTCCTGGTTCAAAAATATTTTCTTGGTACTGTTAATAGAATAAAATGTCACAATATAATGACACTTGTCATTGATCATATTAGATTTATTGTTGCGGAAAAACTGATATTAAGAGCGCTGTATGACTCCAAGAAATTATGACATCATTAGTTTTTATTTCATTCAAATCTTATAAAAAATATTGTTTTGACGTTTAGAAAACAGTATTACGGCAGAGTTGGAGATGAATAAATTGAGTTAAAATTTAAATTGATATAATTATCTTAGTTCGAGATTTTATGTCAACATAACAATACCAAAATCAAAAATGGTAAGAAAGCTAATATTTTAGTTTAGTTAAGTTATTATGGGTTGGGCTCCATCTAAAAAGCTTCAGCATCGGCCATGCTGAAGCGTTCCGTCGCCTTCTCTCGCTCCAGCAAATGGCGATTCAGAATGACAGAAAAGGATAGCAGCATGCGACAGTGCTGTTCCGTGCTGACAGATGTTGCCCAAACCTAATGTTATTTTAATGTAATAAATAAATAAATATATAATAAATATACACAATGATTTTTTATTGGTTTTGGAGCCGAAGGCCACTTCGTAGGCATCGTTAGTAAGACCTAATTAGCAAGTCAAAATAAAAATTCAGAAACAAAAAATGTTGTCTAAAACTCGAAAGTAAAATTGTGAGGTCAATTAGTAGTAGCGCCGCCATACACCGCCCGCCGGCCGGCCGGGGTCATCGACATTAAGCAGTAGGCGGCCGGCGTATAACTACGTGGTCTCGATCGAAAATCATTTACGCAACTTTTTTATCTTACGACATACAGAAATTTGGATTACGTATATGGATAGAGGAATTTATTTACTATACGACATTTTTTTTCCAAAACCAATGAAAAGACAGCGTGTATATAGACAAATTACACTGATTGAGCTAGCCCCAAAGTAAGTTTGAGACTTGTGTTATGGGATACTTACTCAACGATACTATATTTTATAACAAATACATATATAGATAAACATACAAGACCCAGGACAATTTGAAAAAGGCCATTTTCCAACTTGCCCTTACCGGGAATCGAACCCGGGACCTCTGGATGGCGGACTAGCATGGTGACCACTACGCCACGGAGGCCGTAATGTACTCCTTTCTTTCTTTTTTCTTTAAACATAATATTTATTTTTGCGTTTTGGGAAGTCAGAGGTGAAACTATAATATTTAAACCTCAATGTTAACGGCCTAATGAAGATTCCGACAAAGCAAATGGTTACATTCTATTGTCATCTTAATTAGGTACATGATATATGTACTTGTAGTTATTTTAACTGAAGCTTTATTTATGTAATACTTTTCTATTCATTAATACTGAAGATATCAACTAACAACGTTACATATTTATATAAAATAAAGAGAACTGTACAAGCTAAAATCGCAAAAGGTTCACAACATTTTAGGAAGAACTTTCATTCGGTAGAAAATACTTACATATACTTTTAGTCTTATTAAAATCTTTTTAGCCAATTACAAGACAGAAGTACAAAACGCGTTTCAAAGAGCCCCAAGCGATGGCATTTGCGAGTTTAATGAAATTAACTGCCAACTTTCAAATAAGATTACGTGAGTCCAATGAGCTAAAAAACAAATGGAGTTGGCATCATTGCCATAACCTTGGTTTAATTTATATGTAACTAATAACACGTTTTACATAACATGTACAAAGATTAAGATATTATTAGCGTATAGCTACAACAATACTCTTTTCAACACATTAGCTCGGAAAGTGCTATTTACCACACTAAATTTTTTACCACATTACGCACACATTCGAAATCGTGCGGTAAATTACTTACCGCACAAGTGCGGTAAAGTGTTTTATTTTTAAATGTTTTAGGAATAAGATTCTACAAATCCAAAATATCGAATATTATTTTTTAAACATAAAACCTCTGCATGCAGCCAGCCTAGACTCATACCGAAACCTTGTTTCACTCAAATTATTCTATTTTATATCCTAGTAGGTAAGTAAAATTCTTTTAACAACACTAAAATGAATTTATAAATCTGCCCTATTTGAAAAATAAACATTTTCTTAAATGATCGTTTGGCTGTTGGTGGATTAATTTCCGTATCGCTCGTATACACTACAGATCCGCGCATGCGCGAAATGCGCCTAGAAAAAGAAAAACTGAGCGCGCCATATTTCAAATTTTCTTTAGCGAGATTTAAAATTGTTTTATTATTGAAGTTCTTTTTTCCTCACTAATGTGTTGAAAAACGTAGTATGGCACACGTGTGGTATTGTCCATTACAAGTCTCGGCTCCATAGAAAAATGCGCGGGCTTCGCCCGCTAGTTTATCAACCTGCCTCGACTGGAATGAACAGTTTACCACACTTGTATCATAAACTACTATACAGTTTTCAGCAATATAACGCAAATTAAGTAAAATATTGTGCTTATAAAACCGATAGAGTAATCAGATATCTCCTTACCTACATTACTGAAGAGTGCATATTTAACTTAGTAAAGTTTGATGGTAAAACAGCAAAACTTTATTAGCTGACTTTGCTAATATGAACCCCTCGGAACTTTTTCTTGACTTAGCAAATGTCTTTATATTTATCTTAAGGACGCCTTTACCGTAGAACTTTTCATGCAAAAGCATTTTAGCTTTAATTTTGAAACGACGTGTCAAATTTAGAAACTAAAATTTGCTTTAAAAGAAAAAAAGATTTTACCTGAAAATATAGTGTATACAATTTTTTTATTTGATGATTTACGACACGCTTTGTTTTCTTTCAATTCCATATATTTACTAAAGAAACCAGTTAAATTCAAGTAAAAAGAAGTAAATTTACAAAATTTTATAGTAATCTGACAAGTCGTTTGAAAAAAAGCTAGAGTACATACGTTTCTATGTAAATGTTTAAGGTAACGTAAAATCCATATCTTCGTAGCTCATGATATAACTTTAGAGCTTCAAACCAACAGGGTGTTCAAGTTATGCCTGCGTACACTTTGTGACAAATTAAACTTCTTAATCAATGCAACACTCGGTCCTGTTAAATTTAGTCCTGGATTAAGTTTACCCTCCAAGTTTGATATCTACAAGCCAACTGTTGAATTCTTCAGAAGCAACACCTGCATTTCTAGTAGGTATTCTCGTAAATTTATGACATTTTAATTTTAAAGTATAAATATGATAAATCTAGTAGTGTTTTCGTTGTAAACTTATATTTTGTAACCAATAAAATGGTCTGTTTAAGCTTATACGACCAACCTCGTCAACTTTCCTTAGGAATTTTTCCTTAATAGAAACCTCTCATGCAACAAGTCACATCAACAATTATGTGATGTGGATGGTAGGCAAGATGGTGGGAAAAGGAATCAAAATTGTGATGAGTTGCTAGCCTGATCGCTTTTTCGCCCTTTTCCTTGATCTGCTTTTACGAACTCAGCGGAAAGAGGAGCAGCGGTTATATTCTAAGATTTATCTTATAAATTAACACATCGATGAAACAGTAACTTTCCAATTCGTTTATTATTTGAACAGCAATTTTTCACATAATGTATTTTATTTTAAGCATCAAAAGAACAGCATGTAGAAAAGTATTACATTATTAAGTACTGGCATCGAACAAAGAGTATTATTATTGGAAATAGAATCCAATTCTCAATAAGACTACCTTTTTCCATTTACATTCCATTGAGTGAGCAAACTCTGTAAGAGTAAATTGCTTTGTGAATTTTAGATTCATAGCATTACATCAAATAAAAAGAATGGCTTTAATAATGGTAGGATCAATTCCCCAATTACCTATAAATTTATTATCAAGCAATGATATATGTTAGTCACTACGCCTTTCCTTTTCCGCGGGTATTGCTCGAAGCAGTGTTTCAAAGTTAAGAAATGTATATGTTAAGGTAATAAATCTCATAGTTCTTTGTTCTAATAGTGATTGACATTAGAAGACTTCAATATAGTTAGGGGTACAAAATCCACCTACATAAATAAATGACGTTCGTTTTTGTTTTCTAACTATACTTAGTCCCTTTAATAAAGAAATGGCCAAGCTACAAAGTTTTCAGAATTTGAGAGAACTAACAATATCGTGTATACAGCAGTATCCTAAAATTTCTGTTCTGTATCCATAATTCTGATACAACGTTTCTTTCAGAAAAACACTTCTCATTCTCAAGTGTTATATTAAAAGCGAGTGTGGCCGCGGTTAAAAGCTAGTAGATACTGTTCATACATGTAGATATATCTCGTTTTATTCTAAATGAGAATGAAACGATTTCATTATGGATGGCGCTCCGAATATAGCAAGCATCTACAAGGTAAACGCATCATTAGCTGGGCTGAGTGCTTGTTTGCCTACTTAATTCTATAAAACTTCCCTACTACAGACACTGGCATGACCTACTTTGTCACGCTCTGTCGTGTTATTAGTTCTAAAACCACTCAGTCTTAAATAATTTAACCGTCTACACCAAAACCTACGTTTCTATGCTAAAGTCACCACCAAATTTGCATAACGTGCGTCATACATTTCCCCTAGAGAATACTCATCGTGGAATGGAACGTTCCCAGCAAACAGTCGCGTGTCTGCAAAGTCATTACGATGAGCATGAAATACTTACAAAATTCACTACTCACTAACCGTGAAACGAAGGGTCTTTATGTTGGGGTTTTCATAAATGTAATTCTACGTATAGTCAGGAAATAAAGTTTACTTTAGCGTGGTATTGTTGCAAATTTTAAGAGGTTTGAGGTACTCTTGTTTCTGTACACGCGATTCGCGAGTTAAGTGTGGAATGTTCTTGATCATTTCCGGGATTTTGGAGGGAAAAAATATTGTCAGGTTTGTTAACCTGAAATGATCAAGAATATCCCATTCCACACACAGAGACTATTGATCAACAATATCAATTGGTTTTGTATTGCAATAGAGAAGAACGTGCAAAAACACCTCAATGCCTTTGAAAGACGACATTTTAATGGACCTACTTACTCGTATATGGTGGTGACATAATAAGTCTTGAATCACATGTTATATTTATTTATTGTCATATTTTTTTATTTATTTTTTAAATACATTTCACAATACAGATGATTGTTAATACAGCGCAATATAAACTTTATTAAGTTTTTCTTTGCACTAGATCTTCACCGCGGCACATCTTTCTGTTCTCTGTTTTATCTGCTCGGGTGGCCAATGATATGATATCTAAGAAATTCTTTATTTCACCGGCATCGGCGCATTTTTTTATCGTAAGAGGCTACTAATTAGGGATCAAAAAATGGGCAGCAACGTTTTACATACATCGCCTTTATATTCTAACCATCTACTACTATTTCTGAACACCCTGTCAAACGTGGTAACAGATACAGATACATTTTCACGTCTATATCACTGACGGGGCAGACAGAGCCCGGGGCCGTAAGACCCAAAGGCCACGCTTAGCGTGATGGTGGGCATTAAGATAAAAAAGGAATCACAATAGTGATGGGTTGCTAGCCCCATCGCCTATTACCTACCATGATTCAAATCTCGCCTATTCCCTGGATTGGCTTTTACGATCTGCGCGGGAAGAGAAGTAGCTGGTACATTCTAAGTTTTTTCTTTTCTCCCAGACCAGAATGGAAGACCAACGTGGTAACATGGGTAAATGTGCCCTTTATTGGGAGAGACTTAAGTCCAGCTTTGGACTTAGACTGGTAAAAAACATCTTTAATGTTGCCATTACAAAATTACTCAGATTATAACTAAAATTTCACCTAATGATACAGTTTTAAAATTCATTGTGAGCGTGTATATAATTCACCAGACGATGTGGCACAAGGTTTTGTTTTCATTAATAAAACAAAGGCCCGTTTACATTTACCCGTTATTTACGTTGTTTCAAACAATGCTTTTGTTCTGTCTTACACCGTTTTAAGTTCTTCCTAATTTACAGCGTTACAGCTAAAAAGTCATAATACAAGGTGATTTTTTATTAATCATAAATATTTTAAGGGGTAATTCCGTCCATCATTTTGAGCCACTTATCTCTATAAATGCAAGGCGATATACGAAAAAAAAGCTATTACATCCATTATAAGATCACGTAACTAATTTAATTTGTATATAAGCAAACATTAGTTTTCGTATTTCGATCGAGTAGATTTATTGGGAAAAGTTATTCCAAACGATATCCTCAAACGCATCTTGAAACTACTTACTTTATATATAACTGTCTTATATCAGAGATAAACATTTAAAAGGAATTAAATAGTTCCTACTCCTATTTTACCGCATACTCGTCATCTAAGTTAAAGAAAAAGTAAATATAATTAATTATTTTTATACAAGTACTAAAATAATATTTGGTAATTTTTTACATGAGGTCTTTTGAATCACCAAACAAGTGGTTTTAATTACTCTTTGTCATTTGATTTGAATCAGTGTGTGCGTTTCAAGAACGTTTTGTCGACTGGAAGGGTTATTTGTTAACACTCCCCTTCGTCCCCTGCAAAATTTTTTTTTTGTTACTTGTTTTTTTTTTACTATAAATTCGTCACCTATTAATTTCGAGTGCAGTTAATTCTGGAGTCCGGTGTGTCTACACGCGAAAAGAGAAGAAACTCGCTTGTCACGCTCGCCCACCCTAAAATGTCGTGGCTTACCACTCACTATGCGCATTTACCTACCTACTTCAGGCAGCGAAGGAAACGAGTTGTCGTCACGCTTAAGTAGAAGTTGGCATGGATAGCGTTTCGTCGAAAAAATATATGGTGAAAGTATACATACATTTTTTTAAACTCTGATAATTGTGAGAGTTTTAAATACATATTTAGTTTGTTTCTTTATATTTACCTTAAGAAAAATCTTAGAATGTACCAGCTGCTTCTTTTCCCGCGCAGATCGTAAAAGCCGATCGAGGGAATTGGCGAAAATGCGAATCATGTTAGCAGGCGATGCGGCTAGCAACCCATCACTGTATTGATTGCTTTTCCATCTTGTCGCCCACCATGACGCTAAAAGTGGCTTTTGGGTCTTCCGGCCCAGGGCTCTGCAAAGAGCCGCAAGACCCAAAATGCTCTGTCTGCCCCATTAGGGATAAAGACGTGATAGTATGTTTGTTTGTTTAAATTAAGTTTGATGGTGATACAGCCGTTCCATAGTTGTTTGTGCTTGTACTCATTCAGGTATATACGTATTCATCATCATCACCATTTAAGCCACATAACGTCCACTGCTGAGCCTTGACTAAAATGTCTATAAAATGTCCTAAATCACCTAGAAGAAAACTCAAAAAAAAACAGCTATCAAAATCGTCTTTAGAAGATTCATCATCATCATCATTTCAGCCGCATAACGTCCACTGCTGGACATAGGCCTCTCCCAAAGATTTTCAAAATGACCGATCTAGAGCGGCTTGCACCCAGCTCCTTCCAGCGACCTTGATCAGGTCGTCAGACTACCTTGTGGGTGGGTGTCCTACGCTTCGCTTGCAGTACGTGATCGCCATTCGAGAACTTTTTTGCCCCATCGGCCATCGGTTCGTTGCGCTATGTGTCCCGCCCACTGCCGTTTCGTATTATATAGGTATAACCATTTTAAGACGTAGAAGAAAGATTAATTGGTATGTAGTAAACAGTATTGATTGGAAGTGAAAAGGTCAATATTACCATTAATTTTACTTTAATATTTCGAGATCCGCATAACCGGACCCGGTATAAGGAAAATAAATATTTTTTCAGGATTTAGCAATCCATTATCATCAGGTACGTCGTGTTTACTCGATAAATGAAAAGTGTACTCTGTTATAATGAATTAACTATTTAACAATAAATAACTGGGTTTACTTATTGAGCAAAGAGATTCTTTATTACCTAATTACTAAAAAGAAGGAGTACTTTTCAATACAATTAATTAACTGTATTTTTTAACCAAAAGTTAGTCGAGGTGTCAGGTGACCAAAGGGCTGGCAATTATTTCGCCCAACGAATAAGCATTGCCATCCAACGTGGCAATGCTGCCAGCCTTTTGGGCACTCTACCGCAGGGCAATGATCTGGAAGACGTTTTCTATTTGTAAGGATTTTCTTTTTTATTATTATTATTTATTAAGTTAAATTTAGAGTTAAATTTAGATTTTAATTTAGTGTTTAATTTAGATGTTAACTGAAATTGTAAATCATTATTTTTTTTGAAATTAATAAATAATTCTCTTCTAATTAACTGTATCTCCAAGATTTAAACTAAAACCTGATGGTCGCGTGATAATTATAAAATCTTATCAAAAAAGTGGTTTGTTTTTATAATGTGTTGTCTTACTCTGATTTAGGTACCGGTTTTGGCTACCGCAAACCCTCTCTCATTTCAGTGTATTCCTTGATGCATCCTCAGTTGTAATGCTTTAAAGCCTGGGGTTCGCTTTCCAGATTTCTCTTCTTACTTTGCACGGTCTTGTATTGTATATCCTTGTTTGTAAGACCCTTGGCACACACATTATCTTTGACGACATCAAGCTTTTTCTTTATTTCTTTCTTTATTATTTGCTTACATTCACTCATAGCATTGCTAGGGTATACCACGTCTGCCAAGGCCTGGTGGAAGCGGCATAGCTATATATTTAATGAAGACTGCCACGAAGGCGGATGTATCTTACGCGGTCACCGTAATACTCCGCATATTTAGCGCAACATTTGCATGTCCGTGATACGCAGTTCAGAAGTGCCATTTTTTTAAACGCGGAATCACCCTTACAAATGGCTTTTCAAAAAAACCGTCCATTTAGTGACTCCGCATTTGAAAAATTGCACCACTGAAGTGCCAATTTTGAAACGCGGAGTCACCTAAACGAATAGTTTTTCTACACAAAAAACCGTTCGTTTAGTTACTCCCCGTTTGAAAAATGGAATAAATATGTTGTGCCGCTTTAGCAAAAGCCACGCTTCACTGCTATATAAATGGACAGGCTAAATGTAAGATTTCTAGATCTGTTGTACCTTTAACCTAACCGAGACTACCGCAAACCAATTTGACCTAATGAAACTGATCGAAATCAAAGCGATGTGGTTAAAGATTATCATTAGCAGTGGTTTGCGCAGGATAAACTAATAATTATTTCCATTAGCTTAATTTTCATGAAAGAGAAATTTCATTCTAGTTTAAAATACCTTTTTCCGCAAAATCTCTCGTAAGATAGCTATTTTTCCTCTGATTTTACGTATAATTTTACATATTTTAAAACTTTAACTTTCATATAGTTCGTAACTTGAAGATAATATTGAGATTTTTTTCATAACCCCTTAATCATTTATTTGTATTATTAGGCAAGTATCATACCAGTAGACATAACTTAAATTTTCAATGGAACTTGTCAATATAAACTACTTACTCAAACTACTACCAAATAAAAAAAAACAGATAGTATCTTTAACGGCAAAGTAATTTTTTTAAGTGTTAGTATTACCTAGTCCCAGAATTTGTTAATATTTTTAGGATTCATTTGCCTTGTGGTTTCTGGTAGAGTAGAATAGGACCACTCCTATTCTTCCCTTGGATGTCGTAGAAGGCGTCTTAGGAAATACAAGCTAAATAAAGCTTATAAACATCTATGAGACCTCTCTAACCCGTCTTTCCAGCGTGGAGAGTGTAGTCCAAATTCTCTAAAAGCTCTGGCCTATGGCTCTAGTAGCACAGAGAGGGTCGTGCCCCTGCAGTGGAGACCAAAAAGAACTGAGGATGAAATGATGAGATGGTAGGCATAAAGGGTATAAAGGCACCCGTTTAAATATCTATATTTTGATTTTACTTTTTACCGGGTAAATGATAAAACTAGTCTCTATGGTAGGTGATATTTTTTATCGAATTAATATCAGATTTTTCGTGCTACCTAAATGCATCTGATGTAACTTAATGTCGGTCATCTTTATCATATTATGGGTGTCTATTAGAATACAGATTTTTTTGACATCGAATTTCATTTCCCAGAAAACTATTCCACGATTTTAGTACATTTTTTCTTAATAAAACGAATAGTTTATCATCGCAGTTTCATATCATAACAACAAAATTTAAAAAAAACATATTTTAAAATGTTTTTCTGTTATAGAAAAACGGTATATCGAACTAACATTTTATATAAAGTATTAAGTTATCGATAAAACTGTTCATAAAAACATGTTTCAATATGTAACGGTACACATAACAACTAAATATGTCCTGTTGGTCGCAGTTCTAACATAACCTAACCTATAGGTTTGCCCTAACCTAGGAAAATGTATAGAAGTATCGTAGCACTCGACGGCCGCTACCGCGGCACGCTCGCTTCGCTCGCTCGGCTCGTGCGTGTTTTGGTCGCAGTTCTAACATAACCTAACCTATGGGTTTGCCCTAACCTAGGAAAATGGATAGAAATTTCCTAGCACTCGTTTCAAATGTTTCAACTATATTTTGCAAACTAAAACTTACGTGGAAACAAAATTATGGGTAACAAAACTTTGATGTTACGTTATTTCGATAAAATACATAAAATATAAAAAGAAATAACGATAGACTGAGTTTGTAAATAACGATTAATCGAGTAAATGAAACTTTGATGTCAACAGATTTTAGGATTTGTTAAATATTGTATTAAAAGATTTGCGAATAGTTTTATGGGGAATGAAAATCGTTGAAGTTAATTGCGATAAAGTGATGGGTTTCCCATTATTATGTTTGACAAAAATTGGTTCAGCCGTTTAAAAGTTACTAATTGAGGGTTAAAGCTTGAAAGTCAGGGCTTTTTGTAACAAAAAATACCTAATTGGCGCTCCAGATATCAAGTCGTATTGGTAGTTCCGCTATTCATCACTAGATGGCATTCTGGACAGTCGGGATTTTTAATTTGCTTAGCAAAAAAACTTTTTATAAAATTGGTTTGCTACTAAAAAAACTTACCAGCGCATTTGCTTGATGCTGGTATGCACACTAGAAAAATAAAATAAATTATATATTAAAAACTCAATTAATACAGAAGTATTAAATTATTTTTAAGTGTGCAAGATATTTTAGCATGTCAAAAAACTGCCAGTGCATACGTGACCTGTGGTAAAAGTAATAAAAACAATGTGAATAAAAAAAACACTAGTGTGGTGCGATTTTGTAATATCTGAATATTTTGCCTCTAGCAATATACACCTACCTAAATGTAATGAACAATACTTACTGAATAATATATTTTTCTTACAAGCGTTCTGCTACGTTTACCTACCTCAAAAATATATTTACTCATTTTAGTTTACTCATTTTAGTAACTCATTTTTAAAAAGCTTACTTCACATAATATAGGTATGTTCATACATATAGCATTTTACTGTGTTTCATTCTTTGAATATACTTACATTTACGTAGCTATTTTTATTATAAAAGTTTGCAGTTCTAACTTTGAACTGGCTGACTTTAATACCATTCCTACTTATATTTAATTTCAAATCTGATCGCAAAATTATCTTTCCCTCCTATGAGAATTTCCCTTAACCTGTTGTCTGTGCAAAACACCAGACACAATAGTAAAACAATGCATGTCAACCGGATTCCGGTCTGCTCACAGATGACAGGTTAAAATAAATGACAGTACCTATCAGTACCAATAAACCAGAGCAAATTCCCGCGCCGCGCCTTAATTTGACACGTGAACTAGCGTAAAGTGGCGGTAAATTCGTAATAAGTGCTCAAACGTGAGTAGCGTGCGTAATAGCGTTTAAGGCAGATTTAGACGGATCCAGTTACTGGCGTTAGCATTGCTAGCATGCGAGAATAGGGGTGACGACAGGGTCCTAAAAGTATGTTTGTAATTAGTCCGTCTTTTAGATTATCCAAAAATATTTGACCCGTATTTTTCAGTTTACCAAAAAAGTAAAAATTCACAAAGATACAGAGCGTCAAAGTTTCAGAATGGGGCTTGAGACGTCACCGCTAAGTAAAAATCGTACCCAGCCGTGACGTCATGCGACATTTATATGAGCTGTATCTTTGTCATTTTTGGTTTCTCAGAGAAAAGGAAAAATACGTGTTCAATATTTTTTAATAATCTAACTGATGGACCAAAAATATTTTTCCATTCGTTATGCCTATTAGCAAGCTTCTGGCTTGCAAACATCACTGACGTGTTTATACTAATGCCAGTGAGGTTTTGTATGATGCTATTCGTGAACCAGTGGTAACATAGCAAGACTAAGGCTGCTTTATTTAAACTGAGCAATTTGTTGTTTCTTTAAAATACAGCTCAGTCTCGCTCAGCAGCAATGGAACTGCAGCTTAACACTAGGGAAAATACAACATCTGAATTAGCGTTCAGAACTTCAGACAGTCTTGTTAGCGTGCCTTTTGGCACCATGTAAAAGTTCAAGGAGCGAGTGAAATGCTAGCGTGTTGTATACATAATTGACAGTTAGCTTACTTAGTACTTGTACGTGTCACCCTACTATGTCTGACTGGTTAGACTGACGTCAGCAGCTGGGTATGTTTAAATCCACCTCAAAGACAGACTCAGATGTATTTAATCAGTCTTACATGCCAGCCAGCATTGGCGCTACAGCACTGTCTAAAACAGCAAGGATTTTTAGCGCGCCAGCACTCACATACATACTAGAAACACTAGCGCCAGTAACTCCATACGTCTAAATCAGCCTTTATAGCGTAAACGTGGCGGCTCAACTATAGTGCCACGGCTTACTTGGTGATCACACCCGGAACACCGGCATTGGCAGTGAGGGCATGCCCGCGAAACTACGCGGGCAGGACTCCGCTAGCTAGTAGTCTGCTCATCTGGAGCTGCGTGGAGCAAAGCGAACTGACATCCACAGTCCCTCGCGCTCCGTCTTGGATATTGGAAGCAACGGTCGAGAAGGCAGCACACATCCTGCGCACCACACTAGTTAAGAAAAGCAAAGCTAGAGTATCGGAATTGAAGCTGTTGACTATGCTGTGGAATAATGGCGGTACGTTAGTCGGGAGTAAAAGTATCAAGCCAAAAAATCTTAGAAGTGAAACGTTAATAATATATACTCTTCAATGCGGTCAACGTATGTTTATCCTGAAATCTTAAAAACGGTTTAACTATTTCGTACAATTTGTCCTAACTACTATATTAATGGGATAGTTATTAGTCAGTTAGTATCCCATATAGTATCCCACCCAGTTAGTATCCCATATAGGATAAATGGGATACTAACGGGGTGGCCATGACAACGTAATGGTGATAAAAATAGACTTATTGTCAAATTTATTTCCTATATGCTCATTAGAAATTTGAAAAGAAAATTTCCGCTCGTATTTTATTACGTATTGAGGCATTGAATCATATAAACACATTTTTATTTGCAAGTCCAGAGATTCCCGTAATTATTCCTTTCTTTCGCCATTGCTGGGCGGAGGCTTTTCTTCCTTGAAGCCACCCATGTCAAGGGCTTCACACACGGCCGCTATAATGTAAAGATGAACATTATAGTACGATAGATCTCATTATATCTTTTTATAGAAATCGTCAGGAAACCACACATGTCAACTTTTTTTTAACCTGTTTTGTCCTATTGTTAGGCAAAGGTCTCTCCCATCTTTATTTGATGGGAGGTTTGGACCATAACCCGCCGAGTTTGCGATTCGCCTGAGCCTCGTACGAACGAGGACAGGGCAGTAGAAGCATGAGCAGGTGAGGTTGGCTTGAGTTCCTGATGGCAAGATGGTGGGCGGAACCCTTTACTCCCTTTGTCTACTTACACGTCAACTATTATGTACATTATTAGATGAGATGTATCGTGCTGTAATGAATATCTTTACATTGTAGCTGCCGTGTGTGAAGCCCTTAAGAGTCCCCTTACCCTTGACCAAAATACAACTTTCGTAGTCTACGTTTTATTTGAAAAGGACATGTCCGATTTTGGCAAAATTTTGTAATTTCAAAGATATTGCAATTATCTAGGGTAATAACTGGTTTTCTACAATGAACTTGAAATAGAATATAGTGTTTTATATCATTTTTGACCATCAGTATGGGAAAATTCTAAATCATTATATTTTCTTTCCAGTTCATAATTTTACCATAGGAAACCAGTTATTACCCTAGATAATTGCAATTTCTTTACAATTACCAATTTTTACCGGAATCTGAC
Source organism: Acrobasis consociella (assembly GCA_963555685.1). NCBI lineage: Eukaryota > Metazoa > Arthropoda > Insecta > Lepidoptera > Pyralidae > Acrobasis > Acrobasis consociella. The sequence continues at coordinate 7,664,110 of OY743118.1, forward strand.
ATGTGGTTTCAAAATCAAACGTAGACTACGTTTGTATGGAGAAGTCTAGGGTAACGACTCTTAAGTTTAGTGATATATGCCATAAGTACGTTTCACTGACCATACTTTTACTATATACTTTGGAGTAACGTTTTTATTAAAATGTTACTTAGATGTCAAGTCCTGTCAACAGTATATTCTACGGTATTGCTGTTTAATTTTGTGAATATAAGACTTAAGAAAAAAGTGTCTAGATAAATGCTCAATTTAAGTTCAAAGAGTACTGAAAGCTTATTAGAACGTACAAAAAGGAGTTATTAACTACTTATAAAAGCATAAAGAACATACTGTTGAGAATATATAAAACAAATGCTAAAAAATAATAAAAAGACGAGGCAAGAAATTCGATAAATAAAATTCAAACTTCAATACTAAATTTAATTGGCTATTCAAGAGTTTGAATGGGTCGTGAATTTTTTTGTCGCTTTACCTTCAGAACTGCAGTTGCTGAAGAACTTAAATGAAAAGTAGCCTTCTTATTCATACATACATACTATCACGTCTCTATCCCTAATGGGGCAGACAGAGAATTTTGGGTCTTGCGGTTCTATGCAGAGCTCAGGGCCGCAAGACCCAAAAGCCACTTTTAGCGTCATGGTGGGCGAGAAGATGGAAAAGCGATCAATACAGTGATGGGTTGCTAGCCGCATCGCCTGTTAACATGATTTGCATTTTTTGCCCATTCCCTCGATCGGCTTTTACGATCTGCGTGGGAAGAGAAGCAGCTGGTACATTCTAAGTTTTTTTTATTTCTCCCAGAACAGCATGGAAGGCTTCTTATTCATATTATTAGTTTAATTAAATATACTGATAGCGCAACTATTTATAAAATTTTATTTTGGAGTACATACAAATTAAGTTCCATTGATATTTGAACCCTTTATCAAAGGTCGCGAGTGGGCCGCCCAAATTATAAGAGTGACGTCAAATCTATAAAGGCTTTATTTTTTTTATAGTCGGTTTTCTTACTTTATAACTTTTACAAGGTAAAAATGTTAATATAGGTTGCCCAAGAAAAAATTATGCTAATATCATCCACGTCTCCCATGCTGGTCTGGGAGGAATAAAAATAACTTAGAAGTTACCAGCTGCTTTTCTTCCCACGCAGATCGTAAAAGCCGATCGAGGGAATGGGCAAAAATGCAAATCATGTTAACAGGCGATGCGGCTAGCAACCCATTACTGTATTGATTGCTTTTTCATCTTCTCGCCCACCATGACGCTAAAAGTGGCTTTTGGGTCTTGCGGCCCCGGGCTCTGTATAGAACCGCAAGATCCAAAATGCTCTGTCTGCCCCATTAGAGATAAAGACGTGATAGTATGTATGTATGTATCGACGTCTATATTTTTAACCCCCGGTTAAAAAGAGGGGAGTTAAAATTTGATGCTAATGTATGTCTATCTGTCTGTGCCATCGTAGCTCTCGAAAGGATAGACCAATTTTGATGCGATTTTTTTCCACGTGAAAGTAAGTTCCCTTGCTGTTTTTAGCTATGTTTGATGAAAATCGATTCAACCGTTTAAATTTTATAAGAGGTTAACACTTGTAAGTCAGGGATTGTTTAATTTTCTTGGCAAATAAAAGATGGCGCTGCGAATATCATTAGAATATGTAGTTCCACTACTCATCACTTCTTGAAAGTCGAGAGCTTTTTTATTTGCCTGGAAAATAACTTCTAGACACGATAGAATATAAACAATGAGGCACATCATCTACCACTGTTTACACATTGACTAGCAGTCACAGTATTTTTATTGACTATCTGTACTATAATTTTTCAAAACTAAAAACCGACTTCAACCACTAACTACACAACCGATTCGATAAAATAAATAAATTCGATAAAATTCTATGGGATTACCTGATAGGCATGCTCTTTCAAACAAAAAATAATTTTCAAATAGATCCACGCATATTCGAATAATCAGTGAACATACTTAAAAAAAGATGACGACGAACTTACCTCCTTTTGGAAGTCGGGTTAAACCATGTAACAGATCCCTTATTTATTTACCAGCATCAAAGATTTTGTAACAATTAAAAACTTTCACAATTAATGTAAATTACTTTCATTAAAGTAAGATATGTTCACATCGCCAAGATTAAGTTTCGAGAAGTTAACAATGTTGTTAAACCCAAGCTTAGTTAGCACGTCTTGCTTTATTATATTACACAGAGGGATGAGTATAATAAACTATGTTTATACTGGACTATATATTTTTATATAGGACTGATATCGTTACTTAAAAAAATTAAAAAAGTTTTTCAGCAGGGCTATCTCCGCACATTATCGCCCAACCTCTGGAAACAAGAGGACTGACTATTTCTTTGGCTATTTGTCGTGGAAACGTAGCCAGCATATTTGGCATTTGGCGCAATGCCTCTTAGAAGAATGATTATAATGCAAAAATCACGTTACAATCGAAAAAAATACATTGTTGCTTGCAATCAATTTGTAAAACTGATTATAAAATTTATCCAAACAAAACGTAAAAAATTTCAAAAGGTCACATTTCAACGAAGTTTTGAATAAACTCATTAACAATTAAAATTAATTAAAGTTAATTGTATAATATACTAAAAAAATAGTAAAAGCTGAAATATGACTAACCACATTTGTGTCACGACCTTTGCCTATAAGTGTAGGTAGCAAATCCGTTTGCTATTTGACAAAATATTTATAATAATCTTAGCATATACATACAAGATGTAAATCTGTAACCTTGCCATATTCTCACACTTACCGATACCTATCATACAGGACAATTTTAATAGAAATCAGAGGTCGAACTATGAAAAAAAAATTGTTCCCCTTTACACTAGTGGTTCGCCGCGAACTTAGACCTCGCGATATTATTCCAAAACTGAACCAATTTTAATGTTCAGTGAAACTGTGATTTAATGAAACTGTGATACATTATCCACAACCGATTTGATACCGTTGCAGGAAACAGATTTTCCAACCTTCTTTCTTCTTCTATTCTGAGCTGCAAAAGTTTCATTTTTTTTTCAAACAACTTAAATCAAGGCCTGGATCAAATTCAATATCCCTAGATCTTGAAAGAGCCGTACATCCAGCCGCCAACTATTTTACGCCTACGTCTCATCATCATCATCATTTCAGCCGCATAACGTCCACTGCTGGACATAGGCCTCTCCCAAGGATTTCCAAAATGACCGATCTAGAGCGGCTTCCAGCGACCTTAGTCAGGTCGACAAACCACCTTGCGGGTGTGTGTCTTACGCTTCGAATGCCAGTACGTGGTCGCCATTCGAATACCTTTTTGCCCCATCGGCATCAGTTTGTCGCGCTATGTGTTCGCCCACTGCCATTTCAACGAGCTAATCCGCTGGGCTATGTCAATGACTTTAGTTCTCATACGAATTTCCTCATTTCTGATTCGATCGCGTAGAGAAACACCGAGCTTAGCTTTTCATAGTGCGTTGCACCTTTAGCCCTCTCATGAGACTCATAAGTAAGGTACCACGTTTCAGATCCATAAGTCATCACTGGTAACACACATTGTTTGTAAACTTTAGTCTTAAAAAACTAAGGTATTTTTGACGAGAAGACACTGCGTAGCTTCCCGAACGCTGCCCAGCCGAGTCGGATTCGTCGAAAGACCTCTTCCTCGAAGCTGAAGCTTCCTGCCTGGATCAATTGACCCAGGTCTACAACTTCGAAGGTGGACTCCCAACACTAACAGGTGGGGCGCAACATGGACATTCGACATTACTTTCGTTTTGTCCATGTTCATTTTAAGGCTTATTGTCATCATCATCATTTCAGCCGCATAACGTCCACTGCTGGACATAGGCCTCTCCCAAAGATTTCCAAAACGACCGATCTAGAATAGCTGGAAGGCGCTGGATGCAAGCCGCTCTAGATCGGTCATTTTAAGGCTTACCTGTTGGGAAACTCGGAGCATAATACATACATACTTAAGTCTACCATCGAGTCCGCCATGATAACTATATCATCGGCAAATCGAAGGTGAGTGATATAATCGCCTTTGATTTTAATGCCAAATCCTTCCCATTGCAGAAGCTTGATCTTCCAGTGCAACGGTGAACAGTCGAAGATATAACGTCTGTTTTACACCTCTATGCAGTGGAATTGCCGTCTTCCACTGCTCGACATAGTGGCGTTACTGTAAAAGCACTTCAACACCTCGATATACCGATAGTCAATATACGGCATCGCTGGAGACTGAAGCACGGCCCATGTTTCGATCGAATAGAAGCCTTTTTATAGCCCACTATCCGCAAGCATAACGGCCGGTTATACGCCCTCGTCTTCTCTATAACCTGCCGCAGCGTACGAATGTGGTCCATGGTGCTAAAGCCTTTACAGAAACCGGCTTGTTTGGGAAGCTGGAAGGCATCAAACCTGTTTACGGGACGATTCGTGATGACCCTCGAAAACAACTTATAAACATGACTAAGACACGTGATAGGCCTATAGTTCTTTAGAGTGTTATCTCTCTTTTTGAAGAACAGGACTGCAATGTTCCACGCTTCTGCAGAATCCTCGAGCAGAATGGAATTAAAGAGCCTCTGAAGGACTTTCAGTAGCAGCGTTCCGCCCGCTTTCAGAAGGTCTGCTGTGATTCCATCTTCGCCCGGCGCCTTGTTGTTTTTAAGCTGTTTAAGGGCCATCCTAATCTCGTACAGGCTGATGTCCGGTATAGTGTCGGGTTAGCTTGGCTCTTGGGCAAACGCCAATGTCTACGACTACTTCATTCTAAGTGAGTCCTTGCGATTTTTGCACATTTATTGCCCAGGCAAGCGACAGTGAAAATTGCATTCGTGAGCATGACACTTGGCCAGTCTTCCACGACCGGGTCATGCGAGGGGTGGAAACCGTGTTCTGGTAATGATTCTTGCCCTTGAATCTCCACAGCGTGCTCACGCATTGAACGCTAGCGCTTTAAGCATTCAGGGTTTAGTTCCTGATTTCGTACTTCCCTTGCGTACTCACGCTGTGAACACAAGCGTTTGGAGCGTTCGGGCGAAGTTTCTTGCTGACAAAGCTCTTATTGGCATGAGAAGTACCTACTGGCATATTCTCTTAGTTGCGACTCTCTACGTAAAACTACTTCGCGGGCTTTGGTTGCCGTTGATCTCTTGTTAGTTTGTGGCATTATTACTAATACTACAACAGAAGCACAGTCAAGCAGCGATATCGATTGAACCAAAGTCTGCTCAACAAAATTGCTAAATTTAGTAAACTACCTATTAGTTCGCCGCGAACTTAGACCTCGTGATTATTTTTCGCAATTCATTTTTCTAAATAACCCCTAGATGGCGCTATCCAAAGTTAGAACGCGCTATTGGTTTCGTTTGTTACATAATCGCGGACATTTTTATTAATATTTCAAAAACTACTGAACCGATTTTGATGTCCAACGAACTTGAAAATTCTATTGATATTTCCTTTATGCCTACCAAATTTCATCAAAATCAAACCATCGGTTCGGCTGTTATCGCGGTACAAACATACATACATACATACAAACATACATACATACATACATACATACATACATACAATGTGTTTTCGCCCCAACTCGATTTAGAGACCTCGCTCGCTTCGCTCGCTCGGTCAAAAATTGCTAATCAGCTGATCGATACGCTTCGACCCTAGAAAGATAATCATATTTTACCATACGTTAAAGATAACCATACGCTTCAGAAACGCACAAACTTTAAATCAATTTTTAATATTTTACGGGTAATATTTCTATAAATTATTTATATTGTTAAAAAGTATATAATATGTGTATAAATAAAATGCAATGTTTTTATAAATATATGTATTTTTAATATTTTTAAACTAAAATTACAAAACTCTCAATTAAAATCAACAAAAATCGTCAGTCTTCTGTTTAAAGGAACAAATCTAGGAAATTATCACAAAAATTCACAGTTTTTTTAAACTACTAAGAAGCTAATAATATAATCAGTCCTAAAAAATATAATAAAAAATAATTAACAAAATTTAAAGACATTTGTGGCAAACGTCGACTTTGTGTTCACCACAGACTGCACTCTTGCATTTCGCGCAAGACATTTTGGACATCCTCTTCTTTTTATACGTACAGAAGTTGCAGTAACGCCTTTTTTTAGACGGAGGTTCTTCTTCTTCATCAGTAGGAGCCTGTGAGTTAGGTTTTGGAAGAACATTTTCAAGATAAGTGATTATCTTTCTTGACTGCAGATAGGGCTAAGATTCCTATCAAAGCTCGAAGCTCTGTCGAAGTCGTTTCTCTGAACGTCGCACTAGTCATATAGGCACAACGTTTTGCTGCTATCTCGACATTGGTCCAGCGAACTATTTCTTGTATTATTTCATCAGTGATGAATAGATCAAAACATAACATTGGTTCAACTATATTACGACACTCTCAACTCCAGTTTCAGCGGCTTCTGATAATTCGGGTCCCGGCAAATCTTCATCACGTGATACTGACCCCGTCTGATTATTGGTTACTTGTACCTGAATTACGCCTTCATCGAGGAAGCCCTCTTCATTATCACTCTGTACCTCATCTTCCGACAGGTGATCCTCCACCTCGCTATCACTTTCTCTGCATTCATCGTCTTCACTTTCCTCTTCTCTGTCCAATATTTGACATATTTCTTCTTCTACTAAAGGCCGTCTATTAGTCATGTTGTTAACAATATATTTCGCCTAAAACAAAACAATAATACGGTTTATATATCAAAATATAAAGAACAAAACGAATCGTCAAAAGTTACACAAAAGATAACCATACGCCTCGCGAGCGCACGTCAAACTCATAACTAATAAACCATGGTACTTACCACTATGAAACAGACGTCCCGCGACAGGATAGACCGACGACTAAGTTGGCCGAAACGCACAAACAGATTCGCGCGCTAATTAAAAAAGACAGCAATAAGTTCATTGCGTGGGCGCCTCTGCGACGTAGGTTATCTTTCTAGGGTTAATATGGAAAGTCCAATTTTTGGAACGTAGTTCCTTATCGCGGGTTGCGAAAGGAAGCTGGACGGAAAAAATTAAGACCAAAAGTTGTAACGACACTTTTTGCTATAGTTGTTAGCCGTGCGGCGTGCGCGTGTTAGTCTGTCTCTCTCTCTCTCCTAATTAATCGAAATTAACTTCGTTCCATCCGGTCGTCCCTTGACACCTCTCAAGTTTTTTTTTCATATTTCGACTTATGTCCCTCTCGGAAAGTTGTTCAGCATGATCAGTATATACGTCTGAGTTACAGATTTACACCCTGTAAAAACCAATAGCCTATATTTTATTATATAAGTACAAATACGTGTGTCTCTCTAACGGCGAATTTGTTTGTAGTGTATGTAAATGCCCAACACTGGTGTCACATTTATCAAGCTGCCTAAAAGCATCAGAAGTAGATTAACGTCTGCCATGCAATGATGACAGTCGGGACCAACGGCTTAAACAAGCTTTCCAAAGCACGGAGCTCGAGAAATTTTAACGCCACTTGTCACCCATCTAAGAGGAATAAACACCCGGCGAGTGAGCAGATGACATTAATGTAATTCTTTATATGCCTATGCATATGCGTATCCTATAAATGCATATGCGTATGTACCTATGACGGCAAAAACGGCACCCTATTACTAAGACTTCACTGTCTGTCTGTCTGCCTGTCCCCAGATTATATCACATGAACTGTGATAGCTAGACAGTTGAAATTTTCACAGTTGATGTGTTACTATGGCCGCTATAACAACAAATACAAACAATAAATAATTAAATTGGGCACCCATACAACAAACGTGATTTATTTAGATCCCTTCGTGCGCGAGTCCGATTTAAACTTGGCCGGTATTTTAATATTAAATTTTAAGTTAGAGTACAAAAACTTCTTATGACCTACTTAATCCTCCAAGTATCGGCGAACCGAAAAACTGACAAGCATCACTTCAACAAACTTTGGTCTCCTTAACTTATAATACCATTCAAAGGGTCTTCAAACTTATTCGATTTTATGTCAGTTTCGAACTGTGAACGTTGCCTGGACAGAAATTTGATGTGAAAAATTAAATTTAGATCAATTCGTTTAAAATTCGTTTTAAATTTGTTGCAATTTCTAGTTTTCCCATAGCTACTGTATCTTATTATGGCTCTTGCAGACTAGTGACTGTATCGGCGACTATCGCCGACATTCTCAAACAGTCGCATCATCAACATCATCATCAGGTCTTTTTAACCTCCACTGCAGAAGCACGACCCTCTCTCTACTACTGGAGCCATTCTTGGCCAGGGCAGCTGGAGGACTTGGCCTACACTCTCCACGCTGGCCAGACGGGTTGGAGAGGTCCTATTGATGTCTATATGCTTTGTTTAGCTTGTATTTCCTAAGTCGCCTTTAACGACATCCACGGGATGACTTGGAGTGGTCTTATTCTACTCTGCCGGTTACCACACGGCGATGTTCAAACGGTCGCATGACACATGTCAATATATCACAAACTGTCAAAAATTACCGCGTGGCCGTCGCGCGATTGTCGCCAATAATCGCTCGGCAGCTTTTGACCAACTAACATACATATGTCACGCAACCGTTTGCGACTGTTGGTGTAGCGTCGCGCGACATTTAGTAATCTATTATTTTGTAACACTATGCTTTGGTGCAATAAAGATTGTAACTAACTCTTGGTCCGTTGAGTCCAAGTACTAAAAGAAAGATTTAAAAAATAACCCCTCGCCTTGTCGACGCCGCTGGTGATAAAAGGCTGGCTTATACCTCGCGCAGATGATTTCAGTAGCTATTCAGCGCGGGTATGCAACCAGTGTTCTTGGCACCATGCCACATGGACGAAATTAAGATTATTAATTAAATTTAAATTTTTCATATTCAGTTTTTAAACTTAATTTTTACTTCAATCGTTCAATAATGTTTTTTTTAATTTATAAAAATTCACTACATACATATTCTCACGTTTTTATTCCTTAGAGGCAGACAGGGCCTAGGGTTGTGACTCAAAGGCCAGAAGGTGGGCGAGAAGGTGGAAAAAGGACGTATACGTAATTGTTAAAACAAACAAAGATCAGAGAAGTATCATCTTTCCCTTAAGCCAGAACTATCAATAACGTACCCCAAAACCCAGCTTTCCATACATTGAATACGAATACTTTTATAGCCTGCATGGAAATTCTAAACAATCCTGAGATTACACGGCACAAAGACGAAGTGACAAAAGGATTTCCAAGATATTACCTTGGATGTGGCTGAAGTGATTCTAAGCCCTTGAGGAATACAGTAAGGGCCGCAAAATTCAACACTGATTAAATTGTATGAATACTTTATGTTCATGCGAAATGATATGTAATACGACCTATATTTGTACCACCATATGTAGGTTGACTGGTAGAAAAAGCCTACGGCCTTAATTCCGCCGATTACAATTCATATAATAAAGTGAAATCTATACATATAATAAAACAGTAAAAAAAGTGTGTCTGTACATTAAATATATTACCTAAAAAATATTGGGGCGATGGAGATGTAGTAATAGAGTAAGAATTTTAAAAAAATGTCTGTCTGTTTGTCTGTTTGTACACGCTAATCTCCGAAAATACTGGACGGATTCGAAAGAATTTTTTTTGTTATATAGCTATTAAACCTGGGCAACTTATAGGGTATAAATGGTTTAGGAAAATGGAACGCCTGATGCAGAACCATAATAGTCCAGCTAAACTATAAGAGATATAAAAATGCCGCCTTAGTAAAAGTTGTTCAGCCTGATGAGCATTTTCTAGAGACATTAAGTCCACGCGAACGAAGTCACGGGCTTCGGCTAGTAAATAAATAAATTAGTTATAAACATTGATTAATGCTCTCGGTATTTTTAGGAGTGCTTGTTACTCGGTAATCATTATTTAGGTAGCGTTGCCACACTTTGGTCCACAATCATATAATAATATTCTAATAATTTTATATTTTTATGGTTCCGTACATAAAATGAAATAACGGAACCCTTATAGATCACTCACGCGTATATTTGCCCGTCCGTCTGTCACAGCCAATTTGCTTCGACAAATCAGGTGAAATTTGTTAGGATGGTGTAATTCTCTGACCCAAACACAGATGTGCAAAGTAAATAATGATTTTCTTTAAAATAAGGTTCATATTCGGGGGACCAATTAGGAAATAAAAAAAAGTTTTGCAATCCTTACTGTGTTTATACATACATCAAATGATATGGCTTGTTATGAGGTTCTCAAATATATTTTGTTATTTATTCTAAAGTAAATAGTTTTGATTTTTTTTCGTGAAAGAAGATGAAAATTAACCCTTCCTCGATATGATCTCCGAAACTGCTGAGCCTATATAAAATTTAGAAAAAAAAATTGTTTACTTATGCAAAATAGTGAGGACCTGTAATGGACTCTCTGTGTCTATTTAGTTATCTATGTAAATTAGAATAGTTGTCGGACTTCCTAATAAAAAATAAATAGTTAGTTAAAACACCACTACATAGCGCTAGTAGTATCTCGCGTCTAACTGTGAGGATTTAAAAAGTGATTGAGTTTGGCAATATACGGAACACTCTTCACGCGATTTCAACTCACACTTGGCCAGTTATTTAATTTAATGCGGAATTAATAGCAATTTATGTTTATGTTCCGGCGTCATCACGTGTTACTATTTATTAGTTTTAATTCTTCTATGGTTTGATTTTTTTTTAATTATTTCCATAAATCATTTTGCTAAATAAAATAATTTTAAAATTCATATTTAAAATTGATAACTCAAAAGCGATGTTAATGAATAGATAGCGTGTAAAAAAAGTTATTTTGTTTCCGAAACTGGGGCAAAGTAAATGGCGTTTTATGCATTTAAAAAACAAGGAAATTTCATTATCTGATGAAAGTTACTTTGGCTCGTTCGTGACTCAAAGGTTGAATATTGGAAAAATAATTGCATTTTTAATTAAGTTTCAAACATAAAAGCTTTATTAAATTTCCTATAGTTATCTTATAACATTGTAAAGCGGAATTGGCCAAGTGGTTTAGGCATAAGCTGTGCGTCTGTGAGGCACGTGTTCGATCCTTCGATCCTTGCTAGGCGCGTTAATACTTGAGATTATACCTGAGAAGGTATAGTAAGTATAAGCAAGCGATGGTAATACGACATAAAACCGAAAACAAAATGTTTTTTTTAATTTGCCACTTAATCTTTTAAAATCTGATGGAATGGGAAACTGTCAAGTAACGGAAAAAGGATGCACGTACAGCGCTCTTGACGTCACTGCTATTAGGTCTCGTGCGTACGAAAGAGATAGAAAGATGTCCCCAGCACGCTGTTGTCACCAGATAACAAATATTGAGCTACATAGGATGCTTTTACGCAGCTCTAAATATCTGACAACAGTGTTGTTAGCTATATGAGAAGAGATTCTAACAGTAGTTTACAGTAAGTAAATCTATAGATCTAGAAATATATCATAGGCATAAGGCATACCCCTAAGTTCACGATTAAATTTGTACATTTTTTTTATTGTGTATGAAAAGTGTGTATAAGTTCTTACTTTTCTTGTAAGAATGTAAGAATGAGTGTTTTTGTTTTATCTAGCAAAAAAATTTAATTCATGACGAGATGTAAGACGGGCATGCAATGAAGAGAGTGATAAGTGTAGATAAAGCGAAAGATGTTTGTCAGGATTGTAGCAAGTGAAGGTCCATAGTCTCTACCTACCCCTGTAGTAATAAGTAAGATAAAATGTATATGCAACATTCCCATACAAATTGCCCGGGCTGCTGCACAATTTTGTATGGAAATGCCAATTTTCGAATTGTTTTTGACTGTTAGTTTAATTTCATTATACTATAGTGGTCTAGTATTGCCCGTGGTTCGATTTATTACGGTTATGTCGGACGTAAATCACACCTTCGATTTTTTTGTTTCGTCCTTGATTTCATTAATCCAAAACTTTAAGTTTCGGATTCATTTCTTCTGTGTTTGATCTCCGTTTAAAAAGCAATAACAAAGAAGTATGTTACCAAATCAAGCGTACTTGTCGAGATAATATTATAAGGTCCTACTTCAGTCGCAGACTTATAAAAATCTTTCTCGGAAATGAAAAAAGGCGCAATCTTATAACAACAGTTTATCGAAATTTCGTTCCTCGAATCTTAACAATCGACTTGACAGAGCTATTCACATAAAATTATCCATAATTCCACATCTCGAATCCAATATCAACGAAATCGCTTTAGCTCATCGACGTTAATATTTTATGATATTTCCATCATAACTGAGAAATGTTCTAAAACGAAACGTGATTTTTGCAGAAGTTCTTTCAATAAATTTTTAGCCTCTTTGGTCGGCATCTCATTATTTATTACTAGAACTCTTTTGAATGGAGTTGAAGATGATTTTAATTAATGCAAGTATTTCGTTGGAAAGCTTTTAAAAATGTTCTTTAAAGTATGCGCTTAATTCTTATTATATAAAGAGACTTACAAAGAGAGTATTCATTATTTATTTCTATCGGTTATTCTACTTTGAACACTTAAAATGAAATTTTATATTTCTAAAGCTGTGTTATAGTAGTATTTTTTACCCGACTTCTAAAAAAAAGGACGATTAGACATTTTTTCATTATTCAGTTAGAAGTATGTATATACTTTTAAGTACAGAGCTTCAAGCCAGATAAAGAATAAGTAGTTATTTTAGTATTATTTTCAATAATTACAAGCTTTTATGCTTTTAAATAATGAACTTTTGACTATTGAAGATTGATTACCTATGTGAAGTTTCAGCTTAAGGTGCTACCTGAATTTTCCGGGGTCCAGTGGCGCCCCCATTTAATATTAATCATTTGAAAGGAAACAGTGATATCATTTAAAATTTTGCCTTCAATCTATGGAAGGACTGGACACCAGAAAATTCAGGTATGGCCCTAATCGAATAATGGGAAATGGGTCTAATTTAGCTTGCAAGATTTGAATTCGAACAAACATCGAGACGTGTGAAACTAAATAAAAGATAGTAAAAAAAAAGATAGTAAAAATAGTGCGTTTACGTAATACCTGCCTATTGTGACTTACGAGCTATATTTCTTTATACAACGTGGAAGGGACATACCCGTAATAAATAAAACCACGGGCTATACTAGATCACTATAGCATAATAAAATTAAAACAACAGTCAAATTTTTTTTTGGTTATTACCAAAAAAAAATCGAAATTCCCATAAAAATTGCCGGAACCGCTGCATACTTTAGTATGGAAATGCGTTTTTTCTATATCTGTGGTTTTTTTTGTTTTTTAATGTTATTTTCATTCTATTATAGTATTACGGGTAGGTCACGTTGTAGGTATACTCTATTTTCGTTTTACGTTATTTTCATTTATCAAAAACACTAGAAATTTAACGGGATAATTACTCGTAAAATAAACACAAATAACATTTATCGCATGACTCTAAAATGTAGGTAAATACTTCCTTCCAGACATCAATAAAATAGGAACGTAGTATTTAACGTAACAAATAACTGTAAAACTGTTCTATTCTTGAAGACATAATCGTTCTTTCACCGTTCAGCATAAACACAGTCTTCATCGTTATTTTACCGCTTTCCAATACATCGTTTCTGTTTTTATAGATTCAGTTCAATGACAGTGGCATTTTATTCAATATATTAAGAAGATTTTTAGGTTTAAAAAGACATTTATACATATTCTTGACAAAAATAGATAATAAATATAAAGGGACAAATTACACAATGATTGAGCTAGCCCCAAAGTAAGTTCGAGACTTTTGTTAGTAATGGGATACTAACTCAACGATACTATCTTTTATAACAAATACATATATAGATAAACATCCAAGACCCGGGACAATTTGAAAAAGGCCATTTTCCAACTTGCCCTGACCGGGGATCGAAGAAAGTTGGGTAAAATAACCTTTTCTTCTCCCATTTAAAAAAAAATATTTAAAAAATCATACCTCCGTTTTCTTTCAAATAAGTTTCAAATGGCACTACTGGACCCTGGAAATTCATTTATCCCTTTAATGGTACCTACCTCAGGTTCCTAAACGTAAAAATAGAGAGGAAATATAATTTACTACAAAAAAACAAAAACTTTATCATTTTATACTTTATCAGTTCTTTTCCAATTTTTTTTTCGTTCGCAATAACGCTTAAGTCGCTTGAATACTAAAAAGCCTGGTAATATCTGATGCTAATCAGGTGTAAAGAGTAATTGACCTAAAAATAAAGTGGCGTGGGACGCAAGGACGTTGTGATTCGAGAAAAAAGTGACAAAGAACTATTTAAAAAAATGCTCGACGACTCACGATAGATAATTATGTAAGAAAAATATATATTTTTTTATACTAGCTGGCCCGTCGGATAAACAAAAGGAAATTAGGAATAATAAAATAAGTCTTTTGATATCGAGAATTCGTATTTCAAATGAGAATCGCCAATAGCTGTGATACTAATAGGATCTTTTGATCGGTATTAGACGCAATATTTCTTCGCAAAAATTTTAATCCGATTACTTTTTCTCTTTTGGTGTAATTTTTTTAGAATACGCAGCCAAGCTTATTCATTTTTGGAACGTAGTTCCTTATTGCGCGTTACAAAAGGGGGCAAGTTGTAACGACACTTTTTGCTATTATATACGTGTTTCTCTCTCTCTCTCTCTCTCTCTCTCTCTCTCTCTCTCTCTCTCTCTCTCTCTCTCTCTCAAAGAAAGCAAGCCAGTTATTTTCGTTTCGTCTTTCTATTTCGCATTGACAGTGTGGTGTCGCGACGATTATTTTTGTTGAGTGTATACAGGTTTTTTTGTACTACATAATAAATAATAAAATATTATTGTAACCTTAAAAAAAATTCGATAAGAATTCCTTCATTAATTAATCGAAAGGAACTTCGTTCCATCCGGGTGTCCCTTGACACCTCTCAAGTTCTTTTCTTATAAAATAGGTGTTAGATATTGGATTGCATACCCAAAACTCGAATTACATGTATCATCGTCTATATCATTTAAATTTATATCGCTTACAAACTAAAAAATGGAATCAGGCAGTTCCATCTCGTAGGTATAGTTTACAGCCTGGATTAACATTTAACACGTAGCATACTTTTTATTCTAAAGTAGTGTGAGTTTCCCATTATAATATAAAAGTTAAAATAATATTTTTTACAAAATTAAACACGACCATTCCATTTTTACTTATAACTCAAATCAGTTATAAAAACAAGAGAACTTACTTGAGGTTACTTTTTAGTTTTTCGACGCTATCGAAGTAATTTATAATTTTACAGTGGATTTTTTATCACGAACCGCTGCATATATAATTATCAGATTGACATATAACAAACTATTCAAGCATACACCACGAGCAACTGCTACTATTATTCAAGGAAATTAGGTTCAAGGAGTTTCGTAGTTCACACGATCTCATTCGCAGAGTTAATTAAAACTGAAATGGGACTTCATTTTAACACAAGTGCGAAAAAGGAAAAATGTGGAGAGGCTATTAAGGTTCTCATAAATATAATACGTTGGTTTTATTACCAGAACGTAACGTAATACTAATATATATTATTACATCTCTCGGATGTTGTATTTTCCTGGTTAGTTTTAGTTTAGTGTTGTCAAATAAATAAGTATGTAAATAAGTTATAAATATATAATAAATAAGTATGTAAGCAAGTTTTAAGTTGCTAGTGGGCGAACAATATTGTGAAAATAAGTTTCTTTCAGCGTTTCTTCTTAGCAATGGTTGTTGCAAAGCGCTGATATCGGAAGCTTTTTTTATAATAAATTTTATTATACCTATACATTACACGAAGTGTAAAGTTAAGGTCTACTTACTAAATAAACATTTTAAATGCAGGCTTCATAAGCGAAGCGTTGCGGTAGTGCTCTAGTCTCAACATTTCAGTATCAAGCATTTTTTGACTATATTTCAGAGTTATATACACGTACATTTAACTAACTGCATGTCAAAATTTTCTATCATATCCCATTTGTTTGTTTACTTTAAATCTTTATAGTTTATGTATATTTGTGTTTTAAGTGCCAGATATACTATCACGTCCTCACCCTCCACGGTACAAATAGAGCCCATCGCTGCAAGACCAATAGTGGAAGGTTGCTAGCATCGCCTAATAACATGATTCAGATTCTCATCCACTCCCTCGATCGGCTTTGACGATCTGCGCGAGAGGAGGAGCAGCCACTGCATTCTACATAGGTTTTTCCTTTTCGATCAGGACAGTTTCCTTATCGCACCATCTTTTACTTTTCAGTACAATTCTTATCACCAAAGGTAGCTTGAGACTGCCTTAGCGATAAGGCCGCCTATTGTATACTTATCCTGTACACATTTTTGAATGAATAAAGTGTTACTTACTTTACATCTTAAAATAATTATTCTTTCAAATGAAAATTTAAAAAAAAACAACAAAAAAGAATTAAATGTTCTTAACACAAATGAAATAAGCTTAAACTCGATGGATTGCGTCGTATCATTACTATGACTTCCATCAACTACTTTCCGTCTCCGTGATCATACCTACACAGATCATACATTGTCTGTCTACTATAAAGTGTTCGTCAAGACAAATCTAACGACTCTTATTCAATAAGGTTGTTTTATAACTGAATTATGTCAAATATATTTCCCGGCTCCATCATAAGAACACCTAATTGACTCCATAGTATCACCTGACTTACATAAACGTGTGAAATTTTAGCATAATCGGTTGAAGAAAACTGGTAAAAATTTAAGTTGCAAGATTTTACCTAAACAAACATACAATATATAGGTATATTCAAGATATGCACATATTGCAAGTAAAATAAATGCTTCTAAAAAATGTCGACGTTACATTTATCGCAACCTATAGATAACTTTTATAGATAGCGACATCCCAATAGGATTTTACTGTCGTCCCTACCATTCTACCGTCTTTATGTTTAAGTAATCATGACAGTACGTGGTTACGAGCCGAAAGAGATTGCACCCCACTTAAAAGACGTGAGATTTTAGTAGCCATTTAAATAAAAGGACATCCTGTGATAGTGGACTTTTAGGACCTCGTCAAAAGGCAGCCATTTATTGTATTTTCTTTTACGCCTTTTTATCAGTACTTTTTCTTTTGAATGAAAAGATGTATATCACTTTTTAGGAATTATTAAATTACTAGCTGTGCCTAGGTAATATAAAAATATTAAATAGCCAAAACAAGAAAAGCCTTATGGTAAAGAAATGGTCTGTTCAAGTATCGATAAAGATGTAGGAGAAATTTACCAGCTCTTTTCTTTATTTCTTATTACAAATCCTACTAATATTATAAATGCGAAAGTGAGTTTGTATATTTGAGTTAGTCACGAATGGTCTTAAATGCAAGTAGCCTATGTAGCAACTCGTCTAAAACGCTGATTGTCTAAACCGCATGTCCTTGTTTGTTTGTTTGTTACCACTCCGCGTTTTAACCACTGAACCTATTAAAATAAGATGTGTATAGATGATATATATAGTTTTGTACCCAGGAAAGGCCATAGGATAATTTTTATCCCGATATTCCCACGGGAGCAAAACCCACGGGTACAGCTAGTATCTAATATTTTAAGTTAAAGGTGGATTGTTAAAATTTTATAGCCAAAGAAACAAGAAACGTTACCAAAATATTCTTTCATAGAACGACCTTTAAAGACACGGTCCATTCTTTATATTTGTGTTGGACGACTTCGTGGTGCAATATAAAAGGGAATAAAACGCGTTTTACACTTCATTTTATAACATCCGTAAAATGTCTAAATGTACGACTTTACGTCTACAACATAGCGATTGCGGGGACCTATCATGTTTTACTTTGCAATCATAAAATGCATACGTTTCGTATCTTAAAATTGCGTCTCGTGAAATCTTGTTATTTTTGTTTACATCGTTATTTTTTCTTTTTAAATGTGTGAATAACTACTATTGAATTAATAAGGGAGTTTCAACGATCAAAACAAACATTTTCTATGGGATTTGTTTATGAAATAAAGACTAAACCTCTTATGCTTCGTCAGCATTCATACACCTTTCTTGAGAATAATTTGGTCGCAGAATGTTCGTCGAGATCGACCCGGTCCGGTTCTCCTATCCACATCCGCATAATAAATATTTTTTCGTTAATCTTCTTTCATCCATCCTCTCAACGGGTCCAAACTACCTTTACTTACTTTCTGAATTTTTATAATTACATCCTCTTTCACCCCACATCTCTCACGTATTACATAATTTCTTATCCGGTCTTTCAAAGTTACATCACACATATTTCTTAAAAAGACGCGCTGTGGCAGACACCTTTATACTGTTCATAAGGCTGCGTTTCCACTGAAGCGGAGCAGAGCGGAGAGATCTCCGCTCCGCTCAAATTCAAACAGCAGAGCGGAGATTTCGAGCATTGTGATTGGTTAATTTCTCTCCTTTCCGCTCTGCTCCGCTTCAGTGGAATCGCAGCCTAAAAGGATCGCAGTAACTAGAAATCCATAGTCTTTGCCTACCCCCATGGGAAACAGGCGTGAAAATATGTATGTATGTATGTGTAATAAAAACTAATGACGCCACGGTTTCTTGGAGTCAAGTTACGCTCTTAATATTAGTTTTTCCGTCTATCTTGTTTATCAGTCTAAAATACATTGCAAGAGGTTATGACCAATAACAAATGACATTTTGTTGTGACGTTTTATTCTTTATAAAGTACCGAATAATTTATTTTTGACTTAGGAAACTCCATCATGAATGTTTTGTCTGTCCGTAGGTCACTTGTCTTGTTTGGTAACATCAGTTTCTGATGTTCTCGTCTATATTCAAAGTCGATACCTAAAAAATATATTTTTTTAAGAAATAACCTTTCTGAAATAAAGATTATAACTTTTAAACCTAAAAATTGTATTGATAAAAAAGTACTAGTAAGATTTCTTTGTCTCATTTTATAGTCACATAAAAGAATCGCTATAATCTACCAAAATGCTTGTGGGGCAATTATTTTAAAAGCTTAAAAAATTACTACTTTAGTGTTACCCCAACACGATAGCTTGAGTTCGGTTTAATAACTTTGGGAAAACACATTTATTCATACAATCGGAATAAATTATTTGTTTTATATAACGTCTAAGAAAATTATAAATTGAAACTGTTTTATGGTGAATTCAGTCCATGATACTGATGAACTTTTTTCCAAGCAACATTTAACGAAATAGGAAAAGTATTTTTATTTTCATACAAACTCAGATCAGCTCATCGGCCAACTTGTATGGGAAGCCAATAATAAAATAACAGTCAATTTAAAAAAAATCGGTATTTCCATACGAAAATCTGCAGCCACCTTAGCAATTTGTAAAAGAACGTCTTTTTTTGTTTTTTTTTTTTACTTTTATTTTATTATTAATATGAAGTAAAAGAAAAGGCAAGAGTTGTGTCGTATAAGGAGGTCAAGCATTTAGCAGAAAATAGGGAGCCATGGAAAATACTCCACCAAGAACCTAGTTCTTAAATTTATTGATGATGATGAAACTATAGCGATCTATAGCCTGTGGTTCCATTTATTACGGGTATATCGTTTCACGTCCTCTGCGCTTATGACACTCTTCCCGCTCTCCATGTCATTTCTCAATAAGGATGACAGCAAAATAATTATAGTTCAATCGTATTTAGTTTTTTAATGCCAGTA
The DNA here is from genome assembly GCA_963555685.1 of Acrobasis consociella. NCBI lineage: Eukaryota > Metazoa > Arthropoda > Insecta > Lepidoptera > Pyralidae > Acrobasis > Acrobasis consociella. The sequence continues at coordinate 7,683,860 of OY743118.1, forward strand.
TCACAGATTTTTTCCTACTTCTACTTTCGAACTCCAAAATATTAGTTACGTCTATCAATTTATATTTTATGTGTTACTAGCTGCGACTCGCGGTGTTATCCACCGAAAAAGTAGCCTACATGGGCTGATAAATTAATAAAAAAAGATTTGGTATACAGCTCACTCAGCTTCCAGTATACCAAATTTTATCAAAATTGGTCCAGCTATTTGCTCGAAGTAACAAACGTACACACACACTTTCGTTTTCAGGGTTCCATACCCAAAGGGTAAAAACGGGACCCTATTACTAAGACTCCGCTGTCTGTCCGTCTGTCTGTCACCAGGCTGTATCTTAAGAACCGCGATAGCTAGACAGTGAAATTTTCAGAAATTATGTATTTCTGTTGCAGCTATAACAATAAATACATACATACATACATACTATCACGTCTTTATCCCTAATGGGGCAGACAGAGCATTTTGGGTCTTGCGGTTCTATGCAGAGCCCAGGGCCGCAAGACCCAAAAGCCACTTTTAGCGTCATGGTGGACGAGAAGATGGAAAAGCAATCAATACAGTGATGGGTTGCTAGCCGCATCGCCCGTTAAGGTGATTTGCATTTTTGCCCATTCCCTCGATCGGCTTTTACGATCTGCGTGGGAAGAGAAGCAGCTGGTACATTCTAAGTGTTTTTATTTCTCCCAGACCAGCATGGGAGCATAACAATAAATACTAAAAACGAAATAAAATAAATATTTAAGGGGGGCTCCCATACAACAAACGCGATTTTTTATAGATAATGGTACGATACCCTTAGTGCGCGAATCCGATTCGCACTTAGCCGGTTATTATAATACTAGTGTGATAAAAGCTTTACAATCACACTAACTGATCATTAAAAAGCAGTTTCTAAGTTTAGCAAGCTGCAGGATTTGCCATGACCTTCGTAGCATGCTGCAATGCGGGTAAGCTGGATCACGCTAGCTTGCAGCTTAAATAAATTCCTGTCTTAACCTTGGACTCTGATTGAATCTAATTTGAAATCATAGTTACTTTTCTTCTTATGGCTTAGGGATTAATGATTAATCTAATATCTACCTGTCATATTTTTCATTTGTTTTTTTGTACTTAACAAATAATAACCGGCCAAGTGCGTGTCGGATTGCGCGCAGTGTTGGATTCCGTTGTTATGAATGTCAACTATGAGTTCACGCCTCACGGTATAGTGACTAAAAACGTCTTTAAATTCGTCTCGTCTCGTTAAATTACATTTTATAAGTTAGGTGGCCTTTATATTTTAAATGTATGAACCCTTAGCTCTTATAGTTTTTCTTAAAACTTCGTTATATACATAGACCTATACTATTGCAGTGAAGTTTTCCACGTATTCATATATAGGCATAACCATAGCAGATCGAGCGGGGAACACTTGAACGAAAAATAGTGTTCAAAGCTCATAATATTTTTGAAAGGCTTATTTAACGATACCTCACAAGATACCCATCTTGCGATATGATCTTAAGATAGCGGAAAAAAAATGCATTTTACCCTAAAAAAAAAAAAAGATAATTTTTATTTGACCACTTTTTCGGCGTGCTTAGTACTCTAGTACATAAAGTCTCATAGTAGAACCGCAGACGAGCGCTGGACGGACGGACGGACAGACATAGCGAAACTAAAAGGTTTCCTTGTTTACTACGGAACCCTAAAACGGGTGCTTTTGCCCATGTTGTTATTATGGCCATGTAGTTTAAGACAAAATCGGTGTCAATTTAAAACTCATATTTGAGTAATTTTCATCTTTAATCGCCAAGAAGTTAAAGATACATTAAAATATGTTGATTTTATGATTATAAATAAAACATAAGGGAAATATTATTAAGTTAAAATGGTGCAATGTTTCAAGGTTAAGACGTAATAGCTGGTTAAGGAACAGACAAAAAGATAAATTGCATTCTGTTGCGATAAAATTGCACTGTTATTATTGCAACCCCTTGAGTAATAATATCGGTCAAAAAGTATAACTCAACTTAAATCGCTAATGCGCTAATATTTTAGCGTAACCACTTTCTTTATATTAACTCATTCACGGACACTAAGCCAGACACAATAGAAAAAACAATTGATGAATGCTATAGAAGTCCTACTGTCCGTTAACGTGTTAAGTACAAGTACTAAAGTAATACAAATAATACTATTATTCAATAAGTTTATTGAAAAATCCTTTTAAGAGAATTCTATATTATTCAAAAGCGAAAGCATTATATCCGGTACAATTTATGTTAGATATATATATATATGTATATATATATAGGTATGTAGGGAGACAAATCACACAGATTAAGGGGCTGGCAAAGATAGTTCGAGACTTGTGTTTAGGATACTAACTCAACGATACTATATTTTATAACAAATACATATATAGATAAATATCCAAGACCCAAGACAATTTGAAAAAGGCCGTATTCCAACTTGCCCTGACCGGGAATCGAACCCGGAACATCTGGGTGGTGGTCTAGCACGGTGGCCACTACACCACAAAGTTCGTCAAAAGGGATGTCTATTTCTAAAATATTATGTTTTTAGAAATAGATATCCTATTTTTCAAAACAAATTGAATCGAAAGTCTTTCAAATCCTATTAAACACGCGAAAGCTTTCATAGTACCTACTAATTCAAAACTTGGAAATTGTTCGGTAATTGAGTTTCATTAGACAAAAATAAATTTCTGGACCGTGGAACTGAGATGTAGCTGTAAATGAGAGAATTTAAAGTCCCTTCTCAAATGAACTCAATTAAGATGATTTATTTTAAGCAACGTCTTTTATCACAATTATAAAATAAGAGATAATAACCAGGTTGGTCATAAAAAATTACTCTTGACATATTTTTGTGGTCTTTTATTAAACTCGGGAAATTTTTAGCTCGGGAAAGCGAGGTTCTATGAAAATGAAACCAAGCTAGACAAATTTTCTCAGCCTAAAACCTGAGTTTCATTAAAATCGTTAGAGCCGTTTCCGAGTCCCTTTATACATGAATACAGATCTTAACGCATTCCTGAATCAGCAACCTGAATGTGATGTGTTTGCTGATGGAGCGAATGTGATTGTAAGGAAACTGCTTATATATTGCGAGTATGATGAAAGTGAGTCGACTTGTATATAATATTTATTACATACAAGTCGACATACAAGTTTCACTGTAAGTACATTTAGTTATATTTAGCTATAAATTCTCTAGATACTATAATTGGTAAAAAAACCGTTGTATTTAGTCTTACAATAAATAAATAAATCAATGAAATGTTTGTTTAAAGTAAAGGATATTATATTGAAGTTGATATAAGTACACTACACCGAGGGCTTTAAAAGAAGATAATATTTCTTTGTAACAATAAAGATGTGGACAGGGTCCGTAAAATATTATTTCCTTAAGTACAGTCAGCATCAGAGATACCTAACCCCTCCTTTATCTATATCTTCAACTTTCCCTTTCACTGAAAATAATATCAACATGAAAATGTATATTCGAAAAGACTTCATTAAAATATCTCTGAATACACATTTTCATGTCAATATTCTTTTCAGTTTATGAGAAAATTCAAGATGTAGGTGGAGGAGGGGTCAGGTATCTCTTATGCCGACTGTACATCAGTTATCCAAAAATAATGGACCTATTTTTCGGTTCATCAAAGGAGTAGAAATAGATACACAAAGATACTCATTTCACAATGGGGGCGATTACCGTCTAGTAAAAATTGTACTAAAACATGATCTCGTGATGTCATGCGAAACTTAAATGCGTTGTATCTCTATAATTTGCTAATTAGGGAAAAGAAAAAGTACATAGGTACACAATATATTTTAATATTACTTTTTGGTCCACATCCGTATCTAACATATATTTTTTCCTTGCCAGAATGTGGCTTGTTCTACATCAGTGGCAAACTTTTTTGCCCAGAGAGACGGAAAACTTAATAACCTAAATATCAAAGTACCTACAGAGAATATCACAAAGGTTTGTCGGCAAGAATTACAATCTGATATTTAATAAAAACCTTATTAAAATAACTTCGAAAGGGAAGACAAAAGATTTTTTACATGTAACCTTCCTCGACGTAAGATTAGTTTTTAAGGCCAGATGATATCGGATGCTTCAAGTTTTCTTTTAATATTAACTCATAAATCTGCAAATCTTTTAGTATGGTATATCGCCGTGTGGTTTTCGGCAGAGTAGAATAGGACCACTCCAAATCCTACCATGGATGTCGTAGAAGGTGACTTATGAAATACAAGCTAAACGAAGCTTATAAACATCAGTCAGACCTCTCCAACCCGTCTGGTCAGTAAGGAGAGTGTAGGCTAAGTCCTCGGACTGCTCAGGCCAAGTATGGCTCTAGTACAAAGAGTGCTCCTGCATTGGAGACAAAAAGACCTGATGATGATGGTACAAGTAAAGAAAATATTAATTACCGAACAAGCTGATGGGGCTGAGTGTGCGCCACACGTGCCTCCTGCGGTCGCTGCAGCCAAAGCGCTGCTTCCAGGCACCTGTCCAATTAAATCAATAGTTAAAAGTGTAATTGTATTGTTAACACATACTTGAAGAAAGCGACTAAGTCCATCAATGTGAACAAATTTTCCTATGACAACCATTTCTTTTTGATCTTCTTACCCAATAATGTTCGATTAACCGAACAATTTTTATGTAACAATTATTTTTCGATTTTCCAGTGTTTTGAACAGTATTGGTGATATAGGAAAATAAGTTCATATTAACGGTCTGAGTCCTCCTTTCAGTATGTGTTCAATACCCAATTTATGATATTTCATTTCCAAATATGTAAAAAATTATATCAAAAACTTTGGAAATGAGGTAGATAATACTCGTGATTTAACAAGTACAGAAAATTTACGAGGAGATGCTATAGCAGTATTATCTACATTAGTTCTAAGACTACTTCCAATTGAAACTACTTGGCTTGGGGCTACACCTACCTAATAAGCTTTAGCTAATAATACAGATGTATTAGATAAAGGAGCAAAAGGAAATAAGGAAAGGAAAAGGAGAAATAGTACGCTGATGCTAGCGCGTCATACGATGAAAAGGAATATGGATAGAGATCTTGTACGGAAGATACTGCAGCAATTTCGGGCATAAATGTAAACACACCATATTGGAATCCTAAAGCGGCGTTGGAACGTGAGGATGACACTGATCCACCTGCCAAAATATTACTGCTTTGGAAAAAGGAAACGAAATTAACCTCTAGCAAACTAGATATAACATAATAATCTCCACATTTCTCTTATCTTACTTTTCAATGAAGTTTTGTTTTATTTTTAAAGTGTAAAGCTAAATCTGGTGTTTTTAAAAATTTGAATTCGTTTTTTGTGATTTGGTCTAAGTATGGTAGTGACATCGATTATGTTGCAATGCGATATTGTAACTAGGTGTGCTCTCTAAATGTATCAATAGATTAACCTTTTTCTGAAATCTAGGTAAGTATGTGCCTATTACAGTTATTTTACAAAATATGCTAAAACTATTTCAAGGGCAAAATAGTCTGTAATAATACAGAACTTTCCCCAAAGCTAATTATGAAAAAATATGAAACTATTTATTTTGTTTTCCCATGATCGGTCTGATAGTACTATTTGTGAGGAAAGATTTATTTTCTATCGTGTTTCTACAAGGGAATTGAATTGGTCCTTAAACAAGTTTCAGTACAGTTCAGTTTTATTAAATCTTTTAAATTCTTCTCTTATCGCCATGTTATCAAATTTCTTACCTTTAACTGTTCCTGTTTATAATCTGGCTGATAGGGCAACAACATCCGGATCTTGCCCCATCGGTTGAAGAATAGCGCTATTGCTCCAATCCAGACTATCAGCACCAACACTACAATACCGATCTCCACACCTCGTATCTACAGGAATAAAACACATATATTGGTTGATAGTTTAATAAAAATCTAGATCGACACTAACACTGGCAGCATAGCACCGGCGACAAAGTTTATCTAGGCTTGATAACAAGCGAGATGGACTATTTCATCAGGTGACGTAAACTTTGGCAATGGCTTATCTACGGTTCATGATACGAGACAGCTTTTATAATATAAAAGCTGACTATCCGAGGTCAGAAATACTGACCTATACCTGTATAATAATAAAATAAAATAAAAGCGGCCAAGTGCGAGTCGAACTCGCCCATGAAGGGTTTCGTAGTAGCAAATAACATAATGTAGTCTTGTAGTATTTTATTTTTATTTTTATATTTGAGTTGATTGAATGAAAGGTAAATTGCAGTTTATGACATATTAAAAAAAAACTACTTACTAGATCTTGTTCAAACCAATTTTCGATGGTAGTTTTCATAGTAATGAACATCATATATTTTTTTTAGTTTTATCATTCTCTTATTTTAGAAGTTACGGGGGGGGGGGACACACACTTTTTTCCACTTTGGAAGTTTCTCTCGCGCAAAGTATTCGGTTTAGAATAAAATGATATTAGAAACCTCAATATAATTTCTGAAGACCTATCCATAGATACCCCACACGTATGGGTTTGATGAAAAATATTTTTTTGAGTTTCAGTTCTAAGTATGGGGAACCCCCAAAATTTATTGTTTTTTTTCTATTTTTGTGTCAAAACCTTAATGCGGTTCACATAATACATCTACTTACCAAGTTTCAACAGTATAGGTCTTAAAGTTTCGGAAAAAAGTGGCTGTGACATACGGACGGACAGACAGACAGACAGACATGACGAATCTATAAGGGTTCCGTTTTTGCCATTTGGCTACGGAACCCTAAAAATCACCCTTACAGTAGACAACTAGTATATATCTTTTTAGTTTTATTTTTGTTTCGATTTCTTATTTACCTTTGAGCATCTACGTGTTGGATCTGTATCCCCACGCAAGCCTACTCAAAGGACCGAGGTGGAAAGACTTGTGATTCTAATACGAGTATATTGTGATATCTTTTTAGTTTTATTTTGGTTTAGATCTATTATCAACCTTATTATTAGTAACACAAATTACTATTTCTGCTTAGCAACAGATTCTAGTTTTCAAACACACAAAAAAGCCTTGAAATCGTACATTTACAGCATTAATAATTCAATAAAGTAATTATTAAACTTCGGACTGTTAAACTGAGCTGACCATAATTCAGTTTTCATGTATATTACGTGAATCACGCAAACCAATGTGTAATCTACAATTTCAGTTAATCTGATATGATTACATCATTTTCGACCAATAAGCGGATGATGGTCAATATACAACTCGTTGCTCAATTTAGTTGCATCAACTTATCATAATAGAATAATTTTAAATTAGTTAAAGATGATACAAATAAATACCACACAGATACCATACTTACTTACTCCTAATTAATCAAGAATGAAATATAAGGCTAAATGAAATAATTTTTAAATAATTGTTGTACCTACTTATTCTTTTTGTATTTTAAACCCGAATGTATTTATGAAAACTTGATGCGATATTATAGCTGCTTACCTACCCGCAAAGATTGGCAAAGTCAATCACCACTATCCCAACTAATATTATACATGCAGAGTTGAGTATATATTTGTTTGTTTTTTTATTTGTTAGTTACCCCTTCACGCTTCAACCATTGAACTGATTTAGATGAAATTTGGTGTGGATGTGGTTTGAGACCCAAAGAAGGACATAGGAAAGCTTTTATCCCAAAATTCCCATGGGAAGCGGAGCCCGCGAGCATAGTTAGTTGAGAGACTTGATAATTCTTCTATCTATATATATAAACTAGTATACCATTTTAGAATAAGAAATAATTGATTTATTTACAGTAATAAAATATAAAAAACACATAAAATAATTATTTTAATTAAAAACTAAATACCTACCTAAATTTAATAGAACTATAAACTAAAATAATCTAATTAAAAATAAAAAATTGACCCCAGATAGCAACGGTCACAGGGCAGGGTACCTAACAGACAAGCGGCATTGCCTCGTTGTTTGGCCAAAGATCTTTGGTCAAAATGCAGACCAGCTCTTGCTATAGGTATTTAGCAAAATTTGTATTTTGCTACGCATTGCAAAACCATGCTAATAATTTTACGGCTCTTGGCTTGATCTAATTTAACACACACGAGATAAAATATCAGTTGTAACAGCATGACACTAAATTCAATTAGTCGCTGTAGACTCTAGGCAGTCTAGGATAAATTCACTTATCTTTTTTCTTTTGTATTTTACTTTGTTGAACTGGAGAGCAAAGGTTTTTAAGCATTTTTATGTTTTCGACTATTATTTTTTTATTTATTAGGTTATAAACGAGCAGCTTAAAGCTGTTGTGTCTATCTCAGGTACTGTTGAATTTTTTATTAGTCACTTCACATATTTACGAAAATTTTAAGTGTTCATTATAATTGTTTTAAGGTCATTTTATTTGTGCGTAGAAAATTTCAAGTGTATTTTTAAAGCAGTTCATAGAGTGGCAGACACTACTTCCTCAGGCAGTCTATGCTAATTGTCAACCACTCGATTGCTCCAAAAGTGATGTGCAGCGTTGGTTTTGGACAGCTCACGGCTTATTGTGATGGCCTCGTGTTGGTTTTAAGTGTGTCTTCAAATTATATATGGTCGGTATGTCAGGCGAATTGTAACCAGATGTCAGGATTTTGTATGTTTCATCAATAAGGTCACCACGGAAACGTTTTTCTTTAGGAGTGTGTTGCGATAACCAAGCCGTAAGTGTAGTGAGGGACAGTGCATGGAGTCTGTCTTACTGTACATTCTGTGGATATATGTATACAATTTGAGATATATCTAAATAGTTTTAGTACATCTATAAAAGTGTCTACCAACTAGTACCAAGTTGGCTGATCTAATGTGACTGTGGAGCAATACCGTAATGTATATTTAAACTGTAGGAAATGTAAGCGAAGTTTCTGGCGGGTAGAACATCGGTTATAAAACCTAGTCGCATGCTGCCCAATTACTTAGCCATCTGCAGTAGACTCTTCTACCTACCTCTTATTTCACTTTTATTAACCGATTTTCAAAAAGGAGGAGGTTTTTTTTTATTTGTATGTTTACCGAATTCGAAGACGCCTAGACCGATATGGTAAATTATTTTTTTGTTTGAAAGGGAATACTTTCAAGGTGATTCTGTAGAAATTTTACCAAAATCCGTTGTGTAATTTGGGGGTGAAGTCATTTTTTAGTTTTGAAATTTCTTTTACTGCATCAGTTCTAGTGGATTGCACGTCCACCTATGAATATATTTTTGTATTTTCCAATAAATCAGATGCTAGTCGAATAGAAAGACCTAGAAGGATAAGGGACTAGTGCCCAGCAGTGGGGTAAGTATTTTACAGCAGTCGGGTGGTGTGTTTTCTATCATAGGTAGCCATGGGCTGTGTCTGCCTCATTAAGAATAAAGACGTGCTAGTGTATGTGTGAATACATAAAAGTGTCTACCAGGCCATCTGATTTAAGGTGAACCAATATGACGTATGTGTATTATACCGTAGGAAATGGAAGGACTGCCTCCGTGGTGTAGTGTAGAGCGTTCGGCTCATACCCGGAGGTAGCGGGTTCGATTTCCGGTGGGGGCAACGACTTTGTGTTGTTGTCCTAGTTTGGTTAGGACATTGTAGGCTGATCACCTGATTGTCTGATAAGTAAGATGATCCGTGCTTCGGAAGGCACGTTAAGCCGTCGGTCCCGGTCACTGTCTTTGACATTGGTAGTTACCTAAAACCATGTCAGAGGCCTTTAAGGCGGTTTAAAAACTCTGACACAAGTGTCAGTCACTAACACACACGATAAGAAGAAGACCGTAGGAAATGTATGTGAAGAGTTGGGTGGCACGAGTAAAGGTGTCTAACAGGCCATCTGATCTAATGTGAACCAATATGTATGTGTATTTCACCGTAGAAAATATAGGCAAAGAGTCGGGTGGCGCGAGTAAAGGTGTCTAACATTACAGGCTATCTGATCTAATGTGAACCAATATGTTGTGTATTTCACCGTAGGAAATATAGGCGAAGCGAAGAGTCGGGTGGCGCGAGTAAAGATGTCTACCAGGCCATCTAATCTAATGTGTATTTTACCGTAGGAAATGTAGGTGAAGGTTCAGATGGCGCGACTGAAGAGCGGGGTGTAGCACCACCCAGCCCTCCGTCCTGTTTCGGTAACGTTCATCATAGGTAGCCCTAGGTTCTGTCTGCCTTGTTAAAAATAAAGCTGTGCTAGTGTATGTATAAAAGTGTCTACCAGACCATATGATCTAATGTGAACCAATATCTTTGTGTATTTTACCGTAGAAAAGTTAGATCTAAGGGTCTAAAGAATAAAGGGATTAGTCGCTTTTCGTCAGAAACGCAACTAGGATGTGCTAGTGTATGTGTGAATGTATAAAAGTGTCTACCATGCCATCTGATCTAATGTGAACCAATATCTATATTATGTTTTTTACCGTAGGAAATGTAGGCGAAGGGTCGGGTGGCGCGACTGAAGAGCGGGGCGTAGCACCACCCAGCCCTCCGTCCTGCTGCGGCGAAGTCCGAGGGGGCTCTGAAATGAAAATGATATTTTAGTTCCTCATCATCAGGTCTTTTTAGTCTTCACTTCAGGAGCACTCTCCACGCTGGCCAGACGGGTTGGAGGGGTCTCATGATGTTTATTTAAAAAAAGAAATTTGGAATGAACTAGCTGCTTATCTTCATCAGATTGAAGGCATATGCGAGAATTGAAAACATTTTAATGGATGTTTATCTAGGATGTTTATCTATATATGTATTTGTAATAAAATACAATATCGTTGAGTTAGTATCCCATAACTCGATCTTATTTTGGGGTTAGCTCAGTCTGAGTAATTTATCCGTAAATATTATTTATTTTTTTATTTTATGGCCATGCTAATGATAAGGTGAGTTTTTACTAAATTATAAGATTTCTTTAACTTGTTGTCAGTGCTAACACCAGACACAATAGTAAAACAATACATGTCGACCTGATTCCAGTCTGTAAACAAATGAGATCTTTAACCTAAAAATCTATTTGAAGTTCATTAGAGATAGGTACATGTCTACGTTATTATTTCTGGCTTTTCTGACAACAATTGGACAGCAGCTATTATAGTATATTTAATAGTAAATACAGGGTCTAAATCTATATCCTTGCCATATTTTTAGACGTTCTTATACTGATCAAGATGAACACCTTTCCCCAGAGAGCAGAGGTCAAAATAGGAAAAAAAATGCATGGGTTAAACATACAACACTACTTTACCAGGGAAGTCTAATTTAAACATACCTATATAAAATAAGTAACACAGTATATCGAACTATGAAAAATTATTTTGGCTTTCGATATAAGTAGACCGATCAGCTTAGCCGAGTATGTATGAACCACAAAAAATATTCATATTTCGAAAATAGATTCAGTACATTTTATTGGACGTTATTTGACGTCGTCGTTTATTGGACGTCGTCGAGTATTACTCGATGCAAAGAATACGCAACAACTTGTACCAATGAGTTTAAAATAAAAAATAAAAAAAACAATCAAGAGTGTAAATGTGAAGTACGTTTTTAGAACTCAGGTCAGAGTCCTCTCGAGTGACGCCTCGGGAGACTATTCAGCGGCAGGAAAGGTGTTGCGAAATGGAAAAACAAAGTTGAGTATGTTTTTGTGCGGAACTGAAAAGAGGTTGTGTCATGTCATGTATGTAGAACTTTTCCAATGAACTTGAATATGCAAAAAAGTAATGTTACTTCCATTTTTTTACATGCATACTAACATCAATAGCACATACGCGGAATTATAAAACTAAAAACAATATTTAATTATATTGATACTCGAAAGCATTGAATGTAATGTAACAAAAAAAATTGTACCAAATGCGATGAGTTTAAAATTAAACATACAACTAAGAGTGTAAATGTCGAGTACAATTTTAGAACTCAGGATAGAGTTCTCCTATGTAACGCCTCGGGAGACTAGACTATTCAGCAGCAAGAAATGTGTTACGAAATAGAAAAACAAAGTTGAGTACGTTTTTGCGCGGAAGTGAAGAGAGGTTGTGTTATGTATATAGAATTTTTCCTTGAACTTAATTATGATTTATTAAACTCCTAAGATACTAGAAAATAAGAACGTCACTTCCCTTTTTCTTACATGCAAATTAACATCAAAAGAGTAAATCGGCCAAACAGTCAGAGCCCAGGATCGCAAGAATAATTGACATAGGCGAAGGGATATATCTTATACCTTTAAACGAGCAATTCTTGTATATTTATTTATATATTTCTGTGATCTCCAAAACGGCTCTAACGATTTTGCTGAAAATGGGGGTTTTCGGGGGTAAACAATCGATCTAGATTAGTCTTATGTTTGGGAAAACGCGTATTTTCGATGTTTGAGATGTAACCGAGCAAAGCTCGGTAGCCCAGGTACTAAACATTAATCAAAGTAGGTTTGGATATAACTACTTACATTAGTACTATCTAGTGGTCTTATCCTTTTAAACGATAAGACCGCCCATACTACCTTGTTCTTCTTATATTTAAGAGCTGGGCTCTTGTCGGTGGAGTGCTTTCCAAGTCTCTCTTCCTTCCGCTAAGTTCTTAACCTCTTTATTTTATACTTTTCTCCATTTTGACATACTACCTATGTTTATTTTTATGTGAAAATATTTCTATGTTTTTTTTTTTTGGTGTACAATAAAGAGTTATCTATCTATCTATCTACTACTATAAGTGTGTTTGTCTGACCATCGGTCAAGGGATTTTTTACACTAAAATCAATTTAGATTCAATAAAAAGACATAGGAAATTCCTATCTCTCGTTTTGGTCCACTCTGTCCACTAACACGTCTCGAATGCTCTCGCCGAGTGTATTTGAGGAGGGCTCTGACCGACTTCTAAAATTGGACTCGACATTTAGACTTTTCCTGTTAATGTTATAGGTCATAGATTATGTCGTTACTTGGTTTTAGAGTTTTTGGTTCATACCTAATTGAAACCGCATTACGTCCACTGATTGACATAGGCCTCTTCCAAAGATTTCCAAAATGACCGATCTAGAGCGGCTTGCATCCAGAGTTTTTGTTTATAAATAAATAAATAAATATATAGGGACAAATTACACTGATTGAGCTAGCCCTAAGGTAAGTTCGAGACTTGTGTTATAGGATACTAACTCAACGATACTATATTTTATAACAAATACATATATAGATAAACATCCAAGACCCAGAAAAAATTTTAAAAAGGCCATTTTCCAACTTGCCCTGGCTGGGGATCGAACCCAGGACCTCCGGGTTGGCGGTCTAGCGTGTTGACCATTACGCCATGGAGGTCGTCAGTTATCTTATATCAAATAATTTTTCAAAACTAAAACCTACACAATCGATTTTGATAAAAAAAATATATGGGTCCACCGGACAAGTATTTCCTTTTAAACAAAAAAGTCAATTGGTCCAGGTGTGTTCGAGTAATCGGGGAAAATACCTATACATATATATAAAGAGATATCAAAGAATTTATAACCTTCTCTTTTTTTGAAGTCGGTTAAAAATCAGCTAAACTATATATCCAACCTTTTGCCTATTGACAAACATTCCCAATTTAATGCCTCGTTGTCAATTTTCTTTACTTATTAATAATGGTGAAAAGTAATTTTCTTTTTATCTAAGGAATAAAAAATAAATAGATAAAGGCAAATCACACTAATTGAGGTAGCCCCAAAGTAAGTTTAAACTTATATTATGGGATATTAACTCAACGATTCTATATTTTATAATAATAACATAACATATAGAAAAAACCCAGACAATAAATAGTTAGGTGATAAGTTTAAATCAATCGCTTTTCCTGATTCTTGTTGTCCAGCTAAGGCATAGATTACTTTTTTAGATACTAAAGAAGATTTCTGGCCGAGAGGTGTCGTCTTCCGACGTTATCGCGGGAGGCTACCGGACACCGTGACATCGTGCAGTGCGTCACAGACATTACGTACAAAATAGTGTTATTTTAAGTTTTATATTATATTTATGTTAGTCAGTAAGGTATTTATAAATATGGGCCAATAATGTACTTGTATGTTTTGTTGCCTGAAATAAACGAATTATTATTATTATTATAGATAAATAGCTAAACAAATATTTCATCAAATGCTAGTCTGGAGAAAGAAGTAAAATGTCTGATACATTGGGCTGCAATCCTCATAATCATAATCATTAAGTCTTCTGTCTCCATTGCTGGAGCACGATCGTCTCTGTACTACCAGAGTCATAACTGGCCAGAGCAGCCAGAGGACTTCGCCTACACTCTCCTGGCTGACCAGATGGGTTGGAGAGGTCTCATTTATGGTTATAAGATCTGTTTAACTTGTATTTCCAAAGTCGCCTTCCTACGACATCCACAGGAGGTCTTGGAGTGGCCCTATTCTACTCTGCCGGAAACCACACGGCACACAACTGCAATCCTATTCCCGTGCAAATTGTATAAGCCAGATGTACGTATATACTCGAACTATCCAAATCAAGGTATCGTGTATCAAGGTATAACTAATGCTTTTTACAGTCTACTGAACTTCATTAATTGCATCAATAGACTCAATTGAAGCTTGCAGACGATTATCTGAACCGAAATTAATTGCAAAATACAATTTAATACTATCCGATTCAGTTGCGATAGACAGTTGATAAAAAAGACAGACGATCTTACTAATTACGAATCATTTGATTTGAGAAAATTGCATTATTTTTATAATTAGAACTGATAATGTATTATTTGGCTCAATAATATATTGTTATCAATTATTACAATTCTAACAGAATAATTTGTAATGTAACTATGTAGTATATCATATTCGAAATAACATTACAACTATTATTATATACCTATTAGAAAGGTTAAATGTTAGGTTATTTGCTGTCATAATAACGATACATTAGGTTTTAATGAAAATAATAACTTTTTATTACGAGTAAGTAATACGCCCGCACGAATGTATTAATTTGCCTTTATTCCTTTGGGATAGGTTTTGAAAGAATTATATACCTATTGAAAACACTAAAAACCCTTGGGACTTGTAAAATATTCTGTAATTGAATATTGATATTTTTGATAGCATAAATAAGTTGCATTGTGGTTCAGGGAAATTCAACTTTTTACAGATTCAACATTTTGTAAATCCAAGAGGATAAAAGGTAGGTTATATATTCGTTGTAAGAATTGAAAACCGAAATATTTTTTGGTTGTTAGTAGAGTTATTAGTAATCTGTAGTAAAAGGCTGAGTTTCGAGTAGAGGTGCTCGTTATGGGTAACGTGCGTGGTCACGTGGCTGGACGTGATGTATGGACAATGTCATCATCATCATCAGGTCTTTTTAGTCCACTGCAGGAGCACGACCCTCTCTGTACTACCAGAGCCATACTTGGCCAGAGCAGCTAGAGGATTTGGCCTACACTCTCCACGCTGGCCAGACGGAATGGAGAGGTCCTATTGATGTTTATAAGCTTTATTTAGCTTGTATTTCCTAAGTGGCCTTCTACGACATCCACAGGAAGGCTTGGAGTGATGCTATTCTACTCTGCCAAAAACCACACGGCAAGGAAGATTTGGAGTGTTGCTATTTTTCTCTGCCGTAAATTACATGGCAATATTTTAACAAATTCAACATTTTACGAATTAAACAATATGCGAATTTTACATTTTGCAAATTCAAAAGGATAAAAGGTAGGTTATATGTTTGTTGTAAAAATTTAAAACCTTACTTTATTTTGTTGGTTAGTAAAGTTATTACTAATCTGTAGTAGAAGGCTGAGTTTCGGGTAGAGGTGCTTGTTATTGCCCACGTGCGCTGTCACGTGGATGGACGTGATGTCTGGACAATGTACTAGTTAGGATCTCGATGGCCTTCCACGAAAGATATTGTATTTTAAGACCTTGTATACGTCATTCTATTGAGTTAGATACGTTGCAATTTAGTCAAAATCTTATTAGTTTTGAGTTTTATTGGACCTATATCAAAAACCTACACCTAACTCAGAAATTATTTTTAAGTTATTGCTTAGGCATAGGGACTAAGGATAAGATAAAATGGCTTATGCCCATTAAGTGGACCCTTGAAAGCTGACAACCGTGAAATATTTGACAGTAAATACACGAATTGAAAATTTACCTAATAAAAAAAATACTTCAATGGTGGTGGTACTATTTTTGGAAGTGCGCTTATGATACAAAGATGGCATTAGTTGGAATCTCAGTCGTTGCGTTAAAAATTCACAAAGATACGGAGCTTCAAAGTTCCGGAGTGGGGGCTTGCGACGTCACCGATATTTAAAAATCGTACCCAATATGCGAATTTTAAATGCGCTGTATTTTCGTCATTTTTGGTTTCTCAGATAAAAGAAAAAATACGTGTACAATATTTTTTTATAATCTAACCGATAGACCAAAAATATTTTTCTATTCGTCATGCCTATTTGTCTTGAGGAGTCTTGAGTTAAGAGCTAGTTTTAAAAATATTTTTTATAATTTCTTGTTTTATTTTGTATATTTAGCAAGTACTTCTATGAATAGGTACGGCAGACAACTCAACTGAAAATCTATTTAGTCCAGTCCAGTGTATGTATTGTTCAAAAGCCTCCACGTGTTAGCAAAGGCAATATGCAAATGAGCAGCGCTGTGTCCTCAGCCAGTCTCGATGCTACGGTTTTAGATAGCTTGACAGCTGTATATAGGCCTAAACGGGGTCAATATAAACTATGAAGAATTTAAAATGTAGGCATGTCGAAAAAGAGGGGTGTTATAAATAAATATATAGGGACAAATCACACAGAATGAGCTAGCCCCAAAGTAAGTATGGGATACTAACTCAATGATATAAACATCCAAGACCCAGAACAATTTGAAAAAGGCCATTTTCCAACTTGCCACGAAGGTTGTCAGGAGGGTGTTACACGTGTAAGGTGTCTGTTTGTGTCATCATAATGCTCGAGCAGATGAACTGATTTCATATTTTGATCTTAAAGCAAGTCCTCTTGCGGTGGTTCTTAGCTATGTTTGATGAAAATCGGTTTAGCTGATCAAAAGTTATAGGGGTTTAACGCCTGAAAGTCAGGGTATTCCCTTGCCAATAATAGCTGGCGCTACGGATATCAAGTTGTATCAGTAGTTTCACTAGATGGCATTCTTGACAGTCGGGGTTTTTTTTAATTTGCCCAGCAAAAATAACTTGTTATTTTATGTATTGTGCAAAGGCCTCTGCGTGTTCGCAAGGGAAGTGTTAATAAGTTTTTTGAAAAAATTAAATTTTCGTACATGCTTTTGTTGTGAGAATAAAGTACTTACTACATACATACATACATACTATCACGTCTTTATCCCTAATGGGGCAGACAGAGCGTTTTGGGTTCTTTCGGCTCTATGCACAGCCCAGGGCCTCAAGACCAAAAAGCCACTTTTAGCGTCATGGTGGGCGAGAAGATGGAAAAGCAATCAATACAGTGATGGGTTGCTAGCCGCATAGCCTGTTAATATGATTCGCATTTTTGCCCAAGTACTTACTAAGAAAAATGAAATAAGCCCAAGCTCAATGTAGTTGCGTCGTTTTATTACTGAGTTCCATCGACCACCTTCCGTTATCTGACCCTAGTCGTCGTCTTCCATAAAGTGCTCGTCAAGACAAAACGAGTCCTACTCAACAAGGGTATTTTGATTTATAACTGAGTTCCGACGAATATCTCCTAGATCCATTATCAGAATAGCTCATTGACTTCATAATATTGTTTTGTCATCGGACTTACACTGTATACAAAATTTTAGCTAAATCCGTTGGTTATAACTGTTCGAAAATTGAGTTGCAAGATTTCACCTAAACAAACATTCATACATTCATATATAGAAGATACATTGCAAGTTAAATATAAGCTTGAAAAATGAGCAGAGTGCGGTGTCCTCAGCTAGTCTCAATGTTACGATTTTAGATAACGGGGTCAATATCTAAACTATGACGAATTTCAAATGTGGGCTTCTCTGGTTTTATCGTATGCATTGTGGAAATGCCTCCACGTGTTTGCAACGGCAGTATGCAAACCAGTCTCGATGCTACGGTTTTAGATAGCTTGACAGCTCTGTACAGAGCTGTCAACTGTGAACAGAAATGAGGTCAATCTATACACTCTTAAAGAATTTAAAATGTTGGTTTCGCTGACTGAAATCTTATTAGTTTACTTTAAACGAGCAATTCGTGTATATGTTGAATGTGTATAACGAGGCCGTGTAGATTCCGGCAGAGAAGAATAGGATTACTCTAAGTCCTCCCGTTAATGTCGTAGAAGGCGTTTTAGGAAAAAAAAGAAGCAAGACCTCTCCAACCCAAGTACTATGTTATAAATTATAAATTACATAATTACTTGTTAATTTTCAAAGTTATTGATTTATAAAGTGTATACACGTATTTCAATAAAAAGACATGTCAAGATTGTTTACATTTATTTAAATACCTAACCAAATGGAGTATTGACCAGTAAGATCTATAAATTAACTTACCCATAAATTTACTCGTAGAAAACTAAAGTAAATACGAATTACATAAATTCTTTTTTGTATTTTATATTATTAAGTTTTTGAGAGTGCCTCCGCTACCGGCTCCTAAAAATATTGGGAACCGACGGTTAAACACGAGCGAGCGAGCGAAGCAAGCAAGCGACTCAAGCTAAGGGGGGAAAGTCACGCAGACACAGATCGTGTTATACCAGCGCCGGCAGCCAATTCGGCAACCAGCGCCGCAAGCACCCCCTAAGTTTTTACTGTATCAATTTTTTTATCCTACATAACTAATAGCCTATTCATACAGTGCAAGTTTTTTTCTCTATCATACAATAAGTAAAAACTATAAAACAGAACCAAAAGAAAATTTGCATGGTCTAAACAGAACATCATCCATACAAATAAATTGTATGCAACAAACTTGCACGGTTTAAATGGATCTTTAATAGTATTAAATCACATTTAAATAAACGACTCGTAAAATTAGAACCGCGTCACGTCAGTTGAAACCACAAAGATCATATGAACTCCCTGGCTTTTTGCCAAATAGATGGCGTTTTCTATTACTTGTTTGATGTAGCAGCTGTTTGATATGATAGCTTTCACGTATGTAGATTAATAGCAGGTACATATTGAGAAAGAATTGAATGAGTTGGCGTGACACTTGTTAATCAACTTCTAAAAAAGGGTGGAAGTTATCATTCGTCACGATCGTTTATTTTATTTTTTATGTATGTTCACCGATTATTGAGAGTCGCGTGGACCTATTTGGAAAATACTTTTTTTTTGAACGGTGGTCTCATAGAATTTTGTCAAAATCGGTTGTGTAGTTTGGGGCTGAAGTCGGTTTTTGGATTTGAAAAAAATATTCTAAGACATAAATAAATAAATAATAAGGACAAATTATACAGATTGAGCTAGCCCTAAAGTAAGTTTAAAACTTGTGTTATAGAATACTAATTAAACTATACTATATTATAGATAAACACCTATATAGATGCCTTCGTAGTTCAGTAGCCAAAGCGTTTGCCTTGAGAATCTTTGGTCATTTGTTCAGTTCCCACTGGAAAGCGTACTTTAAAAGTTGTTTCCAGTCTGGTTAGGATACTGCAGGCTTGAATCACCTGATTATCTAAAAAGAAAGATGATTCTATGTTTCGGAAGGCACGTATCAATTGTGAATCTCGAACACAATCTAGCGATGATTGGTTCTGGTCTACTCTTTGGGTTGCGAATGTCAGACGGCAGACGCTCTGTGTTAAAACTAGTCACCTCTTCACATCACCTACATTAGCGGACCTATCCCGAAATATCACCTACCCCGGAGGGGTCTGGAGCTTTACTGCTGAGGATGCAACCGAGAATACGCTAGGATGATCTTCTTCTTATCGTGTGTGTTAGTGACTAACACTAGTGTCACAGTTTTTAAACCGGCCTCTGACATGGTTTTTAGGTAACGACCAATGTCAAAGACAGTACTAGGATGATGAGTAACAAAGATAAACGCCCATCAGTATGTAGGAAAATTTGTAAAAGGCCATTTTCCAACTTGCCCTGGCTGGGGATCAAAACCACCTCAATAACATATGTCTACAAAACAAATCGAAATAACACCGTGCCCTGCTTTACTGTCTGTATATAACCACAACAGGAAGATCAAACGCAGGCAAATGAACTGATTGGACGGATGCCAAAACGGAATGCAAAATGCCGCCTTTTGTTTGAAATCGGAGATATTTGCTAACTGAAAAATGATCACGTTTTTGCTGAAATTGTCATTTAATAAAAGTAAACAAAAGACCGCATTTGCGCATCAGCAATGAGGATTTGAAGAGATGAAATGTATATGGAATATAAAGGAATAAAAATATTAATAAATATATGTGGACAAATTACACAGATTGAGCTAGCCGCAAAGTAAGTTCGAAACTTGTGTTATGGTATACTAACTTAGCGATACTATATTTTATAACAAATACATATATAGATAAACATTCAAGACCCAGGACAATTTGAAAACGGCCATTTTCCAACTTGCTCTGACTGGGGCTTGAACCCGGAACCTCTGGGTGGTGGACTAGCATGGTGAACACAACGCCACGGAGGTCGTCAAAATCATGACATGTATTTCATTGAGGTTACAGAATATTAAACTAAAGTATTTTTTTATTTTTTATTAGTGTTTTATACGAGCACATGAATGTAAATAAAATCACACTAAACGGTTTCATCATTTCAGCCTCATAACGTCCACTGCTGGACATAGGCCTCTCACAAGGATATCCAAAATGACCGATCTAGAGCGGCTTGCATCCAGGGCCTTCCAACGACCTGGGTCAGGTCGTTAGACCACCTTGTCTTGTGTGTCCTAAGCTTCGCTTGCCAGTAAATGGTCGCCATTCGAAAACTCTTTTGCCATCGGCCATTGGTTGTTATGTGTCTCGCCCACTGCCAGTTCAACGAGATAAGCTGCGGTTAAGCTTATCAAAATAAAAAAATTATCAAAATAATTGTTTTCATAACTACAAAACGTCAATAGGATCTAATTGTGAATTGCAACGATCACCTTTGTTGACCCTTATGTGGTAAGAAAATATAACATCACCTCGCTACATGGGAAAAAGTATTATTGCGTACTAGCCGAAGCCCTCGACTTCTATATGTTTTAAACAAAAAAAGTTTTTTTCGAATCCATTCAGTATTTCCGAAGTTTAGCGTGTACAAAAAGACCAACAGGCAGACATTTTAAAAAATCTTACTCTATTACTACATATTTATTCATCGTGCCTGAATATATTTTTTTGGAAATATAGTCAAAGTACAGACACTTTTTTTACTGTTTTATTATATGTTTAGATATATAGATTGTTGTACATATGTAAAATTTGAAAAAATATTTCCACGCCTGCATTCCTAAAGCATCATCGGTTAAATAGATCTCAAAACAGGTGACGGAAAATCCGGAAAACGCATAGTAAATTAACCAGTTGGGCCATTGCCAGTTTGAAGGCAAACAAAATGCCTTAGCTGATTCACAATGATATCAAAACACGTCAACGTTTATAACGGAATGGAATCGATCGAGAAACTGATAGCCTGGTGAAGGTAGATCCAAAAACTGACCACACTTGCATTGGATCTTTGATTTGGATTGTCAATTTTCTTTTTCGCATATGTTAAAGTATCTATTTTGTAAATAAACACGCTAATAATATAACGATCTAGCCTAAACTCGGACTAATGGGCACTTTACATTTACCTAGTTTTATAAAGTACTTATTTTATAAGAATGTGTCCATCGGCACTTTTCTTACTGTCTCTATTATGAGGAAGGCACTTTGTTCATGTGTTTTTTGCTTTCAAACGATCGAGAAACTGATGGTTGAGTGAAGGTAGACTTACTAACTAAATGGTTCACACTTGGATTGGGTCTGTGACAAGTGGCAACAATATCTCCACTTATTTCTTCGTACTTCCGAAAGGTATCATTTTGAACCCCCGACAAAAGAGGTGTGTTATAAGTTTGATGCTAGTGCCTGTCAGTCTAGGAATAAAAATAAGAAAAGTATAAATCAATTAAGAAAAGAAAAATTATCTTTAATCAAGGAACTTAACTGTTGTGAAAAAAACCTTAATATGGCTTGTCGCATATATGACACTGAGATGTTTGAATTAGAGTCACAAATCTCAACATTGCAGGCTACCTTAAAAAATATCACAAAAAAATATGAGTTAATTTTAGAAGAAAATAGGGAAATTAGTTTAGTATATGACGGTGTTCCCCTGACAGTGGTTACGGAATCACCTGTCACTGACTCAACCCCATCCCCTACTGTTGACTGCGGTATAAGTCTA
The DNA here is from genome assembly GCA_963555685.1 of Acrobasis consociella. Lineage (NCBI taxonomy): Eukaryota > Metazoa > Arthropoda > Insecta > Lepidoptera > Pyralidae > Acrobasis > Acrobasis consociella. The sequence goes on from OY743118.1 coordinate 7,706,264, forward strand.
AGTATAAATAAATACCCTCATGTAGAAAATGATGTACAATCCAAAATAGAAACAATTGATAATAGCATAAATAGAAAAATGATTTGTAAAAAATTAATAATATATTCTGATAAGTTAGGTCAAGATCTTAGTAGTATGATTTATAATAACCTGAACAGTGAATGTTCAGTATTCAATGTATGCACACCCGGGGTCACATTTTTAAACCTAATAAATAACATAAATTATAATGACATAGACCAACATACCACAATTTTAATAATGTGTGGTGACAGTTCCTCTATTACAGGAAGGAACTTAAAAAAAGGTATAGACAAAATCAAAGATTTAAAACAAAAAAAAGGATTGTAGATTTATCATAAGTGCCTTTCCATATTCAGACAATTTAGACAGTAAAAGTAACAGGCACATACATGATTTAAATGTACATCTGTACAATATGACTTATTGTCACGGTGACTTTATTTTTTATTTAGATATAAATAAATTTATTTGTAATTTTAAGTTGACTCTAGATACTATGTATCTGCCTCCTAGATATAAGCGACTCTTAGCTACATTAGTAGCTTATAATATACAAAGTAGTGTTGTAAATAGTACAACTAGTAACTCTAAATTAAACACAGTACATTGTAGTGCTGAATGTACCATAGCTGGAGATACTCAGTCTGATTTAAACTAATGAAAAAGACAACAGTCAAGGCCAAAGAGTTAAATATTATTCACCAAAATATTCAGGGCCTGACTAGCAAATTATTGCAATTAGAATTATATGCAAACGATAGGGATTTACATGTAGTATGTTTAACTGAACACTTTTTGCAGTCACATCAAGTACAATTTAATATTGATAATTATTTAGTCTCTAGTTTATTTATTAGAAAGATTAATGAAAAAGGAGGCAGTTTAATTTTAACACGTAATGATGTAAAATGTAAAGAACGCAAGGATATTGTGAGCCTGTCGGTTGAAAGTATTGTTGAATTATCCTGCGTTGAACTAGAAAATTGTATTATAGTATGCGCGTACAGACCCCCAAAAGCTGACTTTAATACTTTAGAAACTGTAATTGAAGATGTTTTGAGAAAATTAAGTTCATGTCGCAAAAACATAATATTGTGTGGCGACTTTAACGTAGATTTATTAGCGTCTGATAGCACCGAATGTATTAGATTTTTGAATTTATTTAAGTCATTCAATTTGTTCAATTTATTTTTAGAACCAACTAGAATACAAGGCGACTCTAAAACATGTATAGATAATGTTTTCTGTGATTGCACTGCTGTTGATAAAGCTATAATTAAAAATATAACATCTGATCATTTTGGTCAGTTCGTGAAATTTGCCAACAACGCAGTAGAAGTAGAATTACCTGAAATAACCTACAGAGCTATTACTAAAGATAAAATTAAAAAATTTAGGGATACAGTTTCGAAAAAATTACCGTTAATTGAAGAAACTCGGGATGATCCGGATATTTTGTATAATAAAATGTTCGGTGTGATTGAATCAGAATTTAATGATAATTTTCCACTTAAAAAGGGAAAGAAACGTAATCGGAAAAAGTTTAGCGAATGGGCTACCACAGGGATTCATATTAGTAGGAATAGGCTATATGAATTATTAGCTATGAAAGCTTATAACCAAACACCTAATTTCATTAATTACGTTAGAACTTACTCAAAGCTTTTTAAAAAAGTATGTTTATGCGCGAAGTCGTTATACACAAGGAAAGCTATTCTAGATTCTAAAGATAAAATAAAGACAACCTGGAATATTATTAACACTGAAACCGGGAAAAACAAGCAACGAGTAAATAAAATTGAGTTAAACATTAACAATAAGGTTCTAGACACTAGTGAATATAGTGAATTCTTTCAAATCCTGATTACCCTGAATATCTAAAATGTAAATTTAATTATCTGTCAGACACACACGATCGTCAACTTCGTTCTAATGAGACACGTCAGCTCTTTATCCCCCTTTTCCGAACAAATTTTATGTCTAACTCTTTTTCTCTTCAAGCCTCACGGCTCTGGAATGCTTTACCCGTTGACATAAGAGAAGTTTCCACCAAATTCTCGTTTAAAAGAAAAGTTTACGCTCACCTCTTGAACTCCCTTTCTTCATAAAGTCATTATTATTTACTTCTTCACTTCTCAACTATTTAGGTATATGTTATTATAAGTAAATGTGTATGTATGTATTGTATATATGTAAGAAGATATATATTGGTATATATCATAGGTATATAATGTAGTTATATAGTATTATTTGATATGTGTAAGTATATTGTATTGCTTTTTGTGCCGCATCGTTTTTTCTGTTTATCCCTATGGTTGACTGGGAGAAAATGCTCTTAGCATTAAGTCCGCCATTTGTTAAAAGTATATTTGTACTTTGGAACAATAAAGTTTGATAAAATAAAATAAAATAAAATATGTCGCACAATACTTTGAGAACTTTTTCACAAACATTCCCCTAAATACAACCGCCCCACTAATGTCCTCATCTAGGAAATCAAAAAAGCTATTAACCAATTGCGTACCTAAATGTAAAGATAGGCTAATATTCAAATACGTCACACCTAAAAATATCATTGATACTTTTAAAAGCTTGAATAATAAAAAAACTGGTGATTTGTGGGACATTTCTGTATCCGTTATAAGTAATATTATAGATGTAATTGCGCCTTACTTAGCTTCCATATTTAATAAATGTGTAGACGCGGGATCTTTCCCTGACATGATGAAGTTAAGTAAAGTTATCCCTCTATTTAAGACTGGTGACAGAAATGATCCAACAAATTACCGTCCCATTTCTATTCTGCCAGCACTGAGCAAAATATTCGAAAAGATAATTTTTAACCAATTATTAGATTTTTTCAACAAAAATAGTCTGTTCCATGGTGATCAGTATGGATTTACTAAGGGTCGATCAACAACGGATGCAGGTGTTGCACTATTACAAAACATCTATGATGCTTGGGAGTGTTGTCAGAATGCAATTGGTGTCTTTTGTGACCTCTCCAAAGCCTTTGATTGTGTAGACCACAAAACCCTTCTATCCAAACTTGAGCACTACGGTATAAAAGGGAAGGCTCTTGAATTGATTGAATCTTATTTGAGTAGCCGAATTCAAAAAGTTAGTGTAAATCAAGTAAAATCTGAAGGATCAACCGTAGTGATGGGTGTGCCCCAGGGTTCTATCTTGGGTCCTTTGTTGTTCCTGATCTATATTAATGATTTACCATATTATGTTAAAGATTGTAAGGCTGTACTTTTTGCTGATGACACTTCCCTTGTTTTCAGCGTAGATAGGAAAACTGACACCTCTGATGAGATGAATAATATACGAGGGGGGGTCAAAAAGTTCGCGGAACGGAGGGGAAGGGGGGTGAAATAAAATACTGTACTATTTTTCTTTTTCAATATATTCCCCCTTAAGTCGAATACATTTTTCAGATCTCTCTATTAACTTATTAATACCGTCGAAAAAAAATGATTTGTCTTTGTCCTCAAAATAGGCCGAAATCGCCGACTTGACTTCTTCATCATCGGAAAATTTCTTCCCCCGAAGCTCTTTTTTTAATTTGGGAAATAAAAAATAATCACAGGGGGCTAAGTCTGGACTATAGGGAGGATGGTTTAACATTTCGAAGCCACAGTGATGAAGGGCAGCCATCGCAACGCGGCTCTTGTGTACCGGTGCGTTGTCATGCAAAAGCAGCACACCCTTTGTCAACTTTCCCCGCCTTTTCTCCTTGATTGCTTCTTTTAATTGTCTTAGTAGATTAGCGTAGTATTCTCCCGTTATAGAAACACCCTTATCTTTATAATCTATTAATAAAATACCCTCTGTATCCCAAAAAACAGTTGCCATGATTTTTCCAGCCGATTGTGACACCCTGTATTTCTTAGGGGGGGGCTGACCCTTTTTATGCCACTGCATAGACTCTTGCTTCGACTCAGGCTCATAATGATGAACCCAAGTTTCATCTGCAGTAACAAGTCTTGCAAAAATTCCTTCCTTGTCGGCGCTACAGAGGTCTAAAAACTCCTTTGAATACTCGACGCGCAGCTGTTTCTGTGGTGGTGTGAGCATTCTTGGCACCCATCTTGCGCTGACTTTTGACATCCCAAGATTGTCGTGTAGAATATTTAAAATGGTTGTAGGTGATACTCCAACCATTTCTGCAAGTTGTTTCTTCTTCAAACGAGTATCCTCCAGTATAAGATTCTCCACTTTTTCAACGATGTTTGAGGTGGTGGCCTCAATCGGCCGTCCTGAGCGAGGGTCGTCTTCAAGAGACTCTCTGCCTTGCTTGAAAAGGCTATTCCACTTGTACACCATGGTTTTCCCAGGGCAAGAGTCCCCGTATACTGATAACATTTCTTCCAAAATTTTCTGAGGTGGTTTTCCTTGCTTAGTGAGGAACTTTATGACGGCACGAAACTCGATTTTTTCCATGTTCAAGTTTTTCTTCCGGATTCACTTGTTTGATCGACGACAGGTCAAAGGTTATTGACACAATCAGGTTCAAACTTGGCATATATACTCACAAAGAGTTGCTCATTAGTTACTACCTGCGGCAGGTCCCCCACCCCCCGCTATCCCCTCCATTCCGCGAACTTTTTGACCCCCCCTCGTATTGTCGCAAGTGTTGGATTGGTTTACAGCAAATAATTTAGTATTAAATGCAAAAAAAACGAAATGTGTAAAGTTCTGCTTACCAAATGTTACAAAAGTTCCAACACGATTATTTATTGATAAGGAAGCAGTAGATATGGTTGATAACACAACATTTTTGGGAATAACGCTTGATTCAGGGTTGCAATGGGGTGCCCATATTCAAAAATTAGCTGGAAAACTTAGCTCTGCGGCCTATGCGGTTAGAAGAATTAGGCAAATGACTGACGTTGATACAGCGCGTTTGGTATATTTTGGGTACTTCCACAGTGTTATGTCCTATGGAATATTGCTATGGGGTAACGCTGCAGATATAAATACCATATTTGTTTTACAAAAACGCGCTATCAGATTTATATATAAATTAGGTGCTAGAGAGTCTTTGAGGGAACTATTTAAAGACATAAATATTTTGACCCTCCCTTCGCAATTTATCTATGCGAACATTATGTACGTGCGTCAGAATATACACTCATTTAAGAGAAATTGTGATATTCATAGTATTAACACGAGAAATAAAAATAAATTAGCCATCACAGCTTTGCGGTTAGAGAAAACAAAAAAATCTTTTGTGGGTCTCGGCTTGCGCCTCTATAATAAAATTCCAGATGATATAGTAGCATTACCATTATCTAAGTTTAAGACAGCCGTTAAAAATCATTTATTACAAAATGCGTATTATCATGTAAATGACTACTTATCATCATCTGAGAAAAATTCTTGGAAATAGTTGTCTGCAAATTGTAATTGTATAATTTAAATGTATAGCTTAAGTGTAAATCTGTATTGTAATTGTAACATAGCCCATCAGGCTGGGTAGGGACCAATACTGAACTGGGTTTCTTTCGGCGTAATCTTCCCAGCAGTGGTCGTTCCGAAACGCTAGTAGTTTTTAGCTTCTGCATTAAAAAAAAAATATTTAAAAAAAATGACCTTCAATAAGAGATAAATTTATCCTACATTGAATAAAAATTTTTGACTTTGACTTTGACTTTGTCTGTTTGTGGAGCGCTCGAACGAATGGACGGTTTTTGATGCATTTTTTTTACGTGAAATGAAGTTTCCTTGCGGCGGTGGTTCAAATATATATTTGATGAAAATCAGTTCAGGTAATTAGGGTTTGCCCTAGCAAAAAATAGATGGCGCTACGGATATCAGCATGTACATGATATATATATGCAGTTCCGCTACTCATCACTAGATGGCATTCGTCGGGAGTTTTTTATTTGCTAGCAAATAATTAGAGATGCGCCGAATAGGGATTTTGCCGATTAACCGAATATTGGATATTATTCGGTTCAAACGTTACCGAACCGAATATTCGGCCTAATTATTCGGTTAACATTACTTTGTTTTGCCGCGTAAACAGGTTCATGTACGCTACGTGTCGCTGCTGGCTAGCTCACGAATTAAAAATGTTCATTTAAAGTTTTAAAATAAACAGTTTTGAGGTTTAAGAATAAATATTGATTATTTTAAGACTAAGTATAAATTTTAACTATAGTTTAAGAAATACATACGTTTTCTTTGACTTTTGATATAACAAAAATCTAGCATATGAAGTTGTATTTTAATTCTACTCCATAACATGTAGCTAAGAAACAGAATTATTGTTTGTTAATTAAAAAAGAAAAAAAAAACTTTAACCTAATATATTCGGCTGTAATGCTGAATAATTCGGCCGAATACAAAAAGTGGTAAAAAAGCCGAATACCGAATACTAAACGAATATTTGGAGCATCTAAATAATCTTGTTAGCCATCAATCTTCATCATCAATCAGGTCTTTTTAAGTCTTCACTGCAGGAGCACGACACTTCTGTACCAGAGCCATACTAGACCAGAGCTGCCAGAGGTTTTGGCCTACACTCTCCTTGTTGGCCAGACGGGTTGGAGAGGTGTCATTGATCCGTATAAGCTTTCTTTAGCTCTTATTTCATAAGTCGCCTTCTACGACATCCACGGGAGGACTCGTAGTGGTTCTATGCTACTCTGCTGGATACCACACGGCTACTTGTTAGCCATAGCTGGGTTCAATAAACGGCCTTCAACTATTCAAGTTTCCCTAGAATAATTAAGTTTTAGGTATTTAGTTTGAATCAACTGTGCAAATCTCAGACAGAAGTTGAAATTTGCTTTGAGGTCAAAGCACTGAAAGGAAAGACATTGTAATTTTAACTACCATCAAAATGGTCTTTTAATTTGGTACGTAAATGGCAGACTTTGTTTGTAGAAACCTCACAAAGGCAAATTTATTCTCATTTGAACGTGTTCATCTTTTTGATGTTACTTTAAACATTACCAGCTTGAAGAGATTTCCTGTCTGTATCTGATTTGACATAAAAGTATTATGTATAATATTTTTATTTTATTTTACCCTATTATTTTATTATAAATCATCATCAACATCATCAGGTCTTTTTGTCTCTACTGCAGGAGCACGACCGTCTCTGTTCTACCAGAGCAAAACTTATAATTAGCCAGAGCAGCCAGAGGTCTCTGGCCTACACTCTCCTCGCTGGCTAGACGGGTTGGAGAGGTCTCATTGATGTTTAAAGGCTTTGTTTAGCTTATATTTTCTAAGTCGCCTTCACAGAGGGCACGTTAAGCCGTCGGTCCCGGTCACTGTCTTTGACATTGGTCGTTACCTAAAACCATGTCAGAGGCCTTTAAGGCAGTTTAAAAACTCTAACACTAGTGTTAGTCACTAACACACACGATAAGAAGAAGAAGCATATAAAATAACCGGCGAAAAGCGTGTCGGGCCTCACACGTTCCCGTTAGTTATGCATGCCGACTATGAGTTCACGCGACTAAAAACGTGTAAAAAACGAATTTTCTGTTGAACTTGTATGAAATTTTTCCGAGTACATTTTAAAAGTCCTTTTCCGAGTACATTTTAAAAGTTGGTCGCCTATAACTTTTTGATTGTAAACCCTACATACCTACTAAACTACGTATATAAAACAGGGTTTATAGTATTGGAGGCGTGTCGACAGGAAGGAAGGCTGTGTAATCTGGAATAATCTCGCCCAGCTCCGGTAGTCTCGAACTATTTACTTTGTTATCAGCTGTATGCGAGGTTTACGAGAAATTATATATAAGACGGTTGTTTGCTATAATTTATAACATAATTATAGCAAACAACCGTCTTTGACTCGTGATTCATACACCAATTTTGCCCTACTGCTTGAATATGATTTTGTGTAAAGCTCTTAATAAAATGTATACTGCAAAGTACTTAAATATAATTAAATTTTTAAAACAAAAACAACCGACTTCAATTTTTTTTAGGAGTTTCTTCCATATTTCCAAAGTTCTTCATCGTGTCTTCATCAAATTAATATGGGAATAACTTGGGAGCAAGGGCTTCCAAATAAAAAAAGAATCATCAAAATCGGTCCACGGCTGCCGAAGATATCGCGTCACATACATTAAAAAAAACATACAAACGAATTGATAACCTCCTCCTTCTTTGAAGTCGGTTGAAATATAAAACCATTCTATTAATATAATAATATATTAATGGTTTTTTTATTAATAACATTTTTATGTTTTATTAAATGTATATAATGTATATTGGATAATTTATTTAGATATACCTAGTCTAAAAGTTTTACGAGAACGAGAACGATTAGTTTCAAGATCGGCCAAAAATGCTTTCAGTTTGTCAGTTTGTCCGGTTGTTCTCGCATACAGGTCTAATTTCTCAATCGATTCTCGTGAAATTTTGTTACCAGGTTTGATAAATATGTATTAAGTTTTTTTTTAGCATCTTTTTTTCTTTCCTAGCAGATTGTTATGGATCTTATATCACTTGACATTAAGCTTGTTTTGAAATGACGCGTCGATTCCGATGCCATACCATGCCAATCCAATGTAGCGTGGCCCTTAAATGGCGAAAATATTTATTATTATGTTTAAATAATAACTTACCTCAGCCATTTTGAAATTTTTTTTGGTCTGAACTACTTTTTTGTCCTATAAACTTCAAAGTGTTGGGGGTGACTCGTGACGCGAGGTCTACAGCTCACAGTACCACTAGTTACGTACTTACAACTACTTCTAATTATCGTATTACGTTTAATAAAAGCAAGCGTTAATTGAATAGGAATGTTATTTCACAACAATGTCAAACCTTCAGCTGATATTCATGAAAGGCAACACCATAAAAAGGTCATGCCCTATAATTTGTTTTACTAAGTACCTTCGACAAAGGACTAAGTACACGCACTGGCAACACACGCAACAGGTACCACCATTATGTGTTAAGCTAGTAACAGTCTATTGTGTTTTATTTATAAGGAAATGAAAGTATTATGCGGCGACATAAGACTCCGCAGGCCTTTTTAGTACAGGATCCGAGAATGGTCGATTTTCACCAACCTGGCAAATGGATGAGACTCATTATCCTTATCTAAGGATCCTTACTATCCTTATTATCCTTACCTTCCTTACTATCCTTACTATATTCTAACTATCCTTACTATATCCTACTAATATTATAAATGCGAAAGTGAGTTTGTATATTTGTTTGTTTGTTTTTTTGTTAGTTTGTTACCACTTCACGCTTCAACAAGTGAACCTATTTAGATGAAATTTGATACGGATATAGTGTACCCAAGGAAGAACATAGAATAGTTTTTATCCCGAAATTCCCACGGGGAACGAAGCCCACGGGCTTAACTAGTTATTAAATAAAAGTTCTTTCTTAAAAAAAAAACTTGCCGTAAAAAATATAGTCAAACTATATTAGTAAATTTTTTTCGAAAAAAATTTGGTCGGTCAGGGCAGATTGGAAAATGGCCTTTATCAAACGGTCCTGGGTCTTGAATGTTTATTTGTATATTTATTTTTTATAAAATATAGAATCGTTGAGTTAGTATCCCATAACACCAGTTTCGAACTTACTTTGGGGCTAGCTTTATTCTAAGGGATTCAGTGGGATTTGTCCGTCCGTATATATATTTTTTTAAATAAAATTATCTTTTTTTATTTTATTTCACTGAATTCCTTGGCGAATGAACTAAATTCCAATGGAAAGCGTACAAAAACACATTATGCTACCTTCATGTTGCTTTCTTTTAAATACAAACACAGCACCAGGTAATCTAACCTAGAATATTTGAGAAATACCTAATTTCTCCAAAAGAAGAACTGAGCTCGTTCGACTAGAAGTGAAAATAGAAAGACAGCAAGTGAAAATTTTCCAAATATTCCGGGATGTCGTAGAAGGCGACTTAGGAAATACGCTAAACACACCTAGTATACGTCATGAAACCTCTCCGACCTGTCTGGCCAGCGTGGAGAGTGTAGGCCTAATCCTCTGGCTGCTCTGACCAAATATGGCTTTAGTAGTACAAAAAGGGTCGTGCTCCTGCAGTAGAGGCTAAAAAGACCTGATGATCATGAGTTAAGCGAAATGGAGCGTTATAAAAATGATGGGTTCATAAAAACTAACTTAATACGTCATAGCAAAGGTTTTTAGGTGCAATTTTGAAGCATTTCTCATCCGAAAAAAAACATTACAATACTTACCATAAATGTAATGTTTTCTGTGTCAAAATGTAAATAAACGACTAATAGTATGAAAAACTATAGTATAACTTATATTACGGACTATACTTTATGTATGCGTAGACTATGGTATGTGTTAATTATAAGTACATTACTGCAGAGGCCAGGAAGTTAGGGATTGCTGGATGAGCAGAGTTTTTAAGGCCGTGCGTCAGCGAGGCCTTGACAATAATTACGAGTCGATTATATTCATATATATGCTCGAACAGTGTTTTTTTAATCTGGTGGCTATTGGCTGTATGACAAGTTACATAAATTGCGAAATAAAAATGATGAAAAAAAAAATTTTGTTTCTAATTACGAGTGGATTATTTTCCCTATTTGCAAACGTTACCTATAATCCTCGGAACGTGATAAGCTTTTGCAAATTGTACGGACATCTTAATTGGATTGAGCAGTGAGCACGCTTGTTCCGAGCTCCACTCTCATTTCAAAGTACATAATCGTAGCAAGGGAAGACACTGAGATTTAGTTTATTTTTCTTCAAACGAAAGGGAATTGTGTCTGTATGGCTGTGTATCTATATGTATGTATGTGTGTATACCAGACGTTTGTGGCATCGTAGTACCTAAACTAATGGGACAATTTTGAAGAGGTTTTTTTTTGTTTCAAAGCTGACTTGATTGATGGAAATCTATGATTGACGGTTTACAATTTTTATTTTAAATTTAGAAAGCTTCACGTTCTTACTTAAAACTGTAAAGAGTAGTTTATAAAATGGTTTGAAGCGTTTATCTACTGAAGCCAAAATTTTAAACGATATCTCCGTTTCCTTTCAAATAATTTATTCCAAATGGAATTAGCCCTGGACCTCGTAAAATTCATGTATCCCCCTAGAGGGCCTTCGCTAAGTTACGCGGGCGCACGCGGCGGGTTCAGTCTATCTCTGTCACAAACGCTACGTATGACAGAGACAGGTGACCCGCGACGGATTCTGCTGTCTCTTTCGCATTTAGAGTTTGTGACAGAGATATACAGAACCCGACGCGTGCGCCCGCGTAACTTTAGCGAAGGCCCTAACACATTGTTGGGATACTCAGCCAGACAATAGAATTAACAAATGATGTACGTCTATAGACGTAGTGTATCTAACAATGTGTAGACAAGTTTATTTGGCAGGCGCATGTACCTCTAACATGCGCCTGCCAAATAAACTTGTCTACATAAAGGTACTCGTACGTTTAACACAAGTTGTCTTTTTATTCAATGTGGTGAGCTCAACCAGTGCGGTTCATTTAACGCTTTGAAAGATTTACGTCCTAATAATAAAACCAGACTTGACATAAAAGTACAAAGAAACCTTGTCAAGCGGTAGGCGGCCTTTAGAAGATTTCTTGGAGGATCTAAACTATAAAACACGCTTTGGAATTTGAAATTCTGCATTCTTTAAGGAGCTAGGAACTCGGTGACCCGGTGCGAGTAAGTTAGCAGTTAGCTTTCACAAGTAAGGCAACCTAGGTCGTAGTCCTTTCTCGGATGGGTGACACAAGTGGCATAATAATTTCTTGAGTTCTTCCATGCTTCAAAAGGCATGTTAAGCACATTAAGCATGTTTTAAGCAACAAAACCGCCCATTTAATGTAAAATTATTCTTTGCATGTACTTTTTCTTCTGGTGTACAATAAAGAGTTATGTATCTACCTGTTAAACCGTTAGTGCCGGCAGTCATGATTAAATGGCAGTGGTCAAGCCATATCAGACGCCTTTAGGCAGCTTGAAAAATCTTATAACAATGTTGGCCACTTACACACATCATCATCAGTTCTTTTTAGTCTCCACAGCAGGAGCACGACCCTCTCTGTCTACTAGAGCCATACTTGGTCAGAGCAGATAAAAAAAACAAGAGACTAAAGACATATCAAAGGCTAGCATCCTAAACTATCTAATTGAAAGTCAACAACTAAGAAAATTCTTCTTAGAAGTTGTTACATCACTGTCTGGCCAGCCACTATGCATCTCACTTCATCATTCAGCAAGGAGACATCCGTTAATGGAAATGAGTTGGTTGCATGTCTATCATATTTGCTGTAAGCACGCGAAACGATGGCCAAAGGTCGTTCACACAAGCACAAGTATACACAAGAGACTTGGTAGTTAATTATTCGGCTTTTAGTTCAAATTAGGTAGCTAGGTTGTTAGTATTAATGTTATAGTCGTGGTCACTTACTGCTTAAGGGTCCTACCCGCGCTAACGACCTTGAAAACACAAAAAAAAATCTCTTTCTGTAAGTTACATTATCAGAAACCCTCGTACAACTTTTTAGCTAGTATCCTTAAGTTTTATTAGAACCTCGAAAGTCATTGAAATACAATACGCTGTAGTTTCCTTTGCAAAAAATACTAAAAACTGCGAGTTTTGCCTCTTTTTGTAAAGGTTTCTAAAGCGGACTTACAGAAAGAGAAATTAATTTTTGTGTTTTCAAGGTCGCTAGCGCGGGTAGGAGCCTTAAAGATGATTTTAAATGAACACATTTCGACTCGATAAGAAGTAGAAGAAAATAAACGGGAAAGATACTATCTATCTACCGATCTTTAGGTCTTTTTAGTGTCCACTGCAGGAGCACGACCCTCTTTGTGCTACTAGAGCCATACATAGGGCCAAAGCAGCAGAAAGATAAAGATTTAGAAAGATGCTAGTACAAAGAGAACTTTAATAGGGTCAGAACTGGAAAAATATTTTTGGTCCTTTAGATAGATGAGATTAAAAAATATTGTACATGTATTTTTTCTTTACCGTAACAAACAAAAACTGACAAAGACATAGCGGATTGAAATTTTGCGTGACGTCACGTCAAGCCTTCGTACAAATTTTGCTTAGGGAGGTAATGCACAGGTGGTGTTAGTGTTGTACAAAACTCGAGTCAAAGAGTCTACATTTGCAAACTTGACTTAATTTTGCATACTTGCTAGACTAAGGCATTAACAAGTCAGAGTCAAGTCGAGCACGAGTCGTCGGAGCCCAGACTCGGAGTCGAATAAAAATAGGAACTCCGAGTCGCAGAACCAACTAGAGTTTGAATACAATACTCGAAGCAACTTCAACTCACACACAACTGTTACAACAAGTTATACAAAGCATTACAACCATTCAAAACTTTATTTAATATTAATGATTACTACAAATAACAATATTTTTTATTAACTTTTTTTTAAATATGATTTTATGAGCGCGACTCAGTCCATAATCAGACTCCAGCACACAACAGAGTCGAGCACATAGACTGAACTCGAGTCTATTACGCGAGCTTGAGTATAACTGACTCATCGAGCAGTGGAGTCACTATTTATGAGTCGAGTCTTGTAATTTACAGTCGAGTCAGTATATCAAAACTCCCAGACTCGAGTTTTTTACTACACTAGGTGATGTGCTATAAGCCCACACTCCCAAATTTATATACTCTGTATCTTTGAGATTTTGACAATCTGAATAAACCTAAAAATCAGTTTCCATTATTCTTGAATACCTAATTGACGGAATAAATAAAATATTATTTTCCCTGCCCTGTCATCATTCCTATTGCTGACCATTAAAAAGGCATTAAATATTTTGTCCTCCTCTTTTCAGAAGGCACATTAGTGTTGGTCCCAGCTATCATTATTAGAAAGCAGTCTTAATTTGTTAAAGCCAGCTTTTCGGCATAGGCATAAAAATAAATGATAAAACACTTAAAAAGGTTTGTGACGTTAAACTTAAAAGATACCTTCCTACATATATTGTTCCTGTATATCAAAACGATAATGTAATTGAGGTAATTAAGGTTCACTTGCAGCATCTTTTATTAAAATTAAAAAAATAATAACAAATATTTAAAAAAATTTAATATGATAGAACATAATTAAAAAAGGATAATATGTGTATTTGTTTTATATAAGTCATTAATAAAGATACCTTTATCTCCAAAAAGGATAAAACTGAAAAAGTTAATCTTGAAAATCTAACCTTTTTAAAGTAGGGTGTTTTAAGTTTGACTCTAATGACTTCTATCTTTATTCGGCATAGTAACTCTCGGTCGGGGTTTTCTTTAAATTTTTAAAGCATAGGTATAAACTTGTTAGTTCTGCGCAAACTGAAATTAAGCAAACCTGCAAAATACACTTGTACAAATACGTACGGAACGCTGCTTTGTTACTCTCTGCATTTACAATTTACTTCATTGTACCAACTGGTCGGTATTAAAGCTTCACACAATTTTCCTGGCAACATTTTGCAAAGTATAAAGTAAAGCATATTATAGAAATGCATTTCAAATAAGTTGCATTTTGCGAAACTTCGTGAGTTTTGTGAAACGATTTTACTTGACTCAATTCCCAGTACGGGGAAATGCTTGTACATTTTCACAGGTCTGCAGTTTTGGATGCATCATTATACAGGGACTATAAAATAAACGTTTTGCTTTCGATGCAAAGACGGATCAGCTGGTCGGTCAACTTGTATGGGAGGCCAAATTATTTTTCATATTTCGGTACGTCATGTAAGATGTTCCTTGGGGAAAGTTGTTCAATATCATGCACCAGACTGAATTCTTCCTTTAAAAGTTTAATTATAATTTGTTAGATGTCAAGTTGCTTTTAAACCCCTAGATTTTTTGAAATCTTGGAATCAGAATCACTAATAGTACTACACAAATCCGTAAGAAAACAGACATACATATTTATTATTTATTTTTTCCTGAATTCTAAAATATAGCTAATCTATCAGCTTTTGCTGTCTTACATTCGCCCAGTAGGCATGGGAAATATTTTTTTTAGTCTATACAAAAATAGCAATTACAATGAATTATGTTTAAATGACAATTATAATGGACCTTGGCTGCTATAAACGTTGTTTCATTTGTGAAGTGTAGCCACTTCACGTCCCTGAAATAGGTTCCAAGAAGAACCTGTGCTACAGGTAACTAGGCCACCCCTTGCGTAGCAATACCGCGGGGCATTTCGTTTTAAACGGGCCTTTTTGATTAGTGTGAATACAATATACTAACCAAAAACGAAAAGAGAATAATTGGCCAAGCGCGTATCGGGCCACGCGCAGTATAGGGTCCCGTAGTTGCGAATGTCGACTTTGAGTTTATGCCACTAAAAATGTCTTAAAACTAATTTTCTAATGAATTTGTGTGAAATTTTCTTTTTCCGCGTACATTTGAGTATACCAATTACATATGAGGTGGTCGTCTATAACTTTTTAATTTGTAAACCCTACTTACCTCTGATAGTTTTCCTATAAACTTCGTTATATATACCATAGCTTTTTTTATGTGTCCATATATAAATAACCGTTTGGACACTTGACTCTAACAAAAATTTACACCAAATATTTCAGAAACGGATCCCTTAATCGAATTTTTGTGTTTACGAGCTTACAATTTTTGTTAGATGAGTTTTTTACTCAATATTTTTTAAAGACCTATTCAACGATACCTAGCATGATGGGTTAGTCAAGAAAAAAAATGACTCCCACTTTACTTATTTAGGAGCCACGCTACAAAAAAAATTATTACTTTCTCGGCATAATTAGTATTCATACCTATGCCAAATTATAGCTTTCTAGTACGGACAAACAGACAGACATGGCGAAATATAAGGGTACCTTGTTTACTGCGGAACCTTAATAGAAAACAGATACTTAACCATAACAACAATGGAAGGAACTGCAGGCACTGGATAAAAGTAGTGTAACTGATGGTGTTATGTTGTTTGTATGGACCGTTGGTGTGGTACCTATGTGTGTGCATGAGTAGGTGAGAGTGGGAATACGCTGAGATTAAAGAGATAACTGTAAAGCCGTGTGATTTCTGGCAGAGTAGAATAGGACCACTCCAAGTCTTTCCGTGGATGTCGTAAAAGGCGACTTAGGAAATACAAGCTAAACAAAGCTTATACACATCAATGAGACCTCTCCAACCCGTCTAGCCAGCGAGGAGAGTGTAGGCCAAGTCCTCTTGCTGCTCTGGCCAAGTATACACTGGCTATGGTAGTACAGAGAGGGTCGTGCTCCTGCAGTGGAGATTAAAAAGACCTGATGATGATGAGAGAGATTACTTGAAAGAAATCTGACTTACCCAGCGTGCGGAAGACAATAGGCCTGCTCCTATACTTGTGGCCGCCCCAAAGAGCAGCTACAGTGACCTGGTACTGCGTATCCGCCTCGAGCCCGCTCAGTATGACTGCGTCCGAGTTACCGGCGACCTCCAGTACCACTCTGTAACTACCGATCAATCAGTCAATTTCGTTGTAGTCTATGGACAAGGAAGAAGAAGAAAGAAGAAGAAACGAAACTAGTCTAATAGATTTGAGGAGAAATACATTTTATTTAAATAAATGCATACGGGAATTAACGCGAGACATAACTACTTTTTTTTACCGACTTCCGAAAAAGGTGGATCATAGAAATTTTGTCAAAATCAGTTGTGTAGTTTGGGAGTGAAGTCTGTTTTCAATTTTGAAAAATTTTATTTATTTGAGCTATCGTTTCATTTATGTTGCACCGAATTTCCGTATGCATGAATTTATTAATAAAGCAACGCGATAGTTTGAACGTAGTTTAAAAAGATTTTTATTAAATAAATAAAACTTTACACATATAAGGCATATTTTTTTTTTAAATTGTCGTAAGCACAAAATTATTCTTAATGTAAAAGGTCTGGTTTATGTCTAAGCACCGAGACAAAGTATTTTTTAATAAAATTGAAGGAATGAAATTGTGACATAGTGTGATCTATAACGCTAGAGGCTTCATTATATTTTTATGCGAATATTTATTAGATATTTATGCCACTGTTGTATAATAAGGAGTATTAAAACACAAATAGTATCACATAAGTGTTATAATATCTACTTTTATGTACAGTTGCATACAAGCCTTTATCCACACCCATGATAATGTGAATCCTCTATAAAAGGTACTGAAACTATAGGGTTGTACAGTGTTGTAATACTCGTAACTTTATGGTACGTTAAATTTTTGACTATCAAATACAAACAAACATGGCGGGATATGTTTTTTTTTACTATGGAGTTGTGGTAATGAAAAGAGCGAGCATGATGTTCTTTTTTAAAATTCATAAAGATACCATGAATTGAGTAGAGAGAATATGGCTGTTTCATGAGTTGGAGTTGCATAATGAAATTTAGTACAACATTATAACATTCATTTGCAAAATTTTATATGGTTATTATGACACTAGTTGTTTTAACGTTGGAATTATGCTGTTTCAGAAACTTTTATAGAGGTTATAGCATACCTGTAGATAAAACAACTTAAGCACTTTGCATCAACCCAACGATTAGCTTATATTATAATAGTTGTATTATAAAACAAGATTAACCATTCAATTCTAGTAAATTGACATTATCTGAACTTTCAATGTCAACTTAGTATTATAGAAATAAGTTTTGTATAAATAAGTTTTTGCCTAAAATTTCCACTTTTGACGGAAACTCTTAGTAAAAGTAAATAAACTCCATCAAACAACAAACTAAATAAAGGCATTATGACGCCTACAATGCATTATACCGGACAACAATACAATTACATAAAGTCACAACTTCACAAAACATTTTTCCTCCGGAAATTTATCGGTAATACGTCTTCCGGCGGGCACCCCGCCCGTTCCGACCACCATTTTCTTTGAGGCTTTGATTTTTAGGGTTCCGTACACCTATGACTCAAACTATAAAAGTTAATTAAGTACTAACACGTTTTTGTCTATTTACAAAAAGTTACAAATTAACAAGACATTTTGTCTATTTACAGTTTCAAAAAGTAAAAACTTAAATGAAAAAAAAAACCGAAAATTTATCGGTACATTATAATAAAATTTAGTTGGAACAAATAGATCTAGGTTAATTTGGTATTGTGCATAATTACCAGAATAGTTGGTAATTTGCGTAAATTATTGGACATGGTTTGTAAGATTGGTATACCAAGGAAGTGGTGAAATAAGGATTTGGCATTTTACGTACATTTGGTATTTTTAGTATGTGGTATATAGTCCTTACAAAGGATGCTGACCACAATTCATTTGTTTGCATTTTTAACATACATACATACATACATACTATCACGTCTTTATCCCTAATGGGGCAGACAGAGCACTTTGGGTCTTGCGGCTCTATGCAGAGCCCAGGGCCGCAAGACCCAAAAGCCACTTTTAGCGTCATGGTGGGCGAGAAGATGGAAAAGCAATCAATACAGTGATGGGTTGCTAGCCGCATCGCCTGTTAACATGATTTGCATTTTTGCTCATTCCCTCGATCGGCTTTTACGATCTGCGTGGGAAGAGAAGCAGCTGGTACATTCTAAGTTTTATTTATTTCTCCCAGACCAGCATGGGAGACTTCAAAAAAGGAGTATGTTATCAATTCGACTGTATGTTTTGTTTTTGTATGTATGTTACGCGATATCTTCATTAACCGTGGACTGATTTTGATGATTCTTTTTTTATTTGAAAGCCCTGACTCCAAAGTTGGTCCGATATTAGTTTGGTGAAGACATGATGAAGAACTTTGGAGATATGGAAGAAACTCCTGAAAGAAATTGAAGTCGGTTGATGTTTTTGTTAAAAAATTAATTATTAGTAATAAGTTCTTTTTGCCTTTTTACAATAACAAAAAATCACATGACATGTAAAAATAAAATTTTCTACGGTCCACTCAATATAAATTTAATTCACATATTTCTATTTTCGTGCTTGCAGCTTTCCACATAAAAACGTTTTGTTTGCGTGTGGCGTTGCGAATTCGAACAAAGGTTATATTTAGGGCAAGTGTAAGTGAAATCGAAACGCAATATGGAGGGCTTCTGGGGCGGCATAATGATTTAGGGTAAAAATATTTTAAGTAGGTACTTAAGATTTTTACTAAAGCTTTTCCTTATTTTCATCTTAGCGCGTCCCTAAGTATATTATAACTGCACTGTTTTAATGTTCGTTTTTCTTCTTTTTTCGTCAAGAATAAATACTTAGAGAAGAAAATACCCTTCCAAAATGACCCAATTCTTTTTATGGAAATGTTTGTATTTTTGTGTTTATTCTTTCGGTTCCGTAAACAAAGGGTATGAACAGGACAATATTACGAAGCGATGCTGTCCGTCCGTCTATCACTGGATTAAACTAAAGACTTTTTTCTTTTTTTTTGACATAACGATCTCAAAACTATTACGCGCCATCTATTGACAATGTTTTGATACCTATTTTTTTTTCACTGTAAAACGCCTAATTGACAGAAAAATAAAGCTTACGTATTAGATACTTACCTACTCTCATTAAAAAATATAATTTAATAAGTACTTATCACTTAAAATCCATAAAAACCACTTCCGATAGGTGAGTATTCTTTGGATAGAATGCCCAGTACTGTCAATGTAAAACTTTTTGATTATTATCTGAAAATCATTTTCAAGGAGAGGGAGAGCTGTGAATATGACGGATGGCATATTCGATAGCTATCAACGTCGAACAGCGGTCAGATTGACAGCAAATCCATCAGAAACCACTCAGAACACAATTTCGTTACATACATATACCTAGAATTACAGGATACACAAGGTAAAAGCATGTGACTTTCAAAGAGTGATATATAAGTGGACGTATCATAGACTTAGATTTTTTTAACTTTAGACCTATGGCCCATATATTTTAACCCTCGACTTCGTCCGCGTAGAAGTCGAAAAAGGATTTTAAAATTTTACGGTATTCATTTTGTTATATATTAACATGTATTAAATTAGGTATTTACCGCTAGGATTACTCCTGCTTGTTGTCTTGTTTTGAATAAAAATGCCTAACTAATCTAGTTTCTCCATACAAACTTTAGACCCTCGTTTCACCCTCTTAGGAGGTGTGTTTTGATAAATCCTATCTTAGTGCACCTCTAGACCTTATAAAGAACCTATGTGCCAAATATAGACCCAATGGTTAGACCTGTGTGTAGATATATTAGTCAATCACTTTTTCATTTTATATATAGATTAGACAGTCGACGTCCAACAGGACAATATTTTGATCCAATCCACACTATTAACGAATATCTGCTCATATAATCACGTTAATCAGCAGTCAGAATTAACAGCCAATTTATCCAAATTAAAACATGTGATAAAAAATTGATTCGAAGTCACGGTAGCACAATTGGTTGTACACTCACGGCGCCGGCGTTAACGTGAAGGTTGTGGGTTCGAATCCCTCTCGAGGTGAGATTTTTTATTAAGTTTTAATTTGGATAGTAATCCATGTAACCTTCTGCCACTCCAACAAGATAATCCGGACCTTTATTCTCCTACAAATTTCCTCATTTCTGATTCGATCACGTAGAGAAACACCGATTGACGCACACTATCAGAGACGGATCTGTTCTGAATATGATGGATGGCATATTTGATAGCTCTTAACGACGAGCGTCGCTTAGAGTAACAGTCAATACATCAGAATCCACTTTAACTACTCAAATAGAATGTCCAATATTGTAGAGACGACAAACAGAACATTTTTAAAGTCAAAGTCAAAGTAATTTTTTTTTATTCAATGGAGGACGAATTTATATTTTACTAGCTGTGCCCGCGGGCTTCGTTCGCCAGGGAAATTTCGGGATAAAAATATCCTATGTCCTTTTCTGGGTCACAAAATATATCCATACTTAATTTCATCTAAATAAGTCCAGTGGTTAAAGAGTGAAGAGTTAAAACAAATATACAAACTCACTTTCGCATTTATAATATTACTAGCAGTAACCCGCGACTTCATCCGCGTAGAAATAGAAAATGGTTGTGATAAGATTGAATTTTGTAAAACCTATTACTCATTTACCGCCAGAAAACTCCTGCAGTTTCGAATAAAATTGTCTAAATAATCTTGTTTATCTATACAAACTTTGGACCCTGTTTCGCCCCCTTAAGGAATGAGTGTTGAAAAATCCTTTCTTTGTGCAACTTTAGACTTTATAAGGAACCTATGTGCCAAATTTGGACTCTCTAGGCTCAGCGGTTTGGGCTGTGCGTTGATATGTCAGTCAGTCAGTTAGTTATTCATTCAGTTTCTTCTTTTATATATACAGATGAAATTTATTTGGGATGGGATAGAAGGTCATTTTTTAAAGATTATTTTAGTGCAAAAGCTAGAAACTACTTGCGTTTTGGAACGACCACTGCTGGGAAGATTACGCCGAAAGAAACCCAGTTCAGTATAGGTCCCTACCCAGCCTGATGGGCTACAGTATTGCAATCTGATCATGTAATGGATAGTATATTTGACAGCTTTTAATATCCAACAGAGGTCGTGGTCAGAGAGGTAATTGTCAATCCATCAGATGAAAGCACTCAGACTACAACATGGGTACACAAAGCATATTTTGAGCAAAAACTTTTTATTTGAATAAATAAATTAAGTACATGCTTGATTTACGGTTTATAAAAGCAATTCCCATGTTCTGTATATACGTAGATTGTAAGCACAAGTACACTATCACGTCTTTCTCCCTAACGGAATACACAGAGCCTAAGATCGTTACACCAAATACCACTTTTTGAATTAAAAGTAAAGAAACGTGATAACCGTTTATATTAAAAAAACAATCAAATTAAAATATTTTTAATTTCACGGCTCAACAAACGCAGCCCGAAATAATTCCATTATCATCCCAAACAGATTGATATTAATATTTAAATCCGTGACCCACACCACACGGTGTTAAATATTCAACAGGTATTTCTGAACTTGATAGTGGAAAACTCCGCAAATACTATGCTAATTGATGGAAATTTATCGAGTGTCGACTTCGACGACATCGAATGGCTGTCGATATTTTTTTTAAATGTAGAGAAGCTATGACCAGCCCTGTTCTCACTTGAGTTTAACTGCTTTCCTTCCATGTCAACTATTTTGGTTTTAGAGCGAATTGAGGTATTTCGTATATGGTCCGTCAGTGACCCAGTATGCTACGCTCTGGGTATCTGGTAATCTGGGCTGGCCATATCTGTAGGGCCATAAGCCTTCGGTTAGGTGGGCCGAAATAACCAAGTAATGGGTCCCTGCCGTGTGGTTTCCCGCAAAATAGAATAGGGCCACTCCTAGTTCTCCCGTAGATGTCGTAGAGGGCGACTTAGGAAATACAAGCTAAACAAAGCTTATAAACAACCCAACCCGTCTGGCGAGTGAGGAAAGTGTAGGCCAAGTTTTCTGACTGCTCTGGCCAAGTATGTCTCTGGTAGTATAGAGAGGGTCGTGCTCCTGCAGTGGAGATAAGAAGACCTGATGATGATGAATCCCCAGGCTGGTGAAGAAAAAGAGTTCGCCCTAGATCGCGATGGTGTGACGATCTCTAAGGCTACGGATAGAGACAAATAGAAGTTTGGAGGGAAGGTCTTTGCCCAGCAATGGTACACTATAGGCTAATAAAAAAAGGGAAGCAATGTTCTTTTCAGGAATCAGTCGAACAATGAAAAATATATGTAAATAAATCGATCAATTTGTGGCAAAAATAAATTGTTGTTCACGCTTCAACTCTTACATTTGAAATGCAAATGACTGCTTCATTAATTAATTAATTTTCTCTCTCTCTCTCTCTCTCTCTCATTTCTTTGCAATAGTATTTTTTTCAAAAACGTACACAGTAAAATAGCCTATTTCCGTGACTTTGTTTTTGTAATAGTAGTTCTTGTTGAGTAGCATATTAGGTCGCCTTATATCCCTATTTTTTGCACAAATAAAAGCAAAAGTAAACTGATAGTGATCGCTAAAGTTTTCTCATGAGGGAAGCGGCTGCCCGAGGCACATTGTTGTTTGTAAACTATTTTTTTTTATATCTGAAAGTAAAATCTTAAAACGAACCCTCTGTGAATTGCAATAGAGCTGACGTTAGATTGCACTATGTTTGGCGTAGGTTTTAGATAGTTTTGGAACTGTCATTTGGAGGTCATCTGAAAACTGTGAACCAGTGACATTAGAAGAGAACACTTCTCATCCACCACAACATAGTCCTGGCAGTTGTCAGGACGTTAACAGACGTGATAGTATGTATGTATGCTACATACTATCACGTCTTTTTCCCTAATGGGACATGCAGAGCATTCTAGGCCTTGTGACTCAAAGGCCATTTTTAGCGTAATAGCGGGCGAGAAGGCGGAAAAGAAATCAAAACAGTAATGGCTTAAAATTCCTTCAAAGAAAGGAATTTAAAAAAATCTTATTACGTATTAGTACCTACATAATACTCGTACATTACTGTTTGTCAAACTAATGAACTCGCTCTCGAATCTCGATGGAAACTCTTTATCAATATTAGGCTCATGTTTAATTTATTTTTTAAACTGACTGTTGTGGAACACTCGGTTGGAACGAAGTTACAAAAATTTAAGCCCCTTTTAAAAACCTCCAGAAAATTAAAGCCCCTTAAAAATATTTGTGACGGAAAAATCTTACACTGTCCGAAAAAGAACTTCCTTCCATAAATTATCGGTGTCAATTTTAAGCCAGCCGACCTAATTGAGACCCATATTTTTATTACAAAACTAGCTGTACCCGCGGGCTTCGCTCCTCGTGGAAATTTCGGAATAAAAAGTTCGCTATATCCTTCCCCGAGTCCCCAAATTTAATCCAAATCGGTTCTGTAGTTTAAGCGTGAATAGGTAACAAACAAACAAACAAATGTACAAAATCACTACTGTTATTAGTATTACGGGACTTACCGCGATTAATATCATTTTTTGCCAGATATTTCGACGGCCCTTCTGCCATCGCGGTAAGTCCCGTAATACTAATAACAGTAATTGTGACCGTGAAACTCTAAAATCATGTACAAAATCACTTTCGCATTTATAATATTAGTAGGAAGTAGGATATTAGTAGGATATTTAGTTGATATTATAAACTCAAACATAAAAGCTAAATTATTCAAATAGACTCGTTACATATGTAATTCACTTCCTACACATGAAAACAAAACAACACCAGGAAAATACTTAAAACAATATGAACATGTAACATCATTTTGTGAGTCACGAAACTGAAAAGGCTTTTCATTGTATGTCAAAAATAACAAAACAGATGCTTCTCTTACGTACAGTCGACGAGGAAAGTGTTCGAACAAAAGAGTAATATTTTAGAAGTGGTCTTTTGTTGCATGATTGACCTACTTTTCGTTTTCGCAGAAAGACTCATTTTGATTCTAAACCGTTAAAAACTTTATTCAGAAATTGTAAACATAACAAAATGTAATGAAAAAAATCTTTTAGTATTAAATCTGCCATTTGTATAAAGTATATTTTTACTTCCAAATTAAAAAATGTAATAAAAAATGATTCCCCATTTTTTTTAGCTAATTTTGTAAATCACATTTTTTAATTTGGATAATCTAATCATTGGAATGCTGTTAAAATCAATGATATGTTTACTTTAGAACAATAAAATGTGTTTGATGTTGCCGTGTGGTTTCCAGCAGAGTAGAATAGCACCACTCCAAGTCTACGTGAATGTCGTAAAAGGCGACAAGAAATACAAGCTAAACAAAGCTTATAAATATTAATGAGACCTCTCCAAGCCGTCTGGCCAGCGTGGAGAGTGTAGGCCAAATCCTGTGGCTGCTCTGGCCAAAAATGGCTCTAGTAGTATAAAGTGGATCGCGCTCCTGCAACTGAGACTAAAAAGTCCTGATGATGTTGAATAAAATGTGATGTATAAATATCTGTCATAATGATCACTAGGCCACAGGTGTCTTTAAGAGGATTGTGTAGCTGTAAATTTCCAAAAGCGATAAAGTCCCCTTATAATAGGTCAATTTTGATATTTTTTTGGACTTGCAACTCTATCGCATAATACGGGTCGGGAAGCAGATCGGCGTGAAACAGTTTAAAATTATGCAAATACCTATTTGCGACGCGTATCATCACTAAACAATCCTTTTAAGATAGAGAAAATACCAAGAATACTTAGGGAGGAAACCATGCACACGGTCATTGAGATTAAATTTAGTATACTGGTATCAAAGTGTTATTTTAATAACAAGCCATAAAACAAGCTGTTAATTTTAATAGTTCAGAGTTCCCTGGGATCATAACTCACGTAGCAGTTCCATAACGTCATTTTACGGTCTAATGCAGTTTTCATGTCCTAGCGATAGCTGTAAATATACTGTCATAAATTCGATTACGATATAGGTATCATGAAATGAAGGTTTATTCCCAGCAGTGGGTCGTTGAGAGCTGAGGATGATGATGATGATCATGCTGATGATAGTTATCATGTTCGATCACGGTAGTCCGTCACTTGGAGGTTCTGAGTTTGATCCCCAGCTAAGGCAAGTTGAACAATGGCAAATCAAATTTTCTTGGGTGTATATCTATATACTGCCGTGCAAAACCAATACACAGTAAGTTAGATACAGGGTTTTGTGGTTATACACTCCAATCACATTTTCCGTGCCATTGTTGTATTCTATAATTGATTTATGGATTTATTTTTAAATATGAAAGAATTCGTCCTGAAAGTTAAAAATTTAAATTTTTAACAAAAAAATAAAATACAACCAATTTAATTTTCTTTCAGGACGAAGTTTCTTTCATATTTAAAAAAGTTCTTCATAAAATCTTCACCAAATTAATATCGACCAACGGTCACAAGTGAATTCAAAAGTGAAAAATAAATAAAAAAAACATTGGGGTTGAATGAATAACCTCTTTTTTTGCAGTCGGTTAAAACTACACTTTATCTGAGTTTTAACAAAGCTCAAAATGGCATAATTTAGGTACTACTGGTAATATAATTTCAGTTCGAGACGGCTCCACATTAATTAAATACACAAACTTTCACATCCATATGACGTGTGACTGACTACCATTCGTATTAAGGCGTGTTCAGACTTCAGCTCCATCGCTGGCGCCGTCCTTATAATTTATGAGAGTGCTCGCATAAATTATATATTATATTATATATATCCGACCTAGACATAGGCCAGCCTTCTGTTCACGGAAAACTTCAATAAGTTTCCTTAAGATAGTGCCGTATAATTTGGAAGCTGATAGGCCCCACGGTCAATAATAGTTTTCCATTCTTGGGACAGGCCTTAACTTTAGCAGTGAACTGATAGGTATAGGCTGTAGATAAGAACCTATAGCAATCTGAAGTAAATAAAATAAAAGAATTAAGAGGCAAGAAGACCTAGAGATAATTTTATAAAACAACTAAAAGATCAAATCAATGTTTAAACCTGCAAGAATGTAAAGAAGTTGACTTTGAACAGCTAAGCTCTTTAATAATAAGTAAGCATGAGTATAATACTTATAAAAAAATCTACCTATATGAAGAAAATATATCGTAATGTAAGAATTCGAAGCATAAAATCGTATTTTAATCTCATTCCAGACGCGATTTAACTTTGTTGCCTGCCCCGAATTGAAAGCAACTTGATATTAAATTTTGGGACCGAATTAAGGCTGTTGCAACTCTGTAATGGAAACTTGATATTCTGACGTCATTATTTATTTGGGCCGCTGATTTGCTTTTGTTTTTGCGTATATGGAATGCTAAAAGAATTTACTCTTTGCATGAATTTGAAACGTTCATAACTACGAATAATTATTATTCGCAGGTTCATAATTATTTTTTCAAGAAAATTCGATAGATTTAAAAGCTTTTCCGACTTAATCACCATCAACATCATCATCGGGTCTTTTTGTCTCTACTGTAAGAGAACGACCCTCTCTGAACTACCGGAGTCATACTTGGCCAGAGCAGCTAGAGGACTTTGGCCTACACTCTTCTCGCTGGCCGGACGGGTTGGAGAGGTCTCATTGATGTTTATAATTATAAGCTTTGTTTAGCTTGTCTTTCCTAAGTCGCCTTCTACGACATCCACGAGAGGACTTGGAGTGGTCCTTCCTACTCTGCCGGAAACCACACGGCAAATTCACAATAAATAAAACTTAATATTCCTAAAGTTTTAAAATTGTTATAACGATTTATCTAATGACTTCAAAAACTACGCTCACATGTCTTCTATACTTTGCACGATCTTTTGCATGTTTTTGCAAGAGTGAAATGTTTGTTGAAATGCAATTACTGTGAGAAAAAAAAATTTGTAATCGCAGCCCGGGTCCCAAAACAGCAAAGCTAAGGATGGAGCTGGGATCTTTGAGAAGAATATTTACTTTAATATTGATACTTAAGTATAAAATTTATCCGAAAAAATGTGCTCCCTAAAAAACCTTTTACTAATTCTTAACTAAAAGAAAACAAATAAGATTCTCAGTTTTCGAATGAATGTTCTTTTCGAAACTTTGCAAGTTAAATGTAGTTTTTATTTCAATTCAATGCTATTATAACTTTATGTTAGCACCAGCCCAAGCTTGAAATTTAAAATGAATGTTATTTTAAGTTCGAAATGTAATGTTGCTGTCAATCACTGACCTCCATATATACAAGTACGCTGGACCTATGATACCCTAAATAAGCGGCCAAGTGCGAGTCGGACTCGCCCATGAAGGGTTCCGTAGTAGCAAATAACATAATATAAAAGTCTTGAAGTATGTTTTTTTTAAATTTTTATATTTGAGTTGATTGAATGAAAGGTAAATTGCCGTTTATGATTTATGACGTATTAAAAAAAACTACTTACTAGATATCGTTCAAACCAATTTTCACTGGTAGTTTTTATGGTAATGAACATTATGTATTTTTTTTAGTTTTATAATTCCCTTATTTTAGAAGTTACGGGGGGGGGGGGGGGGACACACTTTTTTCCACTTTGGAAGTGTCTCCCGCGCAAAGTATTCGGTTTAGAAAAAAATGATAATAAAAACCTCAATATCATTTTTGAAGACCTATCCATAGATACGACACGTATGGGTTTGATAAAAAGTAAATTTTTGAGTTTCAGTTCTAAGTATGGGGAAACCCCAAAATTTATTGTTTTTTTTTCTATTTCTGTGTCAAAACCTTAATGCGGTTCACATAATACATCTACTTACTAAGTTTCAATAGTAAAGGTCTTATAGTTTCTGAAAAAAGTGGCTGTGACATACGGACGAACAGACAGACAGACAGACATGACGAATCTATAAGGGTTCCGTTTTAGCCATTTGGCTACGGAACCCTTAAAATGACAGCTCTTTATTGTGCCTATTAGAAGCGCCCCCAATGCGTGGGAAGAGAACTAAATCTGACGTAACTAATTCGGAAATGTCTTTTAACGATGTCATTATCCCATCTCTAATATTAGTTCCGTTCCCACCCACTTCTACTTTGCTTCTAAGAAATCGCCAAAATGGCGAAAATCAAGTCGCCTCACTATGGCCAGGCTAATTATAGGTCCAGCGTACTTGTATATATATATGGAGGTCAGTGCTGTCAATCGAGAAAATACGAGGCACAATTTGACTTGTCACATTTACAACAAAAGCTACTACGGTAATGCAAAGTCTATAGTTAGTTTAGGAGATATTACAATCCTGAATCATATTATGCTTATTCTTTTTATGTCATTGGTTAAAAAAAAAATTACTATTTTAAGTTTGAAATTTTTCAGTATGACGGAAATATGAGAATTAACCTTTCATAGTTCAGCCATATTAAAAATAATCAAAAAGTCAATCATTTTTTAAGACGCAACTTTTGTTGTCTGAACGACTTTTATTATGCGATAAACTTTAACGGATGGGGGTGACTCACGTTATCGCGTAGTGTACAGCTCACAGAGCCTCCAGTTTCATATCATTACTACATCGTAAATAAATAATCTCTAAAGCATAGCGTAGAAAAGACAGAGGCATAGAAAAGACATATAGCATAGACGATAAGTATCAAACCATCCTCACCTCGCGTCCGAAGGCTTGTACGTTACATCGTATTTCTCGACCAGGTCCGCCGTGGTGGACCACGACACTTTCACCGTGGTGGGGTTCAGGAACGTCACTGTGATGTTTTCCGGCACACCGGGTCCCATTGAACCTGTGTGAAAAACAACTAGTTAAACATTGGAAATAGAGTAGGTGATATCGCAAAATACTGATTCTTTAGACTTATCGGTAACTAAACGCCGCAAAGAACACTGTGAGAAAGACCATGTTATATTACATTCGCAAATGCAATTAATTCATAACGAAATTTTCTTGCGCCATTTTTTGGAAAAAATGCGTTAAAATAAATGGTATTGATTGAATATTTTTTAAATTATGTATTTCTTTATTTACTTGACTGTACTTAGGGACTATAACGTCATCAGTTGGAGCACGGGACCTTAAAGGCCTCGTGCTTCACCCAGGTGGAGAACTTTGGTAAAGCACGGGTCCGGACTCGTTTGTTTTTCGTGCGTATAAGTGGCCGACACTGGTGTCAGACTTTTCAGGCTGCCTAAAAACATCTGACGTAGCTTGACGACTGCTATACAATAATGACAGCCGGAACCAACGGCTACGTGCATTCCGAAGTACGGAGGAGCTCGAGAAATTTTATGCCGCTTGTGGTCATCCGTCCAAGTAAATAAATATAGGTATACGGACAAATTACACTGATTGAGCTAGCCCCATAGTAAGTTCGAGACTTGTGTTATGGGATACTAACTCAACGATATGATATTTTATAACAAATACATATAGACAATTTGAAAAAGGCAATTTTTCAACTTGCCCTGACCGGGGATCGAACCCGGGACCTCTGGATGGCGAACTGGCATGGTGACAACTAAGCCACGGAGGTCGTTACATTCAATATTTAACAATAGTCGAAAATTGGCGAGTAGTATGTTTTGTAATGAT
This sequence comes from Acrobasis consociella, assembly GCA_963555685.1. NCBI lineage: Eukaryota > Metazoa > Arthropoda > Insecta > Lepidoptera > Pyralidae > Acrobasis > Acrobasis consociella. The sequence continues at coordinate 7,736,264 of OY743118.1, forward strand.
AAATAAAAGGTCGCAAAATAATGTCACTTGATTGATAATATTCATTTTGAAAGCGATTTTAGATTTATCGATACGAAAAAAATAGAAAAAAATTGTATTGACAAAAAGTAACTTATTTGACTTGTTAAAAACTCGCCGATTTAATGATTATAACACAAAGTACAAAGAACATTGACCCGGAAGATTTTATTTCTCCCATGAGACTCACTTTTGCTCTCGTAGGAAAGTAATTCTTTATTCTCTCATGATAACCACGATCTTGGGCTAAAAGGCAAATATGATTTATAAATCGTACTATATATTATACCAAATGTTAGCGACCTAAAAAGAAACTTACAGCAAAAATATTCAACAACAAAATGTTACTTTAGCAGAGCCACTTTTTAGGTACCTAAGTAAAAGGATTTCACTCCTACTTAGCTTGTTGTATAAAGTTTGTTCGAAATAATGGTCTTTTACGCCGTGACAAGATCCATCGCGACGTTCCATATAAATATTTAACTAAAAATAACAGAGTGCAAAGTTTTATCTTGTTTACTAATTTTAACACGCAAACGGAATTCGCGATATAAAATTGCCAACAGTACTAAACTCAGTGGCAAGATACTGCACTTTGAAATACTTAAAGCGCAATGCTTCCGTCGTTGCACCAAATCAAGGAAAAAATATGTTTCACTTGGAATGCTGAAGCATAAATCCTTTGAAAGAGTAAAAGTGAATTTTAAGTCAGTAAGTCAGGCTGGAAATCTATGTACGGAAATTCAAAGGCTGATATACATTGCTGATTATGTAATCATACAATTTTTAACAATCTGTGTAAAACAGCATTATTATTATATAATTATTAAATTTAGCATAGTAGATTCCCAGCCTAAAGATTGTTGTGAACGATACCGTTTCTACAAACCTAGCAGAAAAGAACGGACAACGTTTGAATCAATTTTGAAAACACAGACAGATTTTGAAAAATGGCTGAAAAAGACTTTTTTCCAACTTGCCCTGACCGGAAATCGATCCCGGAACCTGTAGGTGGCGGACTAGCATGGTACTACGCCATTAAGGTCGTCGTCTTAGTGTATAACCATAATATGCCCGGTGACTCTTTATGGTAATGCCAAACTTGATCCAATGGTTGTCTGGCACAGAACGCCATTTTATGGCGCTCATTCTGAAGTTTGAATAGTAAAATAAAGTTTCATAACTATTTCATTTTCTGCACCTGTATATTTTGATAAAACTCACGCTATAAATTCGAGAACAAGTCATAACTTTTAAGTCTCGTGCATACGTAAAAACGATGCATTTTAATCCTCGCTAACATTTCGGACCGGTGCAAAGCGAGCAATCTAAATCGTTTTAGTGCCGAGCATTACCCCCGCTTCCTGTGGGATGCGCTGTTCCCGATTCGTTATAGCTCGACCCGCTTATGACCTGCGATCAGATTTCCTTTAGCAATGTGCAGTTTGCAGTTTTAGAAATAGAGTGTTATTTTTATTGCTTGAGCATGAAAGAACACTGTATTGGTAAGTATTTTCTTTTCCCTGTTTTCTTTATTATTTGCTTACATGCACTCATACATGGTATGGTTAGTGTTAGTAAAAAAGTACATGAACCTGGAAGGGTGTGGCCCCACACTCATTCAAGGACCCTGTTGGGCGCTGCAAAACAGAGAGGAGGAATCTTATCATTGTTATATATTATTACAATTCTTAACACTTAACACTGTTTAGGTGTTATATAGTTATATGTATTATAACGCTATTCTATTGGTTAAATAGACCCAAGGAGAATTAATATCAAGCAACCGGCAAAACTAGGTCTATGGAAAAATCACAGTGAAATTATTTTAACAGTCCGCATTTAATACACCGCATCCCTAGGATCTTTAAGGTAAGTTTAAAAAATAAAACTAAAAATATATCATACAAATGTACAATGGCGGTCGTATCGTTAAAAGGGAAAATTCCAGATTACCGATGGAGAGACTATATTTTAAAAAGTTCTGGTTTGACTTTAGAACGTTTTTTTCCTTATTTAAAGAAAAATAGAAGCTTTTTTTTTTTAAATAGAAGCATTTTAAGTCGGTTAAGAAAAATAATGCTACCTACGTGTGAAGAAGTCCACTGGTGCTTCCCTCCTTACCCCGCTCTCCACCCCGCGCGCCCATATAAATACGGAGGCGTGAGGAGCCTCGTCCTCTTTCGACCACGACTGGACGCCGGGCTGCTTCAAAGCTGAGTACTTTTGGAAATCTCTTCTGGAACAACGAATCTCGTGGCTGTGAACCTACGACCCTTACCTGTGACCTGTGACTACTTTCGGCACTCCTTGTATAATTGTTAAAAATTTAATTAAAGAGTTTGGTCTTTTTAAATATTGTTTCTTTCAAAATAATCACTACGTCACACTACCTACGTAATTGGACATCAAATATTATTGGCATACTTACAAACATCGCGATTAGTGCAAAAGCTCCTAATCGATTTTCACGAGCCAGTAGTAATTTCTCTCAAAACGACTATTATTTTATGGAATCTATTACAAAGGACAGCAACTTTATCGAGTTTCCGATAAATCGATGACATTAATTATTATCCTTTCCGTCACTCAGCCATATGCCGTTTCCCATTTGAACATATCGGGTGATATTAAACAGTACTATGCCGCTTAGATTATTTTACTTACTGATGTAAAAGACGATATTTTAGATATATACCGTCTTATTACAAAACGCAGACTAACTTTGTTACTAGATTTAAACCATTATCCCACTAAATCAAGTTGGCATTTTCAGATTAGACAGTAGCATATTATAAGATCTCAACTAGATTTGGTCGGATAATGGTTTAAACCTAGTAACAAAGTTAGTCTGCGTTTTATAATAAGACGGATAAAGTCTAAGAAAATATACTGAAACTATTTAAGGGTGAATTTAGTCCATGATACTGAATAACTGTCCATAAGAAACGTATAGCGAAATATGAACTATTATTTTTGGCTTTCCATACAAACTCGGATCAGCTAATCGGACAACTTGTATGGGAAGACAAAAATTACTTTTCATATTTTGATACGTGTTCCTTAGAGAAAATTGTTCAGTATCATGGACTAAATTCACTCTTAAAATAGTTTCAGTATATTTTGTTAGACCTTATATAGGTATATAGAAAAATCTTTTCAAGTTCTTATTTGACTCTTTTTTTCTAGCTCTTTTCTGGTTGCGTCTTTGACTGAGCTGCTTCTTAAGACAGTGTCTGGGGGTTTACTCTATAAAATAATACGATAGTCGTCCGACATTGACGACCTATTATTATGTCAAACCAAGTTAAACCTTATCATCATACGTCAGTGCTCAAAATTGCTTGACACTGAAACGCGGATATGCATTAACGTCCGTCGTGCGAACCGCTTTTAGAGTAATCCCCTGATTTGCGACATTTTTGTCTTCAAAGATAATATGCATGTCAAATACTCAGCCAAGGATGCCGGAATTATTGTTAAGTGAAAATGAAAAAAAAATGTTACCATTAAAAAGCTTTTACACATTTACGACTGGTCGTTCTTTAGAATTCAGTTCCTGGACTAAATGTTTGTGCTTAATCCCTGAGTCACCTCTTACGGCATCCGCAGAAAGAGATGGATTGGTTATTTTCTAGGCTAGAAGCAAAACGGCAAGATGTCAGTCTATGATAATGATAACATTATATAAGATTACTAGCCGAAGCCCGCGACTTCGTTCGTGTAGACTTTATGAAAATGCTCATGAGGCAGAACAACTTTTGCTAAAGCGTCGTAGTTATATGTCTTATAGTTTAGCTGGACCATTATGGTTTTGCATCAGGCGTTCTATTTTCAAAAATTTATTATACCCTATATTTTGACTAGGCTTAACAGCTATATAACAAAAAAGTTTCATTCAAATCCGTCCAGTATTTCCGGTGATTAGCGTGTACAAACAGACAAACAGACAGTTTTTTTAAAGTCTTTCTCTGTTACAAATATTTATTTTGAAAATATATTCAATGTACAGACACATTTTTAACTGTTTCATTACATGTATAGATATAGATTATAATAAAGAATATAAGAAGAAGTGCAGAAAGTAAAAAATATAATCTAAATAAGCTCTGAGGCCCAAATGCCTATTTAACAAGATATGATGAATAATTAATATCTTAGGAAGAAATTGAGCGATTTCCATTAATTACTTTCCGCATGATGTTTTCCGTCCACCGGAAGCTAGCCAGAATCGCTTGCTTCTGGAAATTGCCTGCTTATATACTGCTTATATATCTTGTGGATTTTTTAATCTACGATCCATTTTTCAATCTCTCCTGTAAGCTTATCTTAATAGCTATTCAGGTTGAACCAATATAGGTCAGGTTAAGCCTTTTCCCCTTAAGTCGTAGTATATACATACATGTATATTATCACGCTTGTTTCCTACAGGGGTAGGCAGACTATGGACCTCCACTTGCTACGATCCTGACAGTCCTCTTTCGTCTTATCTACACTGATCACTCTTTTCGAGTAAGCCCGCCGGTTACGTGTATTTCTGTCTTATATCATAATTGTGATATTTTTTAGATTACGTGGACTAACGCTAACTGGTTTGGAACTAGAATTTAAAGAAACCAAAATTACAATGACACTAACAAATGGAATAGAGACACAATCCCCTCTCCTTTATTCTTTTCTATTCGCATTGATTTTATCACCAAAGAACTTCAGTGCACGTATCACCTTTATGCTGATGACTTGCCATCAGATCATTATGTACAAACGGATGTTGATAATGATGATAAATCGATCGATCATATTAATTCAGAACGGCAATTGCTGATTGGTCTCGACGCTTCCAAGTCACTGTCAACCCTTATAAATGTCAAACCATTATAGTTGGTAGCGCACATCTCACAGGCTGGTTTGACAGCAGTTCACTTCCTCCAGTTTGATTTAATAATATCCCAATCCCATTTTGCTTTTGCGTCAAAGACCTCGGGCTCAACAATCTCTACATTGACACAAACCTCCGTTGGAATGTTCATATTGTAAAAGTATCTGGAAAGGTAACAATTGCTCTTCGCTCTTTATACAGGAAAAAGAACTTTCTCCCTATAAATATTAAGACTATGTTGCTGTACTCTCTTATTTTTACAATTTTAAGTTACGCGGATTTTGTTTAGATCTGAATTGTAACTTTCTCAACGAACTCGATTGCCTTAAAAATAATTGCCTGCGTTTTATATATGGCATACGGAAGTACTATCATGTGGCTTACCGGTCTAAACTCAAACGGTTACCCATCCGTCAACGTCGCAATTTGCATATTCTCGCTACTCTATTCTCCATTCTTCTAAAAACTTGCAATGTATAATATCTTTAAAAAAAGTTTGCTTTTTTGGGTGATGCATATCTCAGAGTTCCTCGTTCTTCCAACAATCTTATTCTTGATTTGCCTCGTTGCCCTCGCTAAACGGCCTCAAGTTCACATGTTACAATTTTTGTAAAAACCTAACCTAACTAACCTGCCTCCGTAGCATGGCACTGTTGATAAATCCAGATAAATTTTATATCGCGCGATGGAATAGTGTAATACCGTATTATTCCGTAGAGCAAGATAGTGATAGATGAAAGTTTAAGTCCAGAAAACTCCGTGACCGACGCTCGAGGCGTGCAATATATGTACGTACATCAGGTATTAATACAGTGGCGGGGCCTCCATAGAAGCCGATTCCCATCGAGTTCCCTTAGGGGTTTCTAATACACAATGATTATTTATTGGTTTCGGAGCCGAAGGCCACTTCGTAAAGATCATTAGTAAGACCTAATTAGCTAGTCAAAATAAAAATTCAGTAACAAAAAAGTTTGACTAAAACTCGAAAGTAAAATCATGAGATCAATTATTATTAGTAGTACCGCCGCTGGCCAGCCGGTAAAGTTAATCGAACTATAGCGGCTGTTTTAGATGGGGTCGGGGTAACTACGTGGTCTCGATCGAAAATCATTTTCGCAACTTATGTCATACGTAGTAACTTATTAATAATCTGTGGTCATACACAAATTTAGATTATGGATAGAGGTTTTGTTTTCCAAAACCAGTAATCTTATGCTCCAAAATTTTTCGAAGTCTGGTTTAAGTTTTTGAAACTATATCTTGTTTAAGTATACAGACCAGCGTTGACGAGACGCAGCAGGAGTGAGAGAGCGAGGGCGACTGCGGCGGGTTGCGCGGGCGGCGCGCGCCGCATGTCGCGCACACCCAGCCGCTCATGCCATGCCGTTCCTGAAACAAACAGACAGACAATTGAAACTTGAGTTTAAATAATAAGCAGCCAACTGTGAGTTGGAATCGCGCACGAACGCAGTTATCTATAAAAAATCACGTTTGTTGTTTAGAAGCCCCTCTTAAAAATATTTATTTTATTCTGTTTTTAGTATATGTGAAAATTTCTAGTTATCACGGTTCATGAGACAGTCTAGTGACAGATAGACGGACAGAATACTGTCCCGTTTTTACTCTTTAATTCAAACATGATCTGTAATGTTATGGAGAGCTTATTGCTCTCCATAACATTACAGATCATAAATCAATACAATTTTAGATAGTAAAAAAAATATATTTACAGTGTAACATTATGGGCCTAGTATAGGCGCCACAATACGCAATACTTTTTGGATCTAAATAAGTGCGATTTACTATTGAATATTGATAAAAAAGTTATTTACAAAAAAATATTTTAATTTTTATAAATCGTTAATTATTCTATTTTCCTCAAAATATTTGTCCAGTAACGTCCTATTTGACTTATTCAATAATTAAGATACTTAAAAAAATCTATGGCATCATAGCTTCCAAACAGTCAACAGGAATTGTTTCATTACGATGGGTAGGTATGGCTAAAATATTTTTGAGCCTTAAAGACCTCGTTATCTCTTAAGGGTTGAACAAAGCCAAAGTCATTTTCAGAAAAAAAAACCACCATTATTCCCCTGTGAACGCAAGAGTTAGATAATTTAGCATTATAAACATACATTACCTGTCATCTTAGTCAATTAACACTGAGAAAAAGAATGGTCACTAGTAGCAAAAACGTTTGCTACAAGTTACCAAAATCGAGTGACGAGCTGAACTCAGGGCTACTATTTAGCTAAAATGTGTTTTATTTAATACTTGATTGTAGTTTGGGACATGCAACTACATGGTTCCGACAATTAGAACAAAATTTTGGTATCTACCAACCAGATCGCAAGTCGCAAAACTGGTGCAGCTATTTCTTTTTCTCAGTGAATTGTCGCTTTCGAAGTCCATGCCGTGGTACCGTGTGGCCACATAATAAGGACTTAGCGTGCATTTGGGGTAGCTACATTTATCAGGACCGGCCATGCTGAAGCTTTCCGTCGCTCTTTCTCGCTCTAGCAAATGACAGTTCTGAGCGACAGAAAAGAATAGCAGCATAAAAAAGTGCACCCACCCACAAGGTGGTCGGACGACCTAACCAAGGTCGCTGGAAGGTGCTGGATGCAAGCTGCTCTAGATCGGTCATTTTCGAAATCTTTGGGAGAGGCCTATGTCCAGCAGTGGACGTTGTGCGGCTGAAATGATGATGATGATCAAAAAATGCTTAACCCTTAGCATGCATAAAGCAGTACTAACCACAGCCCATTACGGACAGGGTCGTGCAGTCGTGCAATATTGCGTTTCAATTATGTTTCCTAGAACAGAGAGCTGCATGAAATGTTTGGAACATTTTAGTTTGACTTTGTCCCACATTTTGTGAAATGTTTCTGCCAACAAGAGGTATAAAATTTCATGTGGATGTATTTAACTAAAGGTAATTTGTCGACATGAAATTTACCTACAAGTCTAACTTACAAAAGAAAGATATTTAATATTTCGTAAGTAGTAAACCTGATAGATATACTACTGATAGACACACTACTGATATGATGATCACTTTTTTTATCCTAACGTGGTAGATAAAGCCGTTACTATAACGTCACATTTATATACAGGTAACTAAACCTAAACACACTAATACGAATAAAATTATTTTAGTTCACGGACTAATATTCCTAAATATAAGTCCACTCCTAACTATACATATCATCTAAGACATAGTAGAATATAAATAATCTACCAAGTATTAAAACTTAAAAAAAAGTTATTTTGTAAACACTTTAAATTGAGAAATATGGCTCCGAAGCTCCTTTCAAGATAATAACCTCTGATAACAAAACTACCCAGATCTTGACTTATAGCACTGTGTTCATAAAGACATAAATCACTACGTGAAGTTGTAGTACCAAATCAGGCGCCAACCACGAACGCATCCAGTTTTCGAAACAGGGGGGCGAGGGAGGCTAATAGGGATGATGATTGGGACAAAAAAAAACTATTTATTCAATCAGTCTTAGATTAGGTATTGCAATATTTTTCAGTTTAGGTATTAAATCAGTAAAATCTCACAAAGATACAAATCATCCAAGTTCCGGAGTGGGGATTATGACAACCCGATTCCCGACCCTGTAAAAATCTAAAAGTAAAAATGCCAAATTTAAATGTATCTTTTTTATTTTTGCTAATCAGAGAAAAAGTAATACGTGACGTAATATTTTTGATTACTTATCTTTAAAAATTTGTTTAGTCATCATGTCAATTATGTTCGGTTTAGGAGAGTCACGAAGAACGAAATTTTGAATAAACCCCGAACCCACTTATAACTTACACAATATTTGGATAAGTGTAACATCAAGAAGTAGAATGCACAGTGCATTCCACTCGTTATGGTCAAGTGCAGCAAAATATCTTTCGGATGCTTGATGCACAAACGGGTCACGATGCGCATCGCGTCACGTAACAATAACTCTATTTTAATTTGGACTACCTCACCTCAAGAGACAACCTAGTAAAACGCATCCATATCTGAATCCCAACACTCTATAAATGAGAAAATCGAACTCGAGACTACCCAGGTCGCTTTTATTTTCTGCTCCCCATTTTCTAGTACACAATAAAAACTAGTAATAAACACAGGGTGTAACGACCCTCGTAGTACTAACTCTGGATCTGCCCACGCTCAACCCAAGAGTTCACGCGACGAAAATGCTCCTGAATGATTTATTCCGTTAAGCAAAGTGGCCTTTGATGTCAGATGTCGGAAACCTCCGTATTTATGTTTACGTCAACGCTGGGTATACCTACGTCTATTCCAATTTAACGATGCTATGGTACACAAATCAGGTGAGGTACGATACAAATGCGAGAGATATAACAAGTATTTCTCTTGTGTTTCGAGGTGCTCAGTGGCCCGGCGGGAGTGAGCATTGCTAGCGTTTTCGCGAGTAAAGCGACGGCGGTCTTGGTCCACACTTGGATAGGTTACCACAAGTGGCATAAAGATTTCTTGAGCTCCTTCATGCTTCGGAAAGCACGTATAAGCCGTTGGTCCCGGCTGTCATCATTCTATGGCAGTCGTCAAGCTATGTCAGATGTCTTTAGGCAGCCTGAAAAATGTGGCACCAGTGTTGGCCACTTACACGAAAAACAAACAAAAAGTGTTACTTGAAACGATTAATTTTTTTTTTGACTTATCATCTATACAAAGTGCTTTTTAATTAAGTATAAATATTTTAAAGGGTGATTCTATAAAAAATTCTACGGATTGTTCAGTCCATTATCTTGATCAATCTTTAATGACTTACTCGTAGTCACGTAATCTAGTTAATGTGGTAAGTATTTTTATTTTTATGTTAATATACATTTATTGGAGAAAATTATTAAAAATGATGGATTAAATCATCCCTGAAAATATTTTTTAATTTATTTCATATTATTCTATTTTTTTGTTATTAAAATTATCTTGAATAGGTGTATATGTTTTGTGAAAGGCAACATTAATTTCTTTTTGGAATTCCTGGCCCAAAGGGTTTAAACGGGACCGAGTGTATCCCGAAATCCCGACGCACGTAATCCCGTCAAAGTCTATGTTTATCGATTTGCACACAGCTAAATTATGATCTGAATTAAAACATAGGCTCCTTTTTCCCGCGGGAAAATACTTCATTTCCAAGGGAAAATCGAATAATACGCGGGCAAAGTCTCAGGGCAGAAACTAGTATTACCCACTCGTATATATCAAATTAAATAAATACATTTTTCAACACACTTGCTCATAAAGTGGCTCTATGGTCACCGCAATTAGGCACATAATGACACCCATAATCAAACTGTGACTTTTTCATTGCTATAACTCACTAGTGAGTTATAGATTTTTTTTAAATTTTATTGGTTGAGTTCATGGAATTGTATGTACTTGCGTTGAGTTGCTTTGTTCTAATATTTAATAATTTGTAAAAAAAGATCGTGTTCAATAGAACTAACAAATTAATGTTCCTTTTGCTTGCTTATTTCATGCAACTTCTTATTTAAATATATAATTTTAACTCGTACGTGTTTAATAAATAAAACTTTCACTCAAGTATAACTTTTGTTTTCTCTGTAATAAAAGAAAACTTTAAATTCCCCATTTTGTACGTGGCAGAATAGGCGCAAATCTTATGCGCGAACAAAAAAACTTATCTCTTTAGTCTGTGGCCGATCGCAATGCGCGCGCATAGGAAAACTGATTAATTGTTCCCGCCCGAAACATTTTTTACAACTCGTTTTCACTGTTGAAATTATAGTTATTTATTAATTAAAATGTCTACAAGTACTAGTTACAAAGAAAATGATTTATGTTGTACACCGTTGCCCGATATAAGATGTGAAGCCCTTAACGTTGTAGAAAGTTTATTACCTGAAAACTCCAAGGAAAAATATCTATTAGCGTACCTACCGAAATTTCATAAAATGGCAAAACAGCAAGAATACGCATTCTTTTTCAGAAAATGTGTTCATGGCGTACTTCAAAGAATTATCTTCTAAGTACAAACCTAGCTCTTTGTGGTGTTTATACTCAATGTTAAAAAGTACAGTCCGAACAAAGAATGGAGTGGACTTAAAAACATACTCTAATTTGTAAGCTTATCTAAAGAAACTATCCGATGGATTTAGAAGCGAGAAATCAGAAGTTTAATTGTCGGACGATATTGAAAAATTTATAAAAGATTCCTACTGACGAAACACCAAGTACATACAATGATTGGACACCTACCTACACGAATAATGAGCCATCTCAAATTACAATAGAACATGAAGTATTTCAATAAATAATCTGTCTGTTGAGACCGCCATGTCATCAAAAACAGTTAATTATAATTTTACTAACTGCACATTTACTAATTGTTTCTCTAAATAAACTTTTTATCTACTAAATGAGTTTTTATTGTTATTTTATTCACAAGTGTGTTGAAAAACGTCGTATGATACACGTGTGTATTGATGATTACCGTCCTTGGCTCTCTTAAGACCCTCGCCTACGGCTCGGGTCTCAATGGCGCCGCGGCGGTAATCACCAATGTTACACACTAGTACCATAATGTACTATTAATTACATTGCTTGTATTAATCGATTTTTTATAATTTCATTCTTATTTCTTTTATTCCAAGTTTGAAGTTTTAAATACGTTCCATTTGATTTGTATACTCAGTGGGTAGATTTGTCAAAAAATACCGTAAATTTAATTTATGGGTTCAGTCTATGTTATAACAATAAGCAAGTTAAATTCATTCACAAAGCGTTAACAAAGTGCATGATACTATTGAAGTTTTATCCTACTAATATTAAAAACGCGAAAGTTTGTAAGTTTGGATGGATGTCTCCAAACTTACAAACTTTTTCACGCGCAAATGGCTGGACCAATATTGATAAAATTTGCTACGGGGGAAGCTGACACCCTGGAATAACACATAGGCTACTTTAAGCACGGGTAATACCGCAGGGCGCAGCTAATCAATAATATCTAGTGTCCATGGTATAATAAAACAGGTATTCTCTTCCCGAGATGGAACTTGACTACGTCACAAAGTGTTGCCACTGATTGTTCTTTTCGGTAAATTTAAGGACTTTCTTTAAGTAACTTAGCTATTTAGTATCTCGCGATTCTCGCGTGATTTATCGATTCAATATTTTATAAATTGATATAATGGATTATTAATTCGAAATTGGTATATAAAGTTCAAAAATGCATTACGCTCAGGTAATTCAATTTCACACAGTGACAACATATCAAACTGATGACGTAGTCAAGTTCCACCTACGTCATCAGCTGTCACGGGAAGAGAATACCTTATTTTATTGTACCATGCTAGTGTCGATACTACCGAATATTCAAAAAACAATCAAAACAAAAAATGTGAGTCGAGATCTGTCGGGAAACCGTGATTCGAACTGGCGTGTTTCGAGTTTATGTGGTACACTCCAATTTTCACAGCTATTTTTCTGTTACCGATATAACAACATATACTAAAGATAGAATAAAAGAAATATTTAAGTGGGGCTCCAACGGTAGGGGGTACAACAAACGTGATTTTTTTATAGATAATGGTACAAAACCTTCGTGCGCCAGTGCGAATCGTACTTGCCCGGTATTATTTATCTAGGACCACACTTGGCAAGAGTATGGGCTTAGAAGCATTAAACAATAACTTTTGACAATAAAGACGTGACATGGTAACACTGAAAATGTTTAGAACTGGCCAGTTAGAAACATCGCTAACGAAAACTTTTTTTGAATTTTAATTTTAGAACTCTTTGGTAACCTAGTGTAGTATATTACATTCATTTGTCATTTGTTTTTGTGAATTGGCGGCAAATCTAAAACTCTTGTTACACGTGAAAATGAGCCTAACGCGAGAAAATTTTAAAATTACTGCAGACTGGTACGTCTATCGCTGTTTGCCTGATGTCTTGAAAAAAAATTCGACAGCAGCGCCCTCGAAGTAGGATCCTCCTTCACCACGACAATGCTTCAGCGCTCTCCGCAAAACGGACTGTTAAATATTTGACTATGGCAGGTGTCGAGATAATGAGTCATCCGCCATACAGTCCTGACCTGGCAGCCTGCGACTTTTATTTATTCCCAAGAACTAAAGATAAAATACGAGGTATTCGCTTTACGAGCCCTGAAGAGGGGGTAAAAGCGTACGAAAATGCCATAAAAGAGACCCCTAAGGAAGAATGGGCCCACTGCTTTTCTCAGTGGTTCCATCGAATGCGACAATGTGTAGAGAGGAACGGAAATTTCTTTGAAAAACAGTAAAAGTATTGGCAACTTTCTACATTAAGCCGTTTTTTATTTTCTAAACATTTTCAGTGTTACCTAGGTATCTGTATGAAATCACTACAATAAATAGAAACGATCAACTGCGGGACTGAAACAAATAAAATTAAACATGATTGTATTCAACAGCTTTACATACATATCAGTATGACCGACAGATAGTATCGCCCTCAGATCAAAGGTGAATAACATATTGATTTTACGTACGTATGGTACGTGTGATGACGTCAGAGAAGATGAGCCTATTTTAAAAACATTGGACCCTCAGGTTAAAGTTTCATTTGAGATTGGACCCAACCCAACTGCATGAGAGTTTAAACCGATTGTACAAACATACCTGCGGTGGAGACAAAAAGACCTAATGGTGATGATGAGTGAGTATTGAAAAATACAAGTTTATTTTTACGTTTGTCCAATTCTTTTAATTTATTTTGTACTAGCAGTTGCTCGCAGCGATGCCAAAATGTAGTACGTTATTTAACAATTACAAAGTACTAACAATTTCCAAAAATAATATTTTCATGAATGATTAAAAATTGATCTTCATAGGTCAATAATTTTTTTAATCCTGTCAATCTAAATTTAATTTCCATTTGCGCATATTTCAACAACCTCATTTCATCGTTTATAACTTTAACACTAATGATTAAACTTGAATCACCTAAGTTTGTTGATAAAACATGCCTACAAAGTCGGTTACCGTGATTAATTATACTATCGTTGGAGTTCAAATATAATCAATTTAGCCAAGAATCTATGATGCGATAGTTTGATCGGAAAACTTAGTCTTATGGAGTTGTTGGCCAACACATATGGGCGTATTTAGATCTGAAGCAACGGACCGAAAGGAGCTAATCAAAATACACCTACCGAATTACGAGTATTTATACACACTACGAATGACCAGTGGATCTAACACTAACATAAATTTTCGTCCCATTTTTTGGCCTGTCATCAATGGCCAACACTGGCGCAAATTTTATTAAGCTGCCTAAAAGCATTTAATCAATGGCCCGACGTTTCTTATAGCACGGAGGAGCTAAAGATAGATTTTTATCACTTGTGATCACCAATCCAAGTCCGGATTATGCTCAATGGCCCATGATCGATCTAACTCATTTTAAATTTTTATGGCCATATCAACAGTGCAGGATATAGTCGATATGAAGTGGTTTTGCATTCGGCAACCGTTCAATGTTCCTAGACTTAGCCCTTTGCGCCCCGTACGCAACTTGCTTGATTCTCAAGTATGCATTTAAACTCGTACAAACTTTATCTACTTAAAGGCGAGCTCAATTTTTTCATTGCAATTTCACTAAAATCAACTTTACACTCTATTTAACTGATTTTAACCGCACAACCGATTGATAAGTAGCCCTTTCACACAAAAAAAGAATTTCCAAATCGGTCCAGGCATCTTTCAATAATCAGTGAACAAACATAAAAAGAAAAGATCGCGACGAAATTAGAATCTCCTCAAAAATACAGCAACCCACTGATAAATTAAGATAAAGAGGCTCATGCACGATATGTACAGAAAGTAAAGGTTAAAATGGATTAGTGATAAAATATCAAGGTTTTGATTTATGAGGTAACAATTTTATAAGCAATTTCACAGCTTCAATCTGTTGAGATTACTAATTGCTCCCTGTCAATAAAATATGGATTGAAATTACTCAACTCTAAGGGCCATTAACTAAAGTGCCTTAAGAAAGATGCATAACGAGAGGTCGAAGGGAGTATCGAGGCAATTGACTCAAAGAACATAAGTGTACCTATTAACTTAAAGATACTAAACACACAAATATAGAGAGAATATAATACGTTCTGGCTTTGACACACGAGCTCTTCGGATCCAAAGTGTGCTTATATTTGTCTTAGGGATCTAAAATTTTATAGGGATCGTAATTAAAAAATAAATAAATAAAATATCTTTATTTCGGACCTTTTTTGTCCACTCATAGAAGAATTATAACATTACACTAGTCCTCTCCCCTCCCACATTCATCAATTACAATCTTAAATCTATATCTATACATCTATATCTATCTATACATATAATAAAACAGTAAAAAAAGTGTCTGTACATTAAATATATTTCCAAAAAAAATATTGGGGGCGATTGAGACGTAGTAATAGAGTAAGAATTAAAAAAAAATGTCTGTCTGTTTGTCTGTTTGTCTGTTTGTCTGTTTGTCTGTTTGTCTGTTTGTCTGTATGTCTGTTTGTCTGTTTGTACACGCTAATCTCCGGAAATACTGGACGGATTCGAATGAAACTTTTTTTGTTATATAGCTATTAAGCCTGGGCAACATATAGGGTATAAATGATTTTGGAAAATGAACCGCCTGATGCAGAACCATAATGGTCCAGCTAAACTATAAGAGATATAAAAATGCCGCCTTAGTAAAAGTTGTTCAGCCTGATGAGCATTTTCCAGAGTCATAAAGTCCACGCGAACGAGATCGCGGGATTCGGCTAGTTAATTAATAATTCTTAAACCGCATTTTTTTTAAAAGCTTTTATTATTTTCACCTGTCCCGTTGTCTGTTTGTTTGTGTTGTTTGTTTGTCTTGCAAGTTAAATTTGGCTTTGTTTCCGATTCAGCTGAAATTTTGCACGCATACGTATATCGCGTGACAATGCAATATTAGGATGATATGGAGCTGATCTGATGATGAGGCTGAAGATGAGCATATTACATTTTGTACTGTTAAGTTCTCAGGTTCCACAATAAAAAACTTGTACGGAAATATGTGTATTTCTTAAACTTGTTCGGTATGTTTATGGACCCGGTTAATTTTGAGCATGATTCTATATTCGTAATTTCTTAGAAAACAAGAAATACCACCGCGCGTCAACATTTCTTGTTTTCTAAAGCTAACGTCTAAAGTTTTATCTTATCTTAATTACAAACTCCACGGTTCCTTGTTTCTTCCGAGATGAAAAGCTATTATATGCCTGAGAGCTTAAACCAAGTTGAGAGGCTAGGTCACGACCTGATAAGTTTAGACGTGGTACGTGTATAGGGATACTGAAATGTTGTGATATTAATATTTTAGACGGGCACTGGACAAATGTCTTATGACTTAGGGATTAGCCACTTCAGCTGAAGATAAATTATAACTGTGGTATTCTTTTTTCACTTGGTCTTTAAAATAGTATAATATTCAAACGATATTTTGTTTTTCCTTTTATGTATCGATAAATTAATAACAATTATAATATAATATAAATACACAATAAACTTAGATAAATTTTTACATATTGAAAAATAAAGCTACGGACAATTTCACGTCTTTTCCTTTCCAGAAATTGTTTCTTTTAGCGTAATTTTATGATCTCTGAAGTCACCATATTCGAGATATAGATGTGTATCCGTGATCAAGCTTTTAATATTTTTTTAAAACTAATCCGACTACCCAACGTAGATAAGTGATTCTGATAAAATATCTACGGGACAACATAGCAAGTATGCCCTGTTAAACAAAAAATAATTTACTAAATTGTATAATATATCACCGATTATGGAAAAAGAGGCTGTGCTGAATTTAATAACCTCCTCCTTTTTTAAAATTATTGACATTGACGAAAAAGAACCTCGACGAAACGATTAAATAAATCAAATAAACACGTGTTTCAATTTTACATTTTCCGAAATATTTTAATTACAAAAAGTACCAAAGACAATATGACGGAAACGACTGTTGGGACGTTTTTCGTAATCTCATATCTTTTTATGGAAATGAAAAGTCCAATTTTCAGGACCGTCATTTCAGACAAAATTTTGGAACTGATTATACTGATATTTTATTAACATAAATGTATAATATTCTATGCTGGTAATATGAAAATTATGGTCTTTAACGTTTTATAGCCAACCCTTTCGCCAATTTTCAACAACTTAATCTAGATGCATTTTCTAAACATGAAGGAAAATGTTTTTATAAGATGATTTCGAAAAAGCAAAACGGAAGTTTGTTTAGAAAATGAAAAACGGCTTAATGTAGAAAGTTGCCTATACTTTTACTGTTTTTCAAAGAAATTTTCGTTCCTCTCTGCACATCGTCGCATTCGATGGAACCACTGAGAAAAGCAGTGGGCCCATTCTTCCTAATGGGTCTCTTCTATGGCATTTTCGTACGCTTTTACTGCATCTTCAGGGCTCGTAAAGCGAATTACTCGAATTTTATCTTTAGTTCTTGGGAATAAATAAAAGTAGCAGGGCGCCAGGTCAGGACTGTATGGCGGATGACTCATTATCTCGACACCTGCCATAGTCAAATATTTAACAGTCCGTTTTGCGGAGTGCGCTGAAGCATTGTCATAGTGAAGGAGGATCCTGCTTCGAGGGCGCTGCTGTCGATTTTTTTCCAAGACAACAGGCAAACAACGATACCAGTCTGCAGTAACTGTCCTTCCATCTTTTAGCACAACTGTCGCGAAATGACCTTTTCGACCAAAGAATGGGGCAATCATCTTTTTTCCTTGACTTCTTCCTTTCTTTACCTTAGTTGGCCGATCCTCGAAAGGAAACACCCACTGAGCTGATTGTCTCTTTGTTTCGGGTTCGTAGCAATATATCCAGCTTTCATAACCTGTGACAATGTCAAATACAGCATTTGAGTCACCGCCGTTGAACTTATCTAACATTTAGCGGCACCAGTCCATGCGAAAGTGTTTATGGGCATCGGTTAAAGTATGGGGAATCCATCTGGTACAAAGCTTCCTGACGCCTAAATGTTCGTGTAATATTTTTTGAACTTGACTCATACCAATGCCTAGGCTTGCCCGTATCTGCTGATAGGTCACTCTCTTATCTTCCTCTATCATGCGTCGCACAGCACTGATGTTATCTTCAGTAGTCGCTGTTAAAGGACGTCCCTCATGCGGATCACCATTGAGATGGCTACGTCCACGCTTAAACTCGTTAAACCAATTGTAAATAGTGGCACGAGATGGGGCTTCATTAAGAAATGCTAATTGCAGCCTATCATAGCTTTGTTGTTCAGTAAGCCCACAACGAAAGTCATAATCATTGACCGAAAATTTTCTCGCTTTAGGTTCATTTTCACGTGTAACAAGAGTTTTAGATTTGCCACCAATTCACAAAAACAAATAACAAATGAATGCAATATACTACATTAGGTTACCAAAGAGTTCTAAAATTGAAATTCAAAAAAGTTTTTATTAGCAATGTTTCTAACTGGCCAGTTCTAAACATTTTCAGTGATACCCACGTACAAGATTTTGGCTTTATAAAAAAACGAAATTTATATTATTGACATGAAAACTTAGATAGTTAACTTCATATAACGATGGTTTTTTTTTCACTTTATTTATACCTGTAAAATCCTGTCACCCAAAAGTGTAAGAAAATGTTTTACACCTTTCAAATATAATATGTAAATATAACCTTCTTTTGAGTATCTTAATGCAGTAAAGTATTTATACATAGTTAGGTTACCACCGGACTACACATTCGCCCAACAATAGTCATGTATGTTTTATGATCGAAGGTCAGTTAGTTGAGATTACCATAAAACCACACAATCCTAGTAGTCAATAGTTTATTAGTTGTGTTACAAATTTAAATTATTTAGATTCTTACTAATATTATAATTGCAAAACTGTATAGTTTGTATATTTGTTTGTTGGTTTGTTACCACTTCACGCTTCAACCACTTAAATGAAATTGGATATGGATATAGTTTGATACTCAGGGAAGGACATAGGATAGTTTTTATCCCGAAATTTCTACAGGGAGCGAAGGCCACGGGCACAGCTAGTGACTAATAATCGAATTGCATTTTATTATTAATTTTGCAAAAGTAGGTCGACGACGACGCTGACGTAGTAAAACTGTACGATGTACTTCTACATAGGTAGTATGCACTCGAAATAGACCAAACTAATCTCTAAATAGATTTACCTAACGTTGCGTTGGCAGATCTTTTATTAGAAACCTCATCGTCACGAACAATTCTTGTAATTGACGCCTTGTCCATGGCGGTGATGTCACGTGTTGTCTCATGGGGTTTCGGGACATGGGCGATACGTGATTAATTTGTCTGTATCAGTATCAATACAAAACCTTTATTGCACCAAAAGACATTTACAATTTCTTCGAATGGTGTCAATGTGAGCCTGACATGTTTTGACTATATGATAGTTTAATTTCACAGAAATTTCTGTGGTAGCGATATAATAAGTTATTTAGTCTTAACTCCGGACTATAATCACAACGTTAAAATTATTTTTATGACCATAATTTTAGAGTATTGCGGTCACAACGACTACCAATAAAATTACGGGACTTACCTTTGTCTATAAGCGACTATGACGGTAGTAGGACCTTAGATATATCTCTAATTTTGATCCAGATATTAATCGCGGTACTAAGTCTCACTCGTTTCAATTTAAGGTCCTCGTTAACCGTTGCCTCGCTATACACGGTGATTTTTTATTGGTTCTGGAGCAGAAGATCACTTCATAAGGATCGTAAGTAAGACCCATTTAGCTAGTCAAAAATAAATTCAAAAACAAAAAATGTTGATTAAAACTCGAAAGTAAAATCGTGACATCAATTAGTCCTACCGCCGGCCGCCCGCCGACCGAAGTTCATATGGGATCAAGTGGCAGTTTTGGACGAGCGTAACTACGTGATCTCAATCGAAAATCATTTTTACAACTTTTTTATCTCGTATCATACACAAATTTGGATTTCTTATGTGGATATAGGTATTTATTTACTACACGACATTTTTTTTCCAAAACTAATGAGAAGTCAGCGTGTATGTATAATGGTTATTTTTTGGCCGGACACAGTAATCTCGCACGAGGACTTGTGAAACCTATGCAAGGAAGATCCAATTGACGTACAAATCCATAGACGCAAGTCGAGCTGGATCGGTCATAAGTTGCATCGGCCTCACGACCATATTCCCCGTAGAGTAGAGCTCGGCTCGTGTCACTCCCTGTTTAGGTATCGAAAATATACCTACATCATTACTATGCGTGTGGCCTCCGGAGTGGCAGATTCAATTATATGAATCGTATGTCTAAGTAATAGAAATTAAGTTGGCTTGCAATGGATATCTAGATATCTAAACGAAAAGTTGCTAAGATCTGATACGAGCTAAATTAAACCATGTCACTAACCATATTGAGAAGATAATTCTTTGAAATTTTTTGTTGAGGGATACTTCTGTACGTAAGTACTGATACTTTTTCTGTGGTAGAGCCCTTGATTGGAACCCACAGGGTAGGCTTAAGCTCCAAACAAACTTGGAGTGTAAAAGTGCCGGTATAAGATTTAATTACTGAATAAACATTTGAATCTAATTGGGTGTTTTCCTGGGTAAAAAAAAATATTTTGTACTGACAAGGAAATAAAACGTCGCAAAATAATGTCACTTGTCTTTGAACATATCCATTTGAACTTGATTTTAGATTTATTATTGCAGAAAAACTGATAATGAAAGCGTTTTTTGACTACAAGAAACTGTGACGTCATCTGCCAGTATTTCATACAAATCCCATAGAAAATGTTTATTTTGACGTTTAGAAAAAAGTATCTGATTTGACTTGTTGGAAAAGAGCGGATTGTATGAATAATTTCAGGTAAGACAAACCATTTCTGATATGATAATAAACTAAATTTATCGTTATATTATATAATTTTATTAGATAATCTTTTATTAATATTTACGCAAAGTTTGTTTGTTTGTTTGTATTGAAATCAAATCTTGGCCTATGGCCACATTAAAAACGCCACAGGTCAACCTGGGTTTTACTATCCGTGGTCGTGTCAACATTGTAAGGTATGAAAACGTAGTAGAAAGTAATCTTTAAGGATATCACAAAATCCGTGGCTTCTTCAATCACCCAACTTGTTCATAAACCAAACAAAATTAATGATTTGAGAACTAATTGAGTGAAAGAGGTCGAAAGTTTTTGTTCAAACAAAAACTTAGGAGGAAACCGAAGATCCTTTCCCGGGAAACGACAATTGACACTGATTGATAGAAGCCTTTGCAGGCAGTGATTTGAATGAGATAAATGAAAAGATATAAGTATTTTAGAGTTGAATAAGGCCACTCCAAGTCCTCCCGTGGATGTCGTAGAAGGTGACTTGGGAAAAAGTGAAAAACAAGCTAAACAAAGCTTGTAAACATCAATTAGGCCTCAGCAACCCGTCTGGCCAGCGAAGAGAGTGTAGGCCAAGTCCTCTGGCTGCTCTGGCCAAGTATGGCTTTGGTAGAGAGAGGGTCTTGTTTGTATTATGGTTTATTGTTTATTGTTTATTTTATGCAAAATTAAATACATACACATTGCTAGTATAAAAATCAAATACCTACTTGTATGCTTCAAAAATGTCTTTGTTGTTAAACATGAAGATGAACTGGTCCAAACTCTATGAATTTAGATGGAAATTACCTATACAGTTTTAATGGGCTATCAAATTTACCTTTAATCTGATGGAGTTTGCTAACAATATTGTTAACTGAACTGAGCATCTAATGACTTTACTGCGCGTAATAAATTGGTGTATAAACGAGTGTTGAAGGTTTGGTGAGTATGTTTTTGGTTAAGCTGTACATTGAATATTTTTACAACAAAAATATTTAGAGCGATGTCGACATAGTAATAGAGTTAAATTTTTAAAAAGTCTGTCTTTTTGTATGTTTGTACACGCTTATCTCCAGAAATACTGGACGGATTCAAATAAAACTTTTTTTTTTACATAGCTGTTAAGCCTGTGCGTGGGTATATATGCGCTAGTGGCTAGATATGCGCTTGACGTGCGCTTTACGTCTGAACGCGCCTTATCTGATTTTTTCTAAAATAATGAGTCTACTCCTAGATAAAATCAATTACAGTTTTAATAACATATATTATGAAGATTAGAATTATTGTATGTGCTTTGTAATTAAAATTAAGCAAACGTATTCAATGAATTAAGCAAACTCATACATTGAATTATCAAGCAAGTTTAACACACTCCAACATTGATGAATTTAGTCAAATTAGATTCAGAAATTGTCAAACGAGTATTTTAATTTAAAGTTTATTTACTCGTCTGGATGTAAAATATGTGCATTATGTTCTGGACCGTCATTTATACATATGTTATTATTTTCTTTTCTTTACGTTCTTATAGGAACATCACCTTTTCACGGAATAATGTGAGTTAATCCAGGTAGTAAACTATTTACTTATCAAATTTCATCCGAATCCGTTCTTCTATTCTAGCGTAAAAGTGCTGGAAAAAGTTTTACCAATAGTACAAACTTTTACATTTACAACATCAGGATTATGGCAAATTACAATTGCCTCTGACACGATTAAAAGAAGAACATTATAAGATTATAGTGTTAACACTAATTTCATAAAGATTGAACAAAAGTTTTCAATTCAATAAAAAAACCTATTCATATTATTCTTCACAATATCAAACGCTAACGTGATCGTTACAAAAAGTTAGTTACAAAAACTAAATACTTATAAATATATACATTATATTAATTAATAATGAACCCCATTGTTCAATAGGATGCCCTCCAGCAAAAACAGAAGTGTGTTTGACAGCTTAAATTGAGTTAATTGAATGTTAAATGCAACGGCAATTCTAAATTTGTATTCACGCCTATTGAATGAGTTTGTGAATAATACAATTTCAAAACGATACCCAAACACTACCCCATCTCTATTTAATCTTCAGAGATTTTTGTGTCTATGTTATTTTTATTTGACTTCGAAGCAATGAGGTGAACATATTTTTTACAAGGATTTATTTAGTTTCACCTCAGTTTCACCTGTCTCGTTGTCTGTGGTTCGGTTTTTAATCAAATCTTACGAGTTAAAAACACATTTCCCGAATTTTGCACGCTGATGTGTATCGCGTGACAATTCAATATTATTATGACATAGAGCTGATCTGATAATGGAGCCGGAGGATGGCCGTAGGAACTCTGTAATGAAACGACGCAATTCCATCAGTTTAGGCTTGTTTGATTCGGCTTTAGGAGTCTTTAGATAAAGCTTGTTTAAAAAAATATTTTTTCAAAGGATTTATGTTTTTTTGAAAAACTTATAAACATTATGGGACCTTTCCAACTCGTCTGGTCAACGTGGAGAGTGAAGGCCCAAGTACTTTGGCTGCCCTGGCCAAGTATAGTTTTGGTAGTACAGAGAGGGTCGTGCTCCTGCAGTGGAGACAAAAAGACCTGATGATTTGATTTGATACCCAACTAATGAAAGGTAAATAAAACTTTTTTCTACAAAATTGACATTTACACATAATTCGGGTTGTTAGACGAGCGATGCGTAAGCAATAGCTACGAGTAGGTGAAATCGATTCTTCCGCTAGTTTGCGTACTTCCACGGCTTCCTAATCCGCCCGGGCGTATTTACACAATAATCCGCGGAACAATATCGTGTTGATGTAATTGTTTCCTCCGATTTCCCACGCACCCACACTGTTTACTCGAAGCCCACACAGCCCACACTGCATTAGCGTAGGCAGGTATAACTTCAGGGGTTTGCATCTATTGATATGTAAAACCAACATTACAAGAGATTTGTTTGTTTTTGTCTTTGATATTTAACTATACAGACTGTCCCTAATTAATTACTTGGTTTACAAAATGAGAGCAAAAATATGAGTAACTTTCCTTCATCATCATCATTTCAGCCGCATAACGTCCACTGCTGGACATAGGCCTCTCCCAAAGATTTCCAAAATGACCGATCAAGAGCGGCCTGCATCCAGCGCTTTCCAGCGACCCTGGTCAGATCATCTGACCACCTTGTAGGTGGGTGCCCTACGCTTCGCTTGCCAGTACGCGGTCGCCATTCAAAAGAACCTTTTTGCCCCATCGGCCATCGGTTCGTCGCGCTATGTGTCCCGCCCACTGCCACTTCAACGAGCTAATCCGCTGGGCTATGTCAGTAACTTTCCTTAACTGCCTGAAATTAGATGTGTATATAACTAATCAATGTTGGACTCTTGATCAGAACCTAACCTGAAATTTGCTGAACTAGTAGATACCTAAGAAAAAAAAATACAAGCTATAGGTATCGATGGGTGGAGTACTGGCGAGTAATAAGGCTGAGTAATAAGGGCGAAAGTTTGTGTGTGTGTGTGTGTGTGGTTGTTACTTATTCACAGACAAACGTCTGGATCAATTTTAATAGAATTTAGTGTGCAGAAAGCTGACACCTTGAATTAACACATAGGCTACTTTAGGCGCGGGCAACTCCGCAGGGTGCAGCTAGTCTACCTATATTTAAGAGCTAAGTCAGTGGAGTATTATTTTTTCTATTTGTCTCTCTCTATTAAAATATTTATAAGGGAGAGCTCGGTGGCGACGTGAACACGCATTAGGCTAACCCAACAATGAGCGTGCGCTTTTCTCGAGCGGGTGAACATATGCTTCGGAAAACACGTGAAGCCATCGGTCCCGGCTGTCGTCATTGTATGGCAGTCATCAAGCTATGTTTGAAAAATCTCATACCAGCATTTTTCACTTACCACGAAAAACAAAACAAACAACTACTTAAAAAGTTCGTGGGTATATAGGTCGTATGATATCAAGGTTTACTGTTGACCCTTAGATACCACTCACTAGGAGTGGTACGGGTCACGAGCCGATTACACGCATGTAAGGGATTTCGTTATTTATTAGGGTCATCATATAATTAATGTGAGGTGTCTAGAGAGTAACGTTATAACAGCAAGATTTGATATGTTAAAAATATATGTATATTTATACATATATAAGTGGGTATCATTTATACTTGAAATTATGGCTTTGCTAAATGCAATTTACCTTGAAATCCTTGTAAATTATAAATAAAAATATTAAAAAGTTTTTGAAAAATAATAAGCACATATCTATAAGAATAGAAAGACGTTTTATCAACTGTTCTTAGTATCAAACACTATTAAGATCACCATCATCATCAGGTCTTTTTGTCTCCACTGCAGGAGCACGACCCTCTCTGTACTGACAGATCCATACTTGGTCAGAGCAGCCAGAGAACTTGGCCTACACTCTCCTCGCTGGCCAGGCGGGTTGAAGAGGTCTCATTGATGTTTACAAGCTTTGTAAAGCTTGTATTTCCTAATAAGATAAAACTTTTTTTATTATTAATATTATGTTCTTATTGTTTTATAAGACGACGAGTTTTACAAAAAGAAATCCTCAAGAATTTCTTGTTTTTATGAAATTTAAAATACTTGACAATATGCAATATCTATGAAACTGCTCTTTATAGGATTACTAAATTGTACGTTTTTTTACCCAAAATTTATTTATTTTTCCTACCGCGGGTTTCATACATATTCAAATAAGTACAGTCTAATTCATTCAAGAGTCTTTACAACCTGAATTTAAAATTCAAAGCGTCGACAGCTAAAGTCACTAAAAATCAGTAAAACGTGAATGAATTTACAAATTCTTATCAAAACACTTCGTTATCCGAAAAAAAATCAAATAACATTTCCCCGGGTAAAATTGGAAACCGCAGAAATGGCTTCAAAAATCAAGAACCGGTATTAGGATTCAGTTTAATCTGACTTAGGGGATAAAGGGTGCCTTTCATTCGGGATGACGGGAAGTTGGGGAGTTTTTATCTTACATACTTGCGAATAGCTTTGCAAGGGTTATATTAACAGCTTAGTAGGTTTATCCTAAATAAGTTTATTTACTTCTTTTCATTTTCTGAAATTATAGATAAGGAAATAATAATTATATTATATGAAGAGATTGATGAGTTTAGATGAAGCAAAAGAGGTTTGTCAGGATCGTAGCAAGTGGAGGTACATAGTCTCTGCCTACCCCTGCGGGAAACAGGCGTGATATTATGTATGTATGTATGTATGTATGTATGTATAGATAAGGGCTCTAAAAGACGAGAGTCTACTTATGATAGTTCGTGACTGACACCTGTCGTCGACCAAAGGTGCCATTTTTTTAAGGCTCAATTCACACCGGGATGGAAGCGCGTGGAAGCGGCTGGAAGCGGCCGACACGGAAGAGAAGGCGCGCGGACTCCGGCGACTGCTGGCGCCCGCCCGCGCTTTCTCGCGACCGCGCGCGACTGCTCGCGCCCGCTCGAGAGTGATCGCGGCCGCGCGCGACTCACTTCACGGCTCAGCTATGCGCAGTTTATATTCTTCATATATCAAGGAAACACGTGTGTATTAACTTAGCTGTGAAAATGAGTATTTTGGATTTAATTGTTATTGCACGTATAATTGAAGAAGAAGAAGAGAAAGAGGAATAGTTAATGCGCGGCGCCGCTGCGCGGTGTGGAGCGGGCGGAGGTGAGGATACTTCCAGCGGCCGCTCGCGCCCGCCCGCGCCTGCCCGCGCCCGCGCCCACCCGCCAGAGCAGTCGTGCGCCGACGCTGCGCGGACGCCGCTGGAGTGCTCGCGAAGTCGCGAGCATTCGCGCGCCGTTTTCCACTTTTTCAAACGATTCCATGTATTACAGTCATCGCGATAAAGTCATAAATTGTATGACACTGAAACTGCTCTCCGCTTCCCTTCCGCGCGCTTCCATCCCGGTGTGAATTGAGCCTAAAGGCTAAGTATCTAAATAATTTATTTTTCATACAAAAAAACGTTCGTTTAGTGAGTCCTCGTTTGACAAAGGTCACCGCAAGTTCGCGGGCTTTCTGTCGATCGTCTGTTAGTGCCCTTAGCAGTTGAATAACGAATTAAAATGCACAAGTTAAGTAAAGATAATCAAATTATTAATTTTATTGTATCTGATGTCGGATATGAAGTCATTGGTAAATTTCTTAAATTTACCAACCTGAAATTCAAAACTAAAATTTTGTTTACATTCTAAGAAACAAATAGAATAATATAAAATAAACACAAAAAAAAATACTGCAAAGTCAACCAATACCGTGTTATTCTGTCTGATTGATCTTTTATGACAGCGTATATCGTACGTTGACCATTTAATATCTATCATATTTTTTTGTAAAAAATATCAACATCAAAAACAATTTTACTTTTATCGAGCCATTACGATTGCTAATATAAATAACATCTGCAGAAATACCGATTAAGATTACCGTAGACGTGCCTCGAGGGAGAAAAACTCGTATATTATAATGAAATTTCCGCTAAAAGTTAGGAACGCCGGCTGAACACGCAAAGTTCCGAATAAAAATATACTCGCAATATTTCAAAGCGAAAATGTAGGCAATTAATTCATAAGCCCAGAGTTTTTATAAAATAAGGTTTAACCTTAACTCCGTCTGCGTATATCTTTAGGAAACCCAAGATATTCGTAAAAAGAAACAAATACTTGAACTAGCAACATGATATTAAAAAATCACTCCTTACTTGCAACCTCATATCCACGCAAGGTCAGGACTGATTTGGATCGTGTTCAAATTTCAAATTCAGAGTAAACTATACTTGATTACACATAAACTAGAAAAATAAGTAAACTTCGAACACATTCGAAAAATAAAGAAAAGGGCCTCAGAGGATAAATTGCCAAAATAAATATATAGATGTTCTGCCTATTACAAGAAGCCTATGCCCGGCAGACTTATTGATATGCTATGTACAATGATGGATTTACTTCTTGTTCTTCCTTCCTCTCCATCCACTGGTTGTCTAAAAGAGATCGCTTTAAGCGATAAGAGTAATGTAAAATTATTTCTTTGTTATTTTTTCTTTTGGCATACAATAAAGAGTCTATCTATCTATGGATTTCTTTGTGCCAGGACAGGACAGTTGTTGGACACTCACACTTCGTTAATTAAACACAGTTCTCATATTTTTTCTGAAATCATTCTTTATTTAAAACATAAATATTAGAGTATTCATAATTAAACTAAGAAATAACTAAACTAAATCTACGTAACTAAATTAAGTATTACAAAATGGCCAATAGACACTTCAATTAAATTTTATTAGATGATAAGATAAAACTTGAAGATTTTACAAGCGTAAATTCTTTTAAGCTTGGATTATGGAGCAAAGGCAGGGGGGGTATAATTTTTATCTCATTAATTACAAAAATCCTTAACTAGGTCCTTCAGCTATGTTTTTAATTTATTTATTTTTCCCTTGTTCGTTTTACAACAAGGATAAAAGCTAGCTTCACTTTATAATACATACTTATTATTAATGATTTATTTATTTATGGCACTATGTTTGTAAACAAAAAAAGGTGGTGCAACCTTTTGAAAGTTATATGTTTTGCGATATTAAGTTTTTATTTTGGTAGCTTTCGTACACTATTTCATGACGCTATGACTCTACAAAAGTCTTTCCTTGCTTTTCATATAATTCCACATAGTCAGTTTTTTTAAAGTCATTGTCATAGGTACGCTTAAAATTGTTTATTTTCAGCTGATCCTTGAACATAATGAATTAAGTACTTACTTACCAGTTTTTTTTTTCGCAAAATAGTAAGATACACTTTACTTTCTTTCGTCTGTACTATTTAATATTGCATAGTGCTCATGTATCTTAGTAGCCATGTTAGTAACACATTTCTTTATGGTATCATTAGAACACATGTCACCGCGTGAAGTAATGGTTGTTTAAAATAGAATAAGTAATTTATAGTAATGAAGATGACCTGAATACGACTGGGTCAATATAAAAGCCTTGAAAGTCAAATGAGGCTTTCCACTGCGTTCTATAATAGGTCGGTATTTGTCGACAATTTCTTACTGGACCAGATGCATTTATTTATTGAACGAGCGAGCGAACCAAGCGAAGTAATATGTTTATTTGACTATGACTTTGCTCGGAAATTTATTTAATTTGGTATGCGTGTAGATACACGTCGTATGAAACTAATGAAATCTTTGAATTTGAATATGAACCATATCGATCAAAGAGTAGCCGAGATAACAGGTACGAGTATGTAAGGAAGGTGGAGAGTCAATACTAAAGCGAGTTAAGACGACACATGCACGCCAAGAGCACGCCAAGACCACGCCTAGCGCGCTATGAAATTAGTTGCATATAATTTGTGTCGTATTACACATCAATACAACTCAAATTACATTTACAGTCCAGTCGGGGCGAGCGCCGAGCGCAAGGCGGAAGCAAGGCGAGCGCGTGGCGTGAACGTGTGGGCTTCGGTAAATACAATTTGAGTTGTATTGATGTGTAAGAGGACTCAAATGACATGCAACTTTAAAAAAATCAAAGTAGGTGTATTCTGGGCTTGCGTTTGTTGTAAAAACGCGCCCTTATGGCATGGCACGCCCTGGTATTCAAATATTCTACTCAGTATCTACTTATGATTAACATAATATATTCTGTTAAATTAAAATCATAAGGCTAAAAGTTATAAGTCATTCACAATATCCTTACAATTTTTAAATACATGGTAATATCATAGTTTAGTTACTTACTACGCATTCTGTAAAAAAATCGTATGTTGCCTCCATTCAACTTACATATCTTCCGAAGAAAAACTATAACATTCCTGACAAATAACCGTAAGCTGAGACGTGATAAAATAAAAACCAACCTCAGTTTCTTTAAAAAGAAGAGAATTCTTTAGTTAGCCGAGCAATTTTAAATACACTGAACTCGGTTCTCCTCCAATCCTGTCGAGATAAACTCAATAAAACCCTCGTGTTAGCTCCATTTACTTTAGTTACACTTACAGACTAAGTATCTTAATAGACAACAAAAAAAATATTATTATGTCAATGTAAAACTGTTTTTTTTGTTAATAAAGCTATTATTATTTCTTTATTTATATTAAAACATATGTCAGGTTTTTACAAGAAATGTATAGAAAGTAAAATATATAACAAAAACATACTACAAATATAAACATTTATAAAAAACCTAACACAGCTGCCCGCTGACAACGGGACTAGGCCCAAGCTACTGGCAGTTAGGGCCCAGAGAGAAACCTCTATGCGTGTTATTATTATTATTAATTGGATTTATTGTAGTCCGGAAAATATATAGTTAAGTTTTTACAATGTCTTTTTCTTTTTATTATTTTAAATTTGAACGTTCTTTTCGTTATTTTAAATTAAAATATCGTCATCCATTTCATTCCTCATCTATGGTTACACTGTAGCTTCTAGTATTTTCACCTCAAATTGACTGCAAGATTGCTTCGCGGCGTCCAATAAGCGATAGTAATCGTATTTCTGCATTATCAGCTTAGTATCTCGTTGCTTTTATAGACTTTGAACATAACAAAATTATAGTAGAATATTATTTACTCATAGTTTTTTGATTGTAAAAAAAACTATTGGCTAAGTCTCTCGTTGCTTTATAGACTTTGAACATAACAAAATTATAGTAAAATAATATTTACTCATAGTTTTTTGATTTTAAGAAAAACTATTGGGTGATATACAATGGGCAAAAAGGCGATACCGCTAGTAACAACTTTTAATTCCTTTTACCACTTTCTCGCCCACCGTTTTTGGGCATTGCGGCCCTGTACTCTGACTGCTAAGAGCTCCAAAACTTAAAATTTTTTGTCTGTCCCGTTAGAGGTGAAGACGTGAATATTGTTTCGCTTGCTTCTTTTTAATGACGTCACCCAAAATTTGTCAACTTAACGTTGGTAGTAGTCCCCATCAAATAGTTTATTGGTGGATGTTGACGCTTGCATGGCAAATATAAAAATAAATGGCTCAAAATCTATCTGTCCCTACAGTTACATAATTGGTAAGGTGCATCATAAAATTTCTACATAAACAGGTTTTCTTTTATCAGTCATAATTTAAAGAGTGTTTTGATGATGAAATTATATTTGACCTATACGACGCAAATGATTCATAAATAATAAACGTGGGTAAATACTTCCCTAGCTTTATGGTAAATACCTACTAACAAACAGATTATTAACAAATTTTAATTTACATTTTTTTATTCATAAATTCGTCTTCAAAAAAGATGGTAAACATAAGGAGTATAATAATATCCTCTACCTTTAAGGTGTTTTAACATTTTTCCGGAATACGTGCTCGGAATAATTTCTTTTTTTGTAAATTCCCGGTACCTGTTCTCGAGCCGCTTCTCCGTAATAATGTAGGTATTATAATCTTATGAATTTTCATTCTTATTACGAATAATGTTCGAGTTATTCAGTTACTCAGTTATGTTTCGTTTGCAACGATTACTGTCTGGAATGAAAACTAAACTGATATAGTTAAAATTTATTTTGTTTTAAACTGGAAGAAAATACTTACAATGTGGCGTGTGATAAAACAGTATTTTTTTTTTTCGGCAAAAGCCTGATGATAAATAATAACGCCATTTTCTAATGTCGAAAGCAATTTTTATAACGTTTTTTGAAAAATTAAAGGACGGCCTTTATCAGGCCAAGTTAAATGCCTGTTTTTAAATTTTAATACTCAATAAAAAAATGCGAAATTATAAAATTGAAAGAAACTGGACTGACTGGTTATTTCTTTTTTCCTGTAGTAAATCAACATTCACAATTTTCACATCTATTTTGTAAAATCTCTTAAAAGTACGTGCTTAAAATAAATCTATTAAAATTTCATAACTGATTTTATCCCGCCATTTTTTTACAGCAGTAGCTATACGCTTATTGTCTTAGCTAAACTCATATTACTTTCTTGGTGAACGTGTTTAGAATTTCTTATGCGTTTACTTTTTGATTGATAAAGCTTTAGACAAAAAAAGATATGGGAAAAGTTGACGTCAATGCGAAGTTGAAAGCTTGAAAGACATAAATAAAATAACGCTGATCATACTTAAAAACTTAATGTATAATGCCTTTTCTTTCGTTTTTTTAAAGTTGTATATAAGTTGTTTATTATATTAACCTTGCATTGCTAAGGTTTGTGCATTTCCGCCTTTTGTGCATTTCCTTGTTTTTAAGATTATTGTGTCGTGTATTCATTATTTGTGCAATAAATTATATTGCATTGTATTGTATCACAGGCAAACGCTTCATAGCAGCAGTGCCACCTTTCATAGCACTTCCACCGCTAATAAGCTTGGATGAACCGTGTGACAATAGTAAAACTTTCTATTATCAAAAGTCTCACTCCTATTGTTGAAACTACTACCTATTTCACAGTAATAAAATCTATCGTCCAATTTTCCCCTAGAAATTGAATGGTATCTAATAGCGGCCAACTCCTGGCTATTGGATGCCAATTGGAGTGCTTACACGTCGATTTGGACCCTTTTATATAATCGGGAATGAAGAATCTAGGAAATGGGTCACGTACCCTACGAATATCTTTTGTCGAGAGGATATGAAGTAAGTATTTTGTTTTATTTTTAGGTTTGACTCGGAATTTAGTAAGGCACTGAATTTTAAAGTTTAAGACATCGATTATCGATTTGCGTATTCATAAAGTATATAAAAAAAAAACGTTTTACCTTTCTTCGTGGTTTAAAAATATATTAGGTACCATGTTTTATTTTCATTTTTTTAATTAATGCGATCAGATATTAAAAGTCTTTGCTTCCTTTTTGTTTACACCAGGAAACTCGTGCCCGCTAGCTTAAAAATGACATTACAAATTAAAAACAAAGACACATATTCATACTTTATCCTTATTCCTATTAGACAATGACAAAAAAGCCGCTTTGTGTATAGCGGTGAAAGTGGAAAATTGTATCAAATTAGTGCACATCGCCTATTGATATGATTCCTTGATATTAGACTATTTCAATCAGCTTTTAAAATATGCTTGGATAGATGAACAGCTAGTACATTTCCAGTATTTTATTTTCTGCCAGACAGAGAATTAAATGTCGTCATCAGCACGTGAGTTACATTTAAGGGGCTATCTAAATTTTCCGGAATCCAGTGGCGCCCCCATTTAAAATAGCATTAACATTTAAAATCAATATTCTAATAAAATCATTTGAAAGGAAACGTCCAAACTATTTTATGAACTACTGTTTACAATTTAAAGTGAGAACGTGAAGCTTTTCTACGCGCATTTGCGAAAAGAAGTCACTTTTGGCTAATGTGCGTAGAAAAGCTTCATGTTAAAACTTTAAACTATAAACAGTAGTTTAAAAAATACTTCGAAGGGGTATCTAGAGCTTGCTTAAGCCGCAATTTTTTTAATGATCAGTGATCATCTCAGTTTTCTTTCAAATGATTAATTTCAAATAGGGGCAGCATGGACCCAGAAAAATTCAGGTATGGCCTTAAGGCAAAATTACATTTTCTAAACTAACTACTTAATCCATCAAGTGGCCACTATCAGAGAAAACCCAGTAATTAATTACATGCGATAAAGTTAGATCTGGAAGCTGTGTTTCTGAAACTAAGTTCACGCAGATACCTGATGCGGTCGAACTTAGTAACTTTGCTGTTCAGAATAGGTGGAGAAGAAACTTGCCATAACTTAATTCCGTTCTGTTATCTTGAAAGTGGTTGTGTTATTTGTATGATGTGTATAAACATAGCCAAAAATAAAACAAAGCACATTTTCGTCGACTCCTAATTTAAGCATCAAAGGGTCAGAAAAATATGTTTTCAATTAGTCTGCCTTTAAGATTATCCAAAAATAATGGAATCACTTTTTAGTTTACCAAAAAGTAAAAATTTACGAAGATACGGAGCATCAAAGATCCGCTTGCTTGCGACGTCACCGCTAAATAAAAGTGATTCCTAGTCGTGACGTCACGCGAAATTGAAATGCGCAGTATTTTAGTATTTTTTTTTTGTTTTTCAGAGAAAAAACATACGTGTACAATATTTTTTAATAATCGATAGGTCAAATATTTTTTTATGTCATGCCTAATCTGTGATTGGGGTGCGCATTTTCTTACATAACTTTTTAACTCATATCATCGCAAGTCCGAAAATTTTTCTCATACCATTCTAAATCATAATGCTCATTCTTCATAAAAATTTTAGAAACTAATGATTTTAAACTATAATCATCGGAATTCATAATTTCACTAATCATACACTTTGTTTTTAATAATATTTGTTTTCATATATTTGTTTATACTTATGATCTACTAACTCCTAATCATTTGAATTCATAAATATTATATTCATAAATTTCTTAATCATAAGTGTATTCATCCATATTATTGAAAATCATAATGTTTATAATCAAACACAATGTTTTATACTAATAAATTCATTTTCATTTAGTTTTTAAAAATGCGACTGCACTGAAAATCTGATTGCTACCAGAAACGAGATGCTACCAGAAAAGTAGGTTAGGTTAGGTTAAAACTGTGACCACACCAGAAAAGACTTGCTGCCAGAAAAGTAGGTTAGGTTAGGTTAGAACTGTGACCATACCAGAAAAGACTTGCTACCAGAAAAGTAGGTTAGGTCAGGTTAGAACTGTGACCATACCAGAAAAGACTTGCTACCAGAAAAGTAAGTTAGGTTAGGTTAGAACTGTGACCATACCAGAAAAGACTTGCTACCAGAAAAGTAGGTTAGGTTAGGTTAGAACTGTGACCACAATAGCGCGCGAGGCGAGCGAGCGAAGCGAGCGTGCCGCGGCAGCGGCCGGCGAAGCGCCAGAAACTAATTTTTGATATAAAATAATGATGTATTTACCATTATGGTAAAGAACATTGTAAGTTAAAATATTTTTTTAGTATTACCTATAAACTATTCACTAAAACTTTTCTGAACAACGACGTTATGAGTTGTAGTATATTATTAGTAACAACATTATTAATAAAAACAATATGACAATTGAATGTTATGAAGAAAATTTTTTTTTATGAATTTAGACTTTTCTTGATAGTAATAGTATGAATAAAAAAATTATGATCACTAAATGTTATGAGCTCCGATGATAGTAATAAAAATGTATGAATAAAAAAAGTATGAAGAATAAAATTATGAAGAGTGATGATTATGAACACAAATCGGTAGTAAGAAAAAGAATATGAATTAGAATTTTATGAGAGCCAATATGGACCCCTGTGATTGAATATTTTTCAATGCGCAAATGTTTTAGTATGTTTTTTTCTGTTAGAGCTCTTAGTTGACTTCTACGACACCCACGAAAAAGGAAACTGGTGACAAATGGTATTCTAAGTACTCTGCCTGGTCGCACATAGTAACTCACAACTATTGTCATCATCATCATTTCAGCCGCATAACGTCGCCTACTGGACATAGGCCTCTCCCAGCTCACACCTATATTGAAATCGAAGTAAGAGATATCTCGAACAGACAGTGTAATTTACTAGGAAATATTCAAATTCCATGAACGTAAAAGCAAATACAAGTGTAAAAGTGTAAATTGGATTCGTCTCATAAAATAAATTGTCACTTGACTGTGTACAACATTGTAGCAACGACTCTGAAGTTTTTCAATCAAGAATTTTTACAGCTTTTGAGCAGATTATTTAACTTCGGATTTTGTCGGAGTATATTTTCCGCTACGCCATTCCGAATAAGGTCTCTAACAGACGAGCGGCTGTCCCTCGTCTGTAAGAAGGCTAACATATATAAGATCTAATAAAATATAGTGAACAACTTTCCCCAAGGATCCCCATATTTCGATATATGTTCGAAATATGAAAAGTAATTTCTGGCTTTCCAAACAAACACGAATCAGCTGATCGGTCAACTTGTATGGGAGGGCAAAAAATTACTTTTCATATTTCAATATACAACGCAGAGGGGACATACTTATCCGTAATAAATCGAACCAGGCTATACTAGATTCCCAGGCGGCTGCACACTTTTGTATGGAAATGCCGATATTTTTTTTAGTTTTTGACTGTTATTTTAAATTCATTATATATATAGTGGTCTAGTTTCGCCCGTAGTTTGATGTATTACGGGTATGTCCCTTCCATGTCGTATGTTCTTTGGGAAAAGTTGTTCACTATCACGGACTGAATTCACCCTTAAAATTGATTCAGTGTTGGACCTTATATCCGTTCCATTACCGCCAATACCAGACACAATAGTAAGACAATGAACGTGGACATTTATTAATGCGGGTCTTTACCGGATATAATCGAATATAAAATTGTGGGCTGGGTCAATACACAGAATACGTGATAGTACTAAAGCTCAAGTTTTGATAGAATAATCGAGTTATTAGTATAGAGTAGTAAAAAATAAATGTTAAAAATATCGAACTTTTCTAGGCCGAAAATCAAGCGACAATCGACTCACTTATTCTAAAATATTATTACAGGAGCATGGTTATGAATTTTGTATTAATTTCACCTTTTAGATATACCAGACTAGTGAACCACCAAGAGACTTTCGTTTACCTGAAACAATAAATAAAAGATTAGTTATAATGAATTCTTCTTGTAATTTAACAGCTTAGGTACTGTTTTTGATTAAGTGAAGATAATTAATAATAGGCTACTCAGTTCGTCATTCCGTGAAATCCTTGTAATTATAACATAGGAACGTGAAACGTGAGTATCTACATTGTTAAATCATAGGAACAAGTCTTCAGAATAATAGTAGAAGGAAAAATAAAAGAAAGAGAGACGAAGAAAAGGAAAACCAAGGGTGAAGTGTTTTAAACGAATAAAAAAGTTAGTAGTACTTTCATACCAGATAATTGGAAATATGGCAAAGAGAAGAAAGGAATGAAGGCATCTCCATTTAACTTCATTGGCCAGTTTAAACAAATGCGTGTTTGAAAAACAAATATTCACAAAGTTAATGTTTTTAGTTGATAACAATAATATTAAACAATTTTCAACGATTGTTTATTATATTGTCAATTTCAACCTTATATGTCATTCCGCTATTTTAAATGCAATTAAATATTATATTAAATTATTATTTTTATAATTGTTAAATATATTCATGCATTGTTAATTTGGTACGTGCATAAGTCAATAATTAAATAAATAAATAAATATATAGGGACAAATTACACTGATTGAAAAATTACCTATTCAAAATATTCATCATATCTCAAGTGAATTTAAATCTAAATAAATGAAAAACTAAATTCACAGGTACTACCCCAGTTATCAAAAAGCCTCAAACAACAGCTAAGCGCAAATACACTATGTTTGTTTGCAAATATCCATCCGAAAGCGAGTTCTGTTTTGATAGCTGCAAACAAAAATATAAGCCTACGTTTTCAGTTAGTATTCGCAGCCATGAATATGTAATGTCTTTCAGCCGGCAGCGGGGAAAGAGGTTTGGAAAATGTGTGGAATCCTTTGAATATTGAAATCTGAAGCGCTGAAGTATTTTTGTGGATTGTAATCATATATTTCGTACTTCAACACCTCTTGTCTCTGTCTCATGCAATGTTTTATTACTTGCGTTTGTTCTCTAAGCTTCATCGTAAATTTATATTCCTAAATAATATAGGCAATAGTATAGGTAAGGGATTTTTGAATGTTTCATTTAACTTGTTTTAAATATTATTTTTAACAATGAACCAATCTTTACAACCAATCTTTTTTTAAAGATGCTGATAAATACTGCAAAAATTAACGACCTCCGTGGCGTAGTGGTCACCATGCTAGTCCGCCACCCAGAGGTCCCGGGTTCGATCCCCGGTCAGGACAAATTGGAAAATAGCCTTTTTGAAATTGTCCTAGGGCTTGTATGTTTATCTATATATGTATTTGTTATAAAATATGGTATCGTTGAGTTAGTATCCCATAACGCAAGTCTTCTCGAACTTACTTTGGGGCTAATTCAAACTGAGTAATTTGTCAAAAAAAATATATAATTGCAATTGCAATAATAAACATATTTTTGTTGGGTGTCTATTAGAATACAGATTTTTTTGACGTCGAATTTCATTATCCAGAAAACTATTCCACGATTTTTAATACATATTTTTCTTAATAAAACGAATAGTTTATCATCGCAGTTTCATATTATAACAACACAATTTAAAAAATATATATTTCAAAATGGTTTTATTTTATAGAAAACCGGTATATCGAACTAACATTTCATATAAAGTATTAAGTTATCGATAAAACTGTTCATAAAAACATGTTTCAATATGTAACGGTACACATAATAACTATCATATGTCCTAATGTGTTGGTCGCAGTTCTAACATAACCTAACCTATAGGTTTGCACTGACCTAGGAAAATGGATAGAAGTTTCTTAGCAGTCGCCGGCCGCTACCGCGGCACGCTCGCTTCGCTCGCTCGGCTCGTGCGTGTGTTGGTCGCAGTTCTAACATAACCTAACCTATAGGTTTGCCCTAACCTAGGAAAATGTATAGAAGTTTTTGGTCGCAGTTCTAACATAACCTAACCTATAGATTTGGCCTGACCTAGGATAATGGATAGAAGTTTCTTAGCACTCGCCGGCCGCTACCGCGGCACGCTCGCTTCGCTCGCTCGGCTCGTGCGTGTGTTGGTCGCAGTTCTTATAACCTAACCTATAGGTTTGCCCTGTCCTAGGAAAATGGATTGAAGTTTTTGGTTGCAGTTCTAACATAACCTAACCTATAGATTTGCCCTGATCTAGGAAAATGGATAGCAGTTTCTTAGTCGCAGTTATAACCTAAAGGTTTGCCCTGACCTAGGAAAATGGATAGAAGTTTCTCAGCATTTGCCGGCCGCTGCCGCGGCACGCTCGCTTCACTCGCTTGGCTCGTGCGTGTGTTAGTCGCAGTTCTAACATAACTTAACCTATAGGTTTACCCTGACCTAGGAAAATTGATAGAAGTTTCTTAGCACTCGCCGGCCGCTGCCGCGGCATGCTCGCTTCGCTCGCTCGGCTCATGCGTGTGTTGGTCGCAGTTCTAAAATAACCTAACCTATAGGTTTGGCCTGACCTAGGAAAATGGATGGAAGTTTCTTAGCACTCGCCGGCCGCTACCGCGGCACGCTCGTTTCGCTCGCTCAGCTCGTGCGTGTACTGGTCGCAGTACTAACATAATCTTACCTATAATTTTGCCCTAATCTAGGAAAATGGATAGTAGTTTCTCAGTCGCAGTTCTAACATAACCTAACCTATAGGTTTGCCCTGATCTAGGAAAATGGATAGTAGTTTCCTAGTCGCAGTTCTAACCTAAAGGTTTGCCCTTACCTAGGAAAATGAATAGAAGTTTCCTAGCACTCGTTTCAAATGTTTCAACTATTTCGCAAACTGAAACTTACGTGGAAACAAAATTATGGGTAACAAAACTTTGATGTTACGTTATTTCGATAAAATACATACAATATGAAAAGAAATAACGATAGACTGAGTTTGTAAATAACGAATAATCGAGTAAATGAAATTTCAATGTCAACAGATTTTAGGATTTGTTAAATATTGTATTAAAAGATTTGCGAATAGTTTTATGGGGAATAAAAATCGTTGAAGTTAATTG
Source organism: Acrobasis consociella (assembly GCA_963555685.1). Lineage (NCBI taxonomy): Eukaryota > Metazoa > Arthropoda > Insecta > Lepidoptera > Pyralidae > Acrobasis > Acrobasis consociella. Next base: position 7,775,774 of record OY743118.1, read on the forward strand.
CGATAAAGTGATGGGTTCCCATTTTGGTTAAATTAAATATCAATGGATATATAGTCAGGACCTTCATCATGTGTACCATGCTACCGGAAATTTAAAAGAAAACACCTGTCATACAAAACGTAAACCGTTCTCAACGCATAAAATTACAATTTAGATGAATTTGTTTCAATAGATACCTATTTTAGTTATAGAACGATCTACAGAACGAGACCCCAAGCTTTGTGCTTGGTTTGAGATGGGGTGAAGGATCTTTGATTAATATAGTATAGTTATATAGGTTGGTCGGGTCAGTAAGGGTCAGGTCACAAGGGTCATTAGTTAATTTATAAATAATGTGATAATAATGTTTAACATTGTATTTATAACAAAATTACATAATATTATATGAATCTTTGTTCTTTATACTCGTACTTACCTCAGTGGTCTATTGTTTACTAACCTAGTCCCCCATTCCGAATTAGTGATGGGTCGACGGCAGGCGAATAAAGAAAAACCTGATCACTGGGCAGAAACACATAATTTAATTTGTGTTAAAAAAGCAGGAACTTATCGATATTTTTTAGATCATAACTTCAATAAAATAATCACAGTTACGTTAAATGACAATAATTTCAAGAATATTGCAAACGCGCTGCGTCGACTCGTCTATAAAGAGTCAAAAAAGTGATACTGTTCCTACTCTAAGTCATTAAACATAACATAATTTAATTTTAATTATAAAATTATAATTTTTTAGTTTTTTTCGTTGTTAAGTTTTGCATTTGCATACTCAAATGTAGTAATTTAAATGAAAATGTAAATAAAAGTTCTGGTAATGTTTTTACTCTGGCAAAAGATGTTAATTTGGCATTTAATTTAATGCAATGCGATCAATATGCCCTGGTGTAAACCCATCTCTACTTCGAAGGTTTTGGAGTCGATCCCCAGCCAGCCAGCAAAATTGTCTTTTCAGAGTTCCGTACTAAAATGAAAAAACGAAACCCTTATAGGATCACTCATGCATCGAGTCGTCTGTCGGTGCGTCTATCACAGCCAATTTGCTCCAAATTTCCTGGACCAAATCAGGTGAAATTTGGCAGGGTGATGTAAACCTATGACCCAAACACAAATGTGCAAAGTAAATACTTAACAACTTCACTGTCCTTTACTAAAAGAACAATAGTAAAACAATTGATTTGTTCATATATATAACTTAACTCATGGGACAGTGAAGTTGTAATTTTTTTAATAAGCGTAATTTTCGGGGGAAAAATTAGAAATTAAAAAAAAGAGTTTTGCAAACCATACTGTCATATATCGAATGAAATATATTTTTGTTATAATTTTAAAATAAATTGTTTTGATTTTATTCATGACAGAAGACGAAAATTGATCATTGAAGGCATTTTGGGTCTTGCGGCCCTGGGCACTGTCTTAAGCAGCAAGGTTAAGCCCAAAATACTCTGTCTGCTCCATTAGGAATACAAACGTCATAATAATATATTGTAGGTATGTCTTATTTTTCGTGTGGTTTCCGGCAGAGAAGAATAGGATTCAAGTCCTTCCGTAGCTGTCGTAAAAAGCGACTTAGGAAATACAAGCTAAACAAAGCTTATAAACATCAACGAGCCCTCTCCTAACCGTCTGGCCAGCGAGGAGAGTGCTGGCCAAGTCCTCAGGCTGCTCTGGCCAGGTATGGCTCTGGTATTACAAAGAAGGTCATGCTCCTGCAGTGGAGACTGAAAGACCTGATGATGGTGATGATGATGTTTTATTTCGTTGACACATTTACGAGTCTTAATGGTCTAGGTAGGTTTAGGCAATAAAACACAAAACTTTTCAGAGTAAACGTAAACATTATGAAGTGAAAGCATAAATTGTTATAACTACCTGTTTGCATTTCGTACAGAAACTAAAACAAATAATTTCGATGTTGTTGCGTCAATATTTGCTTTTCTGCGAGAAAATACAGAGTTTAACTACTCGGTATTTGTCGTTCGTGATGTTTTATGACGTATTGAAGATTTAAGGCTTCAGCGAGTCTGTTATGAAACGTGACATGGTTTTATGGTACGTATGACAAATATATCCCTTGTCAGAACCAGTGATACTGTAGTATTACAAATGTGAAAGAAGTGTGGCATAATTTGTGAGATTGGATGTTTGCTTTTTCTTTCGAGTTGAAATTGGCTGTAGTTATCTATACATATAATAAAACAGTAAAAAAATGTGTATGTACATGTCTTTCTGTTTGTACACGCTAATCTCCGAAAAATACTAATCTAATAGGAAATAATAATCTTTGGAAAATGGAACACCTGATGTATATAACCATTACGGCCCAGCTTAACTATGAAATATAAAAATAACGCCTGAGCAAAAGTTGTTCAGCCTGTTATAATTTACCGGATCATAAAGTCCACGCGAACGAAGTCGCGGGCTTCGGCTAGTATTATAAAAAAGCTTGACCAGTTTTGGATAATATTGAGGACTCAGTACGTGCTGGTTAACAAGCACAAGCTTCCAAAAGTATAAATTCTTAATTCCTTTGAATCCTAGTTGAACAAGCGAGCGAAACAAGCGAAGTTTAAAATAATTACAATGGCTGACATTTCAAATGAGCAGAGTTCAAGCTTGCTACAACCACGTTTTACGGCGTCCAACACGGGAGTTAACTCGCCGCAAACTGAAAAGTAACTTATTTGAAAAACTTAAACTCAAAATTGTTTATTGCGAAACTGTGTGTTCAGATGGAACATAATATGATAATGTTTCAACAGTTCGCCCTTTCAGGCATGCAATAGTGCCAAATATCCATTACACATACGCCAAATAATTTTTGCATACGTAGGTTTACAGTATAACAAGTCCTTAGTACATACATACATACTATCACGTCTTTATCCCTAATGGGGCAGACAGAGCATTTTGGGTCTTGCGTTTCTATGCAAAGTCCTTAGTGGTTTACAATATTGCCTCTGTATATCTTTATACATACTTGCTTATATTTTATTCGTACAAATTAATACATATTCTGTAGTCCACATTTTTAAACATTACAAAAATGCTTAAAAAAATTAGACTACAGAATAGAGTATCAACTTCTAATTTTAAATTATGTTTATTTTTTACCGACTTCCAAAAAAAGAGGTTATCATTCGACGCGATCTTTAACTTTTTTTCAAGTATGTTTACCGATTGTTTTAGGACGCCGAGACCGATTTGGAAAATTCTTTCAATGTTTGAAAGGGTATACTTGTCTGGTGGTCCAATAGAAATGTTTTCAAAATCGTTTGCGTATTTTGGAGGTAAAGTTGGTTTTTAATTTTGAAAAATTATATTTATTTTGATATATACCTATTTTTTTTTATAAAAATGCGATGTGTAACACGACGGGTCATGCGATGCACTATTACAAATACGATTCATATTTTCTGTAATCATAATGGCTGACATTTTAAATGAGCTGTATTCAAACTTGCTACAGCCCAGTTTTTCAATTAACCCTGCGTCCGTCACTGGAGGCAAACTTTCCGCCGCTTGCCGCCAACTGCGGGAAATAACTAATTTAGAAAACTTGCTTTAGTATCATTCGTCCAGATAAATATACAGTGTTTCGGTTGTCCATTTTTTCCAGCATTTTTTTGGTTATGATTTATACAATCTTTTGTTTATTGCTTTTTTATTTTTTTATAATCATATTTTTTATACAAAATAATTAATTTAACTAATTATTAAATAACCTACCTCAATTAAAATAATAAAATTGTAAACTAATTAAAAATTAAAGTTTATTAACTAAGCCTAGCGAGACGCAGTGTGTGACGCGACGGATCATACAATACTTTTATATATAAAAAAATAATTATAAGACCGTTTATGTATATAGAACTATTAGGTGCATAAAAATACGACTGTCCATATTTTCTGTATAATAAGGTCTGACATGTTAAATGAGCAGTGCTCAAACTTGCTACAGCTCAGTTTTTCTATTAACCCGGCGTCCGACACAAAAGATAAACTTCCCGCCGCTTGCCGCAAACTGCAGGAAATAACTAATTTGTAAAACTTGCTTTTGCATCATCGGTCCAGACGAATTCAGTTGTTAATTATTCGAGCGTTTTCCTGAATATAAATTATAACATATATTGTTTAAAATAAAAGCTAATTAATTCAGCCTGGGGAGACGCGGTGTGTGAAGCGACGGATCATCCAAATAAATATATGGCTAAATAATAATAAAATCGTTTATGAATACAAATCTTTTAGGGATATATAAATACGAATGTCCATATTTTCTGTAATAAAACGTTTAATATATTATAACATTTCAAATGAGGAGTATTCAAACTTGCTGCTACAGCCCAGTTTTTAATTAACCCGGTGTCCGCTACAGGAGGCAAACTTCCCACAGCTTGCCGCAGACTGCGGTAAATAACTCATTTGTAAAACTTGCTTTTGCATCATCTGTCCAGACGAATTCAATTTTTAATTATTTAAGTGTCTTCTTGAATATGAATAATAAAATATATTGTTCAAAATAAAAGCTAATTAATTCGGCCTTGGTAAATGTGGTGCGTGATGCGATGGATCATCCAAATGCATAATATGGCTAAATAATTATAAGATTGTTTATGGATAAAAATCAATTAGGTATATAAAAATAAGAATGTCCATATTTTCCGTATTATAACTTTTAATATATTATAACATTTCAAATGAGCAGTATTCAAACTTGCTGTTACAGCCCAGTTTTTCAATTAACCTGGCGTCCGCCACAGGAGGCAAACTTCCCGCCGCTTGCCGCAAAATGCGGGAAATAACTCATTTGTAAAACTTGCTAATTTGTAAGTATCATTCGTACAAGCAAAATGTAATGTTTTACTACCTAATTAAAAACCTTGGCTTCATTAGCGCTTATTCTTTAGAAATCTTATACACTTCTTTATCTCAATAAAATTAAAACATCAAAGTTACTTTTTACTCAAATTTAATACGTTCCTGCGTTGAATTTTAATATAATGTTGAGAAGATTGCGAAAATAATATCTAGTTATGATAAGATTTTAATAATTATGATAAGATATGTTTAATTTTGTTTTTTTAGCCTTTCAATATTCAAGTACTTCTTAATGTTTACACACGATCATACAAAATTTATAGTACGTAGTACTTACTTTTATTTGCTTTTTTTTTAAAAAAAATCATTTATTCATAACTAAATTAATTCATAATTTACAATTGTTTACGCACAAATAAAACAAACATATATTTTTCACAAAATTTGCTTTTTGTATGTATAAGATAATAAAAATCCACTGCTCGTAATAAACGTTATAATAAACGGCACATTTTTTCGAGATTTCGCAATATTTCTCTTAGTGAAAGTTGATGACTACAATATAATTTACTTTACTTACTTTACTAGCCTTTTATTATGTCCCACTGCTGGGCAAAGGCCTCCCCCTTTCCACCTATCTCTGTCTGCTGAAAGCTCTTCCCATCCACGCAAAAACCTATCTAGATCGTTTCGCCACCTGTTTCTGGGTCTACCTCTGCCCCGGCGGCCCTCTGGTAACCAAAATGTTGTTAATTTTGCCCACCTTTCCGGTCGCATTATCATTTATTATATATCGTTATCTCCAGCTCTGTTCCAGGTACATTACATAAACAAAGCCACTCTTGTATAATAACAATAGGCAGTGTTAAAATTTGCTGAACAATTTCATTAATTAACAGGTAAATACTGGACCTAGGCCACAATTTCAGCACAGACAAACGTTTTAATTGAAAGCGGATGATTAACACAGCTATTCGCAATTTGGCATACCATTTGCTTTAGGCATTATGCTACCCACGTTTATTTGCAGTATATTATGCGCCTACTCTACGAGTGGAGATCTATAGTATAATGCTTATCCATGGGAAATAAGCGTAAAGTGTAGCTCTAAAATTGTTATTTTATTTAAGTTGACAAATATAAATTTTTTAATAGTATTATAAGAGGCTATACCCAAATTTTCCGGGGTCCAGTGGCGCCCCCATTTTTAAATAAATTATTTGAAAGAAAAAGGAGATATTATTTAAAAATATTAAGTGCGTTATCTTCAAAATAGTAACACGTCACGCTTGGTTATTTCATACAATTCCCATATTATTTTTTGTTTTTACGGTTACTAAAAACCTCTAACTTCATGATAAAAAGTCTGATTTGACTTGTTCTGTTGTGTTACTTTGCATCTTATGAGAATCTAGTCTAGAAAGGTAAACTGATGTGTAGGTTACGGTTGTTTTCGATAGAATATTCAATAAAACCTTCAACCACAAATAGATAGGTTTAATAAATTTATATCATGAAATCAATATGTCATATTTCCACAACACAAGTCACGTTAAATTACATGTAATTTGATTTTTTAATGAATTTGAAAATCGTTCTTTTTAACGATTGTGCTGTGTGTTTGTGACGATGTTTGTAATGCATTTTGAGTCTTGAATTACTTAACACGAAGGCAATCAAACTATTTGGACATTCTGTCATTTAAACAGCTATGTCCTGGAAGGTTTATTTAAAGTTTTGATGACTGTCTACTTACACTGGGTAAAATAGAAAAATGTCAGGGTAAAATTATAGAATGCTTTGATCAATTCCACATGTTAAAGTTTTCAGTGCAATTTACAAATTCAAACATGAAAGACAGAAATTGAATCACAAGAATATTACAAAGGCGAAAGTTTGTATGTGTGTGTGTTTATGTTTGTGACTTCTGCACGCATAAACGGCTAGACCAATTTTGATAAAATTTGGTATGCAGGATGCTGACTTCCTGGATAAACACAAAGGCTACGTTTCATAACACACACCACAGGTAAGACCGCGGGGCGCAGCTAGGTTTAACAGTTTGGGACGGGGACGCATAGTTTGCGGCACTTTAGGAGATTCCAAACTAGTGTACCTAATAATCATATTATTTCTTTAATTGAGTAACAATATAAAAAAAAACTCACCAGCGTCAAAATAGCAAAATTTTAACATTTATGCTATTAGTAGAGTAGGAAATCTATTAAGTTACGTCGTACATGATTTCTATTGTGAACGATTCTGCGATATCAAATACAAAAGCAGGGAAACCTATTCATATGTAAAACCTATTTGTATGTTCAGTATTCTCATCTTATCGTAACTGTCAGTTTGTATTTATAGAATAAGCTTTACAAGAAAATTATTTAGGTATCTTATGACTAGTGTATGGTTACTATATGGTATACTATCGTTTTAATCATCATTACTATCATCCTCAGGTCTTTTTGTTTCCAGTGCAGGAGCACGACCCTCTCTGTACTACCAGAGCCATACCTGGCCAGAGCAGCCAGAGGACTTGGCCCACACTCTCCTCGCTGGCCAAACGAGTTGGAGAGGTCTCATCGATGTTTTATAAGCTAAAGTTATAAATAGTAAAAAATCAAAGACTGTTCCGTAAGCTTTTCCCTCTATAGTCGTAATAAGCTAGATTTAGTATACACCTTTAGTATTCTAAATGTTGTGTTTAAAGTCTCGTTTGGCCTAATGACTTTGTAATTTGCAAAAGTATTGATTTATAACGTGTTTCACATCTCACTAATATTATAAGGCGAAAATTTGTGTGTGTATGTGTGTATGTTTGTTACTTCTTCACGCGCAAACGCACACGCTGGTATGCAGGAAGTTGACACCCTGGATTAACACATATGCTACTGTAACCGCGGGTAACACCACGGGGCGCAGCTATTTTAATAAAAAGACATGTCAAGATTGTTTACATTTCTTTAAATACCTAAACAAAAGGACATCTAAAACATAAGACTCCTATATTTTCAGTGACCAATATATCGTAATCATCATCATTATCATTATCATCAGGTCATTTTAGTCTCCACTGCAGGAGCTCGACCCTCTCTGTACTGCCAGAGCCACACTTAGCCAAAGCAGCCAGCCAATATAACTTTATATAACTAGCAAAATCCAAAATATCATCTTTTATAACTTGTGATTGTTCGTTACATTAGTAATTGGTTGTTCGTTACCAATATTATGTACATATTGATGTACATAATTATGTACATATTGATGTACATAATATTGGTAACGAACAATCACAAGTTACAAAACTGACATCAACATTTTTCTATATTTCAATATTTCCGTTCCTATCCACACCAGTAAAAGCTGTGTAAAATATTCAGATATACATTTTCCAATGAAAAATTTGTTGCAAATTGGACTATAGTTTTTTTGACAACACGAAACGTGTAGATATTTCACGGACATTCTAATAACATACGTTGTGGTTTTGTTATTTGAGTTCTGTTTTGAAATTAAATATTTGATTCTATTTCGGACGAGTTTGCGATTTTCATTGGTATATATTAACATAAATTCTTAGCTTACGTACCTCGCTACATCTTATCGTTTGTGTAAATACCAATTTACGTTTATTAGAAGCATTCTACATTTTTTTTTCTCCCATACCAGAGCAGCATCAGTTCGCATCATGGACGAAAGAGTGGAGAACCCTAGCACAGGGTCACGCCTAAAAGGGTTCTCCAACACAGCCTAGGCGCGGAAAAATGCCCACGGAACCAGGTGAACCAGGTGAACAGGGTTCTCCTGTGTTCTCCTATGTATAATAACAACTTAATAAAATAAAGCATTTTTTTATTTTATTTTTTTTCATTTTAAACCAATATTAAAGACAAAAGAAAACTAGTACAATTTTTCAAAATTTGTAATCGACTTTGACATCAAACTACACAACTTATTTTGATAAAAATTGTGGGACCAATTAACAAGTATATCAAATAAAATTTTTTTTTTAGAATAGGTCTAGACGTCTTTGAGTAATCTGGGAAAATACATACAATACATTCGAACTTAAAACCTTCTTCTTTTGTGAAGGCGCTTAAAAAGTATAAATTTAATGTTGTCCTAAATATTTCTTCAGAAAATACTGTTTGAAACTTCCAAGTTACTTCTACATTATTAAGTTCAAACCACTGGGTGGAAAGCTCCGAAAGCGCGCCCGATGAGCAGACAAAATCTGTTACACCCTGGAAATGTTTGACGAAGACTTCAAGCCACGTCCACTGAAATATTCAAGAGCTGGTATGAAATATGGTAAAGCTATGTGAAAAGTAAGGTAATATTGTTGTTTATCTTTTAAAAAAAGGAAATTATGACTTCTTATTATTTTTACAAGCTTTTATGTAGTTTCATCTGTCCCGTTGTTATTCTGTCTGTTTGTTATCAAAACTTGCTAGTTAAATTTCATCCACATCCCGGTTTGAATTGATTCAGCCGAAATCTTTCACGCATACAATGCAAAATTATGATAAATAAAATAAATATATAGGGACAAATTACACAGATTGAGCTAGCCCCAAAGTAAGTTCGAGACTTGTGTTATGGGAACTAACTCAACGATACTAAATAGATAAACATCCAAGACCCAGGACAATTTGAAAAAGGCTATTTTCCAACTTGCCCTGACCGGGAATCGAACCCGGGACCTCTGGGTGGCGGACTAGCATGGTGACCACTATGCCACAGAGGACGTCAAAATGATGACATGGAACAGATCTAATGATGAAGCTGAGAGATGGCTATAAGAAATCTGTAATGAAACGTCGCAACCCCATCAAGTTTGGGCTCGTTAATTTGCCTTGATAAACACTCTATATTTAAAAGTTTATTTAAAAAAAAACTCAAATAATTACTTGTTCTTATTTTTTACATGTGTTAAGATTTGTATAGTCAATTATTTTATGACAAAATTTTAATCGAGACAAAACTAAAGTGACTTTTAAACTTTTCAAATTTGTTGACACTTTCTATCCCAACACCCGAATTTATTTATCTACTTAGTCTAATGATTGACTGGCAGAGAACGCCACATGGCGTTAATCCCGGAATTTGTACATTCTTTATGTGCAATATACCTAGTTTAAAAAAATAAAGTGGTAGTAAAAGTAATACTTATGTCAAATCACGTAAATTTCATAATTTCGTACTTATAAATATTCTGAATATACAATAACGAAAAGTCGTAATGACATGTTTGATTACAGTTCAATCGTCCAATCGAACAAATTGGGTCACACCGAATCTATTTCCAAATATATCGATCTAGCGACCTATTGCACTAAATAGGTTGTGTCTTCTTATAAATGGAGGTTTTAAGATAATAAATGTACCTACCCTCTAACTTATTGGTAATAATGATGGTGTAGGTAACTTCACCTCTTTGATGCAGTTTAGTTTTTAAAAAGAAGAAATTTGGGGTCAAGTTGCTATTTAGTGGCGATATTAATAAAACTAATGATAAAAATATTTAGCTCAAAGAATTTGAACCCTAGATTTGGCTTACGTTTTTTTTTTGTTGTATTGCTTTTTATAGACTTTAGTACCACTATACGGTTTTAAAAAAATCTCAAGAGAATTAATGTAAAATAGAAGCATCATTAATTACATAAATAATTTCTGAAGATAAGATTTACAAATGAGTTCAACTTTACCTAAATTTATAAAGTAGAACTAAGTAAACCATACTTAGACCCACATACCCACATAACATTTTTGCTAAGCCAGCAAAGTTCATAACTTTGCCAAGTGAACTGCGAGAAAGTTCTCAAATTGTTTGAACACAGCCTTCGCTTGCAATTACTTTACAAAAGGTATAGAATTAAGTTCTAGATAAAAGACTGCTGTTGGTTTAAACGAAAGAGAAAGGGAAACTTTTTGAAAGCACAGCTGGTGCCTTAATTTGTCATTTGTGGCAATTAAAACTTTTTTGGTAAGAGGTTTTTAATTATCATATTTACGGAGATGCCTCATGACTTGTGAAAGTTGTTTCCAGTCTGATTAGGATATTGCGGACTTAAATCATGTGATTATACGAAAAGAAAGATGATTTAGTGTTTCTCGCCTTTTATTTTTCGACTTCCATCGCGCTTTTTGGATCTCGCAACCCTGGGCTCCACCTGCTTGGGGCTGTAAGAAAAATGTTGTGTTCCCCAATTAGGGATAAAGACTTGATAGTGTATACGCGTTATATTTAACCGTTTGAATGAAAAATTACAATGCTTGTATTGTGATCTTCATGGGATTTTTGAAAAAGTGCGTGAAAATTTGAAGCACCAACGTGATTTTCTTTCACATCTTTCTCGGTTTTCGTCAGTTATTCATTCGAACTCAGTTTGGTATCTCATCACAAACTGTTGCTCGACATAGGTTGCCGACAGTGTCCGACTAGGGACTGGCACGCTGTCATTTTGTTTGTCTAATCCTCTAACCGATCTTTAATCATCATCACCAGGTCTTTTTGTCTCCACTGCAGGAGCACGAACCTCCCTGTTCTACCAGAGTCATACTTGCCCAAAGCAGATAAAGGAATTTCCCTGCACTTTCCACGTTGGTCTCATTGATGTTAAAAATAAACAATTAAGACAATTTAAACTAGTCCCAATAGCGAATATACGTATTTCCCCCAATTAGTACCGGTCAGCGGCGGGCGAGCTGACTGGGTATTTTTATCCGAGCGGCGGCGGTGCGCCAATTCCGAGGGGTCGATTTTGATAAATAACCAAGTAGGTCGTTTTGGTAAATAGCTCTTTTAATATATGCTTATTGTTATCGAGATACGTATTTATTACTTATTGACCGAGCAAGCGAAGCGTCTCAGTTTCGAGGTTGGCCAAAAATGCTGCTGGCTGTGTCTGTCCAGCTGCGTTCTTGTAAAATTTTCTGAGAAGGTTCGAAAGATAGATTTTATGTCGAATCAGTATTTTGAAATTTTTCAAAATGAAAAATATTATTAGCCATATATATATATATATATATATGGCTCCAATTTATTGTAAAAACGTCAATACAATATACATTTGGATCAGCTTTCCAGAAGACATAGTTTTGACATTATGCATTAGATCTACTAGCAAATAATTACTTATCAGAAGTTCCAAACTTTCCATTTCTGAAAACGCGTAGATTGTTAATTCCCATTCAGTCTTAGTTTGTGTTTTTTGAGACTCAAAGTCTGCTTTATAATTATCCAAAGATTTTATAAAAGAAGCATGTATAAACACACTCCGTTGTTCGCGAAATTTACAAATTTCACGTGCTACCTTATTTAAATGAGGAAATTGAACACTACCCATACGGTTGATGCACGCTGCAGGTGCATTGTCAACCCGAAGTGATATTAGAGTATTGTAAACATTAATAGCAAAAAAACTTTAAGGCAAATAGGGCTGCTAACATTTAAAAACATTAATGTGAAATATATTTCCATTTCAGTCCAAAAACATTTGCATTTCTATATGAACAAGAAGCACCCCAACCTGTCAAAGATACATCTGAAATGATTTCAAGATATACTACGGGGTGCGAATCTGGTATACTGCTTTATCAAAACTTGAATACCACCAATAACAATCATAAATTAACAAAATATGATCAATCTTCTTAATTTTCATAATTCCTTTTAGTTTCTCCTCAGGAAGTTTTACACAAAACTGCTCTGTATTTAAAATAAACTAAATAAATAAAAACTTTCAAGAAGTCCTCGGCAGTACACAGCTCTTTTCTTTGTTAATTATGAAACCTAACTTTTGCAAAAGATATATTGTGTTATCATTTTGTTTACATTTCTCATAAGAACTATCAATCAATAAATAGTTGACAACCGCCCACGCATTCTGAAATGCTCCATGACGGGTTTCATAATTTTTGTAAACACCAGTGGCGCTGTGTTCACACCAAACGGTAAACAATTGAATTGGTAACATGTTCATTGAAATTTAAACCTTGAGAAGGTACTTTTTATGCATTTTATGCATTGCTATTAAAAAATAGACATCTCTTAAATCGATGGAAGCTTATTTATTTCCGACTGAAAGTCTAAGGAACAGGTAGTGATGAAAAGGTATTTTATACCCTTTTACCCAAGATAAAATCGCTGAATCATCAGAAGTTTATACCAAACACGTAAGAAATTTATATATTTAAGACCTCTGGTCCCTGAAGTGGACACTAGTCAGATGAGCACGAGATCTGGAAGCTCTTTCTTGACGATAATATAAAACATAAAATCATATATCAGCAAAAATTTCAAAAATATCATAATACTTTTTTGTTACCCGTATTAAGACGCATCTTTTTTGTCTGAACAACTTTGGTTTGGGTGTCTACGGTCTACGGCTCAGAACCACTAGATATATAAGTATTATGAGTAATTTGCGGATAAAATTGTCGTACCTATCTAGGTACCTATCTCATACTTACTTACCACCAAAAGGCCTGACACCAATGACGGGACACATTGTAAGAACATATTTATTTTTAAAGAAAAATCTAGTTTTAGTTGCAAGGGTAAACAAAGAGCAATCATAGGTTAGTTTCATGATCAAACGCTAGATTCGACCCCATGACCCCCGGAGCACAAGGCTTGCCTTGAACACTGGACCACGAAGGCTGTCTAACGTGACGTTGGAATAAAGTCTGCTAGACTAAAGTGGGACTGGATGGGCCCACACAACAACAACATGGATCCCAACCGACGGAGTGAAGTCCAGAGAAAGATTTATGATGAGATGGAGGGACAATTTGTCCGCTTTTGACAAAGAATTGAGTGAAACAGCTGAAGATTGAAGTAATTGGAAACAAAAAGGTGAGGTTTTTGCCCAACAATGGGACCTAAATGGCTAAAAAAAGCTAAAGATACGAGTAGGTACAATTTTCACTCGTATGTTTGTGAAGATTATACTGTCAGAGGCATCAAATCTCAGAGCGAGCGAGCATGTAGAATAGAATTCCCGCTTTATTCCCAGTAGTTCGCGGCTGTTTGCGGTTTCCCGACATCCGACGACAAATAGTGCCCCAACACGAGTTTATCCGATAACATTCTAATTACTTGCGGTTGGGAATACTTTGTCGGTGTCATTAAATATTGCAATTTTCTTCAACATACCTACTTCATTTGACTTCGTCCTATTAATATTATAAAATCCTCCTCCTCCGTGGCGTAATGGTCAACACGCTAGACCGCCAATCCTGAGGTCTTGGGTTCGATCCCCAGCCAGGGCAAGTTGGAAAATGGCCTTTTTAAATTGTCCTGGGTCTTGGATGTTTATCTATATATGTATTTGTTATAAAATATAGTATCGTTGAGTTAGTATCCCATAACACAAGTCTCGAACGTACTTTGGGGCTAGCTCAATCAGTGTAATTTCTCCCTATATATTTATTTATTTATTAAAATAAATTCGTTACGCCTGTAGCAGCTACTAATTACCAACAAAATTCTTTCTTACTTAGAGCTTGCAACAACTATAATAGGTTCTCATCTAATACAGATACGGATATCCTAGGTTTAAAGACAATGGTATTGAAAAAAGCCTACATTAAAAAATCATTTCCTGACCAGTCTTAGTGCATCTCGCTTTATCTATTATCCATAATATACAACAATATTAATTCAGTACCTTATTCTTTCTCTCTGCTTCACCTCTCATCTATCTAACTGCAGCATTTACGGTGTTATGTTGCATAAGTTGTATTTACGCATTAAATGTAACTTATTATGTACTGTGTTATGGTACTTAATGAGTAGTATTTATACATTAATAAATTTTTAGACTATCGCTAATATATCGGTCCCTTTATTGCTTATGTAACTGCTATAAGTGGAGATTTGTAAATGACTTCATGTTTTTAAAATGTTATGTTATACTGTTGTTGTAGTCGATAATCTTCCTTACCAATAAAATAAATAAAAAATAAGTAAACACAAAGAACTCACTGAATGAAAGTAATTTTCCAACTTGTAAATTTTATATCTAGGATTCGAAACTTGCGATGCATATGCTAATTTCCTGCTAGTCTCTATATATGCTACCATATTGGTTACTAATGTTTCGTTTGAATTTTGTGTACCTCGTACGGTATAAAGCCGTTATGAGAATGTTTTTATGTACAAAACAGGCCATCTCTGCATTTTCTGGATGGGCACAAAAACGGTTGCTCCATTGAAAAACTGTCTATTTTGCCGAGCCTAGCTCTGCTTTACAACGAAAAACATTTTTGTTTGCTTGGCAATGCTTTTATAAAACGTTTGCAGTTTTTTTTGCATTGAATGTTCATTGACTTTATTAAATATACATGTTTATACATTATTTTACTACTCTTGCTGCATTATTCATAAAAAGACTTTTAATAAATTTGATAGAAAAATCAACGCTTCTAAAATCGAGACGATTGTACTAAGTATATAAATAGATTTTACATGAAAATAGCGGTAGCAAATTTTTCTTTGGGATCAACGCTATAATGCGAATAAATATATTCACGTGGCTCTTTACTAAATTTCCGCTGTCCGTCCGTCCGTTAGACTTATCTATCTGTCACCAGGCTCTATCTCATAAACTGTGATAGCCAGACAGTTGAAATTTTCACAGATGATGTATTTTATGTTGCTGCTGTAGTAACAAATACTAAAAATAGAATAAAAAATGAAAAAATAGAAATAGAAATAAAATTCATACTAAGGTGAGGCTCCCATACAATAAACGTCATTTTTATATACAATGATACGGGACCCTTCGTGTGCGAGTCCGACTCGCACATTTTGGGAATTTGAAGTGAGTCTAACAATGAAATATGCCTTTAAAAATTAACGAAGATTTCGAAGAGTTAAGAAGATTTATATTAGTAGTCAAATTAATTTTTAAAAGGTAATTACGGCTCAAATTTACGGGCATCTGGCTTACCGGTATAAAATATAGAAAGCACAGAAATGATATCTTGTGAGATATAAAATAGATGAAACACACAAACGTTGTGTGCTTTAATGGACTTATTCAGAAAATAAAGAAATCCACAATTTACTTTTGTAATGTCTAACAAAATATACTAAAACTATTTTAAGGGTGAATTCAGTCCTTGATACTAAACAACTTTCGACATATGTTCCTTGGAGAAAGTATCATGAACTGAATTCACCCTTAAGATAGTTTCAGTATATTTTGTTAGACCTTATATATACATTAGGACACACAGACACATTAAATGTATAATAAAAACAGTTACGCGTACAATGTCAGAAGGTAGGTAAGCAAAGTATCACATGCGAACACAATTCTTCATTAAAAATTAAAAAAGTACGAGATGAAACTTTTGCTTTTAGCTGACTAGTTTAATTTACACACAGACATTAATTGGCTTTTGTTCGGGTATTTTTTGGGAAACACAATTGTTAATTAGAATGCGAGTCGTACTCGCGTACGAAGGGTCCTGTACCATTAATACCATTATCTATAAAAAAATCACGTGTGTTATATGGGAAGGAGCCAGACTTAAATATTCATTTTATTCTAATTATAATAATTAATGTTATAGCGACAACAAACATACATCATCTGTAAAAATTTCAACTATCTAGCTATCAAAGTTCATGAGAAACAGCCTGGTGACATACAGATAGTGATGGACGGATGAACGGCAGAGTTTTAGTTATAGAGTCCCGTTTTTACCCTTTGGGTACGGAACCCTAAAAATTGGAAAGATTTCCCACTGTGTTCTTTCATCTAGCAAAACTTTGACGAGATTACATATAAAAAGGAAACATAGCAACACAGCCATAACTTTTCTTATATTTTTATATAAAAGAAATTAAATCGGTTAAGATTTAGGGGTGAAATTTCAGGGGGACTAAAACTGAGAAGTTTTACTACGACTGACAAGTTTTACTATTGCACATACTGATGGGGGATCGGGCACAGCGCGACAGCAAAATATTTTAATTTATGCATACTAATGTTTTAACTATCTTTTTTTAATTTTGCCTGGCGCTGAAACATTTAGACATTGACATTCTTAGAATTCATCTCTGCGTATAGTGTTAAGAAAGGAAATTTAATTAATTAAACTCTTCTTTTCTTTCCTTATTTTGTTTCAGCAACGTGTGCCAGTAATAGCAATCCCTGTAATGAGCCCCTCTTAGGTGAAAGAGCGATTAAAATGAGTGATGTTAAGCGTTTTCATACGTTTTCGAGTTTCACACGGTCTCTATGTATTTAGAGATTTATATATGTCAAACAGAGTTATTAGTCAGAACATTTAACGTACCTAGTAAGGTATTACTTTTAAATACTGTGTCATATTCTTCCTTGCCGTTTTCCGTTTGCCGATACTATAGGGCCCAACGCAGACGACAGACTAAACCGTGCCGCACTTTTTAGTCTGTGAAAATAGAACCCATGGAATCACATGCAGTAACGCACACGACGCGTAAAAAGTCCGGCGCGCGTCGTTTGCGTTACTGCGTATGATTCCATAGGTTCTATTTTTACAGACAATCAAAGAATAAAAAGTGCGTCACGGATAGTCTGCCGTCTGCGTTGGGCCTAGTGGTGTAATATATAGTCTGTAGTTAAATTTATTACGAGTATATCCCTTCCACGTTGTTGTCATACCTGCGGTTAATCACACAACTTAGTCTAGACAATCTAGTATACCTTTAAATGTTTAAAGGCAGTGTGATGAATTTACCCCACATAAGCTTAGTAATTCAGCACTAAGCCAAATTAAGTTTCAAATTTCTGCCTTTTTTGGCAGAATCCTTAAGGATTATATACCCTAGACTTTTCCATACAAACGTAGTCTACGTTTTATTTTAAAACCACATGTCAGATTTCGGTTAAAAAATTTAATTTGAAAGAAATTGCAATTATCTTAGATTATAATTGGCTCTCTACGGTAAAATTATGAACTGGAAAGAAAATATAGAGATAAAGAAGTTTCCCATAATGATGGTCAAAAATGATATAACACTGTGAGATAGTGATGTAAGTTAATATTTTGACTGTGAAAATCAGTTATAAGCCATGTAGGTATATGTATGTAGATATGTGCAATATCTATGAAATTACAAAATTTTGCCGAAATTAAGCATTTGTTTCGAAAAAAAACGTAGACTACGTTTGTTTGGAAAAGTGTAATTTGTGATAGGGTAAGGGGACTCTTAAGTCCAGCATGGGCTGTCAGAGGCTGTTAAAGAAAAATAAGAAAGTTTTAAAATTCAACTTATGCATACGAGTAAACATCACCACCAAAAATATAATAAATAAAGCATATTAACTGTTGAATACCTATGTAAAGTTTCAAAAACATCAAAAAAAATGAATGCGCCTGACATAAAAACTTTAATAATGATTGACAAAACTAAATTGTATTTAAACAAAAATTGTAATATAATGTAATAAATTAAATATGTAGCATTTATTTAATCAAAGAGTTCATACATAACAACTTATAATCTGTTGAGCAACCTAACAACATACAAAACCTTTTTTGTAAAACACTATTTGTATAATATAAAGCCGAAAAAGTTTATAATTTATTATTGTTATTTTCATCTGTGCTTTTCTTGAAACAAATGTAAAAGTTTGAGAGTACAAATAAGTACACTTTAAGTAATAATTAATCAGATATAAAAAGCTTATCAACTAACAATATATAATAATAAAACTGGAGCCACCTGTCGAAACCTATTCAAGGGTACAGCTTTCATAGGTACTTATATCCAGGAATGGATTTTGGCGGGAGCGCCTCATAATATCAACTTCTCCAAAGGGCCTCTACGTATTGGATTTGTATCCCCACGCAAGCCTCTCAAAGGAACGGGGTGAAAAGACCCGTGAATCTAAAGAATAAACAGGGTCCAAATTAGTAAAGATAAAGTAAATCTTTCCGATGGTGGATATCTCAAGCTCTGTAACAATGTAAATCTCAAACCAAGTAACTGGCTAAAGGTTATGGGCCTAAATTAAATGGGCCTAAAAACACAAAATCCTTTCGACATTTGCCTTAAAACTACAGTAGCCGACCGATCCTTTATTATTACAGAAGCTAGATGTCAGACGGAACTCTCACAGAACTAACTAACTCAATACTCATTTCCTCATTCAAACACAATTCTGCTTTTATGTTAAGTAGTATTCAGCTTCTAGAAATATAAGTGCTTTTGCTTGGTAAATAGAAATCAAAAGGCTCATAGTTTCAGTCATAGAGAAAGTTATTCAGTATCATAAAGGCAAACTTTTTTAAGGGATATTTATTTTTGCTAATCAGTCTAATAGTCCATTTAAATAGTTGTAGAAGGTATTCCTACATTATAAGAACAACTATCTACTTTACTTACCTGATGAAATTTAGTTACGGTATTATGCATGTACTTACGATAGTAAAATTTATTAAAAAAAATATTGCTTTATTATACACGGTGATTTTTCATTGGTTTTGGAGACAAAGGCCACTTCATAGGCATCGTTAGTAAGACCTAATTAGCTAGTCAAAATAAAAATTCAGAAACAGAAAATGTTGACTAAAACTCGAAAGTAAAATTGTGAGATCAATTAGTAGTACCGCCGCCATACACCGCCCGCCGGCCGGCCGGGGTCATCGACATCACGCAACTGTTTTGGCCGGCGTAACTACGTGGTCTTGATCGAAAATCTTTTACGCAACTTTTTTATCTTATGCCATACAGAAATTTGGATTACGTATACGGAAAGAGGAATTTATTTACTATACGACATTTTTTATTTCAAAAACCAATGAAAAGTCAGCGTGTATGTACGACAACTACGAGCATTAGAACATAACCATCAACGTATTCACCGCTAAACGGTGCTTTTCTTGCCTGTTGTATACAAGTACCATTATTGAATCATAAATGATTTATACGGCTGACATTTCCATTAGACCGTGCGCTATCTATTGCTTCAATGAATTGGTTCACAATAGGCAAGAAATTTGCACACCTGCTTAATGGGTTTTTCATTTTGTCTTTTACAGGCTAACTTTAAGCTCATGTTTATATTTCCATAAAATGAATACATAGAAAGAAAAAGTTGTTCCGTTTGAATTGATCAGTTCAGTTGCTTCGTTAGAACAATCATTCCCTAAATAAAATGTATGATCAACGAGTTGGTTAGATTGGTAAAACCCTTCATCGAGTTCCATTCTGCACAACCAGTTGATCAGTTTAGTTGGTTTGAGTGGAAGTCCTGAAATTAAGAGTCCCCTTACCCTAGACCAAACTACACATTTCCATACAACCGTAGTCTACGTTTTATTACGAAATGACATGCCCGATTTGGACAAAATTTTGTAATTTCAAGTTATTGCAATTATTGGTTTCCTACAGTAAAAATATGAACTTGAAATAGAATATAGTGTGTTATATCAGTTTTGACCGGTTTTCTTTCCAGTACATAATTTTAGTGTGGGAAACTAATTATCACTCTAGATAATTGCAATTTCTATAAAATTACAAAATTTTAGCGAAATCTGATATGTGGTTTCAAAATAACACGTGCATTACGTTTGTATAGAAAAGTCTAGGGATTCTTAAGCGTTTTCCGGCAACTTAAAATGTCCTCGCTATTCCGTCGCGGTATAATCAGGCGATCGCTAATGATTTATCCCCGCCCACAGATTGGCTTGTCGTGCAAATGACAGATTGCTGCGCACTACGTCATTCTCTTTAATTACGTCACAGTTTGCGTGATAAAATAAGTAGGTAGCTAGTAAATTTCAATTAGACTTAGCACGAACTGCTATAACTTACTTTTCGTTTTTAGCATTTTTAATTTAAGTTTTTGAACAAGTAATTACTACTGCCTTAGTTTTAAAGCACAGCAACACGAGTTACTAGATGCATGAAACGCAAGATCATTTGAGGTGTGAATTGCTTTCTTTACTCTGTTGGCTAAGCGACTCGGAGTACCTAGATCTTGGCCTCCGAGACGAAAAGACGTGGACTGAGTTAAAAATATATTATTTTATTAAGGCCTTCAACTAGATTATCCAAAAATAAAGGACCTTTATTTTTTCGTTTAGTGAAATACAAAATTCACGAAGATGCTAAATTGGGTATTTTCCTAAGTCAAAAATAAATTATTTTGTACTGATAACAAAATAAAACGTCGCAAAATAATGTCACTTATCTTTGAACACATCCATTTTAACGTGATATTAAATTTATTTTTGCAGAAAAACTGATAATGAGAGCGCTATTTGACTCCAAAAAACTATGACGTCATCTGCCTGTATTTCATACAAAATTCCATAGAAACTGTTTGTTTTGACTCGTTGGAAAATAGCGTATTCATATTTCGGAGTGGGGGTGATTTACGTCACCGATTAAAAATTGTACCCAATCACGACGTAACGTGAAATTGAAATGCGCTGTATCTTTGTCATTATTTGCTAATGAGAGAAAAGTAAAAATACGAATACCATTCTTTTTTAATAAAATATTTTTACCACACTTTTTAAAAAAAAAATTTTTTAGTCCCTATTATCTATTCTGAGTGATATCTTGATAGCTAACTCCCATTCCAGATCATCCTGCACATATCGCTGTAAAAGTGCGTAAAATTAATAGAAGTGCTTTCATGTGATTTCTTTACTTAAGACTCTTCGCACCTTCGATCTATTGCATTACCGGTTATCGGATTACCGTACATGAGCCACAGTCACTGCTCTTCGAATATCTAGTAATATTTTTTTTGTAATAAACTGAAATAAATCAATACCTACCTCTTTATTTCGCACTTTAGCTGCGCTTTCACTGAATCGGTGACTCATGAAATGCAATGTTTGTTTCCCAAACCACTCGCCGACTCAATCATAGCAAATCGAACCGAAGTGTACACTGTATAGATAGAACACAATAAGGTGGAAACTAAATTAAAAAACTGGAAATATCTTCCATATTTTTAACTGACTATAGGAAAGTAGGAGGTTTTCGATTTGAATGTTTATATGTTATGTGTATTCCTTGATTACTCGAAGACGTATAAAACAATTTGAATGAATTCAAAATGAATACTTGTTAGGTGGTACCTGGACATTTTATCAAAATTGGTTGTGTAGTTGGCGGTTCAAATCAGTTTTTAGTTTTTAATGTGTTACTTAACAGTTTTTTCTTCCTGCTTTTTTGAAGTCGGATAAAAGGAATGCACATACTGCGCTTCTGATGTCAGTGCCATAATTATTGCACGAGAGAGATGTCCCTATCACGCTCCCACTTTTCTTCGTTTGAAATTCTGATTACCTGAATTTATGTTTTAGAAATGATTTCTTTTTAGTGTTATTTGTTGTTTGTATAAAATATTTCCCAAAAACAAATACAGTCAAAATTTGCAATAGGTGACTGTGACAAAAGTTTCTCATTAAAATAACACTTTACTAACTCACATAAGGTTCGAAAGACTGAATTGAATCAGACCTCTCCAACCTGTCTGGCTAGCGTGGAGAGTGTAGGCCAAATCTGGTTACTCTGGACAAGTATGGGTCTGGTAGTACAGAGAGGGTCATGCTACACAAGTTGCCACTCTGTAGACTTTTTACGTTTGCAAGCATTCGATACTAACTCCAATGTACAAGTCACCATTGTTGTGCAAATGCAAATATCATCAAGGTACCAATCGGCACTCGATCGAATGGTTTGTTGCCAATTTCAGTTCTGTTTGCAGTGTTGTCAACTTTCTTATGAATCTGTAATAAATCGCTTGGGTAAGCTAGAGTTTATATCGCTGATCGTACGTTTTTTAAATTCTTTGTTTATTATAAAATTTTGGATTGATCAGTATTCATGAAATAACTGATATAACTGATTTCATTTCTGAAACCCAAAAAACATATTCTTAAATTTTATTCAAATAAAATATTTATGAAACAAAGTAAATAAAGCATAGTCAACACAAAACAGGAAAGCTCTTGTTTACAAAGCGAAAATACTAATATTTCTAGCAAACTGCTGGTATAATGAACTCTACTTAACATGAAAGCAGAGTGTATTTGAATGAGGAAATTAGTTTAGTTAGCTCTTTGAAAGTTCCGTCTGACATTCTGGCTTCTGAAATAGTAATGGGTCGGTCGGATACTGTAGTTTTAAGGTAAATGGCGAAAGGACTTTGTTTAGTTAAGCTCATTTTTTTTAATGACCATTTTATTTAATATTCTTTAGTAAAAGTAGTACAGAGATGTAATGTTGTCAGAAAGTTGAAAATGAGTTTTTTAGGCGTTTTTATGTTAGTTGTCCCACTTTATTCTTATTTTTAGTTTTATTAGTTGTATTATAATAGCTTTTAAATCATGATTTATTATATTATAATCATTGTAATCTATTTATATTAATGAATATTATATATTAAAATGAATATTTCTAAGCGCAAAACTCGAGAACGGCTGAACCGATTTGATTTGCAGATTTTTTTAAAGTATATTCTTAAGTTCCTCGGAAGATTTTGATAGAGAGAGAAAAAAAGTTAGGGTAGAAGGAGATAGGTAGAAGGAAAACGGAAACGGGAAAAAGACCGGGAGCGGGAGCGGGAGCGGGAGCGGGAATGGGAACGGACAAAACAAAGTTCGCCGGGTCAGCTAGTTCAGAACTATATATAAAAATATAACCCTAACGTGTTTTTTATTGAAGCAATGCAAAGGCGAAAAATTAGGCGTTTTATATAATTTACTAAAAATAAGTAAACAAAAATATAATATCATTAAAGGTATAAAAACCAACAATAATTGTTCTATTGTGTATAATGCACAATAAAATCCATTGATGTATCGCTTGTACTGTATTTCACGTGTATCTATCAACATTAGACCAAGTTCTTCCGTAAACTACAATAGAGTGCATTATTAATCATAATCAGAACTAGTAATCACTTTCACTCGAATCACAAAATTAAGATAGGATACAGAAAGATAATGTTATTAAATAAATAATAATATCATAATAATCACTATTTCAGATTCCACGTCTCTTACCCGGGTAGCGGACCTAGCAGCTGATATCCATTGGTTTTTAACCAATTCTATAAGGAAGGAGTTTATTAATTCGATCTTTTTTTTTATGTAGGTTCATTATTTATTTAAAGTCGTTGTTTTTGTTTCAAAGGGTATTCTTGTCAAGTGGTCCAATAAAATTTTTATCAAGATCGGATGCGTAGTTTGGGGATGAAGTCTTGTTTTTAGTGATGATGAATTATTGATTTTATTAAGTGTTGTGTAGCTACCACCTGTGTGGCTTTGACACATAATACTTATTCTCCTTTAATCAAATAATCGTTTAAATAATCATGAAATTATATGCGAATGATTTAGTCTTAAAAAATGTGTAGAAAACTTAATGCACTCAGACAGTAAAAGGCACATCTAGCCGCTGTCTACATACATAGTTTTGGAATCTTTATATACATTTCTATACTTTGTCATTTTCTCCCAATTTACAGAAGATAACTAATTATATGTGCACATATGTATCTTGAAAAATTTTAGACGTGTTCCCAAATTCGTAGGAACCTACTTATTTCTAGGGTGTGTATTTTGTGAAGTGTTGCATCTGTCACTACTTTTAATTTGGTATCGACTGACTCACATTTAATCGTACTGACATTTCCTATGTGTTATTTTAGGCCCAAATACCTACTGTATTTATTTTTGACGTATATGATTGATTTCTTTTTACAAGTGTGAAATGATGAAATAATGGGTTTGGAATAGTGAAAAAAGGCTATTTTTACTATAACTAGTTCTTATTGTATAACTTAGGATTAATTGCATAATATAACGCCTATATATTGTTCTTAAAAATCAGCAAAAAAATAATAATCCATGATTGATATTTTAATACCATGTAGATATATTTTATCGTCAATTGAATAATTATGTTTACTTTTTTTCTTTCAACTGAATACAGACCAGAGATTATAGTACAAATGGACCGGAAATACTACTTATATATAGTATAAGTTCTTCACAATTTAAAAGCAAATTCGGACCTAAGGGTCAGTTCAGACTGAGACGCGACACAACGCGACGTAGTGCGCGCTTTGAAGAAAAATAGAACGTCAGTCTGAACTGACCCATCAAATTTAGATATGCAGATATATTCAAATGAATACCGTATAAATGTTCTTCCTAAAACTCTGAAAACACACTTTGTGAAACCTGTCACTAGATTGAAACAGGTATTTGCCGTTGTGACATTTAAAAGCCCTTTAAAAGCCCCTAGAGTCGGCTATCATACGCAATAAATGACAGCTCAGTGAAGTCCCCACATTGTGGTCTCGCTGTCCCGGACTTTGTTTAAGGCTTAACTCACACCGGAACGACAGCGGCGGGCAGCGCACTTTAACTGTCAAACCATATTCACCTTTATTTCTCTTTGCGCAATGCATATTATAGCTTGATCAAAACGAATCGCGGCTGATCGCCACTGCCAGAGGATGAGCTTTTACATTTCAAAGGTAGAAATAAAGGTGACTGTGCTTTGACAGGTTATTCCCAAAATATCT
Organism: Acrobasis consociella; assembly: GCA_963555685.1. NCBI lineage: Eukaryota > Metazoa > Arthropoda > Insecta > Lepidoptera > Pyralidae > Acrobasis > Acrobasis consociella. The sequence continues at coordinate 7,801,156 of OY743118.1, forward strand.
CCATTCTTCTATTCACTCCATTCTTTTATTCTAAAAGATAATAATCTCAAATATTATTTACTAAGTTAATCCAAGGAATTATTTTTATTAAAAATACTTATTATTTTGTTCCCAATATGCTACATCGGTATTTAGGATTATCCTCTAAGTCTCCATTGATTTATAAGATTTTAATTTTCAAACTGCTCCATCTAAATAATTATTTCTTTCGTTGGGTACAATCAGTCACAAAATTTACTCTGAAACGTGTATCGTGCTGATTATAGTTTCCTTTATAATTTATTTAATAATATATTATTACTTTTTCACGTTTCTTAGCCATCTGGATCGAGGTCTGTTAACTTAATTTCTTCGTTGATTTTTGAATATTTTAACTGTTGATTTTAAACTATAATAAATAAAGATTGATTTATTAGTTTAATTGACTTTATTTAATTTTTCTGCTTAAAAAATAATTTGCTTACCTATTGTATTATTATGGAATAGTAGATATGTAACTTAAGTTAAAAAAAATTTAGTAGTTTGACAACTATTTTTGGAGTACTTTCAGAATTACCCTTTGACAGTAAAGTAAGTTGCCCTCCGCTACCGTTTCGGTGTGAGTTTAGCCTAACTGTTGTACAATAATGGATGCCGTGTGGTTTCCGGCACAGTAGAATAGGACCACTCCAAGTCTTCTCGTGGATGTCGTAGAAGGCGAATCAGTAAATACAAGTTAAACAAAGCTTAAAAACATCAATAAGACCTCTCCAACCTGTCTGGCCAGAGTGTAGAGTGTAGGCCAAATCCTCTGTCTGCTCTAATAGGACCTAATGATGATGATGATGCACAATAATACCAGTACTGTAATAAGTCTGTGTATAATTTTCTTTAATTTCTCTCCGTTGTTTTACTTCGCTCGACGTACGCTGAAAATTTATACGCCACCGTCAAGAGCATAGCTCTCAAATATAGATAAATAGAATAAGTCTGAGGTTTCACCTTTCATTCGATATTCGTACAATGGCCTATGATGTGATTCTATAATTCTATAATACATACAATTACATAGATACTAGCGTTGCGTAACTATCGATAGTTTGATTATCGATAGACTATCGATATTTTATTCTATTGCTTGCAACACTACTTAATACTAATTACCTCTTTATCCCAACGAGATAGACAGTACCCTGGGCCATCTTCTAAGCATTAGTCACATTGCAATAATTTTCAAATAAAATAAACTTATAATAAATACCAAGTTGAAAGGTGAATAAAAATACCTACATGACCTGTTTACTGCATACTTCAAAACTGGCAACGGTATTGGAATTTCGTTAGGATTTATTTATTGTTTACCCTTATCCATCAATGTCTATCGAGTATGTAATTTAGTTGTATCAAAACACGTACTTCTTAAGTTATACGAGCATCTTTTTATATTTACAACTAGCTGATGTCCGTGGCGTTGCCCGCGTGGCCCTAATTTTTGACAATCCCACGAGAACCTCGGGACGGGATAGCGGGATAAAGAAAGTATCAAATGTCATGGATACGTAAAAAAACATCGCTGTAGTATATACAACGAAATTTAAAGGAAAACTTTCAAAGCTAAGTAGGGTTTATAAATTAAAAAATTATAGGCGATCAACTTCTAAAATGTACTTGGAAAAGGAAAATTTTATACAAATTCAATAGAAAATTAATTTTTAGACGTTTTAATGGCATGAACTCAAAGTTGGCATTCGCTATAACAGAACACTGCGAGGCCCGACACGTACTTAGCCAATTATTTTAATTTTAGGCTAAGTAGTTTCGGAGATCAGCGGGGATGGTCAATTTTCGTCTTCTTTCATGATTAACTAAATCTATGTACTTTACAATAATAAAAATATATACTTAAAATCTCTATAAGGAGCCCCTTTATTTGATATGTGACAAAGAAAGGTTTGCAAAACTTTTTTTTCAATTTCTAAAAATATTATTTACTTTGCACATCTGTGTTTGGGTCATAAGGGTTTCGTTTTTCAATTTATTTTACGTATCCCTAAAAAGAACTAAAATATCAGGTAGGTAAAAATACCTATGGTTCGTTACATGGCCTTCACTCGTATGATGGCTTCAATTTTAAATGAAAGTCACAAATATCGTTAGTTCAACCTATTTTTGCCGTTCATTACGTATGATAGGTACTGTGGCCTTTTGAGCGCTTAACTGCGACAAACGTATCGTTTTACATGTCTGAGACATACGGTGAAGTAATAAGGTTTGAAGAAATTATAAAAAAAGTACGGTGTTCGTCGTATGGTCGGTTTTTTCTACACGATCGAATCAGAAATGAGGAGATTCGTAGAAGAACGAAGGTCACTGACATAGCCAAGTGGATTAGTTCATTGAAGTTGTCAGTGGGCGGGGCACATAGCGCGAAAAACCGATGGCCGATGAGGCAGAAAGGTTCTGGAATGGCGGCAACGTATCGGCAAGCGCGGCGTAGGACCTGCTAGATGGGCAGAAGACCTGTGCAAGATTGCAGGAAGGCGCTGGATGCAGGCCGCTTCCGATCGGTAGTTTTGGAATCCTTGGATCCGTCTATGTCCAACAGTGGACTTCCTGTGACTGATATGATGATGATGAAAAAAAGTGCGAATGAAGCCTTCAACACAACTGATACTTTAACTTTTCGGAGTCCAGTGCTAATCCTGAAAGGAAATGGCAGTTTAATTTCAAAATTAGGCTTGTCCAAGCCCTAAATAACCCTTCAAACATTTTATGAAGTCCTTTCTACAGTTTAAAGTGAGAATGTGAAGCTTTTCTTAGCACATTAGCGAAAAACAACCACTTTTGGCAAATGTGCGAAAAAAAGTTTAATGTTCACAACACAAATTACTGTGATTAATTTAAGGCGATTAGATTGAAAACTAAACGACTGAAATAGAAGAAAATGCTCAAAAAAGAGATAAGACTAATTTAACAAATTAAATTCGACTGATTTAATTTGGTAAATTTGTGGCATTTGTACCGTAATCGTTTTGGATTTGTAATCGTTAATGATTTCAAGATTCATTTTGTTTTCACAAAAAATAGATTAACAATTTTATCTTCAAAGATGATTGATAAGAGTTTCATTGACTATAGTGTTTTTTTTTTAAGAAATTGTCGTATAGTTAAGAATAATTAGATATACCCCTTCCGTCTTTTTTTATGAATTCATTTAAATTTTATTGTTTGCTTATTTACATCTACACAAAAATAATAAATTTATTAGCAACTGTACGTAATACGTATGGCTAGTAATATTAAAAGAATTAGCAATTAAGGCAATGGTCAGCCATCGAAGTAAAATTAAATTGATGACGCAGTTCTCGTAATTTTATAATAGCTATATTCACCTTATCATGTTTAATTAAGAGATAAGAAATAATTTCTCAAAACTAAAAACCAATGTCAATAATGAACTATTCACCCAATTTTGATAAAATTTACCTATTTGTGTCCACCTAACAAGTATGCTTTCAAACAAATTAGTCCAAGCATCTTTGAGTAATCAGCAAAATGACAAAAAACATAAGTACATATTCGAATTGATAACCTCCTTCTTGTTTGAAGTCGTTTTAAATGTAAAGACGCCGCTAAAAGAAAGAATAAACGTCAAGATGCTGAAATATTATGAAGAATTATAGATTCATGATGTCATCAGATGAATATATATGGATAGTTATTGATTGTTATGGATTAAGAGACATTATAATAAATATATGCGCAATTTGAAAAATGCCCAAAATTAAAACGCAGTGTGATAACTATTGAAATAATCTAACCAACCGGGCATTATTAAAATGCTTAACATCTATGGGGCAGAATAGCCTATATAACAGCAAACTCGTTCTTGCACCCAGGCCATGTACTATAGTTATAATGTCGCACCATATCCAAATTGATCGCTTTCTTCCCTTGGTCATAGACCTTAGGATAAATCATCTGTAGGTGAATCTGTACAGTGTACCTGTGTATTATTACATGACAATAATCATAATGTCTAGGCAATGTCATAAATAAGGAAGTTCAAGTTATAGTAATTAATTACTAAGCCCAAAGTAGCTTGCCATCATTCAGAATGCCCGGGAATTATGAAAACTGACTCAATTTACCATTTTGTAATGGCTGTAAATTGTTTAATGAAATATTACGGATATCTGCTATGGAGGCAAATAAAAATGTTTGGAGTGGCTGACGTTAAGTCTTTCAGATATCGTCACTTGCTCGGTGAAATTTCCTCCCGTGTGTCCCATACGAAAGCTGCTTCGCGTGATCGCGTCTCATGCATGTTTGATGCTCGGCCGCGCCAACTGTGCCTCCGAATGTTTTATTATTTTTAGGCCGCCATACAAAACTGGCTTCGTATTTAGTGCAATAGGTCGGCCGATCGATGTAAGGTACAGCCGGGTGACAAGGCCCACTTTTTTACAAATTGAAATAAAACCTTTATTTTACCACCCTAAAGGAATAAAAGGTTTACAATAAAAGCTAAGATTATTTCAAAATCCAAATAAATGTAGTTTTTAAAGCTATGATGACTATATGTTCGTTTTTTAAACTATTTTAAAAACCTCTATTTTGGGCTTTACTGAACATGGTCTTGTTAATAAGGCCCTTGGCGTTTTAAAGCCGTTTGGCGCAAAAGTAAGTATTAAAGACATTAAAAAAGTATAAATAATGAAGAATGTTATATTCATGAACTTGATAACAGCAATCAGTTACTAAAATTATCAACATTTTTTTAGAAAAATACTCTTTTTCACTGTGTAAGAAAACAGCCCAGATATTTGATTTTTAGGTGTTAAGTGTATAAATGTTAGTATTTTACTTAAAAATAATGTTATTCCTGCTAGAATTAAGTAATTATTGTCAAAGATTTTTGATTTATAATTTTCATAAATTGGGCCTTATCACACATATATGGTTAAGAAGGCCCCTATTGTGTGTAACAAGGCCCTTCAAATTAGTTTATTCTTTAATATTAATTAAGTTAGTCAGGATCGTAGCACGAGGAGTTCCATAGTCTCTGCCTACCCCTGTGGGAAACAGGCGTGATATTATGTGTGTATGTATTATTAAGGGTAGTCTGTTTTCCTATTACTTTTGAAATAACGCGTGATTTTAAATCATTTCTTAAAGTTCGTCTGGGAATGTGGTATTTTTTAGCTGCAGCGCGCTGAGTTAGACAATTTGTTTGAACTGCTTCAATAGCAGATTTTTAATTTCCTCCACACCAACTCCCCCGCTTCTTCTTCGGGGAAGACATTTAATGATCTAAGAACAAATAAATAAAAAACATAAATGTATCTATAAGTTGTGTGTATCTATAAGTAAGCACTGTACATCAATAAAACATTTTTTTTTCAATTTATCACTCATATTATAACAACATTAAGGGGCCTTGTTAGACTGCAGTAGGGTTGGAAGGCCCCGTCGAGTTTTGTAAGGCCCCAAGCAACAATTTTGTTGGGCCTTCCTAAACGCGTGGGCCTCGCAACACAAATTGATCATTTTAGAAATAAATACATATATAATAGCACATGGCTATGTTAATATCAAAAGAATAATGATCAAATAAACGCACTTTACAAAAATTTACTTACAAATCGTAGTATAAACAAGTGAAAAATAACGTTTTGTGGGAGCAATAATTAGTTAAATGAGTGGCCGTGACCAAAGTCAGCGAACAACTGGCCGTCACTGGCGAAATGGTGGCCACGCGCTGCCGGCTGCTGCATTCTTGCGTTCCTATTGGTCTGTTTCACACGTACCATGAAGTTGGCGCGAGTCAAATGTATTTTAAATGGTTTTCTGCGCTTGGGCCTTGCAAAACTGTGGGCCTTGTCAGCCGGTAGTACCTTATTTAGAAATAGTGTAGTGAGTAGTATTTTTATCTTTATATAATTTTTAAGAAAATTAATTATGTATATGTTTTTTCAGCTAAATAAATAAAACAGCAAATTTCGTTTTCAAATAATAATTTACTTTAATAGGACTTGTAAATTGTACTGCATGTAAAGAGTGTAAGATTTGAAAAAAAAAATAACATGTAGCAGGAAACAGCAGGAGAAGCAAATAAGATCTTGTACGAACATATTTAAACTTGAAGCTTGTTACCGTTTATTGCCGCTTCTTCTATACTTGCGCTTAGTAAGCGGCAGTAAACTTAATATGATCTGACGTCAACATTTATCTATTAAGAAATCGAAAGAAAGAAAAAAAAATCAAGTAATACAAATATCCAAAGATAAATAAATGATTTTTGACTTTTGACTTTTTACTGTAAAGTTTATCTTTTTTTCGTTTATAAAAGGAGAAAATAAATTCTTTCAATATAGATACTAATAGCTTTCAAAACCCGGATGCCTATCACTCTAACGCCAGTGTAAAACAAACTTCTGTTCTCTCATATAGAAGAAATAATTCATTCAATTCAAATATATCTTTATTATCATAGGATATTAATTATATCTCCTAATAATCGTCATTGTTTTGTTGCGCACTTGATGACGTCAAATGGTTACAACAGCTAAGTTTACTACCGCTCCCTAAGCGCTAGTGCAGAAGAAGCGGTAACAAACTGCACTGCAGCTTTTTCTCCAAGGACGTCAATTAAACTAATATCTAAAGTAATTTTTTTAATTGTACAATTGTCATATCATAATTTAAATAAAAATTTTAGAAAGTCAAAATTTTAAAAAAATCTAAGAATATTAAAATTTGTCAATATTAGCTTTTTATATTATCGACCGAAATATTATAGCGGTTTTATCTTTATCGGGTAATTCCTAGAGTCCTCTAAAAAAAGTTCCCAAAATCCTACACGATAAAATATTATTTTTAATTTAGTTTCATTCTGCTCCATGATAATTTTAAAATGTTCCCAAAATCCTTCACCCCATTTTAATCATAAAGCATTAATTAAAATAAGTACCTGGTATAAGTTGCATTTTACTCCAAAAGAATAGCTGATGTACAGTCAGGATCAAAAGCTTTGCAAATAAAAATTCAAGTATAAGAAAAAAAAAAGACTTCTCAATTTGCAAATCAGATTTATTAAGTGATAAAAATAATTTAAAATTTGCGGATATAGTTAACATCTGAGACCTTTTTGACCTTTTTTTTACACGTTTACCACCTCAAAGATGCTCGATTATTACCTATGTCATATATAGGGAACTTTATATGTATCGTTATAATTTAAGTAACAATAATCAATACAAGTTAAAATGGTTTAGTAATTTTGTGACTGATTGTACCTCATGAAATATTTAATTATTATTTGGATGGAGCAGTTTGGGAATAAAAAACTAATTAATCAGTGGAGGATTTTGGGAATCATCAATACCTATGGAGCAGATTGGGAACAAAATTATAAACATTTTTTAATAATAATTATTGCTTGGAGCAACTTGGGAACTAATGTATAAGATTTTAATTTTTTGAGAACAATAGCAATGGAGGACTCTGGGAATAACCCGTTTTATCTAACTCTATGCTCGCACAGGCAACCATTTCAAATAGTTTGCGCTGGGTGATGTCTGATAAGTAGTACCTTTTCCTTATAAGGGGAAGCTTATAGGGGTCCAGGGCCTTCAAAACGGGTCGGATGGTCGCTATAATTGGAGGCAGGCCGCACGCCTGCTCCTGATTGTCGTTTGTTTGTGCAATATTGTCTTACTGATTATAAGGGTCCGAATATTGTCTTAGAACAATGGGCAATCAATTATGAAACATTAGGAGGGCTTGAAACAATATTACGTCTTCATAAGCGCAGTGAGTATATTTACAAAGCAATACAATACTAGTAATCATTAAAAATATTTTTTAAACCTTTTTTTAAAACAAAAAGTGCTTCTTTGACGGATCAAACGAGCCGATTAAAGACGAAATTTTGCCATAAGAATCTTATTTGTTCGAAAACGTTTTAATTTTTTTTATTTTCCATATTTTCATTTAACCAAAATGTTATTTAAAAACTTAACCGATTTTCAATTAGAATTGTTTTCAATATCTAAATGTTTTGAAATCCTTACTTAATTTTTGCGTGAAGTTACTAATGGAAGATGATTTAGACGTCATAAACATATTTTCCAAATTATCAAAAGAGTTTTCTTTTATTGACATCTTATTAAAATCTATCATCTCTTTTCAACACGCAAAACGGCTAACATATATTTTTTTTATAGCCGTTTATGTCCCATAGTTGGGCAAAGGCCTCCCCTTGTTATTTCCACCTACTTCGATCTTTAGCTACTTCCTTTCAATCCTTGTCAAACGCAAACAGGTCGTTACTCCATCTCATTTTAGGCCTTTCCCTTGATCGCTTTCCGTCTCCTGGAATCCACATGGTAGTTATGTGAGCCCATCTATCCGGCACCATTCGCAAAATTATAATTATATTTTTTATATTATTTGTTAAGTTACTATAGTTACTAAAGGCTCTCTACCTTGGCAGTCGCAGTTCTAACATAACCTAACCTATAGTTTTCCATAACCAGTTTTCGTTGTCTTTGTTATTTTCGCCCTAAGTTTGAGTATAAAAATACGTTGGTTGTTTTTTATTTTATTATAAAAATATATACTTAGCTTGATTTTTGTTAAACATGTTTTTTTTAATTATTAAAATATGAAACATCCTTGTTTAGAATACGAAACAGTTGCTAAGTAATAATAGTAAATAAGTGACTTCGACCTTTAGTACTAGTGAACCAGACATTTGTCGAACGAAAAAAAAATACTTTTAATATTCGACTATGTGATATTCTGGAAAATGAAACATCGGTAAAATGAGTTTATTGATGTGAAAAGTTATGTAAAATAATCAGTTCGGTATTTAAAACTTCGATATACCGTTTTCGATCATCTGAAATTCTAACAGTAAAATTTCGTATCAATGATAGGTTACATTGCATTGTAACGCGATATACGTATAGGTACGTGCATAATTTCAGCTTAATCGGAAACCCAGTTATCAAAAAAATAATTCGGCATTTGGAAATTCGGTCATTTTGGAAATCTTTGGGAGAGGCCTATGTCCAGCAGTGGACGTTATGCGGCTGAAATGATACTAAGGTGTGCAGCCGTTCGTACAATTTGTATGGGAATGTCGTTTTTTTATTGTATTTTTACTGTTTTTTTATCTGTTATATTATCAAGTTTAAATTTATAAGTAATATACATATCCGTGATAAATATCAATTTATCACGGATATGTCCCTTTCACGTCGTATATCACTATTTATTCGTTATATTATATAAAAATAAGTATACCTGTTAGTATATGTATTGTTATACTTATATTCAAATTTAATTTGTACACGCCTATTACCTCTTTTACTTTTTCTTATGAAATGAACAGTACCTACTTTAAAAATAATAAAACTCTACATTTCTCAAGCAAACCCATCAAACATTTAAAACCTTATTATCTCTCACATCGAACATAATTTACTTAAGGCTTAACAACTAGGGGTATCGATTTTGTCGACTGACCCGCCCCTGAACCGATAGCCCAATACTGTTGTGTTAAGACATATAAACAACATACGATCAATAGCAATCAAGTGACAATCGACATGGATGACTGATGGTACGGTATAATCACAAGGTGCTTTTAGATTTACTCAAAGATCCGAGAAACAATGTAAAGCTACTATGCTTCTCTGCTATCATCAACATCAGGTCTTTTCGTCTCCACTGTAGGAGCATGACCCTCTCTGTACTACTAGAGCCATACTTGGCCAGAGTAGACAGAGGATTTGGCCTACACTTTCCACTCTGGCCAGATGGGTTGGAAAGGACCTATTGATGTATAAAAGCTTTTTTTAGCTTGTATTTTCTAAGTCTCATCCACGGGAAGACTTGGAGTGGTCCTATTCTACTCTGCTGAAAACTATACGGCGGCAAATTGAAAAAGTGGAATGTGCGAGATTTTAAAATTATAATACAAAAGCACTACGGCACTACGTGTAAATTAGGATAGTAATTATATATATTATGTATGTTAGTTATAAGGTATTTATAATACGGGTCTCTGGCATTGTACAAAATTTGTAAGTACAATGCAGACGTTCTAAAAAAGGGAGAGGAAAAAGTACCCACAACCGAAGGGCATGTATGAAGAGATTGATGAGTTTAGATGAAGCAAAAGAGGTTTGTCAGGATCGTAGCAAGTGGAGGTCCATAGTCTCTGCCTACCCCTGTGGGAAACAGGTGTGATATTATGTATGTATGTATGCTATTGCCTGAAATAAAGGAATTTATTATTATTATGTTGGTACGCTTTTCAGCCACGGTTCCACAGGGACCTGGTCCTTTGAGACGTTCATGGGGCCAAAGCCAACATATAGAGGCTTTTAGTACCTTTTTATCTAAAATGTGAGATGGCTGCATCTACGGAGGTCTATCCCTTAATGTACCATTGAGATACACTAACGGACAGTCCTCCATAGCTGCCGAACTATTGCCAGGGAGGGATTGACTTGGTTTGGGCTATGTGGATAGGATGTTAGTGGACCGGGTTATAGAGTGAGATACAGACATCGACCTAAAAATCTCTCACAATAATTTTAGCCTGGTAGATGGTGACTTGCTGCTCGTTGGCTACACTGCCTGTGGGCACCCTAACAAGCCACGAAGCTGCGGCCAGGGCGCAACACAATGTGAGCACCTGAGGGTGTCGAGAGGTGCGGCTCCGGTTTCACCATCACGGGGCTTACCCCCGAGAGCGGGTTTCCCCGTTATTACGCCATTACGTGCAATACACTTCCACGCTGAAGCGTATGTCCTGCTTTTGCGACTCCACTCTGGCCGGCCGGTTAAGGCAAGACAGAGGCGGGGGTTGTGTCACTGTGTGTATGTGTGTGTGTGTAAGCGCATGTGTGTATGGTCCCCCTGGAGGTAGGGTACGTGGTGTCGCCACTCACCATCAGCTCGCCACAAGCTGCCCTGCGTTGACCGACTGCACTGGGAATCCAGTGGGCGATGGGGTCGTCACGTCCCGACGCCGTTATTATTATTATAACGTGGTATTCACACTTATATTATGAAGGCGAATGTTTTTGAATGAGTGTGCGTGACCAATTTTGATAAAATTTGGTATGCAGAAACCTGACTCCCTAAATTAACACATAAGCTACTTTCTCGGATAACACCGCGGAGCGAAGCTAGTGTGTCTATAATAATGAAATCATCAGTTGAATATTTCCAATATTGTATGGTAGATGCAGGTTTATTTTAAATCATATTTTAATTTAACTATACATTTCTGTGCTCTGCCAACAAGATACTATTTAATATAGTTATACATTTTTATGGCTTAAAATACTCGTAGTGAGATCGGGTTTATCAATAAAACTAAAACTGACTTCTCCCTCAAAACTACACAACCAATTTTGATAAAATTTCTATGGTGAACATACATTTAAAACCTGACTATCGGTGAACATATATAATTAAAAGATTCCGACGAATAGATAACCTCATTTTGGAAATCGATTAAGAAGAAAATTATGTGTTCGGTCATCGATCGTCGATGTACTTTACATGTTAGCGTATTTTATGTTACTAGGCAAACAAACACCATATCTGCGATAGTCACTAAGTCTCTACCTGTATAATAACGCTGTAAATTTTGAAAGATTGAACTGGATCCTGCGGAATAGAGTTATAAAACTCGAACTTGAACAAAATAGTAAAACAAAATCGTGTAAAGTACCTGAGACCCCAATACATGCTGCATTCATTGTTACATCTCCATTTCAATACCTTAGTAACTTGCCGTGACTTTTGGAACTTTACACCACTTGATAAACCACGTATGGTCGCTAAATCTCCTCGGAACTGGATATAAAAATTATGTTTGATCGTCGATCGTCGATGTATTTCTTTGCATGTTAGCGTATTCTACGATACTAGGTAAACGAACTACATATCTGCCATAGTCGCCAACTCTCTGGACCCTGCGGAATAGGGTTATAAAACTCGAACTTAAACAAAACAGTAAAACAAAATCGTGTAAAACCTAAGACCCCAATACATGCTCCATGCATTGTTACAGCTCCATTTCGATACCTCAGTAACTTTCCGTGACATTTGGAACTTTACCCTACTTGATAAACCACGTATGGTCACTAAATCTCCTCGGAACTGGATATAAAAGTCAAAATTGGCCCTGAAGTTGACTGACCCTTGCTAATAAATCCCTTTAATGTTAGTCAAGGGAGCCTGTTTGTGTTAAGACCGAGGCTTCAACTTTACGGGGTATAAAGTCCAGCATTTTGAGGATATGAGGATATTTGCTTGGTTCGGATTTAATATTTTAGTTTCGATTTGTGGTTTTATCTGAGTTTGGGTTTTAAGATACGCAATTACGTTACAGCTGTGTGAATTTGCTTTATGTACCTATACCTATCTATGTATAAACTTAACGGTGTTTGAAGAACGTAATTAAAAATTTACGTAGTATGTGCATAATATAAGGCTCTGAAATAATAACATTTTCTCGTACCTATGTAAGTTGCCAATTTAACTGATCGAAGTTTCAAGAGAAAAAAAATTGATATTGTTCAGTATCATGGACTTAATTAACTCATTAAATAGTTTTGATAAATGTTGTTACATGTTTTATAAAAATATAGTAAATTACCGCAGATGACGGGAAGTAAAGCATTGCCGGACGAGTAGAGTATTGCCAGATAACCAACTATGCAAATATATATATAACTTACCTATATCTCCCTGCGACTGATAGCCGCCGCAGGAGACAAGAGGGCTGACTGCTTTTTCGCTCAACGGATCATCATTGCTATCCAGCGAGGAAATGCAGCCAGCATTCTTGGAACCACGCCGCATGGACAAGGTGTTTTTTTTTAATTTAGAATAATTTTGTATAAGTTTAGTTTATAGCTTAGTTTAGTTTTATTTATTCTTTTTTTTTTCAATAAAGACCACAAATATACCGAAATTAATTAATGTTTGCTGTGTAGTTTACCATAAAAACGCTTTCCTACGTTTTCTTTTTTAATTTTTAATTGTCAATTAGGGCAAAGGAATATAAGCAGTAGCCCGTACAGCCTTCTCATATTTTACGCAAAAAAAATGTAATTTCGTAGATTATTGTTTTTTCTCTTGCAACAAAAATTAAGCATATTTTCTTACCAAATGTTTATAGAATTCTTTCATATTTATATACATGCTTAAAGAGAGCATTTTTATAATGTAGTAGCAATTGGCTGTATTCTGTATTACAAGTTACATCATTCAAGATACTTATATGAATTAACAAGTTTTGAGCAGCGGCTCAAACTTCGTGTATTCTTTTTACTACTATTTAATGCCTACATTTCCGAGCATGTTTGAGAAAAAAATATACCTTAACGGATCAATAAGCATCGTTTATACAGAAACGTTTCCCTAGAGAATCGCGAAAGAAACAAAAATAACTTGGCCTATTCAGAATGGTCAGATAATGCCCTTGCCCTATCGTATAGCATCCAATACTTGCTTCACCTAGTGATATATATTCACCTTCTACAACTAACTACCTATATAATCTATACATATAATAAAACAGTAAAAAAAGTGTGTCTGTACATTAAATATATTTCCAAAAAAAATATTGGGGGCAATGGAGACGAAGTAATAGAGTAAGAATTAAAAAAAAATGTCTGTCTGTTTGTCTGTATGTCTGTTTGTCTGTTTGTCTGTTTGTCTGTTTGTCTGTTTGTCTGTTTGTACACGCTAATGTCCGGAAATACAAGACGGATTCAAATGAAACTTTTTTTGGTATATAGCTATTAAGCCTGGGCAACATATAGGGTATAAATGATTTTGGAAAATGGAACGCTTGATGCAGAACCATAATGGTCCAGCAAAACTATAAGAGATATAAAAATGCCGCCTTAGTAAAAGTTGTTCAGCCTGATGAGCATTTTCCAGAGACATAAAGTCCACGCGAACGAAATTGCGGGCTTCGGCTAGTTTATAATATTTTGCTCGTGTTCGACACAATTTTATCTCTTTCGGTGGATGACAGAGACTATGAAGTTATATTATAAAAGTTTAGAAATAGGCATCTATGAAGACCATGTGCAGTTAAATTCCTTAAAAGTAAAATATGAGTCGATGTAGATGAAATTTTAATTTTTAAGTTTTAACATGAGCCAAATTGGTCAAGGCGTTACTGAGACGTCTCTTCCCCTAACGGGGTAGACAGTTACTAGGGTATAAGCCCCAAAAGCTACATTTAGCGCGATGGTGGGCGTAGAGATAAAAAAAGAGACTCAAAATAGAGTTGAGTCACATCGACTAGCATAATTTAGGTTCTCGCCCGTTCCCTTGATTTGATATCAGTTTTTTTGCAATCATAAATCTGAAATCACGTTGAAAATAGATAAGACAATGACAAGTGACATTGTTTCTTTTTGACGCAGGAAAGTACCCAATTGAAAGAAAATAATTTGAATATGACTTTTATACTCTACTAGAGGCATCGCGCGGCTTCGCCCGCGTTAACCACACGTGTGAAGTCGCGGGCGTGATGCAATATAGCCTATAGCCTTCCTCGATAAACGACCTATCTCATACCGAAAGATTTTTTTAAATCGGTCCAGTGGTTCCTGAGATTAGCGCGTTCAAACAAACAAACAAACAAACAAACTCTTCAGCTTTATATATAAGTATGGATAAGTATGGATGGATTAATTGGTCGGTTCCCTCCTCTGTTACTGCATTTAAATACGAAAGTACAAAGAACTAATAAAACTTGAGAGGTGTCAAGAGACACCCGGAGGGAACGAAGTTCCTTTCGATTAATTAGTAAGAGAGAGAGACAGACAGAGAAACACGCGCACGCTGCACGGCTTACAACTGTAGCAAAAAGTGTCGTTACAACTTTTGGTCTTAATTTTTTTCGTCTAGCCCCCTTTCGCAACGCGCGATAAGGAATTTCGCTCCAAAAATAATGTTAAACATATACCAAGTAGTGGTGGCTAATAACTAACACATTAAGGTCAATATTGCATAGCAGCCGTTCTGAATGCGCTCATCAGACTGATTTGATTTCTATCCGAATAATCCCGTATCGGCTTCGGATATCAATTACGCAGTCATTCAATACGGATCTAACGGGATTAGGAGAACGTGTCTGATTGTGCCTTGCCAAAGCAGAAACAATAACTGCATTCTCAAAAAAGCGTTTATGCTATGCGGAAAGAGAAGCAGCTGGTACACTCTGAGTTTTTTCTTTTCTCCCAGACTAGCATAGAAGAATTCGCAAAGAATCGAGCAGCCAGAGCGCTATTTGACTACAAGAAACTATAACGTCATCTGCCTGTACCTCATACAAATCTACATGAAAAATCCCAAGAAAAATGATTGATTTGTCGTTTAGAAAAGTATCTGATTTGACATGTTGTAAAAAAACTCGTATTTCATACAAATTACCATGACAAATCCCAAGAAAAATGTTTGATGTGACGTTTAGAAAAAAGGATCTGATTTATTAGCTGCTTCTCTTCCCTTGCAGATAGTAAAGGCCGGTTCAATAGAGAAAATCTGAAGGACCTTTGTCAATGGCAATGCGTCTAAGCTGGCAACTCTCTGTTTAGATTTCCTTGTTCAATTCACCTTACGCCCACCATCATACTGAAAATGTCATTTGCATCTTATGACCTTTGGTTCTGTGTGACCTATTTGGGATAAAGACTTGTTAATGTATATATATATTTTTGTAAACGAAACTTACAATATGTCATGGAGTTTAAATACAAACTTAAAGTAGAACCACACCTAACAAGATTTTATTTGAATGACTGAAATGGAAGGGACTTACATGTTGTGCCAACCCTACCAAGGAAAGACGTGAGACAGGTGCAATGGAGTAAGAAAAGACGCGAGACGAGCTCAAATGCAATTTGAACGGTATTGATGTGTGATAGGACTCAAATTGACGCCGTGTGGTTTCCGGCAGAGTAGAATAGTGCCACTTCAAGTCCTCCCGTAGTTGTCGTAGAAGGCGACTTAGGAAACACAAGCTGAACAACATACATACATACATACTATCACGTCTTTATCCCTAATGGGGCAGACAGAGCAATTTGGGTCTTGCGGCTCTAAGCTGATAGAGCCCAGGGCTGCAAGACTCAAAGGCCACTTTTAGCTTGATGTGGGCAAAAAGGTGTATGAAGAAATCAAAATAGTGATGGGTTGCTAGCCTCATCGCCTATTAACACGATTCTAATTTTCGCCCATTCCCTTGATCGGCTCTTACGATCTGCGCGGGAAGAGAAGCAGCTGGTACATTCTAAGTTTTTCCTTTTCTCCCAGACCAGCATGGAAGAGTCCCAGACCAGCATGGAAGAGTCCCAGACCAGCATGGAAGAGCAAGCTGAACAAAACATACAAAAATCAATGAGACCTCTCCAACCCGTCTTGCCAGTGAGGAGAGTGTAGGCCAATTCCTCTGGCTGCTCTGACCAAGTATGGCTCTGGTAGTACAGAGAAGGTTGGGCTCCTGCAGTAGAGTGGATGCAAAAATACCCGATGATGACGATGATTATGAGGACTCAAATTAGATGCACCAAAATTCATAAGATTCAAGGCGCGCTAGTCGTGTGCTAGGCATGCACTTAGCGTGTGCGCTACGCCCGAACGAGCCCTTATAAAACAAATTGATCCACTGGATTTCAAATCCACTGAATGACCGTGTAATTGATATCTGAAGCCGATACGGGACTCGAGTAGAAATCAAATCAATCCGCCGATGAGCCTGTTCAGATTTTCTGGTAATGATATATATACCTATTGATTTAGATATAATGGACCTGATTACTAATCTGATTGGAAATTATTACTTTCTACATTGTTAACAGCCCGCCCCAGCTTTGCATGGATATGTATTTTCAAGTTGAATAAACGTGTTTCGACAAGCCGAGTTTTTGAGTTTTTAAAACCATCTGAAACATAGAAAATAGTGTTTTAAAATCTGAAAAAAAAATGGTTTAGTTAAGGATCTAGTCTAGTCAAAGTCGCAATCAGTCACAAGGTCAGCTAATGTGATTGCTCGGTAAAAAAAAACTAAAGCAACCCCTTTGTTAATATTTTCTAAGATATATAAGACTATATACATTTTATAATTGCCTATTTTATATTAAATATTTATAGCCAAATACGAAACAATTAAAAACTGATAAAATGTATACTTTGCGTCATTTGCTTACCAGTCAGTTGAAATATGTATTAAGCGTGCGGGGTGCCTTGCGAATCGCCCCGCGCCTTATCCCTCCGAGAGTTGAATGACAGGATCTTAATTTCGAAAGTAAGACCGAATGTTTAATATGCCTTCAATTTTAATAGACTTATTGCTGATGTCCAAGTTTATATTTTTGAAAATACCTTCAGTCTCATAACTCACTCTAAATCGGATTTAAATATTCAGGTCGGTCCACTTTATAAGAAATTCCATCTCCGGTGCTGGCGTTATAGGCCTCCGGAGGCCAGCATAGCTTAGCCGCTCAGTCAGATACACCAAAATTTCATATAAAAAAATAGCTGGTGCCCGTGACTTCGGCTGCGCAGGATTATCACACAATATTATCTTTATAAATATAAATATTATAAATTGTCGCCTATGTGTTATTCTGTTGCATCATCATCATCATCATTTCAGCCGCATAACGTCCACTGCTGGACATAGGCCTCTCCCAAAGATTTCCAAAATGACCGATCAAGAGCGGCCTGCATCCAGCGCTTTCCAGCGACCCTGGTCAGGTCATCTGACCACCTTGTAGGTGGGTGCCCTACGCTTCGCTTGCCAGTACGCGGTCGCCATTCAAGAACCTTTTTGCCCCATCGGCCATCGGTTCGTCGCGCTATGTGTCCCGCCACTGCCACTTCAACGAGCTTATCCGCTAATTCTGATGCATAAGCTATATTATTGTAAAGTTTCATAACAAACGTCCATCCATCCACCAATACTTATAAACTTTTGCATTTATAATATAAGTAGGAAGTACTAAAGGATAGGGACTAAACAATTTTTTTTGCTCTTTATGTCTATTATTAGAATAGTAGTATATTAGAATAGTAGTAGTAATTACAGTAGTATACAATTTTATTCCTTTCACTCATCAGCAAATAATGACGAAGAAACAGCGCATTTAAATTTCGCGTAACGTCACGATTGACTTAGATTTGTAACCAACGGTGACGCCCCCACTCAATTTTGACAACTTTACTAAACGAAAGTATATGGGTCCCTTATTTTTGGATAATCTAGTTGACGGACTATATAAAAATGTTAAATTTTTGACCCAGTCCACTCTTTCCACACTCTTATTAGGCATTTTGTGTTGAAAACTTTTCATAAATTGAATTTCAAATTTTCCAAAGGGAGTCCGAAAATGAAACATGGTAAAATTACATGTTTCAAGACAAGGTTTCTTCTGAGGGAAGCGCGTAAACGATGTCCCGGGTAAAAGCCACTCGTAGTTTACCTAAAATATGACTATGTTTCTTCCAAAATTGTTTTGCTGTTTTTGCCTTTAGTATTTTTTTTAAAACATATAGGTACCAGTAGCGCGCATTTCATACAGACGCATAGACTTTGTTTACCCCGTGCCACCCTAAAATATAATATCGGATCTTCTTCCTCATTGCTTTATCCCATTTCTATACTACTATATATATATATATACTAGCGACGAATGTGTTTGGATTTTTGCTTGATATGCAGCCAATCTCGTAATATAGGTAAGATTAATGAGGCTAGAGGCTAATGAAATATCTAAATATCTAAAAAAATAACCGGCCAAGTGCGAATCGGATTCGCGCACTAAGGGTTGCGTACCATTTTATATGAAAAATCGCGTTTGTTGTATGGGAGCCCCCCTTAAATATTTATTTAATTTTGTTTTTAGTATTTTTTGTTATAGCGGCAACAGAAATACATAATTTGTGAAAATTTCAACTGTCTAGCTATCGCGGTTCTTGAGATACAGCCTGGTGACAGACAGACGGACAGACAGCGAAGTCTTAGTAATAGGGTCCCGTTTTTACCCTTTGGGTACGGAACCCTAAAAAATATCTAGAATAGATCATTCTTATCTCTTCCAGTGTATGTCGTAAAAGGCGACTAAAAAAACGAAGCAGAAAAATCTCGTGCTAAAACAGCACAAAAGAGAGTTGACGTCAAGCAGGCGGCCGCTCGTAAAACTAAAGTCAAATCGCTCCTGTTTCGGCCTTTTCTTCTCCACTTCGCTAGGTATTTGGCAACCTTGAGTATCCATTGATATGCATAATTTTATATTTTATATTTGGACAAGAAAAAAAAGGAAAGTGCATCACAGGCTTCTTTCTTCTTCATCACAGCACAGCTGATGATGCAACCGGGAACGCGTCAAGATGAAGAAAAGAATAATTACAATATTATAAAATTGTATTTTAAACCGACTTCCAAGAAGGAGTAGCTTATCAATTCATTGCTATCTTTTTTAGGCTTCCGTAATAAAAAAGGGACCCTTATTTTATGTATGTTCACTAATTATTCAAAGACACCTGAACCGTTTGAGAAATTCTTTTTTTATTTAAAAGGGTGTTATTTGTTGTCATACTTGTCAGGTGGTTTCATAGAAATTTTATTAAAATTGGTTTTAAAATATTCTACAATATTCGTAACACAGCAAGTCGTAAAGAACCTCGTAGAATCCTTAGCTCTACGTTACGTCAAATAGGGTAAGTGTATGTGACAGACAGTTTCTCATAAATATTGTAATAGCAGAATTTCCAAGGATCTTAACTTGTGTAGTTGGTTAAGTTTCCTAGCCAGACATTAGGTCTCAAGTTGATATTGAGTAAGTTTCTGCTTAATAAATAATGACCTGGAATCTTATTTATGCAGACATGTCTTGCCTTTCATTTACATTTTAAATTATATTTAATTTACGTGTATATACATGAAAGGCATGTCACCATGACATACGTGGAGTGTAGTGATAGGCTAGCCATAAGTTAGTAAGGTTTTACTTGTACCTACTTTTGTACCTAAAGAACTAACTAAAATAACTTTTCAAAACTAAAAACCGACTTCAGCTCCAAACTTCACAACCAATTTTGATAAAATTTCAATGGGAAGACTCGAAAAAAAATTACAAGTCGGTCTAGGCGTCTTCGAATAATCGGTGAACATAAATAAAAAAGGTCGTGACGAATGAAATGAAAAAACGTGAATTGATAACCTTTTTGGATGTCGAATAAGAAGTATTTTTTTTAGTATTTAAAAATGAAATGTTTCTGAAACATAACAGATTTATTTATTTTCCCAATACAGCTCGTTTTTGCAGGCTTTACTTAATACAACAGCTAATTATTTTCGCTGTGACCTCTAAAATAAAGTAACCCACCATTCCTAGTACAAACGCAGTAGAGTACTTTAGTGGGAAAAGGGGGTACACTCCATACTGTTTAAAGTTAGAAATCAAATAAATTTGTTTGGGATCCTTTCTACCTTTTTGCGTATATTTCATTTCGTGCGGGTTCCACATTACAGCTCCGCTTTCCAGTCTACTTCTTACAAGCGTCTTTTATTGCACGAGCTGTGTTGTAGTTCAAAATTCACTCGCTTCGTAAGATAAAATCAAGATTTTACAAACGTTGACAATGTGATCAACGAATGTTAAGTCCGCAGTTATTAGCACGCCCAAATCCCTAACTTTTGTAACTCGTGGAATGATTGAACCATCCATAGTATTCCATAGTGTATTTAATGAAAACCTTAAAATTCTTGCAAAACTTTACCGTTTCTTATACCTCCAAATCCTCAACTTACACAACGTCACCCCCTCACATAGTAATTCACACCTCACACACCATAACAAAAAGGTAAAAAAGTTAAAATACTATATTGCGTGTAAAATTCCAGCCCACGTTACGCCTTCCTGTCTACCCTTGAGTAAGCCGTGGCTATACGTGCCAGTAATTTACAAAAGTAATTGACCATTTAACAAATTGCCCTGAGCTAAAATGCCGCCTTCCTTGATCAAAGTATCGATGATTCTTTTGATCTCAAGGATAGCGGTAGCGATGATCTTTTTGCAAAATAAATAACACGAGAAAGGAATATCTAGGTATGTTGTTTGAATATTTAGGATTCTTGAGTGCATACGATGATTAGAACTGCTGAAAGATAATGATTGTTGTGAGCATAAATATTTTTGAGTTAGTCGCGAACGGTCTTAAATGTAAATACCTAGTCTATGTAGAAACTCGTCTAAGACGCAACTCGGAACTCGTATAAATATTTATTTATTTAAGTATTTTTTCTTAAAAATTCAGTGCTACCACATCACATTGCTACACACACCTCACATATAAGATTTTTTTTAAAAGTATCTTGCGTGTAAAAATCCAGCCCGCGTCACGCTTCTGCCGCGCCATCTACCCTTGTGTGAGCCGTGACCATGCGTGCCGGTAATTCACAAATTTAGTAATTGACCATTTTACAAATTGCCTCGAGTCAAAATAGCCAGCGGAATCGGCGCAGCTAAACTAATAGAACAGAAAAGCATGTAAATACAACATTTATAGTTTATAGTACCTTATCTTAAAGACAGGGTCTAAGACGAAATGGCATATGGTAGTCTACCACTCTGAAGATTTCAGGGCAATTTAAAAATAATTTTCTTTTTTCAAAACTGTCCTGGGTCTTGGGTAATACATTATATAGATATCTAGTCGTAAATTTTAATTAATTATAATTAAAATTTTAATTTAGATGTCTAGTATAATTGTAATATTTATCATTGTTTGGTTTGTTCTGTTATTTTAATATTATGTAAGTTCTTAAAAAAAATATAAGTCTTGATCTCAGGTTGTTAATTGTAGCTAGTTTATTAAAATATATAGGTAATTTAGTTTATTATTAGTCAAAAGAATTTTGTCAAACATTTGAAGTTGTTTTGATTAAACCTTTATCAAGAGGTACCTTCTAAGGGTACCTTTCATCTTGACAGCACTCCTTCGCATTAATTTAGAATTCTGGGGTCGATGGAAATCGGGATTCCGAACAAATTATGGACAATTTCCATCAATTGTAAACAATTTGGGGCAAATTTTCGTCATTAATAATTACACTGTTTAAATGGATTTGCGTTAAAATCCAATAAAAAATTTAGGTTGATGCTAAAAGTTTTGGTTGAAAATTTACGCACAGACGTGTTTTAGTAAACTTTCAGCCATTTCAAGCCAGCAAAAAGATAATCTTTTTACAGAGTTTTTGGGTTTAAAAGAACAAATCATTTTTATTGATGGACATATTATGTTACTAGATAAAGCTGTCGTGGTTGACCAACTGGGTTTGGTGATTATAAACGTGATATAGAATCTGAAACTCCATCTTGTCCTGTGGATGTCATAAGAAGCAAAAACTAAAACTAAAGGACTAAACACAAACGTTTAACCTCTCCAAATCGAGTTTAGCAAAACATGCAACGTATCATTTAACACATATAGAAAAAACCGGCCAAGTGCGAGTCGGACTCGCGCACCGAGGGTTCCGTACAAACGAGAATTTGGTATGAATTTCAATTTAATACCTCTACGCGTTTATGAGGAAATGGGTAGTAAGTTTAAAATTATTAAAAAAATATATATTATGTGATGTAACTAAAAATTTATGGTTTTCGTAATTTTTCCTTTATCTATGCTATAAGACGTTGCTTCGTACCAAATTTCAAGATTCTGAGTTCACGGGAAGCATCCTGTAGGTTTTGATTCCCTTGCAAGTGTCGAAAATTTGCGGCATAAACGGCTGTATCTTTTGATTGCGTTGGCTTAGAAGTTTGATTTTTTCACAGCTTCAAGGGACAGTAGACCTGAGTAATTGATATAAATTTCAGCTTCATACCTCCACGCGTTCCTGAGAAAAAGGGTCTTGACAGACGGACGGACGGACGGACAGACGGACAACAAAGTGATCCTATAAGGGTTCCGTTTTTTCCTTTTGAGGTACGGAACCCTAAAAAGCCAGAATTCCATAGAAGTCATCCAATATTCACTGTCATTAATGTCTAGTCCACGTGAAATCGTAATTTTCAATTGATTTTTCGATACGATCGCGTTCGTGTTGTCAGCACAGGCAATTATTTGTTCAGTCACAACCACGTATTGTAAATACCTCAATGATTATACAGGATCGAACACATACATGGAACGTACGTGTGTATGTGTACGGTTTGATTGATAAAAGCTTTCCACATTTTTTCTGTAAGAGATGGAAAAATGAAATTTGCGATGCAGTTTTGTTGTAGGAACCTTTGTATGTCCGAAGTTTCGTGTTTTATTAAGAGTTAAATAATTTATTAAATTTGATTTTCATTCTTAATGATCATTCTGACGACCTCCATGCCGTAGTGGTCACCATGCTAGTAGGCCATATAGAGTTCCTTTTAATTATTATTCTAAATTCATGTGATGCGGATGGATCTCCAATTACCACCACGAAACTGCAAGTGGAGAGTACAATGAAAGAAATATAAATCACATATTTGGCGCTATTTTTAAAAACACACTTTTTAAAGCTTAGGCTGCAAACATTACATTACTCAGCCTAAGACAATAAAACCATCAAAGTGGTCAAACGATCCCTCATGCTAATAATGATCCCAAAGGCTTTATTTAGTTAATATTTAAATGCATGACGATTGCGCATTAAAAAATCCTCGAAGAGACTTTTGTCGATGTAAAACTAACAAAAATTTATTTGCAGGTTGCAGGTCATAGTTATATTGACTTCTTTCGCCTGTTTCGACGAATACCAAACACTGTCAGAATCACAAATACCTATGCAAATAACAGTTATGTAATACTATTATTAATTCTGTGGTATCGCTACAACGTGGTTCTCTGCTATTAAACCGATCATCAAATAAATAAAACGTCCGATTCATGTTTTAGAACTCAGTAGATAAAATCTAGAAAATAAATAGCAAGACGCAGAACATTCGTCGGTGAGACGTGAGGAAATAAACACACGGGTACATTAAAACGCAAGTTTCGATTTGAATTAATCGATAGGTAGAAAAATAGGTAAATTAATTGGAGGTGATTATTCTTGTTAGCGGGAAAGATAATGTTGCCAGAAGATTAATTTGAGACGCAAAAAACAGCTTCTACTTTCGGCCGAATTCCACTGAAGTTTAGCTGACGAGATAAGCGATCATTTGAACTCATATAAACGCAGACTTATTACATTATCCGACCAAATCAAGTTGACATCTAGTAATATATGTGACTGTCTCATCTAAAAATATCAACTTGATTTGGTCGGATAATGGTTTAAACCTAGTAACAAAGTTCGTCTGCGGTTTACAATAAGGGTAATAGAAATTGTGTAAAATAGATACGTATCGAAACTGAGTAGGGTAGAGATCCTGCTCAGCTTCGGTAGAGATGGTAGGTTTAGAAAGTACCTTATATTACGAAGACCTATTTTTGAACGCGGGATTTCGCAAAACACAAAACTTAGTTTTAAAAGTCATAAGTCGCGTTCTAAGGCACGAAATACCACTACAATATTATGTTTTTAAAACAGTCGATTCAGCACAAAATAATATTTTTTGATTTTAGAAAAATAGACTAAATGGATTCTACTTGACAAATAACACGAAGGTTTCTTTGACATTTTTAGCGTAAGCAGGTAGCCAAGACCACTCGTTTGTAGAAAATCCTTCGCATACGAACGATTCAATAAAGCGACACTTTGGAAACGGTCGCGCAAATCATTCGTTGTACTCTAGCGTTCAAAAATAGGTCTCGTGGGCTGTCAAAGCTAAGTAAGTGATTTTTATTAAATTTTATTCTGCTTGAATTCACTTTAGCTAGCATTTTTGCTATACTTCTATTTGCTTCGCTTTACACATTTTCGCACTTTACAGCATCGGTGAAGTCTAGCCCAGACAGATAACTACCATTTTCGATTGCTTCAGATTACACTAAGCTTTAAATAAACTCTATTTTCCCGTACCTTTTACGTACACATTATTTACCACTACTCAAATTAACTGCCCCACTTGCGTGCTTCTAAAGCATATTAATAAGTTATGAAACTCCATCGCTGTTATTTATTCATGCAACAGATGTTTTCTTTTTATCCGTAAATAGCTCGAATAAAATCGATAGGGTCGTCTGTACTAATTATGGTCACGGAAAATAATGGAAGACACATTAGTAAATAACTTTGCTAGTGGCTTTTACCTTATTGTCATTAAATAATGCAAAGAGCATGTGGTGCATGTTTATAATAAATTTTATTTAATCCATCCACTGTTGAATGTAGATCTCCTCTTATAAAATACAATAAAATATTTATTCAGGAATACACCCATTTTGTTAGTATTACAGAACTTATTAACTATGTTAGTACTAATATTTTATTAATTTAATTTAAATATTTTCTTGCCCCACTGTGCGACCCCGGACATATGCATGACATTCTCTTCGGTCTTGAGCCTTAGCCTTTCTCTTCCAGTTCCTTCTCATTACTTGGGTTATGTCGTCGGCCCATCTATGCTGGTCTTTTTACGCCCCTGTGACACTACACCGGTCTCCATTCTACTAATCTCCGACTTCATCTTCCATCTTCTTTCCGGCTTATTATTTTAGTTTATTTAAGGCTTGTAGGCTTAGTGGCCAACCCACTTACACTTTTTCTGAGCGAAAATATGGACTATGTCTGGAAGTGGAAGATTAGTACACCTGTGAATGTCCGTGTTTCTCACTATGTCCATCAACATAGATCGCTCCATTTTGCGTTGGGCTACCCGAAGGTCGTTGAACATTACTATTAAAATTATTAAGTTTTATTATGTCGTGGATATTATTTACATCAAAAATGTGTATGTCGTAGGGTTGTATGTAGTCTTAGAGTACCTATGTAGTATGTCTAGCATGACTTCTAAATAATTATCCAAGTGCATGGCAGGCCACGCGCAGTGTAGGGTTTCGTAGTTGCGAATGCCGACTTTAGTTCATGCTACTCAAAACGTCGAAAAACTAATTTTCTATTGAATTTGTAAGTTTTTTTCTTTTCTGAGAACATTTTATAAGTTACCTATAACTTTTTAATTTGTAAACCCTACTTAGCTCTAATAGTTTTCCTTCAAACTTAGTTTTCCGTTAAACATACCTCAACTGTGAATTTTTTCACGTATCCACATATTACCGTTTATAGCAGACAGACGGGGACACTTGACTCTAACAAAAATTGCACTATAAAACCAAATATTTCAGAAATAGATCCCTAAATCGAAAAATAGTGTTCCCAAACTTTAAATATTTTTGAAATACCTATTCAACTATACCCCACGCAAAGGGTTAGTCGAGAAAAAAAACTGACTCCACTTTACTTGTATGGGAGTTTTATCCTACTGGTGGGCGAGAAGGTAGAAAAAGAAACCAGTATAGTGGTGGGTTGCTAGCCACCCTCGGCTTTTACGATTTGCCTGGGAAGGGGAAAAGAAAAAGCTGGGACGTTCTAAGTTTTTTTTCGTATTTTCTTTCTTAAAAATATTAGTATTTAGTATGTAGGGTAATGCTGGCTTACTATTGATATATTAGTATACATTTCTGATTGTATTACCAAATGTATTGGCAGGTTATAATTGAATTATACGCAGTATGTCCTAATAACGTCGTTAGCCTACCATCGGAAACAGATAGATATTGTTAAACGATAATTAATTATTGACTGTAGGCAAATTACACGGGTAAGGAGATTAATAGAATAACGTGGCGACGATCTCTGTGGCGTAGTAGTCACCATGCCAGGCTGCTACCCGGAGGTCTCGGTTTCGATCCCCGGTCAGGTCAAGATAGAAAATGATATTTCTCGATGATTCGGATTGACCTGTCTTGGATTTTTATCTATAACCTAGGTTAAAAAACACCTTGTCCGATGCGTTAAGATAATTTTGGGTAGCTTGTGTAGGTCACATTTATTGCTTTCTCCCGTGCCTAAATGAAGGATTCCGTAGCAGCAAGTAACATAATATCAAAGTCTTGTAGTATGTTTTTTATTTTATTTTTATATTTTCAAAACTGGTTATTTATTTATTGTATGGAACTGCAGATTTTATTGCGATTTCAGGGACAATTTCACATATTCTTACTCGCTAGTTAATTAATTCCCATAACACAGGATCTGCCTAGTCCCTTCATCATTATATCAGCCACAGAAAGTCCTCTGCTAGACAAAGGCCTCCCCCCAAGGATTAAACTCGGTAATCTAATTAGGTAAGGTATTTAATTGCTTAGTTGTAAGAGCTGTGCTTTATGTTGCAAAACAAACATTTCTTTTACCCTACAAATCACTAGTAACAGAATGTAAGCAGAGGTATACAATGTGGAAAAGACAATTATTCTTCAATTCAGTAAACGGGTTACTCACGTATAGAGTCAGCTACTGCCGACATGTTTCGACCTCATCCGGAGGTCTTCATCAGGGTGAATGTGACGAGAGGCCCGTACACCGCACCGGCTCGCGACACACATAATCAAAAAAGTACCCGTAATCAGTCGAACCACGGTCTGACTGTTATTTTATTATCATTATGCTGTGATCTAACTATAGCCCGTGGTTTGATTTATTAAGGGAATGTCTATTCCACGTTATATAGTTGCATCGAACTAATGCCCAATCCGAACTCCACCCGGAGTACAATGTTTACTAACTAACTAAACTTTGACATTCTGCCCTTGGCTTAAGCTAACACAAGGCAGGTTGGAACCCATCTGGGACAGAACTCCGCATATTAATTAACATACTTTACTTCAGAGGTTTTCCAAGAAAACAAATAACCTTCCCTTTGCCTCCGCTGTAATCGGGTTTCAGCAAAAAACGAATTAAAAGGGTTTCAGTTCATATTAAAAAAACACAACGAAATCTGTTTGGGAGCTTACCATGTACAGATACATGGTGGGTACGAAAAGAAAAATGCCTATGTTTTTTCTTCATTGTAAGGTATTTTTGTCTTCACTGCAGGAGTACGACCCTCTCTGTTCTACCAGAGCCATACTTGGCCAGTGCAGCCAGAGGACTTGGCCTACACTCTCCTCGCTGGCCAGACGTGTTGGAGAGGTCTGATTGTTATTTATAAGCTTCGTTTAGCTTGTATTTCCTAAGTTGCATTCTACGATCGCCACGAGAGGACTTGGAGTGGCCCTATTTCATACTCTCTCGGATACTATACTCTGCCGGAAACCACACGGCAAAGAACTAGTACAAATTAGTAAATTCGGTATCCAAACTGCGGTGTAGTTTAACTTATTTTTGTTCAATTCTAACTTGTTTATCTGCAATCTAGTTAGTTACGGCCGCTCTAGTTAGTTATACTGACTGGCGGAAGGGATAATTGCTTGGTAGACAGATTATATTGTTGTGTTTCATGCAGCGGATTTTCAAGTTAGTTTACGCCTATTGCACAAAAAATATAGGACATATTGTAAATAACCAGAAAATTGCGTTGTTGTATAAGAGAGCCACTATATTTATTTTATTGTGTTTTTAGTATTTATTGCTACAGCGGCAACATAGATCTGTGAAAATTTCAAATGTCTAGCTATCACGGAACATGAGATATAGCCTGTTGACGGACGGACGGACAGCGGAGTCTTACTAATAAATCTTAGTAGCAGGTCCCGTTTTTACCCTTTGGGTACGGAACACTGAAACCTAGATAATGCTTAAAAGGTGGCCTTATCGCAAAGGAATTTCTTCTAGGCAACCTTGCTTACATATAATAGAAAAAATAAAATTCATATGTTCTCAAAGAAAATGCAGCTGTATATATTCATTACCTGGTTCGATTTATTACGGATATGTCCCTTTCACGTTGGATGAGAATAGTAGGTACAATAGATTCCCAAGGTACTAAAAATATTTGCATATGGCTTTTAGTTACTATTTAAATATTTACATCATTTGACCCAAAGAAGACTTAATTTAGGTAAGTAAATACTTAATCTTTTGTAAAGTATATATATTGGTAATTGGTACAAATTCAGTTTACATTGCTGTATTTTTTTTTGTTTAGTTTTGTACAGAAATGAAAATAACATTGTAAGCTTCGATAACAAAGACAAAAAATCTCAAGTAGTGACCCAGTTCCTAAAAATGCAGTATGGGCCCATATTTCCCCAAGAGATCGTGGCCGGGCACTTGAGATGGGATGGCCTTGCCGAAATTATAGGGCTTTCATGATAGCAAATATTGCGCTTCTCTTCACACGTTTGTACTAGATCCCTTGCCATTTACTCGAAGCAGATGGGAATTTCTACCTTTTACTACCTAACAGAAAAAACTTGTAATAATGATTAGTTACACTACTAGAAAATTATTATGCCCATTTACAGCTTCGATCACAAAAAGAAATAAAAATATTTTATTGCTTTACTTGCGAAAGCGCTAATAATGCACACTTCCGCCTTTCTCTCAACTTCTTGCTTTAATCCTATCAGTTGTTCGCAGGACCATCGATTCAGAACTCTACTAGTTCTTCCAAACCCACCACACACACAGCATCACCTTGTTGCGAGTTAACCCGGGTTTCGCCACAGTCTGTGAAGCCTGACCGGCCTTTGACCATGACCTTTTTCGCACGTTCTTGTCGTACGTGATCCACTTTTCATCACCAGTTATCAATTTCTTCAAAAATGGTTCGGTCTCATTACGCCGTAATAAAGAATCACAAATGAGCACACGGTTCATTAGGTATCTTTCACAGAGCTCGTGAGGTACCCAAATATCGAGCTTTTTTGTGTACCCATTTTTTTTGAAATGCGCCAAAACTGTTTTGTGGTCAATTCCCAGTTCTTCAGCAACAAAATTTTAAATATTAAAATTTATATTTAAATATTAATACTAAATTTTCACTAAGAATATTATGAGGCCGTGCGCTTGAAGATATGGCCGGCTTTGCCGAAATTATAACATTTTCATTATCATAAAATCTATTGCAAACATTTGACTTTTCACAACTTGTTTGTATTACGAGATTAAATCCCAGCCATTTAGTAGATAGGGTTTGTACTCTTCTATGGCCAAAAAAATCTCATACGGTAGTATAGTGTAGAAATTCCTATAAACAAATATTTATTTCTGAAAACTGCAAAAAACAAACAAGCAAAAAATACATTGCTGTATCGAATCGTTTCGTTACCATTGCTTTGTACAGATATAAATGGGTATGTTTATTTTTTACAAAAACAATTAAAATTTCACAAAATTACATTTTAATGAACAATTTATGTTCTTTTGTTTATCTTTTACTTTAAGCGCACTTGAATAAACTATGTAAATTCAAATTAAAAAGAAAACCGTAGAACCATTTTTACTACTTCGGTTTCAGCAATAAATTGTGTCACCACATATAATTTGCATATTCTTTATTCGTTTTAAACGAAATGTGCGATAAAATAAACAATTTCTTTGACATATTGCTGCCACTCGACGGCTCACGTGTTTTTGTTGGTATTAGGTACTTATCATAATATTATAATGTGGTCTTATTTATCATTTATTTCTTTTATAGGGTTCATGGAATAAAAGCTTGTGTTGCTCAGTAAACAGTGATTATTTTAGTACAAAGAGGATATAATGAATATATAAGGTGTAACAAAACTAAAGTTGTGACGTATAAGGAGGTCAAGCATTTAGCAGAAAATAGGGAGACATGGAAAATACTCCACCGACAAGAACCTAGTTCTTAAATTTATTGATGATGATGAACAAAACTAAGCGGAACGTAGCGGAAGGAAGAGAGACATGGAAAGCACTCCACCGACAAGAGCACAGCTCTCAAATATAAGAAGAAAGAACAAAACATACTGAAACTATTTTAAGGGTAAATTAAGTCTGTGATAGTGAACAACCTTTCCCAAAAAAATGTGTCCCAAATCCTAATGTCGAAATATAAAAAGAAAATGTTGGCTTTCTTCACAAACTTGGATCAGCAGATCACTCAACTTGTATGGGAGGCCAAAAATTACTTTTCATGTTTCGATACGTGTTCCTCGGGGAAAGAATTCACAATACACTATAAAAAGTTTCAGTATGTTTTGATAGACCTTATATATATACATACACAAGTTTAGTATGTAAAGCTATGTATCTTATACCTTTAAACGAGAAATTCTTGTATATTTATTTATACATACATCCATCCATCCATAGCCGCCTTTATATTATCCTTTCAAGACATAGGCCTCCTCCATATTTTTTTGTGTTTGTCATATTTATGGAGGGGTTTTAGCCTTAATCACCACGACAGCCACGACGGGTTGGTGATCTCAGTACTACAACCGGTGGTGCCAGATACTGTCGCCGCTTGTAGATCTCGTTTCCCACAGCCGTACTCCTCCACTCAAGGTCCGCCTGTGTGAATACTGGCAGGCTGCTGCCCTCTGCCAGGGCCTAGCACCTATTTGATGGCGGTGCCAACTCACCATGTCATAGAGTCGTCGTTGGATATATGCAAGTTTTCATGGAAGTGCCTGTGCCACCAGGCACCCCGCTCGCATCCTGGTAACCCTACCATACATACATACATACATACATACATACATACATACATACATACATACTATCACGTCTTTATCCCTAATGGGGCAGACAGAGCATTTTGGGTCTTGCGGTTCTATGCAGAGCCAAGGGCCGCAAGACTCAAAAGCCACTTTTAGCGTCATGGTGGGCGAGAAGATGGAAAAGCAATCAATACAGTGATGGGTTGCTAGCCGCATCGCCTGTTAACATGATTTGCATTTTTGCCCATTCCCTCGATCGGCTTTTACGATCTGCTTACGAGATAACAATATATATTTCTCATAAATATGTCTAGCATTTTACTATACTGATTACGTGAATAAGATTGATGCTTTTTTTTAAAAAATGAAGTTAATGTTTGAGATGTAACCGAGCAAAGCTCGGTCGCCCAGGTACTACTATGTACCTATACTAGCAGCGGCGTTGCTCGCGACGCACGTACTATTATGTAGATACTGATTGAGTACAACATTACATCATGTAAATTAAATTACCCGCAGCCCTAAATTAATAAGGATAGGAAGATAACAGATTTTTAAGCACTAAATTCGCCCATTTATTTTCCCATTTATTATCACAGTTACTTGCAAAAACAGCGTTTTCAATTAATTATACCTAAATTAATTATGGAGGATGTTTTACTACGTAGGGAACGTTAATTCTGATTAAACAGCATTTGATTACGCTGAAATATTGTAGGAAATTTTTCAATATGCAATATCTTAAATAAAAATCATTATACTAATAACATTCCCTAAGGAACATGGCGAAATGCTCCTTTCCACGAAAAATTTATGATGAACTGTGAATTTCAATAAAATAAGTTCAAAAGAGGTCGGCTTAGAAATCCAACTATTCTATTTCACCATGATTTTTGAAGAACATAATCCTTAACGTACAGCTGTTACAAATTTCAGAACTGGTAGAAAAAAAATTACTGGCAAGGACA
Organism: Acrobasis consociella; assembly: GCA_963555685.1. Classification (NCBI taxonomy): domain Eukaryota; kingdom Metazoa; phylum Arthropoda; class Insecta; order Lepidoptera; family Pyralidae; genus Acrobasis; species Acrobasis consociella. Next base: position 7,833,717 of record OY743118.1, read on the forward strand.
ATGCCTTTAACTAGGGCAACCTAGTTTCAAGCACCTGTGAATAGCATGACACTATATGATTCACCAGGGATTTGAAAAAATAACAAGGAGTGCCGTCATTTTATGACCGCCACGGGGTTAATGTGTAAACGTTCAGAACTAAAAACCTACTTCAACACTACTACTTCAAACTACAGAACCAATTTTGATAGAATTTATATGGAATGACCTGACAAGCATTACCACACTGATTTTACTTATGAAATGTCATTTATTACGCATTTATTCGAAATCGTGTGGTAAATATTACTTACTGCACAAGAGCGGTAATCGGTAAAGTGTTTTTTTAAATGTTTTAGGAATAAGATTCTATAAATCCAAAATATCAAATACTATTTTTGAAACATAAAATCTCTGCATGCAGCTATCCTAAACTCATACCGAAAGCTTGTTTTACTAAAATTATTCAATTTTTTAAAGTCTTGTAACAACACTAAAACGAATTTTTAACCTGAGCTGTTTAAAAAAAAAAAAACAGATTTTACGATCTGCGTGGGAAAAGAAGCAGCTGGTAATGTATATTTTTAGAGTTCCGTACCTAAAGGGTAAATGGGATAAAAATGGGACATGGGGATGTAGTAAATTACAGAGATGCTAAAACCACCTTCCAATTATTTTATCAGATCATCTCCAAGTCATCATAATATTGCATTGTCACGCGATTACGTATGCGTGCAAAATTTCAGCTCAATTGAAAACCGGGAAGTGGGTCAAAAACCTGCATGATTTGATTACAGACAGACACACAACGGGACAGGTGTAACTAAATAAAAGCTTATAATATAACAAGCTCTAGTTTAGACACTTGGGTATGTAAATATATAAGATTACAGCTTGCTTGGCTTATTTAGAAGTATGTTAAAAAATTATTACTATTTACAATAATCTACCAATATTTTTCCTAATTTTTCGTTTGCCTATTTGGACCTACCGCTAAGCAAAGATTTCTCGTAGACAAAGTAAATATATATCTATAAATAATGAGCATATCGTATCGATCTATGAATATATCTTAAATCTTATACCTTTAAACGAGCAATTCTTGTATATATATATATATATTTATTTATAAATTTCTGTGATCTCGAAAACGGCTCTAACGATTTCGCTGAAAATTTGTATATGGGGGTTTTCGGGGGTAAACAATCGATCTAGATTAGTTTTATGTTTGGGAAAACGCGTGTTTTCGAGTTTTCATGCGTTTTTCTTTCCACGCAGAATATGGTCGCTAATTTCGTCGCGCCGCGACCGCCTTCATTTAGCTCAGTGGTTAAGGATAGCGACCGCTAGAAAGAGTGTTACGGGTTCGAATCCCACTCGGTGACTTACTTTTGTTTTTTTTTATGTTTAAGTTTATAGTTTTTTTTATTTTGCATTGTTTTTAGACAAGTTTAAAAAAATTTGTTAATGTTTGAGATGTAACCGAGCAAAGCTCGGTCGCCCAGGTACTCTTATACCTTTAAACGAGCAATTCTTGTATATATATATATTTATAAATTTCTGTGATCTCGAAAACGGCTCTAACGATTTCGCTGAAAATTTGTATATGGGGGTTTTCGGGGGTAAACAATCGATCTAGATTAGTTTTATGTTTGGGAAAACGCGTGTTTTCGAGTTTTCATGCGTTTTTCTTTTCACGCAGAATATGGTCGCTAATTTCGTCGCGCCGACCTTTTTGTTTTTAGCTCAGCAGTTAAGGATACCGACCGCTAGAAAAAGTGTTACGGGTTCGAATCCCACTCTGTGACTTACTTTTGTTTTTTTTATGTTTAAGTTTATATATAATTTTTTATTTTGCATTGTTTTTAGACAAGTTTAAAATTTTTTTGTTAATGTTTGAGATGTAACCGAGCAAAGCTCGGTCGCCCAGGTACTGGGGATATATATAAGTAACAACTATTCATATTGGCATCTTGCTGAAGTTCTTTATGACACGTTTGTATAAAAATACTTTGATTGACAGCAACAGGCGAGCAAATAATGCCAAAGTAGAAACCGAAGCGACGCGACCGATGCTAGATGCGCAATGTATCTATAAATAAAAAAAATATTAACCCAGCCTGTCTTATTATAAATCGCGGACTAAATTCAGTACTTGATTCAAACCTCTTATTCCCATATTCCGTTATTTGATCGGGAAATAAAGATCATTGGTAAAAGTATAAAATTACCTTTAATAAAAGGTAGACGTATCTTCAATAAAAGGTAGACGTATCCTACATTGAATTAAAAAAAAAACACTTTGACTTTAACTTTGACTTTGACTTTGACTTTGACTTTGACTTTGACTACGGAAAGATTGTTGCTGAAAAGTATACGTTTACCCATTGTATGCAAGGAGAAACAGCTAGTAATGCTTATATTTTTGAAAAGTAAAATGGTTGAGATTCGTCTGGGTATATATAGATACTCTTTCGTCACAGGCAACGTAATTTGGGTAAATAATGGTTTGAACCAAGTCCTGTTTGTTTTTCGTAATAAGACGAAGTATACAATATTTAGTTATATAAACATCTTTAAGTTACCCTCGTAAGTACGAATTTAAAAATAAAAATACGGACGTGGACAACAAAATTTTTGACGCATCAGGTAGATTATTTAGATTTTTTTTATACAATAGACAATTTAGTTATATAGGTAAGAGTAGTTTGCAGTGCCTTCTCCATTTCACACTACTAGTAAACGTAAGGTTTCCTTTTTATGTTTCCGTAAATTTTACTTCACCTAAAAGAAATAGGTGGTCGTAGCTGAAAATGTCGGTACATATACAAGCATTGATTCCTTTTTGACTTAAGAAGGTCAGAGTGACGTTTTGTGACGTGACAGTATGGATTTATGTATAAAATAAATAAATAAATAATAAATATATAGGGACAAATTACACTGATTGAGCTAATCCCAAAGTAAGTTCGAGACTTGTGTTATGGGGTACTAACTCAACGATACTATATTTTATAACAAATACATATATAGATAAACATCCAAGACCCAGGACAATTTGAAAAAGGCCATTCTCCAACTTGCCCTGACCAGGAATCGAACCCGGGACCTCTAGGTGGCGGACTAGCATGGTGACCACTACGCCACGGAGGTCGTCTAAATGTCGTCTAATGTATGTAAAAAGATGTATCAACGACATGCGATTTAGACAATGATTGTTTTAGACGAGTTGCTACATAGACTACCTGCGTTTAAGACCATTCGCGACTAACTCAATAACACAAAATCATTTTACCAGGGCTCATATCGGAAAAAGTTTATTTCATTACTAGAGCTTATCGTAACAACAAATAACATGGTAATGATGTCAACACAGACGGACCCTTTCGACTTCAAATTACCCTTGTAGATTTAACCAACACGAATAAATTTGAATACTTTTACCTTCCCTCGGTACTTTATTATATTCGCAAGTATTATATCCTTTTTAGCGTTGTTATTACTACTTTTAATGGAGAAAAATATATGTTCATTAGTGTGACATGAGCAAACGAAAGCAATTCGTCAAGCTCGCTACTTACTTAACAAACGTCTTTGCCAGTCATTTAAGATTTATAATATACACTATCACGTATTTTTACTGCCACCGTGGTGTAGTGGTTAGAGCGTTCGGCTCATAACCGGAGGTCGCGGGTTTGATTCCCATCGGGGGCAACGACTTTGTGTTGTTATCCTAGTTTGGTTAGGAAATTGCAGCAATCACCTGATTGTCTGATAAGTAAGATGATCTGTGCTTCGGAGGGCACGTTAAGCCGTCGGTCCCGGTCACTGTATTAGACATTTGTCGTTACCTAAAACCATGTCAGAGGCCTTTAAGGCGGTTTATAAACTCTGACATCTTCTTATCGTGTGTGTTAGTCACTAACACAATAATAAGAAGACATATTTTTAGGGCTCCGCAATAAACAAGGAACCCTTATAGTTTCGCCATGTCTGTCTATCTGTCCATCCGCGGTTTTAGTCAGAGTTTATAAGTACTAGAAAGCTGTCACTTGGCACCAGTATAATAATTATGCCAAAAAAGTCGCACAATAAAAATTTGAAAAATATAAATACTTGCGAAGTGGGAGAAATTTTTTTTTTCGATTACCCATCGTGTGGCGTATCGTTAAATATGTATTTCAAAAATATTGTAAGCTTCTAAACAACATTTTTAGATTTAGGGATTTGTTTTCAAAAGTTTTGGTTTTATGGTGAAAATTTTTGTTCAAGCCAAGTGTCTCCGCTTTATCTGGTTGTATTTGAACCCGTGAAAAAATTTACGACAGTATTATATAGAACGAAGTTTAAAGGAAGGCTAACAAAGCTACGTGGGGTATACATTACAAATTTATAGGCGACAGTAGCTTGCATTTCATACAGACAGATTTTTTTTTAATTTGTCTGCCCTGGAGGGTTACTCCAAAAGCGGTACGAAAGACGAAGGTTACTGCGTAGCGTTTCAGTGTCAAGCAACATTGAGCATTAACGTTATGATGTTAAGTCTTATTTGGTTTGATATATAAATAGGAAGTCACTATCCTACTACTAACGTATTATTTTATGGAATCCCCTGTGCCTTGAGCGAGCAATGTATTTTGTTCGATCTTCTTCTTATATTTAAGAGCTGGGCTTTTGTCGGTGGAGTGCTTTCCATGTCTCTCTTCCTTCCGCTAAGTTCTTAACCTCTTTATATGTTTTCACGTTTAGAAAAGAGAGGAGTAGGAAAACCCAGAAGAAAATTTATAGACTAAATAAAATAAAAATTTTGTTCAATATGGAGCCGTTATCGTAAGTTAGGTAAGATTAGTGCCTACCCTGTAATAAGAAGTTGTACACGTCTCTGATAAGCGAAGAAAATATAAAATGTACTCTGAAAAGGTAAATTTCGTACAAATTCAAAAGATATTTTTATATGTTTTTAGTCGCGTGAACTCATTCGTAAAGCACACTACATACAGCTACTTGCATGCATGCATAGCTAGCATGATGAGGAAGGTAAAAAGGCATCATATTATAGACATGACATCAATGTCATCTCTATAATATGAGTGAGCTAGTCCCAGACCATTTAGAGTTTTACGTTTCATAATAAAGAACCTGGGTGACCGAGCTTTGCTCGGTTACATGTCCAACATTAACAATTTTTTTTTAAACTTGTCTAAAAACAATGCAAAATAAAAAATTATATATAACCTTAAACATAAAAAAAAACAAAAGTAAGTCACCGCGTGGGATTCGAACCCGTAATACTCTTTCTAGCGGTCGGTATCCTTAACCGCTGAGCTAAAAACAAGGTGGTCGGCGCGAGGAAATTAGCGACCATATTCTGCGTGGAAAGAAAAACGCATGAAAACTCGAAAACACGCGTTTTCCCAAACATAAAACTAATCTAGATCGATTGTTTACCCCCGAAAACCCCCATATAAAAATTTTCTGCGAAATCTTTAGAGCCGTTTTCGAGATCACAGAAATTTATAAATATTTATATATATATACAAGAATTGCTCGTTTAAAGGTATAAGGTACATAAGAAGATACATCCAAGACTTAGGACGATTTCAAAATGGCAATTTTCCAACTTGACATGGCTGGAGATCAAACCCGAAACCAGAATTCAGAGTGGTGTTGTAAAAATGTTAGCTGCACTTTAAAAGTTTGTATTGCGAAGTGAATATTGTAATAAGAAAAGTTTTATATGATAATATAATTTTTTAACCAAAAACTGACTTCAACGCCAAATTACGCGACCGATCTTGATAAAATTTATATGGGATCACTTCGAAAGTATGCTCTTTCAAAAAAAGAATTTTCCGAAATGGTGCAGGCGTTTTCGAGTATCTATTTGGGGAACATACATAAAATATGTTAATACGAATTGACAATCTTCTTTTTTGACTTCGGTTAAATGTTTCATTTTGTTTAATATTAAAAGTGCTATGTAGGTCGTATCTTGCAACGAAATAACAGGTACGTACTGAAAATCAGAACTACCAATAGTCACGCATCGTTCCCACATATATAAACCTTAGTAAATGTATGAAAATAAAACGGTTGGTCCAAATAGAATATTAACTTTATTTATTTGTTTCCACCTACAAGATTTTTTTTATTTCAGTTTATTGCACACAATTTTATGATGGATTGATTACAATGGGTCAAACTTAGTGCTAATGCATTATCTACCAGTTTGCCTTTGGGACATGTTGAGAATTTGTAATAAGGGTGCAAGTGTAGCAAGCTAACTTGTAATATTTTCAATAAAATTTTCAATAATACTATTTCCTACTAATCCTACTAATCATACTTCCTTCTAATATTATAAATGCGAAAGTGAGTTTGTATATTTGTTTGTTACCTCTTCACGCTTCAACTTCTGAACCGATTTGAATAAAATTAGGTATGGCTATAGTTTGAGACTCGGGGAAGGACATAGGGTACTATTTATCCATAAATTCCCACGGGGAGCGAAGCTCGCGGGTTCAGCTAGTATAATATAAATTTTCCCGCTTTATTAGTTACGTTATATCCTCCTAACATCTTACCTCAGCCATCAGAACAGTCGTGTAATTTTTAGTCGTTGTGTCGAATAAAGCAAGAGAAACCCTTATGATTTTTGGTTCAGACAACCATACACACAACCCTACAAGAGTGTAGATGCACAGTACACAACAGACACAACATATCACAAAACTAGTGGTATCATATTCCTAGTAAGATGGTAATGAATCGCTTTCGTATAACTATGTTACGGAACAGAACCCCTAGGGATATGATTATTAGAGATGCAACGAATAGTTGTTTGGCCAGATACCGGATACCGGATGTTCGGCCTGACCACCAGCCGAATGTTCGGGATCCGGCCGCCGAATATTCGGCCGGCGGCATTTTGAGTTTCGTAGGTGCGTGTCGCGCACCGGCAATTTCAATTGCTCAATTGCAACAACGCTTCGAACATCTTGATGAAAATTTAAAGTATTTCCTGGCTACGTTATTGGATCCCAGGTTCAAGACCAATTTTTTTGGGGTAATACAAGCAGAAAAGGCTCGCCAAAGCCTCTTATTGGAGGGTCTAAAACTGAGTTGCGGTGAAGAGGATGCATCCAGCAGTGGAGGCAATTCACCTCCATTGAAGAAAAGAGCAGGCAGTTCCATGAGTGTTCATGATTCATTTTGGGACTGTTTTAATGAAGTTGCCAAAGATAACAATCAAACTGAAGACTCTGATAATACTGCTATAGCCAATGAGCTTGACTTTTACTTAAAAATGGTTCCTCTTGATCGAAAAAGTGACCCTTACGCATGGTGGGCAGCAAACGCCAAACAATTCCCGATTTTGGTTAAATTTGCCCAAATATATCTCTCTTCCCCATGTAGCAGTGTGTACAGCGAGAGACTATTTTCAGAGGCTGGGCTTGTATATGAAAACAAGAGGAATCGTTTGCTTCCTAAAAATGCTGAAAATCTTGTTTTTATACATCATAATTTACCTTTGGTGGATTTCCAATATTAAATTAATTAATATTACTATTACTTACTAGTTACAAATAAGTACATTTTTTAACTATCAGTATTATCACCAAGTTACTTTAAATAATTGGTTTATTATAAAAAGTTAAAGTTGTTTAAAATAATAAAAAGCTTCAATTACAACTGTGTCTTTATTTAGATTCTATTTATAAAATCTACCAAGTTTACTATCCGGTATCCGGCCTGATAGTACATTACCATCCGGTATCCGGCCGAATAGTAAAAAAGGGCCGGATAAGCCGGATACCGGATAGGAACCGAATATTCGGTGCATCTCTAATGATTATATTACGGCTTAATCTATCTTACTGCGACATATGCACACATTCTCTGTGTGGTTTGTCCGTGTATATTTATTTATATACACTATAACAGTACTACCTTAGTAAATATATACAGTATGCAATAGAACAGATCTTATTTGTTATTTTGAACTTGGTTAGAAACTGAAAACCTGGAATCAGATGAACGTAGTAGCTCGCTGCCTCCGAGTCTATTTGAACAATCCAGCGTTTGTATGTATGTTTGTTCGACGATAACTTGAGTATCTTTGATGGTAGCCTCATGAAAGTTAGGCGTGTAGATATGGTTAATTGAATTTTTAGGTTTGAACATGAGCCAAACCAGTCGAGGGGTTGCCGAGATATGGGGTGCACGATGTGTTGTTGTTCGGGGAGAATTATTAGTAAAAATCAAAAGTATTTTGTATCATGTTACTTACCGAAAAGTCACAGTTAACGCCATTTCAGTACAAATAAATATATATTCCTACTTATTAAAACTCTTTTATCTGTAATAAAAAAAGTCACCTACGCCTAAAGAAATTTATTTCTAAGGATGAATCGAGCGGCGTATTAAATTCTGAGAAATACAAAAAACATACGAAGTCATTGACAAAAATCGTTATTCCAAGAATCCACCTGTTCATTCACATACAAGTCAATCCTTTTGAGAGTATAAAGTAGGTACAATAATTACAATGATAGTATTCTACGATACGTTGAAATGGTGTTAAATGTCATGCCTCATCTGGATTTAATTTTTCCATATTTGATGCAATTGAAAAGATCATTTTATTCATATTCGTGGATGATAGCCTCTTTCGACTGCTTATAAAGCACTTACCTTTCTGAAGAAGAAAACTCAGCAGGATCGCACAAAAAACTCCGCTCGCGAACACTTCAAAAACTTTAATACACTCCGTTAAAGTCCACTATGCCGCCACCATACATCGGCGTATACAACACTACCACATACTAAACACCTTTAAAAATCGATCGGAATTTAAATTTTTGGTCGTCAAATGGTCGGGTATTAAAAATTTACGTCGTTTGGGCTTCGCGCGGGCACACGACTCGCCTCGGTCAGGTGTAAGCTACGACTGAAAGTCTGAACTCTGAAGGCGGGCGGTGTTAGGGCGGGCTTGTAACCTCGTATTCGTGTAAATTAATTTCTATACTGGCCAGTTAATTGTTTTATTTTATTTTATTTCTTAACGGCCAGTGTTGATAAAAATGGCAAAGAGGCGGTAGTAGCTATTAAACTATATAGTTTTTTTACTGTGCATTTAAATTTTATTGAAACGCTTTATTTATGCTGGTGGTTGTTTTATGGCGTATTTTACTTTACTTTAAGTAATTACGTATTATAATTTCTCTCGTTTTACTCCGTAATTTATTCCAGCGAGTAAAACAATTTTTTTATGATTTCAATTACTAAAGCAGGAACCAAAACGAAATTGTTCAGGAAATTCACATTTCTTCTTTGAAATATTAATTTTATCGTCAACAGACAAAACAAATGTAATGCCACCGTGTCACGGTCAACGATATTATCAATATTGTTTCAAATTAAATATTCAACCCTCGAGTTTGGCCCCTCGAGCGCAATCCTTGTTTTGCCTTTTAAATGTTTATTGTTTACGTGAAAACGATGTTAATATTGCGTTTTTCCTTTGTAAGGTTTTATACAGAACGTTGCAGATCAGTGAAAAACTCCTCTTTAAATTACGTCGAATAAATTTCCCCTGTGTATAAACATTGAAACACTGATGGCCCGATTTATTTGTACTGAAACTATATAAAAACCAAATTGATTTAGGCATATCAATCCTTTGTTACTTGGCACTATTAACTTATAAACTTATAACGGTAAGTATTTAAAAAAAAATGCAATCACAACCTTAAAATTTACTCGTAATATTTTATTAATATATTAATAGTATTTACTTATTTCCATGCGGCAAATATTTACATTACATTACATTTACATTTTTATAATTAAGTTATATAAATAAATAATTTAACATAAAATGTTTTAATTTAGTTTATTGTTCAGTAATTAATTTAAGTTATATAAAAGTACTTTACATTGTTATTTTAATTGCAACAAAATATTCTCGTAAGTGTAAATTAAACATTTCTAAAAAGTTTATTTTATGTGGTTACATTAAATTGAGAGAAAATTAATTTTAGAACTCAAGTATTGTCAGATCTCGAGTAAGCTTTGCGACTCAAGTTCTCCTTACTCAAGTCATCATTACTGCGATAAAAGCTCGTTAATATTTATATCTACCTAGTAGTTGAAAAAACATCAAGTTTAAAAATTGCAAATATTGTGATATAATTTGTTTATTGCATTTTGACTGCTTTATGAACCTATTATTGTAACAAGAGGATTCACTAGCATTCCAAGCTTTAAAATGATAAGTATTGTTTTAGCAGTGTACTTCCCATATTATTTGTTATATGCCAATTATGTTAATCCAGAATTTTCAGTTATTGGGGGAACCAAAACATACCTTACCTCAAACCTCATCTCATTTTGAGTAATTATGCAGCATATATACTTATGAAGAAGTTTAGGAGAGGCTGCTCATTAATTATGCCAACAGTTTCCAACGGCCACCTACTTCGGAACATCCAGCTTTTATCCAAGATCCAAAAGTTATTAAACTCGTAATGTCCAAGGATTTCTACTAATTCAGTGGGAGAGAAATCTCCAACTATAAGGAAGTGTTTACTCAAAATATCGTAATACAGAGAAAGAGGGAAGCTTCTCTAACAAAATGTAGTCCCTCTACTCACGTCTTCAATAATGAGAAACATGTTCTATTCGATAGAAATATGTGCTCAAGCTTTCGAAGAATTGGTTATCACGAAGCGGAGAATACAGATGCGGAAATAAAAAATCTAATAGAAAAATTCACGCTAGGTTCACTCAGCGCTTGCATCGTTGGAATCGACATTGATACAATGGAGAAAGATGCTACAGATAACAGTTATAATAGCATTTATAATCTACTCATGGTTTCTACGAATAAGGAAGTTTCTTTAGTCAAAAATAAATTATTTGATTGTGAAATAGAATGAAACGTCACAAAATTATGTCACTTGTCATTGGTCATATTCATTTTATACGTGATTGTAGATTACTATTGCGGAAAAACTGATATTAAGAGCGCTATTCAACTTTTTATTCCTTTTTTTTGTAACCTGTTTTGTCCCATTGTTGGGCAAAGGTCTCTCCCATCGTCTTCCACTTATCTCTTTCCTGTGCTAGGCTCGTCCATCGCTTCTGAAATGCGTCGATATCGTCTCGCCAGCGCTTTCTTGGCCTACCCTGGCGACGGTAACCATCTTTAGGCAACCACTCTGTTGTAATTCTGGCCCATCTCTTGCTGTGCATCCTACTGACATGCCCTGCCCAATACCACTTCAGCATGGCGGTTTTATATCCCACATCAACAACTCCTGTTTTTGAGCGAATTATGGCGTTTGGTATTTTATCTACCCTTTTAAGGCTGTATATAAGGTAAACTGACCATTTTTGTACATCTGTATCTCAAAAAAGTATGTTATATTACGGAAACGAAAAATATATGTTTATTTTGAACTATCGTCTAATACTTTTACCAGGTCATTTACATCATTGTGTTTACTTCACTCGATGAAAAAAAATCACAAACATACCTCTGACTAACACCTAAAACACGTTTATCTAGATATATACTATTATAATTCAATTTGAAAATAGTATGTACGCACTATTGAGTAAGTCAAAACGCTTCAGTACGCAAGCTCAAAAATTTATTAGGCCATCTTATTAATTTTTTATAATTATTTTACCAATATTGACCCCCACCAGCCGTTTTAACAAAGACCTACCTCGACGCCCCCGCTCCCGCAGTGTCCGTCAGGACGCGTTCAAGGTTGGACCTGTGTTACTAGATTTCCTGCAGATATTACGCACAAAACATTGAGAGTGACTGAAAAGTCAAATAATTTAGAGACCAAGTGTCTAAAATATTTAAGTAGTGCCCAAGAAAGCCTACTTTTTTAATGAATACACTCATATTTTAAAAAATTACGCGAAAAATGTATTTTTCAAAGTGATAATAACTTTCATGTTATCAATAGGAACAATGACGTTGTCAACATAGCATAACTAGTGATGTGACGCCTGAGACATATTCATTTGAAGTGTTTTTGCAACTTTCCGAAAATATTCTTTCTTATTAAATTTGAGTAGTATGTTTGTTTAGGTTTTATATATTTTTTAAATTTCTAATACCATGTATGTTTATATGAAAGTGTGTATGCACTTTGTATACAAGTCTGTAAGTTAGCGCGCAAGTTTGTATGCGTGTCGATGATATCTTAAATGCCGAATCAAACATACAGAATGATCTCTTACCGTCAGCCAACATTTTGGAGCAAGTTGAATCTATGATACTGACCTATTATATCTATCTATAGTATTCTATGCTATACACATAGGAATAGGATATATATACGTGTAGAATATCAGTTGGGATGCATGGAAGAGATGATAAATGACAAAATATTTTTAACTAGGATTTCAGGTACTTATACCCGGGTCATCGTCTGCTTCAAATTGGTACTTTCTCTAATTGGCTTTTTCATCCTTATTCCTAAAAATAAAGCTGTCTTTTGTATGGCAAAATCGGATTTCCGATGACGGTTTAACGTGTCGGCGATTAGGCAAGAGAGTAAGTAGTATACACACCGAATTTCATCCAAATGGATTCACTGGTTTAAGCGTATAAATTTTACCGACAGACAGACACAGAGGTAGACAGTTGTTAGTACTAATAAATAAAATAAGTACAATTATTATAAAAACATTTTTAAGCTATTGCATAGCTTTTATCGCGGGCTTTGAGCGCGGCGACCAAATCAAGAAATTCCGTAACGAAAAAACCTAATACCCCCCACTCCGCCTACCATGTAGGCTTACAAGCAAATTCATCACAAATCGTCGTGAACTCTAGAATCTTTATCATTGTGTGTAAAAATGTACCAGAAAAATCTGATATTTGAAGACCTGCGGAAACCTGATGTGCAAGGGGTACGGCCTGCAAAAACGGTTGGGGTTAGAGGCGTGATTTTCTTTCCAAAAATTAAGGGGTTGTGAGCAATTTAACGACGTCATTAGTTTTTTGTTTTTTTCAAAATCCCTATCCCTCCAAGATGGCCGCCATACAAGGACAATTTTCATACAAACAAATATTCCATACAAATTTCATACAAACGGTACCGCCTCGCGAACCCGTAAGGCGAGCTTCGTGGCGAGGCTGAAGACCGAACCCTTCCCCCTTCATTCGCCCGTAGGGCGAGCTGCGGGTGAGGGCGAAGCCCGAGCCACTCCCACCAAGAGCTGCGTGGTTTTTTTTTTGTCAATCCAAGATGGCCGCTGAAAGTCACCTGCCTCCAAATTTGGCTGAAAATTGACTATCTATATCTATATGTGTTTTGACCGCAAAATGCAATTTTTTTTTTGATACCAAGATGGCGTCTGGGTTTTAGAAAATTAAATTTATTTCGTTTATAACGTCTCACTGGGACTTCGTAGGTGTCTGAAATTTTGCATGTGGGAATAAAGCTCCCCACGAAACTCAAAAGTGCAGTCAGATTTTGGATCCAAGATGGCCGCCCTTACACATATTTTGATGTTTCCTTTACTGACTGCAGTTTTACCCATTTTCTGAACTGGAAACATGTCTTAGCCTACCTCAACAGCCGCACGAAAAGCCGCAGGCTGCTAATTGCTTACGTTGTTTAAAATATATCTTTATTACTATACACTTCATCTATATATATGTCGCAGTTGGATTGTATGATTTGCTGTTTGACAAACACTGCTGTTTGGCCCTTCAACTCGATTTTGTAAAACAGCTGAAAATCGTTCAGCTGGATCGGCCACTGTGTTATGTTTACCAAAATAGCTAACAAATTATTGAAGATTTTAGTTTGGAATTCTGCCAAAAGTGGTTTGTAGTTGTCAGTGTCATACATCACAACAAATATGGCTTCCGATAAGGTAAATTATTTACTGCGTTTCGAGAGTAAGGTGTTTTCATCAAGAGACATCGGGGACATCGTTTGTGATTTCGGACCGCAAAAGGTTGAGAAGAATAGAGCAGACCTTCATGTTGGTTCCCATAGTGTTATTTCGACGCCCGCTTTCCGGCAAGTTTAAAAATTCACGTGGATCAAATGAAGGCCGTAAGAAACCGCTACGCCATTGATTTGATGGGTTTACAAAATTTCGATATCCAGTTGCATCAAGCTGATTATCATTCTTCATTGGTGTTTTATGTTGTTGAAGACTGGATTACATAGTAAAGAGTTGAAATGAGGTTTTATTTCTATGCCACGATTAATAAAAAAATAATAAATAACAACTATTGCCCCCGCATATATTATTTTGTTTGGTAACACAGTTTTATTTAAAAACTAGCAGCAACCCGCGTATTCGTCCGCGTAGAAGTCGAAAATGGTTCATATAGGGTTTTCATTTGTTTTTTTGATATTAATTCTGTTGTAACATATGAAGATTATGTGAATATGATTGACTTTCCCTTTCCCGACGACTGGACTTGAGCGACGAAACGCTTCAGCATGTCCTAGGTAGAAAATCAACCCATTTCTTCTCTCGAGGGGTTGAATTTTGTAAATCCTGAAACACGTACTTACTCATTTACCGCCAAGAGTACTTCTGCAAAGTTTCGAATAAAATGGTCTAACTAAATTGTTTCTTCATACAAACCTTTGTCTTGGAATGAGTTTTTAAAAATCCTTTCTCAGTACACCCCTAGACCTCATAAGGAAACTATCTGCCAAATTTGAATTCTCTAGACCCAGTGGTTTGGGCTGTGCGTTGATATGGCAGTCAGTCACCATCACCAGTCAGTCAGATTAATTTTTTCTCGATCCTGTTCCTGTTCCTATTCTCAGCATGGCCTAGGTAGTATAGTCACCACATTTTATTACCTAGGAGATGAATTTTGAAAAAAAATCTGGAACATGTATTTCATTTACCGCCAGGAATACTCTTGCGAAGAGAATAAAATGGTCTCACTAATCTTGTTTTTGCATACAAATTTTGGACCCTCGTTTCATCCCCTTAGGGAGTGAGTTTTGAAAAATCTTTTCTTGGTGCACCCATAGACCTCATTAGGAACCTATGTGCTTTTGGAGACTGTAGGCCTAGTCAGTCATTCAGACTACGTTCAAATTTATGGCTTTTTGTTCCCTTTTTTACCTCCATAGAGGCGGAATTTAAAAAAGGCTGAAACACGTGTTTGATTTCTTTTGTTTTGAAACATTTATGGCAAGTTTCAAGTAAGTCAGTAAAGATTTAAAGTTTTTTTCATACTAACTTTGGCCCCCAATTTTAACCCCTTCGGGGTCGAATTTAAAGAAAATCATTTCATCTGGGAGCACTATGTATTAACATAAAACTACTGTTCAGATTTCACGTTTATATCTGTTTTGTTATAGGCTGGGCGTTGATAAATCAGTCACTCTTGATCTTTTATATATGATGGATTTTTAGAAAACCGAAATATATATCCATGTTTGATTATTTCTATTTCTGAGTTATAGTAACAAATTTCATGGAAATTGGAGAAGATTTGAAACTTTCAATTTCCATTTTGCACCCTAAGGGGGTGAATTCAAATGAAATACGTATTTGATGAAATGTTTTTAAAAGCATATATCTCAATTTTTGTCGAAATTGATGCACATTTAAAGATTTTTCCATACAAACTTTCAACCCCTATTTTGCGCCCTTAGGGGGTGAATTCTAATAAACCACGAAACAGGTGTTCAATGAAATGTTTTTAAGAAAATGAATTTTAATTTTTATTACAATCGATGCAAATTTAAGTCTTTCATACAAACTTTAAACCCCCTAATAAACCTTAATATAGAAACGTGAAATTTGGAAAGTTGTTTCAATTCAAAATGCACACTAAGAAGTGATTTAAAAAAAACTCTTAAAGGGGTGAAGTAGGGGGTTCAATGTTTGTATGAAAGACTTAAATTTGCATCGATTGTAATAAAAATTTAAATTCATTTTCTTAAAAATATTTCATTGAACACATGTTTCGTGGTTTATTAGAATTCACCCCCTAAGGGCGCATAATAGGGGTTGAAAGTTTGTATGGAAAAATCTTTAAATCTCCATATCCATTGATTTGGATAAAAATAGTGATTCATGCTTCTAAAAACATTTCATTAAATACGTATTTCATGGTTTCTTAGAATTCACCCCGTAAGGGTGCAAAATGGAAATTGAAAGTTTAAAATCTTCTCCAATTTCCTCCATTTTCCATAGAAAACATTTAAAATCTTTACTGATTTACTTGAAACTACTGTAACACCTACGCCATACTGAAGGGTCGTCTGTCGCTCTCTCTCGCTCTAGAAAATGACGGGATCGGAAACGGGATTTAAAAGACCGCGTCCTTTCAAAAAAAAAAGAAGACATGACAACGTGAAAAGTAGTCATTTTTTATGACACTATGTCAGTTTGATTTTTTTCTGTGGGCAGAGTCAAAAAGTCTGTATATGTCTCTCTATAATTTTTCAAAACTAAAAACCGGCTTCACTCCCATTTATTGTGATAAAATTTATATGGAACCACCTGACAAAATAACTTATGCCTATTCAAAGAAAAAAGAATTTCCAAATCGGTCCAGACGTCTTTAGATAACGGTGAACATACATAAAAAAGTTTTCGGCGAATCGATAACCTCCTCTTTTTTTTTAAAGTGGGTTAAAAACCGACTTCAACGCCAAACTATTCTACTGATTTTGATAAAATTTCTATAAGACCGCAAGTAACATTTTTTACAGTTTGAACCTAAAAAAAAAGAAGAAGAAGAATTTTTATTTTTATATACACTCGAATTAAGAACCGCCTTCTTTTTTAAATCGATCTTAAAGGAAGCTTAACCTCCCAACAATTATCTTTTCTAGGACAGGAATGTGAAGAGTATGTGGCGCAGGTCTTTGCGTCCGCGGAAGTCGGCCGGCGCAAGCATAGCATCCTTCATAGAAAATAATAATTTATAGACACCATCAAAATTATAACTAGCTATAGGTTTTTTCATAAAATTATTGTGTGTCCTTATACACAATCGATTTGGTTCCGATTTTCTTTTTCGGTTTTCTTGATGATCAATATTTATAGTCGACACAACACTATTTGAAAGTGTCAAGATAATAAGAGACAGGCATATTATGCCATTGTATGGTGCTGTCTTGCTCATACATACTCCGAGCGCACATTATATAGCCCCTTAATTCCTATTCCATTGCTCTCTGACAAACCTTGAGTTTGGACTTCAACTCCTCCGTCAATGACCACGTTTGAGCACCAACTGTATTCATGTTATTCAACTATAACGCTTTAATTTCTTTTAGGGTTCCGTAGTAAACAAGGAACCTTTTAGTTACGCCATGTCTTTATGTCCGTTTGCGGTTTTACTCAGAGACTATTAGGAATATTCAACATAATTAATAAAACGACTGGACAACACAACTCTGAGAAACACAAGAAAATACAGAATACACTTACATTCATTGAGGGTCGATATAAATTACATTACCTTGAATAAAGTATAGGAAATAATTACCGCAATTAGACCTTCACAGAAAAGGTTCGGCTATCGTATGGCATCGAAATTGGGTCGAACATTCTTTTTAGTAACAAGGAAGTTATAAATAAATAATAAATAAATATATAGGGACAAATCACACTGATTGAGCTAGCCCCAAAGTAAGTTCGAAACTTGTGTTATGGGATACTAACTCAACGATACTATATTTTATAACAAATACATATATAGATAAACATCCAGTTAGTATCGATTGAATTCTTATTATTTTAAGATGTTTTCTACGCATTCTAACAAACGAGGGAGTTATCAGAATCTATGCATATTTGATCGAAAATTCATGATATAGGTAGGCGGAAAAATAAGAGACTTCGCGCGTTAGAAAAGCTAGTACAATTTAAAGACACATAGTATGTTTTGCGTGACGAGGGGCAGACGTGATATTATCGCATCGCAGTATTTTTGTGTCAAAATGACATACACTATGAGAGGGTGATAAAAATACTTGTAGTTAAAAATAGATCGACGACAAAATAGCTTTGATTCAAGCACGTGCAATTTATAAAATTATAACATCTTTGCCAAAACTGTCGTCGTTTGGTGAAACCAACTATATAATTAATATTTCTATAATGTAATTAGTTGGTGTGTTGAATAAGTATATATGTATTCAAGTAATCCACTATCAAAAGACTGCTTCTAAATAGTAGATAAGAAAGCGCAAACAATTATATTGATTTATTTATTTCTTTATCAACGCTCTTGGTGTATAATAGGGGTGACAACATGGTCAGATAAGTACTTATGATTGTAATTAATCCGTAGTCTTTTAGATTATTTAAAAATAATTGATCCATATTTTATAGTTTAACAAAAATTAAAAATTTACAATGATACGTAGCATACACAGCGAACTACTTTTGACGCGAGTGCGAACTTGCGTCGAAAATAATTTCACTCTATCACTCACTGGTCTAAAAAAATGCTTTTCAGAACATTTTCTTAAAAAATCCATCCTTGTAGTTTATATTAGGAAGGATTATTATTAAAGAAAACTTTTTTTAATTTAAGAGCGATGCTCTTGTCTGTCATAAAGGATATTAACGATGTTGTCGGTGGAGTTTCTTCCATTTCTGTCTTTCTTCAGCCAACCTTTTGACGTCTTGGTATAATACCACTCCTACTTTCTCCTTGCTTTATAAAGCTGTGTCTCGGTTTACCTCTTCCCCTTCTTCCTTCTATTATCGTCTTTATGAATTCGTCAAAAACAAAACTAGTCACCGTAAAAACAAACGCATATTTACGTGTGACAACTATGACAGCACACCAAAAGGGAATATGAGACCTAGAAAATGACGGTACATGTGTCTACTCCGTTATCGCTTTGTAAAAAATTAATCGAATGGGCGGCACGTGTCGACTGTAGCAATTTATCTACAAAACTAGGGCATTTAGGGGTTAGTCTTGTTAACATTATTTTTTTAGACTGTGGACTATAATGACCCCTTCATACAAAAGTTCAGGTTAATCGAATTATGTTAGGCATTCAAGCAAACACCTGGTGAATAGGGGTGGTATGTATTCTTTTTTTGGGTCGTTGAACCATCTTTTTTTGGGTTAAGATGATGATTTATTGAAAGGCCCTCATGTGGGGGCCCCGTGGGGCAGTGGATATTATCAGCGTTGTTTGTGGCCATCTTTGATTATGCGCTTTACTACGGCCAATAGTCAGAATGACTTCATCTTCGCTGCAACTGTGTGTCGTACCGCCAGGTCTGCTTCTGACGACCTACATTTTGCTTGTCCTGGGGATCGCACTCCTGGGCCGTCCTTGGGATGTTTGTGGGTCCTGAGTGTGGCTTTTATATATATAGTTAGGTTATATTTTATCTTAATTGTATCTCCTTTAAATATCACTGGTCTTTTCACCCTGGTCCTTTGAGAGGCTTGCGTGAGGATACAGATCCAACACGTAGAGGCCCTTTGGAGAAGTTGTTGGTATGTAGCGCTCCCGCCGAAACCCATTCCTGTATATATGAAAGCCTTGAATAGGTTTTGGCTAAAGAAAAATCTATTGCGAAAAAAAGGAAAGCTCAATTATTATTAGGACGAACAATAGCTTACGGATACGGCGATTAGTTACGCATATCGAAGATGTAACCCAATAAAATATGTTTTTTTGATTTTTTTTTCTTTTGAAATATCTCAAATAAGTTGTAAAACAGGTGTCAAATTTCTGGAAAAGCTTAACAAAATTTAGGTGATTTTACAGGAAACCTACATTAACGGCACCAGAAGACGTAAACAGATTAAAAATAAAAATATCTGATAAAAATAGCGCATCGCAACTTACTGACCTAATAACCCTTCGTGACACTTTTAGCTTCGCAATTTCTTAAATTGAAATCAAACGCGGATTCTATTTTAGTAATATGCCTTTTACAATTCACGTAACAAAGGCTGACTCAGCAAGAAACTTAAAGTTCGTCGACCTGATTCACGTAAACTGGGACATAAACATTGCTTTGTAATCTGTAATTTGAAAGGCTTTTGCCCAACTATTCCCATAGTTGGCTAAAAAAAGTTTAGTTATTTGACGACCTTTGTGGCGTTGTGGTCCCTATGCTAGTCCGCCACCCAGAAGTTCCGGGTTCGATCCCCGGTCAGGGCAAGTTGGAAAACGGCCTTCTATAAATTGTCCTGGGTCTTGGATGCTTACCTATTCAAATATGTATTTATTATAAAAATATAATATCGTTGAGTTAGTATCCCATAACACAAATCACGAACTTACTTTAGGGCTAGCTCAATCAGTGTAATTTGTCCGTATATATTATTATTTTTATTTGGGTCACATATATTCAGAGCGTATTTGTTATTTTGTGTAATTTCAAAAATTAATAATATTTAGAAACCTCATTGAACGAGCTGAATGTTTTATCTAGATTTTTTAAACATTTAAGTAAAACCAGTGGATGATCATAATAGTTATTCAAGTTTTGCATTACCCCTGTCATTCTCCACACTACCCATTTGGTTGACTGGTTGATAAGCTGCCGTTAACATTTGTATTTGTGTATAAAGTTTGATAAATAAATAAATGATCCAATTCACAAAGGGGCGATCCAAATTTACCTGATTCGTAACAACATTATATGGTTATTTTTGGCCAAGTAAAATGTTTACGTTGTTCTCTTTATCAGGGTTGCCACATGATTTATAGCAATACAGAAGAACTCATAATAAATTAGTTGTAAAAAAAGTGCGGTCAGGCTTCAAAAATAGATACATCATATCTCATATAATAGTATGAGAGATTATGAGTCTATTTTTGAAGCATTTCTTTTAATCATGAGACTCAGGCACTGCAAGAAAAGTCAATTTAAATCAAAATTTCGTAATTTTATTATCAAGTTCCTAGCCCCATCATTAGACCCACTATAACTATGACTTCATTATATTACATTGTCATTCATGTAAACTAAATGTGTATGCAAACATGTGGTTAAAGATAACTGCTTATAAATAAATAAATAAATATATTGGGACAAATTACACTGATTGAGCTAGCCCCAAAGTAAGTTTAAAAGTAAATAACTAGCTGTACCCACGGGCTTCGCTCCCCGTGGTAATTTCGGGATAAAGAGTACCCTATGTTCTTCCCCGAGTCTCAAATTATATCCGTACCAAATTTCATCCAAATTGGTTCAGTAGTTTAAGCGTGAAGAGGTAACAAACAAACAAATAAACAAACAAATATACAAACTCACTTTCGCATTTATAATATTAGTAGGAAGTAGGATAGTAGGAAGTAGGATAGGATAGTAGGAAGTAGGATAGTAGGATATTATATTATTTTTAGTAGGATTAAAAGTAGGATTCCAAAATTTGATCCATGAAAACATGATCCAATTAGTAAGTCTATTAAAAAAAAAATTACATAACAAATTAAAATTTAAGATACCAAAATTCCACAGGCCTACTTAAGAAGATTTTGGTAAATCGTACATTTTCGTCTTAGTTGTTTCTCAAATAACCGGAGCCGACCGCATGTACATCGTGAAAAGGACATAACCGTAATAAATCGAACCACAGGCTATTAGTAGTATAGTAAACTATATATTATTAGTAGTAGCTATCAGGCACGTGCTTTCCATAGAGACTCAAAGACATTGCCTACCCGGAGGTTCCCTAATATATGCGCATTTTTTTATTTAAAAATAAATTATAATAGGTCCTATTTTCAAATAAACGCGCGCATTCCTGTCCATCGCGCAATATGCTGGCTACGTACTCGCTTACTTAGGGTAGGTATACGTATATATATATGCAGTACTCTAGGCAGCTACCTAGAAGACAATTCTCCATAGTGTCTCGATTTACACACATTCACAGTGCACGGATAGGAATTTGCATCTGTAGTTTTATCGTCTACGTATTTCATCGACGCACACACACGCGAAATTTCCGCACACATAACCAATATCTAAGACAAGAGCTAATGCACGCCATTTTTAAAACGCGTCAGTCATAAACAAAACTAATTTTTGTATGGAAAAAACCATTAGGTTAGTAAAACGCTGACTTTCAAAAATGGCCCTTATCTTTAAGCTAGTTCTATCTCAATAATCAACGTTTTTTATCTCTTTTCACTTTTGACCAATAAGGGATGACATCGATTTCGAGCCTTTTTATTTGTTCCGTGATGGAAAACTAGAAAGTTATTGGTTCTCGCTTGTGTTACGCTACCAATTTAAATACGCGAAAGATGTTCCAGGATAAAATGAAATTACGTAAACTTTTGTGTTAGTCGTATATATTTGATATTTTTTCTTGTCCAATGATAATTATTTGCATTGTTGCATTACAAAAGATTACGATCTGCTCTGAACTTTGTTTGCAATAACAGATGAAAGTAGGAGGAAAAGCTTTTATTTTTTTTATTTTCTATTATTATCTCTTTAAAATAGTTTGCAATGGAAAGTTTTTCATGTGAGAGTTGTGCGCCAAGTGTTTGTTTACTAAAACTGAAAAATTTCGCGTTTAACCATTTAAATTTTGAGGAAAAAAGAGCAATAATTACAAATGGCCGATGCCAGCCTATTTTGGATTTAGTTCAAACAAGCGGTAAGCTAAAAAGAACATTTAATAGTACTAAACAATATGACGCGTATAAGTGGCTTTCGGGATGTAAGCACACTAATAAACTCTTTTGTTTTTTCTGTTTATTGTTTTCAAATAATTTAAACGTATGGATCGACGCCGGTTATGTCGATGTGCATAATTTTAATACAGCTGCTCAAAAGCACGATAAATCTGAAAAACATTTGCAATGTTCGCTAAAATTTCATTGTTTTGGTAAAAATCGTATCGAAACGCGTTTAAATTCGCAGTTGCAAATAGATATAGACCGCCATAACGCCAAAGTCGATCGTAATCGTAACATTTTTAAGCGTTTAATTGATGTTGTTTGCTTTTTGGGTAAACAAGAAATAGCCTTCCGTGGTAATGACGAATCCTCGTCATCGCTTAATAAAGGAAATTATTTAGAAATCGTCGATTTGCTCGCGAAGTACGATGGTATTTTAGAAAACCATTTGCAAAATTGTACTAATACATTCACAGGAATGTCGAACCGGGTTCAAAATGATTTAATTTCGAGTGTTTCTTCATTAATGACCGCTGTTATAAAGCAGCAAATATCTGAGACTAACTTTGTTGCGGTTATGGTCGACGAAACCCCAGACGTGAGCGGCCGCGAGCAATTAGTTTTAGTATTGAGATATTACCATAATTCGGAAATTGTTGATAGGTTCATAAAGTACATCGATGTGAGTTCTGATCGTACCGCTAAAACTTTAACAGATATTATATTACAGTCCTTGTCGGAATTTAATTGTGTGTCAAAATTAATAGCCCAGACGTATAACGGCGCAGCCGTATTGTCTTCGGAGCTAAATGGAGTCCAATCATTAGTTCGACAAAAATGTCCTCAAGCATTATTTGTTTGGTGCTCCGCGCATGTATTGAATTTGGTACTTTCTAAATCATGCGAACGGATTCCAGAGACGAAACGGTTTTTTCAATTAATTAAAACAATTGCTACGTTTTTCCACACTAGCACTAAAAGACAAGCATATTATAAAACATTTGCTCTTAAAATATTGCCCCGTGTTGCCGAAACACGATGGACTTACCACTCTCGCACGGTAAATGTAATTTTTAACCATCTTAAAATATTGATTGATTTGTTTGAGGACATGGCCGACAATGATAATTCATGGGACGGTGAAACCTTAAATCAAGTTTCATCATTTTTGTTTAATATGAAAGAATTTAGTTTCCAGTTTTATCTTCACGTTTTTAATGAAATTTTCGCAGAAACCGATGTGCTCTATGATATTTTGCAAAAAAAAACTTCAGACATTGCTTACTGCTTGAAAAAAATAAATGCTTTTGAATCCTTTTTAAATATATTTCGATCAAAATTTGAGGAAATTTATAACAAAGTAGTAGAATCGTGTGGGGTTCCAAAAAGAAAGCGCAATATCGAAAACCCGAAAGTAAATTTTAAACGTATTTTTTGTGAAATTATAGACAACATTGCTTATGAATGTTGCGACCGGTTTAAAAATATAAAAAACTTAACCTTTTTCGAGCTTCTCTCGTGTGATAATTTTACAAAGTTTTCCGCCGATTTTCCGCAAAATAAAGTCGAAGATTTTGTTTCCTCTTATATATCGTTTAATTTTGATTTAGATCGATTAATAAATGAGCTAAAATGCATTTATAAATCTGAGGAATTTAGAGACTTAAATATTATTAAAATTATTGATCATTTATACGAAAATAATTTAATCACTGTATTTTCAGAGGTTTTGCGCTTTGCCAAATTAATTGTTACAATACCCGCGAGTAGTGCCTCAACAGAAAGGTCGTTTTCGTCTTTAAAACGTATTCACACGTATCTTAGGAACACACAAGGCCAACAACGTCTCACAGAACTCTCTATGATATCAATAGAAAAAAGTCTACTTGTAGAATTAAAACGAACTGCCACTTTTTATGATGACGTATTAAAAATGTATCTACGGAAAGATAGACGTGTAGATTTAATTTATAAATAATTCCACTTACATAACGATATAAGATACGCACAAATATATTAGACAGACTGACAATATTTAATAAAATACATCAATTTTTATTTCCTGAACTCCTACATTCACTGTTATGTAAACATTTCACCGGCCTTTTTCAAGGCCACTTCGGGTATCCTTGAATTAATATGTTCCCATATCAATTAATTTATGGATATTTGAGGTGGTCAAATCTTGTCATCTCTTCGGTTGGTGTCCGTATTGAAAATCAAGAATAATTTATGAATCGAGATCACTCGTTATTTCGGTAAGTTTTTTTTTGCTGAGTAGGTACTTATCTATAAAAAATGTGTGTAAATACTCGGGGATTTTTTTAAAACTTTTTTGTCCCACTGCTGGGCAAAGGTATGTCTATCCTGCTATAATCAGTGATGCACGTCCCTGGTAGCTATTACTAGTATACTAGTATAATAATAATAATAATATAGCCTTTTATTCAGATCCATATTACAGTTATATGAAAAAAACATTTAAAAAAATACTTAAATTTAATGTAATCCTTAATCTAGTCTCTTATTTGGTTTTTACTTATTTTTTGTAGAGCTGTTTGCCAGTCGACAAAGGCCTCCTCCAACCTTTTCCACTCATGTCTTTCTTGAGCCACTCTGTTCCATGTGACGCCTGCCACTTGTCTAATGTCGTCATCCCATCTTTTTTGTGGTCTACCTCTTTTCCTTTTGCCTTCTCTAGGGTACCATCGTGTCACAATTTTACTCCATTTGTCTTTTCCTCTTATCATATGCCCTGCCCATCGCCATTTAAGCCTTCTAATTTTGCACGTTATGTCTATAACCTTTGTTTTGCTTCTTATAACATGGTTTCTCAGTCGGTCTGACTTTTTCACATTCATCATGCTCCTTTCCATTGCGTATTGACATGTTGTAAGTTTGCTAGTCGTGTGTTGTGATAAGGCCCATGTTTGGCTGCCGTACATGAGAACTGGTAGTATGCAGGTGTTAAATAGTTTGCTTTTTATATTCATATGAAGGTTTTTATCTTTCATTATCTCTTTCATACCCCAGTACCTTCTCCATCCATTAGCTATTCTTCTTTCAAATTCTTTGCGCATCGGATTATCATCTGTTATTAGCTGTCCCAGGTAAATATATTCATCTGTATAATCAATTTGGTTGTTTCCTAAATTTATATTAACTCTCTCCCCGTTTGTCATTACTCTTGTTTTTTCCGGATTCAGATTTAACCCCACCTTCTCGCTTTCCGTTGCCAGTTCGTTTATCATTTTTGTTATGTCTTCCGGGGATTTTGCAAACAAAACAATATCATCAGCGAATCTCAAGTGAGTTAATGAGACACCGTCTACATTGATACCGAGATTTTCCCAATTAAGACTTCTGAATATTGATTCTAGTACCGCCGAGAACAATTTTGGTGACAGGGGATCTCCCTGTCGTACGCCTTTGCTGACTCTGAATGGTTCGCCTTTCTTTTCTAATTGGATTCTCGCAGAACTCTGGCTATAAACATTCTTTATTAAACGAATGTATTTGTGTTCAATCCCTTGTTCTTGTAGTGACTCCCATATCTTTTCGTGAAACAACGAATCGAATGCTTTGCTATAATCGATAAATGCGATGTAGTATGTGCATTGGTATTCTTTATACTTCTCCATAACTTGGCGTACTACATGAATGTGGTCGATCGCTGAATAGCCTTTACGAAAACCCGCCTGCTCAATGGGTTGGTGTTCGTCTAATATTTTCTCAATCCGATTTAGTATGACCTTGGCAAAAATCTTGTATATATTGGACATAAGACTGATAGGGCGGTAGTTCCCGATTTCGTATTTGTCTCCTTTCTTATACAGAAGAACGATGTTTGATTCTGTCCATTGCCGTGGGATAGTTTCAGTATTTAATATCTCGTTAAACATGTCAGTGAGGACTGGTGTTATACTAGTGTAGTGATAATAAAAAAACAGTCATCTTTATCTTTAGGTCTTTTTGTATAGTGATAATGAAATAACAGTCATCTTTATCTTTTTGTCTCCGCTGTAGGAGAACGACCCTCTCTGTACTACCAGAGCCATACTTGGCCAGTCCAGCCAGAGGATTTGGCTTTCACTCTTCACGCTGGCCAGACGGATTGGAGAGGTCTCATTGATGTTTATAAGCTTTGTTTACCTTGTATTTTCTAAGTCTCCTTCTATGACACCCAGGGGAGGATTTGGAGTGGCCCTATTCTACTCTGCCAGAAACTACATGGCATCAGATATTTCACAAAAGCTAAATTTTCATCATTGCGTTCCACAAACCGACTTGTATCGTACTCAGCTCCTACTAGTCACTTGAACTGACAGCCCTATACGAATATCGGTCATGTTTGTAAACGAAACTCTCTGTTTGTGGTATCGGTCAATTTACAGCGCACGTAACAAGTTTATTTTGATGCAGATTCAGAGCTCAGGTTCAGTACAGTACACGCATTTTGGATGAGGATGCAATACTCTAACTACAGCTTTTAAGCGTTCATGGTCATATTTAACCCCTTTTTTTTTTTTTTTTTGACGCGGAGAAAATCCCTTCGGATACCTTACCGGACACGGGACACCGGGAAGGTTATGTGGTGTTACCACTAAAAACTCCGCGGTGTCACCTCTCAACCGCTATCGGCCGGGACCGTGTGCTTCTTCATGCTCCACAGCCCCGGCGCGGCCGGCCGCTACTTAAGCGGCCCCGGCTCGCCTCATATTTAACCCCTTACACTAGGCAGAATCAGACTTTTCCGTTCAAATGTAGTCTAGCTTTTATTTTAAAACAACGTGTCAGCTTATACGCCACTTCCGTCAATGCAATAAAGGTCGTCCGATTCTGGTCCAATAAAATCATCTTCATCATTACCGTCCCACATTCTCGGTTGCATCCTCAGCGGTAACGCTTTAGAGCACGGGGTCCGCTACCTAACCTAGGAGATTTGACGAGGTTTTTACACTGAGCGACTGCCGCCTGAAATCCGCAACCCAAAGGGTAGACCAAAACTAATCTTTGGATAGGTTTGAGAAAACGTTAGATGGCGTTCGGGAGCCACAAATTATACGTGCCTTCTGCTATCTTCTGCCTATCGTGAAATATCTTTCTTTTCGGATAATCAGGGATTTAACCCTGCTATATCCTAACCAGAATGAAAATAACTTTTTTTACAAAGTATGCTTCCCAGTGGGATTCGAACCCCATGACCTTCGGATCATAAGGCAAACACTTTGCCCCGGACCCCTTGGAGATAGTTGATTCTGGTCCAATAAAATGTAAACATCAAATTATCAAAGAAAGAATTGCTCCTGTAAACAGGTAAAATTTGTATTTATTACTACGGTTTCCACGAATGTAGATAGATAGATAAATTGTTTATTTGTCACTACCGAGACACACAAAAAAATAAAGTATACATACATGAGTTACATTACACAGGCTTGCAAATAAATACACAACAATAAATCAATTGCATGTGTGTGCTGCAGCAAAACAAATAGGTCAAAGCTCAGTGATAATATTGCCTCGAAGGCAATGCACTGATTTTTAGCAATGGCCTGAAAAGGTAGGTGTGAATGCGAATCGAACAAGAAAAAAATATATATAGAAAACGAGTGTTAAAGAAAAGTATGTAAGTACTATCTATGAATGAAACAAAAAGACATAGAAATATAAAAACTTTATTTCGTTGATCAGACTTTATAATGTACAAAACGAACAATTTAGCTCAACTCGAGTCAGACGGAAAATAGAAAACTTATTTACAGATTATAACTCAGTCTTCAGCTCTGTCCGGTTGCTTTGCTTCATAGTCGGGACTGCAACAAAGGAAATAGTGTTAGAAGCTTGTTAGAAGTAATTTTCATTATGAACTTAATTTTCCTTGAAGGTGATTGCAATTTTACAGAACTAGAGGAACCGCTGTAAATAATAATTTGATAAAGTCATCTAAAATAACCATCTTAGAATAATAGTAATGCAAGTTAATAAAACATATCTATTTAATGTTGCGGTAGTGGTCTAGTGGTTTAAGAGCGCAACCACTAACCAAACGGTCCCTGGTTCGGCCCCCACCCAGCCCGACTTGTACCTTTAATTTAGTAGTACAACCTGAATCATGTACCTACGGTCATTTTCATCAAGCACTATGACGGTTCCGGTGAAAGAAATCATTATAAGTAAACATGCCCACAACTGCTTAAAAAATCTGGCTAAAGCACACTTAATAACATGAATATTTTTGTATTGTATTTTAAATAATGCATTCATTCTCACAAAAGCGGAGCAGAGTGGCGATAAGCGTCGGCTTTATAGAAATAAATCCGTTGTAAAAATCTACCAGTCCGTTTGCATTTAAAGTATGACGAAACTCAGTAATGCGCTAAGCTATGTCATTGAAATAAGTTTGAAAATAAGAACGGTATTTTGTACAAGTAAATATTTTTAAAAATTGAGCTGTACTACTGTTTTTTTTTTCAAATACTTGTGTAATATAAAATTCTCCTCTCCGCTACGCTCATGCCGCTTTTTTTTCGCTCTGCTACGTCCTATCCTATATCTTTACACCACGCCTAATTTTTCTTTAATACATCGCCACTTTATTTTCGTCTAAAGATATAGCGGAAATAAATTTGACTTTGATTGTTACACATACACTTGGTTTTTGGCGTGTAGACTGAAGCCCTTGTTTAGTCGCCAAAAGCTCCCTTCAAGCAATCAAAAAACCTGCACTAACTTTTGATTGTATAGTTAGGGTTAGGAATGAAGAAATGAAAAACAAAGATGGGCTCTAGAGGACTAGTATCCAGAGCCGTAAAATAATTATTAAAAAAATGTAACATACACTTCACCCCGCTCCATTCCGCTTTCAAGAGAACGCATCTTTGTTGTATTCATAAAAGATACTTACGTCATCGCCTCTGTGTATGGCAAGAATCATGTCGTACTCGTTGGCGCCGAGGTAGATGTTGGCGCGGCCATCGTTGCCAACCGTCACAGACTTGCCAGTACAACTGTTTCCGCTCTTGGTGCCAGAAATGATGTCACAGTAGGTACCGGCAGGGAGGCAGGTCTGAAAGAATTTTAATAGTTACAGTTGATTTATTTCAAGGCTGAATTCATCATCATCATCATCATATGCCGTTTGGTTTTCGGCACAGTAGAATAGGACCACTCCAAGTCCTCACGTGAATGTTGTAGAAAGTGTGTTTGTGAAAGCTAAACAAAGCTTATAAACATCAATGAGACCTCCCGAACCCGTCTGCACAGCGTGGTGAATATAGGCCAAGTCCTCTGGCTGCTCTGGCCATGTATGGCTACGATAGCACAGAGAGGATCGTGCTCCTGCAGTGGAGGCAAAAAGATTTGATGATGATCATCATATCAGCCGCATAACGTCCATTTTTGGAAATGGGCCTCTCCCAAGGATTTCCAAAATGACCGATCTAGAGCGGCCTGCCTGAAACTCTTACCAGCGACCTTGGTTAAGTCGTCAGACTTAAGTCCTAAGTAAAGAGTAAGGCTGATTTTTTGTTTGAGTATGACTGAAATAAGGTTTGTGTAAATAGCCAAAGAATAAATAATACTGTGAGGTGTAGACTAGCTGTAGAAGCGAAACAATAGCTTTATTCCGTAAGAATTTATAATTCTCTTCATCCTAGCGTATTCCCAGTTGCATCCTCAGCTAAACGTAGGTTAAGTTCATAGAGTGTAAGTTGAAAGATCGGAGGAGTGTGGAAAATCTATGGCGATATAAAAGCGACACTTTGGCCTAAGTCGATCCCAATTCCCATCTCACATAAATGAAAAGACAGCATTACATCTCGACCAGTTGCGACATATTTCTATTAACGAATAAATTAAAGAGATTTAGAGAAAACTTACGCACTATAATTGTGATTTATAAAAGAGAATATTGTAACTGAAATGCTTTGGCACCCCACGTCAAGGATAATACTATATGATCCTTAGCTTCTCATCAAACAAAGAGAATAAAGTAAAGTTATATTTTAAAACTGAAATTGGGTTAATACCTATTAACCTACTAAAATAAAAATTATTACCATCATATCATTAAAATTATTAATTATACTTATTGCACGAAATAAACCAAGTAATTCGATATGCAGAAACAATACGAAGATGAAAATCCAAAATGTAGCCTGGCGTGGCTGTGTAGTCAACACATGAAATAATGGACCGAATTTACAGGGAAATAATTAACGCTTTTCGATTGAAACGAGTTCGTTTGACAATAATTCATTACGTGCGATCGCTGAGCAATACTGAGAATGGATTTTCTTTGTGAGAATTATTTTAAAAGGTTTTACAAATGAGTATTCGTAGTATCATTTTGTACTGGTACTATTAACGAATGATGACTCCACATGTACGGTATGCCCACCACGCCATACCTATATGAAGACATGTTGAATCATTGATGCTAAGGTGTAGAGATTCAAGACCACGTGACGTAGAAACTGTTTATTGTTGCAGTTGGGTGTTAAATACGGGTCCTTACTCCTTCCTCGATGACTGTTTAATAGTATATCAGTTGATTGTTTTATTAGTTTTTTTTTTTGTTCAACTAGTCCGCTAAAACAACACGGGCTTTTCAAATTCCTTTGATTAACTGCTTTTATCAATGTAAGGAAGAGAAAATAATGAATTTTGAATGGTGAGTGAATCAGACACAAATACATTTTCTCGCCTTATTCCCTGTAGGGATATACAGAGCCAGGACCGTAATACCCAAAGGCCACGCTTAGCATAATGGAAAACAGCACAAGTTTATAAATTCATTTGTAAGTTGTTATATAAAAGTATCCTCATCTTATTTTTTATCTGTTTATCGATTTATTTTCCAAACAACTCTGATGTCATCATCATCGGTCTTTTTGTCTCTACTGCAGGAGCACGACCCTTTGCACTACCAGATCCTTTCTTGGCCAGAACAGCCAGAGGACTTGGCCTACACTCTCCACGCTGCTCGCACGCTGGCCAGACGAGCTGGAGGGGTCTCATATGTTTTGTTTAGCTTGAATTTCCTAAGTCACCTTCTACGACATCCACGGGAGGACTAGAGACTTGAGACTTGAACTTGGACGCTGGAAACCTCACGGCAAAGTATATAAAAGTGTCCTCATCTTATTTTTTAACTAATAAATACATACATACATAATATCACGCCTGTTTCCCGCAGGGGTAGGCGTAGGTAACTAATAAATAGTTATACACTATTTATTTTCCAAACAACTCGGATGCAATATATTTCAATTCTCCGTTTTGTTATATTTTCTAGACCACGAAGAAACCAGGTTTATAAAATACAGTATTCCAATCCTTGCTTTTGCCCCCGGAGCGGTTTTGGGAGCGAGTTTTATATTTTCCGGATTAATTTGGTTCGATTCAAACAATAATTGGCGGGGTTTTCATGAGTGCCTCTATCTTGAACAGAAGCCGATTTCAAAAGCTCTTTGATCTGAGTTAATTACAATATGATATTGAAATTAAATTCTCACGGCAAACATTTTGACGTGATTAAAAGAAGAAATCATTGTTAACAAGATTTCCGATACTTGAAGATCACGGATCATATCATAAATTGAGCCTATTGTTATTAGCCCTCTGAGCCTTGTAAAACTCTTCCACGCTAATCTCAGACAAAAGCTTACTTGTTGCTTCTTTTTCCGCGAAGATTGTAAAGCTGATTGAAACAATGTGCGAAAATACGAATTTTGTTGATAGGCAATGCGACTAGCACCCTCCTACTTTGAATCACTTTTTAGGGTTTCGTACCCAAAGGGTAAAAAGGGGACTCTATTACTAAGACTCTGCTATCCGTCTGTCTGTCAATAGGCTATTTCTCATGAACCGTGATAGCTAGACAGTGAAATTTTTACTGATGATATATTTTTGTTGCCGCTATAACAACAGAATTAAATAAATATTTAAGTGGGGCTCCCATACAACAAACGTGATTTTATGTAGATAGTGGTACAGAATCCTTCGTGCGTGATTCCAACTCGCACATGGCCGGTTATTCTACTTACACCAACATACTACTTAGCACTATTATACTAAAAGTGGCCTCTGAATTTTACGGCCTAGACTCTGTCTACCCCATTAGGGATAAACACGTGATAACACATCCGTTGCCGCCGTTGTCCCACCAGTCGTTGATGTTAATGTTGCCGGCTACGTAATGTTACGCTAGAAAAAGGCCTTTACATTTTACGGCCCTAGATTCTGTCCACCCCATTAGGGATAAACACGTGATAACACACCCCATTAGTGGAGAATGTAGGCCAAATTCTCTGGCTGCTCTGACCAAATATGACTCTATTAGTACAGAGAGCGTCGCGCTCCTGCAGTGCAGACTAAAAAGACCTGATAATAATGATTATGAATAATCTCATACATACCTGCAAGTTCTGGTTAAGATCCCAGTATTCATTGTTGAAGGCGATGAACGCCTGACCACCTCGGCAGAACGCGATCTGGTTGCCACCGTTGTCCCACCAGTCGTTGACGTTAGTGTTGCCAGCTACGTTCCTGAACTGAACCATCTGGAAGATCTGGCGCCAACGGTGCTCGCAGATCCAGCCGTTGCCGCAAGTTCCATCCTCCAATCCAAGACACATGTGACATAAGTTCTTCGTAAGAAAGTATAGAGTGCTTGGAGTTGGCTCTTGTTACAAGCTTTTATTTAAATTGTAATGTATCTTGTATGTGTGTTTATTTAGGTCAAATCTTGCAACTCAATGTTATTCTCAACCGATTGAGCTAAAATTTTGCATTCTTTTGTAAGTCAGATGACAATACTATACTATGGAGTCAATGAGCTGATCTGATGAAGGCGCCGGATATATTCGACAGAACTTAGATATAAAACAACATAACCTTTTATTGATCAGGACTCGTTTGATTTGTCTTAAAGAGTACTTCATCGTAGATGATACGTGGAGTCTGATCACGGAGGCGGAAGGTAGTCGATAGAACTCAGTTATAAAATGACGCAACTCCAACGAGTTTGGGCTTATTTCAAGTAAGTACTTTAGGTCTCACAAGAAAAGCTTTTAAAAAAATTTTTTTCAACATTAGTTTTTAGGAAACAATCTTTTGAAACTGATGAATGATGTAAAATTAGATTTAAAACCAAAATGAAAGGAACTCTTTACTCTGATTTAATAAAATGTTACTATTTTATTTATTTATTTAAACTTAATTGCACAAGAAAAAATGTACAAATGGCCGACTTAACGCCTTATGGCGTTCTCTGCCAGTCAACCATTGGACCAAATAGAGAAATAATTTGGAATAATAATTGAATATTTTGTATGTTAATTCATTTTAAATACTTACAGAATTAATAGAAGGCGAGATAATATTGCCGCTGCTGTCCATTGGGGGACCAGCTTCAGTGTCCCAGAAGTCGAAGCTGCTCATTAGCTGGGGTTCTCCGTAAGGATGAGCCAACATAAACGCAATAGCTGCCTTGTACTGCCTGGACTGTTTGTACGTAAGGATGTTTCCACCTGCTCCGTGACCTCTTTGGTTGTCGTGGTTGTCTATGAAGGTCAGAGCGACATCAGAAGCCAAAAGACCCCATTGAGGTCCCCAGTTGACCAGCCATCTCAGTTGGTTTCCTCCTTGGAAGGCTCTGCTGAGTTCCATGCCAAATCTAAACTCAGTGACTGGAGCTAAAGGAGTGTATTCGTCGCGGCTGATGGCTTCTCCACCGAGGTCAATGACCTCCTGGTAAATGTATGGTCGAGCGCCTGATGGGAAGCCATGGTCAGTGTTTAAGTTTCTTAGCCTGTCGTAGATCACTCGGAGATCAGATGGCCACATGTGTTTTGCAGCGTCAATTCTGAAACCAATTTATTTATTAACAACTAGCCGAAGCCCGCGACTTCATTCCCTGGATGGATGTATGAATGGATCTCAATGCTCATCAGGCTGAAAAACTTTTTCTAAGGCGTCATTTTATATTTCTTATAGTTAAGCGGGACCATTATGGTTCTGCATCAGATGTTCCCTTTTCCAAGTTCAATAATTATACTTTATATATTGCTTAACAGCTATATATTAGCGTGCACAAACAGAAAAACACGCAGACATTTTTTTAAATTCTTACTCTCTTACTATGTCTGCATAGATGCTGATTTTTTTTTTGGAAATTTATTCAATATTCAGGCACATTTTTGTATACTGTTTTATTATGTTATAAAAAATTATATTAAACTATAGATGATATAAAAAATTATATTATACTTTTTAAATAAATATAACGCAAAGATAGATTCATACCTGAATCCAGCAACACCCAAATCGATCAGGTGGTTCATGTAATTGGCGATCATTTGGCGAACATATTCAGTGCCTTGGTTCAGATCCTTTAATCCTGATAGCTCGCAGTTTCGTACCTGTCGAATAAATTGTTTTTATAATATTCTAGCTGACGCCCGCGACTTCGTTCGCGTGGACTTTTTGACTACGTCGTATCTGCATCAGTCTAGTGCAATAAAATAATATTGCGACTATAAATTGAGATGTAAGCTGTCCTATGTTTCAAGTTGGATTAAATTGCACACGGTGTGCATAACAAATTTATAATATTATAATCGGTTTAGTAGTTTAAGAGTCCATCGCGGACAAACAACGTGACACTTAATTTTTATATTATATAAAGAAAAGATAAAGATAATATACATGTTATAATAGTCCAGAGATAGGTGTAACAAATAACTGAGACGTACATACTTACGTACTTGTACGGCATGCGTGCCCATCGTCACGTGACACGTAATTACTATAATATATAAAGATTACAAAAACTATTAATATCTACATTTTCATAGTCTAAGTGATAAACAACTTACTCTATCAGGGCAGCATCCATAGTCGTTGCCCGAAATAACACATTGTGGCCAGTTGAAATCATTGGAACCGTAAGGCACACCTGGGTAGTGCCAACTTCCGAAGTTGGCTGTACTGCCTCCAGTACCAACGTTCTCATTCCACGTTCCAGTCATGTGATTTATGATGGCATCAACGTAAATTCTAAAAAATTACATTATTAAATAATGATGATTATAGAATGCCTGTTGTCCTAGCTGTGTGATTTCCGGTAGCCGTGTGGTTTCCGGCAGAGTAAAATAGGGCCACTCCAAATCCCCCTTGGATGTCGTAGAAGGCGACTTAGGGAATACAAGCTAAACGAAGCTTATAAACATCAATGAGACATCTCCAACCCGCCTGGTCAGCGAGCAGAATGCAGGCCAAAGTCCTTTAGATGCTTTGACCCAGTATGGCTCTGGCAGTACAGAGAAGGTCATGCTCCTACGGTTGAGACAAAAAGACCTGATGATGATGATTATAAAATACAATAATGAGCAATATTGTAGGATTTGAACTATCAAATAAAAGATTATTTTCTTATTGAAGTAACAAAGTACAATTATGTCCTTTGAAAAAAATCATGATTGCTTATCTAGTTACCATTTAAAAATCATTGAAAAGTAATTAATAATGATTAAAAATCAAACATGTCATTGTAATAATCTACCTAGGTGAACAAACAACAGGATTTAAAAACATTTATTATTACGTCAGTAACCTACCACAAGGTACAGATGGCTGTTCTTTAACTTATAACGTTCAGTATACGATAAAGCCCTTGAGAAACCGACGATTTATGTTATTTAACTTTATTGAATCTTTAATATATGTTTAATTATATAGATAGATATAAATAGGGTATTTGACTGTGTTTGTTTTTGGACCATATTTTATACTAAACAACAAATACCACTATATATAGAAGTCTTTTTTCGAAAAGAGAAATTAAATTGATTATTAGGTATATGACATCTTGATATCTTTTTTGTAAATATATAAACCTACAATACCACTGACTCACTGACTGATTGACATAGTTGTTTGCCCTGTTGCGGTGTTGGTGGGGTTTAGGTTGATGTGCGGTCGTATAGAGGGTGCTCCAGTGAGTACCAGAAAAATCTGACATTTGAGGATTTGCGGAAACCTGATGTGGAAGGGGTACGGCCTGCGAAGATGGTTGGGGTTAGGGGTGTGATTTTTTTTCCATAATGTAGAAGATTAAAAGCAATTTGACGACCGTCATTTGTTTTTTGATTTTTTTCAAAATCCAAGGTGGCCGCCATACAAGGACAATTTTCCTCCATACAAACTTACCCATTTTCTGAACTGGAAACATATCTTAGCCTATCTCAACAGCCCCACGATGAACCGCGGGCTGCTTGCAGCCCGCGCAGCGCCCGAAAAGCTAGTCTTTTTTGTAAGCTTGAAATGTAATGGTAGTGTCTTCACGTGGTTTTTTGTGCATCCCTTTTCTGTTATTTGACAGATGTCCAACAGATTTATAATATATTTTATCTATAATTATATATAAATAACACAATTTATTTAACTGCCAAATATTCTCTATTATTTTTTTTATAATTTTTGGGCACCTTTGCACGGGAAACGATTAAAGGCGGTTTATATGACTGATTTTTGTATGTACTTAGGATATAGTTTTGAAAGTATTTATATGACATAATGTTTTTTATCTATAATATCTAATAACTTGTTTATGACCGGATTAAAAATATCTTTTCGTGTCCAGTTTCATGTTACTTTTTGATGTAAGTACCACTACAATAACCTGTCTGTTCACAGACCGGAATCCGGTCGACATGCATTGTTTTACTATTGTGTCTGGTGTTTTGCACAGACACCAGGTAAAAAATAAGTCAAATAGTATTGTCACTTACCTGACACCTACGTTGTTGCATCGCCTGACCATACTAGCGAACTGAGCTTCATTTCCTGAACGGGTGACGAGTCTGTAAGATATGGGCTGGTACCGTTCCCACCATGGACGGTTACGGGACCAGATTACAAGATTCTCATTTGGGGGAGATATCTGAAAAATTAAACATATTTTATGTATAAATTAAACATACTATGTTTTAAAAATGATTTGGAAAAACTGCCCGACTAATATATAGAAATTCATTTAAAATATCAGAATGTAAGTTTTTTTTTATTTATTTAAAACATACTTTATAAATTCTATTAAAAAGATGGAGCTTAAAACCAGATCTTAATTATGATTCACCATGTAACTGAAAACATATGCAGAACATCGGCATCTTTGATAATGAAAATCAGATAACAATGTTATGTAAAAAGCGCAGTGCATTTAATGAAATTGCAGTCTCAGTCCTACATTACGATTTGCATAAAGCCGGTTAAGCCACCATTTCTTACTATATTAATAGAACTTTCTACTACTACAAAAGGTGACTGCCAACATATAAGCTACATTTACTTCAAATCTTTAGCTGATTTTGATATAATAATGGGTTTTTCATAGGATAAATATAACATTAAACTAGTAGTTCGCAGCGAACTTAGACCTCACGATTATTATTTTCAAGACATTTTAATTAATATTTCAAAAACTTATGTACCGATTTTGATGCCCTATCTACATACCTATCAAATTTCATCAAAATCGAACCATCGGTTCGGCAGTTATCGCGGTACAAACATACATACATATATTAACAACTAGCCGAAGCCCGCGACTTCGTTCGCGTGGACTTTATGTCTCTGGAAAATGCTCATCAGGCTGAACGACTTTTACTAAGGCGGCATTTTTATATCTCTTATAGTTTAGCTGGACCATTATGGTTCTGCTTCAGGCGTTTCATTTTCCAAAATCATTTATACCCTATATGTTACCCAGGCTTAATAGCTATATAACAAAAAAAGTTGCATTCTAATCCGTCCAGTATTTCCGGAGATTAGCGTGTACAAACAGACAAACAGACAAACAGACATACAGACAAACAGACAAACAGACAGACATTTTTTTTTAAATTCTTACTCTATTACTATGTCTCCATCGCTACCAATATTTTTTTTGGAAATATATTTAATGTACAGACACACTTTTTTTACTGTTTTATTATATGTATAGATGTGTTTTCGCCTCAACTCGATTAAGAGACTATAAAGGAGGATATTAACACTATACTTTGTCTGCCAATTGTATATAATTGTTAATTAAGAATTAATAAAGTTTTAATAAATAAATCACATTTAGTCAAATTCGAAAATTAAACACCTGATGCATAACTATAATGGTCCAGATAAACTATAAGAAATATAAAAATGACGCCTTAGTCAAAGTTGTTTAGCCTGATTAGCATTTTTCGAAGTCATACAGTCCCCACGAACGAAGTCGCGGACCTCGGCTAGTATTTAATATAATATTACAATGAAAGTGAAATTGATATGGCACCTGAATACCACCAAATCCTCGTGGGCCTAGAAAACGCTCGCACTCTGCTGCTATGTCATCCCACTTCCATTCAAAGAGATGCACCATAGTTGTCCTGCCTGATGCATAGTGTGGATTGTTGTATGCCACGGCCAAACTGGCCAGAGACACCAGAACGAGGAAGCGGAGCATCCTGAAATGTTTATATAGACGACTTTATCCTAACTCATATTTGATTAAAATTTGCATTATGTATATTATAGGTAAACAACGTGAAAGGGTAATAAATAGAACCACGGGCTATACTAGATCACTAGTATAAGAATTTTAAAATAATAGTCAAAAACAAAGAAAACTACATTCCCATTCAAATTGCCCGGGCGGCAACATGCTTTCGTATGAAAATCCCGAAATTATTTTTTAATATTTGATTGTTATAATAATTTTATTATACTAAAGTGATATAGTATAGCCCGTGGTTTGATTTATTATAAAGTATGTGTCTTGCACGTTGTACATTATATAATTTCATCCAAAATATTATTTCCTATATAATAATGCAAATTTTAGTTAACGTATACATTATTGCTGTTCCAGATTTGTACTTGTTCTTAAAAATCTTATAATATATATTGTTATTAAAAGATGCAACAGTTTATGAGAGTTCAAGAAAAAAATACGAAAACTTTATTTACCTCAGAAATTTGTATTCAGCTCTCCCCGTAAGAAGTCACTACAATATAAATCTGACAATTACCTCCCACTGCGCCGATACTTATATAGCTTTAGATAAAACCTATGATTTTGTTATGCTATTCATAGCTATCTAATTAATCCCTGATAAGTGTCATAATCGTATCATTATTTGGATCTTTTTTGCAGACATTTCGGCGTTATCTGGTGGGTAAATACTGCTGAGCTACCGTGGGTGTTAATCTTTGTTTTTTTGGATAAAGAAATGAGTATTGGATGCTTGATATATCCATCGTCCCCTTCAAATTATTAGGACTTAATTAATACATACATAAACTATCATATCTTTACTTCTGATTGGATTGACAGAGCATTTTAGGTCTTGCTGCTCTATGCAGACATAGCCCAGGGCTGCAAGACCCGAAGGCCGCTTTAAAAGTGATAGAGGACGAAAAAATAAAAAAATTAATCAAAATAGTGATGGGCTACTAGCCGCATTGCCTATATAAATTTGTTCCTTGGGGACAGTTGTTTAGTATCTTATTAAAATAATTTTGTCTAACATTATACAACTTGAAGGGACATAACCGTAATACATCACTATAGTAAAAAAAATAACAGTCAAAAATTCGACATTTCCATACAAATTGCCCGGGGACTGCACACTTTTGTATGGAACGGCCGATTTATTTTGTTATTTTTGACTGTCATTTTAATTAGAATTAAAGTGACAGTCAAAATATACAAAAAAAATTGATTTCCATTGAAATAAAATTTATTTAATATATATGAAGCCAGTGGTTCAATTTATTACGATATGGCCCTTCCACATTGTATAATATCACGCCAAGTACATATTGCCAAATAAAGGTTGAAATATTTATTTCGAATCCAAATAGGTATAATTCAAACTAATTATTACATAACAGTACATTTCATACATTGCACAGTAAGTAAATACATTTTGATAAAACGTTCTTGATTAAATAGTAAATATTATGTATTTTGATGCATTACAGTGTACTTATTTATCTTAATCATTATGCACTTATCATAAATCATTTTGTCATTTAATAAGTAGCGATTTATTAAACCGGACCTAAGTCTTAAAAATATACTAATGACTATAACAAATGTCGTCTACTAAGTTGTTATAGGTCATCAATTTTCTTGTAGCTTGGACTGAAACAAAAAGAAAATGTTATTAAGAATCCAGTACAAAGTTTTAATGCTTCATGTTAAATTTAATGTTAGTTTTATAAAAAAATTCTTTTTATAAAATTTGTAGAAGAGCATGCGACGCAATTTCAGCACGAGCCGAAAGCGAGGGCTTAAATAGGGCCGAGTCGGTTTAACAAATCGACAAATACACATGAACTCTGTGGTGTTTTCTTCTTGTTCTAAATGTTTTACTGCTCAGTGGCCTGATGCCGTCAATGTATATCGACCTGACTTCACTGTACTGCCATCTGGTTTCCCATATGGCCGTGTGCAAACCACAAATTCAAGTTTATTTTCTCCTGGGCTACTTTTCCTATATTTTCTACAATAACACTTCCATAAATATAAACACTTACCTCTTTCCCTACATGTATAGCTAAATGTATATCTTCTTCATCACCTTTCTTTATCACATTTGCGTATCCGCCATTATCAACAGTGACTTTGTAACCGGAACACGCTTTATCCTGTCGCTTTCCAGTAATAACGTCACAATATTCCCCAGGTGGCAGACCAGTCTAGAATATAAAGAATTTTTTAGGCATGTCGTGGACACCCTACTTCTGATATGATTATGACTTTTCTTTTTGTATTTAAGCTCTTCGGTGTCATTGTAAAGAAACATAGGGACTAGCTGCAATTTAGTCAAAATAACATTTGAGACTACTTGCAACTTACACGAGTTGCTTTTTAAACGAGTTGCGTTTTAGACGAGTTTCTACATAGCATTTAAGACCATTCGAGACTAACTCAATAGATGCACACAATGATGATTTCTGGCAGAATAAATGGAATTATTTGCCATTACCTTCTCCATTTCACAAACCAGTTAGATAGTAGTCACTAAGGTGCAGGTAATCTTACAAAGCTTTTATTCATGGGAATGTCATTTTTTTTTTATATTCTTAGAGCAAAATATAACTAACTTGTCAAGCTATACATACTTAGTGTTCGTTTTACAAGTACTTACGTACTATTATTGTTGATCTTCTTATCGTGTGTGTTAGTGACTAACACTAGTGTCAGAGTTTTTAAACCGCCTTAAAGGCCTCTGACATGGTTTTTACGTAACGACCAATGTCAAAGACAGTGACCGGGACCGACGGCTTAACGTGCCCTCCGAAGCACGGATAATCTTACTTATCGGACAATCAGGTGATCAGCCTACAATGTCCTAACCAAACTAGGACAACAACACAAAGTCTTTGCCCCCGCCGGGAATCGAACCCGCGACCTCCGGGTATGAGCCGAACGCTCTAACCACTACACCACGGAGGCAGTTTAGTTTTTTGTTTAGTTTATTGTTGATGTAAGGAATTCAGAAATAATATAAAATTATTGGGAGTAAATGAAGACTTGCAATAGAAAAAAATCGGCAGAAAATAGA
The DNA here is from genome assembly GCA_963555685.1 of Acrobasis consociella. Lineage (NCBI taxonomy): Eukaryota > Metazoa > Arthropoda > Insecta > Lepidoptera > Pyralidae > Acrobasis > Acrobasis consociella. Next base: position 7,875,958 of record OY743118.1, read on the forward strand.
TTTCGCGGTGACCACACAAAATGGGTTAGGAAAAAGAAGTAACAAATACTGTTACCTGTAAACGTTGATTCAGATCGCTTCCCTCAAGATTGAACACAATGAACCCCCGGTTTCCTCTGCTGAAAGCTATTTGGTTGTTGCCGTTGTTCCACCAGTTCTGGACCGACTCGTTCTTGACAGCGTTTCGGAAACCCACCATTTGGTAGATTTGGCGCCACCGGTGCTCGCATACCCAGCCGTTGCCGCATGTGTCGTCCTGATGCGAAGTATAAAACAAATATAATACAATTTGATATCCCTTTCCACCTACACACCAATATCTACCCGTAAGACATTTTCTTCTTCTTCTTGCCCTTTCCCTATTTGGAGCCGGCAAATCTAACGGTATCTTATCTCTTATCTTACGTCGGTCTGTAAGAGACCCCTATTATTCATAAAAAAATATCAAGTTTGATAAGACCTATTTTTGTTAACATAAAATTAAATGTCTTGTCCTTATCTCTCTTATAATATTTAATAGAGTAAGAACGATACAAAACATATTCTAACTAAAATAAGTTAAGCAAACATTTGTTTTTTTAGAAATGATTAGCATGCTATTAAATAACTATGGCTAAATAGGTTTAAGCTACTATTTTTGTATAATACTCAACACTACAAGAAATACAAAAACAATAACATAACATCAACATCAAGTAACTCAGAACATCGCTGGCTCGTTCAAAAATCTAATCTTTCTAGTGCGATATTGCGAATTGTGTACCTAAAGCCGATACGCGTAGCGATTAAAGGTCACAGCACACTTATCAACTCGTAAACGGAACGTAAACGTATCAACTCGAGCAGCTCAGTATTCTTTGTATGAAACTTCCTACTGCAACGCACACTATTCGGATTCGTAACGTAAACGCCTCGCCTCGGGACCAGCTCACGAACCGCTTTGCTGGTCGGTCAACTAGCGGTCCCCGCGCTTGCGGCTCGTCGTCCGCGCGCTTACGCCTCTCCGTATGCGAGCTGACGTCTTTCCGTTTCCTCACACACGCGTTTTATTTATTTGTAGATAATCAAAAATTTATGGCTATGATTGTCAACTCGCATATTGTGAACCGAGACATAACCGTGCGCTACACTTTACGTTTAAAATGATCGGGTGCCAGCCAGACCAGAGCGGCCGGCGAGCGGTAAGCGCGGCGTCGCCCAGCCGTAGTCGCGTCGACGTACCGAAGCTTTGCCTGTTTGGTTACGTGCCTACGTCAGGTTGACGCCTGGTTGACCGCGCGGCGAAAGGCGATCCGGTGTCGATCCCTTTCCGAGTTGATAAGTGTGCTGAGACCTTAAGTCTTTGCAAAAATTATATCTGTTTCAGGCCCCTCTGCCTCCCGACTCATATTGTGCGATAAATGGAGTTGCTAGACCTAGAGGCGATTGCCTATTTTTCCTTCTGAAATATTGTTTTGGGCTATAATGTTTCCACCCACCTAAACTTTTAACGAAATGAGGCAATTTTGGTGTCATTCGATTTGGTACACCTTATTCTAAGGACGTGCGACATTCTTTTTTAGAAGTTCGGTTTAGTTTAACTTAAATAAATTAAAACACTCGAGGTATTTTTTGTTAAAAAATATGGATTTTGAAATGGTAATAACTTGTATCGTAAGCAACATTTTTTTTAAATAAAAACTTACGGCCGTTTATATCTAATATATCAACAACATATAAAAAAATATCAATATTGGCCTATGTTTGAGGGGAGGGGAAACGTTATCGCTGAAATTTACAGCTACTCAATCCTCTTAAGTCCTCAAGTATTTTTCCCGACCCGGTCAGTCTGTATAAAATAAATGAATAAGGTGAGAGCTACTTACATCGTTAATAGAAGGAGATATTATTTGTTCATTGCTGTCGTTCGGAGGTCCTTGGTCGCTTGTATCAAAAAAGTAACTGCTCATAATCCGTGGGACTCCATAAGGTTGCGCCAGCATAAATGCCGTAGCTGCCTAAAAAGAAAAAAAATATCCTGAACATCAAATATTAGCTCCCTTTTCGTGTGTAAGTGGTATCATATTTATTAAACTGCCTAAGGACATCCAAAATCCAACAGTGCTGTTTAACGCTCGCTCCGCTTGTCAACCGGTCAAGACCCGGACGACATTAATAAATGTCCACGTCCATTGTCTTACTATTGTGTCTGGTATTGGCGGTAACGGAACGGAAAAGCTAAGTAAGTCCTGGACGATGGTGCACATTAAATTATGCCTACAGCACAGAATTAACATAAGTATACCTATTACATGCAGAACGACATCTCATAAGGTCCCGCGTCCCCGTTCCCCATCCACGCACCTCTCCCCCGTTCTTGCCTTGTCGAGAAGGTTGAGCGGCAAACACACACATTGACGCGTGCACGGATGTATAGTTTCATTTGTAGTAGTAGACATAAATAATACTCCGCTTCTATGAAGTGCCATACAGGTACATAACTCGGGCGGTGATGAGGCTAACCTTAGATCATTTATCACTTCGCCTTCGACTCGGGTGTCTGAATTCGAGTCATTTCACACTTCTTTCACCGCTGTCGGTGTATCTATCTGAAAAAAAACGTACCTTGTACGCCCTGGATTCCTTATAAGTCAAGACATCGTTGCTCCTCTGTGTGTCGTGATTGTCAATAAAGGCTAAAGCAGTATCAGATGGAGACAACCCCCATGCCTCTCCCCAATTCACTAGCCACTTCAGTGCATTCTTACCACGGAACACCTCTTTTAATTCTGATCCCACCTGTTCACAAATAATGTTTTTAATTAATATACCAGAGTGCTTATAAAGGCCTACCCAAATTCTTTTTTAATCCCCGACAAAAAAGACGTGGCATCGTTGCAACTCGAATCAACGGACAGATGTCGATGCGATTTTATTTTACGTAAAAGCAAGTTCCCTTTTAGTGGTTCTTAGCTATGTTTAATGAAAATCGGTTCAGGCATTTAAAATTTATTGGGTTAACCCTCAATCTGAACCGCTTGAAAGTCAGGGCTTTCTTTGGCAAATAATAGATGGCGCTACGGATATCAAGTTGTATCGATAGTTCCGCTACTCATCACTAAATAGCGTTTTTGAGAGTCGGGTTTTTAAAACTTCCCATCGCCCTTCAAATAATATCCTACTTACTTACAGTTTAGAATATCATGCTATATTGAATCTCTTTTCATATTCAAATTGCCTTAAATTGAAGCAGGTTTGCAGACAATATCCTTTCATGTTCCTCTCCTATAAAATTTAATGGAGATGTTCCAAAGTTAACTTTCAAAGGGCCAACGGGGCCTTGTCACGATTTCCGGTCTAAATTGATTTATGCGTGATATTCAGTGTGTTCCCTTTAAAGCTGCGTTTCCACTGAAGCGGAGCAGAGCGGAGAGGAGAGAAATTAACCAATCACAATGCTCGAAATCTTCGCCTCAATTTAAACAGCGGAGCGGAGATTTCGAGCATTGTGATTGGTCAATTTCTCTCCTCTCCGCTCTGCTCCGCTTCAGTGAAAACGCAGCCTAATGCTTCATTGTGGAATACTTGTAGAGCTTTTAAAAGAGGTAATTTATGGAACTTGCAAAAAGACATTAGGTAAATCTAAACACATAATAGAACAGTAAAAAAAATGTGTCTGTACATTGAATATATTTCCAAAAATATATATTTGGGGCGATAGAGAAATAATAATAGAGTAAGATTTTTTTTTAATGTCTTTCTGTCTGTCTGTTTGTACACGCTAATCTTCTAAACACTGGACGGATTCGAATGAAACTTTTTTTGTTATATACCTAGCTGTTAAGCCTGGACAATATACAGGGTATAAATGATTTTGGAAAATGGAACACCTGATGCAGTAATGGTCCAGCTAAACTATAAGAAATATAAAAATGACGCCTTAGCATAAGTTGTTTAGCCTGATAAGCATTTTCCAGAGACATAAAGTCCACGCGAACGAAGTCACGGGCTTCGACGAGTTATGAAATAAAAATAATGATTTAAATAGGGCAAATCACACAGATTGAGCTAGCCCCAAAGTAAGTTTTAACTTGTGTATTTGATATTATACTAACTCAACGATAAGTACTTTATTTTTTATTTGATGATAAATACATGTATAGATAAACACCCAAAACCCAGGTCAATTTGTAAATTGAGTAATTATTTTGAAAGTTAAGTCTTTTTTTATTGGTCTGCTTGTATTTTCCTCAAATTGTTTTTATTGAATTATTCCGGAAAGTTTACATTTATGTACGTATATTAATTACATTATGATATGACACAATATACATAATATATGGAATTATATTTCTTATGTAGCCGTCATGTTATAGTCAAATAAACATCTTATCTAACATTAGGGTCTAGATGGGGATATATATCGACTCTTTAGGTTATTTTTATACTAAGCCACTAACCTAACAAAAACTCGGATTTCTAAAGAACTACATAACTCGACGAACGTTTTGCGATCAAATTACCATGTTTTAAAGAAAGATGATGTAAGGAGTATCCATAACCGGAGAGCATGCATGAAAAGACCAAGGAGTGTTGACGAAGCAAAAGATGGATCCAAGGCTTTCTGCTCTTTGCGTGGGAGTTCAAAAAGCTTACTTACATATTAAAATGGGAGTTTAAAATATTCATGTAGATAGAATGTAAAGGGAACAACGAGAATAAACTCGATTTAGCGATAACAAACTTGCAAGTCATTAATGAGGAGGTTTTGCCCGTAATTTGTTTGCGTAACTTACAAATAGAACTAAGCGATTAAATATTTTAGAGTCTGGTCAGACTATTATTCATTATCATCATCAGGTCTTTTTGTCTCCACTGCAGGAGCACGACCCTCTCTGTACTACCCGAGCCGCCCCAGAGGTCTTAGCCTACACTCTCCACGCTGGTCAGACGGGTGGGAGAGGTTTCATTGATGTTTATAAGCTTTGTTTAGCTTGTATTCCCTAAGTCGCCTTCTACGACATCCACGGGAGGTCTTGGAATGGCCCTATTCTACTCTGCCGGAAACCACACGGCACACGGCAGACTATTATTGTTGGTTATTAGCGTTTCCATCTTTTCAATATTTTTTACTAGCAATTTTACTAGTTTGGTATGGAAATATTTATGCGAAAACTAGCCAGCTACAATTTTGAGGTTTTTATAAATAAAATTCAGAATTGGGTCTTTCCTTTTAGTTGTAAAATAATGTCACTTCTTATGATCATATCCATTTTCAATGTGATTTCAGATTTATTATTGCAGAAAAACTGATATCAGGAGCGCTATTTGACTGCAAGAAACTATGAACGACCTCCGACAAATATGACGACCTCCGTGGCGTAGTGGTCACCATGCTAGTCTGCCACCCAGAGGTCCCGGGTTCGATTCCCGGTCAGGGCAAGTTGGAAAATGACCTTTTTCAAATTGTCCTGGGTCTTGGATGTGTATCTATATATGTATTTGCTATAAAATATAGTATCGTTGAGTTAGTATCCCATAACACAAGTCTCGAACTTACTTTGGGGCTAGCTCAATCAGTGTAATTTGTCCCTATATATTTATTTATTTATTATTTATGAAGTCATCTGCCTGTATTTTATACAAATCCCATAGAATTTTTTTGTTTTGAGTTTAGAAAAAAGTATTTGATTTGTCTTGTTGGAAAATAGCGGATTGTTTATAGATCTTGGCACCATTTAGATATCAATTCTTTAATTGGTGAAGTAGGTATACAACCACCCTATATTATAATATTTTGATTTCTAGGCACCATGGTTAGAAAGGTCTATTTTCATATTTATGTTTTTGTGGGATACGTGATACTTTGGACGAGCAGTGGGACATACAGAGATAGTAAAATAACCGGCCAAGTGCAAATCGGATTCGAGCAGTAAGGGTTCCGTACCATTATCTATAAAAAATAGCGTTTGTTGTATGTATATTTAAGGGGGACTTAAATATTTATTTTATTTTGTTTTTAGTATTTGTTGTTATATTGGCAAAAGAAATACATATTTTGTGAAAATTTCAACTGTCTAGCTATCGCGGTTCTTGAGATACAGCCTAGTGACAGACAGACGGACGACGGACAGACAGCGAAGTCTTAGTAACCGGGTTTCGTTTTTACATTTTTGGTACGGAACCCTAAGAAGTGACACTTGTTGCCTACAGATATCCTGAATGATTAATACATTGCTGGACAATTAGCCAGACACAATAGAATTAACAATTGATGTACGTCTATAGACGTAGTGTGTCCAACAATGTGTTAATAAATAATAAATTAAATATTTAGATTTATCAAACAAGACAGTCAACAGACTATTATAATGTAAACTATTTTAACAATGAACTGTCTAGCAGCTAAACTGTTTAAATTAGCCTAAATAGAGAATTAAGCAAACTGTTTACAAATCTCAAGCTTTGGCCAGACAAAGAGCGATTTAAGTGTAGTATTTTTTTTTTAATAAATCTAATAGTCATTAGTTGTTTATTACGACATCCCGACAAAAAAGAGTAGTGTTATAAGTTTCACACTAAAGTCGGTCTGTCAGTCTGTCTGTGTGTTTGTCTGTAACATCGTAGCTCTCGAACGGATGGACCGATTTCGATGCGTTTTATTTTTAACGTGAAAGCAAGTTTCCTTGTTGTAGTTATTAGTTAAGTTTAATGAAAATCAGTTCGGCCGTCTAAATGTCATTGGGTGTTAACGCTTGAAAGTTGGGGTTTTTAATTTAGCTGGCAAAGAATAGATGACGCTACGAATATCAATTCAAATTAACATCGATTGGAGTATGTAGTTCCGCCACTCATCACTAGATGGTGTCATCGGGAAACTTGTGTTACAAAAAAAAAAATGATATGATACTATTAAAATTATCTTAAAGAAGAGCAATAATTCTAATATATTATACGAATACGTTTCCTGTGTGTAAGCACAAAAATTACAGAACCCTAAAAACGAACAAATACTCGTGAGCAATTACGAATATATTTTTTTAATTCACATGTACCTCTTTATATAGACAGAAATTGTAAAGTGAATTGTACCTACACTTTGTCAATACATACATAAAAGTAACGCAATAAGTGAAACGTCAGCCGTACATACCCTGAATTCCGTGACGTCTCCCAGGGAGGTGTACTCGGCGGGTTTGATGGCTTCATTGCCGTAGTATATAACCTCTTGGTAGATGTAAGGTCTGGTGTTCGGTGCGAAACCGAAGGAGGTGTTCAGATTGTTTAGTTTTTGGTAAATTTGCTTAAGGTCATTTGGCCACATGTGCTTGGCTGCGTCGACTCTGAAAGAATTTATATAAGTTATAATTACTCTTTATTTCGAAATTAAAATGATGTTCTTTTTTGATTAAACCTTCATCTAAAGATCCAAAAGTAAATAGGTACAGTACAACAACATTATTTTTAACATTCTGATTAGGAACGGCAAGTAAGAAATGTTAAAATATTAGACGATAAAACTTGATATAAAGATGATGTTTATGATGTGTGTTAACATAATTTATTTATAAAAACTTTATTGACCCACAAATTACAATTGTTTACAATTACTTTACAGTACCAAGCAAATACCCATTTAAAAAGAGATTTAGTTAGCAATAGAAAGAGCAAAGAAAAGTCACCTGAACCCTGCAACGCCAAGCGAAATCAGTTTGTTGAGAAAATGTGCGATTCGGTCTTGCACGTGTGATAAATCATGATTTAGGTCTTTCAGACCCACCAGGTTGCAAGATCTCACCTGCCGAGTTAGTGACAAGTGATAAAATATTTTAGACAGAAAAGATATTAGACGAAGACACAGATAGAATTAGAAAAAAATAGTGTAATAATGCCATTCGACATTGATTTTAATGAAGAATGCAACAAAGTGATAAATCGTGGTTTAGGTCTTTCAGACCCACCAGGTTGCAAGATCTCATCTACCAAGTTAGTGACACGTGATAAAATATTCTAGATAGAAAAAGTATTAGACGAAGACACAGATATAATTAGAAATAAAAAGTGTTGTAATGACATTCAAATATCAACAAATTTAAGTGAGCAAAAGTTATTTAGGTCTTTCAGACTCACTAGGTTGCAAGTCCTCGAAGTCACACCGTGATAAATAGTCTAGAGAGAAAAAGTGTAAGACACAGATAGCATTAGTAATAATGTTTGTTTTGTTATAACGATTTTCGTAAGGCTTTGTTTCATTAATAATTAATCTATCAATAAATAAAATAATCAATAATAATAAAAATCTGATAATAATGAGCTGTCGTAAATATATAAATTATTTATCTTAAGACCGCTTTTAATTATCTGAATTATTACATAAACAATAGGTACCTAAAGATTATGCAGTTTAAAATGTATATAAATTATGAATGCGGGGCACAAGTGTCTGGCCATTTTTCTTGACCTGGCCAAAGCCTTTGATACAGTCTCAATAGAGATTCTTCTTACCAAGCTGGAAACTATTGGCATAAGAGGGATCCAACTTGAACTGTTTCGAAGCTATTTCACTGACCGTGTACAATCTGTAGTGGTGGATGGTGAAAAGAGCTCCGAGTTGCCGATTTACTATGGGGTTCCCCAGGGTAGTATACTGGGACCTACCCTCTTTTTGATCTATATTAATGATCTCTTCAATCTCCCTATCCCCAACTGTAGGATCATCTCCTATGCCGACGATACAGCTCTTCTTTTCTCAGCAAAAACTTGGGAAAGTGCTTATCAGCACGCGCAGCATGGTTTCGATATTGTTTCTAACTGGCTTCGTCTTAACCTTCTTTCTCTCAACGTGCAAAAAACTCAGTTAGTTAATTTTTCGATTTATAACCTAGTTGAACAAAATAAAATCTTATCTAAATTATGTATTGTTGCACACTCTCATTCTAATTCTTCTGCCTCGTCCTGCTCTTGTCCTACCCTGTCCCCCTCTGATAAAGTAACATATTTAGGAATAATTATTGACAAAAATCTGAATTTCAGAGAACATATAAATGTCACTGCTGGGAGAATCCGTAGGTTAATGTACATTTTCAAGCGCTTAAGGCATGTTGCCGAACCTTGTGTCTTGAGAATGGTGTATTTTGCTCTTGGACAGTCTTTACTAACATACTGTGTCTCTGCTTGGGGCGGTGCTTGCAAGACCATATTAATAAAAGTCGAACGAGCTCAAAGAGCCCTTCTCAAGGTATGTACGTTTAAACTCTTTCTTTTTCCTACGAGTGAATTATACCAATACTGCGAGGTTCTCTCTGTGCGTCAGCTATACATTTTGAATTCCATCCTGCAACAGCATAAAATTACCCCATATAACCCTAACTCTCATAAACGGAACCATCTCGTAGCTACCTTCGCCTTTTTCAAAAAGGAATTTTCGCACCGCTTCTTCTGTTTTATGGGTCCGTTTTTATATAACACATTCCAGGCCAAACTTAAGATCTTATCCCTATCAAATTACTCATGTAAAAAACTTTTGTTTAAATATCTCCTTACACTCAACTACACTGAAACCGAAAATTTACTCTTTATACCTAAATAATCTACTATTAAGATACTGAATTTACAATTCTTCGAAATATGGGCTTATCTGGGCACATCTAGAATAACTACTAACAATATTTTATATTAAGTTAAATTTTCTTATTTATGTTTTTTGTATTCACATAGCAATGTAAGTCATAAAGTCATAACCAAAGGTGAGAGCACTGGAGAACTGTGACACAGGCCTTGCCTTCATCAGTCTCCAGTCTCCATAAATCGGTGCTGGCAACATTCATACATGTTCTTATTTTTTGTACATACCCTGTGCGATTTTTTGGAGAAAATAAATGATTTTTTACCTTTATGAAACAACGTAAAAACATCATTACCACCTAAGTATTTTTAAACAAAAATAATGATACAATTTGTGCTTAGTATTTTTTCCACGTATGTAGGAGTAGTAGTTAATATTACCTGCTATTTTTCACGTGACCCCTTCAGGCTGGTTGACAATGCCGTGAGGAAAAAAAAGAGCATCTTACCACCAAATTAAATTAATTAATACCAACATTACGGAAATATCCTTACTCATACTGCATGGTTTAAGAAGGGATTGAAATTAAGAAACATTATTTAAATCGAGAAGGCGGCTTCAAGTTGTCTTTGACGTGGAATCCTGTGATTAAATAATGTGTACTAGTGTAAGAAAAAACAAATCCAGAATGGAAACCATCAGTCTTGGGTTATCTTGTGCACCAAACGACAAAGAAACACCCTAGTCAATATTGCTACCCGACAGCAGAACATCTACCACATTTACTCAGTCCTAGCAGGCCTATGTCACTTCCCGTTTGGGTATCGAAAATATACCTACATTATTACCATGCGCGCGGCGACCACTCCGGAATGGTAAATTCAATTACATAAATCGTATGTCTAGAGTAATAAGAATGAAATTGGCTTACAATGCATTTCCAGGTGTCTAAACGAAAAGGTGCCGAGTTCTGACGCGAGCTAAATTAAACCATATCGCTAACGACATTGAGTAGATATTGCTTTGAATTCCTTTGCTGAGTAAGACTTCTGTACGTGAGTAATATAATAATAAATAAATAGTACTTATTGTTTGGTCCTAGTGAGCATGACAGCGGCAAATATTTATTCTGTGACAGCGGCAGGGTCGTATAATTCCCGTAATTTTAGTAATTAGTCATTGTCTAGTCTAAAATCAGTTAAATTGATGTCGATAAAGGCGAATATTCTGGATAGAAAATCACAAACACATTTCTAAAAATGTATGTTATTATATTTCAGAATGTAACTTTAGTGTGTTCTTTTTAAGAAATTTCAGAAAGTGTGTGACACACCATTCGACGACTAACTAGATTGTGGTGGTTAATTAGATTCTCTGTGTAGTAGATACGGTGTGTGAGGATTTCTGATAGTAAAAATAATTATACCTATATACAACGTGAAAGGGACATACGCGTAATAAATATAACCACGGGCTATTCTAGATCACTTTAGTATAAAATACCATAAAAAATCGACGTTTCGCATGGACGTGCTGAATTTTTTTTGTTGTTATTTGACTGTTATTCTAACTTAATTTTACTATAGTGATCTAGTATAGCCCGTGGTTCGATTTATTACGGGTATGTGCCTTTCACGTTGTAGAATAGGTATAGAGCTAGAAATGTGCAGTACAGCAGTAATGGTGAATGGTGATGCTGCAGTGCCGCACAAAGCTAATCCTCTTTGCGGTCAGCTTTGCCTTGCATTCCTAGCCTTACGACTAAATAGATTGTGCTGGTTAATTAGATTCTGTGTGTAGTAGATACGGTGTGGAAGGATTTTTGATGGTAAAAAGTATTATAACTAATACCTAAATACAACGTGGAAGGGATATAAGCGTAATTAATCGTACCACGGGGCTATACGAGATCACTTTAGTATAAATAAATTAAAATAACGGTCAAAATACCAAAGAAAAATTCGGACTGTACGGAAGTGCCGATTTTTTTGTGATCTAGTACCTACAGTCCGTATATTGATTTATTACGAGTATGTACCTATCACTTTGTAATATAGGCATACAGCTACAAATGTGCAGTACAGCAATAATGGTGAATGGTGATGCTGCAGTGCAGCACAAAGCTAATCCTCTTTGCGGTCAGCTTTGCCTTGCATTCCTAGCCTTACGACTAACTAGTTGTGCTGGTTAATTAGATTCTCTGTGTAGTAGATACGGTGTGGGAGGATTTCTGATTGTAAATATTATATACAACGTGTAAAAAAACCCTGTCCGATCCGTTAAGGTAATGTTGAGTAGCTTGTGTAGGTTCTATTTAGGGTTTCTTCCCTCACTGAAATCGCAAAAAGAATCTGCAGCTTCATACATTTTGGAACGGTAGGTGTTTTATTTGTTTGGAGCTGCAGATTTATTTTGCGATTACAGGGACGGGAGAAACCGATAAATAGAACCTATACAAGAGCTACTCAACATTATCTACCGTAACGGATCGAACAGGTTTTTTTTGCCCATATTGCATACATGACATAAAAAAAAAAATAGATTTTAATATTTTCAGCCCGCCATTTTATTACTAATGCAAAGGTGCCCAAAACGCTAGTGGCTTTGCCGCGCTGAATGGCAATTTTACCTTTGCACCAGAAATAAGCCAGAGCAGGGTTTCCCATTTCTTTTATCTAGTCGATGCCTGGCAACCCAGCAACCCATGGTTACTACAACTAGAGTTATGAAATTGAATTGCTGTCATGTAATATATCATGTGTGAATACATATTTCACCCGCTTTTATTCTGTTCCGCAATTTAATACAATCCTAATATTATATGTTTGTTTGTTTTTTTATTACCTCTTCACGCTTAATCTACTGAACCGATTTGGATGAAATTTGGTATGAATATAATTTGGACACACAGTTTTGAATTGGATAATTTGGAAGACACAGGGTACTCTTTATCCCGAACTTCCCACGGGGAGCGAAGCCCGCGGGTACAGCTAGTACAAGATAAAGATTAAAAAACTGTATTATCCGAGTACGAAAAACAAACTCAAAAGATAAAGCAATTTGCTCGTTCATTTGACACCCACTCCCCTTTTCCTTTGGCCACAGAATACCCGTATATAGCTTTGGCTTTGCCGTCGGGTAAAAGAAACTTTCTTCGTTATTATATTTGTTATTTTCTTTGACTACGCCTACTACACTGAATTACCTGCAGGTTAAAAGTAACGTGAGATACGGACATTATTATAATGAGTTTACGGGTTACTCACGTATAGGTTCAAATACTTGCCGACATGTTTTGACCTCATCCGGAGGTCTTTATCAGGGCGAATGAGACTAAAGGCTCGTACACCACACCGGCTCGCGACACACGTTAGTCTATACGTGAGTAACCCGTGAACTCATAATAATACCTGCAGGTTATTTAGTATGGCCCAGATATTTCAAAGACCCTACTGCTGTAACTGGTAGCCTGAAGAACTTTACTGCAGTGGATTTTGAGCAGTAAAGGGTGAATTAATTATAAGCAAAGAAAGAGGGGGGTGTGTAATATATGTAATAACAACATATCATCTAATGATCATACAACCTAATGTTATATAATATACTTTACTTTAATATAAAGATCAATCGTTATGCTGTACTATTTTTATAATTTCATTTGTCCTAATTTAATGTGGTATAATGAATATTTTACATATTTAACATTTACATTAATATTTACTTACTATAATATTCTTTTGCTCTAATAATTATAATCTATACATAACAAATTTTATAATGTTATGATATAAAAATATTAGTTACACATACAAGATGCGCGCGCATTTTGTATACAAAAATTTAGATATAAAAAACAATTCAATAAAATATACCTATGTAACTAATAATATTTTTTTCATCGTCTGCCTCGTTAAAAATAATATTTAAATATTTTTTAAAAAAGTCAAAATATAAAAAAAAATTGGTTACACATACAAAATGCGCGCGCATTTTGTATGTGTAACCAAATTTTTTTTGTAAATTGTGTCGTCTCAAAATGCGCGCGCATTTTGTATGTGTAACCAAATTTTTTTTGTAATTTGAAATATGTAACTAATAACAATTTTTTTCATCGTCTCAAAAAAAAATTAGTTACACATACAAAATGCGCGCGCATTTTGTATGTGTAACCAAATTTTTTTTTATTTGAAATATATAACTCATAATAAATTTTTTCATCGTCTCCCTCGTTAAAAATAATATTTAAATATTATATAAAAAAGTCAAATTATAAAAAAAAATTGGTTACACATACAAAATGCGATGCGCGCGCATTTTGTATGTGTAACCAATTCTTTTTATGTTTTTTTTAAAATAAAAAACAAATTAAAAGTATAATAAAATTTGGTTACACATACAAAATGCGCGCGCATTTTGTATGTGTGACCAAATTTTATTATATTTTTTTTATTTTATTCATGAGAGTGCCTCCGCTGCATTCGCTGGCTCCTAAAAATATTACTATTGGGAACCGGTGGTTATACTGCCGGCAGCCGAGATTTAAAACACCGGCTGCCGAAGTGTAGGTTAGGTTCGTTAGGTTTCCTGTGACCAAAACACGAGCAAGCGAGCGAGCGACTCAAGCTAAGGGCGAAAGTAACATAGACACAGATCGTGTTATACCAGCGCCGCCATCCAATTCGGCAACCAGCACCGGCAGCGGACGCACTCCCTTTATTTTTTGTTCATACTATTTAAATATTATGTTTAATATCGAGGGCGCATTATAAAAAAAATATTATCACATAGGTACAAATTATATTTAAACCTTATTTTTAATATTGAGGAAGCAGATAAAAAAATAATACTACTTAAATAAAAATTCAATATTATTTTCAATATTAAGGAAAGAGAAAAAGATTACATTCATACAAACATGGATACATAAATTTAAAATAAGATTAGGTAAATAATCATTACTGTTTTTACTCATTTTTTATGTTTTTTTAAACAATAAATACCCATTTATTATTATTTTTTTGTATATGTTAACACCCTTATATTATTATAGTAACCAATTATTAATAAGTATATTGAATTTAAATTATCTGTTATTATTACTATTACACACCCGAAAGAGGGTACCTATACCGATAGCAGTCTACCCTCTTTGGCTTTTGTTACACATTGTGACCAAAAAAGTATAAAATCAATTATTAACAAGTTTCACAACAAACAGATTAAAATCTGGATGAAACAACGAAGAAAAAGAACATTACTTTCTGTTCAAAATTAATAGATTTTAATGTAAACATAAGAGCGTTGAATAGGTTTTTGTACCATAAATTGCTATTGCTTGTCATAACACAATAACAAATTTAAACAACTATAAAAATAAATATACAATGTAGAAGGGGCATACCTGTAATAAATCGAACCACGGGCTATACTAGATCTACTACGGGCTATTCTAAACTATACTACAATTACATTATAAAAAGTCAAAATTTAAAAAAATCGTAAATACTGATGTGTGCTGCTCGGGCAACTAGTATGGGAATGTCGGATGTTTTTTGGTCTTTTGTCTATTATTTTATTATGTGCTTCGATTTCTTACGGGTTTGGCCCTTCCACGTTGTATAAGGACATATCACACATATTGAGATATCCCAAAGGTTAGTTTTTTTTTTCATTAGAACTACTCGTAAACACTTATCAATTTATGTGCCTGACAAAGAACCCACTCAGCGTTGTTTAATATCACCTAAGTGTTGTTGACTAACTTTGCAAACTCCAGGGATTCTAAGAGTATCTACTTAGAAAGTAGTTGTAAATAATTAGTACTTACATTACATTACAGTCTTGTTGTTTTTAAATTTATGAAATACCTACCAACTAGCTGATACCCGCAGCTTTGCCCGCGGTAACTTTTGCACGCCTCATAAGCGAAGCGTTGAGGTGGGTGCTACTGTCACTTCGCGCAAAACATCTGATTTTTCAAACTTAAAATGTCTTTATGTATCATACATTGCACTTGTAAGATAATATATACACACACATATTAAGAAAAAAACACTATTTTTAACACTCATGATATTTTTGATGTCATTTTTGTTATTTAAACTAGTTAAAAAACCGTTTAAAAAAGTTCTGTCTTGGACGTCCGTGTGTCTGTATGTGCGGTGGCGTTTCTTGTTAACACGATAACGACCGAAATACTTTACTAATTAAGTTTTTTTTTCTCTTACGCTTGAGTATGCTCAGGAATAGAACCCTTTCATTTTTCAGGGTCTGATTCGTTGTGGTTTAATTGTTATTAAATAAACAAACAAAAAAATATCGACTGTTCTTCATAGTTTTAGTATATCTATATATATCTTTATTTTTCTATATGCGTAAGAATTAAAAAAAATAATTATGGACCCTTTGAGGCGTGCTCTTTTGGATTTTTCAAACTTATTTGACAATCCTACTAGAATCTCACATTTTTCCGGGACAAAAGGTGTCCTTTATGTTAATCCAGGTAATGAGCTACCGTAAAGCCAAATTTTATTAAAGTTCGTTCAGCCGTTTTGGCGTGAAAGCAGAACAAACATAAAATAAAACTATACATACAAACGTTCGCATTTGTAATATAAGTTGGTTTTCATTTCCAGGAAATATAATAACGCGTAAAACATAGAACATAAATTTACCTTCTGCAAATGCGGATATGTACAATTATTCACACTAGAGTTTGAAGAATTTGAATAAGTAAGTATAACACCTACCTAACTAGGTCCCTACTAGTATTTACTTACTTCAAAAAAAATATAGGAATTTAGAAACCTAATTAAATAATTAATTATTGCTTCTATCTTTGACGACCTCCGTGGCGTAGTGGGAACTAAACCAGTCCGCTAGTCGGGTTCGATTCCCGGCTAGGGCAAGTTGGAAAATGGCCCTTTTCAAATTTTACCTAATTTATCATAAAATATACAGAGGCGGATTTACCAATAGGCTGAGTAGGCTAAAGCCTAGGGCGAAATATAGTATCGTTGAATCCAGTATCCAGAGAATCTCATAACAAAAGTTTTAAACTCACTTCGGGCTAGCTTAATCAGTGTGATTTATTCCCATATATTTATTTATCTGTCACATTTTACTAGATTTAAGTTTTTTTATATTCACACATGTTATACAATTTACCTATACCAACAAAAACAAAGCAGAAGAAACCTTAGCAAAAGCTAACAAAAACACAGTTAAAAGCCTATTCTGTATAATAAATAAAGTACCTGATGCCGGCCACTCCAGAATCAATAAGGACGTTGAAATATTCAACGATCTTGCTACGAACGTAACCCATGGACTGGTTTAAATCTTTTAAACCTACTAGTTGACAATCGCGGACCTGTTACACATAATGTATGTTATTTGTGGCGTCCTCGGCAATAAAAATATATCATCTGTGTAAATTTCAACTGTCTAGCTATCACAGTTTATGAGACAGCCTGGTGATAGACAGCGACGGACAGCGGAGACTTAGTAATAGGGTCCCGTTTTACCTTTTGGGCACGGAACCCTAAAAATGACAAATGCTAGTTTGGAGCTGTCCAATCAATGACTTATTGCCCAGCCCATAATACCCACAATCCACTTCTTGGCACAATCATCATCATCATCATAATTTCAGCCGCATAACGTCCACTGCCGGACATAGGCCTCTCCCAAAGATTTCCAAAATGACCGATCTAGAGCGGCTTGCATCCAGCGCCTTCCAATCTTAGCACAATGTAAGACCTAAATGAAGCAAATGACCGTCACCGTTGCCAAACTTTAGTCAGGTTAATTGTATTTGGATAACCTTTCGACTCGAGGAGGAGATCCATGCATCTTAATTACTCTATAGGTACATACACTATCACTTTTCCCTAACGAAGTAAACATGTCATACCCCAGGACAGCATAACCTGAAGGGAGATAAATTAATTACATATATGTTTAATCCCATTTTGCTCACGCAAAGTAAACAAGAACGCCAGCTAGTTTCAATCGATTTAGACAACCATAATGTAATAAAATATCTGTTTTATTAATTTATCTCACACCCCACATTACTGTTTTAGTAATCGTGTAGCAGGAGCGAGGTGATATGCTAGGTCGCCACAAAGGGAAGATCGCTATTGGTTTTGTGCAAGGGAAACCGCAGCTCCTTGAGTGTTTTGTCGGAGGTCGTATGTATTTAAGCAACCAACAGCAGCCTAACTACCTCCGTGGTGTAGTGGTTAGAGCGTTCGGCTCATACCCGGAGGTCGCGGGTTCGATTCCCGGCGGGGGCAACAACTTAGTGTTGTTGTCCTAGTTTGGTTAGGACATTGTAGGCTGATCACCTGACTGTCTGATAAGTAAGATGTTGGTGCTTCGGAGGGCACGTTAATCCGTCGGTCCCGGTCACTGTCTTTGACATTGGTCGTTACCTAAAACCATGTCAGAGGCTTTAAGGCGGTTTAAAAACTCTGACACTAGTGTTAGACACTAACACACACGATAAGAAGAAGACCAACAGCAGGAACTCTGATAGCGAGATGTAGGATGTGTCAGCGACAGCGCCATCTCGTGAACAAATTCCGTGTCCTAATTGTCTTAGTAGTTCTTGTATAATGGTGTAGAGGTCACCACAATCGTATTTATCTGCAATAGGAACCTATGTTTTAGACCTTGGTCTAACAAAGGCCTACGTAAATTACTAACGAAAACACAAGCGTGGGTACAAACCTCAGTAGCGTTATTATAGTTATTGATACCACAGTACGGGTAGTGGAAATGCTCCTGGTGGTACGGAACCGCTGGGTATTCGTATTTCGTGAAGTCAGCTGTACTGCCTCCAGTGCCAATGTTGTTGGGGTTGTCACCAGTCATGTGATTCACCACTACATCTGCGTAAATTCTGGATAACAAAGAAATGGCATCATATTCCTCATGGTCATGACACCATTAGTAAAATGGTGTCATAACTAAGGATGGGTAGACTAGACATCGTCCTTGACGATGTTAAGGATTTTAATATAAATGACTTAGCAAGGCCTAATTACGTAAAAGATGTAGGAGTAGAAGGACGTTGATTTTTGTTATGGTTAGTCAAGTAAAAGTTGTTTATATTAATAGATACAATAACCCTTTTACTGCATGCATAATATTGGTATCAATCCCGACTTACGTGTTATAATATTTACGAGTAAAACTAGCTATTGCCTGCGTAAACAAAGTACAAAATTTTAAAAAAAATTGTGGGACAAAAAGTATCCTGTGTAGTTAACTACATGCAAAATTTTATTCCAAATCATGCCGCCGGTTTGGAGCAAAAGCAGAACATCAAACTAACCCATTTAAAATTTGGTAACTATTCTAATAACTTACCTCACACCAACTCTGTTACACCTCCTAGTCATATCCAGGAATTGATCTTCATTTCCAGATCTCGTTGACAGCTTGTACGACATAACCTGGTACCTTTCGTACCATGTCCGCGTACCATCAGATAGGTGGACGATCAGGTTTTCTGATGGTGGGGATATCTGTTTAACAAAAGGCAAATTATGAGAACCACCGCAAGAAAACTTACGTAAAAAAACCGCATCTAAATCGGTAAATCCGTTTGAGAGCTACGATGCCACAGACAGACACACAGACGGACAGACACACAGACGGACAGACAGACAGACATAGGCGTCAAACCACGTCAAACTTATAACACCTGTCTTTTTTCTTCGGGGGTTAAAAAGTCGACAAATCCATCTCTTAAACAACTAACAAATCAAACCACGGGCTATACTAGATCAGTATAGTACTTATAATAGAATTAATAAAACAGTAAAAGAACAAAAATAATTTTGGCATTTCCATACTAAAGTGTGCAGCCGCCCGGGCAATTTGCATGGGAATTTCGTTTTTTTTTTTTCTTGACTGTTATTTTAGTTTTATTATGCTTTAGTGATCTAGTACAGCTCGTGGTTTGATTTACTACGGGTATGTCCCTTCCACATTTTATGATCTATCTACTTATATTATTCCTACTATTCACACTTTCGCATTTATAATATTAGTAGGAATAGTAGCGTACTAATATTATAAATGCGAAAGTGAGTTTGTATATTTGTTTGTTTGTTTGTTTGTTTGTTACCACTTCACGCTTCAACCACTGAACCTATTCAGATGAAATTTGATATGGATATAGTTTGAGACCCAGGGAAAGGACATAGGATAGTTATCTTGAAATTCCCACGGGGAGGGAAGCCATGGGCACTGCTTGTTCAAAACAAAAACACTTTAGCTTGTAGGTACCTACCTGAACTCCACCGAAACCGTGAGGAGCGAGAAATCTCTCACACTCGTCAGCAATATCCTTCCACTTCCACTCGAAGAGGTGCACTATGGTGCTCCGGTCTGGCAACTGGTTGGTTCTAGCGTGGTGGTCTCCAGACACAACAGCAATTGACAACAACAGAATCAGAATTATGTTATTCATGATTCAATTTTTTTCATGTCACGATGTTTATGTTAGTTAAGTAAACACTTTCTGAAACGTAACGATATGTTTCTTACACATTTTTAGTTTTGGAGCCTTAAGTTAATGCATACAATAGAAATAACCGGCCAAGTGCGAGTTGGACTCGCGCACTAAGGGTTCCGTACCATTATCTATAAAAATCAAGTTTTTTGTATAGGAGCCCCCCTTAAATATTTACTTTATTTTGTTTTTAGTATTTGTTGTTATAGCGGCAACAGAAATACACAATTTGTGAAAATTTCAACTGTCTAGCTATCGCGGTATCTTGAGATATAGCCTGGTGACAGACAGTAGGGCAGACGGACAGACGGACAGACAGCGAAGTCTTAGTAATAGGGTCCCCGTTTTTACCCTTTGGGTACGGAACCCTAAAAAGACGAGGAAAGATGTTTAGCCACCTTATGCGGCATTATAACTTTATAAAAAAACATCCTGGATAAGTGGAAGCAAAGAGAGGAAAAGGAAGATAATCGAGGTCGTTCATGGATGAAGTAAAAGAAAAGGCAAAAGTCGTGTCGTACATCGGTCAAACATTTAGCCGAAAATAGGGAGACGGAAAATACTCCACGGACAAGAATCTACTTCATAGATTTATTGAGGATAAACCCTACCCAAAGTTGGAAGTCGCACATGATCGAGATATTTGGAAGATGGGGGGACCTTTGCCCAGAAGTGGGAGAAGGTTAATGAAAAAAGCCCTAAGCCAAGGAATAATAAAGAACACAATATTATGTTACCTAGTCACAATAGTTACCGCATGGAATTATATATGCTTTGTCTATACTTCCGTGAGTTAAGACAACACACCACAATAGCTATAATAAACACACACACCTACGATTTTGTTAATTGTAAGTAAGTCGAAACTAAAACATCACACACTACACACAAACACTTTTGACACTGTCTAGGAGGAAAGTATGTAGGTCGAAGACTTCATACTGATTGTAATAAAATCAGGTACCTACCGAGTCTACGAGAAAAATATTATCTGGTACCTTCCTTGTGAGTAACTAGTAAAAAGATTACGTTATATCAATAAAACTGCACACGCTTGTTTTGTGATTGTGTGGTAGGTAGGTGGTGGTAATTGAATTACATGAGTAGGTAGGTTTTATTACTAACATGTGAGTGATCCGACTTATGATATCGTCCTCATCATCATCATCAGGTCTTTTTGTCTCCACTGCAGGACTATGACCCTCTCTACTACCATAGCCATATTAAGATATATTTACGTTCAACTATTCTCCTGACTGACTGAAACTCTTGGCAGACGTGATCATAAAGATAGCCGGTCCAAATAGTGCAAGATAGAGAGAAATGAAGTTTCTTGGACGAGCCCTTTTATGCCGTTACCCGAAAAGTGGTTGTTTTAAAAATACCAAATTAAAACAAGCTTAGTATTTTTAAGTATAAAAAGTAATGAAAGTCCCAAATAATATGTTTGTTTAAAGGCAAATATAAATACTATTTAAATGCACCTAGAATATAGATAAATAAAATAGGTATAGGTAAACTAAGATTTACACATAATGTTAATTTTGCAAGAAATATGAGGCTTTTTTATTTTATTTATTATTCTAACTCTAGGGTGTGTCCATGTAAAAAACTGTTAGGTTATATTTATAATTATAATAGGTAAGTCAAAGAGGTACGTCTTTACCTAACACCTACATATAATTTGGATCACACTAAATTCTACACCGAGCTTATCTGCAACGTTTAGGTATCTGAATCATCCTTGTTTGATAAACAGTTCAACACAAAACGTTTCGTCATTGGTGGGCACCAAAGTTTCTATCAAAATGTTTTTTCCTATGATACCGTGCGTGTATTAAAAATATTTGCTCAGCACACATACCTGACCGCTATCGGCCGAAGAATGCACACTATACTATTTTCCTACGAAGAAACGCATTCTCATTTAAATAATGTAGGAACTGTACAGCGCATTCTAAGGCCTTTCTACCTATTTCAATTCAGTTATTTACAGTTTACATACAATGCCGTTTATGTTACAAAAGGACAATGACTCTATATAGTAACTAGAAACTATGTAAATACACCTATATATTTACGTTATACACATCTATTGTTATATATCAGCAACAATATGACCTTATTTCTTAATTAATTGAATAGGACCTAAGAATCCTATGATCAATACAAATAAGTCCTTTGAAAACAATGAAGGAAAAGAAACATAAAAAAGCAAAACATAGAATGTATCGGAGTAATAAACGGTCAAGTCCGAGTCTGAATCGCGCACGAATGAAATTGGCTTGCAATGCACTTCCAGGTATCTAAACGAAAAGATGCAGAGTTCTGACGCGAGCTAAATTAAACCATATCGCTAACGACATTGAGTAGATATTTCTTTGAATTTCTTTTCTAAGTAAGACTTCTGTGCGTGAGTACTAGTGCTTATTCTGCGGTCGTAGTCAGAAGGGCGCTAAACAATTTTTTTTCAAGTTTCTAGTTTTCGTTTAGGTTCAAGCTACGGTACTGATGTGAACCGAAATGTTTCATGTAGTTTTGGTTTGTGTAGGTATGTTACGGCTAAAACCCAAAATGCGGCTACGCTACATTTTGGTCTTTTATTTTATCATCGTTATAACCTAAATTATAGACATTTTACTCTTATACCTAAGTTTAACCACCTGCGATCGGCTGCACCTAGTTCTAGCCGGAATGATAAAGGCTAAACCTAGTTCTAGCCGAAGATAAGTAGGATACACCCAAGTGTAGCCGTCGGAGACCGGCTGCACCTAGTTCTAGCCGGCTAAACCTAGGCGTAGCCGCATTTCGGGTTTTAGCCGTAACATATATATATGTAGGTACATACCTTTTCTATCAACAAAAAGTCTTAAGCCAAGTAAATCAGGTCAGAAAAAAGGCCCTGATTTGTTTCATTTCTCCTCACGTACCTATGTTGTAAGCTAGTTGAATGAGGTTGCGCGTTTCATCCATTAGTTTGGAGAAAATCTATCCTTTGATCCTTGCCGCGTCGAATAGGGCAGCAAACAGAATTACAAATGAAAGTCACTAAGATTTTCTACACGATACTTAGGTTCTCTATATTTAGAAATACTTAGGTAGGGACCCTGCTTATTACTTCACACTAGTGTTGAAGCAAAGTTAATCTAAATAATTATTAAAAATTAATGTATAAAATGATAAAAAAACACTAATCACATAGTAAGTGTATTATTTACTACTTCAATTTGGACAAGAACGTATTTTTTCGTTTTTGAATATACAGGTGACTTTTTAACCACCAGCCAAATTTTTAGAGCATGCTCTGACCATGATACTGAACTACATTCTTTAAAAAAAATTAATGAAAACCGAAAACAAAAATTCGGCTTCCCATACATATCAGGGCTCGGCCAAACGAATTTTGTATGGGCGGGCGAATTTTTTTTTTGTCAATTTTTATAACTTTTTTTGTGGAAAGTGGTTCAGTATCATGGACTGAACTTGCTTCAAAAATTTGGCTGGTGGGTTAAAAGTCATCCTGTATAAGTACTTTTATCGCGAAAAGTTGTTCTAACTGACTGGCATCATCCTTTAAATATTGTTTAAAGCCCCTAATAAAATATAAGGAACAATATTTTTAACATGGTTCTCAGTTCTCACACATTCAGTTTTCAGGATATTTTAATCTATTTCATATAATTCGTTTATTTCATAGACCTATGAAAATTCAGTGTTTCTTATTGCCCTTCACTTGTTTTACCACTAAATAATATACTGAGTTACGAGTAGGCACCTAGTTAAGTATTTTTACTGTTTGACTGTGTTTATAAATAGGTAGGTAACTATACGATTACATAAAAAGGTATCTTCCAGACTTCTATAGCAAAACACTTGACTCCATATCGCAGCAAAAACTTTCCACACGATAACATAACTTACTTTGAAACAACAACCAATTATACAGGTGCTCATAAATGGGTAATACAAAACTATCAGACTATATTATAATATCACATCCATAACGTTACTCAAACACTACTCACTAACTCGAAAAGATTACTAAAAACATTAGGTAATGTCTCACCGCTTATCAGTACTGCTTGGAATCAGAAGTCACGTTCATTAACCTTTAACTTATGCCCATGAACCCGACCCAATAACCCTCATTTAAAATATATTTATCATCAGGTCATTTTTAGTCTCCACTGCAGGAGCACGATCCTCTCTGGACTTACTTGAGCCATACTTAGCAGAGCAGTCAGATTTGGCCTTCACTCTCCTCGCTGGCCAGACGGGTTGGAGCGGTTCTATTGATGTTTAGCTTGTATTTCCTAAATCGCCTTCTACGCCATTCACGGGAAGACTTGGAGTGGACCATACGGCCTTAAATAATATAGGTATTATTAAACAGTAAATAAGTGATCTTTTTAATAAAATTTTTGATGAGTTTTCAAACTAATGTTTTTAAGACGAAATGGTAGCAGAAGTGGCCCTCATTGGAAATAAATTGTTTAAAAGTAAATATGGTGATAATTAAAAATTTAAATTCCTTTATTTTGTAGAAAGACCTTAAGGTGTTTTATGAATAACCTTTGGAAGTAATTGCGAAAATACGTCTAGTTTTAAAACGAGTTTTAGCCAAAAGTGGCCGCTTTTAGCGAAAATTCGTTTTAAAACTAGACGGATAAAACATAAACAATATATTTCCAATGAGGGCCACTTCTGCTACCATTTCACCTTATACACAAGTATAACCATTACTACCGCATAATGCGCGAAGCGTTATATACCCTGTTGTTGACTGTACTTGTACTTACACTAAAAATAAAACAATATTTATCTTTCATTTTATGAAAAATATTTTATTTCAAAATCCCACAGACTATTTTCATTTTAGTTATAATCGATTTTTATGCTTCGTTTACTTAAGACTAGAAAAATAATTATTTTTATAAATTACAATAAAGGAGATATGTGTTAGTAATTGACTGATATTTTTAAATTAGTATAGACATTTGAGTTTTATACATAAAAATTACATTGAAAATATACATATTCCATACCATTCATAAGGATATAATATTACACCAATAACATCATAAATAAGTCTTCTTTGTTTGTAAACATAATTTTTAATACAAGGAAGAAAGACTCTAATGCCATATTTGACAAAACACAGTAGATATAACTCTTATGCGAGTGTTATAAAGTTCAAAATTGAATACAGAAAGCACATTAATTTCAATATTGCACAAAAACGTGTACCCATTTTGATACTTGGCTTTGCAAAATATCATATTAATTTCAAAATGCATGCTTGTGACTAATACATAAAGAACGGGTTTTACCACAGTAGAATATCACTTATTTCATACTATGAAAGTTTACACACTACGCCGCTGCGGTGTTGCGCGCTTGGACTTTGTTATTTTAAGCCGCCGTGACAGCAATGGAGGCGAGTGCTTAGGCGTTGTAGGAAAGGATGTGGAGTAAAAAAAATTCGAAACTTTAGTATCAATTTATAGATTATTAAAAATTATGGTATCCGTATTTTTTCTTTTCTCTGATTAGCAAATAATTGTGTCTAGAGCATTTCCATTAAAAAAGCCCAATTTCATAACGCATCAACATTGGTTTGGGAGTACAGTCGATTTTTAGTTTTCAAAAATTATTTACCTAGTCCACATCCCTATTCCCGCCGTAGCAGCACCGTGTGAAAGAGTCAGTACAATAAAAATAAAAGCGCCCGGCGGCGTGATGTGTAAATATTCTCAGGAATAAAGTTCCAACCAATATCATTATTCAGCTGCTAGAAGTCCACTGGATGCCATTTTAGAATCCAGCAATGTACTTCTTACTAATAAGCGGCACAGAATTAATATGAGCATTACATACAGAAGGGAATCTCCTGAGGTCTTATCTTATTATACCTTTAAACGAGCAATTCTTGTATATTTATTTATTTACTAGCCGAAGCCCGCGACTTCGTTCGCGTGGACTTTATGTCTTTGGAAAATGCTCATCAGGCTAAACAACTTTTACTATGGCGGCATTTTTATATCTCTTATAGTTTAGCTGGACCATTATGGTTCTGCATCAGGCGTTCCATTTTCCAAAATCATTTATACCCTATATGTTGCCCAGGCTTAATAGCTATATAACAAAAAAAAGTTTCATTCGAATCCGTCCAGTATTTCCGGAGATTAGCGTGTACAAACAGACAAACAGACAAACAGACAAACAGACAAACAGACAAACAGACAAACAGACAGACATTTTTTTTTAAATTCTTACCCTATTACTACGTCTCCATCGCCCCCAATATTTTTTTTAGAAATATATTTAATGTACAGACACACTTTTTTTACTGTTTTATTATATGTATAGATATATTTATAAATTTCTGTGATCTCGAAAACGACTCTAACGATTTCGCTGTGTTCGGGTGTTTTTGGGGGTAAACAATCGATCTAGATTAGTCTTATGTTTGGGAAAACGCGTGTTTTCGAGTTTTCATTCGTTTTTCTTTCCACTTACTTTTGTTTTTTTTATGTTCAAGTTTATATATAATTTTTTATTTTGTACTGTTTTTAGACAAGTTTAAAGAAATTTAGTTAATGTTTGAGATGTAACCTACCGAGCCAAGCTCGGTCACCCAGGTCCTAGTTTTAAAGCGCAGTACGCGTCCCTGTTCTCCGTCCCCTCACCTCTCCCCCGCTATCGCCTAGTGGAATCTTAAATCCGTTCTGTATGTAATACTCACATTAACTCTGTGAAAGCAGGTTGCTTCCACCGAATCCCGCAAGTGTGAAAAAAACGCGTTTTTGGCAGGGATATCGAGACGATTTCCCATTCCCTCCTTCATTGGTTACTTTTTTCAGTCTTTAGCAATTAATTTATTATCCTATACTGTTCCAATACGAGCAAAGGTCTCTTCTATGTTTCCCTATCCATAGCTGCTTCTGACAAATCATGCTGTAAATCAATTAAGTATATTTATTTCAAGAAATTTTTATTAATTAATCTTACTTCTGAGAAAGTCAAGGGACACCTTTACCCAAAAGGTTATCTAAAAATACTTCTATACATTATAACATAAGACATAAATGGACAAAAGAAATATTTTTGCGACACAACTTACCATAGATCCTTTAAAATAACTAAGACTACTAATCTATCTATTAAGCTTTCATTCTTATTAATTAGTAATTTAAAGCCAATTATAAGTCTTCAATTTTTCGACATAAAAAATACGTAGATGATTAGGTTTTTAATAGCAGATTATAAACGAAAACGATGATTTCGTTTCGAAATAATGCCACCCATGTATGATATAATAAGATTTGGGTCTGAATGCATAAATGTAAGTCTAATAAATTACTTAGGTATAACGATAACTATACCGACTTATTTTATACTAAAATTTATTACGTCTAAATATTGCTAGCAATAAATAAATAAATATATAGGGACAAATTACACTGATTGAGCTAGCTCCACAGTAAGTTCGAGACTTGTGTTATGGGATACTAACTCAACGATAATATATTTTATAACAAATACATATATAGATAAACATCCAAGGCCCAGGACAATTTGAAAAAGGCCATTTTCAAATAAATAAATAAATAAAATAAATAAATATATAGGGACTTACACTGATTGAGCTAGCCCTAAGGTAAGTTCGAGACTTGTGTTATAGGATACTAACTCAACGATACTATATTTTATAACAAATACATATATAGATAAACATCCAAGACCCAGGAAAAATTGAAATAGGCCATTTTCCAACTTGCCCTGGCTGGGGATCGAACCCAGGACCTCCGGGTTGGCGGTCTAGCGTGTTGACCATTACGCCATGGAGGTCGTCAAATAATAATATAATTCAAGCAATAATAGCGCGTATGTATGTATTATGTATTGAAAAGCTTGTAAAATACCTAAGGTTGATTTGGATATTGATATTCAATATTGTATTGTATCATAACATTATCAATAATAACTAATTGTGATATTTGTATTTTATAAGACTTAGACTAAAAAAGCAGTCTGGATAAGAACCCAACATTAGGCCAAACTGTTATAGGCCATATAATTATTATGGCGAACAAGAGTACAACAAGAAGTATTATGTAAGTATATATGACAATTATGCCTTTAAGCTTAAAAATATGCTTCCAACCTGTTCACGATGCAGGTAACGTTAAGATTGAATGTTTACTGCAATATGTTGATTATGTAGCGTGGACGAAAAGCGAGCGTTGTTAACACTAATGAGAGACGGCCTTTAATAGTAAAAACTGAACGCATAACATAATAAAATTATACTCGTATTGTATTATATTGATAAAGCTTCATAATATGTATGTTAGGTGTAACAAAATATACTGAAACTATTTAAAGGGTAAATTCAGTCCATGATACTGAACAACTTTCCCCAAGGAACATAATTTATATCGAAACATACATACATACATACATACATATGTATGGTCCCCTCCCATGCTGGTCTGGGAGAAATAAAAAAACTTAGAATGTACCAGCTGCTTCTCTTCCCACGCAGATCGTAAAAGCCGACCGAGGGAATGGGCAAAAATGCAAATCATGTTAACAGGCGATGCGGCTAGCAACCCATCACTGTATTGATTGCTTTTCCATCTTCTCGCCCACCATGACGCTAAAAGTGGCTTTTGGGTCTTGCGGCCCTGGGCTCTGCGTAGAACCGCAAGACCCAAAATGCTCTGTCTGCCCCATTAGGGATAAAGAGGTGATAGTAAACATAAGAGTAATTTTTAGCCTCCTATTCCCATACAAGTTGACCAATCAGCTGATCCAAGTTTTTATGGAAAGCCAAATTTTTTTTCATATTTAAGGGTGAATACATATATCGATGTTCCTAGGGGAAAGTTGTTCAGTATCATGGACTGTATTTATCCTTAAAATAGTTTCAGTATATGTTGTTAGACCGTAGACGTTATCTTAAAGTGCTATACTACAAAACTATATATTTTCAGTATATTATAAAACTATAAACCGATATAAATGCTTCAAAACTTGAATAATCTAGGTCAAAATTTTAACTATGTACCAGCAAGTATTGAAGGACGGAAATTTTTTATCATTTTTTTTATTTTTATAGAAAGTATTTCATAATCTTAAGGCTGAAATTCCTGTAAAAATTCGCGTGGTGGTAGTATTTTTTGCAAAACCCTCGTGTTGCCACCCCTATGAAGTGTATTTAGCCTAGTTCAAAGTAAGCCTAAAATAGACAATCTAGTTTTGAAATTTGGCGCAATTATACCTAATGGTGTTCAGATGAACATACTAAAAATGTAGGGGTGTGCTAAGGGTTTAAGGGGGTGGATTGAAGGTACCTTTATTTTGAATACCTTTAAGAATACCGTTATAATTACTTCTGACAAAAAAATTCTACATAAAATTTCTTACAAATTTAGTCATATTTATTTACAAATTAAATCCAGATTATATTAATTTTCCTTAACTATTTCATTCATTAGGAGTGACAACACGAATAATTTTTCTAAATTAAATTCTAATTTTATTAATTTTCCTTGACTATTTTGTGTTTATACCACTTCATTAATTAGGGGTGACAACACGATCGTTACGTTTCCTACAACTCAATGAGGCATCGTCGGTCATCTAAACTGGATGAAACTAGTCGGCGTTTCAGTCTACACAACGAGTGAAATTTTATGTATACCAATTTCCATTAAAAAAATTCAGACTTATCCTTTTATTCGAACATAGGCGCCAAGAACAAGGGATTTGGAGCAGTGTTCACGGTGGCAGATTGGAAAGACCTCTTAATTCTCACGTGGGGATACTGTTCCCGCCATTCGGATACCTGGAATTGACAAAATACGAGGGTTTTTTTAGGGACAAATTACACTGATTGAGCTAGCCCCAAAGTAAGTTCAAGACTTGTGTTATGGGAAACTAACTCTACGATACTATATTTTATAACAAATACATACATAGACAAACCCATTCACACACTGTCCCAGGACAATTTGAAGAAAGCCATTTTCCAACTTGCCCTGACCGGGATCGAACCCGGACCACTATCATGGTGACCACTACGCCACAGAGGTCTTCAAAAAAGTCAACCTGTTAAATTAGTTCATCATCATATCAGCCACAGGAAGCCCAATGCTGGACAAAGGCTTCCCAAAACGACCGATCGGAAGCGGCCTGCATCGAGAGTTTTCCCACAATCTTGCTAAGGTCGTTCGACCACCTTGAGTGTCCTACGCTGCGCTTGTACGTGGCCGCCATTCGAGAACCTTTCTGCGCCATCGGCCATCACCTGTTAAAGAATCGAACTAACTAGGATGCATTTTGCACTTGAAGCTAGAGTCTTGAATATTTACCTGTGAATCCTGAATTTGGTCACAGAAACTGACGTCAAGCAGCCTTAGATCAGGGCACTCATCTAATATCCTGAAATCAAAAACAAATTCAAAATGCAGGGAATTTTCATTTGTACAGAAGTTTAGAATATAATTATTTTATTTCTACTCCTGTAGCTGTCTTTTAAATGGTTCTGAACACTAATATAAGAACATTGATAATATGATTGCAGAAAAAAGTCTATAATCTATTCCTCACATGTGTCGTTATTTCGCTAAAAAGATACGCCTAGCCATAGACCTAGAACTTTTTTTTTCTATAGATTTACCACACTGCCAACATAAGAAAAAATGTTTTTTTAACATCGTCACTAAAAAGACGTCAATTAAAAAATTTTTTACCATAGATACCATATATATAAGTACTTGTACAGTACATACAATTCCATGACTTGTACATATATTCTAAATCTGATTTAACAAAACATATGTACGTCAAACATTTTCATATTTTCTTTGTTTGTTTTGTATTTTATTTAATAAATATAGTCGTAGAAAAAGTATTGTATGAAACGTTGTATAAGTACGTAAAAAAATGCTCGATGGCGTTTCCTTACGATGCTCGCCAAGGCTCGCATCGTAAGCTGCGCCACTCGCATTTTTTGACCGTTCTTATACAACTGTTGCATAAAATACTATTAATTTAAAATCAGCGCGACGCGCTTCCTACTGGCTGAAGCTAGTAAGCGGCTCAGTCAAATTTGAAAAAAAAAAAACAACCCGCCCAATAACTTTTGGACCGCTGAACAGATTCTCATCACACATAGCTTAGAACCATCTTGATCCGAGACTCACAGTCACATAAACTTTTAGCATCCCTCTTTTTTATATGTGGTTAATAAACCGATACATACGCGTCACAGATATCAGGCGTAACAGCTCTGACGCCGAGTAAGTCCAGTTGTTGCAAGCGCTGCATCCTCGGCAGTAATGCTCTCAAATCTCGATCGCATACACCACGAAGCGCTCCAAGGAACAGCTTCCTAAGTTCACAAGTTATAACGTCCCTCTTTTTTGTATGTGGTTAATGATACATACGCGTCACAGATATCAGGCGTAACAGCTCTGACGCCGAGTAAGTCCAGTTGCTGCAAGCGCTGCATCCTCGGCAGTAGCGCTCTCAAGTCTCGATCACATACACCACGGAGCGCTCCAAGGAACAGCTTCCTAAGTTCGCTGCCGCTAAGCCACGCTAGCCATTCGCCTGATGCTCCAGCTTGAAGGCTGAAATATACAAATACATAAAGTGAGTAATCAGTAGCGTTTGTTTGCGCCTTGTAACTTTTTAATTTATAAACCCTACTTTACTCTGATAGTTTTCCTTTAAACTTCGTTATATAATATAACGTGGAAAGGACATACTCGTCATAAATCGAACCACGGGCTATTCTAGATCACTACAGTATATAATGAAATTAAAATGACAGTCAAATTTAAAAAAGAAACCCGGGCAATTTTCGTCGGAATGTCTGTCTGAAACGAAAAAGTTCACTCACTTTTCGTTTTAGATAGACATTCCGACAAAAATTGATCGGGTTGGGCGTGATGACTGAAAGAGCGAGATGATAGACAATAAAATAAGATGGCGATTGATATACATCGTTTTGCTGTAAAGACGTATTCCGTGCTGTGAACGAAAAAAAACGAGTTCAAGAGTTGCCCGGAATTTTCCTTCGGCTCCCCCGATCCTACAGTATAGTAAAACATATATATATATAGCATGGAAGTAAGGATATAATACCTACCACCAGCCAACATCTAACTCCTGAAGGTTTCTGCATTTGCCAAGCGCTCTGAGACCATTCGGAGTCAACGAAAATGATCTCCAAAAGTCCACTGACTTCAGTTTTGGACAGTTGTTCCCAAGCGCGATTGCTACTTCGTCCATGGCAGATATTCCTACATTACATGACCCTGAAAATATAAGTTATTTTTTATTATGAAACTTGTTAAATATATTATTTAAATAAAAGAAAAAAAATCAAATTATTTTCTTTTGTATCACCCTAACATTAGAAATAAATGTATTGTTTCATCATTAGGTCTTTTTAGTCTCCACTGCAGGAGCACGACCCTCTCTGTACTACCAGAGCTATATTTGGTCAGAGCTTTTGCCAGAGGGGTTGGCCTACACTCTCCACGCTAATGGGCTGGAAAGGCTCATGATGTTTATAAGCTTTTTTTAGCTTGTATTTCCTAAGTCGCCTTCTACAACAGACTTGGAGTGGTGCTATTCTACTCTGCCTGAAACCACGCGACATTCACACATTGTATTATTTAAGAGCTGTTAAAACCTCTCATACCAACATTAAGGTGCTCCAAACCAGGATTGGCCGTCACAATGGCTACTGCCGCATTGGTGGGAATATCCGTCCTATATAGATCCAGACGCCTCAGTTTCTTTAGAGATGATAGTACCGCCCAATCACTACAGCCGACAATAGAACGCAGGCATAACTCTGAAAATTCGTCAGTCACATTATTAATTAGAGTGTATTTTTATACCTATTGATAATGTTCATCAAGAAATTTAATACACTTAGCGGGCCCTTGGTGTTCTTCTTAATAAATTATTTTAAGGCGAAATTGTTGCTGAACTCGGCAGAGGAAGTGCCCCTCATTTGAAATGAATTGTTTAAGGGTAAATATAGTGATGATTGGCTATTTGTATTTCAACAATCTCTGGAAAGACGAGAAGAGAAGTCTAGTTTTAAAACTAGTTCGCCAAAAGTAGCCACTTTTGGCTAAAACTCGTTTTAAAACTACACGGGCTATCGATAATAATTTCAGCGGTCGTTCATGGAACGATTTGAAGGTCTTTCTGGAATTGTTGGAGGTCAAATAATTGACTGTCGCCGTGTTTACTTTTAAACAGTTTGTTTCGAATGAGAACGCCACTTCTGCTAGGTTCTGCTACCATTTCGTCTTAAATAACTGCTACTGCATCTTACTTTTTTTTATACAGTACAGGTAGCGGCACGAAACTCTAGCGCTGACCGTTATTGGGTATTTTCCTAAGCCAAAAATAAATTATTTTGTACTGATAACAAAATAAAACGTCGAAAAATAATGTCACGTGACTCCAAAAAACTACGACGTCATTTGCCTGCATTTCATACAAAATCCCATTAAAACTGTTTTTTTTTTTAACTTTTAGAAAAAGGTATCTGATTTGACGTGTAGGGAAATAGCGTATTGCGCAGACGTCAAAAATTACTACTGTACCCGTGCGCAGTATTCCCCCTACATTTCACTCAGCGCTAAACTTACGTGCCAGTACTTGTAAAGCACATAAGAATGGAATGTTTACCTTGTAAACACGGCGAGGTGGTAACTATAGCTCTTAGCACCGAGTTGTCAACGAATTTACAGCAATTCATACGGAGGTGTGTCAACTCTGCACCGCTGTCTTTCAGGAAACTGTGAAATGAAACGTCACGACATTTTATTTTGGTTAGAATTTGAGTCGGAGACGAATATTTATGAATAATAAATAAATAGACAAGGGCGAATGACACTTATTGAGCAAACTTAAAGGTTTAAAATTGTATTACCTATGATTTCTGAGATACCAACTTAAGGATACATATATTTTATAATAGATACATACAGAGATAAATAACCAAGACCCAGGACAATTTAAAAAATAATAATAATTAATTAGCTAATTTGCCCTGACTGGGGATCGAACACAGGACCATTACGCCACTGAGGTCGTCTATAGTCGTATTATGAAAATTTTACGAAACTCCTTTTGTCAAAAGACGCGTTTAGCCGTTCATCATTTTATGAGTAGTCAAGCATTAGGCAAAAATCTGACACCAGCGTTGGCCACTAACACACGATAAAAAAATCACAAATATTTAACAGATTATTCACGTACAATACGATACAAAAAACATTTTGGAACATTTATTAAATAGTAACATGTAATGGGGTACAAGAGGCTGCCTTATCGCCGAAGCAATCTCTTACAGGCAACCAAAAATAGAAGGAATGCGAGGTATGTAATAAGATAACAGGTGGCGCAGTTCGATTCCCACAGAATCTCACGAGCTCAAGAAATTGTTATGCCCATTGTACCCATCCAAATACCGTCCACGCCAAGAGTCACTTAAACTAGCTCCAAGCAGGAAGATTAAACCAGTCAATGATCATAATCCATTAAGTAAATAAACGTATAAGCAATCTCTTCACACAAGGCTAAGGTAATGTGTCCAGGAAATACTAAGATAACTGTTATAAGAAATACAATGTACTTATTAATTGGTCCGCTATTTCTCAAGACAATTAAAGTTACGTTGAACTCCTTTGTCGGCTAAGTAAGCTTGCTACATAATACATTGTGGACTAGATTGTCTGACAATTCCAACTTATACTCCTATTTTTATCAAGTAATCATTAAAAAAACGACTTTACCGATTTCACCCAACTTTTTAAAAAAATATTCTAAGACTTTGTAGAAGGATTTTAAAAAAATGCGCAGTTTTTTTAAGACAGGACACATACATTACCAAAAGATAACTTTCTCAACATCACCTGTTGGTTGAGTGGTAGAAAAGGCCTCTGGCCTTAAGTCTGTCATTTATGTACAAGTAATGAAGTTAAATAAATAAAAATGCATAATAAAAGCGGCCAAGTGCGAGTCGGACTCGCCCATGAAGGGTTCCGTAGTAGCAAATAACATAATATAAAAGTTTTGTAGTATGTTTTTTTAATTTTTATATTTGAGTTTATTGAATGAAAGGTAAATTGCCGTTTATGATTTATGACGTATTAAAAAAAACTACTTACTAGATCTCGTTCAAACCAATTTTCGCTGGTAGTTTTTTTTTATGATAATGAACATCATAATTTTTTTTTAGTTTTATCTTTCTCTTATTTTAGAAGTTACAGGGGGGGGGACACACTTTT
Source organism: Acrobasis consociella (assembly GCA_963555685.1). NCBI lineage: Eukaryota > Metazoa > Arthropoda > Insecta > Lepidoptera > Pyralidae > Acrobasis > Acrobasis consociella. Next base: position 7,911,362 of record OY743118.1, read on the forward strand.
TTCCACTTTGGAAGCGTCTCTCGCGCAAAGTATTCGGTTTAGAAAAAAATGATATTAGAAACTTTAATATCATTTTTGAAGACCTATCCATAGAGTTAGGGTTTGATGAAAAATAAATTTTTGAGTTTCAGTTCTAAGTATGGGGAACCCCCAAAATTTATTGTTTTTTTTTTCTATTTTTGTGTCAAAACCTTAATGCGGTTCACATAATACATCTACTTACCAAGTTTCAACAATATAGGTCTTATAGTTTCGGAAAAAAGTGGATGTGACATACGGACGGACAGACAGACAGACAGACATGACGAATTTATAAGGGTTCCGTTTTTGCCATTTGGCTACGTAACCCTAAAAAAGATTCCGACAAATTGATGAACTGCTTCTCCTTTTTGGAAGTCAGTTAAAAAGTAATTCATATAAACTCGTCTAGACCGACAATTATTATTAATAATTTACTTACTTGACTACGTAACTCGATTGGATCATGCGTTGACTGCCGCACCATGACAAGTCTAGTTTCTGAAGGAATTTGCAGCGCATTGATAATGTTGTTAACACCTGTAAATTAAGCTTATATTAAAAAATGCCATTTTTGAAACGCGGGACACTAAACAAATGTTTTTCCATACAAAAAACTATTCGTTTAGCAACTCCGCGTTTGAGAAATGGCACCGCAAATCTGTTGCGTTAGTATAGTTATATACGTCTATATATAAAAATTAATAATACATAACAAATAATGTTTCAACAAAGAAGTTTCTATAGTTACATAGACATCAAGTTGGAAACTCATCTCAACAAAACTTATTTTCTACTTATAATTTGTATGTCAACCAATTGTTAATTTAAAAATTTGCAACAACTTTCACCCAATAGAGATAGATATGTAAACTGGGTCCGAAAAATATTATTTAGTCCGTCGTCCAAAAATAATGGCTCCATATTTTTCAGTTTATAAAAATAGTAAAAATTCACAAAGATATCCAAAAATAATGGAACCATATTTTTTAGTTTATAAAAATAGTAAAAATTCACAAAGATACAGCACATTTCAGTTTCGGAGTAAGTGTGATTAACGTCACCGTCTAGTGAAATTCGTAATCGATCTTGAGGTTGTGCGAAGAAATTTTAACGAGCTATGTCGTCGTCGATATTTGCACAATATTTTTTAAATAATGTATCTGATAAGCCCAAAAAATATTGTTTAGTCTACACCTGCATTGATTTTTGAATGGGTTGAAATTTCGCATACACGTGTGATTTGCCATATAATGATGATGTATTCAGATCTAGGTATGAAACTGAACAACACAGAATCCGACGTTCGGCCAATCGACGTAACGTCTCATTCTCTTTCGGCGACGGATACACACCTACGTCTTCTTCTTACTCGAGACTAAAGAACTAGGCTTGCTCTTGTCGGTAGAGTTAAGTGGAGATGCCTCTATTCCTCTCTTCTCTCTGCTATTTTTTAATGTCCTGGCAGGACCCAACTCCAAACTTTTCTTTAATTTGTTGGAAAAACTTCATCCTCGGTCTCCCCTTCCTCGTCTCACTTCTATCTTACTTTCTACATACCTAAGTCACAGAATGAATATACGAATTACATACAGAACAGAAACTCCTAGAGTCCCGCGCAATATTTATCCTCGTTTCCCGTCCCCGCACATCTCCCCCGCTCTCGCTTTGTGAAGGGTGCTGAGCGGGCGGCTGCAGGAAGGCGAAAACGGGGGAGAGGTGCGGTGAATACTTATATTAAATCTGTGCCTATCCGAAGGAAGAAGGTTCCTAGAACATTCGGGAACCATGGCGGAAGTGTGCAGGGCGCCAGCAGGCGTTCTAAGCTTCCTGCAGGAGCTGGGCTGGTTCGAGAACTGACGCCAGCTTCAGCTCCCCACGCAAAACTGGACCGGCAAATTCGGACCTAATTGCGGAAAATTTGTCCTCGAGGGAAGAAAAATTGTAAATGTTGTTAGCTGTTTCTTACCTGTGATTGCACGCAATACCAATACGGCCTGAGATCTATGTTTCTGTAGAGCACTGAATCCGACGCTAGCCTGTTGAAGTGGCGGTTGACCTGCGCGCAGCGGCAAAGAGATTGCATGTCCAAGAACTTCATTATGTATAGTATTGTTTCATCCTGTTGGGACAATAATATTCCAAATTAAAAACAGACTTCAACACCAAACTACGCAACCGATTTTGACAAAATTTCTATGAGACCACCTAAAAAGTATACCTTTGAAACAAAAAAGAATTTACCAAATTGGTCCAGGCATCTTCATCGGAGAACATCGTACTTTAAAAAAAACCTATACATATACATTCGAATTGATAAACTTCTTCTCTTGGTTAAAATAACATTTTCAATATAGACTAATATCATAAAGAGAAAAGATTGTTTCTATTAATGGATAAACTCAAAATGTACTGGTCTAAAATCTTAAAGGATTTTAAAAAATCTTTCACCTATAGGAATAGGAAGCTACATTATCAGCGAGTAACATAGGCTATATTTTATCTCTCAAAACGTGGGCAACGCCGAGGGAAATACCTGGTTGTGCATAAATAAATTGATTGAACATAGACGGTCAATCGTAATTACTTTAATATTTACAAACTTTTTAAACTAGTTCGCTTTGCTCTTCTGTTTTTTTTTTATTACAAAATATGAATGTTGACGGATCAAAAGAGGTTTGCAAGGATCGTAACAAGTGGAGATCCGTAGTCTCTGCCTACTCCCATGGGAAACAGGCGTAAAAATGTGTAGTTATGTTAACCTACAAGTGATGCTGATAAAACCAAAATTATAGACGAAAGTACTAATTAAGCTTTTGTGTTCATATTTACGAGGTATCTAAATCCCGCTTTGCCCGAAAAAATATCCGGCTATGTAGTTTAACATCCTTGTAATGTTTGTATAAACATCTTAATCATGTGAAAATTATCAATGTAAGACTGTCATAAAAACTATGTCATTGTGCTAGAAATAGATCTATTGTTTGACTTCCTATGCTATAGTGTTACATCACCGATTTTAAAACAATGTTCGCTCGATGAATCTATTCGAAAATTGATTTATGTTATCATAATAGTAAAGTAATGGTAATACATACAGGATGTTTCAGAATAGGGAAATGATATTTTAAGGCGTGGCAGTTTAACATTTTCAATGTTCATGGACCGAGCATGATTTTGAAAAACTGATTTTGCCTTTAAAAAATATAAATGTTTATTATAAAACGTAGAATGGACATACCCGTAATAAAAAACAACGGGCTACACTAGATCATTGAGTATAATCAAATTAAAATGAAAGTCAAAAAACAAAAAACAAGTTGGGCACTTTCATACAAGTGCGCAGCCTCCCGAGCAATTTGTATGGGAATGTCGAATTTTATTTGGTTTTTTGACTGCATTGTAATTTAATTATACTATAATGACCTAGCACAGCCCGTGGTTCGATTTATTACGTTTATGTCCCTTCCACTTTGTATAATCTCTTTAATTTCATGCTAAATAATCAACTTTTGTGGCATAAAATACCAATGCCATGTCATTCACGCAGGCCGCTTTGATGAATGGTGTAAAGTATAACCGTACGTAACGTTACGTACATACACACTAAGAAAGATTTATATTGTTAATAAAGATTTAGTCGTACAATAAATGCAGTAAGCATCCACCCGACGTTTTATTACCTACGACTGGCGACGACGTGTTAATGAAATTGTTTGTTATGAGACCAGAAAATACTCATGTTGTTATATCTAGTTCGTTTGAATCAAGGCAAAGGTTGTCAACATAGCACCTTCAAAGGCTCCGTAAGGCTATTTCGAAAGACATTCAATAGAATAACGCAATATCAAATGCACTCCTACGTCACGTCTGGCAATGACGCCTCCACTTTCATCATCGCCTTTTTCAGCCCAAGCTCTGTCTTTCATTTAATTGTTTAGTCTATATAAAATAGAAGCGTCACAGAGCAAAGGTTTTTAGTTTTATCCAGACGGTAAAGGACATAGTGATCAATAGACAAAACAGGGAAAGCTATTTAAAGAATAAAAAACACAAGCCGTTGATCCCGGCAACATCATAGTATGACAGTTTTGAAGCTATGTCAGATGCCTTTAGGCAGTTTGAAAATCTGACACCAGTGTTGGCCACTTACGAGGAGCCCAAGCTATATTATAGAGGCGCCACTACATTTGTAATCCTACTTCGATATTTTGTGGTATAGAGATATCAAGTCTTTGCCATAAGGTAGTTCCGTTTCTAGTATTATTCAGGCAGAAAATGATTTAACAATAGGTAGGGTATTTTACTGTGTATTTTTATGGTTACTAATTTATATAAAACAAAATATACCAAGAGCAAGAAAATTGGTTTTAATGAAGTAGTAACATGTAAAAGTGAAGCGTGGCGGGGACATAATTTCTATCTCTTTCTTACGCGCGAGACCTAATAACACTGACGTCAAGAGCTCTGTACGTGCATCCTTTTTCTGTGACGGTTTCTCCTTCCATCAGATTTGAAAAACTTATTTTTGGGCAGATTTAAAAAACATTATGTTTTCGGCTTCAGATTATGTTACTTATTGATATGAATAATAAAAATAACCGATTAAAATAATTTATTGGGGCTACAAAACTGGGAAAAATATTCATAAAATTAAACAAACATACTCACAGGCAACCTTTGGAAGTCCCCCAGTGTTGGTCCTCTATCAATCTCCATTGGCTCCAAGGCATATTTCGGTGCTACTATATTTTCGTGAAGATTCGATGCCAACACTTTACTCAGAATTTGTCCTGTAAATGCAATGGTTTTTAGAACAAAAAAAATAACAGATATATTCAAAGTAAAGTATGAGTGAAAACACTTAAAGCTAGTCGGAGACTTTAAATAGCACTGCATTGAGAGATTACATTTAAGTTTGAAAAACCCAATTTTTTCTTCCACCAATATAAACTCATTTTGGGTTACGGTTTACAAACAACGTTAATTCGCGTTTTATAAGACTTTAGTTTTTTATGAATAATAAAATCCACTATAATAGGGGCCAGTTATTTTTTTTTAGCTTCTATGCAATGGTATTTATAAAGTGGCCGCCTAAGTTTCATGTTCACTCAGATATAAGTAAGTTTCTGTAAAAAAATATTTTTTTCATATAAGCTTTTATTGTGACGCCTAAGTACTTATCAAGACGAATGTAATAATAAGTCCAAACTCGATAGGGTAGCGTCGTTTCTTTATGATCTTTCGGCTTCATCATCAGATCAGCACCATGTCATCATAATATTGCAATGTCACACGATAATTTCAGCTCAGTGCCCATTTCGGGAAGTGGGTCAAATTTAACTTGCAAGATTTGATTACAGACAGACAGACAACCAGACAGCGGGACAGATGAAACTAAATAAAGCTCGTAAAAATATACGTATTAGCAAAGGCGATAGGTTTTTGCCTAAAGTGTCGACCGCTAGAATTAATCACAGTTACTGGGCCCATAACCTTTCTAGAATTCTAAACCTAAAGGAAAGTAGCGTCGGAAATTAAAAAGATGTTTCGGATTCTTTCATGTACACGTCAGAATATCTTTACAATTACCGACACTACTCTGCAACTGATGGGTTACGGGCCCAGAAGTTGTAGTTAGTATTTACCTACCTTTCTCAATAGTTGGTTGCACCACAGCCTGAGTATTGCATCCAAAAAATGAGAATATATTTGATTTCTGTGTCAGTTCCTTGCTAGGACACATGATACCTCTGAGCAGAACCGCATCGAGTTCCGTATAATATGGCAGTAGTTTGTGGTTAAACTCCAGTCTGAGAATTCTATTGGCAAAAAAAAAAAAATTGTAGTTTATCATCGCTCAGACGCAGATAACGCATTTTTTTCTTTTCATACAATTTGTTTCTTAGGCACTGAGTAAACAAGATAAAAAAATATATACACTATTTAAGTTAACAAACTACAAAAAAGAACTTTAAAAAATACCTATACAGAATTTAATAATCATAAACAGGTATTTTAATCAAGTTTCCGATATTTGTTAACATCATCTGATATTTGTTTAGCTTTATCCGATGACGTTAGGCAGCTTGGCAACTTACAGGAACGAAAAATGTTAACACCATATTATCATGTTTTTCTTTATGACCCTGACATACTAACCTGGTTGGTTCACTAATTTGTCTAATAGGCGGGCAGAAGATCCTCGGCGTATCTCCAACATATTGAGGCTCTCCTTCCCACAGCAAATACCAGGTGGTAACTCCTCTTGCCCATATCCGAACCAGCGCTCCAGGGTTGTACGTCTCAAACACTGACACGTCTAGTGGGTAGACTGCTTCTTTGAAGGACACTTCTGCCAAAAGCAATGTTGTTTGCAAAATGGAATAAATAACTTATTACTAGATGTAAATGTGAATTTAAATATCAGTTGATACTTAGTTTTTTTTTATGTGACATAACAGATAAAAAATATTTGGGTCCTGTAATTATTTTGTGTCTGTCATGTATCACACTCACTCTTATGTACCACAACACAATGGGTTGAAAGAAAAAAAAATACCAGTTAAAAATGTATTAAGTGCTTTACAATGCTTGGAAACAAAACAAGATAACTAATAAATAACATACATTTATTCCTTTTAAATGTACATCTTATTCTTTAAATACATTATTAAAATTGTGCAATGAAACCTACCTACAAAGTCTTGACTCGTAACTGAACTATGGTTTTGTGGCATATAGTTCTCTTGTGCTGAGGGTGCCTGATCCCACCATTTTCCGTATGTTCTCTGGAAGCAAATATAATTGCAAATAAATAGATAAGGTTCTTCTTCTTCTTATCGTGTGTGTTAGTGACTAACACTAGTGTCAGAGTTTTTAAACCGCCTTAAAGGCCTCTGACATGGTTTTAGGTAACGACCAATGTCAAAGACAGTGACCGGGACCGACGGCTTAACGTGCCCTCCGAAGCACGGATCATCTTACTTATCAGACAATCAGGTGATCAGCCTGCAATGTCCTAACCAAACTAGAACAACAACACAAAGTCGTTGCCCCCGCTGGGAATCGAACCCGCGACCTCCAGGTATGAGCCCAACGCTCTAACCACTACACCACGGAGGCAGTTAAGTTATAGATAAGGTACCTAAGACTAAATCTCACTAGTAACATTGATTATAAAATAACTTTATTTTTTATTTTTTTGTTTGCCATTTGATTGGTTTTACTTACAGTACTAATTTCACTACTTACTAACAACTCAGATACTTTTTTCTAAATGTCAAAACAAATATTGTCAATGGGATTTGTATTAAAATTAAATTTTAATTAAACAACAGGCAATAAAAATACACGGCTAATGATGTCATAGTTTGTTGTATACTAGCTAAAGCCCGCGCCTTTGTTCGCTTGGACTTTATGACTCCTGAAAATGCTCATCAGGCTGAACAACTTTTGCTAAGGAGTAATTTTTATATTTCTTAGTTTAGCTAGACCATTATGGTCCTGCATCAGGTGTTCCACTTTCCACAATCAATCATACCCTATATGTTGCCCAGGCTTAACAGCTATATAACAAAAAAAGTTTCATTCCAATCCCTCCAATATTTCTGGAGCTTAGCGTGATCATACATACAGACAGACAAAAAATAAAAATAAAAAAATTTTTGCTTTCTATTATTCTTTTTAAGTGTTCCTCCCCTCTATCCATTTCAATCAAAAATACTAAATGTACAGACAAAATATTTTTACTGCTTTATTATATGTATATAGATATGATTTGTGACATTTTATTTTCATTATGGTATTTGACATTTAATTTTATACAATAAGTACCCATATCAGACACTCAGGAGACACAGAAAAGTTTTACTACTGGTTTGAAAGCAAAGAAAACACATAGAAAGTGGTTTGGAAGTGGTACTAGAAACTAAGCTTATCCTGTTTTAATTTAATCAATTTATAGGAAAGATTCTAATGTTGGTGTCCTCTAAATAGTTAGGCCAAGGTTTAGCAACATACCCCCCCGATGTGGTTCCCATCTTGTCGCGATGGGGGGGCTCAGTACCTGCGGTTGCCTCGGCCGCAGGGAAGCTAAGAGGAACCCATTGCCCGGGTTGAGGCTTAGGCCTCCCCGGGCCCGGCGGAGGCCATTCCTGGCGGGAATGGCCTGGCTGTGAGGGAAGGGGGTGACGACGACCTCCCTACCATCACAGCCGTGGTAGGGGTCGCGGGGGAAGAGGAGTGTCGGTGTTTCGTTGCCGCTCGCCCTACCCTCCGCGACCAAGCGCGGCCGTGGCGCTTGGCACGGCATCGGTGGGGCCGCAGGGGAAGAGGAGTGTCGGTGTTACGTTGCCGCTCTCCCTATCCCCTGCGGCCGGCTGTGTGGGCCCCGGTCGCCGTCAGGTGGACTGGGGCAGGGCCTGCTTCCTTAGGCCCCAAATTATGAGGGCTGGTTGGACGGTGGAAACGGGATTCCATCGTCCAACGGACAGCCCTCCGGAGTGGAAGGCAGGCGCGTGTGCGTGTCAGCGCGTCTGTCCTTGGGCCAAGAGGCCAAGGCGGCGGTTACTCCGGCCCCTCTGATTCAGCAGTGGGTGCCGTGAGGCCGTTGGCGAGCCGGGGCCGCTTAAGTAGCGGCCGGCCGCGCCGGGGCTGTGGAGCATGAAGAAGCACACGGTCCCGGCCGATAGCGGCTGAGAGGTGACACCGCGGAGTTTTTAGTGGTAACACCACATAACCTTACCGGTGTCCCGTAACCGGTAAGGTATCCGAAGGGATTTTCTCCGCGTCAAAAAAAAAAAAAAAAAAAGGTTTAGCAACATAGTCCTATATCTCATTTCCGTTTATAAGCATAGACCAACCATCAATCATCAAAACAATGCGAGGTCTATCGTCCATCCTAATTATAGGACTCAAAATAGGCTGCACACAACATCAACCTATTATTTTTACTAGGATAAAAGAACAGACTACTTAGTATGTTGATACCTCAAGTGCATTCACCTACACCCTACGCGGCAGGTATCAAAAAGCAAACAAAAACTTTGTCCATTTAACGCGGGAAAATGCATATTAGCAAGTAGGTACGGAATACTCACCATAACAAAAGCCTGTGGATAGTCCCCATAATCTGGATAGTTTGACGGTGGACCACGAATGTTAAATGCAGTATACGAAACACTAATTTCACTACCGTACTGCGAACTAAAGTCTTCGACGTCTTGCACAAATTGTTCTATCACTTTGGGCTCATTCTCAACTTTTTCGTCATCAGTATACCAGAGGAGCGAAGATACCATGTCTGAAGCGCACTGCATAGTTATGGTTTATCTTCGATATTTATTAGACATTGATAATTAGAATGGTGAATAGGCAAAGAATTTTATTTCTTTAGCTTTTATTATTGTAGGTACCTATCGCAAAAGTACAACAAACGTCAGTCAAGTTCAAGACGTAAATAAATAGAAATATGAATGAAATATAATCTGTATGTTGAGTGAGTGAGTGAACTGATTGGAATGCCATTTTTGAAACGCGGCGGATCTACCTACCACATGACAGAAAGGTAGAAGTGCCAAGTGGGAAGTGGGCGTCTGGTTCCATCCTACTAATACAATACGGACGTATTGTATTAGTAGGTATTCACGGTTTTTTATTGGTTTTGGAGCCGAAGGCCACTTCATAGGCATCGTTAGTAAGACCTAATTAGCTAGTCAAAATAAAAATTCAGAAACAAAAAATGTTGACTAAAACTCGAAAGCAGAACTGTGAGATAAATTAGTAGTACCGCCGCCATACACCGGCGCCGCCGGCCGGCGGAGGTCATCGATATCCACGCAGCTGTTTTGGCCGGCATAACTACGTGGTCTCGATCGAAAATCATTTACGCAACTTTTTTATCTTATGACATACAGAAATTTGGATTACGTATATGGATAGAGAAATTTATTTAGTATACGACATTTTTTTTCAAAACCAATGAAAAGTCAGCGTGTATATAAACTTTATAGCGGGGACTATGGATGACCCAATGCGAACCTCTTTGCCTTCAACCCGACGATCCACGCGTGCGCGAAGAGCACCCCAAGTGCTTAGTCTATAACTTGTCTATGAAAAGTAGTTGATGGTTTTGTAAAAAAGAGATTGTGAACTCGCGCGCGGGAAATCTGATTTAATTAATAAAATTGTTAATGATTGTTTAAATATAGATAATTTGTATAACACACAGTTTCTAGGAATAAAATAATTTTACACGCGTAGTGCGAGACTTTTATTCAATTATATTATAGTGGGCGACGCCGTCGATATTGGAAAAGGCTTTGCCGCCCGCTATAACTTGAACATTAAAAAAACAAAAGTAAGTCACTGAGTGGGATTCGAACACGTAACACTCTTTCTAGCGGTCCGCATCCTTAACCGCTGAGCCAAACGGATAGCGGCCAGTGTGACGAAATTAGCGACCATATCCATATTCTGCGTGGAAAGAAAAACGCATGAAAACTCGAAAACACGCGTTTTCCGTTTCCCAAACATAATACTAATCTAGATCGATTGTTTTCCCCCGAAAACCCCTATATACCAATTTTCAGCAAAATCGTTAGAGCCGTTTTCCAGATCACAGAAATTTATAAATAATTAAACAAGAATTGCTCGTATAGAAGGTAAAAGATAAAATACGAACCTATGTGACATGGCAACTCAAAAATGGCACTCTGAATTTAATGAATGAAATGAGAGAACTACATGAAACGACGCCTATGTCAAAGGGCGATCGTCCACGTACGGAATATTCCGATCCTAATATTCCTAATGCCGCATTTACACATTCGCTCGAATCGCGAGGCGAATCGAACTCGCATGTGTAGACAGTGCAGTACACGAATGTTTCGTCGAGTAGCGTACACGCAAGTGTAAATGCGATATAATATAACGTCTAGATTTTAACTTGAATCTGAAAGGAATCAGAAGTGCTATTTTTGAAACGTGGAGTCGCCTAAACGGATGGTCTTTCCATACAAAAAATCGTTCGTTTGGTGACTCCGCGTTTGAAGAATAGCTCATTCTGATGCTTCCCACCTAGCGATGCGCGACTTCGAATGATACTAATATTAATCATTTGGCTGCGCAAATCATTCGACTAAGTCGATTGTGTTTTAAATTATTCGACTTATAGCTCGGTTTTATTCGGTGGCGGTCGGCGCGCTCGTTAGTCCCTGATCGCTAGGTTCAGCCGGCCAGTTGGGCTGACTCGGGGTGACTTGACTTCGACTTGAATGGGATCGTCGGGCCTCGGGAGACGCGTTCGTTGGGAAGAATAAACAGCAGGGATTGTGAAGGAGAATTAAAACTATTTCACTGCTGAACTTGAATTATAATCAAAGAAAAGCGAACAAAATACATCGATTTCACAACAAAAAGAATAATTAATAATAAAAGAAAACTATTGTAGCGGCACTTAAGTACGAGAAGGACGAAAGGAAAATACACTTTACAAATTACGCGAATGATGAATGAATACTTGTTCGACTTCGTTCATGTAGATTCATTGGTAGATGACTTTGATTGACATTAGTTGTTTGTTACTAATTAGTAGTTGTTAATCGAATTAAGAAATTATATTTATATATTATACTACTAATTTGTCATTCGAACAGGTAAATTTGTATTTACTAACCAGTGGTATACTAAAATCATTCGGAGTCACGGCTCTCTAATTCTCACCTCACCTCCAACTCTTCGTTCAAAAATTTTCGCAGCTCTTACCACTTTGTGTAGTATGTTAAAAAATCATAAATAATTAGTACTATGACTACCTTTATGGAAATAACGGTTATCTGTGCGGTTCCAAAGATAATTGGATTTTTCATATCAGCTCCATATACATTTTTTGAAATAAAATTATAAGTCATTCAGTTTTGTTCTAAATCGACTCGCAAGTTATATTTTACTTAGTTATCGTTAACTAAAGCGATATCCATCAAAAAACAAGAAATTTAAAATTTCAAGTGTCTATGTCTATGAAAGTCGATTTTCAGCCCACTGTACGACGTCGGAGAGTAGCCAATTGGTTTGTCAACCAGAATATATAAAAGTCTTTAATGGCTTATACACGACACAACTTGCCATGCAACCTGCAGCTGCGGCATGTTGGAGTCGTGGTCAGCTGTGCTTTACACACATAACAATTGCAACCACAAGTACCACAACTTCAGTGCGCGTCCTATCATCACAGTGTGCGCACGCTTGTAATAATGGCTCCTAGCTTCCAAAATTGCAAAAAGAGGGGCTCGCGATTACCTTATATCCAGCTCTAATGTGTACTAATAGAGAAATAAAAGAAAATATTGGACGAAAGAAGGCTACAATCAAAAACAAAAAAATGAACTAATATTCTATTTTGAACCAGACTTACTAAAGAATATGTTTTATATTCATAATAAAATATAAGTTGACCTACATTTTTAAGTTCACGGTAAAAAGACGCCCGCATGTTGTTTAATTTATTTAAGAGTGTTGATTACTTCTTTGTGTACTCTACGGTAGTTATATCAATTAAGTATAACATTACTATTCATGTAATTTTTATTTTTCTTGTCCCACAAATGTGACAAGTCTTTATAAAGTTCAAAAATATTTTGCCACACACTTTACGGTTAAACCACTAAACGGTTTGCAAATCAGGTTTAAAAAAAAAAACGTGGCAACATTCGGAAAAGTAGGAATCTAAATATTCCGTACGTGGACGATCGCCCTAACTAATCATTCATTTCATTCATTTGCAAGGAAATTGTAAACACGGACTATGAATTAAAATTTACAAATAAAATAAAATGGCAGCGGGACCGATTGCTGAAAGAAATCAAGGTAGGCAGCCTAATTAATTGTTTCGTGCGTTTGTTTTGGCGTTTTACGAAAATTATTGTTTATCTTTCGTGTTAACTTTACCCGGTTGTTTTTGTGTAACTACCTATACTAGTGTTGTCGTAAAAGTGAGGTTATATTATCAACTAACCATATAATTTAGAGTTTTCTAGTTTTCTGTTTGATTTTACTAGCAATGGTCTCTTATTTTGGGCTGTGAATCGCAAAGGTGTTGAGAAATTCCAAGTAGACAGTTTTAACTAGTTAGACATCAGATTTTAGAAAATAAGCGGCAATAAGTCCATTATTATTTACATAAGGGTCCCCCGACCCTAGACCAAAATACAACTTTCCATACAAACGTAGTCTACGTTTTATTTCAAAACGACATGTCCGATTTGGGCAAAATTTTGTAATTTCAAAGATATTGCAATTATCTAGGTTTATAACTAGTTTCCTACAGTAAAAATATGAACTTGAAATAGTGTTTTATATCATTTTTGACCATTAGTATGGGAAACTTCTAAATAATAATAATAATAATAATACCCGCAGGGCAGCTTGTGGCGAGCTGTTGGTGAGTAATAGGTTTTGGCGGGAGCGCCACATGACAACAACTTCTCCAAAGGGCCTCTACGTGTTGGATCTGTATCCCCACGCAAGCCTCTCAAAGGACCGGGGTGAAAAGACCCGTGATTCTCAAAGGAGATACATAATAATAATAATAATACCCGCAGGGCAGCTTGTGGCGAGCTGTTGGTGAGTAACGACACCACGGACCCGAGTGCTCCAGAGAGCCGGTTAGATCCCTCGTCCCCGACGCGTCTTCATCGGTCGGGGTGGACACCCAAGAGGGCTCGCATGGCTCTCAGCTCTGCATTGCCTTAATTGGCTGTGCAGAGAGGATTCGTTAGAGCTGTTGCTCTAGGGGTGGAAGTGTTAAAGGGCATAACGACGCGAGTAACTTCGGAGAAAGCGCAGCACACCTCTCGACACCCCTGAGTCGCTCGCACCGGTGTTGCTCCTTTGCCGGCAACTACTGTCGGTGCGTTTGAGGGGCCCATCTAGTGGGCGGCAAGCCACCACCTGCCTATAATAGTCAGTAATCATGATTATGGCAGGTGACGTTTCTGTTGCAATAACCCAGTATCAGTCCATCCCAAATTCATTCCATAACCCTTAAACCTTTTCCTTTTACATGCAATAGATTTTTCTTCTGCCAAAACCTATTCAAGGGTACACCTTTCATAGGTATATCCAGGAATAGATTTTGGCGGGAGCGCCACATGACAACAACTTCTCCAAAGGGCCTCTACGTGTTGGATCTGTATCCCCACGCAAGCCTCTCAAAGGACCGGGGTGAAAAGACCCGTGATTCTCAAAGGAGATACATAATAATAATAATCCGTTAGTGTATCTCAATGGTACATTAAGGGATAGACCTCCGTAGATGCAGCCATCTCACATTTTAGATAAAAAGGTACTAAAAGGCGTCTTCATGTTGGCTTTGGCCCCATGAACGCCTCAAAGGACCGGGTCCTATGGACCTGTGGCTGAAAAGCGTACCAACATAATAATAATAATAATAACACCATAGTCTCAAACTCCTAGATCTGAAACCCTCGACCTTTATTCCGATGCAAAAAGCTGCCATATTAAACACTTGCCGCATAGTTAGGAAATTCCTACAGATTGACGAAAACGGACAGACAGACTTACCACCGCAGTAATATACCTTTTACTTGGCGATGCCCGTAAATGGTACAAATTATACCAGCTCAAGTTGAGATACTGAAAACGTATATACATAATAATAAATCTTTATTTATCTCCTCACATTCCTGTTTTTACAATTTTCAAAAATAGAAACAGTCTAAAACACAAACAACAAAACAAAAATACAAATAAAAATAAAGTAGGTTTCCATCTAAACATAAAAACTTTTCTTTTCGTGGGAGCAGAATAATTATAAGTATATTAAATCATTATATTTTCTTTCCAGTTCATAATTTTACTATAGGAAACCAGTTATAACCCTAGATAATTGCAATTTCTTTACAATTACCAATTTTTACGGGAATCTGACATGTGGTTTCAAAATTAAACATAGACTACGACTATGGAGAAGTCTAGGGTAAGGGGACTCTTAAGTGACGACCTCCGTGGCGTAATGGTCAACACGCTAGACCGCTAATCCGGAGGTTCTGGGTTTGATCCCCAGCCAAGACAAGTTGGAAAATGGCCTTTTTCAAATTGTCCTGGGTCTTGGATGTTTATCTATATATGTATTTGTTATAAAATATAGTATCGTTGAGTTAGTATCCCAAAATACAAGTTTCGAACTTACTTTGGGGCTTGCTCAATCAGTGTAATTTGTCCCTATATTTATTTATTTATTTATATACCTAATTCAATGTTCCAGATGCCACTATTTATGTTGGTGGCCTCGACGACAGGGTCTCGGAGAGTTTACTCTGGGAACTCTTCGTCCAAGCTGGACCAGTTGGTAAGTATAATAAACTAATTAAAAATTATGTCCACTAATTCACCTCACCAAAACTAAAAACTCAAACATTATTTCAATCTGCATCCCTAAAATTGTAGTGCCATACTACTGACTGAAAGAACCATCTTATATGTCAAATTCATAAGTCTACAATCTTTTAATTGGAAGCCTCAATATACACACAACGTAAAAGAGACATACCCGTTATAAAGGGCTAGTACCTAGGTGACCGAGCTTTGCTCGGTCGGTTACATATCAAACATTAACTATTTTTTTTTAAACTTGTCTAAAAACAGTACAAAATAAAAAATTATATATAAACTTAAACATAAAAAAAAAACAAAAGTAAGTCACCGAGTGGGATTCGAACCCGTAACACTCTTTCTAGCGGTCAGCATCCTTAACCACTGAGCTAAGCTGATGGCGGCCGGCGCGCCGAAATTAGCGACCATATTCTGCGTGAAAAGAAAAACGAATGAAAACTCGAAAACACACGTTTTCCCAAACATAAGACTAATCTAGATCGATTGTTTATCCCCAAAAACCCCCGTAGACCAATTTTCAGCAAAATCGTTAGAGCCGTTTTCTAGATCACAGAAATTTATAAATAAATATATATATATATATATATATATATATATATATATATATACAAGAATTGCTCGTTTAAAGGTATAAGATAAGATACTAGACCACTATAGTATAATGAAATTAAAGTAATAGTTACAAACCTGGGTAATTTGTATAGGAATGTCGATTTTTTTTGTTTTTTTTTTTTTACTGTTCTTTCATTATCATTATATTAAAGTGATCAAGTATAGCCTACTTTGTTCGATTTATTACTGGTACGTCCCTTCCACGTTGATTATGACTGATTTATTGGAGGCAGAATTTTTTTGACAGTTGCTGTGTATCAAGAGCACCAAATTTAGATGCTGATTTTATAATAAATTACTGTTTTGTTATATTTTATATAAAACTAGCAGTCCATCCCGGCTTCGCCCGTGGTACATACATAGCCTATGTCACTCAGGGATAACATACCTATCCAACAGTGAAAGAATTTTTAAAATCGATCCAGTAGTTTCGGAGCCTATTCAATACAAACAAACAAATCTTTCCTCTTTATAATATTAGTGTAGATGAGCTTCAGAATACAAAACAGTAACCACAGCCTTAAATCCATAAAAAAACATGATTTAAAGTCATTGATTAATTTCAACATCTTTTTACAGTCAATGTGCACATGCCGAAAGATCGTGTGACTCAGACTCATCAAGGATATGGATTTGTTGAATTTATGGGAGAGGAGGATGCCGACTATGCTATCAAGGTAATGTATTTTATAATATTAGTGAATTGGAATACTTGGACTAATGGTATGATGTTGGGAAGCCAGTTATAAAAAAAAAAGTTTAATGTGAAGTTTTTCAACACACATGAAAATCGGCCACTACGAGTATTGCCATTCCATTCTGGAATGCACTTCAAATGAGTTGTTTCAGTGTTTGCGTGTTGTTGTTTATGCAGTAAGTAATTGTTTAAAATGGTATAAATAAATTTGTTTAAGTTTTTAATCAATTAGCGGACCGCAATTTGTATTGATTGTCCTGAATTTATCAACTCTCTGTGTACATACTTTAGATGACAGTCATTGAGCTATATCACATGCTTTTAGGCACCTCGAAAAATCTGACACCGATGTTAGTTATTAACACACTCAATAAGAGAGAGAGGGTTTGACATTTCTCTCAGTCTCAAGCCTTAATTGTTTTCTTCTTTTTAGGTTATGAACATGATAAAACTATATGGAAAACCTGTAAGAGTCAATAAAGCATCGGCACATCAGAAGAATCTTGATGTCGGAGCTAATGTGTTTATAGGAAACTTAGATCCGGAAGTAGATGAGAAACTTCTTTATGACACATTCTCTGCTTTTGGAGTTATTTTACAAACACCTAAGGTAAGTTATTGATTCTCTTTTTGTAATTATTCTTTTTTATTAGCCAGTACTCTTTGTTCTACAACTGTAGAGCATAAGCATCCCTTATTACTATAAGAGCCCTTTTTTGTGATACGGGGTAAACTTGTCAGGTGGTCCCATAATTCTTTTTATCAAAATCGGTTGTGTATTTCATAGATGAAGTCATGAAGTCGGTGTTTAGTAAAAAAAAAAACTAGAAACATATAGGTAGCAGGACGAAACTAACGCTGACCTTGGTTGCGCAGAAGTCAAAAAGTAATACTGTACCCGTGTGCAGTATCCCCTCCACACTTCACTCAGCGTTAAACTTACGTGCCGCTACTTGTAACTTCGTTTACACATGTCAGTATAGATTTGTACGGACCTTCTCTGTTCGAATCCAGGGGTGATTACTACATACTGCGATTTATATGTGTGAATGCCGTAAGCCATATTTGTGAACATGAGTTGATAGCTGAAACTGCTCTTTAAATTTTTAACCTTCTACTCTTTTACAACTAAGTACTGTAAATATAAGTTCTAACAGAATATACTGAAATTAAGGGTGAATTCAGTCTATGATACTGAACAACTCTGCCCAAAGAACATATGTCCAAATATGAAAAATAACAGCTTTCCATACAACTCTAATGAACTGATAGGTCAACTTGTGTTGAAAGACCAAAAATTACTTAATGTATCATAGACTGTATTCACCCTTGAAATACTTTCAGTATATGTTGTTAGACCTTATATTAGACGTGATTTGTACCTTAAATTTTTTCCCTTTCTTTACAATCTGATATCCGGCTTTATATCTTTATCTGTTTTTCTTTTCCTTAAGGTTGACAGAAGTAGAGAACCAGCATTAAGGCCACCTATTGTAGCTTTTGGCTCAATAAAGATTTTAAATTTATTATTTTCTGGTATTTCTTTTACAGGTCATGAGAGATCCAGAGACCGGCAACTCCAAAGCGTTCGCATTTATAAACTTCGCGTCATTCGAGGCGTCTGACGCGGCTATTGAGGCGATGAACAACCAATATCTCTGTAACAGACCAATTTCAGTATCGTATGCTTTCAAGAAGGACGTGAAAGGCGAGCGGCACGGATCTGCTGCAGAAAGGTAAAATCTTAGCTTTTGTCATAGAATTAATGAGTATTACATACAAAACGGAATCTCCTAAGGTCCCGCGTAGTATGCGTCCATGTTCCCCGTCTTCCCACCTGTCCCTCCCGTTCTCGCCTTGTAACCACAAAAGCATAGAATTGATATAAATACTACATACAAAACGGAATCTCCTACAGTCCCGAGCAATATGCATGCCCGTCCCCCGTCCGGGTCCCCGGGCCTCTGCCCCGTTCACGGCTTGTCGAGGCGGCCAGGCGCCCGCACCGTCCACTCAACAGCACCACCTGTCCCTCCCGTTCTCGCCTTGTACGGCCCTCCACAAGGCAAGAACAGGGGACAGGTGGTGCTGTTGAGTGGACGGTGCGGGCGCCTGGCCGCCTCGACAAGCCGTGAACGGGTTTCCCAATGGTTACCAATAGTAACAGTATTTGAATGCATATTTTTTTAAACTACCACCTATTTCGTAAAACCTCATTTGTGTAAAAAAGTTTGTAGATGGCTACCATAGTTACCAGACGCAATGTTAAATTAATTACCAGTTTGTAGTAGAGAGGAAATAGTCGGGTGTGGTTCCATTATTTTTAATCAGCGTTTTTGCAAATTATATGGTAGGATAATGTTATGAGGAGGCCCGCTTAACATCTAATTCAATTGCGACATTCGAATAAGGATAGCTTGAATTAACCCACCGTTTCTTATGTCCCGTACGTTTCCACATTCTTCCTAGATCTTTCTAGTTTATCTCTCTCTATCTCTCTCATCTGAGCGTTTTCCCAGTTGCATTCTCAGTTGCAATGCTGAAAAGCCCGGGGTCCGCTTTCCGACTTTTTCTTCTCCACTTCGCACGGTCTTGAGCATCCTTGGTTGTAAGACGATTAGCACGCATATCATCCTTGACGACGTCAAGCCAGCACTTCTTGGGTCTACCACGCTTGCCGGGCCCCGGCGGAGGCGGCATGGCTATACATTTGTTTCCCACGTAACTTGCCGGCTTCCGCAAGACGTGACCGTACCAGCGAAGGCGGCTCTCTTGCAGTTTGTCTGCTATGTCACGGACATGAAGGCTGCCACGGATGCGGGTGTTTCTCACACGATCTCTTCGTGATACACCGCATATCCAGCGCAACATTTGCATTTCCGTGACACGCAGCTCCTGTTTGTGCCGTTCAAGCAAAGGCCACGCTTCACTCCCATATAAAAGGACAGGTCTAATGATGGATTTGTAGACCTGTCCCTTCAGCCAATCTTTCTAGTTTATCTTTTACATTTATATAACCTTCAAGTTCTAGTCTTAGGTCATTCCTGGTAACATTCTTAGTTGTTCTGATTTAAAGCGCGGGGACCTATTATTGTATATTTGATATTCATTTCGCAAGATCTTCAGAATTATTGGTTGTGAGACCAGGTTATTGGGCCTTTCACTAGGCAATCGAGGTGCGAATCATTCAAGAGCTCTTTTTGAAAAATCCTTTTGCAACGCGTTTCGAATTGCCCAGGTAATGGGTCGATTTAGACTACAGTGTCAAACAACACAGTTCTCTTTTTTAATTGAATTTGGGCGATTTTTATTACATATATATCCCTTAGAGTACAATTCAACCAGACCTACAAAAAAAGCATTAGGTCGTTTTGCTACGTGGTCTCAATCGACCTATTCAAAAAGATAGAATAAAATAAAATCAATGATACAATGAAATCATCATCATCGTCAGGTCTTTTTAGTCTACACTGCAGGAGTACGGCCCTCTCTGAACTACCAGAGCCACACTTAGCCAGAGCAGCCAGAGTACTTGGCCTACGCTCACCTCGTTGGCCAGACGTGTTGGAGAGATCTCACTGATGTTTATAAGCTTTGTTCAGCTTGTATTTCCTTAGTCGACTTCTACGACATCCACGGGAGGATTTGGAGTGGTCCTATTCTACTCTGCCGGAAACCACACGGCGAACAATAACAATAAAATAAAATCTCTAAAAAAACTCTTTCTTTTTCAGATTACTGGCCGCCCAGAACCCACTGTCGCACGCGGACCGTCCTCACCAGCTGTTTGCGGACGCGCCGCCGACCATGATGGGTCCGGTGCTTATGGCTCCCCCACCTCCCCCGACCCCAAGCCCTATGCCCCCAGGTCCCCCGATGGCAGCAAGAATGCCACCACCTCTACCGATGCAAGCACCACCGCCGCCACCCTCGTCAATGCCTCCCCCTGGACCACCTCCACCTCCTGGCCCCCCTCCACCACCTCCCCCGTTCCATCACTTCCCTCCTCCCCCATTTGGTCCCCCAGGTTTCGGACCACCACCGCCACCAGGCGCCCGACCACCTCCACCATGGAGACCGCCTCCCCCCCAATTCCGACCGCAGTTCCCCCCTCGCGGACCGCCCCCGTTCGGGCATCCTCCATTCCCGCACCACCCGCCTGAACATAATTATAATTATTAAGAAATATAGTGTGCTTTGCTAAACGCTGTTTTATTTTATGGTCAAACTGTTGCGATTTCATATTTCTGGCTTGGACTAAGTGTTAGTGATAGATATTAGGTATGTCTACAAGTAGCGGCACGTAAGTTTAGCGCTGAGTAAAATATAGAGGGGATACTGCTCATGGGTACAGTATACATTTTTGACTTCTGAGCAATAACGGTCAGCGCTAGATTTTCGTGCTAACTGTGTCTAGTACTCGATATTCATACTAACTTGTTACGGGTCTACTAGTAGTCCAGGTGGAAGTATTTGTCTTGCAAAAGGTGATGTATGTGTGGCGACCTCTACTGAGAGGAACTACAACTATAAATAATGTAGCGACAACCGACAACATAGTTCACAAGAAGCATATACGAATCATAGGTATCCTATATCTCGATCATTGGTTGCATTGCAACTGACTATATAAAACCTCCGATGATACACCGTCGGAGCCGCGGTTCCTCAGGCTCAACACCATGCCTGGTGGGAAGAACTTCCCCTTGTGGCGGTTGAACATATCACCTCGCTCCCGCGACAGTGGTGACCCCGACGTGATTGGAAGCAACCCTTTCCATCATCAGTAACTAAGCAACCTTTAGCACCATCGAACTCTGCCACCATCGCTCCTCTCTCACTCAATATTGCTCGGCAGCAGCAGCAGTCTCACAGCAAGCCAGCACAACGGAATCTTCAGGTCCATCGCAGCCGATTCATCGAGCTTTCTGGTCCTGACACCTAAGCACCCACAACTCACTTGACGACGGCTTATCTCCCGCAGCATTGCACCCTAGATACGAGGCATCTGCTCTCCAGCGTAACACTCCGGCAGGATATCATTCCGGCGCCAACAAGTCGACAACTCGACACGCTCAATACAGTCTCAACTCACCGCAGGCCACGAGCAAGCAATTCACTTCCGACTACTGAAAGGCTTTCGACTCATTGGAACAAAAATCATCTGGCACTTGCAAGCACAGACTGCACTTCAAAAACTATCAGACCCCTGGTCTTGGTCTTATATACAACCTCCGACGATACTCCCCAGAGCCGCGGTTCCCTAGTGTTTCCCCATTCTCTCCGTGTTAGAGTTAGAAGTAGTACCGAAAGGTAGTACTAATGACACAAGGGTTCTATAGGGGCAGACTTTCACTCAGTCTATAAATAGTAACAACTTTTTCTGCTAGCGCAATGTCGATTTCAAAACGAAAAACTTTCCCATACATATTGTGCGACGGCAGTATGGAAGGAACCAAATTTTCGAGATCCTAGCATTATTCCTATCGAAATAGTTACTCAAATTACCGTACTGCGTACTGGGTCACCCTTATAAGTTAGAAGTAGAGATACGCATCTCCACTTAACTCCACCGACAAGAGTAGCTTTCAAATTAAAAGGAGAATAAGCGGCCAAGTGCGAGTCGGACTCGCCCATGAAGGGTTCCGTAGTAGCAAATAACATAATACAAAAGTCTTGTAGTATTTTTTTTTAAATTTTTATATTTGAGTTGATTGAATGAAAGGTAAATTGCAGTTTATGACATATTAAAAAAAAACTACTTACTAGATCTTGTTCAAACCAATTTTCGCTGGTAGTTTTTATGGTAATGAACATCATATATTTTTTTTAGTTTTATCATTCTCTTATTTTAGAAGTTACGGGGGGGGGACACACTTTTTTCCACTTTGGAAGTGTCTCTCGCGCAAAGTATTCGGTTTAGAATAAAATGATATTAGAAACCTCAATATCATTTCTGAAGACCTATCCATAGATACCCCACACGTATGGGTTTGATGAAAAATATTTTTTTGAGTTTCAGTTCTATGTATGGGGAACCCCCAAAATTTATTGTTTTTTTTCTATTTTTGTGTCAAAACCTTAATGCGGTTCACATAATACATCTACTTACCAAGTTTCAACAGTATAGGTCTTATAGTTTCGGAAAAAAGTGGCTGTGACATACGGACGGACAGACAGACAGACAGACATGACGAATCTATAAGGGTTCCGTTTTTGCCATTTGGCTACGGAACCCTAAAAAGTGACAAAGACAAACTTTAAATTAACAGATGAAAGAACAAAAAGGCGCGATAAAAAACGGTTCGACATCACGATCCAATCGCAACAATTTGTCCAGCAAGCAAAGCTTGGTTGTTTATTTATTCAGCAGAAAAGCCTCATTTGCAAGCGGAAATATCGAAGTCGCGGCGCGGAACCCTTGATTTAATGAAAAGTGTAGATACGCCCTTCAGCATCTTATATCTGTAGGCAATGTAGTTAACATTACATTAGAGAACCTGCACGTATTTTTTTATTTGCTTAATAAAAACCTTATTAACCAAACCACAGTAAACAAATATGAAAGAATTTATAAAAAAAAATATCTTAATCAGCGACGAACTTATAATAATATTTTAAAGCCTCAATAGAAAGAGAAGTCCAATATGGACTGGTGACGTCAAAGTCCATATCATCTATGATATCATCAATACATTTGTCATAAAAAATAGCGTTTTTGTTATATCTCGTTCGTTATTCAACTAATTTTTATTCTGTTTTCACTGTTAGTACTTTTACTTTTGAATATTCATGGATAAACTTGTTAGATGACACATATTTTTTTCGTGCATTATTCCTTATTCTAATGTCGTTAGTATTTTTTAGTTCTTCAAATAAATTCATCAAGTAAAGTTTACTTAGTAAGTTTGTTTAATCACTATAATCTAGCATATAGGTAGGTATCTAATATACCTGCTTAAGCCTAGGTTCAGAAAGAATGGCCTAGAACTCTAGATAAACTCTAGTCAAGTTGATAAGGAGATAATGTTACAATAGTATAAGAAAATAAATAAATGATTTAATGATTCGCAAAAAAAAGAAACGGGTGTCTATTAGAATACAGATTTTTTTGACATCGAATTTCATTTCCCAGAAAACTATTCCACGATTTTTAATACATTTTTTTCTTAATAAAACGAATAGTTTATTATCGCAGTTTCATATTATAATAACAACATTTTAAAAAATATATATTTTAAAATGGTCCTCTTTTATAGAAAAACGGTATAACGAACTAACATTTCATATAAAATATTAAGTTATCGATAAAACTGTTCATAAAAACATGTTTCAATATGTAACGGTACACATAATAACTCGCTTCGCTCGCTCGGCTCGTGCGTGTGTTGCTAACCTATAGGAGGTTAGGTTATGTTAGAACTGCAACCATTTGCCCTAACCTAGGAAAATGGATAGTGGTGTCTTAGCACTCGCCGGCCGCTGCCGCGACACGCTCGCTTCGCTCGCTCGGCTCGTGCGTGTGTTGGTCGCAGTTGTAACATAACCTTTGATTGCCCTAACCTATAGGATTGCCCTAACCTAGGAAAATGGATAGTGGTGTCTTAGCACTCGCCGGCCGCTGCCGCGACACGCTCGCTTCGCTCGCTCGGCTCGTGCGTGTGTTGGTCGCAGTTGTAACATAACCTTTGATTGCCCTAACCTATAGGATTGCCCTAACCTAGGAAAATGGATAGAAGTGTCTTAGCACTCGCCGGCCGCTGCCGCGGCACGCTCACTGCGCTCACTGGGCTCGTGCATGTGTTGGTCGCAGTACTAGCATAACCAAACCTATAGGATTGCCCTAACCTAGGAAAATGGATAGAAGTGTCTTAACACTCGCCGGCCGCTGCCGCGGCACGCTCGCTTCGCTCGCTCGGCTCGTGCGTGTGTTGGTCGCAGTTCTAACATAACCTAACCTTTATGATTGCCCTAACCTAGGAAAATGGATAGAAGTGTCTTAGCACTCGTTTTAAATGTTTCAACTATTTTGCAAACTGAAACTTACGTGAAAACAAAATTATGGGTAACAAAACTTTGATGTTACGTTATTTCGATAAAATACATAAAATATGAAAAGAAATAACGATAGACTGAGTTTGTCAATAACGAATAATCGAGTAAATGAAATTTCGATGTCAACAGATTTTAGAATTTGTTCAATATTGTATTAAAAGATTTGCGAATAGTTTTATGGGGAATAAAAATCGTTGAAGTTAATTGCGAGAAAGTGATGGGTTTCCTTCATCCTATGTTAGACATCTTAAAACAATTACAAAACGCGTAAACAGACTTTCTCAGATGTCCTTAAAATTTGGAAGTCTGGCGCTCTGTAGTAAATTAAGTCGATGTTTCTAGGTAACAAGCGCTAGGAGTGCATTGTAGATTAGGAACATAAGAAACTGATTGTATTGATTGTATTTCTTACATACCCTAACTGTCTCCGTGGTGTAGTGGTTAGAGCGTTCGGCTCAAACTCATATGGTCGCGGGTTCGATTTCCGACGGAGACAACGACTTTGTGTTGTTGTCCTAGTTCGGTTAGGACATATTGTAGGCTGATCACCTAATCGTCTGATAAGTAAGATGATCCGTGCTTCAGAGGGCACGTTAAGCCGTCGGTCCTGGCCACTGTCTTTGACATTGGTCGTTACCTAAAACCATGTCCTTTAAGGCGGTTTAAAAACTAACACACACGCTAAATAAATAAATAAATAATAAATATATAGGGACAAATTACACTGGTTGAGCTAGCCCCAAAGTAAGTTCGAGACTTGTGAGATAAGAAGAAGACTTACATGCCCTGTATTACAGAGCGTGGTATCTACTTTGGTTTACATCTAAGTAGCCTATAGAGGAATATTGCATACAAGAACGACTGATCGCGATGCGGTCTTATTGGATGCGCTTGCATGTTGGCAAACTGGACGACGGATAATTAACAAGACCAGAGATTAAAGTTTATATGGGTGATGTTTTGTGCAGTCTCCGCTAGATCTGTTAGATTGGTGTTTACATATGGAATTGTATACCTATCCGATTAATTCATTTAACCAATAATGTTATAATATGTAATCACTGTAAGCGTACCTTTTAAATAAAATAAAATAAATAAAAATGGTAAAGTTTATATGTGGAGGTAGGTTGTTTTGTGAAGTCCCCGCTTGATCTGTTAGATGGCTCACGATTAGTGAAAATTAATTGCTGCACAGGATAAAGGTTCCTTACCACAAATATTTTGTGATCTCTTCTCTTATCAAGTGTTGTTAGCTGACACTGATGGTTTTTTGAGCCGCAGTAAGGCATAGCTGATGTAGTTAGCTCAATTACTTACTGTCATCTAATCTTTCTTCTTTCTTTCTTTCTTTCTTATCGTGTGTGTTAGTGACTAACACTAGTGTCAGAGTTTTTAAACCGCCTTAAAGGCCTCTGACATGGTTTTAGGTAACGACCAATGTCAAAGACAGTGACCGGGACCGACGGCTTAACGTGCCCTCCGAAGCACGGATCACCTTACTTATCGGACAATCAGGTGATCAGCCTGCAATGTCCTAACCAAACTAGGACAACAACACAAAGTCGTTGCCCCCGCCGGGAATCGAACCCGCGACCTCTGGGTATGAGCCGAACGCTCTAACCACTACACCACAGAGGCAGTATTACTGTCATCTAATGATAATATAGTTATTGATGTTGCAGAAGATGGTCAGACGACCTGTGCAAGGTTGCAGGAAGGCGCTGGATGCAGGCCTCTTCCGATCGCTCGTTTTGGAAATCCTTGGGGAAGGCCTATGTCCAGCAGTGGACTTTCCGGTTTTCATAAAACTAACATCATTGTTCAATAACAGTCTCATTATGAAACGCCAGACTAACTTTGTTACGAGGTTTAAACCACTATCCCTCTAAATCAATTTGAAATCTAGTAATATCCAATGCAATCCAAATCTGATTCTGAAAATGATCTGTCTCTGATCAGTCTGCGTTTTATAGTAAGACTGTAATAATAGTCCTGCCCCATGAAGTATAAGTCCAAATAACATGGGGAAAAAATATTTGCCTTGCTTTTTGCGGCTAATTAAACAAAAAAAAAACAGAAATTTCGAAGAGAAGCCCTATATTATACTAAAATATTTTTTCAATTTTACTAGGCATTTTTATTTATGAATTATAAAAGTATGTTAAATTTGTTTTCATGTCATTTTATTATTTTAAGGACATAAAATAGGTATTTTTTTTTTAAATAAATAGGTAACCTATGGATTTTGCCTCCAAGGTTTGTTGTAGCATGGAATTGTATGTACTTCGTGTTTGTAGGATCGTAAGAAAGTTGACTTGGCACAAGCAAAAAAAATAGAAATTATCTATAACAGTTAAACGCAAGAAGTTGAGGGTAAAAGGTTAAACGTTCAGGATGCATTTAAGGGTTAAATACAATTTAGAGGTAGGTACAGTTTGGAAAATATCTACAGCGTGTTCGGGGAACTAACATATTTCGCAATACCGTCGGCCGAGTCGCGTGCCGTTCATTGTAAATATATTGAAAACAGTGCACATTTGACGCGTGCGATGACGGGTGCATTCATAACATTTTTAACATATTTTTGTAACTTTGGTGATTGGTGAATTAACTATAACTCGCAAAGTGTCGCCTTTTTCATCTCTACGAAACAAACACGAACACACTCCCCAAACACAGCGATTATGAAAAAAAAAACAAACACGCGATCAGCAATTAGTTCCTCCATTCGTGTTCGGTAGGTACTAGATACTAAATAATCTGAAAATATTTTTGTTTGTAAATACAAAAATAAATTGCTACCCAATTAGTAACTCTACTTGAGTACAAATCGTACAATGGTAGTCAGGCACTCAACGAAACAGACATTAGTTGTACAACTAATGTTTCATTAAGCCTACCGTTAGCGCAAATTAATGAGGCAAATGCCTGTGGTTGCCACCACACTAAACTAATCTGATTTTCGTACAAATTGCTCATTAAATTACTACAGGCACGTACAGTAACTAAGTACCTACACACAACTAATGCAATCGATTTTGCGTCATGATTAGCTTTTTACGTCGAAACTAGGAGTCATTTCTTTGATATTCTCTTATCTCGTACCTTCTTAATTTTTTAAATCTGGAAATTCCTAGAACTGACTGTGAGAAATCTCCATCATCAGAAGTAGGATTTCAACACACATCCATAAAATGAGTCTGCCATGTCATATTTAGCCAGAGCAGCCAAGGGACTTGGCCTACACCCTCCTCGCTGTTCAGACGGGTTGGAGATGTCTCAATGATAGTTAAAGCTTTATTTAGCTTGTATTTCCTAAGTCGCCTTCTACGACATCCACGGGAGGACTTGGAGTGGCCCTATTCTACTGTGCCGGAAACCACACGACAAATTACACGGTACATTTACTGGAAGACACCGTATTGGTAAGCGTGGGTATATGTATAAAAGATTAAATTCCAAAACATAACCCTCACATCCAGCATACTCGCAGTAACGTCATCATAGTAGCCGCAAATATTTGCGTTTCATTTTGCTGCTAACGATGTTTTTAATCCCCGCGCGGCGGCCATTTATCGCGGCGCGCATTGTCCGGCGGCGAATGTTCCGCTAGATTTAACCCCTATTTCGGGGTAACGATAAATTTTGGATCATATTTCGAATTATTGAAAGGAAACCTAATATGAATTAACATCATTGGGTAAGTACTGTTATATTCAGAAATGAGACACGTCACAAGTTTATATATAGGACCTAATTAATAAGTTATCTGAGTGAAAAATACGCAGTACAAAATTCGCGGAGCGCGTCACCATCCAGACTATGAGTCGATAAATATGGTAATAGTGTTGCATCGTAGTTCCATATAGTGATTAGCTGTTAGATCCTCTTATTCTACTTAAAGAATTTCTGTCCTTCGTCATGCTTCGGTCGGAGCACGGGGTGCGTTTTCTGCTTTTTCGACTTTTTATTTTTCAATGCTGTGGGCCGCCTCTTCCATGCTGGTGCGGGAGAGAAGAATAAACTTTAAATACTTACCAGCTGCTTCACTACCCACAAAGATCGTTAAAGGTCGATGAAGGGATTAGGCATTGATTGTTTTAACAGGTTGCTCATTACTGGGCCTAGAGAAATATTTAATAATTATGCCATCAAATGAACATCGACACGCTACGAAGTAGAAAGAAGTAGAAAAGAGGTTAGGCGAAAATGCAAATCTATAATATAAAAATGAATCGCAAAATGTGTTGGTAAGCGCATAACTCAACAACGCCTGGAACAATTTGGCCCAAATTTTTTTTTAAATGTTCGTTGAAATTCAAAGATGCTTTTTACGGCGAGAAAAATTCAAATAATTGCCGGAAAAACCCTAAAATGTCCTTTTCTTTTTCCCATACAAACGTACATTTTGACAGGCTATATTTGGCAGTACGAAGTCTGCCGGGTCAGCTAGTAGGTAATGTTAATAACTAGTACCTAGGCAATGAAAAAAGTGGCTTTTAGATCAGCGGCCCTGAGCTCTGTCTATCCTATTCTCTAATGGGATGAATGGAAAAATAAGACTAGCTTGATAGGTACTAATTTGCCCTTAGGAGATTAGAATATTCTTTAAGTCTATAAGGCGTGATAGTCTCCAACGCTGGTTTTCGGCCGAGTAGAATAGGACGATTACATGAGTCCTCCCGTGGATGTCGTTAAAGGCAACTTAGGAAACACATACATACATACATATTTTTTTTAACGCCTGCTTCCCATGGGGGTACGCAGAGACTATGGATTTCCACTCACTAAGATCCTTGCAAACCTCTATTTTGCTTCGTCAACACTCATAACTATTTTCATGCATGCTCTTCGGTTATGCGGGTACTCCTTACATCACCTTTCTTCAGAACATCTGCTATTTGCTATTAGGAAACACAAGCTAATAACATCAGGAGACCTCTCCAATCCGTCTGGCCATCGTGGAGAGTGTAGGCAAAATCCTCTGGCTGCTCTGACCTACGGCTTTGTTAGTATAGAGAGGGTCGTGCTCCTACAGTGGAGACTTAAAAAAACTTAATGATTATGATGAATCTCGCACATTCATGTGCAGTGCATGTCAAGTTGGTTACCAACAGAAGACGAAGACGATGCAAAAAAGAGATAGATTCAAGATTACTCAAAAATGCATTAGTGCAATAAGTTTTCCAGCCAAAGGCTGACGTCAACCCTCCTCGGGAATGTTGATTTTGCAAGCCCAAGTTGTTTGTTAGATAGTATTCCTTTAGATTATAAGACACTTTCAAAATTAAAGAAAATCCTAAACATAAAAAACAACATTTTCACTTGTAAGATTATGTAGCTTCAGAAGTTCAAACTATTATTTGCATTTAAGACCATTCGCGACTAACTCTATTCAACTTGTCTTCAAATAAATACATGCTCTTATCTTTTTACCTCCAAATATTCGTTGGGAATACTGTCCAGATCCGAAATACATCACATAGAATTCATTTTTCCTTTGTCCGCCACAATGATAATATCGAATGGGATCCCATCTTCAAATGGGGATTACTCCATCCCTATTCACGTAAAATATTATTTTCAATACAATCAGGATGTGAGCAGAGGGTAGGTAGGTACATTAAATAGGTACGTTATAGGTAGGTATCCAAGGATAAGTAGATATATTAGACATGAGTATTAGCACGGTGAGCGGTAAACTTGCGGCCACGGTGTGTTTTTGTCACAACCATTAGGAAGAGTAGGCAACTGCCAGGAGTCCTGCATCTATACCTGAGATGTATACTAAGAGTCGAACGGCCCCTTAGCGAGTCCCGATTTTTTGCTAGACGTCTCACTATACTTTGTTAGGAGATTATTATTTTTATTTTTAACCCCCGAAAAAGGAGGTGATATAAGTTTGACGATAATATCTGTCTGTGTGTCTAATTGTATGTGAGTCTATCTATCTGTGCGTCTGTCATTGTAGCTCTCGAACGGATAGACCGATTTCGATGAGGTTTTCATTAGCTCAGAAGATAAGCAATGTCATAAAACTTGGCAATGCTGGCCGCCTGCTGCACGCGATTTGCCAAGGCTTTTTTTATTTATAAGTAATTTGAGTTTTAGTTAGTTTTCTTGTTTAGGTATTTTATAAGTTTATTTGTTGAATACCTAGAATTCTGACCACATAAATTTTTCATCATTTATTATTTTATTGATTGATTGACAAACCATTGACTATACTAGATCACTACAACATAACAAAATTAAAATAACAGTCAAAAAACCAAAAAAATCGACATTCCCATACAAATTGCCCGGGCGGCTGCACACTTTAGTACGAATGTGGCAAATTTTTTATTTGTCCTTTATTGATATTTTAATTCCTTTATAGGTACCATAGTTATGTAGTATAGCCCGTGGTTCGATCTATTAAGGGTAAGTCCCTTCCACGTTGTATCATTACAGCCGCATAAGGTCCACTGCTGGACATAGGTCTCCCCCA
Organism: Acrobasis consociella; assembly: GCA_963555685.1. Classification (NCBI taxonomy): domain Eukaryota; kingdom Metazoa; phylum Arthropoda; class Insecta; order Lepidoptera; family Pyralidae; genus Acrobasis; species Acrobasis consociella. The sequence continues at coordinate 7,942,648 of OY743118.1, forward strand.
AAGATTTTCAAAATGAGCGATCTAGATGCTTGTATCCTTGTTAAATTCTTGTCAAGTAGGTACCTTCCCCACTCAAACGGCAAAGGAAGATTCCCCAATATTATTTTATTGAAAACATGTTTACCTTATTTATTTAGGTAGGTAAGTATACCTATCTACTTTACGTTTCGGGAAATATCTTTCAAGTGTATTATCATACGTATTTATTTATTGGTTTATCCCACTTCTGTTTATTGGGCAGAATAATCATGTTTACAATATTGATCTATTATTTTCCTGTTTTATTGTTGTTTATTTGGTTTCAGACGAAAACCAGAATAAGATAAAGAAATTATCATTAAATAAATATGCAATTTATCAGTTATCACTTACGGGACTTATAGAGTCGAGAGTCTAACACTGGTAATGGTCAGTTTGGGAAACCTTTGGGAAGGTTACCTAACCTAGGTAATGTGAATAGATACCAAGGTACCTTGGTTAAGTATTATCATCGTCATCTCTTCAGGTATTTTTAGTCTCCACTGCAGGAGTACCACCCTCTCTGTACTACTAGAGCCATATTTGGCCTACAATCTTCACGCTGGCTGGACAGGTTGAAGAGGTCCTATTGATGTTAATAAGCTTTGTTTAGCTTATATTTCCTATGTCGCCTTCTACATCCACGGAAAGACTTGGAGTGGTCCTATTCTATTCTGCCGGAAACCACACGGCTTAAGTATTATGAAAAATAGCTAATCTTAGACTCATTCCTGATTCCTGTATGTCTAAGTATATAAATTTATATACTTATATGAAACTCCCTACTAAAGCTTCCCGGTATAAGTTGCACAAGTTTACGGGCTCGTTGCAAAATATTATACTTTGATCAGAGAAAAACGAAGTTGCGCATAAACAATCTTATCTTCCCTTTTAGATAGATACTACAATCATACTACGAGTAAAAAGATATCTTTACCACCAATACAATTATGTCTAAGGTATAATTCCGGAGGTTGAGCGGATAAAAATGGTAAATGACTTACAAATGAACATCTTGTACAACTTTAAGACGTTGGCTACGTAGATTATAGTGAATAGTTACCTTAGTGGATTGCTAAGCCTTGAAAGTATGTAAAAAATTATATAAAGTACCATCTAGATTATTTTTTAGCACCACAGCTCAAGCCCCTTTACTTGAATGGCTCTGCAACTTTTTTGTACAGTATTTATCTTTGTTATTTCAAATATTGTGCTGTTCAGTGCTTCTTCAGAAACACTTGATGTTAGATGACCATCCTGACTTAACAATTGCCCGCCTAAATCAATTAGACAGTGACATATCAAATATAATGTCATTTTGATAGATGATATGAGAATAAATGACAAAGCCCTTCTGGCGAGTAGGCGACTAATACTGTAAAAATGAGTTTCTTTCGGCGTTTCTCCTCAGTAGTATTAATTACAAAGCGCTGGCGCTTGATTTGGGCGGATAATAGTTTTAACCTAGTAATAATGTTAGTCCGTGTTTTATTACAAGTCGGTTGAGGTCCTAAAAGGCTCGTTGGGCTTTAACAGAGTTACGCTACGCAAGGTATCGTACATCGAATAAAAAGAAATTTAAAAACATTATCTCATTCTTTCTCTAGTCTCTAGAAATCACTACGCACATTTCAGCTATGAGTATAGCTAAGTATACCGCGTTCGGACATTGAACTTTTTCATTGGCTATTCGATGAAATACTGCATTGCACTTTTGCAGAGTAACCGTAAAGTATACATTAAGTGCATGGCCAGTGTCGTCGGTATAATATTTTATGGGAACGAAAATGCGATTTTACTTTTTAAAGGTTTGCTTTCCTTATTGTTTTTATGTGAAGTGGTGGTTTATGTCACGTGTTCACATTTCAATCACAAATCTGAGGAACAACATTCTTTGTATATTGCTTCCTCGGAAGTCTTAAATTGATATTAGGTACTTATGTCACGTAACGTGGGAGGGAACCTACACAGTTCACCGAATTTCTTTTATATATCTGGAGTAAATAGTATCTATCTATTATTTAGCCTTCTTATTATCTAAGTTCTACATGTTTTACTTACCGACTTCCAAAAATTGAGGAGGTTATGAATTCGTCGTGATCTTATTTTTTATGTATGTTAACCGATTTTGAAATTCTTTTTTGCTTGAAAAGGAAAAGTACCTATACTTGCGAGGTGGTGGGTTGTGTAGTTTGGGGGAGAAGTCGGTTTTTAGTTTTGAAAAACTATTTATTTACAAAATTCATGTATACAAAATACAAACAGAAATAAACAAAGTAAGAACATTGAGTACATATAAGTACCGTTTATTTTATAAGTAATCTTTTCCAGCAGACCTAGGAAAGAATAAGAAAAGGAAACAATAGTATTAGTTTACTATACGTTCTGAATCATTTTATATACGCTGAGTTGCATCAAAAACCATAAATCATAGGTACTCGTAATAAGCATACCCACAATGTGTTACTCAAGAAGTCGGTAAAAATTATATCCAATAATATTATCGATCAAACATAATGTGCACCTGCCTAATTTGACTGCTACTGAAATCTAAACTTAATCCAATCTTGTACTGTAACTAACTGTAAGTTGTAATTGTAACTAACATCCCTTACTAGTCTCCCCTCTGCCCTCCCACACAATAGAATCCCAATTTTCCGGCGGCACACACTACGCGTGACACGGGGCGTGATAATACAAATGATGTAATTAGTGGCACGATAGTGAACACAGTGGGGTACAGTTCCGAAGACAAGTCATCATCATGTCGTAATATGGCATGTCACGGCATGATAGAAACACACCAAAAACATTAATGTGAAAATGGAACCCGCAAGTTCAATATCCGACGAAAGAATAGGGATGTGTTGGAGTGGACTGGGTGAAAAAATATTTTTCGTACTACTTGCTCAAAAAAGTCACATTCTATGGCACAAAAAGTGAACATAACAAAAGTCATTTTAAATCTGTTAAAAACAGGGAAAGAAAAATGTACTGAATTTAATTCTGCCTCTAGACCAAGAATGAAAACAGGGAAAGAAAATTGTACTGAATTTCATTTATCCTGTAGGGGGAGAATGTGGATTAAATTAAGTTTTGAATACTTACCGAAATTTATACTGAACTGAAATCATTTCTATATTGTTAAGCAAAATCCACAAAACCACTTAAATTTCATAAAATAAACAACTAAGTTAGATATATTATAATTCTAGAAATAGGATAGCACACATTTCTGTCACTGTCTAAAAAATAGTTAAAAAATTTAAATAAATATGTTTTATTATACCTGAAATGTGTCCCACACTGTGTGTTTATAGTATCTACTGTTTTACTGTCAGTGTGAACAAAAAACAGTAGGTAGCGAACTCTAGACTCCTCAGTTCTTGAATCTCTAAATCGGCACAACACTTTTCCACTCGATTTTACGGCAAAGAATAGAAGTAGGTAGATACGGCGCAAGGAGAAGACATATGCGTGAGATAAAGCAGTTTATTTAATCTGTACTTACATAGATTGTTATTAGGTTAGCCCGCGAAATCGAGTCTTCCTGTAGGTACTACACATATCTTTCTAATTTACCTAGTTTTAAACAAAAAAGGCGACTCCAATTCCTGGTCTTTTTTATCGATTCTACTTCACTAAATCGTTTTCTTTTTTGCTTCATTTATTAACATAAACATCAAAACCACTACATACGTAGTGAAATATATATTTGAAGATTTCCTTCGATTTTCCGAGGATTGTGTAGTTAGTTCTTGATTTAGTGCAAACAGGACCAAAATATATGTATAATAAAATAACCCTTTCAAATAAAAAAAGAATTTTCTGAATCGGTTCCAGAACGGAGGAAATTATAGGCGAACAAATCTAGGAATATACAATACACATTTGAATTAGGAAGCTCATCCTTTTTTTAATTCCCCATGTATGCCGGAAATACTAGACAATAGTTAAACATCTTACAATGCATTTTCGCGTAGATCTAGTTTCGGTATACGAGAATGCTGGGTTGGGAGCGAAGAAAAACAAAAACAAACTATAAACAATGCATATGATGCCGACGTTGCTACTGAAATTCGACGTAGGGACGTAGATACTCGTATTTAGGTACGCTTGCAATGCAATGCTGTATTTGATGAGGTTTAAAGTACTTTAAAGGTCGCGAAAACCAGAGCATGGTGTTCGTTCCACAATTCTCTTTTCTACACGCTGCTATAAACTACGCAATATTTGCTATATAAAGGCTATATTAATAAGACGGATTCCATTTTAATTAGAAGACCTGATGTATAATTCTTATTAGCAAATAAAGATTTGATTTGATTAGGAGAGAAGAATTTACAATTTCATTTTTATCAAATATCTATGCCATTAAAAAACTAGATAAAAATACAAAACGAAATCGCTACAATAGTTAATTATTCCAAGAGCCATCTTCCCCTGCCCGCAGCACTTACTAAAAATAAACACAAGGATATTTATTCGACTCAAGAGTGACATTCATTATATTTCCATCGCAATCACAAAATAAACATACTCAAATGATATCATATTATCCCTTCAGGACCGCGCTCGAGAGAGTAACCTCGGGGGTTTAATAAAGCGACATAAATATCACTGGATAGGTTTTTATAGCACTTACAAAATAATATTTCACCCCGCGACATATAGCTGTAGGTTACATATCGACATTTAGAGGGTAACAAGGTCATATCCGAGCGAATTGGCTCCAAAGAATTACTGTTATTTTATTCATCGAGTACTTTGCCCCTATTCTGGGACGCCATTTTATTTTTAAAGAATAAGTATTAGCAGTTGGATTCTGCCGTTTTGGGCTTATAAGAGATCCGCGCAAAAAGAGTACCAATGAATACACAGAATATTATACTAGTCCTCACGTAACGATACCCTGAGGGGTTACTCCAAAAGCGATACGCAAGACGGACGTTACTGCGTATCCGCGTTTCGGTGTCAAGCAACTTTAAGCACTAACGTGTGATGATATAGTCTCATTTGGTTTGACATTGAAATAGGACGTCACTTTCGTACGACTAACGTTTTATTTATTGGAGTAACCCCCTTTTTGAGTTACTAAACCTCCGTTGTCTGTACGTCAGTTAGACGGTTGTATCTCGTGAACGGTAGTACTTATAGTATTCCCGAACCTATGCCAAAAGTGGCGATATATCGGGAACATATTTATGAAACAGTTTACTATAAATAAGGGTGCCACCTCTGTATGGTACCCAGAGACCTAGAACAATTTCTAAATCTATGATGGTATCTATTCGTGGCGAACTACTGGCAGAAATGACGATCATGTCAGATTTTCTTGAAAAAATCTGACATCAGTGTTATCTCTAACACACTCCAACCGTTAGGACCTCACTATACTATCGCTAGTCTATAGCCGTTAGGAAGAAAAGGTTTCCTAGTATTTACTCTATTTTTACAGACGGAATCGTAGCAATTACGCGAAGTAAATGTTGCGTGACCTAGTTTGTTATCAGTGTTGCGGATGAAAGTAGAGTCGTTGTGGGAATGGGGGTCTTGAACCCAAACTATATAAAATAAAAACAATATACAGTTACATAGGTATAATATACAGAATTTAAACCTGTTTTTTTTTCTTTTGTGTAAGTGGCCAACACTGGTGCCAGATTTTTTAGGATGCCTGACGGCATCTGACATAGCTTGACGACTGCCATATAATGATGACAGACGGGATCAACGGCCTATACGTGCCTTCCGAAGCACGGAGGAGCTCGAGAAATGTTTATGCCACTGGTGATCACCCATCTAATTGCGGACCACGCCCGGCATCGTTTTACTTGCGGAAGCACTAGTTACGCGCACTCCGGGTCACAGAATTTAACCCTGTGGCTTCCAGCCTAGAATAGCAGCACTCCATCCTTCTGTGGATGTCGTAAGACGAAGTTTCGATACAACTAAACAAACTACTTGGAAGGAGATAGGTACTTATTTTCAAGTAGCCGAATCGATCATATACTAGTAAACTGATTTTGTAAAATCACGAGTCTTTGAAAATAAAAGGCAGGCCGTTAGTTTACTTATCTAAGACTTTACGATACCTTTGACCAGCAGTGGAAAAATAAAGGTTATTAAAAAAATAAAGTAAAGACTTTATGATACTGTTTCAGTCTGCAAAAAGTTCTTATCTTCTAATTCGTTGCATCCATTCGGGGGTATATCGACGCCGGGTAGGTACCTATTATCGTTGGTCATTTCGGGGTCAATCACCTTGAGGGAGACGCATTGAAAATAACGACCCCGTTTGACGTAAGGTCAGTTCACAACAAATTACATATTCCGTGATTAAGACTCCAGGGTTTTAGGATTTAACTAATAGTTAAGTTTATCATTATAAGAAAATCATTCTTCTGAAAACTGGTGGCTTGCGAAGCTTGAGGCCGTAGGACGAGCTGTTCAAGCGCCGAGGATTAATAAAAAAAAACCAAGATGACCGCCGCTAGTCGATTGTATCCGGTTTGACTAAATTTTAGTATCCAAGGTTTTTCGACTCTCAGAAGACAGATGTCTGACAATCCAAAATGGCGTCTGGATTTTAGAATTCTAACTTACTTCCCTCAGAACGTCTTACTGAAACATCTGAGGGGTCTGAAATTTTGTATGGTATGCTTTTATAAAGAAATTAGCACCCCGTGATTCTTTCAGAACGTCTTACTGGAACATCCGAGGGGTCTCAAAGTATGGTATGCTTGTGTATAGAAATCAGCACCCCGTGGAACTCAAACTGGAGATCAGATTTAGAATCCAGGATGGCCGCCCCCACTTTTAATTTTCCTTTACTGGCTTTAATCTAACCCATTTTTTTAACTGGAACATACTTTAGTTAACCTCAACAGCTAGCAAAACCGTCCAAACTAGCTAGTAAGTATCTGTTAATACTTATCTATCGAATCAATGAATTAACATTATGACAAAATTATTTTGAAACCTTTGACCAAGGTCACTGGATGTAAGCCGCTCTAGATGGGTCATTTCTGAAATCCTTGGGAGAAGGCTAACACCAGCAGCAGCCCTAATATGTTATGCGGCTGAAATGATGATGATGACACATTTAAATCGTAATGGTTTCCGACCTGAATTAAGACTAACTTCTTCCTAGAGTTTAGAGAGTAACGAAACTGGTACACATGCTTTTGCAAGTTTCTCTATTTCCACAAACACTGCACGGTCCTTGTGAACACACCCTTACCTCCTAAAGACAAAAAGGAGCATCGTACCTCACGTAGCACGATATTGGGCAGAATTATATGCATTCCTGTGAAGGGGTGCACATTCGGCGTATATGAAAAGGTCCGTGGTTTATGTGTCTGTGTCTGAATAGAATGCATTTATACAAGTTGTAAATCTGTAAACTAGTCATATTCTCAGACGTACTGATACCGATGATACTGAACAACTTTCCTAAAGAGCCGAAGGTCGAATGATGGAAAAAATAATATTTTCCTTTACTACTACTAAATTTACACTATATAGACTATATTATAGATTTATATTATATTATCTCGTCGCGATTGATATTCGCCGCAGGTGACAGATTTACACCTTGTATATGACTATATTACCTGGGTGACCGAGCTTTGCTCGGTCGGTTACATCTCAAACATTAACAATTTTTTTTAAACTTGTCCTAAAAACAGTACAAAATAAAAAATTATATATAAACTTGAACATAAAAAAACAAAAGTAAGTCACCGAGTGGGATTCGAACCCGTAACACTCTTTCTAGCGGTCAGCATCCTTACCACTGAGCTAAGCCAATGGCGGCCGGCGCGCCGAAATTAGCGACCATATTCTGCGTGGAAAGAAAAACGCATGAAAACTCGAAAACACGCGTTTTCCCAAACATAAAACTAATCTAGATCGATAGTTTACCCCCGAAAACCCCCATATACAAATTTTCAGCGAAATCGTTAGAGCCGTTTTCGAGATCACAGAAATTTATAAATAAATACCTATATATACATACAAGAATTGCTTGTTTAAAGGTATAAGATTATAGATTTATATTATATTATCTCGTCGCGATTGATATTCGCCGCAGGTGACAAGATCACTGGCTGCTTTTTCGCACCGGATCACCATATGGGCAAGATGACTTATTTTCGATTTAGCGTAATAATTTAGTATAGGTTTATTTTATAGTTAAGTTTTACTTATTTGTTCCTGTTTTTATTTCTTTTTCCTCAATAAAATTTTATTATCACCATATTATGCTTATCGTAGATGTTATTATAGGTACTTACCTATTTAGATGAGGTCGTCTCACTTTAATAGTTTATTGAAATTCTTATATGTAAAATTTTTCTTAGTAAATAAGAACAATACATATATTTTCAACCGACCTTAATAAAGGGAAAGTTCTCATTTTTTAAATGTTTTTTTATGTACCCAACAACTCTGTCACTATCACTGGTATGACTGCATCTGTAGTATACCAGTACATCAGTACTTACTATAGTTATCCTTTTTTTTGTGTGTAGGTGGTGCCCAACACTGGTGTCAGATTTTTCAGGCTGCCTAAAGGCATCTGACATAGCTTGGTAACTACCATACTATGATGACAGCTGGGACCAACGGCTTATACGTGCCTGCTGAAGCACGGAGGAGCTTGAAATTTTTTTATGCTGCTTCTGGTCTCCCATCCAAGTGCGAACCATACCCGGTGTCGCTTTACTTGCGAACGCGCTAGTAATGCGCATGCGCACTTCCGCCGGGCCACCGAGCTCTTCCTCTATAATTACCATAATTATACTGGTCATCATCATCATGATCATCGGGTCTTTTTAGTTTCCACTGTGGGAGCACGACCCCCTCTGTACTAATTAATCATACTGGTTTACACCATTGAAATCACTGGTATATTTTTCGGGTTTGTATTTGTAAGGATAGACTTATAAATTTTATCAAAATCGGATCAGTAGTTTGAATGGGCCTTGAAATGAAACATATAATAAAACAGTAAAAAAAGTGTGTCTGTACATTTAATGAATTTCCAAAAAAATAATTGGGGGCGATGGAGACATAGTAATAGAGTAAGAATTTAAAAAAAAATGACTGTCTGTTTGTCTGTTTGTCTGTATGTCTGTTTGTCTGTTTGTACACGCTAATCTCCGGAAATACTGGACGGATTCGAATACAACTTTTTTTGGTATATAGCTATTAAGCCTGGGCAACATATAGGGTATAAATGATTTTGGAAAATGAAACGCCTGATGCAGAACCATAATGGTCCAGCTAAACTATAAGAGATATAAAAATGTCGCCTTAGTAAAAGTTGTTTAGCCTGATGAGCATTTTCCAGAGACATAAAGTGCACGCGAACGAAGTCGCGGGCTTCAGCTAGTATTGAATAAATGATTTCGATTGACACGGAAAAAATGTTTTGGTGACCTCGACCTGTGGTCTCGTATCGCGAAACGTGACTGACTTGGTAGATATTATGTAAAAATTGCGCAAAGTAATTTATGTAATGAACGAGAAACATACATTTTGATAAGGTATTTATTTATTTATTTATTAAAATCTTTATTGACCACAACGGTACAAAAGGTGGACTTAATGTTAATGCAATCTCTACCAGTCAGCCTGTAGGAAAACAGTTTTTTTTTATCTAATTGCGATAGGTGTTTAAGATGTTCTTAAAATACACTATATAATGAAGTAATACAAATACAAGTTTACTTAGATACATACGTAAAATACACATACATACACATATACTATCTATATACATTGAACTGCCTCCGTGGTGTAGTGGTTAGAGCGTTCGGCTCATACCCGGAGGTCGCGGGTTCGATTCCCGGCGGGGGCAACGACTTTGTGTTGTTGTCCTAGTTTGGTTAGGACATTGTAGGCTGATCACCTGATTGTCCGATAAGTAAGATGATCCGTGCTTTGGAGGGCACGTTAAGCCGTCGGTCCCGGTCACTGTCTTTGACATTGGTCGTTACCTAAAACCATGTCAGAGGCCTTTAAGGCGGTTTAAAAACTCTGACACTAGTGTTAGTTACTAACACACACGATAAGAAGAAGAAGAAGAAGAAGATCTATATACGTACATACATTGTACAAAGGTATGAATAAGTGTTAAACACGATACGGAACTGAGTTCTCAAACTTGACAGTAAGTAGTCACTTTGAATTTGAGGGTTCCGTATCCAAAGTATAAAACCGGGACCATATAACTAAGACTCCGCTGTCCGTCTGTCACCAGGTTGTATCTCATGAACCGTGACAGACAGTCAAATGTTTACAGATGATGTATTTCTGTTGCCGCTATAACAACAAATACTAAAAACATATGTAATAAAATGAATATTTGAGTGGAGCTCCTATACAAATGCAACAAACCTGAGTTATATATATTTATATAGCTAGTGGTACGGAACCCTTCGTGCGCGAGTCCAATTCGCACTTGGCTGGTTATTATGGTTTGCATTTGCAAAATTTGGAGGAGACGTATCTATTCTTTTTTTTCAATTTATCATCTATTCTAATAATTAGTGGTTCTATGGTGACTTCGTAAGTAACCCCTAATCCGTTAAAGTTTGTTAGATAATAACCAGCCAAGTGCGAGTCGGATTCGTGCACGAAGGGTTCCGTACCATTATCTATAAAAAATAACATTTATTGTATGGGAGCCCCAATTAAATATATATTGACCGAGCGAGCGAAGCGAGCGACGCGTCTCATTTTCGAGATTGGCCATACATGTTTTAGTCCGGCTGTCCGGTTGTCAGTCTGTCCGGCTGTTCTCGTCTACAAGCCGTAGTTTAGTTTTGTCAATTCTGTTTTTCGAAAATATGGTAACAAAAAAGTGTCTACGAACAATATTTTAGAAATTATTTCGATGAGGCTGCAATCAATATGATTTCAATCTCTCTATTTCCGCTTCGAAAGTCTAAATTGACAAAAAAATTTATAATTTTGGAACCTGTTTACAAACTTACAGACGGACACAATAATTTTTGGCCAATCTTTAAAATGAAACGCTTCGTTCGCTCGATCAACTAAGATTTTTTTCTCCTAGATCAGCATGGAAGTAATCCATGACACCAGAAAACATGACTCTTTTTCAGTTCAGCCAGGTAAACAAACCGAAACTACGCATTTGATATGTTTCATACATCGTTCCCAACAGCGCCGTTACTTCGGTATTCAATTCCGAGCCAGGTTAAAATAGAAATGTAATGTGAAAGCTTATTTACCAAGTTATATTGAATGGGTAATACTTTTTGACGAGTTTAGTGTTTCTTTCAGTTCCAATTTTTATGTTACCGATGTTGACGTTACACGTGTCGTTTTGAGATGTAGAGGAGCTAGTTCACGTAAATCGTTACACATATGTTTTGACTTTCGACATTCAGTAGGTAGGACATTCGAGGAAAGGAAGGTAACGAGGAAATAAAAAGGTCAGGCGAAGATATTAAGCTATTTAGTAAATAGTTCGCCCCGAATTGTGAACTCGCGAAGTCGCGAACCACATATTTCGGCAAAACTTCGACCGTTATGGCTTATGTTCGAACTCTTAAATTCTATTGACTACCAATTCATGATGCTTCGATTATACTCGTGTTTTCGTCAAAATAACTTTCCCACATACATACACATAATAATATTTACAAACACCGGAAAGTTAAAGTATAGGTAGACTCTGAAAACCTCGCTCGCTTTGCCCGCTCTTTCTAAAAGTATGTCCAGGTAATATATAGACATAACAACCAGGAACGCGTTAAGATATACGAGAGTAGGGGGAAATTAATTAAACAGTATAAAGATTCTTCAGCTGTGCTGTTTCGGAGCCTAGGAATAATTGTAGCTTTATCTTCTATGGAGAAGATTATATATGTATACGTACATTATCTATGGAGATAATGTACATATACATATCTAAACGGTCTGAGGTTTAGAGTGTAAGTTTCAACTACAAAAACCTGTGCACTTCTTGGGTGAAATTAACAAGCATACCTCAACCAGGGATAATATATTACTAACTCAACCTTACTTTTCGGAACCTACCTTTCGGAAACCGAGCCAAGTAGCGATTTGGGTCCAAACCAGAATCAACATCATCATCATATCAACCACAGAAAATTGACTGCTGGACATACCCCAGAATAGATTCATCCGATATAAATTTTCTTTTTAAGTAAAATATTTTTTAAGCTATTGCATAGCTTCTATCGCGGGCCTTGAGCGCGGGGACCGAATCCAGAAATTTCGTAACGAAAAAACCTCACGCTTTCCACTCCGCCTACCATGTAGGTTGCCGCTTCGTCTCCGTCGTCCGTTTGCGACGTTGCCGTCCTTCCTTGTAAAAATTCACCGACCGAACGGAACCACCTTAATGCAATAGCTTTACCGCGGCAGTCCCCGAGTGCCACACGTCTTTTTTTATAGAGTCCAGTAAAAGAAAAGAAAATCCACTTCTATTTTTAGTATCCGCGAATAAATCTTTTTATTATTTCTTTGAGCTTGCTTCGCAAAGTTCACATATTGCGATATTTTTATTTGCGAGCCACTTCTTTATTGCCTTATTTTTCAGAGACGGTTTCGATGTAAATAAAATGCATAAACTTCTAGATGAGATGAATTTTAGAAATAGCTTGAAGTGTATTTCTGTTTTCTTTGAACCAGATAGTAGTTAACATAAAGGTCAATAAGGTCTAATATTAAAAGAGACTCTCTCTAGATTTTTGGAAATATATTGTCGTAAAACTAATACTTAAAATCTGAAATAGATATTAAGGTCTAACAAAATATACTAAAACTATTTTAAGGGTGAATCCAGTCCGTGATACTGAACAACATTCCCCAAAGAAACACGATTTTATTATATGATAAAAAAATAATTTTTGGCTTTCTATTTATACACTTTAATTTAGTACTAGAGATTTTTCTGGTATAGATTCTCATTATACCTACTGGAGATTAAACATTTTTTTGTGTAGCTCCCATACAAGTAGTAGGTATTTTTTTTCTTGTCTAACCCATCGTGTGGCTTATCATTGAATAGGTCTTTCAAAAATATTGTAAACTTGTAGACAATATTTTTAGTGAAATATTTGGTTTTAAAGAGCAAAAATTTTGTTAGAGTCAAGGATTCCTTCCCCTCTATCTTTTAAACGGTTATATATGGATACCTAATAATTTTACAGCTAATACTATAATGAAGTTTTAAGGAAAACTATCAGAGCTAAGTAGGGTTTACAAATTAAAAGTTATATGCAAGCAACTTATAAAATCGAAAAGGAAATTAATTTCGTTACACTTTTTCAATCCGCGTCATTCCTTACACGGCTGCCGCTTTCCCGTCAGTCGCAATATGTATTAGCATGCGAGGTGCTTAGCCCTGCACCTCATCCCCTCGAGCTTTGGATAAGAGGGCTAATTACTTTTTAATTTATAAAATAAAAAAGTTGTTATTATACTTGGACCGCGATGCAAAAAGGAACGAAATGTTCTTGCGGAAAGAAAAAATGTTTCAATTATGTTTAGAATGCGAAATATTCCGACGAAGCGGCGAACCTTAATTATTACGGGAAAATGTTAATTGTGTTTTTTTATAATCCAACGTACATTTGTTCTTTCTTTTCTTAAATTCTTGACGTTGGTTGGAGAATTAATTAGTGTTACCTAACAGTGAAGTAGGTAAGTAATTCTTATTTTTTGATATAGGTATCTTCTTATATAAAAAAACTTCTCTCCTATACTGGTCTGGGAGAAAAGAAAAAACTTAGAATGTACCAGCTGCTTCTCTTCCCGCGCAGATCGTAAAAGCCGATCGAGGGAATGGGCAAAAATGCGAATCATTTTAACCGGCGATGCGGCTAGCAACCCTTCACTGTATTGATTGCTTTTCCATCTTCTCGCCCACCATGACGCTAAAAGTGGCTTTTGAGTCTTGCGGCCCTAGGCTCTGCATAGAGCCGCAAGACCCAAAATGCTCTGTCTGCCCCGTTAGGGATAAAGACGTGATAGTATGTATGTATGTATGTATAAAAAACTTTTTTGAAAAAAATAATAACAGACTTCAAATCAAAATGCACTAAAACAAAAAATATTTTTTTTTATTTATATCAGATGTCCCTAAAGTTTTGGGTAAAAAATCTCTATAATACGCGTACTCATTATTTATTTGGAGTCGGTGCCAATCTTCCTGCCGAAGAGTCCAGTAATACCATGTCGTAGCGCCCAAAATACGTATACCTACCACGTCGTAGCGCCCAAATCAATGAACCGATTTTGATTTTTTCTTGTTACAAAAGTAATTCAATCGAGAGTGTTCTTTGCTATGATCTGTTCAGTCGAGTTACAGCTGTTTTACGAGTTGTTAATAATTACTTAAATAATATTATATGTAGATAAAATGTGTTTTCACATTATTTCGATTCCCGTGGCGTATTCTAAAGTACTTAATGAATGTTTTCAATGTAAAATAGGTACTTAGATTGGCACCGACTCCAAATAAATAATGAGTATTATAGAGATTTTTTACCCAGAACTTCAGGGACATCTGATACAAAAAATAATTATTTTTTGCTTTTTAGTGTATTTCGATTTGAAGACGGTTATTATTTTTTTCAATTTTTTTTTATTTCACACCTTTTAGCAGTAAGAGAACTAAGCTCATTGCATTTTTTGTTGTATACTGAATGTTGTTTTCTGGAAATAATAAATAAATAGTTATCATAAAATTTACAATTAAAGTAGTATATGTAATTGTTTTATAAATATTTTTTTCATAAAAGCTTTTAATGTGAGGCCTCAGTGCTTAAGTATCAATATTAATAATAAAAGACACATCCAAAACCCTTCATCAGGTCTTCATTCAAATTATAAAAAACTAATCTTATATGCAATTCCTCCAAACAAACATTGAATCATTGGAATCGGTTTATATTAGAAAGTGTTATAAGTATGCAAATGTATTAATATTTGAACTGCAGTTGTCTGTTAATAAGGAATTTCGGTCTCCAGCTCCAAGATCTTTTCTCCGATCTTAAAAAAAATTACATGGGACCAACCTTGCAATGCATTCTTTAAAACGAAACATATATTTTAAATCGGTGTATATTTGACGGAGTTACGAGGTAACATACACACAATATTTGAGCTGCAGTTGTCTTTTATTGAGGTATTTCGGTCTCCAGCTCCAAGATCTTTTCTCCGATCTTAAAAAAAATTACATGGGACAAACCTTGCAATGTATTCTTTAAAACGAAACATATATTTTTTAAATCGGTTCATATTTGACAGAGTTATGAGGTAACATACGCAAAAAAAAAAATACACGTTGAATTGATAACCCCGGTTGGTCGTTTAAAAAACAGCGAATGGATCAAAATTTCAATAGAGATAAGATTTTTTTACGCAGTTGTTAAAAAACAAGTAGGTATCTATCGTATCTTATCCATAAAACATTACTCTTTAGAAAAACTTTAAAACATAAAATAAAAATTTTACACCCCGTAGCCGGGACCATAAAAATTAAAAAATCGCAGCGCACGGTCATTAGCTCTGTCGTCGGGAGATTGAAAATTTTAACGAGAGTCATCCGCCGGCTGTAGGGTTGCCAGTGTTGCCACTATATTATTGCACACGGGAATAATATAACATATATTTTTTGTATTCAGATAAATCGAAGTAGTCACGTGATATCGCTACTGTAGAAAAGGAAAGGAACTGTTTTTCGTATTCTGTTATATATTTTTAGGGATCATCATCATCATCATCATTAGGTCTTTTTGTCTCCACTGCAGGAGCAGGACCTTCTCTGTACTGCCTGAGCCATACTTGACCTGAGTAGCCAGAGGACTTTGGCCTACACTTTCCTCGCTGGCCAGACGGGTTGGAGACGTCTCATTGATGTAAGTATATTAGCTTTGTTTAGCTTGTATTTCCTAAGTTACCTTCTACGACATCCCGTGAGGACTTGGTGTGGCCCTATTCTACTGTGCCGGAAACCACACAGCAATTTTACGGCAATATTTGTAATATGGTAAAATTTATTGGGATAAGTTGTTCAAAATAATGACTGAATTAAAATGATGATTTTTTCAATCAAGCTAAGCGTTGCCAAAGTCTTTCGGCAGTAGGATCTGTCTTAGTACTTGTTGTGTCTTTAGGGATAAACATGTAACAATGTATTTGTATCTTTACTATCTACTGGTTCATGTTTTGTATTATGTTTTAGTTTGGCAGCCCTGGCCAAATAGCCGTCGAAAGACATCGTTGTCGATATACCTTTTTTGTAACAAGGGTAGTTTTATCCTATTTTGCACCAAGTAGCCTGGAGAAGTACTTTTATAGCGACCTAAATAAGGAAATAAGCAATGGTTGAAAAATACCATGTGAGCAGGGATTGAACCGGCGACCGTGGTCTTGATACGACATGCTAATACCAACCTTATTTCAGTATTTTAGTTTGTTTACTTCAGTTGTGCATCTTGAATGTCTAAAAACTTAATAATAAAATATTTTATAGCGATGATGATATATATTTTTTTAAATTATCTTTTTTTTCTTCTCATTTCCACGTTTCGAAATCATGATCCATCAAATGCTATATATTAGCCTAAAATTAATCCTACACTACGTAGTTTATTATTAGTGAATTTTATTACATAAGTAAGATACCTTTTATTCGGAATTGTAGTAGTCAGCCTAGGGGCGTCGCCGGCGCCGTTCCTAAAAATATCTGCTGCAATCTGCAATATTGACTGGGCCTTTGAAGGCACTTTTACACATCAATAAGTAGGTAGACATTACGTTATATTGAAAGTATTACTTGTATATTATTCGTTCGTAACAGAAAAAAAGCCAAGAGGGCTATGTCAGCTTACAAAGATAATAATTATGTCCATAATGTTTTCACAATATACCATTTAAATCTTGCGAACGAGTGCCAAATCCAAATAACAGAATAGGAAATACGTACTGTTAAAAATATACCTAGTACTTCCTAATCACAGTAATCTTCAGCGCGACTAAATGAGCTCAAAGTATATTTTCAGTGAACTGATGCATAATTTTTACATTGAAGTGCTCTTCTGGGAGTGAAGTGGTTGGTCACAACCGAACGAAATTCTATTAGGGAGTTTTGGACGCCGGCCAGGGTAGTCGCGTAGTCAATGGCCGGTTTTATTTGAGCAGATGTGGTGAATTTCTTTGATTAAATATTATAATAAGGTAGTTTGGCTCGTTGAAATTCATATTAGGAAGTTAGTAGGAGTGCCAGTATCTGGTTAATTAACTTATTATTATCTGTATTAAGTGTAGGTACTACATACACTTAACGACATTGATAAAGAATTTTAAAACATACTTGTTGATAATAAATAATACTAATTAAAAGATATGAATGGGGAAGGGATTAACATTTTTAAAACGCTTGTATATTTTATTCTGCTGTTCGGAATAACATTCCTATTTATCACATAAACAAAAAAGTTAGATACTTTTCTGTTCAGTCATTAAAAAATATACATAACAGCGTGTCGTTGCCTTTCTTTTACCTGAACCGCCTCAAATTCTTTGGAACCGCCTAGCGCCTGACGTACCTATTAAAAAATGTCATATGACAGTTGACAGGTAGTTATACCTACTGTAGTTGGTAAAATAGATTTTTTAATACGTCAGACAGATGGTCCGGCAAGAAAAATGGCAACGAAATGACATATTTCTGAGTTTATAGAGAGTATGTTCGATTCCATGTTACTTACGTCATTCAAAATGAATATATTGTCGTAGAATTGACTGAACAGAAAAATCTGATATTTTTGTATGGTAAAGAGGAATGTTATTTTCAACAGCAGAAAAAAATTAAAGCATTTTTACAATTTTCGTCCCTTCTATATTATATCTTGTTAAGAAATGCTTGAATAGGTGTCTGACTGCACGTATTTCTTCTTGCGTAAACGTGCGTCACGGATAATCTGTCGTCTGCGTTGGGCCTTAAGGCCATACCCAAATTTACGGGGTCCAGTGGCGCCCCCATTTAAAATAAATCATTTGAAAGAAAACGGAGATATCATTTAAAATTGTGCCTTTATCAAGACCTAGATAATCCTTTGAACTATTTTATGAACTACAGTTTATAGTCTAAAGTGAGAACGTGAAGCTTTTCTACGCACATTAGCCAAAAGTGGCCGTTTTTCGCAAATGTGCGTAGTAAAGCTTCACGTTCTCGCTTTTAACTATAAAAAGTAGTTTAAAAAATGCTGTGAATAAGTATCTAGAACGTGGTCAAGACACAATTTAAAATAATATCTCCGTTTTCTTTGAAATGATTTATTGCCACTGGACCCCGGAAAATTCAGGTATGGCCTTAAAGTGACAAGAAAAGACATTCGTTTTCTATGTACCTACCTATAGGCAACAAGAACAAAATCTTTTATCAAAAAATCCTGTCACAAAGTTTTGCAATATATTCGTAGCATCAGTGCCAAATATAATTGTGGTTCCAAAGTCGATAAAAATAAAGCACAAACGAACGGATAACATAAATCTATCCCAAGTGGATGAAATCGCAACTATCCAATAACTAGGAAAACACTCGCTCACGCCAAGGGGACCTATCAGCTTATCTTCTGACGACCAAACTGCACTCGAAGCGATTTGTCAAACTTTCGCCGCCAACGAAAACACTAGCCTACTACCACCACCCAACCGAGACCTTTCCCGACACATTTATCCTACCCCTCACACCTAAACGTCACTAAACGAGAAGGAAACGGGGCAGCTCAAGTAATATTGGGCGTTACATGCGACAGATTGAGAGTATCATCTCATGTTTAATTCACAAAGGCGAGTTTGAATCGAGAACGTACTAACTTGTACCATAATGCATTTCGTTGTCCCATATGAAAGATTGCATTGAATAAATGAATATTTGTTTGCAATCGCGATTTCTGTTTGCGAGCGAGTTATTTATGCTCTTTGTTTAAAACTTGGTTAGTGTTTCCAGCGTTTATCTGCGGGCCGTAAAACACTTCGATGGTTACTTAGATTATTAAGGGGATACATTCATTTTTCAGGGTCCAGTGCTGCCTCATTGCAAATAAATTATTTTAAAGGTAACGGAGATATTATTTAAAATGTTGTCTTGATCAAGCCCTAGATAACCCTTCAAACTATTTAATTAAGCACTAGCTGTGCCCGTGGGCTTCGCTCCCCCTGGGAATTTCGGGATAAAAACTATCCTATGTCCTTTCCTGGGTATCAAACTATATCCATATCAAATTTCATCTAAATAGGTTCAGTAGTTGAAGCGTGAAGTTGTAACGAACAAACAAATATACAAACTCAATTTCGCATTTATAATATTAGTAGGATAGTATAGGGGTTTAATAGTCCTAACTACAGATTTTAATAAAATTTCTAAGGGACCTCGAAAGTAAACCCTTCAAACAAAAAAGGAATTTGCCAAATCGGTTTCGCATATTCTGTGGAAATACATAAATAAATTAAACATCGCGATGAATTGATAACCTCTTCTTTCTTTTTTTGGAAGTTTATGAAAGAAAGTTTTTCTCCACGTCTGATGAAAACTCTCAATATAGAAAACAGTAGATACCATAGGAAACCCATACACATGTCAGTGACTGGCACAAACAACATTTGTTCAAACTCAGTCTCGTGAACATAAAAACACTAGACCGACGCTATCTGTCTGGGATTCAATGAAAAACTGCCCAGCTTTTTCTATTCAATAATTTTCCTGCAACATGAAAATAAACGTTGCGGTTTCACATGTACGAATGTGTTTTTCTGTTTTTTTATGGTCAGTGTGCAATTTGATTGCAGACTTTTAGTGCGGAGTATCAAAGAAAGGTTGCTCTTTGCAACTACTACAACCTATGCATGACATAGCAAATGCGTTTGGCAATCCTATGGTAACTTGACATTTTTATATAATGGAAAAAAATGTTCTAGGTTGAATTTTTAGGATACATGAACAAGCGTAGGATAACCTAAAACGATATGTCTATTATGTTATACTTATTATTATAACCTGAAATCTATATGTCTACTATAATTACACAAATACGTCTCCATCCGCAACCGAGTAGATAGAGTCGTAGGCTTTTATCATGATGAAGTCTTTAAGGTAAAAAGAGGAAATCAAAATAGTGATGGGTTGTTAGTTGCGTTGCCTGTTGTAAATACTATTTATATTTTTATTTTTAGCCTCTACGTCCCGCTGCAGGGCAAAGGCCTTCTTTCCAGCACTCTAACTCTCTCTGACGAGGGCATTTGAAACCCATCCCTGCAGTAAGAGTCAAGATCGTCCCTCCATCTCATCTCCCGGGCCTACCGGGCTTCCTTTTTCGTTTTAAGGAATATATTGTGTCACTGATTTGGCCCAAAGTTCGTCGGGCATACGGTAAACATGTCCTGCCCAGTTCCACTTCAGAGATGCAGCTTTATAGGGTTCCGTAGTAAACAAGGAATTCTTATAGTTTCGCGATGTCTGTCTGTCTGATTCAGATTATCGCTCATAATCCCGATTATGGCTTTTACAATTTGCGCGGGAAAAGAAGCAGCTGGTACACTAAGTTTTTTTCCTAGATCAGTATAATATACAACGTGATTTTTTGACTCAGCTTTTACCACCAGCCAAATTTTGGAGGTATTTCATATAATACTGAACTACTTTCCACATAAATAAAAACCAAAGTGAAATAAAATGTGAAATAGTTGGTGGTTAAAAAGTCACCCTGTATGTCGTATATATAGTCAAAAAAATATTATTTATAACTTTAGTATCTACTACTTACACTAATATACTTAGTTATTCTTACACGCGCCAAAAATTTAATCTAGTTACTTTGTCGCTTTGTCAAGGTCATAGTTCAAAATACAGATATCGTATTAGCAAAACATTCATTTATCTTAATATTTTTAATATTTAAGTAGTTAGTTTAGGTTAAGCAAGCACTGATAATCGATAATTATAATTCTTTTTGAAACGAAGTTCCTGTTATGCGGAAAAAGTGTAAGATTTTTCCGTCACAAACTTTTTTAGGGGCTGAAATATTTTTTTGGGGTTTTTTCGTAACTTCGTTTCAACCGAGTGTTCCACGACACTCAGTTTAAAAAAAAAAATATGTACTTATTCATAGCTCGAGTTTTTATTATTACTAGGTACAGTCCTCGAGGCGTAAGCTCAGCTTTGCATTAGTAAAAAAAATGCACAATAATAAAAAAAGAAATGAACCATTTAAATTAATAAAATAAAATAAAAAAATGCGTAATTATCGTGGAGTACTCGATTGGAACGAAGTTATTTTCGTAATATGTTACTATACACTGTTCTTGTATTCACTGGAATCTTTGAGTAGGCTGGGGAAGAAAACCTCAGCCGAATATAGCCTGTCCGAATGTCGATCTATATTTCTACTTTTTACATCAATGAAGTGTCAGCTTACAGTTCGCGCCATCTACCGGTTCAACTAGGAATTAAATACAATACAAAGCAAACTAAGAGCATAGGTGCTTGAATAGGTTTTGGCAGAAGAAAAATGTATTGCATGAAAAAGGAAAAGGTTTAATTAGGCTATGGAATGAAGTTGGAATAAACTGATGCTGGGATATTGCAATAGAAACAACGTCACTTGCCGTAATCATGATTACTGACTCATTGTAGGCAGAAGGTGCGGCGTGTCGTCCATTAGGTAGGCTCTTCAATCGCGGCGACAATAGTTTCCGGCAAAGGAGCAACACCGAGGCAAGCGACTCAGAGGTGTCGAGCGGTGTGCTGCGCATTATCGGAAATCACTTGCGGCGTGATGCCCTTTAACACTTCCATCCCTGGAATAACTATTCGACTCGACTATTATTCGACTATTATACTACGATTCGAACCCACAACCTCCGGATCACAAGGCGAACGTCTCATCCACTGAGGGAATCACTAGTATGGAAGATACATTAGAGAAAAATGCAAAAATCTCCTAACTTCTTCTAATGCTAGCACAAATGATTTGGCATATTTGCATGCATCCTGGTGAGGCAAATTAGCATATAGAATACTTTCCTCCGAAGCCTGATTGTACCTGTGATGTACCTGTAACCTACTGTGGGTATGCAAATTAAATTGCAATCTTGTGTACACTACCGGGTTAAAAATTGGTCATCTGTGCACCAAGCAAAGAGTATGTATTATTCAAATTCTCCGGGCCAGCCGTTTTTCCACGTAAATGAAATTCAAATTTCAAATTTATTTATTCATAGTAAAAAATCTGCCGTGTGGTTTTCGGCAGAGTAGAATAGGGTCACTCCATGTCCTCTCGTGGATATCGTAGAAGGCGATTTAGGAAATACATGCTAAACAGAGCTTTTATTGATGTTTGTAACATCAATAAAACCTCTTCAACTCGTCTGGCCAGCGAGGAGGTTAGGCCAAACACCTTTTCCTCCTCCGCCTCTTAAGTTGAATGCTGGGTGATGCTACACATTGGTCCTATAAAATAGCGATTTGGATTAGGACTTTCTAAGAAGAAGAAGAGTTTCTGGTAAGAGTCGGTGTCGCCAAAACCTACTTGACTAGACTATCTCTACCACGAGACCATTCCTCCATTTTTTTAAAGAAGTTTTCTACTAACGTGACCGGTCCATTCTATGTGCTTTGCGTCCTTGTTTAGAAGCGAGTGCGAGAAAAGGCCTTCCCTTTATTTAATTTTTTTTTTGCTCAGTTATGTCAGCCATCGGCAGAATAGCAAAAAAACTAGTAGGTAATAGGAATATAAAAAAATAATAATGTGGGATGTTTTGTTGGAAAATACATTTGTATTTAAAATGACCGGCAAAGTGCGAGTTAAACTTAAACTTAAACTTAAACGTTATAGCAAAAAATGTATACGATTCTATATAAGCTCAATGTAATTTCAAAACAAAGTAATTCGTACTTGGCACTTTGTTGAGTCGGTACAGATTGCAAAAATGGCCAAGTTGATAAGTTTGTGTTTGTTCGTGGCCCTGCTTTGTGTTTGTTCATGTGAGTACCTTTAGAGTTCATTATTTCTAAACGACATCCTAGTCCTGAGTTTCAGATGTTTATTTATACATTATCCGTCTTATTATAAAACGCAGACTATCTTTGTTACTAGGTTTAAACCCTTATCCGAATAAATCAAGTTGACAACTAGTAACATATCATTGTCTCATCTGAAAATGATATCTTGATTTGGTCGGATAATGGTTTAAACCTAGTAACAAAGTTAGTCTGGGTTTTATAATAAGACGGAACGTTAACTCGAAATACGCCAGTTGTAGTATCATTGAATTAATATCCCATAATAAAAGTTTAAACTTACTTTGAGGCGATCTCAATTTGTGTGATTTATTTTCTTATCTATTGACTTATGTACTTACTGACGTTTCTTTATAAAAATTCTGAATGAATGGTTTTGTTGCCCCAAAAAATATTTATAATTCTTGAGTTTAGACGCTGTTCCCCTAAAGAAATATTTATAATTCTTAAGTTAAGAAGTTATAGGTAAGACCAAGTTTATGAGAAAATTAGGTAATAATTATTATTACCTAATTTTCTCGTTGTATCGTTTTGGGATGATTCCTCCCTTCTCTTTTGTGTGTTGTAACTAAGTATTATATTTTTAATTTAGTTATTAATTTAGATTTTTAATTTAGTTTTTATATTTAGTTCAGTAAATATTTATTTAAATATAAAGAATTTATCGATAAAAAAAAGTATTATACACTCTTTGTTTATTCATTCAATCTTATAATGTATACTTACACAGCTGTTAACATTTATAGTACTTACGCATGAGATTTCATTATCAAAAGGTACTTACTTAGATATATGTTTTTACTATTCAATAGAGATAAAACTAGTAAAATGTATTTATAACAGTCATATAAAAAGATGAAGGTTATCAATTGATCGGCATCTTGTTTATATATATGCATACATACATAATATCACGCCTGTTTCCCGCAGGGGTAGGCAGAGACTATGGACCTCCACTTGCTACGATCCTGACAAACCTCTTTTGCTTCATCTAAACTCATCAATATCTTCATATATGCCCTTCGGTTACGGGTACTTTTTACCTCTCCTTTTTTTAGAACGTCTGCAATTTGGTCGCAGAAAGTTCGCCGAGGCCGACCTTTTCCTACTGTTCCCTTCACATAGTTTATATGTATGTTTACCAATTATTCAAAGACTCCTAGACCGAAAATCTTTTTTTGTTTGAAAGGGCATACTGGTAATATTAGGTAAAGATAAAATTTTACCAGTATGCCCTTTTTCAAAATCTGTTGTGTAGTTTGGGGGTGAAGTCGGTTTTTAGTTTTGGAAATCCTACCTGACGAAGGCCACACTATATGTTTTTAGAATCAAACTACATGGAATATGTTTAGTCAGTTTTATACTTTTTTATTTTATTCTAGCCAACAGCCAACCGGCCAGTAATTTAGAGGAAAATATGTTGAGTTGTTGGAATCTTTTAAATGCCAACAACAAGAAAAACTTCGACTATGCCTACTTCTACGAAAAAAAGACGGACAGCTTTTACAAAAAACATACTTCAGGCAAAACTTGGCAAGAAGCTAAACAAACGTGTGAAGCCGAGGGAGCTGTCTTGTTTTACCCGATGAATGAAGCCGAGGCCGATGTAGTCATCTCAAGCATCAAAAAAGACGGTAGAAACGATAGTATTTGGATGGGTATATTTAAATCGAATGGAGGCTTTACCACTATTACTGGTAAGTACTAGTACTAGAGTAGAATATAACTACTCCAAGGTTCTAATCGCGGTAAGTCCCGTAATACTGATAACAGTAATTGTGACCGCGAAACTCTAAAATCATATGTCGTTGCATCCTGTTGCAAACCTATGTCTTACTTCATTATATCCTTAAAGAGTCGACAGGTCATCGAGGACAGGAAGACATCTTTGCACAATATTGGGTGACCCTGAGTCTAAAAGGGCTGAGAAGACCGTCGTCGTGGCGAGAGAGGGCGTCGTCCTTCCATGCACTCCTTACTTTGTACTTTGTTGGTTCTTTGTTATTACCAATAATAATGAACATGTTTTAATGTCCCATGCTACTGGTCTGACAGGATTGACTTACTTCAGCAGAACTACATAAGGATACAGGCATGCGATCTGCTTACACACCTACAGCTGTTGTACTTCAATTTTACGATATTGTTTGTTAAAGGAATGCCTTTGTCGGAATCGTACCACAACTGGGCAGATGGTGAACCGAACAACCTGGGGGGTATTGAGGACTGCGCGTCTCTTGATAATAGCGGTTTAATGTACGACACTAGGTGTAATCAAGTCCTAAACTTCATTTGCAAGAATAAACCCTTCGTAAAGAAAGACTACATCTTTGAACACTTACAAGGCAATTACTACAAACGGCAACATATCCCTAGGCCTTGGAAAAAGGCTAAAGAA
The DNA here is from genome assembly GCA_963555685.1 of Acrobasis consociella. NCBI lineage: Eukaryota > Metazoa > Arthropoda > Insecta > Lepidoptera > Pyralidae > Acrobasis > Acrobasis consociella. The sequence goes on from OY743118.1 coordinate 7,968,153, forward strand.
AATTGTGAGTTGGACGGAGCCAAACTGTTCTATCCTTAGAACAAAGAGGAGGCGTCTGTTGTCCTGCTTTATTTGAAAATACAAGGCGGGAATAACGACATTTGGCTTGGCATCAGTAGACATAACGGAGTTTTTACAAACATTGATGGTAAGTTAACATTTTATTCAAAGTAAGATCAAATTTATAGTACGAAAACGGTTTTCATCGATGATTATATCCTTGCGTGCTGCCTTCGCAATAAATAATATATATGGCATTCATAATAGCAAGTAACACATGTTAAAGCAACACATTTAAGGGTAAATCGATATTTGCTTAAAATAAACATTTCGTAAATCAACAATGTCTCAAAAAATACTATATTATAGAAATCAGGGGCTGGTCCGAGGTAGCATACACTGACGCATTCCTTTGCCTCAAGCGCTTTATTAATAAGAAATAAACTAATTTTCTATATGGCCTGGAAAAAATAAAAAAACTAGCAACTTATCGCTAATAAGTTGCCCCGTTTTTTATCTTCTCGCTCACTATGACGCTTAAAGTGGCCTTTGGGTCTGATTTACGGCTCTCGGCCCAATCTCTTTGAATTCCCCCCTGACATTGTAATATGTATAATTGAGATGATTAAAGTGTACCAACAATTGCCATAAAGAATGCTATACTTATTCATTTATAGGATTACTTCTGAATAATACCTACTCCAACTGGGCCATTGGAGAACCAAGCGACGTCGATAGTAAAGAAGACTGTGTAACCCTTGACAAATCTGGCTTGATGTACGATAATCAATGCAACAAGGATATGAGCTACGTATGCAAGAAAACGCTGTACCTAAGAGGAGATTACTCCTATGAAATGTCGGTTAATGGTTTTTATAAGTCCCACGTTGCCAAAACTTTTGAAAACGCCAGAGAAACGTGTGAATCTGAGGGTGCCACTTTGTTCTACCCGGCAAATAAAGAGGAGTCTGAAGTTGTTCGCGCATACTTGAGAAGAATAAACCAAAACGATAACGTTTGGTTGGGCATCCACAAAACTAGAGGAGAATTTTTAAAAATGGATAGTAAGTATTTTAGTACGCCAAGCAAAAAACTTTATTATCAACACATTAGGCTGAAGTCATATAACACTACCACTCTTTATTACAATGTAGTTTTAGATCAATTTGAAGTACTAATAGGAAGTCATAAAATATTTTCATACCTAGGGTTTTACTTTGAGTAGTCGTACTAAAGTTCTGCATCTCTAATGGCTAAAACCCCAAAAAAATTAATAATATGGTTTATATATTACCTATCAGATCGAAATATTATTAGTACCTACCGAATGAATGGTCTATACATTTAAGGCTTCATACTTTAATGTACGTACCTGTAGCGTCAAAATAATTACGATAGATCGATTTATCGGCGTAATGATCTCTTTATCGAAACTGAACTGATGAACATTTCGGTTATCTCGTCCTCGCATTTTTATATCACATCGTTTATATTACTTACAGGAAACCTTTTGAAGGAGACTGACTTCCAGAACTGGGCCAATGGTGAACCAAACAACCTTGGAGGAGTAGAGGACTGCGCCTCATTCGAACAAAGTGGCTTGATGTATGACACAAGGTGCAACCAGGCTCTGAACTTTGTTTGCAAGCAGACATTATTCTTCTAAGGAGAATTTCAATTAGGAGGATTCTAAGAAAAAGGAGTCTTCTAAGAGCAGTTTTTGGAAAATTAGATTTTTTTTTAGAATTTATTCAATTGTTGCGGTAATATCAGAAAATCTTTCCACTTATTATCTCTCCAGTCCTTATCCTAGTTTATATGAGATCAGACCTCCTCCATCCAGTAAAAATAAATAAAATTGTAGACTACTGCTTTGAATTGAAATAAAATAAAATGTTAGCAACTGAGTTATCAGACAAAACTACTATTGGTCTAAAAACGTTTGATAAAATGTATTATTTTACAATTGTTTTGTTTATTAATAAATCTATTAATAAGTAGATATGGTTTAGGTCAAGACACGAGCGAGAGACTCAAGCTTAGAGCGAAAGTAACACAAATACCAAAACCACTTTGCCGTGGAGTAAAGATTTGGTTCGTTAGGTTTCCTGTGACCAAGACATGAGCGAGCTAGGGCTAGGCATCATTCGGAAATATGATTATTATGGGAATAAAATAATTATGAGAACTTAAATTATAGATATTAAATTTATGAGACAAAATAAAGAACCACTAAAATGATTTTGCGACGCTTTGGAGTTATAGTAAACACTACTAAATGTCAGGCCATTATAGTCGGTAGCTCTCGACTTTTGAACCGGATTGATGACGTTTACATTTTACTTGTTTGCTACGACAATACTGAAATACCTTTTACGTCTAGCGTTAAAGATCTGGGGCTGTGTATTGATTCTACACTTTCTTGAAGTGGGCAGATTTCAGAGGTGCACTCTATAAATTAAAACATATTTTACCAATAAAAATTAAAGAAACGCTAATGAATACGCTTATTCTTCCAATTCTGGATTACGCGGATGTGTGTTACACGGGACTGAATTGCGATCTTCTCAAGAAGCTTGATCGTATCCAAAACAACTGTATCCGTTACATATTTGGCTTGCGGAAGTACGACCATGTGGGCTTACCGATCTCAGTTAAAATGGTTACCTATTCGACAGCGGCGTAGTCTGCATATCCTCAATACTCTGTATTCCATACTTTTTGATTCTAAAACTCCGGCTTATCTTATAACCAAATTTCCCTTCCTGGGTTATTCCCACGTCTTATACTCTTCGCTCTTGAAGCAATCTCCTTCATGATATGCGACTTTGCCGGACTGCGTTCTATAATAATTCATTTGTCGTTGAAGCTGTACGTCTTTACCTTACGCCTTACCAGTCGGTATCCGGAAAGCTGAATCTCGCCTTGCGTTTAAGAGAGCAGTGCGTGCACATTATCTCCGAAAACTGTCACCGGCTATATAAGTAGTATTTAAGTAGTTTATGTATGGTTTATTTTTGAATTTTATTTATGTATATTTATGTGTAGGTTTATCCACGATATATATTATAAGACTATATATTATACTTACTTAATAATTATATGTTTACTCCTTTCTTTTTGTCTTTTTTAGCCAGGTGCTCTTGTAGGTACTTACCCCAAAAGATTACTTTCTCAGCATCACCTGTTGGTTGACTGGTAGAAAAGGCCCCTGGCCTTAAGTCCGCTATTTACATGTATATTGTAATGAAGTTAATTAAAAAAAATGAAGTACTTTTTATGAAATAGCATTTTGTTAAATGACATTAGGACAAATACTTAATTTGCAAAACATATTATTTGGTGAAATGATAAAAAGTCAATTGACATTTTAATATTTGATACATTGAACAAGTGTAGTGTTTGCTAATGGATCATTTGCTAAGTGAGTTTTTGTAAGATGATACTTTTGTCAAATGTATCGTTTGCCGTGTTGTTCTTCCTGGCACGACCATGGAGGAATTCCGTAATTTAATTGTGGTACATGTTCATGAAAAAAGGTGTACTTAAATGTACTTGTGAACAAAAAAGTTTTACTCTTCTATTTTCGACGTTCCGGCATACCTAAAGTGGTCGTGACCGGTATAAACTTTCTAGCACGACCACGTAAGACATTGTGATCAATTTAGGATATTAGGAGGTACAAATTATAGAAAACATATGTACTCAACTTTACAAGTCAAATTACAGGTTCATTGAACGGTTTTAGCAGGTATATTCATCAACCCCAATTCTTTTGATAGGTTTATTTAGCTTTTAATGGCATGCACATCTTAAAGATGCCTGATTATACGGCAGAAAAGAAATACGAGAAGAGTAATCAAAATCACTTTTAAATAGTTTTATATTATATAATATTTAAAAGTGTTTTTGATAGAAGAGTACAACTTTTTTGTTCAAAAGTACATTAAAGTACAACTTTTTTTTTATTAATTAGGCAATTCCTACATGGTCGTGCCAGGAAGAACAAAACACCGTTTACCAAATGAACATTTGGTGAAACGTTGTTGGTCAAATGACCATTTGTCAATCTTTTTTTTGGTCGAACATTTTCATCCATGGGGACTAGGTCCTTTGAGACGTTCATAGGGCCAAAGCCAACATGAAGTAGCCTTTTAGTACTTTTTTATCTAAAATGTGAGATGGCTGCATCTATAGAGGTCTATCCCTTAATGTACCATTGAGATACATTAACGGATAGTCCCCCACAGCTGCCGAAGTAATCAAACTATTGCCAGGGAGGGATTTGCTTGGTGTGGGCTATGTGCATAGGATGTTAGTGGACCGGATCATCATCTCATCATCTTTCCCTGGCCGTTTTCGGCTATGGTGACTGTATTTGTTTGATACGAATTTAAATATAAATTAAAGTTCATTCAAGGCGTCGCTCATGTGCCCTGATGTGGCTGACATACCCTATTTTTGATATGAGTGTACGTGCACAGTGCGGACATGTCAGGGTACGGCCGACATAGTTATATTGTGTTGAAGATGGTGGTTTGTTTTTAAACGCCTCTCGCTTCGATTCTTGTTCATGCCTCCTAACGTGGACCGGATAACTGGGTTATGGAGTGAGGTACGGATATCTACCTAAAATGTCTCACAACAATTTTAGCCTAGTAGATGGTGACTTGCTGCTTGTTGGCTACACTTATATTATACTTCTCGTTATTTGTTTTAAATTATTATACTTACTATTAGTACCTGAAATCTATGTAATCTATAAATATACGATTACGTTTCCATTTGTAACTGAGTAGATAGAGCCTAGAGCCCTAAGTCTAAGGCGTTTTATTACGATGGTGTCTTTAAGGTAGGGAAAGGAAATCAAAATAGTAATAGGTTACTAGTCGCATTGCCTGTTATATATGATTTAGGTTTTCGCTCATTACCTCGATTTTACGATTTGTGCGAGAAAAGAAGCTGCTGGTACATTAAGTTTTTTCCTAAGATCAGTATAAGTACCTGGGTGACCGAGCTTTGCTCGGTCGGTTACATCTCAAACATTAACTATTTTTTTTTAAACTTGCCTAAAAACAGTACAAAATAAAAAATTATATATAAACTTAAACATTAAAAAAAACAAAAGTAAGTCACCGAGTGGGATTCGAACCCGTAACACTCTTTCTAGCGGTCAGCATCCTTAACCACTGAGCTAAGTGGATGGCGGCCGGCGCGAGGAAATTAGCGACCATATTCTGCGTGGAAAGAAAAACGAATAAAAACTCGAAAACACGCGTTTTCCCAAACATAAGACTAATCTAGATCGATTGTTTACCCCCAAAAACCCCCATATACCAATTTTCAGCAAAATCGTTAGAGCCTTTTCGAGATCACAAAAATAAATATATATATAAATAAACATACAAGAATTGCTCGTAAGGTATAAGATATACAAGGGGATTCTTTTACCCAGCTTTTTTTTAACTTGAAAAAGTAAATTTAGTTACTGTGTCGCTTTGTCAAGGCCATAGTTCAGAATACAGATAACATATTAGCATAAAATTTGTTTGTTTTAATATTTTTAATACTTGTGCAGTTTGCATAAGATAAGCAAGCACTGATAATCTATAATTATAAATCTCTTTGGAACGAAGTTCCTTTTAGGGCCCACGCGGAATAAAGTGTAAGATTTTTCGATCACAAACTTTTTTAGGGGCTTTAATTTTCTTGGGGTTTTTCGTGACTTCGTTCTAATCGAGTGTTCCACGACACTCAACTTTAAAAAAAATTAAATATGTAAGTACTTATTCATAGCTCGAGTATTTTATTACTAGCTACACTGCTCGAAGCGTAAGCTCAGCTTTGTATTAGTGAGTGTCAAAATAGTCAGTCAAAAAATAGTATAAATTGATTTTTAAAAAATTGCGCGACAGGATTGACTTCCGTGCAACACAGGTCGGCGTCGGTCGCTGACAGTCTGTGGGAACTTCACTTGTTCCAGCTAGTAAGTAGTATTTTCCCAGCTAGTGTGTCCCCACATTAAATTTATAGAGGTCGGAAAGCTAAAGATTAATAGACGCAGAGAATAAATTAAATATATTTATTATACAATATAACTGATACAAGAAATTACAAGTGCTGAGATATGTTATTCGTAACAGGACTGAAAGTGGAACGAGTCAAAAACGATGAGCATGGAATATCTGGAATTCAAAAATTAAATTTAGGAATTAAATTTGAAAATAATGAAATGGTAGAGTGGGCAAAAACATGAAGGATGGTGCTTATTGCAATAACGTTACAATGTTCTTGCTAGGGTTAGGCCCACCGAACACAAAGCAGGCCTGCCGTGGCTGACAGGTTCGGGGCAGTTCGGGGGCATTCTGTCGCTCGTCTGATAAGCATTTTATCTCGTGCCTAGTAACTACATTTTTTGTAGCGTTTCTTGAACGCTATCGCAAAAAACGTACACGATATAGGCACACTATATAAGCTGAATGTAATTTCAAAACAAAGTAATTCGTACTTGGCACTTTGTTGAGTCGGTACAGATTGCAAAAATGGCGAAGTTGATAAGTTTGTGTTTGTTCGTGGCCCTGCTTTGTGTTTGTTCATGTGAGTACTTTAAGAGTTCATTATTTCTAAACGACTTTCTAGTCCTGAGTTTCAGATGTTTATTTCTACATATGTGTATTTATCGTAAAATATAGTATCATTGGATTAATATACATACATACATAATATCACGCCTGTTTCCCGCAGGGGTAGGCAGAGACTATGGACTTCCACTTGCTACGATCCTGACAAACCTAAAATAAACCTAAACTGGATTAATATTCCTTATCACAAGTTTAAACTTTTTTGGGGCAAGCTCAAAATTGTGTGATTTATCGCACGCAGATCGTAAAAGCCGATCGAGGGAATGGGCAAAAATGCAAATCATGTTAACAGGCAATGCAGCTAGCAACCCATCACTGTATTGATTGCTTTTCCATCTTCTCGCCCACCATGACGTTAAAAGTGGCTTTTGGGTCTTGCGGCCCTGGGCTCTGCATAGAACCGCAAGACCCAAAATGCTCTGTCTGCCCCATTAGGGATAAAGACGTGATAGTATGTATGTATGTTATTATCTTATTTACTTACTAGCTGTTGCCCGCGACTTCGTCAGCGTGGACTTTTCGAGAGTTCATCATCATCACCATCTAGCCCTTCTTCTGCTAATTGCTGAGCATAGACCTGTGCTGCTCACATCCAAGTGTAACTCGCGACTTGATTATTTCGTCAAATCACTGCATTGGCAGACGCCTGACGCTTTTGTCACTCCGTCAGGCCAGGTGCCATACCCCGTTTTACTTTAAGTTCATAACCGTTGCCTATGCCAAATTATAGCTTTTTGGTACTAATTATCAATGAGATCTCTCCATCCCGTCTGACCAGCGTGGAGGGTATAGGCTTAATCCTCTGGCTGCTCTGGCCAAGTATGACTATAGTAGTACAGAGAGGGTCGATCTGATAATAATGATGATGGTACTAATTATCTCTAAGTAAAACCAGGCAGAGAGACATAGTAAAACTATAAGGGTTCCTTGTTTAGTACGATTTCACATTATTTTTTTATGTGGTCTAAATCGATCGGAATTTTAACATTGTAAACAACATATAAATTTATACTGTTACTGAATGTTACTGCTACGCCGTGGGTCTCTCAAAAACGAAATACTTATGCAATAGGCAGTGACTCCTACTCTTCTCCGCCTTCCCGATCTGGCGGTGCATTGGTAAGCTTTGTCATACATGTCCTTCGCTAGGCGGGAGATTAATAAGCGTTTCTACTTTAAGTTCCGATGGATGATGGCGTTCCTCAAGTAACCAGCTCCATCGGCCCCTAAAACTTAAGTTTGACTTAATCTTGAGCCGCGTTCGAAGCGAGAGAAAAGTACTGAAAAATAGAGCTTCCCTCGGGCCATCTATGCTATCGTCACCATTCTATTGATCTGCCAAACTTTAGAATACCTTTAGGTATTTGACGTGCGAGTACCGCGGCACTTCAAGGGTGGCAAGAAGTTGTGTTCTCTGATATCAGTGTCTGCTTCGTGCTCACCAAGAACCTCCATTTGAAGAACTTGTCAGGCAGAGCGTTCTATACGGCTGTCTGGAGGTTATTTGCGTTCAAACGAACTCCAAAAATCGCTGTATTGTCGACGAAGAGCGCCAGCTAAGACTGACCAACTACGAGGATGTAGTCGGTGTGCTACGCCTAACACCGTGGAGAAAATCAGCTCGCACAGGGCTTTATGGCAGATTGGCATCTTCGTTCACCATGATCTTTCAGTCCTCAGGAAAGGAGGTCACCATCCTGAGTAGTCTTGGCATGGGTGTTCTACACTTTTTTATTACAGTCCGTAACCTAACTTTTTAACTTAAACCATACTTTTTTCCCTTACCTAATCTTTTTTTACGTGAGGAAAAAGTGCCTTCTGACCACAGAAAATCGGACAGTTATGGCTCTAACCCACTAAAAAACTCATGGTGACATTTCTGTTACCGCTTTTGTCAGGTCCGTGTGCTACTCTCGCTCCGTAGATCTAGCACGGCGGCCGCTTGTCACAACCTTGGCTGAGCTCCCCTCGAGGTACTCTCTCGTTATCGAGAAGGTTCAGTTTTCAATTCTAATCGCAAGGAAGGGTAAAGGCGCGTGTTGACACAACTGTGCCTTTCAACCCGGAGTACACTATTTGTCAAGCGACGGAATCCGCTGCGCCTCCTGCGCCTTACCATACCTATCACTTCCTATTGTGATTCCTTTTTTCACTTTCTCGCCCACAATCACGCTTAGAATGACCGTTGGCGTTAGGTCTTGCGCCCCTAGGCTCTATCTGCAGAGGTACTAAGCTCAGAGCTTCACTTAAATTAAAAAAATTGTACAGCGCCATCTATCGGTGTAATTTTTTTTAAGAATACTTGAAGACTAATTTATATCAAATTGAAACCGTATTGTATAAATCATAATAATATAAAATTAACAAAAGTTTTAGCTTATGCCACCGAACAGTTATTTTATAGCAATCTTTCGAACGAAAATGTTTGACGCGATTCTTTAAATTGATATAACTTTTTTATTTATGAATGGAATAAAATAAAATAAACACTTAATGTTAAGTGAAGCACGATACATTAGTGAAAGCCGCAACCGAATCGGTTGAGCGTATCGTTTCTAAGATTAGCGTGCACAAACGCACAGACAAACCGACAAAAAAATTGTATTCTATTGCGATGGTTAAAGCCTCCAACAATATTCTTTTCATTTATATTCCATGTACAGACAGCGATCGGTTACAATTTTGTATTGATTGCTATTATATATTGCTATATCATTGAGTCAACTCATGCCTCTTGAGTTCATTCAAATGACCGTAACTTTTTGATTTTGATAAAACAAGCTTTAGATGTTCTTCTGGATTAAAACAAAACAACTGGTAAAAGTTTTAAGTAAATCGGTTCAGTACTTTCGGAAATTAGCGTGATCATACATACAGACAGACAGATAAAAAATTCAAAAACATAATTTTTGCTTTCTATTTTTTTTTGTAATAATTTAGAGGAAAAATATTTACTTAATTTCTTAAGTTGGTCCCTTTTAGATGCCGATCATGCCGCTAACAAGAAAAACTTCAACAATGCCTACTTCTACGAAAAAAAGACGGGCAGCTTTTACAAAAAACATACTTCAGGCAAAACTTGGCAAGAAGCTAAACAAACATGTGAAGCCGAGGGAGCTGTCTTGTTTTACCCAGTGAATGAAGCCGAGGCCGATGTAGTCATCTCAAGCATTAAAAAAGACGGTGAAAACTATAATATTTGGATGGGCATATTTAAATTGAATGGAGTATTTACGACTATTAATGGTAAGTACTAAACTAGTGTGTGGTTAACCGCTGGATATCCGCCCTGTGGTTTCCGAGTAGAATATGACAATTCCAAGTCTTCCCATGGATGTCGTAGAAGGACGACTTAGGAAATACAAATCTAAGCAAAGCTTATATACATCATGAGACCTCTCCAACCCTAATGAGCTCTAGTAGTACAGAGAGGGTCGTGCTCCTGTAGTCAATACTAAAAAGACCTCATGATGATGATGATGATGACTAAACTAGTAGTTCAACCCGTGAATTCGTGAACCCCATACATCGGCAACCAGACCGATTATGCTATTGGCTACATCTAATTTTATGAAGCTCAGATCAAAGATAATCAACTGAAGTTATTATCGATATGCTATGGTGACAAAGGTGTTATTGCCAAGTAACCGCCGGACGCGTAGAATAAATAAGTACCCGGTATATGTTTATTTGTACCTACTTACAGAAATGTCGAAAAACGGGTGTCTATTAGAATACAGATTTTTTTGACATCGAATTTCATTTCCCAGAAAACTATTCCACGATTTTTAATACATTTTTTTCTTAATAAAACGAATAGTTTATAATCGCAGTTTCATATTATCATAACAACATTAAAAAAAATATCTGTTTTAAAATGGTTTTCTTCTATAGAAAAACGGTATATCGAACTAACATTTCATATAAAATATTAAGTTATCGATAAAACTGTTCATAAAAACATGTTTCAATATGTAACGGTACACATAATAACTCGCTTTGCGTGTGTTGGTCGCAGTTCTAACATAACCTAACCTATAGGATTGCCCTAACCTAGGAAAATGGATAGAAGTGTCTTAGCACTCGCCGGCCGCTACCGTGGCACGCTCGCTTCGCTCGCTCGGCTCGTGCGTGTGTTGGTCGCAGTTCTAACATAACCTAACCTATAGGATTGCCCAAACCTAGGAAAATGGATAGAAGTGTCTTAGCACTCGCCGGCCGCTACCGCGGCACGCTCGCTTCGCTCGCTCGGCTCGTGCGTGTGTTGGTCGCAGTTCTAACATAACCTAACCTACAGGATTGCCCTAACCTAGGATAATAGATAGAAGTGTCTTAGCACTCGCCGGCCGCTGCCGCGGCACGCTCGCTTCGCTCGCTCGGCTCGTGCGTGTGTTGGTCGCAGTTCTAACATAACCTAACCTATAGGACTGCGCTAACCTAGGAAAATGGATAGAACTGTCTTATCACTCGCTTTCTAACATAACCTAACCTATAAGTTTGCTCTAATCTAGGAAAATGGATATAAGTTTCCTAGCACTCGTTTCAAATGTTTCAACTATTTTGCAAACTGAAACTTACGTGAAAACAAAATTATGGGTAACAAAACTTTGATGTTACGTTATTTCGATAAAATACATAAAATATGAGAAGAAATAACGATAGACTGAGTTTGTAAATAACAAATAATCGAGTAAATGAAATTTCGATGACAACAGATTTTAGGATTTATTCAATATTGTATTGAAAGATTTGCGAATAGTTTTATGGGAAATGAAAATCGTTGAAGTTAATTGCGAGAATGTGATGGGTTCTCGTCGAAAAACAAAAAATATTTTTGATCGAGATCGAGTTGATTTTGAGTTCTCGTCTTACGTTGTTATTTTCTTATCGAGTTGATTGGTCATCTTTGCACAATATTGTGTGGCCCTGATCCTAAAGGGCTGAGATGATCGTCGTGGCGAGAGGAATGCCGACCGACGACACTGCGGTACCATGTCTAGCTGCTTCCAGAGTACGCCGCTAGGAGGCTCCTTCCATGCACCCCTTACTTGGTACTTCGTTACTACAGAAAATAATGAACCTGAATTTCCTACTGGTCTAATGACCTTGGTCTAGCTGAGTTCAGGAGAACTACGTAAGGATACAGGCATACGATATGCGATATTTACGATATCTTTTGTTACAGGAATACCTTTGTCGGAAACGTACCACAACTGGGCAGATGGTGAACCGAACAACCTGGGGGGTATTGAGGACTGCGCGTCTCTTGATGTCAAAGGTTTCATGTACGACACTAGGTGCAATCAGGGCCTAAACTTCGTTTGCAAGAAAAAACCCTTCGTAAAGAAAGACTACATCTATGACGATTCACAAGGCAATTTCTACAAACGTCAAGCTATCCCTAGATCTTGGGTAAAGGCTAAAGAAAATTGTGAGTTGGACAGAGCCAAACTGTTTTATCCTGACAGCAAAGAGGAAGCTAATGTTGTCCTTGCTTATTTGAAGAAAGAAAGCAGGAATGATGACATTTGGCTAGGCATCCACAGACATAACGGAGTTTTTACAAACATTGATGGTAAGTTAATATTTTATTATAAGTAAGATCAGATTTATAGTACAACATCGGTTTTCATCCGAGGAGAAAATGCTGCAGTACAGTTCGTAACCGCTTCTTCTCTACTTGCGCTTAGGAAGCAGCAGTAAACTTAGCTGTAAGTAAATGATCTGACGTCAACGTTTACCTTTTAAGAAATCGAAAGAAAAAGAAAAAAGTGTCAATTATTAAGTGATACAAATATCCAAAGATAAATAAATGATTTTGACTTGACTTGCCAAATCGATACTACATTATAGGGGCTGATCTGATGATAAACTGACACATTCCATTGCCTCAGGCGCTTTATCAACAGGAAATTAAAATTATTTCCCATCTGGTCTGGAAAAAAAAGAAAAAAAAACATACAAAGTAATAGTTCTTGATTTTCCGATAGAGGGACGACAATCCGAATCCGATGCAACTGGCAACCTATCGCTATTAAGATGCCGCGTTTTTCACTTTCTTGCTCACTATGACGCTAAAAGTGGCCTTTGGGTATTATTTACGGCTCTGGGCCCTATCTACTTTTTGAAATCATCCCCTATTTTTTTATATGTAACCCATATGTTGATTACAATGTACCAACAATTGCAATAAATTTATAGGATTACGTCTGGAAAATACCTTCTCCAACTGGGCCATTGGAGAACCAAGCGACGTCGATAGTAAAGAAGACTGTGTAACCCTTGACAAATCTGGCTTGATGTACGATAATCAATGCAGCAAGGATATGAGTTACGTATGTAAGAAAACGCTGTACCTGAGAGGAGATTACACCTATGAAAAGTCGGTTGATGGTTTTTACAAGTCCCACGGCGCCAAAACTTTCGAAGACGCCAAAGAAACTTGTGAATCGGAGGGTGCCACTTTGTTCTACCCTGCAAATAAAGAGGAGTCTGAAGTTGTTCGCGCATACTTGAGAAGAGTAAGCCAAAACGATAACGTTTGGTTGGGCATCCACAAAACTAGAGGAGAATTTTTGACAATGGATGGTAAGCAAAAAAAACTATTTCTCAATACTTAAGGCTTGCGTCATCTAACACTACTACTCACTATTACAATGTGATTGTTGATCAATTTGAAGTAGATACCATAATAGTAGATTGTTGCAATGAGCAGAAAGTAAGTTATTATTGCTAAAGTGCTTATTTTGAGCCCGAGAACTAGCGAGGGCTCTAAAAAGTGCAATATTACTTACTTAAAGTGACGTGCAATCTGCTTTCTTTTTTAACTACTGCAAGCAAATTTGGTAAAAAGAAAACTGAAGAGAAATAACAATAGTTTAATCATTAAAATTCAAAGATACCTACATAATTAAAATTTTTAAAAGTAAACTTAAAGCTTTTTAGCTCCGGTTTGAATTGCTCCCAGAGTTAGAGAAATTCCCGTTTCACTTGAAGATTCTACTTTTATGATAAAATTACGTATATTAGTTACAATTATTTGCAAGCAACTGCTCGCATATATTTTTAGGGACTGTTAGCTTTGTTTACTTTCCCTTCTTTTTTTCTTTATGGCCAATTTTTTTTTAAATCAAGCATACACACGTCACTTCACACATGAACAACTGTGTAACTCCATACTTACGGCCCTTAGGTTGGCCAACTAAAACAGTGCAATAAAGGATTTCCATACATTGTTTCTGCTCTTGAGCAGCAAAGTTCCGCTTTGTGCTGGATGTGTAGTGCAGTTATGATAGAATTGCAGCGTAGTTGAAAGAAAAGTATTTTTATACCTAGGGTTTTAGTTTGAGTTCTAAAGTTCTTATCTGTAATGGCTTAAAATACTATAATATATAAAAGCAATATAATTTACCTAAAAGATCGAAATATAATTAGTAGCTACTTAACATATTTAAGGCTTAATACTGTAAAGTTCGTAACTACCTGCACCGTACAAATAATGACGATAAACTGATTTATTTATTAGCGTAAAAATCTCTTTATCGAAGCTGAACTGATGAACATTTTGGTTATCTCGCCCTCGCATCTTTATATCCCATCGTTTGTATTACTTACAGGAAACCCTTTGAAGAAAACTGACTACCAGAACTGGGCCAATGGTGAACCCAACAATCTTGGAGGACTAGAGGACTGCGCCTCACTCGAACAAAGTGGTTTGATGTATGATACAAGGTGCAACCAGGCACTGAACTTTGTTTGCAAGCAGACACTATTCTTCTAAGAAGAAGGATTCTAAGAAAAATGATTCTTCTACGAAGGACCATCTAGTGAAGTTAAATAAAATTGTACCGAACTGCCTTGAATTCATATAAAATAAAATGTAATTTTTAATCTATGTGTTTTTCTTTATGATGCATATACAATGGTTGTGTATATGCACCTGTGGTTTCTGGCAGAGTAGAATAGGGCCACTCCAAGTCCTCCCGTGGATGTCATAGAAGGCGACTTAGGAAATACAAACAAAAGTCTTGATCAGGGCAAAAGTGACCAGAGAACGCGCTCACACGATGTCGAGTCGAGCCACACAAATGAAAATTCTTTCTAGAGCCCAGAACGAGTTACGTCCAGAATTTTGTAACAACATTAAAGATAAGAAAACCAGGCTATTATAAAGAAATTCTGGCACGTCCCCGATGGCTGAGACCTGAAAAATGTGATAAAATTCAACTTAAATACTGAACAGCCTCCCTTGGCAGAGCATTAGAACTTTTCAAGTTATTCTTGAGTCATATTGTCATTATCGTAAACTAATTCAGGCTGCGACTTTTCTTGGAGAATTTTAAACTTACTCGTATGATCTTAATTTTTTGCTTCCTTTTTAAATTTATTGGAAAAGATTAAATCCAATACGAAGCTATCGTATGCGTCCTATATTTTAATTTGGTACGTCTGTTCGTTCGTACAACACAATACATAGAAGTTAATGATAAAACTACTTATTATCCAGACATTCTCGAATTATATTTTAATTTTAATTGTAATTATTTTTATTATGTTCTTTTCTATCTTTTCTAAAAATAGGTAGTTATTTGTACGGGCCAGAGCTAAGTGCCTCGGCAAATCTCCTTGGTTAGGTAGCGGACCAGCATTATTGCTGAGGATGCAACCGCGAAAATACGCTCGGATGATGAAGATCCTTTATTGTACAATATAAAAATAAATACAGGACAAAACTATTTTAAAAGGAAAGGAAATGCGCAAAAGGCGGCCTTATCGCTAAGCAATTTCTTCTAGGCCACCTGGCTTTATAGAAAAAAAGTGACGGAAAATTACGTAGTGTGGGTGGTCAATATAATAAACGTATTCTATACTATATCTATACATATAATAAAACAGTAAAAAAAGTGTGTCCGTACATTAAATATATTTTCAAAAAAAAAATATTGGGGGCGATGGAGAGAGATGAAGCGATGGAAACAAACAGACATTTTTTTAAATTCTTACTCTAATGAGTAGGAATTTAAAAAAATGTCTGTTTGTTTGTCTGTGTGTCTGTTTGTTAGTTTGTACACGCTAATCTCCGGAAATACGGGACGGATTCGAATGAAACTTTTTTGTTATCTCGTAGCTGTTAAGCCTGAGCAACATACAGGGTATCAATGATTTTGGAAAATGGAACACCTGATGCAAAACTATAATGGTCCATCAACTATAAGAAATATAAAAATGACGACTTACGAGTAGCAAAAGTTGTTCAGCCTGATGAGCATTTCCCAGAGACATAAAGTACACGCGAACGAAGTCGCGGGCTTTGGCTAGTACACAATAAATATTTACTGTCACTCTCTTCCCGTCACTCGTCCTTCGTCCATGGGAGTAAACGAACGAAGCCCTTCTGACAAGTAGGTTCTGCGAAAAACTACCAAAAGGCAGAATGCGGTAAAAATGTCCTTGTCAAGTCTGCCTCAGAGAGTTAAAAAGTTTCGTCAGGCTTGTGTCACTCCCCGTTTAGGTATCGAAAATATACCTACATTATTAATATGCGCGCGGCGACCACTCCGCAGTGGCAAATTATAAAATAAATAAATAAATATAAATAAATATATTGGGACAAATTACACTGATTGAGCTAGCCCCAAAGTAAGTTCGAGACTGTTTCGAGATGTGTTATGGGATACTAACTCAACGATACTATATTTTATAACAAATACATTTATAGATAAACATCCAAGACCCAGGACAATTTGAAAAATGCCATTTTCCAACTTGCCCTGACCGGGAATCGAACCCGGGACCTCTGGGTGGCGGACTAGCATGGACCACTACGCCACGGAGGTCGTGTTCAGTGACGTGAATCGTATGTCTTGAGTTATAAGAATGAAATTGGCTTGCAATGCACTTCTAGGTATCTAAACGTAGAGGTGTCGAGTTCTGACGCGAGCTAAATTAAACCATGTCGCTAACGACATTGAGTAGATATTTCTTTAAATTCCTTTGCTGAGTAAGACTTCTGTACGTGAGTACTAGTAAGTACTTATTCTGTGCCAGAAGGCGGTAAGAAGTCAACTATTTAATGTCTGTCAAGTCTGCCTCAGCGAGTTAAGAGGTTTCGTGCCAGCTCATCGGGTCGGGGTATTAGTGGGCCTCATTTGAATTAGAGCAGCTCTAGTGTCAATGATCGTATCGTATTAAGAAGTAATTAACTCTTCAAAATCCCCTATAGCAAAACAATGGAAGTACGAGTAGCGTCTTAAGATGCCATTTTGCGAAGTTCAGATACATACATATAATCAACAATATTTTTTTATAAAATTTGATCATACTATCATTATACAAAACAAGTACAAAAGAACATTTGGATTCTTGTAATGAAAGGCCTTACACGTTATTCTACGGACTATGTATTGACATACAATACATTCTAAAACACATACAAAGGCATTGTTCGCATAAATAAATAAATGAATAAATAAAGGGACAAATTACACTGATTGACCTAACCCCAAAGTAAGTTCGAGACTTGTGCTTTGGGATACTATATTTTACGTCAAGTACAAGTATACACATTAAATTTTCTTAAATACTAAAATAAAGATTATAAAACTACTCACTACAATACACTACAAACTAATATTTACAAATAAAAAGGCCCGGTAATTGTTTACCCTGCGGTAACGTGCCCAGAAGGCTGGCTGCATTGCCACGTTGTATGGCAATGCTTATTTTCTGACCTAGATATAGGCCAGCCTTCTGGTCACGGGAAACTTCAATAAGTTTCCTTGAGATAGCGCCGTATAATTTGTGAGCTGATGGCCCCCACGGTCCTAAAGTTTCAACCCCAAACGGCTCAAATATGTAGTAATTTCCGATACTCTCATATTTGCGTAATTATTTTTCGAATAAAAGTAAACATTTAAACCATAAAAAAAAGTTGATTCTGCAAAAATATAAACTCTGCTCAAAGCCAAACATAATATCAGAGACTATCAAAATATATAATAAAGTACAAGTACATATATAGATCTCATAAATTTAATAAATACCTACCTACATAACATATTTATTTATAACAAAATTTGACAATAAATTATTTACATCTTTCTAATATTACTAGTAGTTCGCCACGAACTTAAACCTCGCGAATATTATTCCAAAGGATGTGCCTCCGCTGCCGGCGCTGATCACCGAATTGGCTGCCGGCGCCGGTATAGCACGATCTGTGTCTGTAGTAAGATATGCATTTTTAAGAAAGTTGTTTAGTAACCCGGACTGAATTCACCCTTAAATAGTTTCAGTATATTTTGTACGATTTGTATTATATATCCGTCACGGCTCAGTCAGCTAGACTTCGCGAGTCATACTAAACCCGTTCAAGTATAACGTATAAAAAAGTTGTTCAGACAAAAAAGTTGTTCAAATAAAAAAAATGCGTTTTTATAATGGCAACAAAAAAGTCTAGTGATATTTTTGAAAATATTTGGAAATGGCGGGTATATGACACTTTTAAAATTTTAAACCCCCATATTTCCGCCATTTTGAAAAAAATCGAAAAACTGGCTCGACAAAAAAATTCTATTTAGTTGCTGAATCTGCTTACAAAATTTCATTAGAATCGGTTAAGAAATGCGACCTGTAGGCGAGAACAGACAGACAGACAGACAGACAGACAGACGGACAAAAGAATTTTTGGCTAATCTCGAAACTGAGACGCTTCGCTCGCTTCGCTCGCTTCGCTCGCTCGGTCAATGAATGCGTTTGTATGTATGTTTGACCCCAAAACCACATAAAGTTGAAATTAGGTATATATATAGCTCACTGGCCACCTGTATTAACACATAGGATACTTTTAATCTCGAAAAAATATGAGGTTCCCATGGGATATTTAAATACCCATTTAAAAATGCGGGCAACGCTGCGAGCAACTTTTAGTTAACCGTTAGTAAGTTTTATATTCAAATATTCAAAATAGAATACATTTTTCCCGCGACTTAGTGGCTGCAGAAACCATTTTAACATCAGCTCAAAATTAGAAGGTAGGTATAACAGAAATTGTTGTAACATAGTTTCTTTATTGTAACTCATAATTGGCCATAACTGCCCGGCTATAACTGTAAATCATAAAATAACACCTATAAAGCGGTTAACAGTTAAAAGTTTCCCCTAATTGCGAATCAAAACCGAAATCCTTTAAAGGGTCCCCACTAAGGGTCTAAGTCCCATTTATGTCATTCTCCATTATCCCTTAGGAACATATTGCCATTATTGGTGACCTTTAATGGGAGCCATCAAGTGCTGGGTTAGCAATGGTGCTACCCCTGGGCAATATTGCGATCTGGCTGCAATGCAACGCACTGCGGTTTAAGATTATGTTAATAAAAAAGGAAACTTTGTGCCTATATAATGTTGTCGTATGTCGACGTTGGACAAAAAGCTACAACCCTAGTGGAACTGCACAGGACATGTTTGCCGTATGCCCGACGAACTCTGGGCCAAATCAAAAGTGACACAATATTTTTCTCAAAACGGAAAGCAGAAGCCCGGTAAGCCCAAAAAGAGATGGAATGATAAGCTTGACTCTAGCTGCAAGGATTGGGCCTCAAAGGCCCTCGATTGAGAGAGTTTGGGTGTTGGAAGGGAGGCCTTAGCCTTGCAGTGGAACAGAATATGCTAAAAAAAAATTCATATAAGTCCATACCAGATAAATAATCACGTCCTTATCCCTCAAAGGCGTAAATACTGTAAGAAAAATCGGATCCTTCTAAAAAAAATTCAAGTTGAGTATTCCCGACATCAGTCACCCGTCATAGATAGAATTTTTTTGGGTTAAACATGGACAAATAAGATGCAAATAGAAAATGTTAACGTCAATTAAGAAGCTTCCTGAGTCAAAAACAAATTGTTTGGTACTGTAAATAGAATAAAACGTCAAAAATAATGGCACTGCATGGCAAAAAAAAAGGGATTATAGGTTTATTATTGCGGAAAAGCGCTATTTAACTGTAAAAAACTGTGATGGCATTATATAGTCTTTATTTCATACAAATCCTATAGAAAATGTTAGTTTTGACATTTAGAAAAAGTGTATGATTTGAGTTGTTGAAAATTTCTATAATCTAATCTTATACCTTTAAACGAGCAATTCTTGTATATTTATTTATATGTATATTCCCGTGATCTCGAAAACGGCTGTAACGATTTCGCTGAAATTAGGTATATTGGGGTTTTCGGGGGTAAACAATCAATCTAGATTAGTCTTATGTTTGGAAAAACGCGTTTTTTCGAGTTTTCATGCGTTTTTCTTTCCACGCAGAATATGATATAACCGAGCAAAGCTCGGTCGCCCAGGTACTGTGTAATTAAATGTCAACATTAATATTAGGCCCCAGCTAAGTAGTGCCCCTTTAGTCTATAAACCTCTGGGCAGTCGCGCAAATGCGCCACCCTAATGCCACCGATGCTCTGCCACCTATAGGGTCGGCTCGGATAAGTTATTAGTATATTAATAAGGAACTGTCTTCTTTTTATTACTTGCGTTATGGATGAGACGTTATTACGAGAATATTGGGTTATGAAAGTATTAATTGAATGTATTATGTCTTCGAGGAAAATAATAATCGTAATTTCCATGATTTATTATTAACCCTTAATTTGCTATTTTTGCCTATTCTATACCGTCAGAGTTGGGCATCAATGAATTGAAATTTCAATTGACTAATAAATTAAATAAGTGATTGCGATTGATTTAATTGCAATTAAAATTAATTGCAACTGAATTTGAATTAAACTTTATGAATAAAATAATTGCAATTAAATAAATCGCAATATTCTTTTATTAATTGCGATTGATATTACAATTAAAATTAACAATTATCTCATAATACAGAGAAATAATTTGGTTTACGTGCACTCATACATATATAATAAGCATATATTCGTATTAATATTGATAGACTATACTTTCATTCAACGTTTTTAGATCAGTGCCGGAATTATTTATTTATCATTTAAACGGTCAGGTTAATGGAGAGGTTTTGGACAGCTTCGCAATGTATTTTCAGCAAATTAAGCTTTAAGGGAAGTCTTAACTGTTATTTTTTTTAATTGTTAAACTCGCGTTAAAATAAACAGTTAAATTAAATTTTTGTGTAAGTTGCGAGTTTTCACAATAACCACTAATTAATTGTTAGCTGCGACTTTTCATAATTTCTTACAAATAATCAATTGTTAATTTTTATTGTTTAAACAATTTAATTTTGTCCAACACTGCTTACTATCTATATTTTTCGCGTATTTTGGCATCATTCAGAAAGCAAGAACATAAAATTAGGTTAACGAACAACGAACATGGCTCTAATTGACAGTTTGGGCAAACTACTAGTACTTATCTAAATATTTATACTTAGTTTTTGTGAGATATAAATAATCATGTTCGTAAATCAGCGCGACAGAACAATATGGTCGCGTTCTGATGACGTACGCACAGCCGGTGAAGCGACGTAATTGCGGACTTCAAAGTATTGCTACCATTATAACTCGATAAAAGACTTTTGTCGTGTAGTTTTCGGCAGAGTAGTGTAGGACCACTCCGAGTCTTTCCGTGGATGTCGTAGACACATAGCGTTCCATCGCTCTCTCTCGCTTCGGCAAATTACCGTTCTGAGCGATAGAAAAGGAAAGCACCATGGGAAAGTGCTGTTCCGTACTGAAAGGTGTTGTTTTGGAAATATATTCACTGTACAGACACATTTTTTCTTCTGTTGTATTTATGTATAGATTGCTACACTAGCTTATTTCTATATTCATGTAATTCTCATAATCGATTACGCAACAGTTTTTACGTACGTATTAGATTATTTGGATATTTTACCTCGGTAGAGAGGAACGTGCAGGTTAGGCTTATCTTGTGTTAAATGAACTAGGTTCACCCCGAACTGTGAAGGCATGCCCCTCTTATAATCTCATATCTATCTCGAAAACGGCTTACATAAGTAAAGTATTCAGTTGCCATTTATTAAGATTTAGCAGAAAATACTTCAATCTCTATTCTTCACATTTTTTTCATTATTTCTGCCTTTAAAAGACCACCCATTAATTCAATACCCAAAAAGGTACCCCAAGTCACACCCCGTGTTCTTTTTTTGTGAAAAACGTAATCGAGAACTCCTGGTTTTGCCGAGCAAATGTCAGTCGCAATACGCCTCGCTAATTGGGTCACATCACATCACCTCGACAGATTGAAATCAAACAGCGCCTGAAATAGACCGAACTTCGGTACCTATCTTGAGTCCGCACCTTGCTCACGGGTTAACCCTTTGTCAATGAAACTGTGACGTGTTGGAATAATTTATGAATGGTTTGTGAGTGTTCTATGTGGATTGACTTTAGTCTTAAAGGGTAAATGAACCTCATCAGTAATTATAATACACTCCATCCACAATAGTATTTTTTTTCTATATCTCTCATAGCTGCTCACTAGCCTGTATGCTTCGCTCCCCGTGGGAATTTCGGGATAAAAACTATTCTATGTCCTTCCCTGGGTATTAAACTTTATTCATATCAAAATTCATCTTAATAGGTCCAGTGGTTGAAGCGTGAAGTAGTAACAAACAAATATACAAACTCACTTTCGCATTTATAATATTAGTAGGATTGAGACCATCACGCTAAGCGTGGCCTTTGGGTCTTACGGCCCCGGGCTCTGTCTGCCTCGTCAGGGATATAGACGTGAACATGTATCTGTATCTGTAGGATTGAGACATTGAAAGAGAAAGTTAAAATATCTGCACACTTTCATCGGAATACTATTGGTAGTCAAAACACAGTACATATTTTCCCTCAACTTCAATAGAGTCTCGCCCATTATATTTTAAGTATTTTAAACGAGTGTTGCATATTGTTGTTGCACCTAAATGCTTATAGTAATTTCGACTCGACAAGAATGCTTATGTACATAATTCCCAGAAGCACCTCTAACTTTCATGCAGAATACTCTAGAATTACATGTAAATTCTAAGCCTTGCATTTTAGCATCTGTTAAACTCCGTTTACGCAGAACAGTCAAAACAACTGGGCCCTAATTATCATACAAGATACCTCTCGTGTTGCCGTGTACCCGTACTATAATGTGCTTTGGCTATATTCACACCCATTGGAAACAATTTCAAAAACATTTTTATAAGACAAGTATCAAATTATTAAAAAAAAACGACGGGTTGCACTCTGGGAGTGCCGGCAGAAGTGAAAACTTGAATATTAACGTTGTGCATTTTTGATATTTTGGAATGGTTAGGGAATAATTTTGCACGAATTGCTTTAATTATCAGTATAAAATATTTCAAATCTTTTCTGAACCACAGTCTGTCACAAATGTCACAAGCATGACCAAATTCATTTTCAACAAAATCATTTTCAAATACACAGCAGTATGGCCACTACACAGACGGTCGAGCCATCAGCTGTCACCATCCATGGATGCGCGTAGCACGCTGTAACATAAACACACACGAACATTCGCGCAAGCGCCCTGCGCCGCCTAAACGAAACAGCAGGCGCAGGCATACATTTTCGCCGCGCCGTAGAAAGAGAGGGGGATACTCCCTCTCCTACGCCGCGCCAGCTGTCTACTCTCCATCCGTCTTACGAATTTTCGATCAGGTCACGTGTCCTGACGCGAGTTTAACATTTTTTACCCATTCCAAAAAAAGTGCACAACGCCGCTAAATAAGTTTTCACTTCAAAAACACAAAAAGACCTGATTTTATTTTTGATATAGGTACAGTGTCATTTCGACAACTAAGAAGAATCTAACGACACATACCTATCAAGTTAAAATCTAGCTGCAGAGCGTACTAAAAATATACCATACAAACATACACTCAAAAACATAATCCTCATAATGTTCTCAGGCCTTAAGTCCGCTATTTACATGTAATATAATAAATTTCATCGTCAGGTCTATTTATCTCCACTGCAGAGCACGACCCTCTCTGTAGTAGCAGAACCATACGTAGCCAGAGCAGCCAGAGTACTGGGCACATACACTCACCTCCTACGATATTTATAAGCTTTGTTTAGCTTGTATTTCCTAAGTCGCCTTCTACGACATCCACGGGGTACGACTTGGAGTGACAATATTCTGCTCTGCCGGAATCCACACGATATTTAATACACACGGTAATCAAGTTAAATAAATAAAAATACAAAAACCCTCTTTCCGACGCAGACTGCTAAAAATATGTGATTGAATTATTTCAAGACAGCATTTTTAGAGAGTGAGATAATTTATCTATCTATCTCTTTCAATGTGTCAATATCAGGTTGTCAAATCACAGAACATCTTCAATTCAGTCTTAGATAATGCTGAAAGCTGAAAGTATATGAGATTATGCTGCCTTTGACACTTTGACGACTAAAATCCTTTTAAAATAGGGTTTTTGCTTTTTGTGATAAGTTTTAGCTCGGCTGTATTATATGACTAGCCGAAACCCACGACTTCGTTCGCGTGGAATTTATGACTCCGGAAAATGCTAATCAGGCTGAACAAATTTTGCTAAGTCGTCACTTTTATATTTATTGTAGTTAACCTGGACTATTATGACTCTGCATACTCTATATGTTGTCCAGGCTTAACAGTTATATAACAAAAAAGTTTAATTTGATTCTGTCCAGTATTTTCGGAGATTAGCGTGTACAAGAGACGAACAGACAGCCTTTTTTTTAATACTTATTCTATAACTAAAACTATGTCTCCATCGCCCCAAATATTTTTGAAGTGAAAACTTCTTTAGCGGCGTTGTGCACTTTTTTGGAATGGGTAAAAAATCTTAAACTCGCGTCAGGACCACGTGTCCTGATCAAAAATTCGTAAGACGGCGCAGGGCGCTTGTGCGAATGTTCGTGTGTGTTTATGTTACGTTACGTTCGTGTGTGTAATGTGTCATGCTTGTGACATTTGTGACAGACTGTGGTTTAGAAAAGATTTGAAATATTTTATACTGATAATTAAAGCAATTCGTGCAAAATTATTCCCTAACCATTCCAAAATATCAAAAATGCACAACGTTAATTTTCAAGTTTTCACTTCCGCCGGCACTCCCAGAGTGCAACCCGTCGTTTTTTTTTGGAAACATTGAATGTACAGACTCATTTTACAAATGTTTTAATATATGTATATAAATTAAAATTTCTGACGCCCTGCTCCTAATCATTTCAATTTAATAATGTTTTTAACTAGAGCCTGTTCTGATAGTAAGCCTGATCTAAAACAAAAAACATATGACCAAATTAAAGAATAAGAAAGAAAGGTATACTTTCTTTCTCAGTCGCCATTATGAATGTTTTATTTAATCTTATTTCAAAACTTCTAGCAAACGTTAAACTTACAGTTTATCAGAATAGACCATCTCATTTAGTCGAAAACGAGCCCTGGACCATTGTCTGTAATGGTACAGCCATACAGTGAAGGGTTCGGACTGCCCTCGGGTGTAATTGTTTTAGTTTCACAATTCATTGAGACATGACTGCGGTGACTGCTTAATTATATCATTTGCATTCATGTTGTTTTGATTAATTCATTTAATTTAAATTAATTTGCTAGGAAATGTTATGTGGACAAAGTTATAAATAGGTTTGTGGTGTAGTGGCCAACATGCTAGACCGCCAATACGTAGGTTCTGGGTTCGGTCCCCAGCTAGGGCAAGTTGGAAAATGGGCTTTTTTAAATTGTCCTGGGTATTGCATGTTTACTCTCCCTCCACTTTGTCGAGCCAAAGTTTATCGAGCAAACCCTACGACTTCGTAGCACACGCTACGATCTACGACCCAGGCCACTGCTACGACTCTGTAGCACGTTTGCTACGATGCGGCAGTGTTTGCTACGACATTCACAGTATGTCGCTACGAATTTTTTGACAGAATCAGCTATGATTCGGGCCGAAATGATGTTCATCATTGCATAGCAAATTTTACCAAAATTGGTCCAGCCGTTTGAGCGTGAAGAAGTGACAAACATACACACACACATACACCCTCACAATCTTTCGCCTTGATAATATTAGTGTGATTTAATATGACTATCACAATAGTGGAAAAACTGATTTATATTATGTCATAAAGTTAGTGTTCCTTTTAAAATAAGACGGACTCCGTCTGTAATGATGATGAACCAGTACAAGTGTAGTAGAGGTACACGTGTCAGTGAATTTAATTAATATCCTCCAAATTTTATCTTTTCCGTAGTGTCTATCTCAGTAAAAAATCAGAAAACAAAAGGAGCAGAAAGGAACTTAATTAAATGAATACGGGTCTTTGATCTCGCTTACTGTACGGAATTATCAGGAAATCATTTATTTGGACGGAAAATAATCTGATGGACGAAACATATAAAATCTCTTTGCAAATACAGCAGATATTTAATGAAATTAATTTATTTTGGGACATAATTTTATTCTATTTCGATATAAGGATATAATTAATAAAAAAATACATTAGAAATACCATTTTACTGAGTTCTTTCATTAGGTTTCCAGAAATTATATTTTTATCTTTGACTGCTTATTGGCTTTAACCGACTTCCAAAAAAGGAGGAGCTTATCAATTTGTCTGTGTATCTTTATTTTTATGCATGTTCACTGATTATTCGAAGACGCCTGGACAATTCTAATTTTGTTTAAAAGGGCATATTTGTGAGGTGATCCCATACAATATTTATTCGGTTTGGTGGTAAAGACGGATTTTAGTTTTGAAAATTATTGATTTAATTCTAAGCTGTACAGTGCATATTGCGGTTTTTTATATTACATACAGAAAATCTTTATCCCTAATGGTGTGGATAGATCATTTTGGTTCTTTGCGCATTCCTTCGACTGCCTTTTACGATTTGCGCGCGGAAAGAGAAGCAGCTGGATTTCAAAGATTTTTCTTTTTTTCAACCCAGCATGGAAGACGTTATTCCATGGTTGCCCATCATGTAAGTATCATATACATTCCAATGGTCGTCACCCATGTAACTCTGTCAGTCTGTTACCTCTTCACGCTTCAACCACTGAAATTTTGGATTGATAAAAAGTTTCAAAACCGGAGAAGGACATAGGATATCCCAAAAATCATTCATTAAAAGAATGAATAAGAAATTGGAACTTTGTATGCTGAATAACAGTTTGCCGTACAAAAGTAGATTTTATTACAAAGTACTGCACAGACAAAGTTGCGGGTAGAAGCTATAAGGTTATAAAGTTGTTTTTTACTTTACAATTTAGATTTCTTACACAAAATGAATTTGCATTTCTAACAGGGAGCCTACCCTAGCCCTATTAAGCTTATTAATTCCAGCTATAAACAACACCTTACAGAAATAGACATTCGAGGACAAAATTATTGAGCAGTTTGACAAAGTAAACGAGGGATTGGCGTAATGAAGATTAGTCATTAGACACTTTAAGGCAGGATTAAGTCTTAGGCTTATCAATATTACTTAACAGGCACGTTTGATGACTTAATCAATTGTGAAGACTTAACTTCAAAGATTCTAAGACGTTTCGTTATGGACTCCCAAAATTAATCCTTCTTCCTACTATACTATCCTACCAATTACTACTAATATTCCTACTATTCCTACTAATATTATAAATGCGAAAGTGAGTTTGTATATTTGTTTGTTTGTTTGTTACCACTTCACGCTTAAACTACTGAACCGATTTGGATGAAATTTGTTATACATAGGGTACTCCTTATCCCGGAATTCCCACAGGGAGCGAAGCCCGCGGGTACAGCTAGTAGGTAATACTTTGAATTGACGTTGTTCATGCATGTTTATTTGTTTGCTTCAAGTTCTCTTGAAGCCATCTTCTTGTATCGATATCTTAGTTAATAAATAGTCTATAATAATGTGCCATCTGAGATTTTGGGCCCAAAATAGAAACCCGTCTCTTCCTGCTGATATATCTGAGGCGATTGAAGAACTAAGTATCTCATTCAATTTTAAATTTACTTTTAAAAATTATTGTACTCTGATGATGACGATAAGTTGGTTATTAGTAATTATATTAGCTTTATTAACTTAGATTAAGTTATTTACAATATACCTATCTATAAAAAGTAAAATATACTACAAAATATATACTTACACATAATATAAAAAACCTAATGAGGGCCGTAAAGTGAGAAACCTCCTGACAATGCGTATCTTGTTCCAGAGTACTGCCTTCTGTGATGATTTATATATTTTTAATGCTAATAGGCGATGTTAGCAACCCATCACTATTTTGATTTCTTTTTTTCACTCAAAATTACGTCAAAATTGGCCTTTGAGTCTTGCGCTCTGGATTCTGTCTGCTCAGAGCCGCAATACTCAAAATGCTCGTCTGCCCCATTGGGGATAAATACGTAATATTATGTATGTATGTTTACTCAGTGCGAAAAAGCAGTTTATCTAGATATTTGTCAATTTTTTGTTATTTTTTTTGTCAGTTTGTCTAAGCTTAAAAATCTCCTGCAACAACTGTATGTCCAACGAGTACTTGTGATGTTATATATAGCTAGTGCAGATTTTTTTTAATTTTTACGATTTGCCAAATCATCCTGGTACTAACAAACACTTTTTTTACACGTCGAGCTTCTTCCGAGTCAGACATTAGCGAAGATCCCAATTAATCCAAATGAACATCTTCATTAATTCCAACTTTCACCCCAGTGTCCCTATCATTTGAGATTTCACATTGTGCGAGCTCATAAGGCGAGTAGAATAGCGAGCTTAATTAAAGGCTAGACGGTGGAAGTTTCTTGCTTGTTGCACACAATTTTATAACTTGGTCTAAGCGAAACGGCAGTCATACTTGGTCTAAGAAAAACGCCAGCTATACAAATCATGTATTGCTTCATTGCTTCAATAATAAAAACGGTATGCAACAGGCAAAAAACGGCACCGAACAGGCACCGTCTTAATGATGCTTTACCTTCTAATTTACCTATATATAACCTTCTAATTTACCTTTAGTTGGCCTCAAGGTATAAACTTGTATAATTATAGGATTCCAACTCAACGATATTTTTTTAAAGATAGGAATATATGTAGTTATATACCAGTCCAAAGACAATATGACAGAGATTTTTTTCTTGTCCTAGATGGGTGTCGAACCCAGAACCTCCGGAGTGGCGGCTAGCATGGAGACCATTCCGCCACTGAGCTAGTTTGCCTGTACTTCCGATGTATCAATCATTCAATGCAATAGATTTCTATCTCTAGTAACACAGCAATCCTATTGCATATTAAAACACAGCACATGTTAGCTAAGCTCCGATAGAGACACGGCCTTAGTAAAAATTCTAATAGTTTTTTTATATATAGGGACAAATTACACTGATGAAGCTAGCCCCTAAGTAAGTTCCAGACTTGTGTTATGGAATACAAGTTCAACGATACTATGTTTTTATAACAAATACATAGATAAATAAACATCCAAGACCCAGGACAATTTGAAAAAGGCCATTTTCCAACTTGCCTTGACCGGGGATCGAACCCGGGACCTCTGGGTGGCGGACTAGCATGGTGACCACTACGCCACGGAGGTCGTCAAGTAAACCTCGACAAATGTAAATTATGTGTCCCGTCAGACCAGCAACCCCTAAACAAACTTCTGTTGCCGATTAACGAAACGCTAGATTAAATTTCTTTATTTTCTTTTCCATCCCCCTCGCCTTTTTATTGCTAAGGACTCTAATTTATTTGAGTAGGCATTATTACATTTGACAGCTATTAACAAATATAATAACGTTACGTAGTATTCCGTTTTGATGGTGGATATTGCCTTTTATATGTAGATTCGTTCCTTATTTATTCCTTATTTATTATATTCGCATCAATGAAATGATATTTAGGCGCTTATATATATTTTTGATGAACAATGAATGTTTCTTAGTAATGCTTAATTTTGTTTTGTTTTTGTTTCGTGTGTCTAAATGGCTAATAACACTGATGTCAGATTTTTAAAGCTGCTTAAAGGCATCTCATATAGTTCGACAACTGCATTACAATTATGACAGCCGGGACCACCGGCTTCACGTGCCATATCATCATCATCATCATCATTTCAGCCGCATAACGTCCACTAAACATAGGCCTCTCCCAAAGATTTCCAAAATGACCGATCAAGAGCTGCCTGCATCCAGCGCTTTCCAGCGACCCTGGTCAGGTCATCTGACCACCTTGTAGGTGGGTGCCCTACGCTTCGCTTGCCAGTACGCGGTCGCCATTCAAGAACCTTTTTGCCCCATCGGCCATCGGTTCGTCGCCATATGTTATTTTCAAATTAAAATGTTTGCATTAATTCCATTTCTCTGTCCATAACAATAGGTAAGTACTTATTTTTTTAAAATATCCACAATGTATAATTATGTCCTACAGGTATAGAAAATGTTATATTAATATTCCTAAGAGCAATTAAAAGTTTTCGAATTGAGGTATTTGAGTTTCACACGTTTCACATCCCACGTAAATAAATAATTTTAAACTAAATGGCCAAAAGTTCTTTTGCTAAACTGCAATAATTGTGTATGTAGAAAAAAAAAGAGCTGCGATCTTGTTGGTGGAGTGCTTTCCATGTCTCTCTTTCTTCAGTCAAGTTCTTAACCTCCAGAATGATTCCACGATTTACTTTTCTTATTATCGAAAAAAATTCTTCCGGTTTTTCCTACTCCTCTCTTTCCTTCTATCTTTCCTACAATTATTGTTTTAAACTGTTAAAAGTAATGTTTTTTTTAGTTACGTATGTAATGTAAATAATGTCCGATGAAATCCATAAAAGCAGTAACTTTCCCTCATTTTGATGGCTGTAAAGAGTCACAGCAACCTACTCAAAATGACTTTGTCAACATTTCAGGAGGCATTATGTTCAACAACAATATACCCGACGATCTCAATCCGCTGTTGGTTTAGGCCACAGAGTAAACAACGTTGTTTGTCTCTAATCTGCTTAGTGGAGTTAATCTGGTGACACGTTCAGAAAATTATTATAATGTGGTCGCTTTATCCGGCTGTCATTATGTTTGTAAAATTAAGTGATTTTAGCGAAGCTTCCATGCAAAGAACGTTATAAATCGTAAAAGTCAATCGAGAAAATAGCAATCTTTTTGAATTTGCATGCATTGTGAACTTTTGATTATGTAATTTACTAAAGCTAATTTTAAACAAAAGCAAATATCATACAATGATATAATAAAATAGTTGAATGACGTATTTGTATACTTTATTAATATATCAGTAAAAAAATGAGAATGGCTGATAAGAAAACAGTAACAGAAAACCTAGAGCAACATTTAGACTCTCCGTTATATTGTGATTGGATGTATAAAAGAAGTTATCGTGTTTTAAAGACATTAAGCCGACTAATTTGTCCAATGTGCGTAAATCTGAATTTTACTGCCACGAACTCAGAAGTAAATTTATATCTACACATTACATTTATACTTCGTAAACGCGAGCAGGCTTTATAACTCCCGGCTTTACAGTCACAGAGCTACAATTATAAATCATACCGGCAGAATTAAACAGCTTACTACATTTAAATTTTATATTACCCACACATCTCGGCTTTTGGGAATGGTGACTTTAAACCCTGGGATTTATGAGTGGGACACGGAAGTTTTTGTGTTGATAAAAGAGGATTCGCTATTGTGGATATTATAACTATTTTGTTTGCCTACTTATGGTAAAACAATTTACCGCTGCTTATGTAAAATATTTTGGCCGTGTGGTTTCCGGCAGAGTAGAATAGGACAACTCCAAGTCCTCCCGTGGATGTCGTAGAAGGCGACTTAGGAAATACAAGCTAAACAAAGCTAACAAACATCAATGAGACCTCTCCAACCCGTCTGACCAGCGTGGAGAGTGTAGGCCAAGTCCTCTGGCTGCTCTAGCCAAGTATGGCTCTAGTAGTACAGAGAGGGTCGTGCTCTTGAAGTGTAGATTAAAAGACCTGATGATAGCAATAATGATGTAAAATATTATTAAAAAAAAGAAAAGAAAGAAAAAAAGAAAAGAACATCTAAACACCAAGATCTCCAATGCACTAGCGCCGGCAAAAGATCGTAACAAGTGGAGGGAGATCGTAAAAAAGTTAGGTCGGGCACATCACGACACGACGCTCAGCAGTGAGCAGACTGAAAGAGGAGGATGTAAAATATTAACGATTAAATCATCAAACTACTTTTTGATTTGTAATTTTAACTTCGACATGTTTGTGATTTCGTATAATTTGTTTGAAAGTATTTTAGCAACCCAAAGCAATAGTCAAATGCATGTCAAGTCCTCAGATTTATTTGACACTAAAACTTTGGTTAATTATCTTCTACTCTCTCTAACACTTTTTACTATCTGCACGAAAAGAGAAGTATCTGTATATCAGTAGGTTGTAGATAGCGACAATATTCAAAACACATCCAAACAAAACACAACGTCGACAGGCCCTAGTATCTTATTTGTGCCCGAGGCTCGAAATTTCCGGGAAAATTTCCGGGAAATTTCATTATCCGCAGCTTTATCAAATAACGCGTGTAATGACCGCCGGCCGTGCATTTCCATGCATGCTATTGCTGACTATACTCCGCCTGCATTTTTGTACCAAATTGTTTTGCCTCTCGTACTTTTTGCTGTGCTTATATAACTTTATAGTTGTGTGTGAAAACAGTTTAAATTAAAATAAGTAATTAATTTTTATTTATTTATATAAAACTATATTTATTAATAATAAATACTGTACTAGAGAGGCAAAAAGTCATTTCAAAGCTATTTTAAAAAATCTGATATAAATCATACATAGATCTAGTTATTAGTTTAACTTAAGAAATAGATTAAACGCTATATTTTTATTTATCCCGAGGGTAAACTCGTAGAAAATGCTATTAGCATTGAGTTCGCCTTTTGTCAGACTGAATCAGAACTGTATCAGAATTTAGACATGCCTGATAGTATTTGGAAAGAGTAGAAAAAAAGGCTTTGCCATCGCGCGGCAGAATTCTGATAGAATTTTTTTTGTAATGTGTGATTCAAACACCAACTGCGATTCCTCAATGAAATGAACGGATTGTCAATGATTTTTTTTAATAAAAAAGAGAAAGAATTACACAAAGTATATAAATATGAATATATCTTTGTAACACAAAGCCTATAAATATCAAAATGTCTTGAATTGATATCATTGACAACGGATCACTATTTCAAAAATGCTCTAAAGACACGGAAAAAAGAATTTTTGAACAAAAATGTATGTAGTTAGTATTTCTTGTTTGTTCAAGCTCCTGTAAAAGTAAATTGCGATAAAAATCCTTCGGAAAAATTCAAGTAACTAACTCAGAATAGCTACATCATGTCCGTCGGCAGTTTGGTATCAACTAGCGGCAAATAATAGTGCTAACATTGACCAACTATGTTAACTGACAACGCAAGTAAGCCAATATTAAAAGTTTACATGTCTTCAGCGACCACGTTTACTTCAACCGATGAGTTAATACTTATCTAATGGATAAATGATCATCAGCCTGTACGAGATTAGGATCAAACAGCTTAAAAACAACAAGGCGCCGGGCGAGGATGGAATCACAGTAGAACTTCTGAAAGCGGGCGGAACGCCGGTACTGAAAGTCCTTCAGAGGCTCTTTAATTCCGTTCTGCTCGAGGGCGTAACGCCAGAAGCGTGGAACAGGGGCGTGGTGGTCTTGTTCTTCAAAAAGGGAGATAACACCCTATTGAAGAACTATAGGCCTATCACGCTTCTGAGATATAAGTTGTTTTCGTGGGTCATCACGAATCGTCTCGCGAACAGGTTTGATGCCTTCCAACCTCCCGAACAAGCTGGTTTCCGTAAAGGCTTTAGCACCATAGACCACATTCATATGCTGCGGCAGGTTATAGAGAAGACAAGGGAGTATAACCGGCCGTTATGCTTGGGATTCGTGGACTATGAAAAAGCCTTCGATTCGATCGAAACATGGGCCGTGTTTCAGTCTCTCTAGCGATGCCGTATTGATTATCGGTATATCGAAGTGTTGAAGTGCTTATACAGTAACGCCACTATGTCAGTCCGAGTACAGGAGCAGTGCACGAGGGCAATTCCACTGCATAGAGGTGTAAGACAGGGAGACGTTATATCTCCGAAACTGTTCACCGTTGCACTGGAAGATGCCTTCAAGCTTCTGGAATGGGAAGGATTTGGCATCAACATTAATGGCGAGTATATCACTTACCTTCGATTTGCCGACGATATCGTTGTCATGGCAGAATCGATGGAAGACCTAAGTACTATGCTCGGAGACCTAAATCGAGTTTCCCAACAAGTGGGCCTTAAAATTAACATGCACAATACGAAAGTAATGTCGAATGTCCATGTTGCGCCCCTACCTGTTTGTGTTGGGAGCTCCACCCTCGAAGTTGTAGACCAGTATATCTACCTGGGTCAATTGATCCAGGCAGGAAGTTCCAGCTTCGAGGAAGAGGTCTTTCGACGAATCCGACTCGGCTGGGCAGCGTTCGGGAAGCTACGCAATGTCTTCTCGTCCAAAATACCTCTGTGCCTCAAGACTAAGGTCTACAACCAATGTGTGTTACCAGTGATGACTTATAGCTCTGAAACGTGGTCCCTTACTATGGGTCTCATAAGAAAGCTCAAGGTCGCTCAACGCGCTATGGAGAGGGCTATGCTCGGTGTTTTCCTACGTAATCGAATCAGAAATGAGGAAATCCGTGGGAGAACAAAAATCGCTGACATAGCCCAGCGGATTAGCTCGTTGAAGTGGCAGTGGGCGGGACACATAGCGCGACGAACCGATGGCCGATGGGACAAAAAGGTTCCTAAATGGCGACCGCGTACTGGCAAGCGAAGCGTAGGGCACCCACCTACAAGGTGGTCAGATGACCTGACCAGGATCGCTGGAAAGCGCTGGATGCAGGCCGCTCTTGATCGGTCATTTTGGAAATCTTTGGGAGAGGCCTATGTCCAGCAGTGGACGTTATGCGGCTGAAATGATGGATAAATTATGATAAACTAGCCGTGCACGTGGGCCTCGCTCCCCGTGGGAATTTTGGGATTAAAACTATCCTATGTCATTCCCTGGGTATGAAACTATATCCATATCAAATTTCATCTAAATAAGTTCAGTGGTTGAAGCGTGAAGTGGTAACCAACAAACAAACAAACAAAAAAATATACAAACTCAAATACACTTTCGCATATATAATATAGGTAAGGATAAGAATTATGGCCGGTATATGGACCGGTACCTAATAGATTAAGAAGGAAAAATTTTAAGGACTTTTGAATGAAAGTTCTGAAACCTCTTATCACCTTTGCCTTGTGGTGTTGTTCATCTCTCCTTGTGGATGTTATTGCGATTATATAAATATTAAATACATACTATCATACTGTCACGAGAGTGGGTTGGGGATAGGAAAGGAAACACCAATCCTATGGAATAGTGCCTTTATTTACAACTCTAGGGTACTCACAGTTGTCACAGATACGTACGCGGGAATGTCACTGTACTGTCACACACACAGAAACGTCACTGCACTGTCTTGCGCGTGGAAACGTCACTGCACTGTCACGCGCGGTAATGTCACTGCACTGTCACACGCGTAAACGTCACTGCACTGTCACGCGCGGAAACGTCTCTCGCGCGTATTTATTGCACTGAACACTTCACTTCACTCACTATTACACTTTACTTTTTACTCACTACTTCCACTTTTACTTTTCTTCCTTTTTCTTCTTCCTTCTTCCTTCTTCGAATTTTACTTACAAACTAAACTGGCGTAGGCCGCGCCTTGTTCTGCTTATATACCCCCCGGATGCGAACAATATCGCATCAAAGTTCTAAACTTAAGTCATAAATTTTCTTTTGTCTTCTTTTATTTCTGGCCTGTATTTTCATTTCAATTTAATCTAGAGTTATCTAGAAACTTCTTACAAAACTTCAAAAACACTATACGTGACTGTGATTTGAACCTGGGGTCTATGGATTCACAGTTCAACACCAAGACCGCTAGGCCAATCGTGTGCTGACGTGAGTGACGAAATTTCCCTTTAGATGAATTCTCCTAGTTTGAATTTGTGACGTTGACATTGTCATTATCACTTATCGTCCTACGCGACACTGCCCCCTCTCGAGACATGATTGTCCCGATCATTATTGCTTCCATGATAACGTGCCAATCGATCCACATGAACTATTTTGAGAGGACTGCGAGGATTACGCTGAATACGGTAAGTCACGTCGTTAATTCTGGTGACAATTTTGTAAGGTCCTTCCCAACTTGGTTGTAGCTTTGGAGATTTTCCTTTTCTCCTCACCGGATTATGAAGCCAAACCAGTGTTCCTTCCTCGAAGCTGAGGCCATTAGCTCTTCGATCGTAACGAGTCTTCATCCGTTCACTAGCTTTAAGCCCAGCCTCTCTAATCTGCTCATAGACGTCAACCATCTTAATCCGAAGGTCATTAGCGTAGTCGGTTATTCCTTTTGGGGTATCTGGTGGACAACTTGATAACAAATCAGCTGGCAATTTCAATTCTCTTCCAAAATTGGCATATGCTGGAGTAACTGTAGTGGTCTCATGCACCGCAGTCCTATAAGATAAGAGGAATAGCGCAATATACTCGTCCCAGTTTTTCTGATGGCTTTCTACTACTTTTGCCAGATGCCGTTCCAATGTTTGGTTAAACCTCTCAACCATTCCATCTGACTGCGGGTGATACGGCGTCGTCCGAGTCTTATGGATTCCCATGATTTCACAGACTTCTCGGAATACTTGTGATTCAAAGTTTCGTCCCTGATCACTGTGCATCTCCAATGGCACACCAAATCTACAGAATACTTCGTTCACAAGCTTTGTCGCTACGGTGGTAGCCTCCTGATTAGGTAGTGCAAATGCTTCAGGCCATTTCGTAAAGTAGTCCATAACTACCAAAATGTACCGGTTGCCAGCATTCGTAATCGGAAACGGTCCGGCTATGTCAAGAGCTACTCGTTCCCAAGGAGCTCCGACATTATACAACCTCATAGCTCCTCTGCTTCTAGTCTGTGGTCCCTTAACTGCCGCACAACTCTGACATTTACGGCACCAGTCTTCTACATCATCTCGGCAGTGTAACCAGTAGAAACGTTCTTTAATTTTTGTGAGGGTTCTTCTTATCCCCAGGTGTCCGCCGGAAGTACCATCATGAAAAGTTTTTAAAATCTCCCTTATCTTCTCTCTGGGGACGACCAATTGTAGATGGCAATCTTTACCTTGAGTACTTTCCCATTTTCGGTAGAGTAATCCATCATGTAACACCAGGCTGTCCCATTGCGCCCAAAGACTCTTTGTAGCCGTACTGTATTTGGCCACTTCTGACCATTTTGGTTTAGTTCC
This sequence comes from Acrobasis consociella, assembly GCA_963555685.1. Lineage (NCBI taxonomy): Eukaryota > Metazoa > Arthropoda > Insecta > Lepidoptera > Pyralidae > Acrobasis > Acrobasis consociella. The sequence goes on from OY743118.1 coordinate 8,005,189, forward strand.
ACTTCTTAGCCAGTTCAATAGTGGTTGAAAATCTTTATCATCTTCCTGAGCCTTTTTCATGGCGTCGTCAGTCCAATTTTCATCTATGGAATCAGTACGGATTAGCCGGATGTTTACTTTTTCCTTCTCTTCCTGCCGATTGCAATGTTTGCAGTCCTCCAGGCAAGGTCTTCGAGACAGAGCATCCGCATTGCCATGACTCTTCCCTCCTCGATGTTCAATTTCAAACTCATACTCTTGGAGTAGCTCAATCCACCTGGCTACCTGCCCCTTCAGGATTTCTGAATTCCAATAACCATTTCAATGCAGCGTGATCAGTCCTTACCAGAAATTTACGGCCAAGCAAATATTTCTTAAAATGTTGCAATGTCTTTACCACAGCCAACAATTCTCTGCGAGTTACGCAGTAATTTCTCTCTGGCCTTGAAAGAGATTTGCTGAAGTAGGCGATTACTACTTCCTGATCTCCTCTTTGCTGAGATAGAACACCTCCAATACCGGTGTTACTTGCATCAGCGTCCACAATAAACTTGCCTTCTATGTCAGGATATCCAAGGATAGGGGTTTCACATAGACGCATTTTAAGGTCTTGAAAAGCTTGCTCACAATCTTCATCCCAAGAAAATGCTCGTTTCTCTTCTGTCAACCGATGTAATGGCTTCGCGATGTCGGAAAATCCTCTTACGAATCTTCGATAGTAAGAGCATAGACCCAAAAATGCTCGCACCTGTGTCTTATCTGTTGGTGTTGGCCAATCTTTTACTGCACTTATTTTAGTCGGGTCAGTGGCAATACCTTGTTCCGAAATAACGTGACCCAAGTAGTTGACCTGACGTTGAAAAAATGAACATTTCTTTGGACTTAGCTTCAAATTTGCGCTCTGTAGTTTTGAAAACACGCTTTCAAGCTTCTTGAGATGATCATCAAAATCTCTTCCCATTATAATGATGTCATCTAAATAGACCAAACAGGTTTCTCCTAGTATACCTGCCAGCACATGTTCCATCAACCTTTCAAATGTTGCTGGCGCGTTACATAGTCCAAATGGCATAGTTTTGAACTGCCATAAACCCTTGCCGGTTGAAAACGCAGTCTTCTCTTTATCCTTAGGATCCAAATCTACTTGCCAATACCCACTTTTTAAATCAAGAGTAGAGAACCAAGTCATGCCACAAAGTGAATCCAAAGTGTCATTAATTCTAGGAAGTGGGTAACTGTCCTTTTTAGTTACATCGTTCAATCGACGATAGTCTACACAGAACCTAGTTGATCCATCCTTTTTTTTAACTAATACAATCGGAGAGCACCATGGGCTTGATGAAGGTTCTATCACGCCGTTCTTCTCCATCTCTCGGATCATGTCCTCAACTTCCTGCTCACGGGCAAAAGGAACAGGTCTTGGTCTCTGCCGAATGGGTGCTGTATCTCCGGTATCAATTTTATGTCTTACCAAATCGGTTCTGCCAATATCTCCATCATTTTTAGAGAATAAATTGCTATATTTCAACAAGAAATTTCTTGCTTTTATTAATTGCAATTTAGTAAGATTGCCCTTACAACCCTCCAGCAGCTTTGCTACACTTTCTTCCTTATTCGTTATTTTTCGCTGTTGTCCCTCTTCACACTTCCTCAACCAGACTACTTCATCACAGTTTCCGATAACTGTTCCCTTTCGCAGTGTTTGCACTACGTCATGAGGATTGAGAACAGGTACCAACGCAACTTGGCCACTTCCGACTAAGGTTCGGGCCGGAATCCATGGTGCGTCTGAGATTTCTCCATCTATAATGGCACATCTCCGCGGTACGCTACCATTATTAGGCGGTAGTATAACCGGGACCGTCGTCTGGGATCTTGGGTTAAGGATAGTGTCCCTCAAACATAACACCTTACCAAAATTTCCTCCTTTCATAGGAATTTCATCATTGCCATGTTTTAGAACACCATTTTTCAAGTCAATATTGCACTGATGATTTTGTAGAAAGTCTAAACCAATAATGCAATCGTCGGAGATGCCTGCGATAATCACTTTTTGCCAATAAAGTGTTGCCCCGATCTTAATGGCTACGATCTTTTCTCCTTGAGATGATATTCGTTGGCCGGTAGCAGTTGTTAACGTGAGATTATTATTCGTTTGAATATACCGACCTCCAATGTCCCTAAGTCTGTGGCTGCTGATGACCGTCCGTGAAGCTCCAGTATCTAACGTCAACTGGCAAGGTTTCCCATTGACTAAACCATCTATCACTAGAGTATTTCCGTCGCTAGTCTGCTTCACAAGAATTTCTGGGGCTCTAATACTACCGGCCAGCGCCGAACCCGCCGACCTGTCTAGTTTTTCCTGTGGCTGCTCCGACGTCGATACCGCCTCATCCACCTGACGTAGGAAAGCTGTACGTTCACGTTTCTGGCAAGTGCTTCGAATATCCCGTTCTCCAAATTCATAGCACATCGGATTATAGGGTCGTCGTTCACTGTTTTCTGTGACTACAACTTCCCGTAGCCTCTGAGCTCGTGAGCCATGTCGCACCGCTTCTACTTCCAAAGCGTGAGCCACTGCTTTTTTCATAGTGGTGTGATGACCTAGTCGCACAGCCGCCCTGACTTCTGAATCCCGTATTCCATCAATGAAAACCTGTAAGAGCATCTCCTCCACGACGGATGGCGATGATTGATATGCCTTGCGTACCAGTCTTTCGACTTCAACAGACCACTGTTGTAGGGTCTCGTTTAACCGCTGACAACGATCTTTGAGTTGCGCCCTGTATACATGCTCCAGATGACTGTCTCCATATCTGACTTCAAGAGCACCTATGAGTTCATCGTAGGTCACCTCTTTCTTTCCAGCGCCTAGTGCTTCCAAAACGGAGAGGGCGTCATCTCGAAGTGCTAGAGTCAATGCAGTCAATGCCTCTTGTTCATCCCAATGGCTGGCCTTTTTGATTGTCTCCACCTGCAGTTTAAAGGCAGCCCAGGAGGATTTACCGTCGTAAGGTGGCAACTTTAAATTTTTGGTAAAAGGGGCGACCAGAGAGCTAGTGGCAGGGCCAGACACTTTGAGAAGTTTAACTTCCTTACCAAGCTGTTGGAGCGTCCCTTTTACTTCAGCAACTTCCTCCTTTACTTCTGCAACTTCCTTCTCGAAGTCATCCATCCGGGCTGTGTTGGCCCGAACCGCGGCCAAAACATCTTTGGAAAAGGATTGAAGTTGCTCCTCCTGACGGCGTGCTTGCTCTTCCTGCAGCGCCCGTATTTGCTCCTCCTGGCGGCGTGCTTGCTCCTCCTGCAGCGCCCGTGCTTGCTCCTCCTGGCGGCGTGCTTGCTCCTCCTGGCGGTGTGCTTGCTCCTCCTGCAGCGCCCGTATTTGCTCCTCCTGGCGGCGTGCTTGCTCCTCCTGGCGGTGTGCTTGCTCCTCCTGCAGCGCCCGTATTTGCTCCTCCTGGCGGCGTGCTTGCTCCTCCTGGCGGTGTGCTTGCTCCTCCTGCAGCGCCCGTATTTGCTCCTCCTGACGGCGTGCTTGTTCTTGCATCATGACAGTAATCTGCTGCAGGAACACGTTCATTTCCAATGGAGCGGCTGGTGGGACGGCCGCTGATGTTGTCGCGGCTCCGCCAGAGTTGGACTCCTCGAGCGATTGTTCCTCTGCCGCTGCAGCTCCCGCTCGCGTGGTTACCCCTCTCTCATTTCTAGGCACGATCGGCATCTTTCCTATCCCACTTCTGACACCAATTGTCACGAGAGTGGGTTGGGGATAGGAAAGGAAACACCAATCCTATGGAATAGTGCCTTTATTTACAACTCTAGGGTACTCACAGTTGTCACAGATACATACGCGGGAATGTCACTGTACTGTCACACACACAGAAACGTCACTGCACTGTCTTGCGCGTGGAAACGTCACTGCACTGTCACGCGCGGTAATGTCACTGCACTGTCACACGCGTAAACGTCACTGCACTGTCACGCGCGGAAACGTCTCTCGCGCGTATTTATTGCACTGAACACTTCACTTCACTCACTATTACACTTTACTTTTTACTCACTACTTCCACTTTTACTTTTCTTCCTTTTTCTTCTTCCTTCTTCCTTCTTCGAATTTTACTTACAAACTAAACTGGCGTAGGCCGCGCCTTGTTCTGCTTATATACCCCCCGGATGCGAACAATATCGCATCAAAGTTCTAAACTTAAGTCATAAATTTTCTTTTGTCTTCTTTTATTTCTGGCCTGTATTTTCATTTCAATTTAATCTAGAGTTATCTAGAAACTTCTTACAAAACTTCAAAAACACTATACGTGACTGTGATTTGAACCTGGGGTCTATGGATTCACAGTCCAACACCAAGACCGCTAGGCCAATCGTGTGCTGACGTGAGTGACGAAATTTCCCTTTAGATGAATTCTCCTAGTTTGAATTTGTGACGTTGACATTGTCATTATCACTTATCGTCCTACGCGACAATACTATCACGTCTTTATCCCTAATGGGGCAGACAGAGCATTTTGGGTCTTGCGGTTCTATGCAGAGCCCAGGGCCGCAAGACCCAAAAGCCACTTTTAGCGTCATGGTGGGCGAGAAGATGGAAAAGTTCATTAGTAGACAACAAGTACATTCTAAGTTTTTTTATTTCTCCCAGACCAGCATGGGAGAAAATACTAAATACTAAAATCTCGCCTAACCCCTAGGCGAACAAACGTCGGACCGTGACCGTTTATAGAATATTTCTTTTAATTTTATTGGTTCTAAATTTTTCTTTTTTCAGTTTCAAGAAGAAAATGACAAAAACCACAGATATAGATGTAATAGATAACGCCTGTATCAAGATTTGTATCGAAACCAAGCGTGCCAACTTTTTTAATGCCTACTGTGACGTCACAGGCAATTTTAGTGACGGGAAATTTAAACCGATTCAAAGAAACCGCTCGCTACGATTTAAACGATTTATTGAAGACGCACGCCGCCGCCCTGATGGTCTCGCTCATACTCATAGATTTTATATCTTGCTCGCTCACTCCGCGCTCGCTAACCATACAACGATTAACATTCAAGTTAATCTATTTATCATAAAATCACAATCGATTTTCTGATTGACGAATGATATGAAATTGGATAAAAAAATGATTCTAAACGGAAAATTGTTTGATAATAAAGAATAAATATTTGTACTTAAATAATTTATTTCAATTTAACTGAAATTCAAACTATACCAACTTATTAAAATTTAAATTAAAACTAAAATTAAAACTAAAAATTACAAATAATTTTAAATATTTTAATTGAACTTTAAAAATAAAACTATTATTATTCTTAAATAATCGGCCAAGTGCGAGTCGAATTCGCGAACGAAGGGTTCCGTACTATTATCTATGAAAAAACACGTTCGTTGTATGGGATGTATTTATTTTATTCTGTTTTTACCCCGAAGAAAGAGTGGCATCGTAGCACTCGAACGGATGGACCGATTTTAATGCGTTTTTTTTAACGTTAAAGCAACTTCGCTTGCGGTCGTTCTTAGCCATGTCAGGCTTGTCTCACTCCGCGTAGAGGTATCGAAAATATACCGCTTCAATGGGGGAAATTCAGTAGGGACGACTCACTAACGAGCAGTGAGCAGTGACGCACGCGCGGTTTTGTTCACCAACGTGCGACCAGTAGTATATGTTCAAAGAGCGACCATATTACATACATGAACTCTGAAAATATTACCCTCGTTTTCTAAAGTGTAAATTAGGAAATGAGCTTGTTTATATCAATATCTATTAAATTGGCTCTTTAATAATAGTTAATATCATTCGTCAGTCCGATATCGATTAAAATCGATTCTTGGCATATGTTGTAAAACGAACAACACTAGTCACTAAATTTTACTGACGAATGAGAAATTGCCGGTACCACGACGTCGTAGCGATGCGTGACAGTATCGCTTGTTTCGATATTCATTGCTTGTTAACACACAACGTCGGATCAAACGCTCAAAGCAAACGCGGCAATGTAATGTGAATGTAGTTTTTAAACCTTAATCTATACTTATTTAGGTATAATCTTGGAATCACCGCTTAGAATGCTTAAAAAATTGTTTTAAAATGAATTTACGCATATATTTTTTTTTAAATAACTTAGCTGTGATAGGAAATATGTCCTTGACTTTGGGCGCTTGCAATTTTTGGGCTGTTGCAGTTTATTATCACACAACGAGGCATTTTTTTATTTTTCGCTGCCGTCCGGCTGCAATCACAGACACGGGCGGACTGTCAGTAGCGGCGGCCAACCTCGACGCTTTGTCTGAGAACTTACACGCGAAGTAGGTGCATTTAAGTCGTCTATGTATATCTATGTCTGTGCGAAAAACTAACCGAGCATGCGGCAGACATTTTGGTTTGGGGTCGTTTTGTGCAATAATAACGTTTGAAGTTACTTTGCCATAGTATTATAGGAGTTAGGCTAGACATTCAGTCTATTTCTAAACACGTCTATGCATGCAAGCCTCGCGGTGGGGTCGCATCACTATTACTCAGCTTACGTCGGAAAATTGAAAAGTTAACGAGCCTATTCCAGCGTGCTGGCGTTCGCCCGACCGCCTTTTGTTTCCACGTTCTCCACCTATCCTTTATTAGCTGGTGGTACCATTTGTCCCCAACTCACTCCTAATAAACAGTTGCGCTCATGGAATCAACCGTAATGTTTTGAGAGTCAACCATGTTTCTTTCCATATTACACTTCCAATGCTTTATATTGTAGACAATGTAGACCAACATTAAGAGAGCCTTTGCCAGGGTCCTGGCGCTCGCCTGACAGCCCTTTGTTTCCACGTTCTCCACCTTTCCTTTATTTTTTTCTTCTTCATCCTACAATATTATCTGAGTCTATTCCCTCGTTCACCTATCCTTAATAAGCTGGTACCATTTGTCCCCAACTCACTTCTAATAAACATCATCCATGGATAAAGTAAAAAATGTTGTATTACTAAGCTCAGACAAAGTTATAAAAATGACTTACGAGAAGAAGCCAACAGAGAACGTGAATAAGACACTCGAGCCTGATGAAGATCAATTATGCCACAATCCTGTACTTTATTACAATTCCGGTGAAAGAAAAAACAACAGCTTCTAATACAAGTTATTTTCTGGGTTTCATGATAATTTTTAAAATAGTGAGATGTTTTTAGGGTTCCATACAGAATGGGTAAAAACGGGACCCTATTACAAGACTCTACTGTCCGTCTTTCCGTCCATGCGTCTGTCCGTTTGTCTGTCACTAGGCTGTATCTCATGAACCGTAACCGCAAAAATTTTCACAGATGATGCATTTTGGTTGCCGCTATAATAAAAACAGTATAAAAATAAATATTTAAGCGGGGCTCCTATACAATAAACCTGATTTTATATAGGTAGTGGTACGGAACTAGTCATGCGCGAGTCCGTCTCGCATTTGGCCGGTTATTTTTCAATTTAGCCTAGTTAACGCTGAGCAGTACAACTTCGCCTAGAAACTTCAATGGCTCGTTACCAAGTAATTGTTCTCACCACAGAATACGAACACGGAACTAGAACGCGAAGACCTTCTCGTTTACGACCAATTTTCTTCTAATAACTACGCCCATACAGAGCGGTTAGCCGTAACCGGTATATGGCTTGAAGATAGAAATAACCTTCATAAAGGTAAATTATGTCATAAGTTAGGGAGGTCGATGGTTCGGTTAGAGTACCTATTACTAGCGCTTGTGCAAGTAGAGTAACCTCTTCGGATGGGTCACTATAAGTGACACGAAAGTATTTTGAGCTTCTCCGTGCTTCGGAGGGCCCGTTAAGTTATCGGAACCGTCAGTCATCAATATAAGTGGTCAAGTTACGTAATGCTATAAGGCAGCTTAAACATTTTTGGCACTAGTGGCCATTTACACACATAAAAACAATCATATTAAACGAGCGGTTACAGCAATTAGCCGTAATGTAGTTTTAAGATATTTACAAACATAGACTGGTTCTTTCATTTTAGCTCTCTCAAAGTCGGATAAGAATAACCTTCGCAGAGTGAAATTACGTCTAAAGCACGCATCACACAAATTTTACAAGCGTTTATTTACTTTGACCTGTCCCGTTGTTTTTTCTCTATAAATTGAACTAATCAAATCTATATCGAGTCTGTCTGTAATCAAATCTTGCAAGTAAAATTTAACCTCTTCCAAGTTTCCGATTGAGCTGAAATTTTTCATGCATACATATATTGCGTGACAACGCAATATTATGATAACGTGGAGCTGACCTGATAATGGAGCCGGAAGGTGGCCATAGAAACTCTGTAATGAAACAACGCAACCCCATTGAGTCTGGGCTCGTTTGATTCGATTTGAGGAGCACTTAAAATTATTCCGTCTTATTATAAAACGCAGACTATCTTTGTAACTAGGTTTAAACCATTATCCGACCAAATCAAGTCGACATTTTCAGATGAGACAGTGACATAATACTAGATGTCAATTTGATTTGGTCGAACAATGGTTTAAACCTAGTATCAAAGATAGTCTGCGTTTTATAATAAGATGGATTAAGTGATTTGTTTTGATAAAAGGTTGTTTTTAAAAAAACTTATTTTATATTTAATTCAATAATTTATAAGTTAAATGAAATTGTTACCAATTGAATGCAATTAACAAAAAAAATACATGAGAATAAAAACCAGTCTTTGCACTTTCTGAGAGTCGGCGAGCTGCCTACATTCTCCCTACTTAAAATTCTCCTTAATTATTTCAAGGGACTATTATTTATACTGTTTGTCCCCTTTTATTTCCTAAATAAGGTAACATTTCATTATGACGCGTTTATGCTGCGTTTATTTTTAAGTACCTATGCTATTAATATATTTTTTTTTGTTCACTTGGTATCCTTCGGTTTAACATGTAGGTTCGTACTTTTTCAACATATTGTTTAAGTATACGTATAAATATTTAACATAGATACCTATGTCTTTTTCTTTTGTATTACAGTTTTATGCCGTTATTTTTAGGTATTATATTCATACGGAAATTTCTAAAATGTCATGATCTCCACTATGTTATTGGAATGCACGTACACCGTTAGTCGCACCTATCACTGTCTTCAGATGCCTTAATTTAGATAGCGATATGGATGTTCTTTATTTTATCATATACTAACTATTAATATTGTACCTACTTCTTGACTACAGTGCAGATGATTTGGTGAATAACTTTTAATCTGTATGTGATTCATAAATAAATAATTATAATAAACAATAGTAGTTGAAAATTTACACGCGAAAAACAAATCTTAGAATTCTCTGAATCAAAAATGTCAATACGGAAGCCTTTTCCGTGATTAAATTCTCGTAAATCCTCAAACAATCATCGGAAAGTGGCAAAAACTGTAACAAAGCGGACAGACTTACAAATTCGGCCAATAAGAATCAAGATAAAAGGGAAACATTTCATAAAGTCACATTAAGGGAATGGCCTCTTCAGTTAATGATAGAGTCCATTAATTCTTCCGTATAACCTCGCGATCGCGGCCGGGCTATATTTATTTTTTGAATTACGTTTCCATTTATATCCCCTTTTTGGATTTTCGTTTGCAGTTAATCTGGAATTTATTACATCGGCTTTAAATTAAGGTGCGTTCGGCTTGTAACTAACTCGTATTCTTAAAAGTCCCTAGTTCCAATCTTATACTGACTATAGTCTGAAGTCAAACTGTATTATTAATATATTGAAAAATTGTATACAAACGCAATCCGCTATTTTCCATCAAGTCAAATCCGATAGTTTTTTCTTAACGTCAGAACCAACATTTTCTATGGGATTTGTATGAAATACAGACAGATAGTTTAGATACAGACGTCATAGTTACTTGAAGTCAATTATTTTCTACAATAATAAAACTAAAATCACATTGTTAATGACGAATGATATTGACAAAAGACATTATTTTGTAACATTTTATTTCCTTAACAGCACCGAACAGTTTTTTTTTGACCAAGGAAAATACCCAATTATCTATCCTATTAGGATGTTACTATCAGGACACCATATCGATCGGATGAAGGATACAAGCATATTGAGGCTTACGTAGTATGAGTAGTAAATGTCTATTATAACTAACCATACATAATTAGTTAATTAAAAGAAAATTAGTTTTTTTGACGCCATTTGCAACTACGGAACCCTAAACTGCGTGTGGCCCGACACGCACTTGGCCGGTTATTATTAAATAGCCCGAAGAACTCTAAATCCAATTCAATGAATATTCCCAAGAAACGACTGAAAACAATTTCAATATTTCACTTCGAATTCCAACTTTATGTCGCCGTAAAAGCGAAAATTGGAAAAGAGGCACCTACAAAATCTTTATGACTGCAGGTAGTGAAGTAGACGCACTAGATTTGGTGGATCTACGACCTCTTAGCTTGAAATTGGCCTAAGTTTTTCTGGGAAGATAGCAGTGGTGGCCAAGCCAAGGTGTTTAGCAACCAGTGGCGTTGGGTGAGAATTAGGCCAGTACAGCTATAAAACTATGAAACGAATTAAATACCTACCTTATTATGTTCTATAAAAGTTAATAAGCCGTTCCATGCTTGGCTTATTTTTATTAACTTAGTGTGAGTAATATGTATCTGAGCGTGTTTATACATTTTCAACACACTTGCTCATAAAGTGGCTCTATGGTCACCGCAATTAGGCACATAATGACACCCATAATCAAACTGTGACTTTTTCATTGCTATAACTCACTAGTGAGTTATAGATTTTTTTTAAAATTTTATTGGTTGAGTTCATGGAATTGTATGTACTTGCGTTGAGTTGCTTTGTTCTTATTAAAAAAGTTTTTATTCAAAAAAAAGATCGTGTTCAATAGAACAAACAAATTAATGTTCCTTTTGCTTGCTTATTTCATGCAACTTCTTATTTAAATAGATAATTTTAACTCGTACGTGTTTAAAAAATAAAACTTTCACTCAAGTAACTTTTGTTTTCTCTGTAATAAAAGAAAACTTTAAATTCCCCATTTTGTACGTGGCAGAATAGGCGCAAATCTTATGCGCAAAAAAAAAACCTTATCTCTTTAGTCTGTGGCCGATCGCAATGCGCGCGCATAGGAAAACTGATTAATTTTTCCCGCCCTATCGAAACATTTTTCACGACTCGTTTTCACTGTTGAAATTATAGTTATTTATTAATGAAAATGTCTACAAGTACTAGTTACGAAGAAAAATATTTATGTTGTACACCGCCCGATATAAGATGTGAAGCCCTTAACGTTGTAGAAAGTTTATTACCTGAAAACTCCAAGGATAAATATCTATTAGCGTACCTACCAAAATTTCATAAAATGGCAAAACAGTAAGAATACGCATTCTTTTTCAGAAAATGTGAATTATCTTCTAAGTACAAACCTAGCTCATTGTGGTGTTTATACTCAATGTAAAAAAGTACAGTCCGAACAAAGAATGGAGTGGACTTAAAAACATACTCTAATTTGTAAGCTTATCTAAAGAGACTATCCGATGGATTTAGAAGCAAGAAATCAAAGGTTTAATCGTCGGACGATATTGAAAAATTTATAAAAGATTCCTACTGACGAAACACCAAGTACATACAATCATTGGATTTCACCTACCTACACGAATAATGAGCCATCTCAAATTACAATAGAACATGAAGTATTTCAATAAATAATCTATCTGTTGAGACCGCTATGTCATCAAAAACAGTTAATTATAATTTTACTAACTGCATATTTACTAATTGTTTCTCTAAATAAACTTTTTATCTACTAAATAAAATGAGTTTTTATTGTTATTTTATTCACAAGTGTGTTGAAAAACGTCGTATGATACACGTGTGTATTGATGATTACCGTCCTTGGCTCTCTTAAGACCCTCGCCTACGGCTCGGGTCTCAATGGCGCCGCGGCGGTAATCACCAATGTTACACACTAGTACCATAATGTACTATTATCATTGTAAGTGTATTTCAATAACGAAGAGAATTTTCGTATTTTGAATATCTGGGTGTGTGCAATCCAGTCGTGAAAGGATAACGGGGTCTACACATGTGCGATAATTTTTAACTGCCACCACTACTTTTAGTAAAGGAAACATCTGTAGCGGGAGTAGAGACGTAGGTCGCCACACGTCCTCTGTGGAGTAATGTTCAACATGCTAGTCTGCCAATGTGGGGATTCTGGGTTCGATCGCCTGCCAGAGCAAATTTCCTGGATCTTAAGGTATATATAAATAAATATATAGGGACAAATTACACTGATTGACCTAGCCCCAAAGTAAGTCCGAGACTTGTGTTATGGGATACTAACTCAACGATACTGTATTTTACAACAAATACATATGTATATAGATAAATATCCAAGACCCAGGACAATTTGAAAAATGCCATTTTCCAACTTGCCCTGACCGAGAATCGAACCCGGGTTCTCTGGGTGGCGGACTAGCATGGTGACTACTACGCCACGGAGGTCGTCAAATACATATATATATTTTTTTTAAAATATAGTGTCATCTAGTTAGTTTAGTATTCCATTAATATAATATTTAACTTACTTTGGGGCTTGCTTAATCAGTGCGATTTGTCCTTATCTATTTACTAGCTGTGCCTGTGGTCTTCGCTCCCCATGGCTATTTCGGAATAAAAACTATCCTATGTCCTTTCCAGGGTATCAAGCTATATCCATATTAAATTTCATCTAAATAGGTTCAGAGGTCGAAGCGTGAAGTGGTAACAAGCAAACTAACAAAAAAATATACAAACTCACTTATAATATTAGTAAGGATGAGGATTTATATGCACAGATAGGTACCTAATAAAATTATGAAACGACATGAAGTTTCTCAAAAGTGCTTAAAATATAGATGATCATAAATAGAAAAGCTATAAAACAAACCGCGCAACTTCAGTGGAGAGCAAGGAATATAGTTATATAGCGAAATAAAATATTATGAGGTAGATTTCGTAGTCAATTTATATTTATCTCATTTAATTTAATATCATGTTCGACCTCTTGCTGGAATAACAGAACTGATGCATTCTCACTTAGATTTACGCAACGGCGTATGTGAGAGGTTAGTTTACTTTGATTGAATATTTATATTTGATGTATAAATAAATATAAATATATAAGCACAAATAACACTTCTTAAATTCTGTTTTCTTTCTTATGTACAATAAAACTTTATAACAAACAAATAAACACTTATTGAGCTAGAACCAAAGTAATTTCGAGACTTGTCTTATGGGATACTAACTCAACAATACAATATTTTATAACAAATACGTATATTTGTCGCAGTTGAATAGTATAATCCGTTGTTATTCAAAAACTCTAGCTGTTTGGCAATACAGCTCGGTTTTTTAAAACAGCTGAAAATAGTTCAGCTCGATTGTCAATGAGTTACGTAATCACGTTTAACAAAACAGCTAGCGTTGAGATAGCATATAGGGTTACCATTATTGAATAAAACCGTGTTACCAAACAAAATAATATATGAGGGGACAATAGTTGTTCTTTGTTATTTACTAAGTAAATAATTCATTGATTCAATAATTCATGATGTTGGAGACTGAATTACTTACTAAATAATTCAGTCTCCAACATCATGAAACACCAATGAAGAATGATAATCAGCTCGATGCAATTGGATTAGAAATATAGAAATTTTGTAAACCCGACAACTCAATGGCGCAGCGATTTCTTACGGCCAATTGATCCACGTGAATTTTCCATCTTGCCAGAAATAACAATATGGTATCCAAGCTAAAGGTCTGCTTTATTTTTTTCAATCTTTTGCACTCCGAAATCATAAACAATGCCTCCGATATCTCTCGATAAAAACAGCTTAGTCCCGGAACGCGGCGAAGAATTTACTTTATGGGAGGTCATATTTGTTGTTATGACACTGACACTTCACAAGCCACAAGTGGCAGAATTCCGAAATAATCGTTCTACAATCTTACGTTAGCTAGCTTGTTAAACGTAACACATTTGACGATCTAGCTGACCGATTTTCAGCTATATTACAAAACCGAGCTGTAATGCCAAATAGCTAGAGTTTTTGAATAACAGCGGATTATACAATCCAACTGCGACATATCGATAGACATCAAAGACCTAAGACAATTTGAAAAAGGCCATTTTACAACTTGCCCTGACCGGGGATCGAACCCGGAACCTCTGGGTGGTGGACTAGCACGGGGACCACTACGCCACGGAGATCATCATCTTCCTGCCTAGAATAGGACTACTTCATATATCCCTAAAGATGACTTAAGAAGCGAGGAGACAAGCACATACATCTATGCTCCTACATTCCCAAGAAGTAAACTCAAAATAATATTAACTAAATAAATTATAAAATTAAATTTAAAAGTAAATTTGGAAAGACTTCATTAAAATCTTTTTGAATACCTTTACGTTTTCAAGTTAATATTAATTTGATTTTTTGAGAAAAATGAAGATATAGGTATACAGCCCAGGTATCTCGTTGGTTGATTGTACCAAGTAAAAATATATTTCAAAACTTTTTAAAATTTGGAACTGGTAGGTACGTACCAAGAGCGCATAGTTTGTTAAAGGTCGACCATTAAGTTGCTAGACCTGAATTAGAATAGAATAGAATAGAATTTACTTTATTGCCAAAAAAATACCACACACTCAATACAAAAAAAAATACACAATAAGAATGAAATTTCATTATTGAATTGAAGGCGTCACTTCTGTTATTGTTGTCAATTATTTCATTGACAACAATAACAATAATGAAATTTCATCATTGAATTGAAGGCGTCACTTCTGTTATTGTTGTCAATTATTTCATTGACAACAATAACAGAAGTGACGCCTTCAATTCAATGATGAAATTATACTCTTATTTTATTGTTAGATGTATTTTTTTGTATTGAGTGTGTGGTATTTTTTAGGCAATAAAGTAAATTTTCGGATCAAGACTCATTTATTTTATCTGATGGTATACACATAACACATCACATCACAAATAGTTACACCTACCTTTACAATTGTAAGATCGGGGTAAGACAAACCACAGAGTCTTAGCACACGATTTATCCGCAATATTGAGCAGTCTACAAACATAGTTGTCCTTTATATTGCTATAGCTCACACTAAATGGAAACAAAACAATCTCCTAATTTCTTCTTGACCTAACTAAATACTTAATCAAGTTCGTCTAACGTTGTAAGAAGGCAAGAAGGTTACCTACAGTTGATTGCGTTCGGTCAACTTTGTTAGTTTTAGTTCGATGGCTGCCTTTATGTGTGCTGGTCACGTGAAACTATCTTATCTATCTATACATAATATATCTAGATATACAACGTGGAATGGACATACTCGTAATAAATCAAACCCCGGGCTTATACTATGTAGGCTTAAAAACTAAGAATACGGTATGTTGCACGAGTCCGGCAATCCCACCGGCAACAAACAAACACACAAACAACCTAAACAGTCTGCTACCACCCTAGATAAGGTCTAGGGAACCTTCTAACCTAATTATAACCTAAACCTAAATATCTAAATGAATTATATTAAATTACAAAATTTAGCAGAATTAATTTTAATTACTTACAGTTAGTACGGCCTTCGGACGACCTCGTCTAGCTTGATCTCGAAGTCCTCTTCGGGGTTTGGCGACGGCCTTGGGTCCCTCCACGGGCCCCAAGCCAGTGGTGAACAAGATTGGGTCCCTAAGCCGCACCCAGAGCTCATATCGCCCCAGACGAATATGTCGAATATATCACCACTTCACAACAGATTTCACCGTCTTTATTGTAATTTCAGTTTAAGTACATATAACCTAACAAGCTAATTATGACGTGACACCATGTGACGTCTTTCATAGCAATTTAAGTGTTCATCACTATTTATACATCTAGTTTTGCCAATAACACCAACAAACAGTCTATTTCAGATTCAGTTCACATAAATACTTCTGTTTTAAACGGGCAATAGGTTAAAACAATAAGTCTATGATTATGCAAAACACGTTGTTCAAACACTTGACAATACACTGTCTTTACGCATACACAGTAATTAATTTAGGGCGTCATGCCTCTCAAACAATAGACAAACGAATTGGGCACTCAAACAAACTATAATTAGTTAATTAGCGATGAGTCTCCACGACATACGCTTTTTACAAAAAACAATCAACGCGGCCGCCCGCGTTCCGTGATTTCGAGAACAGCATAATGGCGCCCGAGTCGGGGCCGCGACTCTTTTGAGTCTTGTGGCCCTGGACTCTGCATAGAGTCTCTATCTGTCCCATTAGGGATAAAGACGTGATAGTATACACGTATTATACTATAGCCCGGGGTCTAATTTATTACGGGTATTTCCCGTTCACGTTGTATATCATCTTATAAAACACAGACAAATTTTGTTACTGGGTTTAAACCATTATTCGGCTAAATCAAGTTGAGATTTTAATAAGAAACAATGGCATATTCTAGATGTCAACTTGATTTGGTCGGATAATAGTTTAAACCTAATAAAAAAGTATGTCTGCGTTTTATAATAAGACGAAGTGTACAGGAAAAATCTTCCATGTTGGTCTGTAAGAAAATAAAAAGCATAGAATGTGCAAACTACTCTTCCCGTACAAAGCGTTAGAACCGATCAAAAGAAAAGCATAAACCTTAATCATGTTGATAGGCGATGCGGTTAGCAGCCCCATACTAAATGATTAGTTTTTTCACCTTTATGGCCACCATCTCCTTAGAAGTGGCCTTTGGCTATTACGGCCCCACTGTCTAAAGAAGCAGGCTGAGTCCATACTCTATCTACCCGTTTAGGGACAAAGACGTAGTTATGCATATGCCTGCCTCCTTGGTCCAGTGGTCAAGGTGGTCGCCTCTTGATCCGGAGGTCGTAGGTTCTAATCACACTTGGAAGCATTCCTTGTGAAAACTCGTTTCCTGTCTGGTTAGGATATTGCAGACTTGAATCACCTGGTCATCCGAAGAGAAAGATGATTCCGTGTTCCTAAAGGCACGTATCAATTGTGGGTCCCGGAAGCCATCTTGCGTCTGCTCAAACCTAACCAAGGATAGGTTTTAGTCTACCCTTTGGTTGCGGAGATTAGACAGCAGTCGTTCTGTGTAAAAACTAGTAACCTCATCAAATCACCTAGGTTATAGATAGCGGACCCCGGGCTTTGAAGCGTTACCGTACCGCTTTGGATGCAACCGGAAATATGTTCGGACGATGACCTAATCATGCATATATTTTTAAAATACTGAAAACATTTCAAATTAATGTTCCTGAGTAACCAATTTCATCTACTTCCTTTGAAACCCTTCAAGAATGGGTAAGAAATTTCTTCGTATGTTTTTTCTAGACTAAACTCAATTAATTTGGTGGAGTAAAATGGATCAATTAAATTTTTCCAGTGGTTGCCTCTTTCAGCACAGTTATAAAATAACGAGAGTAGAAAAATCAAGCACAAAAAAATGTCTAAGTACGTGGATTTTGTTTTAAGTTGGTCTTTGATATCAGAAAGTTTTAAATAAGATAAATAGTTTAAATAACACCAACAGTAAATTTGGTCAACAGATTCGATAAAAAAATTCTCGGTTCAGTTTTTTGAGTTATTTCAAAATGGCCGGGAACACATTATTTAAAAACTTTAAAAATCATATTTTTCCTCTGGCGTAGTTTATAATGTAATGAGTATACTCGCGAGATCTTTCACAGAGCCACACTAAGTAGACTACTACTTAGAGTGGCCTTACTATGACAGACAGAGCATTATGTGCATGGCTAAAAAATACTTTCATAGGAATACAATAGTTTGATGTGTTCGGTGGCATTATTATCGCTTTCGCAAGTAAAGCGACACCGGGCGTGGTCTGTACTTCAATGGGTGACCATAAGTGGCATAAAATTTCCTCCGTGCTTTAAAACACGTATGAGCCATTCGACCCAGCTGTCATCATTGTGTGGCAGTCGTCAAGCTACGTCAGATTCCTTTAGGTAGCCTGAAAAATCTGACACCAATGTTGGCCACGTACTCACATCCTCATCATCATCAGGTCTTTTTAGTCTCCACTGCAGGAGCACTACCCTCTCTTTACAACCAGAGCCATACTTGGCCAGAGCAGCCAGAGCATTCGGCCCACTCTCTTCGCGCTGGCCAGTCGGGTTGGAGAAGTCTCATGGATGTTTATAAGTTATGTTTAGTTAGTATTTTCTAAGTCGTCTTCTACGTCATCCACGGGAAGACTTGAAATAAATAATTGAAGTATAAAACTTTTATTCAATAAAAATCGCTTACAAATAACAATATTACATGCATTCAATTATATATAGAAAAAATCTTCCAACGCTTCACATCGAGGCAACGTGCCCAAAATACTGGCAGTGTTCCCTCGCTGAATTGCGATACTTATTCGCTGAGCAAAATAACTGCCAGCTCTGGGATCTCCCGTTGCCTCGACAAGACGCGTCGTGATGTCTCTTAAAAATAATTTTGCCTCCGGGCCCCAAGGACCCATCGTTTCCACCGCGAAAGGTAAGAAAATATGATTGGCTGCCAGACCCATGTATTTGCGTTTTTTCCCCAACTCTGCAGCAAGAGCAGCCGCACCACCGTGATTGGAAGTGGAAGACAGATGCGAAGGCGCTAAAGTGTCCACACAAGTGGCGTCCCACACAAGACACTTTCCCATTTTCCACGGGACCAAAGAAAGACCATCTGGCCGCTTACCGTCTGTACGAAAAATTCCGTTTGGTTCTAAAATTGACGGAACGCCAACAGTTGCCAATGTCCTACGGATGGTATCATTTAATAACGCATGTCTTGGAATACGGCCTGCACTTCTAGAACAAGAAAGTCCGTGATGCCCCAATCCGTCTACGGCAGCACTACAATGGCATATATGCGGTTGATTGATTTTTGCACCCAAACGAAGTCCCATAGCCAGTGTAAAAGTGCAATTATCAAGCAAAGTACTAATGTGAGCCGAAGGAAGAGCCTGCAACCAGAATCCAGACTCCCTCTCGGCCAAAGCACAAAGGCGGGCGCGGTCCTCCAGGCGATCACAAAGAGAAATCGCACTTTGTTGGGCGCTCTTACAAAGAGGACTGTCCCATTGTCTTTGGGAACATAAGTTTAAAGGCAACTCCACTGAACTGATAGACCGCCATTCCTCTATAGCCTCACTCATGCCACATACCTCAACGGAACCCATTACTGGGGAGAGAATCCTACCGCACAATGAGGATGAAGCGTGAGCAGAAGACAAGAAAGCGGGAAGAGCCACGGTGGACACCCTGCGTATACCTATGCCACCAAATCGAACCGGAAGGGACGCGAAATGCCAGGACTCGTTGCTTATCTGACAGTTCAATACCTTAATGAGGGTTGCAAGAATTAATTGGTCCAACACCTTTAGATGATTATGATGTTTCCAGATTAGAGAACACCGCAAAGCATATGTAAATTTTGGAACAAATAGACATGATTTTATTATAAACCAAGCCATATGGCTGTTAATTTTAAAAAGTAGATCCGAAGAATTGTTAAATTTGTCTATTTGTTCGCTCACATAGCTAGAGATAGAATCATCCAAAAGTGGAGCACCCAACACTCTCAAAGAGCCTGCATCTACTACCCTTATTCCCGGTGCCACCCTGTGGAATGTCGAAATAATTTCGTCCCTACCTAAATCTGAGACTGTGTCCTTTATATAAAGTTCGCATTTGGTGAAGTTAAGTTTCAATCCTATCTCCTCAAAACGATGAATAAGTGTTTCTAAGTCAGATGCCACTGTCATAGCACTGCCACCAATTGTCCCATCATCCAAATACCATGCATTTAGAGGGGAGTTTAAGCAGGAAATAATTGAATTTATGCCAAGACTAAATATGGCTGGTCCCAAAGGATCTCCCTGCTGACAACCAGTTGACGACTTTATAACTTGGTCCTAACGAGGTCAGATGGAG
Source organism: Acrobasis consociella (assembly GCA_963555685.1). NCBI lineage: Eukaryota > Metazoa > Arthropoda > Insecta > Lepidoptera > Pyralidae > Acrobasis > Acrobasis consociella. Next base: position 8,025,171 of record OY743118.1, read on the forward strand.
AACTGTAACACTGCCACAGGTAAGGAAAAGCATCCGGTATCTGGTCTTTAACCTCCCTTAAAACAAACCCTCTATCTATAGAATTAAAAGCATTACATATGTCTACTTTTAAGACAATCTCGCCATTAGGAGATTGAAGAAATGTTCTAGTAGCGTGAACCACCGCCTCACAGCCCCCCTTGACACCAACACCTAATTGCCTTGGTTCAAAAATGGGTGATAGAGAAGCAGATGTTTTTTTACAGATAATTTTGGAAGTCAATCTCCTTATTGTACACCCTATGGCTATAGGACGTATTCCTCCATCTTTTTTCATTAGAGCACATAAATTTGCCCCATATAATATTTTACATACCTCATTAGGCACCTTACCAGCTAGCATGAGGTTTATCAGTGAAGTCAGGCTTTGTAATAGGTTCCTACCCGCATCCCCGGTAACTCCACCAACGAGATCTTTCAGGTGCTGAGGTGACAATCCATCTAAACCACTAGCAGAGCCATTTTTAAAACTATTGAGAGAACTCATAATATCTTCTACTGTGATTTGCAGAGTCGGGGTTGATTCTGTAGGGGCATCCGGCAAAGGATTAAGCTGTGATACAGGCTGAGGATGTTTTTCTTTTAAAGAAGCAACGGTTTCTTCCGTTTCCGGAGCTAGGGTATCACCTGAGAAAATTAGTTGTGCTGCTCCCCTAATATCCCCATCACTGACTTTATTTTCAATTCGCTTAATCCTATTTTCAACGCTTTCTCTAGGCCTACTCCTACTGCGATTGGAAACATCAACACTCAACATTTCCTGCACGCTCCCACAATTCCTTTTAATAACCTGTGTCAGTGAAGAAGATCGATCATTCTCCCCGCGAACATGTAGAATTCTAAAGGCAAATGTTAAGAACTGTTCCCAGCTGACCCTGTCATTAAGCAAAATTATCTTATCAATGACCTTTTTTAAAGCTATCCCAACTGACACTCTCGCACCTCTAGGTATCCGTTTAACAATCGGCATATGTTTTTTACACTTACTCAAGACGGACCAAAGGGCGGGAACAGTTTGTGCGTTGACCTCTGAAGCAACTGATGGAGTCGTTGCGACCTGTAACTCATTTTCAGCTGGGTCACCACCACTAGTAGAGGATGGCATGGTTGACTTGTGAACTTTTGTGATGTGAACATTTAGTCCTCTGCGTCCTCTAAAAAAACGAGGCTGTTCACAGTGTTGACACCTCTCCAAACCATCCAACGAATACACTGTGGTTCCCTGAGATGATACACTACTTATGGGGTCTGGCAGCGACATTTTAATGAATAAAATATATAAAAAAAAACAAAAACAACCTTTTCGCAGGGAAAGTCAAAGAAATGTAACAAACAAATTACAAAAAATATTAAAGTCAAACTTAATAATAGTAAACAAAAAAATAATAATAATGAAAAAATAATAATAATAATGATTTTTGAAATATAAAATATAAGTGATTAAATAAAATAATCTGAAAAAATTAAATTGTTCACGTATGTAAAATAACTATTAAAATATAATTAAATAAATGCAAAATGGTCAGTTGAATAAAAATTAAAAAAATTACACAATAAAAAACGATAAAATAATCAACAGAAGATTTAACAAAAAAAAATATCATTAAAAAAAATCAAATTATCAGATTTTAAAATCACCATAAAAACATTTAATATCTAAGTACAATTAAATAAAACTTAGAAAATTTTAAATTAAATAAAAATCTTCATTGAGTTGTGAGCAGAACTCCGGCCGAAAAAAAAAATAACGCTGTCTCAACTCGTCGTCAAAAAGATAAAATTGTCAATGTGGTATCTCGCAAAAAGATCCAGTCAGTGGAGATTCGATCGCTGACCCATTGAAGCCGTTGCCTAATATATTCCAACCGCGTTAACCGCTGCGCCAAATCTCGCTGTCTTAAGCCGGTAAAATTAACAAAGTAGATCGCATTAGATCTGCTTCGATACGTAGGTATTGAATGGACAGTGTTGAAACTCGTAACCACTGAGTCATCCCGGTCATTAGTCACATTCACAGCACAACACAGTTTAACGATAATTTTAAACAATAATGTCTTATTTTGTTGAAATGATTGGTCACTTTTGTAATTTTATTACACAGTTCGCAACTTAGTAATGCTTTAACGTGGTATAACTTTAATCCCGAAAAAAAGACTTTCTATATTTATTCAAAAACAAAATCACGGGAGTATGTAAGAACACAGCTACCGCGGTGCGGGGCCCCGCGCGTCGACTTGAAATTGTCCTATTTTACTCTGCCATGAACCACACGGCGTACCACTTACACACACGAAAAACAAAAACAATAGCTTTATCTCCATACCACGTATATTTTATGTCCCGGCGTTCCACAGGTAGCGACGCGTGTAATTCAGTATTACAGATTACACACACGAGTTAGCAAGACAGACTCCGGGTTAGTACATAGGTTAACGAAACCAGTGAGCTCATACTATTTTCCGGAATCCTAGAGTAAATTAACGTAAAAAGGTCGACTCACATTCAACAACAGGCATTCCTGATTAACTTCTTTTTTTAACAGCATATATTAGTCTACTGTTGGACTTGAGGCCTCTCCTAATAAAAGGAGAACTAGCCCATAATCACAACGCTGGGCAAATGGTTTCCAGCAGCCGTGTGGTTTCCGGTAGAGTAGAATAGGGCCACTCGAAGTCCTTCTGTGGATGTCGTAGAAGGTGATCAGTATCAGTGAAACCTCTCCAATCTGTCTGGCCAGCGAGGAGAGTGTAGGCCAAGTCCTCTTGCTGCTTTGAGCCAAGTACGTCTCTGGTAGTACAGAGAGGGTCGTGCTCCTGCAGTGGAGACAAAAAGACTTGATGATGATGGGCAGGCGAAATGGTGATCGCATTAGATGGTATATTCTTTGCTTGGAGGACACTGCTGCCCGTCTTCTCTTTATAGCTATACTTCTTTGATCCAAGTTGATCTTCTTTTCGTGTCGATGTTAGTCGAAATTAGAACACTGAAAGTGAGTATAGGTCGTATTTTGTAAAGCTGGTCAAGTAGGAGAAGGTTAGCATAATAAAGAAGCAATGCTTCAGATACTAAATATTTAGGAGGGGTTCCCATACAACAAACATAAAAAATGGTACGGAACCCTTCGAGCGCGAGTCAGACTCGCACTTGGCTGGTTATTTATAATATGCAAATTTTAAAAGATTAAAAATAAATAAAGAGTCCTCAGATTTAGTCATAATATTTCCCTTATTTGGTTTATCGTTTCATTGGTTGTAATAACAAGTTTAACTAATTTATATAAATACTTTTTGATAGTAACACAGCACTATCATCAATTTTAACACCCATGCGCCAATTAAATATAAATTAGCTATAATTGTGCAAATTAACTATGAAAATTAGCCAATCGAGAGCAATATTCACGTTCGAATTAACGCATAAATCAGCGCTAATAGTGCTTCAATAAATTAATTAGATTTAAATTCCTAAATAAAATGAGAGGCATTGTTAACGGTTGAAAACCCTGAACATGTCATGAAGTAGAGCGCTGGAGAGTCGTTTATCAGGGCTGGTCGAGTAGCGACGCGTAATTAAACGTTACACATCGCACATACGGCTCCAGAGAACTACCAACATGCTTCTATATCCAAACTAGAAGAAACGTCAGCAACAATAAATAAAAATGCATTAATTTAGTAATAAATTTATGTTTTTATTTTTAGTAATAGTTTTAATTTATAGAATAGCTTGTTTATTGTTATTTAACCCAAATGATTATATACGATATGATAAATAAAGATTTTAGTAATGATGTTCAAAAGTTGTTGCTAACATTTTGTCGTCTATGTCATTGTCTCGAGCGTGATTCTCCTTTAAATTCTCATCGTGATTTGAAGTAGAGGCTGGTCAAATAGGACACTTTACACATCGTACATACAGTCTCAGAGAACTACAAAAAGTATAGCGTCATATACATCACGGTTTTGAGCGTGATTTTGTCAAAAGTAAAATATGCTAGTGCAGATCAGAAAGTTTTCCATTGGACTATATTTTTGTTGTTAGAAAATCGCGATGGATAGAAACTTGCTATAAGATCAAGTCACACGTCAAACGTTGAATAAGTAAATTGCATACTTTGTAGATTTAAGATTGTGCAGTCTTACATTTTTTTTGCGAGATATGAAATCGGGAATGCGCTAAGATGTACTTCATCGTTTGCTAAAGTTACAGGCTGTATGTCACAAGTTTTAGCCGAACAAACGGTCTGCTCTAGACAAGTGAAATGAAATGGATAGGAACGAAGTCGCATGAGATGTCGCTCCAAGTGTCGAGAGTCGCGTAGATCGCGATTACCCTGTCTCTGCGAAGTTCAGCAAACATCAAGTGCGATAAGGTCTATTACAGTGCCGAGTGTCAGTAGACAGGGCTTTTGTAGACACTTTTGACTTCACTTTTGACTGAGTGAGATGAGACGAGAGTCATTGCTTTAAAAAGGACACATTCTTAAGTTTTATCTACTTGGTGTAGACATTAAAAAAATCATAGTATACTATCAAATTCTTGAAACGAAACTGAAGTAATAACATCCATGTCATTTTAGATGTCTAGATAATATTGAAGCTAGAGTAGAAAAACATTGCCGCTTTTGAGTATGTGGAGCTTTGATAAATATCAAGATGAGATCTTTTTTGTATATTTTATAACGCCACATTTAAATCGGTTTGAGAAATTTATTAAAATCTATCAAAAAACAAATGAAAACGTGATCTTACACACTATCATGTGGGGCAGGTAAAACTTTTTGAGTCTACTTTGAGTCTAAGCAGTCAGAGCCCAGGGCTATAAGGCCTAAGGGCGAGAAGATGGAAAAATAAATCACAATAGCTAACTCCATTGCCTATTATCACGATTCGCATTTATGCATATTATTAAAAAATTTATTGATAAATAATAATTAAATATTTCAAACATGTTGACGGACAAACGTTCCTTTAACTTTTACAAATATTTCAAAACCAAAACTAGCCATAACGAGACTAATGAACAGCAATTTATTTTTATTATATTTATTAAATTATCCATACATCATATGTAAGTAAATATTAAATTATATTTATTACTTTACTAAATTTATTTTAAATTGATGCATCCATTTCCAAATCAGAATAATCAAATGATGTTGAGTATAGTTAACATGTCACCTGCAATAATTGGAGTTGGATTAAGTGTAATCCGTTCTGCAGACTACGTTTGATGTTCGTCAAAGGTTAATTAATTTTATGTCGTCATAGATTTAATTACCTAGGTGCGATGAAACGGCTCAATTTGCCCATCACGTCACAGACATACAACATAATAGAAACGGCATGCGTTATTTCAAAAAGTTTTGATTTTTCTTCATTTTTGATAGACGGTCATTTTTAGCGCAAGACCACCTACGAGGTGGTTAGGTGGCCTATAAAAATGATGGAAACATTTATTTGCATGCAGCAAATAAATATTTCTGTTTCATACACAAGTAACCGACATTTTTCTATCAGATAAGGTACGATTCAGCAAACATTCAAGCTTTGACACTTACCTAATATAGGATAAAGTCTTTCATACAAATAGGTACGTAGTTAAGAAAATTAATTTAAAGCAAGAATTATGAACCCGGTCAATAGTATTCATTTAATTTGTTTAATTCGTTTAAAATTTCACAAACAATGATCCGTCGAGAAGAAGGACTAGAGTAAATCTACAAGAAACATAAAACACTAACCGTAGCTCCATTAGTAGTTCTCCTAATCTGTGCCTGAGCTAAGCTGGATCCAGCAATTCTCAGTTCTCGTATTTAATAGCTCTATCTCATCTAGTAAAATGATACAATTTGTCTTGGTGGAGGCATAACTTAAAGAAACACGAATGCAACACTACAAACAATTTAAGTGTGTAGTAATTTATACTTCCAATGATTATGATCTATGCCACTCAAGCTTGTATAGACTACATACTACTGCCTACTATATACTGCCTAAAGAGGTTTACAGATAGTTAAAGCTAAGCAAACGGTATGGGTTAGCATCTCAAAAATATCAATAAGCGATGCGGTTAGCAATCCATCACTATTTTGATTCCCTTTTTACGATTCCAGGAACTCCTATAGTTTCGACATGGCTACCTGTCTGTCTGATCGCGTTTTATTCAGAGGCACTTAGTAATAGAAAGCAATGTTATTGTTATTTGGCATAGGTATGTTTATCAATCATGCCAAAAAATGGTAAAATAAAATGTAATTTTTTTTTAGGGTAGCTAGATACGCGTAAAGAGAAAATGATTTTTTCTCGACTAACCCATCATGTGATGTATCTTTTAATAGATTTGTTTTGCATTTGATTGAGTTTGCGAACACCATTTTTCGTTTTAGGGGTCCGTTTTTGAAATATTCGCTTTTACAGTGTAAGTTTTTGTTAGAGTCAAAGCGGTTGTAAAAAAGTTATAGGTGAATCTATAAAATGTACTCGAAAAAGGACAATTTCATACATATTAAATAGATAATTAGTTTTTTAGACATTTTTAGTCATGTGAACTCAAAATCGGCATTCGTCAAACTACATCTACAAGACCCTACACTGCGCGTGGCTCGACACGCACTTGGCCAGTTATTCCACCCTCACGACCACCATCTCACTAAGAGTAGCCTTCGGGTATTGCAGCCTTAAGCTCTGTTTATATATAAGGGATAAAGGAAAGTTCTTTTGGTGTGGGAAATAGCGCCCCAGCAGGCTCCAAAGCAGTATATCTAAGGAACCGGAAAAGTGCTAAAGAATATAAGTCAGGGTAAGTTGTTCAGAATTATGTACAAAATTTATTTGTACCTTGTATATTATAGCTTTAAGCGTGTGAGTAAAAGGAAAGGCTACTATATAGATTGACATCTTACCCGACATTCTTACCGATATTACTTTACTTACTCATCTGGCATTATTGTATGACGGTTGTCAAGTTATGGAAAATTTATAGCGACAAACTTTATTTCATACTTATCTCTTCATATTACACTGAATTTCGGGGAAGGAGTGTCATCTCGCGAGGAGAGGGTGAAAACAAGTTCTTGACGTTGGTATGGATATCACACTCATATTATAAAGGCGACAGTTTGGAGTATGTGTGTGGACCAATTTTGATAAAATTTGGTATGCAGGAAGCTGACACCCTGGATTTACACATTGGCTACTTTAGGCGCGAGTACCTCCGCGGTGCGCATCTAGTAATTAATAAATAATAAAAGCTTTTATTTCAGACAAGATACAGGTCTAGCACTATTCATTTTCTTCTTCTTCCTCTGCGTCATTGTTGGTTGCCTGCGTATAGGCTCAAGCCTTCTCCAACATTCGCGGTGGTTGGCAATTTTATTCTAGTCTATGCCTTGCCCAACACGACCTGACACGAGTAACACTATGCTCAAGTGTAGAAGATGGGTCGATATGAGGCAGAGTAGAATAGGACTACTCCAAGTCTCCCCGTGAATGTTGTAGAAAGCGAGTGCTGAATAAAGCTATTAAACATCGATGAGACCTCTCCAACCCGTCTGGTCAGCGTGGAGAGTGTATACTCTGGCCAAATGTGGCTCTCGTAGTACAGAGGGTCGTGCTCCTGCAGTGGAAATTTAAAAGACCTGATGATGAAGAAGATGGGTTGACTTCTTCAACCGCGCCTTTGGATTTTATGGCTCTTACGACCATTTTGTTTTTGTAGTGACCATGAGATTAGGGTGAAAGAATTTTTCATTATGACATACAATAGATGGATATTTTCACCAGCATTCTCAAAAGATGAATAATCCAATTTGTTTGTAAAGAGATCTTATCGACTTGAGCGTCTAGAGTTCGAATCCCTCCGGAAGATGTACCCTATTTAGTTCAATGTATTTATTTTTAAATATCTTGTAAAGTTGATTTTATATGTTTTTAAAAAAGTATATACTTATTTGTTATCTTGGGAATTATGTAACTACAGGAAACATGTTCAATAAGCTCGCGAGGTCTACAGCTCACAAAGCCACTAGTATCAATTCTGCGCTAAAGTTCTCAGTTATTCTTCTGTTTCCTACTGTATTTAGCGCGGGCGCGCCGTCTAGACGTTCAAAAGACATCTTCACAGTTTATTTTGTGATTGAAATTCACTGAAGAACTTAGACTACTTTTGCTGTTGGTTATTTAAAGGAAATCGATAGCAAGGTAAGTATATGATGATGTTTCATCCACTTGTTATATAACAAGGTTCAGGTGATAAATAAGAACATTAATTACTACTGTAAGTTAAATAAAGTATTTAGATATAATCTATTATAATCAGTGTTTAAAAATATAATCCTACTTTACTACTTATTGTGTTTCTAGCTCTGTAAGTGTAATTTATCATTTTTTTTAAATTGCTTACTTGAATAGAGATTTAGTAAAAATGCTCTTTTACTTTAAGATTTTATTTAAATAAACTGACAAAAAAATTAACCAAAATAATAGTTTATTCTATCGACCTATCTAGTACAACTTATTAAAATCGCACTTGATTTTATTAGCGTAAACAGCAAAACTCATTGCAGGAGACTGACAACCCTGGCAACCTTTTCCGTGCTAGAAAGAAAGTTAGTTTTTACTAAAATTCATCATCATCATATTAGCGACAGGAAGTACACTGTTTACCCAAGGACAAAAGCTTTCCCAAGGATTTCCAAACCTGCGACCTTGCTTAGGTCGTCTGATCGCCTAGCAGGTTCGTATCCTTCCATCGGCTTTTCGCGCTATGTGTCCCGCCCACTACACATAATTTTAAGTAAAGGATTACTAGAAATAAAAATAATTGTAAGTAAAGAAAAATATACTTCAACAAACTAGTTTCCTCCAAAAAGAACAGCAAATTACTACAAAATTATGTTGTGCTCAACAAATAGAGTGCCTCAAAAACTTGGTCTGAAATTTCCAACAATTGCTTAGCGTCGGCACTGCCGACTAGCGCACTGCAGCCAACTGATAAGAGTGTGATGCATTAGCGGGCAGAGTGCACTAAGTAAACAACTGACTATCTCGCCACGCCCTCACTGCCCGATTACACAGCTAGGATTGATTGAAGGTATTTAGTTCAAACGATGTTATAAGTACAAACTTTTGTATTTGGTACTTTTTCGCCACGCTTTGACTGCCCGATTACACAGCTAGGTTTGATTGAAGGTATTTAGTTCAAACGATGTTATAAAGACTGACTTTTGTATTTGGTACTTTCTCGCCACGCCCTGACTGCCCGATTACACAGCTAGGATTGATTGAAGGTTTTTAGTTCAAATGACGTTGTAAGGACTGACTTTTGTATTTAATCTATTTCGCCACGTCTTGACTGCCCGATTACACAGCTAGGATTGATTGAAGGTATTTAGTTCAAACGATGTTAAACACAATCATTTATATAAGATTTTCTTTAAAACGGAAGATTTAATCACTTTTCTTTACGTTTAATTTTTATGTAGAAATATTGAATTTAGTGACAATTCAAAAATGTTCTAATTGGATTTTTACATGTGTATTCTATTATAATAAAAGTAAATTCAAAAAACTGACTTTTGTTTTTGGTATTTGATTAGACTAGTGGTTCTGTGAGCAGTAGACATCGCGAGTGTCTAATAATTTTAACATTTTGAACACCCATTGCATCGCCATTTGGGAAAATGTTGGTTTCGGCGTGCTTTGGTCAATAAATAAGAGATTAACAGAATAGAACTGTAGGTACCAAATCCGCGCTACAATCCTGTAGCCTGTATAACCTGTCCTGTGTTATGTGTAATAAAATCTTTATAAAGTTCTTTCACTATTGACTGAATGCCTTAGTTACCACCGCCTTACTTCCCATCACAATATCACTACGTAACGCCGTAGCCTCAGGCTAACTAACTTAACTCAAAGGAGAGCCGGTTTAACCCTCACAAAGTTATCTCACACATCGATCATTCACAAAGCGACGCCTGGCTTTAATGTCCCTGGAAGCCTTTCAGGTGTCGATGAAGAATATTAAAATAATAGTGACAGGCGATGTATGAAGGAAAGGCTTTCAGATTTAACCGACTGCTTGAGAGAGGATAAAAAATTATTAATATTTGTGGTTGAATTTTGCCTTTTTTTATTAGAAGCAAGTGTTGTTTGATAATATGGATTGCATTTATGACAGTCTTTTTTCAACCTAAAGATCAAGATTGACAATTTTGTGCCCTTATCAACGATCTATTAGCACCCAATATATAAGTATGGTATTAATGCGTCATATAGTCTCAATCTACACCAAAGTAGAGTACTATGTCCTGTATGACTTTACCACGAACGATGCGGCTATAAGTAGACCCATAAGAGCCCATGGCTGCAAGACTCAAATTCCACTTTTAGCGAGACGAGAAGGTAGAAAAAGGAATCAGTAATGCAGTGATGTGTTGCTACCAGCATCGCCTATTAGAATAATTAAAGTGAATATAACTGTGTCAACTGTTTATAATTTACAGTTTTTTTACCATAGAGCTCAATTAATCTCTAATGTGTATCTCTTATTTCTAGATAAATAATAAGGTAAATTATGTGGCAGTAGATTTGATTGATAAAAATATTTGTTTACCATTATGCTTAACCCGCTTAACTATGCAATGATCAAAAATTATTTCACACAAACCTGAACTTAGCTGCCCCAATTCAGTAACATTATTGCAGTAAACTAAAGCAACATTATAAACACGGGCGGAATGTTGGCAGCGAAATCCTGGAGTCGACGTTCGAGTTCGCACGGTACCTGTTTGTTTGAATTAAGAGGTGCAAACTTCCGGGCCGGATTCCGACGGCATAATTATTTGCACAAAACGTCGCCTAATTGCATACTCTGTCGGGCGACGTGACGGGCCCACTACACGACGGCTCGTGGCGCAAGTCATAAGATGAGAGTTTTTGGGGTCGGTGAGTTGAGTTTTAGATTACTTATTTTTGGGGTACGGTCCCGTTTTTACCCGTTTGTACTAAGTCTTCGAACCAAACTGGACGTCGACTCCAGGATTTCGCTGGCATCATTCCGCCCGTGTTTATAATGTTTCTTTAGTTTACTTCAATAATCATGTTACTAAAAGTGGTACGCAAGACGGACGGTACTGCGTATCCGCGTTCCAGTTTCTAGAATCTAGTAAAAAGTCTAATTTAGTTTGACATATAAATAGGACGCAACTACGACGACTATCGTCTTATTTTATGGAGAAACCTCTCAGACTTTCTGTTTTGAATAAAAGTACTTATTGTTAGGAGACTAGCGCCATCTGCGTGTGATCTCCACAAACACGGGCAAGATTTATTGATTTAGCGATAATCGATCGGTAAGCGCCGCGTCGCATCACTAGGTCAGGGGCGCGCAGTGTAGCTGTCAGTCCTTGTTCTCGAAATCACGGAAAGCGGGCGGCCGCGTTGATGGTTTTTTGTAAAAAACGTATGTCGTGGAGATTTATCGCTAATTAACTAATTATAGTTTGTTTGAATGCCCAATTCGTTTGTCCATTGTTTGTGAGGCATGACGCCCTAAATTAAAGACAGTGTATTGTCAAGTGTTTGAACGTGCTCATTGCATAATCATAGACTTATTTGTTTTAACCTATGGCCCGTTATGAAACGGAAGTATTTATGTGAACTGAATCTAAAATAGACTGTTTGTTGGGGTTATTGATGCAACCAGATGTATAAATAGTGATGAACACTTGAATCGCTATGAAAGACGTCACATGGCGTAACGTCATAATTCGCTTGTTAGGTTATATCTACTCAAAGTGAAATTACAATAAAGACGGTGAAATCTGTTGTGAAGTGCTGATATATTCGACATATTCGTCTGGGGCGATATGAGCTCAGGGTGGGGCTTAGGGACCCAATCTTGTTCACCACTGGCTTGGGGTCCGTGGAGGACCCAAGGCCGTCACTAAACCCGAAGAGGACTTCGAGATCAAGCTGGACGAGGTCGTCCGACCAATATATGCACGGTGAGTGATAGATATTAAGTTTGCCAGATTTTGTAATTTAGTGTAATTCATTCATATATTTTAGGCTTAGGTTATAATTAGGTTAGAAGGTTCCCTGGACCTTATCTGGGGTGGTAGCAGACTGCGTGGGTTTGTTTGTGTTGTTTGTTGCCGGTGGGGTTGCCGGACTCGTGCAACATACCGTAATCTCAGCTTTCTGCCTACACTTTCTTTTTATTGATTTCAATTCAATTGAAATGATGACCGTGCCCCCTTTCGCTTGTCCCGCGTCGGCACATTATGAAACAAAGCCCGGCGAGACATTGTAGCAGTTTTGTACTCCTGCGATAGTTTGGCACTTTCATTTTTTATGCAGGTCGTCCAGTTGTGAAATGAATTTAATCTGAGTTTGATGGCATGAAAATGACATGTCAATCACTTACTACCTTAATATAGCAAACGATTGGGTAAATCCTTGTTACTCAATTATCAATAATAAAATTATCATGCATCACTGGGTAACCTACCTACTTTAATTTTAGGAATAAAATAAATCTATGACCATGTTGATTGATTTGAATAACCGAGCCAGGTCTGTTCAACAAAATGAATCAATGTAGCAAAAACGATCTCATTTTTATAAAAGTATTTATTCCTTCATAGTTTGCGTCGCTGACAGATAGTGTTTACATTAAACACTTTCTAGATTATATAATATTTCTTATTTTTTGCTTTATTATATGTGCAATAAGTTATTTCACTGAGCATGTTTTTGGCATTTTGCTTTTTGGCTTCGGATTATGTTTCTTAAGATATGAACAGTAAAAATAACTTATTAAAATACCATATTGTCACAAAGTTTCTGTTTATTGATTTCAATTCAATTGAAACGATGACCGTGCCCTCTTCTCGCGGGTCCCGCGTCCCATTCCACGTTCAACTTTATGGGACATTATGAAACAAAGCCCGGCGGGACATTGTAGCAGTTTTGTACTCGTGCGATAGTTTGGTACTTTCATTCTTTATGCAGGTCGTCCAGTTGTGAAATGAATTTAATCTGAGTTTGATGGCATGAAAATGACATGTCAAAAACTTACTAACTTAATATAGTAAACGATTCGTTAAATATTTATTATTTGGTAATCTATTTAATTTCAATAATCAAAGAAATCTTTGACTTTGTTGATTGATTTGAATAACCGTTCCAGCTATGTTCAAAAAAAATTTGCTAAAGCGATCAAATTTTTTTAAAGTATTTGTTGCTTCGTATTTTGCATCTTATACCAATCTCCGCTGCTAGATAGTGTTTAACACTTTCTTGATTATATAATATTTATTATTCTTTAGCTCTAACATTATGATATGCAATAGACTATTTTACTGTGCATGTTTTTGGTTAATATTTTATGTAAAACAAAAAATAGCACAGAAAAAATTGTTTTTAAAGTAATAAAATTGGTTAATTGATAAAGTAGTAATTTGCATTTCTAATAGAAGAGTGGGAGCATGGATATTTCACTATCTCTTTTGTATTTCGATATAAGGTCTCGCCTTATATCACTGACGTCAAGAGCGCTGTGCGTGCATCCTTTTCCTGTTATTTGATAGTTTCCCCTTCCATCTAATTTAAAAAGCTTGTAACTTACTTATTTTAGGGCAGATAAAAAAAATCGGCTTCGGTTTTGGTTATGTTACTTATTTTCATGTAAAAAATAAAAACAATTGACTAAAATACAGTATTGTAACAAAGTTTCTGTTTATTGATTTCAATTCAATTGAAACGATGACCGCGCCCTCCGCTCGCGGATCCCTACTCACATTCCACGTTCAACTTTATGGGACATTATGAAACAAAGCCCGGCGGGACATTGTAGCAAACAGTTTGTACGATAGTTTGGCACTTCCATACTTGGGCAGGTTACAGTTGCAAAATGAGGTGTAAGGTCGAATTAATTTTACACGAACTGGCCTGTAGGATGGTGTTCTAGTAATAGCATAATCTAATAATATCTATTCGCTCAAGATATAACCAAGTTTCCATTTTTAAAATTAATGGAAAATTTTAAAGTTCACATTAAACTCTCAAATACTCTTTGTACCTATAACACATAAAGCCATCAGTTTGTAACTAGATATAATCCCGAAATTTTATTTTCATTAATAGTTTTTCAAAGTTCGTTTATTTAAAACAAATTCTAAACAATAAAAATATCTTGAAAATTTGTTTGATGAATATAAATAGGCTCGAATAAAACAAGAGGACATAATTTTAAATAAGATACTCAAATAAAAAAGATCAGAGATAAAATAAAATGAGTTCATGAAAAAAGATTTTAAAGGCATCCGCGGACAAAGACAATAAAAAGTTAAAAAGAAGTAAACAAAAAATCCTTGCGAAGACACTGAGGGAATACAAAATTTGTCGCAATTTCTTTGAGAGCGTTTAATTTTATAAAGAAAAAAAGATAAAGAAAGATAAAGTTATCTCATTTGTAGGCGTGGATTGAATGGTGATAAGTAAAATCTGGGTACGAGAACCTTAGCTTTATTATAAAGAAACTAGATAAGCAAAGCAAATCATTTTATGAAGAACAAATAAAGGTGTTAGGGGCGATGCTGAGAAAGTATTAGATGCTTTTTATTTTAGCACAAATAAAAAACCTTACTCGCAATAATCTTTATTTAACATATCGTAATCATTTGGATAAAATTACATAACACACAAACTTAAAGCTATTTCTATGAAATTAAAACTGTTACTAAAAATATAAACATTAATTTATATAAAAAATCGTTACCACCGTTGGTTGAAAATAATTGTTAAAAATTGATAAATCGCATTGATAGGGAGACATTTTAACATACATTTATTTATTACATGAATGCCCCAAAAAAAGAGTGTAATGTTGGTAGGGTTCATACTATATGTACATTGGGTAGCTTTTTTAATTCCGCTCTACATTCGAAATTGTTAGAAGCGATTTGTTGATCATGCCTTTTCTAGTGAAATATTTTGTCAGTGGAACGACGACTGATTTAAATATTGTTTGGAACAAAACTTTCGAAATTTTCCAATAGCAGTTTTCTTCTAATTTTGCTTCAAAGGTTTCCTTTTGTTTTGGACGGAGTGATTGAAATTGGGAAGTGAAACTTTGTGACTTGTGTCTCAATTACCTACTATACATAAAGAGCTTATTCTTCAGTGTTTTTATTTTAACGAATTTGCAATGTAATCATAAAAGTTCCCGAGAATAATAATGCGAAATATCAATTCACGTTTGTATTGAAAATCAATTGTATAGAAAATATATAAAACATAGTATCGTTGAGTTAGTATCTCATAGAACTTATACTAACTCTCTAGCCCACACAGTTGTCCTGTGTCATAGAGTTTACTGTCCATGTGAATAGAATAGGTCATGTTTATGCTTTTGATTATTCTTTAGTTTGGCAGTATAACCGACGGTTCCTAATAGTGAGGAGCCGGCGCAGCGGAGGCACTCTCTAAATATGTTCTTATTCCACCATGCTTTTGAAACTTTATTTGAAGTTAAGTTCAGTCTATAAAAGTATATCGAAATACTATAACGCGTAGCGGTGGTGACCAAGTGGTTTTGGCACTGGTTGTGCGTCTATGAGGCACAAGTTCGATCCTCACTAGATGCGACTTTAACCTCTCAGTTTGTACCCATGTACGGACATATTCAACTACCAACACTTGCTTCCAGTAAAGGAAAACTGCACGCTAGTGTTTATGATGATAGTAATAGTTTTAATTTATAAAATAGCTTTTAGCTTTTAGTTAAATGTAATTTTCTTTGCTCATCTTTTTTCTGAATTAGAAGTTAGTTTGATAGTTATGGAGCTATGTTAGATGCTTTTAGGTTGCTCAAAATATTTGACACCAGGGGGGTTACTCCAAAAGCGGTATGCAAGACGGGCTTTACTATGTTTCGCATTTTTAGTGACATACAACATTGAACACCGATGATAAAGTTTAATTTGGTTTGACATAGAAATAGGACGTTATTATCGTACGACTAACGTTTTATTTAATGGAGTTACCCTCCAGTGTTATTTAGCTGTTGACACACTCGTTATGAGATAATACGAAGTAGTAGATTTTCTTTGCGTTTCTCCCTCGAAGTCAATTATTTTCCTATTTTGATAAAGAAACATAAAAGTAGTTATTTACGCACATTCTCATGGTTAGTTAAAAGTTCCATCATTACTCATTCGTTTGGTTTTTTAACCTACTTAAAAACAAAGAGGAGGTCATCAATTCGTCGCGATCTTTTTTTATGTATGTTCACCGATTATTCGAAGACGCCTAAACCGATATCGAAAATATATAAAAATTGGTTGAGTAGTTTGGGGATAAATTCGGTTTTTAGTTTTAAAAAAAAATTAACCTTATTCATGCTTATTGAATCATACCAGGTCAAAAAAAAATTTTTTTTTTTTAAATGTAGGAGGAATTATTTCAAAAATGCTTCTAGTTATTGTTTGTTTCTATTATTTACCGCAAACCACAAAGAAGACTCAGCAGAAGCGTCGCAACGAAACTTTGTCGCCCGTCCTGCAACTGAAGTAAACATCCAACTCGTTTCATTGCGTCTCAACAATTAAGTTTTCTCACGTTCCGCGGAATTGGAATGACTTTGTTATTTTTCATTTCTTTCATTGTTAAAACTATTTTAGTAAACAAAACAATTCTTTCAAAGTACCAGGTTAGTACGATACGATGCAAAACACTATTACGACTTTATCCTGATTGAGATAGTCGTGGTTCGCTGGATCTCAGGTTAGTTTTAATAATAATATCAAATATCTTTAGAGTTTTACATAAGGTCTTATAATTAAAATACAATCCGTCTTATCAACCCTTTCGGGCACAGCAAATATTTTGTAGTTTAAGTATATACTTATAGGTACGAGTAGATATTGTAATCTGCGACATTACCATTTTTAATTGTATATTAAGTACTAACTGAGATCTTTTATCACAATATTTTTACTTTTTATTTGTAAATTCTTTTTATATTGCACATTTTATCTGACTTATTTTCTATGTATATATTATTATGAACTTATAAACTAGGTATTCCTATTCATATACTTTATATTTGTTTTATTATGTTTTCTTAATTAAATTATGTATTTGTATCCAGGAACTCATTTACAGAGTAGTAGCGACCTCTCTGCAGCATTTTTTTCAATTTCCTTTGAAAATATTTCATGTTAGTTTCATTTTTTATATCTATAGGTAATTTATTATATATTTTGACTGCCATATGAAATGGGCTTTGGTGTAACATTTCAATTCTGGAGGTTGGGACGCACAATTTTTCTTTATTTCTGGTATTATACTGGTGGGTGTCTTTTATCCGTGTAAATAAATGTTTATTACTATGAGCAAAAATGCATATGTCCTGTATGTATATTGAAGGAAGTGTTAAAATTTCAAATTTTTTAAAGAAGGGCGTACAGCTGTGCATATTTTTAATTTGAGCTAGTATCCTGTTACACTTTTTTTTAATGATAAATAAATCTTGATAAATGATGAATAAATATAATAACAGGTACACACACTGTCATTTACCATTTTCAAAACAAAAATTCCTACAATTTTATAAAGTACTTACACGCAAAGGACGAAAATTGTACATAATTAATTCTCTTAATTTGATTGTATACCACAAAGGGCAACAGTTCTCATCTCCTCCTAATCGTAACTTGTTCTTTCTACAAGTAAACAACAAGACATCATGGTTTGTTTCACTTAGCACCCCCGTTTGGAGTCCAAACGTGATATTGATTTTAATAAGAAGAGAAAATCAGAAATTAGACCCGGGGCTCCAAAGCAACAGGATGCAACAGGGATGCGCTAAAAGAAAAATAAATATTATCATTAATAATAATGTAGAAATATCCAAGAACTAGGACAATTTGAAAAAGGCCATTTTTCGTATTTCCTATTCTACAAAATTTAAAAATTTACATATTTTCAATATATATCCATGCAAAGCCAGGAGAAGGAATAATATACAGAAGATAATAATCATCATCATGAACGTCTCATGTCATACAATGACATACAAAAGCTGGCTTTTAATGTAAATACGAAGACAAAGCCAGGGCGGTTCGTTAGTGCATATCCTATGTATTTTATTTAATAAAAACCTATTAAAATGAAATTATTATCGTTTATATTGTTCGTAAGATAACAAAGTTAAAATCGCGAAGTATACTAAAAGTAACTAAGTCATCTTTCAAACGGAAAACAAGAAACTTCCATCGCAAAATTGAATGTTTGTTCCTGAGCGACAGACTTGAGGTAAATACTTGATGCAAATTCTTGTTTATTATTTTTCTTGTGTTAACTGTGGAATGACAACGTTGAGCTAAATTTTTAAAAATAATTGTCTTTGTTAAAGTTTTATATAGAAACTTTTTCATTTCGTGCACAAATTTATCCACTAGTATTCAAATGAAGTTAGGTTAATACCTGCGTCACTAGTGAACTATAATACTATGCAGAAAGCATAATGAATATTAATTCTTTCTTTGATAATGATATTTCTTTATTGTTCCCTCAAGATAACAATTTTACAAAAAATTTAATAGACAGTATTGTTACTTATGCCTATATTGTGTCTGCTATGCCGACATTTGAAGGGCTAAGTCTGTTACACAATCATATTTACGACGTGGGAGACTGGTGCCTAACCTAGGCAAAGCCTGTACTTCAGGTCACAATGGTCGAAATGGCCATCAAAAGTACGTTCCAGTAGCTTTTAGTCTCATTTTTAGGGTTCAGTACCCAAAGATAAAAACGGGACACTATTACTAAGACTTCGCTGTCTGTCCATCTGTCTGTCACCAGGCTTTATCTCAAGAACCGCGACAGCTAGACAGTTGAAATTTTTACAAATTATGTATTTCTGTTGCCGCTATAACAAAAAATACTAAAAACAAAATACAATAAATATTCAAGCGGGGCTCCCATACAGCAAATACGATTTTTTATAAATAATGGTAATCCGATTCGCACTTGGCCGGTTATTATTCTGTTCTTTTTTTATTTTATTATCACACAAAACAGATTATTACTATTGCAAAATTACAAAGAAAAAAAACTGAGTGCATAAAATGTTTGCTAACATTTCCAATAGTCCAATAGTAGTAGGTGCTATTCACGTAAACTGTTGTTGGTTTCAAAAGGAGCGTGACATCGCGTGGAGCTACACTCATATATCTGTAAGAGGACGTCGTAACTCTCGGTGATGGATTAGCGCTTTTCCGGCTTTTCAACGGACCCCTAAATTGTCGGCAATACCGTCCCACAAGTCCGTGGCTAGGGTGTGTGTTGCATGTTATATTAAAGTTAATTTTTGAAGGGAATATTAAAGGACAGAGTTTAATATTTTGTAGGGAAATGCGTTGGTTTGAATTTGAAAATGATAAAATTGCGGATACTTACAGATTATAGAAAAACCATTTCCAATGATTAATTTTATCGGCTAAAGACAAGATTAAAAAAATGTACTTATACTACTGGTAGTACTTACCTATTTATGTTCTATGGAAAAAAGTGCACATTATAATTTTTTTTTCAAACAGAATTGCTAAGTAGTGCTCTCAAAGAAAAACATATTAGGTACGCATAACAATATTACAGAATAAGAGATTAATTTAGACTACATTAATTATTTTTTTGACTTTAACTCTTGACGACCTCAAGTGGCATTAGAATAATCCTTCTTCCAGATGTAATTTGTTCATGGCACGTTTAGGGTTCCGTAGTAAACAAGAAACCCATAGAGTTAGAAATAAATGAAATAAAGGCACTACTTTTCCAAGATAAACACGTAACATAATGTGTTGCGCTCGTAGGAAAGACGTCCGGAAGCGTCCAGTTTCCGCGACACCGGGCGGTCGACGCGCTACATTGCACTGCAAATGTTTCGCGATGATTTTGCCATTTTTACAAGCTCTTATATATCTATAAGTATATATATTTCTGCGCAAGATTATCACACAATATCTTTAAAAATTGTAGCCTATGTGCTATTCCGATGTATTAACTATATTATTGTAAAGTTTCATTCAAAGTTCATCCATTAGTAGTTTTAACGTGAAAGAGTAACAAAGATACAAACTTTCGCATTTATAATATTAGTGGAAGTATGTGAGTATTTCATCTTAAGCTACAACTTTATTCTTGCCTTCCTTCATCCCGGTTGCATCCTCAACTGTGCTGCTTCAATTTCATAACTATTTTCAAATATAGATTTCTTTTTATTTTCTTATATCATACATAATTATACTAGGTACATGATCACGCGTGACTACTATAAATTTTCGACTGTGTTGGTTCCATGGCCCCAACGTTTCAAACGGTTAAAAAAGTAATTATTTGATTTAATTATCTGCGAGTAGCAGCATACAGAACTATATAGGTACACTGTGCTGTACTGTACTATAACTATAATAAGTTTTTGTTAAAGTCTTGAGAAATATGAAGAAGAAAGATCGGGAATATATACTACTCGTATACACTGAAATTCTTAAAAATATATTTTACGTAAAATAATAACAGCAAAAAAGTGCTGCATGTTGAAATAAATTCACACCTAACCCCATCGGGCTTGTCTTTAAGATAGCAACTTCCGAGGGTTATATTAAATTCCATCCAAAGGGAAAGTTTTAAAAAGATAAGCGAGAACGTAATTTCATTTACGCCGTTTAGAAACTTTGGACCTGAGAGTCTGATTAAATTTTTAACAATAGCGCTAATTTATAGATGTGGAACAAAGTTGGCTTTGACCTCCGTCAGTCTCGAGTTTTGACTAATTTTGTTAGTGAGTCGCAATATCTTTTGAAATTACGCGGCTTTGCAAAGTTGGGTGACGGAAATTGTGCTTTGAAATTTTGAGAACGATATTAAAAATCTTCTGTGCCGGTGTGATACGTCATCTTGTGTTTCTTAGATCGTTAGCGGTGATCAAAGCATGGGGCCAAAACTTGAAGGTCTTTTTAATAATATTTAATAACATAATGTACATAATGACGACCTCTGTGGCGTAGTGGTCACCACGTTAGTGCGCCACCCAGAGGTTGCGGGTACGATCCCCTGTCAGGGCAAGTTGGAAAATTGCCTTTTTCAAATTTTCCTGGGTCTAGGATGTTTATTTATACGAGTATATATGTATTTGTTATAAAACATAATATCGTTTATTAGTATCCCATAACACAAGTCTTGAACTTACTTTGGGGCTAGCTCTATTAGTGTAATTTATCCCTATATATTTATATTATAAATAAAATTATTAATTAACTTTATTTTAAAAACATAAAACAAAAGAAATGAATGTTCAGACTAAATTGACATTAAATACATTTCAACCTAAGCTAAATATCAACTTAAATTTAATTTATATTTTATTAGGTACAATTACTTAATTAAATTGCATTTATTTATTTATTTAAACTTTATTGTACCTAAAGACACATACAAATGTAATTGTAACGGTTGGACTTAAGCTAAAAGCATTCTCTATTAGTAAACTTTAATAGACTCTTTTCTTTAAAAAAATATACATTTTCATTAACAAATAAAAAAAACCAATTCATTAAAAACGGCAATCATGGGCGCTAATGAAGCGGAGTAATGAGTCTGCCTCTTGAACCGATTTTTCCCAATTATTTCGAAATTATTTTAGAGAATGTTTGATGCATAATTATAATATGTACCTACATAAGAACTACTTAAGTTAATGAAGAGTTTTTTGATTGTTTAGAGCTTTATTATACGTAAGCAGAAAAAAACTGAGTGTCGTGCAACACACAAAATTACCCTCTAAAAAGTTCGTAACGGAAAAATCAGACAGACAGACATACAGACAACATCCTTCTTTTTCTCGGTGATTAAAAATAAAATTTATTTATTTAGTTTTTCTTTTGTTTTTAAGTCTAGTTAACAGCTAATACAATACTCAGCATAAATGAAATAGATATCGAAAAGTCAATGGACAGATTTAAAAAGGTCTCATAAACGCGAGGTTCACGAGATAAACCTTACAAATAAATAAATGATAACAAATTGTTTTCATGCACCCTTAAATACAGCCACATCGTTTATCAGTACAAAAACGCTTCGTACGAAAAACGTTTCGTACAAATTGTTCATAGAACTTTTTTAAAAGTTACGCACCATCGATCAGTCAATTTGCTTCATTTAAAACTTTCTATTCTCATATGAATTTACTCGTGTATGGAAATGGACATGTGTTCATCAATATACATTTTACACATGGCTATTTCTTTTTTATTTACAACTAGCTATGCCCGTGGGCTTCACTCCCCGTAGGAATTTCGGGATAAATAGTACCCTATGTCCTTCCCCGAGTCTCAAACTATATCCATACCAAATTTCATCAAAACGGTTTAGTAGTTAAAGCGTGAAGAGGTAATAAACAAACAAACAAATATACAAACTCACTTTCGCATTCATATTATTATAGTAGGAAGTAGGATAGGGTAGTAGGTTTTTTTTGTTTTGTAGCATTCAATTTTAATTTTAGCAGTTTTACTTTAATTCTATGGTTTTTTATTTTAAGTAGGAATATTCAATGTCTTCTTTCTGTAAAAGAGGTTTAAATAAGATAGGCAAACTCTTTACAAGTTTATTTGCTATAGGCAAAATAAAAAAACCCCGACGACACCATCTAGTGATAAGTGGCGGAACTACATAATATATTGATACGTAGCGCCATCTATTATTTATCAAGTATATTACTAAATAAAAGCGTTGTCACCCAATAACTTTTAAACGACTGAAGCGATTTCCATCAAACATGGCTAGAAACCACCACACCTAAAGTTTCTTTTACGTAAAAAAACACATCGAAATTGGTCCATTTGTTTGAGCGCTACTACGGCCCAGACAGACACACAGACAAACGGACCCCTCTTTTTGTCGGGGGTTAAAAAGTGGGTTGAACGAACACAAGTGAACAAACTAATAAATGAGGTATTAGTAGTAATCTATACTTCTATACTAATATTATAAAGCTGAAGAGTTTGTTTATTTGTTAGTTTGAACGCGCTATTCTCAGGAATTACTGGTTTGAATTGAAAAATTATTTTTGTGTTGGATAGATCATATATTGAGGAAGGTTTTAAGCTATATAACATCACGTTGCGACTAATAGGAGCGAAGAAACAGTCGAAAATGTGGAAAAAACGGGGGAAATTATTCATCATTAAGAGTATTTAACTGTGAACAAAATAGTCTGTGACATCACCTAATTTCAATAAACATCTTATAAGATAATACAAATTTAAAATAACTCCACGCGGACGAAGTCGCAGGCACAGCTAGTTGATATATGAAATAGTGTACTAAAAACCTGACGTAGGTACTTACCATCAATAAAACAATTGCAACAGTATTAAATTCCAACGTTAAAAATCACAGTCACGAAATCCACCCAGGAATTACGGTCCCTTCAGCTCGGTCCCCCGAGGCTCCCTAGGGCGAGCCTTTATTAAAGAAGGGTTCCGTTATTAAAAGTGAGAGTGCAGTGGAGACCAAACACCTCCGGGCGATACCCCGGTGGCAATCACCAGATGCTATTTACTGCTTATCAATCTATACATATAATCTATATCTGTCTGTACATCTTCTATCTATATCTATACATGTAATAAAAAGTGTGTCTATTAAATATATTTCCAAAAAAAATATTGGGAGCAATGGAGACATACTAATAAAGTAAGAATGAAAAAAAATGACTGTCTGTTTGTCTGATTGTACATGCTCATCTCCGGAAAGACTAGACGGATTTGAATGTTTTTTTTTGTTATATAGCTGTTAAGCCTGGGCAACATATAGGGTATAAATGATTTTAGAAAATATATCATCTGATGCTGAACTATAATGGTCCAGCTAAAGAAATATCAAAATGACGCCTTAGCAAAAGTTGTTCAGCCTGATCAGCATTTTCCGGAGACATAGCTAGTTTATCTATAAGTATAGATTAGGTCCAAATCCTCTGACTGCTCTGGCCAAGTATGGCTCTGGTAGTACGGAGAGGGTCGTGCTCCTGCAGTGGAGACTGAAAAAGACCTGATGATGATGATGATGATAGATTAGGTATACAATGATATAGAAAGGTAGAATACATCGATCAGCTTTGTTTAGTGTCGTGTAATTAATGGCCATATTAATGTTTTTTTTATATTCTTAACATTTCAGCTCTATTAAAAAAAAAAGAGTTTAATTTTTTTAACCGTTTGTTTTGTATAGAGAGGTTTGATATACTTAAAATATTAATTTTAAAATACCTACCTGCACGTAAATTGTGAATAAATGGTTATTTGAGTATATAGTTATGAACTGAAATGGTCCTTACATTCAGCTGTGACGTTGATTTATTCATGCAACAAGCTGGATAATATTTTCAGTAGTTTAAATATGATTTTTTATGTTTATATTTTTTTAAATAAATAAATGAAATTAGAGAATGTAATTATTGATGTGTAGCTAGCCACATCGCCTATAAACATGATTAAGATCCTCGAGAATTCCCTCAATTGGTTTTTACGATCTTAAGCAGCTGGTAAGCGTACGATTTTTGCTTCTTATGCTATCCAGCATAAGTTTACTATTAAAAAATCATTCTTTAAGAAACTTCTTGTAATGTCCATGGCAATTATTATTTGTTTTTATTAAAGGGACAGCAGTTTAAAAACTTAAAATAAAGGTAATTAAAAAATAAAAAGACTATAATAAGAGGAACAAAATCGAAAGACAGATGACATACGAGTTGAATTGAGAAGCTTTTTTGAAGTATAAAGCTCTACCCTCATTCCACATCACTCCGATAATCCGCTTCGCTGGGCTGGAAAGCTGATAGTGCTTAAAAATAAGTCCCATTTTGTAGAAACGTTACTGCTACTCATCAAATGTTCAGCTGGTACTCTTAACTCTGAAGCCATATGTCAGATTTAGATAATTTCGCTGTTAGTAAGATTTTGATAATAAATAACCGGCCTGTGCGACGTACACTCGCGTGGAGAGGGTTCCGTACAGTGCTAAAGTAAATCACATTAGAAATCCTCACAGTAAGACGCGAGTTAATTACTACTAGCGCTATCTAATGGTGTGTTAGTGAACTGTTTTCCGTAAGTGAACGTATTATATTATGTTCATTATTTTATTTTTAGTTGATAGAACTCTTATATGTTTTCCTTCTTATATTTCTTATATTTTTTCAAAATTTTTGGTTCCGTAGTTTCGGAGATCAGGTCAATTTTGTCTTCTTTCATGAATTAAATCAAAATATTTATTTTACAATTACATCAAAAATATATTTGAGATCCCCACAACGAGCCCTTTCATTTGATATATGACACAGACAAATTTTCTTATACTTGTGCCCGAAAATGACTCTTATTAAAAATACTAGTTGCACAGCTGCGTTTGGGTCATAAGATTACACCATCCCACCAAATTTCACGTGATTTGGTCCAGTAGATTCGCAACAAATTGGCTATGATAGACGGCCGGACAGACAGACGCACGAGTGATCCTATAAGGGTTCCGTTTTTTATTTTTTGTACGGAGCCCTAAAAATTATATATGCATTTTCATATTATTTACTTACGTTGTCACATAGGGATGGTCTGGGCCCAAAACGTATTATTTTATAGTCCATCAATTAGATTATCTAAACTAAAAGTACAAACAGATCTATATATCTATATACATATAATAAAACAGTAAAAAAAGTGTGTCTGTACATTAAATATATTTTCAAAAAAAATATTGGGGGCGATGGAGACGTAGTAATAGAGTAAGAATTTACAAAAAAATGTCTGTCTGTTTGTCTGTTTGTCTGTATGTCTGTTTGTCTGTTTGTCTGTTTGTCTGTTTGTCTGTTTGTCTGTTTGTCTGTTTGTCTGTTTGTCTGTTTGTCTGTTTGTACACGCTAATCTCCGAAAATACTGAACGGATTCGAATGAAACTTTTTTTGTTATATAGCTATTAAGCCTGGGCAACATATAGGGTATAAATGATTTTGGAAAATGTCCAGCTAAACTATAAGAGTTATAAAAATGCCGCCTTAGTAAAAGTTGTTCAGCCTGATGAGCATTTTCCAGAGACATAAAGTCCACGCGAACGAAGTCGCGGGCTTCGGCTAGTACTAAATAAGAAATAGAAGTGCAGATTTAATGCAAAGGGCATTCTCCCAGTCAACCAGTCAACTTTTCTTAATAGTACACATTACTATATTAATAGTTTTAGAAAAAGATCGAGTAAAGCGCTTACTTTAAATAACTTTTTTTAAACAACGTTAACATGGTATTTATACCTACACTATGTATGAAATCTTTTGTTTAGTTTATGGATCATCTTAGAACAAAACAGTTAATTTTTTCTAACTTAACACATACAAGACATGCATTGTTTGACAATCCTGATATCCTGAATAATTGTAATAAATATTTTTCTACACTACAGTAATTGCATTATCCCGTCTTTTTTTCTTGGCCTTAAGACCCAAAGGCCACATTTATATTGCGTGATGGCATAAAATATCTTGTTCTTTCCATTTTGTACCAATTTCAGTTCAGGAGTAGAAATTTGTAAAAATTCATAAAACAATCGTGCGATGTGTGGCATGGAGGTTTTCCTTCATAAAGTATTCATAAAGTATGTTATAAGAATTATGAAGTAAGCCCACTGTAACAATTTGCTAATTTATAAATTTGCTTTTATCAATACAATTAGGTTGACTGGTAAATTAAAAATGCAACAGGCCCATGGCTGTTGCGTTGGTTTTTTAATTATTTTTTTTCCTTTCTTAACGTTCCTAATTAACTAAAATAATTAAGTACGCTAATAATAATACAATCTAGCCTAAACTCAGGCTAATAAGTAATTTAACATTGACCTAGTTTTATACGTTATTGTCTAAGAATGTGTCCATTGGCACTTTTCTTACTGTCTCTGTCAAGGGGAAGGCACTTTGTTCTTGTAGCTCTTGTCGAGGAGCTGGATCGCCTCGACATTCACATGGTGAAGCAGTCTATACTCATGTGCTTCGGCGTATTTCTTGATAACTTTATCGACGGTCTGCATGTTAAGGTCCCGGTGTAGATCTTCGATTCTTATATACCAGAGCGCATTCACAATGCCAATGGCCTTCAGTACGTTATTTTGGAAGCGTTGAATTATTTCAATATTACTTTGTTTGGTACAGCCCCATAGCTGTATACCATAAGTCCATACTGGCATGAGGACTTGTTTATAAAGTAGTATTTTGTTATTTACTGACAACGCAGAGTTCCTTCCAAGCAGCCAGTACATCTTTTGGAACCTTATATCAAGTTCCTCTCTTTTCTTTTTGACGTGAGCTTTCCAGCGAAGTTTCGCGTCGAGTGACATACCTAGGTACTTAGCAGTGTTTTCATATGGCACCTGCTGTCCATTTATGTAGACGGGACAGTAGTCATCATATTTATTCGTGAAGTTGACGTGGACAGACTTCGATTCGTTTAGCTTTATTCGCCATTTCTTTGTCCAGTTATGAACTTTATTAACAGCGGCTTGGACCTTTTCTGCTGCTTCTGCATGACTGTTTCCGACTGCCATAATAGCCGTGTCATCAGCGAAGGTCGCAATCGTGTTTTCTTCTAGTTCAGGAATGTCACAGGTGTATAATAGGTACAGGACCGGACATAATACACTTCCTTGAGGTACTCCAGCTTTTATTTCCTTAACTTCAGAGTATGCATGATCTTGTCGCACTCTAAAGGCTCTATCACTTATATAAGAAGTAATTATCTCTACAAAGATTTTGGGAAGCATTTTTTTGAGTTTCAAAATGAGGCCTTCGTGCCATGCCTTATCAAAAGTTTGTGCTACATCTAGAAAGATAGTTGAACAAACTTTTTTATTTTCTAGAGTTTGTTCAATGATGTTAGTAATCCTATGTACTTGATCAATTGTAGAGTGATTTTCTCTAAAGCCAAACTGATGTTCAGGAATAAGGTTTCTCGTTTCTATGATAGGTTTTAGCCTTTTAAGTAACAGTTTTTCGAACAGTTTTGATATTACGGGCAGCAAGGAGATTGGCCTGTACGACGTTGTTTCATTTGGTGGTTTTCCAGGTTTTGCTATCATTATAACTTCAGCTATTTTCCACAAGTCTGGTACATATCTAAGTCTCAATGCAGCATTTATCAGATTTGTTAGCCTAGCTATAGCTTTTTTGGGAAGGTTGTGTAATATTTCCCCTGATATCAGATCAAAGCCAGGCAATTTTTTTGGATTTATGTGTTGTTTTATTTCGCGTAAGACTTCTTTCGGTGTCACAAGCTTAAGTTGATTTGGTCATCGTTGATATCGCTGATTACCTCAGTGTCTGTCTCACAATTTACTTCCTGACTTTCATTTGGTTTAAAAATATCCTCCAGATGATCAGCAAACTTGGCAGCTTTTTGTTCATTAGTAACTGCCCACCTTCCAAATCCCATTCTTAAGGGAGGGATGTGGTTAATGGGGCGTTTCAAATATTTTGTAGCCTTCCAGAGTGAATAGTCTGTGCTACGGTCACTAGTAAGCTTTTGGAGATACGTGTTTGTACACTCATCAACATGGTTCTGGATTACTCGTTTAAGTTTTATGTTGAGGTTATTTAATTTTCTATTGTCTTCTGGTGACCTAGTTTGGTGCCATAATTTCCTTTGCTTTCGTTTTTCTGCTGTAAGTTCTCTAATTTCTATTGGATATACATTTCTGTCAATTTTTTGCTTTAATTTAGGAGTGTTGTTCCATGCAGTCCGTTGTATTAGAGTAACGAACTTTTCAAGATCTATATTTAGCTCCTCGGGGGTCTTTAATGGTACTCTAAGATCGATATTTCTATCCAATTGAATTTGAAAACTCTGCCAATCAGTATGTTTATTGACTAGAGATAATTTTTTTTCCTTACTTAGAACTTTCTCACCAATTTCTAGGTATATAGCATAGTGGTCCGAGTTCATATCAAAGCTTTGATCTGTTTTAATAAAATTAGATGAGACATTTTTGTAAATGAAAAAGTCTATAAGATCTGGTATTTTTAGTGGGTCCGTTGGCCAGTATGTTGGATATCCTGTTGATGCAACATAACAGTGTAGTTCTTTGATGGCATGCATCAGCCTTCTTCCTTTTGTGTTAGTCAGTCGAGAGCCCCAATATGTATTTTTCGCATTGAAGTCTCCACCTAGTATAAATCTATCGCCAAGCGTAGCGCCAAGCGTAGCGCCAAGCGTGTGTAAAATATGTAATACAAATTTTTATTTATTTTGTGCCGAGGTGGACAGTATATTGCTGCCACTGTTAGCAGGTAGTTTTTGGTGTTTAGTCGAACTGCAGTGCATTGAACTTGTGGTATTTCATGTTTAAGGTATTCTTGGTGTTGGATATTTTCCTTGATGATCACAGCACTGCCGCCTCTTCCTTTATTTGCAGGATGCAGTGCATAGTAAATCTTATAGCCTTTAAATGTAATATATGATTGTTTAGTAAAATGTGTTTCGGAAACTAGACACACATCAATATCTTCCATATCTAGGACTACTTGCAGTTCGTTTTTGTGTTTAAGTAGCCCATTGCAATTCCACGCCATAAGTTTAAGATTGTTCATGGTTTATTTTTAGAAAGAGCGATCTTGGTGCTATTTTCAATTTTTATCAGACGTTTTTTTTTTTCTGTTGAAACTTAGTTTATTTAAGGAAATAAGAAGGATAAAAAACAAATATACATACAGAAAAAAGTTAACTACTAATTTAGTCTAAAAAATCTTGCCCATGTGGCATAGTGCCAAGAACGCTGGCCGCATTTCCGCGTTAGATCACAATCCTGATTCGTTGTGCGAATTCAGACGTTTATCAAATGAAGTCATAAGTTTAAGTATTTCAATTAACTTATTTTCACTAGGGGTGGCTTGCTCTTTGCGTTGGGAGCTCATTGAATTTTTCGCGGCAGTCTGAGCATAAGAAATGTTTGTACCAGTACTTACAGTCGAGACAGGCTTATTATTTGCTCGCTGCGAATTGGTTGGAGCTTCCTTATCGTGACTGTCTATATGTTTCTTAGAAGTCTTATTTCTTAATTTCTGCATTTCTTTGGCTATCATACACCCTCTGTAGTTAGCCGGATGATCTTTTCCGCAGTGTACGCACTTTGGTTTCTCGGTTGCTGCTTTTTTACAGTCTTTGGTTAAGTGCTTTCCCGTGCATTTACACACCTTGGCTCTTTAGCACAATACATTTGTGTATGCCCATAAGCTTGACACCTTTTACATTGAGGAACAAGTTTCGATGATTTCAGGGGTTGTATCTCCACCAAACACCCCAGTATGTATTTTATTTTATATATTTAAGCAATTTCCTCTTTGTTACTGAAGGTCAGCATGAACATATTTAATGGTTCTTTGCTTTTCCAGCTCAGTTTGTTAACTGCGTCTTCAATTTGTAAGCCCTTTGCTTTGAGATCTTCTACGATTCTTTCCGGCTTACATGTTGAAGGCAACTTTTTTGCCATGACTCTAATAGGCCTTTCCTGCTTATTTTCACAAGAATGCCATAAAAAGTTATTTGCTGATAACAGCTTCGTTACGGCCCTATATGCGTCTTCATTACACGCATTTATTTTGACGCTGTCACCATTCAATACTTTAATTGTAAAGGTGATTTCAGGCTGACTTTGTGTCAAAAAGTCATAAAAGTTTTGGTAGTTCTTTACCCCATCCACTATGATGGGAGGTGGGGGGGGGGAACTTTCTTTACCTTTTCTACTTTAGGTATTCCTTTTTCTTGAGGTGAGAGTGTGGGTGACGTGTTCAATTTTCTTTTCTTTCTTGATTTTGTTCTTATCCACTCAGTCTCTTTAGCTAGCTCCTCCTCGCCGGTGTTGTACTCAGCGTGCACCGAAGACGATTCTGCATTAGGAGCTGCTGAAGGCGCAGCTTTAGTCTCATTGAGGCTTTGCAACTGCTGTTGGAGAGTCGCAATTTCATTTTTTAGGTCTTCTACAAGGCTCTGCTATTTAAGCCTTTATACCTGCTCATGTTTGAAACGGTCATAGAGATAACGTTCCGTTTCAGTTTTTAATTGAATAGATTTGGAAGGCGTATTCATTGTCAAGGCAGATATGAACGTCGCCTTAACAATTACTCGTCGCACGTAATCATATCGAATGCAATGACTCACCAATGTAGGTCATTGCGGCCGGCCGAAGATACGTGACGACGGTGGATTTTGTTGATGCGTTAGCACTTTCACTGCACTATGTTAATGCGCGACATATGTGATTGTGATACAACTGCTCTGATGGAAGATTAAATGATCACTGATTTTTTAATGCAAATTTTTGTTGGAGTCAAGTACGGTACCTAAACGGTTGTGGACACGTGAAAAAGTTTACGGCGCAGTAGTATAGGTATATAAAGAAATTAAAGGAAAAATATCAGAACTACGTAAGGTTAACAAATTAAAGAGTTATAGGCGCCCAACTTATAAAATGTACTCGAAAAAGTAAAATTTCATACAAAATTTAAAAAAATTGTTTTTTAGACGCTTTTAGTCCCGTTGGCAATGCAACAATAGAACTCCACACTGCCCGTGGCTCGACATGAACTTGGCCGGTTATTATTAAAAAGTGTTTAAGTGTATTTTCACTCTGAAGTTATATTAATTGTATACAACGTTGCATTAAAATTCCATTACACCTAAACGATCCTTTCCTGTACAAACGACATTTGAATTAAAGGGCCAAGCGGGCGAAGCAAAGAACTTTTTTGCTAGGACATAGATGAAAATGATAACGAAGATAGGATACGTCAAAAGATAAAATTTTGAACTTGTTTTCTAATATCTTTTTTGTAGATTATTGGGTCACTGAGAATAGCCTTAAGGCCAAATATGGTGTAGCAGAGGGTTTATAGTCAATGGAGATTATTGTTACCTAAATAATATATCCAGGATACTTTAGATGAACAAATCATCTTTGTCAATGATACTGTCTACATGAAATATTTTACAGTCTTAATGATCTTGATTAAATAATACGGTACTTTAGTCAACTATTTTTATTATTCATATCAATGAGTAACATAATCCGAAAATGAAAACAAAATAAGTAAGTTATAAGCTTTTATAATCTGATGGAAGAGGAAACTGTCAAGCAACAGAAAAAGATTACATGCACAGCGCTCTTGACGTTAGGTCTCAGGCGTACGAAAGAGATAGTGAAATGTCTACACAACGTGAACTTTTATATTTGAAATATTAATTGCTGTTTTAGGAAATATTTTATATCAGTGGTATTTTTTGTTTAATATAAAATATTTACCAAAAACATACACAGTGAAATAGCATATTGTGTAATCTCCTGTTCTTACACTTAAAAGCTAACAAACACTCCACTCAAACAGCCTATCGGTGTTTTAGTTTACACCATGGAACATTACAAGTTCAGCGGAATCTGTTCACGCACCCCCCTAAAATGAATAATTCAGAGTCCTGTAAAGTGTTGCGTAACGTTAATGCTGAGTATTCGAAGACATTAATATATAGGTAGTTACAACTATATAGTACACTTAATCAACATTATCATCATCAGGCCTTTTGTCTCCACTGCAGGAGCACGACCCTCTCTGTACTACCAGAGCCATACTTGTTTTAAATATAATGTATTTCTGTTGCCGCTTTAACAAAAAATACTTAAAACAAACTAAATTAAATATTTTAATGGGGCTCCCTTACAATAAACTACGGAACCCTTCGGACGGATATTTATACACTCCAGCCACCTTTTCTTTGGCTTTCCTTCTATTTTTTAATCTTGTTTTAAAAGTTGATAAATTTTGACTTTGGAACAATTAAGTGTAATAAAAAACTAAACATAGTTTTAAAATAACTTAGTATGTATAGTTATGAATATAATTAGCTTTTTATGTTTGTTGTAAGTTATAAAAATATAGGTACGATCTAACTGAATATATGTATAAAATAGACGGAACTTTAAGATTTCACAAGTAACGCTAAGCGTAAAACGTATTTCAAATTTAAATTCCAGACGAAATAAAATGAACCATATACAACA
This sequence comes from Acrobasis consociella, assembly GCA_963555685.1. Lineage (NCBI taxonomy): Eukaryota > Metazoa > Arthropoda > Insecta > Lepidoptera > Pyralidae > Acrobasis > Acrobasis consociella. The sequence goes on from OY743118.1 coordinate 8,058,359, forward strand.
TGCGTACATAAAGTTACGATGCGTATGTATTCCAAGATTTTGACTGTCCAGCCAGTCCAGGGCAAGATTCCAAGGAAAAATAACAAGTTCATATCATTTGAATGCGTTGAAAAGGCGGCGGCATGCATTATTCATTTTACGAGAGACGCCGGGGCGAGCGCATGTATAAATTTGCCTTTATAACTCACTGAAATTACAAGTTATTTAGAATGTGGAAGGATAACTGACGATTTGAAAAGCATTTCGGTTATTTATTTGCGCTGCTAGGTGCGAGTGAAAATGACGAAGTAGCAGATATATAGAAGATAAAATCTTTATTCACCAAAAGGCCAGGTATTATTATTAAACATATAGTACATGATAAGGCACGCAATAATTCATCAACAATTTAGTATGGCAGGAATAGTAGTAGTACCTTGTGATTGTATTGTGAGAAGTGACCTAGATAGCGAAAATGTCCTGACTCAGCATATGCCACAGACGAGCTGATCTGTATTACTTATTGAGTACTTAGTGAAGGTTTGACTATAAAACAAACAACAGAGTTGAGTTGAATTGGAAAAAAAAATGGGTTAGCTTATACTGAGACGCGACGCGACGTGACTTAGCGCGCACTTAAAAAAAAATAGAACTTGTTTTTTTGTAGTAACACTGAAATTGGTTTCTTTCTGAGTACCTAGTACACAAGTTTTATATTTCTTCAATGTGTGCTCCAAATCGCGTCACAGTCTGAGATGACCCTTAGCTGCGTGCGTGGAGTCTATTTTCTGGTAGAAGTGGCTTTGTTTTTATTGACCGGCAGACTTTCTAATGTCAACACACCTGATTGAAAAAGCTTGTAGCTTTATTTTATGAGCGGCGATTCTGTACCGTCCTTATTTTATCTGAAATTATGAAGTTGTGGTCGAAAGCAATTCATTGGAAATGGTTTTATGTATGTTTATTAAAGCAGTAGTTCATTTCATGGGACACATAAACATTCTAATATCAAATGTGTACAACTGTACATAATAATTGGTGTACAACTGTACACATTTGATATGAGAATGTTTATGTAATGTTTAATAATAATAAATAGTATTTTTTTTAAATTAATTTTTAATAATAAATAAAAATAACTGATGATAAAAGATTATGTACTTATCTGAGTATCTACTATAATTCAGTTTATATGTACTTACGATCCTGGCTGGGCCTACTCCCCATGCTGGTCTGGGAGAAATTAAAAACTTAGAATGTACCAGCTGCTTCTCTTCCCACGTAGATCGTAAAAGCCGATCGAGGGAATGGGCAAAAATGCAAATCATGTTAACAGGCGATGCGGCTAGCAACCCATCACTGTATTCATTGCTTTTCCATCTTCTCGCCCACCATGACGCTAAAAGTGGCTTTTGGGTCTTGCGGCCCTGGGCTCTGCATAGAACCGCAAGACCCAAAATGCTCTGTCTGCCCCATTAGGGATAAAGACGTGATAGTATGTATGTATGGGAACCCATCACTTTCTCGCAATTAACTTCAACGATTTTTATTCCCCATAAAACTATTCGCAAATCTTTTAATACAATATTGAACAAATCCTAAAATCTGTTGACATCGAAATTTCATTTACTCGATTATTCGTTATTGAAAAACACAGTCTATCGTTATTTCTTTTCATATTTTATGTATTTTATCGAAATAACGTAACATCAAAGTTTTGCTACCCATAATTTTGTTTCCACGTAAGTTTCAGTTTGCAAAATAGTTGAAACATTTAAAACGAGTGCTAAGACACTTCAATCTATTTTTCTAGGTTAGGGCAATCCTATAGGTTAGGTTATGTTAGAACTGCGACCAACACACGCTAAGACACTTCTATCCATTTTCCTAGGTTAGGGCAATTCTATAGGTTAGGTTATGTTAGAACTGCGACCAACACATGCACGAGCCCAGCGAGCGAACTGAACGTGCGACGGCAGCGGCCGGCAAGTGTTAAGACACTTCTATCCATTTTCCTAGGTTAAGGCAATCCTATAGGTTAGGTTATGTTAGAACTGCGACCAACACACGCACGAGCCGAGCGAGCGAAGCGAGCGTGCCGCGGGAGCGGCCGGCGAGTGCTAAGACACCACTATCCATTTTCCTAGGTTAGGGCAATCCTATAGGTTAGATTATGTTAGAACTGCGACCAACACACGCACGAGCCGAGCGAGCGAAGCGAGTTATTATGTGTACCGTTACATATTGAAAAATGTTTTTTTGAACAGTTTTATCGATAACTTAATATTTTTTATAAAATGTTAGTTCGATATACCGTTTTTCTATAAAAGAAAACCATTTTAAAATATATATTTTTTTAAATGTTGTAATTTAATATGAAACTGCGATGATAAACTATTCGTTTTATTAAGAAAAAAATGTATTAAAAATCGTGGAATAGTTTTCTGGGAAATGAAATTCGATGTCAAAAAAATCTGTATTCTAATAGACACCCATGTATGTATGTACTTACGAGTACATAGGTAGTTATAGTTACCGGCGCACCTAGTTTTATTTAAGTTAAATATTAACCCTAGCTCTAATAATTATAAAAAATGATTTTTTACAACGTCTAATAAATTAAAAAAGAAGCTATTTGACTTTTGTATTCAGCGAGAGTGCATCACCCCGACATCATCAAGCGGGGCTCGAAAATAAATTAAGGGTGTCTCAACATTTTGCCACTTTGGGCAATTTGTCTCGGCTATCATTTGTCTGGCTATTTGCTTAGACCTCATCTGTTTGGGACAGTGAGGGGAGACGCAAAAACACTGTCTTGTGCACCGCACACTTAAGACTCACAAAATATGAAGAAATTTAAGAACTGTGTTGGGAAGATTGTAAGTATGTACATAATTTGAATTGGCATTTCTGATGTAATAGATAGTATAGTTAATTTCGTTTCTTCTAGCGCATTCGGGAAAAATAAGATAATTTCAAGCGCATCACAAATTCTGCCACTTTGGCCTACTTGTCTTACTTGCCTATTCATTGCTTGGTTACACCATACAATTTAACTTTTACCTCTATATTACCGCAAAGAGAATCTATGTCTTTAACAATCGACCAAAAGAAAGAATAGACTAACCAAGTCCTAAACTAAAAGTAGCATAGTATGATAAAAATGTCGCAGTGAATTTAGCTAAAGTGTGCGTCTAGTTCAGTTGCCTTTCATCATATGATTGATCACTTTACACTGCTGATGAGTCTACTACACTTGGGTAATCCTTCACAAATCGCAAGCAGATGGTTGTGGTATAGGGAAAGATAGCATGTCTTGAATCCAAGTTTGGACTACGACTTGGAAAGTCAAACTAATAATTTTCTTCACAACATTATGTTTTTCCTCTGGTGAATTTTTACTCATAATTGGCGTACTTAAATAATGAAAAGTAAGTTAAAAAGATTTTAGAATATCTAAACAAACAAGTTCACTTTAAAATAGGTAGATTTATTTGCCCAAATATTAGCCAGCTTTAAATCATAAGTAAAATCTTATTTCCTATCCTTATTAAAGGTAAATAAATATCTTTTCCTTTCTTTGTTTCTTCTCAGTTTATTCATCTTGTATTGTACTGTTTAAGTAAGATATATTTATGTATGTTTATTGTATATAAAGTAAGTATATTTTAACCACTCCGCACTAAATAATTTTCCATCACTTCTTTTTTATATAGCAAGGTTGCTTACCGATAAAGCCGCCTTTTTCACATTTCCTAGTTTTTAAGATAACTATGTCTTGTATTTATTTATTTATTTTGTGCAATAACGGGTATTGTATTGTAAACTTATTGGATCACACTCAGCTCAGTAAATCCATTGACCAGATCCATCCATTTGGATAATAAGTGCAACGGAGAAAAAATTAAATTAATACTTAACTACATAATATAAAAGGAATACATTAAAAAGCCGTGTCAATGATGTTGGCAGCATTTTATCTTTAGCGTTTCATTACCTTTAAATTTTTTATTAAAGACTAGCTGTGCCCACGGACTTCGCTCCCCGTAGGAATTTCGGGATAAAGTACCCTATGTCCTACCCCGAATCTTAAACAATATCCATACCAAATTTCATCCAAATCGGTTCAGTATTTGAAGTGTGAAGAGGTAACAAATAAACAAACAAATAATACTTACTTTCTCATTTATAATATTAGTTACGAAGTTAGGTTTCGGATTAGGATTTCCTGGTTATGTAGATTGTAGGTATACATACCTACTGGTACTAGTCTTCTTATTTAATTTGACCAAATAAAGCATCGATGAAAAACATAAATTAAAACTCCATTACTGACATGGATTAATCGATAGGTGTTTTACAAAAAAGGTCCGCTCTAACCGAACCAAAAGAGTGCGTATGACATTTTCATGAGATAAAATGTCATAAAAAGCAATTTAACATACAATGCCTGTCCTTTTCCAAACAGGTTGCAACACGTTCTTTATCGAGGGCCAATTGAAAATAAAATTGGCACTAGCTCAATTTTCCGCGCCAATGAACGTAGTTCGGTGCAGTTGTGTGCAATACAAGCCTGCACTTTTGTTTTCTCCTTTGAAACTTAGCCGGGGAAGTATGCCAATTGAAAACGCTCCTTTATTTTCCTTCCTAAGACTTTTTCATTGAGTTAGAATGAGCAATAGATTGTTTGAGGGCTTTTTTTGTCTACTTACTTAATTACGTTAGGAACAAAATTGTAAAGAGAGTTGTCTCAAAATAGAGTCAAGTTATAATGGAAACATTTTATCCAGTGATTTATTTTATGAAACCTGTTGAATTTTACCTTCATCATCATTATTATACACACACACACACACACACACACACACACTATCACGTCTTTTTCCCTAATGGGGCAGACAGAGCATTTTGGGTCTTGCGGTTCTATGCAGAGCCCAGGGCCGCAAGACCCAAAAGCCACTTTTAGCGTCATGGTGGGCGAGAAGATGGAAAAGCAATCAATACAGTGATGGGTTGCTAGCCGCATCGCCTGTTAACATGATTTGCATTTTCGCCCATTCCCTCGATCGGCTTTTACGATCTGCGTGGGAAGAGAAGCAGCAGGTACATTCTAAGTTTTTTATTTCTCCCAGACCAGCATGGGATCATCATTATTATATCAGTAATTATCATCATTATTATATCAGTCATCATCATCATCAGGTTTTTTTATCTCCACTGCAGAAGCACGACCTTTTCTGTGCTACTAGAGCCATACTTGGCCATAGCAGCTAGAGGATTTGGACTACACTCTCCACGCTGGCCAGACGGGTTGGTGAGGTCTCATTGATGTTTATAAGCTTTGTTTAGCTTGTTATTTTTAAGTAGCCTTCTACGACATCCACGGGAAGACTTCAAGTGGTCCTGTTCTACTCTGCCGGAAACCACACGGCGTAATATTATATCAGTCACAAGACATTTATTGTTAAACATAGGACTCTCCAAAGGGTTTTCAAAATAATTAGGAGAAAGCGGTCTGCATCCAGGGTTCAGCAACGTTGAGGAGCTTGATGGCTCATTGGAGTCCGTTTTGCTAGCATTTTCGCAGGTAAAGCAACCCCGGGCGTGGTTCGCACTTGAATGGGTGACCACAAGTGGCAAATAATTTTCCCAAAATCCTGCCGTGATCCCCACTGACAACTTAGAATGGCGTTTGTCAAGCTATTATTTATTATATTTTTTGGTTCATGTACACTATAAAAAAATACAAATGAAACCTTATAAAAGTAAACATGGTACATCGATAGGTGCTACTTATTTCTAAAGAAACTTCTTCCAGTAGACCGGTGTGACAAGTACAATACTATAGCTATGCCAGATGCATGTAAGCAGCTTAAAATCTGACACCAGTATTGGCCATTTACACGAAAAACAAAACACACAATCCAGAATTTTATAGCGATTCTTAATAGGTCACCTATAGGGCTATCTTGGTGATTGCCCTAACTCGCGCTTGCAAGTACGTGGTCGCTATTTAAGAGCATTTTGCCCGGTGGCTATTTGTTCTTTGGGCTATGTATAATTATATATATGACGGAGCAGGAGATGACCTACGCCGAACTCACTAAAAGTGTGACGATAAATACAGCGCTCCGCCTCGCGCTGTATCATGGATTCCAACCATATGTGTCTGAATACCCCTGGCTCACACAGTTATTGAATCTGTGTCCACCTGGGCTTATCGTCTAGCTGAAACAACTATCATTGTAATAAATCGGTTTAACAAATCCTCACCTATTACAACAATCACATTAAAGAAGTTATGGCCAACCCCACAGCACACTACACAAAGGAGATGTTCACAGTACGGCGGTCCGCACAAGACTGAGACGCTCGTCGCTAGGGCGACCGCTTTTATACTTGTTGAAACATTTGAAAATCTAGCAGTTATGTTTTGTAGTAAACTACTTTCTGTTTGCACATCGAAAACAATAATAAAAGGGATTATCTTGAACTCGCCGATATATATATAAGTAAGTATATTAACATTGGAAATGAATCCAGAAAGCCAGAGCCATTAGGTGGTTCAACACGGAAGAGGCGGGTTGTTCCGATTCCCGCTTGTAGGGTCATTACATTACACCAAATATATTTTCTTAACTATATTTTTTATTGTTTCATTACATTTGGGGTAGACATTGAGATTAAATTTAAAGGCAGAAATGAGGTATATATACCCATACAACACAAAATAATCAGGGTATAAGGCTTGGGTATTTTTATTTCCAATTGCTTTTCAGAATCTTCCATGCTAGTGACGAAGAAAAGAAAAAACCGGCCAAGTGCAAATCGGATCCGCGCAATAAGGGTTCCGTACCATTATCTATAAAAAATCGCGTTTGTTATTTTGTTTTATTTTTAGTATTTGTTGTTAAAGCGGAAACAGAAATACATAATTTGTAAAAATTTCAACTGTCTAGCTATCGCGCTTCTTGACAGACATGACATTCTTGGACAGACAGACGGACAGACGAACAGACAGCGAAGTCTTAGTAATAGGGTCCCGTTTTTACCCTTTAGGTACGGAACCCTAAAAACTAAAAATGTAATAGCTGTTTCTTTTCCTGCGTAGATCATAGAAACCGATCGCGGGAATGGCCGAAAATGTAAATCATAATAATATACACGATGTTGATAGCAACCCCTCACTATTTTGATTCCTCTTCTACTATTTTGACTCCTTTTGTCTCTGTTTACTATGTATCGATATCTATTTAGAATTCCTAATTTCCTAATGTTATCATAATGTGCTTTAAAAGTATCGTATTAAAAATGTTTTCGCTCAAACTTATTTATAGCTAGATATTCTTATGCAGTGTATAGGTACTCAGGTAAATATAAGCCACCGAGCTGTCATACAAAGTGACAGTTGGACGGACAGACGTGCCTCAGAAGAATGCTTTTACTTTCAGAATCAGCTGAATAATTTAGTGCGAGTCTTTTATTGTTATACAAAAGGGATGGTAAACATTGTTTTTTAGTAAAACATAGCTTAAAGGATAAAAGAAAATTGTGATCAGAACGTGTGACATGAATCTAGTTCGTAATTACTTTTAGAAATTAAAAGTGATAAGGTTCTCAATATAATCACAATAAAAGATTAGGAGTACTTTTTATTGTAAAAAAATTGATGCCAATTTATTATTGAATCCTCATTGTAAGATGCTTAAATTATACTTAATCGCCTTTAACTCTTTAATTTGTAAACCGTACTTAGTTCTGACTGTCTCTGAATCTACTGCCATAAATTTTTTCACGCTCCTGACTCTTAATTTTTTTATTTATTTACAAAATTCATGTACACAAAATACAAACACAGAAACAAACAAAGTAAGAACATTGAGTACATAGGTACTGCTTATTTCATAAGAAATCTCTTCCAGCAGACCCAGGAAAGGAAAAGAGAAGAAAAAAGGTAGTAGTAGGCGTGTACAAAATAAACTAAAGTTAAATACAAATACATGTAGGTACTTATTTAAAAAAAAAAAAACATATACACACATACATTATTATACAATACATAATGTACATACATAGACTAATATATACGCAACTAAAAATATATATTATAAATACATTATATAAATATATGAATAAATATAGGTACTATTCATCACGTTAAGGAAACATAATAATCTTTTGCTCGCTTTTTTTACTTAATTTATTGCACTTAAAATCTTAATATTATAGTACAAAAGGTACAACTGAATGCTTAGCATTTACTACCTTTTCTCTTTTGGGACGTAGCAGAAAATTAGCCCTATAAAACCAAATATTTCAGAAATGGATTCCTAAATCAAAAAATGGTGTTTTCACGCTCACAATCTTTGTCAAGATTTTATTTTACCACTTTACTGGCAAGATTAATATACTTACCCATGCCAAATTACAGCTTTCTAGTACCTATAGTCTTTGAGTGAAATCGCAGAGAGACATACAGACATGGCGAATGTTAACTAGGGAACCCTAAAAACCTATTTATACCACCTTCCACCTTCATAACTCATATTTTCATCCCTGATCCATACTTATGCGTTAATAAAATTCACTCTCCCTCGTAGGACCTTCAAAGAATCGACACCGCGAGTGTGGTTTATTGTTCAAGGGAATAAAAGAGGGCCCTATCTTTAGAATTCTTATGTAAGGAAAGTAATTTTCTCCAGGTTCTATTCCTTCCGTTCTTACTCGACTGCGCGATCTTTATAAAGGTTAATGTTCTTGAACTGCACAATAAGTATTCTTCAATTACCTACACACACAACTTTATTTATATATGTAGCTTAATAACGTAAAGACTATGGTTTCATGACAGGCCACCTTCCTGACATCAACCCTCTTTCGGAAGGCAGTTTTGTCAAAAGAAGTATCAGTCAATGACGAAATGTCGTTGTTTGTTATAGACCTTATATAAGTTCGGAAACCACACAGCAGACCTACTCATACCACGAAAGTATAGACAAACACATACAATTCCATGATATCTACTGACCTATTTCACCAAATATACAGGATTTTTATCATATTTATTAATACGACAGAACAAGCACAAGAAAATTAATAAGAATGTCGACGCGTATAGCTGGACAACTCGTAAAAAGTCCGTAAAAATTATATGAAGCCATAAAAGAAAATGGCCGTTAGCGTGTCTCCTCATATATTTTCTTCTATACTTATTTATTTTTATTGAGTTAGTTTCTTTTATGTCAAAAGAGGATTGTTATGATAGATTTTTCTTGTAAAATCTACTAAGTATTAGTAATTTCACTCGTGTCCCTCAAAAATCTGCTTCTTTTTATTAAATCGAAAATGGCTACCATTACATATGGTTAGGCTAAATAATTAAAATTAAAAACATAATACAACAAATACATATTACAAAATTATCTGATTAACTAATTTAAATACCTAGTGAGTATTTTGAGTACAACTCCGGGGATCCCAACTACGTCACTACACAATGCCAAAGATAATATAATTAAAAGATAAAAAAAGATAAAAGGTAGTTTATTTTCGCCAACAATCTACACAACATGTAACTTATATTACAATAAATACAGGGTTTTTATAATGCAGATTGGAGGAGATTGGAGCCTGATGAAGGTAGGGCTTGTATCACAGTACTCCAGTGCTCCCCGCCTCTGGACAATAACATTTCAACTAACTCATGGTATAATATAATGAGGTATTCTCATGGTATAATAAAATAAGGTAGGTATTCTCCTGCCGACATGGAACTTGACTACGTCACGAAAGTGTTGCCACTGATTGTTCTTTTCAGTAAATTTAAGGACTTTCTCAATTACTTCATGAATATTAAACAGACTACTACATCAGTTTGATGTGTTGCCACTGTGTGAAATTGAATTACCCGAGCGTAATATACCAATTCCGAATTAATAATCCATTATATCAATTTATAAAATATTGAATTGACGAATCACGCGAAAATCGCGAGATGCTAAATATCTAAGTTACTTAATATTTTATTTAATATTCATAAACTAATTGAGAAAGTCCTTAAATTTACTGAAAAGAACAATCAGTGGCAACACTTTGTGACGTAGTCAAGTTCCATCGCGGGAAGAGAATACCTGTTTATTATACCATGAACTAACTTAACAGATACCCAAAGCCATAGAAACTATAGGAGGGCCCGTAAGTGGAGTTGCGGAGTAGCCTCACTGAGATGGCAGCACACACGACTAGCAGAAAAGTGACAAAGAAATTGTTGAATATACTTTAAAATTATTTATTGTATTTCATATAAGTCATATTTCATTAATTAGAGTATTAGGTACTTTATTTAAATAACAGTAATAAAAGATTTTAATGTTTTAATTATTAGCTTATAACGCCATCTAGTGACAAGGAAGAGAAATAATCATGTTTATAAGACGATGGGTAGGTATGACGACGCATACCACAATTTGCAATATGGCAAAGAAAGTTTCAGTACGCGCCGCTGAAATGGAACGGAAAAATCTCAACCTGACAGTACGAAGCGAAATGAATTGTTTGATTGCCATTAAAAGTTTCGGAACATTGTTTACTGAGGGAACGGAACGTAAACAGAGGATTGTTAGCAACGCCCTGTGTAGCGTTTTATAATGTATTTAGCAAATAAATTATTTATTTACTTTTTGTACCAAACATTTAAGGAGTTCGTATTGTTTCAGCTTCTATGCTTGTCTGGGAGAAAAGATAATTTTAATTTACAAGCTGCTTCTTTAGCCACGTAGATCGTAAAAGTCGATCAAAAGAATCTGGATATACAGCTAATAATGATTTTAATGATAATAATGAACCATAATAACATGTCTATGTAGATTAGTAATTTGCTATATCAATTTTTGCTACGCAGATTATATATTCATCAAACTCCGTGATTTTATCTATCATTATATACATCCTATTTCCTGCTATATTCTATTTTAAATATATAATTTATAATCGATTAGTTTTTCTATGCTGGCCTGGGAGAACGTAGAGTGACCAGCTGTTTATCTTCTCGTGCAGATCGTAAAAGCTTTTCGAAGGAATGGGCGAAAATGCGATTTTTTTAAATTGGCTAGCAACCCGTCGCTATTTTATTCTTTTTTTCCACCTTCTTTTTCAACACCACTCTAAGAGTGGTTTTCGGCTCGGGAAGACCCTAAGGGCTGTGCCTTCCCCATCTCGACAAAAATCCATAAAAATTTCGCATTTCTAATATTTTAATAGGGATGCCTTTGCCCTGCCGTGGGACAGTATAGACTGAAAATAGAAATAGAAATGTGTAGTAATATTACTTACAAACTTTTGCAAAGACAACAAAGATCCATACAAATGGATCTTTGTTCCGCTTTCAAGACAGTTTTGACTGAACGGATTTGAATTAAATTAGGCATCCTTTCTAATCCTTATTATTGAATAAAATAAGTATTTCGAATAGTTCATTACTAATAGACATTGAGGAGCTGGGTGGCCCGGCGAGAGTGCGCACTAACAATGCGCGAGTGCGAATAAGATTCATGAGTGGTGTCTACATAATGAGATGGAGTTTAATGTTGAAAAGTGTTGAGAAAAACGCCCAATCATGTTTAGGTATGCAATTGACGACCACCCTCTAAAACAAGTAAAAACTGTGCGAGACCTTGGAGTTATCTTTGACAGTGAACTTTCCTTTGAACCTCATTATGACCACATAATTAGTAAAGCCAAAAGAACCCTAGGTTTTGTAACACGTATAGCAAAGCCGTTCAGAAACCCTACATCTTGAATCATTCTTTATTCATCACTGGTGCGGAGTATATTAGAGTATTGCTCATCTTTCTGGTCACCTGTTTATAGGATCCACACGGATAGGATAGAACAAGTTCAGCGTTGCTTTCTGAGAACTCTTTGCGGAAAACTCGGTTTAAGGCGTCAAATACCTGAATATGAAGATCGACTTCAAAGATTGGGTTTAAAAAGTCTTGAATTTCGTCGCACCGTAACTGATTTATCCAATTTATATAAAATAGCTAACGGGTCAGTGGATTCCCAGTTACTTGAAAAGTTGGGATTTAAGATTCCACATCATTCAGCCAGGGTTCCACAGTTGTTCAGCGTGCCTTCTGCCAGGAACAATGTCGGTCATAATAATCCTATGATAAGAATTTGTGAATCAATACATATAATAAAACAGTAGGAACCGCGTGTCTGTACATTTGATAAAAATTACAAAAAATGGATGTGGGCGATAAGAAAAGAGTAACAGAACACAACAAATTTTTTTTGGTTTTTTTGTCTGTCTGTTTGTCTGTCTGTCTGTCTGTATGTACTTTTTATCTTTAAAACTACTGAAAAGATTTTACGCGGTTTTCACTAAAAGATTAAGCTCATCCCTGAGCAACATATAGGCTTTGTTTCATCGAAATCTGTTGTCAGATAAAAACGTTATCATCATTTAAAGTTTAAAGATAATTTTGTTTTTGCATCAGGCTTTCCATCATTGTTTGTGTTAGTACACGCCAATCTCAGGAAATACTGGACGGATTCAAATGAAACTTTTTTTGTTATGTAGCTGTTAAGCCTGAGCAACATATAGGCTATAATTGATTTTGGAAAATGGAACACCTGATGCAGAGCCTTAATGGTCCAGTTAAACTATAAGAAATATATAAATGACGCCTTAGCAAAAGTAGTTTAGCCTGATGAACATTTTTTGTTGAGATATAAAAATCGAAGATCTATAACACCTGATGCAAAAATTTAATGGTCCAGCTTAACGACAAGAAATATAAAAATGACGCCTTAGCAAAAGTTGTTTAGCCCGCTGAGCATTTTTTGTTGAGTTATAAAAATCAAAGATCTGGAACACCTGATGCAGAACCATAATGGTCCAGCTAAACTATAAGAAATATAAAATGACGCCTTAGCCAAAGTAGTTCAGCCTGATGAGCATTTTTTGTTGAGATATAGAAGTCGAAGATCAGGAACACATGATGTAGGACCATAATGGTCCAGCTAAATTATAAGAAATATAAAAAGGACGCCTTTGCAAAAGTAGTTCAGCCTGATGAAATTTATTTGTTGAGATATAAAAGTCGAAGATCTGTAACACCTGATGCAAAAACTTAATGATTCAGCTTAACTTCAAGAAATATAAAAATGACGCCTTAGCAAAAGTAGTTCAGCCTGATGAAAATTTTTTGTTGAGATATAAAAATCGAAGATCTGGAACACATGATGTAGGACCATAATGGTCCAGCTAAATTATGAGAAATATAAAAAGGATGCCTTTGCAAAAGTAGTTCAGCCTGATGAATTTTTTTTGTTGAGATATAAAAATCGAAGATCTGTAACACCTGATGCAAAAACTTAATGATTCAGCTTAACTTCAAGAAATATAAAAATGACGCCTTAGCAAAAGTAGTTCAGCCTGATGAACATTTTTTGTTGAGATATAAAAATCGAAGATCTGGAACACCTGATGCAAAAACTTAATGGTTCAGCTTAACTACAAAAAATATAAAAATGCCGCCTTAGCAAAAGTTGTTTAGCCTGATGAACTTTTATTGTTGAGGTATAAAACTCGAAGATCTGGAACACCTGATGCAAAAATATAATGGTCCAGCTAAACTGTTAGAAATATACATTAATGACGCATTAGCAAAAGTTTTTCAGCCTGATGACCATATTTATATGCCGGAGTCCTGAAGTCCACGCGAACGAAGTCGGGGGCATCAGCTAGTTATACAATACAATTAGTACTAATGTCTAACTAGATTTATTTGCTGATGGTTTATCAAATTTTAAAAACTCTGTTTTTCAATAAAATTAGTAAGTAGTAGGTATAGTATACTGTAGTTAATCTTAGACTTCTTTTTGTCCTTATTATTGTTGTTTGAATTGTTTGCTGCATGTATAATCTCTATAATGTCGTGTAAAATCTGTTGTAGGATCTCAGAATTATATTGACTATAGAAATGTATATATTAGGCTCATTCTGATATCTGTGATTGTACCTTAATAAATAAAATTAAAAAATAAAATTACAAGCGCTTTAGCAAGTAAAGCGATACCGGGTGTGGTCCACGTTTAGATGGGTGACCGCAAGTGGTATATTTCATATTTCATTTATTTCGCCATTTGTAAATAATATACATACACATTCATTGTCATGCATTTTACAATTAGTGTTCTTAAAAACTATATGCAAAATAACCTATTCAGGCATTGGGACTGGGTTCTGATTTTATTTTAATTTACAAGATACTTATCACTTACTCTGACTCTGGTTTTATAGAATAAAGAGCACCACTCTGATGCTAAATATGTTGGTCTGCCTGCGTGGAGTGGTTGCGTTACTTAGACATGGCGCCTGAAAAGTTGGTTATCGTGACCAAAAAAAAAATGAAAAGGGATATGGCTGACTCTGGTTTCACAGGATTAAGAGCATCTCTCTGATGCCAAATATGTCGGTCTGCCTGCGTGAAGTGGTTGCGTTACTTAGATATGGCGCCCGAAAACATGGTTATCGTGACGAAAAAAAAAATGATAAGGTAAATGGCTGATTCTGGTTTCACAGGATGAAGAGCACCTCTCTGATGCTAAATATGTTGGTCTGCCTGCGTGAAGTGGTTGCGTTACTTAGTTCACGTGGACTTTATGACTCCGGCTTATAAATATGCTCATCAGGCTGAACAATTTTTGCTAATGCGTCATTAATGTATATTTCTAACAGTTTAGCTGGACCATTATGTTTCTATGTGAGGTGTGCCAGACCTTCGATTTTTATACCTCAACAATAAATGTTCATCAGGCTGAACTACTTTTGCTAAGACGTCATTTTCATATTACTTATAGTTAACTGGATCATCATGATTCTGCATCAGGTGTTCCATTTTCCAAAATCAATTATAGCCTATATGTTGATAAAAAAGCTTCATTCGAATCCGTTTAATATTTCCGGAGATTAGCGTATACAAACAGACAGACAGACATTTTTTTTTATTTCTTACTTTATTACGGTCTCCATCGCCCCATTTTTTTAAAAATAAATTCAATGCTCAGACTCATTTTTTTACTGTTTTATTATACGTATAGACCGTTATGTTTCTGAATCAAGTGTTCCAGACTTCAGACCTTCGATTTTAATACCTTAACAAATAATGCTCATCAAGCTGAACAACTTTTGCTAAGGCGTCCCTTTTATATTTCAAATAATTTAGCTGGACCATTATGGTCCTGCATCATGTGTTACAGATCTTCGATTTTTATATTTCAACAAAAAATGCTCATCAGGCTGAACTACTTTGGCTAAGGCGTCATTTTATATTTCTTATAGTTTAGCTGGACCATTATGATTCTGCATCAGGTCTTCCAGGTCTTCGATTTTTATAATTGAACAAAAAATGCTCATCGGGCTGAACTACTTTGGCTAAGGCGTGATTTTATATTTCTTATAGTTTAGCTGGACCATTACGATTCTGCATCAGGTGTTCCAGATCTTCGATTTTCATATTTCAAAAAAAAATGTTCATCAGGCTAAACTACTTTGCTAAGGCGTCATTTTATTTTTCTAATAGTTTAGCTGGACGATTATGGTTCTGCATCCGGTGTTTCAGATCTTTGATTTTTATAACTCAACAGACAATGCTCAGCGGGCTAAACAACTTTTGCTAAGGCGTCATTTATATATTTCTTGTCGTTAAGCTGGACCATTAAGTTTTTGGATCAGGTGTTCTAGATCTTCGATTTTTATATTTCAACAAAAATGATCATCAGGCTGAACTACTTTTACTAAGGCGTCATTTATATATTTCTTATAGTTTAGCTGGACCATTAAGGTACTGCATCAGGTGTTCCATTTTCCAAAATCAATTATAGCCTATATGTTACTCAGGATTAACAGCTATATAACAAAAAGTTTCATTCAAATCCGTCCAGTATTTACGGAGATTAGCGTGTACTAACAGACAAACAATCGCCCATAGAAAAATTATCTTTAAACTTTAAATGATGATAACTTTTTTATCTGACATCAAATTTCGATGAAACAAAGCCTCTATGTTGCCCAGGGATGAGCTTAATTTTTAGTGAAAACCGCGTAAAAATCTGTTCAGTAGTTTAAAAGATTAGCGAGTACATACAAACAGACAGACAGACAAAAAAATAAAAATAAATCTTTTTTGTGTTCTGTCACTCTTTTTTTATCGCCCACACCCATTTTTTGTAAATTTTTTCAAATGTACAGACACGCTTTTCCTACTGTTTTATTATATGTATTGATATATCTATATGGATTTTAGAAAACCGAATGAGTTATAGTAACAAATTTCATGGAAATTGGAAAAGATTTTAAACTTTCAATTTCCATTCTGCACCCTTAGGGGGTGAATTCTAAACCATGAAATACGTATTTAATGAAATGTTTTTAAAAGCATGAATCTCAAATTTTGTCAAAATCGATGCACTTTTAAAGATTTTTCATACAAACTTTCAACCCCTATTTTGCACCCTTAAGGGATGAATTCTAATAAACCACGAAACACGTGTTCAATGAAATGTTTTTAAGAGTATGTATCTAAATTTTTATCAAAATCGATGCAGGTTTAAAGAGATTTCCATACAAACTTTACCCCCTATTTTACCCCTTTAGGGCTTAAATTTTTAAAAATCCCTTCTTAATGTGCCTCCGCATTTTGAATTAAAACAACTGTCCAAATTTCAAGTTTCTATCATAAGCGGTTACGGCTGTGCGTGCGTCTTATGTCAGTCAGTCAATCAGTGAGAACTTCTCCTTTTATATATATATAGATAAAGTAGTAGGCATGTACTATAATTAGTTAAATTTGACTTATATGAAATGCAATAAATATTTTTAAAGCATATTTAATGTATACTTCCTTTGTAACTTTTTTGCTAGTCGTGTGTGCGGCCATCTTTGTGTGCCTAGCCTATCCGCAACTACAGTATTGCCTACTTACGGGCCCTCCAATAGTTTATATGGCGTTGGGTATCTTTTACGTTAGTAATTGACCGAGCGAGCGAAGCGAGCGAAGCGTCTCAGTTTCGAGAGCCAAAAATTCTTTTGTTCGTCTGTCTGTCTGTTCTCGCCTACAGGTCCCATTTCTTAACAGATTCTCATTAAATTTTGTAAGCAGGTTCAGCAACTAAATAGAATTTCTTTATCGAGACAGTTTTTCGAAATTTTTCAAAATGGCGGAAATATGGGGGTTTAAAATTTTGAAACTGTCATATATCCGCCATATCAAAATATTTTCAAAAATTTCATTTGACTGTTTTGTTGCTATTATAAAAACGCAATTTTTTTAATTGAACAACTTTTTTGTCTTAGCAACTTTGCTTCGCTATGGTTATCTTTTCATAAGTTTACAACCAAACAGTTTACAAGATTTACTTGATTTTTCTAGAATAGTATGACTTTTCGTTGTCTTGCTTGTTTAAAATTTTGTTTATTTTGTTTGGTCGGTTAATTGTGTTCAATTGTGGTGTATAAGATTACTTGCTTGCTTTGCTTGGTAGTAGAAGATACCTTGTATGAGTAGAATCCTATTATAAAAAAATTAATTGATCGAGCGAGCGAAGCGAGCAAGGTCTACAATTCAAGTTGGGGCAAAAAACATTGTTTGTATGTATGTTTCTATGTATGTTTCACGATAACTCTCGAACCGTTGAACTAATTTTGATGATAGACTGAGTGTAGCAACTATTCATAGAATTTTTAAGTTCGTTTGGCATCAAAATCAGTTTAGCCGTTTCTAAGATAAACGCATTTTGGTGAAAATAATTATTATTCTATAACTTCTGAACCGTTAATCGGATTGGGGTGAAACTTTACATGTAATGAGATAGTAGTGCTATATTTCTGTATACATATATTGGTTAAAATTGGTAAAACCAGTTTTGGAGATATTGTGTTGAACCTGAAATGTGTCAAAAAAATTATTATAGTGTTAAAAACAGTTATATCTCCTTAGATGAAGTTGGTAGACGTATTGTATATTTGATACTAAATTAATTTCACTAAGCAATAAAAACTTTAAAATAAATGTACCTTAAGTTGCGTGTAAGTTACTTTCCAATGTCGCTGATTCGAAAGTAATTTCTCTGATAAACGCTGTGGTTATTATTCTGAGTTATATACGTAGTTCTATAAATTTTATCATATTTAACCGACTTAAAAAAAGCAGCCTCTGCTGCTGGCGTCGGCTCTTAAAAATATCACTATTGGGAACCGGCGGTTATACTGCCGACAGCTGAGATTCAAAGCACCTTCTACCGGCGCCAGCACTCTAAATAATTGGCCGTGAAGTGTAGGTTAGGTTCATAGGTTTACTGTGACCAAAACACGAGCGAGCGAGCGAAGCGAGCCAGCGACTCAAGCTAAGGGCGAAAGTAACACAGACACAGATCGCGTTATACCAGCGCCGGCAGCGGAGGCACTCCCTTTGGAATAATAATCGCGAGGTCTAAGTTCGTGGCGAACTACTAGTTACATTATATTTGCCTTTAGGCAGCCTGAAACATCTGACACCAGTGTTGGCCTTACCACTATTACCATATGGCATACAATTATTATGACCTGGCCCCTTACACATACGAAAAACAAACATTACTATTAGTCCTAAGACTATAGTCTTAACTTAAAACAACTGGACACTAGCTTGGACGCTCAAAATTGTGCGTACCTATAGCTGTGGCATAGATGTCTTCAGATATGTAGCACTGATGCCAATTCAAGGTTATGTTGAAAATTAAAAGATAAATATTTTCAAGCATTTATTTTCTGATGAAACACATAGAATTCGGTAAAATTTCGTGTTTTAGTTATCTTACTGCATCTTTAGGGTTTTGAAACTGTCATTTTTCATTAATAATAAAATGTATATTGAAGTCCATAACAAGCTTTTTTGTAACAGTAGTAAACATTTTGTAATCTCCTTTTATTATTTTTTCATACGACGAATATGTAAAGGGGACCTTAAATGTTAAGTTCATGTTGCTGTTTATATTGTTTAGTGTATATAGCGCCTGTAAAAAAGAAATTGTATTATATGTATATGCACGTCTTTACACAAGTATGGCGCGAGCACATTCTGTTTGAGCTACAAGGGTTAGAAGTTTAGAGAGATCTCGTCAACTGTTTAAAGAGATCTCCACACGTTTGATCGACGTCTCTGGAGACCCAAAAGCTGGTGCGCATTTCGGACACAGGCTTAGCCTTGCAATACAACGCGGAAGTGCCGCCAGCCTCTTGGGAACTCTGCCTGTTGACGGTGGCGACCTGGGAATGATGAAATTGATGTTTTTATTTTTAGTAATAGTTTTAATTTATAGAATAGCTTTTAGTTTAATGTATTTTAAAAAAATAATAAACACATGTACGTAGGTATCCTTTTACAATAAAATCTTAAGGCTATTAGAACTTTTACTTCGAACATGAGACAAAACGGTTAAGGGGTTGCCGAGATATGGGGTTCGCGAGTTCACGGTTCGGGGCGAACTACTCAGTAGTTATTATAAGCCTTATTTTACTGGGAGAAACTTTATTCTAGCTGTGAATTTTGGTATACTAGTACCTAGGCCAAGAACTTCTAGTTTGGCTAACGGGATTGTAAAGAAAGAATAACTGTAGGAAACAAGTTATTATTAAATGAGTATTTTATAATTACATTTTTGGTACCTACAAGCAGGTCAAAGTACGTATTAAGATAAATTAAATAAGCTCAAACTTGATGGAATTGCGTCGTTTTATTACTGTGTTCCATCGACCACCTTCCGTCTCCGTGATCAGATCCTAGGCATCGTCTACCATCAATCAAAAACTGGTTGAAAATTGAATTGTAAGATTTGACCAAGACCAACATACATAGAAAATACATTACCAGTTAAATAAAGACCTTAGGGATGATGAAGAGTTGCCACCTGGACGGGATCTGCCCTGGTCTACTTGGAAGTCGCTCAATAGACTGCGAACTCAAGTAGGTCGTTGTGGAGAGCTTTTGTCCAGGTGGAAAATGATTCATAAATCACGGAACGCGTGCGACTGTGGTTCCTCTCCACAAACCATGGCGTACCTACTTTCCTCTCCCGGGTGCCCTACCATCTGCACCCTGGATGATTTACTTGAGGCTAACGACTAAGCCGTCGAAATGGCCTACCACTGGGCTGAAGAAAAAAATCATCGACACGCAAAGAAGAAGAAGAAGAAGGGATGATGTCGACATTGAAAGAGAACGCAGAGTCCTTTATTCAGTCAGAAGTAATGTGCTAGCCCGTAGATTTGTCATGTAGTGGTGATTAATACAACGTATAGCTGATAAAAAAAACATGCTATGTACTCGCAACGAAAAGCGCCTGCTAAACATTTATTCATATTATGCTACGTTAAAACGAATCACGGGGTGCTACCGCCGCCGCGGCTCGCGCTCGCAACGAGCGCGCACGTTTCGTTCGATCGTTTTGGCGTTAAAAAAAACTTTTTGAAAAAAATAATAAACGACTTCAAATCGAAATGCATTATTTTTTTATATCTGATGTCCTTGTAGTTCTAGGTAAATAATCTCTATAATACTCATTATTTATTTGGATTTTATTATTATATAATAATTTAATTATTATGACAAAAAATATTTGAGCTACGACATATAAAAAATTAATTTGACCAAGTGCAAGACTAGAAAAAAACATTAAAGGAGTAATACCTTCCAACCAGTCAGCAAAATTCTTGACAAAAATGAGGCCAATAAAAAGTCAAATAAAAAAGTTACACAAAAATCTATCACTGACTATTTTTTGAGGAATAATGTTACTCCAAATGAGCCTGTCCAGACTGGAAATTCTTTTTTTCGTGTCTAACCAAAATAATACATTAAGCATCTTTCACCAAAACATTCAGGGCTTGTTTAGTAAAAAAGAAATAATAGAATTAACACTAGATAAATTAAAAACATTTTGATGTCCTGTGCTTTAGTGAATCGTTCGTAAAAACTGGTAGTGAAAAACATATATGTATAACTGGATATTATCCTGTAACATCATATTGTCGTGCTTGCCGTAAAAGAGGCGGTGTTTGTATTTTAATTAATAATGACCTTTATGTAAAAGAATTGACATTCATAAAAAATTTTGCAGTAACTAATGACTTCGAGAGCTGTGGATTAGAGATTTCGTCTTTGGAATGTATCATAGTGTGTGTTTATAGAATACCTAAAGCAGGCCTCCGTCACTCGATCAAGATCGCTCAAAATGTACCTACCGGCTAGCCGTGTTTTCTAACGCCCAAGTGGCAAAGTGGCGCCGCACTCCGGCCTGTGTAGTCGCGTGCATGAGACTTGCTTACTGCGTATTATTTGTTTACAATATAAACAAGCGTTTTATTTAACAATGTCAAGACATTATTGTGCGGTATTCCAATGTCAAAATCAAAGAACCAATAAAGAATTGTCGTTTTTCACATTGCCAAAAGACGAGGAAAGTAAGTGTTTTTTTTTTCGTTTAAAAGTAGGTAGTCGTGTAGAATAGGATTTGGTACTGTCTAGTCCAATCAGATTATTTTGTAGGTATGAAGTTTGACTGTCCTACTGAACGTCGAAAGTTTAACATCAATGTATCCAGATAGTATATGTTGTTGTTTTTCGTGTATATAAGTGGCCAACACTGGTTTCAGGCTGCCTAAAAGCATCTGACATAGCTTAACGACTGCCATACAATATGACAGCCTGGACCAATGGTGCCTTATCGTGCCTTCCGAAGCACAGAGGAGCTCAATTTTTATGCCACTTGTGGTCACCCATCCAAGTGCGGACCACGCCCGATGCCGCTTTACATGCGAAAGTGCTAATGCGGGCACTGAGCTCCTCTAGTAAAGTATATAACAACGATTTACGTGAACTAGAAAGTATGCTATAACGAATTACTCAATATCGTATGTTTCTCATTGCGATGTACGGTACATCTACAGTTTATGAAGTTTCTATGAAAATCACACGCTCTTATTACGTCACAACTTTTAAAGTCAAATCATCTATAGGTCCTTTTTAATAAAATTTCATTTCATAAATATGTGTCACGTTCATTTTTGTATTTTACAACATTGAGTCAACCCTAAGGTAATCTCACAACGGCCGACGTCATCGCCCGCTGTGCACTTAAAACGCTCCGTTGAGTCAAAGCAGTTAAGCTCATATTTCCTCGCGTCGCTTGACAGCTAGAAAGTTTAGTTAAATAAAGCGTAGGTATTTGGCGTTTGTAGGGAAGTAATGTATCTGTTACGTAGTAACTTATTAGTAATCTGTGCCTAAAGGCAATTTGATAATCTTCTTCCAAAAACTTGAACAGCTTATGCACAACCTAAGACGTAAAACTAAACACAAAATTATTATAGCTGGAGATATAAATATAGATATATTTAAAAAATCTAATGAATCAGACGAACTTAAACGAATCGCAGAAAATAACAATCTAAACTTGCATATAAAATGCCCCACTCGCAAAAATGCGTGCTTAGACCAAATACTAAGCAATATTACTGAAGCTCAAGGTGATGTTCTTCCCTTAACACTATCTGATCATGATATGGCACAAAATCTCACATTTTGTGTCTCAGATAAAAAGAAACCCGTAAAATCGAATAAAAAACGAGATTATAGTATGGAAAATATACATAAATTTTGTAAGCATATCAGTAGTCTATCATGGTCAAATGTATATAATAAAACTGACATGGAAGTTGCGTTCAAAAACTTTTATGATGACTTTAAACTAATTTATGATCAATGTTTCCCAGTTGTAAGAATAAAAGTTAATACAGAGCGGAAACGCACAAACTGGATTACAAAGGATTTAAAAAAATCTACAAAAACAAAAAGAATCTTACGCTTTAAGTACTATAAAAACTCTAATACAAACTCCAAATTACAGTATCAGCTATGCTTTAAGCTTTTGAAACGATGTATAAATCATGCTCAAAAACTAAGGAATGGTAGGTATGTTAACGCATCTAATAACACGTGTAAAGCTACGTGGGATATTATTAAAAATAAATTTGATAACAATCAAAATAGTAACCGGAACATTGAAAAAATTTTAGGTAGTGGTAAAACACTAGTAAATTCATATGATATAGCTGATGCCTTTAACAATTATTATATCAATCAGATTAATTGCAATCCTGACATATACCCCAATATTGACCAAACCCATTTACAATCCAACCATGCTAGTTTTTTCTTATGCCCCACTGACGCAAAGGAAGTCATTCAAATAATAAATAGCTTAAAGAGTACAAACTCTGTCGGTCATGATGAAATACATACAAAGGTACTTAAAGCATGCAAACAAGAATTTGCACCTGTTTTGAGTTTCCTTATAAATCTTTTTTTTAGCACTGATGTTTTTCCAAAAACTTTAAAAATAGCTATTGTAAAACCACTTCACAAAAAAGGAAGCAAGGAAGATCTGGGAAATTTCAGACCAATATCTCTGTTATCGAATATATCATAGATTCGAAAAGGCGTTTCACAAAAGAATCTTATCTTTTTTTGGGAAATTCAATTTATTAAGATCACAGCAGTATGGTTTCCAAAAGAATAAAACGACCACCCTAGCAACATTTTCAATGGTCAATAAAGTGATGTCCCATATGGATATTGGGAAACCCGTCACAGTCATATTTTTTGACATGAGCAGTGCTTTCGATTTCGTCTTACATAAAATTTTACTCATGAAATGTGATTTGCTAGGTATTAGAGGGCTACTAAATAACTGGCTTTGTAGCTACTTGAGTAATAGAATGCAACTCGTTGAAGTAAGTAAAATTAATTCTAAGAGAGAATTAAATACTTACGGATCGCGATTAAAATGTAATAAAGTGGGTGTACCTCACTCAGGGAAGCATCTTAGGACCACTCTTGTTTCTACTTTATATAAATGATTTACCAGAAGTGACGAAATATGACTGTACGCTATTTGCTGATGACGTATCGATTATAGTACCTTGTTCTGACGTTGATATATATAATGATGAAATAAACAAAACAATAAACAATGTTATAACATGGTTAAATAATAATAATTTAAAGGCAAATCTTAGTAAGACGACATATATACAATTTATAAACCATAATGGTAATAAACAACCCTTAACTGTTAATTTCTGAAATGAAAAAATTGATGAATCATGCCAAAAAAAATTCTAAGTATCTTATTAGATGATAAATGTAGTTGGAGTGAACACATTGATCAGCTATGTAAAAAAATTGACTCATTTTCATACGCTCTATGGAGGCTCACAAAAATTAGTGATAAAAAGGTAGCTGTTCAAGCATATCACGGATATTTAAACTCATTGCTCAGGTATGGCATTGTAATTTGGGGTAACTCTTACGATGCACATCGAGCACTGCTTGCACAAAAACAGTGCATTAGAGCAATATTTGACACAGGCCCCTTAACGTCATGCAGACCGTTATTTAAGCAACTCAGACTGTTGACTGTTCCATGTATGTATATTGATGAGTTATGTGTTTTCGTTAGAACAAACATGCAACTTTTTGTAACAAAAAGGGATTAAAGTAATTTTAATACTAGGTATCCCAGAAATCTTGTGGCACCTACTTATACCACCACATTATACGGTAGGAATGCTTATTGCATGGGAGTCAAAATTTATAATAGGCTAGATAGCAAAATGAAATTATTACCTCTAAAGGAGTTCAAAATCAAATTAAGAAAGTGGCTGGAGTGTTTCTACTCCGTTGATGAATATTTTAATTATTTTAAGTATCGGTCGCAGCTCACATATTTTTGATCACTTTTATCATAAGTTTTTTAACAATATGAAATGGACATGCATGTGTAGATACGAATATGTAGTTAATTTTATTTTATTATTGTAATATTGACATAATTAAGTGACATTCTTCTACTTATTAGCCATTTTTATTTTTACTTAAACAGATTTTGCATGCCAGGTTCTGGTGAAAAGTGCTTGTGTCTATATATAGTTTAATAACCCTTGTTACCACTTTTCTAGCAAATAAACTTGATTTGATTTGAAAGTAGTATAAGTAATTATTATAAAAATATTTTTGCATATAAGCTTTTAATGTGAGGCCTCAGTGCTTATTAAGTATTAATATTAATAATAAAAAAGACACATCCAAACTTCATCAGAGTCGGACTCGCCCATGAAGGGTTCCGTAGCAGCAAGTAACATAATACAAGTCTTGTAGTATGTTTTTATTTATTTATTATTATTTGAGTTGATTGAATGAAAGGTAATTTGCGGTTTATGATTTATGACGTATTAAAAAAAAATACTTACTAGATCTCGTTCGTTCGTAAACAAATTTTCGCTGGTAGTTTGCATGCTAATAAACATCATAATATATTAGAAACCTCAATATCATTTTTGAACACCTATTCATAGATATTACACACGTACGGGTTTGACAAAAAATATTTTTTAAAATTTCCGTTTTAAGTATGGGGAACCCCAAAAAATTATGTTTTTTTTTCTATTTTTGTGTAAAAATCTTGATGCGGTTTACAGAATACATCTACTTACCAAGTTTCAGCAGTATAGTTTTTATAGTTTCGGAAAAAAGTGGCTGTGACATACGGCATGACGAATCTATAAGGGTTCCGTTTTTGCCATTTGGCTACGGAACCCTAAAAACTAGTCTTCTAAGCGATTCTTTCAAACAAATATTGAATCATTAGAATCGGTTTCAGTTAGAAATTGTTATGACTATGCAAATATATTATTTATATTTAAGCAGCAGTTGTCTGTTAATAAGAAATTTCGGTCTCCAGCTCCAAGATCTTTTCTCCGATCTTAAAAAAAAATTACATGGTCCCATGTAATTTTTTTAAGACCTTAAACATTGCCATGCATTTTTTAAAACGAAACATATATTTTTAAATCGATTCATATTTGACGGAGTTATGAGGTAACATACACAAAATATTTAAGCTGTAGTTGTCTATTATTGAGGTATTTCGGTCTCCAGCACCAAGACCATTTCTCCGATCTTAAAAAAAATTACATGGGACTAACCTTGCAATGCATTATTTATAACGAAACATATATTTTTTAAATCGGTTCATATTTGACGGAGTGACAAGGTAACATACACAAAAAAAATATACACATCGAATTGATAACCTCCTCCTGTTTTTGAAGTCGGTTGAAAATAGCATTAGCATTATACGTTTAGCGCTGCGCCGCGTACACGCGTTGTATTTATAATTCCGTTGTAGGCGGCGAAGGACAGGAGGAGATTTCGCGTGCTAATGTAATAGTCTGTTGACTGATGAATTATTATGATATGAAAATTGTGTTTGTGTAAATATACTCTCAGTTACAAATTCACGTTGGTTATAATAAAACTAACCAAAAAGACGCCATTAAATATTTAATGATTTACTATGAAAACTTTTTATTTAGTCAAGTATTACCGTGATTACTATCTCGTAAAAATTTACACGTTATGAATTATTCATATTGTTATAAATTAGCAAAATAATTGCAAATTCATTCAAACATAAGGTCTTCAATTTTCTTTACTCGTTTTAATTTTATCTTGTGTAAAGATTCTATGTTATATACTCAAAGTATTGTGTTTGTTTAGGTCAGTAAAGTTTCACTAGACGGCGGGCTTCAAAAATAGAACTCGCAATGGTTTGTTTTAAGCAAATAATGACCCTGCGTGGTCTTTATGACATTTTTAACCTACGCATTGGAATTATCCAATAAATATTGTACGCTACTTTCTTGATATCATTACCTGAGGGTGTTACAATCGAAACTCCACCAATTTGTACCGTGTTGTACATCTTGAAACTTTTTGAATTTTCCTTTGAATTTTTTTGAAATTTTCATTTTTTTTATTCGTTATTACATAGCGTCATAAGTAACACGATATAAAGATTTAGCATATTTCACGTAGCATGTTACGAATATATAGTCGTTAAGAACACCACTATTGTCATGTGTGCCGTTCAAGTCAAGTGTTGCTATTTGAAGCTTACTTGACATTTTACACAGGAAAACTACAGGTTGCACATACCAAAAGGACGAAGATGAAGATGTTCTACGTCTTCAGTACAATAATGTTTTCAGAATGCTGTTGGGGCTGCTTCGCTTCTTAAAGCGCATCGAGATAGCTTTTACGCTGTAATTTGCAAAAATCAACAGCATCCCTGACCAACAGAGTAAGGTGTAGTCAGTATATCTTTGTGAAAACAGTGGCTGATAAATTGGACCTCTTTACTATAGTGCGGTAAGTAGTGTCACCCAATGTATAGAAGGTGCAAATTTTGGTATCGGAAGAATTCACTTGGCACAGATGTAATATACGTAAAGTTAAGCTAATTTAGCCCGGTAGCCATCCCCCACCCCCTTGGGGGTAGGTAGGGGGGGCATTCGAAGTTACTCGCCGCCGCGCTTTATAAAAAAAATCATATTAGCTTCTATCTACCTAACACCTCAAGTGTGGTATCATTTTCTGATAAATCAGAAATTTAATTTTGAGTACAATTTTATATTTAATGTAAAGATTAATAGTAAAAAAGGGAAAATATTGACGAAAATATTAAAATCGGATCGCATTTTTTTTATTTTAACTGATTTATTTTACCAGAAATCCTGTATTTTGTGCATCATAAATTACTATCTTGAATAATATTTATCTAGCTTTTAAAAAATATATACTTTATTATATAAAACTGCCATCTATCTATCTGAAAAAAATAGAACATGGCACGCAGCGGTGCCTAGGAACTATTCCAACCGTGTCGTCTCACATAATTTGTTGCAAGTATTAAGTTGTTTTTTTTATTCAAAATATATAGAATACATACTTTACTTAATTATTGTCTGTTGCTTATGGTCTAATGTATCAATAGTCGTATTTTATATTTATATTAGTTAATTTTTCATAATATTTTTCACCATATTGTCATAATTCGGTACATTTTAATAGTTTTCTTAGACAGTTACACCTAACACTGCACCGTGACTCGCACTTGCACTGAATCAGTTCACGACAAGCGGTAGCAGCCACTGGTGCAGTAGTCCACTTCGGTTTCCAATTATTTAGTTTAATTTCCTATCCCTAATCCGCCGGACTGGAACTATTTTGAATCAGCCCCATACGCGTACCCAATGGTAAACAGCTCGAAGAAGATTTTGTTTTATTTTTTTTAATAGCCTTATTGTGTCCCATTGTCGGGCAAAGGCCTCCCCTTCTTGCTTCCACGTTCCAAGGCAGCTTGCTGCCATCCACTCATGTAGCTTTCAATATTGTCCCTCCATCTTTTCCTCGGCCTTCCCCTACGCCGGCGTCTTTCTGGAACCCATAACGTCGCCTTTCTTGCTCATCTTTCCGGTCTCATACGACAAACATGACCGGTCCACTCCCACTTCAGTTTTGCCGTTTTGACACCCACATAGACCATTTCGGTCCTGGAGCGTAGTTCAGTGTCTCGTAGAAGATGCTGCCAAAAAATCTCTGGCTGTCGGTCTTTTTCTAGAGAACAGCTCCCTCCTGCACTCGTTTAGCGATGTGCACTGACTGGATCTGAAATGAAAATCAGGTAAATAGGTATTGCAGTATTATTTTGGTCAAAATAAAATACAGCTATATATACCTGTCATTTATAACCACGTAGATACAATTTTATTTTGTGCTTATTTATCAATTTTAACATACGTTGTTATGACAATATTTTAAATAATTTGGTTAGAGTTTTCTACGTCTCTGTTACCGAGCATATTAATTAACTAGTTGCTGATGGTAAAGTATTCCATGCTTCGTCAGCAACATGCACCATTATTCTCGTATCAACATTCAGCTTCTTCGTCGTTACAGGGGTCAATGTTATTTTTTCAACGATCGCTGCAGCTAAAAACAGCGTGTGACTGTTCTTAGCAGCGCTTATGAAGCATGGAATACTTTTTCATCAGCGACTAGTGAATTTAATATGCTCACTGACAGAGACGTCGAAAACTCTAACCAAATTATTTAAAAAATTTACATAACGATACTCTAACCAAATTATTTAAAAATTTGTAACGATGTATGATGTATGATAAATGAGCACAAAATAAAATTGTATCTACGTGGGTTATATTATAAAGGACATGTATAATATATAGCAGTATTTTATTTTGACCAAAATAATGCTGCAGTTACACCTATTTACCTGATTTTCATTTCAGGTCCAGCCAGTGCACATCGCTAAACGAGTGCAGGAGGGAGCTGTTCTCTAAAAAAAGACCGACAGCCAGAGAATTTTCGGCAAAAACTTCTAAGGGCTGTTTACCATGCGGTGCACGTATGGGGCAGATTCAAAATCGTTCCAGTCCGGCGGATTAGGGATAGGAAATTGAACTAAATAATTGGAAACCGAAGTGGACTACTGCACCAGTGGCTTCTACCGCTTGTTGTAAACAACTGATTCGGTGCAAGTGCAAGTCACGGTGCAGTGTTAGGTGCAACTGTCTAAGAAAACTATTAAAAATGTACCGAATTATGATAATGTGGTGGAAAATTTTATAAAAAAATGAACTAACATAAATATAAAAAATACTATTATTGATTCATTAGACCATAAGCAACAGTCAATAATTAAGTAAAGTATGTATTCTATATATTTTGAATTAAAAAACTACTTAATACTTGCAACAAATTATGCATGTGAGGCGAGACGGTTGTATTAGTTCCTAGGCACCGCCGCGTGCCATGTTCGATTTTTTTTCAGATTGATGTACTCCCATGCTTGTCTGAGAGAAATAAAAAAAAAAACTTAGAATATATCAGCTGCTTCTCTTCCCACGCAGATCGTAAAAGCCGATCGAGGGAATGGTCAAAAATGCAAATCATGTTAACAGGCGATGCGGCTAGCAACCCATCACTGTATTGATTGCTTTTCCATCTTCTCGCCCACCATGACGCTAAAAGTGGCTTTTGGGTCTTGCGGCCCTGGGCCAGGCCTCCGTCACTCGATCAAGATCGCTCAAAATGTACCTACCGGCTAGCCGTGTTTTCTAACGCCCAAGTGGCAAAGGGGCGCCGCACTCCGGCCTGTGTAGTCGCGTGCATGAGACTTGCTTATTGCGTATTGTTTGTTTACAATATCTTATTATATTTATATTATATTTACAATATAAACAAGCGTTATATTTAACAATGTCAAGACATTATTGTGCGGTATTCCAATGTCTAAATCAAAGAACCAATAAAGAATTGTCGTTTTTACATTGCCAAAAGACGAGGAAAGTAAGTGTTTTGTTTTCGTTAAAAAGTAGGTAGTCGTATAAAATAGGATTTGGTACTGTCTCATCCAATCAGATTATTTTGTAGGTATGAAGTTTGATTGTCCTATTGAACGTCGAAAGTTTAACATCGATGTACTGTATCCAGATAGTATATGTTGTTGTTTTTCGTGTGTGTAAGTGGCCAACACTGGTTTCCGATTTTTCAAGCTGCCTAAAGGCATCTGACATAGCTTAACGACTGCCATACAATATGACAGCCGGAACCAATGCAAGCACAGAGGAGCTCAATTTTTATGCCACTTGTGGTCACCCATCCAAGTGCGGACCACGCCCGGTGCCGCTTTACATGCGAAAGTCTAGTGCGGGCCACCGAGCTCCTGTAGTAAAGTATATAACAACGATTTACGTGAACTAGAAAGTATGCTATAAAGAATTACTCAATATCGTATGTTTCTCATTGCGATGTACGGTACATCCACAGTTAATGAAGTTTCTATGAAAATCACACGCTCTTATTACGTCACAACTTTTAAAGTCAAATCATCTATAGATCCTTTTTAATAAAATTTCTTTTCATAAATATGCGTCACGTTCATTTTTGTATTTTACAACATTGAGTCAACCCTAAGGTAATCTCACAACGGCCGACGTCATCGCCCGCTGTGCACTTAAAACGCTCCGTTGAGTCAAAGCAGTTAGGCTCATATTTCCTCGCGTCGCTTGACAGCTAGAAAGTTTAGTTAAATAAAGCGTAGGTATTTGGCGTTTGTAGGGAAGTGATGTATCTGTTACGTAGTAACTTATTAGTAATCTGTGCCTGGGCTCTGCATAGAACCGCAAGCAAAATGCTCTGTCTGCCCCATTAGGTATAAAGACGTGATAGTATGTATGTATGTACGAAAGCTATATTTAATAAAGTATATATTTTTAAAAAGCTAAATAAATATTCTTTAAGGCAGTATTTTGGTAAAATAAATCAGTTAAAATATAAAAAATGCGATCCAATTTTAATATTTTCGGCATTGCATTGAATTCCTCATGCCTGATTTATCAGAAAATGATACCACACTTGAGGTGTTAGGTAAAAGGAAGCTGATATGATTTTTTTTCAGAAGCGCGGCGGCGAGTAACTTCGAATGCCCTATCTACCCCCAGGGGGTGGGGGATGGCTACCAGGCTAAATTAGCTTAACTTTACGTATAATACATCTGTGCCAAGTGAATTCTTCCGATACCAACATTTGCACCTTATGAAACTACGAAAGTAGTGTCATAAGGTGCAAATTTTGGTATACACTACTATGGCAATGCCTAGTGAAAAGTGTAATAGACCTAGTATAGGTCTTGAAAAAAGGAAAATATGAAGCATAAAACATAACACTCCTTCTGGCGCAGCCAGGTAAAATAAACTTACTGGTTTAAATGGACAAGTCCAATTTTTGGGCATTTGTGACTGTATTAGATTACCAACAAGCTGGTCTTTTTTGAAAAAGTCACAATAATATTTTTCTATTCGAATTGGTAAGAGCACATATCTTCCACTTATAAACTCGTAAAACTGAAGAACCATCTAAAAACAACCAATACAATAATGAGTCTCATTTTGGTCCCAAACTGCTATTGAAAATGTTTATGAACATTAACGTTTTCAAAATAAAAATGTTATTTTTGTACCAAATATCTATTGTTATTATAAGTATTTGTCATTGCTATTAAAAATATTTTATTGTTATGTTTTTATGCAGATATTTTTTTTTAGATAATCTTTGTAAACATTTTTAGGGTTCTTGCATGAAATTAATAAATACATGACATGATTGATGAAGACAAGACACGATGTTTTTATGATGTATCAAATATCGCTCGCCATACTATTATTATCATCATATTAGGCGAAGGTATACCTGTCGCAGTTGTATTGTATAATCCGCTATTATTCAAAAACTCTAGCTGTTTGGCATTGCTGAAAATCATTCAGCTGGATCGTCCAATGTGTTACGTTTAACGAACTAGCTAACGTAATATTGTAGATCGATTAGTGAAGTGTCAGTGTCATAACAACAAAATGGCCTCCAATAAAGTAAATTCCTCGCCGTGTTCCGGGACTAGGCTGTTTTCATCGAGAGACACGGGGCATCGCTTGTGATTTCGGACTGCAAAAGATTGAAAAGAATAAAGCAGACCTTTTACTTGGTTCCCATATTGTTATTTCGACGCCCGCCTTCCGGCAAGACAGAATATTCACGTAGATCAATTGGCCGTAAGAAATCGCTAAGCCATTGTGTTGTCGAGTTTACAAAATTTCAATATCCAATTGCATCGAGCTGATTACTAGTGGTTCGCCGTGAACTTAGACCTCGCGATATTATCCCAAAACTGAATTAATTTTAATGTCCAGTGAAACTGTGATTACATGAAACTGTGATACATTATTCACTACCGATTCGATAACGTTGCAGAAAACAGATTTTCCAACCTTCTTTCTTCTTCTATTCTGAGCTGCAAAAGATTCATTTTATAATTTTATAAATTTTTTCCGAATAATTTCAATCAAAAGTCTTCAAAAAAATCAAAAAAATTGTCAAGATCACGGACGACATCAGATTGAACAAAGATAATAAAGAACTTACTATTCTGATTTTATTAGATTACTCTAATGCATTTAATGCAGTAGATTATGACATACTACTTGGTGTCCTAAATTCCCTTAATTTTTCTGCATCTTCTCTAACTTGGTTTCACTCTTACCTCTTTGGGCGTCGACAGTTGGTGAAAATTGATCAGAGTCAATCTGATTGGTGTGACCTAGCTGCCGGTGTTCCTCAAGGTGGAGTACTTTCCCCAATTTTATTTTCGATTTTTATTGACGGTATCACGTCTTCTCTTAAATCCTTTTTTCACTTGTATGCAGATGACCTGCAGATTTGTACGGCCGCCCCTTTCGATAATTTCAGTCACGCTGTGAGCACCATCAATTCCGACCTTGGCGCTATTGCGACTTGGTCCCATAACGGGCTTATGGTCAATGCAGAGAAATCTCAAGCTATTGTGATTGGTAGTCCACATTTCATAGCAAAGTTTCATTCTGCCATTGTTCCCAATGATATGCTGAATGGTACTATTATTCCTTTCACTCCAACAGTTAAAAACTTGGGAATAATTCTTGATGAAACATTGTCTTGGTCTGCCCAAATTAATGAGGTAAGTCGCCAAATGTTTGTGGGTTTGCATTCTCTGAGGCGATTGCAAAATTTTCTCCCAATAAGCACGAAAGTACTACTGTCACGTTCTTTGATTATGCCTATTCTCGATTATGCTGACGTGGCATATTTGGATCCTACAGAGCAACTACTTGACAAATTAGAGCGCCTTCAAAACAGTTGTATTAGGTATGTCTTCAACATACGAAAATTCGACCACATTACCGAGTTTCGGAAAAAGCTAAACTGGCTTCCTGTTAGGATACGTCGCAATATTCATATTCTTTCCCTTCTCTTCAACGCCCTTTTCAATCCTTTTTCCCCAAATTACTTGCACAGCAAATTCAATTTTCGAGATTTGGATAGTCGTTTGCGCTCAGCCGGTAGCCTCGTTCTGGACATTCCACGGTGTTTGTCTCAGTCGTATTCCAAATCTTTTACAGTATTGGCGGCAAAGCTCTGGAACTCACTTCCTGCTGAAGTAAAGATGGCACCTTCACTGGACTCTTTTAAAATTAGGTTATCAAAGTCCTCTTTGGTTACATCACACTTAGACTGAATTAGGTGCTTATCTGTAATATGTTTTCGTTTTCAATATGTATGTATAGTATATGTAGTCAGTATATGTGTATGTATTGCTATATTAATTTATGTATGTTTATAATGTATATGTAGCAATGTAAGCATGATCTTATAGTTAATTTGTACGTACTTGCTTCTACCTTTTAATTGAGTAAATATCCTCTCAATCTATCGCAGGTTGACTGGAAGAGATCCCTACATGGGATATGTCCGCCTTTGTATATTTGCTCTTTCGGAAGCTGTCTTTGTATATGTATTTGTTTTGGTACAATAAAGTTATTACAAACAAACAAACAAACAAACAAACAAACAAAACCTGGATCAAATTCAATATCCGTAAGACATTTGGATCTTGAAAGAGTAACGTATGTACATCCAGCCGCTAACTATTTTACGCCTTCGTCTCATCATCATCATCATTTCGGTCGCATAACGTCCTCTGCTGGACATAGGCCTCTCTCAAAGATTTCCAAAATAACCGATCTAGAGCGGCTTCCAGTGACCTCGGTCAGGTTGACAGACCACCTTGCGGGTGGGTGTCCTACGCTTCGCTTGCCAGTACGTTGTCGCAATTCAAGTACCTTTTTGCCCCATCGGCCATCGGTTCGTCGCGCTATGTGTCCGCCCACTGCCATTTTAACGAGCTAATCCGCTGGGCCGCTGGGGTCAGTGACTTTAGTTCTCCTACGAATTAACTCATTTATGATTCGATCGCACAGAGAAACACCGAGCTTAGCCCTTTCCATACCGCGTTGCACCTTTAGCCCTCTTATGAGACCCATAGTAAGGGACCACGTTTTAGATCCATAAGTCATCACTGGTAACACACATTATTTGTAAACTTTAGTCTTAAAAAACTGAGGTATTTTTGACGAGAAGACACTGCATAGCTTCCCGAACGTTGCCCAGCCCAGTCGGATTCGTCAAAAGACCTCTTCCTCGAAGCTGAAGCTTCCTGCCTGGATCAATTGACCCAGGTAGATATACTCGTTTACAACTTCGAGGGTGTAGCTCCCAACAGGTAGGGGCGCAACATGGACATTCGACATTACTTTCGTTTTGTCCATGTTTATTTTAAGACTCACCTGTTGGGAAACTCGGTTTAGGTCTGCGAGTAAATGCATAGTACATACATACTTAAGTCTTCCATAGATTTCACCATGACAACGATATCATCGGCAAATCGAAGGTGAGTGATATACTCGCCATTGATGTCAATGCCAAATCCTTCCCATTCCAGAAGCTTGATCTTCCAGTGCAACGGTGAACAGTTTCGAAGACATAACGTCTGTTTACACCTCTATGCAGTGGAATTGCCGTCATCCACTGCTCCTGTACTCGGACTGACATAGTGGCGTTACTGTATAAGCACTTCAACACCTCGATATACCGATAATCACTACGCCATCGCTGGAGACTGAAGCATGGTCCATGTTTCTATCGAATTGAAGTCTTTTTCATAGTCCACTAACCCCAAACATAACGGCCGGTCCCTCCCTCTCTTCTCCTCTTAACTCCCTCCCTCCCTCGGTAACTCCCTCGTCTTCTCTATAACCTGCCGCAGCGTATGAATGTGGTCCATGATGCTAAAGCCTTTACTGAAACCGGCTTGTTCGGGAGGCTGAAAGGCATCAAACTTGTTTGCGAGACGACCCTCGAAAACAACTTATATACATGACTAAGACACGTTCTTCAATAGAGTGTTATCTCCCTTTTTGAAGAACAGGACTACCACGCCCCTGTTCCACGCTTCTGGCGTTACGCCCTCGAGCAGAATGGAATTAAAGAGCCTCTGAAGGACTTTCAGTAGCAGCGTTCCGCCCGCTTTCAATCTGCTGTGATTCCATCCTCGCCCGGCGCCTTGTTTTTTTAAGCTGTTTGAGGGCCATCCTAATCTCGTACAGGCTGATGTCCAGGAATTTTTTACATAGAATCTCCACATCGTGCTCACGCTAGCGCTTTAAGCGTTCAGGACATAATTCCTGCTCTCATACTTTCCTCGCGTACTCACGCTGTGAACACAAGCGTTTGGAGCATTTGGGCGAAGTTTCTGGTTGACAAAGCTCTTATTGGCACGAGAAGTACCTACTGGCATATTTCCTTAGTTGCGACTCTCTACGTAAAAATACTTCGCGGGCTTTGGTTTCCGCTGATCTCTTGTTAGTTTGTGGCATTATTACTAATACTACAACAGAATCACAGAAAAACAGCGATATCGATTGAACCAAAGTTCGCTTAGCAAAATTGCTAAATTTAGTAAACTACCTAGTAGTTCGCCGCGAACTTAGACCTCGCAATTATTTTTCGCAATTCAGTTTCCTTAATAACCCCTAGATGGCGCTATTCAAAGTTAGAACGCGCTATGGTTTCTTTTGCTACATAATCGCGGACATTTTATTAATATTACAGAAACTACTGAACCGATTTTGATGCCCAACAAACTTGAAAATTCCATTGATATTTCCTACATGCCTACCAAATTTCATCAAAATTAAACCATCGGTTCGGCTGTTATCGCGGTACAAACATACATACATACATACATACATACAATGTGTTTTCGCCCCAACTCGATTTAGAGACCTTGCTCGCTTCGCTCTCTCGGTCAAATATTTTTTTTGGTAACACAGTTTTATTCAATAATGGTAACCCTATATGTCATCTCAACGCTAGCTGTTTTGTTAAACATAATTACGTAACTCATTGACAATCGAGCTGAACTATTTTCAGCTGTTTTACAAAACCGAGCTGTAATGCAAAACAGCTAGAGTTTTTGAATAACAACGGATTATAGAATTCAACTGCGACATGTCTATTTTGATCTAAGTGTAAGATGCCAGTCAATTTCGCGTCAATATATGACTAAAATTTATAACATCGTTGTCTGTAAAACCTATTTACTTGCGCTTAGTTTAAGACAAAACAAGTCAGTTCAAAGAAGTATGAAGGAGATATTAAATACCGTCACATTATTTCCTATGCTGTTTAAATTATCTATCACCACATTGATGAGATACGGAGAGCCTCTTCCTTGTCTTTTGATATTGATTTTTACAGTTCGGAAATATTCAGTGTCGAAGAACTTGACCTCTGCTCTCAGTGGAGTCACCTTTAAACCCTAAAATTTAAATGTCAATTAAAATAATTAATTTATGTGTGTGCATAGTAAATTCACTTTAACTTTTTCAAGAGCGATTCAATTCATGATATTTATCAACTTCTCATGTAATAGCAAAATATTAAAAAGTTGACTGATCTGAGATTTTATATAGGTAAGTACATAGCTAATTTCAATATAATATACCTATTCCAGGAAACTTGGTCAATACTAAATGGTTTAATTTCATAATTTTCGTATTTCATTAACGATTTCAACTATTTTGAGGGTGAAACCCAGTCTATGATTATAAACGGATCTATATTAAAATCCATAAATGAATAAGCCTAATTGCCTATATTGATATTGTTTACTAAATGTCAACTTTCCTGGAACATATATTTTTGAACTTTAAAGAAAACTAAAATATGACTACTAAAAAGATTAAGTAGTAGGTACCACAATGGTACCGAAGACACAGGTCACCAACACAAACAAACACCTCATCTTGATTTCCTTGCTGAAATGATTTAAAAATCTATGGGTATTATAACGATTTTTTGTAATAGCATACCAAATTACTGTTTTACTTTAGGCTCAAATTAATAATGCATTATAAAAATGATTACTAGTTTAGTAATTTGGTATAATAGTTCTTTGTAATTTGATTTTATCTAACCCCACAATTTATATCTATCAAAAACATCCTACTTCCTATATTACTTTTTCCTATTTTCTTTCTTCCTTTATATTATCTACTTGCCGAAGCCCGCGCCTCGTTCGCGTGTATTTTAATGTCTCTGGAAAATGCTCAACAACTTATACTATGGCGTCGTATTTATATTTCTTATAGTTTAGCTAGACCATTATATTTCTGCATCAGGTGTTTCATTTTCCAAAATCATTTATACCCTATACGTTGCTCAGACTATATATCAGAAAAAGTTTCAGACTATAATATTTCTGCATCAGGTGTTTCATTTTCCAAAATCATTTATACCCTATACGTTGCTCAGACTATATATCAGAAAAAGTTTTATTTGAATCCGTCCAGTATTTTCGGAGATTTGTGTGTACAAACAGACAAACAGACAGACATTTTTTTTAATTTTTTCACTATTACTATGAATCCATCACCCCAGTTTTTTTTGGAAATATATTGAATGTACAGACAAACATTTTTTGCTGTTTTATTATATGTATAGATTATATATACTCGTATTATCTTTAAAGTTAATATAACTAAGTTCTTCTTCATGCTGGCTTCGAGAAAGAGGAAAAACGTAAATGTACCAGTTGCTTTTCTGCTCTGCAGTGCAGATCGTAGAAGCTGATCGAGGGAATGGGCAAAAATGCGAATCGTTTGAATAGGCTAAGTGGCTAACCCATCACTATTTTATTCGTTTTTTCCATCTTCTTGCCCAACGTCACACTAAATGTTGTCTTTGGGTTTTGCGGCCTTGGACTTTGTCTGCTTAGAACCACAAGAGCCAAAAGACTCTGTCAGCCCAGTTATGGAAAAAGCCGTGATAGCTTGTAGTTTCCGGCAGAGTAGAATAGGGCCACTCCAAATCCTCCCGTGGATATCTTAGAGGGCGATTTATGAAATACAAGCTAAACAAAAGCTTATAACATCAATAAGACCTCTCCAACCCTCTGGTCAGCGAGGAGAGTGTAGGCCAAGTCTTCTGGCTGCTCCGGCCAAGTATTGCTCTGATAGTACAGAGAGGGTTATGCTCCTGCAGTGGAGACAAAAAGATCTGATGATGATGATGATGATAACTGAGTTTTGTCGAATATCTCCCGGCTCAATCATCAGAACAGCTAGTAATTGACTATAATAATTACATTCTCATCGAATTTACACAAGTGTACAAAATTTTTGTAATTCTTTTAAAAATTCTTTATTTCGATGCTCGATAGGTCTTAAACAAAAAGGAAAATTTGGAATATATAAAATTTAGAGCCAAAATCCGCCATTTCAACATTTTTGTATTTGATAAACCCAGTGTAATTTTTAGAATAAAGACAAATCTAACGGCAAACATCCATTTAGCTGAGGCTGCAGTGCGTGAGAAAGAAAAACACATAACAGATAATATACTTTATTCACTAATTACATAATATGCTATGCATGTACATATACACTCTAAAAACCCTCCTTCTACCATAGTCCCTAAGTTTATTAATAAATTGTTTATAATTAACAAATTATTTAACGTATCAATTTAAATAAAACTTAGTACTTTACAAAAATAATTTACGATTTTTCGGCAAACATTTTGTCAGTAAAAGAGAAATGAAAATTGAAGTCCATAATAAAGTTTCTGGAGTCAGTAATAAAACCTTGTAATCTATTTGCGTTAATACTTCGTACGCTGAGTATTTAAAGGGCATCCTAAACGCGACATTAGTGTGGGATCATATATTGTTTAACGCGTATAGGCCCTGTAACAAATAAAAATAAATAAATAATAAATAAGTTTGGTATCACACATTTACAAATTATTTATCAAAATCATTCAAAATTATATTGCCTCACAACTGAATGAACAGCAGCCCCCAGAACAAGCAGGATTTCGTCCAAATTACTCTACCGCCGATCACCTCCATACACTAAACCAAATCATAGAGAAACATATAGAATATAAAAAGCCTCTGTACATAGGATTTGTTGACTACCCTAAAGCCTTTGATAGTTAGACAGCCTCTGTCCAAACCCAAACAGCAGGATTTGTGTTTAGTGTGGAGAAAGGTGTGAAACAGGGCGACCCTTTATCCCCCCAACTTTTCACAGCGTGTCTCGAGCAGGTATTCCTAAAACTAGCGGATCCTTTGGAAAATTTGGGCATTATCGTCGGCGGCCAAAGGTTGACTAATCTTCGTTATGCCGACGACATTGTTTTGTTCGCCCAATCGGCGCCTGATCTCGAAAGTATGCTCGAAGACCTGAGCGTGGCAAGCCTTGAGGTTGGCCTTAAGATAAATCGGTCAAAGACCAACGTCATGACGAACGGGACCGAGATCGAGGTTGATGGGCAGGCTTTGCAGTACGTCGATGAGTACATATACCTGGTCCAAGTAGCATCCTTCGAAAACAGGCAAGAGCAAGAGATAGATCGCCGAATAAATAACGCCTGGAAGAGCTACTGGTCCATTAAGGAGCTAATGAAGGGTTCCCTTCCAATTACACTCAAGCGAAAGCTCCTCGACGTCTGCATCCTGCCTATTCTACGGTTCTCAGACGTGGTCTTTGACTGAGGCTCAAAGTCCAAACTTAAGGTTTGTCAACGAGCTATCGAGCGCAGCATCTAAGATTTGCGACTTATAGACAAAGTACGAAACACCGAGCTGCGCTCAAGAACGCAAATTGCAGATGTAGGCGCGATTACCAATTCGCTTGGAAAGGCCACTGTGTGGTTTTTTTTTTAAATGACCAGTATATTGGTGAATTATTTTTGACACAAATACCGAAAAATTGGACATGTTCATTTAAGCCAGTGAGTTTTTTGCGCTAATGGGCTGAAGAAGAAAAAGACTTGTCTCCTTCGGTCCTGCTCCTGAAAAGAAGAAGAAATGTCTTTTTCAAACCTAGCTTATGAAGAAATGTCTTTTTCAAACCTAGCTTATGTTACTTTTTTTAGGTACAAGTCCAGTTTTACAAAATTTTAAGTGGAAATAATGTGCTTCTAACACATGAATAATGTAACATCAGTATACAATCTTAAATTGATATTATTTTTTATTTATAGTATATCTATAAAGAACGTATTTTTTTTTTCAAAATTAAGCTTTCAAAAAGTACTAAAAGAATATAAAGTTTAATAAAAATGAGGTAATTTTTAGTACTCCGTTAAATGGTTTTAAAAATCTTGAGTTTGAGCTGACTCAAGGATACATTTATATAGGTAAATCGTCAGCATCTGACGAATTACTGTTATCTTCCCGGTAACAGGTGTGACATAAAAATGCGTCTTCTTCACTTCAGGATTCCTGAGTCACTGCGGCCAATTCTCTAACCAGGTGGTACGCTCAAAGTTACACAACCTGGTATTCTTTTGTAAGGGAAAATTATCATTGGGTTGCAAACTTGACCTGCCGCAGAAAAAGTACCTAAATATGACTGTAATATTTTCCCTGGCTCGTGCTTTTTAACTTTGTACGTTCGTTTCTGCAACCCTTTTCAGCCAAAATTGGTCCTGAAGTCAAAGTCTAATATTTCTATTTAATGTAGGATAAATTTTTGT
This sequence comes from Acrobasis consociella, assembly GCA_963555685.1. Lineage (NCBI taxonomy): Eukaryota > Metazoa > Arthropoda > Insecta > Lepidoptera > Pyralidae > Acrobasis > Acrobasis consociella. The sequence continues at coordinate 8,099,776 of OY743118.1, forward strand.
CTTAATAAAAGTCATTTTTTAATATTTTTTTGTGCAAGTGATACTAGTGTTTTGAAACGACCGCCGCTGTTAAGATAACGCCGAAAGAAACCCAATTCAATATAGGTCCCTAAAGTCCCTATCCTGCCTGAAGTGCTTTATTACAATATAAAATATTATATTGATTTACCTGTTTTTGGGCATATTGTTAAAACCAGTCTCGTCTGCATTAAATACTCTAGTTGAATCCTTTATAACATCGGTAAGACCTTCGTTATCAATATATTAATTAATTTCCTGAAACCACTTCGGAATATATTTTTCGGACACACACGCACTAGCATTGGTAACTTCTTCAGAAGTGCGAATTGCGATGTTAGGCTTAGGAGGCCGCTTTAAAAAAGCTACGTACCATATGTACGTCTCCCGGTTTCCCGTCACAAAACGGATTTGGTCTTGGATTTTCTTTCAGAAAGTGTTGATCACGCGTTTCTATATCATCTTTCTTTCTTGGGAATCCACGCTTTACTAAATCCTACTTCTTACTAATATTAAACGCGAAAGTTTGTAAGTATGGATGGATGTTTCTTACTCTTTCACGTAAAAACTACTGAATGGATTATAATGAAACTTTTCAATAATATAGCTTATACATCAGAATAACACATAGGCTTCAATTTATAAAGATACTGCGCAGACAAACTCGCGGGCACCAGCTAGTTAATTTTAAAATCACACCACGCTTCTTCTACTTCTATGAGCACTGGATCAGGCCCCGACTTAAATTTTGTCTCTGGATTTTGTAGCTTAAACTGTATACTGCTTCTCGGTACATCAAAGTTTTTAGATACCCCTCTGATGGAGCCCTCTTTATTATTGATAAATTGCATAGCATTATTAACAGCTTCTTTAGTATATGTACTGCCTCTTTTTAGACATATTTTAACTTCTTGCACCAAAACATTTAATGAAAAAATACCTGATTACTTACTGGCCACCTCACTGGCCACCTATGCCAGTTTCTGATAAATGATGATAAAAAGACCTAATTCTCTTTCATATGATAATACGTCCTATGCACAATGCAAAAAGAGTAAATTTTCATCGAATTCGATCATTGACTATTTTACTAGTAACTGGCATAGTCTGCCAGTAATTAATATTTTGCAATTACATCTTTGAGTTACTGGCCACCCCCTCAATCTCAGGTTTTTATGTATTTTTACTATATTTGACATTAAATATGTGTTGCTCATCGTTTTATCTTCTATATCAACATATTTCATACACTTGATCTAGCTAAAATTATTAGAAATGACTATTTTTCAATCAAACTAACCTCGAGACAAGAACGGCGAGTGTCAAAAACGCTAACTTCCACAGTGGATTTTTTTGTACTAAAACGATGGCGGGATAACTACTTAGTTTTAAACTAAATACGTAGAAATTAGTACAGAGTGGCCAGTTAGTACACGTGGCTAGTTATACCTCGATTTACCTACTTAAGTTTTTCTTTTTTCTCAGACCAAAATGGAAAGACGAACGAAAGACGAACCTTTAAAATGATTTCAATACTTACATCTTGCTACACTTTAAAATAACCGAGGTAATATTATAGCGGCAACAGATATACATAATCTGTAAAAATTTCAACTATCTGTCACAGTTCATGTGATACAGCCTGATGACAAACGGACAGAAGGACAGACAAACGAACAGACAGACAGACAAACGGACGAACAGCGGAATTTAAGTAATAGTGTCCCGTTTTTACACTTTGGATACAGAACCCTATAAATGATAATATTATGATTAAAATAAGGCGTATATGAATTACATTACCACAATAGTGCCGAGGACACAGGTCTCCAAAACAACCAAGCACCTCATCCTAATTTTTTTATGTATTACATCGAAATGAAATTATTGGATACTAAATGACTTTTTAATTTTAGGCTCAAACAATGATGATAGAATTTGTTTAGAACTTAAATATCATGCAGATTTTATCTACCTAAAATTGTCAGATGACTTTAGGCTGCCTGAAGAATCTGACACCAGTGTTGGCTTAATTACACTTAATTACACAAACAAAAAACAAACATTACTATAAGTCTTAAGAAGACTAGAGTCCTGGACACTTCGCTTGGATGCTGACGCAAAAATTGTGCGCATAGCTGTAGCATCGAAGTCTTTAATATGTAGCACTATATCAATTCAATGTTACGTTTAACAATACAGAAAAGTAAAAGATAAACATTTTCAAGCGTTTATTTTGAGATAAAACACTGAAAATTGGATAAAATTTTACTCATAAAGTGTAATTACAGATACCGGCAAAAATTATCTTTTTGCAACGGTAGAGTTTTGAAAGTGTAATTTTTCACTTATAATAAAATGTATATTGAAGTCCATAACAAGTTTTTTGGTTTCAGTATTAAACAGTTTGTTATCTACTTGTGTTATTGCTTCATACGACGAATATGTAAAGGGGAACTTAAATGTTAAGTTCATGTTGCTGTCTATACCGTTTAGTGTATACAGCGCCTGTAAAAAAATATTTGTATTATATATTTCTAGGTATATCGTGTATTACATAATGTACAAGTAGCGGCACGTAAGTTTAGCGCTAAGTGAAGTGTAGAGGGGGGAGTCACCTAAACGAACAGTTTTCCATTACAAAAAACCGTTCGTTTAGTGACTCCGCGTTTAAAAATAGCACCTCAGCGCTAGAGTTTCGTGCCACTACCTGTATGGCACACTTTTATAAAATTCTTTAAGTTGATACCCCTCTCCATAGGTCTTGAACAAAAAGTATGATATGAAGTATAAAACATAACACTCCTTCTGGTGCAGCCAGGTAAAATAAACTTACTGGTTTAAATGGACAAGTCCAACTTTTCGGCATTTGTGACTGCATTAGAATACCAATAAGCCGGTCCTTTTTGAAGAAGTCACATAAATATTTTTCTATTCGAGCTGGTAAGAGCACATATCTTCCACTTATAAACTCGTAAAACTGAAGAACCAACTAAAAACAACCAATACAATAATGAGTCTCATTTTGGTCTAAAACTGCTATTGAAAATGTTTATAAACATTAACGTTTTCAAAATAAAAATGTTATTTTTGTACCAAATATCTATTGTTATTATAAGTATTTGTCATTGCTATTAAAAATATTTTATTGTTATGTTTTTATGCAGATATTTTTTTTTAGATAATCTTTGTAAACATTTTTAGGGTTCTTGCATGAATTAATAAATACATGACATGATTGATTAAGACAAGACACGATGTTTTTATGATGTATCAAATATCGCTCGCCATACTATTATTATCATCATATTAGGCGAAGGTATACCTGTCGCAGTTGTATTGTATAATCCGCTATTATTCAATAACTCTAGCTGTTTGGCATTGCTGAAAATCATTCAGCTGGATCGTCCAATGTGTTACGTTTAACAAACTAGCTAACGTAATATTGTAGATCGATTAGTGAAGTGTCAGTGACATAACAACAAAATGGCCTCCCATAAAGTAAATTCCTCGCCGTGTTCCGGGACTAGGCTGTTTTCATCGAGAGACACGGGGCATCGTTTGTGATTTCGGACTGCAAAAGATTGAAAATAATAATAAAGCAAACCTTTTACTTGGTTTCCATATTGTTATTTCGACGCCCGCCTTCCGGCAAGACAGAATATTCACGTAGATCAATTGGCCGTAAGAAATCGCTAAGCCATTGTGTTGTCGAGTTTACAAAATTTCAATATCCAATTGCATCGAGCTGATTACTAGTGGTTCGCCGCGAACTTAAACCTCGCGATATTATTCCAAAACTGAATCAATTTTAATGTTCAGTGAAACTGTGATGAATCAATTTTAATGTTCAGTGAAACTGTGTTATGCTGAATGGTACTATTATTCCTTTCACTCCAACAGTTAAAAACTTGGGAATAATTCTTGATTAAACATTCTCTTGGTCTGCCCAAATTATTGAGGTAAGTCGCAAAATGTTTGTGGGTTTGCATTCTCTGAGGCGATTGCAAAATTTTCTCCCAATAAGCACGAAAGTACTACTGTCACGTTCTTTGATTATGCTTATTCTCGATTATGCTGACGTGGCATATTTGGATCCTACAGAGCAACTACTTGACAAATTAGAGCGCCTTCAAAACATTTGTATTAGGTATGTCTTCAACATACGAAAATTCGACCACATTACCGAGTTTCGGAAAAAGCTAAATTGGCTTCCTGTTAGGATACGTCGCAAAATTCATATTCTTTCCCTTCTCTTCAACGCCCTTTTCAATCCTTTTTCCCCAAATTACTTGCACAGCAAATTCAATTTTCGAGATTTGGATAGTCGTTTGCGCTCAGCCGGTAGCCTCGTTCTGGACATTCCACGGTGTTTGTCTCAGTCGTATTCAAAATCTTTTACAGTATTGGCGGCAAAGCTCTGGAACTCACTTCCTGCTGAAGTAAAGATGGCACCTTCACTGGACTCTTTTAAAATTAGGTTATCAAAGTCCTCTTTGGTTACATCACACTGAGACTGAATTAGGTGCTTATCTGTACTATGTTTTCGTTTTCAATATGTATAGTATATGTATATATATATAGTCAGTATATGTATATGTATTGCTATATTAATTTATGTATGTTTATAATGTATATGTAGCAATGTAAGCATGATCTTATAGTTAATTTATACGTACTTGCTTCTACCTTTTAATTGAGTAAATATCCTCTCAATCTATCGCAGGTTGACTGGAAGAGATCCCTACATGGGATAAGTCCGCCTTTGTATATTTGCTCTTTCGTAAGCTGTCTTTGTATATGTATTTGTTTTGGTACAATAAAGTTATTACAAACAAACAAACAAACAAAACCTGGATCAAATTCAATATCCGTAAGACATTTGGATCTTGAAAGAGTAACGTATGTACATCCAGCCGCTAACTATTTTACGCCTTCGTCTCATCATCATCATCATTTCGGTCGCATAACGTCCACTGCTGGACATAGGCCTCTCTCAAAGATTTCCAAAATAACCGATCTAGAGCGGCTTCCAGTGACCTCGGTCAGGTTGACAGACCACCTAGCGGGTGGGTGTCCTACGCTTCGCTTGCCAGTACGTTGTCGCAATTCAAGTACCTTTTTGCCCCATCGGCCATCGGTTCGTCGCGCTATGTGTCCGCTCACTGCCATTTTAACGAGCTAATCCGCTGGGCCGCTGGGGTCAGTGACTTTAGTTCTACGAATTAAATCATTTATGATTCGATCGCACAGAGAAACACCGAGCTCAGCCCTTTCCATACCGCGTTGCACCTTTAGCCCTCTTATGAGACCCATAGTAAGGGACCACGTTTTAGATCCATAAGTCAACACTGGTAACACACATTATTTGTAAACTTTAGTCTAAAAAAACTAAGGTATTTTTGACGAGAAGACACTGCATAGCTTCCCGAACGTTGCTCAGCCCAGTCGGATTCGTCAAAAGACCTCTTCCTCGAAGCTGAAGCTTCCTGCCTGGATCAATTGACCCAGGTAGATATACTCGTTTACAACTTCGAGGGTGTAGCTCCCAACAGGTAGGGGCGCAACATGGACATTCGACATTACTTTCGTTTTGTCCATGTTTATTTTAAGACTCACCTGTTGGGAAACTCGGTTTAGGTCTGCGAGTAAATGCATAGTACAAACATACTTAAGTCTTCCATAGATTTCGCCATGACAACGATATCATCGGCAAATCGAAGGTGAGTGATATACTCGCCATTGATGTCAATGCCAAATCCTTCCCATTCCAGAAGCTTGATCTTCCAGTGCAACGGTGAACAGTTTCGAAGATATAACGTCTGTTTACACCTCTATGCAGTGGAATTGCCGTCATCCACTGCTCCTGTACTCGGACTGACATAGTGGCGTTACTGTATAAGCACTTCAACACCTCGATATACCGATAATCAATACACCATCGCTGGAGACTGAAGCATGGTCCATGTTTCTATCGAATTGAAGTCTTTTTCATAGTCCACTAACCCCAAACATAACGGCCGATCCCTCCCTCTCTTCTCCCCTTAACTCCCTCCCTTCCTCGGTAACTCTCTTCTCTATAACCTGCCGCAGCGTATGAATGTGGTCCATGATGCTAAAGCCTTTACGGAAACCGGCTTGTTCGGGAGGCTAAAGGGATCAAACTTGTTTGCGAGACGACCCTCGAAAACAACTTATATACATGACTAAGACACGTTCTTCAATAGAGTGTTATCTCCCTTTTTGAAGAACAGGACTACCACGCCCCTGTTCCACGCTTCTGGCGTTACGCCCTCGAGCAGAATGGAATTAAAGAGCCTCTGAAGAACTTTCAGTAGCAGCGTTCCGCCCGCTTTTAATCTGCTGTGATTCCATCCTCGCCCGGCGCCTTGTTTTTTTAAGCTGTTTGAGGGCCATCCTAATCTCGTACAGGCTGATGTCCAGGAATTTTTTACATAGAATCTCCACGGCGTGCTCACGCTAGCGCTTTAAGCGTTCAGGACATAATTCCTGCTCTCATACTTCCCTTGCGTACTCACGCTGTGAACACAAGCGTTTGGAGCATTTGGGCGAAGTTTCTGGTTGACAAAGCTCTTATTGGCACGAGAAAAACCTACTGGCATATTTCCTTAGTTGCGACTCTCTACGTAAAACTACTTCGCGGGCTTTGGTTTCCGCTGATCTCTTGTTAGTTTGTGGCATTATTACTAATAATACAACAGAAGTACAGAAAAACAGCGATATCGATTGAACCAAAGTTCGCTTAGCAAAATTGCTAAATTTAGTAAACTACCTAGTAGTTCGCCGCGAACTTAGACCTCGCAATTATTTTTCGCAATTCAGTTTCCTTAATAACCCCTAGATGGCGCTATTCAAAGTTAGAACGCGCTATGGTTTCGTTTGCTACATAATCGCGGACATTTTATTAATATTTCAGAAACTACCGAACCGATTTTGATGCCCAACAAACTTGAAAATTCTATTGATATTTCCTACATGCCTACCAAATTTCATCAAAATCAAACTATCGGTTCGTCTGTTATCGCGGTACAAACATACATACATACATACATACATACATACATACAATGTGTTTTCGCCCCAACTCGATTTAGAGACCTCACTCGCTTCGCTCGCTCGGTCAATCATTCTTCATTGGTGTTTTATGATTTCGGAGACTTAATTATTTAGTAAGGAGTTGAATTGAGGTTTTATTTTTATCCCACGAGTAATATAATATTAATAATTCGTCGTTCCAAAACGCTAGTAGTTTTTAGCTTCTGCACTAAAAAAAAAATATTTAAAAAAATGACCTTCAATAAGAGATAAATTTATCCTACATTGAATAAAATTTTTTGACTTTGACTTTGACTTTAATAAAGAACAACTTTTGTCCCCTCATATAATATTTTGTTTGGTAACACAGTTTTATTCAATAATGGTAACCCTATATGTCATGTCAACGCTAGCTGTTTTGTTAAACATAATTACGTAATTCATTGACAATCGAGCTGAACTATTTTCAGCTGTTTTACAAAACCGAGCTGTAATGCAAAACAGCTAGAGTTTTTGAATAACAACGGATTATAGAATTCAACTGCGACATGTCTATTTTGATCTAAGTGTAAGATGCCAGTCAATTTCGCGTCAATATATGACTAAAATTTATAACATCGTTGTCTGTAAAACCTATTTACTTGCGCTCAGTTTAAGACAAAACAAGTCAGTTCAAAGAAGTATGAAGGAGATATTAAATACCGTCACATTATTTCCTAAGCTGTTTAAATTATCTATCACCACATTGATGAGATACGGAGAGCCTCTTCCTAGTCTTTTGATATTGATTTTTACAGTTCGGAAATATTCAGTGTCGAAGAACTTGACCTCTGCTCTCAGTGGAGTCACCTTTATACCCTAAAATTAAAATGTCAATTAGTATAATTAATTTATGTGTGTGCATAGTAAATTCACTTTAACTTTTTCAAGAGCGATTCAATTCATGATATTTATCAACTTCTCATGTAATAGCAAAATATTAAAAAGTTGACTGATCTGAGATTTTATATAGGTAATTACATAGCTAATTTCAATATAATATACCTATTCCAGGAAACTTGGTCAATACTAAAATGGTTTAATTTCATAATTTTCGTATTTCATTAACGATTTCAACTATTTTGAGGGTGAAACCCAGTCTATGATTATAAACGGATCTATATTAAAATCCATAAATAAATAAGCCTAATTGCCTATATTGAAATTGTTTACTAAATGTCAACTTTCCTGGAACATATATTTTTGAACCTTAAAGAAAACTAAAATACGACTACTAAAAAGATTAAGTACCACAATAGTACCGAAGACACAGGTCACCAACACAAACAAACACCTCATCTTGATTTCCTTGCTGAAATGATTTAAAAATCTATAAGTATTATAACGATTTTTTGTAATAGCATACCAAATTACTGTTTTACTTTAGGCTCAAATTAATAATGCATTATAAAATGTTTACTAGTTTAGTAATTTGGTATAATAGTTCTTTGTAATTTGATTTTATCTAACCCCACGATTTATATCTATCAAAAACAACCTACTTCCTATATTACTTTTTCCTATTTTCTTTCTTCCTTTATATTATCTAATTGCCGAAGCCCGCGCCTCGTTTGCGTGTATTTTATGTCTCTGGAAAATGCTCAACAACTTATACTATGGCGTCGTATTTATATTTCTTATAGTTTAGCTAGACCATAATATTTCTGCATCAGGTGTTTCATTTTCCAAAATCATTTATACCCTATACGTTGCTCAGACTATATATCAGAAAAAGTTTCATTTGAATCCGTCCAGTATTTCCGGAGATTAGTGTGTACAAACAGACAAACAGACAGACTTTTTTTTAATTTTTTCACTATTACTATGAATCCATCGCCCCCAGTTCTTTTTTTTGGAAATATATTGTATGTACAGACAAACTTTTTTTGCTGTTTTATTATATGTATAGATTATATACCTATACTCGTATTATCTATAAAGTTAATATAACTAAGTTCTTCTTCATGCTGGCTTCGAGAAAGAGGAAAAACGTAAATGTACCAGTTGCTTTTCTGCTCTTTGAATAGGCTAAGTGGCTAACCCATCACTATTTTATTCGTTTTTTCCATCTTCTTGCCCAACGTCACACTAAATGTTGTCTTTGGGTTTTGCGACCTTGAACTTTGTCTGCTTAGAACCACAAGAGCCAAAAGACTCTGTCAGCCCAGTTATGGAAAAAGCCGTGATAGCTTGTAGTTTCCGGCAGAGTAGAATAGGACCACTCCAAATCCTCCCGTGGATGTCTTAGAGGGCGATTAATGAAATACAAGCTAAACAAAATCTTATAACATCAATAAGACCTCTCCAACCCTCTGGCCAGCGAGGAGAGTGTGGGCCAAGTCTTCTGGCTGCTCCGGCCAAGTATGGCTCTGATAGTACAGAGAGGGTTATGCTCCTGCAGTGGAGACAAAAAGATCTGATGATGATGATGATGATAACTGAGTTTTGTCGAATATCTCCCTGCTCAATCATCTGAACAGCTAGTAATTGACTATAATAATTACATTCTCATCCGATTTACACAAGTGTAAAAAACATTTGTAATTATTTTAAAAATTCTTTATTTCGATGCTCGATAGGTCTTAAACAAAAAGGAAAATTTGGAATATATATAATTTAGAGCCGAAATCCGCCATTTCAACATTTTTTTATTCGATAAACCCAGTGTAATTTTTAGAATAAAGACAAATCTAACGGCAAACATCCATTTAGCTGAGGCTGCAGTGCGTGAGAAAGAAAAACACATAACAGATAATATACTTTATTCACTAATTACATAATATGCTATGCATGTACATATACACTCTAAAAACCCTCCTTCTACCATAGTCCCTAAGTTTATTAATAAATTGTTTATAATTAACAAATTATTTAACGTATCAATTTTGAATACCAAATAAAACTTAGTATTTTACAAAAATAATTTACGACTTTTCGGCAAACATTTTTTCAGTAAAAGAGAAATGAAAATTAAAGTCCATAATAAGTTTTCTGGAGTCAGTAATAAAACCTTGTAATCTATTTGCGTTAATACTTCGTACGCTGAATATATAAAGGGCATCCTAAACGCGACATTAGTGTGGGATCATATATTGTTTAACGCGTATAGGCCCTGTAACAAATAAAAATAAATAAATAATAAATAAGTTTGGTATCACACATTTACAAATTATTTATCAAAATCATTCAAAATTATATTGCCTCACAACTGAATGAACAGCAGCCCCCAGAACAAGCAGAATTTCGTCCAAATTATTCTACCGCCGATCACCTCCATACACTAAACCAAATCATAGAGAAACACATAGAATATAAAAAGCCTCTGTACATAGGATTTGTTGACTACCCTAAAGCCTTTGATAGTTAGACAGCCTCTGTCCAAACCCAAACAGCAGGATTTGTGTTTAGTGTGGAGAAAGGTGTGAAACAGGGCGACCCTTTATCCCCCCAACTTTTCACAGCGTGTCTCGAGCAGGTATTCCTAAAACTAGCGGATCCTTTGGAAAATTTGGGCATTATCGTCGGCGGCCAAAGGTTGACTAATCTTCGTTATGCCGACGACATTGTTTTGTTCGCCCAATCGGCGCCTGATCTCGAAAGTATGCTCGAAGACCTGAGCGTGGCAAGCCTTGAGGTTGGCCTTAAGATAAATCGGTCAAAGACCAACGTCATGACGAACGGGACCGAGATCGAGGTTGATGGGCAGGCTTTGCAGTACGTCGATGAGTACATATACCTGGTCCAAGTAGCATCCTTCGAAAACAGGCAAGAGCAAGAGATAGATCGCCGAATAAATAACGCCTGGAAGAGCTACTGGTCCATTAAGGAGCTAATGAAGGGTTCCCTTCCAATTACACTCAAGCGAAAGCTCCTCGACGTCTGCATCCTGCCTATTCTACGGTTCTCAGACGTGGTCTTTGACTGAGGCTCAAAGTCCAAACTTAAGGTTTGTCAACGAGCTATCGAGCGCAGCATCTAAGATTTGCGACTTATAGACAAAGTACGAAACACCGAGCTGCGCTCAAGAACGCAAATTGCAGATGTAGGCGCGATTACCAATTCGCTTGGAAAGGCCACTGTGTGGTTTTTTTTTTTAAATGACCTGTATATTGGTGAATTATTTTTGACACAAATACCGAAAAATTGGACATGTTCATTTAAGCCAGTGAGTTTTTTGCGCTAATGGGCTGAAGAAGAAAAAGACTTGTCTCCTTCGGTCCTGCTCCTGAAAAGAAGAAGAAATGTCTTTTTCAAACCTAGCTTATGTTACTTTTTTTAGGTACAAGTCCAGTTTTACAAAATTTTAAGTGGAAATAATGTGCTTCTAACACATGAATAATGTAACATCAGTATACAATCTTAAATTGATATTATTTTTTATTTATAGTATATCTATAAAGAACGTATTTTTTTTTTCAAAATTAAGCTTTCAAAAAGTACTAAAAGAATATAAAGTTTAATAAAAATGAGGTAATTTTTAGTACTCCGTTAAATGGTTTTAAAAATCTTGAGTTTGAGCTGACTCAAGGATACATTTATATAGGTAAATCGTCAGCATCTGACGAATTACTGTTATCTTCCCGGTAACAGGTGTGACATAAAAATGCGTCTTCTTCACTTCAGGATTCCTGAGTCACTGCGGCCAATTCTCTAACCAGGTGGTACGCTCAAAGTTACACAACCTGGTATTCTTTTGTAAGGGAAAATTATCATTGGGTTGCAAACTTGACCTGCCGCAGAAAAAGTACCTAAATATGACTGTAATATTTTCCCTGGCTCGTGCTTTTTAACTTTGTACGTTCGTTTCTGCAACCCTTTTCAGCCAAAATTGGTCCTGAAGTCAAAGTCTAATATTTCTATTTAATGTAGGATAAATTTTTGTCTTAATAAAAGTCATTTTTTAATATTTTTTTGTGCAAGTGATACTAGTGTTTTGAAACGACCGCCGCTGTTAAGATAACGCCGAAAGAAACCCAATTCAATATAGGTCCCTAAAGTCCCTATCCTGCCTGAAGTGCTTTATTACAATATAAAATATTATATTGATTTACCTGTTTTTGGGCATATTGTTAAAACCAGTCTCGTCTGCATTAAATACTCTAGTTGAATCCTTTATAACATCGGTAAGACCTTCGTTATCAATATATTAATTAATTTCCTGAAACCACTTCGGAATATATTTTTCGGACACACACGCACTAGCATTGGTAACTTCTTCAGAAGTGCGAATTGCGATGTTAGGCTTAGGAGGCCGCTTTAAAAAAGCTACGTACCATATGTACGTCTCCCGGTTTCCCGTCACAAAACGGATTTGGTCTTGGATTTTCTTTCAGAAAGTGTTGATCACGCGTTTCTATATCATCTTTCTTTCTTGGGAATCCACGCTTTACTAAATCCTACTTCTTACTAATATTAAACGCGAAAGTTTGTAAGTATGGATGGATGTTTCTTACTCTTTCACGTAAAAACTACTGAATGGATTATAATGAAACTTTTCAATAATATAGCTTATACATCAGAATAACACATAGGCTTCAATTTATAAAGATACTGCGCAGACAAACTCGCGGGCACCAGCTAGTTAATTTTAAAATCACACCACGCTTCTTCTACTTCTATGAGCACTGGATCAGGCCCCGACTTAAATTTTGTCTCTGGATTTTGTAGCTTAAACTGTATACTGCTTCTCGGTACATCAAAGTTTTTAGATACCCCTCTGATGGAGCCCTCTTTATTATTGATAAATTGCATAGCATTATTAACAGCTTCTTTAGTATATGTACTGCCTCTTTTTAGACATATTTTAACTTCTTGCACCAAAACATTTAATGAAAAAATACCTGATTACTTACTGGCCACCTCACTGGCCACCTATGCCAGTTTCTGATAAATGATGATAAAAAGACCTAATTCTCTTTCATATGATAATACGTCCTATGCACAATGCAAAAAGAGTAAATTTTCATCGAATTCGATCATTGACTATTTTACTAGTAACTGGCATAGTCTGCCAGTAATTAATATTTTGCAATTACATCTTTGAGTTACTGGCCACCCCCTCAATCTCAGGTTTTTATGTATTTTTACTATATTTGACATTAAATATGTGTTGCTCATCGTTTTATCTTCTATATCAACATATTTCATACACTTGATCTAGCTAAAATTATTAGAAATGACTATTTTTCAATCAAACTAACCTCGAGACAAGAACGGCGAGTGTCAAAAACGCTAACTTCCACAGTGGATTTTTTTGTACTAAAACGATGGCGGGATAACTACTTAGTTTTAAACTAAATACGTAGAAATTAGTACAGAGTGGCCAGTTAGTACACGTGGCTAGTTATACCTCGATTTACCTACTTAAGTTTTTCTTTTTTCTCAGACCAAAATGGAAAGACGAACGAAAGACGAACCTTTAAAATGATTTCAATACTTACATCTTGCTACACTTTAAAATAACCGAGGTAATATTATAGCGGCAACAGATATACATAATCTGTAAAAATTTCAACTATCTGTCACAGTTCATGTGATACAGCCTGATGACAAACGGACAGAAGGACAGACAAACGAACAGACAGACAGACAAACGGACGAACAGCGGAATTTAAGTAATAGTGTCCCGTTTTTACACTTTGGATACAGAACCCTATAAATGATAATATTATGATTAAAATAAGGCGTATATGAATTACATTACCACAATAGTGCCGAGGACACAGGTCTCCAAAACAACCAAGCACCTCATCCTAATTTTTTTATGTATTACATCGAAATGAAATTATTGGATACTAAATGACTTTTTAATTTTAGGCTCAAACAATGATGATAGAATTTGTTTAGAACTTAAATATCATGCAGATTTTATCTACCTAAAATTGTCAGATGACTTTAGGCTGCCTGAAGAATCTGACACCAGTGTTGGCTTAATTACACTTAATTACACAAACAAAAAACAAACATTACTATAAGTCTTAAGAAGACTAGAGTCCTGGACACTTCGCTTGGATGCTGACGCAAAAATTGTGCGCATAGCTGTAGCATCGAAGTCTTTAATATGTAGCACTATATCAATTCAATGTTACGTTTAACAATACAGAAAAGTAAAAGATAAACATTTTCAAGCGTTTATTTTGAGATAAAACACTGAAAATTGGATAAAATTTTACTCATAAAGTGTAATTACAGATACCGGCAAAAATTATCTTTTTGCAACGGTAGAGTTTTGAAAGTGTAATTTTTCACTTATAATAAAATGTATATTGAAGTCCATAACAAGTTTTTTGGTTTCAGTATTAAACAGTTTGTTATCTACTTGTGTTATTGCTTCATACGACGAATATGTAAAGGGGAACTTAAATGTTAAGTTCATGTTGCTGTCTATACCGTTTAGTGTATACAGCGCCTGTAAAAAAATATTTGTATTATATATTTCTAGGTATATCGTGTATTACATAATGTACAAGTAGCGGCACGTAAGTTTAGCGCTAAGTGAAGTGTAGAGGGGGGAGTCACCTAAACGAACAGTTTTCCATTACAAAAAACCGTTCGTTTAGTGACTCCGCGTTTAAAAATAGCACCTCAGCGCTAGAGTTTCGTGCCACTACCTGTATGGCACACTTTTATAAAATTCTTTAAGTTGATACCCCTCTCCATAGGTCTTGAACAAAAAGTATGATATGAAGTATAAAACATAACACTCCTTCTGGTGCAGCCAGGTAAAATAAACTTACTGGTTTAAATGGACAAGTCCAACTTTTCGGCATTTGTGACTGCATTAGAATACCAATAAGCCGGTCCTTTTTGAAGAAGTCACATAAATATTTTTCTATTCGAGCTGGTAAGAGCACATATCTTCCACTTATAAACTCGTAAAACTGAAGAACCAACTAAAAACAACCAATACAATAATGAGTCTCATTTTGGTCTAAAACTGCTATTGAAAATGTTTATAAACATTAACGTTTTCAAAATAAAAATGTTATTTTTGTACCAAATATCTATTGTTATTATAAGTATTTGTCATTGCTATTAAAAATATTTTATTGTTATGTTTTTATGCAGATATTTTTTTTTAGATAATCTTTGTAAACATTTTTAGGGTTCTTGCATGAATTAATAAATACATGACATGATTGATTAAGACAAGACACGATGTTTTTATGATGTATCAAATATCGCTCGCCATACTATTATTATCATCATATTAGGCGAAGGTATACCTGTCGCAGTTGTATTGTATAATCCGCTATTATTCAATAACTCTAGCTGTTTGGCATTGCTGAAAATCATTCAGCTGGATCGTCCAATGTGTTACGTTTAACAAACTAGCTAACGTAATATTGTAGATCGATTAGTGAAGTGTCAGTGACATAACAACAAAATGGCCTCCCATAAAGTAAATTCCTCGCCGTGTTCCGGGACTAGGCTGTTTTCATCGAGAGACACGGGGCATCGTTTGTGATTTCGGACTGCAAAAGATTGAAAATAATAATAAAGCAAACCTTTTACTTGGTTTCCATATTGTTATTTCGACGCCCGCCTTCCGGCAAGACAGAATATTCACGTAGATCAATTGGCCGTAAGAAATCGCTAAGCCATTGTGTTGTCGAGTTTACAAAATTTCAATATCCAATTGCATCGAGCTGATTACTAGTGGTTCGCCGCGAACTTAAACCTCGCGATATTATTCCAAAACTGAATCAATTTTAATGTTCAGTGAAACTGTGATGAATCAATTTTAATGTTCAGTGAAACTGTGTTATGCTGAATGGTACTATTATTCCTTTCACTCCAACAGTTAAAAACTTGGGAATAATTCTTGATTAAACATTCTCTTGGTCTGCCCAAATTATTGAGGTAAGTCGCAAAATGTTTGTGGGTTTGCATTCTCTGAGGCGATTGCAAAATTTTCTCCCAATAAGCACGAAAGTACTACTGTCACGTTCTTTGATTATGCTTATTCTCGATTATGCTGACGTGGCATATTTGGATCCTACAGAGCAACTACTTGACAAATTAGAGCGCCTTCAAAACATTTGTATTAGGTATGTCTTCAACATACGAAAATTCGACCACATTACCGAGTTTCGGAAAAAGCTAAATTGGCTTCCTGTTAGGATACGTCGCAAAATTCATATTCTTTCCCTTCTCTTCAACGCCCTTTTCAATCCTTTTTCCCCAAATTACTTGCACAGCAAATTCAATTTTCGAGATTTGGATAGTCGTTTGCGCTCAGCCGGTAGCCTCGTTCTGGACATTCCACGGTGTTTGTCTCAGTCGTATTCAAAATCTTTTACAGTATTGGCGGCAAAGCTCTGGAACTCACTTCCTGCTGAAGTAAAGATGGCACCTTCACTGGACTCTTTTAAAATTAGGTTATCAAAGTCCTCTTTGGTTACATCACACTGAGACTGAATTAGGTGCTTATCTGTACTATGTTTTCGTTTTCAATATGTATAGTATATGTATATATATATAGTCAGTATATGTATATGTATTGCTATATTAATTTATGTATGTTTATAATGTATATGTAGCAATGTAAGCATGATCTTATAGTTAATTTATACGTACTTGCTTCTACCTTTTAATTGAGTAAATATCCTCTCAATCTATCGCAGGTTGACTGGAAGAGATCCCTACATGGGATAAGTCCGCCTTTGTATATTTGCTCTTTCGTAAGCTGTCTTTGTATATGTATTTGTTTTGGTACAATAAAGTTATTACAAACAAACAAACAAACAAAACCTGGATCAAATTCAATATCCGTAAGACATTTGGATCTTGAAAGAGTAACGTATGTACATCCAGCCGCTAACTATTTTACGCCTTCGTCTCATCATCATCATCATTTCGGTCGCATAACGTCCACTGCTGGACATAGGCCTCTCTCAAAGATTTCCAAAATAACCGATCTAGAGCGGCTTCCAGTGACCTCGGTCAGGTTGACAGACCACCTAGCGGGTGGGTGTCCTACGCTTCGCTTGCCAGTACGTTGTCGCAATTCAAGTACCTTTTTGCCCCATCGGCCATCGGTTCGTCGCGCTATGTGTCCGCTCACTGCCATTTTAACGAGCTAATCCGCTGGGCCGCTGGGGTCAGTGACTTTAGTTCTACGAATTAAATCATTTATGATTCGATCGCACAGAGAAACACCGAGCTCAGCCCTTTCCATACCGCGTTGCACCTTTAGCCCTCTTATGAGACCCATAGTAAGGGACCACGTTTTAGATCCATAAGTCAACACTGGTAACACACATTATTTGTAAACTTTAGTCTAAAAAAACTAAGGTATTTTTGACGAGAAGACACTGCATAGCTTCCCGAACGTTGCTCAGCCCAGTCGGATTCGTCAAAAGACCTCTTCCTCGAAGCTGAAGCTTCCTGCCTGGATCAATTGACCCAGGTAGATATACTCGTTTACAACTTCGAGGGTGTAGCTCCCAACAGGTAGGGGCGCAACATGGACATTCGACATTACTTTCGTTTTGTCCATGTTTATTTTAAGACTCACCTGTTGGGAAACTCGGTTTAGGTCTGCGAGTATATGCATAGTACAAACATACTTAAGTCTTCCATAGATTTCGCCATGACAACGATATCATCGGCAAATCGAAGGTGAGTGATATACTCGCCATTGATGTCAATGCCAAATCCTTCCCATTCCAGAAGCTTGATCTTCCAGTGCAACGGTGAACAGTTTCGAAGATATAACGTCTGTTTACACCTCTATGCAGTGGAATTGCCGTCATCCACTGCTCCTGTACTCGGACTGACATAGTGGCGTTACTGTATAAGCACTTCAACACCTCGATATACCGATAATCAATACACCATCGCTGGAGACTGAAGCATGGTCCATGTTTCTATCGAATTGAAGTCTTTTTCATAGTCCACTAACCCCAAACATAACGGCCGATCCCTCCCTCTCTTCTCCCCTTAACTCCCTCCCTTCCTCGGTAACTCTCTTCTCTATAACCTGCCGCAGCGTATGAATGTGGTCCATGATGCTAAAGCCTTTACGGAAACCGGCTTGTTCGGGAGGCTAAAGGGATCAAACTTGTTTGCGAGACGACCCTCGAAAACAACTTATATACATGACTAAGACACGTTCTTCAATAGAGTGTTATCTCCCTTTTTGAAGAACAGGACTACCACGCCCCTGTTCCACGCTTCTGGCGTTACGCCCTCGAGCAGAATGGAATTAAAGAGCCTCTGAAGAACTTTCAGTAGCAGCGTTCCGCCCGCTTTTAATCTGCTGTGATTCCATCCTCGCCCGGCGCCTTGTTTTTTTAAGCTGTTTGAGGGCCATCCTAATCTCGTACAGGCTGATGTCCAGGAATTTTTTACATAGAATCTCCACGGCGTGCTCACGCTAGCGCTTTAAGCGTTCAGGACATAATTCCTGCTCTCATACTTCCCTTGCGTACTCACGCTGTGAACACAAGCGTTTGGAGCATTTGGGCGAAGTTTCTGGTTGACAAAGCTCTTATTGGCACGAGAAAAACCTACTGGCATATTTCCTTAGTTGCGACTCTCTACGTAAAACTACTTCGCGGGCTTTGGTTTCCGCTGATCTCTTGTTAGTTTGTGGCATTATTACTAATAATACAACAGAAGTACAGAAAAACAGCGATATCGATTGAACCAAAGTTCGCTTAGCAAAATTGCTAAATTTAGTAAACTACCTAGTAGTTCGCCGCGAACTTAGACCTCGCAATTATTTTTCGCAATTCAGTTTCCTTAATAACCCCTAGATGGCGCTATTCAAAGTTAGAACGCGCTATGGTTTCGTTTGCTACATAATCGCGGACATTTTATTAATATTTCAGAAACTACCGAACCGATTTTGATGCCCAACAAACTTGAAAATTCTATTGATATTTCCTACATGCCTACCAAATTTCATCAAAATCAAACTATCGGTTCGTCTGTTATCGCGGTACAAACATACATACATACATACATACAATGTGTTTTCGCCCCAACTCGATTTAGAGACCTCACTCGCTTCGCTCGCTCGGTCAATCATTCTTCATTGGTGTTTTATGATTTCGGAGACTTAATTATTTAGTAAGGAGTTGAATTGAGGTTTTATTTTTATCCCACGAGTAATATAATATTAATAATTCGTCGTTCCAAAACGCTAGTAGTTTTTAGCTTCTGCACTAAAAAAAAAATATTTAAAAAAATGACCTTCAATAAGAGATAAATTTATCCTACATTGAATAAAATTTTTTGACTTTGACTTTGACTTTAATAAAGAACAACTTTTGTCCCCTCATATAATATTTTGTTTGGTAACACAGTTTTATTCAATAATGGTAACCCTATATGTCATGTCAACGCTAGCTGTTTTGTTAAACATAATTACGTAATTCATTGACAATCGAGCTGAACTATTTTCAGCTGTTTTACAAAACCGAGCTGTAATGCAAAACAGCTAGAGTTTTTGAATAACAACGGATTATAGAATTCAACTGCGACATGTCTATTTTGATCTAAGTGTAAGATGCCAGTCAATTTCGCGTCAATATATGACTAAAATTTATAACATCGTTGTCTGTAAAACCTATTTACTTGCGCTCAGTTTAAGACAAAACAAGTCAGTTCAAAGAAGTATGAAGGAGATATTAAATACCGTCACATTATTTCCTAAGCTGTTTAAATTATCTATCACCACATTGATGAGATACGGAGAGCCTCTTCCTAGTCTTTTGATATTGATTTTTACAGTTCGGAAATATTCAGTGTCGAAGAACTTGACCTCTGCTCTCAGTGGAGTCACCTTTATACCCTAAAATTAAAATGTCAATTAGTATAATTAATTTATGTGTGTGCATAGTAAATTCACTTTAACTTTTTCAAGAGCGATTCAATTCATGATATTTATCAACTTCTCATGTAATAGCAAAATATTAAAAAGTTGACTGATCTGAGATTTTATATAGGTAATTACATAGCTAATTTCAATATAATATACCTATTCCAGGAAACTTGGTCAATACTAAAATGGTTTAATTTCATAATTTTCGTATTTCATTAACGATTTCAACTATTTTGAGGGTGAAACCCAGTCTATGATTATAAACGGATCTATATTAAAATCCATAAATAAATAAGCCTAATTGCCTATATTGAAATTGTTTACTAAATGTCAACTTTCCTGGAACATATATTTTTGAACCTTAAAGAAAACTAAAATACGACTACTAAAAAGATTAAGTACCACAATAGTACCGAAGACACAGGTCACCAACACAAACAAACACCTCATCTTGATTTCCTTGCTGAAATGATTTAAAAATCTATAAGTATTATAACGATTTTTTGTAATAGCATACCAAATTACTGTTTTACTTTAGGCTCAAATTAATAATGCATTATAAAATGTTTACTAGTTTAGTAATTTGGTATAATAGTTCTTTGTAATTTGATTTTATCTAACCCCACGATTTATATCTATCAAAAACAACCTACTTCCTATATTACTGTTTCCTATTTTCTTTCTTCCTTTATATTATCTAATTGCCGAAGCCCGCGCCTCGTTTGCGTGTATTTTATGTCTCTGGAAAATGCTCAACAACTTATACTATGGCGTCGTATTTATATTTCTTATAGTTTAGCTAGACCATAATATTTCTGCATCAGGTGTTTCATTTTCCAAAATCATTTATACCCTATACGTTGCTCAGACTATATATCAGAAAAAGTTTCATTTGAATCCGTCCAGTATTTCCGGAGATTAGTGTGTACAAACAGACAAACAGACAGACTTTTTTTTAATTTTTTCACTATTACTATGAATCCATCGCCCCCAGTTCTTTTTTTTGGAAATATATTGTATGTACAGACAAACTTTTTTTGCTGTTTTATTATATGTATAGATTATATACCTATACTCGTATTATCTATAAAGTTAATATAACTAAGTTCTTCTTCATGCTGGCTTCGAGAAAGAGGAAAAACGTAAATGTACCAGTTGCTTTTCTGCTCTTTGAATAGGCTAAGTGGCTAACCCATCACTATTTTATTCGTTTTTTCCATCTTCTTGCCCAACGTCACACTAAATGTTGTCTTTGGGTTTTGCGACCTTGAACTTTGTCTGCTTAGAACCACAAGAGCCAAAAGACTCTGTCAGCCCAGTTATGGAAAAAGCCGTGATAGCTTGTAGTTTCCGGCAGAGT
Organism: Acrobasis consociella; assembly: GCA_963555685.1. Taxonomy (NCBI): domain Eukaryota; kingdom Metazoa; phylum Arthropoda; class Insecta; order Lepidoptera; family Pyralidae; genus Acrobasis; species Acrobasis consociella. Next base: position 8,121,081 of record OY743118.1, read on the forward strand.
AGAATAGGACCACACCAAATCCTCCCGTGGATGTCTTAGAGGGCGATTTATGAAATACAAGCTAAACAAAATCTTATAACATCAATAAGACCTCTCCAACCCTCTGGCCAGCGAGGAGAGTGTGGGCCAAGTCTTCTGGCTGCTCCGGCCAAGTATGGCTCTGATAGTACAGAGAGGGTTATGCTCCTGCAGTGGAGACAAAAAGATCTGATGATGATGATGATGATAACTGAGTTTTGTCGAATATCTCCCTGCTCAATCATCTGAACAGCTAGTAATTGACTATAATAATTACATTCTCATCCGATTTACACAAGTGTAAAAAACATTTGTAATTATTTTAAAAATTCTTTATTTCGATGCTCGATAGGTCTTAAACAAAAAGGAAAATTTGGAATATATATAATTTAGAGCCGAAATCCGCCATTTCAACATTTTTTTATTCGATAAACCCAGTGTAATTTTTAGAATAAAGACAAATCTAACGGCAAACATCCATTTAGCTGAGGCTGCAGTGCGTGAGAAAGAAAAACACATAACAGATAATATACTTTATTCACTAATTACATAATATGCTATGCATGTACATATACACTCTAAAAACCCTCCTTCTACCATAGTCCCTAAGTTTATTAATAAATTGTTTATAATTAACAAATTATTTAACGTATCAATTTTGAATACCAAATAAAACTTAGTATTTTACAAAAATAATTTACGACTTTTCGGCAAACATTTTTTCAGTAAAAGAGAAATGAAAATTAAAGTCCATAATAAGTTTTCTGGAGTCAGTAATAAAACCTTGTAATCTATTTGCGTTAATACTTCGTACGCTGAATATATAAAGGGCATCCTAAACGCGACATTAGTGTGGGATCATATATTGTTTAACGCGTATAGGCCCTGTAACAAATAAAAATAAATAAATAATAAATAAGTTTGGTATCACACATTTACAAATTATTTATCAAAATCATTCAAAATTATATTGCCTCACAACTGAATGAACAGCAGCCCCCAGAACAAGCAGAATTTCGTCCAAATTATTCTACCGCCGATCACCTCCATACACTAAACCAAATCATAGAGAAACACATAGAATATAAAAAGCCTCTGTACATAGGATTTGTTGACTACCCTAAAGCCTTTGATAGTTAGACAGCCTCTGTCCAAACCCAAACAGCAGGATTTGTGTTTAGTGTGGAGAAAGGTGTGAAACAGGGCGACCCTTTATCCCCCCAACTTTTCACAGCGTGTCTCGAGCAGGTATTCCTAAAACTAGCGGTTCCTTTGGAAAATTTGGGCATTATCGTCGGCGGCCAAAGGTTGACTAATCTTCGTTATGCCGACGACATTGTTTTGTTCGCCCAATCGGCGCCTGATCTCGAAAGTATGCTCGAAGACCTGAGCGTGGCAAGCCTTGAGGTTGGCCTTAAGATAAATCGGTCAAAGACCAACGTCATGACGAACGGGACCGAACGTACGATCGAGGTTGATGGGCAGGCTTTGCAGTACGTCGATGAGTACATATACCTGGTCCAAGTAGCATCCTTCGAAAACAGGCAAGAGCGAGAGATAGATCGCCGAATAAATAACGCCTGGAAGAGCTACTGGTCCATTAAGGAGCTAATGAAGGGTTCCCTTCCAATTACACTCAAGCGAAAGCTCCTCGACGTCTGCATCCTGCCTATTCTACGGTTCTCAGACGTGGTCTTTGACTGAGGCTCAAAGTCCAAACTTAAGGTTTGTCAACGAGCTATGGAGCGCAGCATCTTAGATTTGCGACTTATAGACAAAGTACGAAACACCGAGCTGCGCTCAAGAACGCAAATTGCAGATGTAGGCGCGATTACCAATTCGCTTGGAAAGGCCACTGTGTGTTTTTTTTTAAAATGACCAGTATATTGGTGAATTATTATCGACACAAATACCGAAAAATTGGACATGTTCATTTAAGCCAGTGAGTTTTTTGCGCTAATGGGCTGAAGAAGAAAAAGACTTGTCTCCTTCGGTCCTGCTCCTGAAAAGAAGAAGAAATGTCTTTTTCAAACCTAGCTTATGTTACTTTTTTTGGTACAAGTCCAGTTTTACAAAATTTTAAGTGGAAATTATGTGCTTCTAACACATGAATAATGTAACATCAGTATACAATCTTAAATTAATATTATTTTTTATTTATAGTATATCTATAAAGAACGTATTTTTTTTTTCAAAATTAATCTTTCGAAAGTACTAAAAGAATATAAAGTTTAATAAAAATGAGGTAATTTTTAGTACTCCGTTAAACGGTTTTAAAAATCTTGAGTTTGAGCTGACTCAAGGATACATTTATATAGGTAAATCGTCAGCATCTGACGAATTACTGTTATCTTCCCGGTAACAGGTGTGACATAAAAATGCGTCTTCCTTACTTCAGGATTCCTGAGTCACTGCGGCCAATTCTCTAACCAGGTGGTACGTTCAAAGTTACACAACCTGGTATTCTTTTGTAAGGGTAAATTATCGTTGGGTTGCAAACTTGACCTGCCGCAAAAAAAGTAAATATGACTGTAATATTTTCCCTGGCTCGTGCTTTTTTAACTTTGTACGTACGTTTCTGCAACCCTTTTCAGCCAAAATTGGTCCTGAAGTCAAAGTCTAATGTTTCTATTTAATGTAGGATAAATTTTTGTCTCAATAAAAGTCATTTTTTAATTTTTTTTAGTGCAAGTTATACTAGCGTTTTGGAACGACCACCGCTGGGAAGATAACGCCGAAAGAAACCCAATTCAGTATAGGTCCCTATCCTGCCTGAAGTGCTTTATTACAATATAAAATATTATATTGATTTACCTGTTTTTGGGCATATTGTTAAAACCAGTTTCGTCTGCATTAAATACTCTAGTTGAATCCTTTATAACATCGGTAAGACCTTCGTTATCAAAATATTAATTAATTTCCTGAAACCACTTCCGAATATATTTTTCGGACACACACGCACTAGCATTGGTAACTTCTTCAGAAGTGCGAATTGCGATGTTAGGCTTAGGAGGCCGCCCTAAAAAAGCTACGTACCATAGGTACGTCTCCCGGTTTTCCGTCACAAAACGGATTTGGTCTTGGATTTTCTTTCAGAAAGTGTTGATCACGCGTTTCTATATCCTCTTTCTTTCCTGGGAATCCACGCTTTACTAAATCCTACTTCTTACTAATATTAAACGCGAAAGTTTGTAAGTATGGATGGATGTTTCTTACTCTTTCACGTAAAAACTGCTGAATGGATTATAATGAAACTTTTCAATAATATTGCTTATATATCAGAATAACACATAGGCTTCAATTTATAAAGATACTGCGCAGACGAACTCGCGGGCACCAGCTAGTTAATTATAAAATCACACCACGCTTCATCTACTTCTATGAGCACTGGATCAGGCCCCGACTTAAATTTTGTCTCTGGATTTTGTAGCTTAAACTGTATACTGCTTCTCGGTACATCAAAGTTTTTAGATACCCCTCTGATGGAGCCCTCTTTATTGTTGATAAATTGCATAGCATTATTAAACACATTATACGTCGAGACAAGAACGGCGAGTGTCAAAAAATAACCGCCAACTTTGGCGCTAACTCCCACAGTGGATTTTTTTGTACTAAAACGATGGCGGGATAACTACTTAGTTCTAAACTAAATACGTAGAAATTAGTAGCCAGTTAGTACACGTGGCTAGTTATACCTCGATTTACCTACTTAAGTTTTTCTTTTTTCTCAGACTAGCATGGAAAGACGAACGAAAGACGAACCTTTAAAATGATTTCAATACCTACATCTTGCTACACTATAAAATAACCGAGGTTATATTATAGTGGCAACAGATATACATAATCTGTAAAAATTTCATCTGTCACAGTTCATGGGATACAGCCTGGTGACAAACGGACAGACAGACGGACAGAAGGACAGACAAACGAACAGACAGACAGACAAACGGACGAACAGCGGAATTTAAGTAATAGTGTCCCGTTTTTACCCTTTGGATACAGAACCCTATAAATGATAATACGTATAAATGAATTACGTTACCACAATAGTGCCGAGGACACAGATCACCAAAACAACTAAGCACCTTATCCTAATTTTTTTATGTATTACATCGAAATGAAATTATTGGATACTAAATGACTTTTTAATTTTAGGCTCAAAAAATGTTGATAGAATTTGTCTAGAACCTAAACATCATGCAGATTTTATCTACCTCAAATTGTCAGATGACTTTAGGCTGCCTGAAGAATCTGACACCAGTGTTGGCCAATTCCACAAACAAAAAACAAACATTACTATAGGTCTTAAGAAGACTAGAGTCCAGGACACTTCGCTTGGATGCTGACGAAAAAATTGTGCGCATAGCTGTAGCATCAAAGTCTTTAATATGTAGCACTATGTCAATTCAATGTTAAGTAAGTAAGTAAGTAAAAACACTTTATTGCACCAAAACACATGAAAATAACATTTAAATATAAATTCAGATGTACAATAGGCGGCCTTATCGCCAAGGCAATCTCTTACAGGCTACCTTTGGGTGACAGGATTGGCGAATATAAATAATAGTAAATGAGTGATGCGGTAGTGAGCATAGTAGTAACTTAATTTTATATCGTGATATGACAGCAAAAATAAAAATATATAAGTAAGATAAACTAAAATACATTTAAGGTAATACGGTAATAAAAAAATATTAATTATAAATATATAATATCAAATTGGGGGGGCTGTAGCTGTAGGCTACCCTCGGGGTCACAGGTGGCGGATAGTGAACGACCACCAGATATGGTGGTTAGCTGCGAATACTGAATAAGCAGTCCCCGACCAAACAGCGGCAGCGTTACGAGGACGTGGTGGGAAGTCCGGCGGGCCGGGCTTACATATAAAATGCCACAGGAGTCTGATGACAACGTTTGTGACATGGCGACCAAGGACCGCCATCAAATAGGTCTCCCCCTAGTGTTGGGCAGTGGCAACACTAGTACCGGCGAAGAGCCCATGGAAAATTATTCCGGAAGGGTCTTCGCTGGCCATTAACCACGGTGTGGAAGGCAAATGGAGAAACCACCACACTAATCTTCTCTGAAAATGGAGTATGAAAATGAAAATGAAAATGACAGAAAAAAGTAACGTTCTTGACAACGGGCTTCCACGATGTAACATGCCGTGGCGGTCTGAGTCCGGCAGGAGCAGACGCAAGGCTGAACCGGTCGTCATCATGCGAAATCCTTGCCAAATTAGTACGTGGAATGTTAACACGTTACTAACACCTGGAAAGTTGGAAAGAGTTATAGAAGAAATGGAAAGATTAGGGATAGACATATTAGGATTATGTGAAATAAGGTGGGAAGGAAGCGGAGATTACTGGAAAGAAAATCACAGAATAATATACACAGGAGGAGAAGAGCAAGGCGCAAATGGAACAGCCATAATATTAAATAAAAAATGGGGAAATTTAATCGAAAATACCATACATTACAGTGACAGGATTACAGCAATAAAAATCAAAACAAACCCTACTAATTTAGTTATAATACAAGTATATATGCCTACAAGCACACATCCAGATGATGAAATTGAGGATATGTATAATAATATAGATTCAATTTTAGATTCTGTCGACAAAAATGATAACTTAATAGTGATGGGTGATTTTAACGCAATCGTAGGGGAAGGAAGTGTAGAAGATATAGTGGGGAAATTTGGACTTGGAAAAATAAATGAAAGGGGGAAAAGGTTAATACAATTCTGTAAAGAAAATAATATGTTTGTAGCAAACACTTTTTTTAAACAACCCAAACGAAGGCTATATACCTGGAAAATGCCAGGAGACATCGGAAGATATCAAATTGATTTCATATTAATAAGAATAAAATATAAAACCCAACTTATCTCCAGTAAGACACTTCCAGGTGCCGATATCAAAACAGATCATAATCTATTGACTAGTAAACTTAATTTTAATATACAGAAAATTAGAAGATTGAACAAGTGTAAACGTATTGATCTCAGTAAACTTAAGGATCCTCAAAGCAATAATAAAGTGCCATATAGTAATAAGGTAGGAGATAAGATAGAAATTTATAAAAATACAACTAAACGAAACACAGAGTAAAATGATGAAGAGAGATGGAATAACATAATTAATATAATAAAAACTACTGCAGAAGAAAATTTACAGATGGAAAAAATTAAACCCAGAAAAAAATGGCTCACACCTGATATAATAGATCTAATGATAGAGAGAAGGAAAATAAGAAACAAAAGAGACAATAACAGTATTATAAAATATAAGCAATTAACTAATAATATAACTTTAAAATGTAGAGAGCAAAAAGAGAAAGAAATAAAAAATATATGTGATACTATTGAACATTTCATAGAAAAAGGCCAAATGGACAAAGCTTACAATAATATCAAAGAATTGAATCGAAAACCAAAGACAAAGAGTACCCCAATTCAGATGAAAATGATAGACTATTAATTAATAATAAAGAAATAGCCAATCGTTGGAAAAGATATATTGAAGAACTTTACAACGGAATAGGTATGCAAGAAGACGATATAGAAAATATTAACCTAGTAAAAGCAGACGATATTGGACCATCTATACTAAGAGAAGAGTTTGACAGGGCTATTAATAGTATTCAAAACGGAAAAGCAGCAGGTGATGACGGAATCTTTATTGAACTTATAAAATATGCAAACTGTGATATATTGTTGGAAGAGTTATACGACCTCATCTGTAGAATGTATGAAACCGGTAATATTCCAAAAGACTTTTGTATTGCAAAAACAGTAACTCTGCCGAAAAAACTAATACACCCAAATGTGAAGAACATAGAACTTTAAGTTTAATATCGCATGCTTCTAAAATACTTCTAAAGATAATCCAACATCGCATAAGACCCATTTCAGAAAATATTGTAGGTCCAGACCAATATGGTTTTAGACAGAAGAAAGGAACACGAGAAGCAATTTTAGCATTGCGACTTATAATAAACAGAAGAATAGACTTAGGTATAGATACACACATAGGCTTCATTGACTTGGAAAAGGCGTTTGATAAGGTTAATTGGAAAAAGATGATGAAAACGCTAAAAGACGCGGGACTAGATTATAGAGACAGAAAAATCATATACGAGCTTTATAAACAACAAGAGATGATTATAGAAATAGGAGAGGAGAAAGAATACGCTAAGATTAAACAGGGTGTAAGACAAGGGTGCCTGTTGTCGCTGTTAATTTTTAATATATTTATAGAATGTGCAATAAGAAAAATAATAGAAGCCAATGAAGGTGGTATTAAATTCAATGAAGAGAAAATATTCTTTATTAGATTTGCAGATGATATTGCAGCATTAGCCGAAGATTCGAAACAATTACAAAAATTAATCTATGCTATGGATAAGACTTTTCTAGAACATGGACTAAAAATAAATAACAAAAAAACCAAAATTTTGATAACATCAAAAACAGAAAAGCCAGAGAAGAAGAAATCTTTATCAAAACCAAAACCCTGCACTGACAATCCCATTCAGATTAACAACCACAATTTAGAACAAGTACGCTCATTTAAATATTTAGGAAGTGTCATAACATCTGATGGTCGATCCACACAAGATGTCGTTGCCAGGATAGCAATGGCAAAACAAGCATTTAAACAGAAAAAACATCTTCTAACAGCAAAAATATCAAAATCATCACGAAAACGGCTCCTTAAAATATACATATGGACCATTGCATTATATGGATGCGAGGCATGGACTTTAACTCAAAAAGAAAGAAAAAATCTAGAGGCATTTGAAATGTGGTGCTGGCGTAGGATGGAAAGGATAAGCTGGACTGAAAAAATTACAAATGAAGAAGTCCTGAAAAGAGTAAAAGAGAGTAGATGCATCCTGGACTTAATAGAGAATAGACGAGGAAAGATGTTAGGTCACCTGATACGACACGACGATTTCATAAAAATCATCATTGAAGGAAAGATAGAAGGGAAAAGAGGACCAGGAAGACCGAGGCATAGCTACATGAAGCAGATAAAGGAGAAGGTGCACGTCGTGTCGTACAGCGAAGTAAAACGGCTGGCAGACGAGAGAGAAAAGTGGAAAAAAATTCATACTCCACCGACAAGAGCATAGCTCTTAAATATTATAGATAGATAGAATATCAAATTTAAGTATATATATACATACAAACATAAACATACACACACATACATAAATATATATATATATATATATTTTTTTAATAGCCTGTTCTAGTGTCCCACTGCTGGGCAAAGGCCTCCCCCTGTTCTTTCCACACGTCCCTATTCTGAGCATTATGCTGCCATCCCCACATGAAAGAGTCTATGTCGTCCCGCCATCTCTTTCGTGGTCTACCCCTGCGTCTGCGTACTTCTGGTACCCATAAGGTGACTTTTCGGGCCCACCTGTCCGGCTGCATACGGCACACATGCCCAGCCCAGTCCCACTTTAGTTTTGCCGTTTTAACTCCTACATCTACAATCCTAGTTTGTGTACGCAGGTCCGTATTCCGCACCCTATCTATTCGCCGCACTCCTAAAATGCTGCGTTCCATTGCCCGCTGGCAAACCTTGAGTCTAGACTTTTGTGCCTCAGTCAGTGACCAGGTTTGAGCACCATAGGTAAGGATGGGCAAAATACACATGTCGAGGAGTTTGCGCTTCAGACACAAAGGAAGGTTGCCCTTCATTAGCGCCTTCATGGACCAGAAGCTCTTCCAGGCATTCTCGATGCGACGATCAATTTCTTTGTCTTGCCTGTTGTTAAAGGTTGCTATAAATATACATATATATATATATATATATATATATATATATATATATATATATATATATATATATATATACATTAGAAAACTAACAATAAAAATACATGTCATACACAACGGAAATAAGAACGAAGATTATGATCATATTAAAAAGTACAGAAAATAAGCTACTGTGTAGTTGAAAGAAAATGCGACTCTACCTGGTTCTTGAAACTTGCCAATGTCTGAGCAAAGTGGATGCGGGACGGAAGGGCATCCCAAAGAAGGGCAGAATGTACAGTGAAAGAATTAGAATACATTGCAGTGGAGTGAGGAGGGATGTCAAGCCTAAGATGTTACGTTTAACAATACAGAAAAGTAAAAGATAAACATTTTCAAGCGTTTATTTTCTGATGAAACACTGAAAATTTGGTAAAATTTTACTCATAAAGTGTTATTACAGGTACCGGCAAAATTTATCTTTTTGCAACGGTAGAGTTTTGAAAGTGTAATTTTTCACTTATTATAAAATGTATATTGAAGTCCATAACAAGTTTTTTGGTTTCAGTAGTAAACAGTTTGTAATCTACTTGTGTTATTGCTTCATACGACGAATATGTAAAGGGGAACTTAAATGTTAAGTTCATGTTGCTGTCTATATTGTTTAGTGTATACAGCGCCTGTAAAAAAATAATTGTATTATATATTCCTAGGTATATCATGTATTGCATGTCTTTATACAAGTACAAGTAGCGGCACTAAGTTTAGCGCTAAGTGAAGTGTAGAGGGGGGATACTGCGCATGGGTACAGTACTACTTTTTGACTTTTGTGCAATAACGGTCAGAAGTGCCATTTTTGAAACGTGGAGTCACCTAAACGAATAATTTTTCATTACAAAAAACCGTTCGTTTAGTGACTCCGCGAGTTGATACCCCTCTCCATAGGTCTTGAACAAAAAGGATAATATGAAGTATAAAACACAACACTCCTTCTGGCGCAGCCAGGTAAAATAAACTTACTGGTTTAAATGGACAAGTCCAACTTTTCGGCATTTGTGACTGTAATAGATTACCAACAAGCCGGTCCTTTTTGAAGAAGTCACATAAATATTTTTCTATTCGAATTGGTAAGAGCACATGTCTTCCACTTATAATCTCGTAAAACTGAAGCACCATCTAAAAATAACCAATACAAAAATGAATCTTATTTTGCTCCCAAACTGCTGTTGAAAATGTTTATAAATATTAGTAAACATTTTCAAAATTAAAATGTTATTTTTGTACCAAGTATCTATTGTTATTATAAGTATTTGTCATTGCTATTAAAAATATTTTATTGTTATGTTTTTATGCAGATAATTTTTTTTTAGATAATCTGTAAACATTTTTAGGGTTCTTGCACGAAATTAATAAATACATGACATAATTTATCTTAAAAACTACCCACAGGGGTAGGCAGACACGATATTTTTATGATGTATCAAATATCGCTCGCCATACAAATAAAACATACGGCGAACATAATACCTGTCGCAGTTGTATTGTATAATCTGCTATTATTCAAAAACTCTAGCTGTTTGGCATTACAGCTCGGTTTTGTAATATAGCTGAAAATCGTTTAGCTGGATCGTCCAATGCGTTACGTTTAACAAACTAGCTTACGTAAGATTGTAGATCGATTAGTGAAGTGTCAGTGTTATAACAACAAAATGGCCTCCCATAAAGTAAATTCCTCGCCGCGTTCCGGGACTAGGCTGTTTTCATCGAGAGACATCGGGGGCATCGTTTGTGATTTCGGACTGCAAAAGATTGAAAATAATAAAGCAGACCTTTAGCTTGGCTACCATATTGTTATTTCGAAGATAGAATATTCACGTAGATCAATTGGCCGTAAGAAATCGCTAAGCCATTGTATTGTCGAGTTTACAAAATTTCAATATCCAATTGCATCGAGCTGATTATCATTCTTCATTGGTGTTTTATGATGTCGGAGACTGTATTATTTAGTAAGGAGTTGAATTGAGGTTTTATTTCAATCCCACGACTAATATAAAAATAATAAACAACAACTATTGTCCCCTCATATGTGTTTTGTTTGGTAACACGGTTTTATTCAATAATGGTAACCCTATATGTCATCTCAACGCTAGCTGTTTTGTTAAACATGATTACGTAACTCATTGACAATCGAGCTGAACTATTTTCAGCGGTTTTACAAAACAGAACTGTAATGCAAAACAGCTTGAGTTTTTGAATAACAACGGATTATACAATTCAACTGCGACATATCTATTTTGATCTAAGTCTAAGATGCCAGTCAATTTCGCGTAAGTATATGACTAAAATTTATAACATCATTGTCTGTAAAACCCGTTTACTTGCGCTCAGTTTAAGACAAAACAAGTCAGTTCAAAGAAGTATGAAGGAGACAATAAATACCGTCATATTATTTCCTAGGCTGTTCAAACTATCTATTACCAAATTGATGAGATACGGAGAGCCTCTTCCTTGTCTTTTGATAGTGATTTTTACAGTTCGGAAATAGTCAGTGTCGAAGAACTTGACCTCTGCTCTCATTGGAATAACCTTTGCACACTAAAAGTAAATAGTTAATTAAAATAATTAGTTTATGTGTGTTCATAATTCACTGTAACTCGTTCAAGAGCGACTCAAATTAGGATATTTAACAACTTCCCATGAAACAGCAAAGTACTAAAAAGTTGACTGATCTGAGATTTTTGTATAGGAAAATACATTCCAGGAAACTTATTCAATACTAAAATGGTTTAGTTGAATTCGTATTTTATTAACGATATCAAATAATGAAGTATTTTAAGGGTAAATCTAATTATGAACTGATTATGAACGAATCTTTATTAAAATCCAATGAATTTGCCTTAATGCCTATATTGAAGTTGTCTGCTAATTGTCAACTTTCCTGGAACATATAATCTAAAATGCGACTACTACAAAGATTAAGTAGTAGGTACCACAATAGTACCGAAGACACAGGTCACCAACATAAACAAACACCTCATCTTGATTTCCTTGCTGAAATGATTTAAAAATGTATGGATATTATAACGATTTTTTGTAATAGCATACCAGATTACTGTTTTACTTTAGGCTCAAATTAATAATGCATTATAAAATGTTTACTAGTTTAGTCATTTGGTATAATAGTTCTTTGTAATTTGATTATATCTAACCCCACGATTTATATCAATCAAAAACATCCTACTTCCTATATTACTTTTTCCTATTTTCTTTCTTCCTTTATATTATCTACTAGCCGAAGCCCGCGCCTCGTTCGCGTGTAGTTTATGTCTCTGAAATTTTATGTTATTTTTTTATTTGGTTCTCAAACTGGTTGTTACAAAATAAAGAAAATATTCGAAAGTAAGTCCCAAAGTGTAACATAAACTGAACAACCTTCTAGGAGCGAACACAGCATGCACACAAAATAAATGGCTCTCAGTAACAATATTTAGACACCTATTTAAAAAGAAAAAAAAAAAACATTTAACATATTAACAATCTTAAAGAAAGGTTATGCAAAAAAGAATCTTTTTATTATAATGGGCGATGCACTGAAGATATCTATGTCGTGGCAAATTTTATTATATTGAGAACACATGCGAATTAGTGGCGAATGATGACGGTAATTTGTACGACACGAAGGCAAACAAAAAGCAATGCGATTATGCAGACGACTACTGGTTCTTGGGGACAGAAAATGATATTCTACCCAAGAGATCAGGGTTATCGATTTTAGCACTGACAATTTTATGCAGAAGTATAATATCAGCAGCTGAGCGACTATGTTGAAGTGAGACAATGTGAAAGTGTTCGAGTCTTGATTGGTAAGATTCTAACTGATGGCATTTATTCTGAGAGTAAGTCAAATGGTACAGGAACCTTTTCTGGACACCCTCTATTCGATTGATATTTGTAGCGTACGATGGATTCCAAACAGGACTACAATATTCCAACAAACTACGGACGTAGCAATTAAAAAGCAATTTAGAAATTTCGGGCTCTTTAAAAATGTTGGTTTGTCGTATAACAAAACCAGCCAATTTTGAAGCTTTTTTAACTATATTGTCAATATGGTCTATAAACTCTAACTTCCGATCCATAATGACACCGAGGTCACGAATATTTTCGACTTCCTGAAGATATGTTCCATTTATTGTGTAATTCTGATTCTGCGAAATACGTTTACGTGAGAATTTCATAAAAAAGCCTTTGGTCGGATTGATGATCATACGATTGTCATTACTCCATTGGCTGATTCTGTCCAAATCGTTCTGTAATATTGCTACATCCCGGTCAGATTTTATTTCTCGATAGACTTTGAGATCGTCAGCAAACATCCTATATTCTGATTGCAAGTCCGCAGTTAGTTCGTTGACAAATATAAAGAAAAAAAGGGGTCCAAGGTGAGAGCCCTGCGGAACACCAGAAGGAACAGATTTGGCCTGGGACTTGAAACCTCGAACTACAACCAGTTGGGAGCGATTTCTTAAATATGATTCACACCATCTCAGCAACGAACCCCAGATTCCAGCATGGGCAAGCCTCTGTAGAAGTATGTTATGGTCAACCACATCAAATGCTTTAGAATAGTCTGTGTATATTGAGTGGACCTCATTATTGTCTTCCAATGCTGCTGTTATATCATCCACATAACCCAAAAGATTGGACACTGATGATCGACCAGGCAGAAATCCGTGCTGCTGTTCATTGAATAACGATTTAAGATGGAAAAACAGATGTTTCTGTACCAATGATTCAAAGAGCATGCATATAAAAGACAATATTGAAATTAGCGATATTTGTTAAATCTCTTTTTTTTATGAACGGGAGTAATGTACGCTGTTTTCCATTTTGTGGGGAACACACCCACTGAAAGTGATTTATTAAAATCAGATACAGAGCTTCGACCAATGCTCAACACAGTTTTTAAAAAATACAGGTAGTAACGAATCAGGACCCGTACCTTTGTTGGTATTAGAAGATTCCAGAGCCCTAAAAATTTCTGACCTGGACAAGTGACACGAAGCAAGAGAAGCATGAACTGTTTCATCTCTGTCAGTTGTAAATGGAGATGACGAATTACTCACGTAGGTTGAATGAAAATACTAAGAAAACAGGTCACTTATTTGTTGTCCACCTTGAGCTTTTTGGTTTTCGAGATACATTTCATCGGGAATATCAGTACTATTGGATTTCAATGATTTTATAAATGTCCAGAAATATTTTGGATTATCCTTTATATTCGCTTTAGCTTGGGACTTAAAGTTCGAAAGACAGTCGTCAATCATTTTATCACACCGATTTCGTAACATTCTGTAGGTAAGTTGGTCTCTAAGATTTTCATACTTCTTAAACTGCTTGTGAACTTTAGCTTTCTCCTTCAGGGCCTTAATCAGTTGTACACTGAACCAACAGGGAAAAGTTTTATCTCGACTTATAGTGTTAGGAGTATGAGTTTGAATAATAGGTGTGATAAGTTCGTAGAACTTCTCAACCATGTCATCTACAGTATCATGAGGCTTAAAGTGGTAAGCCCAAATGATTTTTCCCAGTTCCTCCTTAATTTGAGAATAGATTGCCTTATAGAAATTAGGAAAAGGAGCCCTATTAAAACCTATTCTTTTGTGTAATTGACTTGTCATTCTGATTTGTAAAGTAGGATGATGATTATCTATTTTGACCAATGGTGCTGGGTGCCCAGAAACATGAAATAAATCAAGCTCATTTGAGAAAACCAAATCCAACGATCGATCCTAAGAATTATTCGTTACTGGATTTAGCTGATGTAGATTGTTGAAAGTGAGAGTGTCCACAAAGAGATTTTCCTCAAATGAATGGTTACCAAATGGGAGAAAAGAGTTAGAGTTTGGGTCCTTGTGCCAGGATATTTTAGGGAAATTGAAATCACCAACTAACAGCAAGACTGAATTTTGGGGAATTTTGTACTGCAAAACATCAGTTATGTTGGCTGTAACACGCTTAAGTTGATGAAAAACTACTGGAGATGGGAAAATAAATAGTACCTATGCAAAGGTGCCTAAAATAATTTCCTTGTTTAAGTTTAATTGATATCCACAAGTCTTCATCAACGGACTCCCATTGCAATTTCCGAAAAGGTGCGTATTTTTTCAATACCGCAATAAGGACTCCACCTCCGTCCAATTTAGCACTATCAGTCGTGCTACGGTCCGGTCGGAATACTTACATTATATCTACTATCAATTACCTCGTGGTCGTACAGTACAGTGTCGTTAAGCCATGTCTCAGTAAGTAGGATTATATCAGCATTTTGCTTTAGTGCATTGGCCAGAATAACCTGAGTTTTGGTCTTGAGACCTCTAACATTTTGATAGATAATATTCAAATTATAATTGTTATTCAACAAAGAGCCCATCAAGGGAAAATATACTTAATTGAACTTAGGCAGTCCAAGTCACTAATAACAAAACTTTTAGAGTTAACGTCCTTCCTCATAAAAATCTTGCCGTTCCGCACCCAGACAAAGTCAAATTTCTTTTCTTTAGCAACTTTCTGGGCAGCCGCGTGGAGTTGTTTGTTAGCTGGGGTCAGATGCTCGCAGACGTAGATCGGCTGTTTTTCCTTAGTGGCTATTCCCAAGTGAGCGGAATTTAGTTTATCGTTTTGATGAGTCCTGTTAAATGATTTAACAGCAGCTATGAAAGAGTCACGAACTAGAGGGCTTGACAGCTTAACTATTATCGATCTTGGACGTGTGGATTCTTTGTTGACCTTGGCAACTGGATGATAATTTAGAATTTTGTGCTCTCGCAGAGGGTGGCCCACAGTTCCAGCCAGTTGATATACGAAGGTTTTGAGATTTTCTGTGGAGTGCTCAGGCACGCACTGAATTTCCAAGTTGTTTTCGCGCGATTGTTGTTCTTGAGATTTTCTGTGGAGTGCTTGTTGTTCAAATTTGTTAAGCTGTGAATTTAGACCCACGACTTGAGCTTGCAAACCTCCCAATTCCGATTGCAGTGCCTTGTTCTCCACCCTCAGATCATCAAAGTCCTTGGTCTTTTGGTCAAGAGCTTTTTGGAGTTGATCGTATCTGTCTGACATGTATTCTATGGTAGTGGTCAGTTCCTGAAGTTTAGCACGAGTGTCAGCACTATCGGCCGCAACATCCTGACTTATATCCTTGCGAAGCCGCGTCAAAGCTTCTTCAAGTGTCCTATCGAAATAAAATTTAAAATCTTCAATATTGTGAATGGGCTGCGAATCACTGTGTGTGGAAGTAGAAGATTGAGAAGAATCCTGAACGCTTTCGCTCCGTCTATCAATTGATTTGCATTCAACACACTTCCACGAAGCTTTGTACGCTTTAGATTCCTAAGCGAAGTTCTCGGATAATTTTTTCTCTATTACTATGAATCCATCGCCCCCAGTTTTTTTTTGGAAATATATTTAATGTACAGACAAACTTTTTTTGCTGTTTTATTATATGTATAGATTATATATACTCGTATTATCTATAAAGTTAATATAACTAAGTTCTTCTTCATGCTGGCTTCGAGAAAGAGGAAAAACGTAAATGTACCAGCTGCTTTTCTGCTCTGCCGTGCAGATCGTAAAAGCTGATCGAGGGAATGGGCAAAAATGCGAATCGTTTGAATAGGGTAAGTGGCTAACCCATCACTATTTTATTCCTTTTTTCCATCTTCTTGCCCAACGTCACACTAAATGTTGTCTTTGGGTTTTGCGGCCTTGGACTTTGTCTGCTTAGAACCACAAGAGCCAAAAGACTCTGTCTGCCCAGTTATGAAAAAGGCGTGATAGCTTGTAGTTTCCGGCAGAGTAGAATAGGGCCACTCCAAATCCTCCCGTGGATGTCTTAGAAGGCGATTTATGAAATACAAGCTAAATAAAAGCTTATAACATCAATAAGACCTCTCCAACCCTCTGGCCAGCGAGGAGAGTGTAGGCCAAGTCTTCTGGCTGCTCCGGCCAAGTATGGCTCTGATAGTACAGAGAGGGTCATGCTCCTGCAGTGGAGACAAAAAGATCTGATGATGATGATGATGATAACTTAGTTTCGTCGAATATCTCCCGGCTCAGTCATCAGAACAGCTAGTAATTGACTATAATAATTACATTACAACATAAAAATTAATTAGTACATTTTTTTTGTAATTCTTTTTAAAATTCTTTATTTCGATGCTCGATAGGTCTTAAACAAAAAGGAAAATTTGGAGTATATATAATTTAGAGCCAAAATCCGCCATTTCAACATTTTTTTATTTGATAAACCCAGTGTAATTTTTAGAATAAAGACAAATCTAACGGCAAAAATCCATTTAGCTGAGGCTGCAGTGCGTAAGAAAGAAAAACACAACAGATAATATACTTTTCAACACACTTGCTCATAAAGTGGCTCTATGGTCACCGCAATTAGGCACATAATGACACCCATAATCAAACTGTGACTTTTTCATTCCTATAACTCACTAGTGAGTTATAATTATTTTTTTTAATTTTATTGTTTGAGTTCATGGAATTGTATGTACTTGCGTTGAGTTGCTTTGTTCTTATTAAAAAAGTTTTTATTCAAAAAAAAGATCGTGTTCAATAGAACAAACAAATTAATGTTCCTATTGCTTGCTCATTTCATGCAACTTCTTATTTAAATAGATAATTTTAACTCGTACGTGTTTAATAAATAAAACTTTCACTCAAATATAACTATTGTTTTCTCTGTAATAAAAGAAAACTTTAAATTCCCCACTTTGTACGTGGCAGAATAGGCGCAAATCTTATGCGCGAAAAAAAAACCTTATCTCTTTAGTCTGTGGCCGATCACAATGCGCGCGCATAGGAAAACTGATTAATTTTTCCCGCCATTGCGAAACATTTTTTACAACTCGTTTTCACTGTTGAAATTATAGTTATTTATTAATTAAAATGTCTACAAGTACTATTTACGAAAAAAATTATTTATGTTGTACACCGCCCGATATAAGATGTGAAGCCCTTAACGTTGTAGAAAGTTTACTACTTGAAAACTCCAAGGAAAAATATCTATTAGCGTACCAAAATTTCATAAAATGGCAAAACACCAAGAATACGCATTCTTTTTCAGAAAATGTGTTCATGGCGTACTTTAAAGAATTATCTTTTAAGTACAAACCTAGCTCTTTGTGGTGTTTATACTCAATGTTAAAAAGTACAGTCCGAACAAAGAATGGAGTGGACTTAAAAACATACTCTAATTTGTAAGCTTATCGAAAGAGACTATCCGATGGATTTAGAAGCAAGAAATCAAAGGTTTTATCGTCTGAAGATATTGAAAAATGTATAAAAGATTCCTACTGACTAAACACCAAGTACATCCAATGATTGGATTTCATCTACCTACACGAATAATGAGCCATCTCAAATTACAATAGAACATGAAGTATTTCAATAAATAATCTATCTGTCTGAGACCGCTATGTCATCAAAAACAGTTAATTATAATTCTACTAACTGCACATTTACTAATTGTTTCTCTAAATAAACTTTCTATCTACTAAATAAAATGAGTTTTTATTGTTATTTTATTCACAAGTGTGTTGAAAAACGTCGTATGATACACGTGTGTATTAATGATTACCGTCCTTGGCTCTCTTAAGACCCTCGCCTACGGCTCGGGTCTCAATTTCGCCGCGGCGGTAATCACCAATGTTACACACTAGTACCATAATGTACGATTATTCACTAATTACATAATATGCTATGCATGTACGTACATATACACTCTAAAAACCCTCCTTCTACCATAGTCCCTAAGTTTATTAATAAATTGTTTATAATTAACAAATTATTTAAAGTATCAATTTTGATTACCAGATAAAACTTAGTATTTTACAAAAATAATTTACGACTTTTCGGCAAACATTTTTTCAGTAAAAGAGAAATGAAAATTGAAGTCCATAATAAGTTTTCTGGAGTCAGTAATAAAAACCTTGTAATCTATTTGCGTTAATACTTCGTACGCTGAATATGTAAAGGGCATCCTAAACCCGACATTAGTGTGGGATGATATATTGTTTAACGCGTATAGGCCCTGTAACAAATAAAAATAAATAAATAATAACTAATTAGAAAACAAACCTGCAATGAACATTTATACTTTCTAAAAAAATACCTTACAAAAAAAAATAATTATACATTAATCTTTTTATTTTTTCCCGTTTTGTATTTGTACATATACAACATGGATGGGACATACCCGTAATAAATCGAACCGCGAGCTTTATAAGATCACTATAGCATAATAAAATTTAAATTCAGTCATCTCCCATCATCAGTAAATCTCCCATGCTGGTCTGGGAGAAATGAAAAAACTTAGAATGTACCAGCTGCTTCTCTTCCCGCGCAGATCGTAAAAGCCGATCGAGGGAATGGGCAGAAATGCGAATCATGTTAACAGGCGATGCGGCTAGCAACCCATCACTGTATTGATTGCTTTTCCATCTTCTCGCCCACCATGACGCTAAAAGTGGCTTTTGGGTCTTGCGGCCCTGGGTTCTGCATAGAGCCGCAAGACCCAAAATGCTCTGTCTGCCCCATTAGGGATAAAGACGTGATAGTATGTATGTATGTATGTAAATTCAGTCAAGAAACTAAAAAAAATGTTGACATTCCCATACAAATTGCCCGGTCAGTTGCACACTTTAGTATGAAAATGCCAAAAATATTTTTGTTCTTTTACTGTTATTTAAATTCCATTATACTATAGTGATCTAGCGAACCAGTGGTTCGATTTGTTACGGGTATGTCCCTTCCACATTGTATAAGGTTTAACAAAATATACTGAAACTATTTTAAGGGTAAGTTCAGTCCGTGATATTGAACAACTTTCCCCAAGGAACATATAACGAAATATGAAAAATAATTTTTGGCTTTCCATACAAACTTGGATTAGCCTGATCGGTTAACTTATATGGCTAATCGTTTATGTTCTATCTACTGACCTGGACCAATGATAAAGTGAAAATTAGAAAAAAAAATTATGAAAAAAAAAACTCACTGGTTTAAATGGACATGTCCAATTTTTCGGTATTTGTGCCAATAATAATTCACCAAGATACTGGTCGTTTTTTAAATAATCACACAGTGGCTTTTCTATGCGAATTGGTAAGGGCACATACTTCCCACTTAAAATTTCGTAAAACTGGACTAGTACCTAAAAAAGTAACATAAGTTAGGTTTGAAAAAGACATTTCTTCTTCTTTTCAGGAGCAGGACCGAAGGAGACAAGTCTTTTTCTTCTTCAGCCCATTATCCCCCATTGCGGGGTGTAGGTTACGTAGTAACTTATTAGTAATCTGTGGTGTAGGCCTCTAGCAATGTACGCCATTCCGTTAGATCTTTAGCTTTCCTCATCTAAGTTTTTTCCGGTATCTTTGACCAGGTCATCGGTCTCGATACTAACTCCATCTAGTAACTGGTTTACCAACGTCTCTGCAGCCAGTTTTCCACTCCAGTCTTCAGCAGCAGGAGTAAAGTAATATATTATTATCTACGTACCGTAATATTATTTCCTGCGCTGTATAGATTGTCTATCTTAATGTTGATCAGATATGGCGAGCCCCTTCCACGTCTCTGGACACTAAAGTTAACAGATTTTAAATATTTGGGGTCGAAGTACTTGATCTCTGACCTTAACGGAGTCACCTTTGAACCCTGAAAATTGAGTCAAATTAATGGCACCAATACTTGCGCGGCTTTAAGCAAAGAGCCTAGGGCTGGAAGACTCAAAGGCCACTTTAAGGATGACGGTGGGCGAGATGGTGGAAAAAGGAATCAAAATAGTGATGCGTTAGTCGCATCATCTATAAACATGATTTTCATTTTCAAACTATTCACCTTGATAAGCTTCTAAACGATCTGGGCGGAAACAGAAGCAGTTAGTATATTTTAAGTTTTTTTTTTCTTTCAGATCAGCATGGAAAGAATGATTTCATTACTTACATCTTGCTACACTTTACGTTATACCGGCAACAGATAAACATCATTTGTAAAAAATAAACTATCTTTCACAGTTTATGTGATACAGCCTGGTGACAGACAGACAGACAGACGGACAGGGAGACAGACAAATGGACGGACAGCGGAATCTTAGTAAAAGGGTCCCGTTTTTATCGTTTGGATAAATATGATAATATTATAATTAAAATAAGGCGAATAAATGAATTACGTTACCACAATAGTGCCGAAGACACAGGTTACCAAAACAACCAAGCACCTCATCCTAATTTTTTTATGTGTATGAAATTATTTGATATCTACTAAATTACTTTTTAATTTTAGGCTCAAACAATGATGATAGAATTTGTCTAAAACCTAAATATCATGCAGCTTTTATCTAATCTCAACTTTAAAATTATCGGTAGATGAGAACTATTACATTAGCCATGTAGTTTCCGGTAGATTACAATAGGACCACTCCAAGTCTTTCCGTGGATGACGCAGAAGGCGACTTAGGGAACACAAGCTAAACAAAGCTTATAAACATCATTGAGACCTCTCCAACCCGTCTGGCCAGCGTGGAGAGTGTAAGCCGAATCCTCTAGCGGGTGGCGAAGATTTCTAGTATAAGAGAGAGGGTCGTGCTTCTGCAGTGGAGACTTAGAAGACCTAAAGATGATGAGATGATACATACATACATACATACTATCACGTCTCTATCCCTAATGGGGCAGACAGAGCATTTTGGGTCTTGCGGTTCTATGCAGAGCCCAGGGCCGCAAGACCCAAAAGCCACTTTTAGCGTCATGGTGGGCGAGAAGATGGAAAAGCAATCAATACAGTGATGGGTTGCTAGCCGCATCGCCTGTTAACATGATTTGCATTTTTGCCCATTCCCTTGATCGGCTTTTACGATCTGCGTGGGAAGAGAAGCAGCTGGTACATTCTAAGTTTTTTTTATTTCTCCCAGACCAGCATGGGAGAAATATATCTGTACGTAAGCTTTGGCTGCTGCTTCGCATGTTTCAGTCGTAGCACCCTTTCAATGCAGCTATGGAGGCAAACAAAGTCGCTCAACGGGCTGGAGAGGACTATGCTCGGTGTTTCTCTACGCGATCGAGAAATGAGGATATTCGTAAAAGAACAAAGCAGCCGGATTTGTTAATCGAAGCGAAGCGTAGGACACCCACCTGCTAGATGGCTAGACGACCTGCGCACGGTTGCAGGAAGGCGCTGGATGCAGGCCGCTTCCGATCGGTCGTTTGGGAAATCCATGGGGGAGGCCTTTGTCCAGCAGTGGACTCCCTGTGGTTGATATGATGATGATGATGATGGAGACTAATGAAATCAAAGTCAAAATCATTTATTTAACTTTGGAGGTAATAACCGATTTTTTTGGGGTTCCGTAGTAAACAAGGAACCCTTATAGTTTCGCCATGTCTATCTGTCTGTCTGTCTGTCCGTCCGCGTTCCCACTCAGAAACTATAAGTACTAGAAGGCTGTAATTTGGCATAAATATGTAAATTAATCATGGCAAAAAAGTCGTAAAATAAAATTTAGAAAAATATTTTTTTTACGTTAGCTGCCATACAAGTAAAGAGGTAGTAGTAGAGTTTTTTTTTTCTCGACAAATACATTGTGTGGGGTGTCGTTGAATAGGTCTTTCAAAAATATTGTGAGCTTCTTAACACCATTTTTCGATTTAGGGATCCGTTTCTGAAATATTTGCAATTTTTTGTCGGAGGCAAGTGTCCCCCCCCCCTCTATCTGCTAAACGGTTATATATGGCCACGTGAAAAAATTCACAGCTATAGTTTATATAATGTAGTTTAAAGGAAAACTATCAGAGCGAAGTAGGGTATACAAATTAAAAAGTTATAGGCGATCAACTTATAAAATGTACTCGAAATAAGTAATTTCATACAAATTCAATAGATAATTAGTTTTAAAACGTTTGAGTGGCATAAACTCAAAGTTGGCATTCGTAACTACGGAACCCTACACTGCGCGTGGCCCGACACGCACTTGGCCAATTATTTCTTTTGAGATCTTTATTAATTTCAAAAAACAATAATGAATTACAATATCAGTTAACATCTAAATTAAACTAAAAAAAAACACATATAGACATACATATTATCACGTCTTTATCCCTAATGGGGCAGACAGAGCATTTTGGGTCTTGCGGTTCTATGCAGAGCCCAGGGCCGCAAGACCCAAAAGCCACTTTTAGCGTCATGGTGGGCGAGAAGATGGAAAAGCAATCAATACAGTGATGGGTTTCTAGCCGCATCGCCTGTTAACATGATTTGCATTTTTGCCCATTCCCTCGATCGGCTTTTATGATCTGCGTGGAAAGAGAAGCAGCTGGTACATTCTAAGTTTTTTTATTTCTCCCAGACCAGCATGGGAGTAAAAAAAAAACAAATAATAATAATAAAAAAGAAAAACCTTACAAATAGAAACTGCTTCCAGATCATTGCCCTGCAGTAGAGTGCCCAAAAGGCTGGCAGCATTGCCACGTTGGATGGCAATGCTTAAATTAATGATAATTATGATACAATCTTTACATATTTAAGGATTGAGCCCACTTCTGGCTTCTCTGGGATGTATTCTAAGGTTTGTAAAAATTATTTTTATACTATGTTTCACAATAAATACATATTTTTGCATAATTATAAATTAACGTGTAAAATTCCATATCGAAACAAACAACGAAATTATTTTTATATTATTGTCAAACATTAAATCATCAGATTTACATTCAGCTGAAATTATAAAGTAACGCAATTATATATTCGAATCAAAAATAGATTAATAAAATTTTCCGGCCAAATAGAAATAATTAAAATGACCATTATAAATAAATAAAGCCAACAATATGGCTTTATAATATATGATTACTACCTATAAGCAGGTAATTTCAAAATGTACTACTGCTTAGATAGGTACTTAACTTTAAGTTCGTTATATATAGAATCCTAAAGTGAGTATTTTGTTATATTTGTTTGTATGTTTGTTTGTTACCACTTCACGCTTCAACCACTAAACCTTACGATGACATTTTATATAAATATAGTTTGATATCTAGGTAAAGACATACATACATACATACTATCACGTCTTTATCCCTAATGGGGCAGACAGAGCATTTTGGGTCTTGCGGCTCTATGCAGAGCCTAGGGCCGCAAGACTCAAAAGCCACTTTTAGCGTCATGGTGGGCGAGAAGATGGAAAAGCAATCAATACAGTGACGGGTTGCTAGCCGCATCGCCTGTTAAAATGATTCGAATTTTTTCCCATTCCCTCGATCGGCTTTTACGATCTGCGCGGGAAGAGAAGGTACATTCTAAGTTTTTTCGTTTCTCCCAGACCAGCATGGGATGTAAAGACATAGGATAGTTTTTATCCCGAAATTCTCTCGGGGAGTGAAGCCCACAGGTACAGCTAGTAATATATAAACTGACATAAGATGCCGTATCTAAATAATAAGTTTTACGTGAGTAAGACCGTATCTCCTAAGGTTCCGCGCATTATGCGTCCCCGTTCGTTCCCCGCCCTCGCACCTCTCCCCGTACTCGCCTTGTCGAGGGTGTTGAGCGGGTGAATACACACTCATTGTGGTGTGCACGGATTTATAGTTTCGTTTGTAGTAGTGTAAGCATAGATGATACTCCACTTTTATAAAGACTGTGTTCAATTATTACTACTCGTATTTTTTTAAAGAGGTACGATTTTCGTCTTAAGTTTTATTTCATTTTACCATTGATATAAAATTACAGCTCTCTTGTGTTAGCAGTATCTGAGCTAATGGCTAATCTGAAACTGTCAGACATGGCGAAACTATATGTCTTGACGTCGGAATCCTAGAAACAACCGTCAATCATATCGTATGAATATTTAAAGTAAAAAGTCAACGTAGTACCTATAAATAACGTAATTAGTGGTAGCTTTGAGAAAGAAAACATTTTTTTACAAAATGAAAGTAAACTCAAAGATGTAGTTGAACTTCGCTCTAGGTCACTGATTCAGCTGAACGCAATGCGGTGCGTATTTCTTTCACAGCTTTTTCCTTTCAAAACACTCCATGCGTTAATGCCGAGGGGAAATATAAAAATGGAACGGGGAAGTGAAAATATACGTATTCAATAACGCGAATGAATTAAACTCGTATACAGTTTAGGAATGTTATGTTCATGGTTTTCGAGAAGTCTTTTTCATCTTTTCTATGAGTTACAACATCGCAAATAAAGCATAACTAAACTTGTAACGTTCAGTGTTTTCTTTTGAAAACGCTGGTTGCTCGTGTGTTGATACGAGAATTGACAACATTACAAATGTTTGAGACGTTTGTTACTTATTTTGCTCTTGGTTATGTCGGTAATCCTACTATTATAAATGCGAAAGTGAGTTTGTATGTTTGTTTGTTGCTGCTTGACGCTTCAACTACTAAATCTATTTGGATTAAATTTAGTGTGGATATAGTTTGAAACTCTGGGAAAGACATAGGGTACTCTTTATCCCGAAATTCCCATGGGAAGAGAAGCCCGCGGCCACAGCTAGTCCTCTATATACCTACCTATATATAATTATATTATACTTTGCGTATATATAATATTGCTTTAATGCACAGACAAATTACTTCGATCATAAATTAAAATTTAATGAAAAATAAACTCTAAAATAATTGGCCA
The DNA here is from genome assembly GCA_963555685.1 of Acrobasis consociella. Taxonomy (NCBI): domain Eukaryota; kingdom Metazoa; phylum Arthropoda; class Insecta; order Lepidoptera; family Pyralidae; genus Acrobasis; species Acrobasis consociella. The sequence continues at coordinate 8,146,579 of OY743118.1, forward strand.
AGTGCGTGTCGGGCCACGCACACTGTAGGGTTCCATAGTTGTAGTAAATGCCAACTTTTAGTTCATGCCACTAAAAACGTCTAAGTATCTATTGAATTTGTATGAAATATTCCTTTTCGAGTACACTTTATAAGTTAATCGCCTATTACTTTTTCATTTGTTAACCTTGCTTAGCTCTGATAGTTTTCTTTTAAACTACATTATATATACTATAGCTATGATTTTTTTCACGTGTCCATATATAACCGTTTAGCAGATAGATGGGGGGGACACGTGACTTTATCAAAAAAATTCACTTTAAACCAAAATATTTCAGACACGGATCCCTAAATCGAAAAATAGTGTTTCCAAGCTCTCAATATTTTTAAAAGACCTATTTAACGACACCCCATACAATGTGTTTGTAGAGAAAAAAAATATTGACTTCCTCTTTACTTGTATGGCAGCTACCCTAAAAAAAAAATATTTCCATATTTTATTTTACGACTTTTTCGCCATGATTAATATACATATCCATGTCAAATTACAGCTTTCTAGTACTTGTAGTTTCTGAGTAGGACCGCGGACAGACATACAGACAGACAGACAGACATGGCGAAACTATAAGGGTTCCTTGTTTACTACAGAACCCTAAAAATAGGACCAAAATATTAACGCATTAATTACCTAATTCTAAATTTTTTGTTATTTTTGAATGCCGGTTTAATGTCATGAATCCAAAAACATAGCTAGTTTAATTAAATCCTATATAGTTGCAATGATAGTTTTACAATGGTGTTACACCGCATATCCTCTTCAATTCAAATATTTGGCTACTAGCCAGCTCTCATTACTTCTATGGACGGCTAGTTTCAAAATAAATCTTTTTATTTAATTGGTTTTTCCGTAATGTTAATGTCTATTTCTGTGTTTTGGTTGACGACGCAATGACGTTTTAGTAGGTACCTTTAGTAGCATACTTTACCTTTTCTTGTAATTCTATAGATTTTAATTATAAATTTTCTATAATGTATGTGTTGTCGAAAAAAAAAATCTATGTCGTTTATCCCTTAGCCAGGCAGTGATCACATAGCGAACCACCTCAGAAATATTTTTTTTCTGACGAGCACATGCTAGCTAGAAACCACAAAATGTCATCCGTCAATTGTCTATGATACAGTTGATTTCTGAACGAAAAAAAAAATACGCCTCTAGAAAAAAAAACTTGACATTTCGTTTGTCAAAGTCAAAATATTGGTCGAACGGCGAATTTTTGTGCAAATTGAAAGTGTGATTTCATATTATGGCGGAAATAATCCCGCGAAGTGATATTATTTGTGTTTTTATAATAGCAGATAGGTTGAATTATATGTAATATGTTTCGGTTTTACATGATATTTGTTTTTCTTTGAAATATTTACGCCGAAAGTTTGTGTTCAACATGTGACCTCTGCCTATCTGGAAAAACTTATTATGGTTATTATGTAACCACTGTCCTACAAGCGTTTATCCATATAAATAAAGGCAAAACCATATTTACACATCAAATGTTTTGTATGGTAGATAGATAGGTTCTTGGATCGAAGAATAACCGATACCCAGCCTATGTCCTTCTCCATGGTCCAATATAACTCTACGTTAAATTTCATCAAAATTGGTTCAGCCGTTTTAGCGTGAAAATGGATCATACATACATACACACTTTAGCATTTATAATATCAGTAAGGATTCTGCAATGCCGTTTATACCCAAAATGTTGATACCTCGGGGATACATTGATGTTTAAATAAGGTTTTATACAAAGAAACACACAATCTGTTTATAATATTAGGCTTAGATTTCAAAGTCCTTAATTATGATGTGGATACACCTTTATTTATTCCATACTTACATGTTGTGACCTAACTGGGCAGTGGTCAGATATAATCCACATCATATATATTTAAATGGGCAGTGGTCATGTCCAGACCACACGGTTTTTTTTATAGGAAATTGTAGGAATAAAAAAAAATAAGAAATTAGTTTTTTCATTATCATCCAAACTACCATTATCTGTATAAAATAATTGCCAGGCCTGGCTAAGGGTTATTACTACGGAATAATATAAGAACTAAAGTAGCATTTACACCCGACGTCACATAGCAAGAAATGTTTATTTTAAAATATTTTGTGTTATATTCCTTTTCTTACTTCTTATGATAAGACATGCACAGGAAAAAATGGCCATAAGTTTGAGTCCAAAACTATATTTTGATAACCCTCAATATGACAATATTGTATTTAGACAAATGCCAAAAATACATTAAGTGTTTTTCTAAATACAATACAATACTGTCTTATTCATTATTTTGATTACTAACTACGAGTGTATGGTGTTAGCCGTATGGGTTCCAGCAGAGTAGAATAGGGCCACTCCAAGTCCTCTCGTGGATGTCGTAGAAGGCGACTTAGGAAATACAAGCTGATCAAAACTTATAAACATCATGAGACCTTTCCAACCCGCCTGATCAGCGAGGAGAGTGTAGGCCAAAACCTCTGGCTGCTCTGGCCAAGTACAGCTCTATATAGTACAGAGAGGGTCGTGCTCCTGCAGTGGAGACAAAAATACCTGATGATTATGATACTAACTATAAAAATCATATAAAAATATTAAATAAATAATAATTAAGACTGAGAGGCACAACCAATCAATATTGCATATTTTTCACAGTATACTTCTATTTCAGTCCGTATGTGACGCCGCGAATAGTTCCCAAAGAGCCGGTATAGCTGCAAATTGGTTTTGTGTCACGTCTATCGAATATTTGAATTGGATATAACCGAGATATGAATTGGCTTCCACTATGACATTTTTTTCTGGTATTGGCATATTTCTGTGAGCGTTTTAATTTTGGGGTAATTGGAACAACTATGTTTGTAATTGAACTTTATAGGCACGTATTTATACTAGAAATGTTATACTAGAAATATAGGTATTATGAAATTAAAGTCTATCTCTCAAATGGTTTTATGATAAGTCGTTTTTAAGGATCCGTACCCAAAGGGAAAAGCCTATTACTAAGACTTCGCTGTCTGTGCGTCCGTCTGTCCGTCTGTCTGTCACTCAAGAACCGCGATAGCTAGACAGTTGAAATTTTCACAAATTATGTATTTCTGTTGCCGCTATAACAACAAATACTAAAAACAAAATAAAAAAAAATATTTAAGGGGGGCCCCATTCAACAAACGCGATTTTTTATAGATAATGGTACGGAACCCTTAGTGCGTGAAACCGATTCGCACTTGACCGGTTATTTGTTTTTTCTTTCCTTGATACCTATTTAAATGTCAAGAGATATGAACTTGTTGTAAAAATTGCACTACTAATCAAGTAAATTATTTATCCACAAATCCTGACATAACTGTTGAGTCATATTAGATTAAATTAGGATTATGTATTGACATATTTTTGATAAATCGGTTTAATTTAATATTTTAAGTAAATTGACTATGTAGATATAATAGAAAATTTCAAGTTATACTTTACTGAAAGTAAGGATATGCAATTTTAATACACTACCATTTTGTATGCACGGCGACCCGCCTGCCACGTCCTGATATGTGATTTCTGAAGCTAATTAGAATAAAACTGTTTTCAATCCGACAAGTTAGCTCATGCATTCAGTGACAAAGGGTACTTTGTGTTCAACGGTAGGAATAATATATCTACCTCGCAAATCTTTTGCTAGTAACTATAACTACCGAGATCAATAAAGGTGAAAAGTCTCTAATTGAGTTTATATAATATAGTACCTGGGCGACCGAGCTTTGCTCGGTTACATCTCAAACATTAACTAATTTTTTTTAAACTTGTCTAAAAACAATGCAAAATAAAAAATTATATATAAACTAAAACATAAAAAAAAAACAAAAGTAAGTCACTGAGTGGGATTTGAACCCGTAACACTCTTTCTAGCGGTCGGTATCCTTATCCGCTGAGCTAAAAATACGGCGGTTGGCGCGACGAAATTAGCGACCATATTCTGCGTGGAAAGAAAAACGCATGAAAACTCGAAAACACGCGTTTTCCCAAACATAAAACTAATCTAGATCGATTGTGTACCCCCGAAAACCCCCATATACAAATTTTGAGCGAATTCGTTAGAGCCGTTTTCGAGATCATAGAAATTTATAAATATATATATAAATAAATATACAAGAATTGCTCGTTTAAAGGTATAAGATAATAAGAATAGCTAATCATCATCATCATCAGTCCAGATTTAAAATCCAAATTTAAAACTGTAACTAGGTATTATTAAAATCAAACGTAATTGTTCTGAATACAAACACCAAAATAGTGCTTTATAATTACTGTTTTCAGTGAATAAAATAAACTTTGTAGAGGAGGAATGGTATAAATATGTTAATCCTTGCGGTGCACCAAATAGAGCCTCTTCAAAACGCCCATGTGTTTTATTTAGAACATTTTCTCGTTGACAATGTTCTACAAAAACTATACTCGTGCAAAAGAAAATAATTCTACGATTTCCCCAAAACTAAAAATAAGTGTGTCAATGGCAAACATTTCCATTGCTCAAAACAGCAAAACATTATCGTTTTGAGAGAACTTGAAACCTCCCTAATGGAGGATCGTTACCCGGTGAGGGGCGTAAAGGGCCCTCTACGCACTCTATAGAAACACCGCGTGCCCTAGTTGGGGACTTAGTTCCATTCTCAATTGTACATCAACCCTTCAGTTTACCTACTCACTATAACGATATACTTAGTCTTAATTTGTTGTAATAAAAATATCAGTGAGGTACACAAATATTTTTTCCAGAGTAGACACTTTAAAAAAAGCCCATCTCTTCAAAAGGACCAAGTGTAGTATTTTTAGCGCATCTTCTTGTTGACAATGTTCTGCAAAAAATTACACTCGAGCAAAAGAAAATAGTTGCACAATTTCCCCAAAACTAAAAATAAGTGTGTCAATGGAAAACATTTCCATTGCTCAAAACAGCAAAACATTATCGTTTTGAGAGTACTTGAAGCCTCCCTAATGGAGGATTGTTACTCGGTGAGAGGCGTAGAGGGCCCTCTACGCACTCTATAGAAACACCGCGTGCCCTAGTTGGGGACCTAGTTCCATTCACAATTGTACATCAACTCTTCAGTTTACCTACTCACTATAACGATATACTTAGTCTTAATTTGTTGTAATAAAAATATCAGTGAAGAACACAAATATTTTTCCTGGATAGACGCTATCTTAAAAAAAGCCCATTTCTTCAAAAAACAACACTCAAGCAAAAGAAAATAATTGTACGATTTCCCCAAAACTAAAAAGAAGTGTGTCAATGGCAAACATTTCCATTGCTCAAAACAGCAAAACATTATCGTTTTGAGAGTACTTGAAGCCTCCCTAATGGAGGATCGTTACCCGGTGAGAGGCGTAGAGGGCCCTCTACGCACTCTATAGAAACACCGCGTGCCCTAGTTGGGGACCTAGTTCCATTCACAATTGTACATCAACCCTTCAGTTTACCTACTCACTATAAAGATATACTTAGTCTTAAAAGTTGTACTAAAAATATACTTAATTCTAAAAATAGTATTTTTGCATGGAATATAGTATAATCAAGATTTTAAAATAAGAACAAGAAGACCGTTAGAAATTAAAAAAATGTGTTTGTAAATAAATGATACTTTTTGTGTAAAGTGGTTAAATTTTTCTGTCGCCTTGATAATTTTTTTTTACAATTCAGACTAAGAAATAAACACCAGTAATTCAAAATAAATAAACACCAGTTGTCTATATATCGTAATATAGACCTTAATTAATGAATTATCTAAATGAGAAGCTCGGTGGCCTGTCGGGAGTGCGCATTACTATCGCTTTCGTAAGTAAAGCGGTACAGGGAATAGTCCGCACTTGGATGGGAACCTCAAGTAGCATAAAAAATGCTCGAGCTTCTTCGTGCTTCAGAAGGCACGTATAAGCCGTTGATCCTTAATGTCATCATTGTGTGACAGTCGTCAAGCTATGTCAGATGCCTAGACAGCCTGAAAATCCTGGCACCAGTGTTGGCCACTTGCAAACCCACGAAAAACGAAATTATTTCCTCTTTTTATATTTAAGAGTTGAGCTCTTGTTGGTGGGGTGCTTTCCATGTCTCTCTTTCTTTAGCTAAGCTCATAAGCTCCTTGTATGTTTTTACGTTTAATTTTTCTTTTTTTTGATCGATATTTTTGGTCGATTAAAAGAAAAAGAAACAAATAACAATTATCCAAAAGCTCATAAACACTAAAGCATCCCACTGTTCCTTGTCATTCAAACGAATATTGTTTTTTACACGTATTGCAGCTTCCGATATTCGGTTAGAAGCATGGCGGAAAATTGTGGGCCTTCGTCAAACGGGCGCATAGGGCGTAAAAAATTGACGCTTTGCGATACAAAAATACAAATTAAACTGTCTATCATGGAACAAATAGCCGTGGTTAAGTAATAAATAAGTTTGCTGGGTATTCTCTGTTTGGAGACGGGTAATATTAGATAATATTTATCAACTTCATTGTCCCATGAGTCATATATGAACAAATCAATTGTTTTACTATTGTTCTTTTATTAAAACGCACTGTGAAGTTGTTAAAGGCAGTAGACTATTAATAACCACCAGATAATAAGTACGAGTAGTTGTGGCCTTCTTTGATCGGCGCGCTCGTAACTTAGAGAAATAGTGTTTACGAGTAAGGTTAAAGGGAAGATACGGTGGATCAGTTTTGCATAACTTGCAAGTTCAGTCCAGTTTCACTTTGAGATTTTACTAGTCTACGATGCTCTCCATTGACCTGTTTTGAAACGCGGAGTCACTAAAAATCAATTTTTTTAGATACTTAGTGTTTAAAACTATGGGTCTCCGTAAAGCTGTAGGTAAGCACACACAATATAATTATAGTCAAGCATTTTCGCACAGGGTTAAGTAGAGCTCGTATGGGCCATCATTTGGAAGGTCCTACTAGAGGGTACTATATTCGCAGATAGGCAGACTTGGAGGAACATCGTCAAGGAAGTTAATTAATAAGAATGTTGTTTAAAAACAGTGAGAACAGCATTTTTGAACTAATTAAATTAAAATCAATTGGATTCGTGTAAGAAAATTTCAAAACCCGTAATCCACTTAAAATTCCGGGAAATCACATATCTTAATATTGGGAGCTGGTATAGTTATATAATTATTTTTTTTATTCATTGTTCTATAACAATGAATAAAAAATACGACAACAATTGTTCAATTGTCTATTTAATGTAATTTTTGAGATACAGTTTTGCTAAAAAACCTGTGGACGGACAAAAGAAACTTACTTATAGGGTTTTGCAGGCACTTTTGAATATGAAACCCTAAAGTACAAAAAATTGAAAACCGAATTTAATTTACCCGAATTTAAAGGTTTTCTTTTTTATTATGGTCCTTAACAGCAAAACTTATTTTTTGTTATAAATGTGAGTTTACAAAAGACATCATCATAAAAACCACCTTATCAAATCATGAATATCTTGTAGGTATTCTTACCATAGAAACATCGAAATAATAATAGAAATACGAATCACTATACCTTTCTACGAAATCGCGTATCATTATTGATAGAATTGGGAAAGAAACTGTAGGAAAGATCCCCTTTTCAACAAATCTTTGGAAAAAACTCGCCTCTTGGCATCCTAACATCAGGAGAGCATTAGGGAATGACTTTCGTATATAAATTGGGGAGTATATGTCGGTAAGTATCTACTTGTACCTTCTTGCTTTGACTTTGTACGAAGCAAACATCTTTAGGTACCAAAATAAGTACACAGTTAGATGTGAACTTAATTGGATATTCAATTTGAATGAAACTACCTCACATATGAGGCATTAGTAACATTTGTAAATAGTATAGCGTATTACAGAAGTGCAATGTAGGCCTTCCTTTAGCAATGCATGGGTCGGTGACATGATGATGAAGAACGTGGTTGACTCAAAACCGTCGTAAAGGGCATTTATTAAGAATGACCTTTTACCCACAATAGGTTTGAGGCTGCGAATGATGATATGGTATTACACAAGTAAATAAACCGTTTTCGACTATGGTGATTGTCTTTTTTATGCATAAATTTATTGAAAGCGTCGCTCATGTACCCTTATATGGCTGACACACCTTATTTTTGAGGTGAATGAACTTAAATCTTCCACAGGGCTCGGAGAAAAGAAAAACCTTAGAAGCCAATCGAGGGACTGGGCGAAAATGCTAATCATTTTAATAGGCTTGCTAAAAATTTTAATCACTATTTTGATTATTTTTCACCTTCTCGCCCACCATCATGCTAAAAGTGGCCTTTGAGTCTTGCGGCCCTGGGTTCTGTCTGCTTAGAGCCGCAAGACCCTAGTTATTTTATCTCTGTCTGCCCCGTTAGGGATAAAGACGTGATAGTAATCGTCTGTATGTATGTATGAATTTGCACAGTGCGGACACTTCAGGGTACGGACGAACTTAAGGCTTGGCTCTACGTTTTTATTTTTCAAAATCTGTCAAAATTGATTCAAAAGTTGTCCGTTCTTTTTCGCTAGGTTTGTAGTAATGTCTAAACGCAATGCAAATAGAGTTAAAAATATATAGAGGTTACAGTATGAAAAACATGACGTAATGAAAAGTATCTCTAGTATGTTTACATGTTATTTTTTTGTAAAGAATTGAAAAAGGTTATGTCACGTAATCTAATAGTTACGTTGTATTTTTGAAACTGAGACTTATCAAGACTACTAGATCAATGAACCAGAGGTATTGGCTTTCAATAAGAAATCTGATCAATGACTAACATTCTGGAGGGAAGTCTAGAATGTTCGAAATTCATAATGAAAGATCAATATTTATTAGTTTGCGCCAACGACACGTGCAGAAAAAGATCGCAATGGGAAAATTTATTTATTTATTAAATCTTAAATGACCATAGACAGGTACAAAAGGTGGTCTTAATGCTAATGCATTATCTACCGGTCAGCCTTAAGATAAAACAGAAATAATTTATTTGAATTTTAAAATATACACGGTATTTTATAAGGATCGTTAGTAAAATTTAATTAGCTAGTCAAAATAAAAATTCAAAAACAAAGTAAAATCGTGAGATCCATTAGTACTACCGCCAGGCACCGCCTCCGTCCGGCCGGCCGGAGTTCATCGAGGTCATGCGGTAGTTTTGGTCGGACATAACTACGTGATCTCGATTTGTTTATCTTATATCATACACCAATTTGGATTACGTATATGGATCAAGGAATTTATTCACAATACCATTTTTTTTTTTTAAAACCAATGAAAAGTCAGCTTGTTGTACAAAATAAGTAAGGGGTAAATACGTAATTATATAAAAAAGAGCTGCTTTATTCAATTCTTTATATTAAAATAAGTAATATTCTTTAAATTGAAAAATAGTTGTGTATATTACCAGTTATGTCCGTTATAGTGGTTATAACACAGGAGGTGGAATTTTCATGCCCGAGCCGAAAGCAAGGGCGTGATAGAGCCGAGAGTGTTTAACCAATATACGCACGTATATCGCACGTTTTTCAACACACGTATATCTAAACTGATTTTTATTTTAACCGGTAAAGACCCGCACGATATTTATAAATGTCCACGTTCATTGTCTTACTATTGTGTCTGGTATTAACGGTAAAGGAACGGTTAAATAAACTCAACCATAAAACTGTGAAGCACGCGGCTGCTTTCCCACCGTAATACTTATTAAAATCAGCGCGGCTAGCCAAACATTACTAGCTGGTGCCACGAGGCAGAGGGCGTGTTCGCAAGCGTGTTTTATGGGCTACTTTATATATGTCTAAAGCCAATGAAATTCAATGAGATTCACTTTACGAGCAAGTATGTTGAAAAAACAATTAATATACAACATGAAAGGGACATACCCGTAATAAATCGAACCACAGGCTATACTAGATCACTATATTATAATGATATTAAAATAACATTCAAAAAACAAAAATAAATTCCAGGCGGCTGCACACTTTTGTATGGAAGTGCCGAATCTTTTTTTTTTAAGTTTTTGACTGTCATTATTCTATAATCAAGTGTTCTAGTGTAGCCCGTGGTTCGATTTATTAGGGGTATGCCCCTTCCACGTTGTATATTGGCACTACTGTGGGCACTACATTTTTAAACTGACGTCGAATTTGCTTTTTCGCTCGAATTATATATTCAGATTTGTCGCTTCATACACGTTTATTTTGCTTTATGCTACACTAAACAATGGGCAAAATTTAAAACAATTGCCAAGAAAGGGTAATTCAGTCCTTTATTTTTACCCACTCTTTGAAAGTTAAACTAGATCTTTTATCATTTTAGGGTTCCGTACCCAAATGGTAAAATCGATAGCCTATTACTAAGATTTCACTGTCTATCTGCGTCACCAGGCTTTTTCTCGAGAACTGTGATAGACAGACAATTAAAAATATTTCTACAAATGTTGTATAGTATAACTCTATCTTTAATTTGACTATCGATAATTGATCTCGAAAAACCTTTACAATATCGATACAACTATCCATATCGATAAGAAAGTCTAAAAACTTATTAGGATTGATAGTTTTCTTTGAACTTTTAATAAAACCAAATATATCAGAAACGGATCCCTAAATCGAAAAATGTTGTTAACAAGCTCAAAATATTTTGAAAGACCTATTTAACGATACCCTATACGATGGGTAAGTCGAGAAAAAAAAACTTGTATGCGAGCTACAATATTTTTTCCCTATTTTACTTTACTTTTTTTTTGCATGATTAATATGCCCCATACCAAATTGCACTTGGTGGTAGTGGCTCGGTCTACCGCCTCGTAGGTAACCTCTGCCTTCGGCCTCAGGCTTCACTTGGTTGCTTGTTTGGAGGGTTAAGCAGAAAGCCCCCCCCCCCCTCTCTGCTCTCCCACCAAGCAAGTGAGCTTCCATCCTTACGCCTATCACTACAGTGCAGGTCAAACAACCATATCAATCAGTCAGCCAGTCTGTCAGTGGTAAAGTATGTACGTGTATATTTCTCGAAATCTAAAAGTAAATAAATCCGAAGAGTATTATTTATAGATAAGTTTATTTGGCTATTATAAAATTATTTATTGCCAGAAAACTGGTAATTAAATAAAAATAAAATATTATTAATCGATATTGTATGTACATTACTTGTATGAAAAAAAATCTATGCCGACCATGTCTGTCAGGTAATCAATCTATGCCACGCTATGCTTTGACACTTCCTTTGACATTATGACAAGTGACACAGTGTAAAAAAGTTACTTGCACGTTTGTTTACAGACTGTTCGACCCATATATATTCGTCATATTATTCTAGACTGTGACAATAATTTTACGAACTCAAATGTCATTTTTTTTGTGAAGAGCGACGCGTCCTTGCTTCGTGAGGCCCATCGGCCATCTGACAATTTGATGTATAACTGTCAAAAATCTGTGCAACAAGAACAGTTTATTTAAATACACTCACGAAAAAGCGAGACGGCAAGTGCAATATTTTTCAGGAAGGCAAAAGGGCTTATATGACTGAAATCTAAAGCCACGCAAAACTGATCAATTATAGAAAAATGGCTCTAAAATTAAAACCAAAGCATCAAAAAAAAATTTGTACCACAATTTTGAAGATTACATAATTACTAATCTGCATAAAAAGTTTCAAAGCTGAAGTCCCTCTCGTTTGTGAGAAATTAGACCGTATATGTTTTGGTAGAGGTGTTTTTGATGAGCAAGTTTGTGTTACAAAAATTAGCTAATCGTGTATCCACAACCACAATTATGCTAGAAAAGCGTCCTAGTATGCTATTAGCAAGTATCAGTTTTAAATTTCTGATATTCGCTGAGAAATAAGAAATAGATAATGCCCATTTTCACGGTGCGTCCCCTTAACTGCCTCGGTGGTGTAGTGGTTAGAGCGTTCGGCTCATACCCGGAGGTCGCGGGTTCGATTCCCGGCGGGGACAACGACTTTGTGTTGTTGTCCTAGTTTGATTAGGACATTGTAGGCTGATCACCTAATTGTCTGATAAGTAAGATGATCCGTGCTTCGGAGGGCACGTTAAGCCGTCGGTCCCGGTCACTGTCTTTGTTTTAAAAACTCTGACACTAGTGTCACTAACACAAACGATAAAAAAAAGGGTACGGACGGCATAATTGTAGTGAATGTACTTGTACATAATGTATTATAAATAAAACAGGTATAACTATTTTTATTCATATGAACTATGCTATACCTTATCTTATCATCATATCAGCTCATTTTTTGACAAAAAGTCAAGAGTAAAAACTCTGCTAACGAAATACATTTTTAAAATTTATCTTATTATTATTTTTCACAGCCCATTATCTTGGAGTGAAAACTGTCAGGAGTTGATGGGAGGGGAAATATGTCTTGGAAAGATTACGGCCGTATCTGGACCCCCTGCACCCCTAATAATTAGGTTCCTACACAGAAGCATCTTTGCAAAATGATGGTAATTTATCAAATATACTGTGCATTTTTTAAGAGGGTGATGGGGATTATATAACTTTGACAGTTTAAAGACTCCTTTTAGAGGAATTTTATTATTTTTTATCTATTTGCGAAAGCTCCATGCTGCGTATTTTGTCTTAAAAAGACGGACAGGTATGAATAACTTTGTTGAAACTGAACTTGAGGACTCCGAATTCGACTTCATGCCAGTTTTGTTTCCTGTTAATATTGTGTTGTTATTACCAGTCTTGGAGATATATAAGGTCTAACAAAATATACTAAACTATTTGATACTGAACGAACTTTCCCCAAGGAACATATATCGAAATATCAAAAGTAATTTTTGACCTCCTATACAAGTTGACCGATCACCTGATCAGAGATTGTTTGGAAAGGCAAAAAATATCTTTTATATTTCGACATAATTATGTTTCCTAGGAAAAGTTGTTCGGTATCATAGACTAAATATACCTCTTATACCTGAGTCTGGCTATATATAACAGTAAAATACATATAGCGTAAAATAACAGGGGAAACAGATATTAGAGCCATAGTACCCAAAAGCCACGTTTAGCGTGGTCAAAAGCATGAAAAGTGAAGACGAAAAAGCCCTACGGATATGGAAGAAATACGCCTGTATAAACAAGAGAGACTGATCTTTTTCATTTAATTGTTGTAATTTGAAACATAATTTTCACACCTAAATAATAAATACATAGCATCGACTTCATAAAAACGAGAAGGGTTTAAAGCAATTAGTTCTACGTCTCCGTTGTGTGTTTAATTATTGCTCACATTTATTTACACATTAGGTTAATGGCAAAAACCAGTCCCTCATTCTAGATAAATGGTGTATCCTGAACCACAAATTGGAACAAGAACAGATGTGTAACTTTCTATAATATATGCTTCTGCAATACTCAAAAATCGGGTTTAGAGATAATATAGGCAACATTACCGATATTTGTCTTATCACACTAAAACACTAATATTTGAGGCGAAAGTTTGTTAGTGTGTGTGTATGTTTGTAACTTCATAACGCGCAAATTATGATACAATTTGGTTTGCAGGAAGCTGACATCCTGGATTAACACATATGCTCATTTAACAGCGGTTAACACCGCGGGGTGTAGCTAGTAATTATTATAAAAATATGTCAGCCTGTTTGATAAAAGACCCGCTAAAGTGTTCATCGTCGCCAACACCAACTTGTATGGTAGATAGAACCATTCCAATTCGCGAAGAATAACACGAAAAGTCAAAAGAAACTTAATTAAAATGGTGTTCTTCCTGACTCATCTCATATTATTACGGCAACTGTCACTTTTATTATTTTTAATGTCTCCTGATATGGTGTTTGGAACATAGAGACATTCCATTATTGTGGACCACAACTTTTTAAATAGCCTTGAATAATTATATTAGGAGAAAAGATAATTTGCCGGTAGATTAAGATTTCACAGAGCGAGAGCAGCTTGCTATCGCTGCAACAGTCATGCTGGGACCACGGTTGATGCAATGCAATTGAAACGTCAGCAAATAATTAAAAGATAAGGTACGTCTCGCGTTAATTCCCGTGTAAAATTTTTTGTAGACAACGTTCAAAAACTCGTAATACGTATTATATTTGAGGATCCATACTGATTATACTTATAGTATGATTTACCTGCATTTCACAAGCTTTTTCGGAACAAAGTTGAAACACATGGGAAATTACATTTCTGTAGTATAGGTGTTTTATGCTCGAAGGTTGGACAGCGGCCGGTGCCGAGCATTTGTTATATGTATCGCCACTTTTGTTTCATTTTGCGACAAGAATCTCGACCATTGTGATAATATCTCGTACACAGTTAATGATAGCTAAGGGTCTTGTTTGTTTACAGGTTTGGGTGGATGATGATTATTTAGGATAAGAGGGTTTTAAAGAGATGACGGCGGGGTCAGAAAAGTAAGATTTTAATTACTTGGTATTTTAGATGATCCAAAAGTAATGGACCTATATTTTTAAGTTTAACAAAAAAGTAAAGATACGGAGCACCAAGTTTCTGGAGCTCTTCTCTTACGACCTCACCGCTAAGTAAAAATCGTACCTAGCCATGACGTCATGTGAAATTTACTCCGGCCTATTAGGAATACGCATAGACTGTGGGAATACGTAATACTGGCCTTTTTGCAAGATAAGCAAGCTCATTGCAACTTGGATTAGTGAACACAAGTGCACAGAAATTTCTCGCGCTCCTCCTCGCTTTGGAAGGAGTGCGGATTGTATGGCATTCATCAAGCTATGTCCGATGTCTATAGGCAGCTTGAAAAGTCTTTCTCCTATTTTGGCCACTTACACACACAAAAAAACAAACTAATATAATTTCACTTTACCAAAGAATTTAGTACAAATATACAAATCACTTATACAGAATCATTAAATTGCGGATTTGCCAACATTAATAAACACATGCCGTCCAAGTGTCGAGCTAGGAACATAAAGTTAAGCCATGATTAATTCCGAGCCCCCAATATCTTAGTTGATTAAATTCCTTAAGTTACAACCGTCCTCAAATGTCGTAAAGTTATATCGATTAGAGGGTATAATTTCATTGGCAACTTGGGACGGGCGCACCTCATATGTGGCGATAAATTTCACCCTCTTTACTCTGGTGAAGTTTGGGTTAAAGATCGATTTAGTGTAGGTTTGATAAGCGTTAAATTAATAAGGTGTGTCTAGTCAAATTAATTTTCTATCTCTTCTAAACGATAATTGAATACTTTATTATTTTAAATTTTACTTTGGTTAAGTTCGATTTAGTGTACGAGTAGTTTTAATAGTAGAGTGCGCGTTAAGTGTGTCAATTGTTTTCTAATAATAATCCTTATTAGTTTGAACGACCTAGTACATTTTACTTAAAATATTTTATTCTACTTAATTTATAGTACCTGGGCGACCGAGTTTTGCTCAGTTATATCTCAAACATACTTAATTTTAGAAAAACGCATGAAAACTCGAAAACACGCGTTTTTCCAAATATAAGACTAATCTAGATCGATTGTTTACCCCCGAAAACCCCCATATACCAAATGTGTTTGCCGTGTGGTTTCCGGCAGAGTAGAATAGGACCACTCCAAGTCGTCCCGTAGATGTCGTAGAATGCGACTTAGGAAATACAAGCTGAACAAAGCTTGTAAACATCGATGAGACCTCTCCATCCCGTCTGGCCAGCGAGGAGAGTGTAGGCAAAGTTCTCTGGCTGCTCTGACCAAGTATGGCTCTAGTAGTACAGAGAGGGTCGTGCTCCTGCAGTGGAGACAAAAAGACCTGATGGATTGATATGGAGCTCGTTTAAAGGTGTAAGATACGTATTTTTACCAAAAGCCTCCCCCTCTGCTTCCATTTTTGGTGGTCACTAGAGTAGTAGGGATCTGCTTTTCTTTTAGAAACTGTGTAAAGTCGCCCATCTCTTTACCAAATCATCATCTATTTGTTAAAGAAAATATCAGAGTCCCGTAAGAGTTACCTTACACAAAATGCAGAGCCCTTTGACAAATGTTATATGTTTGACGCTAACATCTGTCGATCTGTCTGTCTGTGGCATCGTAGCGCTCGAACGGAGGAACCGATTTCGATGCAGTTTTTTACGTGAAAAACTGTACGTTTTCCTTCGATTCTCGTTTCAAAAAAACTTGAACGTCTGGGCTTTTTCTAGCAAAAAATAGATGGTGCTACGATATTAAGTCATACCGGTAGTTCATAGATACAATACAATACAATACAATACAAATTTATTGCACCATGATAAACATAAAAAAAATTACAACAACAACAAGAAACATAGATAATTGACAGACGGGGAATTTTTAATTTCTTTAGCAGATAAACTTGTTAATATTATAAACTAGCCGAAGCCCGCGACTTCGTTCGCGTGGACTTTATGTCTCTGTAAAATGCTCATCAGGCTGAACAACTTTTACTAAGGCGGCATTTTTATATCTCTTATAGTTTAGCTGGACCATTATGGTTCTGCATCAGGCGTTCCATTTTTCAATATCATTTATACCCTATATGTTGCCCAGGCTTAATAGCTATATAACAAAAAAAGTTTCATTCGAATCCGTCCAGTATTTCCGGAGTTTAGCGTGTACAAACAGACAAACAGACATACAGACAAACAGACAAACAGACAAACAGACAAACAGACAAACAGACAAACAGACAGACATTTTTTTTTTAATTCTTACTCTATTACTACGTCTCCATCGCCCCCAATATTTTTTTTGGAAATATATTTAATGTACAGACACACTTTTTTTACTGTTTTATTATATGTATAGATATACGTATCCGATGGACGTTTTGTACTGAATTTATTTTTAAAAAATATTGAATTCAGTACACGACATCCGTCAGACCGCGACTCTTTGTGCCGCGAACGAAACTTATTGGATTTCGCACCGATTCTTACACAAAGGGAAATGAAATCGATATTTTTATTTGACAGTGATTGCGGAGATACGAGACGCAGACGCTGCCGGAATAACTATTAGCGTTATTAAATTTTTGGTATTTTCGTGCCATCTGCTTGTAAGAAACACTAAGTACTAAATGTTATCTTTAAATTTGGCTATTTTATTTGCTGTATGGTTTCCGGCAGAGTAGAATAGGTCCATTCCAAGTACTCCCGTGGATGTCGTAGAAGGCGACTTAGTAAATACAAGCTAAATAAAGCTTTAAACATCAATGAGACCTCTCCAACCCGTCTGGCCAGTCTTCGTCTTTATTATTTAGTTTGGATACTTTAGTACTGCATTTTGAATTACTTGTCAAGTAATAAATTACTTCAATGCCTAATAAACCCTGTAAAATGATTAAAAAAAGTACCTATTACTTATGAAATTCAAACAAACAATAATTATGTTATTCGATCCTAAAAAATTAAATACTTTTTTAAAGTTCTCAAAACTTTGATTTATTAAGTAGAAATAATACATTTCACAAACAACATACTATATATCAGGCTTGAGATATTTCAAACTACACTAATAAAGGCGTATCGGAAAACATTACATTATAGTCGAAATAAAATGATGTAATAATACGGTTTATCGAAGTTCACTTCCCGTATAGATATTTTTGTCTTTATTTCTACAACAAATAACAAAGTTTCACTTCATTGGACGAATCGCAGACGATATTGTTTAACATCAAAGGTGACGGAGGGTCCCGATAACAAATCTTGACACCACAACCTGCAAACATTGCCACAAAGGATCAAAGTGTCAAAACAAGCAATGCGCTGCCTTAATCCCGCATTCCGGGTACATAATTAAAAATCCCTTCCTCAAAAGGTAAACATCTTCTGGGCGATATCATTGAAAAGTTTATTTTACTTTCCTCTTATTGGAACGCCTTCAATTTCAAGTTTTAATGAGTAAATAACGAGGGCCGTGATTCAAACAGAATTGCTCTCTTTGCGTGTTCAACCTACGATTTGTTTGAAATTTGTTCACCATTTTCAAAGTTAAGAATTACTGATTCGGCTGCCGACAAGTAATTCGATTGAGGTTCCCTTTTTTGGTTTCTTGTTTTTATTATGTAACACTTATAAAATAAGATATTTGATGTAAATAACATTAAAACTTTTATCATGTCTTGTTTACTCGAGTTTTAATATGTTTTCAAAAAGTTTTTGGGCGTATCAAACTTCACGGGATGAAGCTCTTCTATCTATTCATTCTTTCTTTCTCGTAAGGCATATTTTTTTATCTCAGCATAACAACTTAGCTTAGGTTTATTCAGGTTCTTCTTTTTTCATTCTCACTACTAACGACTTTAATTTTTTTTTAACCGTTTAGATATTGCACTGTCGTCGAGATTTTTTAAAAACACACATCTAATCTCTGAGTTTCTTTTGCACAAAAAACCCACTTTATCTATAAGATGTTCTATCGACAAGTCCCACAATGATAAACGACCGCCCTCACCCGATATTTTGTTTTGAGTTGTCTCCATCCATCTTACGTACAGTAATTAATTAACCCGAACTTGCTTCCTCATCCGCCCAAATATATTGTTACGGTGGACCGAGATGGATACTGATTATACCATTGAAAACTGTATTCAACAGCGGTAGGTATTTGACAGACTTGGGCCGCTTAGACGTAAATAAATTAGTTCATTCGTAATTGTTTATTACAGTCCTTTGTCTATGACAGCATATTATTTATTTTAAAACGATTTATGGAATTGAAAATACTATGAGTACATAAATAATTGATTGGTCTATCGAATTAGAAATGATTACAAAAATGTCTTTAAATTTTTAGATCCAAGATGATATATAGTAGATAATATGTAGCGGAAGTCACGGTTCACCTGGTGTTGACAAGTATTATGTGTTATTGCAAATGTCCGATATTATTAAATGTTAAGATCCGGTTGTTATGGACAAACACTAATTTTGATGGTGTAACTTAGATATTGTTGGACATACATACATCATTGAATGTTACATAGAGAAGATGCAGTGGATTTTAGATTCAGCTATTTACAATTTGTGTGAATGTTAACAAACGCCAATGAATGTTCGAAAAGCGAGAAAGATGCTTTAATAATTATTATCATGTCCACATGTAATAAACAAGCATCTTTTAACAAAAAGATGTTATATAGGTACGTATCATTTAATATTTACGTTTTTGATTACGTTAGCCTGTAGGTAACACTTTATATCTTTTACCTATAGATTTTCGAGTTTCTTTTAGCTCGCTTCTTTAAGAGGCTTGCGCGGGATACAGATACAACACGTAGATGCCTCCAAGAAGATTTGGAGAAGTTGAGGCAACGTGACTCTCCCGGCAAAACCCATTTCTGGATATACCTATAAAAGGTGACCCTTGAATAGTTTTTTTTTTTTTTTTTTTTTGAATTGTCAGACATAGGTTGCCTCAGACGGCATTTCCTACTCCACCGGGCAAGGTTTGAGGAGCGAGCCAGAGGCCCGGCTTCCTATATTTATAAACTACTAGCAGCAGCACAAAGGGTTCCCAAGAGGGAAACCTCGGCTTTGGGCGCGCTAGGGATGTTAGCAAATTTGGGGTGCAGCAACACCCATGTTTTGCCGGAAGGGCCGAAGCTACGGTTGCCAGAAGGGCCTACTTAGGACGCAAATCGTCCAGGTGCCGCCGGGCGGTACCTAGTGAACGAGCTAATGTTTCTACGCCTACGCATTCGATTACGGCGAATGCGGGGGGGTCGGATCGCGTGGTTACTCTGGCTACTCGGAGCTGCAGAGAGGTCGAATCGGGCCAAGTCAGCCATAATCCGGTCGTCGGGATCAGAGAGAACATGCCTCGGACGCCTACCGGTGAGTCTACGAGGGTTGTGTTCCGGGGTGTAGTTAGCTGCCTCTCTAACTAGTCGGTTTGGATGGTTGACGGCTTTATCAAAGTAGCGAGCTGAAGCTTCTTTCATAAAGTGCATCATGGAGGGGAGTTCTAAATCGCGATGGAGATCACTATTCCGAGCTACGAATGGTGCATTGGTAGCTCTGCGAATAAATCGGTTCTGGACCCTTTGGAGCCTAAGCATGTGGGTTGGGGCAGCGTGCGCGAAAACCACGCTGGCATAGGTCAGAACTGGGCGGATGCAAAGTTTGAAAAGAGTTAACTTGTTGCCAAGAGAAAACTTTTCATTGCGTATCATGGGGTTGAGGCGGCTCAAATAGAAGTATGCAGTATTGCATACCTTTTTGATGTGATGACCGAAGGTCATGCCGCTGTCGAAGGTGACACCCAGATATTTGGCCGTACGTGACCAAGGGATCGGTTTGCCGTATAGCGTGATTTGCCTGATGGGCTTGGGTCTGTGCTGGGAGTTGTTCTGTGAACGTGACGCACCTCTCGGATCCTTCGTAAAGTAAACTGCGTTACTTTTCTCCGGATTCACCTCGATACGCCATTTCCTGAACCACTCTCCTAGTGCGTTGACGGCGCACTGGAGTCGGTGACCTATCGTTTGTACGTTCATGGCAGAGCAGTAGAGGGCTGTGTCGTCAGCGAAAAGGGCCAACTCAACACCTTTGGTACGCGGTACATCACTAGTGTATAGTGAGTATAGTAGGGGAGAGAGAACGGAGCCTTGCGGAACTCCGGCTCTTATAGGGCGGGGCCGTGAGAGGCATCCCTCGTATCGGTAGCGAAATGTACGATTCGACAGGAAGTTTCGAACGATGTGTACGAAACTGTCTGGCAGTCCCATGTTCGCGAGCTTGTATAATAAGCCTGCGTGCCAGACTTTGTCGAATGCTTTTGCAACGTCAAAGAAGAGAGCCCCCGTGCGGCGGCCCCATCGTCTGAGTTTTAGGACGTGCTCCGTGAAGCGGTGCACTTGATGGACGGACGAGTGTTCAGCGCGAAAACCAAACTGCTCGTCGGGGATGAGTGGTCCCTTGAATAGGAGAAGATCTATTGCAAGAAAAAGGAAAAAATCTTTGGGTTACGGAATGAGATTGGGATGGACTGATGCTGGGATATTGCTATAGAAACGTGACCTGCCCTAAACACTGATTTTATTTTATTTTTATCGCAAAAATGCTGAAGAAATTACTTGTTATAATAGCATTTTTTCCTTCAATAGCTAATGGTGCAAGATCAAAAAAAACTTAGTGTATGTTATGAATTACACTATCTATCTATTGCTAAAATAGATAGGTTGTTTTAGTGATGATTAATAAACAATTTGTGAAAATGTGTAATCGCCATCTTGAATTTCAAAATGATGTACTTTTTATTACTGCCAGACTAAATAATAGCAATTATACAAGATAATTTTCATAACTGTCTTATTTTTAAAATGCTAACAACTCAATTCTTTAAAAATGAAACTGATATTTAAGATATTGATATTATTACAATGAAGTCAAATAATAATTGCGTTCGTTAAAGTACTTAAATGTCCTGTTATAATCGTGGTAAACAAATTGTCTTCAATTCAGTGTTATTATAGTGCTTCAATTGTTTTATATTGATCGAGCCGCTATTGCAGCGACATTCAATGTCCTGAATAATTTAGGAGGATCAGTCTGGAACAGCGTGTCTTCAATAAGCTTTTGTAATTTATACCCGATGTATTTTAAATTTTGTAACCATAAATAGTCTGAAATACATGATGTAAATTTAGCTCCATTGATCGAATTGCCAATTATAGGAGTATATAGTAACCTCGTCAAATCACCTAGGTTAAATAGCGGACCCCGGGCTCTGAAGCATTACTGCTGAGCTGAGATGATAATGATCATAATTGAATTGCCAATGTTATACATCAAATAGATTGGTTGTTTTTATTACAATAAGACAACTTGAAATGACAATCCATATGTAGAATTTGTCTACTCGAAAAAGGATTTCGATGTTATTCTGAAGTCCTCGCAGAAACCTAATCGCAATAAACGGTTTAACTGTGAATATTTTATCACTGGAAAGGACGAAACGTATAAGTCAGCGGATATTTGGTGTACATAGAGTTATATAAAGACCCAGAAGTGTTGCAGCTTGTTTTTTGCATGGCTATATAACAACTTCGAGAAATATAAAACGAGGGTAACGAATATGGTACACTATATAAAAAATGTGTCTACTTTCATACAAAAAAACCAGGTTATCCGAACAATGAATTATATAAAAAGAAGATTGATTATACGGCGAAGAAATGCATACAATTTACTTATCTAAATCAACATAATTATGAACTAAAAAAATAAGAACTCTTTTAGAGAAAATGCAAAGAACGTTGATGGTCATACAAAGATTCTATTACGTCTCTATCCCTAATGGGACAGACAGAGAATTTTGCGTCTTGTGGTTCTAAAGCCCAAGGCCAGACGCAAATACTTTTAGCCTTATTTGTGATGTTATTAAAATAATGAAACGTTAAAATGCAAAATTAAACTAACCAAAAAAAGAAATACACGAGTCTATGCCTCTGTGAAATATTAACAAAAGCTCTAACAATTACATCTGAAGGAAGTTTGTACAAAATGCTAAACAGCCCGAGTCAGGATTTCCTGTTTAAGAGCCAAGTTTTGTACGCACTTGGCAGAAATGCACGAAGTGCGCAATTTTATTTTTGGCTGCGTTTTTATCTAAACGAGATCACATTCGTCTGTTCACTTTGTTGATGTGAAGCGGATAAAATATGTAAATAGAAATTAGTTTATTTTATTTATTTAATATTGGCAGTAAGTTCAAGAAACGCCGACCAGGTGCCTTTTTTCTCTGTGATACATTGATAAATAGAAAATAATTGATAAATCTAAAATTTTCATTCCTTTCAATTTCATTAAATGGCTTTCTATTTATTCTTGTTTCTATTTAATCTGTATTACAGCTGTAATTCTTTCAAAAATGTAATCTATATCTATCTATACATATAATAAAACAGTAAAAAAGTGTGTCTGTACATTAAATATATTTCCAAAAAAAATATTGGAGGCGATGGAGACGTAGTAATAGAGTAAGAATTAAAAAAAATGTCTGTCTGTTTGTCTGTTTGTCTGTATGTCTGTTTGTACACGCTAATCTCCGAAAATACTGGACGGATTCGAATGAAACTTTTTTTGTTATATAGCTATTAACCTGGGCAACATATAGGGTATAAATGATTTTGGAAAATGGAACGCCTGATGCAGAACCCTAATGGTCCAGCTAAACTATAAGAGATATAAAAATGCCGCCTTAGTAAAAGTTGTTCAGCCTGATGAGCATTTTCCAGAGACATAAAGTCCACGCGAACGAAGTCGCGGGCTTCGGCTAGTAAATAAATAAAATTATATTTTTTTCCTTTATTACTTGATCAGCAAGCTTTTATACGGTAATAAGCTGAACTTCTATGTTCTCTCCGAACTATAAACTTGAGATTTACGTGGCTCTTTTTTTAACTTTAGCTTGTTAAAATTAAGCTAAGTAACATACAATTAGAACACTCGAGTTATGGTCGAACAAAATACCTACATGGAGAAACTGGGTTATCCAAGTAGTGTTTGAGAATTCGCTTGCTTAGCACACTTGCTCAAATTTACGTAACAATAGATATATCCTGATGATACCTTTCACGAACTTAAAGCGTAGGCGTAGGCAAATGTATTTGTTATTCTATCTGAGGCCGACATTATCTAGGCCTGTTTATTACACATCCCACCTACCTGAAACTGAGAAGAACTAATTTTGATACCGTCTTAAACAGTCCCTTTAGTCCCTAAGGATTTTCTAACTCCGTGGCGGCAACGCAGCCCATCGATCAAGGAAAAGGACGACCACCTTTCCACAAAATACGACCCACCTTATAGTGTTTACGAGTTTTTGCTATCCACAACTTCGGTATCAAATAAATATAGTCTCGGACATTAGTACAGTGAACAACCGGTTAGAAATAATCAGGTGTGAATTTATTTGTTTTTTTTTATAGCATATTAATGTAAAGTCGAAAAACACGTACGTAAAGGAGCAACTTAGCTCAGGAATATATATATATTTTTTTAAACAATATCTTCTATTGAAAATATTTATAGTTTTTAAATCGAAATGTTTTTAAATTATTCTATTTGTTATCAATATTTATAGTTTTATAAACAACATAAACTCTGATATTCATCATTATTATTAGCTTCCAAGAATCGATCGCTAGACATAAGATATATTACGCATTGAATATTAATAAAAAAGAATCAACAGCGTGAAACATTAAAGTATTCGAAGTAAATCGAGAAGAAAAGCGCCATTAGGAGTAACTCAATTGGCAAGAAATGGATTGGGTGAAAGGGAGACTAATGGAATTTCGTTCCACATGTCTTCCCGGGACGGGTGGCATTAAATATTCACAAAATATCTTGACAATAATACGAGACGCCATATTTTAGATTCACATTTTCTTGTTAAAATGTTATATGGTTTTATTGGTGGAAATTGTATTTATTTCTTTAGAAAGTCACCTCTGAAAACGGCGAACCAACCTTTTCTTTTGTAATAATATAGTAAGAGCTGTTACTAAAGCGACATAAAAACTTTTGAGGTTTATACAGGCTGTAAATCTGTAACCTTGCCATATTCTCAGACGTACTTATACCGATCATACTGAACATCTTTCCCTAAGAAACATAGGTCGAAATATGAAAAAAAAAAAAAATTGTTCACCCTTACAAAATTGCTAATCAGCTGATCGATTTTGTATGGGAAGTCCAATTTTTTTTTTTCATATTTCGGCCTACATTCCTTTGGGA
Organism: Acrobasis consociella; assembly: GCA_963555685.1. Lineage (NCBI taxonomy): Eukaryota > Metazoa > Arthropoda > Insecta > Lepidoptera > Pyralidae > Acrobasis > Acrobasis consociella. Next base: position 8,171,343 of record OY743118.1, read on the forward strand.
AAGTTGTTCAGTATGATCGGTATAGGTACGTCTGAGAATATGGCAAGGTTACAGATTTACAACCTGTATTATTCAAAAGTTATTTGTCAACTTTGACGACAACCCCAATTTGTAATAACCAGCCAAGTGCGTGTTGGGCCACACGCAGTGTAGGGTTTCGTAGTTGCGAATGCCAACTTCGAGTTCACGCGACTTAAACGTCTAAAAACGATTTTTTTATTGATTTTGTATGAAGTTTTACTTTTCCGAGTACATTTCGGAAGTTGGTCGACTGGTCGTATAGCTCTTGTATAACTCTTTAAATTGTAAACCCTACTTCTATTACATTTAATATATATGCCGTGATTTTTTTAAGTGTCTATATACAAACATGCTTTATTTTATCACTTTTTCGGCATGATTAATTTACAGATCCTTACTAAATTACAGCTTTCTAGTACTTATGGCCTCTGAGAAGAACCGCGAACAGACATACTGACATGATGAAAGAGTTCCATGTTTGCTACGGACTCCTATAAAACGACACAACATAGATTTTGAGCAAGCAGAAAAAGACTACGGTCCAATCGGCGATTCCATTTAAAATATGCATGAAAGCGAGGTCAGGCAGTCTCGCAAAAATAAAGCTGTATCATTGGACATTGTAAGCTTACAGAGAGAGATTTCTATTCCATTCGTTTTTTCCCAACATTGTACTTGTGAAAAAATTTATGTTTGGACACAACAAAAGTATGTTATCCATATTTTTTAATAGTTACCCACCCATATCTCAGTGCTTGAGAAAAGCGCCCCTCTGTATTTCCTCTCTCTACATTATGAAATCCCCTTCTAAGACTGCCTTTTCGTTAACCGTTTGATGAAGTCCAGACTAGGTCAAATAAGTTTGGAAAATCTAAAGGTGCACGGCTCATAAGTCTCATTCAAAAAATTGACATGGGGTTTACGGGTAATCTGAGATTACACAGAACAAATGCGTGACATACGCAGGCTGACCAAAACGTAGTCTCAAAGGACTTGTATCCAGAGCCGTAAAAAAAAACATTATGAAAGTAGATATGTTACATGCACTTCTTTTCACAGGATTCTAGACTAAGTTTTTTGATTATTTTATTAGATATTTATAATTAAAAGACACTAACTTAGGTAGTATATTATATTATAAAACAATCCCATGACGTGATAAAGCTAGTAAAAACCATATTATTTCTTTCGGGCGTAATCGTGATGTAACTATACCTAGCGGGGCCCTCCCACCTACTGAAATATGTTTAGTATAGATGGTTAGTACCCTTGTTGGAATCTATAAACTTGTATTGAAATCTTTGGTACCCCAGTGGTTTTTAAGTAAATTTGAAATTTCCAAAACATCAATCTAGCGGGGCCCTCCATAAGTACTTATTCTATTATATTTTTGATTGCATTGGCACACTAGTCTACACAGATATTGTCCACGAACAATATGATATGCTAGACAAATATTTCTATAAGTATTAAATGTGTTCATATCTCTGTACTTATATTATTGCGCTAGCCAAAGCCTGCGACTTTGTTCGCGTGGACTATATGCCTCCGGAAAATGCTCATCAGGCTGAACAACTTTTGCTTACGCAAAAAAAAAACGCGGCATTTTAGCTGGACCATATGGTTCTGCATGAGGTGTTCCATTTTCCAAAATCAATTATACCCTATATATATGTTGTCCAGGCTTAACAGCTATATAACAAAAAAAAGTTTTTTTGAATTCGTCCAGTATTTTCCGAGATTAGCGTTTACAAACAGACAAATACACAGACATCTTTTTTATTTTTACTTTATTACTATGTATTCATGGCCCCAATATTTTTTTTGAAATATATTTAATGTACAGACATTATTTTTACTGTTTTATTATATTTATAGATTAGTGCAATATGAATATAATAGAGGCAGTTTAAGTTCAGAAAAATGCTTGACCCTGACATGTTGAGAGTAGAGCACTACCTCAAACGCTCCGCTGTATGAGGCGTGCAAATATCCGAAAAGCGTGGCTAAAAAACTTCTAACTACATCCAACCAGACTCGCATATTACTAAAAAGCAGGAAGCCAAATAAAATACTCCTAGATATCTGTTCACAGCTACTTCGCAGATCGAATCATAGGAAATTTGAAATCTTTGAGAATTCCTCGAGCTGCAGTCTAGACAGGCTCTAGACTGTAATATGACGTCAAAGCCTACGTGGATTTGAACTCGTTCGTCTCTCAATTTGCCCTCTTGATATGTACCTAACAAATTTAAATTCAAAAAATAATTTCAACAAGAAAGGATAAATAAATAAATAATAATAAATATATAGGGACCAATTACACTGATTGAGCTAGCCCCAAAGTAAGTTTGAGACTTGTGTTATGGGATACTAACTCAACGATACTATATTTTATAACAAATACATATATAGATAAACATCCAAGACCCAGGACAATTTGAAAAAGGCCATTTTTCAACTTGCCCTGACCAGGGATCGAACCCGAGATTTCTGGGTGGCGAACTAGCATGGTGACCACTACGCCACGGAGGTCGTCAAAATAAAATGATAAAAATAGCTATAAAGAAAAATATAACAAGACAATGAATGGATAGGTAGTTGTAAACCAGGGGGGTACTCAATAAAACGCGATATAATACTACGATAGTCGTCCAATAATGACGTCTTATTTCTGTGTCAAATCAAAATAGATTTTATCATCATATATTAATGCTCAATGTTGTTTGACACTGAAGCGCGGATACGCATTAACGTCCGTTTTGCGTACCGCTTTTGGAGTAACCCCTGTTTTTTTGTGAAAAGATAGAAGTTAAAAGCGTGTTCAAGGAATCCTAGGTAGATTATTAGTAAGTTAGTTTAGTTGTTACTTAGAACATGCGGAATAGAAAATGCGGAAAGGAAATAATTGTAAAAAGTAGCAAAATCTAAGGAGCAAACGAGTTCGAGAATTGAAGAGACCATTGACTTCAATAGACCGTGAAAGGGTAGGAATTGACCGTTGATATTGTGATGACAATATCTACTTTTGAAATCTTCCTGTACGAGTTTGTAGTTTTGATATTCTAGTTAGAAAATAGGAACCAACAAATATCATTTTTTTTGCAGTACATTTGTTGACGAAGCTTGTTGCTGATGAATCTTCATTGTAAATCTATTTCTTTTAGTAGTGAAGTTGTCTAAATAAATAAATTTGTTGATGCCGTGTACTTTCTATTCTTGAACCTTTTCATCTCTCCTTGTGGATATAACAGGCCAATAAGCTGACACATCTCATGCAACAACTACATTTCATCAGAAGACATTGATAGCTTTATGTATGTAGTATCGGTAACTCGTCTGTTAATAAAGAGGCTTTATTGAGTTCGATTGACTGTCAATTTTTATTTTAATTTATCAAACTTTATGAAAAAGACAAACTAAAAATATTTATTATGAAACGAATCGGGTCGATCTCGATAAACGTTTTGCGACCAAATTGCAGATGTTTTAAAGAAAGGTGATGTAAGGAATACCCATAACCGGAGAGCATGAATAAAAAGAGTGATAAGTGTTGATGAAGCGAAAGAGTTTGGCAAGGATCGTAGCAAGTAGAGATCCATAGTCTCTGCGCACTCTGTTGGAAAACAGGCTTGAAAATATGTATGTATGTTATTGTTTCAAAGCACAAATATATTTTTAACAAATTGTCGACTTTTCATAGGAATTTGTCAGGTTTTAGGTGATTTGTACACTTGAGCAAGTTTTTTTGTGTTTTTGTACATAAACAGTAACCTAGTATGGGCCATAGAGCTGTCGCTTGTTGTCGTTGTCGACTCTCTATGGCTCATACTAATTACTAATTACGTAGTAGGAAACTACTTTATTTATAGTTTGTTGAGTTGTTTCCAACTTTGTGAGGTAAGTAGTACTTATATTTAGATAGCTAATTTAAAAATATTAAAAATCTTGAAGTATTCTTCTTTTTTTAAATGTCATAGGCTTTATGACACGAACATCCACGTTAAGTGTGGTGGTGAGCGTGAAGAAAGAAAAAGGAATATTATAGTGATTGATTGCTAGCCGCATCGCCTATTGACATGATAGCCGTGTGGTTTTCGGCAGAGTAAAATAGGGCCGCTACAAGTGCTCCCGTGGATGTCGTAGAAGGTGACTTAGGAAATACAAGCTGAACAAAGCTTATAAGCATAAATAAGACCTTTCCAATCCGTCTGGCCAGTCCTTTGGATGTTCTGTCCAAGTAAGGCTCTGGTAGTACAGAGAGGGTCGTGCTCCTGCAGTGTAGACAAAAAGAGCTGATGATCATAATGAGATTATCACCCATTCCCTCGATCATCTTTTACGATCTTAATAGAAGAAAACTAGAGTGAACGAAATGAAGACTTGATAAGACCTTAAACTATCCAAAGTTTCAAGATGCAAAAACAATTGTGCATTTTGACCGGTTCAATCTAAATTGTATTCCCCTATCATCAGATAGGTTTGAAACTATCAAAATTCAGTGGCCAAGATCCCATCAACAGCTCCTATTGTTATTTCTCAATACTGCTCGTTAAGGTCGTGGAAATGCCTTCTACCACTGATGTTAATAGAAATAGACATGTCAAATATCATACATATAACGTCTGACAAAATTACTGAACCTATTTTAAGGGCGAATTCAGTTCATGATTCTAAACAACTTACCCCAAGGAACATAAACGGAAATATAAAAAAAAATTAACCTATTATATAATTGATAACATCTGATCCGAGCTTGTTTCAATAAAAGCTCTGATCAGATGTGGTCAGCAACAAACTCATTTTAATATTTCTTTAATATGGTTCTTAAAAATATTGTTTAGTATGAACCCACCCTTATATTTTGATGGAACGCGTATATGTGTGTATAGTAGGTACCTGGGCGACCGGTTACATCTCAAAAATTAACTACATTTTTTTAAACTTGTCTATAAGCAATACAAAATAAAAAAATATATATAAACTTGAGCATAAAAAAAAAACAAAAGTAAGTCACCGAGTGGGATTTGAACTATTTCTAAAGGTCCGCATCCTAAACTGCTGAGCCAAAACGGATAGTGGCCGGCGCGACGAAATTAGCGACTATATTCTGCGTGTAAAGAATAATGCATAAAAACTCAAAAACACGCGTTTTCCCAAACATAAGACTAATCTAGATCGATTTTTTACACCCGAAAACCCCTATATACCAATTTTCAGCGAAATTGTTAGAGCCGTTTTCGATATCACAGAAATTTATAAATATACAAGAATTGCTCGTTTAAAGGTATAAGATATTATTAAAACCAAGTAAGTCTGTACTATCAAAATAATTCAATTTGTGGCTTATATTACCAGAGGATAATAAAATCATGGTGGTTCCTCAATTAAAATAAACAGATATTTTATTGAAAAAAAAAATTAATTCAACTTAGATTCCAACTATACAAAGTTATTAAAATTTAAATTGAACATAATTTTATTTACCTATAATGGATTTATGAACTTTGAGTTAAAAAGGTGTAAACTGTTAGTGCACTTTATTTAATTTTGTATTCGTATTTGTTTGTAGACATTTATTTCAGAAACAATATAGGTTTTAAAAATTCTTACTCCACCGACAGTAATACTACAGTTTCTAAATATAAATTATGATAATGACGTAGATTCACTTTATATTTTCATACCAATTCGACTTGGGTTAAGTTTTCTTCGTATCCATTTCTATAGTATTTCAATGGCTTCAAGCAAGTTACACAGCCTATCCCTTTGTTAGTAAACGAGCCCTTGATCGATCTTCTAACAATAGGCCAGTTCCAATTCTAGTTTATGTATTGTATACATAACACGTAAGGTAATTTATAGGATGTCAGACTGGAATAAGCCATTTAATAATCGACGATCCGTCGGACCAAGCGAAGGTGAGTGCAAATTAAGTAATCGGTGTAACTTTATTTTAGTATTTATACCTGCAGATGGATCGTATGCCTTTTTAGCTACTTGAAACCGGTCAAGTACGAGTGAGACTCGTACATGAAGAGTACTTTCGTACGGAACCATTCATATATTTCGGTACGGAACACTTTCCAGTATCTGGTTAATGCTATTACAAAGTTTGAGTTAAAAAAAGCTGAAAAATACACATTTCTTGTATGCAGCACGAAGCGTACATTATGACATGACCGTGTGGCATACTGTTGTACTCGACGGGACCAACCGGAAGAAAAAGGGAAGGCCTTTGTACAGCAATGGGACACAGAAATATGCTAATAAAAAACCTATTAAAACTCTTATCACACTATTAACACTATCACACTTATATTACAAAATCGAAAGTTTGTGAGTCTGTGTGTGTGTATGTGTTTGTTACTTCTACACACGTGCCGACTGGATTAATTTAGATAAAATTTGGTATGCAGGAAACTGACTACTTTAGACGCAGGTAACACCGCGGGGCGCAGCTAGTAATCTTATAAATGTTAAAACCTAAAAGTATGGAGTTATTTCCATTGTTAAAAAAGGAGTTTGCATTCCTTTTTTAACAATGGAAAATAAACTCCCTAAACTATAACGGGCTGCAGGCCTAGTTTGCTCATCCCTTTTAAACAGCCTGTGTATAACCCGGTGCAGTAGGCTCGTTTGTCATGCTAACTAGACCACATGCTAATTACACCACATCTGCGTCTGATCGCCGCTTCATTGAGGTAATTGCAGGCCAATTTAGGCTTAATAACTGCCGGACCCGCTTGATACCTGCGGTCGACGAGGTGATATTAAAATTCTGCAAAGTAATTAAATATTTTTTTAAACTAAAAACCGACTTCATCCTCAACACAAAGAATTTGATCAAATTTTTATCGAACCCCACCAGACAAGTATGAATTTTTCAAATTGATTTATAAGTCTTCGAGTAATCGGGGAATATAGAAAAAACATATATACATTCGAATTGATAACCTCCTTATTTTATGAATTCGGTTAAAAAAGAAGGGTTTGACGTCAAGGCAGTGGTAGGCAAGGCATAGACAAGAATTGCCAACTATCGTGAATGTTAGAATATACTGGAAGAGGTCGATGTCAATCAAATACTTTATTGGTAGAGGAGATCGGCTTCACGATCTGCGCGACAAGATAAGCATTTTAAAATAAATAAAATAGTAATTAGGATAACTACGACTAGTGTATATAGTATCAATAACATTTCATACAATGGTTATTATTGTTATCATTACCACTAACTTTTCAGGTAAATATAAGTGACACGTTTAATTCCAAATGTATATTTTTGTGTTAGTACGCAATGTTTTAAATTGATATTTAATTACATATATACTATATACTATAAACAAAAATACTATTCATTTAATGTAAGAAATTGAGATGCTGTGGTTGTATATATTTTTCACTCTGTCCCCTGTAGTACAGGAAAGTAAATTTTTAGTCACTTTTTTCGTATATTAACGTATATCTATATTGTAAATAACTATGATAATAATACATATTACGACCTAGCCTAAACTTAAACTAATAAGTAATTTTACACTGACCTAGTTTTATAAAGTACTATTTTATAAGAATGTGTCCATCGGCACTTTTCTTACTGTTTCTATTAAGGGGAAGGCATGTTCATGTGTCTTTTGTTGTCTATTATAATTGTTGTTCTTCTTATATTTAAGAGCTGGGCTCTTGTCGGTGGAGTGCTTTCCATGTCTCTCTTCCTTCCGCTAAATTCTTAACCTCTTTATATGTTTTCACGTTTAATTTTTCTTTTATTTGGTCTATAAATTTTCTTCTGTGTTTTCCTACTCCTCTCTTTCCTTCTATTTTTCCTTCCATTATTGTTTTAAAAAACGCATCGTGGCGTATTAGATGACCGAACATTTTCCCTCTTCTATTTTCTATAATTTGTATTATTTGTCTTTTCTCTTTCACATCCTCTAGTACTTTCTCATTTGTATTTTTTTCTGTCCAACTTATTTTTTTCATTCTCCTCCAGCACCACATTTCAAATGCTTCTAATCTATCTCTATCCTTTTTGGTCATCGTCCACGTTTCGCATCCATACAAAGCAGTGCTCCATATAAATGTTTTAATAAATCTTTTACTATTATAATTATTATAACTATTTATTAAGAGTGTAAATTGTGCAGCAGTGACTGAGTCCATCAATATGAACAACTTTTCCCGTTGGTTAAATGATGGTATCCATACAAACTAGACCTCTCATACAAATTACCCAACCCACGAAACAGAACACGTTTGTTTTAAAGATTTTTGTTTCCATTAGGGACCCATAGGAAAAGTTTTTCAGATTGAAGGACTAGGTTTCTGTTGGAAAAGTTTTTACAGTACAAACGATAGACTTTTTAACAGATTTTCAAAAAGGACGAGATTATCAATTCGTCGTGATCTTTTTTATGTATATTTACCAAGGACAGCTTTACCGCTTTGAAAAATTCTTTTTTGTTCGAAAGGACATACTTGTCAGGTGGTTCCGCAGAATTATTAACATTTTATCAAAATTGGTTGTGCAGTTAGAAATAAATTCGGTTTTTAGTTTCGCTTGTAGTATTTTATAGTAAACAAAGGCAAATTTGTATGGTTTTGTTTGTAAAAGTTTACAAAGGTTTTAATTATTATAGGCTGTATATATATTATTATTTTAGTTTGGTTTATCACTTTTCCCAACAGTAAAAAGTCATCTTTTTACTATTATTCTTAATCAATATCTAAATATTTTTTAAGCAATTTAATCAAAATGAAACTTACAGAATTTAGAAGTCATACCAACCAAGCCGGATGTGGAATACGTGAACCCCAAATACATTAAACAGGCTGAAATTAATATTCGAAGAAATGGCAGAAAAAGCCCGTATTACATGAATATGTACATAGAGACTATCACTGCACTTGGAAATAATATAACGGTAAAAACAGTCTAAAAGTAGACATTATAAAAAAAAAAACAAATCTGCAAGCCTTTTTGTGGCAACTTTTTATACAACATGTGTTACCCTCAGAAGACAAATCTAACGAGATCTCTCAAGCTTACATCCATCAAACCACTTAGGCTGCAGAGCGTTTCATAAAAAATAATAAAATTACGTACTTACCACGTGGTGACGACCACTAACCCTTTCCGTTACTGTGTACGTCGTATAAGAAGGGGCGTGGTCAAACGACCCAAGGAATTGTTCTGGTTTACCCTTTGGGTTGCGGAGGTCCTACGGTAGTCGCTCTGTGTAAAAGCCAGTAACCTCGTTTAACCTCCTCGGTTCGGTAGCTGACCCTGGGCTCTGGAGCATTACTGTTAAGGATGCAACCAGGAAAATATGCTCAGATGGTGACGATGACCCGTGAAAAAAGAAAGAGGTGGTGATACATCTATATCGTTTAATTTCAGGTTGGCTTAAAAACTTTTGAGTATCTTAGAGGAAACAACGTACCAACACTTTTTAGAATAGAGTTAGAATTTTGTAAATTTTACGAGGAACCCCTGATAGGTAAAATGATAATCGCTCAACTGCCAAAGAATATGTCGACTTGTCCTGTTCCTCCAGTAAGTAGTTAATACTATAAATAAGTACTTAAATATATTATTATGTGATAATCCAATATTTTAAAATTGTGTTTGCGACTAGAAAAAATAGGTTATACCATTCCCCCTCTAAAAAGTTTATTTTAGTCACTAAAAACAGTGAATAAAATGTACTTTTAATCACTATTTTGGTATTTGAATTCAGAACAATTACTTTTTATTTTAGTTATTGTTCTAATTTATTTTTTTCGACTAAAAAAATAGGGTTTGTTCAACTAGTTTAACTATTAGTCATAAGATTTTCCTTTTGGACGGCCTCTATGGCATGTTCTTTATAACATCCAGCGTAAGATGCTTTTCCGTGCAGAAATCCTAGTATTTGTCTACAGTTTTAGTTGTGTAGGTATTGTATGGTCTCTGTGTTTCCATCAGATCTAGGTTATTTGGTACAGGCTAATCAGTGTTCCCGTTAATTTATTTATTACCTATCTGTGTATTTTTCCCTTGTGAAATACGAACTACCTATTGGTATTTCCAAGGCAAAATGGCTTAAAAAATCTACACTCCTCAAATCAATTATAAAGTGTATGTGTTTTTCTCTTAAATTCTTATAATTTTTAAAAACAGAAGTATATCTACTATTAAATGACAGATTTATAATGGTAGTTTACTAACTAATATAAAGATAATTGGTACATGACACTTTTTAAGGGTTATTATCCTCTCACCAACATATTGATGCATCTGGAGAAGATAAGATTTCCATTAACTTTTGAAGCCACGGATGTGATAGTTCGATTTGTTGTCAGGGCATTCGTGACTGAAACAAAGGAACCGGTTCTAAATTACACAATACATACACATGTAATACAAAAACCACGTAATAAAAAGCTCTAGTATGTTCCATTTTGTTTTATTATTCCTGTCCATCTTTACTTCCTTTCCTGCTATGACTTCCTTTATATAGTTCCGTTGCCAAAATAAAAACGGGACCCTAGAGCTAGACAGTTGTAAATTTCACAAATTATGTATTTTTGTTGCCTCTATAACAAGAAATACTAAAAATAAAATAAAATAAATATTTAAGGGGAGCTCTCATACAAAAAACGCGATTTTTTTTGGCCTTTTTTGCTGGATATCAATAATGGCAACAGGTAGGCACTTGAAATATTCACAAAATACTCAGTTGTATTTTTATTTTGATAATAATTAAAAAAATAAAATAAAAAACATATTTAAGGCCCCACTTAAATATTTATTATATTTTAATTTTTTTATAAACCTTCGTGCGCGAGTCGGACTCGCACTTGGCCGGTTCTATTTCACCTTCATGCTCTTACTACATGCTACTTTGACTTCCTTTTTCCCACCTTTAAGCTATAAGTTTAAGATTTCCGCGTGGTTTCCGACAGAGTAGAACAATGCCACTCCAAGTCCTCCCGTGGATGACTTATGAAATACAAGCTAAACAAAGCTTAAAACATCACAACCCACAACAAGCGCAAACGGCTGGATTAGTTTTTATAAAATTTGACAGGAAGCTGACTACTTTAGACGCGGGTAACATCGCGGGGCGCAGCTCGTAATCCTATAAATGTTAAAACTTAATAGTTATTTTCCATAGTTAAAAAAGGATTTTGCTCATTCCTTTTTTAATAATAAAAAATAACTCACTAAACTATGCCGGGCTGCAGGCCTAGTTTGCTCATCCCTTTTAAACAGCCTGTATATAACCCGGTGCAGAAGGCTCGTTTGTCATGCTAACTAGACCACATGCTAATTACACCACATCTGCGTCTGATCGTCGCTTCATTGAGGTAATTGCAGGCCAATTTAGGCTTAATAACTACCGGACCCGTTTGAGGTGATATTAATATTTTGACAAGTAATTAAATATTATTTCTAAACTAAAAACCGACTTCAATAATAAACTACACAACCAGTTAGATCAAATTTCTATGGGACCATACGTCAAGTATGAATTTTTTCAAACTGATTCTTCGAGTAATCGGTTAATTTACAAAAAAAAAAAACATATAAACATTTAAATTGATAACCTCCTTATCTTTTGAAGTTGGTTGAAAAAGAAGGATTGACGTCAAGGTCTTAGACAAGAATTGCCAACTATTGTAAATGTTAGAAAATATTGGAAGAGGCCTATGTCAATTAAATACTATACTTTATTGGTAGAGGCCTATAGTCTGATCGCCTCCACAATATGCGCGGGAAAATAAACATTTAAAAATAAATAAAATAGTAATAAAGATAATTGCGACTAGTGTATATTGTATGAATATCATTTCATACAATGGTAATTATTGTTATCATTACCACTAACTATGCAGGTAAACATTAGTGACAAGTTTAATTACGAATATTTATTTTAGTGTGAGTACACAAGGTTTTAAATTGATATTTAATTACATATTTACAATTTATTTCAAATAAGACATCGAGATGCTGTGGTTGTATATATTTTTCACTCTGTTCTCCGTAGTACAGGAAAGTATACATTTTTAGTCACTTTTTTCATATGTTAGCGTATATCTTTATTGCAAATAAATACGATATTAATACATATTACGATCTAGTCTAAACTCAAACTTGAATAAGTAATTTTCATTGACCTAGTGACACAGTGTGGACACATTCTTATAGTATTTTATAAAAGTACTGTTTTATAAGATTGTGTCCATCGGCACTTTTCTTACTGTTTCTATTAAGGGGAAGGCATTTTCATGTGTCTTTTGTTGTGTATTATATATTATAACTATTTATAAAGGGTGTAAATTGAACAGCAGTGACTGAGCCCATCAATATGAACAACTTTTCCTGTTGGTTAAATAGTGGTATCAATACAAACTCGATTTTCCCATACAAATTACCCGACTCACGAAACAGAACACGTTTGTTCGAAAGATTTTTTGTTTCCATTAGGGACCCATAGGAAAAGTTTTTCATATTGAAAGACTAGGTTTCTATTAAAAGAGCAGCTTTTACAGATTTCCAAAAAGGTCGAGGTTATTTATTCGCCTCGTTTTTTTACCCGACTTCAAAAAGGAGGAGGTTATCAATTCGATTGTATGTTTTTTTTTTGTATGTATGTGACGCGATATCTTTGGCAACCATGGATCGATTTTGATGATTCTTTTTTTATTTGAAAGCCCTTACTCCCAAGTTGGTCCCATATTAATTTGGTGAAGACACGATGAAGAACTTTGGAGATATGGAAGAAATTCTTGAAAAAAATTGAAGTCGGTTGTTTTTTTTTTTGTTAAAAAATTTATTATTATGTATATTTACCAAAGACGCGTTTTCCGCTTTGGAAAATTCTTTTTTGATTGTAAAGATATACTTGTCAGGTATTTCCATAGAATTATTAATAAAAATTTATCAAAATCGGTTGCGTAGTTAGAGTTAAAGTCGGTTTCTAGTTGTAAAAATTATTCGCTTGTAGTATTTCATGGTACAAGCGAAAAATCTGTATTATTTTGTTTGTAAAAGTTTACAAAGGTTTCAAATATTAAAGCTGTTTATATATTATTATTTTAGTTTAGTGAATCACTTTGCCCAACAGTAAAAAAAAACTTTTTAATATTTTCTCAATCAATATCTCCTGGCTAAATAATGTTTAAGCAATTTAATCAAAATCAAACTCTTCCAGAATTTAGAAGTCATACCAACCAAGCCGGATTTGGAATACGCAAACCCTAAATACATTAAACAGGCTCGAATGAATATTCGAAGAAATGGCAGAGGAAGCCCGTATTACATAAACGTGTATCTAGAGACTCTCACTGCAGCTGGAAATAATATAACGGTAATCACAGCCTAAAACTAGAAATTATTTGGAAAAACACAAAAACCCGAACGCATGTTTTGTGCTCTTTTTATACAACCTGTGTCAGTCTCAGAAGGCAAATCTAGCGACATCTCTCAAGCTTAAATCCATTAAGCCATTTAGGCTGCAGAGCATTTCATAAAAAAATATAAAAATACGTACCTAAACTCTAAAAACATAACCTAATAATAAAAATTTATTTATTCAAGTGATTAAAACTCATACATTTTGTTAGTAAAATTCTTATACACTATGTTAGTAATAAAGTTAATTTCACACATATATATTACTAGCTGTGCCCGCGACTTCATCCGCGTGGAACAGTTATTTTGGAAATCATATTTATTTTTATTGCATTATCTTATAAGATGTTTATTGAAATTAGGTGATGTCAAAGACAATTTTCTTCACAGTTAAATATTCCTAATCAACAACACATTTATTTGGATAAAGATTAATATTATTATGTTGATACAACTCTGACAAATAATTTGTAATAATGCATTAATTTCGACCGAATTTGATTATTATAGAAACGGTTATGTGTCGTTATACTGTCGCAGACATTTTTTTTTAGATAATTTAAAGATGAATAATTCTTTCATACATATTTTTTGGTTATCTCAAATGGTTTTCGCAGCGCACGCAACGCACTCAAAGATGAATAATTTTCCGCATTTTTCCACATTTTCAACTGTTTCGTCGCTCCTTTTAGTCGCAACGTGATGTTATATAGCCTAAAGCCTTCCTCGATAAATGATCTATCCAAAAAAAAAATAATTGTTCAATTCGAACTAGTAGTTCCTGAGATTAGCGCGTTCAAACAAACAAACAAACAAACTCAGCTTTATAATATTAGTATAAATTTAAATAATAAACATTTAAATGTAATAATTAAATTTAATAACTTGTAATTGAATAGAATATTAAACCGTATAGCCTCACTGCTGGATAAAAGTCAACCACCCGAACAAGCTGGATTTCGCCCTTATTTTTCCACCACAGACCACCTCCACACATTAAATCAGGTAATAGAAAAGTTTAATGAATACCGCAAACCTTTGTATGTAGGATTTGTGGATTACAGCAAAGCCTTTGACAGCTTAAAACATTATTCCATATTCACCGCTGGACACGTGGAAGAAGAAATATGATTGACCGTTGTTTCGGAAGGCATGTTTATCCCATCTAGCGATTGATTATCAAACTACCCAAGGAATTGTTCTGATTTACCCTTTGTGTGGCGGAGGTCCGACGGCAATCGCTCTGTGTAAAAACCGGTAATCTCCTTGGTTAGGTAGCGGACCCTGGGCTCTGAGGTGCGATTTTTCAAACGCGGAGTCACTAAACGAACGATTTTTTGTATGGAAAAACCATTCGTTCAGGTGACTCCACGTTTCAAAAATAGCACTTCTTGAGCATTCCTGTTGGGGATGCAACCGGGAAAATACGCTCGGATGGTGACGATGACCCGTGAAAGAAGGAAGAGGTGATGATACATCTATATCGTTTAATTTCAGGTTAGCTTTGAAACTTTTGAGTATCTTAGAGGAAACAACGTACCAACACTTTTTAGAATGGAGTTTGAATTGTGTAAATTTTACGAGGAACCCCTGATAGGTAAAATGATACTCGCTCAGCTGCCAAAAAATCTTTCAACATGTCCCATTCCTTCTGTAAGTAGTTAATACTATAAATAAGTACTTAAATATATATATTCTGTGATAATACAATCATTTAACTTGTCTTTGCGACTAGAAAAGATAATTTATACCATTCCCCCTCTAAAAAGTTTATTTTAGTCACTGAAAACAGTGAATAAAATGCACTTTTAATCACTATTTTGGTATTTGAATTTCGAACAATTACTTTTGATTTTAGTTATCGTTCTAATTTAATTATACTGTTGATTTTAATTAATTTAACTTTCCTTTTTTTCATTAAATATCTATTTTTGCTTAAATCTTTTTTTTTCATAGTCATGGTTTAGAGTATAGTATGCAACTCTTGAATAAAACGGATTCATATCGAGGGCCGTAAATCACTCGCGTCGTTCAGGATTCTAACACTTGAATCACTAATCAAGTAATCACTAATGTTGTATCACTCCCTACGGTCGTGATTCAATCGTTAGAATCCTTCACTTGTTCGTGATTCATCTATGGCCCTCGATTTAAATCTGTCTTTTATTTACTAATTGCATAATATACTAGTGTATATCGGTGTTTTTCTATCAAATTCGGTTATAGTCTAAAACAGAAGTAGGTGTATTCACTATGAAATGACTGATATTTAGTGGCAGTTTATTTACAAATATAAAGATAACTGTTAATTATATATTTTTTTTTAGGGATATTATCCTCTCACCAACATATTGGTGCACCTGGAGAAGATAAGATTTCCATTCACTTTTGAAGCCATGGATGTGATAGTTCGAATTGTTGTAAAGGCATTCGTGACTGAAACAAAGGAACCGGTTCTAAATTACACAATACGTACACATGTAATACAAAAACCACGTAATGGTTCTGGTTTAAATGGTTCTGGTACTAGAAAAAATAAAAAGCTCTAGTATTTTTTACTTTGTTTTTTATTCCTGTCCATCTTTAATATAATAGACAATACGGCAAGCGACCCTGCTTTGACTTTCTTTTTCCACCTTTATGTTAATTGCTATTTCGACTTCCTTTTTTCCCCACCATAACGCTATAAGTTTAAGATTGCCGTGTGGTTTCCGGTAGAATAGGGCCATTCCAAGTTCTGCCGTGGATGGTGTAGACGGTGATTTTGGAAATACAAGCTAAACAAGGCTTACAAATATCAATTAGACCTCTCCAACCCTTCTGGCCAGCGAGGAGAGTGTAGCTCAAAGTTCTCTGGCTGCTCTGGCCAAGTATGGCTCTGGTAGTTAGAGGTCACAGAGAGGCTCCTACAGTGAAAACAAAAACCTAATGATGACGCTATAAGTGGCCTACGTCCTATAAGATTATTTCTACTCGGTCAAGGAAAAAGACGTTTCAAAATTTAACTCTAAGCTCTTTAGCATAGGTATCATTCAATGCTCTTTAGATATGTTGATTGTATTTCATGTTGACATATGACCCCGCCACGTCACAAAAATCTTTGTCAAGACCAACCCTTTCAGAATCTTGTCATTTATCACTCGCAAACAAAGAGATTAATCCTACATTGTAAGGTCACTTGAAAGAATAATAAAACTCACCATGAGATGAACCAACTGAAACAATAAGAAAAGCGTCAGCATTTTTGCTTTGAAAATATTGGAATTCCACAGACCTAAGCGTTTTAATTTGACCTTTAAACGATACGTAAATTAGACATCCCATGAAAGATTTAAGGGAAGGCCCATGCAGTAAAAATAGATTTATGAACGCTAATTTGTATGTAGTGAGTTGAGTTCAATTAAAAATTTTCCTAGAGGAGATATTCGTAATATCAATGTTTAGATCCACATATGAAATAAAAAAACATTATGTATTCGTTTGCTTGTACATTCCGAGGCGATAATTTGAATGTTGTGTTTGTCGGTGTCCTATCTGTTATTAGTATTACGAGACTTACCGCGATTAATATCGTTTTTTGCCAGATATTTCGACTGCCCTTCTGCCATCTTGTCGCTGGCCGACTAAGTCCCGTAATACTAATAACAGTAATTGTGTCCGTGAAACGGGAACCCATCACTTTATCGCAATTAACTTCAACGATTTTCATTCCCCATAAAACTATTCGAAAATCTTTTAATACAATATTTAACAAATCCTAAAATCTCTTGACATCGAAATTTCATTTACTCGATTATTCGTTATCTACAAACTCAGTCTATCGTTATTTATTTTCTTATTTTATGTATTTTATCGAAATAACGTAACATCAAAGATTTGTTACCCATAATTTTGTTTCCACGTAAGTTTCAGTTTGCAAAATAGTTGAAACATTTGAAACGAGTGCTAGGAAACTTCTATCCATTTTCATAGGTTAGGGCAAACCTATAGGTTAGGTTATGTCAGAACTGCGACCAACATAAGCACGAGCCGAGCGAGCGAAGCGAGCGTGCCGCGGCAGCAGCCGACGAGTGCTAGAAACTACTATACAT
The DNA here is from genome assembly GCA_963555685.1 of Acrobasis consociella. NCBI lineage: Eukaryota > Metazoa > Arthropoda > Insecta > Lepidoptera > Pyralidae > Acrobasis > Acrobasis consociella. Next base: position 8,188,857 of record OY743118.1, read on the forward strand.
TTTCCTAGGTTAGGGAAGACCTATAGGTTAGGTTATGTTAGAACTGCGACCAACACACGCACGAGCCGAGCGAGCGAAGCGAGCGTGCCGCGGCAGCGGCCGGCGAGTGCTAGAAAACTACTACGCATTTTCCTAGGTTAGGGCAAAGCTATAGGTTAGGTTATGTTAGAACTGCGTCCAACACACGCACGAGCCGAGCGAGCGAAGCGAGCGTGCCGCGGCAGCGGCCGGCGAGTGCTAAGACACTTCTATCCATTTTCCTAGGTTAGGGCAATCCTATAGATTAGGTTATGTTAGAACTGCGACCAACACACGCACGAGCCGAGCGAGCAAAGCGAGTTATTATGTGTACAGTTACATATTGAAACATGTTTTTATGAACAGTTTTATCGATAACTTAATATTTTATATGAAATGTTAGTTCGATATACCGTTTTTCTATAAAAGAAAACCATTTTAAAATATAATTTTTATTAAATGTTGTTATTATAATATGAAACTGCGATGATTAACTATTCGTTTTATCAAGAAAAAAATGTATTAAAAATCGTGGAATAGTTTTCGGGGAAATGAAATTCGATGTCAAAAAAATCTGTATTTTAATAGACACCCCCGTGAAACTCTAAAATCATAGGGTGTCCTATCTGTCAAACTGTTTATCTCTCAAACAGAAAGAAAATTTGAAAATACATTGTGTATAAAACAGTTTTTTTTTTAAATTTCACATTGCTTTAACTTTAGAAAAACACTTTAAAATAAATATTTTTACTGAACATTTTACTTTCTCACCGTAATCTGTAGAAAGAAAAGTACAGCGCGTATATAAGGTCTAACAATATATTCTGAAACTATTTTAAGGGAGAATTCATTCTGTGATAGAGAACAACTTTCCCCAAGGAACATGTGTCGAAATATGAAAAATTATTTTTGACTTTCCATACAAACTCGGATCAGCTGATCGGTCAACTTGTATGGGTGGCCAAAAATTACTTTTCTTATTTCGATACGTGTTCCTTGGGGAAAATTGTTCAATATCATGGACTGAATTCACCCTTAAAAAAGTTTCAGTATATTTTGTTAGACCTTATATATCTTGATGTCAGTTGGCAATCATGCTTTCCATACGTTTCTGATTGATTCCGATAGTTGCCGAGTGACATAGATATTAGTCGCATATTGACATAGATATTAGTCGCGTTGACACAAGTAAATAATGCTTACATCAGATTCTAAAAAGAATAAAGAATACCTACGCCAAAATAAAATGGACTTTTTATTACACTCTCTAGAATCGTTTCAACACACTGATTTACGAGGGGTTTTCCCATATTTCAGTTGATATCCCATGTTACTACGCATCGTTCGTCATCCATCCTTTATTGCTCAGCTTTTCAACATTACAAAATAAAATCATGTCCTTATTTCGGCGTTTTTTGATGTGCAGGTTATGTATATATGTTTTGGCTATTTTAGGTTATGTTATTTACTTAGAACTCATTGATTTTGCTACGAGGAAGTAAAGTACGAGTCTTTGGTATAAGTATGTTATTGTCAATCCCCATCGTCTGCCCAGCTTGGTGATTTTTATGGATGAGATTATTTTACCTAATTAAATGTTAATAACCATGGTATGGGACAAAAAGGGAGTGTAGGCCGAAGTCCTCTAGCTGCTCTGGCCAAGTATGGCTCTGGTAGTACAGAAAAGGTCGTGCTCCTTCAGTGGAGACATAAATGACCTGATGATGAAACAGGGAATATAAAAACTTTATTCTTAGAGGAATGTACATAAATACGTTACCGATTGTCACGTTTACATCGAAATAATAATATGTTCGGTCGATATGAAGCAACAGAAGACGGCATATGGCCACGTGACGTCATTTGTATAGACTTGTGACTTTCACTGGTCGTTAGGTGAACGGGGAGTCCCCGCATATTATATATCGACTGAGTTAACGACCAATGAAAATGAGCTATAAGAACTTTTGCTTTGGTTTTTTTGCTAAAAGCATGGTCTGAAATTTCAGACAATGTTATTCTAGAAATAAGTCTTCAGCCTAATTTAGTAGCATCCAATTCTGGTCTAAGTTTTAAGTAAGTAGTTGTAAGTAAGTACATTGAAAATCCATTAAAGTGAATGTTGTTTGAGGACTTTTCGAGGAATGAACAAATGTTCGTGGAATCAAATTTTATTTAGAAGTGGCTCTTGTTTAAAATTAAGTTTGTGTTTGAGTTTTATTAGTAACTTTATTAATTTTGGCTCAAGATTTACAAATTTTATAACAATTAAAACTGGTAATTGACCGAGCGAGCGAAGCGAGCGAAGGTCTCTAAATCGAGTTGGGGCCGAAAACACATTGTATGTATGTATGTATGTATGTATGTATGTATGTATGTATGTTTGTACCGCGATAACAGCCGAACCGATGGTTTGATTTTGATGAAATTTGGTAGGCATGTAGAAAATATCAATAGAATTTTTAAGTTCGTTGGGCATCAAAATCGGTTCAGGAGGTTTTGAAATATTAATAAAAATGTCCGCGATTTTGTACCAAACGAAACCATAGCGCGTTCTAACTTTGGATAGCACCATCTAGAGGATATTTAAGAAACTGAATTGCGAAAAATAATTGCGACGTCTAAGTTCGCGGCAAACTAGGAAGTTTACAAAATTTAGCAATTTTGTTGGGCGAACTTTGGTACAATCGATATCGCTACTTGTCTGTGCTTCTGTTGTATTATTAGTAATAATGCCACGAACTAACAAGAGATTAACGGCAACCAAAGCCAGCGAAGTAGTTTAACGTAGAGTGCAACTAAGGGAATATGCTAGTAGGTACTTCTCATGCCAATAAGAGCTTTGTCAGCAAAAAACTTCGCCCGAACGCTCCAAACGCTTGTATTCACAGCGTGAGTACGCAAGGGAAGTACGAAATCAGGAACTATACCCTGAACGCTTAAAGCGCTAGCGTTCAATGCGTGAGCACGCTGTGGAGATTCGAGGGCAAGAATCCTTACCAGAACACGGTTCCCATCCCACGCATGACCCGATCGTGGAAGACTGGCCAAGTGTCATGCTCACGAACGCAATTTCCACTGTCGCTTGCCTGGGCAATAAATGTGCACAAATCGCAAGGACTCACTTTGAATAAAGTAGTCGTAGACGTTGGCGTTTGCCCAAGAGCCAAGCTAATCCGACACTATACCGAAAATGTCCCGGACATCAGCCTGTACTAGATTAGGATGGCCCTTAAACAGCTTAAAAACAAAAAGGCGCCGGGCGAGGATGGAATCATCCAGAGCTTCTGAAAGCGGGCGGAACGCTGCTATTGAAAGTCCTTCAGAGGCTCTTTAATTCCATTAAGCTCGAAGGCGTAACGCCAGAAGCGTGAAACAGGGGCATTGTGGTCCTGTTCTTCAAAAAGGGAGATAACACTCTATTGAAGAACTATAGGCCTGTCACGTGTCTTAGTCATGTATATAAGTTGTTTTCGAGGGTCAACACGAATCATCCCGCAAACAGGTTTGATGCCTTCCAGCCTTGCGAACAAGCCGGTTTCCGCAAGGGCTTTAGCACCATGAACCACATTTATACGCTGCAGCAGGTTATAGAGAAGACGAGGGAGTATAACCGGCCGTTATGCTTGCGGACAGTGGACTATGAAAAAGCCTTCCATTCGATCGAAACATGGGCCGTGCTTCAGTCTCCAGCGATGCCATATTGACTATCGGTATATCGAGGTGTTGAAATACTTTTACAGTAACGCACTATGTCAGTCCGAGTACAGGAGCAGTGGACAACGGAAATTCCACTGCATAGAGGTGTAAACCAGACGTTATATCTTCGAAACTGTTCACCGTTGCACTGGAAGATCAAGCTTCTGCAATGGGAAGGATTTGGCATTCAAATCAAAGGCGTGTATATCACTCACCTTCGATTTGCCGATGATATCGTTGTCACGGCGGACTCGATGGAAGACTTAAGTATGTATGTACTATGCTCGTAGACCTAAACCGAGTTTCCCAACAGGTAAGCCTTAAAATGACCGATCTAGAGCGGCTTGCATCCAGCGCCTTCCAGCTATTCTAGATCGGTCATTTTGGAAATCTTTGGGAGAGGCCTATGTCCAGCAGTGGACGTTATGTGGCTGAAATGATGATGATGACAATGAGCCTTAAAATGAACATTGACAAAACGAAAGTAATGTCGAATGTCCATGTTGCGCCCCACCTGTTAGTGTTGGGAGTCCACCCTCGAAGTTGTAGACTTGGGTCAATTGATCCAGGCAGGAAGCTTCAGCTTCGAGGAAGAGGTCTTTCGACTAATCCGACTCGGCTGGGCAGCGTTCGGGAAGCTACGCAATGTCTTCTCGTCAAAAATAGCTTAGTTTTTTAAGACTAAAGTTTACAAACAATGTGTGTTACCAGTGATGACTTATGGATCTGAAACGTGGTACCTTACTATGAGTCTCATGAGAGGGCTAAAGGTGCAACGCACTATGAAAAGCTAAGCTCGGTGTTTCTCTACGCAATCGAATCAGAAATGAGGAAATTCGTATGAGAAAAAGTCATTGACATAGCCCAGTGGATTAGCTCGTTGAAATGGCAGTGGGCGGACACATAGCACGACAAACTGATGCCGATGGGGCAAAAAGGTATTCGAATGGCGACCACGTACTGGCATTCGAAGCGTAAGACACACACCCGCAAGGTGGTTTGTCGACCTGACCAAGGTTGCTGGAAGCCGCTCTAGATCGGTCATTTTGGAAATCCTTGGGAGAGGCCTATGTTCAGCAGTGGACGTTATGCGGCTGAAATGATGATGATGATGAGACGTAGGCGTAAAATAGTTGGCGGCTGGATGTACATACGTTGCTCTTTCAAGATCTAGGGATATTGAATTTGATCCAGGTCTTGATTTATGTTGTTTGAAAAAAAAATGAAACTTTTGCACCTCACAATAGAAGAAGAAAGAAGGTTGGAAAATCTGTTTCCTGCAACGGTATCAAATCGGTTGTGGATAATGTATCACAGTTTCATTAAATCACAGTTTCACTGGACATTAAAATTGGTTCAGTTTTAGAATAATATCGCGTGGTCTAAGTTCGCGGCGAACCACTAGTTGTACAAAAACACTTAAGTACTTTTTTAATTTATGTTTTTTTAGATACTTACTCAAAGTTAATTTATTTATGTTAGAAAATGTGTATATGGCCATTGACAATAAAAAAAATCGGTATTAAAAATAATATAATATACTTATAATTTCACTACACCAATAACTGTATCAAGATGTACTTATAGCTATCTATACAAGTTTTTATCATAAGTATAACATGGTTACGATTAGTTAGAATCCCATAATACAAGTTTAATGCCGCATTCACACATTCGTGCCAATGGCAAGTGCAGTGCAGTAAACGAATGTTTCGTGAAATCTTTCGTCGAATGACGAGGCGAATGGCGAACACAAATGTGTAAATACGGTATGAACAGTAGTTCACGACGGCACTCGTATACGAATGTTTCTTCGAATGACGAGCCGAACGAATAGCGAACACGCAAGTGTAAATGCGGTATAAACTTATTAGCTCAATGTATGTGTATTTGTTTGTATATATTTATCATTTATATATTAGATATGTTTTAACATCATAAATAAAATTTTAACATTTTTAAGGAGTCGGCAAGAGCCGGCCGGTTGTTAAACTAGCCAAATTTCTCACTTTTTTACGTCATTGGGTTACCGTGACATGCATATTATTTTTGGAGAATAAAAAACAGCACAGTTGAGAATGCAAGCAAGAACGAGCATATATGAAGAAGGAAAACAACATATACACTGTATGTGAGAAAAGTTAAAAAGAGTAGCAAAGTACATGCTGAATTTTAGTTCCTTCTGCATAATAATATAGGAGTAGATAAACTTTTTATGCAACTAAAAACTGCATTAAAAATTTGCGTGACTGGCATTCTATAACAAATTGTTCTGATAGTTTTCAGTTTCAAAACAATATTGTTTGAAACTGAAAACTATCTATAATATAATAAGTATATCTTAGCCAATTAAACTGTTTTCACTAAAATATTTCAAAATCCGATTTCAAATTCCAACAATGGCATGGGAAAGGTATTTAATTACGTTTCTTCGCTGCACCGGGTCCATTTCTGTTTGACAACAAAGGAGCTCGATTTGCAGTGAAACGATTCATTGTTCTCCAGTCAGTTGGTATATGATACCGGTTATAGTAAATGTTGAAATTAAGATGCACAGGTTTTCAAAGGCTTGGCTGTCTCTCTTATCTCTTTTGACAACATAGTGGACACCATGGTAGATCGCCACCCGAAGGTCCCGGGTTCGATCCCGGTCAGGGCAAGTTGGAAGATGGCCTTTTTCAAATTGTCCTGGGTCTAAATGTTTATCTATATATGTATTTGTTATAAAATATAGTATCATTGAGTTAGTATCCCATAACGCAAGTCTCAAACTCAAACATTGGGGCTAGCTCAATCAGTGTTCCCTATATCTTTATATATATATCTATTTATCTTTAAGTCTTCCTCTCTAGCTAAGCCTAAGGTTTGCTGTCCGACATTGCGACAAGTGGTGTCCGACCTAGAACTATTTACATAAATACCAATTCAGTTGAAGTCATAAAAGGTGATAATGGAATCGTTTAATGCCATAATACCACGTAAAATATCAGTACTTCCAAGGACGAAGTAAAATGTAGCAAAACTAAAGAGGTGACGGTTTTCTAGTAAAAAGCATAATCGGAATTTGGTTCTCGGATTCTTGATGAAGCGTCCTTCTTAAGTCCCTTAATATTATTTAAAGTAAATGACTCTTTTTAATATGCATGACAGCTATCCGGGTTTAGGAAATTTTGGGTCAAATCTAAACAACATTTTGATGTGACCTACTTCTCATTAGATCTAAGTTCAACATTAGGTTTCCAAAGATAGCTTGCTTAATAAAGTTGTAAAATTTAGGCCTGACTAGTAAGAGCTAGAACATTTTTATACATTGCCTTTTATGTGAAATTTACTGTGTTGGTGATCAGTCTAAGATATAATAATATCATTATGGAATTCAAGTGCAGCGAAATGGAAGGCAGGTTTGTTCATTCATTTAATGATTACCAGGTACTTATGGCGCAACGGGTATTCCTTTTGTTGGGTTGGTATGAAAGTCAAAAGCCCTTTGAATTAAAAGAAAAGGGTCCGAGATAAATGATAATTATTTGAAGGTTTTTTCATTAGACTTACTGACTTTTTACCAAAGTTCTTTTAGGGGGCTTTCGTGGAGATACAGATTCAACATGAAGGCCTTTGGACAAGTTGATAATACGACTGATACGAGTTTGTGATGCTTCCGTCAAAACTAATATTGTTTATTTCGGTTGCTGGGTACATACATAAATACATAATATAAAATAAGAAACAAACAATTAAAAATAATGATTAATTCTGTCGGAACATTTTTCTTCCTTTTTCCTTAAATAGATCCCTTTTTGAAATTCTTTTTGTCTTACCAACATTTTTAACTCCCCAAGTAAGTAGTTACTTACAAGTCAAATTTAAATAAGAAAAAAATTACTCATTGTTCAATTGATTTAGCGCCGCTTGGTCCAGTACTCGAATAACATTAAATATAATAACTAGGTTGCAAAATACGAATATATATTAAACTTACAGATCTGTGAAGTATATCTATAAGTAAAACCAGTATCAATCATCTTAAAAAATAAAAAAGCACTTTTAAAAAAACTAAGTATGTAAATGTCATAAGTAAGTGCCTATAGAAATAAAAGCAAAAGATGCTACTTATACAAAGTGGAAAGGACATACCCGTAATAATCATGGGCTGTACTAGATCATTATAGTATAATGATAATAAAAAACCAGTAAAAAATTTTTTTTTCATTCCCCTTGGAAAAGCCTATTTTTTTACTGTTATTTTAATTGTATCATACTATAGTGATCTATTATAGCCCGTGTACTTCTGTTCCACGTTGTATTTTCATCTATATTAGCTGACAGAACAGCTAAACGTAGGTATATCGTGTAATATGCGTAAATATAAAAAAAAACTTGAGTGGTGTCAAGGGCCACCCAGATAGAACGAAGTTCCATTTATTTTATTAGTTAGGAGAGAGAGAGACAGACAGAGTAATACGCGCACGCCGCACGGCTTACAACTAGTGCAAAAAGTGTCGTTACAACTTTTGGTCTTAATTTTTTCCGTCTAGCCCCTTTTGCAATGCGCGATAAGGAACTTTGTTCCAAAAATATTCAAAAAACAATTATTTTTAAAGGAAACGATCGCAAGGAGATAATTACACGCCTCAAAAGCGTAGTATCTTACATATTAATCTCGATACAAAGCGCGAGTCGCCGCAAAACTTTAATCGCTTATTACTATGCAGATTGGCACATTAGCCGGAATTCAATTTCATGAAATTATAACTTAAGGTGGGTTATCGCCCTATAATTGTAGTGTTGCTTTCTTTATGATTATTATATGAGGCACGGGACTGCTTCCGTTTGTGGCTTGTTGGCTTTGTATAATAGTTAGATTGTGTTGAAAGTTTTATGCAAGCCGCTCTAGATCGGTCATTTTGTAAATCTTTGGGAGAGGCCTATGTCCATCAGTGGACGTCATGCGGCTGAAATGATGATGATGATGATTGAAAGGTTACTTACCTTCTACGTGATAAGTTTTAAACACCCGACCAAAAAGAAGGGTGTTAAAAGTTTGAAGCTAATGTCTGTCTATCTGTGGCATTGTAGCGGACTGAATTCAATGCGGCTTTATATTTTGCGTGAAAGCAAATCCTCTTTTGGTGGTTCTTAGCTATGTTTGATGAAAATCGGTCGGCCGTTTAAAATTTATAAAGTTATCGTATTCATCGCCATCTATTAGTATCGTTGAGTTAGTATCCCATAACACAAGTCTCGAACTTACTTTGGGGCTAGCTCAATCAGTGTTATTTGTTCCTATATATTTATTTATTTATTTATTTACTATTATAATAATAAATGGCGCTACGGATATTAATATACCTTATCACTTAATAGCGTTTACGTATGAAACTATTGAAAGTCAGCGTTTTTTTAATTTGCCTGATTTTTAATTTTTTTACTTGTAGTATTGGTAATTGGCATTATTTTCATTCCAGAAAACCCCTTATCTAGTGCACTTAAATCCCAAAGTCGTCTCTACATGATGCTTCCTTACCTTCTTTGGTCAATATTAACTATACCTAATAAAAATAAAACTCAAAGAACTGACTTCAACACCGAGCTTAAAAATCGATTTGGAATTATATTTCTGCGGGAGGTGGTCAGAACAAAAAAAGTCTAATCTCCACCTGAAGTGGGTTTAGAGTCGACCAGCGGATTCTTGAATGGCGACCACGTACAGGCAAGCGAAGCGTAGGACACCCACCCGGATCGGTCCTTTTGGAAATCCTTGGGAGAGGCCTATGTCCAGCAGTGGAAGTTATGCGACTGAAATGATGATGATGATGAATGCTTTATAATAACTGGCGTATACATTATACAATAAAAATATAATTGAAATACATACTTGATTGAAATTAAATGAGTTTATCTATTTATTATTAGATTATAATGATTTGCCTTATTATAATTATAATGATTTGCCTTACGCGGTTGAGAAACAAGCTGGCATTGCGTTGTTCGCCGATGACACGTCTCTTATTTTTGAAATAGACTGTCAAAGCGAAGATGCTACTGCAAAGAATGACACCTTGACGGCCATTCCTAACTGGTTAGGGAAACTGTCTAAAGTTTTATAATAGATTGCCAGAATCGGTTCTTTATATGCCAGATAGAAATTTTAAAGTTTATGTTAAGAAAGTACTTTGTGATAAGGCTTATTACGGAACCGTATACTTTAGAATTACCTTAGAGACAAAAATGTCCGGCTTAAGCTTGGCGCGGGTCCCTCTTAAAGGTTTGTATTTGTACATTCACAAATGTCATAATTTAAGTACATTCTGTACACGTTTTAGTACAAAATTTACAAATTGACATTAATTTAAAACTTGACATCATGCTTAATTGATAATAATTATGACATAACAATGTATTCTCAGTCCACATAATCTAATTTAAAAATAAGTATAAATTGTAAGTTGACGTTTTTGGACAAAATGCTGCAGTACAGTTTGTTACCGTTTCTTCTGTACTTGCGCTTAGGAAGCGGCAGTAAACTTAGCTATAAGTAAATGATTTGACGTCAACATTTACCTTATAAGAAATCGAAGGAAAAAAGTGACAATTATCAAGTGATACAAATATTCAAAGATAAATAAATAATTTTTGACTTTTGACTTTGACTTTTGCAAAAGCATTCTTCGCAAGGAGGCTTGATGTTAAGAAGGTGAAATATCGCAAAAATACTTATGTATCAATAAATATATAGAGACAAATGACACAGATTGAGCTAGCCCCAAAGTAAGTTTGAGACTTGTGTTATGGGATACTTACTTAACGATACTTTATTTTATAACAAATACATATATAAAGAGAAAAATATCGCAGACCCAGGACAACAGCACGAAAAAGGCCATTTTCCAACTAGGCCTAACCGGGGATCGAACCCGGAACCTCTGGGTGGTGGATTAGCTATCTAAATCAGTGTAATTTGTCCCTATCTATTTATTTATTTAGCATGGTGACCACTACGCCACAGAGGTTGTCGTTATAGTCAAATTATCTTGTATTTATCTTTTATTTTCCTTTACTAGTTTTGAAAGCGATACAGAAAAAAATCAGAGACTATATTTTAAAAATAATCATAATAACTGCTGATGGTTAAATGTATATTAGAGAAACATACTTAAATATAAATTGATACACATTGATTGAGCTTTGTAACCATACATAGGTAGTAATTACGTTTAATGCAGTCATGATTATTATTCATGACTGTAATTTTAGACAAAATGTGTTGATATAATTTTGAATACAAAGGATTATAAGTACTATCCAAAAAAACGGGTCGTTCCAAGTATTATGGTTCCTTCAAAAAATATATACAATCAATTTTTAATCTCAAATTGTATGAACTATAAAATTTCAGTAATTTTAGCCTGAAATAATAAATTAATTTCCTCTCCAACCTGTCTGGATAGCGAGGAGAGTATAGGCCAAATCCTCTGGCTGCTCTGGCCAAGTATGGCTCTGGTAATAGAGAGAGGGTCGTGCTCCTGCAGTGAATACTAATAAGACCTGATAATCAATAAATTAAACAACCTTAAAAAATGTCTTCTTCGTTCATTTTTACAGTGTTTACGTCTACAGCTGGACTAGTCCTATGAAGGGATATGGCACCGAAAACGCTGATGCATGTTCACGCACTCAGTTAAGCGTAGTCCTCACTCCTAATACTTACTCATTAGAAGACCTTAATAATCTAGCAATTGAATTTAGGGTTTCAGTTTACTAATTTGCTTACGGATCCCTTGATCCATAGTTATTTATGCACCTGATGGTTATTGGTTTCCATTTCATCAAAGCTGTAATCTCTTCACGCTGCGCCAATACCAGACACAATAGTTAAACAATTGAAGTCGGGAGGAATTCGTCCAAGTGCCGGCTTAGAGGTTAAGATGAGTCACAACTTCAAAATGTTTATATTATTGTTCTTCAGTATTATTATCGTAGTTCAGGTAAATATTATCACTATTAATTTTAATGGTGAACAATTTAAGAGCTGTTAGTCGCATACTAAAGTCGCCGCTGAATGGCCGAATTTTGTGAAATATGCGTCGCAGAAAATGAGTTGCAGAATATCTGCTACCTTCTGGTTTATACAAAAGCACGGGGCGACATAAAATGTATTGTAAAAATTTATTTCTATAAAACAGTTTATGCAACTCAACAAAATTCTCCAATTATTTTTTTGCGAGTTACAAACTTATCACAATCCTTTGGTTTTATCCATTACCCATAAAATGCGGGTTGAAAGCTGACGTGCATCATATCAAAAGTGTCATAATCAAGGTTGAAGAAGAAAATGCGAAGGGGAAACGAAAAACCCAGAGGGTGGATTCTAAGCAAGTACGTTAAAATGAGGCAGGGGCAGATATAACAGAAAGTAACTCTAAAATAAGAAAGTAGTGGGTTTTTTGATATTGATAGCAACATTTTGATATGATATGTATAATAACCTACTACAATTTATGGTATTTATATAAGCTTTGTTTTAAACATCAAACTCAGTTGCACTGTCATAGAATACTCTCTATTGCACTCCTCACGAGCGGAAAGTTGAGGTAGTGCTCTACTCACAAACTCCCAAATTATTTTTTATTATTTTTTTCAGAATTTGGAACTCATACCATTGAAACATGAGATTAAATATTACAATCCAAAATATGTTAAAGATCCTGTAATAAACATTAGAAGAAAGGGCAGGGGAAGCCCATATTATTTTAGTTTGTATGCGGAAATATTACACGTATGGGGAAATAATATAACGGTAATTCTTGTTCTGTTACTTACCTACCTTGTCTTGCATGAGCGAGTGAAGTTCACCGAATCTACTTAGATAATGGTCTCTCTTTCTCTCTCTATCATCCTTTTCTTTCTCTCTCTTTTTCGTTCTCTTATACTCATGTTACATAGATGAACCCGGCCGGCCTATGCCCTGGGAAACTCGAGAAGTGCGCTTGAGCGCACATGTTGCTTCTGGAATAATCCAGGTAGTCTGTAAATTATGACTAAATTATTAGCTACATCAGTAGTCAATAGTATGCTAAGTAGTAGTGTTAGTAAGTCTATAACAGTAGTATCTTTGTACGGAATTTCTTGAAATTTAGTGAACGTGTAGGTGACAGAGTTCTTCCTACAAATAAGCCAAATCGTATAAGCGGTTACCAAAATGAGATTGTAGGAGGTGCCGCGAATTTACAGTTCGAGGTGAAGCAACTACTTAATTTTTTGAAAAAGCAAGGCCTTCGCCTTTGGTTTTAAGCTAAAGAGGTAGTAAAAAATATTTTTTGAAAAAAATAAGGTTTAAGGTTTAGTATTTTTTCAGGTGGGCTTTAAAAGTTTTGAGTATCTTGGAACAAATTATGTTCCCTTGTTGGTAAATATGGAGTATGAGCTTTGCAAATTTTACCAAGAACCCATTTTAGGGAAAATGATAGTCGCGCAACTGCCAAAAAATCTGTCTACGTGTCCCTTACCTCCAGTAAGTACAAACATGTATGTCAAAAAAAATCAGAGAAAAAAATCTCTCTCATAAGTAGAAAATGACATATGAGGAACAGTTCACACAGAAAAAATGTAATACTTTATACAACGTGGAAGTGACATTCCCGTAATAGAACCTATAACTTACTAACTACACTAGAACCGAATAATAAAATTAAATAACAGTAAAAAATTAAAAAATAAATCGACATTTCCATACAAAAGTGTGCAGCCCGGGCAATTGGTATGGGTATGTCAATTTGTTATTTTTTTTTTATTGTTATTTTATTATCGTATACTATAGTGATCTAGCACAACCCATGGTTTGATAATATTCTTTTGTCTTTTGCTAAGTCTTTTGCTATCATGGCTGCTCTGCTCATTTATGGAATGAACTACCACCCACCATTAAAGCCTCAACTTCTTTATATTCCTTTAAAGCTAGGGTCAAAAACTTTTACAAAGACTCCTGACCTGGATTGAGTTATATGTATGTATTGTGTCCTTATTTATATCTATATTATATATATATATATATATATATATATATATATATATATCTCTATATATATATATATATATATATTTATGTATATGTTTTATTTATTTATTTATGTTTATACACATATACTAGGTTTTGTAAGTGTTGTACAGTGTTCCACCCTAATTAATAGGATTATCTCCTCTGGCGTTGGGTTGACTGGAAGAGATCCCTTAAAGGGATAAGTCCGCCTTTGTATTGTTATCTACTGTATTTTTGTAGTGTCCTTTTTGTACAATAAAGAATTTACAAAACAAACAAATATTACTGGGTATATCACTTTCACGTTGTGTAGATGCTTTTACATTAATTCTAAGCTTTATTTAGTATCTTTGTTTTAAGAAAACGTACACAGTTGACGATTTTTGGCAAAGGTATTAGAATTCGCAATGTCTGTTTCAGGGTTTTTATGCACTACCTGACCTGGTGATGCATCTGGAGAATTTCCCCATCAAAATACCGTTCACCTACGATTCGGTGCAAATGAATGGACGCGTGGACGTCAAAGGGCACATCACTGCGACCAAGGAGTTGGTCTACGATGTGTCAGTTCATGGACGCGCCATACAAAAGCCACGACGTAAATTGTAAAATGTAATTATTTTATTATTATTTTGCGGTGTTATCCGCGCCTAAAGTAGCCTATGAGTTAATCCAGGGTCTCGGTTTCCTGCATACCAAATTTGATCGAAATTGGACCAGCCGTTCGCGCGTGAAAAAGTAACAAACATACACATACACACACAAACTTTCATCGTATAATATTAGTGTAATCGAAGAAGACTATAAGAACTGCCTTAACTTGTACGTAGGTAATAATTATGGTTAAGATATTTATTCTCATAAAGAAATTTACATTTCACTTATACATGAGAACACACACATACTATTAGTACATTGAAAACAAATACGCGTACAATGCCTGAAAATAGCAGTTAGAAATGTATATACAAAGTATCACACACAAAACAATACTAAGTAGGAGCACGGGCAGGAGGTACCCTCACAATTCTAACAAAATTGTCACTAGCGCTGAGCGTAGATGGCCGTTCGACCGGTTCGAGATAGTGCGTACAAGGGTGTAGAGGATGCACGGTTACAAGAAGTTACATCGTGTTAGGAACTGGGTAATTTTGTTTTATTTTTAGTACTTATATTTTATTATTTAGTAAATAACGATGTTTAAATAATAGTACCTATATTATAGTTGAAAGAAATCTAAACATACCTATTTATGAAGTATTATTATTTTATCATGTTGTTTTTCTTTACCTATCTATTTATTTTATTTTGTGACGTTTTATTTTGTAAGATTATTATTTTTTATGGGATTTGGTAATATGCTGTTTTAACATTTTTTTAAAAGAATAAATAGATTGGCATTCTTTTATATTTTTGGGGAGTTTATTGTATATTAAGGCACCTTCGAATAAAATAGACTTGCTTCCAAAATTTTTTGTTCTTGGCTGTCTCAGTATTAAGTCGTTTGAATTACAAGGTTTCATTCTATGTACACTGCTTTTTTTTGTAAAAGGTATTTGCGAATGTATATCCTTTTTAAGTATTTTACGTATTGGAAGACATGTGAAGTAAACGTATGTCTGCCTAATATTTAAAAGTTTGGTCTCATTGTAAACTTTTTCTGTAGAAAATAGTTTGACTCATTTATTTTGCGCTCTTTGGAAAATTTTCAGATTACTTTTGGCTGCTGTACCCCATATCTGTATGAGATAGTCAATATGTGGCTTAACGAGCGAATTGTAAATGTGGTAACGTGTCTTTTTTGGGAGGAAGCGAACAATACCGCGTAAAGCACCAGTCAGTGATGACAGTTTTGATCTAATTTTTTTAAGATGAGGTAACCACGTGAGTTTACTGTCAAGGAGAAGGCCCAAGTATGTTTGTTCTTTAGTTTTACCAATGAATTGCCCATTTATTTTTAGTAGTTCAAAATTTGAAATTTTATTTTTAGCTTTAAATATAATGTATTTCCAAAATAAAAGAAACTCGTATCATCGGCGTAAAGTGTTACATCACCCTTCAGACCTATATCATGTATGTTGTTTATGTATATGAGAAACAGCAGGGGACCTAAAATCGATCCTTGGGGAACCCCAAATGAGATGGGTTTAGGTTGGCTCTGGTGGTTGCCGACTTTGACTATTTGTTTTCTGTTAGAAAGGTAAGATCTAAACGTCTCGAGCGCGATCCCAGTAATACCTATGTCTCTCAGCTTTTTTAATAGTATTTTGTGGCTTACGGTATCAAAAGCCTTTTTCAGGTCTATAAATATTCCTAGCGCAATTTGTTTTTGGTCTATGTTAGTTTTAATCTTTGTTATTATGTCAATTGTTGTTGAAAGCGTATTAGATTTGGGCCTAAAGCCATACTGTTTACTAGAAATTAAATTTTTTGATACAAGGTAGGATTCGATGCGATTATATAGGATTTTTTCAAATATTTTTGATATTATTGGTAAGACAGATATAGGTCGGTAATTACTGGGATCAGCTTTCTTTCCTGATTTGAAGATTGGAATGACTTTAGCAAGTTTTAGACTGTCGGGAAAAATACCCTGCTCCAAACATTTATTTATACATCTGGTCAAATCCTCCAAAATCAGATTTTTTACACATTTTATAGCTCTAGCAGTTATACCATCTATGCCCGAAGCAGTGTTACACTTCAAGTTATCAATGATTTCTCCAACCTCGGTTAACGATGCAGGTGTTAAAACTGTGAGATCAGGGAAATGTGACTGAGAGTCACATTTTGCGGCAGTGAAGATGTTGTCCTTATGATATTTCCGCGGTATTGCATTTGCTAGTGTTTCTCCGATTGTTGCAAAAAAGTTGTTGAAATGTTAATTTATTAGTGCGTCTTCACATCAATGATATCACCTTTATCGGTTTCAAGTTTAGGTGAAGATGCTTCTTTTACTTTATTTTGGTATAGGCTATTAATTAAAGACCACATCTTTTCCGGTTTGTTTTCGCATTTTTTGAAAGCTTTATGATAGTAATCCGCCTTAGTTTCTTGTATTTCACTAACTACATGTTTCCTTTCTTTTTTCAGATCTTCTTCTATCTTGTTGTCTGTTGGGTTTCTTTTGTGTAGAAGGCCTATATAATTTCTTTTGTTATTAGATTCATTATGTCTATATTTATCCAGTCTTGTTTTGGGGGATTTAATTTTTTTGTCTTAGTAATTTTGGATTTTGATATGCCAGAAATAAATCTTTGTTCTAAGGTAGTGTATTCTGAAACCTTACTTTCATCGTATTTACTTTTTAATCAAATTCATATTATTTTTTTTTGTTTCATTTAATTTAAAATGTTTGTACCCAATAAAGATTGACGATATATTTTTATGTTAGTACTTACATTTTTAGGGTTCCGTACCCAAAGATCCGATTTTTTATAAAAACCCTTTTATGAAACCCTTGTTGCTAGAGTCCAACTTGCACTTGGCGGGTTATTTAGTATAGATCCATAGAAAGTCCGATACAAAGTAAATTTTTACTTAAAGCACCGTCTGGACCGGAGCGAGATAAAGGATGCATAAATTGGTCATCAATCATGACCCTACAACTAAGGCTTTAAACAGAAACCCTTAAATTATGGTTATGTCTATAGGCTTAGCTTTCGTCGGGTCTATGTTTATAGCCTTATTTTTGTAAATTTCCATACAACGGAGAAGACAGAGATGAAAAGATTACGACCAAGAAAGACGGCGATACGACATCGACAGTTTCAAAGACAAAGACAAAAATTATTTATTCAATGTACTTAGGATAAATTTTATATCTTAATGAAGGTCATTCTTTTAAATATTATTTAAGTGCAAAAGCTAAAAACTAATACCGTTTCGGAACGACCACTGCTGGGAAGATTACGCCGAAAGAAACCCAGTTCAGTACATGTACAGTTTCATGAGGGAATGGCTGCAAAGTACAGGGACATGTGGGAAAATAAAGGGAAGGCTTTTGTCCAGTGGGACTTAAATATATGCTTGTTAAAAAAACGATGGGTTGCACTCTGGGAGTGCCGGCAGAAGTGAAAACTTGAATATTAACGTTGTGCACTTTTGATATTTTGGAATGGTTAGGGAATAATTTTGCACGAATTGCTTTAATTATCAGTATAAAATATTAAAATCTTTTCTGAACCACAGTCTGTCACAAATGTCACAAGCATGACCAAATTCATTTTCAACAAAATCATTTTCAAATACACAGCAGTATGGCCACTACACAGACGGTCGAGCCATCAGCTGTCACCAACCATGGATGCGCGTAGCACGCTGTAACATAAACACACACGAACATTCGCGCAAGTGCCCTGCGCTGTCTTACGAATTTTCAATCAGGTCACGTGTCCTGACGCGAGTTTAACATTTTTACACATTCCAAAAAAAGTGCACAACGCCGCTAAAGAAGTTTTCACTTCAAAAAAATACAAAAGTTTAGGACTAATCATTTTTCAAAACTAAAAACCGAATTCCCCCAAACTACACAACCGATTTTGACCTGAACTGACAAGTACACCCGTTCAAACGAAAAAAGAATTTTCCAAATCGGTCCAGGCGTCTTCGTATAATCGGGGAACGTGCATAAAAAGAACTCGCGACGAATTGATTACCTTTTCCTTTTTTTAAAGGAAAAGGTAATCAATTAAATAAAAAGTAAGTAGCTAACAAGTAACAATCAAAAAATATCTTTTTTCAACAAGCTTTTATTTAAAACAATTAACTTAAAAGTTTAAAATGCTTCTCAAGGCTCATCAAGCGAGCCCAATTTCGATGAGGTTGCGTCGTTTCATTACAAAGTTCCCATGGCCACCTTCCAGCCAGCAGTCATCAGACCAGCTCTGTGTCATCATAATATTGCATTGTCACGCGATATAGGTATGCGTGCAAGATTTCAGCTCAATCGGAAACTGGGGAGTGGGTCATATTTATCTAACTAAGTAATTCCATTTTTATTTATTTTTAAATATCTTTGTTTCCTTTAATTAATTTCATCCAAAGTTCTTCATTACATCCTCTACAAATTATTATATGGGACCAACTTAGTACTAATTAATACATTTTTATAAAAAAAAAGAATCAACAAAATCGGTCCACTATGGTGAAGGTTACTCGTAATACAAAAAAAAAACACATGGGTCAAATTGATAACCTTCTTTTTTGAAGTCGGTAATAAATTATAACCACAGATTTTCCTGACTTTTAGGTTAGGATTTTGTTTTATGTATATTTCTACTCTGAAAGAGGTAAAAACATCATCATAACTGACCTAAATCTGTATTTTAAAATGATAAAACCTTTTCTAGAGTACGGAACCCAAAGCGTTAAAAGAAACACACGGACGGACGGATAGCGGAGTCTTAGTAATAGGAACCCGTCCTATTGCCAAGACTCCGCTATCCGTCTGTGCGTCCGTCTGTCCATCCGTCTGTGCGTCCGTCTGTCCGTCCGTCTGTCCGTCTGACTGTCTGTAACCAGGCTGTCTCATGTCTACTCTCATGTACTGTAATAGCTAGACAGTTGAAATTTTTGCAGATTATGCATTTCTGTTGCCGCTATAACTAAAGACAGAATAAAATAAATATTTAAGTGGGGCTACCTTACAACTAAACGTGATTATTAATAGATAATGTAACGGAACTCGATTCACAGTTGGCCGATTATCATTTCATTTTTATTAGCACCTGAGTAATTTAATACCTTTGACATCAGTGAAATAACGGTCGTTTCCACCGTCATTGTGTTTCTTTAGTATTTAACTCAGACGAGTGGCAAGATATCATGCTGAAAAGAAAACTCTTGCGCTTTGTCGTGTCGGAGGCGTAGATCGGCTTTGGGTCGCTGAGCCAGCGAGTAAGTACCTAAGTAGTATAACAGGCACTTAGAAAGCGAAATGACAATAACCTATAGTACAGTCAACGAATAATTGTGGATGGAAAAGTCGAAAGCAGAAATTTTGACTCGGCAACTTTGTTAGGACTAGTTAATAAAGTTGTAAAATTTAGGCCTGAACACTAGTAAGAGCTAGAACATTTTTATACATTGCCTTTTATGTGAAATTTACTGTGTTGGTGATCAGTCTAAGATATAATAATATCATTATGGAATTCAAGTGCAGCGAAATGGAAGGCAGGTTTGTTCATTCATTTAATGATTACCAGGTACTTATGGCGCAACGGATATTTCTTTTGTTGGTATGAAAGTCAAAAGCCTTTTGAATTAAAAGAAAAGGGTCCGAGATAAATGATAATTATTTGAAGGATTTTTCATTAGACTTACTGACTTTTTACCAAAGTTCTTTTAGGGGGCTTTCGTGGAGATACAGATTCAACATGAAGGCCTTTGGACAAGTTGATAATACGACTGATACGAGTTTGTGATGCTTCCGTCAAAACTAATATTGTTTATTTCGGTTGCTGGATACATACATAAATACATAATATATAATAAAAAACAAACAATTTAAAATAATGATTAATTCTGTCGGAACATTTTTCTTTCTTTTTCCTTAAATAGATACCTTTTTGAAATTCTTTTTGTCTTACCAACATTTTTAACTCCCCAAGTAAGTGGTTACTTACAAGTCAAATTTAAATAAGAAAAAAATTACTCATTGTTCAATTGATCTAGCGCTCGCCTCGCCTTTGGTCTTACGGCCCTGGGCTCTGTCTGCCCCGTCAGGGATAAAGACGTGAAATGTATCTGTATTTTAAACACCCGACCAAAAAGAAGGGTGTTAAAAGTTTGAAGCTAATGTCTGTCTATCTGTGGCATCGTAGCGGACTGAATTCAATGCGGCTTTATTTTTTGCATGAAAGCAAGTCCCTTTTCGGTGGTTCTTAGCTATGTTTGATGAAAATCGGTCGGCCGTTTAAAATTTATAAAGTTATCGTATCCATCGCCATCTATTATAATAATAAATGGTGCTACGGATATTAATATACCATATCACTAAATGGCGTTTACATAAAATATGAAACAATTATTTTTTTTTACTTGTACACTGAGAAAAAAATAAGCTGGCAAAGCGTCAATAAAAGCGTTGTTAAATATTTATAATTACTGCAACTAAACACTTGACATACACTAACAAAGGGTAAATTATGCCCAAGGCAATCTTTTTATGGTCAGATATTTATTGTACCTGCGGCTTCGGAAATTTTAACCGTGTAACAATGTTGAATAACGTTGTTAAGGTAACAACCGCTACTGTTGCTCGAATATTAATATAGGTGTTTATAGTATAACAAAATAACTTCTAACAAAACTAAAGTTGCTGTCATGTTTAATTAACAAACAAAAGTAACAAAATATTAGGGTGTTCGTTTAACAAGTGAACTAGTGTATCGTGACAAAATACTAGTGCCGTTTTGCCGTGGTTTAAACTCAGGCGCTTAGTTTGTTCGCGAGTGTTCGACCGCGTGGCTGCGTTTTCTGCAGTCGTGAAACTGTTTGTGGAGTTTTACATTCTATGTATCTAAATTTCATCATGGAGGACAGTAATGTAATCAAATCGTTTTGTGAATCCAACGGTGTGCGGTGTCGTACCATGTTCGAGCGTGTGGTGCACTTTACGGCGAACAATATCGGTGCGGCTGGTTCAGTGTCTATCTGTGCAGTGAACAGTAAACAATTGGGATAAACGTAACTTGTGATGAAAAATCAGACACAAAAGCATGAGGTGTAAGTAACTGTCAGTAGTGGGAGATATAATTTTTTTTTATAATTATTATTGTACCTAATACTTTGATACTGCAGTAAAAATAAAAATAGATTGTCAAAATAATTTTGTTTCAATCAGCAGCTGTCCTAACGTTGTTTGGTAATAAGTTGCCCCAAATCAATTAATTGTAAGGTTTACAAGGATGGCGATAAAGGTAAACAAAATGCAAGTTAAAATATTTTATATAGTTATATAATTGTCTTGCGACCCTTTTTGAACATAATACCCTTTTTTGCTACAAAATGTAAGTTTTGAGATTTTAACTTTACCTGTTCCGGCACCCATATTTAGGCAGAGTAGATATACATAATATTAGCCTATTTTATTTTTAAGCTCTTCCTATTTTTCTTTTGCTATTTTGTAAATGTGATTTACCCAACCGTTTTCATGTCCGTTCTTGAATCTGGTCACTAGTTGTAAATTATCTTTTCTTTCTTTTACATTTGTTGACATAAATAAGTACTACAAAAATATGATGTGTCATACTACCGCAATTAATATAAAAGGTAAATTGGTGCCTTTTACATCCCTTAAAAATGCTCAAAGGATTGTTAAAGGCACCAATGAAAACCCTTACCCATGATATTGATTACGGCAGAAAACACAACTTTCTTTTGTATTGCTCATGTCAACGAATTCAAAAGAAAGAAAAGATAATTTACAAATGTGACCAGATTTAAGAACGGTCATGAAAGGGGTTGGTTAAATTGCTGAAGCAGCAAAAAGAAGACAGCTACAGGCACAAAGTAACATTTTTAGGGAGGCAAAATGGGGAATAGATAAGGTAACAAAGTCAGATTGCTGGGGAAACAAAGCCGGAATGGGTATGGGAACAAAATGATATAGGTATTGGAACAAACGGGAATATGTATGGGAACAAAGTTCAATTGTTAGGGAAACAAATAGGAGTATTTGATATGACAAGATTACACCTTGCTTCTTCAGCGATGTATTATTGTTGCCGAATCAACCCAATTCTCGATTTCATTTGGCAATAAAAACTTTTATATGGTAACAATTCACTATGGACGGCTCTCAGGGATTAAAGTTTTATTGTTAATTCAACAGTATTTTTTTCTCAGTGTAGTATTGGTAATTGGCAATATTTTCATTCCAGAAAAACCCCTTATTTGGTGCACTTAGATCCCAAAGTCTTCTCTACATGATGCTTCCTAACTTCTTTGGTTAATATTAAATATACCTAATAAAAATAAAACTCAAAGAACTGACTTCAACACCGAGCTTAAAAATCGATTTGGAATTAAATTTCTGCAGGAGGTGGTCAACACAATAAAAGTCTAATCTCCACCTGAAGCTGGTTTAGAGTCGACCAGCGGATTCTTGAATGGCGACCACGTACAGGCAAGCGAAGCGTAGGACACCCACCCGGATCGGTCATTTTGGAAATCCTTGGGAGAGGCCTATGTCCAGCAGTGGAAGTTATGCGAATGAAATGATGATGATGATGAATGCTTTATAATAACTGGCGTTTACATTATACAATAACAATATAATAGAAATACATACTTGATTGAAATTATATGAGTTTATCTATTTATTATTAGATTATAATAACACTGTGGCCTCAGAGATACAGACATATTGTTTATTCAATCATTTGCAGATTCGCTTGTCTTTGAAGAGCACCGATGTGGATATAACATCACCAGCGATGCATCTCGGTGCAATATTACACGCCATTGACGTATACAATACAGGCTGCATGTATGTTAAAATACCCTGTCCGATACGTTAAGACGGTATAATATAATGTTGGGTAGCTTGTGTAGGTTCTATTAATCGGTTTCTCCCATCCCTGAAATCGCAAAATCTGCAGCTTCATACATTTTGAAACGGTAGGTATTTAGTTTTGTATAGAGCCGCAGATTTATTGAGGGAATGCGAATGCCAACTTTGAGTTCTGAGAGAGAGAGAGAGAGACAGTTGAGGTCACGTGACCAATTTATTCATACCTCATTGTATTATATGTGAGTTACATTTATGCTTTGTCCTCTTATGTCTACAAGGCGTCTATCAGCCGACGATTAGGAGTAATAAGATGAATGGGGCACGTGCAGTTGTTCTAAACAGTTCACGCATGTTTGTCCAATTGTCCATACTCACAGAAAAAATAATAGCGTCAAAGTACAGAAAGAACACTCTTAGATAGTAAGTTTGCTAAATTAAACCCAGTAACAGCGAATTAAAGTCCCATTTAGTTTACACACCGCGCAAATGACTTCCGAGTGTTAAACCTTGCGTGCGCCGAACGAGCGAAAATGAACATTATGTCTGTGATGCTAAGGTCCATATCCCTTTTATCTTTAGCGTTAAATTTTTAAACAATTTTTAGACCTTGCTTCATACTTTGACCTAGCTTCATACCTAAACTACGAATCGAAGTGCAATTTAGTCAGGATTTCAGCAATCAACCTTACTAACAGTTAAATAAGTTTTTAAGTTCATCAACGAGAAGACGGGCATCGGGTGTTTGCAAAGTTTATCTTGAAACGCTTGAGGTCTTGTAGTTTGAACTAATTTGATGATACCCTTTGGCAGGCATTAGGTTTCAGAGACCCAAGAATTTGGATTACAATCTGCCTCTTAGACACATCTGTCGTATTTCAAAAGAAAACGATCATACTTTCTGAGAAAATGTGTACCTAAGTGATGTTTGATGCTGCCAAATAACTTTGTTTTCGAAGATAAAATCATAGAGATTATGTGAATTTAACGATTTTATTTTAGATGTCTAAATCTGAAACCATTTTGAGACCATTAAATTGAATAAGTTAAACATTACTTAATGGTATTAACATAATATTGATTCAAAATAATGTATAAATGAAATGTTTCCGATGATTTAGTCAATACCTTGATTTTAAATTCCTGTACTTATACCATATATTATATTATTATATTATACCATAGTTATGTATCATTAATTTATTAATTGTACATAAGATATTTAGTTATTTTATTTTCTGACATTGGGTGTACTGCTTATAAAATTAACAACTGGACTTTATTCGATGAGGTGACGTCATACTAAAGGTACTTTGTAATAATACAGAAACAATAAAAAAATATCCCAACGACAACATAAATTGAAAGGGTTTTCAGCTCTGTGGGTACTGCTTCCTCAATAAAAAGATTACAGGCATAAAAGTAAAAAAAAAATTAAAAGGTCATTTAAAAGACATTCTTAATTTAAATATAAGTTTTTTTTATTTAAGTTACTAAATTATGAAAGTATTTGGGATATCTCATGAAATCCCAATCGAAAACTCTACAGGACTCCTTTTGTCTCTTACAGATAATGTTACTAGCGTCTTTCAATTTCACAGGTCTGTTCAAGACACTTAGAAAACCTGTTCATTCAGCACCCTCGTCAGAAACGCTTACGAAATACTTACAAATGAACTTGCATTAAACTAGCCATAGATTTATATAGCATAGATGAGCCATTTTTCAAAAAACTTGCTTTAACGATGCTGCTGCTAAAAAAGTTATGCGTTACGTGCACATCTATTTATTTTTTATTTTGCCTATGGTATCCCATCATTGGGGCTGAAAGTCACAAGAATAAATTATTATACAAAACTAAGAAAATAGTCGTAGACAAATGCACGAGTGAAAGTTATCTGCTTGTTTTGCGGCGGGGAAAATGTGCAAAACATTTGATTATCCTACAATCGAATGTAGTATAAAAAAAGTTTTTCTTTTTTTGGTTTCACCTCATTTGGTAGTCACCACATCCAACTAGATGATCATCTTTAACAAAAAAAAAAAAACATTGCAGAATGTCTAAGCTATCAAAGAAACATGTCGTTGAAAACACAGAACTACACGCTCGAAAATTGATAAGAAGACAACTAAGAAATCTTAAGTACAGATCTTATTCATGAGTCGTCTCGGCAGTAGTTTGCATTTTGGCCGCATCTGCTAGCATCAGCTGAAATTTCCAGACAAACTTCTGATGGCCTTTTTAATATAGTTCGCCCGTTGTAAATTTTCTGGACGCGTGAAATATTTATGCGATTCCGTAATGGATAAGTTTGGAGATGACGGTTTTCGTGAGTGGAGTGTCGAGTATGTAACTACGTTCAGATTTTAAATATGATATGATTTTAAAGTTAATGACATTTGTCTGGTTTAAATACCTTTTAACTAACCTAACGAGAGAACGCACTAAATTCAAAAAATATTTTTTTTTGTTTTGTTGTGTTCATGAGTTATGAATAATATTAAACAAAAAAGACTTTAAATTCGGGTCTTCTTATTAATTCCATTTCATCAAATCACACTTTCTGAATTTGAACTTGACATCTTCGGAACTTGACCTGGCCAATGTGACTTGCAATGTTCCAACCCGTTCAAATAGACAAAATAGGTACATTTCAAAAGTACTTATTCATTTTTACTAACAAGTGATGGACTACAATTGTCTGAAATATCTAAATAAATGAATGAAATGAATGAATGAATGAATTTTACCTTGGAAAAGTGCGTAAAATTTATATTTGTTTTTTAACTCGTATGTACCTTGAATTACATTCGAATTGAAATTTCCTCCTTTTTAGAAGTCGCAAAAGTCGTACAAGACCTACCTAATTTCTGAATAAATATGATAAATATGAGCTTCTAACTTCTTGACCAAATTTTTACAATTAAATAATGTTAGTGACAA
The DNA here is from genome assembly GCA_963555685.1 of Acrobasis consociella. Taxonomy (NCBI): domain Eukaryota; kingdom Metazoa; phylum Arthropoda; class Insecta; order Lepidoptera; family Pyralidae; genus Acrobasis; species Acrobasis consociella. Next base: position 8,215,068 of record OY743118.1, read on the forward strand.
TGACGAAATGTATTTTTGATTGAACATAAAACTAAGCAATATCACAGTAGGTACAAACAATAGATATTCTTGATGATGGTTATAGAATTTATTTCATTTCATATAGATGAATAAAATAAACTTGTTCCACTCAAAAGCGAACATAAGAATATTCTTTCACTCAATTACCATTAAAAAAGAAAACGACTAGGTGCATACTGCGTACATAAGTACCTACATTTCATTTAAAAATAGAAAACCAAATTATCCTAAAGCGGAATTAATTCCAAGAACTTGATTGAAAGATCAGACATAAGCATCTTACATGCAAGCGTGGGGTGTACAAAGAAAAATGTCCCCTTGTTAGGGATGAGTCCCATTCCTGATTAGTTTCGGGATTGAGTGTAATTTTATTCCTCAATATTAGGACGTACAATATAAGACTTCCTTTTGTCGCTTTGTGTTGGCTCATCTTTTGAATAGTAGATTATAGCTGCGGAAAAAATAAGGGTCATTTGATTTTGAATACAAGTGATGACAATTCTTTAATATATGTATTTTTTTCATATAGCTAAGTACATACTTATATCTTAGTAAAAAAACATTCTTACCTACTTAGTTATTCACGTGTTACTTAATTACTTTGCGAAAATCAATATTTTTTGTGACCTACCCTAGTAGATAACTACCATTGAAATTTTGGAATTTTTGACATAGCATATTTTTACCTAACTAATTTTGACTGCATGATAGCTCTTTTTGAAATACCTACTTTAACCTTTCTTTTTTTTGTTACATAAAAAATTTATTAAACTTTTAATTAAATTAATTATATTATTGTAAAATTCAAAAAAAAGATTAATATTTAACGATTACTTATGTAATATTTATAATTTTTACCCATGTTTGTATCGCCACACCCTAAATGGGTACATGTATTACTGCACCAATATTTGTCATCTTATGTTAGCGATTAATAAATGAACAAATAAAATAAAATCATATAAAATCAATCCCCATTTAGAAGGAGCAAGTTTCTTGCATGTTGCATACTATTTTGAGGTATTCCTCAAAGCGCTACCATTTCAAGGCGCACTTGATGAGGCCCTCCTTTTTTATTCCTTGAAGCGCACCTTTTAGTAGCGCTCGCGATAGCAATTAAAAATATTAAAATGTTATTCCTCGAAGCGCACCCACGTTTAAAAATAGGGAAGAGCATGAAGTAAACGTAATGAATTATATCGATAATTTTTTAAAACTCTTTTGTGCTTTATCATCACTAAAGTTGTTTAGTAAAAAGTGCGAAATTGTCAGAAAAATATGTTTTTGCTTTCTGCACTATAATGTGTATTCAAAGAGCAATGTTATTGTGTATTCTTTTCATGGGTGCGCTTCGAGGAATAAAATTTTAATATTTTTAATTGCTATCGGGAGCGCTACTAAAAGGTGCGCTTCGAGGAATAAAAAAAGAGCGCTTCATCAGTTGCGCCTCAAAATTAGCTTTGAGTAATACCTCACTATTTTATTGACGCTATAAATTATTCGTATGGCGGACGTTTTGTTTAGACCATGAAAGTTAACTAGGTATTCTATTGCTTTAATAAAATGGTATGTAATAGGCAAAAAACTTACATCGTCTTAGTGGGTCTTTAAAGTAGTCATAGTAGGCTAGATCTTATGACACTAAGTAGGATAAATGGTGACCTTAGCGATTATAAAATCAGACTTGCTACACGATGATACTGCGCAAATTTAATTAATATTATAATAAATATTTGATAAGGTCGCACATTGAAAGACATTTATAAGCAAAAGCTACAAAATACTTGTTTAAAATAACTACTGCTTGTCTGCTTGTACTTTCCACATCGTCACAGAAGAAGTAGTACTAGTACTCACGTACTGAAGTCTTACTCAGCAAAGGAATTTAAAGAAATATCTACTCAATGTCGTTAGAGATAAGGTTTAATTTAGCTCGCGTCAGAACTTGACACCTTTTCGTTTAGATACCTAGAAGTGCATTGCAAGCCAATTTCATTCTTTTAACTCTAGACATACAATTCACGTCACTAAATTTGTCACTTCGTAGTAGTCGCTGCGCGCATAGTAATATTTCCGATACCTAAACGGGGAGTGACACAGGCCTGACATCGGGATTCTCCTGGGTACTTTAGTGTAATATTGGCAGGTATATTCAAGATATGCTACAAATTAAATTTATTTTAAGTACAACATTTGTAACGTGGTTACATTGTTGCTAATAAACGTTTCGCGATTTTTTAAATCATATTACGTGAATAAACCGTTCCATAATAATAATTACATAATATAATACCTTTAAAATTTTAGGTACGCATACATAATGTCAATTTAAGAGATATAATCTAAATAACCAAAACTACAAAATGAAAACTAAGAAGCATGTAATGACACTAATTACAATATTATATTTTTGTTCAGATACGAGTAGGTAATGTTTGCAGGCAATTTAAGGTAAATACTTATACTTATGTTTTGTAACTAAAACAGTACGTTTAGTGATAAAATACGCATTGTCGAACTTCCTGACAAATGAAATTGTCTTGGTCAAAAATATTTTTTATTTTAAAATGTATCGACATGATGTGGTTGTTTGTATTCTTAAATCTGTTGCCTCTAACACAGGTAATTTTTATAAACACATTTAATACTTGTAGAAAATATTTGTCAAGCATAAAAAGATTTAAAAAAATTGTTTGTGGACGTCTGGATGTCTGTGTGGACGTATGTGCCACGATTACGTAAGAAATATGCACTTAATCTATTTGAACCATTTTTTTAATAGCTTCACCACGTCACAGGATTGTTTCCTATGAAAATTACCGTCTGATTTCATGACGTTAGAGCTCTAACTTCATTTGTAACATATTACGACATTTATTTTTTTATGACTCTGCATACAAGTCCTTTGAGTTCTTTTTGGTCTGCACGCGTAAGTATATCACGCGTTAGTTCTGTAGATTGCCCGTAAGCCATAGCTTTTACCCTATAATTTCATACCGTAAGCTAGAAGACAATTTTTTTATTTGGTTTTAATGAGCGTTATGCGGCGTGGAATTCAGGATTTTCCAAACTTATTTTATAATTAATGGTAGAAGAGCAGCAATACATTGACGTATAGCCGTGTCGAAATTCTATGTACAATTGCGCGCAACGCATACTTGCGTTGCAAATTTTGTTTCTGCGGCGCGGCACCGGAGATATCCGCGGCGCCGCAGAACGCAGATATCTGCGGTGCGGCACCGCAACGCACTGAAGTGCTGTTTTTGAAACGCGGAGTCACCTAAACGAATGATTTTTCCATACAAAAAACCGTTCGTTTAGTGAGTTCGCGTTTGAAAAATGGCACCACTGATGTGTAATCGCTGAAATTCTAAAGTAGAATATTTATATTGAAATTGTTTTATCCAAACTATTACACGCCGCCGTGTGGTTTTCGGCAGAGTAGAATAGAACATAGGGCCACTTCAAGTCCTCCCGTGGATCTCGTAAAAGGCGACTTATGAAATACAAGCTAAACAAAGCATAATAACATCAATGAGACCTCTCCAACCCGTCTGGCCAGCGTGGAGAGTGTAGGCCAAATCATCTGGCTGCTCTATCCAAGTATGGCTCTAGTAGTACAGAGAGGGTCGTGCTCCTGCAGTGGAGACAAAAAGACCTGATGATGATGATAATTATCCTAACTTAAAGAAAATTACTAACTTAATACTTCTAGAACATTGTAGTAAATTATAAAATAATGCTATTTTTACATAATTTGTTTTTTTTTTAGAATTTAGAAGTCATACCTACAAAACATGAGATCAAATATTCAAACGCCAAATATGTAAGAGATCTAAAAATAAACATTCAAAGAAAAGGCAGAGGCAGTCCTTATTGTATTAATATCAAAGCAGACACACTACATACATGGGGAAATAATATAACGGTAACAATACTTTAACACTAATGAATAATTAGATGTATGAAAAAAAGTTTGTACACAACATGCTTTTTATTCATACATCTATTTTAATTTTATAAACATCACGCTTCCAATCGGTCGTTTTAGAAATCCTTGGGAAAGGCTTATGTCCAACAGTGAATTTCCTGTGGCTGATATGATGATACCTTCACAACTTTGTCCTTCACGGAGAAAACAGAGTGTAAGGTCCCAAAACTCAAAGATCTCGCTCAGTAAGACAAAACCTGAAATGGAAAATGGGAATACAAATCAGACTTTCCTAGTATGGCTTTTTACTTTGTAGACATTATTATCGTAATATGACATTATACACGCTCCCGAATTTGGTGGTAAATCTGGAGAACTTACACATAAATATACCTATGCTATTTACCTCCGAAGCTGTAGAAGTAAGAGGACGCGTGAATATAAAAGGACATATAACTGGCACCAAGGAGTCTGTTTTCTTTCTTACTTTTGATGGACGTGCTATACAAAAGCCACGAAATAAACAGTATACAGAATTGTTGAAGTTGGAGGACTCCTTATTCACCATCATTATCTGTGTGAGAAGTTGTTTTTTAAAAAAACAAAAATCCATTTTAATATTCAAAGTTTGGGCTCCTCCAGGTTGAATACGACTAAATATATTTTTAATAACATATGTGAAATAACCCTCATCCAACGTAATTAAAGCAATTATGGAAATAATAACACTAACTATTTTCTTCCATTTTTCATGTCCTTTCCCGTTCCATGATGATCGAGTTCGTATTTATATTTTGTATAATCACAAAGTGTCACACATCGCTCTGGATGAAAAGGGGAAAAGAGGAAAGAACGAGGGGGGGGAGCACACCCCTCTCACTCTTTATTGCGGCTTTTTATCTGTTTGACTACCTTTTATGGTAAATGCGCACGCACGTTATGTCTACTGTGTAAATTAATTCCATATATGTTTTTGCTGGAATGTTTAGTTACTATTTGCCTTAGATTTAACAATAAAAATATTGAGTGATACCCATTACCGAGGCTTTTATTTTCGTCCACAAACGTTTGTCGAAACACAAAAGGTCTTCAAAACCGTTGATTAACATGTATGCCCACGCATCGTTTGATAAGGCTTTAGCAATCGCCCCGAGTGCAGTTTGGAAAGGGTAACCACATATTAGAGGGAAATTTTAATGCTTAGATACTGTAATTTTATATAAATGAAGATAGCAAAAAAAGGCTATTCATTTTGCATTTAGTGCAATCCAGTTTTGACCCATTCGCTAATATTTCGATAAGTTAGTTCGGTGACAATTAAAACCAATCAGACAATAGACTTTTTTACTGTGTATGTTTTTGGTTAATATTTTATGTAAAACAAAAAAATACAACTTCTTCTTCTACTTCTTATCGTGCGCGTTAGTGACTAACACTAGTATCAGAGTTTTTAAACCGCCTTAAAGGCCTCTGACATGGTTTTAGGTAACGACCAATGTCAAAGACAGTGACCGGGACCGACGGCTTAACGTGCCCTCCGAAGCATGGATCCTCTTACTTATCAGACAATCAGGTGATCAGCCTACAATGTCCTAACCAAACGAGGACAACAACACAAAGTCGTTGCCCCCGCCGGGAATCGAACCCACGACCTCCGGGTATGAGCCAAACGCTCTAACCACTACACCGCGGAGGCAGAAAGCAGAAGGCAGAAAATATATTGTTTAAAACAGCAAGATAATTGGTTAATTAATGAAGAAGCAATAATTATTTTAAATATAAGAGTGGGAGCGTGGTGGGGACATCTCATCGCACTACCTCTTTCGTACTAGTGAGACCTAATAGTAGTTACGTCAAGAGCGCTGTACGTGCATCATTTTTCTGTTGCTTGACAGTTTCCCCTTCTATCAATTTAAAAAGCTTATTATATTATATTTTAAAATAAATATTTTGTTTTCGGTTTCGGACTATGTTATTTATTAATATAAATGAAAAAAAACTTGAGAGGTGTCAAGGGACACCCGGATTGAACGAAGTTCAAGAGGGAGAGAGACAGACAGAGAACCACGAGCTCTCCGCACGGCTTACAACTATAGCAAAAAGAGTCGTTACAACTTTTGGTCTTAATTTTTTCCGTCTAGGCCCCTTTCGCAACGCGCAATAAGGAACTTCGTTCCAATATATTAAAATAACGTAGTATTGTATTATACTCTTAAATTGAAAACTTCTTGTGTATATTTAAAAAACAAAAAAATCCCAAAATAAAAGTAGCATAAAAGTATGGCCACTACACTCACAGATTAAAATGCATTTTGTCGAGGCCAGCAGAATATAAAAAAACCGTAGAGTGATTGGAACCGCCATCACGTTCTGTTGACATATCCGCTGCCCAACATGCTGGAATTATTCGCCAATTTATTGCAAAGCACTGTTGTTCAACGAACATGCGTAAGCCGGACGCTTTTTTGAGGTTTACGTTTGAAGTGTATAAATGTACCTACTTGTAATATAATTATTTCGGGTGTTTTTTTAGAACGAAGTGTTTTACGGCGCGTTACGAGGGAGGGGTTACTCCAAAAGCGCTACGCAAGGCGGACGTTACTGCGTATCCGCGTTTCAGTGTCAAGCAACCTTTAGCATTGACGTATTATGATACAGTCAAATTTGGTTCGACATAGACATAGGACATCACTTTCGGGCGACACACGTATTATTTTATGGAGTAACCCTGGGATCCATCTTGTATTCTTGAGTTTATTTGGCAATTAAGGCTATATAGGGTTAAACTTCATAAAACTCGTAAGCTAGATGTATAACATTTTGTTAGAACCAATTTTTACCGTTTATTATCTTTGCTTGATGTAGAAATACAAAATATACCGGGTGACTAGGACAGGATCATTTTACCCCTTTTTGTGGATCGTATGAGATGACTTCAAAAGTAAGTACAAATTTCTTGTGCTGCAAAAAAAAGAGTTAGTTTTCGAAGAAAATAGGGAAATTAGTTAAGAATCTGACGGTTCTGTGTCTGATGTTGTGGACTCCATTGACCCCCCAGCTAATACATTGGTGTTTTCTGACAGTGTAGGTTGCAATATGGGTTCAATGTTTTATGAAAACTTAGAACATTCTTGTATTAATTATTGTTTACCTAATACAACCTTTCCCCAGTTCATAGAGAAAATTAAATTATCAAATTTTAACTGTAATTCCACCATTGTATTGCTCGTAGGTAGGTAGGTAGGTAGTAAATTAAGAAAAAAATATAAAATTCAATGTATAGAGACTTTAAGTAAACCTAATGTATGTAAAACAATAATACGTGCGTGTCCATATTTGAGTCCATCCAGCCTCCATCATTCAATAAAAACATTCACTACCTTAATACATTATTTCATAACTTGACATGTCGTCATGATGACAAATTAGTATTTTTTGACACTAACAATTTTATAAGTGAATGTTTATGACAAAGGGTAATATATACCTATCTAAATACTATAAATTAAAAATTGCTACATTAGTAGCTTATACTATTAAGTTTAGGACGAGTTTACATTGTAAACAAACTACTAGTTGTAAGATGTCTACCGAGTTACCAGAAAATTGTAATAGTAATTCTGTAAATTTTACGGCAGATTTAAACTGCACATATAGACAACGGAAAGGCCACAAGAAGTAAGAATAATTCATCAAAACATACAAGGCCTTTCCAGCAAAGAACTACTAGTTGAACTAGTATTAGAAGAATAAGATTTAGATATCTTGTGTTTGATTGAGCATTGGCTGTGTGAGAGTGAGATGATGTTCAGCCTAAACAACTACGACATTGTTGGCTGCTTTAACAGAAAGTCTACTACTCGAAGCGGTTCTATGATAATTACAAAAAATGAATTCTGTGACAAGGAGCGGAAGGACATAGTTAGACTTTATGTTGACCGCTGTTGTGAGGTGGCCTGTGCTGAGCTAGACTATAATTTAATTGTATGCGTATACAGTGCACCGGATAGCGATTTTAAGGGATTTTTGAAAGTAATGGATCAGGTTCTTAACTTAGCTTCAAGTATTAAAGAAAAAAAAATATTTGTTTTGACTTCAATTTTTAAACTTTTTTAAATGTTATGACATAGAAAACGTTTTTCTTTGAACCTACTAGAATCACTGCTACATCTGTCACGTGTTTTGACAATTTTTTTTACCAATATAAGTTATTTCAACAAATCTGTAATTAACAAGTTGCCATCTGACCATTTGGGTGTATTTGTATCTATTGTCAAGGAGTCCACCTGCTACTTGAAAGAAGATAAAATAATGTGTAAGCCAATTACTTCAAAAAAATAATTATTCATAAGCTGAAAAAGAATTTAGAAAATAAATTATGTTCAGTTATGTACACAGGGAGTAATCCTGATGATCACTACAATAAATTATTTAGTACAGTGTCTAAGGAATATTCAGAAACATAATAAAGAAACCGGAAAAACTAGAGCAAGAGAAAATATTCGTGAAATTATATGTGCCGGTAAAAATATTACCGCAACTAATGACATAGTTAATGTATTCGATCATTTTTTCACTAATATTCCCTTGGAACTTACTGCAAATGCCAAGTCAAGTCCTTACCATGCTGAAGCCTTACTTAAAGATAATGTAGCTCAATGTTATCATAATTTTCAATTTAAACATATTACCCCCAAAGATATAGTTGATGCATTTAAACAACTAAATTTAAAAAAAAAAAACTAAAGGCCACTGGAGTATGTCCGTTAGTGTAGTAATCCACATTATAAATATTATTGCTGCAGACTTAGCTTTTATTTTTAATGAATGTATTGATCAAGGTATTTTTCCAAATTTAATGAAATGCAGTAAATTGATTCCTTTATTTCAAAAGGGGGCAAGAACAGATTCTGACAATTATAGACCTATATCCATTCTGCCAGTTTTAAGCAAAGTGTTTGAAAAGATAATGCTTAATCAAATGCAACATCACTTTATCACCCATAACCCTTTTTCATAGCCAGCAGTTTGGTTTTACTGGAGCAAAATCGACCACTGATGCGGGGGTAGCGCTTGTTACTAAAATTCACAACGCATGGGAAAACAAGAACGATGCAATCGGTTCTTTTTTACGATCTCTCAAAAGCATTTGAATGCGTAGATCATCCAACACTTTTGCTCAAATTCCGTCAGTACGGTTTTGACGATAAATCAATAAACCTCATTCAATCATATTTAACGGATAGGCTTCAGACTGTTGACATAAATGGCATAAAGTCAAACGGATCTCTTGTTAAAATGGGTGTACCTCAAGGTTCTATCCTGTGACTGTTCCTCTTCTTAGTGTACGTCAATGATTTGCCTTACGCGGTTGAAAAACAAGGTGGCATTGGTTTCAAGCCAATAACCTTATGTTGAATACAAACAAGACCCAATGCATTAGATTTAGTATTTCTAACATGAGGCAAGCCAATGTTGATGTGCTACTGAACGGTCAAAAATTAGATCTCGATGAAAATACTACTTTCTTGGGAATCACAATAGATTCAAAACTTCAATGGGGTGCCCATATCTCTAAATTTGCTAATAAGTTTAGCTTAGCGGCTTGCTCTATTAAAAGAATCAGACAATTTACAGATGTGGCAACTGCTACACTAGTTTACTTTAGTTACTTTCATAGTCTGATGTCTTATGGGATTCTTCTATGGGGGAGTGCAGCTGATATACAGACTATTTTTATTTTGCAAAAAAGGCCAATTCGTTTTATTTACGGTTTAGGATCGAAAGACTCCCCAAGAGATTTTTTTAAGAAAATTAATATACTTACTGTACCATCCCAGTACATATTTGAAAATATAATGTATGTAAGGAAAAATATTGCCTTGTTAAATAAAGTGGGTGATTTTACGGATAGAAACTTACGTAATATAAATGAATTATTTACTCCGTACTATAGGCTGAAAAGTGTCAGTAAGTCGGGAAACTGTATAAAGTTATATTATAGATTGCCAGAATCAGTTCTTTATATGCCAGATAGAAAATTTAAAGTTTATGTTAAGAAAGTACTTTGTGATAAGGCTTATTACGGAACCGTATACTTTAGAGTTACCTTAGAGACAAAAATGTCTAGCTTGAGCTTGGCGTGGGTCCCTCTTAAAGGTTTGTATTTGTACATTCACAAATGTCATAATTTAAGTACATTCTGTATACGTTTTAGTACAAAATTTACAAATTGACATTAATTTAAAACTTGACATCATGCTTAATTGGTAATAATTATGACATAACAATGTATTCTCAGTCCACATATCTAATTTTAATATAAGCATAAATTGTAAGTTGACGTTTTTGGACAAAATGCTGCAGTACAGTTTGTTACCGTTTCTTCTGTACTTGCGCTTAGGAAGCGGCAGTAAACTTAGCTATAAGTAAATGATCTGACGTCAACATTTACCGTATAACAAATCGAAGGAAAAAAAAGTAAGAAATTATCAAGATAAATAAATGATTTTTGACTTTTGACTTTGACTTTTGCACAAGCATTCTTCTCAAGGAGGCTTGATGTTAAGAAGGTGAAATATCGCAAAAATACTCATAAATAAATAAATATATAGAGACAAATCACACAGATTAAGCTAGCCCCAAAGTAAATTCGAGACTTGTGTTTTGGGATACTTACTTAGCGATACTTTATTTTATAACAAATACATATACTAGTGGTTCGCCGCAAACTTAGACCTCGCGATATTATTCCAAAACTGAACCAATTTTAATGTCCAGTGAAACTGTGATACATTATCCACAACCAATTTGATACCGTTGCAGGAAACAGATTTTCCAACCTTCTTTCTTCTTCTATTCTGAGCTGCAAAAGTTTCATTTTTTTCTTCAAACAACTTAAATCAAGACCTGGATCAAATTCAATATCCCTAGATCTTGAAAGAGCAACGTATGTAAATCCAGCCGCCAACTATTTTACGCCTACGTCTCATCATCATCATCATTTCAGCCGCATAACGTCCACTGCTAGACATAGGCCTCTCCCAAGGATTTCCAAACTGACCGATCTAGAGCGGCTTCCAGCGACCTTGGTCAGGTCGACAAACCAACTTGCGGGTGTGTGTCTTAACCTTCGAATGCCAGTACGTGGTCGCCATTCGAATACCTTTTTGCCCCATCGGCATCAGTTTGTCGCGCTATGTGTCCGCCCACTGCCATTTCAACGAGCTAATCCGCTGGGTTATGTCAATAACTTTAGTTCTCATACGAATTTCCTCATTTCTGATTCGATCACGTAGAGAAACACCGAGCATAAGTAGCCCTTTCTATAGCGCGTTGCACGACCTTGAGCCTTCTTATGAGACCCATAGTAAGGGACCATGTATCAGACCCATAAGTCATCACTGGTAACACACATTGGTTGTAAACTTTAGTCTTAATACACTGAGGTATATTTGACGAGAATACACTGCGTAGCTTCCCGAACGCTGCCCAGCCGAGTCGGATTCGTCGAAAGACCTCTTCCTCGAAGCTGAAGCTTCTTGCCTGGATCAATTGACCCAGGTCTACAACTTCGAGGGTGGACTCCCAACACTAACAGGTGGGGCGCAACATGGACATTCGACATTACTTTCGTTTTGTCCATGTTCATTTTAAGGCTCATTGTCATCATCATCATTTCAGCCGCATAACGTCCACTGCTGGACATAGGCCTCTTCCAAAGATTTCCAAAACGACCGATTTAGAATAGCTGGAAGGCGCTGGATGCAAGCCGCTCTAGATCGGTCATTTTAAGGCTTACCTGTTGGGAAACTCGGCTTAGGTCTGCGAGCATAGTACATACATACTTAGCGTCTTCCATCGAGTCCGCCATGACAACGATATCATCGGCAAATCGAAAGTGAGTGATATACTCGCCTTTGATTTTAATGCCAAATCCTTCCCATTGCAGAAGCTTGATCTTCCAGTGCAACGGTGAACAGTTTTGAAGATATAACGTCTGTTTTACACCTCTATGCAGTGGAATTGCCGTCTTCCACTGCTCTTGTACTCGGAATGACATAGTGGCGTTACTGTATAAGCACTTAAACACCTCGATATACCGATAGTCAATACGGCATCGCTGGAGACTGAAGCACGGCCCATGTTTCGATCGAATAGAAGGCTTTTTCATAGCTCACTATCCGCAAGCATAACGGCCGGTCATACGCCCTCGTCTTCTCTATAACCTGCCGCAGCGTACGAATGTGGTCCATAGTGCTAAAGCCTTTAAGGAAACCGGCTTGTTTGGGAGGCTGGAAGGCATCAAACCTGTTTGCGGGAAGATTCGTGATGACCCTCGAAAACAACTTATAAACATGACTAAGACACGTGATAGGCCTATAGTTCTTCAATAGAGTGTTATCTCCCTTCTTGAACAACAGGACCGCAATGCCCCTGTTCCACGCTTCTGGCGTTACGCCCTCGAGCAGAATGGAATTAAAGAGCCTCTGAAGGACTTTCAGTAGCAGCGTTCCGCCCGCTTTCAGAAGGTCTGCTGTGATTCCATCTTCGCCCGGCGCCTTGTTGTTTTTAAGCTGATTAAGGGCCATCCTAATCTCGTACAGGCTGATGTCCGGTATAGTGTCGGGTTAGCTTGGCTCTTGGGCAAACGCCAACGTCTACGACTACTTTATTCTAAGTGAGTCCTTGCGATTTGTGCACATTTATTGCCCAGGCAAGCGACAGTGAAAATTGCGTTCGTGAGCATGACACTTGGCCAGTCTTCAACGACCGGGTCATGCGAGGGCTGGGAACCGTGTTCTGGTAAGGATTCTTGCCCTTGAATCTCCACAGCGTGCTCACACATTGAACGCTAGCGCTTTAAGCGTTCGGGCGAAGTTTCTTGCTGACAAAGCTCTTATTGGCACAAGAAGTACCTACTGGCATATTCCCTTAGTTGCGACTTTCTACGTAAAACTACTTCGCGGGCTTTGGTTACCGTTGATCTCTTGTTAGTTTGTGGCATTATTAGTAATACTACAACAGAAGCACAGACAAGCAGCGATATCGATTGTACCAAAGTCCGGTCAACAAAATTGCTAAATTTAGTAAACTACCTAGTAGTTCGCGGCGAACTTAGACCTCGTGATTATTTTTCGCAATTCAGTTTCCTAAATTACCCCTAGATAGCGCTATCCAAAGTTAGAACGCGCTATTGGTTTCGTTTGATACATAATCGCGGACATTTTTATTAAAATTTCAAAAACTACTGAACCGATTTTGATGCCCAACAAACTTGAAAATACTATTGATATTTCCTACATGCCTACCAAATTTCATCAAAATTAAACCATCGGTTCGGCTGTTATCGCGGTACAAACATACATACATACAATGTGTTTTCGCCCTAACTCGATTAAGAGACCTCGCTCGCTTCGCTCGCTCGGTCAATAAATAGATAAGTACCTGGGCGACCGAGCTTTGCTCGGTTACATCTCAAACATCGAAAATACGCGTTTTCCCAAACAAAAGACTAATCTAGATCGATTGTTTACCCCCGAAAACCCCCATATACCAATTTTAAACGAAATCGTTAAAGCCGTTTTCGAGATCACAGAAATATATAAATAAATATACAAGAATTGCTCGTTTAAAGGTATAAGATTATCGCAGACCCAGGACAACAGCACGAAAAAGGCCATTTTCCAACTAGGCCTAACCGGGGATCGAACCCGGAACCTCTGGGTGGTGGATTAGCTATCTCAATCAGTGTAATTGGTCCCTATATATTTATTTATTTAGCATGGTGACCACTACGCCACAGAGGTTTTCGTTATAGTCAAATTATCTTGTATTGATCTTTTATTTTCCTTTATTAGTTTTGAAAGCGATACAGAAAAAAATCAGACACTATATTTTAAAAATAATCATAATAACTGCTGATGGTTAAATGTATATTAGAGAACATACTTAAATATAAATTGATACACATTGATTGAGCTTTGTAAACATACATAGGTAGTAATTACGTTTAATGTAGTCATGATTATTATTCATGACTGTAATTTTGGACACAATGTGTTGATATAATTTTGAATACAAAAGGTTATAAGTACTATCCAAAAACAACGGGTCGTTCCAAGTATAATGGTTCCTTCGAAAAATACTTACATACAATTTTTAATCTGAAATCGTATGAACTATAAAATTTCAGTAATTTTAGCCTGAAATAATATATTAAATTCCTCTCCAAACCGTCTGGCTAGCGAGGAGAGTATAGGCCAAATCCTTTGGCTGCTCTGGCCAAGTATGGCTCTGGTAATATAGAGAGGGTCGTGCTCCTGCAGTGGAAACTAATAAGACCTGATAATTAATAAATTAAACAACCTTAAAAAATGTCTTCTTTGTTCATTTTTACAATGTTTACGTCTACAGCTGGACTAGTCCTATGAAGGGATATGGCACCGAAAACGCTGATGCATGTTCACGCACTTAGTTAAGCGTAGTCCTCACTCCTAATACTTACTCATTAGAAGACCTTAATAATCTAGCAATTGAATTTAGGGTTTCAGTTTACTAATTTGCTTACGGATCCCTTGATCCATAGTTATTTTTGCAACTGATGGTTATTGGTTTCCATTTCATCAAAGCTCTTATGATGAGTCACAACTTCAAAATGTTTATATTATTGTTCTTCTGTATTATTATCGTAGTTCAGGTAAATATTATCTCTATTAATTTTAATGGTGAACAATTTAAGAGCTGTTAGTCGCATACTAAAGTCGCCGCTGAATGGCCGAATTTTGTAAAATTTTGTGAAATATGCGTCGCAGAAAATGTGTTGCAGAATATCTGCTACCTTCTGGTTTAAACAAAAGCACGGGGCGACATATAATATATTGTAAAATTAAATTTCTGTAGATCAGTTTCTGCAACAAAATTCTCCGATTATTTTTTGCGAGTTACAAACTTATCACAATCCTTTGGTGTTATCCATTACCCATAAAATGCGAGTTGAAAGCTGACGTGCATCACATCAAAAGTGTCATAATCAAGGAATCAAGGTTGAAGAAGAAAATGCAAAAGGGAAACGAAAACGCTTGAGGGTGGATTTTAAGCAAGTACGTAATGAGGCAGGGGCAAATATAACAGAAAGTAACTCTAAAATAAGAAAGTAGCAAAATTTTGATATGATATATATGATAACCTACTACATTTTATGGTATTTATATAAGCTTTGTTTTAAACATCAAACTCAGACTGCACTGTGATAGAATACTCTCTATTTCACGCCTCACAAGCGGAAAGTTGAGGTAGTGCTCTACTCATAAACTCCCAAATAATTTTTTGTTATTTTTTTCAGAATTTGGAACTCATACCATTAAAACATGAGATTAAATATTACAATCCAAAATATGTTAAAGATCCTGTAATACACATTGGAAGAAAGGGCAGGGGAAGCCCATATTATTTCAGTATGTACGCGGAAATAGCACACGTATGGGGAAATAATATAACGGTAATTCTTGTTCTGTAACTTACCTTGTCTTGCATGAGCGAGTGAAGTTCACCGAATCTACTTAAATAATAGTCTCTCTTTCTATCTCTCTCCTCCTTCTTTCCTCTCTCTCTCTCTCTTTCGTTCTCTTATACTCGTGTTACATAGATGAACGCGGCCGGCCTATGCCCTGGGAAACTCGAGAAACGCGCTTGAGCGCACATGTTGCTTCTGGAATAATCCAGGTAGTCTGTACAATATGACTAAATTATTAGCTACATCAGTAGTCAGTAGTATCCTAAGTAGTAGTGTTAGTAATTCTATAACAGTAGTATCTTTGTACGGAATTTCTTGAAATTTAGTGAACGTGTAGGTGACAGAGTTCTTCCTACAAATAAGCCAAATCGTATAAGCGGTTACCAAAATGAGATTGTAGGAGGTGCCGCGAATTCACAGTTCGAGGTGAAGCAACTACTTAATTTTTTGAAAAAGCAAGGCCTTCGCCTTAGCTTTTAAACTAAAGAGATACTAAAAATATTTTTTGAAAAAAGAAGAATAAAAGTTTCGTATTTTTTCAGGTGGGCTTTAAAAGTTTTGAGTATCTTGGAGGAAATTATGTTCCGTTGTTGCTAAATATGGAGTTTGAACTTTGCAAATTTTACCAAGAACCCATTTTAGGGAAAATGATAGTCGCGCAACTGCCAAAAAATCTGTCTACGTGTCCCGTACCTCCAGTAAGTACAAACATGTATGTCAAAAAACATTCAGAAAAAAAAAATTTGGTGCTATAGCATCGTAGTAGTAGTGCGCGGCAGCATACCGATGCGCGCTTACGCGCTCCCACGGTGTGCAATTGCCTTCCGGCGAGCGCTATAGCATCCCGTCGCCTTGACAGCACCGACTGCTGTAGCATTCCATCGCTGCCTCTCGCTCTGGCTAATGGCTTACTGAGTGACAGAAAAGGAAAGCAGCATAAAAAAGTGCTGTTCCATGCTGATAAATGAGATCCAACCCTTATATATATCACTTCCACGTTGTATAGATACTTCTACATTAAATTCTAGGCTTTATTTAGTATCTTTGTTTTAAGAAAACGTACACAGTTGACGATTTTTGGCAAAGGTATTAGAATTCGCAATGTCTGTTTCAGGGTTTTTATGCACTACCTGACCTGGTGATGCATCTGGAGAATTTCCCCATCAACATACCGTTCACCTACGATCCGGTGCAAGTGTCTGGACGCGTGGACGTCAAAGGGCACATCACTGCGACCAAGGAGTTGGTCTTCGATGGGTCAGTTCATGGACGCGCCATACAAAAGCCACGACATAAATTGTAAAATGTAATTATTTACGTACTAGCTGCGCCCTGCGGTGTTATCCGCGCCTAAAGTAGCCTATGAGTTAATCCAGGGTCTTAGTTTTCTGCATACCAAATTTGATCGAAATTGGACCAGCCGTTCGCGCGTGAAAAAGTAACAAACATATACACATACACTTACAAACTTTCGCCGCAAAATATTAGTGGAAGAAGACTTTAAGAACTGCCTTAACTTGTACGTAGGTAATCAAATTTATATTATTTTGTTTGGTTTCATTTAATTTAAAATGTTTGTACCCAATAAAGATTGAAGATATATTTTTATGTAAGTACTTACTTTTTAGGGTTCCGTATCCAAAGATCCGATTTTTTATAAAAACCCTTTTATAAAACCCTTCTTGCGCGAGTCTAACTAGCACTTGGCGGGTTATTTAGTATAGAAAGTCCATAGAAAGTCCGATACAAAGTAAATTTTTACATAAAGCACCGTCTGGGCCGGAGCGAGATAAAGGATGCATAAATTGGTCATCAATCATGACCCTACAACTAAGGCTTTAAACAGAAACCCTTAAATTATGGTTGTGTCTTTAGCTTAGCTTTTGTCGGGTCTATGTTTATAGCCTTATTTTTGTAAATTGCAATACAACGGAGAAGACAGAGATGAAAAGATTACGACCAAGAAAGAGACGGCGATACGACATCGACAGTTTCAAAGTCAAAGACAAAAATTATTTATTCAATGTACTTAGGATAAATTTTATATCTTAATGAAGGTCATTCTTTTAAATATTATTTAAGTGCAAAAGCTAAAAACTAATACCGTTTCGGAACGACCACTGCTGGGAAGATTACGCCGAAAGAAACCCAGTTCAGTACATGTACAGTTTCATGAGGGAATGGCTGCAAAGTACAGGGACATGTGGGAAAATAAAGGGAAGGCTTTTGTCCAGCAGTGGAACTTAAATATATGCTTGTTAAAAAAAAACAATACAAAAGTTTAGGACTAATCATTTTTCAAAACTAAAAACCGAATTCCCCCAAACTACACAACCGATTTTAATAAAATCTATGTAACCACCTGGCAAGTACACCCGTTCAAACGAAAAAAGAATTTTCCAAATCGGTCCAGGCGTCTTCGTATAATCGGGGAACGTGCATACAAAGAAATCGTGACGAATTGATTACCCTTTCCTTTTTTTTGGAAGTGAGTTAAATAAAAAGTAAGTAGCTAACAAGTAACCATCAAAAAATATCTTTTTTCAACAAGCTTTTATTTCAAACAATTAACTTAACAGTTTAAAATGCTTCTCAAGGTGCATCAAGCGAGCCCAATATCGATGAGGTTGCGTCGTTTCATCACAAAGTTCCCATGGCCACCTTCCAGCCAGCAATCATCAGACCAGCTCTGTGTCATCATAATATTGCATTGTCACGCGATATACGTATGCGTGCAAGATTTCAGCTCAATCGGAAACTGGGGAGTGGGTCATATTTATCTTGCAAGATTTGAATATACTCGTATACAGACCAACAGACGACGGGACAGGTGAACCTGATAAAAATCTTGAAAAAATAAACAATAAAGAATTGGGTAAAAAATAACAATTAAGTAATTTCCAGTTTTATTTTTAAAAATATCCGACTTTGTTTTCTTTCATTAATTTCATCCAAAGTTCTTCATTATATCCTCTACAAATTATTATATGGGACCAACTAAGTACTAATTAATACATTCTTATAAAAAAAAGAATCAACAAAATCGGTCCACTATGGTGAAGGTAACTCGTAATACAAAAAAAAAACGACGGGTTGCACTCTGGGAGTGCCGGCAGAAGTGAAAACTTGAATATTAACGTTGTGCATTTTTGATATTTTGGAATGGTTAGGGAATAATTTTGCACGAATTGCTTTAATTATCAGTATAAAATATTTCAAATCTTTTCTGAACCACAGTCTGTCACAAATGTCACAAGCATGACCAAATTCATTTTCAACAAAATCATTTTCAAATACACAGCAGTATGGCCACTACACGGACGGTCGAGCCATCAGCTGTCACCATCCATGGATGCGCGTAGCACGCTGTAACATAAACACACACGAACATTCGCGCAAGCGCCCTGCGCCGTCTTACGAATTTTCGATCAGGTCACGTGTCCTGACGCGAGTTTAAGATTTTTTAAACATTCCAAAAAAAGTGCACAACGCCGCTATAGAAGTTTTCACTTCAAAAAAACACATGGTTCAAATTGATAACCTTCTTTTTTGAAGTCGGTAATAAATTATAACCACAGATTTTCCTGACTTTTAGGTAAGGATTTTGTGTTATGTATATTTCTACTCTGAAAGAGGTAAAAACATCATCATGACTGACCTAAATCTGTATTTGAAAATGTTTAAACCTTTTTCTAGAGTACGGATTCCAAAGCGTTAAAAAAACACACCGACGGACGGATAGCGGAGTCTTAGTAATAGGAACCCGTCCTATTGCCAAGACTCCGCTATCCGTCTGTGCGTCCGTCTGTCCGTCCGTCTGTGCGTCCGTCTGTCCGTCTGACTGTCTGTAACCAGGCTGTCTCATGTCTACTCTCATGTACTGTGATAGCTAGACAGTTGAAATTTTCGCAGATTATGCATTTCTGTTCTGCCGATGTAAGCAAAAAACCAAAAAATGGGACCTTCTTTTGCCTTCCCCTTATGGGCTCACCTCGGAGAGGGGAGGACTTTTAGTATGTTTATGTCCTAACTAGTCCTAACAAAGTTGCCGAGTCAAAATTTCTGCTTTCGACTTTTCCATCCACATGCCTCTTTTGAGCACTTATTGACCGAACTACTAGCTGGTAGTACAATGAGAGAAACTTGAGTTACTAAGTATTGTTCATATTAAATTATTTTTGTGTGAAGTGAAATTACAAAATTTGACTAGAATAATCTTTGTCTCTAAGTTAATACAAATAATAAAACTAATATTCAGCAACATGCTTCGTCAAAAAATAAGGGTACAAAAGTATATCCGCAATATGCTTCGTCAAAGGTTTACAGAAATAAATCCGCAACATGCTTCGTCAAATAAGTAGGTATAGGTATCAAGAAGACCCCCACGGTCCGTACCCGGCCCAAAAGTCCCCATAATGCTCGCGGCATTTCCTCTTTGAATGGCTATAGAAGGCCTTTGGGCCAAATACAATGCCGAGCGAGTATCGTTTGACCTTTGTGAAATACGTTTGCCCAACTCTTTTATAAATTCCCTTGCCTCCGATCCCCAAGCGCCCGTGATCTCAAATGCAACCGGAATGAATGTATACGCAGCTTTTAAACACGCATATTTAGTATGTTTCAGCCTAGCTGCATTATTAGCTGCTGATCTGGCTGTGTTAATAGTGTCTTTTAAGTGTGTTGCAGCAAAAGTACTTACATATGTAGCATCCCATATCAAGCACCTACCTCTTTGCCATGGTATTAATGTTAAACCATCCGGCCGTTTCCCATCACTACGGCTTAACCCTGAAGGTTCCAAAACGTATGTTAGCACTTAAAAAAACTGTTAGCACTTACCATCGCTCGCTTGATAATGTCATTTAATGCATGATGCCTAGGATATCTCCCAACGCACCTTACGCAACTCAAGCCATGGTACCCTTTAACGTCTACAAGCGCCCCGCAGATGCACTGGTGCTTTTCACAGATATCACAGCCAATTCTGAGGGCTGCGGCTATTCTTAAAGAGTTATCGTCCATAAGGGTACCAATTTGAGGCGAAGGCAACGCATGGAGCCATGCACCTGATTCGGTAGTCAAAACAGATTTGATCCTGGCTAAATCCGCACCAGAGCTGTTGTTTGTATATTATATTGTCCCATTTTCTTTGGGCCTGTAGCTCATCGGGAAGGTTATGGCAAGCACACCGGACTTGCCATTCATTTAAGGCCCCAGTCACAAAGGGCAATGTGAGCGCGTCGCCGTTCAATGATAAAATACGAGCAACAAGCAAAACCACCCAATGCGCAGAAGCTAAAAAAGCCGGCAATCCAGTGTCATGAACTCTCCTATTAATCTCTAATGCCTAACCCGCCATGCCTAACTGGAAGTGAAGCCTGTCGCCATTGATTATCACTAAGGCTTACATTTAATATTTTGTCCAAAATATTTTTTAATGTGTCATCTATGATAAATATTTCATTCAAAAGAAGCTACACTGGAGCCGTTCTTAGTGTGTATGTCAATTTAGGCATTAACAAAGAGCTTTTAAACAGTGTTAAAGCTACGTGAGCTGGTAGTTCTTTTTAAATAGCTTCTGATTTTAGCATCACATCTTTTTTTTGTGAAATTGCGGAAGGCACTGCCTCTGGAAAAATAGGAGCACCCAGTAAATTAAAATCTGACTTGCTCACTATTTTCATACCTGGAAGAAGTATATTTAATTCGGGAGACTCGGAACTATCAGTATAAAGTTCGCATTTCACGGTGTTCAATTCAAGGCCAAGCTCCTTAAATTTATCTATGACTGCACTAATGTCTCTTTCTACTACTGCAGGACTTCCTCCAATAGTAACATCATCCAAATACCATAAGTTTAATGGCGATTCAAGAGAGGATATAACTTTATGTATGGCTAGACTAAAGATCATAGGGCCCAGTGGGTCGCCCTGTTGTACTTGTACCACTTGTGATTGTAATGGAGATGTGTTAAAAAATAATTGGCTGGGTGCTACATAGCACTGGTGCAAGAATGGATACGGACTAGGATTATTCTCACTAATTTCACCTAATAAGACATCTCTTTCTATGCTGTTGAAAGTATTCTTTATGTCTATCTTAATAACAACATCAGCCGTTCCCATTTTGGACATACAAACTTTCTTTGTCACTTTTTTGCTAGTCGTGTGTGCTGCCTGTGTGCCTACGCGTAACTCCCAGTTTTCTGTGGCATTGCGTATCTGTTACGTTAATATTTATATTGCCTACGACAACAGCTGGTTCGTTGCAGAACCTTCGAGTCCATGACATTTCTTGCCCATGACTTCAGTAAAACAAAAGAGCAAGTATCAATTGCCGTAGACACAAATGTTCTAAATGGTTATAATTTTTATCGACTTAGAAAGAAGTTATGTACTATCAATATTCGGCGTATCAATCAAAACAGTCGCCAATCTGCGCAGCTCGCTCACGTTCACTGCAAACGTGTTGATGGCGCTATGAAAAATGTTTTTACTTTTTGTCCGGAGGCTGTTACAAAACGTAGCGCACATATGGCGCCAAAATTCAGAAGACACGTATTCGCCCCGGCCGTTTATTTTTTACAAGCTAATTCACAGTTTGCCTTATGTAAGAATGTATACCTTTGAAAATCAGCCGTCTTGGGCTAGTGTCCACAAAGGCTGAGCGAAGCAGCAGCAGCTATGCTATAAAGAATTCGTCATTGACATATCAAGATATTGAAATCCTCTTGATTGTTGAAAGACCGCAAAATTCTGATTTCAAAGCTCGACTTTGATAAAATGTGGCATTTAATGTCTGTCGCATATTATTGCATCATAATAATTATTTGCATATACAAAAAATTAATAGGTACAGGAAAATACACTATAATATGGTTTATTTATTTTATTTTTAGGTTTCTGTATAACGCGCCCGTCAAATATAACATTAAAAACTGGTTCCTTTGTATTCGTCACATATCCTTTTACGTCCACTCGGACTCTGAGATCGACCGCCCCGAACGTGAACGGTATGTGTACAGGGAGGTTCTCCAAATGTATTAGCAAGTTTGGGAGCACGTAATAACCCTGAAATAATATTAAATGAGTGTGTTCTTTCATGTTCTGCTTTTTCGTCGAGTCATTCCTGTTCCAAATGAATAAAAGTATTTATAATAAGAAGCAGATTTGTTTTAACTATACTTACTTGGAGCGTTGCGGCCTAGGGCATGCCGGAAAAAAAATAGGCTTCCTAACGCAACTGTTTGTAAAGCAAGTAAGACGAGTGTCATTTTTAAGATTTTTGTTTTTAACAATAATCCTGCCATAAATTCTCTTATCACATGTAAATGAGTAACTGTCTTGGAATAAAGACAGTTACTCATTTCTAGTTACCAGCACCCGGAGCAGGTATAATCTACTATTTTTAATTGACTCAAGCAGATTCCACATTGACAACTGTGAGAGCACTGTGTTCATTTCACTTACCGGCGGAACAGGACAAGTAGATAAGTTCTTAGGCACTTGATCAATTATCATTTTTCCTATAATTGGTTCCTTAAAGAATTTGCAAAGTTCGTATTCCATTTTGAAGAGCACGGGTACATAATGACCTTGTATATTTTCATAGGAATCAAAAGCAAACTGAAATATTAATAAAGTAAAAATTATTTAGCAACTATATGTATAATAAAAACATTGTTGAATCAAGTCAATCAACTTCAAACTCAACACAATCTCTGTTAGATATTGGTAATTACGCTAGTCAGCTACTCGGAGGTTTTAAGTTTGACCCGACCAGTGCAAGTTAAAAAAATAGCCTTTTTAAAATAGAAAAAATGCAATATTATATTTACTTTCTTTATATAAGTTTCGACTTCAGAAATATTTTTTGAGTTAATACAATAAGGAACTGTGAACTATAAAAATAGATAATCCATCAACATCAGGTAGTTATATCAATGCCACCAATGTGTCAAAAAAAGTCCGTGTTGATTCATGTCTTATTTATGCCAATGTGTCGACTTTATCCTTAATGAGGCAGAGAGAGCATTTGGGTCTTGCAACTCTTAGCAGACAGAACCCAGGTCTGCAAGACTCAAAGGCCTCTTTTAGCGTGACGGTGGGCGGGAAGATGGAAAATGAAATGAAAATAGTGGTGGGTTTAGCAAAATATTGATAAATATTATATCTGCATCTTGCTTATTATAATGGGTCATGGACGTTTAATGTTTATGTATATCTCCATTATAAAATATTGTATCCTTGAGTTAGTTTCCCATAGTACAAGTTTAGAAAACTTTCCTTTAATTCTAGTTTCATCTGAATTATATCCCTATATATTTATAACGCAATATTTTTAAATTATTGATGCGTTTTTAATGGGATCATTAAAAATGTAGGTTTGTGGACAACACTATATGAAGTAGACATATAAATGCAATATATTACCCAGTTGTGCAATGCCGGTGTGGTGTACTCCCTAGGGCTGTAAGTGGCATTTGTGTTCGCTATGCACTAAAGACCGCTACTTTCTGTCCACCGATAGATGAACTGTATCGGTAATAATAATAAAGCTTCAGGTCCCAGATTACATATTTAGTAGGTATCCTTGTCTAAATAATCTTTTAGACCCTTTCAGTGTTATAAAATGTTAAAGTGCATACAATAGTATACACTTTACTATCAACACCACTTTACCAATAGCAATATAACTTACTTAATGCGAAGTGCATAATCTGTTTTCAACTACTGCAAGAAAATTAGATGAGAAATAAAATTAAAGAGAAATTACAATTATGTGGGATACAATTTTGGAGTAATAGGTTTTCTTTATCGTTTTTCGCTTCGCTTCGAATCGTTTCTGGCGTTAAAGAAATATCTTTATCACTTGATGATTCCATTTTTTCCAAATTACGAAATATTATTAGGTAAGCAACTGAACGTGCATATATTTTTTGTAAAAATTTGTTGTTTAAATTCCCGCCTTTTTTCGTTATGACCAGTACTTTTTAGGCCAAGCAATACAATTAGCGAACCTTTTTTGTGACATGTCACACACCTATGACCCCGCGATTAAAAAAAAAACTAAACAGTGCAGTAAAGGCGTTCCATATTCCATAATTTTATTCTGCTCTAGTGCAGCAAAGTTCCACTTTGTGTTGGACATGCAGTGCAGTTATGAAAGAATTGCAGTGTAGTTAGAAGAAAAATGTTTTTCGTCTGTTACAATTTACTCACTGTTATATTATCACCAAAGCCATCTACAATCTCTGCATATATATTAACATAATACGGGCTTTTTCTGTCGTTTCTTTTTACATCCACTTTTAGATATTTTATAAATTTTGAGTTTGTGTATTTTATCTCAGGTTTAGAAGGGATCACCTCTATACACTGAAAATTATATTACATTAATAAATACAAAAAATGACCGTTTCAGTTTCGAAAATGGCCAAAAATGCTTTTGTCCGGCTGTCCATCAGTTTGTCTGTCCGACTGTTCTCGTTAATTTTCGTGAAATTTTGTGAGACGGTTCGAACATTACATATTTAAGAACATATTCAAGTTGTATGCAGCAATGGGTTTCGACGGAAGCGCCATATAACATCAACTTTTCCAAAGGGCCTCTTAGAACTTATAGGATCTGTATCCCCACGTAAGCCTTACGAAGAATGGAGGTGATAGACCCGTGATTCCAAAAAAATAGGTATTTCAAAAGATATTTTTTCTTGAATGACAAAAAGCTTATTCTAATAACAACAAAAATATGTAGTAGGTATATTTACATTTGCAACACAAAAAAGAATTAAAGCAATATAAAGCCAAGCCATTTCGAAGTTTTCTAGAATGACTATAAAATTGCACGGTCATGTATGTAATATACTTACTTACCTGAGATAAAATCACATAATATTCAGTGATTGATATCAGCTTAGTTTATTGCTGTTTTCGTTTTAAAAATGGTACAATTTTCTAAATTGTTGCTATATGCATCCGCTTTTTTCTACTGATCTACAGTGAGGTGAGATCAGATAACAAATAAGTGGCTTACGGGCCGTATATACCTACTTACGGAACTTTTGTCAGACGGTGTGTTAGAACTGGTTTCATCATCATCATTTCAGCCGAATAATGTCCACTGCAGGACATAGGCCTCTCCCAAAGATTTCCAAAATGACCGATCAAGAGCAGCCTGCATCCAGCGCTTTCCAGCGATCCTGGTCAGGTCATCTGACAACTTTGTAGATGAGTGTCCTACGCTTCCCTTGCCAGTACGCGGTTGCCATTCGAGAAACTTTTTGCCCCATCGGCCATTCGTACGTCCCGCTATGTTTCTCGTCCACTGCCACTTCAACGAGCTAATCTGCTGGGCTATATCAAGATTTTTTCCTCTACGAATTTCCTCATTTTCAAGCCGAGCACAGCCCTCTCCATGGCGCGTTCAACGACCGTTCTTACGAGATGAGACCCATAGTAAGAACTGGTTTAATGAAATTCAAATAAAACCATGAACTGGAGTATATTTTATTATTATTATAGTCAATACTGACCAGTCATTGGTCAGCGATTGTTTGGTACTTATGATTTATAACATGACGCAACATTATTCACCCCAAATATTTTGGAAAAATAACAGGGTTTGATACTTTCGTTTTATTTAGACGCTGAATGAATTTTGATATTTATTGTAATACAGAGCATGAGTAAGCATTTTGTGGGTTTGTTATGAAAAATAAGCGAAAAAACATCGCTTAGATTAGTTTACCTAATTGTGCCATATCAATGCTCTGCAAGCCAAAATATCTCGCATGATATGCCATGTTACTTATTCACAATAGTTAGACCGAGGATTCCGAATTTCCGATGTCACTAAACATTTATTATCTGGTTCGATGTATCCATAACTAAAACTCAATACGTATCAATCATCATCTTCAATAGAGTATATTATCACCAGTTAAACAATATTCGTGTAGTGTGATGTCGTGTAGTTTTCGGCAGAGTAGAATAGGGCCACTCCAAGTCCTACCGTGGATGTCGTGGAAGGCGATTTAAGAAATAAAAGCTAAACAAAGCTTATAAACATCGATTAGACCTCTCCAACACATCTGGCCAGCGTAGAGAGTGTAGGCCAAATTTTCTGGCTGCTCTGGCCAAGTATGGCTCTGGTACTACGGTGAGGGTCGTGCTCCAGCAGTGGAGACAAAAAGAAATGATTAGATGATGGTGAAATCATATTTAATAAGATACCCATAGAAAATATAGAATAATTATTATGATTCAAACAATATTCGTGTAGTGTGATGTCGTGTGGTTTCCGGCAAGTAAAATAGGGCCACTCCAAGTCCTCCAATGGATGTCGTAGAAGGCGACTTAGGAAATACTAGCTAGACAAAACTTATAAACATCGATGAGACCTCTCCAACACGTCTGGCTAGGCAGCGTGGAGAGTGTAGACCAAATCCCGTGGCAGCTCTGGCCAAGTTTGGCTATGGTAGTACTGAGAGGGACGTGCTCCTGCAGTGGAGACAAAAATAACAGATTATGAGATAATGATGAAACCATATTCAAACATAAGATACAAATAGAAAATTAAGAATGTGTGTCCAGTAGAAGAATATAACCGTTAGATATCTAACTATATACCATATTTTTACATAAATAAGTCTATAACAGCATAATTTTAAACTCAGAGCAAAAAGAATTAGTCGGTATTCTGCATATGACTGTTGACTGACGATACCTAGAATTTTCCGTAAAAGCCAGCACGTAAATCTAATAAAGCCAGCAAAAAGATGGCAACATTAATTTTATTATTCCCCAAATTGAAATAAAAATGTTCTTACAAATAATGCGAGAACAATTCATTTTAGCTTTAAATTCCAACGTGTAATCCGGAGTGAAATCACAAGAGCCACAGTGAAATTGGATTAACCGGTCTATTGTTGCAAAACGATAAATTTTCTATTCTGGTCCAGTAAGCCCGGTATCGCGATGTTTTACACTGAACACCCGGCATTCGAGGGTTAACTGCTCGGTGCGTATTGTTTCACAGAGCCCTCTTTTTTCAATTGAAGCTGAAAAGGCAAGCGTTTCACTGTTGGGTGTACGAATCGCGAAAGCACTTGTGTTTGTAAATGTGGAAGGTTTTTAAAGATTTTAAGCAGCGTACATGGTTTTTCAATATACACTTAAATATGCCTAAATGTTTAACAGACTTTAAATAGGAAGGAGGATCAATTCAAATTTAGATGAGCTAAGAATGCAACTGAACTTCATAAAAATACAAGTTCTTTCGAATCAATTAACAAAATACATACTGCCAGGTAAATAACTCAAAATATAAATTTAGAAAGAAGATTTGATATGATATGTAAACAAAAGGTTAGATTATTTCTGATGTAATGATCAAAAAGAGGAGAAAATAAAAAGCAATAAAAGCTCACCTATGTTACAAAGTACAAAAAATCTATTGAAATACCGCATCGAAATAATTCCGTTTATAGTAGAGGGGGCCGTATGCAACCCTACCTCATCGAGTAGCAAAATGTGACATATGTAGGGTGTTGCATATTAAAAAGATATGTCTTAATGTACGAAGTTGCCTGGGCCTAACCTGGAGCAATTTATACAGTCAGCAAAAAAGTGATTATTTTAAAAAGTTGTGGAATAACCCCACAGGTTTCTTGACATACTAACAAATGATAACCATTAGTAGTATTTACCATAAAAATCATAGCCGTCTGATACCTGGAACTTTGACTTTGGGCCCAATTTGTTTATTCTCCTCTTCAAGGTTGTCTATAATATAAACCAACATATGATCTGTCTTTACATCTTATCAACCTCATTCACCAGTCACTGGACTCAATTCCACGTTGTTCTCGCATCAGTCAAGTTTTTTTGAACATAAAACTCGGCCGACTAAAAAAATCTCCAGTTGTAGGGCCGGCAACCTAAATTAATTATTGAGAGGATGAATAGAACTATCAAATGGCACGAGTTTCATTTTGATACTTGAAGAATGTTTTAAAAAAAATACAAGTACAAAATGCTCCAGGTTAGGCCTAGGGCAACCCTGTACATTAAGACATATCTTTTTAATATGCAACACCCTAAATATGTCACATTTTGCTACTCGATGAGGTAGGGTTGCATATGGCCCCTTCTTAGTCTATAGTCACAGAATTAATAATAGTATTACATACAGAACGGAAACTCGCACCGTCCCCCGCAATCTGGTGTCCCCGCAACCCTTCCCCCGTTATTGTGAGGTGTAAGCGGCAGTAAAACAGGGTTATTGGTAGTCGCACGTTGACATTACGTGAGTCCCTTAGGATTAATGAATTATAATGGTGAGAAACTGCGCACATTATCATTGTTTATCCACGGAAAACAATAAATAACGAAAATTTTATAGATTTTCGAGTAATGAAAACAGGTAACCAAAGCAACAAATTCTGTGGTGGCGACCCAGACTGTTTAACTCACACATTTGACGTGTGCACGGACGATTGTTTCGTTTGTAGTAGTACTAGGTATATATGCTGCTCCGTTTGTATGAAGTGCCATACCTGTGCTATAGTCTAAACGGTCCATTAATGGAGCTAATGAATTAATAAGCGGCCAAGTGCGAGTCGGACTCGCCCATGAAGGGTTCCGTAGTAGCAAATAACATAATACAAAAGTCTTGTAGTATGTTTTTTTTAATTTTTATATTTGAGTTGATTGAATGAAAGGAAAATTGCCGTTTATGATTTATGACGAATTTAAAAAAAACTACTTACTAGATCTCGTTCAAACCAATTTTCGCTGGTAGTTTTCATGGTAATAAACATCATATATTTTTTTTAGTTTTATCATTTTCTTATTTTAGAAGTTACGGGGGGGGGGGGACACACTTTTTTCCACTTTGGAAGTGTCTCTCGCGCAAAGTATTCGGTTTAGAAAAAAATACTATTAGAAACCTCAATATCATTTTTAAAGACCTATCCATAGATACCCCACACGTATGGGTTTGATGAAAAATAAATTTTTGAGTTTTAGTTCTAAGTATGGGGAACCCCAAAATTTACTGTTTTTTTTCTATTTTTGTATCAAAACCTTAATGCGGTTCACACAATACATCTACTTACCAAGTTTCAACAGTATAGAGCTTATAGTTTCGGAAAAAAGTGGCTGTGACATACGGACGGACAGACAGACAGACAGACATGACGAATCTATAAGGGTTCCGTTTTTGCCATTTGGCTACGGAACCCTAAAAATATTACATCTCGTGAATACTATCACGAAGTCGTATGGGACGGATCATCCAATATATTTTGAACCACGGACTTTGGAAGATAAGTTTGCTATTTGTGACATTTATATGCTGGTCACAAATGTTAAAAGAGTCTTTTAATATTGGTCCCAATGGAAAGTTATTCGGGATTATTCCCTTATTTACTATATGAATATAAACTTGTACAGTCTTATTATGAAACGCAGTCTAACTTTGTTACTAGGTTTAAACCATTATCCGACCAAATCAAGTTGACATTTTCAGATGAGACCGTATTACTAAATGTCAACTTAATTTGTCGGATAATGGTTTAAACCTAGTAACAAAATTAGTCTGCGTTTTAAAATAAGATGGGTATTCTTGATGAACAAATGATGAAACTTGTACTAAGTTATTTTCAATAGGGATGAGGGCGTATCATCCATGGTAATTTTCTAAAAAAGGAAAATCAGTTCACACAATTTACTTATGTGTTCTAATTAAAATTATTATGAACTAGCCAAAGCCCGCGACTTCATTCACGTGGACTTTATAACTTTGGGAAATGCTCACCAGGCTGAACAACTTTTGCTAAGGCGTAATTTTTATATTTTTTATAGTTTAGTTGGACCATTATGGATCCGTATCAGGTGTTCTAATTCCCAAAATTAATCATACCCTTTAAGTTGCCCAAGCTAAACAGCCATATAAAAAAAGTTTCTTTTGAATCCGTCTAGTATGTCCGGAGATTATCGTGTACAAACAGACAAACAAACACAATTTTTTTTTAATTCTTACTCCCTACTCTTACTATGTCTCCATCGCCCCAAATATTTTTTTGGAAATATATTCAATGTACAGACACATTTTTTTACTGTTTTATTATATATATATAGATATTTATCATTAATTTCTTAACTAGGTGGTTAAATCACAGAATATTTTTTTTTCATCCTAAGGTATAATCAATTGCAAAGGATTATGATTCAGAAAAAATAAGATTTAGCAATCCCTCGTGGTCAAATTCAAATAAGAATAACCCACGATGTACTCGTACGTGCGTGTGGTGAATAAACCATGCGTTGTTTTCAATTTAGCGTAAAAGCGTTCTGTCATAAAGCTGGACTATAATTAACATTTTATGAATGTCTGTGACAATGTAATTCCAAGTATTCGCTTCATTCAATTATGCGATTTCGAGTACAATATACGAATTGAAATTTTGTAGTTTACATTGGTCTTATACCATTATCTGCAGTAACGCTGTATTTACTGTTTTTGTTCATAAAAGACAATAACTCTTCTTTTAGACGACCTCCATGGCGTAGTGGTCGCTATACTAGTCCGCCACCCAGAGGTTCCGGGTTCGATTCCCGGTCAGGGCAAGTTGGGAAATGGCCTTTTCAAAATGTCCTGGATGATAAGAAATGTCAGAGTAGGTATATATTTTAACAAGGAATTAATTCCAATTTTTTAATTTCTATATTAATTAACATATAAATATACAATTAAAATTAATATCTAAATTACAATCTAAATTAAAAAACTAAATTAAAAATCTAAATCTTGATCATGTGGCATGGTGCCAAGAACACTGGCTGCATTCCCGCGCTGAATAGCTACTGCAATCCTCTGCGCGAGATATGAGCCAGCCCTCTTGTCACCAGCGGAATTAATTATATTTAAATAGACCAATATATTATTTGTACTCTAAAACTCTAAAGTTAAACTTCATCGAAAATAGAGACGACATTTTCGGAAACGTGAATCGGTCTAGAACCGAAACTTCGCAAGTTTGGTGATATCCGTTTCCGGTGCTAAATGGCCGTCGCGGCGAGTCCGAGGTGAGAGTTTACTGCCGGCTGCCAACTCCTGGCATACTCTGATCTACATACAGTTTGAAGGTATTCTGTTCAGATTAAGATTTTTATTGCAAGTCACAAGTTCGAAGTTGTTAAATACACACTTTAAGTCAAAGTCAAAGTTAACATTTTTAATTCAATGTAGGATGAATTTATCTCTTATTGAAGGTCATTTAAAAAAAAGTATTAGTGCAAGAGCTTAAAAATATTAGCGTTTTGGAACGACCACAGCTAGAAAGATTACACCGAAACAAACTCAGTTCAGTATTGGTCCCTACCCAGCCTGATAGACTATGTTACAATTACAATACAGATTTACACTTAAGCTATACATATGATACAATTACAAATTGCAGTCAACTATTTATAAGAATTTTGCTCAAATGATGATAAATAGTCATTTACATTATATATAATACGCATATTTTAAGACCTAATGTTTAAACACTTAGTATCACTATTTTTAAACCCCGTCAAAAAGAGGAGTATTATAGGCAAGTTTGACGTATCCGTGTGTTTGTCTGTGACATCGTAGCGCCTAAACGAATGATCCGCTTTTATTGCACATTTTGTTGTTTGTGAACTATCTTAATCGAGATGATTTGTAGCTATGCTTGATAAAAACGGGATGAATTGACGTTTGAAAGTCGGTAGTTTTTTTATTTTCATGGCATATAAACTTTATACATCTCATTTTATTTTATAGTGATAATTGTCTCTATTTTATGCGTTTTCCTTTCAACTTAGTCTATAGGAGTAACGAAAACAACTTGCAATGTATTTGCATAAATTATAAAATAAAATATAACTGTCGTTTATTTTTTTTTGTTTTTCCGATTATTCGAAATTGGTTACCTACAATAAAGTTATACTATAAAGCTGAAATTTATCAAAAGTAGAGATGAAATTTTCGGAAACGTGAATCGGTCTGAAAGTTAACTTCATAAGTTTGGTGATATCCGCTTCCGGAGCTAAATGGCAGTTGCAGCGAGCTTGAGGTGAGAGTTTACGACCGGTCCCGTAGTCTTCCTATACTTATAGTCTGATTTTAATAAATATTGATCGTTATATAGTATTAAGATTGTAACTGACACTTTTAGATTTTAATTAGATATCGTTGCCGATGATAAATAAATAAATAATAAAATAAAAAAGTAATAATAAATAATTAATAAATAAATAATAAATAAATAAATAAATAATTGATTTGATTTGATTTGATTTGATTTGATTTGATTTGATTTGATTTGATTTGATTTGATTTGATTTGATTTGATTTGATTTGATTTGATTTGATTTGATTTGATTTGATTTGATTTGATTTGATTTGATTTGATTTGATTTGATTTGATTTGATTTGATTTGATTTGATTTGATTTGATTTGATTTGATTTGATTTGATTTGATTTGATTTGATTTGATTTGATTTGATTTGATTTGATTTGATTTGATTTGATTTGATTTGATTTGATTTGATTTGATTTGATTTGATTTGATTTGATTTGATTTGATTTGATTTGATTTGATTTGATTTGATTTGATTTGATTTGATTTGATTTGATTTGATTTGATTTGATTTGATTTGATTTGATTTGATTTGATTTGATTTGATGTATAATGGAATCACAGTCACTGGCATGTAAATAAAAAAACCTGCGCTCTATTGAAGATGATAAATTGAGGACACAACCTATTATATACGACAGCATTCTAAGACTTTCATAAAAACATCTGCATTTCTTAAATTATATGTAAATAGAATGTAATATAATTACTTATATTTACAGTTGGAAAAATCATGTTTTAAAATCAGTAGTTTTTAAGATCTTCTTTTGGTGTTGCCAATATTGTAAGGTTTTTTAACTGTGCAGGAAAGTTTAAATAAAATAGAATATTCTAAACGAAACGGTTACCATCGGTTAGCAAATAAAGTGTTGACTGCCGAGCTCGAACCACAAACAAAATCATATATCAGTGATCGGATGTTTCCACGAATGCGTTGGAAAACATACGCTGTTTTCGAAAACACTCTGAAAGTGCATTTAAAAGTACAAAAATATGTGCCAACTAATTCTACCATCGATAGAAACCTTATTGTATCTTTGAAGCAGTTTTTTTTCTTTTTAAGGTGTATAAAAATCATAAAAAATACATAAATGCTATGCGTAAAAACGGATTCAGAAACACCTTATTAGTTTCCAAATTTGCCTCTAGTTCGTAACAAACAATAACTTTGTAGTAATTTTTACATACCTAGCCTACACAAGTACCTAACATGTGTGTAGCCTATATACACAGTGCATGAAATAATTTCGAAATTGTTGCACATAATATTGAAGTGATCAATTCATGTAGTTTCTTTTTACGATCAATTAGTGGAGCGGTGTTCATCTTTGTACCAGACGATAACAACTTATATATTATAATATGCTTTTCATTTTCTAAAAAAGTAATCAATGAGTTTTTACCTATTTACATATACCAAAAAGTAAGTGCAGTCACGTTCATTCTAAAGTGGACTCAGCATCTACGCTCTTGCTGTGAAACGCTGGCTGGGTGAGCACAGAACTGAACTGAACCAAAGAGTGATATCCGCTAAATATCAATGTAATAGATGAATTTCAATAAAATAATAAACAAAAAATACTATAACCTATCTTCTTTTACCCTAATACATATTGTAAGTAAGACTTAAGTTGCTTTTGAAGTCTTCAAAATATTTTCGTAATAAATTCTTCTCTTCAAGAATCCTTCGCCAAGGACTTGTTTCGTGTATGACGTCATAATACCCAAACCCCGTTTGTGCTGGCCATGTCGCCGCCCAAAGTTCCCAAAACTTTTTTTAATATCGCGATAAAGTTGGATGTATTCCAAAAGATTATGGAACAGGCCGCCTTTTATTATTTGGAGATATTGCAGACATGATATTTTTTAACAAAGTCTCTTTTCTTTTTTATTAAATTATTACTTTGCGGATTGGAGTACAATAAGACTCAATTGCAGCTTAGCTTGATTGAAAAAAAAGCACACATAGAGATAATGTTGTCATTATTTAATTTAATACAGTGTTAGACCTTTTTAAAAACGTAATTACTGAGATGATGTTAATGTACATTTGTAAGGGCAGAAAATTAAATAAATAAATATGTAGTGCCAAATTACACTGATTGAGCTAGCTCCGCTAGTAATTTTGAGACTTGTGTTATCCCCCTGACTGTCCACGACCTTATTAAGGTCGATCGAAAAACGGGATACTAACTCAACGATACTTTTTTTTATAACATACATACATAATACATATTTTCACGCCTGTTTCCCATGGGGGTAGGCAGATATTTCTATTTACAACGATCCTTGCAAACCTCTTTTTTATAACAAATACATATATAGATCCAAGAACCAGGACAATTTGAAAAAGGCCATTTTCCAACATCCCATGACCGGGTATCGAACCCGGAACCTCTGGGTGGCGGACTAGCACTGTGACCACTATGGTATCGACAATATTGTAGGTAATAAATAATTATTGGCCTTGACTTCGTTTCTCAGTTAAAATGCAACGTCTTTATATAAAAAAGTATTACGAAATAGTTCAGAAAGTAGCATCACGTATTTTATCATACGTGGAATACGTCGGAACTTCATAAAGCATCGCGATATGAGCGAATTTCACGGTTGCATCCGAGCCTCGAGTACCTACTACGAGTATAAATTATATTAAGTGAAGCTCGATACGCACTCGAAGGTCCTCGATGGAGCTAGCAATCGCCATTTCGAAGGCCAATAAAACGTATGTAGTGGCTTTTGAGTTATCGTATACTTTATGAGAAGTTTCTTTGGATTCTTTTAAAGGTTTTCTTTAATAATCCTTACTTCCTTATACTTACTAATATTATGAATGCTAAAGTGAATTTGTAAATTTACCTGTTTGTTACCACTTCACGCTTCAACCACTGAACCTATAGATGAAATAATGGATGTAGTTTGATTTCCAGGGAAGGATATAGGATATTTTTGATTCCGAAATTCTCACGGGGAGTGAAGAAGTGAATGTTACAGAATTATGTTGTATGGGTTTAAATAACTATTTTTCTTAGTAGTGTTTTTGGTTAACTTTTATTATTATATAAATTATATAAACTAACATCTTGCCGAGCGTTATCTTTTACAACTATACTACTAGTACGTACTTGTAATAACATTGGGTTAAAAAATAGCTGTACTGTATTGTTATTCATTTTATGACAATTTTATTTATTTTGATAAACAAAAAATACTATTTTTTTTTACCTATTTAGTTCACAGTAAAAAGATCTAAGTTTATTACTACAAGAAAAGTAAGCAGTTTTTTATTTCAATTACAAAAAAACCTATTTCTAAACCTTCAAAGTCAGCCTAAGCAATGTAAAATTTAATATTTTTTCAAAACTAAAAATCGACTTCTCCCCCAAACTACTCTAATAATTTTAATAAAATTTATATGGGACCATCTAACAAGTACGCTTATTCAACAAAAAAAAATTCCAAATCAGTTTAGGCGTCTTCGAATAATCGGTGCACATACATTTAAAAAGATCACGAAAAATTGTTTACCTCTTCCTTTTTTAAATTCGGTTAAAAACAGCGCACATCGGCAGGCGCCAAAGTTGCTTTTCATTTAACTTATCGGTTCCCTTTCAAACAGTGTGGCTATCGGAAAAGCCGGCAGTTAAATTGGTTTATACCTTTGTCTTATTGCTTTGAACCGCAAAAAGAATGGCTTGTATAGGCAGCCGAACGATGTAACATGTGACCTATTATTTCGTATCTACTAGACTGGTTGTTAAATTAAATGACGATACTATTAAATTTTTTTGATTAAATTTTGATCAGAAATATGTTAGTTACTTAAATTGTTGGACACATTAAGAAGCATCCTAATTTTAATGGAAAAGATGGCTTCAAGTTTTCTAGGACGTGGAATGCAGTGATTGAGCTTTGTAAAAAGTGTGTGCGAACAACAAAAAGGACCGAACGCACACTGTCAGTGTTGTGTGTAAGGACTTCTGCAATAAACGACGAAGAAAGAGGGAAGACCGATATAGTTACCCTTGACAGCCGAACTTCCATCGCAGTTCCTCAGTCGGCTAGCGACCATGCCGGCAGAAGGGTCATCAAATATCTGGTAAAAAAACTATATTAATTGCGGTAAGTCCCGTAAAACTAGTAACAGTTATCTAGTATCCAATGCATAAAAAAGTCAGTGGTGTCAGCCAAACGAAAATATTTTCAATGAACAATAGATTCCTCTATCGTAGTTTGGATGTTGAATTTAAATTTGTGATTCCTGTAAAATTCGAAATCGTGCTTTGATATTCCAATTTGCAAATCATGACAGTTCCAAAAGTTATGTTTGATTTGATATTCAAACGTTTTTGTTTGAATCAAATATCAAACGAACTCATAACCTACTGGCATGAACTGTTGAAAATATTTTTTGTAGCTTGGATTTTTTAACTATACATTTATTTTTCCATTATGTTCTATGAGGAAATATAAAACTTGTGTAAATTGTAAATATAAAACGAGTGAACCAGCTGCTTCTCTTCTCGCGCTTCAGCTGCTTAGAGCCGCAACGCAATATGCTTTGTCTGCTCCGTTATCAATAGAGACGTGAAACGTGATACAGAATAGATATCGTAGAAGGCGACTTAGGAAAAACAAGCTAAACAAAGCTTATAAACATCAATGATACCTCTCCAACACGTCTGGCCAGCGTGGAGAGTGTAAGCCAAAGTCCTCTGGCTGCTCTGGCCAAATATGGCTCTGGTAGTACAGAGAGGGTCATGCTCCTGCAGTGAAGACCAAAAGACCCGATGATGATCATGATGATTATGTGTCTGTGTCTTATTCTTACTTTTTGAAAACAAACTTCTTACAATTAAAAGTTTGTTTTCGAAAGTAGTGGCTTTTACCCGATTAAATAAACTGTCGCGTCACTTTCAAGCCTCAGCCCTAATCGACCAATATGATCCATTCTGCTGTCAAAGCGACCAACTAACAGGTGAATTGAATCAGGGGTCTCTCTGTCCCAAAGGGTTTGGGACGGACGGGCACTTACAACTTTGTTCGGAATAATGGATACCAAACCACACGTTCTGAACTTTGACTTAATATTGCTGTATCTGGCTGATGTATTTCGGCTGATAAAATACGAGTAGTTTATGTTTGGTTTGAAGTTAAATTTCGCAAAGCAGATTACTTCTGCATTTTTATTTTTTATTTTTTTGAGCCAAACCGGCAATCGGTAGATTTAATGCTAAGAAAAAAAATCCTTTTATCAATTTTTAAAATAAAAAGAAGAAAACCTTTATCAATACATATACTATAATCGTAACCCATCGCTGTCTGTACATGGAAGATAAATCTAAAAAAAAATCTGTTGGGGGCTTTAGCCATCGCAACAAAACAATGATTTTTAGATTTTTTGTTTGTTTATCTGTGCGTTTGTGCACGCTAATCTTAGAAACGGCTAAAGTTACATCAATTTAAAGAACCGCGTCAAACATTTTTGTTCGAAAAATGAGTTTATGCACGGTAATCTCAGAAACAGCTAAACCGATTCGGTTGCAGTTTTCATTAATAAATTTTGCTAACCTTTACTTAAAATATAGTGTTTGTTTTATCTTAATCCTGCTAAAAATAAAAAAAATAATTTTAATTTAAAGAATGACGTCAATCATTTTTTTTCGAAAGATTACTATAAAATAACTGTTCAACAAATAACAGTAAAACTTTTATTTAATTTATTTTATGGTTTATTATATAGTATGATTTTATTTCGACGCTGATAAGTTTCGGAGTATTCTTAAAAAAATGTTTTTTGGACACGGATAGATGGCGCTGTTCATAAAGTTAGGCTCTGGGCTTAGAGCCTCTGCAGACAGAGCCTCGGGGCGCAAGACGGGATTCAGTCGCTTGACAAATACTTTCCTACAGGTTGAAAGGCGCGTTTGTGTCAACACGCGCTTTAACCTTTGCGGGTAGAATTGAAGGCCGATGGGCCACCTTGCAGGCCACTCTGACCCCTCTCGCTAATTGAGAAGGTATCGCGAGTGAGCCCAGCTGATAAGAGGCCATTGTGCCAGGTCTTTGGATCGAGAGTAGCACAAGAACGGAACCAGGCAAAAGCAGTAATGGCGTTCAAACCGTGAGTTTTTTTGTGGATGAGAGCTATAAACGGCCTATTTCCTGTGGCCGGCGGTAGGCAAAAATCCCTTTTCCTCGCGTAAAAAAAAAAGGTTAGGTTAGGTCACAGATATATAAAATTTTGTTAGAACCAATTCTTACCGTTTATTATCTTTGCTTGATATAGAAATACAAAATA
The DNA here is from genome assembly GCA_963555685.1 of Acrobasis consociella. NCBI lineage: Eukaryota > Metazoa > Arthropoda > Insecta > Lepidoptera > Pyralidae > Acrobasis > Acrobasis consociella. The sequence goes on from OY743118.1 coordinate 8,254,010, forward strand.
TACCGGGTGACTAGGAGAGGAGAGGAGAGGATCATTTTACCCCTTCTGGCTCGTATGAGGCGACTTAAGAAGTAAGTACAAATATCTTGTGCTGCAAAAGCATTTTTCTCAAGGAGGCTTCATATTAGAAAGGCGGAATATCACAAAAATACTTAAAAATAAATAAATGTATAGGGACAAATCACACAGATTGAGCTAGCCCTAAAGTTAGTTCAAGATTTCTGTTGAGGGATACTAACTCAACGATACTATATTTTATAACAAATACATATATGTATAGATAAATTTCGAAGACCGAGGTCAACATGATGAAAAAGGCCATTTTCCAACTTGCCCTTACAGGGAATCAAACCTTGGACCTTTAGGTGGTTGACGAGTATGGTGACCACAACGCCACAAAGGTTGTCGTTATACTCAAATTATCTTGTATTTATCTTTTATTTTCCTTTAATATTTATTTTGAAAGCGATACAGAAAAATGCAAAGATTATATTTTAAAAATAGTCAAAATAACTGCTGATGATTAAATGTATATTAGAGAACATACATAAATACAAATTGATGCACATTGATTATGCTTTATGAACATACATAGGCAGTACCTAATAGTAATTACGTTTAATGTATTTATGATTATTATTCATATACATTACTGTAATTTTATGGAATGAGTAATAAATACTATACAAAAACAACGGGTCATTACAAGTACCTATATGGTTCCTTCGAAAAATACATATAAACAATTTAAAATCTGAACTTGTATGAACTATACAATGTCAGTCATTTTTGCCTGGAATAATAAATTAATTTTCTTTAAAACCCATCTGGCCAGCGAGGAGAGTGTAGGCCAAATCCTCTGGCTGCTTTGTCCAAATATGGCTCTGGTAGTACACTAGAGAGGGTCGTGCTCCTACAGTGGAGACTAAAAAAACCTGATAATGACTAAATTAATCGACCTAAAAAAATGTCTTCTTTGTTCTTTTTTACAGTGTGCACGAGTCTACAGCTGGACTAGAGACAGTCCTATGAAGGGATATGGCACAGAGAAAGCTGATTGATGCATGTTCCCGCCGTCAGGCGTAGTCCTAACTTCTAATACTTACATATCGCTTTGTCCTAACAAAAATTATAGACTCGCGATGAAATGGCGGTGTAGAGACCAATGTTTGATCACGTGTTCTTACTAAGAAAATTCGTACCGACTTGCGATGATCGTGCATCAACTCTTTTGACTCCCTTGATAGAGAAAAGGGGTCAACAACCGTATTAGTTCTCTGCCACCAAATAGCCAATTTTTGGTCATATCTTTACATACATACATACATACTATCACGTCTTTATCCCTAATGGGGCAGACAGAGCATTTTGGGTCTTGCGGTTCTATGCAGAGCCCAGGGCCGCAAGACCCAAAAGCCACTTTTAGCGTCATGGTGGACGAGAAGATGAAAAAGCAATCAATACAGTGATGGGTTGCTAGCCGCATCGCCTGTTAACATGGTTTGCATTTTTGCCCATTCCCTCGATCGGCTTTTACGATCTGCGTGGGAAGAGAAGCAGCTGGTACATTCTAAGTTTTTTTTATTTCTCCCAGACCAGCATGGGAAATATCATATCTTTAGATGGGTCATATCTTTAGATATTGAAAAATATAAATAATAAATCTATAACAAAACAGTAAAAAAGTGTGTCTGTACATTAAATATATTTTCAAAAAAATATTGGGGGCGATAGAGATATAGTAACAGAGAAAGAATTTAAAAAAATGACTGTTTGTCTGTGTGTTTGTTTGTCTGTTTTTACACGCTAGTCGTCGGAAATACTGGACGGACGGATTCGAATGAAACTTTTTTTGTTATATAGCTGTTAAGCCTGGGCAACATGTAGGGTATTAATAATTTTGGGAAATGCAACACCTGATGCAGAACTATAATGGTCCAGCTATATTAAAAGAAATATAAAAATGACGCCTTAGCAAAAGTTGTTTAGCCTGATGAGCATTTTCCAGAGACAAAGTCGCTAGGCTAGTTCATAATAATTATAATTAGTTATGAATAAAATGTACCGATGTAACCTAGAATGTACCGATGTGTAGACCTTGATAACCTAGCAGTGGCGAAGCCTCCCTAGATGCCGATTCCCATCGAGTTCCCTTAGGGGCTTCCAACATATTTGCATTTATTATTTTCATAAGCTATAAAATAGCAGCATGACTGGATTGCACACACCTACATATTCAAAATAAGAAAATTTTCTCTGGTTATTGAAATAAACTCACAATGATCAAAGTATAAACACGCTCAGATACATATTATTCACAATAGGTAAAAAAAATAAGCCACACATGGAGCGGCTTACTTTTATACATATAACCTAATTAGGCAGGTAGGTATTTAATTTGTTTCATAGTTTTATAGCTGCACTAGCCCAAATTCTCACCCAACGCCACTGTAACCTAGCATTTGAATTTAGGGTTTCAGTTTACTAATTTGCTTACGGATCCCTTGATCCATAGTTATTTATGCAACTGACGTTAATGGTTTCCATTTCATCAAAGCTGTTATGATGAGTTGCAACTGCAAACTGTTTATATTATTGTTCTTCTGTATTATTATCGTAATTCAGGTATTATCTCTATTAATTTTAATGGTGAACAATTTAAGAGCTGTGAGTCGCGTATACTAATAGTCGTCGCTGAATGGCCGAATTTTGTGCGTCGCAGAAAATGAGTTGCAGAATATCTGCTACCTTCTGTTTCATACAGAAGTGCTGGTTGACATAAAATTAATTTTTAAAATAAATTTCCATAGAACAGTTTCTTAACAAAATTCTTCATCATAAAATATGGGTTGAAAGCTAATGTGCATGATGTACATCAGCTTTCAACCCTCCATTCAATCAATAGTGGCATAATCAAGGTTGAAGAAGGAAACGCGAAGGGGAAACGAAAAAGCCAGAGGGTGGATTCTAAGCCAGTACGTTAAAATGAGACAGAGAGAGATCTTAATAGAATGTAACTCTAAAATGAGAAAGTTGTGGTTTTTTTTTTGGTATTGACAGCAAAATTTTAGTATGGTAAAATGATAACCTACGACTACTTTACTACCACATAAAATTAAAATTACTTTTGATGCAATTTATGGTATTTCTATAAGCTTTGTTTTTAAACATCGAAAAACAGTTGTACTGGCATAGGATACTCTCTATTGCACGCCTCACAAGTGGAGCATTGAGGTAGTGCTCTACTCTCAAACTCTCAAAATATATTTTTTTTTTTTTTTTTCAGAATTTGGAAATCATACCATTAAAACATGAAATTAAATATTACAATCCAAAATATGTTAAAGATCCTGTAATAAACATTAGAAGAAAGGGCAGGGGAAGCCCATATTATTTCAGTATGTATGTGGAATTATTACACGTATGGGGAAATAATATAACGGTAATTTTTTGTTCTGAAATCATACCTTAGCTTGTCTTGAATAAGCGAGCGAAGTTCACCGAATCTACTTAGATAATCTCTCTTTCTTTTTATCTCTCTTTCTCTCTCTCTCTCCTTCCCTCTTTTTTTCTCTTATATACTTGTTACATTAATGAACGCGGCCGGCCTATGCTCTGGGAAACTTGAGAAACGCGCTTGAGCGCACATGTTGCTTCTAGAATAATCCAGGTAGTCCGTACAATATGACTAAATTATTAGCTATATCAGTAGGTACTCCATTTCTTATCCTAAAATTTTATGTCCGAATGTCAAAATACAAAATAACAAGTTTGCAATGATCTTCAGAATCCATAATATTTAAATATCCGTAATTTTGATTTACCGAATTATCTTGAATCATAACACTTTTGTGCCATGAATTGATGTAATAATTTAATTTTCTAAATTTAGACGCTATAAAGTCACATGTCCTAGGTGTTGTATTCTATAATTTATGTTAGTCCGAATATTAATTTGTAATAAAATTATTAGCTAAAAACAGTAGGTTAAAATTAGAAGTTTAGGTTAGGTTCGTCAGGTTTTCTGTGACCAAGATACGAGCGAGCGAGCGACTCAAGCTTAGGGCGAAAGTAACACAGACACAAAAACCACTTTGCTGTGGTGTGTAGGTTTGGTTCATTAGGTTTCCTGTGACCAAAAACGAGCGAGCGAGCGAAGCGAGCGAGCGACTCAAGCTAAGGGCGAAAGTAACAAAGATACAAAAACCACTTTGCCGTGGAGTGTAGGTTAGGTTCGTTAGGTTTCCTGTGACCAAGACACGTGCGAGCGAGCGACTCAAGCTTAGGACGAAAGTAACTAAGACTCAAAACCACTTTGACGTGGAGTGTAGGTTAGGTTTGTTAGGTTTCCTGTGACCAAGACAGAAGCGAGCGAGCAAATTGAGCGACTCAAGCTTAGGGCGAAAGTAACACAGACACAAAAACCACTTTGCTGTGGAGTGTTGGTTAGGTTCGTTAGATTTTTTTTATTACAGCAAAGGAATTCATTGTTTTTTTTTAATATATCCTATGTTCGAAATTGGGACACGCGATAATTATGGGAAAAAAGAATAGACATTTTGAATATTATGGATCATAATATTTATAGCATAAAAGTTATAGCACGTTGTATTTCGGGATTATAATTTTCGGGCACGTGGTATTGTGCGATAATATGTTAGGGCTAGGCATCATTCGGACATTTGATAATTATGGATAAAAAATTTAAGAGACAAAATAGAGAACCATATCAGTAGTATCCTATGTATTAGTGTTATTAAAGCTATAACAGTAGTATTTTTGTACGGAATTTCATGAAATTTAGTGGACGTGTAGGTGAGATCCTTCCTACAAATAAGCCAGATCGTTTCAGCGGTTACCAAAATAAGATTGTAGGAGGTGCCACGAATTCGCAGTTCGAGGTGAAGCACGTTCTAAACATTATAAAAAAATGCAAAGCCATATGCCATCGTCATGGGTTTTAACTTTAAAAAAAAACCTAAAGATATTTAAAAAAAAAGAATAAAAAATTTCGATTTTCAGATGGGTTTTCAAACTTTTGAGTATCTTGGAGGAAATTATGTTCCGTTGTTGATAAGTATGGAGTTTGAGCTTTGTAAATTTTACAAAGAACCCATTGTAGGAAAAATGATAGTCGCGCAACTGCCAAAAAATCTGTCTACGTGTCCCATACCTCCAGTAAGTACAAACATGCATATAAAATCATTAAGACACAAAAATCTCTCTTACAAGTAGAAAATGATATATGGAGAACAGTTCTCAGAGAAAAAAATGTAATAAATTATACATCGTGGAAGTGACATACCCGTTATAAATCGAACCTATAACTAACTAATTATACTAGATCAGTATAGTATAATGAAATTTTAATAACAGTAAAAATATATAAAAAACGACATTTCCATACAAAAGTGTGCAGCCGCCCGGGAAATTCGTATGGGAATGTAATTTTTGTTTGGTATTTTATTATCATTATTCTACAGTGATCTAGCATAGCTCGTGGTTTGATTTATTACGGGTATGTCACTTCTAAGTTGTATAGATACTTCTACATTTATTTCAGGCTTTTGATCGTAGCTTTTTATGAAAAGAAACGTACATACTACACAGTTGACGATTTTTTGGCAAAGGTATTAGAATTTGCAATGTCTGTTTCAGGGTTGGTACGCACTACCTGACCTGGTGATGCATCTGGAGAATTTCACCGTCTACATACCGTTCACCTACGACGCGGTGCAAGTGACTGGACGCGTGGACTTCAGAGGGCATATCACTGCGACCAAGGAGTTGGTCTTCGATGGGTCAGTTCATGGACGCTTCATACAAAAGCCACGACATAAATTGTAAAATGTAATTATTTACGTACTACTGCGCCCTGCGGTGTTACTTGCGCCTTAAGTACAGGTTGACTGGTATAGAATGCATTAGCATTAAGTTCACTTTTTGTACCATTATGGTCAATAATGACTTTAAAAATAATTAAATAAAGTAGCCTGTAAGTTAATCCAGGGTCAACTTCCTTCACACCAAATTTTATCAAAATTAGTCTAGCCGTTTGCGCGTGAAAAATTACAAACATACACATACACACACACGCACTTACAAACTTTTGCCTTTATAAATTAGTGTGATAGAAGAAAGCTTTTCAGAACAACTGTACGTAATCAAATTCATATCATTTTGTTCCGATTCGTTTAATTTAATTAAAAATGTTTGTACCCAATAACGATTGACGATATATTTTTATGTTAGTACTTACATTTTTAGGGTTCCGTTCCCAAAGTTCCGATTTTTTATAGAGAATGATATAAAGCCCTTCTTGCGAGAGTCCAACTCGCACTTGCCGGGTTATTTAGTATAGATCCGTTGAAAGTCCGATACAAAATAAATTTCTCACATAAAGCACCGTCTGGGCCGGAGCGAGATAAAGGATGCATAAATTGGTCATCAATCATGACCCTACAACTAAGGCTTTAAAGAGAAACTCTTAAATTATGGTTGTGTCTATAGGCTTAGCTTATTATTCTTCGGGTCTATGGTAATAGCCTTATTTTTGAAAATTCATGAAAATTTTCAACTTCCATGCTGGTCTAGGAGAAAAGAAAAACTTAGAATGTACCAGCTGCTTCTCTTCCTGCGCAGATCGTAAAAGCCGATTGAAGGAATAGGCGAAAATGCGAATCATGTTAACAGGCTAGCAACTTATCACTGTATTGATTGCTTTTCCATCTTCTCACCCACCATGACGCTAAAAGTGGCCGCAAGACCCAAAATGCTGTCTGCCCCATTAGAGATAAAGACGTGATAGTATGTATGTTTTGAAAATTACAATAATTTTGAAAAATAAATACAAAAGAGGAGACGGTGATGAAGAGATTACGACCAAGGAAGAGATTGTAAGACGACATCGACAGTTTCATGAGGGAAGAACTTGTTGGTAGGCCTTTGCCCAGCAGTGGGACACAAATTTAGGCTAATTTTAAAAAAATTCAAAAGTTTAGGACTAATAATTTTTCAAAACTAAAAACCGAATTCCCCCCAAACTACACAACCGATTTTGACAAAACCTATGTAACCACCTGACAAGTACACTCTTTCGAACGAAAAAAGAATTTTCCAAATCGGTCCAGGCGTCTTTTTATAAATTCGTTTCTCTGTGTGTACACTGAAAAATATATTACATTAATAAAAACAAAAAAACCGTTTCAGTTTCGAGATTGGCCAAAAACGCTTTTGTCCGGCTGTTCATCAGTTTGTCCGTCCGGCTGTTCTCGCCTACAGGTCGCATTTCTCAACCGATTCTCGTGAAATTTTGTAATATGGTTCGAAAATTAATGCGTTTAGACGGAAGATCTCGGAGAAAATAAAAAACTTAGAATGAAGCAGCTGCTTCTCTTCCCGCGCAGATTTCGTAAAAACCGATCGCTGAATTAGTTGATTATATTATCTTGGGTTTATTATACCCATCTCAGAGTTCTTCATTCTTCCAACAATCTTCTTCTTGATGTGCCTCGCAGCCGGTGTGGGTTTTTCGATCATTCATTTACAAAACAAGCGTAGCTACGGAACGCCCTTCCCATTGATATCCTGAAAGCCCCTAGTCGCCAAGCGTTTAAGAGTGCTGTGCGCGCTCATTATCTTTACCAACTGTCATAGAGTATTTTAAATATTTATGTAGTCTATGTAGGCTTTACGTTTTATGCCATATTTGTGAATTATTTACATGTTTGTTTATGTATACATATAGGTATATATAAATAAAATTATAGTAAGGATTGTTTTCGGTACAATTTTAAAGATTAGGTAAATTAGAATGTGTCTTGTCGTCCAAAATTGGCTTTTTTTCGGCATCACCTGTAGTTTGACTGGTAGAAAAGGCCCTGGGCCTTAAGTCCGCCTGTTACAATTTTTGTAACAAAGTCAAGTAAATAAAAAATTAAAGCTGCAAATCATAACCCAATATGCTCTGTCTGCTCCATTATCAAGAGTGATATTGTATGTCCGCCTTGTGGTGTCCAGTCCAGCAGAGTAGAATAGATATCGTAGAAGGCGACTTAGGAAATACAAGCTAAACAAAACTTATAAACATCAATGATACCTCTCCAACCCATCTGGCAAGCGTGGAGAGTGTAAGCCAAAGTCCTCTGGCTGCTCTGGCCAAATATGGCTCTGGTAGTACAGAGAGGGTCATGCTTCTGCAGTGAAGACCAAAAGACCCGATGATGATCATGATGATTATGTGTCTGTGTCTTATTCTTACTTTTTGAAAACAAACTTCTTACAATTAAAAGTTTGTTTTCGAACGTAGTGGCTTTTACCCGATAAAATAAACTGTCGCGTCACTTTCAAGCCTCAGCCCTAATCGACCAATATGATCCATTTTGCTGTCAAAGCGACCAACTAACAGGTGAATTGAATCAGGGGTCTCGCTGTCCCAAAGGGTTTGGGACGGACGGGCACTTACAACTTTGTTCGGAATAATGGATACCAAACCACACGTTCTGAACTTTGACTTAATATTGCTGTATCTGACTGATGTATTTCGGCTGATAAAATACGAGTAGTTTATGTTTGGTTTGAAGTTAAATTTCGCAAAGCAGATTACTTCTGCATTGTTTTTTTTTAAAATTTCTTTGAGCCAAACCGGCAATCGGTAGATTTAATGCTAAGAAAAAAATCCTTTTATCAATTTTTTAAATAAATAGAAGAAAACCTTTATTAATACATATAATATAATCGTAACCCATCGCTGTCTGTACATGGAAGATAAATGAAAAAAAATACTGTTGGGGGCTTTAGCCATCGCAATAGAACACAAAAATATAATTTTTAGAATTTTTGTTTGTTTGTCTGTGCGTTTGTGAACGCTAATAGGCCGGGATAGATAGATAGAAAAGGCTGAAGTTACATCAATTTAAAGAATCGCGTCAAACATTTTTGTTCGAAAAATTGAGTTTATGCACGGTAATCTTAGAAACAGCTAAACCGATTCGGTTGCAGTTTTCACTAATATATTTTGCTAACCTTTACTTAAAATATAGTGTTTGTTTTATCTAAATCCTGCTAAAAATGAAAAAAATCATTTTAATTTAAAGAATGACGTCAATCATTTTTGTTCGAAAGATTGCGATAAAATAACTGTTCAACAAATAACAGTAAAACTTTTGTTTAATTTATTTTATGGTTTATTAAATAGTTTGATTTTATTTCGACGCCGATTAGTTTCGGAGTATTCTTAAAAAAAATGTTTTTTTGGACACGAATAGATGGCGCTGTTCATAAAGTGAGGCTCTGGGCTTAGAGCCTCTGCAGACAGAGCCTCGGGGCGCAAGACGGGATTTAGTCGCTAGACAAATACTTTCCTACAGGTTGAAAGGCGCGTTTGGCAGGCAAAAGCGGTAATGGCGTTGAAACCGTGAGTTTTTTTGTGGATGAGAGCTATAACCGGCCTATTTCCTGTGGCCGGCGGTAGGCAAAAATCCCTTTTCCTGGCGTAAAAAAAAGGTTAGGTTAGGTCACAGATACATAAAATTTTGTTAGAACCAATTCTTACCGTTTATTATCTTTGCTTGATATAGAAATACAAAATATACCGAGTGACTAGGAGAGGATCATTTTACCCCTTCATAAGGCTCGTATGAGGCGACTTAAGAAGTAAGTACAAATATCTTGTGCTGCAAAAGCATTCTTCTCAAGGAGGCTTCATATTAGGAAGGCGGAATATCGCAAAAATACTTATAAATAAATAAATGTATAGGGACAATTCACACAGATTGAGCTAGCCCTAAAGTAAGTTCAAGATTTCTGTTGAGGGATACTAACATTTTATAACAAATACATATATGTATAGATAAATTTCGAAGACCGAGGTCAACATGATGAAAAAAGCCATTTTCCAACTTGCCCTTACAGGGAATCGAACCCTGGACCTTTGGGTGGTTGACGAGTATGGTAACCACAACGTCACAGAGGTTGTCGTTATACTCAAATTATCTTGTATTTATCTTTTATTTTCCTTTAATATTTAGTTTTGAAAGCGATACAGAAAAATGCAAAGATAATATTTTAAAAATAGACAAAATAACTGCTGATGATTAAATGTATATTAGAGAACATACATAAATACAAATTGATGCACATTGATTATGCTTTATAAACATACATAGGCAGTACCTAATAGTAATTACGTTTAATGTAGTTATGATTATTATTCATATACATTACTGTAATTTTATGGAATGAGTAATAAATACTATACAAAAACAACGGGTCATTACAAGTATCTATATGGTTCCTTCGAAAAATACATATAAACAATTTGAAATCTGAACTTGTATGAAATATACAATGTCAGTCATTTTTGCCTGGAATAATAAATTAATTTTCTCTAAAACCCATCTGGCCAGCGAGGAGAGTGTAGGCCAAATCCTCTGGCTGCTTTGTCCAAATATGGCTCTGGTAGTACAAAGAGGGTCGTGCTCCTACAGTGAAGCCAAAAAAACCTGATAATGACTAAATTAATCAACCTAAAAAAATGTCTTCTTTGTTCCTTTTTTACAGTGTGCACGAGTCTACAGCTGGACAAGAGACAGTCCTATGAAGGGATATGGCACAGAGAAAGCTGATTGATGCATGTTCCCGCCGTTAGGCGTAGTCCTAACTTCTAATACTTACATATCGCTTTGTCCTAACAAAAATTATAGACTCGCGATGAAATGGCGGTGTAGAGACCAATGTTTGATCACGTGTTCTTACTAAAAAAAATTCGTACCGACTTGCGATGATCGTGCATCAACTCTTTTGACTCCCTTGATAGAGAAAAGGGGTCAACAACCGTATTAGTTCTCTGCCACCAAATAGCCAATTTTTGGTCATATCTTTAGATATTGAAAAATATAAATAATAAATCTATACATATAATAAAACAGTAAAAAAAGTGCGTCTGTACATTAAATATATTTCCAAAGAAAATTTTGGGGGCGATAGAGATATAGTAACAGAGTTAGAATTAAAAAAAATTACTGTTTGTCTGTGTGTTTGTTTGTCTGTTTGTCTGTTTTTACACGCTAGTCTCCGGAAATACTGGACGGACGGATTCGAATGAAACTTTTTTTCTTATATAGCTGTTAAGCCTGGGCAACATATAGGGTATTAATAATTTTGGGAAATGGAACACCTGTTGCAGAACTATAATGGTCCAGCTAAATTAAAAGAAATATAAAAATGACGCCTTAGCAAAAGTTGTTTAGCCTGATGAGCATTTTCCAGAGACATAAAGTCGCTAGGCTAGTTCATAATAATTATAATTAGTTATGAATAAAATGTACCGATGTAACCTAGAATGTACCGATGTGTAGACCTTGATAACCTAGCAGTGGCGAAGCCTCCCTAGATGCCGATTCCCATCGAGTTCCCTTAGGGGCTTCCAACATATATGCATTTATTATTTTCATAAGCTATAAAATAGCAGCATGACTGGATTGCACACACCTACATATTCAAAATACGAAAATTTTCTCTGGTTATTGAAATAAACTCTCAATGATCAATGTATAAACACGCTCAGATACATATTATTCACAATAGGTAAAAAAAATAAGCCACACATGGAGCGGCTTACTTTTATACATATAACCTAATTAGGCAGGTAGGTATTTAATTTGTTTCATAGTTTTATAGCTGCACTAGCCCAAATTCTCACCCAACGCCACTGTAACCTAGCATTTGAATTTAGGGTTTCAGTTTACTAATTTTCTTACGGATCCCTTGATCCATAGTTATTTATGCAACTGACGTTATTGGTTTCCATCTCATCAAAGCTGTTATGATGAGTTGCAACTGCAAACTGTTTATATTATTGTTCTTCTGTATTATTATCGTAATTCAGGTATTATCTCTATTAATTTTAATGGTGAACAATTTAAGAGCTGTGAGTCGCGTATACTAATAGTCGTCGCTGAATGGCCAAATTTTGTGCGTCGCAGAAAATGAGTTGCAGAATATCTGCTACCTTCTGTTTCATACAGAAGTGCTGGGTGACATAAAATTAATTTTTAAAATAAATTTCCATAGAACAGTTTCTTAACAAAATTCTTCAATTCATTTATTTGCGATTATTTTTTATCAATTACTCATAAAATATGGGTTGAAAGCTAATGTGCATGATGTACATCAGCTTTCAACCCTCCATTCAATCAATAGTGGCATAATCAAGGTTGAAGAAGGAAACGCGAAGGGGAAACGAAAAAGCCAGAGGGTGGATTCTAAGCCAGTACGTTAAAATGAGACAGAGAGAGATCTTAACAGAATGTAACTCTAAAATAAGAAAGTTGTGGTTTTTTTTGGTATTGATAGCAAAATTTTAGTATGGTAAAATGATAACCTACGACTAGTTTACTACCACATAAAATTAAAATTACTTTTGATGCAATTTATGGTATTTCTATAAGCTTTGTTTTTAAACATCGAAACAGTTGTACTGGCATAGGATACTCTCTATTGCACGCCTCACAAGTGGAGCATTGAGGTAGTGCTCTACTCTCAAACTCTCAAAATATATTTTTTAATTTTTTTTCAGAATTTGGAAATCATACCATTAAAACATGAGATTAAATATTACAATCCAAAATATGTTAAAGATCCTGTAATAAACATTAGAAGAAAGGGCAGGGGAAGCCCATATTATTTCAGTATGTATGTGGAATTATTACACGTATGGGGAAATAATATAACGGTAATTTTTTGTTCTGAAATCATACCTTAGCTTGTCTTGAATAAGCGAGCGAAGTTCACCGAATCTACTTAGATAATCTCTCTTTCTTTTTATCTCTCTTTCTCTCTCTCTCTCCTTATCTCTCTCTCCTTCCCTCTTTTTTTCTCTTATATACTTGTTACATTAATGAACGCGGCCGGCCTATGCTCTGGGAAACTTGAGAAACGCGCTTGAGCGCACATGTTGCTTCTAGAATAATCCAGGTAGTCCGTACAATATGACTAAATTATTAGCTATATCAGTAGGTACTCCATTTCTTATCCTAAAATTTTATGTCCGAATGTCAAAATACAAAATAACAAGTTTGCAATGATCTTCAGAATCCATAATATTTAAATATCCGTAATTTTGATTTACAGTACCGAATTATCTTGAATCATAACACTTTTGTGCCATAAATTGATGTAATAATTTAATTTTCTAAATTTGGACGCTATAAAGTCACATGTCCTAGGTGTTGTATTCTATAATTTATGTTAGTCCGAATATTAATTTGTAATAAAATTATTAGCTAAAAACAGTAGGTTAAAATTAGAAGTTTAGGTTAGGTTCGTCAGGTTTTCTGTGACCAAGATACGAGCGAGCGAGCGACTCAAGCTTAGGGCGAAAGTAACACAGACACAAAAACCACTTTGCTGTGGAGTGTAGGTTTGGTTCATTAGGTTTCCTGTGACCAAAAACGAGCAAGCGAGCGAAGCGAGCGAGCGACTCAAGCTTAGGGCGAAAGTAACACAGACACCAAAACCACTTTGCTGTGGAGTGTTGGTTAGGTTCGTTAGATTTTTTTTATTACAGCAAAGGAATTCATTGTTTTTTTTTATATATCCTATGTTCGAAATTGGGACACGTGATAATTTATGGGAAAAAAGAATAGACATTTTGAATATTATGGATCATAATATTTATAGCAAAAAAGTTATAGCACGTTGTATTTCGGGATTATAATTTTCAGGCACGTGGTATTGTGCGATAATATGTTAGGGCTAGGCATCATTTGGACATTTGATAATTATGGATAAAAAAATTATGAGACAAAATAGAGAACCATATCAGTAGTATCCTATGTAGTAGTGTTATTAAAGCTATAACAGTAGTATTTTTGTACGGAATTTCATGAAATTTAGTGGACATGTAGGTGAGATCCTTCCTACAAATAAGCCAGATCGTTTCAGCGGTTACCAAAATAAGATTGTAGGAGGTGCCGCGAATTCGCAGTTCGAGGTGAAGCACGTACTAAACATTATAAAAAAATGCAAAGCCATATGTCATCGTCATGGGTTTTAACTTTAAAAAAAAAACCTAAAGATATTTTAAAAAAAAGGATTAAAAATTTCGTTTTTCAGATGGGCTTTCAAACTTTTGAGTATCTTGGAGGAAATTATGTTCCGTTGTTGATAAGTATGGAGTTTGAACTTTGTAAATTTTACAAAGAACCCATTGTAGGAAAAATGATAGTCGCGCAACTGCCAAAAAATCTGTCTACGTGTCCCATACCTCCAGTAAGTACAAACATGCATATAAAAAATCATTAAGACACAAAAAATCTCTCTTACAGGTAGAAAATGATATATGGAGAACAGTTCATAGAGAAAAAAATTAATAAATTATACATCGTGGAAGTGACATACCCGTTATAAATCGAACCTATAACTAACTAATTATACTAGATCAGTATAGTATAATGAAATTTTAATAACAGTAAAAATATATAAAAAACGACATTTCCATACAAAAGTGTGCAGCCGCCCGGGAAATTCGTATGGGAATGTAATTTTTGTTTGGTATTTTATTATCATTATTCTACAGTGATCTAGCATAGCTCGTGGTTTGATTTATTACGGGTATGTCACTTCTAAGTTGTATAGATACTTCTACATTTATTTCAGGCTTTTGATCGTAGCTTTTTATGAAAAGAAACGTACATACTACACAGTTGACGATTTTTTGGCAAAGGTATTAGAATTTGCAATGTCTGTTTCAGGGTTGGTACGCACTACCTGACCTGGTGATGCATCTGGAGAATTTCACCGTCTACATACCGTTCACCTACGACGCGGTGCAAGTGACTGGACGCGTGGACTTCAGAGGGCATATCACTGCGACCAAGGAGTTGGTCTTCGATGGGTCAGTTCATGGACGCTTCATACAAAAGCCACGACATAAATTGTAAAATGTAATTATTTACGTACTACTGCGCCCTGCGGTGTTACTTGCGCCTTAAGTACAGGTTGACTGGTATAGAATGCATTAGCATTAAGTTCACTTTTTGTACCATTATGGTCAATAATGACTTTAAAAATAATTAAATAAAGTAGCCTGTAAGTTAATCCAGGGTCAACTTCCTTCACACCAAATTTTATCAAAATTAGTCTAGCCGTTTGCGCGTGAAAAATTACAAACATACACATACACACACACGCACTTACAAACTTTTGCCTTTATAAATTAGTGTGATAGAAGAAAGCTTTTCAGAACAACTGTACGTAATCAAATTCATATCATTTTGTTCCGATTCGTTTAATTTAATTAAAAATGTTTGTACCCAATAACGATTGACGATATATTTTTATGTTAGTACTTACATTTTTAGGGTTCCGTTCCCAAAGTTCCGATTTTTTATAGAGAATGATATAAAGCCCTTCTTGCGAGAGTCCAACTCGCACTTGCCGGGTTATTTAGTATAGATCCGTTGAAAGTCCGATACAAAATAAATTTCTCACATAAAGCACCGTCTGGGCCGGAGCGAGATAAAGGATGCATAAATTGGTCATCAATCATGACCCTACAACTAAGGCTTTAAAGAGAAACTCTTAAATTATGGTTGTGTCTATAGGCTTAGCTTATTATTCTTCGGGTCTATGGTAATAGCCTTATTTTTGAAAATTCATGAAAATTTTCAACTTCCATGCTGGTCTAGGAGAAAAGAAAAACTTAGAATGTACCAGCTGCTTCTCTTCCTGCGCAGATCGTAAAAGCCGATTGAAGGAATAGGCGAAAATGCGAATCATGTTAACAGGCTAGCAACTTATCACTGTATTGATTGCTTTTCCATCTTCTCACCCACCATGACGCTAAAAGTGGCCGCAAGACCCAAAATGCTGTCTGCCCCATTAGAGATAAAGACGTGATAGTATGTATGTTTTGAAAATTACAATAATTTTGAAAAATAAATACAAAAGAGGAGACGGTGATGAAGAGATTACGACCAAGGAAGAGATTGTAAGACGACATCGACAGTTTCATGAGGGAAGAACTTGTTGGTAGGCCTTTGCCCAGCAGTGGGACACAAATTTAGGCTAATTTTAAAAAAATTCAAAAGTTTAGGACTAATAATTTTTCAAAACTAAAAACCGAATTCCCCCCAAACTACACAACCGATTTTGACAAAACCTATGTAACCACCTGACAAGTACACTCTTTCGAACGAAAAAAGAATTTTCCAAATCGGTCCAGGCGTCTTTTTATAAATTCGTTTCTCTGTGTGTACACTGAAAAATATATTACATTAATAAAAACAAAAAAACCGTTTCAGTTTCGAGATTGGCCAAAAACGCTTTTGTCCGGCTGTTCATCAGTTTGTCCGTCCGGCTGTTCTCGCCTACAGGTCGCATTTCTCAACCGATTCTCGTGAAATTTTGTAATATGGTTCGAAAATTAATGCGTTTAGACGGAAGATCTCGGAGAAAATAAAAAACTTAGAATGAAGCAGCTGCTTCTCTTCCCGCGCAGATTTCGTAAAAACCGATCGCTGAATTAGTTGATTATATTATCTTGGGTTTATTATACCCATCTCAGAGTTCTTCATTCTTCCAACAATCTTCTTCTTGATGTGCCTCGCAGCCGGTGTGGGTTTTTCGATCATTCATTTACAAAACAAGCGTAGCTACGGAACGCCCTTCCCATTGATATCCTGAAAGCCCCTAGTCGCCAAGCGTTTAAGAGTGCTGTGCGCGCTCATTATCTTTACCAACTGTCATAGAGTATTTTAAATATTTATGTAGTCTATGTAGGCTTTACGTTTTATGCCATATTTGTGAATTATTTACATGTTTGTTTATGTATACATATAGGTATATATAAATAAAATTATAGTAAGGATTGTTTTCGGTACAATTTTAAAGATTAGGTAAATTAGAATGTGTCTTGTCGTCCAAAATTGGCTTTTTTTCGGCATCACCTGTAGTTTGACTGGTAGAAAAGGCCCTGGGCCTTAAGTCCGCCTGTTACAATTTTTGTAACAAAGTCAAGTAAATAAAAAATTAAAGCTGCAAATCATAACCCAATATGCTCTGTCTGCTCCATTATCAAGAGTGATATTGTATGTCCGCCTTGTGGTGTCCAGTCCAGCAGAGTAGAATAGATATCGTAGAAGGCGACTTAGGAAATACAAGCTAAACAAAACTTATAAACATCAATGATACCTCTCCAACCCATCTGGCAAGCGTGGAGAGTGTAAGCCAAAGTCCTCTGGCTGCTCTGGCCAAATATGGCTCTGGTAGTACAGAGAGGGTCATGCTTCTGCAGTGAAGACCAAAAGACCCGATGATGATCATGATGATTATGTGTCTGTGTCTTATTCTTACTTTTTGAAAACAAACTTCTTACAATTAAAAGTTTGTTTTCGAACGTAGTGGCTTTTACCCGATAAAATAAACTGTCGCGTCACTTTCAAGCCTCAGCCCTAATCGACCAATATGATCCATTTTGCTGTCAAAGCGACCAACTAACAGGTGAATTGAATCAGGGGTCTCGCTGTCCCAAAGGGTTTGGGACGGACGGGCACTTACAACTTTGTTCGGAATAATGGATACCAAACCACACGTTCTGAACTTTGACTTAATATTGCTGTATCTGACTGATGTATTTCGGCTGATAAAATACGAGTAGTTTATGTTTGGTTTGAAGTTAAATTTCGCAAAGCAGATTACTTCTGCATTGTTTTTTTTTAAAATTTCTTTGAGCCAAACCGGCAATCGGTAGATTTAATGCTAAGAAAAAAATCCTTTTATCAATTTTTTAAATAAATAGAAGAAAACCTTTATTAATACATATAATATAATCGTAACCCATCGCTGTCTGTACATGGAAGATAAATGAAAAAAAATACTGTTGGGGGCTTTAGCCATCGCAATAGAACACAAAAATATAATTTTTAGAATTTTTGTTTGTTTGTCTGTGCGTTTGTGAACGCTAATAGGCCGGGATAGATAGATAGAAAAGGCTGAAGTTACATCAATTTAAAGAATCGCGTCAAACATTTTTGTTCGAAAAATTGAGTTTATGCACGGTAATCTTAGAAACAGCTAAACCGATTCGGTTGCAGTTTTCACTAATATATTTTGCTAACCTTTACTTAAAATATAGTGTTTGTTTTATCTAAATCCTGCTAAAAATGAAAAAAATCATTTTAATTTAAAGAATGACGTCAATCATTTTTGTTCGAAAGATTGCGATAAAATAACTGTTCAACAAATAACAGTAAAACTTTTGTTTAATTTATTTTATGGTTTATTAAATAGTTTGATTTTATTTCGACGCCGATTAGTTTCGGAGTATTCTTAAAAAAAATGTTTTTTTGGACACGAATAGATGGCGCTGTTCATAAAGTGAGGCTCTGGGCTTAGAGCCTCTGCAGACAGAGCCTCGGGGCGCAAGACGGGATTTAGTCGCTAGACAAATACTTTCCTACAGGTTGAAAGGCGCGTTTGGCAGGCAAAAGCGGTAATGGCGTTGAAACCGTGAGTTTTTTTGTGGATGAGAGCTATAACCGGCCTATTTCCTGTGGCCGGCGGTAGGCAAAAATCCCTTTTCCTGGCGTAAAAAAAAGGTTAGGTTAGGTCACAGATACATAAAATTTTGTTAGAACCAATTCTTACCGTTTATTATCTTTGCTTGATATAGAAATACAAAATATACCGAGTGACTAGGAGAGGATCATTTTACCCCTTCATAAGGCTCGTATGAGGCGACTTAAGAAGTAAGTACAAATATCTTGTGCTGCAAAAGCATTCTTCTCAAGGAGGCTTCATATTAGGAAGGCGGAATATCGCAAAAATACTTATAAATAAATAAATGTATAGGGACAATTCACACAGATTGAGCTAGCCCTAAAGTAAGTTCAAGATTTCTGTTGAGGGATACTAACATTTTATAACAAATACATATATGTATAGATAAATTTCGAAGACCGAGGTCAACATGATGAAAAAAGCCATTTTCCAACTTGCCCTTACAGGGAATCGAACCCTGGACCTTTGGGTGGTTGACGAGTATGGTAACCACAACGTCACAGAGGTTGTCGTTATACTCAAATTATCTTGTATTTATCTTTTATTTTCCTTTAATATTTAGTTTTGAAAGCGATACAGAAAAATGCAAAGATAATATTTTAAAAATAGACAAAATAACTGCTGATGATTAAATGTATATTAGAGAACATACATAAATACAAATTGATGCACATTGATTATGCTTTATAAACATACATAGGCAGTACCTAATAGTAATTACGTTTAATGTAGTTATGATTATTATTCATATACATTACTGTAATTTTATGGAATGAGTAATAAATACTATACAAAAACAACGGGTCATTACAAGTATCTATATGGTTCCTTCGAAAAATACATATAAACAATTTGAAATCTGAACTTGTATGAAATATACAATGTCAGTCATTTTTGCCTGGAATAATAAATTAATTTTCTCTAAAACCCATCTGGCCAGCGAGGAGAGTGTAGGCCAAATCCTCTGGCTGCTTTGTCCAAATATGGCTCTGGTAGTACAAAGAGGGTCGTGCTCCTACAGTGAAGCCAAAAAAACCTGATAATGACTAAATTAATCAACCTAAAAAAATGTCTTCTTTGTTCCTTTTTTACAGTGTGCACGAGTCTACAGCTGGACAAGAGACAGTCCTATGAAGGGATATGGCACAGAGAAAGCTGATTGATGCATGTTCCCGCCGTTAGGCGTAGTCCTAACTTCTAATACTTACATATCGCTTTGTCCTAACAAAAATTATAGACTCGCGATGAAATGGCGGTGTAGAGACCAATGTTTGATCACGTGTTCTTACTAAAAAAAATTCGTACCGACTTGCGATGATCGTGCATCAACTCTTTTGACTCCCTTGATAGAGAAAAGGGGTCAACAACCGTATTAGTTCTCTGCCACCAAATAGCCAATTTTTGGTCATATCTTTAGATATTGAAAAATATAAATAATAAATCTATACATATAATAAAACAGTAAAAAAAGTGCGTCTGTACATTAAATATATTTCCAAAGAAAATTTTGGGGGCGATAGAGATATAGTAACAGAGTTAGAATTAAAAAAAATTACTGTTTGTCTGTGTGTTTGTTTGTCTGTTTGTCTGTTTTTACACGCTAGTCTCCGGAAATACTGGACGGACGGATTCGAATGAAACTTTTTTTCTTATATAGCTGTTAAGCCTGGGCAACATATAGGGTATTAATAATTTTGGGAAATGGAACACCTGTTGCAGAACTATAATGGTCCAGCTAAATTAAAAGAAATATAAAAATGACGCCTTAGCAAAAGTTGTTTAGCCTGATGAGCATTTTCCAGAGACATAAAGTCGCTAGGCTAGTTCATAATAATTATAATTAGTTATGAATAAAATGTACCGATGTAACCTAGAATGTACCGATGTGTAGACCTTGATAACCTAGCAGTGGCGAAGCCTCCCTAGATGCCGATTCCCATCGAGTTCCCTTAGGGGCTTCCAACATATATGCATTTATTATTTTCATAAGCTATAAAATAGCAGCATGACTGGATTGCACACACCTACATATTCAAAATACGAAAATTTTCTCTGGTTATTGAAATAAACTCTCAATGATCAATGTATAAACACGCTCAGATACATATTATTCACAATAGGTAAAAAAAATAAGCCACACATGGAGCGGCTTACTTTTATACATATAACCTAATTAGGCAGGTAGGTATTTAATTTGTTTCATAGTTTTATAGCTGCACTAGCCCAAATTCTCACCCAACGCCACTGTAACCTAGCATTTGAATTTAGGGTTTCAGTTTACTAATTTTCTTACGGATCCCTTGATCCATAGTTATTTATGCAACTGACGTTATTGGTTTCCATCTCATCAAAGCTGTTATGATGAGTTGCAACTGCAAACTGTTTATATTATTGTTCTTCTGTATTATTATCGTAATTCAGGTATTATCTCTATTAATTTTAATGGTGAACAATTTAAGAGCTGTGAGTCGCGTATACTAATAGTCGTCGCTGAATGGCCAAATTTTGTGCGTCGCAGAAAATGAGTTGCAGAATATCTGCTACCTTCTGTTTCATACAGAAGTGCTGGGTGACATAAAATTAATTTTTAAAATAAATTTCCATAGAACAGTTTCTTAACAAAATTCTTCAATTCATTTATTTGCGATTATTTTTTATCAATTACTCATAAAATATGGGTTGAAAGCTAATGTGCATGATGTACATCAGCTTTCAACCCTCCATTCAATCAATAGTGGCATAATCAAGGTTGAAGAAGGAAACGCGAAGGGGAAACGAAAAAGCCAGAGGGTGGATTCTAAGCCAGTACGTTAAAATGAGACAGAGAGAGATCTTAACAGAATGTAACTCTAAAATAAGAAAGTTGTGGTTTTTTTTGGTATTGATAGCAAAATTTTAGTATGGTAAAATGATAACCTACGACTAGTTTACTACCACATAAAATTAAAATTACTTTTGATGCAATTTATGGTATTTCTATAAGCTTTGTTTTTAAACATCGAAACAGTTGTACTGGCATAGGATACTCTCTATTGCACGCCTCACAAGTGGAGCATTGAGGTAGTGCTCTACTCTCAAACTCTCAAAATATATTTTTTAATTTTTTTTCAGAATTTGGAAATCATACCATTAAAACATGAGATTAAATATTACAATCCAAAATATGTTAAAGATCCTGTAATAAACATTAGAAGAAAGGGCAGGGGAAGCCCATATTATTTCAGTATGTATGTGGAATTATTACACGTATGGGGAAATAATATAACGGTAATTTTTTGTTCTGAAATCATACCTTAGCTTGTCTTGAATAAGCGAGCGAAGTTCACCGAATCTACTTAGATAATCTCTCTTTCTTTTTATCTCTCTTTCTCTCTCTCTCTCCTTATCTCTCTCTCCTTCCCTCTTTTTTTCTCTTATATACTTGTTACATTAATGAACGCGGCCGGCCTATGCTCTGGGAAACTTGAGAAACGCGCTTGAGCGCACATGTTGCTTCTAGAATAATCCAGGTAGTCCGTACAATATGACTAAATTATTAGCTATATCAGTAGGTACTCCATTTCTTATCCTAAAATTTTATGTCCGAATGTCAAAATACAAAATAACAAGTTTGCAATGATCTTCAGAATCCATAATATTTAAATATCCGTAATTTTGATTTACAGTACCGAATTATCTTGAATCATAACACTTTTGTGCCATAAATTGATGTAATAATTTAATTTTCTAAATTTGGACGCTATAAAGTCACATGTCCTAGGTGTTGTATTCTATAATTTATGTTAGTCCGAATATTAATTTGTAATAAAATTATTAGCTAAAAACAGTAGGTTAAAATTAGAAGTTTAGGTTAGGTTCGTCAGGTTTTCTGTGACCAAGATACGAGCGAGCGAGCGACTCAAGCTTAGGGCGAAAGTAACACAGACACAAAAACCACTTTGCTGTGGAGTGTAGGTTTGGTTCATTAGGTTTCCTGTGACCAAAAACGAGCAAGCGAGCGAAGCGAGCGAGCGACTCAAGCTTAGGGCGAAAGTAACACAGACACCAAAACCACTTTGCTGTGGAGTGTTGGTTAGGTTCGTTAGATTTTTTTTATTACAGCAAAGGAATTCATTGTTTTTTTTTATATATCCTATGTTCGAAATTGGGACACGTGATAATTTATGGGAAAAAAGAATAGACATTTTGAATATTATGGATCATAATATTTATAGCAAAAAAGTTATAGCACGTTGTATTTCGGGATTATAATTTTCAGGCACGTGGTATTGTGCGATAATATGTTAGGGCTAGGCATCATTTGGACATTTGATAATTATGGATAAAAAAATTATGAGACAAAATAGAGAACCATATCAGTAGTATCCTATGTAGTAGTGTTATTAAAGCTATAACAGTAGTATTTTTGTACGGAATTTCATGAAATTTAGTGGACATGTAGGTGAGATCCTTCCTACAAATAAGCCAGATCGTTTCAGCGGTTACCAAAATAAGATTGTAGGAGGTGCCGCGAATTCGCAGTTCGAGGTGAAGCACGTACTAAACATTATAAAAAAATGCAAAGCCATATGTCATCGTCATGGGTTTTAACTTTAAAAAAAAAACCTAAAGATATTTAAAAAAAAAGGATTAAAAATTTCGTTTTTCAGATGGGCTTTCAAACTTTTGAGTATCTTGGAGGAAATTATGTTCCGTTGTTGATAAGTATGGAGTTTGAACTTTGTAAATTTTACAAAGAACCCATTGTAGGAAAAATGATAGTCGCGCAACTGCCAAAAAATCTGTCTACGTGTCCCATACCTCCAGTAAGTACAAACATGCATATAAAAAATCATTAAGACACAAAAAATCTCTCTTACAGGTAGAAAATGATATATGGAGAACAGTTCATAGAGAAAAAAATTAATAAATTATACATCGTGGAAGTGACATACCCGTTATAAATCGAACCTATAACTAACTAATTATACTAGATCAGTATAGTATAATGAAATTTTAATAACAGTAAAAATATATAAAAAACGACATTTCCATACAAAATTGTGCAGCCGCCCGGGAAATTCGTATGGGAATGTAATTTTTGTTTGGTATTTTATTATCATTATTCTACAGTGATCTAGCATAGCTCGTGGTTTGATTTATTACGGGTATGTCACTTCTAAGTTGTATAGATACTTCTACATTTATTTCAGGCTTTTGATCGTAGCTTTTTATGAAAAGAAACGTACATACTACACAGTTGACGATTTTTTGGCAAAGGTATTAGAATTTGCAATGTCTGTTTCAGGGTTGGTACGCACTACCTGACCTGGTGATGCATCTGGAGAATTTCACCGTCTACATACCGTTCACCTACGACGCGGTGCAAGTGACTGGACGCGTGGACTTCAGAGGGCATATCACTGCGACCAAGGAGTTGGTCTTCGATGGGTCAGTTCATGGACGCTTCATACAAAAGCCACGACATAAATTGTAAAATGTAATTATTTACGTACTAGCTGCGCCCTGCGGTGTTACTTGCGCCTTAAGTACAGGTTGACTGGTATAGAATGCATTAGCATTAAGTTCACTTTTTGTACCATTGTGGTCAATAATGACTTTTAAAATAATTAAATAAAGTAGCCTGTAAGTTAATCCAGGGTGTCAGCTTCCTTCACACCAAATTTTATCAAAATTGGTCTAGCCGTTTGCGCGTGAAAAATTACAAACATACACATACACACGCACTTACAAACTTTTGCCTTTATAAATTAGTGTGATAGAAGAAAGCTTTTCAGAACAACTGTACGTAATCAAATTCATATCATTTTGTTCCGATTCGTTTAATTTAATTAAAAATGTTTGTACCCAATAACGATTGACGATATATTTTTATGTTAGTACTTACATTTTTAGGGTTCCGTTCCCAAAGTTCCGATTTTTTATAGAGAATGATATAAAGCCCTTCTTGCGAGAGTCCAACTCGCACTTGCCGGGTTATTTAGTATAGATCCGTTGAAAGTCCGATACAAAATAAATTTCTCACATAAAGCACCGTCTGGGCCGGAGCGAGATAAAGGATGCATAAATTGGTCATCAATCATGACCCTACAACTAAGGCTTTAAAGAGAAACCCTTAAATTATGGTTGTGTCTATAGGCTTAGCTTATTATTCTTCGGGTCTATGGTAATAGACTTATTTTTGAAAATTCATGAAAATTTTCAACTTCCATGCTGGTCTGGGAGAAAAGAAAAACTTAGAATGTACCAGCTGCTTCTCTTCCTGCGCAGATCGTAAAAGCCGATTGAAGGAATAGGCGAAAATGCGAATCATGTTAACAGGCTAGCAACTTATCACTGTATTAATTGCTTTTCCATCTTCTCACCCAACATGACGCTAAAAGTGGCCGCAAGACCCAAAATGCTGTCTGCCCCATTAGAGATAAAGACGTGATAGTATGTATGTTTTGAAAATAACAATAATTTTGAAAATTAAATACAAAAGAGGAGACGGTGATGAAGAGATTACGACCAAGGAAGAGATTGTAAGACGACATCGACAGTTTCATAAGGGAAGAACTTGTTGGTAGGCCTTTGCCCAGCAGTGGGACACAAATTTAGGCTAATTTTAAAAAAATTCAAAAGTTTAGGACTAATAATTTTTCAAAACTAAAAACCGAATTCCCCCCAAACTACACAACCGATTTTGACAAAACCTATGTAACCACCTGACAAGTACACTCTTTCGAAAGAAAAAAGAATTTTCCAAATCGGTCCAGGCGTCTTTTTATAAATTCGTTTCTCTATGTGTACACTGAAAAATATATTACATTAATAAAAACAAAAAAACCGTTTCAGTTTCGAGATTGGCCAAAAACGCTTTTGTCCGGCTGTTCATCAGTTTGTCCGTCCGGCTGTTCTCGCCTACAGGTCGCATTTCTCAACCGATTCTCGTGAAATTTTGTAATATGGTTCGAAAATTAATGCGTTTAGACGGAAGATCTCGGAGAAAATAAAAAACTTAGAATGAAGCAGCTGCTTCTCTTCCCGCGCAGATTTCGTAAAAACCGATCGCTGAATTAGTTGATTATATTATCTTGGGTTTATTATACCCATCTCAGAGTTCTTCATTCTTCCAACAATCTTCTTCTTGATGTGCCTCGCAGCCGGTGTGGGTTTTTCGATCATTCATTTACAAAACAAGCGTAGCTACGGAACGCCCTTCCCATTGATATCCTGAAAGCCCCTAGTCGCCAAGCGTTTAAGAGTGCTGTGCGCGCTCATTATCTTTACCAACTGTCATAGAGTATTTTAAATATTTATGTAGTCTATGTAGGCTTTACGTTTTATGCCATATTTGTGAATTATTTACATGTTTGTTTATGTATACATATAGGTATATATAAATAAAATTATAGTAAGGATTGTTTTCGGTACAATTTTAAAGATTAGGTAAATTAGAATGTGTCTTGTCGTCCAAAATTGGCTTTTTTTCGGCATCACCTGTAGTTTGACTGGTAGAAAAGGCCCTGGGCCTTAAGTCCGCCTGTTACAATTTTTGTAACAAAGTCAAGTAAATAAAAAATTAAAGCTGCAAATCATAACCCAATATGCTCTGTCTGCTCCATTATCAAGAGTGATATTGTATGTCCACCTTGTGGTGTCCAGTCCAGCAGAGTAGAATAGATATCGTAGAAGGCGACTTAGGAAATACAAGCTAAACAAAACTTATAAACATCAATGATACCTCTCCAACCCATCTGGCAAGCGTGGAGAGTGTAAGCCAAAGTCCTCTGGCTGCTCTGGCCAAATATGGCTCTGGTAGTACAGAGAGGGTCATGCTCCTGCAGTGAAGACAAAAAGATCTGATGATAATGATGATTGTGTGTCTGTGTTTTATTCTTACTTTTAAAAAACAACTTCTTGCAATAAAAAGTTTGTTTTCGAACGTAGTGGCTTTTACCCGATTAAATAAACTGTCGCGTCACTTTCAAGCCTCAGCCCTAATCGACCAATATGATCCATTCTGCTGTCAAAGCGACCAACTAACAGGTGAATTGAATCAGGGGTCTCTCTGTCCCAAAGGGTTTGGGACGGACGGGCACTTACAACTTTGTTCGGAATAATGGATACCAAACCACACGTTCTGAACTTTGACTTAATATTGCTGTATCTGGCTGATGTATTTCGGCTGATAAAATACGAGTAGTTTATGTTCGGTTCGAAATTATAGTCGCAAAGCGGGTTACTTCTGCAGTGTTTTTTTATGTCATTGAACCAAACTGCTAAGAGAAAATCCTTTGAAGAAAACTCTTATAATACAGTAATGATAATACCTTAACGAAACAGACAACTCAGTGTTATGAGAATTTGTCCTAAATTCTACTATCCTACTTCCTACTAATATTACAAATGTGAAAGTGAGTTTGTATATTTGTTTGTTTGTTTGTTCTCACTTCATGCTTCAACCACTGAACCTATTTAGATGAAATTTCATATGGATATAGTTTGATGCCCAAGGAAGGACATAGGATAGTTTTATCCCGAAATTCCTACGGGGGGCGAAGCCCACAGGCACAGCTAGTTCATCATCAAGACAGGAGCCAACAAAGTGTTTACTTCTTTAGCTGCTGTCTTTATAAAGAACTCGATGCTCGATGTCCTAACACTCTGTCAGGATCAAGTGGGGATCATTAAGTTGAGATCAAGTAATCTCAGCCGTGGTTTGCGCTTCGAAATACCTACGTATAGTGATAAAGATAAAACGAGAGAGTGGAGTCTCGTCAAGGGTCAATTTTTTAAGGTGACCCAAACGGTAAAAAAAAACATACACGTCGAACTGATAACCTCCTTTTTTTGAAGTCGGTTGAAAACGGGACTCTATTACTAAGACTCTGCTGTCCGTCCGTCCGTCTATGTGTCATCAGGTTGTACCTATGTCATGAACAGTGATAGCTAGAAAGTTGAAATTTTCACAGATGTTGTATATATGTAGCCACTATAACAAAAATAGGTACTAAAAACAAAATAAAATGTTTAAGTGGTGTTCCCGACAAAGGAACCTTTCGTGCGCGAGTCCTACTCGCACTTGGACGGTTATTAACTTTAAGTATTTTTCATTATCTGACAATTGTTCCAAATAACAAAATTACACGCCGGTTGAATATGTAAATGCACCTAATGAGTCGGTCTCACCCTCTCTAAACGCAGACCACAGCTATTAAAGCTTTAATTTACACTAACACCATATCCATACGTCAGGCAAACATGCGGTCAGATCTTGTGCATGGAAGGTACACGGTAGAGGCCCAAGTGAATGAGCTAAGTAATTTTCATTAGTATAAAAAAGTGTATGATGTATTAAACAGAAAGAGCTAATTTTACTCATTGATACTTAATTGATTGGAACTTTATGAACTTTGGTAGGCAAGTCTATGATATTATTATTAATATTATTTTAAGTCAAGTTCAAATAAAGAACATAAGCCAAATTTCCGAAGGGAACTTGCCTGATGAATTTCACGAAGATACTCAAAATATCGTCCGTTTTCTACTCACAAGTCATCAAAGTAGACTCGGAAAATCATTTATGTTCGTTTTTCCTATAAAATTAATACATTTCTCATCATATTTTTTTCGTTCCTGGTTGCATCTATAGCTGCTTCGGAGCCCGACGTGCGCTTATCTCCTTTTTTCCTAATATGATATGTACTGTATGCCAGTGTCAAAGACTTTGCAAAGTGAAAAAGAAGTATAGCTGAAACAGTTTAAATGATTTGGCGATAGTTTCACGACCGGGCGCCTGCCTGACGTCAACCCTTCTTGGGCATACATTTGAAGCCAAAATCAAATATCTATATTCCTGACTTGGACATTTTCATATTAACACCACACTCCCGTATTACACCCGCACCCACCTCGCACCGCTATCAAATAGAGATCTCAAACGCGGTAGGGATTAAATACATATCAGCAATATCGGAATTGAAACAGATCCGTTTGTGTGTAGTATTTAGTATGTGGAATATACGGTTCGTATTTACCTTCTACTCAATACGAGTATTTGGAGTGGACGCGAATCAAAACTAGCAAGTACATATCAAGAAATGTGTTCGGGAATTTGGCAAAAGTGTTGCTTTTATGTTCTTGTTCATAACTAATTCATTCGAAGCCCTGACCATTAAACCAGATTAATTTTTGTGACGAAATGTTTATGTATAGGTACATATTATTGGCATGTACTGGCCACTTGCCTTCTATCTAGGCATAGAGATACAGTGTCAATATATTGTCTTAGTTACCGAATAAACATTGGATTGAGTATTTATTATTGGCGACGAGGAAAACAAATAAAAATATATAATGTCTGTTGGAAAACTCGCGGAGTTCGAGCCGAGATCTATGAGCTGGCGCTCTTACACCGAACGTATAGAAATGTATTTTTTGGCTAACAACTTAAAACCACACGTTCATGTGCCCACTCTAATAGCTTGCATGGGAGCGGAAGCTTATGAAATATTGTCGAATCTAGCTAGTCCGAGAAAACCAAAAGAACTAGCATATGAAGAAATCAAAAATATTATGCAGAATCATTTGGAACCCAAACCATCCTATCTAGCAGAAAGGTACAAGTTTAGAAATTACAAACAAGGTAAAAACCAACCTCTTTCTGCCTTTATTGAACACATCAAGAAATTATCTAGATACTGTGAATTTGAAACAAGATTAGATGAGAATTTAAGAGATCAGTTCGTTTGCGGAATCAGCTGTGATAAAATTAGAGAACGTTTATTCGAAGAAGTAGAATTAACTTTTACAAAAGCTACTTCACTGGCTTTATCAATGGAATCAGCATCTCAAGGAGCAGCGGAAGTTGACAAGAAAGTCATTCAAGGACAATCTTTAAGTGAAAGTCTTGAAATGAACGCATGTATAGGAGAGCGTGCACATTGCAAAGCTTGCGGCGATACCCGACATATTATCGACAGCTGTAGATATAGGCATTTTATGTGTAGCCAATGTAAGATGGTTGGACACTTACGGCGTATGTGTACCACAAACGGAAATATGTTACAAAAACCAGAGGTCAATAACGATACCTTCAGAGGAAACATGCGCGGAGGAATGAATATGCGTGGAGCATATATGCGCGGAAGTAATATGCGCGGAATATATATGCGCGGAACAGATATGCGCGGAACAGATATGCGCGGAATGAATATGCGTGGAATGAATATGCGCGGAGGAATGAATATGCGCGAAATGGATATGCGTAGATTCAATAGATATGGATTTACAAATTTTTGTGAGGAAGAGGATCATGTTGAAAACGATAAGGAAAAACAAGAAAAAGTGGACACTGATGAGTCAATGTTTCAGATGTCATTAGCTAAATATAAACCGGTAAGCTTGCCCATTTTAGTAAATGGAAAATTAATTCACATGGAAGTAGACACGGGTTCAGCTTTGTCTTGTATTAGTGAAGCAATTTTTAGATCGAAATTCCATGATTTAATACTAGAAGAATGTGATTTGTCCTTAAGATTTATTGATGGAAGTAGGATGAAACCTTTAGGCCTTTTCAAGGATCTAAAAAAAGGTTAGATTTATATGTTATAGAAAATGCAACCACTTGTTTAATTGGCAGACAATGGCTTTTTGAGTTAAATATTACTATTCCTAAAATAGCAATTAATAATTTTTCAGTATCAGATAGTCCACTTAACAAAGATAATTATATTAAATTAATATCTTCCAGATTTAAAGAAGTTTTTGATGGCGGATTGGGTTGTTACACTGGTGAGCGAGCGTGCTTGCGATTACGTCCGGGAGCTGCACCAGTTTTTTTGTCGAGCACGCCCTCTTCCGTATGCGATGCGCTCACGGGTCGATGGAGAAATTGATGCCATGCTGGCGGCAGGTATTATTGAGCCAGTAGAGCACTCCGACTGGGCTACTCCGTTGGTAATTGTACATAAACCGGATGGTTCTCTGCGAATATGTGCAGATTATAAGACAACTTTAAATCCTGTGCTTCTTGTTGATAAATATCCTGTGCCTAAAATCGAGGATTTACTTACGGAGCTAAACGGTAGCCAATATTTTACAAAAATCGATTTATCACAAGCATATAATCAAATTTTACTTACAAACGATTCTACAGCTTTGACTGTAATAAACACACATCGGGGACTGTTTAAATATCACAGATTAGTTTTTGGTTTGTCTTCTAGCCCAGGAATTTTTCAACGAATCATGAGTAATTTATTCAGAAACATACCGGACGTTTGTGTATTTTTAGATGATATTTTAATTGCGAGCAAGACGGTTTCGAGTCATGTGCAGACTATAGAAAAAGTTCTGGAAAAACTTAAAAAATATGGATTAAAAATTAAACAACAAAAATGTGAGTTTTTTTGCAAAGAGGTTAAATATTTGGGTTTTATTATTGATAGTAAAGGGATACGAGCAGACCCAGAAAAAATTACACCTATTTTGAAAATGTTACCTCCAAGAAATGTTACAGAATTAAAATCTTTTTTAGGAATGATTAATTTTTATGGAAAATTTATAAAGAATTTAAGCAGTTTTTTAGCTCCATTATATGAATTATTACGAAAAGAGAAACACTGGTGTTGGGATAGAAATCAAAACCAGGCTTTTGTGAAGGTGAAACAGCTCCTAAATAGTGCAGCGGTTTTGGCTCACTATGACATGAATAGAGAAGTGGTTTTAACCTGCGATGCAAGTGCGCATGGACTTGGTGCAGTGCTAGCACAACGTGATGAAGCAGGCAACGAGCGCCCGGTGGCGTTTGCCTCGAAAACACTTACGGTAACAGAGAGCAATTATAGTCAAATACACAAGGAGGCATTAGCGATAGTTTTCGCAGTTAAAAAATTCCATCAATTTCTTTACGGTAGGCGCTTCATTTTAAGAACTGACCATAAACCTCTAATTAGTATATTTGGGGCTAATTCTGGAATTCCTACTATGACAGCTAGTCGATTGATACGTTGGGCTGTTATTCTTTCGGCATATGATTTTGATATAGAATATATTCAATCAGATAAAAATACTGCAGACGCTTTATCTCGTTTAATTTTGACATATAAAGAAAGTAATACCGTCGAGGATGACGAATTAGAAAAAACATATTTGCATTTCGCTACGGACGCATTGTTGCTTAGTAATGAAATATTAAGGAAGGAGACACAAAAGGATTTAATACTAGCCAGAGTATTAGGTTATATTTCTGATGGTTGGCCAACACAAATCGATATAGAAGGTATACGACCTTATTATAACAGGAAGGCAGAATTGTACACAGAATTAGGTTGTGTAATGTGGGGTCATAGAATTATCATTCCCAACTCCTGTCGAGTTAAAGTGCTTCAAGAGCTACATTCCAGTCACATGGGTATTATGAAAACTAAAAGTCTGGCACGCAGTTATGTATGGTGGCCTGGCTTAGACGAGAATATTGAACAAATATGTAAAGAATGTACCGTATGCGCTGCTGTGGCGGATGCTCCTCCAAAGCATACACCTTGTCCTTGGCCTTGGCCCGACCGTCCCTGGTCACGATTACATATAGATTTCTTAGGTCCTATCGCTAACATGAAATTTTTCATTGTAGTTGACGCTACCTCTAAGTGGATAGAATGTTTTAAAATGAATAATACTACGGCCAAATCAGTTATAAATAAGTTAAGAGAATTATTTTCTAGATTTGGAATACCGAAACAATTAGTAAGTGACAATGGGCCACCATTCTCAAGCATCGAAATGGAACAGTTTTGTAAAAAAAATGGAATAATACAAACTTTTTCAGCACCTTATCATCCAGCTTCCAATGGAGCAGCTGAAAATGCTGTGAAAATTTGCAAAAAGGTTATCAGAAAAGCTTTACTTGAAAAAACAGATGTTGAAATAGCTCTTTATAGATTTTTATTATTATATAGGAACACAATGCATTATACGATTGGGGAAAGCCCCGCTAAAATATTACTTGGTAGATCTCTTCGTACACGATTAGATCTGTTGAGACCCGATAGGGAGAAACGAGTTCATGATCTACAAAAAGAACAAAAAAAAATGTCAGGAGGAGTAGACAGAGAGATGATGATAAACTCTTTAGTTTGGTTTAGGGCATTTAATGGCGGATATAAATGGCTTCCTGGTGTCATCGTCCAGAGAAAGGGGGAGACAGGGTATTTGGTACAAACTGAAGAAGGCACAGTGATATACAGGCACATCGATCAACTTAGGAGTAGAGTTGTTGTAGTGCCAACGGAGCCCGACCCTATACCCAGCACCTCTTCTTCCAGTGAGCAACCCACTTCAAGCCCATCTCCTCTGTAAAATCTTTTCATATTGTTTTGTTTTTATTATTCCTTAAACTATATATTATGAATATTGTTTAGTTATTAAAGTGTTTGTAATTAAGGGTGGAGGTGGCATGTACTGGCCACTTGCCTTCTATCTAGGCATAGAGATACAGTGTCAATATATTGTCTTAGTTACCGAATAAACATTGGATTGAGTATTTATTAATTATATCAAAATTATCCGTGTGATTGAATTTTGTTAGAACTTACGTGTTTCGCAGCCGCACCAGTGTAGTAAACGCTCTAACGTCGTCAGGATTTTTTTTTCACTTTTTATCTATCTACCCATAATAAAACAGTAACAAAAATGTGTCTGATTTCTGTCAATTAAATATATTTCTAATAAAATATTTTATAATAAATATACAGTAGAAAATTCAAAATTGTTTTAGACGTTTTTAGTGGCATGGACTCAAAATTGGCATTCACAACTACAGACCCTACACTGCGCGTGGTCCGACACGCACTTGGCCAATTTATTACCCTTTGGGTACAGAGCCCCAATTGCATTTACCTAAAAATTTTATAAAATATTTCAGAGCAAGTTTATCGATCATAAGAGGACGAAACTCATCCAATAGAAGCCTCAGTGGGGGTTTTGGTCAAAGGGTAAATAATAAATACACAAGCCAACAGAAGGGTTGGGGTGGTGATGGATGTTTCTCTTCCGACGGTCAACGTATTGAAACAAGCTTGGTTTCCGCCCGAAACATTGGCCGTCCTTTTCTGATACCTTTTTGAAATATTAAGTGTATGTACAATAGGTACTTCAGTTTACAAAGTGTTCCTGAACTATGACATAAATAAATATATATATATATACTGACAAACCACACACTAAGATGTGTTATGAAATACCTCACCGATACTATATTTTGTAACAAATATAAAGAAGACGTGGAAGGGACATCTCCGTATTAAATTAAACCGCGAGCTATATATACTTGATCAGTACAGTAAAATGATAATAAAATAACAGTCAAAAAATGAAAAAAAATCGACATTCCCATATAAATGCCCAGGCTGCACATTTTTGTATGGACATGTAATGTTTTGTTTTTGATTTTCTTTAATTTCGTTGTTTAATGATCTAGTTTTATGTCCCTTCCACGTTATATATATAAATATCTAAGGACCAGGTCAGTATAAAAAAGACCATTTTCCAGCTTGACCTGACCGGGGATCGAACCCGGGATCTCCAGGTGATAGTCTGGCATGATGACCACTAGGCCACAGAGGTCGTCAACGTAATCCTTGAAGCAAATGCACAGTTCGCAATATTGAACATAATTAGTATTTGAATATGTTCACATTGTTTGTATTTTTAATTAAACAAGGTCTAACAAAATAAGCTGAAACTATTTGAGAATAAAATTAATATGAAAAATATGATATTAAATAACTTTCTCCAAGGCCCATATCGAAAAAAACAAATAAAAATTATTTTGAATTATATTTGAGATGGAGTATTTGGTTTACTAAACTGTTTTTTGTTCTTCAATTGGAATAATAAAAACAAACAATTTTACGCGTCAATTTTAAGCAAAATGATAACTACACCTTCATAATGAAAGCCTTGTTTGAAACGTATTATTTTACCCCAGACAGATGATTAAACAAAATTGACAGACGGATCAATTAACGCTAAAATGAACAAAAAGCTTCTGAACAAAGTCACGTCATTAGTACATAATAAATCATGAACAAATCGCC
Source organism: Acrobasis consociella (assembly GCA_963555685.1). Classification (NCBI taxonomy): domain Eukaryota; kingdom Metazoa; phylum Arthropoda; class Insecta; order Lepidoptera; family Pyralidae; genus Acrobasis; species Acrobasis consociella. The sequence continues at coordinate 8,288,653 of OY743118.1, forward strand.
AGATTGTTTGGGATTATTTGTGTTGTGCCCCGAAAATAGTTTTTTCCATTTTTGTTGGATAAGCATTGCAGTTTTTGATTTTGTATTCAAGGAAAGAAAATAGGAGTTGTCTCTTTGTTAAGGTACCTTAAATACTAAATCCATACTAAAGTTAGAAAACCAATATTCGCTCATAGTTCGATATGTTTCAAAGAAAGCCGCTCATAGTTCACGTTTTGACTGACCTGTAGTGCCATTTTTCAAACGCGGAGTCACTAAACGAACAGTTTTGTTGTATGGAAAAATTATTCGTTTAGGTGACACCGCGATAAAAAAATGGCACTTCTGATTTAACAAATCAGTAGGTACCGCCTCATTTTTATTCATAGGTTATTGTACTCTTACAAAACAAATTTAGGGCACAATAGAAACCTAGGAATTCGGGCCATATTTTTAGAGGTCACCATATAAATGTAGCATTGCTTATTTCGTTGACGAATAACACAAAAATCCTTTTATAGCAAGTAATTCTGTTTGAGAATTCAATACGTAGCTCACGTATGAATTTCTATATTAATATTTTCTTCCAAGTGCGTCATGCATCAGTGCTCAGACAGCACTTGGGGTAATGGAAGCCACCATTATAAATTTCCACCACTAAGAGGTTGTCAAAGTAGACAGGACATCGATATTTTTACTTTATTTTAGGTCCTCTACTTAGCAGTTGAAAGCGTACGTACGTAGTTATTAGCTATGATGTCAATACGCTATTTTCCAACTAGTCAAATCAGATTCTTTTTTCTAAACGTCAAAACAAACAGTTTCTATGGGATTTTCTATGAAATACAGGCAGATGACGTCATAGATTTTTGGAGTCAAATAGCACTCTTATTATCCGTTTTTCTTCAATAATAAATTTAAAATCACGTTAAAATAGATATGTTCAAAGACAAGTGACATTATATTGCGACGTTTTATTTTGTTATCAGTACAAAAAAAAATATTTTTGACTTAGGAAAATACCCAATTATTTCTGATTTTGACGATAAGTAACAGCGGCGGTATAAGTAAGTGTAGGAGAAGTAATAACGTTTTTAGGGTCCCGTAGTAAACAAGGAACCCTTATAGATTCGCCATGTCTGTCTGTCCGTCCGCGGTTTTACTCAGAGGCTATAAGTACTAGAAAGCTGTAATTTGGTATGGGAATGTATTCTATGTATTTTATATATGCCGAAATAGTAGTAAAATAAAATGTTTCGTAGATTTAGCTCACGTAGGCGTAGAGTGGAATATTTTTCTTCTCTCTTTTACTCGACTAACCCATCGTGTGGGGTATAATCGTTAAATAGTTATTTCACATGGAAAGCACTCCACCGACAAGAGCCCAGCTCTTAAATATAAGAAGAAGAAGTTATTTCAAAAATACTGTGAGTTTTAAACATCATTTTTAGATTTAGGGATCTGTTTCTGAAATATTTCGTTTTATAGTGCAAATTTTTGGTCGAGTGAAGTGTCCACCTGCACGACCAACTTAAAAATGTACTCGGAAAAGAAAAAAGTCTATAAATCCAAAAGAAAAATAGTTTTTTAGACTTTTTAGTTGCATGAACTCAAAGTCGGCATTTGTTACTACGGAACCCTATAATGCGCGTGGCCCAACACGCACTTGACCAGATATATTATATTACATACATTAATACCTACGTCTATAGCGAGGTACATATCTGTAATAAAAATATACGTCAATTCTTATTTTATGTCGAAAATTGAAATTGAATTTTCTATTACACCGCAATTCATCCGTTCCAAGCTTTATACTTACAACGGTTGGTAAATTAACTCTTCCATTGAATCTTTTATATTGTTTATTTTTATATTCATCCCCTTTTACCCGTCCCATTTGTATAACGACGGGGCTTACACTTTTCATCCTTTTAGAGGTCAAGCCTTTATCATTAAGCCTTATCTATAATATCGAAGGCCGTATAACCCTTATAATGTATGTACGTAATACTTAATTAAAAATTAAAAGGGTGGGTAAATGTAGCGGACATAATGCGGATATAATTTTATGGTTAATGCATGTATTAATTTATAAATAAAAAGTTTATGTATCTGTTATTAGTATTACGGGACTTACCGCGATTAATATCGTCCTATTAATAAAACTTATTGTGACCGCGAAACTCTAATATCATATTCTATATCTAAATAAATAAATAAATAGGGACAAATTACACTGATTGAGCTAGCCCCAAAGTAAGTTCAAGAGGGGTACTAACTCAACGATACTATATTTTGTAACAAATGCATATATAGATAAACATCCAAGACCCAGGACAATTTGAAAAAGGCCATTTTCCTACTTGCCCTGACCGGGGATCGAACACGGAACCTCTGGGTGGCGGACTAGCATGGTGACCATATCTGCTATTTAAAAATTAAATAAAACTGAAATATAGGTTGATACCTGCAAAATTAATTGTAACAATGTTTAAAAGCATTTCACTCTATTTTGGTACTTGAATCTAGATTTCCAAGATTAATGTTGAGACTGCATGCGAGAATAGGCTTTGTTTTGACAAACAATAAGATTCTGATGTCACCATGGAATTGTATGTACTAACGATGTCACTAACTTAATTCATTTTTTTAAGAATTAATTTACTGCCCTGGATACAACTCTTGCTATTTGTCAAAACATAGCACACCCTCACTTAAATAGAGTCTTAGCTTATGATACTTTCTCCGTCAAAACATTTTTTTCTGAAATTACGCAGTTAGCTAATGATTCCAGTAAAAATAATTCCAACCAATTCCAAGAACGCGATCATAAATATACAAATCTTACTCGCAAGGTATAAGGTCTAACAAAATATACTGAAACAGTATAAGGGTGAACACGATACTGAACAACTTTCCCTAAGGAACACGTATGTGTAACAAGAAAATAAATTTTTGACCTTCCATCCAAATTGACCGATCAGCTGATCCGATTTTGTATGGAAAGCCAAAAATTATTTTTCATATTTCGAAATATGTTCCTTCGGGATATTACGGACTGAATTCACCCCTTAAATTTTTCTGTATATTTTGTTAGAACTTATGTAGGCCAATATATAGGATGTTTCACATATAAATAGTGTATGCATCACTTCCTTATATGTACCTAATAGGGCAGATAAAGCATTTTTGGTCTTGCGGCTCTAAACACATAGAGCTAGAAAACTAAATCAAAGCAGAGATGGGTTGCTAGCAGCATCGCCTTTTAACACGATTCGCATTTTCGCCCATTTCCACTACTGGCTTTTACGATCTGCAAGTAAAGAAGCAGCTGGCACATTCTTTTCTTTTCTCCCAGGCCAGCATGTTAGAGTGAACATTATTTTACTTTCTAAAACACCCTATATTCTCGCACTTAGTTACAATTCAAGAGTTTTACAAAAGGTGGGTAGGTAGGTTGTTTTCTCAGATTAACTTCTAACGAAAAGTCGAGTTCGTACCATTCCGATGTCATAAAGTTATATTTTTGTTACTTCGAGCCTCATTATAATTCGAAAGTTATTTCAAAAGTATACCTGATAAAACTCCACCTAATTAGAGTTTATACACTTATGTGACCGAAGTTTGGACGCCTACGCAAAATTCTATATCAATGAAAACGTAATTTTGTAGGGTTTCGAAGCCAAATGGTCTTCTTTTATAACGGAAATTTTAATAGTTTTTTGAGCTGCCTCAAGTCATAGGTAGTTCAGCGACTGTCATCTAGTGACAACACTCAAGTGACGTAGGTAGTTCAGCGACCGTCATCTAGTGACAAAACTCAAGTCACGTAGGTAGTTCAGCGACTGGCATCTAGTGAAAACACTCAAGTGACGTAGGTCTTTCAGCGACTGGAATCTAGTTACAACACTCAAGTGACGTAGGTAGTTCAGCGACTGGCATCTAGAGACAACACTCAAGTGACGTTAGTAATTGAGCAAAATTCATCTTGCGACAACACTCAAGTGACGTAGGTAGTTCAGCGACTGGCATCTAGTGACAACACTCAATTGACGTAGCTAGTTCAGCGACTGGCACCTAGTGACAACACTCAAGTGACGTAGGTCTTTCAGCGACTGGCATCTAGTTACAACACTCAAGTGACGTAGGTAGTTCAGTGACTGACATCCAGTGACAACACTCAAGTGACGTAGGTAGTTCAGTGACTGACATCCAGTGACAACACTCAAGTGACGTAGGTAGTTCAGCGACTGTCATTTAGTGACAACACTCAAGTGACGTAGGTAGTTCAGCGAATGTCATCTAGTTACTACAATACTCAAGTGACGTAGGTAGCTCCGCGACTAGCATTTAGTGACAACAGACATTTTTACCCAACTACGGTAAAGCCAAACGAAATGGTAATAATTTTAGCAGTCTACATATATATTTTTGTATGTATGAGTACATATGGGTATTCATGTCTGTTCCACCGTAGTATCCGAACCGCTTATCAAATTTTTACAAATGAGTTGTCAATCGAATCTTCTTTATTGTCCGAGTAACATGTAAAATCATGCAACCAAGCTACGATGCCACTACGATGTAAAACTATGTTTAAATAATTATCATCATCATCATCATGAGATCTTTTTAGTCTCATCAAAGCCATATTTCGTCAGAGCAGCTAGAGGATTTGGCCTACGCGCTCCACGCTAGCCAAATAGATTAGAGAGGTCTCATGATGTTTATCAAGTAAATCTACGGAACTTCACTTCCAACTTAAACGTGATTCCTTTTTTACAAATATTTTAAGCAAAACCATGCAAATCACAAATTGAATATTCCAGTTGAAACAAAAGCTTTGAGTCTACAACATTTTGCTGAATTTTATCCTTTGTTTCTGAGTACGCATATTTTTGTACTTTTGAGAACAAACAACACTTAAGTCCAAAGGAACAATATTCGCTACGGGCTTTGAATGCAGTCGGGACCGTATTTTGATGAAATGGCTGATATAAAACTGTATGCAATGTGAACAAAAAGAGCAACAATATGTCACAAATTCGCTTGCGACTTTGTTTTAAATTTATTTTGGTTGCGTTTTTACTATGCCCTATTTGTATTGCGTATGGCTTGCGTATATTATGTATATGAATGTATGCATATGTATCATTATATCATATGATTGTTATTTATTTCAGCTGCAAGAAGTTCCCTACTGGTCATATACATCCCCATGTGTAAATATGAGAGTAATAGAATATAGAACTGGTCAATATCGTTTCATAATATTTACAGAATAAACAAAAAAAATATATATACAAACATATTTCATCTCGTTATATGGAAAATACATACATAGCTGCACTCATAATATTTTATAATTCACTGACCTAAAGGAAAGTTGATTACAGCCGTGCTTCACAATCCACGCAAATCATAAGAAGAAGTCGATCAATTTGCGTGATTTTTTCCATATAGACTGTGTTAGTATCTTAACACTGGAGTCAGATTTTGCGAGCTGAATTGTCATCTAATGACATATGTGTATACACGCTGACTTTTCATTGATTTTGGGGGAAAATGTCGTACCTATAGTAAATAATTCCTCTATCCATGTACGTAACCCCAATTTGTGTATGACATAAGATAAAAAAATTGCGAAAGTGTTTTTCGATCGAGACCACGTAGTTACGCGGGTTACGCCCATCCAAAACTACCACGTGACCCCTGACTACTACTAATTGATCTAACGATTTTACTTTCGAGTTACAGTCAAAGTTTTTTGCATCTGAATTTTTATTTAATTTTTATCTAGCTAATTAGGTCTTACTAACGATCCTTATGAAGTAGCATTCGTCTCCAAACCCAATAAAAATTACCGCGTATATAATACCCGGTAATTTTACAACTTTTGAACTACTTTTGAACATTTCCACAGAGTGTTTTCCTTCACCGGGAGCAAGTGATGGTAGTCGTAAATGACGGTACAATATGAGTACCAACTTTGAGGTACGAGTCGCGCTTAGTAAAGACATGCCTACCCATCGTCATATAAACATTATTATTTCTTTTCCTTGTAACTAGATGGCGCTGTAAGGTAAAAATTAAAACATACAAATCTTTTAGAACCATTATTTAATTATAGTAATACTCTTATTAGTTAAATAAGACTTATATGAAATGCAATATATTTTTTAAAAGTATATTCAACACTTTCTTCGTCACCTTTTTGGCTAGTCGTGTGTGCTGCCATCTCTGAGAGGACGCCCCGCAACTCCAGTTTTGCGTGCTTACGGCCTCTTCAATCGTTTCTATGGCGTTGGGTATCTGTTACGTTAGTAACTATATTATCTTTGGTAAAGATCAAACTCGTACCTCACAGACGCACAGCCACAGAAAATATAATATAAGTATTCCATTCATAATGTAATCTCCAAAGGTTAATTTGGCGGCTGCAGGCACCTGCAGCCACAGCTTTTTTGTTTTTAAAGGGGACTTACCATGAACCTTTTTTGTTACGTCAAACGTTACGAATAGGAGTTACATCCTTCACAGTCTCAGACAGACTGGCTGGAATGCAGCGGTGTTTTCTAGTCGATATTGAACGTTGACTTTTGATAGTGACAAACTTGCGCAAATATAGGCTTTAGATCTGCCATCTATGTATTTAAAAAAAAAATAAAGACCGGTGAATTTATGGTGTAGCTGTATAACTAGTTGTAGATTGAAATGCTTTGATTCATCGCACATTACTCTCACGCCTGGCCATTCCTTCTCACAGAAGTCAAGTTAAAAGCCTCCCTACTTATCGTGCTCACTCGAGGTTAAGGGTGGCTGAAGACAATTTATTATCATCTTGATTAAAGCTATCTTCATTACGCTGCTCTCCACCATATCTGGATGCCTTTATCGAAGGGTAGCTCTCATTTTTATAAAGGGATTTGCACATGGCTGAAAGACACTAATTCTTATCTCTAATCTCTATCTATCTAAATAACTTTTTTTAATTTTATGATACTGTTCATGTGGGTTTCTAGAAAAACGCTGTTTATGCAGCACCAATCGGTAGTTTTAGGATAACAATGGTAATTTAAAACTGTAAATTGAAGATTAGAAAAGTTTTATTTTTAACACTTAAATGACCAGTACCTGGGCGACCGAGCTTTGCTCGGTTACATCTCAAACATTAACAATTTTTTTTAAACTTGTCTAAAAACAAAGCAAAATAAAAAAAAATTAAACTTAAACATAAAAAAAAAACAAAAGTAAGTCACCGAGTGGGATTCGAACCCGTTACACTCTTTCTAGCGGTCGGTATCCTTAACCGCTGAGCTAAAAAACAAGGCGGTCGGTGCGACGAAATTAGCGACCATATTCTGCGTGGAAATAAAAACGCATGAAAACTCGAAAACACGCGTTTTCCCAAACACAAAACTAATCTAGATCGATTGTTTACCCCCGAAAACTCCCATATACAAATTTTCAGCGAAATCGTTAGAGCCGTTTTCGAGATCACAGAAATTTATAAATATATATATACAAGAATTGCTCGTTTAAAGGTATAAGATAAAAACAAACAGGTCCGTAACTCAAGTTACGAACAATTATCTGCGTGCAAAAAATAATATCTCTAATACTCTTATGCTAAAGTAAATATGTCATTTCTTTAACTTCGATAGACTTTGAAAAATCTTTCATCGATTATGGTTTATGTTACTGTACGGATAACATATCCAAAATAATGCATAGTAGCTTTTAAAAATATTTTTATGGAACCCTTATTCCTTATCTTATTTACGAGTAACCTTTACCAAACCAAGAAAAGATAGCAAGCGGTGCAATAAAATAAATATTAAAAAGAGTGGACTCTTCCCCTTGAATCTATCTGAAATAAGTGCAGAGGGGCCTTTAGAAGCAACCAAGAGAAAGCAAGCGAAAAGCTGGTACGAATGATAACGACCTGATTAAGAAAGGTCACGTCTGTTGTATGTTTGTTTTTCCTCGGTCTGCAAAATACTTTAAATATAAAGAGGGCGATGGCTCTGTTGTTTCAGGAGATACCATCTATTGTTTTATTTTTCTTGAAAAAACTTGACAACTTTGACACGAATACACCTAGCTTTGACTTTTCTTGTAGATATAATTATAAAGCTTAGTCTGGATAAATTAAGTCTAACCAAATTTAAATAAGTTAAGTTTCTAGACTGTAGGATTTGTATTTAATCAGGATTTTTGTCATGCCGGCAAATACCTGATAGATTCCAACATTCCGAAGATAAACGGTACACTCACGATGTATACGTAAAAGAAGGAAAACCTGCAGATTAAGAAATATGTTTACTGTGGAAAACCGGTACTAATAACATTATAATTAACATAGAATATAAAGGCACAAAACTTGTTTATTTTTGCGCTGATTAAAATAGTTACTTTTTTAGTTTTCGTATACTTTCTAATATAAAAAATAAAAAAATTAAGTCAAATTCCAAATAATAGTAGTTATACCATAACAGCACGCTCTGACTGGTGAGTTCGGAGAATAAAAATATCCCAAAAGGAATTTAATTTTAACATTAGACCTCTGAAATAAGGGCCCGCATGTTCGTATCTACAAAGAAGTGAAGGGCTCGCCATCCTGATTGTACTTAACTTTGAGAAATATCATTTTAGAATTATCTGAATAGGGATAGAGACCATAAAGGTTTAGTCCAAGTAAAAGTGCTTGCAATTGATAAAATTAACTACACCGTGCTTGTACTTAGATGACGCATATCTGCTCAAGTTAATTAATAAGTAAAATACTGATAGTTTAGTATTATTTTTTGTTTTATATTCATTATTGCTTGAAATCAATTTAGAAACTTTTACTAAAACGGGTAAATTAAAAAGATTTTTTTAGGAAAATATTTAGTCAATATATAAAGTATTTCCCCTAATTTACTTAGTTTATCAAAAACGATTATTTATTATTTTTAGGTTTTATATTCCTTATTGTTTGAAATAAATTTAGAAACTTTAACGAAAACACCTAATATTAAGAAGACTTATATTATTTTTAAGAAAATGTTAAGTCTATATGCAAAATATTTCCCTTGATTTACTTATCATAAAACTACTTTTATTACCACAAATAGGCACATAAAGGTGTACGTCAGCACAATACTTTATTATTTATGTGCCCATGTAATTAATATACGAAAGAACGTGTAATGTAGCAAGTTAAGTGTAGCAACTACGTATGAATAACTTCACAAATTCGTGCCGTCCCAAAAGGTTTAAACGATCGGATTGTCGGTTTTCTATGTTCTGTGGTTTAAGCTGTATTAATTTTTAATAACTTTATTGATTTGGGCAAACTTTTAAACAACTGGACATCATTCGGTTTATTACACACGAGCACGACGTATACGTAAAAATTCTCTTATTCAAACTAATTAAGTAAATAAAAATTAAACTCACATTCGTGTTTTAATACTCCTGATGTACAACAGTTACTTAGAACTACCTCTATACTACTGTATCTTAAATGCCTAAGATCATTATAAAAATAATCATCAATATTTACTCAAATAAAGGTTAAAAATTAGATAACAATAACTATAACTATAGTAATGAAAAAATTATGTTTAAGTATATAAAAAATTGAGCCCAAGAAAATAATTACATATCCACTGTAAATTTTACCAAAATGAAATAAAAGTGATTCTGTTCTAATTATTTGAATAATTTTAATATCTTTCTAACAAAGATTGGTAAAAACTAACCCTGTTACAATAAGAAATTTATTATATTGCAAGAATTGAAAAGTTGCCCAAAATTATAATATAGTTGAGAGTGACTATTATAACTAAGACTTAAGAACCTGACTCACAATTCGCCTCTTATTTATTTTTGGTTGAAAATCATCTTCATTCTAGTACTGCGTTTAAAGAAGCAGTTAAGAAGCAGTGAATGTTTTCAAACAAAATAATTCAATTACACTCAAAGTAATTAATTCTGACTAAACGGTCATAAAAAATCTTACATGTTAATAGCAGAAAAAGTACTTTACTTTATTTATTGCGAAATTTAATTACTAAAAATCTTTCACCCCACCCTGGCACTCCCAGTCCGGTTTTGCCAGAATTTTAATTACACTATCGGATGTGGTAGGGTTACCCTATATTAGGAATTTTCCGGACAAACTGCGCATAAAGGAATGTTAGGCATTTTTGCATACTTGGATGCAAAATAGCTAAAATTCCTTTGATGGTTCACTCCTTCACTTTTAGTGAATTTTTATACCTATCTAAAAGTATTATGAAAATCAAGTAAATTTTTTTAATATTTCAGGATATTGCCAGAAAAAATATTATTAAATGTTATTTGTTGGAGGCATTGCAAATGCCCCTCTGTAACGCAGTCATTTCAAATAAATTATTTGATTGGAAACAAAGGAGATATTTTAAATTTCGCTATTAAAAATATTACGTTTGTGACCAAACCTAGCTGTTATATTAAAGAAACTTATCTTGAAATGCAATTAACCTAAAAATTTATATAACTATGTCGCTACATACCAAAAAAATAAGACTATCTTTTTATGGCTATATAACATAAACGTTACGTTATATATGATTTATACTAAATCGAATCTTTTAGAACAGTAAATGTGGTGACCCCACGTGTAATTTCCCTGCGCTAGTTCGCCATGTCACCGTCACGTTTTCATTACGAATGTAAACAATTTTAATCGCCCGTCATAACATGACCCTACCCTTATGTGCAATTTCACACCTCCTGTCTCGGGTTGACAATGTTTGTAGAATGTTGTGGTAATACAAACTCGTATTTTACGTAATTACAAGCTCTAATAAAATTTGCCGCAACATTTTTTTTATTTAAACTTCAATTTTTAAAAGCCCTAGCTAAGTGTTGGGCTCCACCTGGCAGCGACGGAACGCTATAGGTTTGGCCGTCTATAACGTTCCGTTGTTTCTTGTCGCTCTAGCTAAGGACAATTCTGAGCGACAGAAAAGGATAGGCGCATAGAAAAGTGTTGTTACGTGCTGATAGATATTGCCCAACCCTTAGTCTCTACCTATAGTAGCAAGCGAAGCGTAGGAAACCCACCCACCTCTAGATCGGTCATTTTGGAACTCCCTTGGGATAGGCCTATGTCCAGCAATGGACCACAATGATGACCACAATTGACAGGCGAGTTGGTGATTGCAATAGATGTTAAAAAGGCGTTGTTACCCGTTCTCTGTTACCTATCTTTCCTTTACTCGCCTCTTACTACTAAGGAAACGGGCGGTAGCAAAATGTATTCTTCTGTACTAACCTAAGTGTTCATTTAACAAATAAAGAAAAATTAAAATGGGTAAATAAGATATCAGTCATCCCTGTGGAGTGATGACCTTCATGCTACGCACGCCAGTCCGCCGGACGGAGGTACCGGGGTTCAAACCCCGGTGGGGGCAAGTTGGAAAATGGCCTTTTTCAAATTATCATGGGTCTTGGGAGTTTATCTATGTATATATATATTTATCATGAAATATAGTATCGTTCAGTTAGTATCACATAATATAATTTTAAGCTTACTTTGGGGCTAGTTGATTATGTGTGATTTGTCCCTTATCCCTTTTGAGTACCATGTCCTTTCATAAAGAAAACGGAAACAAAATTGTAAGGAGTTGCTATATAGCCACATCGCCTAATGACATGATTTAGGTTCTCCTCTATTCTCTTTATCGCGCTGAAAAATGTGATAGCTGAACCAGTTTTGCTACTTGCAACTTGTTAGATATCAAACTTTTGTACAAATTAGCAGAACAATGTAGTTTTAATTAAAACAAATTTTAATTACTAGTAGCCCTGAGTTCAGCAATCACTCAATTTTGGTAACGTGTAACAAAAATTTTTGCAACTCGTACTAGCAACCATATGCTTTCTCAGTGGGCTTTTGCGATTTGTGCAGGAAGATCAGCAGTTGGTACAAGCTTTTTTTTACTTTTCACTTCCTCGAGGACGACCTCCGTGGCGTAATGGTCAACACACTAGACCGCTAATCCGGAGGTCCTAGGTTCGATCCCCAGCCAGGGCAAGTGGGAAAATGGCCTTTTTCAAATTGTCCTGGGTCTTGGATGTTTATCTATATATGTATTTGTTATAAAATATAGTATCGTTGAGTTAGTATCTCATGACACAAGTCTCGAACTAGCTCAATCAGTGTAATTTGTCCCTATATATTTATTTGTATTCACTTACACCAGCATTAAAGGAAATTCGTTAATTATCACTTTTAAAAGGTCTAAAAATGCGTGTCAATGTGATTCGTTTAATTAAAATCGTATGAATGTAAAATCAGAATCATCAGTGTCAAACCCGTGACGAGTTTCGGTGTCATTAAGGATGATTGATGACGAACCATCACAATACACAAAACACTTTATCTCTCATTTACAATCGAAATTTCGATGAAACACATTTATACAACGTGGAAGGGACATACCTGTAATAAACAGAACCACAGGCTATTATACTAGATCACTATATTATCTTTACATGTATACATTACTTATATTATAATAAAACAGTAAAAAAAATGTATCTGTACATTTAATATATTTCCAAAAAATATTTTGGGGCGATGGAGACATAGTATGTAAGAACTAAAAATAATGTCTGTCTGTTTGTCTGTTTGTAGACGCCGATCTTCGGAAATACTAGACAGGTTAAAATTAAACTCTTTTTGTTATTTTGCTTTTAAGCCTGTGCAATATATAGGGTATCATGACGACCTCTGTGGCGTAGTGGTCACTATGCTAGTCCGCCACACAGAGGTCCGGGGTTCGAGCCCCGGTCAAGGCAAGTTTTAAAATGACCTTTTTCAAATAAATAAATATAGCTGCTGTGTATGCACACATACACAACAGCTTACGAGTGACAGTGGTAGGAGCGCCTACCAGATTGTGTAAATGAGTAAACTATTGACAATATTTATATGTAATCTAAAGCATATTCGTTATTTCAGCTCAACTATTTATATCCCTAATCCAATATGGTACAAATATTGAATATTCAGTTCCATCGGGACATTGAATCCGCAGCTAAAACTGATTGTAAAGTGGCTTGCTGTGTGACTGCATGTTTCAATAATTACATGCATTATTTGTACCGAACATATTAAGACCCCTATATACACATCTAATTGCGAAGCACTGATTTTTCTGTCAATTGCATTAAACAGTATTTTATACCTATTTTGGTAGTATATGACTTATTTAGGAGGGCAGATGATTGATGAGAAACAAGTTATAACTTGTTTACATCCGCATAGTTATGATATATCTATTTAAAAATTACATAAGATAATAATAGAGATAGAGACCAGACGCTTATATATCTAACATTTTTACAAAAAAATTACACACCTATCACTTACCCACAATTACCCACAATCTTTAAGTTATTAAATTTTCATGTGTGTTTTCACACATGAAAATTTAATAACTTAAAGATAGTAAGTAAATACGCCTAACGACCTGCTGAGAAGTAAAAGCTTTACAGTTTGGCTTTTTACCAACGAGCTAAATGTTTGAAGCAAGCCTAGTCCATGACATCTATTGAACTAGTTTCTATAAAAAAATTAATTAAAATTCGATAAAAAAAAAATATCTTTCGTCTTTCCATTTAAATTCATTTGATCAAGCGTTGTTTTTATGGTAAGTCGAAAATGTTGTTTTCGTTTTTCGTTAGTTGTTGTTCTGGAAATTAGTTTAATGTCATGGACAGAACTTGCTCCAAAAATTTTACTGGTAGAAAGTCATCACGTATATAGTACAGTCCATCAATACGAACCAATTTTTACATACATACATACATAATATCCCGCCTGTATCCCACAAGGGTAGGTAGACCTTTTTTGCAACATCTAAACTCATCAATTTTTTCATACTTCATTTTTTTTCCAATTTTTACAGGGTTAATACTATTTATTAAGATAATATTGGTCGCTTATTTCGGATTGATATTACATGAGGATTGAAATTGTACAGGGACCTTTAGATTACTTGGACACTACAACACGCTCAGTGTCAAAACGTGAAAGGCAACATAAATTTGCAATGAACATTTAATGGTCTAACTGACTTATTTCAGAATACTTATGTGTCTGAAACATGCATACTAATTTTATTTATTTCATGTAATTGACATTTGGATTTCAATAGCGGAACGCTATAAAAACGCTTACAATTTATAATAAATTGGAATCGAAGCAGTTGAAAAAAATGTCTGTAATTACGTTTTTTATAATGCAGCTCATAATAATACGTATTGTAACTATGTACTTAAATAGGTAATTGCATAAAGGATCAAAATAACCAGCTGTTGTATAAATAGCGTATGTGTAAATCTATTTTAATGCTTTTTTATGTATTGGTGCAATAAAGAGTTTTTCGTTCATTATACATTCGTATACTAGTAGTTCGCTCCTAATTGAAACTTACTCGCTAACCCTATACCTCGGCGATCTCTTGACCGATTTAACTCATGTTCAAACTTTATTCAATACTATTGACTACATCTACAATTATACACGTTTTTACTACCAAATTTCACGAAGCTCCGATCGAAATTACACGAGTTATTGTCGAACAAACGCATACACATGCATAATGTATATAGACTCTGAGAACTTTGCTCGCATGTTCAAAAAACCTTTATTCAAATAACTAACAGACCACATCCTGTAAATATAGGTAAAGGGAAGTATAAGTGACAAGATCTACCGATACTTCTATATTTTAGCAGTTACGCTGGTCTATCTGTATCTATAGTAAAAAAATAAAAATTGGTTGTTTGTAAAGTAGGTTTACGATCGAGATGTTTACGTGATAACGTCGTTTCACGGAATGACTGGCAGCGCTCGAGATGAGACGGGAGATCGGTCCGTCTCTCTCTCGTTATACCTGCGATCGCGCTCGTGAGGTTTTGGTGTGACACAAGTTTCTGAACATGTCACCCGACTAAAACGATTTTAAAGACGTTATCACGTCAAAAACAAACAGTGTTAAATTTTATTTGATTTTTATACATAAAACAGACCATGTAATACTTAAAAGCAGACGACATAGACGCATTGTTAAAAAATTAATATTCAATATTATCAAATTCGATTTGGAAAGATGGGCAAAAAGGCGACGTTATGGGTTCCAGAAGGACGCCGGCGTAAGGGAAGGCCGAGGAAAAGATGGAGGGACGATATTGAATGCTACATGAGTGGATAGCAGCAAGCTGCCTTGGATTGTGAATCGTGGAAGCAAGAAGGGGAGGCCTTTGCCCAACAATGGGACACTATATAGGCTACAATTTTTTTAAATCAAATTTGCAAGTTAAATGTGTTTGGTTTGTATGAAGGGTGAAAATTATTACCTATTTATCTATCTAAGGGTAAAATTGTCCCATTTCAAGGTGGAGCATGTTTAACTTGTCCCTAAGATTTAACATTCATGCAAGCTGTCGGTCTTGCTAACAAAGGTCTAACTTAAATCATTTAAGATATCTATAAAGTTTATATTTTAATCTATAACAAGCTTAATACTACTGCATACGAGGCTTGAAACTGCTATCTTTTTGTAGTTGAAAATTTAAAATAGGTATATAATGTAATTTTATATTATACCTATAGTTGACTGGAAGTTAACGTTCATTTGTTAAAATAATATTTGTACTTTGGAACAAAACGTTTGATACGATAAACCAAACAAATATATACTTATAAAAATAAGAAAATCCTTTTTCATACTGGGAATGGAGACTCGGGTCCAGATCACGGTCAAGTAAGACAAGTAACCAATCCACCAAGGAAGTCATAGATATCCGTACGGTCTATTTGACCCGTATTTTACCGACCCCTCTACCCGAACGCACGTTCAATCTAAACAATCCGAAGTGACACGCCCCGCCTGCAAGGGCCCTAAAGACCGACCCACACAACAAAAGTCCATTAGTGCGGCTCCATCTAGCGGATTAATTAATACACACACTTCGACCTCAATTACTATGCGCCTGAGATTTTGCTATCTTGACCAGTGATTGATCATCTTTACTTGTTTTACCATGTCCGGTGCTTAGCATGCTAAACGTTTTCTTGAGATTTTCCTTTTTTGCTTATGTCTTTTACACTTCAACTACTTTTTACTGTGGCCACTATAAAAATACAAGTTTGATTACAGATAAAATAAAGTGATTTTTATAGATAATGGTACGGAACACTTTGCGCGCGACTCCGACTCGCACTTGGCTGGTTTTTTTATATATCGAGCAAGAAAAGGCAAAAAAAAACACGTTTGCTGTATGAGGGTTGGAGACCCTTCTTTGATATTTGTTTAATTAAAATTTAATTAGTTATTTTTATATTGGATATACAACTAGTTTTATAATCTGTGAATATTTCAAGCGTTTATCTATTGCAGTTATCAATATTGAGCAACATAAATTCATCATTTGAGAAATTTTCAACTGTCTAACGCTAAAACGGTTCTTGAGTTACAGCCTGGTAACAGACAGACCGTCATCCGAACAGTGGAGTCTTAGTAATAGGGTCCCGTTTTTACCCTTTGGGTACAAAACCTTAAAAATAAATCAGCGGTTAATATAATGCTTTATCATAATTTACTTCATTAGGCTTATTATCGAAACAACGTTAACAAATGTCAAATATTTGTCGCGAGAGAGCACATATTTGGAAAATGAGCAAACGTAGAGAGTAGCTCGTGATGTTTACAATTTATTTTTAATTTGAGAGGCATAGTGAATACACATTAAATTCGTATTTATATTCTACGAAGTTCTGTCTGAACTTGCTTAGGAAATAAAACTTTTAGTTTGAGAGTAGTGGTTAGAAAAATCGTTGTGTTTGAAAAGTGAAATTGATTGAAAAGTTATTACCAGGAAAAATTACCACAAGTACCACCCATCCAAACCAGTTCTCGGGCGACGCTGCTTACTACTGTAAGTAAATATACCTACAGATTATACTATTATTCTCTTTATTTATTTCAAAACATAGATAAGGTTTTATATTATATGTATATAGTAAAATATAAAATAAAATTCTTCTAGATTGCTTCCATGCTGGTTTAGGAGAAAAGAAAAAACTTAGAATCTACCAGCTGCTTCTCTTCCCGGGCAGATCGTAAGAGCTGATCGAGGAAATGGGCAAAAAATCGAATCATGTTAATAGGCGATGAGGCTAGCAACCCATCACTATTTTGATTCCTTCATCCACCTTCTTGTCCACATCAAGGTAAAAGTTGCCTTTGAGTCTTGCAGCCCTGAGCTCTATCTGCTTAGAGCCGCAATACTCAAAATGCTGGGTCTGCCCCATTAGGGATAAAGACGTGATAGTATGTAGGTATGTATGTATAAAATAAAATACAAAACATAAGTGCATTATAAAACCTAATCTAGCTGCCCGTTGGCAGCGGCGCAAGGCCCAGGCTACCGGCGGTTAGGGCCGCAGAGAGAGAAACCTTATTATTATTACTGCCAGCCTTTTGGTCACGTTGCCGAGAGGTAATATATTAGTGGGACTACATCATTTGTAATTATTTAGTTTTAATTTAATTAAAATTTTATTTTTTCCAATAAAGTATCTGTTCTACAGATTTGTAAAGTTACAAAAGCTAATAATCGACTGAGTAACTTGATTGTAGGTTCTACAGTGATTCAGCCTAATTAAGGCTGCAAGTGACCTCAATTATTCTTCGTTATGCCGGCAAACGTTACCGAAACCAACTCGAACCGAGTGAATAAATGAAATTGGGGAACTTGCGACCAAGTAGATTCACAGGAGGTTTTCAACGAACTAATTGGGAAGTCTTTGTACGTTATGTTTACTTTATCTATGAATCTGATAGTACTAGTTTTTAGTTCAATTTAATACAGGTGTATTCCAAATTAAAATCTATTTAAAAATAGTTATATTCGTACCTAATAGCATGTGTTTGTCCCTTTGGGGTAGACTTCTCTAAGCAGTCAGAGCCCAGGGCCGCAAGACTCAAAAGCCACTTTAGCGTCATGGTGGACGAGAACATGGAAAAGCAATGTATAATCAATATAGTGATGGATACTAGCCGCACCGCCTATTAACATGATTCGCATTTTCGCCCATTCCCTCTACGCAAGAGAAACAGCTTGTACATTCTAAGTTTTTCTTTTCTTCCAGACCAGCATGGTAAAAGAATAGCTCCCACGAAGAAACAACGTTTTTGATCATAGTTAGGTATATCTCAACGTATAGTTACATATAGTAAATATTATTTAATCAAATCCGTATTTTCATATAAAATTGATTGTAACGAAAACTACCCATTAAAACTAAATTTAGCTTAAAAATAAAAACATAAACAAAAAGCCACTAATTTAGATAAAGGTTAGACAAAAAATATTAAGTAAGTACCTACTGACGGGCTATCCAATTATTTCAAAGTTCCCCCGAGGTTTGTGTTAGTTTTCACGATTATTTCGCAAGTTTTAACTATGCACCATTGTTGAGAATCGCTGTTCAAACTTTTTCTTTTAATTCAGTCTGTAATACAAGGCGGATCAGTTATTTGAATCTTAATTCACTTTTTGCGTAACTTGAAACTTTCAGTTTAATCTTTGTTTTCTAGGATAGAGTAAATTACTAGGATTTATTTTATCTTCTCTCATTTGAGTTATAATTTAAAGAATGTGGCTAGTTGATATTGAAAGTTTCATAAAGGTTACAGGTACGGACTCTTCGTAAACGAAAACAAAGGCCAGTACAGATTTTATAAAGGTAATTGGCTTGTCTGATAAGAAACATTGCATTTCCTGTCGGTAGTAATCGTGAGACTTGCAAAGTAGTAGCAGAGTCCCAGAGTCTCAAAGTTCAATGCAATTATTGAGCTTTGAGACTCTGCCGCTTCTTTGCTAAATTTGTATGTATCTTTCTTTGACGATAACTCAAGCATATTAAATCGGAAATTCATGAAATTCTATAGGCGAGTAATTATATGAGACAAACAAATTATTTAAAAAACATATACCAAAAGCGTTAATGGGTTTCTCTGGTTGTTCTCAAAACAGCACGACAGAAGTTCAAAGTTTAGCTCAATTACTAGTATATTATTTTCAGTTTTATTTACAGAATGATATTGTGGTTTATTCTTCGCTCTTTTTTTAATCTTTAATCAGAAAACACTATGAATATTTAAACTGCAGTTTAAAGAAGACAGCTGTACAACTTCCACGGAAATCCCTGAGGTATTCTAACTTTGTCCACATCAATTATTCGGCTGGTTTCCACCTAAATGTTAATAATTGGTTAAACGCGGCGGAAGGGTAACAATTAATGCCTTTGACATTCACAATACCTGATATTAACATCGATTTATAATAGTCCACTAAAGGGAATATCATTAAAATACTGTTTAATTTTACGTATGCCCAGTCATTTTGTTTTCATGCCTGAACAAAGCTCTATTTTATATGCTGCTAAACCATATTTAAATGATATGTTTAACGATAATTATAACGCAGTTTATATGGAATAGAATGAACAAAATAATTAACAAATTGATAGAGTTATTACACGTTTTGGAAACATAAGTAACTCTTATGGTGTTTCTCAAAACACATCTTTTACAGATACTTACAATGGATGGTTGCAATACATGATTTTAAAAAGTTAATCAACCTGCTTTAAATAGAATAAGAATCTGAATATTCAATTATATCATATTTTAACTATTTTCGGTTACATCAGAGAAATTACAACGGAATAAGCACATTTACTAGAAGCTTTCTTTTAGATTTTTCTCATCCTACAGTTTCGGGGAAAATTTGGAAAGCCAGTTTTATCATGTACTTATTTGAAACATCAATCAACAATATAATTTTGCTTACCATGTTCAAAGAGGCTTTTAATGTACAAACCTACTGATAGTATTACTATTACTGTGCTATTATCAAGGTGTTCAATAATTGAAATAGTCGTAGTAGAGAAAACTTACTCTTATAATAAAAAAATAAAAAAATGTTTTTATGTCCCCTGGTATTTCATGCTTTTTTCATGCTCTCAAATTAATGTTACTCACCGCGAAAGCATGAAACCTCAGGTAGCATTTAATATGCTTTCAAGAATCGGAGATTTAATCCTACATACTATTACAAATACTACACAGGAAAACGCTGGGTATTTCCAATTGGTAATTTCGGAAACTGTTGGGGAGGCCTCTTTACCGTTCAAGCCAAATGGAGGATACTTTTTTATCATCATCATCATGGAGTCTTTTTAGTCTTCACTGCAGGAGCACGACTCTTTCTGTAGTACCAGAGTCATTCTTGGCCAGAGCAGCCAGAGAATTTGGTCTACACTCTCCACGCCGTCCACACGAGTTTTAGAGGTCCTATTGATGCTTATAAGCTTTGTTTTGAGTTTACCTGATGGTCAATACCCTTTGAATATGTGGTCAACGTCACGGGCAATGCTTTAGTTTATGTTATGTCAAAAAAATGATTTAATCTTTGTCACGTTTTTGATGGACCTAAAGGAACGAAGTGCTAAAATATATTATGTAGGTATATTATAGAAAACACGATTCAATTTGAAATTACGTGTGACAAAAACAAGACACATTTTCTTTTATCGAAGCAGCGACCGTCGATATTACTTAAACCGATTGTCTGGAAAAATGTCTTATTTATTGTGAAGATGTTCGAAAAGATTTATTATTTTTACGTCAGCTCAATTATGTTTATCTAAGTAAGTATTTTCGAATATTGAGAGATAAAATACTAACTGTCTGTGTATTTTTGTCTATGGTAACTAAGTACTAAATTTCGATAACCTTCCACGATAAAGATGCTTAATACATTAAATACCAACACATGAACAATCAAAATTTATACAGCACTAAATAAATCGCATTTAGGTCAATGTGAGTAATTTCAATCAAAATATAAAAGTACCACAGCTGTGCGAGAAACATTTACTATGTTTATTCTAAGCCGTGATGGGTTAAAGACGTAAACAAACTCGCGGGTTACACCTGGATGAGAGCAGCACTGGACCGAGATGGGTGGCGTCGACGAAGAGAGGCCTATGCTCAGCAGTGAGCGGAAGGACTGTGATGATGATGATTCTAAGCCCGATAGTAAGTTTTAAAATTCCCAAAGATAACAGGACAACACAAAACTATCTTTGATTTAAGATACCATTGTTATTGTGCATGTACTTTGATTTAAGATACCATTGTCATTGTGCAAGTATATTATCGTGATACTTACTTGTAGGATTCTGAGGTAGGATTCTGAGTGATAACTTATAAGCATAGGTTTTTCTCTATTAATTATTTTCAGTTTTGAACCATAAAAGAAAAGGAACACATACTAATCGAATTTAAAATTGTAAAAAGAATTTGTTTAATGACAACACAAAACTATCTTAATTCGACGAAGCATTGTTCGGTGCTTTCACCGTCGGAAGTTTAAAATTAAAAAAACAATGTTTGATGACAGCACAAAGCTATATTAATTCGACGAAGCATTGTCCGTTGCTTTCCCCGTCGGAAGTTTTAAATTGAAAAAACAATGTTTAATGACATCACAAAACTATCTTAATTCGACGAAGCATTGCCCGGTGCTTTCACCATCGCAAGTTTAAAATTAAAAACACAATGTTTGATGACAACACGAAACTATCTTAATTCGACGAAGCAATGTCCAGTGCTTTCACCGTTGGAAGTATGAAATTGAAAAAACAATGTTTAATGACAATACAAAACTATCTTAATTCGACGAAGCACTGTCCGGTGCTTTCACCGTCGGAAGGTTAAAATTGAAAAAACTATGTTTAATGACAATACAAAACTATCTTAATTCGACAAAGCATTGTCCGGTGCTTTTACAGTCGGAAGTTTAAAATTGAAAAAACTATGTTTAATGACAACACAAAACTATCTTAATTCGACGAAGCATTGTCCGGTGCTTTCACCGTCGGAAGTTTAAAATTAAAAAAAAAAACAATTTTTAATGACAACACAAAACTATCTCAATTCGACGAAGCATTGTCCGGTGCTTTCACTGTCAGAAGGATAAAATTGAAAAAACAATGTTTAATGACAACACAAAACTATCTTAATTCGACGAAACATTGTCCGGTGCTTTCACCATCGGAAGCTTGCGGCTGCCCGGAGGCTTTGTCTTTGCTCCATTAGGAGGGCATTAGCAAGTGTAGGGAAGGAGGTGTCCGCCCACTGCTTTGTGGAAATAAGCGATGACTCAATGCGGTTGTTTACTTAGTTCACAACAACATTCTCCTTTTATTTTTCCAAGGTATAAGCAAGTCTGGTCCTTTTTTTGCGATCAACTTATAAAATGTACTCGGAAAAAGAAAATTTCGTACAAATTTAATACACAATTCGTTATTAGACGTTTTTAGTGACTCAACGTTGGCATTCTCATCTACGGAACCCTACACTGCGCATGGCCCGACACGCACTTGGCCATTTATTCAATAGGTTTTATCAGTAAACTGATGGACTTAACGCCAAATACAAAAAAAAAACAAGTATTTGCAATAATCACAACGCTAAGTCGGGTTAGTAATAGATATTTAGTTGTTTATCATGTGTTGGCCAACATCTGGGTGTCAAATTTTTCAGGCTGCCTAAAGTTTTACGACTGCTATACAATGATGGCAGCCGGGGCCAACGAAATTTTTATGCTATTTGTGGTCCCATCAAAGTGCAGACCGCGCCCGATGTCGCTTTACTAGCGAAAGCGCTAGTAATGCGCACTCCTACCGGGCCACCGAACTCCTAGATATTTAGGCTGGAGTTCACCAACAGTCTGTTAACTGTTGACGGGCCGTCAAAGTCATTTAACAGTCCGTTATAGTTTAACAGTGTTCACCAACACCTAAACGGCGATAACGTCCGGTTAATCAGCCGTTAAGTTAATGGAGCTTTAATTCGTCGATTATCTCTTGATTACGCCTGATTTGACAGTGTCATTCTGTCGTTGACAGTAGTCAAGTCACTAGAATATAGGTTAGATCGGAGCCAGCACATGCAGTATCTTATCAAAAAAATATTTTATAATGAACACCGCAGTTGACTTTATTTTCGGAAACGATTATCTAAAAACTAGCTGTACCCGCGGATTTCGCTCCCCGTGGGAATTTCTGGATATAGAGAATTCACTTTCGCATTTATAATATTAGTAGGATAGTAGGATTAGTAGCATAGGATGGGATGCTGAAAGATTTGCATTGGGTGTGGTGGATGGAAATTGGGAAAACCCTTATTTTATTGGAATTCAAAGCAATAAAAACACAAGTCTAGAAATAAAAATATTATAATACAATTACAAGTAATCAAATACTTCATAATACATTATCACCAATAAATCAATTGCTTTTAGCACTGAGATTTTATGCCTATAGTGATCACCAAATATCTATGGGAGACTTCAGTGGTTTCATGTTTTTACTGCTCATCGTATAATTCATAAAGTTACTGCAGCAGTAGCCTCATACTGTCATCGAGTTACATGTTTCCACAGGCATCCACTGAAACGAATGAATCCACGCATGCAATTTATGCGTATCAGTTGCAGCATCAGTTTTCTCATTTTCCACTGTATTCCTATATTTGAACACCAGTTCCGATAGTATCCTTTTCTCATCATCAGATCTTTTTTGTCCCCACTGCAGGAGCACGACCCTCTCTGTACTACTAGAGGCATATTTGGTCAGAGTAGCCAGATGATTTGGCCTACTCTCTCCTCGCTGACCAGACGGGTTGGAACGGTTTCATGTTTATAAGCTTTGTTCAGGCTGTATTTCCAAATCGCCTTTTACGTCATACACGGGAAGACTTGGAGCGAGAACCACACGGCATTATATCCTTTTCTCATCAGGGGTGAAATTGTTGTCTTTATTCTTGGCATCCATTTTATGTAATTTTCACAATAATTCACAAAATAAACAATAAAGAAAATCAAATACCACGCTAGCTACTTTGACATCTGACTGACACCGATAATGACAACCGAATTATGTTATCAGTACAGAGGTGCTATTTTTCAAACGCGGAGTCACTAAACGAAAGATTTTTTGTATGGAAAAACCATTCGTTTAGATAACTCCGCGTTTCAAAAATAGCACTTCAGTACATTTTTTCGCAAAAAAGGTTCAATTACGTAATCGAAGTTTTATATTGGCTGGTGAACACTCGTTTTCATAACGGCCGTTTAAACAGGCGTTACAATTTGATGGTCCGTTAACGTAATCGACTCTTTAGACAAAGTCGGTGAACTCCAGCCTTAGTATAATGTCTTGTCTGATGACAGACAAGACATTATACATTAAAGGGGACCCAAAGTCATGATGACAAATCGTATTGTACGCTGCCGTCACTACATGGCCAACAAACAAGTACGGTTGAGGATATAGATGGGTACTCCAACTATTCACACCATCCCATCAACAACTCAACAACAAACTGCAAACTGGGTAAACGTTACCTTATATCTAGCTCACTATTATTTGAAATAGGATACGGACAGACAAATAAGATCGGCATTATGTTCTCAAGAGCGTCCCTCGAAATCTCGGAATTGTATAAATAACCGCCCTAACAAGTGCTCAAATAACAATAAAATATACATATCACAATCTCAAGTCGTCCCGAAGCTCTCAAGGACTTGCTGTTCCTATTGTAAGTTGAGGAGGGGACTTAAGCCGAGTCCGACCATTTCGAGACCTCGTTTATTTTCAATTTGATAAACAATTTACAATAATTTGATGGTTGACAGAATATTTGAACTTGCAGACACATAGTCAAGCATATGTTTTTTTAACCGACTTCTTAAAAGTAGGTTATCAATTTGCCGCGATCTTTTTAGGGTTCCGTACCCAAAGGATAAAAACGGGACCCTATTACTAAGACTTCGCTGTCTGTCCGTCTGTCCGTCCGTCCATCTGTCTGTCACCAGGCTGTATCTCAAGAACCGCGATAGCTAGACAGTTGAAATTTTCACAAATTATGTATTTCTGTTGCCGCTTTAACAACAAATACTAAAAACGAAATAAAATAAATATTCAAGGGGGCTCCCATACATCAAACGTGATTTTTTATAGATAATGGTACGGAACCCTTAGTGCGCGTATCCGATTCGCACTTGGCCGGTTATTTTATGTATGTACACCGATTATTCGAAGACGCCTAGAGAACGACCGATTTGGAAAATTCTGTTTTTGTTTGAAGAGTATAATTGCGAGGTGATCCGATATTAATTAGGGTGGCACAGGGTAGGTTAATTCTGTGTGTCTGTATCAAATGAACGCTGCTGCCGTATGGGTGTTTTTTTCACATAGTCTATTTTAATTAATAAGTGAAA
Organism: Acrobasis consociella; assembly: GCA_963555685.1. Lineage (NCBI taxonomy): Eukaryota > Metazoa > Arthropoda > Insecta > Lepidoptera > Pyralidae > Acrobasis > Acrobasis consociella. The sequence goes on from OY743118.1 coordinate 8,314,039, forward strand.
AGCTGGCTGAGGTATCAGAATACTGATACTGATGTCCAGGGGGCTGAGAATAACTTGACAAAAAGAAGCATTACCATTCAACGTGGCAATGGTGCCAGCCTCCTGGTCATTCCTCCTCAGGGGAAAGATTTACGTCTTGAGAGCATTTTGTGTTATTTTTAATGGGTCTTTTTTATTTACATAAAATTTTTTTTTGCTTAATTCGTTAATTTTTAGTTTTAGAGAGTTTAAGTTTAGAGTTTTATTATTTTTATTATTTACTTGCTGTACCCGTGGGCTTCGCTCCCCGTGGGAATTTCGAGATAAAGAGTACCATATGTCCTTCCCCGAGTCTCAAACTATATCCATACCAAATTTCATCCAAATCGGTTCGGTAGTTTGAGCATGAAGAGGTAACAAACAAACAAATAAGTAGGATTAGTAAATGATAATTTTTACGTGCAAACTAACTACTACACTTTACTGTGTAAAAAGATACGTAGACTATTTTATTTTACTTACAAATTAACAAAATACAAATATATTGTTATTATACGAAGGTTTGTGTTTTGGAAAAGGTAAGTAATGTGGGAAAACGACATCTGATAATGTGAATTGAGGAAACTTTCCAAATCATTAATGCCCGAAAGTTTTTCGAATTCAGTTCGGAATCGTAATTTGATTTTGTTGCTGTGATAATTCGTAGTAAAGTTTAGAGATATAATTTTATGGAATTAAAAGTTATTATTTTCTCATTTATTATATAACCTAATAAGTGGTTTCATTTTCACGTTTTTTTAGAATGCCCTGTTTGCGTCTGTTAAAGTTAGTCAAATCTAACTAGTACAATACATACTATAAAAAAAACTTGAGAGGTGTCAAGGGACACCCGGATGGAACGAAGTTCCTTTCGATTAATTAGTGAAGGAATTGTAATAAAATTTTATTTTTCCAACTAAGGCAAAAAGTGTCGCTAGAACTTTTGGTCTTAATTTTTTCCGTCTTGCCCCCTTTCGCAACGCGCGATAAGGAACTTCGTTCCAAAAACTTTAATATAAAATGGCTTAAACTTTTTTTTTACTTAAGCCGTTTTATCGGTATTAAAAGCAAAAATGTACTCCTAAAGAAAATCCTAGGGTACTAGATAAAGATAAAAATAATTTATTTGCCAAACATGTGTTACAAGATATTAGGACATTTCATTTCGTGTAATCATGTTATCCATTACCGGTGTGAAAATGTAGTCAGAAAGGCTGTTATCTATACCTATGCTACCTATATACCTATACTATAATAATATACTAAATTTATGGACCTTTTATAAAAAACCAAAATCAATTTACAATTTATCAGATAAGAAATCCTTGATACCTACTATAATAACATTTATCTACCGAAAATGACTTAATTTTTTTCTTAGACAAAGTAACATTTAATTCTTTATATTGTTATGGTATTTTATTAAATATTATCGGTGCCATACCTACACTATCATGTAATAAAGCAGTTTTGGATGGATGTATGCACAATTTGTCTTTACGTCGGTTTCTTTCTACTCTATCAGATAACTTAGGAAACAGGTGAGGATTAATTTTTACAAATATAGCTGTTTCCATTATATATAATGACGGAAATGTTAGAATCTTATGTTTTTTAAATATCGGTTTACAACTATCTGTACTTTGAAGTCCGAACATTGCTCGAATACAGCGCTTTTGCATTTTATATACTAGATCTTTATCGGTGGAATTTCCCCAAAAAATTATACCGTATCTAAGGACTGATTCAACCAGGCCATAGTATGCAGTTATAAGTGCATCAGTATGTACTTCATTAGATAACCTATTCATCTTAAATTTTTAACTTGATTAAATAAAAGAGTTATTTTTTGAGTCTCCAAGCACTCTCACAGACAAACAACAGTATCGCGTCACACTTGTCGGTGACGGTCGCCGACTGTCGCAGACATACTGTCGCTCTGTAAGAACGCTAAGTTCAAACGCTGATTACCAGTCTGTATCGAAGACGGCCCCATCTCCGGAGTGTCATTAGTTAATGTTACGGCGAGTTCCTACTGAGATTTAATCTTCCGCTGAGGGCATCGTAGGCTAATAGATAACTTGATGCGATATTCTAACAAATACTAGACAAAATACTTTGTTTACATACGTAAGTATGAGTTTGGAAAATACAAAAGCTCCAAATCTGATAATCCAAATCCAAATAGCATAAAGCTCATTAAGAAAAAAATTAACTGAAATATGGATTACGCCATGAACACAAACACAGAACAAACGCGTGACATATGTACGAGTACATGCGCTGACCAAAATATAGACTCAAAGGACTTGTATCCAGAGCCATAGAAAAAAATATAAAAAGACATACGTACATATGTTCTCGCATGTTTTGTTAGTTCTTTTCTAATAATATAATTTAAGAAATTGAATTAAATAGTAATTTTTATTACTCAACAATCCCATGACGTGTTGAAGCTATTAAAAATGGTACGAATACGAAAAGTATTTCAAGCGTAATCTTGGTATATGCGTCCACACATACATCCGGTTGTTCACGAACAATTTTTCAAATATTTTTTTTTATAATAGTTATGCTTTACAAATATTTTCTACGCGTATTAAATCTGTTTATGAAAAGGTTGTTCTTCATTCTCTGTTCTCATATTATAGTAGGTATTATTGCAATATGATTATAATAGAGACAGTTATAAGGTACCACAGTTGTGCGACAAACCGTTGCCCGGCGGACCTATGATCGACATAACATTTGATCGGTACTACTATTGCTTGGCATCAGTTTTGTTCGACCAACGTTTGTCAGACATGTGATCGGCGCCATTATTGCTCGACATAAATTTTGTTCAAAAAAATTCTTGACCCGACATGTTGAGAGTAAAGCACTCTCTCAACGCTCAGCTCATGAGGCGTGCAATAAATAGCAAATTAACTAGTCTGTATCGGAATGAACCCTGTCTCCGGAGTGTCATTAGTTAATGTTGCGGCCAGTTCCTACTGAGATTTAATCTGCCACAGAGGGCGGCGATGATCAGAAAATTCGTAGATATGGTATAATGGTAGGAGGTAGATATCGTATTATCCTTACTAATATTATAAATGCGAAAGGGAGTTTGTATATTGTTTGTTTGCTACCACTTTACGCTTCAACCACTGAACCTATTTAGAAGACATTTGGTATGGATATACTTTGAGACCCAGGGAAGGACATTTGATAATTTTTATCAGAAATTCCCACGGGAAACTAATTTTTTACAACTCTCAAACGTCAGACAAAAAGGCTATTTTTAAATAATTCTCTTTTTTTCTACATGGTAGCTCAAGGAATGGGATAAAAACTTATAGAATCAGTTAATAGACGAAAAGTATAACAATTTGCGATTATTTATATTCTCTTTTATTTCTACTTATCAATCTTTACGCTGCGCTGACGCTATCTTTTAGGTCTCGTAGTTATTTGTCTGCTTCATAAGTTAAGATGTGATTAGCATGTGTGTATCCCACTAATACTATAAAAGCGAAAGTTTACGAGTGTGTGTGTATTGTTACTTCTTCACGCGCAATATGACTTTTGATAATATTTGGTTAATAGACGAAAAGTATAACAATTTGCGATTATTTATATTCTCTTTTATTTCTACTTATCAATCTTTACGCTGCGCTGACGCTATCTTTTAGGTCTCGTAGTTATTTGTCTGCTTCATAAGTTAAGATGTGATTAGCATGTGTGTATCCCACTAATACTATAAAAGCGAAAGTTTACGAGTGTGTGTGTATTGTTACTTCTTCACGCGCAATATGACTTTTGATAATATTTGGTATGCAGGAATCTGACACCCTAGGCTTTTTCCGTGGGTAACACCGCGTGGCCCAGCTAGTATTTAATTATTTTCTTATGTGTTTTAGTTACTTTCTTAATGAATGTGGAGCAGAAGCTCTCTTCCAGTAATAGTTTCCATCGATCCCTAAGATCAGTGCCCGCCCCGATGCTATCGCGGCTTCATTACCCACCGCCGATAACGCTCCCTCCATTCCTACTATGACTCTATCACTCCTAACTTTTATTACTCGAATATATGTCGGTGTAAATAAGCTTTTTAGAATTGATATTTTCATCTACCTAAGGTAACGATGCTTAATACACTGAGTCAAATCAATCATTAATATTAAAGATTAATTATTAAATATTAATCAGTATTGCGATCCAACGCGGAAATGCGGCCAGCGTTCTTGGCACTATGCCACATGGGCAAGATTTTTTAGACTAAATTAGTAGTTAACTTTTTTCTGTATGTATATTTGTAAATATGTATTTTTTTTTATCCTTCTTATTTCCTTAAATAAATTATGTTTAAATAAATAATTAAAAAAAAATATAAAAGTAAAAATAAATTTCTTTCAAACAAAAAAAGTTCGTGGTATTTCATATGCTTATTTTGCGATGATGACCTTTGTAGCCTAGTGGTCTAATAACCACTAGGCCACAAATATAACAATAGACTCAGGTCCTGAGTTCGAACCCCGCTCAGGGCTAGATGGAATTTTCAGATTGACCTTGCTCTTGTATGTTTATCTATATATTTATTTGTTATAAATATAATATCGTTGAATTAGTATCCCACACCAAACAATCAAATTTACCTTGGGACTAGCTCAATCTGAGTGATTTGTCCGTATATTTTTATTTATTTACCACTAAGAAATAATGTCATATTTTGTAAATCTCAAAATGTGATTTCGAATTATCATTTCATGCTGGAAATAATCCGTAAAGTCCAATAAAAACCATTCTAGCATTCAAAATGGACCGAAGTAAATTCGCAGGTAAAATGTCTCATGTTCATCAGACGAATTTCGAATTTTCAGAATTATTCGTTTATAAACAAATGTCGTGATCGTGAATTAAATGCCTATCTAAAATAAATTTAAACTTCAGTGCGTCCTGTGAATTGGGAAAATTAAAGGACTGTACTCCTTTACAAATTTCGTTAAATAAACTACCACGCGAAAATGTTTTGCCAAAAGAAAAGGAATCATTTTCAGGAACTGCGATAAAGCTTTTATTAATTCAGCGAGCCGAGAAAATAGAATTTGTTAGTATTAAAATTTATACGGATTCCGTAGATAGGGCTGCATAAGTAAATTTTGGGTGCGGACACAATAATCCTTCGATAGAAAAAGCGAAATCAAAATTCATTCGGCGGGTCGGGCCGGGTAGTAATTCCGACTCCGGAACTATTCGTATTCGTAGGGGATCCACCCTAGAGCGGCCTTGTTTCCAAATACTTTGCTAGCCCTGCCTTTTCTACTGTCACTTTACATTTGACCCTACACACAATGATATCAATGATAGTAGCGTTGTGCTTACTTTCTAAATAACTTTTTGATTATTAGTGTAAAGTTCAGTAAATCTGGTGATATACTTCATATTAAACATTTCATGATGTTTTAGAGCAGGTAGGGGATCACTATGGAGTATGCATAATAATTTTAAGCATAATCATTATTTAGCCCTAACATTTTAAAGCATAAAAGGATGTAAGTAGGATGTAAGTTGTTTTTGTGTATGTATTAGTTTCGCCCTAAGCTAGAGTCGCTCGCTCGTATTTTGGTCACAGGAAACCTAACTAACCTAACCTATACTCTGTGGCAAAGATTTTTTGTGTCTGTGTTATTTTCGCCCTAAGCTTAAGTCGCTCGCTCCCGTTTTACTCATTTTATTCGTAGAAATACATTTCCTTATTATTAAACTTATAGTTATTATGCCTATGGAGATTATGCCAATTAACATTATGCCGTAACAAATTAGCCTAAAATATAATTATGCCCAACTACCAGTATGCCAAAAAACAACCTATGCCTAAAAACTATTATGACAAAATATTTTATGCCGAAGCATATTAGGACAAAAAAAATATGCAAAAAAAAGGGTAATTCAGTAAGTAAGGGTAGGTAAGTAATATAAGGTAATATTACAAAACTTATTTTATCGCACAAATTAATGTGCTTACATTATATACGTAAGCTAACAGCATTAATTCTTGATAATAATCTTGCACACTAAAACGATCTTAGTTCTTAAATAAATCCAGTCAAAGCGTCAGCTTTACCTTAACAGTCTCGGTAAAAAAATATTGAAATTCTCTTCTAAGAAAATTACAGCATTACACCAAATCAAAACAGTTTACAGGCAATTCCCGTGATCAAAACCTCGTTCAGAGTATATAAGCCCATCCGGAAAATATCCTTTGAATCTATCGATGCATTCATTGGGTATCTTCCTGGAATTGGTTATTTTTTTATAAAATATAAAGCCGGTTTAGCTCACTCTATAGTGACGAGGATATCAATGTTGTACAAAGAATGAAACGGGTCGGCACATAACACCGAGTATTTAAAACTATTGATAAAAATAAATACAATAAGTATTATGTATATTGATATTACTGATATGACATTGGACAAATCATGAAACATTTTTATAGGGTTTTTAAGGTTTCTAGATACGGTACTAAAGTTTTCAAACTAAATAATGAAATAAGAAATAGTGAAAAATACCACGTGAGCCTGCGATCTGGTCTAAATGAAAGACCAGGGAGTTGTACAAGTTGCGCTCAAGGGATACCATGAAAATTTATTAAACATTCACCAAAATTAACAAAACTTAAAGAAGTGCAAAATTTCGACAGGTGTATGGGGAGTAAACCATTAAATGATCGTAATTTAAATGCCCCATTTTAAATGAAAGCACGCTCTGTTGCCAGATTTGTAGGGGACGTGTTAATCATACCCTCCCTGTGGTCACACGAACTGAAAATCTCGATTGACCATACTGTAAAAAAAAATTGTAAACAATACTTATCACTGATAATATTGAAAAACAAATTGTTTATACCTAGACATATTTACATAATACTGAGACAATGGCAATTATTAATTCTGTGACAATGGTCAAACCAAAGAGCAAAAGGACACGCTTAGTATTATTCCATGAAAGAATAGGAAACGGGATAGTAAATAGTGTGTTGTCAGCCCATAGGTTATATACCTCGAGGTGAAGTAAAGATAGTCACTCTCAAGTCTCAACATAACGCCCAATTAAATTAAAAAATCATAAGCACATTTTTATTTGTTTTAAATGAGGTATTAACAATTTTAAATGAAACTACGCTCAATAGCCAGCCGAATTGCAGGAAAGATAGAATAGGCAAAACGGAATACTAAAATAGTGTTTCTAGCCTACCAGCAGTATACCTCTAGGTAAAGTGTAAATAGAGACTGTCAAGTCTCAAAATAATGCCAATTCTGTTAAAAATATCTGTAAAATGAACCATGAGAGTACTTTCATTTAAAATAGGTATTAACAATTTTAAATGAAAGTACGCTCAGCAACCAGATTGCAGGGGAGTGTTAATTGCGCCTGCCCTGTGGTCACAATACACTGATATGCTCTCGACTGACCAAGTAATGGAGCGATTTAATGTGTTTCCGAATTTATCTTGATTTTAATTATTTATTGCCCAGCGACAGTGTAATGCTTTTATGGAATGAGGTTTTGTTTGAAATGTTGGTTGGAATGGAGACGATTCTCAAAGATGTTTTGACTATTTACCTTTTAGAATATCACACAGCTTGGCGAAGAACCAACATCTACAGATACGTATCATAAATAATTATAAATATATACGGATAAAACGGATTTTGAGCTAGTCCCAAAGTAAGTTCGAGACTTGTGTTATGGAATACTAACTTAACGATACTATATTTTATAACAAATACATATTATATTGATAAATATCCCATTAATTCCGTATTTCTTTATAACCTTCCGACGGGTAATAAGATGAAACTGTATAAAGTAGACGATAGAGTTAATGAAAGTGTATGGTTATCGGGAATATTTTTCTAACATAACATATGTTCTACTAGTAGAAATACTCAAATAAAAGTCAAATCACAAAAACCTCATTTTAACTCATCGACAAATACACCACACACCAAAAAATAAGTAATTCAATTTCCCTTGATTTCCTCCAAAAATTAAAGCCAACGCAACGCCAAACAAAAATTAAAATGTACAAACACGTTGCAGATATAATGTGGAATCCGTCAGTTTACGGGACGCGGAAACGCGAATACGGAATAAAAACACAAACATCATTGTCCCGTTTGGTAAAGAGTTTGCTCGTAAACATGCAATAAACATCCGGTGTTTCATTGCAAAAGGGTGGAAACTTACCGCTACAAAATATAACACGGTAGCTGACAAAATTTAAAGTATGAAAACCATTTAAATAAAACATATTTCGACAATAATATCCTTTAATCCGTAAACATTAAAAGTTTGGCACCTTTTTGTAAGTTTTGCTAAAAATATAATAATCTATTTATAAATATATTTTTACTGATATACAACCACCTGAAAACTTTTAATAAAGTTGTTACAAACACTTATGCATTTGGCGTTCTTTGTTATTTGTTTCGACAAACAAACAGTTTTAATTGTACTCTATAAGTATTTTTGTTTATGAGAAATATTCAATTTAACATTGCATGCATATCTGAATTATTATTTTTATAATGGGACAAAACAGGTTAAAGAAAAAAAGAAATAGCCTCCCAATGTTAGGTTCTTATAAAAAACTATATGATTTTAGAGTTTCGCAGTCACAATTACTGTTATTAGTATGGACTTACCGCGATTAATATAGTTTATTTCTAGATATTTCAACGACCCTTCTGCCGTCATTATCTCTGGCTGACTGTGGAACTGCGATGGAAGTTCGGCTGCCAAGGACAACCATATCGGTCGACTCTCTTTATTCGTCGTTTGTTACATAAGTCCTAACACACAACACTGACGGTGTCCTTTCGGGAATTTTTTTTTTGTTGTTCGCACACTCTTTTTACAAAACTCAATCACTGGATTCCACGTCCATGATAACTTGAAGCCATTTTCTCGATTAAAATTGGGATTGAGCTACACCAACCCAAAATAATTGCGACTGAACGCCATTACTTAGCACGGTTAGTTAGAGATGCGATTGAAATATAGAAGCATCCCAATAAAGATAATTTTACTGTTGTTTCATTGAATCTTTTCGTGCTTACATATGAATTTAAAAAAAAACTAGTAAAGTACGCATATACCATGTTTTCAGCTAACACAGTGGGAATGTAAATTTCTTTGTAAAAAATTGACTCGCCTTGTTTGTCGTTTCTTTTTAATTGTCAAATTTTTATGTTCATTATGCGGCTGCGTGACATTTATTGTAGTCATAAAGGGACTGTATTTATTGCGTAGATATTTCGGACAAGTTGTTTTATGGTAGACTGTACTGCGTTCAATTTGAATGTATTAAAGTAATTCACAAACCGTGCCAGATTTTTCCGCTATTTTCACAGGATTGTAAGAGACACATAGTAAGTTTTAGTAAGTACTATTTTTTTTTGAAAATGTATGTATACAAATGGAAGTATCTTTAGTACCAAGTTACAATAAAAATATCAACGGAGTTTCTGCTCGTAAATTTTACAAGGATGAAAACAATATTATCATGACGACATAAAAAAATGTTTACGATTCAACAGCCATAAGTGCGATCGAGCGTTTTTTATTTGACCATGAAGAGAGGCTGTACAAATTGTAAGGGTGCACCGATGTTTTGAGCATTCGAGTAATAAGAATTTTTTTTAAAAAGTTTTATAGATGTCTTTTAAATCTATGCTACTAGTTTTATGTATTCCTCGATGCGCTAGGCGTAAGCTCAGCTTTGCATTTTTGTGAGAACACACATTGTAGAGTTAGATACGAGTACGGATTGTTTATTGAATACTGGTATTTGAAGCCCGGACTGAGACCTCTGTATTAAGGCACTAGAGAAAACCGGTGATTGTTAATATTTTTATTAGACTTCTCATTTTTCTTTTTTGACCATGTATGCAGAAATAAAAGCGGAAAGCATAAGCAATACTAACATAATACAAGTGAGCAACGCCGCAGCAGTGTAATGTGTAAACGTTCTAAAGTGATAATTTATTAACAATTTGGCTAAAGATATGCTCAAATAATAGATAAAGTTATTGAAAGAAGTCTAAAGCTCTGAAAGCTTTTTAAAAAGAGAAAAATTCAAATTACGTTAATTAATGAAACGGTAGACACATATTAATTAAAGTTTCTTGAAATTCTGCTTTTAACAATAACATTTACTTTGCCAGGTTTTGCATATTTTTTTCTCGCTAAGACCTGAACTCATTTCTCGATATGAAGTAAAAAAACAAATAAAAACCGTAGGAGAGATGTACCTGGAGCATGCACAAATGCGTTATTCATTATCCCGGGGCTAAAATCTATGTTTTATTTCCTAAAACTCTTACTTTGTAGAAAGCAAAGAAAATTTTCCATTTTACACATTTTACCGAGAAGTATTGATTTTCTGGTCTCATTTAGCATTATGATTGTTTTGTGGCACTTTTGTTCGCTAGTCTTTTGTCTTATTGAATTAGATAAAACAAACTAAAAGTAATTGTGTAGTGTAGTGTCTAATCTAATATATAAGACATTTTTTATAAACCTATTTAATTTTTTTTATTTTTCGAAATTTTTTGTAGTTTTTTTTTTATATACGACACTTAGAAGAACTATTAAATATGATAAAGTATTTTATAAATTCTTGTTTTTATCCACAAACCTTAATTTACATACTGAAATCGATAAGCAAATATATCTTCAAACCAACTTACAGCGAGTGTTTCCAGAATCAACCCCTTATTTCTACCCTATTTTATGTTTCCGGAGGAAGTTGTATTTCGTTCAAGTGTACGGTTTTTCTTATATTTTTATTACGCGTGACGTAAAAATCAAGATCCAAGGTACCCCCTTGAATGTTATGTGGCCCCATAGTGATACTTAAGGTAGCAGGGGGTACGTAATAGGGTGCAAATTTAAGTATTGTGATTTTCACCCTCCTAAATGTGCATGGTACTTAAGGGGGATCCTTCAGTATTAGAAAAAGTGCCTATATAACATGTATCGTTTAATAAATTGTTTTTTGGTCTTTGTAGGTCAATTTAAGCAAAAAATAAGTATTATTGTTCTTACTTTATTTATTTTTTGTAAAAATAACTAATTTAAATTTATTCTAAGTAAAAATAGTAATACAAAGTTACAATAAAAATATCGTCAGAGTACCAACTTAATTCTTCTTTACTTATTCATTACAGCTTGTAGGACTAAAGACTCTCTCCCAAAAAAGATAAAAGTAGAATTTTCTCTTAATCACCACGCTGGCGATGAATGGTGATCGCAGGAGATGGTGTAACGTATTTTCACAGAAAACGCTGCCGTCTGCTCTCTCTAAAAATGTTTTTTAAATAACTGTAAAAAATAATCCTGAGAAAGCATCGTCTGCTTATGTAAGCACACAAACATTTTTATTCATTTGTGTTATTCATGCATTGGCATATATTTAGATCTGCACTCTGCACCCTCTATCGTAAATTACGACTAATCTTATTTATGGCATAACAAATCTTCCATTTATCTAATAAAACATCGGAAATACAGGAATCTTTGCTTTTAATATGTTTTTCACTGTATTTGTACTTTTACTTACAGAGTAGTACCTACCCATCGAGGTCCACATGAACCAAAGGCTACTTATCAAGTTGATCATTACTTGTCTTATACATCATTGTACGATCTTCTCATTCTCTATTTTGTCCTCTTTTTGTTTATAGTCTTTTGAGGACTATTATACTGCAAATATACACTTTTGTTTTTTTTTATTGTTTGTCTTAGACTGGTTGACAGCTGAAAATTAGCGGTTGTTTCTTTTGAACAACGTTGTGCTGAACCTATCTGAGCTGTGGCACATTAAGTGTCAATCAAAGCATGTTAATATGGTTTTTAATTTTTTAATATAGTTTGTATGTAATGTGTAACAATTGAATAATATATTACATAACTATATATCTACTTACATATTTACACTCATTCTCTTTATAGGGTTCTTGTTACTTGAACAGACTTTTCTAAACTTTCAACAGATCTAATTCATTGTTAGATTGAGAGTGTTTATATTTTTTAACAATGAAATTTTATACTATTAGCATAACTATATAGGTCGAATTCGCTAGTTAGTACAAATATAAGCTAAAAATGTTATCTCTCAAGATTCCTTTAAAATTTTTATATCATCAAATGAATCCAGATTTGACCTATATTATAGTAATTACTTTATTACCCAACCTCTTGATATAAACCCGTGACACCGTATTCCCGGAAATGTCCACCTTTTCCATATCAAACGCAGCCTCTCATAATTTCAGCGGTTAAGTTACTTATCTGGGTCAGTTGCACCCTTTGATTATTATTCAATGATTTAGAATGTTAATTTCTCTGAAATAAGCCTGGCTTAGGGTCAAAAGGGAAATCACTTTGAGGGCGAATATCGTAAACAGTAAACGTCAATGGTCAAAGTTTATATTTCACTTTTGAATAGAATCGAGTTGGCTAGTTAAGACTGGTTGTAGAAACAACTTGCTTCGTTTGCAAAATTAGAATTTTGAAATGTCAGCTTTGAATGCGTAATTTTTTTGTACTTGATTTCAATAGAGATGTGGACTGGATCAAAATAAATGGCAATCGATTTCTCTAGCTCCTCCGTGCTTCAGAAGACACGCTAAGCCAGTGCCGGTTAAGCAGCTTGAAAAATCTGATACCAGAGTTAGATGCTTGCACACACGAAAAACGAAATGGATAAGTTTTGTGGGTGTAATAGAAACATTAATTTTTTGTAGCTGCTTACTGCTTACATAAGTACTACATGTTAGTCACAAATGACTTTAATGATTAAGCTGTCTAATATTTTTACAGGCTTTTAAAGCATTCTTATTTTTGTTGTCCAACAGTTACAAACCATAATCAAAATTCATTATGGTTTCTGTTGTAACAAAAATTGTAACCTATCGGAATTTAAAAAAGAATCTTGTTGTTGCCTAGGTATATGACACCTGAAAGCAATTTGATAATTATCAGCACTCTAAGAAACTTAATCCTTTTTCTTTCAAATAAATTCCTAAAATTTATCGGAGTTTACCGCGATCGCTCGCTGAAAGTATCAGTACGTCCGGGAAATTCATTTCCGGTCACGTCCCGGCTTCCGGCGGCGGCTGACTCGAGGCCATTCTTACCTTATCATTTGTTAGTGAAATTAGGTAAATAATGGTGATCCCAGGTGGTTCAGTTTATACTTGGTAAACTGTACTTGTGTATTGAGAACAAGAAAAGTGTTTCTAGAGATTGAACTTGAAGCAAATGCAGAAAAGTGAAACTTGGACACATGTATAGATGTTGGTCCAATGACCGACACGGGAATTTGCTTTGGAGATAAAATTTGTATTGTCTTTTGCCAATTTAGAAAATAGTACCTGGGCGACCTAGTTACATCTCAAACATCGAAAATACGCGTTTTCCCAATTATAAGACTAATCTAGATCGATTGTTTACCCCCGAAAACCCCCATATACCAATTTTCAGCGAAATCGTTAGAGCCGTTTTCGAAATCATAGAATAAATATTCAAGATCCCATGCTGGTCTGGGAGAAATAAAAAAAACTTAGAATGTACCAGCTGCTTCTCTTCCCACGCAAATCGTAAATGATAACAGGCGATGCGGCTAGCAACCCATCACTGTATTGATTGTTTTTCCATCTTCTCGCCCACCATGACGCTAAAAGTGGCTTTTGGGTCTTGCGGCCCTGGGCTCTGCATAAAACCGCAAGACCCAAAATGCTCTGTCTGCCCCATTAGGGATAGAGACGTGATAGTATGTATGTATGTATGTAATATACAAGAATTGCTCGTTTATAGGTATAAGATAAAAAAATACTATAAAACTTTTTATACATAGCTTTGGCTCAACGATTTTCTTATTGTTTGATTGATTGTTCAATACTGAAAACCGACTTCAATACCAAACAACACAATTATTTTGGTAAAATTTCTATGGGACCACGTGACAAGTATGTATTTTCAATAAATAACTTTGATTTGGTAACCTTCTCCTTTTTTGAGTCGGTCAAATAATAAAATGAGCCATTATATATGGATTGAAATAATATACACGATTTACCATATAATAATAAATATTAATAACAGCTAAAACTTATTTATTTAAATATAACGATGCACAATACAAAATTCGGCAACACTCGGAAATATAAATTGTTCCAAATAATTACATTAACAATGGCTGCTTATTCACGGCGTAAATTGACAAATACGCAATTGAAATTGAATATTAATAATATGATTTACATCCAATTAAATCGAGTAAAGTGTAATCGTTTAAATGGATCGCGAGGTAATTAATGCTAAGAGCACCGTCCCGCGTGTATGGAGTAATGTGCCCCAAGACGGAGAGACGAGATTGTATATGGAAACTAAGTAAATTGGAACAGTGAGATTGGATAAAAAGCATGCATTTTAGAGTAATGTGCTCTTGCAGTACTTACGTTACCCCACTTTGAATTTAAACCAGAAAATCTCGATTTTACCCTACTTTGAATTTAAACCAGCTAATTTTTGCGATTTTTTCTTGGATCACATTAACTTATTTCGTTACTTAGATAAATGACTCAAACTTCAAAAAAATACTATAGGTAAGGTCAGTAATTGCAACATTTATTTTGAAAATTAACTAGGGCAATAATACATAATATCACGTCCTTATACCTAATGGGGCAGACATAGCATTTTGGGTTTTGCGGCTCTAAGCAGACAATTACCAGCTCAGATTCGCTTTTTGACTACTTATTATTTCTTACTACGTAATTTATGTTTGTTAACTCATTTGCAAGCATTACGTGTTATAATGTGCCAACATTGTATTAGATTATATGTAATTATTAATCAAAAGACATATTAATATGACAAAGCCCTTCCTAGACCAGTAAATATAGCTGTACCTGGACATAATGCTATAACTGTAAGTTTCTTTTTGTATGATATGAAGTAATGTTAGTTATAGTTTAAATAAACCGAATTAAACAATTTAGGGCTCTGCGTCAGTGTAAAAAAACCAAAAAACTGAAAATTGAACAAATTTTGATTTCATAAGTACAGCATAATTAATAACTTTGGAAAACTACCTCTACCATATTATAACGTGTGCATTCCAGTTGAATAAATCTAAATTAAACAAATTAATCAATTAGCACTATCGTTAATAAAGAAGGTTCGGTATGTTACAAATTTTCAGGCTTATCTCACCAGAAATTATAGATTACTGTATTTCAACAATTTATTCTAAATATTATATTATGTTATTAAAAATTAAACAAATTCATTTTATGCATTTCTACATTTACAAATTTTTGTATTTTTTGTAAAGCCAAAATACATAACTATTTTGAAAGTGTTTAACTTATGCCGTCAACATATTTTTGATACTGTAAGGAACAAATCAAACAAAAAATATCTACGATTATAATTTATTTCTATTTTTTTCTTACTTACGTTTTAATATGAACGTTATTTCTTGCACAATAAGGTCGTCATTGGTTTGTGCCTCAACTCCCGACCGTGCTGTAGCAAGTCGCGAGTGATTCTCGTGTACAGTAGTTTCGTCGCGTCGTCTTATGCATTTATTTGTAGTCAATGATTGTCAAACTTTTATAAGCACGTGGGAACTTTTACTAACCATGGATCGGCTAGGGTGGAGATTTATTGTAATATTGTGTTTATTAGATTGATAATAACTACATTGTTGAGCTTTTATTGTTTGTTTACAAAGCTTTTTATGGTACATAATAAAGAACACAGACACAAATCAGAAAAGTAAACGTACATGCGCGGACTTATCCCCAGGGTTTGTTACTGGTACCAAATTCACATTTTAAGTACCAGTACCAGAATTTTCATTATGTTAAAATTTTAAGGGTAATACTCGTATAGTACGGGTATCGTTTATGTAGTAAAAGTAACGTTATAGGTATTGTTAAAATTTAAAGGTAATTTTACCGGTACGTACCTACGCGTTGTTACCGTTCCACATGAAACTCGACTGCGAAGAGCCACATTCCCGTACCTAACGAGTCGCGATCGCGACGCACAACACTGCGATGACCAGTGTTGCCTCTCGATAATACACTATCGCTAGTCTATCGATAGACTATCTGTATTTTAAATAAAACCAATATTATCGATAGTATTGATTCTGACGAAGAACAAACTATCGATAGTATTGCTTTTCTAATAAATAAATAATCGATACTATCGATAGTTTATGAAACGCAATACTATAGATAGTCTATTCGTCATCAGGATCGATACTATCGATAGTATTGTTGGTTATCCATATTGTTGCCCTAAAACAGGAATTACTATCAATAGTACACAAACTATCGATAGTATTGTTGGTTATTAGAGATGTGTTGTTCCTTTAATCTTTAAGGTCTAAACCAATACTGAACTGTTGTGAGTAGTCGATCCGGTTCTTTTGACCCATTCCATTAATTGATGGGTTTTCTCATGAAAGTTCACGAAACAATCGTTAAAGCCGGGTATTCCTACAAATGTAGATATTTAATGTTGCCCCGGCCGCAATTTGCATCGCGTGGACGCTGCGTCGGTGAGCTCACATGTGACCCCGCCAGCGACACAGTATAGAAATAAGCAGTAGAATAGTTTTATTTTGATTAAACTTTGTTTAAAGTTGTCTAAGTGTTGGATACAGCTACATTATCTTATATTAATGCTGACGGGGTAGTCAGGGCCGTAAGACCCAAAGGTTAAGCGTGATCAAAAAATAAATCAATAGTGATGGGTTGCTAGCCGCATCGCCTATTAACATAATTTGACAGTAGCGATTTATTAATAAACAATTAATAGAAACAAATAACCCTGCAAAGTCGTTATTTAGTGTCTTTGTTTATTTTCAACCCCGACAAAAAGAGGAGTGTTATAAGGTTGACATGTCAGTATGTCTGTGTATCTATGTGTCTGTTAATGGCATCGTAAGGCCTGAACGAAGATTTAATTTTTTTGTTTGAAAACTGACTTTTCGTCATAGTTTTTAGCTATATTTATTAGAAATTGGTTCAGCCGTTCAAAATTTATTAGGAGTAAACACCTCAAAGTCGGTTTTTATTATTTTTCTTGAATATAAACTTATGGGTATTATGTTGTTTTGTTATTTACTATCTATGATACAACACTGAACCTAAAAAACATGGGTCTCACCTAGATCCCAGTATTTTTCACACGACTTGCAAAGAAGGAGATTACGAATATAAAGTCTATAGGGTGCAATTGAAATCATTAGCATTGATTTAACTTATCATCATACTCACCTAAAGGATATTTTGTATGGTAACAATACTGCAATTAATGCAGTAATAAAAATTATCAAAACACTTCGAGTCGTGCGCGCGTACTGATACCTACGTGCCGCAAGGTCAAAGACCTTGGACGGATACAGCCAAACGGCGCGACCGACCGGCATACAAAAGTAAACCTTAATTTACGTGAATAAGGTTTGAAGTCGAATGGGGACGGGTCGTGTCACACGAAAGCTTGAGGACAATAGTTACGTTTGAAGTAGGAACGAATGTTAGGGTACCAAGACGCAACGAAATTGATACTAATTTAATTAATATATTTTTCGTATTAGTTTTTTTTTTATAATTGCAGTAGACGTATCTCTCAAAGAGTCTGACGCATGTTTAGAGGTTTTCTTGAATATGAAAATAACGACTTTAGATTGAAGTTTTATTAGTCTTAAATTACTTTGTATCATGGGTATAGTAGATACTTAAAATATTGCCAACGAAATTAATTCCACCCTGTATATGCATGTATGTATGTTGAATGTATTTGATTTTCTTTATTCCTTAATGTCGCCACGGATTTGAATGTATGGCCACAGAGCAGATAATAGTATTACATACAGAACGGAACTCGCACGTTTTTGGACCTTGTAAGCGCCTGTAAAATAGGGTTGTTGCTAGTCGCACGTTGACGTTCCCCGAGTCATTTAGGGTAATCGAAATAATATTGGTGAGAAACTGCACATATTATTATTGCTTATCCACAAAAAACAACAAAGAACGAAAATTTTATAGATTTCCGAGTGATGAAAACAGGTAAGCAAAGCAACAAATTCTGTAGTGGCGACCCTGATTGTTTAACTCACACATTTGACGTATGCACAGATATATTATTTCGTTTGTAGTAGTACTAGGTACATTTGTTACTTCGTATCTATGAAGTGCCATACCTGTGGAATGGCGTTTCGTTAGAATCCTTACATTTCAAAGTGACATGAGCTAAAAAGTATTTTTATTGTTTCGTACCTAAAGGTTAGAAATTAGCCCAAAGTCGATTGTGTTAAGTTGTTTTATAACTGAGTTCTATTGACCACCACCCGTCTGCGTAATCAGATCCTAGATAAGCATCGTCTTCCAAAAAGTACTCGTCAAGACAAATCAAACGAGACCTACTCGATGAGGTTATAACTGAGTTCCGTCGAATATCTCCCGGTTCCATCATCAGAACAGCCCTTTGACATCATAATATTGTATTATCATCCGACTTACAAAAGTATACAAAATTTCAGCTAAATTGGTTGAGGATAACTGGTTGAAAATTGAGTTCGAAGATTCCACCCGAACAAACATACTTACATTTATACATACATCGCAAGTTAAATAAAAGCTTGTAAAAACATGTAGCGATCTTTAGTTGTTTTATTGGTCCAATGATAGTAAGCGCTAGCACGCGTCTAATCGGACCTGCCGAGTTCAAGTCGTCGCGCTCGCGAATTTCATATAATTATTAAGAAAATAATTATATCAAGTCAAACTCAGCGAATTTATCTGTAAAAGTGGCTTTAATTAAGTACAATTTTTTATGTAAAATATCAGTATTTTACTCGTAGTTTTGAAAAAATATCACAAAAAAGGGTTACTTTGGGATTTTTTCCAACCGAATGAAGTTTATAGGATCTTGTAACTGAATGCGAAATTGACGAGCCTGGATACTTAACATATACATACCTTTTTTTAAGAGTTTAATAGTAGATTGTGCTACAAGGCGTAAAGGTAATACTTTTAAGTCGAGTGCGCTACTTTGAATTTAGAGCAAAACCAAGGATTCCTCAGTTGAATCAAGAGCGTAGCGAGTGATTCTACGATGGAATCTTGAGTGAAGCGAGGGATTCGTGTATAACGCCCGAGACAAAAACATTACCGTACGCAAGTAGCACACATTACATTGCCATCCATGAGAAAAACTAGCAAAAAGATACAAAACAGAATATAGAGAAAGTAGAAAAACAATGTATACCTAATCAAAGCTCCGACAAGTACTAACCTTTATTTTGTGTCGTTTTCGTTCAATAAATACTAAGAAATAATTTTTAAGAACCAACTTCTAAAAAAAATGTTCGTTCACGCATAAACTCGTAACTTTGTTTGCGTGGACCTACATATTTTAAGATTTTTATAATAACAATAAATTTAATGTGCACTATCGGCTTAAACTTACGAAAAAGGATTCAAATTTACACAAAATAATTAATTTTAACACAATATAACCTAAAACATCTGTAATTACTTTGAATCGAAGACAAAAATTGCGCTAATTATTCTTTTTTCCTTTTTCGAAGCAAAGACCATAAACATTTTTACCTACATTAACGATGATATGTATTCCAAATTTTAAAAAATACGAAGTCTGTTCCAGTTATTTATTGTATTAAAACTTATTTTTTTTTGTTTTTAGCTGATTTTACATAGATAACATCGTGTTCAATTTTCAAATTGTGTTTTAATCCCGTAAGATTTACTTTTTCACTTTTTAATCCCGAGAGAACTAGCAGTAACTTTAGCTCCAAATGTTTTGGGATATTATCACCAAAATTACAGAAACCATCGTTTTTTGAGCAGATGGGATGAAAAAAACACTTTTGTCTATGCCTCAAATGGTTTTCAAAAACTCTAAAGCACGGCCTCTGCGGGAATATCTAGCCTTAAATGTATCCAATCGCTCTCGTCATTTTTGGTCCAAACTCAATAATTATTTTACTGAAATAATTAATTTTTATGTGACTGTAATTCTAGTTTTTTTAACTAAAAAACTCATTGAACCTCATTACATGATACCTAGATAAACCACGCTAGGAATTAATTGGCCATGTGATGAAGTCATACTGAACAAGCTGGCCAGTCGATACTTAGTGTCTAGTGTCGTGTAGTGGTTTGAAAATAGTATTTTATACACATAAAAATTAAAGTGTGGTTTTCGTTTTGGTTTTTAATGATTATATTTATGCATTAAAAAAAATTGGTTGTTTGTAAAGTAGGTTTACGATCGAGATGTTTACGTGATAACGTCTTATTGGTGAGTATATTAACGTCTCGAGATAAGACGGGAGATCGGTTCGTCTCTCTCTCGTTATACCTGCGATCGCGCTCGTGAGGTTTTGGTGTGACACAAGTTTCTGAACATGTCACCCGACTAAAACGATTTTAAAGACGTTATCACGTCAAAAGCAACTGAGTTTAACTTCCATAGCGCTTATTATAATACGAAATAATAAATAGTAATAATACTTTATTAAATACCAAAAAATTATCTTATTTAAAATGTACATAGCACACAGAAAAAGACATTAAAATGTCCAATGGGCGTGGGTGGTCTTTCAGACAGCTGATGTAGAGAAGTGAAATGCTGCCATTTCCCATAGAAGTCTGATAGACAAGGTCTATGTTAAAAATAAGTCTATCTATGTCAAACATTTTAGTCCTGCTCTCTAACACTACACGGCCTCTTTGCGGGCACTTGCGAGCACGTGTGCAGTGCGAATTGCGTTGAGACGTAACTTGGGCGTCGCATCGTGTGAACGGTGGGTAGAAATTGTGTAAAATGCTATTGTTACGAAACTGGGTTCGAGATTTGGAGAAAAACGCCAAAGTTCGTATGAGGGTTTTTATTCACTACGGAACCCAAAGGTTGACACGTGAAGATGGTCTTCCTGATGTCCAAGTCCAAGTCGCGTAGCATCTGAGGTCCAGGTATCTCGCCAAATTAGTCGCAGGTACTTCCACTTGTCGCACTGAGGTAGGTTTCCTTCGCTTCGGTTCGCTTCGAAGTTATCGCTTTCGAAGCTCATACTGAACTGGCGGGACGTGCACTCGATCGCCTTTTTATAAGCGCCGATACAGCGGTCTACATTATTCTCGAATATTCTCATATCTTGACGAATGTATTTCGATTGACGGGAAACATCAAGACGCCGGTATGTGTGTGTGAGTGCGACTAAGCCGACGACCATTCAAAGAAATCTAGCCTTTATGCTATAAGAATATAAGGCCTAGTTTCTTGCATTAACCTGACGTCTTTTTTATACCATTCCGCTCGCGAACATTTCGAGTCTATCTCGCCAGTAGAGTTCTTGCTCGTGAATATTCTACATTTATCTCGTTCGCGACACTATGTAAGCGCATAACATAATGAAACTTAAGTTGCACGGCGCAACTTTCACTCTGTAAATACCCAACTACATTTTAGTACGACAGCATAAAAACTTCGTTATATATTTATGTATTTAATTTTTTCTCATGTTACATCCCATTAATATGCAATGTCATGGGAAACGGAATATTTCAGCAGGGGCCCATTTTTGGAACGGAATTAGTCCAGGGGCTGTCATGTTGTACGGGTTTGCCGTGACAACAAGAGTATTACAAGACTTATATTGTTTTTAGAGTTTTAAATTGTTCATTGTGTCACCACGTTAACCCGTAAAGACCCGGACGGCATTAAAATGCCCACGTTCATCGTCTTTCTATTGTGTCTGGTATTGGCGGTTGCGAATGGGTTAAAGTTCAAGGCACAATCAAAACAATCCTACAATTAGCAAAATTCCATATTTACGAGTTATATGTTTTGTAAGCACACGGCGCGATCGGTTGAAAACACGTATAAACTCGTTCGCAGCCGCGCGCTCACCCGGCTGGTGCCTCGTTCTCTCTCCCCGCACCGCACCGCAATCACCGCAAGCATCCCGCTTCACGACATGTACTCGCGTATTTTCAATCAAATATTTTTGGTTTTAAGTAAGACGTTAATGTGTTTAATTTTGATGAAAATGTGATTATAGTACACAAAAAGCTATAATTAAACAAAAATAACACAGTTACTATTTCTGGCTACTGAGAAAAACATTAATTTTAAAACATTAAAAAATGATGTTTAATTTTGGTCTTTAATGTCTAAAAAGACACAATATAGCTTATAAAGATATAAACATTATGGTTATCATTTTGGCTTAACTAGATATCGAGATTACGTGAAAACTGTGAAAAAAATGTATAAACAAAAATGGGGTCAGTTTAATTTTGCTATTAAGTGATCGCATTTGAATGCACCTAAAAGTTAAACTAACAAGGTCTTTGGTTACCTATTATGCTTTTAGGGAAAAGTTGAGTAGTGTACAAAATCTCACGATTTTTATATAATACGGTTGCGACCGCGGATAAATTACATAATATATCTAATTAGTATTTGATACTCAATATTGATATCCGATAAAATATTGAAAACAACGAGTTTATTATTTATGTCCAGGTTGTGCTATTTTGATCGGTCTATCCGGCGAGAGGCAGTCAATACTGTGAAAATGAGTTCGGCTTTCCTTTAAAAATAAATTAAAATTTTAATATACACTACACGTAATGTAAAATTTACTTGTTGACGTTTGAAAGTGCCTGTAAAAGTCTAATTATGAATAAATATTTAGATTTTCAAAATAATTAATTTGAATCTAATCTATTTCTTATTTACCATATTTTTATTGGTACTTATATCTTGTATAAATAATTGTTTTAATTTACATTTAGTTCTTCCTACCCAGGTTGCCTCTTAATTTCCAACCTAAAATAGGACAACATCCACGGGAAAAGATAGAACAATTTCTCCCTGGGAATCTTGTTAGAGAAGACTCGTGCAAAAATTCACAGATTTCTGGCCCCACACTACTATCAAGCGCATCGAAAATGAATTAACGACGAGAAACTCGAGATAAAGAAAAGGTTCCAAAATAAAACTACACGAACTCTGCGAAACATGAAGTCATTGATGTCATGTGAAAAATGTCGTTCTGACTTTTTGACTTTTTTCAAAAAGGTTACCCTTATACACGATCGTCTTTGTTTTATATAGGCTCAAATTGTAGCTGGCTTAAATATAAAAATCTCTCGTCGTCGCGTCTTTTGAGTATATTTTAATTATCATATTATGTTCACAACTGTCCGAGATATAAGGGGATCGCACTATTTTGTGAAATCGAAGCCTACACTTGAGCGAACGACAAGACATTTCCATTGTCAAAACTGAATTCCCAAAGATTACGACGGGGGGAGCCAAGTGCAAAGCATATCGCATAAAAAGAGTTGACGCGACGTCAGTCAAACGTCCGGTCAAAACTAACAGCCAAATCATTTGATTCCGCATACTTCTTCTCCAATTCGCAGTCTTAGGTATTTTTAAATTGCGTACAAGTAGCGGCACGTAAGTTTAGCCAGAGAATAAATACATTTAGCGCTAAGTGACGTGTAGAGGAGATACTGCGCACGGGTACAGTATTAATTTTTGACTTCTGCGCAAGCAAGGTCAGCGCTAGAGTTTCGTGCCGCTACCACTATCTATCATGTTTGCAAAGAAAAATAGCGCACATAGGGATTTTAAAGCAACACCGCTAACAATTCAACCAGGAACGCGCTATGACGAGGGAAATGTAGGGAGATAGGTACTGTTTACTACAGATTTGATTACTGCAGTGGCTCGTGCTAGCAGTGCAGGAGACCTATTTTTGAAATCATAAGTCCGCGAAACAAGAGACGACTAGATTTCCAAGTCACTACTCGCGTTCCAAGTCACGAAATATCGCAATACACGTATAGCAAGATTTAAAAATGTTTACAAACATTTTCTAACATTAAAATAAAATAACGTATTGCACTAATATTGTAATTATAAGTATTTATTATTCATAATTATAATTAGTATTGTATTTTACAATGTTTTATTTTAATGTTATTAAGCATTTTTATAATATTCTAAAATGAAGGTAAACATTTTTAACGTCAATATCGGAGCACCATATTATTATACACTAGCGTAGGTCAAAATTCATTCCCGCATTCAAAAATAGGTCTCCAGCTCAGTAACCAAGTTCCACTAACGAACGCTGTAACTAGATAGTAACGAGCAGCGACAAAACTTCTAATTGTGCACTATTTTTGAACGCCGATTGTGCACTATTTTCCGCTGCAACTTGCACTATTGTGATTTTGATTAAGTTTCTGCATTCTCCACTCAAAATTCAGAGTTATTTTCTTTTCAAATTAATCTCTGACAAAAAAAATTTAATAAATATAATAAATTAAATAGAATGTGCTTACTTACTGCTCTTTGCGCAGATGGTAAAAAGTGATCGGGACAAGAACACAGATATATTTATAGATATGCGTCTGTATATGTGAACTAGAGCCTTGAGTATTTACTTTTGACTTATAAACCCTTTTAATAAGAATTGAAAAATGGTTTTATGCTACTTTGTGAAATGAAATTTAACCTATCTAGGTTACTCCAATTTCCTCCAGAAATTTAAATTCGTTCCTTAAGCGTGCTAAGACTGCTGATTATCAAAAGCGAACGCTTATTGTGATTAGCGAATTCTCCTGGGTTGAGAACTTCAAATGAGGTTTTGGTTTAAGTAGTTTTAATAACAAAGATAAAGGTAAATGAAAAAGTCTGTAGGATAACGTAAGAAAGAAGAAGGGGAAGAGGTTAATTACAATTGATTCTTGATCATCCAAAACTAATACTACGTGACCATAAGAAGTCAGAAAAACCAAATCAAGGTAACAGAAAAATGGATGCCGGCCGCCTCCGATCATTCATTTTGGAAATTTATGTCAGCTGGGGCCGACGAATAAACTTTCCTTTCAAAGCTCTGGAGATTTCGCTATCACTATTATGCCTTCTCTTTAATAATCTGTTTGGTATTATCCCAGTGTAAGATTTTTCTAGCTGCCTAAAGGCATTTGATGAAGCTGTTGAGCCGTCACTGATCTGTCATGAAGTGATAAACATCATTATTAGATACTAGTGAACCAGTGTGAACGTCACGATGTTTCCTTCATCAGAAGAAAGTAGTGGTGTTCATAAAACCAGCCAAGTGCCAGTCGAACTCGCGCACGCCTTACCATTGTCTATAAAAATCACGTTAACTGCATGGGAGCCCCACGATTTATTCATTTCTGTTTTTAGTATTTGCTGTTATAGCGGCAACAGAAATACATCGCATGTGAATGTCACTGTGTGTGTAAGTTTCAACTATCACGGTTCATGAAATAACTATAGCCTGGTGACAGACATACAGCGGAGGCTTAGTCAGAACAGGGTCCCGTTTTTACCCTTTGGGTACGGAAACCTAAAATGACCGTATATGAGTACCAACTTAGAGATACAAGTCGTGCCTAGTGAGAATAGAACTTGTGTCTCACAGATGCAAAGCCATTGCCTAAACCGCTAAGCCACCAATCACTACGTATGAAGGAGTACTGTATACTGCCAAAGAAAAACTTCTGTATACTGACAGTCATAAATAGGAAACTTCCCTTTTTTTCATTATTATCATCATATCAGCCACAGAAAGTCCTTCCCCAAGGATTTCCAAAACGACCGTTTGGAAGCGGCCTGCATCCAGCGCCTTCCTGCATCCAGCGCCTTCCTGCATCCAGCGCCTTCCTGCATCCAGCGTCTTCCTGCATCCTTGCACAGGTCGTCTGACCATACAGCAGGTGTGTGTCCTACACTGCGCTTGCCCGTACGTGGCCGCAATTCGAGAACCTTTCTGCACCATCGGTTCTATATGCCCCGCCTACTGCCACTTCAATGAGCTCCGTCTATTAGTCCAGGTTTATTTAGCATTCAAGTCTGCTAATGACACTGACTAATAACAATGTCGCGTAACCTCCTTAATTCTCCATTACGTCCCTTTATCCAAGTTCAAACAACGCTAATTATCCAACCGGTTAGAGAGGAGCCACGGATGCTGAATCCAGCACGCGAGCAGCATACAAATGAAGTTGGTCGGGTTATCTAGGCAGGTGATATCGCGTAACCCAGTGACTTCGAATGTTACTGTTGCTAATGTAAATTGGCAGGTTTGTTTTGCATAAGAAATTTTGCATTCATTTTGCAATAGTATTTTCTCTTTTGTACTGTCGCTTCCAAACGAGCGAGTATAATAGCTTTATAACTGCCTCCGTGGTGTAGTGGTTAGAGCGTTCGGCTCATACCCGGAGGTCGCGGGTTCGATTCCCGGCGGGGGCAACGACTTTGTGTTGTTCTAGTTTGGTTAGGACATTGCAGGCTGATCACCTGATTGTCTGATAAGTAAGATCGATAATTAAGCTGTCGGCCCCGGTCACTGTCTTTGACATTTGGTCGTTACCTAAAAACCATGTCAGAGGCCTTTAAGGCGGTTAAAAAAGTCTGACACTAGTGTTAGTCACTAACACACACGATAAGAAGAAGAAGAAGGAATAGCTTTATCTACACGAAATCTAGTTGCGCGACAGTAACAATCGGCGACTGTCGCGCGACAATTCGCGATACACTATAGCCGCTGACCAGGGATGCTGTCGCTCGACTGTGTAACACTTAAAAAAATGTTTAGGGTAGTATCCATACATGTGGGAGTCAATGTTTTATTTACTACCCCGCGCCCCTTTATCTGCTAAACGGTTATATAAGGACACGTGAAAAATTCACGGCTGTAGTATATACAACGAAATTTAAGGAAAAACTATCAGAGCTAAGTAGAATTTACGAATTAAAAAGTTCATCAAAGGCCATCAACTTACAAAATGTATTCGGAAAAGAAAAATTTCATAAAAATCTAATAGAAAATTAGTTTTTAGACTTTTTAGTGCCATGAACTCAAAGTTGGCAGTCGCAACTACGGAACCCTACACTGGCCAATTATTTAACCAAATGTAAAGGTATTAACACAACCTTCCATATCAAAATACTAACCTCATATAATGTCTAACATACATATTTTTTTTTTTTACAAATAATATATATTTTATTGGTATAAATGGAAATCAATAACAATATATTGACTAAATAAATACAACCTAAAATAAATTAAAAATAACCTTTAATAAATTATATAAAAAATTGAGGCCAAATCGATGCCGTCACAGGGCAAAGTACCCAAGAGGCTGGCGGCATTTCCGCGTCGGACAGCAATACTTAAACGCTGTCCGAAATGCGCGCCCGCCCTTGGGTCCCCGGAGACATCGATCAGGCGTGCGGAAATTACCTTTTAAAAATTTGACAAGCTTCCGCACCCCAGGGCCCTAAGGTCTCCACAGCAAAAGGCACAAATATACACGGTTCTCCCAGAGCCGCATATTTGCGCCTCTTGATGACTTCTGCTGTCGTGGCTGCCACGCCCGCCTTTCGGGCTGTCGCCCGTACATGGGGTGCAGCTACAGTATCTACTTGTGTAGCGACCGCATTCATAATAATTTAAATATAGTGAGTGTGCTACCAAATTAAGAAGTGCAGAATTTATGAATACAAAAGAAACAAATATAAATGTTTATTCAGCAAATAAAAACTTTACAGGCGCTTTTACACATTATTAAAATTTAAGTAATGTTTAAAAGCTACCCATACCAATGCTTTGCAGAGACTATTGCTGAGAAAAAACACCAAAATAAACTAATTTTAACAGTATTAGTCCTTACATTAATATAATTTTTAATATAAATATTTAATAAAAAATTACATTAATCATAAAAAAAATTAATTAAAAATAACATTATTATTAGGTGGTGGTTATAACAGAACTTTATAACTGATTAAAGGAGAGCAGGTTTTTTATGATTACGAAGTAACTATTTTAGAAAATACGATATAATATATTTCACCTTGATATATAATTATTTTGTTTCTTTTTATTCAATAAACCATCATTGAATAAAAAACACAAACAAACCATGGAATAATTTTATTTTTGAAATGGAAATAAGTCTCTTAGCAACTGATATTCCTTTATCCCAAGAGCCAATTACCGAGTTTTCCTGAACAGACCGATCACAAGACCCTTTAATTCTGGATTTGATGAATAAAAACATTTCACATTGGAGAGTAATGGGAGTGGGTATCTTTACAAATCTACCTTGGTACTTTTTTGCTTTGAAAAGATTTAATAAAGTAGATTATTTTGGAAATTAAACGAATAAAAAACTTGAGAGGTGTCAAGGGACACCCGGATGGAACGAAGTTCCTTTCGATTAATGAGAGAGAGAGAGAGAGAGACAGACAGCAAAAAGCGTCGTTACAACTTTTGGTCTTAATTTTTTCCGTCTAGCCCCCTTTCGCAACGCGTGATAAGGAACTTCGTTCCAAAATTATTTCTATTTTTATTAAGTTAGAATTAACTACATTCTTATTCAATCAGAATAAGCACTCTTAAATCTAATAAGTTTATTTTTATAACTAACCGAATTTAAGATACCTACTTATTTCTAGGGTTTTTGAGCAAAGGATATTAAAAAAGTTTCGAACATTAAACGCTTTTCAAATAACAAACCTAAGGCTAACCGCTTATATCAATGTAAGAAATAATTAAAATTCCTTTTTCTGAAAATTTATACAACGATATACTATATAATATAGACTATATATAGCGCAGTCACCTACGAACACCTACTAAAAGTAATTTGTCAAGAAGATCTCTATAACAACCACATGATATCAAATTTAATTTAGATTCTCGTCAGATTGAAATGTTTGATAAAGGTACAATGAATGATTTCATAAAAAATGCGTATTCATCTCTTATTAAAATGGCTAATTTACATTGTGGCCCATATTTTAGTCCTACTTTTCAAACATTGTTATAAGTCGTTTCTTTTTGGAAAAGTATTTTTTTATATTATAATATAGAGGTATAGGTAAGGTAGAAGCTATTTCTTTTTTTGTAGAAAAGAAATAATAACTTTTTTAAAAATCTTCCGCATCTGTAATCAAATTACAATTCTGTGGTTACATAGACGGCTGAAGTACTTATGTCGTTTCTTTTATTTCGGGCCTCTGTCGCTTTCTTTTCTTCACTATGTATAAGTACCTGTTGGTGAGTATATTAAAATCATAATGAGTTTTGTGGCGCATCTGAATGGCCTTGACTTCTAAAATCCTTAGTCCACTATTATATATAACAGAGAATTTTCACCCCCATTTTCTTATAATATTATCTATGTTTTGTTTTTAACTGCATACGTGTATAAACATGATTTACACTAAGTAGAAGTCAACAATAGTAAATTTTTATATGGGACAAGATGACAGGATTCGGGCCACAATATTCGGAACAAGTCATAAACAAGACTATAAAATTAGTAAAAGCGATGTCCCTCGGTCCTTGCTATCCACCGACATTTTTTAGCGACAAAAGCATTAAGACATCTCGCGGGAAATTAATGGCATTTCCCATTAAGGTTAAGTGCTATTTTAGCTTATGTGACTTGACAAAAAGTTGAAAACTTCGCCCCGATCGAACGCCTTCGTTGCTTCGGCTTAAGCCACGTCTGACCAATTTATCTTTGATTACAATTTTTAATACATACACTGGAAAAAACTAAATTTTCGTTCTTATTAAAAAAAAAATTTGCTAAAAGTTTATTAAATAGACTGAACTGGCAGAATACATTGCTTATATAAATATTTTTACTGACAATTTTTTTAATATCAATAAGAACTAATCTAATTATGAACTATATAAAATACTTATAGAAACAGTTAAATACTAAAGTAGACAAAGATCCGTCGCTCTGGGAAAACTCCAAAGAAGAAGAATAAACAACATACAACTCCAAAGTAATGTTGCAAAAACCTCGAGCCTCGAGATTTAATTTAAGACTCGAGTCATAAAGACATATGCTACAGCTCGATGTACTTGGTCAATGTATGTAGACTTATCTTGTGATCTACGTGAGTGTGAACACCCGTGCAAAATATACTAATTCAGACTCAAATCAAAAATTAAAAATGACGCGCAATCGAATTTGATTTTTGTTTTACATAGCGACATACATACATATTATACGCCCGTTTCTCATGGAGGTAGGCAAGACTATGTCTTTACTTGCTACGATCCCTGCAAACTTTTTCCCTTTATCAACCCTCTTTGTTTTGTCCCATCGAAACAAAGTAAAATATCAAATAAATATTTAGTGGCATCTTATGAGTACATTTTGCATTACATTGTCGCAAAAATACTACTACATAAACTTGCATTGGAGACATACGTCTCTAAGGCTCGATGTTTTCACAACACTATTCAAAAGTCGTCCCAAACAGTCGCACGAGAAAGGCGCCTACGTGTACACTCGTAAGCCTATGCAAATACACATAACACAATGTTCGGGTAACCGAGCGTACACTTGCGAGCAAATTGTCGCAACCTACGAGTACTGCAGTAGGGTAACGAACACCAAACTTTTAATTACCAAACTTAAATCTCGCCTTGGAGACATCTCGAAATATCGCTGGCAAAAATAACGGTTTGTTCTCTTTTGGTCTGCTTGTTTGGACTTGCTATATCGTCGTTATTAGTTGGGAGATGGAATAAAAATAGCATTCTTTTTATTTGCCTTTTGATAATATCTTTTTCTATCTAATTTTGACATTCGTGCAGTGGTAGATAGATTTAATATTACCTTTTTTTCCTAATGTATCTATATAGAATGTAAGCGATATCGCATTTTTCCAAGATTTATCCCTACTTCTTACCTATACCATAATAATATACGTGTTAATTTATTTTCTCCGTGTTGATACTATTAGAATATTAAAACTTCGGAACTTAAAAAAATTAAAGCTATAAAAAATGCTAAAATTTTTTCAAATCTCAATTTGTAGTTTCAATGTTCACAATATTTATACCCTTTACAAAGTGACGCTCAAAGCAAAGGTCTGTTGTAGTAAAGGCTTTTGTGCTGTCACCTGTCACTGCATTGGCTGACTGACCACTTTGTTGGTTTCCAATTTTTGTCTGGGCAAAGAGGGAAAGTCTGGTCCAACAACCGCTAACTACATAGCAACTGTATATTTTCTGGAAAAAACTAATTGCCTGTAACTACTCAAATTCAACTGAATACTTTAAATTTTAGATAGGTAGGCCTAAGTATTTTACTAAATTTTCCCAATGGTATAATAAGTATTTTTCTTTATGTAAAAGTAAAGTCGGAAAATGGACATCGGACTCCAAAGCAGCACAGCTACGAATAGACAAGAAATAATATGAATAAATGTATTGGCTTATGTCCAGCAGTGGACGTTATGTGGCTGAAATGATGATGATGATGAATATGAATAAAACTAACCAGAGATGACATCATAACTAGGTATACACCTGTTTTACTTGCGTAGTAGTATGTTTATCTGTGCAATGCAATTCAGTGCTCGGGGACAGCGAAACGTTGCCGCCCTCAGGTCTCCGCTCCTTCTAACAGTCGCCCTGATGATGATTGTCAAAACCGAACGAAACTATTCCGCTTTCCCCGAATACACTACGTGAGTAAAATCAAACATACTTAGTTAAGAAAAGAAATAGGTTAGACAAGGACCACGAAGTCGATAAGGAGAGCTATAATTAATTAGCACAAATTTTACCGCAAGGGAACAATAAGAATACACCAAAAATAAACTCCGGTGGCTTTTTATTAAGATAATAAAACTCGAGAAGTGCAGTACCCTGAGTTAGAGGAAGTTCATGGAAATTTTATGTGCCCCAAACATAATTTCAATTAGTTTTCAGTTTGCAAAAAGTCTTCAACTACTTCCGAAGTCTGTGGACTTTCATAAGTTTTCTAGGTAATAAGAATCGGTGTATAAAAGTGGTAGCCATATTATAACTTGGCATTAATGCCAAAGTATGATGTTTTTACCTTTTTTGATAAAAAATTAACACTGGTATAATTTATTTTAGTAGTTAAGTTTTGATTTTTGTACATTTTGATAGTGATGCTCATGAGAAAGTCACAACCATTATATTCTCGTAGGTACACTACACATACTTTGTATACAAGTGACTTTTTAAAGGGAAATTTCAGTGCCTTACACCTATATATAGTAGTAAAAATGAAAATTTCTCATAAAAGACGGCATGCTAGGTGTAGTAGTTTACCTTATCATACCAAAAACCCTTACACTATCAAAATATCAACTAAGTAATTTTAACTTCTTTGCTTTTTATTTTGTCGTTTGAGTGTTTCGCTTGAACTTGAAACGTCGTTTCCTATCCTTTTGTCTTTTATCTTATAAATAGTAGCACCCAGAGGGTTTCCAAGCTATTTACTATCTAATAACAAAACATTCAACACATATAACCCTTCAACCCTTCCCGCATTCTAAACATATTTTACATACCAATCCACCGAAAGTAATATTTCGAGATAAGGTTGCGTCCATAAAATGTTTGTCTTTGTAGGGTTACTGTGACAGATGAGTAATGTTGTTTGTTGAAGCACATGAGTAAACATACGGATGAGGGCTCGACCGAATACCTGTGACCTATAAAGAGGCAAAAGTTTCGCCACATACATTACTAGTTGCGAAACTCTTGTATCTTCGTAGGTTATGCCCGTAGGTGATCTAGTTCTTATTCTATCTAGTTTTATTTCTTTAAAATTAAATAAAATATAATTTGGTGACTAATACTGAGGTCAATAGGAGTATCTTATATACTAACAAAATCTAAAGAAACAAATATACATGGAAATAAGCAACAATCTCTGTCTCTATCTCTCTCACTAGTTGTGAAACTTATGTTTGAAGTTTTTATAAATACTTGCTAACAAATTAAATCAATTGGTTATTTATATTTGCCTCTACAATTTGACGTAATAAAACTCCGGGAATAATTGTACACAATATTAGTTTAATATCTATCTACAAGGTGGCAGAGACATACCCGTAAACAAAAAAAACAGTCGAGAAACCAAAAAAAATATCGACATTCCCATACAAATTGCCCGGATGCGGCACACTTTAAATGGAAATGCCGATTTTTTTTTCTTTTACTGTTATTTTAATTCAATTATACTATAGTGATCTAGTATAGCTCGAGGTTCGATTTATTACGAGTATGTCTCTTCCACGTGGTATACATATTAAAACTGAATGTATTTACTCATGCGTTTAGCTAGATGGCCGGGGATGGGCGCTGCTGTTTACTTTCAATAACGGACTTTGACTAATGTACCAAAACTATATTTTATCTATTGATAAATATTCGTGTACATATTGGCTATTTACTAAGCAGCAAAAAGTTTCCATTAAAAATTGGCAAAATAAATTGGAACCTCATAATATTTTCTCTAACTTTTAAATCACTTCTACTTACTATTAGATTTTTTTTCATATCGACAACAAGATTCAAGTTTATCTGGTCAGTTTTTTTAAATGTTTAGGTCTTAACATTTCGTTCTTGGTTAGATTAAAATATCGAGGAATAAGTAATCCAAAAACAAAACATTTTCTTGCTCTCACGTATACTATGCATTTTTAAGTTATAGACAATAAAAATATCTAGGCATGTGGTTTAACCAGCTGTCAATGAATTATGTCAAAATTATATGAGCTCTACTCCTATTACCAGCCGATAATTTAGATAGTTGCCTATTTCAAAAATTATAACATTTGTTATAGATACCTTAAAATCGTAAAAATACAAATTTGAGCTCATCAGTTAATAAACTCGTCCACAAGAGAACGATCCTGTAAAAGGCTGTAAAAGTACGTCATTAACCTTTACCATTTAATAAATCATTCCGGGAGCAACAAGCAATATTTTTATTGTCTCTAAAGAGGCATGCACATTCCTGGGGGCGTTCATCAATCATAATTTATTACTCCATTGTTATCGTGGCCCGAATAATCGCTCATATCCGAAACACCTTCCTGGGGGTTCGTCCACATGGGGACAAAGGTCGCCCAATTTCCTGAGCATTATATAAAGTCGTAAGGGCCGCAAACACGAAACTATTATCTTTAAATTAATTATGTTTACAAGTAGTTCATAATACCTATCAAATATCAAGAATTTTTTAATAATCGATTTTAAGTTGTATGTAAAATAAAAGCACTTACATGTACCTATGTTGCTGGACCATATTTTTTATAACATACATACATAATACCACGCCTGTTTTCCACAGGGGTAGGCAGAGACTATGGACCTATACATGCTACGATCCTGACAAACCTCTTTTGCTTCATCTACACTCATCAATCTCTTCATACATGCCCTTCGGGTACTTTTTATATAAATACGATGGGCAGATTTACAAAATCTCCGCTCGCCGAACATCTAAACCACACTTTTTCTGAGGATCCGTATGAGCGTACTCGTAATGCAACTGTTTACTAGTGACTTCCATATCAATTGGGCTGAGTACAAAACTTATAATAATTTCTAAGTGATCAAAGTGGCTTTGACTAGATAATGATATATATGTCACCGGAAAATAACAAGACTCGTAAGTTGATCAATTTTCAAGGTAGTTGATCAACTCCCGGAAAATAATAAACAGCAGTTAAAATGTATTATTTAACGTATGTATTTTAGTAAATTGATTAATTTACGGCGCCTTGTCGTAAGATCATCCGACGAAGGCGAGGTGTACGTTGATTGGTTAAAAATTAACATGTAGTAATAAATAAGTGAAATACGAATAAGTACAAATAATAGATATTCAGACTGATTGTACTTACAGATTAAACTAACTATAATACTTATTAGGTTAAAAAGTGATAATTCATATCTGAGCTCAAGTATCTTTTGTTATTTAAAATATTTTTCCTTTTATTATACTAAGTCATAAACCTGTATGGCTAAATAAGAATAAATATAAAATATAAAAAAAATATACATGATCTTTCACATCTCATCATCGGTATTAAAATAACATATTTAAGTGTTTGTTAACTCTATGAATAAACACTAGCCAAATGCTTATAAAATGCCCTCGACCAATCAGAGAACAGTGTATTATGTGACGGGTAATAGTATACCATTAAATAGTACACTGAGCAACGATTGGCCCGTTAGTGGATGATTTTACTTGTGGCACAATCGTAAATTATTAAATTACTGCCAGGTACTGTAAGTTGACCAATTAGCTAAAATGCACTGCGTTAAATAATACATTTCTACTAACGTTTGTTATTTTTCGTCAGTTAATCAACTAACTAGAAAATTGATCAACTTACGATTCTTGCTATTTATCGGTGACATATATTTTTGTACGAATATACTAGTAGTTCGCCACGAACTTAGACCTCGCGATTATTATTTCAGAATAATGTACCTGATTTGGATAAATTATCGGTGCAGGTTTACCGATATGCGGATTCATGGTTGTGACCAAATTTCCAAAATAGTTGCCAATCACAGCCCTTTCTTCAAATGACTTTCCATCTAGCTCTGAAATGTCAGGAGCACCTTCCAACCATACAATCCCATGCATATTAGATCTACCGTGATGCTGAAATTCAGTTTTGTACCAGTAGTCTTTCACCAATAAATGACCCGTCATTTTTCAAATGACAAAGTCAGCTCGTTGTTGGAAAAACCAGAAAACTATTAATGGGTTTTCGTTCAAATGTTTATTTGTATTGCCATGGCTCTATGCCGCTGCTCATTGGTTTCTTACTCTCTTCGAAAAGCTACTTCGCGGGCTTTGGTTGCCGCTGATCTCTTGTTAGTTCGTGGCATAATTACTAATGCTACTACAGAAGTACAGACAAGCAGCGGTAGCGATTATACGAAAGTTAGCTCAAAAAAATTGCTAAATTTAATAAACAAGCCAACAATCAATCAAAATAAGCAAAAACTGAAAAAAAAACTAATCGTAAAAGAAGCAAAACCCTTTTATGTTAAGTCGGTTAAATATGATACAATTTATAGAACTACTTATGAAACTCAAAATAATAACCATTATAGTTATTCAGAGAAATTACTTCGTGGACCCTAGGGGAGATGATATGTATTTTTAAGAAAGTTGTTCAGTAACCCGGACTGAATTCACCCTTAAAGAGTTTCAGTATATTTTGTAAGAAGATTTGTATTGTATATCCGTCACGGCTTAATCAGCTAGACTTCGCGAGTCACCCGTTTTTGTATAACATATAAAAAAGTTGTTCAGACAAAAAAGTTGTTCAAATAAAAAAAAATCGTTTTCATAATGGCAACAAAAAAGTCTAATGACATTTTTGAAAATATTTTGATATGGCAGATATATGACAGTTTTAAAATTTTAAACCCCCATATTTCCGCCATTTTGAAAAATTTCGAAAAACTGGCTCGACAAAAAAATTCTATTTAGTTGCTGAACCTGCTTACAAAATTTCACGAGAATCGGTTAAGAAATGCGACCTGTAGGCGAGAACAGACAGACAGACAGACAGACAGACAGACAGACAGACAGACAGACGGACAAAAGAATTTTTGGCTAATCTCGAAACTGAGACGCTTCGCTCGCTTCGCTCGCTCGGTCAATTATATTTATATACTAATTGGCAAGTCAGTTTATTCATTCATACGTTTACTGTTTGAATACTATAATTATAATGTTCATATTAGATATGAGCAACTAATTACCTATATTTAAGCAATCCAAACTCAAATAGAGTAGTTAGAGCAAGCTTAATGGTTAAATAGAGTGGTTAAATAGATAATTTTAGGTCTACTATTTCTATTAATATAACAATATTTATAAAATAAAATACGGTGGTTAATTAAGTTATTTAAAGTATAATAATGATATTTATTACCTATATTTTTTACTTAACAATCATAGGAATATAAGCATCAAGAAGAGTTAAACAGATTTTTTTTCCAAAAATGGGTATGTACAATAGCACATGTCAGACAGGCGTTAAACTATAGTCAACTCGTTCAAACTGTTCTGGCTATTTCTTCTCGATTTTGCAGCCTTCGGGATTCTTGTTTGGCCATTGACATTCAGATTATATTAGTAAAACAAAACAATGTAACAAACAAAATAATGTCACTTGTCATAATCATAGATTTAAGAATTATTATTTCAGAAAAACTTATATTTAGAGCGCTATTTGACTCCGAGAAACTATGACGTCATAAGTCTTTATTTCATACAAATCCGATTTGAGTAGTTGGAAACTTCCAGAATGGAGAAGAAATGCCGGGGAAGCCCGCACCTCGGGCTCCGGCCGCATTCAAGCAGCACAGCTAAGGATACAACCGGGAACGCGCTAAAATGAAGAAGAAGGTAAACAGCTATTTAATGTTAGAAACGAATACTCAAGTAAGGCATAATAAAAGTTGTGATCAATTTCACACTGGCCATTGCAAATCAAACAAAATAGAATATGCGCAAAAAAAGAAGTAAAAACGTGGGTAGCTTCATTACTTTGAAATCAGGGTACCTTTCACAATTTTCCGTTCAAACCATTTTAGTTCCCGATATTTTTGCTTTTATTAGCCTTTTTATCTGCGGACACTCCTGTGAAAGTGCTTTTAACTGAATTAACTTAGTTATTGATGAAGACTATCCTCGGATTATTTCTGCAATTGCAATATTGCAATGGAGATATATCCGGCTGGAAAAGGAAATAAAGTTGTCGATTTTCGCCAAAGCTCTTTGTCTTTTGCATTCATAGATAGCACATATTGCGTCTATTGTCTGTTTGAATATTGTGTTATATTTTCTCATAAACTGGAGATGTAAATTTTTATGCAGTCACGTCCGCAAACACATGATACTAAAGTAGTATTATTGGTTTGCCTATAAAAGATGTAAGACAAATTTATTTGCTAAGCAAATAAAAAACCAAAACTGTTAAAAACGCCATCTAGTGATGCGTAGCGAAACTACCGACACGATTCGTATCCGTAGCGTCATCTATTTTTTGTTAGCAAAAGCCCTGCCTTTAAAACGTTAACCCCAATAACTTTTGAACGGCTGAACACGATTTTCATCAAATATAGCTCGCGTCCGACAGACTAGCATCGAACTTATAACACCCATTTTTGGCGGTGGTTTAAAAAAATAGAGAGAGAGAGATGACGTAGCCAAACAGAAAAAAGATGAGAAGGATGAAGAAGGATGACTCTCAGATTAGAACTGACAATTTGACCCACAATCGGCAGATGTTGTAATTGTGATAAATATGACCGTGTAGTGTGAGCTGTAGGCTGAGTAGGTTTGCCACCACTATTTTACCGTTCAATGGGTATCGTAAAAGACATCTA
This sequence comes from Acrobasis consociella, assembly GCA_963555685.1. Classification (NCBI taxonomy): domain Eukaryota; kingdom Metazoa; phylum Arthropoda; class Insecta; order Lepidoptera; family Pyralidae; genus Acrobasis; species Acrobasis consociella. The sequence goes on from OY743118.1 coordinate 8,352,440, forward strand.
AAGGGAAATGGGTTACAGAGAACAGGCAACAGCATCTTCTGTCTCAAGACTATACTAACTTCTGCAATCACCAACCCGTCGGCCCAGCTTGGTGATTTTGGCAAATCCTCCCTTTATTTTGGCAGCATCTGCCCATAATCACCACGTCCTATGTCTAGCAGTAGACTGATTCCTACAGGCTGTAAAAAGTAGAATAGTAGCAAATTAATCCAAATGAATACCTTTTCAAATTAAATCCCTCTATAATGCAAACATTGATAGTTAATATTTATGATAATGTGAAAGTCTGATAATCATTTATCATTACTCCATCATCAAATCATTGAGCAATATTTTTAGTTAAGTCTCCCAGTGTAGCCGCGCCACTAGGCCTATCCTCTTTTCGTCCCCTCAGTAATGCAAGCGAAGGAAATTGGATTTTTCTTTATTCTCGCCCTGGTAACTTGATACTGTGTGAATTATGGAAATTGCCGCGCTAAATTGTTGATTTATTGCCAGCGATCTATGTGATTGGTTCGCCAAATTGTGTCTATGGTTTCTCTTGTCTCATATTCACTTATGGTTCGACATCAAGAGGAATCACAAGTGTAGATCTCACTAGTCTGCTAGAAATTTAAAATGCGGAAATGGTGATGGAAAATAGGTACATTTTGCATAAAACCAGCGTAAAGCCTAAAGAATTGCGGAGAAAAATCAATAATAATTTGTTGCAAAATCCAACTTTTTTTAAGTGGCCTACATCTGTGAAAATCCAAAGAGTCGCAGTATGTGCGTTCTACAACAAGTATAATAGTTACTTTCTATATACTTTTTCAGTACTCAAGCACCGTTTTGCTTCGTAAAAAGCAGCCACAAGAATTTAATGGTCTAAAAAACGTATTTATTATGCAACTTTAATTACAGGGAGACAATTCCAGGGATAAAGACGCCACAGTATATCTAAGAATCCAATAAGTCTATCCAAGAATCCAATAAAACATTAATTAACTCGATAAACTCATTCGAGTACTCACAGAATCGATATTGTCATAGAAACAAGTCATCTTACATTACCTTGTTTGTACAGAGGTAAGGAGATTAAATGAATTGAGGTTATGCCGAGTCGCTGGCTTGTAATATAGAAGCGAACAAAGAAACATTACACACGTAATCCGGTATAACAACGCGGATCTATGATATATGAATTTTTGAAATATACTTATTTTTGTTGAGATTCTCCCGTGGATGTCGAAGTAGAAGGTGACTTAGAAAATATAAGCTAAATGAGGCTTATAAACATTAATGAGACCTCTCCAACTCGTCTGGCCAGCGAGGAGAGTGTAGGATAAAGTCAAAAAGACCTGATGATGATATTTCATAATAATACTTAAATTCTTTATTTCAGATGTATGCCTTTCTGCAACCATATCGGATGCGGGACAGCGGCTAGGCAGCATACGAAAAACATTGTCATAAAAAACACACTGGGAGTTGTAGGCTCGTTTTGTATACTTAAAGCATACTCTGCCTGAGTACATACACCCAGATTTTATCTGAATACGAAGATTTTTTTTCTAAACTACATTCCTCTGTAATGCAATCGTTGATAGTTAATTTTAATGATAATGTGAAAGTATGATAATCATTACTCCATCATCAAATCATTGAGAAATCTTTATAGTTAAATCTCCCAGTATAGTACCATACTCTGCTCAAACACGAGCTTTTATCTGAATACGAAGATTTTATCTGATGTAGAACATCGTACACATATAGGCTTCCTATCTATGTCCAGTTTATCCCCTAGGTCTATCAACTATCCCTGCATACAACTAAAAATAACTAACCACACAGAAATAACAGCCCAAACCTCGCTCATCTTGAGTGCTTTAGTATGTTTAAAACGTGACCTATTTACTTACTAGGGGTTTCTAGACTGAAGCTACTTAAGACCACGTTTAACAAGATGCAACATCGTAATTTACTTAATGCCCTTGCTGACCTATTTACAATCTATTACAAGATCCGATTAGCAGTGTTCTCAAACTGCAGTGAAGTAAAATAGACAGTAATTTTAGCTCACTATATTTTAACTTCACGATGTTATTCTAGAAGAGCCACTTAGCGTCGTTTTGAATCGTAAATAAATGTAATACAAGAACTCGATAACAAGCTTTGTTTATTTTAAGTAGCGAGGTGACCGGGGACGTTCGCTTTTAGAATAGAATTTATTTCATTTTATTTTGCAAGCACTTCGGTTTTCTTAGAAATGTTTACGAAATACTTTTATCACAGTTCTGAAAAGGACTGGCTGGTTTCTTGTACTTGGATCCTTTTTATAAATTTCTTATGATTACCTTTTTGGATTGTGCAAAGTCTTATGTACCCAAGTGCAAATAGTGAAAGTGAATGTTAACATTTGGGTACAAGTTATACGCAATTGTTACTATTATTCATAATTATAATAGTTTGATTTGAAGTTACTCGAATCATATCATAACGCTACTAGAGTAAAGACTGTTAAAAAAACTAAAGTAACGCAACGTGAAGATACTGAAGAAATGTTACCAACATTTGATAACTATCCTTTTTCTCACTCTAAGGTGTGACTCGGATAACAAGCGCCTTTGACTAAAAAAGGGCTACTTTTAACTCCCCGTATGAATCATAAATAAATGTTACTCAAGCTTTATTAAGGCTCAATAGTCATATGATATTTATGCCAGGTAGTTTTATTCCTGCTCTCAAAAGTCATGATAAAATAAGAAATAGAACGAGGAGCTTTATAGAGCAACTGAAAGAAAAGGCAAGGGTCTTATCAAGTGCTAATGAGAAGCTGAAGACCGAATGCATTCTCCAACGACAATCATTCTCTTCCTTCTTCTTATACCTACACAGATACGAGTATTTTTAATAAATATTTTAAAATAGTATACCTTCATTGAAAAATTTTATTGTATGACCAGATGTTATACCAAAGTCATGAGGTTTATTATTCCAGTAACAACAGAAAGCTGTGCGAGAAAACTAGGCACAGAGAAACTTGCTGGAGTCTTGCTAAGTACTCAGTAACAAGACTACAATGTCAGAAGAAAGCACTTAAACGGAGGCTGCGCTGGGATATTTAAGGTGTAATAAAACAATACACATTCAACTGAAACTTTATTGTTCCACAATAAACAATTGTTAAATAACAAACGGAGATATATTTTAATTCTGTCCATTAATCATATTGAAAAAATCCCTAAAGAACACAAATCAAAATTATAATTTCTGATCCTTTATACCTTTTTAAATGTACTTTTTACGGAACATTTTTATTTTAAGCCAGATGGACTAAAGTACCAATTTTGTTAATATAAAGTTGTTAATAAAATAATTAGAAGAGCTTTACGTACCTAATTGCGAGCAGAGTATAATCACTTATTTAAGACTAGCCTTATATTTCTCATAGTTTAGCTAGACCATTTTCCAAAATAAATTATACCCTATATGTTGTCCAGGCTTACACCTACATAAAAATATAACAAAAAAGTTTAATTCGAATCCGTCCAATATTTATTTAGATAAGCGTGTACAAATAGACAAACAAGCATACAAACAGACGTTTTTTAAATTGTTATCACTTTTTACGATTAAATGATTTATTTTGTATGAATGCCACTTCTGCTTCCTCATATTTTCTCATTCATTTCTGTTTATTTTAGATTTGAGAAATTCATATTACGGGGTTTTTAGGGGTCATATTGGAGAAAATGCTGCAGTACAGTTTGTTACTGCTTCTTCAGTACTTGCGCTTAGGAAACGGCAGTAAACTTAACTGTAAGTAGATGATCTAACATCAACATTAACCTTTTAAAAAATCAAATAAATAAGAAAAATTGACAATTATCAAGTGATACAAATATCTAAAGATAAAGGATGTTTGACTTTATTTTTCTTATTGATTCAAATTTAAGTTTCTTTTTTTTAATTTGTCCAGATTTTAAGATGGAGGACACTGCAGTGGGGCAACCTTTGTTAGGCAAAAGAATATGTCTCGATTTGGCACCAAGAATTTGAAAAGAACAGTGCTCAAATAAAATATTTAAGTTTACAACCGGCACTTTGGCATACAAACTTGTAACTTTACTGAGGACATTATGTGAACACAAGAAAAAATATTTCTTTTAGCATGTAACATATTTTTTTAATGTTCCGTTGTACGTATAGCCTGAAGGCTTTGCCATATCATTTTTTATTTGTACTACACTCACGAAACCAATTATCCTTTCTACTCAAATAAATCCGAGTTGTATTAGATATGTAAGGAAAATTTTATGGTTTATTTTGACTGTGTATACACTGTTTTAATTAGGTATATTTAAGCACCTATAATATTATTTAGATTGTAAAAAATATATATGGACAAATTACACTGATTGAGCTAGCCCCAAAGTAAGTTCGAGACTTGTGTTATGGGATACTAACTCAGCAATACTATTTTTGTAACAAATACATATATAGATAAACATCCAAGACCCAGGACAATTTAAAAAAGGCCATTTTCCAACTTGCCCTGACCGGGAGTAGAACCCGGGACCTCTGGGTAGCGGACTAGCATGGTGACCACTACGCCACGGAGGTCGTCACATAATATTCGACATAATCAACCTTTAGGTTGACTATGTCGAATATTTAAGTTATATACCTATATAAGGCATATTCTCAGGTTTAAAGCTTACAGAGTTGCAGATGATTTTTAAAAAGAAAAGCAGGGTTTTCTTATTCAATCCTTCTGCAAATAACAAAACAAGTGCCTGTCGGGCTACGATATTGTAGGGTTCCGTAGTTACGAATGCCAAATTTGAGTTCACGCGGCTAAATAAGTCTAAAAAACGAATTTTCTATTAAATATGTATAAAATTTTCTCTTTCCGAGTACGTTATATTATTGAAAGTTATCTTTTAATTTGTAAACCCTGCTTAGCTCTGATAGTTTTCCTTAAACTTTGTTATGTACTACTACTGCTGTGTTTTTTTTTTGCATTTGTCCATATATATCGCTTTAGCAGATAGACAACACTTGACTCTAATAAAAATTTGCACTATAAAACCAAATATTTCAGAAACAAATTCCTAAAATGGTATTTACAAGCTCACTATATTTTTGAAAGACCTATTCAATGACGCCACATACAATGGGTTGATTGAAAAAAAAATCTTTTACTTACATGGGAGCAACCCTAAATTTCTTTCAAAGATATTGTTTTACCACTATGTCTGCACGATTAATATACACACCCATGCCAAATTACAACTTTCTTGTACCTAAAATCTCTGAGTAAAACTGCGGACGGACAGACAGACAGACACATATTTGCGAAACTATAAAGGTTCCTTAAATGTTTACTACGGAACCCAAAAAGTATATGTTTTAACTATTTAATATTATAGAAACTATTAAAACAAGGCAAATAAATATATTTAGACAAGGTAACGTTATTAGAATATTTAGACACAATCTAGAACTTTATCATAATAACTGGGCTACTCAGATGGTCTCAGGGTCCCAAAGGCGCGGCGTTAACCCGGGACATAATTAGCAACTTACTCGCTATACTGAAACCGGGATACTTGATCGAATCTTTATTCCCTGTGGGATTAATAATAATAAGGTTAGCTGTGTAATAAGAATATTATTTTGAGGTATCTTAACCTCGTCTTAACGTACCGCATACCGTGCTGATTTGGGCGCGTTAAGTTCAATAATTACGCTGGGTGATGCCGAATATAAGTCGCGTTTCCGCGAAGTAAAAAATTTGCTTCAGAACAGAACTACCGTCACTTTATTTCGGCCTAGTGTGGGAACACACTGTGTTGAATTTAATTCGCAAAAACGCGACTTAAGTTGAGAATCACCCAAAATAGAAAATTATAATATATTATATCGATGAATCAGATCGTATATATAGACAGATCGTATGAATTAGCCCCTTAGATAGTCTACGTAAAATAAAATAAATTACCTATCTTGTGTTCAGTTCCTTTTAGGATAAATATTTCGCCGGAACTTCGTTATTAAACAGTATGACTTACAAAGAATCGCAAATGACTTGGCATGCATCTTTATCAAAAAAAATATAAATATTTGGTGTTTTCAGTTTTGAATTTTGCGGGATTTGGATGTCGCTATAAGACCCGCCCTTCTAAGGTTGTGTCGTCAGCCCCTTTCCTTTGTCGACAAGGTCGACAGCTCGGAAAACTTAAATAAACAAAGATTCCGCTTTTTGAATATAATACATAGTTGACATATTTATCTGTGGACTACGTCTATTTTCTCAATATCCCTTGGCAATCATCACATTTCCAACCTCTAAGAAAAGGAAGTTCTATGTTCGATATGAAAATAGAAACTAATTAGGTAATATCATTTTTATTTTGTGTAAGTTGTATGTATTTAAGTAAGATGTATATGTATGTTTATTATAATTATTGTATATAAGTATGTTTATTATATTGACCCCCGCACCACCTAATTTCCACTCACTATTTTTTTTCTACATATAGGTTGCCTGGAAAAAATTGCTTAGCGATAAGGCCGCCTTTTGCGCATTGCCTAGTTTTTAAGATAATTATGTTTTGTATTTGTTTATTTTGTACATTAAAAGTTAATGTATTGTATTGTGCCAAAATAGGTAGCAAAAGAGAAAGAGTAAGTAGCGCCTTCGTTGTCTCGTCTTGATGAGACCAATATTGTTATCTTAATTTTCATTTATAAGTAAATGTTTCAGCGAAAAGGAAACAAGCGTAATAATGTACCACGTTTACAAGCCAGAGCGTGTCTTACAAGTACAAGGAATCGTATATGAGTTGGCAAGCATTGTGATAATGGAAACATAATTTAATGTTCACATTTCTTTCACAACTGACTTTTAGTAATTCTTTGCCAGTTTTTAACTTTAAAGATTTTTGGATTCGAGCTAAATGTTAATTATAATATCTGCAGCGATGTTAAAGAAATCCTTACTTTCTTACTAGTGAGTTTGTATATTTGTTTGTTTGTTACTTTACGCTTTAACCATTGAATCTATTTAGATGAAATTTGATATGGATATAGTTTGATACCCACGGAAGAACATAGGATAGTTTTTATCCCGAAATTCTCACGGGGAGCGAAGCCCACGGGCACAGCTAGTCTTCTATAAAACTCAACAGCTGGACAAGGCCTACTCATAGATTTGTTTCAAATAAGTTTAGGCGTCTAGACAACTTCAAGTATTGTATAAATTCGACTTATTAACCTCCTTCAGTTAAAAAGGTAGAATTGTCAGAGTTGTGGGATTGTCAGAATTTTGAGCATGCAGGCTACGCCACAGGCATCAGCTAGATCATAAATAAATTGCGACGCAGTTCTTGACTCAATCATGAGAACACTCAAGAAAATTGTTCGCATTCTCAGCCCTTTGTTAGTCACATTACTTTTATTTTCATGAAAATTTAATTTAACATTCTTGAAATTTTTCTAACGGCTTGTTTACGCAAACGTTTTCTCTAATATAATCTGGAAAAAAAATGTATTTATTATTTCTCTTGACATAAGAAAATCTGTTATTACTGATGAATTTTGCTTATTTTTAAAACCTAATAAAAAAGACGTACCTATCTGCAAAAATAGAAAGCAATCTAACTTTTTAATAAGTTAGACTTTTAAATTAAAATTGCTTCTGAAGTAGTTAGACTAAAAGAAAAACATGTAATCATATTTTTGTAACTTTATGTAAGAAAAAGTATTTGCTAATGTTTTAAGAAAATGTCGCAGATTTTTCTTCAAGAAATCTCGTTATATTTTTGAGCGAGTCTCTCGAGTGTGACTACTTTAAGACTTCATTCACTTAGTTCGACTTTTATAGTGTTTTGTGACTCCTTGGGAATCCTTGCAAACGTAAACATAATGATTGAGAGTTTTCTTCAAGTTATACTTTTAAATTCATATCTATAAATCTTAATTACTTTGACGTCATTACTTTTTATAGTGATTGAGCATCCTTTCTTTATTTCAGATTTCCAAAATAAAACCTTCTTCACATCCTTATAATCAATTTGCATACTTTGCAGTGAGTGATATAGCTATTCTACCTATACATAATCTTATAATCTTTTAAACTAAAATCTCCGTCTGTTATTGCTTATTACTTCCACTTCCTTACTGTATTGATGCCAGTTTCCTTAACGCTACAGATTTTTACTAAGTTTGATCGTTTGCAAAATTTGTGTATTCGTTTTATTTTTGGCTTAAGGCTTAATATTATCTTATATATTTGTTATGTATATACATGATATGAGTATACATTTATTTATATAAGTTTATTTTACGTACTTTATACATTACATACGATCACGTCTTTATCCCTAAAGGGGCAGACAGAGCATTTGGGGTCTTGCAGCTCTAAGCAGATATTGCCAAAGTTCCGCAAGACTCAAAGGCCACTTTTAGCTTGATGGTGGGCGAGGAGGTGGAAAAGAGAATTAAATAGTGATGAGTTGCTAGCCACATCGCCTATTAATACGATTCGCATTTTCGCCCAGAACCTCGATCGGCTTCTACGATCTGCGCGGGAAGAGAAGCAGCTGGTTTCACCATTCAATTTTTTTTCTTTCCTCCTAGTCCACATACATTTATGTAGGTATATTTATATTATAAAATATTTGTGTATCTTTATTTATTTCTTTATTGTACACGCCAATTACCTATTCCTTCCTATTTCTGTATAATAGACTTTTTTTTAATAAGCAGCACTAACTATGTTGACTATGTTTACTTTTATAAATGTTTCTTTTGTAAATTTTCAAGTAACAAATACCAGGCCACTTATGGATCGGTCGTAGTTCATTGTTATTTCTATTTATCTTGAAATGTGTCAAATACATACCTAAAGTAGTTATAAACATACTCAAACAGTATTAAGTACACATGAAAAGTAACATTAACCAAACCGTTTTTGACGTAAGCATAATTACCGACGATTTACCTGAATATCACGAACATAATTTATAAACAGCTTGTTAACCGTCTCCTTGAACCCTGGTAATCCATTAAACTTGGGTCGCTTTAGAATGGATTTACAATGCGAGGCATTGTCTTAAGAAGACTTTCTTAATGTAGGCAAGGTTCAATTTATTTAACTGCCTCCGTGGTGTAGTATTTAGAGTGTTCGGCTCATACCCGGAGGTCGCGGGTTCGATTCCCAGCGTGGGCAACGACTTTGTGTTGTTGTCTTAGTTTGGTTAGGACATTGTAGGCTGATCACCTGATTGTCTGATAAGTAAGATGATCCGTCTTCGGAGGGCACGTTAAGCCGTCGGTCCCGGTGACTGTCTTTGACATTGGTCGTTACCTAAAACCATGTCAGAGGCCTTTATGGCGGTTTAAAAACCTGACACTAGTGTTAGTCACTAATACACACGACAAGAAGAATTTAACACTGCCTGATGCCTGCAGCATTGCCTGCATGGTAATTTTACGTTACGAGAATCTCGCGCTTTTACGGGATTAAAATGATCCTATGTGTTAACCTAAGTAAATAGCTATCTCCCTACCAATCCACATTTACTATTACAAGTTTAGTTAGTTACTTTATGGCTTCAAAACAAGCAGATGTATTAATTTGGCTTCTTGCAAAGTTTAGTACGTTAAATTTTAATTGTAGTGTACCAATGTAAAATTATGGCTATAAATTAACTTTTTTTCAAGTTCTGAGTTGTCAATTCTACTCTGAAACTACTGTACCGTCAGCATGGTAAGTATGAAGAAAAACAGAAAAGTTATATGCAGTTAGATAAGCTGTATAAATGTTAATAATTACCACTTTGTAGGAAATATTTATTTATAGATATCACCTCACATGAAACTAGTTGCCATAGTATCCAAAATAAATGAATAGAAATGTAAAAACACTGAGACACATAACAAAATCATACAAAAGGTGCGCGAATTGAAATGTCGAAGTTATCAAACGAATGTCTTCCAGTGTACGAAAAGCCTACCAATCCTTTTATCGCAGTCATCGCAGTTCACAATTTCCCGATATTAATTATAAATCTTGATTAATTTGTACGTATTTGTCGATTTTAATTAAAGATTCATAAACAGGCCCATTACAAAAGCTCAAAGTTTCTCCATAACAATAATACTTACAATAATTTGAATTTTGACAAGTTGGACGCAAAATTGTGTCGTTAAATTTTACTGTGAATCGTCGTTTTGATATGAAATAACATTAATTTTAATGTTTTTATTCGCAGAAAACGGTGATTTGTTGATGAAGTGGTCGGAACACTTACTTTACTAAAATTAATTGATATTTTCAATCAATAAAACATCAAAAAAATTATTATTAAGATTTTATTACAAGTAGGTACTTATTATTCTTTTTAGGTAAAAATATTCGTGGTCAATTTAAGTAATAAGTCAAATTAAACACATTACCTATAATTATTACTGACCACGCATATTTATACAGAGACTTTGTAAGTATTTTACGTGATTTTTTTTCTATTTTCGTATAAATATAAAGACGAGTTAAATACTTATAAGAATATACCTCTACGTCTACAAAAGTAGTAGGTACCATTTATATTAAAATTTGTTATATAGGTAAGTACGAAATAATAATTATACTTACTAAACACATACATACAGGTACAATTAATGGGTAAATCATGTTGCGAAATCAACCTGTAGAAATATAAATATTATCTAAATAAAGGGATGTTGGGCGTTTGGCACCGCGAGCGTTCGGTCCATCGTGGGGCGAACTACCCAATGCTCTTTTCGTAGGTCCGGTTTGGATTCATATTAGAAATTTAAGGATCCCAATTATTTATTTGTACAGCTAAGTAAATAAGTGGTTAGTGAAAAAATAAAAAAATGTGAATCATATTTAAAAATTAATAGGTATACAATTTAAACGTGGCATAATCACAGCTAACCGTCTCACTACTAAAAAGATATCATTTTTATTCGTCCTTATTTAATATATAATTTTTTTTTTTATTTTTTTTTTATTTTAACTCTAAAATAATTTATTTAATTACACAATATATGGGATTATTAAACAATCTTATAATTATACCCGTTGTACTTTTCCTATCTGTGACATCTGCAGCAAAATCAGCATCAACATATGCATCAAAAAATTCATCAAAAAATTCATCATAGTTTAACTTCATTTCTTTTGTTCGATACAAATATTTTAGCACTCTCAATGCATATTTATAATGAGTAGCACTATAACTGTTTTGAAAACGACTTAAATAGTTAACACTATATGCTATATCAGGTCTTGTTCCACTAGCGACATACTGTAGTGCTCCTATTAAATTTCTGTACTTGATATCAGAGTTTTGATTCTTGCTGGGCTCCAATTTCAAATTTTGCTCCATAGGTGTTTCATACTTATAATCTTTTATATTATACTTTTCTACCAACTGTTCAATGTACTTCTTTTGACTTAGTGACATCTTTTTCTTCGACGGGCTATATTCTATATCAATTCCCAAGTATTCCTTTACACTTTCTAAATCTTTCATTATAAAACGAATATTTAACAGCCTTTTTACTTCATTTATAGAATTTAAATTCTCTGAACATATTAAAATGTCATCAACGTATAAACATAAATGAGTTACAACATCTTTTACACTTCCTGTGTACAGGCAATAATCATATTCTGACCTTTTAAAATTAATACTTAACATATATTCATTAAAACAATCGTACCAATCTCTAGGACTTTCTCTTAATCCATATAAAGCTTTTCGAAGTTTACAAACTTTGTTCTTTCCAATTTCATATCCATCAGGCGGATAGATGTACACTTCCGATTTGATGTTTCCATTCAAAAAAGCTGTTTCTACGTCCATCTGATGTATCTGCCAGCCATTAAAACAGGCTATAGATAAAAGTGTCTTCATTGTAGTAAGCCTTGCTACTGGCGAATAATTATCTTCATTTTCATCATACCACTGCTGAAATCCTCTAGCAACAACTCTGGCTTTATATTTCCCACTTGATTTAATTCTGTAAATCCATTTCACATCTATAATTTGTTTATCTTTTGGTTCATTTACTGCTTCCCACGTTTCGTTCTTTTCTAAACTATTAATTTCATCCTCCATAGCTTTTATCCACTTCCTTGCTTCAGAACAACTTACTGCTTCATCATATGTAGTAGGAACTAGCGCATTTGACATATTTACGTATACTTTGTAATCTTTTAACCTTTCTGGTAATTTCACTTCTCTTTTAGGACGATTTTCAGCACGGCTTTCTACACTAGGTTCTTCACTTCTGTTCTCCAGTTTATCTTCAGCTTCATCTTCATCATTGTTGATGATGTCAAAGAACTCTTCGTTTTCATCATTTCCTTTCTCTTCAGCAGAAGTTTCAAATCTAATTATTTTTTCTTCTTCTACATCATTTTCTATAAATCTTACATGTCTAGAAACTATAACCTTTCCGTCAATTAAAATTTTATATCCCATATCAGTATATCCTACTAAGATTCCTTGCTGACTTTTTGGATTTAGTTTTGATGTTCTGACTTCTTCTGGAACACGTACAAAACATTTACTGCCATACAATTTCAAATTTTTAACGTTTGGTTTTCTACCAGTAAACAATTCATATGGCGTTTTCTTTTCTACTGTATTCGTAAGCAGTCTATTACCTAAATATGCTGCTGTCATTACAAATTCAGGCCAATATTTTTTATCTAGCTTAGCTTCTTCCATCTTGCTCTATCCATAATAGACCTGTTATAACGTTCCGCTACTCCGTTCAATTCATGTGTGTACGCTGGTGCAGATTTAATAAAAAAACCTTTTTGTTTTGCGAATTCATAAATTTTTTTATTGATGTATTCACCGCCATTATCACATCTTACTTCCTTTATATGCTTACCAGTCTGTGTCTTTATTAAATCAAAATATGTTCTAAAACATTCAAAGACATCACTTTTATTTTTAATAACACAAACATATGCATGTCGACTAAAATCGTCGATGAAAGAAACAAAATATCTTTGACCCTTGTATCCTAAGGTTTGCATAGGTCCATTAACATCCGTATGAATTATTTCACATGGTTGTGTGGCACGTCGTCTGTTATTAACGAATGGTAAATTACTTACTTTATTTGTCAAACAAATTTCACAATGCATATACCCTTCTAAAGTGTCAGGTAAACCATCTAAAACTTTATGACGACACATCTCTTTAAGTTTATAAAAATTAGGATGTCCTAAAATACGGTGCCATTTTTCTTTCATTGACATTACTTTACCACTTTGATAAGCTACACTTTTTCTATTAAAACAAACAAAAAAAAAGACCTTACCTGATAATTCAAACAATTTGTTTTCCTTTTTGGCTATAGCTATTAGTCTTCCTTGAACATTATATATTTTTGCATTATTACGATCAAACCTTACCATATTTCCTTTGTTAACAATACAAAATTAACAAAAGAGAATTGTTTTATTCCACTCTGTGATCCAAATCGACCCAATAAAAAAAGTTCTTGGATGATTCGAACCGCGATGCAAAAGGACCCATTCTAAAAGAGTTCTTGGGCGTATCGCTCGCGGTGCGAAATTCCCAAAACTTCTAAATAAATACAGCTGAACAGTACTCCATCTTACAGCTGACATTATAACTACTGGTTTCATTTAAGATACGCCATCTTCTAATAGAATCATTGATTTGCAAGATTTATGCAAAGTTTTTTTAAATTTTGATTGTCGAAGATTGTAGGACAACCCATAGTTAACTTTGATAATATTGTGTTAGTATGATGCTTCAGTGGACGTTGTGCGGCTGAAATGATGATGATGATATTTCGTATAAATATTGTAGAGTACTACTTTACAATAGTCACTGCCAGTTGGTAACATCTTACTGATGCATGTACTTTTAAAATATTCATTACAAACTAAAGTTACATATATTCTTATGTACCAACAAATTTTGGTGGCATATTGGTTACCACGCGAGTCCGCCGCTCGAAGGTTCTAGGTTCGATCCCCAGGGCTAGGGCAAGTTGCAAAATATCGTTATCCAAATTGACAAGGGTTTTGGTTGTTTAACTATATATGTATTTATCATAAAATATCGTTGAGTTAGTGCCTATCCCATAAAACAAGTTTAAAACTTACTTTCGGCCTAGCTCAACCCGTATGAATGTTCTTATATCTATGGTCATTTGTTTCGTATTTTACCATTTATTTAAGCAATGCCACAGAATAAATACTAGTATCTACGTGCTACACACAAATTCCTATATCCAATATCAAATAAATAAATACATTTGTAATACTGGATATAGGACTGGTTCCAAATTAAGGTTACCAATAGAATCAACTCTCCTGATTTATTCAGTGCATGAATATTGTATTTTGACGTCTATTAGTACAGTCACGTATAATTTGGGGACGAATATTGTTTATAAGAAAATGAACGCAAATTTTCGTTTCATTATTGTGTCTCTGTCTTTTTATTCGTCGCTTTAAATGTCATATACTTACCTAAATGTGACATGAAACATAATATAAAGATAAGCACATACTTTTTGTAACACATGACTGAAAGTACTCCGAATATTTAATATTTGTGTGTCGTGTTTTGATAATATAATATAATTTCTTTTTGTATATAATCTTTCTTAAATAATATCTGTAAATATAAGTATATGTCTTCCTACCTATTATTATTACTGTAAATGTATAAGGACTAACAAAATATACTTAAACTATTTAAAGGGCAAACTCAGTCCATAATACTGAACGACGTTCCCCAAGAAACACGCATCGATATATGAAAAGAAATTTGTGGCCTCCCATACAAGTTGATCGATCAACTGATCCGAGTTTGTGCGGAGAGCCAACATTTTTTTTTCATATTTCGACATATTGTTTCTTAGGGAAAGTGGTTCAGTATCATAGACTGAATTCACCTTTTAAATAGTTTCACTAATTTTGTTAGACCTAATACATCAATAATGTAATCAATGTAAGTAAATTCACGTTTATTTACCAGGCAAGTTAAAATACCCAAGACTATCAAGCGTTGGGGGTGCCCAATAGCACTTTAACTGCTGAACAGATTTTCATTAAACTACTAGAATAGAAACCATCTCAAGAAAATTTGCTTTCACGTAAAAGAAACCGCATTGATATCGGTACATCCGACCGAGAGCTACGATGCCACAGACAGACATCGGTGTCAAACTTATAATACTCCTCTTTTTTGTCGGGGGTTAACATCGCTCGCTTGTCAACACAACACACATAATACCTACAGGGTGTTACAAAATATACTAAACTATTTCAAAACCAAATTGAGTCCATGATACTTATCATCTATCCCTAAGGATCAGAGGTATATTAAAATATGAAAACTAATTATTGGCCTCCCATACAAGCTGACCGATCAGCTTGATCCAAGTGTCCATAAAAAGCACAAAAAAAAAATTTTTTAGGTTTGTTAGTTTATTTTCCGTGTGTGGAAGTGAATTATTTAGGGAAAGTTTTTCAGTATTATAGACTGAATATATGAAGACTGAATTTAGTTTAATAAGTATATTTTCACATGTTATATTTAAAGTACCCATATAAGTAAATTCAAGTATTTTCTTACTTCTCCAGCTCATATCTACATAAACTAGTTTGAGAGATTTAAAGATATTTCACACCTACAGCTACGTATCATATAATAGGCATGATGATGGAAGAATGTTTTTGACCAAGAAGTTGGATAAAACATTGTATAGGTATTTTTTCTTTTCTCTGGTAACAAAAAATGACAAAGTAACAGCACCTTTAAATTTCGCATAAAGTTACGGCTAGTTACGATTTTTGCTTAGCGGTGACGTCAGCCCTACACCAGAACTTTGTTTTTAAATAATCTAAAAGAAGGACTAATTACATCATACTTTTCTAACCCTGTTGTCACCCTATCATTAAGTAAATTTGAGTATTAAAGTAAGAAGGAAGGTTTATCAAGGACATCGGGAGTACATAGAAAAAATACAGCAAACAGACCATGTTTTAAAAAAAATTGAATTGACCTAAACGGATGTCATTTAAACAATGATTGTTGTAAAATCTGGCATTCAGATTGTATATTTAACTCTTGTGGTCTACCATTAACTTCAGCTAAGCCTAATATTTATTCAAACAATACCGCCTCTTGTACGAATAGACCCCCACGCATATATGCGTCAGAAAGAAGACTTATGACAACCCTTGTCATAGGGCTGTCACTCCCCGGGCGAGACAGAAAACGTTTTACTTGTACCACATTTTATTGGTTTCAATTTCACCGTTGCCTTGTCACGGTAATACGCCGCTTTCGGCCAAATTCGAGCTATTAGCTGCAATCCGATTCTGTTATGATGACGTGGCACTACTATATTGGGATTGCTTACGATTGAGTTGGTTTTTCAACCGACAGCAAATAACGAGTGTTCAATTCTGCGATAGTTCTACTCTATTTATGGCTTTTATAAATTTTGCCTGTGTTTTGGAAATTAATAGGTTTTTCTCCTTTACATGTATTATTCGTTATTGTTTATTTTTCCTAGTTAATTCGTAACGAAGACATAAAAAAAATAACTATAGATATTTATTTTAATAAAGAAATATCCATTTCAGTTAATGTCCCACCTCTCTCTCTCTACAGCAGTCTCCTTTTTATGTAGAAGGTCCTGCATTATTTTCATGAAAAAATAACGCTTAATAAAAGTTTTCTTTTCTTGTAGCTATGAAATAAGTACTATTGAGATACATAAGTTTCTATTACCAGGCGGCTGGGATGTTTCAACTGACTTAGTAAAGTTTTAGCTTCAGAAGTCTGAAAACTAAGCAGGACACGCTCTCTTGTAGAATATGAAATTCAGGGTATTTCACTTTGATAAGTAACATATTTGTCAATAAACTGAGCAAGTGGCTAACAAAGTATTTAATGAAATATTTTCTACGCTTAAGCAGAGTACAGTTAAAGCTTCAGAAGTCTGAAAACTAAGCAGGACACGCTCTCTTGTAGAATATGAAATTCAGGGTATTTCACTTTGATAAGTAACATATTTGTCAATAAACTGAGCATTTAGTGGCTAACAAAGTATTTAATGGAATATTTTCTACGCTTAAGCAGAGTACAGTTAAAGCTTCAGAAGTCTGAAAACTAAGCAGGACACGCTCTCTTGTAGAATATGAAATTCAGGGTATTTCACTTTGATAAGTAACATATTTGTCAATAAACTGAGCATTTAGTGGCTAACAAAGTATTTAATGGAATATTTTCTACGCTTAAGCAGAGTACAGTTAAAGCGTCAGAAGTCTGAAAACTAAGCAGGACACGCTCTCTTGTAGAATATGAAATTCAGGGTATTTCACTTTGATAAGTAACATATTTGTCAATAAACTGAGCATTTAGTGGCTAACAAAGTATTTAATGGAATATTTTCTACGCTTAAGCAGAGTACAGTTAAAGTCAAACTTGTTGCTATACCTAATACCATAAACAATGTACAGCTGAATTTTAAGGGCTCTGTAGTAAACACGGAACCTTTATATTTTCGCCATGTCTGTCTGTCTGCCTATCTGTCCGACCGCGGTTTTACGCAGAGGCTATAAGTACCAGAAAGCTGTGATTTGGTATGTACGTATATTACGAGTAATTATGGCAAAAAAGTAGTACAATAAAATATTGATTTTTTTTAGGGTATCTCTCATTCAAGTAACGTGGGAGTATTATTTTTCATTACGCATTGTGTGGCGTATCGTTGAAAAGGTGTTTCAAAAATATTGTGAGCTTGGAACACTATTTTCACTTGGCCAATTATTGTTCTATATTGCGTAACGACACTTTACACTTAACTTTAAATAAATACTTAGAACACAGAATTCTAATTTATTAGCAATATTTTGTAAGAAAACCGTACCAACATAAAGCCTAGCGGGAAGATCTCACCAGAAAACTTAAATCAAAATGGAACAAAAATAAAGCTTACAAAGTGCTGACCATTACGATCTCCATCCAAAGCCTTTGTCAGGTGCATAACCTAATAAATAATGTTTCAGACAGAATCTATATTGAGGCTACTGAATATAAATGGAAAGTAATAAATCCCAAGGGCGTATTTGCAAGGTATCTTTATTTAATTTTAAGACAAAGGCTCATCAGCGGCTATTTTTATAGACGGATTTTTCTTATTTATCTTTTGGGATTTCATTTCAAGTTTGGATAGGAGATAATAGTAAAAAATACATAAGCTGCCATTTGTACACTTTGCGGAACACTCAACAAGCCGCAACAAATTAACAATGAGAATATTGTAAGTACTTACAAAAGTAAAAAGATATTTTTTGATTTCAATTTTTTTTAACTAAAAATCAAAGAAGATTGAAAGGGTTAGGTTAGTGTGTACTTGTTTTATCTTTTTTTCTCCTGACTGTACCAATATAAGTCGGACGGAAGTAAAGATTTTGAACTCGGCCCATACTGTCCAAAACCAAAATCAATTTCAATTCATATTATTTTATTATTAATAATACTTTCTTTACCCAATTTTATTTATTTATTAATCTTTAAAACGGTAAATCTTTTCAGAACTAGAAGAAGCAACATATATAATACTGGCAGCAATATATAATCTACAATACTGGCATATCACACACTTGGGACTATACCTAGGTCAATTGCCAATTGTTCTGTATAAATTGTCATATTTTTCCTCACTTAAGATCCCCGTCATGCTAAACAACGCTTTTAGATTTTCGAATAATAGACTCCCTCTATTCTGTACTAAATAAATACGTAATAAATTCATATACTATTTCGTCTTTATCCATAATGGGGCAGTCAGAGCATTAAAGATCTTGTGGCTCTAAGCAAACAGAACCCATCCAATTTCACCAACTCATTAACTTCTTATATAAAAATATATGTTCCCATGCATGTTGACCGATTAGCTGACCCGAGTTGTATTGTATGCAATTTTTTTTCTAATTTCGATGTGTACGTTTTTCTTGGGAAATATTGTAGAATTTTTTACACGTTATATTATATTTCTTTGCTCTTACATTAGCTTCCTTATCCTGAAGGTATCGAATGTGAGGTGATACAGGAAAGAGAGTAGTTTACGTAGTAAATACAAAGAGGGGTGTCATATCAGCCCGCCGCATCTATACGGTGGAAGTTTCCACAAACATCCCGGTAATAGGGAAACATAACATTTGTCTGCAAACGACAAACTAACTTTTTGTTGTGCCGAAAAGTTTATAACATGAGACTCGCGATTTCGCAATTTTCGGAGAGGAAAAATAGTGTACGTATCGTAGTAATGTATCCTTATTTATTAAAAAAAAATGATTCGTGGTTATTTTGTAAAATGGTAATTTTTAGATTGTCAGCAGAACCTATCAATTTCGATGATTTCCAAGAGAAAAAAACGTCCGCCGAGGCACACAATCATTAACAATATGATTTAATGATGTATAATGATAGTATCATCTTACAACTAAGTATGTTTTCAGCCGCATAACGTCCACTGCTGGATATAGGCCTCTCCCAACTATTTCTAAAATGACCGATCTAAAGCAGCTTGCATTGAACTCAAGAAGAAAATAATAATATTATGTAAAGAAAAAAAACTAGTAAATAAAAAATTGTATAATTATAGTCACCTTAATTCTTTTTAATAATTTTGAATCTAGCAATTCATGGTGTATTTTGTCGTCCTTTATAAGTTTACTGCCCGTAAATTAATATTATGTAACAACTTCGACTTGTATACCGAATCTTATTCTATCTTTTGCGCTCGCCACTTTAAATTATAAAATTATCTAATAAAATTAATTACATAATAAATATTCCCAAGGAACACGCTCTCTAGCGTACAGACCGAGCGATCACCAAGACCTAAGATAAAATATTCAACTAGAATTTTTTGAACAAAAAATCTTCTTTTATTCAGTCGGAGCTGCTTTGAATAGTAAAGTTTGGATCGTAGTCCATTCTTCAGCTTCATTCATGCTTAATTTTTATACACGAGTGACGTTGTAAAGGGCGATATATAAAATATTTCTCAAACTTATGTGATAATAAGATATCTATTTTTTTATTATTTAGAAAAATATCTTATAAAGTTTTCACATTCATTCTTGGTTTACGATAAAATATCGCATATTACTGATATTCAGGGACGTGCATCACCGATTATTGCAGGGTAGACTAATTGTGGGGCCTTTGCCCAGCAGTGGGACAAAAATAAAGCTCTCTGACTAAACTGACCCTATTAGTGTGTTTACATCCTGAGAGCCACTTATACGCGTCATAATGTTTAATATTAATAAATGTTCCTTTTAGCTTACCGCTTGTTTGAACTTAATCCAAAATAGGCTGGCATCGGCCATTTATGATTATTGCACTTTTTTCCTCAAAAGTTAAATGGTTAAACGCGTAACTTCTCAGTTTTAGCAAAAAAACACCTGGCGCACCACTTTCACATGGAAACCTTTCCATTGCAAACTGTTTTAAAGAGGTAATAATAGAAAAGAAAAATAAGAAACTTCTCCTAATTTCATCTGTTATCGCAAACAAAACCAGTGTTGCCAGTATGATTTCCAAAAAAAGGACGGTTGACTTTCTGAAAAGGTACGGTTTTTATCTTCATGGTACGTTTTGTTTTTTTATTTTATTTTTGCTGCTTCAAAGCAAGGAATGCAGTCCATACATACAGCCAAGCAAGCCAAGTCTTATTTTGTTGGAAGAAAAATATTTTTTAAACGCATTATTCGAAATATTGAGAGAAATCGATGTTTTTTTTGTTTTTTGCCATTTGTAGTTTGCAGTGAAAAAGAAATCAATAAAGGGGTCTTCCATTAATTACGTAAGGCGCTTTTAAGGAATTTTCAAGATAAGTGAAAACATTAGCTAAGCCTTTGTGCGCTAAAAGATTTACGGGTATAAAGAGTGTAAACAAACCAAGCTGGAACCAGTTGAGAGATTTTTCAAACGCGGAGTCACTAAACGAACGTTCTTTGTATGATAAAACAATTCGTTTTTGTGACTCCGTGTTTCAAAAATGGCACTTCAGTCCGTGCGTAGTTATTACTCGGCTCTTACACGTGCTGCTTAGCGAGTGGTGGCGCGCCATTCGGATATAATATAACATTATAAATACTATTACTTGAACTGCGCGTCTCAATTTATCAACTAATAAGAAATCAGGAACTACGTTTTCGATATATCGATCGAGTTACTGAGTAACTTAACTTCACACCTACTCATGGATTTTAATATATTTATACAAATAATAATTTATTTGATCAGATTTTTTAACATTATTTCAATTTTTTTTTAAAGAATTAAATTACGTGATATTTGTCGAGATTTGATGAGATTTCGCTTGACCACCCTGCCCCGAACCCTGAACACTCACGTAATTAATGGACGCCTCCTACCTAATATAAAAAAGTACGAAAAAGGTACGGTCTACACTGAGGTACGGTTGCAGTACGGTTGTGTGTTAAAAAGTACGGAAAACCGTACCTTTTGGTACGTTCTGGCAACGCTGAACAAAACAAAGTTCAGAGTTCAGAGATTTGTAATGCGACAATGCAAATAATTATCATTGGACAAGAAAAAATATCAAATATATACGACTAACACAAAAATCTTCGTGTTCCGTTTTATCCTCGAACATCTTCCGTGTATTTAAATTGGTAGCATAACACAAGCGAGAACCAATAACATTCTAGATTTCATCTCGGTACGCATCTCTGAACAAATGAATAGGCCTAAAATCGATATCATTCCTTATTGGTCAAAAGTGAAAAGAGATAAAAAACGTTGATTATTGAGATAGAACTAGCTTAAAGATAAGGACCATTTTTGAAATCAGCGTTTCACTAACCTAATGCTTTTTTCCATACAAAAATTTGCTTTAATTGTTACTAATGCGTTTCAAAAATGGCATTCATCAGCCAAAGTCTAAAATATTAGTTGTGTGCGCGAATACTTCATGTTTGTGTGCGTGGGTGAAGTACGTTGACGATCATACTACAGACGCAAATTCTTATCCATGCGTTGTGAATGTGTGCAAATCGAGACACGATGAACAATTGTCTTTTAGGTAGGTAGCCCCTAGAGTACATGAGCGTATATACGTATAACCTAAGTAAGGTAGTACGTGGCGGTGGCCTGCATATGGCGCGATGGGAAACGGACGGGGAAGCGCGCGTTTATTTGAAAATATATTTCTATTTATAATTTATTATAATATAAAAAATGCGGATATATTAGGGAAGCTCCGGGTAGCCAATGTCTTTGCGTCTCTATGGACAGCACGTCCCTGCTGATATTACTTACTTTATGAATAAAATAGCTATTGTGTGTTGATAAGTCAAAATCACAACATTCGTATGTATATATGCATTTTAGGGTTTCGTACCTAAAGGGTAAAAACTGGACAATAAGACTAAGACTCCACTGTCCGTCTGTCTGTCGGTCTGTCACTAGGCTGTATATCATGAACCTGAATTTTTTACAGATGGTCGATGATATTTCTGTTGCCGCTATAACAACATATTATTATTATCATCATCAAGTCTTTTCGTCTCCACTCTAGGAGCATGAACCTCTCTGTACTACCAGAGCCATACTTGGCCAGAACAGCCAGAGGACTTAGGCCTACAACAACATAATAAAAACAGAATAAAATAAATTTTAAGTGGGGCTTCCATACCACACATGTGATTTTTTTATAGGTAAAGGTATGGAACTCTTCGTGTGCGAGTCCGACTTGCACTTGGCTGTTTTTTATATGTAAATTTGTTTCACGATATCTTAAGTTTCTATGATCAGGGCTTCATAAAAGGTAGACGAACGACGAAAAGTTCTAACAGGAACCAAAACGGGTAAGCCTTTTCGAGATATGGTGTTCGCAAGTTCACAATTCGAACCGAAGTACTTTAGACTTAGTTATTATGATATTAAAACAAATAAACTCACAATTAAACTACCAGAGTACAATTCCACCGTTATCAAAGTTCCTACTTCACACTTTCGCTGCATTGTTTGCACGTTGCACCACTAAACAAAACTATACAAACCCTATTCTCAGTTTTCACAACAGTCGTATCTTTCATCTCACAGCCAACTGAGATAAATGATAGTATAATGTTTGCAGATTTTCATATTTACTCTTGTAAAAGCTGTTTTTAAGAATGTTTACACAATTAAAAACGCTTTTCTATTTTTTTTCTTTTTTGCTCATTGCTATATTGTTTGATGGTACCTTTGGATATAATGTTGGATGGGACCTTTGGTTCTTAATTTTTTATATCCGTGTTTTCCGAACTGTGATTCGTAATTTATTCGATAAGAGTCTAATTTGTTTTAAATATGGGGCTGCTCTGTCTGTGCCTACCCTAAAAATTATAACGTAATTAGTATGAACTGTATGTTTAATTTATTTTATCAAACTTTACACTTTCAAAGTACAAATATAATTTTAACAAATGGCGGAGTTAATAAGCTAAGAGCTTTTTAATCTTTCAGTCAACCATAGGGATAAACAGAGAAAATTATTCGGGACAAAAAAGCAATACATTATACTTACATTATAAAATATTACTATTAATTTTAAATTACATTATATAGGTACCTATTATATATAAATAACAGAATGAATATCTACTAAAATAAGATAATGAATATATGTTTAAAATTAATAAATTGTAAGGTAGACAAAGCTCAGAAGAACATGACACATAAACCATTTACAGCGTGAAAAAAACATTTCACATTTGAACTTTTTAGAACAAGAAAGAAACAATTACGCGTGTTATTTTATAAAGACATCGAGGGTATATAAAAAATCCTTTTCGTTTCGTTGAAAAACACGCTCCAGTATGTAAATTTCCACGTTTTATATTGTAACACGAACATGCGTAGCGACAATACGTAAAGGTGTTATCACGCTTCAGTGAGCTGAGCCGCTCGCAGCAGGCTTAAGGCTTACGGGCAACTTTTTAAATGGGACTACGAATTACCGTACTATCCCAGTAGTGACGTCATCGCATGTCATGCGAAAAACGAGCATCAAATTACAAGTTAATGTTTTTTAGTATATCATTATTTTTGGTTAATTGCTCTAAAATTAGTTTTCTTTAAAAGTACGTAGGGTCTAGTTAAGTTGTAATGGGAGCGCATGACGCCAGTCTATGATCAAAAGATGAACTTCTAGGTTGGTAGTATAACTATTTACAGTTATTATTTACAGTTAGCAGCATAAATATAACAGTACGTATGGTCACTTTCATTAACCATTAATTGATTCAAGTGAAATAAAAAATGGTTGTAAATCTCTATACTAGTTGAAGTCATTTGGTTTCGTCAGATACTCTTAGCATGTTGAAAAATGTGACAATGAAAACTGTTAGCAAAAAAGAAGTAAAATTTTCTATTCAATACCGCTCGTTGCAAAATGACCCGTAACCAGTAATTTATCTCAAATGAGTAACTTTTTTAAAGAATTGTCTTCTACTTGCTCAAATATTAAGGCATTGACGTTTTTCTAGCCATCGCGGCCACTGGTCGTGGGACCAGTGGCCGCGATGGCTAGAAAAACTAAATAAATAAGTTTCAGCCAAGTGTTGTGCTCATATGACTTTGGTCATTGCCACGGGTCTAGTCGTTTCTAGTGCTCGAGGTTTCATAGTGCGAGTTCCATACTAGTTACGAAGTACTATAAGTGTTGAGCTACACCTGTCAGCACTGAACACCACTTTCACAATTTCACATGCTATCCTTTTCTGATTCTCTGAACCGTCATTTACCAAAGCGAGAGAGGGCGACGGAACGCTATAGCACGGCTGATGCTATAGCGTGCCGTCGCTCTCTCTCGCTCTAACTAAAGACGGTTCTGACCGACAGAAAAGGATAGCAGCATGCGAAAGTGCTGTTCCGTGCTGACAGGTGCAGCCTAACCCAATAGACTAACTTTTTTAGAGATGTTTAGAAATCTATACATATAATAAAACAATAAAAAAAGTGTGTCTGTACATTAAATATATTTCCAAAAAAAATATTGGGGGCGATGGAGACGTAGTAATAGAGTAAGAATTTAAAAAAAATGTCTGTCTGTTTGTCTGTTTGTCTGTTTGTACACGCTAATCTCCGGAAATACTGGACGGATTCGAATGAAACTTTTTTTGTTATATAGCTATTAAGCCTGGGCAACATATAGGGTATAAATTATTTTGGAAAATGAAACACCTGATGCAGAACCATAATGGTCCAGCTAAACTATAAGAGATATAAAAATGCCGCCTTAGTAAAAGTTGTTCAGCTTGATGAGCATTTTCCAGAGACATAAAGTCCACGCGAACGAAGTCGCGGGCTTCGGCTAGTATTGTAATAAAGCGTTCAGAAAGAGTTTTATTTGCATTTCGAAGTTATAGATAATGCACATCACTAGCATCCGCATTGAAGGTCGAAATCCAGTTTATTAACATTGGCTTTTGTTTTGTAGCAGATCAGAGTCGGATTAGGTTGATTTGTTCCGAAAAGCAATGTTGACCCAATAACGTTTGAACCTTTCTAAAAGTTTCTCCTCGATAATGGGTTCCGACTAAGTAAATAAACGATTTTTGATTAACATCCGAACTGGTAGTATAATAATTAAAACTGATTCGCAGAATGCTGCAGCTTACTTCATATTTCATTTATATATAACTAGCCGAAGCCCGCGACTTCATTCGCGTGGACTTCATGACTCCGGAAAGTGATCAAGGACAGACTTTTTTTTTAAATTCTTACTCTATTAGGTACTATGTCTCCATCGGCCCAAATATTTTTTTTGGAAATATGTTCAATATACAGATATATTTATTTATACCGTTTTATTATATTTATAGATACATCACACTAGCTAAAGCATTTTGTTTTTACTGACTTAAAATTACATACCTAATTTAAAATTTGTTTTTACTGATAAAGTTTATGTGACATTTAGTATTAGTATCTACTATGTTGGTCTATGGTTTTAATATATATTTTAATCTCAATATTTATGTAGTTGTATGTATGCTTCTTGTCTGTCGTTTGTTTAGTGTTAGGCTTTCCTTTTTATTAAGTACCTATTAGAATACTAGTATTCTATGCAACAAAAAAAAACTTATTTTAGTTAGTGCATAATCAAAAAGTGTATATTTAAAACATTATTTATGGTAAATGATTGCAAAAAAAAAATGTTACAACAGACTAGCTTTTCCGTACTAAAAGATTTTATTCTACTAAAAATAATGTCGTATCATATCATATTTCACACCCATTACTATCAAACTGTAACTCTGAAGCCAAGCTGCTTTTACTCTAGATTATAAGACCATCTACCACCTTCGAGATATACTTACTTTGGCATAGCTATATATTTACTAAATAACTAAAAAAAAAAAAACAGATTTTTCTATAATTTTTAGTAATTAATTTCTATAACTTAACAAATAATCTAAAACATTTTAACTGTTATTAGTAATGGTATTTTCTTACACCAGAAAAAGTTAAAAGTATTTTTTTAAAAATCATTCTTTCCCCATTATGATAAATTTTAAAAAAGGGTGAAGGAAAACTTCGTTAGACTTTTCTATTTTTATCTTTATTTACGAACATCCAAAATTTTATAACAATATTTATTTATGATAGATGATCAGAAAATGTATATCTAATAATCTATCTAACAAAAAATATATAAGGTCTGACAAAATACACTAAAACTATTTTAAGAGTGAATTCAGCCCATGATGAAAGCCAAAAAATATTTTTTATATTTGACACATGTTCCTTGGGGAACGTTGTTCACTATCACGGACTGAATTCACCTTTAAATTAGTTTCAGTATATTTTGTTAGACCTTATATAGGCACTTGTAAGTACCAACTTAAAAGCTACTTATACTAACCTATCCTGGTGACAGGATCTTTTTTATTTTCATTCGACAGAATGCTACATGGGACTGAGCGATACATCATACAAAATCTCTTTGAAATACATACATACTATCTCGTCTTTATCCCTAATGAGGCAGACAGAGCATTTTGGGTCTTGCGGCTCTATGCAGAGCCCAGGGCCGCAAGACCCACAGGTTTTTTTTATCTCTTTGACGAATCTTGTATTACCTCTCTTAAATCTTTCTGTGCATATCAAGCCTTAGTTCTAAGCCGTTTGGCATTCAGGTCCGACATCCAGATTCCAGCTAAATCTGAGGTAGAGTCGGGGACGGCTTCCAAATGTCACGGGCTGCTTTTAAAGGCTTGGCGACAGAGCAGGCACTCACTCATACGGGTTACAGCCTTAAGTATATGGAATAGTTAACATATGAAAACGTTCTTTACCCAAGATTGGAATAAAATAACTCGTTACAACAAAATTTTGGAGAACACGCTTATTAGGAGTTTTTAAACTATCCATTGCTTCATTACTAAATTGATGCATATGGAAATTAAAGCAAAACATACTTTTTTATTTATTTTTGCTTACGTTTCGTCTGGGTTGCACTGAACGTGGTTTCAGATAAAAATTATAAATGACTCCAATTCAAAACTATATTGAATAGCTACATTTGACAAATTCATTTCAAGCAATTTGAAACAACGATGGTTCGTTTCATTTAATAAATACACCTCTTTTAAAATGACAAATTAAGTATTCCTAATAAATAACATAATCTATCAATTTCTTTTTTTGTTGAAATTGAACCTCCTTAACCGTGTTAGACAAAAACACATATGAAGCACAATAAATACTTGTCTGTCCAAATTGAATTGGATATTAGATAAATCAATCTGTGCAACGCGTATCTCTTTCGTTCTTATCGTTTTTATTTTTGGAGATGCGACGATATTTTAAGTAAAATAAACAAAACATGGGTAAATATGACTAAATGTTTGTGGGGAAACAAACAAAGATTGGATAAAAATCGTCTCAAACTATTTTAACTTTTGATTTCTGACTTTGGATCCCTAAACTAATTTAAGTTTTTAGAACTGCTTTTGTTAAAATCAAGAACATGAAGATAAGAGTTACTTAAGCCCGAGATTTTTATGTCTAATTAAATAAAACACAAAATTAAATTCATAACTAAATCAATCAACTTATTGGTAAAATTGCATGACTTATTGGTACACACAACTTTTTGGTACCAGAAGTTATTTTTCAATGTATATTTAACTAACTGTACCCGTGGGCTTCGCTCGCCGTGGGAATTTCGGGATAAATTCTACCCTATGTCCTTTCCCGAGTCTCAAACTATATGCATAGCAAATTTCATCCAAATCGGTTCAGTAATTTAAGCGTGAAGAGGTAACAAACAAATATACAAACTCACTTTCGCATTTATAATATAAGTAGGAAGTAGGATAGAAAAGAACGTGTTCACTATCACTGACGCAGTAAACAGTCTTAAACTTACGTATTTTTATAACACAGCCAAAAATAAACAAAGCTACCAAATTAAATTAAAAAACATCACAGTTATAATTATTTTCATAATTTCCGTGCCCTGGACGCCATTATAATCGTATGAGAGTTTTTCGCAGTATCCGGCGCAAACGCCCCGACCGGAAATTGACGTCAGCGCCCTCCCTCGAACAACATCCGGTACATAATCGGCCGCGACACTGGACGCATTCATTTTTGTTATATCACGTCATGTTTCATTTTAGTCGACAGGCGTTTTTAATTTATTTTTAGAATATAATCTTCTTATCTTAGAATTTAAGTAAAAAAAGTTAAAAAAAGAAGAATTTAAATAAAGAAAATTTTGTTCGGTACAAATACAATATTAAAATACTAATAATAGTCGCTTGGTTATTATTATAATTTGTAGATACATACACGAGATAGAAGAGTACTCTGAACACAAGTAAGGAGTATAGGTCTGATGATGAAGTTTAGTTTTAAATTACCAATTACCCAGTGCTAGAGACACTTCAATTTTTACACCTATTCTGCAAACCTATAAACTTCCTTAGATAAATAGAAGTTCGTGGCAATAACTTATTTGGCTTTTCCAGTAAATTTGTATTCTCAAAAGGTCATAGGGTTAAAATGACGCCTGACCTCGCAAAACAAATTCACGTTAAAGTAACGACCTTAATTACAAGTAATGGCAGTGATTAGATCGCAAATCGCCTCGATATCGGCGAAATGGCCTTCGACCGATAAAGGCGATTTTTTACCACTGACGGATCTAACAGATGAGCGACAGTATGCTCGCGACACCTGTCGGCGACTGTCGCCAATCTGTGTCGACAGTTTGTGGAAGATTTACATGTGTCGCGCGACCGTTTGCGATAGTCGGCGACAGCATACTGACGCTTGTCTGTAAGAGCCCTAATGTTTGGGCGTTCGAAGTTGTGTGAAAGTATGTATATGGAGTTGATTTTTTATTTAGAATGGTCAAACACTTACGTCTTAAACTACCTTGAGTAGTTGGTAGATAGAGCCTAGGGCCAAAGGAAGGGCAAGAAAGGAATCAAAATAGTAACGGGTTGCTGATTTGTCATGTTTCAATTCACATGACTCAATCTAAATTGAGTAAAAGTATTTGAAGTGCAACTCTATATTATGCTTTACTAAAGGATTTGTAAAGTATGCTAAAGTCCGAAGCACGCTGCTTCTAATTGGTCATTTTGGAAAACCTTGGGGGAAGCCTATGCCCAGCAAAGGACTTCCTGCGGCTGACGTGATGATGATGGTGGTATAGCAAATGCGACTCACTAGCTGGTGTCATAAATCACAATTTATATACTCGTGGGACGAAAAATGCCTTCCATCTTTTTCTATTTTAGATCGAATAGAACTTTTACTTAAACGTAACCTAGCCTATTTCTATTTACAAAAATATAGTTTTATTAAGATTATTACTTGATTACTTCTTTAAAACAAAAATTGCAAAAACTTTTAAAGAGTAAGTAATAAATTCTAAATAGACTAAATTTTATTTGTTCTTTGATGCATAGATATCAGACTTTTCTTTAGAAAGTCTTTTTAGGTTCCTTAAAAAGACAATATTTTCTATACCTTGGATGTTCTTGATAAAAGAAATCTCAAAGCTGAGCAGAAAATAATCTTCAGTATTTAGTTAATATCAGCAATGATTCCGTGCGAGTGCCGTAATATTTTTCCCCCCTCCGTGTATCTCGCGATGACAAACCATCAATCTCCCCATTTTGGTCATTGATAACTTACCTTCATTTCCTTGAACAACTTTATCCTTACTTACTATGGACAAATCAGACCAGTTAGTTTATCCCAAGCTATGTTCACATGAATACTTATGGCAGTAATTTTAAGTTCAATTGCAATGCTTCATTTTTTTTGCTTCAACAATAACAAAATATATAATTTGCATGATATCCTTAAATGAGTAGAAACTTTTTATTAATTTAGAATATAATATGCAATAAGTAATAGGTAGCCTTTGACTTGACTTGACTTCTTGTCCTATGTCCCCTGGGTGGGGCAGAGGGCCGCTACAGTACTTTTTCATCTCGTTGTCTTGAGCAACGCGCTTCTTTTCAGTAATCTTATATCATCAAAAGCCTTTAACACTTTATTTTTCTTAGACTCATAGACGTAAGTATCAGGAAGTAGTTATTCAATATAAATACAAAAGTTTTAAACTGTACGTGATTAAAACTTGAATAACATAGCTACAAATATTTTTAACTGTAACAATCATACATACATTTTCACGACTGTTTCCCATGGGGTAGGCTGAGACTTTGAATCTCTACTTCTTATGATCCTTGCAAACCTCTTTTGCTTCTTCAACACTCATAACTCTTTTCATGCGTGCTCTTCGGTTTCGGGTACTCCCTACATTACCTTTCTTTTTAACTGTAACAATGTTTATTTTCTTTAATATGCATAGTAGTATTGATGTCACATCTATTATAGTAAGTTATCAAAGCTGCCACCCCGACCGGCGACCTGCAAGGCGCCGATATGATTGGATCGCGCGGAAAACAAAAAGTACTGGGAGTTAACTGTTACATTAATCTTTTCTTTGTAGCCTCGACGTTCCCGCTATCTTTGTCGTAGGTCTAACACTACTTTTTAAATATATTTTAATTTATTGTTTTAGGCCTAGGTTCAACTAACATAATAATTAGTTTTAAAACAAAGTTTTCATTGAAAGATTGACGACCCCTGTCGCCTTGTAGTCATCACGCCACGCTGTCACACCGGAGGTCGTGGGTTCGATCCCCGGTTAGGTCAAGATGGAAAATGATATTTTTCAGATTGACCTCTTCTTGGATGTTTATCTATATTATGTATTTGTTATAAAATATAGTATCGTTGAATTAGTATCCCATAATACAAGTCTCCAACTTACTTTGAGGCACCCATCTGTGTAATTTGTCCATATTTATTTCCTATTTATTTATTACAGTTACGTTTTTATAAACCTACTCTGTCCCACAGCTGGGCAAAGGTCTCCCTCATCTCGAATCAGCGTGACCTATGACCGATTTGGCTCAGACTAATATCACCAATTCAACGTTTCCTAGGCCTGCCCGGCTTCCTACGTCCATCTGCAGGAATCTCACCTGTAATTAATTTGACCCTTAGCTTGGCGACTTGGTGGCCTTAATCGACAATTCTTTTTATGAACGCCTCAATCTAGCCTCGTGAATGATACCTGGGATGTTTCGAATCGCTCTTTTGCAAACGGTTTGGACTCTTGCTCCTTAGTAAATGACCAAGTCTGAGCACCGGATAGGCAAGACAATACTTTGTCCTTAATATCAAAATGCTGGATTTCTATTTATTAAAATTGACAACTCTATTAATCGAATGCGTTAATTGTTAAAACATATTATAGAGGTATAACAAAAAGTATTGGCTGTTAGAAAAAAAAATTTTCAACACACTTGCTCATAAAGTGGCTCTATGGTCACCGCAATTAGGCACATAATGACACCCATAATCAAACTGTGACTTATGCATTTTTTTTTAATTGTATTGATTGCGTTCATGGAATTGTATGTACTTGCGTTGAGTTGCTTTGTTCTTATTAAAAAAGTTTTTATTAAAAAAAAAAGATTGTGTTCAATAGAACAAACAAATTAATGTTACTATTGCTTGCTCATTTTATGCAACTTCTTATTTAAATAGATAATTTTAACTCGTTCGTGTTTAATAAATAAAACGTTCACTCAAATATAACTTTTGTTTTCTCTGTAATAAAAGAAAACTTTAAATTCCCCATTTAGTACGTGGCAGAATAGGCGCAAATGTTATGCGCGAAAAAAAAAACCTCATCTCTTTAGTCTGTGGCCGATCGCAATGCGCGCGCATAGGAAAACTGATTATTTTCCCGCCATAGCGAAACATTTTTTACAACTCGTTTTCACTGTTGAAATTATAGTTATTTATTAATTAAAATGTCTACAAGTACTAGTTACGAAGAAAATGATTTATGTTGTACACCGCCCGATATAAGATGTGAAGCCCTTAACGTTATAGAAAGTTTACTACCTGAAAACTAAAATATCTATTAGCGTACCAAAATTTCATAAAATGGCAAAACAGCAAGAATACGCATTCTTTTTCAGAAAATGTGTTCATGGCGTACTTTAAGAATTATCATCTAAGTACAAACCTAGCTCTTTGTGGTGTTTATACTCAATGTTAAAAAGTACAGTCCGAACAAAGAATGGAGTGGACTTAAAAACATACTCTAATTTGTAAGCTTATCTAAAGAGACTATCCGATGGATTTTGAAGCAAGAAATTAAAGGTTTAATCGTCTGACGATATTGAAAAATTTATAAAAGATTCCTACTGACGAAACACCAAGTACATCCAATGATTGGAATGCACCTACCTACACGAATAATGAGCCATTTCAAATTACAATAGAACATGAAGTATTTCAATAATTAATCTATCTGTTGAGACCGCTATGTCATCAAAAACAGTTAATTATAATTTTACTAACTGCACATTTACTAATTGTTTCTCTAAATAAACTTTTTATCTACTAAATAAATGAGTTTTTATTGTTATTTTATTCACAAGTGTGTTGAAAAACGTCGTATGATACACGTGTGTATTGATGATTACCGTCCTTGGCTCTCTTAAGACCCTCGCCTACGGCTCGGATCTCAATGGCGCCGCGGCGGTAATCACCAACGTTACACACTAGTACCATAATGTACTATTTCACGCTAAATTATTTAGTACCTAAAACTTTTTTTACGGATATATTTATTCTTTTAATAATTTTTACAGAACTTATTTCGTGTGAGTTATAATTACCTCATTGAAGTCGAAAGAACTCTAACATTTTATTTTTGGCTAGCTTTTGAACGTGATTTGTTCGCATTTTTCTCTAAAGGACGTGAAGTTATTCTCTGCACATTTGCGAGAAACGACCACTTTTGGCAAATGTGCAAAGAAAAGCTTTACGTTCTTACTTTAAACTATAAACAGAAGTTCATAAAATAATTTGAAGGGGTATTGAGACTTAACGAAGAGAACATTTTAAATTATATTTCCTTTCAAATAATTTATTTCAAATGAGAGCAGCACTGGACCGCAAATAATTCTTACTTCCCGTTATAATATGTATAGCCTTCGATGTCTGCAGCATTCACTAAACACAATAATTTGTTGCTTCGTTTTGACGTAAATAACAGACGAACAAACACACTGCCACATTTATAATATAAGTTTGGATGCTAGTAGCCTAGGTAGATGCAACCAAGCTAACAATGAAACAAAGAACTATAACTTGTTCGAAAATATTCATCGTTTAACAGTTGAATAAGCAAAATAACTAACTTATGTAACCCGAAATTGCATTACTTGTATTAACAGTTAACCAGTTAACCCTCTGAAATACTGTTAACAGTCATACAAACTGCCAGGGTTGCCATTAAGTATTAACCGAAATTTCTGGTATTTTTTTTGTGCAAATAGCGCTGTACGGCGCTTGTCCAGCCTAAAAATGAACTTGCTTTGTCGTTCGTTCGTGTCATTTATGCACTAGTTGGTCAACACATCTGACCGTTGGCATTTTCAACTAACTTCCAAAAAAGAGGTTATCAATTCGTCGCGTTTTTTAGGGTTCCGTAGTAAACAAGGAACCCTTATAGTTTCGCCATGTCTGTCTGTCTGTCTGTCTGTCCACGGTCCTACAGAAAAACTATAAGTACTAGAAAGCTGTGATTTGGCATGGACATGTATATTAATTATGGCAAAAAATATCTGCTAAACGGTTATATATGGCCACGTGAAAAACATCACAATTATAGCATATATAATGTAGTTTGAAGGAAAACTATCAGAGCCAAGTAGGGTATACAAATTCAATAGATATTAGTTTTTAGACGTTTTTAGTGGCAAGAACTCAAAGTTGGCATTCGCAACTACGGAACCCTACACTGCGCGTGGCCCGACACGCACTTGCCCAATTATTATTTTATGTATGTTCCACCAATAATTCGGAGACGCCTGGACCGATTTGGAATATTTTTCGTTTGAAATGGTACACTTGTAAGGTTGGTGGTCCCGTCAAAATTGCAGGTGAATTTGGAAAATTAGTTTTGAAAAATTTTGATAGGCACACATTAATTCACTGCTAGTAAAAAAATCCTGGCCACGGGCATAAATGACACAAATAACCGACAGAGCAAGTTAGAAGCAAGATTATTTTTAGGTCAGCCTAAAAATAAATTTGCTTATCTAACTATACATATTAAATGATTTCATACAAAAGAACAATAAATATTTTTTTGGTATAAACGAATTGTAATTTTATTTACATAAGAAAAAAATGTGTACAATAACAATGCCTGCGGTAATAGAAAAAAAAGTATTATTTGTGATAATCCAGTGGTGAACAGAAAACTGGAAATATAAATCAGCTGGATACACAAACCTTCGTATAATTATTATAGTAAAATAACAAAGCACTATAGCTAAACCGTTATATTGTTGTACCCTAGCAACCCTGTTTTCAACTCGTACCAAAGATACTAAAAGGCACATTCATCGAGAACTATATGTGCACATAATTAAACAAACTTCCCATAAAGTATGAGCCAAGTTACCTTTCCAGCGGCTCTTATTAAATAAATTTCTCAACAAACTTCTCTTATTAATTTTAGCTGCTCTTTCACATGTTATCAAAATCCTTCATTATACATATTAATCATTAAATAAATACTTCATATTCATGTTGTTTATTAATAAGAGTTGCCGCCGAGTTTTTGATGTTTCACTTTAAATTACTTTTTGTTATACAATTTAAGACATCGGAAAATTTATTTATCTTTAGGGTTTCTAGGTATATTTATTAAGAAACTTTACCTTAGAATATATATTAAAACTACTGTCCTAGTTGAATTTTCATATTATTTCCATCAATTTAAAATTGCTTGGATTTCTTTATTACTATTTTGATTCCTTTTTTCACCTTCTGGCCCACCACCGCGAGAGAAGTGACCTTTGAAGTCACCAGCTTATCAACTGTCAGTGGTTGCGATACTTAGTTATACCCTTCCACTCGTATACTTACATATTTGTATGTAAAATTTCAAATCATTGTAACATCCAGATGAAATTATACAAATCGCCGGCGGTGAACGCTTTTCTAGAAACAGATAACAAAGATGGAAGTAGCATTGTTTCTCAGTTTCCCCGAATATTAGCAGCATTCCCGACGTCGATCACGTTTTATGCAGCCAAGCGGAACGAATCGACACAAAACAAACAGGGCTGTAGAACGATGACACCACGATGACAAATAATTTACAGTCTACACTGTACTCGTATATATAGGTAAGTATTCATAACAATATTAATATTTTACCCATTATTATAAATCTATGAATTTTCAAAACTCTAAACCGACATCACCCCCAAATTATGACCACCTCGCAAATAAACCCTTTCCAACAAAAAAAATAATTTTCCACATTCGGTCCAGGCGTTTTCGAATAATCGGTGAACATACATAAAAAAACATCGCGACGAATTGATAACCTCCTCCTTTTTTGGAAGTCGGTTAAAGATCTAAAAAATATCGAATCCTTTCTTTATAATCATTTAACTAGATTATGTGGACTGAGCAATTTGTATGGGAATGAGTTCAATCATAACATTAATGATAATTCTCTAAGAAAAAATGGCGGCATAAAAAAAAAGATTTTATACAAACATGCGATAAGCTAATCAAATTTAGAGTTAATGTAGGAATAAATGGATGGAATATCTATAATCAGTTACATGAATTGAAGATCAGTTCATCAGTTACATGAATTGTAGAGAATTGCACAATGGAATAGTAAATAACCGGCCAAGTGCATGTCGAGCCACGTCCAATGTAAAGCTCCGTAGTTGCTAATGTAGACTTTGGGTTCACGCCACTAAAGCTTACAATACTTTTTTATATTACCTAAACCTATTCAAAGATGCCCCACATGATGGGTTAGTCAAAAAAAATGGACTCAACTTTACTTGTACGGGAGCTACCCTAAAAAAATCTTTTAAAGATTTCACTTTACCACTTTTTTGGCACATGCCCATTACAGCTTTCTAGTACTTACAGTGGGTTATTGTTTATTCGTCACTTTATTGGGTGTTTCATTTTTGATGCTGTCTGTACGAAAAACCTTAGGTGATGATTTAACTACACTCGAAATTAATAGGTGACGAATGTACCATAAAAAAACAACGAGTGACGAATTAACACAAAGATTTCAGGTGACGAATTTACAAGGCTGACGAAAGAACAATACCCTTATAGTCTCTGACTAAAACCGCGGAGACAGATAGATAGGCACACATAGCGAAACTATAAAGGATTCCTTTTTTACTGCGGATTTTATCGTAAGAATATTTTTAAGGATGTTTTTTATGGTTTTCAATGAGCTACGAGTAAATTATTAAGTCATAGTCATAAGTCATTTATTTATTGTATTTATTCGCATACATGTAAGCATAAAGTTAATTTTATTTCCATATTCGCTCTCGACATAAATTACTTTGTAGTAACGTTCTTCATGCCTGCATTCTGATTTATGTCTTCGAGCAAATATGTCATAAAATTATGATAGAACTTCACTTAAGGTAAGGTCGTTTAATCACTAATAATACATTGTGCAGATCAACATGTACCCAGTTTGGGTGTAGCAAAAGGATAACAATATTTTTTTACTTAAGCATACCAAATTTATTTTTCCGTGGACGTGAGATGGAGGTACTAGTACAAGCAACAACTCTATGTGCTAAACTTGTCGTTTAAGAATTCATCTACAGAATAATAGGCCTTAGAGATCAGTAGTGATTTTCTGATAGATGTCAGCATTGTTTACTATGTCACATCTTATTTGAATTGATCCATCCACAGCGCTCTTTAATGTGTGGAATCGATGCGGATGAGGGATGTTACAGTACGGAGATAAGTCACGTTCGCTACACAACTTACTACGGTGAGGCTTTAGGGTGAGTTGCGAGCGAGTTTCTATCGAGTTCTAATTTTTCAAAGAAGATTTCTTGTGTAGGAAGTCGTAAGGAAAATGTTCTGTTACATTACATCCAACATGTTATGTCTGTCAGGAATTCCATTTTATACGGTAACTAGCCGAAGCTCGCGACTTCGTTCGCGTGGACTTTATGACTCCGGAAAATGCTCATCAGGCTAAACAACTTTTGCTAAGGCGTCATTTTTATATTTCTTATAGTAAACTATATAAGCTGAACTATTGTGGTTCTGCATTAGGTGTTCCATTTTCCAAAATCAATTATAGCCTATATGTTGCTTAACATCTTCAAAACAAAAAAGTTTCATTCGAATCCGTCCAGCATTTCCGGAGATTAGCTTGTACAAACAGACAAACAGAAAGACTTTTTTTTATTCTTACTCTATTACTATGTCTCCATGGCCCCAAATATTTTTTGTGGAAATATATTTAATGTACAGTACATTATATTTTTCACTGCTTTATTATAGCTATAGATTTACTATACCTCTAATGTTATAGTAAGCACAAATCCAGGCTTTGTCGCCATCGCTAAAAGGGTTCTCTGGATCATTTACTATGCTGTATAATTTATCAATATTTCAGTCAAATATAGCCACCACAGTATTCTAATATATAGTTACTTATTAAATATCGCTAATGTAGTAAGCACAAATCCGCGCTTTGAGCCGCCATCGCTTACGAAGATCTCCGGATAATTGACCTTCCTACATAATTTATTAATCTTCAGTCCCTCAGGCTATTGTACGTACAATATCGGAAATGTTCACAGAAAAAAATCTACCGATTTTCCTTATTATTTTTGTAACCTTTTATATGTGTAGTGAGGTAATGAAGTAAAAATCATGTTGCTTTATCCCTAAGGTTTATTTTTTTCTGTCATTAAAGTGCAGTTAGATATAATAAATATATAAATAAATATATAGGGACAAATCACACTGATTGAGCCCAAAGTAAATTCGAAACTTGTGTTATGGGATACTAACTCAACGATACTATATTTTATAACAAATACATATTTAGATAAACACCCAAGACCCAAGGCAATTTGAAAAAGGCCACTTTCCAACTTGCCCTGACCGGGGATTGAACCCAGGACCTCTGGGTGGCGGACTAGCATGGTGACCACTACGCCACGGAGGTCATCATATATAGATATAGTTTGCTAAAGTTGACGAAAACAGGTATACCGTATAGATAACCCCTTGAATGTACTTATATGGGCATATCAATCGAAAAGATATTTAAAAAGTATTAAACTAGTGACTGACGAATACAAATAATGACGGGAGAAAATTCGTCAAAATAGAATTAAAAAATCAAACTGATGACTTTCATGAAAAATATTAACATTCTAGAGATTTTTTAACCAAGTATTGGTTATCGCAAAATAAGCTTTTCTCAACCCGAAAAAGACCACCAAGCAATCTGGTCTAATGCACCCCTGGCATTTTATTTCCCCAAATATGCAACGTGTCTGCCCATATTTCAGCCTGCACCCAACAGATAAGAGTACATCAATCACACTTTGCGTTAACAGCAATAAGGTTCGACTCACACCGTTCTTGATGGGAAAGGGATTAACCCCTTTTATTTATGACTAGCCTTGTACCCCACGGGATTATAATATAAACTTCAAGCCGTATTTAAAAAAGAATTTTCAAAAATCCTATTGTCGTTACGTATAAAAGGCTTTCATAGAATACTGTCTTTTTTTATAATTAATTGAAAGTATCATCAGGTATCGAGACATAATTCGAAACATTCTTAATTTTTATTCTTATATTGCTTGGTGAATAATAATAAATCTATTTGATAAAGAAGTAAGAACTTTGTACTCACACACTACTGCCAATGCAGTTTTCATATTCAAATGCACTTGGAATTGCGTAGTGCAATAGTAATTTCCGCTTGTAAAATGCAAATAGCGCCGACGTACACACAGCTTTATCAAAACACATCTTATAACTTTTAAAATGTAAATACGGGTACCTAAAATAGCTTTTTTATATGTAATAATAATATTTCTTTCGTGATTAAACGCCGCCCGTACAATAATTAAGAATGAACAACATAGGTATTGAAATAACTGATCAGTTAGAATTTCTGAAAATCAACTCTGTTGAACTTTTAAATAGTGTTTGTACTTACATTTTTATACATAAACATAGGTTAGAAACTTCATATATATATGTATAATGGGAGACATGTGGTTAAAGATTTTATTTCTCAAAAGAATAAGCATTCACTTAAAGAGAAACATATATAACATAATAAAAAAAATATGTGACATACACATTCTTTCTTTCATTTCAGGCAACAGACCTCGAAGCTGCATAGAGGCATAATCTCTTGACAACTAGTAAAATACGTACCTATTTGGACCAGAAAAGAGAACATTTTTACTGAAAATTTGTTATACATTGTAACCGGCAAGGCAAAATGTACCTGAACCACTTTGCTGCGGTTAATCTCAATAAACCCTACTTATAAGT
Source organism: Acrobasis consociella (assembly GCA_963555685.1). Taxonomy (NCBI): domain Eukaryota; kingdom Metazoa; phylum Arthropoda; class Insecta; order Lepidoptera; family Pyralidae; genus Acrobasis; species Acrobasis consociella. The sequence continues at coordinate 8,392,513 of OY743118.1, forward strand.
ATTAAGTACCTAATCTACGTACTTAATATTTGACAAGGGCCTTATCAACGTTAAAATCTTGAAGGTGTGTGCGTTACACCTTATCCGTTACCCTCACGCCCTTCGCCAAATTCTCAACGCAATATTTCACGCCTTGTCTAAGTCGGTGATCATTGTTTGCTCTGAAAGGGTTTTAATAAACACCTGATAAAAGAGGAATCTGGCGGATCATCTGTCAAAAGGTGGCAGTAATTTATTAGAGAAATGAAATTAATGATATCTACTGAAGGTATAATTACGTTTATAATATTAAATTATGTTATGTAATTGTAGGCAGAATTATGTAGTAGTATGCTGCTGCTTATAGGCAGCATCGTTGAAAGAACTCGTGTGAGAAAATGTATACCTAACCAAATAAATAATCGAAAGTAAGCTCTTTGAAATATTTTATCCCCTTTATTAGGTAAATATTTCGTGCTGGTTTGAGATATGAGAAAAAATGAAAAAAAATATCCTCCCTAGGCTACTATAACGATAAATTACTTATGAGAGAATGGGGGCAGGGTTCATAGAAATCTGAAATCATATTTATTAGGCGGGGGCTAGTCACTAATTTTGATTCCTGATTTCTACAAAAATACACTATATACCATAAGCGTCGCCCTTGAGTTTTGTGAACTCTGGCTTTATTCACCCGCACAAAACATGAAAAAAAAAACATACACACGGTATGAACTAACTGATGATGAGAGTTTGTCACTGATGAAGATGCGAATGTACCTATTTTTAGGCGTACACAGTTGAAGACCTGTAATAATAGTACTAACAAACATTGGACGATATTAAAGTGAATTTAGTTTTTTTTTTCAAAATGGCAAGTTATACACAAGAGTGTACGGTTACAAGCAGAATATGCATCATAATGCAAAAGTATAATTACAATAATATTTCAAAACTAAAAACCGTCTTCAATATCAAACTACACAATAGATTTTGATATAATTTCTATGGGACCACCTGACAAGTATTCAGATTTCCTGACAGTATTGAATTTTTAAAATTGATTCAGGCGTCTTCGAGTCATCGGTGAACATACATAAAAAACGTATACATGTTTGGATTGATAACCTGCTCGTTTTTCGGTCGGTTAAGACGCCGGCAAATAGTCTCGAAGTGCACCCCGAAATCCCTATTTGGCAGTTAAAAACATCTGTGCTCTACATATATATTATAATCGCAAGGAGCATAATCCGCACAATAACGGAGCGGTGCATAACTTTCGAATCTGGTATTAATGCTATGCCTACCCGAGCTTACTCCCTTCAATTGGCATTTCCAATAATAACAGAGGGAGGGGGCTCGGTACGCAAACGTTAATCTTCCGGAATTCCGATGAACGATGCCCAGATCGTCTCGCTTCTGGAATCGGGAATTTGTTTCAGGGGACTGACGGTGGCATATCAATATTCTTGTTCTTCTCGAGTCGAACGGGCTGTTTAATTTGTTTGTTCAAATTGATGTAAAAAAATACTTTTTTGAAAAAGAAGTAAAGAATTGAAATTAGGAAAGGGTCATCTTTTTGAATTATAAAGATAATTAATAGTCTCTTCACTAAAAACAACTTATTAAAATCTGTTTATCTGTTTGAGAGTTGACGAAGCTGACAAACACACACATGCATGCACCACTTATATGGGGCAACACGCATAGGTAAACAAATTTTTCAATACTTGTTATGAGATCTGTGTATCTACCTACGCCCTTGTCCAACGTCATATTCTCAGTTATGTAGCGTCCATTACAACCAAAAGGGGATAAATAAAAAAAATACTAATACATTTTATATAAAGCTTGTTTATTTAACGTCATGTTTTGCAAAATAGACAAATATACATCATCTTAAATTGTCGTTTCACTTAAAAATTCCGCAACATTTAACAATATTATTTTACATAGTTACACACAGTAAACTAACTTAACCACATTACATTAGCTTACAATTTACAAAATCATAGCTTAACATATTACAACTACGAGTATCTTATTGTAGCCATTATATTAGATCCGGGTAATATTCTGTAATGTAAACAAAATAATGAAACCGAAATAAACTAGGTCACATTAGTAAATCTAATTATTGTCGTGGATTTTTGAGTTAAAAAAAATAACAATAAATTTATTTTAAACGTGACCCTATTGAAATTCAAGATAACTAATTCTATTCATAATATTAATAGTTATACAACAAATATGTAACAATTTAAATAAATATTACGTTATTTGGTTTTGGTATTTCGTCGCTCCTCTATCGCTTATCTACGTAATGGTTTTTTTTTACTCTATTACGTATTCGTTTCATTATCCATATACGTCCAGTCTTATCCATATTTCGTTCACATTCGAAGAATTTATTATTCAAAAAACACAAAAACTTAAGTAAATAAACTTTAGCTAAGAAAGCACTTTACTCGTACTATATTTTAATAGAAACCACTTTATAGGAATAAAATTCATCATAAAGTTTCAGTCGTTCGATTTTGCAGCCCCAAAGTAAAACGATGATTTTATTTTTTTATATCTTGACATATAATAACACTAATTTATAAAAAACCTATATAAAAATTTAATAAAGAACCATAAAATTCAATTATATCATCAAAACGTAATTAATTAAAACAACGCTCTACATAAAAGATTAGCCCCAAATTTCATGGTAAAAACCGTTAAAAATATATAAATCAATCAAGATAAGCCTCTCCTTGGTAATAAAAACAAAAAGGAATTTCTAACAAATTTCTAACCTTTAGCTACACAACACAATACTGTTGTGTGATCTGTCAACATAAATTTTTAACCGCACTATCATGTTTACGCCCAGCACACACTATAAACAACCTCGAAAGTAACATTATCAGTAAACAATGTCTATATATTTTATACACACTAACGCCCATTGCAGACAGAGTATTGTACAACCATTAGGGCAGTTTTAGGATTCAGTCAGATAGGAAAAATATTTGCATGACTTTTTATTTAATTTAGTGTTTGAAATTTTTGTTGCTATATAAATAAATTGTTGCAGAAATCAACAAATCTTTATCAATATAGTATATGTAATATTAAAATAATCGATATACATAATATAACGTTCAAAATTATCCGTTTCTATATATACATAAATCTATACATAAAAAATAAATAAGAAAATTGTGTTTGCATACTATAACATTAATAAGTTATTTTATTATGACTAGCTTTCATGAAATGAAATGCACCACTTTGAACTACTGCTACAATAACGTATATATGGCACTAACACTTTATGATTTCATGTAGATAAACGCATAAAACTAAACAAATTTATACAATTTATTACGTGGCTAATTCTTTCTTATTTGAAACTTGTATTGATTTCCTTTATGTCTATAAATGCTAGGTAAGCTTTAGTAAAACTATATATATATAGTGTATATCTTTATGGTCGTAAACTTTTTTAAATACCTTAGTCACGTATTGTTTTCGAACTTTTGTTTGTATAAATAACGACATTATGACATTGACAATAAGAGTCTGAAAACTCAATAATCATGACGGTACACAAATGAAACCATATAATTATGTTATACAAACATCTTGGTCGCGCGTATTTTACGTAGGTACGTTATAAAAATATCTTATTTCTTTACATTTATAACTACTTTATAAGACAAGCAAAGTACATGAAACGACATTTTTTCGGAATACAATGTCATGTCAATGTTATGGTTACAGTTATATTTTCAACAAAAAAAGACTACCTATATATCCCTAAACGCAATGTCAATAACTTTCAATTAGTATGGCATTGATGTAAAACTTTTCAGGCAATTAAAATGCCGCTGGAAATAAATAAACTAGAAAGATTACAAAAAATAATAAGTATTATTACAAAACTGCATTTTATTATATTATTTACAAAATGTACGTATGCAAATGGAACATCTCAAAATAACGCGAATAAAATGAGGAGCTATCACAGCAATACAATCATTAAAGAAGTTAACATACCGGCTACTGTTGTTAATTTAAAGTTTCATTTTGGACGTTTTGATATCAAATACCTATACAGGGTCACTTTTTATACAACGACAACACTTTTGAAGTAATTTTAGTCCGTGATGCTGAACTACTTTTCATAAAAACATCTATCGTAAAACGAAAAAAAGAATTCGGCGTACTTCCCATACAAATCAGCGTTCAGCCGAATTGAAATTGTATTGGAAGGCGATTTTTTTTTGATTTTAAATATATTTTTTGTAGAAAATAATACTATTATGGACTGAAATTGCTTCAAAAATATGCCGTTGTTTAAAAGTAATCCTGTTAAGATTAGTAAGTACTAGAAATGCTTTTATTTTTGGCTAATAAATAATGGAAATGTCTTCATTTTAAAACAATGTTGTTAGTACTTACGTAATGTTTTTAGTACCAATAATTTATTATTTTGAAATACCTACAAACAGCATTTCATACCAAAACTCCATTATGACCATAATACTGTTACTATAATCAGTCTCGACCTTTCGTAGTCCAATCTATCATAGTACACTACACTACACGTAGTCCCTTTTGCCAGGGCCAATAATGCTGTTTCTATCACTCACAACTGACACTTCCGATTCGTCCTTTTTCCTTCTGCACGATTTGAAGAGTTTCGATGACTGTTGGAGAGAAAATACTGGGTTAGTTAGTTACTGGTTATATATTTACAATTTACAACAATTCTTAATTAATAAACAAGGTCTCCTAATTAATATTTCATTAGTGGTTTAGAACAAATGTCAAATATGTTATCTTAGCATCATACCACAAAGTATGCGAAATAGATTTATGTTAGGTACTATTTAATGATTGGAAAAATATGAATCTGCACAATATTAACCAAAAACGGAAAATCACTATCTCAGTCTTATCAACAGTATGTAATAAAGTGGTTTATAGATTCCTTCTTGTAGAGTCATCAGCAAAACTATGTGACCAAATAAAAGCGTTTACTTATATGAAAATGCTTTTATTTATGAGAGATGTTTTTGTTGTTGAGTGTACAAACCGAAATGAAATCTGGCTTTCATACAAAGGATTACAAACATTGTAGAAGGCTGTCGATGGTCAGGAAAAGCTTAGCTTACCTGTTTTTATCACTCGGAAATCTATAAAATTTTCGTTATTTATTGTTTTCCGTGGATAAACAATGATAATGTGCGCAGTTTCTCACCATTATAATTCAATAATCCTAAGTGACTCGCGTAATGTTAACGTGCAACTACCAATAACCCTGTTTTACTGCCACCTACACCTCACAATAACGGGGGAAGGGTTGCGGGGACACCAGATTGCGGGGGACGGTGCGAGTTTCCGTTCTGTATGTAATACTATTATTAATTCTGTGGCTTGGTTTTGAAACCGGCAATCATTGCCCTGAAAACAAGAAAGGTACGAGACCAAAAACTTGTGATAAAATCAGACGACTGCACTTACCAGCACCATATTCCTCACAGGTTGCTGCAGCACGAAGATGCAGAAGATGACGACTCCTTGCAACGCGTTGATGAGGTCAAACATCGACCAAACCGACACTGTGCTCGACCCAGCCCCCGCCGCCCAGGAGACTACCTCCAAGGCCCAGGAAAGACCCATGATGAAGGACAAGATACAGCACTTGCGGAATCTGTAGACAAAATGAGAAAAATTGTTATTGAACTAAATTACTTGTTTTAAAATTATCGTCCTTTTTAGTACTAATCAAACACGATTGACAAAATACATTGCATCATCAAGATTTTTTTAGTCTCCACTCTTGGAACAGCTTGGAACAGCAGAACAGCAAATTAATCTCCATGATTATATCATTCTAAAAGAGGATAAGTTTTTACTAAAATCATTAAAGTATCAAAACCCACTTACATCTTCCTATACTTCTCCAACGTCTGGTTGAAGTTGACGGGCGCGTCCTGTGGCGGCGACGCAGACCTCTCTCGTGGTTGTAGCGGCTGACCAAGGACCGTGCCCATTCGGACCCAGTCGTCTGAGTTACTGAAGTCTGAATGCGCCAAGTCTAAAGCTGGTATTGGAAACAAAAATATGGTTTAGTAAAAACTAGTATTTTTAAAGTTAAATATAATTTTATTTAGTTTTCAAGATTTGTCAAATTTGTAAAGTAGTGAACAGTTTGAATTTAAAAAAAAATTACAACCCAAGAACGCCTTCAATATACATTTGGACTTTTTAGACTTGACGAATAGAATAAAGCTGGAATACTTATTTACAGTTTGTAGTTACAAGTTTACAATTTAATTCGGCTGAGAGCATACCCTACTCTTGATCTTGAATTTAAATTTGAATTTTACACCTTAATACTTATACAAATTAGCACAGATGACATACACTTAATTAGTCTTTCTTTTCATAGTTAGTTACATTTACACTAAGTTTTTAACCATAATGATAAAAATATATTTTAGTACGATTGATGTCGAAGTCTTTTTGATATTACAAATTTTTATAACTGGAAAAAAATACGCTTTGCATTAAGCTTTTATAAAAAGTATCTGCAATGCAATTTAGCGTATAGGTAGGTATGCTTAAAAAATGTGGTATTTTACAATATTTTCATTAAACCTTAGCACACTGACGTCAACACGCTAATGATCTCACATCCTGCTATAATCTTTATCCTTGTAAGCATGCAGCGGGATTTTTCATTGTTTTGGTTGTGTTTTATTACATGCTCTTCTTACTCAATAGTATACCTTCCTCATTGTTAGCAAAATGACGTCATAATCCATAAACCACAATACTACAACCAATTAGAAGTTCCGGTTTCAGTATTATATAGCGTACTTACGTACATAATAGTAAATATTTCGGTATACAAACCATAATTTGCTTTATACGCAAACTGTTTTCCTGTAAAATAACACTGATTTGAAGGTTTTTGAATAGATACACTCAATATTTAAGGTGTAAAATGGAGTAAGACTTAATCTGAAAGTTACTAGGCACATAAACAGAAAAAAGCCAAGAAAAGCAAAGGTAGAGTACGTAAAGAATAAATGATAAATGTAACAGATGCAATGACAAATGAAAAAGACTCACATGCTGACCCGACCCCACGTAGAGGGGGATAACGAGAGGAAAAAGAAGAAGTATTAAAGGTGTGTATGGCGTACAGGCATTTCATACACAGAATCTCTTTTCTAAAAATGTAATATGTCTTTCATTTTACTGCATTCCCGGTAGCATTAGCTGTATCTTCTTCTCTACTTTGCGATCTTCAGAGTTCTTGGTTGTGAGATCATTGGTACACAATAATCTTTGGCTTCATAAACTTATTATTATTTATTAGACAGATCTATGTATACTTACGCGTGACATCCTTCAGTTTATCATAGTGCACAGCGAAGGCCCGTGACGTCAAACAAAAGAATATGATGTTGGTGACGAGGATGACCGCCACCGGCCCGTAGAAGTAAGGTAAAGCTGCCTGGTCCGCTGCAAATAAATCATATTTAAAGTCCGAGAGGCCTGACGACCTGACCAAAAGGTCGCTGGAAGGCGCTGGATGCAAGCCGCTCTAGATCGGTCATTTTGGAAATCCTTGGAAGAGGCCTATGTCCAGCAGTGGACGTTATGCAGCTGAAATGATGATAATGATGAGGTGACTGTGGTTCCAGTAAGATACGTACAGTAAGCTCCATAATCATCATTTCTAGTTGCATCCTCAGCAGTAACGCTTCAGAGCCCTTGCTAGGTGATTTGCCGAGATTACTGGATTTTACACAAAGTATCTACCCTCTGACCTTCGCAGCCCAAAGGGTAGACCAGAACCAATCCTAATTATGTAACAAATAAATGTAGGGGAGGTGCTATTTGTTCTGAAAATAGAATTGACTACGTTGTGTATTTTTTTTTGTGCTAGTTTAGAAAAATAACATGTGCGAGTAGAGTAGGTACGTTAATTTTGACTGACTTAAGCTTTGAAAGATAAAGATGGACTCGTACTTATACTTATGAGACGAATTATAGGTACCTATTTGAATAGTGTTTGGATAATGAAGTTGTAGGTTGGCGTGAGTTATGGCAGTGGATCGGTCAATATTGTGAGATGTATATGATGTTATTGGTATACGTTTGGTTAGGCACATCTTATATTTTCATACCAACCATAGAGTGCATGATATTTAAAATAAAGAGCATGCCTATACTCACAATATATGCCTATAGTAGCCATGTTTGAAAAAATTGAATCAATTGTGTAAAAAGTTTTCTAATGCATACTTATTTAACTTGTACCTATGTTGTAAATTTCATGATGATTCAAATATATTTTATATAATTATTGCATAACAAAAAACAATCGTAACCATAAAACTGAAGTTGAAAATGAAAAAATAATGATTTGAAGTAAGGCAAAGATAAACAAAACTTACACAATGGCGTAAACAGAACTGATTCCCTGATCTTAGAATTTATTTGATGCTCTTGATTTTGAACACAAAAATCATTACTTACTAAGCATTTAGGTTTGTTAAAGACGAGCGAAAGAATACCCGCGACACCTGTCGAAGACGGTCGACAACACGTGTCGCTGGCATATTGTGTGTTAGAGTCCTTAGTAAAGTTTTAATGCATTTAAAACGACTTACTTTTAAACCAGCACCCCTTAACTCCAAAATTTGGTTTGAGATACGTGCTAGGAACTGCCGGTGAGAGGTCCATTGTGATGGTGACTACAAGTAGGACTACTGGTAACAGTACGGCGTACGCGCAGTACCACGCGAAGCGTCGTCTCATGCTCCGCCTCGTTAGGGAGGCGCCTATGTATCGCCTGAAAGAACATCTTATGTTCATATGTTCTTAATAATAACAACAAATGTTATAAAGAAAATATTGTACTTTTTTATAGAAGAACTTTTTTATTGCTATGTACTCGTTACTTATGTACTTGTAGATTATAAATATTTTAGTGCTTTGTAGACCGTACGTATCTACGTTGAAAGTTTTCTTTTAACCTCTAGTCTCAAAAAAGATTACAAACAATTGAAGAAACATAAGTCTTTGTCTAAACTTACACACCTACTTTGTAATAGGTACTAATTAGGCGTAAAACTGGAAATTTTAAATAATCAATTGAACTAATTTGCTTCGAAATCCCTTAGATAATATTAATTTACTCATATGTGTAATACATAAATTGGTTTGGTTTCTATAAATAGTACTTATTTGCTTACCTAACATTTAAGTATGTATCGAAGCACATGACGTTCAGCCAGAAGAAACATGATACAAAGGAGAACTGGATGAGGTAGGCTGAAACAAAAGACAGATTTATAGGCCGACAGGTTCATGATACTCCCATGGTCTAGAGGCGACGGAGTAAAGGAGACAAGAATTGTCATGCGCCTTGATTCAACACACGTTGTAAAGATATATCTGTACACTGAAGACATAGTATGAACATAAATATATATATTCAAATAAGGTGCGAGTATAGTTAGAACATTCGTAATAGTAGATAATAAAGAAAATAGAGAATTAGAATAAAAAGGAAAATAGGGAACAAAAAAGAAATTAATATAGATAAAGTCTATTTTGACAAAAGTAAGGAATTGAATGAACTATTTAATATTCCTTACATTCTATTTTAACGTTTAAACTGTCATATAATAAATAAGATGATCATCTTTATATTTAAGTAGTACCAATACAATTAACAACAAGCCAAGTTAAAATTCAGGCAACTTTATTCAATAAACATGGCATTTCAATGAATTTCGTTTATTTTTCACCAGAGTTTGATCATGAATTTATTATCGTCATAAATCAAAACACCCTTCATATCCCTTAATTAACGAAAGGCAATTTAATTACGAGATTCATACAAACATTTAAATTTGCTTACCCATAATTGAGCACACGGTAATTGGGAATGCATGTCCAGCGAGCTGAGTGGCGGCCAAACACAAAAACGCAATAGCCAGGCAGATTGTATGACAGGCCAGCGCTTTGCCGTGAGTGTCCCTCAGCTCAGTGATGTAGGTGTAGATGAATGCCGTTATTAACAAAAACGGCACGGATATTAATAAACCTGAAAAGGAAATGACTGGTAATATTGATCCAATAGAAATAGAAATGTGGGCTGGGTAAAACATGTAATAAATTATATTCTTACATTGTTTGACCTTTTTTTGTATTTTTGTTACACTAATAACATGACTTAACAATAAATACATAGTTTAACTAACATACAAATCAAGTAAATAGAAAATTATAAGCTACATTAAGAATATATAAAGGTTGCTAGGAGTAACAATTTTTGCTACACGTTACCAAAATCGAGTGACTGCTAAACTCAGAGTTTAGTTTATAGTAGTCAAAATGTTTTTAATTAATAATAGTAGTTAAAGACATGCTACTACACGGTTCAGCAAGTTAGAACAGAGGTTTTGTATCTACTTACCAAATCGCAAGTAGAAAAATTAGTTTTGCTATTTCTTTTTTCAGTGTAAAATTGTAACTAATACATTATAGTGAAATGGCTTGTAGAATTAATGAATGAAAAATTAAACATTAATTCTTAGATAAACATGATGTTCTTATATAAACCGTTACACTTCTCCAAAAAGTTTTGTTTTAAGAAATCATAATTGGGCATAGGTGATCTTCCACTAAATTGCAGTAGCTTCGTCTAAGGTATGTCTAGAAATACGTATTAGAAATCTTTTGGAAAGGCCTATGTCTAGCAGTGGACGTTATGCGGCTAAAATGATGATGATGATGAAGAGAAATTTTACGTTCATAAACCACAAGCCACAATGTGAATGTGTAAATACAATATACAAGTTTCACCCATACGATAAAAAGATAATTGATTCGAGTTTTAATTAACCTGCAAAGGCAGATCATTTCAACAAAATTAATTGCCGGAAATATTTCATACCAAAAGGGAAATGACAATGATATCACATGGGTGGATATGTTTAAACTGATACGGGCGTGTTTAACATCGTTTCTATCTGTAAAAACTATTTATGCGGTCATTTCTTTCTATACACATTTTTAACAGACTTCAAAACAGAAGGAGGATATCAATTCATCGGAATCTATTTTTATGTACGTTCACAGATTTTTCATTTTTTGAAGAGGCCTAGATCGACTTGGAAAATTCTTGTCAGGTGATCCTTTAGAAACTTTATCAAAATCAACTGTGTAGTTTAGGGGTGAAGTCGGTTTTTAGTTTTAAAGAATTATAATACGTGCCTTTGAGCTAAAGTGTTACTATCTGGCTACATCTACGTATCTCACAGGGTCTCAAATATACTGAAACGATGTAAAAGGAAATTCAGTTCATTATACCCATTTAAAAAAAATGCAGCTAAGATTTTTTTAAAGTTACATACTCAAAATAATATAGTGTCACCGGCTACCAGACTAAGCCTACAGGGCTTACTAGATTACTTTTAGTTTCACTTACCTATTGCATACGCAATCAGAGTAGCAGATGTAGTGGTCTCCGCCGATGATGCGGTAAAGCAAACCAGAGGCAAAGTCACGCCAGCTGGGTTAGATTCGTTCCAAAACGTCTCCATGCAGAAGTCCTTCGTGCCCAGAAAAGGAGGGTCTGAGTAAGGAACGAATAGGGAACCGTTGGTTAGGAGGTAGAACTCGTCATTGCTGTCTTGGTCTGGTTCAAGTCGATATCTGAAACAAATCTTCAAGTGAGAACACGTTTTTGAAGCAAAAAACTTCAGCGCTTTTTTCTAAAAGAAACTACCGGTGAAGTTAAATAAAATCATGAAGAAGAAGCAAAGACCAATAGATGCGTTATAACTGCATAAATATTTGTAATTTAACATTTTGATACATCATAATTTGTTAATACGTAGATTATTTATAAGAAAATTGTCTTTTTTATTTTTTACTGTACCGTAATTAATTAAACGTTATATTATAAAGTTAAATTATTGAAGACATTATTTAAGCAAGTACACATAAGTATATAACATAATGTGAACATTTTATGTATTAAATTTATTTTTTGGTAACGATAAGTGTATGTTCAGTACTTATAAGTAATTATCTTATAATTAAAAAAATAATGTAAAAACATGAAGATAACTTAAATAATATAAATATATTATACTGAGATTAAACTAAATAACTAAAAACTAAATATAATAATAATAATAATTTATACTTGCGATACTTTAAGAAATAGCTAGGATACGCTTTCTTTATATTATTTTTTTTAATCCGTCTAACCTACATTTTCAAAAATTACATAGAAACATTATCAATTAAACGACATTTTAGACTTTGTGTTGAAATGTGTAATCGAGGTGTTGATTGCTGTAGGTAAGTATATTTCATATGCGTCCTCCTTCTTTAATTATATCCTGTCTTTTCCATTTCCGCTTAGTAATTATAGACTGTACTTTCTGTTCTTTGCTATTTATTCCACTTATATTTATCTAGCTATCGTGCCAGAAATTCCTCATTCTTACCTTTTGTTGGTACTTATCAAATTTAACGTTTTAGTCTGTATGTCTGCTTGTCCGTACCTATATCTACCTGTACCTATTTATAAACATAAAATCTATATATAGTATTATATAGTGTTATATAAATGTAAATCGCAACACCGCGGACCAAAACTAGTTAGTAAATATTTCTAAAACTTTTTGAATTTGAGATATTCACTATGCTCTTAATTCTTGGAAATAGTTGAGTGCAAATTTAAATTGTGTATTTTAAATGTAAAAAATGTTTATACACTTAATTTTGGTATTTTTGATTTTTGTTTGACGGATAAACTTGCACTGATGAAAATTCTATGACTAATTTAAACATAGTCTACCTATATCTCAAGTTAAAATTCAGACTGGTAACTCCTATTACTCTTGCTGAACAAAAAAAATATACTTAAATTTAATTACATTTTTATAATTTAATTTATTTTCAACCGACTTCCAAAAAAAAAGAAAAAAGAAGGAAGTTATCGATCCGTCGGGATCTTTTTTATGTATGTTCACCGATTATTTGACGACGCCTGAACCGATTTAGAAAATTCTTTTTTGGTCGAAAGGGCAAACTTGTCACGTAGTCCCATAGAAATTTTATGAAAATTGGTTGTGTAGTTTGGTGGTGCAGTCGATTTTTAGTTTTGAAAAATTATTATTAAAAACAATCTTATTCTCTCTATTCCTATTAATGTAAAACGAAAATTAACTTATACTTAGATTGACTGGTAGGTAAAGCCTATGGCTTTAATTCCGCCTATTAGATTTCTAATAAAGTTAAATAAATAAAATTAAAACGGGTCTTACCTGTCGTAAATACAGGGGTTCCCAACGATGGTTTCGTACAAGTTGCTGTCATAAGTCCATATATGAGTGCCGTTGGACTTGTAGAACACGGGCTGGAAGCTCAGGGTGGTCCGCACGCACTCCGACTTGACAGTCCCGTCGGGGTCGTGGGTGTAGCTAAGGTTCTGCCCGCTCGCGCAGCATTTTGGCACCACTGGCAGCTTTGCTTCTTCTTCCTAAGAAAAAAAATGAAATTATTAGGTGAAAATATTTCATCTAAAAACTTACACATTTTATAAACTAAAATCTTTTTTAATGTTAAACATTTTATGAAAAACCAGAACCATTCAAAAGGGACCAAATTCAGGACGAGGAAAACCATTTACAAGAAATTCGAATTAAAAACGTATAAAATCCAAAGTACAAGATGGCCACACACTGGTCTAAAACCTTATGACGCCATTCCAACGCGTTAAGAAGAAGAAGTACAAGATAGGTAATCACTTCAAAAAATTTAAACCCGTAATTATTTACCACCATTTTCGCCACCTATTCGCCTCAGCAGCTCAAATCGTTACACACTGATCAATACGTTCTCATATTTTATTACTCTTTGTCTATTAATACAATCTCGTACAATAACAAAACAGCTTCAAATGGTTTCAAACCCGGCTTCACTTCATGTTTAATTGTCGAATATTGTCATGTCCTTGTCAGATTTGCCGAAGAGCCAACCAAGAGCCAGCCGTCTCGACAGCCGTGTCATTTTAAATTGGGTCGTGGCCTATAAAAGTCAATGTACACGGTAAGGACAAGCTAATTATGCTTGTCATTCAGAACGATGATAAATTGGGGGATCGTATACCGACTAATCAGAATTCAACACAAGCATTTGAACTTTGGTGGTTTCATGAAGTCATTTTACTGAGGTTACCCATTTTGAATTGGTCACGTATTATGGTAATAGTGCCATTTGTCTCTTCAGATGGACTTGATATTTAGTAATGATCATAAATATGAAACTTGTAAGAGACTTTACAATATCTTAGCAAAACCATGTAGTTGCATGTCCCAAACTATAACTATTAATTAAAACACATTTTAACTATCAGTAACACTTAATTCAGCAGTCACTCGATTTTGGTAACGTGTAGCAATAAGTTTTGCTACTGGCAATCAATCTTTTTTCTCAGTGATTTTACAACGTGGTTTCAAACTATCTTATTAAAAAGGAACTACATACCTAATATATCAACAACATTTAACAAAAGTATTAAAATTGGCCTATGTTTAAGGGGGTAAACGTTATCGGTTTTTGTATGGAAATTTACAGCTGTACAATCTCCGTATGGACATTACATCAGCGCCAGCTGAGTGTGATCATTCTTGTAGCACACGAGCGTACCTACAACGTTCAGCATAATCTCGGGGATGTCGACACTTCAGATAAATAACAATTGGACTATCATATGACTATGTGCTCTTTATTGAAAGACGAACATTATAAGCAATAAAACTGACATACTCTAAGGCTACAACACTGCATCACTTGGCTACCTTATTATTCTTTATAAAGAAATAAATCACCTATACGACCTCAGTGGCTAGTCACAATGCCAAGCTGCTACTTTCAAGATCCCGGGTTCGATCCCCGATCAGGTCAAGATGGATTTTTTTTTTTCAGATTGAGCTGGGTCTTGGATGTTTATCTATAAAAGTATTTCTTATGAAATATAGTGTAGAGTTAGTACCCTATTACACAATAACTCTCTCTCAAAAACTCTCGAACTTACTGTGGTGCTAGCTCAATCTGTGTTATTTGTCCTTTTATATTTATTTATTTATATCTTACTAGCTGTGCCTGCGGGCTTCGCTCCCCATGGCACTTTTGAGACTAAAAATATCCTATGTCCTTCGTTGAATTTCAAACTTTATCTATACCAAATTTCATTAAAATAGGTTCATTGGTTGAAGCGTGAAGCGATTACAAACAAACAAACAAATATACAAACTCACTTTCGCATTTATTATATTAGTTGGGATTCTAAATCAGTTGCGACAGTCTTAACACGCTTCACGCGTAAAATATAACGCGATAAAGACGCGACGCCGACGCGCAAAGGCGCTACGTGCCCCCGTACTTGAAGACAAGATCGTGTCGTAATAAACCATAGATGATATAGGATCCACGCATGCTTTTCCTTAAAAAATCAACACCTATATTGTTAAACCAACGCAGCCACTTTTACAAAACAAAAACAAAAGAAACTGTTACATTCCAAATCAGACGAGCTATATTAAAACACGCGTCACGAGTAAAACCCGCGTATTGAAGGCGTTACGTGCTTGTTAGAGACGTGATGTGGACGTGATCATCCCGTAATGAAGCTGAGATGACACAGGAGTCGCGCATACTATTTCTAATATTATATTAGGATAGTAGAATTCTAAATCAGTTGTGTGTGACAGTCTTAACATGCTTCACGCGTAAAATAATTATGCGATAAAGACGCGACGTCGACGTGCAAAGGCGCTACGAGCCTCAGTGCATGCAAGACAAAATCGTGTCATAATGAACCACAGATGATGTAGGAAACACGCATGCTTTTCTTTTTTTTTTAAATCTACACCTATATTGTAAAACCAACGCAGCCGCTTTTACAAAACAAAAACGAAAGAAACTGTTACATTCCAAATCAGTCGAGCTATATTGTAACACGCGTCACGCGTAAACCCGCGTATTGAAGGCGTTACGTGCTTGTTAGAGACGTGATGTGGACGTGATCGTCCCGTAATGAAGCCGAGATGACACAGGAGTCGCGCATACTAAACGGTCCACGACACGGCATGGGAACGGCTGATTGCGTAAATTGCCTATTATGGAGAATGTGTGACAGTTATGAAAAGATTACTAAAATCAGCGAATATTTATTCCATGTATGAATGTTTTTGTTGCGTAGAATGTTTGTTACTTTCGAATCTTTTTCTCCTTGCTAACTCAATAAAAAAAGTAATCAAGAAAAAGCAATTCAAGTTTATTAAAAAACACTTGACGAGATACATCCTCAATAAAGATTTGGGTATGTATATTTCAGTCTATTCATATAGAATCACAGATTAATTTTGTTCGCTTTTTGGCACAATACTATACAAATATTTAACTATTACTATTTGAATCCTTTTTTTACCTTCCCGTCCAACATCTCGCTTAAAGTGACCTTTGAGTCTTTCGACCTAGGCACTGTGTACTCACAGCTGCAAGACCCCAAAAGCTCTGTCTACCTCGTTAAGGACAAAGTCGTGATACGAGTAGTATACAAAACAAAAAACTTTATTACACCAAAAAGACATTTACAATTTCGAAATACTTATAAAATAAGTACAAAATATTATAACGTACAAGAGGCGGCCCAATCGCCAAAGCATTATCTTGCAGGCAACCAAAAAAAGAAATGGTACAAATAAAATAAGTACTTGGATATTAAGAATTTCGAACTAAAGACGTTAGAAATGTTTTCGTAGTTTCCTTTATAAAACATGCAAACCTATATAACGAATAAGAAAACAAAAATAATCGCATAAAACAATAGTAAACAAAAATGTCTTACTAACGAAGGCAATTGACCTAAAAGTCCCTACTAGGTAAATAATCTAATTAACACATTCTCTTCGCCATTTTCTCGTATTCGAAGCAGGAAAAACAATAGGAAAACGACCACATTCCTGTTCAGATTCCAGGATGGCAAAATGTGGGACGGCAAAAAACAATACATACTGTCGGCTCTTCCAACATATCATGAAACTATAGGTTTGTACTATAATATACTGTCAAAAATAAAAGTGTAAATCTGGTTAGGGATCATCCAGGCAGTAGCAAATTATTATTTACTTTTAATTTACTTATGTTAAATTTTGTGGTCGTTGTAATCTGTTGAGAACTTTAATTATGAATGCATTTACGAAAAGGTCGATTATGGTCATAAATTTTGACTCTCTCACATTGATGATACTTTTTGTTGACTGTACAAGATAAATAAAACCAAATGTAACTGGTTGATCACGTGCTATTTGTTGTTCACAAGCGAGCGCGGTTGTGAACTGGCCGAGGGGGTATCAAATCCACTGTTTGCTCTATCAATAGACATGATTGGTGGCTCAGCTTCCAGATTACTTATGTTTGGAGAAAGGGTTTTGTGTTTGTAGAGGGTAATTAAATCATAGATTTAAGAAAAAACATAGATTTAAGAAGAAAACCCCGTATTTTTGGGATCTCGTCCAGCATTTTTGGTATCATACCCATTAAAAAGTTGGCATTGGCTAAAATTTATCGTCAGCAATATTTTGCTTAATATTTATACGAATATAATGTAAGTGAAAATGCATACATACTAATAATAAACAGTTCAGTGATAATTATATACCATTAGTAGAAGTCTATTTTAATAAGCATCACAGGAGGATTATGAGGATAGAACACGAATAGGTCAAACTTTAAATAATTTCCTTTGGAATAATAATATAAGCATAGTGAGAATAGCCGGTAAGGTTTATACAAAAATATTTACACCTAAAGGAGTCATACACTACGAATACCCTTGATTACTGCCCTGTTTTTACAAGCTTTTATTTTATGTATCTTGTATGTATGCATGTATGTATGTTTGTTTAGGTCAAATCTCTCAACTCAATTTTCAACCAGTTATCTTCAAACGATTTAGCTGAAATATTGCAAACTTGTGTAAGTCGGATGACAATACAATATAATGAAGTCAATGAGCTTTTTTGATGATGGAGCCGAGAGTATTCGATTGAACTCAGTTATATAACAACATAACCCCATTGAGGAGAACTTATTTCATTTTTCTTGACGAGCCTTTATGGTTGGCGATGCCTATGGTCTGATCACGGAGACGGAAGGTGGACGCAACTCCATCGAGTTTGGGCTTATTTCATTTGTCTCAATAACTACTTTGGCTACACAATAAAAGCTTGTACAAAAATTGTAATAAAAAAAAAGAGTACACTTACAAAGACTATAAATACAACTACAAACCTACAAAATCAGAGTAATATTTACCCAAGCAGGAGCCCCAAATCTAATTTACACATAAACCATTCTCTTGGCCGGCCGTGAAGGAAAAGTTACGTAAGTGGGTGATCACGTACCGTTATTTGTCGTTCATTTAGGACCAACTCACATGAGCTAATATAGAAGAGGACTTAGGTAGGTACACCGTATTTAACATAAATTGTTTAACTTAGAAAGCACTTAATGACTACGTTCGTAAAGGTTAATACGACGTAGTAATCTTATTTACCTAATGGATAGAAAAAAAATACTATAAAAATAAGAACAGGCTAACTTTAAGATGTAATATTCAAAGTAGTAAATCAAGTAAATTTAATTTATAATTAACGGATAAGCAATTTAGCCTTTAGTCCAGCTGTGAACAGCAGTGAAAAGTGACATTCTTAGACAGTAAAGAAAAAGCTAAGTGTAATTCGATATGAGAAAAAACTACTTGTTATTATAACCAAGACCAAAAACTTTGCATACCAGTACTTATTCGTATAAAAATAGAAATCTATTAAACGAAGTCTCCAACTAACCATTAAAGAAGAACTTCGTAAATCCTGAGTCCGGATGTGTGAATAGGCCCCAGTGGTGGCGGGCCGGTATCAGATTAACTTAGTGTTTGCTCTATCAATTGAGCGGAGAGCCACTGAGCAGCAATCTAAGATAACTGTTACTTATACTCAAACGAGCTACTCTGATTTAATTGCAGTCATTTATTTTATTGCTTTGCAAATCTATTTCGATTGAATTAATTTATTGCTATGATTTATACTAGAAAGCATATAAATAAATTCCACGGGCCGTAGTGCGTAAAAAGTCACTGAGTATCAAACTAAGAAAACTGTTACTTATGCTCGAACGTGCTCTGTTTTAATTTTGCATTCATTTATTTTAGTGCTTTGCAGACCTATTTCGATTATTTGCTTTGATTTACTCTAAAAAGCATATGAATAAGTCTTACTGACTGTGGTGCTTAAAAAGCCACTGAGTATCAAATTAAGAAAACTGTTACTTATGCTCGAACGTGCTATTCTGTTTTCATTATCAGATCTTTTAGTCTCCACTGCAGGAGCACGACCCTATCTGTACTACCAGCCATACTTGTCTAGAGTAGAACAACTAGAGGACTTTGGCCTACACTCTCCTCGCTGGCCAGGCGGGTTGGAGAGGTTTAATTGATGTTTAAAGCTTTGTTTAGCTTGTATTTTCTAAGTCGCCTTCTACGACATCCACCGGAGGACTTGGAGTGGCTCTATTCTGCTGTGCCGGAAACCACACGGCTATTCTTTTTTAATTGCAGTCGTTTATTTTAGTACTTCGCAAATCTATTTCGATTACTTGCTCTCATTTCATAACGAAAGCATATGAATAAGTCCTAATGCCCGTGATGAGTAAAAAGCCACTGAGTATCAAACCAAGAAATCTGATTATGCTGGAACATTCTACTTTGTTTGAATTGTAGTAATTTATTGTGGTCTTAACGTTTACAATATTTCGAAGGCATGCTTGCTAGGTAAATCTTTACAAAGGAATTATACTATATATTGGCTCATAAATAAATAAATATATATAGGGACAAATTGCACTGATTGAGCAAGCCCCAAAGTAAGTTCGAGGCTTGTGTTATGGGATACTAACTCAACGATACTAATTTTTATAACAAATACAATAATTAATAATACTATTTTTTAAGGAAATCTCCCCGCGACTGATAGCCGCTGCAGGTGACAAGAGGGCTGGCTGTTTTTTCGCTCAACGGATCAGCATTGAGGAAACGCAGCCAGCGTTCTTGCAACCATGCCGCATGGACAAGATGAGATTTTTTTAATTTAGCATAATTTAGTATAAGTTTATTTTATAGCTTAGTTTAGTTTAGTTAAGTTTTTTTGTTGTTATTACTTTTTTCTCAACAAATACATATATAGATACACATCTAAGACCCAGGACAATTTGAAAAAGGCCATTTTCCAACTTGCCCTGACCGGGGATCGAACCCGGGACCTCTGGGTGGCGGATTAGCATGTTGACCACTACGCCACGGAGGTCGCTTATATGGTCGAGAACTGGTATATATTAACTTAGTGTTTGCTCTATCAATTGAGCAGATATCTACTGGGCAGCAAAGCAAGATAATAGTTTCTTATGCTGGAACGTCAATCTCGTTTAATTTTAGACATTTATTTTAGTTATTTCCCAATGGTTTCATTATGTACCTTCAGAACGAAGTATACGATCAAGCTCAGTTACCCATGGGCTAGAATCATATTAACTAAGTGTACACTCTATCAATTGAGCGGATGGCCATTGAGCATCAATCATCTATTTTAGTTCTTTGCGAATCTATTGGCATGGTTTCGTTACCTACCTTAAGAAAAAGTCTACCTTAAAACCCTGCTAGTCGTGGGCCGGTATCAGATTAACTCAGTGTTTACTCTACTAATTGAGCGCAGAGCTACTAAACATTAATTATTTATTTTAATTTTTTGCGAATTTATCTCTATTGCATGTATGGGGTATGGGAGCTCCTAGTCAAAGCGTCCCAGTTAGGGAAAAGTGTAAGGAAGTAAGTAGAAGAGATTTATTAAGTTCAGCACATAAAAAGTTTAAATACTTAAAACTAGCTGAAGCCCGCGACTTTGTTCGCGTGGACTTTATGTCTTTAGAAAATGCTCATCATGCTGAACAACTTTTACTAAGGCGGTATTTTTATCTCTTATAGTTTAGCTGGACCATTATGGTTCTGCATCAGGCGTTCCATTTTCCAAAATCATTTATACCCTATATGTTGCCAATGCCTATGCTTAATAGCTATATAACAAAAAAAGTTTCATTCGAATCCGTCCAGTATTTCTAGAGATTAGCGTGTACAAACAGACAAACAGATAAACAGACAAACAGATAAAAAGACAGACATTTTTTTTTTAAATTCTTACTCTTTTACTACGTCTCCATCGCCCCCAATATTTTTTTTGGAAATATATTTGATGTACAGACACACTTTTTTACTGTTTTATTATATGTATAGATGTACAGATATAGAATAGATATGAATTTTAGCTCGATAAATAAGTAAATAGGAGAAGCCCACACGTGGTTATATTAAGTACCAACCTTGAGAAAGAAGACTACGATAAAGCCCCCAAGCCGTGGGCCAGTATTAAATTAACTCAGTCTATCAATTGAGGGGATGGCCACTAAGTGCTGAACTAAGGCAAGACACTTGTGCTTGGAACTTATTTTAATTGCAGTAATTTATTTTGATATTTTGCAAATCTATGTCGATTGCACGCTTTCATTTCCTATTGAAGTCAATGAATTAGTCCCACTGGTCGTGGGCTGGTATCAAATTGTCTTGGGCTTCTCTGTATCGATTGAGTCACGGAGTATCAAACTAAGGTAACTTGATACTATAAATGTAATAAACGTGTTACTATGTTGTAATTGCACAATTTATTTAAATACATAAGAAAGCCAAACAGCAGCATATTTGCACTGGTAGTTTAGCAGAAGTAACTGCATCTGGACGTATTTTTTAGAGAGTAAATGGTATTAACTATTTGATAATATCAAGTTAAATGCAACATTAAAAAATAGTGATAAAATACAGTGAAGAGTAATTTTCATAATCATACGTGTATATATATAAGAAACCAATATTTAGATTACCTGTATAAAAAAAAAGAAATTATAATCTACGTATTTGTAATCCCAATTCAAAATATAGATTACTAAATTTGCATTTTAATAAATCACATTACGATATCGTGTATTTCGCGGTAATCTTGATAACATAATCATAAAAATGTTTCTATAAGTAGTGTCTACCTACCGATAGGAATATTAATAATCGTATTAAGATATCCATTGCAAAAAGCGGTTGCAAAAATTCCAACTGATAATAGGAAGAAAAAAAATAGGAGACGTAATTTTAGACAATTAAAAAATAATAGGATGGACCTGATACTGTTCCCAGAATTCGTGTTGTGATAATAAATTATCAATTGAAAAGATATACGTTGCGTCATATCAAGTAAATATTGTTTCAGTGACTTGTTTGGAATGTAAATAATGACGAATGAATTTCGAGAAATGTAAATTTTCGGCGAAATATGGAGTTTCCGTATCCTTATTGATACTTCAGCGATGTGTATAAAAATTGATAAATTACCGGCCAAGTGGTTTCATAGTTAGGAATGCCAACTTTGAGTTGAGGGGCCTAAAAACATCTTAAAAAACTAATTTTCCATTGAATTTGTAAGAAATTTTACTTTTCCGAGTACACTTTATAAGTTAGTCTATATAACTCTTAAATTAGTAAACCTGCCTACTTAGACCTGATAGTTTTTCTTTTAACTTCGTCATTATACTACTGCCGTGAATTTCACGTGTCCACAGTTGCACCTTTTAGTAGATAGAGGAAAGAAAAAACTTGATTCAACAAAAATTTGCACTATGAAACAAAATATTTCGGAAACGGATCCCTAAATTGAAAAAGGTGTTTAAGTACAATATTTTTCAAAGACCTGTCCAACGATACCCCACACGATGGGTTATTCGAGAAAAATAATTGACTTCCAACAATGCGGTTTGTGATTGTGATAGACAGAAGAACTTAGGAACTAATCATTTTATTAAGATTTACTTATATAAACAAACACACTACATAAATATACACTGAACACAAAGAACATTGAATATTTTTTAGACATACACCACAATATGTAAATTAAACATGGCTAAACAAGAAGAAGCAAAGAGACTACAAAAATAAAACGTCCTCAACATGAAAAGAAAAATACGAACCCATATCCAAACTCCGCAACTTGGTGCGGGGAAATGTCGAAACAATTTGTTTTATAAGGTTTGCGGGAATATTCCGTCAAGTTGGCAGTGACGACATCCGGTTCCGCCCACGACGAAACCGGACAAATATTTGCCCTACCCGAAACTTTTGCTCCCGATTGACGTTATTAAGGGGTCAAAACGTGAGTTATAATCCTGAATTAACGTTACTTGAAAGAGATGTCGGAAACAGATTTCTTGTGAATGTAGCTTTTTCATTAAACGAGCAAACAAAGCGAGTGAACTCCAACGAAGTATAGACAACGTTGCTAAGGAAGTAGGCAGTGAGGTCTTCAATCTCCAAACCTTCTTTTATAAAAATCTAATAACAAATAACAATCAAAAAATACGAGTAAAGTTTTATTTTCCTTGCCAAATCATCATCGTCATCATTTCAGTCGCATAACGTCCACTGCTGGACAAGGAGAGAAGCTATGGGCCTTTTAAAAGGATTTACAAAATGATCAATCTAGAGCGGCTATATATCAATCCGAAATGCTGGTTTTTTTGTCGTGTGTAAGTGGCCAACAATATTGTCAGATTTTTCAGGCTGCCTAAAGACATCTGCATAGCTTGAGAACGGTCATATAATAATGATATCTGTCTGTCTGTCGGTTTGGTATAAAGACACACCCTATCTGGTATAAAGACAATATAGTGTATTAATTTATTTACCAATTTATATACCCTACACGGGAATGTAAACAGAGAATGCAGTTGTTATAAGCCTTTTGAAAAAAAAATTGTACATTGATAACAATATTAATTATAAATGTAAATATATGTAAACAAAGCTAAATAGGGTACATCTAGGAAAATCTAGGCAAAATAGTGCGTAAATACTTTCTCTGATTTATTTTTATCATCATTTAAATATTGAAGAAAAATAAGTACTTTAATTATACCTAATAGGAAAGAGTTAAGACAGTTCAATCTCCCTCGTCAAAATGCTCTGTCTTTCCTATTATTAACAATAGTACCTGAGCGACCGAGCTTTGCTCGGTTACATCTCAAACATCGAAAATACGCGTTTTCCCAAACATAAGACTAATCTAGATCGATTGTTTACCCCCGAAAACCCCCATATACCAATTTTCTGCGAAATCGTTAGAGCCGTTTTCGAGATCACCGAAATATATTAATAAATATACAAGAATTGCTCGTTTAAAGGTATAAGATAAGATTTAATGAAATCTACATAAAAATCTTTAAAAAAAATACATCATTACATTACCTAAATATAGGTTATCGTTTTGTACACAAACGTCAGAGCAGACAGAGAAAATGATATTTCATTTCCGGATAACATGTATTCATTTCCTCTCGCTTCATCTGCTTGTGAAAATCGAGAATTATTTTCACAAATGTTAGATCGTACGTGGAAATCCTTTAAACTATTTCAGCAATCTCGTTTCTGTATTCTCGTCTGGAATAGAATACACTTATATTTAATTTAATTGGCATTTCTGTTGAATATTGAAATCTATTTGGTTTAAATAGTTTCAATTCTATTTCGCTGAGTGAACCACAACGTAGGTACCTATAATTTATATTTAACTAAATATACTTAGTATGTTCAATTTATTTCTAAATGTGAAAATAAGAACGGTATTCCATAATAAATATGATCATCATCATAGCATATTTGTAGACAGTTTAAAAGACTGTGTTACCTATAGATTTCATCATCTCGCAATGAACTTACGAAAAAAAATTTTAGGACCTATTATTTGAAAGTTTTTACTCTCATTTGAGGTCCATGTGCTATTGTGTGGTAAAGGTATTAGGTATCATACGTTTAAATGTTGTTAATTACAGTTCATATTATTTAAATTTTATGTATTTGATTATTTACCAAACATTTTCAACCCTGTACCGTTACATTGTCTGCGTTATTGCGCCCACGTGTAACCAAACCCAATGGATCAAGTACTGTAACGAGATATTCAGAGTCCACTGTCGCAACGAACAGAACAGGTAATAGAAAGCAAACATTTACGCAGCATTCAGCCGCCATCGAGACGACGCCACTCGATGCAGCTTGGTATTTTCACGAGAAAAGCTTTTTATAATCGGTGCCTTCAGGAATGTTTCCGTAGTTTGCTAGGAAAAGTGGCAAGATCATGTGAAAAAAATATTTGTTCTTGATATACACAACTTTATTTGTTGATACATCAAAAGTAAAATTATCTTATTTTAATATTTGCGATCATAATAGAAAAGACTAATTTTAGACTTTAACTAAAATAAATTGTACAAAGGCGCTACCCACCCCTTTTGAAATAAGTAGTGCCTATGTACAACTTTTGTTTTATGAATTCTCTGTTACCGTGTACTTAAATCGGTAAATAAATAAATAAATTGAGTAGGTCATATGGTATTTTCAGGTTGTTGGAAAAAGCTGTGGATAACACTGGCACAGTACCGTAGTAACAAACAGATTTTTATTTTAGTAATAAATTTTAGCTTTGGTTGTCCGGCTTACCAAATTATGCAATTGTGAAACTACCTACTGATTCGTTACTTGATTTAGTCTAGTACGAGTAAAGACTCTTTCCATGGTTAAACTACTACTTCCGAGAATAAAACAATACGTAAAAGCTATATGTTATGAACGTATATAGTCAACTCAAAGATAAAGACGCACAGGATACGTACGTACGTTAAAATATAAACCAAAAAGTTACCTTTGACATCACCTAAATGTTATATCCCTTATTTCCGCACACAATAAAAGCGTACAAACCGTATCACAGCTACAAAAGGATTCTTTTATTAGCATCAGACAACATTATCTGCTCTCAACATTGATATATCACTAGCCGTGCCTGCAGTAGACACACGCCAAGTTCACATTTCACGAGTGATTTGACGAGTGAACTTTAAAGTTTTAAAAGAGCAAGAAAGTTAAGCAGGCCGTCAAGATACACTAGTTAGATATTCTTCGAAAACCTAGTCTGATATAATCAGTGTGAAAACATCTAAATGATATTTCCTTTAAAATGAAAAAGTCTCACTTCAGTAATGCCTTACTTTAGAAATGTTATGTGGATAGACACTCTAGAAACTTTACCAACGTTTCTTAAAACGTTGAAGTTTCTTACGCGTTGCGACTCTACTCCACCAAGCTACTCGACCAACATGAACTTAGTCAAGGAGTTGTACTTAACAATATTTATTTCGACATTGGGGGCAGTATTTTTTGGGAAGAATGCTCATATTAACTGAATCCTATCTTGGAGAATGGATGTTGCCCTGAGCCGCGGCGCAATCTCTTTAAGTGGCATCCTCGGAGAGTGTTATCGGGGTTTATCAGTTATTTATTCCGAGTCCAAGGTCTCGGAAGTGTCCTTCATGTAAATTACATTGTTTTCGTGTCAATGGAAATATTTCACGAAAAACTGGGTTACCTGTTGCTAGGAAACTTGGATGAATTTCAGGTTCTGTTTTTCCTTGGTTGCTACTGATAAAAATCAGATACGCATTACAATACCATTTTAATAACTGGATAAGCACAACAATAAAATAATATTTACAAAGTTATATACTGTCGAGGTAAAAAAAAAAACGACGGGTTGCACTCTGGGAGTGCCGGCAGAAGTGAAAACTTGAATATTAATGTTGTGCATTTTTGATATTTTGGAATAGTTAGGGAATAATTTTGCACGAATTGCTTTAATTATCAGTATAAAATATTTCAAATATTTTCTGAACCACAGTCTGTCACAAATGTCACAAGCATGACCAAATTCATTTTCAACAAAATCATTTTCAAATACACAGCAGTATGGCCACTACACAGACGGTCGAGCCATCAGCTGTAACCATCCATGGATGTGCGTAGCACGCTGTAACATAAACACACACGAACATTCGCGCAAACGCCCTGCGCCGTCTTACGAATTTTCGATCAGGCCACGTGTCCTGACGCGAGTTTAAAATTTTTTACCCATTCCAAAAAAAGTGCACAACGCCGCTAAAGAAGTTTTCACTTCAAAAATCTATGTCTATGCTTTCGAAGAAAAAGTATGATAATTAAAAAGGAAAAACTATAAATATGTAACTAGGTATAATTTTAGTTAAATAACAGAAGCCTCTATTTAACTGAAATTATATGGATTTTGAAATGAGCCGTCACAAATTTTTTGGGTATCCATACAAAAATTGCAAGGCTTCACCGGTAAAAACATGTAAAAACTTAAGTCAGTTTATCATTGTAAACAACTTTTCCTACGTTAGTTTGCATAGCTGGCTTACATACATATAAATTAGATACGTAAACACTTGTTTGTGGAAATTGTTCAATGACTGAAAAATACACATCCTTAGCATTTAAAGTAAGAATTGAATAATGCCTCCAGGATTTCTCGAAACGAGCTAAATTACGAACACAGAAACTCAATCCAATCTAAAATAAACGCAACGTTATAAATACCCTTTATCTATGGAATAAAATAATTTATCTCTGCCGGCTAAATAGTTGAGATCCATTATGCCTCACCCTGAGCTTATAAACAATTCACTCCTTTGTTCGAACTTCAGCTAAATTCCATACATATTTGCATTTACAAAATTAAAATATTGCCTTTGTTGTCGCAAGATAATACAATGTTAACGGCGTAATTTTAATTTACCCATGAATTTGGTTTAGTATTTTAGGTACCTAAATAATTTTATATTTATTATAAGTAAAGAGCATATCATTGCTCCGACTTTGCTTGGGAGTCAGTGCGTTACTTACAAATATACTTTTAGCAATTTTAGTATCTAATATACAAAAATACATAAAATAATTAATATAACAAAAAACTTAATAACCTACCAAAATTTAAATAAAACAATAAATTAAAATATTCTGATTAAAAATGAAACAATATAGTAGGTATATTATGAGATGCCTATGTCCAGCAGTGGACGTTATGCGACTGAAATGATGATGATAGTATATTATATTATTATTAATATCTAACATAATTTCACAGATTTGTAAAGAAAAGGTCTTTTTAAAACCGGATCATGTTTAAATAATTGTATGCCATCTATCTTGCTTGTGTGAAAAAACTTAGCGCCTGTAAAATATAAATAAAACAAAACAAAACATTTTTTCATCCATCTCAATTTATAAGCTTAAAGCAGTCAAAATCTTAACATACCTACTAAGTATTTTGAAAGTGGATCCTAAGATTGCAAGACAACTTATGGATAATTTATCTGATTGTAAAAATAAAACTCTAAGCTGAATTTTCGCGACTATGTACTGACTTTTGTTTGGTTGAGAAATATAGTTCATCTCTATCTATTTAGTTTATCAGTTTTCTATTCATATGTTTATTTGATCAATTATAGTTCTACAATACCTATTGACAATTTCGGACAGTCTTATTGACATTTTCGGATATAGTAACTATGTAAGTTACTAGAAAGTACAAATTGATAAAGGTTGCAGTATCACATTTTGTAGAATAGGTTTCAGTACATAAAGTTTTCCTACATCTTTTAAGGACATCTTAAACTTCCTTGAACAAAAAATAATAGACAATTTATAGCAGCATTAGGAATCTAATCTAAACAATGGCTATATCGTAAAAAACATCATGATTTAATGAGAACTGCAGCATTATCGTGCGTTTATCAACGAAAGTGGATGTCAAATGTTAAATGTTTCACTCAAAGAAAAGCAACCGGCATATCTCAGGGCCAACCTTATTTATTTACAGGGCCCGTTGGACGTGGCACGCGTATAAATAGACCTCGTTAGTTAGGGTTGTACATTTAGTTAACTGATGCCTGCCTGGAACGATTTTCTAATATTTTATTTATTTTATTCGATTTACAAATCGAGTGATGGAAATTTGAACGGGATGTTAAAATTTATTGGTTTGAATCGATCTTTAAATTGTGTTGCAGACTGTAAATACTGAGAAGTAGTTTTCGAGTATTTATTGTTGATTTATTAAAAGTTTTATGTGTAGACGATATGATGTTTCTTTTATTTTTAGAAATCTCTTTATTTTGTACTCAGTGCGATCGAGAAAATTTCAATTAAAATAATGAACAAAGTTACCTACTGTTATCTAGAAAGATATCCATTTAGACTTATATTAACATTATCTACCAATAAATACGGGTGGAGTCCCATTTCTATATCTTAATTACTTTGATCCCATAGAATTTACGTTATTGAGATTTTCGAGATGCCCAAAATAATTTGCTGTAAATCTATTTTCTTTTATTTAACTTTTCAGTAACTGGGTATGGTTAAAATCGCATTTAAAAAAAAAAAGCGTGTTACACCTTTTAGACATAATTTCTTCGAAAACATTTTATTGCAGAATTTAACAGGTTCATAACATATTAGTGCGAGTATATTCAGACAAGTGTGCAAATCTTAGCTCAAAGTTACAACTGGCCAGATACAAATATTAACTTAAGAAGCCTCAATAACGATGGTGGATATATTTGAGCCTCTTTGATTAAACTGTTATCTTTTAAATGAAGTGTCCGTGTACAGAGCTGAGATCCCTGATTTATACCTGTTTGGCGTGGGAGGTTTATCTTCGCTGTCACTAGAGCTACCGTCGGTCGCGGGCGCATCGATACCTCGTCATGTCGAGATAAGCCCAATGCGCTATTAAATTTACCTTCACTGTTTATGAGCAATAAACACCATATCAAGGACACGTTATAAAATGATACTGCTGTTTCTTTTTTAAGTCAAAACCTGCTACCTGTGTTAAAGTGTAAATTTTTTAATTAATTAAAAATATATTTTTCAATTAATTTAATTTTATCAAAGATTTTATGGGAAATTTATTTCAATCATATAATGAGGTTCAGTATATTTTCTTATATCTTACGTCCTATGTATACGAGCACATTGTTTCAGGAATACGAAATAGGCTTCAAGGCAAAGTGCAAAAATAGAAAAAATATAGAAGTATTATTCTATAAGACAGTAATACTTATTTAATAATAAAGTAGAAAGACCAAATGATTATAAGTATGCCTTTAATGATATAGGAAGTTCGTCTTATGGTGAAATTGTGAATATTACAAATTTACCAAAACCAGACCTTCGTTTATCTAGAATACTAAGTCTCCTAGACCCTGGTCAAAACATTAAATAATTATTTTGGTTTTATTTGTACCATCTGATTCCTTGCTGGAAGGAAAACTGCTTTGCCACCAGTTTTCTTTCCAGCACAAATGGTACAAATATACTCAGCCTGCCAAATAAAATGGTAATACGAATCATACACACGAATAGTTCAATAACCAACCTCAAAGATCCATCTAGCAGATTGCACTGCATATAATTCCCTGCTATCGAAATATCACTTAAACTTTGACCTACCTCAAGGCTCGCCGACATGCTATTGAATAACATTTGATTGCACAGATTAACTGCCCGCTCGCGGCAGAGAGAGCGCTTAATCTGTAACGCATGGTTATCTGTGCGCCGCAGGGTAGCCACCCACCGTTTCCGTGCCTTGGATATTACATCTATAATTCTCAAATACTATTTAAAACTATTTTAGTTGTTTAACTGATTGATTTATTCTCGGACCAAGGATTTATTGTTGTGTTTCCATTATTCTGTTTCGTAGATGAAGCTTAGATAGGTAAAGATGATTGATATCTGTTATCGGTAAAAATATTCTAATAATCAGTAAAAATTTGGGCATCTACCTATGAAGGATAACTTTACATTTGGATTAATGATTAAAAAAGTAGACGACTGTTATTGAAGGCTGCTACAACACGCACAATTTTTTTTTAAAGCTATAAACTTATTTTTCCGGCTAACTCTCAAGGCCCATTCGCAGATTTAATATTGGTAATTATTAGTAGAACGTATAGATTTGATACAGTTTACTTTTTGTAGCTAAAGGTCGAAATACATAACTGCACCAATGCAGTTTCATAGTTAATTGCCTTCAATATAATTTTAATAATAGGTTATTGATATAATAACAACATTTTATCTTAGATGATATAATCAACATTTAAAAAAAGTTACGCTAGCTACTTCATGTAAAGCACGCACCTCATTTACAAATATTAAATTCTGCGATGTAAATATTTGAAGTTCATAATATTTATATGAGCGCAGATTAACCGTAATCGATTTGGCGGTGGAGGGTGAAAATGTTGAAATTGAAAAATATTTATCATGAAAATGAGAAAACAAGCGATCGCCGACTTAAGAAAACAAATTCGATGAGGGGTGGTAATAAATCTTTAAACAAAACACGTAGCGTGGCAGCCATTGATTTTCCTTAGCACTAACAGTGGTTTGCAATTCGTTAGGTAAATACGTAGAAATATGATTTATTTTCTGAGCGTATCTGTTTATTCCACGTTTTAAATATATGGGTGTTATTGGGATTAACAACCCCGTATAGATAGATACATAGGTGACTATTACATATCCAATGGTTGGTTAATAAGGTATAGAAAGAAGTAAAGTGATAAAGTATTTTTCTTTCTTTCTTTTTTTCAATATAAACATAACATAATATGTTGTAATTTTAACATAGTTTTTATGTTTTGTATTTACTTGCAAATGCAGGACCCCACAAAAGTCTGAAATAAACACATTTAACTATCTGGCTCAAAGAATCAGCATTGCCATACAACGTGGCAATGCTGCCAGCCTTTTGGCCACATTGCCGAGGGGTAATATTTTAGTGGGACTACATAATTTGTAATTTTTAGTTTTAATTTAAATTTTAAATTTTTGATTTCAACATGCAAATTATAAACTGATTGTATTTATGAATGGCTTCATATCAAAAGGGCATGAAAAAAGAAATAGAAAGTTATATAAAAAGTGATATGAGAAAAGTCCTCTTAGGAAACTTGACCCTTCCGCCCGAATAGTTTGTAACTTTTTTCATTACCAGATTGAGAACTGGAATTATTAGTAGGAAAATATAAAGTTTATTCATTTTTCCCTAAAGTTTGATCTCACAATTATCTACATAAATTTATTTTCACGTTTTTCACAGGAACATTTCAATCCTTTTTTTGTTAAAACTATAAAGTAAGAAACTTTAGCTACTGGCCGAATGTTTCGACCTCATCCGGAGGTCTTCTTCAGGGCGAACGATTGTTAGGTTTGCGTTGCTAGTAAACTAGTAGTTAAATAAGTAGTAGTAGTTGTAGTCGTAGTAAACTAGGAACCCTTATAGTTTCGCCATGTCTGTCTGTCTGTCCGTCCGTCCGCGGTTCTACTCAGAGTACTAGAAACAAAGTACTAGAAAGCTGTAATTTGCTGGGTATATATACTAATTAGGGATGCATCCGATACCAATACCGATATATCGGCGATATTTTCAGTTTGCCGATATATCGGCATTGGCGATATTTTTACTGCCGATACAACGATACTTTTCTCGCGCATAGAAAAAGTAGGTAATCTAAACGCGCATCTTGTTTTATCTAGTTCTTTGCAAAAGAGGCACGGACTATTTATGCTCGGGTAACCCCCGCATTTTATTCAGTGTGTTCTCTGTCACCCGTTTTGTCCCCGCGTATCCCATTTAGTTGGCTTTTAACTAATATCGCGCGTAGAATTTATTCGATACTAAATAAAAATACATAATTAATTACACATCGTAATTAATTAGTTTGTGTGTATATCGTTATAACTCGTTGGTTGAATAAAATAAACAGCAAGATCATGTCAACTTTAAAACACAAAAGTGCTTTAAGGAATCATTTTGAAATTTCCACATTTGATAATTCCAAAGCAATATGTTTGTATTGTAAAGAAAATGTCTGGCATCAATTCTAAAAATTAAAATACATCAAACTTGTGGATTCACATAATGAGGCACCATTCAAGCGAATTGGACACCACTTTAGCGTCAAAAACTAATATCCAGATTACATTTTCAATTCACTAAGCGTTTGTATCGGTATCGGTATCGACGATATTTTTTAAAGAGTATCGGTATCGGTATCGTATCGGCAAAAATGCGTATCAATGCATACCTAATACTAATCAATAGTCATGCTAAAAAAGTGGTAAAATAATTAATTATCTCCCGTTCATGTAATTTGAGTGTCAGGATTTTTTACTTAACTAACCCATTATGTGGGTTATCATTGAATAATAAATAGGACTTTGAAACATATTGTGCGCTTGTGAACACCATATTTTGATTTAGGGATCCGCTTTTGAATTAAAAAGTTTTCGATCAACTTATAAAACGTACTCGGAAAAGGAGAATTTCATACAAATTCAATATAAATTTAATTTATAGATGTTTTTAGTTGTGTGAACTCAAAGTCAGCATTTTTAGCTACGAAACTTGGCCGGTTATTATTCATGTATGTAACTTTGACTTTCGCAAAGTAACACCTGAGTCTATTAACTATCAAATATTACTTCATTCTTTGTGGTTGTAAATACAAGTACAAGTTTCATGATGACTTAACATATACCATACCCAATCAAAACGTATAGATTTCAAATCAATTTCAAAACGAAATGCGCTCCCCTTGGATCGCAAAAATCCCAAATAACAAAATTAATTACGTCGGCGGAAAGAGGCGTCGGAAATTTTCGCGGGAGATTGAACATTAAAACTCTTAATCCAATAAATGCCTATAAACTGTATAATTTCTTGCAGACCCCCGCTGGGCTAATCCATCATTATTTTTTCCACTCTTTTCGCCTTTTCTTTGAGTATTCTTTGCCGTCTTAGCACTTTGCAATCATAATTTCATTATTGGTTGGATTTACTGTGAAAAATTCATTGAATGTGATTTCTTCTTCTTTCATTGAATTAAGCTATGCATTTACTGCCAGCGTATACTCGTTAGAGCTTTTAAGGGTAAGTGTTCAGTGTAAAAATTGATTGGATTTGATTTATCAAGTAATATAGGTACATAATGTATAGGTATAATTTTTTACAAGTAAATTTTTGTAACTTTTAAATAACTGAAATTCCATATTCATCTAGGTATACTTAATGCCCTTGCATTTCAATAAAAATGTAATTTATATTATATAATAAATCTCCAGTTACGATTCCCGGCCTAATTAGGTTAGTATCAGCCAAAATATTAGCAATAGTATTCGAAAAATATGATAATAAAGCCATGTCTCCTTAGCTTTTCCCTAGTTTGCTACTTTTGATACGAAATAAATATTTAAATAATTTTCAAGTAAATCATTTTTTAGGGTTCCAGAGGTTCTGGCTACCAATGATTAAAAACGGAACCCTATTACTAAGAGTTTTGATACTATTTTTTTTGCATTTGATACAAATTTTATACGGATGGACCAATAAAGAGCGAAGTTATCTAGACAACACATTCAAACAGCATTAGAAATGTTAACTGGCAGATTCTTATCTATACAAGAGTACTAAAGATAGCTGGAGTATCTCCTAAGGCCAGATAATATGGACTTAGATAGCATTGTTTCCGAGTCTGCTCCGGACAGGTTTTATAGGAGCGGGGAACATCCTTTGTCTCAAAGGGTACTAGCCTGTGGCGTATCGATTAAAATTGATGGTTTATGCTCGCATTGCAGCCTTTGTTTTGTGTTACATTGCAAATTACATGTAGAACGTGAGATACTCTTATCCGTGTTTTCAAACAATATCTGATATTAGATTTTTTTGTAAAATGCCGCTACCAATGTATTACTTACGTAACAATTTTTTTTTTTCAAGTTATACCAACTTTTAAAAATAATAAATATATAGGAACATATTAAAGATTGAGCTAGCCCCAAAGTAAGTTCGAGACTTACTACTTTTGTGACAAATACATATACAGATAAACGTCCAAGACCCAGGACAATTTAAAAAAGGCCATTTTCTAACTTGCCCTGACCGGGGATCGAACCAGGAACCTCTGGGTTGCGGAATAGTATGGTGACCACTGGAGGTCGTCATTTCTAAGTTTGTACTACAAAAGTAGAGAAAACGCACGACCTAAAAACAAGACTGTCTTATTTTTCTATCTTCGTAAACTATCGACTGTTAATTAAATTAACTATTAGTGGATCTGGTTTTTGGATATTTAATTAAAACGTAAAAGTGGTAAACCACTTAATTATTTTTGCCTGAAATTGATACTGATACCGATCAGAGATGTGTACAAAGTCATGCATGAGAGAATAATTACAGGTACCGGTATATATAATAGGGAGAAAAATAGTTATAATAAATAAAACAAGGTAAAAACTAAAGTCTGCCAGTATTTACAGAATGTTTTAAAGTATAAAAATATATACATGTACCTAGGTAGGTATATAAATGTATAAGGGGTTTTTAAATAACCAATAAATCCATAAGATCTTCAGTAGCACATGACATAATACACAAAACTAGTTGAGGTAAATACACACAAAACTTTGTGTTGACAAATCAGTTCACACTTGGAAGCGTCTCAGTGGGTTAAGCAAACAGATTATAGTGTATTTGTACACAGTCACTTCACTTTCATACCATATACAGGGAGTAAATCGTATATGTTGAATAATGAACAAAATTATCTTCAATTTCAAAAGGCAAAAGTAAACAAAATTTTTAAGCTTTTATCTTTTTTAATCTCTACATGCAAGTAAATCTAAAAAAATCCAAATATAACACAATTGCTACAAAATCATAATGAAATACCTATTAAAACCCCGATTAAAAGTCTCCTCGTAATAACGATAGCGATTCTGCAATTGCACCCAAAACTGGACCCTACGTAGCTTTGTTTGGGTTTAAAATAGATTGCGATGTATTCTCTCGGGCGTAAAAACAAACATTTCGCTCCATTAGTACTAATTGTGTTAGCTATACCACGCTTAGAGTTTCAGAGTGCCGCTCCTGCCCATATATCATTGGTAGTGGGGTGAAAAGATACGTGAAACATTTCTAAACACAATTCTCGTTAGATTACAAGAATTGTGGCACAAAAGTAATGTCTGAATCTTTTTTTTTATATATTTACATATCAATATATAGAAATATTTTAGTTTAAAGTACAGTCCTATGCAATATAAACAAAAACTCTGCATCTAATCGTATAAAACATGCAGCATTTCCCTGCTGTAATGCGAGAGATGTGCGTTAAAATTATTTGGATTCTTTTCTTCTATGACTACCAAAAAATTACGAAAATACTGCGTATTTTAAGTTTGTGCTTTGTTATGTCTTGGTACAATTTTCATTTAGAGCAACGTCACAAATGCTTTGTATATTTTTTTTTTTTTATTGAATGAATCACAAATGAAGTCTCCATTATTTTTGGATGATCTAACTGACAGATAAAATTGAATCGTATTTTCTAACCCAATCATATCATCCATATTCAGAGCATTATCATTTGACTTATTTTGTCTGTAAAATATTTGGAGTATGCGCCAGATAATTATTCGCGAGGATAGAACAGATAGCCGTTCCATGCGGCGCTTGAAAAATGATACGTCGTGAAAATATGTCTGGGCAGCTGTAGAGTTGTTGGCACTGAGAACGCGGCTGCATCCGCTGCTGGTATGCACATAAGCAATTTATTGCACACTATTTTACAAACATGTTTAGCACTTTCCCAAAACTGCGGTTCCAAAATTCCGGCATCGTTGTCGGCCAAAAAGTTGGTGCCGGGAAAGCTCTTGGATATTTATGGTTTTTATGCAATTGGCATTCAAAAGTAAGGTAGTAAAAAAATATGTGGTGTTTAATGTGCAATGCAAAATTACTCTTGGATAAAAACATACTTTACGTATAAAATATACTTTACATTTAAGTGCGAGTTGGTGCGCCAATTCTTATTGAAGACTAGCCGAAGCCCGCGACTTCGTTCGCGTGGACTTTATGTCTCTGGAAAATGCTCATCAGCCTGAAGAACTTTTACTAAGGCGGCATTTTTATTTCTCTTATTGTTTAGCTGGACCATTATGGTTCTGCATCAGGCGTTCCATTTCCCAAAATCATTTATACCCTATATGTTGCCCAGGCTTAATAGCTATATAACAAAAAAAGTTTCGTTCGAATCCGTCCAGTATTTTTTGGAGATTAGCGTGTACAAACAGACAGACATTTTTTTTTAATTCTTACTCTATTACTACGTCTCCATCGCCCCCAATATTTTTTTTGGAAATATATTTAATGTACAGACACACTTTTTTTACTGTTTTATTATATGTATAGATATAGATATAAATAAATGAAAAATTATTCTAAAGCATGGTTCTGTCAAAAAGCTCGATAGCTATCAAAAGCTCAAGCATAAAGGCTACAAAATGCCTTTAAAATATAGCGCCAAACTGTGAGCTGTTGCCTCTGCTTGGAATTTTTCAGATTACAGGGTCATCATATAATATTCCTTCGACAAAGTAAAACAATGTTGCAAAGCGGGATATTATATTTTTACGTCGCAAAAATATTGCCTCTTATGCTTATACTGTTAGCTCTAGAGATTTCGGATCCATAAATCCGTATTGCATACTAAGCTTATAGTATTTTTTTCTTTAGGAGGGCATCTATCATAAACTGACGAAGCGAACAAGTAATGAGGGTTTTAAAAATTTGGTAAGTACCCAAAAAATTATTAATTTCAAAACACGGGTAACTCACGTATAGAGTCAGCTACTGCTGACATGTTTCGACCTCATCCGGAGGTCTTCATCAGGGCGAATGTGACGAGAGGCCCGTACACCGCACCGGCACTGCATGTCACGTTAGTTTTAACCAAAAAATACCCTAAAAAAAGTTGTCTAGTTAAATAATAGAAAAAATACCTTGTTTATAACAAGGTAATTTTACTATATGTATTAATATTAACACAAATATGTATTGTTATGGTAATTATCTAAACCGCATGATTTTAATACTTCTTTTTGTGATAGTTAGAGCAGTCACTAAGCAAAATCTGTAGCAAATGTAGTGCAAGTTTATTTTGTCACATCGTTTACAGTACCGTCAGTACCTGTCAATAAGGTTAATGTGTTAAAGATTCAACAGACCACACACGAAGATAGGCTCTACAAAATATAGCGAAAATTATTATTTTAAAACACTAACGGAGAAAATTAACAGCGATTGCTATCGTCGAGCGAAAAAGGTTACGGCATCCATCTGCCATCAAGTATTAGCGGACATCATAGCTTAGGATGTAGCCAGGAATAGCAAAGAAAGACCTAAGATAAAATGGGTTTCTGGGTCACCTTTTTCACAAAAAGAATGTGAGCCATTTTTTTCGCCCACTTATACGAGTATAATATTGCAGCCAGCCATATTTCCGGGACGGATCATTTTTCAAACGCCATACAGAGAATTCCTGCTTCCTGTGAATAATTACGAGATGACAGCTAGTGTCCGAATATTTTATAAAACAGTTTTTTTTATTTACGATTCGAATTGGTGCAAAGACCAAAACCAAGCCAGCTAAGGTGCAGATTACACTATCGCGTGATTATCTATAACGAGGTAGACAGTAGCTAGATGACTCGATCTAGCTACCCACTCGGGTGAAGATGAAAAAAGAGTACTAAAATGGTCATTCGTTGCCGGGAATTTTCTTCCATTTTTGGCTACCTCTGTGGCCTAGTGGTTATCATGCCACGCTCTCACACCAGAGGAGGGTTCGATCTCCGGTTAGGTCACAATTGAACATTATATTATTCAGATTGGCCTGGGTCTTAGATGTTTATATCTTAATATTTATTTGTTATAAAATATAGTATCGTTGAATTAGTATCCCATAACACAAGTCTCGAACTTAACTTAGGCTAGCTGAAATCATGTGGTTTTTCCGTATATATTTAAAATGTATTTATTATTTCCCTGATCTGATTTTACAAAAAAGCTGGTACAATCTGTGTTTTTATTTTCTAAGTTCTCCCAAAACAGCATGAAAAAAGAGCGAGCTCAATCTGTGTTACATATTCTTTTGTAAATATTTGCGTTATATTGTTTATTTTTATGAAAGAACATTAAAATGATAGAGGTCATTTCTTTGTCACTCTATACCAAGAAAATGTAATAATTGCTTAATTTATTCGCCCCTATGTCATTTATCTTAGGTCTTGCTTCCTAGAAATGATTGAAATCGCCTAAGTGCTGCCGACACGTTCGCAGAGAGGGTGCGCACTATTCTCAATCTTCTAAGAAACTCTGGAATATATGTTGTTTCCTTTCTTCAACATAATACTGGAGCAACTTGTATCAATTAAAACAAACTATAATTGCTTATTTACTAACTTTTGGAGGAATGAAAGAGAGGTCTTTGCCCAATTACTGGGATATTAATGGCTATGTATAATAATAAACTTATTAACTGCTCATATAATGAACTCAATGTTTTGACGAGATTTCCAGTTAATTACTATTATTTAGTTAGGAAAGAAAGGTTGGTATATAAGTCATACCTGCGTCGTATAACCGATACTAATATTTATAGCTCTTGTAACAATAGTACCACAAACAGTTGAGATGTTTGTGTGAATCATGCGTTCATAACTCAATAGGTCACATCAAATCATAGCGAATGTAGCAGAGTACCTACCTCAATTTATTCTTATGACACTCGATTGCTTCTCATATGATTCATTCGACATTTATTCAGCAACAATGTATTCTATCGAAAGAATTTGAAAGCAAATAAGATCGTCATATTATGGATGGACAGTTAGTTTTCTCTTTACCTTGTTGTATTTATATTGTCCTGCAAGTTTATTTTCGCATGAAATTCGATGTCCTTTTGATGTACAATGCAACTGAAAACATCTGATAACAAAATCTGTAGCACTGTTGCATGGAACATGTATGTATTGATTGTAATCTGTTTGTTTTTAATAAAATTAAATAAATCTATATGTACATACTTATAATAAAACAGTAAAAAAAAATTATCTGTACATTGAATATGTTTCCAAAAAAAATTAGGGGCGATGCGGAAATAGTAATAAAGTAAGAATTTTCATAAAAATGTGCGTCTGTTTGTCAGTTCGTACACGCAGATCTGTGTCGGATTCGAATTAAACTTTTTTGTTATATATATATATATATAACTGTTAAGCCTGGGCAACATAAAGGGGATAATTGGAACACCTGATGCAGAACTCCTATCCCAAAAATAGTTTCATTCGGATCCATTCAGTATTTCTGGAGTCTAGCGTGTACTTTATCCTTACAAAACTGGAAATGGATTAGAAATTCTCATCAGTTTTTGGCCAATCACAAACAGGTTACTTTCTTTGTAATTAGGTAGTACCTTACTTTCTATTCCTATATCGATGACACCAAAAGGAGGGTTATGTGATTTTCCGCTATGTATGTACGTATATTCATCGCTGTTCTCTTGTATTTTCCATGATATTGTTGGAAACGTCTTAACCGTCCGCTGGGTATAGGCTATGTGACGTCACGTAATTCAATGTGGCGCCCTCTATAGGCCATAAAGTAATGAACTAAAAAATAAAATCCAATCGTACTGTGTGCATCAAATGAAACGATTAATTAGCAGCATATTTTAAAAAATATCATATATGTATTATTAGCCGTTTCTCCCTGCTATACTTGCATTAATTGAACAACAGTACTTTTCAATAAGACTCTTTCCGTAGTCGGGTTGTAGTTTTTAAAACTTTATCTTGTCACCTTATTTAGTGAATCTACTGGTCCACAGTAGTAGGTGATAGAGAGGAATATTCGATTAGTAGGTATCTGATTGACACAAACCAAAAAACAAGTTCAAGACAAACAATGATACAAATCAAAACACAAAAACCTTCGTTCGACACCATTCGTCAAACAATGACGAGAGCCAGTCCACAAATGTCACTCGGCTTGTTTGTGCGAGCTGCGAGGTGTTGTTGACTCGACAAACAACTTGTGAGTCAATGACCACTGAATTAAAAATTAATGACTTCTGGAATTACAAAAAATACTTATCAGGTCTTAGCTATAGGCCATTTATTAAAATATGGTGCACCTAGCTAGGCGTATCGTAGGTTTTTATCAATTCTGTGTCATAGGTAGAATTTATACAAAACAATATACTTACATACAATTGTATAAACCACACAATTTTAGATTGGAACCAATTTTTTTTTTAATATGTGGGGACAAATTACACTGATTGAGCTAGCCCCAAAGTAAGTTCGGAAATTGTGTATGGGATACTAATTCAACGATACTATATTACACTGCGCCACGGAGATCGTCATTTGAAACTAAACCTGGAAAAAATATATAGCCTTTTCCCGTTTTAGACCCCGGGGTTCTAAACACGCCTTTACCTTCTACGCGGAATTGTAAGAGCCAACTATCTACCACAAAACTCTAACCGTCTTATTTTAAAACGTCTATTATTAAGCCATTGCCTCATCTGAAAATGTCAACTTGATTTGGTCGGATAATGGTTTAAGCCAAGTAAGAACGTTAGTCTGCGTCTTATAATAAGACGATATGGCTATATTCATATGGTCCTCGGTACAAAAAACTTCTTGTAACCCTTTTTACTTCAGTTTTTTGTTAAAGCACAAAACAAGTTTTTTTATTAGTTTATAAAAATTGTTACCGAAAATCCAGCAGTGAAAATCATAATCACAGCCAACAATAGAGCTCACAAGCACTCACTGCACAAAAAACTATCACTGACACTTTTTAAGAGCATTTGCACGTTTCACAAACATTCCCGCATTTAAACAACTGACCCTTATCTTCTTAGTTTTAAGGTTGAAAGTGTTTTTAGATGCGTAGGGCAATTTTTTACGCACTCGCCACTCGATGTTGTAATTGAAATGAACGTTGACTTCCGCGAGGCTACGATAACTCAATGCACCTGGCATTTTGTCACTGACATTGGGCCTGAATTATCAATTGGTCACGTCACAGCGGGCACGTGCTTTGGACTAGTTTGGATTGAACAAATGCGCCATGGCCATGTAGGTTTTATCTCTGCTTCACTGCAGTTAGCTCTAGGGTAAGGTAAGGTTCGTATACCTGCTAGTCTTATCAAATTGTATTGACCTCATATTCTTTTTAAAATTAAGTAAATTATCAGTTGTACATAGTACAGTAGTATTAGTGTTGGCCTTACATACACGAAAAACAATACAAAAGTATGAGTATAATTTAATAAGACTTAACATAAAATTATAAAATCATGTATTAATACAAGGTTTGAACCACTAATTAGTATTTTTTTAAATACTACTTGTAGGATAAATATGAAGAAATAAGGTAAAATAACATACATTTTAAATAGACTTATAATGCTATTAATGTAACATTTTATAGTTTTTAAAAGATGAAACGTATTGGGAAGTCCTCATAATTACGCATGTATACATATAGTCGCATGTTATGTATCCTGCTAGATACTCACACCGATGAGGCTTCGGATAACCCTAATTATAATGTAAGTGAACCTTGATGAAGCACTAATCTTAAATCCGTTTAATTAAGCTGGATAATACCTCGTAAAATTGATTAAGAAGCTTTATTAATTGGACACAAAAGGATGATTTTTACATTTTAACGAATCCCCGTCGGCGTCGAATATAAGAAACTAAACTAAGCTGGATTTTGAAATGCTACAGCTTTAAAAATATCTAAGTATAAGCAAGTAATTACTTAATACATTCACACTTTCTTCAAATCAATTGGAGTAAGAAAAAGAGGTCTATATGCAGGTAGGTGCCTATGGTTTTTATACATATGACGTCATTTTAACTTGAAAGAGATCTTTAAATTAAACATGACGCCATACAGTTTACAAGAATGATGCACCTTGTTACTCCGAACGATTTGTAAGATGCCCAATCATAGCAGCTACATAAGAACGCGACGAACGAACCAATTTGTCAGCTGTCTGGGTTATTCTGCGAACTATTTGAAACTCATTTGTTCCGCCACTATAAGAGTTAAGTATAATAAGACCCTCGTTTTTACATAATAAAGTTGAAGTTTCAAATTAGACTCTAATTTATCGTAATAAAGTCCAATTACAGATTGATTAGATTACATAATGATATCACGGATTGTGTGATGTCATTTTGAATCAGATTTTAGTTCCGGTTGGGATTCCGCTGTAAGGTGATTAACCTTATATGATTTTATTATATTTTTTGGGCTGTAGATAGTTTCAGATACTTCATAAAGACTAATTAACAAGACATTCTACGTCTTCTTCTTATAGTGTCGATACAAATGTTTTAAGAACTTTCTATCATCTCTATACCTGACTAAATTATCTTTGCAACGGCTCATCTACGTTCTAAGTCTGTTAAACGACTTCCAAATGGGCCAGGGCTAATCGTTGCCAGGTGGAAGTTTCTCTTGTGGAGTGATAAAGTTAGTTACAGTGTGGTCTCTCTCCCAAAACTTCAATCTGTTTCGGCATCATCATTCAAGGCGCCTACACTTGTCAAAAACTATGTCGACTTTCCAATCTGTGGGGTGCTGGACAATGGACAGTGGGTCAATTAAGGGTGACGGGTTCCCGCTCCTGGACCCATCCGCGCATGCCACCTCTTTTTGAACTCTTGGAGGGTCAATTCCAGCAAGAGGATGCAGCATTTTTGCCAAAGTTGGTTTAAGGCACCGTTTTATAATCCTATAAGTTTCATTAAGTGCTATATCCACTTGACTGATATGGGCAGATTGGCTGAGTCCAAGTTGGACAAGCATACTCACCGGCCGGCAAGCACAAAGCCATGCCAGAAAGTGCGCAGAACATCAGGCATTCTACGTGATAAGTACAAACAATTTTAAAAGGGAGTTAGAAGATAGCTACCAACTAGAAAAATATAGAATTAAATACATTATGATTTTTTGTTTTGTTTAAGTAACAAAAAATAAAGACTATAAGGTTAAGATGAACCTAAGGGCTAATCAAATCCCAAAATTTAAAAATTCTATTTAAGTATCATTCAATATTTATTCAAAATAGCTTGCACAAGATAAGATATATAAGTGCATACAGAAATAGGTAGATACCTACCTAACTACCACGCCACGCCGCATAAGCCATTACGTGATTGACGTAATTTCAAATGTTAAACGTCTTAGTAATTACAATGAAGTAACTATGTATAAACAAAGAAATAAATAGTCGTGTTAGTTTTAGTCATAAACACGCTACTTTTAGTAGCATAGACCTAGTTCTACGAAAAATAAATGCTTTAATATTGGTCTGGTGGAATATTGGTGCTAGAACTCTATTTTCATCTATAGTTTTATTTTAAGTAAGAATAATTACAAGTCATAACATAGCCTACGTCAAATAGTTAAGTTCTCTAGACAAATGTTTACTCAGGAAATAAAGAGAACTAGGCTAGAATTTACGAACTGGCATCTCCTAGAACCTAGCTAGCCGTACTTAGTATGTTATTTCAGGCCATGTCTTTATTTCAAAAATTTATGTCAAAAATTATGTCAAAAAAATATGATTTCATTATAAGTATTAGACACGGATCACAGCGATTAGTATTATTTGTTGAAGTACTTGAAAGCTTGTGATATAAGGTGTGAGTTGAAGTACTTGAAAGCTTGTGATATAAGGTGTGAATTATATATATTTAATGACATAAAGTCAAACATTTGTCATCGTGTTGGTGAAAATCACTAGTTAAACAATGATAAATTGGGATTCCCACACAAAACAGTTCCAATTCGAGTATTTCAGAAACCAATTCGCTTTTACAATCGTACTGAAGATGTAATCGTCTATAAGTACTCG
Organism: Acrobasis consociella; assembly: GCA_963555685.1. NCBI lineage: Eukaryota > Metazoa > Arthropoda > Insecta > Lepidoptera > Pyralidae > Acrobasis > Acrobasis consociella. The sequence goes on from OY743118.1 coordinate 8,437,453, forward strand.
TCTTATTTCGTACAATGTTTATTCGCTTTTCGTGTGTATAAAAGCTTACACTGTTGATAGAATTTTCATATGCCTAAAGAATATTGTTTATCAACAGCCGTCTCATAATGCTGCAACGAATCATCTTACTTGCTTTCCCAAGTTCTTGTGGTCACCAATTAAACTATAAACCCCGACCAGAGTTGCTTAACATGAGCCCAATTTTTAGAGCTCCAGCTGAAGTATTTAACAAATTAGTACTTACCTAATTATTTAATTTAGCCTGTCTCCTTAGTTAATATAGACTGTCAAATAAGACATCCATCGAAATGGATCAAATTATGTTTGTAATTTTCAAACAATCAACTTTCCCAAGTTTTTGTGGTCACCAATTAAACTATAAACCCCGACCAAGGTTGCTTAACATGAGCCCAATTTTTAGAGCTCTAGCAAAAGTATAAATGAATTTATCAAATTTTTACTTAGCTAGGTATTTAATTTAGCCTATCTCCTTAATTATTATGGACTGTCAAATAAGACATTCATCGAAATGGGTCAAATTATGTTTGTAATTTTCGAACAATCAGATGCAGTTTCATACCGAAGTAAAAATCATACTATCTGCCGGGCAACGGTTTGTCGCACAACTGTTGTACTTTTATCGCGTTTTTTTGTCACTTGTCTCTGCACCACAAATTGTAATAAAGTTGAATTAATAAAAAATACGATATGAGAATTAAACTTTAAACTAAAGATATGGCAAACAGAAAATTTCTATTGCAATGATCGTATCATTTAAGAATGCATGACTTCACGTATCAATAGTTCTTTCTTGTATTTGCTTTGAGATAACGCACCCCTGACCAGATAATGAGATAACATAACTGCGCATTGATAAATTAATAAGTCATTTAGGTGTCAATAAAATGACAAGCAAATTTTTTCACTACCTAAAATTGTGAATTGGTAAGCTTTATAAAATAATCATAATTCAAAAAAATGGCCAAGTTATGAGCAGCATGTCTCCATATTAGATTCAATACGCTTAAATTAAAAGCATTATGTAAACGAAAAGGAACTTATAAAAAATGCGTCCAGTCAAGTGACATTGAGCCACGAAAAAAACAAACGAAACAAGGCCACTACGTACGAGTACAATAAAAGCTGGTATTGTAAATGTACCGTAAATTACATCATTACTAACACGGCTTTATGGCGGCCATACACAATAATGTTGTAAAAAAAGTTAATGGCTATGCAAATGAATATAATCAGAGAAACAACTATTGGTTTCTTATACAGCCGTAATTACTTAGAAAATGTCAATATTAATTTAGTAGTATTTATAGACATTAGACGTGTTTATATCAAACTTGAGGAAATACATTTTATTCTAACTTTTTTTAAATTAAAAATATGATACTATGCAACCGACATTAAAAGGTAATCAATTATGAAGATTAAAGTCAAAAGTCACTTCGTTACTTAATTCTAAAATTTTAATTTAACATGAAAACAACAAAGGCAACTAATTGCCGTTTAATCATCATAAAAAGGTCTATGAACCGTGGTTTCATTTAGTAAATGCTCGTCTTTATTAAGCAAGAATAAATCATAAAAGTTTATGATTTTATGAAGAAAAAATGTAATGAGCTGTAGACTGAAAAACGTTTCAAGTACTCTAAGTAAATTTGTATACTTACTTAACTGAAGATTTTTATACCACTTAACTTAAAATTATTTTGCCATAACTGGTTAGCTGTTCGTCGTGTGTAAGAGTTCTATCATACATACTGCAAATAGTTGTTCTACGCTCTATGCTTAGGCAGCCGAAAGTTAGGATAAAAAGATCCTATTTTAGGCAGCCCAAAGTTAGGATGAAAATTCAGTATCTCCTCCCAAAATTACCGAAGAAGTTATACTTCTTTAAGTCTTAGGCCTGACTTGCAACCCTTTAGGTTTTACGACATGGCGCAATGCAATAGTGAGCAGGTATGTAATGCATAATCATAACTTAAAATTTGACCCAATGACACTCGACTTTCGACTCAATAAAAAGTGGGTAGTAAAGCATTTGATATTTAATCATCATCAGGTCTTTTTGTCTCTACTACAGGAGCACGATCCCTCTCTGTACTACCCGAGCCAAACTTGGCCAGAGCTGCCAGAGGTCTTGGCCTACACTCTCCTCGCTGGCCAGACGGGTTGGAGAGGTTTTAATGTTTATAAGCTTTGTTTAGCTTGTATTTCCTAAGTCGCCTTCTACGACATCCACGGGAGGACTTGGAGTGGCCCTATTCTACTCTGCCGGAAACCACACGGCCAATGTATGTAGTGAGTGTAAATTGTGACGTCTCACCTGTCGCTTAGTTAGGTGAGGTGAGGGTTACTATTCCCTACTACCTATACTTATTCTGAACGCTGGCCACACGGGTTGGAGAGGTCTCATTGATGTTTATAAGCTTTGTTTAGCTTGTATTCCCTAAGTCGCCCACTACGACATCCACGGGATGATTTAATAGTATAATATTTAATGTAAGTTAATTTATTGAAGTTACATCCGATGAGATTTTACCATTTGTAAAACATTATGACAGCACCGGCTCCACAGCCATCCCTTATCAAAAGGCCACACGCCACGCAAATTAAATCAATCCCACATGAAAGCTGCGTAAATACTATTAATTACATTGTTACATTTACAAAGCCCTCCAGCTATTATTTAGTTCAAAACTAGAGTTGTATTGACAGCAAAATCAGCATACTGGTATGTTCATACCTATGTATTTAATTTTGAAATGCAGTTAGCAAGTACTTAGTTTACCTTAAAATATTAAACAAATAAAATCTTTATTTAATAACTTCAATAAATGAAGGTAATAAAAATATAATAAAGTGACTCTCTACAGAACTTAGCAGCCATTTGGATCCTACTTTTTGTCGAATTTTATACTTGGCTCCATTCTCACATTTATGTTTTTGGGGGATTATAAATACTCTATACGGTACTTATATAAATCTGTGGTGGGATAATTTGCATGCAGAAGTTTATAGTATTTAATTTTGTTATGTAATATTGTTAACATACATCGCATGCACTGAAGCCGTGACGCACGCTGGAAAGCACTCTGTTTTATATAAATTTCATGGCTTCGCATTCCGTTTTGCGCGAAGATAATGTTTGGTTATTCTTCCATGGTATTATATTATAGTTCGCTGATAAAAACGCAATCGGCACTGTTATCTCAAACGATAAGACGTGTTCAATCTGTTTCACCGTAGCACAAAAGTAAATCGCTTTACAACCATTCATGATTAATAGAACTTCAGTAACTCCAGATAAATCAGCAGGAGAATGCACTATCGTATGTTACTAGAGTATTGCAACTGTCCAATATCGCCCGAGGGAATGCGGAGGATCGCGATCCTGAGATAAATCAAATGCAACGTTCGTAAGGCGATAACAAATGTTCTGGACAATGGAAGTTGTTGCGTGTCTGTCCCCGTGATTTCTACTGATAACAGGTTTGGTCGATCTTGTTTTAGCTCAAAGGAGGAATGATTATATGAAGGTGTTTACACATAGAATAGACTCGGCTATCCTAAGCCGATTGCTCATCCGCCTCGGCACACAAAGGCAGATTATGTAAGTGGGTAGTATATATAAAATAGTAAATTATTTTTTTAATTCTGATTTATTTTTATGTTTCATGTATTTTACTTTAATGTATTGTACTTAATATATGAATGAATTAAGGTAATGATTCAATGGACTAAGTTGTCTGAAAATAAAGGAATTTATTCTATTTTTTTATTAATTATAATGTCCAACGAGGCAAATCCGATACTTTTATATTTTATGTTTTGTAGAAACATTAGGTACATTATTTCCTATAAAAATTTGCTTTTATCAGCACTTGTAGGTTGACTGGTAGAAAAGGCCTTAAGTCCACCTGTTACATTTTTGTAATAATGTTTAATAAAAAAATAAATTATTGAAAGTTGAGCGCTTCCGGTATAGATTTTTTCAAATTTAAGATGGATTTGTAATAACAAGTATGCCAGAAAGTAGTGACACAACGTCATCATAAGAGCTGTTAAAATTGTTTAAGTGGCACAGTGGCGGTGACTGAAATCAGAGAAGTGCTTAAAATTATGCGCATACAAAGCTACAAAAGACCTCTAGGTATTAGTATATTACAGTATACTGCAGTTAGATACAAAAAGATCTACCAAGGAAAGAAATACATAAACATTCCAATATTCTTCCAATTACATTAATAGACCCGAGACCTGAGCTCAGAAAGGGCTCGGTCATATATTTATTTATTCAAATACACATCAGGAACACGCAGAAAAGTTGGCTTATAATATGAAAAACTCATAAAAAGCAATGAGGGGAACATCATCTAATAAAATATGAATATGTCCATGTTCAGTGTTAGAAGTTTCTGGAACTGGGACACGTTATGTGTCGGCTGTAATATTCAGCAGTGACCTGAAAACTGCACTGGCATTAAAAATAAATACCTTACTTTAGGCACAACTTTTCTTATCTTGACTTTCATGACGGGTTAGAAGTATCAAATTAGTTACTTAAACTTAAAAAAAATTAAATGTAAATTATAAACAAATACCATATAAAATAATGAAGTCACTCTTTATCAAATATAAAAAGCAACGTTATAGTAGCGACTAATATATCTGCGCTCTTTAAATCAGGTTTGCATCTATCTGCATATTTATATACATAGAACCTTCTGATTCAAAGACCACTATTTTTTTCTGTCAATTGTATAGAAAACTCTACACTCCCTAAACTTGTAGTATAAAGAAACTATACTACAACTATATGACTGCTTTAGTATTTTATGAATATGCGGTCTAGTCATCACACACTTTTCATTTACTCACCATTAAATATAAGTTTGTATTCATTGACATATCTCTATCTTGTATCTACACTTATCTACACTTATATATAAACCTACAAAACCACTCACTGACTGATTGACATAGTTGTTTGCCCTGTTGCGGGGTTAGTGGACTTTAGGTTGATGTGTGGTCGTATAGAGGGTGCTCCAGTGAGTACCAGAAAAATCTGACATTTGAGGATCTGCGGAAACCTGATGTGGAAGGGGTACGGCCTGCGAAAATGGTTGGGGTTAGGGGCGTGATTTTTTTTCCAAAATGTAGGGGGTTGTGAGCAATTTGACGACCGTCATTTGTTTTTTTATTTTTTTCAAAATCCAAGATGGCCGCCATACAAGGACAATTTTTCTCCATACAAACTTACCCATTTACTGGAATGAAAACATATTTTATCCTACCTCAACAGCCGCACGAAAGACCGCGGGCTGCTTGCAGCCCGCGCAACGCCCGAAAAGCTAGTCTACACTTAAATTTTCATTACTCATTGACATATCACTACATAGTAAATTTTGCGTACGTATATCGATACAAATCTTAATCAAAAACATAGGATCAAAACCCCGCGGTCGTTTTGCATACTAAACAACACAGCTAAACAATCATAAGGCTGTGTTCACAATCGTGGCATAGGGTTGTCGGTCATTCGCACAAAATATGGAGCGTCGCCTCTCCGTTTGACGAGGGTCGTCGTCGGAGCTTTCATCCCGCACCGACTCCGACAGGGTTAACACACAATAAAAAATACATATATCAAAAAAAACATATTTTTGCAGAAATATAGTTATTACTCTGTTCACGCTTTCACTGTTCCGTAAAACCTTTTTTACTGTTATATTCTAAGTAACTAGTCTAGGTCTTAAAAAGGGATACGGCGGACTATGATTTTATTTTTAAAGAACTTTTATTAACTCGAAGATTTTTGCTTGAAAGGCATAAAAAGAAAGATTTTTTATAGAATAAGCTGGAGGCAAGTTTTCATTATTGAAAACGACAAAGTAAATCATTTTAATTATTTTGAAATGGTATACGTAGTAGGTATTTAAAATATGGGTTAAGACTGATTACTTATTATCAATGTTTAACTAAGCACTATGCGATCGATAGTATTGTTATCAATAATGCTAATGGCACTTACTGTAACAAAGAATTTTATCAACAAAACAAATGTATGTATGAACAGTTCATTCAAAACAAATATTCGATATTATTTCATTTCATTGACTGGTACGTTTCTCCGATATAAATATTTATTTACGGCAGTTGTTATTACGGTAACAATGCTCTCGCATTGTTAAATACTAGTGTTTTATATTTTTCTGTAAATAATTTGATGTGAATTATAGTTAGTTAAAACAAACAAATCACATGACTGGCAAATCTATACATATAATAAAACAGTAAAAAAAAGCGTGTCTGTACATTAAATATATTTCCAAAATAAATATTGGGGGCGATGGAGACATGGTAATAGAGTCCTTTTGGCCTGCCAGCCCTACCCCTGAAGAACACTTTGGTTACATAATCGTCACCGCTGCGGGGCATTGGGACTCTCTTAACTTTAACTTGACACGGCCTATTTCTGCGGGAATTTGACATCTTTCCTTTGAACACTTCAGGTAAAGTGGTTTTTTCCACGAAATCTAATATTTTCAAAACATACAAAGTACATGTGACGGGGAAACTGACAGTTTCCGTATCTGCATATGTAAGGAGAATATTATGATAATATTTTTTGGTATTTCCCTCTGCAGACTTATTTACAGACATTGAATAATATGAAGTGACTTCAGAAAGAACGCATGCTTACTTTTACCTGACTCATTTATTTACTGCTACTGTGAAATCTCATATATTAAGTTATGAAGTAGGTATACATTCTATGTATACATATTAATATTTTACTTGCGATCTTCAATCGCGTAGTTCATTTTTATTTATGTAGATTTACAATTGTTTGTCAGTATTTTCAATTTTATTTATTTACCAAAACTTAATAAATATTTTGCCAAACTGCCAGACAGTTTTTCAGCAAAGTGATTTAATAAAAATACAGTATTGCTATTTATATTACCTATGTAACATATTTCTACTAAATACCATTACAAGTAATAGGTAATGCGAGTGCGTACCTAAGTGCGTAATTAACTACGAACGTACCCAAAACTGTTAATCCTTTTAATTTGGGTCGCGTTATGGTCTACTTTTCAAAATGGCCTCCTCATTGGGACCGAACTGTCGCTGTCCATAAATAATGGGCCCGTGGGCTTAGTGCGACGGTTATGACTGTGAATTATGGTATTTATGGTGTAGCGCAATATGCAGGTATTGTAGATGGCAGATATGTGTGAACTGACCATGAATCTGGGTTGTGATGTACGTTAATCGTTTAAGCCGCGTTGAACTGTCCGATCGGGTGATACGAGTCGTTTTATTTTTCAAGATTACGCAGAGAAAATTATGCATCATGTAAACAATATTTTTTCCAGTTGCTTAAATCTCGTGTCATAAATTTAAGATACGCGGTATTATTATAATTAAACGTAGTTTTGGTTCCGTTTAAAATATGTTTATTAATACCAGTGCTGTCCTTATTATTTGAGATTAATTATTTTTTAGAAATTTTAATGCAATGACATTCTTAAAGATTGTTAATAAATAAATAACCATAAATATAAAAGATTTTATCCTAAACAAAGTCATTAGAATTCAAAAACAATTACAACCAGATATCGGAAATAAAGGCGCAAGTTTACAATCGCAATAAAATACACGACAGAAAGTATGCAGCATGCATATTACACCAATAAAATGAAAATACACTGAACCGAAGTTAAACATTGGGAATCATGATGGCAATTAAAACAACAACGTTACTTGGCCGGGTTGGAATCGCTTCCCAATAAAGATCGTTACATCTATATTGTTTATGGTCCAATAAAGTTTGTTCCACGCCATGGTATTGAGTAATTTATCTCTACAAGTAATTTTATTACAGAATTTACTAATGTTCCTTTGACTGATAAATTATTAATGTTTGTTTGACTGACGAATAAGGGTTTAAAACTTTCTTTAAAGATTTGTTTATATATTGCTACACCCGTCAATATTTGAGTAGGTAGCTGTAAAGTTTATGTAAGTGCCTAATAAGCTTATTTAATTTGTACACATAATAATTTTTGTAAGATTAAATGCATGTAATGTTCTTTAAATGTTACTTTGGGTCTACCATTTAACTCTCTTTATTTTTCATCCTGTACGAGTATAGTCATTTGACAGTAAACCAGTAGTAGGTACCCGCCATTATCACTAGAAAACCAACGTCTGTTTGTTTATTGCGAGGCGATCGAGCATCAGAAAGTTTCCCTATAAATTCCGTGAAGATATCTTTGCAATTTACATACGAGTTTTAAAGTACACTTAACCAGTGAGATCAAACGTTCGATATTACACCTACCTTATTGCATTATAAAGTTATACCGTATAGTATATTAGTTTTCGTGTCGTATAAATTAGATTGCAGTGTAGGTATAATGTAGGTGAGGAAATTATTATTTATGAATCCATTATTTGCCTTGAGTGTAAGTTTACTATGTATATGCAGGTTTCTGAGACACAGTCTATAAAAATACTTTAAAAAACTATATGATATATATTTTAATTTGTCATAAAATATCCCTGTAAATCTGCAAGCCGCAATATAATCGAACATTGATTAAGTAGATGGAATAATTCACATATAAATAAATATCGTTTCACTTTTATGAATAAATTATAAGACTGACAAAAATCCCGAATATTTTGTTCCCGTTCTTAATTGCATCACACAAATTAATGATACGTCATTTGCAAAAAGCGAGAAACGGACTTTTATTATAAAAAGTTAATTTCCTTAATTTGCCCTCTGTTCCCTTTCGGCGGCCAATTCTTTAGTCTCCAGCCGAGTATAATGAGGAAAACGTCATTTTACTTTTTCCTTTCTTTTTCGCTACTTCTGAAAAGCACTAACCTAACCTACTGGGCTCAAAATGGACTCTAAAACAACTTTAAGTTTGTAATTTGCAGTTTGTGAAGCAGATTTTTTAAACTATAAAATTCGCCCATTTTTTTCACAAATTAAAGTTCCGAGGATCAGATATCTGTTATTTTGCCTGTCTGTACTACATAAATTTAAAAACAATTGAGCTGATATTTATTTGATTTTCATTAACATGAGAGTGTAATGTGCAAAGATAGATTTTTTTAACTCTAAATACCTAGGTAATAATAACTACGAACGTTATTATTTTCATTTAAAAATAATGTTGCCAAGTTTTCATAAATTAACCTATTTGCTTTCATGTGTAAAGCAAGAACTACCCTAATAAAGTTTATGAGTTCACAGGAACGAGTAGCAGGTAATTAAAATATAATCATGAAATATTCATGCAACTCAACCTATGCTTAGTAAATGCCTTCCTTGACAGCCTGAGAGAGGTTATGACGGGAGTTAGGGATTAGGACGGAAGAAGCGGATGATAAAATGTTTTTACGTAGAGAAAACACGCGTATGTAAATATGTGGGAAAGTTTGTATAATAATGTGAAGCGTTGCGTATATTTTCCAGCAAGATAAGGCTTCCTTAACCGACATTTTGATGTTTATATATTTTTAGGGTTCTGTGCATAAAGGGTAAAAAAGACGGATATGTGAGTAATAAAATTCCACCCTATTACTAAGACTTCACTATCCGTCTGTCTGTCTGTCACCAAGCTGTATCTCGTAAATATAATATAAATAAATAAAACTGGTCAAAAGAGAAAAGATAAAGATAATTTATTGGCTAAGTGCAAGAAAATTTTCATGTATTTATATGGCAGTGGATATACCTATCTATAGGTATATACTGCGCTATAAATATACATACAAATACATAAATACCATTACACCTTTTTCCCAATGGCTGTCCAGCCATTGGGAAAAAGGTTGTCTAACTAGTCAGTATTGAAAATATTTATTAAGGAATAATTAGTATAAATACCTACTAATATACCCTCTTAGTTCTTAATACTAGGAATAGATTATTTATTTATTTATTTACGTAAAGGGAAAAGAAGATCGTGTATCTGTTTGTCATTTTAATCTCTAAAAGTGCTGGTACTCTCAGAATTGTTTTGCTAGTACAAAGCTACTCTTGTTCTACACATCATGACCTACTTTTCTTTGGAAAATATCTGTTATAATAAATGGAATAAATTATATTAAAAAAAATCGAAATCTATGGTTCTATCCCTGTAAGTAAACAAAATTGAAGCACCATTGTAGTAGTAGATAAAGATGCATTTAATTTTTTTTTAGTAAGTACATAGCTGTATTATTGATTGTCTTTTGGCGTTTCTTCTCCAGTGGTCATTGCAAAAAGTTGGTGTCGGTAAACTATTTATATTAAAATAAAAACATTTAGAGACTTTTTCTTTCTTTAAAATAATTAATAGTTAGAAAAAGTATATACTTAGATTACACTTAATGCATACATCAACTTATTGAGTAAAAGTGGCAGAAATTTTGTTAAAATTTGTCTTTTCTACAAATTTCTTTTTTTTTTGATTCATAATAATAAATGAAATCGTTTCTACAGATTTTATTAATACCTGGTATACCTGCAATATATATATTAGGTATACCTACTTTCTCATACTTATTCAAAATACCGAAGCACAACAAGATAATGCATACAAAACGATTTGACACGAAATGCAAATAGGGTCTTACACCAAATGTTGCCATTCCCTGCCTGATCTATAGCGGGCACGAAGATACACATTTGGGAGGCAAATTACGCCCCTAATGTTGTTACGATTATTCTTGTTAGGTATAAGGTTCCCTTTTTCATAAGGAAAATATTTTCTGAACGCCAATGCCGTTGCCGTGGCTCCGTGTGTAATTTTAACAAGGAAACATGGGTTTGATAGAATGGTTGACATTTTTCATTATACGATGACGCGTTTAATATTGCGTATACGAATTCTTATTTATTTCAGAAGTTTTGTCGTTTTTTTGGATTCCGTAGTAAACAAGAAATCCTTATAGTTTCGCCATGTCTGTTTATCTGTCCGTCCGCGGTTTCACTCAGAGTATAAGTACAAGAAACATGTTCTTTGGCATGGGTATGCTGTTTATATCAATAACGGCGACAAAGCGAGAAATAATCTCTATCAGCTATGGATACGTGGAAAACTCACGGCAATAGTATATATACCGAAGTTAAAAGAAAAACCATCAGAGCTATGTAGGATTTTCTAATTTAAGAGTTAGTCAACCAACTAACAAAAATATGTAGTCGCTAAGCCGTGAGGCGCGAACTAGTCGTCATCCGCAATTACGGAACCCTACACCGCGCGTGGCCCAACACCCACTTGGCCGGTTTTTTCTTTACTTCTTTAGAAAGTATGAGTAATACGTATTTGGGAAACGAATGATGTTCCGATACTGAGGCGATTTTCTGAAAATTTGTTTACTTACCACGAAAACAACAGCACTTTATAATATTTGTTTTATTTCTTGAACTATACCTACAGATACTACTATAGACATTTACGTTGGTTTTTCACAAAAGTGGCCTTTTGGCGGAAGAATATAAGTTATATTTCGCAGATTAAAACACAGTCGCTTATAAGATAAACTCAAAAGTTATCTATCATTCAAAAAAGCAGAATTTTAAGTAACACTTTTGTTGATAATGAAATAAATTATTCTAAACGTAGGCACCAAACGACGGGTTTTTAGTTTCTTTACGTCTTTATAAATAAACAGACTTCCAGTTCCCGGCAATGTTAAAAAGTTATCTTTTTGCACAGTCATTAGCGCTACAAGGAGCGAAAGGACGACATGATATCATCTGCCGAGACATGAATATGCATAGCATATTTAAATAAGCATGTAAGTTTTAAAATTCATATTTTTTATTTTAGCTCTTATACGAAAAAGTATTTAGTCTGCACCCACAAAATTACCTATATATATCGTCCAAGCATTTGCTTTTGTTCTTTTTTGTATTCGAGACTTGTGTTATGGGATACTAACTCAACGATACTATTCCAAATTTAACAAAGAGGTTTTCATGTCTCTTATTTTAAAGCCAATATAGAAATAACTGAGTATGAAAACGTAATGCCACATTTTGGCAAACAAAGATATTTCAAAGAGCTCAAGAACAATTCAGAACTTAAACACAAAGGATTTCATTTGAATTCAACTTCAACTTCTTTGAATGACGTATCCGTATAGACTGGTGAAATTTCCTTTTATCAAATCTTCGTCCAATTTTCCTCCAATCAGCTATCCTCTATATTAAGGCCGGGTGCACACATCCTATTGAGGCAGCTAATCGAACTGCCCCTACCCGACAATGCATCCCCACGGGAACCAGGACAATATGGGATAGGACAGTCGCACGCCAGCCTTAGTTTCAGCTTAAACCTTACTTTGAGCTACGTCTGATTTTGGTTACTTGGACGGTTTCTATAGAGTAGCATTATTTGACACATATTGAAATACAATATATTAAAATACAAACACTAGATACTAAAATTGCTTAGGTAAGTACCAAAAATAATGACCGGTTTATCTGATCCAATTAAGAGTTAATTTATGAGTCTTATGAGAAAATTTGCTCAAATACTTGACTTAAATAATATTCTATTTTGCGCTCTGCTTTTGATTACATTTTCTATTTTTAGATACCTACCTAACGATCGATGAGCGCATTGCGACATAATTACCGGCGTATACCATGAAATTGGAGTAAAACTTAGAATATTTGTTTTAGATCAAATAAAACAAAACTTAAATGTGAAATATGTAGAAAGACTAGCCAAAGCCCGCGACTTCGTTTGCGTGGACTTTATGTCTCTGGAAAAAGCTCATCAGGCTGAACAACTTTTACGAAGGCGCTATTTTTATATCTCTTATAGTTTAGCTGGGCTGGTTCTGCATCAGGTGTTCCATTTTCCAAAATAAATTATAGCCTATATGTTGCCCAGGCTTTAACAGCTATATAACAAAAAAAGTTTCATTCAAATCCGTCTAGTATTTCCAGAGATTAGCGTGTACAAATCAGACAAACAAACTTTTTTTTTAATTCTTACTCCATTACTGTGTTTCCATCGCCCGAAATATTTCTTTTGGAGATATATTCAATGTACAGTACAGACACACATTTTACTGGTTTATTATATGTACAGATTAAAAACTTAGAAGCGAAGTGGAATAAAGGGAGACAGAGACACGAGAAGCATTTCACCAACAAGAGCGTACTGCAAGAAGAAGAAGAACATGAAATTAAATTTGTACACTAAAACCTCGTATATTCGTTTATGAATGAATCGCACAATATTAATATGATATTTTTAAGCTAGTAAGATAATTGTAAATTAAATAAGCTAGCAAGAATAAATTAATTAAGCTAGTGAGATAATTGTAGATAAATATTCCGTTTTGAGCTGTAGATGTGTGCTGTGCATTGCTTGAAAACTATTTTAAGATTGTGGTGTACGAGGCGACTGTATTGAAACACGGTTGGATTAGGACTTCAATAAATTACATATAGCTCAAACGTACAAAAATACTTTAAGATTTGCGAACTGTATAAAAGGATATCAAAGTGTTTACTGTCGTATCCGTGTCCTGGCCTTGCGAAGCTGATGCTACGTCACGTTGGCTGCGGGCTGGGTGGGCTGAACTATTCCCTGAAAGTGGGCCGGGCTATACCCTGGACACCATCCTTGTCCCGTACGCTTCTTTCTTCTCTCTTCAAAATTATAAAATACGCACACTATGTATTTGCATAAGTAATTATACGTCTCTTCAAAATATCTTCACATTACTCGCCCTCAATCTTCATAATCATATGAAAATATTTATTATTTATTTAAATATACGTATACGTTCACTTTTCTTTCTTCAATTCTTCTTAATTATCTTTATATTTCTTTGTTCAATTCCTCATCAACTTTAAAATCTTCATACCTTCTTTCTTCAATCTTCATTCTTGAAATCTTCTTTCTTCTTAACGTATTTTTCTTACTTCAATATTAAACTTTAACAAGTATTTTCTTTATAATAAATCTTCATACTTAATTTTAATTTTAGCATCTTAAATATATCTAAGTATTTTTTCTTTCTTCTTATTTCAAAATTTAACAAAATAAGTATTTTCTCTATTTTCTATCCCCATGATTTTAAATTTTAGGTGCTTAAATGTATTCAAGTAAATTTTTGTTTTTTCTTTCTTCCAGGCTTCATTTTCTTTAATTTTTCTGTCACCTCTTCACCACAAAGTATTTTCATATTTTCACTAAATGTTTTTTTTATAATAAAAGTCTTTTTTTTAACTAATCTTCTTAATATTTTACACGGTACGCGGCACACAACATGACACGACCGCGCCGGCGCAGGGCTGCGCCGACTGGCAGGGTCGCCATGTGGTGTACGAGGCGACTGTATTGAAACACGGTTGGATTAGGACTCTCCTTTATTAATAAGTTTCTCATATATACTTACAACTAGCATACCTATCTTACTACACTACAAGATAGTAAAAATATGAAAATTTATAATCATTTATAGATATAGGTTATGTAAGTGTAGGTCTTTAATATAAATAAGAAAAGTTTGATATCAGATAACATCTTATTTCATTTTCATTTTTTATATTTTCGTTACTCACAAATTTAAAATTGGATGTAAAATTTACTATACCTGCACGTGGCTAAGAAAGTAATAGTTTTTTTAAACTTATAACTGTCATCTTATACAAAATAAGGAGCAGCCATGTAGCTTTTTATATTAAGTCACTACCATTTTTACAAGATTTCAGTAGAGGAAAACTCTCTTTCTCTCTCTCTCTCTTTTATTTCAAAGTATTCTCAGTTACAATGCTGCGAAATCCGGGGTCCGCTTTTGTGGATTTGTTTTCTTCACTACGCACGGTCTTGAGCATCCTTGGTTGAGAATAGGTATTGCAATCCGGAAAACCAAATCCGGCATCAATTTTCACTTACCGGATCCGGTCTAATTATCCCCGTCCCGCACCCTAACCCCCACCCTTACCGCAGCTTGTCACTACATGCTCAGTTCAGTCAGATTCATCAGCCACTCGCTCGAGTCAAGAAATATAACTTTTGACGCTTTTTCTTTAAATGGTAGTAAATCAACATATTTTCCGTGTCATGTACATAATTAATATGCAGCATATGGGTTACTTGCTTAGAAAGTCGACCACTGGCCGACATTTACATAATAATATGTATCATAAATAGTTTATCACTAATATAAAAGTTATAAAATACTAGCTGTGTGTATAAAAATTCCTGTGTCCTTTCCCGAGTCTCAAACTATATCCATACCAAATTTCAACTAAATCGGTTCAGTAGTTTAAGCGTAAAGAGGTAACAAACAAATATACAAACTCACTTTCGCATTTATAATATTAGTAGGAAGTAGGACTAGCTGTACCCGCGGGCTTCGCTCCCCGAGGGAATTTCGGGATAAATAGTACCCTATGTCCTTTCCCGAGTCTCAAACTATATCCATACCAAATTTCATCCAAATCGGTTCAGTAGTTTAAGCGCGAAGAGGTAACAAACAAACAAATATACAAACTCAGTTTCGCATTTATAATATTATTAATAGGATTAGTAAGAAGTAGGATAGGATTTCACTTTAAAATCCAAGGGAACCGGAGAGTGCCCCTGTAGGGGACCGTCAAATAAACGTATGGGTTCTCGTTGCATTAAAAAAAAGCTAAATAATAAGTGTGATCGCTAAATGCACAATGCACATTTTTTGTAATAATATTTGTTTTGAAAGTGAGAAATTAATCTTTTTCTCCTTTCAAAATAAGTCTTAATGATAAAATTGATTTTATATTATGTATCCTAACGGTTCGTGTTGGAACGAAAAAGGAAGCGAAGCGTCTCAGTTTCAAGATTAGCCAAAAATTATTTTGTCCGTCTGTCTGTCTGTCTGTTTGTTCTCGCCTACAGGTCGCATTTCTTAACCGATTCTCATGAAATTTTGTAAGCAGGTTCAGCAACTAAATAAAATTTTCATTTTTTTGAAATTTTTCAAAATGGCGGAAATATGGGGGTTTAAAATTTTAAAACTGCCATACACCCGCCATTTCAAAATATTTTCAAAAATGACACTAGACTTTTTTGTTGCCATTATAAAAGCGCATTTTTTTATTTGAAAAACTTTTTTATACGTTATACTTGAACGGGTTTAGGGTGACTCGCGAAGTAGCCGACTGAGTCGTGCGTGACGGATATACAATACAAATCTTCTTACAAAATATACTGAAATTATTTAAGGGTGACTTCAGTCCGGGTTGCTGAACAACTTTCTTAAAAATGCATGTCTCCCGTGGGAATCAAACCCACGACTTCTGAGTTACAAGGCCAATGTCTTGACCACTATTTTTAAGAAAAAACTTTTTGAAAAAAATTATATCCGACTTCAAATCGATATGCACTAAAAAGCAATATATAAATAATAATCGCGAGGTCTAAGTTCTTGGCGAACTACTAGTATATCATGCAATGAAAGAATTTGCCGTCCACACTGCTGCAATGTAACACAATTCTCTCAGTTTAGATGTCTTGTTCGCACGAAACGCGCATTTGATGCGCATGCTACGAGAGTTACAAACCGTGCGCGGAGCGATCGGCGGTTTTTCTGACGAACACAAAGTGGCGCGCAGTATGCGCGGAGCAGCAGCTTGGACGATGATACAGCCCATAGACCTAGATCTTTTTTTACAATCAGCCCGTGTTCGCGGCGGATTGATGGAAAAAGACGCGCGCGTTGTTCGTAGTGAGTGCGCGGACTGAGAGCGTTACGCGTCTAAGCTTGCAGCGAACGTGCAATTAAAGGCAGAATGTTACATTTCATGTTACGCTGCAGCAGTCTGTACGCGCCCTAAGTGTATTGGAACGTGTAAAAGCTGTAGCAATATTTCTCGCAAGCTGTTTATGCTTGCAGGTTGAATAATATTCGATTTACGGCTACAAGCTCCTCTGCTGCCGACGTGGCACACTATGCACTTTCCTATTTAAAGTTTCAGAAACTCAACTACTGCTCGGTGAGAATGTCGACGTTTGCGTGAAACGATTTCAAATTATAACAAGAGAATGTAAAATAGTGCCAAGTTTACAACGTGGAAGGGTCATACCCGTAATACATCGACCCACGGACTGTACTAGATCACTATAGTATGATAAAATAAAAATAACATAAAAAAAGATCGCGGTGAATTGAATAACCTCCTCCTTTTTTGAAGTCAGTTAAAAAAACACTCCGTGGTCTAGTAAAAGCACCAATATTGAACAATGTTATTTCTGTAGATACGTAAGCTTTTTTTGTATACGTAAATAAGCACATAATAGATACTTACACCTTCCTGAAATAAAATATTTTTAATTATTTTAACATTTTAATTTTTTGTCATAATATAGATCGTTATTAGTATCTCACGGGCTGTAAAATGCAATCTTATTTAAAGAACAACATTAATAATAGGTACCATAAGTTCAGGAATGTTAGTAAATCGTATTTGTAGACCTGTCGTACACAGCAAGTTGACTCATGTAATTATATCTAACTCTCTTTAAGATACAAGAGAAATTCCTTCTTTACCGGATAGTCGCGTGCCGTTCGTACTCCTAGCGATATTGCGTCCCATTGACATCTCGCAGTAGGGCTGTCTATATAGTTATTATTGTACAAAAGATACTGGCCTTTTTTGCAGAAATCGTAACATTCCATTTTTGTTTTGCAAAAATTGACGAGTCTTTTTACCAATTTGTGATTTGAAAAATTCTGACACTTAATAAAAAATAATATAACTTTTATGACATGAGTACTTATAGCCCTTAACATATCTTCTATTCAAATACCATACCAAAATACCAATTTATACAAGTAAAACCCTAAAACCAACAGAGCACTAACCTACGTTGGACGCACAAGAAAGTCAAAGAAAATAAAAATAATTAGTATCTATTTATTTCTATTTTTTATCATTTATTTTAGAGTAATCCTTTCTTGTATAACAGAACGAACATGATTCCCCTAACTCGTTTTAATTTTGTGTAGGTAACAAGGAGACTAACCAAAATAGCCGCCAAAGTGTGGTAATGACAAACTGCCCGCAAAACTCTTTCTCGTTTTACGTTGTCAAATTTCCGCCAGAACTCAACTTTTCTGTTTTAACTTTTAATATTCATAAAATTCTGTTACATCAACGCTGTGTGAAGTAAGCTGGATCAGTGCCTCGAAAGTTATGTGCTGTTTTAGTAAATTGCATAATTTATATTCTACAGTATCATAATTTTGTTTGCCGGGTGGAATTTAGAAAAAGTATTACAAACGTATTGTTGTAATTAAACTTAAATAAAGATTTAATTTAAATATAATACTATTGTACGTTATTTGACTAATTTTTTTGTATTCATATATAAAAAAGTAACAGAATCCGAAACCGAAAACCAAAAATATTTTTAATGCACTCAAAAATAAGGACCTAAGTTCAAAAATAAGAACCTAAGTTCAAAAATAAAAACCTTTAAACTTTAACCTCCTAGGGAAAAGAAAAAATGCCCAGTAACACAAAAAGGATGCAAGTATAGCAAGTATATGCAAGTCACGTCACTGCCATTAAGAGAGAGACTGAAAGAGAGAGCAGGTTGTCACTATTTTTTTTAATACTTCATAATTTTTTTGTTCCCGCAACATTAAGACGCAACTTTTTTGTCTGAACGACTTTTTTATCCAATAAACTTCAATGGGTTGAGATTGACTCGCAAAGTCTACACTGCCTCACGTCTCTCACAGAGCCACTACTTACCTATGGAGTACTGCTGGCAAAAATCTCTCATCTACAACAAAATATTTGTTTTTTGGTTAAATGCACGCACCAATATTTTTATAAAAATTATTATATTAATTTATCACATAAGAATCAAAGTAAAACAAACACGTATTTCTGCATTGTATCAACCCTATTTATTTGAAACCGATAAAAGAAGAATTCTATTCACCACATTCCGGACTCTCTTCAAAAGGAAGATCTATTGTATGCGGTAGACAACGCATGCTTGTATGCGTCAGAGCACTGAGGGATATTGAAAGTATTTATTTTAATTTGAACTTATGTATCTGATCATTTTTACATCAAATTACTAATTAAACACGACTTTACCTATTGAGTATATTGGTTGATTATATTTTTAACAGCCTATTGTGTCCTAGTGTTGGGTAAAGGGCAAAGGCCTCTCCTTTATTTTTCAATACGGAGGATATAAAGAAATAATTGTAAAGGCTGCCTCATAAAAGGATAATTTGACTATAATCACGAAGCTGCACGTATTAACTACGTTTTATCTTTTAGAAAAAATCAAAATTAATATTTTTTAGGGTTCCTTACATAAAGAGTAAAAATGGAACCCTATTACTAAGATTGCGCTGTCTGTCTGTGTGTTACCAGGCTGTATCTCATGAACCGTGATAAGTAGCTTGACAGTTGAAATTTTGCTTCGGAGGGCACGTTAAGCCGTTCGTCCCGGTCACTGTCTTTGACATTGGTCGTTACCTAAAACCATGTCAGAAGCCTTTAAGGCGGTTTAAAAATTCTGACACTAGTGTTAGTCACTAACACACACGATAAGAAGAAGTTGAAATTTTTACAGTTGATGTATTTCTGTAGCCGCTAAAAACAGAATAAAATAATTATTTAAATGAGGCTCCCGTACAACAATTATTATTTTTTATAGACAATGGTACGGAACTCTTAATGCGCGCATCCGACTCGCACTTGTTCAGCATCCAAACTCGCACTAAAATAATAAAAATAATAAAAAAATATTTTTTGAAAAAAGGTGAATGGTATAAACTCTTTTAAACAGAAAGAGAGAAGCTCCGCACTCTTTCATTTCTTTTACATATTATGTTCTTTGATCAGGCATCAAAAAAAGTTGTGCATCGACTTCTATAAAATATTTTACCTATGGGATAGGTAACTAGATTAATCCTTGTTCTAGAGTAGCAAATCAGATTGAAAACTAAATTTATATGTTCAAAAGCATAAGTTTTTATGTTATGGCCCACCCAACGCAGACGACAGACTACTCCGAGCCGCACTTTTTAGTCTGTGAAAATAGAACCCATGGAATCATATGCAGTAACGCACACTATGAGTCATGTTTTAAAAGTTGAAACTACACAACTCATAAATGATCTATGTCTATTACCTATGGTAAAACTAGTATTGTTGTTTCCGTACGAGTCACCACAGGAGATAGACTTTGCGTAACACTGGGAAAGTGTTTTACGTCTTGTCTATTCTATTTAGCTTAAACTACCGCGTTTGCATTATACGTGTATCTATGATTTATTGCTAATAGACATTTATCATTTCCGTAAGCAGGAAAAGGGAATATTAAACATACAGTAATATTTTGTTGCTTTATGAAAATACCGTTCACGCTTTTCCACCTCAACAATTTGCTAAGATTTAGTTACATAATATATAGGTACACACGCAGTGTAACAGTTTTTGTAAAGGTATATATATATATATATATATATATATATTTAAAATAAGTGGAAACCTATAGTTTGCTTGAAAAATTGATTTGATTTGCAAGAATAAAAAATTCAAAGCTTAGGTACAATACAGAATGGTTAGAATATTCGACCTCAGAGTAAATATTGAAATTCCGCAGAAAATAAACATGGCAAATTAATACAAAGTCGACCCTAATCAACCCAAACGGTAACTTGATCCAAGAAAATCACTTAACAAGCCGTATTGACACGGAGGGACGGTAGACTATCACCGAATAAAATTTCATAGAAAGCTTGGCAAACAACGCTGATGGGCCGCCATTACGGGCCTTGCATAAATTGTTAGTTTACGGCGACAACCCGCCCGGTACCACCCTGTTATTTTTAACCTGCTTTTACTATGTAGAAAGCTTTGGAATTTGTTAAATAAATGTTATTAGAAATCAACTTAGTTCAGCCCTCACTATCAAAAATCACAGTTTTGTAAAGGCAAGAGTTTTGTTTTTTGTCCTTTAGAAATTAGTTTGAATATTTCGTTGATCATTAAGAAAAAACCGCTGATCACATAGGTATGAAAGTACATGAACAGCTCATTACGTGAGCGACGCCCGCTTATTACCGCTAATTAATATTATCTTGAACCGACTTCAAAAAGAAGGAGGCTGTCAATTCGTCGGAATTTTATGTATGTTTACCGATTACTCGAAGATGCTTGGACCAATTTGAATAATTCTTTTTTCATATTAAAATGGCATCTTTGTCAGATGGTCCATAGTAATTTTATTATTACCGGCTGTGTAATTTTAGTTTTGAAAAGTTATGTAGATTGATTATACAACGAGGAAGGGACATACCGGTAATAAATCAAACCACGGGCTAATCTGGCTATACTAGACCACTACAGTATAATTAAATTAAAATTTCAGTTAATAACTAAAAAAAAAAACGAATTTTTGTATCCGGGCGTATCGTTTTTTTTTGGCCACTGACTTTTATTCTATTATCATTACTATATAGTGATCTAGAATATATTGTGATTCGATTTATTACGGATATGTCCCTTCTACGTTGTACTACTAGACATTTGATTGCTATTTAAATTCTAAATGTAGAGTTAACTACGTAGTTTTTTCTAAAAAAGGGCCACAAATAGGGCCTCTTCGTTCGCTTTTGATAAACATAAATAGGAAGACACATTATTCATCTCAATCATAATTGAATATTATTGATGGTATTGATAAACATGTCCCCAATAAATCACGATTACGTAGGCAGAACACCGAACAATACTGACGCGTTTATTCGAAAACAATAGTGAATACAAACGATATTTTTTAATCTACATACCGGTCCCCTATTAAAACCTTATGTCTCTGGTTTACACATCATGAAACATGCTAGCTAAAGGTAGTTATGATAAAATTATACCATAGTTTACTATCACGCCTTCATCATTTATGGGAGAGAGCCTGGGAGTATGGCCAGCTAAGGATCATAAGACCTAAAACCTAAAGGTACGTTGGCTAAGCAATTATGAGTAACGTACCGTAGATATAGAAAACTGGCGATAATGATATACAGAATAAAAGTAGAAAAACATTAAAAGGGAGACAAGACCTAGGATGAAGTTATATTGTGAAATTAAAAAGATGAAGAAAAAGAAGAGAATAATGTAAGTTTCTCCACTGACCTCCACCGACAAGAGCAAGCTCTAAAACCACAAGAAGAAGAGGTGGTAAGCAGGAATCAGGAATACTTAGTTTCCTGATGCTCGATCACGATGCAGCTGCTATGTCATTGATTCTTTTGAAGGTAACCCCACTTTAAGGCTGTTTTCCTTGATCGGCTTTGAGAAGGGTTTCCTTGATCGGGTTTTTCTTTGCCCAAGACCAGCATAAAGCGAATATTTTTTCTTAATAAACTAAATCTTTGTTGAAATATCAATTATGTGACCTAGATAATAAATAGAAATTAATCTTATTTCAGGTTAATTGAATGAACTAAAGTGGAAACAAAAACGACTCTAAAGAGACTTCTAAATATTAAGTTCTAGACTATCTTAATGAAACATAACTAGATTTGGCATTAGTACGAAGAGGTTCTGAGTACCTGACGAAAACATTTCCTTATATCAACCAGACCCAAATCCGTCACCGTGCCCAAAACGTAAAGTTATTATTTAAGCTCCAGCCAAATTAACATTAAATTATCATAGTTAATGTGATATGCATTAAAATACGGATCTGCTAGCTACAGTTAAACCCATAGAATTAAGCCGATAAATCTTCATTTGCATATATATTCGACATTTTAAACACATATTTCATACCTAACTTTCATTAAATAAAATTCGGAATATTGTGGATATGTCGATGGCATGCTATAAATTGCATTCAATTTTAAGTTTTATTTTGTTGGGTCTAAAGGTTTGTCTTAATGGTATGCGTACCTATGCATCGTTAAGATGGCATATCATTCAGCCCACGCTTTGTCGAACGCTCTGCCTCTTAATTAGTCGACTTCTCAACAAGTCCAAGTTGTTATTTATTGTCTGACATACAATTCTACTGATTGTGCTCTTACCACCAACGAATAGATTTCAAAAGAAGATGAATGTACTTCGTTTTTAGGAAAGCAATTTATTTAGAGCTTCATTGTGGTTATTACTATTTATTTGAACTAAGACTTTAATAAAATTTCGTGAGTTATTAATCCCACATTGAATGTTAATTTAACAAAGTTATGTAATATTTATCTTGTTTTTCCCCTATGGGTACGGAACCCTAAAAATAAATAAAAATTTTACAAATTACGCAGGTGACTCCAATTACCCTTATATTTTTCAATCAGTATCTAATGATATAAGCAACGTAACATTTTTTACAAGCTTTCATTTTAACTTGTAATGTATCTTGTATATGTAAGTATGTTTGTTTAGGTCAAATCTGGCAAATAAATTTTCAACCATTATCTTCAACTGATTGAGCTGAAATTTTGTATACTTTTGCAAGTCGGATAACAATACAATGTTATGGAGTCAATGAGTTATTCTGATAATGGAGCCGGGAGACATTCGACAGAACTCAGTTATATAACAACATAATCTCATTGACTAGGACTCGTTTGATTTGTCTTGACAAGCACTTTATTGTAAACAATGTCTAGGGTCTGATCATCATGGAGACGGAAGGTGGTCGATGGAACTCAGTGATAAAACGACGCAACTCCATCGTATTTATTTTATTTGTCTTACACATTGCAGGACGCTTACGGCTGTGAACGTAATTCAATTGTTATTTCGTCCTGCAATGTGTTAATTACCACTTTAGCCTCACAATAAAAGCTTATTATTTGCAAGTTCACTCAGAAAAAAGTTTGAGCTTATCAGCGTGTCCTGATTCTTATTAATGACACTTTAATACAGTTATTCATAAGCTATAAAATGTGAAATTACTTTATGTTGTTGGATCTTAAATAAATACTGTCTTTTTTCACACAAGCGTATTGCATACCATTTAAATATGAGGAAAAAAGATAATTTTTTAATGAAAGCGCATTCTTGAAATGTCGGCTGTGGACTTAATTGCTAGGTATCCAAATATGGCCTTCTGACCTTACTATTAATGGTCGGAGTAAGTATATTGATTAATATTAAAATATTTATAGGGTTTTTGAGGAATTACTTTACATACTTTACTAGACCATAAGTCAAAATTAACAGGATAGTAAGAATAACCTTTGTGGTAAATCAAAAAACACGTAAAAAAAACTTCGCCGGTGTCGATCACTTGTTCAAACATAACTAAACAAAGTACTGAAAAAGTGCCTAACGACCCAAGTAAAATATTTTTTGAGGCGTCTTTATCAATAATACCGACAATTCAATTTCAAACCCCTAAGTTAATAACACCAATCAGACGGAACAAAAGCTATGAATGTTTCATTACGTTATTTGATATCAATTTATTGGCCCACATCAGATTTGATTAATGGAATTTCACCAAGAGTTTCAGGAAAAATGTATTTTTCGAAAGAAATACGCGGCTCAATCAAGATAGAAATGAAAAATATACTCTCAAATGTCAAGTCTGCGAGATCATCATATTTTCCTTTTATTTGAGTAGGTGTGTAACAAATCGGTATCGGTAACAACTGGTAGAATTCGAAACAAAAAATATCTATATAAATTTTACTATATAAACATGTGGTAAAATTATTTTTGTACTTCTGTGCTGCACCATGTTGTAGAGATTGATCGCATTATGATAGAGGCTGTAGAGAAACTCTGCTCATTTAAGCTCTTTTTCAAATGAACTACAACCTATTAATAAAGCGTCAACTTCTTTGTATTCATATAAAGCTAGGGTCAAAAACTTTTACGAAGACTCCTAACTTAAGAATTGAGTTATAATTATGTATTATATTTATATAGTTATTTATATATCTATGTTTATATATTTGTAGTTGTATTTATTTAGCTTGTAAGTATTGTACAATGTTAAACCCTACCTAATGACATTCTCTCCTCTGGTGTTGGGTTGACTGGAAGACACACCTTAAAGGGAGAAGTCCGGCTTTGTATTGTTATATACTGTGTTTTTGTACAATTAATAATTTATGTACTACATACATAAAATCTACGGATGATCGAATATTCATGACACATTTTACGTAGAAAACTATCAACAGCGAATTTTTGTAAAAAGTGCCCTATTGTACTACACTTTTTAGCATAACTGCCGCTGATACTTCATCGGGAGTTATGACCTAAGGTAGGTAGGTATCATTCCTTGCTACGTCAGTCTACGTATTAGCTACCTACCAGTGGCGTTGGGTAGGAATTTGGGCTAGTACAGCTATAAAACTATGAAGCGAATTAAATACCTACCTGATTAGGTTATAAAGGTTAATAAACGTAAGCTGATTAATGTGCGGCTTATAATTCGCATATTATTATTATTAAAATTAGTTAACAGCTTATTAACGTATAGATTCAGCTAATGCATATTATTATTTTTATTAATTTTGTGTGAGTAATTGTCTCTGAGCGTGTTTATTTGAATAACCTATGAAAATTTTCGTATTTTTAATACGATAGTACCTAAATGGACATTCTAATGCGGTGCGGCGATATACATAGGTTTTGTTGTTAGTAATAAATGCATATATATTAGAGACCGTAAAGGAACCCGATGGAAATCGGCTTCTCAGGTGTCCCCGCCATTGCTACCTACGCCAACTCTCTCAGAGTTCAACACCACCGTTATCTTTTATACGATCTTTATAGATCGACTAGAAAATTGAAAATTGTACGAGGCCTGCAATCAAACGCAATGGTAGCTGGATCTTCTCCGGTCCTGGCCCTATCTTTACCCTAATGAATGTTTCAAACCAGATAATTAAGTTGTTACGGAGCAAGCACCAAGCCGGTCTTTACAGCTTAAAAGCGCTAAACGCAGTTAATTTCTGAACGGGTTCTTTTCATACTTTATCTTTATACCTTACTAGTGTGTTCCTGCTGTTTCTCATCATTATCTTTAATAATAATTTTGGATTGTTAAATCTTTTAAGTAACTGATATTTATGCTTATTTAGTCGAGGCCTTAAAAGGTAGTCACATTTTTAAGTCTTCAAATAATAGTGTTCGGATAACCTTCGTGTTATATAATATTTTCAAAATTGAAGATCAGTCATGCTTTTAAGACGAAAAGGTCCAATTTTAAAAGGTGCATATTGTTAGAGCTCATTCAGGCTATATTGAAAAAGTATCTGACATTGCCTGAATAGCCACAAAATCATTGAACATAGTTTATTAAATATTATCTTATTCAATGGTTATATATCGATTAACATAAGTATTCATGAAATACAAAGACTTCCACTTACTTCTATAACTTAGATTTGTAGACAACTAAAAAAAAATTTAAATTCTTCATTAAACTAACTAACGATCGGTTGAAATGCTTCAATCACGTCTTATTATGAAATTATAGCGTGATAAGAAACCGGTTCTCTGTGTAGGAAGCCGGCCTTTCTGAAGATGGGATCACGTTTGACCTCTATTATCTCGATCGTGATAATAGAGCCTCCGTTCGTTAAATTTCATTTTTCTTTACTAGTCCACTGGGATACCTTTATTGAACTTTCAGATCCTGTGGTCGTCTCAAACCAACGCTATATAGGTATTTTTTCGTCAAACTCAGTCGAATTTTTAGTAAACTCTATTTTGCGCCAACAATTTTTTGTAATTGGGAAAAATATATAGATTTCATTCTTCCCTTCTTAGTCTCAAACCTACCAAATATAATTTTAATTTTGTATATTGCCATATTTAAGCTCTATTTTGCACTTAAAATATAGTGTCTTCAAGCAATTCTAAAAAAAACCACCAAAATGATAATTACGCCACTGAAATGATAAGACTGTGCACCGGAATGAAATTAGTCCACCGAAATGATACAGCTAAGAACAATCGTCTGCGAAGTTAGGGTTCCTTTCTGTATATTTGTTAGGTTTAATTACCACATTCTTAAGTCTCGAACTTAGGTACTTTGGGGCTAACTCATTTTGTATGATTTGTCCTATATGTAAAATACATTTAACTCGAATTTCACGCGGACGAAGTCGCGGGCAACATCTAGTGTTACTTCTACACTAGTAATATTAAGTGAATATGGCAATCCCTCTATAATACATCCACAATATAGGACCTACACTCTAGGCAAAAGTACATCACAAAACTGAAATGATTTAATATTTGACACAAGGATCTCTAAAACTTTATGGATTTATCATTTCAGTGGTACATTTCATTCCCGGGGACTGTTATCAGTATTAAAGTCCACCGAATCCACTGAAATGATAACACCGAGATGATAAAAAAGGTTAGTTTTACATTTAACTCCGAATTAAAATCATTATTAAAATTTCAACACTACTCAAGCAAAACAGTACTAAGGGCAAATTTAAAACACAATTTCGAAATAAATGAAAATGAACCTAGCACGAGTAATAAGGGCCACCGAAATGAAACCATTTTTGTCCCCATACCACCGAAATGATAAACTTACTTTTTGGTGGGAACCCACAATGACGTTGCGACCGGTCCGTGTACTTCGCGAGCTTGAGACGGACGGATCCGAAGTGAGGAAAGGCTGGGGGGGCGCAACAACGCAATCTTGACAGGATTATTCTACTAAAACTTACTGTCCTCTGAAATGATAACTTTTTTCCGGACAAAAGTTGAATGCTTGTCAAGTGTATCAGAAAGAAGATAAACAAACAATAATTGTTTTAATTGATAGGCTATATTATAATTTAACAATACTGAAATCAATTTTAATCCAAATAATGAATATATTTGCAGGGGAAGATATTTTATAAGCGGATTTAGGTTCAGGACAGGCCACCGTAATGATAAAATGACACTTTGTCATTTTTTATTTAATGTAATAGAGGCCATTTCTCAATGATTTTTTTTGCCAAGGTCGAGAAGTACTTACTTTACTAAAAAAAATTTACAAAATCATAAACTAGTACATTGCACTACCGTTCTCAGGATTGCCGTGTATTTTTTCTGCTTGGGCAATTCACCCATTACATAGATTACCACATATGATACTTTTATCATGGAAAAGGTGACGTTTCCAAACTACGCGGTTAGATAGAAATACCAACTTCCCACATGTCTTCTTCGCATTTTCGCTGCATCATTAACCGTCTCCCTTGTTTTAAACTACGCCGGTGGTGCTTCCGATATCGAATGACAAAAACTCCCCGAAGCGTCCCCCAAATGCGAGTCGCGATTAAGTTCGAAGACAGCTAATTTAGCGCGTCACAGGGAGAGGCTGAGATTTATGAAGTAGGAGCTAAGTGATTGGAGGTATCATGTGTAGGGAGGCATACGAGGTTTATTATTTACTTTCGACGACTTAGGATTTTGACTGTGCCTTTCTTCCCGTACCTACACTGCTACGGTTCCGCGGGCGTAAGCATTGGTGGCGCTTATGAATCTTACCTAACACATATACTTACGTGTAGCAATTGAATCAATTTTTACTAACTTTTATAAATTCGGCCGAGCGTCCCCGGCAAGATATTGACTGAAAAATCTTTTTCTAGTGTAAGTTTATTTTATGTAAATGGTCACTCTTACGTACATTTAAAAACAATACCTGTACTTGTATATAGATACATACATCTCTTTAGCATAGGTATACTATTAGTATACCAGTTTTACATGTGTTGACGGGTTTACAGTTATGCATGTGTTAAAAAATTATAAAAACTAGAGTGAAAGAGTTCCTTATTTCGAATAAGGCGTACGCAGCAAAACCTGTTTACATTCTCGTGCAGTAAAACCGAGAAAAGAATCAGATTTACATTCATACGATAAAATTGTGAACATCTTCGTTATACCGTATTGTTATGTCTCTATCAGAGCTGTGGGTGTCCGCGGAGCTTGTTCGAGTCCCATTGTTATTTATAGCGTCGAATATCATTTGAATTTTAATGACGTGTTTTGTACAAGACTTTTTCTGTCTTTATAATTGCCTGGTATCCCGATTCCTGACTGTTGTTTAGCAAAGATTAAAACAAATTGGAAGATATGTTGTTCTAAACATATATTTAGAAGTAAGTTAAAAAAAACTAGGATAGACCTATAGTCACAAATACATTTCTTCATTCAAAATAAGTATGCTCACCAGAAAGATTATTTAAAAGGATGGTAATTATATGTCTTTGTTTTTCTCTGATTAGCAAATAATAACAAAGATTTAAATTTCGCTTGTCACTCCGAAACTTCGAAGCGCTGTATCTTTGTGAATTCACTACTTTCCTAAACAAAAAAATATGGGTCCTTTATTTTTGGATAATTTAGTTGACGGACTAAATAGAATATTTTTACCCAGTCCAAATCCCTATTTACATTTTCAGTTTTGAAACAATACCTATATTTATACTCGCATAAAAAAATTGTACATACCTATTTTAACATAAGTTTTCGATGTTTACATTAAATTATTTAAAAGTTTTTACATAAAGATATTAAATTATCTACTCACCAAAACTTACGAATTGCACTTGCTCTACATATTCTTAAGATAAATACGACAAATTTTATTATTGTGTCGTATCTACTATTGTTTTAGCCTGTGTAGCGCGATGTTTTTTGTATTGAAGAGGCGTATTGGTACGTGTTTGTAATTCATCGACAAATTTATCGGGCACTCC
This sequence comes from Acrobasis consociella, assembly GCA_963555685.1. Lineage (NCBI taxonomy): Eukaryota > Metazoa > Arthropoda > Insecta > Lepidoptera > Pyralidae > Acrobasis > Acrobasis consociella. The sequence continues at coordinate 8,467,198 of OY743118.1, forward strand.
ATTCTGTTGCAGCAATTAATGCATAGTTTACTGACATGTCTATTGCTTTTGTTTATTGAAACGCGACGCTATTACTAGTACCTAATGAAGTTGTATCGTGTAAAGTAGATAGCTATGTTTTTTTACAAAAATTACAAAACGTAAATACTAATAGAAGTTGTAAAAACCTACTCGTAAATAACATGGGTGTTTATGCTGTAAATGATAAACTATTAAGGTTTTGCCGCCGACGAAATGAAAATGAATTGAGCTTAGTGGGTGACAATAGAAAATGAAAATATGAAGACATGTACATAAAGTTACATACCTAAAGGTAACGAACGAATAGGAATATTTTGTTCCGTGATTACCTTATAGAGTGTTAGGTACTTAATATTTCAATTAAGTTTTGCTACTGAATGTAACATACGAATAAAATTATCGTAGATAACATCTTGAACATAGACATGCTAGAATAGAACGCATGGTAAGTACGAGTAGACTTATCAGAATTACTCAACTAAACTAAATGAAAGTCAGTAATATAGTCAGTTACCATGTTCTGCTGTCAACGAGTATGCCTAGCCTGGTGAAATTTTCCCTTTGTTGGAAGAGGCCTTTGGTCTAGTAGTAAACTAGACCAAAGGCCTAGTCCGCCATTTGTACACTTTTTCTTGTGCAATAAAGTTTAAATAAATAAATAAATAAACTTACTGATATGATTAATAAAAAAGTATGAAAGTCAAAAAACACAAAAATAAGACATCGCACCCAAAGCCGCGTGTTTCTTTTCGCAACTGCCGGCAAAGGAAACAAAGTTAATTCATTCAATAGGGATTTATTGGGCGATAAACCTCATCGGATTGATTTACGTTATAGGCAATAAGCGGCACTAATTAAGACAAATGGAAGGCATGTATTCGAACACATTTGGGTTCAAATACCAACCTACAATATCGTGAGTATGAATACTAACTTTCAACGGCCATAGTGTTTGAATGTAGGCATAAATGAGTACAAAATAAAACTAACAACAAAACTTTTTAGGCGGTTTTGGCGGGCAGTCTACCTAAAAATGTAAAGATTATAATCATGCGACATATTAGCGAGTAAAAATTTTTAATTTTAATTTAGTCGCTCAGTACACTAGACTTGCAAGTAAATTCTCAGAACAGCGGTTAGTTACCCATACTGCTTATAATAAATATGTAGGTAACAGTCATTACTGTTACCTACATATTATACTACATATGTATAGTTAAAAAAATCCTCTACTTGAGTCATTACTCAAGTAGAGGATTTTTTTAATTATACACTTTTAACTTTCTAGTACCTGGGTGACCGAGCTTTGCTCGGTTACATCTCAAACATTAACAATTTTTTTTTAACTTGTCTAAAAACAATGCAAAATAAAATATAAACTTAAACATAAAAAAAAAACAAAAGTAAGTCTCCGAGTGGGACTCGAACCCGTAACACTCTTTCTAGCGGTCGGTATCCTTAACCGCTGAGCTAAAAACAAGGCGTCAGCGCGACGAAATTAGCGACCATATTCTGCGTGGAAAGAAAAACGCATGAAAACTCGAAAACACGCGTTTCCCCAAACATAAAACTAATCTAGATCGATTGTTTACCCCCGAAAACCCCCATATACAAATTTTCAGCGAAATCGTTAGAGCCGTTTTCGAGATCACAGAAATTTATAAATATATTTATATACAAGAATTTCTCGTTTAAAGGTATAAGATTTAGAACGATTAATAGAGCTTACACACCCGTTCGAACTTGGGATTTTATTTAATGTTCCATTATAAAATCAAAGAAGCATATAATTTTTTTTTAAATTAAGAAACTAAGATTAGTCACGAATATTTTTATAAAATTTGGCATGCAGGAAGATGACATCCTGGATTAGCATAGGCTACTTTAGGCGCGGGTAACACCGCGGGGCGCAGCTAGTTGCTTATTAAAGCCACACAATTATAACATTTACAAATAAAAATGCACCTGACACATGAAACCTTAATTTTATAAATTAATATTATTGTACACTTGATACGAGGCATCGACAATTTCTAGCAAAGAAATTAATAAGTTAATGTCAATAAAAATTCCTCTTTTCTTCCTCTGAGATAAAATCAAGATAATATAGATAAATTGGTTCAATAATAAAGGCCTCCATAGACGTAACAGATCATCTTCCGATGGACACGGGCGACAAATAAAGGAACGTGAGGAGCCGGTAATGGGGCCAACAGCCCCATAATTTTTCAGTGAAATATTCGCTTCGACGCCTTTTACGATTACGGCTCTCGAACAGATAATTATTTTCATGTTTCAAGACAGATGTTTGATTCGAGTTCGTATTTAGGGTTTGGTATCCAAAGGGGCCAGCGAAAGCATAGGAATAGGATAGAAAGGCATAAAATTAGCCATTATTCCGTAATACTTACTACTTTAAAAAAATGGTGAGAAAACCCATAGATAACGGTAATTAAACTATGTCAGTGGTTTAACGTAGCTCGAAGAATCTGCGGTAGTGTTAAGTTTTAGCACACTTGATAAAAAGAAGACCTCTTCAACAACAAATACTCAAACATACATTGAGTAAAGTTTACATTGTTTTTTGTTTATTTCAGTGCTCAATGGTCTTACTTCTTACTTCTCTCGAGGACATTTTTTCCGCAATTAGACCCGAATTAGACGGTCCCGTTTTGCGTAGGGAGTTGACGCATGCCTCAGTTTTCAAACCAGCCCAGCTCCTGCAGGAAGCTTAGAACGCCTGCTGGCACCCTGCACGCTTCTGTTATGGTTCCTGGATGTTATAGGAACCTACTCCACCTGCTCGGTACTCGGTGGTATCGAACCCTTCTTTTGCGAGACCAACTCACACCAAGCTGGTTTTTACTGTCTATAGTCAACGATTCTTCATTATTATTACGAGTAAGTGAGATCTTTATATTAATTTATTATCTCAAGTTACGATCGTCTACTTCCATAAAGTTTTATGCGAATAATAACAAATTGCAGACCAAATTAAATCGACATCTGTAGGCTTGGTAAATTGAAATTTGTTTCATGAGTAACCATCGTAAGCGTAGAGCTTGGGTCACGCTACCGAATTGTGTTTTTTACTCGTAAATTCACGTTATAATGTGGCTTTGATAAAGGACGAATTACGACAACGATAACTCCACAAAAATAACGATAATTTCGGTGAATTCTTGAGTATGGCTCAATATTTAGACTGCGTCGTATCAATCTAATAATTTTTCTGCTTCACCCTGCCTACAACTTTAATCAGTTCTTTGCACGCATGGTCAGTGTAGCCATCAGGTTTGTACCCACCTACAATGTGTGGTAAACCTACCCTTCTACGCATATCGCAAAAATTGATTATTTATGAGTTAATTATCGCATACAATACAGCGTAAATATATCATAGAAACCAAATGATGATGGTAAGCGATTCGGTAAAAAAAACTTGAGAGGTATCAAGGGACACCCGGATGGAACGAAGTTCCTTTCGATTAATTAGGAGAGAGAGAGACTGACAGAGAAACACGCGCACGCCGCACGGCCTACAACTATAGCAAAAAGTGTCGATACAACTTTTGGTCTAATTTTTTTCCGTCTAGCCTCCTTTCGCAACGCGCGATTAGGAACTTTGTTCCAAAAGTTAATCATAATAGGTACTGACAAGTTACCCCATAAGGGAAGGTGTGATCTTAAATTCTTATAGGAAAACTAGAATAAATAAATCTCTAATAAATCGAGTATCTAACCTAAGAATGTTCAAGATTTTAACGCTGAGAGATACTTCTTAATAAAATCCTGTGAACGACGACGATATGATAAAAGACTTGAGGATCTCTTACATATGCTGTTAATTTTATTTGCGATGGTAATAACACGGTAACGTGATATCGGCCTCGCTTTTAATTATATAGATGAGGACGTCTTGCAATATTAATGTACGAAATTACCTTTCTTCGCCCTTAAATATATTAAAGTATAAAAAAAGAACAAGTTGATCGATGATTACTGGCACATCAAGGAATTTATTTGCAAATAAGCCTTGCTAGTGAAGTTTTAATTTAAAATTAAAGCATTATGAAATATGAAAGTAGTAAAATTTTATAACGTTCCCGTAATTTTCTATTTACGATCAAATCACGGAGTTTAATTAAGTAGACAGGTGCTTGTGCTCATTTAATTACATTTCCAAAAATAACGTAGGTATACCTATATATACTTACTTATTCTTTGCCTGAGTTATTCTTACTAACATATATACGTACATACATGCATACATATATACATAATTATTTCAGATGTTGACAGACATTAGATAGTTATGGATGGATAAAAAGTTAAAAACCTAAGAGGTAAATTAAATTGAACCCCGACAATATTTGTTTTGTATAATGGCTAATATAATGCTTCTAAAATTCTCTACAGCCTCCATATAAATGTAGGCAAATACATGTGCAGAGAATACTCGCAGAGAATGGGTAACGATTAACTTTATTTATTTATTTATTGTATTTATGAAATAATAAAATGGGAACGGGCAGTACAAAGTTCGTCGGTTCAGGTAGTATATATATAACAAAGATCTCAAGAACGATTTTGGTGAAACTCAGTATTTACGGAACACTCCCTAAATAGTAAGTTTCACCAAAATCAAGGCTGAAAAATGAATCTAGCTTGGTTTCATTTAAATAGAATCTCGCTTTTCCGAGCAAAGTTCGGTCACCCATCTACTTGTTAATTATGTAGGAATGTAACCATACCATTTCAATGACGATAATTGCTACCAAATTTTCAAACACCGCTTTGACATCGAGTACCTGCATCCGAACATCCAAAATCAATCGAAGGCTAATGAACATGATGTAGTGACGGTGCTGGCCCGGAAATTATTGATTTGTGTCTAATATCCTGATAGGCGTCCATCGGCAGGCTTGCGGGCGACGGGCGTGACGCGGTCACTGCGTTTGTATACAAACTGGTGAGGTCTGACTGCAATGATTGCCAATCAAAATTCACATTTTCGGCTATACTGTGACGGGTTGGTGTTTGTGTCTGGGTTTGAGGGAAAATACAAGATTCAATTGCTGTCTTTTTATGAATGTCTCTTTTTGTACCACTATCAAGATAAAAGGCTTTTTTATTTATTTTGTTTTATGGTCAATAAATGTCAGTAGTATTATAGGACTCACCGCGATTAATCGCGACAAGTCCCCTAATATTACTATAATACTACTAACAGTAAATGAGACCGCGAAACTCTAAAATCATATGGTCAATAAAGTAATAATAAAATAAAATGAGGAGCACTTTAATGAATTTACTATATTTAATGACCAGCTTTAAAGGAGTTCAACATTATATAATAGCAAGACAATGTGGGATTTTAATAATATAGAAAAAAACAGTACTTTTTTAGGTTTCCTTACCCAAAAGGTAAAAACGGGACCCTGATACAAGACTCCGCTGTCCGTCCATATCTACCTGTCTGTCACCAGGCAGGCAGACAGATAGACAGTTAAAATATACAGATGATATACTTCTGTTGCCGCTATAACAACAAATACTAAAAAAAGAATAAAATAAATATTTAAGATGGCTCCCATTGAACAGACGTGATTTTTATAAATAATGGTTCGGAACCCTTCGTGCGCGAGTTCGACTTGCACTTGGCCGCCTATTTAAAATTTTGCTTGAAAGCTAACTTTAAGAACTTTAAAAAAGTGAGTAAATTATTCGACTACAAATTCACTTAATACACTTTCGAACGAATATCATCGAAATACTGTGCAAATCCCGATATAGCTATATAATGTTGACCGAATCAGTAGATTATCCATCAGTGGCAGAGAGGATTGCGAACGACAGCCAACCCTACGTCACGCAGTGATATTCTGATGATCGATTGCTGATCAGACGTAATCAATTGAATAGTAATAATCGAATTATATCACTGATCTAAGGGAATTGTTTAATCGCTCTACAAGCCAATAGAGCTACGCTGAGATATTACAAATTATATCTCATCATTTTACCGACAGCGATTAAATAGCTGGACTTAGGCCGCATTTAAAGGTTTTCAAAATTACCGATTTTAAGCAACTTGCTATTTATTAGGCTAGGCATTTTTCAAAATTACCGATGTTAAGCAACTTGATTTTTTTTTTATTTACTTATTTAAACTTTAGCACGTTATAATTGTACACATTACGGCGTTCTTTACCCGTCAACTATTGTACCGAGCAGAATATAATTTGGGTGATGCGATAGAATGTGTAAGCAAAATTGAAAAGAAAAATGCCTACCTACAGGAATATAATAAGAGAATTAACAAAAGAGCAAAGAAAATGTTTGATAGAAAATATATTTCAAACATATTTTTTTAGCTCCTTTCTTAACGCCCAAAAATACGACCTCTACTCAATTCAGCTTTGTTAACTTATTTAGTTACTCGCATTGATACGTGTACCTTAATATAGAAGGCTCTATTACATCAAAGACTTCAAATCACAGTGAAAATGTCAGAATCATTATAAATAAATAAGCCGGCACGACTCCCACCCTGTTCCACCTTTGAAATCGTAATTGAACGAGTTGACTGAACCGTAGTAGCCATTTTCAAGTATTTACAGTCTTATGATTTACAGCAGTAATCTAATGATGATTATAATTCATCATCATCAGGTCTTTTTGTCTCGAATCTCCTGCAGGAGCACGACCCTCTCTGTATTACCAGAGCCTTATTTTATCAGAGTAGCAGAGGACTTTGGCCTACACTCTTCTCACTGACCAGACGAGTTGGAGAGGTCACATTGATGTTTATAAGCTTTGTTTAGCTTGTATTTTAAAACACCGATACTCGACTTGGAATGGCCATATTCTACTCTACAGAAAACCACGCGGTAAAAAGACAACAGTAATGTATATATATATTTAATGTATATAGTACATATTTGGTACATGTATGTCAACTTCCACACCGCTTCCTGGCATTCTTCATTTTACACTTTTCGATTTTTTTGCATACCTTTTACGTACGAATTTAATATGTCGTAGGTCTAGCTTCCTATATAAACCTTGGTTCCTCTTTAGTTTTTAGACATCACATGCTTTTGTTGTTAGTTATGTATGAAAAATGTATATAGTAACATATTTTCAATGGATTATTTGAGCTAAGGTATTAAGCTAAGGACTTTTAACATAAAGAAAACGTAATTTAACTGTAATTGCCTTTTAACTTTTCTCTTGAATTTTCTTCTACGTCTCGAGCACTAAAAGGGAGAAAGGACTAGGTACATTATTAACAGAACCCGAAGCTCCTTATTATTAAAAAATATTTTTCGCAGCCCTGCCATATTTTAAATGTAAGAAAGGTATAAAAATATGTCAATAAGTTCCTTTTTTTTTAAATAAATATTTTTTATGTGTGCAAGTGGCCAACATATTAGTGCAAAAATATATTGGCCTATAATAATAATAATTGTGTTGGATCTGTATCCCCACGCAAGCCTCTCAAAGGACCGGGGTGAAAATACCCATGATTCTCAAAGGAGATACATAATAATTAGATACACAAAATCCAAAGTGAATTTCTGGAGTAACTCAATTAAAAAAATATGTAGAATGTTTGGTGATTTAGTATCGAATTGAAAGCAAGCATTCAGGTGGTCAGTCTCCGACGAAGTGGCTTGATCTTTTTAAAGCTGTAACACAAATGGAGGTCCATAGTCTCTGCCTACCCCTGTGGTAAGAAGGCATGATATTATGGATGTATGTATGTATGTATGTATTACACAGGCCCAGCAGCTGAATTCTCCAAAAAGCCGAGATAGAGATATGTAGATAAAAGTCGCAAGAGCAGTGGCCATGAGCTAACGATTCAAACCATACTAACGATCTCTCCCTCATGAATGTACAACTAAGAACACTCAAATTAAAAATAAAACTGAAATCAGCAGTTAAAGGATTTCCGAGTCCATATGAACCGGGTCAGAGAAAATTCGCCTCACCTCGCAATTCCCGTTTTAATTGGCTCTTATCGCCGATTCAATAGCGAAAAAGGTAAATTTACTTCAAATCTTACATTAATAATGCTTTTCTCGGATTTGGAATACAAATGATAAGTAATATTTTTGTGGCCAGCAATTACATCAAAATCAATATTGGGTTCATGTCCCAACCATCTGATTTAGGGTAAGGAAGCCGTACAAAATATATGTACATAAAAGACTAAATGGTACGAGTGTAGAGTTATAATATGAAACTTTTTGTGACATTTGATGAAAACACATTGATTTTTAAAGAAATTATTACGCATCTGTACCTTATGATAAATAGATAGATAATCATTTTATTGTAATCAAAAAGACACACAACCTTATGCATATTTTCTATTCTTTAAGTCTGAAATAGGCACACATACGACCGAAAAGCTGATAAAAATGGGTAGGTTTAGGTTCCATTTAGAAGATCTTACAGGAAATTGATTATGAATACTCAAGCTTCTTTAGTAGCACCTTTATAAGATTTTTATGCGATATTTTCAATGTGAGTCAATGCCTAATAAGTCAATGGCTAAGAAAAGTTTGTCAAAGTCAACAATAGATGATTCGGAATTTGAAAATATTTAGATTTTAATTATGTATAAATTTTTTTTTGTTACGAAGTAAAATATGCATATTTCAAATACGCATACCTACCTTTTTTAAGTTTTTTTTTTATTTTTTAAGATAAAAGCTACAAACTCTACTATCGATTCTGGACAGAGATTGGGTTCATCATTTCATTTATATACGTACCGAATCCGATAGTCATTAACTTAACCCTACCCCTAAACACAGCCCACCGTAAGCTTATTACCGAGTAAGTATACCTATAACCAAACTATACGACAGTTTAGGTGTCGCCCAGTGAGGCTATTTACCGTAATTGAGGTGACCAACGCGCCATTATCAGAGGCGCAGGTGATGCAGGATTAGCTAATTGAGAAACTCATTAACTATTGATATAAGTTTAAGTACCTACCAACGTATATTTCAAATCGTTCCGTGATATAGGTCATACAGACATTAAGATGTTTTGATAACATATCTTGCGTCAAAACATGCTGGAAAAAAGTCAGCTCGACTGTACAAAACAGAAAAAAAAATAGGAAGATTTAATAAATCATTAAGATAATATGTTAGCCTTAATTTCTTAAATAATGTTTGGTTTAAGGAAAGATTATTAATCGATTTTGTGAAGGTTATTTCTCGTTTTCAGAAAATATCTAGAGTATATGTACCTTCATTACTTAAATAAGTACCTTTAGAATTACCATAACAATCTACTTACTAGGTTTTTTTGAGTTACATACGATAGATTTTTCATAAATTATTTGAATAAAATTTAAAAGTTTACCTATTACCAAGATATATGTATTTCTACATTTTAGGTACCTACCCATTACACTGATACAGTACCTAACACGTCTTTATGTCTGGCTAGTTAACTAGGCCTAAATAAGAGTTTCATGAACAAATAGCATCTAGTTGACTACTAAAAGTATATAACAAGTTCTAATTTTCATCAATACCTAAGTAGAGTTGTACCAAGCGGACGACCTGGCAACATTGAAATAATTAAAATGTCGTGCTAATAAGTTACCAGTGACTCGTTGAAAATCGAAACAATCAACCCTTTAGGCACCTCCATAATGTAATGAAGGATTCATTAAGCGAAGGGCACTAATTGAAAATAGTTTATTGTTTAGTTGTGTCGCAAGTGTAGGTGATCCCTAGTCACTGTACACAGCCGAGCGTTAGTTCCCGAAAGGTTAGCAATTCGGGTGAAAAGGTCAACGCGAAAACCGGTCATATATGAACATTTTATTCAAATGTCGAGCGTTCGTATCGAGGGTGAAAAGCAAATATGTTGTAATTTTCGGGAGTAATGCGAAAAATCTGTGAGCATTTACATGTTACGACTGCGAATGTGGGGTATGAGATTTTTTGTATTATTGGATCTGCTGGATATTTTTATAGACTTTACGGGAAATGTTTACGCAAGGCGCTCGTGAGGTTTTCCTTTCTGGTTTGTGGGAAGATCGTTTACGAAAGTTTTCGTGTGTGCTGGCACTGGTATCAAATTTTTCAAGCTGCCTATAGATATCTTACATACTGTAACATACCTACTCTTAGCGTAGCTTGACGATTGCCCCATAATGATGACAGCCAGGACCAACGGCTTAACGTGCCTTTCAAAGTACGAATTTCAAGAGTGAAATCTAGTCTAGTTCGAAACTTAAGAACTTTATTAAAAAGCTTCTACCTACAGAATTATTCAATTATCTCATATAAGGTCAATAACAATGTTATTGTTTTGTACAGAGATAAACAGAATTTATTGAGCATGTCTCTGTATACACATTGTGAATAAAAATAAATTCTGGCTACCTAGAGCAGTCAGTAGTTACCTATGTGGTAGAGGTATGTATATAATATAAGACATAAGTCATATGCCACACTACAACCTGTTGGACGTTACAAAACATAGTATAAGTAGGTAAGTACTATATCTAATCATTACAAATGAAAACAGTTTTATTACAATTTATAGTGCTACGCTTTGATTAAAAAAAAAAGAACATGACAGACCTAGCACCTAGCACATAAAAATAAAACCAGCTGCGAATGTGAAAATAAATATAAAAAAAGAAATTTTATTTCTTGACCTTATATACGTAAGGTTGAACGAGTGCGATAGGTAGGTAAACTTAGGTATTTCTAATTATAGGAATGCAATGCCGATGTTATTTCATGACTTAGGTTCCAGTTAATAAGTTTTCTAACTAGGCAATTCTCTAAAAATGCCAAAAATATTACTTATCGAAGTAGTTTACAAGAACAATCTCCCGATATTTTTTTTTATCCAATTTATTTATTTGTTAAACTTAAACCACCAACATATTCTCATTACTCGTGGCTACATAGACAGATATCCGCCGAATTCATTCATATTTTATCCGAATTATAGATAATATCAAGGTAAAGTTGTGTCTGATATCATTTGTCCATCGATATCATAAAAATATCAACAAAGGCGACGACTAAACAAACACGACCAACTCAGCGGCGATAATCCGCGAGCGTATCTCTGATAAGGGCTACGGAAGAGCCAATCTCTCCATGAAAAATATTTTACTCCATTCGACCCGTGTCAGCGCCCGGCGATACAATCTACATGCAGCCGGCGTGAAAATATTTAAAAAAACAATGAAGGGTATTCACTTTTATCAACGCATCGCCGCTCGAGGGTGTGTTCTGAAAAGGTGCCGTGAATAGGATTCCCCGCGGCAGGCCTGGCAGGCTATCAGTTCAGTGAATGGCTATTAACCACCTCGGGCGACGATAACGTTGAAAGGGCGCGTTGTGAGGCTTGTTTGCCTTCGCTCATTACCTCATCCTCGTCCTGACGCAGCGTCATCGGCGGGGACGCTTCCCGCTTCTCTTCCGTACCCAAATTTGCACTCGCACTCACTACACTATTCACGCTCTCTCTGACGTCCTCCTCGATCTCATTCCAGGGCATGTCTTCATCGTACACTCCTACGTTCAGCGACTCGTTCCCGAAGTGGAACCTCCATGGCAATTCGGTGCCACTCTGCCGAGGTCTTCGACGCTTGTGCCGAACTTTGTGTCTGGTGAATCTGCCGAAACTTCCGTATCCTTCCTCTAGCATGGCGTTGTTGAGCAAGTCCAAGTTTACTTTCAACTTGTGTATTGGAGCTTTGGTGGTAGGAGTCTGGGTCGTGATAGGGTCTCTACTGAGTCCCTCAGCGTCCCAGAGTTGTATTCTTAGGATGTTATCGTGGGAGGGAATGTGGGCGCGCGCGGTCGCGATCGCGATCGCCGCGAGTGCTAGAGCGAGCGCACGCACGGGGCCGACCATCTCTCACGGCAGGCGCGAGCCGACTGAGCCGCGAACGGTGGAAATCGCTTTCCCGCGTTTCCCGATAACGCTACGAACTAGGCTGCACGCATTCGACATCTACGGCGCCTCGCTCGTAGATAAACATCGGTTAGCTTTCGTAGCACTTATCGCATTATGATTTGTTTGATAAGAACTAAAATTACGCTTATCGGGAGGCGGGGACTGAGGACATAATTGGATTACGGGACACGGAATGAAACCAGTTTGTCAACTAAATAAAGTATATTCAATTATTCACGTAAATTACAACGGTTGCGACTACAAATTAATAACTTTGTACTACACTCGATGCCTCTATGGAAATGCATGTAATCACTATTGCGTAGTAATAATTTGTGTTAACATTTTGTTTAAGTATCTAATATTGAAAAAACTGTATAATTTTCTAGTTAAATAATATTCTTAATGATAATGATAATACTTGTGATAATTTGAAACGATAACGATATCGAATAAAGGAATGCACTTGTTTGATAACAGTTTGGTTAGTAACACCATCAACAGTAACAATAAAATTGGCAAGGATAAAGTCCATAGAATATTTCTAAATCCATGTTATAGTACAACAAGGAACAATAATAATAATTAAACTAACAAAAATTGTAACAAAAATAAATGTTTAAGTCATTTTAACCAAAGATAAATACGAAAAATATTTTCTGCAAGATTTTTTGAAATCATGGACACTTTACATTCACGATGTCGAAGTTTTTTTTATCGTTTTATTTATTTCAAAAATTGTAGTAAGTACAGTACTAAATTTAAGAAATTCTTATACTACTAGTAGCAACGGAATATGTCAAAATTAAATTATTGTCATGAATGAAAGATAGGGAATAAGTTCTGGAGTATAAAAATATAGAGAGTAGAGAGTAAAAAATATATGTAGAAAAATAAAGGTTACAGTGCATTAAATTAAATCATTAACACATATGTCTGTATGCCAGCTTTTATCACTTTTTTACTTCCGAGTTATTTCTAACAAAAACAATTAAAGAACTTTAAAATCGGTGGTATAAATGGGCATTGACGTAAAATACTAAAGTTTTAATAGGCATGACGAACGGAAAAATATTTTTGGTCCATCGGTTAGATTATTAAAAAATATTGTACACGTATTTTTTCTTTTCTTTGAGAAACCAAAAATGACAAAGATACAGCGCATATAAATTTCGCGTGACGTCATGGCTGGGTACAATTTTTACTTAAGTGTGACGCAAGCCCAGAGCTTTGACGCTCCGTATCTTTGTGAATTTTTACTTTATTGGTAAACTGAAAAATACGGGTCCATTATTTTTGGATAATCTAAAAGACGGACTAATTACAATCATAATTTTCGGACCCTGTCGTCACCCCTATTGCAAGTAGACTGATTTGGCAAGTAAATTACTAGTGAGCAAACAGTTTTTTATAAAGCGTGCGCGCAGGGCAAAATAGTCTCGTCACCCCCCACTTCCCTTCGCATACTTATGATATATTATATATAGGTATATGAATGAGTTATATCAATGATCTAACTTAATAATATTTATCAATTATAATTTTTGCAGTGACAATTCGCAACAGAAAAGTATTATGTCGATAGGTACATGTTTTATTTTGCATAGCAACTACATATAAATCTCTTTTTATACTAATCTTAGTAATCGATTGTACATTATTCTACAAAACATTTACGAAACGTGTGCAGTGAATGAAAACATCACTAGCTTGTGAGTACTACCACAAAGGCAGAATAGTCGAATTTTGAGACAAACATTTAAAATACGTCTTTAGTGCTCCCAACATTGCTGTTAAAAATGCTAACAAATATTAGTAAACATCAAAATTCAAATTGTTTTTTATTTAAGTTAATAGCAGTATTAATTTGGGAATCACCGGACTTTTAAGACTTCACCCCGGTCCTTTGAGAGCTTGCATAGCATAGGGACACAGATCCAACACGTAGAGGTCCTTTGTAGAAATTCACGTTATGTGGCACTCCCGCCAAAACCCATTCTCGGGTATACCAATCAAAGGTGTACCCTTGAATAGGTGTCGGCAGAAAAAGATCTGTTGCAAGTATTTATTACAGATACAGATATAGTTTCACGTCTAAATCCCTGACGGGGCAGACAGAGCCCAGGGCCGTAAGACCCAAAGGCCACGCTTAGCGTGATGGTGGAAAAGGAATCAAAATAGTGATGGGTTGCTAGCCGCATCGCCTATTACTATGATTTAAATCTAGCGTATTCCCTCAATCGGCTTTTCGACGATCTGTGCGGGAAGAGAAGCAGCTGGTATATTTCTAAGTTTTTCCTTTTCTCCCAGATCAGCGTGGATTTATTACAGTATTTTTTACATGATATTATACATTTTAATTCGTTAGAAAATATTTGTAAACATTTGTAACAGCAGTGTTGAGCATTAGTTCTATCAAAGCCGGAAATATATGTTTCCGCCGCCGATCATTCTGCCTCGACATTTAATAGTACACCTTAGTACGACCTGTAACTAAAACTAATGTGGAACATAACCTTATTTATTTTTTTGCACAAAAAGTCATCTTTCAAAAACGTCATTCTTTAAATACTCAAGTGTTTCACCCGATTTGACTATCCAATTTCATAAATTATACCCACAACACTAAAGCTTAGTATCTAAAAATTATTGTCCACATACAATAATGAGCTAATATTTGAGCCCAAAACAATACTAAAAGGTGCATGTCACCATTTCACAGTAACATATACTATGATACACGTTTTGCCTTTATTACAAAAATCACGTTACGAAGCAACAAGGAACTATTTAAGTACTATATATTATTATTGTGATTAACAAAAGCTATATTATTATTATGGCAAAGCCCACACCTAAGCAACTAACTACTAATTATTGTAAATAGCTAAGCTATACCACACCAGGTACAAAAGATATGCAATTAAGTTTAACACACCGCCGAAATAGTATAACCGCACAAAATTGTATTTTTAACCGACTCCAAAAAAGAAGAGGTTATAAATACGTCGGAATTCTTTTGTTTCTTTTTTTATGTATGTTCACGTATTACTCAAAGACGCTTAAGAAGATTTGGAATCGATTTGAAGTTTTTTTTTTTTTGTTTGAAAGAGCATACTTTTGAGGTGGCTTTTAAGGTGGTCCCATAAAATATTTATCAAATTCGGTTGTGACTTGTGCATTTTGGGGTAAAGTCGGATTTTAGTTTTGATTTTTTTTTATTGCCAATTATACATTCTCCTTACTGATAAAAAATTACATAAATTTGCTAAATATATTTCAGTTCAAGTATGTTTATTTTCCCTAACACTCTTTTTAATATATGACATTGAAAGAACAAAACATTTTTGAGAATCAAAGAATTTTATGACTAACAGCTTGGGATCTATAATTTTGTAAAGAGATTACATGAGTAACTGCCCCTATTCGTAACTCTATAGGTAGTAAGGCAGACTGGTTTTTTTTAGTGCAGACTCTGCACTAAAAAAGTTCAACAGCGGAAATATTTCTACCCATGATGACCAATTAATAAAACTAATTAAGTTATAAGTCTGTCTATCTATCTGTGGCATCGTAGCGCTCAAACATATGGACTGTTTCGATGTTTTTTTTTTAGGTGAAAGCAAGTTCTCTTGCGATCGTTCTTAGCTATGTTTGCTAAAAATTGGTTAAGCCGTTTTAAAATTACTTTGGATATCAATTTTAATATGTAGTTTCGCTACTCATCACGCTGTTTTTTTAAATATTTGTTTGGCAATAAAGTAGTTTATAAATGAATTCTTAAAAAATCGACTCTCCTGTCAGTCATATAGTAAGTATGCTTCCAATTTAAGAAGTGCAGAATTTTTCGAAATTGACAGAGAAAGCGCTTCTAAGATCGATAATATTGTATAAAACTAATTAAATTCGTGCATATTTTTTTATCATAAGGCTTGTGTGCTGTCTTAAGGGTTTTTGAGTAAGTATAGACGACAAAAGAGTAACGAAATATTTCTTAACAGAATTACATGTTTCTCAGCAAGCTTGGCCTAATGCGGTTTCGTTTAAATAAACATTTTGTTGACAGAAGGCAGTCACGCATCAAGACTCGTCCTAACCCGGAAAAACATTGCTTATGGGATATTTTCGATGTTGACAAAATAAACATCCTGTCCTATGTTCTTAAATAATCCTTTTATAAGTATTTTTTTTTCGAACTTTTTTATTAGAATAGAACCATAACAAACATTGCTATAGCGGGGATGAAATATTTTTACGCTATATCTTTTGTTTGTGAAAAGTATTAATTTGTTCCTTTGGTATTTTGTCACCTCTTAACAGTCTTAACCCATTTTACAGAAATTTCGGATCACTATTCCTTTTATTCGTATTATTAAAATATTCAACCTGAGGTTATTGAGTATGTCCTTACGTTAATTCGTTTTTTACACCAAATCTTATAATTTACAAGAACAACACGTTTTATTAATGAATGGCTGCTTACTGTTTGTTTTGTAAGTAAAGTTTATACTCACATTTTATACTCATTATAAAATAAAGTTCTTGTCCGGTTTTCGCCTAACCTAGAGCATTTTTATTAAGGTTTACATGTACTTTATAATACATGCGCATGTGAATCCGGGGCGAGCCGCTATACAATGAATTGAATTTCCCAAAAGTATATACCTAACAAGTTTTTTTCACTAACTATATTTCATACAGTTTTGTTACCTCATCGCATATTTACAAATAATCTACAATAAAATAATTGCACTAAGATACATTTATTCAAAAATAATTGTACTAAAATAATCACTCAACATAAAGCATTATAATCGTGCTCATAAAAAATAATTAACGCTTGTAACATCTAGCTTAGTTTATATGTTTTGTCCTTGTTACTACTTCAAAATATGATATTGGAAGAACGAGACAAAACATATTGTAACTAAAATAATAGCGAACGTTTGTTATTTTTTATGAATACGATGGTTATAAATGTTTAGTAAACTATCAAAAGACTCTACAATATATATGTTCCATGTGGAAAGTTGTTCACCATCGTGGTCTCAATCTACCCTTACAATAGTTTCAATATATTTTGTTACAATGTAATATATTGCAATACGCATTGTATTAAATATACATTGTGATACGTACATTTTGTATATTGTTTATGATTTTTTTTAACATAGGTTGTTCAAAAATTATTTAAACAATACTAGAAGCAACTACCATAGCAACTTCTAAATTATCATAAACTTTAATTTAGTTTTAGTTAAATTTTGTTATCTTCAGGGGTACAAAATCACAAAATCACAAAATTGAATATAAACCTTTGGATCATTATGTCATGCTATGATAGAGCTTCATTTAGTTTGAGATTATGACACGGTCAATATTACATTTTAAATTGGCGAATATTAAAAGTACGATACTGATCGCTAGAAAATATGAAAGCTCGTATTAGGCCTCCTTTATCGTACATAGAATAAAAACGTCTATAACCATATGGTCCAATACCGTTAGCGTGAACAGGGCGTGTTCAGTCTATCTCTGTCACTAACTCTACGTGTAAAAGAGACAACAAAATACGTCGCGTGATGCTGTATCTCTGTCGCACATAAAGTTTGTGATAAAGATAGACTGAACACGTCGTCGCGTGGCCACAGTCGACCCAGTTCACGCTCTTAATGTTGGATATTACTATTCTATCTGCTAAGGTTTCTACAGACTATTATCTTACAATGGTCACAGTACATCAATAAACAGATTATACTATATCAGTAGTCAAGCCCAAATATTCAGTACAATTTGTGAAAGCCGCCTTATATTGGCCAGCGAACTAATGGGTAGCTTTAATTTAGTATATAGTCAAAAATGCCGCGACAACTTAGCGGCATCAAGGCAAAACTCTTTAAGGCGTACGCTGCGTTAGGCGGGACCACGCAACGTGCTCAGTCTATCTCTGTCACAATTCACAAACTCTGCGTGCAAAAGAGATAGCAGAATATTTCGCATGATGCCGTCTCTCTGACCCCCGTAGACTTAGACTGAACACGTCGCATGGTCGCGGGTATGTGACAGGTTGCAGCGCACGCCCTGAATATGTCAGTACTGGTTTCAGAAGTTGAGAAGTATTTCTCGGCAGTTCTCCAAAGTTACCCTAGGACTTTTCCATACAAACGTAGTTTAGTTTTTATTTTAAAACGACGTGATAGATTTTTGTAAAATTTTGTATTTTCAAAGAAATTGCACATATTTAGGCACATATTATTTTACTGAAAAACCAGTTATATACTGGTTTTTCAGTAAAAATATGGACTTGAAGGAGAATATAGCTTATATATAATTTTTTCCAAGCATTATGGGAATCTTTTATACCCTTATATTTTCTTTATATTTTGAATTTGAAAACTAGTTAAATGCCTAGATGTATGCAATTTCTTTAAACTTACAAAATTTTACCGACATCTGACACGTAATTTCAAAGTAAAAGCTAGACAATATTTGTATGAAAATGTCTATGGCATGGATACTCTTAACAACTTAGACTATATTAGACAGCGTCTTTTCGCCTGCCATTGATCGGCGAGCCGGGCAGATAAGTCTTTAGTCAGTCAATGCTCAGGTCGTTGGAGAAATGGCGCGAAAGCTTGGCGACGTCGAGGCCCGAGAAATCTGTGAAGACATCAGTCGTGGCGGTGGAGGGTTTGGTACGCATGGGGGAGGTACTGCTTGACGGCTCGTCACAAGGGTCGATGGCTACTAACCTGTCCTCTTTGCTGCTAACCTCGAACGGTTCGGATATACCTGGTGACAGAAAAATAGGAATTCATAATTTTAAAAAAACCGGATAATTACGATTTATAGTCTCAAAACCGGCAAATGCAGATCCGTTGTCTCTGCCTACCTCCATGGGAAACAGGCGTGAAATTATGTATGTAAAAGCCTGCTACACCCCAAACTAAGCAAATGATTTTGATAAAATTTCTATGGGACCACTTCGTAAGAATACCGTGTTAAGCAAAAAGCGAATTTTTCGAATAAGTCCAGGCGTCGTCGGATAATCGTAGAAAATACAAAAGAAAATTTGAAAATTGATAACCTCCTTTTTTTAAAGTTGGTTAAAAAAACTATCTATGACGGCCTCTGTGGCCTAGAAGTCATCACGCCAGGCTGTCACACCGGAGGTCCTGGGTTCATCCTCGATCAGGTCAAAATGGAAAATGATCTTTTTCAGATTGACCTAGGTCTTGCTCTATATAATGGTTATAAAATATAGTATCGTTGAATGTATCCCCACAAGTCTCGAACTTACTTTAGGGCTGGCTTAATCTGTGTAATTTGTCCGTTTGTATTATTTATTTATTATTTGTTTTAACGAGGCTCTAATTTAGGTTTAAATTAAACCAAGCTAAATCAATGTTTCAGATATATAATTGGGCGCTGAACAATCGATCGAATAAATTTTATCGAAATGGATTCAGATACAAGAGTTGTTCAATTGTTGTCATTTTGAACACAGTTCGTTCTTGTCTTCTTATTTACAAACTTCGTGTCTTCTTTTTACTACAATAAATAAAGCCTACATTTCCGAGCATTTTTGAGAAAAACAAGTTTACTTAATTCCTTACCTAGGACACTTCTAACGTCATTATTGGGCTGGCTGAAGTAGATGAAGCGGTAAAAGCCAGGTGTCCTCACTCCGCTGCCGACCGGGAAGCTCAGCGTGATGACGCGGGGTTGGCCGGGCGCGGGCTGCGTCGGCACGCTCACTTTAGCGAGGTACTCGTACGCTATGTAGTCGTCGAGGCTGTGGAAGTTGGCCTGTGAATAAAATTTAAATTTATTCCAAGAAAAAAAAAATTATAACTATTTAGTACATACATATATTATCACGCCTGTTTTCTACCAGGCTTACCCATCGCCGTATAAACTTAATTATTTCCCTTCTTTGTCACTAGATGGCGCTGCAGATAAAACTTAAAACATTATAAAAAATATGACTATAATTTAAAAAAGTAATATGTACTCTAATATTTAAATATTACTTACTAGCTGTACCCGCGGGCTTCGCTCCCCGTGGGAATTAAGAGATAAAAAGTAACATATGTCCTTCCCTGAGTCTCAAACTATATCCATACCAAATTTCATCCAAATCGGTTCAGTAGTTTTAGTGTGAAGAGGTAACAAACAAAGAAATATACAAACTCACTTTCGCATTTATAATATTAGTAGGATAGGATATGAAATGCAATAAATATTTTTAAAGTATATTAAACACTGTCTTTGTCACTTTTTGCTAGTCGTGTGTGCCTACCGGCTACTCCAGTTTTGCCTTCAATTGTATTTATGGCGTTGGGTATTTGTTACGTTAGTAATTGTATTATCTTTGCCACAGCGGTAGGCAGAGACTATGGACCTCCACCTGCTACGATCCTGACAGACCTCTTTCGCTTCATCTACACTCATCACTCTTTTCATGCATGCCGGCCGGGTACGTTTTTACTATTTGATACAATTCGAAACATTTGTTACAAATCACACAAATAAACTTTGTTTCATAACAGATCAAGAACTATTAAGGTCATGTATTATTGCGAAAAATATAGGTACAAGGTTAATTATAATTACTAGGTACCAGATGTTATGTTTATAATACAAATGTCAAAACGGTGACGCCCTCAAAATAAGATTCGACATGCGTACATACATAGAGTAGAATATACGGGGTATAAATAACTATTTATCATATTTTTCCTTTCATCATCAAAATGATAATCGTTACGCTATGTCATGATATGGGCAGTATGAACTCTTTTGGTCACTATCACATGAGATAAAAATAGAGAGAGAGATAAAGAATTGGGTAGTATGAACACTTTTGGTCACATAAGATTAAAAAATAGAAAGAGAGAGATAGAGAAAGAGAGAGAGATAGATAGAGAGAATGAGAGAGAGAAAGACAGAAAGAGGGGGAGAGAAAGAGAGAGAGGGAGAGTCAGACAGTATGAAGGGCCGTGTGGTTTCCGGCCGATAATAGAATCATTCCTTTTCTTCCTATAAATATATACGGTTTCACGTTGTGATTTTGTGTGAAAGGCAGCACACTTTCATTGTCAAACCATATTCACCTTTATTTTTATTCCCAAAATGCACTGTATAGCTTGAATATAAATCAGCCTCCCGACTACACGCGGCGCTTTGAGTTCATAAGCAGCCGAGTTTTATTCAACTATTCTATGCATTCAAGTGATAGAAATAAAAGTGACTATGTTTGACAGCTAAGTAGGCTGTTAGTTAAGCCTATGTGTATACGTACGTCATAGATTCCAATCCAGTCGTTCGGATTGACCTCCACGTCGTGAGACAGCGTGCACTGCGTCCGAAAGTCCGCGTCACCGATGTACCAGATCCTGTTGACCGCGGCAAATTCTACCGTCTTCTCGGTGTAGTTCGAGAACGCCTGGTAAGAAGAACATAATATTAGTCTATTAGTCAAACTCCCAGACTAAGACCGAGACTCAATTTGAACTTCATTGCAAGGATATGCTGTGTTTTAATAACCAGTGAAGTTTCGTTATGGGCAGAAAGAGAAAGATATATTATATCTGTCTAGAGATATAGGAATGCTATTGGATGTCGAAACACAGCACGTCCTAGCTCAGTATGAGTAAAGTTTTAGCTTAAATGTGACGATAGTTAATATTTTGCAAATCGGTACACATTGGTGGACCGTAGGTCTTTCATTTACACTGGGATATTTTCACTAAATGTTCAGATCGTTATGTTATAAATAAAACTATCTAAGAATCTAAGTGCGGATTTCATCGTTGAAGTAAAACGCGATCAATTGAAGCTAAACTCGTTTACGCACGTAAACTGGTTCCTTTGGATTTCATCGACAAAAACTAATCGCGTTTGGAGCTAAACGCGTTTAGCAATCTGAACGTCCGATATTGGCCGTTTAACGCTTCTAAACGCGTTCAATCAAACAAATGTCAAGTCAATGCCGAGATTTGACAACTTTAATTGACAATATTGACATAGATAGGTCCATACTTTTTAATTTACGTTCCGTTACTTCGCGATTCTTTACCGGTTTTAAATCAATGAGTTTTGCTTATCCGTTATTCATATTTTCTGCGTGAAATGAAAACTATCAAATGATTTTTACTGTAATCTGTGCTTTTTTGTCTATGAGTTTAGGTGAACTTCGTTTTCGTAAACGCGATCAAAAATTTGCTCCGAATTGACGGTGAAATTCATTGGAAGTTGATCGAGATCAAATCAAACATTTGAACTCAGTTATGTTAAAGTCAGTTTTGCTAAACTCGTTTATCAATGAAAACGATGAAATCGGCCCTAAGAATTACTCACATTCACAACGGATTCATATTAAGAACAGTAAATAATGTGAGTTTCAATTTACAATGAAAGGTCAACTTGCACCACTTGTTTGGTAGCCATTTAGATCAGATAATTGAAAATATTTCTGTCATTGGCTGTATTCTTTTAATGAAATTATTATTTAATTCTTTAATTAAAGATACAGATGCATTTTCATTATCCTTGATGGAGTAGATAGAGCCTAGGGCCGCAAGGCCACGCTTGACGTAACGGGGGGCGTTAAGATGGGAAAAGGAATTATTTTCTTATCCTAATAGTTTATTACTTTTAAAAATCATTTAAATAGAATGATTAGCCTAACATGCGCATGCAATCTCAAAGGCATTAATAAGCCAAAAATAATAAAAATAACACTACAATTAGTAAAATGACACCAGTTCAATCGTCACTATACAGAGTCAACGACGTCTTAACATCATGCATAAATTGAGCTGTTAAAATATACCTAGATATATAAACCTTTGTGTTATAACGTCTCGTAGCTGCCAACTGCAATATCAAACTTTTCATCGAACGATAAATCGCTGCCGTAAAATCCAGCTGTATTAAAAACCGTGTAAATACCTGTGTAGTTGCGTGACAAATTTCAATATCGGCATCAGCGGACGTACTGCCGCCTAAAGACGTAAACGGCACGGCCGTCCTGCCGTCGTCGTTGGTCGGCATGACGACCGCGGACCGCATCCTGATCGTGTCCCGCGCCGCCCGCGCAAGGGTTAATGTTGAGAACGCGGAGCCCGAGAATACCTAGTGCGTTTTGCGATTAGTACCATGCAAGCAAGCACGTGCATTTAATTAGTAAGTCTGCAAAAAGGTTTAATGGAACTCTAATAATGTTACTTTCTATCTCTATATAAAAAGTCCTTTTTACAAATCTACGCGTTTACTACAAAAAGTGCACAAAGAAAAACGTGCAAACATCAAAGCTGCTACGTAATGGTAAACAGGAAAATTTTGTACAAAAGTTGATTAAGTATCAATTAATTAGTGAATGGAACGGTGATAGCAATTTAGAAATTCGCGCTTGGCAATAACAGAACCTTGCTAATTCTTGCTTATCAACGGGTCATTTTTGTTATACTACTTAATACAGAATTTTTAGTATACACTGCAAGCTGCAAGTCCATATACAATATTTAAGGGACATGCGCGTCATATATCGAACCACAAGCTTTACTAGATACACTATATTATAATGAAATTAAAATAAGTCAATTAATAATAAAAAACGGCATTTCCATACAAAGTGTGCAGCTAACCGAGCAATTTGAAAAGGAATGTCGATTTTTTTTTGTTTCTTGGCTGTTGTTTTAATATCATACTATAGTAATCTAGTATTTTCGATTTATTACGCACGTGTCCCTTACACGTTGTATTATAACACTACTGACCTTAATCTTGTACTGGGCGGCCACAGGCTTGTGGTCACTCACGGTGTAGTGAGGAAGGTGGTTGTACGATATCAGATCCGCTCTCAGCGTGATGTTTTCGTAGTTGTTTGCTATTACTTTGTACAGTATCCTGTCGGTCCATGACGGTTTCCTCCTGCAATCATGTAGTTATTATTTCAATTTAATATTTACATAACCTTTAAACCTATAAATTAAAGAAGAAACTGACTATCTATCTTGCTCAGTTGTGTCAAGTGCTGAAATCGCTGGGTCTAGAAAAGTGAAAATTTTGCACAAATCTTCCTTAAATGACGTAAGTGTGCACTACAAAGGGATTTTTCGAAATTCATCCCTAAAGGGTTGAAATGAGGGTATAAAGTTTGTATAAAAACTTGGTCAATTTTGAAGTTAGAAATGTAAAAATAAGCTCATGTCATAGCTCACGTTCAAAACTAAATTTGACTGTATCACTTTTTCAAAAATCATTCTTTATGAGGGTAAAAAAAGGGGTGAGTTTTTATGAAACTCTTCCAGGCAACCGAGGTACTTTAACCGAGGTATTTATCTTTTCGCATAGCGCTTCAATGTTCGAAGTGTCTGTACAGGGCTTAGGCTTTGACTTCCCCAATCGTCACTATCACATTATCAGACGTAACACGATAACAATCATATCTATAATTGTTATATACTTATTGCGTTATCGACTGCAATACAAGGACGAATATTTGTCACATATAGTTTGCAAATATCAGACTGTTATAATTATTGCAAAAAAATGGTTTTTATGATATGAAAGTTTTTTTCAAATATTGAGATCAATTCTGTTTCAGACAGAGATAGTAGAATCTCATACTCTTACAATTATACTCATACAATTTAAACCAAAAGGTGATTGTAATAATAATTAAATAGATAATGTTTGCTTACTTCTGTATTTCTTTTTTCTCGTCGAGTCGATGGTTTCAATACAGTTTAAATTTTTAATTATATCTGACCAGAATGTGGCCACGGAGATCCGTCCAAACTCTAAAGAAATATATCTTAAGTGAATGTAAATCGTAACTTACTTCACATCATACTCATCACCTCTAATGGAGAAATTGTAAGACGGTGGAAGTTTAATCTTGGATTAAACGAACTCCGAGTATGCGTCTCTATTCTCCATAACATCGTTCCTTGTTAGTTGAGTTGTTAGTTCAGTTGTGAATGAGTATAGTTGTATCTCAGTTGTGAATGAGTGCAAGTCCTTGAACTTTTTGACTTTCGAATTAAAAGTAATTGAGAAACTTACTTGACGTCGTACTCATCCCCGCCAATGGAGAACTTGTAAGTCGGTGGGAATCTGATCTCGGGTTCAACGAACTCCGAGAACGCGTCGCCGTTCTCCATGACCGCCAACAGCTGATCGTGTTTCAGCAGCGACGAGTACTTGTCCTTTTCTACTCTAGGGAGAGTCGCTATAATCTCTTCGGCGGTCGGACTTTCGCCTGTGGGGTGGTCCGTCCGGAAATTAAGGTCTCCGATCCAGAATACGTAGCTGTAATAAAAAGGTTTACTAAATAGACCTTGTATGGCTAATTCTACAAATGTAGATTACCACGGAAAACCAAACACTTTATTGTATATGTACTATGACTGCAAACCTTGTATATATTATATCGAACAAAATCTGATTATTTTGAAATGTCTTTTGCTATTGGTAACATACACGTGCGTGACTATCAAATTATGAGCATAAATAATTTCACGTTTTAAAATTTTCTTCATCATGTATGAATGACGATAGATTTTTTCTCTTTTGCATTGAAGAGCCCATTTTTTTCATTCACGCAATTCCGAGTTGGTCTCACAGGGAAATTGTCTTGATGCTGAAACGGCGTTGTCAGTACGACAACGCCGTTTCAGCAGGTCACGTTATTGAGAATACCAGTCAGCCTGTGTCTTTATTTATAGAAGACTTTCATTAATGTCTATCTAGGTCATTAATATATACGGAAAAATAACACAAATTGAGCTAGATCCAAAGTATTTGAGTTCTAGACTTGTGTTATAGGATACTAACTCAAACAGCATATTAAGTATAGATAAACACCTTAGACCCAGGTCAATCTGAAATACTTAGATCATTTTCCACCTTGACCTGACCGGGGATCGAACCCGGGACCTCCGGTGTGACTGCTTGGCATGACGACCACTAGGCCACCGATTTTTCATTTTATGATACAGCCAGGTGACAGAATGTTGGAACGCACTAACGCTAGATTAAATAAAGATAAGAATTCGAGTGCCCAAGCCCATATCACAGGCCCATATCCTCTTTTTCTTTGTACTCGTATCCTATCTAGGAAAAGAACATACTGAAGCTCAATATTTTTTCATAAGCGTTACTCATCCAACTTATCAATATAGTGTGTCGTCATGTAGGGATTAGGCCTAAGAACTATCTTTGATGATGTGTGTAACAATCAAGCGTTGATTTTTTTTTAAACTCCGGAAAATGCTCATCAGGCTGAACAACTTTTGCTAATAAGCATCATTTTTATATTTCTTTTATAGCTTAGCTGGACCATTAAGGTTCTGCATCAGGTGTCTCATGTCACAAAATCAGTTATACCCTATATGTTGCCCAGGATTAAACGCGATTATAACAAATAATTGGCCAAGTGCGTGTCGGGTCACGTGCACTGTAGGGTTCCGTAGTTGTAATGCCAATTTTGAGTTCATGCCACTAAAAAAAAATCCTTTTCGAGTACATTTTATAGGTTGATCGACTATAACTTTTTAATTTGTTAACGCTAATTAGCTCTGATAGTTTTCCTTTAACCTGCATTATATATACTATAGCTGTGATTTTTTTCACGTGTCCATATATAACCGGCTAGCAGATAGATGGGGGGGACACGTGAATTTAACAAAAAAAATCACCTAACCTTAATATTTCAGACACGAATTCCTAAATCCAAAAATGGTGTTTCCAAGCTCACAATATTTTTGAAATACCTATTCAACGATACCCCACACAATGTGTTTGTAGAGAAAAAAAATATTGACTTCCTGTTTACGTGTATGGCAGTTACCCTAAAAAAAATTATTTCCATTTTTTATTTTACAACTTTTTCGCCATGATTGATATACATATCCATGCTAAATTACAGCTTTCTAGTACTTAAAGGTTCTGAGTAGGACCGCGGACGGACAGACAGGCAGACAGACAGACAAACAGACAGACAGACAGACATGGCAAAACTATAAGGGTTCCTTGTTTACTACGGAACCCTAAAAACGTTTCATTTAAATCCGTCCAGTACTTCCCGAGATTAGCGTGTACAAACATACAATTTTTTTTTTAAATGCTTACTCTAATACTAAGTATATCTCCATTGCCCCAATTTTTTTTTTGGAAATATTTTCAATGTTCTGACACATTTTTTTTCTGTTTTATTATATGTATAGATAGATTGTTACTTTACGTAAGTATTTTTCTACTTTCTTTTTTAATTGGCGGTAAAAAACTTGTTATAATTTTGGAAATATGGCTATCAACGAATTAGTTACTACCATACTCACTCATAGGCCTCTCCCAAAGATTTCCAAAAGACCGACCTATGAGGCCTATGTCCAGCAGTGGACGTCATGCGGCTAAAATGAATTAATTAATGAATACTCACTCATGATACAGAATGTTGGAAGTCTCGCTGACGTGGTAGTAGTGTTGTTTGATTATCGTGTTGTAGTCGTTGACGCGGTCCGCCAAGAGATGCTCATGCGCAGTCAAGTGGCAGTTGACCAGACATATCGAACACCCGTACAAGTTGAATCGCACGCTCACAGCACCTTTGTTACCCTGGAACGGAAGAAAATGTTACTCTGACGTTCAACGTGTCAAGAAAGTTTAGTGTGACGAAAGGCTATTAGTTTTATGAAGTCTCAAGAGACGTAAAAGGCAGCTTAACCGTGCCATTTTCCACGACATGTGTTTATAAATAACATTTTAAAAAATTTACCTCAATCTTTAAAGAAGTGTACGAAAAAGACTTCCAAAAGGAGGCCAGAATTGATAACCATTTCGTCGCGATCCTTTTTTTAAAGTATGTTATTCGAAGACGTCTGGATCGTTGAAGAAAATTCTTTTTTTTATTTGAAACGGCGTACTTGTCAGGTATCAAAATCGTCTGTGTAGTTTTTGGGTGACGTCGGTTTTTTGTTTTGAAAACTTATTTAAAAGAGTGGTGCCTACTTATAAGTCAATCCATATGTCATTATAAATAGTCTGGATAATAATCTTATAAGTTATCTTCTAATAAGTTTAGAACAGCATTTATTATAAAGTACCTAAAGGCAATATATCATAATTTGTATCTTGAATTTGTGTCTCCTAACAAAAACGTACATAACAGGTTTGAAATATAACACTGAGTTAGAACACGGTATGTGGCGAAGCATAGACAGGTGCTGTTCTTTATTTCTTAACCTATTAAGAACTTTATATTCAGGTCTGAACTCGGCGGATAATTATTTTAACCTTCAAGAAACCAACCCAAATTATTGATCCGGCCTTGACTATTCGTAGTCAATCACATGGTAATTAATAATCGTGCTGTTACTCCAAACAAAACGCATTGCAAATGATAATATTGCGTCATTCGTGACGTAAATAGGTTCTTGCCTACACCGCGTTCGGACTTTAGAGCTATTGATCCAACGTGGTCAAACGGTTAAGTTACTTAACAACTTCGCAATCTTCATACGACAGTTTACTTGTTAATACCTGATTCTTTTGATTTCTTAGTGAGCCCAGACATGATTAGCGTAGAATGAGTTGCCTCAAAAAGATCTTCAGTATACAGCATTTCTAAGAAGGGTTAAGGCGGTGGGGACCGTTATAAAACTTTTGCAGAAGAAATGCAAAATGCTGTTTTAGGTTTTGACGTTAGATAGGCGGCCGGTCGTAAAACCACAGCCAAATCGTTTATATATATCAGACTGGTTTTCTCCGCTCATCACATGCACGTCATCTTTAGAAAAGAAGCTGGAAACCGTACTCCTTGCTCCAAAACAGCACATTAAAGGATGTAACTGGAACACGCTATTTAAAGCAGAGAACAAGTTTATTTGCTAAGCCAATTTAAAAAATCACGACTACACCATCTAGTTATGAGTGGCGGAAGTCCGTAGCGCCCTAGCGCCATTTACAAACATAGTTAAGAACCACCGCAAGGAAACTTGCTTTAACGTGAAAAACCGCATCAAAATCGGTCCATCTCCTTTCGAAAGCTACGAATTACGATGCGACAGACAGACAGATAGACAATATTAGTGTCAAACTTATACCACCCCTCTTTTTTCAGGGGTTAAAAAGGAGTAAGTATTGGTTAGGTAAATATACCTTTTTTTAATCAAATCAACCTTTTTGCCTATTTAGTTATTGTATTGAAGTGATTATAAGACCGGAACACATTGTCATAAAAATATTCTTTTTTTTAAAACAGGTTTCATATTTGCTACAATGCCAATTTGCAAACATTGTTTGTGGGCAACGACGTTTATAGGTAGTCTAGCTGCTGTCGAAAATGTTGACTTCGTATTCAATATCCTACTATCCTTCTATTTTTTAACGCGAAGATTTATAAGTAGGGATGGATGGATGTTTATTACTCTTTCACGTAAAAACTAATGAATGAATTTTAATAAAACTTTACAATAATATAGCTTATACATCAACATTAAACACATGCTACAATTTATAAATATACTTCGCAGACGAAGTCGCGGGCACCAGCTAGTATTCAATAATTTCATTAAAACAATTAGTATTCGTACCCAGTAAACGAATTCTGGGCCACAAACACCACAAACCTACCTATTCAACGAATTTCTGTTCAGTCAATGATATCTTTATTTCATTTGAGTTATGTCGTCAGCGTGTATTTTCAATGCATGCTACTTCATGATAAATGATGCATGAATTTTAAAATTTGCTTGTAAGCTACGCCCTCGGCGGTGCCGTGACGCTCTCATTTTAATTATAATTTTTTTGCAAATACTCGAGTGAGTAGTACTATTAAGTGCAGAAACGTTAAAGGAAAATATATAATTAAATATTATCAAATCCACGTGTGTTAGTGTGTTAGGTTTGATTATATTATCATTTATTATGCATGTGGAATATTGTAATTTTAAAATATCCAGAAAAATTTACTCAACGTCACGACCGAGTGTCTAGCGGATTTTAAATTTCGAGCGCGTTGTCGCGTCGCGCGGCCGAGCTCTTCGCGGAATGAAGGCCTAACGGCCGGAACCCTATTGGTTTCCCTGAAGCCTCTGAAAATCTCTTGAAGAAACACTGACGACTTATACCTATTTACGACATAGTTTTTATATTTTAATTAAATCGGCGGCAACGTTGCCACGTCCACTGGTGATTCGAATGTTTGTAAACGCTCTAAGATGGTAATGTCATGTGCTTCATTTAAGTGTAGACCAGGAGAATGGGGTCTCTGGCTATAATGTAACACAACGTCTTGTTGACCTTGCGCCTAAAGCTACCTAATTCAGTATATTTAACTATTAAAATCTTTATTGACCATAATGGTACAAAAGGTGAACTTAATGCTAAAGCATTTTCTACCAGTCAACCTGTAGGAGAACGAAAATTAATTTAATTGCGACAGGCGCTTAAAGATGTGTTGAAAATACACTATACATACAAATTTACTTTGATACATTCTTAGAATATACGTAAATACTCATACATAGTAAGTATACTAAACAACTTACCCACAACCCTCCCAACCCAGTCTTCGTATACTGCGCCTCTATATCCCTAAGATGTGTAATGTGCTTCATTTGAGTGTAGACTAGTAGGAGGATGCCCTGCAGCCTCATGCTCTTGGCAATGATGTACCCTTGACGACATAGTATCTTGTTGAACGTTGATGTCCACGGATCCGTAAAAAGAGTGTCCATTACGAGGTTCTGTGGTTGGGATTTCACTTCTTGTAATCTGTAAATAATTTGTCTGTTAGCTTGTGGAAATCAGTAACAAGAGCTATCTATAAGGTCATCAGGTAAGGTATCAGTCCATCTGGGATGGATGTGTCCGCAGTTCCGCACTGACTCCTGTCTATGTAACACTTTATTGTTGTTCGAAGGAACATACTTTTAACAAATGGCGGACTTAATGTTAAGAACATAAGTAAGTAAGTAGGTACTGTATATTACACTACCTACATCACTTTAAGTTAGCAAAAATCTTAATTTCTGAAATCTATTTCTTCTTATATTTTAAGAGCTGGGCTTTTGTCGGTGAAGTGCTCTTCATCTCTCTCTTTCTTCCGCTTAGTTCTTAACCCCCTTATAAGTTTTACTTTTAATTAGAAGAGTTTAAATGTTCGGTCGTCTACTACGTCACGATGCATACTTTGAAACAATAATTAAAGTAAAATTTGAAGGAAAAAGAGGAGTAGAAAAACCCAGAAGAAAGTTTTTAGATGAAATAAAAGAAACCTATTTAGTTATAATAATTATAAAACAAAAAACAAAAATCAAAAAAAAAAGTTGTTTGGTAGGACTTTTTTGTAGTGTGTAATTATTTTATTATTGCCTTTAAAATAGGCTACATATATTATTTACAGATTGAAAAACGGAAACAATAGCATATAAATCATTAGTAATTATCTATTATGCACATAATAAGACATTGTTATATTTTTGTTTCCGTTATCATTATCAGGATTAAGTAGGTCCATAAGTATGTAGGTACAGCATACCTATACCCTAACAAATCATAGGTGCCTACATACTCAATCACGCATTTTATTGCACAAACGCAATGTTTGATGATATAAATCAAACATGTGAGGAAGAAAAATAACATGAAACTCTTTGTTTTCCTACCAGACTATACACGCTTACTTTTCATTGGTTTTGGAAAAAGAAACGATGTATAGTAAATAAATTGCTCTATCCAAATACATAATCCAAATATGTGTATGACTTATAATAAAAAAGTTGCCAAAATGATTTTTGATCGAGACCACGTAGTTATGCCCGTTCAAACTGCCGCGTGCGGTCGATGACCCTACTAATTGATCTCACGATTTTACTTTTGAGTTTAATTTTTTGTTACTGTTTCAGAACGTACATACAGGCTGACTGGTAAATCACGGTACATATTTTTAGGGGCACTTAGTACTCGATTCTCGTTCCTAATATACATATGTATACAAAAATATGTGTATAAAAGGTGACCAAATTATCCAATAAAAACAAGAAGTGTGGACACTCGCGTTCCGCACGATGACAAGCGGTTTTTAACAACGAGCCAAGTTAGGTAGGCCATAGCCAAAGCACAGATTACTAATAAGTTATGCCATAGGCAGGTACCGAGCGCGTAGCAAGCGCGCGATTTCCAATCATTCTGAGACATTGTGCACTAATTTGATTATATTTTTCTTCGTAGTTTATAAGTATTTCTGTTGGTTTTATATTTTTTACCGCATTTACACATTCGTGTTCGTTATTCGCCTCGTCGTTCGCCTCGCAATTCGCACGAATGTGTAAACGTAGTACGAAGACGCAAATCGCGAGGCGAACCGCGAGGCGAATAGCGAACTCACTGTTTACATATGCGTGTTCGTTATTCGCCTCGTCATTCGCCTCGCGATTCGCACGAATGTGTAAATGCGGCATTTGACGATACGTGTGATCATGATTTCTCATGTACTTAAGTAGG
Organism: Acrobasis consociella; assembly: GCA_963555685.1. Lineage (NCBI taxonomy): Eukaryota > Metazoa > Arthropoda > Insecta > Lepidoptera > Pyralidae > Acrobasis > Acrobasis consociella. Next base: position 8,499,697 of record OY743118.1, read on the forward strand.
ACACGTGATTTACCAGTAAACCTGAATACACAACGTAGAAACAGCGATATGAATAAATTACTATGTTTCCACTTACCCAATTACATAGAAATCTGGAAGTGGTTTATTTTTGTTGAACTGAGATGGGAAGTCCAGCAGAGAGTTAAGATCTTGTCCAGGATTCTTGGTCGCCACATTCCATGTCACAAAGTAAAACCTGAATCAAAAAGATATGTTCATAACTAGATATCTTCCCCAATAATAGACATTAATTCACCGACAAGAGCACAGCTCTTAAAATAGATGATGTAAGAGAGACATATTGAATTACTACTGCAAATATATAAGGTAAAGTACTACACATACAACTCTGCTCACAAACATATTGACAAACAAGTCAGTAATATCAATGTTTAAGCACTCAAAATCTGCTTGCCTGACCAGGTTGACCATAACTAGGTAATTAGAGAATTAGGTATGTACAAAATGAGTTTAATTTAAATACTTTTATTTACTGTATTTTGTTACATTTAGGTAAAGCATGTGTGTAACATGTCAAACTCCTTGCAACAAAATAACTGAGTACTTACTATATTTACTAACTACATACATGTTTGCTTATATTTGGTCAAGTTTATGTCGCAGCCATCTGGTTAAATTAGCCAGTTAAGTGGACGCCTAGGCTGTTCCTTAAAGGTCGGCATTCAGTAGATGATGCCTAGGCCAATCGTTCATTGGTCTAGAATCGTTAATTGTTTAACAACTTGGCATTTTGAAAGTCAGCCGTTTGAATATGACTGACCAAGACTCAGCAAAGCCAAGTGATTAAAATTTAGTTCTGACTTTTTCCACTGCGGCGTAGTAGCCCACCAAAACAAATATGGCATCCACAACACAAACAGCTGTTACTGTGAATGTTATTTTTCATTCACAGATCTCATCAAAAATCATTTTACTAATATTTCTCTATTACTAGTTAATAATAACTATATTATTGGTAGATATAAGTAAAAAGTAGTCATCAGTAATATCACAGTTAGTATAATTATTACTAGACCAGTAAAAATAGCTGAACCTGGACATAATGCTATAACCGTAAGTTTCTTTTTGTATGATATAAAGTATTGTTAGTTATAGTTAAAATAAACCGAATTAAACAATTTAGGGCTCTGCGTCAGTGTAAAAAAACCAAAAAACTGAAAATCGAACAAATTTTGATTTCATAAGTACAGCATAATTAATAACTTTGGAAAACTACCTCTACCGTATTATAACGTGTGCATTCCAGTTGAATAAATCTAAATTAAACAAATTCATCAATTAGCACTATCGTTAATAAAGAAGGTTCGGTATGTTACAAATTTTCAGGCTTATCTCACCAGAAATTATAGATTACTGTATTTCAACAATTTATTCTAAATATTATATTATGTGTGTTGATAAATTATTAAAAATTAAACAAATTCATTTTATGCATTACTACATTTACAAATTTTTGTATTTTTTGTAAAGCCAAAATACATAACTATTTTGAAAGTGTTTAACTTATACCGTCAACATATTTTTGATACTATAAGGAACAAATCAAACAAAAAATATCTACGATTATAATTTATTTCTATTTTTTTCTTACTTACGTTTTAATATGAACGTTATTTCTTGCACAATAAGGTCGTCATTGGTTTGTGCCTCAACTCCCGACCGTGCTGTAGCGAGTCGCGAGTGATTCTCGTGTACAGTAGTTTCGTCGCGTCGTCTTATGCATTTATTTGTAGTCAATGATTGTCAAACTTTTATAAGCACGTGGGAACTTTTACTAACCATGGATCGGCTAGGGTGGAGATTTATTGAAATATTGTGTTTATTAGATTGATAATAACTACATTGTTGAGCTTTTATTGTTTGTTTACAAAGCTTTTTATGGTACATTATAAAGAACACAGACACAAATCAGAAAAGTAAACGTACAACGGCGGACTTATCCCCAGGGTTTGTTACTGGTACCAAATTCACATTTTAAGTACCAGTAACAGAATTTTCATTATGTTAAAATTGTAAGGGTAATACTCGTATAGTACGGGTATCGTTTATGTAGTAATAGTAACGTTATAGGTATTGTAAAAATTTAAAGGTAATTTTACCGGTACGTACCTACGCATTGTTACCGTTCCGCATGAAACTCGACTGTGAAAAGCCACATTCCCGTACCTAACGAGTCGCGATCGCGACGCACAACACTGCGATAACCAGTGTTGCCTCTCGATAATACACTATCGCTAGTCTATCGAAAGACTATCTGTATTTTGAATAAAATCGATAGTATTGATTCTGACGACGAACAAACTATCCATAGTATTGCTTTTCTAATAAATAAATAATCGATACTATCGATAGTTTATGAAACGCAATACTATAGTTAGTTTATTCGTCATCAGGATCGATACTATCGATAGTATTGTTGGTTATCCATATTGTTGCCCTAAAACAGGAATAGTACACAAACTATCGATAGTATTGTTGGTTATTAGAGATGTGTTGTTCCTTTAATCTTTAAGGTCTAAACCAATACTGAACTGTTGTGAGTAGTCGATCCGGTTTTTCTGACCCATTCAATTAATTGAAGGGTTTTCTCATGAAAGTTCACGAGACAATCGTTAAAGCCGGGTATTCCTACAAATGTAGATATTTAATGTTCCCCCGGCCGCAATTTGCATCGCGTGAACGCTGCGTCGGTGAGCTCACATGTGACCCCGCCAGCGACACAGTATAGAAATAAGCAGTAGAATAGTTTTATTTTGATTAAACTTTGTTTAAAGTAGTGTTGGATACAGCTACATTATCTTATATTAATGGTGACGGGGTAGTCAGGGCCGTAAGACCCAAAGGTTTAGCGTGATCAAAAAATAAATCAATAGTGATGGGTTGCTAGCCGCATCGCCTATTAACATAATTTGACAGTAGCGATTTATTAATAAACAATTAATAGAAACAAATAACCCTGCAAAGTCGTTATTTAGTGTCTTTGTTTATTTTCAACCCCCGACAAAAAGAGGAGTGTTGTAAGGTTTACGTGTCGGTATGTCTGTGTATCTAGGTGTCTGTTAATGGCATCGTAAGGCCTGAACGAAGATTTAATTTTTTTGTTTGATAACTGACGTTTCGTCATAGTTCTTCTTAGCTATATTTATTAGAAATTGGTTCAGCCGTTCAAAATTTATTAGGAGTAAACACCTCAAAGTCGGTTTTAATTATTTTCCTTGAGTATAAACTTATGGGTATTATGTTGTTTTGTTATTTACTATCTATGATACAACACTGAACCTAAAAAATATGGGTCTCACCTAGATCCCAGTATTTTTCACACGACTTGCAAAGAAGGAGATTACGAATATACAATATCCTTTTTTATTAAGTACAAATATTTTAAGGGGTGATTCAGTCCATTATTCCGAACAAATTTTCCCAATAAATGTATATCGAAATACGAAAAAATAATTTTCATTTTCCATAGTAATGATATCACGTGACTACTTCGATTTCTATGAAAACCTAAAAATTTTTTTTCGTCTTTCGATATACATTTATTGGGAAAAGTTGTTCAAAATTATGGTCTGAATCACCCCTTAAAATATTTGTACTTAATAAAAAAGGACATTGTATAGTCTATAGGGTGCAATTGAAATCATTAGCATTGATTTAACTTATCATCATACTCACCTAAAGGATATTTTGTATGGTAACAATACTGCAATTAATGCAGTAATTAAAAAGTATCAAAAAGTAAGAAAAATGAATAAAGTATCAAAACACTTTGAGTCGTGCGCGCGTACTGATACCTACGTGCCGCAAGGCCTAAGACCTTGGACGGATACAACCAAACGGCGTGACCGACCGGCATACAAAAGTAGACCTTAATTTACGTGAATAAGGTTTGAAGTCGAATGGGGACGGGTAGTGTCACACGAACGCTTGAGGACAATAGGTACGTTTGAAGTAGGAACGAATGTTAGGGTACCAAGACGCAACGAAATTGATACTATTATAATTAATTTATTTTTCGTATTAGTTTTTTTATTTATAATTGCAGTAGAGGTATCTATCAAAGAGTCTGACGCATGTTTAGAGGTTTTCTTGAATATAAAAATGACGACTTTTGATTGAAGTTTTATTAGTCTTAAATTACTTTGTATCATGGGTATAGTAGATACTTAAAATATTGCTAACGAATTAAGTTCCACCCTGTATATGCATGTATGTATGTTGAATGTATTTCATTTTCTTTATCATTTAATGTCGCCACGGATTTGAATGTATGGCCACAGAGCAGATAATAGTATTACATACAGAACGGAAACTCGCACGTTTTTGGACCTTGTAAGCGCCTGTAAAATAGGGTTGTTGCTAGTCGCACGTTGACGTTCCCCGAGTCATTTAGGGTAATTTAAATAATATTGGTGAGAAACTGCACATATTATTATTGCTTATCCACAAAAAACAACAAAGAACGAAAATTTTATAGATTTCCGAGTGATGAAAACAGGTAAGTAAGCCGTACGGAAGTTTAAGCGTGAAGAGGTAACAAACAAACAAACAAATATACAAACTCACTTTCGCATTTATGATATTAGTAGGAAGGATAGGATATAGTAGGATATTCATAACTACACAAACTACGTAAAAAAATAATAATAATAATAAACTTAATTTTAAAAATAGTTGAGTCCGTAACGTGAGCCACATCTAGTTGCGCTTACTCCGTTTACAATCACTAAGTACACGCACACATTGACACGTTTTTTATCGAGTTTCGAAGATGACAAACTAGTTCCCCGCGAGTAGCCATCACGTTGCAAATATTGTTTGTTATTGTTTATCTACCGACCTTTTGTACACGTCCACTGAATGTAATATTTTTAAGTTCTCATTGTAAGTGAATTTGTAGATTCTTTTATGAGAATAAATTTCTTTAACCATAAGCAAAGCAACAAATTCTGTGGTGGCGACCCTGATTGTTTAACTCACACATTTGACGTATGCACAGTATTGCACAGATATATTATTTCGTTTGTAGTAGTACTAGGTATATTTGTTACTTCGTTTCTATGATGTGCCATACCTGTGGAATGGCGTTTCATTAGAATCCTTACTTTTCAAAGTGACATGAGCTAAAAAGTCTTTTTATTGTTTCGTACCTAAATGTTAGAAATTAGCCCAAACTCGATTGTGTTAAGTTGTTTTATAACTGAGTTCTATTAACCACCCACCATCCGTCTGCGTAATCAGATCCTAGATAAGCATCGTCTTCCAAAAAGTACTCGTCAAGACAAATCAAACGAGACCTACTAGATGAGGTTCTAACTGAGTTCCGTCGAATATCTCCCGGTTCCATTATCAGAACAGCCCATTGACATCATATTATTGTATTATCATCCGACTTACAAAAGTATACAAAATTTCAGCTAAATTGGTTGAGGATAACTGGTCGAAAATTGAGTTCGAATATTCCACCCGAACAAACATACTTACATTTATACATACATTGCAAGTTAAATAAAAGCTTGTAAAAACATGTAGCGATCTTTAGTTGTTTTATTGGTCCAATGTTAGTAAGCGCTAGCACGCGTCTAGTCGGACCTGCCGAGTTTAAGTCGTCGCGCTCTCGAATTTCGTATTATTATTAAGAAAATAATTATATCAAGTCAAACTCAGCGAATTTATCTGTAAATATTAAGTGGCTTTAATTAAAAACAATTTTTTTATGTAAAATATCAGTATTTTACTCATAGTTTTGAAAAAATATCACAAAAAAGGGTTACTTTGGGATTTTTTCCAACCGAATGAAGTTTATAGGATCTTGTGAAACTGAATGCGAATTTGACGAGCCTGGATAATTAACATAAACATACCTTTTTTTAAGAGTTTAATAGTAGATTGTGCTACAAGGCGTAAAGGTAATACTTTTAAGTCTAGTGCGCTACTTTGAATCCAGAGCAAAACGAAGGATTCCTCAGTTGAATCACGAGCGTAGCGAGTGATTCTACGATGGAATCTTGAGTGAAGCGAGGGATTCGTGTATAACGCCCGAGACAAAAATAATACCGTACGCAAGTAGCACACATTACATCGCTATCCATGAGAAAAACTAGCAAAAAGATACAAAACAGAATATGGAGAAAGTAGAACAACTACAATACCTAATCAAAGCTCCGACAAGTACTAACCTTTATTTAGTGTCGTTTTTATTCAATAAATACTAAGAAATAATTTTTAAGAACCAACTTCAAAAAAAAATGTTTGTTCACTCATAAACTCGTAACTTTGTTTGCGTGGACCTACATATTTTAAGATTTTTATAATAACAATAAATTTAATGTGCACTATCGGCTTAAACTTACGAAAAAGGATTTAAATTTACACAAAAAATTTGTATTTTATCATTCTATGATATGTCTACGTCGGAGAAAAGCTTTACAGATGCCTGTTGTACGTATTACCACAGAATAAATACTAGTTACTCCCATGCTGGTCTGGGAGAAACGAAAAAACTTAGAATGTACCAGCTGCTTCTCTTCCCGCGCAGATCGTAAAAGCCGATCGAGGGAATGGGCAAAAATGCGAATCATTTTAACAGGCGATGCGGCTAGCAACCAGTCACTGTATTGATTGCTTTTCCATCTTCTCGCCCACCATGACGCTAAAAGTGGCTTTTGAGTCTTGCGGCTCTCCATAGAGCCGCAAGACCCAAAATGCTCTGTCTGCCCCATTAGGGATAAAGACGTGATAGTATGTATGTATGTATGTATGTATTCCAAATTTAAAAAAATACGAAGTCTGTTCCAGTTATTTATTGTATTAAAACTTAATTCTTTGGTTTTTAGCTGATTTTACATAGATAACATCGTGTTCAATTTTCAAATTGTGTTTTAATCCCGTAAGATTTTCTTTTTCACTTTTTAATCCCGAGAGAACTAGCAGTAACTTTAGCTCCAAATGTTTTGGGATGAAACCATCTTTTTTTTAAGTAGATGGGATGAAAAAAACACTTTGTCCAAGTCCAAGTCGCGTAGCAGCTGAGGTCCAGGTATCTCGCCAAATTAGTCGCAGGTACTTCCACTTGTCGCACTGAGGTAGGCAGGGACAGGAAGCGCTTTCCCTAACGTGGGTTTTTAGCGGCTAATTGATAGGCTTGAATATTTTTATTGGATTAAAAACCCCTATCGCTGGGTAAATCTTTCGATCGACTAACCGTATCATATGGAAAGCCTTTAAAAGGGTTTCCATTTAAATAAGTTGTTAAAACATGCACGTTACGTTACCGTTACAAAAACCATTTCTCATAGGGTAACCCTATCTCATAGGCTAACCCTTTAAGAAGCGCTTTCCGTGGCGGCCATGGGGCGGACGGGATACGTGGGGGGAAAAACCCTTTCAATAAAGCGGAAAAAATTACCCCTTCCAATGATTTGGTAAACGCTTAGCCTATCATAAGGATAGGGTTACCCAATAGGGGATACGGTAAGCCTTTCGCTGGATAAGCTTTTTACAGGCTAACATAAACGTGAGGGTAAGTCTATCGTAAGGATGACCATTTAAAGGGGTTTAAAAAATTAGCTGCAAATCCGGTCCCTGGAGGTAGGTTTCCTTCGCTTCGGTTCGCTTCGAAGTTATCGCTTTCGTAGCTCGTACTGAACTGGCGGGATGTGCACTCGATCGCCTTTTCCAGCGCCAGCCTTTGCCAGCGGTCTACATTGTTCTCGAATATTCTCATATCTTGACGAATGTATTTCGATTGACGGGAAACATCGAGACGCCGGTATGTGTATGAGTGCGACTAAGCCGACGACCATTCAAAGAACTCTAGCCTTTATGCTATAAGAATATAAGGCCTAGTTTCGCTTGCATTATCCTGACGTCTTCAGAGTTCTTGCTCGTGAATATTCTACATTTATCTCGTTCGCGACACTATGTAAGTGCATAACATAATGAAACTTAAGTTGCACGGCGCAACTTGCACTCTGTAAATACGCAACTACGTTTTAGTACGACAGCATAAAAACTTCGTTATATATTTATGTATTTAATTTTTTCTCATGTTACATCCCATTAATATGCATTGTCATGGGAAACAGAATATTTCAGCAGGGGCCCATTTTTGGAACGGTATTAGTCAGGGGCTGTCATGTTGTACGGGTTTGCCGTGACAACAAGAGTATTACAAGACTTATATTGTTTTTAGAGTTTTAAATTGTTCATTGTGTCACTACGTTAACCCGTAAAGACCCGGACGGCATTAAAATGCCCACGTTCAACGTCTTTCTATTGTGTCTGGTATTGGCGGTTGCGAATGGGTTAAAGTTCAATGCACAATCAAAACAATCCTACAATCAGCAAAATTCCATATTTACGAGTAATATGTTTTGTAAGCATACGGCGCGATCGGTTGAAAACACGTATAAACTCGTTCGCAGCCGCGCGCTCACCCGGCTGGTGCCTCGCTCTCCCTCCCCGCACCGCACCGCAATCACCGCAAGCATCCCGCTTCACGACATGTTCTCGCGTATTTTCAATCAAATATTTTTTGTTTTAAGTAAGACGTTAATATGTTTAATTTTGATGAAAATGTGATTATAGTACACAAAAAGCTATAATTAAACAAAAATAACACAGTTACTATTTCTGGCTACTGAGAAAAACATTAATTTTAAAACATTAAAAAATGATGTTTAATTTTGGTCTTTAGTGTCTAAAAAGATACAATACAGCTTATAAAGATATAAACATTATGGTTATCATTTTGGCTTAACTAGATATCGAGATCAGGTGAAAACTGTGAAAAAAAACCTATAAACAAAAATGGGGTCTGTTTAATTTTGCTATTAAGTGATCGCATTTGAATGCACCTAAAAGTTAAACTAACAAGGTCTTTGGTTACCTATTTTGCTTTTAGGAAAAAGTTAGTTTGTGTACAAAATCTCACGATTTTTATATAATACGGTTGCGACCGCGGATAAATTACTTAATATATCTAATTAATATTTGATACTCAATATTGATATCCGATAAAATATTGAAAACAACGAGTTTATTATTTATGTCCAGGTTGTGCTATTTTGATCGGTCTATACATACAGAATGGAATCTCCTAAGGTCAAACAATATGCAACCTCATTTGCCATCCTGTTTTCATTCTGTGTGTAATACTTACATATATTAATCTGTGGTAATATGGAAATTGTAGAACTTAACCACATATTACAAATTTATCAATATCCAATTAATTTAACTAAATTACTATATTGACTATACTTACTAAGTTAAGCCTCTTATTAAATGTTGCATTCAATAACTTGGCTAGAAGTTCTTTAGCCATTTAATTGGATGTTTACTTTTATAGAATGGGCTAGGCGTTCAGTTAACGACATTTACATAAACATTGAAGAAAGTGACCTACTAAGTAAATCTAACTATAAAGTAAAAAAAGTTACACATGGTATGGTGAAAGTATGATAATAGAAGAGAAATTGAATTGCAAAGTGGACTTCAAGGAACAACAATTATGTAAGTACTTCATGACTAAGCAAAACAACATGCACAGAAATTGTAGTTGAGAAAAAAACATTCAACAAAGTAGGTATATTAGAAGATAACTAATTTTGAAAAGTCGTTTTAATTTATGGTATAAAACTTGTCATTACTGTAATGATGTGCAGTGAAATTTTCTTGTTTAGGGAAATTATCATGGTGATCTGTCAATTTGTACATTAGGACATTATACAATGTGGAAAGGGACAAACCCATAATAAATCAAACCACGGGCTATACTAGATCACTGTAGCAAAATAAAATTAAAATAACAGTAAAGAAACAAAAAAAATGACATTCCCATACTAATTGCCCGGGCGGCTTTACACTTTAGTATGGATATACCAAAACTTTTTTGTTCTTTTATGGTTATTCTTATTCTAAATCAAATGTCTTTACCTTTATTGTTTTTAGCAAATTTAATTCTACCTTTATAAAAAATACAACCAGGTTTCTTTTTAACTCATACTACCTAAAAAATTTTGGAAATTTATAGGTAGTATTTATGTATTTATAGTAGGTTATTTTAGGAATCCTTGGGAAAATGTCCAGCAGTTTACAACATAAATGGGTGTTTATATGCTTGACTTTGGTATAGGAAGGTGATTATGATGTTCTTGAAAAGTAGGTGACCACAGACTCATTTAAAATGTTACTGTAATAGTACAAAGGACATTACTTACCTTAAGTTATCCATTACTATAGCTAAATCAACACCGGTGGTAGCTATAACGCCTGTTAGAATCTTTTAACCAAAGCAGAAAAATAGGTTTCCAGGTAAATAAGAGATAAGATAAGAATCGCAGTTGTCAAGATTATAAAGAATGGATTTACTATATTTCACTTTCAGGTCATTTTATTATTTAACATGCTTAAAGAAACATATATGTACGTGCTATTAACACTTCACAATTTCTTTAAATTATTTTTAGAAATACTGCAGTGCAATACAATCAACACAATACAAAACTAAACTACCTCGACTCGAACCTCAATATGATCAGACTGAGTTGACATTGACAGTTATAGTGACAGTTCTGATAAATATAATACCAACCTAATAAAAAAGGGGTCAATCGGGTCAACAAGTAGATTTTTAGGGTTCCGTACCCAAAGGGTAAAAACGGGACTCTATCACTAAGACTTTGCTGTCTGTCCGTCTTCACTACACCAGGCTGTATCTTAAGAACCGCGATAGCAAGACAGTTGAAATTTTCACAAATTATGTATTTCTGTTGCCGCATGCCGCCGCTATAACAACAAATACTAAAAACCCTTGGTGCTTGAATCTGATTCGCACTTGGCCGATTACTATTACATACATTACAATATTTACAATAGAACACAAGAACCATAAACTTCGGTAGGTGTGCTCATGTTTAGACTTGTAGTAGTTGTAGTTGTAGCTAGAGATGGGCGGCGGGCTTTGGGAATATACCCGGTAGATTGGGTAAATACCCGGTATATACCCGTATCTACCCATTTGGTGGGTAGATTGAATTTTATGAGTAATTACTTCGCAATTCGTGTCGGAAAGTGTGTGCAAGCGCTGTAATATGCTTAAAATGCAGGTTGACGTCAAATCTGACATTAAAGTATATGAAACCACCATACTAATCATACTTTGATAATAGGCTTTTTTGATTTATTATAATTTTTTTGTTGGGAGGTGCGCAAAGACATACTTAAAAGTGGTTAAATGAGTAAGAAGATATAAAATGCGATGTCAATATATGGGCACCCTCATACATGTATAGAGAGTAGGTATCTTTGACTGCTCATCCAAGAGCCTAAACTACTGATTTCGGGGTTGGTCTCGGAACAAAAGATATTCGTTTAGACGAGTTCTTCGATCCCCCATCAACTTGTCATAACATTTCCCACAAAATAGTATGCGGGTATTTACTCGTATCTACCCGTTGTATGGGAACATACAAATTTACAGGTCTAACTTTATATTTTTTGCTGGCAAATATTTGTAGACCTAACTAGATGTTAAAATGTGCAATCAGACATCAAATGCGATGTCAATATACGAGCACCCTCATACATGTATAGAGATTAGGTATATTTGACTGCTAATTTAAGAGCCAAAAGTACTGATTTCGGGGTTGGTCTCGGAACAAACGATATTCGTTTAGACGAGTTCTTCGATCCCCCATCAACTTGTCATAACATTTCCCACAAAATAGTATGCCGGGTAAATACCCGTATCTACCCGTTGTATGGGAACATACAAATTGACAGGTCTAACTTTATATTTTTTGCTGGCAAATATTTGTAGACCTAACTAGATGTTAAAATGTGCAATCAGACATCAAATGCGATGTCAATATACGAGCACCCTCATACATGTATAGAGATTTGGTATCTTTGACTGCTAATTTAAGAGCCAAAACTACTGATTTCGGCGTTGGTCTCGGAACAAAAGATATTCGTTTAGACGAGTTCTTCGATCCCCCATCAACTTGTCATAACATTTCCCACAAAATAGTATGCCGGGTATTTACCCGTATCTACCCGTTGTATGGGAACATACAAATTGACAGGTCTAACTTTATATTTTTTGCTGGCAAATATTTGTAGACCTAACTAGATGTTAAAATGTGCAATCAGACGTCAAATGCGATGTCAATATACGAGCACCCTCATACATGTATAGAGATTAGGTATCTTTGACTGCTAATTTAAGAGCCAAAACTACTGATTTCGGGGTTGGTCTCGGAACAAAAGATATTCGTTTAGACGAGTTCTTCGATCCCCCATCAACTTGTCACAACATTTCCCACAAAATAGTATGCCGGGTATTTACCCGTATATACCCGTTGTATGGGAACATACAAATTGACAGGTCTAACTTTATATTTTTTGCTGGCAAATATTTGTAGACCTAACTAGATGTTAAAATGTCCAATTAGACATCAAATGCGATGTCAATATACGAGCACCCTCAAACATGTATAGAGATTAGGTATCTTTGACTGCTAATTTAAAAGGCAAAACTACTGATTTCGGGGTTGGTCTCGGAACAAAAGATATTCGTTTAGACGAGTTCTTCGATCCCCCATCAACTTGTCATAACATTTCCCTCAAAATAGTATGCCGGGTATTTACCCGTATCTACCCGTTGTATGGGAACATACAAATTGACAGGTCTAACTTTATATTTTTTGCTGGCAAATATTTTAAGACCTAACGAGATGTTAAAATGTGCAATCAGACATCAAATGCGATGTCAATATACGAGCACCCTCATACATGTATAGAGATTAGGTATCTTTGACTGCTAATTTAAGAGCTAAAACTACTGATTTCGGGGTTGGTCTCGGAACAAAAGATATTCGTTTAGACGAGTTCTTTGATCCCCCATCAACTTGTCATAACATTTCCCACAAAATAGTATGCTGGGTATTTACCCGTATCTACCCGTTGTATGGGAACATACAAATTGACAGGTCTAACTTTATATTTTTTGCTGGCAAATATTTGTAGACCTAACTAGATGTTAAAATGTGCAATCAGACGTCAAATGCGATGTCAATATACGAGCACCCTCATACATGTATAGAGATTAGGTATCTTTGACTGCTAATTTAAGAGCCAAAACTACTGATTTCGGGGTTGGTCTCGGAACAAAAGATATTCGTTTAGACGAGTTCTTCGATCCCCCATCAACTTGTCATAACATTTCCCACAAAATAGTATGCCGGGTATTTACCCGTATCTACCCGTTGTATGGAAACATACAAATTAACAGGTCTAAGATTACACTTTTTGCTGGCAAACGTAAGTAGACCTAATAAGATGTTAAAATGAGCAATCAGACATCAAATGCGATGTCAATATACGAGCACCCTCATACATGTATAGAGATTAGGTATCTTTGACTGCTAATTTAAGAGCCAAAACTACTGATTTCGGGGTTGGTCTCGGAACAAAAGATATTCGTATAGACGAGTTCTTCGATCCCCCATCAACTTGTCATAACATTTCCCACAAAATAGTATGCCGGGTATTTACCCGTATCTACCCGTTGTATGGAAACATACAAATTAACATGTCTAAACTTACACTTTTTGCTGGCAAACGTAAGTAGACCTAATAAGATGTTAAAATGAGCAATCAGACATCAAATGCGATGTCAATATACGAGCACCCTCAAACATGTATAGAGATTAGGTATCTTTGACTGCTTATCCAAGAGCCAAAACTACTAATTTCGGGGTTGGTCTCGGAACAAAAGATATTCTTTTAGACGAGTTCTTCGATCCCCTTTCAACTTGTCATAACATTTCCCACAAAATAGTATGCCGGGTATTTACCCGTATCTACCCGTTGTATGGGAACATACAAAATGAGAGGTCTAACTTTATATTTTTTGCTGGCAAATATTTTAAGACCTAACTAGATGTTAAAATGTGCAATCAGACATCAAATGCGATGTCAATATACGAGCACCCTCATACATGTATAGAGATTAGGTATCTTTGACTGCTAATTTAAGAGCCAAAACTACTGATTTCGGGGTTGGTCTCGGAACAAAAGATATTCGTTTAGACGAGTTCTTCGATCCCCCATCAACTTGTCATAACATTTCCCACAAAATAGTATGCCGGGTATTTACCCGTATCTACCCGTTGTATGGAAACATACGAATTAACAGGTCTAAGATTACACTTTTTGCTGGCAAACGTAAGTAGACCTAATAAGATGTTAAAATGAGCAATCAGACATCAAATGCGATGTCAATATACGAGCACCCTCATACATGTATAGAGATTAGGTATCTTTGACTGCTAATTTAAGAGCCAAAACTACTGATTTCGGGGTTGGTCTCGGAACAAAAGATATTCGTTTAGACGAATTCTTCGATCTCCCATCAACTTGTCATAACATTTCCCACCAAATAGTATGCCGGGTATTTACCCGTATCTACCCGTTGTATGGAAACATACAAATTAACAGGTCTAAACTTACACTTTTTGCTGGCAAACGTAAGTAGACCTAATAAGATGTTAATATGAGCAATCAGACATCAAATGCGATTATATGCGCGGAGTTACCGGAACTTTCTATTGTAAAAATATTTAAATATTCTTACAATAGAAAGTTCCGGTAACTCCGCTCCCCCACCACCTCCCTCTTCTCTAATAGTATAAAGGGATGGCAATACGGTGAATTTTTATCATTCGACGTTTGACCGCCGAACGATCAACAACTTGTTTGGTGCCTGAGGATGCCTTGTGAAGAGGCGAAACACCTGTCGCGTATACGACGTCCGATGTTGCTGCAGCCACAGCGGATGCAGCAGCATGGGAGGGGTCATGCATTGACTGTTGGTGGCGGGTGCACACGGGCTGCTGGTGGCAGGTATGCTGGGACTAACAGTAGTGGGTGGGCGCCGGCCGGCAATAGTTTGCATGAACTAACTGGTGGCGGAATCACACAAAATAATTCAAATCACATAGTATGTAACTTTGACTTCCGCAAAGTAACACCTGAATCTATTAACTTTCAAATGCGATGTCAATATATGAGCACCCTCAAACATGTATAGAGATTAGGTATCTTTGACTACTTATCCAAGAGCCAAAACTACTGATTTCGGGGTTGGTCTCGGAACAAAAGATATTCGTATAGATGAGTTCTTCGATCCCCCATCAACTTGTTATAACATTTCCTACAAAATAGTATGCCGGGTATTTACCCGTATCTACCCGTTGTTTGGAAACATACAAATTGTTAGGTCTATGTTTACATTTTTTGCTGGCAAACGTAAGTAGACCTAATTATATGTTAAAATAAGTAATCAGATAACAAATAAGATGGCATCTGTATATTTAATATGGAAAGCATCAGTGATTTTAATCTTTGATATTTTTTCTTTTAGAGATATTCATTGTTTTATACATAACATAACCTTTTTGTACATTTCTACACATAAATAGTTGACTCACACAAATTTTTAAATAAATATTCCAATCTACCCACCCAAACGGGTAGATACGGGTATATACCCGGTGCATATCGGGTAAATACCCAAGCGTGGGTAAATACCCGGGTAGATGCCCATCTCTAGTTGTAGCCAGAAGTGCCATTTTTCAAACGCGTACTCCGCGTTTGAAAAATGGCACCCCTGGTTATGGGCGTTTGGTTTGGCGGGAAAATCTCCTGTCATGTGTGTTTGTGCTGTCAATTTCTTGTTGATTGATTGGATTGATATTGATGTTCGTTCTGGTTCTCTGGTTAGTTTTGTTCAAATGTTTCTTGTTGATTTATTTAAAACCTAATTATTAAACAGTTGATTTTTTTCACAGCTGGAAGACCTGGACCGCTTTCTCATTTATTATTAGTTTGGATCTTGTGTGTGTAGTGGTATCGAAAAAAAGAAAGCGAGATTGCATCATGAGCTCTCAGGAGGCACAGGTTAGAAAATGTTATTCTTATTTGTTTTTCTTTCTATTCTAGCACTCGATATTTTTCAATTTTCCAGACCATACTTAAGTGTAAATCAATCGGAAAATAAGCGTTTTTATCAGCAACAAATTACATCTGTTAGTAATTTTATCTTGGTCTTGGTAGTGAATTTATGTCATTCAAGTTTTTGGCGTGTTCTTTTAGGAAACGACGAGGAGCACCAGAATGTCGCTGAAAACACTACAGCATACAGCTAGTGATCGTGAAAATTTAGTGGGTAGACCTGCAAAAAATTTGAAGCACCAACTCAGTCAAGAAAATGCAGTGTGAGTTCTGTAGTGAAGTGTATTAACTAAGTATCAAAATATTGACTTATTGACAACAATTACAAAGTGCCTGGGAAAAACCTACCGACCAGTTGTTCATATGTAACTCTAATATTTTTCCCTTTCTTACTCTGTGTAGCATTATATTAAGCATTTTGTGTCAACTAGTAGACAACAGACTTGCTAGATATTTTTAGCTTTTTTATATAAGCTTCCTATGTTTTCCTAACAAGATTTTTTTTTTTATTTCTCACATCTATATGTGAGAAATAAAAAAAAAATTAGCATACAAAGGAATATAAGTTATAACAATTTTTCTTTCAGGGATGTTGAAGTGAAAAGGAAGAATTTATCTACCAAAGAAACCCAAGCCAACCTTGACAAGAACATTACAGCAGAGGATCTAACTAACCCTGAGGCATCAGAAAAGTACTGGAAAATATTAGCTGAAAAGAGAAGGTAAGAATCTAATTTAAATTTCCTGTTAAACGGCGCAAGATGTCATGGCACCCACGTCATTATGTACTTAGATGCTCTTATTATATCTTTGTGAATCTTTATTAAGAGCGCCCAACCCGCCTTACTTTTCATACAAACGCTCGTACGTGATTGTATGGCGTTGTAACAGAACTTTCTTAGAAACTTTTGAACTAACATGATTCTTGTGCGATATTTCTAAGTTTTCATTGAAATTAAAAATTAAAATTTGTAAAAACAAATTCAGTATGAGTCTCCAAAAATCTGCTTTTTTGTACAAATTTTACCTGAACTACGGCCGATCATATAGTAATCATGAATTGTAAAAGTAAAGAAAATATTTGCATATAAACCTTGCAAATGTAATGAAGATTCTAAATGAAAAACATTTATTTCACACACTCGTAAGGCTTACTGAAAAACACGTATCACCTGAAACAAGTTTTATGAATAGTTAATAATAATACTTATTTCATACAATAGAATGCAAACTGAGCGCTCAGGTGCTATCTCCCTCTTTTCACTTTGCTTTTTTTCTATCATTGCGCTGGATGAACAATAAGCATTTCCAACCATGGACATGAAAACATGGACGGACCGGGTAGGGCCCTCTTAATTTGCCAAACTAAAAAATTGGGACCCTACATTTTTGAAAATCTAACTGACTAAAAAGTAATACTTTTCTAACTGAGTCATCATCCCATTGATTTAAATACTAGAATCTAGTATTAATTACATATATTAGAATTTTTAATATCTATAGTAATTAGATACTATTGCATACTTAAAATAATAATGCCTTTTATTTTCAAGCTTTTGGTTTCTCTTGGATTTAGTATTCATTTGTGTCGTTTTATTCCTGCAGATCGTTCTATTCATAATATTAAAATCTTCCTCAACTTTCAGGGTTGCTTTGCAAGAGGCTTTAGAGGAGAATGAAAAGCTCCATAAATTGATTGCTGAGCTGAAGAAAGAAAATCTTCAGACGAAGCAAATGTTGGAGGAAGCAAACTCTTTTATTGAAGTTATAAAGGCAAGTTCAATTTAAACTGTTTTGATTGGTACATACTTTTACTTTCAGTTCTTAGAGCTTTCCTGGTAATGCTTTAGTGTATCAGTTTACCCTTTATACATCGTTGTTGATCTGCTTGAGGCTGTAGACTACCTGCATGGACTTTAATTAATGTTATATAGGCCTAAAGGGTGCGCATTGTCTTACATAACTTTTTAACTCATATCATCGGAAGTCCGAAAATGTTTCTCATACCTTTTTAAATCATAATGATCATTCTTTATAAAAAATTGAAATACTAATGATTTTAAACTATAATCATTGGAATTCATAATATTTTATAAATTTCTTAATCATTAGTATTTTATCCATATTGTTCAAAATGATAATATCTATAATTAAACATTTGTTTTATACTAATATATTCACTTTCATACAGTTATCTAAATTAAATTAACCATAAGTGTAAATGAAATTGAATAGGTAACAATCATTCATTAAATGAAAGTAGATAGACACACTGACAGATAAGTCAAACTTATAAAACCCCTATCATTTTTGGTTGAGGGTTAAAAGTAATTGTCAAAACGAATTGCTGCCAGAAAAGTAGGTTAATTTAGGTTAGAACTGTGACCCCAACAGCGCGCGAGCCGAGCGAGCGAAGCGAGCGTGCCGCGGCAGCGGCCGGCGAAGCGCTAGAAACTATTTTTTGATAAAAAAGTAAACAGACACACCGACAGATAAGACAAACTTATAAAACTAGAGTTAAATCGTTTAATTAAACCAATTGCTGCCAGAAAAGTAGGTTAGGTTAGGTTAGAACTGTGACCCCAATAGCGCGCGAGCCGAGCGAGCGAAGCGAGCGTGCCGCGGTAGCGGCCGGCGAAGCGCCAGAAACTAAATTTTTGTTTGCAAAATAGACAGACACACTGACAAATACGTCAAACTTATAAAACCCATCTTATTTTTGGTCGAAGTCATCCATTTCTATGCGTTACAAAGACAAATCCATGTTAAAATATTGTATTGGTTTTTATTAATACAAAAATTATGATGAGTTGTAGTGTTTTATTAGTAACAACATTATTAATAAAAACAATATGATAATTGAAAGTTATGAAGAAAAAAAATTATGAACTTAAACTTGTTCTTGGTAGCAACAGTATTAATAAAAAAAATATGATCACTAAATGTTATGAGCTCTGATGATAGTAATAATAATGTATGAATAAAAAAAGTATGAAGAATAAAATTATGAAGAGTGATGATTATGAACACAAATCGGTAGTAAGATAAAGAATATGATTTAGAATTTTATGAGAGCCAATATGGACCCAGGCCTAAATTACCTTATTGTCATGTAAAAAAACATATGTAATGACATATGACGTAATGACTATTTTTAACAACAACAGGAGTAAACTCCATTTTTGTAAGACTTGTAAATGCATCCCTAAAGTGCAAGTTTCTTGCCTGTTGTATACAATTAAAGCAATAAATGAGTAAAGAGCCTTTTAACCTGTCATCTGTGAGCAGACTGGAATCCATGGTCGACATGCATTTTTTTACTACTGTTGTCTTGTTTTTTTTTTTTATTGTAATATAGTCTGGTGTTTTGCCCAGACGACAGGTTAATAGTAAGCTGTGTGATTGTGTTAGTCTTGTATAATGTGGCGTCACATATTTAAGAAAGCTTGAAGCCCGCATCTTCGTTCGCATGGACCTTTATGCCTCTAGGATATGCTCATCAGGCTGAACAACTTTCACTAAGGCGTCATTTTTATATTTCTTATAGTTTAGCTGGACCATAATTACAGTTCTGCATCAGTTGTTCCATTTTCCAAAATATATACCCTTTATGTTGCCCAGGCTTAACAGTATTGCCAGAGATTAGTGAGTACAAACAGACTAACAGACAGACAATAATTTTTTTTTAAATTCTTACTCCATTACTGTCTCCGTCGCCCCCATTTTTTTTTTGGAAATGTATTTAATGTACAGATATTTTTTTAACTGTTTTATTATACATTGTATAGATAGATGTGAATGTTTTATAAACTGAATTACCCAAGTGCATATCAAATTATGCTGGATGCAAGCCACTCTAGATCGGTCATTTTGGAAATCTCTGGTAGAGGCCTATGTCCAGCAGTGGACGTTGTGCGGCTGAAATGAATGGCTTATTCGCAAAACGTCTCTTTCGCAAAATGTCCCCTAGTCTTAAAACTAACTAGTAATTAAAACATTCTCAAAATGTATATGTAATATCAAATTATTTCTTGTCTTTCCAGGACGAGTTGTCTACCAATGACGACACAGGCATTGACGTCAATGATGTTAGCACCTTTGACGACACTGCCAATGATCAAGATACTACAAATGACAATGAGCAGGATACTACAAATGAATAAAGTCTGCTAAATAATAATATATTTTCTTACTTTTTACTAAAACTTTAGACTGATTAAAGTAAGATAAAGCAGCATTCTAAGAAAATAACACCTAAGGTAGATAAATCAAATAAGTTCAAATGAACTCTATAAACGGTAAAAGTATTTATATTTTCAAAGTAATAAGAATCTTAAGTTACAATAAAGCCCTAATTTGGGCAGCAATTTATGTGTAAGCACATTTTTTGGTATGCCATTGTCTAAAGTTATTTAATGTATTTTTTTATTTTACGAGATCGACAATACTACTTAGTTGTAACTAGACAAGAATAAACCAAGTGAGAGAAATATGTAAGTTAGTAAATGCAATTGAGTTAGAAGTTGTTGAGGTTCTATCCTTATTAAAAAATTTGATGTATTATATTTTTATACTTATATGTGTCTCGTTTGCAAATATGAAATAACATAAGAAGCAAATAATGTAACCAACATTCTGTCCAAAGCATAAAGTAGAATACTTTCTTTTTTTTTAATAAAAAATCTTTCACTTCACTTTTTATCTAAGTTTGGTCTAAGTGCACTAATTCTTGTTTTATATGCTAACAATGTTCTTCTTCATTGCTATAAGGTTGAAAAGAAATAAAGTTACGAAAACCAAAGACTTTGATTTAATGATACATTTTATTAATCGAATCAACTGCCACAATAGTTTCAGGTACATGCAGACTTACACCTTTACCTTATTATTTATCTAGAAATAAGAGAAGCACTTATACATTATAATAAAAATGCTGTATAATAAAAAATTGTAAGTTATTAAATACAGTTACACAGTTGTATTCACTTACTTCTAGACAAACTGTTTATTATCATTAACTTCATTTCTTAAAATCTATTCTGAGCTATAGGCAAGTTTTCTATACTTAACATATCAGTCATGAGTATTTCAGCTTCAAAAAAGCTTTGAACTGTTCATCAAATTTAGTCTCGTAAGTCCATGGCATCAAATCTGGGTACATACTGATGCGTGTAAACACCTCTCTATCCACATTCTGTGGAAGAACGGTCCTGACCTTTTTGTTGAGGCACCCAGTGGCGTGAATGTAATGGCTTACAATCAGCGAGTAGATAAAGTTGACGTATTTGAAGTCTAGATTGTCAGTTGTGTTTGGCATGCTGGGATTGTTAGATCTTATTTCTTGGAGGTACCCTGGCGTTACAATTGGTACTATGAAGTCAGCCTGAAAATGTAAACAAATATACCTTTAGATTTTAGAATTTGACATGAATGTAAGAATTCACTGAACATTCCTTCTGAACTTGATTTACCTTTACACTTGGAGATTGAATGTGTCTTGGACCTGTGACCAAGGCCCTGTCTACTCTAAGGGAAATCCAGTAATAAATCACTGTCCCAATACCTTTATAATCATTTAACATGTAGGAAAATTTTAACATGAAGTCCACACTGTTGGCCAAATCAAAATAAATCATCCGTGTTTATATTAAAAAAAAAAAAATTTGGAGCAGTTCATTCCATCATTCTAAATAATTTTTCTGCCAAATTGAGATAAAAAGAAATTCAACACATTATACTTTTGTGTTATAAACATCAATGAAACCTCTCCAACCCATACCACCAGTGAGGAGAGTGTTGGCCAAGTCCTCCGGCTGCTCTGGCTAAGTATGGCTCTGGTAGTACAGCGAGGGTCGTGCTTCTGCAGTGGAGACAAAAAGGCCTGATCATGATGATACTTTTATGTTATCATATCAAACTAAGCTTACCTTTTCGAAGTACTCTCTAATGAATTTCTCTGGGTTTTGATACACTTCATCCTTCCTATCGCTGAGTGTGATAACTGTCACTTCAGTAAAGTCTGTCCAGTTGCAAACATACTCCTGAATGTTTAAAGCAGTCGGGAAACCATCTTCAGTGAAAGTTAAGAACAGAATTGGCTTATCATTTCTAACTTCTTTTCCTGCTGCATAAGGCATCTTGGGTTTTGGCAAATTAGGCCTATTTCTATCATTCTTTGTAGCTATGAAGTTTTTATTCAGTGCTGGAGGCAGATCATTGGGAAGATTCTTGAATGAAATTACTTCAATTTGCCCATTACTCTTGCTGTTGCTGTGGTACCCACTGTCATCTTTGTTGAAACACTGGGACAAATTGGACAGAGGTTCTTCCAATGCTTTGAGGATGTCATATCTCTTCATCTTAATAAATGAATCAACTATTTTGTCTAGTGTCGCTTTTTCATTTAGCCTATACAATTTTAATATTATGTCCACTGGATCATCTTGAACCGAATTTGTTATGTACTGAAAAGAAGAAACAATTGTTAAAATTAAGATTGATATTGATATTGAATCTAACCAAAACAAATGCATTCACCATATAAATATTTAAGCATTAAATCAATCGTGAAAACACAATTACAGAGTAAGACATTTTGACAAAAGTTACACTCACATCTAAGTCGTCTTGTTTTATTCCCAACGAGCTTCCAAGATCTCTCCAACAATTCGGAGTGCCACCGACTTTCTTCACCAGGGTTCTCCAAGCCTCGTAACATACTGAACCCATTTTCGTTTTCGGATTTCGATAATAAAGTACGCTTGTGTGTAGGTTGCATACTTTTTTGCTTAGTGAGTTAAGTTCCGATAATTCTCTTTTTCTTTCTTCCAAGACAATTTCTTCTAAAGCCAATGTGTCAATACTGATTGTGTCCGCATTATCATGATTTAGAATATCCCTGTAACAGAGAACATAGGCATGTTATATCCATGAAGCATAAACACTATAAAGTTTTGAGTACACAAGCTCCTAACTTACATTTCTATGAATAATAATTTTACTATAGTTACAAAAACAATTAAACAGAACAGATTTAATGTCACGCAATCATTTTTATAAAAATGTATAGATAAAAAGGTTAAAAATGTAATTTATAAGGAAAAATTTGCCCTAAATATATTTCAATAAATGGTGTCAGTTTGACTTGCAGTCAGTGCTTGACTTGACATTAATTGACATTGATAAGAACTTTGACGGTGACAGTTATAATTTTCTTGTGTTACCAGTCTAAAAATTTTCATACAAACAAATTCCTTTTGCTGGACTTCATACAGTCAAAAAGAGTGAAAGACGCTGAGGTTATACACACTATATCAATTTGGCTTCATTTGACAATTTTGATATGAAGATAAGTGCCCACTTGTCTTCATGCATGAATTCAGACCTAGAGAACCTAAAGAAAAGAAGGAAAAAGTAGTTTTGTCTATAGTTTTAACTTTGGCGGACTATTTAAAATTTTAACAAGCAGAGCTTACTAATAAGACTACGAAAACAATTTTATTTCTTAGTTTATTTTTATTTATAAACTAATTTGTATTACAAACCTATACAGATATATTAATAAATGGAGACTAATCTGTAAGCAAAGATGATATAAGTATTAATAAAAATACCTTTTTTACTAAATAATAATATAAAACAGCTTAATTTGTAAGGTACCTAGGTAGGTATTACTGACTTTTATTCTCATTACAGGGCCAGTTTTACAGACATATTAAGCGATGAGATACCAGATTCCCAACCATTATCCCTTTCAATTAATAACAGCTCTCAAAGAACTCAGGAATATGCGGTTGAACCTATACGAACAACCAGCCGACCTCAAAAACATACCGGTCAACATGGCGAATTTCGAAGTATTGAAGAAATCGGTAAGTTATTTTTGTAAGTAAGTATTCAGTTGGACACCGAAGAGTATCCATGGGGTGGTTATTATCACAAAAATACTGAAATCACGCACAAGCGAACAGACGTATTAACTTATAATTAGGTACTTTTTATACAGGTACTTACCGAAATCCATATTTCAGATCCTAAATATAGAGAAATTTTCTCGTATCCGTTCTTCAACTTGGTGCAATCAAGAGTGATTGAAGACGCTTTGTATTCAGGTATAATTTTTTTAGTTAAATAATATTTTAAATACTCAATAAGTTCCCTTTTTCCTTTTTTAAACCGCATTTACATATTATTATGCGTGTTCGTTATTCGCCTCGCAATTCGCACGAATGTGTAAATGCGGCATCACAAATCGCCCTAAAGTACCTAGTATGTAGTGCAAAAAAAATTATGTGGGTAATATGTTTGTAGACTACATTTTGTCATTCACGGGCCTAAGTTTAAACCGCAGGTAGGTACACTTGATTAGTAGCCTACTATACACTTACAAAGCGGCATAGCGTGGACTAACATAAACGTGGGCGAAGACGCATTAGCGAGGCCGATTCTTTCGATAAGTGTCTAGAGTTTCTATCGACGGAGGGACGGGAGAGCTGTAAAATATAAAATATTAAAGCAAATTTAGCTAGTTTTGCGAGCTCTTCTGGTTTAATATTATAGAAAAAGAACTCTTAAATGTCCGCTCCACGCGCGAGGCCCTTTAGATGGCGAAGCCGTCGGCGAGGCTCGCGCCCCACGCCTAGCTACGCCCCTGCTTACATACCTAGTTTTTTTCAGACAAGTCAATAGTAGTATGTGCTCCAACTGGCTCCGGAAAGACGGTGGTTTTTGAAATGGCTATCGTTCAGTTGCTGATGGAGATTGATGAGAAAAATTACAATAAAGACTTCAAAATTATTTATAGTAAGTAACAATACCTAGGTACTATATCTATGTACATACTTTACACATACTTCAAGACGGATATACTAAAGGCAAATATACAGAATTGTATGGTACAGACATGAGCCATGAGAAGCATGACCTAAGTATTCTGGTGTAAAAAGTACTACCTATTGATATTTATATCTACATAGGTAATATCTACATTGGTAATATAGGTCTAACGAATCCGAGATTCTGCAACGAAATTGTTTTTGAATATTTCGATTATTGTACCTATTGGGGAAAGTTGTTACCTATATCATCAGAACTGAATCTACCCCACAAATTACTATATTATCTATGTAGCATCCTATCTACCTATATTATGTTGACTTTATATAGGTTATATACGACATAGGCCTCCCCCGTAGTGGACGTCCTGTGGCTGATATGATGATGATGATGATGATATAGGTACCTACCAAACTTGCAGTGTTATACTAAACTCACAGCTTGTTTGTTTGTAATAACTTTATTGTACCAAACAAATACATATAAAAAGACAACATGCGAAAGAGCAAATATACAAGGGAGATCTCTTCCAGTCAACCTGCGATGGATTGAGAGGACATTTACTCAATTTAAACGTAGAAGCAAATACGTAGCTCATATAATACAAAACTTAATTTGCTTTTATAGTGGCTCCAGTAAAAGCCCTGTGCACAGAAAGACTAACAGAATGGTACTCCAAGTTCACAAAACTTGGTCTTCTGTGCATCGAAGTCACAGGAGATACAGATGTCGATTTCAATCACTTGAAGCCTTACAGGTGAGTGCCTGCAATTCCTAAGGGGGGTAGACAGAGCTTTTCTTGCAGCTTTAAGCAGACCAAGCCCAGAACCGCAAGGCTCATAAGCCAGATCTACTTTGAGAGTGATGGTGGGCGAGGTTGAAAAGTCAAAATAGTGCGATGGTTTGCTAGCCACATCGCCTATCAACATGATTTGCATTTTTCGCCCACACTCTAGATTGACTTTTACGATTTGTTTGGGAAGAGAAACAACTGTTACCCGTACCAGTGTCTGCGAGTAAAGAAATGGAAGAGGAAATACGTAATGTGTTATAAGCATGGTGATTTATTATATATAGGTATAGGCAAAGATAATATAATTACTAACGGTACAAATACCCAACGCCATAGAAACTATTGGAGGCCAGTAAGTAGGCAAAATCTAATAGCGCCATCTAGTGACGAGTGAAAAGAAATAATGATGTTTACGGCAAAAGATTTAGGAACTCTCTTTATTTCCGACAAAGTAGCCCGTTTACCCGCTGCCTTAACGCAGTTGGTTATTTGAAAGTACCACGGGAATGTAATTTTTTTCTGGTTAAAAATTATTGTCTTAATCCAAGTAATGGCAGAAAACAAAAACACATTAAAATTCAAGTCAATCCGTACATCCTGATACACAAATTTCCACATTTTCATTATAATATTATTTCCAGTTTCCACGTGTAAAACGATATTGCCAACCCCATGTCGTCCTACTTGTGCTGTTTGCTGTGTACAACCTAGATAAATTAACACGTCTTTATCACTGACGGGACAGACAGAGCCCTGGTTAAATAAAATAGGATTAGCAAACATTCGTATTTTTTATGAACAAGGGGGTTATAGATCAATTAAAACAAGCGATGCGATAAAACCTGTCACGAAGCGTGGAATTTAAGTCTTGTGACCCTTGTCTTTGTCTAACTGTTAAGGGATAAAGGCGTGATAGTTGAACTGTATCACAAACAGATAACAATGCTAGATAAGTTACGGTTGGAGACAAGTGTATTCACGTAGGCGGGAAACAATTGCACGGAAGACGTAGTATAATAGATTAATGAACCTTTTCTTGTCAAGCTGGGTCTGCATTACATTCTACCTATTTGATTGTGTGGCTTATCTACTAAAGTATGTCTGACTTCATCTTATTTCGTACTTACATTGTCATAAGCTTATAAGTTCATCATATAATATCTGTAACATAAATAACGTCTATTACTTAAATGATTATACTTATACTTAGGTCGAGTGGAGACTCGATTCGTTTATTTTTAATTTCTTCTTCTGGACGACGTTACTCCGAAAAATAATACAGACTAGGTATACATACTTATAGAGTAGATAGTAGACAAATTGGTCAACTGGATAAATGTAGTTATTTTTTATGTATGCTAAGGTATATACATAAAACAACTAAGTCTCGTGGTCGTGTCGTAATACTCTGTTAAAACGAAGTTACAAAAATTAGAGCCCCTAAAAAGAATCCTCAAAAATATCCAGCCCCTAATAAAGTTCGTAACGGAAAAATCTTACACTAATTTCCGCCAAACACGTATCATCCGAAATTGAACTTCGTTCCAGAAATAACGTGTAGTCATATATCTTTTTATCTAATGACTACATGTAGATAGGTATATGAAAACATTAAAATTAATTTTATTTTCACTGTACCTTTCTAGAATGAACGCAAGTTTCTCTCAATTAATCAACAAGAGTTCAATTAACTCATATTATGCTAATGAATGACTTAGTAATCGATAACATTACCATATTGATCTGGAATAGACCAAACACTAGGAAGTAGATACGGGCCCAACAAGACACCTGGGCCGGCCCTCTGCATACATCTTGAATTTTCTCTTGAACTCAAATTAATATTAACACGAAAATGTATAGGTATTCAAAAACATTTTCAAGTTAATATTATTTTTAGTTTAAGAGAAAATTCAAGATATAGTCAAAGGCAGGCCCAAGTATCTCCGTCGGTCCGCTGTACGTAGATGGCTCCAGATATATTTATATATTGCATTGCATAAATACACACATAATATCACGTCTTTATCCCTAACGATAAAGCATTTTGGGTCTTGCGGCTGTAAGCAGAAACAGCCCAGAGCCACAAGACTCAAAGACCATTTTTGGCGTGAACCATCACGCCAAAAGGGCAAGAAGATGGCAAAAGGAATCAAAAGAGTGATCGGTTGCTAACAGCATCGCCTATTACCATGATTCGCATTTTCGTATTTTGCCTCGATTGAAGCAACTGGTACATCCCAAGTTTTTTCTCTTCTCCCAGACCAGCATGTAAAGATGTGTGCCTGCATAGCATAATCGTTTATTGTTATCTATTTAAATATTGCACAATATTGTTAACAGAATCATAATAACAACCCCCGAAAAATGGGACATGTTGACTCGTCGATGGCGCGACCACCGCGGCTTGGTAGAGTTGATCAAACTGTTTCTTATTGACGAAGTGCACATTCTGAACGACGAGAGTCGAGGTCCGGTGCTTGAAGCAGTCGTAAGCAGGATGAAGACTATTGAGGTAGGGTGTCATTATTTCGCTATGTTTTACAAAAAAGGTCTATGTGATAAAAAGGGGACATGGTAAACTTACTTACTTCTTCGGCGCTACAAACCTTTGTGGTTGTTGGCCTCCACAAGAAGAAGGTAGGTCTTCTTGTACTCATCTATAAAATACAATGCACTGTGAATGAGACGGCCGTAAAGGAGATTATTGCTTTTTTCTTAATAAGGGCTTCGTATAACAAAATAAGCCTATGGTTCAATAAAAGCTTGATAATATCATAATCTATTATTTCTTTCAGTGCCTATACCAAGCGATTAAAATAAACCAAAAGTGGTTAAAAAATTATGTATTACAATTTGTTTTTATTTTAGTCATCAACGCAATCCGAATACCGAATAGAGCAGCTACAAAAACGAATCAATAATAGCCAAGAAACGAATCCAAATACAGCAGTTGGGGATCCCCCGCCGAGGATTAGGTTTGTTGCCGTGTCAGCCACGGTCAGCAACCCTGAAGATGTGGCCACCTGGCTCGGGAATAGCGACAAACCTGCCGTTTACTACAAGTATGTGGATACCAACTACCTACTTATGGCTTGTCCATCAATTAAGTGATGTTTTTAGCAACTTTTTACACAACTTTGTCTCTACTTCATCATCATCATCATATCAGCCACAGGATATTTTTAAGTGAAGAATAAAATTTTGTATAAAGTTTTTCGTCCAGTATGGTGTGGCCTTGAAAATATTTTATCTCTCTACTTATACGTAATTTTGTCGATACGCAGTAGTGATACGTAATTTTTAACCTCGGCAATAATAGGCATGACGAATAGAAAAATGTTTTTGGTCCATCGGGTAGATTATTAAAAAATATTGTACACGTATTTTTTCTTTCTCTGAGAAACCAAAAATAACCAAGAATTTCCTCTTCAGGTTTGGCGACGAGTGCCGTCCAGTTAAACTAAAGCGAGTAGTCGAAGGATACCCGTGTCCAGATGGCACCAGTATATTCAAGTTTGACATAATCCTCAACTATAAACTGTGGCCCATCATCCAGAAATATCATGACGGAAAACCCACCCTTGTAAGTACACTTTTAAAAGGAAGTTTTTTACCAAATTAGATATGACATGACATCTGCTTACCTTATTTTTCACACTAGTTGTATATTCTAAATCTTTGACTTTTCATAATTACTAAAGAATTTATCGCGCGAGTTACCTTCGGACCGCAATGTTGATTTCGTTCCTAAAAATGCACAACGTTGCATCAAGAGTAAAAATGACTTCGACTAATAGAACGGGAGGTCACGACAAATTTGGTAACGATAAGGGATATGGCTGACTCTGGTTTTATAGAATAAAGAGCACCTCTCTGATGCTAAATATGTTGGTGTGCCTGCGTGAAGTGGTTGCGTTACTTAGATATGGCGCCTGAAAAGTTGGTTAGCGTGACCAATAAATGATAAGGTAAATGGCTGATTCTGGTTTCACATAATGAAGAGCACCTCTCTGATGCTAAATATGTTGATCTGCCTGCGTGAAGTGGTTGCGTTACTTAGATAGGGCGCCTGAAAAGTTAGTTACCTGGACAAAAAAAGAAAATTATAAGGTTAATGGCTGATTCTGATTTCACAGAATGAAGAGCACCTCTCTGATGTTAAATATGTTGGTCTGCCTGCGTGAAGTGGTTGCGTAACTTAGATATGTCGCTTGGAAAGTTGGTTATCGTGAATAAAAAAATTATACCGTAATTGACTAACTCTAGTTTCACGGCATGAAAAGCACCTCTGTGATGCTAAATATGTCAGTCTGCCTACGTGAAATGGTTACATAACTTAGATATGATGCCTGAAATGTTGGTTATTGTGACCAAAAAAATGGTAATGCAAATGGCTGACTCTGGTTTTACAGAATGCAGAGCACCGCTCTGATGCTAAATATATGTCAATCTGCCTGCGTGAAGTGATTGCGTTACTTAGATAGGGCGCCTGAAAAGTTAGTTACCTTGACAAAAAAAGAGAATTATAAGGTAAATGGCTGATTCTGGTTTCACAGGATGAAGAGCACCTCTCTGATACTAAATATGTTAGTCTGCCTGCGTGAAGTGGTTGCGTTACTTAGATATGTCGCTTGAAAAGTTGGTTATCGTGAACAAAAGAAAAAATAATAACGTCAATAGCTGACTCTAGTATCACAGAACAAAGAGTACCTCTCTGATACAAAATTTGTCAGTGAAGTCTTGTTTGTTTTGTCGGTCTGCCTACGTGAAGTGCTAGTGTTACTTAGATATGGGTATGGCGCCTGAAAAGTATGTTATCGTGATCAAAAGTAAAATTATAAGGTAAATGACTGACTCTGAACGGCTGCATATATACATCTATCGTTAGTATCCGAAAGATGTCCGTTATATATACATGCCGCAGTTCACAATTGTACTAACAACAGTTTTGTCAACTTTTCAGAAGAGCATTTAATTTAGAAAGTTTTCTTAAATTTACGGCATCAATTTCAGGGTGACACAGGGTAGACAAATTCATGTGTTTGTATGAACGCACGCTACTGT
The DNA here is from genome assembly GCA_963555685.1 of Acrobasis consociella. Lineage (NCBI taxonomy): Eukaryota > Metazoa > Arthropoda > Insecta > Lepidoptera > Pyralidae > Acrobasis > Acrobasis consociella. The sequence goes on from OY743118.1 coordinate 8,530,433, forward strand.
ATCTAAGTAACGCAACCACTTCACACAGTCAGACTAACATATTTAGCATCAGAGAAGTACTCTTTACCCTGTGAAACTAGAGTCAGCCATTTACCTTATCATTATTTTTTCATCAGGATAACCAAATTTTTAGGCATCATATCTAAGTTTCACAACACAACCATTTCACGCTGGCAGACCGACAAATTTTGTATCAGAGAGGTACTCTTTGTTCTGTGACACTAGAGTCAGCTATTTACGTTATTATTTTTTTCTATTGTTCACGATAACCAACTTTTCAGGCGCCATATCTAAGTAACGCAACCACTTCACGCAGGCAGACCGACATATTTGGCATCAGAGAGATGCTCTTAATCCTGTGAAACCAGAGTCAGCCATATCCCTTATCATTTTTTTTTGGTCACGATAACCAACTTTTCAGGCGCCATATCTAAGTAACGCAACCACTCCACGCAGGCAGACCAACATATTTAGCATCAGAGAGGTGCTCTTTATTCTATAAAACCAGAGTCAGCCATATCCCTTATCGTTACCAAATTTGTCGTGACCTCCTAATCTATAAAAAGATATTGTTTTTTTTAGAACTTGGATAAAAGTGTTAATAAAGGAAAATAGTAATTTATTTATGAACTAAAATTAATAAATTTAGAATGAAATTAGTCACGCATATAGTTCATCATTAAAATGACAAATAATTTTTAATGTAATGAAACATAGGTATATTATTGTTCTGAAACACGAAAACTACATAATGTTACTACATCGAAGTACCTGTTATTACTATTACGGAGCTTACCACGATTTATATCGTTCACTAGTGACCAAGGGTCGTCGAAATATCTGGCAAAAAACGATACTAATCGCGGTCGTAATGCTAATAACAGTCTTTGTGACCGCGAAACCTTAAAATCATTTATCGAAGTACCCTTTGTCTAGAGCGATATGATCTTGGTTCTAGTCAGAAAATCTGAATAGTTTATAAAATTTACGCAATACTTAGTAAATAAAACCTTACTTGAATTTGCTAACTGACCCTTTTTACACAAAAATAACTTGTATACAATAAATACCTACTTATAAAAAATGTTTACTTCATCTTTTTTAGTTAAAATAAGTTTTGTCTCGTTTTTTCAATGTCAAATATTGAAAAGAGGAAAAGGGACGAAACATGTTTTAACTAAAATAGGTTTAGCAAACATTTGTTAATTTTTATGTCATATTTTAGTCATGGTATGTTTCTAGATATTCTGCAACACAAGAAAAAGCGTAACACTAACAGCGGAGGCGCTGGCTCGCGAAATCACAATTAGCTTCAACCCAGAACAGCGGGCGAGGCTCACAGCATTAGCTGCCACAATTAAGAACAAGAAATTACAGGTAAATTACTATCACAATTACTGTATTTTAATTCGTAGCCCTTTTACACAATAGTTTAACGTCTTGGTTGCAAATCCGGGCACTAAATTTTTAATTATTTATTTTATCGTCATCTCATCATTATTACATAACAGCCAAAGGAAGTCCGCTGCTGGATATAGGCTATCCATGAGGGTTTATGCAGCATTTTTCTGTACTGTAAAACTTCTTTAAGTTTTGATCGGGAAAAGCTAAACCTTTTCGTTTAGTAATTCCTCTGCTAAAAATAGCCCTGAGTTGAGTACTAAAATATTGTGAAAATGAATGTCATATTTTTCGTGGTAGTCCGAATCTCTGCTGAACCTGAATTTTGTATATATTTCGATGTTGCTGCAAGCAAAGTCTTCTAAGTTCGCATACGGCATTAAATTCTACTTAATACTCTTTTTAAGTAGCATCATCATTTCTTTTTTATTCACGAGTCTTTTCCCTGTTGGACCAAGGAGGCTTGCGTGGGTATACATATCCCACACGTAGAGACCCTTTAGAGAAGTTGATGTTATGTGGCGCTCCCGCCAAAACCCATTCCTGGATATACTCATGAAAGGAACCCTGGAATAGATTTCGGCAGGAGAAAGATCTATCGTAAGAAAAAGGGAAAGGTCTATGGGTTATAGAATGAGTTAATTTTTGTATTTTCTCTATAGTCCTTAGTACTGGCTGGCGTGGGCTGCCATCACGCCGGCTTGCTGTACGAAGAAAGGCTCAACATAGAAAATGCATTCCGAAATAGAGATCTTCCCATTCTCATCACCACTACAACCTTAGGTAAGTACATTTTTGTTATTATTACAGGTTGTTATTTCATCTTGTGCCCAAAACTTAATCGAATAGTCACTGACTTCAAAACGTATTTTTTTTTATAAAATAAGATGCCTACAATGAAGTAAAAGCTTTGATCTAAGGTATTTTTTTTTATTTTACTTACAGCAATGGGTGTGAACCTTCCAGCGCATTTGGTGATTATCAAAAATACGCAGCAATATGTCAGTGGTGCTTACCAAGTAAGTGTTCTTACAAAATATTTTCTAAGTAATCTACGTTTCATTTGTAAGTTTGTTTTAAATTTGTTTTTAGGAGTTTAACTATTTAGTTTAATTTAGGTACATTTAGTTTTATTGACAAATATATTAGTGTCATACAATACAAATATGTTTGACAGAAATTAAAGAATTAATTTTAATAATTTTTATAAACTTATGGCAGTTTCGTTCACAGAACATTTCACATTTGCGCACAGGTAGTTAAAGTAGACCTAGGAAATGTGTGCAAAATGATATATCTTCGTAAATAGAGCTTGCAAAATGTCTATTACTAATTCCTGTTTTTACTATATATAGACCCACAAACACGGTCTAACGAAATATAATGAAACTATTTTACAAGTGAATTTAGTCCATGATACTGAACAACTTGTCCTAAAGAACAATATATATTTATATTTAAATGACTATTTTACCCATGTTTCACAAAGTATGTGAGGCAAACAAATTATGGTAAATAATAATCATTCATAAAAGCCAAGATTGTACACAAACTTGAATTTCATGACATACATTACTTACTTCACTAGGCTTAAAATCGGTCTCAGACTAATAGGCCACCATAGTTTTTGCAGATACGTCACACATGTTCTGTTACCTATTTCTCACTAGGTTGCGCCTTACAACACCTGTGATAGAGGAAAGTGGTGTTGACAAATTTTATATTCCGTCAACTCAAGGCAAGCCTAGTCACAGAATTAATATGATATGAGTACATACAAAACGGAAACCCGTAGGGTCCCTATATGCGTCCTCGTTCCCCGTCCCCGCATCTCTTCCCCTTTCTCGCTTTGTTGAGGGTATTGAGGAGCGAACACACACATTGCTGTGTGTACGGATGTTTAACTTCGTAGTCATAAATGATACTCCGCTTCTATAAAGTGCATACCTGTGCCTATCACACTAATATTTGTGCGAACGTTTGTGTTTGTGTGTGTATATGTTGGGTACTTCGTCATGCGAAAACGGCTAAAGCGATTTTGATATGCAGGAAGCTGACACCCTGGACACAGAATTAATATAAGTACAGAACGGAATCTCCTAAGATCCTGTGCAATATGCGACCCCGTCCCCCGTAATCGCACCTCTCCCCCGGTCTCGCCTTGTCGAGGGTGTTGAGCGGACGAACACACACATTACCGTGTGCATAGATGTAGTTCCGTATATAGTAGTAATTGGCAAAAATAATACTCCGCTTTTAAGAAGTGCCATACCTGTGCCCTGGATTAACACAAAGAATACTTTTTCGCGGGTAACGCCGCGAAGCGCAGTTACATAAAAATACAGCAGCGTGACAATACCAGTGTATTGTATTGTATGTGTAGTGGTATTGTATCGTATAGGTCTTTTAGGATTTCGCGTCAACAGGCACAGTTACCTCCAGTATTTAGCCACATTGTCGACCTATCACGTTAGATAAGTAACGAGGCTAACATGCTTGAAATGTCAATTCTAGAGCCGCGATTCCTATGCTTTTGTTAAATGCCTTACTATTTGAATCTGTTCGGTGATTTGAATAAATACCTTTTGGATTGCGACAAGTAGCTGAATATTTGAAGATTTATCTAGAGAAATTTGATTTTTTAAAATTTCAATTTATAAAATGTATCTTTAGAACTTAAAATATATGAACTTCACTTGCTGCGGGTAAAGGAAGAAAATTTATAAAGTAAAAGTATGAAGCGTTAGTAGTAAGCATGTATGTATTTTAAAGGTATCTATGTCAGTATGTATGCTATAATCTATCTAGTGAAATTTAATTTTAAAAAAAATATTTTATAGACATATAAAAAGTATCAATTTCACTTGCTTAAGGTGAAGTAAAAATCGTGAGGTGTACTTCTAGAATTTTTAGCAAGACATATTTTATGCGCAATGGCGGATTTAAGAAATCCGGATAGATATTCAAGCTTACAAAGTACAGCACAAAGCAATGTTATAATCCCGCAAGTCTAATATCCTGGTGATATCATGAACATACTCATAAATAGTTTATTTTTTACATAAATTGATTTATAAAAACGTTAATGATCCACAGCCTGTTCAGAAAAATGTGCGTACAGTGATTGCTTTATAATTGTTACGAATGATGATAGGAATAAAAACAAATCATCATTTTAACAATTATAGTTATTACTAATGTCTTGTCAAAACGTACAATATTATTATTTATATAAACAACAAATGAATTATCTTGTCACAACACGTGTTGTCATTTACAATTACTAACGTTCCGAAATAACAAGTTTATTTTCTTAACAAATTAAAAAAAACCCCGACTGTCAATCAAAATTAATGTGTGATGAGTATCAGAACTACCAAATACGTCTTGATATTCGTAGCGTCATCTACTTTTGCTATGAAAAGCCCTGAGTTTTAAGTTTTAAACCCTCCAATAACTTTTAAACGGCTGAACGAATTTTAATCAAACATAGCTAAGAACCACCGCAAGAGAATTTGCTTTCCCAAAAAAAAACCGCATCGAAATCTGTCCATTCGTTCGAGCGCCAGTATGCCACAGACAGATCTCACTAACTTATAACTCCCCTCTATTTTATTGGGGGTAACAAAAATAACTAATAATTTGCCAAGTGCGTGTCGGGCCACGCGCAGTGTAGGGTTCCGTAGTTGTAAATGCCAACTTTGAGTTCATACTACTAAAAAGTCTGAGTATCTATTGAATTTGTATGAAATTTTCCTTTTCGAGTACATTTTATAAGTTGATCGCCTATAACTTTTTAATTTGTTAACCCTACTTAGCTCTGATAGTTTTCCTATGAACTACAATTTGTATACTATAGCTGTGATTTTTTCACGTGTCCATATATAACCGTTTAGCAGATAGATGGGGGGGGACACGTGACTTTAACAAAAAAAAACACTTTAAACCTAAATATTTCAGACACGGATCCCTAAATCGTAAAATGGTGTTCCCAAGCTCACAATATTTTTGAAAGACCAATTCAACGATACCCCACACAATATGTTTGTAGAGAAAAAAAATATTGACTTCCTCTTTACATGTATGGCAGCTACCCTAAAAAAAAATTTGTTTCCATATTTTATTTTACGACTTTTTTGCCATGATTGATATACATATCCATGCCAAATTACAGCTTTCTAGTACTAATAGTTTCTGAGTAGGACCGTGGACGGACAGACAGACAGACAGACAGACAGACATGGCGAAACTATAAGGGTTCCTTGTTTACTACGGAACCCTAACAATCTCACTTAATATCTTCTCGTACCTATACATATAACTGAACAGCGTAGTTTGTATACGAGTATATTATTCAGTGCGCAAATCCTGACAGCAAATTGTGAGAATGATACCGATTACATTGTCTAAAACATATTATAGCGATACCATAATGAAATGAACTTGGTCTTAAAATTGGCCAAGGAAAAAATACCCTGTGCTGATTCATACAATCGCATGAAGTCGGAATTTGTTATCAAAGATATCGAAATGTCATACTAGTACTAGATATATTAAAGACTAGGCGAAGCCGCGAAGCCCGCGACTTTGTTCGCGTGGACTTTATGACTCTGGGAAATGCTCATCAGGCTGAACAATTTTTGCTAAGGCGTCATTTTTATATATCCTATAGTTTAGCTGGACCATTATGGTTCTGCATCAGGTGTTCCATTTACCAAAATCAATTTTACCCTGTTAGTTGCCCAGGCTTAACAGCTATATAACAAAAAACTTTTATTTGAACCCGTCCAGTATTTCCGGAGATTAGCGTGTACAAACAAACAGGCTTACAGACAGACAGACGTTTTTTTAAAGTTCTTACTCTATTACTATGTCTCCATTGCCCCAAATATTTTTTTGGACAAATATGTAATGCACAGACATATTTTTTTTTACTGTTTTATTATATTTATAGATATAAATAGATTTTACTGTATTATAATGACTATTTACAATAGCGACCATTTGATACTAATGATTTCCTTAATGGCTGTTTACTTACCTACTTATTTTTTGTTAGATAGATGTTAGTTATATATATAACTAGTTTATTTATAGTTATAGTCACAATTATGAGGTAAAGTACAAAACATCGCAATCAGAACGAACGAAACGAATCCCTGTAACTGTCTTACGCGACAGCATTCCAAAAAGGTGCTCAGTGCTAATTATGCCCAGAGAGAAACTTACTGATTTTCAGCTGTTATACCTAAGTATATGTCATATTTTACACTGGAAGGTTGACTCGGCAACAGGATTTTTTTTATTTTTTTAACTTCTTTCAGAAAAGACATAAAATTATTAGTAGGTATTCTGAGCAGCTCCGTGGCCCGGTGCGCGGTGGGAGTGCGCGTTACTAGCGCTTACGCAAGTAAAGCGACACTGGGTGTGACTTTGACCAAAAGGGGAATAAAAATTTCTCGAGCTCCCCCATGCTTCGGAAGGCACGCGTAAGTCGTTAGTCCGGCTGTCATTATTGTATGGCAGACGTTAAGCTATGTCAGATGCTTTAGGCAGCTTGAAAATCTGACACTAATGTTGGCCATTTCCATTCAGTTCCACATTGTCACCTCGCTAAATTTAAGTGTGCACTGCCTCCAAATGTCAATCGCTTAGAACCTGAACCGGGCTTTATTTTTTAGGAATACAGCATCAGCACGGTTCTACAGATGGTGGGTCGAGCTGGCAGACCACAGTTTGATACGGAAGCCACTGCTGTTATTATGACCCGGATGAGCGATAAGGTAAGCTTTATAACTTTTTTTAAATATCATCATCATCATAATCAGGTAATTTTGCCTCCACTGCAGGAGCACGACCCTCTCTATACTACCAGAGCCATACTTGGCCTGAGCAGCCAGAGGACTTTGGCCTACAATCTTTCTTTTTAAAATATGTTTTAGGCTATAAAGATCTAGCGATACAACTTACTTTTTTAAAGCTGAGAGTTGGCTGGCTCAAATGTATCTTTAACTTTCCTTGTGATCTTTGATTTTACTTGTCATGTTTGTATGACCCCCGGGCTCCGAAGCATCACAGCTTCATACAACCGGGAACACGCTTAGATAAAAAAGTTTGTATGACTGTTAAGTCAAATCTCTCAAGCTGTATTTAATCCACTTCCCGATGTTTAGTAAAGTTAAACATCATAGGAAAAAAATACTATCTTTCGAAGAATCATTCAATCATTGTTTATTGATCTAGCTAGCTACTCGTACTAAGAATTTAGCTAATTAAACAGTTTTTCTTTTTCACTTTCTCTTGTTACTAATTTCCTACATTTGTTTGAACTGTTAGCCTTGATAAGTAGGATTTATTATTCTATCAGCGAATTTCTTTAAATTGTTCGTCGTTCGTTTTAAAATATATCTATTTGGACTAGCATACGGCTCCTAAATAATCATCTTCTTTTTTCTTATGGAACTGACACGATGACCCACATATAATAGTGTAGTATAGTCATAATGTCTATTTCAGAAATATTATTTAATAATAAATATTAAGCTAATTCTGTTTGCGAAAAAGTAGACTTTATAAAAAAATCTATTAGGTCAAATAAAAGAACTATTAATATCATATACAAAATTTATTACAGGCAAGGATTACAATCCTTGCTTCGTATAAATGACGTTATACAATAAGATATATTCACTAAAATATTTTTATACATGGCCTTCACTTATTCTTTCTAATTGAATCACAGTATTGGTAACATTTGAGTTTATAGTTAGTGTACAACCAATAGTTAATATTTGTCAGAGATCATTATGTTCAAATACAAATTGCCAATCTCACAATTATTATGTCGCTATTCATCGTATACACGTATTATTAATTAATAAAAACGTACTTCAATAGATTTCAGATTATTATTTTGTAGTTTATTTCAGTGAATTGCATGTACTATAGTTACTGATGCCAATGCATCATCATCTAATTCCTAGGTATTGTGTTTTTCAAAGATGGATTTTGACTCTTCTACCTTTAAAATATTTAATATTCTCAAAAAAAATACCGTACTATAAAACAATGGTGATGAAATTTAACTTTAATTGACATTAACATAACTTCCTGTATTGAAACTCTGAATATTCATGCACGATTATGAAGTTAACGTAACAATTAAAACAGATATTATGACGTGTGTTACGCAGCATTACCGCTGGAACGATGTGAGCACAGAGTATAAAATCAGCAATCTGTATTCAAACTAGTAATTTACATTTCATAATTTGTACAGAATTTAAACTATGATTTCGTCCGTTAAAATGCAGACTGCAGTTTGATTAATCTACTATGCTTTGCCGAAAGGGTTTGCGTTCTCTTCAAAACTGATTTTGGGGACAAATCCGCTCTCGCCTTCAACGGTATACTCCACGGTCATGAGACGACCGTCTGGAAGTAGGACCCTGTATCCGCCAATGACCTTCCCTTGAGCATCACCGGCCTCGTTTGCCCCAAAGTAAAGAGCTTTTTCTTGATCTTCCACGTCGTATTTGTATTCATACTGGAAAAAATAAAAATTATTACATAAAACAGAAATAAAAGTAAAAATATTTAGATAGATATACATATAGGCATACGCTATCATGCCTTCACAACACAAGGCCTTGAAAAAATGTCTAGCTTGAAGGACCTACACATCAAGCTAAACGTAACATTTTTTTATATACTAGGTATTATTCCCATTAGATCGTATCTAAAACTATAAAATGCCCTATAAAAAATGTTGTGAGAAAATCGGTCAAGGTATCTTTGTTTGATACTATGATCTTGAATAAAGATAATAAGAAGTACATTCTGCTACAGTTTTTATTTTATTTATCTGAATAGTTGGAACTTTAGGATTATTATCAATTTTCTTTACTACGCCATTTTTATAACTGGCATAGTGGATGGTAAGATAAATTATTATCACCAAGATACCAAGGTAAAGTTATTTTAAATTAAGCAAAAATATTTCAAACTAATTTATCTTGACATAAAAAAAAATCCCCAAATGCAGTAGCCTACGTTATACTTATGTAAATTAAAAAAAGCCTATTCAATTAAATATAGTTATTGCGGAAAGATGTTTACTTAAATAAAGCATCATAAGAGTAAACTTTAGTAGAATGAAACAGTATTGTTCATTCCAACAGCTTCATCGGCCACCATCAGTGGATTCAGTGTATGCAAATGATGTGAACACGGGCAGACCAGCTAATTGGACCCGATTGCGCTTCGCCCGCTTTGTTAGCTTATCTAGCGCATCTGTTAACTGCAGACACCACTATTATACTTAAATTCAAGTCCAGAGATCTAAGCTATATCAGAACAAAGATTAAATTGTACTTAATAAAACGATGTTTTTATTTATTTATTTAGGGAAACAAATAGTTTTTAAGTACCTATCTCAGGCGTCGTCATGTTTTTTTCGGTTTCGTTAACTTGCATATCTTAAAACACTTATCTTAAAAATTTAAGTTAATAAAAAAATCGTCATGTAGACTCATAAAATCTCAAGTCTAATATTTTATAGTCAGTAAAAATTCATTTTATTATTAAATGTACAAAAGGTGCTGAATTGTATTAAAAACATTATCTCAAAACGTATTCCAATATTTAGTATTACTATAACATTGTTAAACTAATTGTTTCACAAAAAAAAGTGTTTATGTTATTTCTAATATACTCCCATATAAAAGACATCAACGATACATGTACAAATTTGAAGATTTTTTTAAAATTAAAAAGTTGAAATTTACCCCAAATGACCTTTCGGATGATATTCAAAATTAATTCGATAGTTATTTTATGATTGCTGTAAGGATATTTAAAATATCAACTTTAACCTATAGGCATTAGGCAATAGGTTACACCCACATCATATTATAGTACCAACATAAACGTAAAACCCTTTTCAGGCATTGTCTCTTCACATGATTATAGCCGGCCACGTTTGATGTCATTTTATATCAACTGTGTCGTAATTGTAATGTTATTGCCGTTCCTAAGTCTTAATTGTAGGTCAAAGGTATGCACGTTTGTTTAAATTATTGCCGTAGCGAGGTGCATCCTTGCATCTCCAGGTTATAGTGCTAAGGCTGACAACTTTTAGCTATAATGCTGCCTATTAATTATCGATAAAATATTCCGTCACTATAGTAATATGTATGAATGAACATGCATATAAAAATAAGCAATCAGTGAATGACGCTTCGAATGTTTTACTTGAATGGGTTTTGTTGTGTTTGTAAGTATTGCATCAATTACTGAACATTTATGAAACCAAGTTGGAGATTTAGAAATAAACTACTAAATCATTCATTGTAAAGGTCGATCAGGACTTTTAAGACTTTTAATTTATAAGACCATATCGTAAAAAACTCTTAATAAGCAAATAAAGAATTATATTCATTGTAATTAATATAATTAATAAGACCCTAATAACTGAACAAATACAATTAATTTAAATTAATATGATTAATAAAAAAAACTAATAACTATATAACAAATTGCAAGCAAAGAAGCTTAATTTTTAGAGAAACATATTTTGATTGCTCTGATAAAGAAAACTATATTTATTCTTACTTTATAAAATAGTTGCTTTTCTCACATTTTGTACCTATTTCAGTCATTCCAATAAAATAGGCGAGTAATTATAAAGAAAAAATAACTGCAATCCACATTTATGTCTTATAGTATAGATATGTACTTATAGGTGTACGTCAAGTCTCCCTATGAAGTTTTCAAGTGAAAGCTATGAATTCTGTAAATATATAACGGATCAATAAAATAGTGTAAGTTAAATCGTGCTGATTAGAAGAAATTTATATTTTATGAGTTCGTACGTTAATAAATTTCAATGAAGAACATGAGAAATCCTGTAAAGTCGTGAGTTACGAAACATTTTACAGACAAATATTAACATTTTTTAAATTATTCATTTTAAATTAAACATAAAAAGTAGTTTCTACTCTTAGAAATTGCATCATACAAACAAAGGAAGATAAATATAGGCGCTGTTTTAACTTAACTACTTTTTACCCGCGGCTTTGCATACCCACAACGTTTTTATGACAACCTTCGTGGCATTTTAGTTACCACGCTAGTTAAGTCATCCAGAGATTCTGATTTGGAAATATTACCATTTATAAATAATTGCACAGAATAAACTGAAACTTCTAACGTTGTCCATTATCAAAACGTTGAAAATTAAGTAACAAACAAATAAACAACAAACATTTGCATTAATGATATTACTATGTATATGCACGAGCCCTAAACTTTTCTGTTCTGGTTTCAATACTGGCCCAGAGACTTCTTATCAAGAAGTAATGAATTTCGTGATTTTTTAGAGTGTGAACTGTTTTTACCTAATAGAACGAGATTAACATATAAAAGTCTATAGATAAGAGAAGTATATATAGGGGAATTAATATTATTCTTCAAAACTAAACCGGCTTCACCCCCAAACTACACAACTGATTTTGATAAAATTTCTATGTGACAACCTGACAAGTATTTCCTTTCAACAAAAAAAAAAATATCTAATGATCTAGGCATCTTCAAATAATCGGTGAACATACTCAAGAAAATTATAGATAGCGAAAAATTGATAACCTCCTTTTCGAGGAGAAAAAGAAGAAGATTAAATAGAAGAGGGTGGAGGGAGAATGAAGTCTGCTAAATAGAAGAGAACGAACTTTTAAAAAGAAATGTGATGGCAAGAATATTTAGCAACGGAAACAAAATAGCTCAGTTTTGTTTAATATACTTACTGGCATAGGTGGTGAAGCTTCCTCTTGAGGCGCAGGTGCTCCTGCCGAGTGTCGTATACTGACGCATACTACGACAAGCGCGCAAACCAGCCACTTTGTTGACGACATCTGATGGCAAAATTTAAACTGTGTGAGACAAAAACCAATATGACGTTCACTAGAAACGGGCTTCCCTTTGACGCCATTGATCTGTTCTTCTGTCTATCGGATAGGGATATATAGATTGCACTCGTTATTTTTTATTTATTTATTTAAAAATAGCCTGGATGAACAATATAACTATTCAATTTGTCTTGGGTCTTGGATGTTTATCTATATATGTATTTTTTATAAAATATACTATCGTTGAGTTAGTATCCTATAACACAAGTCTCGAACTTACTCTATAGCTCAATCTGTGTTATTTGTCCCTATACATACATTTATATTTATTTTTTATTTCAGTTTGAGTTCTTGATACAGGGCTATGCTATGATACAAACGATAGAAGTTCGACAGACATGGCTGATTCTAAGTTATCGTTGTAAGTCAAGTAAAGAATTATAATTCCAATGCGTCAATTTACATTTACGGTTTATGTTGACGGCAAGGTGAGGTCATAATTTACAATGACTTCAATGTGCTAGGACATAGCTGTACCCAAGATAATCTTTCTGATTATAACAATGAGTGATTAAACGATAATCTATGACAAGAATGCTCGTCTCTGTTTTCCATCGTGACGTGAACCATGCACGTAACATAAAATGAAGAGAATACTGAAAAGACGTGCTCTTGATAAGGCATATATAAATGGCCATTGTATATATATGTACATGTACTCGCCTCCGTGTCCGCCTCCGAGTGGCTTCCGGCAGAATAGAATAGAGGACCACTACACCCCAAGTGTCCCCGTTGATGACGTAAAAGGCAACTTAGGAAATACAAGTTAAACAAAGCTTAACATCAATGAGACCTCTCCAACTGGTCTGGCCTCTGGCCAAGTATGGCTCTAGTAGTACAGAGAGGGTCGTGCTTCTGCAGTGGGGACTAAAAAGACCTGATGATGATGATAGCGTTTCTGCATATAATAGTTTGTTGGTTTCTGCACTTCGATATTTTGTGCAGTCCACTGACACAGATACATGCCCATTGAGCACAAAACAACACTTGAAACTTCGGGTATAATCAGATTACTTATAATTATTATATTTTAGGTACATTTTATTTTAAAGTGGTATATAAGCATAAAATTTTTATACAAATTTATAACGTCAATTAATACAGTACATCCTTACACAAAGTATTTTATAGAGGATATATTATCTTGCTATTGGTTGTACTAATTTTGTATAATCAAATAATATAATTTTTATAAGAAACTCTTGTTATTTCACAATACATTAACTTTTATGCATTAGCATTTCAAGTAAATAACTGGTATTACACAAGTTCAAGTTTTTTCGTTAATCAAGTCTGCTTAAACAGGATGGTTAGCATAATCACAAAGGGCAGATTACACGAACAAAAAAGGAATTGCGCCAATTATCTCTAGTACCATCTTTAGCCAATTAAAAGTGTTTAGCTTTAGATGGACTACTGATATTCAAACCTATTTACATTAGCTGAGAGAGCTCTAATTGCTCGGACCTTGTCGCTTACATACACGATATGAGGTGTCCTCTCCACTCACTCAGATCAGATATCTATTATTATAAACCTATGTTTGTGATTTTTTATAGCTAAAATAAATATATCGGGCATAGGCGCAACCGCTGGCAATGCGCCACTGAGCTTCTTAAACTGTGCACGATTATAATAAAGATGATGAATAAGCCGTAGTAAATACTTTATATCGTACTAGCTGCGCCCCGCGGTGTTACCCGCGCCTAAAGTAGCCTATGTGTTTATCCAGGGTGTCAGCTTCCTGCATGCCAACTTTTATCAAAATTAGTCTAGCCATTTGCGCGTGAAGATGTAACAAAAATACACATACACACACTTTCGCCTGTATAATATTAGTATGATGTACTTGTATAAAGCCTTACCAAATCACCTATTTGGGCCGAACGCCTTAATAAATATAGAACGAGCTGTGCCCGTGGGCTTCGCTCCCCGTGGACATTTCTGGACAAAAACTATCCTAAAAGTCCATCCCTGGGTATCAAACTATATCCATATCATATTTTACCTAAATGGGTTTAGTAGTTGAAACGTGAAGAGGTAACAAACAAACAAATATACATGCTCACTTTTGCATTTATAATATTAGTAGGATGATTAAAAATGTAACCTCAGGCAACAGATAGGTACATAGTTTTTCACTATTTGCCGGAGGATATAGCATGTACAAGAGTAATTATACAAATATCACGGACGGCATATAATCTCTAACTAATAACTTTATATAGGTATACAATCAAGCTTCTTATAACGAAACTAATTTTATGTAATACTTTATTAGTATCTGTTTTGATGGACTTTTAGATCCCGTTTAATTAAAATGTTAATTCACCCTTTAGGGAATAATTGATATTTTTCCCATTGTTTTTCTGAACTGTACGTCGCGTGTTCAGTACTTGTAAATCATTTCAGTGTCACGCGCGAATCCAAGAGCTGAGAATTAGCTAAATACAGTGGATAAGCGGCATCTGCATAAAACATGGTATGCCAATAATTGAGTTTTGCCGGCCTTGCGTGATCGATCCCTTGGGGGAATTGCTTTGTCTTGTCGCAGACTCGAGACGTGTGATTGCGCACTTATCCTTACTTTTTGCCGAAGAAAAGTTGAAATTGCTGTGTTACAATTTTTCGCAATTCTCTCCAGAGTAAATTGGCTGGTTTACGCAGTGTCGTGTATCAATTAACGTACGTTACGCGACAACTCGGAAATATTGCCGCGATAGAGAGTGCGAACTTCTTACGTAGGCTAATCAAATTACTTTTTGGGAAATGCCAGAAACATTTGGCAATTTAGCTGAAACAAAGCTTTAGCTAAATTAACAAGTTTCCGATGCTTCCTGGTATAATCACCACTTGTATCAATAAATGCGGTCCAGATATGTAGGACCCAGGGTCTACGTCAGTACATATTTTTATCTATGCCAGGGTCCTGGCTACTTTTTGATACAGCTCAAGAATGCAATAACTTTCCCCTTTTGTAATTTAAGAGATTGTTCTTGTCGGTAGAGGCAAGTGCTTCCATTCCTCTCTTAAAAAGTTATGAATAACTTCAATAAGTATTAAAAAAAGATAAAGTCACTACTAACTATCCCGAAGATTATTGATACTTTTTTACACATATTAGGATCTTTGTTTTAAAGCATGTGTAATAAAATATACTATTTTTACCACGATGTCTTTTACCGAAATATGTGAAAAACATTATTGCCTATAATAATACCTATTACTCATTAAAGGACTCCGGTGACGTTATTAGTCGAGGATTCTTGGCCTTGGTAACTTTAGCAGCTATATATACCCTTGAGGTAACCCTCAACAAAGACAATATGTCACTTCACAAGCTATCCAATTACTGCTTCTCTCATAAAACCGGACTGGACATTGTCAGCATTGTTGTCAATTTATTTATATTTAGGTGTACCTACTTACTTTAGTATACTTATGTAAAGGCGTTCGCCTTGTGATCCAGAGTCATGGATTCAAACCCACTGGTAAGCATATGCAGAGCTTTGTGAAAACTTGTTCCCAGTTTAATTAGGGTATTGCAGGTTTGAATCACCAGATTATCCGAAAAGAAAGATGATTCCGTGTTTGGGAAGGCACCTATAAACTGTGGGTAAAGAACGCCACCTAATGTTTGCTCTCCCTATCCAAGGAATAGTGCTGGTCCTACCCTTTGGGTTGCAAAGCTCAGACGGTAGTTGCTCTGTGTAAAAACCGGTCGATCATTATCATCATCATAATAAGGTATTTTTGTCTCCACTGCAGGAGCACAACCCTCTCTGTACTACCAGAGCCATACTTAGAAAGAGCAGCCAGAGGACTTGGCCTATACTCTCCTCGCTGGCCAGACTTGTCAGAGGTCTCATTGATGTCTCATAAGCTTTGTTTAGCTTGTATTTCTTAAGTCGCATTCTACGACATCCACAGGACTTGGAGTGGTCCTATTCTACTCTGCCGGAAACCACACGGCATAAAAAACGCAAAAACCAGTAACCTCGTCAAATCACCAAGGTAGCGGTCCGGTAGATTTATTTGTTCTTGACTGGAATTTGTATAGGCAATCATAAATCCAAGGATCGATATTACATAAGCTAATCAATGCACTAGAGTTATGCAGATACGAGGAGAGAAAATAAAGTTCCCATTTTCCGAAAATCGAAGGTACCTATAAGCATTGTAACCACTAGCAATTACGTCTCTTCATTATTGCTTTTTTATATTTTCCGTGAACTCAATATGTTATAACAGTTTTTCTGGAAATATTCAGTCAGTGTCAGACCCCGCTGTCTGTCTGTCCGTCCGTCTCATCTGTCTCATGAACCGTGATAAGATAACTCTACAGTTGAAATTTTCTATTGATTTTATATTTTAAACGTGATTCTATATTGATAGTACGGAATCATTCATGCGCAAATCTGACTCGCACTTGGCCAGTTAATTTCTTACATTTTGAACGAAAAGAATTTGCACCTAAAACCCCTAAATGCTTCGTTTAGATGATATATTTGATTAAGATTTCATTGACATAATGCGACACGTCTAGTTTACGAGATAAGTACCTTTCCCACGGCGAGACACATTTGCACATTGTTTCTTCATTTTGATTTTCGTAACGGCATTCGGTACGGTTTCACGATAGAAATTAAAAATTCAGGCATGCTGTGCATTTTGAATGCATAATTTTTTCCAGTGTTTTAATTGTCATCTAGTAGTCAACGACAAATTCCCAGTACCGAAGAAAAGACTGAACAAATATGTACATAATACATACCCGATGGGTAAATGTGCGAAAATACTTAATACGTTGTTAATACTCTTGAACTAGAAAGGTATGTATAATGTTAGAAATCTATTAAAATTATGAACAAAAAACAATCAAAAATGTAAATTAGAAATCTCATAAACCTATACAAAACATCTTTGTACAAAAGCATTTGGTAATCTAATTAATAATATAAGGAAAATTACAAGATTAGGTACTTTTCTTTTAATATTAGTACCCTAACCTTCCTAGTTGCTTCATAAGTTCATCACAAAAGCCAATTCATAAGCTGGATTGTATATGTATAATAGTGGATAACAACTTGTCATTTGTACCTAAAATTTAAATTCATTAACTTTTAAACCTTTGACATTTAATTCACGTGTACCTACATGTATAAGTAAAATGACACTGTACCTTTCGCAATAAGCGAGTTAACTTGTTAGTGCGTTGACGGCCAAAGGTGCTTATTATCAGGAGGAAACTTGTACTTCGATCTTATCTAAACCAATGTGAACTCTGTCAATATGTTACATAGAAATTAAGTGAACTTGCTTGATACATACAATAGAACTTGTTAACTAAAATTCGACGTGTTTAGTATTTAGGCAGGAAGGTAATTTATCATATATATTCTACTAATCCCATCCATTTATGGTTTATCAAGGAAATGTCACAAATAAAATACAATATGTCATATAAACACCGTCAAAACTATTTCGTAAGTACATACAAGTATCAGTCATATAAACCACCCTTCATCGTTTCCCGTCCATCCCATCCCATCCCATCCTACTAATATTATAAATGCGAAAGTGAGTTTGTATATTTGTTTCTTTGTTACCTCTTCACGCTTAAACTACTGAACTAATTTGGATGAAATTTGGTATTGATATAGTTTGAGACTCGGGAAAGGATATAGGGTACTCTTTATCCCGAAATTCCCACGGGAAGCGAAGCCCCCGGATACAGCTAGTTTTATAATATTTCACCGCCCAGTTTTACGAAATAAAAAACTTAAACGTACTAAATAAATAGATGACTGACTTTTCATAAAAATGGTATAAATGAGTCCTCATATAATAGGAAAAGATGACTATATGTCTCAGATTAAAGACTATATGTAAATAAAAATTATAAATAAAGTGGAATGGGTTGCTTAAAGTTTTGCAGTCACACGTTATATAGGTACATTTCACATATTCGGTACCTGAACTTTTTTACACATGATTTCCCATGACATTTGTAGGAACATTTATCTATGAAGAATGAAGCAATTAACTTACTTAATCGTGAAATCAATTATGTATGACCCTAGAAGCCCTTACTAAAATTGAGAACTTGTATTGCTCGAACATTTTTATGCGTTCTTGAATCTTGCTTAAAGTCAATAACACCTTATTATTGCTTTATTAGTAGCGACTATGCACAAAATTTCAAAAAATATTTTAATTATGTTAAAATTAAAATTTTAATAAGTTTAAATTAATTCAACTTACAAAAAAGATCATAACATAGACAAAGATTTTTAGATGACAGAAGTTACGTAACTTTAAAATCTTGATATCATCATATCCATCCTACTTTATACCTCAGCTTTATGCAGGTATTTTTTAAAGCAATTTCATTAAATATCGCTTATTACAAAATAAGTGTAACTATTTATCTAAATAAGATAGCTGCAAGTATCTGTTTTTTGTTATGATGAATAGGGTCTGAAATATTACGTAGTTACTTCTAAACTTATTAAAAGAAGAATATTCTTGTTTAAATATTTTATAAACGATTCAAGTACATATTCCTAAAGATTATTTTTAAAATGTATCGATTTGAATTTACACAGTACAAAAACAATTATTTAAATGTATGCTTCACTTAAGCACTATCGACATTTACGTCGTAACAAGATTAACTAATTACTAATGTCAACGATAATTATATGCAATAAATCAATATTGTAATGCTGATCTGACTTCACACGTTTTTCTCCAGCCACTGAAGTAAACAATCGGTCTTACATCTACGCCCGATAACATTCATCGTAGATTTTAATAGGTAATTCAATGTGCTAGTGGGAACACTAATTATATTGAAATAAGCTTTACAGAGCTTTGTAGGTTTTCGTGCAACAGTTCCTGGTTTCAGGCGTTTCTGGGTTTCTCACCTTCATACTAGATTTAATCAGGTAAGTATATTTAAATAAAATGACGCATAAATATGAATTTAAACATCACTTGCTTAGTGCCGGCTTGTGTAAATGTAGGTTAACATTGTTTTGTTTGCTGGTACGCGGCAAAAATTGAGTTGAAGTATTTTGTTTGTTATTCAGTATAACTTTTTCTCAGGGTAAAATATACTGCAGCTAAATAAAAATCACGGAAACTTAGTTGCTTTTTATAGATAAAAAGCGGATGTAAAGCGGAAAAGTAGTTGAACTTCTTATATTGTAGATAAGACTTCCTTGGGATGTGCAATAAGTAGATTCTAACAATGGTCGATTTTCCATTTTCTTGTACTCGTAGTAACTACTTAGTAATTTATATAAAACGCGTTGTAGATAAACATTTTTAGCTTCTGATTTTTGTAAAATACTTATATTAACGTTAACTAATAGTAACAATATATTTATATTAACGTTTTAATCAAACAATCACAGTTTCCTCATCAATTTATCAGTACTCTTTCACTCATCAGCACACATGACATCAAATAGCGCCATCCCAAAACACTCACCTTTACGGGCACGAAACACAAATTGCACGACACTGTACACACGTGTAACAATCGGTACTGGTGACAATGGTCGTTTAGCGTGTGGAAGCGACTGGTGGCGCGCCCCGACCTCGTCCGCACTTTATATACGCACCCCACGGCTCCCCAGAGCAGCGAAGATGCCGCAATTTGCCCTATCCGAGATAGATGTCCCTCCACACACGCAGATCTTGCCTTCGATAATATCACATACGTCAATAGCCGTGACTCCGCCATATGCCTCTTTATTCTGAAGTTCACACAAAAACGATGAAAGTCTGTCAATGAAGCTAATTTTATCGCGTGATTAGATTTCGCTAAACGTTAGTTTTCGTAATGTGTTAGTCGGTTTTCTGAATTGTGTAGGTAGTTATTTCATAATGTAACTGCTTTTTGTTTACCTTCTCGGTTATCAAACAATTAAAAAATCAAATTAAGTGACCATGAACCTTTGTATAATTATGGCGCTATTAAAACAATTATTTATAGGATATTTACTTAAAACGCTTGTTAAGCTAGCTGTTTCTAACATTTTATTATTTGTTCTATGGACTATGTACAAAACATTACAGTTTCTTGATCATCTTAGAACGTTAAGTAAGAAATATTTTTTCTTTTACAGCTCCATGAGCCTAAAATTTATCTCTACGTATATTTTCTTGGTTTCTATCGAATCCATAGAATTATTGAGCATTTCTGTCTTCATTATATACTTATATCCGTTTAATTTAAGAACCTTGGTAGACACTTCTTCCTCGGTATCCATTTTCCAAATAAAGATGTAGCATAGTAGAATAGTACTACTTAGCTACTCAGACTATTCTGTGGAAATTTATAGTTCTACCTTTTGTAAGCTATCCTACTTTCTACTATCCTACTAATAACATAAATGCAAAAGTGAGTTTGTTTGTTTGTTAGCTCTTCACGCTTTAACTACTGAACCGATTTGGATGAAATTTTTGTTATGGATATAGCTCGACACTCGGGGAAGGACATAGGGTACTATTTATTCCGAAATTCCCACGGGGAGCGAAGCTCGCGGGTACAGCTAGTACCTATATAAATCCGTATTAATGTCTAATATACGTATTTTACTTTTTATTTTAAGTGTTTCATCGAAACGTTACGTTGTTACTAAAGTCACTATATTAGTAGGGATTTAACAATATAGTTATATTACTTACTTACTAGAAAATATGTTTTGTAGGTTAGCATACAATGAATGGAGCTATAATACAACACTGATATGACATGAATTAGTCCAGTTTAACAGATGGGTTCCAGCACTCGCTTCACAATAAAGTTCATTATGCTAAGTGGGCCAGTCCTTCTTCCTCGTAGCTATCCTTGCATATCAGTGAAAGCGGTGTGCCAATCCGTCAACCTCCGCTCATGATGAGGAAGTGACTCAAATAGTTGCGTCTTAATAACACGGTATTACAAATATATGTCTCATTACGTCTAGGATCTTTCACTCAAAATGTCTGTTTTGGGTCGCAATCGCAATATTTCGTGGTTTACACCGAGCATATGTCTCACTGTTTTACTCTGACGAGTAATTTATTAAGTTAATAATGTTTTCATTACTTTTCATCAATTATTGGGTAACCGAGGCGTGTAAAAATTTTTTGAGCATATCTGTTTACCTGTCTACAAAATAGTCATTGAGTAAAACTGCGGACAGACTGACAGCCATGTCGAAACTGAAAGGGTTCCTTGTTTACTACGGAGCCCTCAAAATTATATATGTATAGTCGAGCCGTCGACGTGCCCGCCCGGGTATCCAAGAGTCGCAACGCGCTAATTACTCTTAACCTGAAAATGCTTTCCCAAACGTACATAAGTCTACGCAATGGAAATAAATAAGTAAAGAAGTTTTTATTGTCCTCTTGTTAAAATATTAAATGTGTGTTGGAACATGTGATTACAATTTTGTCCTCTAAAATTGAGAAGATATTAAAATCTATTTGTGTTTAATAGATGATGTACCCACCGATGTTTGCTACTCAGATATATGTAAAATTTTTTAATTAATACTACATATCCGTTCATCTCTAATAAAAGATCTTATAGATAAGAAGGATTCCTATAAAATCCTTTTATCTAAGTTTAAGATGTTTCGTTTTTTAATTAGAGGTAATAAATTTATTAAAATAATGTAATAAATAGACATTTACATTCGTATTATGTTACTTTCAAGGTTGCTTTAAACATACCTGTTCTTTTTAAAATAGTTACCTGTTTTGTAAAATTACAGATTATTATATACCAAAGCATTAACTAACGAAGTAAAACAATGAACTTTAGTAGAAAATATATTAGTTTAATGCAATTTCACGTTATAAGTCCTCTCACGGAATGCTATAATGAAGAGTTTCCGAAGGCAACGTGCGCCGTTCGTAATAATTTCAATCAATGGTAATTTCATTGTATGAGCCCTATAGGCCGAAAGCCCTGTGCAATTACGTGCCTGTGAGTAATGTCGGTAAATATATGATGGGTAGGTGTTCAATCTAATATTGTAAACAAAAAGCTTAACTAATATAAGTACCTGTTACACTAATATGTATACTTATCATTATCATTTATCTGTCCATTAGCGTATCTGCACATGTAGGTGTAATGTATCTTTTTATCTAAGCGCCTTTCCTTGTGCATCCGCAGCTGTGCTGCATCGAAGCCGGACTCAGGTTTTCTATTTCTTTCAGTTATTTCGCTATATATTAACCTGTTTGAATTAGAGCTACCGGTCGAAAAAAGAGCCGATCAATCTAATATTTTTAAAAGGAAATCTTTTCATAGTGTTAGCGTTGACAGGTAAAAATTGTAATGTGAGGAAAAACCTCTTAAATCTCTAAATGTTTTAATACTGATAGATGAAGATAACATTATGTATGTTCCCTGATTACTCGAAGATACTAGTTTGTGTTGTGGTTGTTTTTAGTTTTGGAAAATTATTATCTCTTTGTTAACTTTTGTCATCATAAAAATAAATATGATCAAATTTGTTGGAAATTTTACTAAGAAACTTTTGTCAGAACTTATCATAACGCTATTCGAGATATGAGCAAAAATCTAAAAAAGGTGCTGCCCCTATACTCTGATAACAACCCTTGAGGACTTTTAGTATGTTTATCTGGAGACCACAGTAATTTCCCCTGATTGCCTATTTTCAGCTTAATTTGACTAGGTTAATACACTAAACATGGTTTTAAGGTGAATAATCAAATAATTTTACAGGGGTAACAAATAAATCTGTCTTCGTACACTCTTTTGAAAAAAGTGTATATTTTGTTAAGATTGCAACACTTTGCAACCCACGCAATATTTTGATGCCTATTCCTTATTATTCATCCGTCAATTTTTTGCAGCAATCGAATGTCTAACAATAAAACCTTTCTACCTACAAGTACCACAATAAGTACATTATCTTAAGTGACCATTCTTAAAAGGTAGTGGAAACGATAGTAAAATCCGTTAAGTGCTTTTCTTGATTAAAAAGCAAAGTTGTGAAAAAAATGATGTTTTTACCTACCAACGCCTTAACTGGTTTGAACTTTTGATTCACTGGTAAACCTCTTGATCTCTAGAGTCAAGTATAGACTGACTATACTGATATATATATGATAGATACTGAGATACTGAGTCAACGACAACCGAAGCGGAGGAAGCAGCAGAAACCCGAGGGAGACAGGAATCGAGTTTCGTCGGTTCCCAGGATCGTTCCTTCCGTGTCTAACAAAGGACAGGCAGATGAAGAGGGCTTCGTTAAAGTGGAGCGAAGAAAAAAGAGGCCTTCTAATCGGAATCAGTGCGGAACTGCACTGACAGGACCAAACCACCTGCTGCGTCCCGCCATCCCAACGACGCAGCTGTACGTATCCCGGCTCTTCCACTCCACAAAGGCAGAGGAAGTGATGGAGTACGTCCGCGTGAAGACCAACATCACGCTGAGGGTCGTGAAGCTGGAGTCGCGCCACAGTGTGAACTTCACGTCCTTCGTGGTGCGAGTCCCGACGGAGAAGCTAGCGACCTTCATGGAAGCTGACTTCTGGCCGAAGGGTGTTGTGTATCGTCGCTTTCGTGGAACGCTACCCGACACTCCGATGACGCGCAACACGTCGCAGCCTCAACGAGTGCCATAGTTTAAGTTATATATATATATATTTTAGGTTAAGGTATATATTGATATGGGCCTAGATGTTTATTTTTGTAAAATCTTTTGCTGCCTGAAATAAAACAATAAATAAATAAATAAATAAAAAATAGAGCAGAAGCAAATAATTTTGGACTCCGATTTTTCAAATGATTAGTGGAGAGTTGCGGGCAAGGTCTTTTTTGTAGAAATACATTCACTATACACACAGGTACACAGGTCTGCATAATATAGTAAGTATAGTTTGCTTGTTTCTAGCAGACGCCGAGCTTCAGCTTTACATCTGAGGATGCAACTGGAAATGCGCTGAGATAGATGAGAGAGAGAGAGAGATGGCTTATAAAAATTGCAATAACAAACAGAAAAGAACACTAGCTGTAGTTATACCTCATACTATTTCATTCATAGGTACTAAGCCAATCATATATGTAGAAATAGGTACTTCATTGTTAAAAAATGATGAAACGCTTGTCCGTTGACTATTATTTGTATTGAATGGTTACTGTATTATTAAAATTGTATGTTTACACTAATGAAGAGCAAGGTCGTTGCAGCAACACATGATAATCCATTGTTATCCGTTTGTCATATGAAGTCTATTTTGCCTGTCCTATACGTTTAATTTAATAGGCACCATATTATGAACTTGCATCTGTCGATGGGTTAGGTTACTGTGTAGTATAAGTTAAAGACTTATGGAAAGATTTTTATTTTTACATACCTACCTAAGATGTCTCTTGATTTTGTTTTTTAACATACATTTATACTTAATAAAAGCTACACTTGTAAAAGTCTGCAAGCGAAAATTAAGTACTAGAGTTAAAACCCGAAAATACTCGTACAAACCATACAAAGAGACTTATAAAAACTATTACTAACTATTATTTATTTATTAACTAAAGTTGACTAAAAAATTTAAGCCAGACCATGGCTGGCATTTATATCTAAAATGCTTATTTCCATTGTTCCTAGGCTAAGTAAAAATTACAATCATGAAATAAACACGATATGCCTATGAACTCCTTTATTTATTAGCGTGTAACTTGTGCCATAGCTATAAAACTGGGTAAGGTCAAAGTAGCATCGTTTGCGCCTCGCGCGGGTCTCGTTTTGTGTCATTGCGACATGCAAAGCCCGTGCAGCCATGATTTGGAGAGACGAACCCAAACTCGCTTAGGATTTATAGGAATTCTGTGAAATTAAACTCACGTCATAGGTACTTAAAGCAATAATATTTATGGTAGGTAATTGGACTTCGTGACGTTTGCACACGAAACAATAAGTATATTACAATCATTAATTTTATTATAGGTATTACCTATAAAAATCATCAATGTTTTTTATATTTAACCAAATCCAAAGGACCGTCAACAGCCGTAGCAAGGTGTACACTAGATTTATTTGTGGGGAGTTTACTACAGATACACGTAGTGTCAGGAATCATTGGGCTCTCTTTCATTTCTTGGATATTCTGCATTATCATTGCGTTTTCATGCTCTAATAGCATTTTTTCTCGAAATAAGGCTCTCTTAGTTAACTCGGCTTTAGCAATACGTTGCCACAACCGTGACAAGCCGGCAGTTGTAGCGAGAGCATTAGCAACCAAAGAATCGTCGACCAAAGAAGATGGTTGTCGGCGTATGCTATCATCCTCCGTGGTATAAGGCAAGTGAGAGCCATAAGGTAGAACTTTCTCACGTCGGGTTTCAAACTTTCGGCAAAGTGCAGCCATGCGTAAGATTTTTTCCCCCTTTTTGGCAGCTTGTTCAAGCCAATCAATTGCGGAGTCAGAATCTTTTACTAATATAGCTAATTGTTTGACATCAGTTTCAACTCCGTCAATCAAGGCTTGTTTCAGTCTGAAACATGCTGCTCGATGTCTATTACGCCTGTCTCTAAACACTGCTTGTTTTGTACCTGATTCGTAAGCAGCTAATTCGGTGCGTAGGCGTTTAAGCAACCCATCACTATTTGCTATTTTCTTGCCTTGTTTAGCTATAATATCAGCCATTAAATTTTCTTTGCGACGTAATTTACGCACCTTTTTTTGGTTATCGGCAGTATCAACAACGTACGCTTTAAGCACAGCTTTATATTCATCCCAAAGGGCATTGTAATTATCTTCGAGAAAAGAACGCAAATTTTCTCGTATATCCAAGTATTTGCTACATTCTTCATCTTCCTTTACTAAGTTTTCACCACGTTTTGTCCAAGCCAAAGAATCTGCTGTATTATATCCATGGTATATCATCAATTGTAAATGAGTTTCAGCAGTATTGTGGTCAGACATTATTTGCGAAAAATCATCTTCACCCATCTTCAGTAAAGCGGCAGTTCTCCTATCATTGTCATTAGACAGTGATTCTAAATCATCCAAAAACTTGTTGATCATTGTATCAATGGTATCACAAAAGCTAGCTACAGTGCGTTGAAACTGGTCATCTGCAATGTTCATAAGTTTCAAAGTATAATTTATCAAATGGTCTTGTTTATCGTAAACCCTTTCAAACGTATGCCACATAACCTCTATATCCTGCCGGAAGATTGGTTCTTTGATTTTGATCATCAAATCGCGCCATTTTTTATCGACTTCAGCACGTTTGCGAGCTTGTACGGCAATTTCTCGTTCTAGTGCTTCACGTTTTAATTTTCTCCGAATTTCTTCTTCAGCTCTAAGTTTCTCCAATCGTTTTGCTTCTTTTTTCGCCTTTTTCTCTTCTTTAGATTCCACCATGTTGTTTTATTTAAAAATTAAATCTGATCAAAATAAATATGTAGGTATGCGCTAAAATCTATTCTTCAATATTGTTGACATTGTCATCATGTCTGATTTATGTCACTTTGAAACATCACATACATATATACTAACTTCATGCATACTTGCTTGCTTTATATACATGCATAGGCAAAGAGCAAAAAAAATTTAACTATGTCTGTGTAGGTATACAATATCCTTTTTCATTAGGTACAAATATTTTAATCGGTAATTCAGGCCATCATCTTAAACAACTTTTCCCAAAAAAAATTTAGGTTCTCATACAAATCGAAGTAGTCACGTGATATCGTTATTACGGAAAATGAAATTTTTGTTTTTCGTATTCTATATACTATATACACTTATTGCAAAAGTTGTTTATAATAGATAATGTATAGATAATATATATTTTTTCATTTATTGCCAGTTTTATATTCCGTACAGCCTCGTTATGAAGCGCTGGTGTGCGGCAGTGATCCTCTTCAAAGCTACCTCCACAAGCGGCTGCCAGAGAACCTGAACAGCGAGGCGGCTCTTGGCACGGTGAACGATGTGGCCCAGTGTGTGCAGTGGCTGAGGTCTACGTTCCTGTACGTAAGGGCAGCCCGAGACCCGAAAAGATACTTAGGGTTACCCAATAATGCCCCAAGCCACTTGATTTCAAAAAAGATTGAAGGTAAGATTTTGAATAAGTATTTTTGACACGTTTCCTATCGTACTTATTCATCAAGAGAAAATGAGCCTACCCAGCAAAGAGTATACTTAAACTGATTATCATGAAATATAACATAGCCTATGTATAACTTTTGATATTTTCGTAAAGACAAAAGATTGTTAATTAGCATTTTGCGATCTTGTTACTGCATGTCTTTATTTAAATTAATTTGTTATTTTGTAAGTTTTAAAAATAAGAGTAAGTTTCAAGATTAATGCATAAGATTTACTCAAAAATATATAGATGTCCATCGTATTGTGTAGGCACCTACTACTACCACAAAGAGGCATATCTTAATTCCATCACCTTCACAACACGCCAGATGTACTTACCTACCACTAAAATAAGGTAAACCATGAACTTTAAAGCGTTAACTCACTGATTAATGAAGCCTCTGTTTTCAGTATGACAGGATAATCGCGCTCGTTATCTGTAATGACTTTAGGATTTTATCTCTGTTTACATTTTAAGTATTAAGAAGTCTAACTTGATGGCTTACTTTAGTCAAACTGCAATTTCCAATAAATTGAACTCACGAGAGATACCAATTAATTGAACTCATGCGAGATTTAGTATTAATTAGAAGTTTATTTTCTATTTCTCGGGAAATGAACCTAAAAATTTGTAGTATAATAATAGCGAGCCAGTCTTAATTTTAACTAAGTTTATTTTATTATCGAATACAAGATTCGTTCTTAATTACAGAAAATAATGTATCTTTGTACCTAAATAAGATACCTAGCTGTACCCGCGGGCTCCGCTCCATGTTACCCGGATCTCAAGCTATACCTATACACGCCATGACTTTTCATTCGTTTTGGAAAAGAAAATGTCGTATAGTAAATAAATTACTCTATCTATATATATATCTATACTAGCTGACCCGGCGAACTTCGTACCGCCTAACAGTCAATGAATGTCGTGTTACTTTTTAGCTGAACTAATTTAGGCTTTGATGAACGTAAAACAATGATACAAAATAATATATTTATATAGATAGAAACAAAAATGAAAAAAAAAGACGATGGGAGGTGTGCTAAGGCGTCCAGTAAAAAAATTAAAGTTACTTTCAATAGAGGCGCCAGTATCAGCGACCCCAATGATAGGTGCTCACACCGGGGGCTGCCATGTCGCTGACACTGGCCAGCCGTAAAGGCTTATTTTTTATATTTTGAATTGTTTTTTATATTTATGTTCTTTGTCATTCTTCTTTTTATTATTACACATATGTCTTGGAAGTGAAGCGTGTTTAAATATGATAAACCCTTATCATTTAAACAAATATAACAGTACCTGAACTTTGTAGACATTTTACAAAAAATAAATTTCTGAACGCACACATGATGTCTTCAGAAAAAAATAAAGTTGTGGCTTAAAGGTCTCAGCAACCAGGCCATAAGCTCCAAAAAAAAAATAGTTTTTACACTATTTGACAGGATTGGACAACAAATGTTTGACATGTAATAAACAAATCAGCATCTATTGAAATGATTAAGTATTCATTACACATATCGAGTTTTCATTGTTTTTAAGATGTATTCTGCTATTCGGAACGGAAACAAATCCAACAAATTAAAAACCATGGCAATCGGTCCAGCCGTTCTCGAGTTATAAGTGTTGTAACAAACACGACTTTCTTTTATATATATAGATATACGTGATCCAAATTTGTGTATGACATAAGATAAAAAAGTTACAAAAATGATTTTCGATCGAGACCACGTAGACACTCGTCAAAAACTGTCGCGTGAACTCACGACCCCGGCGGCCGGCCGGCGGCGGCATTACTTATTAATCTCACGATTTTACTTTCGAGTTTTAGTCAAAAAATGTTGGTTCAGAATTTTTATTTTGACTAGCTAATTAGGTCTTACTAACGATTCTTATTAAGTGGCCTTCGGCTCCAAAACCAATAAAAATCACCGTGTATATATCGAAATTTTATCTAAATCGGTCCAGCCGTCCTTGAGTTTAAATAGTGTAACCAACACGACTTTGTCTTAAATATTAAGATATATATACCATAAAAACTAAAATAAAATACTGTAAGTAATAATAGAATTAAATAATTTGTGATTCATACTTAACACTTACTTACAAATAAGATTTATTGTATAAGTAGTAATTATAAATATTAAGTTGTGTAAATTTATTATGTTTGCATGCTATTGACAATGGCTGAGTAGGCGTAATTTATATGACTTGTATATCTAACATCTTCTGTATACCCTATTCAAACGCAAATAAACATTTCATTCATTCATTCATTCATTCATATAAACATTAGGTGCAAGTCATTTTGTATACATACTATTTTTTAGTAGAGAAGAGCAACTGTTTTATTATTATTGTAGTACTAGCAGTCCATCCCGGCTTCGCCCGTGGTACATACATAGCCTATGTCACTCAGGGATAACATACCTATACAACAGTGAAAGAATTTTTAAAATCGATCCAGTAGTTTCGGAGCCTATTCAATACAATCAAACAAACAAATCTTTCCTCTTTATAATATTAGTGTAGATAAAAGGGCTGCAAGTACTACAAGTAAAAGATATATTTTTCGAGCTTTTTGTCGAACAGGTTCACACTAAGGCAAGCTGCTATTAGGCATATTAAATTGTACGGTGTATCTATAGTAAACGATAACAAAGTACTTCTTGGTTACTATGTTTTTAACCATCATATTTTACTATAAAAGTTTCTTTATTCGGTTTTTGCAATAATCAGAAGTCTTCTATATTGTTCATAAGATCATCCTCAGTCAATTTACAGTTCATTAGATGCATAGCGGCCTAATAGTCATACATTCTTCAAGGTTATTTAAAACAGACAAACTTCGTTATTTGAAGATTTGAAGTATCTACATCAATTAAAGCTTTTTTACGTTTATCAAATAAATAATTTTCCGGCATTTAATAGTCTCACGAAATACCAAGTAAAAAGTTCTCGATTTAGTTCCAATTGCGTGTTGTTTACATAATTGACCTTGAAGTTTGGAAGATAACATGTTTTTTTAAATTAAATGACATAGTCTAGTAACTATATCTATGATAGGTAACCAAGATATTGTATAGGATATGCGTAAAGAAGTCCCAATCTTACTTTATACCAGTTACATCGTTAATGATTCGACATAGTAGAGCAAACACGATCAGATTTGTCTTGACTTACTTGTACCTATAGTGATATTATTCACATCATAATCATACATTAAGGCCATACACAAATTTTCCGGTGTCCAGTGGCGCCGCCATTTAAAATAAATCATTTAAAAGGAAACGGAGATATCATTTAAAATTGTGTCTTGGTCAAGTTCTAGATACCCATTAAAAGTATTTTTTAAACTACTTTTTGTAGTTTAAAATGAGAACGTGAAGCTTTTCTACGCACATTTGCGAAAAACGGCCACTTTTAGCTAATGTGCGTAGAAAAGCTTCACGTTCGCACTTTAAATTATAAACAGTAGTTCATAAAATAGTTTTAAGGGTTATCTAGGGCTTGACCGAGACACAATTTTGAATGATATCTCCGTTTCCTTTTAAATGATTTATTTTAAATGGCGGCGCCACTGGACTCCGGAAAATTTGGGTATGGCCTTAAGTATAAAATGTATTTTTTGCAATACAATGACACAGGCATTTATCCTATTGAATGCTGTCTAGTCCTGTCACCTGCTAGTAAGATAATTACGCTTACAGAAAATGATGATTAAAAATAACAATAGCCATCAGTTGTATTTAGTTGGTTTACGTTAGTAGGCTTACCAAATACGTACCTATACCTACTAGGTAGGTTCATTCCTTACTCTACCTATATATAAATATATACCCATTGTAAATAACGAAACGTGAAAAAAGTGTATTTATTTTAGTCTGAAAGGGTAAATCGTCGATATTTTTAATGTTTTACTAAATATTTTTACACAGTTTAAGCAATATAATAGAATTTTAAAGTTT
This sequence comes from Acrobasis consociella, assembly GCA_963555685.1. NCBI lineage: Eukaryota > Metazoa > Arthropoda > Insecta > Lepidoptera > Pyralidae > Acrobasis > Acrobasis consociella. The sequence continues at coordinate 8,561,899 of OY743118.1, forward strand.
CAGACAGACAGACTGAGTTACTTTCGCATATTAGTAAGGATATTCTAAGAAATCGGCCAACCTTATCCTTATGATGTTCTAGTAACAGGCAAATTGTTTCCATTACATTTTAAATGATTTAATGACTTGATCACTTAAGACGAACTTAGGTTTTTAAATGATTTAATGACTTGATCACTTAAGACGAACTTAGGTGAAGTAAGTATACCTACTGCCGTTTCCTTTGTTGGTTTTGTCTTAGGATTAAGTAAGAATCGGACCTCTGTGGCCTAGTGGTCATCATGCCTCGCTGTCACACCTGACCGGCAATTGCAACATGGCAATTGATGATTTTCAGATTGATAAGGGTCTTAGATCTTTATTTTTATATTGTTATAAACTGTTGTTATAAAATATAGTATCGTTGAGTTAGTATACCATAACACAAATCTCGAACTTACTTTGGGATCTGTATGATTTGGAATGTATTTAAGGATCTATATATTTGTATGTATAAGCCTCTCGCTTATCTATCTGCTTCAAAGTTTATTGTATTAGATGCAAAAGTTATAGTATCAATTTTAGTTACCTACTGTCATGTTCATAGCTTCTTTCTTCTTTCCCATTTTATTCGTCGTTATGCTTAGTCTTGGATTTAATTCTTCAACCCAGACCATTTCTTTGTTTTTTTTAGGTAAACGCGTTTAAGTTAGATATGTTAATGAATATTTTCAAGATTATTGAATGTGATCATTTCGTCAGCTAGCTAACGCTAGTTCCGGATCGTGATTGATGGACGAGCCGCGCCGTCGCACGCTGATCCTTTGCATTTATGCACGCGATGCACTCGTCATGGTCCAAGTTAAAAACGACGATATTTTACCTCTATTCGTTGTTCCAACATGTTTTTCCTATTTTTCTTATGCCTATGACAAAGAAACATATATAAACTTATTATCGCGTTCAGATTCTCGATAATTCTCGATCGAATCGATCGAAATGAGGGGCAAGAGACGCAGGGTGGTTATAGGCTGCAGATAGCAGATATTATAAGCTTTTTCTTATCTCTTAAACAATACTTTTGAAAAAATGTTATCTATATCGATCTATTTAGATTCCCATGGTTCCGATGGTTCGTGTACAAACTTTAAAATGTATTTAAATAAATATATATAAAATTACACTGATTAAGCTAGCTTGAAACTAAGATAAACTTGTAATGTAGTATACTAACCCAAAAATACTATATTTTTTTATAATAAATTATTACACAGATGAATTGTAAGTTTATACTAACGTGCGTAAATTTAGAAATATGTAGCTATCGAGGTAATCTACAACCTTATTGATATAAATAATAATAGTCAAAATAAATAAATCAATAAAAAAAATGCACTTAAAACTGTTTTGGAAAATCTGAATCTTTACTTCAGTTCTTTTTCTCTTAATGTCGTTTATACCGAACAAATCCTTATCTGAGAAAAAGTTAATCGCTTTCCACTCATCTTCGAAATCAATTAGATGCCGATTGCCCTTTACACACGAAGGTATTCTGCGACGTCGTCAAGGCACTTAATGAGTGTATGTTTGTGCTAAATCGTAATAAATGTTCGCAAATATCACTCCTTAGGAATGCTTTAATGATATTACTCATCTTCGGTCACTCCCTAAACAGCTATTAAATGTTAATCATCTGTGAAGCTGCCTATTCTTTTTATATGTTTGTTTAGTTCCCTGTAAGACCACACAAAGCTTGTCATACGAATAATGTCAACTAGCTTGATTAATTGATTATTTATTACAAGAATGAACATTAAAACATTATACGGTAGAAAAATGTCATCTATTCATGGGATTTACTTAGTTGAGGAGCATCTGAGACCTTATATGAAATGATGTATTATAATGTTAATGCGTATTACGAGATTTTGAATCATAAAGGAGCTTAATTAAAAAGCAGAATCGATAACTATTTATTAATAGGCATTCTACATGTTTAATGAGTACTTTATGTTATCGGGAAAATATCTGAAATTTTTACTGCTAATAAAATCTTGCACATCCATTTTTCATATTTTTTAATTTATTCCAATTTACCATTTAAAGTTTATGTATTAAAGTCCCACTGCTGGGTAAAGGTCTCTACTTCTTTTGCTCTACCTAACTCTATTCCGAGCAATCTGTGGCCACAACATCTGGCTAGTAAAAAGTAACTAAATAGATATTAGTGTTTATCTTAAAAGTTCTACCTAAAGTTTAGCTTGAAAGCTCACAGAACCTTTGACTGGTCTTTGATATATGATAATGAGCTAAGCAGTAACTTTTGTTCTACCTTTAGGAATATTGACCACAGATAGAAAACCGCGACATATGTCGAACGTCTGTAATAAATAAGCGCTTATTTTTATTATTTCTTTGTAGAGCTATGCGTCAGGGCTATGAACGGACTAGCTAGCTCGGGCCTGATCTCTATGGATGAAGCCAGCTGCATAGAGTCGACAGAGGCCGGTCGGCTGATGTCTATCTTTTACTTGGACTTGGAAACCATGAAGCATATAATGAAGGTAAAACATACCTAGCGATCATAATTTCTTTCTTAAAATCATATTTAGTAATAGTAAAAATATAGCCTATAGCACCAGCTATAAAATTAATTCACCTAATCTATACATATAATAATCTATAAATATAATTAAACAGTAACAGTCTGTTTGTCTGTTTGTACACGCTAATCTCCGGAAATACTGGACGGATTCAAATAAACCTTTTTTGTTATATAGCTGTTAGGCCTGGGCAACATATAATTGATTTTGGAAATGGAGCATCTGATGCAGAACTATAATGGTAAAGCTAAACTATAATAAATATCAAAATGACGCCTTAGCAAAAGTTGTACAACGTGATAAGCATTTTCTAGAGACAAAGTCTTCTTTGCATTATTTTAAATTTAAAATTAGGAAGCTTTTAGAAAAGTCGGAAGACTTGAGTTGAGTTATATATATGTATAACTGTATGTATATATTAGTATATATTTACTATATATTAATTATTACACATGTACATTTTATGAATTTATATTTAATATGTTATATAGTTTTTGTTTTTACAAGTATTAGTATGACTTGTAATTGTTCTTAGTGTAGTAACTTGTTTAATTGGATTCTGTTTTCTGTTCTATGTATATTGTACTCTCTATCCTGTGTTGTAAATTGTCCTCTTTTTTCAAGGTTGACTGGAAGAGATCCCTATCTGGGTTATGTCCGCCTTTGTACTGTTTTCTACTTCTAACTTGTATTTTTGTGTCCTGTGTTTATGTACAATAAAGATTTAACAAACAAACAAACAAACAAACAAACAAAGTCCACGCGAACGAAGTCGCGGGCTTCGGCTAGTTATTAATAAAGGAAAATAAGAAGGTTTTATGTCAGTGAGACTGTAGGTATTCTTCTTCTCGGGTAGCTGGTACCTAGTAGCTAACACTAAGGTCATTTTACATAAGCTGCCCTTAGATATCGTGTTACGTGTAGGTGCACCTACTTAAATATCTATTAAAGTCGTAAACTTAAATTAATATTGGTACCTAACTTTAATGTTTGATGTTCTATGACCTTAGCTATAATGCATTAAAACATTTAAAAACGAATGTCGTAAAGCTATGTTGAAACTTATTTAACTTGTATGTGTTTCCATGTCATTGGAAATCCTTCAATGTTCCGACGTGTTTCGTAAAATATTCGTAAGTATACCTAATTACCTATCCATAATCTATGTATAAGATACATAGATTATGGATAGGTATATATGTAGATACATAGCTGTGTAATTATCGGATTATCTAGAGTATTGTCGAGTGCTGTTAAAATAAAAGCTCTTAGTTTTATGCCAGCACTTTAATGTAAATATTATTAGCTCTACCATGATATGGGGAAACGAATGATGTTGATCGACTTGTCTTCAACCAAAGTTTTTATAACTACCATAATACCATCTAATCATGTCACGGGGCAAGTTAGAAATATTGTAATAAATAATTAAATTTTAAACAAAAAAAAACACCGGATTTCAATTTCTTTCAGGAGTTTCTTCCATATCTCCAAAGTTCTTCATAAACAAAACATGTAGTCAAATTGATAAACTCCTCCTTTTTTAAAGTCGGTTAATTATATATAAATTTTAGCCGAGAGTTGATAAATATTATATTTGTCCTATGAATTTCAAATCAGACGACTGTCGCCTAATTATCGCAAACTGTATGGCGGTCGTCGCTTGTCTTCCACCTTTGCCGTTTGCGTGGTACGAGGCACGCAGTTGATGTCAACCGCGGCCCGAAAGGGTGAGCGGACGCGGCGGCCATTTATTGCCATTCTGTTCTAGATTGCGCTTCAAATGAGTCGTTTGCTTGCTTGCATGTTGCGCTGCATGTCCTTTCTACTCTGCCGGAAACACGGCCACCTATAATTGTATTTTGATAAAATACCACTGTGTACCGAATATAGAGCACATAGCGCGACGAACCGATGACCATTGGGACAAAAAGGTTCTCAAATGGCGACCACGTACTGGCAAGCGAAGCGTAGGACACCCACCCACAAGGTGGTTGACTAAGGTCGCTGGAAGGTGCTGGATGTAGGCCGCTTTAGTTCGGTCATTTTGGAAATCCTTAAGAGAGGCCTATACAATGTCCTTTTTAATTAAGTAAAAATATATTAATTGGTGATTCAGTCCATCATTTTGAACAACTTTTCCCAATGAATGTATTTCTAAATACAAAAAAAATATTTAAGGTTCTCATACAAATCGAATTAGTCACGTGATATCATTACTTTGGAAAATGAAAAAAATTGTTTCGTGTTTCGATATACATTTATTGGGAATAGTTGTTAGGAATGATGGACTGAACTACCCCTTAAAATATTCCAGTGTACTGGGAATCCATGAGCGAAGGGCGATATAACGAGAGCTATTTAATTTATTTGGAAGGAAACGACTCGACGTTCTTACATTATTTTTCTTTATTGACATGTTACTATGGTAACCTCATAGTGATGTATTCCACTTCTAGTGAGGGGAAATAATCTATACTCAACACCCCCTCTCAATTTCAAATCTTTTATAAAATTATTACATATAATATCGCAATCAATTTGAAATTGTATCTTAAAAATCCTAAACAAAAATTTAACATTCCTTTCGACAAATTACATTATATTACTTTCAACTCAGAAGTAAAGTATGAATGTTGATTATACGACAAAGCTTTTGTAAATATATCGGCTACATTTTTCTGACTTTCTACATATTTCATTATAAACAATTTCTTAGCAAGTACATCTTTTATAAAATGAGCTTGAATGTCTACATGCTTTGAACGTTTACTGTTTTCATAACTTTCAATAAGTTTCAAAGTACTTTGGTTATCTATGAGTAATAACGTGTGATCAACTTTGGAATCGAGATCAGACAATACACCCTGTAAATTAACTAATTCACAGACTGCTTGAGCCACCGCTATATACTCCGCCTCAGCCGTTGAAAGAGCAACACAACCTTGCTTTTTAGAAAACCATGAAACTAATTTGCCACAATAAAATACTGCACAACCACTAGTACTTTTCCTATCTGTCTTATCGGAAGCCCAGTCTGAATCCGAAAACGTTGTTAAATCTTTACTTTCTTGTCTTGAATACATTAAACCCAAATTTTTGGTACCCTTTAGATAACGAAGAATTCTTTTCCCTGCTTTCCAAAGACTTTCAGTCGGCTTATCCAGAAAACGACTTAAATATGACACTGCAAATGTCACATCTGGTCTTGTATTAGATGACACAAATAACAACGACCCTATGAGTTCCTTATATGGTACATTAATAATTTCTTCCTTTTCATTAGCATTAAATCCAACTTCCATAGGTGTTTTCGCTTCTCTACAATCTGTCATTTTAAATTTTTCTAACATTTTCTCAATATATGTCGTTTGACTTATTTTTATTCCATTCTCGATTTTCTCTATTTCCATGCCTAAAAATTTCTTTATCTCACCTAATTCTTTTGTATTGAATTCTTGACTTAATACCTTTCTTATTTTCGCAACTTCTTCTGATCTTCCAGTTAACAGGATATCATCTACAAATACAAGTAACTTCACTCCTTCTTTATAATATAAACAAAAATCATATCCAGATCTTTTCATGCCTGCTTCTAACATAACTTTATTAAATTGTTTGTTCCAACATTTAGGACTTTCCTTCAATCCATAAAGACTTCGTCTCAGTTTTAAAACTTTGTTTCCCTTAACGTTTATTCCTTTTGGTATTTTTATAAACACATCCCCCTCTAAAAATCCATTTAGGAATGCTGTTGGCACATCTAACTGATAAACTGGTGTATCTTCTTCCACGGAATGTGCTAAGAATGTTCTGACAGTTGCCATTCTTGCTACTGGCGAATAATTGGTTTCATAATATTTATCTGGTATTTGAAAACCTCTTACAACTAATCTTGCTTTTTTAAGTCCATTTTCTTTAATAGTAAATATCCATCTTGTGTCAATCGCTTTAATTCCTTTGTTGTTTTCTACTACTGTCCACGTTTCCAATTTTTCCAAGGATTCTACTTCTTTATTTATAGCTTTTCTCCATTCTTCATCTTTAATTGCATCTTCATAGCTCTGTGGTATTTCCTCTTGAGAACTTGACATCAAACACAATGCTGTCAGTGATTCATAATCCTGCAAGTATGTAGGTTTCTTTATAATTCTTCCATATCTACTTCGTCGTATTCCATCTTCTTCTGCTGTATCTTCCTCTCCTTCTTCTACAATATTTTCATCTACATTTTGTATTTTAGTTCGTATTGGTTGTCCATAAATTCGTTTTTCCTTTCGTTCTTCCTCTTCTTCTTGTTTCTTTTCAGGTAAGCTTTCACTTTCTTTATCATTTTCTATTATATATTTCCTTTCAATTAGATCTTCTTTCTCCTTTTCTTCATACACAGTTTTAGTCTCATCAAAGATAACATCTGTAGATAAAACAATTTTATTATTCTCAGGATCCCATAATCTATAACCAGAACCTGTATATCCCATCATAAACATTGGCTTCGCTCTAATATCCAACTTTCCAGGTTTCGGTATTGTCACTTTCCACGCCTTAGAACCAAATACTTTCATTCTATTTAAACCTGTATTACTTCCATGCCAAATCATTGCTGGTGTCTTATAATTTAATACTCTACTTGGACATCTGTTTAATTAAAAAGCTGAGCAAGAAATTGCTTCTCCCCATAACTCTTTGGGTAATTTTGTTTCCGCAAATTTTGTTCGTGTTCTATCTAATAAAGTTCTGTTCATTCGCTCACTTGTTCCATTCTGCATTGGTGTATACGGATTTGTATACTGGATTTCAATTCCCTTGTTTCGGCAATAGTTTTTGAAAAAAATTGAAGTAAACTCACCTCCATTATCTAATCTTAACCTCTTAGTTTTGTATCCCTTCTGTGTCTTCAAGTTTTTGATGTAATCAATTAAATTTTTTTCAGCTTCACTCTTCTGTATTAATAATCTCACTATCACAAAATGTGAAAAATCATCAATTATTACTTGAAAATATTTTTCCCCTTTTTCTGCGTTGGCGGTTGCTATTGGCCCACATACATCTGAATAGATAAGATCACCAATCTGTCTAGATTTTCTACAAGTCTCCCTGAATACTCTTCTAGTACTCTTACCTTCGATACACGCCTCACATTTTTTAGATGAAACTGGCAAGCCTAAAATTTTCAAATTTTGTCTATTCAAATGACCTAATCTCCTATGCCAAAGTGTATTATCCAAATCTTTGCTAATCAAACATTTACTTGAAGCTAATTGAAATTCAATACGATATAATCGCGCATTCAAAGTACCCTGAACTTCGTATTTATCTTTACAAATGAATACCTCTTTTTCACTAAATATTATTTCAAAACCTTTCGAAGTTAATTTTCTAACAGATAACAAATTATAAGAAATGTTTTCTACTATTAAACATTCAATTGTAATATATACATTTTTCCACATTACCTTTAGTTTACCTCTTTGTTTACTTACTAAATGTTCACCATTAGCTACATAAATTTTTATTTCATTACATTCTTTAATATCAGTCATAAAACTTTTGTAATAATCTTTTACTAAATGTTCTGTTGCTCCCGAATCGATAATAAAACTAATATTACCTGAATCTACACATTTTGAACTACTTGCTTCTTCTCCTTCAAATGCCGTAAATGAAAACTCAGGTGTCTCTTCCACAGCACAATTTGCTCTCGTCCCTCGTCCTCGTGACTGTCTATACTGCCTCGTTCCTTGGCCTCTTCGATATCCTCTTTGTGACGAATGTCCTCTTTGCCACGAATTTTCCCTTCTGGGGTTTCCTTCCTTCTTCTTACATTCATATGACTTATGTCCTTCCATTCCACAGGTATAACAATTAAAACTTTTCTCAGTTGTTGAGTTTTCTGATCTATTAGTTAATTTTAATTCTGCATCTAACAGCCTTGACTTCACAAAATCTATGTTAACATTACTCATCGTTTCAATAGCTGTGATAACATTTTCATACTCCGGTGGCATTGCTGCCAATAAGTAACATAGTTTATCCTCTTCCTCTATTTTACAGTTAATCGCAACCAACTGTCCTACGAGACTATCAAATTCCATAAAAAAATCTTGTAGGTTTGTTCCAAATTTACATTTCAGATTAATTAGTTTTCTTCTTAGATGGAGCTTATTCGATACACTACTTCTATTAAATTGGTTTTCCAGTTTTACCAACATATCTACTGCTGTCGTGCTCTGTTTTACGATTTCTAGATATTTATCGCTAAGACATTGCACAATTAAACATTTTGCTTTACTGTCTGCCTTTTTAAAATTTTCATCCTCATCGTCACCTTTTGTACGATTTCGATCTATCGTATGATATACATCTTTTTCTTGTAAAATTAGTTCTAGTCTAAATTTCCAGTTTGGAAATGACTCACCCTCCTTTAGGATGGGTAAATTCGCAATTTTATCCATTTTTTGTAAAATTTTCTACTCACGCTTCATTTGTTTCGCCGACCGACCGCAGCCGGTTATCCAACCAATTTTCTGGTCTTCACTATATTTTTCGGCTTTGTAGATCTCCGGTGCGCAGTGTGCGCAGTGGCGCAGTGGAAGCGTGCTACTGGGAATCCATGAGCGAAGGGCGATATAACGAGAGCTATTTAATTTATTTGGAAGGAAACGACTCGACGTTCTTACATTATTTTTCTTTATTGACATGTTACTATGGTAACCTAATAGTGATGTATTCCACTTCTAGTGAGGGGAAATAATCTATACTCAACACAGTGGACGTTATGCGGCAGAAATGATGATACCGAACATAGAGCCAGACTATTTGATTTTTTTATAGATTGAAGGCACGGCAACTTTGGAGCAAGTACTGTGGGTAGTTTGCGAAAGCCACGAGCTGGCAGACATGCACCTGAGAGTGGACGAGCGTCGCTGCCTCAACGCGCTCAACAGAAACAACGCCGCAGCTACTATACGCTTCCCCATGAAGGGGAAAATCAGCTCGCGCCAGATGAAGTTGAACTGGTAGGTATTGTAGCGGTTGTAGAAGAGAGAGTAAAAACCGTGACGCTCATAAAATAGAACCAGAACGCTCCGATAATTTGAGAGCTAAAAACATGCAGAAGCGCCTGCCTTAGCATTATTTGTGCTGAAAGAGTGATGTATAACTACTCTTAGTAACCTACCATATCGTCCTCATAACTTAGAGCTTTGATAACTAAAGACTAGATTATGAATATAGTGTAGTCTGTAAGCCTGATTATTTAAATAGAGATGGAAATAACCAGGCTTACAGAATACACTATGAGTATGCCTAGTGTAGTCTGTAAGCCTGATTATCAAGATAGAGATGGAAATAATCAGGCTTGCAGAATACACTATGAATAAAGTGTTTTCTGTAAGCCTAATTATCTAGATAGAGATGGAATAAAACAAAAATGACTCTTTTAATTCTTACAGCGTTATTCAAGCAGTTCTGGGGTGCTTGCCAATTCCAGACGCATCTCTCAATCAAGAGGCTATGAAAATCATGAGGATTGCGGACAGAGTTTGCAAATGTAAGTTCATAAGAAAATTCGTCTTTTAGTATTTATCTACTAAAAGAACAGATCATACAGTATGCTAGGTTTTTCATCATTCTCTTATATTATCCTGATAATTATATTTTTGAATAAATAATTAAACATTTTCAGGTTTAGTAGCATATGTAACTCGTCCTGATTTGATATCAAAGCAGCCAAATTTTTTTAACGCAGTACTGAATTCTTTACTTCTCGCAAAATGCATAGCGGCGCACATTTGGGAGAATTCACCTTACGTCAGCAAACAGCTGAGGGGCATAGGACCTACCTTCAGCACTCTGCTGGCATCTGCTGGCAAAATCAATTTTATGCTATTGGAGGAAAGCCATCCTAGAGATTTGGAGAGGGTAAGAATTTAGTGACAGGTAGTAAATTTATTTCAATTGAACCAACTAACTACCTTAAATTTCTATAGGATAATTTTCAATGGTCCACACTTTTTTCTGTTGAGGAAGTCTCTAGAGATTAAAAAAAGTCAAACTGTAGCTGTTGTAGTAGGTATCCGGAACACTTGTTATTAATAAACACATTTCGCAGATAATGAATAAAGGTCCTCCGGCCGGTAACGTCCTCCGCAAACAAATAAGTTTATTGCCGAAATACCAGATAACTATGACGCCAGTCGATGAGAAAGTAGTAACGATGCAGTTGTCGTTGTTGAATCACAACTACCTGGCAGAAAACATGGAAGACCTCACAGCGGGAGAGAGGCACAAAAGTTATATTATAGCAGGAGATTCAGAAAATTACTTGCTTTTATTGACGTCTTTCAAGTAAGTATGAATGTTGACTTTATCATCACGACTGCTTATATTTTGGCCAATTCCCTAATTGTTTTGCACGTTTCCTTACAGAGATAAAGATTTGATAGGAATGTATGACGGCATAATTATTCATCAAATAGAGAGAAAACATAGCTTTGAACATAAAATTGTGGTTCATTGCGTCAGCTCCACGTTTGGTAAGTCAAGTGACGTTTAAGTTTTCTTAAATTACTGTGTAATTTGAAAAACATTTCTTATTTCAGTTGGCATTGACGCTCAATGCGAGTATGTGTTTAAAGACTTAGAGCCGGCACCAATGCACGTTGATATAAATAGCTTTTATTTTAATAATGAGACACCAAAAAATAAAACTACACAGAAACAGACATTCATAACAGATGTTTATAAGGAAAGAAAAAGAAAAAATAAATGTGATACGGAAATATCTCAATCAAAAGAAAAGAAAAAGCGAGAGAGCGCACTTGCTGAGAAAATAAGGTTGCTCAAGGAATCATTTGGAAGAGCCAGTAAAAAAGCTGAGGAAGAATTACAGAAATCTGCCGAGGTGTCAAATAAAATAGTACATGAGATTTTAAACATAGATGAAAGAGTTCCGCTGGAGGTTCACAACAAATCGCCGCTTAAAATCTATAAAAAAACTGAAGATGATGTAAGACATACTGATAGTGATGTAAACAATTTTCTGGAAAACGTTACCTGTGAAGATTTCGAAAATAATGAATATATCGATGATACGAAAATAAACGATATTCTTAAGGATATAGAAAGTGAAATATATAAGGAGGATAATATAAAAGAATTATATAAACAATCCTATAGTAAAAATGTTAACTTAAATCCAAGAAATCCTTTTGAGTATCCACAAGCAAAGGGTAAAAAACAGGTGAATGTAAAGAAACCTAGGAAATCCAATTTTAATTTCCTGGAATTGTTAGATCAAAATATTGATTCGAATGAAGAGGGAGCTAATAAATCTGAGGATGATGCTGGTTTTTCCAATACTATTAAGGCGCAGGTAAATAAATATTTACAACAGACTCAAAATTCTTCGAAAACACCTAACATTTTAATACACAAATTAATCGACGATACAAGTGTCAGAGCAACAGAAGAAATCGTTCATGCAGCTGATACTGTCATTGATTTTCCATCAGTGAATTTAAATAAAAAAATAATTAATGAAAACAAAAATACGGAAAAAGAAAACATAAACTTGGAAACTGGCCAAAATATAATAGATCTTACCAACAATGAAGATGCTTGTACAGATCACACGAAAACAACAAGTGATTTCAAAAATACGCAGGCATTAGTTTCTCTGGATAAATCCATACTACCTCTTCACAGTACTGATACTAAACTTCAAGAAATAGACATAGTAAATCATACAAGTAAGCAAGATGATACATTTTCTAATAAATATTTAAACAATAGTCAAATATATGCATTAAAAGATAAAATAAAAAATGATGATATTAAAGATTTATACTTAGCTCCAATACATAAGGAAAATAATACCTACGAATACAACGATTGTAAAGCAAAGTTGGTTCTAAATAAACTCAGTGGCCGAGATGAAACCAAATACAAGAACAGTAATCGAATTGTCTCAAAAACTGTACATGATGAGCTTCACATGAATCAACATAGTAGTTTTAATGACTCTAATGATTTAAATTATAAGCGTAGTTACGTAAGAAACTGTTCATATTCTGCAATCAATGTTGATATTTCTACTAGTCACTCGTCTGATCGTCATGTTCATATCATAAAAAAATTAAAAGTGGATTTAGATGTAACAGAAATTGTTACTCATGATAATACAACCCGAAATACAATTAATATCTCTAATTGTGAAGACGCATCTACATTTACTCCGGTAGAAAAAACATTGGCGCACTCCTGTCCATTCAAAGTATTGGAGCCCAAAGAAAATAGTACAGTGCTCAGTACACAGAAAAATATAACTGCGTTATATAAGCAGAGTCCCATATCCCAAGATACCAAATTTAAAAATACACAAATAAAACCAATAGCGTATTATAATCAACTAAACAATAAATCTGATCAAATGACAAACTGTAAAAATAAAAGCAGTGAGTCAGGAGACAATTATTTAGATATAACTAATAAAACAGAGGCAAAAATGCAAGTATATAAACCAATTGCATGTCTCAGTTCTGTAGAACGAAGGAAGTCGATAGATAACGAGCCCGACAATACTCATTGCATACAATTAGGTCTAGAACAATTAGCTAATAAAAGAATTTGTGAAAGCAATAATAAAGCTACAGATATTCCAGAATCAACAGTAGTAAATAAATCAGGAACAAAGATAATACAATCAGAAGATAAATATATAGTTACACAAGCCAATGAAACAATATCTCTTGAAAATCAAATGTTGGCAGAAGTAAGCCACACAAGAGATATAGTTGTCCCTGAAATTACAACAGTAAAAACATTTAAAGCAGACATAATGGAACCTGTGTACATTGCAAGTGAAAATGCTAAAAAGAATGAAAATAAACTTGAGAATATATTACAAAAGTATAGTCAAGTCTTCAGGTAAGTAGGTATCATAAGTTCTTATGTATTTATTATAATAAAAGATCTACCATGAAGATCATCGACTTAATAAAATGCATGAAATGTGTGTAATGTTACTTAATATTTTCCTTAAATATCTGTAGTTACATGAAAGTAGTTACAATAAAAATAAACATAACATTTCGAACCTAATCTACCTAACTAATAGTATAGGAGATTCATGTTAGAATAACTGAAAGCGAAGTCATCCGATGACTTTATAACTTACAACATTTTCAGAAAAATCAAGAAAGAAGACGATAAGATAGTGAAAATACAACCCCTACAAATTAAAGGTGAAAGAGCAGGAAATATACAAAATAATAAACGCCCATTTAAAATAATTGACATTGATAAGATACAATCGAAATTGCCACCTTTGCTTACTGCTGAAGCTGCGGTTTACACAACTCCAATTCAAAACACAGAAGTTACCGAAGTTACCGTAGACGAAAATAAAGTAGTTCCAAATTTTCCAGCCACTGAAACTGCCATTAAAACCACTGGGGTTTCAAACACCCAACAAAGAGATTATATAGTCTACGAAGAAGAATTGAAACCCCTAACACCAATAGCATCTAAAGATGAAACAAGCGATTACAAAATAGACGATTCAATGCTCAACCCCAGAACATTACTTCAGTGCTTACTAAAGGATGAACCAGAAATAATTCCCCCGCCTCCAGAATTTTGTGATTATAATTATTCTCAATTCGAGTCCGAAGAAAATGAAGAATGTATTAAAGAACCCATTAATGTAGCAATTTTAGACAAGGACAAAAATGTATTCAACCACAGCTATATAGATTTTGAAGAAAGTTCATCACATAATTCGTCAAATGAAATGAAAACATTGTTGTTGTCCGAAGATTATACTGAAAGAAGGCCTTGGACTGTTACGCAATCATCTGAATCCAGAAAATATGTTCCTGATAGAACCTGCAACACTGTGAGACGAACCAATTTAGATCACTTTAAATTCATGAATAAGAAAAAGTTTAAAATAAAATAGCTAGAAACATCTACAAGCATGAAATTAGAAAAATAAATGTTGTCACACAATAAATAAATAAAATTACACACGTTGAGTTTTAATTTCACGTGCTTTTTGTCGTCAGTATAAGTACCCAATCGCATAATGATGGTTACAATGCCTTCCTTCTTCAGGTACTTTTAGTTTATGCATACATCGAGTACATATGCGTAAACCGATTGTATGTATGAGAGAATGCGTATCCCAATAAGCAGCTTGAATTTTTCAAAAGCTTGATAAACAAATTTTTATATACAACTCATCAAAACCTATATTTTTATGTCCTTCGTTCGCCTTTTTATGATTCCGTAGTAAACAAGGAACCCACATGGGTATGGACTATGGGTGACAAAGGGGTATAATAAAAAATCATGAAAAAAAACAAATTAATTTTTTTATCGTGCAAATAGTTAGAGCCAGGTGTCCCCACAACGTTTGTATATGATGGACACGTTAAAAAAACACGGCAGTAGTAATAGTAAGTATACAACGTGGAAGGGACATACCCGTTATAAATCGAATCACGGGCTATATCTATATTACATCACTGTAGTATGATAAAATAAAATGTAAGCCAAACATTAAAAAAAATCGACATTTCCATACAAATTTCCCGGGCGGCTGCATACTTTCGTATAGAAAGGCCGATTTTTATTAAATTTTTGGCTTTTATCAATTCATACTACAGTGATCTATTATAGATATAGCCCGTGGTTCGATTTATTAAGAGTATGTCCTCTCCACGTTTTATAGCTATAAGCCTGGGCAATATTTAGGGTGAAGCCAAACGAGCGTAATTTTGTGAGTTGTGAGTCGCAGAAATTAAATTGCGAAATTTCTGCTGCATTCGGTTTCATCAACAAGGCAGGTGCCAAACGACGCAAAATGAGTTATCTGCCGACTAATATGTAACTGACTGAGAATACGCGACTCACAATTCAGAAAACTACGCTCGTTTGGCTTCACCCTTAGGGTATATATACCTACCTACTTAATTGATTTTTGAAAATGAAACACCTGATGCAGAATCTGGGTATATCCCATTTGCTACCACTGGGGGCGGCCACCACTGGTGGCAGACGGGACAATTTTTATGTACACGTGTGCCAGATGCCACCACTTGCGACGCCCCCGCTGGAAGCGAACGGCAATCGCCAATCATTCAGTCTTATTTGCATCCAGTGGTGGCGAATAAAACAAACTCTGGTTTCGAATTCTGTTCGAGCCTGTTTATTTTATTTCTAACCATTTTTTTAAATCTATATTTTGCCGCCAGTGGCAACAAATGGTAAACGAACAAATTCAAAAACAAGTCGCCAGTGGTGACGAATGGAAATCGAAACCAGAGTTTGTTTTATTCGCCACCACTGGGGGCAAATGAGACTGTGAATGATTGGCGATTGCAGTTCGCCACCAGTGGGGGCGTCGCAAGTGGTGGCATCTGGCACAAGTGTACATAAAAATTGTCCCGTCTGCCACCAATGGTGGCCACCCCAGGGGTGGCAAATGGGATATACCCCAGAACCTTATTCCAGCTAAACTATAAAAACGCCGGCGCCATAGGAAATGTTCAACTTGATGAGCATTTTCTGGATTCATAAAGATCAATAAAGACCACGCGAAGTCGCGCGCTTCGACTAGATGAAAATAAGACCGTATAGCCTAGTGTATAAACATACATGGCAAAACGCTACTGCGCGAGCATAATCGCGTTTTGCAGTTATGCTCCTCTCCTCTGCGCTGCGCTCCTGTCTGAACTGACCCAGAATTAATACCCACTAAAGCCTGCAAAACGGATTAATAATGTTTGACCAAAAATTGATTGACAAATGGTCATTTGACAAACAACGTTTCACCAAATGTTCATTTGGCAAACGATACATTTGACAAAAGTATCATCTTACAAAAACTCACTTAGCAAATGATCCATTAGCAAACACTACACTTGTTAAATGTGTTAAATAATAAAATGACAATAGACTTTTTATCATTTCACCAAATACCTAATATAATATGTTTCGCAAATTAAGTATTTGTCCAAATGTCATTTAACAAAATGTTATTTCATAAAAAGTACTTCATTTTTCAAACATCACGATTTAGTGGTTCTCTATTTTGTCTCATAAATTTAATATACATAATATTTTTTTCCTAATCATATGTCCGAATGATGCCTAGCCCTACCCTCCACGGCAAAGTGGTTTTTGTGTCTGTTACTTTCGCCCTAAGCTTGAGTCACTCGCTCGCTCGTGTCTTGGTCACAGGAAACCTAACGAACCTAACCTACACTCCAATCCACAGCAAAGTGGTTTTTATGTCCTTGTTACTTTCGCCCTAAGCTTGAGTCGCTCGCTCGTGTCTTGGTCACAGGAAACCTAACGAACCTAACCTACACTCCACGGCGAAGTGGTTTTTGTGTCTGTGTTATTTTCGCCGTAAGCTTGAGTCGCTCGCTCGTGTCTTGGTCACAGGAAACCTATCGAACCTAACCTACACTCCACGGAAAAGTAGTTTTTGTGTCTTTGTTACTTTCGCCCTAAGCTTGAGTCGCTCTCGCTCGTGTCTTGACCCAAACCATATACAATGTTCTTTTTAATTAAGTACAAATATTTTAAGGGGTGATTCAGTCCATCATTTCGAACAACTATTCCCAATAAATGTATACCGAAATACGAAAAAAAAATAATTCATTTTTGATAGTAATGATATCACGTGACTACTTCGATTTGTATGAAAACCTAAATTTTTTTTTTTGTATACATTCGTATTTCGATATACATTCATTGGGAAAAGTTGTTCAAAATGATGGACTGAACCACCCCTTGAAATATTTGTACTTAATTAAAAAGGACATTGTATATTAATAAACGAAACACTTGTAAAATAATACATTTTATCAAATGTTTTTAGACCAATTTAAGTAGTTTTGTCTGATAACTCAGTTGCTAAATGTTCGTTTGTGAAATAATTATTTGTAAAATGAAAATTTAAGTGATGATCATTTGGTAAAGTAACTCGTTTGTAAAATGATCAATTGGCGAAACCATTTCTTTGCCAAACGTTTGTCAAGTGTAATTTTGCCTAATGACTTTGGTCAAACAACAGGACCCCCTGCAAAACACACGATCTGTAAAACAGGTGGCAACAAGTCTGATCTGATGGGTCTGGATACTTAATAAAAGCATGGACCAATAATACTATACATATATACAATATATACAATAATAGTATTATTGGTCCATGATAAAAGTCAGTCCTAATATGATGAATTAAATAAAAACAATAGTTATTTATAAGCAACACGAGTTTTATTGAAGTTAGAGCAGAAATAATGCATAGCAAAAAATTTAATTACATAATGTGTTCACAAAACGTTTTCTTATTTTTATTACAATTAGACAAATAGGCAAAAGTGAGATAAATGGTTCATAATAGTGACGACTTACTACAATACTAATATTATTCTTGAGATTAATCACAAGAACAAGTAAAACCAAGACTCACTAAACATAAAACAATATCATGAAACATGTCCCACTGACCGGGCATTTTTATTTAGTTGGTCTTGGTTGAACAGAACTCCAATCCTTTACTCCAGTTAGTCTTTTCTAACTTGAACAGTGCGATGTTTTACAAGGGCAGGTTGCACTCACACCATTCAATTTAAAAGAAACTTGGTGCGTGCAGGTTCCTCGTCATTGCCCGCATGACAAGCATCGACGACGACACTGTACAGGTAGAAATTGTTACAACCTCTATACTTTGCATTAAAATAATGCCCATTTTCACAGGCAAGGGATCCTAACTCCGCAACCACTAATTCCAGTGATATATTCACTCTAACACATAGTTCTCAGCTTCCCTGCAAAGTTTTCCAACTTGTACACAAAAGAAAACCTAGACAGTCACTGGTATAATTTAAATAAAAACAATCTTATCCTGCCTCTTCATACAAATGTCACGCATAACATCCGCAAGTACCAACCCTTGCACTTTGTAAGAAGTTGTCTCCAAGTTCAAGTGATTCGCCCGCGTTCTCGGATCTTGTTACAAAGCAAAGGTCGGGCAGTTCGTCAACAAGACAATATACAAGCTGAGAATATTTTTTCCGTTTAATGCTCAGCATGCAAGATAAATCCGTAACACACCATACTAACTAATTTTATAAAACACAAGTAGACGCCTGTACAAACGAAAAGAAAAATAAGATGAATTGGCTACGCCATGTTTATAATATACATTAAAAGCTAAGACCAACTTTTGGGTAAGTAGTATAATAATTTCATTTAAATATGAATGCAAAAACATGCCTTAATTATGCTGAATATTAAACTGGAAATATAGTCCACACATTTTTTTTATTTTTTTATTTTTATATATTTTTTTTGTTTTTTTTTCTTATTTTAAGTAATTTCCACGCTGGGAAAATTACACTAATTCTATGCAAAGTATAGCTTGTATGTATTTGTTATATGACCACTCCATACTTTGTTTCTTTTAAGTTTTACGGGCTATGCAATTTACCCTCGCACATTGGCAGTAATAGTACAAGTGAGAAATCACTTGTTGTTTTAAAAAAACAAATAATTCATATAATTAATTATAACGATTTAAAAATTAGTGGAAGTTTCAAATATATTGATAGAGTATAATGCAATTTCTCAATATCATTGTTAGCTACCACAAAAATACACAATTGATTTATTGCTTTGATTGTATGCAAGACAATACAGTCACAAAGCAAAATAGAATTTAATGAATCCATTGATAGAGATAGCATCATCAATAATTATGGACTTAATTCATCTAAATTCAAAGAACAGCAAAGTCAATAATTTAACAAAAAAAAAACTAAATATAGATACTACTTACATTCTAAAAAAGAAAAAAATTGAAAAGAATCACAAGTAAGATACTGCAAATATGCCAGTTATAAAGCATAGCCCGAAGTGCTTTTGGCATATGACAATGCCATTATTCAAATGGGAAGTGGTGATTAAGATAATTTTAGGCTCAAAACCTAGCGACATCAATCACACAAGCTCACAAGGTTTCATTCTATGCTATTGACGCATCTAGAATTGGTATATATCTTATAATCACTGGGCTTTATAAATAATGAGACGCATAGAACACTAGGCGTGCGGTTTTGATGTCGCGAGATCATGAAGCGCTCACTTCTTGGTCATGATCTTGAGGTACTCGAGAGCGTTCTGTGCAGCGGAGGACTGCGCGTCCTTGGAAGTGAGCCCGGAGCCGTAGCACACGGCCACCGGCAGCGTCGACAGCTGCACCAGGCACTGGTTGCGGCCCGTCATCGACTTCTCTTCAATGTCCACGTACGTCACTTCAAATGACTGCTCCGATGCGATCTCTTGCAGAAACTGCACGAAGTTGAAATCCTTGTTGTTCAGCGGAGTAACCTGCAACAGAATTAATTTTAATGTAGGTAAAAAGACCTTCATTACCTGACAAGACATCTAATAATTACGATGACAAACAAAGATGATCGGCAAAACCATCACATGCAAATTTAATAATACTAGCACCAATTTTTAAGTAAATCAATTAAGTTAATTTAATAAAAGTTTCATGCATAATAAGTAAAATGTGGCATACCTGCAACTTGGCCAGGTTGGGCCCGACAGATTGTTTCAGATGTTTGTGAAACTGAGACACCTTGTGACTGTGACTGGTAGTCAGTGTGGAGATTTTACTATCTTTCAAGTCGGCATAGCGGGCTGCAACTCCGCCCTAGAACACAACACGAATTATTATTACATTTTATGCCCTGTGCATGTGCATATGACCTTCCGCTCAAGTTTCCGACCGAAAGATAGTAAAACACCTGGCCAAGTGCGAGCATTCCGAAGAATGAGCCAAATGTTTTTCAATTCTGTGGATAGATTTTAGTCACATGGGGTTTATAAAACGAAATTTTGAAAAATTTTCATTGGTTGGTTGTTAAAGACATAAAAGTGAGTTACTGATTAATAATTATCAAGTGGCAAATAAATGCTAATGGAATTACATATTGTATTAAATATAAAACTAGTAACTTAAGTGATGATGGGACAGAAACTAATAAATAAACTTGTTAAATATTATATCACTAGTTAAGTACATGATGATCATTCTAAGAGCAAAATCAAATATATGTATTTACCTCTTCCTCTGGCTGGAACACATCAGGAGGGTTATCCTGCAGAGCCTGCCACATCTTGTAAGCAGCTTGACGCTTAGCAAGTTTTTTGGACTTCCCTGTACCAACTTCACGGCGCTTCAGCAGAGTGCAAATGATAGTAAATTGACGTTCGTGCGGCAGACCTGAAACAAAATAACTTTGTAGTCATGTCATATTAGAATACAGTTGTATCATATAATTCAAATGCTACATTCAGTATCAGTTGGGACAATCGAGATCCGAACCTTTTATTTTACCGTTTGTTTGGTTACGAAGAATTATGCTGGTGGTCACGAACGCTAGTGATCTAGCGTTCGTGACCACCAGTATAATTCTTTGATTTCACATTATGATTAACTTACGCCTGTTGACGTTATCGTCGTTTTCAGCGTGGTAAGACGGCGGCGGCCAGAATCGTGACATGCAGAGTTCCTGTAGCCAGCCAACCGGGTTACCCATCAACTTGTCTTCAAACGACGACACCACAGCACCACTGAAATGTTAAAACAAGATTTACGTTTAAAAACCTAATACTCGACTGCGGGAGCCATTTACAGCTATCAATGTATACATGTTCTAATTAAGAACTTTCATTTGGTATTTCGATCCCTCATTTGATATTGAAACAAAATCAATTTGTTTGACTCGCCCTTTTTTTGTCATGTACATTTATTATAAACATTTTTTGCATACAATGTAGCCTATGTCACCCAGACAATCATGACAAATCAATTGACATCTCATTTGTGAAAATTGTATAAGCCGTTAAGTCGCAAAGGTTAACCACATTGATATCCACAAATAAATATAACATTTTTGCACCTCAATATTGTGCAAATATCAATGTAGGTACATATAAAAAACGTGTGGCACTCGGGGACTGCCGCGGAAAGCTATTGCATTAAGCCTACATGGTAGGCGGAGTGGGGGGTGTTGGGTTTTATTTCGTTGCGGAATTTCTTGATTAGGTCGCCGCGCTCAAAGCCCGCGATAGCTTAAAAATAACAAAAGGATGAAAAACTTACGTTTCTGGCACATTTCCGTTAGCAGACTGGTCGGTGGCGGGAGCTGCGCCAGTCAGCTTGTCCAACAAAGCTTTGGCAGCAGAGTGCTTTGCTTCTTTCTTGGAGCGTCCAGTGCCCATAGCTGTAATTCACGTAACAAAATGAAATTGCGCAATCTGGATTTTATAACAAAAATGGATATCCCATAAAAATACAATGCGAGGATGAGGTTGTAAATACATAATAAACAATGGAACAACCCTTCATGTACTTTTGATGAACCTGGACGAGATTATACTCTGTTAAGTAGGTATTATGATTACATAATCTGTATTATATTAAATCTATCCTGCATTAATTGATTAATAATTGTGCAACCAAAAAATGTCTTGGCATTTCAAGACAATGTTTTGCAATTTTCTTTTAAAGATGAGGTCGAGACAACAGTTTTCATGCCAATAATTTCCTACTATGTGTGTAAATAGTAAACTAAGCTACATATAAATAATAAAATCTAGAAGGTAACAAGTAAAATCAAACACTTCTAAATGTCAAAACAAAATACATAGGCATGATGTAATGCTTATTTGAAATCCAATAGCACTCTTAATATCAGTTTTCTTCTGCATTAATATGTGTCATTTTATTTATGGACCAAATAATTTATTTTTGACCCAGTCATCTACCCAATTGCTAACCGAGCTAGGCTTAGAGACAGGTTAATCATAAAAGGAACTAGAGACAGAACAATCCAGAAAAACATTTAACATTTTTAAATACCTACCCACTAAGTCAGCCACAGTGACTCTGTATCGGAATGTAGGCTCATGGATCATGCCCTCAATCTGCACCAATTCATATTTGGGCACAGTGCCGCGCCGCGCCAGAAGCTCCTGCAGAACTGACACTGGGGTTTTCATCGGCAGAGACTCCATTTCCTGTAAACATTTTAAGATAATATTTAATTTCATTTAGAAGGTTTTAGAAGAAGGTGAAGAGAAGAAGTCTTAGACACTTTGACTTGTGGAATATTCATAATCACAAAGTTAAGAAATTGTTTATAACTCGATGTGCTAGTGGGATTCGCTCCCCGTGGGAATTACGGGGAAAAAACTATCCTATTTCCTTCCCTGGTTATGAAACTATCAAGCGTGAAGTGGTAAGAAACAAATATACAAACTTACTTTCACATTTATAATATAAGTAGTAGGACAAGTATATTTTTATCTTCATTAAAATCAATATAATCAAGTATATAATAATTAAAATAAACAAAGCTACCTATTATAAGGAGTTTGAAGAAATTGGCGAAAAATTTTACAGCCAGCTGCCACCAGACGCCAAGGATGTAACCCTCTTGGAGAGCTTTGGAGCTACCGTTGACCTTGCGAGGTTCTTCCGCTACCATCCATTCTGTGTACTCCATCCTAAATACACAGCACATCTCCAGGCCTCTTCGGAGCCCTGGGGGCGGGGTTTGTTAACGGAGTTTACATCTCCGGCCTGTTTGGTCCACGGGAGGTATTTTATTTCCCCCCTACCCTGCATATCTGCCGAGCATTCCCCTATCCGCCACCTGGGGAAGCGTTCTCTAGGGGTAAGGCTCCCCCAAGAACGTGTATGTGTGGTACGGTCATATAATGCGCAGGGATGATGACCACATGACAAAGAAAGTTATTAATATAACCGAAGGACAGAGAGGCAGAGGACGCCCCCTCACGACTTGGTCCAGTACCATTAAGAAAGATATGAGGACGATGGGGGTAACCCCTGACATGATTTATAATAGGGAAAACTGGCGCAAGAAGATACGGAGAGCTGACCCCAAATGAAATGGGACCATGGCTAGGACTGATGATGAAAGCTACCTATTATAAATATACATCTTTAGGGCTAGTCAATCTGTGTGATTTTTCTTATACCTATTTATTTATTTATAACTACCTTCTAAAGCTGGTTAGCTAAAAATATTTACCTCTTGGCAAAGACTGGACTAATATGGTTGAAATATTAAACATTAACTCACCCTCTTAGCTGCTTCATCAAGGGGTAGTCGCTCCAAGTTGTTTGGTGGCTTTGGTCTGTTCTGGTAGCGACGGCGGGGACCATGAGGTGGGTGCTCCCCATCAGGACCTGCACCGTGCACCGGCATCCCATGCACCACTCCCGGAACACCACCTAACACTTGGCCAGGATGGGGATGAACCACACCACCATCCATCTATAAAAATACTTTCTTTTTAGTCTAATGGAAAATGGGTTAAACGCTTGACTAGATAAGCATATAATTAAAATTTGTGGCTTATCAATTCCTGTACATAATTTGAGGACAAATTTGACCTTCAGGCCCACTTTTAACTTATCATAAACCAATCAATTATACTAATCTAACAATTTTCTACATCTCCATCAATATTTTATCATAATAATTTAACTACTACATGGAAAGTATGTAGGTACATTAAAAATAAATACAAAATTCAAGATATTTGCTGCTGACTCTACTAGACTTGCAAGAAACGTTTCAACTGTACTTACTATACTACCTAGTTCCAAACCTCTCTGTTCATGGAACTACAAACAGCACAATCCATCAAAATCAAAACAAAACTAGAAATGAATTAACGGAGCACCAAAATCCTCAAAAATTGAATCATCATATTAGATAAAACATGTGATTCTATGACATGGCGGCCGCCGGCCATTACAGATACTCAAGATGGCTACACCGCATGCCGGCAACAATTTCATTCCAGATTTCCCGACTAAGCTGACCCCAAAAACAAGAATGATCTTAAAAATTGACTAAAATTTATAAAACAATAAAATAAGTGATTAAATATGTAGAAATAACTTGTTAATTATTGGATATTTATCTACAAAAAACTTACCATTTTTTAACTCTTGAAACGAAACCGGAAATCAAAAAGAATCTCTGGAATACATGAAATAGTTTTATTATTGCACTCACAAAATTGGAAAACAATTTTAACTTACAATAAAATGTTTTTACTAACCACAAAACCAACGCACCGGCTTTCACCCACCACAAATCCGAATCAATGAATGAAGAAATGAATGAATGACTACATATGAATTGAGAACGAGAGAATGAATGAATGAATGAAAGAAATGAAATCAAGTGGGTTTATTATTGCCATGTATCGGTTCCAATATGTTACCAAATAATTCGGAATTCAAAATCGGTTCGGTACGAAATCGATTCCATTCGGAATTCGTTTGTATGCCGCATCGCATACACATTTGCGCGAATCACGAGGCGAATAACGAACACGCTTGTACAGACAGAGCAGACGAATGTTTCGTCGAATGATGAGGCGAATAGCGAACACGCATGTAAACAGTGAGTTCGTTATTCGCCTCGCGGTTCGACTCGTAATCCGCCTTCGTACCGCGTTTACACATTCGTGCGAATCGCGAGGCGAATGACGAGGCGAATAACGAACACGAATGTGTAAATGCGGTAGTAAAGATGTAAAATGTCGCAGCCATCTGGTTATATTCGCCATCTAACTGAACGTCTAGCATGGCTTGTCAATTAATTTTTAAAAAGTTCGAATTCGCAAACTGTTTCGAGGAATAGCCTTTTAAAAAAAGCTTTCTATACATAATCACTTAATAATAATCACATTTTAAAATAAGGTCTTATTTAGATATAGGTAAATATTTTTGATGATTTCTTTACTAACATTCCTTTGGAACTTACTTCTAATGTGAATTCTAGCCCCCAGCGTGCTGAAGCCTTGCTTAAGAATAATGTTAGGCCTTGTGATTCTAAATTTAAATTTAAGCATATTGGCCCCAAAGATATAATAGATGCATTTAAACAGTTAAATTTAAAAAAATCTGAAGACCATTGGGGCATGTCAGTTGCTGTAGTAAGCCATATCATAAATATCATAGCTGCTGATTTAGCTTTTATATTTAACGAATGTATTGATGAAGGCATATTTCCTAACCTAATGAAATGTAGTAAACTAATCCCCTTATTTAAAAAAGGAGAAAAAACAGATCCTGGCAACTACAGACCTATATCTATCCTGCCAGTTTTGAGTAAGGTGTTCGAAAAGATAATGCTCAATCAAATGCTTCTTCATTTTAAGACCTACAACCTTTTCCATAGCCAACAATTCGGCTTTACTGGCGGGAAATCGACCACCGATGCGGGAGTAGCACTTGTTACTCATATATACGACGCATGGGAGAACAAATATGATGGAATTGGATCATTTTGTGATCTCTCCAAAGCATTTGATTGCGTAGATCATCCGACTCTTTTGTTTAAATTTCGTCAATACGGTTTTGATGATAATTCAATAAAACTTATAGAATCTTATTTAACAGATAGGCATCAGACTGTTGATTTAAATGGCATAAAATCGCACGGATCTAATGTTAAGATAGGCGTACCGCAAGGTTCAATTCTTGGACCTTTCCTTTTCTTGGTTTATGTCAATGACTTGCCTTACATGGTTGAGAAGCAGGCTGGCATAGTGCTGTTTGCTGATGACACCTCGCTTATATTCAAACTTGATCGACATAGCACAAACGCTAGCGCGGTGAACAGCACCTTGTCTTCCATTTCTGATTGGTTTTCTGCCAATAATCTCATGTTAAATGCGAAAAAGACTCAATGCGTTCGATTTTCTCTTCCCAATGTGAGACAGGGCTGCGTTGACATAATGATAGATGGTGAAAAACTCGATCTTGTTGAAAGTACTACCTTCTTAGGAATTACAATAGACTCGAAACTTCAATGGGGTGCTCATATAACTAAACTTTCAAATAGGCTTAGTTCTGCGGCTTATGCTGTTAGGAGAATAAGACAATTGACAGATGTAGCAACTGCTAGACTAGTGTACTTTAGTTACTTTCATAGTGTAATGTCTTACGGCATACTCCTGTGGGGGAATGCAACCGATATTCAGACTATTTTTATTTTACAAAAACGGGCAATTCGTGCTATTTACGGGTTAGGATCTAGAGACTCACTCAGAGAATTATTCAAGGAAATAGATATACTTACCTTAGCATCACAGTATATATTTGAAAACATAATGTATGTAAGGAAAAATATTTCCTCATACAATAAAGTAAGCGATTTTACCGATAGAAACTTACGTAATAAGAATGACTTAGTTGCCCCGTTTTATAGGCTTAAAACAATTAATAAGACGTTTATGGGGAACTGTATACTTTTTTATAATAAATTGCCAAAATCGATCCTTGATATGCCAGACAAAAGATTCAAAACTTATGTAAAGAAAGTACTTTGTGAGAAGGCTTATTATAGGACCGATGACTACCTTAAAGACAAAAAAGTCTGGCTTGAGCTTGACGCGGGTCCCTCTAAAAGTTTGTAATATAGGTACTCGAAAATGTCATAATTTGGTACATTTTGTACAAACTGAATCTACAACTTGACATTACTTTAAAATTTTGACATTCTAAAAATTAAATTTAAATTATGATATGACATAACAAACAAAACAATGTATTCTCTGTCCACATTAACTTTAAGTATTAATTTAATTGTGAGTTGACGTCCTTGGAGAAGAGGTGCAGTGCAGTTTGTTACCGCTTCTTCTGCACTAGCGCTTTGGAAGCGGTAGTAAACTTAGCTGTAAGTAACTATTTGACGTCAACAATAGTGCAACAAAATAATGACGATTATTAAGAGATATTTTAAATATCCTATGATAATAAAGATATATTTGATTGATTGATTGATATTTGCAAAAATTCCATTGATCTTTATTTTTAAGCAATGTCAATCTTATTTGAGGAAGTGATGTCACCATGAAGGTTTTTAAAAGTTGGCAATTTCCACTATCTGTACAGTACATAAAATTCCATGATCAGTATTCAGTACTGTACAAGTACTGTACATTTTTGAAACACAGTGTCACGTAAACTACTTGTTTTTCCATACAAAAACGTTCGTTTAGTGACTCCACGTTTCAAAAATGGCATTACAGTTTTATATGTCACTGTCACTGTCATCTTTCAACACAACAATTGACAACATGACGGTAATTACATTGACAGTTGACAAATGACATTATTTTTTAAGTGCAGGCTCAAGAAGAATGCTTTGTTTGCTGTGTGTCGTCATCACTTCTGAAGTGCCATTTTTGAAACGCGGAGTCACCTAAACGAATGATGTTTCCATACAAAAAACCGTTCGTGTAGTGACTCCGCGTTTCAAAACTCTCACCCCTGGTGTAATAGCAGGCATGTGTCACTCCCCGTTTAGGTATCGAAAATATACCTACGCATTGCGGCCTCTATATGGAGGCTAATCCATCAAGGACGACTCGCTAGGGTCGCTAGCGAGCAGTGAGCAGTGGTGACGCACGCGCGGTTTGTTCAACAAATTCAATCGTCATGGAAAGCAAAAGAAATAACCGGCCAAGTGCGAGTCGGACTCGTTAAATATTTATTTTAATTTATTTATTTATTATTAAAATAAAAATACAACTGAATATTTTGTGAATATTTCAAGTGCCTACCTGTTGCCATTATTGATATCGAGCAAAAAAAGAGCAAAAAAACCGCGTTTGTTGTATGCGAGCCCCCCTTAAATATTTATTTTATTTTGTTTTTAGTATTTATTGTTATAGCGTCAACAGAAATACATAATTTGTCAAATTTTCAAATGTCTAGCTATCGCAGTTCTTGAGATACAGCCTAGTGACAGACAGACGGACAGACGGACAGACAGCAAAGTCTTAGTGATAGGGTCCCGTTTTCACCATTTGGGTACGGAACCCTAAAAAGGCAAAAAATACTGTGCAGTGTTTTATTGTTTAAACACATACAGTGATCCAGTATTAACTTTTTTTACGCTTCCTAAAGACGCTGAAAGATACCTACTTATTTATTATTTAGTATATCATGAATTATCATATGATAGGTATATTAAGTTAAATTGCTAACATGAATAAACAAGATGGTTATTATTACGAAAAAAGATTTATATACGATATAATATATATTACCTATGTATTAACAAGGTAGGTGAATATATGCGCAGCCAACGCCTGTTTGAAATTGCCTGCGCTAGATGTCGATGTTAGTATCTTGACCATGGTATAATAAAACAGGTATTCTCTTCCCGAGATGGAACTTGACTACGTCACAAAGTGTTGCCACTGATTGTTCTTTTCAGTAAATTTAAGGACTTTCTCAATTAGTTCATGAATATTAAATAAAATATTAAGTAACTTAGCTATTTAGTATCTCGCGATTCTCGCGTGATTCATCAATTCAATATTTTATAAATTGATAATATGGATTATTAATTCAAAATTGGTATATAAAGTTCAAAAATGCATTACGCTCGGGTAATTTAATTTCACACAGTGGCAACATATCAAACTGATGACGTAGTCAAGTTTCACCTACGTCATCAGCTGTCACGGGAAGAGAATACTTTATTTTATTATACCATGATCTTGACAACCCTAGGCGAATTGCTCACTCAATCGGTTTTGTGTAGGCACCTTCCTATGATAAACCGTTTGTCTAGCGTAATAAGAATGAAATTGGCTTGCAACTGAAATTATAGGCATCTAAACGAGTAGGTGTCGAACTCTGACGCGAGCTAAAGTAGACCATATCGCTGACAATATTGAGTAGATATTTCTTTGAATTTCTTTTTAGAGTAAGACTTCTGTACGTAAGTACTAGTATGTATTCTGTGGTAATAGTTGAAATTATATAAAAAGATCATGATAACACGGAGAATTCTTAATCAAATTACTTTTACAAAATTTTCTAAAACGGCTTATATACTCTCAAGTCGAGGTGAAGAATTTACCATTTCGGAAGCCATATTTGTTGTTATGACACTGACAACCACAAATGGCAGATTTCAGAACTAAAATCTACAATCTTGCGTTGGCTATTTTATTAAACGTAACACATTGGACGATCTAGCTGTTTTACAAAGCCGTGCTGTAATATCAAACAGCTAGAATTTTGACAAACAGCAGATTATACCATAGAAAAATTCTATGTCTATGGATTATACAATCCAACTGCGACAGATACACAATGTTTCTGCTTTTCAAAGCCGATGGAAAACATTTCGTGCGCGGGTAGAGGGGGCACGGTTTCTTTTGGAACGAAGTTCCTTATCGCGCGTTGCGAAAGGAGAAATTAACTAGGGGGACGCACCGTGAAAATGGGCATTATCTATTTCTTATTTCTCAGCAAATATCAGAAATTAAGAACTGATACTTGCTAATAGCATACTAGAACGCTTTTCTAGCATAATTGTGGTTGTGGATACACGATTTGTTAATTTTTGTAACACAAACTTGCTCATCAAAAACACCTCTACCAAAACATATATGGTCTAATTTCTCACAAACGAGAGGGACTTCAGCTTTGAAACTTTTTATGCAGATTAGTAATTATGTAATCTTTAAAATTGTGGTACAATTTTTTTTTTGTTGCTTTAGTTTGAATTTTATAGCCATTTTTCTATAATTGATCAGTTTTGCGTGGCTTAAGATTTCAGTCATTTAAGCCCTTTTGCCTTCCTGAAAAATATTGTACATGCCGTCTCGTTTTTTCGCGAGTGTATTTAAATAAACTGTTCTTGTTGCACAGATTTTTGACAGTTATATATCAAATTGTCAGATGGCCGATGGGCCTCACGAAGCAAGGACGCGTCGCTCTTCACAAAAAAAATGACATTTGATTTCGTAAAATTATTGTCACAGTGTAGAATAATATCACGAGTATACATGGGTCGAACAGTCTGTAAACAAACGTGCGAGTAACTTTATTACACTGTGTCACTTGTCATAATGTCAAAGGAAGTGTCAAAGCATAGCGTGGCATAGATTGATTACGTGATAGACATGGTCGGAATAGATTTTTTTTTTATACAAGTAATGTACATACAGTATCGATTAATAATATTTTATTTTTATTTAATTACCAGTTTTGTGGCAATAAATTAATTTTCTAATAGCCAAATAAGCTTATCTATAGATAATACTCTTCGGATTTATTAACTTTTAGATTACGAGAAATATACACGTACATATTTTACCACTGACTGACTGGCTGACTGATTGATATGGTTTTTAGGGTTCCGTGTCTGTCTGTCTATCTGTCTGTCTGTCCGTCTGCGGTCCTACTCAGAAACTTTAAGTACTAGAAAGCTGTAATTTGGCATGGATATGTATATTAATCATGACAAAAAAGTCGGAAAATAAAATATGGATTTTTTTTTTTTTATGGTAGCTGCCATACTAGTAAAGAGGAAGTCAATATTTTTATTTAACTACAAACACATTGTGTGGGGTATCGTTGAATAGGTCTTTCAAAAATATTATGAGCTTGTAAACACCATTTTTCGATTTAGGGATCCGTGTCTGAAATATTTAGCTTTAAAGTGATTTTTTTTTTGTTAAAGTCACGTGTCTATCTGCTAAACGGTTATATTATGGACACGTGAAAAAAATCACGGCTATAGCATATATAATGTAGTTAAAGGATCTCATTGAATTTCATCGGCTTTAGACATATATAAAGTAGCACATAAAACACGCTTGCGTTATAAACGCAAATAGTGAAGTTATATTATGCAACAGCAATATTTTAATTTTTTTTTTCAAATTCCGAACTCGCTCTCTGCCTTGTGGCACGAGCTAGTAATGGTTGGCCAGCCGCGCTGATTTTGATAAGTATTACGGTGGGAAAGCAGCCGTGTGCATCACAGTTTTATGGTTGAGTTTATTTAACCGCTCCTTTACCGCCAATACCAGACACAATAGTAAGACAATGAACGTGGACATTTATTAATATCGTGCGGGTCTTTACCAGTTAAAATAAAAATCAGTTTAGATATCCGTGTGTTGAAAAACTTCGTGCGATATACGTGCGTATATTGGTTAAACACTCGGCACTATATATATAAAATTCCGCCTCGTGTGTTATAACCACTATAGCGCACAAATATGGTAATATACACAACTATTTTTCAATTTAAAAAATATTACTTATTTCAATATAAAGAATTGAATGATGCAGCTCCTTTTATATAGTTACGTTTTTACCCCTTACTTATTTTGTACAACATGCTGACTTTTCATTGGTTTTGGAAAAAAATCGTATTGTGAATAAATTCCTCTATCTATATACGTAATCCAAATTTATGTATGTCATAAGATAAACAAATCGAGACTACGTAGTTATGTCCGACCAAAACTACCGCATGACCTCGATGAACTCCGGCCGGCCGGACGGAGGCGGTGCCTGGCGGTAATACTAATTGATCTCACGATTTTACTTTGTTTTTGAATTTTTATTTTGACTAGCTAATTAAATTTTACTAACGATCTTTATAAAGTGGCCCTTGGTCCAAAAAACCATTAGAAATTACCGTGTATATTTTAAAATTTAAATAAATTATTTCTGTTTTATCTAAAGGCTGACCGTTAGACAATGCGTTAGCATTAAGACCGCCTCCGTGGTGTAGTGGTTAGAGCGTTCGGCTCATACCCGGAGGTTGCGGGTTCGATTCCCGGCGGGGGCAACGACTTTGTGCTGTTGTCCTGGTTTGGTTAGGACATTGCAGGCTGATCACCTGATTGTCTGATAAGTAAGATGATCCGTGCTTCGGAGGGCACGTTAAGCCGTCGGTCCCGGTCACTGTCTTTGACATTGGTCGTTACCGGTTTAAAAACTCTGACAGTAGTGTTAGTCACTAACACACTCGATAAGAAGAAGAAGCATTAAGACCAACTTTTGTACCATTATGGTCATTTAAGATTTAATAAATAAATAAATTTTCATGTCAGTTGCTGTAGTAAGCCATATTATAAATATCATAGCTGCTGACTTAGCTTTTATATTTAACGAATGTATAGATGAAGGCATATTTCCTAACCTAATGAAATGTAGTAAACTAATACCCTTATTTAAAAAAGGAGAAAAAACAGACCCTGGCTACTACAGACCGATATCTATCCTGCCAGTTTTGAGTAAGGTGTTCGAAAAGATAATGCTCAATCAAATGCTGCTTCACTTCAAAACCTACAACCTGTTCCATAGCCAACAATTCGGTTTTACTGGCGGGAAATCGACCACCGATGCAGGGGTGGCACTCGTTACACATATATACGATGCATGGGAGAACAAAAATGATAGAATTGGATCATTTTGTGATCTCTCCAAAGCATTTGATTACGTAGATCATCCGACACTTTTGCTTAAATTTCGTCAATACGGTTTTGATGATAATTCAATTAAACTGATAGAATCTTATTTAACAGATAGGCATCAAACTGTTGATTTAAATGGCATAAAATCGCACGGATCCAATGTTGAAATAGGCGTACCGCAAGGTTCAATTCTTGGACCTTTCTCTTTCTTGGTTTATGTCAATGACTTGCCTTATATGATTGATAAACAGGCTGTCATAGTGCTATTTGCTGATGACACCTCACTTATATTTAAAATAGATCGACATAGCACAAACGCTTGCGCAGTGAACAGCACCTTGTCTTCTATTTCTGATTGGTTTTCTGCCAATGCTAAATGCGAAAAAGACCCAATGCATTCGATTTTCTCTTCCCAATGTGAGACAGGCCTGCGTTGACATAATGCTAGATGGTGAAAAACTCGATCTTGTTGAAAGTACTACCTTCTTAGGAATTACAATAGATTCAAAACTTCAATGGAGTGCTCATATAACTAAACTTTCTAATAGGCTTAGCTCTGCGGCTTATGCTGTTAGGAGAAATAGGCAATTGACAGATGTAGCAATTTTGCTAGACTAGTGTACTTTAGTTATTTTCATAGTGTTATGTCTTACGGCATACTATTGTGGGGGAGTGCAGCCGGTATTTAGACTATTTTTATTTTACAAAAACGGGCAATTAGTGCTATTTATGGGTTAGGACCAAGAGACTCACTTAGAGAATTATTCAAGAAAATTGATATACTTAAATTGGCATCGCAGTATATATTTGAAAACATAATGTTTGTAAGGAAAAATATTTCCTTATACAATAAAGTAAGCGATATGACCGATTAAAACTTACGTAATAAGAATGAATTATTTGCCCCGTTTTATAGGCTCAAAACAGTTAGTAAGACGTTCATGGGTAACTGTATACTTTTTTATAATAAATTGCCACAATCGGTCCTTGATATGCCAGACAAAAAATTTAAAACTTATGTAAAGAAAGTACTTTGTGAGAAGGCTTATTATAGGACCGATGACTACCTTAAAGACAAAAAAGTCTGGCTTGAGCTTGGCGCGGGTTCCTCTTAAAGGTTTGTTATATAGGTACTGGCAAATGTTCATAATTTGGTACATTTTGTACAAACCAAATCTACAACTTGACATTATTTTAAAATTTTGACATTCTAAAAATTTAATTTAAATTATGATATGACATAACAAACAATGTATTATCTGTCCATATTAACTTTAAGCATTAATTTATTTGTGAGTAGACGTCACTAGCGCTTTGGAAGCGGTAGTAAACTTAGCTGTAAGTAACCATTTGACGTCAACAATTGTGCTACAAAACAATGACGATTATTAAAAGATATTATAAATATCCTATGATAATAAAGATATATTTGAAAAAAACCTATTGCGATCTTTTTCTGCACGTGTAGTTGGCTCAAACTAATAAATATTGATCTTTCATTATGAAGTTCGAACATTTTAGACTTCCCTCCAGAATGTTAGTCATTGCTCAGATTTCTTATTGAAAGCTAATACCTCTGGTTCATTGAGCTAGTAGGCTTGATAAGTCTCAGTTTCAAAAACACAACGTAACTAATAGATTACGTGACATGACCTTTTTCAATTCTTTACAAAAACATAACATGTTACACAAAAAGTTAACATACTTTTCATTACGTCATGGTTTTCATACTGTAACCTCTATATATTTTTAACTCTATCTGCACTGCATTTAGACATTACTACAAACCTAGCGGGAAAAAACGGACAACTTTTGAATCAATTTTGACAGATTTTGAAAAATAAAAACGTAGAGCCAAGCCTTAAGACCTAAAGTTATAACGACACTTTTTGCTATAGTTGTAAGCCGTGCGGCGTGCGCGTGTTTCTCTGTCTGTCTCTCTATCTCTCTCGAACTTCGTTCCATCCAGGTGTCCCTTGACACCTCTCAAGTTTTTTTTCAATTATTTTACGGTTCTGGGGTACGAGTCTTTAGAGATCTTTATATCTTCTTTTCTTTATTACTATCCTTGGATGCCTTGGATCCATACCAGGATTCATTCCCTTGGAATGTTCAGGGCTCAGATATTCAGGGCTAAATTGCGATTTATAATATTCCTATATTATTTATGCCGCCTCGAAACTTCAAGCCTATTGAGCACATAGAGCCCTGCAAATCTGACTCGAGTCTTCAAAAT
This sequence comes from Acrobasis consociella, assembly GCA_963555685.1. Classification (NCBI taxonomy): domain Eukaryota; kingdom Metazoa; phylum Arthropoda; class Insecta; order Lepidoptera; family Pyralidae; genus Acrobasis; species Acrobasis consociella. Next base: position 8,597,092 of record OY743118.1, read on the forward strand.
TAGAACTTAAGCCGTTTTATTATACTTATAACGCAGACTATCTCTGTTACTAGGTTTAAACCATTATCCGACCAAATCAAGTTGACATCTAGTATTATGCCTCTGTTTCATCTGAAAATGTCTACTTGATTTGGTCGGATAATGGTTTAAACCTAGTAACAAAGTTAGCCTGCGTTTTATAATAAGACTAAAGGACTCGAGTCTTGTACACCACTAAGTTTTACCCACTTAAAGTCTCTAAGTAAAACCACGGACGGACGGACAGACAGACGCACAGACATAATAAAACGAATAAGGTTTCTTGTTTACTACGGAACCCTAAAAAGGTTAATGTAGACTTAAATACATTTTTACATAAAACATTTATTGGCGTTTATATAATTATTATAAATGGCACGTAAACTTTGATTGAATGAGCTCTTACTCATTCTACTCTTTCATTCAAAGTGCTTTTTTATCCTACGACGGAAAAGAGGGATGTTTACTTATAAGTTTTTAACCCCCGTCGCAAAAGAGTGTAATGTATGTCTGTGCCATTGTAGCTCTCGAAAGGATAGACCGATTTCGATGCGGATTTTTTAACGTGAAAGCAAGTTTCCTTGTGGTTGTTCGTAGCTACCTAGCTAAGAACAACCACACCTTTTAAACGGATGAAATGTTTTTTTCATCAAACATACCTATGTTTGATAAAAAACATCAGCCGTTCACAAGTAATTGGGGTGAACGCTTGATATTCAGGGATTTTTCTAGTAAATAAACTTGTAGCTTTTTGGCACCGAGTGAACTCAGTGAACCTGTAGAGTAAACGATTGATTTACTAAGAGCAAAAAAGTATTTAGAGGTACCCTACATTCTTACTATTATTTACGTCCACAGTTTATGCGGGGAATTTGTAGACGCATCGACGTAGATAGGTACTATTGAAGGCCACTTTCAGCGCGTCGGTGGGCGCGATGTAATAATTTTTCGATCGGTTTTTACAATTTGCACTGGAAGAAAAGCAGCTTTTATAGAGTAGTAGAATACAGAATCACGACACAAAACATTGTTTTTTTTCTCTCCCAAATCAACTTGGAAGCGAAACTATTCAACCTGTATTATTGGTGTTGTATGTATAAATAATAATAAATAAACTGTTTGGCAAAATAATTTTATTCTTATTCTAAGTATGTACCTACGTAAGTATTTACCACAGGTATTTACACTTTACAAGTAAGTATGTAAGTATAACATTCATGTTGCACAAATAAGTAGGTAGGTAGTGTTGTAGGTACCTTAGTTAATATCTACTTACTTACTTAGTTTTTATCGAATTGCAATAGAATAATTACATACATAGCTGCTGAAGACATTACCTGTAATGAAAATAAAAAATATTGTAGGACTCTGCTACCGAATTTTGAGGTATGTATTTAGTTATAGTCGCTATAAATCTAAGCCATTGCACAAATGACAAATGTAGAAGTTTTTTATGACAAATTTTATTTGTTCATTTATTAAATTTTTTGACTCACGTGTACGCTTTGATAGTGCACGGAGTGATTTTTATCAATGTAATAAAGAATAAGCATGTTTTCTGAAGGAATACCATATAAAGTGGAGAGGAAAAGGCCGGAATTAACATATAAAGATTTTACCACCAACGCCTACCTAATACCCCCCTTCGAGAATACAGTTAATTCACGTGATACTGTTTTCCTGTATATAGGGGCTGCAAGTTATGACTTCCACATTAAAAATTGAAGCTGTCCAATTCTAGCTTGTAACACGCGCACATATGAAAATAACAAACTATTTATTTACCTACAATTGTGGCCCATCCCGGCTATGCACGAGTTTGTGTATATGTTGCCCAGGCTTAACAACTAGGTATATAACAAAAAAGTTTCATTCAAATCCGTCGAGTATTTCCGGAGATTAGCGTGGACAAACAGACAAACAGACACACATTTTTTAAATTCTCTCCGTCCTCCGTCTCCATCGCCCCCAATATTTTTTTTAGAAATAAGTATATTTAATGTCCAGACACACTTTTTTACTGTTTCATTATATGTATAGATAAATATAGATATAAGTTAGCGCACTCAAGAACTATGGCGCCGCTATCCCACAGATAGTAAGTAGTTAAGTAAGAAGTAAGTAGATACTAACGTTAAAAAGTAACGTAGCGTCGATCGCAAAGAATCCATAAATGGTTAAATCTGCATTTTGATGGTGAATTAACGAAGAGAAATGCTGGATCTGGAAACAGAAATATCAACTTAAATACTATTATTTTATAAACTTGTGAACCAATTCTGTAAAAATGAATCAAAATACTAGTTGCAACTAACTGGAACTTATTCTGTGCATGATATGAGTTAAAAAATTTGTTTATTTTGGGGCTAGTTCAATCAGCAATGATTTGTCTTTCTATTTATTTATACACTGGTTTGCTAGTGGTGGGTAACTACTTGCTTATAGTTACCTGATAAGTTATTACAACTGCCCATAATCGCGAATTCCCGATTGTTAATTCAGCTATCTAAGTAACACCTAGATATGTCGCTATCCAAAGTTAGAACGCGCTATGGTTTCGTTTGCGACATAATCGCGGACATTTTTATTAATATTTCAACTACCCAAAGAACTTGAAAATTCTAATGATATTTCCTTTCCTATATGCCTTTCTACTACCAATTTCATCAAAATCGGTACAAACATACATACATACAAAAAATGTGTTTTCTTTCGCCCCCAACACGATTTAGAGTCATCAAGGACGAACTAAAATTACCCACTCATAATAGGCCATTTATTTATTGTTTTATTTCAGGCAACGAAAGAGTTTACAAAAAAATAAACATCTAGGCCTATAATATATACCTTAACCTAATAAATAAATATATATATACATATATTATATAACTTAAACTATGGCACTCGTTGACGCTGCGACGTGTTGCGCGTCATCGGATTCGAGTGTCGGGTATCGAGCCATTGGGCTTGTATTAAGTTGTAGGTGTGTAACTATTAATACAGGCGATAATTCCTACGTTTGTAGGGCAGAAACGTTTGCCTATAAGTACTTGAACCTTCTAAAAATATTTTGATTCTATTTACTTACCTCCATTAACATTCTTTGATCTACTTTATCTACAGGAATATTATGTAGATTTTGTCCAATTTCAATGGCCTAAAATTAATAATCGCATTAGTTACAATAAATTCACATCATTATTTCCAAAATCTCAGTCAGGTATCTTGCATCCGTATACAGACATACATACATAATTACAGACAGACGTACCTAATTATTAAAAAGTTTTCCCTATTTCACCAATAAATACCTACCTACGAACATTTAGTAACTCAAGTTGTTAGGTAATTATACCTACACAAATTTAAAAGCGAATTTAATTTATAATATGGAGGTTAGGTGGATAAACTTGCTACAAACCTCGCATTTGAGTTTATTGCCCGTGTAAGATAGAACGTAAACTTTCAACGCCTGGTAGAAGAGCCACAGTAAACAATTGAAAGTGTCATGTAAACTTAGAGTTTTCTTCGCAACAATCCCGTAGCAAATCATGTATACCTCGCTCACCATCGAATGAAAGCATTGAAACAAGGTTAGTAGAATCGGTGCCTGGAAAGCTGCGTTTATTTCTCTTTTAGTTTCGATGACTTTGACGTAAATTAATTCCAAGTGTCTCAAACTAACAATCGCAGATCGGTTCTCCACTTTAATAAACCCAATTGGACTTCTCCTATCATTTATAATGTTTAAACAATTTTCATTTATAATGCTTAGTGAGGCTACGACCATAAGAATTAAGGTACTATAGAAGGCTATTACCGTATACTGTATCAACAATGGCAAGTCGAATGTGAACTCGACTAATATCATCTTCCAAATGGTATCACGCCTAGAGTAATTTACGATTATCAGTCCAAGGAATATAAATACAATGACTACAACAAAAACTCGCACTTGTAAGAGTAACTTCTCCAGTGCCCTATTGCCGTATCGTGGAAGAGCACTCCAAGAAGATGAGAGCGAATTCAATATTTTGATGTATTTTGACGCGTTTTTATAAGCACAAATGTACGCTACAATCACTACCAACAGCAAATTTAATATTTGCAAAATGTAATTGATTTGCATTGTTACGGCGTCCGTAAAGCTGCTGGACTCGGTGTACAAGACAACGCGCTGCAGATGATAGAAAACAAACACCAATATAATCAGATTGATGGTCACCGCGCAAACTGTATTGAAATATATAGACTTTTTGATAATTTTGCAGCCTTTAGAATTGAAAGTTACGTTGTAAGGGAAAATACCAAGAAGAGCCAAGGGTATATAAATAAGTTTGAAGATTGATTTTAAATCAGGATGATTAGTATGTATCGGTAACTTAAACGACGGTTTCACACGTGAGAACATTTTGACTGACCAGTAACGATTACGATGCTTTTACGATGATTTTGAACATGAAATGGTCATAAGTTAGGTACTTACAGAAAGTGCAACCATCATCATTATAATACTGCGAGTATATTACTCGTAGATAATATCTAGATTAGCGTTATTTATTCATAGTGTCCATGTTACAATGAATGGCAAGACTATTAAATGCCTATTAGTTAGCTGTTTCTCGTATTCGTAATGTACTCGTAGCAGCTAAATAAACATTAAATAAATGTTATATCGTCAAGTGCCATGGGTAATTACTGTGGTAATAACTGAGAAAATATGAGGTAAGAGTAGTAATCACGCACATAGGTATATAAGGAATAAGGATTTAAAAACCTGTTGTAGGCAAAGACTATGTTACGGTAACGTTTGAAAGCTTTGCCTATCACGCCAGTCATTTTCGCAAGACGTTTCTGCCATCAGATAAGGATAGGTACACTCAGGTACAGTAGGTTGCAGAGAATAAGAGGTTTGTTTCCCAAAGAGCAACATGCGTTCATCAATGGCTCATCCCTAGGTATATGAAATGGCATTTATTAGAATTACAAACATACAGAAAGATCTAAAATATAATAAATTTAAAAAATGATTGGATTAAAGTATCAATCGCGTCTCGTAGCCCATGTAACTGAACCTCTATGGCAAATATATACCTAGGTAGTTCTCAGCTATATCAGAATAGTTGATATACCTATAGGTAGATACTTTACATTTTATATTTCATTCTACTAAGAACTAGCTCGATTATGATAGGTAGAGATAATTTCCAAATAGAAAAGAACTCTTTCAACGAGATATATAATATTGCTTATTGTTTATAGATCTCTGTCAATCATGACAGAATAATCAAAATTGTGATTTTATAGTAAATACCTATATCGAAAAAATAAAAAAAACATGAAAATTTGTCGTAGTATTTTCCAAATATGTCGGTTACAAGGGCGGTACTCGCTTGGGGTTGCTTCCATGGCACCTTGGAAGAAGACACAATTGCAGAAATATTATAGCACTTGCCCTGCGGGTATGAAAGTTACAGTATGCGGTGCGGCTGGAGCCACAGGTTTGCTATTCTCAATACTTCACTCAGTACTTTACTGGTTGTCTGGAAGAGTTGTCGCTTTAAGCGATAAGACCGCCCATTGTACTCATTTAATGTAAAATTTATTTCTTTGTTATTTTTTGTTATTCTTTTGGTGTACAATAAAGAGTTATCTATCTATCTACTTTGAAGAAAGCTGAAATGTTCTGTGTCCATAAAGTATGAGAACCTTTTTTATCATGCCCGTGTGCCGTATGTCTGTATCTTTACCTAATTAGCAGTATAAAAAACGGAAGTGATAAAAATAATAGATAAAAACTCGCAGTATTTTATAAACGGGATGGTACGGGCTTAAGTGAAAACTATGTTAAGTGTTTTGAATATTTTTTGAAGTTTTCTATTTAATAGAATTCTATTTATGTTATAGGTATAAGTACCTAGACACGGTGTATTCGTTTTATACAAGGCACGCATTGAATAAAAAGGTATGGTTCGAGTAACAAGGCGACTAGTTACTCGAACCATACCTTTTTATTCTTTTTTGATCATTTGATGAGGCCATGCTGGTCTGGAAGAAATAAAAAAACTTAGAATGTACCAGCTGCTTCTCTTCCCACGCAGATCGTAAAAGCCGATCGAGGGAATGGGCAAAAATGCAAATCATGTTAACAGGCGATGCGGCTAGCAACCCATCACTGTATTGATTGCTTTTCCATCTTCTCGCCCACCATGACGCTAAAAGTGGCTTTTGGGTCTTGCGGTCCTGGGCTCTGCATAGAACCGCAAGACCCAAAATGCTCTGTCTGCCCCATTAGGGATAAAGACGTGATAGTATGTATGTTGTCTCATTATCGGAAAAAATAAAAATTAAGATCAATTCGGAAGTTAAGGCCGTGGTCATGGTTTGGAAATGATTCCGGAAGCCTTTTTAAAGAATTGGATGAAATAGCAGTCAGTCAAAAACTGTATAGTACTGCTATATAACTTAAAAATTATCTTAACGATTTGTATTTTAACATTTATCAAGGCTTGTTAGCATTCTGGAACACAAATGACATATAGTAAACCCTTAAATTTTCCTGTTAGTTCATGAACAAGCATAGCCAAGTCTACAGAGTGGAATCCGGTCGGATGTAAAACTTTCGCACGAATACATTCCCAAAGAGCGTGGACGTCATGCAGGCGGCCGGACTTAAAATGATGAATGAGTCAAATCATTACCTGTTTCTCTTTGGATCATTTTAGTCTCCACTGCAGGAGCACGACCCTTTCTGAACTACTAGAGCCATACTTGGCCACAGTATAGGTACAGACGGTTTGGCCTACACTCTCCACGCTGGCCAGACGGGTTGGAGGTCTCATTAATGTTCTCTAAGCTTTTTTCATCTTGTGTTTCCCAAGTCGCTTTTTACGACATCCACGGGAAGACTTTGAGTGGTCCTATTCTACTCTGCCGAAAACCACACGGCATTATCAGTTTGGGATATTTCTTCTTCACTTCGCAAGGTCTTCGCCATCCTTGGGTAACCATTTATATTATACTAGCCGAAGCCCGCGACTTCGTTCGCGTGGACTTTATGTCTCTGGAAAATGCTCATCAGGCTGAACAACTTTTACTAAGGCGACATTTTTATATCTCATAAAGTTTAGCTGGACCATTATGGTTCTGCATCAGGCGTTCTATTTTCCAAAATCATTTATACCCTATATGTTGCCCAGGCTTAATAGCTATATAACAAAAAAGTTTCATTCAAATCCGTCCAGTATTTTCGGAGATTAGCGTGTACAAACAGACAAACAGACAAACAGACACACAGACAAACAGACAGACATTTTTTTTAAAATTCTTACTCTATTACCACGTCTCCATCGCCCCCAATATTTTTTTTGGAAATATATTTAATGTACAGACACACTTTTTTTACTGTTTTATTATATGTATAGATTAGGAGAAGAAAAAGCAGGAAAGATCTTGCTCTAAAGAAGCTCAACTGATGATGAAACCGGGAACGCGTTTAGATGAAGAAGAAATAACCGGCCAAGAGCGAATCGGATTCGCGCACTAAGGGTTCCGTACCATTATCTATAAATAATCGCGTTTGTTGTATGGGAGCCCCCCTTAAATATTTATTTAATTTTGTTTTTAGTATTAACTATCGCGGTTCTTAAGATACAGCCTGGTGACAGACAGACGTACAGACAGCGAAGTCTTAGTAATAGGGTCCTGTTTTTACCTTTGGGTACGGCACCCTAAAATTATGCGCTAAGACTTTGAAAGCTATGTGTTGTTTTTTTTTTCTTCTACTGCAGGCCAGCCCTTAGCGTTGCTGCTGAAACAGTGTCCGTTGTTGGACGAGATCGCACTGTACGATATAAGTGCCACCTGCGGGTACGGCATGGAGCTGAGCCACGTGGACACCAAGTGCAAAGTGTCCTCGTTTTCCGGCCGGCATATGCTATGTGATGCTCTTAAGGTCAGTTTTTAGGTTCCTCGCCTACAGGAATCCGGATTATACCGGTCCAAACCCGCATGACATTACATACATTCATAAATGACATATATTCATTGTTTTACTATTGTGTCTGGTATAAGCGGTAAAGCAACGGTTAACCAAGTCGTGAAATTCTCCTGAACATTAAATAGTAAGCGTCTTCTTTTTTGTCTTATTTTGTTCCCGGTTGCATCCTCAGCTGTGCTGCTTCAAAACCTGGGGTGCGCTTTCGCGTTTTTTTTTTAAATATAATATGCATGTCACCCAAGGATGCCTAAGACCTTGCGAAGTGGAAAATAAATAACCGAAACAGTTTAGTTTTACGACCGAACGACCGCCCGACATCAACCCTCTTTGGAACGCATGTGAGCAAAAAGTTTCACAACCGGTTGCCGCTTGATGCTAACTCTCTTAGGAAAGCAGCCGTGACACGAGATGCTGGTCCTTAGTGTAATATAATTTCCCTGAATACATAAGAATTTATGAGAGAATATCAAATCAAACTTCATGAAAAATTCCAAATCGATGGACCTCCAGAATGTACAGTCGGAGGTCTCCCGACCCGGCTGATACTTCTATTCTATTTTTCATGACTCTGAAAAACATACTTAATACCTTAAGGTGTATTTTGCAACACGTTATGCATTAGATAGACCTTTACATCATTTTTTAGTTTGATTTGACAGTTTGTCATAAATATTATTTTTCCGCTTTCAAGTAAATTATATTGTATCTTTATGCTCATATTAATCAAAAAGTCAATATTGATTGACTACTTCTAAATAAATATTGTGCGTTGCAGGGATCTAAGGTAGTGGTAATAGTGGCGCGAAATTGTTGCGACACGTTCGAAAACAATGCGCCCGTTGTCACGGAAATCACGCTGCAGATCTGTAACATGTGTCCATCCGTGAGTTACTGCGATTTCTTTATTTTTCCTGATAATTCCCAAAAGAGGAATTACATCAACTTCGTAATTAATAACAACAGCAATAGAGCTTCTTCTTCTTATCGTGTATGTTAGTGACTAACATTAGTGTCAGAGTTTTTAAAGTTTTTTAGAAATAGAGCCCTAGTTTTGAGACGTAAAAATCATTTTTACACTGTATACATTTTTGATGGTTTATCGTGTATTTATATATCAAAAAAGGGTGCCTAAAAGCTTGTACCTACTAAAAGTGAGATCACTAAGTACTATTTCTTTCTAAGCCTCAAACATTACATTATTCTTTCAGCACTTCACGTTATATCAGTAAAAAAAGTTTCATCTTAGCCCCAATGAAAAATGTCATAGTATATTGATCGTATCGTACTTTGCGACTGCGAGCAAAATCATACCCTCATATTCATTAATTAAGTTAAAATTTTTGTTTTTTTTCCCTCTTTTCAATATTTGATATTGAAAGAATGAGACAAAACATATTTTAATTAAAATAAGGTTAGCAAACGTTTGTATTGTTTTATGAATAAGGGGGATAGTCTCAACTGCCCGCTGTAGCAATTTTTAGAGTTCGTAGCTTCAAACTCTACGTCGTAGCCAAATGCGTAGCTATCTCTACGGTGTAGCTGCCTGACCGTTAGCTGACCAATTGAAATAGACATAGGAATTATATAGATTACTCGTTGAAGTCTCAAAAGTATAACCGGCTAGTGGGACCAACGGCCCATATGAGTTCCGATTGTTTTTTTTTTGTGAGACATTGTCCCCCTGAATTCGTTGGGCCTAGAGATTCCAAAAATGCTTAACTGTCTCTATTATATTTGTATTGCACTAATACAATATTATAAGTACAGAGATATGAGAAATGACCCTTTTATAAACACATTTAATACTTGTAGAAAATATATATCAAGCATAACATATAAAAAAAGAAATTATTCGTGGACGTTCGGATTTCACGATTTCTTTCGAAACACTTAATTTATTGTACCATTTTATGTAATAGCTACATAACGTCACGCTATTGTTTCTTTTTTCTGTTGAAAATCACTATCTAAGTCAGTGTCGTTTATTAATAAAATACACACTTATTGATTATTATCTTTTTTCATAAAGCGTTATGATTACTTTTGAATTTTCCAAAGTTATCAAAACTTTGCTTCCGGATTTTTAGGCTTTCATAATGCAGTACTAAAGTACTCAAATAAGAAATTGTGAAAAAATACCAAGTGAGCGCGGGGCTCAGACTCCTTCCTACTGAGCTGTCGAATCATCATCATTCAGCCGCATACCGTCCACTGCTGGACATAGGCCTCTCCCAATAATTGCTAAAATTACCGATCTAGAGCAGTCTGCATCCAGAGCCTTCCAGCGACCTTGGTCACTGAATGAGCTGTTGAATGTCTCCACTATATTCTATTTGCTCTCATGTTCGTCATTTCAATATATTATGTCCCTAGGCCTTCATCATAGTAGCAACAGAGCCAGTAGAAAGCATGGTGCCGCTAGTGGGTGAGATTATGCGGCTGCGGGGCTCCCTCAACCCTCGCGCTTTACTGGGTTGCGTGGAATTGAACTGCGTCCGCGCGAACACGGTGCTGGCAGACTTCCTGCGCGTGCCGCCCGAGGCCGTGCGCGTGCCGGTCATAGGCGGCGCCTCGCCGCAGACCATGGTGCCAGTGCTGTCGGCCGCCGTGCATCCCAGTACCATGACACAGGAACAGGTAATCTATACATAGTATGTATCATCAACATGTCTTTTTGTCTCCACTGCAGGAGCACGACCCTCTCTTAGCAATGCATAATATGGAAATACAAGCTGAACAAAGCTTATAAACATATGAGACCTCTTCAACCCATCTGGCCAGCGTGGAGAGTGTAGGCCAAGACAAAAAGACCTGATGATGATGATGATGATAATGAAGAGCACTATTTGACTCCAAGAAACTATGAAGTCATATGTCTTTATTTCATACAAACCCATAGAAAATGTTTGTTTTGACGTTTAAAAAAAAGTACCTGAGATCGTGATAAATATGGAAGTTTCCAACAACTTGAGATGACCTAGAGTATGTACTGTTCAGTACATATTGTAGGTCATCTCGCTCTGGTAAGTATTATGTATGTTGCTAGCGACTTTGATTTCAGGTGGAATGTGTAACGTCATGTATAATGAGCGGGAACGACGCGGTACGTGCTGCTAAGGGTAGTTGTTCAGAGACTGCGTGCCTCGCGGGGGCTTACGCGGTGGCGCGGACCACCATCAACGTGGTGAAGGGCCTGCAAGGGGCCAAGCGGCCGATACAGTGCGCCTTCGTCGACAGCATGGGCACTTGCGCACCCAACTGCCAGTATTTCGCATGTGAGGTAAGTGGAGGCGATTATTTATTTAACTTTGTTACAAAAATTGGAAACAAATTTAACTATTATTTATATTATATTATATTATATAAAGCTGCACTTACCACTGACTGATTGACATAGTTGTTTGCCCTGTTGCAGGGTTGGTGGGGTTTTGGTTGATGTGTGGTCGTAGAGAGGGTGCTCCAGTGAGTACCAGAAAAATCTGACATTTGAGGATCTGCGGAAACCTGATGTGGAAGGGGTACGGCCTGCGAAAACGGTTGGGGTTGGGGTCGTGATTTTTTTTTCAAAATGTAGGGGGTCGTGGGCAATTTGACGAGCGTCAATTGTTTTTTGATTTTTTTCGAAATCCAAGATGGCCGCCATACATGGACAATTCCCCTCCATACAAATTTCATACAAACGGCCCCCAAGTAACTTGGCGCAGCCCGAGGCCGAAGGCCGAGGGCGAAGCCGGCTCGCGAGGCCAGAGGCCGAGCGAGGCGAGCCCGAAGGGCAAGCTCCGTGGCGAGGCCGAAGGCCAAGCTCCTCTCCACCCCTTTCACCCCCCCCCCCCCCCCCTCCCTGCCCCAAGTAATTACGGCAATAATCACGAGGCCGCAGGCCGAGTGATGCGAGCCCGAAGGGCGAGCTGCGGGCGAGGGCGAAGCCCGAGCCACTACAGTAAGCGCCGCATTTATTTTTTATTTTTGGAAATCCAAGATGGCCGCCGAAAATGAACTGCTTGCGATTTGGCTGAAAATCAATATGTATATGTATTTTGGGTCGGAAAATCCAAATTTAAATTTTTTTTTGGAATCCAAGATGGCGTCTGTATTTTCGAAAATTAAACTTATTTCGTTCATAACGTCTCACTGGGACTTCATAAGGGTCTGAAATTTTCTCTACTAGGGTAAATTATCCCGCGAAATTTGAAACTGCATTCAGATTTTGGATCCAAGATGGCCGCCCACACATTTTTCATGTTTCTTCAACTGACTCCAGTTTTTACTCATTTTCTAAACTGGAAACTTTTCTTAGTCTACCTCAATAGATGCACGAAAAACCGCGTGCTGCGTGCAGCACGCGCAGCACCCGAAACACTAGTTATAATATATAAACCTACAATACCACTCACTCACTGACTGATTGACATAGTTGTTTGCCCTGTTGCGGGGTTGGTGGGGTTTGGGTTAATGTGCGGTCGTATAGAGGGTGCTCCAGTGAGTACCAGAAAAATCTGACATTTGAGGATCTGCGGAAACCTGATGTGGAAGGGGTACGGCCTGCGAAGATGGATGGGGTTGGGGGCGTGATTTTTTTTCCAAAATGTAGGGGGTTGTAAGCAATTTGACGAGAGTCATTTGTTTTTTTATTTTTTTCAAAATCCAAGATGGCTGCCATACATGCACAATTTTCCTCTATACAAATTTCATACAAACGGACTCTCCAAGTAACTAGGCGCAGCCAGAGGCCAAAAGCAAAGGCCACCCCCGCGAGGACGAGGGCGAGGGCAAAGCCCGAGCCACTCCCCCCTTCCTCTTGGATCCCCCCCCCTTTTTACCCCCCTCCCCCCCCCCGCAAGTAATTTTCACGAGGCCGGAGGCCGAGTGACGCGAGCCCGAAGGGCGAGCTGCGGGCGAGGGCGAAGCCCGAGCCACTTCCTTAAGCGCAGATTTTTTTTTTAATTTTTGAAAATCCAAGATGGCCGCCAAAAGTCAACTGCTTGCGATTTGGCTGAAAATCGATATCTATATGTAGATTGAGCCCAAAAATCTTAATTTAATATTTTTTTTGGAATCCAAGATGGCGTCTAGATTTTAGAAAATTTAACTTATTTCGTTTATAACGTCTCACTGGGACTTCGTAAGGGTCTGAAATTTTGTACATTGGGGTAAGACACCCCGCGGAACTCGGAACTGGAATCAGATCTTAGTTTTTACCCATTTTCTCAACTGGACATGTTATTAAGGCAACCTCAACAGCCGCCCGAAAGACCGCGGGCTGCTTGCAGCCCGCGCAGCGCCCGAAAAGCTAGTTATATTATATTATATTATATATAGCTACACTTACCACTGACTGACTGACTGACTGATTGACATAGTTGTTTGACCGGTTGCCAAATAGTAGGGGTGATGGTTTATAGTGGAACGTACAGGGGTGAGGGGGTCGAGTACCAGAAAAATCTGACATTTGAGGATTTGCAGAAACCTGATGTGGAAGGGGTACGGCCTGGCTAAACGGTTGGACCTAGAGATTTGACCCCATAGACAAAATGAAAGGGGTACCTAATCAATTACCAGAGCCGGTATATTTTTTTTAATTTTCATAAAAAAAAAATTCCCCCATACAAATTTCATACAAACGGCCCCCCCAAGTAACTTGGCGCAGCCCGAGGCCGAAGGCCGAGGGCGAAGCCGGCTCGCGAGCCCGAAGGGCGAGCTCCGTGGCGAGGCCGAAGGCCGAGACCCCCCTTCACCCCCCCCCCTCCCCCTCCACCAATTAATTTCCCCCCATCACGAGGCCGCAGGCCGAGTGACGCGAGCCCGAAGGGCGAGCTGCGGGCGAGGGCGAAGCCCGAGCCACTCGTAAGCGCCGGGTTTTTTTTTAATTTTTGGAAATCCAAGATGGCCGCCGAAAGTCAAATGCTTGCGATTTGGCTGAAAATCAATATCTATATGTTTTTTGAGCAGAAAAATCCAAATTTGAATTTTTTTTTGGAATCCAAGATGGCATCTGAATTTTAGAAAATGAAATTTATTTCGTTCATAACGTCTCACTGGGACTTCGTAGGGGTCTGAAATTTTGCATGTGGGGGTAAAGCACCTCAAGGAACTCGAAACTGCATTCAGATTTTGGATCCAAAATGGCCGCCCACACATTTTTTCATGTTTTCTCAACTGACTGCAGTTTTCACCCATTTTTTGAACTGGAAACATTTCTTAGCCAACAACCGCCGCACGCAAAACCGCGTGCTGCTTGCAGCACGCGCAGCACCCGAAACACTAGTTATATTATATATAGCTACACTTACCACTGACTGACTGACTGATTGACATAGTTGTTTGACCGGTTGCCAAATAGTAGGGGTGATGGTTTATGGTGGAACGTACAGGGGTGAGGGGGTCGAGTACCAGAAAAATCTGACATTTGAGGATTTGCAGAAACCTGATGTGGAAGGGGTACGGCCTGGCTAAACGGTTGAACCTGGAGATTTGACCCCATAGACAAAATGAAAGGGGTACCTGATCAATTACCAGAGCCAGTATTTTTTTTTTAATTTTCATAAAAAAAAAATTCCCCCCATACAAATTTTATACAAACGGCCCCCCTGAGTAACTTGGCGCAGCCCGAGGCCGAAGGCCGAGGGCGAAACCGGTTTGCGAGCCCGAAGGGCGAGCTCCGTGGCAAGGCCGAAGGCCGAGACCTTCACCCCCCCTCCCCCCTCCCCCCCAAGTAATTTCCCCCCATCACGAGGCCGCAGGCCGAGTGACGCGAGCCCAAAGGGCGAGCTGCGGGCGAGGGCGAAGCCCGAGCCACTCCAGTAAGTGCCGGTTTTTTTTTAATTTTTGGAATCCAAGATGGCCGCCGAAAGTTAAATGCTTGCGATTTGGCTGAAAATCAATATCTATATGTTTTTTGAGCAGAAAAATCCAAATTTGAATTTTTTTTTGGAATCCAAGATGGCGTCTGAATTTTAGAAAATGAAATTTATTTCAATCATAACGTCTTACTGGGACTTCGTAGGGGTCTGAAATTTTGCATGTGGGGGTAAAGCACCTCGAGGAACTCGAAACTGCATTTAGATTTTGGATCCAAGATGGCCGCCCTCACATTTTTTCATGTTTTCTCAACTGACTGCAGTTCTCACCCATTTTTTGAACTGGAAACATTTCTCAGCCTACAACCGTCGCACGAAAAACCGCGTGCTGCTTGCAGCACGCGCAGCACCCGAAACACTAGTTATATTATATTATATTATATATAGCTACACTTACCACTGACTGACTGACTGACTGATTGACATAGTTGTTTGACCGGTTGCCAAATAGTAGGGGTGATGGTTTATGGTGGAACGTATAGGGGTGAGGGGGTCGAGTACCAGAAAAATCTGACATTTGAGGATTTGCAGAAACCTGATGTGGAAGGGGTACGGCCTGGCTAAACGGTTGAACCGAGAGATTTGACCCTATAGACAAAATGAAAGGGGTGCCTGATCAATTACCAGAGCCAGTATTTTTTTTTAAATTTTTATAAAAAAAAAAATACCCCCATACAAATTTCATACAAACGCCCCCCCAAGTAACTTGGCGCAGCCCGAGGCCGAAGGCCGAGGGCGAAGCCGGCTCGCGAACCCGAAGGGCGAGCTCTGTGGCGAGGCCGAAGGCCGAGCCCCCCCCTTCACCCCCCTCCCCCTCCCCCAAGTAATTTCCCCCAATCACGAGGCCGCAGGCCGAGTGACGCGAGCCCGGAGGGCGAGCTACGGGCGAGGGCGAAGCCCGAGCCATTCCAGTAAGCGCCGGGTTTTTTCTAATTTTTGGAAATCCAAGATGGCCGACGAAAGTCAAATGCTTGCGATTTGACTGAAAATCAATATCTATATGTTTTTTGAGAAGAAAAATCCAAAATTGAATTTTTTTTTGGAATCCAAGATGGCGTCTGAATTTTAGAAAATGAAATTTATTTCGTTCATAACGTCTCACTGGGACTTCGTAGGGGTCTGAAATTTTGCATGTGGGGGTAAAGCACCTCAAGGAACTCGAAACTGCATTCAGATTTTGGATCCAAGATGGCCGCCCACACATTTTTTCATGTTTTCTCAACTGACTGCAGTTTTCACCCATTTTTTGCACTGGAAACATTTCTTAGCCAACAACGGCCGCACGAAAAACCGCGTGCTGCTTGCAGCACGCGCAGCACCCGAAACACTAGTTATATTATATTATATATAGCTGCACTTACCACTGACTCACTGATTGACATAATTGTTTGACCTGTTCCCGACTGACAGGTGTCACAAATGTTATACCATCGTGTACAGGGTGTTTTGAAACCAACCAGAAAAATCCGAAAACTTGAAGATCACCAGATCCTGATGTGGAAGGGGTACGGCCTGCGAAAACGGTTGGGGTTAGGGGCGTGATTTTTTTTCCAAAATGTAGGGGGTTGTAAGCAATTTGAGGACTGTCTTTTGTTTTTTGATTTTTTTCTAAATTCAAGATGGCCGCCATACCAGGGTAATTCCCCTCCATACAAATTTCATACAAATGGCACCCCCAAAGCAATTTGGCGCAGCCTGAGGCCGAAGGCCGAAGGCGGAGTCCCCTTCGCGAGGCCGAAGGCCGAGCTCCCCCCATCCCCCCCTGAATGCCCCCCCCCCCCCCCCCCCTCCCCCCAAGTAATTTTCACGAGGCCGCAGGCCGAGTGATGCGAGCCCGAAGGGCGAGCTGCGGGCGAGGGCGTAGCCCGAGCCACTTCCCCAAGCGCAGTCAAATTTTTTTAATTTTTGGAAATCCAAGATGGCCGCCGA
This sequence comes from Acrobasis consociella, assembly GCA_963555685.1. Taxonomy (NCBI): domain Eukaryota; kingdom Metazoa; phylum Arthropoda; class Insecta; order Lepidoptera; family Pyralidae; genus Acrobasis; species Acrobasis consociella. The sequence continues at coordinate 8,613,895 of OY743118.1, forward strand.
AAGTCAAATGCTTGCGATTTGGCTGAAAATCAATATCTATATGTTTTTTGAGCAGAAAAATCCAAATTTGAATTTTTTTTTGGAATCCAAGATGGCGGCTGAATTTTAGAAAATGAAATTTATTTCGTTCATAACGTCTCACTGGGACTTCGTAGGGGTCTGAAATTTTGCATGTGGGGGTAAAGCACCTAAAGGAACTCGAAACTGCATTCAGATTTTGGATCCAAGATGGCCGCCCACACATTTTTTCATGTTTTCTCAACTGACTGCAGTTTTCACCCATTTTTTGAACTGGAAACATTTCTTAGCCAACAACCGCCGCACAAAAAACCGCGTGCTGCGTGCAGCACGCGCAGCACCCGAAACACTAGTTATATTATATATAGCTACACTTACCACTGACTGACTGACTGATTGACATAGTTGTTTGCCCTGTTGCAGGGTTGGTGGGGTTTAAGTTGATGTGTGGTCGTATAGAGGCTGCTCCAGTGAGTACCAGAAAAATCTGATATTTGAGGATCTGCAGAAACGTGACGTGGAAGGGGTACGGCCTGCGAAGATGGATGGGGTTGGGGGCGTGATTTTTTTTCCAAAATGTAGGGGGTTGTAAGCAATTTGACAAGCGTCATTTGCTTTTTGTTTTTTTTCAAAATCCAAGATGGCCGCCATACATGGACAATTCCCCTCCATACAAATTTAATACAAACGGCCCCCCAAGTAACTTGGCGAAGCCTGACTCCGAAGGCCGAAGGCGAAGCGCCCAGCGAGGCCGCAGGCCGAGCTGTAGATCGAGGGCGAAGCCCGAGATCCCCCCCCCCCCCTTTGACACCCCCCCCTACGAGTAATTTTCACGAGGCCGCAGGCCGAGTGATGCGAGCCCGAAGGGCGAGCTGCGGGCGAGGGCGAAGCCCGAGCCACTTCCACTAAGCGCCGGTTCTTTTTTTTTTTTACCAATCCAAGATGGCCGCCGAAAGTCAACTGCCTCCGATTTGGTTGAAAATTGATATCTATATGTATTTTGATCCCAAAAATCCAAATTAAACTTTTTTTTTGGAATCCAAGATGGCGTCTGGATTAAAAAAAAAAAATTTATTCCGTTCATTACGTCTCACTGGGACTTCGTAGGGGTCTGAAATTTTGGACATGGGGGTAAAGCACCCCGCCGAACTCGGAACTGGAATCAGATTTTGGATCCAAGATGGCCGCCCCCACACATATTATGATGTTTCCTTTACTGACTGCAGTTTTTACCCATTTTCTCAACTGGACATGTTATTTAGCCCACCTCAACAGCTGCACGAAAAACCGCGGGCTGCTTGCAGCCCGCGCAGCGCCCGAAAAGCTAGTTTATAATATATAAACCTACATTACCACTGACTCACTCACTGACTGATTGACATAGTTGTTTGCCCTGTTGCGGGGTTGGTGGGGTTTAGGTTGATGTGTGGTCGTATAGAGGGTGCTCCAGTGAGTACCAGAAAAATCTGACATTTGAGGATTTGCAGAAACCTGATGTGGAAGGGGTACGGCCTGCGAAAACGGTTAAGGTTAGGGGTAAAATTTTTTTTTCAAAATGTAGGGGGTTGTAAGCAATTTGACGACCGTCATTTGTTTTTTTATTTTTTTCAAAATTCAAGATGGCCGCCATACAACGACAATTGTCCTCCATACAAACTTACCCATTTTCTGAACTGGAAACATATCTTAGCCTATCTCAACAGCCCCACGATGAACCGCGGGCTGCTTGCAGCCCGCGCAGCGCCCGAAAAGCTAGTTATAATATATAAACCTACATTACCACTGACTGACTCACTGACAGAGTTGTTTGCCCTGTTGCGGGGTTGGTGGAGTTTAGGTTGATGTGCGGTCGTATAGAGGGTGCTCCAGTGAGTACCAGAAAAATCTGACATTTGAGGATCTGTGGAAACCTGATGTGGGAGGGGTACGGCCTGCAAAAACGGTTAGGGTTAGGGGTGTGATTTCTTTTCCAAAATGTAAGGGGTTGTGAGCAATTTGAAGAGCGTCATTTGTTTTTTTGTTTTTTTCATAATTCAAGATGGCCGCCATACTGGGACAATTTTCCTCCATACAAATTTTATACAAACGGCCCCCCAAGTAACTAGGCGCAGCCAGAGGCCAAAAGCCAAAAGCAAAGGCCACCACCGCGAGGCCGCAGGCCGAGCTGCGGGCGAGGGCGAAGCCCGAGCCACTCACCCCTCCCCCTTGGATCCCCCCTAAGTAATCTTCACGAGGCCGGAGGCCGAGCGATGCGAGCCCGAAGGGCGAGCTGCGGGCGAGGGCGAAGCCCGAGCCACTCCCACAGCCCCCCCTTCCCCCCCCTCCTAGTAAGTAATTTTCACGAGGCCGGAGGCCGAGTGTCGCGAGCCCGAAGGGCGAGCTGCGGGCGAGGGCGAAGCCCGAGCCACTTCCCCAAGCGCAGTCCAATTTTTTTTAATTTTTAAAAATCCAAGATGGCCGCCGAATGTCAACTGCTTGCGATTTGGCTGAAAATCGATATCTATATGAAGTTTGAGCCCAAAAATCCAAATTTAATATTTTTTTTGGAATTCAATATGGCGTCTGCATTTTAGAAAATTTCACTTTTTTCGTTCATAACGTCTCACTGGGACTTCGTAGGGGTCTGAAATTTTGCATGTGGGGGTAAAGCACCCCGCGGAACTCGAAACAATTCAGATTTTGGATCCAAGATGGCCACCTCCACACATATTTTGATGTTTCCTTTACTGACTGCAGTTTTTACCCATTTTCTAAACTGGAAACATTTTTTAGCCTACCTCAACAGCCGCACGAAAAACCGCGGGCTGCTTGCAGCCCGCGCAGCGCCCGAAAAGCTAGTTTTATTTATATATCTATATGAATACGTGAAAATACAGGTAAATAGTATACAAATATGGCAGAAAACATAAAGCCTACATAGACTACATAAATATTTATAATACTCTATGACAGTTTGTGAAGATAACGACAGATAATGATTTTTCACATATTTAAAACTTTTCGTAGAACTATTTCTACTTCTTACTTCCCTCGAGGACAATTTTCCGCAATAAGGCCCGAATTTGCCGGTCCAGTTTTGCGTGGAGAGCTGACGCCGGCCTCGGTTCTCGAACCAGCCAGCTCCTGCAGGAAGCTTAGAACGCCTGCTGGCGCTTTGCACGCTTTCACTGTGAATTTACGTACTTGGTTTAGTGCGTCGCGCCGTAGTACACGTGTAGCGCACAATCATTTTTATCAATATCAATAGGTACATATTTTTAAAAAAACAGTAAAAAACGCCTGTACATTTCTTTAATAAATTTATAAAAAACATTGTGTGACACTAAACACAAAAAAAACATTGTCTGTCTGTATGTATGTTGACACTTATCTTCGAAACTACTGGACGGATTTGTACTGGTCGATTTCATTGACAAAGTCTAAATGTCTATATGGAATTCACGGCTCTGCAGTAACCTGGTGCAAAGTCGCGTTTATTAAAAAAAGTGTAGGATCTTGACACGCATTTATTTCCACATTGCCTTATATTACCTAGTAGGCTTTATTACTTATATTGCGTAAATAGATATTCTATATGGTTTACGAACCATATAGAATATCTATTACTATGTCTACAAGGCTCAAAATATGTCACAGCATTGAGAAAATTGTTGACATTAAGCAAGGGACATATCAATATCTATACATATAATAAAACAGTAAAAAAATGTGTCTGTACATTGAATATATTTCCAAAAAAATTTTTTGGGGCGATGGACACATAGTAATAGAGTAAGAATTTTTTTTAAAAGTTTGTGTTTGTACACGCTAATTTCCTAAAATACTAGACCGATTCAAATGAAACTTTTTTGTTATATAGCTGTTAAGCCTGGGCAATATAAAGAGTATAATTGATTTGGAAAAACACCTAATGCAGAACCATAATGGTCCAACTAAACTATAAGAAATATAAAAGTGACGCCTTAGCAAAAGTTGTTCAGCCTAATGAGCATTTTCCGGAGACATAAAGTCCACGCGAACGAAATCGCGGACTTCTAACGTAAAAGTGTTCTATTAAAATAAAGATAAAACTGGACAGAAGCTCTAATTGGTATGGTATAACCAACCTTAAACATCTTACGTATAATTTCAGGTAATACTGGGACCTTCAGGGGTGGAAAAGCACATGGGAATACCGGAGCTGACGAAGTTCGAGAACTGTTTGCTGAGTAACTGTTTGCCGCACATTAGGTCCGAATCAGCTCGTGCTATTTCCTTGGTACGTAAATACTTATATTTTTTTTAATACTACTTCCTCCAACGCTATCGGAGACAATTTCTATTTTTTTATTTTATTACTTTTTACGGAATTTATCAATGTAACCGTGTATATTTCCTGTACCTGCACTTTTATAATTTACTTTACTATATACCTATCTTAACAATTTGTCTACGTTTCATTTATAGTACTTACATATGACAAAAGGTATGTTTTACTTCGATTCCTTTTTAGGGTTCCGTAGCCAAATGGCAAAAACGGAACCCTTATAGATTGGTCATGTCTGTCTGTCTGTCTGTCCGTCCGTATGTCAGAGCCAAAGCTATAAGACTTATACTGTTGAAACTTGGTAAGTAGATGTATTATGTGAACCGCATTAAGGTTTTGACACAAAAATAGAAAAAAAACAATAAATTTTCGGGGTTCCCCATACTTAGAACTGAAACTCAAAAAAATATTTTTCATTAAACCCATACGTGTGGGGTATCTATGGAATAGGTCTTCAGAAATGAGTACCTGGGCGACCGAGCTTTGCTCGATTACATCTCAAACATAAATTTTTTTTAAACTTGTATAAAAACAATGCAAAATAAAAAATTATATATAAACTTAAACATAAAATAAAAATAAAAGTAAGTCACCGAGTGGGATTCGAACCCGTAACACTTTTTCTAGCGGTCGGTATCCTTAACCACTGAGCTAAAATCAAGGCGGTCGACGCGCGAAATTAGCGATCATATTCTGCGTGGAAAAAAAATGCATGAAAACTCGAAAACACGCGTTTTCCCAAACATAAAACTAATCTAGGTTGATTATTTACCCCCAAAAACCCCCATATACAAATTTTCAGCGAAATCGTTAGAGCCGTTTTTGAGATCACAGAAATTTATAAATATATATACATACAAGAATTGCTCGTTTAAAGGTATAAGATATTGAGGTTTCTAATATCATTTTATTCTAAACTGAATACTTTGCGCGAGAGACACTTCCAAAATGAAAAAAAGTGTGTCCCCCGTAACTTCTAAAATAAGAGAATGATAAAATTAAAAAAAATATATGATGTTCATTACCATGAAAACTACCAATAAAAACTTTTAATATGTCATAAACTGCAATTTACCTTTCATTCAATCAACTCAAATATAAAAATTTAAAAAAAAATACTACTACGGAACCCTTCATGGGCGAGTCCGACTCGCACTTGGCCGCTTATTTTTTATTTTTATTCTCGCCATGCATAACTTTATTTAAGTAGATGTCCCCCTTTACATGGGGTTCGTATTAGCGTGGTTGTAATTTGAAGCGATGACATTAGGCTTGCTGCATATTGGGCAAGTATTGTATTCGCTTCTTCTATCAAGACGCAATGATACGACAGAAAATTGTGCAAAAAGTAAGGCATTTGGCCAGCAATTGATTGATGTAAATCTAGTATACAATTGATCAAGTATAGTGATAGTTCTAAACAGGGATGTGGACCATAAATATGGGTCCTTTTTTTTGGATAATTTAGTTGACGGACTAAATAAAATAATTTGACCCATTCCACATTCCTATTATAATTGTCTTTGGTTTAAAGTACTCTACCTGTCCTTGTGCTTTCATTTCAGGCTTTTAGAATAAGCTCTCTCCAGAGCAGCCAAGTCCTCTAGCTGCTCTAGCCAAGTATGGCTCTGATAGTACAGAGAAGGTCGTGCTCCTGCAGTGGAGACCAAAGACCTGATGATGATCCTACAACACTGCATAGAATTTTCAAGGCTCGATGATGATGAACTTATTAGTTATATGGGTTCTGTTGCAGGTATACTCCATGTGCAACCAATGCTGCTGCGCCAACTGCAACGTGCACCCGAACATGTGCAACACGCCGCCGACCGTGCCCTGCGTGCCGCCCGTCAACTGGACCTCCGACTGCTCGGACGCGTGCCGCGACCAGTATCTAGCCTCGGTGAGTGACACATGTATTACGTCATGCACCCCTGAATATTGTTAAAGGCTGCCATTAACGAAAAAAACGAAACGGCCAGCGTGTATTTTTTTATCGCTCGTATGCGCGAAGTATTTGCTGCGAGGCTACGAGTGGTTTTCACCACTCCTTGCAAATCAGCAACTTTAACATATTCGTTGCCTGTTTCCGGCAGAGTAGAATAGGACCACTCCAAGTATTTCCGTGGATTTCGTAGAAGGCGACTTAGAAAATACAAGCTAAACAAAGCACATAAACATCAATAGGACCTCTCCAACAATTCTGGCCAGCGTGGCCTAATCCTCTGACTGCTATGGCCAAGTATGGTTCTGATAGTACAGAGACGGTCGTGCTCCTGCAGTGGAGACTAAAAAGACCTGATGATGAACATATTCGTAAATTTTTAGTGTTTGCAGTTTAATTAAAAATTGTAACTGTAGTAAACCTACAAATTTATAGAAGCCGTAATATATTATCAATTAGTCTACACTACTTAAATTAACAAACTTTTCGTATTATCCTCAGATATGCCGCGACATGACCTGCAAGTGCGGCAGCACCGAGCTGGTCTGGCGCCCGCGCGCCGTGGACTACGACGCGGCGCGCGCGTCCAACCTGACGCACCAGATGCCCATGAAGGGCGACTCCTGCTCCACCACCAGCCGCATACCGAGGAGTGTGCAAATCGAGCAGCAGATACGCGACAAGGCGATGAAACCTTGTCATTTCTAACCAGTGTTGTAGTGCAGGTTCTAAATCTCATCGATCAAGCTTAAATCAAGCGTTAATCCGACGCACCGGATGATTGAGAAAAACTGCGTCTGTTCCACCTGACATACTAAAGAGAAAAATCCAGCAGCAAATACGAGAAAAGGCGATGGAGGCCAGTGTTGTAGTGCAGATTGTAAGTCTCATCAATCAAGCTTCTATCAAGCGTTGTTTACCCGACGCACCAGATGATTGAGAAAAAAAGAGTCTGTTCCACCTGACATACTAAAGAGAAAAATCCAGCAGCAAATACGAGAAAAGGCGATGGAGGCCAGTGTTGTAGTGCAGATTGTAAGTCTCATCAATCAAGCTTCTATCAAGCGTTGTTTACCCGACGCACCAGATGATTGAGAAAAAAGAGTCTGTTTCACCTGACATACTAAAGAGAAAAATCGAGCAGCAAATACGAAAAAAGACGATGGAGCCTTGTCAATACTAACCAGTGTTGTAGTGCAGGTTCTAAGTCTCATCGATCAAGCTTCAATCAAGCGTTGTCGACGCACCAGATGATTGTAAAAATGTGCCTGTTCGAACTGCTTACCGAAGAGAATGTAAATCGAGCAGCAAATACGAGAAAAGGCGATGGAGCCTTCAAAATTCTATAGTGTTGTAGGATCACGTCTCATCGATCAAGCTTTAATCCAGCCCGCGCTGCCAATGCGACGACTGCCTATAAACATTCCTACTACTACTTAAGTCAAACCAAAATTATAGGTTAATAAAAAATAACGATGTTGCTTTTATACGATCGATGACCTTGTGATTTTGACAATTTTGTACACGTTTTTGTCTATGTTTATAAAGTTTTTCTAACAGACTTCCAAAAAGATGGAGGTTATCAATTCGTCGCGATCTTTTATTTATGCATGTTCACCGACTATTCGAAGACACCTGGACCAATTCTGAAAATTTTCTTTTTGCTTGAAAGGTTTATACTTGTCAGGTGATATAATAGGAATTTTGACAACATCGGTTCTGTAGTTTGGGGGTGAAGTCGATTTTTAGTTTTGAGAAAATATAATTACGACATGAGGAAAATAAAAATCGATTTTAAAAGCACAACTTTAATTTAACTACATTCACCACATCACGGATACTTCCAACTAAAGGTATTACGAGCACAATTTCTGATACTTTCAATTTCAAATATTGAAAGCATTGATAATCTTGCAAGTTAAGTTTTCCAGTTTTAAGCGAACTCCGCCCAAAAATGAGGTACATGGTATATCCTCTGCCTGAAACAATATATATACAATGTTTTTTGAATTTGAATTTGGTTTGTGAAACAAATTTTCAAAATTATTTTCAACAGTGACTAGGCTTTTATAGACGAGCGACAATAAGTCAGAGAGATTAAGTTTCACAATGTATGTATGTCACAATGTATGAAAACATGAAATAAATGAATATGGACATTAGCGACAATTTGTGACAGTAGTCACAGTTGTGACTACTGTCACAAATATTGGAGTAAAAGAAGGAAGAAGATATTTCCAAGTTGCTCTGACCGGGGATTGGACTCGGGACCTCTGGGTGTCAGATCAGCATGGTGACCACTACGCCACGAAGGTCGTCGAATAAAATATAAGAATAAACTTTTATGTGTACAGAAACTTTATGATAGAAAAAAATATGTGAAACTATGATTATGCAAAGTCCTTATGAGAAACGATAACTGTATGGTTTTAAACGTTTGATGTCGAATAAACATTACCTTTAAGGCTTCATTTTCTATTTCCATCGGTTTCTTCGTCACTTTTTCGGGATGATTTATTTGCAATTTAGATTTCGTAGCACATTTCTGGAATAAAGCAAACTTCAAATATACAACGTGAAAGGGATATACCCGTAATAAATCAAACCACGAGCTATATAAGTACATAGGGCACACTGTAAGTTTCCGGAACTGGCCACTTACATAAACAATATTTAAAAATTTATTGCAACATTTGAAAATAGAACTCTTTGGCTGTAGAATGCAGTTTATTTCATCTGACTGTCTTTTGTTTTTACCTTGTGGCGCCATTTAAAAAATTGTGTGTCTGCATCAACATGGATTTAACTCGGGAAAATTTTCGTAGTATGATTTTCTACGATTTTAAGTGTAATTTGACAGCTCAACAGAGCATCGCTCGGCTTGAAACAGCTTTTGGCAATGAAGCACCATGCAAGACAACTGTTTATAGCTGGTTTTCAGAATTCAAGCGTGGTCGTATCAATCTTAGTGACGAATCTCGCGATGGTCGGCCGTCCACCGCTGTGACCAACAAAAACATCGATGCTGTGCGCCGTATGATTGAAACAGACAGGCATGTGACCTACCATGAAATTCGCGCATCCTTAGAAATAGGCATGAGTCAAATACAATTAATCCTACACAAACATTTGGGTGTGAGAAAGCTGTGCTCGCGGTGGATCCCACACAACTTGACCGAGGCTCAAAAAACGGACCGCGTCACTTGGTGCAGTGCCATGCTTACCAGATTCAACGAAGGTGCGTCAAATTTGGTGTGGGACATAGTAACAGGTGACGAAACATGGATTTATTGCTACAATCCCAAAACAAAGCAGCAATCGAGCGTATGGGTCTTTCAAGATGAGCCGAAACCAACCAAAGTGGCGCGCGTGAAAAGTGCATCTAAGCGGATGATTGCTTCTTTTTTTAATAAAACTGGACACGTGGCTACTGTTGCTTTAGAGAATCGTCGTACAGTGAATAGTGACTGGTACACGACCATTTGTTTGCCGGAAGTTATTGACGAACTCCGTAAAAATAACCGTAAACGCCGTATCATCCTGCACCACGACAATGCTAGTTCTCACACGGCCAGACAGACAAACGACTTTTTGAAGGCGAAAAATGTAGAACTCATGAGTCATCCTGCATACAGTCCCGACCTGGCACCTTGTGACTTTTTTCTGTTCCCAAAAATTAAGAACCAATTACGCGGTCAACGATTTTCATCACCAGAAGAGGCTGTCGAGGAGTATGAAAAACACGTTTCAGAGGTCACCACAGAGGAGTGGCACAAAAGTTTTCAAAACTGGTTTCATCGAATAAAAAAGTGCATAGACGCCAGGGGAGATTATTTTAAAAAACAATAAATTAATTTTGTACCTTTAATAGTATTTTTTCATATTCATTCCGGAAACTTATCGTATAATACTAGATCACTACATAGTATAGTAGTATAATGATGATAAAATAACAGTAAAAAACAAAATTTGACATTCCCATACAAATGGCGGCTGGACACTTTTGTGTGGAAAGCTGAAATTTTTGTTTGTTTTTTTACTGTTTTTTTCGTTTCATTATACAAATAGTGATCTAGTATAGCCTATATATATTATTTCACATCAAATAATAGGCATAATCGTGGTCACCTTTAGTTATTAATATCTTCCATGTTTTATTTTCTATACAAAAATGAAACCTGGTTGTGATTCGCAATGTCTTACCTTTGCTACGTTAATATTGACCACTGATGGTATCGGATTGCAGTCCGCCTTCCATTTCTGAAATTTAAAATTATAAAAAATTCGCCACGTTTCTCATTACTGTGCCATGAGTGGACTTCCAATTGTGCTAACGTGACTCCAAATCACCCTGATGAATTTCGACATGATTATTAGCAACTCAATCTACAGAAACACAAACATTATATTTAAGTACCTATAAAGAAGGAATAACTACACAAATCATGTATTAAGTACGAGTTTGTGTATGTTTGCGAATGACAATAGTCAATGGTAAATGTAATTTAATTTAATTCCTTTATTGTTTCCATTTAATCGAACTTGGTGCCGGGGCTATATCTAAGTTACCTAATCTTTATTGAAATAGCGAGCGAAGCAAGTGAAATTCTCTGAGACTACTTGAACTATCCGGCGTTTGTATGTTTACTTGACAATATCTCGAGTAGTTTTGATGCATAAAAATTTGTTAGGGGTATCTATGAAGCTATTAGATGTTTTAAGTTCGAACATGAGCCAAATCTGTCAAGTGATTGATTTAAAAGGCAAACTACTAGTTATAAGATACAATGAGAGTGATTTCAAACCTTGGGTACACAGATTATTATGCCGGATGGACCCACGTTTGGTGCGAGCTCTCTGAAACATGGTCCGACTGATGTCTTCCCTTCTAACATCCACACCTGGCTCCGTACTCCCATTTCCTAAAAATATATAAATATTAAAACTTTTTCAATTTTCATAATTACTTTTTTGTCTAGCGTGTAGATAGGTATTTAAATCAAAATTAACTTTTTATTGAACCTATGTAGGTAAAAGTAGGTAATCTTCCCTCGGTTTTCCACAACACCAATAGTTTTGATTATTTTCGAAAAAGTTAGATTTTGTAGATAGATCAACCTAAAATAACCGGCCAAGCGCATGTCCATCCACGCGCAGTGTAGGGTTCCGTAGTTGCGAATGCCAAGAGTTAAACGGGACTAAAAACGTCTAAGAAAACTAATGTTTTATTGAATTTGTGTGCAATTTTACTTTTCCGAGGACATTTAATAAGTTGGTCTCCTATAACTCTTTAATTTGGAAACTCTACTTATCTCTGATACTTTAATTTCTTTAAACTTCAATAGGAGAGGGACACTTAACAAAATTTGCATAATAAAACGAAATATTTAGAAACGGATCCCTAATTCGAAAAGTGGTGTTTAATAGCTCACAATGATTTCCGAAAAACCTTTTTAACGATACCACTACCACTTTACAAAACAAAAAAAAACTTATTTTAACAATTTGTCGGCTTAATTAAAATACATATACCCATATCAAATTACAGCTTTCTAGTACCTACTTATAGTCTGAGTAGAATTGCAGACAGACCGACAGACAGGCAATAAATATTTGAATTTATTGACAAGGCGAAACTATACCCTTATATTCCAGTCCTACGGAACCTTAAAAAAGAAGAGCTTGTGTTTTTACCTTCACATGAACCTTATCCAAATAGTCCTGGTCTTCCCATGATATCTCTTTCTTCTTACTTGAGCTAGAAGTTGCTGTCTAATATACAAAAAATAAAATATTTTTTTTAAGTACGTTATCCCCAGGTTCCCCGACACAACTGTTACTAAAAATAATTTCGATCACGTCAGTTCTCAAATAAAAAATACATTATAATTGGTCCAGTCGTTTAGGAGCTACGATGACACACACAGATACACAGACACAACCTTATACCACCATGTTTATAAAAAATTATCTTAATTTTCATTTAATTTTAATTTAATAATCAGTCCGGTGCAAAATGCTAGATCTATCGATTTATCTGTTTATACATGGCAACCCGAGAGTTGTGACCGGAAAAGAATGGGAAACCTAACGTTTGTATATTCTATGGGCTTCATACTTTCGACTGGTATAGAATTTTTTTCATAAATAAACCGGTGAAATATTAAAAAAAAAATCATATCTTGGACTGAAATTTGTTAGTTTACCCATAAGCAAAATTTTTATTGACATTTTAAATGAAACATAAAATACGTTTCATCAAATAAACATATCGGTGAAGGTCGCTTTGTATCGGGATCTTTAGCTGTTTTGATACACATTGACACTGCGGCTGAACGATTTTCAGCTGTTTTACAAAACCGAGCAGTAATGCCAAACCGGTTTTTTCAAACAGCGGCCAAAACAATTTGTTTCACCCCCTATTGCCTTTACAAAAAGTAAATATGTTTTAGAGATTTTCGACTGCAAGTGTAGAGTTTTGGGCTGTATTTTTTTTAATAATATTCTTAGCAGTGATTTTGATGTTTTTGTGTTAAAGATACTTAAAACAAATTTTCTAGATATCAAAACCAAAACTTTCAACGATAAAATGGATGATAAAGACTAACCAACATTTAATAAAAGAAAAATTCAATGACTTGCACCTTTAGAGCCGTCTCTCTAAAAAAGTATATAAATAAACAGTCGAGACAAAGATGTCTCGACTACGAAACTTATGTAACATGAAATATTATACAAAATAAAATTCAACTTCTTACCATTTCTTCAATATATCTAAGTTTATTCTGAATATCTTGACCAGGAATGTTACTTTTCCCACTGTCTCCGTTAGCCTAAAGAAAGTAAAAGGTATAAAAGCTTTGCGCCTTCCCGTTAGCATCATAAGCTGTGCTGCTTTGGAGCTAGGAGTACGCTTTTCGACTTTTCTTCTCTAAAGCTTCTCTAAAGTACGTTTTCGTCATTAAAACGTCTAAATTTTTTTTGACAAAGCGGCATTTAATTAATAGTCCGTTTTCGTCAAAAAACAGCCTATATATTTTTTTGACGATAGCGGTATCTGACAAGATACATCGACAAAAGTCGCCTAATCCAGAGATATGCATGCATGCTCACCCCAAGATGCTGAATAAGTTGCAAAGTGGAGAAGAAGAGCCCTTATACGGATGCCTGATGTCGACCTTGGAAATTAAGTTATTGTCCTTATTTTTTGTTACATTTTTACAAAGGTCGTGGTCCGCACTTGGATCAGTGACCATGCACGAGTTGCATAAAAGTTTCTCGAGCTTCTTCGTGCTTCAGAGGCACGTATTAGCCGTTGATCCTCGCTATCATTATTGTATGGCAGTGGTCAAACGATTTCAGATGCCTTTAGGCAGCTTCAAAAATCTGGCACCTATGTTGGCCAATTACACACACGAAAAACAACAACATTCCCCGCCAAGCACGACATCTAAAGTTACTCGTACCATAGACAAGTGGTCACGTACATAGTACAGTCGGAATATTACATATGTATCCAGGCCTCTATATCTTAAATTTTGTCTTAAACTGAAAATAATATTAAATGTATATTCAGGCAGATTTTAATTAAGTTTTTCTGAATAAAATTTTCATGTTAATATTATATTTCGTTTAGGAGAAAATTCAGAGGTAGAGTAGAGGCCTGGATACATATTTAATAGTATTCTACGAAAAGTATCTGACATAACGGAAAGTACATAAATCCTTATAGGCTGGTCTCACTCTCCCCATTAAAGTTTCCTATTGATGGAGTGATACTACTTGTATCACTATTCCCACTGCGGCTGTATCGCGACAATTCTGCCACCAAATACACGCTTGCTCTTGAATATTTCATTGCTTCTTTTTATAACTAGGCATTATGACTCTTTATGATTCTTTAAAATTGATGTAACTTTTTTATTTTTGAACGGATTTAAATGAAACAAACGAAAATTTTAAGCAGAGCTCATCATTATTATTTGTGACCACCGCAACCGAATCAGTTAAGCCGTTTCTGAGATTAGCGTGCACAACCGCATAGACAAACAGACAAAATTTCTAAAAATCTTTGTTTTGTGCTCTATTTATTGCGTTGGTATAAGTTCCCAACGATATTTTTACCCATTTAACTTCCATGCACAGACAGCGATCAGTTATGATTTTATTATATGTATTGATTGATGATGATGGTTTTACTCTGCTTAATAAATTTTCCGGGAAGATAGAGATACACGCTCAAAAAAATTTGATGATTGTTGGGATGAAGTCATTGGGGAGGGGATCCTATTTAAAAAATACCAACAAAAAACTCCTCAAGGTAGATAATTGACACACCTAATACCACATAAAAGCATGTTAAACATAAGTATATTGATATACTTATTGAAAAAAAAAGTATATTTCAGAAAATGGATTTTCTGAAAATGGAGGTTGTGATTACTCTTGTTCAAAAGAGCAGCCATCCAAAATTCGTATAATGTTTAGTGGAAATATCATCGCAAATATTCGTTGAATTTTGATTTGACATTGTAAATATACCTAGCATTGAAAAATATTAAGGCCGGTCATATTCATCCCTATAAAATTAAAGATGAGTCGTCTGGTCAATCTTTAAGATCAAAATCAATACTGAACCGTGAGTAGTCGAACCGTTCAATCGATTGTATTTTTCTTTTTATACAATTTTTGTCAATACAAAAAATAACAAAAGATTTTGGGTTGTAAATAGAAACGAACTTTAATTTACACTCACCATACATTAATAACTGTATGTTATTCTTAGTAATATTACGTTACCAATACTATAACGAATTATGAATATGCTAATAAAATAAGTTTCACAATATTCTGATAAATATATTATTGTTGAAGTAGAAAATATATTTTTGGTTGTGAGGTTTTATGCCTGTCAGTTCGGTCAGAGAGTATCACACCACAGTTACGGGCAGTTTATGTGTTAATCAAATATAATAATTGTATATACACATCTAAGTATAATGCGAAGTCACACAGTTCACGATTGTCCAGCTGGCCATCTCCGACCGTCGTCGTTTTCACCACGGCGGTGGTTCACGAAGACTAGAATTTGATGATGGAATCGAGTTACAGTCATTTACGGCTTAAAGGTACACGCAGTAGCTTAGATACTAACGTAGCGGTTGGAAATGGCCAGCCAGCATGACATGCGAGAGTGCGCGCATGTGAGCGGTACGACAGTCGGCCGGGGGCTATATCCCCGTGGCGTAGCCCGGGCGGGGCGAGATGTCGTCTTCGGAGGCAGCCTCGTACCGCACGCCGCAGCACAGCAGCTGGCGCACCGCCCGCGACACGCGGGAGGCGCGCGACTCGCTGCGCGGCAGCCCACCCGCTTCCTCATCGTCAAACTATAACAGAATTACAACAAATCAAGTATATACTAATACTTTCTTCGCTTTCCCAACTATGTCTTCACTAATATATTATAAAATATGCGAACTGGAAAAACTGGAGTAATATTTTCAATTTCCAAAGTGGTGGGCTGCCGCGCTTTTTATTAATCTCTTATGTCATATGAAAGAACAAGTAGATGTAACCTCGTAAGAACAAAGTTCCTTACTGCAAAATCGAAAGCTTTACGAATACATACTTAACTTAAAATTGGATTTAATTATGTATTGTAAAAAAAATGATTTTTCCAGATGCTACAATGTATTCCAAAAAAGTTTAAGATTTGGATTCCGCGACCAAAGTAAAACCCTGAAGATCGAGTTTTGCAATAACACTTATACTTCACGATCTCTTTTATTTATAACATAAAGTGATCGTGAAGTATAAAATGTATAAAGTGTAAATGTTAATTATATTACCTATGTATGTCCGTATATAAATATGACAATAATAAAGTATTATTGTATAGTTAAACTACTTTTATTTATGTACACATTTAATAATATTTATTTATGTTAAGTACGTAAGTTAACTACAATATTAGTACCTACGAGTACAAAAACTTACCCATTCTGTATGCTTTTTTGTTGATTCTGGTGTCCGCAACTCTGCAATGTCTTCTGTAATACTGTCATCGTCGCCTTTCTTTTCTGACGCCTCTGCTTTAACTTCTACTAGATTTGAAGAATGGGAGGCAACTATTTCTACACTAGCCGGGATAGGTTGATGCGACAACGAACGCTGTAACAAGTTACATTGAAAAGTTAGGTTAGGCCACAGTGTATCAATCATAACTAGCTTTCCCGGCGTTGCGTGGGCTGCCAGCAGCCCGCGGTTTTTCGTGCAGCTGTTGGAGTTACCCTTACGTTCCAGTAGGAAGTTCTGAACAAATTAAGTTAAAATTCGAAAACCCAAATTTTGGATCACAAAAAAGAATTGATCCGTGACTCAAAAACTATCGGACACCAAGTTTCAGTCAAAACTTCGTTTTGAAATCCAAATCCAGGCGACTAGAACTTAATTGGTTCATAACGACTCAGTAAGACTTCAAATGCTTTGTCTGCCCCATTAGAGGTCAAGATGCGATAAACCCATGCTGGTCTGGGAGAAATAAAAAATAACTTAGAATGTACCAGCTGCTCCTCTTCCCACCCAGATCGTAAAAGCCGATCAATGGAATGGGCAAAAATGCAAATCATGTTGACAGGCGATGCGGCTAGCAACCCATCACTGTATTGATTGCTTTTCCATCTTCTTACCCACCATGACGCTAAAAGTGGCTTTTGGGTCTTGCGGCCCTGGGCTTTGCATAGAACCGCAAGACCCAAAGTGCTCTGTCTGCCCCATTAGGGATAAAGACGTGATACTTAGTATGTATATATGCGATAAACGGGACTACATTGCTGACTTGCGTGTCAAAGTAAACCATAAACTAAAATCTCTTTCTTGAATAAATAACACCTGTAGAACAACACGCCAATGTTCAGATATACCTTGCCCTCCACTTCCAGAGGTGCCAACTGGATGGCCTCCACTGAAGGACCTCGCTTCTTTGTGATAGAGGAAAATTTCTTAACTGCGGATGATTTTTGTCTCTCGGATACATCTGTAAACAAGTTTAAAACGATGACGCAGCAATTAACCATGATCTGATTTTATGAGGTGGAAGATGAAGTTTACTGCTTACTAATATATTAACTTTGTTTCAAGAACTTTACAAGAGATACGAGTAACATGGCCACTGGTGTTGCGCTGTTTTGTCTATTGGATAATTTCCTCCTGCCTGAATAATTGATCGGACTATAACTGATGGTGTTCCGTAATCCAAAAGCTTTTTTTTACTCGACACGAGGTCCCAATTGCAGTTGTAAAAGTGCGAAGAAAAGAACTTCTCACTACACGCTCAAAATCAGTAGCCTAACTAAATCCATTCAAGACATTGTTGTCTTTTGAATATTAATATAAGCAGACTATCACAAAATTAGTGATTTGAAATTCTTCTTTGGCATCTATCTATACATTAAAGAAAGTTACGTTGATTTGGCACCTTTTATCTAGCTGCCGATTATACCGCACAGATATAAAAATATTGGCATAAGCTTACCATGATCGCTGTCCTTTAAATCTTGGCCAGGTATGTCTTTTAACTCCTCGGCGACGGCTGTAACATATTTTTACATTTAAATAAAGTTCAACTGAAATTTCTTTGACAACAATGTTAGATTTTATATCTCTTTTCAACTTTTGAATATGGGATAAGATTTGAATTTAGCAATGTAAATAATTAAATGACCACTATTGCATCCAATTCTAATAAATATCCGAAGATTTTAAACATTTGTACTCAAACAAACTTAAATATGTATGTGATACAACTGATATGACAAACGTTTGGTTGTTTTATATAATTTCATTGTAAGTACTATGATAATACATATTCAAATATAATAATAACAAAGAGTAAAATGACCAAATCTTATCCTATAATGGATTCTGTTTTTGTCAGCGACAACGTAAGAACACTTGTATACTTATATACATAAATCAAGGTGTTGTCAACAAAATGTCATACTTTCCACAACCGGTGCCTTTGAGTGTTTGCGGTGAAGGTCTAGGGCCTCATCTTGCAGCTCGGTGGGCCGTACGGGCTTGTGTCTGCTAGCGGTCGTCTGCTCCACCACTACCAGGGGAGCATTGCTCCCCCCACTTTTTTTCTCCTGTTCTGACATATTTTAATAACGCTCAAGCACCCATACGTCTTATTTAACCAAAAACCTCACAAATTTTTCACCAAATATAAGCACAATTATTTTTTTTATTATTACAAATGGGTGAAACGTCACTCTTTGTAAATTTTGTCAATCATTTTTCTTGTTTTTCAATGTCTTCTATTTTCGAAATAAATGCCAATTGTAAAAAGTTTTACCTACAGTGCTTCGAGGATTTATCAAATTTTAGACAACTCTAACGCTACTCGTAGATAATGTCGCAAGTCGCAATATCGAGGACCATCATCAGTTTCTGATTTATATCTACCTATTATAGCGAGGTGGGAAAAAGGGAGAGGAATTATTGATTTTTAAAATTGCCACAATAACCAGATAACGACACTGCGATCATTCTTTCATCACCATTCCCAACACTCATCTGTTCACTTAGCAATCACACAAACTGACAATAAATTGTTCTCTAACATAAAACAGAAGAACAAAACATTATCTATACATATAATAAAACAGTAAAAGAACTGTGTACAATGAACACATTTCCAAAAAAAAATTTGAGTAAGATATTTTTTAATGTTTGTCTGTTTATCTGTGTGTCTGTTTGTATGTTTGTATTATAGACTAGCTGACACCCGCGACTTCGTTTGCGTCGACTTTATGAGTCAGGAAAATGCACATCAGGCTGAAAAACTTTTGTCAAGCGTCATTTTTATATTTCTTATAGTTTAACTGGACCATTATGGTTCTGGTTTCATTTTTCAAAATCAATTATACCCTATATGTTGCCCAGGCCTAAAAGCTATATAACAAAAAAGTTTCATTTGAATCCGTCCAGTATTTCCGGAGTACAAACAGGCAGACTTTTTTTTATTCTTACTCTAGTCACTTTCACCCCAAATATTTTTTTAAATATATTTAATGTACATTGTACAGACCTCCGTAACGTAGTGGTCACCATGCTAGTCCGCCACCCAGAAGTCCTGGGTTCGATCCCCGGTAAGGTTGGAAAATGGCCTTTTTTAAATTGTCCCGGGTCTTAGATGTTTATCTATATATGTATACGTATAAAATATAATAAATCTTTGAGCCAGTATCCCATAACACAAGTCTCGAACTTAATTTGGGGCTAGCTCAATCAGTGTAAACTGTCAGTATTTATTTATTGTATTCTACTTTTCTAGTTTTTAAATATTGCTTTTGTTTGGTGACAAGCCAAGTTTGAGAGAGACAAATAGAAGAATTTCATCCCAAGTCCCAGAGTAGTTTTTCCACTATTCCTTAATAGTTCTGCACCTACTGCGAATAGTCAGTTAGAACGTTGTTATAGTTCCTTACTAGCACACCCTGGTCGGTGCTCTATTACATACATTCCCATGGGGGTAGGCTCTATATATACTATAGCAAAACTCTTACAAGGCCTCTACATGTAAGATCTGTATTCCCATGCAAGCCTCAAAGGACCGGGATACGTCCTATGAAGGTTAATCCTAGGGAGAACATAATAATATCGTTTATTTCCAGTTTAGAACTTTACAAAGTTTTCAATGAATTCTACAAGGCAGTGTCGGTATTGTAGAAATCTTTAATTTTTTTTTTAATATTTTAATCATAACAATAATTCACATATCTCTAAATATATAATAACGTAGTATACATATATATATAATACACATAGGTATTATAAAAAATATGTACAATAATGTCAAGTAAACTTTCTTCTTTGCGTGTCCATGGATTTTTTATATTTGATCAGCCCAGTAGTACTTTGACGGCTTTATAGTTAGCCTCGAGTAAACTATCCAGGGTGCAGGTGGTAGGGTACCCGGGACAGGAAAGTAGGTGAAAAAACTTATAAAGAGCTGATTTTGATCAGAATTTTACTTGGAAAAAAAATCTGGTGATTTTTAAATTAAGTTATGCTGTTCTTTTTATGTACACATAAGAAAAAGTTTCTCAAGCACCATAGATTCAAAATAAAAAATGTTTACAACTCTTCTGTATAATGAGGTTTCTTCTCGGTACCTGTCAACATGATGTAAATTTTTCTTTTCGACAAAACATACTTCAAAATTTTTTGTATGGTACATTTTTTGTAATTCAGATGTATTGATTTTATAACTATGCCGGGCAAGAAGAAAATAAAATGTGATGGAAAATAAACAGACCTCTTCAAAGAAGAAATTGATATCCATCCGAGAAGAGAAACTTATACGTGAAGTGGATTACGACGGACTCATTGAGCCTGCGCCTCATTTGTCCAAAAAGCAGCTGTTGCTTGGTAATTTATATTTTATTTTTCCGCGTTACTGTCTTATCTCAGGTTGTATGCACCTTGAACCAACTTAATTTTATCCAATCTTATTTTACTTATCCAATCGTTTTATTCATTCAGATTTGGAAATTCTCAAGAAGGGTCAGGCTCGCTATCCGGCACTACAAAGGGTTCTCGTCTCCATAAAACCAAGAAAACCGGCCATTAAAACCATTTACATTGCCGAGAAGAGTAGATTTTGCAGTAAGAAGGTTGGAGTATTGCTTATAATTGTTTATAATTCCAACATAAACCATATAATACCTAACAGTATATATGTAATTAAATACGAAATGTCTTCATATTTCTACAGGGATCAGATAAATCAGGATCAAGACTAGCTATTGGAGATCATTCCTCTTTTGTCACTCGTAAGTTATTTTACAGTTCACTGACATCTAAAAAAATAATGGGCTTAATTATTTTAATTTTTGGGTAATATTATATTTTTCAGGGTATAGTGAAGATGACTCTGATCAGATTGTGAAATCAATATCCTGCATACCTGAAAAGCTGACGAAAAATAGAAAAATAGGATCTAAAAACGTTTCGTCCAGTTCTGATCAGGTAGAAACGTCTACTACAGCTTCGAAATGTTCTCATGCTAGATATCAAATATCAGTTAGTCGACTCACAGAAAATTACTATGCTCGCACTCCAACGTCTTTAAATATGAGTCCTAATGCTGATATAACAGTAAATAAAAAAAAGAAGCCAGATAAAGTTGATATATCCACTCTTATAATCTCCAATTCTACTCCTGAAAGTTCACCTTTGCCTTCTCGTAGTACCTTAAATATGTTACATAAAAGAATCGAAAGTTTGGAGCGAAAAATTTTAAGACAAGAAAAGGTTTTTCGTTCCATTGATCCTAACATGCATCTATCTTCGTCAGATGAAGAATCCAAAGGATTCAAAATGAAAACTGTATCCGGGCCAGCACACCCGGGTTGTAGCTACATACAGCAATATAGCCACATACCCGAAACCTCTGCATTTCAAAGATACAATCAACAACAAACAGCTCCACTGTCTCCAAGCAAAGCTGCTACTTTAGAAAAAGAACATAACTCGGAACAATATGGAAGAGATTTTACTACATATGATGGAATTACTGCTAGAGGACGACGACAATGCGCGTCAGTACCATGCAAGAGAGAAGATGTTCCGAAAATGGCTGCCGAGAGAGTACACAAATTACGGCACAAACTCAATCCAGTACGAGACTACAGGCTTATGGATACAGTTCATTATTTAGCTCAAGGTGAATTTGCTCCACGCGATGATGGTATAAAACTGACACCATCAAGAGAAGGTGTTCTCAGTGATATAATATGGGAGGATGTTTGCCGAACACATTGGCCAAATGCCCGTTTAGCTCGTCGGGTCCCACATTCCGACCGATATAACATGAGATGCGAGTTGCAAAGACTTATAGACAGTTTGTTAAGAGAACGAGTAGCACACGTCGAAAGAAGAAAAAGACGACATTACAGAATTGTTAAATTAAATCATCGTCATGAAAACTGCCGACCTGTTGGTAAAACTGGTGATATCATAGTAGCGAGTCATAAAGATAGACACGATGACAACAAGGATATTGCCTTGAGCGATTATAATACTGGTGGCATATTAAATTTGGACAAACGTCGTGAAAATGAAAACACGCGTAAAAGTCATAGAAGTCATGATCGTTTAACGTTTCAAGACTCGCGACCGAGAAGACAAATGAAAGAAGAGGAATGTGTGGCTGGGCCGAGCTACGCCGCTCACCGGACTCCGAACAACCGGGAAGCTACCTGTTGCTACCACACATCTAGCCCTACTAAACTCGAAAGAGCCACAGCTCCCACGACCACTACGCGTGGTAACTGCGTAAACAATTTAACCAGCGGGAGTAGTTTGTCGGCTAATAAAGTTTCACCAAAAAATCCTCGCTTAGTTGTCAAAAAAGAAACTTCAAGACGAAAATATCAAACGAAGGATGAGCCTGATCTCGAACACTACATATTACTGCCTACACTCGTGGTACGCACGCCTTCCAATGTGAAACGCCAGAAGAAATTTAATGAACTATACCACCGAATTCTTAACGTTCAAATTAATAATAGTAAGTATGTTATTCAAGTTAACATATTCTTAAGGATACATTTATAATAATATTCTACTTCTTGTCGTCTTGGAAGTGACTTGGAATACGGCAAAATCACAGCATTTGCCGTAAGCGACAGCTTGCTATTATTTTTTCCGACTAAGTAGTTAAATGTTTTCATATATACACATACATACTTATTCTATCGCCTACAGTCAGAGCCAAGGATCATAGACTCCGAATGTCGCACTTAACAAGGGCCTGAAGCTTAACTCACACCGAGACGGCTGCGGGCGGGCAGCGCATTTTTATTGTCAAACCACATTCACATCTTTGTCTATTTGCGCAATGTATATTATTGCTTGAAATATAAGTATATAAATAACAAAAGCGGCGCCAAGCAACTGAGCTTTTTCTAGCTATTCTATGCATTTTATTGATTAAAGATAAATGTGACTATGGTTTGACAGTAGGACGCGAACCGCTAGAAAGAGTGTTACGGGTTAGAATCCCACTCGGTGACTTACTTTTGTTTTTTTTTTATGTTCAAGTTTATATATAATTTTTTATTTTGTATTGTTTTTAGACAAGTTTAAAAAAATGTAGTTAATGTTGTAACCGAGCAAAGCTCGGTCGCCAAGGTACTTGTGAGTTAGGCCTACTAAAATGCTTAAAGGGAATCAGAAATTATAGTGATGACATGTTTCCGTTTTTATCTTTATTATTTCTACCTACATCCATCCATTGCTGAGAATGGGCCCCTGTTCCCATAGCAACGCAATTCTTCTCTGCTCTGAGTTGCTGTCCTCACTTAATTGTTTTGTTTTCAGCTGGCAGAAATTCCGCAAGTCCTCAGCTTCAGAAGACCTACGACAAGCTCATGACTAAAAAGGATATCAACATCAACACTGCATTATCAGACAGCTCGGATCGCGGCCCTGACACCTAACTATACGAAATTATTTTGGAAAATTGATTAAATTATCACAATGTTCCTATCGTAATTATATTGTGCTTCTACGCATTCAACAAATATAGATATCAATTACATGTTCAACATTATAAATGTTGTTTTATTTTCAAACTAGCTGATGCCCGCGACTTCGTCTGCGTGGACTTTAGGACTCCGGCATATAAGTATGGTCATCAGGCTGAAAACTTTTGCTAATGCGTCATTAATGTATATCTCTAACAGTTTAGCTGGACCATTATATTTTTGCATCAGATGTTACAGATCTTCGAGTTTTATATCTCAACAATAAAAGTTCATCAGGCTGAATAACTTTTGCTAAGACGTCATTTTTATATTTCTTATTATAGTTTAGCTGGACCATTATGGTCCTACATCATGTTTTCCAGATCTTCGATTTTTATATCTCAACAAAAAAAATTCATCAGGCTGAACTACTTTTGCTAAGTCGTCCTTTTTATTTTTCTTATAATTTAGCTGGACAAATTTGGTCCATCATTTTTATAACTCAACAAAAAGTGCTCAGCGGGCTAAACAACTTTTGCTAAGGCGACATTTTTATATTTCTAGTCGTTTAACTGGACCATTAAGGCTCTGCATCAGGCGTTCCATTTTCCAACATCAATTATAGCCTATATGTTGTTTAGGCTTAACAGCTACATAACAATAAAAGTTTCATTCGAATCCGTCCAGTATTTCCTGAGATTGGCGTGTACTAACAAACAAAAAATGATGAACTTAATCTTTTAGTGAAAACCGCGTAAAAATCTGTTCAGTAGTTTTAAAGATTAGCGACAGACAGACAAAAAAATCCAAAATATCATTTTTGTGTTCTGTTACTCTTTTTTTATCGCCCACATCCATATTTTGTAATTTTTATCAAATGTACAGACACGCGGTTCCTACTGTTTTATTATATGTATTGATAGGTATCTAGTATTAGTTATTTTCGGATGGTACGTACTGAAAGAACTGAAATCGATAGATAACTAATACAAAGGAAATTTAATATCGTTGTATGTAATTTTTTTGCAATCATTATCATGCCAGCCCTTTTTCCGCCCACTGCTGAGCATAGGCCTTTATTCGTCGACGCCATCTATCTCTGGTAGCGTCCGGTGCTGCTCTCGTCCAGATGTGACACGGGACCTTGATTCTGTCAACCCATCCTCTCCCAACTGCCATCATCGGGCCAAGTTCTACTTTAAGGTCATGGCCGTTGTACCCATAGATTTAGAGTAAAACAATTATACTTCTATGGTTGTACCGTGTGTGACGGGTGACGTGTGTGTGGAACGAGGTCCTCAAGAGGTCCTAATGGAATTGTGATTGTCTCGATCTCCTTGCATTTGTTCTTCTCTTTTTTCTTGTTATTCTTGTTTTTTTTTGTTTTTTTCTAACTTGCCAATATCCAAGGTAAATATATTCGTCTACTTTTTCCAAACTCTTGCCTCAAACTGAAAACCCAACGGAAGTGGCGCCCTCATTTGAAATGGATTGTTTAAAGGTAAATATGGTGATGATTGGCTTTTGATTTTCAATAATATCTGGAAAGACCTTTGAATTATTTTATGAAAGTGGCTACT
This sequence comes from Acrobasis consociella, assembly GCA_963555685.1. NCBI lineage: Eukaryota > Metazoa > Arthropoda > Insecta > Lepidoptera > Pyralidae > Acrobasis > Acrobasis consociella. Next base: position 8,639,278 of record OY743118.1, read on the forward strand.
TTTGGCAAAAACTCGTTTTAAAACTAGACTGCTTCCATTTTGCCTTAAACTCGATAGTCCGGGGATATTTAACATAACCTTTGTCTTAGATATATTCATCCTTAGTCCTGTCATGGAAGCAACATAAAGACTTTGTAGCATTTTTGGAGACCTGTGTTATTTGTGTATATAACTAAGTTTAAAATTTTAAATTTTTTGTCATTATCATAATTAAAGGTCAGTAGTATTGCCTAATACAAAATATCACAGTCTTTGCAGCTTTAACCTCAATTACCAAGAAAGAACGGCAGCTTTTGTTCGCGGTTCAGTAACCGATATATTCTCGACGCCGCATCGTGAGATCATTAATAATCATGTCAGTAAAGCTTTGTATTGGTACATTTCTTATTTAAAAACTTAGCTGAATCATGAACAACCTTCCCAAAAAGTCGAAAATACGTGCAGTGATAGTTTTTTAGTAAAGTGAAAGAAGAATTATATCATTTGAAAGGTTGATCAAAATGAAAATATTATTTAACTCACTCTCTTGATTGCCATAAGATCTAAGCAAGAAAGCATATAAGGGGCAACGACAATAATCAGAACGATATTTACGCGCTGTAGTGGCATATTTGTTGGAGCTCTGATAAGTACTTGGTACACACCAAGTACTTATCAATAATACTTTAGAGTAACTCTAGAAAAATTTACACTTCTTTAGATACATTTCACGAGCATTCAACAGGTAGGTAATGAATAAAAACATATTTTCTTACATGTATAACAAAAATATTTCTCTAATCACACTAATAAGTATTATAAAGGCGAAAGTTTGTAAGTGTGTGTATTTGTTTCTTCTTCACGCGCAAAGGGCTGAACCAATTTCGATAAAAGATGGTATTCAGAAAGCTGACACCCTGGATTAACACATAGGCTACTTTTCCGCGGGAAATACCACGGGGCGCAGCTAGTAAAAAAAATAATGAGAAACACAACTTGCTGTGAAGGGTGTACCTATTGTAGCGTCGTAGGACGCAGTTTAATCGTCTCAAGTATCAGTTGACTGCACACCTGCTTCGGTACCCATGACTTCGAACGTGTTATTGCTATTATAATATTTGCCATAAAATAACATCGGCCAGTATCGACGTTGCATACGGTGAGTAAGTTGGTGATTATGTTCTAATGCTCGCAGTTGTCGCCTATAACGAAGCATTTATATTTCTTTATTAAACATTTCTATCGTAAGTACATGCATACTTCTTTAACTAATTTTCATTAGGTAAGTAGATACTTGTTCTTATAATAAAGGTGTACCTACTGAAACTGATCAGCAAAAATAAATATCCATTAAAAAAGTTTGCCTTTATTATACTGAATAACTTTCTCTATGTCTGAACTACCCGTAAAATAGCTTTGAAAAAATACATAAAAAAAGTTAAGTTATCTTCCAACGATGTAGACTTGAAGCTAAATAGTCCTACGGTCAATATTTTATGACACATTTCCGATGCACCACTCTACAAGCAGAAAATCGATAGTATGATATCTGTCTTTATTTTAGACTTACTTTTCACGAATTTTGTTTCCACTAAGTTATTTATTTATTAAATCATTATTGACCATAATGGTACAAGTTACTGTGACTAAAATATTTATCGCAAAATATTTCAGATAAATGGCGCCGAGAATTCTCCTAGAAGATGCTAATTTTACTCATAATGAAAATGGTATCCGGTCAAATAACTGACTTTGGTTTGTTATGGAGAGTGTAAAAAAATGGTTATCGGAGCGATCTAACAAGAAGAACGGACTCTACGTACACTATAGCCCGCCTAAACGTATGGTTTTTAATATTTTTTGCACGAGCACGTTAGATTAAATTGATGTAGAAATAAATTAGAGTTGCCGTAAATTATACACATAAACGGGGCTTAGCACGAACCTTTATTTTGTTTCGTCTAACGTTTCGAATAGGAGTTACATCCTTCGTGCGCGCTTTAAAGCACTAGTTTAAAAACCAATAAATAATACACATTACCATAAATGATACGGAGGTACATATTAACTTCATCATCATCAATAAATTTATGAACTAGATTACTATCGGTGGAGTGTTTTCCATGTCTGTCTATTTCCGGATATTAACCTAAATAAATCCATTCGAGACTAACTCATTTATTTAATAAATCGTTTTGCGGATTACTAACTATATATGTAGGAAACAAATTTTATTTTACTTAAAATTCTTACCCAAGCAACGAACAACGTTTCTTGAAGGTGACAACTTCAAGTTTTATAGCTCTTTACAAGAGATAGTTAAATAACAAATCAATAACACTTGTATATAAAAAGTGCATAAGTACCTATTATAATAATTAGAATTGTAGAATAGCACATATAATTATCTTCGTATTTGTTTGTAAATTATGTCTGCCCGAAGGTTTCTAAACTTGACCTTGCAAGTCTGATCGTAGAGTCAGATATGTCAAATTAATAGCCCACTTTTCATTATAAATACTTAACTTCTCTTTATGAGCAATATTTTCATAGGCCGCACTTACGGCTAGACAGGCAAATTGCAATGTAATAAAAAAACTTGGCAGGACTAAACATAAACAAAAGAGAGCGGTCGTTCAAACAGGCGAGGATCGCGTGCCCCTCGTGAAATACTTCCTTTGCCGAACGTTTTACGAAATTAGGAACGATTTGTAAAGTCAGGACGAGGCTCAAATATGTCGACACCTCGACACAGCGAAGTGTTGCGTAAATATTGTTACTGACTTAAACGATAGTTTTTTAAATAAAGAAAACATTGACAAGAGACTACATTCGAAAAAGTATTTACGTCTAATTGTGACTTCAATGTACAATGAAGAAATAATTTGAATTAATTTGAAAGTGACTCATATTGAAACTTACATTACAGCTGACCAACAAATAATACCTACATTTCTATAGATACCTTACTTAACTGAAATAGCCTTCACTATTCTCATCGATGTGACAACTTGTGCTTTATTGATTTCTGCAGTGGCCTTAATAGAGTAATAATAGTGAACAAAAATTAAAGCAAAGGTTAGCCACAAGCAAATAATGAGTTAACAAGCAAAAACTAGCCTTTTTAATAGCAAGTGGACTTAGCATCGCGACCTTAGCGTGCCGCAAAACGTTTTGCATAAATGTACGGGCTGATTGGATATGCGATACTTTTTGTATAAATCTCACTCAAAAACTTTGATACGTGTAAATTGTTGTTGTAGCACAACTTCGCTAGAATATCTTCAGAATGCAGTGTTTATGTTTATATTTTTTACACTGGCGAATTCAATTCATATTTACAAGCATACATGCAAGCCCACAAACCACGCCTGTTTACCACACGCCATTTAGTTAGGTGGAGACTACACCTCTCCACTTGTAACTAGGTAGTCTTTCACTTCATCTATGTGGGATCTTTAATCATACCATCAATATAGATTAATTAATTACACCGGATATATAATTACATCAGAAGCCTAAGCTGGACTTGGAGAAACCACCACACCAATCCTCTTCGAAAACGAAGTATAAGAATAAAAAAAAGACATACTCCACCAACAAGAGCATATATAGCTCTTCAGTAAGTAATATAGATTGATAGAACCGAAAAATCTTTTTTTATTTCGTGCTTTGTTAAAACATGAAAATCGGGCATAGCTAGGTACATCGAGGCACTAACTACAATGGATTAATCTATATCTATCTATACATATAATAAAACAGTAAAAAAGTGTATCTGTACATTAAACATATTTCGGAAAAAAAATTTGGGGCCAATGGAGACTTATTAATAGAGTAAGAATTTAAAAAAAAGTCTGTCTGTTTGTACACGCTAATCTTCGAAAATACTGGACGGATTTGAATCATTTTTTTTTTGTTATATACCTGTTAAGTTTGGGCAACATATAGGGTATAATATTGATATGATTTTGTAAAATTGAACACCTGATGCAGGACCATAATGGTCCAACTTAACTATAAAAAAAATAAAAATGACGAATTGTTCAGAAGTTGTTCAGCCTGATGAGCATTTTTCGGAGTCATAAAGTCCGTGCAAACAAAATCGCGGGCTTCGGCTAGTCTTTAATATGGAAATACATCAATTTTAGTAGCCTAGCTTTTCTAGTTCCAGCTCGTAACACGAGGCCTACAATATGTCACCTGTGACAGGCTTCAGTACGGTGTGCATTAAACACGATATTGATGAGGGGTTCGATGACCAGCGGGTGTTCACCCGACAGCAATTATCCACATGTACCGAGCTAAAGACCTAATTTATGAAGCATGGGCTTAGCCTGAATATTTTATTCTTTCAGCCATTTAGTCACTAACGCGTGCTGATAGACGATTGATATAAATTCCATATGTAGGGTTACTGGCCGCACACGATCATTATTGTCATTACAGTAGATTGGAATCGGAATCACAAAGATTTTGTTTCGACCGTCAAGCGCGTGCTGAGTGCGTGAAAGGTTTGTCTTGGAAATAAATACCTCCTTATTTAGTTTGAGCCTACTCCATGCACGGAAGTTGTCAGTGTTATCACTACCCTCCTTTTTAGAAATGTTCAATTTGCATTATATTTTACCAAATGTCTCGTACTTTCGTGTCTTATTAGATTAAAAGCCAACTATGAGTAATTAACGAAATTATAGTCTTAACACGCTTGTCATCTGAGCTTGTCATTAAATTATTGTAAGACATGCTATATCAAATAACAGTCGAGATCATAGGACTATGGTTATTACAAACAACGGAAAATAATATGTTATATTTGGTCTGAGGTTATGGATATTAGCATTATGTACGTTTTAAGGACCGTGAGTAAATTAGTTGTATGACTTTCATGGGAAACAAAATCATATGAAATTCAAAGAAATACTTATATAGGTACTTGTTGTCTTAGTTACCCTATATAACCTAGTACAGGGCTTTTTTAAAATCATAACATAACTTTAACTATTTCATTTGCTTAACAAAAATTGAACACAAATAACGAATATAAAAAAAACCATGTAAGGTTTTTACAATACAATTTAAATTCACCACTTATTTGCAACTTATTTTTTGCACTTTTAGTGGATACCAGAAATTAGAAGGGTATTTAGTGCTACCTACTGCAATGATGAATAAACATACAAGCTTCTTGTTATGCAAATATCCAAGGTTATTTTGCTGGCATTCTGTGTGCATTGGAAATGCTCCAACAAAATAATTTAGTAGGTGCAACTGGATTTATTATTTATCTAAGACTTAGAATATAACCTACTAGCATTTCGGAAAGATCTTTTTTATTAGGTAATAGATATATGAGCAAGTAGTTATCTTTCCGTACTTTACATAGAAAACTATATAGAAAGTTAAGTATCTACATATGTAAATTATAACAGTTGGTCTTCCTAATAAAATAAAATAAAATGGTGTCCCATTTCTACAGGCTCTCTGAACCCATCAATGGGCTCTCAAAATGTTTTATGTTATTATAATAACTAGCATATCTGTGCCTCTATATTAAGTACAAATTATATAAAATAAGTGATTCCTATATTTATATTTTAAATAAATAATAAATAAATAAATATATATCGTCAAAATACACTGATTGAGCTAGCCCCAAAGTAAGTTCGAACTTGTGTTATGTGATACTAACTCAACGCTACTCTAATTTATAACAAATGCATATATAGATAAATATCCAAGACCCAGGACAATTTGAAAAAGGCCTTTTTTCCAAATTTTCACTGACTGGGGATCGAACCCGAATCTCGGGGTGGCGGACTAGTATAGTGACTACGCCACGGAGGTCGACTAATTTATTGTAACGTAATGTACCTAAACATTAACTAACATTTGACGACCTCCGTGGCGTAGTGATCAACATGCTAGTCCGCCACCCAGAGGTCCCGGGTTCGACCAGGGCAAATTGGAAAATGGACTTTTTCAAATTGTCCTGGGTCTTGGATGTGTATCTATATATGTATTTGTTATAAAATATAGTATCGTTGAGTTAGTATCCTATAACACATGTCTCGAACTTTGGGGCTAGTTCAATCAGTGTAAGTTGTCCCTATATATTTATTTATTTTATTTATTAAGAGCTAAATAAACGTTTTTATTATTATTGTAGTATAACGAACCATCTCATCATCATCATCATCTAAGACATGATCTGACCATTTTTTGTAATGATTGACTGATTACTTATTTATGTTTATGTATTCATACTTATTATAAAACTAGCGGCCCGCCTCGACTTAGCAAGGGTATATTTGAAATGCATGTAAACCTTCTCGGAAAAATCACATGTTAGTGAAAACCGCATCAAAATATTACCCTGGATTGGAGAGGTCTCATTCATGTTTAAAAGCTTTGTTTAGCTTGTATGTCCTAAGTCGCCTTCTACAACATCCACGGGAGGTCGTGGAGTAGCATTACAACAAACTCTACTCTGCCGGAATCCACACGTCATACCGTACCGTTTAACCGTTGTATTACCGTTCTAAGTTCCCATATTTTAGTTCTTATCTTGTTTTATTTCGAAAATAAATAGAATAAATAGCTTATCAGCAAGTAGAGTAAATGGATTAGCAAATAATTCACTTAACAGTTCGCGTTACCTAAGGTCAGTTGTCGCGTTGCCGCCCCGCCCCGGAGCATAAATCTACAAGCTTACTTCAAATTGCTACTTCATGCAACGTTGTAAGCTCACTGTAGCTACTGTTCACAGTGGATTTTACACGTAAATTTATTTTAACGTTCTGCGCGGAAAGAGCAATGGCTGGTACATTCTATGATTTTCTTATCTCCCAAACAAGCAACAAACTTTTTTTTCTTTGTTTTCTATCTGCACCCTCCAAGATGAACGTAGACTATTTCCGCTGTTTTTAAAATTGTAACATTTGTATATTTTTAAGATAATTATATAAATATATAAATTTAAGAAGATTTTTTTTATTTCAAAATGTATAATACCGAAAACGTTTGGGATGTATAGCGCGGAAACCAATTCACGCACTACGTATATAGCCGCGCCACACGTCTCGAACATTTATTGTAAACTTCCTACAGTTTTTTGTTAAGTCTTAACAAAAAAAATGTAAATTAAATTTAAATTAATGAATAGAGAGCTTTACGTGAAATCTTAGATCTTGCGCTTTGAAATAAACTTGAAGCAGTTTTCTCAAACAGGCTGTTCTAAATAAACATTGCTTTGAATGTTTGGTTTGAAATATGTTGCATAATCATTATTATAAGGTTAGCTTTTAGATCTTTATGCGGCTGAATAATAATAATGACGTATGACGTTGTTCCTGTTGCATCAACCCAGCTTCATTCTATCCAAATTCCTTTTTCTTGCAATATATCTTTCTCCCGCCGAAAACCTATTCAAGGGTAAAACTTTTATTGGTTTATCCAAGAATAGGTTTTGGAGGGAGTACCACATTACATTAACTTCTCCTGTACGCCACATTACATCCATTTTTCAAAGGACTTCGTGTTGGATCTGTATGTCTCCACGCAAGCCTCTCAAAGAACCGGGGTGAAAAGATCCGTGATTTTTAAAAGAGGTACAAAATGAGAAGAAACCAAGCTTAGGAAACACAATACAATACAACAATACAACCTATTTTTATTTATTTATGACTAGCTGCGCCCTGCGGTGTGGCCCGCGAAAAAAGCCTAGCCTATGTGTTAATCCAGAGCGTCAGCTTCCTGCAAATCAAGTTTTATTAAAATTGGTCCAGCCGTTTGCGCGTGAAGAAGTAACAAACTTACACACACACACTCACAAAGATTCACCTTTATAATATTATTGTGATAAGAATATAAACCTTTATTACCATACTAGCTGCGTACCGCGGTTAAAGTAGCCTATGTGTTAATCCAAGGTGTTAGCTTCCTGCATACCAAATATTATCAAAATTGGCCCAGCCGTTTGCGCGTGAAGAAGTAACAAACATAAACACGCATACTCACAAACTTTCGTCTTTATAATAATATCAGTGTGATTGAAAATGTTCTCAATTATGTTTCTTGATATCTGTCTACGAAATACGATTTTCAGCTATAGTGGGACACTCTGTACTGTGGTTTATCAGGAGATCAAGGCGTGTGATGGAGACCACGATATCTGCCGGCGTAGGAGGCATTTATACTTCAGTCGCTTTCTTCTTTGCTGCCAAGTTCCGCGTTAATACGATTTGTGCAAAAAAGAAATCTCGTAGCATCATTTATTGCTATTAATACTTAATTTAAAAAATCAAGGAAGTTCTATTTTTCATTTAAACAAAAAACAAAAATCATTGGATTGTAGTCGAACATTTTAAAATAAATAACCTATTCTCTTACGGAAATACGCTGCGTCGTTTATTGACTGACAATTTCAGTTCAATGTTACAATATAGAGCTTTAGGGTCAATTCAGACTGAGACGCGACGTACTGCGCGCTTTGAAGAAAAATAGAACTTGTTTACTACTTAAAAAGGTACCAATTTCACTGCGCCGCGCTGCGCAGCGCGGTGCAGCGCGGCGTTGTACGTGACACTGAAAATTGTATCTTTTTAAGTAGTAAACAAGTTCTATTTTTCTTCAAAGCGCGCACCACGTCGCGTCGCGTCGCGTCTCAGTCTGAACTGACCCTTATGCACATAATTTTAATGTTGTTAGTAATAGTTATAAAATATTGCACTGCACAAAATCACACTTACTAGTTTAAAAGTTTGAACTACTTAATTATATGTTTTAGTTTGAAGTAGTTATAGACTTCATCTTTGCCTGCATTTTCTGATGTTCATGATTCAAAAAATGTATTTCAGTGCTTGGAGTAATATCACCAGCACAGCTCCGTCAATTGGCTCGAGGAGGGTCCGAAAACAGGTAATTGGTCCTTTATCATTTATTTAAAAACAATAAACAAATTAAATCCATGCCTAAGAATGTGATAATATGTCATAAGCTTACTGTTGCGTTAATTTGCAGTGAATGTATATTTTATTTTACAATTTCAAATTAATTATAATTCCAATTCTATTTTATTTTGCAAAACGAAAACCGACTTCACCGCCAAACTACACAACCTATTTTAATAAAAAAATTATGGGATCACCTCAAAAGTATACCCTTTTAAATAAAATAAGAATTTTCCAAATCGGTCCAGGCGGTTTGGAATAATCGGTGAACATACACTATGCCGTGTGGTTTACGGTAGAGTAGAATAGGGCTACACCAAGCCCACATGTGGATGTCGTAGAAACCAACTTAGGAAATACAGCTCAACAAAGCTTATAAACATTAATGAGACCTCTCCAATCCTGGCTAGCGAAGAGAGTGTAGCCAAATCCTCTGGCTGCTCTGGCCAAGTATGGCTCTGGTAGTACAGAGAGGGTCGTGCTCCTGCAGTGGAGACAAAAATACCTAATAATAATGATACATAAAAAAAAGATCGCGACTAATAATAACGACTAGTGAAAATGTGCTGTTTTCTCCCACGCAAAACGGGACCGGCAAATTCGGGCCTATTTGCGGAAAATACGCTATTTTCCAACAAGTCAAATCCGATACTTTTTTCTAAACGTCAAAACAAACAGTTTCTATGGGATTTTGTATGAAATGCAGGCACATGAAGTCATGGTTTTTTGCAGTAAAATAGCGCTCTTATTATTTTTTTCTGCAGTTTTTCTGCAATAATAAATTTAAAACCACGTTGAACTGGATATTTAAAGACAAGTGACATTACTTTGCGACATTTTATTTTGTTATTAGTACAAAATAATTGGTTTTTGGCTTAGGGAAATACCCAATTGTCCTCGAGGGAAGTAAGAAATAATTAATGTGCTGTTTAATTGAACCAGGCTGGAGCGGGCAGTGCTCGCGGGGCAGGGCCGGCGGCTGCTGGCCGAGGCGGAGGCCCTGCCCCTGTCGCACCACCTGCCGGCGCTGGTGGCCAAGTGCGACGCGCTGCACGCCGCCGTCGAGAGAGGCTCGCTCGCGGAACTCCAGGTACAGCTGGTATGAGGAGCTTCACTCTACGCATGACGTGTCACGTAGGCACGACGTAGATTTCATGATTATGAGGCATGAGTTGTAATTGTAATCTATACATATAAAAAACGAGTTAGTCTCGAGTGGTCTTAAATGCAAATAGTCTATGTAGAAACTCGTCTAAAACTTGCAACTTGTAACTCGTTAAAAAAGCAACTAGTCTAAGTTGCAATTAGTTTTAAATAATATTTTGACTTAATTGCGGCTAGTTCCCTATTATGTGTTTATTGAATATATTTCTAGAGATAAGAGAGGGGTTTGGATATTTCTAGAAAAACAATTCGGGGCGATAGTAACTTAGTAATAGAGTGAGATATAAAAAATGTCTGTCTGTTTGTTTGTGTTTGTACACGCTTATCTCCGGAAATACTGGACGGATCCTAATGAAACTTTTTTGTTATGTTGCTGTTAAGCATAGGCAACATTCAGGGTAGTTATTTATTTTTGGAAATTGAACATCTAATGCGGAACCATAATGGTCCAGCTAAACTATAAGAAATAAAGCTTAGTCAAAGTTGTTCAGCCTGATGAACATTTTGGTCCTTGCGAACGAAGTCATACATAAATCAGCAAGTATTATAAAAATATTAATTTATCTAAGTATACAGATTCAACTAAAATATGAAAAAAGTAATTCTTGTTATTATTATATCTTTAGAAGTCATGAAGTTAGAGGGTTGGAAGTATATTTAAAACCAGACAACCTTTGTTAGAGTAGTATTTTATATAAATATAGCAAAATTAAAAAGAAAACTATCAAAGCTAAGTAAGGTTTATATTGCTTATGATAGCAAATAATGCATGTATTTCATTAATGACTAAAAGCAATTTGTGTAAGTACAATAATATGCTAAAATTAAAAAAAATGTGTCAAGAAAATGATGTGACTTTTAATGTGATGTTTATTCATAAGCAAGGATAATTAATGACTTTCTAGCGACTAATATTTGAATGCAACTTATAGAACTTTATTTATTCTACTTTTTTTAATGATCCCACTTTATTTATATTTTACTGTTTACACATTTAAAGGTAATAAGTACAATAGACGAGCATAATGCTAAAGTCATTCTAAGTTTAAGTTGTACCTATGTATGTAAATTATGGTGAGCAATAAACGATTATTATTATTATTCTCTAACAGTGTGATCTTTGAGTTGATTGGAAAGCTTATGGAGTGTAAGTAAACATAGATGTTCGGGTACTAATTTAAATATTGGAATTATTACGAGTATCTACACTAAATTTGTTCTTACAAAAGAGCACGTACGTACATTGCCCTTATTATGCGATATCAGTCAGCATCACAAAAACTACTTTGTAGAATTTCCAATTTACTGTACGGCGAAATTAGCGTAAGCTAGCTACACGAGCGCTACGCGGTTACGTATGATCTACGAGGGTGCTACGAGGCCTACGAGCGATTTCCCAACGTATTTCGCTTTACCTGAAAATCTAAATTTTTACGATGACGTCAAACACTAAATTCATTTCAAAGTTCAGGTATATAAAAAATATGAATGCCGACGACGGCCGGAATAATTAGAAGAGCGCGTGCCTTAAAGCATTTAAAACACGCGCGCTTTGCTCTTTTTAGTGTTCTGTACACAAAGGCTAAAACGTGACTCTCTCCGCTGTCTGTCTGTGTGTCCATCTGTCTGTCACCAGACTTTATCTCATGAACCGTAAAAGCTAGGCATGTAATTTTTTTTCAGATGATGTATTTCTGTTGCCGCCATAACAACAAATAGTAAAAACAGAATAAAATAAACATTGAAGTGGGGATTCCATACAACATACTTGGTTTTTGGAACGAAGTTCTTTATCGCGCGTTGCGAAAGGGGGCTAGACGGAAAAATTTAAGACCAAAAGTTGTAACGACACTTTTTGCTATAGTTGTAAGCCGTGCGGCGTGCGCGTGTTTCTCTGTCTGTCTCTCTCTCCTAATTAATCGAAAGGAACTTTGTTCTATCCAGTTGTCTCTTGACACCTCTCAAGTTTTTTTTATAGGTAATGCACGGAATCTCTCGGGCGCGAGTCCAACTCGCACTTGGCCTATTATTGTATTAAAGAATTTGAGTCAACTACTAATTTAGTGAACCTGAAATGATGGCGCTACAGGCTTTTTTTTTGTTATGGGCAGTCTCACGTTAAAGTTTGTTCCAATTTTTCCGCAATATAGCAAGGCCCAACGATTGTTAATCTTTAATTTAGTATGACACAAGTATTTTTTCTAGTTCTTACAAAAGTTACTGTATTTATGCTCGAAATACAATCCAGTCGGTAAAGGGATACTTAATCTAAATAAAAAGGTAACTGGGTACTTTCCTGGGTCAAAAATAAATTATTTGGTTTAGATAAGAAAATAAAATGTCACAAGTTATGATCAGATCCATTTTCAATATGATTTTGGACTTATTATTGCAGAAAAACTTATATTATGATCGCTATTTGACTCTAAGAAACTATGATGTCATTAGTCTATATTTTATACAAATTCCATAGAAAAAGTATTTGATTTGACTTGTTGGAAATTCAACTTTGAGCAAGAGTGTGATTTCAGGAACTCCTTGACTCGGAGTACAGCCGCCGCAAGTACATCATGTGCCGGGACGAGGCCGGCGTCAGCTTGCTGCATAAGGCCATCTTCTACGACTACATGGACATCGCCGAGTGGCTGGTCAAGCAGTGCCCTATTCTGGTGCATCAGAAGGATTCCGTGAGTCTGTTCTAATAGATTTTTAACGTCTTTATATTTTACAGGAAAGATATAGCACTTACTTCTCACTTTCCTCGAGGAAATTATTTCCACAATTGGGTAATATCCAGGGTAAAAATAAATTGTTTTGTACTGATAAGGGAAAACGTCGTTAGTAGTTAGTCGTAAACGTCGTCATTTTAACGTAAATTCTTTATTATAGGAAAATAAAATTAAAATTTAACTTAAATTCAAACTATACAAACGTATTAAAATTAAATTAATATATATTGTCGCAAAAAAACTGATTATATGAGCCCTATTTGACTCCAAGAAACTAAGACGTCACGACGTGCTTCTTCTTCTTATCGTGTGTGTTAGTGACTAACACTAGTGTCAGAGTTTTTAAACCGCCTCAAAGGTGTCCTATTGCGACGTGATATTTCATACAAATCCCATAGGCAATGTTTGTTTTGACGTTTGGAAAAAAGTATAGAAAGACTTGTTGGAAACTAGCGGATTAGGCCTGAATTGGCCGGTCCCGTTTTGCGTGGAGAGCTGACGCCGGCCTCAGTCCTCGAACCAGCCAGCTCCTGCAAGAAGCTTAGAACGCCTGCTGGCATCTTATACGCTTCCGCTATGGTTCCCGGATGTTCTAGGAACCTTCTCCTTATGTGTGCGACACCACCGCACTCCAGGAGGAGATGGGTTGCAGTTTCTTCAGCCTCTATGCATGCTCTGCAGTGAAGACTGTAGTTAGACCTGGGGTAAAAAGGTGTTTGAGATAAAGCGCAAATAATGATATATCAAATTGCACATAAAGAAGAATAGTCGTGTATTTTTTTTTGTGGATGTCGTAGAAGGCGACTTAGAAAATACAAGCTTAGTATTCTTAGACGTCAGCGAGATCCCTCCATCCTATCTGGCCGGCGTGTGAAAGTGCAGGCAAAATTTCTTCTGTTCTGGCCAAGTATGGATCTGGAAATTTAGAAGGTCATGCTTCTGCAGTGGAGATTGGTTGGTTTGAGAAAACCTGATGGTGAAGATGAGGTTCCTTAGGTTTACATTTTCCTATGTCAAATTCTACGACCTCTGCTAAGGAAAACTAGGTTCACACGTTTTTCATGCATAGAGTAGAATTATTTAAAAAAGAATTCCAAACCCTAAATTTTTAAGTTTTAATATGTTACCAACTATTATTTAAAACATTATGTTTTTGAATTGATACAAGCCAAACGATCGCAACTAACTAACAAAGCCAGTAATTAAGTGAATTATCGCAAGAATCTAAACTAGGTATTCTTTGAACGATTAATTAACCATGATCGTGTCATCATCCATCACCCACTTATCATCAGAAAGAGCACGCAAACTTGTGCACTTTTGGGCAAGTGTTTGGCTAACAATGCAAGTTCATTTAGTGTTTCTCTAGAATTTGGACTATCAATAGATATTCTTTGAGCAAATTAGCTAACCATTTTTGTGTCATCATGTATATAACTGACTGTTTGACGATTTGGTTGTAAAACTGGATCTAAACAAACAACAAATGGATCCTGAATTTATTCTCCGACTCGCACGGTTTTAGGTATTGCTGAGTGACAATCGGCGTTCATATCAACTTTCGAAAAAGCTGGAAAGCTCTCCCCGGGCTCCAAAGCAATACAGTTAAGGGGTTACATGAAATTTCCGGGGTCGAGTGCAGTGCAGAGATATAATTTAAAATTAAGCCCTATTAACTCTTCCAACTATATGATGAAGAACTGTTTATAGTTTAAAGTGAGAACATGAACTTTTTTTTATTTGCTAAAAGTGTCCGTTCTTCTTAGATGTGCGTAAAAAAGCTTCACATTCTCACTTTATACTATAACACACAGTATTTCATATAGTTTGAAGGATTATCTAAGGCTAAGTCATGAAAAAAATTTGAAACATATCTCCGTTTCCTTTCAAATGATTTATTTCAAATGGGGCAGCACTGGTCCCGAAAAATTCATGTATCCTTAAGGAAGCAACTGGAAATGCACTCTGATGATCCATCTTTTCCATCACCAGGAAGGGCGCACCCCCTTGCACTACGCCGCAGTGTGCCGCGACGAGGCGGCCGCGGCGGCGCTGCTGGAGGGTGCGGGCGCGGCGCGGGGCGCGCGGGACGCGGCCGGCAGGGCGCCAGCACACTACCGCGGCCCGGCGCGCACTCTGCTCGCGCTACCAACCTCCGCCGACATGGCAAGGGAGACCAAGAATCCGCCAGGTCAGTCACATTTTTTTTTCATTTCTACAAACAATTTTCATTATAATTTGACACAGAATATTACAAACATACAAAAGTAAATAAATGCAAAACCAACACCGTTAACCACAGTTTACCACAAGAATACGTTGAGAGAGTACATAATAAATTCTATTTGTATATACTTACATACTTTATCATTTTATAATTACTACATATTTTGAAAATTGAGTGCAGTTTAAACTTCCACAACCATCATCGTAGTTTAAAACAGGACACATATTCTTTATGTATATTCTTTTATAATTAGCTTTTTTCGGCATCACCTGCAGGTTGACTGGTAGAAAAGGCCCTGGGCCTTAAGTCCGCCTGTTACGATTTTTGTAATAAAGTTAAATAAAAAAATATTCATTCTCCACTTCATGATAGATGTTGCTAAAACTTTTTGAAACATATTTGTCATACATGTAGACAAAATGACTATATCATTAGGACTATAGATACGAAATACAATTTTAATTAAGTTGTTATAAGAATATCAAAAAAATTTTTTCGATATTCTATAGGTACTTACTAGCAAAGTTACATATATCAAGATCTGTGGTTATTTCGCTTAATGTGTGTACCTACATAATTAAAAACAAAGTTCCAACTAGGTATTCTTATAAGTACAGGGTGGCCAAATAACAGGTATACACTTTAGTTTTGTATTTTTATTCTATGAAATATAAAATATATCAAGTATTCCTTGTTAAATATAATATTTAGGGCCGGCAGTTAAACATGGAAAATAATGTCAGACATGTCCTCCTCTAGCAGCATCACAGATGTGAACCCTTTTCATCGCGTTTTTCATCACATTTTTACACATTTCCTACGTTATCTTAGTGACTGTGTCTCGAATATTTTGATTTAATTGCTAAAGGTTCATTGGCCTGTTAGCATAGACACGTCCCTTTAGATAGCCCCACAGAAAAAAGTCAGGAGCTGTTAAATCAGGCGATCTTGGGGACCAATCAATGTCACCGTTTCTCGAAATTAATCGACCGGGAAACATTATTTTTAATGTTTCGTAAAACGTTTTAATAATTAAAAGACGTTGTTCCGTCGTAAAACGCTCCATAATAAATTTGCCGTATCTACACAAAGTAATATTCATGCAACAACTGTCATATTTACCGCCAAAACAAAATGGCGG
The DNA here is from genome assembly GCA_963555685.1 of Acrobasis consociella. Taxonomy (NCBI): domain Eukaryota; kingdom Metazoa; phylum Arthropoda; class Insecta; order Lepidoptera; family Pyralidae; genus Acrobasis; species Acrobasis consociella. Next base: position 8,655,469 of record OY743118.1, read on the forward strand.
CAAAAAAAAGTTGTATACCTCGAAATTGGCCACCCTGTATATATACAACGTGAAATGGACTGGACATTCACGGAATAAATCGAACCATGGCTATACTAGATCATTATAGTATATTAATAAGAAAATAACAATCAAAAAACAACAAAAAAAAAACTCGTCATTCCCATACAAATTGCCCGACCGGCTGCACACATTCGTATGGAAATGCTAAATTTTTAAACTGTTGACTGTTCTTTTTATATTATTATACCATAGCGATCTAGTATAGTCTGTGGTTCGACTTATTACGGATATGTCCCTTCCACGTTGTATATATATTCGGTTATGGTTTTTCATCTTTCAAAAAATTAGCGTCAATTCTGGTAAGCGAAAGTAAAAGAAGTGTAAAAGAACTACAAATAAATGGCCAAGTAAGTATATCTTATTACCGAACCTTTTTATAATTAATACGAATTAATTAACATGATTTAATAAAATGAAACTTTTGAATCAAAAAGTCTCAGCTTATACTTTAGTTGCAATAACAGGCAATTAGTTTATTAATAAAATTAGGTAGGTACTAAAATTTATTTACCACAATAGGATATAAGAAATAGTTTTTATACTAAATAATGAGATAAGAAATGGTGAACAAACACCACGCGAGCTTTATTATTTAGTTTAAGTACTTAAGAATGTAGGGGAGACCATAGACTCGCACAAATCTTAATATCATCTTAATTTATTCATTTTAAGTTCAAAGTTCTTAATGAAAGATAAGTGGTTAAGAAAAAAGGGAACTCAAGGGGAAATAATTGATTTAAAATATTCTATTTAAACCAAAACAGCAGAAAGACCACAGAATCAAAGTTCATGAAAAAAATAACGGTTTCCAATCCCTTCAAGTTTGCGAAATCACTGACATATTTCGTATGTAAGCAAACACCTAAAACACCCTCCAAAGGGCAACGACTGGGATTTTATTGGCCAGTTATAAACATTGGAAGACAAGTTTGTCAGTAGTTTATACATGGACGTTAACAACAGATACGCATAGTTTTCATTTTCTAAGGTATTCTTTAATCCTTATCTGTAAGATTTCTGTAATAAAACTTGAGTAAATGTGTCTGTGTGTGTGCCTCTTAATTAAATTTGTATTTACGTATATAAATACAAACTAAAAAATGTACACTTAAAACAAAAACAGAAGTAACAAATAATCTTACCTATTCTTAATTCTATACAAAACATCGAGATAATGTTATTTTTAAACAAAATACTTAGTTACACTTTGCAATACAAGGTATAAAATGTTACCTAATACAGCAATAAAACTAGCTTTAAAAACACACTAACTAGAGCACGTATTATGTAGAACAATATCGTAAATATGTCAAAACGACCTCATTTTATACCTATAGCCTATAACATTTATATGATTATTAAACTAAGGCATTAATTTAACTACTACTCACTGAAAACCTTGTTCAATATAATTAAGCTAAACAATTTTCGCCAATGCATACGCATAACTCAAGCAAATAATACCTATTTTAAGTTTTTAATAGTAACAAGTATGTAACTCATAAGTTTATTAAAGTTATGAAGTATTTTATAAGGGTTTTCACAATGCCGTAATCAAAATACCGAAGTAATGAAATTTTAGTACCGTAACCATATTTGTCACAAGTAAAACCTTTCCTATTTTCGCAACTTATTGAAAAGCTCTTGGAATGTTTATTGATTATTTTAAACTTAATATTAAAACAAATAACAAGTAGGTATACTTACTCGTATTATATAAGTAAAGCACTAGTATGTGTGTATAATATGTATGACCTAATTACTCTTTGGACTGGCAATGATAAATTGTTAAGTAGAGTCGTAAAGTTCTTTTTATTATTTTTATTTGTTTCAAAGGTACATTCGTTATTGCCAGGTCGTTTATTAGGGTTAAGGGTAGGGTTACCCAAAGGGTAAGAACGGGACCCATTAATAAGAATCCACTGCCCGTCTGTCTGTCTGTCTATCACCAGGCTGTATCTCATGCACTGTGATCGCTAGACAGCTGAAATTTTCACATATGATGTATTTCGCCGCATCTTCGCTAGCACTAAGTAATAACCAATGAAAATCAAATTATCATTAAACGTCATTCGGACACGAATAGAGATGTTTTTGGTTAATATTATACATAGATACAGTTTTATTTAGGAAAAGCCCATAGTTGTTATGTTCTAATGTAGAGTACCTAGATCCTGCGACTTGAAGTTCGATATACATGTTACAGACACAAAACTGTGTAAATTTGCATGCCTTTTTCATTTCCAGGACTGTTAAAGTAATGTGTTTATTTGTTCAAAAAGAATCTGATGACGTGCTTCCATTCGGCCACTCTTTCGACCGCACGTTAATTTTATTAGCGTGCTGATAAAGGCTTGGCTTCCGAAGGTGCGGCAAAGTGTTGCGTGGTCATGAATATTTATTTTTATGGAAGCACCATTCTGAAAAAGCTGTTGCCCTCACTATTACGGTATAACTCCTAAAATAAGCCACTCCAATCTCGGAAGGTCATTACTCATGCGTTATCTAAACATTCACGATGTATACTTATTTGTGAGCCTTGTATAAGAAAGTTACATAATGCAGATAAAATCAAAAAAGCTTATTCGAATTCTATATAGATGTTTATCGATACGTTTGAGCCACGTTTGCGAGTGTTTAGAAAAGTTTTGATTATGTTAATCTCGGTTCCTCGGTTGAGCTCTGCGCAGCGCACGCAAACTTGTTGCTTCGGAAATTTATTACCCACTGTCTTATTACAAATGATCATAAATGAACGATGTGACGTAGTCAATGAGCCGAGAAAAGATTGTACGCAAGTACTCATCACAAACGGATAATTTATCATTGGTGATAGAACAAGCAACTGAAGGTACTGGGCCATGTCGGAAGTTAGTACTGTATCAAGTCAATGCGGCTACATAAATATATTCCACTGAGGATTGCTTCGAAAAAGTTGCTTTGAATGTTGATATATTGCTCCGTATTCAGTCTGCAGTGCAGGCCAAAAATTGAATTTATTGCACTAAACGTTTAAGACTTTTGCTTTCTTTATGAAACATTTTCGTAACCAAACAGGTGACATCAGAAAACAATCATAGGGTCGAATAAAATCGAATTACTCGTACTTATATTGTTTTATAACTTCAAGTTTAGGTATTTAATCATCATTTCAACCACATAACGTACTGCTGGACATAGACCATAGACTTGAAGCTTATTTCGATGGTAAGCAAATATGATTATTTCATTTTATCCCCGAAAAATAAAAGACCATTTTCTATTCCAGTAAAAATAACAAAAAAGTAAATCTAATTGCTGTCCTACATAAAGCCATGTGGGCTTCACTGACAGGTGTATGGCGATCGATTCGTCATTAAACATTAAAAGCTGTCTGTCTGTTCAGGCTGCCTGAATAATGTAGGGTGCCCTTGACACGAGCTTCAAGAGGCAGTAGGTACTTATTGTCCTGTCAACCGATGCCACGTCAGCTGACTGAGTAGGCGTAAAGAAAAGGTTAAAATTCAATATGAACTTATTACACAATGAAAGATAGACTCATTCGTGAATCATAAACCGAAAAATGAATGTTGCAAGTTTATTTCCCTACATGCATAAAATATTAAATGGTCAAGCTATAACGCGTTGAATGCGCATAACTCACTAAGGTAATTTGTTAGAGAAGTAGGTATTATATTACGAAAATCAAGCACCATTATATTATGCAAAACAACATTATTTATGCGACAAGGGATTTCATAGAAAAGTAGAGTACTAAGGTTTATTTGACGTGTACTAGGTAGGTAATTATAACGTGCATATTCAATTCAACTTGTTGGTTGGTATCCTAAGAGCTGATATTTTGGATATAGACATGTGAGGTGGATGATAAAGTCGTGGGTACCTACCTATGATGCCATATAGTTGGTATAATTGTAAAGAATAGATAGTTTTATAAAAACCAGGCCACATTCCAGAACAGGTCTTGGATGATATCCAGGGTCTGATAATAAAGACGGATGATGTAGCAGTCTATCGTATATTAGAACAAATCCCAGATTTAACTTTTAGAAATTCTTACAACTGCTCTCATATCGACCTGCGGTAAAAGAAATGTATGTATAGGTATCTAGACATACTATTATTTTCGATACCAATTATACCTATCTGGATTTTATATGTATTGTAGTCAGTTCTAGAAACGGGGACAGTCACCATTCAATTACGAGGTGACGTATTCAACCCCATTCGATAGTTCGACATCGAATGTGTTCGATAGACGATAGCACGCACTGGGCCTATCAAACCATTAGGCTTAGCCCACACGAGTCTAATGTCGATTAAATGTCATGTGATGATTTCATTCGAACATAGTTTGTTATATTATGTATGTATAGCGTGACGATATGCGATACTGAAATGTTTTACATGTAGACATTTCACACCAATTTATCTATATAAATATTATGACGACGTTGTAGAGAAATCCCTTTTAAAAACTTTTCTGAGATAAACCAGTGAACAAAAAGATAGAGCTAGATACACCGCTATATACAACATGGAAGGGTCGTACTCGTAATAAATCGAACCACAGGCTGTGCTAGATTACTATAGTATAATGATAATAAAATAACAGTCAAGAAATAAAATAAGATTTCGTCATTTCCATACAAATTGCCCAGGCAGCTGCACACTTTCGTATGGAAAGACCAAATTTTTTTGAATCTTTATCTGTTATTTTAGTTTCATTACACTATAGTGATCTAGTATAACCTATGATTCGATTTGTTACGGGTATGTTACTTCCACGTTGTATGTAGGTAGATACCTACAGTTAACAAAATGTTTTACATGTGTATCCTACGCTTATCCGCCTTGTTACATAACTATCAAAACTTTCGATTGAATGGAAAACAAAGTTTATCACACCAATTCGCGATAACCAGTAACGAGTTGTATGCCTGCTAAACAGGTTGAAAAATGCGATAACCCTCAACAACGTTAATAATTCAACGTTTTGAATACCTTTTCTTTCCTTTTGTAAATGGCCACCTTGAACTTTTCCGTCGATTGCATTTCTGCGTACGGTAATTTTCAGGCTAGTTTTCCACCAATTTTATTTTTCAGTAAACCACTCACTGGAAATAGTTGTAAATTATGAAGAACGTATGACCATTATTATTGACTGAGTTTAGTTTTATTATAGTTTAGTTAAGTGTTCGCCGTACTATTACCTAAAAAAATCACGTTTATGAATGGGAGAACCTTTTAAATATTTATTTTATTTTAATTTGATTACTATTTTTAATAAATATACAACTGAATATTCTGTGAATATTTCAAGCGTCTACCTGTTGCCATCATAAATATTCAGCAAAAAGCGGCAAAAAAAATCGCGTTTGTTGTATGGGACTATATTTTATTTATTGGCCCTCAAATATTAATCTTATTCTATTTTTAGTATTTTTTGTTATAGCGGCAACAGAAATACATCATCTGTAAAAATGATCACTGTTCTAATCATACGATTGCACAGCCTGGTGACAGTCTTAGTAATATGGTCCCGTCTTCATATTTAGGGTTTCGTACCCAAAGGGTTAAATTTTGGGTACAAAACCCTAAATATGAAGACGAGTAGGCGTGTTTCCACTCCATGTGTTCATAAAAATTTTGAATCAATATTAAAATATTTATTTAGCAATGACTCTGCAGGTACTTTTACACGTTAACAAGCAAACATTATGTGTAACTAGTGCTTATTAATATTATTCATTATTTTAAAGAAAAACTAAGTAACTAACACCAAAAGAAACTGATTTAAACAGTATTTGTAGCCTACTAGCCATAAGGGCTTGTTATATAGTTTACAACATATGCCTAATACAAATATAACATCGCGAGTGACTAATATACAAATAAATAATACTGAGTAGTCTTAAAACCGATGCCAAGTCTCTCCTGGCGGCAACCCTGATGAAGAATAAAGTCACCATGTAAGAAGATATGAACGAGTAACGTGTACATTTTTAAATCCCATCTAAAATCATCGGTCAACGCACCAAAATTAAACTCGAAACTGTAAAATAACGATTATTTACTGAAGACTTTTTGTGCAAAGGTTTGGTGATAAAACGGCACAACATACGAATATGGTGCCACGACTGCGACATGGCGCGCCTGCAGCGCGTGGTGTGGGAGGGGCACGGGGCGCGGCTGCTGAGCGAAGTCTCCAGTCAGCCCGTGGTCAAGAAGTTCCTAGAAGCTGTTCCTTACATAATGGTTAGTATTAGAAATGTTCAGTAAAGTAACACACCAGGAATATGGTGCCACGACAGCAATATGGCGCGCCTGCAGCGCGTCGTATGGATGGGACACGGTGCGCGGCTGCTGAGCGAAGTCTCTAGTCAGTCCGTGGTCAAGAAGTTCCTAGAAGCTGTGCCTTACATAATGGTTAGTATTATAAATGTTCAGTAAAGTAACACAACAGGGATATGGTGCCACGACAGCAATATGGCGCGCCTGCAGCGCGTCGTATGGATGGGACACGGTGCGCGGCTGCTGAGCGAAGTCTCCAGTCAAAAAAAGGTTTCTAAAAGTTGTTCCTTAAATAATCCTTAGCGGCAGCGGCAGTCAGGCCAGTAAAAAGTATCCTTTTAATATCCAGCGGCTATCGCAAGAGCAGCGGCCATGGGCGAACAACCGTATCCATAATCACGACCTCTCTGACCAAGAGTGTACGACATGTACGACTTAGAAGAATTATAGACGGTTTGGTGACAAACTTTCAACTCGACTTGCTCCAAATAAAAAACTCTGAGATGGTGACATACATATGTAATGTCATGGATACTTCGCGCCAAACTTTTGAAGTGACTCTATACACATTAGTTAAGTAGTAATAGTAATGTGTAAGCTATAAAACAGGATGGATGATGATGTGAAATATGGAATAAGAAGTTTTTTTTTTCTTGCCAACATCATTAGCTTCTGTACCTGTTTCAAGTTAGAATAAGGCCACCCGGATAGAAAACACAGCCTCATTTTCTCTCAATTTATATTTAGGTAATAGCATTCAATCCTATCATAATGCCATCATGAAGATATTTCAAAAATGATCGATAGGAAGCTGTATACGAGTAACTTATTATTGAAATTAACTTATTATATATCAATTTACCTTTGATTTGTTATTTGATTGTAGATATCCTACCTATAGAAGTGACGTTCGTATAATACGCGTTGGACTCTGAACATGACTTATCTACCACCGTATGACCACTAAAACCTTCGCAACTAAGATTTTATTTAAATAACCTTCTAACCATTTAATCTAATATATTTCCAGAATACGATACGAGAGATCCACAATGCAGTCATTAAGAATGATCTGGAAGGCCTTATGAAACACGCCGGCGATCCGGTTCCACCTCAAGCGCTTTCCAGCAGGGATGCCCACAATATGACAGTCATGCATAAGGTTAGATTTAGGCTATACCATCGTCTGTAAAAAAATGATTTTGTAAATAATTCAATATCGGTAGGATGTGAGTTGAGCCCTTGCCGAGCACTGGTCAAAAAACATTCTTGAAGTTTGGATATGATCTGCAAGATGATAGATTTAGATAAAGTCTCATACTGTTTTTTGGAATCTTTTTTATCAAATTTAAATTAGTGAAATTTGTTCCGATTATTTCGGTCATAAGACTATATTACCTAAATATACCAAGATTGAATTTTTATTAGACGACCTCCGTGGCGTAGTGGTCACCATGCTGGCGGACTAGCATGGTGACCACTACGCCACGGAGGTCGTACGCCACGACCCAGAGGTCCCGGGTTCGATTCCCGGTCAGGGCAAGCTGGAAAATGGCCTTTTTAGGGTTCCGTAGCTAAATGGCAAAAACGGAACCCTTATAGATTCGTCATGTCTGTCTGTCTGTCTGTCTGTCCGTCCGTATGTCACAGCCACTTTTTTCCGAAACTATAAGACCTATACTGTTGAAACTTGGTAAGTAGATGTATTATGTGAACCGCATTAAGGTTTTGACACAAAAATAGAAAAAAAACAGTAAATTTTGGGGGTTCCCCATACTTAGAATTGAAACTCAAAAATTTATTTTTCATCAAACCCATACGTGTGGGGTATCTATGGATAGGTCTTCAAAAATGATATTGAGGTTTCTAATAGCATTTTTTTCTAAACCGAATACTTTGCGCGAGAGACACTTCCAAAGTGGAAAAAAGTGTGTCCCCCCCCCCCCCCCCCGTAACTTCTAAAATAAGAGAATGATAGAACTATATAAAATATAAGTTGTTCATTACCATGAAAACTACCAGCGAAAATTGGTTTGAACGAGATCTAGTAAGTAGTTTTTTTTAATACGTCATAAATCGTTAACGGCAATTTACATTTCATTCAATCAACTCAAATATACAAAATTAAAAAAACATACTACAAGACTTTTATATTGTTATTTGCTACTACGGAACCCTTCATGGGCGAGTCCGACTCGCACTTGGCCGCTTATTCAAATTGTCCTGGGTCTTGGATGTTTATCTATATATGTATTTGTTATAAAATATAGTATCGTTGAGTTAGTATCCCTTAACACAAGTCTCGAACTTACTTTGGGGCTAGCTCAATCTGTGTAATTTGTCTCTATATATTTATTTATTTATTTATTGAAGTAACAATTTCGGTTGTTTAAAGACATGACGAAAACATAAGATAAACTGAGATTGCTAAAGTTTTAAAAAAATATATAATTTCAGTTTATTTTAATTTATTTTGCAGGCGGCCGGTCTCGGGCACGGCGGTATTCTCCGATACCTCGTCGACAGGTACCCTCAGGGTATCAACGACGTGGACAACGACGGCCGCACCCCGCTGCACTACGCGGCCACCGTGAGGGACGAGCAGCACACCTACGACATGCTGGTCAGCCTCGGAGCTGACGAGGGAGCCGTCGACAACGTGAGTTGACATTACCTATATTACTGTACACCTATGTTAATGTAATAATATATATCATAGGTTACTCTGTCGTTTCAGTGCCAACATATATTATATATGTTGGCCTCAGATGTTGGCACTGAAACTACAGACTAACCGATCAAAAAGTTTGTGTTGTAAGCTGCCTATGCACGACGAATGGAAAAATATTCTTGGTCGGTTAGATTATTAAGAAATATTGTACAAGTATTTTTTATTTTCTCTGAGAAATCAAAAATGACAAAGATACAGCGCATATAAATTTCGCGTGACGACACGGCTAGATACGATTTTTACTTAAGTGTGGTCACAAGCCCCCACTCCGGAACTTTGACGCTCCGTATCCTTGTAATTTTTTACTTTTTTGGTAAACTAAAAAATACGAGTCCGTAATTTTTGGATAATCTAAAAGACGGACTAATTACAATCATACTTTTCAGACCCTGTCGTCACCCCTGTGTGACGATTGTATTGATTTGTAAGAGAGAGTAACATATAGATAGTAACCGATGTGTCTAAATGCGTGCTAACGATAAAATATAATGTTTCTTTAATGAAATCTCAGTTAGATGTTACTGTTTGATAGATTTATCATTTATTCACGTTTATATTTAAATTACACTTTTGAACATAAAACAATGTCGATGTTCAAATCGTTTTTAAGTTATGGGCGTATGTAACTAACTTTATTGTTCATATTTTTTCTAGAAAAATAAAACTCCAGGCTATTACATTAATAGACCCCAGGAAATAGATAAATCGACTCTGAAGTCGTTACCTGATGCACCTAGAACTGCATCAAGTGCGTATCCATCTTCATGGGACTGGAAACTACTAGATACTGAAGTTATACAGGAATTGAACAAAAAGTCAAGACGGAAGAATTTAAAAGCGTCAAACGAAAACATATCATCTAAAAACAATACACAGACAGTATCAGATAATACTGATTCATATATCAAAAATGCTATGAAGGCTAGTAGCACCCGGGAATTTATAAAAGATTTACCGGACTTAAATGATCACACTAAACCAAATAAAAATAATAGGCACGATGAAAAAGTAGATCATTCAAAGGTGAGATATGCATGATATACTTTCACGGAATGTCTTTATGATTGATTTGCTTTGCTTTTTGGTTTACATCTGCATGTATATTTATTTTGTGCATTTTAGGATGATGAGGTAGTGGAACATAAAGATGAGCAAAGTAATGAGCCCAAAGAAGAGACAACGAATGAAGAAGAAACGTACGAAGATGAAGTTCCACCTGATGAGCCTGTGGAAGAACAAGAAAAAGATGAATCTGAAGATGTTAACACCGAAGAAAATAATGAAATTAATAACAAAGACGATGAAGAAAATAAATCAGAACAAACTGAAGAAGAAAATGCAGTTTCAGGCGAAAATACAAAAGAATATAATGAAAATAAAAGCGATGAGGAAAATAAAGAAAATGATAATACTAATAATGAGACAAAGCAAAATGATGAAGATGAAATAAACCAAAATTCTGATAAAGAAGAAGATCACATTGAAAATGGTAAATATACTAAGGAAGACGAACACGATAATCGAAACGATGAACTTACACATCACTCTGAATCAAATGAAGAACCTATAGATGAAAAAAGTCACGAAGAAGATGAAGGAAATGTAAACGAGAATGAAGAAAAATCTGGTGACGCGGGAAATGAAGGTAAATTTAATAATGACCACAGTGAAGACGATGACGATGTTCAAGTACAAGGAGATACACACTCAGAAAATATTGATACATACATTAAAAAAGCAAATGAAGCAGTTGTTACAGAAGGTTCTAAGAGAGGTAGCACTGATATCTCTTCTGGCACTCTACACGCAACAATAAAAACATAATTTTAATACTCTTCATCAATTAAAAAAGGGTCCCTGACAAGTTCAATATTTTTCATTATTTGCTAATTAAGGAAACGACACCAACGGCCGCAATACACAAGAAAATCTTATATCAGGCATTGTTAGTGGTGATGCTGAGCAGGATTCGCAGGATGCAAGTATAACACAAAGGGAAGGATCCGTTCATGGCGACGTACTAGTTGTTGTAAGTATAATTCACAAATGTTACATGAAGCATGTCATAACGACGACTTTCGAAGGTAATGCGTAAATTAATTAGTTGATTGTGGTGTTCTTAGAATAGAAGCATCATTAATAACACTTTGTGCACACAGAGACACTTCGTAACTGTAACACCACTGTGTCATAATGATTTGCCAGCTTCTTAGTTATATGTTTCTACTGAAGTTTAGCCCGCGATGCCTATCACTATCCAAAGTAGTAAGTTTTTACACCACTTAATATTTATTCATAAATTTCACAGGATCACGAAATAGATCCTGAAGTCACAGAATTGATTAACAGTTCAAACATGGAAATGTTAGCTACTTTAGTTTTAAACGGCGAGGGTTCGAGATTAATTGGCAGAAGATCTGGAAATTCAGAGTTGCAAGCATTCTTGGACAACGTCCCTACGTACATGGTAATTTTTTATACACGTACAAATTTCATAATCATGCTCATTACGTATACTGCTGGATATAGGCCACTCCCAAGGATTTCCAAAATGGCCGATCTAGAGGGGCCTGCATTTAGTACACGTACAAGTATAAACTGATTTAAATTACACCATATCATCAAATACTATTTTAGCTGTTCGTATTTTATTTTGCTATAATAATGTAAAAAAATCTTTTGAAAAAATATTATATTCTTTTCAGCAAAAAATTAATAGAGTTCATTTAGCAGCAAGAGAAGGAAATATAAGGGATCTCCAAGCAGCTTTGGACAGAAGAAAGTTCGCAATAGCTCGCGACCCAATTTCTCCAAATGGCACCACTCCTCTGCATGTGGCTACGGTATTTGGAAAAACTAACATCATGAAGTATTTGGGTGGAAGGTATTCAAATTGACTTATAAGGAGATTTTATGTCATAAGCTAATTAAAATGATAGTAGTAATCCTACGATAATTTTCTATTGATATTTTTTGTCTAAATTTACGTACTATCGTCTTCATCATAGTATTAATATTGCACGCCTCATAAGCGGTGCATTACTCTCAACACTGACATGTCAAGCATTTTCTGGACTTAAAGTGTATCTATTATTTAATTAAAAATTTGGTCACTTACCTATAAAAATGTATATTCTTCATTGTCATTAATATTTATTGGCAGATTTCCTGAAACACTATCTGCAGTGGATTTTGAGGGAAGGACAGCCTTGCATTACGCGGCCGTTCTGCCAGACAATGGGCATTACTACAATTTATTACAGCAGCTTGGTGCCAACTCCAAAGATCTAGATGACGTAAGAATATAACAGATATAGTTGATTCAAACAGAAATGTTGATTACTTTATATTTATTACACTTACTTTATCTCTACAGAATGGGCAGACTGCTGAGGATTATTTGAAAAACAAAAATTTGCTCCCATTTAGTCAAATAATGAATGATTTTGGGATAAGTGAAGAAATGGCGAAAGAAATGTTGTCAGATAAGGGTAGGTAAAGAGTTCATGTAGATACTATTTTGATATTTTAAACAATTTAGTGACATAGAAGCAATGTAATCTTATATCTTTAAACGAGCAATTCTTGTATGTATATATATATATTTATTTATAAATTTCTGTGATCTCGAAAACGGCTCTAACGATTTCGCTGAAAATTTGTATATGGGGGTTTTCGGGGGTAAACAATCGATCTAGATTAGTCTTATGTTTGGGAAAACGCGTGTTTTTGAGTTTTCGTGCGTTTTTCTTTCCACGCAGAATATGGGCGGTAATTTCGCCGCGCCGCGACCGCCTTGATTTAGCTCAGTGGTTAAGGATAGCGAGAGCGCTAGAAAGAGTGTTACGGGTTCGAATCCCACTCGGTGACTTACTTTTGTTTTTTTTATGTTTAAATTTATATATTTTTTTTTATTTTGCATTGTTTTTAGACAAGTTTTAAAAAAATAAGTTAATGTTTGAGATGTAACCGAGCAAAGCTCGGTCGCCCAGGTACTTATTGGATATAACCCCTTCAATCCCTGTGATCTTATTGATATGTGATTTTTCAAGTGCAATTGTAATTTTAATTGAGCATGTGTAGTTCCCGAGGATCGGGTGTCATCTCGCCGTGCTTTGGACACCCCAGAGTCCATGGACACTCTGGAGCGCTGTTACCGACTCCTAGCTTCTGCAAGACCAGCCCGCACTCCACTCTCAGCTTCATCAAACAAAGCTACTCCGCCCCTCGTCCTAGGCAGATTTCTCAAACGGTCTATATTTGAAGTAATAAAACAAAGGGTTACAAAACTTGACCACGATCTTTTTGACGTAATTTGGCCGGCAGTAAAAAAACTACCCGATAATAGAAATATTGTCCAAACAGTAGAAGAAGACTTTCCCGGAGGAATAACTGCACCCGATTATTATGTTTACGAAGTTTTTTATGAATTTCTAACTCCTTTAATTAAAGATTTACACAACATCAACATACACTCGGAGTTACATTTACATCCTCAGTCTGACTTTGCAAAAACACAGTCAAAAGCTTCCGCGTTAGAACCACTCATTGAATTGAATATTGATCCGAATGATGAGTTTGTACTTTCCGGCACTATTGAATGTTCAAGAAATCTAAACGGCTTTGAATTGCCTATAAACCTAAAGGTTGGTAAATTGGAAACGATCGAGAGAATTATTACAACTTTGTTAATGCAAGATGATTTCGCAAAATTCAGTGAACCTTCAAATCCTGAATCGGACCAGAAAGGTGGCACTTATTATACCTTGAATGAAGTATTAGAAAAGCCTTCAGAAATATGTGCCACGCTTGCCTCCAGCGGATTACTGATAGCGTTATGTGACAGAGAAGAAATTGATGATTGCACCCGCTTGCATGGTCGCCACTGGCCCTACGGCCGAGGTGTTTTTGTCACTGAAGACAAAACTGTCGCTATCTGGATTAACGTGCACGATCATTTACGAGTGCTCATATCAACACCTACAGATTCTCCAGGGGAGATAGGTCTCCCTTACAGTAAAATGTCTTTGATAATGTCATACCTTCACGAAAAACTTGACTTTGTCTGGGATCCAAAACTTGGGCATTTGAGCAGCAGACCAACATTTTTAGGATCCGGAATTAGATTCAGCCTGATTGTCAACTTTCCTGGTCTATCTAAAGATGCAGAGAATATGAAGCACTTATGTGCAATGAGAGGATTGCAATATCGAGAAACTCTGAGCGCAAATATCGCCAGAATAAGTAATTATCAATGTCTGGGTGTTAGTGAAACTAATTGTTTTAATGACTTTGCGACGGCTTCATCGAACCTTCTGCATTTAGAGAAAGATTTGTCTATGCAGAACTCCGCGCATATTGCAACGATGCTAACAAATATTTTCAGACGAAAAAGAAGCAGCTTAGCCGATTTGGATAGTCCTGAGAAACATCCCAAAATTTAAAATGAATAAATGAAAATAATAGTTTAATTTAAGTTTAATAATAACCATTACCACACTTTTTAACCCCTTCTTATAGTTAATCGAATGTTGGAAAGATTTAGGTGCTGATAGAAATGGCTGAAGATGAGCATCAACTACCTAGTTTTCTGTTATCATCTGTATACATTTAGGTCAGTATATCTAAAGGTTTTCGTACAAAATGTGATTTCGCGTGTCCGTGTGAGAACATGTATTACCGAGTGACGTGACTGCAACGTTCACACTTCTACACCAACCGTTTTAACATTTGCTTCAGCATTTTACTGCACGCTCTCCACCAGCCGTTCCTGTCTTTCCAACATTAGATTTGTGTGTGTGTAGACTAAAGATCATTGTACACTAAACCGTTTTCACTACCTAAATATTTATATTCTTCTTGGATTAATCTTATTCGTTTTTGAAACTATCTTTAATATGTTATAAAAATTATAACAGTAAGTTTTAACTTAACACATTCACGGACACTAAGCCAGACACAATAGAAATAACAATTGAATTACGTCCACAGCCGTAAGTGTCCGTGAATGTGTTAAAGCAAACGTTACTATTACACAAAAGTATGTGTAATAAAGCATTTTCTAGCCTTGTGACAAATGTTATTATCCGAAATCAGAAAATTGTCTAATCATAGGCTCGCGTTTCTATGGCCGAAATTCAACAAAACGAATTAGTACACAACTATTAAACTGTAATAATGCTTATCAATATATTACAACCAATTTGGTATTGACGCGCCAAAGGATCGATATCAGTAGGTCATATCAATTATGACCACCCTTTAATCGGGCCATCGTACATTTTTCCGCCACCACCCACCCCAGCAGATGTACTCGTACGAACACACGTGCAGCCCCACACAAATGTACCGAAGGCCAGCCTAGTCACGATGAATAATTGATCGGTTTCAGGTACGAGCCGAGCTGCTAATGGCCACATGGACATTCCCGCCTTTCAGACCGACGAGGGCAGATACCTAGCTAAGTGTAAGCGAGTTTATTTATAACTGAAGTGTACGTACGATGGAAGTGGTACAAAGTGATAAGGACACTTATGTGGACAACGTTTTTGCAGCTCTCGGCGATCCTTTGATCAAAGGTCTGACCGAAGTGGCTAACGTTAAGCCTAAGGACCCAGTCGCGTTTCTAGCCAGTTTCCTTAACAATTTTCCTGATCAAGAGAAGCCTCAATTAGGTACGCAGGTGAGATAGACGTTTCTTATTAATATCTTGTTTTTGATTTTTTTTTGTATGCTACTAAAATACAATTTCATAGCTCTTAGGCTCGTGGCATATTATGTTACGTTGTAAGTTCTAGCGAGTAGCGACAAAAGTCATAAAACAAAACATTTGTACCAGGAAGAAAAATCTATGTACGCATCATTTTCATTGTAATTCAAATAGTATCGCAATTAAAATTCTGCGAAGTAGCTAGTCAAATACATTTTTGTAGACTAGTGACTCGCTCGTGGTGCTACGAACGAATTTTGTAGCGTGTGCTACGCCAGAATTTCGTAGCGTGTAACCTACAAACTACATTTTCGTAGCATGGTAAATAAGATTGCAAGTTTTCATTGTTTTTTTTTATTTTAACTCTGTATTTTAACTCCAGGATCTTCCTTTTTCGCTTATGTCTACCAGTTGTTTGTGTAAATACGCGTATTAGTAATATTTAGGCAATTACTCATACTAAAAGGGATGGGTAACTTGAAAAGTCCCGTGGCACATTTCCTTCCACAGTGTAATTTGTTCCTATATATTTATTTATTTATTTTATTTAGGTAATTTTTTTTCCATTTTACTATTTTAAACACCGACCTAGAATATTTTCTAATCAGCCTTGCAGGATCGAAGGCAGCTGCTTAAATATTGCAGTTAGGTAGAACATCGAATTTAGATTCAACAGATTTGCTCGAGCGAGGAGCTTTTATATTTGAAATGTCTTTTTAGGGTTCCGTAGTAAACAAGGAACCTTTATAGTTTCGCCATGTCTGTCTGTCTGTCTGTCTGTCTGTCTGTCTGTCTGTCCGTTCGCGGTCCTCCTCAGAAACTATAAGTACTAGAAAGCTGTAATTTGGCATGGATATGTATATCAGTCATGGCAAAAAAGTCGTAAAATAAGATATGGAAACAAATTTTCTTTTAGGGTAGCTGCCATACAAGTAAAGAGGAAGTCAATATTTTTTTCTCTACAAACACATTGTGTGGGGTATCGTTAAATAGGTCTTTTAAAAATATTGTGAGCTTGGAAACACCATTTTTCGATTTAGGGATCCGTGTCTGAAATATTTATATTTATATATTTAGGTTTAAAGTGAAATTTTTTGTTAGTCGCGTGTCCCCCCCATCTATCTGCTAAACGGTTATATATGGACACGTGAAAAAAATCACAGCTATAGTATATATCTTACGTAGTAAAAAAAATTCTATGTCTATGGTATATATAATGTAGTTTATAGGAAAACTATCAGAGCTAAGTAGGGTTAACAAATTAAAAAGTTATAGGCGATCAACTTATAAAATGTACTCGAAAAGGAAAATTTCGTACAAATTCAATAGATACTTAGACGTTTTAGTGGCATGAACTCAAAGTTGGCATTTGCAACTACGGAACCCTACACTGCGCGTGGCCTGACACGCACTTGGCCAATTATTTACACTACTTCGTGGTGGTTTTATTATATTTTCATTCACTTTATCCTTGATATACTTATATTATGGCTAAAAAAAATACCTATATATACTAGGATAACAAAGGCAAAAAAAACCAAACACTTTATATTTTCGATTAATGGAATGTTGACGCGGAAGCGGTTTCCGCCGCTGAGGCGCCGCGCCGCGCGCGTTGCCGCTGCGAAAAGCGTTTCCGTGGCGGAGTAATGCGTGAACGCTCTTTTAAGCTTATTTTTTCCGAACTGCATATACTTTTTGACCGACTTTCAAAAAGGAGGGAAGTTATCAATTCGTCCCAACTTTTTTTATTTATGTATGTTCTGATCACCAATTATTCTAAGACTGGACCGATTAGAAAAAATCTTTTTTTTTTAATTGAAAGGGCTTACTTTAGTCAGATGGTCCCATAGGAAATTTTATTAAAATCGTGCAGTTTGGGGACAAAGTCTGTTTTTAGTTTTGAAAAATTATACATTATACTTTAAGCATAACCAACTAAAAACAGGAACACATGGTAGTGACCCGTCAGCCCGTTGAAGTGGAGAATGACCAGCCCCCGCCGCCGGTGGAGGTCGCCGCAGTGCCCGCGATAGCCACCAAACTCGCCCGCAGCGCCGCCAAGACGGCCGTCAAATCGCACCGCCCTATAGACGTGGTAACGGTGGACCCCCAGAATGACGCCAGCCCTGACGGACCAGAGGCAGCCTTTAGTAGTGCCAACAGGGTAAGATGTCCAGCTGACGACTATCTTCAATGTTTAGCTAGGTAAAAGTTAATGTATAGCAAGATGGCCAACGGCACCAAGTTGCTCCCTTGATAAGTGAGTGAAGGTGCCATAATAAGAGCTACGATAGAGTAGAAGCAGCCTTCAGTAGTGTCAATTGGGTTATTTTTATCTGCATATTTGCACTAGAAATCTCCACTTTACTAAAATTCTTTTGACCACCATTATAGGTAATTCATTAGATATTTCCGCCACCAGAAATACCTGATCGCGGGGATGAGATAACCACTTGGTCTGACGAGGTAACCCCAGACGGAATACTTTTTACTTTATGTACCTACCCATACCTATATAATTAATGTATTGTGTGGGTATCATGTCCTGAGGCCAAAGGAGTTGAACTGGGACATCATCATTTCAGCCGCATAACGTACTCTCCCAAGAATTTCCAAAATGACCGATCTAGACCGGCTTGCATTCAGTGCCTTCCAGCGATCTGGGATTAGGACATGTAGTGCGACAATTCTATTGCAAAACACTGTTATCTCCGATCAATTTTTTACTTATCGAATAGCTGAAAAGTTTTCATTTCTTGAAGGATGAGCATGGACAGTCCATGCTGCATTTCGCGGCCGCCCGCACCCACACACGCAACGCCCTCTTCCAACTGCTGCAAGAATCCGACATCAGCCTGGGCTACCGGGACGAGCTATACCGCACGGCGCGGGACGTCTCTATACAGGCCAATATCCTAGAGAACACAGCGGAGATCGACCGATGGGTACTACACCTGGCTGCCAGAGGTAACAAAACTTGAATATTACTTCAGCTTCCAACGACATTTCAGCCGTGGGGCCCCGGCCCGTGACGAAATACATTGCGACATTGTAAGACTTGTCCTTTGTCCATAATAAGTACTTCGCAATGTTCACAAATCGACAGATACCTACTTGGTCCTGCCGCCAGAAGTAGTAAAATGAAATAAACTATCAACACTTTTTGAGAGCTAAGACGGGAAAATTTAATGTACCGTAGAAAAAGTAATGATATTCGGTTAAAAATAAATACTTACCTCAACGATTTCATTTCAAAGCAATTTCTGAACTTATAAGTAGTTACAATTATTTCTCATCAAAATTGAATTCGTTTCAGGAAATTCCGAAAAGATAATGGAGTTATTGTTAGAAGGCTACGACCACATTCTAGACGTGGTGGACGAGGAAGGCGTGACTATCACGGACGTGATCACGCAGCGAGGGGATAGCGACATGGGCAGCCTCCTCGCATCAATACCGGCATTTGAGGTACCTACAGGAATTTGCAACAAAGCCGCGCCTATCTTGCTTGTTAAATGTAACATACTTGAAAGCTACTGGCTGGTTACATGGAGCCTACCTATACATTTTGTCGCATACATTATTGCATAGATACGTTTTGCACCTTGCGGATTTTGACACCCTGGTACTTTGTCATTAATAAATTACTCAATAATAAAAAAAATTACCATTGTACATCGAGCTTATTAAGCACAAGTACATTCGACTTCTACTCATTGACGTTCCTGGGCGCCCTATATATTTTTACATGAGTGTTCATACTGCCCGTACTTTACGCAATTCACCAGAACTGCAGGCTCATTCAGCGACCCCTTAATTGACATCTAATATGCTACCAATGCTACCATATAGAGTCAGTGATTACAATTCACTCAGCATAATTTCGCGTTGCCCGCATTAAACAGCCAGCCATCATCAGCCGGTATTACAATTAGCTTCCGCATAGCGAATATCGAGTTAACTCTCTTACATTATCACTTTTTGAAGGAATCTCGAGAAGCCCTCCACGGCGCCGTGAGACGGGGCGACGTGGCAGCTGTCCAAGAGATCCTGTCAGCGGAGGGCGGGCGCACGCTGGCGCGCAGTCAGAACACCTTCGGCAGGACGGCCCTGCACATCGCCGTGCTTGCACAGAACGAGGAGATCGTCGCCTACTTGGCGCAAACTTATCCTGAACTGCTACGGATTGGGGATAATGTATGTGATACTAGGAAATTTAGACTAGTTTTCCAATGCCCAACTTACGATCCCATCAGATTTTATTGTGACTGGCAGTTATCTAAAGCTTAACAGTTTACATTTAAGCTCCTAGTTACATTGCCCTGCTTTCAGAACCTATAGTGCACTTTCTGTCATATAAAGATACCTAAGACTGAGGAAGTGAAGTAGAAAAATCCTAAAACGATTTGGATGTGGTTTTACGACCAGCAGTAAACACCTGACGTTAACACTCATTGGTTATGTATTTGTGTGAACAAGTTTTGCAGCGAAATGTTTTAATATCAGATTACTCTTATTTCACAGTTGGAACGTACACCTCTTCACTACGCAATGGGAGTCGAGAAGATAGAGTCACTGAGCAGATTACTCATCCGTGCCGGAGCTAAGCGAGTGCTGAAGGACCTCAAGGGCCGGCAGCCCTCCTACTACTTCATGAACAAGTCCGACATACTGCGGTTAAAAGAAGAAGAAGAAGTTTATTGAAAGATAGCAGGATAGACAATAGGAATAAGCATGTTTGTTTGAACATCGCGTATGTAGAGAATTTACGCGTTAGATTTAGTCAAAAGAATGGCTGTGGCTCGTATCTAGATAATATATTTTGTAAGCAGGCTATCTGATCAATTTATAGACGCTTTTTGTAGTGCACATATTGCAATCGCAATATTTATTTGCATAAATAATGTTAGATAAACCAATTTTTTAAGTGAAATCTCACTCTTATATTTTCTTTTTCAATAGTACTTATTCGTACTTGATGGGACCCTATTTAAATCTTAAATGATAAATTAAAAATAAATAATTTAAAGTACAACCTTTTTTATTTCTCCAACTAATAAAAATAAGAAAACACATTTTACGAGAAGATCCTGATGTGAATAAATAACAAGCGTGAAAAAGATAATCTAAAAGTTAAATTTACTCTAAAATACATTTTTACTAAGGAGAAGAAATCGGACTCAGTCCGTAAACGTTGATTTTGAAAGTAAGTTCACAATAACTACAAATAATATATTCGACACTACATAAATTAAACATTAAAAAGCTATCCGTTCAAGTTTCTCTATTCAAGTTGAAGGAAGAATCCATCGATCAGGTGGACTGCCAAGGAATCGGGTTGATGTACATTTGGGAAACGGAGCCGCGCATGCCTGTAGGCAAACCAATATAACAAAAATGGTAGTATTATGAACTCAAAGCACAAAGAGATGGAAAAAATTATCCTATCAGTCATGAGGCGTCCACTGCTGGACATAGGGTTCCCCCAAGGATTTCCAAAACGACCGATCGGAAGCGACCTGCATCCAGCGCCTTCCCGTAACCTTGCTCAGGTCATCTGACCACCGAGCAGGTATGTCCTACGCTGCGCTTGCCTGTACGTGACCATCATTCGAGAACTATTACTATTTCAAAAAAAGCTACCCACTAGATTTATTGCCGACCTTTGCCTAGTCGTATAGGACGTTGATTTTTGACACATTTTTCTCGGGAAATGTAATCTGAATCATGGACTGAATTTAGGACAAGATAAACAATTAGGTATCCTCTGTAAAAAAAACCATTAGTATCGCCGTTCACAAGGGTATTTTACCTAAAGTACATGGGCGTAAATGTAAATGCACATTGGCGAAACAAGGAGCAAACTTACTGAGCTCCCCCTGGTTAAGCGGCACCGGCAGCGGCTTGTAAATGGATACGGGCGAAACAAGGAGCAAACTTACTGAGCTCCCCCTGGTTAAGCGGCATCGGCAGCGGCTTGTAAATGGATACGGGCGAAACAAGGAGCAAACTTACTGAGCTCCCCCTGGTTAAGCGGCATCGGCAGCGGCTTGTAAATGCATACGGGCGAAACAAGGAGCAAACTTACTGAGCTCCCCCTGGTTAAGCGGCATCGGCAGCGGCTTGTAAATGCATACGGGCGAAACAAGGAGCAAACTTACTGAGCTCCCCCTGGTTGAGCGGCACCGGCAGCGGTTTGTAAATGCATACGGGCAAAATGGAGCGAACTTACTGAGCTCCCCCTGGTTGAGCGGCACCGGCAGCGGCTTGTTCTTGCTGGTGCGCAGCCAGTCTCGGTAGGCGCGGTCCCCGTTCGCGCGCCGCTTCTGCTCTTCCAGGGCGGCGCGGGCGGCCTTACGCTCCTCGCGGGTTTTCATCGCTGCGTTTAGATATACAACGTGGAAGGGGCATACCCGTAATCGAACCGTAGGCTTTACTAGATCACTATATTATCATGATAATAAAATAACAGTTAAAAAATAAACAAACATCCGATATTCCCATAAAAATTGCTCGGGCTGCACACTTTAGTATATAAAATGTTGTTTTTTTTGTTTTCGACTGTTATTTTTATTTCATTATATTATACTATAGGGTCTAGTAAAGCCCGTGGTTCGATTTATTACGGTTATGTGCCTTTTACCTTATATACAATATCCTTTTTTATTAAGTACAAATATTTTAAGGGGTGATTCAGTCCATCATATGGAACAACTTTTCCCAATAAATGTATATCGAAATACGAAAAATATTTTTTCGGTTTTCATACAAATCGAAATAGTCACGTGATATCATTACTATGGAAAATGAAAATTTTCTTTTCGTATTTCGATATACATTTATTGGGAAAAGTTGTTCCATATGATGGACTGAATCACCCCTTAAAATATTTGTACTTAATAAAAAAGGATATTGTATAATATAAGAGATAGGTACCTACTACATTTGCTAGTAAACTGTATTATAAGATTGATAAACCAATGAGTTAAATTGCCTAGGGCAAAGTTGTTTAGTGTATAATTAAATTATCGCACCTAAGTACTTAGTAGATATTAAATGTGCTAAAGTACTGAATAAAACATTAATTTGATACAAATACAACGCGTATTTGTATCAATTCAATAGCCTCTTGGCACTAAATACCTACTTGGTTCACCTACGAGTGCGCTAGTACAACCATATAGGTACTTAGTTTAAAGCTGAAGAAATAACGGAAAAAAAGAACCATCAATATCACAGATATAGATGTAATAGATAACGCCCGTATCAAGTTTTGTATGGAAACCAAGCGTGCCAACTTTTTTAATGCCTACTGTGACGTCACAGGCAATTTTAGTGACGGGAAATTCAAACCGATTCAAAGAAACCGCTCGCTATGATTTAAACGACGCACGCCGCCGCCCTGATCGTCTCGCTCATACTCATAGATTTTATATCTGTGGTCTCGCTCGTTCACTCCGCGCTCGCTAACCATACGATCGATTAACATTCAAGTTAATCGATTTGTGATAAAATCACAATCGATTTTCTGATTGACGAATGATATGAAATTGGATAAACAAATGATTGTAAACGGAAAATTGTTTGTTTGATAATAAAGAACAAATATTTGTACTCAAATAATTTATTTCAATTAAACTTAAATTCAAACTATGTATACAAACTTATTAAAATTTAAATTAAAACTAAAAATTACAAATTATGTATATTAAATAATCGGCCAAGTGCGAATCGAATTCGCGAACTAAGGGTTCCGTACTATTATCTATAAAAAAAACACGTTTGTTGTACGGGATGGTTTATTTTATTGTTTTTACCCCGACGAGAAAGAGTGGCATCGTAGCACTCGAACGGATGGACCGATTTCAATGCGTTTTTTTTAAACGTTAAAGCAACTTCCCTTGCGGTCGTTCTTAGCCATGTCAGGTATCGAAAATATACCTACGCATTGCGACCGCTTCAATGGGGGAAATTCAGTAACGACGACTCACTAACGAACGAGCAATGATGAGCAGTGACGCAAGCGCGGTTTTGTTCACCAATTTGTGACCAGTAGTATATATGTTCAAAGAGCGACCATATTACACACATGAACTCTGAAAATATTACCCTCGTTTTCTAAAGTGTAAATTAGGAAATGAGCTTGTTTATATCAATATCTATTAAATTGCCTCTTTAAATAGTTAATACCATTCGTCAGTCCGATATCGATTAAAATCGATCATTGGTATATGTTGTAGAACGAACAACACTAGTCGCTAAATTTTACTGACGAATGAGAAATTGCCGGTACCACGACGTCGTAGCGATGCGCGACAGTATCGCTTGTTTTGATATTCATTGCTTCTTAAGACACAACGTCGGATTAAACGCTCAATGCAAACGCGGCAATGTAATGTGAATGTAGTTTTTTAACCTTAATCTGTACTTATTTAGGTATAATCTTGGAATCACAGCTTGGAATACTTAAAAAATTGTTTTAAAATGAATTTACGCATAAAATAATTTTAAAATAACTTAGCTGTGATAGGAAATATGTCCTTGACTTTGGGCGCTTGCAATTTTTGGGCTGTTGCAGTTTATTATCACGCAACGAGGCATTTTTTTATTTTTCGCTGCCGTCCGGCTGCAATCACAGACGCGCGCGGACTGTCAGTAGCGGCGGCCAACCTCGACGCTTTGTCTGAAAACTTACACGCGAAGTAGGTGCATTTACGTCGTCTATCTATATCTATGTCTGTGATCAATATACTATTATTCAGTAGAGTACGCTAGCAAAGCAGGCCAGTTGGACAAAGCAAACGAAAGACAAAAGGCTAGATCTGGAGGATTAGTTTTTTTTAGTTAAGCATCAATCATCAATACAAACCTTTGATGTCTTCCTCTTTCTTGCGGAACCAGTCATTCAGTTTCTCGCAGCGGTCCTGCTCACGCTTGTTCCGGTCCCGCTCCAGGCGCTCGTTCTCCCGGTAGCGGCGCATGATCTCCTCTGCTCGCCGACGCTCGTTTTGCGTGCGCTTGCGCTCGAGCCAGCGCCGGAACGACTCCTCGCGCTGCTCGGCGCTCGTGGTGGGGACTACTTGACGCTTTAGCTTCTCGAGGCGCAGCTTTTCGCGTCTCTAGTCAATGGCAGAATAGATAACTAAAAGTACTCTCTTACTGCATTAACAGAGGATCATGATGTAGGTACCTACGTCCTGTATTGCCTACCTACCCAAATGTTATGAACTAAATGCAATTCTAGCAAAGTAAATATTGTTATTATTGTAAGTTGCAATGCAGGTTGCAGAGGTAATACGGTAAACATTTACCGGCTGCTTGGTTAAACAGGAAGCCTTCAAAGCTACGCTAAATACGTACCTACTTAATTTGTAAAATGGCAGAAAAAACTTACTTCATGTTCCTTTCGTTCAAGCCACTGCTTGAATGCCTCCTGCTTCTTCTTCTCGTTTCGTTCGCGCTCCTCCTTCGCTGTGGTGGTGGTAGACAAGGAAGCCACTGACAGTCGAAAGGTATCCTGTGCGTCTTCGCGATATGTGCGGCTATTGCGTGGAGTGTCTTCTTCCTCATCGTCCCCAAAAACGAGTTCATTCCCGGGCAACCGGCAAGATTTCCTTTGAATACTAGTCGACGATTCACTAGAGTTGCGACCACTCAGGAAAGGAGTAGAGTTACTGCGATACGAGATATGAGGGTGAGGAGTTACTTCCAAGCATGAGCTGTTAGTGTGCAGTGATGTTACGGAATGAGAAGATTCTACAGTCTCGATATAGATCGCGGGGTTGATGTATCTCGTCTTGCTCTTCCTCGAGCCCTGGGACTCGGAGTCGCTGTGACACTGTATGTTTTCGCCGGCTCCATCGAATACGTGATTCGACCGTTTCGAGTTCAAGTCTATTACTTGCCCATTCCGGGCGCTGTCGCCAAAGTTTCCCCCCTTCTCAAAATCACTCGCCATTATATCACAGGTTTAAAAATAAGGCATATCTTAATAAATCAGTCTCGAGTCGAAATAATCTAAATAACCATAAAAACAGCGATATATGCGTGCCAAAATATCTTACCACGTAAGTTACGTCAAAATATGTTCTAATCGTTTGGATTGTGAATGTCACAAGAAAACTTTAGCCAGCATCAAAATATAAGTTTACTAAAAAGGTCATATATGTAGACCAGTGATCAGATACAGGATACAGATATGTGATTGTCCATTCGGTTTTTTATATTCAAATTAAAAAAGCCTACTACGTACTTTAAAGTTGCGACAAAAATATCGACATATTTTTATGTTCAAAGTTTAAACCTGTCGAACGTAGTAAAAAATTATATGTCTATGGTTGAAAGATTGAGAGACAGCATATACTGCGTCCAATAGTTCAATCTATCTCTGTCAGAAACTCTACGTGCGAAAGAGATAACAGAATACGTCGCATGATGCCGTCTCTGTCGCACGTAGATTTTGTGACAAAGATAGACTGAACACGTGGCCCCGCCTCACGCAGTTTACACCTATGCTGATAATACGATAATGGGTGACGAACATATCCCAACGGAGGAAAACTTATAGAGCAAGAGCCCAGGGCCGCCAGATGTTACTTATTTTCAAAGTAACAAAATGTATCGTACAGAATAGTGTTAGTGTATACTCTGAAGGTATACATACCTGCTAGCTTGGACCGGCGGCCAATTTACCGGTATCAGGTACTAAAGGTAAATAAAAAATCTCTCACTTTTTTTGAAGTTTGAGTGATAATTTTTGTATATATTTTACACAATTTTATTAGAAATTTCAAATCAATGTTGCCAGACAGTTTTCGTCGGCGGTAATTTCCGCCCGACGCTTTAAAGTTTGCGAAAAAATAACGTAAGTTTACTTAAAGTCTGAGTCTTGATTTTTAAATATGATATTTCGGAAACTATTTCAGCACAATTCGCAAACAGCCAGACAAATTGTAGCGACCAAATATCCCCCAGACATATCTAAAATCTCGCCTTGAGTATGAGAGTGAGATCATTATTCGTACGCTTCTTTGATTTATTATCATACTAGCTGAAGCCCGCGACTTCGTTCGCGTGAACTTTATGTCTCTGGAAAATGCTCATCAGACTGAACAACTTTTACTAAAGCGGCATTTTTATATCTCTTATAGTTTAGCTAGACCATTATGGTTCTGCATCAGGCGTTCCATTTTCCAAAATTATTTATACCCTATATGTTGCCCAGGCTTAATAGCTATATAACAAAAAAAGTTTCATTCGAATCCGTCCAGTATTTCCGGAGATTAGCGTGTACAAACAGACAAACAGACATACAGACAAACAGACAAACAGACAGACATTTTATTTTAAATTCTTACTCTATTACTATGTCTCCATCACCTCCAATATTTTTTTTGGAAATATATTTAATGTACAGACACACTTTTTTACTGTTTTATTATATGTATATAGATTATATGTATATAGATATAGATATAGATTTTTGCTGGGAGGTGCGCAAACACATACTTATAAGTGTTTCAATGAGCAATCAGACATCAAATGCGATGTAAATATATGAGCACCCTCATACATATATAGAGAGTAGGTATCTTTGACTGCTCACAAAAAAGGCAAAACTAAATAAAAGAACGCGAATAAATATTTTTTTGTAGAATTAAATGCTAGTAACAAAATTAATTTTCTAATTACTTTTAGTATGGACCTTTCGCCTATAAGTTAACAATTTCTGTCATACTGAAAGTTATAGTTTGTAATGGAGCACTGAAATATAGTTTAATCATTATTCAAAAATTTTACAAGATTGAAATAAAACAAATTTAATTGGCCTGTGATATAAAATCGTCAAAACATTATGTGTTCGCTCATACTCAAGGCAAGATTTTAAATATGTCTGGGGGATATTTGGTCGCTACAATTTGTCTGGCTGTTTGCAAATTGTGTTGAAATAGCTTCCGAAATATCATATTTAAAAATCAAGACTCAGACTTTAAGTAAATTTACGTTATTTTTTCGCAAACTTTAAAGCGTCGGGCGGAAATTACCGCCGACGAAAACTGTCTGGCAACATTGATTTGAAATTTCTAATAAAATTGTGTAAAATATATACAAAAATTATCACTCAGACTTTAAAAAAAGTGAGAGATTTTTTTATTTACCTTTAGTACTTGATACCGGTAAATTGGCCGCCGGTCCAAGCTAGCAGGTATGTATACCTTCAGAGTATACACTAACACTATTCTGTACGATACATTCTGTTACTTTGAAAATAAGTAACGTCTGGCGGCCCTGGGCTCTTGGACCATTACGTAATAATTTTAAACTATGTAATGAGAAAAGAACTAAAACCACATTGTACACATTCATAGAAATGTATTTTAATTTTATTGACATTGGGTACATATTTAATTAAATGTTGACTAACAGCCAATCTTATCACTTATGTTCTGTTGGTAGTCTGTATTCTTCGTAGGAATCTTTTCAGGCACTTCATAACCGAAAATCTCTAAGTGAAAATAAATAGGAAACTTTTCTTTCCAGTGCGCTCATTTTACTGCAAGCTCAATTCATGAAACTGAACAACTTTTGATAAGGAACATACTGCGAAATACGAAAAATTCGAATGAATTATGGTAAAGCATTTTTTCGTATTTTGCTTAATCCTCTATAAAAGTTGTATAGTATCATTGGACCTAACTTACCCCAAAAACTGACGCTCTCGAAAGCACATATAGTAATCATAATGGAAATGGTGAATGGTATCTGCAAGTATTACGCCAATACATATAACGTTTTCGCGCTTACATAATAATCTAAGTCGGTAGAACCACTGGTGTCACCAGGAATCGGTATTTAGTTCCACACTGGTTTTATAACTAGTGGAGTTGGCGGCCCACGTTGAAGTACTAATTGAAACAAATAAGAGTTGGGGATTATTCGCGTAATTCTTCGTTTAAGTTAAAAAACATAATCTTAAACCTAACATTGAGATTTCAATGGATTATTTTAAATTACAAAACACATATTTGTACTAATGCAACTGAAAAACTAATTTAGCAATGAATCTAGGTGTATCTATTTCCTTAGTGAATATGTAAATACCGTTAGTTTTAATCAACAGCAGGACTTTGAAAAATCATTTTATATCACCATAGATAACAGGGATGTCATTATAAAAAGACTGTTAGACAGTCACTTTATATTTAGTTATTAGACAGAGTTATCTCACAATGTTCCTCAGTCTCAAATTATAATACTACATTGTTTTTCTAGCTATAAAACCAGTGTGTTCATACTTCTCACATTTTATTCACTGAGACTATTAATTAAACCCACACTGGTTCAAAACTAGGCCTTCAAAAGCAAAATGGGCTAGTTAATGATATTTTGTTGATTATATTATCATAAATACATAGTTCATGGCAGAGCCATTACACATATTTACAAATTACAGTGGCATTGCATCAAAAATAAGGATTCAATAAAAGTCAATAAAAATCAAGGTATGTAGTGCCTTACGTCACAATGTATATGAATAATACTGGTTTGACCAAAATACGGGATAGGTATTTACACATATCTAGTAAATAAAATGTGAGATTTAGGCGCAGTCTCCAAGAGTGATAGTTAAATATTAATAGTTACATTGCGACTACTTTTCATCTTTTCAAAACCCGTGTAGAGACGCGCCCATAGTTTTCATAAAATTAGGTGGCACAAAGATGAAATCACTCCTGATATTATCACTCTTGGCGGCGTTCTAAATATTGCCCTTAAATCACAATGTATTCTTACAATCTCATGTGACTAAGAGAAACTAATTGAGATGAGGCCTAGTATAGAGACTCTGCATTGGACGAGCGAGGCTTCTTGATCTTCTCCAGGTTCTTGATGACGATGTCGTGCAGCGAGCAGTAGCGGTTGCGGATCTCACACATCACCAGCCACAGTGAGAGATACTCTTTTTCGTCCAATTCCTGAAAAGTTGAATGATAATTAAGAAGTAGGTAATATGTGACATCGACCAAAGTATACTAAAAATATTAAAAGACTCAACTAATGGTACTGAACAACTTTCTCCCAAGGAACTGATCCTCAATATCATATTTCACTGTAAAATTTAGTGACTTGAAAAACTTGTTGATGATGCAAGTTGAATAGAATACTACACTACACTTATAGCTATTTAGCTATTATCTTGTCACACTGACATCTCTTTTGGTAGGATTTGAAACTTTTAATTATTGGCTATTGAAATGTCAATGGTATACTTGAGTTAAACTGTACACAATTTTACATCGTCTGTGTAAACTAAAGGATGTATAAACTTTGGAGGTTACAAAATCAACCTATTGTATTGTTTCATAATATTCAGTACCAACATTGATACAGAGGGTTGATAAATTAAGTTTCAATCTCTACAAAACTATATCTATCTACTTATACCTATAAGTTTTTTTTGAAGTGAAAACTTCTTTAGCGGCGTTGTGCACTTTTTTGGAATGGGTAAAAAATGTTAAACTCGCGTCAGGACACGTGACCTGATCGAAAATTCGTAAGACGGCGCAGGGCGCTTGCGCGAATGTTCGTGTGTGTTTATGTTACAGTGTGCTACGCGCATCCATGGATGGTGACAGCACTGACAGCTGATGGCTCGACCGTCTGTGTAGTGGCCATACTGCTGTGTATTTGAAGATGATTTTGTTGAAAATGAATTTAGTCATGCTTGTGACATTTGTGACAGACTGTGGTTCAGAAAAGATTTGAAATATTTTATACTGATAATTAAAGCAATTCGTGCAAAATTATTCCCTAACCATTCCAAAATATCAAAAATGCACAATGTTAATATTCAAGTTTTCACTGCTGCCGGCACTCCCAGAGTGCAACCCGTCGTTTTTTTTACATCGTGCTCAGTTTTATAAATGTATGTTTTATATTTTATTTAGGCAAGCTAATTTAAAAAAGAATAAAATACTAATAATTGAATCATTGATAAAGCCATAATATATTGTTATTAATATTTCTAAAAACAAACACTACTTTCCTAATGATTACAAATCTTGGTGTATCAAGACATGTTATGAAACTGTATTTCAATCCTAAAAAAGTCCAACCAACTAGGCTCTTTTTAGTTCTCTTGCAATACAAGTTTTATAAATAATTTTTCATAAAATTATCTCTGATTTAGCTGGTTACAAATATACTTACTTTTACAGCTCTCCTATAGTCATCGATGTGTGGATATTTGGCAACTTTGGAGACTATCTTTGCCCTTGATATGAAGTACCGTGAGATTTGGTCGAAAAATGCAGCCGCTTCTGATTCCACTGACTGTATCTCTGCCAGTGTGTCCTCTTGTATTGATACGCCAAAATTATTGCCGTCCTCAATTTTGGGAATCATAAATGAGATCCACATTTTTAGCTGAAAATTACAAGTAGTAGTTACGATTTTTTTTTTATCTAGTGGTGTTTAAGTGAACTATTTTCCGTAAGTGGATGTATCATTGAGTTTACCATTGGTTTTCCTGTAATCTTCAAGCAATAAACTATATTTTGTACTTTTTTTAATTTTATGCTTAGTAGTTTCAGAGATTCAGAGAGAGGAATGGACAATATTCGTCTTCTTTCATGATTTAAATCGAAACTACTTATTTTACAATAATAACAAAAATATATTTAAGATCCTCATCTTTCATCGGATATATGACACAGTTAAGTTGAAAAAGATAAAAAATACTTATACCCTGAAAAAGATACTTATTAACTTTGCACATCTCGTGTTTAGGTCATAGGATAAAACTATCCTACCAAATTTCACCTGATTTGGTCCAGTAGATTCGGAGCAAATTGGCTGTGACATACGGACAGACAGACGCACAAGTAATCCTATAAGAGTTCTGCTCTTTAATTTTTAGTAAAGAACCCTAAAAACTATTGATAATTATTTTATGAAGTGGAATGAAGGA
Organism: Acrobasis consociella; assembly: GCA_963555685.1. Taxonomy (NCBI): domain Eukaryota; kingdom Metazoa; phylum Arthropoda; class Insecta; order Lepidoptera; family Pyralidae; genus Acrobasis; species Acrobasis consociella. Next base: position 8,687,239 of record OY743118.1, read on the forward strand.
CCCCATCTAATTTGGCCACATACACAGGCAAAAAGCCTGAATGTGTCACCTCTCATACAAAGCAAGCACAGACAGAGTCACACTCAACATGAAAGTGCGATAAAGTCAGAAACAAGAAAGTACTTACCAAATTGGAATCCTCAACTAGCTCTCTGATGTGAGGTTTGACAAGGTGTATGAGGTCACTAAGTGGTTTGTTGCAGGGCACTGTTCCATTGGGAAGGGCATACACTTTTGTGCCGTCTACAGTTGTATTGCTGGATGCTTCTGAGGAATCCATCCGTGCTCGCTTCGCATTTGGTTCATTGGAAGCGGCAGCTGGAGGAGGCACTGGAATGTTTAAGTCCTAAAACAAGTTTTTTTTTGTGAATGTTAAAACTGTAATAATGTCAATTTTCCCAAGGGTTGTCTAACAGATTGCTTTAAGCCAAAGCTTTACATAATTTTTTACACAGCAGTAGTTGTAGTTGTTGTATAACAAAAAGGATAACCTCTTCCTTGCAACAAAGAAAGCTTAATTGCGCAATAAGTTGCAATAAAGAAGGCCACATACATACATACATACTATCACATCTTTAAGCCTAATGGGGCTGCAAAACTCACTTTTAACTTAATGTGGACAAGAAGGTGTATAAAGGAATCAAAAGTGATGGGTTACAAGCCGCATAGCCGATTAACACGATTTGGAATTTCACCCATTCCCTTGATATCTTGAGGCTCTTACAATCTGCGCTGAATGAGAAGCAGCTGGTACTGCTGGTGAGCAGCGTGGAAATAATATAAAGCTGTGGCAACTATAGGCACTAACTTGTGTATCGTCATATGAAACTTTAATTATATTTAATTAAAATTTTTGCTGTCACTTTCATTTATACAATGAATTAACAATAAGTTAAACATTAGAATGAGGCTAATGCAAATTCTTATATGTTACACAATCATAGAGCAGATATTACACAAAAGTGCATATTCTAACCACTATTTGAGAAGGAAGTTAAAGGAAAAACTAGAAGTAGGTATTAGTTTGATCACTAACTTTGTAAATAAAATACATGTTTTCAATAATGTTGATAAGTCTACTTAATGAAATAATGTGGAAATTACCTGATGAACATCGGTTAAATTGCGATTTTGGAAATTTGGAGTTTCTAATAGTTCATTCAACTTCACTATTTTTTCTGGGAATCCTTTTATTATTAAATGTTCAGCCTTCTGCTTGAGGGAGTCTTTGTACTCTTGAACCTGCAAAGAGAAAGATGAGTTTATGTAATTCTTATCATTGAGAACTACGATTGCGTTTTTAAGATGCGACTTTCCATACTTCCATGGCCGCAGTCACAGTACGTTGAGGTTATGTTGATTTATCCTTGTAATACGCCTCCTTCCTCCAAAAATACGAAATAGCCAAACAAATAATATATTTCGCGTTCTAGGACTCAAGTGTAACACCTAATATAACTATAATAATAATGAAATATCCCGAAATTACTAAGGTCACGCACACTAATCACAATACGTTGGTCACGTCAAACAACGTGTATAAACGTTCGATTAACAGACACTTTACCTTTTTCGCTACGTCTGTCATGGTTATAAAGGGATTTGATATAATTATACCCCGAATTATATTCAAAATATCGTAAAATTACAAATAATAAATTATCAGTTACTACAAACTCGCTTGCGATTTACACACAGACACACACGCTTTCAATCAAGTAGGGTAGGTACATTACAACTTGTACACACTACACACAAAACTGGACGAATAAATGACTGATATATACAGCCTAGCTAGTGTGACCAACCAAAAGCATTGTTTTAAATCTGAATCTTTAACATTTTAATAATTTATTTACCTTTTTCAACAATGCTTCGTCAACGGAAATTGTTTCCATATTTTATTTACAAAAATCGCACTCGCGAATATATAATGCAATGTTTGACATTGATATATTTTTTACACTTTTTAATTTTTTCTGTGTCAATCATGCATGGCATGTCCACATGTCTTAATATATCTTTGATTTGCGTCATCATAAATTGTTCAACAAGGTACATTGCATTCAAACTATTTCACAAAAGCCATAGGTACAAAAGTTGGACATGCCTATTTTTTTGGTCGGTTAAATGTTTTGGGTCAATCGGCACATTTTGCAATTGGGTACTTTCCTATGTCAAAAATAAATTATTTTGTACTAATAAAAAAATAAAGCGTCCCAAAATAATGTCACTTGTCTTTGAACATATCCATTTTAACGTTATTTTAAATTTATTATACTAGAAAAACTGATAATAAGAGCGCTATTTGACTCCAAAAATCTATGACGTCATCTGCCTGTATTTCATACAAAATCCCATAGAAACTGTGTTTTGACGTTTAGAAAAAAGTTGCTGATTTGACTTGTTGGAAAATAGCGTATTGCAATAGAGTAGATACTTCGTGTCGTGGTAGATACCTACCTTACTGTCAGTGGCCAGTGGCTGTCACTGTCACTGTCAGTAGTGGTATTAATGCCATGCTGGCTCAAGCAGGGAACCAATCACCAATGCTCTTTCTATAAAATTTGTTTCTAAAGTAAAGATTTTGGATTGGAATCACAAATGAGATAGTATTTATTTTAGTACATACTACCTATTTTAGTGATCATTTTCGTGCAAATTTATGATTTTACACTAAGTATAAATAGCAATAAAATGTCGTTTAAGTTTAATTTTTCAGTAGATGATAAAGGTTCAGACGAATCGTGTAAGAATTCACTATAAAATTATACCTATTTTCGTAAGTATATTTTTAGGATAGATGGAAAGGTATTTGTAAGCTGACCTGACGGAGAAGACAGAGCCCAGGGCCGCTAGACCTAAAGCCCACGCTCAGTGATGGTAAACGTTAAAATAGGAAAGGATTCCTCAATATTGAAGGGTTGCTCGCCGCATCGCCTATTAACATAATTCAAATCTCGCCCATTCCCTCGATCGGCTCATACGATCTGCGCCGGAAGAAAAGCAGCTGGTACATTATAAGATTTTTCCATTCTCCCAGACCAGCATCGAAGATAGATAATGCATAAAACAATATCAAAGATTTGACATACACTTACATATAAACTTTAATTTCAATATAGGTACCTACTAACATAAAGTCCTCTTCCATCAACCTAAAAATATACTTTTTTTAAATCATTACATATCAGCTAATATTTAACTTTCAATCAAAAACTATTCTTATAGCTTCCACAGTCCAGGATATTGAATGGTTTGCAAGTGCAGAAATTATACCGAAAAAACAAATTGAAGACTTGGACAGTATAGTTATACATGCTAAAATGTTTACCTGTGGAGATGTAGAAATAGGCCACATAGTGACTAGAGAAGCTGTTGCTAATATTCTAAGCGAAAATAGTACATTCAATGCAACAGAATTTGCCGAAAAGAGTCATAGTGACCTTGTTGCTGGCAAATATGAAGGTAACTATGAAAACAGTGTGTTGAATCTTGGAACATGAGTTTTATCATTTCAAAGTACCTAATGTTTAATTTTTTAGGAGGTTTAAAAATATGGGAGTGTACATATGATTTAGTTGAATATTTGATAAATAACGATGAGATCAAATTTCAATCAAAAAAAGTTTTAGATTTAGGCTGTGGAGCTGGTATTTTAGGCATTTACACCTTTATGAATGGAGCTTCTGTAACATTTCAAGACTATGTAAGTGATTTTTTAAGTAAAATAATTTGTACCTATTACCTTTATAATTTACATCATTTTGTGGATACTATACGTGCAATTCTATTTTGTAGAATAAAGAAGTTTTGGAACATGTGACAATACCAAATGTATTACTGAACATTGAGGATGATGACACAACTGAAAGCATGAAGAGATGTAAATTTTACTCAGGCGATTGGGATTCATTCAACAAGTTAGTTGATGAAAGTGAAACTTATGATGTTATACTTACATCAGAAACTATTTATAATGAGAATAATTATGATAAACTTATCAATCTGTTCCTGAAGAGACTTAGTAAGACAGGAGCCGTGTATTTAGCAGCAAAAACTTGTTATTTTGGAGTAGGAGGTGGACTGAGACAATTTGAAAGTAAACTTAATAACAATGGTACTTTAAAAAGTGAAATTTGTTGGAAAAGTAAAGGTGGGATACAAAGAGAGATCTTAAAAATAACCCACAAGTTATAACAATAAACATTTATTTGTACTTAAGATGTGATTTGATTTATTGGAAGACATAAAATTTATGTAAGTATTCTATCTTACCCCTCAGTAGTATATATAGAACTTAGGTGCAATCAAGTAATATGCTTGAATAGTTTACACAAAAAATGCAACAAAAGAACTATAAAACATAATTAACTACATTCTTATTCAAGGTGAAAGTCTTTCAAAAACCCAACCATCTTCACCCTGATGCAACAGTTTACCATCTGGCACTTCCCCTTCTTTAGGCTTCCTGAACTTTATTCTGTCATGTAGGCGATCTCTCTGGCCTTGCCAGAACTCCACTGCCCTGGGTCGGATTATGTAGCCTCCCCTGGGAAAAGAAGGATTGTTATATTAGTCTTATTACAATAAACGACTGAGCACTTATCTCAGAAACTGCTGTGGTTCTAGATATTAATGTATTTATGTGCTAACATAAACACATTGAAAACAGTGAGATTTCTTTGCATCCAATTTAATCTTAATCAAATCAGCAATAATAATCTTGATTATAAATAGAAAGCTTTTGTTATTTTCACTGATAAGACTATCTCTTGAGAAAACAAGATGACAAACAACAAAAAATATACTTACCAATAATCAGGTTTAGGCACTTCTTTCCCAAGAGTCGTATAATCTGCTTCTAAAACACTCTCCCTTTCACACAGTATATCTCTGGATTCTATTGGTGTGCTCTGGAAACTGGCACAGGCTGCTATCTGGCTCGGCACAGGACGACTGTGGAAGTATTTTGTAGATTCTTCTACAGACAACTTTTCTACATGGCCCTCAATTCTCACTGATCGATTCAATACCTCCCAGTAAAATGTTGCAGCCACATTAGGGTTATCATTCTGAAACCAGCAAAAAGTTTTGATAAATACACCATATTACAAAAAATATGCTTACTTTAATCTGATTTAAAGGCATTTTTTTCTGAATCAGGATAACATAACAGAAAGACATCACACACACCAAATTAATTAGTGAAGGTAGGTAGGTTACACCAAAGTCAATTGAAAGAAAATTGTTACATCACAGTAATTATCCAATTTGTGACCTCAGCCTTTTTTGTATGAAATGTGTTGTGTGAAAGGACTTGTGATACTATGATGTAGATGTTGAATTTTAATTCAACATCTACGTCATAGTATCACAAGTCCTGGGCTTGTGCAAAATAGTAACTACTCTGATGAGTACATACCATTTCCTTAGCTTTTCTGCTCCCATAGTTAGTAAAGAATTTGTATCCATCCTTTCCATATCCTTTCAATAGAACAAATCTCGCTGATGGATACCCTTCCCTATTAATATGATTCAAGATAATATATAAATAGTCAAACAGTTCAGATGAGGGGCCATAAAAAACTGATAACTGTGAAAACAACAGTATATCTTATCTCACACTAAATAAGTTTAAATATTATGCAATGTGCGAATGAGGAATAAAGGACAAATTTAAATCAAGGGCCATAGATGAATCACAAGCAAGTAAAGGATACTAATGACTGATGATTGTTAGAATCCTGAGCAACAGGAGTGATTCATGGGCCCTCGATCTACAAATAATTATTTTTAGCCCTCGATATAAATCCATTTTGTCAAGAATTGCATAATAATATTATTCTTTATACCATAACTACGTGAAAAATAAAGATTTAAGCAAAAATAGATATTTAATGAAGAAAAAGGAAAGTTAAATTAATTAAAATTGGAACAGTTACTAAAATTAAGAGTTAAAAAATTGTTCTAAAATAAAACACAGACATAGTGAAATAAAAAAAGTTAAAGGTACTTTTTATAAATAATTAAACTTACTTCGAGACTGTTGCCAGGCACATGGCATTTGGCTCTAAGATCTCTTTTCTGGAGCAAGCTTCTTCAAACCATGCTTTAAATTGCCCAAAAGGCTCCTTAGATACTAAATGTTTCTCTAAAAATGTATCATCTTTATCCTTATATTTAATCCTCATTCCTGAAAGTAAAACATTTATGTAAAACAGAAATCTTCCTGCGTACAGCACTGGCCTAAGCTCAACTTTTTATATTTTAGTTTTAGCTTTTAAATTGAATTATTTTGTTTAGTTTAGTAATCGTTTTATTATTATTGAAGTTTTGCATTATGGGACACATAGAGAGACGAACTGAAGGCTGACAGGGGAAAAGTTTCTCTTATAGCGACCACTGGCATGCAAAGCATAGGACACGCACCCACAAGGTGGTCTGATAACCTGACCAAGGTCGCTGGATGCAAGCCACTCTAGATCTGTCATATTGGAAATCCTTGGGAGAGGCCTATGTCCAGCAGTAGACATTATGCGGCTAAAATGATGATGATGATGATGAAGTTTTGCTTAATGATGTCAAATAAAGTTCTTCCAATATGTCAAACATCGACATAAGTAAAATATTAGCAAGTTTATTGATTAGTACTATACCACAAACTTTTGATTGTGACAAGTCAAATAAGAAATGGGTGGTTGCAGAAAAACATTGCTGCTCCAGCTGCCTGCCACAGAAGCCTAAGTGTAGAAAAATACCCATTTTGGGCACCTACATAGGTAAACGAAGTGTCGCACTAAGAACCATCTGGAACCTGATTTGGCAAATAAAGTATGCAACATTTTAGTGTCTCAAATGGAATACAAAAATCATTTTGATTTGTTGCTGCAGTGGACAAACAATTACATTTGGCTTTGATTATTTTACACACCTATTTACATACCTCCAATATCAATATAACCAATATTGGTACCGCATGGTTTCTGACAGAGTAGAATAGGACCACTCCCAAGTCTTCCCGTGGATGTTGTAAACGGCGACTTAGGAAATAAAAGCTAAACAAAACTTATAAACATCATGAGATCTCTTTAACCCATCTGTCCAGCATGGACACTGTAGAACAAATCCTCTGGCTGCTCTGGCCAAATATGGCTCTGGTAGTACAGAGAGGGTCATCGTCCTGCAGTGGAGACTAAAAAAGACCTGACGATGATGATGAATAGCGACGCTCATATTCTATGATAGATTTCACTTTGTTGCTGCAGTGGACAAACAATTACATTTGGCATTAATTATTTTACATACCTCCAATATCGATGCTCATTTTCTGTGATAGATTTAACGAAGTTGAATAAATCACAGAACGTAGTAACAGTCTGGATCCCATGCAATGGATTGGAACTTTAGTACAAAATAATCACAATTTACTTTAATTAACCAAACCAATGGAGTGCAAATACACTTTACTAGATAAGATAATAGGAAAGAAGTCAGCCAACCTTGTTCACCAACTACCTACTCACTACAATATTCACAACTACCTACAGTTGTGGATTATTGTGAAGTAGCTTTAGTTCAGAAAAAAAGAAGTTGTGAATTAATGTGAAGTGGCTTTAGTTCAGAAAAAAACAATGTCAACATAATATCTGCTGCTGGCACTCATTGCTTGTTTATTTTATTTTACCTACGTAAAATAAACAAGTCGCAGGTCAGCATATTATGTAATGACATGACATTAAAAAAATTGTGTCAAAATTAGTGCTGCCGCTCCATAGTTTACTATCGATAGTCTATTGATAGACTATCGATAGTTGGGCAAAAGCAATAGTATCGATAGAGAAATTGATAGTGTCTATAGTATCGATTGCCGCGGAAGCGTTAATACTATCGACACAGCAATACTATTGATAGTATCGATACTATCGAAGCTCAAAATTGAATGTTCTATCGATAGTATCGATACTATTGCTTCTGAATATTGAAACAACAATCTATAGTATCGATACTGTCAATAGTACCGATACTGTCGATAGTTTTGTCCCATCGATAGTGACCTTTCCCTCAATAGTATTGCTATATCATATAATTCATTAAAAATACTTACTATTGGTCCTTGGTTGGTCCCATCCCGGCTGTCATCATTGTATGTCAGTCGTTAAGCTATTTCAGATGCCTTTAGGCAGTTTGAAAAATCTGACACCAGTGTTGGCCACTTACACACATGAAAAATGAACAATCAACAATACTATCGAATAACAGCCTACTATCGATAGTACAAATATATCGATAGTATCAATATTTATAATAGTCTAATCATATCCGATACTATCGATAGCCAAACTATCGATAGTCCGGCAACACTAGTTAAAATCAAAAATATGTATAGGTACATAAGGCCGGCTTCATACATACGGAATTCCGTTTCGGAATCTCATTTCAGATAGCGAATCAGGATTCCGAACGCAGCAAATCTATACAAATCAATGACAGTACCTAGGATGGGTGGTTGGTATATACCTAATCTACCCATTTAGATTGGGTAAATATCCGGTAAATACCCGTATCTAATGGTAGATTGAATTTTATGAGTAATTACTTCGCAACTCGTGTCCGAAAGTGTGTGCAAGCGCTGTAATATGCTTAAAATGCAGGTAGACGTCAAATCTAACATTAAAGTATATGAAACAACCATACTAATCATACTTTGAAAGTAGGCTTCTTTGATTTGTTATCATTTTTTTATGCCGGATATTTTTTTGTACATTTCTACACATAAAAAGTGGACTCGCACTACCCAAACCTAAGTAAATACCTAAGCGTGGGTAAATACCCGGGTCGATGCCCATCTCTAACTGTACCCTGAGACTGTACCACACATATGCGGCAGCATTACGTACGGTTTTTATTTCCATACGGAATTCCGAACGGAATCGTTTCCGTACGGAACCGATTCGGAATTCCGAACGTCTACCGCAGGTTTTTTTCCGTACGGAACGGAATAACACGTCTCAGTTGAAAGACGCCAGCTATCGAGCACAGACGTACTTGTAGCGTGCGATGATATGAAATTTGACTATGATTTTTTAATAACGATTGCATTTTTGCTATATCTTGTTCAAAAAATATCTTTATAGAATAGAGTTTACCTTCGTATTGAACTTTATCTTCGTACTGGCCGGCCAGGCTCGCCACATATTGGGTAGATATAGTTTATGGCAATTCCAACATTTGGAAAATCTCTAGTGAGATTTGGTATACAGCGTTGTTTGTGCATGCATTTGATTGTATATTATTGTTTAAAATAAAGAAATAAAAAAAACTTTTGGGGTAAAATCTTTTAGTCCGTGGGGTCCTTCCGTCCATAGTTTATTTAATATTATTTTTTTAAACGTTTATTCGAGGTATCCCGTGACCAAAGGGCTGGTAACTATCTGGCTCAAAGAATCAGCATTGCCATACAACGTAGCAATGCTGCCAGCCTTTTGGCCACGTTGCCGAGGGGCAATATTTTAGTGGGACTATATAATTTGTAATTTTTAGTTTTAATAAGTTTGTATAGTTTGCATTTATTAATTTAATTTTTTTTTCCAGTAAATATAAGAAACAATTACTTATGGACACATAAAAAAATTGGTTGTTTGTAAAGTAGGTTTACGATTGAGATGATTACGTGATAACGTCGTTTCACGGAATGACTGGCAGCGCTCGAGATGAGACGGGAGATCGGTCCGTCTCTCTCTCGTTATACCTGCGATCGCGCTCGTGAGGTTTTGGTGTGACACAACATTCTGAACATGTCACCCGACACCCGACTAAAACGATTTTAAAGACGTTATCACGTCAAAAAAATTTTTCGTTTTTTAAGAAAACTGCCGTATGTGTGTGATACAGTACAGTCATTTATTTATATCTGCCTTACTACGTTCGGAATTACAAATCGGTTTTCCGTAACAAAATTCCGAATTTCGATTCGGAATTCCGTATGTATGTGACCGGTCTGTCATCGCGATTGACACGTGATTCACGTCACGTCATTAACGTCATTTTGAATGGTTGGTTTTGTTTGTTTGTTTGTCTTGTCACGCACGTCACGTCACGCCAAACAAACGAAAACAAAGGTTTTGATAAAAATCTGAAAACCTCTAATTTTACTTTAGAAGTTGGTTGAGATTATTGAAATTTGAATAAAATTATTATTATGGAATCCGAAGTGGTCAAGGAAAAAATTCAAACCGAACCAATATTGAATGATCCTCGATACATAACCTTACTAAGTGTTATAGTCCTCGTATTTACTTTAGGTAAATGTGTTTGTACGACTTCTTGCTGTGTTTATTATTCATTTAATTCCATAAAAGAATTTTATTTAGTACAAAATGGACAAATATTTCCATAACCACTTTTTATTTAACACGTGCTCATTTTGATGGTAATAACCATATTTTTATGAATGTAACAGCGCAACTAATTAAATTAATAATTTATCATTTAATTTACAGTATTTTGGTGGTGCTTTACTCGCCGGCGTCACGCCCGCCGGTCGGTGTTACTGACCGGGCTTTCAGACTCTGGTAAAACCTTGTTGTTTGTCCAACTGGCATACTCGCAGTACCGACAGACATTCATATCCCAGCGAGAGAATGTTGAAGAATACATCACAAATAATGTAAGTAACCTTAACCTTTATTTGTCATTTGAAGGTTTTTATGTTTGTTTATGTATGGTGTTTCTTTATGTAATCAAAAAGGATATTCGTAGGAGAACAAAAGTCACTGATAGATAGCCCAGTGGTTTAGCCCATTGAAATAACAGTGGGTGGGAAACATAGCGCAGTGAACAGATGGCCGATGGGGCAAAAAGGTGCTTGAATGTTGACCATGTACTGGCAAGTTGCCTGACCAAGGTAGCAGGAATATGATGGATGCTGGTCACTAGATTGGCTGTTTTGGAATCCTTGGAAGTTGCCTATTTCTGCCAGTGGATGTTATGCAGCAGAATTTATTTGTTAAATTATTATTACTGCTGGTGCTAGATGGAATAGACTTAGTAGATTTAATATGTAACCATAAAAATTTTAGAAGTACCTAAATAGAAGGAAAAGGAGGAGTGGGAATACCCAGAAGAACATTTATAGACCAAATAAAAGAAAAATTAAATGTAAAATCATATAAATAGGTTAAGAACTTAGTGGAAGAAAGAGAGACATGAAAAGCACTCCACCGACAAGAGCCCAGCTCTTAAATATAAGAACCAGAGACTCTTAATTTTAAATAACTTTATTTTTTCTGAATTGAAACTTACATAAAGTCTTATAGTATCAGACAGTCCAAAAAATCAAATTGATATTGGTTATTGTTTCACTTACAGAATACCTTGAAGCTGGTTGATCTACCTGGTGATGAAAGGCTGAGAAACAAATTCTTTAATCAGTACAAAAACAGTGCGAAAGGCATTGTTTATGTAATAGATTCTGTCACCATCCAGAAGGAAATAAGAGATGTTGCAGAGTAAGTAAGACTTCTAAATGGATACATAAAAACAATGCTTATTTTTGTTTGCTAAAACTATTCTACACACTGCATTAAATGTGAAAACATGTAAGGAGCTTAAGAACTTGGCTAGCTTAGACAGCCCATCTCTTAAATATGTATGAGATGAAGGATGCATTGGTTGTATGGCAATAGGAATATCTGGCACATCAGACACAATGGCTCTGCAGAAGTATATGTGAATGTCCAGATGTGGTCTGCTGTTGATGGCATAAAATATCTAGAGCTTCTCCATGCATTCAGAAAGCAAGTTAAACTGTTGGTGGGTTGTCATCATCAGAAAGCAGGTCAAGTGTACACTTCTTACACACAGAAAAACACATTGCATATTAAATTTGTATGATTAATTGATCTTTATCATCATTCCAGATACCTGTACACAATATTAGTAGATCCAGTAGTGCAGAGCAACAGTCCTCCAGTTCTGATTCTGTGCAATAAACAGGACCAGCCGCTGGCTAAGGGCAGCCAGGTCATCAAGTCTCTCCTTGAAAAAGAACTGTAAGTGTAAAAAAATATACATAAGACTTGCAAAGCTGCCTTATGGCTTCTGGCCTAGAATACGACCACTCCATCTGCGTCAAAATGGGTTGACATCAGGCAGGCGGTCAGTCCTAAAACTATAGCTAAATTGCTGGTCTAGGTGAAAAAAGACATAGAATATACTAGCTGCTTCTCTTCCCGTGTAGATCTGAAAAGTGGACTGAGGGAATGATCAACCCATCACTAATTTGATTACCTTTTTCCATCTTCTACAATCAAGCTAAACATGTCAGGGATAAAGTCGTTACAGTGTATAGTATGATAGTTTGTGCCAAAGTTACATATACAGACAGAGGGGAGGCCTTTGCTCAGCATTTTTTTACAAGCCTGCATCCCAGTTTTTATGCCCAGCATTAAGACATGAAAATAATAAATAGAATAAAACAAAACAAAAAATTTTATTTACCGAAATTAAAGTTATATTTATAAGTTTACAATTTGTTTTAACTTATAGCTAATTAAACATTAAAACAGATATATTTACTGTTGAACCCTCCTGCACTAGGCGGAGCTTGAATTGCAGAGGATACTTACTTATCGCCACAGGTATGGCACTTAATAGAAACTGAGTAACAAATATACCTAGTACTACCACAAACGAAACAATATGTCTGTGCACACGTCAAATGTGTGAGTTAAACATTCATTGTCGCCACCTCAGAATTTGTTGCTTACCTGTGTTCATCACTCGGAAATCTATAAAATTTTCGTTCTTTATTGTTTTCCGTGGATAAACAATGATAATATGCACAGTTTCTCACCATTATGGTTTAATAATCCCAATTGACTCGCGTAGCGTCAACGTGCGACAGGCATAAACCCTGTTTCACAGGCGCTTACAAGGCATAAAAGCGGGGTAGGGGTTGCGGGGACGCGAGATTACGGGGGACGGGAGACGGTGCGAGTTTCCGTTCTGTACGTATAATAATAAGCCCTTTATTCTGAATTTTTACATGTGTCACTGTTACATTTAGTTTTTGTTTTAAATAATGTCGCGTAATTCAGTGTGCCTCTTGGCATAGGCCTCCTCTAGCATTTTCCACTATCTTCTGTCGCGCGCTAACCTTCTCCAGTGGTGTCCTGCCGTAAGTTTAAGGTCATCTGACCACCTCATCAGTGGACGACCTCTGTCGCGTTTCCCATCTCTGGGGTACTAATCTGAGACAGCTGTACTCCATTTGCATTGGTTGTCTCTAATCATGTGGCCGGACCATCTCCATTTCAGTTGGTCAATACGAGCAAGGATGTCAGTTACTTTTGTCTTTTTAGGGTTCCGTAGCCAAATGGAAAAAACGGAACCCTTATAGATTCGTCATGTCTGTCTGTCTGTCCGTCCGTATGTCACAGCCACTTTTTTCCGAAACTATAAGCCCTATACTGTTGAAACTTGGTAAGTAGATGTATTATGTGAACCGCATTAACTCAAAAAAATATTTTTCATCAAACCCATACGTCTGGGGTATCTATGGATAGATCTTTAAAAATGATATTGAGGTTTCTAATAACATTTTTTTCTCAACCGAATACATTGCGCGGGAGACATTTCCAAAGTGGAAAAAAGTGTGTGTGTCCCCCCGTAACTTCTAAAATAAGGGAATTATAAAACTAAAAAAAAATATATATGATGTTCATTACCATAAAAACTATCAGCGAAAATTGGTTTGAACGATATCTAGTAAGTAGTTTTTTTTTAATCCGTCATTAATCATAAACGGCAATTTACCTTTTATTCAATCAACACAAATATAAAATTTAAAAAAAAAAACATACTACAAGACTTTTATATTATGTTATTTGCTACTACGGAACCCTTCATGGGCGAGTCCGACTCGCACTTGGCCGCTTTATTTCTTATCTCACTACTTCTTATTTTGTCCCTTTTTCTTGTACCCGTCATACTTCGCTCCATGGCCCTTTGACATCGCTCCAGATTTTCCCTATGAAGTATGGTTAGTGCCCATGTCTCGCATCCATAGGTAATGACTGGAAGTATGCAGGTGTCGAAAGCTTTTCTTTTTATTGTTAAACTGAGCTTATTTGACTTCATGATCTCCTTCAATGACCAATACTTCTTCCATCCATTCGCTTTTCTTCTATTTATTTCTTTGGTAGTTTGATCTTCCAGGGAGATTACCTGCCCTAGGTAGATATATTCTTGTTCATAGTCGAGTGGATGGTTGCCTAATTTTATTGGTATCAATTTGGAGTTTGTGACCAGTTTAGTTTTGTCCATGTTCATAGACAGCCCTACTAGCAACCTTACGTTCTGTACGTATTTCATACTATTGTTAATTCTGTGCTGCGATATCACAGGTTACTATACTAACATTGTATGCATTTTTCCTTACAGCAATCTGGTCCGTGTAACGAAATCCAGCCAGCTACAGTCGGTCGACCCAGCTCAGTCCAACAACGCGACCTACCTCGGCAAACTCGGCAAAGATTTCGAGTTCTCGCACGTGCCGTGCCGCGTCGACGTGGCCGAGAGCTCGGCCGCCACCGGCGACGACGACGACCCCGCCAACATCAAGGCTGTGCAGGACTGGATCTCGAGGCTGTAATGCATTTATTGGACTAAGGCGATTAACACACTGCAACGCGCTCCGCTGCGTAGTGCGGGGCCGCGCTGTATGCAACTAACTCCATATTTATAGAAAACACGCATAGTACAACACACTAACACCGCGTCTCCGCGCGTCTTTTTTGTATGGCGTGTGTTTATCGCCTAAGAGCTAGCTACGAAACTAGGTATACAATTTATAAAGCAACAAAATTCCTGTAGCTAGTATGCCATACTAGGCTAAAATATAGTATATTAGCCACGATTTTGGGGAAAAAGAGAAAGGGGGAGGGGGAAAACCCCCTATCCAAATCCTCCCATGGAGATTTAATTGATTTTAAAACCCCTTTGTCGCCCATACCCACTGCTGAAAAGCTGCCAGGCGCTCGAATTATTAAATAATGATAGTATGGCATACTAACTACAAGAATTTCATTGCTTTATAAATTGTATACCTTTTTCCGTAGCTCTCCCATCTTTATTGAGAGGGGCCGATATAGGACTAAATCGGTGTGCTTATTGAAATATGACTTACAGAGACTCCGTTATCTTGTCGCACTTATGTTACGTTTTTGTAGGGATTGAAACTTTAAAATTAACCGTCACTATACGAAATAATATGATTGATTTTGTGAACGCGAAAATTCTGTACATCCTTTAGTTACACGGCTTTTGTAATAACTGGGGGAAAGCGATCTATGACATGTCATAACATAACTAATGAACGCGCGTGGCTTTTATTTATCGCATAATTTTTTATTACATTTTTATCCGTTAATAGTCATTGTATTTACTCATATCAGTGACATAGCTCAAGTACAATACCATCGATGTTTCGATAGTCTATAATTTAATGTTTCATTTGCTATAAAAAAGTGATGTCAGTGCGACAACTACAAGATATCGAGGTCTACTTAACACCTGGAATGCAATTTTTCTGTCAGTATTCTAGTCACTGTCTAATACCATGAACAAAATTAAATATAATGTGGCTATTACGAGGACTTTTATCAAGCCTTAACTCAAGTTCAAATAAATCTATTCAGCCCAATATTGTCATTTTAGCGTTTTCAGTTATTGTAAAATGTTTGAATTGGACTGGGTTATATGGGCTAATAAAATAAGATTCACATAATTTTGAGTTAATTTCAATAAAAAGACACCTTTTCCTACTTTCGGCCTTCTTACAATATCTCTCTTCATATCATTCAAAGTTTCTCATTGTTTTATTTTGCTGTGCCGTAATAAGCTTTCAATATGATTTGTGATGCTAGAAAAGATTGTGAATTCGATGTTATATTATAACATGTGGTTTGCCCTATGTACTTATATTGTATACATCCTGGTATGTTTGTATGTATGAAGCTTTTATAATAAAACATAAAAAAAATAATATGAAGTTTAACTCCGACGTCTGCGCCCGCGTCGCTGGATCATGACTAAATAGCATGACTCATGCCTCTCCCCTTTTAAAAATCCTAGTTTGTCAACAGATTTTTAGGGTTCTGTACCCAAAGGGTAAAAACGGGACCCTATTACTAAGACTTCGCTGTCTGTCCGTCTGTCTGTCACCAGGCTGTATCTCAAGAACCGCGACAGGTAGACTGTTGAAATTTTCACAAATTATGTATTTCTGTTGCCGCTATAACAACAAATACTAAAAACAAAATTAAATAAACATTTAAGGGGGGCTTCCATACAACAAACGCAATTTTTCGTAGATAATGGTACGGAACCCTTAGTGCGCGAATCCGATTCGCACTTTGCCGGTTATTTAAAATAAGTTTGTGAATACTAGCGACAATATGTTGAAGATAAGTTATTTGGTCTTTTGATTTTTTACCAAATCCATCCATTCTTCCATATCGGTTCAGATGAAATTTGGTATTATGGATATAGTTGGAAATCCGGGGAAATCTATAGGATAGTTTTAAGGTTCCGTAGTAAACAAGGAACCCCATAGTTTCGCTACGTCTGTCTGTCCTTCCGCGGTTTTACTCAGCTGAATGCTGTAATTTGCCGATTGCCGATTCTTTATTCTAAAAATCCTCCATTAAAGAAATGGAAAGGGGAGTGGAACTTTATATGGGGAATCCTATGTTGCCATACAAAAGTAAACTATAACAAGACTCAATTTACTCAGACAAAGTTGCGGGCAATGGCTAGTTATAGATAAGTACCTGGGCGACCAAGCTTTGCTCGGTAACATCTCAAACATTAACTACATTTTTTAAACTTACTAAAACAATATAAAATAAAAAATTATATATACTTAAACTTGAACATAAAAAAACAAAAGTAAGTCACCGAGTGGGATTCGAACCCGTAACACTCTTTTTAGCGGTCCGCATCCTTAACCGCTGAGTTAAACGTATAGCGGCTGGCACGACGAAATTAGCGATCATATTCTGCAAAAAAAATAAAGAAAAACGCATGAAAACTCGAAAACACGCGTTTTCCCAAACATAAGACTAATCTAGATCGATTGTTTACCCCCGAAAACCCCATATACCAATTTTCTGCGAAATCGTTAGAGCCGTTTTCGAGATCACTGAAATTTATAAATAAATAAATATACAAGAATTGCTCGTTTATAGGTATAAGATTTAAATAAATAATCTAAGTACTTATACTTGTTGCAAATCCTTCTAAATAGGTACACTGTGTAAATCTGACCGTTTGCCATATTCTCGAATATAGGTACCTATAATGATCATACTGCACTTTCCCTAAGGAACATAGGTCGAAATATAAAAAAAAAATGGGTTCCCCTCACAAAATCAGTTGTACGATTAGGTACGAGAAGTCTAATTTTTCGTTTTATCTTATGTCAAAGTAAAGTAATACCTGCACCTGCTGCATTTTATCATAATTTGTATTAGCAATTGAACAAAACATATTCCTGCAGGAAAAAAAAATATATCTCGGGGAAAGCTATTCACAAACGATACAGGGGGGTTACTCCATAAAACAATACGTTAGTCGTACGATAGTGACGTCGTATTTCTGTGTAAAACCAAATTAGACTTTATCATTAGACGTTAGTATTTAATATTGCGTGACACTGAAACGAGGATACGCAGTAACGTCCATCTTGCGTACCGCTTTTAGAGTAACCCCCCAGAACTCAGACCATAACGTTAAATCCAAAATCTCCAAAACTCTACAAAGTTTGGAGATATTTAAATTAAACTAATCATGGTCATACTGTGAACCACATTGATATTTTGTCTTTACATACAACTTTCTTATAAATATTACCAGGTGCTTAAAAGCGTTGTGCCATAGAATTCAACCCTAATGGTTCTCTTACACTTTCCTACTCCGCGAAAAATGATCTTTCAATTTATAGGTGTAAAAAAGATCATAATTATCGAGAGGTGAGTCATCACAAAATCCAGATCAATGGTATATTCGCGATATTGATTACCTAATTGTTATTTTTGCATATTCATAAACATCATTAAAATGGTTATCGATGGGGGATTAGACAATAACTGTCGATATCCATTCAAGATAGGAAAGGGTTGACTTCAGTAAGTTATAGACACGATTTTTTTTTGCATATTCATAAGTCTACTATTAATTAAAGTTTGCACGGGCGATACTATCATAGGTAATAATAGATAGTTAACGGCATAATCCATTTTTTATACACGTGTCATGCATGCATATTGTGAAAAGCGCATTGACATGTGTTTATTACTATTAATACTTACAGTTGAATAAAACGTCTGTCAAGAAAAAATAACGGTGGACGACTATTTCATTTAGTAGGGATGTGGACTGGGTAAAAATATACAAATTAGGTATTTAGTCCTATGAAATTATTCAAAAATGGTAGTAAAAATTCATTTAGATAATGAAGGGATGATTTTATGTCACCTTTGGTTAAAAATCGTAGCAGATCGTGACGTCTCGCAAAATTTAAATGAGCTGTATCTTCGTCATCATTTGCTAATCAGAGAAAAGATAAAATACGTACTTCAAATCTA
Organism: Acrobasis consociella; assembly: GCA_963555685.1. Classification (NCBI taxonomy): domain Eukaryota; kingdom Metazoa; phylum Arthropoda; class Insecta; order Lepidoptera; family Pyralidae; genus Acrobasis; species Acrobasis consociella. Next base: position 8,705,889 of record OY743118.1, read on the forward strand.
TTTAAAATCTAATCTAATTAAAATTTAATTACTTTTTTAAAACTTTTTGTTACTTTTAGTTTACTTAAATTCTTTTTTACTTACTCTTTACATACCTAGTTAGGTAAGTATATAAGTAAGATGGTATGCTACCTTGATGCCGTGTCATTAATAAGGAATACGTATTGTATGTAAAAAATATGGCGTACAATAAGTACTATGTCATATTTTTGTTATTATTTAAAAATAATGGCTCTAATTACGTATGAACCTAAAGAGAATCTTAAAAAATAAAATTTCATGTGAAGATATATGAGTAAGTAACTATTAGATTTTTTTAAATCAAAGACAAAATTATCCAGAAACGAGTCTTTTTACTTACTAACCCAATCCCATTCATAGGTACTCGTAATGTTCCCACGGCAAAGGGATATCTTTATCCTCCCACGGTCATCCCGAGCGCCCGACTTGTCCATTCAACAATAACCACAAAGAAACACCTGCGAATTGGACAGTGACTGCTTAGAGTTGCGATTAGAATATTACATGTTTAACAAAAACCTGCAAGGTGTTTTCTCATGAGGTTTGCGAAAAAACTTGGAGCTGTGAATAACTTAAGAATTTTGAAACTGTATTACGAATGTTTGTAAAGTGGTAGCTGGATACCAACTCGATAAAAGAGGTCTCGAATGGTCTTAAATGCAAATAGTCTATGCGGAAATTCGTCTAAAACGCTACTCGAAACTACTTAATATCCCTATCTACCTTATAGTTACTAAACTGAATAGAAGAAGACTTTTATTACTAAGTACAGGTAGCGGCACGAAACTAGCGTTGACCGTTATTGCGCAGAAGTCAAAAATTAGTACTGTACCCATAACTGCCTCCGTGGTGTAGTGGTTAGAGCGTTCGGCTCATACCCGGAGGTCGCGGGTTCGATTCCCGGCAGGGGCAACGACTTTGTATTGTTGTCCTAGTTTGGATAAGACATTGTAGGCTGATCAACAAATTCTCTGATAAGTGAGATGATCCGTGCTTCGGAGGGCACATTAAGCCGTCGGTCCCGGTTATTGTCTTTGACGTTGGTCGTTACCTAAAACTATGTCAGAGGCCTTTAAGGCGGTTTAAAAACTCTGACACTAGTGTTAGTCACTAACACACACGATAAGAAGAAGAAGACTGTACCCATGCGCAGTATCCACTCTAAATTTCACTCAGCGCTAAACTTGCGTGCCGCTACTTGTACCTATCTTATACCTTTAAACGAGCAATTCTTGTATATTTATTTATTTATAAATTTCTGTGATCTCGTAAACGGCTCGAAAATTGGTATATGGGGGTGGGTTTTCGGGGGTAAACAATAGATTTAGATTAGTCTTAGGTTTGGGAAACCGCGACTTTTCGAGTTTTCATGCGTTTTTCTTTCCACGCAGAATATGGTCGCTAATTTCGTCGCGCCGGCCGCCATCCGTTTGGCTCAGCGGTTAAGGATGAGAACCGCTAGAAAGAGTGTTACGGGTTCGAATCCCACTCGGTGACTTACTTTTGTTTTTTTTTATGTTTAAGTTTATACATCATTTTAAAAAAAGTTAAAAAAAATGTAGTTAATGTTTGAGATGCAAAGCTCGGTCACCTAGGTACTACGTACTAATATAAAGTGGTTGAAGTACACGCATTGCTGGCGCGTACGCAAGTAGGCAACCCTGTGGTCATGGTGCGTAGTTGTAGTCAGACTTGCATGAATGATCATAACACGTTAAGCCGTTGGTCCCGGCACTCCCGACTGTCATCATTGTATGGCAGTTGTAAAGCTGTGACAAAAGCCTTTAGGCAGCTTGAGAAAACTGACATTTGTGATGGCCATTTACACATACGAAAAACTTGCGCTGCGGACTAACAAAAAAAAAATACATTTATTGACTCTGAAGAGTAGAGTTAGGTGTCTCTACAAAAACGTTGAGTAAAGATTCTGAGAGAAACGTTCTTATTTTATTCATACTTACTTACTGCAGCATCTTTTGCTGACGTCCTCCGCATTCCTGTTGTCACTACTGTTGTTGGTCGTCAACTTGTCCGTTGGCAAAGACCTTTCCCAGCAGTCTCCATAGTATTCTGTACCTTGTTTTCTTCTCCATAACCCTTCAGCCGATTTCATCTTCCCATCTCCCATCCTATATCGTCCTTAGACCGTAATTTTATTTATAACTGATATTTAAATACCTAATGAATGAATTCCTAAGTTCCTATGTAGATACAAAGAAAAACAGAAGACTGGTAAATATGCTAAGTATTTAAATAAAAATATAATTAATACCGATTCCCTCGCTCGGACTACTAAGTGTGCCCAATATGATACTTAATTTTTAACAGCGACTATTTAAATGTCATTTTAGTGGTGTTTAACCTTTATCAGATCATTTTAAATACTGTTAATGTAATTCAAAGGTATGCGAGGTAGGTAGCTTGTACAAATCGTAATCTGAATCTGAAATGCGCACTTTATACTGCGCAATAACAATTTTTCATCGAACGGATTGCTTCGGCGTGGTCTACGGAACGAGCGAATTGAAACTTTATCATCGATTTCAATTAACATAAAGTGGTCTACATAATTGTTTTGCGTGTTAATACCTACTTAGGCAGTTAAGGTTTGCAAGAACACAAACCTATCATCTCAAAAGCTATGCCTACATTAGAAAGTTGCAAAAACTGTCAATTGATAGATATTTTGTATTATTTAAGCACCTATCAGCAGAACAAGTAGTTCGATAAAAGCATTTAGATTCGCCATCATCGCATTCTACTTTCTTCTCGCCACATCAAAGTTGCATCGTAAATGAAGATTCCATTAACGAGATAGTTATAGTTAATTAAGCTTTAAATAAAATCGTTTAACGATCAAGATCTGCGTTTTAGTTTTCATATATAATATATAGGTATACTTAGTAAAAAAAATGCCAAGTCGTATATGTTTGATATCCGTGAAACATCGGCGTGTGTGCAACCAGCGGCTTGCAGTTCGCGCGATCTCAGATCTCCGTGGCGAATGGCTAATTATTTTAATCAAGAATTAATCGAATTCTTTGTTGGACAGATAAAGGAGATTCTGCCGTCGTCACATGTCACTCGAGTAGTAAGCCGTAAAAATACGGCGCTCTTATGTAGATAAACAGGCGGCGTCGTGTGTGGTCCGGTGGAAATCAACAAATTAATATTTAACAACAAAGAGCTTTGCAAATACGCGTTTTTAAGAAGATCGCAAATGAATTAAAAAAAAGCTAAATGGTGGAGCCTGTTTTCATTTATTCGTATACCTAGTTTTCATATCCGTGCAATGCAATCAGCATATATAGGTGTTTTGCACGAATGCGCTTGATTTAGCTACAAGTGCTCATAGAGGTTTGAGCTTAGGTATACATTTTATTTAAATTATGATAAGTAAGTAATCCTACCTTTTAGGTGCGGTGGTAGTTAATACTAATACTGATTTGTAAAGCTGAGCTAAGACTAAGATTACGATGTTGATTCTCTAAAATATTGTATGCGACTCTGTAAAAAGTATATGATAATAATGATAGACATATTTTTTTTTACTGCGTATTGTCATTTATACTGTCAAAAAAAACTACAGAAATAAAGAATGCAGGTATCTAAACGTGGCAAATGGGATTCACCTTGAAAATCCGGATGCAACTCTACCAGAATCTGCTGTAATGACTAAGGAAGCAGGAAATCAACGCAAATTGATTACTCATGATCATGATGGTACCGAAACGCACATTCTTTGGCTAGTATTTTCGTATTTTATTCCGTAGTCTGGTATTTGCAGACGAGGCGCACGTAGACGATTGACAATGTCAATTTTCTTTGCTTCTTATTTTATACAAACAAAAGACATCAACGAGCAACGCTAAAGTCGAAACGTATTGTATGTACTTGTTTATAAAAAAATCTGTATATAATTAGTATGAGAATGCTACCGATTTAAAAAGCACTATTTCTGTCAATTGCATAAAATGTCTGCACTCCTTAAATTGGTATCATTCTCAGTATATGACTGATTTAGGAGAGCGATCAATTAAGCGAAGTCAAACGTCGTACGTGTCTCATAATAATAAAATGAACAGCTATCCAAGGGGTAGTTTTGGAAATCCTTGGGGAGGCCTATGTCCAGCAGCGGACTTCCTGTGGCTGATACGACGATGATGATGATGATCAGATATCCTACTACATCTCTAGACAAGCTTTATGTAAACCTTTCTAAGTCGTATAACTGATTTAAGCACAAAATATTTACTAAAAGAGACAAACCTTAAAAATCTGTTGACTTTCCTTAATAAGGTATTGCGATGATAGATGCTCCGTACCGGCCTGACTCGTTAAGGGTGCACAATTAACCGATTACTCTGAAATAAGCGTGGCGGCCCCGTTCCTCCTTTGTCGGCCCGTGCTTGTTGACATTTTGTGGAGCAAATCTTCATTCCGCGGCCTCTTTGATGCCCGCTACGTTATTTTTGATATACGCCTCATACACTCCGTAAATAAAATAATTGGACTACTATTTTATGGCTCGTGCAACTTTTTCTCGGCCTGTCCCGCAACGTTTATAAGTTGGAGCAAAAAGACAACGTGCATGCTTATTGTTTTGTATTTTAAGTTGAGAATGACTCGATTTAATTAAAGTTAATTTTAATTCAATGGCGCTGAATTAAATGTTTTTTTTAAATGAATTAATCACATTTTTAATTTCTTAAGTACTTGCTAAGTAATTTAACTAGAAATGCTCACAAATTGAGATTACTGATTAAGATTAAGAATAATAATTTGTTAAGGGCTTAAAAAGAATTTAATGTTAATTATTTTTTTTAAAGTAAAAAATAAATTTGCGTTCTAGTCATCTAAAAGTCTTGTCTCATACTCATTCGAAAATTTATTTAAATCAAAAAACAAAATTATTTTTGTATCTTTAATTGGTGGTAAACAATAAATCTAGTCATAAACTTAAGTTGAGATAACAGTAGCTTTTTGGTATATTCAATTAACTAAGTAAAATAGCGAGCTATAGTTAAGCAGTATACTTAACTATAGCTCTATGATTTTATCCCTTTAATCATCAGACGCCCGGAGCGGGCGTCTGATGTATTGTTTTACTATTGTGTCTGCTATGCCGACATTTGAAGGGATATGCTATACCTATATGATTTTTTGAGATAACTGTAGGTTTTGATAAGATAATCAAGTAGGTATGGTATGCCCAGTAGATGTAGGTCTGTTTATTAATTCCTTGGATACAAATAATTCAGTAGTTATACTTTTGGATTTCGATACCGATCCGCAACATGCTCTTGCACAGCTCTCGAACAGGTCACGCCGGTGTCTAGTTGATGAGCAGCGAGCGCCGCCTCCCGAATCTGACCTTGTCTCCACCACGCCATTGGCCAACACTAACACAATTCAACTTTTTTCTCCAAGTGGGTGTAATTGTTCTCTGGCATGTAGAAGGTGATCGACGATGCTGAATCAGTAATGATATGAACTTTTGTTTCTTGCTGCCACAATGCACGGAAAAATAAGTTATTATTGAGCACGGACCGCTTTTCAACCCGTTTATGTCCAGTTCTATATGTGCTCGTTGAATGATTAATAGAGGGAGTAATTCAAGTGATGTGAAGTGAATAATGTTAATGGAAAAAACGGCCTCGAGAGTTTTATAGAGCTTTTAAAGTATGCTGTACTGTTTCAGTAACTTTAGCAAGTTTTTTAGCGATTACCTACAAAAAATGTTTAATTTACAACTTGCATTCTTGATTTTTATGTCTCGGAGTAGATTCACCAGTCTCAGAATTACCATTGCAGGCAGACAAGTAACATTTATTATATTTTCAATAAATTCATTAGGTACTCGCACTTTATAACAGACACGAAAGGCTCCTGCCACCAATCCAATGTCTCTTCAATGAATTGGATTTTTATTAATTGAACTGCCAACCGGAGCAATAATGTTGCAAAAAAGGCTCTACAACATCTGCCCCCGTTTATAAATCGGTTTCCGATAAAACATTTGAGACACGTTCTTGCGAATCAATACTTACGTCTTTATGAATTATTTATATATTTTATTGTCGCGTTATCGCCTGTATCAGCTTCGCGGATCTCCGGGCGGATGCCGTATTGCCGTCCGCTTGATACAGGCCGTAGCCAAGCTTCGCATTCGGGGGATAAAGAATAATATTTATTAGAAAATACCGTAGTACTTACTTATTTGGTCAGGAAAAAAGTGACACAATACTTAAAAATCCTCCCCTTCTTTGCACCGCGATAGACTATGCTGATGTGCTCCGTGTGAGAGACTAATATCTATATAGAAGATTCTAATATCAATATCTTATATAAAAGATTTGGCATAAAACTTTAATAGGATTTAAAAGGTATAGCTTCTTTTTATTTAGGTTGGAAAACAGTGTAACAGGATAATGCGGAGGAGACGTGAAAGATAAATTATTGAAGTGAAATCTACAGATAAAGTTCCCACAAACTGGCCGAATATTGGCAACTAACCGTAATAGTTTTCTAACTTTTCTGAGATAAACATATTATAAAAGTTTCTAATATGCTTATTGCAAAAAATTGCCTATTTATAATAAATAGCGTAAAACAAGCAATAGAAGAGTTTAAATGAAAAGCTAAACTCGGTACTGACTTCATTGTAAAAGTTGAAGAATAAGAAAAAGAAGATACTCGTAGATTTTGTAGTGAGAATTAATACGACACCAGTATTGTCCCCTGTATACGGGCCAGCCGCGAAAGAATAATCTGAACATAATTTTATTTTTGACAAATAACTGGCCAGTTGCGGTGGGCCGGGTTTTTGCGGCCGCGGCCGGCAGTTCACTGCTTCGGATTCCGAGAGCCCGCCGTTCTGTCTGAATAAACATTAATGCACAGGCGGTATTTCTGTGTGTGATTGTCTGTTAGAAAAACGCTGCTGATTACTCTTGATATTAAATATGTACTATTCACTCGGATTTGCAAAAAATAATGTAAAAACTAGCAAAGCTAAATAATACTTACGTTAATCTTGTACATACCTAAAATATTTTGAAAAATTATCTAACAATTTGTGTATTTTAGCTTACTTTTTGAGTAAGGGCAAAATTAGGGGCTGCATTGGCGCCTATGGACAAAAATAATCATTTTTATTATTATTATTTTTATTTGGCTACGAAATAGTCTTTTCTAGGTATAGAGTTAAAACACAACCCTAATCTGGCTAAATACTCTAGAAAAAAAATAAGCGCACTTTTATTTTTTAGTTTGTTGTAAAAGTGTGATAGACAAGACACTGTTTATAACCATTACTTATAAAAGTTCTCTTTTTAAGGCATACTTCGATGCTTTTGTCTAGGCTTTGGTAGATTATGGTAACTCTTTATGACTTCTTTACGACTTTTGCATCTGTCCTTGCCATCTGTAGGATGCTGAATTTAGTTTGCTCATTTTTTATTTTTATTCATAAACTTAAATAAAATCTATCACAAACACAGATACTCCAAATGTATAAGTTGGCATAGTTGTTTAAGTACTATGTAGTACGTTAAGTCCGTATGAGTGGTTAGCTCAGAATTCACTTCATATTGACATATTGTGGATACATCAAAACAAGTTTTAGACAGATACTAATGATGGTCGACATACAAGCCTTACAACTGGAACTCGAAAGCCCGTTTTCTTCGAGAAATAGCAAAAAGTAAAGTAAAACTTTTTGTGAAGTAGTGTAATCTGAATAAAATATATACTTACTTACCTTAACTTAAAAGATTATTAAAAGATTTTATATTTTGTTAATTTTTATGTTTTTTTAGTATTTAGTGCTTTTACTACATTAATTTATTTTTAATACTTACAATATATAAGTACATACACGGTGTACAAGTCATTACACCTTTTTGTACGATCTATAAAAAATAATGTTTTGTTGTCAGTTAAGTGTCAAAAAATAAACAAGGAAAATAAGTTATAAAATTTAAGCAGAAATAAATAATTCCGACAGTCCATCCACAAGATCAGAAGCACCACGCTTGTTTACACTGTATAACTACAGATGGTTTTATAACTAGATATGTGAAGGAAAACTACAATATTAATATTACTTTATAGCAATGTCTTTACTAACTTTATCAACCAAGTACCTATTGTTTACCATCTTTCCCTAGCAAGTTAGCCCTGACTATAAAAACACCGCATAAAGTACGGACGCTCGCACAGAATGAAAACATAAATCATTGTCGCCTTATTGGATGGGCGCCGTTTGTAACCATCGAATAGTCTCATTTGGTCACTGAATGGTTGTAATGTTAATGCGATGGTTACTGCTGATGGATCACATTGGTTTGACGCAGCAGCGCGTACTAACTACTTAGTTTCTTTGATATATTGCCTCTTAGTATACAAGGACCTGAGTTAAATTAGGCCATAGTGTATTTCTACGAAATGAAGGTCATTCAAAATGAAATACCTTATGTACGAAATGTAAAATAAAAAAATATATTTGGTAATCTCTATAAACTATCGGTGTAAAGAACAAAATAAATTGAGAGTAGGTAAGTACTTGCATTCTCTACAAAAATGGTATGGTCAAAAGGTATGGGATAAAAGATGGGAAGAGATGAAAGAGCGACTTTAGTACTATTGTTTTTAGGGTTCCATAGTAAACAAGGAACCCTTATAGTTTTGCCGAGTCTGTCTGGCTGTACGCGCTTCTCAGACACTGCGAGTACTAGACAGCTGTAATTTGGCACGGATAGCAGTGCTCACATACATGTAAAATAGAAGCCTTTTTTACCTATTTATCTACCTATTTCAAACTTAGGGATCCGTTTCTGAAATATTTTGTTTTATAGCACAAATTTTTGATAGAGTCAAGTACCGTTCCCTTCCATCTTCCTCGTTAATGGTTGTATATGGACACGTGAAAAAATTTACGGCAGTAGCATATACTTACAACGAAGTTTAAAGGAAAACTATCATTAGCTAGGTATGGTTTATAAATTAAAAAAAGAATGGCGAAAAACTCATAAAATGCACTCTGAAAAAGAAAGTTTCATACAAATTCAATAGAAAATTAGTTTATTAGACGTTTTTAATTGCATGAACTCAAAGTTGGCATTCGTAACTACGGAACCTTACACTGCGCGTGGACCGACACGCACTTGACTGGTTATTACTTAAATAAGACCCTTAAATTTCTTTAATTTAAATACCTTTAAGGTTTGTAGTTATACAGTAATAATGATGATTTACATTTGACTTATACTTACAAATGGGTAAGTATTTACCTACGTAATGAAATGAATTTAAAATATCTCAAAGTAAATACCCGCAATTACTAGATACTTTACCTTCTTTTAAACTTTTTGTTTTCAAGTAAACACATACTCCTCCCTGGCTCTTCATTAGTCGTATAACATTATGTAGATTCCTTTATCTGTACACTCCAGGACATTGACAAGTGATACACTGTGAATGCAATTGATTTACATCACCAAATTACGCTCAGATTGCGAAGACCAGCGCAGATGTACGCCGACTTTGAAAATTTTCGAAATTCTTATCGCTACTTGCTTTTAACTGTGTCCCTGATAGATTGCGGTATGTCCACGCCTGGCGACAAAGTACTTGGCGTAAGTAGGCATTTTGATGATCGCATAAATTTTCAAAATGTCAGTTATCTTGCTTTGCTTAAAAGAGCTTTTCCATATCTGCATCGCTTTTTTACGTAGACACAAAACAACATAAATTGCATCTACTTACAAATAAGTATAGGCAGCAACAGGCAGGCAGATACAAATATATTTATTACTTTACCTTAATTTGAAATGAAACTTAGACTATAACATTTGTAAACGAAACAAAACATTTTTTACATAGTCTACCTATATTTGAAACTTAACAAATTGTTTATTAAAAAAATTATATCAACGGAAGTCCAAAAATCAGTTTACAGAAACGAGAAACGAATGCGTAACCACTTTTTGCTATAAAAAATATAAGCAATTAAAATAAGCGCGTTAATTTGCCGTGTCCGGCGGTGTAGTCCACCGCCGTCCACCGCTGGCCGCAGGAAGGGCGCGCGTGCTCTCGAAACGTCGGCATGCCAAAGCGTGCATTATTCAATATGTTATCATCAATAAATTAATGCTTACATTCGAACGCCACCGCACATACTGATGTCGACACGCGGGTGCTTTTTGCCGCATCCCAGTCATTCAGCTTTCCATTGATACGGGAAGCAAAAACTGGTCGGCGATGTTGTACGTGCAACCAAGTAAAATTGCCGCTTTTTGTTTGATCTTTGCAAGGACGTGATCGGTTTTTATTTTGTAGAGGTGAGGCCTTTTAATTGTACAAGCTTACAAAAGGCATTTATGGACAGTACCTACTTATCGTAAGTAATATATTTTTTTAATTTAATACGCTCGGCTTTTTTGGAAATTTATTTAAAATTTTAACTTACGAGTTAGTACAATATTCAGGCGAAGCATACATATCTATATGAACAAACGAAAAATGTCTTAACTTTATCAGCCAATATACGAGTCTTTTGGTGGAATAAACGACTCTTCCATAAAATGTCTAAAAACTTATGTGCCTATATATTATAATTATTAATTACAGCTGCAAATGTAAGCAAAAAAGAGCTATGTATGATGTATAAAACAACGTTAATATTACCGAATTTTAAAATTTAACATACTATAAATGTGCAATGAACGTTTAATGATCGTTTAGTGAAGTAAACCCGTTGATTGCACTTTAATACTTTAATATTTGACATGAGATATATCTCGGAGGGAAGATATATTATTTAAACATAACGGCGTTATAAATATAATTACAATTTATGGCCATTACGGCATTAAACGCGCAATTTACTGCATGCTGCTAATTAGTGCTTTATGTGCATTATAAAAATCGTTTAGGGTTATAGCCGAAAACGCTGCAAGTTATAAAACGGGCTATCGGTTTTTAAGCGCTGATCACTTGGTAAATTATGGGCAAAATATGTAATAAAGAGGATAACGAAAGAGGCCATTACCGCGACTCGGCGTTTAAAATGATGTTGCCGATAAATAATGTCTATCCGAGCAATGTAACGACAATATATACGAGTAGTGTTTTTGTAAGTCTTCTTTATTCCTTTGGCGGTTGGAATTTAAACATGGCTCTATATAAAATTGATGGGAATAGTAGTTGTTTCATTAATTAATTATGACATGGCGTTTAACAATATTATTATAAATTAATTAGAATTACTTGATAAGCAGTAAGTATAATTTTTTTTGTCTTTAAACGCCATGGCGGTCCTTATGTAGGACAAACAATTAAAAATCTATTACGTCTGCAATGCTGGCAGTCAAGGTGTAGGTGACATGTAATATTTGAATTCGGAATCCTAAAAATGCGAATGTCAATTTTCACTAATGAACGGCCCACGTGCCAGGAGAAAATTGAAATTCGGTTAAAAGAAGTGTCATGCGGCTCGTTAAGTTTTTCAATTAAATATTCCTATAGCTGTGTTCCTTGGCCGCTTGCCGCTTTGTTTCAGGACAATTTGCTTGGCGGGTGACAGCCGCCGCGGGCGTCGGACCTCGTGAACAACGGAGACGTTCTTCATCAAAGTGTGGCATGCTCAGTGGACTTAAAGCTAATTGGTACAGTTTCCGAGAAGTTATTTTAAATATACCGGTGCACAGAACGAACTAAAAGACATCAACGCGTCGATAAAAAAATAACCGGTCAAGTGCGAGTTGAACTCGCATGGAGAGGGTTCCGTACAATGCCAAAGTCAATTACATTTGAAATCATCACAGTAAGATGCGAGATTACTACTATCTGTATCTACTCGTATCTAGCGCTATCTAGTGGTGGCGTTTTAGTGTACTATTTTCCCTAAATGAACGTATTTATTGAGTTTACCACTTTATTTTTTCATTTTACAAAAACGGGCAATTCGTGCTATTTACGGGTTAGGATCTAGAGACTCACTCAGAGAATTATTCAAGAAAATAGATATACTTACCTTATCATCACAGTATATATTTGAAAACATAATGCATGTAAGAAAAAATATTTCCTCATACAGTAAAGTAAGCGATTTGACCGATAGAAACCTACGTAATAAGAATGACTTAGTTGCCCCATTTTCTAGGCTCAAAACAGTTAGTAAGACATTTATGGGGAACTGTATACTTTTTTATAATAAATTGCCAAAATCGGTCCTTGATATGCCGGATAATAAATTCAAAACGTATGTAAAGAAAGTACTTTGTGAGAAGGCTTATTATAGTACCGATGACTACCTTAAGGACAAAAAAGTCTGGCTTGAGCTTGGCGCGGGTCCCTCTTAAAGTTTGTAATATAGGTACTCGCAAATGACATGTACATTTTGTACAAACTAAATCTACAACTTGACATTATTTAAAAAATTTGACATTTAAAAATTCAATTATAATCATGATATTACTTAACAAAACAATGTATTCTCAGTCCGCATTAACTTTAAATATTAATTCAATTGTGAGTTGACGTCTTTGGAGAAAATGCTGCAGTGCAGTTTGTTACCGCTTCTTCTGCACTAGCGCTTTGGAAGCGGTAGTAAACTTAGCTGTAAGTAAACTTTTGACGTCAACAATTGTACAACAAAACAATGACGATTATTAAGAGATATTATAAATATCCTATGATAATAAAGATATATTTGAATTTGTTTTGAATTTGAATTTCCAATTGATAGAATTCTTATAGGTTTTTCCTGTAATCTACAATCAATAAACTATATACACCCGTCCGCTGCCAGACGACATCCCTCCTTGGAAACGCAGTTGTAATACGATATTTGTGCTTGGTCTTTTGGTCGCGTCTTACGACATCCACAGGAAGAACTGGAGTGGTTCTATTTCAGGCTGGAAACTGCGCTTGCTTGTATTCAAAACCATCAAATGTACTCGTAAGAAACATTCCCGGTTAAAAATTCAAGAAAATTTATGTTTAATGCCATTTTGAATAGAATTGTATTTATATGACACTGACTATAATCATACGGTAAATCGTCTCGTTTGTTATAATTTGATTTTACATCTTATAGTACAATCAAAGAGCATAAAAGTTACAAAAGAAAAATCTGTGTAAGTTATTACTTACTGCATTCCTGTGGTAACATGACATTAAACGAATGCGCATAAAATATTTAATAACAACTTGAGTTATTTTATGACTCGTATGAAATCAAATAAATTTAAATATTAGATTATGATCCTCACACCTGCGTTTACCAATAAAAGTTTTTTTATATGTAAATTGAAAAGGATCATAAAGCTACTATTATACAGTGTTATTCTCATGAGCTTCCACACTGGTACCTGTTTTATAAAAAGAGAATTTCATCTGATAAAATTATAAAAACACTGTACATAAGCAGGAGAACAAAAGTCACTGACATAGCCTAGCGGATTAGCTCGTTCGAGTGGTTGGGACTCATAGCAGTTACAAGTAGATAAAATATATTTTTAACTGATTACGGAAAAATCAATAGAAGGGTTATGATCTTCAAGCGACTGATTCAAAATAAAAATATACTCACATGCTTATAATGAAATTCAGCGCTGCCAACCGACTGAAGACAAATACAGCTATGAATATTTATATATATGTATAGTAAAAGTATTTTCTGTTTTTTGTATTTTCTTTTGTGCATGGTGCAATATAGAGTATTTGTATTGTATTGTAAAATCTTCAAAAATAAAGTGTTGTAAAACCAGAGCGGGACGTTAATGTGACGACAATTACGAGTAAATGTATTTCCTACATAAGTCCTTAACTCCTGAAGTTAGATTCATATTTGTTTTACTATTCTATTTTTATACGAGTATATTGGTGATCGAGAATAACCCATTCAAGTTGTCGAACCGAAGGCAAATCACCAGTTCTATTCCGCCGCCGGCTTCTAGGTAGGCAATAACGTTATCTAAGATATAAATGTAAATATCCACACGATAACATCTACTTGTTGACACCTCCTTAGTTTATATTTATGAACTAGGAATAACAGTACATTATGGCTAATACTGATGCAAAATTACGACAGCCAGCCAGTTTTAAATATTGTGGCAAATTTTAAAACGAAATTGAAAAGTAATCCCCCCTATTGACTTCTATCAAATAACACTAAAGTATTGCCTATGTCTTAGTCAAGTTGTACTAATATTTGATCTACGTTTAAAAACTAATTTTGTATTGAATTTTTATGAAAATTTCCTTTTCCGAGTAAGTTGATCGCCTATAACTTTTTATTTGTAAACGCTAGTAGCTTTAAAAGTTTTCCTGTAAACTTCGTTAAATATACTACAGCTGCAATTTTTTTACGTGTCCATATATAACCGTTTAGCAGATAGAGGGGTGAAGGGAGGCACTTGTCTAACAAAAATTTTCACTTTAAAACCAAGAGCTATCCTAAAGTTTTTTCAAAGATTTTGTTTTACCACTTTTTTGCCATAATTAATTTATATACCAAATTACAGCTTGCTAGTATTTATGAAACCGCGGATGGACAGACAGACAGACATGGTGAAACTATAAGGGTTCCTTGTTAACTACGGAACCCTTAATATGTCCAAACTTTAACTAAAAAGATGCTGTTTAGCTTATTTCAATAAGAGCGGTACGAACCAGCTAACAAGCGATCCGATCACAATAATTGGTATCGCCACAGGTTGCAGTAGGACTTGCATCTAATTGAATTCAGCGGTTGCCCGAACAATTTCAATAAGAAAGGGCAAACATCGGCGCCGCGGCAAATTGCCCTACCCGTTCTCCTTTTGTGGCCATCCGACGTTGCGATTGGTCCATTTTAATGAGCCTCGATGAATGGGCGTAATTATTTCTTGTATCATTCTTTGTTTGAGACGCGAGCGAGCTGTCATCTAGATATGGTAAGGCCAGGGCTATCCTGCCTTGCAGACTGCACACACATCTTATTAAGACAGTGAGGTATTAATAGCATTCTCATAATCTGTTGTCGGTTGAAGGCTTGTAGATGGTGTAACGGTTGTTTTCAGTTTTCGATTGCTTAAAATATTATGTATTTATAAAATACAGTCTCAACATTATGCATGGTTGACGCTATGCTATGCTAACAACATAGAAAATCTACTTTTTTTTAATTTTGGTGCGTGCTTTGTGTACTATAATAAGGCACAGAGGATGTGGAATATGTATTTGTCTTTTCCACAAAAATATCCGTCGTCAATAAAAAAAACAGATGACTATGGAAAACAAATGACTAAGTGAGAATAGTTAAGGCTGCATTCGATCAGAATTTTTTATCCTAGAATAACTCCTAGTCTCCGATAGTAATGTCAAAACTCCGTATGTCAAAACAAGTTTGACATTACTATCTGAGAGTAAGCGTTATTCTTAGAATAAAAGTTTGGTTAAATCCAGACTTATTTAGTAACAGTTTATAGCAGTCGTCGTAGAAAAAGCTAAACTAGCAAGAAAAACAATTACCTATAGAAACTAGAACTGTTAAAAATAAAAAGGCAACCTGTACCTGATCATACCTGAACCCCTACGTCTATGTATGGAGCTCCAATTACCGCTGCGTACGGGAGGCTCGCGACGTCGTCACACTGCCATGTCCTGCCGATTGCCGTAAATGTCTGCCTGTCAATTTAATGAGATTCGAATGCTGACCATTCCGAGTGATTTCGATACAAAGAGATTTCACGGTTGCTGCTTTGTTTGTCTCTATGGAATTTTAATTAAAATTACGATGGCGATGGTATATACATATTGAAACACTGATCCTCACTTATTGCCAATTGCATTCTTCTTCGTTATCCTTTTAAATATTATACGAGCTTAGCAACGTTTGTTTTTCTTGCATTTACCTTACTCGCAAATGATTCTGTTTTGTTAATATACTGATTATCAGCTTGTTTATTTGCGTCCACTATCATATCTACATGAGGTTTAATTGTAATACGAGCGTTTTATAAAAAAATGCAATTTGGTGCTTAAAGATTATCTTTTCAAACATGTATAGGTGTATAAGAGAGATAAAACTATAATTCCTAGAAGTAGCAAGGATCTTTTAGATTAAATTTTACTACGCAAATGACACGTAATGCATGTTTACGACCGTCGGAATTGTGTTCTCGTCCTAAATGCACCAATTACTGTTCTCCGGCATCGTAAATCCACTCGGCCATAATCAACGTATGCAGTTCGCAAACGCTTTATGCTTAATTTCTTAATCGTGACTTAATTGAAATGTACCTCGCTCCCGATAAAGAATTCGTTATTGCACTTTTTATTTAGCCTTATTTAGCAGTAAGTCTTTAAGCCGTTAATTCAGCCGTAGGTACTCTATTCTACCCTAGCTTCAGATGGCAGATAATGTCACACCCGAGTTGACTCAAAAGGATGCCATTTAATGATGATTCATCTTGAGATCTCCCGTGAGTCGAAGTAAACACTCTGTTTTAAAATATTACATACACGTCGAAAGGAAAATAAAACAAATTCTCGTTTTTGTAGAAAGTAAAAACACAGGGTCAAGCAATTATACATCATTTCGCGACGCCCCTGGCCGGAGTGTATTTGTAGGTAACAAATACAAAATGTTTGTAGAAAGTAAAATTAAAATAGGAGAGACATAAAATATATCGCTACTGGTTAATATTATACTCATACAGGAATGCCAGTCCACTCATAACAAGTAAACACTTCACAAAAAGATCTTTAGCGCTCTGCCCAATCTCTCGATCTCCCAATAATCCGGCCGATGAGACTTTGTCAAAGGCACAGTACTGACAAAGCCATAAAGAGCCACTTGGGCCCGGCGGCTTGCTTCGCCGTGGAAAGGTTGTATCTGGGTGAAAAACGAGCACTGAAGCAGAACGTAGGCGACAGTGCTTGACATAAGTTAATGCGCGCTTTAAAAGCGATTGTCGTTGACCATATAATTCTGAAGATAGGTTAATATATCTTTTCATTAGCCGCGTGATGACGTCAGTTTAGAATAGTTTCACTACCCTTAGTACCCTTGATCACACGAATCCCTAAAAAGGTCACTAAGATATAGGTAACAGAAACAGGCATACATCTACTGCGATCACCAATTAGCTTGCATGCTACGGTTACGTGGTGGTTTATGGGCTATTCCTCCCTGTACTGGGAGAGGCCTGTAGGTAGTCGTGTGTGTGTAGATTGATATGTCCAGCCAGAAACAAACAGGAACATCTGAATATAGCATGGATGTAGTGTTATTTTTATCTACATGCTAAGAGGTCGGTGGTTGTCGCCCACGCGCCGGCGCAGCTGCCTCCTCAAGGATTAAATCGTCGAGCGTTGCCGAGGCGGAGATAAATTCAGGCAGACGCTCCTTTATGGATTGCTCTGTTTACCTTACGCCGCAGGTTACAGCCAATATAAAATAAAATAGAAAATATGATGCCTTTAATGACTGTCCACTTATTTTTCATCGACGACTACTAGCTGAAAAAAACATCTTCAGGAACTTGCTCATTGCGAAAAGTGAAAACGCACTTTCCTTGCAATATTCTGTACTGTGTGACTCATGTTTACTTACATGCGATTTTTTTATACATAAGTAACTATCTGTGATCGGCTCATGATCATCACATTCGCAATATTCGCATCCCAAGGATATATACCTTTACTATACATACTACTTACTTTTTATAAGCACTGTCATTGTTGGCTGACCAGTTATAAAATTATAATAATGCCTCTAATTTCGTTGATGATACGTAAATAATTCGAAATGACCTGAGAAGTCTTCATCTTCCTAAGAACTGAATTAAATGTGCATTATGTGGGGGTCAATGCGTACGAATCCGTTTGAGGTCGTTTCTTGTTACAGTTAGGCCGTAATTGGCGTGGTCGTTATTGAATTTGTGTATTGTTCTACATTAAATTGTTTGGATCGTATTTGTTCATTGTTCGGTGGTCACGGGCGAGCGGTGGCTGGTCACTGCCACCGCCATTGTTCCTCGCCGATGCTAATTGAATCGATGCCACTGATAGATTGTGTCGTGTTCCGGTGCCGCGGTTATGACTTCACCGCATGTTTTGTTAAAACGGATTATGGGAAGTGAGAATATATCATCGACGGGTGGATGGCATGCATGGTGAGAGGTCTATTTCTAATAGCGGGATGTAGAAGGTTGTGCTTGATAGTCATGGTCCAGGTATATTTGTCTCTACAAACCCTAAATGTAGAGTAAAATATGTATGTCATAAACCGATTGCGTGATTTCCTTCCGAGCCTTTTATCCTAAAATATATATTGTACTAGTAACTATGTGAGCTGTAGACCTCGCATGTGACCCTCGACCCGTAGAAGTTTATCGGATATTTTTTTAAATTCTACACCTAACACAGCAAATGACGCCTAAAACATAGAGGTTATTTCTAGGTAATGAATACATATAAGGGACCCTTTAAATTGAAAACACCAAAGTTATTTCGATATTGAAAATATAAACATGACATACAAAATAATAAAATAAGTAACTAAAACTCAATTAGTAGAATTAAATAGAATCTCTTTAAATAAAATAAATATGAATAAAATGAATTGATAGGTCGGTCATTTAGTAATTTTGTCAATGATGTCATTGACAAAATTACGACTAAATGACCGATCTATTTTCAAATGAGTTCAATAGGGTTTACTTGTCTGAAAATAATTTGCTGAAAATAATATAGGCCGCTTTAGGCTACCTGTAAAAAGTAAAGTTAGCTGTATTTTATAAGTACCAAATTCTAAAAATTTACTAAATACTGATTCATTTGCATAGAAATTACGAGTAGTGTAACTCAACACGCTTTTGAAAGCCCTGGAGTGGAGAGTCATTTCGAGATAGCGATCAAATCAATTTAGAACAAGCGTCGTCTATTACCAACCGGCCTGATATGATCAATCGCTTCAATTTACAATTTGAATTTACTTTTACTTGTAAATCGTGCATCATCGTATTGTTCATTACTTATTTTTAGATCGGTATAAAAGTGATATATTTTATGAAAATGAAATTTATGATGTAGGTTTAAAAAGAAAAAGCCTGGTACTTAAGGAAGAATAGCATATTTTGGAGGCAAAACATGTACTTAAATTAACGAAACTTGGCACGAGATATAAGGAACTGAACTGATCAACATTTTGAGAGACAGGGATTTTTGTTAGAAAAAAATAAATATATTTCCAGACACAAGATATTCGTTTATTCAACTAATACTTACCCGACTACGGGAGTCATATACGGCTAACAATGTTAAAATTTTTGAAATGTCCTAATCAAGACCTTTCATTTCATACACGATTTTTTTTTTACTTTCACTTTTCTGTATGTAAATTGTCAAATCAAATCAAATATATCTTTATTATCATAGGATATTTATAATATCTCTTAATAATCGTCATTATTTTGTTGCACAATTGTTGACGTCAAATGGTTACTTACAGCTAAGTTTACTACCGCTTCCAAAGCGCTAGTGCAGAAGAAGCGGTAACAAACTGCACTGCAGCATTTTCTCCAAGGACTTCAACTCACAATTAAATTAATACTTAAAGTTAATGTGGACAGAGAATACATTGTTTGTTATGTCGTATCATAATTTAAATTGAATTTTTAGAATGTCAAAATTTTAAAATAATGTCAAGTTGTAGATTCAGTTTGTACAAAATGTATCAAATTATGACATTTTCGAGTACCTATATTACAAACTTTTAGAGGGACCCGCTTCAAGCTCAAGCCAGACTTTTTTGTCTATAAGGTAGTCATCGGTCCTATAATAAGCCTTCTCACAAAGTACTTTCTTTACATAAGTTTTGAATTTTTTGTCTGGCATATCAAGGATCGATTTTGGCAATTATTATAAAAAAGTATACAGTTCCCCATAAACGTCTTATTAATTGTTTTAAGCCTATAAAACGGGGCAACTAAGTCATTCTTATTACGTAAGTTTCTAACGGTAAAATCGCTTACTTTATTGTATGAGGAAATATTTTTCCTTACATACATTATGTTTTCAAATATATACTGTGATGCTAAGGTAAGTATATCTATTTTCTTGAATAATTCTCTGAGTGAGTCTCTAGATCCTAACCCGAAAATGGCACGAATTGCCCGTTTTTGTAAAATGAAAATAGTCTGAATATCGGCTGCATTCCCCCACAGGAGTATGCCGTAAGACATTACACTATGAAAGTAACTAAAGTTATCTAGTCTAGCAGTTGCTACATTTGTCAATTGTCTTATTCTCCTAACAGCATAAGCCGCAGAACTAAGCCTATTTGAAAGTTTAGTTATATGAGCACCCCATTGAAGTTTCGAGTCTATTCCTAAGAAGGTAGTACTTTCAACAAGATCGAGTTTTTCACCATCTATCATTATGTCAACGCAGCCCTGTCTCACATTGGGAAGAGAAAATCGAACGCATTGAGTCTTTTTCGCATTTAACATGAGGTTATTGGCAGAAAACCAATCAGAAATGGAAGACAAGGTGCTGTTCACCGCGCTAGCGTTTGTGCTATGTCGATCAAGTTTGAATATAAGCGAGGTGTTATCAGCAAACAGCACTATGCCAGCCTGCTTCTCAACCATGTAAGGTAAGTCATTGACATAAACCAAGAAAAGAAAAGGTCCAAGAATCTGTCACCCTTATTATTTCACCCGAATAATAATGACTCGTGATAATGACGCTGTCAATCGATTGACATATCATTTGCAAAAATTGGACAAGATGCTACGGTGGGACAGATATACTTACACACATCCATACATAGACTGCTAAAATCATGATCGAACTTCCGGCTTGGCTGTAGTTGGATAAAAAAGTAAGGTTTAATCAGCAAAAACAATTGGAAAACTTTAACACTAGGTATTGTATGTAATATCAACATGAACGTGTTTATACTTACCTAGACTAATCCTATCCTATCCAAATCCTATCATATCGACGTCTACAGGGGCCATACCTTTGTTCAAGTCCGAGTTGGAGCAAGAGAGCCCCTCGCATCCCCTAAATTTTGGTAGGACTCAGCAGATCCTAATTTCTATTGCCAAGATAAAGTTATAAACTAAGTTTTATTGATGTACATATTTTTCCGCTAAACGTCATATTTATTCTTATTTTACCTGTACTATACGTGGGCCGGCCGCGTTAACTTAGGTTACCTATAGTTTTTATCTTGGTATATAAAGGATCTATTATTTACGTTTTCGTATTATATTCGTGCGTACGTGATGTGATCAACACACATTTTTTACTATTGTTTTCTACAGAGTCAGTTGAAGGATTAATTACAAAGTCTTATGGTTATTTATTATATAGACCTTCAATTTCAAGATCAAATTATATAAAGACACACAGACACGTGAAACTTCTAATAACACTTGCATCGGGAGTAGATAATAAATAAATCTTCGGCTGTCTACAGCTTCTTAGGGTTCCGTACCCAAAGGGTAAAAACGGGACGGTCCGTCTGTCTGTCACCTCACCTGGCTGTATCCATGAACCGTGATAGCTATACAGCTGAATTTTTCATAGACGATGTATTTCTGTTGCCGCTATAACAACAAACTCACTTACTAAAAACAAAATAGTGGGGCTCCCATTAATTACAACAAACGTGACTTTTTATAGATAATGGTACGGAATCAGCACTTGGCTAGTTATTACTTTATGTGTTTTACACTTACAAACTAAATAGCAGCTATGAGAACGTAAGTACACTTCTTGCAAGATTCTACTCTTAATATTCACCCGCCTCTAGGCGATTCATTAGGCTTAATAACATAATTTTCAAAAGTAATTACTTCGATAATTAACCGCTACACACAGTATTGACGCTAGCTCTTAATTTGCGTGAAGGCAACAACATTATTAACTATTGAGACTATTCATTATGTAGTGGAATGAGCATAATAATCATAATCATTAGTGCAATTGAAGTTATTTGATTGAGTAACGTAATAATTGTTAATTTTTGATTGTTTATTTATTACAAAACTTTTTTCATTTTTTTATCATGATTTTTGTCGCAGGAAGTCCACTGCCGACCGTAGGCTTAAATCTCATGTGCCTTATTGATAAAGTAAACAAACATCAAGTCACCTTCATCCTTACTTATAGGCACGTAAGTACCGTACAACCTGTACTAAAACAATGAATTTAGATGACAATGATGAAATTTGTATTGTATTAAAGGATTCGGTTTGGCATATAAATGAAAAATTATATCTGACTAGCTGTAACCCGCGACTTCGTCCGCGTAGAAGTCGAAAATGGTTCTAACAGGATTTTTAATTGTTGACCCCGTGGTTTGGGCTTTGCGTTGATATGTCAGTCAGTCACCAATCAGTCAGTTTCCTTTTTTCCCGTTCCCGTTCTCGTTCCCGGGTTCGTTCCCGTTTCCGTACCAGCTCCCGTTCCCGTTCCCGTTCTCGTTCCCATTTAAGATTTCATTGTTCGCTAGAGCGAGAGAGAGAGCGAGGGAACGCTTCAGCATCGCCTAGGTAGTAGGACACCGCATTTCATCCCTCTAGGGTTTATATTTTGAAAAATCCTCAAACATGTGTTTATTCATTTACCACCAGGAGTACGCCGGCAAAGTTTTGAATAAAATGGTCTTACTAATCTTGTTTCTCCATACAACTATTGGACCTTCGTTTCACTCCTTTAGGGGGTGAGTTTTAAAAAATCCTTCCTTAGTGCACCTCTAGAGGTCATAAAGAACCTATGTGCCAAATTTGGGGTCTCTAAACTTAGCTGTTTGGACTGCGACTTCATATTTCACTCAGTCACCAATAAGTCAGTTTCTTTTTTTTCCGTTCCCGTTCCCGTTCCCGTTCCCATTCCCATTCCCTTTCTCGTTCCCATTCCTGTTCCCGTTCCTGTTCCCATTCTCGTTCCTATTCCCGTTCCCGTAATTTGCTAGAGCGAGAGAGAGAGCGACGGCAAGTTTCAGCATGGCCTAGGTAGGTCACCCTATGTAATCCCCCTAGGGGTAGAATTTTGAAAAATCATGAAACAGGTATTCACTTGTTTACCGCCAGGAGTACTCCTGCGAAGTTTTGAATTAAATAGTTAAATAGTCTAACTAATCTTGTTTCTCTATACAAACTTTGGACCCCCATTTCACCCCCTCAGGTGGTGAGTTTAAAAAAATTCTTTATTAGTGCACCCCTAAACCTTATAAGGAACCTATATGCCAAACTTGGAGTCTCTTAGCCCAGCCGTTTGGGCTGTGCGTTGATAAGTCAGTCAGTGAGTTAGTCAGCTTCTCCTTTTATATATATAGATAGTATTATCTTTGAAGATGTTTATTGAAATTAGGTGATGTCAAAGACACTTTGGTTCACAATTAAATACTCTTAATCAATAACACATTTATGGATAGAGATTAATATTATTATGTTGATATAACTCTGACAAATAATTTGTAAAAATTACATTAAAGATAGACATATACTTTCGCGGACATTTTTTTAAATAATTTAAAGAGGAATAATTCTTTCATACATATTTTTTAGGTATCGAACGATTTTCGCAGGGTACGCAACGGAAACCCTCAAAGATGAATAATATTCCCCATTTTTCCACATTTTCGACTGTTTCTTCGCTCCTATTAGTCGCAACGTGATGTTATATAGCCTAAAACCTTCCTCGATAAATGATCTCTCCAACATAAAAATAATTTTTCCATTCAAACCAGTAGTTCCTGAGATTAGCGCGTACAAACAAACAAACAAACAAACAAACAAACAAACTCTTCAGCTTTATAATATTAGTATAGATAAATGTCCACCACGACCACGGTAAAAGATATTGATGTTTTTTTTAGTCTTTAATTTTTTTTTTGGTAAAATCGTGGGCCTAATGTTAACAACTTAATTCTGGCCTATTTTTGATGATATGGATATCACTAATATGTGGTTTCAACAAGACCGTGCCACAAGTCACAACCACAGCCACAAAAACAATGAATTTATTGCAAACCGAATTTCCTGATCGTATAATTTCGTTCACGATATAAAATGTGATTTAACACATTATTTTTTGGTGGGTTTGTTAAAAGACAGAGTCTGTACGGAGCCAAACGAAACTAAACATTCGTAAAGTGATTAACGAAGTAGACCCGCCATTTTGCCAAAAAGTGATTTAAAACTTTGCTGAAAGTAATCGACATATGTAACCGTGGCTGTGGTGGACATTTATCACATTTAATTTTTTATTCAACATTGCCAAACCTTAATTTTCAGGGTTTAGTACCCAAAGGGTAAAAACGGGAATAAATACACAATTAAGGGGGGCTCCCATAAAACAAACGTAACCTTTTTGTTGATTTTTTGCTAGATTTTAATACAAGTAGACGCTTGAATTATTCACAGAAAATTTTGTTGTATATTCACTTTAAAAATAAATAGTTAAATTAAAATAAATACATAAGGTAATATGTAATCCCATACAACAAAAGTGATTTTTTATACTTAGGTACTAAATCCTTGGTGCGGGAGTCTGACTCGCTCCGAGGATTCAGACTCGATTTACAATAAAAAATTTAATCATTGTATTTTATAAATTCATTGTTTAATTTTGATTTACAAAACAAAGTTCTTGTTGAAAACCCTTATATTTTCGAACAATACATTAAAGTGTCGAAACCAACTTCGTCACGAAATCCAACAGCAACGTGTCGATTTTAGCTATTTTTATGGATCGCAGGCCCAGTTCTACGGCACAATACCTATAATTACCAGTCGACGTTCTAACACCACTCAATACGAAATGCCATAACGTAAATTGCCAGCCTTAGTACAAAGCGCATTTTGCTTAAAATAACATGTCATCAGAAGTGTCGTAAGCCTTGCCTTTCAAAATGAAGACAGGTAGGTTCCTCTTTGCAATTACTCCCATCGTAAATGGAGTAATAAAGTATCGAGCGCATGCGCACTTTCATTACAAATAGTATGAGATCTATCAGCTAATTTGATTTAATAAGTTATGATAAGTTTTTTGGTGCTTGTGCCATTTCTTTTTGATAAAGTTTGTATTTTTTATTAGGACAAGATTGATAGCCTACTACTTAAAAAAGACTTAAAAAAAACAACCATTTTGTGTTATCCAATAATCACTAAAAATTAACATGTGTTGGACTGCCCCCATCAACGCAAGAAATGCAACGTTTTGGAAAGTTAACCTATAATTTTTTATACACGTCCAGATCGAGAGAAAACACACGGGGTATTTTCATAAATACCCGTGTGTTGTATATATTTAACCTTATAGGAATATATAATGTAGTACCTACTACTTTTTTAGAAGAACTACATATCGGTATTTTTTTATATTTATTATCAAGTATCAGCATTCATGTTTATTTCCATGCAATTTATCAAATTAGTAACCAGCTCCCGGACTGAAAAGTGACGGCCGCAGTGACCGTTATGCATATTACGGTCGGTATACCAGTGTTGTCACTTTTTTGTAAGTGATTGATTTATTGATGAGGTAATACGAGGAGATTGTGTCTTATTAAGAGAGTAAAAAGCAAACTCACAAGTAAAAGTTGCAGTTCACGAATGTATTTATTTTCTTTTGTTTACATTTTAGTAGATTGTACTATAAGGGGTAGGTAAAGATAAAAATTGACAATTGTGGAATTCTTCGTTTCGCTCTGGATGTATAGTAGCACCCTCGCCTTAAAAACCTTTACCCCTTTATCCCTTTACCCCTTGCAGCCACAATCTACTATTTCGTGGTTCAACAATTTTTAAGACAACAAGAAGTCTTATCAGTCTGATGATGCTGATCAAATCATCGGACTACTAAGCCGTTTAGTCAAATTTTTTATCCAAAAAATAGTTTCTCCTATTTATTCTTATCTACGGCTCTTGCCGCTCAAAAGGGATTTTGCTTCGAATTTTCCGTGAGAATTTTCATCAGTCTATCTATAATACACAATTCTTGAAATCTGAATATTTAATCTGAGATTTAAGTACGTACGTAATTAGGTAAGTACCTACTTGTAGTAAAAAAGAATTTATAAGACTAGGTATGTTTAGTGTTACCTTGTCGAAGCGCATCAGAATTTTAAAACGATTGAGTATAATTATGTACTTACAGGAAGACGGACACCTCGCACCAAATTACCTTCCCCTGGACGAGGGACAAAAAACGGACAACGATAATCAGCTTGCGAATATGAACTGTCTGTGAGCGGAGACTATAAGAAATGGTACTTAAGGCCTACAGGTCGAATTCAGGTTAGCTGACCTTATTAGTGCAATATTTTAGGACTTCAAATTTTGGTTCGATTTTTAAAATATTTAAATCCTATCGATAGTACGAGTGAATTCGTTGGTTTTGTTGATACAATGGTAACGGCATAATAGAAAAAGAATTATCACTTTTCTCATTCACCTCTTTCTTTGTTCGTGGATGCCGAAGAAATAAACTAACTGAGGTGGAGATAATCATAGAACGGGGCAATATCATCCTCTGCGCGAAGAATTTATACCATCTTCTACGATTACTAAGAAATATTTATCTAGCCTATAAAAAAGCTTTTTCTTCTACACTTTGCATTAGTTTTCGCCCCCGCATCATCTTTGCAGAGGAAAAGCTGAAAGGATTAATAAATAAATAAATGAATATAAGAATGAAACCGGTGACTCATTGAAATGAGAGGAAGATTTCGACTCTATAAATATAATCAAGATACAACCGTAACTACATTAGGATATGAATCTAACATTAACCCATATTAATACTGCCAATAATTCAGAATCGGTATAGACGACTCAAAAATGAAGTAATAACGAAAAAGAATACTTAGTATAGACCTAGAATTTTATACCTATAATATACCCAGAATTATGAAATGAACAATGTGTCACAGGAATTAGACGTAGGTATAAAATACATTCGTGATCATAGGCTTCCTTCGTCACCGCCACCGCCCTAGGGCGAATTCAAGTATACTATGTTATATCTTCCCCTGACCAGGAAGTGGCTTTGTCTGAGCGTCCGTGGGCGTATAAATGCCACTTGCCGCCTGGAGCAACATAAGAGTAAGTAGGTACATACATAAGCAAAAAAAAGGATTTTATTCGTCGCAGTCTTTAATTAAATACAATAAGCACGCGACTCGAGACTTACATTATTGCTGTACGTACCTATGTTCCTAAAAAAATTCTTCTTGTACCAAGTACTTACCTGAGCTGTAAGCTGGTGGGAGCAGGAGATTTATTGTGTGAAATATTTGAAGTGCTAAGCCTCCCCATGTAACGACTGCAAATTGCTGTAAGGTGTAAGCATCTGTAAGCCATTAATTAGACTTAAATGCATAAATGTATTACTAAACCTACATTTTTAAAAATCAAGAATATATTTTTTAAATTACCTTCAATAAATAAGAGATTGGTTTATCCTACATTGACTATTTTGCCTTTGACTTTGATCACAGGGGGAAAGGAGTACCAATAAACTACGTTTATACCCACCATATCGCTGAACGTGTCTTGTGGCCTAAGACTCTATCACCTGGGACAACGTGCCTAGCCGCAAGGCCTGATGACAGATATGAGTTTGTCATATTTTCAATATTTAGTGAACTTCAATATTTAATTGTGATTGGTGATATTTAATGAATATCAAAGATAGGCACATGATAAACAAATAAAGTTTTGCATTGTAGTTATTTTTTAGAAAAAAATAATGAAGCAAATCTATGGATCATTTAAGTAATAAATTGAGTCCAACCTCGGACCAAATAAAATTCCAACTAGTTTCGTATCGACTGGAATGACGCTTTCAATTAACGAGATAGCCAATCTAAATTTACGAGAATAAGTGCGTGTACCGTGATACGACCGTGCAGCCTCCGATGCAGGGGCAATGTCGACTAATATACAATTGACTTTTTATTGGAAAAATAAAATTTACATATAGAGCCCGCGAACTACGCTTACGGATAAAGTATTTACTTTGGTATGGCTGCTTCGTTGCTTCAGAGCTCATCGCTTTTCTCACAGGTATGATTAGTGAAGCTTACAGTTATAACTGAGCCCGTGGTCTTCGCTCCCCGTGGGAATTTCGGGATAAAAACTGTCCTATGTCCTTCTCTGGGTATCAAACTATATCCATATCAAATTTTATCTAAATAGGTTCAGTGCAAATAGGTTGTGCAACAAACAAACAAATATACAAACTCACTTTTACATTTATAATATTATATTATAGTAGGATAGTAGGATTAGTAAGAAGTAGGATAAGCAATTTTACTTTTTTTTTCTAAATACATCAGTAAACGAACTTTATGATGTGAAAGTACCGAAAAGGGTTTAATCACCCGACGTGTGCGGCGGCTTCAAACCAATCTTCTCCATTTGGAACCAGTAGGACCACAGTCACTTAATCTTTTTTACCGCAACGAAATAGCCCAAGTCATAAAGCAAGGCCCACGATTAGACACGCTGGCCAGGGCCAAAGGTGTGAATCGACATTTAATAAAATAATTTATCCGCTGCTGATGTGATTTTAATGACCTGAGGCACAAACCAACGGTCTCATGTTCAGGCCCTGTACAGTTACACCGTAAAAACAGTGTTTAAATAGATATTTCAAGCTTCAAGCTGTTCTTAGTGATACTTTACATCATGCTCTTAAAATTTAAAAAAGTTTTATTACTCGCTGAATCGTGACAAAACTTTAGAGCAGATTTCATTAAAAGTTGTTAGGTATAAGTCAATCATAATTCATAACCTGACTTTAGTCAGACTCATTTATTATTTATTTGGGAATAATCACAAGTTTCCGAGACATGCAGATGGCGTTGCCATGGTCAAAATCCATTTAAATGAATACTAAAACTTTTTATTACTCTAGATAGATTTAAACTTGCATATCTGCTATTTCTAACCTTCAACTATTCAGAAAAGGCAAACAAGTTAAGTGATGCATGTTCTAAAAAATGTAGATATTAAAGTATTCCAAGCATTTTAAATAAAGTATTTTTTTATTCGCTAGGCACAAAGCTATCGGCGTCGCGCATCGCATCTTAAAAATAACAGAAAAAAAGACGCATTGCACGATCGCGCACGCGCGACTGCCTGCTCGTAATCGCGCCGCGAATCCGTTCAAACATAAATTGTAATAAAGCCTGATATATAAGCAAATTTCTCTTCAAATGGAATTGCAGTCGTAGGTTACTGCTAGCATTAGCATATTATTATTACTCATTTTTTTTTGCACAACATGATCATTGAGACACCACGTACTCTTATCACCTTGTATTTCGATTTGTGACTTCTTGAGCTCTTTTGTATAGACTGCAAAAAATCCCTTGAAAAAGAAAAGAAATTTATCTACCACCGCACGGTGTGTTCCATTCAATTGTTTTGAAAGGACCAATTTAGCCTCAGCTATTCTCAGCAATTATTTTCAAACTGGATGATGAACGGAACTAATGACCAAATAATTTCACACCACTCTGGTTATTGTAATTTCTATAAAGTACAATAATTAACGATTTATACTTGCGACAAGATCTTCTGCGACGGCTTGTTCGGAGTAAGAGATGCACGCACATCGATTACGGTGTCGTATCGAGGGACAATCAATTAACTCGAATGCGCAATCCGATTATTGATTTTGTAATTAAATCGCGTCGGTGGGCGCGCCCATGCAACCGACCGCCTGAGTTATGTGCGTGTCTGGTTTCCTGCAATATTTTGTCGATTCTTTCAATTAAGATGTCTCGCGAGCCATCAGGGAAGGTTAATCGAGATAAGATGGCTTTAAGACTAATCGAGTTAATTAATTCCAATGCCACTTCTGCAAATACATTTATTATTAAAAATATAAAAAGGCATAATTTTGTTGCGTATGGTGTGACCCGTGTGACTAGTACATTTGTACCTGTATGTTTATTTCGATTTTTTACCAATAATATAAGTACGTTTATTGACCAAGGCAAATATAATTCGCAGTCGTATAAATAAACATTAAAATATAATGGACATAAAAATGGTACGTCCACGTTTTGCAGCAATAAAAGGCAGGTATGCTACCTAACACTTAAATTATTCGATGCATTAATATCTCTGCGTGTTGTCGTCGCGAATACAACCGGGCTCGCATCGATAAATGTCATCGTATCACACCACTCGACAACGCAGCTGAATGGAAATAATTATAGCGTCACGGTCACAAAAAGATACCGGCTAATGTAATTATTTACCATGGGATTGCTTTATTGGCGAGCTGCGTGTGCAAACATTTTAACGCACGAGGACTCTACAGTCGGCGAGAGCACTGAACGACTACAAAAACTCGCTCTTTAATCATGTCTTTCTTAATCGATTTTTGAAAAAGCCCATTCACTTCTTATTTTTCACCTCAAGAAGCCCGTAGGTATTAAATTATAACCACGCGCAATGAGAGTAAATTGCATACGAGTACAATTTAATCATACTTTTACATCATTACTTTAGAGATTTAACGTGTAGGTACCTAATTTATGATATTGTCATACATTGATTACAAATTTTTAAATATAGCTGTTATGGAACAAGTAATAAATTGGGTTATTTTTCATAATGCCCGGGCATTATGAATAATAAAAAGCTACTTTGGGCGGAGTAATTAATTATAATTTGTACTTCCTTATTTATGAGTTTATGACATTGCCTAGGCATTATAAATATTGTCATGTGGTTTTCGGGCAATCTGATAATACACAGCACTACACTGCCCGAGGGGAACCAACAGTTGATATATTTATTTGAGGTCTATCGACCAAGTGGCGAAAGCGACCAATTTGGCTAGGTACCCCAAATTATGTACAGGTCATAGTTATAGTGCGACTACATGACCTGGGTGGTCTACATGACAAGAACGAATCTGCTGTTGCTGGCTATTCTGCCCCATATGATAAGCATACAATGCTTAACATATGGGGCAGAATAGCAGGACGATACAGACAGATAATACCAGGACGGTTTGATTATTTCTATAGTTTTTAGCACACTGTACAGTTATTTTGGTTATTGTTAAACCGTGCAGGATATTTAGTATAATGTCTTATTAAACACTTGGTCCATATTACATAATCACCGGTAAAATGAAAAGCGATACTTTGGTTGCAGGAGATTTTAAGTACAGAGAATTTGATAATTTTATATCAAGTGTATTTTTTATTTCTTACTACTTACCTAGAATAGTATAATGTGAATGTTTTTATTTACTGCAGTGCAATTCTGGTATTTTACATTTTAACTGTCAAATTCACGATACAAAGTACGCTTCGAACACGCCTCGATTCGAACCAAAACCAGTTAAACTTTCTTCTGACATTTCAAATCGAAGGTGAGCGGAGTAGGGATTGAAAAACTACGATTTTTACCGGTTTTGTAGTAATTCTAGCTTTGTCTGTGGTTGTAGACATGCAAATTGAAGATATCGATAAAAGGAATAGATCTTTATAAACAGGCCATGGGTTTACCTGTGATTATTTCCGTCATATATGCAACGCAAAGTTTAGCTTTGAAACGTTTACAATTTTTAATATGTTGAGCGCCAATATGATAATCAAAATAAAGATTCATAAAAGAAACCCTAACCTCCTAAGCCACAATAACTATGAAACGCGAGGTAGGTCGTGCTCCAGAAATTGTTGGCACTGCCATACTCCAGAAATAATGCATTTTTCATTTGACGACCTCCGTAGCGTAGTGGTCACCATGCTAGTCCGCCACCCAGAGGTCCCGGGTTCGATTCCCGGTCAGGGCAAGTTGGAAAATGGCCTTTTTCAAATTGTCCTGGGTCTTGGCTGTTTATCTATAAATGTATTTGTACTAAAATATAGTATCGTTGAGTTAGTATCCCATAACACAAGTCTCGAACTGATTTTGGAGCTAGCTCAATCAGAGTAGTTTACATACATACATACATACTATCACGTCTTTATCCCAAATTAAATTAAATTTAATTAAATTTTATTACCAAAGAAGGCAAGACGGAGGTTAGGTTAATTCTAAAGTTCATTTTACGCGTACAAAGTCCTGGACTCCAGATAGTTTACTATAAAAGCAGTGCATTTAGGCCTTTTAGCTCCACTGCTTAACTTTATTACATTAGATTATTTGTTTGTCAGGATCGTAGCATGTGGAGGTCTATAGTCTCTGCCTACCCCTGTGGGAAACAGGCGTGATTTTACGTATGTATGTATTACATTATTTGTATCTTCTCGCCACAAACGTGTGTGTAAGTGGCCAACACTGGTTGCTTAACGACTGCCATACAATGATGACAGCCGGGGCCAACGGCTTACGTGCCTTCCAAAGCCCGGAGTAGCTCGAGAAATTTTTATGCCACTTGTGGTCACCCACCCAAATGCGGACCACGCCTTGTGTTGCTTAACTTGCTACATTCCTATTCTAGCATGTCTTCTTTAAGATGGTGACCCCTTGCCGTACTCCTGTCGATAGATATGGGATTGATGTTGTCCTACCCCTAGAAAGTACTTTGTTAGACTTCGACATATATTTTTACATCTTCAATTTGGAATTTGGTAAATGTTTAAAACATTCCTACAACATAAATTTATGAAAAAAGGTAAAATAAAAATATTTGTCCCAGTCCGCTCATAACACGAAAGAAAACACGCGTTCGAGGTTCATTCGTAGTTTTGACAGCGGTTTCGATACAAAACCAGCGCTCAAACAATCCAAAGTACGATCATTGTAATTGCCGGAATACCAATTGCCTTCTGACAGCGTCAAAAACACGAAAGATGTCGAATCGTAGAATACCGATTTGGGGTTGACAGTTCAAATCGTAAGCAAACCCGCGGAAAACTGCTAACATGTTATCATATATGACAGTTAGTCAAGTCAATTCAAGTTAATTCAACCAGAATCAAGTCATTTTGTGTGACCAAAAAACGTCTCAGAATACCAATTCGAAACTGACAAGATGCTTTTGTGTCAAACTGTATTTGGCAAAAACATATTTGTTATCCAAATACCTGCTTATAATACAAATATAACAATGGCTACAATTACAGAGTCATTTCAATAAAAGATTTTTCATTTCACTTAAATAAATTGAAAAGAATACGTAAACGAAAAAAGACTGAGATAATTGGAACCTCGACTTAGACATCCGGAGGGCAAGCGATGTTCAGCTCACCTCATCTGTATGCGAGAGAGGTTGCGTACGCCGCGCTGGACAAGGCTGGTCCATTCATCCGCGCCCGCCGCCGCCACACAATCCCTAACAAATTGCCTTTATAGAGGATAACCGCTAGCTTTTGTGGAAATGGAACGCGACGCCGACAACAGAAAAAACTACCGTGTCTTATGTTTTAAGACATATAGGCACCTAATTGAGAAAAGGTGCGTTGACTGCGAACGTGCCACCGCCCTGCCCTGCCTTTACTAAAGGAACACTGCGCCACTGCGGTAAACGTCCATTTGCCGGTGTTTATATCCATTTAAAAGTCAATCATTGTCGTAAGCAGTCCGTTTGAAAAGATCCATTTACGTAGCCATATAGAGGAGATGCACGTTTTCAGCCACTTAACGTGTCGTTATATGGGAGTCCTTTATGCGATCCACAAACAAACGTCAACGAGGCGGCTGCCCTTGCCTCGGCGGAGAGACCTGCGAGTGACTCGGTAAACAATGAGAGGGCTCTGTCAACAACACTCCAACTAGTATTCACAGGTAGAGGTATACACTTACTCACGATAATAGCTTATAATTCAAAACATTGTTTACATAAGAGTTTTGCATTACATAAACTTATCAGTTTAACTCCCATTTTAAAAAGAGCACTACAGGTGAAAATCTATATTATCCTTAATGACTCTATACATATATACAGGGTCTAACAAAATATACTGAAACTATTTCAAGGGTATTCCATGATACTGAACAACTTTCACCAAGGAACATATATCGGAATATATAGAAAATAATTTTTGGCCTTCCATACAAGTTGACCGATCTGAGTTTGTACAGAAATTAATATTTTATCATATCATCCATCGATATATATTCCTAGGGGAAGGTTGTCTAGTATCATGGACCGGACTGAGTTAGTTTCAGTATATTTTGTAAGGTGTTATACATCTTATCGATATTCCGATCCATAATTATGTATTATTGATACTTTTAAGGGTTTGATCATGAGATATGAATCTTTGGTTTGATCAAAGTACTGACCAGAAGCATGCAATCTGTACATTTGTAAAATACTTATCCTATTTTAATTCTTATTCCTGACTAGCCGAAGCCCGCGACTTCGTTCTCGTGGACTTTATGTCTCTGGAAAATGCTCATCACTCTGAACAACTTTTGCTAAGGCGGCATTTTTATATATCTTATAGTTTAGCTGGACCATTATGGTTCTGCATCAGGCGTTCCATTTTCCAAAATCATTTATACCCTATACGTTGCCCAGGCTTAATAGCTATATAACAAAAAAGTTTCATTCGAATCCGTCCAGTATTTCCGGAGATTAGCGTGTACAAACAGACAAACAGACATACAGACAAACAGACAGATTTTTTTTTAATTCTTACTCTATTACTACGTCTCCATCGCCCCCAATATTTTTTTTGGAAATATATTTAATGTACAGACATACTTTTTTTACTGTTTTAATATATGTATAAATAGATATAGATGATCACTATTATATTGATTATCTATAAATATACTGGCGACGCAACTATAAACACATCAAGTTCTATAACAGATGTGCTTTCTGTATCTTCAATATGGACTACAAAATTGCAAATTGAATTACAATCAATTTTTGCATAAAAAGCAGCCACTAGGTAAGACGCGCCAGCCCCGAGTTTTAATTGAATTATTGGTAATATTCGATCACCATATATTGAGTGGACAATTTACAACGATTACTATGTTGATCATCTACAAAGACGTAGCTATAAATTCATCAAGTCCTAAAACAGAATTGCTATCTGCCTCCCTTCATATGGAGTACAAAGGCGCAAATTGAATTACAATCTATTTTGCATAAATGGCAGCCACCGGGTGGCGCGCGCGCCGCGAGTTATGTCCGCGGCGCGCCATCAATTAAATTTTAATTTTCGATCGCCACACGAATGAGTCGACACTCTTGTAATTGGTCAGGCCGTCTCGATGATTACTTTATTGATCATGCACACATACCGCCGTATCCAGAACAACTCTACATCTAGTTAACGGACTAGTCGCAGTCTGTTAGTCTGCTTTTATGGGCATCTAATATTTTGTCAATTTTATCATAAGTAATTTGCCACACTATCATAAAATAAATCGTACTTGTGTTATTGATCAGAGATTGAATAGAAACTTCTCGTCCTATAAAACCTAGCTCTTTAAAACCTGTAGAAGTCCCTGTCTACCCTGTATTTTCTAGCATCACACGAAATATTAAGATAGTTCATTACCTGATTGAAATTAAATATCTTTCTTATTAGTAAGATAGTTCATTCATCTAAAATAAACATCTATCTTTCTATCTATCTTCATTTTAATGTTAATTAATCATATCTATCGTTTGCTGAATTGTAAACCAACGGAAACATGGGCTAAATCGAAAGCGGAATCTAGCAATGTAGGAAACAATATTTTGTACAAATTCACTAATATTGACAAGTCATCAAACCTACTGAATTTTCATTGTATGAATCAGCAATAATACCTACCTGAAGTTTTGTAGAGACAAAAAAAAGTACAAAGCAGGACCCGAAATTGTGCCAGAGGCACGTAGGCGTAGGATCTCGGACCACCAAATTTAAATAACTTGTTTGGACTACCAGCCGCCTTTGACATAACCCTTAGCTTAGAAGGGATTTTACCTTTCTGTTCTTCTTGCGAGCTCCGTATAATTTATCTCTGTCGTAGCCTGAGCTGTTGACGCTCTCGGCGTCATCTTGGTTAGACGCAGTAGGCGGCATCTTTATAATGCGTTCCCAAAATAACGCGACGCGCAGGCGCAGGTAGCGTGTTTTTTCCCCCGGCACTTAATTTCGAGTCAGGCGTTATTGTTTTGTTTATTTTATGAGTTATTATGACCTCGCACGAGTCTGACACGCGTGACTCGACGTACCTACAGGGACGCGCGAGGTCGCGGATAACAAGCTGTTTATGTATCGTTGAGATCTTTCGTACGGCTGCAGTCGCGGCCGAGGCTGAGGGTGATGTATGCGCAGCATTGTGCATTATTGCGGACGATCGCAGCTAAATTAACTGAGATGCAGTACTATGCAATGTAGATGAAGACGCGGTACGTGCACGGACTCGATCCGCCGCCGCTCGTTTATGTCGAGTTATTGTTCCTTGCGACTCGTAGTGTCACGATCGTTGTTTATGTAAATGTAGTCGACGCGAATGTCCTTAACGTAGCATTTTTAAGATCGGACGTTTAACCATAATGGTTAAGGTAAGGCCAAATATGGAAACGTTTAATGCGCTGGCTGTCTTGGATTGTCCATTTGCGATGGGACAGCTAATTTCGATTTCGTGTGAATATGTATTTTTATAGGAGGCTTCGCATGCGCTTGCTTAAGAGTTAAATGACTATTTTTTTATTTCCTTCGGTGGTTGTAGGAACCTTCCTATGTTATGGAAAATTTTGGCTGATTTATAAGTAGGTACTTAGTTACTTTAGTTTTTTGTAGAATATCTTGCACAGGTTTTACTTACATAAAGGCCGTTTTAAAAATTACTTATTGCATCATTATTTTTTATCTCATTTAACATTTAACTATCGTAATCCCAATAATTTAGTTTATTATATCTCTTGTGATTTGTACTTTAGTAACAAATATCTACCTCGATTGACCCAAAATAGCCTACCGTGCTAATAGGTTATTGTAAAATATACTTTTTTATATTCATTTTTTTGTTTTCATAATTTGGGAAATGTTAACAAAGTGCAAGTAATTATAAGAGTAACACAAACGGAATTGAAAGATAAGCTCAATATTTATAATTCTATTAGAGTCGACCATAAACTGCGTCGGCTCGCGCATAAAGCAGTGAGATTGCATCTTGTCTCGCGGTCGAGTACGTGCGCCTGCGCAAGCACCAAGTAAACATAGGTAAAAGAAGTAGGACTCATAATGATAACTTCGTTTTGTTCGAACAATCCTCTTCTAAGTACGTTCCCGGTTACATCCAGCTGTGCTGCGTCAGAGCCCTATATAATTTACAGAGTGCAATTGAAATCATGAGCAATAATTTAACTAATTAACATACTCACTTAAAGGATATTTTGTACGGTAACAACACTAGGTACAATTAATGCAGTAATTAAAAAGAATCGAAAAACAAGAAAAACAACCAAAGTATCAAAACACTTCGTGTCGTGCGCGCGGGCTCACTGATACCTATAAGCCGCAAGCGACCCGCTGCAATACAGCTGAACGGTGGGCGCGGCCGGCATACAAAAGTAGACTTTAAGTTACGTGAATAAGGTTGAAAGTCGAGTGGGGACGGGTCTTGTCACACGAACGCTTGAGGATAGTAGGTACGTTGAAGTAGGAACGAATGTTAGCGTACTACGAAGCGACGAAATTGACACTATTACAATTAATTTCTTTTTTATGAATTTAATGACGATTAGTTTTTTTATTTATAATTGCAGTAATAGTATCTATCAAAGAGTCTAACGCATGTTTAGAGATTTTCTGTAATATGAAAATGACAACTTTTGATTGAAGTTTTATTAGTCTTAAATTACTTTGTATCATGGGTATAGTAGATACCTAAAATATTGCCAACGAATTCAATTACACCCTGTATAGGTGCGTTTTGTGGCCTTTTCTTCTGCAAATATTTTATTATTAATGTCAATGGTCACTCGAGGATACCAAACACCTTGGGAAATATACAAGAAAAAATTGTGAATATTTAACAATTTCGCTGTGGTTTTCCCTCAGGGTGTTACAACACAGGGTTTTAAAAAAATAGGTGCGAACCATTTTTTTTCCGCAACCGATTGACCCTACCTGAGTTTCTCTGGTCCTTGTCCTCACTTTTTCCTGACGTTGGCTTTCTTAATTAAGCAGTGCCACTTGCTACAATTATATAGGTACTGTCATAAACCTAGTTTTTTTATTATAGCAATGTCATTGTTTAGATAGTACGAGCTGCTTCATATCTCATTGGATGTTTGCCAAACATGTCTCGGTGGTTTACCTTTCTTCCTCTTTCGCATATAAGCTACGCTCTTATAAAATATATTATATTCTGGTAGCATATGTTGATTTCTTTAAAAAAAAACAGAAAGAAAAAGCAGAACTCTCCTATTTAAATTAGGGTTTTTTTACCCTGCAAAACATTGCAAATTGAACATATTCACAATATCAGGTAATCAGGTTACACCTCCTCTACTTACTTTAATTCGCCTACAATACGTGTGCATGCGCGAGAGTATGCAACTTTAAATAAGATGCAGGCGAGGTCAGGCCGGGAGGCTAGCGAGCTGAGAGAAAATTATTAAAATTAGCTTTTGCCTGGCATGCTCTAGTCTTCAGTTTCCTTTTTTACACATTTCAGTTTCCTTTTTTACACAGTCTATGTTAAAGGAGGTATCTGGAAAGTGTAGCGGAGTGTTAGTAACTCTATATTAAATATGGTCTTGTAATTGTTATGCCTATTTTAAAAAAGTGTACCCAATAATTGTATTTTATAATTAGGTTTAGTTGTAGGCAATAACTTATTACTTAATCCAACAACGTATTTATGATCCACTGCTTACTAAGCATAGGCTTTTCTTTTTTAAGGTTCCGTACCCAAAGGGTGACCCTATTACTTCGACTCCGCTGTCCGTCTGTCTGTCCATCCGTCTGCCTATTCCTGTCTATCACCAGGCTATATCTCATTAACCGTGATAGCTAGACAGTTGAAATTTTTACAGATGATGTTAAAAACTAAATAAAATAAATATTTAAGTGGGGCTCCAATACAACATCTTTTCCTGGCTGGTTTTGTTTTTAAACGATGATGTGACCTTTTAGTAACAAACTTAAATAAGTATTTAATTTTTTTACTTTTCAGCATAGCAGTTATCATTTTTTTATTAATATACGTACATACTCTATATGTAACTCTGCTCTACTACCTAATTTTTATGTGTAATTTGCTCGTTAAAAAATCTCTACAGTTTAAAAACATGTTCAAACTAAAGAAAGTATGAATAATTTTTACTTCGCAATTTAAAATTAAATGAGCACAAGATCGTTTTCTGTAAACTTCAATAGAATGACGCACAAAAAGCTAAGAGCAGCAGCATTGCCGTGTAGTTATTAACTCTGTAATACGGAGTAACGTGGGAAACGCTCTGACTTGGTAAATTCTTTTTGGACCGCGGAGGATGCTGCAGCATTTAAGTGTAAAAAATACGAAATGTCTGAGTTATTACTTAGGAACACGGCCAAGCCATGTACGCTTGATAGCGGTTGATTATGTGAAAGTATCTTTGTTGAAGTGCGTATGAATTTCTCAAGTTCCATCAGTGTTTAACTGCAGCGCCCATTAAGCCTTAATGATGGTCATAACAAAGAGACGAGGTACATTGTTTAAATGTTGCATATTTATGCAAAATCCGCTTTAAGTTGATGTTCACACCAATATTGAGGTGTTATTATCAGTAATTTCGAAGCACCTGCGTTCAATTAATGCTGCTTTTATTTTGAAGCAATTAAAGTGGACTACATTTTATTCTACTGATATCAAGGCGTGAAGCGGTATTAGGAAGCGTGTTATAATATTGACGTGAGAGGAGGCGCGGGCGCAGCGTTGCGAGGTGATTTCGATGCGGCACGGCGGGCGCGGCGCGGGGGCGGCCGGGTCAGCGGGGCCGTGAGAACGCGCGCGCGCCGCCGGTTCCCAGGCACGCGCCGCCCGCGCCCAGCGCGCGACCACACCACGTACACGCAGCCTCTAATCGGAAGGCTTTCTTGCTTTGACCTCGGAATTTAAGATCATCTCTCTTTCTCTGAATTACACAGCGATGATTCCTTTCATTTAGAATGATGGTGAAAAACGGTTACAGGTCCTTGTTCGGTGCAAGCTTCGGTTGTCACCTAGGCCCGCGCCAGACATGAAGATACTCGTATGTTGATGTTGTCTGTAAGATGTTGGTTGTGGAGACACAAGACCACGTTACGTGGAAACTGTTTATTTCTGATAAGTATTACATGTTGTAGAGTTGGGTGTGACGGGTCCTTTCTCGATCGCTGCTCGATAATGTCTTTAAGTTTAAAAGTCTCTAATCGAAAGGCTTTCTTGCTTTGACCTCAGAATATAAGATCATCTCTCTTTTGGATTCCTATCAAATAGAATGATAGTAAAAAACGATTAAAACTTTTAAAGTCCTAGCAGTTTAAGACTGCTTGTTGCCATGGTAGAGTCACATTTTTAGTAAGTAAAAGTTCGTCAGGGGTGTCATGTGGTGGTAACTGCATGGTGTACATATTATCTTATCTTTAGTAAAATAAATATCTAAGAATATTTTTAACCATAATTTTTTTTAATTACTCTAATTTTTTTTTCGAATACAATGGTTATTTAAGGCATTATAACAAATTGGTGTTATTTTTGTCGATTATGTTTTATCATATAGGTAACTAATAGCATAAATGGACTGACTAATTTGTTATGTATTGCACATACATATTTATATACATATATAGACATAGAATTTTAGCTAAAGTGTGGTGTCTAGTAAATTAATTACGTATATACTAACAGTTCGTTCATTCGAAAGGTTTGCAGACTGTCTGCTCTACTAAGGCAGCGTCTTTGAAGGAGCCGGGGCGCTGCCTTTGATGTGCGCCGACTCGCCGAGTGAAACAACAGTTACAAATTAGCGGATAAATTGGAAAACGAAATATAGGCACTTTTCTATTCATATTACGATTTATTATCCATTTCTTATTGTTTCAGTTTTATTTACATTACATGGTAAATAGGGACAAATAGGGACAAATTACACTGATTGAGCTAGCCCCAAAGTAAGTTCGAGACTTGTGTTATGGGAAAAATAAAACTCAACTACTTAAATAAACTAAAATTACAAACGGTCCATTTACATTTCGTGTTTTATTAATCTAAAAATAAAACCAATATCACGCTGAAAGAGTCGTTAACAATACAAATGCTACTCTTTCTTCTTACCTATTCAACCAGGAGTTCCGTCAGTGTTCACCTCTCTGTTTCTGACTCTGCGCGGCGCGGGCGACGGGCGTCACTTATAATTTATGCACGGTCGTGTTCACCGCGCCTACCGCCGCCGTCTCTTAGGTCGTGACGCTCCGACCCAACCGAGAATTAGATCTAACCGCGACTCAATTCAAAGAACAGCCATACAACGTAGATCCCTCCACCTTTCAACACTTCCAAACAAGTGTTTAAACGCCACAGTTGAAGATAAACTGGCCGCTCGAATATACACGTGTGATGCGTGAGGAGTCTTCAGTCACGGAGCACAAATAAAACAGAGATTGTCTAAAGTACGGACGTCATCGTTGATTGATTTGTCTAAGCTCTATTGCTCATAAGGCTACGTAATAGTTACGAAGGCTTCTTGATCGTTTCCGAATCATATGTCATCGACTTTATTTACCATAAACTACAAGCCGTGATAAATTCTATTACGTAACCATAGTGAACGTGGCCCGGGATCAGAGATGCATTGGTTAGCGCAGGCGCTCTTTGCTTTTTGATGAAAAGTTGAAAAATGATAATTAATCAATTACGTAAATCACGCTTGTGTATCTATAATTTCACTGCCGAAATTATTTAGTATAGGTACACAATAGTTTGTTTGTAATAACTTTATTGTACGTAAAAAAAAAATACAAAAATTCGAAAGAGCAAATATACAAAGGCGGACCTATCCCATGTACTATAGTAATATTAATAGTCAGTTAAGATAGTGAAACTGTAAATGTGTGGTTATTTTAGCCATAAGAGTTATAATAATATTCGTATGTAAGTAACGTAGGCAAGCATCCACCCATAAACATTACTTTTTAGCCTTATTATTTATATACGTAAAGAAACCAATTTCCTTCCCATTCAAAATCAATTTCAACGAAACAACGAATCCATTTCCAAAGGCTTAATTTGCAAAGAGGTTGTGTAGCATTAAGCCAAAGGTAATTCCAGTAGCGTCTGCGGCTGCAGTTGCAGATCGCTCGGACATCGGCACAAAGTTTGCACCCACTCATTACGAGATTATGCAGGATTTGATTGCACGCCCGTACTTCATCCGATGTAATGACATGGCCGCTTGTTATTTTCAGTGACGTCGGTATATTATATCTTGGGTCGGAGATACTGTCTTTGGTATAAATGAAATGTAGGTTTGTTCCTAAATTTACAAACCTCTCGATAACTTGGTTATCTATGAGAAGCTATGAAGGGTACGGTTTATTCTGTGTGAATTTTCGTAACTTTTTAGCATTAAGATATAAATTCAACTATGTATTGTACCTGTCTGTTAATGAGATCAAGACTGTAATAAGAAATCCTTTTTTAACGTTTCCAAATGAATGTACCTTATAAAAGTGGGTAATACTCGTACATAATATATCTACATACTCGTATTTTTTTAAATCTACGGTCAAGATTCGCTTCTTTTAGTCAGCACCTCTCGGACTACAAGGTATCTTGTCGAAAGTGTAACCTGTCGAA
The DNA here is from genome assembly GCA_963555685.1 of Acrobasis consociella. Classification (NCBI taxonomy): domain Eukaryota; kingdom Metazoa; phylum Arthropoda; class Insecta; order Lepidoptera; family Pyralidae; genus Acrobasis; species Acrobasis consociella. The sequence continues at coordinate 8,748,680 of OY743118.1, forward strand.
GTATAATCGATGTTAAAGTCCAGCCAGGCGTATGCGACTGTATTCATTTCTATTATATAAGTATGGATCTTGATCATCATCATCTTCCTCGCCTTCTTCCTTTTTGTGACATGCTCTGTATATCAAACCTTCATAGTTTTCTATTGTAAGTATCTTCATATTTTAACAAAAAGATTGTTGAAGGCCTAACGCAGACGACAGACTAATCCGTGACGCACTTTTTAGTCTGTGAAAATAGAACCCATGCAATTATATGCAGTAACGCACACGACACGCAAAAAGTCCGGCGCTTGCATGATTGCATGGGTTCTATACTATCACAGACTAAAAAGTGCGTCACGTATAGTCTGTCGTCTGCGTTGGGCCGAATTGTAAACCTGCTTCTTTGTTGGTGGTTGGTTAAATGTTATTTTATTACGTAGGTACTTACCTTCGGCTGCCCATCACATTCGCCAAGTGCGCCAATCGATTCGCTCCGGGAAGGGATCCCGTGGAAAGGCCTCGGAGGAGCGTAACTGATTCACGCACAAATTGACAGACATTTATTTATGCTGTTCACACTTTTTATAACATTTAATTTTTACTCTTATTACTTACCTATTTTCATATCTTGACTTACTTGTCTATTCGAGTACATAGACTATTTGCATTTAAGACCATTCGAGACTTACTCCGTTTAAGTAGTAATGCAAAATGAAACTGAGTAGAATTCTTAACAAAAGTTCTTATATGTAGGTTGTCTACGTGCATAATATGTTTAATGTTCTAATGTTACTTGATCCCACCTTAGCCTCTGAACAATTTACTTAGTCGGTGGTTAAGTAGACGATGGCCTGTCTCAAAAAAAATTAAGTACCCAGATATTCTCAAGCTAATAAAAAATGATGCGAACTCAGATCATAAAAGATTTTCTTGCTCTGATATCTGACCTAAAAGTCAAATAATGTTCCTTCAAGCTGGATAAACTACTTAGTTTACTACGGAAAAAAGAACTTACAGAAACTACCATGACGGAACGGAAAATTTTTATTATTTCTGTTGCACGCCTTTCGGGCTAGCAATGCATATTTAAATCGCTTACTTGAGCAGTCTCAAACTGGCTAATAAAACCTAACTAAAAGAGAGTTTTTGCATAAAATTTAATCTAAAATGTGACACAAATGTTTTTGTTGCAGAAACTCATGAACTTTCGAGCACAAAAGTATGCTCTACATTTTACAAAAAAGGGCAAAATGATCAACCAGTTAATCATGTATCTCAAAAAGTATGGGCAACAAAATTTTGTTTTAAGATATAGGTCTTAAAGAAATAAATCAACACAGGCAGTGCAACGATATAGTATATGCCTAGGAAAACTTCCTCCTATTTATTAATCACTAATAAAACCACAGTATAAAAGGATGGTATGCCGTTGCTATATCCAGTACTGACCGCTGAAGATCAGACCTTTATATGTACTCGTAATCTTCCCAATGTGTAGGCACATTTTATCTACCTACAGTGAAACTTTTACGAGTGACTGGACATCTCGTCATCTTCAGAGCCAGGTTAGCTAATATCTTACTTTATATCAAGTAGGTTAATGACATTTAAAACTTTATGTACAAAGACAGTGCATTAAACTGCACTATACGAAACGTCCAGATAGAGTACATCAAAGTATTGAAGAACGCCAATAACTGGGTATATATTCGTCAACTAGTATTTCTTACCCTTTTACAAACACTGTTTGTGATGATTGTGTCGAATAAAATGAGACACAGAGACAGTTACACCAGAACAAAAAGTAATAAAATTTAGTACTTAAGTATCTCTTCCAGCAAACCCAGAGAATATATAATTTCATATGTAGGTATAAATATATTTTTTATTCTAGCTGAACAAAGAACCAAACTGACTTGAACCAACAAAAGTACAATTTAAAAATGGTAAGAAAACTGTTATAAGCATTTATTGCAAAAACATATTTTTTAGTATGTTAGAACATAGTTAATAAAATAAAAACTAGTGGCTCTGTGAGCTGTAGATCTCGCTAGTCACCCCGATTTTTTAAAGTTTATCGAATAAAAAAGTGTTTAGACAAACAGTTGCCGTCTTAATTGGTAACAAATTTTTTTTGTGACATTTTTGACAAAACCATTTATTGCCAATCTCGAAACTAAGACGCTTCGCTTGCTCGGTCAATTAAAACTAAGTAAGAACTAAAACTAAAAGCCTATTCAGCGTTTTAAAGTTGACGAAGTTTATTTGCAAGTATAGTAATGGGCTACCTAGGCCCATAATGACCATCGTAGCTTATCATAACAATGATATCAACATTGTGCATCGTAAAGTTTTGTACATTTTTTTAAGCGTGTCGAACATGTACAATATTACACGTTTGCGCCTCCCCTTGGGCTGGAAACCGATAAAAAACATTTCTCAGACCTGTTATTCTATAATTCGAAAAGCCTCGGGCGGATAATAACAGTAATAAGACGCACTACGATGCCCATAAGTCACTGGTCCGCCGTAAAACTGTGGCCTCATTACGGCCCTGGATTAACAGAAGAGATTAAAACTTTGTGCCAACGTATCCTTCGCAGAATACGGCTCTGACAAATGTGTATTTCACATTTAAAAAATATAGCGACAAATAACTCTCGTATCTACAGCACAGTAAATGTTTTAGTTATTAGAATAAATTAAATAATAAAAATAGTATGGTGTGGTGTGATCCGTCCTTCGGTACATTACCTACTGATTTTTATGTTTTTGAACAGTAAACTTAGTAAAATATAAATCACTAGAAATTTCTAAGTTAGTAAGAAAATTAGTAAGCAAAATGTTTCTGCTCTAATAGATCAGGGAGCGGCCTTGGGCGACAGCATCCACTTACAAGTAACAGCAATTGGGCTATTTATCTGCGTGGCTGATAGAGGTAGAGGCAGGTTTAAAAGGATATCTTTGCAGAATGACATAGATAATTATTTAAACTAAATAAAAGGTACGTTTAGTAATTTTAACTCTACAGAATAAGTAATTTTTATTGTGAGACCAAAAAATTGAAAAACATGAAATCACTTACTTAAACTGATTTAAATTGTTACTTGGTGACTTCACTTATATAAAAACTTTACAAGAAATCGGATCAGAAAACTATTAAGGAAAGCAAATCTTCCTTATTTCTGTTAAATTCTGCTAGGATGTATCTGTTCCTATAGTTCTGTGTAAATAGATTGCACTAAATTTATAATCGCTAATAAATGTTTTTCTGTTTTTCCTAAGGGCTGACTAGTAGAGAATGCATTAGCATTAAGTCCACCTTTTGTACCATTATGGTCAATAGAGATTTAATAAAATAAAATAAATGTAAAAGTCCACCTCTTTAGGCAGTGGTTGAAAGTTATATCGAGTTTGTGTAAAAATCGTGTCAAGTGTGACATAAAGAGGAGGGCGCCAAGTTCACGTCACGTTTCTCGATCTCGGCCCAGCAGCTCCCACAGTGCTAGTCACGAACTTATACTTCACTTAATTAACTTTAATAAGACAGTTTTGAGAAGGAAAAAACAAACGGAGTGGTAGAAAGGTCGACGTTTCGCTAAACCGGCTTTATGGAGTCGGGTTATTCGTTTTAACAATACACGGTTGACAAAAGGTTTATACCCATCGCATCTCCTTTTTATCGTTAAGGTCTAGATTTACCATACTCAAAATAAATTACATTGTTCCGTCACCAAAGTCTACATAACATGTTTGACGTACGGTAGGTATTACGCTCCAAAATCTTAAAAATACTTATTTATTATTTTTCTTTTCATTAATAAAAATCTTATAAGTAATAAAAAGTCGATTTCTCGGTGTGTATATTTGTCTGCCTGTCGACAATAACCTCTGAATCTATTGGGCTAATTTTAATGAGGTAGAGGATTTCTCCGATAGGGTTTACCTGTATATCTTAACTGTACAAAACCAAGGCGGGCCGCTAATTTATTTTTAATCATTATCCGTATTCCCAAGAAATGAATAACCCTAATGAAATCAAGCGAGCGTCCTCTGGCGGCGTCTTAGCTTGCACTTTATGCCACTTTTTATTTTTAATTATAACCCTTTTCGAATGACACTAATAATCGCAATTTAATTACGCCTTATTATCTTCGATGGCTAATTGGACGGAATGTATATGGAATTAAATTACACGCGAGTGCTCTATAATGCATATTTTTGCATAATTTTTTCTAAGAAGTTAATGATTGAAATTATAAATTCACACAGCACATTTATACATATGTTTTATTGTAGTTACCTGTATGTAGTGATTAACCTTATTATTATATAAGATATTAGCAACCTTGTAAATCGCTAATGCTAATTTTAGTGTACTTACATTATAATTGTTGTAAATTTTCTTGTTTATTCAATAATAATAATATAAGAATATTAAACGTACTTGCAATAATAATAATAATATAAGAATATTAAACGTACGTATAGCATAACTAGTCCTGCAACAAAAGGCATATAATTTCTTATTGCTTATAAAAGAAGCATGCCCATATAGTAAAAAAAAATCTATTTTTTATTATTTGAACCTACTAAATGTTATTGCATACGTTTAGTATTCATAAAATTAAATATAATTCTATTGTTTGCCAGTGCAACCACAAATGGAGAGTTATGTTATGATATGACCTATATAAACAGCTTAGTGATATAAGATCCAGGATGTTATACCTACCTCTGATTTCTATCTAGTCAATAACTTACATAATTTGTACCTTTGACACCTCTATTACACCCTATAGGATAGAATGCACATTCATTTGGTTGAAAGCTTGACTTTATTGGCGGGTAAGAGCTTTTGCAGTGAGCTTGCAAAACGCCAGTCATGGCGTACCGGAGCGTGAATTGATTCGCATGACGGCGATGAAAGAGTGCACATGCATTATATTACAATAAAAAACTGCAACCCTGTCACTCAAAGATAATAACTGATAAGTAGTTAGGACGTAGTTATGATATTCTATAGTATTATTACCAATGCAATATAATGTGCGTATTTTGAACTTTGCACTAAGATTTATTTCTTCATCTTGGCGCTTTCCAAGATTGCATGCTTTTCCGTTTTTTCTTCTCCAAATATAATATTCATGTCAAAGATCAACGAAGGATGTTAAAGACCATGTTAAATTAGAGAAGAATTAGCTAGAACAGTTTAAACGATCAGGCTATAGTTTAAATGATTTGGCTATAGATTAAGTTTAAACGCTGACTTATAGTTTTACGACCGGTCGCCTGCTTGCCTTCAACCATCTTTAGGAATACAATTTTTGCAAAATGTTTTACACCGGCTGCCCGACGTCAATCCTCTTTGCGAATGCAGTTGTAGTTAAAGATGTTTGTGCTTGTTCCTTAAGTCGCCTCTTATGACATCGACATAAAGTCAGTTTTCACTCAACTTTCTCTCTCATTCTATCTTTACATATCAGCATTAGGAAATCAACCGCTGGACATTAGACCTTCGGCGACATGAAACGGGCAAAACTCTTCTAACCAAATAGGTGTTGCAATACTTGCAATTCAAAACAGTCGATTAAAAGTGTGCAATTGTTCCATCACATAAACGGCAATTAACGTAAAATATGACGGGACCTCCTGTAATCTGGACTCTAGCCATTATTTTAATTATGACATTTAATTTAGCTCGGGCTCGGGGTTACAGCTGTCCGGCGAGGGCGGTGCCGCGCAGGACTCCTAGACTGCGCTGTGTTGTGTGCTATATTCCGTACTTTAGGGCTGTCTTCGAGACCGTTTATTATTTATTATAAAGTATCATCGTACTTTGAATAAAGGTTTTTATTTGTCTACTTATAGTAAGCACCAATAATAACATCGTTCCTTAATTAAACATCATATTGAACGAATAAATTAATAACCTCTTTATTGCACCAATACACAAAAAGAAAAAACACCAGTAAAAAATAGTTATACAAAAATACATTAGGTACAATAGGCGGTCTTATCGCTTAGAGCATATTGCTCCTGAGTAAATCAACGTTGGCTTAACAATCGTGTCAATGTCTTTTGCAGAAGAGGTTTAAGTAATTTACCTTACGTAGATTTATTATGGGTATGCATATAGAAATTTATGCACGTAGATGAAGCGAAAGAGCTCTGTCAGGTTCGTAGCAAGTGGTGTTTCAATGTATCCGCCTACCCCTGTAGGGAACAGGCGTAGTATGTATACATTTATTAAGGAAACATTCTTCTTAAAATACATTATCTTTCTGGAATCTAAAACCTACATTTTTTATTAATCTCCGAAACACTTCGAAAAATGTTTTCAATTTGTGACTCAAATGCTTCTTTTGAATATCCTTCTGTACTCATAATAATATAATGCAGGAGCAATACAATATTATGACTAGAGAGGCAGCCCTAGCATTCGCGAGACCGGTCGAGCACCTGCCCCGGGCACACGCCACCAATGCTCCGTACTTCAGCTTTTTTGCATTTATTACTTTACAGAAAATGTTTACTCATTTGTTTTATTTTGGAATTATTTGTTTGTAAATACGAGTCAAAGGAAAAATGGTTTTAAAAGCAATGTGAATGTTAATACCTATTGTTAAAACTGACATGAGATTTTGTTATGAATAAATAATCCAACAAAATATCTATGTTTGTTCACCTTGACAGAAGAAAACTTATAATAACGGTCGTAGAAGTAGTAAAGATCAGTTATAAAATAAAAGTAAAAGAAAATTTCTGTTCTTTTTAAATAATTGTGATGTTATATTTTTATTTTGTGGGAGAAATAAAGATCTATTGAAAGAAAATAGTATTTAAATACAAGGCAGGACACAGAAGATACCTAACATTTGTGATGAAAGATTGTATTGTAGAGTTATTACTTTCTGACTATATTCAGCGTAATTTTTAATTGTTTACTTTTAACATAGTCTAAAGTAAGAATCCTTAAATAAAAAAGTCTAAATAATCTGCATTTATGTTTGACGCATCTATATTTTTGGAAAACTTTGCCAACTCCAGTGAGCACTCAGCCTTCGCTGTCCTCGCCACGCTCGCAGATAAGCCGAGACGTGTGCATTTTATTTATTTTAACATTTTTAAGGCGGCCGCGCGCCATTTTGCTTCTTTTTTCGTGCGCGCGCGGCGGTAAGTCACGAAGTGGCCCCTTCCACCTTGAGGGCTAAATAGCACCTACGCCGCCACGACCTCTACTTATTTACAGCCTACTGGTCTGAAATAGACCGCAAAATGGCTTAAACAGACGGTTCGTGCTCATGTAATCTCTTAGCAATCTAAAAGAATCGTCATAAATGATCAGATCGAGTATCGGGGTGATGATTATAGATAAATCGATCATAACACATAGGTAATTTAGTGTAACGTGTCGCAACTATATGAACAGCTATGACATTAGGTCCGCCACTTGTATAGTCACTTCACTCCGCGACTTTTCAATGTTTACAACTTCATCACGTAAATTAAATGGTCCGTCATAATGATGGACGAAGAAAGTGGAAGGAAGATGCTCCAGACAAATCAAGGCAGCATATTCCCTCTTTCTTCCACTTTCTTTGGTAGTTTCAATCCGCCGCCTATGAACTATTTAGGTATATGATTACAATTCACAAATCACAATAATAGTTTCAGGCTTACTTTAAAGAGGGTGGCAGATCCAATTCCACTCGCGGCGCTCAATTCTTGTGTGGCTTGAGCTTTTTATCTTTCGCTAGTAAGACAACAGGCGTGTAACATTTTGTAGTCCTAGCTTCAGGCGCTCACGTAAGCCATATCTTTGAGAGGGACTGCTTGACGATCTACCCACGACGTATCACATGCTTATCAGAATTAGACAGTGCCTTCAAAGTTTTATTACAAGCAGCAAAATCATGATATAAATGTAGGCATTTCTATATATTTTGAATACTGAAAAATGAAAATCAAATTTGTCCCGTCGACCTATAAAATCCCATCACTTCAGCAAATTACTCGCTTGCAAATGCTGTGACAGCATAATCCTAGATCACACAAGTCCCATGCAACAAAATTCGATAGAGGTATAAACTATTATATACGAAAAAAATTCATCTAACTTTTAAAAAAAGGGACTGTGTAATAATATGACTAAGCAGGGAAAATTGCTATATCCACTCATAGCAAAACTAATATGCTCTTTTAAAATTTTTAGAGATCTCGTAAAATTGTCGTAAAACAATACTTTGCTATAAAATGAAAACCTGCCAGTGACCTAAAGGACTAGTCCAACTTTTAGCACATCGTTACTAGTTTTATGTGGACATTTTACGAGAAATATTTATATTTACCACATTTTTATACTACTACGTTACAATTACACTCATAATCTTACAAAGTAACATTGTATTTAGTAATAATAACAATAATATAACATCAGTCCTATCCTAACCTGAGCACGTTGGTAATTATGTTATCTTTGCCTAAACTAAGTGATTTTTAAGTTATAAATTACACTCTTCCAAAATATTTTTTTGTAGATATTACATATTTAATGAAGTTCACCTATTTATATTTTTATTTACATTTATATTTATGCAGATGGAATGTAAAATTAAATTTTATACAAATACTAAATATCATAAAGAGCAGTTGTTCTCAAACTATCAAAATAAAATTGGCAAAGTTTAATATTTCACTTATGGAAAGAAAGTGATGGAGGGAAAAAAAACTAACAAACATAGTAAAAAACTCACGATTTTTTTCAAAGCCTAGTTTAAAAGACATCAACGCGTCAAAAAGATTTTAATAAAAGAGAAATAATTTTTTATTAATTATTATGCTGATTTTTAGCACATCTTTTAGATCGGTCGATGTACTCAAAAGAAGGCCAAAAAAAATGGCCAGTATTTTGCGTTTTTTATTTTATCTTCGTTGGTGCACCAACAGCCGCATCATCTTTCTTTCATCAATTATCTTTCTTTCCGAAGTATTAGATTTCATGTTTTTCAAAAGCATCTCAGTTGAACAGTAAGTGAGCTATGCTCCGCTTTAAAAGAAAATTGATATCAAACAGGATATTTTCCACTGCATACAATTTTACCATTTCTCTATTTCATTTCATATACTGAAAAAAATATCTAAAACGTAGAAAATAATCGATTTTTTGTTATTTCAAATTTAATACTAATAATAACCTGATTATTTAATTCTCATTTTAGTACATTTTCAGAATTCTGAAAGGAATTGTGAAAATGTAAATTCACACCAAAACTAACTAAAATTGAACTAATTTGCCTAATAATCTAAATTAATATTTGTTTAAAAATATAATTAACTTTTTTTTTAAATATTTGTAAAACATAGCTATAAATATTTATTTTTAACATTGAAATAAATCTTGTTTTACACAGGTTTTTTAATTTTTTGAGCAGCGTAGTAGGTATATAGTTGAAGGCTATAAGTAGCCTTCGCTCGGCGGCATCGATAAAATTCCTCGCGGTTTTATTTTAAGGCGCACATTAACAGCGACGGTAATTAAGCATCGAAATGTCGCCGCCATTCTGTAGTGAGGCGTCGCCCTAAGTAATGGCCCGGCCAGCGCGCGATTAACGCAAAACACCAAGCAATATATTACAAAGCTACACACAAACAACGTGTAATTACCGAATTCAGGTTTTGTTTTTACAGTTGTATCTGGGTGCAACTTTGTTTTATACTTCTATATTTTTGATATTTTGCTAAATTGTTCGGATTAAAAATGAAGCAAACTGTCACGTCTATGCAATCCATACTAATTTGGTCTTAGGTAAGTACTACAAGATGATAGACGTGATATTATGTACGTAGGTAAGTACTACAAGTACAATGTACACATTGTATCAAACCACGGCCTTGTGGTGATGGCAGAATAGAGTACGACTTTTCACTAACCCTTTCTTTTACCATCAAATATCAAATATCAATATATAGGGACAAATTACACTGATTGAGCTAGCCCCAAAGTAAGTTCGAGACTTGTGTTATGAGATACTAACTCAACGATACTATATTTTATAACAAATACACATATAGATAAACATCCAAGACCCAGGACAATTTGAAAAAGGCCATTTTCCAACTTGCCCTGGCTGGGAATCGAACCCAGGACCTCCGGATTAGCGGTCTAGCGTGTTGACCATTACGCCACGGAGGTCGTCAAACCATGAGATGACTAAGGAAAGTAAACTTAGGTAACATCCACTTTAAGGCCATCTACTGCGACTAGCAACTTATTATTGTGAGACACTTTAGTTCAACAGTGGACTGGTATAGACAGTTAAGGTATGTAGGTATCAAACTAATATTTTTTTTATGTATCAACAGGATTTTATACTCTGTAAACTATAATACACTAAATTCGTTATAGATTATAGATGTAGTCTTTACATAAAGAACTTAGACTTAGATTTCGCGGTCACAATTACTGTTAATATGTATTACGGGACTTACCACGTTCTTTGCCAGATATTTCATTCAGCAGAAGGGTCCGCAAAATATTAAACAAAAAATTATATTCGTGGTAAGTCCCATAATACTAATAATAGAACTAAGGTTTTTATATGTAAATAATCATAAATTAGCAAAATAAATTTGTAATAAAAGGCCAAAAGTCCAAGGCCAAGAGTCCCAAAGGGTGGCCTTTGGCAACAATGTTACAACGTTATGAAGTATCGTCATCGTATTTTACATATTAAGAACAAGTAAGATTCCATATCTCGATCGCGATATGAACTTTATTGACAACAGTAAGATACGAATAGGTACCATATTAAGTCTAAAAAAAAACCAATACCACACACATAGCTGCCTAAATGGAAATTAATATTCTTATACACATTTAGACGAATGTTGTAACTTTTTAACAAATCAAAATAGACATGATTGTGTGTTTATATCTGAAACTTGTTAAAAGTGTACAATTGACAGACTTGAGGCTGTATGTTGTACAGGATATAATCACATATTTAAAAAATACCATTCTCAAGGTTCGAGACAACAGATGAATGAGATAAAACATGCCGACACGTACTCGGTAGCTTACAACAAAATTAACCTAATTTATTAACCCGTTGGTGATGTCGCCGAAGTTATTCGTGTAGTAATCGTTGATCACAATGTGAGTAAAAACCGAATTACGCCAAACTCAATCGGTTAATCAATTTGGATAATTTGAAGAGCCACGGCAACTTTGCGATCAAGAAGATGTAATTGGATACTTTAAAGACTACTTTATTTTAATAATATCGAATAATACGGTTCGTTTAAATTGCGTTTCACGATTAAACATGAGATACAAACCCTTCTTGATCTCTATGTCAAGATCTTTAAATGTGGGCAATGAGCTAGAAATTTGACTCTATTTGTAATACCTCTTGTCTTTCCAAAAGTCTACTATTTAGATAAATGGATTTTCTTTTGCAGTTTACTGCAAAGTTAAAACTTGTAGGAATACAAATTTGAACTTTTTCATACTATTATTCTACTAATGGATTATATCACTATAAGCCTGAGATGAAAGTAAGAATTTCATTACTTTAAATTTTTTTAGTCCTTTTCTTAGAACTTTGTACTATAGGTATATTATTCATTTTCATCGCCGCTGAGTCCTACTCTTTTATAGGATTCTTATAACTAGGCACTTAAATCACTAATCATTACTTATCGCAATGGAAGGTTTTAAGGTTATTTCAGAAATATTAAATTACAATTAAAATCTAGAACTTTAAGCTGACAAGCGTGTAATTAATTTCAGATAGTCTGTTTCAATGGATCATTTAATCTGAAAGTAATCTTCTCATCGAATAATTATTAATTAATCCTCCATTGTTCAACGGCAAATAAGATAAATAATAATTATTTTGCAGAAACTCTATTAACATTTTACTTATAGTATACCTAACTATCGCAAGCTGATTGGTAAGTTATCTTTTATCTGTCATGATTTCAAAAGTTAATTACGTGTATGGCAGTAATATGAAGCAAAGAAGACCTTTGTTTTTGCAAAAACCAGGATATTTGAATCGGCAGGAACAAGAAACATGGTTGGAAAAAAAACACGCGAGTCCTTAAAAAAAAAAACAAAAATAAGATTAAAGTAATTTTGGAAATTGTGTTGTCATGTTAAAAGCCAAAGTTTTTCTGTACGTTGATTTGCTCGAAGGTCTTGCAAGGAAGCCAGCCACCAGTGACCACACGTGTTTAGGTCTTCGTGGGTGGCTTTGGCATTCGACCGTATTTTTTCTGGTCTAACTATCATCTGCTAGTTTGAAAGTAAACATATTGAAACGTGTTGTTAGTTCGCAAAAAGCTTTTTTTGTCAAAGATAAACTTGCACCCAATATATTATTTTAATTTTAAACCAGAGAGGGATCAAATCAAATCAATCCAAAAAATTCTGACGGTAATCTGATAATGAACTCATATAGATATCCAACCATTATTTATCATCATCATCGTCGTCAGGTCTTTTTGTCTCCACTGCAAGAACACGAACCTCTCTGTACTATCAGAGCCATTCTTGGCCAGAGCAGCCAGAGGACTTTGGCCTACACTCTCCATGTTGGCCAGATGGCTGGAGAGGTCTCATCGATGTTCATAAACTTTGTTTAGCTTGTATTTCCTAAGTCGCCTTCTACGACATCTACGGAAGGACTTGGAGTGGCCCTATTCTACTCTGCCGGAAACCACACGGCAATCATTATTGATATATTTTATTAAAAAAATAATAATTTCAGAACACGTTAAAATGCCTATCACACGTTAAGTTGAGACATCGTTATTAATAAACAAGGTTTTCAAACTTTAATGTGCATGTTAAACTAAGAAAACGTTCCTTTGTCAAGAAAATTAGTGGGCCGCCCGAAAGATCGCCGTTTAGCTCTCATTCAATTGCCATTTTAAACATCCCAACAGTGGACCACCTATGGCTTAATTTGGTCGATTACTTAATATGAGAAAACCAACCCCACAAGTCATTTCAAACACGTGTACCTAACTACTTGGTCAGTCATGTCGGGGTCGGGGATAAAGCTTCATATTTCTGAAGTCATTATCGCCTTTTTCTACAGAGAAACTTAAAGAGGACTATTAGTTATTTAATAATAATACAAAACACAATAACACATAATAAATATTGGTTATAAAGTAAAATTGAACCTTGGACTTAAACTAATAGTAATGGCACACTACACACACTGACACATTGCCTTGGTCTCGTCTTGATGAGTTTACTATAAATAACACCACTATAGTAAGCACTAGGTGTTTTTCCTATAGTGGGGTTATCTTGTTGTCTCCCAACTGACACATTTAAATTATTACCCCTTATCCCTGTTAGCTTCTCCTAAAACAGCGAAACTAACTGTCTATTTGAATGCATTCAGAATTTTTTTAATAAACAAGAAACCGGATAAACCATAAAAGGCCGGGCAACTAATGACCATTGTGTCATGTAAGTACAGCAATCTTTTTGTACTGCGCTAAGATTTGCATGCGCGAGCGCCGCTCACCGGACCCTCATTACGTCGTGTCACGTCATAAGACTGATTAATTGGCCAGCATTACACTGATACATACTAAAAATAAAAATAAAATAACGACCTAGTGGGAGTTTCATCTAACCACAGGGGTTCCGTACCGCTCAACCCCAAAATATCCTTAAGATGCTATGAAAACGTAACGATATCTAAAGGAAAATATAGTCGTAGGTATAATTTATAATTTCAATAAGCAAAATTCAGTAAAAAATGCCCAAATCTTTCAAAAAACAGCCAAGAAGCAGACTCCAAAGCAACACAGTTAAGTATTATTGCGTAGCTGTGTGTAAAGAAGCTATGGAGAATAAAAATGCTAAACTGTGATCTACAGACAATATCACAATAGTAATTTTTACTCACTTACTGTGCAGGTTATCTCAAGATGTTTATCTACACCAAAAACAAGTAGTGGTCGATAAAAATGACCATACAATGAATCAGATTTTACTAGGGGTACAAGTCGTGAAGCACACCACTACTGGTTTAGTGCATGATAGGTACCCACATCATCATCATCATTTCAGCAGCGTACGTCCACTGCTAGACATAGGCTTCTCCCAAAGATTTCCAAAATGACCGGTGAAGAGCGGCCTGCATCCAGCAAACCAGGTCAGGTGTCCTACGCTTCGCTTGCTATGCAGCAAGCAGTCGCCAAATCTAGCAAAACTTTCTAAATAAAACATATAGCTAAGGTTTTTCATGATACAGCAAGGAACACAAAAAATAATAAAATAAGTAGGGAGTACAAGCAACGACCTTTCGGTAACGAGAAGCCGTCAGTCAGAATCTGAAGTGGACGATCGACATCCATTTATATACTTGTATGTAAACTGATGCCGTCTTCGATATTGATGACTAATAAAACCTCAATAGCCGCTCCCTTTCAGGATTTGTGACGATCACATTCATTGATTGTGACAAAAATAAAAAGTAATAAGCATTGATTTGACATTGGTAATAAGGGAGTAGTTCTAACAGTACCTCAAACAGACACATCAGCTATAAGTAAATAAATTTAATAAGTAGGAGAACTTATATCTACTTACGCATAACCTTGCCACAGAAATCGGTTCCTCCTATTACAAAAAATCATTGCCCATTATCCTTTTGAGTAATTGAAATTCTTTCAAAAAGAAATCAATTTCACTTTCGCCACCACGGGACAACTTAATAGATTATCTTTATGGGACGAAAGGGTCTTAAAACATAATAGCAGTACCAAGACAGCAAATCAAATTTCTCAATCTCGTTAATGCCAGGGGGCTAAATAATAACCGAAAATTATCCGCCATTGACGGAAAATTACAGCTTAGTTTTCGCAAAACAGTAGTTTACTTTAGGGCGAGCGGCCGCCCTGGGTGGCACACAGCAGATGCCGCGCAAATTAATAAAAATCACTTTTCGATTACTCGCGGTCGTTAGAGTCCGATATCGGTACAGCAGACGTCATCTCATGCATTTTAATGCGGCCGCAATGCGAGAAATATACAGATTTCACCTTTATCTTGTTCGGAGGAAGTTAATAACGATTAAAAATTTGCAAGCATATCTCGATTGGATGTCGATATCGGTTGGAGAATTTACTTCACATTCCAGCATTAATGAAGATTATAGCTGACAAATCAGAAAATATATTAAGAATTGATATTATTCACGCAACATAACTTGAATGTATTTTATTACGGATAAATAAAATAGACTTAAATTAGTACTGGTCTTTACTTAAAGTAGGTAAATGAATTTTAAATGGTGAGCTGAGCTCAACAGTCCAAAGGTAAAATTAAATAATTGAAAATATTCACAATAGTTACCAACTGCAATTTAATGTACAGTAATTTAATTACAGTCTATTCAAGTAAACCAACCTTTAAAATGTTTCACTACCTACTACATGTCCAATATGTTTACTTATCTTAGCTTGGGAGTTTCTATTCCCTGTTTGTATCCATATTTATAATTTTTTATGGTCGCTTTTACTTTATTATTTTTATAAATTCAAAACTTTATAAATTAAAGAGGATAGGTATGTTATTCGCATGCCCTATCTACGAACTGTGATTTTATTAATATTTCCTTATTTTTAACAGATTTTATAAAAGTGGTTATTAAGTCGTTGGAATATTTTTTTTAATATATGTCCACTGATTAGTAGACGACTGGACCGATTTGGAATTTTTATTTTTATTTTGAAAGGGCATACTTGTCGAAAGTCCTATATAGAAAAATTATCAAAATAGATTGCGTGGAAAATTATAAATGTAGTGCTCACCTTGAGTATAGGCATATTTTCTTACAACAACAGAGCCTGTGGGAATATAATGTCAATTCAATATTTTCTCACGTCTTCGTATTCGTTTGAAAAAATCTCAGCGTATTATTAGCGTCGCAGAAAGTGAGTGTTGCAAGTTGCAGCTGCACAATTATTGCACTCCAATTGTTAGTTATT
Source organism: Acrobasis consociella (assembly GCA_963555685.1). Lineage (NCBI taxonomy): Eukaryota > Metazoa > Arthropoda > Insecta > Lepidoptera > Pyralidae > Acrobasis > Acrobasis consociella. The sequence goes on from OY743118.1 coordinate 8,764,685, forward strand.
AGTGTCGGGATGAGCAAACAAACATACACAATCGAACGTTGACGAATTGACTCGACCACCGCGTTGATAATGGTTGCTGCATGAACCTTGATTCAGAGAGATAATAGTACAGTCAGCAGCATGTTGAGCTTCCTAAATTCATTGCAATTTTGTTGTTATTCTGTGATATAGTCTGTAAGGTATTTATTCTCAATGGGCTTTTAATATTATAACTAATGACATTGCCTGAAATAAATTATTTGATTTGATTGGAAAATTTACTAACTCAGTCTGTAGACTTTACTTATTCAAAAAATACTTACACGATACTTACTCGTACTCATAGTCTTACTAGAATCTGTGGCTTCTTATCTTGTTACCAACTGTAGCTGTTTTTCATGACAAGAAAGTCCCAACCTACGGTGTGTTGTAGCGTTCCTTATTATAGAGATATTATTTTTATCGGGCGTATAAGATTATAATTAAATCGTCCCACCAGTAAGAATCAGATTGTCAAGCAATTAATTTTTCCAGTATTTAAAGTTCTTGCTTTATCTTACTTTAATGTAATCTTACTTTCTTTGTAATTTTGACAGCCTATAGCTAATTATACTTATCTTATTTTTTTACCTAATATGTTCAAGGCTGTTTGTATGATCAGATCATCAGTAGTTACTCTTAGTTTAGGTACAAATTCTGTAATAAAACAAATAAAACATAAATTAGTCTAGATTTTAAATATTTTATTTTTACATTGATGGCGTATATTTTCTTTTAGGTACATCAGCTTATATAATTACACATCTTAAATAATATCACTTTATTTCCACAACAATTTACACATACAGACGGCAACTTAATAATTGTTTAAAATTAAGATTGTTCGAACAACTTTATCATTATAAAATTCTAAGGCGCAATAAAATCATACCTCATATAAAATTAAAAGCCTGTTTTACAAGTTTATAGAATAAAATTACGTGTTTCATTTATAATAATAGACAATAAATGTATATAAGTGCCCGGCGCGGTAACTGGCAGAGGAAGACTAAACGACTACTGGTTTATTCGGTAACAAATTATAGTGCTGAGCTCATTATTATTTTATTAAATAATACGATTTTTACACTATCGCAAGCTTATTTAATGTGATACTCCCTTTCACTTAATTACTACATTTAAAACCATAACTGCTTAATAGCAAACGAAAATTGAGACTTATAATTTTCGTTTGCCGTACAAACTGCAACATTTTTCTTTCATAATACAAAAAGAACTATATTATGAATACGACGTCAGTCAAAAGTCCAATGTTTAATAAAGTAAGATGATCAAAATAGACCGATGTCTAATCTATATACAAATGTATGTAAATGATCTGATTCTGTCATTAAACTGGAAATTTAGGAAAAACACAGAACATTTTCGGTAGCTTGGCTAATACAAATATTACATCAGGAAGTATCGGCGCATCTTAAACATGTAATGGAAGACTACAAGATTTTGCTGTGTATAAGGCACAATCTTGCCATGTTATCTATTATATTTTCTATAAAATAAATCAAACTAATAATTAAACGTTAAATTATCGAAATAAACTATGTAGGTACATGGCACTAAGTCCTAAAATCCTACCTCTATTCAACGTAAATAAATATAATTAAATATGGGATCAATCCCTTTACGTACGTACTTGAAATACTGCCACAGATGTCAACCACAAAATGTACACTTACTGACGTAAACTTAAAATTAAGTTATCAAAACGGGACTGTTGCTAAAAAGATCTAGCGTATCACACATACTTATACTGACCTCACAGTTACTTTATAAAATCGACTAAAATATCTATTTATATAAAAATTAATCTATTTTTATGCTAGGAACTTTAATACTCTGTCGATAGATATATACAGAATTAATACTATATCACAGAATCCGAGCAAAGGAATGGAGGGAGTGTCACCAAGGTCGCCAGGGTTTGTCTTCAGGGGGCTGCTTTCTGGTGACGAGAGCTAGAGGGGCTGGTTCTTCAGTGGGAGGGGGAGGGGTGCCCCAACCGGAGCTGGCGGGTGAGAAGCATCGGGGTTCCGATGAGGCGGAGGACGAAGCATCTCTCGGCGAGAGAGGGACCAGCGTGGGCACTGCTCCGAGAGTGTTGGCGCTGACGCCGGCGGGCAGCACGAGGGCTATGTCTCCGTTGGACAGTCGCGTTGGCACCACGCGCACGCCGGAACCCGGGCCCGCTGTGGAACACATCAACACGTAAGTCACTCGGCTACTACCATAGTTTTATCTCTTTAAAGAGAGATCTCTATCAAAAAATAATTTTATAAAAACAAGTCAAAAAAAGTTAAATTTCCCATGAATATATTTACTCGTAATCAATTCTTCTATTCTCGATTTTTTACTACACTTTTACAAAACAACCGAAACAACAAACAACTCATACAAATCAAAATGCAACATTCAGTTTACCTGAGATGAGAATAGTAGAATGAGTTGGAGCTGCATCTTCAGGGTCTGACGGTGGAGTAGGGGCTCCAGGAGGCCTGGACCCTGGCGTGTGCGAACAGCCCTCGAGGTGCCTCACAAGTCTTCTCCGTAGCCCGGTCTCCAAGCCGGGGAACTTGGCCACTTCGGAAACGCACTGTCGGTACCCGGCACGGAACCGGTCCGGCGACGCTGCCTCGGAACGCAGACCTTCTAAGTGCTTCACCGTCATCTCTAGGATATCAGCCTTTTCCAATTTTGAATGTCTGGCCGGCTGTAAAGAAAATATATCGTAAAAAAAACGTCGTAGCAAAACTCGTAGACAAGTTCGTAGCAATATCCATAGTCGTAGCAACTCTATGGCATAGGTTCGTAGTCGTAGCATCAACGTAGCAATTAATTTATTTCTTGCAATTTGCATTGTCAGTTTCTCAGGGTATTTTGAAACCGAATTAAAATCAGAAGAGAGAAGTGGCAGCATTTTCTCCAAATTTGTTTTAATATAGTTATAGGTAAGTGGCCCACTCACGTCTTTCTTCATGGCATCCAGGATGAGCGCCTTTAGCTCGTTCAGACAGTTATTGATGCGCGCGCGCCTTCGCTTCTCCATAATAGGTTTATTGCTCTGTAACAAACAAAATGTGTTTTTTAATAAGATGCAATGAATTATGAGAAAAAAACAAAAAGCATTCGTCTCTGTGACGATGCGATATGGATCGGGTATAACTCTACAAAGTAACATCCGCCAACAAATGCTTATAATATTATTGACATATTTTCATTGAGATACCTAATTCAATATTAATATCAGATATATTGTATACAGTGCGTCACAAGCGTGTGACTTGTAAAGTCAGTATACCTACACAAAGATAATATAATTACTAACGTACATAGGCATAATAGTATTATGCATGAAATGCTATAACTATTTTTATAAAGTATATTCAACACTTCTTTTGTCACTATTTTGCTAGTCGTGTGTACTGCCATCACTGTGTACCTACCCGCAACACAAGTATTGCCTACTTACGGGTCCTCCAATAGTTTGTATGGCGTTGGGTATCTCTTACGTTAGTAATTATATTATCTTTGCCTATGGGTACACGTGCTTCTAGCCGTCATTTCTAAACCTGGAATCAAGACATTTTTGTTGACAAATTGATTAGTTTTTTTTAATACAAGGAAAATACTATAATATTACAAAAGATAGTTGTTATTATTATATAAGTAGATGTACACAATAACGATCTCCGTGGCGTAGTGGTCACCACGCTAGTCCTCCACCTAGAGGTTCCGGTTCGATCCTCGGTCAGGGCAAGTTGGAAAATGGCCTTTTTCAAATTGTCCTGGGTCTTAAATGTCTATCTAGCGATATATGATTTGTTATAAAATATACAATATCGTTGAGTTAGTATCCCATAACATAACACAACTCTCGAACTTAGTTTAGGGCTTTTATATTCAGTGTAAATTGTCCATATATATTTTATTTATTTACTTTTACCCTATGAAAATAATTTAAAACAGTAAAGAGTTTTGCATTGATGAGCTACTGATAGTGACGGTCGTGTCGCATGTTGAGTCAACCGTTTAGCACTCGATACTATTGAAGTGTTAACAAAGCCGTCGCAAGTAACGTCACGGTACACAGTAATAACTACCATAGTTGCTAGGGCTGGCAATATTAATTGCTTTGTTTTTATGTAGTGTGTAGCCTAACAGTCGAACAAAATAAATTATTATTATCTACTTGTATGATACCACTATCACGCTAAACGCCTTTAAGTATTTGTACCAGTTAGAGCTTGTGAACTATAATTTATAGTAAGTATATTTATTTACCACTAGAAATAACAGAAACGCGGCAAGACAATGTTGTTATCAGCGATCAAGCAAGGAAGAGAACTACTTAAAATAATTGACAATGATTCCACACTAAAACTGTGGCTTGTTGTAACAGTATTACACTATTGGATCATCATAGTGTACATTCATCATCATCATCATTTCAACCGTATAACGTCCACTGCTGGACATAGGCCTCTCCCAAGGATTTCCAAAATGACCGTGCTCTAGCGGCTTGATTCGTACATTGGTATCGTAAATGGTATGATATGGACACCTTCTAAATATAAGGTCTAACAAATATACTAAAATTATTTTAAGGGCAAATTCAGTCCATGATACTGAACAACTTTGCCCATGGAACATATATTGAAATATGAAAAAATATTTTTGGCCTCCCATACAGGTTGATCGATCAGCTGATCCAAGTTTATACGGAAAGCAAAAAAATTATTTCATACTTCAATATATGTTTCTTGGAAAAAGTTGCTCAGTATCATGGACTGAATCTACCCTTAAAATAGTTTCAGTATATTTTGTTAGACATTATATATTTTTCTTAATGCAATCGAGTGTGTCAGCCAGCCCTACGGTCACGTGGTTCGTATACGCGTGACGCGCTCGTCACGGAGTAGGTACTCGTTCAATCTCAGCGACCTTCACCTTGAGTGCCGCACGCGCCGCCGTGTAACACCAGATTAATGTCGCTTTTTGTCACGCGTACGTACGCGATGACACGATTAGCGAACTTCTGTCTACCATACGAGAAAATAAAAATATGTAATAAGTTTGGGTAACTAAACGCATATAGGGAATATGCCAAACCTGGATATGTCTCCGATAGAAGTCAATTAACACATTTTGTTTAAACAATACTTAATACAGGACATATCAACAGCGCAATTGCTTTCTATTTTTCATTTTGAAAGTCTATAAAAATGTTATCTATAATTTTTCTAAACTAAAAACCGACTTCACCTCCAATCTACACGACCGATTTTGATAAAATTTCTTTGGAATCACCTCACAAATACCCTATCATACAAAAAAAAAAGAATTTTTCTAATCGTTCCAGACGTCTTCGAATAATTGGTGAACATTCATAATACATTATTAAATAGCGACAAGTTGAACTCCTCCATTTTTGGAAATCGGTTAAAAATAGCTATCACTTGATACCATGGCTTGATATGCTGCGAGGCACGTGTCGGCTGACGTCACGACGCCGACGCCGGACGGCTCGCCGCAGTCACACGCCCCCGCCGACCACACACATCTCATATCAACATTCTAATTGCTTTCTACCGAGAGGTATTTCTGAATTTGCGTAGGCTGGCTTGATTCACGATCATGACGCTCCTTGCATTTCATTCTTGATGTGTGTTTTGATCTTGTAAAGTAATATTATCCTACTTAACATGTACTTATTATATATTTTTGTAAAATTTTTACTAAGTGTAAGCCGATACTGAATATCACGTTTAGTTATAAAAAAGATATGAAGGATCACGCAAACAAAGTTATGAGTGATCATTGAAATTGGTGCCTTTCGAAAAATTATTTCTTACGAGTAGTATTTATTGAATAGAAACGAACCGAATAAAGTTTAGTATTCTGTCAGTTGAACTCTGATTAGACCAAAGAATTTGAACCCTATGTTAGACATTGTAGGTGTTCTACTTTTCTTTATATTTCATTTTGTATTGGCTAGTAGCTCATAGATTGAGAAGAAAAGTAGAATGTGCTATTTAGGACGGTTATATTACCTTCGGGCGACATATACATAGAATAATGAAGTAGAATCCTTCCAACGCACAGAAATCAAAGTAGCGCCTTCGTCTTAATAATATTACCTTTACCCCTTGTAGCACAATATTCTACTACAGTAGAGTACTGACTAATTGAGTGTCTGCAAACCCTAGCTTCCTCATAGCCGTTTTTCTATTCGTAGTTCCAACCACTTTTGGTTTATAACATTACACGAAGGATACGATTCTCTATCAATATTTTTTGAGTTTGATAGAAATTAGTATCCGAATGGTAGCTTAAACTAATGTAATTGTGCATAAAATACACTTATGGTTAGGTTATTAATATACTTACAGAAAAAATATGTGTGAAAATACTAGTCATTCTATCGCACTCGTTCATAAGAGCAAAATGTCAGACCGTCCGGCCGCGTTTACAAAGAAGCATGAATGCGACTTAATGACGAGATGAAGAGTAGGGAATGGCCGTTTTTTCATTTCTATTAGATGTAATAGACGCCGGCAGTAATTTAAAACAGACAAGACAAAGCGATCAACGTGACAGGTTACGCAACGTTTGGCGAGTCACGCCGAATGGATTCAGTCGCGGGGCGCCGGCCGCCGACTCACCGCCCCCTACACGTGCCAAACGTGAACGTTTTCACGGGATTTTCAGCAATTCCATCGTGAGATGACTTTCACATTTTATAAACGTTATAAAAACGTATAAGGAGAACATTTCTTCAATGGGATGAATTACATTTCGTTAGGCTTAGGCACGGAGGAATCGCAATGCTATTTATCATTGAGATAGGACCTCTTCAGTTAATCTAGAAGCACATATCTTTAATTATTTTATGATTTTATAACATAGCTTATATCCGCAGTAGATACTCAAAAACGCGTAGAGATAACATTTAAAAGTATATGAATATTCTATCACAGATACTGGTATTTCAAGCTGCTTCATTTTACATTTGTTTAAATTAATCAATGCCACGAAACCTTTGGTTTATTTTCCGTGAAAATTGTACTAAGTTAATAACAACTACGATGTCTGTTACTAGTAGAGAAGTAGTAAAAGCAAAAACTGACAGTGTTTAACAATTTTCCGGTAAACTAGGTGTACGCGCCGTGAGCCGTTTCCAGACGATAGCTATTTTTCTTCGGGCTTCGCTGGCACGCACCCAGTGTCGCTGCGTGTACAAATATCAGCTGATAAATATGTTTGTATGACTGCGGGTGTCTGGCGGCCGGCTGTGCGCGCCGGATCTGTCTGCGCCGTATGATTTACACATGTCGTGAAAAACTGCGGGAAAATTTTGCTTACATCGTTGAAGATTATGGAGTTTGAAAAAAGTATTCACCTTATTTTCTACTAGCTACACACACAATCACAAACTTTAGCCTTCATAATATGAGTGTGAAGTGTGATTATACATATAAGTGTGATCAACTAGGTTTATCGAATACCTACTTACATCGAATAATAAATAATAACCGATTATCGAACGTGTATTTATTCAAATGGGATTTGATGCGCTAGTAAAAGATATGCCTAGATTTCAGCTAAAGTAATCTTATTGTTAGGACTTAGGACAATAAGGAAACATCGAACGGAAGTAAATTGTTTATGCAGAGGACACGCAACACGTCAACGTGACTCGATCGGCGATACGCACAGTACAACAATGGGCATGATGGCATGAATGGTGCCCCAACTACACGTGTTATTTTGAGGTACTTACGATAACGATATCAGCCTCCTTTGAAATTCAGTTCATAGCTTTCCATTTTTCATTTGATTCACAACTCTCTTCGGATGCTATTTTTCGATCGTGGTTTTAGACACATCTACCAATGGAAATGCCATAAATGCATCGGATGTATTCCAGTAATCTATCTAAGAAAGCTAGAGATATAATAGGGATGTGGACTAAAATTTATTTTCTGTCATTAGCTAATAATTACGGAGATACATAGCATTTACGTTTCGCGTGTCGTCACGATTGGCTACGATTTTCAACCAACGGTGTTGTAAATCACCCACACTCCTAAACTCGAAATTCTGTATCTTCGTAAATTTTAACAACTTTTCTGAACGAAAAAATATGGGTCCTTTATTTTTGTGTAATCAAATTGACGGACTAAATTAAAAAGTATATTTTTGACCCAGTCCACATCCCTAATAAACCATTGATAGCGACGAAGTTATTTGGATCTAATATCTTGGAAAATCGTTTGACTAATTTGAATAAAACAAAGCCTTAGCCAATTTGATTAAAAGAAGAGATCCCTTAAAGGGATAAGTCCGCCTTTGTATTATCTACTGTATTTGTGTAGTGTCCTTTTTCTACAATAAAGAAAGAATTACAAAGCTCATGTCTTTATTGTGGAGTAGTGATCCATTGTATTGCTAAACGCACTATTACGATTCGCGAAATTCCCAAAATACCCGTCGGAATGCATGCGTTGGACGACGACGACGCATTGGCAGTGCAGATAGGTCGCGTTGGCCAACGTTTCATGATTATACTCTTAAAAGAGCTGTGAAATAATGTCTTGGAATTTTCATGATCGAAACACGTGACACAGTTACTTTTCAGAAGATGTAAATACTTTTTAAATGAAATAAACCGCTTCATTTAAAATTCTTTACATCTTAGGTATTATCATCATTATCATTATCAGGTCTTTTTGTCTCCACCGTAGGAGCACGACCCTGTTTTTACTACTAGAGCCATACTTGGCTAGAGAAGCCAGAGGCATACTTAAAAGGTATAAAAATATTAAAAATACTTACATACATACATACTATCACGTCTTTATCCCTAATGGGACAGACAAAGCATTTTGGGTCTTGCGGCTCTATGCAGAGCCCAGGGCCGCAAGACCCAAAAGCCACTTTTAGCGTCATGGTGGGCAAGAAGATGAAAAAGCAATCAATACAGTGATGGATCGCTAGCCGCATCGCCTGTTAACATGATTCGCATTTTCGCTAAAATGCCCAAAATTAAAAATATATGGCATCAAAGAAATGGAGTGGCTTTTCCTGTTTGAAAGGTGACATGGTCTGCATTGTTCTTATGTTGTTTTTAACTTAAGTTAACATACTTTGTGGCTAGCTCAATCTGTGTGATTTGTCCGGTATCTTATATATTTATTTAATATATGTACAACGTGAAAGGGACATACCCGTAATTTACAAAACCACGGACTATACTAGATCACTACAGTTTAAGAAACTTAAAATAACAGTCAAAAAAACAAAACAAAATTGGCATTTCCGTACGAAAGTGTTACGCCGCCCGGGAAAGTATGGTAAAGTCGTTTTTTTCGTTTCTTGCCTGTTGTTTTTATTTTATTATATTATAGTAATCTTGTAAAGTTGTATAGTAAAAATCGTAGACTACCAGCTCTTAGAGCGCTCGTTTGGCGAGCTGTCATGATCGTCGCGTGCCAACGCGTGGGAGCGGCTAACTTCCGACACGCGCGGCCGCCGGACGCCGGGCCACGCTCCGAGCCGTGCCTGATATGGATAAGATAATCAAAGATATTATAATAGTGTTGATAGCAGTAACGCCTTAGTCACTCGTAATCAGTCATCTAAGTCCGTGTCAGAGATAGTATAACAATTGTGGCAAGTTAAGATAAAGTCAACATAAGCGTGATAATCATTACTACTGGAATTGAATGCAAAGGTATGCCTCTGCAGTTCGTATGTATACTTACGCACGTGCACGCACGTGGCAGGCACCTTGAGATACTATGTTCCTCACAAGGCAATTCAAAAATCACCTAATGTCCGGAGGTTCATAACAAGGTAAACTTTTGTTAATAGAGAAGCGGGATTACTAGCGTTTCCGCAGGTAAAGCGACACCAAGCGTGATGCACTTGGTTGCGTGACCACAAGGGCATAAAAAATTGTTGAGCTCCTCCTTGCTTCGGATGACACATATAAGCTGTTGGTCCCGACTGTCATATCATTCAAATACCTTAATTGAGCTTCAAAAATCGGACATTCGTGTTGGCCACTTACACACACAATAACAAATAGACTGTTATAATATAAAACAGCATACTATTTTATAACAAAGTCTCGGTGTAAGTTTAAAAGGTTTCTATAATTATATGGAAGCACATTCGTGTTCATAGTGTATAGTGTGTCACTACACACTACGAATAAACACAACCTTAGTCGCGACGAGATCTAACTTATATAACAGCTTCAGCTCTTATCTCAACCTAACTCTTTTATTATAAACCTTTCTATAAATAGAAAATAACCAATTGATCGCCTCCTACCTACGTCTGGAAGCCCACAAGCGCAGACGTCGATCGGAATCATTAGCTTATCAACACGTTCGTAGCTTGGTGTAGGCGCGCGTGCGTGGGTGCCCTACACGCGACAGAGGACGCACAGGCGGCGCCGAGTGGGCACAGGGATGACAAACTGTATCAATCCTGAGATAGGTATATGAAATTTTCATCCTCAAATTTTAACGCGGGTATTCCAAATTTGGTATCTTTCCTCCATGTAAGTACGACCTGGCCACGCTACTATATGGAATTTGTATCAGAGTCAGCATAATAAAATGTTTGTGAAACGTACGTAATTGTACCCTTAACTATCAGTCTACCCGGGGATTAGGTCTACGGCGGCCGGCAGGACACACGGGAGCTTATCCAAGACCGCAGAAGAGACAAAGATTTAAATGTTTTTTGGCTAATGTTTAATAAGAAACTCATAACTACATAACTTTGAGACTTATGACGTGTCACACACACAACTTGAAAATTCTAAATCTTTGGACACATAAGCATTTTCGATCGTCATTTAATAGAATAAAAAATTCTAGATCTCTGTATGCTTCAAACGCAGCGTGTGAGATAGGACTAATAACTACAGCTCTGACATGTTAATCACCTGGTTATCGTCTATGCATGACAACCGCGTGCGCAGCGTTAAAGTCAGAATATTCATAAAACTATACTATGTACCTACTAATTATATTATCTTTGACTGTCTACTACTCTGTATAAAAGTCCTTGCTATGCAAAGTTGATCCTATTATTATTAATCCTCAGAATGTCAGAAAGATATGGACACACGTTTAATAACCACATACCAACTTCCTTCGACCTAAGTAATCGATAAGTCGTATTCTGCTTTTATGTGAGTGAAAGCCCTATTCGTTGCAGTTCGGATTCAGCGCGACGATACAGCCGCAGCGGCCAATCTCACGGCAGCGATGATGTTTATCACTCGATGATGGATGGTCTCCTCTTTAATAGCTTCCTCGACTCAAGTCGCACGCTTGCGGCGCGTCGCTACCGCTACCTACCTCTCGCCGCGTCATTACGTATTTATGACCAACCTCTCATATTTAAAGTGATTGTATCGTTTGATTTACTTGTAACACTTTTTGGTAACCGTTTTATTCGCTGCAAGAGTCGGCGTGATCAGATCATGCCGTGGTATTTTGATACAAGTGATATTTATTTAATGCTTCTATTTGAATTTTAAATGAGAATGATTATGATAAATTATTAGCTCTATTGGATCACTAATTTAATTACCAATTCTCATGTTTCATCGATCGTTAGATACAAAGTTGGGGGACAGTTCAGACATTCTATTGAAGCTCAAACAACATATACTTACTTACCAGTAATTTTTAGCATGTAATTACCTAATTAAATAAAACACTTAGCTTCTAGCCGATAAACATTGTTTTGGACTGCGTCGTTTTGTCGAAGTAAGTGATCCCATACATTACTTCGATTTTTAATCAATGCGCATCTTTAGTCCTTTAGGTACAGTTCCATCATAAATTTCTTCGACCAGTCAGTGTCAAGTCAAATGATAGAAGCCATAAAGATTGGTCGTGACAAGCACAAATTGAGAATAGAGGCGGCGCGAGTGGCGCGAGCGTGGCGTGGGCGCGGGGGCACGTTCCCACGATAATTAGCCCACGGCGGAGCCCACGCGGCGGCGATCACCGCGACCCACGTACTGACTCACCACTCACCGTCGGCGTTGTCTGCTAGGCTCAGCTAGGGTTAGACATCTGCTCTTAAAAGGTTCCATTGCTGATATACTTTTCTTTAAAAATCTTTAAGCCCTGATGAAGGTGTATATTTGAGGCTAACTTTGAAATTTTTCTGAACTTGCTATGACACTCAGTTTATGTTTGGTGACAAAAAATTTCACTTCTGTTATGTGTTCGTAATCACTATTGATATAATAAATGGATAACCAAAAATATAAGCCCATTTCACCTTTTTTTTTCTATTTCCTCCATGGCTTTTAGATATATCAGGACGGTACATGGCTTTGCTTTTGCTTGTGTTTTGTGTTGGTGTGAATACATGAGAACTGCTCTTTGCTTCATGATCACAGTGCATGCATAGGCAGGTATGACCGAGTATACACCGCACGTTTCCACCGCAATTAGCCCACGTGACGACGCCTATCAACCTAAACACTACTTAGTAGTGTAGCACATACATACATGGGTGTATGTACTATTTACACTACCAAGTCGTTATGTAAACTTCTGCTGCCAACAAGATGGAGTGTCTGTTATAGAAGCGACAAACAACCACTCTACATATAAGTGGCGTAACGGAAAATGACGGAAAACGTGATCTGGGATAGCGGTATTCCTATTATTCAGACAGAATTGGATTTGAGTAAAATCTACATCAACTAAAAAATATTATATTTCCTTATCGTCATGCTACTACCCTTCTTGTACACGTGACCGGAGGGTATTTTACAATCCTCACATTTTTCCGGGATTAAAAGTAAAGTATCCTTTACATAATAAAAGCTACTGCGTGCCGCTGTACCTTACTTCATTACAATCCATTTAGCCGTGTTGAAGCTAGAAATTAGAACAATCATCCATACATACATCATCATCATCAATTTACAAGTTTTGGATGTATAACATTAGTATAGTAGGATGGAATTTCTACGACTATTGTTCCTTTTATATCATGTTTTTTGTCTAGAATTAACTGCTTCTTATTTTATCGTGCGAACCCTAAAATGCGGGATTTAGTAAGGAACGGCCAGGAAGCTAACACGAAGGATTCGATGTGGGTGGCGATATTGCGTGACTAACGACTATCTCGCTAATCTGTTGACATTCCTAATGTAGCCAATATTGTTTTGCATCTGTTCTCCCGAATGGATACATCGCCTACTGAAACGCTATCAAAATAGAGATATATCTACTATTATTATGTCTATTGTGTTCAAAAATGGACGTGTACGAGTACTCAAAACGTATCCTCAGTACACATATATCCAACCTGACCAGCTTATAATGATAAGCCGTCGTGACTCATGCGACCCAACATTTGATGAGAAAAATTGTTAGTCTTTTCGATAAGAGTTTGCAGTATCATAAAATCTTGTAAAAAATGAATTAATATCTTAAATATTCGAAGTGACGAAAAGTGTCGGGCAGCGTAGGTGATAATCTACTGTGCACCATTACTTTTTGTCTGTTATGAACACTCTGTATATTATCGCAAATAATAAAGCGGCTAAAGTCAAAACATTGTAAATCTTCCTTTTCCTCGGCGCCTCTCTGCACCGCTCGGATTACGTGATCGGACTGTATCGTAAATACTTCCACCGCCACTTTGTTGAGTCTGTCGCGAATTTATAAATAAATATCATAAATTATCAGTCTACCCAGACGGTGGTAAAATAGATTTCTCTTTTTATTAAGTCTGCTTTTTAAAATATTTATTTTGTGAGTCACTATCGCCAAATTAATGGAGCCAATTTGGAGAACAAATGGAGAAAAAAGACCGAACCTGGTTGATTATAAAAAAATGGCGCAATCAACATATAGCAAGTACTACCAATCTCTCTTATTCCTGTTAATATAATAAAACTTTAATCAACATCCGAGTAATACTAATACATACGAATAGAGGTATGGTATGTATGAAAATCTCTACACCGACAAGAGCTGGCTCTTAAATGAAAGAGAAAAGTGAAGATAGAATAGAGATGCCATTAAAGCAAAGTCTGTATCTTCGAATCTGCAAGTACGAGCAACTGTACATGCAATATCATGCAAATCCAGTAATGATGTGCTACATGTTTTCTCTATACCCAACGTGACGGATATGTTGTACCTTTCCCGGTCACGACAATTCGTGAGTGCGCAGCGTGACGCGTCACTTTGCGCGGTTTGCGATACTGTGCTAAACAAGTAAATACTACGAAACACGTTTTCATACTAAGGCAAAGAGCTAACACACGCAGTACATGACGGATTAGGAATTGTGACGTCTAAACACGTTAAACCAACAACGTTAAACGTAAGTAATATATTTTTTAAATGAGGCTAAGGCTAAGAGGCAGTAGCGTAAATTTACATCTGTGCCACCCTAATTTAATATCGGATAATAGCAAAAAATGTATTGTGCATGATATGCAGCGGTTCTCGTAATTTAGGTAAGATTATGCCTATCTTGTCAAAAATATTTGTGCACGTCACTGCTACAAGGTCTTATACAGAGGGGTTACTCCAAAAGCGGTACGCAAGATGGACGTTACTGCGTATTCGTGTTTCAGTGTCAAGCAACATTGAGCACTAACGTATGATGATAAAGTCTAATTTAGTTTGACATAGAAATAGACGCCACTATCGTACGACTAACGTATCATTTTATAGAGTGACCCCCTAGTACATAGGTCTACGTGCAGGTGCTAGTTATTTGAAAATTACATAATGATATAGGCCTCTACTTTTCATATTTTTTATTATCTTGGGGATAAAATTGGTGGCATTTATTTTTGTATATACTTTTCGGGCAGATTTTTGTGTTGTCTGGTTTTTTTTTCAAAGCCATGATCTTCCTGATACTATTAGATTAAAGGCCCTAAGGTACAAATATGACAAACCTGTTAACTTTTAAATATACATATATTCATGTAGCTTAACTCTACGTATAACTAAAATAAATATACATTTATACGTGTATATGTAAAAAATATTATTGGTAGGACATTTATATCAATGCTTACCCAGTAGGAAAAGTTATTTATATTAAGAGAAGGTATATGTCGGCATAAATAAATGTACGGACAAATCACAAAGGTTGAGCTAGTCCTAAATAAGCTCGAGACTTGTGTTATGGGATACTAACTCAACGGTACTATATTTTATAACAAATACATATGTAGATAAACATCCAAGACCCAGGTCAGTCTGAAAAAGACTATTTTCCATTGTGATCTGACCGGGAATCGAACCCGGGAAAGCGTGGCATAATGACCACTAGGCCACATAAATCGACAAAAGAGTTATGTATAAAAAAAATATTTAAAAAATTAAGTTAGTTAATTATGTATATGTAGTTAATGTTAAAAAACCTTAAAATTTAAAAAGAACCCCAAGCGCGTTGAAGTCTATTGCAGTGCTATTTTAATTAGGTTAATAAATATGTGTATCTAACTGATTGAGCAATTAAAAAAATATCATGCGTAGTCTTTGGGTCTTGCGGCTTTTGGCTCTGTCTACCCCACCAGAGATAAAGACGTGAAAATGTATCTGTGTATCATGTAAAGTGACATGCATTTTATGCTCTACTAACTACTTAAAAAAATATATTTTTTAAATATTTTAATTTATTAAAATTTAAATTAAATTTAGAACTATAAATATATCTAAGAAATTAAAAATTATAGCTAAGTATATGATTTTAACATTTTAATCTCGACTTGAAATGTCCCATTGCTAATGCAGGAGATAAACGAAAAGAAAAACTCACCCTCCTGTTATCGCCAGTTTTCTTCTGCTCCGCCGGCGCGCTCATGTTGACCACCACGGGGTTGGACGCGCCCTGCTGCGGGCTCCCCGCGATACCAGTCACCATTGTAACCACTCACTCAAAAGTCACTGCATAATTTATTTAAACTTCAAGTTTGAAATTGCCGCGGCGTTTGGGGAAGGAAGTAACAAACGTGCGTCACGGACGGGAGTCGGCGCGCGACTGGCGCAAGCATCTCGGGTGTGGAGTCCGCCACGGGAGCCCGAGCGGCGCAGGCACGCGACCGCTGCACGCACACGCAGCGGCCTTTCGCGTGCCTCGGCGTTATCGCGGGCTCGTTCGCACGGTACCAGATCACCAACTGATGGGTGTTATTAGAAACTAGCCATAGCCCGTGACTTCGCGCGGACTTTGTCTCTGGAAAATGCTCATCAGTCTGAACATTTTTTTAAGGCGTCTTCTTTAGAGTTCCGTAGCCAAAGGGCAAAAAACGGAACCCTTAATTTAATTCTTATACTTTAGCTGGACCATTATGGTTCTGCATCAGATGTTCTATTTTCCAAAATCATTTATACCCTATATGTTGCCCAGGCTTAACACTATATAACAGATATATAACAAAAAAAAGTTTTATTCAAATCCGTCCAGTATTTCCGGAGATGAGTGTGTATAAACATCACACAGACAGACATTTTTTTTAATTCTTACGCTATTACTATGTCTCTATCGCCCCCAATATTTTTTTGAAAATATATTTAATGTGCAGACACACTTTTTTCATATAAATTCATCGTATAAGTAGATTATCGTATAGGTACGTATAGGTATGCGTGTTTTTTATAGTATGTACGTAAGTACATATGTATAATATTTACTTAAGTAAATTTCCTAACATCAAACCTATATGTCTTATTCATTATCAACCTATAAGATCTCGAATTACTTAAACTATCAATAATAAATTTAAAGAAGAAATAGCAATCCTTGAACATTTCACTTAGTGAAATAACTTTGGCATATTGCATTTGTTTAGAAAATGTAATGTCCAATAGCCAATGCCCGTCCGTAATTAAATAAGGACTCTATATACATAGAGTTCCTATACTCTACGTAAAGTTATTATTTAATTACGCTATCAAATCAAAATGAGCCATTAATCATCTCAAACACTTAGTGACATTGGACACGTGCAGCTATTTATTCAAATAGCCGCTGACGACATCAGTCGAGACGCCCGCTCTAATGTATTGACAGTGAGCATAAATTTGTGCGTGTCTGCGGCCGCGCATCAAAGACGCCCGCCGACACTACAGAATAGATAATACGGCACAAAATACACAGCTACAGAAGGCTATCATCTTATGTGACTTTCGGAGTCTTGAGTTCCTGTCACGGACAAGGGTGCTAGAGTGACAAAACTAGATGCCATACTTTGTCGACGTTTGTGCCGTTGTCTTTTTGAGCCGCCCCAACGCACCCCATATGTCTGATGCCTGTAAACCAGTACTAACATATCACAGTGTTATACTAATTTGTTCTTCCTTTGTAGCATTTCGAGCACAGATGAAAATACAATTTATATGTATGTGTACTTCTACTGAACCTATCTATATGTTAGGTAGCGAACTACAAGATAAAGAGATATATGACAGGCGTTACAAAATTTTTAGTATTTACCTACATTGATAGTGTTTATACCTACTCGTATGTCTGCCGCCTGCTTTTCAAAGACTGGTGCTAAAACCACGGAATACTTAGATAAGAAATGGTTTTCTCAAAAAATACATACTTTCTTACCTACCGGTTTCATAACAAACTTACCGTGACAAAAGTCAATAAATCATCTAATGCTGCTGCATCTTAGCACGCACACTTTATTTGAATATAACTGTGACATATCTAATTCTCCACTAAATCATAGGTTCCGTTTGTATTAATTGTGCCAAATAAAGCTCCTCCCTGCGCTAACGACCTTGA
The DNA here is from genome assembly GCA_963555685.1 of Acrobasis consociella. Lineage (NCBI taxonomy): Eukaryota > Metazoa > Arthropoda > Insecta > Lepidoptera > Pyralidae > Acrobasis > Acrobasis consociella. Next base: position 8,782,535 of record OY743118.1, read on the forward strand.
AAACACAAAAAAATTAATTTCTCTTTCTGTAAGTGAGATTATTAGAAACCCTCCTACAACTTTTTAGCTAGTATCCTGAAGTTTCATTAGAACCTCGAAAGTCATTGAAATACTATCCGGTTTAGAAACCTTTACAAAAAAAGTCAAAAATGGCCGTTTTTAGTATTTTTTGCAAAGGAAAATTCAGGGTATTTTATTTCAATGATTTTCGAGGTTCTAACGAAACTTCAGGATACTAGCTAAAAAGTTGTAGGAGGGTTTCTAATAATCTCACTTACAGAAAGAGAAATTAATTTTTTTGTGTTTTCAAGGTCGTTAGCGCGGGGAGGACCCTATACCCACATAAGGCCGAACATAAGCCTTCTGTTATTCTCTGTACCTACCTAATTTGTACTCCGACCACAGAATAGAGAGATGTAGGCTGTCGAAGGTTTTTCCGACCACGCTTTTTGTTTCAAGGGCTTCGCCTACTACGTAAGTACTTACATAAACAATAAGTCACTCATATAATTTATAGGTAATCTGAAAACCTTCTCGTAACCTGTACTTACTAAATAACCAATGTATTTTTTCCTTTTTCTGTCTACTGTCGCAGTCATAAAGTGTAGAGCAGTATTTGTATGTGCGAATATTTCGACCTTCTATACCTAGCTAGTCGTTGCACGTCGATACCTTTAAGACGCAAGCCGCAAACTCTTGCATATGCAAACGCCACACAGAGTGGCGGCCCACCCGCCTTCCATGAGGACTTTATTCAAATTTTCTATTGTCTGAATTCCGCGCGACCACGCCGGCGACTAATTATGGTGATTTTGACATGACGAAACTAAGAAATGATTTTGTGAGCTATGCGTGACATGCCTGAAATGTTCGAGCGTGACTGAAAGATTTGTAACGTCGCGCCTCTGCATATTGAGGCAACTCAAATCAGGCAAACTTTAAAGCCACCACGTACCTGTACATTTTATGGTTTCTGTGGAGCTTTTTTTGCCTAAATAATTAGTGTGACTTGCTCGTCTTTCTACATTTTTGATAAATACAACTACGAGTTAGTGTAATAGACTCCAGCTACAATAAAATTATAATAATGTAGATATTTATTTTAAAAAAAATGTTATATATCTTTAATATAAATATTATAAGTAGCTATCAAAGTGTGATAAAAATCATTGTTGAGCTTGTATATTGATTAAAAAAACATTGAGTATCTTTTAAATAGCTCTAAGCATTTTATCTTTGACGTCATATTTATAAAAACGAATAGGAGCTACTGGTTTTGCTTATACCGTTTGACCGACGTAAGCACTGATTCTACGAAGTAATTTACCTAGCGGCTTCCATGAGTTTGGGACATTTCGACAAAAAAGCAACTGTAAACAATATAAATAAAACAGGACTGTTACAATTAACGGTCCAAATATTTTAACAGGGCCATTATTGACGCCTGCCGATGTGCCGACATTTTTTGTCAAACACAGACAAACAATAAGTTTGCTCTATTTTACGCATTTTTTAAATAAAAAAATAGAGCAAGACTTTGTGTTTACTTGTAAGGGATACCGTTTGGTCATGTTTTATGAGACTATAATTTTAAAATTGAATAGAGCATAAACTCCGCAGTAATATTTAAGGTAAATATAAATATTACAGTTATTTTGGATAAAAGTACGAGTGAGTAGGTCTTTGGTTATTTTATGAATTAGATACTTTTCCTTTTTAACATACGAATCTTAATTTAAATCTTTTTTGTCATGTCAATAGTAAATAGATGTAAACTAATGAAAACTAAGAGGTTGTAGAGTCTACTAAAGTACTAATTACCTAAGTATAACTAAACTGTGGTATTTATTTGTACCTATTTTTTTTAGTGCAAATAAATTTAATTGACATGGTATTGTACCTATGATTGTGTAATTGATGAGAGAGGAGTTTGGGAAGATGACGGCCAACATCCAGTAATGGAAAGGCACTACAAGAAGAAGTACCTATGATGTTAGCATAAATTTAATAGGTATCTAACAAATGCTTAGAACTTGAAATGAAAAAAAAAACTTTTCTGCGGTTTCATGTGTTAATGACCACAAGTGTTTCACGGTTAAGTTATAAAATAGTGCATTTTGTAATGAGGTATCCTCTTATTCGATACGGTATTAACTTTAGAAGGTAATTCCAAAAAATTATGTACGGTCATGTCGGTTTCAGTAGCAATAAAACTTTGGGAGACAAAGGGTTCGGTCCAGCTTTGCGGGTTATTTTCCCAGAACCGCGGCACCGGCGACGGACCGTATTCAAGACAATCGCCGATGAGTGGCAGACCGAATCGAATTGAGTAGGTAAGTAACTCTTTGTAATGGGTGGGTTCTAAGGGTGCTAGCTTTGAATAGTCCCAAGTTACATTTGATTGCAAATGTAACTTGGGACTTGATGTTGGAATCATAAAGTATAGGATTAGAATAGCGGACAATTCTTTTTTCTTACATAAATGCGTGCATAAGATCATCCTGGTATAACTTTAAGTAAGTAATAATGACATACTTACCTACCTACTTATTCCTTCGTAGTATTTTTTCGAGTCGATCTAGATAGAGTAGGCATCTAATCTACCAACTCATTTTCCTATATACCTATTACATACCCTTTGCTACTCACCTATACCCATACCATGCTTAAAGCACTCCATAAAATGTCTATAACAAAAAAGGCAGTCATTACTGAAGTTGAACAGCTACCTGACGCATAGGAAAGTCATAATCTTATATGTTAAAGAACCTGGCAGCAACCTTACAAAAAAGTAACTACCCAATCTTCCTGTAAGTGCGAAAACAAAAGTTGAAATATGAAAATAAACTCCATACAAATATGTATACTTAGGCATATGTATACTTGTTTTCCTGTGAGTCTATCCTTATTAATAATGTATTATTTTTAAATAAAATAATTTTTCTTTTTTCGGATGAAATGTTATTTGCATGCGTTAGTGAGATGGGAACAATAACATTTACAACTCTCATCACACCAAAATTACCATCCGTTATTTTCTTTCGACGCAACGAAAGGACGCAACAAATGCTCACCAAAGGTCGTTTAACAAAAGAAGCATATTGTAAAACGGGCAAGTTCCATAAAGGTTGGCCGTTAAGCTTTGTTGGCTGTTTTCGTAACATGCCTTTGGCGGGCCGTAAACTTTTTGCTTAATTTTTATCACTCATCGCTTATTGCCGCCCGCCGTCCTTTGCTCGGCGAAATTGACGGGTTGAGGCGACAAAAGGAGCCAAAATGTTTAGCAAACACGCGCCCGAGCCGGCGAAAATACTTTGTTAACAGTTAATTGCAAGGGTTCGCAAACAACGTCGCTATTGTGTACTAAAAACTCTTTTCTTTCGCGGTCCGTCACTTTTACGACGTCGCAGAAAGGTTTGAAGGTTTATCCTTTTTGCATTCTTGTTTTTTTGTCGCTTTGTTTCGGTGATGGTTACGCAACGGTAAAAATTAAATATTTATTACTCGTAAAAAATAAAGCAAAACCGCAAGCAAAATAGCCGTTCTCCTATCAAATATTTAATAAAATGCTTACACTTAATAGTAAAAAAAACTTAATACTAAAATCATCATAATAAGCTCAGTGACTAAAATAAAACCCATGCCATAGCGAGAACTTTCACATACTTATAATGAACTATATGTATCTACTATATTGACATCTAACAGTATCATTGAATCTGGACTAAAGACCTGCTTACATATTTTAAGATCATATTTTGTGCAACTCTCATGGATACTTCACTCGTACCAGTATTTTGTTAGAAGCTAAATTCTTCCTGTATCTGACGCCTCATCTACCTAATAACATGAAAACCTTCAAATGGTGGTTAAAATTCCTACAAGAACCCAATTCAATTTCTGTAGGAATTTTAACCACCACTTGACATAACCAGCAATCACGTATCCCAGGTTGATTTTTCTAATCGGCACCAGATTGCTCCTGATTGCCTGAAAGGCGTACCAGCATGTCACACCTGCACTTTTTTACGGTGACCGCATCGCAGTCCGTCATTATTATACATGCCCGCATCTCGTTACACGATAAATGTCGGTTCAGGGGCAAAAAACATCACTTCGGGGCGAAAACAAATATTGATACGACGGGGTCGTTCACACGTGGTAATTACGCGGCGGCTGAGTGTTAAGATTGGCGCCGAATTTCGCCCGCTGCTTCGCCAGGTGTAATTTACCAAAAAAACGTAATTTTGCCTTTGAACACACGTAGTGCTATTGTTTGTCAGTTCAACCTAAAATTGGATTTGTCTAAACGTACCACACAATGTTTTACATGAAATCTAAATTTTTTATTTCCATCTGATTTCTATCCATTGTTTCAGCTTAAATTGATATCAACCAAAATAGTTTGCTTGTTTTGAAACGGACCACTCATACGAACATACACATACGAACTTTTCATGTCAAAATAACTTACAAACATTGTAATGTAATAAGTAATATGTAATGTTTGTAAACATATACATAAAGCGTTATTTTATTATTTACTTAGTCAAAACTAAAATAAAATAAAAAACAGTTACGCGTTCCATTAATACACGTAACTACGTACTGCGTACAAATAAGTTCATATTCCGTACATAATTTATTTGTGGATCGGCGTGAAAAATGAGGCCGCGTGGAAAGGGCCGGCCACAAAAAGTCGAGGCGTTATTACTGAACGCGCACTTAATTTTTCAAACTAATTTTCACAATTCCTTTATGTAAATGGGAAGCGGAAATAATGGGTGTAATTTCATTTTTAAAGATTTATTTTTCATTGCTACAAAAATACATAATTCATACTTTACATATAATTTGCTTACAATGTTTATCTTAAAATTAGTTCTGCCAGTTGCCTGCCAGACATCACAGGAAATGAATTAGCATACTTAGAAATAAATGACAATTATGCTTATATGATGATAGTAATGATTTTATAGTCTCCTCTTTCGACTTTAGTACTATGTAAAATACAGGATAAGTCCCGAGAGGACAAGTCAAGATGGCATAAAAGAATCGTAATCGCTTTTGTGCGCGACTCAATCTTGCGCGGTACCCGGATACGGATACCTCGGATAAACCAAGGATTACAAGACAGTGCTAAGAATACTAGTGTGCCAATTCAAATCTACTTAGCGGTTTTGACTTTAGGCATTCAAACGCAATGGGATAAGTGAAAAGTACATGTTATTTAAGATGTGTCACATCACAAGACTCATCCTTTGTTTTGACACAGTATACAATACCTAAGCAATAAACCAAAGCTATCCACTGCTGCCATTTCTAACTATAAAATTAAAGAGGCTAGGTCCCTATCTTTGGTTTAAACTAGGCATTATTCATATAAAACTTGAGAATATAATTGACAATAGTTAAATAATTATAAATTAAGTGTAACTGGATACAAGGAATTTAAAAAAAACTGACGTGTAATTACAGCAATAAAAAAGCTTGAACAGAACATAACTCGTAATATTGGAATGGTGACATCATTAGGAATAAACGCAGAAATTGCTATAGCCGTATGAGATTCTAATATAAACATTTGAAGACAATTATACATTGAAACTTACTTTACGAACTTCTGTAAGTACTTACATTCATATAAAGTATACATTGTCAGTGGGTATAAACGAATTTCCAAAAATAACATATAAAAATAAATATCTAATCTATTTATTTTTTCATTGGTATTTATTCGCTGAACGTACAAATATTGGATGTCATTATTTTATTTGGCAAAATGTTTTATTGGAAAGTTTTATACTCATAAAATCGTGTATTTTGTCCATTTTGAATATAGTTCGTACGTATTTTATCTATACCCGATTTTAATATTCATTCACAATTAAATTCCATTTGTAACTTCTACTACTTGGAGCCTTTAATGTGGAGCAAATAGCTAACAGATAAGCATTGATATTACTTACACGCTAACTTGTCTACTTTGAAACGACATAAAACGTTAAACATCGCAATAAAATATCAATTAAGCTAATAACAAGTAATCACATTTATGAATACTGGTTCTAATAAAAAATAACAAAATCTATTGGAATGATCGCTGAGTGAATAACTATCGTAATGAGATAGGATCTTTACTCCAAAAGCGGCACGAAATACGTAAGTAGCTGTGTGTCCGCGTTGCAGTGTAAAGCAAAATAGAGCGTTATGAAATTATGGTATAGTCTAATTAATTTGATTTGGCATTGACTAAGATTTGCAATTTAGGACGGCTAAGGTGTTATTTTATGCATTAATGGTCCTTAGGGAATCTATCCATACTACGTGACACAAATGTTTGATCAAAGATTAAGGACAAAATCTTCATCACTTTTAAAAATGGTGAACGCCGCGCCGTGCGCTATAATTTGAATAGGTATATAAAAAGCGTGAGATTTCCATACAGGATATTGACGTGCTAAAGGGCTATCCCCTCCCCCTTGTGACCAAGCGTGGTATGTAGTGTAGGTATGTTCCCTTACTCAGAAAAAAATCTGTCGACTGTCAATTTACCATCGTTATGTTGGTTGTCGTGTTGGCAGATGACAGTAACACTGACAATACAGTTCAGTACTGAAAGTGGAAATTACAAACTTTACTCAAAGAATCTTTATCATGACGTCACTTCCTCAAATAAGCTTGACCTTGCTTGAAAATGAAGGTCATTGGGATTTTTGCAAATGTCTAAGTAAAACCTTATTTTAAAATCTGATTAGAGATACCTCCTGAGGCTATTCCTCGAAATGATTTGGTAATTAGATTCCTTTTTAATTAAATGACAAGCCTATTCGTATTTAGCCTGTTTCAATCAAGTAGCAAAATCGATACATGTACTTTAAGTTTTTATAAAGTTATAAATTAATCAACAAGATGTTTGGAAGTTAGAAGCTAATTATGCATTGCTTATGTTTTTTTTTTCAGATTTTAAGTGTAGAAATAACTTACATTACTTTTAAAATTAATAAAATATTTGCCTAAAAACTTCATTTCATGTTTAAGTTAGACAATTTGCGGTGCAAAATCTTTGAACTTATTGAACAAAACTTACCGATTCGCGAAATTTATTTAAGTATAAAAAATATATATTTTTATACTTGAATAAATTTCGGTTGAGATTATAAATAGTAAATGTCGTATTAGTCAGCCACTGCGCCTTTTAGACATTTCAGACTAAACACGAAATTAAAAATAACAAATTTAACCAAAAAATATCTTTGGCCATTTTCACTGTCTGTCTTACTTACTTTTTACTTGTTTAATCGTACGTAATGCTTACTTTTATTATTGTTCTAAAAGCACCGTCTAACTATGTAATTGTACATTTATCTAAATATACATAACATATGCATGTATCAAACTTATCTTCCATACAATGCGTGCAAATCGCGCATTCATTCCTATCAGTTAGATCTATCAAAATCGATGGATGGAAAATTGTCTACCAAATTAAATAAGGTAATTTTTTAATTATTTTATTTACTTATTTACTGAGTAGCTTTGTTTAATTAGAAAAGTAAAATAACTTAATCAATTAGTTAATGTACGAATATAAAGTGATCTAAAAAACCGACAGCCATGAATACTGAATTAATATGAATATAGTTGTACCAAGTTACATTACAGGTAAAGAAACTAGCTAATATACCGTCACTATTCTAAGTCACAGTTATGGTAGCTCATGTATTAGTAGAGTAGTAAGGAGAGTTTATATGGTTTTCAGTAAAATGGATGCTTACAACGCAACGTATTCAGCTCCGCACAGTCACGCTTCATGCGGATGTTTGAGACTGGTAACATATTCAACCCGTCTTTGTCACTCTCTTAGCGTGTGACTGCGATGGAGATAATAGGTTCGCATTTGAGCATCGCTTAGAGCCTTAGTTCCAAGTACCTAAAGCACCTAAGCAAAGATAATAATACTTTAGCATATCTTAAGTCTTCAATGGATTCGCCTAGTTAGCTATCAATGCTCATTGGTTTACAAATTAGTTATCATTCGATCCGTATACAAAAATTATTGACGTAGGACCAATTAAACTAAAAAGCAATATTTAAAATATAATATAACGATTAAACATACTATAACCGTAGTATCCGTTAGCACTATTTTATATTATATTTTCAATAAGTAATTTACTAGTATTCTGTATTTAGGTGCTATATTCCCAATGTTGTAAAAAAATATAATTTAAATTAAGCAATATAAGTTTGATGAGAACAAATGACAATAGAAGAAAATACTAAAGATACCTAATAATTTTACACCAAAAAACATTTAAATCAACTACGTTATACTTAGCTGTTTATAAAATAATAAGATGAATCAAACTGACATTATTTTGGATCAGCTGGGAGACGATAAGAATTATCACAGACAATAAATCATATACACGACATTAAAATTGAGCCAATCGTCATCAATACAATCAACAGAAGATATCTGTCCGTTCTCTCGAAATCTGTTTAGGAATGGTTGTCATGTTCAATTAAATATATTACAGACACGACTGTGTTAATTCTAGCGAGCTTACGCAAAATTTGCACAAACGCAAAGTAAAGATATTTTTTATAGGCGTAAGATTATTGAATAACTTATTGCATTGCTTACTTGACACATAGACAGAAGTCTTAAGTCTCATACTGTGTAAAATAATAATATGTCGTCAAGATAAATACTTAATATATTAACATTTTATGAAGGTCCCATTGTAACCGCATTAAACTATAGAGTAGCCCATACGTACTGTGTCATCAATTGGGTCCTATGATTCTGGGAACAGTATGCTTTCGACCGGCGCTGACGCAGTCATATCGTCGTCATCCGGTATCGACCAATCCTGGAAACAATACATTTTTTCAATAATTTGATTGATATATAAGGTTCTACAAGGAAAGTCTCATGTGAAGGAGTGTCATTCTACGCAATCAGGGTATTTTATTTTATTAATTTATATGTACAAAGTAATACATAATATAAAAACTGTTCAAAGGCACTACTTATCTTATAAGAGATATATATATAGGCCCACACAACAGGCATATAGGCCTGTTTGTGTTGCAGTAAATGTCAAGTGCCAGGTGGGCGAGTAATAGATAGATAATAAATAAATAAATAGATCACTTTTTTTCTATATAGCAAGGTTGCCTGGTAGAAATTGCTTAGCGATAAGGCCGCCTTTTGCGCATTTCCTAGTTTTTAAGATAATTATGTGTAGTATCTATTTATTTTGTGCAATAAAGGGTATTGTATTGTATAAGTAGATAAATAGATAAACACCCGACACCCACACAATTGGCTTGTCAAGTAATTTTCAAAAAGATCTGATTCGCAATCCTTTTCGAGGAATAGCCTCTAGGAGAAGATTTCTCAAATCAGATTTTAAAATAAGGTCTTACCTATTTAGATATTTGCAAAAAACCCATTGACCTTTATTTTCAAGCAAGGTCAAGCTTATTTGAGGAAGTGATGTCACGATGAAGATTTTTTGAGTAAAGTTGGCAATTTCCACTTTCAGTACTGTACTGAAGTGCCATTTTTGAAACGCGATGTCACCTAAATTACTGGTTTTTTCCATACAAAAACCGTTCGTTTAGTGACTCCACGTTTCAAAAATGGCACCCCTGTATTATATGTCACTGTCACTGTCATCTACCAACACAACAATTTGACAACAACCAACATACAGACGGTAATTTAAACAGTAGACATTGACAGTTGACAGATGTCATTGTTTTATTAGCGCTAAATTTAAACTTCGATTGCAGTGTGTCGTCACTTCCGGTGTTTTGTTTAAAATTATATAAAAAAATCCTGATAAAACGTAGAATTTTTATAATCAAATTACTTTCTTAAAATTGTCTATATTTTCGATTAAAGGCACTTTTAACACTTTCATATTTCTTAGTTGACAAGCTAATTTGACAAAGGCCATTTTCTAACTTGCTCTGGCTGGGAATCGAATCCAGAACCTCCGGTCGTCAATGAACTACGCGGTACGTCGCGTCGCTGACATACTATTAGGGATATTTATTACTATGTTATGACGAGATGACCTATAATAATGAACTCTGTATTTATACAGCCTTGGCGGTAACACGATTTGACAGCTGCTTTATGATGCAAAACTTTTCCTGATTGTTCAACACCGAATAGGCATGTTGATATGGCAGCTGAATAGAGATCGCATCAATATTCAACTAACCTTAAACATATATACGTTTCAGCATAAATTGTCATTGAAATTTAACTAATAAATATTTTCATTATTTAAAGACATACTAGAATGAAGAATAAAGGGGTAGAAGAGGTCCAGGGACACAAAGAAGTAGACAACTAAAACAAAAAGCAGGGGTCGTATTCATCAAGCTCTAAAGAACAAAGCGCAAGATCGAGAAGCCTGGCGCATACTTCACCGACAAGAGCGTCACAGCGAGCATCACAAAATTTTTAAATTAAGTCAAACGGTTGAATAACTAGATTTTAAAACAGTTCGTAAAGTAAGTCTAAGGACTTTTTGGTTTTGAATGTTAGTTTTGGTAATCGATCAGATCATCATCATCAACCCTCTCTGTACTACCAGAGCCATACTTGGCTAGATCAGCCAGAGGACTTGGCCTACACTCTCCTCGCTGACCAGACGGGTTGGAGAGGTCTCATTGATGTTCAATAAGCTTTGTTTAGCTTGTATTTACTAAGTCGCCTTCTACGACATCCACGGAAGAACTTTGAGTGGCCCTATTCTACTTTCAATCATATGCAAACGACTGTATTGATTAGGAGAGTCTGTAAGGAATCTGTTTCTTTGTTAGTAGTTATGGTAAGTAGATCCAGTCCTTGCCCTTTCGATATTGGTAAAAATAATCAAAAAAATCCTGATTTGAATGTACGTACCTGTTCTTCTGCACTGGCAAAGAATAAATAGAATAAGTTAGCTCCGAGGTCAATGGCTGCCGCTAAGTAGAACACTTCACGCCACTGCCCGAGGGTTTGCTGAAAGCGAATAATTCCTTTAATACAATCTTCCTAGATTTAATATAGAACAACATAATAAATAAACGGCCAAGTGCTGGTTGGACTTGCTCACGAAGGATTCCGTACCATTACCTATAAAAAAATCACTGTTTTATGGGTTACCCTTAAATATTTATTTTATTCTGTTTTTAGTATACTCGCAAAACGTCATTAGCTTCGCTCGCCCGTTCAACTATTCACACTAACAAATGAAGACTATATGTGAGACACAGACATTATTAATATGCGATATACTAGTTATCAAAGATAATATAATTACTAGTTATTCACGTAGAAAGTCAGCTACTCGCTTTGACTTCATCTGGACGGAGTCCCAACCGATCTGGACGGAGTCTCGACTAGGGTCCCGAACCGCATTCAGTGCGGTGCGCGTTTTAAGAGTCCGGCGACCCTAGACTTCTACATACAAACGTAGTACACGTTTAATTTTGAAACCACATGTCAGATTCCGGTAAAAATTGGTAATTGTAAAGAAATTGCAATTATCTAGGGTTCTATCTGGATTCCTATAGTAAAATTATGAACTGGAAAGAAAATATAACGATTTAGAAGTTTCCCATACTAATGGTCAAAAATGATATAAAACACTATATTCTATTTCAAGTTCATATTTTTACTGTCGTAAACTAAATATAAACCTAGATAATTGCAATATCTTTGAAATTACAAAATTTTGCCCAAATCGGACATGTCGTTTTGAAATAAAACGTAGACTACGTTTGTATGGAAAGTTGTATTTTGGTCTAGGGTTAAGTTGTTAAAGTTTAAGTCACATTCGCCCTTAGGCAGAATTCCAGTTATGGTCGTAAGTTCGCAACACGTTGACCATTACAATCATAAGCTCAGCTTTGCATTGGTGTGAGTCAGTCAAAAAACAACATAAAAATAAAATCAATGTTTTATTAGAAAGAAATCAAATTGTTTTATTTTAATATATTAAACCTTTGTAAATCACGGGTATTTTCACCCCGGTCTTTTGAGAGGCTTGCGTGGGGATACAGACCCAACAACAGCCCTTTGGAGAGGTAGTTGTTATGTGGCGCTTCCGCCAAAACCCATTCCTGACTATACCTATGAAAGGTTCACCCTTGAATAAGTCTCAGCCGAAGAAAAATCTATTGCAAGAAAAAAAGAAGGGTTTATAGGTTAATAATTCAAACACAACAACACTGCAACATCAGGTTGCTGACGGTACCAAAGGAGAAGGTGAAAGCGGCAAGTGCGCGCTAGGGAAATGACGCACGAGGGTCGTGCTGCGACTCAGGCTGAGTTTCAAAAACTAATATTAACCGTTGCGGGCCGTGCCGTGCCTCAGGCCGATGTCTCACCTACACTATCTGGGTGCCCTCACATAAGTACAAAGCTGAACTTATCTCTCGAGACCTTAGCTGAATTTCTAAGTAATCCGTATGTCTACATCCGTCTAAAGAGTTTAGTAATGTTACCTGATCCGTGCTAATGATGCGGCCGATGACATAAGGCGCCATGAAGCCGCAAATATTGCTGGCGGCGTTGGTGATGCCGTACATGGTGCCCGCGAACTGTGGCGACAGGTCTATGTGGTTCATTTGGTTACCTGGGAAAATGGGAAAAGAGTTCGATTTAATTTATTTATTGTTCTTCACATTGTACGTGTATATGATTACACACTACATACGCGTAAGGTTTATATTGTGTTCCGTCAATATAAACTGACGGATTACGATATTTATTGACGTGTAGTATACAGTATATTGACGTATAACAATATTTATCGCTAGATTTCTGAAAATCTATGTAATCTGTCACGTCATGCGTTAATACTTATCGCACTAAAAATGGCGTTACCAATAAATTCGTAGTCGTCCATTTTATGGCGAAGTCAATTCAATTTAAAGGTGTGTGTGTGTGTATACTAGATACTTTTCTCTCTTTTGCAGCCAATAGGCGTGACAAATGGAAAAATATTTTTAGTCCATCGGTTGGATTATTAAAAAATATTGTACACGTATTTTTTATTTTCTATGAGAAACCAAAAATTACAAAGATACAGCGCATATACATTTGGCGTGACGTTACACTTAAGTACGATTTTTACTTAAACGTGACGTCACAAGCCCCCACTCCGGAACTTTGACGCTCCGTATCTTTGTGAATTTTTACTTTTTTGGTAAACTGAAAAATAAGGGTCCATTATTTTTGGATTATCTAAAAGACGGACAATCATACTTTTCGGTCCCTGTCATCACCCCTTATGCGTTCGCCATAGACAGTATAGACACAGCTGTCATCATTAGATGTCAGTCAAGCTGTAAAATGCTAGCTTACCCGCATATACTGCGCCGCCAAACGCCGAAGTAATGTTGAGCAGCAGGATAACCGTCAGACTGTCGCAGCCGGCCCACGCCACGCCCAGCAGCCCGAAGGCAGGCAGGAACGCCGCTGCAAAAAAACAAGCTCAAAAAAAATCGCCTACAAGTTCTGTAAAATAGGTGCCCGAGAGAAAGAGGGAAATCTATACATATAGTAAAAAAAAAGTGTGTATGAACATTAAATATATTTCCAAAAAAAATTGGGGGCGATAGAGATACATATAGTAGTAAAGTTTTTTTTTAATGTTTGTCTGTTTGTCTGTGCGTCTGTTTGTCTGCTTATTTGTACATGCTAACTCCAGAAATACTGGACAGATTCGAATGAAACGTTGTTTGTTATATAGCTGTTAAGCCTGGGCAACATATAGGGTATAAATGATGTTGGAAAATGTAACATTTGATGCAGAACTACAATGGTTCGCTAAACTATGAGAAATATCAAAATAACGCCTTAGCAAAAGTTGTTCAGCCTGATGGGCATTTTCCAGAGACATAAAGTCCACGCGAAAGAAATCGCAGGCTTCGGCTAGTTTGGAACATATCCGTGACGCACTATTTAGTCTGTGATAGTTACATAAACGCACACGACGCGCAAAAAGTCCGGCGCGCGTCGTGTGCGTTACTGCGTATGATTGCATGGGTTCTATTTTCACAGACTAAAAGTGCGTCAAGGATTAGTCTGTCGTCTGCCTATGTAATACACTCACCCACAGTGTTCCATAGTTTCATGCTGTTTAGTCGTGATATCCAGCCTTTGACCAGCAACCAGTCAGCGAAGGCACTGAACAGTATGCCAGCTATCCAAGACGACAGGTATGGAAGCGCAGAGAGAGTCGAATTCTATAAAACAAGAAATTTAAATATCTTTATAAATTGTCATCATTGTTTTTATCATATAAATATTTCTAACATGCTACCAAAAAGATTAGACCAGAAACTACTAAGCATTCCAGTTTCGTTTTTCTGCTTCCAAATACTCAATGTGCACAAGTGTCTAGTTCACAAGTGGGAATTTTCTTGACCTCTTACATATAATTTAGCAGACAATCAACCAAGATTCCTGGCAAGATGGCAGTTGTCAAGCTCTTGCATAAATACTAAGTTGGAAATTTGGATTGTGGGATACTAACTCAAATCAGGTCTGTGTTACTCTCCGTTTAGGTATCGAATATATTGCTAAACGGGCGATCATTCCGGAGTGGTCAACACTCAGTGACATGAATCGTATGTCTAGCTAGAGTAATAAGAATGAAAATGGCTTGCAATGCACTCCTAGGTATCTAAACCAAAAGGTGCCGAGTTCTGACGCAAGCTAAATTAAACCATATCGCTAATGACATTGAGTAGATATTTGTTTGAATTCCTTTGCTGGGTAAGACTTCTGTATGTAAGTAGTAGTACTTATTCCGTGCTCAAATATCCTGTATTTTATAATAAATTACAAGTACTTATGAATATAACAAAGATACATCCAAAACTACAGTAGTATCAAATAGGTACTCACAGAAATAATGTCAAAGTGCAGGATTTTCTGCATATAGGTGGGTAGTTCAGTTAGTTGTGTGTAGAAGAGCCAGGACTGTCCGCACTGGGCGATGAGTATGGCCCAGAGAGGCACGCACGTCAGGAACTTACACCACGGTATTGGCATTGAAGGCTTGTCTTCCTAAAACAAAAGATAATATTAGAACCTGCTGTTGAACCAGTACCAAATTTAGTTAGTACCAATTTAGTACCAAGTTTTGTTTTTTTTTTCAGAAACTACAGCATGATCTTCAGAAAGGGCTGACAATCAAAAGGGCCTATGATTGTTAGTGTGATTAGTACAAGACGATTTACAACCTCGCCTGACTTGCTAGTTGTATAGTCATAAAAGCGCGTTACTATTCTTCTTGTGGAGTGACTATTCTTTTTATGGAGTGTGCCAGATTTTTCGAGTTGAGGCATCCGACGTGATCACGTGACTCAATGACTGGCATCTAATGACAAGTCATTATTACACACTATAGTAACCTAGTTTGTTAGTTTCCTGACGATGTTGTGCTTTACCGGAAGCATGTGGTGGCAATTGAAAAAGACTCTGTACATGAGTAAATACTTGCACAAAAGGTGCTCAGTGAGGATCGAACTCGGGCCTCACAGACGCAGAGACAGTGCCTTAACCGCTTGGCCATGACCACTTCAAATTACAATGTGTCAATGGGTAGTTCGTTATTTGACAATTTCATGGGAATTAATTTTTCCGGAATCACTATGTGTTCATGATAATGTGTTCATGATAATCCATTCAATCTATCATCTACACGATAAAAACTTTATTTAAATCTGTTGTCGTTTTGGCATGAAAGCGGTCTAAAAACTGTCCCATTAATAGGTATATAATTAAGAATATTAAGTATTGAAGAACTGCATATAATTGTATGAAAGTGTATTAAACATCTGTAAGGTCATAGCCGCAGGCCACAATCTTTGTGATTCATCGCTGGCCTAAATAAACGTGCGCACGCGATGTAATCACTATCACTGTGTGCATAACAGACAATTTACAAAATATCAACTGTACTTGGTATTGTTCTGTTTTACTTTATAAATATAGGCGTTTTTAACTTGTTTAGGTATCAAAATTATACTTTATTTGTTGAGATGATCATTGCTCATGCATAAGTAAGGATTGGAAGATTAACCAAAGATAGGTACTTATAGTAGAATTTGACAACGGATATGTTACCATACAATGGTACCTCTACCTCCCTCTCCGAAATATCGTGTTTTGCTAAATAACAACCTAGCACTTTCTGTCTGACGAAGAAATAGATATGTAGGTAAAATTAAAATTTTAAAATAATTATATTTAATATATAATACACTATCGCGACATTGAAATTTCAAACAAATATTGACAAAGAAAAATTTGCGCATCTTAACCGACTTTAAAAAAGGAGGAAGTTATCAATTCGATCTGTATGTTTATTTTGTAAGTATGTATGTTATGCGATATATTCGCCACTTGTAAACCGATTTTGATAATTCTTTTTAATTACCATATTGGTCCCATATAAATTTGGTGTTTTTTGGCCTCCCCTCTTTCCCCTAATCTGATGTAGATATGATAAATAACTTTGGAGATATGGAACAAACTCCTAAAATAAAATTAAGAAGTTTTCTTTTTGGTAAAATTAATTATTCCAAATATTTACCTGTGGCCCAATACATGAAGTAATATATTCCACTTCTTTAGGACATATCCTTGGGTGTCTTTGTGGCATGTCGTACACTAGTAGCATCCAAGCTATAAACCAGAAAATGCCAAGTCCTCCAAATAAATAGAAGCAAAGAGGCCAGCCCCCACCAAAATCAAGGGTACACAGCCAGCCTGATATAGGTAAAGATATCACTGTGCCTATATTTGATCCTGAAAACAACAAAACTAGGTTCAGAGTCTGTTTAAACTATAGAACAATTTTTTTTAAAGAGTTTATATGGACTGTAGCGCCAACTAACATAAGATATACCTTTATATAGAACTATATTACATTTTGTCAATGTAATGAGAAGATACTCAAACAACTACTAGACTTTCTACAAAAATTATAATATGTGAAACAGTAAGCAAAGTCATCATTATCATCAGGTCTTTTTTAAGCCTCTACTGCATTGGCCTAAACTCACAAGCACGCTGACAAGATGAGTTGGAGAGGCCTCATTGATGTTTATAAGCTTTGTTCAGCATGTAATTACTTGGAGTGGTTCTATTATACACTACCGGATATCACACAGCTAAGTAAATGGACATAATTACCTGCATAAACATATGCTGCAAATTTCGACCTTTCCATTGGGGGGATCCACCTAGCCAACATTGCATGCATTGCTGGATACGTCACCCCCTCCCCTAATCCTTCCAGGACTCGCACAGCTATGAAGAACTTGAAGTCCACAAATGCTGCTATTGGACTAAGAATTGTAAATATTGCGGTCAGTAATACTCCTACACCATACACGAGTTTTCCTCCAAACTTTTCGGCTATACGACCTCCTGGAATCTGATAAGAAAACATTATTCATACCAATTATTTCAGAAAAATATCTTTATCTTGGCCTTTATAAATAAAGAATAGGTACTACAATACTACATATTTTAATTGTTTTAAACTTTTGAGCAAACTGACAAAAATTTGACTCAAGTATTAGCCAATTAATACATTGAAATGTTACCTGTGTTAAAACATATCCATAGAAAAATGAACCTAAAATAATACTCTGCTGCTCAGCGGTCCAATTAAAGTCTCCGGGTCTCTGAAAAAGAATTTATCAAAATAATGGATATGGAAAGAAAGGGACACAAAGAATTTTTATTATTTTAACAAATCTACACGATGATTTTTCATTGGTTTTGAAGCCGAAGGCCACTTCATAGGCATCGTTAGTAAGACCTAATTAGCGAGTCAAAATAAAAATTCAGAAACAAAAACTGTTGTCTAAAACTCGAAAGTAAAATTGTGAGATCAATAAGTAGTACCGCCGCCATACACTGCCCGCCGGCCGGCCGGGGTCATCGACATTAGGCCGGCGTATAACTACGTGGTCTCGATCGAAAATCATTTACGCAACTTTTTTATCTTATGACATACAGAAATTTGGATTACATATATGGATAGAGAAATTTATTTACTATACGACATTTTTTTTTCCTAAACCAATGAAAAGTCAGCGTGTATTACTCGAGAGGTTGACTATGGGTGGGTCTGTTCATGAAAACTTCAAAACAGAAAGGGAACAACTTTTGCCAACATTGAGACTTGTCGACCTAAGTGGCGTAGTGGTCACGGGTTTGATCCCCAGTCAGGGCAAGTTGGAAACCAGCCTTTTTAAATTCTCCAGGGTCTTGAATGTTTATCTATATATGTATTTGTTATAAAATATAATATTGTTAAGTTAGTACCTATCGCATAACACAAGTGTAATTTGTCCCTATATATTTATTTATTTAATGAATAACATCAAAATAACCACTTACCACTGGTGTAGAACTATTGCTAGGTGCAGGTACTGGGCACACATCAAGTGTTGAGTCATTGGACGGCACCGGCGCAGTGGAGTTGATCATAGCAACTATAGCCACTGACAGGTTCACTCTCATCGCATACACATTTGCGAATCCAAGGAACCCCATGATGCCGAGCACTGTTCTGCTTTTGATCCATCCTGTTGTCTCTTCAACTAGAAGAAACAAAGTGAATTTTATGTTATTGTTCTTGTTCCTATTGGGAAGAATGTGAAGCTTTATGTTTTTTTAAATTATGTGAACAATTTCATTTATTTATTGTATTGAGAAAGAAAGAAAACCTGTATTATTTTCCTTCGTAAGAAAAGTTGTTTTATATATGTATATTTATCTATTTAAATATATATATATATATATATTATTCAAGGGATCTGTTTATCGATGTAACAATGTTATCCAATACTTACCCGACTGGCCTTGGATAACCTCTATCTGTGTGTACTAACAAAAAAATAATACAAAAACATTCTCACCAAGTCCATTATCTACCAGATTACGACGACTGCTGGTCACATCATGCTCTATGTCCGAGTTTATAATAGGGCTCTCCTCAACTGACGATGACATGATTCATGTAGTCTAATACCATCACTTGTTCCACTTTTTATTCTAATTTCATCTAACTTTAACAAGTTTCGATTTAATTTGTAATGTAATGATTAAAATGTGTAAAAACTAGGTGAGAAAGATGAGTCACACTTCTTTTTATTTTGAAGTCCAAGTTGAAATTTATTACAGTAAACAAAGAACTCCGCTCCGCTGCGCCCCGCATCTAGCAATAGCAACTAGCAACAAATCCTGTTTCGCCGTTTGCAGTATTCGCAGTTAATCTATTCCATTAATCATGTTACTTATAGCAAATGAAAAAAGTTAAGAATTAATTTTTAAAAAGATGGATATATGATATAATATAATATTTGTCTAAAGAATCTAAAAACAATTACGTGCAGTGCGTTTTAGAACAAAACCTTCACGTAGCACAGATTAGACAGATCTGTCACATTCAACACTCAAGAATCTCAGCTGTCAGCTGTCACTAATGTAAACCGAGAATGTAAATGTCACTATTTAGCTGTCAAATGTCATATTGTTCTTTTTTTAAAGAATTATTAGGTGGCCAGTAGAGATGGGCATCTACCCGGGTATTTACCCACGCTTGGGTATTTACCCGATATGCACCGGGTATATACCCGTATCTACCCGTTTGGGTGGGTAGATTGGAATATTTATTTAAAAAATTGTGTGAGTCCACTATTTATGTGTAGAAATGTACAAAAAGGTTATATAATGTATAAAACAATGAATATCTCTAAAAGAAAAAATATCAAAGATTAAAATCACTGATGCTTTCCATATTAAATATACAGATGCCATCTTATTTGTTATCTGATTACTTATTTTAACATATAATTAGGTCTACTTACGTTTGCCAGCAAAAAATGTAAACATAGACCTGTCAATTTGTATGTTTCCATACAACGGGTAGATACGGGTAAATACCCGGCATACTATTTTGTGGGAAATGTTATAACAAGTTGATGGGGGAACGAAGAACTCATCTATACGAATATCTTTTGTTTCGAGACCAACCCCGAAATCAGTAGTTTTGGCTCTTGGATAAGCAGTCCAAGATACCTACTCTCTATACATGTATGAGGGTGCTCGTATATTGACATCGCATTTGATGTCTGATTGCTCATTTTAACATCTTATTAGGTCTTCTTACGTTTGCCAGCAAAAAGTGTGATCTTAGACCTGTTAATTTGTATGTTTCCATACAATGGGTAGATACGGGTAAATACCCGGCATACTATTTTGTGGGAAATGTTATGACAAGTTGATGGGGGATCGAAGAATTCGTCTAAACGAATATCATTTGTTTCGAGACAAACCCCGAAATCAGCAGTTTTGGCTCTTAAATAAGCAGTCAAAGATACCTAATCTCTATACATGTATGAGGGTGCTCGTATATTGACATCGCATTTGATGTCTGATTGGAAATTTTAACATCTAGTTAGGTCTACAAATATTTGCCAGCAAAAAATATAAAAGTTAGACCTGTCAATTTGTATGTTCCCATACAACGGGTAGATACGGGTAAATACCCGGCATACTATTTTGTGGGAAATGTTATGACAAGTTGATGGGGGATCGAAGAACTCGTCTAAACGAATATCTTTTGTTCCGAAGCCAACCCCGAAATCCTTAGTTTTGGCCCTTATATTAGCAGTCAAAGATACCTAATCTCTATACATGTATGAGGGTGCTCGTATATTGACATCGCATTTGATGTCTGATTGCACATTTTAACATCTAGTTATGTCTTAAAATATTTGCCAGCAAAAAATATAAAGTTAGACCTGTCAATTTGTATGTTCCCATACAACGGGTAGATACGGGTAAATACCCGGCATACTATTTTGTGGGAAATGTTATGATAAGTTGATGGGGGATCGAAAAACTCGTCTAAACGAATATCTTTTGTTCCGAGACCAACCCCGAAATCAGTAGTTTTGGCTCTTAAATTAGCAGTCAAAGATACCTAATCTCTATACATGTATGAGGAAGCTCGTATATTGACATCGCATTTGATGTCTGATTGCACATTTTAACATCTAGTTAGGTCTACAAATATTTGCCAGCAAAAAATATAAAGTTAGACCTGTCAATTTGTATGTTCCCATACAACGGGTAGATACGGGTAAATACCCGGCATACTATTTTGTGGGAAATGTTATGACAAGTTGATGGGGGATCGAAGAACTCGTCTAAACGAATATCTTTTGTTCCGAGACCAATCCCGAAATCAGTAGTTTTGGCTCTTAAATTAGCAGTCAAAGATACCTAATCAAATCAAATCAAATCAAATATATCTTTATTATCATTGGATATTTATAATATCTCTTAATAATCGTCATTATTTTGTTGCACAATTGTTGACGTTAAATAGTTACTTACAGCTAAGTTTACTACCGCTTCCAAAGCGCTAGTGCAGAAGAAGCAGTAACAAACTGCACTGCACATTTTCTCCAAGGACGTCAACTCACAATTAAATTAATACTTAATGTTAATGTGGACAGAGAATACATTGTTTTGTTTGTTATGTCATATCATAATTTAAATTTAATTTTTAGAATGTCAAAATTTTAAAGTAATGTCAAGTTGTAGATTCAGTTTGTACAAAATGTACCAAATTATGACATTTTCGAGTAACTATATTACAAACTTTTAGAGGGACCCGCGTCAAGCCCAAGCCAGACTTTTTTGTCTTTAAGGTAGTCATCGGTCCTATAATAAGCCTTCTCACAAAGTACTTTCTTTACATAAGTTTTGAATCTTTTGTCTGGCATATCAAGGATCGATTTTGGCAATTTATTATAAAAAAGTATACAGTTCCCCATAAATGACTTATTAATTGTTTTAAGCCTATAAAACGGGGCAACTAAGTCATTCTTATTACGTAAGTTTCTATCGGTAAAATCGCTTACTTTACTGTATGAGGAAATATTTTTCCTTACATACATTATGTTTTCAAATATATACTGTGATGCTAAGGTCTAGTAATCTGAGTGAGTCTCTAGATCCTAACCTGTAAATAGCACGAATTGCCCGTTTTTGTAAAATGAAAATAGTCTGAATATCGGCTGCATTCTCCCACAGGAGTATGCCGTAAGACATTACACTATGAAAGTAACTAAAGTAAAGTACTCTAGTCTAGCAGTTGCTACATCTGTCAATTGTCTTATTCTCCTAACAGCATAAGCCGCAGAACTAAGCCTATTTGAAAGTTTAGTTATATGAGCACCCCATTGAAGTTTCGAGTCTATTGTAATTCCTAAGAAGGTAGTACTTTCAACAAGATCGAGTTTTTCACCATCTATCATTATGTCAACGCAGCCCTATCTCACATTGGGAAGAGAAAATCGAACGCATTGAGTCTTTTTCGCATTTAACATGAGATTATTGGCAGAAAACCAATCAGAAATGGAAGACAAGGTGCTGTTCACCGCGCTAGCGTTTGTGCTATGTCGATCAAGTTTGAATATAAGCGAGGTGTCATCAGCAAACAGCACTATGCCAGCCTGCTTCTCAACCATGTAAGGCAAGTCATTGACATAAACCAAGAAAAGTAAAGGTCCAAGAATTGAACCTTGCGGTACGCCTATCTTAACATTAGATCCGTGCGATTTTATGCCATTTGAATCAACAGTCTGATGCCTATCTGTTAAATAAGATTCTATAACCCTTTAAATGTCGGCATAGCAGACACAATAGTAAAACAATACATCAGACGCCCGCTCCGGGCGTCCGACATTTAAAGGGATACGTTTGATTGAATTATCATCAAAACCGTATTGACGAAATTTAAGCAAAAGTGTCGGATGATCTACGCAATCAAATGCTTTGGAGAGATCACAAAATGATCCAATTCCATTATTTTTGTTCTCCCATGCGTCGTATATATGAGTAACGAGTGCTACTCCCGCATCGGTGGTCGATTTCCCGCCAGTAAAGCCGAATTGTTGGCTATGGAAAAGGTTGTAGGTCTTAAAATGAAGAAGCATTTGATTGAGCATTATCTTTTCGAACACCTTACTCAAAACTGGCAGGATAGATATAGGCCTGTAGTTGCCAGGATCTGTTTTTTCTCCTTTTTAAATAAGGGGATTAGTTTACTTCATTTCATTAGGTTAGGAAATATGCCTTCATCAATACATTCGTTAAATATAAAAGCTAAATCAGCAGCTATGATATTTATGATATGGCTTACTACAGCAACTGACATGCCCCAATGATCTTCAGATTTTTTTAAATTTAACTGTTTAAATGCATCTATTATATCTTTGGGGCCAATATGCTTAAATTTAAATTTAGAATCACAAGGCCTAACATTATTCTTAAGCAAGGCTTCAGCACGCTGGGGGCTAGAATTCACATTAGAAGTAAGTTACAAAGAAATGTTAGTAAAGAAATCATCAAAAATATTTACTATTTCTTCAGTTTTAGTAATAGTCTTACCACAAGATTTGATTTGACAGATATTTTCTTTGGCTTTATTTTTACCCGTTTCTTTATTTATAACATTCCAAGTTTCATTTATTTTGTTAGGAGCATTATTTATTTTTCTACTTATACGATTTGCCTTGGCTTGTCTACAAACTTTTTTAAATATTTTGGAATAATTTTTAACATATTCTAGAAAGGAAGGACTAAAATTATATTGTTTTTGGGAATATAAGTCATAAAGCCTGCTCCTACTTATGTAGATGCCGGTAGTAGCCCACTCACTAAACTGTAATTTTCTATGCACTACAACTTGTTTTTGTTTCAAAGTTTTTGAATATTCTGAGGTAATAACGTTAAATAGTTTATTGTAATGGTCGTCAGGATTTTTTTTAATCTCTATACATGTATGAGGGTGCTCGTATATTGACATCGCATTTGATGTCTGATTGCACATTTTAACATCTAGTTAGGTCTTAAAATATTTGCCAGCAAAAAATATAAAGTTAGACCTGTCAATTTGTATATTCCCATACAACGGGTAGATATGGGTAAATACCCGGCATACTATTTTGTGGGAAATGGTATGACAAGTTGATAAGGGAACGAAGAACTCGTCATATTGAATATCTTTTGTTCCGAGACCAACCCCGAAATCAGTAGTTTTGGCTCTTAAATTAGCAGTCAAAGATACCTAATCTCTATACATGTATGAGGGTGCTCGTATATTGACATCGCATTTGATGTCTGATTGCTCATTTTAACATCTCGTTAGGTCTACAAATATTTACCAGCAAGAAATATAAAATTAGACCTGTCAATTTGTATGTTCCCATACAACGGGTAGATACGGGTAAATACCCGGCATACTATTTTGTGGGAAATGTTATGACAAGTTGATGGGGGATCGAAGAATTCGTCTAAACGAATATCTTTTGTTCCAAGACTAACCCCGAAATCAGTAGTTTTGGCTCTTATATTAGCAGTCAAAGATACCTAATCTCTATACATGTATGAGGGTGCTCGTATATTGACATCGCATTTGATGTCTGATTGCACATTTTAACATCTAGTTAGGTCTTAAAATATTTGCCAGCAAAAAATATAAAGTTAGACCTGTCAATTTATATGTTCCCATACAACGGGTAGATACGGGTAAATACCCGGTATACTATTTTGTGGGAAATGTTATGACAAGTTGATGGGGGATCGAAGAACTCGTCTAAACGAATATCTTTTGTTCCGAGACCAACCCCGAAATCAGTAGTTTTGGCTCTTAAATTAGCAGTCAAAGATACCTAATCTCTATACATGTATGAGGGTGCTCGTATATTGACATCGCATTTGATGTCTGATTGCACATTTTAACATCTAAATATGTCTTAAAATATTTGCCAGCAAAAAATATAAAGTCAGACCTGTCAATTTGTACGTTCCCATACAACGGATAGATACGGGTAAATACCCGGCATACTATTTTGTGGGAAATGTTATGACAAGTTGATGAGGGAACGAAGAACTCGTCTAAACGAATATCTTTTGTTCCGAGACCAACCCCGAAATCAGTAGTTTTGGCTCTTAAATTAGCAGTCAAAGATACCTAATATCTATACATGTATTAGGGTGCTCGTATATCGACATCGCATTTGATCTCTGATTGCTCATTTTAACATCTTATTAGGTCTACTTACGTTTGCCAGCAAAAAATGTAAACTTAGACCTGTAAATTTGTATGTTCCCATGCAACGGGTAGATATGGGTAAACACCCGGCATACTATTTTATAGGAAATGTTATGACAAGTTGATGGGGGATCGAAGAACTCGTCTAAACAAATATCTTTTGTTCCGAGACCAACCCCGAAATCAGTAGTTAAGGCTCTTGAATTAGCAGTCAAAGATACCTACTCTCTATACATGTATGAGGGTGCTCGTATATTGACATCGTATTTGATGTCTGATTGCTCATTTTGACATCTTAATAGGTCAAAAAATATTTGCCAGCAAAAGATGTAAACTTAGACCTGTAAATTTATATGTTCCCATACAACGGGTAGATACGGGTAAATACCCGGCATACTATTTTGTGGGAAATGTTATGACAAGTTGATGGGGGATCGAAGAACTCGTCTAAACGAATATCTTTTGTTTCGAGACCAACCCCGAACTCAGTAGTTTAGGCTCTTGAATTAGCAGTCAAAGATACCTAATCTCTATACATGTATGAGGGTGCTCCTATATTGACATCGCATTTGATGTCTGATTGCACATTTTAACATCTAGTTAGGTCTACAAATATTTACCAGCAAAAAATATAAAGTTAGACCTTTCAATTTGTATATTCCCATACAACGGGTAGATACGGGTAAATACTTGGCATACTATTTTGTGGGAAATGTTATGACAAGTTGATGGGGAATCGAAGAACTCGTCTAAACGATTATCTTTTGTTTCGAGACCAACCACGAATTCCGTAGTTTTGGCTCTTGTATGAGCAGTCAAAGATACCTACTCTCTATACATGAGTAAGGTTGCTCGTATATTGACATCGCATTCGATGTCTGATTGCTCATTTTAACATCTTATTAGGTCTTCTTACGTTTGCCAGCAAAAAGTGTAATCTTAGACCTGTTAATTTGTATGTTTCCATACAACGGGTAGATACGGGTAAATACCCGGCATACTATTTTGTGGGAAATGTTATGACAAGTTGATGGTGGATCAAAGAACTCGTCTAAACGAATATCTTTTGTTTGAAGACCAACCCCGAAATCAGTAGGTTTGGCTCTAAAATTAGCAGTCAAAGATACTTAATCTCTATACATGTATGAGGGTGCTCGTATATTGACATCGCATTTGATGTCTGATTGCACATTTTAACATCTAGTTAGGTCTACAAATATTTGCCAGCAAAAAATATAAAGTTAGACCTGTCACTTTGTATGTTCCCATACAACGGGTAGATACGGGTAAATACCCGGCATACTATTTTGTGGGAAATGTTATGAGAAGTTGATGGGGGATCAAAGAACTCGTCTAAACGAATATCTTTTGTTCCGAGACCAACCCCGAAATCAGTAGTTTTGGCTCTTAAATTAGCAGTCAAAGATACCTAATCTCTATACATGTATGAGGAAGCTCGTATATTGACATCGCATTTGATGTCTGATTGCACATTTTAACATCTAGTTAGGTCTACAAATATTTGCCAGCAAAAAATATAAAGTTAGACCTGTCAATTTGTATGTTCCCATACAACGGGTAGATACGGGTAAATACCCGGTATACTATTTTGTGGGAAATGTTATGACAAGTTGATGGGGGATCGAAGAACTCGTCTAAACGAATATCTTTTGTTCCGAGACCAACCCCGAAATCAGTAGTTTAGGCTCTTGAATGAGCAGTTAAAAATACATAATCTCTATACATGTATGAGGGTGCTCGTAAATTGACATCGCATTTGATGTCTGATTGCATATTTTCACATCTTATTAGGTCTTCTTACGTTTGCCAGCAAAAAATATAAACTTGGACCTGTAAATTTGTATGTTCCCATACAACGGGTAGATACGGGTAAATACCCGGCATACTTTTTTGTGGGAAATGTTATGACAAGTTGATGGGGGATCGAATAACTCTTCTAAACGAATATCTTTTGTTCCGAGACCAACCCCGAAATCAGTAGTTTAGGCTCTTGAATTAGCAGTCAAAGATACCTAATCTCTATTCATGTATAAGGGTGCTCGTATATTGACATCGCATTTGATGTCTGATTGCTCATTTAAACATCTTTTTAGGTCTTCTTACGTTTGCCAGCAAAAAATGTAAATTTTGACCTGTTAATTTGTATGTTGTCATACAACGGGTAGATACGGGTAAATACCCGGCATACTATTTTGTAGGAAATATTATGACAAGTTGATGGGGTATCTAAGAACTCGTCTATACGAATATCTTTTGTTCCGAGACCAACCCTGAAATCAGTAGTTTTGGCTCTTGGATGAGCAGTCAAAGATACCTACTCTCTATACATGCATGAGTGCCCATATATTGACATTGCATTTTATATCTTCTTACTCATTTAACCACTTTTAAGTATGTCTTTGCGCACCTCCCAACAAAAAAATGATAATAAATCAATAAAGCCTATTATCAAAGTATGATTAGTATGGTGGTTTCATATATTTTAATGTCAGATTTGACGTCTACCTGCATTTTAAGCATATTACAGCGCTTGCACACACTTTCCGACACAAATTGCGAAGTAATTACTCATAAAATTCAATCTACCCACCAAATGGGTAGATACGGGTATATACCGGGTATTTACCCAATCTACCGGGTATATTCCCAAATGGGTAGATTGGGTATTTACCCGCCGCCCATCTCTAGTGGCCAGTAATACACAAGTCATATTCTCTTGGTCATTATTTTTAGGTGCGGCCTACGTCCAAATGTGGACGATAAGCGGCTGAAATGATGATGAAGATACAAGTCATATAGAGCCTATGTTTAATGTACCTTCTTTAATAATAACAGGATTATAAAAATTACCAGCTGCTTCCTCGTAGGTACTCATAGACGTAAATCGTAATAGCTGATCATAGGAACGAATGATAGTACCTACCTAGAGGCAAAAATCTAATCATGATCATATCAACAAGCAATGCGGCTTATGCGGCTAACAAATGTATAACTCAGCATCCTAGCTCATATGCAAAGTTATTTTATGTATCCGAAATGTTGGACACCGTTGCTACTTTGCTACCATAATCAAACGAGCATCATGACTAGACTAGCTATAATATACTTAAGTGTGTATGTCCCCAGCGGAAAAGTGTCGAATATTAAAGGTTGACTATATTAGATCTTTAGTTTAAAGCTGCCTTCAAATGTTTATCGATAAATGAAATTTGTGTATTCAGTAATTTTTGAGAAATTCGCCAAAAACATATTGCGCCAGGGAAACGTTTCTCTGGCGGAATTTTATCAGGGATCCAGAATTCAATTAGCTGAGCAATAAATGTATCATGAGAGACAAATGTTTATGTACAAATGGACTTTGTATGTCATAGGCCTCCGAAGTTATTCAAAATTCCGCTGGGGAAATGTTTGGCCTTTTGCTGGATCTCACAAACGGTTTGGAATACAGTATTGATTTTTTTTACACAAATTGCTATTCGTTTATAACGTCTGTAAACACAGAATCCAAAAAAACACAACCATTTACGAATAATAAATACTTATAAAAATAAAAGTAGGTATTTTGGTTCTAGTGGCTTAACTAAGGGACATAGGGAAAAGTTTTGAATGTCGATTTATTTTTCAAATTCAGTTGGCGCGCGCCTTTTTCTCCTTGATCACCTCAGTGATAAGGTATATTCTTTATGGATCACCTTAGAGGTAGGAAAAGAAAGGCCGCCGCACGAACTCTATATATAGAGATACGTTCGCTCCTTGCCGTAGGCGATCTCATTGGAAGCATTGGTGAATAGCCTTTCGAGTGATGCTACTCGGGCCATGGCCCATGTATCTATAGGTGAATAGGCCACTTTATCTATAAGGTTCACGTGGGTTCATACTTCTTAGTCCGAGATCTGATAATTAGCCTAGTTGATTAGATCACACATCCTCAACTCGAACTTCTCTGTAGGTATATAATTTAATCGTTCGCAACGAACAGGGAGAATTGCTGTTTTACGAAGAAACTATTATAAAAAATATTTTAGTTTCTTGCCTGCCTAAATTTCTTATTCCGATCAAAGGTACGAGCACAAAATTAGAAAGAGAGATATACGAGTCACGCGGCAAAGAAACATACTATTATTATGTAATCAGTGTAATTTGTCCCTATATATATATATATTTATTTATTTATATATGTGTTTTTACCTGTCGAACTAAACTCAGATTTAGCACTTCTCAATCTCAATAAAATACTTTCGTATCCCAGTGATCAATATTTATTTATAAAAGTAATAAATAATTAATTATATTGTTAACCTTTTAAGTGCCACTGTCCACTTTAGTTGCAAAACGGTCGCGTGACTGAGACGCCATTGACGACTAAAAGTTGTCTAAAATGTACTAGTTTTGGGTACTGGGTTTGGCGCCGGGAGTAAAGTAACGTAAATAAGCGCTGGCGTGCAAAAGATTAACAGTAACTTAACATGTTACATTTTTTAAGTACATAAGTACAAGCTACTGCTATACTATATGATTCAAAAACTAAAATGCTATGCTGAATGCAGTGGCAAAGATATAAATTACCTATTAACAGGACGACAATAAAAAGAACATAATTTTTTTATTAAAAAGCCTTCTTCCATTGTAAAAGGCAAAGCAAAATATAACAATGTTACTAATAGATTTCCATTGATTCTCCACGATTAATTTTATTTGCGATTAGCATACATTTTTGATTAGTGCAGTATAACAAGCAGGAAATAAATTAAAACATAACATATTTAAACATAAGTACAAAGCTACACTATACTCTTGAACTTGAAGCGGCCATATGCGACCGCGCATCCTTTCTCTTTTTTTAAACCTAGCTTCACAATCTAATGTCTTCTTTTGCATGGCCCCACGCAACTCCTTCGAGAAAAACAGTTTGTCACTTGATCAGAATGCAGGCCAGAGGTATTTGCTTATTGTCGGTGTTAACATTCCAATAATCACAGTGCATATAAGATTAACACTGTGATTATCTAGGATATTTCTTCCACTGATATGTTTCACTGATAAAGCAGTGTGAGACACTATTTTTCCATTTTTATCCAATCCTGTAAATGGGAAAGTATTTTTAATACATTAATTGTTAATATAAAGAAAATAGAAATCTTTTAACTTTCACACAAACCTTTAGATTTTAGTAAAAGTCTCTTTTTTAGGCGTAAACCATAAATCATAATGGGGCTATCGCCTTACTAAACTGATGGCAACAATAAATAAAAGTGTAAAGAGGTTTACAGGGGGTTACTCCAAAAGTGGTACGCAAGACAGACGCTAATCCGTATTTCAGTGTTCGCGTTTCAGTGTCAAGCAACATTAAGCATTAACATATAATGATAAAGTCTAATTTGGTTTGACATAGAAATAGGACGTCGCTTTTGTACGACTATCATATTATCTTATGGATTAACCCCCAAGGAATTGCCTGGATCATATTTATTTGAGTTTAAAGTTAAACTGGTGGTGCAATATATCATCATCATCATAGTTGCAGCACATTAATAATAATGGTACAATGTATAGTATGTTCTTTTACAGACCCCAGAAAAATAAGGAGAATGGAAAAACAACTATCATGAAAATCAATTACATTGTAGAGTATACATATATAGAATTATGGATACCTGAATATTGGAATGATGCTCCGATTAGAGAATCAATCAGACTGCCAATAAACCCTGCTAGAGTGCCATAGACAATCAAAGGCCACTGAGGAGGTGAATATGCCAGTACTGACTTATCTGTGAAGTACAGAACTGCCAAATAGTAAGAGAGTCCAATGACAAATCCGCCGAGAGCACTGAAAAGTGTGCCCATAGCACTAATCCCCCCATTTGTCCCCTTTGGCACTTTCTTCCAAGATGTGACTAGATATGGTTCGCTTTTAGATATAACAGTTCCTAGTTCTGATGCCCATGTGTCGCCATTACAGCACGCAAACACACCTGAAATTTAAAAAAAAATATAAAGAATACAGTGGTTGAATTGGACTAATACAATGAATTTTGATATTATTTTGCATTTGACACTTGTACACTTTTTTGAAATGCCTTTATGTATTTTTACATTTTTATTTTTTTTGTCATCTGAACATACTTAATTTATATTCTCTCATTACCTGTAAGTAAAGAAGTTTTTAGAATGAGCGTAACTTTTTGAAATAAAACATAAGTCTTATTTTCTTACCTAAAATACCCATAGATAGCCACGAAGCCCTGTAATCTTTGATGAAGTCAATGGGGCGCTCTGTGGCCCCAACATCCAGTAAATATAAAAGCCCTAGCTGTGTAGCCATTCCTCCATTACATAATACTTGTATCCAATTCCTTTGGCCACCTGCAAATTCAAAGATCCACTATGCAATGAAAGAGCTGATTGTAATATTACATGAAAAAAAGATTTTATTTATTTATTTATTTATTATTTATCTTATGAACTGGGCACAATGGATGGCCTATGCTCTGCTTGCTTTTTACAACCAAATGGATTTAAATAGATATCTGAATACCTGAGGCAAGGTTAGCATATTGACGAAATCTAGTTAGTAATTAATAAAGGAATTTAAGCAATCTTACCTTCTTTAAAATCTGGATCAAATTTTCTTTTCAAATGTGGACGTAATTTTGTAGCCTTTGAAGACGATATGAAAAAGGTAAAAAGAGCAACTAAAAAACAATAATTGCTCAATGTCAGAATGAACCCTACAAAGAATCCAAGCATGGCACCGCTCAAGTTAAGACTCTTCTTTCTGTACCCAACCACAGTGATGGTTAAGGGTATCAAACAGGAAGCTAGCCATCTGGCTGGAGATATCACAACTGGCTCTGAAATTAAGAAAATAAGACAAATAAATATACTTAAATATGATACAAATATATACCTAATCTATATATGAACATGGACCTAACTTTTTAGGGTTCCGTAGCCAAATGGCAAAAACGGAACCCTTATAGATTCGTCATGTCTGTCTGTCTGTCCGTCCGTATGTCACAGCCCCTTTTTTCCGAAACTATAAGACCTATACTGTTGAAACTTAGTAAGTAGATGTATTATGTGAACCGCATTAAGGTTTTGACACAAAAATAGAAAAAAAAACAATAAATTTTGGGGTTCCCCATACTTAGAACTGAAACTCAAAAAAATATTTTTCATCAAACCCATACGTGTGGGGTATGTATGGATAGGTCTTCAGAAATGATATTGAGGTTTCTAATATCATTTTATTCTAAACTGAATACTTTGCGCGAGAGACACTTCCAAAGTGGAAAAAAGTGTCCCCCCCCCCCCCCCCCCCCCGTAACTTCTAAAATAAGAGAATGATAAAACTAAAAAAAATATATGATGTTCATTACCATAAAAACTACCAGCGAAAATTGGTTTGAACAAGATCTAGTAAGAAGTTTTTTTTTAATATGTCATAAACTGCAATTTACCTTTCATTCAATCAACTCAAATATAAAA
Organism: Acrobasis consociella; assembly: GCA_963555685.1. Taxonomy (NCBI): domain Eukaryota; kingdom Metazoa; phylum Arthropoda; class Insecta; order Lepidoptera; family Pyralidae; genus Acrobasis; species Acrobasis consociella. The sequence goes on from OY743118.1 coordinate 8,815,222, forward strand.
ATTAAAAAAAAATACTACTTCGGAACCCTTCATGGGTGAGTCCGACTCGCACTTGGCCGCTTATTGTTTGAATTAATAAGCACAAACTTTGTTAAAAATGTTTCTAAAATTGTTAACCCATTTACTTAATTCCCAGAGGGGCTAGAATTTATTATCAAATCTTTGATACTGTCAACTATGGCAATATGGTAAATGGTAAGTACAATAATCATGTGTTTCTTCAAAATACAATTTTATTATATTTAATGTGTTTTAGACCAGCGATGACGATAATAGGTACTTTAGATAAAGTTTAACACATTCACAGTCCATTTACCAGGCCAAATAGAAAAACTACATGAAATTCACACACTGTGAATGTGTCAAATTTAAAATATATATGGCATGTTGTAATGCACAATGAAAGAAATACCTACATAAAAGAAAAAGTACTTTTATGTATTAAAAGAAGGTAAAAATAAAAGGTACTTTTATGTACCTACTATTACTTTAAAAGTACCTATTACTTAAAAAGTAAAGTATGTTTTAATTAAAAAGTAAAGTACCTTTTACTTTAAAAGTAAAAGGTACTTTTGTGTATTAACATGAAAAGCTAAAAGAAAAAAAAATTACCATCCAATCCTTCACTTTGAAGAATGAATTTAGAATAAACTACATTGGTGATCCACATTGACATAGATAGCGGTATGGAAATTGCACACAAGACTACTGTTAAAATGTGGTCCTCTTTCAGATACCTCTTCTTTTCACCTGTTTCTTCAATATTAGTTTCTGTACTCATCCTGTTACTTTTAGTTTGATAATTGAATTTCAACAAAACACTGTGTGTTTAAACATTCAATAAAGGATTTTATTATTAGACTATACTAAAGTAACGGTGTTTATACGTGTGATAATTGCAAAACCGCACAATAGTTTTCTCAGTACAAAACTTTTTATTTAAATAACTTTCAACATTTACAACATACTTTTATTATAAACACCGGTCCTCCCGATTAGGACGCAATAAAGCTCTATAACAGAGAAACTGAACCGAAGGCAATATTTTTCGGTCTATTGGAAATATTTAACAAAATTTACACAATATGTATGTAGCTAAACGAATAAATTTTATACGAAAGAGAAATTAATTTTTTTGTTTGTTCACATTTTCACATATCACAATATTTGTTTCGTGTCGTGGAGCGGAGGGAATTGTCACTGTCAGTGTCAACTTAGCTGTCAGTCAAGTCAAATTATTTTTTTCTTTTTCTTTTAGGTTTTTTTTAAAATACCTACCTACCTACCTAATCATTCAAGTTAAAGCGCCGTATTCATTAAGCGTCGTATTCATTATCCAGCGCCGCTGTACAGCGGCTCAAGGTCGCTTTGCTGGACGTGCCTACGCGACCTTGAGCCGCTGTACAGCGGCGCTGGATAAAGGGCCTGCCAGACGGTTGCCAACAAGCACCTCCGACCAGGTGACCTTGGTCGGGTCCGACCGTGTAGACGGCTGTTGGCGACAAAATTTCGTTTGACATTCCAACGCCCTTGGTCGTCGGGCGTGCGCTCCCGACCGCTGTCGGGACTGCCGGTTGGCAACCGTGTAGCCGCTTGTTGCCGACCGCGCTAGGCCATTCGCGAGAAGGAGTCGACGCGTGCGGTTGTGCATGCATTAATGATGGTGGCGTCCCAATCCCAATGTGAACGCTTTAATTTTATATCTCCCTAAAATGAAGGATATTGACATGCAGTTTTCTTAATAAAATACTGTATTTAATAGGCCACAATATGAATTATCTAAAAAATATCCCATTGATATTTTTTTAAATAAAATTAAGGAAAAATCTAGTAGAGCTCATTTTTTTCCAAAAAAATAAATATCTAATTTTGGGGCATGATTTTATAATATGATTATGTAATTATCTTTAATTTGACATATATTTTATCAAATCGGTGCGGTGGTTTGGCTTGAAGAAATTTTTAATAATTTTTTTTAAGTTAGTGGTGCCATGTGCCACTAACTTAAAAAAAATATTAAAATTCTGTTTTCCTAAGGGATGAAACTTTCGCATATCCATATCAAATGTTTCCTTTTTTTTTATTCTATTGAGCTCAATAGGACTTAAACCACGCCAACACGTTGAAATTTCGATAGGTTGGTAGTCATTTTACGAGATATTGTCAGTCTGCGAGTTCTAAACACACTGACGCCAAAGCGCGGTCGGCCGACCGACCCGACCGTGTAGCCGCAACACTCCGACGGTCGGCGCCGACGAGGCACCGACCAAGGTCAACACGTCGGAAGGCTTGTTGGCAACCGTCTGGCAGGCCCTTTATTAAGGGCCTGCTAGAACTAGAACTCGCAGACTGACAATATCTCGTAAAATGACTACCAACCTATCGAAATTTCAACGTGTTGGCGTCGTTTAAGTCGTATTGAGCTCAATAGAATAAAAAAAAGGAAACGTCGGATATGGATATGCGAAAGTTTCACCCCTTAGGAAAATAGAATTTTTAATATTTTTTTTTAAGTTAGTGGCACGTGGCTCCACCGATTTTGATGAAATATATGTCAAATGAAAGATAATTACATAATCTATCATTAAAAAATTGTATTGTATAAACATGACCCAAAATTAGATATTTATTTTTTTGGAAAAAAATGAGCTCTACTAGCTTTTTCGCTAATTTTATTTAAAAAAAAATATCCATGGGATATTTTTTGGTTAATTCATATTGTCGCCTATTAAATACAGTATTTTATAAGGAAAACTGCATGTCAATATCCATCATTTTAGGGAGATATAAAATTAAAGCGTTCGCGTTGGGATTGGGACGCCGCCATCATTAATGCATGCACAACCGCACGCGTCGACTCCTTCTCGCGAATGGCCTAGCGCGGTCGGCGACAGGCGGCTACACGGTTGCCAACCGGCAGTCCCGACAGCGGTCGGGAGCGCACGCCCGACGACCAAGGGCGTTGAAATGTCAAACGAAATTTTGTCGCCAACAGCCGTCTACACGGTCGGACCCGACCAAGGTCACCTGGTCGGAGGTGCTTGTTGGCAACCGTGTAGCAGGCCCTTAATGAATACGACGCTTTATCCAGCGCCGCTGTACAGCGGCGTCAGCGGCTCAAGGTCGCTTTGCTGGATGTGCCTATTCACACATCCAGCAAAGCATCCAGCAAGGCAGTGTTGCCGTTAGTCACACATTTTGCGAGCCAGTGTTGCCCTCTTTTGTTGTTAGTGTCTGTTGACAGTTCTAACCTGATGCTATGAAACTCAGTGAAACCCAGTGGACTCGCTTTGATAGATTTTCCGCCAGAAGCTCCTAGCAATCAAAAGATGTCTACACCAACTTTGGTTGAAACTAGAGGCCTAGGAATAGAGAAACGAAGGAATAAAAAGAGGCTTAAAAAGACTAGTATCCAGAGCCGCAAAATATTCAAGTTTATTTACGTATCCAGAGCCGTAAAAACATGATTTAAAAAAAAGTCTGATGTACAGCAAGCGTATTCACGGTCCATCTGCCCGACGGTCGCGGTGGTGGGGGTGCTTGCTGGATCCAGCACGTCCAGCAAGCAACTTCACGTCGGTTATTATTATTAATTGCTTGCTGGACCTGCTGGATCGATTTTGCATCCAGCAAGCACCCCCACCACCGCGAACGTCGGGCAGATGGATCGTGAATACGCTTGCTGAACAGCAGACGTTTTTTTAAATGATGTTTTTACGGCTCTGGATGCGTAAATAAACTTGAATATTTTGCGGCTCTGGATACTAGTCTTTTTAAGCCTATTTTTATTACTTCCTTTCTCTATTCCTAGGCCTCTAGTTTTAACCAAAGTTGGTGTAGACATCCTTTGATTGCTAGGAGCTTCTGGCGGAAAACCTATCAAAGCGAGTCCACTGGGTTTCACTGAGTTTCATAGCATCAGGTTAGAACTGTCAACAGACACTAACAACAAAAGAGGGCAACACTGGCTCGCAAAATGTGTGACTAACGGCAACACTGCCTTGCTGGATGCTTTGCTGGATGTGTGAATAGGCACATCCAGCAAAGCGACCTTGAGCCGCTGTACAGCGGCGCTGGATAATGAATACGGCGCTTAAGGCTGAACTTGTGGCTTAGGCTAGTTAGGCTACTAATTTAATGTAAAAATCGGTTTTTGAATCGTATCGTAATTCGTAATGATGTGAATAGCAGCTTTAATTAAAATTATTATGTTGCCTGCCATGCAAACAAATGTCAATGTCATGAATATCACGTCAAATTAAAAGTCGAAAAACAAGTAGAGTTGTTGCAGAGTGGACTTCAAAGATTTTTGTTTCGATGTAATTATAAAAATGTTGGAAAATTAAGATTGTATTAATATTTGTTTGTTCGTAGTAATTAAAATGAAGCCACTGATTGATTTTGATGAGTGCCTCAGAGATTCTCCCAAATTTAGGTATGTGATCAATGTAAGCTAGGTACCGATAGAAAGTGAAAATTCGTACGTGTTTGTGTTGCTGAAATCAAAAATATTTTGTTTAGGGAACAGCTGGAGACTGAAGAAGCAAGCATTGACTCGCTGGAACAGAAGCTTGACAAAGTGTTAAAAGCATGTTCCATAATGATAGAATCTGGTAAAACATACATGAGTCATAGAGGGTAAGTGTTGTTCTACTTTCTTTTTATTTGGCTTTATCTATCTAACTGAATGATTAGACTGCACAGAAATGGTTTGCTTGACTGGAATCATTCTCGATTATGAGTTGCCTATCTAAATTAATGGTAAAATAGACAAAGGAGGCCCAAGAGCTGGCAGGTTTTTCGCCCAACGAATTAACTTAGCTATCCAGCGGAGGAATGCCGCCAGCATTTTGAGCACGTTGCCTCGGTGCAGCGTTATTGATGTTTTTTTTTTTGTTTATAGTAAGAATACATTTAAGTTTTAGATACAGTTCAGTATTAGTTTGGTTTTCTTTTAATGTATAATGCTTTTTCTACTTTCAATTAGTAAAAATAATCTGTTTTTCTATATAAACTTGAATAGTTTATTCATGGTAAAATGTTTGTTAAAATCATATAAAAATATAGTTTGTTTCCCAGATATACTAGTATACTGAAATGAAAAGATTACCTACCGAAAAATTCGCCTTTTGCCAGCTTTGTTTCTTTGTTATATTTTCTTTCTAGTGCATCATTGTGTAAATGAATGTTCAAAAAATAAAATTTTCTTTCATTTTGAGAGAATAACTGGAGTAAATAAAGATATTCTATAATAATAAACTAAGGTCATGCTATAGATTTTTAATATGCAACTAGCATGTTTAGAATCTATAGCATAACGAGTACAGCATTCTTATAAGAACCACATGATAATGTTATATTATACATTCTATTTTATTCTATTCAAGTTATTACAAACATAATTTATGGGTAATGCATAACATCAGATTAAATTTTTCATAGCATTCGAAGGAAAATATCACTGCACTGCTCTAGCTTGACATTGACACCTTATTAGATTAACCAGTAATCATATTATAAGTGTCTGTTCATATTTATTTTAGTATTAACATTGCCTACTTTACTGATTTTTTCATACTCCTTCAAAGCATTTAGCGGAAAATAGGGAGAGATGGAAATACTCCATCAACAAGAACCTAGTTAGTTAAATTTATTGATGATGATATGACAAGATATGAAAATAAGAAAGTCTTGATTAATGCTCAAACATATTAATTTGTGTGGTATTAACATAAACTATGAGGATGATATGTGATTTGTTAGCATAGTTTAGTCTTTTTTTATTCAGTAGTTTGGATTGGTGGATACAGGTATTATTACCTAGAGTAGACGTACCTACATGTCTGCTCAATAGCTTATTTAGTGTAAGTTTTATGGATTACCTTTAATATATTTTTCACCTGAAGCCCACAACTTCATTGGTGTGGACTTTATGGCTCCGGAAAATGCATGATAAGGCATCATTTTTATATTTCTGTGTAGCTGTTTAGTTTAGCTGGACCACTTTGATTCTGTATCAGGTATTCCATTTTCGAAAATCAATTCTATCCTATATATTGCCAAGGCTTAACAGATATATAACAAGAAAAGTTTCATTCAAATCCGTCCAGTATTTCTGGAGATAAGCATGTAAAACAGACAGTTTTTTTTTTAATTCTTACTCTACTTTATCTTGTGTATGTCTATGTGTTCATAGCCCCATTTTTTTTTGGAAATATTCAATGTACAGACTGACACATTCTATAATATGTTTAGATTATTAAATTTATAAATTCATTTCATCTACACTATCTACACTAATATTATAAAGAGGAAAGATTTGTTTGTTTGTTTGTTTGATTGTATTGAATAGGCTCCGAAACTACTGGATCGATTTTAAAAATTCTTTCACTGTTGGATAGGTATGTTATCCCTGAGTGACATAGGCTATGTATGTACCACGGGCGAAGCCGGGATGGACTGCTAGTAATAAATAAAAAGATAGGTTCTCAATTCACTCACAAATCTCACTCTTTGATTGAGCAAAAAATATCACCTATCTGATTGAAGTCTATTTTGCAGGACATTCACAAATGCATTATGGGACTTAAGTGGGAGCTTTTCAGAAGACCCAAGTGTCATGGCAACACTGAACCGCATGATACATGCTCTGCAAGAGATGAACAAGTTCCATTCCATTTTGTTGGACCAAGCATCACGCACTGTTCTGAAGAATCTCACTGCCTTCATCAAAGTGTAAGTAGTATTTTAACTATGAATATTTTATAAAAAATTTTTTTTAAAAAAAAACAGCAAATTGGTAAAATAATGAAGCAGCAATTAGCTTTCTAAAATAAGAGTGGAAGCGTGGTAGGGACATCTCACTATCTCTTTCGTATGCGCGAATTCTAATAGCAGTGACGTCAAGAGTGCTGTATATGCATCTTTTTCTGTTACTTGACAGTTTCTCTTTCTATCTAAGATCTAAGAGTAGAGTTCTAGAGTAGAGAACTACGGAATTCTACCAGCCAGCGAACTGGGGGCGGGCTGGCCGGGGCCATGCCCCGGGCGGCGAAGTCAGGGAGGCGGCAAAATCCAATATATCCATATCCACCTCTCCCATGCTACCGATACGGAATGGGGGCGGCGTTTAGTTATTATCGTGGCGTGGCACGCACTTCTGATTTCGTACTGTTTAGAAAGCAAAGTACTGATAATCAAGTAGGCGGTAAAACCATATTAACATTTTGCGCCGATCCGGTATTGAACCCTACTCTGCGCGTAGTTCTACATGCACCCGATTATTATTTCATATTGATGTTGTCACTGAACTTTATTTCCACTATATTAGTCATAATTATAAGATTAATCTTTCTTTTGATTTTTATATTAAAGTTATTGTTTCGCCAATCCTATTCACTTTCAACCATGCAAACTCAGATAACAAAAATTTAATGATAGATATGTTATGAATAAATAAGTATTATCAGTTAGGTGTCTTTAACACTCTTGACGACCTAATGCTTTCTCTTATATCGCTCATTGGTGTACAGTTGTACACAGTGTACTGTACATACATACATAGAATTTAAGGTGCATCTTCGTAGGTATACTCATTTACATTGCGCGCGAACCGAACGTAAAAATGCCGTTTACTGCTCGGGGTAACGTAACAATTATTTAAGTGTCAACTAACTGTTTCCGTAGAATACAGGGAAAAACAATCAATTAAGCCAGCACTAAATCTGAGTCATGCAAACATCGATAATGGAATAACAGGCAGTCGTTCACGCATCCTGTCTGCTTTCATACTCATCAATCTTTTTATATTTGGTTATAGCATGTTTATTGATGAAAATTAGTTTATGCACACAAAGAGATATGAAATTGGGAGGTTTTCATTTTTTTGTAGAAGAGCTCGATAGCGCACCGATACTTTTATCGTTGACAATATCAATATCAGGGACTTTTATGGCGTTTACACTAGACTTGCAATATCAGAGACTTTTATAGCGTTCACGCTAGACCTACAATATCAGTGACTTTTATAGCGTTCACACTAGACCTGCAATATCAGGGACTTTTATAGCGTTCACGCTAGACCTGCAATATCAGGGACTTTTATAGCGTTCACGCTAGACCTGCAATATCAGGGACTTTCATATCGTTCACGCTAGACCGGGGCAATATCAGGGACTTTTATAACATTCACACTAGACCGGCCATATCAGGGACTTTTATGACGTTCACGCTAGACCGGCAATATCAGGGACTTTTATAGCGTTTACACTAGACCGGCAATATCAGGGACGTTTGTATCGTTCACACTAGACCGGCAATATCAGGGACTTTTATATCATTCACGCTAGACCTGCAATATCAGGGACTTTTAAAGCGTTCACGCTGGACCGGGGCAACATCAGGGACTTTTACATCGTTCACGGTAGACCGGGGCAATATAAGGGGTATTTATATCGTTCACGCTAGACCGGGGCAACATCAGGGACTGTTATAGCGTTCACGCTAGACCGGCAATATCAGGGACTTTTATAGCGTTCACACTAGACCGGCAATATCAGGGACTTATAGAGCGTTCGCGCTATACCGGCAATATCAAGGACTTTTATAGCGTTCACGCTAGACCGGCAATATCAGGGACTTTTATAGCGTTTACACTAGACCGGCAATATCAGGGACTTATAGAGCGTTCGCGCTATACCGACAATATCAAGGACTTTTATAGCGTTCACGCTAGACCGGCAATATCAGGGACTTTTATGACGTTCAAACTAGACCGGCAATATCAGGATTATCAGGTAAGGATATCTGACCCAGATCCCAATGACAGTTGATCTTGAACTCTTTGAAGGTAGGAAGAAAGTTTGTCCCAGTAATGAATCGATATAAATTATATCACGTGTGCTTTTAGGTTGCAAATTTAAGACAAATAGTGTTAACCACTAATAGGAGTGTAGGTAAGGTAGATTTCATGAAATAATTTCGCAGTTGGACCATCGTATTCAAAAGTAGATTTACAACCACACCCGTAATGTCGTAAAGACCTTATTTCAGTTAATTCATTCATTGACCCTTGTACACGGATAGCGTAGTGACAAACTGTTTTTCCTCCACTATTCCATATTCATGTATAAAATACACATGACAATGGACGTTATTAAGGTACCTACTTATTACTTCTTAATAAATGGTATTACTTAGAAATGATCATGTGAGAAACGAACTCTTATTGTCTGACGAATATTTTGACTGTTTGAAGTAAATTACTGTATTGGTAACGAAGACAGCTTTTTAAATATTTTCTTCGAATCTTATTCTTAGATGATGATTCTTAGATTCATTGATGCCTAAAAAAATATTTGAGTATCTAGGTTGAAAGTTGTTTATGAACTATTAAGCAAGAGCACTTTTCCAACAAACGCACTGTTTCCAATACAAAATAAAATTTGAAATGTACTTTATCTTCTGACTGATTTTTATGTGTCTGTTGTTTTATCAAATAACACTTAATTCGAAGTAAAACCTTATAAGCGATAATAGACTATTTATCTCTTATCAGTACACATAACGTAATATAGATGTAAGAAGGGAAAAGGAGATGGTCGAAACCTTTGAGTCACATACTTTTTTTTTTTTTTTTGCAAAAAGTTACCCCAGTGTCGTCCACATGCACCCAAGCAAAACAAACGTTCTGGTTGTTGTTTCAGGGACATTAAAGGAGTTAAGGAGAGCAAGCACCACTTCGATAAGATCTCAAATGATCTGGACATAGCTTTAACTAGAAATTCTCAAGTAAGTGAGCACTTTTACACTTCCTGTTCCCTGCAGCGTTGCCTGCGTGACCATTGTGTATTTGACAATTCCCCGGGAGCCTCCCATCTTTCTGGGATAAATAGTATATGATTGAGGTTATAATAAGCTATCAACATGCAAAATTTCATTTCAACTCTTTTCCATCCCCCAAACTTCCGCATTTCACGCATTTTATGTCAGCGTATTCCATCTACTATATGGCTACCACGAAGATAAAAAAGGCCGTATAAAACATCTCTTAATCTCTACAAATATCTTGAAATGAATTGAACGTAATCATCTATCGAAAACCTGCCAAGTTAACTTTCGTTCCGTGGATATCTATTAAAGAATCGAGCTCCACGCTCCATGTGACTGCGTGTACGATGTCCTCATTACAAGAACATCTACCTACAGGTACAGTTTTTTGATGACCTTTGTATAAATCACTGAACCGTCTTCGCGCATAAGAACAGTAGGTGTAAATACAGCTAACAAATATGGATACGTTCCTTTGACGGCAGCGTACGTGTGGCGTTGAACAGTGGCTTTCTTCTTTCTCATTCAGCGAACTATTATTCTATGTCAGAGTAACTTTAACATTATCATCGGCAAAACGGCTCCACGAAATTTATATAAAATGACCCACCATAGGTGCCGTGTGGTTTCCGGCAGAGTAGAATAGAGCCACTCCAAGTCCTCCCGTGGATGTCGTAGAAGGCGACTTAGGAAATACAAGCTAAACAAAGCTTATAAACATCAATGAGACCTCTCCAACCCGTCTGGCCAGCGAGGAGAGTGTAGGCCAAGCCCTATGGCAGCTCTGGCCAAGTATGGCTCTGGTAGTACAGAGAGGGTCGTGCTCCTGCAGTGGAGACAAAAAGACCTGATGATGATGATGATGACCCACCATATTATGGGCCATTTACTAAGATAAGGTAATACAATTCATTAAGATTTAATTCTCAGATTTTCCTTTGTGGTAGTCTTGTAGTTCATCTGCTAGTTGTGCGAGAAAAGATGGGTACCGATCTATAAGCGTAGCCGTATTTAGAATATTTGATATTCAAAATAAGGGTTGTCGTAAATAAATTTGGTATTTCATATCAGCTGTGTCGCGCAAAAGATCGCCAACCTATTATTCGTCGCCACTCGTTTATTTTGAATATTTGATGTTTAAAGTGAATATTTGATATTCAATATAAGGTTTGTCCTAAATAAAGTTGGGATTCTATATCAGGTGTCGCGCAACAAGCCTGGCGATGTGGAAGAGATCGTCAACCTATTGGTCGCCACTCGCTCCTGCTTCCGACACACGGCACTGGATCACGTGCACAAGATCACCATGCTGCAAGCTAGGAAACGACATGAAGTGCTCGCCACGGTAAGTGTCGCTTTAAAGTTTAAGGAAGCGATTAAAATCATTATTTTTATAATTCAGCAGTTGGCTGAAGAGCTGATGATGATAAGTAAATGATTCTATAGCAAAATCAACAGCTTGATTGACATATGAACATCGACACGCTAAGAAGATTGACATACAACAAACAATCAATCGATACACACTTGTAATACAATTTTTCAAGAATATGTATTACTCTTGAAGAATTTTTGAATTTTACGACTTTGAACGGCATGGAATGTAACAGTTTGACACCTGATTTTTTTAGACTAATTTGACCCTGCTGAGCTCGATTTTGCCCGGCTTCAGACCAACCCTTTTCATTGAAATTATGTCCCTCGCTACGGTTTTCTTCGTTGTGTACAAAAACTGTTAGATTATGAAGAAAACTGTCAACAAAATTTATCTACATTCAATTAACTACCACATGGTATGAATTTTATATTTATAGGTCTTTAGAGTTTTTGAGTAACATCTACTGAAACTTCAAAGTTTTTAAGTTTTTTAAAGTTCAACTGTATATTGGCCATTTTATAGGGACACATATTTTAACTCTGATGTAATTTTCTACAGAAATTGTTATCTCTTATCTACATATATTACTCCATTTCAGTTATATTATAATACTTGATAAAATTAAAATGATACAACTCATGAAAGATATCATCAGATAAAACAAACTTTGTAAGTACTCGTACCAAGAGTAAACAGAAATATTAAGTGCTCGTTTAGGACGGAAATAGAAGGCGAATCATGAATATTTTATGACTGATGATCACGGTTCTACCACACTAACTGTAGTTTCTAATTTACTAATTTTTACGTATTTCGAGTAAAATGGACAGACAGCGAAAATGTCACGCTAATTTTCACTCTTAATGTCTGTATGTACGCCTATTCTAATAGCTCGCTAGATTTGTATTGGGTTGTCTTGAAGAATTGATATCCAAATGTCATATAAATATAGTCTTCATCTTGTACGCATTTGCAGTTCCGATGTCAATTAGCTCACAGTTAGAATCAGTTTTTACTATCCAGCTTATTAAAAGGTTTCTTACGGAAATATTTCGCAAATATTAAGCTATTTCCGCTTCCGCTTCGCTTCTCACTCGTGTAGACTTAGGTTTGCGAAAATCGAACCCGCGACTTCGCAATAAGCGTCCGTCGTCACGCACGCTTTCACTCTCTCTCTATATTATTTTAGTTACATAATTTCATTACATATTTGTTATGCACAGTCGAAGCCTTTTTTGTGGACGAAACGACGGCATCGCGTTTATACATATTAGTGTTTGAATTTTGTAGTTGCTATTTGTAACCACTTTTAATGTGGTCCTTGCAATAAGTAAGTTTTTTTTTGCTATTTATTGATATAGGTATTGTTTTAGTTGTTAGCTAATGCGGGTGATAATAATTTGACAAAAACAAAAATTTAAAAAAAAATTGCCGCCCATTTACCGAACGTTATCTTTCCAATATTATTTTTTTGTTATTTCACAATTTTCGTTACGAATTCAAGAATTAAGACCTTAAGTACATCTCTGATATCAAAAAATATATCCATCTGCCTAACAAAGCACGGACGAATTTGCGTGCAACCCAGCGATAAACGCACAAGGCCATTAGACACATTACCTACCTATCTGTACAATAGGAACGTTACATTTTTTGTTTACGACCGTTTCGCATTTATTTATAATAAAAATGACGTCATCAATGTATATCTCAGCCAACCGTTAAGTATGCAGTTGCATAATTATGGTAAGAAAATTACCTGTACAGGATCTTCCTATTAACTGCTATACACGGATGGCTGCATCGCATGAGTGTCCGACAAGACAGACGATTTGAAACTCTATCATTAAGCACATAATGAAGGCTAATGAATTAATGAGTTTTGATTACAATCGTTTGTGTTACGTGGGAACTTGTGTGCAACGACTCGAGTTTTGTATAATGCGTAGCGTAGTTATGGTAAAAAAAAAACGTGAGTCACTGTATTTTCGTTTCATTCGCTTTGATTGGCCTGAATACTGTGTTTCGAGGAGTTGTTTGCCATGATACCTCTATTGTACCATCACAGGTCTCGCTGTTGATACACAGGAGTTCATCTTTGGGAAGATTTTTCATCCACAAATGTATTTTTCTCTTACCATCTTTTATAATAAGGTTCTTATGAAATATTTTCTACATGGATAATATGGACATAAAGCTTTTCCAGATTCGGCAACGCTCATCACTCTCTGAAATCTCAATGAAATGTTCTCTTAGATTCAAACCGTACCTATTTTACGTATTTGTATAGCCCTCGCGATTTTCGCTGGAGTAATAACGTTGTTATGGCTTTGTATGCTTCTTGAAGGTTTATTTATACATCAATCCTTAATTTTAGGAGTGTCACGGATTCAATGAACTGTATTAAACTTTCTAAGATTTCGTGTTTAGAACAGAACACTTGTTAGCCGTAATCATTACTTTGCGCATTTAGGCTTCACAACATTTCGCTAGGTGATTTATAGCAGAGTACCACTCTAACTAGGTAGTCAATATTGAGGAGTGCCCACTGGGGAGCCAATAATTGAATAATTAGTAAAGACCGTAAACAAACCAGTTTACATTAAGCAGTTAGTTTCGAGTCGTAGTGGTTAATTGTTTGGTCGAGTTTTTAGCTTGTGCCAAGGGAACCACCAATGCGTGACTGATATTAGAATCGTAGCAGTGTAATAATTGCTAATTTGTTGGTGTCGGTTTACATTACAAACGTATTTTGCATTTTTGTTGTTATACGCATTTGTTCTTATAAAAAACTTCACGGCGAAAGCTGTTTAACAAATACTTACTTACATAAAACTGGTATTTATGAACTTATTCAATATTCTAGTTACCCTGCCTCCTTAGGAATCCTGTACTGGACTAGTGAAGAACGGAGTATAAAAGATGAACACAACCTAGCCCAGCTAATAGTGTTCTGTTGTAATCTCGAATAGTAGACAAATTATATTTCGTCTTTTCCTCGACATTAGTATTAGTAGATATTTAGGGATTTATAGTCTGCCTATGCTGCAAGTCCTAATCGTGCTTATAATCCCAAGTAAATATATAAAAAAACATTCACACACAAGAGCACACATGCACAACTTTCAGATTCTGGATAAGCCTACGTACAATGTCAGCCAATCTTGTGGTTGATTTTAAAATCAAAAAATGTATATACCTTAAAGTTACCTATTTTATTTATGTTTATTTATTTGACTAGATATTTATAAAAATCTGATGTGCCCCTTCCCCCTCGATACGCCCCTGAGAGCACTCATATAGACGTAACATGCATGTCAAGAAAGACCTGCGGAAGTCAGTCTGTTTAAATATCAGCTTAAACCACGTTTAACAAGTATTACGTATTGATCCACTTACCTCTCATCCGCTTGACCGATCGTTATGCAAAAACTTAAGTCCATTATACGAAATAGAAATAAAAATAAAAAATATGAAAAGGAAAAGAAGTATAGGTACCTATTTCTATTAAGTTTTTTCTATATCTTGGACGCAATTTGCCCTTAAAATATATTTAATATTTTGTTAGCCATCCATATTCTTACTTGTCGTCAGGTCAATTCATACATAATGATTTAAAAAAATGTTATCAGTAACTTGACCATTCTAAAAATATCTGGATATAAGGAAAACATATACCTCGTAATTCATTAAATAAAGAAGTAACCTACAATCGAGATTTACATTAAGTATATGCAAAAAATGCCGCTGCAATAAAAATACATATATGATTAACAAATGACTAGATTCAGATGTAACAGGTAATTAGATACAAAAAGTTATGTGAATAGAATAATGTTTTATATCAAATTTAGTCCGATTGAAAGGGATTGGAAAAAAGGCACAACATAAGTGTTTGGAAGCATAGATGACAGGTTTTTACCTAATACACGAGACTTCGTTGATAGACCTTTTTACAAACAAAATTATTTATACAAAAAATGTAACTGATGATAATGCCATCAGCACCACTGCCATTATAACAATGGCTCACATCACAGCATATGGCTCATTAGGTAGATTATTAAAAAGTTTGATATACGTATTTTTAGGGTTCCGTAGCCAAATGGCAAAAACGGAACCCTTATAGATTCGTCATGTCTGCCTGTCTGTCCGTCCGTATGTCACAGCCACTTTTTTCAGAAACTATAAGACCTATACTGTTGAAACTTGGTAAGTAGATGTATTATGTGAACCGCATTAAGGTTTTGACACAAAAATAGAAAAAAAACAATAAATTTTGGGGGTTCCCCATACTTAGAAATGAAACTCAAAAATTTATTTTTCATCAAACCCATACGTGTGGGGTATCTATGGATAGGTCTTCAAAAATGACATTGAGGTTTCTAATAACGGTTTTTTCTAAACCGAATACTTTGCGCGGGAGACACTTCCGAAGTGGAAAAAAGTGTGTCCCACCCCCCCGTAACTTCTAAAATAAAGGAATTATAAAACTAAAAAAAAATTCATGATGTTCATTACCATAAAAACTACCAGCGAAAATTGGTTTGAACGATATCTAGTAAGTAGTTTTTTTAATACGTCATAAATCATAAACAGCAATTTACCTTTCATTCAATCAACTCAAATATAAAATTTAAAAAAAAACAACTACAAGACTTTTATATTATGTTATTTGCTACTACGGAACCCTTAATGGGCGAGTCCGACTCGCACTTGGCCGCTTATTTTTCATCTTTGATTAGCAAATAATAACAAAGATACAGCGCATTTGAATTTCATGTGTAGTGTCACGATTAGTTTCGATTTACACCAGAAGGTGATGTAAATTTCTCCGAAGCTTCGATGCGCTGTATTTTTGTAAATCTTTACTACTTTGCTAAACGAAAAAATATAGGTCCATTATTTTTGTATTATCTAGTTAACGGATTAAATGAAATAACATATTTTTTACCTAGTACACGTTGAGTTTAATGGGCAGATATCTATTCACTTGCAAATCACTTAAACAAAAACAACAATTTGCCAATCGCTCAAAAATCTTTAATCATAGACAATTACCAAATTTGCAATATAACATCCATAATCTTATCTACAGTATCGTTTAATCTGTCCAAAGTTAACAGGTGAGGCACAAACGACCCAAATTCGTTTTTATCGTAAAGTTATCACTGTCGCATTAGTCATTGGTTAGCACGTCAAATTGCATTGCCTTAGCCTCCTAACACAGTGTTGCGTGACGGCTGAGACAGTTGCGAGCCAAGACTTCGCAGTCTCCGGTCTTCGCGTAAACGGTGACATCTTCGAACAGTTATGTATTGTGTTGTGGCTCTGTTGCAATTGTTTTTACGAATAACAGTGTTTATAGTTGAGTGAGTCTATGACGAATTTAGTTCGTCTGCTGTGCTGAAGGTGATTTGGTGAATTGCTGGAAAAAATAAATAAATTTCTGATTTTTGAAAATTATCATCATCATCATCATCTTCTCAGCCGTATAACGTCCACTGCTGGACATTTTTGAAAATATATTAATCTGAAAATTAATTGTGCACTTTTATACAAATAAAAGAGGGAATTTACAGTGTTGAACTTTTTATTGAATGAAACTTTTTTTATCTACGTCCATTATTAATTATTTTAGGAATAGATTGTTGAATCATTTTTAAATGTTAAATACTCAAATAATATTTTTTATAAAGACCTGTGGTAGTTATGTAGCTATGTATCTGGTTTCTGTTCCATGTCAATCTATAATCGGCTACGCCTCTGTTGAAGAGCATATAGTTGAAGGTTGTTATGAGTTATGAATATTAATTAGATAAACGTTTTGTTGCTTACAGTTCCTGTCGTACTTACAAGCGTGTTGCACATACTACCACCAGGGCGCAGACCTTTCGGAAGATTTGGAGCCGTTCCTCAAAACAACTGCCGAAGACGTATGTATGAGTGTATTTGATTGATGTAAGATAATACTAAGTAAATGAGTCATATTTATGTAGTCATCTTGTATATTTGTATATAATTTGTACCTTTGGTGACGTCATGTACACCACTGTACTGTTTTAGAAGTACGGATATAGATTATTAATCATTACTCAAAATGTATACCGACAGTTATTTCGAACGTCCCCATAGATAAAAGTTTTCGTTTCCGTTATAAGATATTTCTCACTTATTTTATCTGGGACGTAACACATGTTGGAAATATGAAATCTCCCTACTAATATTATTAATTAATTTTCGTAAAATTACACAAAATTCAGGTGTGAAATGTGTCTCAAAAAGAAGGTGTAACGATATCGAAGTTGAGTGTAGTGTATTTTTTCTAAATAAAATTACAGTAATTAACATTGTGAGATTTTCCAATACCAAACGCATTGTGTCTGGTATGTTACTATTGAGTAAAACCATGCAAGCCACATTATATAAAGGTCTAACAAAATATACTGAAACTAAAGGTGAATTCAGTCCTTAATAGTGAACAACTTTCCCCAAGAAACATATGTCGAAATATAAAAAATAAATTTGGCTCTCCGTACAAACTCGGATCAGCTGATCGGTCAACTTGTATAGGAGGCTAAAAATTACTTAATTTTTTTTCTTATATAATCCCATGCGAGTCTTGACCGGTTCATTAGCCTTTTCTTTCATGCTAAATCAAAAAATCAAAGTTCATACGTAGTATTAATATTAAAATAGCGTATTTTTCAAGATCGATTTTAAATATCAAAAAACGCTGTCTTACAATTCTTGTAAACGTGAAAGTATCCGTAGGCGTCAATTACGCTCGTTTAATGATGACATTTTCAGGTTTCAACAATGCGTAACGACACCAAAGCACTCGACAAAGAGATGGAGAACAGGCACACGATTGTCAACAGTAAAGACACAGTACTCCCGAGCTGTAAAGCCAACCAGCAAGACGGCGACTGCAAAGACGGCCTACTCGGAACACCGTGCCTTAAAAACCTGCCAAGGATGCAAGGCTATCTGTTCAAACGGACGTCGAATGCGTTCAAAACGTGGAACCGGAGGTGGTTCTACTTGTACGATAACAGGCTGGTTTATAGGTAAGCGTTTGATTATTGTCTTTTGGCTGTGAAAATATTAGCCAAAATTATTGCCGGGCTAACTTTTTGCTGTAATCTCTCTTAAAATGTACAGTGTTCATTTGTACAAACCAAATCCAGAAATTTCAAAATCTTAGTTGCATTTTTTTTATTGATCGTATTGAGAGATAGACATCTATATGCCTGTGGTTCAATATGTGCTCTGTCGTATCCGCTCAATAATCTTACCTATCCTAGTTATAAGTAAATTAGGATGCATAAACTCACGTATAATTTTTTTTTTTAAATCCTATGTGTTAATTAAACGTGTTTTGATGCTCTTTCTTCAGGTTTGTTTAAGTGACACTAATTACATATTAGGCCTTTCTAATGAATCAGAGCTAGGCGGAGCGAAGGCGACAAGTGTACAAATTGAATATTCACAACCCTCGAAATCTACGTTTCGCATATGTGATTAGTAATTCATGTAACTTAAAGCTGTTAAGCTCTGCCTAGCTCTGCTTCAATCGAAACTATACAGGTTTGTTCGCGTATACTTTTAAACTTAGTATCGTAACTTTCCAGCATTCCGGGTCGCAAGCAGACGAACCATATACGCAAGTAAATCTGAGCAATTATCTATATCGCAGCCATCAGCACTGTGACACGTCTAAATTATGTGACATGTACTTTTGTGTAAATGTTTGTATCTCGGCGATCATTCTACATTCGTAACTTAGTATAAGCAAACTCATTTGGCAATAGCGTTTCATTAATTTATCTTTAGAAAGCATATACCTATCTTACGAGTAGATATAAAATCGCATACGAAGATCAGTTCTCAATAATGCTATTTACGAATTCCATTGCATTTTCAGCTGTTAGGATATGATCTTAGTTACGAATACGTTCAAGATATTTTTTTTTACTTGCTTATTTTTACAGAATTTTCAGCCCATAATATATTTCTCACGAAAGATATTTCGAAATAGAAATTATATTCAGTCTTTTAGGCAAAAATTTATTTAGCCAAACGCGCTTTTATGACTGATCCACATTTGTATTTTGTTTAATATTTTGCTCTCTGAACAAAAACTTACATACCCGTATATCGGGAACATGTATTTATAGTTAAAACATACTTAATTCCAATTTGTAACTATTCATTCTTGTTATTAAATGATTTATATTTGAATAGAAAAGTATAGAAACAGAAAAAAAACTTTGTTATTGTTGCACATATCCCATAACATGAACAGTATCATGAGAGTTATTTTCCACGATTGTGATCAGACAATTGCATTAAAACACAGTTCTTGAATAATGATGTCATCTGCGTAAGAAAAACCGGTAACGCGTAGACGTAGCGCATATAATTGTTATTGTCGACAACTACTTAGTTATTATGTTGATCATGTTAGGCCAAGATAACAGCGATGGCTATTATATTTTACTAGCTGTACCCGCGGGCTTCGCTCCCCGTGGATATTTCGGGATAAAGAGTACCCTATGTCCTTCCCTGAGCCTCAAAATATATCCATACCAAATTTCATCCAAATCGGTTCAGTAGTTTAAGCGTGAAGAGGTAACAAACAAACAAATATACAAACTTACTTTCGCATTTATAATATTCGTAGGAAGTAGGATTACATCTACTACTGTTTGGCAGTGCTATTTGATTAAAATTGATATTTTATAAGTCAATAAAAGTTCGTCGAATATACAAAAAAAAACACTAAAATACTGGTCGTGCTTATGATCAAAACTGTATATTATTACAATATTGAATTAATTTGCTCGTAAATCAATTTTGTCTCTGTTTATTATTTTCAGACTCAATTAGTAATATTAGTATTAATTACTAATTTCACTAATACGCAGGTGTCATTTCAGTTGTTGTCATTAGCAGTATAGTTAGTTCATTAGTTAAACTCGACGTTAATTTGCGAATAGTTATGGTATTCACGCACTTTCATTATTCACAGAATTCTTTTCATGAAATGAAATGAAATGAAATGAAACTTTATTGCTTAAAATGTGGTACAATTGGATAGTAGATACAAAAGTAATATGTCGAGTCTCACACATTTTGTCATCACTGACATGCAACAGACATTATTATGTCAACTATAACATTTTTTTTTTATTTAATTAATATTAATTGATCAAAATTTACATGCAATCAAAATTTTATTATTGTCAATTTCAATTTTTTATTATTTGTCATTATAAATGTGAACATGCAGGTAAAAACTCTTTGACACTATAAAAACACTTCTTTACAAGCCAGTTATACAGTTTTTGTTTGAATAGTTTAATACTCTGTATTAATCTGATATCTTTAGGCAATTCATTGAAGATTCGTACAGCCATAGGGAAACTATTAGATTTATACAGCCATGTTTTCACTGTAGGATATAATAATCTTTTTGGATTTCTTTTACTGTACCTACTTGGTAAATCATTACTGGTTTTAAATAATTCTGGGTGTGATTTTACAAGTGAGCATATTTCGTATATGTACATATTATATCATTGAGCGCGAAGGCCGTTAAAACACTGCTAATGATAATTGACATTGCAGCAAATCACATATCAGCTCATTATTGCCTTTAGTCCAATTGCGATTTTAAAAATGCGTTTGTAAATGACCGGCGCTTATATTAATCACATGGTACAAGAAGCTTCAATACATTCTGATATGTCATCACCAATGCTTGTATGTCTCGATGTGGTTGGTGTCTGTACACGTCTAACAATCATAAGAATTTCATAATGAATTGGTTTGTCGTAATATTATTGTTTCGAAAAGAAGCAAACGCAACAAAGAAAACTGATATTTGTACCGCATAAAAATAGGCTATTTGCACCAAATTTGAGCAATGAGCAAAAACATCGAGGGCCGCAAACATTAGCTTCATCTTGGTGGTCGCAATGTGTATATAAGCTTGAATTAATTCACCCGTTTTCTTGGCAGGTGTGTGCCCATCTGTATCATTGTTAAAAGAATTTCCTAAGTGTATAAAGTCTAAAATTGATGCCGATGATTCTTAATCTGTACTGAGCTACAATAATTTCTCCATTAGGAAAGCTAGTCTAGGAAAATTAGGTACCCAATCATATTGGGTGGGTCATCCCTGCGCACCGCCCGTCTTAGCAAATATCTGGTGACAAAGCGGTCTAAGGTCTACTAAAATAATTTAACTAGTTGGCGATCCAACTTATGTAAAGGACCACGCTAAGTCCAAGTGTACAGACGCCATAGCTATACACAATCGTACAGAAACACAACAACCACTGAAAGTTATTGTTATTTCAGAAAACGGACTGGCGAGTTGAACGTGACGTCTATGGAGGAAGACTTGAGACTGTGTACGGTGAAACCTGTACATGACGGCGAAAGACGGTTCTGTTTTGAAGTACTATCGCCTTCAAAGTACGTTATAAAACAAATTTTGTCGTTGTTTTCTGTCGTTTAATTGAAATTTGGTAACTGAAGAGAAAAAATAACTTTTATTTGTTTTTAGGAGCCATATGCTTCAAGCAGACTCGGAAGAAATGTTAAACGCGTGGATCACAGCATTACAGAACGGGATTAGAACGGCAATACAACAGGGGCAAAGTCGGGATAACCCTGAATCGCAACTAGTATTTGTGGCAGACGAGAACAGAGGTGACAGAGACAGCGTGCCTAATGTACGCATGAGGAAAGTTAGGTAAGTTGAGTGACCCAAAAAAACGTGAAATACAGTTTTGCAAAGTTTTACAAGTTTCATTACTCATTTTTGTGTAACAAAAACATCGTGCGACAAATGAGTGTATAGATAAATATTAATTACAGTCTTAACTCATTCACAAACCAACGGGTTTGGCAGCTATCTTACATCAAAACAGTGTCAATTTTATTAAAGAATTATCTTAGCTCAGGAGTATCATAATTTATTTTTAGTGGCATCGTATTTTCACTTTGCAGAGTCTTTTTTCTGAAAAAATGTTTGTTGTTTCAGAATTTGGGAACAGCTGTTGAGTATACCTGGAAACAATAACTGCTGCGACTGTAGCAGCCCTAATCCACGTTGGGCGAGCATCAATCTGGGGATCACACTATGCATAGGTTCGAGCATTCTCTTTTTTAACCCTCGACAAGAAAGAGGGGGTGTTATATTTTTAACGCCATGTCTGTCTGTAGCAGTGCTAGGATGTCATGCCAGACTCTGTTATTGTAGCTGTCGACCGGATGGACCGATTTCGACGCGTTCTTTTTACGTGAAGTTTCCTTGAGATGGTTCTTAGCTATGTTAGATGAAAATCGGTTTAGCCCTTCAAAAGTTATTGGGGGTAACCGCTTGAAAGTCAGTATTTTTTTTGTCGCGGCATATAATTTTTTTATGTTCATTCAACTTTTACTTTAGTAATCTAAGCATTCTAAATGTATGTGTTTCTTTCTCAGAATGCTCAGGCATCCATCGGTCTTTGGGAGTACATGTTAGCAAAGTTAGATCACTCACATTAGATGATTGGGAACCAGATATAATAAAGGTAAATTTTGGTTGTATTCTCAATTCTCATTCCTTTGTTCTTATAAATTACAATGGCTGCAATAAAAAAATTACAGAGTTATTGAATATACTGCTTTTAAATATTTTTCAATTAGTTAACAAAATAAGATATATATAGTATATATATAATACTAATTTCTGTTTATAGGTAATGGCAGAGTTGGGCAACAAGATAGTGAATTTAATATACGAGGCTAACACAGAGGGTACGACCATCACACGGGCAACGCCGGATTGCGAAACGTGAGTAGCAGAAACTGACCGTGTGGTGACGGCAGAGTAGATTCCAGTCTTTCTCAGTTAGTCGCATAATAAGAAACCGGTGGGAATTTCGTAAGATGCGACTAGCTGAGGTATAGGTAACAAAAAACCTGGTAATAATATAAAGACTGTAATTTACTGCAATCACCAACGAATTGCCCAGCGGGACGATTATAGGTTCCCTAAGCTTTATAGAGAGAGGTCTGTAGTCCAGTGCCCGAAATAGGCTGTAAAGAAGAAAAAGTAACAAAAACTGAGTACAGTTGGATTTTACTTGAACTGTTTTTATTATAGATAGAAGAAGATTACGAATACGAACTATACTAACAAGAACTATTCTTGTTTTTTTATATATAAATTTATTTCTGTGATCTCGGGAACGGCTCTAAAGATTTCGCAGAAATTTGGTATATTTTTTTTGGCGGTTTTTGGGGGTAAACAATCGATCTAAATTAGTCTTATGTTTGGGAAAACGCGTGTTTTCGAGTTTTCATGCGTTTTTTTTTCACGCAGAATATGATATAACCGAGCAAAGCTCGGTCGCCTAGGTACTTTTCTTTATTTTAGAAATCAATCCTTTTTCGAGAATAATTTTATGATGTGCATTTCATATATTATATTATTCATCACCAGTGAAAACTGGATTTTTCATAATAGCTGCTATTTTTAATTAC
The DNA here is from genome assembly GCA_963555685.1 of Acrobasis consociella. Lineage (NCBI taxonomy): Eukaryota > Metazoa > Arthropoda > Insecta > Lepidoptera > Pyralidae > Acrobasis > Acrobasis consociella. The sequence goes on from OY743118.1 coordinate 8,838,971, forward strand.
AGGTCAGTTCGTGAGGCCTGGATCAGAGCAAAATATGTGACGTTGTCCTTTGTGAAGAACATAGTGAATGTGGGAGCGGAGGCGGGCGGCGAGGTCGCCTCTCCGCTTGGAAACGGCCGCCGGTGGTCCGTGCGACGCGCCAGGCGTAGGTGAGATAAACTGATAGGTTTATTGTCCTTCTTATAGTCCTGTATAGTAGGACATTACACATGTTTATATAGCTGCAAGGAGCAAGTTGAGGAAAGATTATAATGAGAAATTAGTGTTATATTTTCTTTTTATGCAAACAATGACGCCGAAAACTAGGCCAAGTCTAAACTATCTTGGAAGAAATACTTAACCAGGCTTAAGCCCACCCGCGGTTGTATAGCCTCAAATGATAATCATGATAAATATGTTAATAACTGAGCTCTAAGTAAAATCAGTAAACAAAATATAGCCATTTCAGGGTACGTGCTCCTCCCGCTGTACCGGAGACCATAAATGATGAGAAAAGTGACGTCAACAGCAACACAAGTGGTATTTATATCCTATTTTTTTACCCTACTCTATGATAGATGTTAGATGATTTCTTTTAACACTATATAGCACTCTTAGTCAGGCCGGGATCTTGGAGGCGCTTGTTTATGAGGGTGCCAAATCCTCTGACCCGTCGAAGTAACCTAACAACTACAAATTTTGCACATAAAAAAAAAAGGCTAGATCCGGCACTGACTCTTAGTATTGAAATACTAGGCCGAATATTTCGAAAGTTCTAGCTATTGTAATATTTTATAGCTAGTTAGCTTTTGGATACCCTCAAGCCTGCATTGTTCTAGTTTCAGAAAGCTCAAGCAAATCGGAGCCAGACAGCCCGGTGTTGGTGATAGGCAAGGAGTTGACGAGTGAACGTGGCATCGACCTCAGCTTGCCGTCCGACCACGAGTCCACCGAGGGCGAGGATGGAGACGACCTCGGTAAGATAGAGATGCCTTAATTGTTATGTTGTACTTATGTACGGACTAAAATGGCTCAGTCTGCCACAAGCCGAGGTATGTCGTCATAGACTCGGTAGTCGAGTACTGCGGTCACACGCAACCATCTTATCACATTGAAATGATTACTAACACACTAATAAATAATCAAGACAAAAAGATTTGACGGTGGTGGTGGATAATTCAAATGAAACAATAAAAATTTCCAAGAAATGAAAAAGAATATATTGATTGCTGACGTGATAAAAGTCCTGACCTCCATGTCATCAAAAATAAACAAATCAAAGACTATTCCATCTCCTTTTGTGCCTCGCTTTACTTCCCACCAATATTCGCGGGTAAAGTTGAAGTACACGCAGAGTTGTCCTTTCACAGGGGCGGAGGACATGAGCCGGCTGTCGCCGCTGGCCGTGCTGTCGCGGGCGGCGCGCGCGCACAACGTGGGCGTGATGCGCGGCGCGCTGGCCGCCGGCGCCGACGTCAACGCGCCGCACCACCGCGGCCGCGCGCCGCTGCACTACGCCGTGCTCAGTGTATGTAACCTGGCAGGGTCGCCATTTAACATCTTAGTGAAACACCCGCGGCCGCGCGCCGCTGCACTACGCCGTGCTCAGTGTATGTAACCTGGCAGGGTCGCCATTTAACATCTTAGTGAAACACCCGCGGCCGCGCGCCGTTGCACTACGCCGTGCTCAGTATATGTAGCTTGGCAGGGTCGCCCTGAAACATCTTAGTGAAACACCCGCGGCCGCGCGCCGTTGCACTACGCCGTGCTCAGTATATGTAGCTTGGCAGGGTCGCCCTGAAACATCTTAGAGATACACCCGCGGCCGCGCGCCGCTGCACTACGCCGTGCTCAGTGTATGTAGCCTGGCAGGATCGTCACGCAACATCTTAGTGATACACCCGCGGCCGCGTGCCGCTGCACTACGCCGTGCTCAGTGTATGAAGCCTTGCAGGGTCGCCAACATCTTAGTAAAACGCAAACAAAGACTGGTTTATTTAATATTCTTACACTACAGTACACTCACTTGGCACTTTGTATACTAGTAGTTCGCCCCGAACTGTATGTAACTGTGTGTCGCGAACCCCTTGGCAATCCCTAGACCCTTATGGCCTTACTCTTAAATGAGTAGTGCGATACTACTTAACTGAGTACTTACTTAATGAGTGCAACTTTTTTATGAATGCAACACGTAACTATTTAAAGAGGGTCTCGATCTCCAACACCAAATGACGCCTTGTCTTGTGGTCTTCTGTTTTCGCCAGTTTCCAACTCGCCAATTATTTTACCACCGTTACCTAGGTTGACTAACCAATATATACAGTACACACCATTCTTTTTGGAATAGACAAAAAGAAAACATAAAATGTTTTATTTTTCTTCCAGGGTTCAGTGATGGCGTGTTCTTTCTTGCTGTTAAACGGCAGCAAACTAAACTTACAAGACGAGGACGGGAAAACACCCCTTCATCTGGCCACAGAAGCCGGTCACACGGGACAGGTGAATATATTAATTTAATAGTTACATCCGGAGAGATGAAGTAAACAATGTCTCACATTGCAAGATGGATTTAAAAAAATATGGGACACCAGTATATGTTCAGGGCAACTTTTTAACCGCAAAATTTTTGGAAGTGCTGTCTAGGATACTGAACTACTTTCCATAAAAAACAATTAAAGAAATATGAAAGAGTATTCGGAGTGCTCAGCGATACGCGCTCGGCAACAGTCGCGTACCGCCGCATTGCACTGTCACGAATATTTATTCGCGAATTGTGCGGCTTAGCCGCTGCCCGATACCGCTATGAGTTCCGAAACACTCATAGCAAACGAACTGTTGGCGTTCATCCAGCACGCCATCGATACCATGGACGAGATCAGCATCTTGCAGATCTGCAAGTCTAACTTCAAGTTAGAGGAGATTTGCAGTGGCAAGGAGCTGCTGTACAGGAGTCTCGACATGGTCGACCGGATGCCGTCCCGCAGAAGGGATGAAAAGGGGGAGAGAAGCTTGCAGGATATCATCAACCTGCTGAAGGTCACAGACCCAGATGATGTGCCCACATTCGTGGCGAAGCGGCTGGACAAGCTGCCTCCCGTCACGTTCGACCACGTCGACGTCACTAGGCTGCTGAAGGACATCATCGCCCTGAAAGCCAGCCTGGCCGAAGTACAGTTTAGGTTAGGGGTCTCCGAATCTACCATCAGTGAGCTACGAACCGAATTATTAACATTGAAAAGTGATAATTCGATAAGTAGGTCACCTGAGACTGCTAACGTAAACATGCGACGAGGCGGCGCGCAAAATGTCTCCGTCAGCAGTTTGCAGTCGCCGCCTGTTGTTGTGCGCGCTACCCAGCCCGCCGCCCGCTCCCCCGCACCCGCCCCGGTGACGTCGAGCCCGGGTGTACCGCCGCGGCCGCGGGCCTATGCCGAGGCTGCCGCTGCGCCCTCGCCCGCCGTCACACCCGCCGCGACCACAACGCGGCCTTTGGCACAGGGGCCAACAGGGAGACGGCGTAAGCCAGCTTCCACCAAGCCGTTGCCACCACCGGGTCCCGAGAGGAACCAGCGCGATGAAGAGGGCTTCGTGAAGGTGGAAAGGAAGAGGAGGAAGCCCGTGAGCCGCAACAACTGCGGAACCGCGCCGCCCGGACCGGACTCTCCGCTGCGTCCTGCCGTACCATCGACGCAGCTGTACGTGTCCCGTCTGCACTGGTCTACGAGGGTAGAAGAGGTCGTGGACTACGTCCGAAAGAAGTCTAACTTCACCTTGAGGGTTGAACGGCTGCAGTCTCGCCACAAAGCGAATTTTAATTCATATGTGGTGAGAGTGCCGACGCACCATCTGCCAACCTTCATGAAGGAGGACTTCTGGCCGCAGGGTGTGGTATTTCGGAGGTTCCGAGGTCGGCTGCCCGACGACACCGTGCGTCACACGTCGCCGATGTGAATTAGGATATAAATTATATATATTATGTATGTTAGTTATAAGGTATTTATAATATGGGTCTCTGGCATTGTACAAAATTTGTAAGTACAATGCTATTGCCTGAAATAAAGGAATTTATTATTATTATTATTATTATTATTCGGCTTTCGACACAAATCAGCGCTCGGTCAAACAGATTTTGTATGGGACTACGAATTTTTTTTATAGATTTTAAATAACTTTTTAAAGAAAGTAGTTCAATACCATGGATATAGTATACATTTAAGGGAACAAAAGACCCTGTCAACGTATGGTCCAATGAGAACATTCTATTGGACCTGACTGCAGCCCCCTGGTCTCACATGTTTTTGAAAACCCTCATTGTTCATTCAGTTAAGGTACTGATGGTATGTCGGATAGAAAGAGAAACAACCGTATTGCTCCGAAGCTGGTTTATTACTGGGGTCAGATACCCACAGTTACTAGCAAATCATACATAAGGTATTTACATACAGAACAACTGAACTGACTGTGTTTGGTACTGTCTGTTTGTTTGTTGTGGTTGTTGTTGTTTTTTTGTGTTTAAGTGGGCAACACTGGTGCCAGATTTTTCAGGCTGCCTAAAGGTATCATGCATAGGTTGACTGCCATAAAATGATGTCAGTCAGGGCCAACGGCTTATAAGTGCCTTCCAAAGCATGGGGGAGTACGGTCTCCACTAGACGAGAATTGTACCTTTAAGTTTGTACTCATGTATGATAATTTTCTTCAAATACTACTTGCTTTCAGAAAAGTGAAAACATCGTTTTTCACTCTTGGCTTAAACATGTAAGTTCCACAAGTGATACAGACAGTATGATTTTTATAGGTTTGCCTATTACTTCGGTACCGAGCTGACCAAGCGATTGTGGACAACGAGGGACAAACGCCACTAGACATAGCAGTCAAACACGCCAACGCCGATATTGTGACGCTGTAAGTTACTGTACATTTTCATAATGATTAAGAACTTTTAACCGGCTTAAAGTAGAGCTACATCTGTCAGCATGGAAACATTTTTCTATACTGTTATGCTTTTCTCTCTGAAGAGCGACGGAACGCATAGGCACCAGCCGTGCTGTTGCGTTCCGTTGCTGTCTCGCTCTAGCGAATGACGGTTCTGACCAACAGAAAAGGATAGCAGAATAGAAAAGTGCTGTTCCGTGCTGACAGGTGTAGCCCAAACCCTTATCATGGGCGCTGGCAGCATGCTGCAAGTGAAAATTTCGTCCTTCCATTCACTGTAATACTCGTACATTGGTGGCGGAGGAAAGTTAAAAAAGGCAGACTTAACTATTTACTCCACCTCCTTCCCATCACCAGAAATCCGATGCAGCGACGCCAATGCGGCTCATAGAAAAGTTATCCTCCATTTATCGTATACATAGTAAATCTGTTTCAAAGTAGATCCCGTTGTTTTAAACATACTTATTTCTGCTTGATTCAGGTTGCGTTTGACAAAGCTGAATGAAGAGATGCGCGAGAGCGAGATGTCTTCCAACGACGACACGTACAACGAAGTGTTCCGCGACTACACGCAGCTCGCGCACTCGCACCCCGAGCGGCTCGTGCGCAGGCACAACAACAACGACGGTGAGCCACAGACACGGCGAAATGTTTATTATTTTTTAACATTTATTTATGTTTATTTTTATGTAGGACCACCTCGTATCCACGATAATATAGATTACTAGCTGATGCCCGCGACTTCGTCTGCGCAGAATTATCACGCAATATCTTTATAAATTGTAGCCTATCTATTGTTATTCTGATGTATAAGCTATATTATTGTTAAGTTTCATTAAAATCCATTCAGTAGTTTTTACGTGTAAGAGTAACAAACATCCATCCTAGACGGATGGATGTTTTTACTTACTTACTTACAAACTTTCGCGTTTATAATATTAGTAGGATACTATTTGTAATATAAGTTTACTCCTTTCTTTTCGTCTCTTTTAGTTAGTTTCTGTTGTACTTACACCAAAAGATTACTCAGCATCGCCTGTTGGTTGACTGGTAGAAAAGGCCCCTGACCTTAAGTCCGCCATTATTGTAATGAAGTTAAATAAAAAAAAGTCAATATTGACTTTATTACGTATACAGTGCATTTTCAAACAAGCTCTAATTTTAAATGCCCGTAGTACCTAAATATACTCGTTTCTCGAGACGCGTTTTAGCCCTGTTGCCATATCTACAGAAAGTAGTTTTAAATGTCAATCTTATTTCATAAGAAAAGAGTGCAATTAACCCAAATGTTAATTAACTAATCCTTACTCGTTTGTCGAGACGTTTTTTAGCCCTAGTGCAATATTTACAGAAAGTGACCAATGAAGGAAGAAATACTGTTGATTTTTTTCAGGTGAACAAGCAAGTGACTGACGAAGCCTTAACATCGCGAGACGACGATGGCTATGGTAACCCGACGACTGCGCATCGACTGAACGCTTAAATCCTATCGAACTAGTACAATACACGTCTACAAAGTGTATGTAGTATGATTTCAAATATGACGACTGCAAGGCGAGACGGTATAGGTAAGTCTTGTAGGTAAACTGCTTGAGACACAACGCAGAGTATACTTAAACTGTTGGTAATAAGCCAGACACGATTTCATACAAACCGACATCTGTCAATTATAAGGGAATTTGCGATGTGTCTTACTGATGTCTTACCCGAGGAATGCGGGAGAATAAGGGAGAGAAATACATGATTTACATACAGTGGCATAGCAAAAAAAATCGTTTATTTAAGGCCAATTTATTAAAAACTTTTACTATAAGAGACTTGTAGAAAATTATTGTGTGTGTAAAAAAAACATCATCATCTATCAGTATTTGTCTTACTGCCTTTCCTGGCATTCCGCAGGTGGGCTATAATTTTATGCGGTTTATTTATACTAGCACTAGCGTTATGTTTTGTAGTCATAGCTATCTAAATCATAAAACTTGATTATCTGTTTATCAACTATTAATCGTTAACTTAAAATATTTGATACTATCACTAGAAGAAATATATAAAAAATGTTGAAAAATCACTAAAATATAGAAATTTCACTATGGGGCTTTCTTACATTTGTTAAATATCGTTATTAGAATATATTTTTTTGAGATCTCTTTAAAATTTTGAGGCTTTTATAAAATACTTATTAACTTCACTACTCTGCTGCCAAATTGCAAATTAGGACAAGAAACTAGACAAGTTATTGCATTTTCTTCACAACTTACATGTCACTGTAATCAAATTAAATAGCACAGAACGTACATATTTTGATATGACTGTCTCATTACCCCTCAATACTGTTCTATACGATGACTTTGACTATTAGATAAAATATGGTATGATGTTTTTAGTAAACCAAAGAATGAGAATTGGTGTCGTTGGAATATATTATAATATAACATATAGTTTGTGTTAAGCGTCTAGTACAGGTGCATTATATTTAATTTTAGGTAGATATATGATAAGACCAATATCTCTTTCCAAGTTACTATTTCTTATATTGACTATCTTACTCTTTAAATATTTGACTTGCTGTGGTTTGTTAAAGGCGGTTTAAATGTACCTGTTGAATATAGATCGTTCCACACTAATGTACACTACACATACACCATTAAAGCGTTCACCACTTGTGGAGCTTGGAAAAGCAATAGTGGCCGAAGACACGATGAATGAGACAAAAATTAAATTTATAACTGGATGCCAGATTAAAGATCTAATGCGAATGATACCGTGATAGTTAGTAAAGACTAAACTAAACTCAAGATATTATACCTATCACTACAAGGATAGGGGAATAAGTTTTTGATCCAATTATCACCAGCGGTAGGTAGTGAGGATGAGTAACCGAAACCTATCGTTTATTAAAACTGTACGTCAGATTAATTAATATTAGATTACTCGGTGATGTCAACGTGAAAATCCATGGTAGATTTTTTCTTTTGGTATAAAATAATGACTTCAAAATTTACGGCAGCTTAGTCGTTTCATATGCTTAATAGACATAAAAAATGTTCCTTTTTAATACTTGGAATAAATTGGGAGAATGTCCTAATAAAGATTGGATTTAGATACGGCTATATCGGAGACTGAAACGCCTAAACAAATATACTGTCGAGGTTCTCACCAAAAACAGGTGTTATTAGTAAACTAAATATTGATAAGTTATATTTAGAGAACTGTTTATAAGAATACATGTGATACACCGATATGATATAATATTCCATCGCTATCCTTATCTTCGTGTGTTTAAAATTAGATTTTATACAAATAAAGTACGAATCTAATAGGAAATCTATGTCGTTTAGTTAATTGTATTGTGTTTTTTTTATTTCAATGTCAGAATAATCGAGTTACTAAAGTAACATTCCTTGTTGAACAAAACATTTAACTTCTATAAGAAAACCATTCCACTTGCATTTGTTATATAATTGGTAAATAATGCTTTCGCTCATTTTGGAATCGAATCTCAAAGTTAACAATGAGAAATTAATATTAGTTTTAAGTTATATCGAAGTCGCTCACTGTAATGTTTCTTGCTTGCCAATGATTTTTTACAACTACGTTCGACAAAATTCGAAAGTATTTTTTAATTGAAACAATTGTTTATTTATATACTTTTACAAACATTGATTTGATGAATTTATCCTAATATAAGATTTAGTTGTATAGTTTATTCGTATACTTAATGCATAATTTAAATGTTAAACTATTGAATGTATGTATACTCTTATCGAAAATCGTGATTTATATAGCATACTCTAAAAATACGTACCGCCGTATTCATTAAAAATCTGCCCTCTTAAGTCAGTCATACAGTGAGTGATCTACCAAGTTAAGAAGTGCAGTTTTAATGAATTTGACAGTAACATCAGCACTCTTAGAGCTAACATCGTAGAATGTACTGCTTATATTTAACTGATTCAAGTTGTGTATATTTTTTTAAATACGGCGGTTAATATTTTACTTATCAATACTTGTTAGTATTCTTGTTAAAATACATATGTTTATGTAATCTATGTTGTATTTCAAACGCCATAGGCGTAGACCAAAAACGCTGTTACTTCGTTACATACTACCTACATCCTGTTAATGTTTATATCTGTAATATAACAAAAGGCTTCAAATAAGGTAGTTTGTCCGGACAGAAAATTCCATTTTTTGCTTTTAAATAAATTGCCTTCAGCCATTTTTATTGCAAAAAAATTACTTATATCGTTTTCATCATATTCAACACTGATAATAAAATTCAGACACAAAACTTGCTTCTTTAATGGAAATAGATTCCCTATGTGACTTGCGGTTTTATTCAGGTCTTGGTCTGCCAAAGTTGATATAAGGCAACGGCAGCGAGGTCTCGACTTAAAATATCACGTACTGCCGGATGAACTGTCATGAGCCTAACTGCACTGTTTCCACAAGTGCCATTGCCAAAAAAGCACGTAATATCTTACATGTAAGTATTGTAAGTAGATTTTTTAAAATTGTATTCGACACGGTCTCACAGCGGATCGTATTATTTATATATATTATTGAGCTTTTGTAATTATCACACGATATGATGAATAAATACTCTTGTTATACTGTTGATATATCATAATCATAGAATTTGAATAAAACTGCATTAATATGATTTGTATTTTTCATTACTACCGTCTGAAAAATTATCTTGGCGGGTCCTCTGTTATTTATGACGTATTCCTTTACCAACATTTTAAATTATGCAAAACTGTGTGTGAATGTTTGTTCTGCTTTAAAAAAAAAGGCTAATAATAATGAATTCTTTCCCATTTGTCGCTCAGTGCGGAACTGGATAGAGCCTGAAATTTGAAGCACGTACAACTTGCTCAAATGACCGAGCGTTTATGTAATTTATATGAATATTTATGAAAACTTAAAAAAAGACAATAGATGCTCCAAATGTTTATTAAAAAGAAAATACATATGTGAGACCAACACCAAAAGGAAGAGAGTAATTTTTCATTGGTAAAACTGCATTAATGAATTGTATTTGTATTATTGATTCCGCCAAAGATGGTGAATAATGTGCATGTACATGAAAATAATTGAATCATCAGTATTAACAATAAATTCATTGAAATTTAGAATTGTAGCTATTGAATTGTATTGTTTATAAGAAAACGGTGTTAACAAAATTAGAATCGATTAAAAATTTTATCCAATGACATTTTAAAACCCAATGAAAAATTTATATTTCAAGAAGAAAAAGGATTGCTTTCTATTCTGATTCGATTTTTTTATTAAGATTCAAATATTGTATGTCCCGCATACTTTATTTGAATAGTTATATACTAAATCTCGCCGCACCAATAGTTTAACTTTCTAATGTGATAAATAGTAAGCTAAACGTAGTGCAGAAAGTGAATCAGAAAATAAGCAAAAAACAAGAAATCTTGACTTATTTTATAGTAATCAAAACGCCTTCCAAAATGAATTCGTTATTAAAATTAATTCAAATTAAAAATGATATTCAAAGGCGTCTTTTACTAAAGTACATAAAGTACAAAGTAATCGTTAACTAGTTTTACAGTAGTCACTGTCATCAATCATCATTCAAATATTGATTTGGTAAAACATTATCTACTTGTAGACAAGTATGTTTGAGATTAAGTACGAGTATGATGACAACTAACAGGCTCATTTAGTTCTTGCCGTTATTACGTTGCAATTACTAAGATATGCATTTGAAAGTAATATAGGTAGTAGCTACCATAAGAAACAGTAGATGTTATGTTACGAGTTACGACCATTTTTACCACAAGAAAACATATGTGCGGCCTGACTATGAGTCACATAATAACCAATAATGCATATTTAGTTGCTAGCTCAGAGCAAGTAATCCCTACGAAAAGAAAGTTGTTATAAGTAACAAGTCAAATACATGAAAATGGTAATTTACTCGCTCTGTCCGAGTTTGCATGAAAATCCGTTTATTATAAAAACAGGCCTAAGTTTGATACTAGGTTTAAACCATTATCCACCCAAATGAAGTTAACATTGACAGATGAGTTAGTTTCACTTTACTAAATGTCAACTTTATAAGGATGGATAATGGTTTAAAACTAATCACAAACTTAGTCCTCGTTTTGTAATAAGACGGTATTTTTTAAGAAAGTCTAGTTCATTCCAAAGGTGGAAGACCAAATAGCGGCGTGCGACAGTCCAGCGGTGGCGGGGGACGGGGAGGGCGCGGGCGGGGTCGGCAAGTTGGCCGAGCGCGGCAAGCCGGCTTGTCCGAGCAGCTGCGACGGCGGCACGCGGCGGCGCGACGGCAGCCCGGAGCGGTCTGACCCTGATAACACAAACGCATTAGTCTAGAATACTCACACTCGGAAGACTACCTAAGTTTTAGGTAGGCTTCGCGAGCTCTAAACTGCACATTTTTAATGATATTTCGTTTTTCATTCTTAAATTCAGTAAACGGGTTAGTCACGTATAGAGTCAGCTACTGCCGACATGTTTGCATGTCACGTTAGTTTTAATCAAAAAATATTTCGTTTTGTTTTTATTAATAGGCATGACGAATGAAAATATTTTGGTCCATCGGTTAGATTATCAAAAAATATTGTACACGTATTTTTTCTTTTCTCTGAGAAAACCAAAAATGACAAAAATATAGCGTATATAAATTTTGTGTGTCTGACGTCGCAAGCCCCCACTCCGGAACTTTGACGCTTCGTATCTTTGTGAATTTTTACTTTTTTGGTCAACTGAAAAATATGGCCAGTACTACCACCACGCTAAGCGTAGCCTTGGGGCCTAACGGCCCTGGGCTCTGTCCCGGGATATAGACGTGAAAATGTATCTGTATCCGTATGAAAAATACGGGTCCATTATTTTAGGATAATCTAAAAAACGGACCAATTACAATCATACGGACCCTAGTATCACCCCTATATTTGTCTTTTATTTTAATTAAATTATACTATCGATCTAGTATAGCCCGTGGCTCTAATAATTACGGACCCTTCTACGTTGTTACTTACCCCCGTCCACGTTCTCCGGGCAATACTTGATGGTGTGCGCGTAGTCGCCGGTGGCGCCGCAGCGCGGGCAGCGGAAGGCGCGCAGCACGGGGCAGCGCACGCGCCCGCGCCAGTCCTTCAGCACGTGGTCCGAGTAACACTCCTCGTTTTCGCCGTTGTTCTTACAGAAAGCACATTCCTAAACAAGAAGTTAAGAATCAGAGGTTTATTATTTTCTATTTTTATTCTATATTTAGACTTGTACTGTACCACTGCAGGGCAAAGGCCTCACTATAATTATTGAGTATGTTGTTGTGTGAATATTTCCTCTGCTTTAATTCTTTGGTATAAACCAGAAGACAGACAAAAAGTTTATATTTGTTAATGACTTCTTGTATCGTGTTCCCTGTATAAGATTTCCCTTTTAATTAAATTTTAAATGGGTGGATTCATAGACATTTAAAAGTCCTACAGCACTTCATTGCCATGCCCTGATTGGTAATTGCAAGCGTATTATGCATTGCAATGACCAATCAGGGCATCAGGTAGGTATATCTAATAATTTTGGTCTGCTAATATGACTAAATACATATTGTTATTAGTTAAAACCCTGTCGATCTGTCCCGCATTCGAAATACATATTATAGTAATAAGTTATAATAACTAAAAACCGACTTCCACAGAATACTCAAGTACCGATATTTAATAATAAATTTTCTATAGAACCATATGCTCTTTCAAACAAAAAAAAGAATTTCCCGAATTACTCCAGGCGTCTTCGAGTAATCAGGGACATACATAATAAAAGATAAACTACTCCTTTTTTAAATCGGTTAAAAAAAATTACAAAGTTTACTCGTAGTAATCTTACATTGGGCAAGGCACGGCGCATGCGCTTATCGCTGCGCACCTTGACGATCTCTTGAAGGAACTCGTAGAGCAGGCCGGGGCGAATCATGCGCAGCAGCGACAACTGTTCGCGCGTCAGCATTGACACGTAGTTGTTTGCAGACGCTAGGCCTGTTTTAAAACAAGTAATTATTAAAAAACAAAAATATGATTCCCTCAAAAAATTCAAATAATCCCGCTATTTCGCTTTTGTTCAGCCGTCACTCTCAGTATTTAGACGAATCTAACAACTGCTCTAAAATCACATGCCGTGCTGAGAAGAGTGTTACATAGAAATATACAACATACACTCCTAAAAACAGCCTTCCTTCTGACGCAGTCGAGTAAGAAAAAACTTAAGTTTATATGAACATAACTGAAAAATCTTACCAAACTATTTAAATGCAGTCCTATATACATTCATATCATTCAAAACTATTAATTATACTAACTTTTTATCAAGAAGTCAAAAGTGTCGACCATTTCGCCGTTTCTGTTACCAGTCGCCGAGGAGCCCTCTGCCCATGCGGCGCTCTGCGATGATGTCATGGACTCCGCTCTGTTGCCTGCAACATGGCATATCTCAACAAAAATGGTCACATTTTACAAGTTGACTTCTGACTCAAATCATATTGGTAAAAATTGGTCACTTTTGTATTGGCGAACGTTACAGGTCTCACATATTTGATACCTCACACAGCTCTTTCTTGCATTGCACACCACTTCTTCCTCTATCTATAATTTCTACAGAAAAAAAAGTCGTTTATATGTCAAAGTACATTTAACATACCCATAAAATATTGTTGATTGTGTTCGATATCGTCAAACATGACGTCGGATCCATTTAGGCGAAAATTCATCAATGCATCTTCGACGCTTGTAGTCGATGGGGCTGAAATCACATTTTTTGTTAAAAATCCAATAGGTACATGTCTACAGTAAGCTAGCTACTTAATCGTGATAGTATTACCTATATCAGCCGCCCTAGGCTCTTGCTGCGCCAATAAGTCCAGCAACTCGTTCCCTCTTTGACTTTGAAATGAATTGGCTAGAGGAGAGAACACGCTTTCCTGTCCACTTGCCATATTCCTGTTCTCGTTAGGTGTAAAACTTTCCTATAACAAATTATAAGCTTATTATTTTAATTTCATGCTTTTAGCATTAAGTAAAGTTATTTTATTTTGCACAATTAAGGTTAAATAGCCAAATATTCTTGTTTTTGTAAAAATATTTTCGTAATTATATCTGTTCATATAATTACACTGGGCCCTGATAAGCCCACTACTGCGTGCAGTAGCGTGCATTTCATACAGACACAGAATCTAGGCTGTCTACCCTGTGCCACCCTAATATAATATCGGATACTAGTTTGACAAATGTTTGTTTGATAAGCAGCCGCTCTCGTAATTTAGGTGGGATTAGTGCCTACCCTGTCAAAAATATTTGTGCACGTCACTGACTGCGTGCTGCATGAACAAAAGCAAACGTCCGAAAAATCCAATGTAGGTTATAAAAGATTTGTAAAATGACCTGCTACCGACTTATAATAAATATTAAATAATTAATACTATAACGTTTACCGTAGTAGCTGTAGCCTTCGTGTCACTAGCTGTCGTAAATATTGGCTTTGTGTCGTCCATAGTGTAATTGAATAACTCCATAACACAAAGTGTATTCTGTACGAAACTCGTTTAACTTCACTACGCGATCGTCGACGGAAAGAACTTTCTGGAGCGCGCAGCCACAATTTATACCACAGATACTTTCCTATATTTATATGAATACATGACATCCGTAAACCAGATGAACTTAGCCACAGTGGCAGTAGAAGTGCACAACTACCCGCAAAAATATTTGTAAACGCGGCAGCGCAATGCTAATTTTATTATTTTGACGGTGGATAGCAGTTTTTGCAAGTTGCGGAGAATCAGTGTGTGGAAAATAAACCTTGATGCGTTTAGAATACCTATTCAATCACACATATTAGAAATGTACCTCTAAGCTTTTCACCAATAAAACTATTACTTTAAAAAAATGTCTCCTATGCTGGAATATATGTAAATTCATTTAGGTAAATTCTTTATTTCAGATAACTAGGATCTAATTTGTTAGTATTAAAACTACTTATAGACGTACAGTCATATTGTTGCACACAGTAAGACGTCTCTGTGTACATAGCTTCATATTTAACCATATTTAACAGCCTATCAGAGTTCTGTCCGCCACAATTTTAAGAATGCTGTTGTGGCTCAACTACTCAGCAACGATGCCATATATTTACGAACATCGTTGTAAAAAATATTGTTGGTGACAAATACGTTTCAGTACCAGTTGCTTTTCGTATAGTCATAAAGCTGAATAAAAGTGCTAACTGGCTTGAGGCGCGTTGAAATCTGTCATCAGAGTTCTTGCTTCCACGCACCCATTGTCTGAACCGCGAAGGGCACAAAAATATAATTCGCTTCAAGGTGTTCATATTTCCTTCGCTTATCGGTTTCAGCAGCAATTGCAGCCGGAAGCTAGTGTATCCACACAAGTGGCGTCCCATACCAAACATTTACCCAGCTTCCACGGTATCAAAGACATCCCGTCTGGCCTCCTACCGTCAGCTGAAACAGCAACAGATGTTAAAGCTCTTCGGATGATTTCGTTGATAGTTCCGTGTCAAGATGAGCGACCGACACTCTTTTAGCAAGCTACCCCTTGATGGCAACTCATTCACAGCCCTACCACAGATGCACTGTTGAGACTCATTTACATTCAAACCTTATCCGTGTCCAACCGCCAGGGCCAACGTGCAGTTGTCCAGTAGCGTGCCCACAGCCACAAACCCAATTCCCGCTCGGTTTCCGCAAACAATCTAGCGCGATCCCCTGGACCAGTGTAGCTTCACAGAGCAAGTTTTGCATTTTTTTCTGCACACAGGCTCGTCCCACCGCCTCTGGTGGTGTGCATTGCCTGGTAATGTTACTTCAGGGCAGTCATTCAGCCAGACTTCCAAAGCCTCCGCCATATCACAGATCCCTCCGGAACCCAATGAAGGGCCTAGAATGTTACCGTATAGAGGACTCCTACCGCCGAAACGCCTGGATGGGCAGTCATGCCTATACCCAAGATCTTTCATCTAGTTGGCAGTTCAGTATCATTACCAGATACATATGTGGCACCGGCTAAGTGCGAGTCGGACTTGCACAAAGGGTTCCGTACCATTATTTATAAAAATCACATATGTTGTATGGGAGCCCCAATATTTATTCTCTGCGGAAACAAAAATATTTCATCATTACCGAAAAATTTAACAGTCTAGCAATCACGGTTCATGAGATATAGCCTGGTGACAGACAGACGGACAAACAGTGTAGTCTATTACCCTTCGGGTACAGATCCCTGACAACATTTACATAAATGTAGGTAGGCAAGATTTTTTTTAGCAAATGAAATGTGATGAATGGATGGGTTGTTTCATCTAGCCCTTTGCAATATCCCAGGAACCTTTAGGTGTATCTATGTTCAGTCTGTCGATATTCTTTACAGAGCTTTGGGCAGGGAATAATCACAAAGTTTGAACTTACTTTACCTACACACTACTTATATAATATTAAAACAACTAAAATGTCAAAATAGCCGTGTAGATTTACTTTGCTTGGTCACTACATTAACAAAAACGCATGGATTAGGAGGACCCGTTAATTTTGCTGCTACAGCTATGGATTTATTATCTAGTAATTATAACCCAAATATGTGCTGGTGCTTAAAGGACGTGAAATGCAGGAGTTACAAATATTTTGACGTACGTACCTACATACATAATGTAACATTCTAGAATTTCTAGACAATGAGAAGTTGTGGTAAGTATATGGAAATATCATAAACTGCCCAGAAAAATACCTACTCGTAGGTAGTCATAAGGTTATGGTGACAACTGCAGTGAAACGCGAGTGGAAGCTTATGAATCTACCCTATAAGAAAGCTGTTATTTGGCATAGGTATGTTGTATGTATGGTTATACATGCCGATAAAGACATAAAATAAAAGATTGAAAATCATTTTTTATGTGCGTTGCTCCCATACATGTTACCCGGGAGTCAACATTTTTCTCGACTAACCCGTCGTGTAGGGTATTGTTAATATAGTTTAACAAGTCTTTCAAAAATATTGTGAGCTTGTTAATGTCGTACTCAGGGACTGGACCACTTTAACCTCTGTAACCTTTCTCAGCTGACAACTTCCAACTACGGAACCCTACACTGCGCAAGGCCCGCACGCATTTGGCTGGTTATTTTTTTGTGAGTTTTGTGACATCACCTGTGTTTTGAAATATATTAATTAGGTTCCAGAGGAACACGATCGAAGTCGCAAGTACCTAAATCTAGTGGGTGATATCTACGGATACATAAATAAAGCAAAACAATATCCATATTCAATGTTGTTTTTATTTCTCACATACATGTCATCAAATCAAATTAATTAATTATTCTAATTAAAACAATGTCATTAAAAATAATCACTAAATTCTAGCATCATTATCAACTAAAATTAAATAATAATTAGGACACGTAAAAAATAGGAACTTTAAATAGACGTGCTTTACCTCGATCAGTCGTGAATTTGTTACGACTACTTAATTCAACTCATAGGTACACAGAATAAGTACACAACTAGATAACGTAATATTGATACATGAAAATTAAAAATAATTAAAACTGTCGTATTAGCGGCAAAAATAAATATCTAGTAAAGCTGCGATTTTGAAAGAGTTAAGTACAGACTTACCATACGATTATTAATAGCTCTACGTCTTTCTCTGCACTTGAGTTTTGGTTATTTATTTATGATTTAAATGTACCTATTGTTATTACTTTTGTAAGAATTATGTCACATAGTTTAAAACGTTCAACTGTAACTACAGTCTCCATGATTATTTTATCTACATATTAGCATTGACAATGTTTATTGTAAGTCGTAAGTATAACACTGCTCTGAGGAACAAGCGACGTCAAACGTGCGTACAGCAGAGCCCTGGAGGCCCTTCTTCGCCAGGTCGCTATCTCTCCGAGTTCTCAGCATCCGAGTCCGTACTTGGTGTCTGGCAGCGCTTGATGTAAGCATCTGCAGCGGTGTCATCCTCAGAGATCTCACATTCCAACCCTTGGGGACAGTCGCAACTAGAATTTAAACGAAATTATTTTAGATGACTCTCGGAACACGTTCACTTTCACATAGTGCATCATTATGTAAGGATAATTTAAATTTTCATCATTTACCAAATACAGAAACTCATTTTAATGAGGTTTTACCCAAACTCAAAAAAATCTGACTCGCTCGCTGTTTAGCCTTGTGGATACCGGCCTAGAAAAGGATCACCACCCCATCTATTGCTGTGGAGTCGTAAGAGACTACTAAAGGACAAAACACAAACATCTCGTGCTACAGTGTAATCCTAAGGATGTTTCACGTCAGGCACGCCAAAATAAATCATTTTTGTTGTATGGGAGCCCCCTTAAATATTTATTTTATTTGGTTTGTTTTTGTTGTTATAGCGGCAATTTAAATACATTATCTGTGAAAATTTCAGCTATGATTAACCGTGATAGCTAGATCACGGTGCATGACGGACGGACAGCGGAGTCTTAGTAATGGCCCAATTTAACCCTTTGGTTACAAAACTCAAAAAAAAGATCGTGCCGAATTGATTCCCTTTCTGAAACCCTCTCCTTTTTGAAAGTCGGATAAAGAAAACACTTACTACTCATTCTTCACATTGTCTATAATTTCTTTTGTCTTTTTTTTGTAGGGATTCCATCCACACGGCGTAGGTGGGGCACAGAATGGTTTAGGGGTGACGGTATTTTCTTCAGTCTGTAACAAAAAATATTTTTTGAGTCAATGCATTGAATGAAACCATACCTACGAGCTGACATAATTAAGGGCAAGTTCAGCCTTTAAAATCTTTTGCAATGAGAGTTTTGCACAGCTAACTCTGAATAATTTTGCAAAAGTCAAAGTCAAAAAAATACAGGAATAAGGTGAATAATTAAGTACCAAAAGTGGTGTTGCATGGCACCAATCACATCTAGGTATTAACTGTTGGAGGAATCCCACTTTTCTGGAATGGGTACGTAAATTAATAACGCAAACTTAAAAAAAGTTTTTATGGTAGCCCACCTCTCTACATAATATATACATATACGAAAAAATTCATGGCAATAGTATATTAACGAAGTGGGAAGGCAAAAAAGGGGCGGGAGTTCAGCTCAATACCGACTATAAAGGATCGATAAGGTGCAAACCTATAAGAATCAATATTAACGAAATGGGAAGGCAAAATATCAGAGCTAAGTCTACAAAATAAAAAGTTATAGTCCACCAACTATATAATAAAATATTATCTATGTGTGTAATAAAATTCAACAAAATTAGTTTTTAGAAGTTTTAAGTCGTTAAACCGAGAGGCGTGAACTTAAAGTCGGCAATCGCAGCGGAACGTTACACTGCTCGTGGCCCGACTCGCACTTGGCCGATTATTTTTAATCCATCAGGTCTAAGAACGAGTAACGAATACGAGCTGACCGGCCTAGTGGTATCTGGCATCTGCGAATATTTGAAACTGATAATCTAAAGCGACTAATAATTCAATGCTAGTTTGATTGATGGCATGCTCTCAAAGGGCAATAGTGATGCACTTGACTATCTTGTGACAAAGTTCGAACAGCTGCGTCAATAAATATATGATGCAATTTTATTTAATTAGCTATTGTATAAATGTGCAACTTGAACCTTTTGTTATACTTAATCATTAACATTTAAAACCTTAAAATGCTTAAAACGGATTTGGATACTTTCGCGTCTATATCAATGTCATCTAATTTACTACAGATCATAATACGAATAAATAGATACGAGTAGATACATTTTCATTGCAAGCACACCGTCATATTTTACGTATAATAAATTACAATCATCTATGTCTTATCGCTAAGGGCGATCTCTGACAGCCAGAGATTTTCAGAAGATTTTAAGAATGTCCGGACCGGAAGTAAATTCCTACTGGTCATTTTTGATAGATATACTAAGATGCAATCGCAGGCAAAAGGTATTGAATGTAAAATAAGTACATTGTCTGCATACTGGGTTATCTTAATAATGATAACACCACAAATGAGTGTACGCGCGCCCTTGAGCGTATCCGTCCGTATTTAGCCGCCAAAACGTGAATGAACTGAAATGGACAAGAAATTTGTGATAGAACTGGATTGTACATTGTCTAGGTAAGTACTTGCTCATAAGAATTGTATTAGCTTCGAACTGCATTCATAGTCTGAAAGGGAGGTAGGTACCTCATCTACGAATAGTGAACTCAACGTATTGATTTTTATTTGAAAAACTTGTACTCTCTGATATAGCGAAGTATATGTATATTCTCGTAAATATACATATCAACAACGGTTTCAATGCTTACTTAAAACCTTCAATTCTAACTTACTTCAAAATTAAATATTCCATTAGTACTCTTATTTTAATGTCGTAATTCCAATGAATAATGTTTTAAAAATTGTGCTATAAAATATAAAAAATAAAACTTAGCTTTTATTTTATTAATTACGGTTTTCCCTGTCCCTGTATTCAATTTTATAAGTTGGTCGCCTATAAGTTTTTAATTAGTAAACCCTACTTAGCTCTTTTCACATGGCTATATATAACATGGGGAGGACAATGGATTTTAATGCAACTTATAAGTTATTAAAACTAAATATTTCAGAAACGGTTACCTCAATCGAAAAATTTGTTTTTATAAGCTCATAATATTTTTGCAAGATCTACTCAACGATACGATTAGTCGATATAGCAATATGACGCCCACTTTACATATACGGGAAACGGGAACACCCAAAAAAAAGATTTTATTTCACCACTTGGTCGGCATTATTTATATACATACCCATGCCAAATTACATATTTCTAGTACTTATAGTCTCTGACTAGAACCGCGACAGACAGACAGACATGGCGAAACTATAAGTGTTCCTTGTTTACTATGGAACCCTAAAAATTGTAGGGCTGGCGACACGTGAATAGTGAGTCATTTCTCGTGGACATCGCGTCGTCAGAAATAGAATCGCAAAGTCAACATCTGGGCAAACATTCCACTTTTGCCAAACCGTAGAAGTTTTGTTTTTGCCACTTGTTTATCCAAAAGACTGTCAACCTGAGAGTAGAACGAATGTTTGTCCTGAGATTTGACGATTTTAGAAATTGAAATCATTTTCCAATACAATCGGCAGGGGCGGGTTGCCTGCGTTATGGAAAAGTTCGTTCTACATTACTCTTACTATTATAAAAATCCAAACTAAAATCAAATATTTTTAAAAAATAAGATACAAATCTTCTTTTAGAAATCGATCGCAACAGCTTTGTCAAATAAAAACCAATGAAATAGCTAAAGTACCCAGATAATATCGATCGATTTTTTCGATTATTTCATCGAGGGCGATATAAAAGATTAGTCTGTTTGTGTCTCTTTAAAATGTACCAAAACATATACAGGAACAGACTTAAAAATATTTGTACAGGGGCGGGTTTATCCCAGAAATGGATCTCTTCCAACCAAACAAGAATCTGATAGGAGAGCAGTCTTATGTCTCAAAAATTAGCCAAAAGTGAGGGTGAAATATGTAATTTGGGCAGTTCTTAATCATTGAGGGGGTGTGAACCTTTGCAATTTTACATCATGCATGCAATTTTACATCTTTATATGGGCAGGAAGTGGTTTTTACACACTCGTAGCTGGCGCCACTTTGACTCGGGGATATAAGCAAATAATAAAGAAATAAATAAAGGGATACGTAGGTTAATTGTATGACATAAATATGTAACTGATAAGCATTTTCCTCATGATGAATGCCATCATTTCTACGTGCGTATGTAGTACCCTATGTACAACCTAGCGTTTTATATTTTCAATTTAGTGATAATTGTATTTTTACACTAGGTTTTACTAACACACCTCTTTTTTACCGTTGTAATGTAAACATAAGATAAAATCGCATACAATATGTGTATATATTAATGATAAGGTTATAAAATAGGCACAACTTGAAAACGTAAACATAGTATGATAACAAATTAACATGACGGCAAAACTGCATTGAATACAGATAAACCATAATTTTTCAAAACTAAAAACTAACTTCAACCCCAAACTATAGAAACGATTTTCATAAAATTTCTATGGGGCTACCTGACAAGTTTACCCTTTCAAACACAAAATAATATTCCAAATCGGTCCAGGAATCTTCGAATAATCGGTGAACATACATTAAAAAAGATCGCGATTAATTAATAACCTCCTCCTTTTTTGAATTTGAAAAACACAACTAAAACTTAATAAAAAACAATATAAAAATAAAGTTTATGAACAAAATAGATAAGTATACTAAAAAACCATTTAAAAAAATACTTTTATAATATAACTATACTGCGTATTTACTTATTTTACTGTGTTTCTTTGTATTTGATTTATCTATATGTATCCAAGTATACATATTTTTGATGAAAGTCAATAAGTCAAGTTCGATTAAATTTGTAGATTTACAAATGTACCTCATCGTCGAAGGTATTCATAAAATTTTAAATAACTACCCTCTATTTTTATTATTAAAAATATGAAATTTCACAATACTTTATTATTTGTGAAGTCTAAGGCGCTGACATAGCCCAGCTAATAGCTCGTTGAAATGGAAATGGGTGGGTCACAGCGTGACAAACCGATGTCCGATGGGGTAAAAAGGTTCTCGAATGGCGACCACGTGGCAAGCAAAGCATAGAACACCCACCCACAAGGTGGTCTGACGACCACACCAAGGTCGCTGGAAGGCGCTGAATATACAGCTCTAGACGGTCATTTTGGAAATCATTGGGAGAGGCCTATGTCCAGCAGTGGACGTTATGCGGCTGAAATGATGATGAAGAAGGCACTGCCACTATTTATTAATAGTTACCCCGGTACAGTTAATATTGTTAATAGTGTGTTGTATTCAACACACTATTAACAATATTAACTGTACCGGGGTAAATTGGTAAAGAAAGGGAACCACGAAACGCATGCAACTTTTTCGGACTTCGCGGGTAGACATTTATTATTTTGAAATTAACGGAACCTATGCATTTCATAATACGAAATTTCACACTTAACGACTTTTCAAAATTCCATATACTTATGTTATATATTATTTTAAAAGAATCTTCCCCAATTTTGAAAAATCCTAGATATAAGTTTTTCTGAAATTGATGGGGGGAATGATGGGTATTAGATATTTAGTAATAGTTTGAGGTAAGTACTTACATTCTCCACGGGCACTAGTGCTACGGAACCACAAAGGGCCAGTAAAATTAGAAACTTCATGTTGTATATGACTGCGACTAAGCTCTTGCTTTAATTAAGTTTAAATCCTCACTTCACTTGCGGCTGACGGGTAGATAGTATACGCACGTTGACGGGGCGCGGTGAAGTGACGACGTTTCGCGGCCGCCGCTGATATATATGTTGCAAGCTGGATGAGAAACAAATCCCCGCGCACCGCGCTGCCCCGTCCCTATATTAAAAATTAAATATTACTATAAGATCGCGAAACAAAAATATCAAAACACCATTTTTGGAAATATCTATGAAACTATTCGATCCCACGTTCCTTTCGTACAACAAAAACTCACAATGCTGAAATTGGGCACGGTTTACATTTCCTATACATTCATTTTGTGAACTACAGGAGAAAAAAATACTTGCATTGAACTAACTTCACAACATTAAGTAATTACACAACTACGTTTCGATGCATTCATGCATTCCCAGCATCCACAGACGTCCAAATCAAAACCGCAGAGCGAGATGCTTGTTATCGCAAAATGCGATTTCAATGACATGAATATTGCATTGCATGAATGAAGCCTACTGATAAGGATAACTACGCACGCAATAAACATTGTTGTTATTGTATCGATCGATGATCCCTTTTACGTTTTACGCGTACATTTTCATGTATTTCATAAATTATAAATTTATCTCATAAAGTTGTTTTGCTTGAATTGTGGCGTGACGCTTATCGGACTTTCGCCCTAGATTACACAACTAGATATACATAATAGGTACTTTTTAGCTGTTTTTATTGAATATACTTTCTGATTATTGGTGTGGTTCTATTGCATCATACAAAACAAACTGATTAGAATTTTATTTTAGAACTGTAGCGTTTTAGTTAGATACGCCATTTCCACGTGGCCATATTAGTCACTGACTATGAGGATAGTAAATGTAAACTCTAAAATGAGGAGAAGATCCACCAAAATAATACAAGCAACAATATTAACTACTAGCGCTTCCATAATTAAATTCTCAGACGCGTCACTTTGGACGGGGTGTGTTTATAATAAGTACTCAGATATAATAACATAGTATTTTATGCAACAGTTGTATAAGAAGCGCCAAAAAATACTAGTGGTGCAGGTTCCGAAGCGAGCATTTTTTTGACGTAATTATACAACGTTGCATACAATACTTTTTGTACGACTATATTTACTAAATAAAATACAAAAATAATCAAAAAATATATGAAAATGTTTAACATATGTCTGGTATATACTACTTATTAGGTATCCATTTTTTTTTTAAATTGACGTCTTCCTAGGGACTCACAGTAATATGCACACGTTATATGTTGAAAAAATAACCCTTATTTCAAAAAGAAGCTTTTTTATGTTGGCAGTATGCGGTAGATTTCAAGAAAAAAATTCTAGGTCTATATCTAGGTGTATTTTTTTGTCAAAATAACGACACATGTGCTGTTATGGGGAAGAAACTATATAGATTTACCTGATATCATACATTATCAATGTTCTTATATAAGTGTTCCTGACTATTTTAATATTAAAAGACATATAACAGTACCTACATGAGAATAAAAAAATACAAACGATCTAACATTCTTTAAATTTCTTAATAGATATTTGATTACATGTGATTTTTAATATCTTAATTATTACATTTTGTACTAAATTGTTGAAACGTTTCATCCCGCTGCAAAATATTATCTCCATGACTATAATATGTAAATGTACACCAATTATACCGCTCGTGAACTAAACTGATATATAACAAATACTTTGAATCATTTAATGCTGTGGTGTAATTTACTAATGTTTAGTATTCCACATAGTTGAGCAACAGTTAATGAAAAATGATTTCAATAGCAATAGTTTTAATAGTATGCCGCTATTGGTGGCCGGACTCGGCACCATATACTTACATGTCATCATCATCATCATCAGGTCTTTTTGTCTTCACTGCAGGAGCACGACCCTATCTGTACTACCAGAGCCATACTTGTCCAAAGCAGCCAAAGGACTTGGCCTACACTCTCCACACTGGCCAGACGAGTTGGAGAGATCTCATTGATGTTTAAAAGATTTGTTTTGCTCGTATTTCCTAAGTCGCCTTCAATGACATCCACGGGAGGACTTGGAGTGGCCCTATTCTACTCTGCAGGAAACCACACGGCTTAAGTTTAATTTGATACGGAAAGCGAAAATTGGCTCTACGCAAAATTATGTCGTTGTAACGTCTGGTCTAGGATATTGTATTATGTACCTATGTGCAAATAGTCTACGGCATAGATACTAGTAATTCGTAGCGCGTGCTACAGCTGGTGCTACGAAGCGTCGCCGCGTAGCATAGCAAAACCTAGGATAGGTAAGTTTATGTAGCCTAGATGGTAATTATTCGTAGCAGGTGCTACGCCCGGTGCAACGTAGCGTCGCCGCGTAGCATAGTTAAATGTAGGACAGGCAAGTCTATGTAGCCTAGATAGTATAGTTATTCGACCGGTGCAACGTAGCTTCGCCGCGTAGCATAGCAAAACCTAGGATAGGAAAGTCTATGTAGTTTAGATAGTAGGTATTCGTAGCTGGTGCTACGTAGTATACGCGTAGCATTATAAAACCTAGGATAGGCAAGTCTATGAAGCCTACATAGTAGTTATTCGTAGCGGTTGCTACGACCGGTGCTACGTAGTTTTGCCGCGTAGCATATTAAAACCTAGGATAGGCAAGTATATGTAGCCTAGATAGTAGTTATTCGACCGGTGCTACGTGGCGTCGCCGCGTAGCATAGCAAAACCTAGGATAGGCAAGTCTATGTAGTTTAGATAGTAGGTATTCGTAGCTGGTGCTACGTAGTATACGCGTAGCATAATAAAACCTAGGATAGGCAAGTCTATGTAGTTTAGATAGTAGGTATTCGTAGCTGGTGCTACGTAGTATACGCGTAGCATAATAAAACCTAGGATAGGCAAGTCTATGTAGCCTACATAGTAGTTATTCGCAGCTGGTGCTACGACCGGTGCTACGTAGTGTCGCCGCGTAGCATAGTAAAACCTAGGTGGGACAGGCAAGTCTTTGGCCTAGATACTAATACTAGTAATTCGTAGCGGGAGTTACGACCGGTGCTATGCAACGTCGTCTTAGCATAGTATAACCTCGGCTAGGCATAATTTCATGTATATTCGGTCATGGTCAATCAAGTTTTAACATACTCATAGAATCTGAAATAATGTTAACTTGTTCTATACTACTAAATAATAGTGGTCATTTGCTTATATTATTGCATAAATAATCAGTGCAAACACAGCGAGATCCGAATTTTACGACACATATCTCATTTCTCCGGAGAACTCGTGTTACTGGCCTAAAGATGCTATTTTTACTATTTTTAAGTATTAAATATTTTTTCAAATACTTCTGTAACAGTTTTATTTTTTTTATGTATATTTGTGTATGTTTATTACAATACAATAAACTAAACTAACTAACAATAATTACAATTAAAAATAAAACTAAATTAAACTAACTAAAATAAACTTAAATACTAAAAATAAATTACTTATAAACTTATACAATTATAAATAAAAAATATCTCTTAAATCCTTCCCCTGCGGAAGAGTGCCCAGAAGGCTGGCAGCATTGCCACGTTGTATGGCAATGCTTATTCTTTGAGCGAAGTAATTACCAGCCCCCTGGTCACCTGAAACCTCGACTAGCTTTTTACCTATAAAATTAAATAAACTATGTGCAGAAGGCCCAATACTTCTTTATTTAATTTCCATTGTAACTAGCCCTATTATTAAGACTCCGCTCCGCTGTCCGTCCGTTCATAATGTCCATCTGTCTGTCACCAGGCTGTATCACATGAACCGTGATAGCTAGACAGCTGAAATTTTCACAGATGATGTATTTCTGGTGCCGCTATAACAACAAAACAATCCTCCCATACAAAGAACGTGATTTTTAGGGTTCCGTAGTAAACAAGGAACCCTTATAGTTTTGCCATGTCTGTCTGTCTGTTTGTCCGTCCACGGTCCTACTCAGAAAATATAAGTACTAGAAAGCTGTAATTTTTCATGGATATGTATAAATAATCATAACAAAAAAGTCGTAAAATAAAATCTGCAAAAATATTTTTTTTAGGTTAGCTGCCATACAAGTAAAGCGGTAATCAATATTTTTTTTCTCGACAACCAAATGGTGTGGGGTTTCGTTGAATAGGTCTTTCAAAAATATTATGAGCTTGGCAACACCAGTTTTCGATTTAGGGATCCGTTTCCGAAATTTTTGGGTTTAAAGAGCAAATTTTTGTTGGAGGCAAGTGTCTCCCCCCTCTATCTGCTAAACGGTTATATATGGCCACGTAAAAACAAAACTCAGCTATGGTATATATAATGTAGTTTAAAGGAAAACTATCACAGCTAAGTAGAGTATACAAATTAAAAAGTTATAGGCGATCAACTTATAAATGTACTCGGAAAAAGTAAAATTTCATACAAATTCAATAGATAATTAGTTTTGAAATGTTTTTAGTGGTGAACTTAAAGTTGGCCTTCGTAACTACGGAACCCTACACTGCGCGTGGCCCGACACGCACTTGGCCAATTATTATATATAATGGTACGGAACCCTTCGTGCGGGAGTCTGTCTCGCACTTGACCGGTTATTTTTTTTATGTATGTTGACCGATTATTCAAAGACGCTGGACCCATTTGCAAAGTAATTTTTGTTTGATATATTTGTCTAAATTTTTCATATGGTTCCTTAAAATTTATATCAAAATTGGTTGTGTAGTTAGGTATTGTGTATCGTCTATTAGTTAATAAATAGGACTTCAAATACATCCAAGTGCAGGCCTAAGTACGGAATAATGTGAAAATGTAACACGAGAGATGTTAAAACTTACGACAAAGTTTCTTTAATTTTTTTTTTCAGTTATTAATTCATCACACATCCGGCGAATCTGATTACAGTATACCTAAAGAATAAAATCTAAATGTTTTCCCTATTTTTCCTAACTCGTGCTTGTTTTTCTTGCCAGACTGCGTGTGACCTGGCTGAAAAGTCTATTTGATTTGCAAATTATTTTTTTCAGAATCGACACGTTAGTCAGACATCTCAATTCAGATATTTTCCTCCTGTTTATTTTCAGAACGGATCTATGACAAATAAGAGGCCTGATCAAGGTGAAAATGAGCTGAGCAAATGCTAATAAAAGATTATTTTTTAGAATAATACTCGTAGATTGTGCTACAAGGCATAAGGGCTAGGGCTCTATACTTTGAATCCATAGCGAAACGAATGATTCTACGGTTTAAACCTGAGTGAAATGAGGGATTCAGGTTTATCGCCCAATGTAAAATTATTATCGAGCCCGAATACATTGTAGTTTTCATCTCCACCTATAAGAAAAATTGCAAATATCTAAATATATAGAGAATATATAGAATAAAGAAAAATACAAACATTCTAATCAGAGTTCAACAGGCAGTTAATTAGTTATACATAACATTGTTTGGTGGCGTTTTCACTAAAGATCAGTCGGTTTGGAAATTGTTGGTCCCCCAACAATTTCCAAAGCGACCGATCTTTCTAGCAATGGACGTCCTGTGGCTAATATGATGACGATGACGATGATGAAATATTTAAATTACAAAATAACCTATTAAATATCAATGACAACAATGGCGCCTTTTTTACACACGACTTCGACAAAAGTAGGGTTTGTTAAAGTATACACAACGTGAAATAATACAACGTGAAACATATGTGTAATAAAACGAACCACGGGCTATCACTATATGTAATATGTGTCCCTATATAAAAAATATATACTTATATAATGATAAATGTCTTCTGCTTATGATTAATTTATGTTTAAAGCCCAAAAGCCTATTTATAATAGTGTAATCCCAAGTGACGTTCCCTCTTCCTCCATCCATTTCACATTAAACCTATTAAATCATAATGATAAATCATCCATACGTGTATTAGTTAACATGTTTTATAAAGCTTTCGAATGTGGCATTTTGAGTTAGCGTTAGCTTTATCTTTCTTGAGCACGCCTGACGGTGAAATTTCGTTCGTTCCATTTGATATAACATACGTTTCAAATTTTACCGAGAAGTTGATAAAATATATGACGCGGTACAACATTGAATGGGGAAAAACCGCGATGACTCATTAAATTTTCGCAATTTGTTCATCATCGCCTGAAGTATGTTACGTCATCTTCTTCAGGCCCAAAACTAGTTTACCGCCGTGAATAAATTCGCCTTACGATCTGAGGACTGGTGCGCATTTTGGCCAAAGGCTTATCTTGGCCATTCAACACGGAAATGCCGCCACTCTCTTGGGCACCCTACCTTCGAGCGCAGTGATTTAGGGTCTGGGCGCGTTTCGTGCGTCGTCGACTTTTTTGTAAACAAGTAAATTAGTCGCGATCCGGGCGTTCATCAGTTTTTTTTTTAAATGCCTCCACCGTCTGCTCGCGTTTCGTGCGCTCTAATATTCTGTAAACAAGTACGTTAGTCGCGATTCGGGCGTTCATTAAAATAAAAACCATACACAAAATATTAGCGCGCACGAATCGCGAGTAGACGGTGTAGGTATTTTTTATCGCGACTAATTTATTAGCGCCCGAATCGCGACTAATTTACTTGTTTTCAAAAAGTCGACGACGCACGAAACGCGTCCAGACCCGATTTAGGCTCAATTTTTTATGTAATTTGATGTTTTTATTGTATTTATACCTAGTTTAGTTTTTATTAATAGTTATATTTAGTTTTTAGTCATTTAGTTTAATCTTAGTATAGTATATTTGTATTATTTATTTTTATGTTTTTAGTATAATAAATTGTTATATCATATTTCTTATTGATTTATCCGTTTTAATATTATAAACGAGAAAATTTATAATGATGTTTGTATCGGTTTTAATTAAAACAACTGTTTGTTATAAAATTTGTTATGTCGATAGCTGTTTGTTGATTACCTTTTATCTCGTAAAAATGTGAGGCTCCCGTGGGGTTCGTCACATAACACTGACTGACCCCGATTAATGGTTAGTTTTAGTAGGATTCATGCCTAGAGCTGTTCGAATTCCTCCATCAAATCCTCACCCAACAATCCAAAACACGCATAACTTTTTAGTTTTACGACTGCAAAAAAACGAACAGCGAGATTGAGGCGCAGCGTGCCCGCGCAAACAACAATAGGACAGTAAAACTTGTGATTTATGCCCGTCTGTCTGAAAAGTCTACGGTTGCACTCACAGGAATATAAAGAGTAACAAGTTTTTTCACTTCTCAAATTTTTATTGTAATATTCTTGTTTAGTTTTAATATTCGATTTGAAACATAAAAGAAGGTAAGTTAGTGGGTACTTAACAATACGATATGATCTAACTTTTTGCATAAAATAGAGAATATAAACTTTTCTTGGGAGGTGTTGGGGCGAAAGTATTATGAATATCTAAAAATCTCTAAAAGATTATTGCAGACGTGCACTAGGTTACCTAGAGATAGCGTTGTGTCCGTAAGGTATTTCTCAACTTAAGGTATTTTTTAACCTCCGACACAAAATTCGTTATAATATTATTCTTATCCGATATAATAATGTCTGTCTGTCTGTCTATCTATGGCAATCGATATTCCTTGCGGTGGTTTTTATCTAAGTTTGATGAAAATCGGTTTAACCGTTTAAAAAAAATTGCGAACGAAAGCTTGGAAGTTGAAATTTTAATTGACCTAGCAAAAAAACTGGACAAATTATGAAATTTTTCTGTACTTAGGTGGAAAGTTTGGGGTGATTTCTGGGCTAAATTCTGAACGGTTTATTGGGATTCAGGTTTCGGTTTTCCTGTGTTTTCTTGATACAAGTGAAACTCTCTCGGCCATACAGAATGTATCGATGGCGAATGCATACCACTGGACTGGACTCGTTGCGTGTTGAGGTGGACCGCCTTTGTGGTCCAGTCAAGGCGTTGGCCTTGTAAGGTCGTAGGTTCAAATCCCTATAGGAAGACTACCTTGTAAAAAGTTGTTTCTAGTCTGGTTAGGAATTAAAAGGCTTACATATGATTCCGTGCTTCGGAAGGCACGAAATGCTGTGTGTCTCGAACACTATCCACAGATTGATTCTGATCTACCCTCTGATTTACGGAGGTCAGACGGCATACGCTCTGTGTAAAAACCAGTAGATACTCTCGTCAAATCACCTAGGTTAGATAACGGACCCCGCGCGAGCTCTGAAGCGTTACCGCCTGAGAATACAACAGGGAAGACACTCGGACAATGATGATGAAACAACGTACGCTTTCTTTAAATACATTATAAATAAGTACTTAATGTATTCATCTTACGCTAGTTTTAACCAACTTAATGCGACGTCGTCGTGCGCCAGCTGTTTACAACACCTAAAATAATAACTTTATTTCTGTGGATGAATCAGTGCGGTGATGTAAACTAATGAAATAACAAACATCTTATAATTATAACCGTCTGACCGGGTGTCTGTCCGATTCTGTCTGGCAACGGTAACGACCCAGAATCAGTTGGCATCGTAGGACTGAGTTCATCGCCCTATCAAAGGGAAATCAACAAGATTAGTCTCTTGTACTAAATTAAAGATACTTTACCAAGTTGTGTATGGGTAATTTCAGTACTTGCGTTATTTATCTACCACAAATTACTCGTTATCAATCGAACAGATTCCACCGGCTCCTTTTTAATTAAGTATTATTTTGAGTTAACTCTTGGAAGTCAGGGTTTTTGAATTTGCGTGGCAAATAATAAATGGCGCTACGAATATCAATTCCATTTAACATTCGTTGGAATATAAAAGGTCTAAAAAAATATAGGTACTGAAACTATATTAAGAGTGAATCCAGTCCATGTTATTGAAAAGCTTTCCCCAAGAAACATGTATCGAAATATGAAAAGTAATTTTTTGCCTCCTTTACAAGCTGACCGATCAGCTGATCCGAGTTTACGTATGGAAAACCAAAAAATATTTTTTATATTTCGACACATATATTCTGGGAAAATTTCATTATCACGAGCTGAATTCGCCCTTTAAATAGATTCAGTATATTTTGTTAGACCTTATATATTTCCGCCACTAATCACTTATTACTTAAGATAATTTGAATCAACGACGTCATTTCAACATTTTGGTCTTTTATTTTATCACCGTTATAACCTAAAATATAGACAACTTACTCTTACACCTAAGTTTAACCACCTGCGATCAGCTGCACCTAGTTCTAGCAGGAACGGTGAGGGCTAAACCTAGTTCTAGCCAAAGATAAGTACTATACACCTAAGTGTAGCCATTTGAGACCGACTGCACCTAGTTTTAGCAGGCTAAACCTAAGCGTAGCCGCATTTCGGGTTTTAGCCGTACATAATGTGTCTAATAATTATTTTTAACCCCATACAAAAAAGGGGGGTGTTAAAATGTAGCGTAGCGGACTAACTTCAATGCGGATTTTTACGTGAAAGCAAGTTCGCTTGCTGTGTTTGTTAGCTATGTTTGATGAAAATCGGTACGGCCGTTAAAAATTAATATCGCTTGAAAGTCGGGGTTTTTGTAGTTTGCCCGTCAACCCTTCAACTGCTGCTCTTACCAAATATGGCTCTATAGTAATCGTGCTCCTGCAGTGGAGACTAAAAAGAGCTGATGGTGATAAACCCGGCTGCCTACTGCAGTAGTGGCTATTTGTAACAAGTTTATTACAAAAACAAAAAACTCGACAGCGTGAAAATATTATAAACCTTCTAGAATCCTTCTAGCGCAATTGGGTAAAGACACTCTCTAACTGAGTGCAGCAGAAATTATACTGGTATCCTATACGAATTAGACATAACATATAGGTAACACATGTATTTAATGTGTTAAATGTTTTACTACACTAGATTTCTATTCATCCCGAAGGTTGACTGGTGGAGAATGCTAATAGCATTAAGTCCGCCTTTTATTGTACCATTTATTTGGTTTTTAAATATATAAATAAAACTTTCGTACGCGAGTCCGACTTGCACTTGGCCGTTTATTTTATCATTTGATAAGGTGAAGGGTTGCAACCCGAAATGGCTATCAACATGATTCAAATTCCCGCCCAGTCCGTCGATCGGGTTTTTACGATCTGCGCGGGATTAAGAAAAGCAATTACGTTTATTGGGTAGGATATTTAGTTTGTAAAACAAAACGCTATTAAAGATTTGGTTATTTTCCTGTACATATGTATGTACTTACAGGAGTTACAGCACAAATTCTACAGATTGAGCCCAAAGAACGTTGCTAACTTGTATCATGAGGAAGAACATACCGATGTGAATTGTCGCACCAGCTACTCTGACTCGTTGAGACTTGGCTTGTTGTCAAGTAGGTCTGGCTCACGTGCATTTTGTAAGACGATCGCAGACTGCAGGGCGACGAAGCAGCGACCGCAACCGCAACGGTCCGGTGAAGTCCGAACAATTATAGCTATACTAGTTTATGTACTTCAAAAATTAAGAGGACAGCCCATATACCTACAAAAACTTTATCATCATCATCCTACTATATTATAAACGAGAAAGTTTGTAAGTATGGATAGATGGATGTTTGTAACTCTTTTACGTAAAAACTAATGAAACTTTACAATTATATAACTTATACATCAGAATAACAAATAGGCTACAATTTATAAAGATACTGCGCAGACGAAGTCGCGGGCAACAGCTAGTAATCTATATATGAAAGAAGAAACTGACTGGCTGACATATATGTATGTATGTAGTTGGTGTAACTTG
Organism: Acrobasis consociella; assembly: GCA_963555685.1. Taxonomy (NCBI): domain Eukaryota; kingdom Metazoa; phylum Arthropoda; class Insecta; order Lepidoptera; family Pyralidae; genus Acrobasis; species Acrobasis consociella. The sequence continues at coordinate 8,872,956 of OY743118.1, forward strand.
TCGTCTGCGCACTATCACACAATATCTTTATAAATTGTAAATTATGTGTTATTAAGATCTTCTTCTTATTGTGTGTGTTAGTGACTAACACTAGTGTCAGAGTTTTTAAACCGCCTTAAAGGCCTCTGACATGGTTTAAGGTAACGACCAATGTCAAAGACAGTGACCGGGACCGACGGCTTAACGTGCCCTCCGAAGCACGGATTATCTTACTTATCATACAATCAGGTGATCAGCCTGCAATGTCCTAAACAAACTAGGACAACATACACAAATATTATTGTATATATAATGTTATGTTATTTATTATGATGTATAAGCTATATTATTGTAAAGTTTCATTAAAACCCATTCAGTAGTTTTTACGTGCAAGAGTAACAAACATCCATCCATACTTACAAACTTTCGCGTATATAATATCTATGTAAGTATATTGACTGATCGATCAACGCACAGCTGACACCGATGGGTCTATACTCGTAGAAGCATGAAATTTAGCACAAAAGTAAGTATGCAACTAAGAAGGAATTTTTGGAAATACAGCCTTAGGGTATTTCCAAAGGTTTGAAAGTTTGTATGAAACTTAGTCAATTTTGAAGTTAGGAACGTATAAAATCACTAATGAGCTTACAATTTAAAACAAAAGAGAATTGTATTATTGTTGTGGAAAAAAAAATCTCTAAGGGGTAAAAATAGGGGTGAAAGTTTGTATATAACTCAGCTAAAAACGGCTAAACAGCGGAAAAGTAAGGATTGTCAAAAGTTTGACCACGCTGGTAAGCCGTGGGCTAAGTAAGTAGTTAAACATATATTATAATAAAACGCGTTTGTCAATTTCATTAATTTATCAAAATATTAGTTTAGGCGTAACTTTTTTTTGTCTGTCTATCTGTATGTTCACGTAAATCTCTGAAATTACTGGATGGATATTTACGCGGTTTTCAACAATATAGAGTATGTTTAGCTTGAACAAAGTAATTTAAAACAGTTCTCGTTTAAAGATATTATTAATACGCCGCTCATCGCCTGCAAAAAATGCGTATAAAAATATCACTGAAGGGACATTTCCAATGCTTACCTACAAAATTAAAAAACTACTAAGTATTATACATAGGTAGCTGTTTCCTGCGACTTCATCCGCGAATATTCTGTTTTATTTCAAAAAATACAAAGAAATACCTGTTTGACAAATTAAATAAAGAAAAAGAGGCGATTCCGAGTTTATCTAGCTATATACATATTGCTCTTTAGGAAACAGGCTGGGATGAAGTTATACCTCACCAAAACAGGCGCTACATGTGTTACCATATGTTATTCCGAAACTGTGTGGCATATATTGGGATACCCTATACTTAGATACAAAAATGTCACCTCGCTGTCAAATCTCAAATTCTATTTGGGAGACGGCCAAAGTAGGTTTCTTTGACCATGAAAATATTATCATTATTCGTGTGGAAATCCACAATAAACAACACTGTTTGCTTTTCTCATGCTATATCGAGAAGACGACTTGCCAAAACATATGCGATAAAGTGGTCTCATATTACACATAAGAATAACCGGCCAAGTGCGTGTCGGGCCACACAAATTTGCACTATGAAAAAAATAGATCCCGTCGCAATATTTTTGAAAGACCTATTCAACAATACACCACACGATGGGTTAGTCAGAAAATAATTGACTTCGACATGTACGGGAGTACCGTAATTTTTTTTTATCAAGATTTCATATTAAGTACCTCTTTTTTGGCATTCCTACTAAGTATTCTACTTCCTACTTCCTACTATCCTATCCTACTTCCTACTAATATTATAAATGCGAAAGTGAGTTTGTAAATTTGTTTGTTTGTTTGTTTGTTTGTTACCTCTTCACGTTTAAGCTACTGAACTGATTTGCATCAAATTTGGTATGGATATAGTCGGAGACTCGGGGAAGGATATAGAGTACTCTTTATCCCGAAATTCCCACGGGGAGCGAAGCCCGCGGGTACAGCTAGTTATTAATACTCTGGCCAAGTTACAGCTTTAGTATTACTTAAAGTCTCTGAGTAGCACCGCGGACAAACAGACAGACAGACACGACGTAGCTATAAGGGTTCCTTGTTTAATATGGAACCCTAAAAACTGTCCAACAAAAAGGGTGTTCACGTAGGGCCGAAATCCCATACAAACGTAGTCTACGTTTAATTTTGAAACCACATGTCAGATTCCGGTAAAAATTGGTAATTGTAAAGAAATTGCAATTATCTAGGTTTATAACTGGTTTCCTACAGTAAAACTATGAACTGGAAAGAAAATATAACGATTTAGAAGTTTCCTATACTAATGGTCAAAAAAGATATAAAACACTATACTCGTATTCTATTTCAAGTTCATATTTTTACCGTCGGAAACCAGTTATAAACCTAGATAATTGCAATATCTTTAAAATTACAAAATTTTGCCCAAATCGGACATGTCGTTTTGAAATAAAACGTAGACTACGTTTGTATGGAAAGTTGTATTTTGGTCTAGGGTACGGGGGACTGCGAGTGTACACAGTACATCACCAACCACATATGCGAATGCTATTAATGCGCCTAGGCGCCTGTCGCTGCAAACTGATAGACCCACGAGTTTTTTCTTCGTAATTACCTAAATAAACTGAACCGATAGTAGTAGTAGGCCTAGGATCAAAGAACAATATAACCCTTACATCTAGAATGCAACCGGAAACATGCTTCTGCTACTATTAAAGTTTATCTTATGCCTTTAAGGTTTTAGATTCATACGTTTTTAACTGGTTAAGCAAGACCTGTCTTAACCTTATCTATAAACTGTCTACAGTTTAGAAACAGTCCAGCGAAACGTCTTTAGAATATCACAAAATAATATTCTAAACTGTTATGTATTCATATTACTTGTTACTTGAGCATGTAATGTTTCAGATCTTTTGACGTCAATAGAAAAATGTACCTAACACATATCTACGAGTTTCTATCTGAAGCATTTGAAATGAAAAAAATATTGCTGGAGGAGAATGAAAAAAATAAGTTGGACGGAAAAAATTACACATGAAAAGGTACTAGAGGATGTGAGAGAGAAAAGACAAATTATAGAAAATAGAAGAGGGAAAATGTTCGGTCATCTACTACGCCACTATGCGTTCTTTAAAACAATAATGGAAGGAAAAATAGAAGGAAAGAGAGGAGTAGGAAAACCCAGAAGAAAATTTCTAGACCAAATAAAAGAAAAATTAAACGTGAAAACATATAAGGAGGTTAAGAACTTAGCGGAAGGAAGGGAGACATGGAAAGCACTCCACCGACAAGAGCCCAGCTCTTAAATATAAGAAGAAGAAGAAGAAGATTATGTTTAAATTGCTGACCTTATCATGATTGTTTACTGAACATGAATTGCAGCTTCATTACTTTTATTGCTAACAGAATATTTGTATCTGCTGGCCAAATGATTTATTTTTTGCTATCCATATTTTAAAATGGCATTCTAATTAATAACTTCTGGATTGTTATTAATTCGGGCAAGATAACATTTTTAATTTAACATATTTTAGTAAAGTATTATTATAGTTTTATTTACCTGTTCCTGTTTTGAATTCTTTTTGTCAATAAACTTATGTAGTAACTACCTATCCCAAACAAAATAAACTTTACTACGTAGGTAGGTATTACTACTACCGCTTCAGAATCTTTTAAACACCAATAAATATTGCATGGTATGAATAAGTAAATGCGGCGCCGTAACAGCTGCCTCCAGCGATGATGTCATGCTAGCGGGCTAGGGGTCATTTCTAATCATATTTCTTCCAAATTCCGAAGTAAACAACTTTTTTTTTCTACTAGTAACTTCGCTGGACCCGAACCCTCAAGCTCGGAAAAATCCATGTTTCATCATCGTATTTTTTGTGATGACAGTTCATGACACTGATGACTCAACCGCGTTTAAAAAGTATAGGTAAGTACTGGTGATATCACTTATATCACAAATAGGATATTTAATATGTATAGTTGTAGTTTATTATCAGTAAAAGCACCGAAGGTTAATGTCGAATTGTCGATAGATAGAGTTTAGAAACAAAATATTTTCGTACCTATTAGCTTTTACTGTGAACTGTGAGGCCTGTACTGTATTATCAAAATGTGATACGTCAAAACTCGATGGGGTTGCGTCGTTTTATTGCAGAATATGACTACCTTCCGGACTCCATCATAATAATATATCAGCTTCTTATCATAATAATATTGCATTGTCATCTGATTTACATTAGCATATACAAACATCTCGATCGGAAACCGGAGAGCGGCTCAAATGACTTAAAAAAAATTAATTAAACAAACAACAAACAGGGCTAGAGCTAAATAAAAGCTTTATAAATCGTAACTACTAGTTAATTGCCCAAATGTGCCAAAATCTATACATATAATAAAACGGTACCTAAAAAAATGTGTCTGTACATTAAATATATTTCCAAAAAAGTTTTTGGAGCGATGGAGACAGACACAGAGAGAAGAATGTAAAAAAAAATGTCTGCGTTTGTCTGTTTATACCGCTAATATCCGGAAAATACTGAATGGATTCTAATTAAACTTTTTTTGTTATATAGCTGTTAAGCCTGGGCAACATATAGGGTACAATTGATTTTGGAAAATGGAACACCTGATACAGAACCATTATGGTCCAGCTTAACTATAAAAAATATCGAGGACGCCTTAGCAAAAGTTGTTCTACCTGATGAGCATTTTTATAACGTCTACGCGAACGAAGTTGCGGGCTTGGGCTAGTAATTAAATATATTAGTATACAATATATTAATACTAACATAGTTACCAGCCCGAAGAATTTTTTTCTCTTCTTGTCGGTAAATGTGAAGTATTTACAGAATGCAGGAAAATTGGCGTTTTATTCTAGTTCGTTGGCTACCAGGTCTTTTAGTTAGGTACTTACCTACATTCACAGATATAGTACCAGTAAATTTATATGATTAATGCCGTATTCCCCTACATGACGATGCTTTAGAGGCGTTAAAGAACAATTGTGTCATGAACATGGAGCCGCCTGAAAATCTCCATTCGCAGAGAGCGTGGGATGATTTATCTTCAAAACTTTTTAAATGAGCATATGTGATGTTTTGAGGGATAAAATATTGCACGAATAAAAGCCGCTAATTTCCAAGAGCCAGGCGCCTGGCTTCAAGCGTTGCTCTCGCCTGAAGTCTCAACCAGGCACGCACCTTTATGATAAATTGATAACTCTTTTAAGGGTTGCAGTTGCGTTGCGGCTAGGTTGTTACGTTTGTGAGCCGCACTGTTGCCCATGTGGTATATTGTTGGATTCCAAGGGCTACCACGGAATCAGCTGCTCAAGATGCACCTGAAAGTATCCCCGACACCATACTCTAAACGATATCATCCGCAGAGCACTGGTGACCGTGGGAAAGAGGTAGGTGCCTTCTTTGGGACGCTAAATGCGTAAATACATTTCTCCCTCTCACCACACACGACCCGGAAGGCAAAGTCCGCTGCAGAATCTGCCGCAAAATGAAGCACTCAAAGTACACTGAGTTATCCCAATACTTATTAATAAGGTATGATTATAAGCTTATACGGCGGAAACTGATGGACCTTGGTGCGAATAGGGGCAAAAAAAATACCGCTGTGTTAGGGCGACAACGTCGTGACAACGGAGGTGATCCCCGCTCTAAACTGCCATTTTTGAAAAGCGGTGTCACCTAAACGAATGGTTTTCCATACATAAAACCGTTCGTTTAGTGGCTCCGTGTTTGAAAAATAGCACATCTGTGGCGTATCTCACACAAGTTCACGCAACTGACGGACGCAACAAATTGCCCTGGCCATTCAGCGCAACGTTGTTTTATTTTATTATAGTTTATAGTATTTAAGTAACGATAACATGTATAACTACATGCTAAATGTGGTAAGTACCTACCTGACCACTGCAGTAGGTATGATTCAATGGTAAGTAGGTACTGAGTAAGTACGAATATGTATCGTAGGCGATAACGGTGTTAACGAGTGGGCTTATCCAATCAGTCAATCAACTGACCGGACTGGGACTATCTCATATGTGAGTGTGCGCAAAGTTATGTGCGAACAGATAATAGGTACCTATCTAATGAATTGCGCATTAGGCGGCTAATTAAGTAGGTAGGTATCTATTACACATATGTTAATTTACTTACCTACTACGCAGTAATCTGTTGAATTGTTTGTAGTAACCGCGCAGCTGGCCGCAATATAAACAATACATGGAGGCGCTTCTGACCCGTGCCTGACCCTCTTGTCGGTTCATTCACAGATTTGTGTTTGTGCTACAGCTACAATCTTTCAAATATAAATCAATCACTCGAACATTCTCGCTATGAGTTGCTTTGCTTGCTATTAAATAGGTATAATTATAGTATTAGTATAATATAACAGCAAATTTGGTTTGTAATGTACCTAAAGGTCAACAACTAAGTTAATGAGCCTAAAATAGGTATGTTGCTTTTTAATCTGTGATAAGGGCTGACCTATGAGGCTGTCCCATTTTAAATTTAGTTCTGGTTTTTTTTTCCGAAATCGGGTTTTTGTCGGTACCAATAGGCTAAGTAAGCTGGAGCCTAGGGCAGCACAATTGGGGGGCGGCAAATATATTTTCGCGCACCCCCGCTATTCCGCTAACGGTACAGAATGAAGGCGGCAAAATCAAAGCTTCCCTTGGATTTATATTCAGTGATTAGGGAGGCGAACTGATAATTTTCTATTTAAAAGTCTACATCTGGTACTGGCTGTAGGGTACCTAGGAGCTATATGAGCTTACTGAGCCCTATGAGTTTGCTATGGATTAGGCCGTTGCAAAGCAAGGTGACAGAGATCATCGTCATTTACTTAAATCAACGTTGAAATATTTCTTTATCCCACTTACCCATATCAAAAATGCAATAAATGTAACTATAATAATAACTAAAATATAATGTAATAAATACTACTAAGGCCACAGAGTACAGAATGTACTCTACAAATCAGAAAAGACTATGCACAGTCGGCATCAGAGATACCTGACTCCTCCTCCACCTACATCTTGAATTTTCCAATAAGAATTGAAAATAATATTTACATGAAAATTTGTATTCAAAGAGATTTTAATGAAGCCTTTTTGAATATATATTTTCATTTTAATTATTATTTTCAGTTTAAGAGAAAATTCAAGATATACTTATATGTACTTATATGTACGTACGTGCCCAAGCAGTGATAATGGTAGGTACCTGAGCATAAGATATAGTTTTACAAATTAAAACCGACTACGGGAAGATTCTTACTGAAAAGTGAGCTTATCCAATGAATGCAAGTAGCAGGCAGAAACAGCTAGTGATGTATATTATTTTTGAAATTTGTTAATTGAGCCCATTCATTTATACCTAACACGGATATGATTCAATTTATTTTATTTTTAGTTTCATACCTATAGAAGGGTGCCATATTGAATTTTAGCCTTTAACCAGCGCACAGCCAAGACGCTTCCTACAATAGAAGGAACTATGGATATTAAAGAAGATACCATGGTATAATAATGAAGATACGAGGGAACAGATGAACATACATACAAGGTACCTACACAGATAGCGGCGAAACAAATAACCCTCCTCTTGACTTTGCCTAAGGCGGGTTAAAACATTAATCACTAAAGAAAATAAACAAATACTACTTAAGTACATTAATATAATATAAATATTTTAAAAAAAACAGAAATCCGGCTGCACACTATTGTAAGGAAATGCCTTTTTTAGTTTTGACTGTTATTTTAATTTCATTATACTATAGTGGTCTAATATAGCCCGTGGTTTGTTTCATTACGGGTATGTCATACCTGTAGCTTTTCACGTGTTCATATATTATAAACCGTTTAGTAGATAGAGGGGGCACTGGGAGTCTAACAGAAACTTGCTACTTATTTAAAATCAAATATTTCAAAAACGGATCCCTAAATCTAAAAATAGTGTTCACAAGTTTACAATATCTTTAAAAGACCTATTTTACATACGACACTATCTCACATAATTATTATTATTATATAACTATGGTTTAGTCATGAAAAAAAAATTACTTCTACTTTACATGTATGGGAGCCACACTAAAAAATTTTTTTTTCGTGCTTTTATTTACTACTAGCTGTGCCCGTGGGCTTCGCTCCCCGTGGGAATTTCGGGATAAAAACTATCCTGTGTCCTTCCCTGGGTATCAAACTATATTTATATTAAATTTCATCTAAATAGGTTTAGTGGTTGATGCGTGAAGTGGTAACAAACAAACAAATATACAAACTCACTTTCGCATTTACAATATTAGTAGGACTAGTGGCTCTGTGAGCCTGTAGTCCTCGCAAGCTTAAAGAAATTGCAGGACGATGAAACTTTTTACACCATATGTTTTCATAAAATATTAAAATCTCGGTAATGTTCGTCGTTCATGCGCTAATGTTTTTGACCTTTTTTCCTCCTCTTTTCTTAACAGAAGGAGTTTCGTATACCTGATTCTTGTCAAACGATCAAATCGAAGGGGTCCAACATGACATCAGTAAGTCTTTGAGCCCGAGAAAGTGCGACGTAAGAACAACCTACAGCCAGTTCTCTAGACCCAAGGTCGAGCACTACTCTGGGTGTCTAAACAGGGGCGTAGCTACCGCCGTATCTGCCGTATCAATTATACGGGGCCCCCTGTCTACGGGGGCCCCCAAGGTGCGTAAGCAAAAATTAATATAAAACTTCCCAAATTTTTTAAATTTCAGAAATGAGAGAAGTACAAAAAAGCAATTTCTTTTTTCACGAGTAAACCGTGCGTTCAAAAGTTGGCAACACCCTACATCGGTTAAAGCGGGCTGCGGGATTTCCCCGTTTAAGTCATTTACGAGGCGCAAACCGAGCTTTGCATTGGTGTGAGTGTATACAGATAGAGAAAAGGCGTCCAAATAAAAAAATATTTAAGAACTTCTATGGGCAGGAACGCCTGTCAGACCTGTCACTATTGTCCATAGAGGCAGAAACTTTAGAAAAACTAAAGTCATCATCAGCTATGAATGATTAAATTAATTAATATTTAATTTGAATTGTTTTTAAAATGTGACAGATAGATAATTATGATGAATAAATATTTCTTTTAATTTTATACAAACAATTTTTTCTTTTTTTAAAAATCTTTACCCTTCCTAAGGGCCCCCAAACAAATTTTTATACGGGGCCCCGCCAAGGTACGCTACGCTTCTGTGTCTAAAGTCGATCCCTGTAACTTATGTACGGTGACTGCCCATGCTAATGTGAGGGGAAATTGAGTCCTAGAACTTGTGCTCTCTTTAGAACGCCTATTGATTTTTAATTTAGTTACGAAAATAAATTATTATAAAATTTTGGTATAGTAATCATTTTGGTAAAGTAGACTATAACTATTGTAAGCACCTAAATGAATGTTTCATGTAGTTAGATAATATTCCCAAGAATACAAATAAATAACTAGTACCTTTACTTTAAAAAATAAACGTCAAAGTACCGGTCCTAACTAAAAATAAATAAATCGCACTAAAAAGAGTGGCCTTCTGGTGGGATTCGAACTCTAGGCGCTCAAGTCAATCTGATCTCTATGAAAGAACTCAGATTTTATTTTATTATCTTATACCTTTAAACGAGCAATTCTTGTATATTTATTTATAAATTTCTGTGATCTCGAAAACGGCTCTAACGATTTTGCTGAAAATTGGTATATGGGGGTTTTTGGGGGTAAACAATCGATCTAGATTAGTCTTATGTTTGGGAAAACGCGTGTTTTCGAGTTTTCATTCGTTTTTCTTTCCACGCAGAATATGGTCGCTAATTTCCTCGCGCCGGCCGCCATCCGCTTAGCTCAGTGGTTAAGGATGCTGACCGCTATAAAGAGTGTTACGGGTTCGAATCCCACTTGGTGACTTACTTTTGTTTTTTTTAATGTTCAAGTTTATATATAATTTTTTATTTTGAACCGTTTTCAGACAAGTTTAAAAAAATGTAGTTAATGTTTGAGATGTAACCGACCGAGCAAAGCTCGGTCACCCAGGTACTTAATATTTATCCTTTGACAAAGCTGGTGAAAAAATCCGTCTTTTTATGTCATAATAAAAAATAAAATTCCTTTGACCACAAAATGGTCGAAAGAGCTATATAATCCAAAGGCGCTTAGGCCCTTTGAGCCAACAAAGCAATTTTCAAAAATTTCTAAAAAATGCATTGACCTTGGAAGTCAGTGAAAAAATGGCTCAAATATCGATTTGTTTATAGTATTCCCCCTCCAAAAAGTTTATTTTATTCACTGAAAACAGTGAATAAAATGCACTACTTACACTACTTTAGTGTTTGAATTTAGAACACTGATATATTTGACCTACAAAAAAGAATAACGTCTTTTTGAAAAAAAAAAACATACTTCTTGGTTTTGATTGCCGAATAAAGCTTTTCTTTCTTTTCTTCTAGTGCAAATAATACTCGATCGAAATACAAACTCCTTTAACAAATAAATCCTTGAGATGTTTTGTATTACAATAAAAACTGCTTAGACCTCATTGCACCATAATGGATGAATACATTTTTAAAAAAGTTAAATTAATTTTAGTAATTGTTCCAACTTTAATGTGCATTTCAATTGATTTAACCTTCCTTTTCCTTTATTAAATGTCTATTTTTGTTGAAATCTTTCTTTTTCTCGTAGTCATGATATAAAGTATAGTATGCAAATCTTGATTATAACGGATTTAAATCGAGGGCCATAGATGAATCACGATCAAGTGAAGGATTATAACAATTGAATCACGACCGGAGGGAGTGATACATGAGATTCAAGTATTAGAATCCTGAGCGACGTGAGTGTTTTTAGTGAGTGTCTTTTATTCACTAATTGCATAATATACTATTATCGAACCCGTTCCCAAAATTTCACGGGAATCGGTTGAGAAATGCGAACTCTAGAGGAGAACACACAGACATATGAAAGCATTTTTGGTAAAGCTAAAACGGAGCCTCTCTCGCTTCGCTCGCTCGGTCAATTAGTAAGATATTTCCTTTATTCCTAATTGGATTAAGCTAATTATTGGAATATGGATAGTTGAATTAATAATACATTAAGGCTGGTTTCACAGTCACGCTTTCGCACGCGCGGTTGACCCGCGTCGCAGGCGACGGGCTTTGAGCGTCTTGGATCGTTACATAGTCAACCGCGTACACTTTGTATGGCGAATCGGGCCGCGCTTGCCAAACGCGCGTGCGAACGCGTGACTGTAAAACCAGCCTAAAGATTGGAATTAGTTACAACTTGTCACATAATTTATAACGCGTCCAATAGACCAATTCAAAATCAGGAAGTCAGCATGGGACATCATTTTTTTAGGGTTCCGTACCCAAAGGGTAAAAACGGGACCCTATTACCACGGTATTATTACTAAGACTTCGCTGTCTGTCCGTCTGTCCGTCTGTCTGTCACCAGGCTGTATCTCAAGAACCTCGATAGCTAAACAGTTGAAATTTTCACAAATTATGTATTTATGTTGCCGCTATAACAACAATTGATATTAGAAACAAAATAAAATAAATATTTAAGGGGGGCTCCCATACAAAAGACTTGATTTTTATAGATAATGGTACGGAACCCTTCATGCGCGAGTCCGACTCGCACTTGGCCGGTTATGTTGTATCTTTTTTAATACCTACTCTATTACAACATAGTACTTTCCCAGATGTTGGAGGCAGTTTTAATACATAAATCGATATTCAAACCTATTCCCTATGTCCCATAATTAAGCCACTATACCAAAATTCCTAATTTTATGTTTATATTTTTTATTCGTAAGTGGTGGTGATGGTGACTATATAGATTTGTCGCCAAAAGCTCCCAAGAAGCAATCAAAAGACCTACTCCAACCTATGATTGCATGGTTAGGGTTAGGGTTAGCTTTAGTTTAGGAATAAAGAAGCGAAGATATAAAAATGGGCTATAAACATAGACATAGATTTTTTTTACAATCTATGGCTATAAAGGACTCGTATCCAGCCAGAGCCGTAAAATAATTATAAAAAAAAACCTGCGATGTCAAAACACTTGTCATCACAGGATGTCAATGTCATAGTCTTCAAGTCAAATGTCAAATTAGGTGCAATCAGCGTTGCCAGAACGAACCAAAAGGTACGGTTTCTCTTACTATTTAACACACAACCGTACCTCAGAGTAGACCGTACCTTTTTCGCACCTTTTCTATATTAGTTCCATTAATTAAACAGTCTAAATATGATCTAGAGAAGAGATGGGGTCTCAAAAAATATCATGTAATTTTATTCTTTTAAAAGAATTATTTAATTAAAAATGTGAGAAAATCTGATCAAATTAATCATTATTTTTATGCATATATTAAAATCCATGAGTATGTAGGTGTGAAGTTAAGTTACTCAGTACCTCGATCGATATATCGAATATTACACCCGTAACGTGTTTTCACTTAACTCGAAAAATCCTCAAAAACGCCTTGCGTAATTAAAGGCCCTTTGCAGTTTATAGTGAAAAATAAATCACTAAGGGGGCTTCTTAGTGATTTATTTTTCACTACAAAATGCAAAGGGCAAAAAAATCACCCTTTATTTCTTCCAATACTCTGAATTTGCGTTATAAAAAAAGATTTTTCTTTTAACCAAAAAGGACTTGGCTTGGCTGTATGTATGGACTTCATTCCTTACTTTCCGTCCTTAGGTAGTAAAAGTTAATACCAGAAAAAAACATACCATGAATGATGTTAAAAATCGTACCTTTTCAGAAAGCTAACTTGTCGTTCTTTTTCGGGAAATCACACTGGCAACACTAGGTGCAATAAATAACGCAATGAACGCAATGAACATGCAATGAATGCATTAGCGACAGAGTAATTTACTGTATTTTGTTATTTATTATTTGAGCGTCAAGTCATTTAGTGGTTATTTGGGTTACCTATAAATTAAAAAAATTTATTATTTTGATCTGATCTATATTTGATAGCCTCTCTCAAAGTTTCAAAATGTCGTTAGATACTGTGCCAAAAGATTTAAGAGGACTACGGGCATGCCTAGTGTGCTCGTTAATAAAGGTATGCTAATCAATTTGTTACACTCATATGTATTTATTTCCTTCACTTCATATTACAACCTGTCAACCTACTCTAGCAACCATATATAACATCTACACCTACACGCTAAGATTCTTAGTAAAAACAACCTATTTTAATACATATACTGTAAATTTTCAGACCTTTGATCAATTTGAATACGATGGATGTGACAATTGTGATGAGTTCCTACGCATGAAAAATAACAAGGATAATGTGTATGACTGCACAAGCAATAATTTTGATGGGTAAGTTTTGCAAATAAACATTGCGATATACATGGATAAACATTGTCTTTTCAATTATGATTGTATCAATGTGTGGGAGTTAACATTTATTTTGATATTTTTGAAAGAGCAGTTGTGACAGTGCTTCATTCATACCATGGCTGTTGTCAGGTTTAAGGGGTTCAAACCCCCGTCCCTGGCCAAGGCCATGGTATGAATGATGCATTAAAATGATATATCTGCTCTCTTATTTATTTATTATAAATAATATACACAAGAAAAAGTGTACAAATGGTGGACTTAACCCTTTAACCGCGAGCGTCGCATATATGTAACAAACATTGTCGGGTCCATTCCACGAAGGTCACATATTTGTGACAAAAAAAAATGCTTGTATGGCACATAACTTACGTATCCATATCCGTTTTTGGTTGTAGATAGGTATGTTAGATTTACCATGTCTCGCGCTGGGGGCACGACAACTGATATAAAGTCTCGCGGTGAAAAGGTTAACATTGTTTTGCATGTTGTCTTATAAGGCTATTCAAAGTGTTGACAAGTTGGTTTAAAAGACCAATGACATAAAAATATTTATTTGTATTGAGAATAAATAGGTACCTATTTTGTAAATTTGCCCTAAAGCAGTACCGTCTTGCTGTCACACTGCTTGTACTATCTAGGACTGACACATATATTTAAATATTTGACAATGGATTTTGTGTTGATGCATATTTTTAATAATGCTAATGTGCACTATCCACAAAACTAAGTTTAGCTGGATCTCTTGATTTTTCAGAATGATTGCAGTTATGAGTCCTGAAGACAGCTGGGTCTGCAAGTGGCAGAGAATAAGTAAGTATAAGCTTTCACAAGGCTATAAGTATAGCCTAAGCTAAGTAAGTAAGTAAGTAAGCCTAAGCTATAAGTATAAGCCGGCCGCCATCCGCTTAGCTCAGTGGTTAAGGATGCTGACCGCTATAAAGAGTGTTACGGGTTCGAATCCCACTTGGTGACTTACTTTTGTTTTTTTTAATGTTCAAGTTTATATATAATTTTTTATTTTGAACCGTTTTCAGACAAGTTTAAAAAAATGTAGTTAATGTTTGAGATGTAACCGACCGAGCAAAGCTCGGTCACCCAGGTACTTAATATTTATCCTTTGACAAAGCTGGTGAAAAAATCCGTCTTTTTATGTCATAATAAAAAATAAAATTCCTTTGACCACAAAATGGTCGAAAGAGCTATATAATCCAAAGGCGCTTAGGCCCTTTGAGCCAACAAAGCAATTTTCAAAAATTTCTAAAAAATGCATTGACCTTGGAAGTCAGTGAAAAAATGGCTCAAATATCGATTTGTTTATAGTATTCCCCCTCCAAAAAGTTTATTTTATTCACTGAAAACAGTGAATAAAATGCACTACTTACACTACTTTAGTGTTTGAATTTAGAACACTGATATATTTGACCTACAAAAAAGAATAACGTCTTTTTGAAAAAAAAAAACATACTTCTTGGTTTTGATTGCCGAATAAAGCTTTTCTTTCTTTTCTTCTAGTGCAAATAATACTCGATCGAAATACAAACTCCTTTAACAAATAAATCCTTGAGATGTTTTGTATTACAATAAAAACTGCTTAGACCTCATTGCACCATAATGGATGAATACATTTTTAAAAAAGTTAAATTAATTTTAGTAATTGTTCCAACTTTAATGTGCATTTCAATTGATTTAACCTTCCTTTTCCTTTATTAAATGTCTATTTTTGTTGAAATCTTTCTTTTTCTCGTAGTCATGATATAAAGTATAGTATGCAAATCTTGATTATAACGGATTTAAATCGAGGGCCATAGATGAATCACGATCAAGTGAAGGATTATAACAATTGAATCACGACCGGAGGGAGTGATACATGAGATTCAAGTATTAGAATCCTGAGCGACGTGAGTGTTTTTAGTGAGTGTCTTTTATTCACTAATTGCATAATATACTATTATCGAACCCGTTCCCAAAATTTCACGGGAATCGGTTGAGAAATGCGAACTCTAGAGGAGAACACACAGACATATGAAAGCATTTTTGGTAAAGCTAAAACGGAGCCTCTCTCGCTTCGCTCGCTCGGTCAATTAGTAAGATATTTCCTTTATTCCTAATTGGATTAAGCTAATTATTGGAATATGGATAGTTGAATTAATAATACATTAAGGCTGGTTTCACAGTCACGCTTTCGCACGCGCGGTTGACCCGCGTCGCAGGCGACGGGCTTTGAGCGTCTTGGATCGTTACATAGTCAACCGCGTACACTTTGTATGGCGAATCGGGCCGCGCTTGCCAAACGCGCGTGCGAACGCGTGACTGTAAAACCAGCCTAAAGATTGGAATTAGTTACAACTTGTCACATAATTTATAACGCGTCCAATAGACCAATTCAAAATCAGGAAGTCAGCATGGGACATCATTTTTTTAGGGTTCCGTACCCAAAGGGTAAAAACGGGACCCTATTACCACGGTATTATTACTAAGACTTCGCTGTCTGTCCGTCTGTCCGTCTGTCTGTCACCAGGCTGTATCTCAAGAACCTCGATAGCTAAACAGTTGAAATTTTCACAAATTATGTATTTATGTTGCCGCTATAACAACAATTGATATTAGAAACAAAATAAAATAAATATTTAAGGGGGGCTCCCATACAAAAGACTTGATTTTTATAGATAATGGTACGGAACCCTTCATGCGCGAGTCCGACTCGCACTTGGCCGGTTATGTTGTATCTTTTTTAATACCTACTCTATTACAACATAGTACTTTCCCAGATGTTGGAGGCAGTTTTAATACATAAATCGATATTCAAACCTATTCCCTATGTCCCATAATTAAGCCACTATACCAAAATTCCTAATTTTATGTTTATATTTTTTATTCGTAAGTGGTGGTGATGGTGACTATATAGATTTGTCGCCAAAAGCTCCCAAGAAGCAATCAAAAGACCTACTCCAACCTATGATTGCATGGTTAGGGTTAGGGTTAGCTTTAGTTTAGGAATAAAGAAGCGAAGATATAAAAATGGGCTATAAACATAGACATAGATTTTTTTTACAATCTATGGCTATAAAGGACTCGTATCCAGCCAGAGCCGTAAAATAATTATAAAAAAAAACCTGCGATGTCAAAACACTTGTCATCACAGGATGTCAATGTCATAGTCTTCAAGTCAAATGTCAAATTAGGTGCAATCAGCGTTGCCAGAACGAACCAAAAGGTACGGTTTCTCTTACTATTTAACACACAACCGTACCTCAGAGTAGACCGTACCTTTTTCGCACCTTTTCTATATTAGTTCCATTAATTAAACAGTCTAAATATGATCTAGAGAAGAGATGGGGTCTCAAAAAATATCATGTAATTTTATTCTTTTAAAAGAATTATTTAATTAAAAATGTGAGAAAATCTGATCAAATTAATCATTATTTTTATGCATATATTAAAATCCATGAGTATGTAGGTGTGAAGTTAAGTTACTCAGTACCTCGATCGATATATCGAATATTACACCCGTAACGTGTTTTCACTTAACTCGAAAAATCCTCAAAAACGCCTTGCGTAATTAAAGGCCCTTTGCAGTTTATAGTGAAAAATAAATCACTAAGGGGGCTTCTTAGTGATTTATTTTTCACTACAAAATGCAAAGGGCAAAAAAATCACCCTTTATTTCTTCCAATACTCTGAATTTGCGTTATAAAAAAAGATTTTTCTTTTAACCAAAAAGGACTTGGCTTGGCTGTATGTATGGACTTCATTCCTTACTTTCCGTCCTTAGGTAGTAAAAGTTAATACCAGAAAAAAACATACCATGAATGATGTTAAAAATCGTACCTTTTCAGAAAGCTAACTTGTCGTTCTTTTTCGGGAAATCACACTGGCAACACTAGGTGCAATAAATAACGCAATGAACGCAATGAACATGCAATGAATGCATTAGCGACAGAGTAATTTACTGTATTTTGTTATTTATTATTTGAGCGTCAAGTCATTTAGTGGTTATTTGGGTTACCTATAAATTAAAAAAATTTATTATTTTGATCTGATCTATATTTGATAGCCTCTCTCAAAGTTTCAAAATGTCGTTAGATACTGTGCCAAAAGATTTAAGAGGACTACGGGCATGCCTAGTGTGCTCGTTAATAAAGGTATGCTAATCAATTTGTTACACTCATATGTATTTATTTCCTTCACTTCATATTACAACCTGTCAACCTACTCTAGCAACCATATATAACATCTACACCTACACGCTAAGATTCTTAGTAAAAACAACCTATTTTAATACATATACTGTAAATTTTCAGACCTTTGATCAATTTGAATACGATGGATGTGACAATTGTGATGAGTTCCTACGCATGAAAAATAACAAGGATAATGTGTATGACTGCACAAGCAATAATTTTGATGGGTAAGTTTTGCAAATAAACATTGCGATATACATGGATAAACATTGTCTTTTCAATTATGATTGTATCAATGTGTGGGAGTTAACATTTATTTTGATATTTTTGAAAGAGCAGTTGTGACAGTGCTTCATTCATACCATGGTTGTTGTCAGGTTTAAGGGGTTCAAACCCCCGTCCCTGGCCAAGGCCATGGTATGAATGATGCATTAAAATGATATATCTGCTCTCTTATTTATTTATTATAAATAATATACACAAGAAAAAGTGTACAAATGGTGGACTTAACCCTTTAACCGCGAGCGTCGCATATATGTAACAAACATTGTCGGGTCCATTCCACGAAGGTCACATATTTGTGACAAAAAAAAAATGCTTGTATGGCACATAACTTACGTATCCATATCCGTTTTTGGTTGTAGATAGGTATGTTAGATTTACCATGTCTCGCGCTGGGGGCACGACAACTGATATAAAGTCTCGCGGTGAAAAGGTTAACATTGTTTTGCATGTTGTCTTATAAGGCTATTCAAAGTGTTGACAAGTTGGTTTAAAAGACCAATGACATAAAAATATTTATTTGTATTGAGAATAAATAGGTACCTATTTTGTAAATTTGCCCTAAAGCAGTACCGTCTTGCTGTCACACTGCTTGTACTATCTAGGACTGACACATATATTTAAATATTTGACAATGGATTTTGTGTTGATGCATATTTTTAATAATGCTAATGTGCACTATCCACAAAACTAAGTTTAGCTGGATCTCTTGATTTTTCAGAATGATTGCAGTTATGAGTCCTGAAGACAGCTGGGTCTGCAAGTGGCAGAGAATAAGTAAGTATAAGCTTTCACAAGGCTATAAGTAGGTACACTTTATAAATAATAAGTTAGTACTTGCTTGTACCCTAATATAGCATAGAATGTATAATACTGAGGTATAAGGCCACTCAATGCACTATGCTCGAAATCTCTGCTCCACTGCTGCCATTGAAGCAGAGCGGATATTTCGAGCATTGTGATTGGTCAATTCATGCACCGAACCTTCCCTTTGCTCTGCTCCGCTTCAGTGAAAACACAGCCTTATACTTGCATATGACATCTGCATTTCCTAAACATGTGTGACAATTTCAATTTAAGTCAAAAACCTTACCACATACATTACCAGGGAGGAGGGGAGGGGTTAGGTTTGCAAAATTAACATCTCTGATTAATAAATTACTGCTTATTGACAAATTAAAATCCACTCTCACTTGCGATGACCTACTTATTTAAAATCAAAAGATAAAAATGCACAATAAAAAAAATTTGGTTGTAGTTTACTTGTAATTCTGTTTCAACACTGCCAAATAAGCATTACATTGGTCTTTATTTAGATTTACCTACAGGTTAGGTTAGGGCGAGAATGAGTCCGAAATCTTTCGTATTTTGTCTACATATTACTTTTTTTACAGGTCGTTTTTGTAAAGGAGTGTATGCAATATCAGTGTCTGGCAGACTTCCCGCAGGTGTGATACGCGAGATGAAAAGCAGAGGCTATGTTTATCGGCCAAGAGACACCAGTCAGAGATAATATAATATTAATTATAAGAATTACCTCATTAAATCTACATAATTTAATCTAATTGTTTTGTTTTGTATTTGTATATTGTTCCTGGATTTCACATCTTTACCTTTACTGTAACTTTAATTTTTTTAATTCTTATTCTTGCGCTGCCTTTTTGGTTGAACAAATTAAAAGCTAAATGGACCTCCCGGTTCATTACCAATTTCTTACACTAAAAATACAATACTGTTAGATTTGTTAGAGTAAAAATAAAAAGGTAAATAAGCATGAACACATATATTTTCCACTAAAACTACTATTTAACAATAAAACACATGTGTGCAAAATAAATTGGTATTACACAAGTGTCAGCACATTTACTTCATATACATCAATGGTTTGTTGTTAGACAAACAAACAGGCTTTTCCATAAAACAACTAATCTTTACAACATTAACATCCATTATTTACATAAAGTATCTGCTTTTGTCATGTCATTACATTCTAATTTGTTATTTAGATGGCATTTTAGAAAGTTTTCATTGAAGATGCTCCAGCATGTCACTGGGTTCAAGGCACATACAATGCTAAATTTCTGTCAACTTGAGTTATCTGGTGGCACTTTATTTTCATTTTCTGTTCCAAGAATGTCCTTGTCAATCTCCTTGAAGTCAATATTTTGTTGTTTCATGGCATTCTGGAAACAAAGTTAAATTACATAGTACAAAAAAAGTTGCATCTATCTGTAGATATGATACTACAGATTTGAATTGTCATTTTCTGTGATTTTACTTCAGATTTGAAGAGAAAGGTATGTATAATTACCCATGCAAAGCCAGTGCCGGCTGTTAGTTATGTATATAATAAAAACCTTAGCTCTGAAACCTCCTTACGGACTGCTATTATTCATAAGCACATCATGCACTAGACAACTACTTAAAACTCTTGAGTGCACTGCCAACTCTAAATGATCAGTAAGTACTAATTAGCGGTAACCCTTGTCTGAAGACTAGTTATGGAATTCCAAGGCTAAATTAGAGATACTAATAATGAACAATACTAATCAGATAAACTTTACCTTTACACAATCTTGATAAACTCTGAAAATACTAGCACACATGGAGTCATCGTGGTCACCCTTCAAAAACCTTTCGGAAAACCAGCTGTTGAAACAGTCATCATACTTTTTCTTTAAATCCGTACACTCTTCCCCAATACTATTCATGTTTTTAATTTTACTTGCAGTCTGAAAAGCAATATCGGAGAAAAATTCTACTTATTAAAGGTAGGTAGCAATTTGTAATTTTTAGCTAAATAACTAAATTGACCGTAGTGACACTGACAGCAAATATCAGTCTTGAATCTGGAGACGTATTTTTGAAATGACTTGTCACATTACGAAGGGTTTGCGCAAGCGTTTTTCAAACGGGCGCATTTTTGAATCGGTAGTAGTTTGCGAAGGATTTGCAACGAGTAGTCTTGACTTGACCACTCGTAATTTTGACATTTGCAGCGTAGATATGTCATCGAAACCAATCATGGGAAATCCGTTCCATTTCACGTTGCTTTTTTATTTATGTTCGAATTTTTAAAAAAGCATAGACAAATTATGGATGTTTTCTGCGTAAAACAATGTTGTTTTTCGCTGACACGACGGTTTCAAAAATACGATCAATTTGTATTTTACGCGAGCGGTGAGTTGGAAAACTACACGTTTTATGTTTCGATGAGTCCTTAAATGAAAAATAGCACTCCTGTCCATAATATTTCTTTTTATTATTAATTTATGGCTCTGAATACTAGTCTTTTAGAGCCCTTCTTTATGCCTAATCCAGAGATATGGGACTCCCATATCTCTGGCCTAATCCTAATATATCTTTCTAATTTGTGATCCTAAATTCCTAACCCTAAGTCCCTAACTACCCGAGACGTATTTTTGAAATCACTTGTCACATTACGAAGGGTTTGCGCGAGCGTTTCCAAACGGGCGCATTTTTGAATCGGTAGTTTGCGAAGGATTTGCAACGAGCGGTGAGTTGGAAAACTATCTCAATGAAAAATAGCACTCAGAGGTGCTATTTTTCAAACGCGGAGTCACTAAACGAACGGTTTTTTGTATGGAAAAACCATTTGTTTAGGACTTTGGTGACTCCGCATTTCAAAAATAGCACTTCAGGTTCTAAAGAACTAGTATCCAGAGCCGTAAAATTATTTAAAAAAACTGAATCAAAGTTTTGACTTTGATATATCGACATGACATAAAAAATAAATAAAAAAAGTTTTATTTCAGGTTATAATATCACGCGGCGATATAAATTAGGTAGATTTTTATGTTGTAAATTGTAACTTTCTATTTGTGATAAGGACATACTTAGTTTCCTTAATTAGTCAGTGATAGGGACATAACATAAGCCAAATATATAAATAACAATAACCAAAACGACAATGGATGATATTCTAAAAGATTCACGATTTGCTAAATATCTCAATGATCCTCGGTACAGGCAGATTCCTAAGCATGAACGTAAGGTCAAAATTGATAAAAGATTCCAGTCTATGTTTAGTGATGACAAGTTCAAAGTAAAATACACAGTGGATAAACGTGGTCGACCAGTTAACGAAACCTCAGTAGAAAATTTGAGGAAGTACTACGACTTGGACGAATCCGATGACAGTTCCGATGATAGTACCCCAGAAGGTAGCAATGAGAAATCTCTGGCGGATCAAGAAACTAATGAAGATTCAGTGTCGGGTCGTTTTGTTAGGCGCCCTCCGAGTGAAGACCGAGAAGAGAAAACTGTAACGACTTTTAAAAATGATAAGTTGGTACGTGGCAAATTGGACCGTAAAACAAAACAGCGGCTGTTAGATCTGGACATAGACTATGCTCGAGGAGAAGGTATGTACGCCAATTATTTAATTGTAGCTTGCTACCACAGTCTAGCTTTTAGTGGGTTAACACTGGTGTCAGATTTTTGAAACTGCCCAAAGGTATCTGACATATGTAGCTGTGTGAGTTATGATGACTGTCATCTAGTGACCACAGTCCTTATCACCCGCTAGTGAAATATTGTGTTGGTTTCCACACAAAGTTTTCCTTCACTGGAAGCAAGTGACAGTACTTAAAACTCACAAGCACGACGTACAACACGCACAAGTTGTTCCCGGTGAGGATCAACATCATGCCTCACACAGGTGCACAGCCCGTGCCTAAACCGCTTTGCCACTACTGCTGCAATTTTATTGTAGGAAGTATTTGCTACTTTCGAATACAAATCAAACTCAAATCAGATACTTATTTCTAAATGTCAGAGAAAACATTTTCTATGGGATTTGTATGAAATATAGACTGACATAGTTTCTTGGGATCAAATAGTTTTCTTCAATCTGAAATCTAAAACCACATTTAAAATTAATATGATCAAGACATAAGTGATGTTATTTTGTGATGTTTTATTTTCATAACAGTACCAAATAATTTCTTTTTGACCTAGGAAAGTACAGTAAGTAAACTGCCTAAAACCTTGCCATTATTGTACTACCTACTTTTACACAGTATGAGCAATAAAGAATGATGGGTTTGAAAAATATAAATATGATTTTATTAAGTCCGTCAGTTACATTACAAATTACATACATATACCTACATACATTCATTCAAGAAATGTATTCATATTTTTCAGTTTCTCATGGAGTAAAAATTCTCAAAGATGCAGCACATTGACTATTAGCATACTTACTACAGGTCATAACGTCATGCAAAATTTTAATGCACTGTATCATCATTAAAAAAAAATTTAATAATTCACTTATAATGAGACAAAGAATTTTTTTAGTCCATATGCATATTGTGAAAGTTGAATAATTTTTTTAGTGAATTCAAGTTTTTCAATATAATTTTAGGTGTTCTTGCTTCTGATAGTTCATCTGATGAGGACAGCACAGATTATGAAGGAGATAGTGAGTTGGAGCATGAGTGGGGAGAGCTAGATGCAGATGCAGGCACAACTGATGAATCTACAAAGAGGTATTTTGTCTTTTCAATCATTTATGATTCTATAGACCTATTGATAAATGTGTATCCTATTGACAGGTACAGGGTTAAAAAAAATTTTTCCATTCTTGCATTTTGTGTGTATACTTCTTTACTTTTTAAATATCCAACAAATGCTTTTTGTTTTTCGTGCAAGTGGCCATCACTAATGTCAGATTGTTCAGGCTGCCTAAAGGCATCGCACAAAGCTGCTATACAATGATGACAGCCAGGATGAACGGCTTATATGAGCCTTCCATAGCACGGAGCTCAATTTTTTTTATACCACTTGTGGTCCCATCCAGGTATGGATCACGCCTGGTTCCGCTTAACTAGCGAAAGCGCTAGTAATGCGCACTCCCACTGGGCCACCGAGCTCCTCCAAACAAATATTTGTAATGTGCATTGTTTACAGAATAGCAATCTGCAATATGGACTGGGACAATATAAAGGCTGTGGACCTCATGGTACTCCTCAATTCATTTCTACCTTCAAGTGGTGTTATACATAAAGTAACTGTAAGTGCTCTCTCTCTTTAATCTTATGTTTTTCAGGCAGTATTGTATGCAAATATGGTAAAAACATTTAGATAAGTGTTTAGAGACAAAAGGTATCTGGTACAAGAACCATTCAAAGTTCACCCAATTCGGTTCCTCGGTTTAACTGTGCTAGACTCTCAAGGGAATATCTTGCTAGTGTGTGCATTTAGGATGAGGCCTGGTCATGTTCCACTGAACAAGTTTCTCTTATTGATGAGAGTAACCTGCTCAGACTTATGCAATTACTCTGGTAAGTTAGAGGACTTGGTTCATGTATTGCTGAAATGTGACCAGTATACCGCCCTATGTGACCGGTTATTAGCTGGACTACTAATGTACAATGGTGAGCTTAACATAATGTTAAACAATCCACTGTCGCACATGGCAAAAGCCATCTCCTTTTTTCTGTGAGCTGTAATGGTGCACAGAAGTAAGTTAATACTTAATCGAAGTCCCCCCATAAGGCTGGCATAATCACACCAAGTGGACTGAAGCCTCGGTAAAATAATAGATCAAAAAATATATATGTTTAGTTTATTTTTAGAAGATGTAAAGTGTGCCTTCCTCTATTTTCATTTTTTTCCTAATGTTTCAAGTCACTGTTATTCTCCAGTTAGACAGAACCCACTGTAATATGGATCCTTAAAATATTTTTTATATTTTAGATTTACCCATCTGAGTATGGTTTGAAAAGAATGCAGGAGGAGGAAGTCAGAGGGCCAATAGAGCTGACAGAGAAAACTGACGATAATGAATTATCAGGAGATGAGGGCCATGAGGAAGGTATATGTATAGATGTAACATGGTACTCTGTGAGAGAGACACATTATAGCAATAATAATATCATCTTAAGTTTTGTTTAGTATGCTATTTTATATATTCAAAATATGGTTAAACAAACTGGCGAACTTAACTAGATCTGCTAGGTTTGGTTTATCCATTAGATTGTGCAAAAAAAAGCCACTTTACACGTATAGTCAAACCGGCATTGACCAGATGTTGGCATCGTAATGTTTTCAACTGATTATGATTTTATTTGGGCTCAACTTGTTTTTTTTAAGGGTAGTAAATAAGATATTCTTTGTTATCAATAGAAACATTGGATGAGCATAAAAATCCTAATTTAATTATTCCAGAAAAAGTAATGGAATATCACCTTAGTCTCCAATTCTAGACATACTTACATCTATCATAATTCATACTTCCATTTAAAAAAGTTTAGTCTTTACTCAATCGGTAAAAAATCAAATTCCATTACATATTTAGAAAAATCCTTCACATCATGCAAACAAATCACTTTGTTACAGGTTCAACTTACCACATGGAAAAACTGCGGCGCTACCAGCTAAACCGGCTGAAGTACTTCTACGCCGTGGTAGAGTGCGACAGCGTGTCCACCGCCGACAAGTTGTACAGCGAGTGCGACGGCATGGAGTACGAGAGCAGCGCCACTAAACTCGACATGAGATTTATACCCGATGACGTAACATTTGATCAGGTATACCATGGATACATTTGTTCTTCTTTTAACCTCTCCAGCCAGACACTGGTAACCATGGTATATAAAACAAGGTATTCTCTTCCCGTGACAGCTGATGACGTAGGTGGAACTTGACTACGTCATCAGTTTGATGTGTTGCCACTGTGTGAAATTGAACTACCCGAGCGTAATGCATTTTTGAACTTTATATAAGTACCAATTTCGAATTAATAATCCATTATATCAATTTATAAAATATTGAATTGATGAATCACGCGACATACTAAATAGCTAAGTTACTTAATATTTTATTTTATATTCATGAACTAATTGAGAAAGTCCTTAAATTTAATAAAAAACAATCAGTGGCAACACTTATCGTGACGTAGTCAAGTTCCATCTCGGGAAGAGAATACCTTGTTTTATTATACCATGCTGGTAACCTTTTTAGACCCGGGAAACATCCTAGACTGGTACAGGTCTCGAGAGGTTCAGTCCTATGAATGAATAACGTAGGGAAAAGTTTTATTTAATAATGATGTAACTATAACATGGAAACTTAACCTTTGTTCTTACTAGTTCGATTAAGGCTCGGCGCAAACGGGCCACCACAAATTACACACACAGTTAGGCATTGTTTGATGGCTTATGTTGTACTTTTACATTTCAGGAGCCAAGGGAAGTGTGTACTAAGCTACCAGACCTAACTAAATACAAACCGAGGTTATTCACAACCACAGCGTTGCAACAAGCCAAGGTAGAACTCACGTGGGACGCGACAAATCCGAATCGCGCTCAAGTGATTCGCAGCGCCTTGGACGGCAAAATTGATGACCTCGACCTGAAGGACTACTTGGCATCAAGTAGCGAGGGTATATATTGTCTTTTTCTATCTCTCTTATACAAAGAAGATTGATTAACCTCTATTTTACCACATGATTTTCTTTTCTACAAATTTTTCCATTGAAGTCAGTATGATTTAGAACAGCTACATTGAATGACTTATCATCATCCGAGCGTATTCCCGGTTGCATTCTCAGCGGTAACGCATCAGAGCCCGGGGTCCCCTACGGAGGTTACTGGTTACTACACAGAACTGCCGTCAGACTTTCGCAACCAACGTAAAGAATAGACCAGAACCAATCCTTGGTTAGGTTTGAGCTAACGCTAGATGGCGTTGGGGACCCACAGTTTATACGTGCCTTCCGAAACACGAGATCATTGATTGAGTATTCATCAAATTTTTAAAACTAAACTTCAATTTAAAATACAGATTAAAATATTGCACCTGGGGCAAACAGCTCCAAACCAATACTCTACATAACAACTGTTACATAAATATTATATTTTTTTTAAACCTACGTGAAAATTCTTTTTTTCATTGCAGATGAAAATTCTGGTGAAGAAAACAATGATTCACTGTCAGATCAAAATGACGAAGATCCTATACAGAAGTATAAGTCTCTGCTGGAAGACATTGAAAGCAAAGAGGACAAAAAAAGAAATAAGGATATGGAAATGGAAATCACCTGGGGATTAGGCATCAAAGATAAAGCCGAAGAGTTGGTGAAGAAGAAATTAAATGAAGGTAAGAATATTAGAGTACATCGGGAGAAGCTTGACAAAGAAGCACAGGAGAAACATTTTAATTTTTTGTTTGTTGCAACATAGGCCATAGTACAACTTTTTGATAATACTGGGAGTTAATTTACTTCTGTTACCTATTTAACATTAATTAACTGTTATTTGTTGTTTACAGAAAACAAAGATTTAACTCCATTTGAAAAGTTGTTAAAGAAGAGGAAAGAGAAGAAAAAAGAAAAGAAATTAAAAAATAAACAGAAGCAAGAAAAAGAAGACGCGTCTGATGAGGAAAATAGTTCATCTGACGAAGTACCTTCTGATGTAGACCTTAATGATCCGTACTTCGCCGACGAGCTAAATAAACCAGAATATAAGAAAACCAAAAAACCAAGAACTAATATTGAAGAAAAAGAAACGGATGAAGAGGAAGAAAAACGAAAAGCAGAATTAGAATTGCTTTTGGATGATGAAGACGACGGTAAAGCGCATTTTAGTTTGAAAAAGATCCAAGAATCAGAAAATGAAACAAAGAAATCTAAACGGAAAAAGAAACTAAAAAAACAGATGCAAGAACAAAAACAAGCACTGCCAGATTTCGAAATTAACCTCAAAGATGATAGATTTTCCGCTTTATATAATTCCCATCACTTTAATATAGACCCAACTAACCCCAATTTCAAGAAGACGAAGAATATGGAAAAGTTAATCGAAGAGAAGTTGCGTCGGCGACCTGCCGACAATCCGGTAGAATCAGAACAAATTCAACCTAAAAAGTCTAAACAAGACGCAGAATTAAGTTTGTTGATAAAGAATATAAAGCGAAAAACGAAAGGTGCTCTAAAGAAATAGTGAGAAATTGCTGTTTTTTTAAATAAATGTTTTTTTTTTTTGTATCTACACATCTTTTTTTTCAAACCATTCCTTAAAGCCTGCGCAGACGACGGAGTTTCCTATAAAAAGTCCGCCGAGGATTTACCGCGAACTCAACGCACACTTATCGCCGTGCATACGTACGTCGGACGTCGTACGTCGGCGGACTAAAGTCCGCCATGTGCGTTGCTTCGCCTAGTCACACGAGTTCTATTTTTTTCCGTACTTTTGTCCGGTCCGCTCTCTGCATGTCCTCGGTTATTCGGGGGACTTTTTGTACGCGGTACTTTTAATCCCTCGTTTGCGTTACTTGATACAGTTGTAAGCGATCTATTTTAGCAGATAAAAAAGTCCACGGACAAAGATCCCTCGTCAGCGCAGGCCTCAAGATGTCTTATATTGAAGTTATGCATCATTCATAACCTATGCCCACTTGGGATTTTTTTTAAATCCTGATAAAAGCGCACGCAGACATTTTCATGTTATCCCAAAGCTGCCGCGAGCTAAAGAAAATTTCTAGAGAACATTTTTATACTTGCCCAGATATTGAACTCATATGAATCATAGTTTGCCCTACATGTGAACGTGTTGTTCTTTCTGGCACGGCCATGGAGGATTTCCTTAATTTTTTGTGAGCATACCTAAAGTGATCGTGCCCGGTAAGAACTGACACGACCACGCAAAATTATTTTGATCAATTTAGAATACAAACTTTTGACAATACAACGGTCTTTTGGTCAATTAAGGACTTATTCTTACTTGTCTTAAGGGACGACTCTTCGACATGTGTATCTTGCCCATACTAACCTACGGTGCGCAAACGTGGTCGCTGACCAAGAAGCAAAAGCTTAAACTGCAGGTTTGCCAAAGAGCAATGGAACGCAGTATGTTAGGTATAAAAAGGACAGACCGTGTCAGGAACACTATGCTGTGCTCCATTGCGCAAGTGGTTGACGTTGGACTGAAGTCTGCTAGATTAAAGTGGGACTGGGCGGGTCAAGTTTGCAACCACAACATGGGTTCCACCGAGGAAATGAGGTCTAGAGGAAGGCCTAGGACGAGATGGAGGGACGAGTTATCCGCTTTTGACAAAGAATTGAATGAAACAGCTGAAGATAGAAGTAATTGGAAACAAAAAGGGGAGGCTTTTGCCTAACTATGGGACCTAAATGGGACTTTTCATTGGTTTTGGAAAAAAAAATATCGTATCTATACATATAATAAAACAGTAAAAAAAGTCTGTCTGTACATTAAGTATATTTCCAAAAAAAATATTAGGGGCGATGGAGACGTAGTAATAGAGTAAGAATTTAAAAAAAAATGTCTGTCTGTTTGTACACGCTAATCTCCGGAAATAGGTACTGGAAGGATTCGAATAAAACATTTTTTGTTATATAGCTATTAAGCCTGGGCAACATCATATAGGGTATAAATGATTTTGGAAAATGGAACGCCTGATGCAAAACCATAATGGTCCAGCTAAACTATAAGAGATATAAAAATGCCGCCTTAGTAAAAGTTGTTCAGCCTGATGAGCATTTTCCAGAGACACAAAGTACACGCGAACGAAGTCGCGGGCTTCGGCTTGTAGTAAATAAATTCCTCTATCCATATACGTAATCCAAATTTCTGTATATCGTAAGATAAAAAGTTGCGTAAATGATTTTCGATCGAGACCACGTAGTTATACGCCGGCCTAATGTTGATGACCCCGGCCGGCCGGCGGGCGATGTATGGCGGCGGTACACTGATTTCACAATTTGACTTTCGAGTTTTAGACAACATTTTTTGTTTCTGAATTTTTATTTGGACTAGCAAATTAGGTCTTACTAAAGATGCCTATGAAGTGGCCTTCGGCTTCAAAACCAATGAAATATCACCGTGTAGAGTTCGTAATTAGAGAAAACATATTATGTACTTTAGGGTCGATTCAGACATAGGAGCGCAACGGAGAGGATGTTATTATGACATTCGAAAATAAACTTTATGTCGTCATGTTTACGTTTATACATTTTAGGTCATAGCAAAGATAATATAATTACTAACGTAACAGATACCCAACGCCATAGAAACTTTTGGACCGGCCTTAAGTAGGCAAATTGAGTAGGCGTTTCTAGTTCCAGCAACTCGCAGAGATGGCAGCACACAGGACTAGCCAAAGCCGCGAAAGCATATCGTAAGTGTTTAAGAGTTCGTCACTAGATGGCGTTAGCGAGAAAACAAATGTTTAGGCATAAGATCCTGAGTATCTATGATAATACACATTTTGGCCATTGTTAATGCTGTCCTACGTAACCCGTAATCGCGCCATACCTACAAGGGGTAGGTAGCCGCGCGCGCCGCACGAGGGGTGTTAAAATTAACAGATTCGGATGCAGGACAGCGACGCGTCGATCATTTATGTTATAAAATATCAAATTTAAAAACTTGTTTGAAGTAAGTGCCATTTATGAAACGCAAGTCACAATAACGAATGTTTTTTCCATACAAAAAACCGTGCGTTTAGTGACTTCGCATTTCAAAAAATGACACCACTAACCATTCATTTCATAATATATAACTTCAGAAATATCTAGGTAGGTAAGTAAGCATTTCTTTCATGCACATTATGATAATTAATGAATCGTACTGCGTAAAAAATTGCAAAATTATATTAAGTACCTACCTTCTTACAAAAAAAAGAACCTCTTGCAATGTGATAGGTATGTAGGTACTCATAAGAAATCTGAATACGTATAACTTTATTTACCAGGCGGTTTATCTTTTTTTTGTCGGGGAAAGTGAAAAAGAGTATGGAAATCTAATATGTAGGTACTTAGTTCTACTTCGAGATCAGCTTCACTTGATTTGAATTATTTTTAGTTCGATGCATGTAATTTTCAAAGAACTGTGTGCTGTGTGCAGCCAATGGAAATGTCGTTTTTACTTTTATATATATAATATCATCGTTATATTAATATAAATAAAAATGCAGACCTTTGCTCATCAGTGGGACAGTAGGTACCTAAGGTTAATTTAAAATATATATATATATATATATATATATATATATATATATATATATATATATATATATATATATATATATATATATACAATGTCCTTTTTAATTAAGTACAAATATTTTAAGGTGTAATTCAGTCCATCATTTCGAACAAGATTTCCCAATAAATGTATATCGAAATACGAAAAAAAATTGTAGGTTCTCGTACATATCACCGTAGTCACGTGATATCATTCATTACAAAAGAAAATGAAAATTTTTATTTCTTTATTTTGATATACATTTATTAGGAAAAGTTGTTCGAAATGATGGACTGAATCACCCCTCAAAATATTTGTACTTAATTAAAAAGGACATTGTATGTATATATACTAGTGATCTAGTATAGCCTGTGGTTCGATTTATTACGGGTAGGTATGTCCCTTTCACGTTGTAGAACACAATACAACTAAAATGATACCTATCTACTTTTTTTTAAATTTATTCACCATATTTCCGTATCATATTCAAAGTTCTTTGGAATTTGATAAAGTTCGATAGGTACGTAACGTAGTCGTACGATGCCACTGACTTACTCAGGTGTGTGAATGTGTTCGCCGCCGGTCGTTCCGTTCCGGGCGCGACCTCGCGGCGCGGCACTATGTACTGTGGCACTACTTATATCCAAACTTCTGCTTTAGGTATAGGTACACGGGGTAGGTAAGTACGTGTTGACCCGCAACATGTTGAGACCTGTGCTCGTATATCAGGTGTTAGGGTGTTACGGTTGCGGACGTTACGATTTACCTAACATCTCCAGCTATTATAATCGTCACTTAGTATTTCGGATAAGTAGTTAGGTATTACAATATAAACCATATTTCGATGTTTTTATGACATGCATGATAAGATACTAAGTACCTTTAGTTCGTACGGCGTGTGCCTTTTTAATGATATCCTATCTTATCTTATCTTATACCTTTAAACGAGCAATTCTTATATATATATATATATACATATATATATATTTATTTATAAATTTCTGTGATCTCGAAAACGGCTCTAACGATTTCGCTGAAAATTTGTATATGGGGTTTTCGGGGGTAAAAAATCGATCTAGATTAGTTTTATGTTTGGGAAAACGCGTGTTTTCGAGTTTTCATGCGTTTTTCTTTCCACGCAGAATATGGTCGCTAATTTCTCCGCGCCGACCGCCATATTTTTAGCTCAGCGGTTAAGGATACCGACCGCTAGAAAGAGTGTTACGGGTTCGAATCCCACTCGGTGACTTACTCTTATTTTTTTTGTGTTTAAGTTTATATATTTTTTTTTATTTTGCATTGTTTTTAGACAAATTTAAAAAAAAATAGTTAATGTTTGAGATGTAACCGAGCAAAGCTCGGTCGCCCAGGTACTTTGTTCTAGAAACAAAATGCAGCGCAAAATGATACGAATACGATTTTGTTTGTACACAGTGTACGTAGTATATTTTACTCTGAGGTACATTATTACAAGATATTATAGTAGGTAGGTATCATTTGTATAATCTATTCTTACGGACGAGTTAGTACCTACGCTTTATAGTAAAGACGGTGCTGCCATCAATATAATCCCACATAAAACCTTAAAGCACACAAAGTGCCATCTAGTGACATAATTAAAAACCAAAAATTGTGCTTTTAGACAAATATTTCTGAATTTCGTGAAATAGACAAAGAAATTGCTTTAAAAATATTTATTGCAGCTCATAAAAATCATATTTAATAAGTTAGAGTATTACTTTGTTCAAATAATGGTAATAAAAGATTTTAATGTTTTCCGTGGTTTTAATCGATACCTACTGCGCCATCTAGTGAGGACGGAAGGGTAATAATTACGTTTATATGGCGATGGGTAGGCGTGGTCATAGTAAATTGGTCAGGCCATTTTTCCACAGGTTCATTGAGTGAGAGCGGTGTACGGAGTTATTCCAAAAAATTAAGGAAATCGTCCTCCATGGTCGTGCCAGGAATAAAACCATGTAAACCACATTGCAGTTGATTGATTCAATGCTGGCTTTATGACATTTAGACTTAGTCTACATGTTGTGTAACATTTTAGGTCATAAAAGACCTTTTAATTATTATTTATTTACGAATGGATGTAAAAACAACAACCATGTTTATATCACATATTTATTCTCTTAAAATTACGTTTGTAAAAAAATTCATGATTTTTGCGGATTTAGAATGCTCTTAGCTAGTGCCTTCTTTATTTCCCTGCCCAGTGCTGCTCCTAAAGGCGGTGGTACGGCGTTACCAACCTGGAAATAAGAAGCGAGTGATGTTGGACAACAGAACAAAATATTATTTATAACTAAATAAATATTTATATATACAAATAGGGAGGGACAAATCACACAGATTGACATAGCATTAGCAGAAGAGAATAGATTTTTCCTAACTTTCTGCTGACTAATAGTGATGGGTCGATGGCATACTAAATTGGGCATAAAAGGCCGTATTGAGCATAAATAGAAGTAATCTTATACCTTTAAACGAGCAATTCTTGTATATTTATTTATTTAAATGTATGTATATAAATTTATTTCTGTGATCTCGGAAACGACTAACGATTTCGCAAAAAGATGGTATATGGGGATTTTCGGGGATAAACAATCGATCTAGATTAGTCTTATGTTTGGGAAAACGCGTGTTTTCGAGTTTTTCTTTCCACGCAGAATATG
The DNA here is from genome assembly GCA_963555685.1 of Acrobasis consociella. Classification (NCBI taxonomy): domain Eukaryota; kingdom Metazoa; phylum Arthropoda; class Insecta; order Lepidoptera; family Pyralidae; genus Acrobasis; species Acrobasis consociella. The sequence continues at coordinate 8,906,530 of OY743118.1, forward strand.
GTCGCTAATTTCGTCCTGCCGGCCGCTATCCGTTTCGCCCAGCGGTTTAAAACGCGTACCGCTAGAAAGAGTGTTACGGGTTCGAATCTCACTCGGTGACTTACTTTTGTTTTTTTTTATGTTCAAGTTTATATACTTATTATTTTTAGATAAGTTTATAAAAATGTCGGCCGCCCAGGTACTGAGTATTTGGGCGTATTGGGCAAAAAGAGTTTACCCTTAAATAAATGCCTGATCGCTGGGCAGAAACAAATCATTTAATTTTAGTAAAAAGAAGCAAGAACTTGTCGGTATTTTATAAATCATAAATGTGATAAAATAATTTGGTCATAAAATAATCAGTCATAGTGACGGATATAGCGCTCGATAAGGTTGTTTGTCCTCGGAAGCGGAAATAGTAATTAAAATGTTTGGTTAAAAGTGGTGAAGATGTGACCGACTCACCTGGCGGTGCTTGTCCTGCACGGAGCCCGCGAAGAGGTAGGTGTCGCGGAAGCCCTGCGAGCGCGCGCACTCGCGCACCGACACCACGCGCGGCTGCTCGGGGTGCAGCACGCGGCCCTGCTTGCCCATCGGCTCGGGGTCCGTCACCGTCGTGCTGAAGTAGCCGTCCCAGCACAGCCGACCTGACAGTATATACCGTGAACTACTTTATTACACCGAAAAAAATAATAATAATATAATTAATAAACTAGCCTATCTATCCGCAGTTATAAACGTTAAGTACTTCGAGAAGGACTTTTGTTAAACAGACCTTTATATACACGCTAACTTTTCATTGGTTTTGGAAAAAGAAATGATGTATAGTGAATAAATTCCTCTATCCATATACGCAATCCAAATTTGTGTATGACTTATAATAAAAAAGTTGCGAAAATGATTTTCGAACGAGACCATGTACCAATGTACCATGACCATGCCCGTCTCCAAAGTGCCGCGTGCGGTCGACGACCTCCGTCCGGCCGGCGGCGCTTAGCGACGGCAAAACTAATTGATCTCACGATTATACTTTCGAGTTTTAGTTACAATTTTTGTTTCAGAATTTTTATTTTGATTAGCGAATTAGGTCTTACAACGATCCTTCTGAAGTGGTCTTCGGCTTCAAAACCAATAAAAAATTACCTTGTATAATTTATTGCTCCTTATCGTTTTTGATGACAGCCACCTCGGACAAGAACATCATTGGAGGATACGTTGTTGTTTCTAGCATTATGAGCCCTACTGTTGCTGTGTAGTGAACAAAGTTCTAACTGAGAATCTTTATTTACTTAGTTTTGTTTTATCAGATTGCAGGACATTCACCCACTAATTAGCCGGACCCAAGCAAGGTCACCGCAAAATCGCTGGATGCTTCAAAATAGATTTTTTTATGAAATCATTGGAGTTCTCGCGAGTGAAATGACGCCGGTGAGTGCTAACTATAAAGCCCAGCCCAGTTGAATAGCTGGATGCTTCAAAATCGATTTTTTTCGGAAATCATTGGAGCTCTCTTGAGTGAAATAACAGTGAATGCTGACCATAGAGCCCAGCCCAGTTGTTGTGCCGGTTGGCGGTGTGCGGCAGACACCACGGGATGAGCGTGTTCTCCTGCTTGTCGTGCGGCGCGCACGCCGCGCCCGCCGCGCACGCGCACACGCCGCGCCGCGCGCCCGACGACGAGCGCCCGTTCTTCTTGTCCTCGTAGCGGTATTGGAGCACCTGCACATTTTTTTTAAATTATTTTTCGACTATGGATGCTAGACCTTTAGTTTATTATGAAACGCCGACTAACTTTGTTACTAGGTTTAAACCATTATCCGGCCAAATCAAGTTGACATTTGCAGATGAGACAATGACATAATACTAGATGTTATCTTCATGTGAGCAGAAGAAGTCAGACTCACCTTGCACTTGGTTCCATCTGAAAGAGTCACAGATATGTTGGGCAGATCCCTCCAGTCCGACCCGGAAGTCGTGGGCACCCTGCTGATTCTAGCTTGTATGAGAGGCGCCATGTTCTTGCAAATATGATCGCGGAGTTTTGCCGTCTCGTCTTTACTCCTTATCAACCTCTGGAAATGACTCTCGGGCATGGAGCCGTAGTCAATTTCGATCTTGTTGGCCCCGTTACAGATCCGCGGCAAGTCGCTCATGGCGTCCCGAATGGTGCAGGTTCGCCTGGGCGCGGCCTCGTCCCACTGGATGTTGGTGACGAAGCGCTTGCCGTCCACGGTGGCCGTAAGCGAGCAGGCGCGCCGGCTGAACACGTGCGTGGGCTCCGGGTACTGCGGCAGCCGGTAGCCCGGCGCCGCCGCCAGGATGATCAGCCTCCTGCGCGTCTGCGGCACGCCATAGTTCCCAGCTTGCAAAATCCCGAATGTGCATTGATAACCCATATCTAATAGCGCCCGCAACGTCAATTTCAACACCATACCCTTTTTGAAAGCAACAAAATTTCTCACGTTTTCTAGAATAAAGTATTTGGGTCGATAATAGTCGCAATAAGACAAATAAGACGCGACCAGCGAGTTCTTGAAGTTGGAATATTCTCTGGAGTTGAACCTGTTCATGCCCGAGAAGCCCTGGCAGGGCGGGCCGCCGCACAGCAGCTCCACCTCCCCCTGCTGCGGCAGGCGCAGGCCGCCGCGGCTGTGCGGCGCGCCGTCCATGGCGTCCTTGAGCAGCGCGTTGCAGTCCTCGTGGAAGACGGCGCAGCCCGCGTTGTTGAGCGCGTAGGCGTGCGCGGCGGCCGGCACGTTCTCCACGGCCCAGCGGCACTGCGCCACGCCGGCCGCGTGCAGCCCCTCCGACAGCCCGCCGCAGCCCGCGAACACGTCCAGCGTCCGCAGGGGACGAATCTTAACTTCCTCCGCTTTATTGCCACTCTCCACTTGCTTGGTGCTCGACTTTCCCTTCCCTTTACCCTTATCCTTTCCTTTGTCGGTCCGCCCGACGCTCGTAGCGTGTTGTGGAACGTCAACAAACTGACCGGTAGACTTGTCGAATGCCATTCTAAAGTAAAATCGGTTGGGATCGGCCTCGAGCCAGTCTTGAAGGGATACATTTTGCGGCACATTCTGTTCGTAGATTAACTGACAGGGTCCGACGACGGCGGAAAACGGTATTTCTCGTATTTCATCGCTCCAGTAGACCACGTTGAGGTCCTCGTGTTGCGGAAAGCGGCTGGTGGTGTTCTCGGGCCTGTACAGGACGTTGACCCGCAGGTAGATGTCCTGCGGCACGACGAGCGCGCCCGCGCCGGCCGCGCTCACGGCCGCCACGTGGCCCACGCAGAACGGCTCGCCCGTGTCCACGTTCGAGCCACGCAAGTTGTTGTCGCTCTTCCTGTAGTACTCGGGATATACATCTTCATCCACTTCGTCCATTTTAAGTTTTTGACTTATATTGCTGTTAGAAGTATTCAGTCTGTTTTTAAGTTTGAATGTTCCTGGCTTTAGAAAAACGCCATCTCCTTTTTTATATTCGTTGTCTCGCCAAATGACTGAGGTCCACTCGGTTCTGTTGCTTTCTTGGACGACGCTAGATTTCTCCAACAATTTACCAGTAACTCTGGGTATGTTCTTTGCGTCCTTCTTAGTTTTGCGTTCGCAAGATGGACAAAACCGATGTTTTCTTAATTCATTAGGGCAAACTGGATCTTGAGGAATATCTTCGAAGCGCGCAGTAAATCTATCATAGTATTTTTTGTAGAAGTATGTTTTACCATCGTCTTCAAATGTTTCGTCATTCACATCTTTGCCTCCTAGTTTAAACCAATCTTCTGGAATTTGCTTCTTTTCGACATACGCTTTCCTTAATATTGAAGAAAGAGGAGCACCGTGACAACACCTGTCACCTAAGAATACTTCGCGCGGGTCCCCAACCTCACCTAAAACTGTATCCGACGACCTGTAAAATACTTCTCCATGGAAATAACCCAACTGAGGATTGATATTCTCTTTCCACATGTATATCACTCTCGCAACTAAAGCTGGTATATTCATTTGAGACGTTTCTACCATAACATAATCTCCTATTTGAAGTTCTGACCCCTCAATCTCAACCTTTTCGTAATAGACTTTGGTTGCGTCAGCTTTGATTGGCTCCCCAACCCATTTAATTTTCCTGTTGTTTCCCGTCAACTTGACAGGCACTGCATCTTCTATTTTGTCGTGATGTTTCTTCTCAACCATTTGCAGATAATCATCGTCATCTTCCAGGTCTGAATCGTCAGCCTGCTCCACCGCCATATTGGGGCAAAACCTGCGTACGCACGCTTTTTTAGTTCGACCATGTCCACCAAACTTGGCCATAGCTCGGCAGGCATTGCATTCTCCGCAGTCAGGTAATTGACAGGCTTCACACACACCACACCTCTTCCTTCTTAACACTAACTCATGATTGGTTTTATCCAGTTGATTGGAAAAGAAACTTTCAAATGTTTTTCGTACAAGGGGTGTAGTGGTAGCCTTTGTCCAAGACTTTTTATCAACCTTTTTATAGTCTATTTTAGTTCTAAATTTACGTTTACCAAACTTAATACCCATTAGTTTAATTAATTCTCTCATACAAGGTAAAGTTATAAGAGGTACATCATCTTCATCAGCTTCTAAACTAACTACTTGATCACAAACAAACTGAGCATGCTTGTGTAACATTTCCTCACTCATTTTCTTATCATCTAATTCTGGAATGGTGGCTTCTCGCAATACTTCAAGCAAATCTTCATATGTGGGTTGAAGATAATGGTACTCCTCTAAAAACTCAACTACGACTTTACTAAGCCAGATCTTTTCATACAAATTATTCATCAAAGGCGTGTATTCTTCACTAGGCTTCAACAAGTTATACTCCCCAAATTCAGAAGAGAGTGTTATACAATTTCTTTTTCCACCATCAAATCCATGAATGTACCTAGAAAGGAATAAAGAACCATTAAAAGTTATCTGACAAAAGCTTCCATACAAATTATAAACAAAGAATGAAATCGCCAATGTCGACAACTAAAGAACCTTATCATTAATTCTTCAAGGCTGTACTATTTGCTGATACATTCAAACTTACTTCTCTAATACATGAATGGTTTTTTAAAATAGCAAAGCTTGTGACTAACCATTCAATAATGGGGCCAACATCTTTGACAGGCACTGATTCCTCATCAATATCAGATGAATCAGAGCAAATGGATTTCAAGTAGCCAGACATGAAGATGCGAACATCACTCTCTATGAGGCCCCCATCAATAGGGCAAAGATGACCTTGTTCATCAAAAATGGAAAACCCTGTAATGTTTGTTTGAGGTCTTTCCATAACATCTCCTTCATCACCTGAAAAAAACATTTGAGAATGAGGTCTTGTTTTGGTTATTGGACTGATAGTTTAAAAAATCTACTATAATTAGTCTCTGAAAAATAACAAAAATGTATATAAAACAAAAATCATTCAAATTGATCAGGAAATTGCTTTTTGTTAGGGCCCTATGCAACTGTAGAAATACCCCTTGTGGTTAGGGGGATGTAAATAGTTTATTATTGAATTTTTAACATATAACTTACCAGCAGATAACACTAGTTTCTCATTTGTCAATGCAATAAATTCCTCCACAGCATTCTGTGGATGTCCTTGGTAATAAATTATGTCAGAGTTGTTTAAAAACTGGCCACAAATCATACATTTGTCCAAATCTGGTTCATTGTTCTTGCTTTTCTCTTTCTTCTCTGTAATGTTATTTTTTACGTTGATTGTAACATCATTAACATTTTCTTCACTGTTTTTGTTAACTTCTGAGATGCTGCTCTGCCCATTAGATTCCTTATGATTTTTATCTGAATCATTGAGGTCAGTAACCTCATTTTGGGATTTTTTTGTTGTTGTTTCATCAGTATTCTTCGTCACTGTTTTATCATCATCGGTTTCAACACTCAAATTTACATCATTACCATTTGTGTCAATATTATCCTTTTTGAGCCGTTTCTGTGAAACAAATTAGTACATTAAGCAATAAACGGGCTAAAACAGAACATTTAATTTTGTGAAGAAATACAATTTATACTTGACAAATTTTAATAAATCCATATTATAAAAATTGGTGAAAGAAATCCATAAAAATTATTTGCAAAGTGCATTTTTACAAAATTAGACATAATTTATATATGAGAGGAAGCAAATGTAAGTGTGTTAAGTAAGATGTGATAGGTATAAGTATCTCATCATCAACATCACTGGCAGCCTTCCATATCCCACTGTTGGGAATAGGTCTATACATATATAAATAAGCATATACATAATCTCTCTCATCTCAGTGTATTCCCATTTGCATCAATAGCAGCTGTGTTGCTGCGAAGTCCGGGGTCCCCCATAGCATATACAAAACATACATTATGTGATTAAAACAAAACAACTTACAAACTGCCCAACAATTTCACCGTTTACTGGACTTGTGCTTCTGCTTCTCTTCTTAGCTATTATTTCTTGACTTTTACTGCGAGTCAGCATCATAAGCTTGGTCCTTGAAGATTTAAGCATAGAATATATTTGACACATACTTAAAACCCTTAACTGAAATGGTTGGAGGAGGCCTTTTTTTGCATAGTGGTACACTGAACTCATATTATCCTATTATTATAATAGCCTTATTTTCTTCTGACTACTCTTATTCTGCAGGCCTGATTGCCGTTCGGCAAAGGCAGTCCAGTTGATGTGTTTTGTTGTGATATATTTCATTTCGATTTTGATGACACAAGGCTTATACAGTACTATAAACACTTAACCATATACAGAAGTATATCTTTTATGTGTTTCACTGGTATAAATGCTCATTGGGGAACCATTGGCACTGCCCTTGTTACGGTATTACTAACTAGCAAGTGCTATGAAGACTACCAATAAGTACCTATGGTTGTATATCAAGTGTGTAATATCAAGACATTTGGAACAACAACAAAACTTCTATTATCAGACCACTAATTAGTTTATACTGTATATATAGTAATTAGTCTATACTGTACTATTAAATCGGTAACGTTTGTACTTACGCTTGAGATGATTTTTCTGAACCAAGCTGTTCCGGTTCCATTGTCTGTATTGAAGTCTCTGCTTTTAATGGAATATCGGCATTTGAACGAAGTGCATCAGCATCAGAATCTGGACAATCATGCTTCTTACCATCGTCATTACAATTTGTATTTACGGACACTGGCATATTAACGAAATAGCCACTTACGCAGAGGCAGATAGTGTTATATGCTTTGCGCAGGGGTAAATACCTAGGTATATCATTAATATTTATAGATCATGATAAAAGGCGAAATAATTTAATTTACTTCACTTCACACTCACTTTTACAATTGTTTACAAAAAAACAGGCGGGAAATCTGGGGAAAACCAGCCAGAACCCAATGTCAAAATGTCAAATGTCACGACGTCATGACGTCACTGTCAAAGTAGTTTTCTTATAATTGTTTTACGGTTCTGGATACTAGTCTTTTAGAGCCAATTTTATTTTCATTATTTTATTCCTACCTTACTTCCTACCTAGCTAGGTAACCTAAACCCTAGAGACCCTATACAATACAACATACAACTAGAGATGTGCCGAGCGGCAAATTCCCCGTTGCCGGCAATATTCCCAATCTTGCCATTGCCGGCAAATTTCCATTTTGCCGGGAACATTGGCAATATTGCCGATCCCCTTAAATTGCTTTATTATATCAAAATTCTGATTATTATTTAAAAACTAGTAGTTCGCCACGAACTTAGACCTCGCGATTATTATTTCAGAATAATGTACCTGATTTGGATAAATAATCGGTGCAGGTTTACCGATATGCGGATTCATGGTTGTGACCAAATTTCCAAAATAGTTGGCAATCACAGCCCTTCCTTCAAATGACTTCCGATCTGACTCTGAAATGTCAGGAGCACCTTCCTACCATACATCACATGGATATGAGGTCTACCGTGATGCTGAAATTCAGTTCTGTACCAGTAGTCTTTCACCGAAAAATGACCCATCATTTTTCAAATGACGAAGTCAGCTCGTTGTTGAAAAAACCAGAAAACTATTAATGGGTTTTCGTTTAAATGTTTATTTGTATTGCCATGGCTCTATGCCGCTTCTCATTGGTTTCTTACTCTCTTTGTAAAGCTACTTCGCGGGCTTTGGTTGCTGTTGATCTCTTGTTAGTTCGTGGCATAATCACTAATACTACTACAGAAGCACAGACAAGCAGCGATAGCGATTGAACGAAAGTTCGCTCAACAAAATTGCTAAATTTAATAAACAAGCCAACAATACCAATAAAAAACCCTTTTATTTTAAAGTCGGTTAAATATGATAAAATTTATAGAACTACTTATAAACCTAAAATAATAACCATAATAGTTATTCAGAGAAATTACTTCGTGGACCCCAGGGGAGATATGTATTTTTAAGAAAGTTGTTCAGTAACCCGGACTGAATTCACCCTTAAATAGTTTCAGTATATTTTGTAAGAAGATTTGTATTGTATATCCGTTACGGCTTAGTCAGCTAGACTCCGCGAGTCACCCTAAACCCGTTTAAGTATAACGTATAAAAAAGTTGTTCAGACAAAAAAGTTGTTCAAGTAAAAAAAAATTGTTTTCATAATGGCAACAAAAAAGTCTAGTGACATTTTTGAAAATATTTTGAAATGGCGGATATATGACAGTTTTAAAATTTTAAACCCCCATATTTCCGCCATTTTGAAAATAATCGAAAAACTGGCTCGACAAAAAAATTCTATTAAGTTGCTGAACCTGCTTACACAATTTCATGAGAATCGGTTAAGAAATGCGACCTGTAGGCGAGAACAGACAGACAGACAGACAGACAGACAGACGGACAAAAGAATTTTTGGCTAGTCTCGAAACTGAGACGCTTCGCTCGCTTCGCTCGCTCGGTCAATAACTTGAAATTTATCAAGAAATAACCGCCTAGGTGTAAGTCGGACTCGCGCACGCAGGGTTCCGTACATTATCTATAAAAAATTACATTTGTTGTATGGAAGCCTCCCTTAAATATTTATTTTATTTTAATTTAATTATGTATTTTTATAGCGCATATACAACTAAATATTCTGTGAATATTTCAAGCTTCTATCTGTTGCCGTTATTAATATTGAGCTAAAAACGCTAAAAAAACACGTTTTTTTGTATGGGAGCCCCCCTTAAATATTTATTTTATTCTGTTTTTAGTATTTGTTGTTATAGCAGCAAAAGAAATACATCATTTGTAAAAAGGTCACCTGTCTAGCTATCACGGTTCATGAGATACAGCCTGGTTACAGACGGACAGCGAAGTCTTAGTATTAGGATCCCGGCAAAACGGGACCGGCAAATTCGAGCCTAATTGCGAAAAATTTGTCCTCGAGGGAAGTAAGGATCCCGGTTTTACCTTTTGGATATCGAACCCTAAAGAACTCGCCGCATCCGCATCCGCAAATGCGGAACATTTGCATTTCTTTATACATCTGCATCCGCAAAAGCTTCGCATAGATTGGTGCGGATGCGAATGCGAATGCGGATGCATATTTAGAGAATAAAAGCCCCTGCATTTCAATGAAAATCTACTCAATAAGTGGATAGTTAGTTTGCCCGAATTGTGAACCCGCGAACCTCATATCTCAGTAACCTCTTCACAGATTCGGTTCATGGTTTATAACTTAGCAATTAATCGAGTTATAGTTAAACAAACATACATACATACTTACATACATAAATACAAACGCCGGATTGTTCAACTAGACTCGAAAAACTTGGCTCACTTCACTTGCTTGTTTAATTAAAACTGTAAACTCGCGAAACCCATATTTCGGCAACCCCTTGACTGATTTGGCTTAATTATGTCCGAACTTAAAAATTATATTGACACGCGCCTACCAAATTTCCTGAAGATCATATGGAGAATACCCATATGGCTAGCTCGAGTGTAGGCCAACAAACAGCAATCATAGCAAAGAAACCTACCAAATTTCCTGAAGATCCGATAAAAGATGCTCAAGTTATCGTCAAATAAACATACATAAATACATACAAACGTTGGATTGCTCAAGTAGACTCTTCGCTAGCTTTAGAAGAAAAACATTATTTTTTGGTTGATCTCTAAAAATAGTGTAAAACATTTACAATAATACTGTGTTTTTTTATTTTTGACGTGACAACGTCTTATAAATTGGTTTGCCGGGTGACACTTCAAGAAACTGCGTTACGCTCCGCTCACGTTATGCGCTCACAATGAGAGCGAGTGAGAGGCACGCGTCCGAGAGAGACAGACATAAAAAGTCGTTGTCACGTAAAACTTTCGCCCGTATACCGACTTTACAGGCAACCAATTTTTTTTTATCTTTAAAACTGACTGACATTCGCCGCGTAAACCTGAGGCATGTCCAGAAAACGGCCCATTACTGCGTGATGCTTTGATGACGTCATTAAACAACTTGCGTTTGTACCGGCTGGCCGGTTAGTGCGTATTTCTGCAGTTGGACGAATATTTCACACACATTAGATATAAAATGGCTAATCTGCTCACAAGAAAATCATATGTTGTGATTAACTGCACTAGTACCACAGTAAATACACCAGAAGAGCTGTTTTTTCAAGTCCTCAAGATTCAGAAATGCGAAAAAAATGGTTTAACGCTGTGAAGAGAGCTGAACTTGTAGCGGCTAAGTACTATACTGTTGTGAAGACCAAAATAGAACGAGCGAGCGAAGTGAGTGAAGCGAGCGAAACTGTTCTCCAAATCTATATAAATAATCTGGCGTTTGTACGAGTTATCGAACAAACATACATGTATGTTTATTTGAAATTTTGTAGGTGTTGTCGAAAATAAAATTTAGTAGGCAAAAGTATTAAATAGAATATTTTAGTTTGAACATGAACTAAATCAGTCAAGGGGTTGCCAAGATATGGGATTTGCTAGTTCACAGTTTCAGGTCAAACTACTAGAATGATATACCTAAATCGGGGCAAACTACTAGAATGATATATATTTTCAAAAATATTGAAACTAGTATTTCGCCCTGAACTGTGAACTCTCTAACTTCATGTTCGTAATTCTATTAGCCAAGTCTACGTCTTACTTTTTTTTTAAATTTCCGATCAAAGAAACTTAAGTCACCGTTATTTATGTAGGTACTAATTGAAATATGTAAAAAAAACTTCATATTCGCACCCGCATTCGCGAATGTGAACCTTTAATAATCCGCATCCGCGGATGTCGAAGTTGTTGTGTCCGCAACAACCCTGGTCTGCATTTGGATGGGTCACCATAAGTTTCTTGAGCCCCTCCGTGCTTCGGAAGGCACGTTAAGCCGTTGGTCCGACTGCCAACATTGTACGGCAGTCACAACATAACATAAAGCAAAGGTACATGTAATCAAGTTCATACTAACTATATGAACTTATCTGCAAATATAAGTTTGCAAGTTTTTTATGTAACGGAACCCTCAATGGGCGACCGACTTACACTTGGCCGGTTTGTTTTTCAGATTACCTACTTAAAATAGTAATTATTTCTTGCCTAAGACAAGTAATATTGACAAATCTGTATGTACCGGCAATTTACAGGGAAATTTGCCGGCAATATTGCCAGTAATTTGCCGGGAACATTGGCAGTTTGTATGTAGGAGCTATATTTTTTTAAGATGTCTCATATAATTCGCTTAGATACATTTATTTAATGAGTTTTTTAAATCAATATATCTAATATTCTCAATATTTAGGCAATATTCCCCAAAATTGCCACTTCGGGCAATCTTGCCGGCAGCGTTGCCGGCAATATTCCCAATGTTGCCAATCTTGCCGGCAACGGCACATCTCTACATACAACCAAAGGTTGGAGTAGATATTTTGCAAACATATAAAGGTAAGCAGATCAAATATACTTAGAACGCGTTTCATTTTTCACTCGCTCGTAGGAGTCGTAGGTAGCTTATTTTTGAAATGAATGCCTGATTGATATACCTATTTATAAAATTGCTGGTGTTTTTTGTACATAGTACTCTTTTACATTCATATTGTATATAGTATAGTTCAAGACTATTTTTGTTGCAAATATTACAAATTAAAATAAAACAAAACTTATGTAGTGTAGTGGCTAGTGGCGCCATTCTTTATACTAAACAAGAACTAGGTAGGTACTTTAAACTTTAGGACATATTATAATTTGTGCTTTAAACATGTATTTGTCCATGAGATTGTAGGTACACGCAAGTACATACAATTCCATCGTAGGGGTTTTTTTTTGGCGGGAAGTCAAGGGGTCCAATTGGAGTTTGCTTTAAATTGTTTTGCAAATTTATTCTAGTGGACTTTATAATATGAAATTGGTGTAGTTTGGTGTTATATATGCTTATTCTCATGGACAATATGTGAAATGTTTAAAGTGGACAGTCATAATGCGGTTGTAGTGATATTTATTTGCGGACTGCGGTGGGCGTCTTTGGGCGCCGTCCGCCACTCAATCGGCTATGAAAACCAGTGGACTCGTATAGATTTGTCGCCAGAAGCTCCCGTGAAGCAATCAAAGGACCTATACCAACCTTTGATTGTATAGTTAAGGGTTTAGGATTAGGAATAAAGAAGAGATATTACTAGACACTGGCAAAATAAGCTTCTACGAAGTTTGACCGCCATAATCAAGAAAAGAAAAAAAAAAGGTACTCTGTTATCTGTCATCTGTCAAACAACAAAAATAACAGCTGATCTGTCATCGCCTGACAATAGTCATGTCATTCATTAAAAGGGGTCGGTCATCCATCCATACCATGATCCATCCATCATCGGTTGCAATCGCAAATGTAGCAATCTACGGATTCTATTAGTTATTTTATAAAGTAATACCCTATAAGATTAGTAAACTTGCAAAATAATATTTCTTAAGAAACGATTTATAATGATATCGTCTAAAATACTTAAGAGAATTATACTATGTAACCCTGCTTTTGCAAGATTCAGTTCCTCTGCCGGAATACCTGATATCGATACGGAATACTATTGCAATCCAGTAAATACTGAAGAAATAAGACGTAATATAAGCAATCGTAAAGGTGTTGGAAATATTGAACGTGTTCTCGACTTGTATAATGAATTGAAGTCAATACCGAAAACAGATAGTTCTTATAAAACACTGATGTATGAACTAGGGAGTTTACTTACAAATTTGCCCAATAAAACTCACCCATCTGTGCAGCATTATAATGAAGACCCACAGTTAGTTCAGAAAATCAATGATAAAAGAGATTTTGGTAAACATGTCCCATTGGAATTCAGTGAAATTACAAGACGTTTAAACTTAATGAGAACTGATAAACTGGGACATACATGTGGCCACAAGAGCTATTACTTTCTGGACGAGTTAGCTGAACTAGAAGAAGCCCTTATAAAGTATACAGTCTCATTCTTATTGCAACATAATTTTAATTTGGTCTCTGTTCCTGATATTCTTCCAAGCAATATTTTAGAGAGCTGTGGGATGACTGTCAATAGTGATCGCACTCAGGTAACTAATGCTTTCTAATCTCCAATTGTCAAATGGTTACTGTGCAATTTTACTTGTTCCATTGGAACTTCTTAATATAAATTATTTAACATATAGGAACTGCTAATTATCTACTTACACAATGTATTTATGTGGACTGAATGTTGATCATTGTTCATTTTGTAGATATACTCCCTGGATCCTCATCACCATGGTCCCGATCTGTACCTCTCAGGCACTGCTGAGATGTCACTGGCTGGGTTACTGGTGAATTCTTTGCATGATAGAAATAACTTGCCCCTCAAACTAGCTGCAGTAAGTAGGTGTTATCGTGCTGAGACCTCCAATGTTATAGAAGAAAGAGGCATTTATAGGTAAGATAATGTAATAACTTTCAAAAAGTTATTCATTTTGATGGACTAAACTTAGTTAGTAGCCTAACTTTTTAGCTTAGAAATTTAGGCAAGTTTCAGCATTGTTTTCTAGTACCTACTACAGATGGCAGATGTTTTTTTACTATTTCTGATAAATGCAAAAGCACACAATTTACAGCCAAAAACTATTCTAAAGTTGGCTGTTTGTATGTCAAATAATATAATTATTTACCTGTGTTGAATATTTTCAGAGTGCATCAATTCACAAAGGTAGAAATGTTTGCTGTAACTACACCAGAACAGTCAGATAGTATGCTAGAGTATATAAAGAACTTGCAGCAAGATCTGTTCACACCGCTTGGATTTCATATGAAAGTCTTGGATATGCCACCTCATGAGCTGGGAGCACCTGCTTATAGGTATTTTACTTATCACAAACAATAGACAAAAAAGTGCACAGTCAAGTTTATTTTTGTAATAAAAAAATAGTACTGCATTATAGTTTTCAAATAGAAAATAGAAAGTAGTGTTTATGAGATATGTTTGAAGTTATTTAGAAATTTTTTAAACAGAGATATTGAAGGTATAGTGTTCCATGGTACACTCTAGCCTAAATGATCTATTTCATAGTTTCAGGCTGTAATGTACATATAATTCATTGTTATTACTTTACTTATTATTGCATATCATCACACATGTCATGCTAGAAGATTTGAAATAAAATTTCCATTGCAGAAAATACGATATTGAGGCTTGGATGCCTGGCCGTAATAGCTATGGAGAAGTATCAAGTTGTAGCAACTGCACGGATTATCAGTCACGAAGGCTGAACATTAAATACAAAGATGAAGACAAGACCAAATATGTGCACACACTTAATGGAACTGCTTGTGCAATACCAAGGATGTTAATAGCATTACTTGAAACTCATCAAGATCCTAAGGGCAAAATCTATATACCACATGTTTTACAACCTTATATGAGTGGAAAAACTTCAATTGGAAAAAATACAGTTGTACCTGAGTTAAAGTTAATGAAAAAAATAAAGTAATTATGCTGAATAAATTATTTTATTTTGTTATTATTGTACAGAATCTCAGCATTGTACGTAGTAAGGGAACCCATGATGCTAAACGAAATTTATTTGAGTATCGTGGGGACCTGCTGGATTTTGGAACATCATCATCATTTCAGCATAATGTCTTGGACATAGGCCTCACCAAAAGATTTCCAAAATTAATGATCAAGAGCGGCCTGCATTCAGCGCCCGCCAGCAGATTTTTAATATTAATTTATTCAGACAGTTATTTTTACATTTCAGACTTCAATCTATACACTTATAAACTATCATGGCCTCCTCCAATGGCCTCCATTTCTCTCTATCCTTAGACACCCTGGTCCATGTGTTGCCTGCAACAGCTTTGATGACCACCTTTTAGATGGCCTGCCTCATTTCCATTTTTTGTTAGGTACTTGATTTTGAATATTGGGGACTATAATGGGGAAGCGACTGACTGAAAAACAAATTAAAATGGAGATGGGCAAAGGATAAGTGGTCTTAAAAGATAATGAGCTGGTACACTTGAAAAGGAAAAAAGGAAGACCTTGCAATAGAAGATTAGATGACATAAAGGAAGTGGCGGTAGTTACCTGGATAACCTGGATTAGTAAAGCTGGAAACAGAGACATGGAAAGGATTGAAGGAGGCCTTTGTCAATGACAAACCGACACAAAGAAAATAATAGTTTAAAAGTCTGAATAAAGGCTATTATTTTATTATTATTATATTTTGTTTCATCTTCAGTTTTTAAAAGAACAATTACATAGAAATACTCAAGTGCATGTGTCAGTACATTTATATAGATGTTTCAGCTTGATATTTCATTTCATTTCATTTCTGATGTTCTAGTCATGCTAGCCCTAAATTTGACAATTATTTATAAAATATATATTCAAAAAGTTTTCCTTTCAAACCAGCAGATAAGAATAGAAATTTGGTAGCTAGAACAAAGTAGTCAAGACAAATCAAATAAGTGCAAGCATGGTAGGTCTCTACATTTAATTACTGAGTTCCTTTGGTTACCTCCTGGCTCCGACATCAGACAAATGTTATGATATCATTATACTGTTGTAACTGTCATCCAGACAAGACTGTATGTTGGTCTGATGCACTCAAGTAAATCCAATAATCCCTTCGTAGGCTCCCCAACTAACAGTACAATTTTATTATCATTCAAAAAATTCATCACTTAGCTTTATTTAACTTAGAGACTTTCTTCATCTTAGCTTTGAACTGTTTAATATCAACAGTTGATTCAGTTGAAGTTTTATCTGGAACCCTCTCTTCTGGAGGGATGAAGTCCCTTTCTCTTTCTTCCTTTCGTGCACGTTTGACTTCAGCTTGTTTTTCTTCCTTCTCATGACGCCGTTTTGCTTTCTTCTGCTCATCTTTGAGGAAGTACTCACCTGTAGCCAGCTCCTGATCAATTTTACTCTCAGGCTGTGGTGGAGGGAATGGTGTATATGGCTTCTTCTTGACCTTCTTTTTAGGTTGCTTTCGTGGTACATTTTTGCTCTTAAATTTAGGTAAAAATCTATCCCAACTTTCGTCTTTTAACTTAGGATCTTTCATTAATTCCTTTTTAATCATCAGACTTTTTATATTGTACATTGGATGAATGTTCTTCATTGTGTCCTCTACAATACGACGAACTTGTACTAGGCCCTTGTAAGGACCTACAGCAGACACAGTATTTCCTTGGACAAGGACGTAACATTCTGTTAATAATTCTATTGACTTCAGAGTAACACCATTGGGGCCAATAAGTCTTTGACGTCTTTTTAAAAAGGTTTCTTTTTTCCTTACAAATGAGTTTATTTTAATGATATCACATCCAATTTCATCTTCTAGAACTCTAACAGCTTGTTCAAATGGCACGCTACGTGATAGCAATTTCATAAAATCTCTGGCCTTGATGATAATGTATGGATCCCATGTCTTTCTAGTGGTTTTCACAGTCAAACTGCCTTCAATCAGATCTAATTCTGCGACTATGTGATGCTCTTTTAGTACCTTTTGAACGAGTGGCCAACATTCTTTTAAGTATTGCTCTCTATACTTCGGGAAGAGGGTCGCAAATTTGCTTTCTTCCAGTAAACCATTAGGGTTATCTTCCGGCGTGAATTTGGGAATTTTCATAGACCACGCGTTCTCCACTGGCCCTAAGGCAGCTCGATCATCATCTGAATCTTGTTCCTGCATTATCTTCCACTGTGAAATAAATTAGGTTCCTAAACAATGTTACCTATGTAATCAAAACGTGGGTCCGTGGATATAATCTGTCTAATCTGTGGGTCCGTGTTTTCTGGCTAAATTTAAGTACCTAGTTATTTAACCTCATTGACATTGACAATGACAAATTATAGGTTTTTATTATCATTATTTTACGGCTCTGGATACGAGACCTTTATTTAATGATTTTGAATGTATATGTTGCAGGTTGCAGACGTTGCAGTTGCAGACGTTGCAGTCAAAACTATTGACAAACGCATATTATTATATAAACTTTTATATTACACATTATTAGTGAAGAACGTGCTGATATTAGAAAAAAAATGAGTGACTACGAAAGAAAGAACGCTTTTTGCCAAGAATTATAGCGATAGAAGCACTGACCTCCATATATACAAGTACGCTGGACCTATGATTAGCCGGGCCATAGTGAGGCGATTTGATTTTTCGCCATTTTGGCGCTGATCGTTGAAGCAATGTAGCAGTGGGTGGGAACGGAACTAATATTAGACAGTGACAATGACATCGATAAAAGTCATTTCCGAATTAGTTACGTCAGATTTAGTTCTCTTCCCACGCATGGGGGGCGCTTCAAATAGGCACAATTAGAGATGGGCATCTACCCGGGTATTTACCCACGCTTGGGTATTTACCCGATATGCACCGGGTATATACCCGTATCTACCCGTTTGGGTGGGTAGATTGGAAAATTTATTTAAAGTTTAGTGCGGGTCCACTATTTATGTGTAGAAATGTACAAAAAGGTTATTTAATGTATAAAACAATGATTATCTCTAAAAAAAAATTAACAAAAATTAAAAATCATTGATGATATCCATATTAAATATACACATACCATCTTGTTTGTTATTTGGTTGCTTATTATAACATATAATTAGGTCTACAAACATTTGCTAGCAAAATATATAAACTTTGACCTGTCACATTATATGTTCCCATACAACGGGTAGATACGGGTAAATACCCGGCATACTATTTTGTGGGAAATGTTACAATAGGTTGATGGGGGATCAAAGAACTCGTCTATACGAATATCTTTTGTTCCGAGACCAACCCCGAAATCAGTAGTTTTGGCTATTGGATGAGCAGTCAAAGATACTTACTCTCTATACATGTATGAGGGTGCTCATATATTGACATCGCATTTGATGACTGATTGCTTATTATTACATCTAATTAGGTCTACAAATATTTGCCAGCAAAAAATATAAACTTACACCTGTAAATTTGTATGTTCCCATACAACGGGTAGATACACGTAAATACCCGGTATACTATTTTGCGGGAAATTTTATAATAAGTTGATGGGGGATCAAAGAACTCATTGATATAAATATCTTTTGTTCCGAGGCCCACCCCGAAATCAGTAGTTTTGGCTATTGGATGAGCAGTCAAAGATACTTACTCTCTATACATGTATGAGGGTGCTCATATATTGACATCGCATTTGATGACTGATTGCTTATTATTACATCTAATTAGGTCTACAAACATTTGCCAGCAAAAAATATAAACTTAGACCTGTTAATTTGTATGTTCCCATACAACGGGTAGATACAGGTAAATACCCGGCATACTGTTTTGCGGGAAATGTTATATTAAGTTGATGGGGGATCAAAGAACTCATTGATATGAATATCTTTTGTTCGGAGGCCCACCCCGAAATCAGTAGTTTTGGCTCTTTTATGAGCAGTCAAAGATACCTACTCTCTATATATGTATAAGAGTGCTCGTATATTGACATCGCATTTGATGTCAGATTGCTTATTTTACTATATAATTAGGTCTACAAACATTTGCCAGCAAAAAATATAAACTCAGACCTGTTAATTTGTATGTTCCCATACAACGGGTAAATACAGGTAAATACCCGGCATACTATTTTGCGGGAATTGTTAAAATAAGTTGATGGGGGATCAAAGAACTCATTGATATGAATATCTTTTGTTTCGAGGCCCACCCCGAAACCAGTAGTTTTGGCTCTTTTATGAGCAGTCAAAGATACCTACTCTCTATATATGTATGAGAGTGCTCGTATATTGACATCGCACTTGATGTCAGATTGCTTATTTTACTATATAATTAGGTCTACAAACATTTGCCAGCAAAAAATATAAACTTAGACCCGTTAATTTGTATGTTCCCATACAACGGGTAGATACAGGTAAATACCCGGCATACTATTTTGCGGGAAATTTTATAATAAGTTGATGGGGGATCAAAGAACTCATTGATATAAATATCTTTTGTTCCGAGGCCCACCCCGAAATCAGTAGTTTTGGCTCTTTTATGAGCAGTCAAAGATAACTACTCTCTTTATATGTATAAGAGTGCTCGTATATTGACATCGCATTTGATGTCAGATTGCTTATTTTACTATATAATTAGGTCTACAAACATTTGCCAGCAAAAAATATAAACTTAGACCTGTTAATTTGTATGTTCCCATACAACGGGTAGATACAGGTAAATACCCGGCATACTGTTTTGCGGGAAATGTTATATTAAGTTGATGGGGGATCAAAGAACTCATTGATATGAATATCTTTTGTTCCGAGACCAACCCCGAAATCAGTAGTTTTGGCTCTTAAATTAGCAGTCAAAGATACCTAATCTCTATACATGTATGAGGGTGCTCGTATATTGATATCGAATTTGATGTCTGATTGCACATTTTAACATCTAGTTAGGTCTACAAATATTTGCAGGCAAAAAATATAAAGTTAGAATTGTCAATTTTTATGTTCCCATACAACGGGTAGATACGGGTAAATACCCGGCATACTATTTTGTGGGAAATGTTATGACAAGTTGATGGGGGATCGAAGAACTCGTCTAAACGAATATCTTTTGTTCCGAGACCAACCCCAAAATCAGTAGTTTTGGCTCTTAAATTAGCAGTCAAAAATACCTTATCTCTATACATGTATAAGGGTGCTCGTATATTGACATCGCATTTGATGTCTGATTGCACATTTTAACATCTAGTTAGGTCTACCAATATTTGCCAGCAAAAAATATAAAGTTAGACCTGTCAATTTGTATGTTCCCATACAACGGGTAGATACGGGTAAATACCCGGCATACTATTTCGGGGGAAATGTTATGACAAGTTGATGGGGGATCGAAGAACTCGTCTAAACGAATATCTTTTTATCCGAGACCAACCCCGAAATCAGTAGTTTTGGCTCTTAAATTAGCAGTCAAAGATACCTAATCTCTATACATGTATGAGGGTGCTCGTATATTGACATCGCATTTGATGTCTGATTGCACATTTTAACATCTAGTTAGGTTTACAAATATTTGCCAGCAAAAAATATAAAGTTAGACCTGTCAATTTGTATGTTCCCATACAACGGGTAGATACGGGTAAATACCCGGCATGCTATTTCGTGGGAAATGTTATGACAAGTTGATAGGGGATCAAAGAACTCATTGATATGAATATCTTTTGTTCCGAGGCCCACCCCGAAATCAGTAGTTTTGGCTCTTTTATGAGCAGTCAAAGATACCTACTCTATATACATGTATGAGGGTGCTCGTATATTGACATCGCATTTGATGTCTGATTGCACATTTTAACATCTAGTTAGGTCTACAAATATTTGCCAGCAAAAAATATAAAGTTAAACCTGTCAATTTGTATGTTCCCATACAACGGGTAGATACGGGTAAATACCCGGCATGCTATTTCGTGGGAAATGTTATGAAAAGTTAATGGGGGATCGAAGAACTCGTCTAAACGAATAACTTTTGTTCCGAGACCAACCCCGAAATCAGTAGTTTCGGCTCTTAAATTAGCAGTCAAAGATACCTAATCTCTATACATGTATGAGGGTGCTCGTATATTGATATCGAATTTGATGTCTGATTGCACATTATAACATCTAGTTAGGTCTACAAATATTTGCAGGCAAAAAATATAAAGTTAGAATTGTCAATTTTTATGTTCCCATACAACGGGTAGATACGGGTAAATACCCGGCATACTATTTTGTGGGAAATGTTATGACAAGTTGATGGGGGATCGAAGAACTCGTCTAAACGAATATCTTTTGTTCCGAGACCAACCCCGAAATCAGTAGTTTTGGCTCTTAAATTAGCAGTCAAAAATACCTTATCTCTATACATGTATAAGGGTGCTCGTATATTGACATCGCATTTGATGTCTGATTGCACATTTTAACATCTAGTTAGGTCTACCAATATTTGCCAGCAAAAAATATAAAGTTAGACCTGTCAATTTGTATGTTCCCATACAACGGGTAGATACGGGTAAATACCCGGCATACTATTTCGGGGGAAATGTTATGACAAGTTGATGGGGGATCGAAGAACTCGTCTAAACGAATATCTTTTGTTCCGAGACCAACCCCGAAATCCGTAGTTTTGGCTCTTAAATTAGCAGTCAAAATACCTTATCTCTATACATGTATGAGGGTGCTCGTATATTGACATCGCATTTGATCTCTGATTGCTCATTTTAACATCTTATTAGGTCTACTTACGTTTGCCAGCAAAAAGTGTAATGTTAGACCTGTTAATTTGTATGTTTCCATACAACGGGTAGACAAGGGTAAATAACCGGCATACTATATTGCGGGAAATGTTGTAATACGTTGATGGGAAATAAAAGAACTCGTTGATACGAATATCTTTTGTTCCGCGACCAACCCCGAAATCCTTAGTTTTGGCTCTTGTATGAGCAATCAAAGATACGTACTCTCTATATATGTATGAGGGTGCTCGTATATTGACATCGCATTTGATGTCTGATCGATCATTTTTCTATATAATTAGGTCTACAAACATTTGCCAGCAAAAAATATGAACTTAGACCTGTCAATTTGTATGTTCCCATACAACGGGTAGATACGGGTAAATACTCGGCATACTATTTTACGGGAAATGTTATAATAAGTTGATGGATGATCAAAGAACTTGTTGATACGAATATCTCTTGTTCCGCGACCAACCCCGAAATTAGTAGTTTTGGCTCTTGTATGAGCAATCAAAGATACATACTCTCTATATATGTATGAGGGTGCTCGTATATTGGCATCGCATTTGATGTCTGATTGATCATTTTACTATGTAATTAGGTCTACAAACATTTGCCAGCAAAAAATATGAACTTAGACCTGTCAATTTGTATGTTCCCATACAACGGGTAGATACGGGTAAATACCCGGCATACTATTTTGCGTGAAATGTTATAAAAAGTTGATGGGGGATCGAAGAACTCATCGATACGAATATCTTTTGTTCCGCGACCAACCCCGACATCCTTAGTTTTGGCTCTTGTATGAGCAAGCAAAGATACGTACTCTCTATATATGTAAGAGGGTGTTCATATATTGACATCGCATTTGATGTCAGATTGCTCATTGAAACACTTATAAGTATGTCTGTGCTCACCTCCCAGCAAAAAAATGATAATAAATCAAAGAGGCTACTTTCAAAGTATGATTAGTATGGTGGTTTCATATACTTTAATGTCAGATTTGACGTCTACCTGCATTTTAAGCATATTACAGCGCTTGTACACACTTTCGGATACGAATTGCGAATTAATTACTCATAAAATTCAATCTACCCACCAAATGGGTAGATACGGGTATTTACCGGGTATTTACCCAATCTACCGGGTATATTCCCAAATGGGTAGATTGGGTATATACCCACCGCCCATCTCTAGGCACAATAAAGAGCTGTCATTTCTTAGGGGTCCAGCGTACTTGTATATATGGAGGTCAGTGGATAGAAGATATAAAAGATAGTCATTTAAATGTGATGAGAAAAGAAAAATTTGAAAATTTTCGCGAAAGATGAAAAGAAAACGCCATTACAGTACCAGTACACTAAAACAATTTAACATCATTGAAGTTTGTGGTCGTCACATCTAACGAGTTAATAGTGCTTTTGTCTGATGCTTTATTGCAGTTAAAACTACTTTTGACGAAGAGCGCCAGTCAAAAGTACTTTTAACCGCAAAGAACAATGGGCATTTTTGTCCCCATTACAACTATCCTAACTCTATGTTTGTCCCACTATTTGAAAAGTTGCGGACACAAACGAAACTTATCAGAGTTGGTAGATAGTACTATCTACTTTATCGCTGTACAATTATAATTTTTTTGAAGTGAAAACTTCTTTAGCGGCGTTGTGCACTTTTTTTGGAATGGGTAAAAAATGTTAAACTCGCGTCAGGACACGTGGCCGATCGAAAATTCGTAAGACGGCGCAGGGCGCTTGCGCGAATGTTCGTGTGTGTTTATGTTACAGCGTGCTACGCGCATCCATGGATGGTGACAGCTGATGGCTCGACCGTCTGTGTAGTGGCCATACTGCTGTGTATTTGAAAATGAATTTGGTCATGCTTGTGACATTTGTGACAGACTGTGGTTCAGAAAAGATTTGAAATATTTTATACTGATAATTAAAGCAATTCGTGCAAAATTATTCCCTAACCATTCCGAAATATCAAAAATGCACAACGTTAATATTCAAGTTTTCACTTCTGCCGGCACTCCCAGAGTGCAACCCGTCGTTTTTTTCTTATGGGAATCCTGAGAAATATTTTTAATTTTTCACTTCTTAAGAATGTCCTGCAGTGGACGTTATGCGGCTGAAATGATGATGATGATGAATTCTTAAGATGATAGCTAGAGGTGTAAAGCTTTCAAATGGGGCATGTTTGATCTTTGTCCGCCGTGGGGATTATTTCCATATAAAAGTGCCCAATGTTCTTTGCAGTCAAAAGTACTAATAACCAATAATTTTCAGTCAAAACCACTTTTGACCAACCTGTTCAGTCAAAAGTACTTTTGACTAATTTTTTGCTAGTCAATAGAACTTTTTGTTATCGTGTTAACACGTAAAAGACCCATGATTTGGGATTAGGGACGTATTTTTTAACGAAAATTGAAAAAATTAAAAATTATTGTGACCAAAAAAAAAGACAACGTAAATGTAATGCCGCATTTGCACATTCGCGCGAATCGCGAGGCCAATAACAAACACGCATAATGTAAATGGTGAGTTCGCTATTTCGCCTCGTCATTTGCCTCGCGATTTGCGTTTACATATTCGTGCGAATCGCAAGGCGAATAACGAACACGAACATAAATGACCGCGCATTTACACATTTATGTTCGTGTTCGTGATTATGTTCTTTAGGGTAAATGGTTGACTCTGTAACTTTATGGGTTTCCATGCCACATCTATACACATGATCATACATTCGTGCGAATCGCGGCGAATAACGAAAACGAGTGTGTAAATGCGGTATTACCGCATTTACACATTCGTGTTCGCCATTCGCCTCGTCATTCGACGAATCCGAATCATTCGTATACTGCCCTGATGCGTTTTCGTTATTTGCCTCGCTTGCTTGAAAGTGATTTTTTTCGCGTGTCGATAATTATAATATAACCGTTTAGCAGATAGAGGACACTTGACTCTTATCAAAAATTGTTTCAGAAACCTAAATCGAAAAATAGGTGTTTGCAAGCTCATTGGCTCTCTGCGAACAGGCCATATTATGTATACCTAGGTTAAGTTAGTAATTATATTATCTTTGGTATAGTTTTACTTTTATGAGGGGCAGGGGTAATTTTGTACTGTTGCAAGACGGCATATTAGAGTTGACAAACAGACATACATACAATCGCAGTATTAGTAGAGATCACGGGCCGAAAATAGATGTTTGAAGGTGCATAGCTTCTAAAAGTGCTGACAGGGGAAGATAGGGGAGAAAGCTTATTACCTACTTATAATACGGTGTCATATTATATGATAGTTGGTAAGTTCGAAAGTTTACGATGGTTAAGTTGAGATTTAGGTACATCTTAATCTCAACCATCGTAAACTTTCGAAAAGTTGCATGGATGCAAAAAGCGCGCGGAACTTACGCTCTTGCAGATGCATTAAGGCAGAGGTCTACTTTGCATCACTTTGAATGGGTGTGTGTAGGCCACGGGTGTGGGTAATCCCCGTCGCACGAAGTTCCTTACGCCTATTCTAAAACTAGTTCATCGTCATTGGAAGATTTTATGAAATAAGTATGATAAAAAACGACATTTATTTAAAAATTTTACATTTTGTTCTGGGATTATGAAGTAAACTGTTCTGGGTTGGTTTTTAAGAGAGAAGTATAAGCCAGCACTCGTCCTTACAAAAGAGAAAACATTTTTCCACTCCTAATGTTATCTGATGATTGTACGTTATCTAAAACAAGACTAGCGTTTCTAGGTGTTCCTTTTCGCAAAATTTGCTACTTATAAGTAATTAAAAATATAAATCTATGTAATCCTAGTTTTTATTGTGTCAACTACATAGGTACTAAAAAATCATCGAGATGGAATAATATTTGGAAGAGGAAACACGTTTTCTTAATACGCTTTTTCATATATTGACGGAATGCGTGCTATACCTACTTCCCTCTTAATCAATACTAAACCATAAATAATTTATTTTTCAAGAATTTATAGTTAGTTCTGTATGCAAAATGTATTAAAAGCTTTCATACTTTTAAAACTGAGGTACTAATTTACAGAACTAATACAACTTACTATAACTACTTACTCCTGAAAGTAAATTACAACTATGAATTAAAACTTACATGTACATAACGCTTAAATCAACGCATTAAAATAAACAAGCATAATAACATAAAACACACATTATTTAAGATTACATTAGTTATGAATTATCATAAATATGCGGGATCCGTACTGCACGAAAGGTCGAACCTCGGTACTTGACAGAATATAATAATAATAACTCTTAGTACTTATTTTTTTTTTTTTTTTTTTATAATTTTTGATCAAAGGTAATTTTACGTGTCATAATTATTAATGGTCATAAAAATTAAAATCATAATATTTTTATTCATAATAATAATTACTAATAATTTCCATTACAAAATACTTATTTTACAATAATTATTTATGAATTTATAAAATGACTTTGCTTTGATTTATTTATTTCGTATGTAAAATTAAACATGTTCGCAGCTAAGGGGCGTGGCCCGCGAGGGCCAATCCTGTCGCACCATGCTACATGACCACGGTGATCTACATGACAGGAAGAACAAGTCTGCTGTTGGCGGCTATCCTGTCTCATAGGTGAAAATATTGTAATAATATGTACCTGGACGGATTTTATCCGGGTATTAGGAGAGTAAAAATTATACAATGTCGAAGCGACATACCCGTAATATATCAAACCACAGGCTATTTTAGATCACTATCTATATATCTATACATATAATAAAACAGTAAAAAAGCCCTATTTAAGTAATTATCTTTATTTTGTATATATTAGGTATTTTTTATATGTAAAAAAAGTGTGTCTGTACATTAAGTATATTTCCAAAAAAAATATTGGGGGCGATGGAGACGTAGTAATAGAGTAAGAATTTTACAAAAAATGTCTGTCTGTTTGTACACGCTAATCTCCGGAAATACTGGACGGATTCGAATGAAACTTTTTTGTTATATAGCTATTAAGCCTGGGCAACATATAGGGTGTAAATGATTTTGGAAAATGGAACGCCTGATGCAGAACCATAATGGTCCAGCTAAACTATAAGAGATATAAAAATGCCGCCTTAGTAAAAGTTGTTCAGCCTGATGAGCATTTTCCAGAGACATAAAGTCCACGCGAACGAAGTCGCGGGCTTCGGCTAGTAGTATAATAAAATATCAGTCAAGAAACAAAAAAATCCAAATCCGACAATCCTTTACAAATTGCATACTTACGTATGAAAATGTAAATTTTTTGTTTTGTTTTTAGCTGTTATTTTAATTTCATAACACTATAGTGATCTAATACATATAGCTTGTGGTTCGATTTATGACGGGTATGTCCTTTCCACGTTGTTAGTACTTATATCACATCTTCTGGTTAACCCTACTTACTTATAATGGGATAAGGGAAGGAAGAAGAATATACGTCTTTATATCTACAAGAATATTATGAAAAAAATACATGATGTTAAACTATGGTTATGCAACGTTATGACAAAGGCATTAAGAGTAACCATATTATGAATAAATAAAATATAAGAATCAATTATTACATATATGTCTACAGAAATATGATAGAAAAGTTATGTATGTGAGTGAAACTATGATTTTGACAAAGTCGTTATGAAAAACCATGAAAAAAGAGGATTCCGTCTCGTTTAACGCAGACGACGAGACGAATTTCATGATTTTTTGTTTTAAAATGAATACAATAATATTTAGTTTTTGTAGGTGATAATTAGGGTACTTACATATATGGTAACTATAATAGAACAGGAGCCTCCTAGCTTGCCCCCCGTATGCACGAAAGATAAACAACGTGGAAGGGACATACCCATAATAAATCGAACCAACCACGGCTATTCTAGATAGTCTAATAAAATTAAAATAATACTTAGTCTAAAACTAAAAAAAATATTTCGGCATTTTCATACATCCGCGCGGGCAGATAGTACGAGAATGTTGAAACTGTTATTTTATAATTATTTTATTATAGGGAACTTAAAAGTCAAAAACTAAAAAAGTCTGCTTTTGCATACGAAAGTGTACAACCGTCCGGGCAATTAGTACGGGATTGTCGAATTTTTGTTTTGTTTTTTGACTGTTGTTTTATAGTCACTGTATTGTTTGTTTGTTTGTTTGTAATAACTTTATTGTACCAAAAAAAATACATATACAAAGACAGCTTACGAAAGAGCAAATATACAAAGGCGGACTTATCCCATGTAGGGATCTCTTCCAGTCAACCTGCGATAGATTGAGAGGATATTTACTCAATTAAAAGGTAGAAGCAAGTACGTACAAATTTAACTATAAGACCATGCTTACATTGCTACATATACATTATAAACATACATAAATTAATATATCAATACATACACATATACTGACTATATATATATATATATATATATACATACATATACTATACATACATATTGAAAACGAAAACATATCACAGATAAGTACCCAATTCAGTCCAAGTGTGATGTAACCAAAGAGGACTTTGATAACCTAATTTTAAAAGAGTCCAGTGAAGGTGCCATCTTTACTTCAGCAGGAAGCGAGTTCCAGAGCTGTGCCGCCAATACTGTAAAAGATTTGGAATACGACTGAGACAAACACCGTGGAATTTCCAGAACGAGGCTACCGGCTGAGCGCAAACGACTATCCAAATCTCGAAAATTGAATTTGCTGTGCAAGTAATTTGGGGAAAAAGGATTGAAAAGGGCGTTGAAGAGAAGGGAAAGAATATGAATATTGCGACGTATCCTAACAGGAAGCCAATTTAGTTTTTTCCGAAACTCGGTAATGTGGTCGAATTTTCGTATGTTGAAGACATACCTAATACAAATGTTTTGAAGGCGCTCTAATTTGTCAAGTAGTTGCTCTGTAGGATCCAAATATGCCACGTCAGCATAATCGAGAATAGGCATAATCAAAGAACGTGACAGTAGTACTTTCGTGCTTATTGGGAGAAAATTTTGCAATCGCCTCAGAGAATGCAAACCCACAAACATTTTGCGACTTACCTCATTAATTTGGGCAGACCAAGACAATGTTTCATCAAGAATTATTCCCAAGTTTTTAACTGTTGGAGTGAAAGGAATAATAGTACCATTCAGCATAACATTGGGAACAATGGCAGAATGAAACTTTGCTATGAAATATGGACTACCAATCACAATAGCTTGAGATTTCTCTGCATTGACCATAAGCCCGAAGTTATGGGACCAAGTCGCAATAGCGGCAAGGTCGGAATTGATGGTGCTCACAGCGTGACTGAAATTATCGAAAGGGGCGGCCGTATAAATCTGCAGGTCATCTGCATACAAGTGAAAACAAGATTTAAGAGAAGACGTGATACCGTCAATAAAAATAGAAAATAAAATTGGGGAAAGTACTCCACCTTGAGGAACACCGGCAGCTAGGTCACACCAATCAGATTGACTCTGATCAATTTTCACCAACTGTCGACGCCCAAAGAGGTAAGAGTGAAACCAAGTTAGAGAAGATGCAGAAAAATTAAGGGAATTTAGGACACCGAGTAGTATGTCATAATCTACTGCATTAAATGCATTGGAGTAATCTAATAAAACCAGAATAGTAAGTTTTTTATTATCTATGTTCAATCTGATGTCGTCCGTGATCTTGACAAGGGCGGTAGTGGTGCTGTGTCCAGCTCGAAACCCAGACTGATGTTCATTTAGTAATTTGTTCAAAGAAAGATATTTTGTTAACTGTTGCTGGATATAGTGCTCTAGGATTTTAGATAGGACAGGGAGTATGGAAATAGGACGAAACTCAGAGGGTAAGGAAGGGTTAGGCTTTTTAGGGAGTGGAATCACATGCGCACATTTCCAAGCAGAAGGAAATACCCCAGTGGACAACGAACAGTTAAAAATATCAACTAACATAGGGGATATCACTGGTAAAATAGGCCTCAGCATATCAAGGGAAATGCCATCATTACCAATAGCATTAGATTTCAACTTAACAAAAATATCCTGAACATCCTTAACTGACATTGGTGGTAAATCAAATGCTGGGCAATCAGGCTTAGTTTTATCAGCAAGCTCCGCAAGCGTAGCATTCTTGACGCTTGAAGGGAGGGTGGAGTCCGTAGAGCAGAAATGTTTATTGAGAGTGTTCGCATCAATACTGGGAATAGGATCAGATGACTGCTTACCAACCCCTAATCCCTTTAAGAATGTCCACATCTTACTAGGAGGGCAGTTCACAACATTTTCGTGAATATATTTACGCCTAGCTACCCTACAACGCTTATTACAAAGATTTCGTAAACATGTAAACCTTTCCCGATTTTGATCGCAAGGGTTTCGGCGAAGTTTTATTTTGGCATTGTCCCTTTTTGCCATAAGTTTTTTAATATCCGGCGTCAGCCAGGGTGCTGGAAAATGCTTGACTCTAATCTGCTCGACCGGGGCATGCTTATCATAAAGGGCCAGCAAACGGGAGTTAAACGCTTCAACCTTGGAGTCAACGTCATTTGCCTTTCGAACTGTGTCCCAGTCCAGATCTCGAATATCAGCATCAAACGATTTCCAGTCGATAGCCCTGTAATTCCGCCTCAAAACAAACTTATGTCTTGGCTTTTTAGTACGCAGCTTGAATGAACTAAAAACGAGATCATGGGCCGAGAATGCCGGAGCATGAAGTTGACCATGCCTAGAAACAAGCTCTGGGGAAGAAGTGATTATAAGATCAAGAAGGGATGGAGGACCATTATGAGGAAAGTGAGTAGGATTAAGTGGAAGAACGTGAAGATCAAGAGAATGGAGAAGAGAAAGAAGTGAATTGGCTCGGGAATCTTTTTTAATAAGACATGTATTGAAGTCTCCCAAGAGTATAAGATGGTCGAATTGGGGACGAAAATTAGATAAGAGGGTTTCGATCGAACTGAAATAATTAATATGTAAAGAAGGGCTGTAATAAACGCCAAGAAGAATCTTGGAGCCGTGAAGATTAACGTTGAGAAAGAGATGTTCAGGCGTTTGAGCAATAGTGTCAGACTGTGAAAGGACTTGCGCAGGAATGTCACTGCGCAAATAAATGGCAACCCCGCCCCAACCAACCACTCTAGTGCTGCCGTCATCACGAATCACAGTATATGCACGGTCATTTCGAAAAAGACGATACCCTGGTAACGGATATAGTGCAGAAGGAAGAGAAGGCTTTAGAACACTTTCAGAAATTAATATGGCATGAATATGGCTATAAGAGAAAGTAGCTAAAAGGTCTGTATAATGAGCGGGTACGCTTTGTGCATTGATGTGCACCACATTAAAGTTTGATTTCAAATTACCAAAACTCACATTTAAATGATCATGTAATGAGATATCATTAGAATCATCACTCCTAGCACTAATTAAGCTTTCAAACGAGGAAGAAAGCGAAAAATATTCCAAATCAGAGTCCTCACTAAGCACATCAGACATAGTATCGGTAGCAAAATTAAGCACTTATAAACAATATGAAATACACTAACTACTAAAATATAATAAATACTTACTAAATTAATATAAAATATTAAATATGTAAATACTAAATAGGTACTATAAAATACACTTACTTTTAAATAAATACTAAACCAAAAATTAATAAAATAACTAGTTAAGTTGGCAATACCAGCTTATAAAGTAGGTAGGTTAAGTACCCACTTTCAGCTCTCAATCACTCGCCTCGCCAGTCACTGGTCATTAGCAAGTTAATGGCCGCAAATTACATAGTTTTAAAATTTAGAACAAACGGGCAGAAGAAACAAGTAATAGTGAGTAGATTACATAATCAAATTGTGCATTTGGGTATACATATGTGATTTCTAAATATTTGAAAAATATAATAGGAAAAGATTTGTATAAACAATATCGAAGCGCCTGCACACCACGAACTTCTGCTACGCACCCACTGTGTAATGTGTGTAGAATTAAGTGTAATCTAGATTGATATGAGCAACAAGGTGACACAATCACACAATAGGTACCCACCAGAATACTGCTAAAGTCGCCGTATGCAAGCGCCCCAAGCCTTATTCAATAATAAACTTTGGTGAAACAATAAAAAAAAACTTAGACATCTACCCATGCTAAACCTGGAAATTTTTACCAGAAACGAAAACGTGTAGTGTATTGAAGTCATTAGTTATGAAAAGTTGCGATGTAACAAAACGCACTGTCAAGAACGACTAGAAAAGCTGTCAATGTCAGCTACGTACCTGTCACAAATGTCAAAGATTCAAAACATTACAGAAATATATTATCTTCTAACTACACTACTGTCAGAGTAATAAAATTATTCTACCTTTGTTTCTAATGGAAAAAAAAGTGAGTTTACAATTTATCTACCCATTAAAGCACACATAAAAAACTTACATAATAGTTGTACTCGTTAAATTACATCACAATTATAAATACCTACAAAGATGTGGTCAAGAGCAACAGGATCTAAAACAACAAGACGAAGAACTCGCGTTGTAGCTTTATTTCTGCCTTTGTGTCCTAGTGGCTCGCAGCTGCCGGCCGCCGTGCTCGGTGGAACTAGAAGAGCCGGGTTTAACCACAGGAACCTCCGATGCGACACCTTTGGCCGCTACGTCAGGCAGCTCAGCCAAAATAGCACGCAGATCGACCATGGTTGAGATTTTCCGCTTCACGCCGTTAGCTCCCACAACCACAATCTTGCCATCAGCAGTCCAACAACCCTTGACTCCCAGGGCTTTACGCGCTTCCAAAAAGACTGCATGTCGTGAAGTGGTCAGGAATTCAGAGATTGTATGACCAGATCCTTTCAACAATCTCTTTGCAGCCCATGCCTTATTACGAGAAGTGCTATCCCTGAAACGCACTAGAATGGGCCGGGATTTATCAGCTCTGCTCACTTTTCCCAGTCGCATACAGCTGAGAGATTGGGTGATTGTATCCGGCAACTCAAGGCTGCTTTGACACAGTTGGATGACCTTAGAGGTCAGATCCTCTTGCTTTTCCTCGACCATACCATGCAGCAGTAAGATATTTGATCTGGAGCGCATCTCCATTGAGTCCAGAGTCTGCACAACTAACTCTAGCTGCAGTTTGAGTGCGGATGTAGCTTTCCATATGAAAGTTTTGAATGTCTGGAACTCACTTGATAGTGTTCCAACATCCTGCGGGCTGCGCCCAGCTAGATTTTCTTCGAATGAAGACATCTTCGTTTCAAACATCTCCGTGATGCTGTCCATATGTTTCCTCAGCTGTGCAAGTTGGTCCATAGTGAATCACAGTGATGATAATGAGTGATGCGCAGGTAAAATGTAGTGCCAAAACAGTGAAAGGAATGGTGAAATTATTAGCTGGCGAGCAGTATTAAGGTATTTACCACATATGTATAAACTTATTTATAATAAATACTACATAAAATTAATTTTAAAATTAAAATTGCAATTGCGAGATAATAAAAACGTCTATCCGTTTTCACTCCTACCCTCCGAAAAAAAAGTATGTATATTATGTGCCCGTGGGTTGATTTATTACGGGTGTGTCCCTTCCACGTTGTATATAATATACATATACCTAAACAACCTCCCGATGTACGCTGACTAACTTATCTTTCGTGCGGACATGCTTAAAACCTTTTTTAATTTCGTTCAGTTCCATACAATGTCCCCATACTATAGTGGTTATGAGATCAATCAATAATTCTATAGTTAGCCAAATTATTTTGTATAGACCATGCGGGATGTCGAGACCCGTCCATTTCCCTAGCGTGGGCGTTGCTTGGTAAAAGCCGATGACTAGTTCCTCCCACATTTTCTCCACATTCATTACATCTTCCTACTTCCATTGCTCCACCACATTCCCCTATGTAGTAAATATGACCGTTAGGACATTTAAACCAGTGTCCTAAAGACATACCCATAGCTTTCACAATCATAGCTCGCTCCATCTGAGTGACGACAGTACGTGATTGTTTCAACTTCTCTTGTAGACTTTTGATGGCATTTGCAGCTGACTGGCTATCAAAGGCATGCCAAGTCAAAATTACTTCTTTGGCCGTGGCAACTGCTTGTATGACAGTTGATTCTCCTTTGCACATCGCATATGTTGGATGGTTCACAACTTGGGCAAGTTGAATTAAAGATGCCAAGCGTTTTAATTCGTCCCCTATATCAGATTGCAGTTGTTCGCTCACTTTGTTACTATTTTTAATAAGAGACTGACAAAGTACTCCTATTTGTTCCAATATTTCTGCTTCAAATGCCCGAAGGTTTTCCTTCAAGTAGGTCGAATAATAATCTCCAATGATGTCCAAAATATTAAAATATGTTACTTTCATTTCCAGGTCTAATAATGAAGCATCTTTCTTGAGCTGAGCTCCTACGTTTCTGGCCTTTAGGTAATCCTTATTTCCTAAAATAAAAAGTTCGAAAATGAAAAAAGAAACCTTTCAAAACTACCCGTATTTAGTTCACTTGGACACACTGACCTCCATATATACAAGTACGCTGGACCTATGATACCCTTAGAAATGACAGCTCTGTAGTGTGCCTATTTGAAGCGCCCCCAATGCGTGGGAAGAGAACTAAATCTGACATAACTAATTCGGAAATGACTTTAATCGATGTCATTGTCCCATCTGTCATATTAGTTCCGTTCCCACCCACTGCTACGAATGCCTACGATCAGCGCCAAAATGGCAAAAATCAAATCGCCTCACTATGGCCCGGCTAATCATAGGTCCAGCGTACTTGTATATATGGAGGTCAGTGCTTGGACAAGAGAAAATAAATATGATACGGTTTGTTTTATTTGCAATACAGCAAAATAGTAATACTAGTAGGTATAGGTAGTCTTTAAAAAAGGCTTTTGCTGTGGTAGTTACATTATTACTATTAGGCACGGTTAATTTAATGTTAATTTTATTTTTATTTTTATTTAAAAGTGGCAACTCAACTGCCACAACTCGTGCGTCAAACTACAAATGCAATACAATATACCTTGACAATATATTTACAAAGGAACACGTCACATGCAACTAAGTACAGAACACCAACCTTTTAGGACGACTTCAGGTAGTTTTTGGAAAGCCTCAGCACATTCTTTCTTTTTGTCTTTGATAGCCTTTTCGTTACCAAATATTTTTCGTTTTATACGATTGATTTCAGTATTAAACTGGTTATTGACCAGGTCTTTGTAGCGCTGGGTGTTGATAATACACTTGCGACAAAATGGGCAGGCTCGAATAGCAATCATTTCTCTATCGCCAGTCATAAGACAGTCCATATCATCGACTTCTAGAATATGCTTACAATCTTGCAATTGGATGAACCTGAAATCATAGGTGTATTGGAATTTATCGTGCATGCAGCAATATGAGATAGTTTGCATTTTTTTTTTAAATACCTATATAAATATATAGGGACAAATCACACAGAATGAGCTAGCCCCAAAGTAAGTTCGAGACTTGTGTTATGGGATACTATCTCAACGATACTATATTTAATAACACATACATTCCAACTTCCCCTGACCGGGGATCAATCCGGGACCTCTGGGTGGCGGACTAGCATGGTGACCACTACGCCACGATGGTTGTCTATCATGTTCTAATTTTTGTGGAACAGGTTAGTTGTGTACCTAGCAGAAAGTGAGGCGCCTAAGCCGCCTTGTCTACAAATTTTACCAATGATAGTATTTGTGTTCTATTTCAAGGATTAATCCTTGGATAAACATAATAAGGGTTCCGTAGCCAAATAACAAAAAACGGATCCCTTATAGATTCGTCATGTCTGTCTGTCTGTCCGTCCGTATGTCACAGCCACTTTTTCCGAAACTATAAGAAGTATACTGTTGAAACACAAAAATAAAAATGAAACAGTAAATTTTGGGGGTTTCCCATACTTAGAACAGAAACTCAAATATTTTTTTTCATCAAACCCATACGTGTGGGTTTATTATGGATAGGTCTTCAAAAAAAATTAATAATTTGCGCGAGAAACACTTCCAAAGTGGTAAAATGTGTGTCACTTCTAAAAGAAGAGGATGATAAAACTAAAAAAATATATGATGTACATTACCATAAAAACTTCCACCGAAAATTGGTTTGAACGAAATCTAGGAAGTAGTTTCTTTTCAATACATACGTCATAAATTAAAATACACTATTATTAAAGCATCGATCAAAGTTACAACGAACTACAAGAACTTTTATATTATGTTACTTGCTGCTACGGAACTTTTCATGGGCGAGTCCGACTCGCAGTTGGCCGCTTTATTTCTTATTAAAAGCAAATAAAACAAAAGCAGAGTTTTTGGCGGGAAGTCAAGGGGTTCAGTTAGAGTTTGCTTTAAATTGATTCTAGTGGACTTTATAATATGAAATTCGGGTAGTTTGGTGTTTTAAATGATCATTTTCATGGACAGCAAGTATGTAAAATGTTTAAAGTGAACAGTCATAGTGCGGCTGTAGTGATATTAATTTGCGGACTGCGGTGGGCGTCTGTAGGCGCCGTCCGCCACTCAATCGGCTATGAAAACCAGTGGACTCATATAGATTTGTCGCCAGAAGCTCCCTTAAAGCAATCAAAGGACCTATACCAACCTTTGATTGTATATATATATATATATATATATATATATATATATTTTTACTTCACATCGATTGTTCCCACGTTTTATTAACTTAAGCCTGGCTAAATACGCAACAGCGTCGAGCCAAAATAAATAATAAAAACAAAAACAAAAGCATTCTACGAGTAAACTGTCAGGTACCTACTTAGTCCAAATAAAATAATGTCAGTAAAATAGTTAATATCAAACATCCAACTTTCGAAGTGTCCAAAAATCTAAACTTCTCTTCTTCTCAACTAAAATATATAAAAATGTTAAAGCCTTTAATCGAAAATATAGACAATTTTAAGAAACTAATTTGAATAAAAAAAATCTACGTGTTATCAGTATTTTTAAATTTAATTTTAAACATTGCACCGGAAGTGACGACACACAACAATCGAAATTACATATTTTTCATTTTTTCAGATTAATATCGTCTTTGCCCGATATTTCGACGACCCTTCATGTCGGCCAGCGATCATGATGGCAGAAGGGTCGTCGAAATATCATAGTAAATGTGACCGCGAAACTTTAAAAGCATATAGGTACATACCTGGCATCGTCCTCGAAGTCATAACCAAGGAAATCTTTGGGGAAGCTGTCGGGCTTGCAGATGTTGCAGATGTCGGGGCAGGGCTCGCCGCACAGGCCGCGGCAGGCGTGGCCGCACGGCAGC
Source organism: Acrobasis consociella (assembly GCA_963555685.1). Lineage (NCBI taxonomy): Eukaryota > Metazoa > Arthropoda > Insecta > Lepidoptera > Pyralidae > Acrobasis > Acrobasis consociella. The sequence goes on from OY743118.1 coordinate 8,943,514, forward strand.
GCGCGCGCGCAGCGCTCGTCGCACGCCGCGCGGCTGCACGGCTCTCCGCAGCGGTTCTTGCATGCGCCATGAGGGCATGCCCGCGAACACTTTTCCTAAAAAAATCAAAACTAAATAATTTTTCTAAACTAAAAACCGACTCCACCCCCATATTACATACCGATACCGATTTTGAGATAATTCCTAATTTATTGGGACCTCACCTCAGAATTGCTCGATATCAAATAAAAATAGGATTAAATGTAGGTAGTAGTGAGGTATAGAACGGGAGGTCACGACAAATTTGGTAACAATAAGGGATATGGCTGACTCTGGTTTTATAGAATAAAGAGCACCTCTCTGATGTAAAATATGTTGGTCTGCCTGCGTGGAGTGGTTGCGTTACTTAGATATGGCGCCTGAAAAGTTGGTTATCGTGACCAAGAAAAAAAATGATAAGGGATATGGCTGACTCTAGTTTCACAGGATTAAGAGCATCTCTCTGATGCCAAATATGTCGGTCTGCCTGCGTGTAGTGGTTGCGTTACTTAGATATGGCGCCTGAAAAGTTGGTTATCGTGACCAAAAAACAATGATAAGGTAAATGGCTGGCTCTTGTTTCACAGGATGAAAGGTACCTCTCTGATGCTAAATATGTTGGTCTGCCTGCGTGAAGTGGTTGCGTTACTTAGATATGGCGCCTGAAAAGTTAGTTAGCGTGACCAATAAATGATAAGGTAAATGGCTGATTCTGGTTTCACATAATGAAGAGCACCTCTCTGATGCTAAAAAAAACGACGGGTTGCACTCTGGGAGTGCCGGCAGAAGTGAAAACACAGCAGTATGGCCACTACACAGACGGTCGAGCCATCAGCTGTCACCATCCATGGATGCGCGTAGCACGCTGTGACATAAACACACACGAACATTCGCGCAAGCGCCCTGCGCCGCCTAAACGAAACAGCAGGCGCAGGCATACATTTTCGCCGTAGAAAGAGAGGGGGATACTCCCTCTCCTACGCCGCGCCAGCTGTCTACTCTCCATCCGTCTTACGAATTTTCGATCAGGTCACGTGTCCTGACGCGAGTTTAACATTTTTTACCCATTCCAAAAAAAGTGCACAATGCCGCTAAGAAGTTTTCACTTCAATATGTTGGTCTGCCTGCGTGAAGTGGTTGCGTAACTAAGATATGTCGCTTAAAAAGTTGGTTATCGTGAATAAAAAAAATTTACCGTAATTGACTAACTCTAGTTTCACAGGATGAAAAGCACCTCTGTGATGCTAAATATGTCAGTCTGCCTACGTGAAATAGTTACGTAACTTAGATATGATGCCTGAAATGTTGGTTATTGTGACCAAAAAAATGGTAATGCAAATGGCTGACTCTGGTTTTACAGAATACAGAGCACCGCTTTGATGCTAAATATATGTCAATCTGCCTGCGTGAAGTGGTTGCGTTACTTAGATAGGGCGCCTGAAAAGTTAGTTACCTTGACAAAAAAAGAAAATTAAAAGGTAAATGGCTGATTCTGGTTTCACAGGATGAAGAGCACCTCTCTGATGCTAAATTTGTTGGTCTGCCTGCGTGAAGTGGTTGCGTTACTTAGATATATCGCTTTAAAAGTTGGTTATCGTTAACAAAAGAAAAAATAATAACGTAAATAGCTGACTCTGGTGTCACAGAACAAAGAGTACCTCTCTGATACAAAATTGGTCGGTGTCTTGTTTGTTTTGTCGGTCTGCCTACGTGAAGTGCTAGTGTTACTTAGATATGGGTATGGCGCCTGAAAAGTATGTTATCGTGATCAAAAGTAAAATTATAAGATAAATGACTGACTCTGAACGGCTGCATATCGAGCAAAATACATCTATCGTTAGTATCCGATATTATATATACATGCCGCAGTTCACAATTGTACTAACAACAGTTTTGTCAACTTTTCAGAAGAGCATTTAATTAAGAAAGTTTTCTAAAGTTTAGTCCAGAATGGCACAAAAATAATTACATAATTTCACGTCTATTGAAGAGTCTAGTCCTTTGACTGCATTATATCAAAAGTGTGGTATTATAGTTGTCTAATTTCAAAAATAGTACAATAAACTTTAGTCCATTTGTGCACTAAACCTCATTATGTTAACAGGCAAAACTAAAAAACACTTTACCCCCAAACTAAACAACCGATTTCGATAAAAGAATTTTCCAAATCGGTGAAGGCACCTTCAAATAATCGGTAACAAATTATGCACTTGCATAACTTTAACACGTGTGTAAATGTTATACGTATGATACGCCAGACTTTGAAATTTTGTTGAATTTGTAAAAATAAAATTCCGGCGTTAACAATAATACTAATTATTGTTAACGCCGGAATTTTAAAAAGTACAACTGTAACACTAAGTTTTTGGTAGAAAGAGTTAATTTATCTGGTACTAAAAAAGTAAAAATCGAAAATTTTGTAGTTAGTACACTTGTGAACTACGGCATCAATATTAGGGTGACACAGGGTAGACAATTTCATGTGTTTGTATGAACGCACGCTACTGTATCTAAGTAACGCAACCACTTCACACAGTCAGACTGACATATTTAGCATCAGAAAAGTACTCTTCACCCTGTAAAACTAGAGTTACCTTGTCATTATTTTTTCATCACGATAACCAAATTTTAGGCATCATATCTAAGTTTCACAACACAACCATTTCACGCTGGCAGACCGACAAATTTTGTATCAGAGAGGTACTCTTTGTTCCGTGACACTAGAGTCAGCTGTTTACGTTATTTTTTTTTTTCTTTTGTTCACGATAACCAACTTTTCAAGCGACATATCTTAGTAATGCAACCACTTTACGCAGGCAGACTAACATATTTAGCATCAGAGAGGTGCTTTTTATCCTGTAAAACCAGAATCATCCATTTACCTTATAATTTTCTTTTTTTGTCCAGGTAACTAACTTTTCAGGCGCCCTATATAAGTAACGCAAGCACTTCACGCAGGTATATCGACATATTTAGCATCAGAGAGGTTCTCTTCATTATGTGAAACCAGAATCAGCCATTTACCTTATCATTTATTGGTCACGCTAACCAAATTTTCAGGCGCCATATCTAAGTAACGCAACCACTTCACGCAGGCAGACCAACATATTTAGCATCAGAGAGGTGCTCTTTATCCTGTGAAACAAGACTCAGCCATTTACCTTATCATTTTTTTTTGGTCACGATAACCAACTTTTCAGGCGCCATATCTAAGTAACGCAACCACTTCACGCAGGCAGACCGACATATTTGGCATCAGAGAGATGCTCTTAATCCTGTGAAACCAGAGTCAGTCATATCCCTTATAATTTTTTTTTGGTCACGATAACCAACTTTTCAGGCGCAATATCTAAGTAACGCAACCACTCCACGCAGGCAGACCAACATATTTTGCATCAGAAAGGTGCTCTTTATTCTATAAAACCAGAGTCAGCCATTTGCATTACCATTTTTTTGGTCACAATAACCAACATTTCAGGCATCATATCTAAGTTACGTAACTATTTCACGTAGGCAGACTGACATATTTAGCATCACAGAGGTGCTTTTCATCCTGTGAAACTAGAGTTAGTCAATTACGGTAAATTTTTTTTATTCACGATAACCCTTATCGTTACCAAATTTGTCGTGACCTCCTAATCTATTTTTTTTATCGACAATTACATTGTGTTAGGTTTCGTTAGGTCTTTCAAAAATATTGTAAGCTTGTATAAACACCATTTTTCGATTTAGGGTCCCGTTCCTGAAATATTTGGGTTTTAAGTTCAAATTTTTTTTAGAGTCCAGATATAGGTAGATAATATAGAGAATAGATTAGGTTTTAGACGTTAGTGACATGAACTCAAAGCTGGTGTTCGCAACGGGACCCTTTTTTTATGCATAATTTTTTTGTCCTAATATGCTTTGGCATACTGGGTTTGGCATAAAATATTTTGTCATAATAGTTTTTAGGCATAATTTGTTTTTTGGCATACTAGTAAGTTGGGCATAATTATATTTTATAAGTTTAGTTGGGCATAATGTTAATTCGCATAATCTCTTTAGGCGTAATAACTATAAGACTAATAGTATTTAGGCATCATATTTTTTAAAATAACAGAAACAAAATTAAGTTATTTCAGTGTTTTTTTTTTAATTATCATGCAAAAAAAAATATGGCCACCCAGAACAAATGTGAGGGCAAAAGGGAAGTTAGGTTTAAGTTTTTTTTATGATCACCTGGAACAACTGTGAGACCAGAAAGGAAGTTAGATTCAACTTATTAGCAATTAATAAACAATTTATATACAATGAATAAAAATGTTATGCTTAATCATTTTTATGCTTAAAGTAATGTTATGTCTTGATAAATTATGGTTTGATGACATTATGCTTACATCCTTTTATGCTTAAAATTATTATGCATACTCTATTAAGCGAAAGGACGTTATGCTTAAAAACGATTGTGCATTAAACCAGTATGCTATGTGATATTATAGCTTAAATTTGTATGCATATAGATAGTGATCAAGCACTTGGCCAATTATTAGAATAAGAAGATAGATAGATGCACAAGGGGTTACGTTTTGATACTTTTTATCTCACCTGACAAGGCGAACACGGTGATCCACACAGCTTGTTGCACTTGGAATGAACACAACTCACTTCGCAAGGCTTTTTGCATGGAGGGCAAACCTGGTTACACGGCTCTTCACAACTGTAATGTTCAATTCAAAAATTATTTTGGGACTAAGAAGGCAGAACGGGTATACACCTATAGCTATTGTTTAGGTGCTAATTTCCTGAGTCATACAGATACAATACAATTCTACATTTATGATTTCAGTATTTACATTATTTATTAACTTACTTAGTTGTACGTTGTACTAAATACTTCAGTACTATTTATACAGAGTGCATCTAAAATTATAGGTATTATTTTAACTTGTTAACATACATACATAAAGGATATTTTTTATGACTCCGACGCTGGTAGGTACAAACACAGCTGTGACGCAGGCGGCATTCAAAAGTAAACTTTAACTTGCGTGGATAAGGTTTAAAATCGAGTGCATGTTTAGAGATTTTTTATATGAAAATGACGACTTTTGACGTGGATATTTAAAAGGATGCCAACTACTTATGAAATCCACCCTATATATTATATTCTGTGCTTGTTATCTAAGTGCAATTCTCAGAATCAAATTTAACAAGTGAAACATTATTAATTATGTACTTATACACGCTGACTTTTCATTGGTTTTGGAAAAAAAAATTGTCGTAGGTATAGTTAATTAATCTCTATCCATATACGTAATCCAAATTTGTGTATGAAATTAGATAAAAAAGTTGCGAAAATGATTTTCGATCGAGACCACGTAGTTACGCCCGTCCAAAACAGCCGCGTGAGTTCGATGAAATCCGCCGGCCGGCCGGCGGCGGCACTACTAATTGATCGCACGATTTTACTTTCGAGTTTTAGTAAAAAAAAATTGTTACTGAATTTTTATTTTGTCTAGCTAATTAGGTCTTACTAACGATTCTTATGAAGTGGCCTTCGGCTCCAAAACCAATGAAAAATGACCGTGTATAAGTACAAAGATAAATAAACTGTGTCTTACGCATGACCGCAAATGTTGACTTTCTGGCAAGTTTGGCGGCAGGGCACGTGGATGCGGCCCTGAAGGCATTGGGCGCAAGTCCCGCTGCACACGTGCCCGCACTTAAGCGTCTGGTTGCACGGTTCGGAGCATTGCTGAAGGAGAATTTTATCTTGCGCTATTGGGAAAGAAATATCGAATGTAAAACGAAACCAAATAGGTATTTACGACTACTACAGACAAAATGTAGGTCCCGTGCAACGACCGTTTTGTTAAATAAACTATAAATGAATAAATTGGGGATATGCTGCACCGCACCTGGCAGGGGTGTCAGCAAGACAAGACACGCCTTTTTATGATGGTGAATTTAAATACAATCTTACCAGACTTATCCAAAGTAGACCACGTCAACACAATGTTGCAAGGCAACGCTACTCGGTGACCGCAGCGCGCCAGGTACGCGGTGGTGGAGACCTCTCTGCAGGCCGACCGCTGGCACGGCTCGCTGCAGCGCGCGCGGCAGCGGTGGCCGCACGGCAGCAGGCGCTCGCACGCGGCCGTGCAATCGGCGCGCGTCGGTGTTTTGCCACATTCTATCTTCACTTCATGGTTACAATCCGGTATTGGCTTTTTAATCTGTGTAAGTATTTTTTACATAAAATTAATTTACATGTAAACAGAGCAGTAAGTATATTATGCCGGTAAGTTTCTTTCATTCATTCATTCATTCATTCATTAATCGCTGACATGTATCAATTAGTTCAACGGAAACTAAATTTGTGGCTTCTATATAGCAACCGCCCGAATGGCGAAATTGAAATTCCACTTGAGGCTAGGACGTTAACTGTTCACAAACTCAGAAAAATGAACATATTTATTAAGAGATAATAAAGAATAATACTTATAATAAAGATTTTTCTATATTAAATTTTTTATATTTAAGAGAAAATGAATAAATAAATATACCTTGTACAATTGAGATTAAAATTAAAATAAAACTAAACCTTAAAATAAAACCTATTTTAAAAGGTTTTTACAGTACAGTTTAAAGTGCCACGCTACCACGAACGCTAGCTGCGTTTCCTCTCTCATTGGGAAAAGGAGTCGGCCCTCGTGAGGAAGGCCCTCCGCTGGGGCCCCATGGTCCAACGTTCGGAACTTTGGAATAGTAAGATTGTTATAATAATATAACAATCTCACTATTTTTAACAATAAGTGAAACATTATATGTACAACGCAGTGCGGTTATAGCGCTGGGCAATTAATTATATTTTTTCTGAGGTAGGATTACCTTAGTAGTACAGTCTCCGCATTGCTCGAAGCATTTCTTGGGACAAAAATGGCCACATGGCAAATTACGCGCGCATTTTTTAAGACACGGTTTCTTATCAACGTCTTCGCGGCACGCCACCAGCTCCGAATGTTTGCAAGTAGATCGCTTCTTCTTCACCTGAATAAAATAACATAATTATCATCTCTTATGTCTTATGTTTGTGAAGTAGGATAAATTATCAAAAACCACCATGGCATGGCCGCGGGGCGCTTGGACTGCATGTATTGGACAATTTGGACATAGTACCTATAGAGCCATGAAGTAACTAAAACATATTTCATTTAGAATTTTTAATGTCTGACCTCAACGTCGCAATCTTGGCATGGCATGTAGCACATATTTGGACATTGGTGCTGCCCACGATCTCCATGCAAATTAGCTGTGCATCCGTTCTTAGCCTTAGCACAAGGTTTTTGGCAAATATACTGAAAAATACAAGAAGTAAATTAAATAAGTACACAAAAACATAGTGAATTTAAATATATGCTCAGTGCTACTGAACTAAACTCTACGCAAGTGCAAAGAAATACGTATTTAAATTACACAAAGTAAATAAGAAAAGTTTATATAACTCACAGAAATTAGCCATTGCGTTACAAGGCGTAAAAATTTTAAACCGTCAAGACATATTACTATGACGCAAATTTAATTGTTTTACTTTTGTGTCTGGTATAATAGATGGATCTCAAAATATATATAACGAAGTTAAAAGAAAAACTATCAAAGCAAAGTAGGGCTTAGTCAACCAACTAATGAACAGAGGAAATGAAAATTTCATACAAATTCAGTCTTTTTAGTCGTTAAACCGTGAGGCATGAACTCAAAGTCGGCAATTGTAACTAACCCTTACACTGCGCGTGGCCCAACACGCACTTGGCCGGCTTTATTTACATATCAATCTAGAGCGAAAAGAAGGATGCAACATTAGAATAATGAGCGTAGCGCCCTCGCATTAAAAATAAAGTCCGTTTACGCTTTGTAGCACAATATAGAAAATTTGAGTAATGAAAAAATCTATAATCTTCGTCTATAAAATTTGCGATAGAATTCTGTTCTTTGTAGGACTTTTATTTTACCTTTTCGTGATCCGGGTCATCAGTGACGTGGCAATTTCGCGTGCACACATGTCCGCATTGTTGCACACGGTACACACATTTGACGATGCATTTTACTGATAGTATATCCTGATAGCATGGTTTTTTTATCTGAAATGATTAGCAGGTAAATAATGAAAACAAAAATTATTGGTTCTAGTTACGTTAGTAATTATATTATCTTTGGTCCTAGATTAGAAATTAAATGATACTTTGAAACAACCAGCTAGGTACCTCTGCGTCGCATTTGTAAATTGATCTGCTTACTAGATTAACTGGACCTAAACAGTCCCCGCGAGATAAAGTTTTAATAAAATGATCCGACGTTGCACAAGAATTTTTAAGTTCGAACATAAGCCAAATCGCTCGAGGGGTGAACGATCACGTCGCGCCGCTGGATTGATAAAAAAACTTACTTACCTCATGTCCACAGTGAGGCAGGGTAACCTTCACTCCTACTGTACATTGGACTGCCTTGTCATCAGGTTTTTGGTGACACGGGAGGAACTTGTCGTGCTTACATGGCAGTTTCTTTTGCACGGACACCATGCACGGACCACATTCCTCTTTGCACATTTTTGGACAAACATGGTTTAGCTCACATCGCACTCTAAAATAATAAAAAGAACTAGATTACGAGATCGGAATACCTAAATATTCCTTGGGTAGACCATGCCTATGTATGCAGTACAGCGGCTGTGGCTAACTTCGACAACCGCTGACAGCGGCCTCGCGCGCTCATCCGGCTGGGCCACGCGCGGCAGCACGTACACACGCGCAGCAGCGGCAGTGGATGTCACGCTCACGTCACGGGCGCGGGCACTAGGCTACATACGCTATTTGCCCCCTTACAATAAATAGATAAGTTGTGTGCCTCATTCAGGCAAATTGGCTAGCTCGGACCGAGTAGGCCCCGGAAAACTAGTTCAACAATGCTAAAAGATAGCTGGGTTGAAAAACAAAACAAAATATTTTTATGACATACCTTTCACATCTTTGAACGCATAGAATATTATTATGCGCTCGATCATACGAGTGGCATACCTGAGGACAGATATGCTTACAGTTCAAAATATAGCCGCAGTTCAGGAGGCAGCCTCCCTCTGGGGCCTTTTCGAAGTCCTTTGCGGTTTCGATCTGCAGAGATAAAAGTCAATAATATTCATAATATAGTATTTATTCATATTGCTAGATTTTTATTTTACCTAAATATTCAATGTCATAACATAACGTACCGTACTTATTCAATAAAAATTTAAAATCCCTAGGATGCCTGGATTTGTCCGGCACGTAACGTAATAAGTGCCTATTGGTTACCTACACGTCGCGCAATAACATAAGCAAACTAGTAGAAAGGATACTTACTGCCGCTATTTGAGTTTGATGATTTTCACATTTCAATTTCAAACTAGTTCCCAATGAATCCATATTCTCCAGGGTTGTTGAGATTTTTTCCCACAATTCAGAGTTCTTTCTTAGTATGTCGATATTTCCGAGCATAAAGAACCCTGGAAATGATTGATAAGAAAAATCTTGCATTAGATCACATTATTATAAAAAGGATGGTGGTTGACTGCGGTATGGATCATACCTTCCTTGGCTCTTGATAAAGCGACGCACACCCTGTTTTCAGTAGAAAGAAATCCAATTTTATTCTCCAAATTATTTCTCACTAACGAGAGAATAATAATTTTAGACTCTTCGCCTTGATAATTGTCCACAACCGTTATTTTTACATCTGTTAAATGTCTGTATGAATTTCTTTGCTGAAAGGTACAATTAGCTAGGTATTATTAAATAAAGTTATAAAAAGAAGTTACATGAACTGAAATAATGATGTAAGTACTTACTTACTTAAGTCAGTATACAGATATTTATTTATATACCTACGACATCTACCTACTCTTGAGGTATAGAATAATTTACCTTCCGCATATAAAACATTTGGCCGGAATATGCTGCAAGTATCGTGATATCTTCGGGCGCATAGTCTTGTTGAATTAAATAATTTGCTAATCCAAGAGCGATGTCCGCTTCATTTGTGTTAGTCCGACTTGAGCCCTCATCTGCTTCCTACAAAATATTTTTGAAATCATTAAAAATATATATTTTAGCGAATCGATAATCGATTTTCAGAAAGGAAATAAGCTAAGGTCTCTTTTTAGTCTACGAAGAAAAAAATAATTAGAAAATCAACAAAATAAATCGATAAAAATACGTGTGTAACATCGAGTTTTTTTTCCGTATCTAGAGATGAAATTGGTAGATACTTTACATGCTGACTGGTAAATTACATAAAAGGGGCACTCAGTGTTCAGTGTTCAGGCACGATTCTCGTTCTAAATATATTAACAAAAATAGGTACTTGAAAGTAGACCAAATTATGCAATTAAAACAAGGAGTGTAGATACTCGCGCTGCACGTGATGATAAGCTTTAACAACGAGCCGAGTTAAATAAGTAGGTATTAAGTAAATGATAAGCTTTTATTTAACACAGATTGCAAACATTCCGAGACTTTGCGCACTAATTTGATTAAATTTTTCTTTGTAATTGATAATTTTTTTTATGTTATCTGTGTGATGTGATCATGATTTATTGTCCATGAGTATGACACGTGATTTACCAGTCAGCCTGTATCATATATATATTTATATTACTAAAGTTACATATAACATAAAATAATAAAAAGTTATAACGTTTCAATTTTATTTCAAGAATCGTTCCTTCTGTTCTGATTGTTACTTGCCTGTTCCATAAAGTTGTGTGAAAGAAAGAAAACATTATGAAGAACGCCTCGCACATGTGGCCTATTTTCCACGTGTGGATGGTTGATCAGGTCCTCGTAGATGTGCGGCACGATGAGAGAGGCAATTTCGGGCCGCATGCGGTGCTGAACGTTGAGACGTTTGTTAGCCACTTTGTTCCGGATCATCCTTTCGAAGAGAGAAACTTCAATGTTGTAATCTTTTGCAAGTTTCATGTAAGCTGCTGATGGCCGTAGCTGCTGATGATCCCCTATAAAAAGATGTTTATTTCTGTTTCAGATTTTGCTTCTATTTCTTTTAAGTAAATAAGAATAAAAAAATATCTATAGTTACCAATTAGGATGAGATGTTGGCAGTTAGAAGTCAAAGATGAAACGATGTGCTGTTCCAGGACCTCAGCTGCTTCTTCTACGATCACTGTTAAAATTGAAATCATGTCATAAAACAAACATGTTAAATAACGAAATTTTTTAAACCTGTGAACTCTGATAGTGTTTACAACAAGTTCATTTGTCTGTGGTAGTAAGCTCTGATATTCCAATTTTAAGTACCTACCTGCCAACAGTGTGCGTGCGACTGACAGTAAGTTGAATAGATTCCCTAAAGCACATTAAAACGAGACAATAAGTAATATGTCATTAAAATTAACCAACCAATGGCCGGATTTAGCTCTTGTATTGTTTTTTGCATGCGCGCTGCTCCTGTAGTAGTCATTCCTATAACTTGAACATGCTGAAGTACTTCTCGATCCCAGTTCATTCGAGCTTCTTCAAACGATTTACTTTCCGTTTCATATTTTTCCTGCAATATTTACACTACGATTTTAGTAAATTCAGGTCTTTATTTAGTTAGTGACAATATTCTGTGATGATAACATAAAAGTACTTAATTTTGAACATTTTGTGAAATCTGAGAATGGAAAATTTTTAGACAGCTCCATCTTGTGAATTAATCTATTCCATTTTTAATTTAGTTTTAAGTTCAATTGTAATAGTAATAATTATTCTAGCTAAAATAAATAAGTTTAATGAATTAAAAAAATATATATTTATAGCGTTTTACATTTGTAAACTTTTCTAGTGAATATCTATCAAAGGTAAGTTTCAGGTTCTGCAAACATTGTTAAAAACGTAACTACTAACGTATAAGCGATTAAATTTTTGTTGTATGTGGTTCAATACAATTCTCGACCACGAGAAGTACGTAGACCAGCGATCCTCGTTCGACATATACGTCGCATTCTTTCCCCTCAGTGTGCGTACTCCAGGCCTCTCAGTCGTCTGTTGATTTTTCATTTCCTACAAATAAAATAATTATTTTACTTAGCTATTATATACTTAGTTAATTTAAAAAGCAGCTAATTCAAATAAGACTGGGCTGGACACATAGACACAGGATGTGCCAAGACTAATGGGCAAAAAGGGTTATCGATTGGATCCCAAATGGCAAGCGCGAACGTGGCCGCCCTTAGACACGTTGCTTGGTGTGAAATCGAAACAATTAAGGGTCATAAAGAAGTGAGAGAGAGGCCTTGCCAATACCCAATCAGGTAAAGTATGTAAAGATATTTTAAATATATAGGTATGTAATGGCAAAGAAAGGATGCTATGGTACCTAAATCGGTAGTCTAGCCATATATTTCGCCAGGAGGTTAAAAACAGTTATTTTTATTTAGGTAAGTAAGTACTTTAAAAAAGGTGGGTTAAGCAGGTTTTTTGGTGTTACTTACTTTGAAAAATTGTATCTTCGAAGTCAACACAGCTATTTCCATTTGTAAGTTTGCATCCTGCAATTGCCCTTTACGGGTCAATAAATGTTTCAATCTGTTATGTGCTTTGTCCAGGCTAAATGACATTTGTATAAACATATCATCATCAATTTCTTCGCTGACGTCATCATCTAATTCCTCATCCAAGTTTATTCGAGTCCTTTGAGGTGTATCTTCATCAATATATGGAGCATTTGTAATCTCAGCTTCCTCATCGGGCATCAAGTTGGCTCTAGGCATATTCTCGAATAACCAGTCAGTGATAATATCATCTTGTGAATTATTGTATTTATATCTCTCTAGAAGTCGACTTTCCGGGACATAACGTCCAATACTGGAGTAACTGAGAAGGCCAGTATCCAGCGAATTAATATGTTCTTGTAATCTTTTCATTGAGTTGACAATTCTTTTAAAACTATCTCTTTCGTCTCGATACAGCGAATAACTTGGAAGATGACGAATGTTTTTCCGCCAGTTTTGGAGAGATAGCTCTTCCATGGCTTTATTTTTGGATCGACTGCCAACGCGGGCGATTGATTTCGTGAATCTTAAAATGTTTTCTAGGAACTGATCGAGAGCGTGATTTGTGTAACATACGACAAGAATTGAAAGTTTTAAATTTTCCAATAAAGTTTGTGCAATTTTCGTGCCAATGAAAGTTTTACCGGTACCCGGCGGTCCTTGAATAACGGTGAACTCATGTGTCAACGCTAATTTGTAGGCTTCGTACTGACTCTCATTCAGGCCTAGCTGGTCGGCAGTTGGCCACGATGCCGGGTTTAAAACAGTAAACTCCAAGGGATTTAAAAGGTTTTCGAGTTGATCTTCATGTGAGATCACATATTTTGTAGTTTCTTCGATATATCCCGGTGGGTTTGTCAAAGGCTGGAATCAAATTTCAGTTTTGATTAACAGATCTTACATTTACTTTAAGATTACTTATTCTTTATGTTATTACTTACTCGCGCTTTTACAATATATTCCTGCATGGCTAAGTGAAGAGGGAAGGCTCGATGTTGCAAAACTTTTAAGACATGGAAGTACGGTTCGAAGTATACTTCACTTTCAATTAAGGTGTATGTTTCATCGCCACTTAAATCTCCAGTGTAATCATTGTTAATTATGCAAATAGGAAGCTATGAAAAAAACACAGGTATTAGTTATTTAGTACGATACGAACGTACGTACGTACGTGCACGTAAATTATTTTGGACTGATAGAATCCTATTCCAAAAACATTTAAAAAACACTTTACCGCACTTGTGCGGTGAGTAACATTTACTGCACGATTTCGAATGTGTGCATAATGAATGGCATTACATATAATGTGACATTAGTGTGGTAAATAGCACTTTCCGAGCTAATGTGTTGAAAAATAATATGTATAGGTACTTACTAATCCACGAGCCAACATTTTTTCATCTCTATCCAACACGGTCCCAACAATAAACTTTTTAAAATTGTCTTTTGATATTACCACAAGTGAACCATATAAAAGGCGCTTGCTGGTGGCCCAGTTAATTTTGAAAAATCTTCTATTCGACGAATGATCAACCTTTACAATCACGCCTACTTTGGATTCAGAAACGTAGGGCCCTAGGAATTTTATATTCTTATAAACTCTGAAATATTTAAAAAATGTGATTACTTATTTGTTCGCAACTAACTAACTAACTATTTAGGTAATTTAGGTAAGGTAGTTAAGGAAACAATCTTACCGTATGTTGTCAAACTTTCCTCTGCCAGGGTCTTCTAAAAACTGAACTGTAACAAAGTAAAAATTATAATGTTATTATTTATTTAATAGGGATGTGGACTGGGTCAAAAATATATTATTCTATTTAGTCCGTCAACTAGATTATCCTAAAATAAAGGACCCATATTTTTTCGTTTAGCAAAATAGTTATGAAAGAAAAATTCACGAAGAAAAAGCGCTTCGACGTTTTGAAGTGGAGGTGATTTATGTCACCGCTGGTTAAAAATCGTAGCCAATCGTGACGTCACGCGAAATTTAAATGCGCTGTATCTTCGTCATTATTTCCTAATGAGAAAAAAAAAAAAAAAACATACCATCCATACTTATCATCTATCTAATGAGCCAAAATATTTTTTTTAGTTCACATCCCTATTACTTTGCACTGTAGGCAAATGATCTATTCTAAAACCTTCACATGCGCCATGCCGTGTCAAACATTGTAATGGGACGAAAGGGGGGTACACAGACAATTTTCTATGTTTTATCCTGCAAGTATTCTTCGATTGAATAATATGTTTGAAACAGATGGGTTTAGAAGGTTTTGTATTTTTTCCGTGTTTTATGTTCTTGGGCAACCGATATACTGAAACTATTTTAAGGATGAATTTAGTCCGTGGTAGAGAACAACTTTCCCCAAGGAAAATCGAAAAAAAAAATTTTGCTTTCTATACAAACTCAGATCACAGAGTAATAATATACTACGTACAACTCAGATCAACTGTTCGGTCAACTTGTATGGGAGGTCAAAAATTACTTTTATTTCACATTTATTATTCACTTCCTCTCTCTTCTACTGCGTAATTCACGCTCTTGAAGTTTTTATTTAAAAATATCACACAAAGTTTTGATGTTGAAGCTGGAAGGTGGGCTCAATGGAACCTCAGTAGGTAACAAATCGACGTAACCCCATCGATGTCGGGCTTTATGAGTTTTTCCTGACAAAAACAATGGTCATAGATGATTCTCAGTATAAGAACTTGTGAAAAAAGATCATTGTTTAACACGCCATCTAGTGTGGGCATAACGTATCTGTAGCGCCATCTATTTCTTGACAGGCAAACTACAAAAACCCCGACTTTTAAGATGAACCGATTTTCACCAAACGGCTAAGAACTACCGGCCCTACAAATGATCTTGCTTTCACGTGAAAAAAACAGCATCGGAATTGATATATCCGTTCGAGCGCTACGATGCTACAGACAGATAGACATAACCGTCAAACTTATAACACCCGGTTTTTTTGGCAGGGGTTAAAAATACTCAGGAGTACCTACCCTAAGTACAAAGTAGTTACATAAGTAGGGTGGTATGTACCTACTTGCGAAATTATGTTGAGTTAATGTCATCAGAGAAATATTTACCTTCCATAAGTACCTAATAACCAGTTATTCATAACATTAACGTACGTCTACGTTCTACGTATGTTTTATTTTAATAGGTATTTTAATAAAAGCTCGAGTATTAATTACTAGAGTGCTGGTATATTTACTTACGTATTCCTTTACGTAGAGGACCATAACAATCTTCTTGTAGCAAACGAAACTGTATATCTAAATAGTGTTCAACGTCGTGGTATGCACCCTCTACAATGTTCGGGCGCAAATACGGTCGTCTCATGAGGTGATGGTGATCCGGTATAATCGGTAGCTCACGGAAGCTTTCGGGAGGCTCGCCTACGTCATCGATAATTCTTCTTTCTTTCTTCTCAGGCTAAATCAACAAATAAGATAAGAATAAATAGGTGTTCTTGCGTTGGGTATGCATATGTCGCAGTTGCAGAATGTCCCTTCCGCAAAATGTCCCTTTAGGTACGTCGGCGACGTCGACGTGTCGGCGTCGGCGTCATCGTCGTCTATGGCAGGCCTGTCTCACTCCGCGGTAGGTATTAAAAACGCAATTAGGTACGGCGGCCTAGCCGGCTTGGCTAATCAGTGCGCCAGAAAAGGTAAGCGTTACGCGATAGAAAGAGACGGAAAGAGATGGAACGTCTAGGTTAATATAACTGTAGGTTATTATCGATCTGCGACCTGAATTGAACTTAATTGTATCGTAGCGAGAGTCGCTTATCCTTTAATTGATTTTTCGGAGTGAATCTTCTGTCCTAGTACTATTATGTGTTCTGTGTCTATGGCATAATTATTTATCTTCTTTGCCACTAGATGGCGCTTTATATAAAACATTACTTTTGATGGCGCTTTTTTGAAATCTCCGCTCCGCTTCAATTTAAAGAGCAGAGCGGCGATTTCGAGCATTGGGATCGGTCAATTTCTCTCCTCTCTGCTCTGCTCCGCTTAGTGGAAACGCAGCCTTAAAGATTAAAATGTTTTGGAAACGCAGCCTTAAAGAAAGAAGGCTCGGCGCAGACGGGCCACCACAAAACGCGGCCACCAACCACTTTCTTAATAATTTAGCGGCCGCCACCGGCTTCACCGAGTGCGGCGAGTGCATAGAAAATGTATGCAAACTACAAGAAAGTGGTCGGTGGCTGCGTATTTTGATGGCCCGTTTGAGGCTAGCCTAATTCCTATAATTTTAATAAAGTAGTATTCTTATTATAATTTAATATGACTTCTATGAAATACAATAAATATTTTAAAGTATATTTAACACTTTCTTTGTCACTTTTTTGCTAGTCCTGTGTGCTACCTTCTCTATGTGCCTACTGTACCCGCAACTCTAGTATTGCCAACTTACGGGCCCTCCAATAGTTACTACGGCGTTGGGTATCTGTTACTGTAGTGATTATATAAGGTAATTTTTGGTAACTAAAATTTGTAGCACCTATGTACTATACATAGGTCTTACTTCGGTTACCAAAAATTTGGTTGGTTCGGCATAATAGGCAGTATTCAAGGCTGTCAGATCAGATATACCTACGACGTCTACCTTCACGGAAGAGGCAGATGACGAAAATGAATCGTTTGAATTGGCCTCTGAGACAAGGGCGTCGCCAAGGGGGGGCAGGGAGGGGCAGCTGCCCTAGAGATTCTAAAAATGTTTCTAAAATATAATGCAACCAAAGTCCTAAGTCTTTGAGTTGATTTGCTTGAAGTTCAAGCCTTGAACAATCATTCCCGTACGTCGAAACTCGAATGTATTCACCAATTCCACTCCTAATATTCTGTACACTTATTCAAATTCAAACTCCTTTTTATTCTATTTTTCTAATAAATGTTATTATAACTTATTTACAAGTTTTTTATTGCATAGTCAAGAGCTCGTACTCGTGTAGCTTTACACATTAGACTCTGTACTGTCACAGAATATATATGTATATAGTACTAAGATACTGTTGTTATTACAATTGCTGTAGATGTAAGGCTCGTAGTACAAGAGAAAAGCTTCATGTGCTGTCGACTTTACCTACAATTCATACCTACTTTTCTCATTCATAGAGAATGAGAAAGGTATGAATTGTAGTAGGTAAAGCCAACTTGCCCCCCCCTGCGCCATCGGCTGGCGACGCCCTTGCTCTGAGAAGCAATCATTAAGAAACTTTTAGATAGATTTTATATTTGAATATGTACAACTCTGCATTGTGCTACTTTTCAACAACTCAGTTAATCAGATAAGTACTTTTTATAACGTCAAAACAAACATTTTCTATGGGATTTGTATGAAATATAGACTAATGTAATGTCTCCCTAGGTTTTTGGAGCTCGCTTATAATATCAGTTTTTTTGCAATAATAAATCTAAAATCACGTTGAAATTAGATATGATCATGACAAGTGACATTATTTGTATTAACAGTACCAAAAAAATATTTTTGACCACGGAAAGTACGCAATGAACATAAAAAATAAACCCCTTACCTCGACTTTATTTTCATATTGGGTTAGTTTCTCCTGAAGTTCCTCAATTTTTTTCATATCCTCGTCTGGTAGATTGAAGTTTTGTCTGGTCTTCAAATCATTTAAACAACTCGTTGAAACTTTACAAATCAAAGGTCGATACATTTTTAAAGCCATCGAAGGAGATAAGTTCATGATGCTTTCACAAAATGTTATAAAATTTTGCCAGAACTCATTTTGGTTATTCCAATATAATTTGTTTCTTGATTTTACCATATCATCGGGTAAGTCAGACAAGTAATTCCGTAAATGCAGAACGAATGATTCGTTACACACGCTGATCAGAAGCTTCAACTTCAGCTCATCGTACGATGATCGGCATATCTTTGACAGTATTTTGAAAATTAGAACATACATATCCGGTTTAGACATCGCTGTCGGCGATTTAAAAAGATTAACGAAAAACTGCCGTTTCTCACTTATCTTTCCAAGTATGTCTTTGTCATCACATCCAGCCAAGGATTCTAAAGTCCCAAACTGCGATTGCTGCGGACGCCAGTGTTCAAACTGTCTGTTTCTATTTGTTTGTTGTTGTTCTTGTGATGATGACGCATTAGAGTTATTATTCACACCTGAAAACATATTTGTCGAATCGGTGCAGGCGTAATGCAAGTTATACCTAAGTACTTAGTAACCTGTACTTATACTGCATAAATGTTTAGCTTATATAGGAAAAAATAAAATCACTTCATACAAAGCGGCATTAAAAGGTTTCATGTGAGTACCTAAGTAATCAAGTTAGTTCGTCTTCCAGAAATAATTTAAGTACTTATTTAAGTAGATAGATACCTATTTCAAACGAAGTCCGCATTGACGATGTTTTCTGTTTTAGTACAGCAAGTTTATACTATGGAATATGTAGCTATATGTAGTTACATGTATAGTTTGTAATAAGTATAACTTTAACTCTATGTAGTGTGAACGAGGCACTTCACTGTAATGATTATGACCCTTATCGCTACACGATAACGACTAGCTAGCAAATGAGTACTAGGAAAATAATATAGTCAAGAATAACTTTTGCCCACTTTGTTATGAATACTCATGGAATAAAATGTAAGAGTGCTCTCTCATCATCATTATTTTAGCAGCATAACGTCTTTGCACTGCACACATACATCAGGTACATATTTATAGGAAAACTGACATAAAGACGCCTAAATCTTAGATATTTTCTGTTTGTCAAGCCATAAAAATAATTATGAATACTTTAGATTTGAAAAATTTTAGAAGTCATGGCCACGGATCGACGCGCAATGCGGGGATTTCCTATCCACGAAGCTAAGTATATTTTAGGAGGTGCGGTAGATGGATATTGGGGATTGTTTATGCGAAAGAACGGGAATTTTCACGCTCCGAGCACGCCCGACCCGAACCAAATGAAAGTAGGTTATTTGTATGAATGCGGGAATTATTTATGATTTAATATTATCCTTTCCGCTGTCACTGGGTGAAATTCCATGGTTTTGTCGCATCCTAAAGAGTTATTTTATATTGTATAAACAAAGGAGAGATATTTAAAACGACTTACCTACCTATTTCTTGATTAAGTTCTCACATGTAACCTTTGTGGATATAACCTACTCGTACCTTAGTACATACTAGCCGAAGCCCGCGACTTCGTTCGCGTGGACTTTATGACTCTAGAAAATGCTCACCAGGCTGAACAACTTTTACTAAGGCGGCATTTTTATATCTCTTTTTCTCGTTTAGCTGGACCATTATGGTTCTGCATCAGGCGTTCCATTTTCCAAAATCATTTATACTCTATATGTGGGCCAGACTTAATAGCTATATTACAAAAAAAGTTTCATTCGAATCCGTCCAGTATTTCCGGAGATTAGGGTGTACAAACAGACAAACAGACATACAGACATACAGACAAATAGACAAACAGACAGACATTTTAAAAAAAAATCTTACTCTATTACTACGTCTCCATCGCCCCCAATATTTTTTTTGGAAATATATTTAATGTACAGACACACTTTTTTTACTGTTTTATTATATGTATAGATAATCTTTTTCTTAACTTTTTCTTACGCCTTAGTTACGAATGTATAAATCACTTACCCGGGTTCATCTGTTCTTGCATATTACGAGCATTTCTTCTTGGCCCATTACGGTGATGTGGTGTTTCAGCATCAAACATCCCTAGCCTTTGTTGCTCGTTCGAGGCTGGCCTAGATGGACCAGGGTTATACTGCTGCTCTCGACGTCCTCTTCCAAAACCTTTTGGTCGTGCTCGTGCCCCTCGATGGGGAACGATCCGTATTCTCGACTTATCAGGCGGTAATCCTATGGACATACATTTCCTCTTTTTAAGTATTGCTCTGTTGGCCGCCCTTGAATTTTCATAGGTTTCTGTACAATAGTTACATACAGGTGTGTGGGTAATTGGGTATGCTGATAGGTACACGTACCTATTTTAATATTGGGGTGATTATTATTATGTTTCCTTTTTCCGACTTTTCGCCCCTTCATCACGCTTTTGGGTCTTACAAACCTGGGCTATGTCTGCTTAGAACTGCAAGACCAAAATTGCTTTATCCACCTCACTAGGTATGGAAATTGGAACTTGATCACACACTTGATCACACTAATATTTCAAAGGCGAAGTTTCTGAGTGTGTCCGTATGTTTGTTACTTCTTCACGCGCAAATATTGAACCATACACCCCACCGTAATGGTACTTTTTTGTCTTGCTTCATAAATAAAATCAAAAAAATTTTATTTTACAATAATAAAAATATATTTGGGATCCTCATAACGAGTATTCAATTGATAGTACCTGGGCGACCGAGCTTTGCTCGATTATATCTCAGACAATTATATATATATATATATACAAGAATTGCTCGTTTAAAGGTTTAAGATAAGATAAGATACCACGTAATACCACATAGTAAGGTTGCAATTTCCATTGTATTTCCCGAAAATGACCCTTGTTTAAAAAATACATATACATTACTAGCACATCTGTGTTTGCCTACCAATTGGTCCAGTAGGTAGATTCGGAGCAAATTGGCTGTTAGTGTTGAGACAGACGGACAGACTGACGCACGAGTGATCCTATAAAGGTTCAGTTTTTTATTTTTTTAAAGTACGGAACCCTAAAAATATGTAGGTGCAAATTACGAAGTAATTATGTAATTTATAATAACATAATCACTTTGTAATTAGCAAAATTATTGATTTATAATGTGTATATTTAAAAAAATGACATGTCAAGATTGTTTACATTTATTTAAATACCTAACCAAATGGAGTATAGGTACAAAACATACCTTGATGATCCCGGGATGCAGACGGGAATGCGGCATCTTCATCCATTTTGTAACACTAATGCTTAGGTAGCTTTACTCTGAAAATAATAACCTGTTTAGTCAGATAATAATTAAGTACTTAATTGAAATTTATAATTTATAATAACAAGTCAATTTAAAAAAAGCAACTCTTAAATTTCCATAAAAAATAAATATAGCATTAGTCATTTAAGGTGTTAAGGATTCTAACACCTCTTTCGTGTAACATCTAACAATACATACCCCATCCATAAAGCTAGGCGATCTAACTGAGGCTAGGATAAAAATCAGTCACATTTCGAA
The DNA here is from genome assembly GCA_963555685.1 of Acrobasis consociella. NCBI lineage: Eukaryota > Metazoa > Arthropoda > Insecta > Lepidoptera > Pyralidae > Acrobasis > Acrobasis consociella. Next base: position 8,965,290 of record OY743118.1, read on the forward strand.
GTTATGGTGAAATAAACACACATACACCTGCTTACATAAACTACATGGGGTAGGTACCTATGTCGTGTATTGTATTGTAATGATGGTCAGTATTTAAAATAACCGGCCAAGTGCGAGTCGGACTCGCGCACAAAGGGTTCCGTACCATTGTCTATACAGGTATACAGACGGACGGACAGCGGAGCCTAAGTTATATAGGGTCTTGTTTGTACCCTTTGGGTACAGAACCCGAAAAATTAAGTTAGTATGTAAAACTTGTAAAACATTGTACCTATGAAGAAAATTTTTTTTTTTGCTTATTTTCCACTTTTAATCATGGTGGGTAGTTACTTAAATAATTTTTTGTTTTTGCTGACATAAGCAGGCAGGTACCTACCTAAAATCTATCACCAAGATTACGTTACTTAATTTTAAGTAAGTCTTGTTTTTAGTATGGTTGGTACATCACCCCAACATAGTAGGTACCACAGATAGATAGGTACAATGCACAAAAAATAAAGTACCTACATACTGTTTGTCGTGTGAGTCGTGCGTGTCGTCTGGCTGAGGCGGTAGGGCCAGTGGGTCTGTAGGTACCTACCTTGTACTTATGTTATGCCTGTAATAATGTAAACACTATACACTAGATATCTTTGATTACATTAAGAGCAATGTAATAATTATGTGAAAATTACGTACTTAAAACATACGACTACCACTACTTGTATATTCAAAATTTTTGGCGACTACAGAAGCCGAAAAGCTTATCTTATTTCTGGTGGTTATCAATAACACACACACGCTGTCAGGCTGTCACACAGATGACAAAATGGCGTCATTTTTCTAGATCTCTCAACAGGCACCTTCCTAGTCAATAGAAATAGAAACCTACACGGTCAAGTGACGGGTGCAACGATCTAGTCGGGAGTCTGAGTAGGTAAATATTTACCTACCTAGGTAGGTACCTCAGTGAAAATACAAATTGATGAAGACTGAGGTGCAATAGCCAATGAAAATATTTATAGTACCTACCTACGTGCATAGAAATATAATAGTACTTACCAGAATGAATTTTGCTGATATCCAACTATAATGTATCAAATAACAAACTTTGCACCACGCACGAATAATCCGATATGATATGAGTCAGCTAGCAGACCGCAGAAAACTGAAGGAATCAGCAGAGCAGCCAGTCAGCTTCGCGTCGAGTGCGAGCTAAAAAAATGTGGCCAGTTCTCAACGAAATTTTACCACCTCAAGTAATTAAGAAAATGAAGATTCATAATTTAGTGGTATTTATGGCACGCTCAAGCATGACAACTAGGTAGGTATAATAAAATATTTTGATCACATATATTAGGAACTTACTAAAATATTCATAAACATGATAGATATATAAAATCCCTTCAAAAAGAATTTGAGAATGCCTGTCTCGATATTTACAGTCGAAAGAGAAAGGCAGTTTTATTATTTATTTTTTCTACCGTAAATAAAAGAGTACTTGAAAATGACACTTAATGAATGTTTATCACTGCCCTTTTTATGATGGTGGTAAATTAAAAATCATAATTAAGCCATTAAAAAAAAACAAAAATGTCATTAAACTTTTTTGTTACATACCCTTATTAAGACGCAACTTTTTTATCTGATAATCTTTAAAGAACATGTGATGTGCTTTAATATTTTTTAAATTTTCTGACATTTTGAAATATTTTTTAGTTTACTATGAATTCTTTCATATCATAGGCTCTGTGAGCTATAGCTCACAGAGCCACTAGTTTATAATATACAAATATTTGAAATGCTAAATTCTGCCTAACTTTATGACCATTTTTTTGCTTTTTTCAAAATAAGATTTCCTTGTGGTGCGTATTTGCTGTTTTGTATAAAATAATTATGACGAAAACAAACACATTGATTTGTTCTTCTTTGCCTTGAGTGCCTAGACCTAACTTCAATCTAAAATATACATTTCATATTCATTTATACCTAATTTGGTACCTGGCTCTATTGCTACACCAGCTATGGCAAATAAGTAGGATAAGTCTTCTTATACTGCACTTATTTCACATATTTTATTAATACGTTTAAAGATTTAAGTATTCACATGAGCCAAATTTTCCCTTACTCCGAGCAGTCATCGTAACGCCAATAATGGCAACACTGATCAGGGAAAAAACCTGCTGTACAAAATGGCCGAGCGGCCGTGATTGGTCGCACGCATTCAATGAGATAGATAAGGCTGCCTACACAACGCGATCACAGAATTAATAATAGATGATAATAGTATTACAATTACAACGCGATGATTAAAAATGATAAAAAGTACTTATTGATTTTTTATCAAGTAGGTAGGTAGAGATAAACTTTTTGAAATATGGAGTCACCGAATGATCTATTTACATATGGAAAAATAAACGTCTAGTAACTCTACTTTTTTTTAACGGGGCTACTGATCATAAACTTTTGAGTAATTTTAATCCGAATACTCATTTAAATATGCATGTCTTTATGCCTAATGGGGCAGACAGAGCATTTTTGGGTCTTGCAGCTACATCAAATAAATAATAATATTGTGTTCCGTTTTACAGTAAGGTTTAAAGGTTTGTTGTTAGGTATTGTATAGTATCACTTTTTATCGGAATTTTATCATTTTTCGATGTTAGTCGCATTTACTTTAGTAGGTACTTAAAATTAATTATTCTTTAGTAGGTTGACTGTTGACCAAGATATCGCATAACATACATACAAAAATAAACATACAGTCGAATCGATAACCTCCTCTTTTTGAAGTCGGTTAAAAACATTAAGATTGCTTTGAAAAAGCATGACTGCGGTCGTCCTATATTATCAAAAGCGAACATTTGCGAGGTATTTTTAGCCTGATTTCACCATAGACTTAAGCGCTCCACACTTCCGGCACAGAATTAATAATAGTATTACATACTTCCGGGTTACCATTATAAGTCTGCCGCCTATATATTTTTAATTTGTTAACCCTACTACTTAGGTCTGAGTTTTCCTTTAAAATTTGTTTTAAATACCACTGCTTTGAATTTTTTCACGTGTCCATATATAACCGTTTAGGAGACAGTGGACAAGGGAACTTGTCTCTAGCAAAAATTTGTAAATATTTCAGAAACGGATCCCTACATTGATAAATTATGTTTACAAGCTCACAATATTTTTTAAAGACCTATTTTAACGATACCCCAAATGATGGGTTTTTTTTTACTAGCCTATACTGTCCCACTGCTGGGCAAAGGCCTCCCCTCTAGTACGCCACTGTTCTCGAAATTATGGGTTAGTGGATAAAAAAAATTGACTCCCACTTTACTTGTATCAGAGCTACTATTTCATGCATAATGTAAAGAAATTCTCCTGCAGTTTGTCTATCTTCACAGAGCTCAGATACTCAAATACGTTTAACTGTCTGCTGATCCCGATGTTCTTCTTGGTTTTATGAGTCTTAAGTTATGAGCTTCTTCTTCCTCATCGAGTACTATTGCAATCATTGCTGATTTCTCTGTTAATTTTTCTATTTAACATATATTTTTATATGTCATATTTTTTGGCCATCGTTGTGTGCGTATCAGTCACCGACACAGATTTCCCTAATGCGTGAACACAGAACCCGGCCGACACGGCCCTGACGGGAAAACGGACACGGACGGCCCGTCCAGTCCGGGCCGGGCACTCGGTAATGTGATGTGTGTAGAGCGCTTTAGATTTTTTTTACTTCGTAAATCTATGGATTTCTTGCATCTACCGAGTAGTGGCGTGGCGAGCGAGATCCGTCGAGAGAGTCTATAATGAATGCTATTTTTGAATCGCAGAGTCACTCTAAACGAATGGTTTTTCCATACAAAAATTGTTCGTTTACGCTCCTAAAAGAAAATTTCTCTTCGATATTAAGAAAATTAATGAAAAGATAAATTACGAATCGAATTCCTGTTTATTCCCTTAGAGTAGACAAGTAAATCCTCGAGCAGGAAACCCCTTAATTACATCCGAGTTGTTAGGTAGAATTTAAGGGTATTCCCCAAAATATATGTCATGGATGTATTCCCTGAAATCGTGGGAAAAATTGTTGCATTTCGGTAGGATAGAGCCCATATCGATAGGTTTAGGTTTGAGACCACTATTTCGCTCGAGTGCTTGGAGTGCTAGGACGAGGGTTCTGTGAGCTCTGTCTCGCCAGTCGCCACTCTGTAGGTAGGTATGTATAATAATTAAGTAGCATGCACGACCACGAGTCATCCATCAAACAATACATAAGCGATGAAGTCAATGGTTCAGTGAGTTGGCCATTCTTATATATTAAGTTAGTAGGCATTAGGTAGGTAGACAGTAGACATGTTTCTAAGCAGCTTGAAAAATCTGACACGTGTTGGCTACTTTCACACTATTTTACTGAACCTATGACTGAACTTTCATTCTGGTCCTTTTATTTGTGATGTGATCAAAAGTAATGATGAGGATGTAGCAGGAACAAGTATCTGTATGTTTCTACGGGATGACGAATAGAAACTTCGCGTCAAAAATCACAATTTTATTTATAAGAATACAAAAATATAAATGACAATTACTTAAATAGTAGAGAGCTTTTGACTAGCAATGCCATTGATTTATTGATGCTCAAACATATATATTTGACACATTCATGTACATACCTAAAAAATACATATTACACCATACAATACAAAAAAAAATAACTGTTCAAAGCAAATCCTCACAGGATAGAAATTTTGATTGTTACCTGAAGATAAATTCCTAATCAAGTAAATGTTTAAAAGAAATCTTAATTATTACAAACTATACTAAATACTAGTAGTTCGCCACGAACTTAGACCTCGCGAATATTATTCCAAAGGATATGCCTCCGCTGCCGGCGCTGATCGCCGAATTGGCTGCCGGCGCCGGTATAACACGATCTGTGTCTGTAGTAAGATACGCATTTTTAAGAAAGTTGTTCAGTAACGCGGACTGAATTCACCCTTAAATAGTTACAGTATATCAGGCTCAGTCAGATAGACTTCGCGAGTCATCCTAAACCCGTTCAAGTATAACGTATAAAAAAGTTGCTCAGACAAAAAAGTTGTTCAAATAAAAAAATTGGGTTTTTATAATGGCAACAAAAAAGTCTAATGACATTTTTGAAAATATTTGGAAATGGCGGATATATGACACTTTTAAAATTTCAAACCCCCATATTTCCGCCATTTTGAAAAATTTCGAAAAACTGGCTCGACAAAAAAATTATATTTAGTTGCTGAATCTGCTTACAAAATTTCATGAGATTCGGTTAAGAAATGCGACCTGTAGGCGAGAACAGACAGACAGACAGACAGACGGACAAAAGAATTTTTGGCTAATCTCGAAACTGAGACGCTTCGCTCGCTTCGCTCGCTCGGTCAATAAATAAAAACTTATGACGATATGGATTTTTGTTTGTCGGACACCAGGCGACCGTTGTGACATTGGACTTAGGTAGCACAGTTATAAAAAGGGTCTCTAACTTTTCGTATAAAAAAAGTCATACATAATATATCTTGACATTTTTAAATTTAATCATAATTACTCATAATATTTTAAAATGACATAATTATTTACTTATCAAAAGTCCACTTTTAATGGAATAAGAGAAGTTTGAAGTTGATAGAAGGCTGCAGAATTATTATGATGGAAAAACATTATGTGAAACTATGATTATGACGAAAGAAGTTATGACAAAGTCGTTATGAGAAACCATTATTATAATTTAAAAGGTTAGGAGACTAAAGATCCCTTTTAAAAAAAACTTTGACCAGGAATTTAACAGTAAATTTAAAACATTATCATCCCTGTATTTTATAGCACCAATCAAAAGAGTCAATAAAGAGTTAAAAAAAGGATTAATTTTTAATATATTTTACATTAAAACACTAATAAAATTACACAGTAACAAGATTAAAAATATTCTATTATTATTTCCTTCTACTATAGTAACCTACAGTTCGTAAGTATACAGTGAATTTACGATATTTTTAGATTCACATTCCGACTAAACTTTACTTCGTATGCTATAAAATGCATTATAAATGCGCACATAATAGGACTACGAAATTTGGCAAGTAATATCGTCTTATATTATAAGTACAGGAAAAATACTGATATCTTTTAAATTTTTAAATTATTAAAAAAAACAGGGGCTTTATTCAAGAAACGGGGGTTTTTAAATTTGATTTGGTACGTATAATTTTAAAGTTGATTTGGTACGTAGGAAATATAATATGGGCTTTTTTGACATAGAGTATGGATCCGTCAGTGGGCGAGTCTTGTCTTTGTTGTGTTTGTAGTAGAACTAGCACTTGTCCGGTTTTCTTTTTCTTTAAAATAATACATTTTTGTTTATTTCTTGTTAGGACCTACCAGTTTATCAGACGAGATCTATGATATCATTATCCAAATATGGCATTCATCTGATTTAAAAATGTCTATATAGCTTAACTTAATCGAAAACCGAGCCAAAGATCTTACGAGCAAACAGACAGAACGGCTAAAATAGACAAGGCTTCATTCATATGCTTCATAAATTTAATAAGTTTACCCTTTCTTCACCTATTGATAAGAATACAATAATAGGTAAATAATAGGCATGATGAATGGGTTAAAAAAATATTATTTCCTGGTTAGGATATTACAGGTTTAAATCAGGTTATTATCTGAAAAAAAAAGATGATTCCGTGTTTCGGAAGGCTCGATAAACTGTGGGTCCCGATCGCCAACTAGCGTTTGCTCAAAACTGTCCAAGAATTGGTTAAGATACTTTGGTTCTGGTCTACCCTTTGGGTTGCGGAGATATCAGACGGCAGACGCTCGGTTTAAAAACCAGTAACGTCGTCAAATCACCTAGGTTAGGTAGCGGACCCCGGGCTCTGAAGCGTTACCGCTGAGGAAGCAACCGGGGATACGTTCGGATAATGATGAGTCCGTCGTCAGATGATTCGAAAATAATGGACACATATTTTTTAATAATCTGCTTGATGAATCAAAAATATTTTTTAGTTTATATCCATATGGTTGTATTGTCATCCATATACTTTGGCGCATATGCTCCCGTATTCAGGTGAAGGTATTAAATAATATACACTAACCCCCTTATTCATAAAAAATTACAAAGTTTGCTATACTTATTTTAGTTTTATTTATTGTCTCGTTTTTTCTATGTCAAATATTTAAAAGAGGGAAAGGGACAAAAGAGGTTTTAAATAGGTTTAGCAAAAGGTATTTAATTTTAACCCTTTCACCGCGAGACTTTATATCAGTTGTCATGCCCCCAGCGCGAGGCATGGTAAATCTAAAATAAATACCTACAACCAAACGGATGTGGATAATTCAGAAATTTTGTCGGAAATATCCGGTGTCGGATTAGCCCGACAATGTTTTTCGGATAAATCCGGCGTTCGCGGTTATAGGTAGGGTATGTTATATATGATTTTAGAGACCGATATAGTTACCCTTGACAGCGGAACATGCATCGCAGTTCCTCAGTCGGCCAGCGACCATGATGGCAGAAGGGCCGTCGAAATATCTGGCAAAAAACGATATTAATCGCGGTAAGTAATACTACTAATAGTAAGGGTATGTTAATATGGCATCAAGGATGAGTGTTAGCAAATGTTAGTTCGGCCACACGACGCTCTCGATCCAGTCGAGGTAGTGCGACAGCCGCGTGTAGACGCCGGGCTCGGGCGAGCCGCAGCCGCGCCCGAACGACGTCACGCCCACCAGCCGGTACTGCGCGTCCCGCGACGGTGCCATTTGGATCGGGCCGCCGGAATCACCCTGCAAATTATTTTTAACCAACTTCAAGTGTCGAAGTTTATCTGTCTTATTATAAAATGCAGACTAACTTTAGGACCGCGACCAAATGAAGTTGACATTTTCAGATAAGACAGTGGCATATTATTAGATGTCATCTTGATTTGGTCGGATAATGGTTTAAACTTAGTAACAAAGATAGTCTGCGTTCTATAATAAGAAGGTATATGTTTACCGATTATTCGAAGACGCCTGGACCGATTTGAAAAGGGTATACTTTCGATGTGGTCCCATAGAAATTTTATCAAAATCGGTTGTCTAGTTTGGGGATGAAGTCGGTTTTTAGTTTTGAAAAATTATACTTTGAGCATTAAACAGGCTGTGATTTTTAACAGTTTATCCAGGAAATAAAAAACTTTTGTTTTAACTTTATCATAAAGCTTTCATCAGCTGATTGCTTTTCAGATGGAGTAACTCACAAAACCTGTGTATGTGTGGGATTATTCATGTGTGGCTCGTTAAAAATACGATTGATATGTGTTAGATGTTCAGTATCGAATTAATTAGATAAATGCTTGATGCTATATGCAGCCCTGTCAATAAGTGATTCGTATAATCGCACCAGATGTCATATTGTAAGATAAAAGGAGATTCAGGCCGTATCCACGCCCCACTCTTTTTCACGCTCTGTAAGCATAAGCAACCACAATAAACGCGAATTATACCAGATTTCCCTCTTTCTCTCGGGCACCTATTTTACAATATGCAAGAAAGATTACCTGGCACGAGTCGTGCAAGCCGTTGGGGTCGCCGGCGCAGAGCTGGCCGCTGGAGATGCCGTCGGGCAGCTTCCGCCAGTTGGCGTACGACTCGCTGCATTTGCTGCGACTCACTACTGTTACATTTGTTTTCAGCAACACGTTGCTTCGCGTGTCACCTACAATTTATTGTACAATTACTTTATACAGTTTGTTAGCTCAAATGGTTTGCGGACTGTCGGCGCACCACTAAGGCGCCGCCAGAGCGGACAGGGAATGAACCAAGGATATTGATGAATCATCATCATCATCATTTCAGCGGCATAACGTCCACTGCTGGACATAGGCCTCTCCCAAAGATTTCCAAAATGACCGATCAAGAGCGGCCTGCATCCAGCGCTTTCCAGCGACCCTGGTCAGGTCATCTGACCACCTTGTAGGTGGATGCCCTACGCTTCGCTTGCCAGTACGCTATATATTGATGAATCCCACCTGCTATTGCTTATACAGGTTGTTTTTGTACAGAATATGTATTTTTTGTTTCGTTTATTTAAACGAAGCAAAAAATACATATTCTTTATTTTATTCTCAATTATTCTATTCTCAATGCACTAGTACTCCATGAGCGTTTACTGTTGTTACACATATATGACAGTAAGGTACTTGGGTAATAATAAAAACACGATTCTAATGCCCATTTCACTCTTATAAAATAATTATCCACTGCTGTTGCAGTAGAACTGATACAGATAGCGGCACGAAACTCTAGCGCTGACCGTTATTGCGTAGAAGTCAAAAAATAATACTGTACCCGTGCCCAGTAACTCATCTATGCTTCACTCAGCGCTAAACTTACGTGCCGCTATTTGTACGAACGATACTTACGAGAGGTACTCGTGCGACCCCACCCCGTTATTGTGAGTGGTACTGTAGGATCGTCATCTTTGGTGTACAGGCACGCTGCGTTTACATCGCTCGACACCGAGATTGGCCGTTCCAACCTTAATAGATCAGTAGCATCATAGTTAACTGTGGTACAATATATCTTAATATACATATAAAACAAAGTCATTTTAGTTACACTATTTATAACTTAAAAACAGATGGACCGATTTAGATGAAATTTGGTATGGATATAATTTAAGACCCGAGTAAGGATAAAGGATAGTTTTTATCCAGAAATTCCCACAGGGAGCGGAGCCCGCGGGCACAGCTAGTCATTTATAATTTTAAACAGCGAAGCAAACTCAAAATAGGTCAATTAAACAGCAGCGTAATCTAACTATCGAATGTATATGTATAACCTTGACAAATGCAGAATAACCTCAGATATTTAACGCATTTTAGGCGGGTGGCATAGAATCAATATAAATCGTACATCACGGAAACACCCTATTAGATATTCCTTAGTGTCCGTAACAACTACAGTATAATAACATGGAGTTACATAAATTAATCGCTATCAAGCTCGAAAATGCGTCGATCTATGACAGCCCTACATTTTACTCACCGACGCGTATGTACGAACGTTGGATCTATGGTTGCGTCACAATTTTGCTCTGTTTGTATGGAGAGTCAAAGCTGTGCCTGTAAAAAACCACGGCAAATAACTAAATGAGTAGGTAAAGACTTACTTCAACAAAGCGACGTCATGGTACTTCTCCCGGCGCTTGTACTGTGGATGCACTATAATTTCTTCTATTCGGATGTCAGATTTGGCGTTCCATTCGCCACTGCCGAGCTCGACTACTCCTACACGCACAATGCTCGGTTTTATTCTGCAAATTAAATTTAAATTTACTTGTTAATGTATACATCGTAAAAGCCGATCAAGGGAATGGGCAAAAATGCGAATCATTTTAACAGGCGATGCGGCTAGCAACCCGTCACTGTATTGATTGCTTTTCCATCTTCTCGCCCACCATGACGCTAAAAGTGGCTTTTGAGTCTTGCGGCCCTAGGCTCTGCATAGAGCCGCAAGACCCAAAATGCTCTGTATGCCCCATTAGGGATAAAGACGTGATAGTATGTATGTATGTATACACAAGCTCATTTGCCACGCAAATAAAAATAAAAAAACACCTACAACACCATCTAGTGAAGAGTGGCGGAACATACATATTGCAACCGATGTTAATTGGAATTGATATCCGTAGCTCCATCTATTACTAAACTAACTAAATAATCCCTTATTTCAAGCGTTAACTCCCAATAACTTTTAAACGGCTGAACTGATCTTCATCAAACATAGTTAAGAACCTTCGCAAGGGAAGTTGATTTCACGTATTACAATAAACTATTATAATAGTGTGAAAGCGAGCCCTCGGGCTCCGAAGAATCAGTGAAAAGCTGTAGTATGCGCTACTGAAAACGCAAAATTAATGAAACAGACATAATAAAATGAATTGTGTATTTTAAATGTATGAATAATTACTTGTCTAAAGTGTCAATGCAGTGAGCTGCGGTGATCACAAAAGTCGTGGAGACCAGCGCCCCTCCGCAGTCAAATATGTACCCATCGCCTCGGTCGAAACCTACCGCCACCTGTACATAGAACATATCATAGACTAACGGCTATTGATGGGTAATATTCCGAATTTTTTCAAATAATGCTAATTTTTCAAGATATATTTCACAAGCTTTATGTAGGCTGCATATAGTGCAGCAAGAATACCTAAAATTTCAAAGAATGTGGACATAATACTAATCTAGATCGATTGTTTACCCCCGAAAACCCCCATATAATCAATTATCAACAAAATCGTTAGAGCCGTTTTCGAGATCACAGAAATTTATAAACATATAAATAAATAAATATACAAGAATTGCTATTTTAAAGGTATAAGATATACCTACCATGGTATATCTTATACCTTTATACGATAGGTACCTGATAGATCGTCAGTCGGAGATTAGTGTATTGTGTGAAAGTGGTCAGCCACAGAAGTAGGTACTCAAAACTAACTTGTGAACTTTATATTGTGAGCAGTGACAATAAGGAAAATATCCCAAATTCAAAATTTAGATTTACTTGTTTATTTACAGTCAACCCAAAAGAAGTACATAGTTTTCCTGTTATTCACTTATTGCAATGATGTTACCGAGTCACTTTTAGAAAACTCACAAACGAGGAAAATAATATGTTTTGACGTTTTTATTACTGATAATTACCCTACAAATGATAAGATTTATGTTCTGAATAATAATTACCATATGTGGGAATTCACCAAGCGACGCTATGTCGCCGCCTATAATGTACTGTTCCAGAGGAGTTATTGTAGCCTTGATGATTTTCTCACATTCTGTAAGAGAATTACATTGGTAAATTTGACAAACAAGAAACCAACTTCATATCCAGCGACTGCAAACACCACTGAAAAGTCACAGAAAAGCAAAATATCATACAATACAGTTGCTTACTTGGATGGCATATTTTTTCAGTTAATATTACCAAACTACTAAACTGATTTTAATAAAATATATTAAGATTCGCCAAAAAATTACCTTTGTCAGCCTTTCTTAGAGAAACTCTTTGTGTGTCTGGTGAGCCTGTAAAATAAATATTTTACTAATACATTTTCTCAGGAGATAGTTAATTTAGTTAACTGTGTGCATAGTGGTGAGGACTGAATATACTCCTGAAAGTAAGGTTAGGTAAGATTCGACTCCACCCCCTCCCCCTTGAACATGTCTCACGTAATATATGGATGCTCCCTTTTTTTTCAAAAATTTACATTTAATTTAATAATTCCATTCAAATAGGTATACTTATGTTTCTTTATTGTGAGGACTTAAGATATTGGCATAAATATATTATAATCAAAACAATAAAGAAATTAAAATAAGTTACCTTATGGTAAAACAGCCTTTAAAACTTAAATTGACGAAAGAAATATTATATGTATGTAAGTGAAATAGATGAATAGGAACATACCAAATTTCTCTGTGGTTTGAGGACAACAAACAATTTCATCTTCCCCCAAGAATCCACACCTTACAAACTGATCATAGACTTTGTTCCTGATAGATCTAAAAATAAAAAAAAATTACTTCAATAAAATCCTACAATTGTTTTATTCCAGCCTTTCATACAGGAATTACCCCAAGTGTGCTATCACAGTAACACTCATGATCATCATCATCATTATCCTCAGCGGTAACACTTCAGAGTGGTCAAGCTACCTATAACAAAGTTAATTTGACGAGGTTACTGGTTTTTACACAGAATGACTGCTAACTCATGTTCACAATCCAAAGAATTTACCAGAACCGATTCTTGGATAGGTTTGATGAACCCAAGTATATAATTATGTGCCCTCCAAAACATGGTATCATCTTTATTTTTGGATAATCAGGTGATTCAAGTCTGCAGTATTGTAACCACACTAAAAACGATTTTTCAACAAGTATGCTTCCCAGTGGGATTCAAACCCACTTGATCACAAGGCCTTGAACACTTGACTACGGAGGCAGTCAATGTTTCCATTGTATCACTACTTTATGAAATAAAAACAAAACAAAAAATAAATTATTTCTTCAAAGAAATTATTATAAAAAATGGGGTCTCAAGAGTTTGATACCTACTAAACTCTTTTGAATTGATCTATTAAATCCAAATATATGCAATAAAAAACGATAGTAAAAAAAACTTGCCAAGATACTTACAGATAACAACTTAAATGCCAGCAGTGTCTTTACAAAACAAATAAGTACATTATTTACTAAAACATACCTAATTATAATACTGACCTTACTGCCGCCTCACAATTAGTGAGTAAAGTGCAAATGCCTTCTGATAACTGCCCCCTAAGTTCGCATTCATCACCAACTGTAAAACAGTGACCATAATAAGTTAATAACACTCATTCTTGCCGGCTTCAAGTTAGTTAAGTACCTATATAATACATTAAAATACTCTTACCGTTGAGATCGGCGGCGACAATGAAGTGTGTGGAAATAACAAAACACAATATATATGATTTTATCCACATATTCGCACTATTTTCTTACATACGATTATTCTACACAGAGTACTACCTACTACGTAGTGATTATTATTTTAGGACTCTTTCTTATTTGTAGATTCTTCGACTGTCCTAACTTCTATAATATTGATGTTGTGTTGTGGAGATAGTAGTCCCGTAAGACCAATAGATACTTTCTTTACTGAGGGATGAGTCCAAAATATTATAATTAGATACTTAGGTAAGTACCTATTGAAAAAAATTGTGAACTATACAGCAGAAATTCCTAATCTCAAATTATGTAGAATATTATCCTGTACCTAAACAAGCAAGCTGCGACACACAAAATATAATTTTTATCTAGGTTTGTACCTACTTACTGAAATGAAAATGAATCCAAACCACTACCTACTTTGACATTTTTGACAACTATGAGTTATGACAGCAAAGCTGTCAAGTCAACTGCCGGCAATGGGCATGCTGTCTATTCAGAAGTGCCATTTTTGAAATGCGGAGTATTCTAAGTGATTGGTGGTTCCATACAAAAAACCGTTCGTTTAGTGACTCGGCGTTTTAAAAGTGGCACCACTAAGCGCCTCCGAGATGGTCAAATCAAGAGGCTTGTCGTCAAGTACGTAGGTTTTGTCTATGATTATCCAATTCGGCCCATTTTTAAAACCCGAAGTCACATAAACGAATGGTTTTTCCATACGAAAAATTACGTACCTATGAATTTTCGAAATTTTCTGCGTAAATCAAAAATTGTTTTTCGATGACACAATGGCTTAAAAAATACGGCAAAATGTTATTTTACACGAATGGTGAGTTGGAAAACTACAAGTTTTGTGTTTCGGTGAGTCCCTCAATGAAAAATAACACTCCAGGGGACGTATTTTTTAAATCACTTGTCGGACACAAAGGAGTGGACGTATTTTTGAAATCACACACATTATCGGGCGCATTTTTGATTTTAATCGATCGATTCGGTCGTACGTTTGCGAAGAATTTGCAGCGAGTGGTCTTTACTCGTAATTTTGACATTTGTAGTGTAGATTTGTCAAAGAAAACTTTCATGGAGAATCCGTTCCGTCCGATTTAAGGTCACACACAGCACACTTATCAACTCGCAAAGGGATCGACACCGTATCGCCTTTCGCCGCGCGGTCAACCAGGCGTCAACCTGACGTAGGCACGTAACCAAACCGGCTCAGCTTCGGTACGTCGACTCGACTACGGCTGGGCAACGCCGCGCTTACCGCTCGCCGGCCGCTTTGGTCTGGCTGGCACTATATTATTAAAATATTAAACGTAAAGTGTAGCGCACGGTTATGTCTTGGTTCACAATACGCGAGTTGGCAATCATAGCCATCAATTTTTGTTAATCTACAAATAAATAAAACGCGGGTGTGAGGAAACGGAGAGACGTCAGCTCGCATACGGAGAGGCGTAAGCGCGCGGACGACGAGCCGCAAGCGCGGGGACCGCTAGTTGACCGACCAGCAAAGCGGTTCATGAGCTGGTCCCGAGGCGAGGCGTTTACGTTACGAATCCGAATAGTGTGCGTTGCAGTAGGAATTTTCATACAAAGAATACTGAGCTGCTCGAGTTGATACGTTTACGTTCCGTTTACGAGTTGATAAGTGTGCTGTGACTTTTACGCTGCGTTTTTAAAATTAAAAAAAAAAAAGAAGTATTTTCGATTTTTTCTACGTAAAACAATATTGTTTTTCCGCTGACACAACGTTTTTAAAAATACAGCCAATGGTATTTTACGCGACCAATGAGTTGGAAAACAACACGCGTTTTGTGTTTCGGTAAGTCCCACACTTTGAGTTGAGGCGCGCGGTGCGGCGAGCTGAGCGGCGGGGCTTCAAGCACGCCACGTACGGCCGTAGAGAGTATTTTATATTCCTTGGCGGCAGAGGTCCACCAGGTAGATGTATCCAGAGAGTCAGAAACAAATTCATTATCCAAATTATCTCATTTTTGTTTGGAGAGTAGCAAGTTTTAAAAACATGATATTCTCTATATCAGGAAAGGAGTTCACGAACTAAAAAAGATAGGTAGGTTCAGAAGCGTAGCGTACCTTGGCGGGGCCCCGTATAAAAATTTGTTTGAGGGCCCTTAGGAAGGGTAAAGATTTTTTAAAAAAGAAAAAATGTTTGCATAGAATTAAAAGAAATATTTATTCATCATAATTACCTGTCTGTCACATTTTTAAAAACAATTCAAATTAAATATTAACTCTCCTTGCATTTTTTTCGGCAAACTGATTAATTTAATCATTCAAAGCTGATGATGACTTTAGTTTTTCTAAAGTTTCTGCCTATATGGACAATAGTGACAGGTCTGACAGGCGTTCCTGTCCCACAGAAGTTCTTAAATATTTTTTTATTTGGACGCCTTTACTCTATCTGTATACACTCACACCAATGCAAAGCTCGGTTCGCGCCTCGTAAATGACTTAAACGGGGAAATCCCGCAGCCAGCTTTAACCGATGTAGGGTGTTGCCAACTTTTGAACGCACGGTTGACTTGGGAAAAAAGAAATTGCTTTTTTGTACTTTTCTCATTCTGAAATTTAAAAAATTTGGGAAGTTTTTATTAATTTTTGCTTACGCACCTTGGGGGCCCCCGTAGGCCGGGGGCCCCGTATAATTGATACGGCAGATACGGCGGTAGCTACGCCCCTGGGTAGGTTAGTTACCTATCTACGCGGCGGATTTCGTAATTTATACCAAGATTACAGTAAACATCCTGATAAAACGCCACATTCACGATCTGTCCCTGCAGTACATACATGCACGATGCCTGCCTGATGCAAAAGTACCGTGAAAACGCTTGATGTACGTCGATAATTATAATTATTTTCTTGCTGGACTTGCACGATCCGTTTTGCATCCAACAAGTACCCCCGCCACCGCGAATGCCGGGCAGATAGACAGTGAAACTTGCTGTACTGTACAGAATAATTTTTTTTTTCTTCAGTCACTAAATGAGCTGTTTTTCGGGTGGGGTTTATTAAGGTGACCCCGCGTTTCAGAAATGGCACGTCTAGTTCAATATTTGAGACCACTCGTTACAAATCTTTTGCATACGACCGATTTAAAAAAAAAACGCTCACGCAAACCATTAGTAATGTGACAAGTGTTCAAAAATAGGTCCCAAGTGGTGCTATTTTTAAGGTTTTGTAGTAAACAATGAACCATATAATTTCGCAATGTCTGTCTGTTTGTCTGTCCGTCCATATATCACAGCCACTTTTTTCCGAAAGTATAAAACAATATATTTTGGGGGTTCCCCATTTTTTTTTCTTTAACCCATATGTGTAACGTATTTATGGATAAGTCTTCAAAAATGATATTGAGGTTTCCAATATCATTTTTTCTAAACTGAATAACTGAACTCTGTCACTTCTAAAATGATAAAACTAATCATGCCAACTTCCACCGAAAATTGGTTCGAACAATATATAGTAAGTAGATTTTTTTAATACGTCATAAATTAAAATTAAAATTCACTATTATTAAAACATCGATCAAAGTTCCAACTAACTACAACAACTTTTATATTATAATACTTGCTGCTACGGAACCCTTCATGGGCGAGTCCGACTCGCACTTTTTTTTAAAACGCGGAGTCACTAAACGAACTACGCGTTTCAAAAATGGCACTTCACTTCATACGAAAGAAATAGCAAGGACAGGCTGAATGAAGTCCAATTTTACGTGATGTAAATTAAATATTTTTTAGGGTTTCGTACTTAAACGGTAAAAACGGGACCCTATTAAGACTAAGACTCTGTTGTCCGTCTGTCTGTTACCAGGCTGTACATATCATGAACCGTGAATACCGTGATAGCTAGACATCTGAAATTTTCACAGGTTTCTGTTGCCGTTTTACCTATAAATACTAAATACAGAATAAAATAAATATTTAAGGGTTTCCCGTACAACATATATGATTTTTGGAACGAACACTAGACGGAAAAAATTAAGACCAAAAGTTGTAACGACACTTTTTCTATAGTTGTAAGTTGTAACTTGTAAGCCGTGCGGCGTGCGCGTGTTTCTCTGTCTGTCTGTCTGTCTGTCTCTCTCTCTTTCTCATAGAAAGCAAGCCATGAACTTCGTTCCATCCGGGTGTCCCTTGACACCTCTCAAGTTTTTTTTACTGTTTTTTGGTCGATCGATACTAATAACGGCAACAGGAAGACGCTTGAAATATTTACAGAATATTTAGTTGTTTATTCACTTATTTAAATTAAAATAAAATAAATACCTAGGTACTAAATATAGGTTTGTACTTGGCCAGTTTTATTCTTGGCACGACACGCACGAGTCACGTAGAGATGGGCATCTACCCGGGTATTTACCCACGCTTGGGTATTTACCCGATATGCACCGGGTATATACCCGTATCTACCCGTTTGGGTGGGTAGATTGGAATATTTATTTAAAAATTTGTGTGAGTCCACTATTTATGTGTAGAAATGTACAAAAAGGTTATATAATGAATAAAACAATGAATATCTCTAAAAGAAAAAATATCAAAGATTAAAATCACTGATGCTTTCCATATTAAATATACAGATGCCATCTTATTTGTTATCTGATTACTTATTTTAACATATAATTAGGTCTACTTACGTTTACCAGCAAAAAATGTAAACATAGACCTGTCAATTTGTATGTTTCCATACAACGGGTAGATACGGGTAAATACCCGGCATACTATTTTGTGGGAAATGTTATAACAAGTTGATGGGGGATCGAAGAACTCATCTATACGAATATCTTTTGTTCCGAGACCAACCCCGAAATCAGTAGTTTTGGCTCTTGGATAAGCAGTCCAAGATACCTACTCTCTATACATGTATGAGGGTGCTCGTATATTGACATCGCATTTGATGTCTGATTGCTCATTTTAACATCTTATTAGGTCTACTTACGTTTGCCAGCAAAAAGTGTAATCTTAGACCTGTTAATTTGTATGTTTCCATACAACGGGTAGATACGGGTAAATACCCGGCATACTATTTTGTGGGAAATGTTATGACAAGTTGATGGGGGATCGAAGAATTCGTCTAAACAAATATCTTTTGTTCCGAGACCAACCCCGAAATCAGTAGTTTTGGCTCTTAAATTAGAAGTCAAAGATACCTAATCTGTATACATGTATGAGGGTGCTCGTATATTGACATCGACCTTGATGTCTGATTGCACATTTTAACATCTAGTTAGGTCAAAAAATATTTGCCAGCAAAAAATATAAAGTTAGACCTGTCAATTTGTACGTTCCCATACAACGGGTAGATACGGGTAAATACCCGGCATACTATTTTGTGAGAAATGTTATGACAAGTTGATGAGGGAACGAAGAACTCGTCTAAACGAATATCTTTTGTTCCGAGACCAACCCCGAAATCAGTAGTTTTGGCTCTTAAATTAGCAGTCAAAGATACCTAATCTCTATACATGTATGAGGGTGCTCGTATATTGACATCGCATTTGATGTCTGATTGCACATTTTAACATCCAGTTAGGTCTAAAAATATTTGCCAGCAAAAAATATAAAGTTAGACCTGTCAATTTGTATGTTCCCATACAACGGGTAGATACGGGTAAATACCCGGCATACTATTTTGTGGGAAATGTTATGACAAGTTGATGAGGGAACGAAGAACTCGTCAAAACGAATATCTTTTGTTCCGAGACCAACCCCGAAATCAGTAGTTTTGGCTCTTAAATTAGCAGTCAAAGATACCTAATCTCTATACATGTATGAGGGTGCTCGTATATTGACATCGCATTCGATGTCTGATTGCACATTTTAACATCTAGTTAGGTCTTAAAATATTTGCCAGCAAAAAATATAAAGTTAGACCTAACAATTTGTATATTCCCATACAACGGGTAGATACGGGTAAATACCCGGCATACTATTTTCTGGGAAATGTTATAACAAGTTGATGGGGGATCGAAGAACTCATCTATACCAATATCTTTTGTTCCGAGACCAACCCCGAAATCAGTAGTTTTGGCTCTTGGATAAGCAGTCCAAGATACCTACTCTCTATACATGTATGAGGGTGCTCGTATATTGACATCGCATTTGATGTCTGATTGCACATTTGAACATCTAGTTAGGTCTACAAATATTTGCCAGCAAAAAATATAAAGTGAGACCTGTCAATTTGTATGTTCCCATACAACGGGTACATACGGGTAAATACCCGGCATACTATTTTGTGGGAAATGTTATGACAAGTTGATGGGGGATCGAAGAACTCGTCTAAACGAATATCTTTTGTTTCGAGGCCAACCCCGAAATTCTTAGTTTTGGCTCTTATATTAGCAGTCAAAGATACCTAATCTCTATACATGTATGAGGGTGCTCGTATATTGACATCGCATTTGATGTCTGATTGCACATTTTAACATCTCGTTAGGTCAAAAAATATTTGCCAGCAAAAAATATAAAGTTAGACCTGTCAATTTGTACGTTCCCATACAACGGGTAGATACGGGTAAATACCCGGCATACTATTTTGTGGGAAATGTTAGGACAAGTTGATGAGGGAACGAAGAACTCGTCTAAACAAATATCTTTTGTTCCGAGACCAACCCCGAAATCAGTAGTTTTGGCTCTTAAATTAGCAGTCAAAGATACCTAATCTCTATACATGTATGAGGGTGCTCGTATATCGACATCGCATTTGATCTCTGATTGCTCATTTTAACATCTTATTAGGTCTACTTACGTTTGCCAGCAAAAAATGTAAACTTAGACCTGTTAATTTGTATGTTTCCATACAACGGGTAGATACGGGTAAATACCCGGCATACTATTTTGTGGGAAATGTTATGACAAGTTGATGGGGGATCGAAGAACTCGTCTATACGAATATCTTTTGTTCCGAGACCAACCCCGAATTCCGTAGTTTTGGCTCTTGAATGAGCAGTCAAAGATACCTACTCTCTATACATGTATAAGGGTGCTCGTATATTGACATGGCATTTGATGTCTGATTGCTCATTTTAATATCTTATTAGGTCTTCTTACGTTTGCCAGCAAAAAATGTAAACTTAGATCTGTTAATTTGTATGTCTCCATACAACGGGTAGATACGGGTAAATACCCGGCATACTATTTTGTGGGAAATGTTATGACAAGTTGATGGGGGATCGAAGAACTCGTCTAAACGAATATCTTTTGTTCCGAGACCAACCCCGAAATCAGTAGTTTCGGCTCTTGAATGAGCAGTTAAAAATACCTTATCTCTATACATGTATGAGGGTGCTCGTATATTGACATCGCATTTGATGTCTGATTGCTCATTTTCACATCTTATTAGGTCTTACGTTTGCCAGCAAAAAATATTAACTTAGACCTGTAAATTTGTATGTTTTCATACAACGGGTAGATACGGGTAAATACCCGGCATATTATTTTGTAGGAAATGTTATGACAAGTTGATGGGGTATTTAAGAACTCGTCTATACGAATATCTTTTGTTCCGAGACCAACCCTGAAATCAGTAGTTTTGGCACTTGGATGAGCAGTCAAAGATACCTACTCTTTATACATGTATGAGTGCCCATATATTGACATCGCATTTTATATCTTCTTACTCATTTAACCACTTTTAAGTATGTCTTTGCGCACCTCCCAACAAAAAAATTATAATAAATCAAAAAAGTCTATTATCAAAGTATGATTAGTATGGTGGTTTCATATACTTTAATGTCAGATTTGACGTCTACCTGCATTTTAAGCACATTACAGCGCTTGCACACACTTTCCGACACGAATTGCGAAGTAATTACTCATAAAATTCAATCTACCCACCAAATGGGTAGATACGGGTATATACCGGGTATTTACCCAATCTACCGGGTATATTCCCAAATGGGTAGATTGGGTATTTACCCGCCGCCCATCCTCTGCTCTGCTGGCACATCACTGCACTATAATTTCAATGTATTTTGTAAAACTACACTATTTGAGACGTCGCACTATGTCCGTGTTGTCGAGGAGCTGGATCGCCTCGACATTCACATGGTGAAGCAGTCTATACTCATTGTGCTTCGGCGTATTTCTTGATAACTTTATCGACGGTCTGCATGTTAAGAGTCGCCTTACCCTAGACCAAAATACAACTTTCCATACAAACGTAGTCTACGTTTTAATTCAAAACGACATGTCCGATTTCGGCAAAATTTTGTGATTTCAAAGATATTGCAAGTATCTAGGGTAATAACTGGTTTCCGACGGTAAAAAAATGAACTTGAAATAGAATATAATGTTTTACACCATTTTTGACCATCAGTATGGCAAACTTCTAAATCGTTATATTTTCTTTCCAGTTCATAATTTTACCGTCGGAAACCAGTTATTACCCTAAATAATTGCAATTTCTTTACAATTACCAATTTTTACCGGAATCTGACATGTGGTTTCAAAATTAAACTCAGACTACGTTTGTATAGAGAAGTCTAGGGTAAGGGGACTCGGTCCCGGTGTAGATCGTCGATTCTTATATACCAGGGCGCATTCACAATGGCCTCAGTAGGTACATTATTTTGGAAGCGTTGAATTATTTCAATGTTACTTTGTTTGCTACAGCCCCATAGCTGTATACCATAAGTCCATACTGGCATGAGGACTTGTTTATAAAGTAGTATTTTGTTATTTACTGACAACGCAGAGTTCCTTCCAAGCAGCCAGTACATCTTTTGAAATCTTATATCAAGTTCCTCTCTTTTCTTTTTGACGTGGGCTTTCCACCGAAGCTTCGCGTCGAGTGTCATACCTAGGTACTTAGCAGTGTTTTCATATGGCACCTGCTGTCCATCTATGTAGACGGGACAGTAGTCATCATATTTATCTGTAAAGTTGACGTGGACAGACTTCGATTGGTTTAGCTTAATTCGCCACTTCTTTGTCCAGTTATGAACTTTATTAACAGCGGCTTGGACCTTTTCTGCTGCTTCTACATGACTGTTTCCGACTGCCATAATAGCCGTGTCATCAGCGAAGGTCGCAATTGTGTTTTCATCTAGTTCAGGAATGTCACAGGTGTATAATAGGTACAGGACCGGACCTAATACACTTCCTTGAGGAACTCCAGCTTTTATTTCCTTAACTTCAGAGTACGCATGATTTTGTCGCACTCTAAAAGCTCTTTCACTTATATAGGACGTTAGTATCTCTACAAAGATTTTGGGAAGCATTCTTTCGAGTTTCAAAATGAGGCCTTCGTGCCACACCTTATCAAAAGCTTGGGCTACATCTAGAAAGATAGTTGAACAAACTTTTTTATTTTGAATAGAGATTGTTCAATGATGTTAGTTATCCTATGTACTTGATCAATTGTAGAGTGATTTTCTCTAAAGCCAAACTGATGTTCAGGAATAAGGTTTCTCGTTTCTACGAGTATGATAGGTTTTAGCCTCTTAAGTAACAGTTTTTCGAACAGTTTTGACATTACGGGCAGCAAGGAAATTGGCCTATACGAAGTTGTTTCATTTTGTGGTTTTCCAGGTTTTGCTATCATTATAACTTCAGCTATTTTCCATGAGTCTGGTACATATCAAAGTCTCAATGTAGCATATAATAGATTATTTAGCTTAATTAGAGTTTTTCTAAGAAGGTTGTTTAGAATTTCCCCTGATATGAGAACAAAGTCAGGCGATTTTTTTACTTGGAGAGACTTGGGGTGGTATGATTTTTTTGCTCTTTCACTACATACTACCACACTGAAATCCATTTTAATTTATAGTGGCAGTGTAATGGTAGATCTGTTTACTCATTGTTTACTAAAAAAAGTAAATTGATTATTGACACTGACACATTGTTGACACATGACGTTCCTGGAACCATGTTGTGTTGCCAGTTCGGACCAAATGGCCCATTATCAGCCTTTTTGAAATTATGACAGTCCTTGACAGATATCGGCATTAGGCATTTCCCCGCCATTAATAAAAATATTACTTACAAATCTTACAATACAAGTCACGTCACGTGGCATTAATAATAAAAAAAAAAACAAAATCTAGGTACGTGCTTGATGTTGCCGCTTGACGGTCTCGGAGCGGAGGTGCTTAAATATGGGCTCTAAAGGAACTGTATCCAGGAAAGTCAAATCCTAAAATTAAAAAAAAAAATTGCTGTTCTCTGTGCTTTGCTTCATGCTTCATATTTTTATTTAGTCTGTGGTATTTCTTTGAATGAAGTAGGTAGTGTGTCCGTGGAAGAACTGGAAGATTTAAACGAAATTTAACTAAAAATATGTGTTCACTGGAAATCAGACTTTAAAAGTTGATCAAAATTGTTATTTTAGTGATTAACATAGAAAAAGTATACTTCGGACCTTTTGGAATCTTGCAAGTTTGTTATTTATTACGCCCGTTACAAGTGTTTGTGTTGAACTGTCCTTCCTCAATACTCGGCAAATTGTCAATAAAAATAAAATGTGTTATATTCGATTTCAGAGCTTTATTGTTTGAAATGTTAGTTTGGAACATGGTAGTTCAGTGAAAATTATTGTGAAAATTGCCATGACATCTCCTAGTGGTGTTAGTGCGCGGGCCGGCGTACATGCAGCTATGGCAAGTCAATTGTCCGTCGCAAATCAAACAGACTTCGGTATGGCCGTGGTTGTGCCGCCGTCGGCTGCACTCGGCTACGACCTCCACGCCGCTGGCTGCAGCGACTCTTCCTCAGAATCTCACTCCCCGGAAATGCCATCAGCAAAAGCCAGTGACCGTGAATCGCGTATAATAGCGGAGAAGCAGCGTCGAAGCCAATACAATGCTCAAATTTCTCAGATTACTGGCCTACTGTCTGATATAACTCACTCTCAACGTAAAGTAGATAAAACTAGTGTCCTAAGACTTGCAGCTAACAAACTTCGCAATGAACACGTTTTTGGTGATTCAATTACATGTTGCCACATTGAGACATGGTCGTCTGCTTTTATCAAGTTCTTTGAGTTATTTGATGGGATCATGTTAGCAGTTACTTGTAAGGGGCGAATATTCATAGTGTCTCCAAATATTCAAGAAAAGTTAGGATACTGTCATATTGATTTGTTAGGTCAAGATCTTTACAATTATGTTCATTATGAAGACAAACATATACTCCAACGACATATTTGTCCACCTGAATTGCGCAGTGGGTGTGACAGAAGACTGCTTGAAGAACATCATACTTTTCATATTCGTATTATGAGGGCTGGTGCAAAGTCCGATCCTCCAAGATACGAACAGTGTCGATTAGATGGTGTCTTGAGACGATCTGATAGAGCAACTACAAATGCAGTACAAGATGAACAAACTATCCGAAGGCAGCGAGTTAGGCATCATCGTACTTTTTCCTCAAGTGGAAATGATATAGTTTTTATTGGAATGATTCATGTGCAAACCAATGCCCTTCCTGCAAAGATATTGCCACCTACAGCATATACTGAGTATTGGACACGGCACTTGATTGATGGCCGCATAGTGCAGTGTGACCAGAGCATATCCTTAGCTGCAGGGTACATGACAGAGGAAGTCACGGGCACTTCTGCATTTTTCTTTATGCATAAGGAAGATGTCCGTTGGGTGATATGTGTACTAAGGCAAATGTATGATCAGAGTAGGGAGTTTGGCGAGTCTTATTATAGACTAATGTCTCGTTCTGGTCACTTTATTTACATGAGGACCCGAGGTTTCCTTGAAATAGACAAGGATACAAAGAAAGTGCAGAGTTTTGTGTGTGTAAACAGTGTAATTGGTGAAGACTACGGCCGTCGGATGATGGAAGATATGAAGCGGAAATATTCAGTTATAGTAGATATGGCTAACCAGGTAAATGAGACACTGGCTATTGATGAAGCCCCTGTGGAACATCCAAAGAGATTGGAAAGGATAGTCATGCATTTAGTAGAGCCTTCATCAAAAAATGCTGAAGAGCTGAAGCTTGTAGCTCCTTCCAAAGAGACCATTATAAGTGCGATTAAAAATAGTGAAAAGGTAGTTCAGGAGACTGGGATAAGGTTTGATTCCCGTAAAAGGAAAAAAATGGATGATTCTAACTGTGAACAGTTCAAAAGACATAGTGGACTCCAAGAGTTCGAATATTGATCTGTTGTATCGACAGAAAATGATATTACTTTAATAATGTTTAGGATTTGACCAAATTGTTGAAATACCGAAAATGGTTTATTGTTTTCTTAGCACAGTTGTAATCATATGGAAAATATGAATTGTAATTTATAGGCATTATTCATCATGCAGGAGAGATTACATAAACATACACTTTAATAAAACTGCTATAATAACATTTTGCATTGTTAAAAGTTTTCTATATAATTATCAAGCTACAGTAAATACTAGTCAATTTTCAAATTAATTTGTAGCAAAAAAGCTTCATTGTGTCCAGGATATATTTTACTTGACACAAGAACTACATCATGTGAGTTAAAGTGAATGCCTGCCTGGATTTAATTCTCAAATTTATTGTAACTTGTGCCAAATTGAATAGATGGGCCCAGGCAATGCCTAATTAAATAAAACATCGTTATTAAATAAAACATCGTTCAGTTTTCTTTGATCATGTATTTATATTGTAATTTGTAAATAGTTTATACTATTATATTATAATGGAATGCATATTTGCTCATGGGTTGTCCAAAATAAAATATAAACTTTTTTCAAATGAAAATTTTGAAATGCGACCATGCTTTTCAAAAAATTCTTTATAAAATAGTTTTAAGAGTGAATTGGTGGAAATGTAGTTAAATAAAACTGTATAATTAGGGATCTGTTTTATAAAAATGTAATAAATGTTAGTTATTTGCCATTATTCTGAATTTAAGTAAAAATAGTAAATATAACTATCTCATATTGTAATGTAAGTTGATATGTACGAGTATTTATAGATACTATCTTGTGAACAATATGGCAGCGAAGTTATGCATGTGCATCTTATTTAAAAGAACACCTAATATTATGTACCTATTATTCCTATTATCCATACTTATAAGTGAATTAATATTTTATAAAAAAAAAACTTAAAAGGACCTTGCGACATTTTGGTCCAACCCCTCAACAACGTTGAAAGTTATACCAAATGAAAGGTTTTGGAATACACTTTATTTTATATTATGACGGCTAAGTCAATACCTAGCGCGAACATGGAGTTTCGATGCATTTTTAATTCCAAGAAAGCCGCCATTGGGTAACTATGTAATGACAGTTTTTTATTAAAAGATATACCCCTTTGCTTCACTGGAACCCTAAAAATAATGTAATATATAGATAGTCTCAATATCATCGCTAGGTGAAACTCCGATCAAAAATACTTGACATTTTTAATAAGTAAGTACATTTTTAAAGGTAATAAATGAAACAAGGCATGTAAAAAAACACCATGTTGGCGCTCGATTTCGGCTTGGTGCTAATAGAATAAAATGATCTACACTTCAAATGCTTTCATTTGGCATAGTTTTTATTACTGTTGAGCAAAGTTATTGGTATTTGGACCACGGTCCATACATTTTTGCGCATGGTCCTTTAAGTATCAATATCATGCCATGTATTTCATGAGAACTGAATTTCAACTAAATACTAAATTCAAATGGTGTTGGTGCTCAGTAAGAAATCGATTCTCGAAAATGTATTTGAATAAAAAATTATTGTGAAAAGTACATATTATATTTCTGTTGTGAACTTGGCTTTGATGTAGACATTCAATATTCGGCCTTAAAGGTCAACTACAAGGTCTTATTTTAAAGTAAATAGATTAAAATCTGATTCGGAAAGGAGAAAATATATAAGCAAATTAGTGCACAGGTTCAAGGTTTACAGTTTTAGAGACAAAATCAGCAAAGGACACTTTTCAAAATTCTTAATTAATGCATACGGCAAGGATATTTTGCGATTCGGATATTCTCCATTTAAATTACTTTATACTAATAAAAAGAAAACTTATTTGATGACCACTTTAAAAAAAGACAATTTATAGAGTGCCGAAGTCCTTAGATGGAACTCCTGTAGTTTTGGTATGTCCATATCTCCGTCCGCAGCTTAGCTCAGAGACTTACTAATAGAAAGCTATAATTTTGCACAAGTATTAGGTATGCTGACAAAGCAGTAAAATAAAATTTTATAAAAAATTTGGGTACCTAACTCCCTTCGAAATATTAAACTGATTCTGGTTCGGGTATAAACGTCTCCCCATCTAAACTAACTAAACTGTTAACTTGAAAAACCTAAAAATGTAATACTTCCTAGTACATGTACTAAATTTTAAAGGAAAGAAAACCTGATGTCCTGTTGCCTAACTTAAAATATGTAGGTACCAATTTGAAAAATACATAACTCTTAAAAGAAAATACTGGAATATTGTAACTTGTTTAAAGTGTGTAGATACATCAAAAATTATAAAACAAGTTCTATGTTGTTTATCTTCGGAACTTTACTCTGAGCTTGGACCTACAAGTACTTGGCCGATTTAGTTTATAATCACTATACTTAAATGCAACGTTTGCAAATTCGGAACGGATAGCTTTATAAATGCGAGTGAAAAATAGCTCACGCCACGCGGGAACGCCGCGGCCATCAGCTAGTCTAGTCGATAATAAAGATGGTGGTAGAATTGTTATTCGGCTCGTTAATGAGGGCTTTTTGATAGTATTACTTACTAGTTTCCTCTTGACAAAATTACTACTCATTTGGAGGAGCTATTTTCACTCTCGTAGATATTAACTGTATAGAGCCTTGACTTGACTCTATAGGGATGTAGGCAAAAAAATATTTTATTTAGTCAACTAGATTATCCGCAAATATTTTTTTGTTGAGCAGCGTATTAAAAAACAAAGATACAGTGCATCGAAGTTTCGGAGTGGGGTTGATTTACGTCACTTTTGGTTAAAATCATAGCTGATCGTGACGTCACTCGAAATTTCAATGTAAAATAAAAAAATAAGTATACCTTATTTTCTAAAAATGAGACAAAAATTTTTTTTTGCCCTCATCCCTTTTGGGGCGACGTGACCACGACAACTGACCACGACATGAGCGGAAGGAAGAGAGGCATAGATGTAAGTGAATGTTTGCTGTTGATATAATAAGTGGTAACAAGTATATTTAACTATAATATCAGAGCATTACGTTGTACGATACGATTAAGCCACTTCAGTGGCTCGTCACATTCGATCTTCCTACTGGCTAAGTAAATGTCTAAATAGGTGAATGAATTATTTTATTGTATTTACCTATTAGATTTTGAGACGCAAGTAATATTTACATTTTCATAATCACCGCTATTACTTTGCTTTCTATGATTATTTATTTGATTATAAAAGAGTAGATGTTTTAAATTGAAGACTGATTAAAATCATAGTTTTAATTTAAGTCCAACAAAACATCATTAGCCTATCCAATTCACACTGATGTCATTAATTTCAAAAATACAAAAAACTGAAATGTTCTTAAAAATACTTTGTAAATCGTCTTTTAAATTTTAATATTTAGGTAAGAGGTTGAAGAAAAAATCTAATCATAACAACTTACTAACTTGTTGACATGTACGTCAGCATGAAAGGATTCCTAACATTCGGATAAGTAAAAATGTTATGGTTAAGCAGGATTAGGATTTAGGTAATTTTCTGGGATGGTTTACAAAAGTCAATCTTTTATTGAACTGTCAATTCGAATAGTAGGTAATAATGAGGTAAAACGATTGGCGAATTTATGGTAATTGTTCAGGGTAGAATTTAATTCGGTTAGGTATTTGAGTCAAGTAGTTGTATGGGGACAAAACTTGTTTGAAAAAGTTCTCAGCTCAGCAGGGTAATAGTTCTTAGATTGTGATGCGAAGTGAAAAAAATATATTATGCAATGATTGTGACACCTCTGAGAAAATACCTTATCATAAGATGATCAGCCTTGAAAAAGTAGACAGAAAGAAAGAAGAAATATGTATAATTGGTAGAAATGAAAAATAAATGTAAACACATATCAGATGCTACGAGATGGTTACATTATACTTCACCAAAATGGTCTTAGCTTAAAACAGACGTAGCGTGAGCTACGACGTCGTCGGTCTTCCGCGGACACAATTTAAAAATTCCGATAAAAATAATTATAAAATAAATTAGTAAAAAAAAAAAACAAGTTATTGAGTTGATATACACGTGAGATGAAAGGCTAAAAGGTAATTTAAATTTTTAAGTCCGTAACTACTCGCAGGTAATTTATTAGTCAGCACCTCAGACCAAATAAGTCAGTACAAGACCTACCGATGTGACGGCTTATCTAATACATATTTAGTTGTGTTACAGTTTATTCTAAAAATTCACTTGTCACACCATAATCTATAATCTTAATATCATCTTTAAGAAAAGGGATTTTTTTTTAATTAATATTTTTTTAAAATAATATACGTGATCTAGGTGGTTATTAGCTATAGTTGTCGGGACAACTATAGCTAATAACCACCTAGATCACGTCAGCTTTTAAACAAAAAAACCGTATCATAAGAGGTCCATTCGTAAAGGAGCTACGATGACACAGACAGATACACAGACACGTCAAACTTTTGTAAGGCCCAACACAGACGACAGACTTTTTGTCCGATCGAGTCTGCGGCGCACAAATAGTCTGCGTGGCGCGCAAAAAGTCTTTCGCGGATTGTTCACGGACTCAACACACACGACGCACATTTTGAATCATTCTGTCGGCAGAACTGTAGGGACGGGACACGTACAGTTTTACACGCCATGGAAGTGCAAAGATTGTGATGTATTATTTTATACTTGAAGTACAGAAAAATAAGAAGAAATAGAAAATTTTGGGTACATCCTATACTTTCGGAGAGATTACATTTAAAAGGACAATTCCATATGAAACATGCAATTCCAAAACAATATCCGGACAATTTTTTCAAATTTTATAAAATTTCTATTAATACTTTTAATGAGTTGCTATTCATTTTAAGACCAACTTTGACACATTCGGAAACAATAATGAGAAAGTGCATTGGTCCAGAAGAAAGGTTATACTAGGCATGATACTCGGATTTTGAAGTATCATAAATTGCAGGGCTGTTTTGTATTTCATGAATTAACATCGGTACATCTATCTCTAGCGCCATGCTGTAATACCGCGCATGTCACGTCCACCAAAGAGTATATAATCACTATGACGTCCACCACTAGCCGAGTGAAGGTCACAGACTAAAGTGCGCGACGTCTGTGTTAGCGCGGGTTGAAGCATACGTTGTATTTTTTTCGCACACTTTTAGTGCGGTGTGGCGCGGCGCGGCGCGGCGCGGTCTGCCAAAATTACACGGATTTTTTGTGCGCCGCACTTTTTGTGCGTCGTGTGTGTTACTGCATGTAATTCCATAGGTTCTATTTTCACAGACTAAAAGTGCGGCGCGGTCTAGTCTGTCGTCTGCGTTGGGCCTAATACCCTTTTTTGCGTCGTCGAGATTTAAAAATGAAGGTGACTATCTTACACCTATATAGGTGGCTACTTACTTAACTGCAGAAGTTAAAAAAGGTAAGTAAGTGTACTTATCTAAAAAGTTGAGAGCAAATTTTTTTTAGACAACAAATGTTGAATCATGGACTATGGAACCGTAGATACGATGTATGTAGGTAAGATAAGTACTCAGTTTTTCCGAAAATAGAAAGCCCTGTCATCGATTATCTGTACTCGACGTATGGACATTAAAACATGTTTATTGTATTCTTCATTGTCCTGGGTCTTGGATTTTTATCTATATATAATTATGTGTATTTATTATAAAATATAGTATCTTTGAGTTAGTAACATGCCCATAACACATGCAAGTCTCGAACTTTGGGGCTAGCTCAATCAGTGAAATGGTTATGTGTCTATATATTTTTGTTTATTTATTCATTCAAGCCTTGTAAGCATATTAATATTACTACCTAGTTCCAGGAATTGAAAATGTCGAATGTCAAGTTCGGTTATTAAATAAAATGTTGTTCCCTTATGTAAATAATATACCAATTAAAAATATTTACCTACGTATGAACGTACGTAGTACATGTTTATTTTTGAAAATAATCGATTCAACAGTTTGCGACTAAACATTGACATGATGTGGTTGAATGTTATGGTTGTGATAAATATTTTTACGTGTTCCCGGGGCCAATTAGAGTCATTTTACGCCCGCTCGGGCCAAAAAGAGTTATTTTACGCCCGCTATGCGTGCTGAAGGTTACTGCCGGGGGTGCTGTCGGGGGAAGACGTAAAATTGTAAACACATGTCGGGCGGTAATAAAGTTGATCACATGGGTGGCTAATTGATGATAAGATTTTCTTCTTTGACCGCCTTCTGTGTTTAATCTATTATTTTGTAATTTAGGGTTTTGTACATATAGTTTGTTGTGCTAATATATTAATGATACCGGTCTAATATAGTTGTAATTCCTTCAAGGATTGAATATTATTCCTCAAATAAGGAAGGAATAAGTAAGTACCTATTTTAATTAAATAATTTATTAAAATAGGTAACTACTTAATTGTGTTCTGTAGTGTATCAATGATCGTCATGATTGATTTGCTATTTAACATGTACCTAAGTATAATATTAAGTAATTAATGTGGTCTATGGAACTACTTCCTGTTCATGAAACTAAGCATTAAATGTTACATTACTTGATGTAATAAAGATACTTTTCGAACATTTTGTTAGTTTTCGTTTCTACAAAACTTGTACCTAACTAAGTACTAACAAATGTTTTTCCATTTACTAACAAATTCATTCGTATCTTGGCGCATTTCGCAATGTTGCATCTATTATGTATAAACATATATTCGATGCTTTGCTTCGGAGCCGGGAGCTTGCAAATATTGAGTTAGGAAAACAGATTTGAAATAATTTGAATAGGCGCCCCACCTACAGTTTGATGGAATGGAATGGATTCCCTACTTCATATTCATATTTGTTAATACAATCGTTCCATTTAGGTATGTGACTTTTCGTAAATTACACTAAACTTTAGTTGACACATTGCATTGCAGTGTTTCTAGATCAGCGTCTAAAAACCAGTCCACTCCCTAATCAGAAATCAAAGACTGGCATTTTCATATTGGTTGTATAGTTCTAAAACTTCCAACATAGTAACCAAGTAAATGCAGACACAATACAAGAGAGAAATAGAACCAGATATTATTACATCAAGCAGATTTGGGACGGCGGCTTGTCAGCGCACGGCGGTAAGATATCTATATTGTGACGGCGGTATTGAAGCACGCACCAAGGTCATAGCCCATCCGACCCTGACCACGGTCAACGGCAGAGCTTGAAGGTGCCCTCTCCAAAGCATTTGATTTCCGCCGCTTGCGGGCTGTTGTGCACAATGTATTTGTGTGTAAGCCTGTGTGGGAAATAAGAATTTAGGCTTTATTCCACCGCAACATAAGTGTCAGAATGGAATGAAAAGCGCCTCCCTGTGAATATTTTGTTTATAGACGTAACGTATTAGAAATCGGAATGCTTCTAAATCTATGAACCTAAATCAGAATGGTATGCAAGCCTAAATGTATACATAGATATAGTACAGGATGGCCAACTTTGAGGTATACAACTTTTTTTTGCCGCCATTTTGTTTTGGCGGTAAATATGACAGTTGTTGCATGAATATTACTTTGTGTAGATACGGCAAATTTATTATGGAGCGTGTTACGACGGAACAACGTGTTTTAATTATTAAAACGTTTAACGAAACATTAAAAAGAATGTTTCCCGGTCGATTAATTTCGAGAAACGGTGACATTGATTGACCCCCAAAATCGCCTGATTTAACAGCTCCTGACTTTTTTCTGTGGGGCTATCTAAAGGACGTGTCTATGCTAACAGGCCAATGAACCTTCAGCAATTAAATCAAAATATTCGAGACACAGTCACTGAGATAACGTAGGAAATGTGTGAAAATGTGATGAAAAACGCGATGAAAAGGGTTCACATCTGTGATGCTGCTAGAGGTGGACATGTCTGACATTATTTTCCATGTGTAAGTGCCGGCCCTAAATATTATATTTAACAAGGAATACTTGATATATTTTATATTTCATAGAATAAAAAAAATTGGTTGCCTGTAAAGTCGGTATACGGGCGAAAGTTTTACGTGACAACGACTTTTTATGTCTGTCTCTCTCGCTCTTAGGCGGGCTAACCATGCCCGAGTGGAAGGGACGCGTGCCTCTCACTCGCTCTCATTGTGAGCGCATAACGTGAGCGGAGCGTAACGCAGTTTCTTGAAGTGTCACCCGGCAAACCAATTTATAAGACGTTGTTACGTCAAAAATACAAAACTAAAGTGTATACCTGTTATTTGGCCACCCTGTATGTTAAGTAAGTACATAACTACTTATAATCATTCTAACCATAAAAATCGAAAAACATTAACCTTCCTTAGAAGGTACTTATAAGTACTTGTATAGGACTAATAACCGGCCAAGCGCGAGCTGGACTCGCGCACTAAAGTGTTCCGTAATCTTAAAAAAAACACTTTTGTTCGATCAATATTTTTTTAAGTATTTGGTATAGCGGCAACAGAAATACATAATCTGTGAACATTTCCACTATCTAGCTATCACGGTTCATGAGATATAGCCTGGTGACAGACAGACGTACAGAATGACAGCGGAGTCTTAGTAACAGGGGCCACGTTTTTAACCCTGGGTTACGTTAGTAATTATATTATCTTTGCCCTGGGGATGGATCACGGATCCCTAAAAACGTTACTACAAAAGAATTTTATTAAATTGCACCATAGAGCACATTTATCACAATATTACCTTGTCTGGAAATCAAATATTTGACTTGTTTACTATAAACAGGTACAGTGACAGTTTCCTATAAATACAATAGTTAAGACCTACATTGTAAAACTGAGAACTCAAAGTTGCGTTAAAACAATTTGTTTTATGCAATTGCATTCTACATACAATGGCTGCAACACCTACCTTTGTTTACACCGCAGTCGGTTGGTACCTACCTATACCTACTTAGTTGTTGAGTTGATAAGACGGAATCGGAACGCGGGCGTGCAGTGTGCAGCGACATGGTCGGGCTGTGATGGAAGAGGGGGAGGGGGGGAAAGTGGAGTGTTATCATGTCATTAGTTTCAAAGGTGACATTGCTCGGTCATCGACCCCAGCGGCCTTGCAGTGTCGGTTAATGGGCCGTCGTCTCGGCTCGGTGTCAGGCGCCTTCATTCTTCACCTCGCCCCTTCTCTCTCTCCCAACTGCAACATGTTATATATACCTCGGCAAGTTACAGAGTTATTACGGAAAAATTCTACATTCTGGTCTTCAATATTCGCCCTACAAGTTCGAGGTTACGAGATAAAGATCTCTATTAGTTAGGTATTAATAATACCTACTTGTCCATAATAAGTATCTACTAAGGTAGGTTCTTGGTTTAATTTTATTAACGTGACGCTCTGGATAGGTATCACATAAAAATTAGAAGGTCCTAGGTATTTGTTTTATGAATAAGTATTATATACCTATGTAGGTACCACAGAAATGCTAGACTGCAGAACCAAAGTAAATGGTCCATAACTAACGGTGGATAAATAAGTTAGGTAGTAAACCTCTTCATTGTGATGGCCATATGTGCCCACATACACAGAGTAAATAAAATTAGCTCAGTGCTTGTCGGGCCACGCGCAGTATGGGAAGTACTAGTATGTATTCTGTGGTATGGGGTTCTTTGAGTTAATGCCATATAAAAAAAATGGTTGCCTGTAAAGTCGGTTTTACGGGCGAAGATTTTACGTGACAACGTAGATAACATAGTTGAGTGGGAGAGAGACGCAAGGCATTCGGCGGGCCTCTCTCTCGTTCGGTGACTCATCGTAACGTTACCGAGCGTTACACTTTTTCATAAGTGACTCCCAGCCCAACCTAATTTAAGACGTTGTCACGTCAAAAGTCTTTTTATCGTTGTCCTTCATTTACAGAATAGATTTTCTTAGTAGGTCGTCTATAACTTTTTAATTTGTAAACCCTACTTAGCTCTGATAGTTGTTCTTTAAACTTAGGATATGTATACGTATACTACAGCTGTGTTTCTTCACGTGTTTTTTCAATGCACCTACATTAAAAACATTTGCGAAATAAATAAAATATATTTTTCAAATATCACCTAGTTACTACCTCCGACTGTTGTGCCTTACCGCCCCGGCAGCGTATATAGAATCTGTTACGTTACGAGCCAACACTGTATACGGGTTGAGCCGCATCATATTCCAGACTTATTGTATAAGCATTTATTTAGTTTGGTTCAATTTTAGCCAAACTCCAGTATCTATTCCTTATCGTGTATAATAATATGTCCTTTTTTATTAGTACGTTTAAATATCTTAATTAGTGATTTCTTCTAGCTTTAAAATCCGCATTTAAAATTTTTTGAAAGCTTTTCATTAATAAAGGACATTCATTTTGAATAATTTTGTGTTTCGACTCGAATAGCCAACGTCAAAATGCTTGCTTGACACACATGGAATAAGTGCAAAGAAGCATAGTAGGTAGATAGACTTCGGAAAAACCGTTCAGCTGCACAATCGTTGGTCATAATAACTATACTAAATAGGCGTGTAGTAGGACGAAACAGATTTTGTATGAGATTTCAGCACACAGTTATGCACAATATCTGTGAACTGTCCAACACCGGGTGGCAGTGTTAAATAATTCCAGATTCTGTTTATACGCGCCCCGGCAGCCCGGCGGACACGCTGTATGCAGCAAAAGACGTCTACACACGCTGTGATTACACTCATTTGCAAACAATCACATGAAAGTTTGTTTGCTCTAGCTAGATTGTAAGTCGATAGGTAATTGTATATAATTAAATAAATTCACAACACACTTTAAGGTAGGTACATACATACATACATAATATGTATGTATGTACCTACTTTAAAGTAGGTACATACATAGAAAATTAAAATTGTTTTAATAAAATTATAATCGATAAAAACAATTTTAATTACACTGTATTTCGATTCGAACAGTTAATAACCACACCCTATTCACCCGAAAGTAACAAAATGCAACTGAAGTTATGTGTATACTTTTTTGTCGGTATAACTGCATCTTATTCATTTTTGCCGACGAAAGGATTTAGCAATTTTTGCCGACTTTAATGTGCTTTGTTTGTTTCTTTTGATGGCATATTTACTTACAAAAATCCTTTTAAAACAAGAAAATAAATTGCAATAAAATTCAAGTCAGCTCTAGCTAGCTCACGGCGAGAACAAAACGGGCATTAAATGTAGACCCTGATAAGGTTAACTAAAAACAGTTTTGAGTTTTAATTGTAACTGATACACGTGGCACCACGCGTACGATTTCACAGTTTCACTAAGCCAAAAACAATACGTAGATGGCATAGTAAAGTGTGTGTGTCGTATTGTGTGTAATAAAAATTGCATCTCCGGCATATTTATATTAATACTACCCGAAGCCTGCGACTTCATTCGCGTGGCTTTATGTCTCCGGAAAATGCTCATCAGGCTGAACAACTTTTTCTAAGGCATCATTTTTGTATTTCTTATAGTTTAGTTGGAACATTATGATTCTGCATCAGGTGTTTCATTTTCCAAAATCAATTATATCCTATATGTTGCCCAGGCTTAACGTCAGCTATATAACAAAAAAGTTTCATTCGAATCCGTCCAGTATACAGTAAAAATTCGACAAACAGATAAACAGACAAACAAACTGACAATTTTTTTAAACTCTTACACTATTTATTTCTGCACAGCCCTTTTTTTTGAAGTATATTCAATATACAGACACATTTTTTTACTGTTTTATTAAATTTATAGATTAGGTGAAGTGTAACGTTTTATTTATTATTTTAATAACTTTATGCATCAAGTAATGAATCGCGACAATCGTGATTGATGTCGCGGCTCTACTACGTTTGTGGCTGCCTTTAGGTATTGTGGCGATCGGCGGTCGGCGGTGTCACAGTAAAGATATCATACAGTAGAACAACTCGGCGCTGTCCTTGAAAAACATACCTACGCCACGCGTGCGCTAGGGCTGCCCCGTATTTTAATTTCATCTACCTACTTAAGTGACTAGTTTTGTGATTGTAAGGTGAATGAAAAAGGAAGCGTGTTATTTTTTATTATTATTAGCATATTTAATAAACATAAATTGCATATTTCAATAATAGGTATATGTAAGTAGCTAAGTTCCCACATTAGTAAGTAGACATGTAGCCTAGGAAACCACTACCTACTTACCTACTAGTTTTTTTTTATCGCGAGCGTAGGTAAAATAGCTCACTCGTAGTCGTGGGTTAAGTCTGTCTTCAATTCAACCCTATCACTTATTTATTTTTAATCCAGGTAATTTAGTAAGGAAACTGAAATGCTAACCTATTAAAAAATTAATAAACGACGTACTACCTAGTAGGTACTCATATAAAAACTACTTTACTGACGAGTTCAAACAACCAAAACAGCACAATATTGTCTGTGTTTTGCCATATTATTATCCCACAAGAAAAAGAATAATATACCTTCTTAATAAGTGTTCACAAATAGCACGCTGCTTACAACAAAACACCGTTCGCCACTGCGGCGCAATCCCGACTGTTTGTATACCGAGTCACGGAACAAGTGTATACCGACCTTCGAGGCGCGTAGGTATAACTTGCGTTCCGACCGTTTGTATGAAGATACAATACTGTCTGTACTGTGGCGGTGTGGCAGTGTGGTCAAAGGTCAGTGTATGTTAAAAATAAAATTCATATTTCATTAGAAGCTTGGGGAAAGTTGTTCAATATTATGGACTGAGCCTGCTCTTAAAATAGGTTCAGTATTATAATATACAACGTGGAAGGGACATACCCGTAATAAATTAAACCACGGGCTATACAAGATCACTATAGTATAGTTATTATATTACATTATAACAAAATTAAAATAACAGTAAAAGAAAAGTAATTTTGCCATTTCCATACTAAAGTGGCTGCACACTTTAGTATGGAAATGGACGACACTTGACTTTCTAGTGTTGGATATCTAATTCGAAAATTGGTGTTCGGAAGCTCATAATCCTTTCAAAAGACCTATTCAACAATATCCAACTTAGTCGAGAAAAAAAATTACTCCCACTTTACACGCATGGTTAATATACACTACATATACTCATATACATGCAAAATTACAGGTTTCGAGTACTTATAAGTCTCTGAGTGGAACCGCGGACAGACAGACAGACAGGGCGTAGCAATAAGGGTTCCTTATTGTTTACTACGGAACCCTAAAAATCTTTTAAGATATTTTTCTTGGAACTTTTAGCACTAAACGTAACGTAGGTAGGTAGATATAATGTTTTTCACTGCGCCCAGAAGATGTTGTTTACATAATATTTTTGTATGTATCATTTATATTTTTCTTCTTCTATAACGCCAAAGGACCTAAATGCGTGATAGTGAGTGTGTATATCTACTAGTATCGAGATGGAAAATAATTTTTTAGAGATGCTAATAGCCCAGCGCTTATTGACAATAACTTCGTCATTTTTTCTATAAATTAAAATTGTTGCTGTTAATTTGACAGCTATAATAGACTTCTCCGTTACATTGTAATAAATAAATGTAAAACTATACAGCCATATGAAGGATATCTTAGGTTTGAGTTTTGCCCAAATAATTACAAATTATATATATAGGTATGTTGACGCTAAATGCTCTACAATTTTATCTCAGTAGTCTGAGTAGGTACCTAATCAAATAAAATTGTTATGTAGCAGCTTGTTCATACATGCATCCGTGACCGTGATAATTTCAAGCAAACACCAATGTGATAAATGGAACCTTAACGCTACGACAGAGCATTGATTTTATTTTGGAGTATGGGAGCCGTAATTCCATGAATACATATTTTATGCAATATGTATCGAGGAAACGATAGCTCAAACATGAATACGGTTGCTGCAAATTTAGTTAACATGTATTGCAAAGTGATAAAACTGATAAAGTATAAAATCGGTCGGTATAAAGGAACTGTCGATAGGGAAGGGGGATGGAGATCTGCAGCCGGGTAACCGGTGTGGTCCGGATGGTTGCCAGGCAACGGACGCAGGGTGCTTTATCGGATATGGCGCAATGCATTGCGCAAGCCCCCCTTGGGCTCGTCTCGCCACTTTGTTTATTGATAGAGATATTGGGAATTTTATGAATCGGCATTGAAGGATGTAGTTGAAGGGCTCGGTAA
Source organism: Acrobasis consociella (assembly GCA_963555685.1). Taxonomy (NCBI): domain Eukaryota; kingdom Metazoa; phylum Arthropoda; class Insecta; order Lepidoptera; family Pyralidae; genus Acrobasis; species Acrobasis consociella. The sequence continues at coordinate 9,005,067 of OY743118.1, forward strand.
CATTTCGGCACGTGCTCTCTGTTGCCTAGGCTGGAAAACAAACCTCGTGACCTCGTATACTGACAACTTTCAATTTGATATTCTACTTACTGGCTCAATACTAGATAAACGATGTCTGAGATTGGTTTATTACTTATTATTACACACACAAGCTTTTATTTAGTTTCACCTGTTTATTTGCTAGAAAAGTTGAAACAAGGGTTATTAAAATATATGTATATAGACACAAGCACTTTTTACCAGAATCTGGCATGCAAAATCTGTTAAAGTACTTACAAATAAAAATTAAGCTTATAATTATGGCTAATAAGTAGAAGTATGTCACTTTAATATGTCAATCAAATCAATTATTTCCAAATTCGTATATACACTTGCATGTCTGTTTAATACTGGTAAAAAGGAAATAAAAGAAACAATAAAAAAGTAATATGATATAAAGTGAACAAAAATATGTCTGTCTGTGATCAAATCTTGCAAGGTAAATTTGACCCATATCCCGGTTTCCGATTGAGCTGAAATTTTGCACGCTTACATACATCGCGTAATAATGCAATATTATAATGACATGGAGTTAATCTGATGATGGAGTCAGACAGAAGGTGGCCATAGAAACTCTGCAATGAAACCACGCAATCCTATCGAGTTTGCGCTCATTTGATTCCCCTCGAGGAGCACTTTTAAGTTCATTGTTTTAGATAAAAGCTTGTTTTAAAATATATTTATTTTATAATAATTACTTGTTTATTATATTAAGCTAGGTACACTTTATCTATATGAGCACCTTATTTAAAAGTTCAATAAACAGGTATATAGGTAAACAGTCTGGAATTTATTTTACATCAAGTCGCAATAAAGTATGCACTTATTTCCAGAACGTAGTTTCGGACGGTGTAGACTTAGCCACGGACTTAGCGGATGGTTAGATTGGTTACGCCCAGGTATACTATTATTAATTCTGTGCCCAGGTGAAAAAAAAGTGTAAGACTTCCGACATTTCTTTCCGTCACGAATCCGTACATCGTGTACTGTAAAATGAAGTAGCCCGCCACATTCCTGTGTGTGACCTATCATCAGTATCACCATAAATATCTTCCGCGTGGATAATGTTTCTTTGTTCTTCGTGAGTGTAAGTGACCAGTGTCAGATTTATCAAGCTGCTTAAAGGCATCTGACTTGGCTTAACGACTGAGCTTGAGGATAGTGAAGGATAACCGGAGTAGGTGACATGAAAACTGAAATTTTTTTGTTTTCAGGTTTTTTTTTAAAAAAAGGCTATCATCTTCTCCTATTTTTTGTTTCACCATTATTGTTCAAACTTCTAATCCGAGAAAGAATAAATAAGTTTGTAAGTAGCCAACATTGGTATCAGATTTTCCAGACTGCCTTAAGGCATCTGTCACAGCTTGACGGTAGCCATTACTACAGAATTAGTAGCCATTACCATTACATGATGACGGCCGGGACCAACGGTTTATACGTGCCTTCTAAAGTACGGAGAAGCTCTAGATTTTTTTTGCCACTTTACCCATCCTTCTTCAGAACACGCCCGGTGTTGCTTTACTTGCGAAAGAAACTCACTTTTACTATAGGTACTCACTTACTTACATTTTAGAGAATCAAAATGAAAGATTACAATTTTTTACGGTTATCATTACCACTTTGATGCCATTTTTAGGTACCAATTTTTCTCTTAATGTGGGCTGTGGCTGTGGTTAAAGCTCTTTTTAGGGTTCCGTAGCAAACAAGAAACCCTATAGTTTCCATGTCTGTCTGTCTGTCCGTCCGCGACTTTACTCGGTGACTATAAGTATACTAGAAAGACGTAATTTAGCATAGGTTTTAAAATTAATCATGGCAAAAAAGATGTAAAATATAATCTTAAAAAAATATTTTTTTGTTTGGCACAAGTAAAGTGGAAGTCAATTTTTAACTAACCCATCTTGCGGGGTATCGTTGAATAAGTCTTTTAAAAAAATATTGTAGGCCTGGGGACACTTTTTTCGATTTAGGGACCCGTTTCTAAAATATTTAGTTGGGTGCAAATTTTTCTTAGAGTCTAGTGCCCCCATCTGCCAAACAGTTATATGTGGACACGTTAAAAAATCACAGCTGTAGTATATACAACGAAATTTAAAGAAAAAAACTATCAGGGCTAAGTAGACCAACTTATAAAATACACTCGGAAGATAAAATTTCATACAAATTCAATAGAAAATTAGTTTTTAATCGTTTTCAGTGGGATGAACTCAAACTCAAAGTCGGCGTTCGCAACTACGCAACCCTACACTGCGCGTGGCCCGACATGCACTTAGCCAATTTTGCCTACTTATGTATTTGTACCTAAACTGTGTATAAGAATATTTTTTTCATATTTGTCCATTTAAAATAGTTACTTACTTGGTCACGTTGCTCACCACGCAGGTCTAACGCTCATAAACCGATTGTACGTACATACCTACAATGTAATAGTTCATCCAACTACATATACTTACATAATAAATAGTTAGTAGTATAGTTGAAGTTGGTAACAAACAACTGCATGTTTGCATAGCATAATCAAATGGTATTATTTTTAGTTCAAGAAATTATAATTGTTTTCGAGATCCCAGAGCATTTTGTAATAGTACTTTCATAATAATTATATGGATTCGACAAAATTGTATAGCAGTGCCTTTAAATATTATTACAATTAACTATGTCCCAGAAATATAATTCAGCTCGTCAGTGATAGGTTTTTGTATGTTGTTCTCGTAATTCGTAACTTAATCACCTGATATACCTACTTAGGCCTTAGATTTAGGCACATACATACCTATTTGTAAAAGAAAACTTTGATATATGAGGGTTAAGGTACCTTATTAGATATAAATATGGTGCTTAATAGTTTAAACTATCTAGGTAAATAATAAGTGTTATATCTAATAACATCAAGAAACTAGGTAACCGATCCACCAAGAAAATAACTTATTATCTTTAGAAACAAAACACGAACCCCTACCAAAGTAGGTACGCCGTACGAATAAGTTTCACACAAAATATTTAGATGAAAAATCTGAAAAATAAAACTGATGTGATCGCAGAATATGGAAGCGTTGCGTTACGTTGCGTGTTGCGTGTGTCGTCGTCGCGACGTCGCGCGTCGTGGTGTCACACACGTGTCAACTTCATCGAACAATGCTTCACCTCACCCACCACACTACAATAGCAAAGCGACACTTGCTATTATGTAGGTAATTATACTTGCTTACTCTTTAACTAAGTAAGTCAGTAGATATCTAAGAATGTACTTTGTTTTCTCGCTTGAAAAATGGAGGTCCTTTGTTCCAGATAAGCAACTTGCTTTTTCTTTTCGTGTGTGTTACTTAATAGCTAAAGCACGGCGGGTGTCTACGCTTAGGTTAGAAGGCTTGGCTTCTAACCTCGCCGAGTACCTGAACTCTGGTTAGATTAGTTGGGCAAAGGTTTGTTGAGTTCTTACCTAACCAGGAAGACAGACCTATTTCTTATCAAAATAAAATTATTTTAATTTTTTTTGTTAACAAGTACCTTCTCGTACCAAACAAAAAAGTTTGGTTTAAAAAAATATAAAATTTTAAATTTTTATTTCATTTACAATAATTATAGCGCATTAAATAAAAGTTGCAATATAATTTTTAATGGATAAAGCACTTCATTTAAAAGTATTTCCTGTACAATTAAATATTTTGACAATTCAAAATATTCACACGCAAATTATTGTTCGTGTTTTCACTTCTGTCGGCACTCCCGGAGTGCTACTTTTTATTTCTTATTCCCGTTAACACGCTATTACGCTAAATGCGGTTTTTGGATCTTGCCATTCTAGCGCGTTTGTACCTACTCTTAATAGATTTATGAAGATATCAGAATGAAATATCAAAACTATTGTCCCTAAATAATAGTAGGTGGCAGGTAGTGGTAGTATCACAAATTTACAATGCAACAGAAAAAAATGTTTAAAACATGTGCACGGCGCGGTCGGTCGGCCACGGTCGGGACTACATTAGAATGCAGAAATGAACTGTGGAATTGGAAAAACGATAGAACTGTTGTTAGAGTTTTTATAGCTCACGGATTATAATCGAGGTCACATGTGGTTTGATTCTTTCCGGTTTTTTTAACTAAATATACTTAGTGTTTTAATAAGCCTTCTCATTGCTGGCTAAGCATTCTACTGCCTACATCTCTCTTCATCTCATGTGAGGTCCGCCATACTAAGCTGGGATGATTGGGGACATCACAGCTCAAGGAAATATGGATATAGAATATGTTTAGTTAGAGCAAACAAATATATAAAAAATAATATATTAGTTAAACAAAATATGCTACCAAAAAAAGGTCCTTCTCAGCTTTATGTCATGGCTTTGTGAGCCAATTATGACGCTTATTAGCAGAGAAACAGAAAACAGGCTCTGACTAACAATTGTATACTTTATGACATGTACTGTCGGGGAGGGGATCACATCACATAGATCACACACACCCATACGCACATTTCTACTAGAGGTGGACGCTTGTGTTCTCTCTCTCCTGTCACATCACATATTTATAATTAGTAATTCCATAATGCCTATCAATCAATGGCATGAAAGAAATGAAAAACTTTTCTCATGGAACTGATGTAGATATTTTTAATGGATGGAAACACTTCGACGCCGTTAGAGCAATGATATAAGATCGATCACTGTCATATTAAGTTACCTTACCTAGAAAGAAAATAAACCTATTTATCACGGGATAAAATATTCAAACTGATTCTACACGTGCCTTATGGTCAGACAGACTTCTCAGCCGAAGATGTAAGTATGTAGATGCCATTGCAACGGCGGCGTCGGGAAAAACAAGCGTAATCTTGAACAATTAAGTCAGGTGGGTGAAAAGTATATTTATTTAAATAATTTAACGACTTAAGGCACGGAGCTTTTTCTACCGGTGAAATAAAATTAAAATAAAATACAAAAAAAAAATATATATCTCATCTAGCCCAAAATTTCAAGCTCAAGTTTTTATCATCATCATTATCTTCATTATCATTTTAGCCGCATAACGTCCACTAGGTACTAAACATAGGGCTCTCCCAAGGATTTCCAAAATGAACGATCTAAGCAGCCAACTTTCCATGCCCACTTCCATTTTAAATTCATACATAATACAAATAACTTGCTGTTATTTACCTCTAGAGTGTGCAAAATAATATTGTTCGCGTCTTATCGTTTTTCATTGAGAGTGGCCTTGACGACAAACCTTTGCGACTAACATACTACATACCCGTGCGTAGTGGATTGAAATGAAAAATATTAGTACTCTACGACCCATTGTGGTGACGATAGTAGCACACTTTACGACTTACGTCGATGTAACGTAAGATCTGAAATCAATTCTATACCCTACAGCTACTCATACCTATAGTGTACCTGATACTATTTACATTGCGCGACTGTAGTTATTCGTAAGTTGAACCGATTTAGAACAGGGTTTAATCAGGTGAAGATGTTATGGGATCTCTATGAATATTGCAGTTTCTTCGTTATATTTTGTATGCGATAAGCCCCTTCTATTTGCGCATTATTTAAGTTTTAAAGATATGCATGTATTTAAGTACTTATCTAAATTATGTCCTGTTTTTATTTGTTTATGCAATAAATGGTTTAGGTATTTATTGTATTGTAAATATTGTAATAAAAAAAAATCATCTTCAATCTTAAACAGAATACATTAAACGAAATTAAGCCGTTTCAAAATATAATGACGCCAACTGTTACTGTCTATATAAAGTTACGAAGTTCCATTTTTCTTTCACGTGTACAAATTAAAGTATGTACGTAACCTACCAAAACGTCATATTTGAAGAATCTACATAATTATTTTAACATTATGTACTACGTACTATTCTAAGAATGTATTGAGTATTATCATTATGCAAAAAATAAACACAATATTAGATATGTACCTAATCTGTACCTACCTATTTACGAGTGGAAAAAAACATTATTGTTATTTAAGTACTTACTAATAGATACCAAAAATGATTAGTTGATCGAGCGAGCGAACTTCTCCGAGTCTACTTGAGCAATACGGCGTTGGTATGTAAGTATGTATGTTTCTTTGATGATATCTCTAGTAGTTTTGAATTTTATGGGCGTGTAGATATGGCCAATAGATTTAAGTTTGAACATGAACCGAATCGGTCAAGGGGTTACCGAGATGGGCTCGCGAGTTCACAGTTTGGGGCAAACTAAACTCTTTAAAAGTACTAGACACTGTTATATATAGGTACAGCTAATAGTAGTTAGTCCTGAACAGTGAATTCGCTCCGATAAAAGTTACTTATGTTATCGTCGAACAAACAGACAAACGCCGGATTTTGTGGCCGGATTGTTCGGGTAGACTCGGAGAACTTCGCTCCCTTCGCTCGTTCGTTCAATTACACAGTAATTAGACTCTACTGGAAAGAGAAAGTGTGTGTGTGTGTGTTTTTGTTTCACGCAAAAACACAAGCTGTTTTTAAAACGCTTATCAATGGTACTTTACTTCGTTATGCCAATTTATGTGTTTTTTATCACAAAGACGTAGTACTCGTAAGAATAATCCTTCCATTGTTTATTTTGTTCTTGGTTCTAGATTCATCCCAGCACGTCATTAGAGCAGGTATGGCAGGTATAGGTGAATATTTATGCCACTTGTGGTCATCCATCTGAGTGCGGGCAACAATAGCAATGTGCCTAATATAAAATAATACTTATAAATTAAAACCTAAAAAACAACAATAAAATAATAATAAAAAAACAATTAATCAAAAATCCCACCTCGAATTGTACCCGGCTCAAAAGTACCCATTACGCTTGATACGTTTCCTCTTTGAATGGCTATGGATATCCTTTTAGCTAGGTACCACGCAGAGCTTTGGTCAAATCTCTCGCAAGCGGCGCCCTATATCATTAATCAAGTCCTTAGCTTCGGGACACCAAGGACCAGCTGTCTCGACAGCTACTGGAGGAAAGAAAGATGTTTGAGCAAGCAGCCGCCGCTCGCGCAGCCATCCAGGCACACGTATGCTGCAAGCTGCAACTACTGCTGCACGCACGCGCACGCCCCTAAATCATTATTGCACATTCTATGATTGTTATATATCTATGACTAGTCGAAGCCCGCGACTTCGTACGCGTGGATTTTGTCTCTGGAAAATGCTCATCAGGCTGAACAACTTTTACTAAGACGTCATTTGTATATTTCTTTTAGTTTAGCTGGACTGTTCCATTTTACAAAAATAATTTATACCCATACGTTGCCCAGGCATAACAGCTATATAACAAAAAAAAGTTTTATTCGAATCCGTCCAGTATTTCCGGAGATTCGCGTGTACAAACAGACAAACAGACAGATTTTTTTTTAATTCTCACTCCATTCTTCTTCTTATCGTGTGTGTTAGTGACTAACACACTAGTATTAGTCACTGTTTGTGTCAGAGTTTTTTAAACCGCCTTAAAGGCCACATTCCATTAATGCCTCTCAGTCTCCATCGCCACCAATATTTTTTTTGGAAATATATTTAACTAGCTATGCCCGTAGGCTTCGCTCCCCGTGGGAATTTCCGGATAAAAACTATCCTATGTCCTTCCCTGGGTATCAAACTATATCCATAGCTAATTTCATCTAAATAGGTTCAGTGGTTAAAGCGTAAAGTGGTAACAAACAAACAAACAAATATACAAACTCACTTTTGCATTTATAATATTAGTAGGATAGTAGGATGTACAGACACCCTTTTTTTTACTGTTTTATTATATGTATAGATATGATTGGCAAATCATTGACGTAAACAGAAGAGAAACAAAGATCCGTTCATGAAGTAAGAGGATCCGTTTGACTTTATGCCATTTATATCAACAGTATGACGCCTATTCCTTATATATTATGATTGAATGAGGTTTATTGATTTATCGTTGAAACAGTACTGACGGATGAGCGTGTTGGATGATCTACTCAGGCAAATGTTTTTGAGAGATCGCAAGAAGAATCGATTGCATCGTGCTAATTTTCCCATGCGTTGTATGTTGTAAATGTAACGAGCGCTACCCCCGCATCAGTGGTCGATTATCCAGTAAAACCAAACTGCTGGCTATGAAAAATGTTATGGGTGATAAAGTGATGTTGCATTTGATTAAGCATTACATTTTCAAACACTTTGCTCAAACCTGGCAAAATGGTTGTAGTTTTATTATTGCCAGGAAACCGTACAGATTATATACGTGTATAGATAAGCCACGCACAGAGGCCACGTGTACAAACTAAATTGTATTATGTTAACATAAAATTGGTATCATTGGAAAAAGTAAGGCTTCAATATTGAACGATAACATAAAAGCTCTTGACAAGTTTATATTCAATAGGCAAATATGTTGCTTGACTCAAACAAATTTATGAACTTTATAGGTTTTGACATTGACTTATGTATTTACTCGCCGAGTTATTGAGAAGAATTTGTCGGAGCAACTCACAACGAAAGAAACAACAGAAAGTCGTAGCTTTGATTTTAGCAGCAGTCTAGAATTTTTTAAATAACTGCTACGAGCTTGGCTACGATGCTACAGACTACTATTTGTCGTAGCTATTAACTAATCTCTTGTAATCTCTTGTACCCCATTACATGTTGTATAAGTGTTCCACAAAATTGTAAATGTCTTTTGGTGCAATAAAGTTTTTTGTATTGTACTGTAAATTTGACAGGAATATGTAGCGTTGTTTGGTTGTAGCGGCTGTCCCAGTACACACACAACACACAATTGCGTCTTTAACCCTGACGGAGTAGACAGGCCTTCTACTGTAGCGATCTGCATCAAAATATTGAACAGAAATTCCGAGCCTTCTATTAAGCACTAGTTCTGAATGGATTACAATATTAACTGCTACGAGCACAGCTATGATGCTACGAATTACTTTCAATCCTAGCGTAGCGATCCGCACCGAAGTACAAGTCGTATCCTTGATTGTAGCTGCAGTCCAAGTATAGCCCGGATTTTATTTGATAATAATTAATAACTGCTACGAGCACAGTAACGATGCTAAAAATTAGTTTCAGTCGTAGCAAAGATAATATAATTACTATAAAGTAAGTGGTAGCAATACGCTACAGAATATACGACCAAAAGTCGTAGCTTTAATGGTAGCAACAGCAACACAAGCAAAGCAACAGATCAAGTGCATAGTCGGAGGACCGGGATTATAGCTACGATGCTATGAACTCACGGTACGAAGTACTTTCTGTCGTAGCGACCGTCAGCAAAACATTGGATAGGAATTCGTATCTTTGATTGTATTGTAGCAGCCATGGTAGCAGTAGCACAGACCAAGTAAATGGAGTCCCAGATTCTTATAGTCACTGCTACGAAAACAGCTACGATGATGCTACGAACTGCCTACCGTAGCGCGTAGTAATCCTATACATATAATAGAACAGTAAATCAGTGTGCCTGTATATTAAATGTATTTCCAAAAAAAATATTAGGCGCGATGAAAACACAGTAATGGAGTAAGAATTTTAAAAAAATGTCTGTCTGTTTTTCTGTTTGTCTGTTTGTACCGCTAATCTCCGGAAATACTGGACGGATTCAAATGAAACTTTTTTTGTTATAGAGCTGTTAAGCCTGGGCAACATATGCTAGGGTATAAATGATTTAGGAAAATGGAACACCTGATGCAAAACTATAATGGTCCAGCTAAACTATAAGAGATATAAAAATGGCGCCTTAGTAAAAGTTGTTCAGTCTGATAAGCATTTTCCAGAGACATAAAGTCTAGCGAACGAAGTCGCGGTCTTCGGCTAGTATAATTTAAAATTCGTAGAATGGGACTTTTATTTATTTCTTTTTGACGGTTAAAAAGTTGTAAATTTGACGTGCCTGCGTAAGTTTTTTCTGAAAGGTTTTAGCAATACACTTTATCAATCGCATCTTTATCCTAAATGAGGCAGACAGAGCCCTGTTTATCTTGCAGCCCTGGACAAAGAACTAAGAATCGAATGAGACACCAAGCTTACCTTAGCTTGGTAATAGATGTCTATAGGGTATTTTAAAAAGAAATTAATGTTGAGTGAGGGTATTTTTAGGTTTTATTGACAGATGTATATATAGTATAGACGATCATCAGTCAATGCAGTTGAGTCCATTATCTTTTTTGATCTTTATATTACACCTCGTTAATTATGGATATTTCAAGAATTTGCCCCGCTCTTCACTTGGCCGAAGGAATATTTAGAGAAGTGGTTCCATATCCTTCAAATGTAAGTTTTTCTGTTCTCTTCGTTATTTGTTCGCACATATAAAATATGCAGCCGTGAATGTAGTATAGTAGGAACACAGTAGGCCGATTATGTAATATGTGTAATTTTTGGTATATCACTCTTACATTTTGGAGGCAAAATAAGGAACATCATCTGGTGTTCACAATATATTATGGTGAAATACCCTAAATATCTAAATACTTCGCATAGGAACGCGGGATTAGCTGATTAAATTAAAAGAGGTTAAATCTGTACTTTATTAAGGAATTGAATCAGAAACATGAACCAAATTTCTATACAGATTCACAATGAAAGTAATTTGTATTTATTTAATGTTTTAGGGCATCTTCAGTAAGGATTCATATTTGATGTTTGAAGCGGAGAATGAGTTGACACGAAAAACAGGTAAGTTTGCTGTACTAAAATACTTTTGTATAAATAATAAAAGTATTTAGGTATATTTTATCCTTTATTTCTATATTTACCTACCTATCGTTACTGACGTTACCCGAAGGTTACTTGGCGGTATAACACGCGTTAGTGTTGGTGTGAGTTGTTAGGGTATAGCTTCATTATCAATACCTATCTTTTTACTAAGTATAAAAATAAGGACAACTAATGGTGAAACTATTTGAAATGAATATTTATCGGTTTATTTTAGCTACTGAAATTCAATATTAAGCATATGCATGGTTGTAATATACCTATGCCTATTATATGCGTAAGATTGATTTTAAGTTACGCATCTGAAAACTAGTTTTTACTGGATAAAGACAATGGGGAATTGCGTCAAAATAATTGCGACAAATTAACTAAAAATAGTTGCGAGACATAAAATATTTATTAGAATACTTACATGTACCACGGAATTGGCTCCTCATCAGATTCCGAAGCCCTTCGAGCCGTGAAGTTGGACCCAGCCGTTTTGGAAGCGCAGCTCACTGTGGACACGAGGGCTCCAGAGGATGTCGCAAGCCACAGCTGCAGAACTTCTAATATGAAAGGTTAGCTTCTGATTATTCCGACTATTAATACAACGACGACTATATTAATACAAAAACGACTAGGTTAGTAAGTAACTTTCTCATGTTTTAAAAAAATCTTGGAAGGTTTGGGATCCTGCGTCCTAAATCAATACAAACTACCAAAGCAAAAAGCAGTACTATTACTATTGTTGGTGAATGTTTTTTTTCAAAAGAAGGTGTAAGAAGAAAAAAACTTTTTGCAGAGCGGGAGAAAAACATATATCACAGTTTTAAAGACATGGTAGTGATGATTTTCGTAATTTTCAGGTGTTACCCAGGAAAGCTTCGAGAGTATGATGCTGAAGCAAGAAGCGGCGCTGCTGTCCCTGACTCCCACACAGTTCGACCTGCTCATGAAGTTCACGGAGACTCTCCGTCAGCAGCGGTACAGCATTCAAAAACAATTGGTATTTACCGCTTTCACAAAAATACTTAATCCCTCATGTGCCTAAGTCTGGCCCAAGTCATTTTCGATACATGTAAAGTATATTTTTAGGGTTCCGTACCCAAAGGGTAAAAACGGGACCCTATTACTAAGACTACGCTGTCTGTCCGTCTGTCTGTCACGAGGCTGTATCTTAAGAACCGCCATAGCTAGACAGTTATTATAAAATAAATATTTAAGGGGGACTCAAATATAATAAATGCGATTTTTTGTACGGAACCCTTAGTGGGCGAATCCAATTCGTACTTGGCCGGTTATTTATTATTGATGCCCAAATCATATACCTAATCCTTAGCACAGAATTAATAATAGTATTACATATCCTTAGGTAAGAACTCAAATACTCACTGTTTTTCTGTAAGATGCCTTTACCATCATAGCGATGCCCTTATTCATTTTTCTAAACCTAACATTGACAAAAACCATTTATTTGTACAGCTGCTTAAAACGATGTCTGACTTCATTTTCAGTTCAAATAAAAGAAAATTCCGCTAGGTATATAAGGTCTAAAACTAAAATATAGTATCGTTGAGTTAGTATCCCATTATACAAGTCTCGAACTTACTTTGGGGCTAGCTCAATCAGTGTTATTTGTCCCTATATATTTATTTAACTAAATATACTGAAACTATTTTAAGGGTTGATTTAGTCTATGATACTGAACAACTTTCCCCAAGGAACACGTATTGAAAAGTAATTTTTGGCCTGCCATACAAGTTTATCGATGAGCTTATCAGAGTTTATATGGAAAGCCAATTATTATTTTTTATATTTCGACATGTTCCTTGGCGAAAGTTGTTCAATTTCACGGACTGAATTAATTTCAGTATATTTTGTTAGACCTTATATTTTCACTAGATTTAACCCGCGACTTCGTATATGTATATAAAAATATTTTTAATTTATATATTTGATTATTGTAACAGGGTATCCTTCTTTATTATTTGTAGAAAAGCACTTCTGTTTTAATTATTGATTTTTAACAGCATAAGAATTCTTGGATTATTATCCAAATTAAAACATGTGCTCAAAAATTTCGCCATAAGTACTTCTGTTTTGTTTTAGGGACATACTTTATCTTCATCTAAAAAAGTATTTTTAATATTGTTAGATTTTTAAATTTAACTTGTATAAAGAAAAACAAAACTTTTTAGGAATGCGCCTTTTGCAAGAACAACGGGGAATCTCTGTCTTGGTATTCGACGCACTCTCTAAAGGACAGCCGCGGCCGGGTGCGGTGCCCTGTGTTGCGCGTGTACCGGTGTCCTCTGTGTGGGGCCTCGGGCGACTGGGCACACACCATCAAGTACTGCCCCACAAACATAACAGGTAGTTAAACAATAATATAATTTGTTTGTCAAAATCTTCAAACCGAAGAGATACCTTTTCAAGGGCATTTCTTCAAATTTCGTTCTCCGCGTAACCTTCGTGGCGAAATTGAAATTACCAATAATCTTTTGAAAAAAAATACTACACTATAGATGGTTTAAAAGCAAATAATATACTGTTTGAAACTTTCAAATTGACTAATAAATGATAAAGATATAAAATTCCGAAAAAAATCTGCCCACCAAAGTTACTATTGATACCACGAAAGTTACGCCAGTAAAAAATACAACTCAGTTGTAGCGAAAACTTTAGTTTTCGCTACAACTAAATATATTTTTGCATTAAATAACAATCAATCAAGACAAGCATATGCATTGCACCAGCGTTCAATGTTTAAATGTTACATTAGCATAACTTTTCTATTTTTTTTATGAATTAAAACTGCATAAATTAGTAGTTAGTGTAAAATTAAACAAAGCAGTTTTCAAAACAACATTTTTTAATCACAAATTCGAACATTATTTATTTTTTCTATTAATGGCTAAAGAATATGTGCGAAAAAAAACAATTAAAAATGGTTTGACATAAAAATTATTAACTTATAGGACGTTTTAGGCTTTGTATGACTAATTTTTAGATGTAATTTTTATTATGTTGGTCAATTGCAATTAATTTAATTCACAGACAGGTATTATTTCTTTTTTTGCTTTTGTAGTAAATTTCTCTCGGCTTTTCTTTTACAATATTGTGTAATTCGATATCTTTTTTTATTTTTTTCTCTTCTTCTTATTTCGGCTAATTGCTTTTTCTCCAGATGTAATTTTTTACGGCGGCATTTTTAATTTAAATACGTTAAACCATTAAATTCGTTAAGTTATGATAATTCTTTAAAAAATATTACACACTTACAAATATGCATACAAAGTCACAAACGTGGATATAAACCTGTATACAAACTTGTCATAAACTAAAATACAGAACCAAATTCCAACTCTCATATAAAGTAACATACAAACGAATACTTTATTAAAGCTAAACAAATCCAAAAACAAACTCCAATGGAAACTCACACATAAACTTACATTCTTACTATCACACTAATTCAGAAACTCACAATCAAATTCACAGACAAATTAACAAACCAAATATATAAAACCAAACACAAGAAACTAATTATACTTCTACTTGCGAGAATATTCTTCGGCTGGCTCATCGTTACTTACACATACTAACACTTACCAAGAAATACCAATACTTTCCAACACTGAAATACATATATTACAGTCAACGAATAATTGTGGATGGAAAAGTCGAAAGCAGAAATTTTGACTCGGCATCTATGTTAGGACTAGTTAGGACATAAACATACTAAAAGTCCTTACCCCTCCGAGGTGAGCCCGCGAGGGGAGGGCACAAAGAAGGTCCCGTTTTTTGGTTTTTTGCTTACATCTCGAAAATGGTGCGTTGTACGAAATTTTGTTGTACTACTTTATGAAATCTGATAAAATTATCTATAACTATGGCTTTCATTTTTTTATCTATCTCCAATTTTTACCTAGATATGACGTACGAATTTTTTTCGAATTTTTTGAAATGTGTTCTACACTCGTTTCCATCCCCATAGTTCAGGAGAAAGGTGTCCAAGCTAGTCCTAACAAAGTTGCAGAGTCAAAATTTCTGCTTTCGACTTTTCCATCCACATGCCCCTTTTGAGCACTCATTGACCGAACTAATACCAACCCATAGCAACAATTACATATACCATAACATACCGACACAAGCAAACATTGTTTGAGAACATTTTAATAGATTTTTCATTGTATTAGATTACTCGTATATTAGAAACCGCTATAAGGAATATCACAAAAAAGTTTGTTGTATAAAAAAAACGAAATAAACATGTTTTTAGTATTTTGTTGTTACGAACATAGTAAGGTATGATATAATATATGTAAAGAAATTAATATCATTGGTAATTTAGTGAGAATTAATAAAGATACGTAACTTTCGTGGCATGCTTTATAACTTTCGTGGCGAAATCGCAACGAAGTCCGCACCACGAAAGTTACGAAAATTTAACATTTTTTAAAATTACGGAGACAATTACGTATAAATTTAAAAACAAAATACTCTAAAATAAACTCGAAGGCATATTACATTTAAGGAGTGAATCGTTAAATGAGGAATAATTACTATTATTCTTCGAAAAGTGACCACAAAGGTCACTTGGGTTAGAGAATTTGAAAAAACTTAAAGAAATACACATCTGTATTTATTTGCAGGCAACCGGTGAGCAGCGCATGAGTTCCCCACCAATGACGGGTCGCTACTGTTTATCCGCGCAACTAAAATTTGTACCTATGATTCAACTCGTTCTGAAGTTATGAGCTGTTTTGCATCGTTTTTTGAAAACTAGCAAAATCGTGTGACAGAGACTAAATGCTTCATAACTTTTTTTATTTAAGAGATACAATTACCATTTTTTGTACAACTATGCATTGTTTAATCATAAACAGTTAGAAATACAAAATTTACTGATCGGGTGATAAGCAAAAAAGTTATACGAGAAGGCAAAAGCGCGCGCGTAAGTGTGACACGCGGAGAACAGCAAATTTGCTCCCGATTTTGGTATTCAAATATAATTAAAAAAATTACTGTACATTATGTATCTTATTTAATTATGATTTTGTATAGTGGTATAACCAAAGTAACTCCTGCAATCGGTTTTAAAACCATACATTGGTTAAGTTAGGAATAAAGACAGTGTGACAGTAAAAAAAGGCACTCTGAAGAAACACCCTCAAAGAACATTATAGTGGATAAAAAATGTTTGAGATTTGGGAAGATATCCATGAATTTAATCCAGTTTTGACATGTTTTTTTTTAGTTTTTAAGGGTCCCGTGTCAAAACGGTAAAATGGGACCCTAAGGCTCTGCTGTCCGTCTGTTTGTCTGTCTGCCTGTCTTTCACATGGCTGTATCTCATGAACCGTGATAGCTAGACATTTGTCATTTTCACAGATTATGTATTTCTGTGGCCGCTATAACAACAAATACTAAAAACAGCATGCAGTGCTTCCAGTGCCGGCGCCGGCATCCTAAAATTTGAGCATCGGGTGCAGGCACCGAAAAAAAACAAAACGTCAAACTTGATATATCTTTGTTATTTGTTTGTCAGTACCAGTCAGTAAATCACCACGAGTTTAGCCAAACCATGAGCGAGCGAGCGACTTAAGATTAGGGCGTATGTATAAAGCGCCTACATACGTTTTTTCATATCATAATAACATATAGAGCCAGTTCACAAACTAACGTCGAAAGAGTGAACCGGTCGTATAAAATCTTCAGTGAGTTTAGTGACTAGTGCCGGCACCGTTATAATTATTGGAAGCCGGTACCGGCGCCGGCTCCCAATAATGGTGCCGGCGCCGGTACCGGTATAGGAACCGGCGTCGCGCGTCGGCAGCGGAGGCACTGCCTAATATGTAAGTGGCACTTCCATACAATAAACGTGATTTTTATAGTTAACTATTATTCGCGTGCGAGTCCGACAGGGAAAACAAACAGAATTACATAAGATTAACATCTTAGCGTATCTTAGTTGAGAGACTACTAATAAGTTCAAATGTACCTATTTTAAGTTGACGTTATTAATTAAACATAAGTAAATAATAAATTATGGCGAAAAATTCTAAAACATGTAAATAACTACTGTCATTAGATTTTAAGATCGTGTTTAGTCAATTTGACACGTCCTGCAATTTACAAAAATAAATCAACTATATGTATATTAGTTTCCGTAACCATACCTGCTTCTGAAAGTCATAGTAGGTATACACCTGCACAGTCCTGCAGAATGCAGATTTTACGTTCGAAAATTATTTTAGTTTAGATGAATAGTGTAAAATCGGTTCCCTATCCATAAGCATAAAAAATTAAGCCATAATGTGAAATGGCATACTGTTTTTCGGCATAATGATTTTTAAGCACAACATTCTTACGCATAACAATTTACGCATAATTATTTGAAGCATAATGTATTTAAGCATAATCATGTTTAAGCATCACATTATAAAGCATAAATAAATGTATTTAAACTCAAAGTTCAAACAAATAATGATATCAAACGATAATTTCCATCGTAGTCATAAATTTATTGCATGACAATTGAAAATAAACACTTAAAAATAATTATTTCTGTTATTCATAAAAATATTATGCCTAAATACTAATAGTCTTATAGTTATTATGCCTACGGAGATTATGCGATTAACCTTATGCCAAAACAAATTAGCCTTAAAGTTAATTATGCTAAAATTACCCGTTTGCCAAAAAACAATTATGCCTCAAAACTATTATGGCAACTTATTTAACGCTAAAACCGTATGCCAAAGAACAATTAGGACAAAACAAATTATAAAAAAGGGATCCTGTAAAAACATGGATGGTACATAAATATTGAAGTAAGCATATAGTCTATTTGCTAATTTTTAAATTTGTGTTTCAGCCCTTGTCTCCGATCAGTGCAAACTCCAAAACCGTAACTGCGACTAAGTGTGGAATGGTGCACATATGCAAGCAAACAATGAGGGGATGTATTTACAAACTCCAGAAATACATTGACTTGTATATTTCAGTTTACTATTTCTTTTTTCTTCATCGTATAAGGATAATTAGTACCTAATTTTCAGTACAGGCTAAAGATAAAGAAATATAAGTAGGTAACGGCAGAACAAAAAAATATTAAATTGAAATAGAATGCGACTTAGGGAGTACAAGCTAAACAAAGCTTATAAACATCAATGAGGCCTCTCCGACCCGTCTGGCCAGCGAGGAGGTGTAGGCCAAGTCCTCTGGCTGCTCTAGCCAAGTACGGCTGTGGTCGTGCATAGAGAGGGTCGTGCTCCTGCAGTGGAGACTAAAAGACCTGATGACGATGATGATGATATTAGGTACCTAATTTCTTACCAGTGATTGAGTACAGTTGTTGACAATACATTATAGCAATACATTTTATAGTTATATATAAACAATAGATAGTTACATAAAATTAACATAGATAAAATATTGGAAGAAGGAAATGAATGCCAAAGTGTATTGAAATATTTGTAACAACAGTTTTAGTAGATAATATTATACAGTTTTAGTCATACATGTGTATGAACAATTACGGAAGTGTAAATATTACTAAAACTGTTATTAGAAATACTACGACTGATCCATACCGATGACAATAAAAGTAAAAACTACAAAGTATGTACCTATAATATACATAGGTATAGGTATGCTATGCTAGCAATTTTTCAACCTCAATATAAAAATATATTACACCTACACAAAACTAAGGTGAAGGAGCGTGCCTTCAGCGCACAATAACGAGCAAATTGGACCAATTTCGTGATGCTCAAACAAAACATACCCACTGAAAATAACTCTCTGAAATTAGAACTGTGGCATGCGTAAGTCGAAACATTGATAATAAGTACCTCCTCAAATAAACAGAATTATTTTTATTGCTCATGGATACTGCTTTGTCCTTGGCTAATTAGAATTCTATAGCAATCTGTACTGTCGCATTGGCCGATTTTTTTATCAATAAAGTGGCTGCCTCCCTTTGACTTGTCTGTTAAGGGATATCAAGTGGCAGGAGGCATCTGTGGGAGGCATGACTGATTAGGTATAATATGATTTAAGATAAGTCTAGAAAATATAGGAGCTCATCGCAGACTACCTCTATAAATGTAATGTTGTAATATGAAGAAATTTTTAAATTTTTAACATACTTGTATGTATACGTTAGCGGGGCTGGGGTTTTACACTCCCCCAATATCTCCGAGCCAACCAAAGGGGGGTCTATTAATTACGTGTGGTGATCAATGGGGGAGGGGGTCAAGTAATGTTCTCATCAAATATCACTTGGGAGAGAGGGATCTCAAAATATATGGCGTCATTTGTTTCTTTCATAAAATATGTAAAAATGTGAGACAATCAGATCAAATTAATGAAAACATGATAAAATTCTATGTACGACCACGTACGTTACTAACGACGAGTATACTGAGAGATTTCATAGTTTGTGCTATTCGATGACAGAAATACTCATTGATTAACAGAAAACATTTGCGCTAGAATGCGAAGGGCTCTTCGTAATTGATTCACAAATACCACATTTTATAACGACGAGGATTAGTTATATATGTCGCCACAACACAACAAAGTAACGCTTATATCGCTGCGCAGTTGTCAGGGTAAAAGTTGATGCGAATTGTGGACGACGAGCGGTAAAAATTGAGTAAAAATGTAGCTTATTAAAACGAGTTAGTCTCGAATGGATCTATGATGATTTTGAAGAATAACATCTTCTACTTGGAACTTATTGCTATATATTATATTAAGTATAGCTGTGCTGTAGACTTTTGTTTTTTTGGTTGCGCTGCTTCGTTGCGAAGATAAAAAATGCGTGTCATTGATGCCCAAGGTTTTCGCAGACCGTGCGAAAAAGAGCAGAAAGAATAAGCTATAATAATATCTAATTATAGACAGATAACAATTGGTTAGTATAAGTTTTAAAACGGCGCCGTCTTTGGGTCACTAACTTACAAGTGTAGGTACAAATCAAGATGTATTTATTATTTATTTATCTTAGTTTAGTTTATTTAATAGTTTAGTTTATTTGTATGTTTTTGTAAATATTAGGTAAATAAAATATAAGGTACAAAATCAATACGTGTAATCCAAATCAAATCGCAGTCGGTCCAGCAGTTTCGGTACTAAACTGGCTGTGAGACTGTGACAGGTTGACACATGGACAGACAGACACACAAGTGAACCGGAAAAAGTTCTGTCTAAGGTAGGGAAGCTTAAAAAACAAGCGGCGCTTTAAGTTATTGCTCACCGTTTCAGCTGTTTCTTTAGTTTACAAGTATTTCCGTTATATAACCTAAGTTACAAAGGATTCATTTTTTATGTGCGTAACGCGTTACGCGTTATTTACGTGTGTTGTGTACATACGTAGGCCGGAACCTACCCGTAGCGATGTGCGTTGATGCATTGCGTTTTGAGGCAGGTCGCGATAGAAGCCGAGCCACGTTGTTATGGTTGGCCAGGGCTGTCGCATACTTGCCGTTCTATTTTCTTAAGAGCGGCCAACCCGCTTCACTTTTCATACAAACGCTCGTACGTGATTATGGCGTTGTAACAGATCTTTCTTGGAAAGTTTTGAACTAACAGAAATCTTGTGCGCTATATCTAGGTTTCTATCGAAATTAAAAATTAAAATTTGGAAAAACAAATTCAGTATAAGTCTCCAAAAATCTTATAGTACTCATGAATTGTAAAAGTAAAGAAAATATTTGCATAGAAACCTTGCAAATGGAATGAAGATTCTAAATGAAAAACATTTATTTCACACACCCGTAAGACTTACTGAAAAACACGTATCACCTGGAACAAGTTTTATGAAATTTCCGCACCCTATAAAAAGTTAATAATCGTTCAATGAATACGAGTAGTAAATAATAATACTAAATTCGTACAATATAATGCAAACTGAGCGCTCAGGTGCTATCTCTCTCTTCTCACTTTGCTTTTTTTTCTATCATTGCGCTGGATGAAACAACAAGCATTTCCAACCATGCTCGCGTTGACGATAGACGGACCGGGAAGGGCTGCCTTAAGCTATAATTGCTTTTTTTTAAACAAATAAGTTTTGTGAAAAAATTACACTTACAAGCTTTTATTATGAGACCAAATTACTTACTGGAACAAATGAAATAAGCCCAAACTCAATGGAGTTGCGTCGTTTTATTACTGAGTTCCATCGACCACCTTCCATCTCCATAATATTGTATTGTCATCCGATTGACACAAGTATGCAAAATATCAGCTGAATCGGTTGAGAATAACTGTTTGAAAATTGAGTTGCAAGATTTGACCTAAACAAATATTCATTCATACATATATACAAGGTACTTTGCAAGTTGAATAAAAGCAGTTATGTTATTTAACAGTTATGTTAAAAGAGGGATTGCCATGAAGCTAAAGGGTTTCCTCCCTCTAACTTCAAGAGAATTCTTCATTTTTTTTATCAATACTTTCTTTGTTTATTGGTTATTATCAGCAAACACAATATCATGCAAGGGGTGTGTGTTTTACAAAAGAACAAAAAACATTATTTTTTGTTCTCAGGTTGTTTCTACCTACATTCATTAGGTAGATCATCCAGTGAAGTAGGTTATGTTAAATCTAGGTTAGACATCCCAGCATATTACGAAATTACAAGGCCCACCCAATGCACAGAATTAATATAAATACTTACTTACCTACTAACTCGTTCATTTCCTCTATCGGCTAATCAGGAAGAAAAGCACCCACGTTCTTTATTTTAGATCAAAATAAATGCCCTTCCATTTTGGCCTTAAAGAATAAAATTAAATCATAAGGAAACACATTTTGAAATTATACTTAGTTCGTTTAGGGACTATATTTATTATACAATGTATCATTAAAGAGGCATAGCTATACTGGCTACACGAAACAGATAAAAGAGAAGGTGACCGTGGGGACGTACTGAGAAGTAAAGCAACTGGCGAACAAGAGAGACAAATGGAATAACATTTATACCCCACTGACAAGAGCATAGCTTAATTAAAGAATATGATAAATTTTAAACGTCTATAAAGAAAAGGGCTGAAGGCAGCCCTAGACAGCCGGGCCCTGAACTTGGCCGGGTTTCGTGTGCGGGCTACGCGGCACACAGTACAGTGTTTAGGTGACGACATAGTTGCGTAATGATCATTATCAGCTGAAAAAGCTAGATAGATAACCATGCAGTGACATTGGTCGCGTTTTGCGTTTTTCATTCTGTTGATAATACTTGTAATAATATAGGGCACAGATGTGATATACTTACTGAATGTTGTTACGATGCGGATTATAGTCGATGCAGAGTATTTTTAGTTTTACATTTTGACGAAGGAGTAAAATAAATGAGGTATCCCACCTCTTTTTTTTTACTGTTCATAAGAAACCCATAATCAGTTTAGAGTAGGAAGCTATAGCAATCTTAGAAGCGTAAAGAAAAAATAAATACTTGAAAAAGACTTTGCTTACCTAATATCTATAAGTATTTTATGAAGGTACTGTTTCACCACTCCACGTTCGACAAACGACATAAATATGACATTTATAAACTTTTTTTTTACATTAAATGACTTTAAAATAATTGGCCAAGAGCATGTCGGGCCACGCGCATTGTAGGGTTTCGTAGTTACGAATGCTGCTAACTTTTAGTTCATGTCACTAAAAACGTCTAATACCTAATTTCTATTGAATTTGTATGATTTTTTTTTTACTAGTGCATTTTATAATTTGATCGCCTATAACTCTTAATTTGTAAACCATGCTTAGCTCTGATATTTTCATTCATTTCATAATATATAATATCGCTGTGAAATTTTTCTCGTGTCCATATATAAACGTTTAGCATAAAGAGGGGGGGACACGTGACTCTTACAAAAATTTGCAAACAAACAAAATATTTTAGAATCGGATTCGTTAATCAAAAAATGGTGTTCTCAAGCTTAAAATTGTTTTGAAAGACCTATTTAATGATATTCCACTCGACGGGTTAGTCAAGAAAAACTTTCGTTACTCCTTTTGAGAATTTTTTTTCTCATAAGGAGTAACTTAACTTTATGTAATCTGTGCTTTCGTACGTATAATATGTATACCTACATATTGCATTTTACGTCATGCAAACCATAATACATAATATACTTACCTAAAATCGTAGCACAGTTCGTAGATGTTCGTAGCCGTAGCAGTTTTAATGCGTTCCTTTATTTTGCAATATTTTTCAAATAATTGATTAGAATCAAATTCAATTTTGGCCTGAAATAGCCTTCTAGCATTTGAGACTTTGCGAAAACACTTACCAGACACGATAACCGCTTAACAATGGTTTTACGTCTAGGTGCGCGCGTGAGTCGGAAAGAGTTTAGACGGATTGAGAGTATTACAGCTAGTCCCAGTCTGTCCCTGTAGACGCAAACAAGTTAGTAAGTTTGATGTTATTTTTTAAAATTTATAAAAGATAAAATATTGAAATGTTACTACTACTTCTACTTACTACAAACTAACAAACTACATACTTGGTACACTAGTCATTAAAAACGCTAATTATATCAAAAGGTCTACTTCAGAGACAATTAACTCTAACAAATAGACGCCCTAAAAAAAGAGAGGTAAAAAGTATCCCTAACCGAGAGTAAGTATGAAGAGATTGATGAGTGTAAATAAGCAAAAGAGGTTTGTCATGCAGGATCGTAGCAAGTGGAGGTCCATAGTCTGCATACCCTGTGGGAAACAGGCGTGATATTATGTATGTATGGATGCCTATACTTCCGAGTACTTAATTTTTCGGTATTTATACGTGTGACGATAATGCATGCTTATTCCTTTGCAGCGTTATCATATAATGATTAGACATTTAATTTATGACGTGCACTTGAAATACTAATGTGGCAAGTTATGTTTGCGCGTTTGTCCTCTTGCCAAGTTGCTAAATTTAATAAGCAAATGTACTACAACTAATCAAACTTCAACGAATACAAAACTTTACAGGATTTTCGCGATATTGATGGAATTAAAAAAATCTATATAAAAATTAACTTACTTAATTTTACGTATAAAAAATTTACTGGCGAAAGCTTTCCTCCATAATCGAGATAAATATGTACAGTGTTTAGGGTTCCGTAGGCAAGAAACCCTTATAGTTTCGCCATGTCTGTCTGTCTGTCTGTCCATCTGCGGTTTTACTCAGAGACTATAAGCACTAGAAAGCTGTAATTTGGCATTGGTATGTATGTGTATGTATATATTATAGCATAAAATATTTTTTTTGGGAAGCCATCTCCCACCCAAGGCTAGTGGGAGTAATTTTTTTTTCTTGAATAACCCATCTTATGTTGTTTTGTTTAATAGGTCTTCCAATAATATTTATCCGTTTCTAATACATCTAATACATATTTAGAAATTTTTGTTAGAGTCAAGATCCCCCCCCCCATCCATCTGCCAAACGGTTAGATATTATCACGTTACAATACCCCAGCAGTAGCATATAAAAGTTCAAAGGAAATCTATCCGAGCTAAGTAGGGTTAACAAATCAAAAAGCAAACATCTTACAAAATGTATTCGGCAAAGGAAAATTTTATACAAATTTAGTATAAAATTTGTTTTGAGACGTTTTATTGACGTTCACTTGGCCGGTTATTTAGGAGTTCTCCTCACTTATCAAGGACAATTTGAAATTTTAATAAGGAAGCCATTTTAAATAATAGGTTACGTCAATATCACCAAGGTCAACCAAATTATTGATTTCGAAATAAGTATTATGTTTAGGTATGTACTAAAGATGATTTCTGAAACGTAAGTATACTTAATATCTTCCTACTTATCAGTTTATAAAAAAAACTCCACCTTTAAACGTACGTCCCACAGCTGGACATTGCTCTCCGTGCCATACCGTAAAACCTAAAAATAAACATAATCAGGAAGAAATTAAATTAGTATCTAGTACCTAAGTATTATTTTTTTCTGTGACGGAATAATAAATCTAGGACGATTGTAATCTTAAGCTTTAAATAAAATAGTAAGCCCACATTATGTAGATTAAATATTATACGAGTATCGTACCGATTTAGAGCGCAATAATTTTGTTGCTCGTTTGATAAATTTATAGGTGGTACCTACCAGCGGCCATCAAAATAGATATATCTACCACAACTCCATCTCTCGATGTCTTTAGGTACCAGTTCGTAACAAACATGTAAGCAGCAACTGTGTTTCGTCTCAAAATAAAAACCTTGCAGCAAATGGTTTCGACGATTTTCTACAGATGGCACAAGAAACCATATTTTTACAAGAGACTGAGAAATTTTGCATTGGTACCTATCTAGGCAAGTACTGCATCTTCTTGACTTAATATTTATTAAATTTATAACTACTTGGAGCATAGATGTCTTCTGATGTTGAAACATGAAATTATTCAGAAATTCTGGGGCAAAATTATCTTCCTTACAGAACATTTTAGAATGCATATGTGGATTTTGCATAAGAATATAATGTATCTACTTCTATACAACTTGTTAACAAGCAAAATCCCTAGGAGCAAAACACTCTTGCAGTGAAGTGGGCTAAACGTGGTAAGCGCCGCCTGCGCATAGAGGTGTAGCGTAGCGTAGCAGCACCCGCGGGCGGGCAACCTCTGTACTGGCGACTACTTGTCAATTCGATGTAACTGAGAGCGGTCGTGTCGCTACAGGGCTCATTGTAGTTCGCCACGAAAGCCCTTAATAGTGCCTATTCAAATGTAGTCCTCTTCGTGCTGCCAAACCAAAGGCTAATTTCTGAATTTCGAGAGGAAAATCGATGAAAACGTAAGTAGAGCAATTATTTTTACAGTGATTTATGTTCTCATTTTCACAATATTTCCTTTTAGTCATCGGACAGCAATCATCATATTGCACAATTTTATTGACATTGAAAGATTTCCTTCCTCAAATGAAAATTTTGCGTCGGTTTGCAACTATAAAGTACATTTTATATCATTTTCTTATCGTAATGGCATCCTTTTAGTCGCTTTCTCTTTGGGTCTCAGTCTGAGACACGACCTTTATGATGCTCTTCGTATTTAAGCAACATGAAAACTTATATAAAACGATAAAATATTCACGTTTAAATATCTTAAAACTCACAACTTTTTTTGCGCTTGATTAGAAATACATTATTTTTGGATGGGGAAGGAAACAATGCAACATTGGTGCGACAGAGTGGCGTCTAGACATCGGCATTTGACCCCAATCGCTGTGAACATGGTGGAACATTGTCCTCTCGTCCCCACGGCAGACAGAACACGTGGTCGTTAAATATAGACCACACTGAGAGGGCCCATGGGAATTCATTCAATAGAAAATTAATATTAAGCGAATATAATATTGTTAAGATTACATTTTTGGTTGGTAGGCACTCAAATTTCTTTTGGAAAAGGTATACTTGTTTGACTTGTTTCTATACATTTATACTTACGTAATTTTTTAAACAATTTTCTATAGTGTTAGGTAACCTTAGTTACTAAGACACAGCTACAACAAAGCTCAATAATAAAATGAGATTCGTGGAACATTTGAGAACGAAGCATATTTAAATAAAAGGAAGTAGTTACCTCGAACTGCCAATGCCGCCTACCTTGAATACTTGCCCTGGTAATTCGCTAATTACCCGATTCGAGTTAATAAACCCACGAAATATTAACACGGTTACTGGTTGCGTTATCTACGATTTAGTTGCTATGTGATAAGATTCCGTTCCGGCGACTTGTGGAAATTTCTATGGCGATTTGTTCGCAATATTAATTCAGACATGTACCTTTCCTGGTACCTATGGTATCTACGACTTAATGGAAAATCACTAATGTTGGCATCTTTAAATCTTATATTGGCTCCTTTCTTTTTGTTACCATATTTAATACACAAAGACATAACTCTGGTTTTTCGTAGAGATGTCAAAACTGCTGCCTAGAGTGACGGCAGTAGTTTTGCCCTAGACCTAGGTTATTTAAATTTAACCTAAAAATAGTAAATGAAAGTACGTACCTATGAAGTAATTTATGTTTGAGTTTGGTATGAGATTAAGAGGTTCCCAAACGCGATTGCGTTATAAATTAATAACAAACCAACAAGAAAAAAAATTAGGTATTTGTTCATCGTTTTATGATTCATACGACAGGGAACCGGTGTATATATTTATCAGTTTTCTTCTCCCTTTTATTCATACATGTACATAATCACAAACACTAATATAGGTAAGAACGCATATAATATGACTTGAAAAGTCCATACTGTATTCCCCAAAAACGCTCTTGTAAAAAGAACACGTACCAATTTAAGAAACAACTGAATTATTAGATTTCTTTTTTAATATCGTCCCTGGGAAGTACATTAATTAAAAAAAAAACCTTATACGACATGGTCGTCACCATCACCCTTAACTTCATGGTCGTCACATGGCCGTCACTAGGAAGTAAACGACATTTTAAAAAATTTACCACTGATACCTATCTAGTATCTACCAAAAATATGTCAAAAACGTATACTTTTGTATTTTACTACTGCGTCCCGCAGTGTTACCCGCGTAAACATAAACACAAACATTCACAAACTTTCGCCTTTATAATATTATACCTATAGTGTGATGATTTAGTACATATAGTCGTAGAAAAAGTATTGTATGCAATGTTGTATATAATCGTAATTGTAACCTACGCATCTCGCATTTTTGATCGTTCTTATACAACTGTTGCATAAAATACTATGGTATTCCCATAGTATCAGAAAGTCACTTCCCTTTTAATAAAAAAGCGGCCAAGTATAATATAAAACATAATATAAAAGTTCTTGTACTATATTTGAGTTTATTGAATGAAAGGTAAATTGCGGTTCGCGATTTATGACGTATTGAAAAAAACTACTTACTAGATCTCGTTCAAACCAATTTTAGGTGGAAGTTTGCATGGTAATGTACATCATATATATATAAAGTGGTTTTATATATCATGGGTTTACGAAATAAAAATGCGCTGCTCCAAAGACTAGAGAAACAACATTTAATGCTATTTATTATCTCTGTTTCACAAATATTATCTTTAAATATAATAACATTTTCCATATCTTTTAGGTACCTTTCATTGACAATTTCTCTTGTCAAAAATGTCTATCTCTTAATAGACAAAAATTAAATCAAAACTAAAACCAAAGAGGATGCATAAATGAAGCACCATAAGATTCATTCAGACCCCTGTCTATATTTAAATAAAATTGCATACCTGACCGGCGTCCAACCTTTATCAGCATAAGTTTCACAAAAACTGTTTTTCCATGTCATCCAATTAGAATTTAAAGTGTGTTTAATAAGCATGGAACTATACCAGTCCTGACAATTTATTTCCAGAAACAACCTAAGAGCTTCAATCTTTTTAATATCTTCATCTATTCCTAAACGTACACATTCTGCTTCAAAAGTATTCATCCATTGCGATGCATTTATAGTTTTACTATTGAATTTCTCAATTACAAATTTCTCCGTTAACTTTTTCATATTATCTGGTTTAGGTACGTCCTTCTTTCTTTCGTCAAAACTTTCTAAAATTCTTGACAAAACCTCTTCTGAAATTCCCGTAGAAATCTGATGATCCGATTCTGGTGTAGTCTCTTCCAGTAAATATCCTTTGAAATGCATATTTCCGTCATCATCTATATAAACTCCGCTTAATTCTGGCGTCATCTTAATCCATACATCTCTTTTTTCGTGTCTTCTCTGTAATGTATCTTTGACTTTCTGATAAGCTTGAGTTTTCTTTATCTCGTCATGCAGTTTCATAGGTTGATAGTGTTCTGGGATTAAGAAAGAGTTTTTGTTCATATCCGTTATGGAGGTCATACAGACTACATTCGTTTTTAGTTCTTCAGCACTTGCTTTCACCACAAATCGAAATCGTAACTTCTCCATTATTGTTAAAAAAATAGCCATAAAAATGTTGTTTTATAAAGTGGTTTTATATATCATGGGTTTACGAAATAAAAATGCGTTGCTCCAAAGACTAGAGAAACAACATTTAATGCTATTTATTATCTCTGTTTCACAAATATTATCTTTAAATATAATAACATTTTCCATATCTTTTAGGATATATTGTCAGTTAATATTTTCAAGATGAATTGACAATACATCGTCTGTCTCGTTTTTTTCAATACCGCAAGCAACGTGTTAAAAAAAGAATAATATAGCTGTGTCTTGTCTGCTTATTTCAAACGTACCACCTTTAAACGTCAAATTGGTTACCATTATGTACTTTTGGTTACCATTATGCTAGCAAATTAAATAGGTTTACAAAATAACAGCTTGTTATGAGCTGCCGTATATATTCGATTTGGTAGTATGTTTGACAAGAGGTTCGCGAGTGTGCCGGTATCAGATATCTCTAATAATTTATGTTTATTTTAATTAATTTAAAGTAAAAGTGCAACTTTTTCAAATAAGTACACTACCGGCATGGCGTGTGTGGTATTGGGCTGTAAATCCCATTCATCTAGAAAGGAAAATGAAGCAAGTTTTATCAGCTTCCATAGGTAAGTCTTCATTTTGTGTATCTTTAATTGTTTTTTTCCTTAGTATCTTAAGTTATGAGCAACATAAATAGCAAAATAGCTATAATACTATTTATAAATAGTGTTTTGAGGTGAATAAATCATGGTTATGGCAAAATTATGGCAAATTTAAATCGTGATATCACATTTGATTGTTGTTTTGGTAATAGTGATGGGATTTTCCTTCTATCTCATAGAAAAAGCTATCGATACTTAGTTCGTAGAATAGTTATACTTTTAACCACGCAATAAAAAAGAAAATAAATAAAATGTATTAAATTATAGGTTTGATGCCAATGTATGTGTGTCTGTTTGTTTGTGCGTCTGTATGCGACATCGTAGCTCTCAAATGGATGAACCGATTTCGATAAGTACTTTTTATACGTGAAAGCAAGTTTTCTTGCGTTGGTTTTTAGCTATACCCGAGGAAAATCGGTTCAGCCGTTCCAAAGATTTTAGGGGGGTGAACACTTAAAAGTCGGGCTGTCGGGGTTTTACCTGATATCAATGCCACTTAACATCGGTTGAAATATGTAATAGTTCCACCACGCATCACTAGATGGCGTCGTCGGGGATTTTTTAATTTGTTAGGCTTACAATAAACTTGTATTTTTTGTGTTCGTAGTTATTTTTAATTGTCTATTCCAGATTACCCGATGATAGCATATTAAAACAAATGTGGGTAGACGCAGTGTCAAGGTCAAATTGGTCTTGGCCAAAATCGCGTCGCATTTGCAGCAAGCATTTCGAAAACGACTGCTTCATAGCTAAAAATAGCAAGTGGCGTAGATTGAAGAAAAGTGCGGTACCTTCTCTACGCCTTTGCTCTTTGGTAAGATTTATAATTACAAAAATCTATAGGTATGTAAAGTTAAAACAAATTATTATAACGAAAGATGAACCTGATATCCGGGCGGAAAATTAAAAAATACACTTTTTAAAATTAATTTTAATGCTTATTAACAGTATTAATGTGAAAGTACATAATAAACACAAGTTTAAATAAAATTAAAGACCAAAAAGAATCAAATCTGTTTATAAACAGTAACAAATAAGATAAAATAATTGTTTATTAGGTTCATTGTTCGTTAATTTTTTTTATTGTATACAAAATAAGAGTATGGAAATAAATGCGTTATATGTTTCAAATTTTTATTATTTTCTACTTGACCTAGCTTGATATGGAAATTATAACACGGCTAACAAGAACGACTATCCTTTTAGATGTTTATTTAAAAAAAAGTATGTAAGTACTTACTAGTTTTAATATTTTTTTTATATCACATATCATGACATAAGAAACTTACAATCTTTGGATATTAGACTTAATTAGTAGTTAACTTTTTACTTTATTTATATTTGTAAATATGTATTTTTTTATCCTTCTTATTTCAATAAAACTAGTAACATATTACAATAAAAAAAATAATCATTGTAAATGTTATGGACCAAGTGATAATAAGACATTATAATGCTTGCTAGACAAAGTAATTGCTTATAGTAACTAAATATTAAGGAATCTATTTTATATTCTTCATTATTATCTCAGAAGCTCACCCATTAATTTTCTGACGTAAGGTAAAATTTAAATGTACTTAAAACGGACTGTAGATTAAATAAATAAATAAATATGTAAATACTGACAAATCACACAAATTGAGCTGGCTCCAAAGTAAGTTCGAGACTTGTGTTATGTATGAGATACTAACTCAACGATAGGTACTATATTTTATAACAAATCCATATATAGATAAACATTAATTTACGTTTAGGCTATATTAATATCGACATTTTTATGTGTGTCCCATCCTTATTGATTTTTGCTTTGTTTATGGTACCTATCAAAACTTCTAGTATCTATAGGCAACCTGGTACGATAGTACAATTTATAGTATATGAGAACACTAAAACTGTCTCTTTCTGCCACAAAGAATTTATCGTAAGAGTAATGAGCACAGCTATTCATGTATTTTAGGCTCCATCTATGCTTTAGTCCCATATCTCTGGTTTTGATTTAATTTTTGTCTATTAAGAGATAGACATTTTTGACAAGAGAAATTGTCAATGAAAGGTACCTAAAAGCAGAGATATGGGACTAACTTTCATTGACAATTTCTCTTGTCAAAAATGTCTATCTCTTAATAGACAAAAATTAAATCAAAACTAAAACCAAAGAGGATGCATAAATGAAGCACCATAAGATTCATTTACATATATATATATATTTCTTAGTTTTATCATTCTCTTATTTTAGAAGTTCCAGGGGGGTGGGGGGGGACACATTTACCACTTTGGAAGGACGGACGGACAGACAGACAGACATGACGAATCCATAAAGGTTCCTTTTTTGCCATTTGGCTACGGAATCCTAAAAAATCTTAGGCGTTTCAGAGCCACACATACACGTGTTATAGATGGAGTAGAATTATAAAGAATATTAATTTGAAATTTCTAAAAGCATACGAAACCTAAAAGATAACAATAGTAAAAGCTTACTTTTAATTTTGCAATGCCTTAATGGTACATAGCAATTATTTAGTCCTTATAGGTACTCTACCTTCAGAATATTTTCCTTACTTCAATTTGATGAAATAAAATGTACTTTTAAAATTCGTGTTTATTGAACTTCTTGATCTCGGGATGAAATGGGAGATAACTTAAACTGCACTTGAGCTGTATAACAACTTCAACACTGTATTATTTTAAAGAAATGTACTGAACTTATATATCAATCTGTGATCTGAACTCGTCGTAGTACCTTTAAAAAATTACCGCGGCACACTCTTTTCCCGTTTCTTTCTTTTTAATTGTAGAAAAGAGTACACGCACCGATATCATAAAGCATACAGCCATACCTTTCTATACAATTCGCTATAATATTAGTGACAGGTTCGACTGATAATGCTAATAGTGCGAAATTTATAAGATACAAGTTGATTGCATTATATCTACAAATCGATTAAACCGATCAATGCCTGTTATCAATACATATAATAAAACAGTAGGAACCGCGTGTCTGTATATTTGATAAAAATTACAAAAAATGGTTGTGGGCGATAAGAAAAGAGTAACAGAACACAAAAAAGATTTTTTGGATTTTTTTGTCTGTATGTACTCGCTAATCTTTAAAACTACTGAACAGATTTTAACGCGGTTTTCACTAAAAGATTGAGCTTTGTTTTATCGAAATCTGTTGTCAGATAAAAAAGTTATCATCATTTAAAGTTTAAAGATATTTTTTCTATGGGCGATTGTTTGTCTGTTAGTACACGCCAATCTCAGGAAATACTGGACGGATTCGAATGAAACTTTTTTTGTTATGTAGCTGTTAAGCCTGAGCAACATATAGGCTATAATTGATTTTGGAAAATGGAACACCTGATGCAGAGCCTTAATTTTCCAGTTAAACTATAAGAAATATATAAATGACGCCTTAGCAAAAGTAGTTTAGCCTGATGAAAATTTTTTGCTGAGATATAAAAATCGAAGATCTAGAACACCTGATGCAAAAACTTAATGGTCCAGCTTAACGACAAGAAATATAAAAATGACGCCTTAGCAAAAGTTGTTTAGCCCGCTGAGCATTTTTTGTTGAGTTATAAAAATCAAAGATCTGGAACACCTGATGCAGAAACATAATGGTCAAGCAAAACTATAAAAAATATAAAATGACGCCTTAGCCAAAGTAGTTCAGCCTGATGAGCATTTTTTGTTGAGATATAAAACTCGAAGATCAGGAACACATGAT
This sequence comes from Acrobasis consociella, assembly GCA_963555685.1. Classification (NCBI taxonomy): domain Eukaryota; kingdom Metazoa; phylum Arthropoda; class Insecta; order Lepidoptera; family Pyralidae; genus Acrobasis; species Acrobasis consociella. Next base: position 9,038,114 of record OY743118.1, read on the forward strand.
GTAGGACCATAATGGTCCAGCTAAATTATAAGAAATATAAAAAGGACGCCTTAGCAAAAGTAGTTCAGCCTGATGAGCATTTTTTGTTGAGATATAAAAATCGAAGATCTGGAACACATGATGTAGGACCATAATGGTCCAGCTAAATTATAAGAAATACAAAAGGACGCCTTAGCAAAAGTAGTTCAGCGTGATGAGCATTTTTTGTTGAGATATAAAAATCGAAGATCTGGAACACCTGATGCAAAAACTTAATGGTTCAGCTTAACTTCAAGAAATATAAAAATGACGCCTTAGCAAAAGTAGTTCAGCCTGATGAACCTTTTTAATTGAGATATAAAAATCGAAGATCTGGAACACCTGATGCAAAAACTTAATGGTTCAGCTTAACTACAAGAAATATAAAAATGCCGCCTTAGCAAAAGTTGTTTAGCCTGCTCAGCATTTTTTATTGAATTATAAAAATCGAAGACCTGGATCACCTGATGCAGAACCATAATGGTCCAGCTAAACTATAATAAATATAAAATGACGCCTTAGCCAAAGTCGTTCAGCCTGATGAGCATTTTTTGTTGAGGTATAAAAATCGAAGTCTGGAACACTTGATCCAGAAACATAATGGTCTTTACGTATAATAAAACAGTAACAAAAGGTATCTGTACATTGAATATATTTAAAAAATATTGGGGCGATGAAGACTGTAATATAGTAAAAAATAAAACTAGTAGTTCGCCACGAACTTAGACCTCGCGATTATTATTTCAGAATTATGTACCTGATTTGGATGAATTATCGGTGCAGGTTTACCGATATGCGGATTCATGGTTGTGACCAAATTTCCAAAATAGTTGCCAATCACAGCCCTTTCTTTAAATGACTTTCGATTTAGCTCTAAAATGTCAGGAGCACCTTCCAACCATACAATCCCATGGATATGAGGTCTACCGGCGTGATGCTAAAATTCAGTTCTGTACCAGAAGTCTTTCACCGAAAAATGACCCATCATTTTTCAAATGACAAAGTCAGCTCGTTGTTGGAAAAACCAGATAACTATTAATGGGTTTTCGTTTAAATGTTTATTTGTATTGCCATGGCTCTATATCGCTGCTCATTGGTTTCTTATTCTCTTCGTAAAGCTACTTCGCGGGCTTTGGTTGCTGTTGATCTCTTGTTAGTTCGTAGCATAATTTCTAATACTACTACAAAAGCACAGACAAGCAGCGATAGCGATTGAACGAAAGTTCGCTCAACAAAATTGCTAAATTTAATTAACAAGCCAACAATCAATCAAAATAAGCATTAACTGAAAAAAAACTAATTGTAAAATAAGCAAAGCCCTTTTTTAAGTCGGTTAAATATGATCAAAATTTATAGAACTACTTATGAAACTCAAAATAATAACCATAATAGTTATTCAGAGAAATTACTTCGTGGACCCCAGGGTGTATGTATTGATAAGAAAGTTGTTCAGTAACCCGGACTGAATTTACCCTTAAATAGTTTTAGTATATGTTGTAAGAAGATTTGTATTGTATATCCGTCACGGTTTAGTCAGCTAGACTTCGCGAGGCACCCTAAACCCGTTTAAGTACCTATAACGTATAAAAAAGTTGTTCAAACAAAAAAGTTGTTCAAATAAAAAAACATCGTTTTTATGACGTCAACAAAAAAGTCTTATGACATTTTTGAAAATATTTTGAAATGGCGAATATATGACAGTTTTAAAATTTTAAACCCTCATATTTCCGCCATTTTGAAAAATTTCGAAAAACTGTCTCGACAAAAAATTTCTATGTAGTTGCTGAACGTGCTTACAAAATTTCATGATAATCGGTTAAGAAATGCGACCTGTAGGCGAGAACAGACAGACAGACAGACAGACAGACAGACAGACAGACGGACAAAAGAATTTTTGGCTAGTCTCGAAACTGAGACACTTCGCTCGCTTCGCTCGCTCGGTCAATAAAAAATCTGTTTGTTTGTACACGCTAATCTCCGAAAATATTGGACGGATTTGAATCAACTTTTTTATCAACATATAGGCTATAATTGATTTTGGAAAATGGAACACATGATACAGAACCATAATGGTCCAGCTAAACTATAATAAGAAATATAAAAATGACGTCTTAGCAAAAGTTATTCAGCCTCATGAACTTTTATTGTTGAGGTATAAAACTCGAAGATCTGGAAAACCTGATGCAAAAATATAATGGTCCAGCTAAACTGTTAGAAATATACATTAATGACGCATTAGCAAAAGTAGTTCAGCCTGATGAGCATTTTTTGTTGAGATATAAAAATCGAAGATCTGGAACACATGATGTAGGACCATAATGGTCCAGCTAAACTATAATAAAAATATAAAATGACGCCTTAGCCAAGGTCGTTCAGCCTGATGAGCATTTTTTGTTGAGGTATAAAAATCGAAGTCTGGAACACTTGATCCAGAAACATAATGGTCTTTACGTATAATAAAACAGTAACAAAAGGTATCTGTACATTGAATATATTTAAAAATATTGGGGCGATGGAGACTGTAATATAGTAAAAAATAAAATAAAAAATATGTTTGTTTGTACACGCTAATCTCCGAAAATATTGGACGGATTTGAATCAACTTTTTTATCAACATATATGCTATAATTGATTTTGGAAAATGGAACACATGATACAGAACCATAATGGTCCAGCTAAACTATAATAAGAAATATAAAAATGACGTCTTAGCAAAAGTTATTCAGCCTGATGAACTTTTATTGTTGAGGTATAAAACTCGAATATCTGGAACACCCGGTGCAAAAATATAATGGTCCAGCTAAACTGTTAGAAATATACATTAATGACGCATTAGCAAAAGTTTTTCAGCCTGATGACCATATTTATATGCCGGAGTCCTAAAGTCCACGCAAACGAAGTCGCGGGCATCAGCTAGTATGATATAATCTATGTATATTACAAAACGTACAAACGTCTTTGTTAAATTCATAATATCATATATGTTATTCTAGTAGATAGTCAATGTTAACTATAAAATATAAAAGACTTATAACAGTTGTGACCTTATAAACTACACCTCATCTTACAACAAGTATATATGTATAATCTGCCCAAAGCTACAATGACTTTTGTAGATTGTGTATAATGTATCTTTATAGGCTTGCCATAAGTTTAAAAGTAGTTTTCTGCATTTTCGTTTTTACCAAGTAGGTACATTATATTGTTTTTCTTGTAGTGTTGTAGTTTGTTAAGGTAAATCGACGGTACTGTGGCGAGATAATTACACGGCGTCGTTAATCGACCTATCAGTATTTTACATTCCGTTTTACTATTATAGATTTCTTGGGATTGTGGTGGTCATACCTAGTCAGGTAATAATGGAGATCGATTTTACTGTTCAATATGAAGCTTCATTCTGTGCTAATATTTACGAAAGATTGGATTTACCAGTATTAGACATGATCATAGTACAAAAAACTATTAAGATATATTTTTTTGTAATTTAAGTAGATTTACTTAATTTGGAGTTCCAGTAAAAGCTTCAACAAAGTTTATAATAGGAATGGCAAAAATATGTTTCACAGAGGCTCTATAAAATGCAATCCTAACTTTTGAATAAATTCTTATCGAAAACAGGATAGAATACTATTTATCACTTTTTATTTCCTAAATTGATTTGTATTTTTTTCTTAAATTAAATTATTAATGTCTTAAATTATAAAAAGAGCCATAGAATACATTATATATAAGTATATAGGCACGTTACAACTTGGAAGGAACATACCGATAATAAATTAAACCATAGTTTATATATAGTATAATCAAATTTAAACAACAGACGTAAAACAAAAAAGTGGCACTTCTATATAAAAGTGTGCAGCCGCCCGAGCAATTTTTATGGGAATGTCGTTATTTTTTTTACTGCTTTTTTCATTTCGTTATACTATAGTGATCTAGTATAGCCTGTGGTTCAATTTAAGTATTACGGGTCACTTCCACGTTCTATACAGAATATCTCTGTGATTTTCCGTGCGAAGTTATCCTCAATAATGCTGTATTGTTGCACTGTTCACAAATGTGACTGGACCAATGGTTGCAATAATCTTTACACGTGCATGCTAAGTTAACCGATAACACTGTACTGAGGAAATAACATCACCTAGGTTTTTGCCGTTTTTTAAACTTTTGGCTTCGGAAGAATGCTAGAGTGGTCAAATCACTTAGTAGAGTTGAGCTATTGTGAACGATTTTTTCCTCAACGCTTTCATAAACAATTATGACGATGCCTTAGTCAGGCTTAAGTACATTTGTTACCTACCATTTTTATAACAGAGTACAACCTGGGTAGGGTTTTCATTCTATCAATACGCATTGCAATCTAATGAAGAAAAGCAGCTAGTTTCTTTAAAAGGCACGATGACTCACCATGTACACTTTTTTAGATTTATTTAAATAAATGTGAAAAAAGGTCACGAGTGAAGTCACGACCCCTAGCAAGTGAGAAGCGAGCGACGCAAAAAGAAGTATCGATTAGAACATTTAAATAGCCTGATCAATTTAGGTAGGAATACGCGCCAAAAAATAGAACTACACGTTCTAGCAGGTTTCGTAGTAAAAGTACAAAATATATTAAACTACTGAAATTTTTTATTGAAATATGAAAAATAATTTTAGTCATTCCTTATACGATTTGACGACCTCCGTGGCGTAGTGGTCACCAATCACCATGCTAGTCCGCCACCCAGAGGTCCCGGGTTCGATTCCCGGTCAGGGCAAGCTGGAAAATGGCCTTTTTCAAATTGTCCTGGGTCTTGGATGTTTATCTATATATGTATTTGTTATAAAATATAGTATCGTTGAGTTAGTATCCCATAACACAAGTCTCGAACTTACTTTGGGGCTAGCTCAATCTGTGTAATTTGTCCCTATATATTTATTTATTTATTATAAATTGACCAAACAACCGACCTGTGGTCCTAATGGAAAACAAAAAAAACTTCATTTTTCTATATAAAGTCCCACAAAATATACTGAAACTATTTCAAGGGTGAATTCAGACCATGATACTGATCAACTTTGCCCGAGTTACAAATATCGAATTAGGAAAAGTCATTTTTGGCCTCCAATACAAGTTGATTGATCAGCTGATCCGAGTTTATGTGGAAAGCTAAAAAATATTTTTCATATTAGACATATGTTTTTTGGGGAAAGTTGTTCAGTATTACGGACTGAATTCACGCTTAAAAAAGTTTCGTTATATTTTGTTACACATTATATTTTTGATTACAGAACTATGTTATTTTTATTTACGATTGCGTGTTCATCACATGTCATTCGTGTAATGACGTTGGTTAGTTGGCTTGGAAAATTTGCGTGGTTCAAATGCGTAATAATGATATAGCGATGCTTACTGAAACGTTCTAATTGTATATTCTAAATCTTTGGAAACGACTGCGTCTTTTGACATTATTATTATTCTAAATATTCTACCAAAGATTTTAAAAATAACTAAAATGAACGGAAACTAGGTTTGTTTTAGTTGTTGCTTTGAACAGTGGCAATAGATAGAGACTTTGTCATTACGCTTCAACGCCTCAATATTCATTTTATCCAATAATCTCTCATATTTTATGGTCATAATTTGCTTGATAATAAGCTAGATAGTCTGACTAAATTATGTAAACGCGTTTATTTTTGTTTGTCAACACACTAAATACATTCACTACAGTGCCGCATGGCATGGCGGCCCGGGCGTGACCCGGTGGTTATCAAGGCGACTCAATTGTAACAATATCAATTCTGGGGTGTCGTCATCGATACAAGTCCAAGAAAATCATGTCACAGCTGATTGTCACGCAATTCGCACTGCCCAAACGTGACTTTTAGTTGATTTAATTTAGGTATTCTTATTTAAACAGAAACGAAGTTTTAAGTACCAGCAACATCTGTTTTCAGTTTATATATTGTTTGTGTAGTGTCCAGATTCTTGATGTATAAAATTTTTAGAATAAAATCTTAAACACAGCTATTCACGTGAGCATTTTTTATATTTGGATATTTTGCTTCTTATCAGATTACTTATAGTATGGGTAAAAACAAAATAATCAAGCTTCACCCTTTGCTTTCCTATGTTATGACAGGCATTCCATCAAGATACGCAATATTAGTGGAAAATGTTGTCCATCCATAAAATATTTGACAACTTTTTATGGATTTTGTACAAGCTTACAATGCTTTTGGTTTTCTTTATTTTACGTAAGTATGTAAATATAGTAGGCATTAAAGAACTTATTAAAGATTCTTCTTAGTAAAGTGTCTTAACTTCTTGTTGTTGTCATAGAATTCTTATTGTTTATTTTAAAAGTAAAATAGTCATAAAAGTTTTTAAGCAGATCAGTTACTATAAAAATTTACATTAGCACGGTAAATCTAAGAAAAGACTTCAGGAGAAAATTTCCCGGCGTGAACAAAAGGAAACTTACCTGTACCTAACCACATTTAAATATTTTTTCTGCTGTGGAAAGTCCATATTTGTAGATGCATCTAATCTCGAGTCTAAAATTAGCATCTCTTTTTACAGATTAGCATTATCTTTGTCTAAACAGAGCCACCTTGGCGGTCGTCGCTCATTACCGACGTTAAATACACAATGACGACCAAATGACGTCTTGATGACTAACATTCAGCGTCAAGTTGCCGACGCCCGCCGCCGTTGCTTTTTTAATACCTGTTAATTGGTTTCAGTACAAGTGCACTCATGTGTTGCTCTATAATTGAGAGTAATTGAACATCATAATATACCTAACTATAAAACGTACGGAATCACAGACAAATGCGTTTCAACTTTCACTTTCTCTGAATGGAATCTTTGTCTAATCTAAAAAAATATCCATTGTACAAGTAGACAATTATAAATTGCGTAGAACGAAATGTGGTTTCATAAATTAGCCTTTACTTGATCTTTACACACGACAAAGCCACATCTATCAACTAGCCATACAAAGAACTATGAATTTAGGTGGAAGTAATATCTTCGGATTTGTTCAAATGGCGTTGTCAAATTGCCAACCATTATAATATTCATTGTCGTAATATACTACTTGTTAATAGGGCAGCCCATTCACGGAGTAATTAGTTTAAGAATAATAGGAGAGGAATAATTAAAGGTCGTTTAGGTTTTGCTTTAGAGTAATAGTCCTAACACAGGGTTCCCATGTTGCAGATCAGTCGCGGTCTAGATCAGAGGTCGACCGTCGCCGAACGCAGTGGAAGTCTATCCCGATGGGTTGAGAACGCCGACATCTCGTGTTTGTGGTCATACCACTGACGCTGTAAGTATTTTTTTTAAATATTGAACTACATTTTTTCAAAATTTCAATCATAGTGATACTTCATCAATATACAATTTTATATGAATTTAAGTTAAGTTTGATAAAACAGCAATCTCTAGAGCAGATAAAACCATTACCTTATTTCACTACGTTGAAACCGAAATATTATCGTTATTTGCCAAATTCAAGCCCTGCTTTTCGTAAAGAGATAAGAACCTCATAACTTTACTAAGAATATCATTAAAAAATACGCAGTACCTAGAACTACGAATTCTATGGAATAGTAAGTAGCCTCAAACATTTTTATCGTATCTTTTGTGTAAAAGAAGAGATTCACGTAAAACTTAATTTTTTAGCTTCATATGTGAGGTAAAAAAAAGGTTATCACATACATAATAACGGAAGTAGGTAAATACTGTATTTCCTACTGTCATTGAAATAACTGCTAGATTTAAACACAGATATGTCTACTTCCTTTGTATTGAAACAAGTGCATCATATGGCTATACTTTGGTACTCTTACTATTTCTAAATCGATAGACCAGACTTCATACCTTTTAGGTCTTTTGTAGGTATATCTATTAAAAAAACCGTCTTTTACTATCCTCACTACAAATTGAATTCTTTAAAGTTCTCGAGAATTTTTACGTACCTACTTCATACAAAAATTCAGTTAACACTACGTCAAACTTAACATCTAATTCTACGAGTTAACCGAGCCACCGACCCTGGTTTCGGTGTAAAGATTTTTGTTCGCAGGAGTATTTCGAAATATATTTGGCTAGACCTGAATTTTCTTTCAAGACCTTAGTTCGAACAAAATTTATTTATTAAAATACTGAAGCAGCCATAAAGTAACAAAGCGAGATCATGCAAGTCAATATGCAGCGGAGTCAATTACATGGCTCCCTCAGAATTCCCGATGATTGCCTGCTGACAGTGTCGATGACCTCGCGGACCCATCGCATGTTGTGTATGGTGTGGAGTATTCATTGCACCATATTATGCACTTTAAGGACATTCACCCTATTTTTTTTCATAAATTTGCAATTCAAATCGCGCTATTGTATTTATACCTCTATATTTTTTCAATCTTTCACTTACCTACGTATCAATTTTTAAATTGCAAATTTATGAAAAAAGTAGGGTGAATATCCTCAAAGTGCATAAATGGTGCAAATGATTTTCCTTAGTAGCGGAGTTCTCTACGCGTACTTATATGAATGAAAAAAGAAAACGAGTGACCTAATATTTTATTTGGTCTATACAAATTTTCAAAATTCAAAAAAAGGTGGTCAGATGAACAAAGGTGGTCAGATGACCTGACCAGGGTCGCTGGAAAGCGCTGGATGCAGGCCGCTCTTGATCGGTCATTTTGGAAATCTTTGGGAGAGGCCTATGTCCAGCAGTGGACGTTGTGCGGCTGAAATGATGATGATGATGATACAAATTTTATTGTTATCATGCCATAGAAACAGAATAAAATGATGATAAATCGTGCCTTTTAACAAAATATTGTTCCTTCCCTAGGGCTCTTACAGACGAGCGACAGTACGACACCTGTAGGCGATAAATCAGCGACGGTTGCCGACTGTCGCCAACGATCGCGAGACACATGTCGATCTGTCAATAAGTTTATTTGCTAGGCAAATTAAACAAAAACCCGAACTGTCAACAACCTCATGTAGTGATGAGTAGCGGAACTACCGATACGACTTGGTATCCGCCCTGACTTGCGTTAGCCCCCAATAACTTTCAAACGCCTAAACCGATTTTCAACAAACATAGCGAAAAACCACCGCAAGAGATCTTGTTTTCACGTAAAAAAACCGTATCGAAATCTATCCATCCGTTCGAGCACTACGATGCCACAAATAGACAGACGTTAGCGTCAAACGTATAACACCCCTTTTTTCGGACTTTAAAAACTGCCGCGCGACGTTCCCTGATAAATGAAAATCATCGCCGACTGTCGCTGATGGTAGCGCGGCAGTTTTTGACAGTTTGTGACAGATTGACATGTGTCACGCGACCGTCGCCGATTATCGGCAAAGGTCGCCGACGCTGATAATCGACAGATGTCGCGGGCGTACTGTCGCACTTCTGTAAAGACGTTTACCGATATTGTGAAAACCACGAGTAGGTACCTACCTAAGTATGGCAATTATTTCCAAGCATTGACATTTATTAATAGATCTCTTGGAATAGTTTTCTTGTCGATTCTCGGCGACACGATCGATTCAAATCGATTACGAATAGCAGCACGCACAGTAAAAACGGCATTGTCCACCAAGTCAGATGGTCCGCAGAAGGATTTATGACCAGACGGGAATTTCCGGTCGTGCGTGCGTTCATTCCCTTGCTTTGGGGTCGATTGAGGTCGCGATAGGGTATACTATACATACATACATGTATAAATAAAACCTAAAATATACCTACCAAGTATATGTCTACCTATCACTGCATTGTTACCTTTGATTGTATGTGTATACAGCTAGATACTATTTACTTCGTAATATCCAGATACAAATTTTTCTTGATATGTACAAAATATATCATAGATCTACGCAGCTTGATTAGGCTTTAATAGTTATATTTAGTATTACTTAATTTTTTGTGCTGACTTTTGCACTGGGGAGAGTACCATAACCATTATTAGATTTTTTTGTCACTACGACGATTAGAGGTTATTTGTAAAGGAATGTGGGATGTATCAGCTACCTGCTTGACTAACAGCTTATATTCTGTTGCCCTATTGTTATCTTAAAATTGTACCGTATCTGACTCTGATCTGACAGGTAAGTAACTTATTTTTGTCTCACGACGAATGTACCTAACCATTTTAGTAGAGTTTATAATTCTCCTTATCTTAGTACCATTATTCCTAAAGTATTGCCAAAAATACAGATCTGTGTGCTAAGATTATTAATGGAATGCATGCCTCGTGTTTTATAGAGATTGAATTATTTATGTAATTAGTTAATTTAAGTACCTCTTAAATTAGTGTTATGTAGTTTTATTGATCATTTATTGAGTAATGTAATGAATCAGTGATACAAATTTGATTATAATTTACAACTTAGTACGATACAGAATTAACAGATTCTGTTATCTTGATCGTGTCGGATTTTAAACTTACTACGTCAGGGAGCTTTGGTTATCATTATATCACAGATAAGCAAATAATTGCTAACAGTAGCAACCTATCTATTTATAAGATTTGTCTAGTATGTTTGGCGTGTTACAATGGCAAATAAATGTTTTAATTTTATAGCAAAATGAAATATTATACCTACCTATCTGGGTTCTTGCTTTCTTACATCTCTCCTAGGTATAGCGTCAATGTTAGTTACTGGCTACCTGTGTCATCACACTCATCACGGTACTTGCGGAGGTAGTAGTAGTAGGTATATTAATAAGAACTTGTTTTAGAAAAAGTCTTTTTCAGCCTATTGACCTGGACTCAATTTATAGATGGTTTATTAGATTATACAATATAATCCTAATTCATGTTATAACTACACAAATAAATATAAGTCGACAAAAAGGTATTCAACTTGAATTATCAAGTTGAACCTGTGCCCAATTAATGCTATTGCAACCTAATTGCAACATAGCTACAGCTAATTTCAGCAAATAAAATGACACTGCCTATTAAATTTTTGCAAACTCTGTCATTATATTTCAACAGGTGAAATTAGATGAGTAGGTATTATTAGGTAAACATTTACCAAATACTCAGTTTTCGTGACGCCGAACACGTTTGCAATATTTTTTATCGTGTAGAGATTTACAGATATAATTACTTTATCTAATGTATTTAATCTTTTGAGTACATCTAGTCATCAAAAACACGTGAAAGTTCGCTACGCAAATAAAAGTACAAAGCCTGTTGATCCCCAAAAATTAACGAAAATCTAAAAAAATCTTTTTATCTGCTCATTATCTAGAAGTCTTTGTGGGCTATGGACAAAGGGTCTTGAGCCTGAGCGAGACGGGTCCGTTTTTTATACAAATTCTTATTTTTATTGTACTAAGTAACGTCAATGATTTATCATTGTATTCAGTATTATTTTTTACAAAGTATTATATAAAATAATAAATATAAATAGAATTGTATAAACCTTGGTATTGACTATACTATACCATAAAGTATTCTATAGTTGATGATATTTTTTAAATAACAATTTAAACTCCTAAAATGATTAATAAAGTGTATGTGCGTCTCAATCTGAAGCAACAAGTAAACATATCTAAGAGAAATATTATTACGCATGTTGTTAAAATGTTTCAACCTACGAGAGCGTGATCATAAACCCATAAAACCAAATGTAAATTCTGGCTTCAGACAGTATTGATTTACTCCCGGTGTGTTTATGTATTCGGGCGTGGTTTTACAATTTCATTTCTAATATTTACAAAAATATGTAGAGTGTATTCCGGAGCTTCAGAAGTCCAGAGTGACTCTGGTGGGTGGGATTCAATCTTGTTTCGTTATATTTTATAGTCAAGGATATTTTCAGAAATTAAAAACTAGAATATACTTTCTTTTTATAATAGCAAGTTCTATATTGATTTCTATATTATATAATTAGTAGTTTTAAATTGATTCCGTTATTCATAGCGGACTTAAATTAATTATAAACTGGATTCCGGTAAGTGCATGTTTCAGTGCAGCAATTTAAATTCCCGTGTCGAATTAACTGCTGATCTCAGAGCTTTATATCACGCTTTATCATCAGTTCGCCTCGATCAGCAAGATGTGCTGATTATCTTCAGTGGTGTTATAGGAAGTGGGAATCGGAGCCACTGGCTAGTTGCCATGGCGCGAGCAACAGTTCCTTAAGGCTCGCGTTACAAGATAAGTCTTGTTCAGATGATATCGCGAACTTGATACATGTACATCAAAGCGATTATCTATAGGTATAATGTGATAAAAGAAATTATTACCCTAAATACTCAATAATTTCGCAATTTTTAAAAATTTTCTAAAATTGAATTAACATATAATAGACTACCCTATTCACAAAATTTTACTATAGAATCGGTTAAAAAATGCGACTTTTTAGAGGAAAAAATCCGGACAGACAGCCGGACAGACATACGAAAACATTTTAAACTGAAACGGAAACGTTTCGCTCGCTTAACGCTCGCTCAAACAATAATTTAAAAGTTTCTTCAAACATTTATTTTCTAAACCCGCAAATCTTTACGCCGGGAATTCCCCTTATCAATTTGAACTTACAAAGAACTTTTGTCTGAAATGAGCGTAAGTACTACCTAACGCCTACATATGTTATCCTGAAATTAATTCCTGATTCATATGGACTTTATTTGTATAAACAAATAAGTAGGTTAAAATTTATAACAATACTATGGTATTTATTTTGATTTTTAATTCAGGGTTACCTACGCTGAATTGAAATCTAAATCTTGAAATCTCTGATAAATCTGAAAAATAACCCAATAATTCTATATGTTGAAAGCATTTTCAAATATTTTGCACACTTATGTTTTATTTTGGGTTTATGCTACCTACTAATTTAAAAATTCAAAATTTAAGCATAGAAACGGCTTTTTCTTTGCAAAGATGGAGCTTAACCGTGAACATTTTCGTGCTATGATAAAATGATTTTTAAATTTGGTTTAACTGAAAAACTTAGCCTTCAACGATTACAATTAGCGTTTGGGGAGTCTACCCCATCTCAAACAACAGTTTTTATATGGTTTAATGAATTTGAAAGGAGTAAAACTAACCTTGAAGATGACCATAGACGTGGTCGCCTACAAACAGCAGTAACTGCAGAAAATGTGTGGACTACTGAAATGATGACGCGAGAAAACCCACTTATTACTTACTCTTTGGCGTCTACATTACAGTGTTGATTTACTTAGCTTCCTGTGATTTCGTTTTGTTCTCGATAATCAAGGAAAAAATAAAAGGGAAATTTTTTCGTGGGCCGAAAAGACCGTGGCCGCCTACGAAGTCGCAATTTCGGACCTATCGGATAAAGACTGCCAAAAGGGTTTTAATAGCAGGAGGCGAATAGAATTTTGCATTTCTTAGATAATGAAAGAGAGTATTTAGAAAAAATAAAAAATAAATATTGCTATATATCTTGTATAGTTTTGTCTTGTACGTATTCTCGATTCGATTACTAGTGCCTTGCTTAGGCTTCGCAATTTATACTTATTTCAACCTTACAATGTTGACCTTTTTTAAAATATGTTTTACACGTTATCAAGATCAGATCAACCCTGTAGGATCAAAGTTTAGCGAGCTTACAGTCACAGTATAAATACTAGTACATTTGTTAAAAGTATGGATACAATACTTGAATAATGAATAATAGGTAGGGTTTTTCCGCATATAAATATTATAACTTTGCCCAACAATGGGATGGTACCTAAGCTATAAAAATAAGTATTATAACTACATCTCTCATTTTCAATTTCTATGTATCATAGCAAGAAACACGCGGATGTGAAGGCGTACAATCAAACAATCACATCTGTATTTAGTAATTATATTATCTGTGTCGGTATCATTGTCCATTGTTAGCGATTGTGGTACTTAAATATTTTGACTTTCACTATAAACTTTGACAGATCCATGAGTAGGATATGTACGTATATTAATTGTATCTATATATCCTCTCCTCATGTCAGCGCATACCGTTAAGCCCAAAATCCACTTTTCAGATATTTCTTTCATTACTCGTATGTAAAACAGAACAACTAATTCTTTCAGGGTTGCTCCAGTTTGCTTATGAATTAATTAATTATTGAAATTAAACCTTCTTGGTTTTATAAAGGTACCATTTGAACGTTTACATAAGAGTTTCCAACTATGTGGTCGCAAATAATAATCTTTCGCAGTTATTTGTAACGGAGGGAACGGAAAATTGTTTATGTTAGCAGAAAGCGTGTCTAAATAATGGCTTGTATTACGTTTGGGCTCAATATTACCTTTATTCGCAGGAATTAATCGGAAAATGTTATTATTAGTATGTACCAACGGATCCACGTGTAGTGTAAGTAGGTAGTGGTGTATGGTTTCAGGTGAGGTTTACTCCATTGTTGCATGTATAGGATATCCTAGTCGGCCTAGGCAACCAATCTATTACTGTTTGTAGTCTGAGAACGTTTTACTCGACAATATACGGATACGGCCGTATATGTGTATGGAAATAAGAGTTTAGAATATTTTACGCATAATGACGTGACAAGTCGTTTATAGTATAGATGGTGTAACTTCCTGACTCCTGACGTAAATGCGCGATATTTACATTATCTTATATTTGGCACTCAGGTAATAAAAAATTGTAGAATTACTTAGCTTAGGCACGTGGACTTGATTTGTCTTTCTGAGTCGTAAATATGTATGGGGAAATACATTTACCATCAGATGGACGTATGCTTGTTTGCCCATGTATACTAGTTGTTTAACAAATAATCTCAACATTTGGAATCTACGTATCTCGGGATCCTAGGATATACTTCTAGGATAATATTTTGTCACCTATCGGTGTTATTTTCTGCTGTTTCCAGTAATCTAAATGCAAAAAATTTATCGATTTGTAATTTCGTCTGGAATTAAGTGATGAAAGTGTTGGTTTAGCTGTATAATACGTTCTTTTTAGTGAAGTTTTCTGCGTCTACTTACCTAAACAATCCGGCGTTTGAATGTATGTATGTTTTTCGACGATAACTTGAGTATTTTTGATTGGAGCTTTATGAAATTTGGCAGGCGTGTAGATGTAGCTAATAGAATTTTTAAGTTCAAACATTAGCCAAATTTATCAAGGGTTTGCCGAGATGTGGGGATCGCAAGTTCACAATTTGGGATGAACTACTAGTTTATTAATTTTACTTTGAATCTTAAAATATTTGTACTTAATAAAAAAGTACGTTGTATATCTATACGTGGATAACTTGGTGTAGCCCGTGTAGCGTTTAGATATTTATCCGAAGAAATTACTTACGCATCAGTACTTGCGTGCACTTACTTACGTATATTTACTTATGTAAACTAACATAAGTAAGAGTCGATAAGTTCTCATTTTGTAAGGCAAAACTTTAGTGTTGTTGAGAGAACAGTAACGACTGTAATTTAGTAACCAATATAACTTTATTTGCTATCTATTCCACGTTAGGTGATTACTTACAAGTCAATGATAACACGAGAGCTCATTCGTATACACCGGAGTATCTTTTATTGATATTATGATAAAGAGGAACCGACTACTGCTGGTCGCTTTCTAGTATTCTAGAGAACACTCAAACGTAACATTGTTAGTTGTGGCATTGTCTTAAGGACCCTATTACAATTTAAATGTGTTTGTATTAATAACAGAATATCCAGTGTATCAGATATTGTAATGCTGTGGCCAGTGCATATTATTTGTGAATTTTAAAAGTCTTCGGTAATATTCCTTGTTGTCGTTCGTACTCATATGCGTCAATAAATTACGTATACGGCTCTAAATAGATGCTGATTATTGATTACTGTTGATAACAACAGATTTAAAACATCTAGTTTTCTACGTCAATGTGTCCTATATTCTTTTAAATATCAATATCTAATGATGTATGTTGATAAGAAATAATATAACATCATCATCAGGTCTTTTTGTCTCCACTTCAGGAGCACGACCCTCTCTGTACTACCAGAGCCATTGGCCAGAGCAGCAAGAGAATTCGGCTTACACTCTCCACGCTAACCAGACGGGTTGGAGAGGACTCATTGATGTTTGTTAGCTTTGTTTAGCTTGTATATCCTAAGTCGCCTTCTACGACATCCACGGGAGGACATGGAGTGGCCCTATTCTACTCTGACGGAAACCACACGGCTAGATATTACATATTCATGAATAATTTTAAAGACTGACATATTCTACGAAGCGCAGTGATAATTTTTTTTATCGATGTATACCCGTATAGTATAATTTTAAACTACTAAAAGAGTCTACAACAATGAAAGAAAAAAACGAGCTATCTCCTTTATTACCTCTATTTTCTTTTGTTTCAGGGTTTAAAGACAAGTAATAAAGCAAAAGGTGTGAAAGACGCCAAAAGTAAATCGCTGCAGCCGATTCCGATGCCGGTCGCCGCCGCCGGAGACCGCACCGTGGAACCGTGAACGCGCGGCTTTGCATCTTTGATGCTCGCCCCCCCTCTAGAAAAAGTCATCTACTCACTCTGTCACTTCATTATTATTAAATTCCTTAACATCTTCTTTATCTTATAGTTTATTATTATATATATTTACTGCATAATCAGGAAAGATGAGCAAAATTCTGAAAGTAGTTGGTGCGTCTTGGATGCAGACCAAGATTAGCTCTTACATCCTAGGCTTGCTTGGCGTTCTGGCTATTCTGGCTTTATTTTTTGGACAAATGGAAAGGTAAGAATTATTTTACTATTGTAATTTTATTATGAAAGCATTTAAAGCTTCCTGGCGTAAATTTCACGAGTAAATACTGCGTCACAAAAATCCCCTTATTATCAAAATAACATAATTTTAAACTATGAAAAACAAGACTATACTAAAACTGTTACAAATCATCATTTTTCTTGTTCAGTACTTATCGTATTTGCTTCAATGACGTGGTTAACATTTTAGGGATTTACACTTTATTTGTTGGCGTGCCTCCAAAATGCTCATATTTGCTTCGAGATAGTGGATTATTTGCAGTAACAGCACGAAGCACTTAACCTTCCGATTTCAGGAGTCAGGAGGATGGGAACTACGCGGCAACTGTGTTTTATAAAGAGAAAACTGGCTACAGCATCGAGTTCTGGGGCCAGAGTAACGAGCTAGCAAATATTCCAAGAGGAGCCGCTAGAGCTTATTTTAGAATGGATACTGATACTAAGGGGTAAGTAAAATACACAAAAATCTGTTGTGGATATTTTTTTACTCAGAAGACATCAACGCGTCAGTTTTTGTTAAGGATTATAAAGACAACGCGTTGATGTCTTTTCAAGCTCATCGAAAATATTACAAAAAAAAATGCTCTTTGACAGTAAATACCGTCGTAGTAGTTTTAATAGTCCTCGTTAGTCCGAGGCTCGAAGGCAAACGTGTTTTGTATACAAATTATCTTAATTGCGTGCGCGAAAAGACATACCTAAATTATTTTTTTATGGAGAACTTACCTGATTTTACACTATCTCATAGATGGTCGCTCTTAGAAGTGGAAACCGATGGAGCATACCCCGACGAGATACAAGCGTATGCCGCTGGCATTGTTGAGGGGGCTTTGACGTGGTCCCTCATCCACCGCCACCTGGAGAACACCATCAGGGCCAAGTGCGACGGCACTGAGTTCGAGAAGCAGTGCAACAAACTGAAGGACACCCTGGACAAGTCGGTGGACAAGTGGAAGAGCTACGCCGAAGACCGTAGTAGTAACGATCCCTTATGGCACCAGGTAAAACTTTTCACATTACATAATCATTAGAATTTAATTATTCGGCACTTTTTTTCTACGCTATATGGAGTTTAAATATTTTGCCAAAAATAGAGGTCTATATAATATTTACTAGAATTAAAAGCTGTCACTCAGAAGTATTTTGTTAAAACAAACATATAAAAACATTGAAAAAAAAAACAATAGAAGTAGATGGATTATGCACCCTATTAAGCGACTGAAATCTTATATTCCTATTTTTCAGATCTCCTTGTACTATACTCAAATCAATGGTATCTTCACTGGCTGGAAACATGGAGTAGAACGAAGTATGACGGAATATGACACCGATGTATCCGAACTTTACTGGATGAACTCAGTTGGCGAAGTTACTGAAATCCAACGCACCCTAAACATCTCGCTAGACAACTCTTCCATAAACAACTTGCCTGACTTGTCTACGGCTTTTGTGAGAATAGTGAACGAAACTACGGAAAATGGTACCTTAACCAAACTGTACTTGGCTCACAATCAGGCTGGAAGGTGAGAAACTATTCTATCATGAATGAGCATTTAGCTTGGTGATTTTTGAAAAGAATTTTTTGTGACTCTGTTTGAGCTACGTTTTAAAAAGTAAAGGGGAGAATCAGCACTGGGGTCATTCACTACACGCTACTAAAATGTGCATATGTTACTCTTCTATCTAGTGCATTGTTTACTCGATTCTGTAAAAACAGAATAAGAATTTCGTAGTGTATTTCCGTTCTCTAACCGTACTTTCAAAGATCTCGGTAATATATTAAATTGCAAGAAAGATGCCCGACATGTATAAAAATAATTTATTACTCATCAAAAGCCAGTCATATACGTAAATTCCTAAGAAGTATTTCAAAATTATCGCTGTAACAAATTATTTTGAAGCATGATATCATAGTAATAAGTAGATGTATTTTTATAACTGGTTTTATAAATAAATTCATTGCAGTTACTCATCTATGACGCGAATCTTAAAGAGATACAAACTGAACTACCACTTAACATCGAAGAAAAATACCGTCATTCCGGGCCGCACTGTGGACTTTTCAGGATTCCCCGGCTCAGTCACCAGTCAGGATGAGTTCTATCTGATACGTGGGCAGAACCATAGACTAGCTGTTTCTGGCACACCATTGAGAAACTTCAACGATAAGCTTTGGAAAGAGGTCAACATCACTGAACAAGTAAGTTGTAAAGTTCTTTGTCGTAATAGCGCAATATAAATACAACGAGTACTTTATATGGTTGACCATGTTGACTCAGACAACTAGCTAGTTGAGGTGGATACTTTTGCATTTATTTTTATTCCTGAACAAGCGCCGCGTTGTTTTTTTTTTTTAATTTTTGGAATCCAAGATAGCATTTTTATTTTAGAAAATTTAACTTCTTTCGTTAGTAACGTCTCATTGGGACTTGGTAGGGGGCTAAAATTTTCTACGACGCATTCAGATTTTGAATCCAAGACGGCCGCCCACACATTTTTTCATGTTTCCTCAACTAACAGTAGTTTTTACCCATTTTCTCAACTGGACGGACAAATATGTTATTTAGCCTACCTCAATACCTGCTTGTAGCCCGCGCAACGCCCGAGAAGCTAGTTTTTATCTCTGAAGATGTTTTTATTACAGGACACTATGTACATGATAATCCAAGTGTCTTCAGTCAGTCAGACAGTATCATGTCTTTTGGTCTCCACTGCAGGATCACGACCCTCTCTGTACTACCAGAACCATATTTGGCCAGAGCAGCCAGAGGATTTGGCCTACACTCCCCTTGGTGGCCAGACGGGTTGGAGAGGTCTCATTGATGTTTATAAGTTTTGTTTAGCTTGTATTCCCTAAGTCGCCTTCTACGACATCCACAGAAGAACTTGGTGTGGTCCGATTCTACTCTGCCGGAAACCACACGGCATAATCTAATCCAAGAGTCTTATATTTGACTAAATAAATTGCAGGTACCAGCCGGACCTCGCATATACGCCGCCAACCACCTCGCGACTAACGCCAGCAGCTGGGGCCGAGTGCTGGCCAGCAGCAACTCGGGCACCGCCAGTAAGCAGTGGCTGGTGGCCGACTACGGCCAGCTCGACCGGCTGCATAACGTCACGCCCGAACACAAACATTTCCGATATGACTTTCTGCAGGAGGTCTCCCAAGAGTAAGTACAATAACAGCTCTTTGTGTGACTGACAACTTTCTTTGTGTTACTGAATGCACAGCTGCTGGGGGCACAATAAAGTAATCCTCTGATAATTTAGGTCGTTAATAATATCACACTTGTTAATCTTCGGCTAAGAATAGATAGTTAAAACATAACGATATACGGCATATAAATATATATAGGTATGTTCAAAAATAAAAAACCTCGAATCTCTACGTAATGCCTACCTTCTTTCTTTTCACTAGATGATACTTTATGGTAAAATTTAAATCATTAAAATCTTTTTATATATTTTTCCTATTATTTGAATAAAGTAATAAGTACTCAAATTAATTAAATATGACATATGTATATGAAATGCAATAAATATTTTTAAAGCATATTTAAAATCTTTGTCACTTTTTTGCTAGTCGTGTGTGCTGCCATCTCTGTGTGCCTACCGAGAACTCTAGTTTTGCCTACTTACGGGCCCTCCAATAGCTTATTCTATGGGGTTGGGTATCTGTTACGTTAGTAATAATATTATCTTAGTCAATGTAAAAAAAAAAAGTAGAGAATCGAGTTTGTATTAAAGTTGTAACATGAATATTTTTTCAGGGGTGTAAAGCATTTCGTGGCATACCACAATCACAGCCGCGGCAAGGGGCTGCTGTACCTGGTGGAGCAGATCCCGGGCCGCACGCACGCCGCCGATGTTTCCGACGTGCTGCTCGAGCAGCACTACTGGGCCACCTATGGACTTCCCTTCTTTAAAGTAAGTCTACAATAAAGGTGACGACAGGGTCCGAAAAGTATGATTATAAATAGTCCGTCTTTTAGATTATCCAAAAATAATAGACCCGTATTTTTTAGTTTACTAAAAAAGTAAAAATTCGCATAGACATGGAGCGTCAAAGTTCCAGAGTGGGGGCTTGCGACGTCACCGCTAAGTTAAAGTCGTACCCAGCCGTGACGTCATGCAAAATTTAAATGCTTTGTATCTTTGTCATTTTTGGTTTCTCAGAGAAAAGAAAAAATACGTGTACAATATTTTTTAATAATCTAACCGATGGACCAAAAATATTTTTCCATTCATCATGCCTATTTTACATTGACGCATATGAGTCCCATTTTGCATAAGTTAAGTACTTATACTATACTTAAAATGCTCGGCTATATACCTAAAATGAGCTATGCTTGGGTTTCTCTACGTGGTCGAATTATAAAAGAATAAATTCGTAGGAGAACTAAATTCACTGACATAGCCCAGCGGATTAGTTCGTTGAAATAGCATAGGGCGGGACACAGTGCGGCGAACCGATGGCCGATGGGGCAAAAAGGTTCTCGAATGGCGACCACGTACTGGCAAGCAAAGCGTAGGACACCCACCCACAAGGTGGTCTGACGACCTGACCAGGGTCGCTGGAAGGCGCTGAATGCAAGCTGCGCTTGGGAGCTATGTCCAGCAGTTAACGTTATGCGCCCAAAATGAATATTGATATACTTAAAACTGTTTTGATATACAATGCCACGTGATTTAGTATCCGTGCATTATTATTTGCTGCCAGTTACAAACAAACAAACAAAATAAAGTACTTACCTATATGCTGAGATATGGTTTTGAGTTGTGACAGATAGATAGAGAAGCGGAACGGCTCCATAGGGGTTATTTTTCACGATTTACGTATACATAGGGTTTAGTTATAATGACACGAAATGAGTTGTAATTTGAAGTCATCTTTGACGACCTTGAATGTGAACATTTGCTAACATTTAAATCTTTGCAGGATGTTGCAGTCGCAACGCATGTCACCAAAATGGAAGAGAAATATGGCAGCATATTCTCCGAGATCGACTCTCCCAGAGCAGTCATGTTCAAGCGAGGTTTCAAGAACGCCACGTCCCTGGACAGCATCTTACAGTTGATGCGAGAGAACAACGTCACAGCCATGAACCGAGCCAGCAACGAAACCTCCGACTGTTCGGGATTACAGTGCCTGGTAGAGGAAGAAGGGTACTGGTCCGTGCTGGGCGTCCGCGGGGATCTCGTCCGACACAACAAGTCAGCTTATGGGATTATTGACACAAAAGTCGTTAGCGGTGAGTTAGTAAAAGTAGTAACTATATATTCAAACAATAGTTATCTAAGCCTCAAAAAATGTACTGTATAGGTACGTCATAAATGACACCCATCTACCGAAGTTTACGTTTTAAATATCATATGTCTCTTGATTACTTCGTGCTTTTTAAATTTTAATGGCAAATACATCGTAAAATGTCAATAATATGGTTAACTGCCTCCGTGGTGTAGTGGTTAGAGCGTTTGGCTCATACCCGGAGGTCGCGGGTTCGATTCCCAGCGGGGGCAACGACTTTGTGTTGTTGTTCTAGTTTGGTTAGGACATTGCAGGCTGATCACCTGATTGTCTGATAAGTAAGATGATCCGTGCTTCGGAGGGCACGTTAAGCCGTCGGTCCCGGTCACTGTCTTTGACATTGGTCGTTACCTAAAACCACATCAGAGGCCTTTAAGGCGGTTTAAAAACTTTGACACTAGTGTTAGTCACTAACACACACGATAAGAAGAAGAAGAATAATATGGTAGGAGTAGACAGATCGTTTTATATTTTTTTTGTCAAAATATATTTACGTTCTTACTAATAGTTAAGTATATATTGTATTTTTTATTTGCAGGGGCAGTTAATCAAACATTGATTGAATTCGCCGCAATAGCTGGCCCACCGTTTTCAGAGATCGCGCCGAACAACACCACTAAAGTAAACAAGGGCAACATAGCGCCA
This sequence comes from Acrobasis consociella, assembly GCA_963555685.1. Classification (NCBI taxonomy): domain Eukaryota; kingdom Metazoa; phylum Arthropoda; class Insecta; order Lepidoptera; family Pyralidae; genus Acrobasis; species Acrobasis consociella. Next base: position 9,060,836 of record OY743118.1, read on the forward strand.
ATATACACCCACCAGTTCGACAACAAGCCAGACATCAACGGCCTACAGATCAGGGACCTAGTGCTGCAAAAGCTAGAGGAAGCCGAACAGGAAAACCTGGAGATCCTCAACAAAAACGCCGTAAAACCTTTCCAGTGGTCTACTAGTGATTACAAGAACAGAAAACACATCGGCCTCCCAGACATTTGGGCGTTTACTAAATTCCAACCAAAATGGTCGTGGTAATAATAAGTACTTGGTTATTTTCGATACCTCCATATCCACTAAGTATATTTTATGCCTAAATAGAAAGTTATGTCAATGTAGTTTGTAATTACTTGTACTTTGTACAACTTGACAATACTTATGTTATGAATAATCAAAAGGTGTTTTATATTTTTTTGATAGATTTGTCCATGTGCTCGCCTAAGTGCTGACGTATGTACTTACTTACCGGATATTTGACAATGATTTATGCAGCCAGCGGGATACTTAATATAGGCCAACGGTTCTGAAATTTCCAACATACCTACCCATAGTTCTCAATTGATTTATAGTAACTTTGCCTCTAAATACATTACATACTTACTTAAGTCTCTGTAATGTTGAATTTCTTGTTTGTAGATGTAAATGGAATAAAAATGCACTTAGCCGTTATATTTAAAGTTGGTATCTACTATAACGTTTTTCATTTTACTAGACCAATTCAAAAATCTTTTAGTTAAATGACAAGTTTTTGCAATAAGTTCTTATTTCTTAAAATGACGAGTAAGCTTTAGAATGAAAGGAAAGTTGTATTAGTCCCATTGCAGTCCTTGAAGATGCATCAACTGATTAACTAAGTATGATTAATTTAAAATATTTGTTTAACTAGGAATTTACACATATCTAATTTTATAATATTATTTATTGGATCTATGTGCTTCTGTGTTTTTCGTAAATATTTGTCTATAGTGAATGTTATCGTCTGTACATTCTGTACCAGTATCGTGTCTGTGGTACCTATTATGTGGGTCTTTGACTATAAGTCTAGCCTCTTGCTCGGTCATAATAATATTGTAATAATTTACAACGAAAATTGTACCTTCTATCTACCTACTTACTTACATATGTTTATGCTCTTATTGTTACATGAATGAATTGTTGTTTCTCATTTCAACTTCTCATTTTGTGCTTAATAATACGGATTTATTTTTACTATTTAGTTTTGCGAATTTTATTAGAATTTTAATAAAAATGAAGTGGCTTGAATAAGAAACATTTCGATTTTGCTCTCGAAATAAAATGTTTCATTTATTTACACGTTTGTTTTATTTGTTTTTATTTAGAAACCAACCTATTACATTCTTCATCTTTAAGCAGAGAGATACAAGAGGCATCCGAATCTGACTATATAGCAGATAAGTACCTACTCTATCTATACTGACCTACAATCACTTCATCCATGTACTTAGGTACCAGAAGCGTAGCGTGCCTTAGGAAGGGTAAAGATTTCACAAAAAAGAAAAAGTTTGCTTAAAATTAAAAGGAATATTTATATTCATCATAATTATCTGTCACTTTTTCCAAAATTTTTACAAACAATTCAAATTTAATATACCTGACCTGCACTCTCCTTGTTTTTTTTGTTGGCAAACATAGATTATTGTGGGATTCCCCCGTTGCGTTGACGTAAATGACTTAAGAGTCCCCTTACCCTAGACTTCTCCATACAAACGTAGTTTACATTTAATTTTGAAACCACATGTCAGATTCCGGTAAAAATTAGTAATTGTAAAGAAATTGCAATTATCTAGGGTAATAACTAGTTTCCGACAATAAATTATGAACTGGTAAGAAAATATAACGATTTAGAAGTTTCCCATAAAGTCAAAAATGATATAACACGCGATATTCTATTTCAAGTTCAAATTTTAATGTCGGAAACCAGTTATTACCCTAGATAATGGCAATATCTTTAAAATTACAAAATTTTGCCGAAATCGGACATGTCGTTTTTAAATAAAACATAGACTACGTTTGCATGGAAAGTTGTATTTTGGTCTAGGGTAAGGGGACTCTTAAGGGTGAATTGCCCAAGCAGAAAAAATACACGGCAATCCTGAGAACAGTAGTGCAATGTACTAGTTTATGATTTTGTAAATTTTTTCTTAGTAAAGTAAGTACTTCTCGACCTTGGCAAAAAAAAATCATTGAGAAATGGCCTCTATTACATTAAATAAAAAATGACAAAGTGTCATTTTATCATTACGGTGGCCTGTCCTGAACCTAAATCCGCTCATAAAATATCTTCCCCTGCAAATACATCCATTATTTGGATTAAAATTGATTTCAGTATTGTTAAATTATAATATAGCCTATCAATTAAAACAATTATTGTTTGTTTATCTTCTTTCTGATACACTTACAAGCATTCAACTTTTGTCCGGAAAAAAGTTATCATTTCAGAGGACAGTAAGTTTTAGTAGAATAATCCTGTCAACATTGCGTTGTTGCGCCCCCCCAGCCTTTCCTCACTTCGGATCCGTCCGTCTCAAGCTCGCGAAGTACACGGACCGGTCGCAACGTCATTGTGGGTTCCCACCAAAAAGTAAGTTTATCATTTCGGTGGTATGGGGACAAAAATGGTTTTATTTCGGTGGCCCTTATTACTCGTGCTAGGTTCATTTTCATTTATTTCAAAATTGTGTTTTAAATTCGCCCTAAGTACTGTTTTGCTTGAGTAGTGTTGAAATTTTAATAATGATTTTAATTCGGAGTTAAATGTAAAACTAACCCTTTTTTATCATCTCGGTGTTATCATTTCAGTGGATTCGGTGGACTATAATACCGATAACCACTGAAATGATAAATCCATAAAGTTTTAGAGATCCTTGTGTCAAATATTAAATCATTTCAGTTTTGTGATGTACTTTTGCCTAGAGTGTAGGTCCTATATTGTGGATGTATTATAGAGGGGTTGCCATATTCACTTAATATTACTAGTGTAGAAATAACACTAGTTGTTGGCCGCGACTTCGTCCGCGTGAAATTCGAGTTAAATGTATTTTACATATAGGACAAATCATACAGAATGAGTTAGCCCCAAAGTACCTAAGTTCGAGACTTAAGAATGTGGTAATCAAACCTAACAAATATACAGAAAGGAACCCTAACTTCGCAGACGATTGTTCTTAGCTGTATCATTTCGGTGGACTAATTTCATTTCGGTGCACAGTCTTATCATTTCAGTGGCGTAATTATCATTTCGGTGGACATTTTTTTCATTTCGGTGGTAATTTTTTTCATTTCGGTTGACACTTTTCATTTCAGTGGATTCACAAAAATTCAACCTTAAATATTTCAGTAAGTTTTGATGATATTTGATGTCCACTCCCGCACATGTTACACATAAGGCTAAAGTTTTATTTGTTACTCAATATATATAGATAGCATTCATCATCATCATCATATCAGCCACAGGAAGTCCACTGCTGGACATTGTTATAGATAGCATTGTTATAAAAAAATCCCACCGAAATGACAATTAAAAATCTCTTGTTGAAATTCACCCTTAAACGGGAAAATGCCGCAGCCCGCGCGCGACGCGATAACCGATGAAGGGTTTGCCAACTTTTGAACGCACCTTTTACGCGATAAAGAAAGAAATTGATTTTTTTGACATTTCCATTTAAAAAAAGTTTTTATTAATTTTTGCTTACGCACGTTGATGGTTTTAATTGATACGGCTTGGATACGGCATGCGGCAGATACGGCGGCGGTAGCTACGCCTCTGGTAGGTACGTTAAAAATTTTGAACAGTGATTCTCGCTTCGTCTTCTATATGATTCATACCATGGAATGGCTTACAACTTACCATGGAACAAATGACTAATGAGCAGTTAACTACCACTAACACCATCATTATCTATTTTTGGGAAAATTCTAAAATAATCGTAGGTACATGACCACCGTGGGCACCGTGGCATATCTAATCTACCTAGTGGAGCCACGCTACTCTAGTCCGCCGTTCGGAGTTCCGGGTTTGATCCCCGGCCAAGGCTACCTAGTTGGTTTATGTAATAATCATACACTAGCGGCCCGGCTTTGTACGGGTAATTAACAACAATTTCAAAAATTATAAATTTTAAAACACACACATACACAACACAACCTTCTTTCTTTCAATTCTTCCTTTCTTCTTGGCGCCTAAATCGCATTACAATAATATCTTTGCTAGCTAAAGCTTGAAAAGTACTTATTCAGTAATAATGTCACTGTCAAAGTCAGGTAGCGTAAATATCACTGACAATGACATCTTTTCGTGCTTGTTTGTAACTGTGCCTGTGTAGGTATGAGTAATGTGTGTTGTGAAGTGAACTTGTGAAATCAAAAACGAAGGATGAATCACTGATGAACTAAATATTGTTTAAGCACATTACATATTTATCTACACAAAGTGTAAATTAAAATATAAATCCTGAATATTCTCAAGAGTGTAATTTGCTAATAGTGAAATTAGTCATCATGAATTATTTCTTTAAAAAAGAACCTACTGTAAAAGGTAGGTTCCTATACCACTCATACATAACATAATAATTATTTGTTATGTAGATAGTATGAGTTAGGTACTGATGCAAACTAGAAATATTTTGACTTTAAGTTGACTCTATAATAATAAATATATATATTTAATTAATACTTACTGTTCCTTACACTCATTCTTACTAATACAATTATCATACATCTCGTGACTTTCAAGGATAATAAAATATTTGTCCTTTAGTACTGATAGATAACACTAATTAACTCCTAATATTATTCTTATAATTCATCAACTAGTTTGTATTTTAACCTTAGATACCAAAAATAGTATTTAGAAACACCATAATACTAAACATAATAAAAAAATTGTAAAATAATTGTTTTATGGTTTCAGAACAACAAAGACAAAATGATAGAGATTTGCGCAAAGCAGGTCGTGATTTGGACAGGGATAAAGCTGCCCTGGAAAGAGAAGAAAAAAAGTTGGTATGTATTTATTTTTTAAAAATAAAGACCAAAATGATTATGGCGATTATCACACGGCACTACGCCCCGCTGCGTAGTGCGGGGCCGCCATACAAAAACGACGCGTACTGTGCATGTTTTCTATACAAATGGAGTTACTTGTATACAGTGCGGCCCCGCACCATGCAGCGGGGCGCGTTGCAGAGTGTTAATCTCCTATGATATTGCTTGGTTTGGCTGTCCATCTGTTTATCACATGGTATTAATTTGGTATAAATAAATATATACCAGTCAAATTTTAATGCAAATGAACCACTTATTTAGTAAGTATCGATTTCTTGTTATAGAAACAGTTGTAAAATACTTATTTGCTGATGGATTTCAGGAAATGGATATAAAGAAGATGGCGAAGGAAGGCAACAATGAGGGCTGCAAAATATTAGCTAAACAGTTAGTCCAACTACGCAAACAGAAAAACAGGATATATGCAGCTAATAGTAAGGTAAGCTTTTTAAAATCAATACTTCCAATGGCTTTGATGATTCTTCTTTAAACTTGGCACTTTCCCTGTTGCATCCTTCGTGGTGCTGCTACGAAGCTCCTTGGGCATTAAATGTTGCATATGATGCTCAGTCACTTCATAATTGTATGGGTTGAGACACTCGGGAGCAACTCTTAATGGTTTTCCACACTGAACAGTTCCGCGCCAGGTGAATGGCTCCTACTCATCAGTCACTTAGTCATGCCTTAACTAACATATCTACAGGAAGGGATATAGTGGTGGTGCATAAGTTTGCCACAACTGAGCATTTCGGGTATGTTTAGGCATTCAAAATGTGGTTTTACTCCTACATTATTGCAGCACCAAGCTTCAGAAAATATGACAACTTTACCGATCATGATCATGAATATTTTTTACCACAAGCTTTAATTGCATTAAATATTTTACAGATATCCGGCGTACAGATTCAGAACAAAGCAATGGGTGCAAACATAGCCATTGCAAACGCTATGGGCACCACAGCCAAGACCATGGGCAACATGAACCGGGTGATGAACCCACACCAAATAGCCAAGGATATGGAGGCGTTCAAGCAGGCCAATGCCAAGATGGATATGACAGATGAAATGAGTAAGTATGAATGACTAAGACAAGTGTGATTTAAGGTCAATAGTGCAAAAGTTATAAAACCTGTTATTGCCAATAGTGACCACTTTTAGTTTTAAAGCTGGACGGACTATCAGTGATAGTTTACAGATAAACATGAAAAAATTTTAAGGTCTATCTAATGCATGATGGTTTGCAAAATGTTAGGTTTTACCATAGTCACGGAATAAATACTAGTAGTTATAAATAAACAATTTACGTATTTTAAATTGCTTCTTCACACCTTAGATGTCCATTTCATAAGTAACAAGTTTAACTTAAAAATGTCATCTATATTTATTCTCTGTTCTACTAAATAGTGCTATATATGTAGAAATATACCAAAGTTTTTTTTTTTGAGTTTTGATACATTATATTTCTTGTATAGTTTCAGAAACATTGGATGACATTATGGGTGAATCAGGCGATGAAGAAGAAACTGAGGGAGTGGTGAACCAGGTGCTGGATGAGATTGGCATTGAAATCAGTGGGAAGGTGAGTCTTGTAACTTTCACCAGTGAGCATTTTAAAACAAGCTAATAGTAAATTCCTCAGTGCTTCTTCATTATCTATACACAATCCCGGTCGGGTCTTCAGCTGTGGTGCTTCACAGCTCGGATGAGTTTTCCCGCTTTTTCTTATCTGAATATCATACGCATACAATCACCCGGTGCTGAAGACCGTGCAAAGTCGGAAAAAAAAGACTGGTTGACTACAGTTGTACGGCCGGTTTACATTTTGTATGGCAGAAGAGAAAGTATGTACCAGATGCTTTCCCATAAAGAGCCTTCCTTCCCCATACCGCCATTAGAAAAAAGATGTGACAGAAAAAGTTTCTTGCTTGATGTGAATTAATAATTATGCCTTTAATCATCAAAAACAAAAACTACTTGTGAAACCAAGAATTTGTCTTCTTAATACCTAAATTTTCTGGAGTCCAGTACTACCCCCATTTGAAAACAACAATTTAAAAGAAAAAGGGGTATAATTAAAATACAGCACTGTACCCCTGAAAAATTCAGGTACTTTATTGGTATAAACGCGTATGCTTAATCGTAATAGAAAATGAAAGTCTATGTTAATTGTTGCAGATGGCCGACGCTCCGTCCGTGTCCCGCACCAAGATCGGCGCGTCGACCACGGACGAGGACAAAGAGCTGATGGCTCAGCTGGCGCGTCTCAAGTCATAATGTTAATGCTAAGCTTCATCTCGCATTCCCCGCTGCATCCTCAGCTGGCATGCTTCGGAGACAGGAGTGCGCTTTTCCGCTTTTTCTTTACCAAATACAATATGCAAGTCTATGGTCACCCAAGGATGTCAAAGATTGCGATGTGGAGAAGAAATAGCAACTATAGTATTACGACCGGCCTCCTACCTGACATTAATGGGAATGCTTTTGTGCAAAAAGTTCAGTAATGGTACATTTTCATTGTTCTTCTTTACATTCGCTTACTATTTATGTCACGATATTAACGACCCGATCTTTTTCATATGCCTATACAAATTTTTTGTAACACAATAGCACCGAATTAATATAAATTGAAGTAAGTTTAAGTATAACTTCTTTCCTTACTTATTAGCGTAAGTTACACGGTGATAGTGAATTTTTATCTAGCAGTTTAAAATATTTAGTATAATACGTATTTTAGATTTTATCATCCATCTTTGCCTTTTCATTTTGTAGGTAAACCTTTTTTGTTTGTAGCTAATGTTTTTAATTATTTAATCTCATTTATAAATGTAACATTTGTTTTGTCTGTGGTATAGTAAAACCCGTCCATCTATTTAAATAATCTCAAAGACTTACAGGTGTAGGTAAGGAGAAATATATTTTTGGCATTCAATCCTCAAAAGTAAACGTTTCTATATTGTTAGTAACTTGTTAGTATAGCTGTTATAATAATATAGGCCCCGTGTCCGTCTGTCGAGCACATAAGGACTCTAAATAATATGAAATTACATATGTTTTTTTTTTAATATATAAATTTGTAAGTTCTTCCAGCAGGTATGTAATCAAAATAATAAAAATATGTTTAGTCAGCTTCCTGATTGCCCGTACAAGTACCTATGTCTATGCATATAATGTGAAAATAGCTGTGATATTTTTGTATTATATGATAGGATAAATTTGTTATACGGTTTATATACCAAATGTAAATAAAATTTATTAAAAACTTTCTTTTATTACTTTGAATGTAGTAAGTAAGTTCTTAAAAGGAAGATGATTCCGTGTTTTGGAAGGCATGTATAAACTGTGGGTCCCGAACGCCATCTAGCGTTTGCTCAAACCTATCCAAGGATTGGTTCTGGTCTGCCTTCTGGGTTGCGGAGGTCAGACGGCGGATAGGTAGCGGACCCGGGCTCTGGAGCGTTACCGCCGATGCAACCGGCAATCCGCTCTGATGATGATAATGATCTTGTAAGTAACGGCCTGGCCACATCCTCTGGCGGTGCGGAGCGCGGTGCGGCAGGAGCCGCGGCGGGCGGCGCGGTTCGCGGTGGTATGCCACAGCTCATATATTGCGACCGCGGCGGCGTCGGCGGTGGACGTATTTAGAGAACAGCTAACTATTCAAATGGAAGGGAATATTTTTTTTTCGACCCACAATTTTTTATAACTTGCCTATATTTATGATGTGGATTCTTTGACATCCATGATGCTGGTCTAATCAGTATTTTACTTATAAATTGTCCCGAATTCATTTTTATATAAGCTCACCGCGCGGTAAAAACAAAATGATTTGTTTCGGTCGCGCGATGCTAATTACGTCCACCGCTGCCGCCGTTCCGAGCTGTGGCCACCTCGATACTCGCGCGTACATTTGTTTCAAAAATATATGTTATATCGAGTACTGAAACTTGCTACCTAAAACCAATAGATAATCTACCTACTTGAAAACAGAGGAACATTGGGAAAAAAAAATTAGTCTCTGTAATCTGCACACAGATTTACCAGTGGATGCTCCACTGCTAAATCTGTGTGTAGTAATATACCTACATTCAAGATACATTGTAAGTTAAATAAAATCTTGTAGTAATACAAAGGCCAGATTTGCAGGTCTGGAAGCCTCGTGGTAACAAAGGAGTAGAGGCCCCCTGGCCCCTAATTATTTTCCAAATAAAATGAACATTTTTTTTAGTCGAGTTTTTCAATAAATAATTATTTATTATGAAATTGAAGGTAAAACAGCGAAAAAAATCAAAGGAAACGTTTTTTTACTAGTGCTTACTAGACGGAATATGAAAGGGTTTTGGTTTTTCGAAGTCAATTGGGGGGGTTCCTCTTAAGTTGAAGCCCCGGGGCTGTAGCCATGGTTCCCCTTATTAGTTCGGCCCTGAATTATACTATAATAAATTACTTGTAAGCATTTTGTAAATTTATAACAAGCATCATCAATTTCCAAAGCGCGCAGTTCAGCAATGCTTTCAACCTTCTTGAAATAGCCCAAAACATGAATAATCTACCGGGGCGGAGTCTACCCCGTGACATTGAAATGCGAAAAGCGACTTCGTCGTTTGCGTTAAAATTTAATTATATTTACACTTCTTGTGTACCTGCACGATAATGTCACGCATATTTAAAGAGCTACCATTAATCCAAGTCGCATTTCGTTGACAACGCTTGCCTCGAGTGCGCCAAGATGATGCCGATATCGGATCACATGTTCGACGAGGGCATAAACAATAGTATGTTCCAAAATGATATGAAAAATGTTAAGAGTAATAAACAGATTTATGAGAAGACACAACGAGATTACGTAAGTAAACCTAGCATTTTGGCTAAAGTGGTTCGTGTACTTCATAAAGAAGCATATTCGTAAAGGATTCAAGCTTGTTGTTACAAAAGAAGAAAGTTAGTAGGTTGCTCTTTTTCTAGACTTGTAATTGCTTGAGACTTCTTTACAGCTAATATCAGTACGGATACGGCTTCTCTCAATAAAAGAGATTTTTCCCATAATCTTTATACTAGACAGATGAGTTCGTGATCACTTTTCACAACCAAAGAAGAGTTTAAAGAGTTGAGGGTGGTAATTTTAACCTTTAGTATTAAAACAGCGTCTAAAGAAGATTTTTTTTACTGTGGGCTAAGATTTTTACCTAAGTTTTATTACTGTAGAAAATCTACTTATTTTTATAAGGTTTTCTATGGGTTCCAAAGACAATTTTTGCCAGGAACAAGAACAACGTGATCTGTTGTCGTCCCAAGATGGTGACACGTGTGAGATTCACGACCAGTTCTACAGGGACCATAAGTTGCTGCTAGTGCTGTTCAGAGCTCTGGCCGTAATGCCTATCACTAGATCCAGGCCTGGTAAGTGGATACTTTTAAACACATATGGTGTGTTCGATGTTAGTGACGTATGGTAAGTATATAGTATATTAATAATTTGGACAAAAGTACCTATTCCTTAAAAAATAATAGGGTTTTAGATGGACACTAAATCTGATGGGTCCAGCTCTCGAGACATAAGCTCAGCTTTGCATTACTGCAAGTGAACACTTGTTATCGTAGGTGAGACATCGGCCTGAGGCACAGCACGGTCCCCACGCGTACTGCGGCCTGCTTTCAGCTTCACGTTTGGTACCGCCAGCAGCTTGACGTTACAGTGATGTTGTGTTTAAATTATTAGTGAAATTAACTAACTTTAATAATATGAGATATAATAAAATAATAACATAATATAGTTTTCTTAGGGCTCCGTACCCAAAGGGTAAAAACGGGACTCTATGTTGCCTCTATAACAAGAAATACTAAAAACAGAAAAATAAATATTTTTAGTGGGACCCTTATAACAAACGTGATTTTTACGGAACCCTTCATGCGCGGTTACTACTCGCACTTGGCTAGTTATTTTAATAATCAAAATGGCTAATTTCTTTGTAATAAAACAAATGATTTTATTGACGTTTGTTGGCGTTCACTCACACTAAGCTGAGTTTACGCCTCGAGGACATGATACCTTTGCCCTTTTTTACATAAAGGTACACCTATTTTTCTTATTAAAAATTAGCTTGTATGTGCACTTTGAGTCTAAATACTGTATAATCGTATATCGAACAGAATCGGTTTATGATCGATTATGTTCATTATACTTTAAATCTTTGGGTGAGGCCTATGTCCCAACATTGGACGTTATGCGGCTGAAATGATTATGATGATAATGATGTTTATTGTAAAAAGATCAGTTCCTTATTGAAAGTAATTTGGAAGAAGCTTAACAATAGTTTGTGAAACTTCCAATTTATTGATGTAAATCACCTCTTTGTCTTCACCTATACAATTTTGACGTCACAGGAACGATCACCTTCAGCTGGCGGTCCTCGGCCACGGCGTACGCCATCTGCTTCTACATAGCAGCCACGGTGGTAGTGCTCGTGGTAGGGTACGAGCGGATCATGATCCTGCGCTCCATCCGGAAGTTCGACGACTATATTTACGCCATCTTGTTTGTGGTATTCCTCGTGCCCCATTTCTGGATCCCGTTTGTAGGATGGGGAGTGGCCCATCAAGTTGCGATTTATAAGACGAACTGGGGGAAGTTTCAAGTGAGTACCTGTATGTGATCGTGGATACAGATTGTTACAAATAACAAAATGTATTAAAAAAGTAGTAAAAAGTATATGCAAAATCTTTACATTTATAGAAAAAGTATAATATGCAAAATATTTCCATGGATTTATTTAAAAAATTACTTTTTAGTTTTATCAATACGAAAGACTTTGTGCTAGGGCATACGGTAATGGATTGCGGTAGACAGTGGGGTTACTCCATAAAATAATACGTTAGTCGTATGATAGTGACGTACTATTTCTATGTCAAACCGAATTAAACTTTATCATCATACGTTAGTGCTCAATGGGGCTTGACATAGAAACGCGGATATGTAGCAACGTCCGTCTTGCGTACCGTTTTTGGAGTACCCCCCTGAACACTGCCTTTATTATTGTGTGCTGACAATACGATTAGAAAATTGATTTCTTATTGTCTTAATACCTAATACTGGTATCAGATATTTCGAGCTGCCTAAAGGAATCCGGCTTAGCTCAATTACTGTTATATCTACATTCTACATAGACCTAGATTGCAACTGCGTGTTATCTAGTTACAAGTCACTTTTACTCAATAGTTAACCAACTACAAGTTTCATCGCGATATTTTCCTTTACTGTAAGTGATGGAAGTTTATTTATTTATTTATTAAAAACTAAATACAACGGTTTTTACCAATACGTAGTACAAGTACCTATCTAGAGAATTTATAACTAAATACAATAAAATTTGAACATCGGAAGTTGAAAAATTACCATACACGAGTTTCACAGACGCACTGTCAGACCGCCGCACCGCTGAAAACGTTTTTATGAAACATCCTCGTTAAACATCTTAACTATAATTGCAGGTTAGATATTACAGGGTTACCGCAGAAAACCTCCAGTTCCCCGGTCTGAAAACCAGCATCGTCATCATCAGCATCGGCTGCTTGCTGCTGGCGGTGTGCTTCCTGCTGAGCCTCTGCGCTTTGCTGGACGGGTTCCTGTTGATTCACACTACGGCCTACTACCACATCATCACCATGATCAATATGAACTGCGCCCTCTGGTATATCAACTGTAAAGGGATCAAGATCGCATCGCAAGGATTATCGGAATGTTTTCGGCGGGTGAGAGAACAAAGGCACATTGAACTACGAAAAAATCTTATTGTAACTGAATATTCTTTGACAAAGTTATTTAACAAGTAAATTATGCTGCTTAGACGTACGAAGTACACCTTTGTAGCTAAAAAAGGGTGTCGTAGTAGGTACTCGGATCGTAGAACCAAGTTCTACGACAGCGAGTGGCTATGATTTTATCGTAGACCTTTGTAGCCTCTTGCTACGTAGATGTAGGCATCCGTAGACATGTTCTTTCAGGAATCCAAAAAGAAGAATAGAAACAGATTTTGTTTTTATATTGCTACAAAAAAATCGTTGGCTGTTTTTAATTTTTTATGTACTACAAAGAGCTCAAAATAAAGTGATAAAAGCAAAAGCACTGTTTTGCTACCCATACTTAACATCAACTCGTAAATTTTTTAAAGAAACAAAACTAATGAGTATTCGGCAACTCTATTTATACAGTACTTGCATTTTAATTAAGAAGATAATCAGTAAACAAATCCATACTAGTGTATCTTTTACAAAAAGATCACAAGTTTCCAAACGTAGATTGCGTAGGCCAAGCTTGCTCGTTCTACCAAAAACACGTACCAAGCTTGGGAAAAAAAGCATCACTTTTGAGGGAGCACGCTTTTACAATAGAATACCTTCACGCATTAAAGAAGTAAACTCCTTACGCGGTTATAAGTCCCAGTTACGTGATTATATAATGCAAAACTGCTCACTCTCCGAGTAGTAAAACGCGGTATATTTTCTTGTGATTTGAATAATATTATTATTTATACATACAACCTACATACATGTGTATTTAATGTGTATTCGGTTCCGGTGACTGCTTTCTAGATTAAGTACCTTTATAATAATTTTGTTCTCATGTAAGTGGATTTATTGTAATCTGTTTATGAGAATAAATTCTTTAAACCTATGTTTTCCCTGAATGTAAGAAAAAGAAAAAAATGGTTTTTGCAGCAATGTGCATTTGCGATAGTTATGCTCACAGAGCATTGCTCTGTGCTGTGGTTATGCTACTATTACTACCTAGTTATAGATGCCAAAAATAGAATTTACATTTTTTTAATTGGTTATTCATATCAGGACGTGAGGAAGGAATGCTCTGCAAAGTTAATATCTCGCTACCGATACCTTTGGTTGAACCTGTCGGAGTTACTACAGTCCCTCGGAAATGCCTACGCCAGAACCTATTCTACTTACTGTCTATTTATGTGAGTGTTTCTTTTATTTAAAATTAAATGCTTGAAATAAGAAGTCTTGTATAAACCTGTATAACGATTATATCAATAAGTAAAGATTCGATTCGATTCGCTTTTTTTGCTTTAGACTGAAATAGGCACATACTTAGTTATTTCGTAGAAAGGCTAATATTTGCATTTTTAGGTTCTCTAACATAACAATCGCTGTCTACGGAGCCCTATCAGAAATTGTGGACCACGGTTTTGCCTTCAGTTTCAAGGAAATTGGGTTATTCGTCGACGCGGCTTACTGTTCAACGTTGTTGTTTATTTTCGTTGATTGTTCGCATAAATCAACGCTGGAGGTATTTTTAAATTTTATTTTTGTACATACTTTATCTGATTGGGGAAAAAGAACACAGAAGGTATCTGCCTTTTCTTCCGGGCTGATCGTAACCCTTTTTTTAATTTTTACTATTTTTTTAGAGACAAATTACATTGATTGAGCTAGCCCCATTTTGAAAAAAGCCATTTTCCAACTTGCCCTGACCGGGGATCGAACCCGGGACCTCTGGGTGGCGGACTAACATGGTGGCCAATACGCCACGGAGGTCGTGACTTTATATCTATATATACTATATCTTGGCCTTTAGGGCCTTATAACCCTAGGGCCTTGTCTGCACCGCAAAGGATAAGGATATTTTAGTACATAAGTGTGTATTTTGTATAACTATGTATCACGGTTCTTCACTACTGTAATAAGGAGATCCAAAATCTCGTTACAGTATGAGATAGGGTTGGAGAGAGTGAGCCTATTCTAGTCAACTGTCACGTTTGGGGCAATTGAGCGTCAGTTAAGTACATTTATGTCAATTTGGCGAAAATATAGGTTAATATTATTACAGGTAGCCGCTGGCGTTCAAGACACTTTACTCTCTATCGATGTGTTAACGGTTGACCGGCCAACTCAAAAAGAGGTAAGCACGTGTAAAACTTGATTCGATTCAAAACTTATGGTTGCTTGGTATACAACAGGCAAGAAACGTGCAATGTGTAAATAGACCTTAAATAACCAATACTTACCTATCACTTCGGGTCAGATGAAAACTCGAAAATCCTCGGCACGTATCTTACTTCACTTATATGGAATACGGTATTTATTTTAAGTAGGCAATGTCAAATGTCAGGGTTTATGTGGAAAGACAATAAAATCTTGTAGAAAAATAAATAAAAGCGGCTTGTTGCTCTTTGAATATCCCCATGCCCGTCTAATCACTATTTGCTTGTTACAGATTGACCATTTTATCCAAGCGATCGAAATGAATCCAGCGGTCGTCAGTCTGAAGGGATACGCTCATGTAAACAGAGAATTACTTACATCGGTAGGTACAAACAAAACTAGTTTTATTATGAAAAAGTCCATTATTTTATCAAAGGTACAAACAAGGTTTGCAAGCATCGTAGTAAGTGGAAATTCACAGTCTCTGCGCACCCCCATGAGAAACAGGCGTGAAAATATGTATATGCAAAATAAGTATATTTCGATGTTTTTTGTCACTATCGTTATCTACATACTTTCAAATATGGTCTATTTGATCGTATGAAAATCTCTGAAATTTTTAGGAACAAAGCGTTTATAAACAATATTTATAACAGGAAGGTACCAACTATGAGTAAATATTTCACCCCTTGTCCATGACTACATATAACAAGCAGAATTAAATATTTATTCAAACTTTATCCTTGTATCAGATTTCTTTTTGATTTTAGTAAGCATAATATTTTGAGTTTCGCGTTAAATTACTATTATTAGTAAGTACAGATTCCGACAATAAACCAGAAAATACCTGGTTTATATCGAATTCAATTTCTCAGGGTACCTATTCCTATATTTCCGTATCCAACAAATCCAGCAAATTGATTTCATCTAGTGGCTTTCCAGACGACTTACAGGTATACCTAATACGTACCTACTCTTTGCGTGGAGCTCAATATATTTTTTTACTACTTACGCTACAAATCAAATACTTTTTCATAAGGTCGAAATCGAAACAAACATTTTCTAAAGGATTTGTATGAAATGCACGACACAATACTGTATTTCATGTAAATCCCTTAGAAAAAGTTTGTTTTGACATTGGGAAGAAAGTATCTGATTTGACTTGTTAGATAGTTTTTATTAAGTCAAATAGCACTTGTCTGCATGGACGTGGTCAATTATTATAAGATAAGTTTCAAACAAAATGACAGTAATGTTAAGTAAACCTTTGTACCTAGTCGCATCGAAAACTCTCGTGACTATAATACTAAATGTTAATTATTATTATTTTTCAGTCAATTAGCATGATAGCCATCTACTTGATTGTCCTACTACAATTCAAGATTTCGCTCCCGAGGGATCCTCAAGGAACTTAAAGTTTGTTTAGGTAGAATTTATTAGTAACTTAACCTTAATTTTTGATTTTAGTAAAATATAAATGTTGATTTCAGTTTTGTAAGTATCTAGAGTAGACGTTGTAACAGTAGTTTTTATTAATTTCAATATGACAAGTAGAACTGATTAAGAAATAAGTACTTATCTAACTATGTAGTTAGATACTTATTTCTTAATCAGTTATAATTCATGTAATAGCTACTTATTTGTTTGTGCCATACCAAAGTAAAGATGATTATAAAAATATTCTAGAATCGTTTGTTTCATTTGGTCTTACAGCAAATTAATTATCAAAATCAAAAATCAAAAAGCCTTTATTTCTACCAATGCCTACACATACAATTAATTGAATTTACACACATTTACTTGAATTAATTGAATTTACAATTTTTTTTACACAGTACTTTTATGAAAAAGTAACTTTTTATAACAATAATTATTATTTTATTATACATTATTTTTTATTTATTTATATAATTAGGTACCTATACATATGATATTTAATAATACAAGTATTTATAATTAAATTACAGATACTAATATTTTAATGACATTGGAAGCCGCCTTTTGGCGTATAGGCCTCCCCGCCAACTTTCTCTTCATTTCATATTTTTCTACTCCAAATTCTAAGTTTGTTTTTCTTTTCTGTTAAAAGATGCTTCGTAACAACGTTGGAGTTGGTAATTGTAGTAGACAAGTTGCTATATTATAATGTGGGTAGATGATGTCATAGTGAAATGCCTTGTTGGTGGGGGTTTGAGTCTACTTCCTCCACGGTGACCAGCCGGCTTGATGTGCCTACACCCAGCGGGATCACCTGTCTGGCAGACTGATGACTGATGCAGATAATTAGATCTGGATATGTTCTACTAAATTATGCTGAAAATAGAATTTGTTCCGTATTAAAAACGGAAATATAAACTTTTCTAACTTACCTCCAGCCAGCGGGATATTTACCAACGTTACCTCCGATGAAATTTAAATTGGTATTAACTTTTAGATCTGTGGTTGTTATGTTCACTAAAACAAAAACAATTCTTCTAACGTCCTTATTTCAGCCACAATCAAGCTGCAAAGAAACCTCCAGCCAGCGGACTTTTCCTCATTATAACATTATTTTTGTAACTTTTGCACTAAATTAATAAAATATAAACTATAATTTTACCTTTACGCAAAATTACCTATTCGCACATCTTGCCTTAAAATTATTAAATTAAAAGTACCTATACAATTTGAAATCCGCTGGGTGTAGGCACATAGCCGGCATGTGTCTACACCCAGCGGGATCACCTGTCTGGCAGACTGATAACTGATGCAGATAATTAGATCTGGATATGTTCTACTAAATTATGCTGAAAATAGAATTTGTTCCGTATTAAAAACGGAAATATTAACTTTTCTAACTTACCTCCAGCCAGCGGGATATTTACCAACGTTACCTCCGATGAAATTTAAACTGGTATTAACTTTTAGATCTGTGGTTGTTATGTTCACTAAAACAAAAACAATTCTTCTAACGTCCTTATTTCAGCCACAATCAAGCTGCAAAGAAACCTCCAGCCAGCGGACTTTTCCTCATAATAACATTATTTTTGTAACTTTTGCACTAAATTAATAAAATATAAACTATAATTTTACCTTTACGCAAAATTACCTATTCGCACATCTTGCCTTAAAATTATTAAATTAAAAGTACCTATACAATTTGAAATCTATTATGTGGGTAGACTACAAAAAAGTCTACAAATTCAAGATGTTTACGAGTAGGGTAGTTTATTATTATGTAAATCCCGGTTAGTGATATTGTGTTAATCAAATTTGCGTAAAGAATATTTGCCTTTCCGATATTGACAGGAATAAATGTGCATTTATTAAATTTATTCTTACAAGAACAAAAAGTTATGTTGCAAAGATACCACCACCACTTTGAAGATGCAGGTAGGTAATTTAAATGCTATTTGTTTTAATAAAACATAATTATATATTTATATGCACATTTATTCTTATCAATATCGGAAATGCAAATATTCTTTACGCAAATGTGATTAATACAATATCACTAACCGGGATTTGCATTGATAATAACCTACCCTACTCGTAAACACCTTGAATTGGTAGACTTTTTTGTAGTCTAATAGATTTCAAATTGTATAGGTATTTTTAATTTAATAATTTTAAGGCAAGATGTGCGAAAAGGTAATTTAAGTAAAATTATAGTTGTAAATAGTTTTTATTTTATTAATTTAGTGTAAAAGTTACAAAAATAATGTGATTATAAGGAAAAGTCCGCTGGCTGGAGGTTTCTTTGCAGCTTGATTGTGGCTGAAGTAAGGACGTTAGACGAATGGTTTTTGTTTTAGTGAACATAACAACCACAGATATAAAAGTTAATACCAATTTAAATTTCATCGGAAGTAACGTTGGTAAATATCCCGCTGGCTGGAGGTAAGTTAGAAAAGTTAATATTTCCGTTTTTAATACGGAACAAATTCTATTTTCAGCATAATTTAGTAGAACATATCCAGATCTAATTATCTGCATCAGTTATCAGTCTGCCAGACAGGTGATCCCGCTGGGTGTAGACACATGCCGGCTTGGGGAAGGTGGAGAAGTGCTGCAAAAAGGGATTATTTTTGAAGTTGCATATAACTAGTTATATTTTTGTTCCTTTTTGATGGCTGCTTAAAGTTTTTCTTATTTGAATCGGGTTCAGACTCAGGTGGTGACTGAGACAAGCACCTCTTGTGTGAATTTTTCTGACAAGTACTGTTGGTATTAAGGGTAACTATTTTGTCATATTTTAAGATAACTTTTTCCCCCGCCTCTCGCAAGCGTTTAAATTAATTATCAAGCTACCCAAATTCATTGCAAATCGCCACTTTCGCCACGCAAAACAAAGGTGCGCAAAGGGTTTTAATTTGCGGACCACTCAGCCAGTGGCCATAAGTGTCCAGGAAATTATTAAAAGCTGCTTATACTTATATGCAGTAGACATAAAATAAGTGCGAATTTATAACGATCGAAACCAGTTGAATTTTACATGTCTTGTAACGATCAACAGTTATATAATAATAAGGGCATGTACGGGTGTCTATTAGAATACAGATTTTTTTGACATCGAATTTCATTTCCCAGAAAACTATTCCACGATTTTTAATACATTTTTTTCTTAATAAAACGAATAGTTTATCATCGCAGTTTCATATTATAATAACAACATTTAAAAAATATATATATTTTAAAATGGTTTTCTTTTATAGAAAAACGGTATATCGAACTAACATTTCATATAAAATATTAAGTTATCGATAAAACTGTTCATAAAAACATGTTTCAATATGTAACGGTACACATAATAACTCGCTTCGCTCGCTCGGCTCGTGCGTGTGTTGGTCGCAGTTCTAACATAACCTAACCTATAGGATTGCCCTAACCTAGGAAAATGGATAGTGGTGTCTTAACACTCGCCGGCCGCTGCCGCGGAACGCTCGCTTCGCTCGCTCGGCTGGTGCGTGTGTTGGTCGCAGTTCTAACATAACCTAACCTATAGGATTGCCCTAACCTAGGAAAATGGATAGAAGTGTCTTAGCACTCGCCGGCCGCTGCTGCGGCACGCTCGCTTCGCTCGCTCGGCTCGTGCGTGTGTTGGTCGCAGTTCTAACATAACCTAACCTATAGGATTGCCCTAACCTAGGAAAATGGATAGAAGTGTCTTAGCACTCGCCGGCCGCTGCCGCGGCACGCTCACTTCGCTCGCTGGGCTCGTGCATGTGTTGGTCGCAGTTCTAACATAACCTAACCTATAGGATTGCCCTAACCTAGGAAAATGGATAGAAGTGTCTTTGCACTCGCCGGCCGCTACCGTGGCACGCTCGCTTCGCTCGCTCGGCTCGTGCGTGTGTTGGTCGCAGTTCTAACATAACCTAACCTATAGGATTGCCCTAACCTAGGAAAATGGATAGAAGTGTCTTAGCACTCGTTTTAAATGTTCCAACTATTTTGCAAACTGAAACTTACGTGAAAACAAAATAATGGGTAACAAAACTTTGATGTTACGTTATTTCGATAAAATACATAAAATATGAAAAGAAATAACGATAGACTGAGTTTGTCAATAACGAATAATCGAGTAAATGAAATTTCCTCGATTATTCGTTAACCTATAGGATTGCCCTAACCTAGGAAAATGGATAGAAGTGTCTTAGCACTCGTTTTAAATGTTCCAACTATTTTGCAAACTGAAACTTACGTGAAAACAAAATAATGGGTAACAAAACTTTGATGTTACGTTATTTCGATAAAATACATAAAATATGAAAAGAAATAACGATAGACTGAGTTTGTCAATAACGAATAATCGAGTAAATGAAATTTTGATGTCAACAGATTTTAGGATTTGTTCAATATTGTATTAAAAGATTTGCGAATAGTTTTATGGGGAATAAAAATCGTTGAAGTTAATTGCGAGAAAGTGATGGGTTCCCGGCATGTACATATGAAGAGATTGATGAGTTTAGATGAAGCAAAAGAGGTTTGTCAGGATCGTAGCAAGCGGAGGTTCATATTCTCCGCCTACCCCTGTGGGAAAGAGGCGCGATAGTAATATTATGTATGTATGTATAATAACTGTTGATCGTTGAGATGAGAGAAAGTAAGAGATGAGATTAGAATTCTTAGTGAATTTTAAACCTTTATGCATTGCTTAGGTACTTAGTGTTTATCAATGAAGGGTCGTTTAAAACAGCCTTATAAATCAGGCAGTGGAAATTAAATAACTGAGGGTTCCAACTCGTCACGCCGCGCCGCGCCGCTGTCGTCCGCCGCAATCATTGCCGCCGACAGCCGATTGGATTCATTAATCAACTTTTTCAATTTCCAACAAATCTAGCGCCATTATCCAAAACTTTGGTGACATGCAGATCTCGAGGGTTCTAGAATTTCATTACCCTTTGGTCGGGTAAGGGTTTTCCCAAGAAAATTTTTTTTGTATTTATTTTTTATATAAATAAGTAGGTAGTCAAACTAACAAATGTTCTAATTGACGATACGTGGTTTCTGTGCATTTGGTCAAATGTTTTTACACTATGTACTAAAATTTTGGGGAACGTTAAATTGCATAACATTAATAATACTAAAAGTATTCATGCAGTGTACATGCATGAGTCTTGTTGACAACCCAGGTCGTGTAGTAAGGTTATGATGCGGCAGGGTTGATTCTTGGGCCTAGCCGCCAACAGTGTTCATGCAGTCATGTAGACGGTAACCCATGTAGACCACCCAGGTCACGTAGTAAGTAGGTTATAGTACTAGTCGCCAACAGTGTTCATGTATTGTCATGTAGAGGTAGAATAGGTGTAGATTATGGATTTTAATAATTATGTGATTTTATGACCAGGCATTGTCAATGTAGAGTGACGTAAGTATTTATTTTATTTACAACATAAATCATGTAGTTTTTTATTTATGTTTTACATAGGTATAGATAGATGATTCATTGTAGAAAATCCTTTTGCAATAAATTTAAATAATTTCTCATATTCAAATGCTCCAGCCGTATAGACTATATGAGAGTGGTGTATTGGATACATTTCCTATAAAAACAACAAAGAAAATGCGTGAAATGTGGGTCACCCACATTCATTTTAACGCTCTCGGGATATTTCAACAGACGCATCACTTCACTTTTCCCAAGACATTTAAAAACTTCGAATCATCTAGTAAGTACCTATACACATATATTTTGCTGTCTCCCATGTAAGGATTTTGATGGGTAGGGGAGAAGAGGTGTGATCGATAAAAAATACGCACGTATCTAACGTGAATACTGTATTTTGGCGTTTTTATAAAGTTTGCCCAATATTGAGACACGATGGGAAAATTTGTTCTAAATTCTCGGCACTGATCGAAGCCAGTATTTTCGACGCAGAACAAAAACATGAAAATTTTTAATTTTTTGTCAATATCCGGCTATGGAATGCCCTTCCAGAATTTATAAGAACTCCCCGTCATTTAGCTCTCAAACGAGCGGCACATAAATTGTTTCTGGCCTAGTCCTGGTCATCTGATATATTTGTTAGAATTCATGTTATACGTATAATTATCTATTGTATATTTATGTGATGGAGAGAGCCAATATGGCATTTGGTCCGCCACTTAATATTTACTTATAGACTGGTACATTTATTCTAACTGTGCAAAATAGTTTAAATAAACAAGGATAAGTACTAGACGTAACTACTAGATAGTAGTTGAGTTGAGAGGGTCTTTTTCCATTAAATTATTTAGAAAAGAACATAGGTACGCTTGTTTTTCGCTAAGTTCTACCAATTAAGGCATTTTAGTTATCTACAATTAGCACTCGTAAAGGTTTTTTAATTTTCTTAAGGCAAAGGTTAGAATGGTTTTAAAATAATCTTTCTTAAGGTTGATGTCTAAATAGAGCTAATTTTAATAGAATATTTGAAGATCCCTACTCAGTAATTCCTATTGAGTCAGTTATAAAACCCGTTCCAAGCTCGGGGCTCTGAGGCGGAGATATTAATCCCAGATCAATCATATAGTGTACACTTCTGTACTCACCAAGACTGATTATTTTATAAAATATCTAATAAAATTATGAGAGAGATGTTCTATAATATAAAATAATCTTGCTGTTTTTAGTCTTGATTATCAAATTATTTAGATAAAAATATTGATCTGATTAATTCAAGAAGCGAGGCACACGCATTGGCAAAGATTTTGATGTCGAGTCAAGTTAGAACTATAAAGATACATAGGTATTTATTTAACGTCTCGCATCTAATAAAAAGCTATCATAAATACCTTTATAAAAGCCTTAGCTTGATAAAAAAAGTTAGTGTTTCTATCCTAAACATTGTATTTAGAATTTATTTTGTACATTATCAAACCGGAAATCAATGACGAATGTTACCTCCAACCTAGCTGTCCAATGTCCATCATTGACGCAAGTCGGTGTGACATCATTCGGTAGCGTATCTCCGAATGGTGGGCAAGTGTGTATCCACCGCAATCCCCATCAAGTGGCTTATTAACACTCGAGAGCACTCTAGATAATGGAATTGCCTGAAAACAAAATGCATGCACTACGACTCGATGGATTTTTATTGACCTTAATTTTATCGACCGGTTATTATAATACTGTGTGGATATGGCAAGATTTGTTTTAGAGAAACACAGTTATATGCGTCCTTTCTAGGGAAGAGCCACTTTTCTCTATCTTCGAACATACCTAATACCTTCTTACACAGACTCACTTCTTCTGTGCCAGGTTAGTGAAAATAGGAATGCTCTAAACTTATTATATAATATGTACTTATAGTTCCTTTAAGTATACAATAATAATAACCGGTCAAGTTCGTATCAGGCCACGCGCAGTGTAGATTTCCGTAGTTGCAAATGCCGACTTTGAGTTCACGCCACCAAAAACTTCTAAAAACTCGTTTGCTATTAAATTTGTATGAAATTTACCTTTTCAGAGTACATTTTATAAGTTGGTTGGCTATAACTTTTTAATTTTTGTAAACTCTACTTAGCTCAGATAGTTTTCCTTTAAACTTCGTTATTGTGAATTTTTTCTTGCTATGTTTTTGCTTCGTTGTTGCGAATTTTACAAGTCTACATTATATAACCATTTAGTAAACGAAGGAACATTTGACTTTAACAAACATTTGTACTGTAAAACCAAATATTTTAGAAACGGATATCTAAATCTTTAATACCATATTACATTTGATATCACATCACTACCTACTACTTAGATGAGCACCAGCTAAGCCTTTCTATACGGTATTCCCATTAGACTTATTGGAAGGATTAAATTAACTACTTAGATATGGCAACTGGGAGTATTCAAAAGAATGTGTAAAGATTAAATTTAAAGGTTTCTTTTAGCTTACCATGACGCGATATATTGTATATTTACCTTTAAAAATGAGAATGTTCAAATAAACACACATACCTACGGAGTTAGCCACTCTATTGGTAATGGTAATCCTATACCTGTGCGCCAATATCAGAGAGCAAACAGTCTACTATTTTCATGGTCGATTTGACGTTCAAATTGAAATCCTTAGATTTACCTAGCAGAAGAAATAAGTATGTCTACTTGCTTTATTTTGTTGAAGGTTGTTTGGATCAAAAACAATTTGAAAAAATATGAAAAGCAATAAATGAATTGAAATCATGTACTAAATCCAATTAGGTATGACATATCTAAACTTTGTGTGGAGCCGTGTGGTTTCCGGCAGACTAGAATAGGACCACTCCAAGTCTTCCCGTGGATGTCATAGAAGGCGACTTAGAAAATACAATCTAAAAAAGGTTATAAACTAAAAAGTGTAGGCTAAATTCTCTGGCTGCTCTGACCAAATATGGCTCTAGTAGTACAGAGAGGCCCGGGTCGTGCTCCTGCAGTGGAGACTACAAAGACCTGATGATAATGATGATCTAATCTTTTCCTAGTGTGCATATTTTTACAGTAATTACATTCCATCATACTGAATACATTATTCTGTGTGTTTTTGTCTTCTTCATAAAAAATTGTCCAGAGTTGTTTAGTTCCATGGTCTGCAAACAGTTTGTAATTAAATAAGTATCATATGCTGTGAATATTTATTTTAACGTTCTTGTAGATGCGATACGGTAAATATTAAAAAAAAGCACACCCACACAGTATCTCCTCTTACCAATAAAAAATAATTGTGTCAAAAAGGCGACAAACAGTGAAATACTGTTATTAAATAATAAATCTTTATCAATATGCTAACGATGCGATACAAAGACAATCTACCTACACTGTAATTTTATTAATTGGGCAAAAAAATCTTCATTCATATTTTTATAATTTATAACAAAGTAAATTAAAAAATATCTACTTACCTAACCTATGCTATAGTTTATGATTTTAGAGTTTCACGGTCACAATTACTGTTATTAGTATTACGGGACTTACATACCGCGATTAATATCGTTTTTTGCCAGATATTTCTACTATATATATATATGTGTATGTACTATGCTACTATGCTGTATATAGGTACTATAAAGGTACTATGTACTATATAGGTACTATGCTATAGTACCTATACGTAAGACTTCTTCCAAAATGACCGATCTAGAGCGGTTTGCATCCAGAGATATTATATGGTCTGGTTCAGAATAGTCCAATTACTGTTAGAATCGTAAAATTAACCCTAACAAGGACTTCATGACTGGCTTATCCATACAAAAAGCATAGAAACATTTTAACGAGAGCATACCTACCTATCTATGGATGCATCATGGATATTGCATGAATGAGCATTGCATGAATGAGCCAATGAAGAATAATAAAAAACATTGCATGAAATAAGGCGTGCGGTAGGTACCTACCTAGTGTCAAAGTTCGTTACTATGTCTTTTCTAAATACTTTTTTCAGTTTTCTCTAAAAGTATTTCTTTACTATCTGTTCCGCCTTTGCAATGTTGGTCTTTAGTAATGAGCGTAAAGTGAGGATCCCTTTAGAGGCAACTCATAATATATAGTTTGTCCTAATATTTCTTTTCTTACTTTTAAATAATACTCAATATTTAATATTTTAATCAAATCATACATAAATCGTGACGAGAAACCAAGTGTGAACCTATTTACAGACCTGTTACGTTCCCAAATTCAAGGGCTCCAGAATGTACGTCAAATCATTAGTGTAGCTCATCAGACACGGCGATTAAGGGCAGGGCTGACTGTGGCGTAAATATTAAAGAAAAATACTCGTCTTAGTTAATAAAGATGAGATGATCGTGCTCCGCATACGTGAACGGTCAAAGACTTGCAAATGTCGTCAAAATAACCGCTGCTGCCCGCGAGATGAAAATTATACCAACACAAAATGGTATACTTAATTTTCTACGTGACAGATTACTGGGTGGCGTGGAAAAAATAGCGACGGGTATTATCTACTTTGTGTCGGACTTAGTTTGCCAAATATGAAGGAAACAAGTATTGAGTTGTCACTGAACATATTGCTAATGTACATTTAGGATGCGACTTATCTTTTGTCAGTATTTCCGAGGTGCACGAAGCTTTATAGTTTAAAATGATTTAGAAAACCATATAAATAAACAAAACGAGACGGGTGAATCCGTGTTCTGCCTCAAAATCACCTGTATAGTAGCAGTGGTAGGTATTACCTAGGACTGCTTTATATGCGAAGAAATGTCCACTTTGTGAAAATGTTAGAGATACCTACGACTAATATTTTTCTTTATAAGAAAAAATATTCGTAATGTGCGCGCTCTTTCATATTCTTGCAGGTACTCGCCTAATTGTCCCATTGTTTGCTACACACCCAGCCTAAGGCTATTTTCTTGGACTTTTATTCTTGGAGAATTATGTTTCGTTAATTAAGTACATACCACGTAAACTTTGCCAGAGCACGCGCCAAATAAATTTAAAAAATGAACCAAATTGATAACCTCCTACTTTGATTAAAGTCAGTTAAAAAGTAATAAATCTCTCATTTCTTTAGGTGCCTGTATTTTTTTCAGAAATAAAAAATAAAAGTTAAGAAAATAAGCCTTCGCAGGCAATTTTCATTACAATTTACGTATACACCAAGTATCTGAGCAAAAACACGTGGATAATAGTTTAGAAGTACATATATTATGTCATAATATTTTAAAAAGAGCTATAAACTAACATTTAGTAGGTAAAACTGAATTGTATTTTTGTATAGGAACTAGATTTTTTACGCTGTGTCTTATACACCTTTGTTCAGCTGTAAAATTATTAAAAAGCTCCAACATTGAATATTACCACAAATTCGGGAGCATGCATTAGGTAACATTGTCAAGCAATAGGTTCTATTGGTAGTAACCTGGTTTACGAGGCCGTCCACGAGTTAGATTATCGCACTAAAACTCTCGTACCTTTAGCTTCGGAGATCATAATTAAATTTTGCCACTCGCCTTACCCTAAATTTTGCCAATAATATGGTTTACTACAGTTTACTACTATGTTGTAAAGTATAATTTTGAAAATAAGATTAGTCTCCCAATTTAGTCAGCGTAAGCAGAACTTTGATGGGGTTTAATAATGTTGATGATAAATTTACTGAGATACATCTTGAACAATTCAATCTGTACATACTAATAAAAGAAATCTTATTTGTTTAAAAATGGTCAGATCATATAAGTATATACTCCAGTATAAACAAGTTCCGTAACTTTATTTCCAGATTTTTTATTTGCTATCCGTCTTATTATAAAACGCAGACTATCTTTGTTACTAGTTTTAAACCATTATCCGACCAAATCAAGTTGACATTTTCAGATTACACAGTGGCATAATATATTACTAGTGTCAACTTGATTTGGTCGGATAATGGTTTAAACCTAGTAACAAAGATATTCTGCGTTTTATAATAAGACGATGTAAGTTTAAAGTGAAGTTTTCGTAAGGGTTTTGTTATCAAATATTCTCCACATTCGCATCGAATCTCAACAATGCTGCACCATTGTTTTAAAACACAACTACGTTTTGACCTTTTATACGCTGCCTGTCCTCGTCGAGGAGAGCATGTAATTAGTAAAACGGAATGTGTGCGAGGACGGTGGGAGCCTTTTCATGAATTCAATGCAAATTGGATGCAGTAGTCCATTTTCACTGATCATTGACATTATTTTTCATAACAGTATACTAGATGAAACATTATATATACATACATACTACTTTTGGTTTCCGTCTTCAAAAAATGTGTATGCGTGGTTTTTCTCTTGTAAGTTATTTGGCAAATAAAATAACAACCATTTTTTATCACAATGGAAAATAACATCGTACTAATAGGAAAAAAACATCATGACTGAAATATTTAAAATACTGGTTAATTCTTTACTATAGTAGTATGTTAAGTATATTTTTAGTACCATTAGAGAAACGTAAAACGTGAAAAAGCTCTAGTCGTCGAAAAAGCAAAATGCGCTAAGAGTTTGGATCAACAAAAAAACAAAGCATATTTATTCCAGGTGGGTAAAAAATATATTAGGTCACTGTCTTCGAGCCAAACACTGAAATGGATGAAGCTTAAATCAACGCACCCTCAGTCGAAAACTCAATATGCGTCGAAAATATTGCGAACAACGGAAAAGTAAACTTTTTGGAGTACAATTTCCGCTCACTGGGTAGCGTTCAATCATTTTTTAACTGAATTTAAAGAGGTTAGAAATAAAACCTTTGTAGTGCGCAGTTGTAGCACTTGGTGGCGCATACTTATAAAATTTTTTCGTAACACTTAGTTGTTGCATCTATTCGTAGCACACTGTCGTAGGATGTAGGCGTTGTAGCATATACTCGTAGCACTCATCTCTTTTTTGGGTCGCTGTCCCGCTGGTGGATGAAGCAACTCTTCGTAGCATACTGTAGTAGCCAAAACATATTATTGTTCCTTCTAGCACGTATGTTCTTACGATGCTCTGAGCAAGACGTGTGTCTTGCTGTAGGTAAGGGCGAACACAGACATACGTTTTCCTGATTCGAGTTTCGACTTTTTTTGCGGTTCGGGCCCTCCGAAATCCGAACGCATCAATCATCCGTCTATACTTAATGTATAGCTAGTTTGTTTTTTATTTGCGTGTAAGTGGCCAAAACTGGTGTTAGATTTTTCAAGCTGCCTAAAGGCCTCTAACATAACTTGACGCCTGCCATACGATGATGTCAGCCGGGACCAACGGCTTATACGTGCCTTCCAAAGCACGGAGAAGCTCGAGAAATTCGACCACGCGCCGCCTGGTGTCGCTTTCCTTGCAAAAGCGCTAGTATTGCGCACTCCCGTCGGGCCACAGAGCTCCTCCACTAGTATTTTTCATCCAGGAATCGTCGGAATTCAACATGGTAAGAAAACTACAAAAATGCTACAATTACTCAGGGGCGTAGCTACCGCCGTATCTGCCGTATCAATTATACGGGGCCCCCGGCCTACGGGGGCCCCTAAGGTGCGTAAGCAAAAATTAATAAAAAGTTCCCAAATTTTTTAAATTTCAGAAATGAGAAAAGTAAAAAAAAGCAGTTTCTTTTTTCCCGAGTAAAGCGTGCGTTCAAAAGTTGGCAACACCCTACATCGGCTGCGGGATTTCCCCGTTTAAGTCATTTACGTGGCGCAAACCGAGCTTTGCATTGGTGTGAGTGTATACAGATAGTGTAATGGCGTCCAAATAAAAAAATATTTAAGAACTTCTATGGGACAGAAACGCCTGTCAGATCTGTCACTATTGTCCATAGAAGCAGAATCTTTAGAAAAACTAAAGTCATCATCAGCTATGAATGATTTAATTAAGGTGATTGCGAACCTTGGTCTTCCATACATTTTGTTTTACAGCAATTCTCTTAATGTGGATAGTGTTTCTCATATTTCAATCGATTTTCCAATTTTCATGAAGTTGTAGTGCTCGCCTTTACAATCTTTCACAATAATTTACAGTACTTTACAAGAAAAACGATATTTAAAACCAGACAAAAATTAACATTTCTATCAATGTGTGTGTAATAAATAGAATTCATTTTGGAGTGACATCTGGCAGATTTATTACAAACTACTGAATTTGTCTACTTTGACAGCTCAATGCTTGCAACGACATACTCGTACTTAGACATCATCTAGATGGCGCTGTAATAAAAAGGATAGCCACTAACCACCACTAGGCCACAGAATTAATAATAGTATTACATACAGAACGGAAACTCGCACCGTCCCCCGCAATCTGGTGTCCCCGCAACCCTTCCCCCGTTATTGTGAGGTGTAAGTGGCAGTAAAACAGGGTTATTGGTAGTCGCACGTTGACATTACGCGAGTCACTTAGGATTATTAAATTATAATGGTGAGAAACTGCGCACATTATCATTGTTTATCCACGGAAAACAAAAAATAACGAAAATTTTATAGATTTCCGAGTGATAAAAACAGGTAAGCAAAGCAACAAATTCAGTGGTGGCGACCCTGATTGTTTAACTCACACATTTGACGTGTGCACGGACGGATTGTTTCGCTTGTAGTAGTACTAGGTATATATGCTGCTCCGTTTGTATGAAGTGCCATACCTGTGACTAGGCTAAGTGTATTCTTCTCAAATTAAAAATAATTGTTTTCTTAGTTTGATACCATACTCAAATACTATTATTTAATAAGACATAGTTCTTATCTATTTGGGTAAATAAGTATATATTATATGTTTTACATAAAATAAGCTTAGAAAATAAGTCAGAAGACTCAGCGTGAAAAGTATGCAACGTTGCCGTTCCAGCAGCAGCAGGCAACGCGCAAAGTCTAGTAGGTACATAGCGGCACGAGACGGCAACGCAGTTTGCTTTTGAAACCGAATGCATTTCTCTCCAAGTCTCCACAATATTTCTCATTTCTACGATACCAAAGAGTGCGTTCTGAAACTGAAACAAATATTTTTTTCAAAACATATAATAATTCAAAGAAATAATAATAGGTATATACTTAGTAGGTAAACATGTACTTATTCATAAACAAAAAATAAATACTTACTAATGTATGTATTGATTACCTACAATGAATACTACCAAAAAATTATTCTTTACTTTTTATTTAGAATTTCACAATAAACCTACGAACTTCTGAACGTGACTTATCTAATCTACTACATGAACAATCAAATTAGCAATACCTGGACCACCTGGACATAGTTCATAAATTCGTTGTTTAAATTATTTTATGGGATATTTATATTAAATATCAAATATTCATTGGATATATTATATAAAAATCTGCGATCGTACCTATCTTCTCGGTATTTATGTTCACGCCAAAGAAGTATTACTTCTAACTAACGCGTGTAGATTGTACATAAGTACACGCCATCGAGTACACACACACACTCTTTTCTTAGGGTTCCGTACCCAAAGGATAAAAACGGGTCCCTATTACTAAGACTTCGCTGTCTGTCCGTCTGTCTGTCACCAGGCTGTATCGCAAGAACCGCGATAGCTAGATAGTTGAAATTTTATAATAACAACAAATACTAAAAACAAAACAAAATAAAATAAATATTTAAGGGACGCTCCCATACAACAAACGCGATTTTTTATTGCTAATGGTACGGAACCCGCATTAGTGTTAGTATAGTGCGCGAATCCGATTTGCACTTGGCCGGTTTTTTTGTTTGTTTATGTGTGTAAATGGCCTACACTGGTGTTAGTTTTTTAAGCTACCTAAAGGAATCTCACAAAGCTAAACGACTTTCATATAATATGGCTTATAACTGCCTTCCAAAGAACCGAGGAGCTTGAGACATTTTTGTGCCACTTCTGGTCACCCATCTAAGTGCGGACCACTCCCGGTGTGGCTTTACTTGCGAAATCACTAGTAATGTGCACTTGTTTGTTTTTATTTCTAAGCGCACGGTAGTGCGCAGGCCAAGTTCCAGCAACAGGCAGCGCCTATGCCGTGCACTATTTACACGAACCGTTTCGACCCCCCTGTAGCTCAGTGCCTATTGCAGGGAGAGAGATAAAATTGTACCTACGTAATCATATACTAGTACAAAAGTAGTACGCCAAATTTCATAGATACAGCTTCAGTATATCCTAAAATATGACCCTGCGAAAATAGCTAATTTTGGCACTGACTGACAGTGAGTCAGTCAGTGCCAACCGGTAATTAAAACCTTTAGGCCACTTCCAATTGTCCTAGCGTTATGAAATTTGGCACACAGGTCGTGTATTATATGTAAATTAACAAAAAATTCAGAAATTTAAGAAATCGGTCAAGCTTTGAGTTGGCTCAATCTAATATCGAATTTTTAATAAAAATGTTTATGAACCATTGATACAATTTCATTTCATTTATTTATTTCATAACAAAACATTTTTGGTTTTTAAATATTTACAGCTTACTCTAACACACTTAATAATAGAATAATAATAATATGTAATTCAAGAGTACCCATTATATATATAGGGTATACTATACAAACTTATGTCAAAAAAATACAATGTCAATTAGATTGTGTCATATTAGAAAATCCTAGATACTATAGAAACACTTCTTTAAAAAAAATTTTAAGCTTTACTTTGAAATTACTGTCATAAAGTTACATTTTTACTTCAGTTGGCAATTTGTTAAAAAGCTTTACCGATTGAACTTGAGAGCTATGCTTAACAATGTTTAAACGGGTTGCAGAAAATTCGACCAAATCCTTACGTCTTGTGCTTTCTCTCACTTTTCATTCTTCAATAGTTTCATATTCATGTATATGCTTTGATAAATTTGCTAACAATACTAGAATGTATAAACAGGGAATGGTCAAAATTTCTAATTTTCTGAAATACGGTTCACAAGATTCCTGATGGTGCATACGCGCCATTGTCCTTATTGCCCTTTTTTTGAGATCTGAACGCATTTTGAATGTTGTAGAGATAACTACCTCCCCAAAAAAGTACGCTATAGCGTATTTTAGACTCGACTAGAGTATAATAATCCATTTTAAGGTGAGTTACATCAATTTCATCTCGGAGGCTTCTTAGCACATAACAAGCAGAACTAACATTTTTTTTAATGTTAATAAGTTCCAGTTTCCAATGAGAATAGGATGAGGAGGGTGGAGGAGGATCGGGGTATAAAATATTGTCATGTATTCATAATGCACACTGTATAGCAGGCGTGGCAAAAAAAGAAAAAAAGGTACGATTTCTTGAAAAAAGTATTGAAATCCCACCCAATCCCAGGTTAAATAAATTTAATTTTAATCAAGTGTTACGTACAGCACGAAAATCTACTAAGTTCAAATTTTGAATTATTATTCTTCGAAACTTGGCATTGGACTGGATTTCAACTCTTTTTTAGGCGAACAATTAGCCAATAGGAACTTGGCCCCCTTTTTAACAGGTATGTTTTTGGTGGGATTTATATCTACCAGATGTTGCCGGTAACGGCACATCTCTAGATGTGCTATATTATAATTTCGGAATAATGGCTACCAGATCGGATAGGAAGAAATATCAACGGCGCGTATATTCGGGACCGTTAAAGTCGAGGGAGCGAGTGCTTGCAGGTTTGAAACGATACCGATAACGACTTGACATAAGTTGAAATCATTTGAATATTGAATATAATTTATTATAGGCAAGTTGTATCTAGTTGAGATTCGTTTACGTCGCCTGGGTGTCTGATAGCAGTGGTGACACGCTACATGTAAGTATACACATTTCAGTGGTCGCCGCAGTATCAAACCGGCTGTTTAGTCAAAATTACATAAGGCGGCGAGCAAAAATGCCTTCATCCACGGCGGTGCAAGAAAAGTACGGATGTCACGGATGACGTTTTTGCCAGGACTTCTTGTCTGCGTGGTTAAACGGACTCGCGATATTTTGTAATATTGTTATTTGTACGATAATATACGTGATTCAACATTTCATATTAGAATCTGTTTCAAAATGTTTTCCTAAGTTGCAACTTGCCGCCATGTTTGACACTTATTTTTGAAACACAAGTCTCGAACTTGTTTTGGGTTTGATTGATTTAAAAATCTGTATGATTTGTCCGTATATATTTTTGTATAGATACTTATATTTATATTTAAAATCTATTTCAGGTCCATGGGAAAATACGTATCAGGAAAATGCAGAAGTGTTTCTTATTATGTTTCACTTCTATTACATAAACTCTAACAGAGGTTTGCTGTCTCCATCATCCAACATTTCAAGTTCAAACATGCAATAAACTACTTATAAAGTTTATTTTTAGTCATCGTGCACAGAATAATGACTACAATATTTAGCAATTTATCTGGGCAAGAAATCACTATCATTATGTACTTATCATTATTTCTGTATGAATTGTTTTTTATTTCAGTAATAAAAATTAAACTTCAATAAAAAGAAAATTCAACAATGTGTACGATTTCGTTTTATTTAAAAAAATAAAAATCTACAATGCATGTACATTATGACGACGTTTGTTGCGCGCTGGGTTTTCCTTCCACCAAAGAGTGCCCCGGCCCGATACAAGGCTTGATTAGCTATACGAGTCAAAGCTGTGGTTGATAAATATGCAATCTGAGATCATTTTTTGATCGCCGGCCGTGTTTAAAATGATTTTCGGCTGTTTGAAAAAATAACTGAAAATAAGCGCTATCCAGTTGTTTTTTCTAAAAAGTGCCATCTAGTGGCGATACTCAAATCTATAACAATGCCATACGCCATCTTCATGCTTTTTGAAGCTCCTGTCGTAGTGTGAGTGAGTGTAGTGATACGAGACAAAATGACAGATTTTATTTTGCAGCATTTTTCTGAATACATTGACTGAAAAATAATAGCATGCCATAAAATAAATAAAAGAGTATGTTACAGGCTCGCCGATCAAAAATGTTTGCCTACTAGTAATCCATTACGCTAGAATTTTAGAAAAACCTGAAAATATTGAAATCAACGCCATCTAGCGGAAAAAGTTTAATGAAGAGCCCTTTGCATTCACCTTAATCAGTTTGCCGAAAAAAAGGCAAGGAGAAGTAATATTAAATTTGCATTGTTTTTAAAAATGTGACAGACAGATAATTATGATGAATAAATATTTATTCTAATTTTATGCAAAAAATTTTTTCTTTTTTGAGAAATCTTTACCCTTCCTAAGGGCCCCCAAACAAATTTTTATACGGGGCCCCGCCAAGGTACGCTACGCTTCTGCAATTACTGATTAAATTTGTATATAAGCTTATTGTCCAAGTAAATGTATTGCCCTAATGTACTTTTGCATTCAATTTAACTTTCCTAATTCGAGGTGCAGACTGCAGATGTTACATTGTTCAGAAACAATTAACAATGCAAAAACTGTGCAATTTAAATTCGTCGAACTATGCACTACATACAATGTGTACAGGTTCATTGAGAGTATGACTATTCAGTTACAGTACAGTACCTTCGAATTTGGGAACAATTTTAATATAAAGTTATTTATACATATAATAAAACTTTAAAAAATGCGTCCAAAAAAGAATTGGTGCGATGGAGGCATAGTTATAAAGCAAGAATTTTAAAATAATGTGTGTCTGTTTGCCTGTTTGTCTGTTTGTACACGCTAGTCTCCGGAAATACTGCGGACGGATTCAAATGAAATTTTTTTTTGTTATATAGCTGTTAACCCTGGGCAACATATAGGGTATAATTGATTTTTAAAAGTAGAACACCTGATGCAGATCTATAATGGTCCTGCTAAACTATAAGAAATATAAAAATAACGTCTTAGCAAAAGTTGTTCAGCCTAATGAGTATTTTCTGGAGTCATAAAGTCCACGCGAACGAAGTAGTTCGGATAGTATATAATATACTGATGGAACTTCGCACACTTTTATTTAACTTGCCGTTTGTGCAGATTTTGTTTTTTGTTTTTGGGTTAAATCTTACAAGTTGAAAGCCACTTCCCGGTTTCCGATTGAGATGAAATTTTATATGCTAATGTAAATTAGATGACGGGTTTAGAGGAAGGGAAAGGCCGGGAAAAATGTGCAAAGAATGCGTGAGATTGGACATAGGGAACAGGAAGACTGACCCTATTTCCAGAATTGGAAATAGGGTCAGTGCAGAGATGGCGAAGGACAGAAAATTATGGAGTGAGTTGATATACATAGAGCCGACCCCAAACAGGGAAAAGGAGAGGAAAGAAGAAAAAAAAAGTAAATCGGATGACAATTCCATATTACTTACTGACGTCTTGGAACCCTTCGATTTTGACCGTTTAACAAGAAAGGTCCATAAAATTCCTTCTATTAAGAACAGAGGAGAAAAAGACTGAAAACATTAGCGGAATGAACATTATCGATATTTTAACGAGATTTTAAAACTATACTTAGTGTAAAAAGTTTCTTCGCTCTGCAATCTCTTTAAGCTTGCGAGATCTACAGCTCACAGAGCCACTAGTGGTAATAAGAAGCTTATCTGATGATGGAGCCGGAAGGTGTCCATAGGAAGCCTGTAATAAAACGACGTAACCCCATCAAGTCGGGGCTTATCACATTTGTCTTGATAAGTACTTAGGCCTCACAATAAAAGCTTGTACGATAAAATTAAATGTTTTAAAAAACTTATTATTTGATAGCACAAAAATACTTCGAAATTACGCAACATGGCTTGGCTATAATTGAAATTTCAAATAAATTTATTTCTACTTATTACATGCAACTAAATGAAACTGAAATCTTAAAACCGTTGTTGCGTGCTAATACTTCGCGATAAATAAACGAGTGCTGTCATTTACAAACACAGAAACATTTTATTTTAAAACATGACACAGACAGAAAAAAATGCAGCGCGCGAAGACGTGCAATAGAAGCTGCATAAATGTTGCATTGATGAATGGTTCCATAATGCAGGTTGCATCTTTATTGTTTGTCTCGTTATTGAATCCAGTTTTATTTGAATATAACAACTACAGTACGATACTTGTAAGATATAAACAAAATAATTACTCGTAAGATATAAATATTGAAATATAAAGTGCTCTCTTAACTTTAATTAGTCTTTTTACTATAATTTTATAAAAATATAACTAGTTTTTTTTTTAAGATGTTAGCCCACAGTCTACATAGAAGAATTTAGACATACGCTGTCGTTTTTTACTACTAAATAATCTTTTCTATTATTAACTTCGACGTCAATAGGATCTCATTATGATGAATTTAAATATTTAAATCGGTTTAAATATTTACTTTTGATCGGAGTAATCTCATAAATCGCTGGAATTTAAGGAGGCTTCTCTTTGCGAGATACCTCTTTCCTGATTATGTTTATCATGGAATCATTTAATACGTTGATCTTAGAGTCTTTGACTCTTTAATCTGCATGATTTTTTGTAATTTTAATGATTTTTGTAATTATTTTCATAACTTGATAGTAAGTGTAACCTTATCAATTTCCTTTATAAATAGCGATATATTCAATTACAACATATTATATATTATTATTTTTTGTAAGAAATCAAGAAAAGAATTAAAAGACAGAATTCTTTCCTTCATCATTCAGATGTCAGGCACATTTATCCATATTATCAATAAATTATCGATAAGAAATAACATTCAATTTGGAATCCTATTTATTTCAGTGGATCGGTCTCATGTAAATACTTCGTATCTTTCTATTAAGTAAGTATGTTATATACCAAGAGGCACGTCTAAAAGTGGTGAATGAGAAATCCCTAAGGAATTTATTCGTTACTTCTAGCTATTTGTTCGTCACTACCACTAAATATCGATATCGTTTCTAATCATATTTATCATTTGTAAAAAAAATGCAATTGCATGCTTTTGTAAAGCTAGACCATTTACTAAGTTTTATACGAACACACAAGCTAAAATAATTCCATTTTGGTTTCACTCCGCTGGATGAAAATAGGGTTTGTAAATACCGAATTGCATATCCTAAAAACTCTATTTACATTCAGCAAACAAAATGAAACGGAAGTCAGAACCAAAGTCGTATTTGTGTAAGCATTATTTTACAAAAGTCAGAAACTCCTTTATTATTTTACAAATCATCGACTAGCAGAAAATTTGATACCATTTTATCTTTACAAATAATTGTAACATAGATAAAAAATATAAATATAAGCCAGTTGAGCTTAACTAAGGTTACAAATCATTAAGTCTGAAAGAAAGATAAGACTATTCAATAGTAATAGATTTTATCACGCGAAGTCTTGGTAAGCTCTACCTAGCATTGCCAAGTAAACGCGCTTCTTTCATCACCTCACTTAATGGATATTTCACATTGAATTCCAAATTAAAAAATTGTATTTTTTCTACTTCTTAATTTTATTTATAAAATTAATATTTCTAAATAAACCACAATTCATTAACATAAATTAAAATCGACAAACGAATAGCTTATTTGCGTATGATTATGTAGTATAGATTTTTCACACATTTTAAACACATTACTTTAGTATACAAAAACGGTATATCAACCAAAATGGTTCGTTCTACTTTCCATTAACATGCATTTTACAATAACATGAATTTTGAAATTTCGAATTAATTTAACTTCATAAATCTAAAAGTTCTACTTTCCATATTTCCTTTAAAAAAGTTGAAAATGCCATTGAACGATAAAGGCTAAGGAAAAGTCTGTTAGAAATACTAGTAAGTAATAAGTAATACGTCACTCTACAGTCAAACTTATTTTTTTATTTTTACAAATTAATGTCTTAAAGACAATGCCTGCCAAGAAATAAGCTTATTATAATTCATAAAAATGTCGGATTCAGCCGTGGAGTGCAAGCATGCAAGCTCAGTGCAGGGCGCTAACAAGGGCGCCGCCCACCGGCAGCCGCCCGCCCAGCCTCGCATATAAAAGCGGGAGCGGAGGCCTTAACGGCACAACCACTACCACCGCCTCACAACCGGTTCAACCCAACGTTAGTGCTCCAACAGGTTGGTACAATTCATTATTTTTTATTTTAATAAAAAAATATAAGTAAAGTCAAAGATAAAGGATAACTCCAAAAGTTTTAGAACTTATTTCAATTATTTTATAATTAACACACAACATTTTATTACGTTTCAATTTTATTCACAAATAAAATACATGAATTTTTAAATATAGTTTACTGCTTAGAAAAACATGTGATCAATAAATATTTTTAACTTGGAATATAATAATACACCTTCACATTTTTAACTTGTTTGTACATAATTATTTTAAATTTACTATGTTTTTAATAAAACTCAATATTTTATCTGTTTATATTAAAAAATATTAAGAAGGAGTCAAAAATTGGAAACGACAAATCCGATTCACAATTTTTCCCCAAAAATAGGTAATAATTTTCAGTGAAACTTTGTTTGCTAATATGTACTACTTAAAAATACTTTTAAATATCGAGCATGAAAATATCACAAAACCTTTCTTTCTTATTCATCTTTTGGAAAACCATTTAAACTTTAAAAAATAAGACGGAAACAAAATATGTCACTACCTGTTTATTTAAAGCAATGGTTAAAACTTTAGGCCATGCATACAAGTTAATTCAAAGTAACACTAAATTTATTATTTACTAAAATACCTAACTTTTAATCGATAAACTATATTCAAAGTTCCTATTGAAATCGAATTAGTTTAAGTTTAAGTTAAACTAATTCGAAATTTCAAAATTCATGTTAATGTATTTATTATATTTTCAAGTCTACAACCAATGATATAAACTATCTATTATATATAATAAGATAACTTATTTTTAACTAGACCTACTTAGTGCTCATCTTTGGGGACTTACTGAAAATAGTCTATATCGATAGGATATATTCTGTCATACAACTAGCTAAATCAGTAAAACCATGCAAAAATTTAAATGTATATCTATTTTCATGAATAATTATCAAAAATGTATATAAAATACTAATTAGGTATTTCTCGCTATTTTGTGACAGAAAAACTTACAAATGTAATTAGTATCTAATTTCTAACGCATAAAATAGCAATGTCCTTTTTATCAATTGGTAAAATCTAGCATCAGTCAAAATCTATGATTGAACGAGGGAGCGAAATGAGTGAAGTTCTCTTAATCTAAAATAATAGTTTTGATCCGCCGTTTCCTCGTGGTTAAACTAGTTTGATATAAATGTCATGTAGCGGAGCATCATGAAATTTGACAGACGTGTAGAAGTGGGC
Source organism: Acrobasis consociella (assembly GCA_963555685.1). Taxonomy (NCBI): domain Eukaryota; kingdom Metazoa; phylum Arthropoda; class Insecta; order Lepidoptera; family Pyralidae; genus Acrobasis; species Acrobasis consociella. The sequence goes on from OY743118.1 coordinate 9,100,905, forward strand.
AATGTAATTTTTAAGTTCGAAAATGAGTCAAATACTCAAATCGGACAAGGTATTGTCGAGATATGGGGTTCGCGATTTCACAGTTCGGCGCGTACTACTAAATTTATATAGTACTTGAAGGGACGACTGAGCATATCAATATTGAGTACTATTCATATGGAAACATCTCTCAACAAAAAAAAGAATTTTTCATACATACCAAATTATGACCAGATAATTTGCTAGGAATGTCGAATTTTTTTCGACATCCCTCTAGAGAAACTTGTTCATATTGACACCTATTAGGTATGTGTAATTGTGTACGTTAAGTTGTTACTTTGTTCTTAAAATAAAATATCACCTTACTAGCGTCTCAAAATAAAATAGGCAAAAGTGTAGCGTATAGAATGCGATTCATGATTGAAAATATTGTGCTATTTTTAGCTTGAAAATTATGAGCAATCAACCCCCGATTGCTTGCACGTGTAACCTCTTTGACCAGACATACAAAACAAACTGTCCCATTTTCAATGTTTTAATTTGCAAGTGGGTGGGTCTCAAATCTAAAAATTAAAATAATTTTATAAAATTTATATGTATTTAAATTATAAAAACAAATAATGAGATTTTCAACATAACTAAGTTTTAGTTGAAAGTAAGAAGTTATCAGGTTTATATTCTAGTAATCTAAATAATATTCCTAAAATCTGACGGATTGTTAAGATTTTTTAACAACATGATTGTTGTACCATGTTTGTACTCGTATTCCGTTCTCATACTCTTAGAGCGTTTTCGGTTGCAACTTCAGCTGTGCTGCTTTGGAGCCCCAGGGCGCTTTCCCTCTTTTTCTATTCCAAATATAATGTGCGCATCAATGGTCAAGTGGTGAAGAAACAGCCGAAACAAAAGATTTGGCTATAGTTTTACGACCGGCCGCCTGCCTAACGTCAATCCATCTTCGGAATGTATTTGTGCGAAATTTTTTACAACTAGCCGTGACCCGACGTTAACGCTCTTTGGGAAAGCAGTTGAAGCACCAGATGTTTGTGCTCAATCCTTTAATCGCCTCTTACGACATCCACATGCAAGACGAAGTGGTTCGATTCTACATAAAGCCGGAAGCCACAAGGCAAGGTCATATAATACTCATTAACTACATACCAACCTATAATAAATAATAAAGTACCTGTGTAGTTTTTCCACTGATGTAGTTTGCCTCAAAATAAGGATTAATACTTACTTAACAAAAAAGGCAATTAAATGCCAGGCAGATATGAAACAGAGTAAGATTTATTAGGAACTCTACATACAAATAAATGAGACATTCCTAATTAACGTTTGCCACGTTGTTTGTCATATCTTCAAACAATCTTAATACAACCACAAGAGTATGGTTTGATCTATGTTATATATTCTACATAAGTAAAAAACGGAACTCCATTATTAAGTATGTGAACTTCGTTTACGCATTTATGTGACATTTTACGATGAACATTTTATATACCAATATTGAAGAATCAGGGCTACGACTATTGCGTTATTTACGAGTCTCACATCGCATGTATATTGCATTCACTCACTGTGCAATATTACTGTATTATACATTCCTGGATAAGATACTGAACTTCCCTTGTGATTTCATCCTTCGGTTGGAACGAAGTTACTTTCGTAGTATATTATTAACTAGCTTTTATGTGTTATTTATAAGTAGGTACTTACTATGCGATGTTAGTTTATATGCACTGATGCAGTATGCTGAGGAGTAAATGTATTATCTTTGGCTGAGGGAAGGCCCTAAGCATTCCCAAGTAGAAAATTTGAAACGTAACACACAGTTTTAATCTGTATAAAGTGGCGGAAAAATCTTAAAAATTTTTTTGCAAATCCGTGCTGTCCGAAAAGCGACTTCGTTCCAAAAACACCGCAATTATTTGAGGAAGAAATTTAAGATAGATTACCCCAGTAAGGCCAATTGCTGTAGAATTAACTAGGTATTTTTTTTCATTATATAATATACCAAACATAAATATTTCTATTATATAAACTTAATTTATCTAACAATAAAATTATTATTAGTAAGTGTATGAGTTACGATTTTAAGAAACTTAGTACCTGGGCGACCGAGCTTTGCTCGGTTACATCTCAAACATCAACAAATTTTTTTTAAACTTGTCTAAAAACAATGCAAAATAAAAAAAATATATAAACTTAAACATAAAATAAAAAAAAAGTAAGTCACCGAGTGGGATTCGAACTCGTTACACTCTTTCTAGCGGTCGCTATCCTTAACCTCTGAGCTAAATCAAGGCGGTGGCGGCGCGACGAAATTAGCGACCATATTCTGCGTGGAAAGAAAAACGCATGAAAACTCGAAAACACGCATTTTCCCAAACATAAAACTAATCTAGATCGATTATTTACCCCCGAAAACCCCCATATACAAATTTTCTGCGAAATCGTTAGAGCCGTTTTTGAGATCACAGAAATTTATAAATAAATATATATATATACATACATACATACAAGAATTGCTCGTTTAAAGGTATAAGATTATTAGTTTAATTCAAAACCTAAGAAATACCCACATTATTTTCATGAGACTAAAATTAGCGCGACATTATGTATTTTCTTGAAATTTCGCAATAAGGAAGCTTCGAATTAGAAGTAAATAATGTTAATTTAACTTTACAAGGAAATACGAGATGACAATTACCAACCCACTTACTCTTATATGGTATGGTAATGCATTATAAACTACCCTTCTACTAAAGAGCGTTCGTGCCCTTAGGAAATGTTATTTTAACCTAAACTATACATACTCTACTCACACAGACAAATTTATAAATAATAACTACATCTACATAGTTTAACTTTTGTAACTTGATATGATAATACCTATTATATTGAATAAATCATGCAATTCCATAGATTTTCATTCTATCCACACATTTTATTAGCCTAATTGAAACAAGTATTTATGTATGAGTATCATAATTGTGTATATGTGATTTTCATTTTGTAGATCAGTATCTTTTGTATTGAGTTCAAACTGGTATAAAAATATTGTTTAAAGATATCACTACTGATTTCTAAAATAGGTATACATAATATGCCATAGGTACCTACATAACTATGAGCTAACCAAGAATTTTATTGTTTAGTACTGGGGGTTCGTATATGTATATGTCATTTATGTTTTTGATTAGCCGTGTGGATTGCATAAGGCCATCGAAATATATCATTACGCGTTATCTACTTGCAATCTCTATTCAGTTTCACGAGTTACTTGCATTCTCTTGGGGTTTATGGTTGTGAGGAGTTCCATCATAAGTACTTATGCTCATTTTGAGAGAAACAATCTAAGGGCGTACGGGTGTAGGTCCTACTCACCGTTTTTCAATATATATTTCGACCCAGATGTGCTTGTATGTAAGTATTCATGTATATAATGATATACTTATGGGTTTTTTATTTTCTTAAAAAAAATTTTTCTTTAAAGTCTATGTAGCTTTCCAGCTTACATAGAGTTCTAAAAAAGGGCCTAGCAACAAGTCATATATATTTTTTAAAATGAGCATAAGTACATAAATATATTTGTTTTATATTTATTTAGGAAAAAAAAGCGCCATGATGCGTGGAGCCGGCGGAGTGCTGGCGGTGACCGTCGCCGCGTTGCTGGTCTGCTGCTATGCTGAGCCTCATCAGGTACGATCCATCATATCATATTAATAATTATTTATGACAGCTGATCGCACCTATCTGTAAAACTAACAGCGTTATTGGGCCACTCGCACTCCTGATGCAAACTTTAGATAATCTAAATATTTTTCTATTTAGTTGCTTTAGCTGCACTACAACTTTTGGGTCTTGGCTTCTATAACCATTTGTGGCCATTTTGGTTTATTTCTGGTATGATTCTTCTTCATCGAATGCAGCTGTCCAGCGCTTTGTGGATCTTTTGTCTGATGAATATTTATTATGGAAATGAAGTACACTGAAATAAATGAAGTACACTACACTGAAATAAGTAAAAAGCAAACCTATAAAATATCGTGTAGTTTTATAGCAGTATTAAAGCAGGCATAATTTAATCTATGTTGGGATTCTCAAACGAATAATACAATTTTAGTAACGGTAGGTACTGTCGGTTAACCAAGTTATTTATCTATGAAGGATCGCTGTATTCCCACGGCGTAATTACTCGTGCCTAAGTTCGTACTCAAAATGTGGATATTTATTTATCAAATATTACCTCCCTACATAATTCGGTTACAATTTTTGGAAAGTAAAATAGATGGGCAAAAACCTTTGTTTGTAATAAATAGATAATTACAAACAAAATCCACACACACCTAAAACATTAACAACAAAATTAACCAAGAAAAATTGTTTTCAATAAAAATAAAATGGCAAATGCTACAAAATGTAGGCATGACTTGAAATTGTACTAATGCTCATTCTGATTCCAATAAAATTTGACTCCAATTTACGTTCTCCGTTTCATAATTTCTAGTGAATACAAAATCAAAATTGATGTTTCATTAATTTTGTTAGCATTTCAAAGTTGCCATGAACAGGCCATCGTTTAACTTGTTCCTTTCGCATTTGAAGAAAATTACATTGGCAACAGAATATTAATTAACTTGCGGACAATTTTATCCCAGAGCTTTGTATCGCGTCTCGGGCGAAAACATGATGATAACTTAAGCTACCAATCAGACATTTAATCATACTATGATGTCAAGGATACTTGCATAAAATAGTAGTGACAGAAAGGGTGGACGAAATAATTAGCGAGCGAGAGTTAAGGGTTTCTATGATAATAAAGAGTTTCGTATGTAATACTACTTACAACTTTACTAAGCAACATTTAATCTGCATAGGTAAGCATTTCTTGGATAAAAACGGCGTTATTATATAACTGATCAGATTGGTATACTAAATTCTACTAAAGATTGATGATTGTTTCAATCACCACATGCTGAAAGAGGTTTTTTGGACTTGCGACTCTCGCCTCTGTGATATTGACACGATATTTTATCGTAGAATATGTAGCTATAACATATAAACATATCGCAGTAAGTATTATATTATAAATAGTGTACCAATTAATAACACGTTCGTCCCCAGGAATCGGAAGTGAGCGGCAGTGAGCATAGCGCCGGAGATCGTTACGACGGTAATTTTCACATCTTCATTATTCTCACATAAAAACAACACCATTTGTACAAATTGCTCACACGTTCACTGACCTATATACTATGTACCTGAGTCTTCACACTTTGTTTTTGTGATACGAGCAATATTATAATTTCTTCATCATTGCTTAGAACGAATCAAGACGTAGAAAATAACTGCGTTTTTCCTCCGATACAAAACTTAGTAAAAATACTAGACATTTTAATATTGCTCACACCGTACCTTTGTGTAAAATATTTGCACTGATTTCACTCATTAACACGTTTGATACGAGTAGTCGAGTAATAACAATCTACCTATTTGTGTTTCAGCGCACATAAAATGTTTGTATTTCTTACAACTCTTTAGGCTAAGTTAAAGGTCTTGCTACATCTGCCTACTTCCTGGCGAACAATGTAGGTACTTTTATTCGCTTTCGTATTCTTATAAAGATATTCGTAGGTAGTACCCGTGGGATACGGAAAATAACGAAAACAAACCTTACTGGTTAGGGTGTTGCGCAAGTGCGGCGAGGCCTTAATAATTTGGTAATTATGATACTCGTATGACAGTAGAATTGCTGTGAAAAGTTGAATTTAATTTTCTTTTAATGTATAAATACTCGACAAGTATAACAAATATGTAATTTAATTTTGAATAACTCTACATTCTTGTTTTTGTATACAAATAAGTAATAATTAAAATATGTCACAAATCCAACTTTTCGCATCGTTAAATTTTCACGAGACCATGAACTTACTATGATCTCTTATATATATACTTACCTATCATACACCGAATGCAAACCCTGACACTTTCGTTACTATAACACCTTTCGAGTTTCACTTTTCAACCGTGTCAGAGAGTCACTCACACCTCTGCTTATCCATTGCACTTGGATATGTAAAATTTTAACATTGCACTTAGTTTGAAAAATAATGATTCCCACAAACACTTATCCTCTTGGTGGCGGATTTTGCACTGTCCTCAGAATATCTCTGCACATCGATAAATCACTATCTTCCTGTGCACTATACAACTGTTCTATAGCACTTGCGGTGAGTACTACTTTTCATTTTATTGTCTTTATTACTATATACGAGTACTAATTAAAATGCAAGTAACTGAAACAGTACTAATTTTTTTCAGACTACAACCGCAAAGAAGAGCTCGCCGATTTTCTACGATTTCTATCCCAATACGAAGCTGCCGAACGAAACTTAAATGGAGTAGGTGGAAGCTCCCTACTCGGAAGGAACTTAAACGGTATCGGAGGTAGTTCAATTTTGGGAAGAAACCTCAACGGAATCGGAGGAACGACGTTAGTCGGGAGAAACTTAGGACTTGGGGGCACCTCCCTGCTAGGTAGAAATCTACACGGAATCGGTGGGTCCGGACTGGCTGGCCGTAACTTAAACGGAGTAGGTGGATCTAGTTTGCTCGGTCGAGATGTAGAAGGAGACAGAAGATACTCACGGTTCCTCGATTCACTTGGAGGTGGTAACCTTGTACGTAACCTAGACTCACTCGGTGGAGGAAATCTTGTAAGGAACCTCGATTCTTTGGGTGGAGGCAATTTGGTTAGGAACCTCGACTCTCTTGGGGGAGGAAACCTTGTGAGAAATCTTGATTCGCTCGGAGGAGGCAATCTAGTCAGAAACCTCGACTCTCTCGGTGGTGGCAACCTTGTCAGGAACTTGGACTCTATTGGAGGTGCCAACATGGTGAAGAAGAACCTTGATCAACTTGGAGGTCCCAACCTAGTTAAACGGAACCTGGACTCACTTGGTGGCGGAAACTTGGTCCGAAACTTGGACTCTCTGGGCGGCGGCAACCTGGTGCGCGAGTTGGACTCCATCGGAGGCGCCAACATTGTTTAAACAATAACATGATTATATTCTTTATCAGCAATTATAATATTAATCATAATTCCGTGAAGTGTACAACGTAAGAAATGTGATACATACAGTTAACTTTTTAATTAGTTGAATTTTGTCGTTGTTTATCCTCGGTGTTAAATATTTGAAATAAATAATGGCAACATTATTATGCTTTTTATATCCAACTTTTTTTCTCTTTGCTAATATCACAGGAAGGTAAGAAATCAAATGGAAATCAATTATAAAATTATACGACAGTCTAAAGCTTTTATGTGTAAATTGTATGTGTTCCATCATGCCAAAGGTCACAAGCCTCGGAATTTGGACCCGCTGGGCGGCGGCAATCTGGTGAGGGAGGTGCGGGAGTTGCGACATTATGGCTTCGTTCCGTATCTTATGTCCAGACGATACGACTACAACAGGTTCGTTATACAATACAATACAATACTATAATACTAACACATATCTACTTACTTATACTCTCCTTCTTTTTAGCAAGTCAAAATGCTTTTCTTTATCATATCCGCCTCAATATTATTGTGACAAAAAGGATTTACATCAATTAAATTTATCACACATTTGAACAATGTACTTAATTTAGCAAATATTTAGTAAAATTAGAATATTATGTAATAACACTACTTTTATATATAACCGTGGAAAAGCCTATATGTTAATTCAGGGTGTTAGCTTCTTGCATACCAAATTTTATTAAAATTTTCGCAGCCATTTTCACGTGAAGACAAACAAATATACACACACATCTTACATGCTTTCACCTTTATGATATGAGTATGAAGTGATGGTGTGATAGTAGGTATTCATTTGATGAAAAAACGACAGGACATAACATTATTTTTATTTGAATTACTCCTTCCCTATAATTTACATACAATTTCAGCCTCACTAGCTTGAATGACCAATAGCCTTCTGTGCCTACCAACATATTAAACCGGATTCAACTTATTAAATAATCAAGATATTATCATATATATTAAATAATATCAGAAACAGCGTGTTACTAAGTACTGTAACTTAACCCTGCCCTTCATAACAACCCTTTTCATAAAATCAGCAATTACTTATTTGTTCACAAGTAGACATAGCTCCGCGAACTTCACAAAGACTTGTTACGACACAGTTATAATAGCGTCGTTACGATACTTACTATCGATCATCTTGATTAAGCGAAAATTGGTGTTATCTCACAATCCTACAAACATCATCTACAAATCATAATTTTGCATGACAGGTTTGATCTTAATGAGTTAGAAGTGATTACAATATCAATGCATGTTAGTTTCAGTACTATATTTACTTATTTTGAATGTTTACACTAGAATCCTTCAACCACCATCTAATTAGATGATGCTATATAATATGGTTGTTAATTTATCAAACTGAAGGTTCTAATAGATTACAATATGAACAACTTTATTTACAGAAAAAGTAAGAAATCTTTCACTTTCATCAAAATTTTATACTAGAAATCATACCTACATTATGAAAGCATCAAAGCGATTCGAAAGACAGAATATTCGTGGTAGATTTTCAATCGTTTGTAGTGAAATCAAACAGCGTGCGACAGTGAAGTTCAGTAAAAACAAGTAATCAAAGCCTAGCAAACAGGTGTAGATGTAGCGATTAAACCCGAGTGTTTGCAGCCCGTACGGCGGCGGAGCCAAGCGGGAGCCGTGGCTCGCGTCGGCCCAGTACCCCGGATATTACGGCGATGGCTTGCCGAAGCGCAATTTTGACGAGATAGACCGGTAAGTGCACCATTTCACACAGATTGATGATAGTTACTACTACATGAGAACTATTCTATAAAATAACCTATAATGAGAACTTAAGACTAAGTGAAACAGAAAGTAATTTCAAAAAAGTTAAAACATGGGATAAATTCTCCACCCGCGGGCTGCACTCTAGGCTAGTCTAAACATACTCGTATGTGAAAAAAAACAGCCATTTTCTTAACAATTGTTGCCATAAAAATATTCTTAAATCGAATCTATCGAATCTCTCTTGTCACTTACAAGCTACGTGATGCCAAAACTTTTCATGTGTTTATTTTCCTTTTGGCCTTGGTTGTTTGTGAATCTAACACGTTCCCGTGACAGAACGTTAAAGTGGATATAAAACATAGACGGATTTTACTGACATTTTACCTTCATCCATCGCAAACATAGGTTACACAATTCTTATTTTCGTGTTGTTTGCATAAACTTAGAGGGTAAGTTGTTTGAGTACGCAATAATGTTTTTTCTTCAATTTTTATTTGAATACATTTGGATATTGAAATATGAATGTACCTACTATCAATGTAACATATATTCACTAGAGAGAAAAAGTTTTTGCTGTTAATAAATTATTGCTCATATGTAGGTCGGAATTGGAATTCACTGTTGGGCCGTCGGCTTAATTGAATTTGTTCGAGTGTTTCTTTCGTAACTCTTACTTTCTTAATGTAAACTTGGTCTTTAGATGATGACCTTTGGGACTTGTAACGTTTATTTAAGGTTCTAAGTGCTAGATTGGCTACATTCACTTAAACAATTGTGATAGTTCAATCCGGTGTAACTGTCATCTATCTATATTGGATAGAAGTGACAGTTAATTTGAAGCTATATCTACTATTTTCCCTGTGAATGGCCACCTTCAATCGGTCGTTTTGGAAATCCTTGGGGGAAGCCTGCAGCAGTGGACTTCGTGTGACTGATGTGATGACGATTGCCCCCTAAATTGTTCATAGGTACTTACATGAACAATGTTGATAGGTACTTATTTGACGAGAACCTGACTGGGTTTTCCTGACTAGATTGACAAACTTTATAACAAGTTTTAATAGTTTTTTTTGACCGACCGAATTATGCCGCATATTCAATGACATGAATCCGTCACAGGTGTCATTGGTGTCCATAAAATGGCATTTATGACTGTTATAGCCATATTCATAACAATGATAGAATTATTTTCACAGTTTCCGGGCGAATATGGAAGAATTAATAATATTGACTTAACATTATCCGAACTCGTCGGTCATCATCATATAAGATAATGGAAATATATGTATGCAATAATAAAAATATGCAAATCACCATTCTAATTGTAGCAAAAAATTTTACTTTTAAATTCTTAAATATCCGCTTTCAGATCTTATTTTGCGAGATAAAAACAGAGCGTAACAGTATTTTATGCAACAGTTGTAAAAGAAGGGTTAAAAAATGTAAGATGCGTAGATTACGATGAGATTAGCGTATATCTGTGACAGCTAGGCGCATCTTTTTAGTTACATAACGATACAAGAGCGTTTTTGGAGAATAGAATATAGAGTGCGCCCCGCGGTGTAAAACCACACACTAAAAGTAGCCTATGTGTTAATCTAGCATACCAAACTTTATCAAAATTAGTCCAGCCGTTTGCGCGTGAAGAAGTAACCCACATATACACACACACAAACTTTCGCCTGTAAAATATTGGAGTAATGGGTGTAATATTAGTGTTCGTTACTATGTAAAGGTACGTAAAGGTAGGAAAAAGTTATTTAATAATTAAGTCATAAAGAATATTTCTCCAACAGCTCCGGCCTGGACAACTTCGTGAAGAAGAGGAACTTCGACGAGATCGACCAGACGTCCATGCCATTTCCGTACGCCAGCAAACGCTTCTACCACCTGTACGGACCTAACCTCGTTGACATTGATTCGCCAGTGTAAGACGTTATGCGTCGGTAACTAATAGATTTGATGTTATTGTATCATTTTTACCGACTAGTGGAAGGCCACCAAAAGCGTCTCTAGTTTATATCTCGCCTTAGGAGTTTGGTGGCCCGGCGGGCGTGCGCATTGCTGGCGCTTTCGCAAGTGAAGCGACGCCGGGTGTGGTCCGCATTTGGATGGACCACAAGTAGCATACAAATATCTCGAGCTCCTCCTTGCTTCGGAAGGCACGTATAAGCCGTTGGTCCCGTCTGTCATCATTGTATGGCAGTTGTCAAGCTATGTCAGATGCCTTTAGGCAGCCTGAAAAATCTGACACCAGTGTCACACGATTACACACAATTACACACACGAAAAACAAACATCTCGCCTTCAAATATTGTTTAGAGTAAGAGCAGCAATGAGTCAAGAAAACGCTGGTTGCGACCGTGACTTACGCCATGCTAGACCAATCACCTCAAGTTCGTCTCATTGCATTACACATATACCGATATCCATTATAGAAAATAATTTTCTTAAAATAACTTTTTTCCGCCAACTACTTCGTCCTAGCGTTTATTAGATACTTAATAAGTTTACATTTTTATGATACTTTAATAGTTCTTAAGAATGTCAAGATTAGCTCAGCTCAGACATTATAGGTAGTTTGGTAGTTTATATAATTTGGTTCGTCAAACATCAAAGTTAAAGTACCCGGCCACGCTCTATTCCCACAGAAGGCCCGTGTTGAGGTCATGTATGTATAAGCTAGCCAGAAAAAAAAATCTCTTATGTCTTCGGTAATTGGTTTTAGATTGTAACATGAAACAATTTTTTAGGCCTTTAGACAAAATTTAATCCAGCTTACTGACACCTATATGCCATATAGGGATACTTGTATGTCAATTTTGGGATATAAATGGGTTACGAGTTTTTTTATTTTATTTACAAGGTACTTACGAGTTTTTGTTTTCATTAATTATCGATTAGGTTAGCATGTGTATCTGATAGTCGTAAAATCTTATACCTTTAAACGAGCAATTCTTGTATATTTATTTATATATTTATAAATTTCTGTAATCTCGAAAACGGCTCTAACGATTTCGCTGAAAATTGGTATATGGGGGTTTTCGGGGGTAATCAATCGATCTAGATTAGTCTTATGTTTGGGAAAACGCGTGTTTTCGAGTTTTCATGCGTTTTTCTTTCCACGCAGAATATGATCGCTAATTTCGTCGCGCCGGCCGCCATCCGCTTAGCTCAGCGGTTAAGGATGCTGACCGCTAGAAAGAGTGTTACGGGTTTGAATCCCACTCGGTTACATTTTTTTTATTTTATTTTTTTGTTCAAGTTTGTATATAATTTTTTATTTTGTACTGTTTTTAAACAAGTTTAAAAAAATGTAGTTAATGTTTGAGATGTAACCGACCGAGCAAAGCTCGGTCGCCCAGGTACTGTACATTGAAGTGATCCAAGTTCTATAAAGAAGATATAAACAGTAAACATGGCTTTAGTACAAGTACCCAAGTTGTTAGGAATTTGAAACTTAAATCACGTCATATATAATATACGCTTACACATTAAATAAACATACTAACCTAGTTTGTAATACAATCTGAAGTAAGTTTCTATACTAAACACAAACAAAATTCGCCTACAAATTTTGGATAATACGAATTATGCTAAAACTTTATAATGCCAGTAACTTTGATATGATATTACTCCTGAAAACATTAAGTACCATGACACACTAATTATGTATAATACCCATGGATAAAAGTAACGTTTTTCCATTAAGTCTAAAAAGTTTTGACTTCAAAGCAATTAACGTCGTTATAACTTTTATCATAATTCACATGGGGGTAAAGGTAATAAAATATTAAAATAAAACATATTTATCACTATTTCTAACCTCCAGCTCGAGCTTTGACAAGAAGCGATACCGGCCCGACTACCCCATGGACGAAATCGATCTCTCTCACTTCCCCATCGGCTCCAAACGATCGCAAGACAGCTTCCGCCCTCTTCGCTGAGCAGCATCATGTCTTCTGTCTGTTAACAACCTTGTAGCCAAATGTGTAATACATCTCTTATGTGTTTCTTATGTCATATATTACGTCCATCTATGTTAATTAAGTATACGTCATTATACGAAAATGTATTACAATTGTAACTCTTAACGCTGTTTCTACATTAAGTTTGCTTTCTGTAAACTCATTTTCACTCATGAAAACCACTCCATCTAAGAATATACTATATGTTATACCTACTATAATGTAAATTTGAAATACTCTTAATATTAGATATTAAATAATAATTAAGGAGGGAGAGATTTAGATTATATCTAAATGTTATATCGTACACCTAATTGACAATCAAGATGTTTAAAATGTACCTGTAAATTAATTCTCTCATGTTGTGTGATTTAAGATGCATGACATTATTAAAATTATTTTTATCAAAGATGCATTAATTAAAAGACTATAAATGTTCTTAGATTTTCTTTTATTTACGACTTCCTTGTTTGAAATGAATGTTTCGTACTTTGGTTAAAGAGGTCATAATAGCGAAAGTGTGGACAAAATGTTGAGAGTTAACGACTAGCCGCGGGCAGGCCGCCAATTTAGCAACACAAATAACAGTTTCAAAGTCACATTTTTTACTTCTACGAGTAAACAGCTTTCTGACTGCGGATATGAGCAATTCCTTGCTTATTTATCTGTCTTTGTTGCGGCCGGAGGCGGAGGCTGCAAGGAATAATCTCGAGGAACCAAAGCAAATATTATTAATTATTTACAAATAAAGAATCACTAAGGAAGAAAGAAAAAATTTTATACCGGTTTACTGTAGAGAGTAGGTTACCTATCACAGGCCTGCTTGGTTATTCAGGTTAGGTCATTGATCGCTGATCATCATGAATTCTATTCCCAAGAACATTGATCTAAACGAAAGTAATAAATATACCTATACGAACAAATGAAAAAAGTAAACCCACATGTTCCCACATTTCATACTGAAACTTAATCAACCTATAGCCCAACGCAGACGACAGACCAATCCGTGCCGCACTTTTTAGTCAGTGAAAATAGAACCAATGGAATCACTTGCAGTAACGCACACGACGCGCAAAAAGTCCGGCGCGCATCGTGTGCGTTACTGCGTACGATTCTATAGATTCTATTTTCACAGACTATACAGACTAAAAAGTGCGTCACGGATAGTCTGTCGTCAGCGTTAGGCCATAAGTTGATTAAGTTTCAGTATTAGTAACTATAGAGAAATAAAAAGAGTACACGAGCATAGTAAAATTTCTCATTTAGTGACTTACTATAGGGAGGAATTAATGCAATTCAGGCATTTAGCCTAGCCTAGCTCATCCATAAATTAGAATACCGAAAGCCTTTTTTTAGAATACAAAAATTTAATTTTAGGAATAAATAAAAATACTTATAGTTACGGCATAGACAGAGCCGGATTTAATAATTCAAACACTACGTCATGGCTAATGGAAAGGAAAAAGATACCTTAGTAAGTATATATTTATCTGCAAATAAACAGTCCACTTAGAAACACTGCTTCTCGTCCAGCGCATATGATAGAAAAAAGTCCATCAAGGGAATGGGCGCCATGACGTCACCGTAGATCCTCTTAAACAGGCAGTGCGCTATCATCGTATTTTCCATTGTTATTCGTTTTTGTATCTAGGTTACCTCTCTCTATTCCCAGGGTCTTGACTAAGGCCATGGCTCAGATTATACCGTTATTTTATGTAGATTGTCCGTGTAATCCTTTAAAAATGACAAGAACTCAGAATTTGTGACAATAAATTTTAATCATCCTATTTATAGTATAAATCAAAGAGTACCTATAATATACTTCACTTTGCCGTGCCGTGTGGTATCCGACAGATTAGAATAGGACCACTCCAAGTCTTCCCTTGGATATCTTAAAAGGTGACTTAGGAATTACAAGCTAAACAAAGCTTATAAACATCAATGAGGCCTCTCCAATCCGTCTGGCCAGCGTGGAGAGTGTAGGCCAAATCCTCTGGCTGCTCCAAGCTGGCCAAGTATGGCTCTGGTAGTACAGAGAGGGTAGTGCTCCTGCAGCGGAGACAAAAAAAAATAGATGATGAGAAAAGTATCTATTTCAATTTAAAGTATTTATTTAAAAGATGACAACAAGTCAAATCAAATACTTTTTTCTAAACGTCATTACAAAATTTTTTTTTGGGGGGGCGGGCGGCGAAATATAAAGTGTAACGTCACGATTTTTTGAAGTCAAATAGCGCTCTTAATATTTTGTCTGTATTAATCAATCTGAAATTGGATAATATGATCAATGAAAAGTGACACTATTTTGTGACGTTTTATATTATAAAATGTTTGACCCAGTCATCTGCTATAAATTAATCCAAACATAAATAAAGTAATGACATCGCCATCAAACTGAAAGACATGTTAGAAAACAACGTAAATAAATTATGAATTTGTATGCTGACAGGTACCAACTACTTTGATAGCTCTTGTTATTTTAGAGTACTTATTTAAAGCGACATTCAGGAAGTTTGTTTAAATTAATACCTTCTTCCGCCTTGTCTATATTTATTTCTGGCCCTTACAACAATTTAACATGACCTATTTTATCTTTTCCGCTCCGTTCTGCTAAACTCTACTGAGACTCTACTACAGTAATAGACATCATCATCTATTCTGACTTCCTTTTCCACCTACATACCTATCTGTCATACTGAATGTGGCCTAAGGTTCTTTATTCTCCTCAACAGCAGGAACACGTGATATGATTAAAATCTACATATCTCTACGAAAGTGACAACTGAGGGTGGTTTAATCAAATGAGTTGCTTTCCGTCCATAAATGTAGGTGCGGCGTCGACGAGGCGCTATAGCCGGTTACTCGACTAATTAAAATTCGGCCATTGTATTGCGTATCTGCAAACAAATCAAACTCAAACAAATTGTTAATTTTGAAAGCGATTAATCTATAACAGGAAAATTCGTGAAATTTATGTAAGCAAGAAATTGAAAAAGCTTTGCTGATGTAACTTGTCTTTCAAACCTGGACAGTTCGTGTTGTGGCGAACCATTATTAACTATTTGTAAGAGCAAGTTCAAATAAAATTAGTGAATTCCATTTTAACAATCATAGACTGAAATTACTCCAAAATATTTGGCTGATGATTAATAATTCGGCCTTTGTAAAATATGAGATGATATGTGCGCGTTGCTAATCCTGCTTGGTGAAACACATATTTCGTACATAGATACCTATTGCATATTCATTCAAATTTACGTAAGTTTTCTTATAGTTTCCCGCGCAAAACACCAAAAGTGGTATATAACCATAAGATTGGAAACTAATACTTTTTTTTTGTAATTCAATATATTATTTCTCAGTTTGTAATTCAATTGTGTGATTTACATACACCTACGAGTAGAGACCAAACCCGATGCCGATTTCCATTTCGTTTGTAAACATTACGAGTACATTCGTACTGCGAGAATTCGCCTACCTACAGTTGACCCGACATTATGTCTTTCAATACCGCTGGAAATTGATACAGAGACTTCGCTGTATTTGATGCTGCGAAATACGTGCGAAAGCGTGATTTGTTTTGTCCTGTACTCCTGTATTTAACAAGCTTTTTATTTACCTATTTATTTACAAAAGTATAAATTTATACAGAAAGGCAAAAAAAAAAAAAGGTAACTAAGTAGCTAAGAACATGTGTGTCACCTACCTACTACGTTGGCAGTCAAATATTTTTACAATTTAAAAATTGGGTTGAAATTTCTCCCATGAAATTCACGCGCTGGGCCAATCTTCCTGTATAATCCACTTTGATCCGCGATACATGAAACCGAACAACGTAATGACGTGTGTCGTTCAGCAGTACGATGAAAACGCTAGTCATTGTGCATAATGACTGCATCGTCGAGTTACGAGACATGCATGACACATTCACCACATTTGCCCTTAATTCCTCGTCTCATTCTGGTTCAAGTCATTGCACTATCCTATACAGTATACTAGTAGGATACTAGCTGACCTAGCTTTAGCCTGCGCGGTCAAAGAGTAGTTCGGCAGTAAGTAAACTAACTTTTTCCATCTAGATGTGTTGACAAAAATCCAGGTAATAAAAATCTACGTAACGTGCCAATATTCATCCGGAACAAACATCAATACATATCTACAAACATCCTTACAAACTTTCGCATTTATAATGGCATTTATAGGCAAATTGATACCTTAAGTTACATTAGGGCATTTTACGTAGGGCTCTGTTATTTTTAAAAATTAAAGTACCGCTTATTGTTGTTAGAGATAACGTATGACGTACTCGTAGCTCTCTATAGGTACGGGTTACATAAAATCATTTTTAAAATCGAATCTATAGTTTTTGTGTTTATTATTACCTACAAACAAACACACAATTTACAGGCCCACGCATCTTCGAGTAATCAGGGACCATACATAAAAAAGATACCAATGCATTTTTTTAAGTCGGTTGAATACATAAATATTCAACAGGTATGTACGTTTGATTATAAAACAAATAGATGGTATATTTTTTAGCAACTCTGACCGCGAGCCGCGAGGGATTATCCGATTAGCTAGTACAAAGGTCGCGTTTGTTAAAAGGGGAATAGAAAACAAAGCGACTAAAAAAACATTACATATCAAATTTTATTTTATTATGATTTCAAAAAACATTACATATAAAATTTTATTTTAGTTAGATATTTTCATCCATACGTGTTATTATCTAAATTGCGGGGTCTTTCCAAAGGATGCGTGATTGATAATGCGATGGACAGAAAATCATAGCTCATTTTAAATAAGTAATTGGAATAAAAGATTTGTAGAGAACGTTTAACAATTTATAGAAAAACAAGTTATACTCAAATTAAACTGTCATGCTTGGCCCTCATTTCATGCCGCGATTAGCATTTTATTGAATGTTTAACCGACCTATGTGGCGCTTAATATTAAGTTCTAAAACGGTAAAAAGCACTGAGGTATGCATCAATAAGAATCCAATGGAAAAAAAGAAACAACAGCGAGGTGGTATATTTTTTCTTCTCTTTGCTATTTACCTAGCTTTTTTCTTAGCTGTTAGGAAAGAAAAATAAATGCCGTTTAAAGTGAAACAAATACAGTGAATAAACCAAGTATATATGCTATACCTGTGCTTTGTATACCGGATGCATTATACTGCTTGTGTCGCAGGCTGTACCTACCAGTGGCGTTGGGTGAGAATTTGGGCTAGTACAGCTAAAAAATTATAAAACAAATTAAATACCTACCTAATTAGGTTAAATAAAAGTTAATAAGCCGTTCCATGTCCGGCTTATTTTTATTAACTTAGTGTGAGTAATATGTATATGAGCATGTTTATACATTTATCCATGTGTTTTTCAATAACCAGAGAGAATTTTCGTATTTTGAATATGTGGGTGCGTGCAATCTAGTTTACGGCTTATGAAAATAATAAGTGCGCCGATATACGTAGGTTATAATTGTTGTGATTTATAAATGCATGTTAGAAGCCCCTAAGGGAACTCGATGGGAACCGGCTTCTAAGGAGGCTGTGCAATGGTACCTACCCAAAATATACCCGAGCATATCAGCCGAGTGTTTGTGTTCAAATATTTGATAAATAAAATAGTAGGTGCTTAATTTTTAAAAAAGTCATATACCGGAATGCTAGATACCTTGCAGCTACTTCCAGTTGGTAAACAAGAAGGCACGTATTACGGTACGACACCGGCTCTTGTTAGGAGCTTAACGGAGGAGCGTCTTAAAACGTCGCGTACGTGATCTTTAAAACGCTTACGTCATTAAAGCGACGTCTTCACAACATCCGCAAATCAGTGCCGTTAAAATCACACGATTAATATGCAATGGTTGTACAAACTTGTTGGGAGACTGATCTCGGCTATCAATCATGAATAGAAAGTCCAAATTGGATTTAGGCTCCCAATCCTCGGCATTCAGCCAACACCGACTTTGACAAAGTTTACAACAATACGCTCATGACAAACTTTGATGTGATATGTCGAATACTAACTGAATATTAAAATTATGTGAATAAGATTATTTAAATTTTTGTTTACTGGACATTTTACTGCGCAGTATATAATTCTGCAAGCCGCTGCGCCTACTGACATTATTCCTCAAATTTTAAACTATTCCATCACTCGGTTTCAACGATCTGCGCGTGAAGTAAAGCAACCGCCATATTGTACCTTTTTCCCCTAAATCTAATAAAATAAATATAATGTAATCAGTGGTAAGTATCATGAAGTACCTAAATATATGTACTCGTATGAACCAACTCTCGCAACTGAATAAAATAACCAAACAAATTGATTGATGTCTTTTTTACGAGTTCGGCGGGCACGTTGCTTAATCTTCCTTTTACGCTTTAGCCGCGTAAAATTTATTCTCTATCACAAATTATATCTACGTAGAGGTAGGTAATATAACAGTGGTGAGTATATATCTTTCTTTGCCGTTTATTTTATTGCTTCGGTTAATCAGTACTGAAACCTAAAACAGTCATTATTTGTCTGAATTAACGACATGAAACCTGCGTAGGTATGGGATGGGACCATCCCTGAAATCGCAAAAGAAGTCTGCGCCTCGATATAAACAAAATTAAATAATTAATCCCAAAAGTATGGTGCTGCTGATTTTCTTTACAATTTCAGGGATGGACCTAAAGTAAAAGTTATTTACATTTATCAGTACGTTTGCTCGGGTTGATACCCGGTTTTCGCTACATATTGTATACTACTGGCATGAATTTTTTCATGTGTCTATATACAACCGTTTAGCTAACGGAGGGGGGCGACACACTTGCCTCTAACAAAAATTTGCAAATATTTCATAAACGGATCCCTAAATCCAAAAATAATGTCTAATATTTTTAGGGTTCCGTACCCAAAGGGTAAAAACGGGACCCTATTACTAAGACTTCACTGTCTGTCCGTCTGTCCGTCGGTCTGTCACCAGCCTGTATTTCAAGTACCGCGATAGCTAAACAGTAAATAATGGTACGGAATCCATAGCGCGCGAGTCCGATTCGCATTTGGCCGGTTATTTAATTTAAGAGCGACGCTCTTGTCTTTGGATTTTCTTCCTGTCTGTCTTCAGCCAAATATCTACAAACTCACAATCATATATCAATAGCAGAAGCCATCCAGAGGCGCCAATATGCGGCTCTGGGAGACTTTTGGACCCTATGAGTAGTCATAGCCATCCAGAATAACAATAATTTCCTAAGATAGAAATTCCATAGATACGTACTCCATATTCAGTGTGGCTGAAGCCATTGTTTACTATCAATTCTGATCTCGAGAGCGAAGGAATGCTGAAACGAGAGCTATTGGCTGAGGGAAATTCTTAACTCATTGTTTTTTCAAGGGGCCGCGCTCGTATACGTAGGCAATGAAAGGAAAAAAATAGGAATATTATTCCATATCTGTCGATGTGAAAAACAAACGAATATGTATAATATAATTTGGCACGTTTTGACTACATCTACATATTCATTTCTACAGTAGAAATTATTTATCGAAATTTATTTTTGTGTTTGTTTACACTATCACACACTCTATTACAGCGTTGAACTTTGGATGCTCGCAAGTCCCAAATGCCAGGACAAGGCGTACTGTGTCTAAAAGATACAATTCATTTTTCATTTTGATTTTTTTTTACAGTTTTTTTAAATATTTGCAATATGACAAACATTAAACTTATCAAAAAATTAAATAATTCAGCTGCATAAAGTCTACAGCTGGACAAAGGCCTCACACATGGATTTCCAAAAGAATGAAACAAATTAAATATTGACATATACATAAAACGTTATTTTTCCTCACTTAATTCCACTCTACGTGAATTAATCAGAAAAGCATGTGAGTCTTTTCCATTTATTAAAGGTAAGCACATTTTGTTTTATCTCGTTTTAGGAAAATCAAATAAAATACGTGTTATAAACTCAAATGATTAACCAATCAACCTATTTCCATTTAAGTTTGGTGATAAGAATTTTCGATAAGACAATGTAAGTAATTTAATTACATTGAGCGAAAAAGCCACTACAAGGGCGTGTTAATTTATGTAGAGTCGAAGGGGTCAATTACCTGTACGCACGTCGAAATTAGTAACTTAGTATCGTAAATTTTAGTATTTACGATATTTTATGTAATGAGTGACTAGAATATTTAGCTGAGCTTTATATATATGTCCCAAGTTGGGACATATATATATATATAACCAGTCGTTACATCGCTCAGCTAAATATTCTAGTCACTCATTACATAACCCAACCATAAATAGCGCCTCAACTAAAAATATTACTATAATAATATTGAAAACTTCCTTTTGTAATTTGGTCTGGTATCCAGCAAAATCTAAACTTGCTGGATACCAGACCAACATGAATACTGTACTGTACAGTGTATGGCGGGATATAGGTAGTGCATGCAGCAAAATGCTATAAAACGTCGTAGTCTTTCGTAGCAGTTGCTACGATCGCTACAATCATCTACGGATGTCAGTCATGCATTTGTGATTCGAGGTGTCACTTACGTAACGATATGAGGAATTTCATTTTATTCTATTCATTTAGGTACGTAAAACAGGTTACAAAAATTAACACAAATATAAATACATACAATATTGAAAGACTGGACTGAAGCTCAAAAACATACGCACAAAGCAAGATTACAAATGAACTAACGTAAACATATAAAAAAACATTAAACATTTAAATCAAATTACATCAATATATAAAAATAAATCAAAAATTAATATAATTTACCTACATATAATACATATACCTAAAGAATGTTGCACATAGCTACATTTAGAAATCAATGTCATCACGGATATGTTTTACAGTAAGTTTGTTCCGCATTTCGAATTGAAAGGGGTCGTTCCAAAACTTGCTTAGAGGGTCCCGAAGCAAGTACCTACCTAGATAATATAAAGAACATCAATCATATGATAGTGGCAATTTAATACAGATTCTTTGTGGAATCCGTTCCCCTACCATATCATTAAATTATAAGGTATCCGAAGAATGCATCAAATTTCGTATACTACCGTAGCAAGTTTCTACGAATATTAAAAAGGTTAAGAGGTTTTCTAGGTTGATAATGAAACTTTTAAAAAATTTCTTAAGTAAATATGTACTTACCTGCATTAACAAAAGTAGCGTGTTAGTGGATCTGTATCACAAAGTGTGTTTGGGTAATTGTTTTTTTTTGCGTTGAACATTGTGCAAAATTTCATACCTAGACAACATAAATAAACAATACTATACTTATATATTAAACTAAATATAACTATGAATAAAAAAACTAAACTAGAGGTAGATATAAATACCTGGACTACATAAACCTGAAAGAAACTAAATTGAACTAGTAAAACGCTTCTACCTCGACGAAAAAACGAAAAGGATTTCGTAACAAACTGTTACGAAATCTCATCTGGACACGCGGCAGCGTGTCAGATCCAAGTTCAAAAAAAAGGACTGTCTTTTGTCTCCTTCACAACTGGAAACCTATTCAATCTAAATATATAAAATTCAGCACATATATTTAAGTCGTCAAGCTGATTTTGAATTCAAAATTTCAATAAAGTAGTTTAAACACGTTATAACAACGTTTAAAAAACCTGAATAGAAGTAAGCAAATAGTAAGGATATCCCATCAAAAACATAAATGTGAAAATGATAGCCAAGTTCAATATCCGATAAAAAAATTGAGATCTAAATGGCCGCCAAGCTCTGTAGAGAATCCTGAAATGTTTATAAGAATCTCATCATTAAACTTGGCTAGATTTAGCGTACCTCTAACCTCTTAAACTTTACGTTATATGCAACTTTTTGTTTTTATTACATTGTAAGGTTACATTCTGATATATATGTTGCTAGTAAAAAAAACAGATTTTTAGATTAGATTAGATTAGATTCAGGTGAGCTAAAACTAGCCTAGTGTTCAATTATTTTGTCGGATATTAAACTTGGCTCCCATTTTCACATTTATGTTTTTGATGGGATGAAATGTATTAATTAAATTAGATCGGACGAAAATTCCATTTCGATGTCAATTGATGGATTGTATGATTGAGTGCACTCAAACTAAAAGCATTTGATCGACACTGGACTAGCGAGGCTCCGTATTGATACAATTACACATAAATGATCCATGACTGTCTGTCTGTGCCGGGTGCTTTGTCGCAGACAGAAATTTCGTAAAATTTTATTTCGCAGAAAATGTTTCGTGTATGAAACATTTTCTGCAAATTTTTTTTTTTTTTTTATTTAGTCCTTTTATTTTTTTTCCGAACTAGCTGCACCCCGTGTTGTAATCCGCGGTAAAAATGTTAACCTATGTGTTAATTTAGGGTGTCAGCTTTTTTTATCAACGATTTGCCCGTGAAGAAGTAACAAATATACACACACACACACTCAAACTTTATAATATGAGTGTAATTAGTGTGTGACTAGCTGGTGCTCGCAACTTCGTTCGCTATACATATAATAAGTAAATACCTACATACAAACAGACTAATTAAGTGCAACGCAGGTCTACGTAGAAAGTTCTGGTTTTACGGAGATAATAAACCTCGCTCGGATGAAGTCAAGTTAGTAGACTTGGCCAACAGTTTTCTTCAACTTATAAACATAACGGTTAAGTATGGTATCGTTGAGTTAGTATCCCATAACACAAGTCTCGAACTTTGGGGCTAGCTCAATCTGTGATGTGTCCCTATATATTTATTTATTTAAGTAGATTCTGTTTTTAAATAGTGTGCTGTTAAATAAAGGCTGAACTGAAAAACACAAAATATATGTACCAATATAATATTACGATTGATGGTTGAATAACAAGTACGAGAGACAAGAACTTTTAGGACACTTGGTCTTGTATTGGAACGGGTCCCTCTTATAGGTTTATATACTAATGTCATAATTTGGTATATTTGGTGCATACTGAATCTACAACTTCAAAGATTTAGAATATAAAATAAGTACAATTTGACATTATTTTAAAAAGTGACGAAAGAGATAATTTAAATATACTATGAATTAAAGAAAATATTTGAATTTGTACTGGTGACACCAACGTATTATTAATACATTATACTTAGGTTCCTACTAGATACAACTAAAAATTCTACACAGTGACCTCAGGAGACAGTGTCTCTACCTCAAAGTCACTATAATAGAGCTCAAAGAATTGGGACATGACGGGGACATGCTGGGGATATGCTGGGGACATGCTTACTTCATGTGTGATCAAAAAATAAATTTTAGTACTTCATTTCTTTTTGTAAATGGTACTGGCCGACACGATTTTAGCCAGGAATAGGATAGATCAACTCTTTGGTTAAACTTTAAAATTAAAGTTTAAAATATTATTTTATTGACCTAAAAACAATTTTCATTAAGAATATCTACCACAAGCACAACGCTTACTTAATTTACTTTCTGTTGGAGATTTGCATACATATAGGTACCGTTCCTGCGTTATAATTACACGAAGGTCATGAACTGCGGGAAAATGTATACCTACCTACATTAGGACGTGAGACGTGACCGCAAAAGTTGCGTTAAAATTAATACAACCGTTTTCTGCGCGCCTGTACTGTGTGTGGGCACGTAGGTAACGCATTTTAAGGAGTAAAAAGCATCCTTAATTTGATTCGTTAGCGTTTCGACTCAGTTATCCCGCCGTTCGATCCCTTTAGTTTGGGCGACGTGAGCCGGATTCGAGAATAATGCGAACCGTCACTCACTTCTCCCTCATGTATATGCATCTTGCCCGAGGCGCTTTTTAACTTTGTACAACTTGCGGTTTTAGTTGGCTGCCTTCACTCGAAAATTACTATATTTTTACGCGACTGTCACAAAATTAATGTAATGTTTAAAATGTTTTCAGTCGTTTTTAGTGTTGTCGCTCTGTCGCTGAATTTAATACCTTGAGGTCTTAGCCTTAGCTACAAGGCATAGGTGACTGGGAGATCTGAAAGGTTAATGGATCCGTTTCCGAAATCCTCAATGTACAACGTGGAGAGGCATACCCGTAATAAATCGAACCACGGGCTAGATCACTTTAGTATAATGGAATTATAATAACAATAAAAGAACGAAAGTAAATTTGCCTTTTCCATATTAAAGTGTGCAGCCCAGACAATTTGTATGGGAATGTCTTTTATTTCTTGTCTGTTATTTTAATTGTATTATGCTATATTAGTGATCTAGTATAGCCCGTGATTTAATTTATTACGGGTATGTCCCTTCCACGTTGTATACATAGGGAGTATGTAGGTGGTAGATATACCTATATTAATGAGCAAGGACCGGCGTTCCTTTTCTCTTCTTTTTTGTTTCTAAGTAAGTACCTAGTAGATTTACTTAGGTCTCTTTAACTCTCTGATTAGGACTTATTCGCTATTCGCCATTATTTTAAAATTGTAAACTTTTTTAAACAATAATTTTACCTAATCTTTTTTTATTTACCTAGACTTTGGTACTTCAAAAGTTTTCAAATACCTACTAGCTGCGCGCTGCGCTGGGTGTTCGATCAATTACTAAGTTCGCCGAGGATTAGGTAAATTGAATAGTATTCTGGTGCACGATGTTGTGTACCCCAGTGCAGCAATAGATACTAGTTATTTTAATGATGAATTGGTTTGTAATCGAAGTGGGTACCTACGTGTTGCTTCTACTTTAATTAGAGTACATCATCATCATATCAGCCGCAGGAAGTCCACTGCTGGACATGAAGCCATCCCTAGGCTTATCCAAAATGACCGATTGGAAACGGCCTACATCCAGCGTTTTCCTGCAACCTTGTTAAGTACATCATCCTTGTTTTCGGCTACATTACACACAATACAACTCAGATAGGTACAAGCTGTACTTGTGCTAATGCTAACAAAGGCAAAATAAGTTTTTGAGATGAACTATTTTGAGATTATTATATTTGAGATTTTATTCAGACAGAAGTACAAAAATATCGCTATTCCCTTCTAGGGCAGTTTAGCTATCACAGTTTATACTTCATACCCAGGGTCCCAGGCAAGACTTAGATAAATTAGGAATTGATGAAAAAATAATACTAAAGCAATATCTATCTTTGTTGAGGATATAGAAGATGAAAATAGGGTAGAAGAAAACGAGTTTGGGCCTGAAATAACGCGCGAAGAATTTGAATTTGCACTCAATAGTTTACAAAATAACAAGGCCGCTGGAGCGGATGAAATACAAATAGAACTTATTAAATATATTAAATGTCACACACTCATAGACGAGATATTTAAATTAATACAAGAAATATATAAAACAGGAAAAATACCAAATGACTTTAAAATAAGTAGAACCGTTACGATGACAAAAAAACCAAATATGAAAAGATGTGAAGAATATAGAACGTTAGTTTAATTACACAAGCATCAAAAATACTGATAAAAATAATACAAAATAGAATCCGACCTAAAGTAGAAAATATAGTAGGCAACGACCAATATGGTTTTCGCAAAAACAAAGGCACTCGAGAAGCAGTTTTAGCACTTAGAATATAATTTTATTGCACAAAATAAATATTTACATAGGCATACAATAATAGTTTTACTTAGAATTATAATAGAAAGAAGATATTGCGTTTATAGATTTAGAGAAAGCGTTCAATAAAGTAAACTGGAAACTAATGATGAAGGCGCTTAAGAATGCTGGCATAGACTACGGAGACAGGAGAATAATCAAAGAACTGTATCAAGAACAAGAGACAATAATAGAAAGTAATAATGAAAAAAGACAGGCTAAAATACGACAGAGAGTGAGGCTGGGTTGCCCACTTTCTCCACTGATATTCAATCTATTTATAGAAGCAGCAATATCTCAAATCAAAGACCAAGATATAGGAGGAGTTAGTATTAATGGAGAAAAGATACATTTTATAAGATTTGCAGATGACATAGCAGCCCTTGGAAGCAGTTCACAACAGTTAGAAAAGTTAATAGAAGCAATAAACAATATTTTTAAAGAACATAAATTGAGTATAAACATAAATAAAACCAAGTCCTTAATTGTCTCAAAGTCAGGTCCAGTAATTAAAAATATCCAACTAAATAATAAAACAATAGACCAAGTTCAAAGTTTTAAATAAGTATTTAGGAACTATTATCAACGAAGAGGCAAGATGCTCAGAAGATATCAAGAAGAGGATTGCTATTGCAAAAAGTATATTTAAGAGTAAAAAATATATATTTTGTTCTAGTATTTTAAAGAAAGTTTACGTAAAAGATTTATTAAAACATTTATATGGAGCACTGCTTTGTATGGATGCGAAACGTGGACGATGACCAAAAAGGATAGAGATAGATTAGAAGCATTTGAAATGTGGTGCTGGAGGAGAATGAAAAAAATAAGTTGGACAGAAAAAATTACAAATGAGAAGGTACTAGAGGATGTGAGAGAGAAAAGACAAATAATACAAATCTTATACCTTTAAACGAGCAATTCTTGTATGTATGTATGTATATATATATATTTATTTATAAATTTCTGTGATCTCGAAAACGGCTCTAACGATTTCGCTGAAAATTTGTATATGGGGGTTTTCGGGGGTAAATAATCGATCTAGATTAGTTTTATGTTTGGGAAAACGCGTGTTTTCGAGTTTTCATGCGTTTTTCTTTCCACGCAGAATATGGTCGCTAATTTTATCGCACCGACGACCTTGATTTTAGCTCAGTGGTTAAGAATACCGACCGCTAGAAAAAGTGTTACGGGTTCGAATCCCACTCGGTGACTTACTTTTATTTTATTTTATGTTTAAGTTTATATATAATTTTTTATTTTGCATTGTTTCTAGACAAGTTTAAAAAAAATTTGTTAACGTTTGAGATGTAACCGAGCAAAGCTCGGTCGCCCAGGTACTTAGAGATAATAGAAGAGGGAAAATGTTCGGTCATCTACTACGCCACGATGCGTTCTTTAAAATAATAATGGAAGGAAAAATAGAAGGAAAGAGAGGAGTAGGAAAACCCAGAAGAAAATTTATAGACCAAATAAAAGAAAAATTAAACGTGAAAACATATAAAGAGGTTAAGAACTTAGCGGAAGGAAGAGAGACATGGAAAGCACTCCACCGACAAGAGCCTAGCTCTTAAATATAAGAAGAAGATCTATCTTTGTACATATTTTGCTTTTCTACTTGTTGTAAACTGTGGCTGTTACTCGATTCTCTTTCAATTCGTGATTCTCTTCTCTTCTTCTCGATTGAATATAATCGTAATCAGATTTTCTTTTGGTTAATTTACATCGATTTAATTGAAGTAATTTTATTACTACTCTGTGCAAATTACGATTTCTGAACGTAAAGCTGTTGGCATTAGTATAATCCTACCAATTTTTAATGTCAACACGTTTTATTTTGACATTTACATTTCTTTCATGCTAGTACTAATTTGACAGCTGTGCAAGCAAAAATGAAGACTATAGACCACCTTTTTAATCTATTCGGCTAATCGCAAATGGCATCGCGTGAAAATGACAGTTTGTGCTGTGAACGAAAGAAAGAGATTATTTTTATCATAAAATAAAAAGTGAATTTGTTAAATAATAAATTATTCAAATGGAGAACTTTAATATAAATCTAATTACCTTAAGGATACTCATTTAAAAAGTGTCCATGTGTTATACTTAATAAAAAGGATCAAAACAAAACCTATCAGATGTTTGGTACTAAATAAATGCCAATATCACTATTTGTGTTGTTTCTTTAGCGGAGTTAGTATTTGGGAAAATGACGGACAATAAAGCTCTAGTCATGGCACACACCAACGGTTTGCTAGACAAATCAAAGGAGCTCCAAAAGGAGATCCTTATGGAAAAGCTGAGGTCCAAAACATCACAGTTTAAAAATTTGACTGAAACTTCTAAAGCAGTCAGAATGGCTTTGCTGGTATGTACTTATTTAGTTAATGTAAAGTTTATCTCTTTCAAATTCCTTGAAAATATTACAATCCTAATTGGTACCCATAATTTTAGGATAAAAGGTGGGCAGTAGACAGTGCGGACCGAATGGTACTTCAAAAATGTCTGGACAGCCTTCAGCACTGTATCAAAGTGGGCTCTCTACAGAGCCTCATCGAGAGGCTTGAATGCCTATCTCGGCAACTAGGGTATGTTTCAGGTCTAATTTTGATTCAAAATCAGAATCATAGACAGAGAATTTTGATTTGTGTTATCATTACAGACTCAAGTTTGTTGTTGGAACCACTGGCGTAAATCTCTTCATATCGTCAGATATGTTCTATTTGGAGATACTGGTGGAGTCGTCAGGAACTGTGAAGGATGTAAAAATCCACCACGAAGGACGGGTAATACTTGATTTTGTATTTTTCTATATAATCACTGTGCATTGTGTAGCCATTTGAATTCAGTTTAACTGGTGCTTAGATATTGTTGAATTAAAAGCTTTTTATTGGTACAAAACTCCTAAACTTACAAATGTTCAGGGTTCTATTAAATATAACCATTAATATTCTTAGAAATTTTGAAAAAAACATAGTCTTACTTTATAGGTTGTAATTATTGCAAATAAAGCCAGGTCGGTTAACTTTTCTGGAACCAGATGGTATTAAGACAAGCAATCCAGGTCTTGTGAGATTGTCTTGATAACTATTTGATAAGCGCAATATATTACATAATGTTTTTCTTTGAGCAAAATAACAATAAATATGTACCAGTCAAACTGTGATAGTTACAATGTACTAATTACAATGGGATATGTACCAGATGTTTTCTATGAATATGAATTACCTTTCAGATTGAACAACAAAGCTGTGAAGAGTTGGTGTCTTGTATATCTCGTGGTGACTTTGCTGACTTCACAGCACAGCTGGAAGGTCTAACTGCTGTGTACCAGTTGAATGCTGACAAGAAAGTAAGTATATAAAGATTCATAATCATCATCATTATCATTAGGTCTCTTTAGTCTCCACTGCAGGAGCACGACCCTCTGTATCACCTGAGCCATATTTGGTCAGAGCATCTAGAGGATTTAGCCTACATAAAAAGATTATTTAAGGTTTTTTAAGCTTGTCAATTTTAATTTTAAATATTCTTTATAACAATGAAAATATATAACAATTAAAATAAACAAAACCTATCCAGGAGCAGATTTAAGTACAGATCATAATTTGTTAGTTAGCAAAATAAACATGCATATAGGTAAAAAAAGTAGAATAAATAGACCAAAGAAAATAGATCTCACTAAAATAAAAGAAAATTCTAATCAAAGCGTGCAATATAGTAATAAAGTAGGAGATAAATTAGAATTATACAAAAAGAATAGAAGTACAGAAGAAAGTAAAGATGTAGAGAAAAACTGGTGCATTAAGAGATATTATAAAAAATAGTGCAGAACAGCATTTACAAAAAAGAAAAATAGTACCGCGGAAGAAATGGCTAAATAACGAAATTCAAGATTTAATGTTGGAACGTAGAACACTCAGAAACAAGAACGATAACAAAAGCATACAAGAATACAAACGATTATCTAATAAAATAACACTGAAATGCAGACAAGAAAGAGAGAAAGCCATTGAAAAAGACTGTGAAGACGTAGAAAGATTTTTAAATAAAGGAAAACCAGACATAACTTATAGCATCATAAAAAAATTAAAAACAAACCATAAAACAAAAAGTACAGTTATTTTAAATGAAGACAATAGAATATTAATAGATGATAGAGAAATAGTAGAACGATGGGTTGAATATATAGAAAAGCTTTATGATGGAGAAGGTTTGTGTGATGAGGATATAGAAGATGAAAATAGGGTAGAAGAAAACGAGTTTGGGCCTGAAATAACGCGCGAAGAATTTGAATTTGCACTCAATAGTTTACAAAATAACAAGGCCGCTGGAGTAGATGGAATACAAATAGAACTTATTAAATATATTAAATGTCACACACTCATAGACGAGATATTTAAATTAATACAAGAAATATATAAAACAGGAAAAATACCAAATGATTTTAAAATAAGTAGAACCGTTACGATAACAAAAAAACCAAATACGAAAAGATGTGAAGAATATAGAACGATTAGTTTAATTACACAAGCATCAAAAATACTGATAAAAATAATACAAAATAGAATCCGACCTAAAGTAGAAAATATAGTAGGCAATGACCAATATGGTTTTCGCAAAAACAAAGGCACTCGAAAAAGCAGTTTTAGCACTTAGAATTATAATAGAAAGAAGATATTGCGTTTATAGATTTAGAGAAAGCGTTCAATAAAGTAAACTGGAAACTAATGATGAAGGCGCTTAAGAATGCTGGCATAGACTACACAGACAGGAGAATAATCAAAGAACTGTATAAAGAACAAGAGACAATAATAGAAAGTAATAATGAAAAAAGACAGGCTAAAATACGACAGGGAGTGAGGCTGGGTTGCCCACTTTCTCCACTGATATTCAATCTATTTATAGAAGCAGCAATATCTCAAATCAAAGACCAAGATTTAGGAGGAGTTAGTATTAATGGAGAAAAGATACATTTTATAAGCTTTGCAGATGACATAGCAGCCCTTGGAAGCAGTTCACAACAGTTAGAAAAGTTAATAGAAGCAATAAACAATATTTTTAAAGAACATAAATTGAGTATAAACATAAATAAAACCAAGTCCTTAATTGTCTCAAAGTCAGATCCAGTAATTAAAAATATCCAACTAAATAATAAAACAATAGACCAAGTTCAAAGTTTTAAATATTTAGGAACTATTATCAACGAAGAGGCAAGATGCTCAGAAGATATTAAGAAGAGGATTGCTATTGCAAAAAGTACATTTAAGAGTAAAAAATATATATTTTGTTCTAGTATTTTAAAGAAAGTTTACGTAAAAGGTTTATTAAAACATTTATATGGAGCACTGCTCTGTATGGATGCGAAACGTGGACGATGACCAAAAAGGATAGAGATAGATTAGAAGCATTTGAAATGTGGTGCTGGAGGAGAATGAAAAAAATAAGTTGGACAGAAAAAATTACAAATGAGAAGGACTAGAGGATGTGAAAGAGAAAAGACAAATTATAGAAAATAGAAGAGGGAAAATGTTCGGTCATCTAATACGCCACGATGCGTTTTTTAAAACAATAATGGAAAGAAAAATAGAAGGAAAGAGAGGAGTAGGAAAACCCAGAAGAAAATTTATAGACCAAATAAAAGAAAAATTAAACGTGAAAACATATAAAGAGGTTAAGAACTTAGCGGAAGGAAGAGAGACATGGAAAGCACTCCACCGACAAGAGCCCAGCTCTTAAATATAAGAAGAAGAACAATGAAATAATATTCTTACTTCTCTATTTACTTTTCAGGTTAAATGCAAAGCATTTAGTGCGCTCCAGAGCTTGGAAGACGATCTGTGTACCATGCGGCAATTGCAAAACTTTATAAAGGACCCTTGGGCTCAGGTCCACAAGAGTCCTATAGGATTTCTACAAAAACGTAGAGGAGGTATGTACATTTACTCATTACTGCATTGAAATAAAGTAGTTATAATTTTTTCATCTCATCTATTCGAAAAACAATGTTCTCATGCAAAAACAATTGGCGTTAAAGTTACTGCTGACCCTCCCAGGGCTGCAAAGTGAAAAAGTAACACCTGTAGGGATTGAAAGCAATTTGAATACTACACATAAAAGTAATCTATGCCGTGTCTATCTAGAATCAAAAGTATTTTTTTCAAGCAAAAAAAAAGATTTTAGTATTAAAATAATATACATATTAGCACAGGTGTAATTTTTAATACGATTATCGGCGTCAACGACGGTCAACGTAGATAAATATGTAGGTAAACATTTTTATGAAGCTCATTTTTATGAAGCTTCAGAAAAGAATTATAAAAAGCAGAAACTAATTACAGAAGTTTTAGGTTATATTTTATTGACATGTAATTATATTTTAAAATGGTGAATATCAAGTTTACTTACAAAAGTAAAAAGATAAGGACCACCCCCATGACAAATTAAGAATTAAAATTATGAATGGAGATTTCATCAGAAGAGTGTGCTATTCGAAAAATTATTTCTGAGTATTAATTAAATGTAAACGACACCAAATAAAAATTAGTGCCTGTCGGTTAAACTCTAATTAAGTATATGTAGGTACTATTTTTTATATTCTGTTTGGTATTTTCTAATTTTTATCATAGATGGAGATGAAAAGTAGAGTGTGCTACTCTGGTACGGTAATATTTTTTACTTTGGGCTATATACATGAATCCCATTGCGCGTCCACACCTTAAAAATATACCTTTACCCCTTAAAGCACAATCTACTATTTATTTTTCTCTACTTTATGCTGTACTTTATATTGAAGTAGCAGAAAATGATACTTGCAACTACATTTTAAAAAATATTTTATTAATTAAACAATTAGATGCATTATGCATTTATAAATTTAAATTTTAATAAGTTTGTATAGTTTTAATTTAAGTTAAATTAAATTTTATTCCAATAATTATGCATTTATGTCTCTTTTGATACTTTAACGATTTATTTGATCCATCACATGTTTTTGTGAACCAAACCATGCACTACTTATTGTGTAAATTGATCTTTTATAACGAAAAATAAATTTTCAGGTCATGCAATGCGTCTGACATACTTTGTGTCACCATACGAGCTACTAGACAAAGAAAAAGGCCTTCAACCACTCACAGCGGAGTTACTGAGCCTTGGCAAACCAACTGTGTCCAGTGGTCTAGCGTCACTAGTTGCTCCATCTCACACGCCTATTGGTCATTCAGCAACAGTACTCTTAGAGGGTTCTACTGCTAATAAACTGCAACTGACACCAATCATATCAGGGGGACAAAGACCAGGAAAAGGGTAAGGAATTTATTAGTCCCAGTATTTGTTAACCCTTTACAGGACTCTTATAGTAATATTTTATTAATGTTCTTGAAATTTGGTTGTGTGTTCCGTTAAGTTTTGACAGTGTTCCTACTTGTTATTGCCTATAACAAATTTATTAGAACAGGTTTAAAAAAAAAACAATCACAAAAAGCGAATATATGTCATTAATATAACATATGATTCCAAGTCAATGTAATCTTTAAATGTATGAAGAATCTTCAGTTGGTATATTTACGAAAACTACTGTGACGTCATATTAAGATTTTATGAAAATACAAATATTTTTAGGAATGGTCCTGTATATGCACAGCTGCTGGTCCCTCAGAACAGTGCGATGTTGCCAGCCTGCTTCACTCTCAAGCTGTCGCAGCCGACGCCGCTCTGCGCCGGCCTCGCGAAGCTTATACACGCCACTACTGAGGTATGACCTTTATACATCATTATGCGGCTTTCTTTTAGTTTTTAGGTACAAAACTAAGTATTAATCTATAGACCAACTCTTATTTAATTTAATTTTTCAAATAAATTAAATAAGAGAATAATTGGTGTTCAAGGTGTAAAAGATTTTGCTGCTACCAAAATTGATTTCATCTAAGTACTTGGGTCAACAATATATTTTCGTCAAAATCTGTTTTATTATGAACTAGCTGTTGCCGTGACTTCGTTCGCGTGGACTTTATGATTCCGGCGCATTAATATAATTACGAACTAATGTAGATACATAAGAAAATACTCGTAGCAGTGATAAATGTTGATTGTCAATAAAAAAAAATCTATTTAAAAAAAAAATCCATAGCACCCTTTTACTAAGACTCCACTCCACTCCGTCTGTCACCAGGCTGTATTTCATGATAGCTAGACAGTTGAAATTTTCTCAGATTTATTTCTGTTGCCTATAACCTTAGGCTAGACCAAAAAAAAAACTAAAAACAAAATAAAATTAATATTTAAGGGAGGCTCCCATAAAATAAACGTATTTTTTTTTATAGACAATAGTACGGAACACGGCGCGAGTCCGACACGCACTTAGCCAGTTTTTATTTATTTTACTTATTTCCAGGTGGAAGTTGCGGGTGACTGGGCAAACGCCAAACCTATGCTGGGTTTGGTTGCCCAGCAAGCATACAACAAGTTTACACCCGGCAAAAATGTAGAGCTCAATCTCAGCAAAGGATTATTTGTTGTAAGTTACAATTCTACACTATATACTTGCAGCACTGCATAATTACTAATTTGTATTTCTTTTAGTTTTGAATATTTAACTTTGAAATTAAATTGGATCGTATTTAATTTGGGTTAAGTATATAATTCATATATGTATATATATCCATAATATAACATTTTACTAAGCATATAAGGTCTTCTATTATTTAACTCGGCCCATTGATCACGACATTTTCATATATATGTATTGACCACAATGATATAATAAATGAACTTAACTCTAATGCTAGTAGTATCATAATGACAAATTTTTATTTATATTAGCTGACCAGTGATAAACATAAAAATGTTTATTAGCTTTCAGTGTTGACACCAAATGTAACATATTTGGAAAACCTTTATGAATTGTGGCACCAGCAAAAGAGTATATGGAATATACTCTTTTGCTGGTGCCACAACGGGTACTAACCATGACTTGACTCCCCCCAGAGCACAGAATTAATATAAATTTCCCTATGCCTGCACTTAAAAACAATAAAAACTGCCAACTGTCAATGTCTCCTGTTTAAATTACCATCGTTATGTTGGTTGTTGTCAAGTTGTTGTGTTGGAAGATGACAGTGTCAATACAGCACTGTACTAAAAATAAAAATTGCCAACTTTACTCAAAGAATCTTCATCGTGACGTCACTACCTCAAATAAGCTTGACCTTGCTTGAAAATGAAGGTCATTGTGATTTTTGCAAATATCTAAATAAGTAAGACTTTATTTTAAAATCTGAATAAAGAAACCTCCTAATAGAGGCTATTCCTCGAAATGGTTTCGAAAGTATGTGCGAATTCGTTTTTTTTTAAATGACTTGAAAAGCCGATTCTTTGTCCAGAGCCTGCCCGATCAGACGCAGTGCTACTTCCTGTGCGAGACGCGCGGGCTGGAGGGCTGTACGGTGAGCAGCGTGCCGTTCACGCACCCTTCGCACGTGCCGCCGCTGCTAGCGTGCCTGCGGCAGCAGGCGCTCTTCAACGCGCTGCTCGCGAGCTGCGTGCGCGCGCAGCACAAGCAAGGTGACAGGGAAATAATAGTACATTACTGCGGAAGGCGGGGAGTAGGGTATTGCTGGAGAAGTAATAATGAAGGCCGAGCGAGAGCGAGTTATGTTTCTTCTTTCGCATCGAAAATTTGGCTTATTTTTGATGCGAGAGAATCTTTGTGTAAAATATGACTAAGCTGTATGGCCTTTTCTATTGAACACGGGAAAATAACAATTACTTTCCTGGCCTAGGCTGAGAATCACAAACTTCCCGTCTTCTTTTTACTACAATAATACCTACATTGCCGAGCATGTTTGAAAAAGAATAGATTCCGCATAGATTTTGTGTTTTAAGAAAGTTTTTACGTACTTACGTTTTGCTTTTTTTCACCTCCGGCTCCTCTTTTCTTGGCTAGTGTAGCGTGGATGGAGAGTTAACGGGTTCTTTCAGATGCGTCATTGTCGAGGTCCTCGTTTTAAACGTATGAATGTTTAAAGCCTTATAATATTGTAGTCCCTTGAGGAACTTTGAGTGCGCGAGTTCAATTCGTACTTGACCGATGCAGTTTGCTTGTTTTTCGTTTGTGTAAGTGGCCTACACTGATCTGCTTAAAGGCATCTGACATAGCTTAACGACTGCCATACAATGATGACATCCGGCTTATACGTGTCTTCCGAAGCACAAAAGAGCTTGATAAATTTTATGCCACTTGTGGTTACTCATCCGAGTGCGGACCACGCCCGGTGGTGCTTTACTCGCAAAACCTCTAGTAATGCAAACTCCCACCGCGCCACAAGCTTCTCAAATTCAATTTGAATACAAACTTATGTTACTGTTTATTTCAGTGTTCGACCTAGAGAGCGTGCTGATGTTCGAAGTGAGCGCGCTGTCGTGGCAGCACATCTCCATCTCGCTGGAGCACCCGCTGGACGAGAGCATGGCCACGGTGGAGCTGGAGCTGGCCGACCCCGCCGCGCCGCGCGCCGCCGTGCACGCGCTCAACGCGCCGCCGCGGGACCACGTGGACGAGTACATCACCAGGGTGCTGCAGAAGAGCCACTCCATACCCATCACATTGAGGTAAGCGTCTCGCGTACACATAGCACGGAGACGTAGAACTCAACATGCGACCCCAGCGACCTCTGCACCGAAGAGTATGCGCTCATCTCGCCGCCAAGGAAACACGTGGACGAGTACGTCACCAGGGTGCTGTAGAAGAGCCACTCCATACCCATCACATTGAGGTAACTGTCTTGCGGGGCACACATAGCATGGAGACTGTGCGACCCCGACGGCTGTAGTGATATTTGCGGACAGTGATGGGCGCCTTAAGACGCCGTCCGCCCCTCAATCGGCTATGAAAACTAGTGGCATACATTTGACGGGTCTCCCTTGAAGCAAACAAAGAACCTACACTAACCTTTGATTGCATAGTAAATTTGATTGCAAGTAGGTTAAGGATCAGAATAAGTACTTGTACTTACTTACAGAAGTTTTACTCAGCAAAGGAATTCAAAGAAATATCTACCTAATGTCGTTAGCGATATGGTTCAATTTAGCTCGCGTCAGAACTTGACACCTTTTCGTTTAGATACCTAGAAGTGTTTTGCAAGCCAATTTCATTCTTATTACTCTAGACACACGATTCACATCACTGAATTTACCACTTCAGAGTGGCCGCCGCGGGCATAGTAATGATGTAGGTATATTTTTGATACCTGAACGGGGAGTGACACAGGCCTGGTTAAGGTTAGAAATAAAGAAGTAAAAAAAATTAAGATTAGCTCTGAAGCACGAGTATCCAGAGCCGTAAAACAATGATAAAAACGAGTCACGTGATTTCCACGTTTGCAGATCCCTGGTGAAGATATGGGAACGCGAGGCAGCGACGAAGCAGATGAACGGCGGCTACTCGGCGCTGGACTCGAATTTTAGCTGCGGCCTGGGGGGCATGGAGCCCGGCGCGGAGCTCAAGCGCGAGCCCGGCGCCGGCGCCATGCACGGCCGCGCGCTCTACCCCTCCAACGTCAGCCACCCGCACCACGGCGGTCAGTCCACACACCTTCTTGGGCCCAACGCAGACCACAGACTAGACTACTAAGAAGTGCATCACGGATAGTCTGTCGTCTGCGTTGGCGTTACACATATTTTTTTAGGGTTCCGTACAAAAAACTTATTTTTGGATTTCTTTGTATTTCGTTTGGATCATTTTCTTTGTGCGTTAATTGGTAAATAATAAAAAGAAAAAACGGGACCCTTATAATCCTATAAGGGTCCCGTTTTTTCTTTCACTTGTGCCGTCTTCCGTCCGTCTGTCACAGTCAATTTGCTCCGAATACTGGACCCAATCAGGAAAATTTTGTAGGATGGTGTAATACTATGACCCAAATAAAGACGGGCAAAGTAATTAAATATATTTTTTAAATAAAGGTCATTGTCACGGGACAAATTAGGAAATTTAAAAAAAAGTTTCGCAGACCTTTCTGTGTCATATATCAAATGAAAGGGTCCGTTATTAGATGAGGATCTCAAACATATTTTTGTAATTATTATAAGTTTTGATTTTATTCATGAAAGAAGACGAAAATTGACCATCTATAGAATTGTTCGTCTGTTTTCAGGCGCCTATCTGTCTGAACAACAACATAATCTGAATATGATGTGCCAAGACTCGACGTCAGGTGACACAAAACCTCAGACATCGGACGAACGAAAGTCAAAGAAGCGTAAATCGGACACCGACATCTGGTCGATTCAGAAGAAAGGGAAGCCGGGTCTCAGCGACATGGCTGACTCGGACAGTGAAAGCGACAATTCTGACACATACGTGAACGAAGACGACAACACGATGAACAGCAACTCGACGAACGAGGATGTGGAGGGGCGCGAGTCGTCCGTGTCTCAGAACGAGTTCGCGTCGGACATGGAACTGTCCGGAATGGACGCCACGGACGCGATCAGCGCTCAAGACAATAGGACTTCCTCGGATATGGATAACTCTAATGATGGCGACGTAGAAGACATGATGAGGTTGGTATTTGGTTTTTATTTGATAAAATCTTTTTTACACTCGTGCTATTTTTTGGTTAGCCGATACTGACAAATCTAAAAGTACTTAGATTTTATTGAACAAGCTTTGTACAGATATGTTACGAAATGAGGTGTTCACCGGCGAAAGTATGATTTACCTAAAATAAAAATCACAATCAGTCACTAATAACAAAACTCGTTTTCTAACACGTATTTTCTCTTTTGTTTCAGGAATTCTTTTCAGAAGTCTGATCACAAAAGGCAAAAACTTAAAAGCAAGGACTCCGAAGTGCGCAGGAGTACGTCCTCCCTCCTGCTAGATCTAACCGAAGGTAAATCCTACATGCCTTCCTCCGTCAGCATCACGCCCATCGGCTCCGGCGCGTCGAACAGCGCGGGCGGCGCGGGCCCGCTCTCGTCCGTGCTGTGCCTGGACCGGCGGCCCGGCATCGAGATCATCCCCATCACGGCGGCCGCGCCCGCCGCGCTGCCCAGCTCCATCACCATCACCCCCATCACCACTTCGCAACTCAAATCTCTCGACGACCGCAACAGGTCCGAGAAGAAGTCCAGCAAATCCGGAGAGGAGCGCAGCAAGGAGAAGAAAAAGAAAAGACGGCGGGACGACTCCATGGGACCTCCAGAGAAAGTGCCGCCGAAACAGGACCCCTTGACCAAACCCGTCTCCGTTAGTATCAAACCTACCGATGGCTCTCCCATGCGACCCACTTCCCCAAATTCGCTTCTCCGAAAATTTAGTCCCAGCCCGACCCACGGCCGGTCCGTATCTATAACGAAGTCGCCGAGTCCAAGCACGGTCAAGGGCATGGGGAAGCCATCCGGCACCTCCAGCCACCACAGCAGCCCGCGACACTCGCCGGTCCAGAACAGCCCGAAACACTTGCCAGGTTACTCCAGTCCAAAAAACCACAGCATTTCCTCTCCTAAGCATAGTTCTTCCGGGTCAGGGAAGCCCAGTATGTCGACTTTAAAGTCAGCAACCAGCGGCTCGCCCTCGGGCAAATCTGGCACGACAGGCTACGATCTGACAAAAAAGCTTTCAAAAGACAGCTACAGTAGTAGCTCCGTGACATCTAGGGATAAAGAAAAGAAACATTCCAGTTTATCTTTTTCTAGTTCTGGTAGGAGTAGTCCAAAACTTAAAACTCCGGTAAAACTAAAACAGTTAGAAATAACTCCCGTATCCTGTGATAGTCCGGTCACTGAACCGTTGATATCCCCACCGAACATTGAAGTAAGTAAATCGAATGCTCCGAGTCAGGCTCGCAACCGCAAGGGCTCGCTGAGCGCTGTGATAGATAAGCTTAAATCTGCTCAACACTGCGGCGCGGACTCCGAATCCAGTAGTGCCAAGTCCAGCAGCTCATCTAGTAGTTCTAACAAATTTTCTGATCCAAAAAGCAGTACTCCTGGAGGCAATGTCAAAGTGGAGACTAAAAATCAGGAATATATGGTAAAACCTAGCTCAGACGGTATGAAGATAACAATCAACAAAACTAGGACCAAGGAATCTTCCAGTAGTAGTTCAAAACTGAACTACAGCAGTTCGAGTTCTAGTAAACAATCTTCTCCGCAACTCACCCCGCCGAGCCAGGGCTCGCCTAAGACACACACCGGTCTAAAGCCAGGCGTAATCAGTGGTCCGGCCTCCAAGAAAACTCAAGTCATGCAGTCTTCAAAGTCGGGCAGCGTCACGTCGGGTTCGACGCCGCCCAAGGCTAACACGAGCCCTTCAGAACCCGGCAGCGGGAGCAGCTTGCCTAAAGTGCCTTATTCAAAATCGTCGTCCAGTAACGCCGGGATCAATT
Source organism: Acrobasis consociella (assembly GCA_963555685.1). Classification (NCBI taxonomy): domain Eukaryota; kingdom Metazoa; phylum Arthropoda; class Insecta; order Lepidoptera; family Pyralidae; genus Acrobasis; species Acrobasis consociella. The sequence continues at coordinate 9,141,669 of OY743118.1, forward strand.
TATCAAAATCTGCATCAAAGTCCAGCTCTGGGTCACCAAAAAGCAGCAGCACTGACCTCACCAAAATAATGAGAGACCGAGAAAGAGAAAAAGCGAGGACCAAACTTATGAGCAACTCCGAAAAATCTTCAAATATATTCTCATCGAAGTCTGAACGGCATTCGAGTCCCAGTAGTTCGCGAGATGAAGTGGACGCCGACAGGCTGAAAGCGGTAGCTAAAGAAGCTAACTTTCTTATGGAGGGTTTGATGAAGCCGCTCGATACCAGCAAATTTCAAATACCTAAATTAAAAAACCAAAGCACTCCTGACAAAAACAGTCCAGTGTCGCAATATGACAGCCGGTCTATGTTAAATGACTTCTCGCGGACTATGGACCAAAATAAATACCCTTTTCCCCACTTCGATAACCCAAACGCCAGAACCACTGACTTGCAAAAGTCAGCGTATCCTTTGAACGTGCCAAAGCCATTGTTGAACATGGGCGGAATAAGCCCGAAAACCGTCACACCCAGCAAAGGGGACCAATCTGATAGGCCTATAGAATACTCAAAAGCTATGGCAGACAGTTTAAAAGGGGAGAGTCCACAACGCGGTAAAGATGATGCGAAAGACTACTCAGGCTCTTATCCCTTGATGCCTTTAGACTTTAAAACTGATATGGTGAAGGGGTTTCCGGCACCTAAAGGTAGTTCGGAGGATAGGAAAGGGGCGGATTCGTGCATGAAGCCGCCGGCGAGCGGCTCTGTGGCGCGCAGTGGGGCCACCACTCCCCAAGAGGCGGCGGAGATGTTGCTGGACTTTTCCACGTCGTCGGGCAGCAAGGTGTCGGGGATGGTGGCCGTGCGGCCCATGTACCCGCCGTCGCCGGCGCTGGCGCTGCAGATGACCAAGAGCCCGGCGCCCTCGCCGCTGGTGGTGGCCCCCTCCCCGCACTCCAACTCCCCGGGGATCACAGACGACGAGCTGATGGATGAAGCTCTCGTTGGTCCTGGCAAATGAGTGGGAGTTTTTGCTACACTCGCAAAACCGATATACAGCGTCAACCGAATATAAGCACCAGAGAGGTCGGATATTATTGTCAATTATTGGAAATATATTAGTTATTTCTTTATTTTAAATGTATTTTCTGTTTTCTTATAAAATGACGAATTTAAACAGTAATCAATAGAAATTTATTTTAGTTTTTGACGACCTCAGGTGCGGTACTTTATACGTTTGGAATACTGGATTAAGTATCAGTGAGCTGAAAGCCTTACAAGCAGGAAAATACCATTTAAAATTAATAAGTACTTGAAACTTTGCGTGTGTTATTTATAAAATAGATATTTATATACAAGATGTACATAAATCATCTTTTTCTCAGTAGGTGTTATTTAAATTATGTGTTATAATTGTAATGTTTTCAATGGTTTTAATGACCACATGAACTGACAGGTGATTCACTTGCGTATACCTATACTATACCCAGTTATTATATATAATATTGTGTCATACATTTATACTTTAAAATATGGGAAAAGAAAAGAAGGTGGAAAAATATCATTAAAATCGAATTATCAGAACACTATCACAACTGCCACCATGAGTTTAAGAGATTGTTTACACCAGACGTATAGTGCGGAAAGGACGCAGTCGGCCGGCGACTGTTACTGTGCGCATTGCAGATAACAAGTTTTTCATACATTTACAGCTTTTGGTGGCATTGCGCATAACAATTTTTTTTTCATATAGTGAGCCTATGCGTCTGTTGTAAACACTAAGACAAACAATTTAGTGTACAACATTTTGTCCTATATTAAGAAAAAGTGTAGCGATAGCGAACAAAATAATTTTTCAATCACTGTAAATATAATGAATTGGTAATATAATATATGATATTATGAATTAAATGGTAAGGGATTTATGCTTATAGATGCAAAGATTTTTTAGAAATAAATGTGTTGGAAGCATTTTACAATTTTTTATTTATAAAATAATAAATTACACTATTTTCTAAAGTCTTTGTCTCGCCGCACCAGTGCGTAATATACGTCGACCATTTTTTTATACACACACACACACACACACACACACACACACACACACACATTATACATTATTATTTTAAATATAGACTTATCTAGTCACACTACCTGCCCTAGTACAAAAGGTTGAAAACTAGTACTTCATTTATGTACTCTACGACGCTGAAAATTTTATGTCGTTATCGATTAGGCACTATATCTAATTTAGTTATAATATCTTAGAGAGCTTGGACGATAATATGAGTAATAAGCATAAGGTTGAAAATATCGCCAACTGGTGTACGGGTACGGGTGTCGTTTGAACTGCCTACGGGTGGCGAACCGGCGTCGCGCCTTTTGCTTCTGTCTCCGCCTGATTATAGGAATAGGAACAAATCCGGCAGCCGTCTGCATTATCTCATCAGGATTACTTTCCATCAACTCGTCGCGGTTCAAGTCTTCACGATCCAAAACTGTAAACGCTCCGTCATCAATAGTCATCTCGTCTTGTATCTGCGGAACTTGCTCCCCGACAGGATCGATCGTCTCTTCAATGTAAATCTGCACATTCGTGTCTATACGCTCTGCATCTTTACTAGCGGTGGCTGTTTCATCGTTTGTATTTGTGATGTCGTTCTTTTGTTCTGAATCACTGCTGTTTAACAATGGTTTGTCGTCATGTTTTGCTTTCTCAGTTTGTGACAAAGGCGGGTTGTTATCGGCCGAAACTTGTTGTTTTGAAAAAGGATCAGCAAGCACGCTCGCGAGCCCCAACGTCACCAGCAGTATCACTCGCTTATTCATTGTCGCAGATTACTGAAAATCGAAGAATGTATTATTGTCACAGCAGAAATAAAACTGTCGAATGGGTTTCTTAACGTATACTTATATTTTCAATAACTAGGTCAAAGAAAGGTGGCCGTTATGAATACTGGAATCACTTGAGTAAATATTTACACACGTGCGAGAAAGCTATTGTTACTGCCATATGTTTAACTTCTTTTATAGTTATCCATAATTACCTATGTAATATTATTATGCTATTTATTTGTGAGTAAACTTACTATTATTAATAATGACATAATTATATTAAGTTATTCTTGTTCTTTTTTTGTATTTATTATATTTATTTGGCCAATATACGACTTACTATCTAGTAAGTATTTATTGATATCACGAAATTTTAAATAAACTACCCCAGGTACTTACAGGATAGATTAGTCTATAAGGTTTATGCGTGCATAAAACCCTTTTCTGCTGCTGGGGCATGGAGGCGGTGTAGACTCGTCTTTGCGCCTGGTAGTTCCTGCGCTGCGCCTGCGCCTTCTCCCGGCGCTCCTTCAGCCTCTTCATGGCAAATCTCGGCAGAAACGGGTTCTGAGATTCTGCTGTTTCCATCATCTCGTCCCTCTCTTCCTTTCTATCCAACGATTTTGTATTGTCTGTTTCCGATACTGGCTTTGTCTGAATATCAACGACGAATAAGAGAAGTAAGAACAAAGAAAATAAATATGTTTTAATATCCATTTTAAGGGCTGTGGATCGCAGTGATGTCGTCGATGCCTAATCCTGGTTTAATCGTCCGAGTTGCGAACCTCTTGTTTTATACAAGCAACATCACCCGGTGACACACATTGGGTGCATTTGTTTACCGAACAGTGGTGTTTTAGGAATTGTAACGGGTCATACCATACGGTCGGATCCAATTATCACTCCACCGCTCACATTTATAGTCTGGACCGCGGCCAGTGTTTACTACGTCTTAATAATTTACAGTTACTATTCGTAAGGTATGAAATATTTGTATGTATGACCTGCAAGTCAAGTTTTAATGTAGGTGACATAAACAAGTAATAATTATACAATCGTTAAGGAGTACCTACGAGTCTATGTATGCATTTACTATCAGTAAGGTACTATACATTTGTTTATTCCGCAACAAAATGAAGCTTTATAATTTTGGCGTGAGAGTAATCTCAATGCAAGTAGGAGTAGTCTCAATCTTTATCGAGTACAGACAGACCGATTAACGCGCCATAGGAATTATTTTATAACAGGTAAAAATTGATTATCTTTATGATTTCTGATGACCTTACTTAATCACATCTTATCATTTATTTCAGACATCAATTTTTTTACAATGTAGACCCCATATTACAAGTCTAACAATATATAATAATATACCTTTATAATTTATGTATAAAAATAAAATAAAATTTAAAATTAATTAAAATGAAACTTTATGTTATGAGTGTTATGTAGGTATAACAGTAGACTTAGGCCTCACTGATTAAAGCTGAAGTCGTAATGACTTACCAGTTTTTTTAGTTTTTTCATAGAAAGTAAAGTGTTACGTACCCTAACTATAGATTTGAGCACATTTGGTCCACACATGCCCATCACTGCCAAGGTGATGACTCACTCCACATGGAGGTATTAAACTTGACAGTACCTGAGTAATGCTTCCATGAAAGTCTTTATAATCCCAATGGTTGTTTATACAACTTAAAATGACAAATCGCTAATCGTCGTTTCTATAAATAAACATAACAATGAGACATAAGCACCACTTCTAGCATACCTGAAATTTAATTGGCGCATCAGATACTTACCTATTGAAGTCTATTCTTATTTCTGACCTTTTGAATTTTATGCTCAGCACGTTTTGGGCCAGAAGAACGCCATGGTAGACTTTGTAAAGACTAGCCGAAGCCCGCGACTTTGTTCGCGTGGACTTTGTCTTTGGAAAATGCTCATCAGGCTGAACAACTTATGCTAAGGCGTCATCTTTATATTTCTTACAGTTTAGTTATAGTTCTGCATCATGTGTTCCATTTACCGAAATTATTTATAGCCTATATGTTGCCCAGGCTCAACAGCCATATAACAAAAAGTTTCATTCGAATCCGTCCAGTATTTCCGGAGATTAGCGTGTACAAACAGACACATCTTTTAAAAAATTCTTACTCTATTACTATGTCTCAATCGCCCCCAAATTTTTTTCTGTAAATATATTTAATGTATGTACAGACACACTTTTTTTTACTGTTTTATTATATGTATAGATAAGCAGCTATTATACTTGCACCTATTCCCCTTTGAATCTTATTTCTTTCACCGCGAACATCAGATTTATCCGACTTTCGTGTTTTCTTTTGGTTTTAAGTATTTATTTTCGATTTAAATAATTTATTTATTAATTTCGATTTAAGTAATTTCCTCACGGTGGGAGCACGACTACTGATATAAGTCTTGCGATGAAAAGGTTAAAAGTACTTACTATAAATCTTGTGTTTTAATCTTCCATGCTGGTCTGGGAGAAAAGAAAAAACTTAGAATGTACCAGCTGCTTCTCTTCCTGGGCAGATCGTAAAAGCCGATCAAGGGAAAGGGCAAAAAGTCGAATCATGTTAATAGGCGATGCGGCTAGCAACCCATCACTATTTTGATTCCTTCATCCACCTTCTTGCCCACATCAAGCTAAAAGTGTCCACTGAGTCTTGCAGCCCTGGGCTCTATCTGCTTAAAGCCGCAAGACTCCAAATGCTCTGTCTGCCCCATTAGGGATAAAGACGTGATAGTATGTATGTATTGTGTTTATTGAGGAGCTGTGCGGCTCGGCGGGAGTGCACATTACTAGCGCTTTCGCGAGTAAAGAGATACCATGCTTGGTCCCCACTCCACTTGTCACTGGTTACGCTTTGATTATATAGATCAAAGCTGTCACGCATGGTATCCGCACGTGGATGGTGATCACAAATGGCATAAAAAAATTCGAGCTTCGGAAAGCACATAGAAGCCGTTGGTCCCGGCTGTCAGATGTCTTTAGACAGCCCGATAAATCTGACACCAATGTTGGCCACTTGCACACTCGAAAACAAACAAAACCTCACAAAATAACTAATATTCTTATTAAATTTCGACTACCTTGTACATTAGTAGGTATCTCTAACAAAAGTTTGAGGTAAATTATAAATCAGTTACAATATCTACGATCTAAGTTGCTATGTTCATTGCCTGGAAAATAAAAGATAAATGCATCCTTTACAATGTAATCCCTGACGCAGGTGGCATTGGCTAAAGGTCATGTTTTAGGTGTTCGTTCTAGCAAAAACTAGGCAGACTTACCACATAGTTAATCGTATTAGTTACCTACGAATGCTACAACTACCACCATATGTTGTTACGACTGGGTATAAAAGGTCTAACAAAATAAAATAAAACTATTTTAAGAATACATTTAGTAAATGATACAGGTCAAGGAATACATAGCGAAATCGAAAAAAAATTTGCTTCCCAAACATACAAGTTGACAGATCAGCTGATCTCCAATTTCTATGGAGAGCAAAATTTTAAAAAAAGATTTTCGGGATGTATCATGAACTAATTAAAATGGTTGCAGGTTTTATTTTGTAATTAAAAATTCAAGTATTTATTCAGTAACTAGCTGATGCCCGCGACTTCGTTCGCGTAGACTTTATGACTCCGGCGGCGTAATAATATAAATACGAACTAATATAGATACATAAGAAAATACGTAGTTAATAAATAAGTCTTTTTTTTTATTTCATATTCAGTTCATGATTGAAACAACTTTTCCCAAGGAGCATGTTGTTCAGTATCATGGACTGAATTCACCTTTAAAATAGTTTCAGTATATTTTGTTAGACATTATAGGTATTTAAAACAATGAATAGGTTAGGTAAAGAAGAAGAGAGGAGGATAAGAATTAAATACTAGTTAAAACCAGTCGGTCACTGGCATCATTATACATACTATACACTAACAAAGCTTTTTTAACAAACTTTTTCTCTACCATATTATCAAACCACGCAAGGTCTCTTACCTGAGTAGGTACTTGCAGATTCCAGTTGGTCATTGACATTGTGCGTTTTATCCTCATAGACACGCTTGGTATTTTTTGGATTATGCGTTGATACTTTACTATCGTTAAGGAAAACCTGTGGTAATATTGTAGAATTACGTATTTGAGCTTTAGGGCCGTTCTGCAAGGCCTAAGTAGTTACTTGGCAATTTTCAAATAAATAAATATATAGGGACAAATTACACTGATTGAGTTAGCCCCAAGGTAAGTTCGAGACTTGTGTTATGGGATACTAACTCAACGATACTATATTTTATAACAAATATATATATAGATAAACAAACATCCAAGACCCATCAAAACATTGATGATTGTCATTCCGGTAAGAAAAGCAAATAAGTACCAGAACTAACACTCCCCTGTCCCCAGTTCTTCCTACAATATTATCATTTCGTCTTTAGGTATTTTTGTCTCTCTGCACTACCAGAGCCATACTTGGCCCGGGCAGCCAGAGGATTTGGCCTACACTCTTCACGCTGACCAGACGGGTTGGAGAGGCTTCATTGATGTTTATAAGCTTTGTTTTGTTTTGTATTTCCTAAGTCTCTTACTACGACATCCACGGGAAGTCTTGGAGTTGTCCTATTCTACTTTGCCGGATACCACACGGCAAAGTCTCTTATAATAGAGTGTAAGTATTCTTTAGAAATAAAGCTTATCTCCTGAACTTGAACCGAGACATAAATACGACTATTGAAAAATGTTGGATGGACAATATTTCAGTAATCATCATTTAACGCTAAGGGGCAATTCTCACACTTTTTACTTAGGTTCGGTTTAGGTTAGGTTTACGAAATCCCTATAAGTATAGGGATTTCGTCGTAACAATAGGTACTTACCTAACTAAATATAATGTCCTTCTAAGGGACTCATCATTAGTCCATCACTTTGAACAACTTTTCCCATTAAGTGTTTACCGAAATAAGAAAAAAAAAAAACATTTTTTATAGTAACGATGACTAGGTATGACTTCGATTTGTATGAGATCTATTAGTTTTTATTTTATGTAACAGTTTATAAGCAGGGTCAAAAATGCGAGTGGCGCAGGTTATCTATGACTAGGAGTATTTTTTGGCGAAATAACAACACATGTGCTGTTATGGAGAATAGACTTTCTGAAATCATAAATTATCTATGTACTAGTGTTACTGTTATTAGTCACGGACACTAATTAATTATATTAGTGTTCGTGACTAATAAAAGTAGGAGATTTTTTTTTCTTTTTTCTGTATAAGTTTATTTGTTCAAAATAAAAGACTATAAAATATTTTTGCTTAAAAAGGGCATTGTATAAAAAAACCTTTAGAGCAGATTCCTAGGTATTCAGCTATATAGGTATACTAGCTAAGCCCCGCGGTGTTATCCACGCCTAAAGTAGCCTATGTAATGTGTACCAATTTTATCAAAATTGGTCAAGCCGTTTGCGCGTGAAAGAGAAACAAACATCCATCCATACTTACAAACTTTCGCGTTTATAATATTAGTAGGAGTCGTAAAATTCCAGTCTTCATATTCCAGTTTAGTGGTATCGTTATGGCATACAACAGAACACGCAATATAATATTATAACTTACTCATCAGCTACTCATTTATATATTTTTGTATACCTAAACATGTTAGTTTATAACCTACATAACCATATTTATGTTACGAAATATGGTTATGTAGGTTAAATATGGTGCAACATCGGCATTATAGTAAAAAAGTGAGATTCTTTAATCAAGCCATGCAAGGCAAATTAAAAATCTTCCACCTTGTAGTGATGAGTAGCGGAACTACCGACACGACTTGATATCCGTGGCGTCATCTATAATTGAGCATTAACCCCCAATAACTTTGAAACGGCTGAACCCATTTTCATCAAACATTGGAACTTGCTTTGACGCAAAAAATGCACATCGAAATCAGTCTATCCGTTCGAGCACTACGATACCACAGACAGGCAGACCGACAGACATTAGCGTCAAATTTATCACACCCCTCTTTTTTGTCAGGGGTTAAAAATACCTATAGTGGCACCACGCCACGTTGACGAGTTTTTAGGGTTCCGTACCCAAAGGGTAAAAACGGGACTTCGCTGTGTCCCAAGAACCGCTATAGCTCTAGCTATACATACTGTCTAGTCTACTAGACAGTTGAAATTTTTACAAATTATGTATTTCTGTTGCCACTATAACAACAAATACTAAAAACGAAATAAAATAAATATTTAGGGGGGCTCCCATACAATTTTTATAGATACTGGTACATAACCCTTAGTGCGCGAATCTGATTCGCACTTGGCCGGTTTTTTTATTATGTTGCGAGTAACATTCCAAGTATAAGGCGATAAAAAAAATAGGTACGTACTATTAGTTGGTTTTTACAATTATAGTTGAACACGTGTCTTTGACGACATCATGCGACATGCGACGCACTGGGGCGTAACGACAAAATCAACAAATATTTATGTTGCTCGTTAAATGACTATAAAGACCGACCAGAGCCACTCTGAATCTCGTGATCAAACAATTCGAGCTTGACTGTCAGAAATGTTATAGGTTTTATGATCATGGTAGTGTAAAAGACCAAAAGGACGTTAGAAACGTGTAGCTATAGGTATAGTAGGATCTTTACGATTGTCTAGAAACTCTATCGAAAGCAAACAATCATAATCCTACTAATATTATAAATGCCAAAGTGAGTTTGTAGCTGAAACTGAGTTGAAGTGTGAAGTGAACAAACAACCACTATTCACACTTCAACCATTTAAAAAAAATTGCTAAGGATATAGTTTGAGACCTAGGTAAGGACATAGGATAGTTTTTATCCCAAAATTCCTACGGGAAGCGAAGCCTACGGGCACAGCTAGATATATTCTGTATATATGAATGCAAGGATCCAGAATGTTGTACCTACCAATCTGATAGTATGGTCATAGATAATACATTTAATTACTTAATAGTATGGTTGACTGGAAATCTCGTCAATGCCAACTCTATATAGTTAAGTTAGTACCTACCTCTTTATTAATTTAACTTATGAGCTTGAATATTCATATAAATCCATTAACTATTTCCTTGGTCTACCGGTCTAGGTATTGTACCGTATGAATATATGGTCGACTCTCGTTAATTCGAAACTCGAGGAACTCTTAAAGAATTTACGAATTATCGAGGGTTTGAAATATCAAATGGTTCGTGTCAAGTGCATAAAAATGTATTGATTTAGTTCGAAATATAAAGAGATATTCGAATTATCGCAGGTTTGAATTAACGAGAGTCGACTGTAGATAAGTATATTTTACTTGCTGACCGTGCGGAAAAAAAGTTTTTGTTTCAGCTTGGAAATTTTGTGAGCAGGTTCGATAATTGTAATTTCAAAATGGCGAGCCATGAGTGTTTTAGGGTGTGACGTGAATCTGTCATAGCTTGACGATAGTCAAGCAGTGATGACAGCCGGCATCAACGGCTTAAGGGGCCTTCCAAAACACGGAGAAGTTCCAGAAAATTTTATGCCATTTGTGGTCACCATCCAAGGGCTGACCGTGTCGCTTACCTTGCAACAGCGTACTGGCGCTATGGTCATCATCAATAAATTTAAGAACTAGGTTCTTGTCGGTGGAGTATTTTCCATGTCTCCCTATTCTATAGCGCTAATGGTATGGTATGTATATTACCGTCGGGTCACCAAGCTTCACAAGCTAATGGACTTTTCACATAGCTATATGCAGATTATGCAGCTTGCATTTTGCAGGTTTTCATAAATTAACAGAGATCTAAAATGGACTTATATTTTTGAACTCTTGTATTTATTGACCGAGCGAGCGAAGCGAGAGAGGGCTCCGTTTTAGCTTGGCCAAAAATGCTTTCGTATGTCTGTGTGTTCTCCTCTAGAGGTCACATTTCTCAACCGATTTCCCTGAAATTTTGGGAACAGGTTCGATAAACATATGAAAATGAATAGTCGAACCGAGTTGACTCAAAGGGCCTAAGCGCCTCCAGATTATATGACTCTTATGACCATTTTGTGTTTGAAGTGACAACAAAATAACAAAGGAATTTTATGTTCTATTATGACGTTTATGACATACAAGAAACGAATTTATTTAACCAGCATTGTCAAAGGATAAGTAGTCCAATTTTTAGGGTTCCGTAGTAAACAAGGAACCCTTATAGTTTCGCCATGTCTGTCTGTCTGTCTGTCCACGGTCCTACAGAGAAACTATAAGTACTAGAAAGCTGTAATTTGGCATGGATATGTATGTTAATTATGGCGAAAATATTTTTTTTCTCGACAAACACATTGAGTGGGGTATCGTTGAATAGATATTTCAAAAATATTGTTAGCTTGTAAACACCATTTTTCGATTTAGGGATCCGTTTCTGAAATATTTGGGTTTAAAGTTCAAATTTTTGTTCGAGTCAAGTGTCCCCCCCCTCTATCTGCTAAACGGTTATATATGGCCACGTGAAATAAAAAACACAATTATAGCATATATAATGTAGTATGAAGGAAAACTATCAGAGCCAAGTGGGGTATACAAATTAAAAAGTTATAGGCGATCAACTTATAAAATGTTCTTGAAAAAAGACATTTTCATACAAATTCAATAGATATTAGTTTTTAGACGTTTTTAGTGGCAAGAACTCAAAGTTGGCATTCGCAACTACGGAACCCTACACTGCGCGTGGCCCGACACGCACTTGCCCAATTATTCTTTATAGAAATCTGATTGACTTGAGCGTCTAGATTTCGAATCCCACCAGAAAGTGTTCTCTTTTTAGTGCGATGTATTTATTTTTATTTTACGACTGGTAGGTATTTTGAAGTTTATTTTACAAGTTTTTTTTAAAAGTATAGGTACTTATTTGTATTCTTGGGAATAATGTAACTACAGGAAACATTCGTTTAGGTGCTTACAGTACTCAGTACAGAAAAACGGCTAAAAACATTAGCGGAAGAAACAATATTGAAATTTTAATATTTCATGAAAAACAATCTCTTTAAGCTTGTGAGGTCTACAGCTTACAGAGCCACTAGTTACATTTACCTATTTAACTTTAATACAAATGTAATAGGCGGACTTAAAACCTATCAGTATTTTTTTCACATTTATCTACCAGTCAACCCACTGGTGATGCTGGTCTTTTGTGGCATAAAAAAATATCTTTACTCCTTCAACTACAAGTTCCAATCCAACAAAGGCTTCTGCCATATCTAGAAAGGTACATCCTTATCTAACTGCAGAGATTGAATCTACCCACTGTTTATCAGTTGTAACGGTCAGTATGTGCCTCCCTGCCATTCGGCGTCACGTTGCATTATTCAGCTTATCCACACGTCTGTTGGCAGTTCAAGGCCCATCATGTCCATTGATTGCCGGCCGTGACGTCACGGCCGTTCCTAGCGCCATGCCAAACTATGGCCGCGAGCCGCAGTCGCTCGGAGCTCCGCAACCAAACAGTCGCCGCGATAGAGTACCTACAGCTACTCCTGCCTTTCGATCGATTAAGCTCATTCACAATGTTTTCCCTACACACAGTGAAGTAAACCGGGCCCATTGAGAAAGTCTGTAAACAAACACTGAAAGTCACAGTTTCTAGTTTTTAAGTTTCGTAATTTTATGAGTGAAAGTACGTTTGGTATTCTAGAACTCGCTGTTAGAAATATTTAGTTTATTATTTATCATGAAGGATAAAAAAGCAAGGTAAGATTTGCACATATATATGTAGCATACGAATAAAACACGTAGATTTTTTAAGACCATATTAAACCATTTGTGACAAAGTTATAGACTGATTATTATTTATTATGATGCGGAAACAGAAATGATAAATGAAGGTTAGAGTAAGTGACACTTGTAGCTTCTGTCAAAATAGAACCCGTCTCGGTATATAAATACTCTGTACTGTATGTATCTACTGGAAGTTGTTTCAAGTTTCAAAATACACAGTCCAGGTAGCTTTGTGAAAAAAGAAACGCGCCGGCCGCAGACCCGATGGTTACCATGCCGATGGGATGCCACGGTGTGCTCGTCATTTTTGGTCCCTCCAAGGTTGAACATTAGAGTACTGTAATATAACTAATGGGTTGGAATCCCCTGCGTCCAGTTCTCTGCGGTTTTTTAACGATGTCAGTTTGTGCATTTGGATATTTCGTAGTGTTAAGAGTCCCCTTACCCTAGACTTACTAAACTACACTTTTCCATACAAATGTAGTCTTTGTTTTATGTCGGAACAAAATGCCCGATATCGGCAAAATTTTATAATTTCAAAGATATTGCACTTATCTAGGCATTAACTGGTTTTCATCAACTTGGAAAATTCTACATAAGTACTTATATTTTCTTTCCAGTTTATAATTTTACGTCGAAACTCGAAAACCAATTATAACCTGATAAGTGTAATTTCTTTAAAATTCACCGAAATCTTACACGTGGTTTTAAATAAAACGTAGACTAAGTACGTTTGTATAGAAAAGTTTAGGGTAGGTATGATTCTCAAGAATTTAAAAATTTACTTATTTGAACAAATATAATCAGAACTGTTTAAAAATTAAAAAGGAAATATTTAGCTTTTTAATTATTTATTTATTTTATCTACGAAAGTACCTAAATGTAATAAATACATATTCAATGGTTGTCACGCTAAACCTATATAGTACATTACACGAAAATCCGATTAAAGATTAAATTATAGGCAACTATTCTTCTGATTTGACGCATATGCGGACTTAAAAATTCTATTACTTTCATCAACTCGCCTACCGAATTATTATATTGGCATAATAACACTAACTAAATAAATAAATGCAACCTAAAATTAAAATTAACTAAAATTATTAAAAAATAACATTATATAAAAAAATTGAGGCCAAATCGCTGCCGTCACAGGGCAAAGTACCCAAGAGGCTGGTGGCATTTCTGCGTTGGATAGCAATACTTAAACGCTGTCCGAAATGTACAAATGTCCTACCTAATTTTAAAAATACGTCGACTCGAGTTGTTGAAATATGAAAAAAACCCCAAGTTGTCCATGTAGGTAGATTGAAACTGAGATAAATTCGCTCACTTGTTTAATACGAGTAATTCTTGATCTACAGTTACAAGTACATCGAATGAAATTATTGAGGACATTTTAAACCCCCGACGCAAAAACAAATAAAGTAGTATTAGTTCTATGTAAATGCATTTTCGTCTATAGGTATAGATATGTATTTATTATAATTATAGTATCGTTGATTGAGTTAGTATCCCATAACACAAGTCTCGAACTTACTTTGAGGCAAGCTCAATCTGTGTGATTTGTCCCTATATATTTATTTATATACATCCGATGAATCGATTATCCTTTTTTTTTGTTTGAAAGGTTTCGTTCGTTTTTCGTGTGTGAAAGTAGCCAACAGGTATTGGTGTCAGATTTTTCAAGCTGCCTGTAAGGACATCTTAACTTTAGGACTGCCATACAATGATAACAGCACCATGCCTTCTAAAACACGGAGGAGCTCGATAGATATCTAACAAAATTGTTATGCCACTTGTGGTCACTACAAGGTCTACAAGTGCGGTGTGAAAGTGCTAATAATGCCTAAACCCACCAGAACAACAAGCTCCAAATTATCAAAGGTGACAGACAAAGACATAGGTACTTTGAAAAAGTATTTACTCTAGCCAAGTATGGTTCCAGTACTTAGTACCTAAACCAGAGAGGGTCGTGCCGTGCTCCTGCTGTGGAGATTTAAAAGACCTGATGATGATACCTATAGATACACCTCAAACAGTGATATGCCTCGTTTCATGATTTTAAAAAGACTGAAATTCAAAAGGCTAGTTCCTGCAAGCAGTGAAAGTTCTTTAGGCACGCGTGTATTTTTGCTTATGTGTACGATATAACATGTGACAACGCTCTATTATCTTTTGCAGAGTGGTCAGCTGGTCAGATTGATATAGTATTAATACCTACTCGTTATGACTCGTATTCTCATCGATTCTTCTATTGATAGATAGCTTTTTATTTATATTGATTGGGCAACTATCCAGACCAGAAACAAAACGGAAAAATATTATATGACTCTTCTTCAAATAGGTACGAGTACACAATTTGACAATCTGAAGTTTAAGTATAACATTTACAAATATCTATATGGAATTATTGGCATGTGGTTTAAGCAAGGTTACATTATGCGTGACACAACCACAGTCTCGTGAATCGCAATGACTTGCTACAAATTCAATCCGGTTTATCATCAATAGAGTACACTAATTGCTGAATGGGAATTTATAACTGGTTACATTACATTACAACCAGAAAACCGATGTTTGTCGCGTTTGCAAAAGCTTATCGCTTGTTTGGTTAACTGAATGTTTAACCAGAGTTTAATCGCCCATAAACTAGCTCTAGCAGTTTTTGTCACGCCTTTAATTATTCAGCACAGTTAAAATGGTTTATATCATCATTAATCCGGGAACGCCGAAGTGCCCCCCGCCAAGACAAGACACCAAAAGCGCACTACCTACCTTTTCAAAAAGCGATTTGTCGTAGATTTCCTTTAAAGGTTCATGATATTTTTTGTAGGTTACCTACAAACATTATAAACAATTTTTAGTGACTGCTTGACTGAGCAAATCGCAAAATTAATTCCCTTGTCTAACATTGAAAATAGTATCCGTTGACTTCCGATTATGAAGTTATTGAAAGACCAGCAATTTTTTTTGTACCTAAACATTTTATATCAACTGCCCTTACCATGTAGCTACCTTAGTTTTGATTTTATTTTACTAATTTACTAACATTCTTTATGGCAGAACACTCGTAAAGATAACTTTTGTTTTACGCATATCTTGAATTTGAACTGCCTCAAGTTGAATCCAACTAAAACAAAAAGTTCAAGGTATTCATTCAAGTTAAAAACCGTGTCAATGACAAGCAGTCTCATTCTTTTTGTTTAAAAAAATATTATGTATTTAAATATTAAATGGTTACGGTACATATTTAAAAGATACCGTTAAATATCAATTGTTCAGAAATCCGTTATAAATGCAAAATAAAATCTATTGTATCGTGTGTAAGCCACTACGATTTGTTTATGCCACCTTTGTGTCCGACGAGCGAACAATCAGAAGATCAAACAGCAGGGATGGAGTGAACAATGCGGAATTGTTTGTAGAGTAGACACCACAGACATAGATATAGATAGACGACTTAAATGCACCTACTTCGCGTGTAAGTTCTCAGACAAAGCGTCGAGGTTGGCCGCCGCTACTGACAGTCCGCGCGCGTCTGTGATTGCAGCCGGACGGCAGCGAAAAATAAAAAATGCCTCGTAGCGTGATAATAAACTGCAACAGCCCAAAAATTGCAAGCGCCCAAAGTCAAGGACATATTTCCTATCACAGCTAAGTTATTTAAAAAGAAAAATATGCGTAAATTCATTTTAAAACAATTTTTTAAGCATTCCGAGCGGTGATTCCAAGATTATACCTAAATAAGTATAGATTAAGGTTTAAAAACTACATTCACATTACATTGCCGCGTTTGCTTTGAGCGTTTGATCCGACGTTGTGTGTTAAGAAGCAATGTATATCGAAACAAGCGATACTGTCGCGCATCGCTACGACGTCGTGGTACCGGCAATTTCTCATTCGTCAGTAAAATTTAGCGACTAGTGTTGTTCGTTCTACAACATATACCAATAATCGATTTTAATCGATATCGGACTGACGAATGATATAAACTATTATTAAAGAGCCAATTTAATAGATTATAAACAAGCTAATTTCCTAATTTACACTTTAGAAAACGAGGGTAATATTTTCAGAGTTCATGTATATAATATGGTCGCTCTTTGAACTACTGGTCACACGTTGGTGAACAAAACCGCGCGTGCGTCACTGCTCATTGCTCGTTAGTGAGTCGTCCATACTGCATTTCCCCCATTGAAGCGGTATGTGAGACAAGCCTGACATGGCTAAGAACGACCGCAAGGGAAGTTGCTTCAACATTTAAAAAACGCATTGAAATCGGTAAAAACGTGTTTTTTTATAGATAATTAAATTAGAGATTAGAAAATTAGAGAATTCGACTCGCACTTGGCCGGTTATTTAAGAATAATAATAGTTTTATTTTTAAAGTTCAATTAAAATATTTACATTATTTGTAATTTTTAGTTTTAATTTAAATTTTAATAAGTTGGTATAGTTTAAATTTTAGTTAAATTGAAATAATTTGAGTACAAATATTTATTCTTTATTATCAAACAATTTTCCGTTTAGAATCATTTGTTTATCCAATTTCATATCATTCGTCAATCAGAAAATCGATTGTGATTTTTATCACAAATCGATTAACTTAAATGTTAATCGATCGTATGGTTAGCGAGCGCGGAGTGAGCGAGCGAGACCACAGATATAAAATCGATGAGTATGAGCGAGACGATCATGGCGGCGGCGTGCGTCTTCAATAAATCGTTTAAATCGTAGTGAGCGGTTTCTTTGAATCGGTTTGAATTTCCCATCACTAAAATTGCGTCTGACGTCACAGTAGGCATTAAAAAAGTTGACACGCTTGGTTTCCATACAAATCTTGATACATGCGTTATCTATTACATCTATATCTGTGGTAGACACATTTATTTTGACACACATTCAATCCGTTTGTTTTTACATAGAAAGATAGGTACGTACGACTTACGGAAGTATTATATACTAAAAAAGAAAATATACTCATCATCATCAACATCATTTCAGCCGCATAACGTCCACTGCTGGACATAGGCCTCTCTCAAAGATTTCCAAAATGACCGATCAAGAGCGGCCTGCATCCAGCGGTTTCCAGCGACCCTGGTCAGGTCATGTGACCACCTTGTACCTAGGTGGGTGCCCTACGCTTCGCTTGCCAGTACGCGGTCGCCATTCAAGAACCTTTTTGCCCCATCGGCCATCGGTTCGTCGCGCTATGTGTCCCGCCCACTGTAGGGAAACACCGAGCATAGCCCTCTCCATAGCGCGTTAAGTGCCCTTAACGACCTTGCGTCTAGTAATATTATGTAAACCAAGATCAAAAATTGAATTATTAAAACAAATGATTGGTAACAATATTTTTATCATCTTTCCGGCAACTGACAATAAATCGAAAAGAATTTACAATACTTATCACATAGGTCCATCATAGGTCGCTCTTCTTTATAGCTTGTCGATGGATTTCTGTCACTTTATATTTGATCATCCCTCTAACTTCATGCCCGTATAGCCCACTTCTTTGACTCCTTCATTAGCAACTTTCCGTACTCTTACTGCTTATTTTTAAATTTGGTGTACAATAATGACTGACTTAGGTACTTACATAACAAAATAATAAACACTACATAAATGGCTTGACCTATCTTACACACAAAAAATCAATTAGCGTGCAGGTTTGTTTTCATGCATTTCTCTGTCGAAGTTATCGTATCATAAACATCTGATATAATTGATTTATTTTAATAGCTGCACTTAGTAACTGATAGGGAAAGGTTAAGGGTTAAGGGTGATAACGCAGTCAAGTACAGAGCGCCAGTTGCGCGGGGTGGCGCAAGGAAAAGGACGCTACATTCAATTGATTCAAGTTTTAGTTGTTACTTGGATATTGTTGTTTTACAATAATGGTGGTAATATTTTTTGGATACGCTCTTTATTTTTCACGGCGGATTCGCATTAGAAAAGTACAAAGGTAGGTTTAAGTATTTTACGTGTCACGATAACGCATCGCATCACGTGTTGATGTACATGTTAAATGTACTTATACATAACATATGCTATTTCTACTGTGTTATGAGACAAAGCGCCCTTCGTACTAATCATCATCATTTCACCCACACAACGTCCATTTCTGGACATAAGCCTCACTCATTTATTTCCAAAATGACCGATCAAGAGCGGCCTGCATCCAATCCAGCGCCTTTTTTCCTTTGTACCAAACGGGAATAAGTAAATTCTACCATGAAAAATACCCTCGCCTTCATTTATTTCGGATTTTAATACAATTTCTCACTGACAGCTCTATAGCTATTGAAAGTATAATATGTTTCATTACATTTATTTGCATGGCTAAAGATATGTAAAAGGCCAGTGGTAAATCGAATAATATTCCTGACCTAGCAAAGAGACTAGGAAGTTGTCATTAGCAAATCTAATAAATCATTTACACTGTACAACAATCACCGATACATCGACATGAATTATGTACTTATCTACCTCTACAATAATATCGATTGTGCCTACTTAATTTATAATTAATTAGGCACAATCGATAGTAGACGTAGGTCGTGCACAATCAGGTATTCTGTCTGTGCTGTAGACCTAATAATATATGAATCACTGTTAATTATTGCCACAGTCAATCCTTTGATAACTTTATCGTCTCGGTTATCAGTTGTTACAACCAAAACAGGTCCGTGAGAACATTGAGCCACTGTTTCAGCCTATTTCCAAGGTACTCAAATATATAAAACAAATTGATAATCAAATAATAGGATAGGACCATACAGAGATTTATACTATGTACATTTTACATTGTATATATCACCTACTATTACTACTAACTAAATAGGTGTAAATAAATGCAATACACGGAATGAAATGGAATGACAAAATAACGATTTCGTTTAATCGAAGTTGTTTTAAATTTATGGATCGTGAAACTGCAATACTCTAGAAATTCGGTCGTAAACCTAAAAGAAAATTCGGATATATAAATTTTGCTACGAGATAAGTGCCGTACGTAGCGTAGCGCTTTCTACGGCCGCTACGAATTGGTCACCGCTCGTAGCACATACTCGTAGTCTGTGCTCGTGTGCTCGTACGTAGTCTACCTAATAATACGCAGCACAGCAAAAACTTTATAAATCCAAGAAGGAAGTGTCTTTTAAGGCTCCTACCCGCGCTAGCGACCTTGAAAACACAAAAAAAAAAATTTCTCTTTCTGTAAGTGACATTACCAGAAACCCTCGTACAACTTTTTAGCTAGTATCCTTAAGTTATATTAGAACCTCGAAAGTCATTGAAATACTATCCGCTTTAGAAACCTTTACCAAAAGAGTCAAAAGGGGCCGTTTTTAGTATTTTTTGCAAAGGAAACTACAGCGTATTGTTTTTCAATGACTTTCGAGGTTCTAATGAAACTTAAGGATACCAGCTAAAAAGTTATACGAGTGTTTCTGATAATCTCACTTACAGAAAGAGAAATTATTTTTTTTGTGTTTTCAAGGTCGCTAGCGCGGGTAGGACCCTTAACGATTAAAACCAAGGTATTCGAATTATATTGCTTCAGCGATGCTTATTTATCTACTTTTATTATAATAATAAGATATTTATTTCAGACCGTGTTTAGCTTTACTAAATATTTATTTATTATTAACTCTTTTTTATAAAGAGGTGATTTTGAATATGTACTTATCATTTATGATGCAGTTCAGTAACTTTCTCTAATAACCCTGCTCGTATATCAAAATACCAAAAAAAAATAGAGATTGAAACCTCTCCCATTTGATCTTCACCAAAATTTCGAAATATTACGTTCAAACAAGATTAATTTTTAACTCTCTTTTGATGCATCAACCATCGATACATCGACTAGATGATCGAGCATGTCGTCGATCTTTAGTACAATGTTGTATACCATCAGATTGCTTTATTTAAGTTCCTAGTTATTTTTACTACGCTATCAAATTGTGTCATAAGTTGTTATTTGCATGCCAGTTCGACATGATTGGAATACTTATTTACAACTGTAGCCACCACACCTAAAATAAATAGCAATTTTCTTTTAATTTTCGTATTTCGCCGTATAGGTAAAGAAGATATCATGGACCAAACAGTTCAATCTAAACTTTTTCAAAAAAAATATGACTTAGTCTTAACAAATTCAGTCCTCATCTTACTTAAGCCATATGTGTGTTGCTTTAAAAAGTCGAAACCATTATAATGATTCGGTTGTGATTTTACGACCGGTCGCCTTCCTAATATAAACCCTCTTTGAGAATAGCTGTATTCTCGGTCTATAAATTGACAATTCTCTTCATTTGGGCACCATTCCCATCATTTCAGCCTTCGCCGAAAAACTTGGCCGGGAAATTGTGAATAAAATTCAATCTACAGTAGATATGAGCGCCGCGCCGGCGCGCCGTCGTCGCCGTGACTTAGCGTCAGCGCGCCGCCGCCGAGCGCAACTAGCGGCGCGCCGTCGCGGCGCGTACTGACCAGGGGGTCACTCCAAAAGCGGTACGCAAGACGGACGTTACTGCGTATCGGCGTTTTTGTGTCAAGCAACATTAAGCACTGACGTATGATGATAAAGTCTAATTTGGTTTGACATAAAAATAGGACGTCACTATAGCCCCCCATCCAATCAACTGACCGAACCCGGTCTGCGCTGCGCAAGCTTAGTCGAGTTGACTGATGCTAGTTTATGTCTTGAAATGTGATTTATTTATTTTACTTCTGTGAAAAATAAACAAAATTTAAAAACAAGCAATGTGGAGGAGTTAATGTCGGTCGATCATATTATGTTATATTTTTTAACCAAAAACCGACTTTACCCCTAAACTACACGACCGATTTTGATATAATTTCTATGGGGCCACGTAACAAATATATCCTTTCAAACAAAAAATAATTTTCCGAATCGGCCCAGGGCCCGACTTTACCCCTGAACTACACGACCATAACCATAAAATAAAAGACTGCAAGGAACTGATAACCGCCTCCTTTTTAGAAGTCGATTAAAAATGACTGATGCTAGTTTTTGGCCTTAGAAATGTGATTTATATTCTTATAAAAAAAAACAAGCGATTTTGAGGAGTTAATATCGGTCTATCTCATTAAAGAGACTGATGCTAGTTAGTTTTATCATTAAAAATGTGATTTATGTGATATGAATAAGCAATTTTCACGAATATACCTTCTGTTCTTTTATTCAAATTTGTCGTTTTCTTTAGTATAAACAAAATGGTTTTCTTATCTTAGTTATTCTTAAAAATGATCCCCCTCCATAAAAATATATATCGCGCCGGCGCGCCGCCGCCGCCTCGTAAATTTTTAGACCACGCCGCCGCCGTGGTATTAGCCATCGGCGCTCATATCTAATCTACAGTACTAATAGAAAATACAATTGTGCATAACAACTAATCGTTAGGAACTTTACTAATATTTAATAAGCTTATGGGTAAAATACAATAATTATAGCGATATCAAATTGCGAAAACTAATTACTTTTATTAAAGTTTGTTGTTAGCATAATAGCATATCAACTATGCATGATATTTATAGTACATATATCTGTTTGTTCAGAAGAAAATAAGTAATATACGTAATTAGCTAGATCACAGAGTGAGTGAAAAGTCGTTTATTTAAAGAACTGGCGAACATTGCTCTCGCGTTCACGGTCAGCAAGATCAACTGACGTCTTTATTTTTTCTAGTTCAAGTGTAAAATATATTTATAGCACATATATGTATGGTATGCATATGTTATGGACCTATACGTGATTAATATAATAAGACATTATAATAAATGTCCGCGCTGTTTGAAAATGTATGCCTAAAATAAGATAGCAGTGTGAGAAAAACTATTAAAATAATTAAACCATCCGGGCATTAATATAATGCTTATCATCTAAGAGGCGGAATAGTCGCCAACATCAGACAGGTCAGACTCGTTCTTACAGAGTCATGTAGACCACCCAGCTCATGAAGAAATAAGGTTTATGGTGCAGCGGGAGAGGGCCTTGGAACACCCCCTAGCCACCAACAGTGTTCTTCCAAAGTCATGCATACCTCCCAGGTCGTGTAGTATACGTTATGGTGCCGCACCATGACCTAGGACATATACATGACCTGTACATAATTTTGCTAAATTGGCCGCTTTTGTCACTTATGGTCGATAGACCTTAGATAATTCAATTATAATCCATTAATTACGCGAATCATGTTTGAGGATTTTCTGAATGAAAAAACTGATCCCTAAATCGAAAAATGTTATTCACAAGCTCGCAATATTTTTAAAAGAACTATTCAACCATGCCCTACAAAATGGGTTAGTCGAGAAAAAAATAATTTACTTATAATTTCTTTTCGGAAGAACCCCTGACAGACAGATAGACATGACGAAACTAATAAAGGTTCTTTGTTTACACGAAGAAATTTATTCTAAAAAAGTATTTTTTCGTGTACGAAGTCAGTCTTTGTACAAATAAACTTTATTAAATACAAAACTAAAAAAAATGTACAATCATTTGTCAGGTGTGTAGAATGACTTTTTTGCAACAGACCTGATATAACTCTACAACAACAAATCGAATTACAAGTAACATCATCATCATCATCATCATCATCAGGTCTTTTAGTAACAAGTAACACTATTTAAATATATTTTAATACTCCTTCGTCTCCTATGTCAACGTACATTTGTAACAAATAGATTTGGAATTCCCTATAGAGCCCTACCATCAACAAGAGCAAGACAACAAATGCCATTGTTTGCACGAACACACTCTATACTTGCAAAGATATACTTATTTTTTAATCAGTCATGCATTGAATGATTGGAGGTCAATAGAAATCATTAGACTATTGATCTACTTTACCAATGCTGAAACCCGATTAAATCTAAACTCGGATAAATATTGAATTGCATTCTTCATTTAGTCTAAGTTATTAACTTGCGAATTGCCTTTTGCGAACCTACATATTGTATTTGGAGAAAAAGTGGAAAAGCGCAATCCTGGCTCCGAAGCAGCACATCTGAGGATACAACCAAGAACGCGCTAAGATTAAGAATAAATAAAATAATAATATTTAAAAAAAAGAATTAACAAACCTTTATTTACCTAGACTCTCCTCAAGACGAATCAAACAAGCCCAAACTTGATGGAATTGCGTTGATGGCCATCCGCCGGCTTCATCATCAGATCAGCTCCATGTCATTATAATATTGTATTGTCCCGCGATATACGTATACGTGCAAAACGTCATCTCAATCGGAAACCTCAATCGGGAACCGAAGTGTGTCAAATTTAACTTGCAAAATTGGATTACAGACAACGGGACTGGTGAAACTAAATAAAAGCTTGTAAAATGTTTCTCAGTTCCATTTTAAGCCTTAGCACAGTTGCAGTTGCAACTGGGGTCCGCTTTCCAAAATTATACCTAGATTGATGTAAGATTTTGCCCAACAGCGATGGCGCGCACGAGGCGATGCTCAGCGAAGGCAAGAAGCCCGAGGTCAAAAGCAGCAAGGAGGCTGCCAAGGAAGCCGCCAAGGAGGACGAGTACGAAGCCCTGCAGAGCTTCCTCCGCAGCATCAGCTCCACTGCTACCCTCCCACCTTACGTCAAAGGAGAAACGTATTCGTCAGTGCGAGGAGTGTTAAACCAGGTATGAAAGGTTTATGATGTGAACAAGCCGAAGAGTCTTAAACCCGGTATTACAGGTTTATAATGTGAACACTTCAGGAAAATGGTCTAAGAAAATGGTGAATATATGTTCTTATATACAAGAATATGTTTGCAAGTGAATCTCATGCTTGCTTCATCGCAGTAATTGAGAAAACATGATACTGTGTTCCCAAGTAATTGCTACGTTTTGTAAGAACCCGTCAATAGTAATTTGCAAGTACCACAACAGTCATCAAGTCGCGCCATGCTATTATATTGTACACATTCTACGAGAACAAATGGATACAATACAAAATATGTGGGTAGGTACTCTTAGATATTTTCTTGGTAACACAACTAAGTACATATCAAGTAAGAATACGTAGATTTTTTGAATAAATTATAAATGTATTACTTAAATTATAAGTGACAAATAAATAGATATATATCACATCACTTTGGCTATTTATCTAGTAAATAATATGTAAACGTATCACTGGAAGAAGCTTATGATGACTCACACATAATCTCTCAATTTTTGTTTTTACTGACTATCAATATTATAATTAACATTCGTTATGTAATGACGGTTACGTCTCTACTTTCGTGGTAATGACTAATCAACCGTAGATGATTTGACAGGAACCGCTCCCTGACTCCTTTGTCCTGTTTAATGCCTAAGCATACGCAAATTAAGTATGCTACCAACGCTTAGTCATGGTAACTTTTAAAAATAAATATCTAGTTAACTATGTCTAGCAACCGTGTAGGGTCACGATTTTATTTATTTGATTACAGGGTGTGACCGAAAGACGAATTGATCCTCAGTCTGTGATATGATATTTAGAAAATGCCAAAAAATTTAAAATGCGAGTAAAATAAGGGTCTCTCATATAAACTGAGAAATTTATCGATCTAATCTTTAAAGGCATAGACGGTGGTAGCCATCGGGGCATGTATGCGAAAAGGAGTTTTAAAAAGGTACACTTTACGTTAGTAAAAATCTTAGTCTAATCATAATCTAATAGTCTTTGGCTACTCGGACTAACTTAATACTTTCAACGGTTGTTATAAAATAATTTAGCAGTGGGCTCATATAGGCTGTAAAGAAAAAAAAAGAAGCTATTGCCAAAGAACTTAAATTAACTGTGATTAAATAAATAGAGACCACAAATCACTCCATAAACTGCATTGTAATCTAAGTCTAATAAAAGTAATAAATCATGCCGGAACCGTATCATCATGACAAATTACTGAGAAACAAAAAACGCCTGCTTTAAAATCCTGGTAATAAAAAATGGACTTTGCATACCTAATTATTTATTTGCACAAGGCCAAGATGCGACGCGAAGCATGACATCTTTTGAGTGACGATGTAATTTTTTGGGGTTTCATATATTCAGAAACACTATTTATAAAATGATTTTTTTAAAGCCAATTTTCAATTTTTTGCCGTAGGTAGGTACATCGCAATAATGATTTGACATTCAGTCGTGTAACTGCGTAACCAAGCCTCTGAAATTTTGACGACGGTTTCGCTAACGTGTAGAACATTTCCTGATGGTACTCACACATAGAAAACACATGGGAAGTTATTATATATATGTATGTAGAATTATGTGACTGTAGATGTAATAAAATAATTTATCGACGAATTTTATTTAGAAAACAATAGAGAATAGAGATGTTAAGTCACTAACTTATAAACATGCGTTGGTATGTAGGTAGGTATATCAAAATCAAATTTATTCAATAGGTACAATTCTCTTTTCGCGTGCCACTGCCACACGATCTTGTTATGACAGACTGACCCACCCAGCATTAATTCTCGCCTGTTTACAAACACTATGATAATGTTTCAGACAATTTTCTTGTCGTTGACAGCCGGGCCAATGGAAAATCATCTTATTTGTTTACGTTTGATGACCAACATCAGATGGTACTTACATTCCATTATTTGTAAACAGAAAGTAGTTATACAGGTATAGGTAGGTAGTTTCGTAGGAAAATGTTGGGGACTAACAAAAATTTGCCTGTAATCATTCTGATTATTTTATGATTAGAATCCAGAACGAAATAGGCATCATCACGCAAATGCAAAATAACAAAAATATAAAATCTGGTATGTACATATTTAAGCCATGTATTTTCCGGCGGAGTAGAATAACCCTAAGTCTTGCCTTGAATATTGTAGAAGGCGATTTAGGAAATACAAACTAAACAAAGCGTGGCGAGTTAGGCCAGCGTGGAGAGTGTAGGCCAAATCCTCTGGCTACTCTGGTAATACTATTATTAATTCTGTGACTCTGGCCAAGTATGGCTCTAGTAGTACAGAGAGGGTCGTGCTCCTGCAGTGGAGACTAAAAAGACCTGATGATGATGATGATATCTAACTGTCCTATTTGGCGCCCAGGTGAGTCAAAGATGCATCATTACTTGTATGGCTTCTCCTTCATGATCTGCCTTTGGGTACGCGCTTTGGTCTTACACTTTCGCAAGAACTTTGAGTAAACAAATCATTTAAGGGTTCTCCCCGCGCTAACGACCTTGAAAACACAAAAAAAATAATTTCTCTTTCTGTAAGTGAGATTATCAGAAACCCTCGTACAACTTTTTAGCTAGTATCCTTAAGTTTCATTAGAACCTCGAAAATCATTGAAATAAAATACCCTGAATTTTCCTTTGCAAAAAATACTAAAAACGGCCATTTTTGACTCTTTTTGTAAAGGTTTCTAAACCGGATAGTATTTCAATGACTTTCGAGGTTCTAATGAAACTTCAGGATACTAGCTAAAAAGTTGTACGAGGGTTTCTAATAATCTCACTTACAGAAAGAGAAATTAATTTTTTTGTGTTTTCAAGGTCGTTAGCGCAAGGAGGAGCCTTAAAACTTGCAATTAATCCAATTCATGGCACCAAAAAGATCATCAATCAGTAGAGTCATGCCGAAGGAAAAAACCGGATACACTACACTTGATCCCAATTAAGAACATCACGGCAAGTGTTGGTGATGGTTGACTATGGCTAACTATTTATAGCTAGCACTGGCACGAGAAATTGCACGTGCTCGGCACACGAGACAATGTTGATGGTTTTCCGCCGCGCAAATTGTTCGTAAATCGAAATCCAAATGGAAAATCTTGATTTTCACGATTTTAACCTCTAGCGTTGCCGTTTTCAAACCAATTGATGCGGATATTGCAGATTTTTAAAATCTTAACTAAGTAAGCAACCAGGGCCACCCGAAGGCAGTGTCACCGTAACCACTGAACCCCTTTTACACCCGTAACGAAGGCTACATGCGCATTGCCGCCACGTTAGAAATCTTTTCAAATCATTTACCGCCTTATTATAAAACGCAGACTATCTTTGTTACTAGGTTTAAACCATTATCCGACCAAATCAAGATGACATCTAGTAATATGCCACTGTCTCATCTGAAACTGGCAACTTGATTTGGTCGGATAATGGTTTAAACCTAGTAACAAAGTTAGTCCGTGTTTTATAATTAGACAGAAGATTATAAGAAAAGAAATTTGCTAATCTGGTTTTAATTGAAATTCATTATTACTGTTTTTTTTTTAATAATGTAGTCCGACAAATGAGGCAAGACGGTTAGAAGGAAGTCTGTAAAACTATTCGACGTGGTGATTTAGACCTTGTAATTTATAAGTAAGAACTACGAATACATATTATACATACTGTGAATAACTATTAACGTACTATGTACGTACATACATCCGTCAAACAAACAATGAACGTCTCCTACGCAGATACCTACTTATTTCTAATTGGAACTTATAAGTTCCTAAGTAGGAGAATACTCGTATAATGAATAAATATTGCATGATTGTGTCAGATTGTAAGTACGAATATGATGTACCTTCCTACATAGTAGGTAAATTATTTTACAGTCGGCATTCTACTTAAATTCTAAAACTCAGACTGGGCAATACTTAGATTTAAATGGGCTATCAATCAAACATACAGCACGTAAAATATAGCACGATAAGGTACTTACTTATCAGTGTTTCATCTAGTCAAACGCTAGCGAAAAAAGTTTTTTTGTTACACTTTGCAGTCAATGGCTCACAAACTGACATGAGTAACTTATAACCCGCATCCATCCGCTGGAAAAGTCAAGCATCCTGGATGGGAAACATACTCCCTCTGGCTAGGCTTAGGATTAGAAAAATAATAACGTTACGGTCTTAATCATGTTAATCTATTTTCTGTTGAAATATTTTCGTATGTTCCTATGATGAAATTGTTTGATCATGGTCTAAATCCGTCTAATTATAAAACGCCGCGCCGATTAACTTTGTTTTTAGGTTTTATCCATTATCCGACCAAATCAAGTTGACATTTTCAAATGAGACAATGACATATTACTAGATGTCAACTTGATTTGGTCGGATAATGGTTTAAACCTAGTAACAAAGTTAGTCTACGTTTTATGATAAGGCGGAATGGGTTTTACAGTTTTTTATAAAAATGGTATCAGAAGCTTCATAAATATAGTCTATATAAGCATTTCATCTATAGGATATGAAATTGTTTTAGGCTCTAATCACCAGTGCCGTTCTGATCCTGGCGGCGGGCGCCGGGCACCCCATCGGCTTCTCGGCCGTGGCGCTGCCGCAGCTCAGCGTGGAGAACAGCACCATGAAGATCGATGAGGAGATGGGCTCGTGGATTGGTAAGTTGACTACTGTTAATAAAGCTAAGTAGGAATTTAAAATTCCAACTGATGGTATGTGGTATGGTATACATGAACAGATTGAGGTAGCTGCAAATTGAATTAAACGGGTGTTATGCAATACTAAATTAACCAATGCCACAGAATTAATAATAGAATTACATACTAATACTAGCAAAGTATTTTTGTATGTGCCTGTTTTCTTCTTTTTCTTCACCTTTTCCCACTTTAAGTGGGGTCGGGACAGGATGAGAGTGTCTTTTTTTCTTTAATTATATAAAAGGCAAATAATTATTTGTATTTGACCAAAATTTTAAAGAGAACATGATTCTTACGTCATGGTAAAGTAAAACAGTGTGGCAAGAAACAAAAACCCCAGAATCTTAAAGATTTTCTTTAATGGCTTATAACTTATAACTGAAAAGACTTGAGGACGTATTATATTTCAACTTATACGAGTAGGTATTTGTAGTATATCTATACATTTCGCACGCAAGTACCTAATACCTAAACACACAAAGACAGATTAGGATATGACATTGAGACTATAAGAAGTAGAGAAACGGCAATGGCTGATAAATACAAGATTGTTTCCCTTCCTGGACGGCTACTACAGTCTTTATCTTACTTAAATAGCTATAACACGTTTGTCTGATTATATGTATCATTGCTTTGTCTCATAATCTCATTGATTGTTATAACGAACAAATGTAAATACATAGCCGAGTATTACTATTCGGTGCAAAACGCGAAGTAAGTTAAAAAGAAACTAAGTACCTACTTAGTACTTAATAAGCTTGTTTTATTAAATTATTTAACCATGCCTATTATAATGAAATGTAATTACACACAATTTAAGACTAAATGGCATTTTTTTAAAGTAGCAGTAAAGTAGAAACCTAATTAAAACGATTAACTAAGATCTAACTAAACAAGCTTAACGTGTCCCTAGAGTCTTGAAGCCGTGGGTTCTGTCTGCTCTGATCCACCTCAATAGGCTAGGCATTAAGACATGTTAGTATGTATAAACGGAAGTCAAAACGTAGATACTATTATTTTTTTACAAGATAAATAAGTCCGCAAGATAAATAAAATACCAACTACCGCTCCATTTCCGCTTCCTTTATTAGTTCTAGTGTTGTCGCTCGATAGTCCACCATCCATACTATATCGATAGTATCGCTTCTCATAATGCATAAACTATCAAGTATTGCATATTGTATGCACTCATCATGATCATCAATTTACATTGTGAGAAACAATACTATCGATAGTTTTAGCACTATAATTGTTCAAAACCAATAACCGACTCAACCCGGAACTACTCAATCGATTTTGATAAAAACTTTATGTGACTACCTGACAAGTATGCAATTTCAAAGAAAAAATAAATCGAAATCTCTCGAATAATCGGTGAACATACATAAAAAAAGATCGTGAATATCGTGATGAATTGATAACCTCCTTCTTTTTGAAAGTCGGTTAAAAAAAGCTATCGATAGATAGGACTATCAATAGTTTGGCATTTTTCGATTAAAACTATAGATAGTAAAAGTAGACGGTTGTTTGGCAACACTAATTAAGACTTCAGATTGTTTGTTTGGTTTTATTGTTTACTTTTTATTTACTCTGGGATTCCTTGTGCGTGAGCACAAGTAGATATCTCAAGATATAAATACTTAACGTAAACTATGTCACTGTGGCATCTTATAAGTATCTGACGAGGACAGGGAAAGAAATAAAGACGTAAAACTAGTATACGTATGCATGTTTTTATAGCACTGTAGTGTAGAACGTAGTAATAGTCCCATAATTTTAGCACAAGCTTAGGTATCTATTCAACAAGCCGGATTTTTGTATACGTCCTTATTTTGATATTCTGAATGTTGTCTCGAAAAGTCGAAAGTCACATAGGGTCACGTGATTGCGTCCGTAGATATACAAGATAAAAGATGTCCTAAATCAGTTTTTTTTAATAAACATATCTCTCTTTATTTTACTTATTTGCATTGGAAAGTTGTAGAATATACTTTTATGTACAAATCATTGTAAAAATATTTATTGGACATTTAACCGTTTTTGAGATAAATTGCGGAAAATGCGTGGCGCTCAGCCATATACACCATAATATAAAAAAAAAAAGGATTCTATTGTCGTATGACTGTACTATTACGTAGTAATTAGGTACAGAGCATTCGTAGCATCGTAGCACATAGGATTGCGGCGTAGCAGGTGTACGTGACGAACCGTACACTGGTTGCGCTGGTGTCGAACCTACGTACTTTCGGACTGTAGGACCCACACGTTGGTCTCTCTCCTATATATATGCGGGCTGCTGTCTGTCTGCTGTGCGCGACGCGGTTGATCGCGGGCGCTCAAGCCGTACCACTTTGACACAGATAATCGTAAGAAACGGGATGTATCAAAAGAAACGGGGGAATCAAAGAAACCAAATAAAACACGATGTTATCGTGTATATACCCAGCGGTACGGCGAGCGTGGACGAAACGAACGTACGGGCGGACAGAGTGGCGTTCTATTTCCTGTATTTCCACTGTGTCTTGCTGTTTCTTCATAACCCGTTGTCCGATCTTGAAGTGCTGAAGTCGAGCGGCAGTGCGGAACGCCGATATGGCCGTATATATATCCTATAATTTTCTGTATCGATCTATTGCGATACCGCCTATAGCTCGCGCCAATAAGAAGCTGCGGTGTGCTTCCCCCCGCGCGCGCCCCTCTATCCGTGTATCGTTCACGCTCTCTGTACATAGGCTTTTATTACTATAAACTATATAAAATTCTTATCTATTACATAAGTTAATTCAATTGTATCAAGTTACATAATAACAAATAGGAACTATAAGCCTATGACTATTTGCTTGTGACAAAAACCTTTTTTCTTATTAGAGTCACCTATATCTGTTATACTATTTCCTATCTATCTAGGCTATCTAGTTATCTGGGGAATAAAAGACAAGAGAAAAATCTATTTATTTACAATTACAACATAAGTGTATGTACTATTACCTATTTATACACCTATTTGCCTATGTATTACAATTAACTTACTAACTAAGGGAGAATAAAACTACTATAAAAATATATTTTAATTGCGACCTATTATAACTATGTACAAACTATAAGCTATATACTATTTCTATGTTGCTGTATGTCGGCTGTCCCGTACAGCAGGACTAGGATAAAGAGTTGAATTTTGTAGCATTTGTAGCACAATGTGTACATATAGTATCCTTTAATACATGTTTAAACTTACTTTGGACTCAATCTTTGTGATTTGTCCCTAAATACGTCTTTAGTTATTCTTTAGAAAACGCTAGCAGGATAATTTCAATAAAACCGTCCTCGTCGTCGTAGCGCTTTCGAAATTTATTTTCAAAATATTACTAAGCTTATCCTCGAAGTACGTGATTTGTATATCGTATTTCTTTAGTTATACGATTATAACTTCGGTACCGTAGGTAACTCAAAAATCGATTTCTGAAGTGCACAAATCACAGTTAGAGTAAGTATGTTTTTAAAGTAAGTCAACTTTCTTTTAACGCCATATGTTCCTGGATAGATAATTGATTATAATGTTGTTATAATATTTACAGTATTTAAACAAAAAGCTGCAAGCAGGTTCTTAGTTTTCCGAAAGCATTTCGCTTGCCTAAAGTTTGATTCTCGAAAAAAAGCTTTGCAATAAAAGTACTTAGAACGTAAAAATGAATGAACCCCTAAGTACGTATAGTATTTTTCCGTTGGCTCGAGTAAACATAGTGACAGCAAGGAGCGGCATCAATTAAGCTTTACTAAGAAAGACATCCGATGTTAATACTGATAAGTGGCTTTTACGCGTAATTCCTCATCATTGAATCGTATCGTATGTTATTCGATATATCATACCTTGTAACTAATTATACCAGAACTCGAAAATCAAATTGTCAAGTTTTATTAACAGTTGTTTTTATTAATAGTAGGGATTATATAAAAATAAAAACAAATAAGGTATTTATTTCTCTCTTACAGTAATTAATTATTTTTTGGACTTTGAGAATCTGTGTAAGTATAGCTCCTATACTTACGTATTAAGTTCATATTTTCACTCGTAAATACATTTCTATTTTTTAAGTACGTAAAATGTATTTTATTTTTCCATTTTGTCGACAGCCAGTATTCACTCGGCAGCCACACCGCTGGGCTCCATGCTGTCGGGGCCGATCATGGAGGCCATCGGGCGGCGGCGGACGCTGCAAGCCTGCATCCTGCCCCTTATCATAGGCTGGCTCATCATCGGAACCGCCTCGCATCACGCGCTGCTGCTGTTGGGCAGAATATTCTGTGGCTTCGCCGTCGGCATAATGGCGGCACCGTCACAGGTGAGCACTGAATTCTATACTGTTTATTAGGGCCGGTCATGGAAGTATCGGACGATTATGGCAGACTTTACATCCTCTTTCCAAGAGTTTGTCACAAAATCACATCTTTGAATTTGTGCTACTCGTGCTAGTGAGTACAATACAATAAAAACTCTTTATTGCACCTTAAAGAAAAGAAAATTCAAAAAAGATAAAAAGAAAAACATGACAGGTACAAAGGTGGAGTTACCGCACAGCAATCTTTTGCAGTCAACCTTTGGGTGGAAGAAGTGATTCTTTAAGAGATAATAAGCGGTGCAGTATGTCATATTTACTGTTAATGGATAGAATAAGAACCGGCTACAATATATATATTATATAAATACATACAAATACTTACATTAAAGAATTAATACAATACGTAGTGAGTAATAGTTATATACTTAGTTAAGGCCATACCCAAATTTTCCGGGGTCCAGTGGCGCCGCCATTTAAAATAAATCATTTAAAAGGAAACGGAGATATCATTTAAAATTGTGTCTTGGTCAAGTTCTAGAAACCCATTCCAAGTATTTTTTAAACTACTTTTTGTAGTTTAAGGCTTGGCTCTACGTTTTTATTTTTCAAAATCTGTCAAAATTGATTCAAAAGTTGTGCGTTCTTTTCCGCTAGGTTTGTAGTAATGTCTAAACGCAATGCAGATAGAGTTAAAAATATATAGAGGTTACAGTATGGAAGACATGACGTAATGAAATAAATCTAATATGTTTACACTTTTGTAACATATTATGTTTTTGTAAAGAATTGAATAAGGTCATGTCCGTACAAGGACTTAATGCTGATGCTTTGTCTACCGGTCAGCCTTTAGAAAAAACAAAAATAGTTTATTTAAATTTTAAAATATACACAGTGATTTTTCATTGTTTTTGAAGCTAAGGGCCACTTTATAAGGGTCGTTAGTAAAACTAATTAGCTAGTCGAAATAATAATTCAAAAACAAAGTAAAATCAATAAGTAGTACCACCAGGCACCGCCTACGTCCGGCCGGCCGGAGATCATCGAGGTCATGCGGTAGTTTTTGATCGGGCGTAACTACGTGGTCTCGATTTTTTTATCTTATGTCATACACAAATTTGAATTAAGTATATGGATAGAGGAATTTATTTACAATAGATTTTTTTCCAAAACCAATGAAAAGTCAGCATGTATGTACTAAATTACTAAGGGGTAAATAAGTAACTATATAAAAAGAGCTGCATTATTCAATTATTTATATTAAAGTAAGTAATATTTTTAAAATTGCAAAATAGTTGTACGTTATGATATAAGTTTTGTGTGTGATGATTTTCCAGCCCGAGCTGAAAGCGAGGGCGTAATAGAGCTGAAAGTGTTTTAACTAATATACACACGTATATCGCTCGACGTTTTTCAATACAATTATATCTAAACTGATTTTTATTTTAAGGCTGCTACCAGCGCTAGCAACCTTGAAAATACAGAAAAAAAAATTTCTTTCTGTAAGTGAGATTATCAGAAATCCTTTCACAACTTTTAAGCTAGTATACTTAAGTTTCATTAGAACCTCGAAAGTCATTGAAATACTATCAGCTTTAGAAACCTTTACAAAAAGTGTCAAAAGTGGCCGTTTTTAGTAATTTTTAATATGTTTATAACGCAAGCGTGTTTTATGACCTACTTTATATATCTAAAACCGATGAAATTAGAGCCACTTTACGAGCAAGTGTGTTGAAAAAATAATTAGATAATATACAGCATGGAAGGGACATACCTGTAATAAATCTAACCACAGGCTATACTAATCACTTTTTTATGATTATAAAATAACAGTAAAAAAGAACCGAATTAGACATTCTCATACAAATTTTCCAGGCGGCTGCACACTTTTGTATGGAAATGCCAATTTTTTTTAAGTTTTTGGTTGTGATTTTTATTTGATTATAGTTAGTGGTCTAGTGTAGCCCGTGGTTCGATTTATTACGGGTATATCCCTTTCACGTTGTATATTGGCACTACTGTAGGCACTACATTTATTTTTAACTGACGTCGAATTTGCGGAGT
Source organism: Acrobasis consociella (assembly GCA_963555685.1). Taxonomy (NCBI): domain Eukaryota; kingdom Metazoa; phylum Arthropoda; class Insecta; order Lepidoptera; family Pyralidae; genus Acrobasis; species Acrobasis consociella. The sequence goes on from OY743118.1 coordinate 9,177,082, forward strand.
GTCTATGTAGTGTAAATGCTAGGAGAACAATCTTATGTATTCAGATTTGTCTATAGTACAGATGTGCTACTGTAAACGATGGGCAAAATTTTAAACAAGTGCCAAGAAAGGGTGATTCAGTCCTTTATTTTTACCCAGTTTTTTAAAGTTAAACTAGATCTTTTATCTTTTTAGGGTTCCATACCCAAATGGTAAAATCGTCCGGCCAAGCCAAGTCTACGCCACCAAAAACGTCTAAAAACTTATTTTATTTTCATTTTATGTTTTTTTTTTTTTAAATTCGTTAACCCTTATTAGGTTTGATAGTTTTATTTTAACTTTTATTAAATACAAATATTCTAGAAACGGATTCTTAAATAAAAAATGGTGTTAACAAGCTCAAAATATTTTGAAAGACCTATTTAACGATACCCTACACGATGGGTTAGTCGAAAAAAAAACTTTCATGGGAGCTACAATATTATAGTACCTGGGTGACCGAGCTTGGCTCGGTCGGTTTCATCTCAAACATTAACTATATTTTTTAAAACTTGTCTAAAAACAGTACGAAATAAAAAATTATATATAAACTTGAACATATAAAAAAACAAAAGTAAGTCACCGAGTGGGATTCGAACCCGTAACACTCTTTCTAACAGTCAGTATCCTTAACCGCTGAGCTAAGCGGATGGCGACGAAATTAGCAACCATATTCTGCGTAGAAAGAAACTCGAAAACACGCGTTTTCCCAATAAGACTAATAAGACTAATCTAGATCGATTGTTGACCCCCAATAACCAATTTTCAGCGAAATCGTTAGAGTCGTTTCCAAAATCATAGAAATTTATAAATAAATACTTATACAAGAATTGCTCGTATAAAGGTATAAGATTTTCCCTATTTTACTTCACTGTTTTTTGGCATGATTAATATACCCATGATATTTAAAGATGATTGGAAAGAAACAGCTCAGAGCAGAATTGAATGGAAAAGATGGAGGGAGGCCTTTGCCCAGCAGTGGGACACGTGATGGCTCGTATTATTATTATTATTATTAATATACCCATGGCAAATTATAGCTTTTTTAGTACTTATAGTCTCTAAATAAAACGTCGGATGACAGACAAACAGACAGACATGATGAAACTATAAGGGTTCCTTGTTTAAAACGGAACCCTAAAAACTATCGATAGTTTTACTTGTCATCGATATTATTGTCAACTATCAGTAATCAATATTATCAATAGTCCTATCGATATTGTTATGGTTTTTTAAGGCCACAAATATAGTATATAGACTAACGATATTTTATAGGTACTTATTCATCGATATTTTATATCAATTTTAACAAATGTACTGGCTCTTTAGGCGTTGCGCAAGCTGCAAGCAGCCCGCGGTTTTTCGTGCAGCTGTTGAGGTAGACTAAGATATTTTTCCAGTTCATAAAATGGATAAAAGCTCCAGTTACTTAAGAAAACAAGAAAAATGTGTGGGCGGCCATTTTGGATCCAAAATCTGAATCCAGTAAGATCCAATCCAGAATAAAACTAAAATATTATAAATCGATATTGTATGTACGGTACTTGTATGAAAAAAAAATCTATGCCAACCATGTCTGTCAGGTAATCAATCTATGCCACGCTATACTTTGACACTTCCTTTGACATTATGACAAGTGACACAGTGTAAGAAAGTTACTCGCACGTTTGTTTACAGACTGTTCGACCCATATACATTCGTGATATTATTTTACACTGTGACAATAATTTTACGAAATCAAATGTCATTTTTTTTGTGAAGAGCGACGCGTCCTTGCTCCGCGAGGCCCATCGGCCATTTGACAATTTGATGTATAGCTGTCAAAAATCTGTGCAACAAGAACAGTTTATTTAAATACACTCGCGAAAAAGCGAGACGGCAATTACAATAATTTTCAGGAAGGTAAAAGGGCTTATATGACTGAAATCTAAAGCCACGCAAAACTGATCAATTATAGAAAAATAGCTCTAAAATTAAAACTAAAGCAACAAAAAAAAATTTGAACCACAATTTTGAAGATTACATAATTACTGATCTGCATAAAAAGTTTCAAAGCTGAAGTCCCTCTCGTTTGTGAGAAATTAGACCATATATGTTTTGGTAGAGGTGTTTTTGACGGGCAAGTTTGTGTTACAAAAATTAAGTTATCATGTATCCACAACCACAATTATGCTAGAAAAGCGTTCTAGTATCCTATTAGCAAGTATCACTTCTAAATTTCTGATATTCGCTGAGAAATAAGAAATAGAAAATGCCCATTTTCACGGTGCGTCCCCTTAAAGTGAGAACGTGTAGCTTTTCTACGCACATTTGCGAAAAACGGCCACTTTTAGCTAATGTGCGTAGAAAAGCTTTACGTTCGCACTTTAAATTATAAACAGTAGTTCATAAAATAGTTTTAAGGTTATCTAGGGCTTGACCAAGACACAATTTTGAATGATATCTCCGTTTTCTTTTAAATGATTTATTTTAAATGGCGGCGCCACTGGACCCCGGAAAATTTGGGTATGGCCTTAACACCTCATTAGCACATGTGCTATTGAGGCAAAAAAGGCAGCAATAGCAAATGTTTGCAAACATTCGCTTTTGCTCATTTAAATTTCAAATAAGTATTAAGTAGGTTTAGAAATAAAAATATCGCAATAGGTATTAAAGTTCAAGACGACATCAAAGGAAATATAGGAAACTCTAACACAAAATGATGACGAAACTTGTATCATGATTTCGTACAAATGATAAATATCGATTTACTCGACCTTTGGGGTCAATTATTTTGGGGGCGACCATTGTATGCATAATTTAATGAGTACAATATATATTACTAGCCGAATCCCGCGGCTTCGTTCACGTGGACTTTATGACTCCGGAAAATGCTCATCAAGCTGAAAACCTTTTGCTACGGCGTCATTTTTATATCTCTTATAGTTTAGCTGGATCATCATTGTGGTGCTCCATTTTCCAAAATCAATTACACGCTATATGTTGCCCAGGCTTAACAGCTATATAACAATAAAAGTTTCATTTGAATCCGTTCAGTATTTCCATGAGTATTTGTATGTCTGTCCTTCACGAACGAAGAACGAAGCTATTGATTGACGTGATTTTTCCGAACGTATTTAAGTAGATAACTAGTAAATTTAAAAATGATGATCCCGCCTCTTATTTGTAGCACCTATGAGGACAAAATTAAGTTATTTCATCATTTATATAAAACAGATTACCAAAACTAGTGCAGTCGCACGATTTGTAAGTTTTGTAACCGATTCAATGATTGTTTGAATGAAATGAAATGAAAAAAATTAAAAGTTCATTTGAAGTTCAGTAGTTATTAAATACTGAACCACAGAATACATACTAGTACTTACGTACAGAATTCTTACTCTAAAAATAAATTCAAAGAAATATCTATTCAATATTGTTAGCGATATGGTCTAATTTAACTCGCGTCAGAATTCGACGCCTACTCGTTTAGATAGCTAGAATTTCAGTTGCAAGCCAATTTCATTCTTATTACGTTAGACAAACGGTTCATTATAGGTACCTACACATAAACCGATTGAGTAAGCACTTCGCCTAGGGTTGTCAAGATACTAACATCGCCATCTAGCGCAGGCAATTTCAAACAAGCTTTTTTGGCTGCGCATATATTCACCTACCTTTTTAACTGTCAGACATAGGTAATTTATTATATCGTATATAAATCTTTTTTCTTAATAATAACCATATATATATTACCAATATATCTATGATAATTAATGATATACTAAATAGGTACGGTACCTATTTAGTATAAATAATTTAATATAAAGACGCTAAAGGTAAGGTACCTAAGGTACCTTACCTTTCAGCGTCTTTAGGAAGCGTAAAAAAAGTTAAATCTGGATCACTGTCTGTGTTTAAGCAATGAAACACTGCACAGTATTTTTTTGCCTTTTTAGGGTTCCGTACCCAAAGGGTAAAAACGGGACCCTATTACTAAGACTTCGCTGTCTGTCCGTCTGTCTGTCACCAGGCTGTATATCAAGTACCGCGATAGCTAGACAGTTAAAATTTTCACAAATTATGTATGTATTCTGTTGCCTCTATAACAACAAATACTAAAAACCAAATAAAATAAATATTTAAGAGGGGCTCCCATACAACAAACGCGTTTTTTTTTCCCTTTTTTGCTCGATATCAATAATGGCAACAGGTAGGCACTTAAAATATTCACTAAATACTCAGTTGTATTTTTATTTTAATAATGAATTTAAAAAAAATATTTAAGATAGGCTCCCATACAAAAAACTTGATTTTCATAGATAATGGTACGGAACCCTTAGTGCGATAGTCCGATACGCACTTGGTCACTTGGCCGGTTATTTCTTGTTCTTTCCATGACGATTAGGTCGGTGAATCTGGTGAACAAACCGCGCGTGCGACACTGCTCACTGCTCGCTAGCGAGCGACTCCATATAGAGGCCGCAATGCGTAGGTATATTTTCGATACCTAAACGGGGAGTGACACAGGCCTGACTGAACTTCAAATGATCCCAAACGAACAAAAGATATTGGTAATGACTAATGAGACAATGAACGATATCGTCATCGGTTAATGTCACGGACCAAGATACGTAATCGAAAACTTTGCATGTCTAGTGATAACATGACGGTGTTTTTAGATTTCATTTCTGACATAGGTATATCTGGTCATATCTACATGATGCGTGATATGTGTACTCCAGTGTACTGTTTACAGCGGGCACGTGCAGTGAAATGAACGTAGTGTGACATTTAATGCCCGCGCCGTACGCACTTTCTCGTAAATATGCGGCGTGAACTCAATTCTTTAATCTAAGTCAATATATAGATTTCTGGGTGCGAAGTGGTAAATGCGTCATGCAATTCATGGGGTGGACGTACCTAATACCAGCCCCGTACCTAATACCAGCCTTTCAACGATTTATTAGATAATAAGGTTTCTGTAAATATAAAGTAGAACTTTTTTTAAAAATATAAACCATTTGGTCCAAGATATTTATGGTAACACTGGACTGAGTTCCTAGGCGAGTACGGACGACGGCCATTTCGCAAAAAAAATTATAAGTTCCGAAGTCACTAAAACAAGGTATTTCTCTTATTTCTTCAGCTCTACGGTTCTTGATTTGGTTTATTTTATATTAAAATGAAAATTGTGGACAATTTCTAAATAATAATTTAGGTTTTGTCTCTCATATCAGCTGAAATTAATGGGGCTGTAGTTAGATACATCAAATGTATGAAGTTTATAATTCCAGCCACTCTAGCATAGAGTCTAGATAGGAATTATATACTGAGTATATAATTCCAGCCACCATATAGTGGCCTAGAGTCCACTCTAGGCTGGTATAAGGTTAGATGGAGTACCTAATTCCAGCCACCCTAGGCTGGTATTAGGTTAGATGGACTACCTAATTCCAGCCACCCTAGGCTGGTATTAGGTTAGATGGACTACCTAATTTCAGCCACCCTATTATAGGCTGGTATTTGGTTTAACGGAGTACCTAATTCCAGTCACCTGAGACTGGTATCACACTAGGCTGATATTCGGTATGTGAAAGGGTGGTATTAGATACCGAGGGGCTGTAATTGGAGCCGAAGGGTACTTTTCTATATTTTATTGTTTTAAAAATTTGCAGTTATTTTGATGGTCCATTCAGATGTTAATTATGATTTCAGCCTATACCAGGCCTGTGTCACTCCCCGTTTAGGTATCGAAAATATACCTACGCATTGCGGCCTCTATATGGAGGCTAATCCAGCAAGGACGACTCGCTAGAGTCGCTAGCGAACAGTAAGCAGTGACACACGCGCGGTTTGTTCACCAGATTTACCGACTTAATCGTCATGGAAAGAACAAGAAATAACCGGCCAAGTGCGTGTCGGACTCGCGCACTAAGGATTCTGTACCATTATCTATAAAAATCAAGTTTTTGTATGGGAGCCCCCCTTAAATATTTATTTTTTTTGGTTTTTAATATTTGTTGTTATAGCGGCAACAGAAATACATACTTTGTGAAAATTTTTACTGTCTAGCTATCGCGGTACTTGAGAGACAGCCTGGTGACAGACAGACAGCGAATAATAGTAATAGGGTCCCGTTTTTACCCTTTGGGTACGGAACCCTAAAAAGGCAAAAAATACTGTGCAGTGTTTAATTGCTTAAACACAGACAATGATCCAGATTTAACTTTTTTACGCTTTCTAGAGACGCTGAACTTTAGGTACCTTACCTTTAGCGTCTTTACGAAGCATATTTATATTAAATTATTTATACTAAATAGGTACCGTACCTATTTAGTATATCATTAATTATCATATGATAGGTATATTAAGATATACTGGTAACATACATATATCTTATACCTTTAAATGAGCAATTCTTGTATATTTATTTATTTATATATTTATATGTATATAAATTTCTGTGATCTCGAAAACGGCTCTAACAATCGATCTAGATTAGTCTTATGTTTGGGAAAACGCGTGTTTTCGAGTTTTCATGCGTTTTTCTTTCCACGCAGAATATGGTCGCTAAATTCGTCGCGCCGGCGGACCACTAGAAAGAGTGTTACGGGTTCGAATTCCACTCGGTGACTTACTTTTGTTTTTTTTTATGTTTAAGTTTATATATAATTTTTTATTTTATATTGTTTTTAGAAAAGTAAAAAAAAATGTAGTTAATGTTTGAGATTTAACCGAGCAAAGCTCGGTCGCCCAGGTACTATGGTTATTATTACGGAAAAAGATTTATATACGATACAATATATTACCTATGTATGTACAGTTAACAAGGTAGGTGAATATATATGCGCAGGCAAAAACCCTGTTTGAAATTGCCTGCGCTAGATGGCGATGTTAGTATCTTGACAACCCTAGGCGAACTGCTCACTTAATCGGTTTTGTGTAGGTACCTACCTATGATGAACTTTGTCTAGCGTAATAAGAATGAAATTGGCTTGCAACTGAAATTCTAGGCATCTAAACGAGTAGGCGTCGAATTCTGACGCAAGCTAAATTAGACCATATCGAATTTCCTTGAATTTCTTTTTAGAGTAAGACTTCTGTACGTAAGTACTAGTATGTATTCTGTGCCTATACTAAAAGCAGTACAATTTATTAAAGGTGAAATTTGTACCAAAAGGCTGACATTAGGTACCTCCACCTGCAATGCATTCATGCGATGCGTGCCGTCAACATTTGGTTCCATAGTTCCTAGTCCTGATATTTGTTAATTTTCAATCATAGAATTGAGCAATAATATGTTTCATCTCATTACTTTTGTCTTCGGGATTCGTCAATACTACTTATAAAAAACTTCAAATGTCCATCATAGCAAGTCATATTATTGTTCTGCCAATATGATGGACAACTGACTGTTTATTTGTGTTATTCTTTTCGGTATACAATGGCCACTAACTTAAGTAACGGACCCACGATTTTTCTATTTCGGAAATTTTATGCTACGCCACACCAATCACCGTTCTCTGATAAGCTAACTGATATCTAAACATGTTTATCCCATTTAGTGTCGATAGTTATCGATGATATATTTGCAAAAAAAAGTACCTAAAAACTTAAGTACTCTAGGCACATAAATACCATTAGGTACCTAGGTACTATAAAATACGTGGAAATAGGTAAGTAGGTACTAGTAGGTCCATTGTTATATGAGTCCGTCCATCAATATCGTACTTACTCGTATCGTACGTACCTATGTAGGTATAAGGGGATTTTCTTTTTTAATGAAAAATACCTATGACTTCGCTGGTTGTTACACTGTGAACTTACTTAAGCAAATTTTGTTTATAATTTGCCTTTTTAGGCATACAATATGCCTGAAAAGGCAAACTGTTGATACATTACCATATTATGTACCATCCTAAAACACAATTTCGCAATAAATAATTTTGAGTTTGAGTTTTTTGGGTTTATGTTGTAAGTTTTGTTAAAGTTGTTGCGTAATATCACTGTATTTTGAACAACAAACACAGAAGACATAAGCACAATACCACTTAAAGGTACTTAGGACTCTAGTTTTACATTCTGTCTCAGCCTTCAAATTGAACTTGAAAACGAAATCTCCTTCAGATTAATGTCAATTATCTAGTGCCTTCATACCCAACCCACTCTGGGCAAGTATATTATATAGAAAGAAAGAAAGAAAGAAAAATACTTTATTTGGTGCTTAACAGGAGTTACATTATCCATTATAAAAATAAAACTATTTTTACACCAAAATGGCACCACTCAGCATATGGCAATGATGTATCTTTACATCATGCCGCTGGTCTTCCGTGGTACCACAAGATAAGAGAGAAACCACTACCAGATATCCATTGACAATGATCAAGTCGAAAACATGTTATGTATACTATTTCCGATAATAATAAGTACCTGGGCGACCGAGCTTTGCTCGGTTACATCTCAAACATAAACAAATTTTTTTTAAACTTGTCTAAAAACAATGCAAAATAAAAAAAAATATATAAACTTAAACATAAAAAAAAACAAAAGTAAGTCACCGAGTGGGATTCGAACCCGTAACGCTCTTTCTAGCGGTCGCTATCCTTAACCACTGAGCTAAATCAAGGCGGTCGCGGCGCGACGAAATTAGCGACCATATTCTGCGTGGAAAGAAAAACGCATGAAAACTCGAAAACACGCGTTTTCCCAAACATAAAACTAATCTAGATCGATTGTTTACCCCCAAAAACCCCCATATACAAATTTTCAGCGAAATCGTTAGAGCCGTTTTCGAGATCACAGAAATTTATAAATAAATATATATATATATATACAAGAATTGCTCGTTTAAGGGGACGCACCGTGAAAATGGGCATTATCTATTTCTTATTTCTCAGCGAATATCAGAAATTTAGAACTGATACTTGCTAATAGCATACTAGAACGCTTTTCTAGCATAATTGTGGTTGTGGATACACGATTATTTAATTTTTGTAACACAAACTTGCTCATCAAAAACACCTCTACCAAAACATATATGGTCTTATTTCTCACAAACGAGAGGGACTTCAGCTTTGAAACTTTTTATGCAGATTAGTAATTATGTAATCTTTAAAATTGTGGTCCAAATTTTTTTTGTTGCTTTAGTTTTAATTTTAGAGCCATTTTTCTATAATTTATCAGTTTTGCGTGGCTTTAGATTTCAGTCATATAAGCCCTTTTGCCTTCCTGAAAAATATTGTACTTGCCGTCTCGCTTTTTCGCGAGTGTATTTAAATAAACTGTTCTTGTTGCACAGATTTTTGACAGTTATACAACAAATTGTCAGATGGCCGATGGGCCTCACGAAGCAAGGACGCGTCGCTCTTCACAAAAAAAATGACATTTGATTTCGTAAAATTATTGTCACAGTGTAGAATAATATCACGAATATATATGGGTCGAACAGTCTGTAAAGAAACGTGCAAGTAACTTTCTTACACTGTGTCACTTGTCATAATGTCAAAGGAAGTGTCAAAGCATAGCGTGGCATAGATTGATTACGTGACAGACATGGTCGGCATAGATTTTTTTATATATAAGTAATGTACATACAGTATCAATTAATAATATTTTATTTTTATTTAATTACCAGTTTTGTGGCAATAAATTAATTTTATAATAGCCTAATAAACTTATCTATAGATAATACTCTTCGGATTTATTTACTTTTATATTTCGAGAAATATACACGTACAGTACATATTTTACCACTGACTGACTGGCTGACTGATTGATATAGATTTTAGGGTTCTGTAGTAAACAAGGAACCCTTATAGTTTCGCCATGTCTGTCTGTCTGTCTGTCTGTCCGTCTGTCCGTCCGCGGTCCTCAGAAACGATAAGTACTAAAAAGCTGTAATTTTGCATGGATATGTATATTAATCAAGGCGAAAAAGTCGTAAAATAAAATATGGAAATAATATCTTTTTTAGGGTAGCTGCCATACTTGTAAAGAGGAAGTCAATATTTTTTTCACTACAAACACATTATGTGGGGTATCGTTAAATAGGTCTTTTAAAAATATTATGAGCTTGGAAACACCATTTTTCGATTTAGGGATCCGTGTCTGAAATATTTAGCTTTAAAGTGAATATAATGCTCAATCAAATGCTGCTTCACTTCAAAACCTACAACCTGCTCCATAGCCAACAATTCGGTTTTACTGGCGGGAAATCGACCACCGATGCGGGAGTGGCACTCGTTACACATATATACGATGCATGGGAGAACAAAAATGATGGAATTGGATCATTTCGTGATCTCTCCAAAGCATTTGATTGCGTAGATCATCCGACACTTTTGCTTAAATTTTGTCAATACGGTTTTGATGATAATTCAATTAAACTAATAGAATCTTATTTAACAGATAGGCATCAAACTGTTGATTTAAATGGCATAAAATCGCACGGATTTAATGTTTAAATAGGCGTACCGCAAGGTTCAATTCTTGGACCTTTCCCTTTCTTGGTTTATGTCAATGACTTGCCTTATATGGTTGAAAAACAGGCTGGCATAGTGCTGTTTGCTGATGACACCTCACTAATATTTAAAATAGATCGACATAGCAAAAACGCCAGCGCAGTGAACAGCACCTTGTCTTCCACTTCTGATTGGTTTTCTGCCAATGCTAAAGGCAGACCTGCGTTGTGAAAAACTCGATCTTGTTGAAAGTACTACCTTCTTAGGAATTACAATAGACTCAAAACTTCAATGGAGTGCTCATAAAACTAAACTTTCTAATAGGCTTAGCTCTGCGGCTTATGCTGTTAGGAGAATAAGACAATTGATAGATGTAGCAATTGCTAGACTAGTGTACTTTAGTTATTTTCATAGTGTAATGTCTTACGGCATACTATTGTGGGGGAGTGCAGCCGGTATTCAGACTATTTTTATTTTACAAAAACGGGCAATTCGTGCTATTTATGGGTTAGGACCAAGAGACTCACTTAGAGAATTACACTGGCATCGCAGTATATATTTGAAAACATAATGTTTGTAAGGGAAAATATTTCCTTATACAATAAAGTAAGCGATATGGCATAAGGCTCAAAACAGTTAGTAAGACGTTCATGGGGAACTATATACTTTTTTATAATAAATTGCCACAATCGGTCCTTGATATGCCTGACAAAAAAATCAAAACTTATGTAAAGAAAGTACTTTGTGAGAAGGCTTATTATAAGACCGATGACTACCTTAAAGACAAAAAAGTCTGGCTTGAGCTTGGCGCGGGTCCTTCTTAAAGGTTTGTTATATCGGTACTCGCAAATGTTCATAATTTGGTACATTTTGTACAAACTAAATCTACAACTTGACATTATTTTAAAATTTTGACATTCTAAAAATTTAATTTAAATTATGATATGACATAACAAACAATGTATTCTCTGTCCATATTAACTTTAAGTATTCATTTATTTGTGAGTTGACGTCCTTGAAGAAATGCTGCAGTGCAGTTTGTTACCCCTTCTTCTGCACTAGCGCTTTGGAAGCGGTAGTAAACTTAGTCAAAGTCAAAGTCAAATTCATTTATTTATCTTTGGATATTTGTATCACTTGATAATTGTCACTTTTTTTCCTTTCGATTTCTTATAAGGTAAATGTTGACGTCAGATCATTTACTTATAGCTAAGTTTACTGCCGCTTCCAAAGCGCAAGTACAGAAGAAACGGTAACAAACTGTACTGCAGCATTTTCTCCAATAACGTCAACTTACAATTATACTGGTATTAAAATTAGATATGTGGACTGAGAATACATTGTTATGTCATAATTATAAATTAAGCATGATGTCAAGTTTAAAATTAATGTCAATTTGTAAATTTTGTACTAAAACATGTACAGAATGTTCTTAAATTATGACATTTGTGAATGTACAAATACAAACCTTTAAGAGGGACCCGCGCCAAGCTCAAGCCAGACATTTTTGTCTCTAAGGTAATCATCGGTTCCGTAATAAGCTTTATCACAGAGTACTTTCTTAACATAAACTTTAAATTTTCTATCTGGCATACTAAGAACCGATTCTGGCAATTTATTATAAAACTTTATACAGTTTCCCATAAACGACTTACTAACTGTTTTCAGCCTATAGGACGGAGTAAATAAATCATTTATATTACGTAAGTTTCTATACGTAAAATCACCCACTTTATTAAACAAGGCAATATTTTTCCTTACATACATTATATTTTCAAATATGTACTAGGATGGTACAGTAAGTATATCAATTTTCTCAAAAAAATCTCTTAGGGAGTCTCTTGATCCTAAACCGTAAATAAAACGAATTGCCCTTTTTTGCAAAATAAAAATAGTCTGTATATCAGCTACACTCCCCCATAGAAGAATCCCATAAGACATCAGACTATGAAAGTAACTAAAGTAAACTAGTCTAGCAGTTGCCACATCTGTCAATTGTCTGATTCTCCTAATAGCGTAAGCCGCTGAGCTAAGCCTATTAGCGAGTTTAGAGATATGTGCACCCCATTAAAGTTTTGAATCTATTGTGATTCCCAAGAAAGTAGTATTTTCAACGAGATCTAATTTTTGACCGTTCAGTAGCACATCAACATTGGCTTGCCTCGCGTTAGGAAGATTAGCTGTAAGTAACTATTTGACGTCAACAATTGTGCAACAAAACAATGACGATTATTAAGAGATATTATGAATATCTTATGATAATAAAGAAATATATTAGAAAAAAACTTATTGCGATCTTTTTCTGCACGTGTCGTTGGCTCAAACGAATAAATATTGATCTTTCATTATGAAGTTCGAACATTCTAGACTTCCCTCCAGAATGTTAGTCATTGCTCAGATTTCTTATTGAAAGCTAATACCTCTGGTTCATTGAACTAGTAGGCTTGATAAGTCTCAGTTTCAAAAACATAACGTAACTAATAGATTACGTCACATGACCTTTTTCAATTCTTTACAAAAACATAACATGTTACAAAAAAAGTAAACATACAAGAGATACTTTTCATTACGTCATGGTTTTCATACCGTAACCTCTATATATTTTTAACTCTATCTGCATTGCATTTAGACATTACTACAAACCTAGCGGAAAAGAACGGACAACTTTTGAATCAATTTTGACAGATTTTAAAAAATAAAAACGTAGAGCCAAGCCTTAAAGGTATAAGATACAGTTTTAGGTGATACTGCCAACTGTACTGTACATATACTGTATCCAAAGTCTCAAATATGCTTCGAGGTAGGGTGCTGTTATAGGTAGCATAAAAAGTACTTAACAAAAAAGGATTCTTTGCCACTGGTTGGCCTGTTTTATATATATGTAACCATTAAAGAATTGTACCTTTGTCCACAGGTGTACTTAGGAGAGATCTCAGAGCCAAGACTTCGCGGGCTCCTCATAGGGACTCCGTTCGTGGCGTATTCGCTGGGAGTCCTGTACGTGTACGCGCTAGGCGGCGCGCTGCCGTGGCGGTCGGTGGCGTACCTGTGTATCGTGCTGCCGATACTGGCGTTCGTGGCGCTGTGCTTCTCGCCGGAGAGCCCCACGTGGCTGGCGCGCCGCGGGCGGTTCCACGAGGCCATGTCCGCTATGTCCTGTCTTAGAGGCAATTCTGACACTGTAAGTACCTATTTTCACTAGTCCTTTAGGATGTCCGTTGGGCCAAGCGTTATGATGTTACTTGGCCTACCTAATATATAAATAATTTAAAAACTTTAAAATACCTTAAATATTTTTCTCCACTACACGAAAAGGCCTCCAGACTAAAATAAGCGTTGCAATGGTCCGCGACACAAATAATTTGCTCAGACGAGGTTGGTCCAGAGGATTCTTATGCTATTGAACACAAATAAAAGAGACCTCACTTTGTAATAATAATAAGTACCGTAATAACTGACAATGTAATAAAAATACAACGTAATACAACAAAGAAAAACGACATTCCCATACAAATTGCGCGGGCGGCTGCACACTTTTGTATGGAAGTGCCGAATTTTTTTTTGTTTTTTGACTGTTATTCTAATTTCATTATACTATAGTGACTAGTAGATATAGCCCGTGGTTTGATTTATTAGGGGTAAGTATGTCCCTTCCGCTAAGTTCTTAACCTGTTTATATGTTTTCAGAGGTTAAGAACTTAGCGGAAGGAAGAGAGACATGGAAAGCACTCCACCGACAAGAGCCCAGCTCTTAAATATAAGAAGATGTCCCTTCCACGTTTTATGTACAAGAAGAAAGTGGTTATGATAAAAAAAACGAAGTTATTTACTTATAAAATGAATTAAAAAAATAAGTTTAAGACTTGGACCACAAGACTTCATGTCCAGAAAGTTCCATACCTAATCGATTGTTTGTTGTTTTTGACGGACGGGAACCTGAAACTGAACGGCCATGATTCCGGCAATATCTCAAACGATCTCTTAATGAGCTCAACAAGCGACCACTTGCCATCCATGAAGTGGCTTCTCGAATGAACAGCGTGACAAACAAATAAAATACTTAGATATACATACTGTACAGCAGCAATGACAAGACCCATTTATAACGAACATCTTGGAAAAGACTAAAGATTGCTATGAAATTTTTTACGTTTAGGGGGTACTAATTCAGCTTTTTACGTAGCCCCAGAACCAAAAATCTTGTTTGCTTGCTTGCGTTCACCGCCACTTGCCATTACAGAAGCACACAGCGACTATTGGATATAGTATATTATTTAGAACTGGATAAAACGTGAACCGTACAGATATAGATTTCTGGCCCTATCCGTTGCGGACCACCCAAAACACGATCACTCTCTTTAACCGATTTCCAAAAAGGAGGAGGTTATCAATTCACCGATTTTATTTGAAGACTCAAGACCTGATGTGCTCAAGACGCCTGGACAGATCTGTTTTTTTTTTTTTTGGGAATGTGTATACTTGTCGGGTTGGTATACCGTGTAGGTTCCGATGCCGTGTGGTTTTAGGCAGAGTAGAGTAGGGTCACTCCAAGTCCTCCCGTGGATGGATAGAAGGATTATCCCGTAGAAGGATTAGGAAATACAAGCTAAACAAAGCTTATAAACATCAGTGAGACGTCTCCAACCCGTCTGGCCAGCGAGGAGAGTGTAGGCCAACCTCTGGCTGCTCTGGCCAGGTTTGGCTCTGGCAGTACAGAGAGAGGTTGTCCTCCTGCAGTGGAGACAAAAAGTCCTGATGATGATGATACTTGTCAGGTGGTCCCATAGTAATTTTATCAAAATCGGTTGTGTAGTTTAGGGGTGATATCGGTTTTTAATTTTGAAAACCTATGGTTATCCTTTACCAGCTCTACTTTTTGCCACTACAAAGAAAATAAAAATAGCCACTACATCACATGTCATTTCGCGATCGCGTGCAACAAACAAACACCACTCAATTGGCTGAAAGAATAAAACAAGCTTAATTTAAACATCGTTAAAATGATCATCTAATGGCTAAACAACTATTAATTTGAATACGGCTAGAGTTACCAACATGACACGTGCATGATAGATCACCGCAATGATCGCTAATCAAGAACGAGTAGATACCTACTAAGTTAATCTATTTGCATGCGTGTGGTGTAGTTTACCATTTACCATAATTTTGTAACGTAACTACGTAAAAACCTTAATTGATTTATACTTCAGTTACTTACTTATGTACTTTGCGGAGTTTGGATGTTCGGACAAATATTAGTAGTAGCTTGGAAAAAATTTAGTTGTAGTTGTTAGGTACCTACTACCTGTTTTAATAGCTGTTATTTATTTTACAAAAAGAATACAACACGTATACGTGCGCATACGCTTACGTATACGCATACGCATACACATACGCGCACACACACTCATTTATACACACACATTCATCCACACACTCACACACACACACAAAACCAGTTTAATCATTTTTTTTTTCAATTTTTTATAATTATGTGAGTTATTATTATTACTACTGAGGATTATAAACAAAATATATGCATGTCAATCGAGCAAGTCCTCTAACTATTAGAGGTACTAAGCACAAATATATTTAACAAGGTATATAGGCTCTAACTTATCTTATTTTACCTAAATTACGAGAACGCCTGCATATTAAGCAAAATACATTTTTCATAGTATAGGTAGAGTATTAAGGCAGCCCAGGGTAGACAAACTCGTCCGTATGAAGTGCACGCTAGCGGTACTAAGTAGTTCACATATGATTAAATAGTAAACCACGAAATTTAAAAAATAACCAACCGCCAACCTTTAGGTAGCTACTAAGAGACCCGCTAACATCACCTCCCACTCACAGTCGTTTGCAGAACTTCGCTGCGCTGGAGTGGGAATTGAGAAGTAATGAACTTGGGCACACAAAAACAGCCAAGCTGTTGGCTTTTCTTGATATAACTTAGAATAGGCTGAACGACCTAAAACTTTTTATTATATACAGGCCCAACGTGAGCTCCACGAACTCATATCAGCGCGCGAGAAAGAGAAAGCAAGAGGAGAAGAGACAGTGAGATTCTTCGCGACCGTCCTGAAGCCGAACGTGTTGAAGCCGCTGCTGCTCATCAATGCGTTCAACATGCTGCAGATCCTGTCTGGCAGCTACGTCGTCATATTCTATGCTGTGGACATCGTGCAAAACTCGGGTGGATCTTTGCAGCCCCATGTAAGTTAATCTATTACAAATCTACCTATCTTCAAGTCGAACGGTCACCTCGGTTGAATTTAAGCTACTGATCTGTTCTTCACATCTAAGCGCATTCCCGGTTGCATCTAGCCAGCTGTGCTGGTGCGGCGTTGGAGCCTGAGATGCTCTTTCCAGCTTCTCTTCTCCAAAGCTTAAATTCAAGTCAATGATCACGTACGAAATGCAAAAGGCAAAGCCACAGATTTTGTTTAACAATCAGCCGCTGCCCGACGTCAATCCTCCTTGGGAATGCAGTTATTTCACTTCTACCAAAAAGTAGTTACGTTGTATCAATGACATTATAAAACAGCTATGACTCGACTATTTTTCTAGTTAGATAGTTGCTGCTTATATTTGTATAGTAAGACTACTTAATAAAAACTGTCATTCGAAACCTAAATGAAACCCTAGCAGTTCCATAAACAAAATGTAAACATCATCTATTTGCATTACAGATGGCAGCCAACGCCAGCGCGCTGGTGCGGCTGTGCGTCACCGTGATCGCGTGCATCCTGCTTCTGAAGATAACGAGGAGAGCGCTCGTCATGGTGTCGGGAATAGGGACTGCTATATGCACCCTGGCTCTCGCCGTAATACTCTCCCAAGGCCCCGGGTACGGCATCCTACCGCCCACGCTCATCCTCGGATACGTCGCCTTCAACACCCTCGGCTTCTTCCTCCTGCCAGGACTAATGATAGGCGAACTCCTTCCAACAAAAGTCCGCGGCCTTTGCGGAGGCTACATCTTCTGCCTCTTCAACTCCGTCCTCTTTGGTTTCACTAAACTGTACCCCGTCATGAAAAACGCCATCGGCATGGACGGAGTATTCGGCCTTTTCGGTGCCTCGTCAACTTTAGCTACTATTATACTATTTTTAATGCTGCCAGAAACAAAAGGCAAATCCTTAATTCAAATTGAACAGTATTACCAGAAGCCGAATGTCCTGTGGGTGACTCGTAACAAAAACACATCAGAGAACCAGCAGCGAGTATGAAGAGTTTCAAGGTTATTAATTGGAAGTAATGATAGATCAGACATGTTAGCACAAGAGTGGTATGAGTATGAGACGGCACATTTTTTTAAACTATTATTAGTTTTTTCTAAATTGGTGAATAGGTATATATCGCCAGCGTGACGACAATGTGCGAATGTGACGTGACAAACAGACGCTAGATTTTATTATTCGACTGTACATGCTTATTTATCTACAGGGTGGCCAACTTGGAGGTACACAACTTTTTTTTGCCGCCATTTTGTTTTGGCGGTAAATATGACAGTTGTTGCATGAATATTACTTTGTGTAGATACGGCAAATTTATTATGGAGCGTTTTACGATGGAACAACGTGTTTTAATTATTAAAACGTTTAACGAAACATTAAAAAGAATGTTTCCCGGTCGATTAATTTCGAGAAACGGTGACATTGATTGGTCCCCAAAATCGCCTGATTTAACAGCTCCTGACTTTATTCTGTGGGGCTATCTAAAGGGACGTGTCTATGCTAACAGGCCAATGAACCTTCAGCAATTAAATCAAAATATTCGAGACACAGTCACTGAGATAACGTAGGAAATGTATGAAAATGTGATGAAAAACGCGATGAAAAGGGTTCACATCTATGATGCTGCTAGAGGTGGACATGTCTGACATTATTTTCCATGTTTAACTGCCGGCCCTAAATATTATATTTAACAAGGAATACTTGATATATTTTATATTTCATAGAATAAAAATACAAAACTAAAGTGTATACCTGTTATTTGGCCACCCTGTATTTCCAAATTGTTACTGCAGTGAACCGGAGTGTTCCTATAGAAGCGTCTGAAGCATTTTGAATATGCATTTTGTATTGTATACTCTAGATAGGTATATCTGAACCAAGACAAATAAATAAATAGTTAAATTATTTTAATATCAATGAAAATATCACCATTGATATTTTCATTGATATTGATACAGGTGTTTCAAAAATGATATAGCTGTGATTTTTACGGCTTACAAAAATATAACTAAATGAATACGTTTGAGAACTTTATTATACAGTTTAATATTTTATTATTGGTATTTACAGTATCCATATTGAAAAGGAAAACGCCGATATATTTTTTTATTAGGCGTATTTATGTAAACAGATATATTAATATTGTAAGTATATATTTTAAACTTAATATAAATAAAGGCTTGTAACATTATCCGTAAGTTAATGGAAATTGAATGATACGCTACAGAGATAAATACATAAAAGTTGAAATTTGTATTATAGGATAGTAACTCAACGATACTATATTTAATAATGGAAACATACTTATTTAGATCAACACCCAAGTCCCTGGATAATTTGCAAGAGGCCATTTTCCAACTTGCCCTGGCTGGGTGTCGAGCCCAGAACCTCCAAAGTGCCGGACTGGCGTATTAACCACTATGCCACGGAGTCCAAAAGATGAGTCCGCAGGGGCCTAAATAAGAGTTTTACAGTATGGGTGATGTTATAACTATAAGCCAATGCCGTTACCAATGTTTAATACGAGATTTTTATCTGTGATCTGTGTAGAGGCCGTGTACGTACATATTAAGGGGACGCACCGTGAAAATGGGCATTATCTATTTCTTATTTCTCAGCGAATATCAGAAATTTAGAACTGATACTTGCTAATATCATACTAGAACGCTTTTCTAGCATAATTGTGGTTGTGGATACACGATTTGTTAATTTTTGTAACACAAACTTGCTCGTCAAAAACACCTCTACCAAAACATATATGGTCTAATTTCTCAAAAACGAGAGGGACTTCAGCTTTGAAACTTTTTATGCAGATCAGTAATTATGTAATCTTCAAAATTGTGGTACAAATTTTTTTTTGTTGCTTTAGTTTTAATTTTAGAGCTATTTTTCTATAATTGATCACTTTTGCGTGGCTTTAGATTTCAGTCATATAAGCCCTTTTACCTTCCTGAAAATTATTGTAATTGCCGTCTCGCTTTTTCGCGAGTGTATTTAAATAAACTGTTCTTGTTGCACAGATTTTTGACAGTTATACATCAAATTGTCAGATGGCCGATGGGCCTCACGGAGCAAGGACGTGTCGCTCTTCACAAAAAAAAAGACATTTAATTTCGTAAAATCATTGTCACAGTGTAAAATAATATCACGAATATATATGGGTCGAACAGTCTGTAAACAAACGTGCGAGTAACTTTCTTACACTGTGTCACTTGTCATAATGTCAAAGGAAGTGTCAAAGTATAGCGTGGCATAGATAGATAACCTGACAGACATGGTCGGCATAGATTTTTTTTCATACAAGTACCGTACATACAATATCGATTTATAATATTTTAGTTTTATTTTATTACCAGTTTTGTGGCAATAAATTAATTTTATAATAGTTACTCTTCGGATTTATTTACTTTTAGATTTCGAGAAATATACACGTACATATTGTACCACTGACTGACTGGCTGACTGATTGATATGGTTGTTTGACCTGCGCCGTGCTGATAGCCGCAAGGAGTGAAGCTCACTTGCTTGGTGGGGGAGCAGAGAGGGGGAGGGGGGGGGCTTTCTGGTTATCCCTCTAAACAAGCAACCAAGTGAAGCTTGAGGCCTAAAGCAGAGGTCACCTACGAGGCCGTAGGCCGAACCATTCCCACCACGTGCTTCGTCGTTCTTTTTTTTGCAAACCAAGATGGCCGCCTAAAGCAATTTTTTGGAATCCAAGTTGGCGTCTGGGCTTTAGGAAATTAAACTTTTTTCGTTATTAACGTCTCACTGGGACTTTGTAGGAGTCTGATTTTTTCATGAGGGGGTAAAGCACCCCGCGGAACTCGCAACTGGATTCAGATTTTGGATCCAAAATGGCCGCCCACACATTTTTCTTGTTTTCTTAAGTAACTGGAGCTTTTATCCATTTTCTGAACTGGAAACATATCTTAGCCTACCTCAAAAGTTGCACGAGAAACCGCGGGCTGCTTGCAGCTTGCGCAACGCCTAAAGAGCTAGTACATTTGTTAAAATTGATATAAAATATCGATTAATAAGTATAAAATATCGATAGTCTATATACTATATTTGTGGCCTCAAAAAAACCATAACAATATCGATAGGACTATTGATAATATTGATTACTGATAGTTTACAATAATATCGATGACAAGTAAAACTATCGACAGTACTAATCGACAGAAACAAGAAACCCTTATAGTTTCATCATGTCTGTCTGTTTGTCTGTCATCCGACGTTTTATTTAGAGACTATAAGTACTAAAAAAAGCTATAATTTGACATGGGTATATTAATCATGCCAAAAAAAACAGTGAAGTAAAATAGGGAAAACATAATATTGTAGCTCCCATACAAGGGATTTTTTTTAAGTAACCCATCGCACACTGTTCCAAAAACCCTTCGGACCTGACATTTTGAACTAAGCTAAGAATGTGACGCGTTTCGTTATTCTAAAAGATAAGCAAAAACTCCCGTGTGGCAATTCCTTATAGTTTTGGAGAAAACTTAAACTAAAGTTGTTCGATTTTTTTAACTTAGAAAGTAAAATATATTTTTTTCTACCAGAACAATTTCTTTATTTGCCCAAATTTTCACATCAATTTATTGGTCGTTTAAAACCGTATTTTATTATTGCCACCCCTAGTCGAAAATGTAAGCCTAAAGCGAAATAATAATATTTTTCAATAAAACGGTTTTATTTTAATATCTATAATAATTCGAGCTATTAGCACCCAAATATCTATTTAAAATGTAGAGAATTAGGCTGTTTATCTTTGTATAAAAAAGCAGCTGCTAATTCCGTGGGATCTCGGAGAAATTCGATTCTAAATATTTCCTGACTCCGAACCCCTGAAACTTAGAAATAGCAATATTTCATATACGCATTTGCTATGAACTTTTAGTAAGGTCTAAATCTAAAAATACATTGGATTGAACGATTTTTATTGTATTATATTTTTTAGATCTAGTAAAGAGCGGAAAGGACCATGCGCAAAAATGTATGGACCCTGGTCCAAATACCAATAACTTTGCTCAACAGTGATAAAAACTATGCCAAATGAAAGCATTTGAAGTGTAAATCATTTCATTCTATTAGCACCAAGCCGAAATCGAGCGCCAACATGGTGTTTTTTTACATGACTTGTTTCATTTATTACCTATAAAAATGTACTTACTTATTAAAAATGTCAAGTATTTTTGATCGGAGTTTCACCTAGCGATGATATTCTTGAGACTATTGGTATATTACATTATTTTTAGGGTTCCAGTGGAGCAAAAGGGTATATCTTTTAATAAAAAACCGTCATTACATAGTTACCCAATGGCGGGCGGGGTACAGGAGAGGGGAGAGAAAAGGAATGTGCATAGCGGCGGGGTGCGGCAGAAAAGGTAGCGTACGCGAAGGTACACAAAGAATAGAAAATTGCTTTTGTTTACGGTTCATGATTTTAGGAATGTATGCTTTCTTGGAATCAAAATTGCATCGAAACTCCATGTTCGCGCTAGATATCGTCTTAGCCGTCATAATATAAAATAAAGTGTATTCCAAAACCTTTTATTTGGTATAACTTTCAACGTTGTTGAGGGGTTGGACCAAAATGTCGCAAGGTCCTTTTCCTTAACATTAGCAAATGTGGCAAAATATTATATTTAATAGGTTTTTTTTTATATTTCAATTTAAATTAAAAAGTATTGTTGGTCACCGTTTTAGTATTTATCTTTTTCTTGCAAAATTATCGATAGTGAACTGTGACATCAGATTAATCTATATTAGGTTGTAAGTATAAGTTTTTTGTTATACGTCTTCTAGCACCTATATTAGGTTATATCATTTAATTAATTCGATGAAGGTGTGGCGTGGGAAGGGTGGGAGATGACCGCAAGTACACGAGGAAAAATTAGCTCTGGAAAAATCGAAGCTTCTTCGGAAATGAGTAGTGGAAGTACTATCTCTTTCGTAGTTTGCGTTTGGCAGTTTCACTTTGCGAGAAGGAAAGGTGCCGGCTATGCACTATCCACAGCATCGCAGGCGGCGGCATTGGTCTGAAACGGCTCCATGACGCGTTGCCTCCATTTCTCTAGGCTAGATGTAATGACGTGGGGTTTTAGCTAACGCCTAACGAGGGTGGACCCCTTCCCACGCCGCACCTAGCCCTTCATCAAATTAATTAAATGGTATAACCTGATATAGGTATTAGAAGACGAATAACAAAATACTTATGCTTGCAATCTAATATGGATTTTAATCTGACGACGTCACAGTTCACAATCGATAATTTTGCAAGAAAAAGATAAATACTAAAACAGTGACCAACAATACTTTTTAATTTTAATTGAAATATAAAAGAAAAAAAAATCCTACTAAATATAATATTTTGCCACATTTGCTAATGTTAAGGAAAATTTCCGCTCTTTAGTAGATCTAAAAAATATAATACAATAAAAATCGTTGAATCCAATGTATTTTTAGATTTTGACCTTACTAAAAGTTCATAGCAAATGCGTATATGAAATATTGCTATTTCTAAGTTTCAGGGGTTCGGAGTCAGGAAATATTTAGAATCGAATTTCTCCGAGATCCCACGGAATTAGCAGCTGCTTTTTTATACAAAGATAAACAGCCTAATTCTTTACATTTTAAATAGATATTTGGGTGCTAATAGCTCGAATTATTATAGATATTAAAATAAAACCGTTTTATTGAAAAATATTATTATTTCGCTTTAGGCTTACATTTTCGACTAGGGGTAGCAATAATAAAATACAGTTTTAAACGCCCAATAAATTGATGTGAAAATTTGGGCAAATAAAGTAATTGTTCTGGTAGAAAAGAATATATTTTACTTTCTAAGTTAAAAAAATCGAACAACTTTAGTTTAAGTTTTCTCCAAAACTATAAGGAATTGCCACACGGGAGTTTTTGCTTATCGTTTAGAATAACGAAACGCGTCACATTCTGAGCTTAGTTCAAAATGTCAGGTCCGAAGGGTTTTTGGAACAGTGTGCATCGTGTAGGGTATCGTTAAATAGGTATTTCAAAATATTTTGAGCATGTTAACACCATTTTTGATTTAAGAATCTGGTTCTAGAATATTTGTATTTAATAAAAGTTAAAATAAAACTATCAAACCCAATTAGGGTTAACGAATTTAAAAAAATCATAAAATGAAAATAAAACAAGTTTTTAGACGTTTTTGGTGGCGTAGACTTGGCTTGGCCGGACGATTTTACCATTTGGGTACAGAACCCTAAAAAGATAAAAGATCTAGTTTAACTTTCAAAAATTGGTTAGAAATAAAGGACTGAATCACCCTTTCTTGGCACTTGTTTAAAATTTTGCCCATCGTTTACAGTAGCACAACTGTACTGTAGACAAATCTGAATACATAAGATTGTTCTCCTAGAATTTACACTACATAGACGCTCCGCAAATTCGACGTCAGTTTAATATAAATGTAGTGCCCACAGTAGTGCCAATATACAACGTGGAAGGGATATACCCGTAATAAATCGAACCACGGGCTACACTAGACCACTAACTATAATCAAATAAAAATAACAACCAAAAACTAAAAAAAAAATGGCATTTCCATACAAAAGTGTACAGCCGCCTGGAAAATTTGTATGAGAATGTCAAATTCGTTTTTTTTTTAACTGTTATTTTATAATTATAATATTGTGATCTAGTATAGCCTGTGGTTCGATTTATTACGGGTATGTCCCTTCCATGCTGTATATTAATTATTTTTAGGGTTCCGTAGCCAAATGGCAAAAACGGAACCCTTATAGATTCGTCATGTCTGTCTGTCTGTCCGTCCGTATGTCACAGCCACTTTTTTCAGAAACTATAAGACCTATACTGTTGAAACTTGGTAAGTAGATGTATTGTGTGAACCGCATTAAGGTTTTGACACAAAAATAGAAAAAAACAATAAATTTTGGGGGTTCCCCATACTTAGAACTGAAACTCAAAAATTTATTTTTCATCAAACCCATACGTGTGGGGTATCTATGGATAGGTCTTCAAAAATGATATTGAGGTTTCTAATATAATTTTTTTCTAAAGCGAATACTTTGCGCGGGAGACACTTCCAAAGTGGAAAAAAGTGTGTCCCCCCCCCCGTAACTTCTAAAATAAGGAAATTAAAAAACTAAAAAAAATACATGATGTTCATTACCATAAAAACTACCAGCGAAAATTGGTTTGAACGATATCTAGTAAGTAGTTTTTTTTTAATACGTCATAAATCATAAACGGCAATTTACCTTTCATTAAATCAACTCAAATATAAAATTAAAAAAAAACATACTACAAGACTTTTATATTATGTTATTTGCTACTACGGAACCCTTCATGGGCGAGTCCGACTCGCACTTGGTCGCTTTTTATTTCAACACACTTGCTCGTAAAGTGGCTCTAATTTCATCGGTTTCATAAAACACGCTTGCGTTATAAACGCAAATAGTGAAGTTATATTATGCAACGGCAATATTTTCATTTTTTTTTAAATTCCGATCCAGCCCCCTGCTTGGTGGCACCAGCTAGTAAGTCCGCGTGCCGCGCTGATTTTAATAAGTATAACGGCGGAAAAGCAGCCGTGTACATCACAATTTTATGGTTGAGTTTATTTAAGGCTGCTATCAGCGCATGTCCTTGAAAGTCATTAAAATACAATCCGCTTTTAACTGGCCGGCCGGCCGGACGGAGGCGGTGCCTGGTGGTACTACTAATTGATCTCACGATTTTACTTTGTTTTTGAATTTTAATTTCGACTAGCTAATTAGTTTTACTAACGACCCTTATAAAGTAGCCCTTAGCTTCAAACACAATGAAAAATCACTGTGTATATTTTTAAATTTAAATAAACTATTTCTGTTTTTTCTAAAGGTTGACCGGTAGACAAAATATAAGCATTAAGTCCTTGTACGGACATGACCTTATTCAATTCTTTACAAAAACATAATATGTTACAAAAATGTAAACATATTAGATTTATTTCATTACGTCATGTCTTTCATACTGTAACCTCTACATATTTTTAACTCTATCTGCATTGCGTTTAGACATTACTACAAACCTAGCGGAAAAGAACGGACAACTTTTGAATCAATTTTGACAGATTTTGAAAAATAAAAACGTAGAGCCAAGCCTTAACAAATTAGGTGCTTCGACAATGTACTTAGCGTAAGTTATTTTTCTACTCACCGTAGTAGAAATTTGCAATTGTGATATAATAATAAATAATTTAAATATGTTGCTAGATGTTTTATTTATTGGGTATATTGGGATACGGAAATGTGAGAAATTTAATTCGTTACGTGCATTAAGTCATTTTAATATAAACGAGGTAATTTACATAGACATAATTTCTTAAATATTCTCAAGGACACTGCACACTTACCTATACAAAAGTCTTTCAAAGTCACAGAGCGGCTATCATATTTTTGTTCCTGACTCTCATTGATGGTTAATACGACATCGAACTGAGAAGAGATTGCCATGCACGGCGAATGTCTTACTTTAGGTCTGTAACAGACAAAGGACAACATACCGTGCGACGGTCGGCAACCGGATGTGTACAGCATGCGTAATCCACGTGTCATCAGAGATTTTTGAAATTCTTTAAGGGGCAGCTCAGACTGAGACTGTACGCCCGCTGGGCCACCCAGCTCCCCGAGCAGCGGCAGCGGTCAGTGTGTGTCGGGCAGGCGCTGGTAGAGCGCGGGGCGATGTGTACAGCACGAGTAATCCACGTGTAGCAGTTCTTTCAATTCGATTTTTGAAATTCCTT
Organism: Acrobasis consociella; assembly: GCA_963555685.1. NCBI lineage: Eukaryota > Metazoa > Arthropoda > Insecta > Lepidoptera > Pyralidae > Acrobasis > Acrobasis consociella. Next base: position 9,203,577 of record OY743118.1, read on the forward strand.
TACTCTTAACGGGTACGCCCGCTGGGCCACCCAGCTCCCCGAGCAGTGGCAGCGGTCAGTGAGTGTCGGGCAGGCGCTGGTAGAGCGCGGGGCGATGTGTACAGCACGAGTAATCCACGTGTAGCAGTTCTTTCAATTCGATTTTTGAAATTCCTTTACTCTTAACGGGTACGCCCGCTGGGCCACCCAGCTCCCCGAGCAGCGGCAGCGGTCAGTGAGTGTCGGGCAGGCGCTGGTAGAGCGCGGGGCGATGTGTACAGCACGAGTAATCCACGTGTAGCAGTTCTTTCAATTCGATTTTTGAAATTCCTTTACTCTTAACGGGTACGCCCGCTGGGCCACCCAGCTCCCCGAGCAGCGGCAGCGGTCAGTGTGTGTCGGGCAGGCGCTGGTAGAGCGCGGGGCGATGTGTACAGCACGAGTAATCCACGTGTAGCAGTTCTTTCAATTCGATTTTTGAAATTCCTTTACTCTTAACGGGTACGCCCGCTGGGCCACCCAGCTCCCCGAGCAGCGGCAGCGGTCAGTGAGTGTCGGGCAGGCGCTGGTAGAGCGCGGGGCGATGTGTACAGCACGAGTAATCCACGTGTAGCAGTTCTTTCAATTCGATTTTTGAAATTCCTTTACTCTTAACGGGTACGCCCGCTGGGCCACCCAGCTCCCCGAGCAGCGGCAGCGGTCAGTGTGTGTCGGGCAGGCGCTGGTAGAGCGCGGGGCGATGTGTACAGCACGAGTAATCCACGTGTAGCAGTTCTTTCAATTCGATTTTTGAAATTCCTTTACTCTTAACGGGTACGCCCGCTGGGCCACCCAGCTCCCCGAGCAGTGGCAGCGGTCAGTGTGTATCGGGCAGGCGCTGGTAGAGCGCGGGGCGCGCGGCGCAGGCGGGGCACACGTGCAGCGTGCCGCCCACCACGGCCTCGCACTCCCAGCAGTAGTGCTCCAAGCAGCGCGGGCAGCGGAACATCTGCACACCCGTCGGATGTCAAGTCATTTCAAAAAAGTAATTCGCAAATCATTTCGAGGAGCCTCTAGGAGAATTACTATAAACAGATTTTAAAATTTTTTGTACAAGCTTTTATTGTGAGGCCAATAAGCCCAAATTCGATGAAGCTGTTTAAAAGCTGGTAAAGTGAAATATTTGGATATATGCAAAAATCTCAATAACCATTTTCAAGCAAGCTCAAGCTTATTTCAATTGGGTAGTCAACTAAAATATATAAAAGTGTTATAGGTGCTTTTAATCGAAAATATAGACAATTTTAAGAAACTAATTTGAATAAAAAATCTACGTGTTATCAGGATTTTTTAATTTAATTTTAAACATTACACCGGAAGTGACGACACACATCAATTGAAGTTTACATTTTTCCTATGCCTGCAGTAAAAAAAACAAATGACATCTGTCAACTGTCAGTGTCTACTGTTTAAATTACCTTCAAACGTCGTCATAGCAGACACAATAGTAAAACAATACATCAGACGCCCGCTCCGGGCGTCCGACATTTGAAGGGTTGGTTGTTGTCTAGTTGTTGTGTTGATAGATGACAGTGGCAGTGACATATAATACAGTAGTGCCATTTTTGAAACGGGGAGTCACTAAACGAACGGTTTTTGTATGGAATTACCAGTCGTTTAGGTGACACCGCGTTTCAAAAATGGCGCTCCAGTACAGTACTGAAAGTGGAAATTGCCAACATTACTCAAAAAAATCTTCATTGTGACATCACTTCTTCAAATAAGCTTGACCTTGCTTAAAAATGAAGGTCAATGGGATTTTTGCAAATATCTAAATGAGTAAGACCTTATTTTAAAATCTGATTAGAGAAAGCTTCTCCCAGAGGCTATTCCTCGAAAAGTATTGCGAATCAGATCTTTTTAAAAATTACTTGACAAGCCAATTAGTCTGCGCTCCGAGATGAGAAAAAAAAATTTTTTTAGATTGACGATGTATTCAAGGTTGCAATTTTTAAGTAAAAATATTCTATGTCGTACATTGGAATATATCTCTATACGAGCCATCACCGTGTCCCACTGCTGGGTAAAGGCCTCCCTCCAACTTTTCCATTCAGTTTTTATTTTTTCATTTAGTTCATTCCTTTGCATTCATCTTTAAATTTATCCAGACATTGAAATAATCTTCTTCTTATATATTGAAATAATATGACATTGGAATAATAATCGATAATTTTGTTGTTACCTGTTTGTCGACGTCTGTGAAGGACCGTAGACAACCGAAGCAATACTGAGCTTGGCCTTCGTTTGGCACCTCTTGATAGGGTTCCACAGGAAATAAGTGGTGATAAGACCTGCGCAAAAATAGAATTGAAAGAAAAGTAGATGATGCTAATTACATGATAGTGTTGAATTTGTGTTTTATCTCTCTGGTTCAGTCAACGAACGAGATCTATTAGGTAATCAACTGTTTTTACAGTATAAAATCAGATATAACAGTCTACACTAAACGATGATCACATAATAATGGCAACACTTTTTAGAGTTTAACATAAAAAAAAACGTTTGTCAAGATTAAAAATACTTGGAGGGGAGAGATTTGGAGGGCTCACCATTCTTCAGTACAGACAAAGATAATATAATTACTAGCGTAATAGATACCCAACGCCGTAGGAACTATTGGAGGGCCCATAGTTAAGTAAACCTGGAGTTGCGGGGTAGGCAAACAGAGATGGCAGCACACACGACTAGCAAAAAAGTGACCAAGGAAGTGTTGAATATGCTTTAAAAATATTTATTGCATTTCTTAAAAGTCATATTTAATATATTAGAATACAACTTTATTTAAATAACAGGAATAAAATATTTTATTGTTTTAATTATTACCATAAAGCGCCATCTAGTGACAAAGAAGATAAATAATTATGTATAATATATATGGCGATGGGTAAGTATGGTACAGGTTTAAAAAAAACAGTATTTACCTCGCTAGATGCGGGGCAGAGGCGAGCGTAAGTCCGCAAGTCCGGCACTGGGCGGGCAGCGAGCAGTACTTGCTGCGGCATTGCGGACACAGGTGACCCTCACCGCCCACTCCCTCGCCTTCCTCCAGGTGACTGAAACATTTTATTCTATATTGGTAGGTAAACTTTTCAAACTTACAATGTTTGTATGATTGTGCAGATCAACTGTTGTTCAGGCAAAGCGGAACATTTTCATAGTCAATAAATTTTACAAACGCGGTACCTAGCTGCGACCTAGATTTAGTACAACACTGACATTGTGACAACTCAAATAAATCTTAACACATTAAATGTACGGAACCTATGCAGGGACCTGTACAACTGTATTTTAAAACATATCTAATCAACTTCTTTTTAAAAGTTTTTATTTTATTATTAGAATGAGTTAACGGGTTACTCACATATAGAGTAACCTACTGGCCGACATGTTTCTATGTTCAAGTTAAATCTTACAAAGTCCATAATCTACCCCAGTGAGAAACAAGCGTGATAATATGTATATATTAGCTGTTGCCCGTGACTTCTTGCGCAGGATCACACAATATCTTTATAAATTGTAGCCTATATGTTATTCTGATGTTTATGCTACATTATTGTAAAGTTTCATTAAAATCCATTCAGTAGTTTTTACGTGAAAGAGTAACAAACATGCATCCATCAATACTAACAAACTTTCGCGTTTATAATATTAGTTGGATGTAAATTCGATAGGATGTAAAGTAGGATGTAATGTAAAATTGTATTTAAACTCAGTTTAATTAAAGCAGTTATACTCAACCGATGCTTACGTAAGAAATTATTTTCATGACAATGCAATATAATAATGTCATATAGTAACTCGATAATAAAACAACGAAAACCTATCGTGCTTGGCCGTTGGCCTTATTGATTTGTTTCGACAAGTGCATTTTTTCCACAGTAAAATTTATTGTTTTGTTGTGACGGCGCAGCATGAAGCCCTATACTGTAAACTAACTGCCGGAGCTCGGTGACCCGGCAGGAATGCGCATTACTAGCGCTTTCGTAAGTTATGCGACACCGGGTGTGGTCCGCACTTCGATGAGTGACCACAAGAGGCATAAAAATTTCTCGAGCTCCTCCGTGCTTCGGAAGGGACGTATAAGCCGTTGGTCCCAGCTGTCATCTTTGTATGGCAGTAGTTAAACTATGTCAAATGCCTTAAAGCAGCCTGAAAAATCTAGCACCAGTATTGGCCACTTACACACACGAAAAACAAACAAACTGTAAAATAACAACTTTTGTACTCATGTCTGACAAATAAAGATTTATGATTCTTAAGATTGTTATACTGAGGAGAACTGACCACATGCAAACAGTAATAGGCGGATCTGTGCTGTTGGAGGGGTCTGTCTCCGTGGTGGGGGGAGCGCAGTGAGGGAACCCCATCTTGACGAGCCCCGCGTCTAAGGCGCGAGCTCGCGGCGGCGGCGAAGTGTAGTCGAGGAGCAAAGAGCGGTAATGTACGTCGTCTAGTACCACCTAAACAACAAGATAACATCATTATCATCATCATTTCAGCCGCATAATGTCAACTTTGGACTGAAAAATGACTTTTTTAGTCTCCACTGTAGGAGCACGACCCTCTCGGTACTACCAGATACCAGAGCCACACTGGGCTAGAGCAGCCAGAGAATTTAGCCTACACTCTCCACTCCATGCTGACCTATAATTTTAGGCTATAATAATATGCTGGGCTATAATCACTGACACGTCATTTGTCAGCATACCATTGATATCATGAAAGATTCGAGGGAACCGATGAACAGAACATACTTACAAACATACATAGTGGCGAAATACATAACCCTTGTTTGGTTTCGCCGGAATTGGGTAAAAAATTAAATCAGTATACCTTGTACTTGAAGGAAAGAATTCAAGAGCAAACCAATCAACTTTTAACAGCATACTGACAAGAACATTATGCTCGTAATCAAGAAATACATTGTGGGATGTTGGCCGTTTGTACCCAGAGTGAGATGAACGACATAACATGTGCCAATGCAAGCCTATGTTTAGCCATACTGGGAGGAGACAAGCAAAAATTTATGAGCACAATCCTCAAAGATATATTGCTTATCCCTTCAAATGTCGATATAGCAGACACAATAGAATAACAATACATCAGACGCCCGCTCCGGGCGTCCGACAGTTAAAGGGTTATTAGAGGTGATTCAAATATTAGTTACATCTCTGACATACCTACTCTTGTTGGTGGAGTATATGCATCACTCTGAATAACTGGATATTTAAAATTTTAATTCCACTTACTCCATATTCTCCACCAGTATCTTGACACAATTTTTTACATATCCTAACTTCAGCTGCTAAACCAATGACTGAACATCTTATTCCATCTGTCTTCAAACTCTGAAAATACAAAAAGACTCAAATAACTAAGTAAGTTCATAGTAAAATAAAATTACATGTATAACAAGATTTACATTAAAAAAAACTAATAGCTGACTACGAGAGCCATTTACAGCTAACAATGTATATGTCACAGTTGGATTGTATAATCCGTTGTTTGACAAAATCTCTAGCAGATTGGCATTGCAGCTTGGTTTTGTAAAACAGCTGAAAATCGTTCAGCTGGATCTGCCTCAGATCAGCTGGTTTAGCAGTCAATATCAAACCAAAAAATTTTTTTACTTATGCTTGTTTGTATGTAACATTTGTTATGTACATTCATTGCGCACAAATTGTAGCTAATCAATTGACATCTCATTTGCAAACACTGGATAAGCAGTTCGGATGCTATGGTGGAACACACATACATACATACTTACGTACAGACTGCCAAAATCATTACCTGCCCTCTTGAATTTGACGTAGTCAGGTAAATATATAGAAGTAGGTATGAAAATAAGGATGGATCATTCATCACATAGATTGAGGAACTCTCCCTTTTTAAATTGATATTAAAATTTTCATGTATCTGTTCTTAAAATGAATGTTTGTATATTTCCTTAATGACAAAGAAAGGCTTTCATAATAAATCTCGTAAGAAAGTGTAATTCAACATAATATCATTGTATTGAAAGGAGTGAGGTATTGACCATACTTATGGATTTATAAATTACGATATATAGCTCTATTTTTGTGATATATTTACCTGAATAGTTGTAGTAATGTCCCCAGGATCACAGGTAGTGAGGGAGGCAAATAACACAAGCAATTCTCTAGACGCGTGCCCTGGAAGAGGTCGCAACACACGCCCTGCAAACTCTAGCGTGTTTTGTAAAGATGGCTCTCCTGTTAGTGGTATATTTGTCAGGCTGAAAAAAACCATACATATTTAAAATAGTATTGTTTATAAATATTCGGCCTATGTCCAGCAGTGGACTTCCTGTGGCTGATATGATGATGATGATGATTTGTGACATATCTACTAGATTTTGACTTTTAATCTATTACATATGTGTTTTCAAAGTGAAATTTGTTAATAATATAAAGAGAATGAGAATTTAATAAATTGTTATTTCAATGACTTAATAAAATACATACCCTTGTACAGCTTTGATATGTTTTCTAACATTTCCAGATAAATCTGTGATTCTTTCAGCTCTCTTGTTTTTCATTGCAACTATACCAAGCTGACTTAGTGGATTCTGATCAAAGAACTCTTCTACAAACTTTTCCAGTAACTGTAACAACAAAAATAAGCACTGTTACCCTGTTACCCTATAATATATTATTGCGATCATTTGCAAAAAGGCTGAAGAGTGGGCATTTGATGTGCGTAAAATTATATTTATGTGAATATTAAAAACTGAAAAGGAACGGGGACGCATAGACGGGGGGCCCTAAGAGTTTGAGTTATATAATATGTAATACTTAAAATAATTCTGTGTCAATAGTCAGAATAAATCACTAATTTTGACTTGCCTTTAGAGTACACAAAAATCTTGACGGCTTCAAGTCTTGCGAGTTCATCGCATCAGAACAATCTACAGCTACCAGGAGGTGTCTCATCATGCCCAAACGCACCGGACCGCGCCGAGGCGCGGCTGCTTTGCGTGCCGCTTTCTGAGCAAACTCCGCGACCAATCCTTCCACCAAACCATCCTCGTCCTCTTTGATTGCTTCCCTAATTGTAACAAAATATGTTTAGCTACTGCCTGACCGGCACTGAAGTACGTGCGGGGAATGTGTAAAGCGAGACATATAGGAGAGTGGGTTAGTACAGATATGGTAAATGATAGAAAACTATGGTGGGAAATGACATTCTGAGCCAACCCCAAATAGGCACAAGGCGATGATGTTTAGCCACCGCCTGCCAAGGTAGTTTTAACTCAGAATATACTAAGGTCATGGTCTGTACTTACCATGTCTTTTCATAACCTGTCTCCCATCGGTATTCTTTGGGATCTTGCTCATCGTCTGCCATTTTAAATGGTTAAAATTTAAAAGCTTTTCCTCTTTTATTTCACGACTATTCTATTTTATTTTTTCTGTAGTATTTAAACAAAAACACAAGAACAAGATGTAAGTACAAACTTTTTACGAACGATATTATCAAAGAAAATAATACTCTTTGACGTGAGTTATTATCATGGGTTATTATTACGTATCGACTTTAACATTTGTTTGACTGACAGTGACATTTTTATATGCAGACATGCAAAGATGCAAAGAACCATCAAAGCATGGCATCAAAGAACGTAGAAGATCTAGTTCTCAGCACAAATCATAAAGATTGTCCTAGACGGAGTTCTCCACAAGAAATTATAGGGAGATAAAGGCTGGTTGGTTCTCTCTCCATGTTCTCCCGTCTATGTCTTTACTTTACTATTATCTGTGGTGCAGTGGCTAATGGCTACCCTACCCATGGAATTGTATGTTTGTACTTCATACAAGATAACAAGACCCTACCTCACTTCATGATGGCTAATGGCTACCATGAAGTAAGAGGGTAAAAGATGGCTACCCTACCACTAACACACGCACGAGGCAGTGCACGGCTAGGGTTTAGCATTGCTTATCTATCCAGAGTTTGACTATCGGCAGTTGACCTCGAAAAACGGTCATAATATTGATAGGACTATCGATAGTATCGTATGCCAATAGTTTTCAATACTATTGATGAAAGGTAAAACGATAGTATCATCATCATCGGCAGCCTTCCATATCCCACTGCTGAAATAGGCCTCTCTCAATGTATGCCAACCACATAGGTCCTGCGCCTTACAAAACCAGTTTCGACCCGTGACTTTTCTTATATCATCAACCCATAGCTCTCGGATGACCCACACTACGTTTACCATCTATGGGCCACCACTCCGTCAGCACATCGTCTTGCCAGGTGTCCTGTCCTGCCCAACTCCACTTGAGATATATCACACACTTTCCAGCATCCTGAGATTTGTCTTTGTCGATAGTATCAATACTATTGAATTTAGATACTATCGATAGTATCGCTCCTGTAACTAGTATTTTTATGAAAAACTATCGATAGGTAAATTTATTAGTCGATATTAGAAATACCACCGATAGTCTTTTTTTTTTCAAAATTTCAAGTTCTTTATTTTTCTCCATAATCTTACATATCATTACATAAAATACAATAGTACCTGTACTATCGTTTCTATCTATAGTATTAACTAAAAACTATTGATAATCCTATCGATATGGTTACTGTTTTTCCGAGGTCACGAATCACGATAGTATCGATAATATCGGTTAACTATCGATATTTTATACTATTGCTTGCAACTTGCAACACTATTGGGGTCCTCTGGTTCACGGTACAGCCCAAGGACTAGTGTTGCAAGCAATAGTATAAAATATCGATAGACTATCGATACTATCGTGACCTTGGAAAACAGTAACAATATCGATAGGACTATCGATACTATCGATACTATTAATTGTCAATAGTTTGCAATACTATTGATGAAAGGTTAAACTATCGATACTATTGAATTTAGATACTATCGATAGTATCGATGGTTTTTAATTGATACTATCGATAGTATCGATACTATCGATAGTAAATGTACTATTTGAATGAAAAACTATCTATAGTATTGTAATATCGATATTATAAGAAGCATTATTCCTGTTCCCTGTCCCCCACAATGTTTGATTCATATAGAAAATTTTATATGAATTAGACATTGACAGATCTATTTATGTGATTGCTGGCGGCATCTATGTCACGTGAAGGAACTAATTTCTTTTTTAAAGAAAACGCCTCATTTAAAAGGGTGACTTCTTGAATACCAGAAGTGCTAAAGTGATATTAGAACATTTTTGGAGCTTCTTCTTCTTCTTCTTATATTTAAGAGCTGGGCTCTTGTCGGTGGAGTGCTTTCCATGTCTCTCTTCCTTCCGCTAAGTTCTTAACCTCTTTATATGTTTTCACTTTTAATTTTTCTTTTATTTGGTCTATAAATTTCCTTCTGGGTTTTCCTACTCCTCTCTTTCCTTCTATTTTTGGAGCAAGAAGATCAATTCTATAAAAACCATCGACGAAAAATTAGCGCTCAGCGAAATGAATTTTGTATGGAAGGACGAATTTTTTTAACCATTTCTAGTAGGAAAATTTATAGAAAATGTTTAATAGGTACTCAATAATTTATTGCATCTCATGTATTTACATCAAATTGTGTAAATGATTTTCGATGGAGACCACGTAGTTACACAGACTTACACCGACCAAAACAGCTGCGAAATGTCGTTGACCCCGGCCGGCCGGCGGCGGTGTATGGTGACGGTACTACTAATTGATCTTACAATTTTACTTTCGAGTTTTAGACAACATTTTTTGTTTCTGAATTTTTATTTTGACCAGCTAATTAGGTCTTACTAACGATGCCCTATGAAGTGCCCTTCGGCTTCAAAACCAATAAAAAATCCCCATGTATATTAATGAACCCCAGTACATGCACCCTTTTAAAATCATAGCTTATAGGAGACAGCTTCCTTACATTGATAAACTAGCACTAGCACTAATTCTGTGCTACTACTATCCATATAATTCCTTATGTTCCAAAACAGAGAAAATGACGTAGGTGTAATTTTATACTGTATACTTTCATAAAGATTTTTAGCTAGGTATCTATTAGAACGAACGAAAAGAACATTAGTCTTACTTTTAGAAAATTTATTGTTCGATAAAACTAACATAAGATACAAAAATAGTTAAAATAATAGATTCTCATAGTACTTGTTTGAAAGATTATGAACATACATATGATAGAAAGTGATGGTAGTCTACCCTAATAATTAACTATTGAAATTTTTGTCAAATAACCAATACTGTTTCTCAAATGCATTCATTTAAAAATAAATAAAGACATCTTACAAGATAGTTATATTCTACAATGTATAAGCCGTTTTAACAAATGGTTTACATCTGAAACACTGATAGTGCAATAGCTAAGTTTAATTAAATTAGTATTTATTGTATATAGTTGCATAATTTCCTGCCTACATACGAACTTACATTTTATGGAGCAGCAAACTATGCAACTGCCCTATTCCTACTTTGGCCAAGATGGCATCACACTCTGTGGCAGGAGATGGGTCAGTATCAGCACACACTCATTTCATTTACAGCTGAGATTACCCACATACACACAGATTACAGTTATGCAGCATGGAAGTCAAGTCATGCTGCTATAAATAGACTGAAACAGTTACTTTGATATATCACATTCAATCAACTAGGTATTACTTCAAACAAAATTATTTACTTTCAAAAATTTGCATTATGAGATTTTAATGGAATAATTGAAACTGATTTCTTTGTTTATATTGCTTGCCACTGTTCGTCAACCTGTTGTGAACAATGGCAAGAATATTTGCCAAATTAAGTGTTTCATTAACAAGTATGCCAATTTTTGAAAGTACACAATCTGACATAAGCTAGACTCCTGCCACCCAGAATGGCCAGCTGGTCATGGCCTCAAGGTTGATTCCTCTTTTACTCAGTAGCAGCCATGGCACGGGCTTGTGCTCGCACCCTCTTGTCGTATTCTAGCCGATTTTGACTGAAACAAAAAGAAAATTATTAAAGAATGCCTTATTTTAATACATGTCTTAAATTATTTTTAAGCTATTGCATAGCCTTCTATTGCATAGAATCAAGAAATTCCATAACGAAAATAATACCTAACACGGGGGGTGTTAGGTTTTATTTTCGTTACGGAATTTCTTGTTACCAGGGATGTTACGAATGTTAAATTTTCAACATTGCGTTTGCATTCAACACGCGAATGCGAACACGAACACGAATGTTAAGTGTGCGAATGTATGAATGCGAATGTCGTCATCAAATATTACAAAAAACATACATATGAATGAATTTATCAAACATTTTATTCAAAAAATCGCCATATTTAAATTTTTATTCCCGATGCTATAAGAAAACTGTAGAATATCGATAGAATTATCCCAAAATATTTTAAAATACAATAAACTATTTGTTTATCTAATGAACATTTACAGCAGATGTTGCCATCTGCTGTAAATGTAAAAATCTAAAACAAATAAAACCAAGCAATCATAAAAATTAACTTAAAATAAACGAAATAATCACGTATGCATAAATCCCCGCGGCGCGGTGACGTGCATGCTATAGGCTTGTCATGACCTGCACTCATTCACATTCGAAAGACATTTGCACTGATTGATGCGAATGCAAATGTTTAAAATGATGCGAACCATTCACATATGTGATGTGATTATTCGTAACATCCCTACTCCTCCTACCATGTAGGCTTCATGCAATAGCTTTACTGTGGCAGTCCCCGAGTACCACACATTTTTTTTATTGCATATCCATACTTATATGTATATAAAGCTGAAGAGTTTGTTTGTTTGTTTGAACGTGCTAATCTCAGGAACCACTGGTCCGATTTGAAAAATTCTTTCAGTATTAGATAGGTCGTTTATCGAGGAAGGCTATAAGCTATATTGCATCACAGCCGCGACTTCTCTCGCGTAGTTAACGCGGGCAAAGCCGTGCGCTGCCTCTAGTAATATATAATGTTTTAAATTGTTATTATTACGTGATATGAATCATATTTTCTCAGATTGATGATTATTCACAAATCATGTTCAAGTAAAACAACAACATGCAAAATCAAAATCTAGCTTAGTGGCATTCCATGACCAACAATTTTTTATAGGTATAAACCCATTCTGCATTCAATCATCATCATCTTATATGCCACAAGTCGACAGTTGAACAGATTTAAAAAATTATTGACAAGCTTTATACAAAAATAAATTACCAGTAAATTGTGTACGCCTCAGCTTGTGCAGGATCTTTAACATTAGGTTCATTAAGTAGGTCTTGGATGCCGAGCAGGATCTGTTTTATTGTAATGGCCGGGCGCCAGTCCTTCTCTTCGTCAAGTAGTGACAGACAGACAGTGCCAGAGGGATATACATTGGGATGGAACAAGGGTGGCTCAAACTTGCACTTAGGAGGACTTGATGGGTAATCGTCTTTAAAAATCATACGTAATTTATACAAGCCACCCTCCCATGGTGTCTGAAAAGTAGAAATATTGTTACAATATTTTACAATAAAACATGTTAATAAAACAAAGATAATTAACACTTCTCACTGATTACAAAAGATTTGAGCAGGTATTATTACTCAATTACTACACAGAGTGCAGTAGGCGTTGAAATATTGTAAACTAATGCTGAAACTAGTATTCTAGAAGAAATCTAACCCCCTTCTTTCCAGGAATGGCGCATTCCCAAGTCATTAGATTAAGTGAGCCATCAGGATTCTTCATCGGCCTCGCCACAAAACCCTGAAAAATACATAATATTTAGATCCAACCTTCTTCTATCGGTTTTTGATGCCGCGTTGATAACTTATTCACTTACAAAAGGATGGTCTTTGCGCCAAGCTTTTCTCTCCTCCGCTAAACGTGCACTTGCAATACCGGACATATTCGTGAACAATCACTTATTTTTACGTAAAATCAATATTTTCTAATTAATTATTTGATAAACACTATTTTTATACCACTGCTGAATGATAAATATTAATATAACGAATTGTAGAAAAATAATTTTTACGGAGCGAACAAAGCGTCCACGATGCGTCAGATTGTATTAGTGTTGCCAGTTACAGTTACAGGTTTTGGCTAGCTAGTTAGTGTTACCATGGTGTTACCAAGCGAATGTGATTATCGAATATCAATCGTTAATCGATAGTAGACCGACCAATCACAACAAGACTAAATTACTATTTTGCATCATTATCATTATTGTTATTATTTAGAGCCCACTAGATCCCATTCTGCATTGCTAAATCTAAACATTAAATCATATTGAAAATGGATATGATTAATGAAATAAACGGCCAAGTGCGAATCGGATTCGCGCACTAAGGGTTCCGTACCATTATCTTTAAAAAATCGCGTTTGTTGTATGGGAGCCCCTTTAAATATTTATTTTAGTCTGTTTCTGCTAGTATTTGTTGTTATAGCGGCAATAGAAATACATAATTATTAAAGTTTGAATCATTTACAATGACTTTTTACATCAAATCTTAGAATAACATATTTGAATGTGCTTGACCAAAGAGTTTCGCAGTAAGTATAAAGGAGGTATCACTCCTTAACATCCGGCTCCGTTTTTAAGCCAGACATCTTGCTCAGTTCAACGATTCTGGGTCCATAAAGTGGCTTTGTCAGCATGTCTGCAAGTTGTCTTGATGCTGGCACCTTGCACACACTGAGAACATTAAGATTAACACATTCTCTGATAAAGAACGATCTAATTCTAATGTGTTTCGTTCTCTGGTGGAATTCATATGGTGGATGTTTGGCTAGTCTTATTGCCAATTCATTATCAATGTATAAAGTTGCCAAACATTCTTTATCTGTCATGTCTTTTAGTATTCTCTTTAACCAAATAATTTCGCGGGCAGTTTCACTAGCAGCTACTATCTCCGCTTCTGTTGATGAGATCGCAACAGTAGCTTGTCTTTTACTCTGCCAAGAAATTGGTCCTCCAGCAAATAGACACAACATGCCAGTGGTAGAGCGACCTGTGCTGTAGTCACCGCCGTGATCAGCATCACTGTAGCTCTCTAGGCCGGGAGCTTTATCACATTCGTAAACAATTCCTTTGTCCATATTTCCTTTTAGATAGCGCAAAATTCGTTTGGCAGTTTGGATATCTTCCTTGGACGGATTGTCTAGATTTCGTGATACGACACTAATAGCATAGGCTATATCTGGCCTTGTCCCAGTCATAAGGTAAGCCAATGCTCCCACTACTTGACGATAAGGGAAAGATGCAGAAGTCTCCGTCTCTTCTTTGTTTTCAGACTTTAGAATTGGTGTTGCAACGGCTTTACAATTCTCCATGCCAAATCTTTCTAATACACGTTTGGTGTAGACTTTCTGATGAACGAAGATAGAGCCATCTGTCTTCCTCTCTATTTCCATTCCTAGGAAATAATTAGCCGGCTTTGTGGTTATCTTAAAACGCTTTTCCAGCTCTTCAAGAAACGTTTTTGTTTCATTTTCACCTGTAGATGCAAATAATCCGTCATCAACATACAAGGCGAGAACGATTTTATTTTTGCCTCTCTTCCGAATAAAGAGACACGGATCCGCTTTGCTTTGTTTAAAGCCAATTTCTACAATGTAATCTGTAATACATCTATTCCAGCATAGCGGTGCCTGCTTTAATCCGTACAGGCTCTTTTTCAACTTAAAAACTTGCTTTGAATTCGTTGTATAGCCTTCTGGAGGTTTCATGTAAATATCCTCATTTAATTTACCATATAAGAAGGCAGTTGATACGTCAAACTGTGACAGGGACATCTTTTCTTTAGCTGCAACACTAATAAGCGCTCTTATGGTGCTGCTTCTTGCCACAGGGCTAAAAGTTTCGTAAAAGTCAATTCCTTCTTTTTGTGAATATCCCTTGATGACTAATCTGGCCTTATACTTGTCTATAGTACCATCAGGGTTAGTTTTAATTTTGAATATCCATTTGCAAGGAACAGCTTTTCTACCTTTTGGCAATTCTACAAGCTCCCAAGTTTCGTTGTCTCTAAGGGATTTTATTTCGCTGTTGATTGCCTCTTGCCATTTATCCCTATCTACACTATTCATAGCTTCCTTGTAGCTTTTTGGTTCAACAGTATTCAATGTCATATTGATGTTGCAGATTTGATCTCTGTATCTACTTGGAGGTCTAAGAGTATTCCTATTTCTCAGAGTCATTTGGCCTTCTCGCTCTATTTCATTTGCAGACAGACCACGGTTCTCGGTAGATTCTCCTCCATCGTCATCAAAATCCCCAGTTTCATACTGTTCTGTCTCAATTTGCTCTGATTGAATATCTTGTACTTCCTGGATTTCTTGCTCTACATATGTTTCCTGCTCATCGACTTCGTTATATCGTGATGGCGGATTTAGAGTAGATGCTTGTCCCTCCTGATCATAAGTATCATTCTGCTGTACAATATCTGTTGATTTGGCTTGTAGATCTGGCAGCTCGAATACTGGATTTTTGTTGGTAGAAGTTGAAGGTTGTGAACTGTGATCGTCTTTCTCGTCATTTAATCCCAGTAATGGTGTTTCTTCAAATGTTACATCTCTGGATCTAATTAACTTGTGATTGACTTTATCCCAAATTCTGTATCCTTCATCGCCTTCATAGCCAATCAATATTCCTTTTTGAGCTTTCTTGTCAAGCTTCTTGCGGTTGGGTTTAGGAATATGGGCGTAGCATTTGCAACCAATGATTCTCAGGTGTTTGATACCAGGTTTCTTTCCATGCCATAACTCATAGGGTGATTTTCCTTTTACGCTTGATGTACCAGTGCGATTTAGCCGATATATACGCCGCTGTTTTAATGAGTTCTGCCCAAAGACCTTGAGGTATCTCCTCGTGAGCGTGCATCATTGCTCTTGCTGCTTCAACTACGGTCCTATTCTCTCTTTCCACGCATCCGGCTTGTTCGTGCGTGTGAGGCATCGTCAGTCTCTGTCTTATGCCATGTGCTGTTAGAATTTTCCGAAATTGTTCATTATCAAACTCACCTCAATTATCGCTTAATATTTCTTTTACAGTGTGTCCTGCAGCTCTGGCTCGTGCGAGCATTTGTTTAAGCTTCATCCATGCCTCAGATTTCTGCTTTAGGAAATATATGTATCGATAGTGAGTGTAGTCGTCTTTAAACATCAGGAAATATCTAAACTTCTGGATTGAATATGCGAAAGGGCCGCATATGTCAGCATGGATGAGTTCTCCTGGTTGGGACGCTCTTATCCTTGTGCCAAACTGTCGCTTGTGGGCCTTTCCATAAACACATCCTTCGCATAGATCTGACTTGTTGTCCTCTACTTTCAGTCCAAATTCTTTTTCGATGAGTTGTTTAACATGTCTCTTATTTTGATGAGCGAGCCTCTCATGATATACTTGTAGTGGATTTGTTAATACCATGTTGACGTCTGGTTTTGGCATCAGGGAACTGAGATTAAGTTTGTACACGTGTCTGGCGTCGACTCGAAGACTGTATTGTACTCATGATCATGAGCGGCAAGTACAGAAAAAAGATTCATCTTTATGCCAGGGACGTACCAAACATCTTTGAGTGTGATTTGCTCTCGTCTTCCACATACATCAGCTTCTACACGGATAGTTCCTTTTCCAAGTTCTTCAATGGTCTGACCATTCGCTGCTGTGACTGTGTGTTGGCCCTTGAAGTGCTCAAAATAATCAAAGAGGTCACCCCTATTCGTAACATGGCTAGTTGTACTATACGAACCAGTGTTCTTTGTCTGCGACTACGTTGTCCAAGACTAAGACGGGTAAGGTTAGGTTTACTGAAGTCGCCTCTTTAGGGGGTCTTCCATCAGCAATCCATTTCTTACATTGTTTTACTCGATGTCCGCTCAATCCACAATATTTGCATTCCCAATCTTTTTCTTGTTTCTTTTTGCCTTTTATAGTTTTCACATAAAGTGCTTCTGATGTGCTTGCAGTCTCAGGTTTGTTCATCAGGGATTTTTCATGGGCACATAGTTGGGTAGTAAGATTATCAACCGTTCTGTCTTTCTTAGTCATAAGTAACCAACTTGATTTAAAGGCGAAATATTCTGTCGGTAAAGTGTCCAAAATCTTGCAGATCAATAACATGTCTGGTAATTTTGAATCTAAATGACTGTTCAATTCATGCCAAATATTCTTTAACGCAGAAGTATGACTTGCCATATCATGTTCAGGTTCCTTTTTATAACTAAAGAATCGAAGACACAGATCATAGCTTTTATCTTCACTACTTTCTCCATATAATCTATTTAGTTCTTCCCATACCTCTCGTGAACTTGTCAGACGCATGACATGATTTAGTATTTCATCTGTCATATTAGTCGTGATGAGAACTAAGACGGCACTATCAATATTTGTAAATTCTTGTAAATCTTTTTCAAACTTTCTTTTTACGGCAGAATCGGCATCTGCTGATGGTTGTTCTGGTCTACATCTCCTACCTTCAGTGACTTCCAAGGCTCCAGGGATGGCCTTTATCACAACCAGTATTCTATATTTCCATGACTTAAAGTTTTTCGAATCCAGGTGTCCTATCTGCACCCTCGATGCTTCTACGATCGCCCTATCCATAGCGGTAGACAGCTGGTACAGATTTTACAGTATGAATTTTCGTGCTTTGTTTATCACAAAATTTTACGTAAAATTCTTTCCTAGAATTACACTTTGCGTCAATAAATTATCTATATATCTATATCTATATACATATAATAAAACAGTAAAAAAAGTGTGTCTGTACATTAAATATATTTCCAAAAAAAATATTGGGGGCGATGGAGACATAGTAATAGAGTAAGAATTCAAAAAAAAATGTTTGTCTGTTTGTCTGTATATCTTTTGGAGATCACAGAAATTTATAAATAAATATATATATATATGCATACAAGAATTGCTCGTTTAAAGGTATAAGATTTGTAGCGTAAATATGTCATCGAAACCAATCATGGGAAATTCGTTCCATTTCACGTTGCTTTTTTATTCATGTTCGAATATAGACAAATTATCGATGTTTTCTGCGTAAAACAATATTGTTTTTCGCTGACACGACAGTTTCAAAAATACGATAAGTTTGTATTTTACGCGATCGGTGAGTTGGAAAACTACACGTTTTGTGTTTTGCTGAGTCCCTTAATGAAAAATAGCACTCCAGGACCACTCGTTGCAAAACCTTCGCATTCAAAAATGCCCCCGTTTGGAAACGCTCGCGCAAACCATGCGTAATGTAACAACTTAACAAGTGATTTCAAAAATACGTCCCCAGACAGACAGACAGACAGAAAGATAAGCGCCGTATTCATTAAGCGCCGTATTCACAATCCAGCGCCGCTGTACAGCGGCTCAAGGTCGCTTTGCTGGATGTAGCGTATTCACACATCCAGCAAAGCATCCAGCAAGGCAGTGTTGCCATTAGTCACACATTTTGCGAGCCAGTGTTGCCCTCTTTTGTTGTTAGTGTCTGTTGACAGTTCTAACCTGATGCTATGAAACTCAGTTAAACCCAGTGAACTCGCTATGATATATTTTCCGCCAGAAGCTCCTAGCAATCAAAGGATGTCTACACCAACTTTGGTTAAAACTAGAGGCCTAGGAATAGAGAAAGGAAGGAATAAAAATTGGCTTAAAAAGACTAGTATCCAGAGCCGCAAAATATTCATGATTTAAAAAAAAGTCTGCTGTACAGCAAGCGTATTCACGGTCTATCTGCCCGACGGTCGCGGTGGTGGGGGTGCTTGCTGGATCCAGCACGTCCAGCAAGCAACTTCACGTCGGTTATTATTATTAATTGCTTGCTGGATCTGCTGGATCGATTTTGCGTCCAGCAAGCACCCCCACCACCGCGACCGTCGGGCAGATAGACCGTGAATACGCTTGCTGTACAGCAGACTTTTTTTTAAATGATGTTTTTACGGCTCTGGATACGTAAATAAATTTGCTATACAGCAGATTCTTTTTTAATATTTTGCAGCTCTGGATACTAGTCTTTATAAGCCTATTTTTATTCCTTCCTTTCTCTATTCCTAGGCCTCTAGTTTTAACCAAAGTTGGTGTAGACATCCTTTGATTGCTAGGAGCTTCTGGCGGAAAATCTATCAAAGCGAGTCCACTGGGTTTCACTGAGTTTCATAGCATCAGGTTAGAACTGTCAACAGACAACAACAACAAAAGAGGGCAACACTGGCTCGCAAAATGTGTGACTAATGGCAACACTGCCTTGCTGGATGCTTTGCTGGATGTGTGAATACGCTACATCCAGCAAAGCGACCTTGAGCCGCTGTACAGCGGCGCTGGATTGTGAATACGGCGCTTTATCCAGCGTGCTGTCCAGCGGCTCAAGGTCGCTTTGCTGGATGTAGCGTATTCACGCATCCAGCAAGGCATCCAGCAAGCCAGTGTTGCCATTAGTCACACATTTTGCGAGCCAGTGTTGCCCTCTTTTGTTGTTCTTGTATGTTGACAGTTCTAACCTGATGCAGTAGTCGGCCATGAAAACCAGTGGACTCGCTTAGATAGATTTTCCGCCAGAAGCTCCTAGCAATCAAAGGATGTCTACACCAACTTTGGTTCAAACTAGAGGCCTAGGAATGAGGGGTTTTCAAAGTGACATTTAAAAAAAATATATAGTAACTCTTTTTCTCACTAGATGGCATTGATGCCTTGGTCAAGTGTCAAATAGTGGTGGGTCGTACGTAACGGGTTTTGCAGAAAACGGAACGGGCTGGTTTCATCTGGCAAAGGAACTGGATTGAGAACCAGTTTCACGAAAAACTGCTTTCTCTATCCTTTAAATAAGATTTAAAATTGCTTAAACATTACGAAAGAAACGTGTTTGTAGGAAAAAAAAAACATATAAACGGGCGGAACGGAAGGAATGTTCGTTCATGTTTCGAATATCGGGGATCGTTTCGTTATTCGTTTCTTCGTTTCACCCGGTGGGGTCGTCCGTTCTCAGTATAACTATGTATATGAATCGAAAACCGTTCGTTCGTTTCTCTCGTAGAAACCAGTTTCAAAAAGCGTTTCATGAAAAAACGCCCAGTACGTCAAAAATGCTGTGCTTGTAAAATGTAAGCAATTTACATTCTACTAAGAATTTTCCCTTAATTCAGTAAATATATGAGAGAATTCTTATGAAAAGTTAGTCCAGACTTGATATTATGTCGTAAAGCTTGTATCCATTGTGATTTCGTCTTAAGGAAAACGACGAGTGCCAATATTTTGACAGTTTTTCACAATACATGGGCTAACCATAATTATAACGTAGTATATATTTTTTTTGTTAGAATATTAATAAGCAAACAATATAAATGAAACAGTAAATAGTTATGTTTATATTACCTACATAGATACCTAGAGAGTAGACATGGTCGTTGAATGAACGAACGGTTTATTTCAACCGTTAACTGGCATGAAGTGCATGAACTATTAGACTAGTTTACCGTCGAATGATAAACCGAAATGATCGAATGATAATGATCGTGACTCCTCGTCGCTTCGCTACGCCAACCGAAGCTAGCAATCTGTTCGCTTCATTCATACTTTAATATTTGCCGATATGACTGTCTCTGCCGCGCGCATGCGCGAAATCCTGCTGAGTGGGCGCAGTTCAATTCTATTGTCATACGCATAGATTGTATTTTTAGTTTATAAACAGGTTATTAGACATAATTTACGTTATTTTTTTGGTCCTATTTGTCTCTAGTCTAGTTCACGTCACGACGTTGACGTTGTCGTTGAATCATGCATACGTTGTCATAGTTCCTCAATGTAGTTCCTAACTAGTCGAAAATTAGACTGTTTTATAAACTCGTTTAAAGTTGACGGAAAACGGTCTCGTTTCGTCGACGACAAAACCTTTGACGACCCACCCCTATAGAGAGTGACAGGACATTCAATATTGCCATCTATGACATTGACACATGCCTTTTTATCAACGCCATCTAGACTTATTTTTTTAAATTTCTATTCTGAAAAGACCTCATAGAGAAACGAAGGAATAAAAAGAGGCTTAAAAAGACTAGTATCCAGAGCCGCAAAATATTCAAGTTTATTTACGTATCCAGAGCCGTAAAAACATGATTTAAAAAAAAGTCTGCTGTACAGCAAGCGTATTCACGGTCTATCTGCCCGACGGTCGCGGTGGTGGGGGTGCTTATTATAAGCAACTTCACGTCGGTTATTATTATTAATTGCTTGCTGGACCTGCTGGATCGATTTTGCATCCAGCAAGCACCCCCACCACCGCGAACGTCGGGCAGACAGATCGTGAATACGCTTGCTGTACAGCAGACTTTTTTTTAAATGATGTTTTTACGGCTCTGGATACGTAAATAAACTTGAATATTTTGCGGCTCTGGATACTAGTCTTTTTAAGCCTCTTTTTATTCCTTCGTTTCTCTATTCCTAGGCCTCCAGTTTCAACCAAAGTTGGTGTAGACATCCTTTGATTGCTAGGAGCTTCTGGCGGAAAATCTATCAAAGCGAGTCCACTGGGTTTCACTAAGTTTCATAGCATCAGGTTAGAACTGTCAACAGACACTAACAACAAAAGAGGGCAACACTGCCTCGCAAAAAGTGTTAGTGATGGCAATACTGGCTTGCTGGATGCCTTGCTGGATGCGTGAATACGCTACATCCAGCAAAGCGACCTTGAGCCGCTGGACAGCACGCTGGATAATGAATACGGCGCTTTATCCAGCGCCGCTGTACAGCGGCTCAAGGTCGCTTTGCTGGATGTGCCTATTCACACATCCAGCAAAGCATCCAGCAAGGCAGTGTTGCCGTTAGTCACACATTTTGCGAGCCAGTGTTGCCCTCTTTTGTTGTTAGTGTCTGTTGACAGTTCTAACCTGATGCTATGAAACTTAGTGAAACCCAGTGGACTCGCTTTGATAGATTTTCCGCCAGAAGCTCCTAGCAATCAAAGGATGTCTACACCAACTTTGGTTAAAACTAGAGGCCTAGGAATAGAGAAAGGAAGGAATAAAAATTGGCTTAAAAAGACTAGTATCCAGAGCCGCAAAATATTCAAAATGAGGTCTTTTCAGAATAGAAATTTAAAAAAATAAGTCTAGATGGCGTTGATAAAAAGGCATGTGTCAATGTCATAGATGGCAATATTGAATGTCCTGTCACTCTCTATAGGGGTGGGTCGTCAACGGTTTTGTCGTCGACGAAACGAGACCGTTTTCCGTTAACTTTAAACGAGTTTATAAAACAGTCTAATTTTCGACTAGTTAGGAACCACATTGAGGAACTATGACAACGTAAACTAAACTTTTATTGCACGATTCAACGACAACGTCAACGTACCGACGTGAACTAGACTAGAGTCAAATGAGACCAAAAAAATAACGTAAATTATGTCTAATAACCTGTTTATAAACTAAAAATACAATCTATGCGTATGACAATAGAATTGAACTGCGCCCACTCAATGCATGGATTTCGCGCATGCGCGCGGCAGAGACAGTCATATCGGCAAATATTAAAGTATGAATGAAGCGAACAGACTGCTAGCTTCGGTTGGCGTAGCGAAGCGACGAGGAGTCACGATCATTATCATTCGATCATTTCGGTTTATCATTCGACGGTAAACTAGTCTAATAGTTCATGCACTTCATGCCAGTTAACGGTTGAAATAAACCGTTCGTTCATTCAACGACCATGTCTACTCTCTAGGTATCTATGTAGGTAATATAAACATAACTATTTACTGTTTCATTTATAATGTTTGCTTATTAATATTCTAACAAAAAAGAAATACTACGTTATAATTATGGTTAGCCCATGTATTGTGAAAAACTGTCAAAATATTGGCACTCGTCGTTTTCCTTAAGACGAAATCACAATGGATACAAGCTTTACGACATAATATCAAGTCTGGACTAACTTTTCATAAGAACTCTCTCATATATTTACTGAATTAAGGGAAAATTCTTAGTAGAATGTAAATTGCTTACATTTTACAAGCACAGCATTTTTGACGTACTGGGCGTTTTTTCATGAAACGCTTTTTGAAACTGGTTTCTACGAGAGAAACGAACGAACGGTTTTCGATTCGTATACATAGTTATACTGAAAACGGACGACCACACCGGGTGAAACGAATAACGAAACGATCCCCGATATTCAAAACATGAACGAACATTCCTTCCGTTCCGCTCGTTTATATGTTTTTTCTCCTACAAACACGTTTCTTTCGTAATGTTTAAGCAATTTTAAATCTTATTTAAAGGATAGAGAAAGCAGTTTTTCGTGAAACTGGTTCTCAATCCAGTTCCTTTGCCAGATGAAACCAGTCCGTTCCGTTTTCTGCAAAACCCGTTACGTACGACCCACCACTATTTGACACTTGACCAAGGCATCAACGCCATCTAGTGAGAAAAAGAGTTACTATATTTTTTTTTTAAATGTCACTTTGAAAACCCCTCATTATTTACGTATCCAGAGCCGTAAAAACATCATTTAAAAAAACGTCTGCTGTACAGCAAGCGTATTCACGATCTATCTGCCCGACGTTCGCGGTGGTGGGGGTGCTTGCTGGATGCAAAATCGATCCAGCAGGTCCAGCAAGCAATTAATAATAATAACCGACGTGAAGTTGCTTGCTGGACGTGCTGGATCCAGCAAGCACCCCCACCACCGCGACCGTCGGGCAGATGGACCGTGAATACGCTTGCTGTACAGCAGACTTTTTTTTAAATCATGTTTTTACGGCTCTGGATACGTAAATAAACTTGAATATTTTGCGGCTCTGGATACTAGTCTTTTTAAGCCTCTTTTTATTCCTTCGTTTCTCTATTCCTAGGCCTCTAGTTTCAACCAAAGTTGGTGTAGACATCCTTTGATTGCTAGGAGCTTCTGGCGGAAAATCTATCAAAGCGAGTCCACTGGGTTTCACTGAGTTTCATAGCATCAGGTTAGAACTGTCAACAGACACTAAAAACAAAAGAGGGCAACACTGGCTCGCAAAATGTGTGACTAACGGCAACACTGCCTTGCTGGATGCTTTGCTGGATGTGTGAATAGGCACATCCAGCAAAGCGACCTTGAGCCGCTGTACAGCGGCGCTGGATAATGAATACGGCGCTTTACGGCGCTATAGACATGACATGACGAATCAAAAAGGGTTCCGTTTTTTGCCATTTGGCTACGGAACCCTAAAAATAATAACATATGACAGAGGATAGGTCAGCTGTCATATGTCTCGATATGACATTAATAATTTTTAATACGTCACAATCGGAAAACGGTCCATAATGTCTGTGTATTTTTTAAACGCGGAGTCACCTAAACGAATGGTTTTTCTATACAAATAATCGTTTGTTTAGTGACTCCGCGTTTGAAAAATAGCACCTGCTAAAGAAATGGCGATGACACGCTGTGTTGAGTGAAGTCCATTTTTCGTTTCGTGATTTTGAATTAATTTTTTTTTATTGTAAAGACTCTTTCCCATAACAAACAGAATTTTCTGTTCAGTTAATCCCTCTTTTGTCTTGGTTACATAATATTGGGGATGAACATTTTGAAAATGCCACCGATCTTGAAGATCTTATGAATGCAATAAATAAAAATATTCAAAAATTTTCATCCCTACCCTATTATTTAACCCCCCACAAAAGGATAGGTATTTATAAGTGTGACGCCAATGTCTGTCTGTCGGTTTGTGGCAACCATGTGGCAACGTAGCTTTCGAACGGATGGACAGATATCGACGCGGGTTTTTTATTTGCCTCACAAATAAACCTGAGTTAGATTATATTTGCCAGGCAAAAAACCTCCAACCTCCAAGTATTCACCCCGAATAACTTTTGAACTGCTGAACCGATTTTCTTCGGACATAGCTCAGAACCACTGCAACGAAACTTGCTTTCATATAAAAAAACCGCATCGAAATCGGTCTATCCGTTCGATAACTAGGACACGCCACAGATTATTTGTCAGTATGTAATATAAATGTCGGTGTAATATATCGGTAAAAATTATTTGTCGGCATAAATGTTTGGTAAAACGAAAACAGCGAGTACGTTCCGCCATGCTGTTGCTCAAAAATTCACGGATTGGTGCAAAGTGCTGCGAAGCCGTGCTGCTATTGGACACTACAGTTTACATTGATCAAAGAAAACATGAAATGTCGGTGTTCGGTAGGGGGCAGCATGGGAGTGTCGGTGACGCGTTTTTTTATGTCATAAAAAATCTGATTCTTGAAGCGATTTGTCTTGTTTTGAGTTGTGTTCGGAAGAAGTTTCATTGATTTAGAAAAAAAATATTGTTTTTGTAAGTGTCATTGTCTTTATTATTCAGTTTATCAAATGTGTAAAATTAAAATAATAAGTTTTAATTTCGTCCACATATCTAAATTTAACACAGCTTTCGTTATCAACGCTATGTTGTAGGTTGAAACTAGCGATGACAGTAATGAATGAATAATAAAATATTATAATTTGTTTTTATTCTACGGTGTAATATTTTTGTGGATTAAACAGTAGTTCCCTACTCAGTGAATAGTGCGCCTATTATAATATAATCTACCAACTCTAAAGGAATCATGTATTGCTATTGCTAGTTCGATTATTTTGTGAAACGTATGTTGGCGGGAAGACGCCGGCCAAATAGGTTATACTTTATCTTTTGAGTATGTTCAGTGTAATTTCGGTATATGTTATTTATGTCATATTCGTATTACTACGTTAGATAACAATGACTTCTATGGAGGAAGATGGGACGTCCACAACGGAGGAGGTGTCGGCAGGAAACCCAGAAGAACTTGCCAAAAATCCTGTTGCACTGAAAGGTTTGATAATGCATTTTTGTTCTATTAGAAATTGAACAAAACAATTTTTGCACACTATAATAGTATAAAGAATTTTTATAACCTAAGCTTATTTAATTTCAGAGGCGCATGAACAAATGGCTACTATGGATGTGTTGGTCTGCGGTCAATGTCATTCAGCTTTCCATTTCATTGAGGAATTCAAAGAACATAAGAACAGTGATAGCTGTACTGGAAAGTCACCTGTGAGGGATAGTGTAAGTATTTATATTTTTTAAAATAAATTCATAAACAAAATACAATACATAATAGTTTGTCTAGAACTGAACTTGTGGACCGCATATCTCGGCAATTCTGACTTATAGCCAAACTATTTTTTAATCTTTTATTTAACCGAGGCTTCAGTTCAATTGGTGTTACTATGATAGCCTCATGACAGACTTCGATTAAGAATCCCCTTACATTATTTTCTTTTAGAATGAGAGTAAAGCACAAGTATGGGCATTCCTGCTGTGGAAATGTTCTTCAGCACGAGATGGGTCTGTGGTGAACACAGACAACAGTTGGAAGCTGTATCAGCAGTGGTGCCGCATGGCTGAGGCTCAGCGAACTGCATGGATTACTGCTGGTGCTGATGTTCAGGCTCTCTCCAAGTTTGCGCATGCTAAAGTTGTGAGTTGATTATGTTTTTTATTAATCTGTTTCTTATAACATGTAGTGTAGTTTGTAGGTAATGTTTTTGTTGCGACAAGATTGTTTTAAACATGTTCAATTTAAAATTTTAGATTTTAAGTGAAAAAACTTGCTACAAAGTTTTAAAAATGTTTATAAACTTACTTTTTCTTAGATTGGTCCTGTTTCTATGAGTGTAACTCCTTTAAAATTCTTCAGATGGAGGTCAAGACTGAAGATCAGCTTGTGCCAGTGCAAACTCCTCATGAAAACAAGAAACGAGGAAGACCGAAGAAGGGGCCTAAAGTGGTAATTTATTTATATTTATTATAAACTAGCTGGTGCTCGCAACTTCGTTCGTGTGAAATTTATAAGTTATGGCATCTTATTTTTTAATATCAGATTTCAGTGAAATGAGCGTAAATATCCGTCCATTAGTTTTAAAGATTAGCATGAACATACACAAGAGAAAAATATTGTCTGCCTGTATGAGACAGAATTTTTTTTTTTCCCTTTTTTTTTGTTATGAGACTTGTTCATTGTCCACACTCTTCTTTTGTTCATAAATTAATTAAACGTACAGACGCGCGAATTTACTGTTTAATCAATGTATTGAATAACATCCTATGACATCTGTCTGTATGCATCCAAAAAACTCAGAGACTACTGGTACTATTTTGTTGCACAGTTTTTACTAACACAAAGTTTTACATGTTGAATTCATACCTGTGCAAATTAGGGATGGGCGCTAGTTATTTATCCCCACACCTGTCAATCAGAACATCTGCATCCGAAGTGAAGTGTTTTAACTTTATTTTATTGGACAGGGGTTATACAGGGTGTAATTGAATTCTTTGGCAATATTTTAGTGATCTACTATACCCATGATACAAAGTAATTTAAGACTAATAAAACTTCAATCGAAAGTCGTCATTTTTCATATTATAGAAAATCTCTAAACATGCGTTTGACGAAAAAGAAATTAATTGTAATAGTATCAATTTCGTCGCTTCGTAGTACGCTAACATTGGTTTCTACTTCAACGTACCTACCCTACCATCCTCAAGCGTTCGTGTGCAGTGACCCATCCTCACTCGACTTTCAACCTTATTCACGTAAATTAAAGTCTACTTTTGTATGCCGGCCGCGCCCGCCGCTCAGCTGTATTGCTCCCGGGGTCGCCAACCTTTGCGGCTCGTAAGTATCAGTGAGCCCGCACGATTCGAAGTGTTTTGATACTTTGGTAATTTTTCTTGCTTTTTGATAGTTTTTAATTACTGCATTAATTGTAGTGTTGTTACCGTACAAAATATCCTTTATGTGAGTATGTTAATAAGTTAAATTAATGCTAATGATTTCAATTGCACCCTGTATAGTTTATGATAAGTTTGCTTCAAAATGGACAAGTGTAGATTTACATTCTAAAAACATTTCGTCTATTTTTTTAAATATTTCAAATGATGTTGGTCTAAGCATCTGTGCAGACTATTGCCGATCGTTGGACTCTTTAAGTATCAAAAAGGAAGAGTACAGCATCATTTTGATTTTACTTTGTAGGAGGACACTGAATATCAGCCCTCGGGTGAAGAGAGCGATGATGTTGTCAACAAACCTGGCCAAAAAGTGTATAACAAGACATCAGTTTCTCAAGCGGCCAAAGCTAAGGTTGGTGTTTTTTGTGGTTTTGATAAAAACTGTGTGATATATTTGCTAATCACACAAAATCACAAATACATCATAATCCCTATTCTTTTATTTCTTTTATTCCTGATTTGTTGGCAATCAATCCACACATTGGTGTCATGTATCATTTTTACACACTTTGATTGTTTTATTGTATTTGGAAGCCCTGGCGATGGCGGTGAATGGGTTAACCTAATAATCTTCTGGAAAATGGATACCTGAATAATTAGAACATGATAGTGTTTGCATTAAAAAAGTTTTCTGATGTTATGGAAATGTCTTTCCTTATGGGGTGGACAGACCGGGACATGTCCCTAAGTTGTCCCCTATAAATTAATTATAGTATAAAAGTACAAGTTTACCCAGCCTTTCCCTCAATTTGCTTTTAGAATCTGCATGGGAAGAGAAGCAGTTGGTATATAGCCATGTTTTCCTTAAGACCAGCATTCAAGCAATATAAATGAACCGCATAGCTCGAAAATAACATTATATTAATATGACCCTGAAGTTAGCAGACATCTTACAAAAAAAAAAATATCCTAGGCATAGTATCTTGGAAAAAATAAAGTTATTGAATGAATGGAGGTTGACTCGTCACCTTCAAGTGGATAATTAAAAAATATATATTTGATATATACATATTTTTTACAATGAGAAACAATTTTGTAATGGCTCTCAAATATTTCCTAATTAGTAAAAATGCATTTGATTTTAATTATCTTGATAACTGAGTGATTCTCTCGATGTGGTTTTTTTTTTGTATCTTGAAATTTATTCTAGATTTTTTGATAGCATGTACGTGTACGTCTACCTGAAAAGTGGCTTTAAATACTGCCATATTTAGCAGGATCTGATGGACAAGGAGTCTGTGCGCAACGCGCAGGAGCGCGTGCCGCCCGAGGAGCGCATCGCGCGGCGCACGGAGCGCGAGGGCGGCGACCCCGCCGAGGCCGGCGAGTACGTCGTCGAGAAGATCCTCGCCAAGCGGTTCAACCCGCGCCGCAAGCAGTACGAGTACTTGCTCAAGTGGGAGGGCTATCCGCAGTAAGTCGTAACAAACTTCGATCTTTCACATCATCATTTCAGCCGCGTAAAGTCCATCGCTGGACATAGGCCTCTCCCAAAGATTTAAACCCGCGCCGCAAGCAGTGCGAGTACTTGCTCAAGTGGGAGGGCTATCCGCAGTAAGTCGTAACAAACTTCGATCTTTCACATCATCATTTCAGTCGCGTAAAGTCCACCGCTCTGGACATAGGCCTCTCCCAAAGATGTAAACCCGCGCCGCAAGCAGTACGAATACTTGCTCAAGTGGGAGGGCTATCCGCAGCGAGTCGTATTCACAAACTTCCATCTTTCACCTAAACATCATTTTAGCCGCGTAACGTCCACCGCTGGACATAGGCCTCTTCCAAGAATTTCACATGAATCGGGCCTATTCTGATTTATGGTGAGCGACACTCATTTTTGTCAATTTTTAACACATTGCAGGACACTCAGCCAGACACAATATAAATAACATAAGTAGCCGTAAGTGTCCTGCAATGTGTTAAGCTAATAGTTCGCGTAATAATGAATAAACCTATATTACCGAAAATTATTTTCTGTTTACAAAAAAAGTAAAAAATCACTACGATACGGAACATTAAAGTTCGTCACCGCTAAGTAAAAATCGTGCCTAGCCGTGACGATGCGAATTTTAAATGCGCTGAAACTTGGTAATTTTTTTATTCTCAGAGAAAAGAAGAAATATGTGAACAATAATATTTTTTAATAACCTAACAGGCAGGCCAAAAATATTTTTCCATTCTTCGTGCCTATAGAATCACTCATTAAGCTAGTGACTTAGGACATGTTTTAGAAAAGAGAAACGAAAATCAGGAATACTGATATTTAGAACGAAAAGTTAAGTGCAACTTGGTATATTTAAAGCAAGTGCTAACTAACAAATAAATATAAATAAATTCTTACTTTCACAATCTATTTAATAACCTGGCACAATCTAAGTTTTTGTGATAATTTTTGTCCTAGCAGCATCTAATATGTATACCTAATTTGTAAGAACAGCGTCTGTAATGTAGCTATATTCATGTTTTTGACAGTGAGCAGAACACATGGGAGCCAGTAGAAAATATGGAGACGTGCAAGCATTTGTTGGAAGCGTTTGAAAAGCAACTCGCGCGACAGAAGGAGCTCAAGGCGCTGCGGCAACAGCAGCAACAGCAACAACAACATCCCGTTCAGGTCGGTTATATTATTAACTAGCCGAAGCCCGCGACCCCGTTCGTATGGACTTTATGACTCCGAAAAATGCTCATCAGGCTGAACAACTTTTGCTAAGGCGTCATTTTTATATTTTTTATAGGTAAACTAGACCATTATGGCCCCGCATTAGGTGTTCCATTTCCCTAAATCAATTATACCCTACATTTGCCGAGGTTTACAACAAAACCAGTATTTCCTGAGATTAGAGTGTACAAACTAACAAACATATTTTATTTAACTTACTTACTCTATTACTATGTCGCCATCGCCCCCAATATATATTTTGGAAATGTATTTAATTTACAGACCCACTGTTTTATTGGTTATTTATGTATACATAGATGTGATTTACACAGCATCACTCAGCTCCGAACAATATCTTAATTAATATCTGATGAAACATCACATTGAGTTAGTTTCCAGGTACAAGTCTCAAACTTACTTTGGGGAATGCTCAATCTGTGTAATTTGTTCGTTTATATTCATTTATTTATTTACACGTCAGCACGGTTAATTGTGTGTGCTTATAGTAACAAATCACATTCAAATAATTTCAGGCAGAACTTCAACCAGGTCGTGAAGTTCTGCCTAAAATGATTTTGTAGTCCAATTAATGTAGTTTATAATTTTTAGGGTTCCGTAGTAAACAAGGAACCCTTATAGTTTCGCCATGTCTGTCTGTCTGTCTGTCTGTCCGTTCGTCCACGGTCCTACAGAAAAACTATAAGTACTAGAAAGCTGTAATTTGAAATACGTAAAATAAAATATGGAAAATAAAAAAATTTCAGGGTAGCTGCCATACAAGTAAAGACGTAGTCAATATTTTTTTTCTCGACAAACACATTGAGTGGGGTATCGTTGAATAGGTCTTTCAAAAATATTGTTAGCTTGTAAACACCATTTTTCGATTTAGG
This sequence comes from Acrobasis consociella, assembly GCA_963555685.1. Classification (NCBI taxonomy): domain Eukaryota; kingdom Metazoa; phylum Arthropoda; class Insecta; order Lepidoptera; family Pyralidae; genus Acrobasis; species Acrobasis consociella. The sequence goes on from OY743118.1 coordinate 9,234,920, forward strand.
GATCCGTTTCTGAAATATCCCCCCCCCCCCCCCCCTCTATCTGCTAAACGGTTATATATGGCCACGTGAAAAAAATCACAATTATAGTATATATAATGTAGTTTGAAGGAAAACTATCAGAGCCAAGTAGGGTATACAAATTAAAAAGTTATAGGCGATCAACTTATAAAATGTACTTGAAAAAAGACATTTTCATACAAATTCAATAGATATTAGTTTTTAGACGTTTTTAGTGGCAAGAACTCAAAGTTGGCATTCGCAACTACGGAACCCTACACTGCGCGTGGCCCGACACGCACTTGGCCAATTATTTTATCTATACATATACAGTCCAAAGCTAGAATTATTCAGTTCAGTGATTTTTGTTCCTTTTTTGTATTTTTAGTTTTACTAACTGATTGAATATAATGTTGACGACGAACATATTGTACAGGTTCAGGTGAAACAAATCAATGCACCTTTGCCACAGGTTGTCAAGCAGGTCGTGAAGAAAACCGACAGTCCAGCACTGACGCCCTCTGGGTAAGTTCATTTTATTGAATTTCATAGATTCAATTAGTTCTGTATATATAATAAAGGTTGGCTTATTTTTATATTTTCGTCCGAGATTTCTACGAACTTGCAAACATAGACTATTTGTAGCTGTTGTTGATGTGATAGTCGGTTTTACAGTTATATTTTTTTTAGTATTTCGTTTCGTTTAATTGTATTGTAATACTCTGACACAAGTCCAACAAGTGTAGACCCGATCTAGAATCAAGACATTTTACAGTCGACTGCAGCGAACAAGCAAAGTCAGAGCCCTGGATCAAGTGAAGGCATGGTGCGGCGCCGAAGACGAGCCGGCCGCCAAGAAGATCAAGAAGGAGGCGTCCAGCGAAGACGACGACTACAGCGACGCTGACGCCGTCAAAAGTAGGTGTTATGATGAAATATCTAGTAAATTTCCCTACCCTCATATTCATAAAAAAAATGTGACAATATGTTGTGTCTCGTTCTTTCTATATCAAATTACGAAAAGTGGGAATAGGACAGTACATGTTAGTGGTTAGCAAACCAAGAAGATCAAGAAGGAGGCGTCCAGCGAAGACGACGACTACAGCGACGCTGACGCCGTCAAAAGTAGGTGTTATGATACAAGACATTTACCTTCATATTCATTAAAAATAATAAACATTTGCTAAACCTATTTTAGTTACAATATGTTGTGTCTCGTTCTTTCTATATCAAATTACGAAAAGTGGGAATAGGACAGAACATGTTAGTGGTTAGCAAACCAAGAAGATCAAGAAGGAGGCGTCCAGCGAAGACGACGACTACAGCGACGCTGACGCCGTCAAAAGTCGGTGTTGTGATACTAGACATTTACCCTCATATTCATTAAAAATTAACAAACATTTGTAAACCTATTTTAGTTACAATATGTTTTGTCACGTTCATTCTTATCAAATTACAAAAAGAGGGAAAAGGACAAAACATGTTTTTACTAATAGGTTTAGCAAACCAAGAAGATAAGAAGATGGCGTCCAGCCAAGACGACTACAGTGATGACGCCATCAAAAAAAAGGTGTTGTAATACTGGCTATTTAGATAGGTAGTTAAGGAACCAGCATGTGAGAGCTCGGGTCATCATTATCAGCTTTTAATAACCCATCGCTTTGCATAATAAAATAATATTCCCGTTCTGTCCGTGGCCGCTGCTTGCCAAGAAGATCCGAAAAGAGGCGTCCAGCGTAGACGACTACTGTGATGCAGATGCCTCGAAAGTAAATATAAATAAATAGACTTTATTAGATAGATAACTGCAGAAATAGATAGATAACAGTCGAGAACGAGCCAGCTTCCATGATTCCAAACCCCATCAAGGCAGATGTTATGATATATGATATTAGCGATATAAACAACACAGTAAGTATGGTCAATAAGAAAGTTTTTTTCTTAGGCAAGCTTCTGAGTGATGTGTGTGAAACTTGTGTGCGAATAGTTTCCGAAGACAGCTAAGAGATGAAGAAGATATAATTTCCTTGCTGAACAGCATCTGAACTGCAATGCAAGCCGTCCACCATCGCTAACGCACTTATCTTCCTAGCACATCTCTGGTGGAACTGCAGCCTGAATGATGGCCGACCCTTAATAACGTATCCTATTGTTACAGCAATAGACAAGAAGGTCCTGAACGGGCAATCTTCTCCAAAGGCTAACCTCGACCCTGAGTTGGTGAAGTCGCTGGGACTGGGCGGCAAGGGCATGCCCAACATCAAGGGAGTCATTAAAGTGGACCCCAAACATATGCCCAATCTCTCCACTGGTAACCATCTTATTTTTCGTGTGTGATATGTAGTAGCTTGCACCACTAGTGGTAGATTTTTCAAGCTTCCGATGTTTTTAGCACTCCTTATATTTGTTTGGAAGATTCAAGTAAACTTTTTAGTCCTAGTAGCGTGCATTTCATACAGACACATAGAATTTGTCTACCCTGTGCCACTCTAATACTTTAATGTCGGATACTAACGACTCTAGCCTAGTGACTAGCGAGAAATGTATTTTGTTCGATATGGAACCGTTCTCGTAATTTAGGTAGGATTAGTACCTAGCCTGTAAAAAGTAGTTGTGCACGTCACTGAAACATAGTGAACATTTGCAACTCATTCTGGCCTTGAATTGCATGTAAAAAAATTCTGTAGAAGTGAACCACGGTATTGAAGACCAGTAGTGTAAAAGTAGTGTATAGCTAACAAATAAATGTTAAAAATTCAATTCATGCAATCTAGGTATTTATGTGTTGATATATTTTTTTGTTTTCTATTTACTTCTCATCCATGCCCTTGCCCTCCCAGCACTTCTAAATCCAAAATAACCAAATAACAGATTAACAAAAAGGTTTTTGGCGGTCGAAAAATAGTCTGCTTAGGGTTGAGCTACTTCTGGCAGCACGTAACAGGATTTTTCTAACCTGCTATCCTTTTCTGTCGCTCACAACCGTCATTAGCTAGAGCGAGAGAGAGCGACGGAAAGCTTCAGCGCCGGCCATGCTGACAGATGTAGCCCAACCCGTATTTGCATCTTCATTTACCCTAATAAATAACAACTGCTGTTTTGATTATGCGATAAAATAAAAATTCAATTGTTACAGGTGTGTACATAATGTCGAAGAGTTCTGGAATAATGAAGATTGACTCTCCCGGTAAACTGGGCCCAGGATTGAATATAGACCAAGATGTGATTCGGAAGCAGATCTTGGCTGCTAAACAGGTAATAGTATAGAAGATTTTTTATTCAGTGATATAAAAGTACACCAATATTCTAAGATGACTATCGTTGTAGATGTATAACTGTAAAGTTTGAGAGGTCTTAATCAAAATCTTTATTTTCAGAAAAAGACTGTAGAAGAACTAAAGAAGTCGTCGCCTGTACGTACACCAGTTACGCAGGTAAGTTCCAAACCTTATGAATTATAGACAGTAAGGTTGAGTTGCACGAGATTACACGTTGAGTTGTCATTGAAAGAAAGAGACAAACATATTTTAACTAAAATAGGTTTAGCAAACATTCATTTTTTATGAATACAAGGGTTCCTATTGCAACCGATTGTAGGTGAAGAAGACATTCGGCTCGGGCGGGCAGCAAGTGACCGAGCGCACCATCACCACGCCGTCCGGACAGAAGATCATCCAGCGCACCATACAGCGGCCCGGCGGCGTCAGCTCCGACGGCCGGTCGCCCGTCACCATACTCAACAAGAAGCTGGCACAGGTAACTTTGTTGTTACTTTGCTACTACGAGAGGAGTCTCACAACAGCTGAGAGCTTCCACTGTCCACGTTTTTCACTCTTCTTATACGACTCTGGAATGCCCTCCCTGACGACCTTTAAGTAATTTCTAACAGATATCTGTTCAAGAAAAAAGTTCAGACGCGTCTTCTCTCTTATTAATTTAATGCCGGAGAAAACAATATTGAATTATAATTATTGACAATATAATTAGTAGACTCCGTTATTTTGTCACGTTTTTGTAGGGATTGAAACATTTAATTTATTTTGTTACCAGTGGCTTTTATATATCCTTGTACCCCTACCACGAGTTTGAAATGGTAGAGAATGCTATTAGCATTTAGTCCGCCTTTTGTAACATGTTTGGTAAATAAAGTTTATAAATAAAATATCACCTGTTTAGAAGAATGACCATATGTAATAACGATTATTTACTCCATAAATTATTTGTAAAAAGCTGACCCGTCCTGGATTGCAGCAGGTGAATATGCATTTTATTCTGTATAGTTTGAGATGAATGTGTCCCAACCCCAGGGCAGAAAGGGTTACGCTTACGTCTTCAAAAAATACTTTATCAAGGTCTCAAATCCTAATATCGCAGTTTCATGATGGTAAAATAGAAGGATATGTTATGTAGGTACTAGCAAAAACGTCCTCTAAATAATGCTGCTTGGAGCGCGCAGTCTTGAGTCATACATAACTTTACGCCTCATAATTTAATCTCGCTTAGCCTAATATGACATTGATGTACGTGAAAACTATGAGAAATAAATGTTGAGGAAATAAAATAAGTAACTTATGAGGCAACTACACTATCAGGTTATTACTGGCTATTTATACACACACACACCCAGCGAGCCCAGGGCCGCAAGACCCAAACGCCTACTTACTTACTATATTTATACATAGAGGATTATTAACACGACATCCTCCATGGCGTAGTGATAACCACGCTAGTCTTTGGAAAGTATTCGGAATCTAAGAACAGCGGTCTTTTTCTTTTTCAAATTGTCGTGGATCTTGGGTGTAGGTCTATATAAGTATTTATCAAAAAATATAGTATCGTTGAGTTAGTATTCCATAAGACAAGTTTAAGCTTACAATGGGGCTAACTTAATTAGTGTGATTTGTCTGTATATATGTATATTCGGCTAACGAGATACCTGGGCCACCTCTCTACCTATATCTAGAATTTTCTAATTTGGAAAGACTTCATTAAAGTCTTTCTGAATATACATTTCATGTTAATATTATTTTAAGGTACATTCTCATCTTATTAATTAGTTATTTACCAATAGGTTATATCACCATCGTCATCATCGTAATAGTGTAATGTAATTATAATGTAGGTAAATAATATATGTGTGTATATTGTATGTATTGTATAATGTGTATGTTTATGTCATATTATAATCTAAGGTATATATTATATGTAGGTATATATTATAATAAATGTTTTGTAATATATAATATTATTTATATATATATTTTTTTTTGCGCCGCAACTATTTATCTGTTTATCCCTATGGTTGACTGGGAGAAAACGATCTTAGCGTTAAGTCCGCCAATTGTAAACAATTTTAATTGTGGATCAATAAAGTTTTAATAAAAAAATAAATAAATAAGGTAAAGAAAAAATTCAAGATATAAGTACAGGGGTCTGTCCAGGTATCTGTTAGCCGACTGTACCTATATTTATTTGTTTATTATTAATTAAGGCGTACACAACAGGTAACAATCGTTTTAAGCTTAAATCTAAGATTTCACTGACACCTTGCTCTAGACTGTAACCCAAAGGCGTGTACACACAGCATAACAGGCAATGTAAACACTGTTGAGCTCGAAATATTGACCTAGAAAAATTTACATGTATGTATAATTCACCGCAAAGAGTTATTTGACATGAGTGTAACTTTATGCAGGGCGACAGTTTGCTGCGGCGCGGCGGAGCGACGCGCGGGCGCGGGCGCGGCGGGTACGCGGCGTCCATCTCCACGGCCGCCGGCAACATCGTGCGCATCCGCGAGAAGCCCGCCATACCCATCAGCTTCGACTTCGGAGCGGTACGTGATACATACAGCTATACTAGTGGTGAATACGGTTTGCCCGACACAAGGGATTGGAAATTCGCCAATATCATTAGGTGTCGCGGATCCATTAAATGTAAAAAAAATATATTATTGATCCATACAATGAAATCAACATTTTTAACTCTTTATTTATGTCTCTTAAGAGCGCCTAACCCGTCTTACTTTTCATACAAACGCTCTTACGTGATTATGGCGTTGTAACAGATCTTTCTTGGAAAGTTTTGAACTAACAGGAATCTTGTGCGCTATATCTAGGTTTCTATCGAAATAAAAAATTAAAATTTAGAGAAACAAATTCAGTATTAGCCTCCAAAAATCTGCTTTTTTATACAAACTTTACCTGAACTTCGGCCGTTCATATAGTACTCATGAATTGTAAAAGTAAAGAAAATATTATAATATATATTTTCATTTAAACCTTGCAAATGTAGTAAAGATTCTAAATGAAAAACATTTATTTGACACACTCGTAAGGTTTACTGATAAACACGTATTAGCTGGAACAAGTTTTATGAAATTTCCGCACCCTATGAATAGTTAATATTTGTTCAATGAATAGTTAATAATAATACTAATTTCATTCAATAGAATGCAAACTAAGCGTTCAGGCACTATCTCTCTCTTTTCGCTTTGCTTTTTTTTCCTAGCATTGCGCTGGACGAAACAACAAGCATTTCAAACCACACTCGCGTTGACGATAGACGGGCCTGGAAGGGTCCTCTTAATAATATACACTTGTTTTGCATAACTGTTGATTTCAAATAGTAGTACAAGTAGCGGCGGTAAGTTTAGCGCTGAGTGAAATGTAGCAGAGGGGATACTGTGCATGGGTAAAGTAATAATTTTTTATTTCTGTGCAATAACGGTCAGCTACCCGTAAGTTACGCTAGTAAAAGAAGCGTTCACAAATACTAAAAGCTATAAAAGTAAATGAATTATTTTGTATTGAGTATCCCGCAATATGTTATATGAATATATTTTGTGACAGTCGGACGCATCGTCAGACACGTCGGACGGCATCGAGGACCCGTTCCCCACGGAGCTGGGCCCCATCCCGCCGCCCAGCCCCGAGCGGCCGCTGTCGCTGTGCCCGCTGACGGGCAAGCGGCTCGCCCGCGCCGAGGGCGAGCCCACCCCGCCGCCAACGCCGTCGCCGCCGCCCACGCCGTCTCCGCCGCCGGCCCCCGCCACACCGCCGCCCTCCACTACAACCGGCACTATGTTGATGAAGGTGTGCTTCTCACTTTAATTTTTAACTGATTTCAAAAAAAGTGAAGGTTATTTATGCGAATGTAAACATGCTGACTTTTCATTGGTTTTGAAAAAAAGGACGAATCGTAAATAATATTCCTCTATCCATACATGTATTCCAAATTTGTGTATGACGTATGATAAAAAAGTTGCGAAAATAATTTTCGTTAGAGACCACGTAGTTACGCCCTTCCAAAACTGCTGTGTGACCCCATGAACTTCGGCCGGCCAGCTGGCGGCGCCTAGCGGCGGTATCTTCTTATTGATCTCACTATTTTATTTTCGAGTTCAACACTTGTCTCTGAATTTTTTTACGTAGGTCGGTATGTTCCCCAATTATATACTTGTTACATGATGGTCCCGTAGAAATTTTATCAAAATCGGTTGTGTAGTTTGCCGTTAAAGTCGGTCTTTTAGTTTTGAAAAGTCTCGGCCGCCCAGTGAGTGGGAGTACGCATTGCTGGTGCTTTCGCAAGCTAAGCAACCTCGGGCATGATCCACAATTAGATAGGTACACAGGAGCACAAAAATTTTTGAGTGCCTGGTTGCCATCATTGTATGACAATTGTCAAGCTAAGTTAGGTGCCTTTAGCCAGCTTAAAAAATCTGACATAAGTGTTAGCCACTTACACAGCATCGTGTGGTCTATATATAAACTATATCTACTATAAAAAATCGTATATTCATCTGAACTTAATATTTGACAGGTGGAAATGTCACCTGGCGGTACAACAGGAATGTTGGTGCAAGGTGACGGAGCCCAACCCTCGCTGCCTGTGCTGACTGACGAGGATGGCGTAAGTGTAATTAATGAATTTGGTCGTTTACGTCATGAGACTCTTGCTTAGAACCACAATATCATGGGATATCGTTAAGTTAGTGCAAAATGTCACAAACACATCACATTTTTTTTTGCAGTTTAGAAAAAAAACTTAGAATAATTTTAGGAGGTTTCAATGTGAAATCTTACGCTTTTGGACTATTATTTAAACCATATCATGGGTTATTGTTAATTGAGTGCAAAATGTCACAAACACATCGCATTTTTTTTATTTGCAGTTTAGAAAAAAAAAGATATAGAATAAATGTTTCTACTCATGTAAACGGAATAAAGAAAGAAAAATACGTATCATTATATTCAAAATATATATTTTGTCATCAGACTGAAGTGAAAGTAGAAGCGGCTACAGTGAAACAACTCTTAGAAGGCGGGGACGAAGGCGAGGAGGTCAGCTTGTTGCACACGGGACACCCGCCCATCATGATCCGAGGCGAAGACGGCGTGCTTTACCAGGTATTCTAAATATTCATCTATACTACTATCATGAAACTTTATTTCTAAGATTAAGTCTAATTGGGTAGATGACTGGATCAAAAATAAATTACAGTTCATTAAATAAAACGTGACAAAATAGTGTCACTTTTCATTGACCATATCCATTTTCAACATGATATTAGATTTATTAATGCAGAAAAACTGATATTAAGGCCGCTATTTGACTTCAAAAAAGCTTGACGTCACGCTTTTGTATTTTATTTCATATAAATCTTATGGAAAATATATGATTTTAGAGTTTCGTGGTTACAATTACTGTTACGGGACTTACCGCGATAAAAACGATATTAATCGCGATAAGTCCCGTAATACTTACAGAAATTGTTTCCTTTGACGTTTAAAAAAAAAGTGTCTGATTGGACTTGTTGTTACCTAGCGGATTTATAATGGTTTATATGCCGAATAAAGATTTTCTTAATGTGTGATGTGTTTGTAGGTGGCGGGTGAGAACGAGGCGGGCCAGACGCTGCTGGTGGCGGCGGAGGGCGTGGAGGGCGCCGTGGAGGGCGTGGAGGGCGACGGCGACGGCGACGGCGTCATGTACGTCACCAGGGACGACGGCGGACAGGTGAGCCCTTTACCTTTGTCAAGACTTTTACCGACTGCATATAAAGGAGCAGGTTATCAATTCGTCGCGATCTTTTTTTTATTATGTGTTCACCGATTATTCTAGGACAGCTGGACCGATTTGGAAAATTTGGTAGTATCCAGGGTAAAAAAAAATATTTTGTACTGATAAGAGAATAAATTCTTCCATGCTGGTCTGGAAAAAGAAACTAAGAATGTAAAAGCCGATCGTGGGAATGGGCGTGATCTGAATCATGGTAATAGGCGATGCGGCTAGCAACCTATCACTATTTTGATTCCTTTTCTAACCATCACGCTAAGCGTGGCCTTTGGTTTGGCCTGCCCTGATGGGGCAGCCCAGGGCCGTTTCTTACGGCCCTGGGCTCTATCGGCCCCATCAGGGATATAGACATGAAAATGTATCTCTATATGTATCTAAGAAAAAATGATGCCGCTGCAGAGCCCGCTTTAGCTTCAGTGGCTGGAAGATGGGTCGGCCGCTTGTGTGGGACGCTACTTGCGTTGACACACTGGCGCCGTCTCATCTTTCAGCCACTGAAGCTAAAGCGGGCTCTGCAGCGGCATCAGCTGAAAACCTCAAACGACGCAAATATGAGAGTATCGGAAATTACTACATATTTGAGCCGTTTGGGGTTGAAACTTTAGGACCGTGGGGGCCATCAGCTCACAAATTATACGGCGCTATCTCAAGGAAACTTATTGAAGTTTCCCGTGACCAGAAGGCTGGCCTATATCTAGGTCAGAAAATAAGCATTGCCATACAAAGTGGCAATGCAGCCAGCCTTCTGGGCACGTTACCGCAGGGTAAACAATTACCGGGCCTTTTTTATTTGTAAATATTAGTTTGTAGTGTATTGTAGTGAGTAGTTTTATAATCTTTATTTTAGTATTTAAGAAAATTTAATGTGTATATACAGGGTGTTACGGAAAGGGTATAATAATACCGAAAGTACGAAATTAGACGACGGTAACAAACTGTATGGGGCCATGTGTGGCCGTGTAACTTTGTTTGTTGATTTTTAATGATTTTTTGAAGTACTAGTCAAAATTTTTACTAATTTACGTTAGCACAACACTATCCCACTAAACAGCTGTAAGGTCAATAACATGACCAAGCCATTCATAATTAGTTCCCACCCCCTTGAGCAACTCACAACTGTGCTCCTAGTATTTAATTAAATTATGATCTGCAAAGATGGGTTCCAGATATTTATTTTCAGACATAAGCATTATTTTCATATCAGTTGCAGGCAAGTCCACTGCTGTACAGACCCTGTCTGACCCGTAAGGGATAAAATCTTGATAATGTGAGCTAGGGTGTTGACATTATTTCATTGGAAAATGTATCTATCGACAATCTTTATCAAAGTTCTTCGGGTTAAAAACTAGTTTAGTAATTTATTAAAATGTTCTAAATAAAAACCCATAACTTTTGAACCGCTAAACCGATTTCCATCAAAATGGCTAAAAATCCACCGCAATGATACTTGCGTTCACGTAAAAAAGCAGAATTGAAATCGGTCCCCCCTTTCGTGAGCTACGATGCCACAGAGTCCACAGATAGACAAACGGACAGACGAAAGACAGATATTGGCGTCAAACTTTTAATACTTATCTTTTTGCATCCGGCGTTAAAAACAAAACTATTCCAATTAACGGCATCACTTATTATTCCAAATATTCCAATTAACAGATCACTTACTTTTCCAAATGGACCCTGAAACAGGCGTGGCTTCCGGCTATGACACGTAACTGCGATCCTAGTACTTAAATAATGTCAGTTTAAAAAAATGGGTTCTGCATTTTTTATTTTCATACATGATCATTATCATTATTATCATCAGTTGCAGGAAGTCCATTGCTGTACAGACCCTGTCTAACCCATTAGGGATAAAACCGTGATATTGTGAGTAAAAGAGTTGATATTACATCACTGTAAAATGTAACTAACTACCGACTTGTCTCTTTATCCAACATATTAAAAGTTTCAAATAAAAACCCATAAGCCCATAACTTTTGAACCGCTTAACAGGTTTCCATCAAAATGGCTTAAAAAGCCACCGGTCCACCGCAATCATACATGTGTTTTTCACATTGAATTCGGTCCACCCTTTCGAGAGCTACCATGCCTCAGACAGACAAACGGACAGACGAAAGACAGACATTAGCGTAAAACTTTTAATACCCATCTTTTTGTATCGGGGGTTAAAAATAAAAAAAAATCCAATTAATGGCATCACTTATTTCTCCAAATGGACCCTGAAAAGGCGTGGCTTCTGGATATGACTCGTGACTGCGATCCTAGTACTAAAATAATGACAGTTTCAAAAAATGGGTTCTGCATTTAATTTTTAAATAACATTTGATCGATATGATATCACTGAGGAATGTAAATAATAAACCGATTCTAATTCGTACATTAAAACTAAATGTAAACTTAACATTTCCGGAATTTATTACCGCTTTAATATGACACTTCAGTAATCAGTGCAAAGATTCCGTAAGCCCGCATCATTTAGTTAGTGTTTGAACTCTAAATTTAATTATTTTGTTATTTTAATTGCGACCGAGCGTGAAAAACAGATTCCCGTCAAGAGAAACTAGCCAACATACTACGAGGAGTTCAGGAGTTTGGAAGAGGTTCGAGTACGTAACAAAATTAAAAAGGAACCCTAATTATTAAAGCAGGCAGGCAGGATGGAGATGGCAATAATAATTTTATTATTATTTCGCTCAATCGCTCAATTGAAATAAAATAGGGAAACGTGCTTCAGTCGTTCACTTTTCGTTGTCGTGATAAGATCGTGTCAAGTGTTTTCGACTTTTCGTTGGTATTACCTACTTCATCAGTTTCTACCCATATCGTAGTGATATTTCGTGATGTCTTTAAGCAATGGAGAATATTACGAGATGATTCTCTGTGTCGGAGCAGCAGACGGCAGTCTGAGAGCCGCCCGAGAGCTGTACAGACAGCGATTTGTCGATGGTCGACCACCTGGTGAAGCCAGGCGTCTGCCATCACTGCCTTGCTTCAGTCGGATGGTACATCGCCTGCATTCAACTGGGTCTTTCCACGCGCCTGTACCTACGGGCCGCGCTAGTACTCAAGACCCGGATTTTGAAGATGCCGTATTGGCTCACTTTGAGAATAACCCGAGGAGCAGCACCTGTCGTGCTGCCGTGGAGCTAGGGGCTGCAAATCATTTACAAGTGTGGAGAGTGCTACACGCGGACCGTCAACATCCATATCATTTTCGCCGCACGCAAGAATTAATACCAGCCGATTTTGAACCACGCGTCACTTTCTGCGAATGGTACAGACACCAGGTGGAAGCCTCAGCGGACTTTGCCTCCAAAGTGTTGTGGACGGACGAAGCGTCATTTACAAGATGTGGAATAAGTAACATCCATAATGAACATTATTGGTCGCATACCAATCCGCACGTATCCACGGAGTCCTGTTTTCAACACCAGTGGCGGATAAATGTGTGGGCAGGAATAATTGGTGATGTTGTAGTTGGGCCATATTTTTTACCACAATCTTTAAATGGGCAAAATTATTTAGAGTTTTTAATAAACGAATTAGACGAGGAGCTCACGGTATTACCAGTGTCCAGATACATCAACCTGGTAATGGATAACAACATGGTTTTCCAACACGATGGTGCTCCAGCACACTTTGCGCGGGATGTTAGAAATCATCTGAACAGGCGTTTCTCCCAGTGGATTGGGCGAGGAGGTCGTGTCGCATGGCCGGCGCGGTCACCGGACCTCACTCCGCTGGACTTTTTCTTGTGGGGATACGTCAAGAACAAAGTGTATGCTGTTGAGTGCTCATCAAGGGATGAAATGGTAGAGCGAATTAAGGCGGCCTTCACAACAGTGACGCCAGAAATGTTACGAAATGTCCGCGGCTCCTTGTACCGGCGGGCTGGTTTATGCATCCAGCAAGAAGGACGACATTTTGAACCCTTTCTTTGAATAGTAAGTTGATATTTTCTTTGTCTTAATCCTGATTTGATCAATTTGAATTTGGTTCTTATGAAATACTTTTACTTGCGTAATTACTAAAAAGAGCTAAAAACATAACTTTGTTAGAACAAAATGGTCCTTATGGCACACTAATAAGTCTTAATTCGTTTTTTCCAGATGTTCCCGTAAACGTTCGCCGACATACCTAGCGCTTCCTTTGTCATACGCCGCTAAAGGAAGCCGAAAGCGTCGGCGTCCGCGCAAAGGAGTTGCGTCCGCACATGTACTAGGAGGGCATGTCGGGCGAGGAGAGTAGTGATCAGTCATCGTTGTACTTGTAGTGCATGAAGTGATACGTGATGTGGAGACGTTGGCCTCAATAGTGTTGTGACATGTTTGTTTACGTGTAATTTCTTTTTCTAGTCAGTCATTTTTAATTTCATGAAAAATATTGATGTGTTTATTTCAAATCGAAATTTCGTATACAGCATCTATATAAGGTATAGTACCTACCCACTTTATATTAATATACCCTTTCCGTAACACCCTGTATAATTATTTTTCGAAATAAAAATATTGTACTAATAAAACGAGATAGATCTAAGAAAATAAAACGATATCCATATCAATTTTCATCTAAATGTGGTAACAAACAAGCATATACACAAACTGAATTTCGCATTTATAATATTAGTAGGATAACGTATTTTGTTGTGTTTAGGACGTGCTAGCGATCGACCCATCGCAGCTGGCGCAGCTGATGCCGGGCGGGTCCCCCGGCGAGGCGCCGCTGCAGCAGGTGGCCGTGCAGGTGGAGGGCGAGCCCGGCGAGGACGCCACGCAGGTCATCGCGCAGCTGCTGCAGGCCGATCTGCCCTCGCCCGGTACCACAATACAATAATTGTAGTAGAGGAAATTCTTAGAATTAAAGAAGCATAACTAGGGATGCAACGATACCGATACGATAATCGTATATCGGCGATTATCGTAAACCTTTACGATCATTCGTTATCGTAAAAATTACGATACGATATTTTTACGATACATTTACTTCAAAATTTTTAAATTTTTACTGTTTCGGTTGAAACGAAACGCATAACGCGTCAATTTCTGAACGCTTCGCATCCGTCACTTTTGGCATTGACAGTTTTAAGCAGGCAGGCAGGACTCCGTTAGGATATAATCTGTCTAATCTGTGGGCAGGACTGATACACAGTGATGAGAGAAACCGACATAAGAGAAAAAACTTAAATATGTTGTGTTTTCTAAATAAGAATTTGCCAGTTATAAATTACGACTACAATTAAAATTAATTATTAGTCAGTAAATGTAACAAATAGTCACAAATTAAAATATAAGTTAATGATGAAAATTGATACAATTAATAAATATATTGATTAAAAATGCTTTTTTTTATACTTTTACTTAGTCTTACAATAATAACATACAACAAAGCTTTCAATAAATTCATCAAAATGGTATTAAACAAATATCGTAATGCATTCGTATCGTAATTCGTTATCGTATTTGGCCATTACGATGTATTCGTCATTTGTATTGGTATCGTAATAGCCGTATCGTTGCATCCCTAAGCATAACCCTTTCCGTAGCGCGTTAAACGACCGTGAGCCTTCGTATGAGACCCATAGTAAAGGAACACGTTTCAGAGCCATAAGTCATCACTAGTAACACACATTGGTCGTAGACTTTAGTCTTGAGTCACTGAGGTCTTTTTGGCTGTGACTAACTAGTGGTTTCCAGCGATGTTGTCCGCGTTCTGAAGGATAAAATAGTGTATGTTACTTGCTGATAACATCGCTTTTTATAATGAAAAAAATAATGAAATTGGCTTTGTAGTTTTTGAGTTTATTCATTACAAATAAACACAAAAAAGCCAAATCTTTTTTATTGATTATATTAGTATATATAATTAAATAATATTATTAATTTAGTTGTGTCCCTTGTTTCCAGGCGGCACACGGCGGGTAGTACTAATGTTACCTGACGGCACACTTACGATGACAGAACTGGACAAAGAACAGTACGAGTCGATAACGGAAGCCGGCAGAGCACAGGAGTGAATGCAGGACAGTGCGACACTGCGGAAGGTTACATGACTGACTACAGCGTAGTCTAGCCGCTCGCGGCAGCGGCTTAGTAGTTTAAGTTTGTAAATAAAGGAACAATTGATTGTATCAAGGCGAGTCCGCTGCGCTAGTTTTTTAACACACATTGTTTATGAACATTGCCGGGATCCGGGCCGTTCACGTATTGACATGATTAACAACAGTGATGTCTCTGAATTCCACATTACAAGACACTCCATAATCACATGAAAACCACTTTCAAATTATTCCGAACGAAATGTCTTTTTGCTTCAAAATATAACATAAAATGAAAAGCTTCGCTGCGCGTCTGCGCGCGGTGGAATCTTTCATGTTATCACAAATCCCGGCAAACACGTTCAAGTTTATTTGAACATTTAGGCCCCGCCCCTAATTCATGTTTTCCAACAATGTGTGTTCAAAAACTGGCAGCGGACCCAGCTTCAGATTTAACGACCCCAACAACATTCCTCTCTGAAAAATTATAACCCATAGTAACGCCACAACCCGAGACTTCAGACTTCTGTGTTGATACTAGACATGGGTAACTCCGGACTCAACTTCAAACGACTCCAACTCCGGACGAAGATTCAAATGAGCCGAATGTTTAACAGGAGCCGATAACCTAATCAGCTCCGAGCAAATGTTACCGACTCTCGCGAGTTATTTGATCTCCGTCGTAGATACTTAATCCCGCCTCCCGCCAGCTCATCGGTGCTCTTCGGCTTCGTCGCGCGTGATCCGCTAGTCATTCGTTTCGGCTCAACCGCGTCACGGGTGTCGAGATCGGAAATACTCGGGACTCGGGAGGAATCGGATGGAGGCTTCGGTTATTCATCGTGCGCCGCCAACCAACGGCAAATGATAGTATGATAGAATAAGATGCGAATATTTTTTGTATAGATAAGAACAAGACAGATATTTGTTACATTGTTTGCTCCAATACATCTACAGACAGATGTCCCGGTATCGGTTTCAATATATATTGAAACGGACAAAACAAAACAAAACGGACGTGTGTATTCTTTCGATCCAAGATCCGATAGCAAAACTTAGCAGATCATGGAGCCGGAGTCGGTGAGGGAGTAGGAATCAATAAGATGAGTCAGTACCGAATGAGGATTAAGATTAGGTGAGCCGAAACGCACCTCGGAGTCGAGATTACCCATGGCTAGTTAATACTTCGTTTTTTTTTTTGTTTTATAAATTCGTAACAAACCATTTTATGATGCAGTGATTAGTCGAGGTGTGTAATGTGTGCATGATAAGGAATGTTGTTATGTAAATAGGAATATTTGTCGTATGTAGGTACTTATTCATTGTACAGAAAGTACATTTCATTATCACAGGTAATTTTAATTGATCAAATAATGTTACTTTGCTACACATATTTATGAAAAGGAATTAGGGTTCAATAAATAGGTTTTTTAAATGTTGTTTTTCTAAAATCAATGTAAAAGTAGTTCAATTTTTCTGGATCTCATGGATTCATCAGCACTATGAAAGCATTTCATTTATTTGGCTGCGTTTAAGCCGTAAGCATATCAATAATTATAATTTAAAAAGTAAGTAAAGCACGGCTGATCTTTTAAAAACCAGTTTTTGTAAAATTTGGTCTAGTATGTGCCAAAAGTAAAAATTGTGAGTTTTTGGTTTTTTAAATTACGATACATAAAAAGTCATAGTGCGTATGTATAAAGTGTGCACTATTTACAAGATTTTATTTAACTTGCAATGTTATATAGTAGTTATGTATGTATGTATGAATGTTTTTTTTTTAATCTTTAGGTCAAATCTTGAAACTCAATTTTCAAACAGTTATCCTCATCGATTTGGCTGTAATTTTTCATACTTGTGTAAGTCGGATGACAATACAATATTATAAACTCAGTAACAAAACGACGCAACCCCATCGAGTATGGGCTTATTTCTTTTGTCAAGTACTTTGTTCTCACAATATAAACATGTACAAAAAATATAATTAAAAAAAACTTATTACATTTATTCTTGCATGACTACTTGACGTTTGGCAGAGCAGAGACAATCGTGCAAGAACGAATGACTTCCAAAAAAGAACCAACATAATGCAAATGATCGTTAATTACTTTATATGTTGTAATGTGCGTGCACATTCATTAACTTCTCCCAGATATTGTAGTTATGCACAATGTGCAATTAATAACACCAAATATTGTTGTCATGTTTTTAACATGTACATACATCCAGCAATATTTTTAGAATTAGACAGGGTTAATGCATATTAGCATTGGATGTAGGTACTTAGTCTCGATCTACATAATATGCGCCATACTTGCTTGAGTGACTATAAAAAATCTCCTTTTTAGTTTCATGCATTAGCTATATTGCTATTAAAAGGTGAATAATTTAGATACAAATAAAACATTATCAAACAAACAGACCTGAAACGGTATATAAAAAATTATGATATTATTCAAAATTCTAAATAACCTATAATTTAAAAACACTTTAAACAAACGTGCTTCATTCAGATTAAAGTAGTTATATTTAACATTGTGAATTGATAAAAAAAATCGTAACAAAAATTACTTACATAAATTACACAAGATATCTGTGTAGTAGGTACTTTTTGTTACTTACTCTAATTTTTAAATACAGAAACCATCAATATTCTCTTATTTTGATGGTTTCTGGATTTATCTTTCACACCATCCATTGTTAAAATGTTCATAGTAGTCTTTGACGGTGAAGCCTAACGAGTGTTATTTCTGCTGCAGTCTGCTTCGTACAAAAGTTTTGGCTTTACTCTCGGACAAGACCACTTATCAATCTTATACCCGACTACGGGAGCCATATACGACTAACAATGTAGGTATATATTTTTTAAATGTGCTAATCGATACCTTTAATTTGATACCCCACTTGATATCAAAACATTTTTTTTGGACCCTCTCTTTTTTGTATGTAACATTCATAACAGTTTTTGCATACAAATCGCTTATCAAGTAATTTTTGAAAAAATCTAATTCGCAAGCAAGAAATAGTCTCTAGAGGAGGTTTCTCTAATCAGATTTATAAGGTCTTACTTATGGAGATATTTGCAAAAATCCCAATGACCTTCATTTTCAAGCAAGGTCAAACTTATTTGAGAAAGTGACGTCACGATGAAGATTCTTTGAGTAAAGTTAGTAATTTCTACTTTCAGTACATACCATGAACATCTACCAACACTACAACTTGAAAACAACCAACATAACGGCAGTAGACATTGACAGCTAAAAGATGTTACCTATTGTTTTTTTAGTGTTAACTGTAGGAAAAATGTGAACTTCATTTCTGTGTGTCGTCATTTCCGGTTTAATGTTTAAAATTACTTAAAAAACAACACGTAGATTTTTTTAATTCAAATTACTTTCTCAATATTTACTTTAATGGCACTGTAAACACTTAAATTCTTTGGTTCCTAAGCGGTGCGGATGCTACATACATGGAATATTGAATAAAATCATTACTCCTTACTCTTGGCTCTGCCGTAGTCGGATAAAAATTGTAACCGTGACGAGCCATGCATGATTATTTGAATTTGGAATAAAAATATCAGTTTTTAGGATACTTTATTGCTGAGTTGATCGGAGTGTGATACCTACTTGATCACAGACGTACAAAGGGAAGTATATTCCCTTCCCTTTATATGTCTATGCATGTGCACTCGATACTCGATTCCAAAAGTAGGTATATAGCCTCCTGTTTCACTTTCACTCTACTCCACTAGTGGTGGACCACCACTTTGCGCTACCATAATGCGGCACTCCGCTATCTCTCTGTTTATTCACTCTGACAGATGAATTTATAATATACAGAAAGTTTAGGATGCTACAAATCTGAAAGTAGTGTTCTCTCTCAATAATAGTGTTTACAAAGACGATTTTAATGTAATTTTAGTTTGATATATTCTTGAAATAAATTTATCCTAAGAGATTACTGTCTTTTATTTCAATTAGGTATATGTAGAATACAAGAAATCATTCACTTTATATCGCCCGTGAAAATATGTGTGTTTATATGTACAGCGTAGTTGCAGTTAGTTTGTATAATCCGCTGTTTGACAAAGCCGGTGGTATTTCACAATAGTTGCATTATTGAATACTTTTCTAGCGACGGCGTTCACACTGTTTACAGCGAGAGCCTGTGTGCTTATGTCTCTTGGGCGTTTATCACTCTCTACTTTTCGCCGTAATCGGCTAAATAAAAATAGAAATTGGTAGGTAACCATCGTCCATGTTAAAATAATAAACTGGTAACGTTCAATCTATTAGGCTCAAATCACACCGCCGCCACAGAATACATAATAGTACAAATACAGAAGATTCACTCCGAAAAATCAATTAAAGGAATAACGACTCTCGCTACGACACAATTAAGTTCAATTTAGATCGCACAACGCTAATAACCTACAGATATATTCACCTAGACTGTGAACTGTAGCTATGTAGGTAAGACAGTCAGTCAGATACTAGATCACCTAGTTTACAGAAAATTGCCATCTGGCTGACAGGATATGAAATAAAAACAAGAATAAAAATAAAAAATGACGGACCCACGTTTCACCAGCAGTGTTACTAATATTTTGAAAATTACGACGCGTACAGCGTATAGTAAAGTAAATAGTCTTCAGCGGATAGTGCCGGTACTTTGAGATGGTTACGTTATATGCCCTGGGATCAGGCTTGGGATAGCAACCATCTCAAAGACTCCTAAGCAAAACTAGAAATTCCTATTGGATATTTTATTTGCTGGTGGGTGAAGGGGCGTTTATTTTCACAAACATGTTCAGACATGAAATATCTTCATACAAAGGTACATAAAACATGGCACGTGTAAGGTTAGTTCGAAGGTCAATACAATAGTACATATTGGTGATAGTATGATAACTAGAATATGCTTATGTGGTTGGGTTCATAAAAATATAATTAAAATAAGGTTTCCCAGCCACATTATTACAATTCTAAGAACTAATATATAAGATGACTGCCGCATAGTTTTAAAAATAAAATAAAATTAAATTACAACTATAAAATAAGATAAAGTAGGTAAGTAATAACAAATAATAATGAAACTATCCTAAATTAAATTATAATTCAAATTAACCTATGTGCGACAGTCCCCCCTACGTGTGCAAACACCATAAAAATCGGAGCATATACCTAACTATTAATTACATAATATAATATCAATCAGTAGGTATTACAATAAGCCTGGAGGCAGGACGTTTAACAAAGCCAGCTTTCGTTCTAATTTCGGCTACGCGTACGCGACCGTCGGGACCGGGGTGGACCTGGGAGACGATTCCCTTGGGCCAGATACCGCGGGGCATGGAGTTGTCTGCTACGATGACCACGTCGCCGACTCGGAGATTGGTTGACTCTGGCTTGGCTCGTCGGGGCATCAGCTGCGGGCGGTACTCTTGGACCCAGCGTTTCCAAAATATGTCAGCAAGTACTTGTGAGGCTTTCCATGAGCGTAGTGAGGGTTGCTCATCTTTGAAGCTTCCTATGGGTGCCAGGGCACTGGAGCGGCCAAGTAGAAAATGGTTTGGAGTTAGGGCTTCGACTTCCAGATCAGGGTTAATGGGCGTAAGCGGGCGTGAGTTGATGATATGTTCAGCCTCTAGAAGAAGCGTGTGGAGTACTTCTTCCTGAGGCGCTTTCTCTCTCAGTGTGGTTTTGAGAGCAGCTTTCACGCTCCCAACTAACCTCTCCCATGCTCCTCCGGCTGATGGTTGGCCTGGAGGGATTTTTTTCCAAACTATGTTTTTGGCTGTGGTGAATGGCTCCATGCTGCTTTGAAGGTCGCTCATTGCCTCGTGAAGCTCTCGTTCAGCGCCGACGAAGTTGGTGCCGTTGTCTGAGTAAAGGACAGTAGGGGTACCGCGCCGGGCCGACATGCGACGTAAAGAGAGAATCATGGATGACGACGATAGCGAGGGGACCAGCTCCAGATGGACAGCTCGAGTCGTAAGGCAGGTATATAGGACTCCCCATCTTTTTTCGTGGCGGCGTCCGATGGTGACTATCATTGGTCCAAATAGGTCAACTCCAGTTGCGGTGAACGGTGGATCATGAGCTCGTAGCCTTTCTGGTGGAATGTCGCCCACAGGGACTTTGAGGGTAGTACCCTTGAAGGTCCGACACCACTGGCATTTACTTGAGATATAACGAATGGTACTTCTTAGACCAATAATATAAAATCTTTGTTTTAGCTCATTGATGACCGTATTGTGATTCCCATGGTTGTATTTTTGATGATAGTGTTCAATCAGCAATCTCGTGAAGTCGTCTTTGGCGTGAAGAACTGGTATCATTGATGTCCCTCTGTCCACTCTGGATTCCAGCACGATGATGTCGTTGTCGAGGGAGACCGCGATACGCGAAAGAGGACTTTTCTTCTGGGGGGTACGACCGACACGTAAATCCTTAAGCTCGGACGGAAAGTACCTACTCTGGCTTTGTTTTACATTGAGTAGCTCCGCTAATTTTAAATGCCCATTATTTACATTTTTATCGACTTTATTACGGTGTAACGTGGCCTTAAAAACCTGGACTGCAACCAAGAGACGAGCCGAAGCTCTTATCAACCTAGTGTAACTAGAAAACCTCTTTACTTCAGGTAGGTATTCGCAAGTTATATAGGATGCATTTTCGTTAGTAACAGCTACAATTTTACAAGTGCGTTCCTCGCCAGATGGCGCGCACGGCGACTGAGACGCTGTTTCTATGGGCCAATTTTCTTTTGGTAATTTAATGAACTTAGGCCCATGGAACCAAGGATGGTTCGCATCAAACTTACTAGGGATGCCCTTAGTCGCGTAGTCAGCGACGTTTAAAGAACTAGGTACCCACCTCCAGTCGGCTGGAGTGGTGGTTTCCTCAATTTCTGCTAATCTATGAGCAACAAAACTTTTAAAAGTTCGAGGGTCGGATCTAATCCAAGCTAAGGCCGTTTTGGAGTCTGACCAAAAATATTTATTTTCTATTTTATAATCGGTTTCCCTACATATCGCACTAGCAAGACGCGTAGCTAAAACGCATGACTGAAGTTCGGTCCTAGGAATCGAAATTACTTTGAGAGGGCAACATCGTGCTTTGCCCGCTACTAAAATAGAAGTACTACCCGTATGTTCTTTTTTACTTACAAAATAGGCGGCAGCCGCGTATATTTTTTCGCTGGCGTCGCAAAAAATATGTAAGTCGCCTTTACGGTCCTGTGAAGGAACATACCGCGGCAATTCCAATTCTTTTAATTGCTGGATATTTTGAACGTAAGAAGTCCATGCTGGCTCGCAAGCGGCTGGTATAGTATCGTCCCAGCCTATACCCGTGCGCCATACATCCTGCATAAGCACTCTACCTAACACTGAAATAGGGCTTATGTACCCTAGGGGATCAAAAATAGACATAGCGCAGCTAGTGACTTGTCTTTTAGTAGGTAATTTTTCGCCTTTTAATACCTCCTGGGGCGTTTTTCTAAAATTAACCTGAAAACCTAGCGTGTCTCGTTCATGATTCCAAATAAGACCTAACGTACGCTCGGTTGTACTGTGCGCGATAACAGATGTTTCTGTCTCACTCGCACACACGTCGCTAATCACGCTTCTACGGTTACTAGCGAAGCCGCGTAACTCAAAGGAGGCTTGTAAGTTAAGATTATACACGTCATTTACAAGCTGCTTTGCCTCCCGTTCATTTAAATCTACAGCTATTAAAACGTCATCCATATAAGCGTTTTTAATTGTCTTTTCAGCCGCCAATGGATATTGTTCCTTATGTAAATCTGCGTTATGATTTTTTACGTAAATAGCGGATGTGGGAGAAGACGCTGCGCCAAAAATCAATCTTTTCATACGGTACTCGGTGGGTGGTATCTCACGGTTATCACCACGCCATAGAAAACGTAGGCTATCTCTGTCGGACTGAATTATCTCTACTTGTAAGAACATTTGCTTTACATCTGCACAAAAGGCTATTTTTCCCTCTCTAAATCTTAATAATACCCCGAAAAGCGACTCTAGTAAATCAGGGCCGGACAACAACGCTGTATTGATTGATTTGTATTGCGTAGTGGCCGCCGCATCAAAAACTAACCTCATTTTACCTTTCTGCGGGTGTATTACTGGAAAATGAGGCAAATACCAGGTTCTAGGCGACGTGGGGTTGCTGGGTGCCACTTCGGCATATCCCTTTTCCAGCAACTCATCCACCTGAGCGGTATACTGGGCTTTAAGAGCCTTATCTTTGTCTAAACGCCGCTCTAAACCAAGAAGCCTGTTAAACGCCTGCGGTTTATTATCAGGTAAAGTTTCGTTGTCGCTTTTCCATAGTAAACCTACCTCGTAACGAGTGTCTGAGGTTTTATTACAAGTGGATTTTAATATAGCTAAAGCCCTGTCGTTAGGATCGTTTTTAGGTTTTTTAGGTTCGATACCTAATGACTCTATAGAAAAATGTTCTTTCATTAAACTATGAATGTCTGACTCTGAGATTGGCCGTACGTGACTAACAAAAGCTTTATTTAAATTGGGTGATGAAAATTTGCCATGGAGTACCCATCCTAGCTTTGTAAGAGAAGCTGCTGGTAGGTTTTTTCCACCACTAATTATTTGACGAGATACTATCAAGTGCCAAAAATCCTGTCCTATTATAACAGAGGGCGTCCCTTTTTCATAACAAAGTTGATCTATTATATGTTCTAAGTGTGTGCATTGCTCTAGCATTTCTTTTTTAATTTCTTGTGGAGAAATGCTTAGCTCACTGATTGTACGAAGCTTTATGGACTCTAGATTTCGGCTATGATGACCACGGATGGACACTTTTATTTCGCAAGAATCGTGGTCATGTAATATTTGCCCGCCTACGGCCGCAATGGCTAAGGGATGGCAGTTTTCCTGAGGAGCCAGCTTGCTAGCTGTTTGTCGCTCAATCAAGCTCAGGGAACTGCCTTCATCTAACAAAGCCCATGTGTTTACCACACCTAAAGGGCCGATTAACTCGACTGGCAATATTTTTAAAAACACACTTCTAGAAGAGAGATGATTCACGCTTGAAACTTTGCTATTTGGTTCACTTAGGCGAATTAGGCCGTGCAAAAGTTTGTGGTGACCCGCCTCACACTGAGATACACCACATGGCTTATATTTACACTTGAAAGGGCGCTTATGCAATGGTTTTAAACACTTATAACACAACTTAGCATTCCTAATAGTCTGCCATCTATCACTAACGCTACTGTTAATAAAATCGGCGCAAGAAATCACCTCGTGATTGGTAGATGAACAGACTACGCACTTATTGTCTGTTTTAGTATTTTTCACAGATGTTGTTGGCACTGACTGTCCCGTAGGACGTGGCTTATGAACCTTTGGACTACGCGCAACTTTTGTTTTAGGATTATTTACCTGCGCTACTGTACTACAATTAAATGATTCGGAACTGCTTGTACTGTCGTCCCTAGCGTTACGTTTGCTATTACTATTGGGCAAGGCGCTTGCCGTATGAACACGAGCCTTTGTGCGAATACGAGTTACACGCGCTGCCGAGCTAATTTGACGAAGAAACTCAGATAATGCCAATAGGTCAGGTGTGTCTTTATGTTGCACCTTATATTTTGACCATTCATACCTAATCAATAAATTTAATTTATCTACGATTTTATTTACTAACTCTGGCGCATATAAATATTTATCTTGGCCTAGGGCACGTATGGTTGCTACCAAATTGGCCACATGCCCTGAGAAAGAAATAATGTTGGCATTATCGTCAGCTAAACGAGGCATTTTTTTTACGTTATGAATCTCAGTAAGAACTATCTCTTCGGGGTCTCCGAAGTGATTTTCTAAGGCCTCAATAATTTCGTACGGGTCGCGCGCCGTATACATTATGGCTTTTACGGCGACCTTGGCCTCGCCTCGTAAGGCCTTTCGGATTCTACTTATATTGTGTGAAGGAGAGCACATAGAGGCTGTATCTTCGAATTCCGCTTTAAATGCAAGGAAATCCTGAACGTCGCCTGCGAATGGCGTTAAATCTGGCACTGATCTATGAACAATAGGCGCGTAGTGACTCGTGGACGCATCTGGCTGAGTGCGATACGTAGGCTTCTGCGGCGCTCGGGGTGGACCCGGGTCCTTAAGACAACCCCGCACGGTGGTAGAGTGAGTTACCCAGTTAGAGACGCGCTCTTCTACTGCATTAGGTGGAGCCGTATAAGACGAACGCTCGTGTTCAATACGAGCGAGTGCTAATTTGGAATTAGCTGCGGCAACCGCCTTTCGAGCACTCTCAAGTTCTGCGTTTCTCAACTCCAATTCGGCCATAGCGAGATTATAGTCCCTATCCTCCCTAACGGAGCGCGGCCCATCCACTATGGTACCC
Organism: Acrobasis consociella; assembly: GCA_963555685.1. Classification (NCBI taxonomy): domain Eukaryota; kingdom Metazoa; phylum Arthropoda; class Insecta; order Lepidoptera; family Pyralidae; genus Acrobasis; species Acrobasis consociella. The sequence goes on from OY743118.1 coordinate 9,260,438, forward strand.
GCGGCGCTATTATTATCTGCATCCTCAAAATGAACCTCCTCCCGGACCTCAGGGGGGTTTGGGTTCGCCTGACTTTGGTCCGTCTCTTGAGGAGAGTCGGTTTTAGACCACGTGTTGGTGACACCTTCAGAGGTTTCACCTGGGCTTGGTGTAGACTCGGAGGGCAGAGGGCCCTTTGAACGCAAAGCATGACCTTTTCCTGACATTTTTATATATATAATTATTATGTCAAGGAAATGCACACGTAGGGGTCCCTAAATAAAAATACCCTATAATAATCCTAGTCCTAACCTAATAAAAAACCCTGACTATCGCTATAAAGGAAAAAAATAAAATTAGTAACACGACGTCCCTTGGTCGAGGACCGTGCCTACTAGACCAAGGGTCACAGCTAAAGCTGGCGAAAACTGCTGAGCAGTCAGTGGTGCACGGAGTAATGGTGACGAAAGTCACCCGCAGAGGATACCGTGGGTACGGATCGACTCTGTAATACACGGCGAGTGACAGCGAAAGCTGCCCGCGACTTTTTCAGTCGTTCATGCGGCAGAGGAGGACGGGCGCACCGAACTCATACTCTGATGTGGCACGGAGAATGACAGCGAAAGCTGCCCGCGACTTTTTCAGTCGTTCATGCGGCAGAGGAGGACGGGCGCACCGAACTCATACTCTGTTTACCTTTGACAGACGGACCCTAGGTCCAATACGTGGATCCGGCTCGAAGGAATTGTGAACTGTAGCTATGTAGGTAAGACAGTCAGTCAGATACTAGATCACCTAGTTTACAGAAAATTGCCATCTGGCTGACAGGATATGAAATAAAAACAAGAATAAAAATAAAAAATGACGGACCCACGTTTCACCAGCAGTGTTACTAATATTTTGAAAATTACGACGCGTACAGCGTATAGTAAAGTAAATAGTCTTCAGCGGATAGTGCCGGTACTTTGAGATGGTTACGTTATATGCCCTGGGATCAGGCTTGGGATAGCAACCATCTCAAAGACTCCTAAGCAAAACTAGAAATTCCTATTGGATATTTTATTTGCTGGTGGGTGAAGGGGCGTTTATTTTCACAAACATGTTCAGACATGAAATATCTTCATACAAAGGTACATAAAACATGGCACGTGTAAGGTTAGTTCGAAGGTCAATACAATAGTACATATTGGTGATAGTATGATAACTAGAATATGCTTATGTGGTTGGGTTCATAAAAATATAATTAAAATAAGGTTTCCCAGCCACATTATTACAATTCTAAGAACTAATATATAAGATGACTGCCGCATAGTTTTAAAAATAAAATAAAATTAAATTACAACTATAAAATAAGATAAAGTAGGTAAGTAATAACAAATAATAATGAAACTATCAAATTAACCTATGTGCGACATAGACGTTCCATCTCTTTCAGTCTCTTTCTATCGCGTAACGCTTACACGCTGGCGTGGCCGCCGTACGTACTTTCCTATCGCGGAGTGAGACAGGCCTGCCGCCGCGTCTCGGAGAAGCAAAACGAAGAGAGAAACAAAGAAAAGTTTCAGTGTCTGACGTAGACATAGAATTTTTTACTGCGTAAGATATGATTTTCAACTTTATCTACACTAGTGGTTCGCCGCGAACTTAGACCTCGCGATTATTATTCCAAAATATAGTACGCTTTACTGAATGAATTTTATTAGAGTGAAACTGTGTTTTTTTTCAGATTTTCCAACCTTCTCTTTTCTTCTATTCTGAGCTGCTAAAGTTCATTTAAAAAAAAAAAATTCAGAACGAATTAAATCAATACCTGGATCAAATACAAGTAATATTTAGATAAGATATGGCTGTTAGTTTTCCATAATAAATAAAATAAAAATAAATAAATATCCGGACGTTTGGAACTTGAAAGCCCGGTCGCCAACTGTTTTACGCCAAAATCTAAGACTACTTTATCCAAAGTTCTTGTGATTTGAGCACAGTTACTGCCCAAGTGTCAATGGAAATTGCGTACAGTCTTCCGCGATCGGGTCATGAGTGGAATGGGATCCATGTTCTGGTAAAGATTCTCCCTCTCGATCCTCCACAGCGTGCTCACGCATTGAGTGTAAGCACTTAAAGCATTATTAATATTGATTAATAATCCAAAATACTCATTTTCACAGCTAAGTTAATACACACTAATAAAAATCCAAAATACTCATTTTCACAGCTAAGTTAATACACACGTGTGTCCTTGATATATGAAGAATATAAACTGCGCATAACTGAGCCGTGAAGTGAGTCGCGCGCGGCCGCGATCACTCTCGAGCGGGCGCGAGCAGTCGCGCGCGGTCGCGAGAAAGCGCGGGCGGGCGCCAGCAGTCGCCGGAGTCCGCGCGCCTTCTCTTCCTTGTCTGCCGCTTCCCGCCGCTTCCACGCGCTTCCATTCCGGTGTGAATTGAGCCTTAAGGCTCAATTCACACCGGGATGGAAGCGCGCGGAAGGGAAGCGGAGAGCAGTTACAGTGTCATACAATTTTAGACTTTATCGCGATGACTGTAATACATGGAATCGTTTGAAAAAGTGGAAAACGGCGCGCAAATGCTCGCGACTTCGCGAGCACTCCAGCGGCGTCCGCGCAGCGTCGGCGCACGACTGCTCTGGCGGGTGGGCGCGGGCGCGGGCAGGCGCGGGCGGGCGCGAGCGGCCGCTGGAAGTATCCTCACCTGCGCCCGCACCACACCGCGCAGCGGCGCCGCGTTCATTTTATAATAGTCGTAATAAATACTAGGGTACCGATATAAATTTGCGCAAAATGTTTCAAATTGTCCAAAAAGATGTCTTTTCTTCCATAGGTCGTGTACCCAAAAATTTCTTTTCCTTCTTAATGTTATCCGCCTTTCCTCTTCCTCTTCTTCTTCTTCAATTATACGTGCAATAACAATTAAATCCAAAATACTCATTTTCACAGCTAAGTTGATACACACGTGTTTCTTTGATATATGAAGAATAAGGCTCAATTCACACCGGGATTGAAGCGCGTGGAAGCGGCTGGAAGCGGCCGACACGGAAGAGAAGGCGCGCGGACTCCGGCGACTGCTGGCGCCCGCCCGCGCTTTCTCGCGACCGCGCGCGACTGCTCGCGCCCGCTCGAGAGTGATCGCGGCCGCGCGCGACTCACTTCACGGCTCAGCTATGTGCAGTTTATATTCTTCATATATCAAGGAAACACGTGTGTATTAACTTAGCTGTGAAAATGAGTATTTTGGATTTAATTGTTATTGCACGTATAATTGAAGAAGAAGAAGAGGAAGAGGAAAGGCGGATAACTTCAAGTAGTTAATGCACGGCGCCGCTGCGGGGTGTGGAGCGGGCGGAGGTGAGGATACTTCCAGCGGCCGCTCGCGTCCGCCCGCGCCTTCCCGCGCCCGCGCCCACCCGCCAGAGCAGTCGTGCGCCGACGCTGCGCGGACGCCGCTGGAGTGCTCGCGAAGCCGCGAGCATTCGCGCGCCGTTTTCCACTTTTTCAAACGATTCCATGTATTACAGTCATCGCGATAAAGTCTAAAATTGTATGACACTGAAACTGCTCTCCGCTTCCCTTCCGCGCGCTTCCATCCCGGTGTGAATTGAGCCTATAAACTGCGCATAGCTGAGCCGTGAAGTGATTCGCGCGCGGCCGCGATCACTCTCGAGCGGGCGCGAGCAGTCGCGCGCGGTCGCGAGAAAGCGCGGGCGGGCGCCAGCAGTCGCCGGAGTCCGCGCGCCTTCTCTTCCGTGTCGGCCGCTTCCAGCCGCTTCCACGCGCTTCCATCCCGGTGTGAATTGAGCCTAACTACTTGAAGTGCATCGGATACGGTCGTACTCGTATATAGATGGCCGTTGGATGATCGTATGAAAATGGATCACGAAGAAAAACTTATTTATTTGGTCCAAAGGCACGAGTGCCTTTACAATATTAATTCAAAGTATTACAGCGATAAGAACAGCGAAAATAATGCGCGGCAAAAAGTGTGCGCTAAAATGAATGTGTCTGGTAAGTAATTGTAATATTTTATTATGTAGGTAGGTATGTAATAATTATTCAGAAGTGTAAATATTATGAAGAATATAAACTGCGCATAGCCGAGCCGTGAAGTGAGTCGCGCGCGGCCGCGATCACTCTCGAGCGGGCGCGAGCAGTCGCGCGCGGCTGCTCGCGCCCGAAGTTGCGAGCGCGGTAAGTTGCGGCGAGTAAGTTGCGGCGCGCGAATGCTCGCGAAGTTGCGAGCATTCGCGCGCCGTTTTCCACTTTTTCAAACGATTCCATGTATTACAGTCATCGCGATAAAGTCTAAAATTGTATGACACTAAAACTGCTCTCCGCTTCCCTTCCGCGCGCTTCCATCCCGGTGTGAATTGAGCCTAACGATTGAAGCAAAGTTTGCTCAACAAAATTGCTAAATTTAGTAAACAAGCCATCAATCAATCAAACTAAGCCAAAACTAAAAATAACACTAGTTTACAAAATATAAAAAATTTCATGTCCTTCCAGTGAATTTCATATTGTTTTATTTAGTGACAATAACTAAACGCAAACATGTATTTGTTTTATTTTTATGACGTCAAAAAATCAAGTTATCAACACATTTTGTTTTAAGACTACCCACAAGCTGGTTCTGAATTCATCCTAAAATTTTGCTGCATTGTTGTGTTCAGTTATATAAATATTTGGTTTTAAAATGTCAAAAAGGTTGTGTGAAGAACATCCTGACCATTTTTGTTACGTTTGTGGTGAACTTATTATATCTAATAAAGGATATCCCATAACAGAATCTTTAAAAAAAGCATATTTTTGTTATTTCAAAATTTCGGTCTCCTAGCAGGACAAAAAATGTGCTCCTCACGTTTTATGTGAAAGATGTAGAAATATGTACGCCTTTTTTATTTATTTTATTTTATTTAATGGGCTGCAGGTGCTAAAAGATTTTTTAATTTTAATATGCCAATGGAAAATGGAACCATCCAACCAACCTTTTAAGCATTTGTGCTCAATTTTTCCTAATCTTTCTAAGGTGAAACTGAAAGAAGGTTCTTATAGGACCGCAAATCAAAAAAATATTGAAAGATGAGGTATTTGAAAACAGTCTTCCAAATACTCAAAGATCTGCTTGGAATTCACTACCTCTTGTTAGAAAAGATTTTTTGAGCAACAAAAAAAAATGAAAATTACAGACAGTTAATTGCTGATTTATTATTTGTCAACGAATGGGTGTCAGCATGACCCTGAAAATTCATTTCCTTCAATCGCACCTTGATTTCATCCCTGAAAACCTTGGAGAAGTCAGTGACGAACATGGAGAGCGTTTCTATCAGCATTTTTTTTTTTTACAAAATTATCAAGGGTACATACTGGTACCAAGCCATGTTATATAATTATTGCTGGTCTGTTATAAGACACAGACTCAAATAAATATAAGAAAATAAACTTAAAACAATTCATTTTTAATATTTTTGCACGCATTTTTTTGTAAATCAAAAATCTACACTAATATTATAAAGAGGAAAGATTTGTTTATTTGATTGTATTGAATAGGCTCCGAAACTACTGGATCGATTTTAAAAATTCTTTCACTGTTGGATAGGTATGTTATCCCTGAGTGACATAGGCTATGTATGTACCACGGGCGAAGCCGGGATGGACTGCTAGTAATAAATATTTTTGAAACGTGACGTGTTGGATTTTTGCAAACTTATCGACATGTTCATCTTGCCGGTTACACCAAGTAATGGGTGATGCTTTAATTAATTTTGTGAGTATTGGCAGAGTAGAATACCTACGATTTGTCACCAGTCACTTACCCGTCTTGCCTTTACCACAGCACAGACAGGCACAGGCACAGGTGTCCCGCCCCCGCCCGTGAGATTTGTGCGCCGTGTCGTGCGAAGCGACTCATCAGTCATCATCTATATTTAAGAATTTTGGTCTTGTCGGAGAAAACAGCAACTAGGAGAGGGGATATATGTAACAGAACGGGAAGTAGCGTCCTCTGTGCAGAGAATCTACCTGTGTTTTCCGTATGTGTAAGTAGCCAACACTGGTGTCTTTTTTTTTAGGATGCCTCTAATACAATGATGACAGTCGGGACCAACGGCTTATACGTGCCTTCCGAAGCACGAACGAGCTCGAGATTTTCTTATGCCACTCGCGGACCACACACCTTATCGCTTTACTGCTTTACATTCGAAAGCGCTAGTAATAGTCTAGAAGAAAAATCTGAAAAGCCTTCTCCTTTTCATGTTGAACGGCATTTAATGTAACAGTTTGACACCGGAGTTTTTTAGACTAATTCGACCCTGCTGAGTTCGATTTTGCCCGGTGTCAGACCAATTTCCCCACCCCTTCTCCCCCTTTTCATTGAAAATATGTCCCTCGCCACGGTTTTCTCCGTTTTGTACAAAAACGGTTAGATTTAGAAAAAAACTGTCAATGACAAAATTAATCTACATAAAATTATCTACTACACGGTACAAATTTTATTTTTATAGGTATTATAGTTTTTGAGTTACGTCTACCCAAATTACAAAGTTTTTAAGTTTTTTTTTAATTTTAACTGTATTTTTGCTATTTTATAGGGAAACCGCTGAATTTGGAACAAAGTGATGTATGCACTAATCAATCTTGATGTATTTACCTACAAAACAAGACCCCATTAATAGTCGTACGAGCTTTTGTGTACTTTGGACAACTTACAGCGCCGAACTTGCGAACATTGAACAACAAACCTGTCAAGTACCGGAATCGCAGACACAATAGATTTCTATTGTTTTGCGGTTCACATGTGAACCGTCGGGGTTTGATACTTTAACCCTCATAAAAACTACCTACTTTATTTATATTTCGTAGCAAATCTTTTACATGGTGCTAATCAATGATATATATGTACTAAGTAACGCACGTGCTAGTTCCCTAAAGTAGTTTGAGAAAGTTGTTCAGTAAATATGGTCTCAAGGAAGTAAAAATATTAAGTATTGGTGCAGGTATAGAGATCTGTTAAGAAAAGAGGCCTCAATTTAGACAAAAGTGTATTTTTTAATCGTCATAGATTGTGTTTATCGTTTGATTATAATAAAATTTCTAGACGTGTAAGGTTGCTTCACGGTCTGACACCGGGCAAAATCGAAGTCAGCAGGGTCGAATTAGTCTAAAAAACTCCGGTGTCAAAATGTTACATTCCATGCCGTTCAAAGTCGTAAAATTCAAAAATTCTTCTAGACTATAATATGCATGCTCTCCCGCTAGGCCACCGAGCTACTCGAACTATCTACTGCATGCGACCAGGTTATCACCAACTAGTTTACCCAGCGTGATAAATTGATAACGAACCCTCTTGTATTTATACGGGTTGGATTTCCGTACAGGCGAGAAAAGATCCCGTAAATACGCAATACTGCAGTTGCGGGGTAGGTTCACACAGATGGCAGCACACATGACTGTGTGTATGTCCCCAGCGGAAAAGTGTCGAATATTAAAGGTTGACTATATTAGATCTTTAGTTTAAAGCTGCCTTCAAATGTTTATCGATAAATGAAATTTGTGTATTCAGTAATTTTTGAGAAATTCGCCAAAAACATATTCCGCCAGGAAAGCGTTTCTCTGGCGGAATTTTGACAGGGATCCAGAACTCAATTAGCTGAGCAATTAATGTATCATGAGAGACAAATGTTTAAGTCCATGGACTTTGTATGATCTATATCGTATAAAGTATATCTCACAACGGTTTGGAATACAGTATTGATTTTTTTTACACACATTGCTATTCATTTGTTTATAACGTCTGTAAATACAGAATCCAAAAAAACACAGCCATTAACGAATAATAAATATAAACATAAAGGTAGGTATTTTGGTTCTAGTGGCTTAACTAAGGGACATAGGGAAAAGTTTTGAATGTCGATTTATGTATTAAAACTGCCTCCAACATCTGGGAGAGTACGATGGTAATAGAGTAGGTATTAAAAAAGATACAACAAAAAATAATGTCCCACTGACATCATGATTTTGAATCGGTCTATTGGACGAGTTTCATATTATGTGAAAAGTTTTAACTAATTCCAATCTTTAATGTGTTAATTCAATTATCCATAGTCCAAAAAATTAGCTAAATCCGATTAGTAATAAAGGAAATATAGTAAAAAAACCAGCGACACTTAAAACTTTGTTATAAACCGACCAATTTCGGATGGCTATGAAAAAGCGACCGCTTCATATAAATTGCTGTCATTCCAAACATTACAATGTAATACCACTATAAATGTGGTACAGGTAGGTACACAAGTCTTAGTAACAGTAAAAATCTATAAATTGTTTATACACCAGAGGTGCTATTTTTCAAATGCGGAGTCACTAAACGAACGGTTTTTGTATTCAAAAACCAGTCGTTTAGGTGACACTGCGTTTAAAAAATGGCGCTTTAGTACAGTACTGAAAGTGGAAATTGCCAACATTACTCAAAAAATCTTCATTGTGACATCACTTCCTCAAATATGCTTGACCTTGCTTAAAAAAGGAAGGTCAATGGGATTTTTGTAAATATCTTAATAAGTAAGACCTTATTTTAAAATCTGATTAGAGAAAGCTTCTCCTAGAGGCTATTCTTAGAAAAGGATTGCGAATCAGATCTTTTTAAAAATTAATTGTCATCCCAATTACTGAGTATTGTGTAGACTTTTCGATAGATAGCATTAAATCAATTATAAATAAAATAAACTTATCGTCATTAAACTCGAGAAAAAGAAAGGAATTATAATAATATTAATTTCGTCGCGTCGTAGTACCTTCCTACTTCAAACAGACCTACTATACTCAAGCCTTCGTCCCGTCCCCACTCGACTTTAAAACTTATTCACGTAAATTAAAGTCTTTTATATGCGGGTCGCGCCGCACAGCTGTATCTGTTATTATATGCAGCGGGGTCTCCGACCTTGCGGCTCGTAGGTATCAGTAAGCGTGCACTACTCGAAGTGTTTTGATACTTTGAATAGCATTATTTGCAGTGTCGTTATGTTACCGTACAAAATATCGGTTATATGAGTATTTTAATAAGTTAAATTACTAGTAATGTATACTAAGTTCATATTATATAATTTGAAGTCGCTTTTTCATAGCCATCCAAAATTGTTCGGTTTATAACAAAGTTTTAAGCGTCGCTGGTATTTTTACTATATTTCCTTGATTACTAATTGGATTAAGCAAATTTTTGGAATATGAATAGTTGAATTAACACATAAAAGATTGGAATTAGTTAAAACTTGTCACATAATATAAAACTCGTCCAACAGATCGATTCAAAATCATGCTGTCAGTGGGACATTATTTTTTGTTGTATCTTTTTTAATACTTGCTCTATTATAATCGTACTTTCCCAGATGTTGGAGGCAGTTTTAATACATAAATCGACATTCAAAACTTTTCCTTATGTCCCTTAGTTAAGCCACTAGAACCAATATACCTACTTTTATGTTTATATTTATTATTCGTAAGTGGTTGTGTTTATTTGGATTCTGTATTTACAGACGTTATTAACAAATGAATAGAAATGTGTGTAAAAAAAACCACTGTATTCCAAACCGTTGGTGAGATCCAGCAAAAGGCCAAACATATGCCGCCAGGGAAACGTTTATCTGGCGGAATTTTGCCAGGGATCCAGATTTCAATTATTAGAGCAATTAATCCATACTTATATATAAAGCTGAAGAGTTTGTTTGTTTGTTTGTTTGTTTGAACGCGCTAATCTCAGGAACCACTGGTCCGATTTGAAAAATTCTTTCGGTATTAGATAGGTCGTTTATCGAGGAAGGCTATAGGCTATTTTTCATCACGCCCGCAACTTTACTCACGTGGTAAACGCGGGCGAAGCCGCGCGCTGCCTCTAGTATATTATAAGAGACAAATGTTTACGTTCAAATGGAGTTTGTATTTCATAGGCCTCCGAAGTTACTCAAAATTCCGCTGGGGAAACGTTTCCCTGGCGGAATATATTTTTGGCGAATTTCTCAAAAATTACTGTATACACAAACATTTATCGATAAACATTTGAAGGCAGCTTTAAACTAAAAATGTAATATAGTCAACATTTAATATTCGACACTTTTACGCTGGGGACATACACACTTTTTTTCCAGAACCAATGAAAAGTCAGCGTGTGTATAGATAAAAATCCAAAACTCAGGACAATTTGAAAAAGGCCATTATCCAACTTGCCCTGACCGGGGATCGAACCCTTGAAGTAATCAAAGGACCTTTACCAACCTTTTATTGTATAGTAAGGGCACAGAATTAATAATAGTATGACATACAGAACGGAAACTCGCACCGCCCCCGCAATCTGGCGTCCCCGCAACTGCTTCCCTTTTTTTTTTTTTTTATTACATTAATTTACGGCTCTGGATACTGGTCCTTTAGAGCCAATCTTTATTTATCTCTTCTTTATTCCTAATCCTAAACCCTTAACTATACAATCAAAGGTTGGTATAGGTCCTTTGATTGCTTCACGGGAGCTTCTGGCGACAAATCTATACGAGTCCACTGGTTTTCATAGCCGATTGAGTGGCGGACGGCACCCAAAGAGGCCCACCGCAGTCCGCAAATAAATATCACTAGAACCGCACTATGAGTCTATGACTGTCCACTTTAAACATTTCACATATTGTCCATGAGAATGAGCATTTATAACACCAAAGTACACCAATTTCATTTTACAAAGTCCACTAGAATCAATTTGCAAAACAATTTAAAGCAAACTCCAACTGGACCCCTTGACTTCCCGCCAAAAACTTTCGTTTTAGGGCACTGACCTCCATATTGTATATATGGAGGTCAGTGTTTTAGGGCCTTGTTAGCGCCTGTAAAACAGGGTTGTCGCTAGTCGCACGTTGACGTTACACGAGTCACTTGGGATTATTGAACCATAATTGTGAAAATTGCGCATATTATCTTTGTTTATCCATGGAAAATAAAGAACGAAAATTTTATAGATTTCCGAGTGATGAAAACAGGTAAGCAAAGCAACAAATTCTGAGGTGGCGACCATGCTTGTTTAACTCACACATCTGACGTGTGGTGTGAACAGATATATTGTTTCGTTTGTAGTAGACTAGGTATATTTGTTACTCCGTTTCTATGAAGTGCCATACCTGTGGTAAGGGTTAGGAACATTATCCTCTAATTTCATGGTTAGGTTAGGAATTAAGAAGTGAAATAAAGTTGAGCTCTAAAGGCTATTATTCAGAGCCGTATAATATAAAAAAATGACAGTATTTTTTTAAAATGTCAGTCATAGTCTAAAGTGCCATTTTTGAAACGCAGAGTCACCTAAACGAATGGCTTTTCCATACAAAAAACCGTTCGTTTAGTGACTCCGCATTTGAAAAATAGCACCTCTGGTGTGGTCTGGTCATAGTATCGACATCTGTCAAGTCAACAAGTGTTGTCTGTCTCTGTCATGTGTCCACATTCCACAAATTTCACGCAATTGTCACGTCACCGTTCTGTTTTGGTTTAGAATTTTGTGATTTTTGAGTTTATTGCTGAAGGTTTTATAAATTAAGATAATAAAAGCTCACGTGAATATCTTGGTTTGCCAGCATTTCGTGTAACTGTGTTGAAATCTATTGTTTGAAAGCCGTTTATGGAAAATACATATTCGGTAACAGCGACCACTCATAAATCTTATTTCATAATACTTTCAATTATTTAATCATCAAAACGGCGGGGAGAAGCAATATGCGTCGCGCCCGAGACGGGTATGCGTACCAACCTGTTCCCAGGGTTGCGACAGAAGATGCACTCGAGAATGACAATGAGCGAATGGCCGAGGAACTCAGTGGTAAGATAAACACACTGAAGCATATGTCGATACAAATCGGTGATGAAGTGCGCTACCAGGGGACTATGCTGCGAGGACTTGACGACGATGTAGACAGAAGTTCTGGATTCCTCGGCAAAACTATGGGCCGAGTGCTAAGACTTGGAAAGGGAAACCATAACTATTACATATTTTATCTATTTCTCTTCTCAATATTTGTGTTCTTTTTGCTTTACATTATTTTGAAATTTAGGTGATCTGATATTGTTACTTGTAAATGTAAAATCGTCTCATTCCCTGTATTTATTCAAATTATGGTGACCCGGTTATGATGTAAATAAATCCTATTTGTGTTCTAATCATTTGGTTTTATTATATCTCATCTCCAACTATATACATATATAAGAAAACAGTTAAAAAATATGCCTGTACAATAAATATATATATATCCAGAAAAAAAATTGGTGCGATGGGGACAGTAATTGAGTAAGAAATAAATAAATCTGATGGCGGATGGGACAAATAGGTTCTTGAATGGCGAACACATACTGGCAAGTGAAGCCTACAAGGTGGTCAGATCACCTGACCAGGGTCTCTGGAAAGCGATGGATGCAGGCCACTCTTGATCGGTCATTTTGGAAATCCTTGGGTGTGGCCTATGTCCAGCATTGGATGTTGTGCGGGTGAAATGATTGTGATGAAATAAATCTGTTTTTTCCACACTAATCTCCATAATGGTGGTAACAAAAATTTGCAAATGTTTGTCTTTAAAACCAAATATTTCAGAAATGGAGCCTTGACCGGGGATCGAACCATGGGCGGCGGACTAGCATGGTGACCACTACGCCACGGAGGTCGTTAAAATTTCCCTCCGGAACGATTAAAACCTCTAATTCAAAAGTTTCGGAATCGAAGTTGGAACCGAAGGTGTAGGGTTAACCTTTTCACCGCGAGACTTTATATTAGTTGTCGTGCCCCCAGCGCGAGACATGGTAAATCTAACATACCTATCTACAACCAAAAACGGATATGGATACGTAAGTTATGTGCCATACGAGCATTTTTTGTTTGTCACAAATATGTGACCTTCGCGGAATGGGCCCGACAATGTTTGTCACATATTTGCGACGCTCGCGGTTTTAAAGGGTTAATCGGAAGTTCCGTCTTGACAGAGTTGCGAGACGAATCTCCTTAACATCTCTGACATATATACCCAATACCAAATTACAACTTTCTAGTACATAACATGTTCAGTGCCGCCGACCCCACACAGCACATAATATCTAGTAAATATCTAATGTTAGTCTACTTGGATCTAAGATATCATAGATCTTTATGGAATATTTAGTAGATATCTACAGCTGGTCTTGAAATCATCTCTTATGGAAGATATTACATTATATCTATAAGATATCTACAGGTGATCATCTCTTAGAAAAGATATTGCATAAAGTCTAGTAGATATTTACGGATGGACTTTTTAAATGACTTTGGAAGATCAGAAAAAAAAACGAAATTCAACCCCTAATTTAAGCGCATTTTATAAATATTATATATTTTAATATAAACTTATTTTAATATAATATATGAATATACGTGATTGATCTCCGATACTTGATTTAATGTTTGAATTTGTTATTATATACATTGGATGTGCATTGGATGATTAGGTATGCATTAGAACCAGAGTCTGAGCTGTTAAATTAAAAAGTAAACTGGCATGGCGCCAGTTTTGACTTTGACAGATAGAATGACATTCATAATACAGGGATTTCAATTTCAGAGTTGCCAGAACGTACCAAAGGTACCGTTTTTCGTACTATTTATCACACAACCGTACCTCAGTGTAGAAAGTACCTTTTCTATATTTTATAGATTAGTGGGCGTGCATTAATTCCGCGAGTGGCTAAATCGTACTTTTACTGTTTCAAAAAATGATGTGCAAATGTGAGAAAATCTGATAAAATTAATCATTCTTTTTATGCATATCATTTAAATCTATGAGTAGGTGTGAAGTTAAGTTACTCAATAACTCGATCGATGTATCGAAAACGTAATCCCGAAGCACGTCTAAGAGCCGAGTAACAGCTACGCATGGACTGATTCCAACTTACTTTGTTTACACTCTTTACACCCGTAAATCTTCCAGCGCACAAACACTCAGTTAATTTTTTCACTTATCTCAAAAAAACATCAAACACGCCTCGCGTAATTAATGGAAGCCCTTAGTGATTTATTTTTCACTAGAAACTACAAAGGGCAAAAAACAAAAAAAATTGCCTTCTATTATTTCTCTCAATAGGTATTCTAAATTCGAGTTTAAGGGTCCGGCGGACCTAGACCAAAATACAACTTTCCATACAAACGTAGTCTACGTTTTATTTCAAAACGACATGTCCGATTTGGGCAAAATTTTGTAATTTCAAAGATATTGCAATTATCTAGGTTTATATTAAGTTTCCGACTGTAAAAATATGAACTTGAAATAGAATATAGTGTTTTATATCATTTTTGACCATTAGTATGGGAAACTTCTAAATCGTTATATTTTCTTTCCAGTTCATAATTTTACCATAGGAAACCCAATATAACCCTAGATAATTGCAATTTCTTTACAATTACCAATTTTTACCGGAATCTGACATGTGGTTTCAAAATTAAACGTGTACTACGTTTGTATGGAGAAGTCTAGGGTCGCCGGACTCTTAAAAACAATATTTTAATTCCAACCAAATAAGACTTGGCTTGGCTGTATGTATGGACTACATTCCTTGCTTTCCTTAATTATGGAGCAAAATTTAAAAAAAAAACTTAACCTATGTACCATGAAGTTAAAAAACGTACCTTTTCAAAAAGCCAACAGTCCTTTTTTTGGACAGCATACTGGCAACTCAATTTTCTGTTTTCCGTTCGGTCGGAGGGAGGGAAGCACAGAACAATATTACTCCTAGCGGAGAAGAATGACAACTCCATACAAAAAATACATGATCGTTTCCGCTTCTCGCCCACCTAACGCCATCTAGTGAGTGCCTGAGGTACTACGGCAAGATATATACATACCTATACGTACCTATATATGTAGATTTTATTTGATTTATCGAATTCGAAATAACTTTTGATGAAGTTGCAGTTTTTTTCCAGTTATTGAAACTAGAAAAAGCTGCAACTTCATCAAAAGTTATTCCGAATCATTACTGTAAGGAACGAAACGGAATATGAAATAAAACCTCTCTTGTACACAATTTTATTTATTTATTAGTTAAAATATCAATTTTCCTCTTCAATGAGGCTCTAGAGGACTCCTCTGCATATATCCTGTTTTTGAGAATACAAAATCTCTTAATGCAAATATGTATAGTGTTTCGTATGATTGATATTTTATTGTATTCCCAATGTGCTGGGCAATTTTGTAAAAAACTACAATTTATATAATTTAATTTAGTCTCTATTTTTCTAAAAATATCTGTCTCGTGGCCTATTTCTGTCAGCATTTCATTAGCTACTGAGGCGCAATTTTCAACATAAGATGCCACATTTTTGTGACAATATATCAAAGAATCTTTTTCCTCATTATGTTCCTTAAAAGTGGTGAACACATGAATATTCGTTTTCTCTGTTGTTATTATTATGTCTTTACAAGTTTGACATTCTTGTTTTAACCTTTTTAATAAAAAACCACAAACATATGCACAGGCATTGATTTCTCCTTCTTCAGTTTCTTCTTCAATGAATTCTAATAATTCATCATCTTCCTCTGTAGTTTGGATCATAGACTTATGATCTAAGTAAGAAGACTGGAAATAGGCGGTAAAAAGGCGAGACCAAAAACTGCGTGCATTAGTGTGCGTAAATATGCATGTGTTGTAATCCGGCTAGTGCAGGGGACTACGTCACTTAGGTCACAATCGACTTTTATCGATAAAATTGCTACGCGTCGTGATGATTGGCATAGCAATTTTTTTATAACACTAGCCGTTGCCCGCGATTTCGTTCGCGTGGACTTTATGTCTCTGGAAAATGCTCATCAGGCTGAACAACTTTTACTAAGGCGACATTTTTATATCTCTTATAGTTTAGCTGGACCATTATGGTTCTGCATCAGGCGTTCTATTTTCCAAAACATTTATACCCTATATGTTGCCCAGGCTTAATAGCTTTATAACAAAAAAAGTTTCATTCGAATCCTTCCAGTATTTCCGGAGATTAGCGTGTACAAACAGACATACAGACAAACAGACAGACATTTTTTTTAAAATTCTTACTCTATTACTATGTCTCCATCGCCCCCAATATTTTTTTTTGGAAATATATTTAATGTATAGACACACTTTTTTTACTGTTTTATTATATGTATAGATATAGATTTGATGGATCGATGTTTTAATATCGAAGTGAAACCATAAAATACATACTACAACATTTTTTAAAATGTAATTATAAACAGCCAGCAACAGAAACTCCTTTGATATGAAACGTCTATTGTAGGGAATCAAAGCAGATACTTACTACTTATAAACTCTTTTATTATGTGTATCGCAATGTTAAGGGACTAGACTTCCGATAGTGGCGCCCTCAAAAAATAACACTGGAGGTCCTGGGTTCGATCCAAAGCCAGGGAAAATTGGAATATATCTTTAAATAAGACTTCTTTATCATTTTTACATCGATATGATTTAATAGATTAAGAAACACTACTACAATTTTATTTATATATGTCACTCGGTGACAAAATCTCAGTTTGAAGTTAGATCCGAATAAAGCAAATCACATTGTCGCGATGTTGCTAGAAGAATAAAGAAGAATAGCGAATATTCTGGTTTATAAAATAATCTAGAAGGATGTAGAATGTTTAAGAATAATTTAAAATTACCTATACAGGTGGTTGTAGAATGTTCCAGAATGATCCCGACTTCACACAATTGCAATGTCATAAACTCGAACATTCTTAAGCCGGGATCACGGAACTCACGGAAGGTCAAGTACATGTATTTTCTAGAAATATCTAGGTACCTAGGCAGGCGTATATAAAAGCGAACACGTGACAAACTGAGTATCCGTTGATTAACTATTATAACTAACTATCCAGCGATATCGGCGAGTAACTCATACCTCATACTACTTCAGCGATGAATTTTTGTTTACGACTGCTTGATGACTTGGACATCGGACGTTTGGAAGACCATACTTGTGTGTCAATCTTTGGTTCCGTAGTGAAATACCCTAAGAAGAGTGTGAGCATTTTACTCCAAATCTCGAACTCCAGTTTCGTAACATATACATAATAAGTAAGTATAGCCTGAAAACATTATACTCTTTTTTTGACGAAATCACAAAACAATGTAGGTGGGTACCACATATAATACAGTAACAAAATGTCAATATGTTCGATGACTCTAGTGACATGTCTCAGTAGTCTTTCTTGAATAAGGCCTTTAAGGCTTACGGGGTAAATAATAACGTTTGAAACAAATCAACAACAAAGGCACTTTAAAATTCACTAAGTATATTTGTACGGATTTACGAACAAATTACACAACCTCGCACATTTAGCAATCACAATAAAATTTAGAAATTTTCCATAAGGATGTATACTTACGTAAACCTTTTTTTTTTGAAGTCGGTTACTAAAAATAATAATTGTTTTTATAATAATTAACATAACACAAGGCATTTTAGGCCGTTCTTTTGCCTTTTCCGTAAGCATATCGATACCTGTGTTTATCGATAACGGCAATCCCTAGATATGAGTTTGACGTAAAGTTTAATGTCGAAAATGGTCAAAAATTGGCGGAAATTCACGTATTTGATAAAAATTTATACAAAAAGCTTAGGAATTCTTGTAGTATATAATGTTTATTGTAATCATTTTTGCCATCTTTTTATATGCAAAGTTTTAACGAAAGTGGGTTCAATCAGCTAAAAACAACTTACCAGTGAAATGAAAAACCTCGAGAATTTTTCATTATATTTGATCTGCAGGCCGGCACAACTAGAGATGGGTTTCTGCCCGGGCAAAAAGGCGGAAATAATTTACGCCCGATATTCGCCCGTTTACGCCCAATAAATGCCCATTTCAATGGGCGTTTACTCTAATCTTAAAAAAATGACAACTTCATATATATTTATAGATAAAATAATATAAAAACATACATTTTTGATAAAAACAATTTGTTTTTACCCGACTGCCAAGAAAGGATTATGTTTTTTGCGCGTATTTTTTATATAATATTTGCCATTGCGCGTCAATGCCATCGGATATTAATTTTTTCAGGTTCACTTATCATTTAAAACATTATAATAAGTAGATATAAGAAAAATATGTCATTTTGAAAACATATTTATTTATAAGTAATCATTTGACAAAATATAGATTTCACAAATGTTTTACTTTGCAAATAATTCAAATGTTAAACTTTCATTCTAAAAATAAGTACTCATTTGACCAAGTACTTCGTTTGTTAAATTTGCGATTTGACTCATTAATGGTATATAATAAAATTTTTTTTTTAATGCCATAGAAATGGTGAGTCCATTAGCAAAAACACATTGATGGTGATTTCTCCCAATTAAATCACCGTCAATTATAATGATTGGCCTTGAAAAATAATCGATAGTGTAAATAATCCCATCGAAAATATCTCAATGCTGCAATACTATCGATACTATCGATAATATTGAAAGTAAAAATTAGGCTATAGTATTGAACTTTGTCGATACTTTCAATTTTATCGATACTATCGAGACACGATCCTATCGATGGTATTGATACTATCGGTATAATCGCCACTAAATAGCCGATACTATTAATACTATCGACTATCTACAGACGCGATTCGATAGTATCGATAGTTTTGGTTAAGTAACTATCGACGTATTTTTGATACTATCAACTGGGATTAAGACGAACTACAAATGATTTATAGAATTATCCTTGTCCGATCTAATCGTATAAAGAAATCACGGTTCACCGTTCATTGGTACAAAGAGAAAAATTTACGCCGCTATCTTTTCTCACCGACAGCTCGGTTCACCGAAAGAATTTTTAAAATAAAATTGTTTTACAGATACATTTATCCGCAGATAACGCGATTCGCAGAAAGCTCCACTGGGTGTATTGGTATTTTAACGATAGAAAGCATTGCAGAAAGCACTATAGTATACTTAGATACCGATAGTGGCACAAAGCCGGCTCCAGTCTTCTTCTTCTTATCGTGTGTGTTAGTTGACTAACACTAGTGTCAGAGTTTTTAAACCGCCTTAAAGGCCTCTGACATGGTTTTAGGTAACGACCAATGTCAAAGACAGTGACCGGGACCGACGGCTTAACGTGCCCTCCGAAGCACGGATCATCTTACTTATCAGACAATCAGGTGATCAGCCTACAATGTCCTTACCAAACTGGGACAGCAACACGAAGTCGTTTGCCCCCGCCGGGAATCGAACCCGCGACCTCCGGGTCTGAGCCGAACGCTCTAACCACTACACCACGGAGGCAGTTAGAGAGGCCGGCTCCAGTAGCAGCTGTTCATCATGATCAACAATGAAAAATAAAAAATAAGGTAAAAGAATTAAAACCCGACCAACTACTACTCATAACGTTTTAAAAAGTCTGAAACAATAAAATACTACCATCTGATATTATTATGTACAAACTAGGTATTCAGCATTTACCGTAAAGATATTCAGAGGATAGCCGTCGTCGTATGCCACTTTTCCCTAAATATAAACAACCACAAAAAACTCTAAGAAACATAAATAAAACGAACAAATATGATTAATATACGGCCTTGTGTCATTATCGGTATCTAAGAATGTATACTATAGTACTTTCTGCAATGCGTTCTATCGATAAAATACCAATTCGCCCAGAGGAGCTTTCTGCGAATCGCGTTATCTGCGAATAAATTTATCTGTAAAACAATTTTATTTTAAAAATTCTTTCGGCGAACCGAGCTGTCTGTGAGAAAAGGTAGCGGCGTGAAATTTTCTCTTTGTACCAATGAACGGTGAACCGTAATTTCTATGTACGATTAGATCGGACAAGGATAATTCTATAAATCATTTGTAGCTCGATTAAGACGCATTGGTCGTAAAAGGGACACATATATATACCATGATTAATGTTAGTTTTATATTATAAAATAGCTTGCGAACGAGTGACACTTTAAGGCAGATAATATGCCACTTTGTCGCGTTAATATTTTTATTACGTAAAAGCATGTGCGTGACTAAATATTGCCAATATAATAAAGTAACTTTTTGAATAAACTACGAATGTAAAATGTTTAGAATGATATGATAGATGAACCATATAATTATTAGCTAAATTTCGACTATCGATAGTATCGTTACTATCGATCTTTAGCAATAGTATTACTTATTTTTATCAATCGATACTACCAGTATCGATAGTATCGTCAAGGATGGATAGTTTCGATAAAACTATCGATAGTCTGACTGATTTTCGAGATCACGATAGTAACATGACACCGAGCAATTTTTAAAAATTGTAAAGTAAGCTTAACTATTAATTTAAAACATTTATATTAAGTAAGTACCTATATTTATTGAGTGTACCAGTTATGTGAAGCATCTTACGTGTTCATAATTAGTTATAAAAAGGAATTAGTTTGAGTGTAAGTCATTATTATTTGCAATTCTTCTAAACCTAATTGGCGGCACATTTCAACCAAAATTGGAATTTCAAATTGGCCAACACAGGACAGGCATGTTGCCTAGTGTGGGGCCAACAGTGTAACTTTTGTGTACATTATGGAGTCAAATAAATTTCATTTCAAATTTCAAAATTTCAAATATCGATAGGCTATCATTATCGCAACATCACTACAGTGAATGCAATCGCAGCAGGGAGAAACAGCTAGTAATGTATATATTTTTGAAATGGGCTAATTGAGCTCTTTCATATGAGCAATATCTCACTTACACGTTGAATTCTTGTGGATAGTCACATGACTCTGAATGAACACTTGGCGGCGGTACCATAACCTATACTACATGACTGGGTGTCTACATGACTGCATGAATACTGTTGGGGGCTCAAGGGCCACCCCCGCCGCAAAATAACTTATACTACATGGCCTGGGAGGTCTGTATGGGTCTGCATGACACTGTTACCGCAGTTAAGTTTATACTTTTTTGGCCTGTAGGGGGCCTGGTGATCTGTCGTACAGGCTCACGCCTAGTGCAGACACCAGACTCCTCACAGGGACATATTTCTGTGATGAGTGAAATAAAAACCCTTTTTGTTACCGGCGGGGGTGGCTATTGAGCGACCCCTTAGGCAAAAGTTATATACCCCTAGCCACAAAAAAAGTGTATCTATCTCTATAATGATCGCATACATATCGTTTCATACCTAAGCTGATGAATTTTAAATAGTTTCTTAATAAAAGTAGACCCCCTAGCAACAACAGCAAACATATCTCATCCTAAAATGATTTATTATACGTTTCAAGATATTATATTAAGAATATACTGTCTTGAAACGGAGATTTACGAGTAAGTTTTTTTCTGCCCAGCAAACGGGCGTATATCGGGCGTAAATCGGGCGAAAATTATTTCTGCCCATTCTGCCCTAGTTTTCGCCCACTGGGCAAAAACCTCGACCCATCTCTAGGCACAACCCAGTAAGTCAATCCAAGCACACATTTTTAAGTATTATTCCCAAGATTTTTGCAGTCAACGATTAATGTTTTTTTATAAAAATTGAGTTTCAATTTACTTTCCCGCCGTACTGGGGACTGATTAGCACTCATTCCATAGACAACGTGTAAACGACATTTGAAATTGGTCTCGTTTTTTTTGCTTGATTTCTTTGGAGTGTCCTCTCTAGGTACCTTTAGGTACAATCCTAACTCTATGGTTTGGATGGTAACTGCTGCGTCAGTGCATATGTTTGTGGGATTTTTTGACAGAACCATTTTATAATTATTAATTATAGCCTCAAACGAGTCAGTCTCACAATTTGTGCCTGTACCTTGGTGAGCTAAATTTGTTAAAATGGCAGTTTTTAAGGCTGCAATAAATTGCCCAGCAGTAGGATTACTATTTGCCCCACAGTTACCCCGAATGCAGCCAAACAGGTTTTCTAAAGGGTCCTGTTGCAGCCTGCGTGTAGCTAGACTTTTTATATCATTATGTTTTGTTATTAAATTTCTCCAAACCCGTTCAACTGCATTCAGGGTCCATATCCATCCTTCTTGCGAGGGTGGGGCACGATAGCAACCTAAAAATTTTAAATTTTTAAAAAATAATTTCATTTTTCTTAACAATTCCCAATGAGGTGAGTGACGACTTAAATTGGTGGCGTATATTTTTCCTCTTCTTAAGACTGCGGTCCTTGAGCGTGTGAACTTGTGATCGAACACCCACATTCATATTTTCTACTCACACAGACACATTGCGCAGTATAGTATAAGCACCAAGCAAGTTTCATATTCATCACGCGTTTGCCTCGAAGCATATTTAGAATTTTCATAGACAATACGCAATGTATTTACAGCGCAGCGAGTAGCCGGCGACAAAGGGTGGGGTAACAGTGAACGCTTTTTTAGGTTGTTAACTACATCTATATATATATTTAATTTATTGTCTTCTGGGAAATAAAGGTTATATATATACCATAAACCGCTCTTTTTTAGGGTCCCGTAGTACACAAGGAACCCTTATACACGGTGATTTTTTATTGGTTTTGGAGCCGATAAGAGAAGGGACCATAAGGATAGTAAGACCTAATTAGCTAGTCAAAATAAAAAAACAGTAACAAAAAAATTAACTACATGTCGAAAGTAAAATAGTGAGATCAATTAGTAGTACCGCCGCCGGCCGGCTGGCGAAATTCATCGAACTCACGTGGCTGTTTTAGACGGACTTAACTACGTGATTTCGATCGAAAATCATTTTCGCAACTTTTTATCTTATGTCATACACAAATTTGAATTACGTATATCGATAGAGGAATTCATTTATTTGTTTGTTTGTTTGTTTATAAAGCTTTATTGTATACAAGAAAGAACACAGATACAAATCAGAAAAGTAAACATACAACGGCGGGCTTATCCCGTATAGGGATCTCTTCCAGTCAACCGGCCAGTAATTGAGAGGAATGTTTACTTATTAAGCGTTTGGGGTAGAAGTAGTACAATTTAAATTTACAGAGAGGTACTGCACAAAAAAAAAATATATATACAGGTATGTAAACTACACAAATACAACTAAGATAAACTTACATATAAGAATACATATATAATCATTTACTACACGACATTTTCTTTTTCCAAAACCAATGAAAATTCAATGTGTAGTTTCGCCATGTCTGTCTGTCCGTCCGTCTGCGGTTTTACTCAGTGACTATAAGTACCAGAAAGCTGTGATTTGGTATGGGTATGTATATTAATTGTGCGGAAAAAGTGGTAAAATAATTTTTTTTAGGGTAGCTCCCATACAAGTAAAGTGAAAAGTAATTTTTTTCCTCGATTAACCAATGTTGTGGGGTATCGTTAAATAGTTCTTTCAAAAATATTATGAGCTTGTCAACACCGTTTTTCGATTTAGGGATCTATTTCTGAAATATTTGGTTTTAAAGTAAATTTTTTGTTAGAATCAAGTGTCCCCCGCCTAGAGATGTGCCGAGCGGCAAATTCCCCGTTGCCGGCAATATTCCCAATCTTGCCATTGCCGGTAAATTTCCATTTTGCCGGGAACATTGGCAATATTGCCGATCCACTTAAATTGCTTTGTTATGTCAAAATTCTGATTATTTTGTAAATAAACTTGAAATTTATTAAGAAATAACCGCCTAGGTGTAAGTCGGACTCGCGCACGCAGGGTTCCGTACCATTATCTATAAAAAATCACATTTGTTGTATGAGAGCCCCCCTTAAATATTTATTTTATTTTAAATTAACTATGTATTTTTATAGTGCATATACAACTAAATATTCTGTGAATATTTCATGCCTCTAACTCATGCTGTTATTAATATTGAGCTAAAAACGTTAAAAAAAAACACGTTTTTTGTGTGGGAGCCCCCCCATAAATATTTATTTTATTCTGTTTTTAGTATTTGTTGTTATAGCGGCAAAAGAAATACATCATTTGTAAAAATGTCAGCTGTCTAGCTATCACGCATAATGAGATACAGCCTGGTTACAGACAGACGGACAGACAAGCGCATAGAAAGACAGACCGACGGACAGCAGAGTCTTAGTATTAGGATCCCGGCAAAACGGGACCGGCAAATTCGGGCCTAGTTACGGAAAATTTGTCCTCGAGGGAAGTAAGGATCCCGGTTTTACCCTTTGGATATAGAACCCTAAAGAACTCGCCGTATCCGCATCCGCAAATGCGGAACATTTGCATTCCTTTATACATCTGCATCCGCAAAAGCTTCGCATAGATTGATGCGGATGCGAATGCGGATGCGTATTAAGAGAATAAAAGCCGCTGGATTTCAATGAAAATCTACTTAATAAGTGGATAGTCAACTATTAGTTTGCCCGAATTGTGAACCCGCGAACCTCATATCTCAGTAATCCCTTGACAGATTCGGCTCATGTTTTATAACTTAACAATTAATCGAGTTATAGTTGAACAAACATACATACATACTTACATACATAAATACAAACGCCAGATTGTTCAAGCAGACTCGGAGAACTTGGCTCGCTTCACTTGCTTGTTTAATTAAAACTGTAAACTCGCGAACCCCATATTTCGGCAACCCCTTGACTGATTTGCTGCTTATGTCCGAACGAAAAAAAACTTATTTTGACACGCGCCTACCAAATTTCCTGAAGATCCGATAAAAGCTGCTCAAGTTATCGTCAAATAAACATACATAAATACATATAAACGTTAGATTGTTCAAGTAGACCCTTTGCTAGCTTTGCTCGCAAGAAAAACACTTCCTTTTTGGTTAATCTCTAAAAATTGTGTAAAACATCTAGAATAATACTGTGTTTTTTATTTTTTTATCTTTAAAACTGACTGACCATAAAACGGCCTATTACTACGTGACGCTTTGATGACGTCATTAAACAACTTGCGTTCGTTTCGTACCGGCTAGCCGGTTAGTGCGTATTTCTGCGTTTGGACGAATATTTCACACACATTAGATATAAAATGGCTAATCTGCTCACAAGAAAGTCATGTGTTGTGATTACCTGCACTAGTACTACGGTAAAAACACCAAAAAAGCTGTTTTTTCAAGTTCCTCGAGATTCAAAAATGTGAAACGCTGCGAAGAGAGCTGATCCTGTAGCGGCTAAAAGTTATGTACTATACTGTTGTGAAGACCAAGATAGAACGAGCGAGTGAAGTGAGTGAAGCGAGCGAAGCTGTTCTCCGAGTCTGTATAAATAATCTGGCGTTTGTACGAGTTGTCGAACAAACATACATAAATAAAATACATGTATGTTTCGAACATGAACTAAATCAGTCAAGGGGTTGCCAAGATATGGGATTTGCTAGTTCACAGTTTAGGTCAAACTACTAGAATAATATACATCGGGGCAAACTACTAGAATGATATACATTTTCAAACATATTAAAACTAGTATTTCGCCTTGAACTGTGAACTCTCTAACCATGTTCGTATTTCTATTAGCCAAGTCTACACGCCTAATATTCTTTTTAAATTTCCAGTCAAAGAAACTTAAGTCACCCTTATTTATGTAGGTACTAATTGAAATATGTAAAAAAACTTCGTATTCGCATCCGCATTCGCGGATGTGAACCTTTAATAATCCGCATCCGCGGATGTCGCAGAGTTATTGCGGATACAACAACACTGGTCTGCACTTGGATGGGTCACCACAAGTAGCATAAAATTTCTTGAGCCCCTCCGTGCTTCGGAAGGCACGTTAAGCCGTTGGTCCCGACTGCCAACATTGTACGGCAGTCACAACACAACATAAAGCAAAGGTACATGTAGTCAAGTTCATACTAAGTATATGAACTTGTCTGCAAATATAAGTTTGCAAGTTTTTTATGTAACGGAACCCTCAATGAGCGACCGACTCACACTTGGCCGGTTTATTTTTCAGATTACCTACTTAAAATAGTAATTATTTCTCGCCTAAGACAAGTAATATTGACAAATCTGTATGTACCGGCAATTTACAGGGAATTTTGCCGGCAATATTGCCAGTAAATTGCCGGGAACATTGGCAGTTTATATGTAGGATCTATATTTTTTTAAGATGTCTCATATAATACGCTTAGATACATTAATTTAATGAGTTTTTTTAATCAATATATCTAATATTCTCAATATTTAGGCAATATTCCCCAAAATTGCCACTTCGGGCAATCTTGCCGGCAGCGTTGCCGGCAATATTCCCAATGTTGCCAATGTTGCCGGCAACGGCACATCTCTACCCCCGCCTCTATCTGCTAAACGATTATAAATGGACACGTAAAAAAATCAAAGCTATGTATGCACGCTGAATTTTCATTGGTTTTGGAAAAAAAATGTCGTATAGTAAATTAATTCCTCTATCCATATACCTACGTAATCCAAATTTCTGTATGTCATAAGATAAAAAGTCCACGTAGTTATACGCCGGCCAAACAGCTGCGTAATGTCGATGACCCCGGCCGGCCGGGGAGCGATGTATGGCGGCGGTACTACTAATTGATCTCACAATTTTATTTTCGAGTTTTAGACAACATTTTTTGTTTTTGAATTTTTATTTTGACTAGCTAATAAGGCCACAAACGATGCCTATGAAGTGGCCTTCGGCTTCAAAACCAATGAAAAATCACCGTGTATATAAGGAAATTTAAAGGAAAACTATCAAAGCTAAGTCACAGATTACTAATAAGTTACTACGTAATAGATACATCGCTTCCCCACAAACGACAAATACCTACGCTTTATTTAACTAAATTTTCTAGGTGTCAAGCGACGCGAGGAAATATGAGCTCAATTGCTCTGACTCAACGGAGCGTTTTAAGTGCACAGCGGCCGACGTCACCCACGGGTTGACCCAATGTTATAAATACAAAAATGTTTAACAAGTGATAAAAATGTGACACATATTTATTAAATGAAATTTTAATAAAAAGGATCTATAGACGATTTGACTTGAAAAGTTGTGATGTAATAAGAACGTGTGATTATCATAGAAACTTCATAAACTGTGGATGTAATGTACATCGCAAATATTGCAATGAGGAACATACGGTATTGAACTATTGAGTAATTCGATTTAATAATCTATCGAACGAAGTAAAGAACAACGCAATGAGAAACATACGATATTGAGAAATTCGTTATAGCATACTTTCTAGTTCAGGTAAATAGTTTTTATATACTTTACTTGAGGAGCTCGGTGGCCCAGCGGGAGTCCGCACTAGCGCTTTCGCATATAAAGCGGCACCGGGTGTGGTCCGCACTTGGATGGGTGACCACAATGGCATAAAAATTGAGCTCCTCTGTGCTTCCTAAGGCACGTATAAGCCATTGGTCTCTGCTATCATATTGTATGGCAGTCGTTAAGCTATGTCAGATGTATTTAAGCAGCTTGAAAAATCTGAAACTAGTGTTGGCCACTTACACATACGAAAAACAACAACATATACTTTCTACAGTACATCGATGTTTTCACTTTCGACGTTCAGTAGGACAGTCCAACTTGTTACCTACAAAATAATCTGATTAGACGAGACAGTACCAAACCCTATTCTATACGACTACTTTTTGTAACAAAACAGTGACTGGGAAATGGAAAATATCATACAAATTCAATAGAAAATTAGTTTTTAGTTTAGACGTTTTTAGTGGCATGAACTCAAAGTTGGCATTTGTAACTACGGAACCCTTAACGGCGCGTGGCCCGACACGCACTTGGTTTACTCTTGACCATATAAAACATAGTTAATTGATTTGAATCATACAGGAAATATGCATAAGAATTCTATCAATACTACGGAACCTTCTCGAGTTCAACTAGCGCTTGGTCTTTATCCTGACACTAGTGGGCTCGCAAGCATTTTCGTTTTTCCGTTTCTTCTTTTCGCGTTCTGTTTCTCTTTTTTTAATCGCCTCTATCAAATAAATAGGCTCCCATCACTGTCATTTTTCTATCTAATCTGGAATCGATTATTTCCGGGAGCATAAGCAAACTAGATAAAACTACTACTAGATTTTTAATTTTTCTTCCATATTTATCTTATACCTTAAACGAGCAATTCTTTTATATTTATATATAAATTTATTTCTGTAATCTCGGAAATGGCTCCAATGATTTCGCTGAAATGTCGTCACCGACACTGGCGACCCACCCTTATGCTAAACAAAACAAACGCAATGACGTTAGACGCGGAGTACGAACGGACGTGCGGTCTCCTTGAAAACTAGGCGGGCACTGAATTTTTCAGTGACAGTGACACTAATTTATAACGAATTACCGCTTCATACTAAAATGTATGGGGCCCGGGGATGATTTCTGCCAAAAAAAATTATTGATGTTTAGGCTTAGATTTATCATTTTTTTGTTTGAATTAGTAAAAATCTTTAACGGTGAATGTGTTGTTTATACTTTAGTCTCACAATTCCACCTAAAATATTGTTAAATATGACAACGAAATAGCACAGATATTTAAAATACGAGTAGAAAAGGACGATTTCGATGTTTTTGATCAAAGTTGACGATTTTTTTTCTCAAAAATTAAGAATATTTTTAGAAATATCGTCTGGTAAAGTTGTAGACTGATCTTTTAGGCAACTGAGATTTTTTTGTAGTGTTTTTAAATCAAACGAATACTATATATATTTTTAAAACTGTAGGAGCCCATTCGCGCTTTTACTAAGGACGCGCCTCTTAAATCTGTAGAGTCACTGTTAAGGGAGTCAAATAATTGATCCATTCTCTCAATAACATCCACTGTTGTGATGGCTTCCGTAGAAAGGGAACCTGAAAACAAAACAGTGATTAAATCATTTAAATTATACATTGTGTGTTTGAGAGAGATATATTTCAGAAATATTATAAATATTCTTTATTAATACATGACATTATCACCAGAGAGACATTTGATGAAAAATCACACAAAATTATTTCTGCAATATGATTTTTACCTTCTGATATTTTTGCCATCATTCCTGCTGCAACTGTGTGGCTCAAAACTTGTGCAGCCAATTTGACCCTCATTTTTTGTTTCGTGTTGGGATCTAAATGTTCAGGTTTCAATGCTTGTGCAAAATTAAAATTTTTGTTGACACTGTCCAATTCATAAAATTGTTTTATGTGGCTCCACTTTGCTATGCCTGAAATTCACGAAAAATCATTATTTATTCTAAACTATGGATTACTTTTATTTCTGTAAAATATAAAATAAAGTACAAAATATACTTGGCTCAACCATCTATCTAGCTATAAGGTTATATCTGTGCAAGTACTCAGCGTTAGCCAGATGAGAGCAACTGAGGAATATATATATGCCTGATAGTCTCGCCGAGACGTCAACATTCTTGTCAGACGTCAACCGTACCGTCTTTCAGGATATATCTCAGATTTATTATTATTACACATGTTAGGACATAAATGTCATAATTTGTAATACTTACCAACTCCAGTTTTATCTTCAGAATGTACATTTATGGTACACTCAATGTTATATTTTAAGAATAAATTCCTGAAGCATTTCAATAGGTGAGGTGGGTCAAATATTGTGACCACCTCTATGTTATCCACAATAATATAAGGCTTTTCTGCATTGGCACCTAAAACTGAGAGTGCTCGCCTATTGACCCCATCCATATCACAAACTGTTGCACAAATTTTTATTCCAGCTTGTAGGCACTGATGTAAAATCTGAAACAATCAGACAATCAATCAAAACAACAATCTCATAAGCATAAAATATTTATAATGAATTCATAATTGATTGATACCATACCTCTTTTATTAATACCGCCAGCCTATCTGCTGTTACATAACTACTTGATAAATAGTATGCCACAGGTTGTTTTCTCCTTTTTCTAACTCCGATGATCATGAACACGAGAGCATGCGATGCTATTAGGCTACACCTGCCTTGTAGTCCGTGGTCTTGAAAGCCCTCAATAATATCTTTTTTTTTATTGTAAAAAATGTTTTTCTTAATTGACATTTCATCAAATGATAAAATATATTCATTATCTGAGGCCTTTTCTTTTTTTGCAGCTTCTTTTAAAACATTAAATATAATTTTATTAACACCTACTTCCAAATTGAATTTGCTGAGTAAGGTTTTTATTGTAGATGGTGCTGGTAGATGAAATAATCTCCTCATCAAGCGATAACACGTAGGCGATCTTTTGTATAATCTTAGAGCCACAATTTTCTCACCCATTGTCCATCTCCTTCCTTTTGCCTTTTTCTTAAAATTTCTAATTTGTGACTGTAACATTAATGCAAATGTAGGTGTCAATTTATCTGACAGTTCATTGAATGATTCATCATCACCAATACGCTGAAGTCAGAGATATGGGACTAAAGCATAGATGGAGCCTAAAATACATGAATAGCTGTGCTCATTACTCTTACGATAAATTCTTTGTGGCAGAAAGAGACAGTTTTAGTGTTCTCATATACTATAAATTGTACTATCGTACCAGGTTGCCTATAGATACTAGAAGTTTTGATAGGTACCATAAACAAAGCAAAAATCAATAAGGATGGGACACACATAAAAATGTCGATATTAATATAGCCTAAACGTAAATTAATGTATATCTATATATGGATTTGTTATAAAATATAGTACCTATCGTTGAGTTAGTATCTCATACATAACACAAGTCTCGAACTTACTTTGGAGCCAGCTTAATTTGTGTGATTTGTCAGTATTTAGATATTTATTTATTTATTTAATCTAAAGTCCGTTTTAAGTACATTTAAATTTTACCTTACGTCAGAAAATTAATGGGTGAGCTTCTGAGATAAGGGAATATAAAATAGATTCCTTAATATTTAGTTACTATAAGCAATTACTTTGTCTAGCAAGCATTATTATGTCTTATTATCACTTGGTCCATAACATTTACAATGTTTTTTTTTTTTTTATTGTAATATGTTACTGGTTTTATTGAAATAAAAAGAATTAAAAAAAAATACATATTTACAGATATAAATAAAGTAAAAAGTTAACTACTAATTAAGTCTAAAAAATCGAGCCTATGTGGCATAGTGCCAAGAACGCTGACCGGATTTCCGCGGTGGATTGCAATACTGATTCGTCGTGCGAAATAAATAATGATAACCTATATAAATTATTACCTATATAGTATGTGATATTTCCAAAAGCGCACAGCACGACGCAATATCCAAAGATTGTAAGTTTCTTACGTCATGATATGTGATATAAAAAAATATTATAACTAGTAAGTACTTACATACTTTTTTTTAAATAAACATCTAAAAGGATAGTCGTTCTTGTTAGCCGTTATAATTTCCATATCAAGCTAGGTCAAGTAGAAAATAATAAAAATTTGAAACATATAACGCATTTATTTGCATACTCTTATTTTGTATACAATAAAAAAAATTAACGAACAATGAACCTAATAAACAATTATTTTATCTTATTTGTTACTGTTTATAAAAAGATTGATTCTTTTTGGTCTTTAATTTTATTTAAACTTGTGTTTATTATTTACTTTCACATTAATACTGTTAATAAGCATTAAAATTAATTTTAAAATGTGTATTTTTAATTTGCCGCCCGGATATCAGGTTCACCTTTCGTTACTATAATTTGTTTTAACTTTACATACCTATAGATTTTTGTAATTATAAATCTTACCAAAGAGCAAAGGCGTAGATAAGGTACCGCACTTTTTTTCAATCTACGCCACTTGCTATCTTTAGCTATGAAGCAGTCGTTTTCGAAATGCTTGCTGCAAATGCGACGCGATTTTGGCCAAGACCAATTTGGCCTTGACACTATGCTATCATCGGGTAATCTGGAATAGACAATTAAAAATAACTACGAACACAAAAAATACAAGTTTATTGTAAGCCTTACAAATTAAAAAATCCCCGACGACGCCGTCTAGTAATGAGTGGTGGAACTATTACATATTTCAACCGATGTTAAGTGGCATTGATATGTAAATCCCCGACAGCCCGACTTTTAAGTGTTCACCCCCCTAAAATCTTTTGAACGGCTGAACCGATTTTCCTCAGGTATAGCTAAAAACCAACGCTAGAAAACTTGCTTTTACGTATAAAAAGTACTTATCGGAATCAGTTCATCCATTTGAGAGCAACGATGTCGCATACAGACGCACAAACAAACAGACACACTTACATTGGCATCAAACCTATAATTTAATACATTTTATTTATTTTCTTTTTTATTGCGTGGTTAAAAGTATAACTATTCTACGAACTAAGTATCGATAGCTTTTTCTCTGAGATAGAAGGAAAATCCCATCACTATTACCAAAACAACAATCAAATGTGATATTACGATTTAAATTTGCCATAATTTTGCCATAACCATGATTTATTCACCTCAAAACACTATTTATAAATAGTATTATAGCTATTTTGCTATTTATGTTGCTCATTACTTAAAATACTAAGGAAAAAAAACAATTAAAGATACACAAAATGAACACTTACCTATGGAAGCTAATAAAACTTGCTTCATTTTCCTTTCTAGAGGAATGGGATTTGCAGCCCAATACCACACACGCCATGCCGGTAGTGTACTTGTTTGAAAAAGTTGCACTTTTACTTTAAATTAATTAAAATAAACATAAATTATTAGAGATATCTGATACCGGCACACTCGCGAACCTCTTGTTAAACATACTACCAAATCGAATATATACGGCAGCTCATAACAAGCTGTTATTTTGTAAACCTATTTAATTTGCTAGCATAATGGTAACCAAAAGTACATAATGGTAACCAATTTGACGTTTAAAGGTGGTACGTTTGAAATAAGCAGACAAGCCACAGCTATATTATTCTTTTTTTAACACGTTGCTTGCGGTATTGAAAAAAACGAGACAGACGATGTATTGTCAATTCATCTTAAAAAGATTAACTGACAATATATCTATGCTTTAGTCCCATATCTCTGGCTGAAGTATTTCTTTGTTTTTTAATTTTTTTATTCTTTGTTTTAATGCCCAAACTTTCTTTACATTCTTTCTGCATTTTAGGAAAAGCTTTTTTTCCTTTTTGGTCATTTCTTTCTTCGCCAAGGTTGTTGTTGTAGAAATGCCAGCTTGTGTTTGAGGTGTAATCAGTAGCTCATCACTGCATTTTGATGCAGATATGACCTGCTGCTCAGCAGCGCCTATTTCCATGGATGGTCCTGGTGCATTAGATATCTTTAAAGCTGATCGCTCAGGTGTTGGCTCCACAAAATTGGTTACATTCCTTAAAATGCCAGAAGGCCCTGCTACAGGTTCTCTTCTTGTCACATTATAATTAGTGTGCTGAACATCAGGATAAGACTCCACCTGAAATTAAATTAAATTTATATGTTTATGAATAAATCATTTGCCAAGCGGCTTCAGGCCTAGAATAGGACCAATCCATCTCTATGTGGATATTGTAAGAGACCTTTGGCATATTAAGTACTAGCTGAAGCCCGCGACTTCGTTCGTGTGGACTTTATGTCTCTGGAAAATGCTCATCAGGCTGAACAACTTTTACTAAGGCGGCATTTTTATATCTCTTATAGTTTAGCTGGACCATTATGGTTCTGCATCAGGCTTTCCATTTTCCAAAATCATTTATAGCCTATACGTTGCCCAGGCTTAATAGCTATATAACAAAAAAAGTTTCATTCGAATCCGTTCAGTATTTCCGGAGATTAGCGTGTACAAACAGACAAACAGACAAACAGACATACAGACAAACAGACATACAGACAAACAGACAGACATTTTTTTTTAAATTCTTACTCTATTACTACGTCTCCATCGCCCCCAATATTTTTTTTGGAAATATATTAAATGTACAGACACACTTTTTTTACTGTTTTATTATATGTATAGATATGTGTTTGGAGAAGAAAACGCAGGAAAGCATACCCCAGGTTCAGCAGCAACTGGGGACGCACTGAGGTGGAGATGTTTATGATTAAATAATTTGTGTTTACTAAGGGAGTGAAAGGAAATTTTAGACTATTATCACTTATTTTGTACAACACGCAAGTGCCTCACATAGACCACTCTCCTATTGCATATTAAAATAAATTATTACATACCTCATTTATATCTTCAGGTACCGCAAATCTGTGCAATTTCTTGGATGACACAGGGTAGTCACTGAATGAAGTACTTTTAAAATGTTTGTTACAAAGAACCTTATGTTCATTGTGTAGTTTGAGTTGGAACTCCTGAGAGAACCATTCACGATCGGGGAAACAATACTGTGCCCATGATTCACATCTGAAATGGCATGACAATGTTGTTAGGCATGGTAGGTATGTACTTCTATAAATTACTGAGAATAACTTGAATTCAATCAATCACAAACATTTTATAAATTATATGATTCTGATATTTTGACAAAAAGCTTATTAGAGTAAGTGCTTTTTACGATTTGTAAATAAATAAAAATAAAGAGGTACACACCGAAGAGTGTTTGTTTTCCCAGGCTTGGGGAAACGAAATATTGCTATGGTTGGGTCCATAGCAGGTGAGCAGCCACACTTTGCGCAGCGCCGCAAATTTTCCTTGTTTTTGTACGACATTATAGGTGTCGTTACAATAAATAAGTAAAAATTAAACTACAAACTAAAATCAGAGTCACTGCCTCAAAACTTATGAACTAAACCAGAGTCACTATCTCGCACAGTCAATATCTCACTCAGAGTCACTATCTCACTAAAAAGTCACAATCTCCAGCATCATAACAGAACACATAGGTACATTAACGAAAGAAATAGAAGAGAAACAAGAACACAACTAGCAAAACAACAAACAAACTCAGCGAAAGTCGGTTTTTCAGATTTTCTTAAGGCGGGTCTCCTGCACCAAAATATCCAAAACATTACACAAAAACACGCAAACAAAGGGGCGTGGCCATACACAATTGTCTATGGCATACACATGTTTCTGCTTTCGAAAGCAGATGGAAAACATGCCCTGCGCGGGGACGAGAGGGGAAGGATTTCTTTTTTAATTATTTTACGGTTTTGGTTAAGAGTCCTTTGGAGCCTACCTCTATTATCTGCAATTGGTAAAACGCAGAACACATCTTCTAGTTCTTCGTCAGGCAGAAATGATGATAACAGTAATCAGAAATAAATATTATTAGGTACCTTAAGTGTCATTTTTGAAACGCGGAGTCACCTAAACGAATGGTTTTTCCGTACCAAAAACCGTTCGTTTAGTTACTCCGCGTTTGAAAAGTAGCACCTCATGATGAAATCAACCATAAAGAAATGTTTCATTCAAAACAGAAATTATTTGCAGGAGACGGTTTGTGTATGAAAAATAATATTTTTGTTTTGTTTTTGTTTCATGTTTTTTGTGTAATGTTTCGAGATTTCTGGCGCAGGAGACCCGGCTTTAGATAGATTTCTTTCAAATCTGAGAGTGTTACCATTTCTATATTGAATAAACTGCTAAACTCTCCTATTTTACTATATTCATCGTCAAAAAGGCATGATTTGTATTTTTTAACTCTTTCATTTCATCTTATTTAGATTAAAATTTACTGATATTGTTCTGTTGTCAATTAATTAATAAAGGCCTAATGCATAAAAATATCCATGACAAATTAACTTTTGCTAGAAATTACTACTAATTAGTAATAAAGAAAAACTGATGCAACACTTTGGTAGAAAAATAATGACAAGTTATTAATGATGTTGCCACACTATGGTACAAAATTTTTTACAATGTTGCCATTATAAAAAATAGAGTGTTCTTTTTTTTGTGCCAAGAAACACATTGAAAAGCCCTCCCAATAAAATCCTTGGTGTTCCCTACTAAGTCGACTGGGCCGATCAAGGAAAGCAATACCTACCTACTCTTTCATAATTTATTTTGTGAATTGAATTTGTGGATTCGTTCTGTGCACTGTGCATGTATGTTCTGTGATTGCTGAAGCTGAAGACTGTAAGTATTTACTAACAATTATTATATTTTTGACTACATTTACTCAAAAAGTGTTACTTTACCATGCCAGATACTTTTGTAACCTAGTTAACTTGGTTCCAATCACAATAATTACGTATCTAATCTGTCTGTCAGTCTTGTAATGCTTAAATTAAGAGCAATCACTCCACACATTACCGGGTTCTCGACCCGGACGGGACGGGCCGTCCGTGTTCTTTTTCCCGTGTCCCAATCTGTGTTGGTGACTGAGAAGCCCACAACGATGGCCTTATTTAACACTGAGGAAGTGGCAATGATTGCAATAGCGCTCGTTTAAGAAGAAGTTCATAACATGCGTTCATTTGCGATGCGACTTCGTTGGCGTGGTGTCCTAACCCTACGCTACCCCCTTCACTATCCTACCCTGCCACACCCTACCCTACCCTTACCTTGCTCTACCCTACCTTTTTTTTCGTTATTCTGCTATTCAAAGTTGAGACAAATCCAACAAACCAAAAATCAGTCCAGCCGTTCTTGAGTTATAAATGGTGTAACTAACACAATTTTGTTTTATATATATATACAGATTATTATATATTATATGATGTAAATTAGAGGATGTGATGTGTTAAAAAAACTTTTGGTTTTCAGATCAGTTATATAAATAAATATGGTGGAGGCAGTGTGAAGGCAGCAACATATACTCTTTTGAGGATTATGATTTCTGATGCTACTGGCTCCAAATACTCTTGGGTTGGGGCTAAA
The DNA here is from genome assembly GCA_963555685.1 of Acrobasis consociella. Lineage (NCBI taxonomy): Eukaryota > Metazoa > Arthropoda > Insecta > Lepidoptera > Pyralidae > Acrobasis > Acrobasis consociella. The sequence goes on from OY743118.1 coordinate 9,297,089, forward strand.
AAGAAAAAGTTTTCTCGTCTTTGAGGATTTTCGAGGCTATGTCAGGTACAGTACAGTTTATTTACAAAATAATGTTTGTTTTACTAATATGTATACAGTTAAGGACAGTGAGAATAATAGATTATTACCTACATATTTTAGAGACTTATTGACATATATAATTTTGACTTTCTAATTTATTATTTTAGATTCAATTCGAGGCCATTTCAAAGATGCAACTATCCAGGAGATTTCGGTGCATGTGAAGACTTGGCTACGGAATGCACCCACACGTATTCTGTTGAAACAGAAACCAAATCAATAATTTGGTGATTATTGATTCGGTTGCGACCGAAGTCGCGCCGGGAAGCAAGTATATTAGATGTGTTAGGCACTGAGGTTACCTAGATTTCTTTCCAAATTGTTCTTAGTTTTTCCAGTCTCTAAATCTTTAGACCGTGGAAATTTATTTGTAATGAATAAAGATAATCCCCTCACTCTGTTCAGTGCTTTGTTCAGTCACTTAGAACTAAGGCCAGTAGTTACATAATCACCTCACTCTGTTTAGTGTTTTGTTCAGTTACTTCAGAACTAAGGCCAGTAGCTGTAACTATTATGTGTTTCAGGTTATCAAAGGATTCCAATAATCTATCAATAATTTGGTAATTATTGATTTGGTTTCGGTATCAACGTGAGCTTAAAGGAGCACAGTACATTTATAAAATAGTAGATACCACAACCATCTGCGATAAACAGCAGTGTGCTACTGTGCTCCTTAAAGCTCGAAACACACCAATCGCCTCCGCTCCCACCCAACCAAAGTATAAGCATTCAAATATGGACGCAGCGCGCCGGTAAGCGAGTTTATGTCACTTTTAAGTGTACTTTAAATAACATTATTATAATTCCATTATACTTTAAATAACATTATTATAATTCCATATTTGACTGCTCATACTTTGGTTGGGTGGTAGCGGAAGCGATTGGTGTGCTTTGAGCTTTAGCCTGATAGTGATAAGGTAACAATGACTATGTGTCTTCCTAAAAAGTGCCATATTCTTTACAAATGTCAAATTTTATGTTTAAGTACATTATTGTTGGTTTTCTAAACGGATAGTGGTGGTGGACGAGCTTTTACACTATCCATTAATCGTTTCATAATTTTGTATTTCATGAGTAAAAATTGGTTGGGGCGTCATTGTACGCACGATACTCCCGTACATCACTGTTTGTTTTCTAAAAAGCCTGATAGTGATAAGGTAATACTGATTTGTCTTCCTTCAGAGTGTCATATCCTTATATTTACGTATAAAATAAAATATCATTACAAAACTGCATATTCTTTCAGTTAACTTAAAAATCGGGTAAAGTCCACTCTAAACAAACTTGTGAACAATAATATGTTATAAAGTATAATAAAACAAGACAATTTTTGCACCAATAGTGTAATTTTTCTACGATTTTATATGTTTAATTGGACTGTACTTTATCCCATGTATAAGATCCTCCTGAATCACCTAGAAAACGTCTAGAAAATATTCAGCATACCATCTATTAGACGTATAGCAGATAATCTACATGATAAATTAGCAGATAATAGAGACGTCTAGAGGATATTTGCAAAATTTCTATTAGATATTTTGTAGATAATCTAAAAGATATCTTCTAACATTTACTAGCAGACATCTAGAAGACATGTCTAGTAGACGCATTGTAGGCGGACATAGAGTAATCTTCTAGATATTTACTATAGTACTTGTAAATATCACGAGGTATCTCCTAGATGTTCATTTGATTATATAAAAAATATTTATTAGATATTCTTTAGACATTGTGTGCTGTGTGGGACTCGCCATGTGAGTTCACGTCAATTTTATTCTAGTGCCGGCGACTCGTGTGGCGAGTTCAGTGTTTTTCGGTAATTTTTCCAAAACGCATCTGAATATTCTATTCAAAATTTTAGTGTAGACTTAATATGATGTTATTGAAACGTTAATGCGGTGGCCCGGATGTACAGAACATTTTTATATTTCAAAGAGAAAAAATAATTCTGCAATGCCATGAACTGTCTAGGCGAGTTCACTGCCGAAAGTTTTCAAACTTAGATGTAGAAGTGTAAATTTTCTGGCGAGGCTTGTAGTCACGTCGCCAGAAAGTGTAGGTAGTTATTTGGTAGATGGCTTACAAGGAGGCGAGACAAATCAACCAGATGATGATGCTAGTGGTCTTTCACTGGATATTATAAATCGCACTAAAAAAATTAGCAATAAGTAGGTACTTATTGCTAAATTTCAAATGTTTTATCAAAAATATTATCTATTATTGTTAAATAGACTGTTAAATTATTTCAGATTATATTATTTTAAATATACAAATATAAATGAATTTATTTATTTCTATTATCTATAAAAATAATGTCACATTCACAACGAAAATTGTATTCTTATATAAGTTGATACCATATTAATAGAACTAGGAGATAGATTAATGTTATTAAAGCAAAATATAACTTTAACAATAACCACTATATAAAATATTTAGAACCACTGTCTAATTTACGAAACAAACTTACATGTTTACACACTGAACAATCGTCAAACACTTTTTACTTCTGATATAAACGATATGGAGACTTGAGAAGGCCACAAAAATAAAAAAAAATAATGTTTATCCTAACATAATGCCAGTGAGCTCATCTGGCGAGTTCATATAATTTATATTGTAATGCCGACGACTCACTTGGCGAGTCCAACGTGAAATGTATGCGGTCATCATGAAAATCGTAGTGGCATTGAACATGTTAATAATCTCTGAGTAAAACTGTGGAGGGGTTCCTTGTTTACAACAGAACTATAAAAAAGATGCAGTCAATCTTTAGTCACATGAATGCATAACTACATGTAGATTCCCAGAAATGTTAATTTGCTAGAAAAATATATCAGTCATCATCATCATCATCATCAGGTCTTTTTGTCTCCACTGCAGGAGCACAACCCTATCTGTAATACCAGAGCCATACTTGGCCAAAGCAGCCAGAGAACCTTGGCCTCTACTCTCCTTGCTGGCCAGCAGTATGTCCTAGGTCACCTTCTACAACATCCATGGGAGGATTTGGAGGACCTATTCTACTATGTCGGAAACCACATGGCATATCTGTTATGCAATATTAGTATAGCTAAACCCAGTATTATTGAAGTTGTTACAATTACATTTATTTTAGCTTCTTAGGCCAGGAAGATATATTCCTTATTCAGATGAACATGGTTTTAAACATTGTGTTGAAATCTCTGTGAGAAAGTCCTATGGTTATGACTTAATCTCAATGTGCACTGAAAAACTTCACATAAATAAAAAGATAATGAAATTCAGTGTTTATAGAAAGTTGTATTTATTAGCAATTACTCTTCTGAGTACAATTCTCTTATAACATTACAGTTATCAGCACCAAGTCTATCTTTAGTTATTGATATACGAAGAAGGCATGGAATATCAGCAGATAAAGAACAACTCCTAGCAGTATCTATCAATAGGGCCACTATTGCATAAGATAGCTGCAAATTATTCTTACTACAATAACTACTTAAATCATCTAATATTATTAATGAGGGAACACTCTGCCAATCTGGTAGAGTAGATATACTTTCCACCAACGATTCCAAAGTTCTTGCATATAGAAAGCTGATCATCTTCATATAATGTTTACTAATGAGAGTCAGGTCCTGAGATAGTTCAGGTAACTCATTAAGTTCATCTGGGAGTATATAAAGCACTTTTCCTTGTTTTGAGTATGCTATTGCTTCCTCGAATAATTTCTTACGATTTAAAGATTGATCTTCAAGATAAAATTTTAAATTAACTTGTGTTTCCATTTTTTGAATTGGAGAGTTGGTTTGATTATTTAATTACACGAAATGACATGGCATGATGAAATGACAACATTTCTTTTTCTTTTCTTGATTATGGCGGTCAAACTTCGTTAAAGCTTATTTTGCCAGTGTCTAGTAATATCTTCTTTATTCCTAATCCTAAATCCTTAACTATACAATCAAAGGTTGGTATAGGTCCTTTGATTGCTCCACGGGAGCTTCTGGCGACTAATCTATACGAGTCCACTGGTTTTCATAGCCGATTGAGTTATAGATAATACACTAGATTGAGTGGCGGACGGCGCCCAAAGACGCCCACCGCAGTCCGCAAATAAATATCACTACAACCGCACTATGACTGTCCACTTTAAACATTTCACATATTGTCCATGAGAATGAGCATTTATAACACCAAACTACACCAATTTCATATTATAAAGTCCACTAGAATCAATTTGCAAAATAATTTAAAGCACGCTCCAACTGGGCCCCTTGACTTCCCGCCAAAAACTTTTTTTGTTGATTGACATTCCCTGACCTCCATATAAACACTTGTCAGTGTTGAGTTTGACATTGCATGCTCTCATGATAAAATAAGGTATTCTCTTCCCGAGATGGAACTTGACTACGTCACGAAAGTGTTGCCACATTTGCCACTGATTGTTCTTTTTAGTAAATATAAGGACTTTCTCAATTAGTTCATAAATATTAAATAAAATATTATGTAACTTAGCTATTTAGTATCTCGTGATTTATCAATTCAATATTTTAAAAAATGACAATGTATTGATAATGAAATGATAAATAATGTATTATTAATTCGTATATCTTATACCTTTAAACGAGCAATTCTTGTATATACACGCTGACTTTTCATTGGTTTTGGAAAAAAAAATGTCGTATAGTAAATAAATTCCTCTATCCATATACGTAATTCAAATTTCTGTATGTCATAAGATTAAAAAGTTGCGTAAATGATTTTCGATCGAGACCACGTAGTTATACGCCGGCCGCCTACTGCGTAATGTCAATGACCCCGGCCGGCCGGCGGGCGGTGTATGGCGGCGGTACTACTAATTGACCTCACAATTTTACTTTCGAGTTTTAGTCAACATTTTTTGTTTCTGAATTTTTATTTTGACCAGCTTATTAGGTCTTACTAACGATGCCTATGAAGTGGCCTTCGGCTTCAGAACCAATAAAAAATCACCGTGTATATATATATATTTATTTATAAATTTCTGTGATCTCGAAAACAGCTCTAACGATTTCGCTGAAAATTTGTATATGGGGGTTTTCGGGGGTAAACAATCGATCTAGATTAGTTTTATGTTTAGGAAAACGCGTGTTTTCGAGTTTTCATGCGTTTTTCTTTCCACGCAGAATATGGTCGCTAATTTCGTCGCGCCGCGATCGCCTTTATTTAGCTCAGCGGTTAAGGATAGCGACCGCTAGAAAGAGTGTTACGGGTTCGAATCCCACTCGGTGACTTACTTTTGTTTTTTTTTATGTTTAAGTTTTTTTATTTTGCATTGTTTTTAGACAAGTTTAAAAAAAGTTAGTTAATGTTTGAGATGTAACCGAGCAAAGCTCGGTCGCCCAGGTACTTACTTCTTACTTCAATGATGCATTACGCTCGGGTAATTCAATTTCGCACAGTGGCAAAACATCAAACTGATGACGTATCAAGTTCCACCTACGTCATCAGCTGTCACGGGAAGAGAATACCTTGTTTTACCATACATGCTCTAGTCTAGCCATGGGCTCTAGCTATTGGGTTTTTGGCTGGAAGTCAAGGGGTTTAGATAAGGTGGTGTGTAAGTCGCAGTTGAATTGTATAATCCATTGTTATTCAAAAACTCTACCTGTTTGGCATTACAGCTCGGTTTTGTAAAACAGCTGAAAATAGTTCAGCTCGATTGTTTGGCTTGTCAAGTAATTTTCAAAAACATCTGATTCGCAGTCCGTTTCGAGGAATAGCCTCTAGGAGAAGCTTTCTCAAATCAGATTTTAAAATAAGGTCTTACTTATTTAGATATTTGCAAAAAACCCATTGACCTTTATTTTCAAGCAAGGTCAACCTTATTTGAGGAAGTGATGTCACGATGAAGATTTTTTGAGTAAAGTTGGCAATTTCCACTTTCAGTACTGTACTGAACTGCCATTTTTGAAACGCGATGTCACCTAAATGACTGGTTTTTCCACAGATATAGATGTAATAGATAACGCACGTATCAAGATTTGTATGGAAACCAAGCGTGCCAACTTTTTTAATGCCTACTGTGACGTCAGACGCAATTTTAGTGATGGGAAATTCAAACCGATTGAAAGAAACCGCTCACTACGATTTAAACGATTTATTGAAGACGCACGCCGCCGCCATGATCGTCTCGCTCATACTCATCGATTTTATATCTGTGGTCTCGCTCGCTCACTCCGCGCTCGCTAACCATACGATCGATTAACATTTAAGTTAATCGATTTGTGATAAAAATCACAATCGATTTTCTGATTGACGAATGATATGAAATTGGATAAACAAATGATTCTAAACGGAAAATTGTTTGATAATAAAGAATAAATATTTGTACTCAAATTATTTCAATTTAACTAAAATTTAAACTATACCAACTTATTAAAATTTAAATTAAAACTAAAAATTACAAATAATGTAAATATTTTAATTGAACTTTAAAAATAAAACTATTATTATTCTTAAATAACCGGCCAAGTGCGAGTCGAATTCGCGAACGAAGGGTTCCGTACATTATCTATAAAAAAACACGTTTTTACCGATTTCAATGCGTTTTTTAAATGTTGAAGCAACTTCCCTTGCGGTCGTTCTTAGCCATGTCAGGCTTGTCTCACTCCGCGTAGAGGTATCGAAAATATACCGCTTCAATGGGGGAAATGCAGTATGGACGACTCACTAACGAGCAATGAGCAGTGACGCACGCGCGGTTTTGTTCACCAACGTGTGACCAGTACCAGTAGTTCAAAGAGCGACCATATTATATACATGAACTCTGAAAATATTACCCTCGTTTTCTAAAGTGTAAATTAGGAAATTAGCTTGTTTATAATCTATTAAATTGGCTCTTTTATAATAGTTTATATCATTCGTCAGTCCGATATCGATTAAAATCGATTATTGGTATATGTTGTAGAACGAACTACACTAGTCGCTAAATTTTACTGACGAATGAGAAATTGCCGGTACCACGACGTCGTAGCGATGCGCGACAGTATCGCTTGTTTCGATATACATTGCTTCTTAACACACAACGTCGGATCAAACGCTCAAAGCAAACGCGGCAATGTAATGTGAATGTAGTTTTTAAACCTTAATCTATACTTATTTAGGTATAATCTTGGAATCACCGCTCGAAATGCTTATAAAAATTGTTTTAAAATGAATTTACGCATATTTTTCTTTTTAAATAACTTAGCTGTGATAGGAAATATGTCCTTGACTTTGGGCGCTTGCAATTTTTGGGCTGTTGCAGTTTATTATCACGCTACGAGGCATTTTTTTATTTTTCGCTGCCGTCCGGCTGCAATCACAGACGCGCGCGGACTGTCAGTAGCGGCGGCCAACCTCGACGCTTTGTCTGAGAACTTACACGCGAAGTAGGTGCATTTAAGTCGTCTATCTATATCTATGTCTGTGGGTTTTTCCATACAAAAACCGTTCGTTTAGTGACTCCACGTTTTAAAAATGGTACCACTGTATTATGTGTCATTGTCACTGTCATCTACCAACACAACAACCAACCTAATGACGGTAATTTAAACAGTAGACATTGACAGCTGACAGATGTCATTGTTCTTTTGGCGCTAAATTTAAACTTCGATTGCAGTGTGTCGTCACTTCCGGTGTTTTGTTTAAAATTATATTAAAAAATCCTGATAACACGTAGAATTTTTTTATTTAAATCATTTTCTTAAAAGTCTATATTTTCGATTAAAGGCACTTTTATATTTCTTAGTTGACAAGCTAATTACGTTTAAACTTAATCACAAAGTATTTTGCATTTTGAAATGAATAATAAAAATGCAAAATACATCTCGAAAGGTATTTCAAATAAAATACAAAATGGTTTTTACTAAAAGGCATTTAAATGCAAAATACAAAATAGGTATTTTGCATTTTGTATTTGCATTTTAAATAGAAGTATTTCAAATAAATCACATCTCTGTACGTCACAAATGCAAAATAAAATAAATCATTTAAAAGAAGAATTTTTCAAATCGGTCAAGAAGGCATCTTCGAATAATCAGTGAACATAAATAAAAAAATTAAAGATCGCGATTCGCGACGATTTGATAAACTCCAACTTTTAGGAAGACGGTTCAAAAGGGATGTGAATATTTAAGTTATTGCAATACGACCATTTTTTTAAGGAAATATCCGTTGCTCACGAGATGGGCACAAAGTTTGACCAATAATTCCAACGTTCGCGGTGAAAAGATTCACTAACCTTTTCACCGCGAACGTTGGAATTATTGGAATGGTTGGAATTAGTATTGTTCGGCGTAGCGTACAAATGAAACCAAAGGCCTTCTACAAACAATCCATCTAATGGATGAAACTGTCATGTCATGTCAGAGCGCCTCAGAAACTTGAAAAGTAAAAAAAAAACAGGGTAATCTTGATTTCCTTCTGTTTATTTGAGGTGTACGTTACTCTACCTAGAAAGTAGCTCCTAGAGAGATATGAGTGGAATATATAATTAGTACCCAATATGCTGTAAATGTGCCCGACATAAATAATTTGTGGGGGTTGTCGTTTTGGAAAAAAATGGAAAAAAACGGTTCCTGCTAGGGTAACGTTGTTCCAGCAGGAAAATTCTAAACTACTGATCGAAAGGAGAAACAATGTGCATGGTCAAATAGCTTATATTTGTGGAAGTATGTGCGGCGAATATTGAATATGTGACGGTTCAGGTTTTTAAGATATCGAGTTTCCTGCTGGAGTAACGTTTAGCGAAATCGTTGTGCTCTAAAACTGTTACATGTGCGCATGTAGAATAATTTCACATGAGTAGCTCTTGATTTGTGCTAATGGCACACATAATTATATTTAAGAAAATATTTATAATTTTCGAGTAATCGCGCTTTTTTTGAAATACAAAAAAAAATTCGCAGCGCCGTTAAGAGAAAACGTATAAGCTCACTAAAAACTGTATTCGGTCCATCTCGACTCCCTTTAAATCCATAAAAAAATTGGGAAGTGTAGGTACATCAGTTATCAAATAATATTACAAAAATCAAAATTATCCTATCATAATTTTGACGGTCAACATACAAGAAAACGGATCAACGCAAGACGTGCGGGTATGAACTAAAAATTAGTACCTATAGTCGAATAACGCATTGCGAATTTTCAGCTAGAAATGTTTCGTATGTAAAAAGATATAAACAAAAAACAAAACCAGGAAACAAGGGCCGATAACCCGACCAAATTCGAATGACTACAAAAAAGCGGCGGTTTCATACATATCGATGACCTTCTTAACTTAGTCACGAACCGGTCGAAACGTGTTGAGCCGAAGTACACTCAAGTAGAAAACAGACAAGTCAACAATAATAAACTTGTATGTATACTATACAATATGTTAAAAAAAAACCTGTACGATCCGTTAGGTAATAATAGCAATTTTTTTACAGGGGTTATTTTTATTAGAATCTTTCATCTATCATACATACCGACATATATACATATTATCACGTCTTTATCCCTTACGGGGTAGACAGGACCACGTTTAGCATACTGGTGGGCGTATAGGTAGAAAATGTAATCAAAATAGTGATGATATGCTAGCCCCATTTTTTGGGATTTTTTTTACATTGACTACTTTTGGTTCTCTAATATATGACCCAGATTTCATTTCTTGCGAAAAAAAAACAAAACAACGCCAAGAGGTTGCATTGGCTTTTTAACTGTTTAATTATCACGGTTCATGAGATACAGCCTGGTCACAGAAAGACAGACGGACAGACAGACGGACAAACGGACACTGGAGTCTTAGTAATAGGATCCCGTTTTTATCCTTTGGGTACGGAATCCTAAAAGTAGTTAAAATCCACAAATAGAGATGTAAATCACGCAAAAGTAGATGCACTTCGCGTTTATTTATTTAAGTAATACCTTTTGCCGCCCGGTGCCGGTGGCGTTAGCGGTATCGATGCATTGAATCGTCATCGGGCGAGTTGTCATGTCATGTCATGTTCGGACATGACATGTCATGAACGTTCATTCAGCGCGTCCGGCCGGGCGCACTCGAGTTTGCTTGCCAGCGGTTCACTTCATTCAGCAGTAGGCGGCCGGCCGGGCACACGCGAGTTTGCTTGCCAGCGGTTCATTCAGCAGCGGGCGGCCAGCTGGGCGCCCGTAGGTAGATACTTGCAAGCATAGTTTACGCTCGACGATTTACGGTGAGGTGCCAAGTGGTAAGTATTTGTTTTAATGTAGTTTTTATTTACAAGTGTGTAAATTATATGCATAGTAATTATATATAAATACTAGCAGTCCATCCCGGCTTCGCCCGTGGTACATACATAGCCTATGTCACTCAGGGATAACATACCTATCCAACAGTGAAAGAATTTTTAAAATCGATCCAGTAGTTTCGGAGCCTATTCAATACAATCAAACAAACAAACAAACAAACAAATCTTTCCTCTTTATAATATTAGTGTAGATTATTTTCGTACCACTTGCTCAAAAAAGTCACATTCTATGGCACAAAAAGCGAACATAACAATAGTCATTTTTAATCTGTTAAAAACAGGGAAAGTAAAATGTACTGAATTTCATTCATCCTCTAGAGGGAGAATGTGGTTTAAGTTTGGAATACTTACCGAAATTTATACTGAACTGAAATAATTTCTATATCGTTAAGCGTAAAAAAATAACGATTTTGAATCGACAACATGTATCCACAAAATCCACAAAACCACTTAAATTTGAAAACTAAATCAAGTCATATCATTGTTTGTTTACACCAGCTGTTTAGTTTTCCAAAAAGAAAAAGCAAAGGGCCATTTGAGTCTCACACATACAGCCAAGTTTGCTGCGTAACTATATTTATTTACAACGTAAAACATTTTGTATTTTTTATGTAACTGAATATAAATTGATTAAAGTCCGTAGTAAACAAGGACCTTATAGTTTCGCCATGTCTCTGTCTGTCCGTCCGCGGTGTAGCTGCCATACAAGTAAAGAGGGAGTAATTTTCTTTTTTCTCGACAAACACATTTAGTGACATTTCGTTGAATAGGTCTTTTAAAAATAATGTGAGTTTGTGAATACCATTTTTCGATTGATGAAATATTTAAATTACCATTAATTATTATTATAATTATAATAATATTAAGATTCATCATCATCCGAGCGTATTCCCTGTTGCATCCTTAGCCGTAACGCTTCCGAGACCGGGGTCCGCTGCCTAATCTATGACATTTTGACGAGGATACTGGTTTTTACATAGTTTTTATTCTTAGGAATAAGGTTATAAAATTGCCAACAAAAAACGCTCGGGTGAAAAAAAAGAAATGCCAAAATACCTTTGAACGCGACTGTAAGACGTTTTAGGTATAAGACGTCCAATAAAGAAGGTCATCGATATGTATGAAACCGCCGCTTTTTTGTAGTCATTCGAATTTGGTCGGGTTATCGGCCCTTGTTTCCAGGTTTTGTTTTTTGTTTATATCTTTTTACATACGAAACATTTCTAGCTGAAAATTCGCAATGCGTTATTCGACTATAGGTACTAATTTTTAGTTCATACCCGCACGTCTTGCGTTGATCCGTTTTCTTGTATGTTGACCGTCAAAATTATGATAGGATAATTTTGATTTTTGTAATATTATTTGATAACTGATGTACCTACACTTCCCAATTTTTTTATGGATTTAAAGGGAGTCGAGATGGACCGAATATAGTTTTTAGTGAGCTTATACGTTTTCTCTTAACGGCGCTGCGAAATTTTTTTTGTATTTCAAAAAAAGCGCGATTACTCGAAAATTATAAATATTTTCTTAAATATAATTATGTGTGCCATTAGCACAAATCAAGAGCTACTCATGTGAAATTATTCTACATGCGCACATGTAACAGTTTTAGAGCACAACGATTTCGCTAAACGTTACTCCAGCAGGAAACTCGATATCTTAAAAACCTGAACCGTCACATATTCCATATTCGCCGCACATACTTCCACAAATATAAGCTATTTGACCATGCACATTGTTTCTCCTTTCGATCAGTAGTTTAGAATTTTCCTGCTGGAACAACGTTACCCTAGCAGGAACCGTTTTTTCCATTTTTTTCCAAAACGACAACCCCCACAAATTATTTATGCCGGGCACATTTACAGCATATTGGGTACTAATTATAACTTCCACTCATATCTAGAGATGTGCCGTTGCCGGCAACATTGGCAACATTGGGAATATTGCCGGCAACGCTGCCGGCAAGATTGCCCGAAGTGGCAATTTTGGGGAATATTGCCTAAATATTGAGAATATTAGATATATTGATTTAAAAAACTCATTAAATAAATGTATCTAAGCGTATTATATGAGACATCTTAAAAAAATATAGATCCTACATATAAACTGCCAATGTTCCCGGCAATTTACTGGCAATATTGCCGGCAAAATTCCCTGTAAATTGCCGGTACATACAGATTTGTCAATATTGCTTGTCTTAGGCGAGAAATAATTACTATTTTAAGTAGGTAATCTGAAAAATAAACCGGCCAAGTGTGAGTCGGTCGCCCATTGAGGGTTCCGTTACATTAGAAACTTGCAAACTTATATTTGCAGACAAGTTCATATACTTAGTATGAACTTGACTACATGTACCTTTGCTTTATGTTGTGTTGTGACTGCCGTACAATGTTGGCAGTCGGGATTAACGGCTTAACGTGCCTTCCGAAGCACGGAGGGGCTCAAGAAATTTTATGCTACTTGTGGTGACCCATCCAAGTGCAGACCAGTGTTGTTGTATCCGCAACAACTCTGCGACATCCGCGGATGCGGATTATTAAAGGTTTACATCCGCGAATGCGGATGCGAATACGAAGATTTTTTTTCATATTTCAATTAGTACCTACATAAATAACGGTGACTTGTTTCTTTACTGGAAATTTTAAAAAAATATTAGGCGTGTAGACTTGGCTAACAGAAATACGAACATGGGGTTAGAGAGTTCACAGTTCAAGGCGAAATACTAGTTTTAATATGTTTGAAAATGTATATCATTCTAGTAGTTTGCCCTTCACAGTTTAGGTCAAAGTACTAGAATAATATACATCGGTATATTATTCTAGTAGTTTGACCTAAACTGTGAACTAGCAAATCCCATATCTTGGCAACCCCTTGACTGATTTAGTTCATGTTCGAACTAAAATATTCTATTTAATACTTGTTCCTACTAAATTTTATTTTCGATTACACCTACTAAATTTAAAATAAACATACATGTATTTTATTCATGTATGTTTGTTCGATAACTCGTGCAAACGCCAGATTATTTATACAGACTCGGAGAACAGCTTCGCTCGCTTCACTCGCTCGTTCTATCTTGGTCTTCACAACAGTATAGTACATAACTTTTAGCCGCTACAGGATCAGCTCTCTTCGCAGCGTTAAACCATTTTTTTCACATTTTTTAATGTCGAGGAACTTGAAAAAACAGCTTTTTTGGTGTTTTTACCGTAGTACTAGTGCAGATAATCACAACACATCACGACTTTCTTGTGAGCAGATTAGCCATTTTATATCTAATGGGTGTGAAATATTCGTCCAAACGCAGAAATACGCACTAACCGGCCAGCCGGTACGAAACGAACGCAAGTTGTTTAATGACGTCATCAAAGCGTCACGTAGTAATAGGCCGTTTTTTGGTCAGTCAGTTTTAAAGATAAAAAAATAAAAAGCACAGTATTATTCTAGATGTTTTACACAATTTTTAGAGGTCAACCAGAAAAGAAGTGTTTTTCTTGCGAGCAAAGCTAGCGAAGGGTACTTTGAACAATCCAACGTTTGTATGTATTTATGTGTGTTTATTTGACGATAACTTGAGCATCTTTTATCGGATCTTTAGGAAATTTGGTAGGCGCGTGTCAAAATTAGTTTTTTTTCATTCGGACATAAGCCAAATCAGTCAAGGGGTTGCCGAAATATGGGGTTCACGAGTTAACAGTTTTAATTAAACAAGCAAGTGAAGTTCTCCGAGTCTACTTGAACTATCCGGCGTTTGTATTTATGTATGTAAGTATGTATGTATGTTTGTTCAACTATAACTCGATTAATTGTTTAGTTATAAAACATGAGCCGAATCTGTCAAGGGATTACACTTTAAGTAGATTTTCATTGAAATCCAGCGGCTTTTATTCTCTAAATACGCATCCGCATTCGCATTCGCATCAATCTATGCGAAGCTTTTGCGGATGCAGATGTATAAAGGAATGCAAATGTTCCGCATTTGCGGATGCGGATACGGCGAGTTCTTTAGGGTTCTATATCCAAAGGGTAAAACCGGGATCCTTACTTCCCTTGAGGACAAATTTTCTGCAACTAGGCCCGAATTTGCCGGTCCCGTTTTGCCGTGATCCTAATACTAAGACTCTGCTGTCCGTCAGTCTGTCTTTCCATGCGCCTGTCTGTCCGTCTGTCTGTAACCAGGCTGTATCTCATGAAGCGTGATAGCTAGACAGCTGACATTTTTACAAATGATGTATTTCTTTGGCCGCTATTACAACAAATACTAAAAACAGAATAAAATAAATATTAAAGGGGGGCTTCCACACAAAAAACGTGATTTTTTTAACGTGTTTAGCTCAATATTAATAACAGCAAGAGTTGGAGGCTTGAAATATTCACAGAATATTTAGTTGTATATGCACTATAAAAATACATAATTAAATTTAAATAAAATAAATATTTAAGGGGGGCTCCCATACAACAAATGTGATTTTTTATAGATAATGGTACGGAACCCTGCGTGCGCGAGTCCGACTTACACCTAGGCGGTTATTTCTTAATAAATTTCAAGTTAATTTACAAAATAATCAGAATTTTGATAGAATAAAGCAATTTAAGTGGATCGGCAATATTGCCAATGTTCCCGGCAAAATGGAAATTTACCGGCAATGGCAAGATTGGGAATATTGCCGGCAACGGGGAATTTGCCGCTCGGCACATCTCTACTCATATCTCTCTACGAGCTACTTTCTAGGTAGAGTAACGCACACTTATTTGAGAGTTTTAGCAGTTATTATGGTTTATATTAATGGCGTAAGGTACCAGTTGCAAGAGAAGATGCATTTGAAGCCATGGGAACATACAGCATCGAGTAAGATCCCAAACTCAGGGAAGTTATAAAAACAAAAGATATTGAATCAAATTGGGACTGCTTTATTAATTCGATACAATAATTATACAGTCAGTGATGTGTACAGTTAACCATACAATGTGAACGAGTGACAAAACAATATTACGAAAAAGCGATTTTTGGATTTGGAAGCCCTTAACACTGTAAACAAGATGATAGTAATAACATTAAAACAACTAGATTAAAAAATGTAAAGGTTATAAATTCCACAGAGAAAAAATACCAATGAAACATACGTCACATATTTAGAGATATAAATGTTAGACATTTTTCCCGAAAAGCAAATTGTTTAGAAACATAATATTTTGCTTTAGATATTTTGATAAAAAAAATACGTTCACATTGCTCGGAGAATTCCGCATTTTTAAGAAGTTTAAGTATTTTTAAGATTTAGGCCAATCAATATACAAACATCACACATTCGCAAACGCGCAGTTATTTTTCCAGTACTAAAATTTTTGGAGCAAATTCAGCCTGTGACAGTATTCCTTTCCAAAAAAGAAAAAGATTTGGCCGCAAAAGCAAACCTAATTTGTTAACGTTTACAACCTATCTCCTTTTTAGCCAGTGAGATTCTGTCAAACAAAATTATTCAAATTTAAACGAGGGTTCAAACGTACGTCGTTGTTTGCGATGTTTGTGCGTCGATATTGACTAGCGTAATTTGATGAAATAGATATGTCGCAGTTGGATTGTATAATACACTGTTCGGCAAAACCTTTAGCTGTTTTTCATTACAGTAGTTTTGTTAAACAGCTGAATATCGTTCAGCTAGATTGGCCAATGTGTTACGATTAACAAAATAGCTAACGTAAGGTTGTAGATATTAGTTCGGAATTCTGTGACTTTTAGCTTGTGGTTGTCAGTGTCATAACAAATATGGCCTCTAAGGTAAATTTTCTTGTCAACTAAGAA
Organism: Acrobasis consociella; assembly: GCA_963555685.1. Taxonomy (NCBI): domain Eukaryota; kingdom Metazoa; phylum Arthropoda; class Insecta; order Lepidoptera; family Pyralidae; genus Acrobasis; species Acrobasis consociella. The sequence goes on from OY743118.1 coordinate 9,313,253, forward strand.
ATATAAAAGTGTTAAAAGTGCCTTTAATCGAAAATATAGACAATTTTAAGAAAATGATTTAAATAAAAAAATTCTACGTGTTATCAGGATTTTTTAGTATAATTTTAAACAAAACACCGGAAGTGACGACACACTGCAATCGAAGTTTAAATTTAGCGCCAAAAGAACAATGACATCTGTCAGCTGTCAATGTCTACTGTTAAAATTACCGTCATTATGTTGGTTGTTGTCAAGTTGTTGTGTTGGTAGATGACAGTGACAATGACACATAATACAGTGGTACCATTTTTAAAACGTGGAGTCACTAAACGAACGGTTTTTGTATGGAAAAACCAGTCATTTAGGTGACATCGCGTTTCAAAAATGGCACTTCAGTACAGTACTGAAAGTGGAAATTGCCAACTTTACTCAAAAAATCTTCATCGTGACATCACTTCTTCAAATAAGGTTGACCTTGCTTGAAAATAAAGGTCAATGGGTTTTTTGCAAATATCTAAATAAGTAAGACCTTATTTTAAAATCTGATTTGAGAAAGCTTCTCCTAGAGGCTATTCCTCGAAACGGACTGCGAATCAGATGTTTTTGAAAATTACTTGACAAGCCAATTAAGTTTTTATTTACATGCCATGTGTGATTTAAAAAAATAGAACTATTTGATATAGTGTTATTGTATTTGGTAACACAGTTTACTTAATAATGGTAACCCTACATGCGATCTAAGCGTTAACTGTTTTGTTAAATGTAATTACGTAACTCATTGACAACCCAGCTGAACTATTTTCAGCTGTTTTACAAAACCGAGATTTAATGCGAAACAGCTAGAGGTTTTGTCAAACAACGGATTATACAATCCAACTGCGACAGATACATAACATCAGTTCTTTTGCAGGCCCAATATACCCAAATAATTATTAAATGATATTCTCGAGTCCTTTATGTATATCTTATTCTGTAATGTAAATCCACAATGTCAACAACCAAATATTTAGGTTCTCGACAGACCTGCTGAACGTTTGGCCGAATCGTTATTTTTTCTTGTGCTGTCAATGCTTGCAATTAATGCAACATAAGTATGTAAAGACCGAAAGGAATCTTTCCGGCGCAGAATGTTGAGCAGATATGACGAGACCTGTATGTAAACAGCAATATGCTATCATACACAAGATGCTATTAATTTCATTAAAATTTAAAATCTGTTATACTTTACTGAACATGAAATTGTATTCTATGAAATTTGGGGAATGTATTGCACTATAAAATAATACTAGTTTAATATATGCCGCCTACCAAATAATACCAAAATTCATTTATGCCATGTGTGCAGTTTATTTCCTTGAACTCTTTATGAGTGTTAATCTGAACCATTGGCGAAATAGGAAAAAATCGCCATAATATTATGGCACTAGCATTAAATTCACATTAAATGTACCTGATAGAGAACCCCAGAACAGCATTTGTACTAACAAAGAAAACTAGTCACAAAGGACATAAAATACATACTATGTACAACTTTACATCTAACATAACGATAAACATATAGAATACTAACCGATAAATCAGTCGATCCATAAAATACAATGCGATCAAACCATTCTTGATGTCTTAGTAATACAGGCAACCCTAACACAAGCCGTAACCGATGGTATGGCAAAAATGTTTAAACGAAAATTTTCAAATACATATACCTGATTTTTAAACGTTCAATACTGCACTTAGCCTCCATATCGTCCGATTGCTTCTTGAAAACTACAAGAATCGTTTTATTTACAAAATTGACAACCTCGTAAGCTAAATCACACTGTAAAACTAATCAAGAAGAGATAACAACAATTATTATACAAATCATTCAACTATCACAAATGCAACAGACATACGATATAAGGCTGAAACCACACAGTGTTACAGACATGCATCATCTATTTAATATCTATATTATACATTACAGTTTACGCAGACATCCTGTTTGATTATGGGTAACCCCAAATATATCTACAATTCTACATTTATCAGTGCTAATTACTTAGCTTGATTAATTATTTTTTATTACCACATTATTCTAAATTACAGTATATTAAATTGAAAGGGAACAGTGTTCGGGGTCGATAGAGATTCATCTATATCTAAACGTCGGAGTCGTGCCATTTCGAATGACACTCAAATACTAATTTTATTTGAAGCCACGACATCAATAGTGAAACTAATCATGCTAACTGTGCTGAAACAGTAGTCAAGTCTTATGTCAATCAATTTTCAAGCCACACAGTGCTTTTTAAAACAGTATACATATAGCAGCCAGTGCCACAGCGTTATGCCTTCGATGCAAGTTCCTTTAACTGAGTCTTTAACTTTATCTTGTTCATTTTGTACCCCGCACGATTTGCGCTGGGCTCACACACAACTGACACTATTAGCAGTACTGAGATGTCACATTCGTTTACTTGTGATTGGATAATGGTTTTGAAACATTAAAAGGTGTCAAAACGCAACATTTCAGTGGACGCCCCAGTGCAGTCACTTGGAGTGAAGCGTGGAACACATGCTAAACTTCCCATCGCTATTCTTGTTCGCGTATTCGCCCAAATATGACCATGTGGATTGGCTCTGTTCGTCTATATTCGCCTATTTTTCATGTTTTTTTTGTATGGAAAAAGCATTCGTTTAGGTTACTCCGCGTTTTAAAACTAGCACATCTGGTCGGATACAAGTTCGGCAAGTTCACTATTGTTGACGATGTATAGATGATGTGTTCGTGTTATTCAATCTGAAGCACGGAAATTAACAAACGCGAATACCGAACAGCGATGAGAAATGCCAGCATCACGCTCACAGAGCTATTCCAATAGTGCTGGCTTTTTGGCGTTGATCCTAACGCCTCTTAGACGTACTGCGCGTCCGCTTGGGCGACGCTCCGCCGGCTGGCTGTCAGATATGCACCGGCACGTGCAGCAACAAGGCATCGCGCCCGGGGAACTCTAGTGAGCACATTTCACATTTATAGGGCGTTTCAGCTTCGCTGGTCGCCGGCGATGGGCTCTGTTCATGCTTGGGCTGCATGTCGGCCTCTGTCTTTGGTTCTAGTTTCGGTTCGGGAGTCGGCGAGCGGCTCGGCAGCTGCGGCTGCGTTCGGATGGCTCGCAGATCGTCGGCCGGATGCCGTGGCGGTCGTCGAGACCGAATCTGACGGGGAAAAATGAAGACTTCAATTTACTGTACCTATATACATCGTCTGAACCAATTGGGTAGTCAACTAAAATATATAAAAGTGTTAAAGGTGTCTTTAATCGGAAATATAGACAATTTTAAGAAATTAATTTGAATAAAAAAATCTACGTGTTATCAGTATTTTTTTTAATTTAATTTTAAACATTACACCGGAAGTTTTAAACTAAGTTAATTTTAAACGACACACATCAATTGAAATTAACATTTTTCCTATGCCACCAGTAAAAAACAAAACAATGACATGTATCAACTGTCAATGTCTACTGTTTAAATTACCGTCGTTATGTTGGTTGTTGTCAAGTTGTTGTGTTGGTAGATGACAGCGACATAGACATATAAAACAGTGGTGCCATTTTTGAAACATGGAGTCACTAAACAAACGGTTTTTGTATGGAATAACCAGTCGTTTAGGTGACATCGCGTTTCAAAAATGGCGCTTCACTGCACTGAAATTGGCAACATTACTCAAAAAATCTTCATTGTGACATCACTTCCTCAAATAAGCTTGACCTTGCTTGAAAATGAAGGTCAATGTGATTTTTGCAAAGTGGTTTTTGCAAATATCTAAATAAGTAAGACCTTATTTTAAAATCTGATTAGAGAAAGCTTCTCCTAGAGGCTATTCCTCGAAAAGGATTGCGAATCAGATCTTTTTGAAAATTACTTGACAAGCCAATTAGACCCATGAAATAAGTAATTATAGTACTAACTAAGAGACCTAAATATTTACGGACTGGGTAAAAGTATCCTCCATTCAAAAGAATCATAAAAGAAAAATAGTAAAGATGTACCATCGCCATACAAACAATTTTTTGTTCTTGTTACGAGATGGCTTTATAAGGTACTCATTACAACATTAAAATCTTTTCGTACTATTTAAATAAATAAATAATTATACATATAGGGACAAATTACACTGATTGAGCTAGCCCCAAAGTAAGTTCGATACTTGTGTTATGGGATAATTATATATACTAACTTAACGATACTATATTTTATAACAAATACATATGGTCTAAGATCCCGATATAGAACGACCTTCACCGACATGCTTATTTGATTAAACGTATTTTATGTTAAATTTAATATGTCAATAAAGATATTGGGTTGCCTAACAAATTTCAGTCCAGGATATGATTAACTAATAATTAAAAAAATATATATATATTTCACCAGTTTGCTTATTAGACGAATTCTATACCAATCGAAAGTATGAAGCCCATAGAATATGAAAACGTTAGGTTGCCTAATTGCCTATTCTTTTCCGGTCACAAGTCTTGGGTTGCCTGCGAAAAATCTGTCCCGAATACCGGTTGTCGAACTTTGAAAATTGAAATATTGCTGGGAGTAAAAATATGCGACTCAGTGCGATTGACCTAACCCAACCAACCATCCCATGCCATAGAAGAGGACACAGCATTAGATGGTTGGTTGGGACCTCTCAGTCGCACATATTTACTCGCAGCAATATTTCAAAAATTAAATTATTAAATAATCATATCCTGGACAGAAATTTGTTAGGTGACCCATATGCAATATCTTTATTGACATATTAAATTAAACATAAAATACGTTTTATCAAATAAGCATGACGGTGAAGGTCGTTCTATATCGGGATCCTATACTAATATATAGATAAACACCCAAGACCCAGGATAATTTGAAAAAGGCCATTTTCCAACTTGCCCTTACCGGGGATGGAACCCGGGACCTCTGGGTGGCGGACTAGCATGTATATATCTTATACGTTTAAACGAGCGATTCTTGTATATTTATTTATTTATATGTTTAGATATTTATAAATTTCTGTGATCTCGAAAACGGCTCTAACGATTTTGCTGAAAATTGGTACATGGGGGTTTTCGGGGGTAAATAATCGATCTAGATTAGTCTTATGTTTGGGAAAACGCGTGTTTTCGAGTTTTCATGCGTTTTTCTTTCCACGCAGAAAATGGTCGCTAATTTCGTCGCGCGGGCCTCCATCGGTTTGGCTTAGTGGTTAAGGATGCAGACCGCTAGAAAGAGTGTTACGGGTTCGAATCCCACTCGGTGACTTACTTTTGTTTTTTTGTATGTTCAAGGTGACTTACTTTTGTTCATATATAATTTTTTATTATGTATTGTTTTTAGACAAGTTTAAAAAAAATGTAGTTAATGTTTAAGATGTAATGTAACCGAGCAAAGCTCGGTCACCCAGGTACTATATATATATATATATATATATATATAGCATAAACTAGTACTCTATTTAATTAATTAAGACTTATATGAAATGCAAAAATATTTTTAAAGCATATTCAACACTTTTTTATCATTATTTTGCTAGTCGTGTGTTCATCTCTATGTGCCTACCCCGCAACTCCAGTATTACCTACTTACGCGCCTTCCAATAGTTGTCTGGCGTTGGGTATCTGTAACGTTAGTAATTTAATTATGTTTGTACTTACGTTGCGTACTTGCTTGGTACGTGGCCTGGGTTCCTCGGTGTGTATCATGCGCGGGCGCGGCGGCGGCGGGGCGCGCGGGCGGCGGCGGCGGCGCGGGGGCGGCGAAGCGGCACGCGGGGGGGACGCGGCCGGCGACGCCGAGGGCGAGCGCGCCGCGCCCGGCGGTGACCGCGACGGAGAGCGGGACGGCGACCGCTCCCACCGCTCCGACTTTATTTTCCGCCGCCGCTTGTACTTGCGCGGCCCCGACTGCAAAACGAACGAATGCACGTTTATGCGGCGATGTAAATAGAGGAAATTCCTTTTTTAGTACTGTAACATCAAATTTTGACAACAATTTCATTTAATTTTTTACAGCAAACAGATATTTATGGTTATTTTATTTGTTGTTATAGCGGAAATAGAAACTCATTCTGTATGTCTGTTTAATATGGTTCACGGCCGGATAGATAAACATTAGAGGCTCAGTTAAGGGGATACTTGAATTATTCGGGGTCCAGTGCTGCCCCCATTTGAAATAAATTATTTGAAAGAAAACGGAGATATCATTTAAAATTTTGTCTTGACCAAGCCCTAGATAACTCTTTAAACTATTTTATGAACTACAGAACTACTGCTTACAGTTCAAGTTGAAAACGTTAAGCTTTTCGTCGCACAATAACCAAAAGTAGCCGTGTTTTTTGCAAATAACCGTAAAAAAGCTTCGCGTTCTTAAAACTTTCATAGAGGAAAAGAATGCAAACAGAAACAAGACGTCTGAAATGACAACCTTTGTTCTTCTCACCTGCGGCTGTCGCTTGAGAGCCGTGTTGACGTCACAGTGCTGAATCAGATGCTGCACCAGCTCTGCGCTTGATAACAGTGTCTGTTCACACACCACGCAGCAGTAGGACGGACCACCTGAACAGAAGACAATCCGCTAGATGACTACTAGTCAAATCAGACACTTTTTTCTAAACGTCTAAACAAACATTTTTATAGGATTTGTATAAAAATACAAATCCTATAAAAATGTTTGTTCAAAAAAAGCATGAAGATATAGGATTTGTATTTTCATACAAATCCTATATCTTCATGCTTTTTTTGGGTTAACCTGTCAAGTACCGGAATCGCAGACACAATAGATTTCAATTGTTTTGCGGTTCACATGTGAACCGTCGGGGTTTGATACTTTAAATAGCGCTCTTAATTAATCAGATATATTAGTTGTATCAGTTTTTGTTGCATTTCTCAATCTAAATACATGTTGAAAATGGATATGATTTATAATTTTAGGAATGTCTATAGTCTATTTGCTATAACAGCGCATGTGTGTCGTTATTTCGTCAAAAATATACTCCTAGCCATAGACCTAGAACTTTTTGCTTTAGGTCTACTTTTTTCTTAAGTTGGCAGTAGCCAACTTAAAGTATCAAACCCCGACGGTTCACATGTGAACCGCAAAACAATAGAAATCTATTGTGTCTGCGATTCCGGTACTTGACAGGTTAAGAAAAAAGTTCTTTTAACATAGTCACTACGAAGGCGTCTAAAAAAAATGTTTACCATAAATACCTAGTATCTATGATATATGAGTATCTATATAGATTTATACATACGAGTAGTGTAGTATCTACCAAACATGTCAAATATTTTCATATTCTTCTTTGTTTATTTTTATATTTGACTAGTACCTAAATATAGTCGTAGAAAAAGTATTTTATGCACACAAAAACTTACAATGCTCGCTAAGGCTCGCATCGTAACTTAAACCACTCGTATTTTTTGACACTCCTAATACAACCGTTGCGAGGTGCTGTGTGGTTTCCCGCAGCGTAGAATAGGACCACTCCAAGTCTTCCCGTAGATATCGTAGAAGGCGACTCAGGAGATACAAACTAAACAAAGGTTATCAACATCAATGAGACCTCTCCAACCCGTCTGGCCTGCTTTGGCCAAGTATGGTTCTGGTAGTACAGAGTGGATCGTGCTTCTGCAGTGAAGACCAAAAGACCTGATGATGATGATGAAGTATCTAAATATAGTCGTAAAAAAGGTATTGTATGCAACGTTGTATAAGTACGTCAAGCTCGCATCGCAACCTGCGCCACTCGCATTTTTTGTCCCACCTTATACAACCGTTTAATATACTATTGTTTCCTTTAAAAGCTACAGTTGAGTGATGACGCAGTACCGTTGGCGCGGCGGTCGGGCGCGGAGTGGTGCGAGCGCACGTGCTCGCGCAGCACCACGCGCTGGTTGAACGCGCGCGGGCACACCGCGCACGCGTACGGCTTCTCGCCTGCGGAATGCGGACGACATACCTTTATTGCTGTTGTAACGGCAACAGACACATATCATCTGTCAAAATTTCAACTGTCTAGTCGTCACGGTTCATGAGATACAGCCTGGTGACAGACGGATAGCGGAGTCTTAGTAAGTTCTTTGGGTACGGAACCCCAAAAATTATCAATCAAAAGCCATTCATGTTAGTCTGGAAGAGAAGCACTTAAAAGTAATGTAATAGTTGCTCCTCTTCATGATACAGCCTGGTGACAGACGGATAGATAGAAGTCCTGTTTTTATCCTTTGGGTACGGTACCCTAAAAATTATCAATGAAAAGCGATTCATGCTGGTCTGGAGGAGAAGAACTAAGAATGTACCAGCTGCTCTTCTTTACGCACACATCGCAGAAGCTAATCGATGGAATGTGCGAAAATGCGAATAAAAATTTTAATTACAGCTTTCTAGTACTCACAGTCTCTAAGTAAAACAGACGGAAAAAAGGCGGACAGACAGACATGGCGAAACTATAAGAGTTCCTGTTTACTACGGAACCCTACAAATGAAGCTCTAGGTACAATCAATAATTTTTAGGTACTGTTCGGTCCAATTCGCATTCTTCTTAATTGTCCAATCAGCAAAAAGACGCGCCGCACATTCCATCTATTACTAATCATTTACTTTATTTTACGTTTTTCGCCATATCAATCATACTTAGTACAATAATAGGGGTGACAGGGTCAGAAAAGTATGATTGTAATTAGTCCGTCTTTTAGATTATTCAAAAATAATGGACCGCATTTTTCAGTTTACCAAAAAAGTAAACATTCACAAAGATACGGAGCGTCAAAGTTCCGGAGTGGACGCTTGCGATGCGACGGCACCGCTAAGTAAAAATCGTACCCAGCCGTGACGTCATGCGAAATTTAAATGCGCTGTATCTTTGTCATTTTTGGTTTCTCAGAGAAAAGAAAAAATACGTGTACAATATTTTAAAATAATCTAAGCGATGGAGCAAAAATATTTTTCCATTCGTCATGCCTATTCCAGTCGCAATAAACTAATTAACATTATAACTTCTTTCAATCAACCATCAGTAAGGTGTGCCGCACAGGTATGTATCAATGATAAGTGATGTAGAACTAGGCTAGCGAGCCTTACTGACTGGAAGCAGCGGGTCATTCCCATCACGAGTATCATTAGATTAGTCACTGGGAAATATAGCATAATGTTGTAACCAAGATTACTGTAATAAATGACTATTTTATTTATATATTTTTCATCATTCAAGCTCTGAAAGGAGGTTGTATTTTACTCGAAATCCGGGTTGTAAGTTCGATTTACATCCTAAGGGAGGTAAGTAAATTTGAAAATCAAAGGCGATTGCTTATGGATGAATTTATTTTTATTTTTAAAACCAGCGCAATGGCCACTACATTTATGGCTGAATGTGCCAAAACCGCAAGGCCATAAAAAAAAGACAGGTTGGCGCGCAAATTTTCTAGTTTTAATTTTCGTTGCAAATTGAAAAATTTTAACAAAAAATGATGAGTTCAAGTGAAGATTAAGATTTGACGCCTGAATCGGTTAAAAAAGAGGCAAAAGCAGTCATAGAAAACTTATTATCTCCGATTTCAAAGGAAATATATTTTAAAGCTTATGACGATTTTATTAAGTGGCGCACTGAAAAGAAAGTGAAATCTATTCGGAGAGTGTATTAATCACATATTTCAATGAATTATCAAATAAACTAAAGCCCTCTTTTTTGTGAAGTATTTATTCCATGTTGAAATCCACAATCAATACGAAACATGATATCGATTTGAAGACTACGCCAAATTGTTATCGTTTTTGAAAAGACAGTCCGCCGGCTATAAATGCAAAAATGTAAGGTTTTTACTGCAGAACAAATAGAAACTTCCTTGAATGAGGCCCCCGATGATATATATTTGGCAGCAAAGGTACGTTTGTAAATATAAACCTGTTTTATTATGTATTATAATAATAAACGCAATGCCCGTATAAATTGATTATGACCGTTTTTTCAGGTTTGTATCGTTTTCGGCATAAGCGGTGCGTGTAGAACAAGCTGGCAAATTTGACTAGAACGGACGTGAAAAATCATGGCAACTTGCTATTAATAAAATTACCTAACACCAAAACTAAGATTGACCGAACCTTCGTGGTTACAGAAGAGTTTGTGCAATTTGTAAAAAAATATCAAGATTTGCGACCAGACAAAATGATATCAAACAGATTCTTTCTGAATTATAATAAAGGAAGGTGCATCAAACAGGTAATCGAAAAAAATAAGTTGGCAAGTTTTCCCAAATTAATAGCTAATTACCTAAATCTGCCCAACCCGGAACTGTATACTGGGCACTATTTCCGTAGAACGTCGGCAACGTTGTTGGCTGATTCGGGCGCGGACCTAACCACAATAAAAAGACACGGGGGCTGGAAATCAAGCAACGTTGCTGAAGGTTATGTAGAAGACTCAATCGAGAATAAGAGCAGAATAACCAGCAAAACAACGGAAACTATTAATTTGCGTGCTAGTTAGTTCAAGTGAGCCGCGTCCTTGTTCATCCAAGAGTTACGATTTCGACGGTGCAGGTGACGAAGAAACTGGTCAATCCATGCAAGGCAGTCAAGTCGCAATGTCGCAAAACATGAAACAAAATATTCACATACTAGGGAAGCCGGTTACTTTATCGCTTTCAAATTGTTCCAATTTTACTATTAATTTTTGAATTGTAAGTACAAACTTCTTAAATGAACAATTTTCGCTATCATGATGAGTGTTCAACTCGAGTGTTAGTGATCAATTACACCCTCGAACTATAAGCTCCCTCGCTCGCTTCGCTCGCTCGTGAGCCTAAATATCTCGGGTGTAATTGATTACTTACAACCCTTGTTTAACTATCTACTATTACTGACCGGTGTGTATCCGCTCGTGCTTGCGCAGCGTGCCGCCGTCCGCGAACGCCTTCCAGCAGAACCGGCACGCGTACGGCCGCTCGCCCGTGTGGATGCGGATGTGGATCTGCTGCGAGCTCCGCGACCCGAACACTTTGCCTGGGGGAAACATTGCATTCACTTTGTATGTTCATAGTAAACTTATATGCTATAAATAAAGCTTACAATAGGAATGTGGACTAAGTCCGAAAAATATTAGTTTAGACCGTCAGGTACGCTATCCAAAAATAATTGACTTATATTTTTCGGCTTATTAAAGTAGTAAAAAATCACAAAATACAACGCATCGAAGTTTCCGAGTGAGCGTCAACATCGAGTGAAAATAGCACAAGTCGTAACGTGATGCGAAATTTCAATGCACTGTATCTTCATCATTATTTGCTAATCACAGAAAAGAAAAAATATGTATGCAATAATTATTAATAATCTACCTATCTGTTGAGCCAAAAATATTTTTATTTTTCTTACATCCTTATTATAATGGATATTTCAGTTACAAATTTCGCACAAATAATGTCAATTTAGACTAAGGTATAAAGAGAATTTACGAGCTCTAATTGACGCCCCTAAAATCAGTATTATAAAATAAGAACCTTGTTAATTCATAATTGAAGTCTGATTGGAGGAGGATATTTTAAAAATATTATAAAACTTACCACATTCTTTACAGGGGAACTGCCGTAAGTTATTTGACGACGTGCTATTCCTGCCTCGAGACATCTTTTTTAACCTGCAATAGATTTTTAAAAAATTATGTACGGTAATTTCGTCACGCATACTTACTACTAAATAAAATGTTTTTTTAAGTAGAATAGAGATTACATACAGAACGGAATCTCCTAAGGTCCTGGGAAATAAGCGTGCGTATACCGATTCCCGTCCCCGTACTCTCCCCCGTTCTCACCCCGGGGAGGGTGTTAAACAGGTTCCTGCAGCCGCCTCTAATAGGCGAGAACATGGGAGAGGTTTTCGTGTCGACAATCATTATCGTCATCGATAAACGAGAAAGTAAGAAGCAAATAGGTTGCCATGATTTGGACATGTAATGATAAGAGAGGATCAACACGCAACAAAACTAACTTTTTAATATGAAGGTAATGGAAATAAAGGAACGGGAAGACCAAAGTAGAGGGGGATGGAATTCGTAAAGCAAGAAAGATATGGAGGTAATAGAAGATGTTAGTATGATGGGAAATAGAGGACTGTGGAAGGAGAAGACATACTGCGCCGACCCCAGATAATGGGATCAGGTAAGGCAGATGATTCAGTGTTTACTTTATCTTGATAAAATATTATTGGGTTAAAGTCCTAAAACAAAATCCTTGATCCGCCCGCCACTGTTCGTTGTCATCCTTAATGGTTCAGGCGTTGAGTTTCTATGGTTATGCCTACCCATCGCCTTATAAACAATTATTTCTCATCCTTGTCACAAGATGGCGCTATAGGTTATAATTAGAACATTTAAATCTTTTCTTACTATTAATAAAATAAATTAGTACTCTAATTAATTAAATAAGACTTATATGAAATACAATAAATATTTTAAAAGTATATATTAAACACTTTCTTTGTCTCTATTTTGCTAGTCGTGTGTGCTGCCATCTCTGTGAGGCTACCTTGCAACTCCAGTTTTGCCTACTTACGATGCGGCCCTCCAATAGTTTTCACGGCGTTGGGTATATGTAACCTTAGTTGTTATATTTCTTTGCAATTATTTAAATAAAGTAATACTCTAATATGAAATGCAATAAATATTTCAAAAGTATATTCATCACTTTCTTTGTAACTTTTTTGCTAGTCTTGGTGTGTGCTGCCGTCTCTGTGAGGCTACCCCGCAACTCCAGTGTTGCCCCCAACAGTATGTATGGTGCTGGGTATCTGTTACGTTAGTAATATTATGTATGGCATGACGCTGACAAGATGTTTAGATGAAGCAAAAGAGGTTTGTCAGGATCGTAGCAAGTGGAGGTCTATAGTCTCTGCCCACTCGTGTGGGAAACAGGCGTGACATTATGTACTAGCCGAAGCTCGCGACTTAGTTCACGTGGACATTATGTCTCGGCAAAATGCTCATCAGGCTGAACAACTTTCACAAAGACGTAATTTTTATCTTTCTTATAGTTTAGCTGGACCATTATAGTTCTACATCAGGTGTTTCATTTTCCAATTTTTTTTAACCTATATGTTGCCAAGGCTTAATCGCTCTAAACAAAAAAAAAATTCATTCGAATCCGTCCAGTATTTCCGGAGATTAGCGTGTACAAACAGACAAACAGATAGACATATTTAATTTTGTTTTTACTCTTGCTATGTCTCCATCGCTCCTAATAATTTTTTTTAAATATATTTAATGTACAGACACCCTTTTTTTACTATTTTATTATACACGATGATTTTTTATTGGTTCTGGAGTTTCTTACGACATCCGGTGACGGTACCGCCGGCCGGCCGGCGAAGTTCATCGAACTCACGAGGCTGTTTTTGACGGGCGTAACTACGTGGTCTGGACCGAAAATCATTTTCGCAACTTTTTTATCTTATGTCATACACAAATTTGGATTACGTGTATAGATGGTTAGATGAATTAATTTACTATACGACGATTTTTTTCCAAAACCAATGAAAAGTCTGTGTGTATGTATGTTTGTCATGGGGCTGACCTGGGCGCAGGCGCGGCCCTGGGTCGCTCGGCGTGCAGCTCTGCGTGCGCGAGCAGCTGCAGCGCGTCCGTGCACGTCTCGCCGCACACGTCGCACGTGTGCTCGCCCCACGTGCTGCTCGTGCTGTCGTGCCGCTTGTAGCTGGGACAGTTACATACTTCGCCGTTACAAATGTTACCCTTTATGCCGCATTTACACATTCGCGCGAATCGCGAGGCGACTAACGAACTCGCATATGTACACAGTGCAGTACACGAATATTTCGTCTAATGACGAGACGAATGTGTAAATGCGGTCTAAATAGTAGTTCGCGTCGGCATTCGTACACGAATGTTTCGTGGAATGTTTCGACGACGACGACGTTTGTAAATGACGAGGCGAATAGCGAACACGCAAGTGTAAATGCGGTATTATCCATAAAAATTAACAACCGTTCGCCAACTCCCTTTTCATTATTTGCCATGGAAAAAACAAGACAAATATTTTACCTAAAATTGGTTTAGTAAACGTTTGTATTGTTTTATTGAATAATGGGGTTGGATTAAATCTAATAGAACAAAGTTCAGATACATAATAACCCTTATTCATAAAAATTAACAACCGTTCGCTAATTTTAGTTAAAGTGTGTTTTGCTTAAAATACAAATATTGAATAGAGGGAAAGGGACCAAACATGTTTTAACTAATATAGGTATAGCAAGCGGTTGTTAATTTTTTTGAATATGAGGGTGTTGTAGGTTGACCAGCTTTGTACTTGAGGGTGGTAAAATAATAAATCAGTTGTTGTCTAGCACTCGCGGTGTTTCATTCAAACATAACATGGTGACAGCGGTTTTCTATGTTTGATGCTGAGAAACTTAATAAATATTACATAACAGTTTTCTTAAACGGGTAAAGTGTGCGTGGAAATATAAAAATTGTGATAATTCGGTTAAAAGTAATATTTGGGGTGAACAATGGAGCACGCTCGACCACCAGCGGAATAGAGAATATGCACGCATTTTTTTTATTTGTTTATTAAAATCCTTATTAACAGCAGTAAAAAAATATGAAAGAATTTATAAAATATGTTAATCAGCGACGAACTTATGTTACTTTAAAGTTTCAATTAGAAAGAGAAGTCCGATATGGACTAGTGACGTCATAATTACATATCATCAATACATTTGCTATAGAAAATAGCGTTTTAGCGAGTGAGATAGACATACTTTCGTAAAATCGCTATATCCCGTTTGTTTTTCCACCAATTTTTATTCTGTTTTCACTGTTAGTACTTTATTTTTGAATATTTACGAATAAACTCGTTAGATAACACATATTTTTTTCATGCATATTCTCTATTGAACATGGACGACGGATCGGTTAGCCGGGCTTACACGTTTGACGCCAAGAAGTGGAGGCAACAATTCTTGTTATTTTTTAAGGCTTCGGGGGTTCATACCGAGCCATCAAGTGTTCAAGCCAACCTACAACAGAGGGTAAATAAATAGATGATGGTATCGTTGGGCACCTGTGCGCGGCGGCGACGTGCCGGCGCAGCAGGTCGGCGCGCTGGAAGGCCACGCCGCAGTCCTGGCAGAACAGCTCCGGCCCGCGCACCGCCTCGTACGCCGGCCGCTCCGAGCCCGCGCTGTGCGCCAGCGGCGACAGCTGGTACTCCATGTCGTCGTCTGTCATACGAAAATGTATTCTAAGCGTTATCACACTAATATTTTAAAGGCGAAAGTTTATATATGTGTGAAGCGTCGAAGGTTTGTTACTTCTTCACGGCTGGATCAATTTTGATAAAATTTGGTATGCAGGAAGCTGATATCCTGGATTAACACATAGGCTACTTTAGGCGCGGGTAACACCGCGTGGGGTAGCCAACATTATATAATTTGAAAATATGTGGTGATACATATTTCGCAACGAAATATATAATTTTTTGATAAATAAATGTATGTACTTAATTTTATACGTAAGTAATTTAAGAATGTTGATGATAAAGATAAAAATAATTTATTTGCCAAACATGTTTTACAAGATATTACATTCAGTTTGTTCAATCATGTATACCATCACCGCGGTGATAACTACACTATAAAAAAAATTACACTTCCATACAAATTGCCCGGGTGGCTGCACACTTACGTATAGAAATGACGATTTTTTAAATTTATTGAGTGTTATTTTAATTTCATTATATTATTGTGGTCTAGTATAGCCCGTTGCCCCGTGGTTCGATTTGTTACAGGTATGTCCCGTCAAGTAAGCGATCAAGGTCTAGCTGGCCAAATGAACGGGTAACGTACCTGAATCGGAGTCTCCGTAGGCGGGGTCGGGCTGCCGCGAGCGCGGCGGTAGGTGCGGGTGCCGCTGCGACGCGTGCGCCGCCAGCGCCTCGCGCGACCAGCACAGCTCGCCGCACTCCCCGCACTCGATGGGGGAGTCGCCGCCGTGGATCTACAAATAGACATTATTGTATGTGCAAAAAGTCTCTTTTGCAAAATGTCCCGTACTCGCAAAACGTCTCTTTCGCAGAATGTCTCTTTCGCAGAATGTTTTTTTTTGCAGATGTCTCTTTCGCAGAATGTCGCGACAGGGACTAAGTTTACTAAAGTTGTAAAAAAAAAATGAATTCGCTGGAAATATGACACGTCACATATTGTCGCAAACGAGATAGATGTAGAATATTCGCGAGTAAGAACTCTGCTGGCGAGATAGACTCGGAATGTTCGCGAGTGGAATCGTATAGAAAGAAGTCAGGATAATGCAAGCGAAACTAGGCCTTATATTTTTACAGCATAAAGGCTAGAGTTCTTTGAATGGTCGTCGGCTTAGTCGCACTCACTCGACGTTTCCCGTCAATCGAAATACATTCGTCAAGTGATGAGAATATTCGAGAAAAGTGTAGACCTCTGTATCGGCGCATATAAAAAGGCGATCGAGTGCGCGTCCCGCCAGTTCAGTACGAGCTACGAAAGCGATAACTTCGAAGCGAACCGAAGCGAAGGAAACCTACCTCAGTGCGACAAGTGGAAGTACCTGTGACTACTTTGGCGAGATACCTGGACCTCAGCTGCTACGCGACTTGGACTTGGATATCAGGAAGACCATCTTCACGTGTCAACCTTTGGGTTCCATAGTGTATAAAAACCCTCATACGAACTTTGGCGTTTTACTCCAAATCTCGAACCCAGTTTCGTAACAATATTGTGATTGACATAATGATAAACACGGGCGGTTGGTTTGGGCAGAGAGCAGTCTAGGGTTTGCCGTCAAGGCTGACACATGTGATGGTATTTAGCGGTCTAGTTTTAGTGTATAGTTGAAGAACATGTATTTAAAGACACAGAAATATAAGTGTAAAGAAGAATATCGTTTTTTATTGGTATAATGAGATGCTGTTAACAGATGCCTTTTACCCAAATTATGATGTCATAAGTTTAGTACGTTTTACTAATGTATTCCAAATAAAAAAATAACGACAGGTATTATACATTTTAAAAATTCAGATTTATTTTTTTAAATAAGTACCTACATGTATTTGTATTTAAGTTTAGTTTATTTTGTACACGCCTACTACTACCTTTTTTCTTCTCTTTTCCTCTCCTGGATCTGCTGGAAGAGATTTCTTATGAAATAAGCAGTACCTATGTACTCAATGTTCTTACTTTGTTTGTATTTTGTGAACATGAATTTTGTAAATAAATAAAAAAAAAAAAAAAAAAATACTGACGTTTATGTTACTGACAGTCATAATTTGTTTACTATAGAAAGAGACATTCTGCGAAAGAGGCACTATGAGAAAGCGACGTTTAATGAGTAAGGGACATTTTGCGAAAGAGAAGTTTTGCGCATAAGCCATATTATTATATGAAATAATAATATTTTATATGACGACCTCCGTAGCGTAGTGGCAAAGATAATATAATTACTAACGTAACAGATACCCAACGCCATAGAAACGATTGGAGAGCCCGTAAGCACGCAAAACGAGAGTTGCGGAGCGTCCTCTCAGAGATGGCAGCACACACGACTAGCCAAAAAGGTGACGAAGAAAGTGTTAAATATACTTTAAAAAAATATATTGCATTTCATATTAGTCTTATTTAACTAATTAGAGTATTACTTTATTTAAATAATGGTTATTAAAGATTTGTATGTTTTAATTTTTACCTTAAAGCGCCATCTAGTTACAAGAAAAAGAAATAATAATGTTTATATGACGATGGGTAGGCATGGTAGTGGTCACCATGCTAGTCCGCCACCCAGAGGTCCCGGGTTCGATCCCCGATCAGGACAAGTTGGAAAATGGCCTTTTTCAAATTGCCCTGGGTCTGGATGTTTATCTATACATGTATTTGTTATAAAATATAGTATCATTGAGTTAATATCCCATAACACAAGTTTCGAACTTACTTTGGAGCTAGCTCAATCAGTGTAATTTGTCCCTATATATTTATTTATATGAAGTAATAATATTTGGGTGCCATTGTTTTGTTTTGTTGCATTTGACGACCTCTGTGGCTTAATGTGGATCATGCCACGCTGTCACCGGAGGTCCCGGGTTCAAACCCCCGATAAGGTCAAGACCTGGGTCTTGGATTTTTATCTATATTTATTTATTTGTTATAAAATATCGTAGAATTAGTATACTTAAGGGCTAACTCAATCTGTGTGATTTTTCCACATAGATTTATTTATTTATTGTCATAGGCGTACCAAGACGCTATACGGGTATTTGTGCCAGTTTTTTCCTTCGGAATCCCTCCCGAAAGAGTGGCCTGGGTACGCCTATGGCCATTGTTATAACAGACAGGCAATATAGTACTGCATATTGTTAAGCTATAAAACCTTACAAGTTAAATTATTCAATTAAATAAATACCTATAACATGAAACAGATATTCTTACCCTAGCGTGTGACTGCAGCGCTTTCTCCCTGGCAAACCCAACGCCGCAGTGTCTGCACACGAAGGGGCGCGAGGGGTCGGCAGGAGGCGGCGGGGTGGGCGGCGAGGGAGGCGAGGGCGGTGTGGGGGGCGGCGGCGGCGACGCGGGGGGCGGGGCTCCTGTGCGCACGGCGCCCGAGCGCCGCCGCGACCACTGCTGCGTGCGCGCCGACGTCATGTTCTCCCAGGTGCCATTCTGTGACGTAACAATTATTTCAGTATAATTTTCTACTCCTTTATTAAAATAAAATAAAAAATTATGTCGCCAAATCTTAAATTGTTATGTCGATGTATATGTGTACATAGCTAATATCTACCTGCATTATTATTGTATCTTGAGCAGGAATAGGACCTAAGTTTCTAGTAGATAAGCTGTGGATGTGACATTCAGTGTAAAACACATCAAGTGTACGGGTAAGGGAGCACTGGAGTACTGTGACACAGGCTCTGCCTTCTTTAAGCTTCAGTCTCATTTAATCTATAGCATAATTTTATCAATTTGTATTCTACAACTACTCATTTCTGTTTAAGAGTGATGGAGAAAATAAATACACTTTTTACTTTTTGACTTATAATGCTATACGCATTCATTGTTCGAGTTACTTGTTTGAGTATCTTATTAGAAGATGATGTGGTCCTGGTTTGCGCCAGTATTATTGACTTGCTCTTCTACACTTTGAATTGAGACATTATTATTATGCCCCAATCACATTAATAGACAAATGTAATATCTTTCATATCCTATACAATACATCTTATTTATTTATCGCAATATTTATTTCAAGCAAAGTCAATAATAATCATACCTCTTCAACTGGGTCTGGGTTCTTTTTCCGCCGTCCTCTCTTTTTCTTTGGCTTAATAACTCTGTCTTCCTCTAGCAATTCTGAAACAAATGTTACATGTTATGACTTTGTCTGTCTAATGCAATACTAATGCTGGGTCCCTTAATAATGTAAATATGTTCCACCAATGATGTTTCCACATTGCATATATAATGATTTCAATTTGTCTCTGAAACGTTATTTGAATTATTAGCAACAACTTAAAATATGCAACACATCAAGAGCGAAGGAAGTTTCTTTATGCCAAGGATGCGAAAAGGGTGTGCCAATACCAGGGTTGCGGGGGGCAGCACGCTTTGCTTTTGTTGGTGTAGACGTCAATCAAAGTCAAAGTCAAAGATCTTGATATAAATAAACCATAATAAATGTTAAAATAAGTACATATTTTATTTGTATCCAGAATTAAGTAAAAGGCAAATAATACAGTCCAAAGCATAAGGAGCTAAGAGCTCCATCACTCACCATAGTCAACGGGGTCGTGTGAGTCGGGCACGTAGGCGTGCACCTTGAGGTGGTTCATGAGGTCGCACTTGCGCACGTAGCGCACGCCGCACAGGTTGCAGGCGTGCGGCCGGTCGTTCTGGTGCGCCACCATGTGGTTCATCAGGGCGGCCTTCTTGCGAAACCGCCGCGAGCAGAAGTCGCATGGCCAAGGTCGCATTGCGGTGTACTCATCCTACAAAGTGCAATTTTGGTATGAAAATTTGCAGAGCGCATCTCTCCTTTCTCTTGCTCTACAATCAAGGATTAAAGCCAGGACAATTCTACAAAATCTAGATTCAATTTTATCTGGACTGGTAAGACTAGTCTAGACCGAGTCCCTCACGTGCAAGGGGCTTTAAAGAACAGCCTAGGAGTGGAAAAATGTCCATGGAACCATGTGAACTGCTAAACTAAGATTGGTATATATCAGTTCGGGAGTTGTCATTTTCTGTGCTATTATAGCTGACTGAGATATCATTATGAGCACTCCATATAGTACAGATAAAAACCTTATAAATATTTATTACCTGAAAGAAGTTTACAACTTTAGAAAGGATTACTTTATACATGCTTATTCATTTTAATGTACTTACTTGATCAGTTGGAAGGGGGACATCATCCATGTTATTCTCCTCAACAGAGTTTGACACAGGGTTTGCCAAATGCTCCATTGGAACTTCCACCCTAGAAAACACAAGATACTTTTAACATAACAATAAAATGTAAATTCGAGAAACTACATTACCAACAAACTGAGGATTACTTATGTGTAGTCAACATTAAAAATGTTCTTGTGCATGATCATCAAGTCTTTTTAGTCTCCACTGCAGCTAGACCCTCTCTGTACTACCAGAGCCATACTTGGTCAGAGCAGCCAGAGACGATTATAAGGTTTGTTTAGCGTGTAGGTATTTCCTAAGTTGCTTTTTACAACATCCATGGAAAGACTTAGAGTGGTTCCATTCTACTCCACCGGAAACAATACAGCAAGCTTCCTTGTGAATGAGATTCCTAAAATTAGTGACTGGTATATTGTTACTAATATTGAGAAGATGAGCAAGTAGTCTTTAATAATCAATTTCAGTTATCTAGCATGACCAGTGACTTTTACCTCCTATCAACATATAGTGCTGTCAAAGTTTATTATATCAAAACTAAAATGTTTTCACTGTTCATAGTGCATAGGTGTAGTAACAAGGGTACTATGGGTAAGTCGGGTAAGTATAAAGAAGGAAGGGTAAGTAACAGAAAAATAATATTACCTGTCCTGTCCTCCAGCTATGACCCAGTCATCTGTGATGACCTCTTCGGTGACACATTCAACATTTGGATCAATTTCAGCCATCTCTGTATAGCCCATCATATCCTGTGATAAGTACATCAGATTCTCTGCTGCCATTTGGTCAGTATTTTCGATCATTTCTTCTGATGTCTAAAAAAAATAAAGAAAAGTACATAATTGTAGTTCTAATTTAAGAGAGTTACAAAATAGAACATAGCCAAATTGTTTTATTTTCTTGTTTGGCACTTTGCTCAGTGTTGGCATCCTTGGGTGACTATTATTGACATTAAATTGGGATATGGAAAAAAAAAACTCAAAAACACACCCCCAGTTCCAAGCAGCACAGCTAAGGGTGACCCTCTTATTCTCAATCTTTATTTTATTATATTGTTTGTCATAACGACTTAAGTCATATTTTTTGTCATAACCATGGCCATAGTTTGCCATGTTTCTAAAGCCATAATTTTCATTAGGAAGTTTTTTGAGATCATCTTGAATACCAAATTGTTTTATATGATATGACAGAAACATATAGCATTCACAAACATATTTTTTTTATATATTTGAAGTTTAGTTTATTTTTTAATAACATTATTATTAATTTAGGTGTGGGTAACATCATTGTTTAAATACATTATGTCAATCTATATTATGAAAAAATATTTTAGGAGAATAAATAGAGAACCGAGCTAGGGATGCAACTGGGAATGCAATATGAGAAAAGTTGTTAACAGAACAAATGTGTAATAACTGTTTCTTGATTTTTGGAAAAAAAAAATATTTCTTTACTGATAACATTTGATGACAATACAAACCATTGTTGAGTACTGTGCGCCTTCCATATTCTCAAGTATTCCTTGTTCTGATTTCACCACAGTTTCTTGCTAAAAAATATATTAAAATAATTCTTAAAATGATTTAAAAGGAGAAATAAAACATCTATGCTGCTAACAGGACCTGACAGACTGGACAGCATGAATAAAAAAGTACGTATGCATACTTTGTTTGTAAGAGACGAACATAACTTTAGGGCATTATCCCTTCAAATGTCGGCATAGCAGACACAATAGTAAAACAATACATCAGACGCCCGCTCCGGGCGTCCGACATTCAAAGGGTTAAAGCATCTTAAAAAATTGAAAAAATCACTTTTGTATGACTAGCTGATAGACAAGCACATAATGCATTTGATGTAATAGCATGTTACTAGAATTTCTTTAAAAATATGTTTTGTGTTACTTCTCAAAAATTATTTCTGAAAAAGATGAATAATTAAAAGAATTACCTTCACATCATCAACCTCCCAGTGGAGGCTGAAGTCGCCGCCATCCCCGTCCATTGTTACCTATTTTATGATTCCATCCATGCCTAAAATAATAGTTTGTTTTAATAATGCTATATATCAACTTAAAAACTCAGCTATAGACTTTGAATAATGATCTTCTTTCTGTAAATTGATACTTCCACCTCCACAATTAATAAGTAAGATAAACAAAAATATTCAAAACTAATTTGGAATCGTAAACTGGGGTTATCAGGTGAAACAAAATAGAAAAACAACTTACAACTAACTTACATTTTAATCAGTGTAATTTGTCCTTATTAGGTAATTTATTTTATTATCACAGCAAAACTTTGTCCTGCTAAGGACATAAATTCAAACACACAAGAACACTTATAAACAAATAAAATACTAAATTTTAAATCAATTTAGGATGGAGAAGATTCAGTATCAAATTTGACTGGAAGAAATCCCTATCTGGGATAAGTCCGCCTTTGTACTGTGCTCTGTGCTATTCTATTCATGTGTACAATATACTTTTAGAAACAACACACATAAAATAAGCAGATTTGGCGAAAGATTTGCATTGGAGAATGCAGATATTGATTACCCTTGTTAGATAGGGTACCTAGCTAGGTACCGCCTAGGTGGTTTGCAGTGATCCTGTCAAAGATTATGCCTTTTCCCAATCAAAACATCAACATAACCTTATCACAAACAATACCTAAGTTTCATTGATAAATTATCACTAAGGACACCTGAAAAGCGAAAAATAAGAAGACGACGGAAATGATCGCGCCCGATAATTTAGATGAGGCGAAACAAAAATGGTGCCAGGGCTTAAAAAAAGCTTAGGTTATCCCTGTCAAAAGAAACAGGTTAAGATAAACAAGAACTTTCACCGAACCTAGATTTTTACGTATAAGTTATAAATACCACTATCAATATGCAAATAATGTAATGATTTTCACTTTATATGACGCTACATGTTATATCTATACGTTTACATGACGCAATCATAGAACTTAGTCCTATTTCAGTAAAGATGAAAACAATAATATAACCAAAGTCGTTACAAAAATATTGTTGATACTAACCCAAGAACCATTTAATAAGTAAATGTATATTATTTTTTACACTGATAAAGGTACATTTAACGAGAATTACACATTATTTGGTTATCAGACAAATGGCTATCTTCCATTTTCAGTCAACCAAAAAAGGGTACCATAGACAATGATAATCTGTCTGTCAAAAAGTATAGAGTAGTCTTCCTTTTATCGGGCTGGGCCTGGGCATGGCCTGGGTGCCTACGGTTTCTTGTGATTTTATATGGATTTCAGTCTATAATTTCTATGTTGCAGTCTTGCAGTTTACAAAGGTATACAACATACAATCAGACTGAAAAGCGAAAAAAAAATTAAGATTATTTTTAGCATACTGCCTTTGGCGAAACTTGGCGACGGCGAGACCCCAACGACGAAAAACACTAGTTTTTCGTTATTTTTTGTATTTCGCGCATAGGGTCAGCGAAAAAAATCATTAGCGAATGCTTTGTCAGCGCCAACCACGAAAGCTAAAGCCACTTTTAAGAAAGACTTTTTAGCGAAAAGTTCAAATATACTAAACTCGTCTTTATGTCTATGCAATTAGAGTTCAATTTTCTTTATAGCGTCTATCAAGTTGAGAGAACCCACATTAGCGAAAAGATTGGCACACAATACTAGACCCTATTACAATGAAACTTGAGTTCGTATTGCCTCATTTCTATGGAAAAAAAAGATCCATATTATGCTTTCTGCTCAATCAAAATTCAGACGGCATGCATACGCACCACGTTACCGGCACAGAGAGGTACTAACGACAACGGCTCCGCTGACTCCATCCACAAGAGAACGTCTCCGGGTGGTCGTTGGGGTCTCGCGTTACGCGGAGAACGCCGTCACCGATGCATTCGTCTGGCGGGGGGCAATCTTTCTTTCTTGTCGTGTTTGTTAGTGACTAACACTAGTGTCAGAGTTTTTAAACCGCCTTAAAGGCTTCTGACATGGTTTTTAGGTAACGACCAATGTCAAAGACAGTGACCGGGACCGACGGCTTAACGTGCCCTCCGAAGCACTGATCATCTTACTTATTGGACAATCAGGTGATCAGCCTGCAATGTCCTAATCAAACAAGGACAACAACACAAAGTCGTTGCCCGCGCCAGGAATCGAACCCGCGACCTCCGGGTATGAGCCGAACGCTCTTACCATTACACCACGGAGGCAGTTAATTAAGTAATTAAGAGGCGGAAGGCAATGCTAAAGGAAGACGGACAGTTTGGCACACCCACCAACGGCCCCAACTTCCGCTTGACGGTAATCAGCAGCTACAAGTCTTCGCCCTGCAGATACATCTTCTCGTCGATATTTGAACAAGACGATTCTTTAGGCGATTCTCACATTGCCTCGCACTACGCAGCGTAGCGCGTGAATGCGTGTTCTAACGTTGCTTGTAAGTATCTTCGTTTGTATAAAAAACACGCACAGTCCAACACACTGACACCGATTGACCGAACGACGACCGAATTTGTTTCGCGCTGATATTTCTTTCGATCATGATTTTTCGCTAAAATTGTTTTGCTTTCGCGGCCTTAAAATTTTTTCGCGTAAGTGTACCAGAAGTGCTATTTTTGAAATGCGGAGTCACCTAAACGAATGGTTTTTCCATACAGAAAACCGTTCGTTTAGTGACTCCGCATTTGAAAAATAGCACCTCAGATCCGTTTCCAAACAAAATATAAACGTCACTGTCAAAAAATGTGTACCGACGTCAAACGAAAGTCGTATTAATTATTTTATTATTACATTACATTATTTAGGAAAGAGTTAAACTTTATTTTCAAAATATTGTGTGTACTGTTGTACACGTTGGTTTTAAGATTTTAACTTCTATCCGTACAAAATCATAAAACTTTGAGTAAATCATGTCACAGGAATTAAAAGAATTGTGTAGTTTACTTTTCCCTGACAATGCTAAAGGTTAGTAAATTATTTTGCAAAAATAAGCCTTTGATATTAACAAACCGTCTTGTAATATTTATAAGATTTTCTTACATCAGTCTGCCTCGTCTCTAGTCTCTAGTCTGCAGCACTTCTTAGTCTTATCTTCGTGCAAGAGCGTTTTCAATTGCATCCTTGTCAGTGCTGATTCGGGGCCCAAATGCGCTTTCCTGTTTTATATTGTGGGCGCGCCTGTACTTGTAGCTTCATACCCAAACTGCGGTACAGAATTAATAACCTCGACATGGCGAGAACGCGGAAGAGGTGCGGGGACGGGGAACGGGGACACATACGACAAATATTCTCTAATAATGTAAATTACATCCATCCAGTAGCTTTATATTTCAGTTATATTATAGTACTCTATGGCTTTATACTTAGATGGTGTGGATAGGATATATTATGACAAACTTATGCATAGATTTTAATTTTGAATAAAAAATACATACATACATACATACTATCACATCTTTATCCCTAATGGGGCAGACAGAGCATATTGGGTCTTGGGGTTCTATGCAGAGCCCAGTGCCGCAAGACCCAAAAGCCACTTTTAGCATCATGGTATTTTATTATTTAGGCTTTCAACATGTATTATGGATGTATAGTTATATAAATAATTATATGAATGCTAATGTTGCTTTTCATGCAGAAAATGCTGAGAACTTTGTGGAAATTTCTGACTACATCAAAAAGCTAGGGTCACAAAATTGGGATCATGTTAGAAAGGAGCCTGAAAGACTGACAGAGGAGATGAGACAGCTGACTGAGCAGACACAAGAACTGGCATTCACCAACTACAAGACATTTGTGGAAACTGCTGAGATTTCCAGAACCATCATGAAGGATTTGGGAAAGTCGAAACAATCGTTGGATCAGTTTTTGGAGACTACACCTGTGTTTATACAGGAATGTGAAAAGTTTTCACAAATGGCTAGCAATATTGTCAAAGAAAAAAGGTAAGTACAAGATTTATTAGTGAGATAACTGAACTTTTTAATTTATTATCTTAGTCAAATTATTCATTATACCTAAATATTGGAACAGGACTGCATATAGTTGGACTCAACATCAACCAGCTCCCAGTACAGTACCATAGGTTGATGTTAAGTTGACTGAAAATAACGTAATAAAGTCAAAATAATTTTTTTATCTTTGGATATTTGTATCACTTGATAATTGTAATTTTTTTTCTTTTGATTTCTTATAAGGTAAATGTTGACATCAGATCATTTACTTATGGCTAAGTTTACTGCCGCTTCCTAAGCGCAAATACAAAAGAAGCGGTAACAAACTGTACTGCAGCATTTTCTCCAAATAAAATATTTCATAATATATCAGTAATTTAATTAAACATCCAAAAGTTTAAAACGATGAAAAATATCTACTCACTACTATTTTATTTATGAAAATTTGTTATTTACTCATGTTTCCCCATTTTAGCCATTACAGTTCGATGCGCAGTCAAGTTGACAAAATGCTGGAGCTACTGGAGCTGCCATCCCTGATGCGAGAAGCTCTGAATGCTGAGGACTATGAAAGTGCATTGGATATATTCACATTTATTAGAAATCTGTCCAAAAGATATTCTGAAATACCAATTGTACAGGTAATCATTTAATGAACTTATTTTATTGGTTTTGTACATGAAGACTTTTCTAGTACAAACATTTTGAGCAAGTTCGAATTTATCAGTGAATAGAATATGAATAAAATACATCCTTTTTACAGGACTTCTACAATCTGAATATTTTTTGTAAATTTTTATATGTATACTTTCAGAGTACAACCTCGGAGATAATGACCCTCTGGTTTGAGACCCTGTACCACCTTTTCAATCAACTACGCTACGACTTACCTCTGCCACAGTGTTTACAGGTAGGTACTGTTTTATTTCTTTTTTAGATCATAAAAGAAACCATACTTACACTGCTAAATATTTCATGTACCTGTAGTATTTTTATCATGATCTGTGACCTTATGATTCCAATATTAAGGACCTAAAATATTACAGCACATAAATCCTGGTGAACTTAATAACATTTCAGATTCTAGGATACTTGCGACGAGCGAACACAGTGTACAAATCCACTGATGAGGACCAGCTGCAATACAAGTCCAGCACTGCAATGTCTGACGGATTGCATTTACACTTCTTGAAGGCGAGGAATGCTTGGTTTGAAAAAGCTTTGGAGGATGCTAAGAATAATGAATGTACGTATTTTTGCCACAAGTGGCAAAAACATCTTACACTCCTGTGCTTCAGAAGGCATATTAAGCTGTCAGATGCTTTTAGGCAGCTTGATGCAAGAATTACTTTTTATGACTAGTTAATAAGTCTTGTAATTTGTGTTTTATTTACAGCTTCAGAAAAATTACTAAGGAAAATAGTCGAACTTCACAGGATTCACCTCTTTAATGTGCTGACTCAGCACAAATCAATATTTTTGTCGGATACCCAAGATTCTAAAGGAAAAGATGATGAGTTAAGTGGAACAAGTGCTCTGTCTTGCTGGTTGAAGCAAAAGGTAAGATTGCAATTTATTTTTGAAGGCATATAAAAAGAAGGACTTCAAAAAGTAGAGGTACCATCAATCCAACTCTTAGCGTAAGTGGGGGCACCACCACGTATGTGGGAAGTACCACGGGCTGCAGGCTTAATACTTTTTATACATATACTGCGCCTGAACGGTACGTGTTTGTTTGTTTTGTTTTATAAACATAAACCAGCTGCCAGCCCGTCCTTTCTCCATCCCATTAGTCAGGACCGCAATAGGCACTTATGAATCATATTCATTTAACATTAACAATCTCAAAAGAAAACAATCCAAGTAAAAGACAAAAATTTATCTAAGCATCAAATACACACAGATTTTGTTTTTCTTTGTTCCAGGTTGAAATATTAGCTCAAACTTTAAATCAAGATCTACTAAAGGAGGACGAGTCAAGCTTTGAGTCCCTACTAAATCAATGCATGTTCCTGTGTCTCTCATTCGGGCGTGTCGGGGCCGACATGAGATGTGTCCTTACACCTCTTTTCCGCAACAACATCCTAATACAACTGAACAGCGGCTTGGAAAGAGCTGTCAGCCAGTTAGACAAACAAATGCGCGTGTATAAAGTCCCTAGTATAAAAAACGTACCAAGGCCAGTCAACGAAAACATGGCTTCGGGCCCGCCGGAAAATCTACTTGATTATTATCCTTTAGCTGAGTTTTGTAATGGACTTCTAACTGTTCTCAACTCTTTGAGAGTCACAGCACCATTGAATATTGTAAAAGAAGTTTATAATGGATTCAGGAAATCACTTGAAAAAGCTGTTCAGATTCTAGTAGCATTTTATCATAAAGAACAGCAGAGTTTCACGGATATTGAGCGACAAAACTTCGTCTTGTTTTGCATCTGTTTCAGCGAGGACTTAGTTCCATATATTATGAAGTGCCTTTCGCAATCATTCCCTTCGTCGCACATAGCAGAGCTGCTGGGAGTTACATTGACTGTGTTGCAAGAAAGTAAGATTTTATATATTGACCAACTGGCTATCTGTGAGCCATTGGGTGGCATAACTGGTGTAGCAATAAACTAGCCAGTAAAAGTTATTTAAGTAAATATTGTTAAATATGAATTAATTTATAAATAATATATGTCTATATCAAAACGATTTTTGTTTTTCAAAAAGATTATTGTCTTCTGAATATGTACTAGTACAGAAGTATTCAGCAAAAAATTCAAGGAAATATCTACTCAATGTGGTTAGCGATATGATTCCCTACCGTTTAGATACCTAGAAATCCATTGCAAGTCAATTTCATTATTATAGGTACTTTGGCTGGACAAACGATTATGTCACTGAATTTCCCACTATGTCTGTTCTCATTACTGATAATGACTGATTTAGGAGAGCTGTTTTTTATGAATATAAGAAGTGATACCTAATGTTCAATGAATATAAAATAAAACAAAAAGTAAGTACGTAAAAAAGAATTATATTTTCTCTTAAAACAAAAGAATGTAGTGATTACACAGTGGTAAGGCACAGCCTTCTTAACAGCTATTTCACTTTATCATGTGGAAAATCAGGAATGGCTGAACTTGTTGGAAATAAAAAATATAATTAATATTTTACGAGAATCTGATCCGCTTGATCCGAGACCTGCCTTCATCGTTTCTGGAAACTTCATAGAAGTGAGTGACTTTATCGATGTTCCCCAGGGACTCGATGAACTCTCGGTCGTGGGTGATGATGATGAACATGAAGTTTCTCTGGGCCATGCGCTCCTGGACTATTTCGCCGAGGGTTGAGCAAAGACTTCTAATGTTCTCTTGATCTAGATTTGTAGTGGGTTCATCCAACGCTAGGATTCCGAATC
The DNA here is from genome assembly GCA_963555685.1 of Acrobasis consociella. NCBI lineage: Eukaryota > Metazoa > Arthropoda > Insecta > Lepidoptera > Pyralidae > Acrobasis > Acrobasis consociella. Next base: position 9,343,065 of record OY743118.1, read on the forward strand.
TAAAATAGAAAAATATGATAAATAACTTCATAAACTGCTATCTTAAAAATACTTCCCTTAAATATATAGAGACAAATTACACTGATTGAGCTAGCCCTAAAATTCAAGACTTGTGTTATGGGATACTAACTCAACGATACTATATTTTATAACAAATACATTTAAACCTTAAGTTTTTCCTACTGGTTCGATTTTGATGCGTTTTTCACTACTGTATAGAGCATTTCTCGTTTTAAATGCTCTATGCAGTACCATATATTTTATAGAGTTATTGAAAAAGTATATTTACCTTGCACTAAATGTCTCTGCAAGCGCGAGTCTTATTATAAGACACGCGAGCACCTTCTGCCCAGCACTGCATCGACCGCGCATGTCGATCTCCTGCCCGTTCTTACATTGCACCACTCTGAAAAACGATATGGAAAATTCAGTACTAGTGTCGTTAAGTACAGTGACTGTGAGCTGTAGCTCAGGCTGAATATTGTTTACTTTTACAACCCCCATGACATTGGTAAATAATATACTATACACGGTGATTTTTCACTGGTTTTGGAGCCGAAGGCCACTTCATAGGCATTGTTAATAAGACCTAATTAACTAGTCAAAATAAAAATTCAGAAACAAAAAATGTTGACTACTGAAAGTAAAATAGTGAGATCAATTAGTAGTACCGATGCCAGCCGGCCGGCCGGAGATCATCGACATCACGCAGCTGTTTTGGACGGCGTAACTACGCGGTCTCGATCGAAAATCATTAACGCAACTTTTTTATCTTATGACATACAGAAATTCGGATAACGAGAGGAATTTATTTAGTATACATTTTTTCCAAAACCTATAAAGTCAGCGTGTATAATAATCTCATCTCACACAATGCTCACAAAGTTTCGCGAATCGGTAGAGAAATGATACTTATAGCGGAGCAAACTAAAAGAGATACGATTTTTTCCCAAGCTGACAAAGAGACGCTTCGCCCATGCTTCAAACTCGCTCAATCAAATGAAAAAAGTGCTTAAAAGTAAATTGAAGAAACGGAAATATAATCCTATTTCTGTTATGAAATTTTTACCTATAGTCGTATTTGCGACGATCCGACTCGTTAGTCATGCTGCCTTCAGTCTTGATTTCAATATAATCTATATCATTGCCGCGATAAATCTTCCTCCACATTTCCCTGAAAAAAAATCAATAAACATTACTAAAACTATTATTGTTATTGATGCCATAACAATTTTCAGCTTCAATGCATCACAATTTGGACATGTTGATATAAATAAATATAATTACGTATTACTTATATATTTGATAGTTATATAAATCATATCCAATCCGTTAAAACAATTTTGTAGGTGTGTACAGTCTGGTTCTGTTAAGCAAACAATAAACAGGATAATATACCTTATAATGAGGTTGATATTTTCCATTTTTTCTCTGTGGAACTCCATGAGACTCTTCTCCAAGGCCACAGCATAATCTCTGATATCCTTGTCTATGGCTCTTGTCACATGTAGCTCGTAAAATTTCTCTTTATACTGTTTCTCAATGTTCTTAGCTTCAGCTTTTTTCAATTCGTTTCTATTTTGTTTTAATGTTATCTGTAAAAGTAAGCAAGCTTTATTAAGTATTTGGAGACACCGACAGTTTGGGGTGTCATAATCATGATGTTTGTTAAATAAATTTTTATTTATTTATTCAATTAACTTAATTACAAATGTAATAGGGCAGGCTTTAAGCCATAGGCTTCATCTACCAGTCAACCCACTGGTGATGCCGAGAATAAGAAGTCTTTAGTAACCATTTTTAGCTGTTTTGTAAATACAAGCTGTAATGCCAAACAGCTTATTGCGGATTATACAATCCAACTGTGATATATGTATCTAAAGTATATATGTCAGAAAAATAAACAATAACAACACATACATTGAGCTGGCTTAGTTTCCCTTCAGTCTGAGCCTTCTCCCGGAAGATCTTGGTCTGCTGCGTTATCAACGGCTCCTTCTCAGAAAGCATCTCTCGATTCAATCCGCTCATGTTCTCGTTGTTTTTCTCTTCCGCCAGCTTCAGTTTCTCTATCTCCTCTAGCGCTTTACGCAACTTGAGATTCTTGTCTAAGTCTTCTTTGTAGACCTAAAAAAACAAGTAATTGGTGTAGCTTTATTGACGTCCGTTCGTCTAGCTTTAAAACGCCTTTCGCCAATGTCAACCACTTTTGGCAAAACATTTGGACATTTTGATAATTGAACATTATGCAGTAAAACTTCACAACATGAGTTAAAAAGTTTTAGACCAGAGTTCTAATTTAGATTAACCCTTTAGGGTCCGATTTATCCGACAAACATTTCAGTAAGAAAATTCAGTGTCGGATAAAAACCAGACTTTCGCGGTGAAAGGGTAAGATATAGATTGACTACTGATAAAAGAAATAATGCAATCATTTTTTTTTTAAAACCCCTGATAAAAAAGGTGTGTTAATTTTGACGCTAATACTCTCGAACGGAATTTCGATTCGATTTGCGTCTTTTTTACGTCAAAGCAAGTTTGTTTGTAGTGGTTCTCAGCAATGTTTGATGAAAATCGGTTTAGCCGTTAAAAAAAGTTATTGAGGGTAAACGCTTGAAAGACGGGATTTTTTAAAATTATATATCCAAATAAACCTGTTTACAATTTATTAGCAATACCAACATCAAACTTACTTCTTGCTTAGCTAACTCGTCCTTCAATGTGTCTATCCTCTTCGTGAGCGCGTCCCTGTCTATCATAATCTGCTTCTGCTTCTCCATGAGCTTGTCGTTGGCCTCCTTGATCTTATCCATCTCCCGCTGGATGTTCCTCTCCATGTGTTGTTTGATCTCCGCCTCGACCGCCTTCACTTTGTCGAAAGCGGTTACCACTTTTACAATGTAACTATTCTTAGTTTCTATAGCAGCCCTAAAAGAAAATTGTACTTACTTTTAAATTCTGACACATAGAAACAATGAAATAACTACTGCCGTATTTCTAGAAAGTTTTAGGATCTGAATCATTATTTACGATACCCTTTCTCCATCTTCACGCCAACTCAATACTAAACGTGGCCCTTAGAATAACTAGTTACAAACGTTGCTGTGATGTATAGGGCCGGTCATCTATATTGTACATACTTTATGTTCAGTGGATTCCCTCTAATGTGGCTGAGTTCAGTGATGGTTAATCCACGCGTCAACTCGTGAAAGGGTTCTGCCTACAGGGACTTGTCAGCTCATCTACGCTTTTTTACTACGTAGTACTTCGTATTACGTTATTAATGTTTAAGCAGTGGCGGCCGGTGGGTTATCGAACTGGTAGTGCACTTTACTTGCTCACTAAGTATTAAGATTAGAAATTGCAACAAAACAACAGTTTACCTAAAATATGTAAATTTTTTATTACAATGCACAGGTCAAACCGCTGTATCTAGAGACTCGAAATTTGGACATAGGTTCCTTATTTTTACTCCTTGTTCTTATAAAAGTTTGATTCTTTGTTCAACAAAAATTACGTACCTATTCTTTTTTACTACTTCCGCCTTAGCATTCTCCTTTTCTTCAAGTTCCTCCTTGAGCGGCGTGGTGCCATCCTCCAACTCCTTCAATTCATCATTCAATTTCTCCTCATCAGTCTCCAGTTGCTTTCTCTTCTCTTGCAAATTGACTATTTCTTGTACCTGGATGAACGAAACAAAACAGGCACAATTATAAATATGGTAAAATATAAACATAATATAAGAAGTCTCAACTCCATGCCAATACCTAAATCAGGGGACAAATCACCATTCTCTATACTAAATAAACACAAACATTTTACCTAGTATAGAGAAAAAAAAAACTTATAGTGAGTTCCATACCTTTTTCTGTAGATTCAGCAGTTGTTCCTTCAACTTGTTCTTCTTGTCTGCCATGGACTGTATCTTCTTGTTGTAAGTATTCAGCTTCTTCTGATTGGTTTTTACGCGACTGCGCAGGGTTGAAATTTTTTGTCTCAGATCTGTTCTCTTGGCGTTGGCCTGGTCTAAAGTCATGTCAGACTCCAAATCAGCGCACTGTGCTTTTATTTTCTCATACTGAAAAATATTTGCAATGGTAGTAACAGGAAGCAACTTAAAAGAAAGTATAAGAAGTGTTACATACATATAATAATTTAGACGCGGGCGGCGGCGGTGTAAAACTTTTGCACAAATGCATTTCCAAAGAGGGTTAGGGTTGTGTTACGCCTGTCAGCACGGGTCAGCACTTTACTATGCTGCTATCCTTTTCTATCGCTTAGAACCGTCATAAGCTAGAGCGAGAGAGCGACAGAACGCTAGAACACCGATCGTGTTATGGCGTTCCGTCGCTCTCTCTCGCTCTTGCAAATGACAGTTCAGAGTGACATAAAAGGATAGCAGCATGCGAAGAAGCTGTTCCGTGCTGACAGATGTAGCCCTTAATGTCAAACAGGCAGCTGGTCATAAAACAATAGCCGAATAGTTTAAACTGTACCAGATATTTCTTGCGTTAAGATAACGAATATAATAATTTAGACACACTTACTTTCTCCGTAGTTGCTTTGATTTCCTTGGTGTAACGGTCCAGCAATGGCATGTCGCCTTGGATCTGCTTGGCGGTTTGCATCTTCTGCTCTGGCTCGATGACTGTCATTGATAACTCATCTGCTGACTCGGACAGCATTGTTATTTTCTGAAAGTCAAGCATTTTTCTATAAATCTCCAGGTTTGTCTCTATTATTTTAATCATCTGTTTAGTAAGTACTTAGCTTTATATCTTTATCAATGTACTAAATATGTGCACTTTTATAAAGTTTATAAATCTTTTTTTAAGTACCAAATAATATGTGACCTTTAAGTGAATTAAGATTTCATGCATACTTCGATTTGCTTTGTCACAATTTTTTCCCAACAACTATTGTGTTACGCATTTAGTTATTAGTGGCTAGCAATTTGCTCATTCTCACAAGGAGAATGAAAACAATACTTGTCACATGCAATTTAGATATATTGGCGCGGTTTTTCGATGCAAATAAGGCCTATCGTCCAGTGTCTCTCTTTTGTGTTTTATATTATTTAACTATTTGGAGAGCATGCATGAAAAGAGTTATAAATCTTGATGAAGCAAAAGAGGTTTGCAGGGATTGTAGTAAGTGGAAATCCAGTCTCTGCCTACCCCCATGAGAAACAGGCGTGAAAATATGTATGTATTAATGTATTATTCAACTAACAATATACTTAAGATTACGTCGTTTCAGATACATGGATGAATAGATAAGGTCTATGGTATATATATAATCTGGGGATTTAGAAATTCGTGACTTTACTATAACTTACTGCTTCAATATCCTTAAGCCGAGTTTCGAGATTCGGTATTTCCTTGTTCTTCAAAGTCGTGATCTTCTCATTGACAGACTTCAGGCTGAGCAGTTCGTCTTTTTTAGCCGAATTCCTTTGCAGCTCTTCTGTTACTTTCTCTAGCTTTGCAGGTACGTTCATCACTTGCGTGGTCAGTTGAGATATCAAATCTGTCACCTAAATGTCAGAAAATATAAGAATTAAAAGAAATGCTCAAGTTATCGACAAGATACTAGTTGCTGCGCCCCGAACTCGTATAAGAGATAAGTACCTGGGCGACCGAGCTTTGCTCGGTTACATCTAAAACATTAACAATTTTTTTTTAAACTTGTCTAAAAACTATGCAAAATAATAAAAAAATATAAACTTAAACATAAAAAAAAAACAAAAGTAAGTCACCGAGTGGGATTCGAACCCGTAACACACTTTCTAGCGGACGCTATCCTTAACAGCTGAGCTAAATCAAGGTGGTCGCGGCGCGACGAAATTAGCGACCATATTCTGCGTGGAAAGAAAAACGCATGAAAACTCGAAAACACGCGTTTTCCCAAAAATAAAACTAATCTAGATCGATTGTTTACCCCCGAAAACCCCCATATACAAATTTTCAGCGAAATTGTTAGAGCCGTTTTCGAGATCACAGAAATTTATAAATAAATATATATATATACATACAAGAATTGCTCGTTTAAAGGTATAAGATATCTAAATTTGGGCTACCTCCGGCAATAAATAAATCAAAATTTTGTTTAAAAGAAAGGAAGAGAAGGTAGGTTGCTTTTGAAATACTATATTTTTTCTTATGTTATGTTTATGACAGCATCTTTATAAGCATACATATATTTAAGTAATAAGTAAATCATTTATTTTGTTAATTTAGCCCATCACGTACTAGCTAAATTCTATATCACTGTACTTACAATGCTAGTAAATTCAATATAACACTGTACAATGTTTTAGTATAAATACTCAAATACTAAATCGTCGAATGTTCCATAGAATAAAATAAGTATTACCTCTGACTCATTGTCAAAACCACGACTGCACAGTGGACAGCAGTTATTGTCCTTCAGTTGAGATTTGTATTTGGCGAAGATGAACATGGAAGATTGTAGTACATTTTGTTCGTCCTAAAATAAAGAACACATGGTCAAATCTGTAAGTTATCATTTTACATTTATCACAAAAACAATATATATTTTTACTGTTTAGGTAATCTAAAAATCATTGCCACATCAAAACGCAGCAAACAATAAAAAAATAAAATGAAAAGTAATTTGAATTTGATTTAGTCTTAGTAGTTTCTTGACAAAAAAGTTTACGTATTTCGCTTTATGTGTTTAGCACCTTGTTTTACACGTAAACCCTACTGAAGTAGCCATTTTATGAAGTCAAACCTGCAATGTTTCCACAGTAGATGTAATCTTGGTGAGCGTGGTCTCGTATGACTGGGTGCCGCATGCCTGGTAAATTTTATCCTCAGCTTTGGTGAGCTCACTGCGCTTTTCGTTCAGCGACTCCCGTACATGTTTACGTTCCGTTTCCAAACTTTTTTGCTGAAAAATTTAATCATTTGAAATATAAACGGTGATTTTTACTGGTTTTGGAGCCGAAGGCCCCTTCATTAGGATCGTAAGACCTTAAAAAAAATTTAGCAAAACTTGAAAGTAAAATCGTGAGATCAATTAGTAGTACCGCCGCCGGCCGGACGGCGAAGTTCTTCGAACTCACGCGGCTGTTTTGGACAGGCATAACTACGTGGTCTCGATCTAAAATAATTTTCGCAACATTTTTATCTTATGTCATACACAAATTTAACCAGCACGGAGCAAATATTGTTTGTTATTGTTTATCTACCGACCTTTGGTACGCGTCCACTGAATGTAATATTTTTAGGTTCTCATTGTAAGTGAATTTGTAGATTCTTTTATAAGAATAAATTTCTTTAACCATAAATTTGGATTACGTATATGGATAGAGGAATTAATTTACTTTAAGACATTTTTTTTTCCAAAACCAATGAAAATTCAGCGTGTATATTTTACCTAAATAGTGATCAAGCATGATAGCAAGTACAAGATTTGCAACAAATGTTGATTAGACTAGTGGATAGTGGATAGATACCGAATGTTCGGCGTGGCCATTGGCCGGATAGCCGTATATCTTGGACCTTGCTGGGTCATAAACATATGTATTAAAAATATTATCATCATCATATCAGCCACAGGAAGTCCACTACTGACATAGGATTATAATATACATAAATCATTATCTAAAATAAACAGAACTAAAAATTAAATGAACCCATTGTCTCAACAGAAAAAGAATAGTGACTCTTCGGTCACTATTTGTTCAACTTTTGGTTTTATTTCGACCTACCTCCAGCTGTTTTTCCTTCAACTTCTGCTTCATACCCTCGACTTCATTGCGCACGTCGCACTCAATCTTGTTGACTGACAGTGCAAAGTTCGATTCCGGCATGCTACCCAACAGCTCGGTCAGCGACGACTTATGCTTGTTCTTGAGCACAGCGAATTGCTTCTCTTTTTCCTTCAGTGTGTTTTCAATCAAGTCTCGCTCTTTTATTTTGTCACTTTGCTTTTGCAGTTTCACTATCTGAAATTAGTCAATACATTAGTTTCTTTCCCTACACATATATCTGATTTCTGTTTTACCTTACATTTAAAATTCTACAATCGAAAATAAACTTTATTACTATGATTATAGGATATATATTTATTCTTAGCTACGGAATAAAGGATTAACCGACCAAGTACGTGTCAGGCCATGCGCTGTACACAGCGCATCACGGAACTTTCGTAACACGGAACCCTACAGGGTTCCGTAGTTACGAAAGCCAATTCACGCGACTAAAAACGTCTATAAACTATGATCCTTTTAATTAAGAGTTCATTTTCAGTCATCTATAACTTTAATTTGTAAACCCTACTTAGGAGAAGCACAATGTAATATCGACTTTACATCAGTTACTTTAAATTTCATTTATCTCTCAATTATGAATATCTCTTAATTTACCTTTTCATCAAGTTCTACAAGCTCATTCTCATGAGTCTCCACTGCTTTCTCGTCATCATTGATCTCCTGCTGGCACTCCTCTGGGTTCAGTTCACTCTGAGCTTTTTTAAACTCTTCTTCAGAATCTTCACATTTCTTCTCCATAGCTTCCAATTTGACTTTCGACTCATTCGCATCATTGATGGACTTGTCTAACTTGACAATCTCCCGCTTATTTTTATTTATTTCAGTTTTTTTGCTACTTATTTTCTCCTGATGGCGCGAGTGCGCAACCCTGCATGCATCAATTGCTTCTTGCATTCTCTTCTCTTCCGCATCGGCGGCAGACTTTTGCTCATTGAGATCAGCTTTGAGATCCTTAATTTTATTCGAAATTCTTTCCATACCTTGTTCTGCTTCCTCATCTGTCTTGACTTCTGTGATATCTTCAATTTCTGCTACTTTGGCCACTTCCACTATCATCTCCTTTTTCTTGTCTATTTTCTCTTGGTTCTGTGTTTCAAGGAGAACAAGTTTATTTAATTTTATCTCATTTGAATGCTTTTCATTGGCAATCTTTTCCTCTTCCTTATTGAATGTGGTGTTTTTCTTGTATGAAGCATCTAATTCTTTCTTCTTTTCTTTCGCAGTCGTTTCGTAGTTGTCTGAAATATAATGATTTTATTTTAGACTTTCTGTTCTGTTGATGTTTAAATTTCACCAAATTGCTAATATATATCAAAAAGGTTTACTATATATAATAGATTTTAAACTGACTTATAGCCTCCTCCAGCTCAGGAGTGGTTCCTTCCCACATGTTCTTTATTTTAGTTTTCAATTCTTCTTCTTGAGTTTGACAATGTTCCATCCTGAAAAGAAAGGACAAAATTAAACATACAAGTAATAAAACCCGTAATTTTATAGTCTTAGTCTCAGTAACAGTAAACTTTTTTCAATTTCTAAAGTGTTTAATTGTCAGAGTAGTTACTTACTTAGTTTTTATTTTTTCCTTTTCAGTTTCGAAAGTCAGGATGTTTCTTTCCAACTGTGAAATGGCCTTTATTTTATCGGTGATAGTTTTCAGCTCTGTTGTTAGTTCAGCAAGTTTAAGTTCCGCGTCAGAAATCTCAGATTCGCCATTAACAACTTCCAATTTCTTTTTGTCCAAATCTTCTTTCTTCTCAGACAGAATAGACACTTCTTGTTCTGTAAAGGTATTTTGTTATTGTATATCACAGCTCAAATTTTACAATTTTAAATACCTATATATTTGAATAGCCAGGTACACTATGCTGAATCACAAATAATTAGATTTACTGCATATATTTTGTCTTATTTAGTAAGTTTATATAATTACTTGTATTTGTATTGTATGTGTTATAATCATTGTAGGTATTATCAAAATCTAAAGCGAATCTTATACCTTTAAACGAGCAATTCTTGTATGTATATATATATATTTATTTATAAATTTCTGTGATCTCGAAAACGGCTCTAACGATTTCGCTGAAAATTTGTATATGGGGGTTTTCGGGGGTAAATAATCGATCTAGATTAGTTTTATGTTTGGGAAAACGCGTGTTTTCGAGTTTTCATGCGTTTTTCTTTCCACGCAGAATATGGTCGCTAATTTCGTCGCGCCGCGACCGCCTTGATTTAGCTCAGTGGTTAAGGATAGCGACCGCTAGAAAGAGTGTTACGGGTTCGAATCCCACTCGGTGACTTACTTTTGTTTATTTTTATGTTTAAGTTTATATATTTTATTTTTATTTTGCATTGTTTTTAGACAAGTTTAAAAAAAATTAGTTAATGTTTGAGATGTAACCGAGCAAAGCTCGGTCGCCCAGGTACCTAATCCTAATTTGACATACAATAGTAGACTCTTTACACGAATTCGCGGGTAAAAGATAGTTTCCTAATATATATTATAATAATAAGCGGCCATGTGCGAGTCGGACTCGCCCATGAAGGGTTCCGTATTAGCAAATAACATAATATATAAGTCTTGCAGTATGTTTTTTTTTAAATTTTTATATTTGAGTTGATTGAATGAAAGGTAAATTGCCGTTTATGATTTATGACGTATTAAAAAAAACTACTTACTAGATATCGTTCAAACCAATTTTCGCTGGTAGTTTTTATGGTAATGAACATCATGTATTTTTTTTAGTTTTATAATTCCCTTATTTTAGAAGTTACCAGTGGCGGATTTACCAGCAGGCTGAGTAGGCTAGAGCCTAGGGCGGCATATTTTAGGGGGCGGCAATATTGAATATTTCCCACCCCTCCCCTTACGCGCACCCCCGCTACCCTGAAAAGGTCCGGCATAATCAAGCGCTCCCAGGTTTTATTTTAAGTAATCAGGGCGGCGGACTGATGCGTACCTATTTCCACTTCTTCGCCACAGAAAAAAAAGGATGGGTAGGCAGGGCCGGATTTAGAAGGTCGAGAGGCTTCGGGGCAACAAAGGAGTGGAGGCCCCCTGGCCCCAAATTATTTTCCAAATAAAGTGGACAATTTTTTTCAGTTGAGTTTTTCAATAAATAATTTATTGTGGAACCAAGTATAGATTATTTTATTATTTAACAAACATATAAATATAATCGGAAACGAGAAATATCTGAAATTAAATTTTAGCGTTAACGAATGGAATCTTCCGAGCTTTTTTCGTCCAAAAATCGTTGATGATTTCGCTGAAATCCAGTTCCCGGAGTAGATCACTTTCAATACTCAGGGGAGAAAGCTTTGACAGACGATTTTGTCCCATCGTGGTTCGAAGCCTATTTTTTATAATTTTCATTTTTGAAAATGAGCGTTCTCCCGTGCAATTTGATACCATCAAAACCAAATACATTCTCAATGCAATTTCAAAGTTTGGGAATGTAGCTCTGACATTTTGATCTTCGAGAATTTGGTAGTAAAATAGTTCCGGAGATTGGTCTTTGCCATAGTCCTTTTTGTATGAGTCGATCAATTTTTTTTTTTTTTTTGAATTCTCCATTGTGGGGCCCCCTCTTTCGTGGAGGCCCCGGGGCTGTAGCCCCGGTTGCCCCCCCCTAATTCCGGCCCTGTGGGTAGGGGCGGCAAAATATAATTAGCCTACTGGCGGCAAATGTGTAAATCCGCCACTGGAAGTTACGGGGGGGGACACACTTTTTTCCACTTTGGAAGTGTCTCCCGCCCAAAGTTTAGAAAAAAATGATATTAGAAACCTCAATATCATTTTTGAAGACCTATCCATAGATACCCCACCCACAAGTATGGGTTTGATGAAAAATATTTTTTTGAGTTTCAGTTCTACGTATGGGGATCCCCCAAAATTTATTGTTTTTTTTCTATTTTTGTGTCAAAACCTTAATGCGGTTCACATAATACATCTACTTACCAAGTTTCAACAGTATAGGTCTTATAGTTTCTGAAAAAAGTGGCTGTTACATACGGACGGACAGACAGACAGACAGACATGACGAATCTATAAGGGTTCCGTTTTTGCCATTTGGCTACGGAACCCTAAAAAGTCTGCATTCAGATGACTATGTTTGGTATATTCAACATAAAAATCACAAATTTCCATACCTAGTAGCTTTAAAATGACAGTATAATCCTTTCTTATCTTCCTCAAGCGATCAAAGCAGTCACTGTACTTGTCTGCATCAAATATTTCATCAAAACGCTCTTTCACCTTTTTACCCTCATCGAGAGGCCAGCTGGAATCTTCTTGGTGGCAAAATATCACTGAGTTTAGGATTGCTTTTGACACACCTATAAAAATTAAAAGTAATCAGTGTAGCATTCATATTGATAGTCAATGCCCACCAGTTGTTAGATTCTTAACACGTTGAACGCCAAGACGGATGCCATGTGTCCGACAGCATGCTTCCCCCAGGGCCATCATCATCATCATTTCAGCCGCCTAACGTCCACTGCTGGACACAGGCCTCTCCCAAAGATTTCCAAAATGACCTATCAAGAGCGACCTGCATCCAGCGCTTACAAAAGTAAATAGTTGTCCAAATATTGTTGGTTTTTTTTATATTGTCAGAAAATAACTTAAAAATAATGGGTGGCTTATGGAAACTGTCACATATGCATTATTTTTTTAAATATCAAATGGCACGCCAGTGTCAATCGCGGCCTGCGAGAACATCCAACCGTATTTCCTTGCGTAGGCGCCACGCGGATCTTGTTATCGGCTCACCCAGCGCGCCGGCGAGACACACTTCACTTGTTCATTTGCCTTTACGCTTGCCAAGCTTGTCTAGGAGCATGTCTTTTGTTTGTCCGAAGTGTGTTACTTTTATTAAAAATTAGGGTTCCATTGGATATACTCATCAATCACCATGGATGTATTCCAAAAATTTTGAAGTGTTCCAAGAATTTTAAAAACAAATCGAGAACATTGATGTTCTGAACATCAGAACGAGTTTTTTTTTTTTGTATTGTCGCATAATAAACCTAATCATCGATACCATATTACGATCATCCACTCGGAAAGTAAGGCCAGTAATATAAATAAATATAAAACGGACAGCATAACCTTTCACATAATACTTATGTGAAGAATAATTTTCGAACTTGAGTAGCGTGAATTCAAATATCAATCGTGGCGACAAATTTTCCTTACATATTATTAATTTGCATATTATTTTTCTCAGCATTGTCATGCTTTTAAAATCAATATTTGTAAACAACGCCAATTAATTACTGAAAGGTATAATAATATGTAATATTTTCGAAATTAACCTTTCATTTGTTTGATACCCCACATGAATCTATTCCTTCTCATTTTCTATCCTTATGAAAGGTAAATCTCTTCCCCTTGTCTACACTTAATTTCTTCATGTTGTCCTATATACCAAATTTTTGTGTAATTTATATTTATTTCATTATGATGTATATGTTTAATATTGACTATTATTGTAAACATAAAATTATGTTTATTTTATTGACACACACACCTAGTCTTCCATAATTTTTGGTTTTTGAATTGTACAACTACATACATTTTAAATGTTTTTAAGGCATTCATGATACAATACATTATAAATATCAATAAATTGTACATTATAAATATCAATAAATAAATAAAAAATAAATAAACAATAAACAATACTTAAAACTAAATAATGAAATAAGAAATGGTGATAAAATACCACATAAGCAGGATGTGATCCAACTGAGCTATGATATGTTACATTGCTTCAAATATACATAGCTTTATCAATGCTATTTAGTAGACATTCAATATGGTACACATTATGAGAGATATTGCTAAGATATGCGCTCATGCACACCGTGGTTGAAATGCATTACCAGGAGACCTGTATGCAACTAAAATTCACTAAACCAATATTTCTTAGCTAATAAGTCAGTTCCTGATTCTAAAAAGGCCATTTGAGGAATAAAAAATGTGAAATTTTAAGATATTAGAAGCATATGTAATCACACAGAAACAGCTGAACCAGTTTAGAATTAATTTAACAGGAGAATTGAGAAACTTATAACTAGGATTAACATTTATCTTTACTCTTGAAAATATTTTGAGAATTACTAAAATATACTGTAACCCAGGATCAACATTTATTTTTCATCTTAAAAATAATGTGAGGATTACTAAAATATACTGTTTTAAACATTTATTTCGCTAAGTCAATAAACATTTTTACAATTTACCTGTTATGATTTTTCTGTTAAAACAAAATAGATCCCTACGTATTCATGGCCCATATATGTACATGTACATATAAACAATAAAATAAAAGTTACTTACCTAATTGCTCATACATAACAAAATCCAAATCAGCACATCTGGATGAGATATCTTTTGTTTTTCCATTCAAGTCAATAATGGAGAGAAAGGAGTCAAGGGTCTGAAACTTGGTTTTCTTCTTTTGAAGGGCAGTCACCTTCATAGACCGGGACACCTCAAGTTGTTCATCTTTTGCATTGACAATCTAAAATAGAACATATAGGTCTGTGACTCATACATAATATCATATTTATATATCATAGTTAGTACAACACTCTAAAGAGAAACTGATGAAAATGACACAAGTTTGTTTTTAAATTGCATGTGGCCAAAATCAATGTACTAATAAATAATTGCTAAATAGTCAATAATCATGATAATGGCAGGTGATGTTTCTATTGCAATATCCCAGCATCAGTCCATCCCAACTTCATTCCAAAACCCATACAAGGAATCCAACGATTTTAGTCGTGATAGCCAGAAAGGACAAATGCATTTCATATAGTAATTCGAAGATAAACCGTTCTATGCGGCTCCATTAGGTATATGCAATAATTGTTTTATTTTACATTGAAAATAGATAAAAGTATATTTATTGTTTATATTTTTAAAATTTGCATTAAACGGGCTTTCTGGCTTTCAGATAGTATTTTTTATAAACCAAATTTCATTCAAAAATATAAATATATATGAGTTTGTTTACATTACGTTACTACAAAAAGTTTAGTATTTTAAGTAGTGCATCATATTTTGCTACGGAACCCTAAAAGAACCAGTATGAGGGATGAACTGGACATCATCTGGTTATCTGAAAACGACACCAAACTTAACTCAAAAGTCCAAACAAATCAACAAATCCACCAGATTTTTTTTTCTGAGTGCCAGAAGCTCTGTTCTTTGGGCCCCCCTCCCCTCCTCATGACGCAGAGTTCAATCTGGCTCCTGGGCGTTTTGGGCTTGGGTAGACGTGTATAACATTTGTACCAAGTGGCATTGCTGAACTCAGAAAAGTATACCTCTCCTTAAAAGAATTCCACTTTTAAAAAACAGACTATCATAGGTATATCTAGGAATGGATTTTAGCGGGAGCGCCACATATATAACAACTTCTCCAAAGGGCCTCTACGTTTTGGATCTGTATCCCCATGCAAGCTGCTCAAACCATTGGGGTAAAAAGTCCTGTGATTTCAAAGTAGATACGATAATTGATAATAAAACATGCTAATGAATTTATATATTTTAAATTTTCAATTAATATAATTAAATTAGCTGATTTACAACCTGTATAGGTCACTAATACTATTTCTATTCTACAAGCACATGTGACTAAGTATGCTCAAGCGCTCCAGAAAATACTACCAGGCTACTTGCAGAGGCCTTTACTGACTATAAGCAGTCTTTACTTACACTTAATTTTTCTTAGTTATCTTAGTAAAATTTTAAACAATGAGTAGGTACTTGTAGAAGAATCAATATTTTATTATTACAAATACTTAAATCAGTAGTTTTATATCATAAGACCTAGCATAAAGATGAGCTAGGATATGTACACAACAAATCATAATAAGGATGACGGTCAAGTTTCTGTACAGGTTACAACAGCGTCATAGCATCTAAAAGGCCTCACCTTTAGCTTTACTTGTGCAAGGACTTCAGTTGATCTGTTTACTTTTGGATCATGCACGAAACATTCATTCCGGCTTCCTGGTGGCATATTACCGGTGATGGCATAGCGTAAACACTCAATAATGGTAGTTTTACCACATCCATTTTGCCCCAAAATCAGAGTTAGGGGCTTATCAAATAATATGCGCTGTTCATCGGCTTCTTCGGGGCCGAAACTTCGAATGCCCCGCACTGCTAGGGACTTTATTCCCGCCATCACGAATTCGTTACTATCCGCAAGTATCACGCACCAATATCAATGATATTACGGGGAAAACTGGAAAATTGATAAAATTAGCAACCGCCCGGCATGTTGCGAGACAAAGCCAATAAAAGATGTTGCCATATTGAAAAAATGTGATGGACGCTGCCAAAAACATCTTTACTCTATGGATTTTATTAAGCTATGTTTCCACTTCATACCGGATTTACACATGCGTGTTCGCTATTCGCCTCGTCATTCGACGAAACATTCCACGAACTATTCGTGTACGAATGCCGACGCGAACTGCTGTTTACACATTCGTGTGCTGATTCATTATGAGATTCGCACACGAATACGGAGGACGTGGACATAATGGCGGCATGCACGCTACATTTACAATTATGTCTTCTACCCGGGTATTTACCTACGCTTAGGTATATACCTGTATGTGGTGGGTAGATTGGGATGTTTATTTAAAACCAGCCGAAGCCCGCGACTTCGTTCGCGTAGACTTTATGACTTCGGAAAATGCTCATCAGTCTGAATAACTTTTGCTAAGATGTCATTTTTAGGGTTCCGTACCCAAAGGGTAAAAAAGGGACTCTTTTACGAAGACTTCGCTGTCTGTCCGTCTGTCTGTCATCAGGCTGTATCTCAAGAACCGCAACAGCTAGACAGTTGAAATTTTCACAAATTATGTATTTCGCTCCTGAGGGGAATTTCGTGATAAAGAGTACACTATGTCCTTCCCCGAGTCTCAAATTATATCTATACCAAATTTGTTCTATATCGGTTCAGTAGTTTAAGCATAAAGAGTTAACAAACAAATATACAAACTCACTTTCGCATTTATAATATAGGATATAAATTTAGTGAGAGTCCTCTAATTATATGTAGAAATGTATCAAAAGATCATTTAATGTATAAAACAATGAATATATCTAAAAGAGAAAATAACAAAGATTAAAATCACTGATGCTATAAGTACTTATTAAATATAGAGATATCATCTTATTTGATGTCTGATTGCCTATTTTAACATATCATTAGGTCTACACACATTTGCCCACAAAAAATGTTAACTTAGACCTTTCAATTCGTATGTTTCCATACAAGTCATACAACGGGTACATATACGTCCTCTTGGGTCGGGCGCTAGCTGCCAACTGCCGGCAGGCGAAAGTGTAAACAGCCAGTTCGTGTTCGCTATTCGTGTCCTTTGATTCGCGTCCGAAAAACCGCCCTCAACGCGAACTCGCGAATCGCGAGGCGAATCACGAGGCGAATAACGAACTGACTGTTTACACATGCTAGTTCGTTATTCGCCTCGTCATTCGCCTCGCGATTCGCGCGAATGTGTAAACGCGGCATCACAAATGCGTAACTGTAAACAAAGAAATTTCTGTTTTTTCTTTTTATCAAAAGCAACGTGGCCTGGAAAGTCTCTCATTGACTTGATTTATTGACGATATCATCAAAATTACTATTTATATTATGCATAGAATATTTCAGGAGTTCCCGCGATTACTGCGAATCTGGTGAGTCTGGTGACCACGAGACTACTTACATATACTTTTTCTAGTTTAAGAAGAATTTTCGTAAAAGAAGAATCGTAGAAGTTATGGCTACATGAAAAAATATTATGCCGCATTATAACACATTCGCGCGAATCGCGAGGGGAATGACGAGACGAATAACGAACTCGCATATGTAATGCCGCATTTACACATTCGCGCGAATCGCGAGGCGAAGCGAATCGCGAGGAGAATGACGAGACGAATAACGAAGTAGCATACGTAAACAGTCAGTTCGTTATTCGCCTCGTGATTCGCCTCGCGATTCGCGAGTTCGCGTTGAGGGCGGTTTTTCGGACGCGAATCAAAGGACACGAATAGCGAACACGAACTTGCTGTTTACACTTTCGCCTGCCGGCAGTTGGCAGCTAGCGCCCGATCCAACAGGACGTATATGTACCCGTTGTATGACTTGTATGGAAACATACGAATTAAAAGGTCTAAATTAACATTTTTTGTGGGCAAATGTGTAGACCTAATTATATGTTAAAATAGGCAATCAGACATCAAATAAGATTATTTCTCTATATTTAATAAGTACTTATAGCATCAGTGATTTTAATCTTTGTTATTTTCTCTTTTAGATATATTCATTGTTTCATACATTAAATAACCTTTTGATACATTTCTACATTTAAATAGAGGACTCTCACTAAATTTATATCTTACTAATATTATAAATGCGAAAGTGAGTTTATATATTTATTTGTTAACTCTTCACGCTTAAACTACTGAACCGATATAGAACAAATTTGAGACTCGGGGAAGGATATAGTGTACTCTTTATCACGAAATTCCCACGGGGAGCGAAGCCCGCGGGTACAGCTAGTCTGCGTTTTATAATAACACGGATAAAGTCCACTAGTCTATACACTATACAGTATACATATAAAACAGGCCAAGTGCGAATCGGATTTGCGCACTAAGGGTTCCGTGCCATTATCTATAAAAAATCGCGTTGTATGGGAGCTCCAAATAAGCTAAAAGCTTAAATATTTATTTTATTTTGTTTTTAGTATTTGTTGTTAAACCGGCAACAGAAATACATAATTTGTGAAAATTTCAACTGTCTAGCTATCGCGGTTCTTAAGATACAGCCTGATGACAGACAGACGGACAGACAGCGAAGTCTTCTTAATGTTGTCCCTTTTTTACCCTTTGGGTACGGAACCCAAAAAATTACATCTTAGCCAAAGTTAATCGGACTGATGAACACGCAAGTGTAAATCCGGTATTAACAGTAAGTTCGCCTCGCAGTTCGCCTCGCGATTCGCGTTTTCGTACCGCGTTTACACATTCGTGTGAATCGCAAGGCGAATAGCGAACACGAATGTGTAAATGCGGTATTAAAGTCGTCCAAAAGTTCCAAAACCTAAAACACTTTATTTTTTGAATCTGAAACGGAGCGTGATTTTAACATGTGTACTGTGGTGCATTTTTGAAAGGAGAAGTCACTAAACGAACGTTTTTTTGTATGGAAAAACCATTCGCTTGGATGACACCCCGTTTTAAAAATGGCACTTCTGGGGACGTATTTTTAAAATCACTTGTCACATTTTGCATGGTTTGCACGAGCGTTTCCAAACGGGCTCATTTCTGAATCGGTCGTATGTAGAGATGGGCATCTACCCGGGTATTTACCCACGCTTGGGTATTTACCCGATATGCACCGGGTATATACCCGTATCTACCCGTTTGGGTGGGTAGATTGGAATATTTATTTAAAAATTTGTGTGAGTCCACTATTTATGAGTAGAAATGTACAAAAAGGTTATATAATGTATAAAACAATGAATATCTCTAAAAGAAAAAAATATCAAAGATAAAAATCACTGATGCTTTCCATATTAAATATACAGATGCCATCTTATTTGTTATCTGATTACTTATTTTAACATATAATTAGGTCTACTTACGTTTGCCAGCAAAAAATGTAAACATAGACCTGTCAATTTGTATGTTTCCATACAACGGGTAGATACGGGTAAATACCCGGCATACTATTTTGTGGGAAATGTTATAACAAGTTGATGGGGGATCGAAGAACTCATCTATACAAATATCTTTTGTTCCGAGACCAACCCCGAAATCAGTAGTTTTGGCTCTTGGATAAGCAGTCCAAGATACCTACTCTCTATACATGTATGAGGGTGCTCGTATATTGACATCGCATTTGATGTCTGATTGCTCATTTTAACATCTTATTAGGTCTACTTACGTTTGCCAGCAAAAAGTGTAATCTTAGACCTGTTAATTTGTATGTTTCCATACAACGGGTAGATACGGGTAAATACCCGGCATACTATTTTGTGGGAAATGTTATGACAAGTTGATGGGGGATCGAAGAATTCGTCTAAACGAATATCTTTTGTTCCGAGACCAACCCCGAAATCAGTAGTTTTGGCTCTTAAATTAGCAGTCAAAGATACCTAATCTCTATACATGTATGAGGGTGCTCGTATATTGATATCGCATTTGATGTCTGATTGCACATTTTAACATCTAGTTAGGTCTTAAAATATTTGCCAGCAAAAAATATAAAGTTAGACCTGTCAATTTGTATGTTCCCATACAACGGGTAGATACGGGTAAATACCCGGCATACTATTTTGTGGGAAATGTTATGACAAGTTGATGGGGGATCGAAGAACTCGTCTAAACGAATATCTTTTGTTCCGAGACCAACCCCGAAATCAGTAGTTTTGGCTCTTAAATTAGCAGTCAAAGATACCTAATCTCTATACATGTATGAGGGTGCTCGTATATTGACATCGCATTTGATGTCTGATTGCACATTTTAACATCTAGTTAGGTCTAAAAATATTTGCCAGCAAAAAATATAAAGTTAGACCTGTCAATTTGTATGTTCCCATACAACGGGTAGATACGGGTACATACCCGGCATACTATTTTGTCGTAAATGTTATGACAAGTTGATGGGGGGATCGAAGAACTCGTCTAAACGAATATCTTTTGTTCCGAGACCAACCCCGAACTCAGTAGTTTAGGCTCTTGAATTAGCAGTCAAAGATACTTAATCTCTATACATGTATGAGGGTGCTCGTATATTGACATCGCATTTAATGTCTGATTGCTCATTTTCACATCTTATTAGGTCTTCTTACGTTTGCCAGCAAAAAGTGTAATCTTAGACCTGTTAATTTGTATGTTTCCATACAACGGGTAGATACGAGTAAATACCCGGCATACTATTTTGTGGGAAATGTTATGACAAGTTTATGGGGGATCGAAGAACTCATCTATACGAATATCTTTTGTTCCGAGACCAACCCCGAAATCAGTAGTTTTGGCTCTTGGATAAGCAGTCCAAGATACCTACTCTCTATACATGTATGAGGGTGCTCGTATATTGACATCGCATTTGATGTCTGATTGCTCATTTTAACATCTTATTAGGTCTTCTTACGTTTGCCAGCAAAAAGTGTAATCTTAGACCTGTTAATTTGTATGTTTCCATACAACGGGTAGATACGGGTAAATACCCGGCATACTATTTTGTGGGAAATGTTATGACAAGTTGATGGGGGATCGAAGAACTCGTCTAAACGAATATCTTTTGTTCCGAGACCAACCCCGAAATCAGTAGTTTTGGCTCTTAAATTAGCAGTCAAAGATACCTAATCTCTATACATGTATGAGGGTGCTCGTATATTGACATCGCATTTGATGTCTGATTGCACATTTTAACATCTAGTTAGGTCTTAAAATATTTGCCAGCAAAAAATATAAAGTTAGACCTGTCAATTTGTATGTTCCCATACAACGGGTAGATACGGGTAAATACGCGGCATACTATTTTGTGGGAAATGTTATGACAAGTTGATGGGGGATCAAAGAACTCGTCTAAACGAATATCTTTTGTTTCGAGGCCAACCCCGAAATCAGTAGTTTTGGCTCTTAAATTAGCAGTCAAAGATACCTAATCTCTATACATGTATGAGGGTGCTCGTATATTGACATCGCATTTGATGTCTGATTGCACATTTTAACATCTAGTTAGGTCTAAAAATATTTGCCAGCAAAAAATATAAAGTTAGACCTGTCAATTTGTATGTTCCCATACAACGGGTAGATACGGGTACATACCCGGCATACTATTTTGTGGGAAATGTTATGACAAGTTGATGGGGGATCGAAGAACTCGTCTAAACGAATGTCTTTTGTTCCGAGACCAACCCCGAACTCAGTAGTTTAGGCTCTTGAATTAGCAGTCAAAGATACCTAATCTATATAATATCCTTTTTTATTAAGTACAAATATTTTAAGGGGTGATTCAGTCCATCATTTTGAACAACATTTCCCAATAAATGTATATCGAAATACGAAAAATATTTTTTCGGTTTTCATACAAATCGAAGTAGTCACGTGATATCATTACTATGAAAAATGAAAATTTTCTTTTCGTATTTCGATATACATTTATTGGGAAAAGTTGTTCCATATGATGGACTGAATCACCCCTTAAAATATTTGTACTTAATAAAAAAGGACAATGTATACATGTATGAGGGTGCTCGTATATTGACATCGCATTTAATGTCTGATTGCTCATTTTCACATCTTATTAGGTCTTCTTACGTTTGCCAGCAAAAAGTGTAATCTTAGACCTGTTAATTTGTATGTTTCCATACAACGGGTAGATACGGGTAAATACCCGGCATACTATTTTGTGGGAAATGTTATGACAAGTTTATGGGGGATCGAAGAACTCATCTATACGAATATCTTTTGTTCCGAGACCAACCCCGAAATCAGTAGTTTTGGCTCTTGGATAAGCAGTCCAAGATACCTACTCTCTATACATGTATGAGGGTGCTCGTATATTGACATCGCATTTGATGTCTGATTGCTCATTTTAACATCTTAATAGGTCTTCTTACGTTTGCCAGCAAAAAGTGTAATCTTAGACCTGTTAATTTGTATGTTTCCATACAACGGGTAGATACGGGTAAATACCCGGCATACTATTTTGTGGGAAATGTTATGACAAGTTGATGGGGGATCGAAGAACTCGTCTAAACGAATATCTTTTGTTCCGAGACCAACCCCGAAATCAGTAGTTTTGGCTCTTGAATTAGCAGTCAAAGATACCTAATCTCTATACATGTATGAGGGTGCTCGTATATTGACATCGCATTTGATGTCTGATTGCACATTTTAACATCTAGTTAGGTCTTAAAATATTTGCCCGCAAAAAATATAAAGTTAGACCTGTCAATTTGTATGTTCCCATACAACGGGTAGATACGGGTAAATACCCGGCATACTATTTTGTGGGAAATGTTATGACAAGTTGATGGGGGATCGAAGAACTCGACTAAACGAATATCTTTTGTTTCGAGGCCAACCCCGAAATCAGTAGTTTTGGCTCTTGAATTAGCAGTCAAAGATACCTAATCTCTATTCATGTATGAGGGTGCTCTTATATTGACATCGCATTTGATGTCTGATTGCTCATTTTAACATCTTATTAGGTCTACTTACGTTTGCCAGCAAAAATTGTAAACTTAGACCTGTTAATTTGTATGTTTCCATACAACGGGTAGATACGGGTATATACCCGGCATACTATTTTGTGGGAAATGTTATAAAATTTTAATGGATGATCGAAGAAATCGCCTATACGAATATCTTTTGTTTCGAGACCAACCCCGAAATCAGTAGTTTTGGCTCTTGAATGAGCAGTCAAAGATACCTACTCTCTATTCACGTATGAGGGTGCTCGTATATTGACATCGCATTTGATGTCTGATTGCTTATTTTAACATCTTATTAGGTCTTCTTACGTTTGCCAGCAAACAATGTAAACTTAGACCTGTTAATTTGTATGTTTCCATACAACGGGTAGATACGGGTAAATACCCGGCCTACTATTTTGTGGGAAATGTTATAAAATTTTAATGGGGGATCGAAGAACTCGTCTATACGAATATCTTTTGTTCCGAGACCAACCCCGAAATCAGTAGTTTTGGCTCTTGAATTAGCAGTCAAAAATACCTAATCTCTATTCATGTATGAGGGTGCTCGTATATTGACATCGCATTTGATGTCTGATTGCTCATTTTAACATCTTTTTAGATCTACTTACGTTTGCCAGCAAAAAATGTAAACTTAGACCTGTAAATTTGTATGTTTCCATACAACGGGTAGATACGGGTAAATACCCGGCATACTATTTTGTGGGAAATGTTATGACAAGTTGATGGGGGATCGAAGAACTCGTCTAAACGAATATCTTGTGTTCCGAGACCAACCCCAAAATCAGTAGTTTTGGCTCTTGAATTAGCAGTCAAATATACCTAATCTCTATTCATGTATGAGGGTGCTCGTATATTGACATCGCATTTGATGTCTGATTGCTCATTTTAACATCTTTTTAGGTCTACTTACGTTTGCCAGCAAAAAATGTAAACTTAGACCTGTTAATTTGTATGTTTCCATACAACGGGTAGATACGGGTATATACCCGACATACTATTTTGTGGGAAATGTTATAAAATTTTAATAGGGAATCGAAGAAATCGCCTATACGAATATCTTTTGTTCCGAGACCAACCCCGAAATCAGTAGTTTTGGCTCTTGAATTAGCAGTCAAAGATACCTAATCTCTATTCATGTATGAGGGTGCTCGTATATTGACATCGCATTTGATGTCTGATTGCTCATTTTAACATCTTATTAGGGCTTCTTACGTTTGCCAGCAAAAAATTTAAATTTAGACCTGTTAATTTGTATGTTCCCATACAACGGGTAGATACGGGTAAATACCCGGCATACTATTTTGTGGGAAATGTTATAAAATTTTGATGGGGGATCGAAGAACTCGTCTATACAAATATCTTTTGTTTCGAAACCAACCCCGAAATCAGTAGTTTTGGCTCTTGAATTAGCAGTCAAAGATACCTAATCTCTATTCATGTATGAGGGTGCTCGTATATTGACATCGCATTTGATGTCTGATTGCTTATTTTAACATCTTTTTAGGTCTACTTACGTTTTCCAGCAAAAAATGTAAACTTAGACCTGTTAATTTGTATGTTTCCATACAACGGGTAGATACGGGTAAATACCCGTCATACTATTTTGTGGGAAATGTTATAAAAATTTGATGGGGGATCGAAGAAATCGTCTATACGAATGTCTTTTGTTCCGAGACCAACCCCGAAATCAGTAGTTTTGGCTCTTGAATTAGCAGTCAAAGATACCTAATCTCTATTCATGTATGAGGGTGCTCGTATATTGACATCGCATTTGATGTCTGATTGCTCATTTTAACATCTTATTAGGGCTTCTTACGTTTGCCAGCAAAAAATTTAAATTTAGACCTGTTAATTTGTATGTTCCCATACAACGGGTAGATACGGGTAAATACCCGGCATACTATTTTGTGGGAAATGTTATAAAATTTTGATGGGGGATCGAAGAACTCGTCTATACAAATATCTTTTGTTTCGAAACCAACCCCGAAATCAGTAGTTTTGGCTCTTGAATTAGCAGTCAAAGATACCTAATCTCTATTCATGTATGAGGGTGCTCGTATATTGACATCGCATTTGATGTCTGATTGCTTATTTTAACATCTTTTTAGGTCTTCTTACGTTTTCCAGCAAAAAATGTAAACTTAGACCTGTTAATTTGTATGTTTCCATACAACGGGTAGATACGGGTAAATACCCGTCATACTATTTTGTGGGAAATGTTATAAAAATTTGATGGGGGATCGAAGAAATCGTCTATACGAATGTCTTTTGTTCCGAGACCAACCCCGAAATCAGTAGTTTTGGCTCTTGAATTAGCAGTCAAAGATACCTAATCTCTATTCATGTATGAGGGTGCTCGTATATTGACATCGCATTTGATGTCTGATTGCTCATTTTAACATCTTCTTAGGGCTTCTTACGTTTGCCAGCAAAAAATTTAAATTTAGACCTGTTAATTTGTATGTTCCCATACAACGGGTAGATACAGGTAAATACCCGGCATACTATTTTGTGGGAAATGTTATAAAATTTTGATGGGGAATTAAAGAACTCGTCTATACAAATATCTTTTGTTCCGAGACCAACCCCGAAATCAGTACTTTTGCCTTTTTAATGAGCAGTCGAAAATACCTACTCTCTATATATGTATGAGGGTGCCCATATATTGACATCGCATTTTATATCTTTTTACTCATTTAACCACTTTTAAGTATGTCTTTGCGCACCTTCTAACTAAAAAATGATAATAAATCAAAAAATCCTATTATCAAAGTATGATTAGTATTGTGGTTTCATATACTTTAATGTCAGATTTGACGTCTACCTGCATTTTAAGCATATTACAGCGCTTGCACACACTTTCGGACAGTAATTGCGAAGTAATTACTCATAAAATTCAATCTACCCACCAAATGGGTAGATACGGGTATATACCGGGTATTTACCCAATCTACCGGGTATATTCCCAAATGGGTAGATTGGGTATTTACCCACCGCCCATCTCTAGTCGTATGCGAAGGATTTGCAACGAGTGGTCTTGTGACTAGAGATGGGCGGCGGGTAAATACCCAATCTACCCATTTGGGAATATACCCGGTAGATTGGGTAAATACCCGGTATATACCCGTATCTACCCATTTGGTGGGTAGATTGAATTTTATGAGTAATTACTTCGCAATTCGTGTCGGAAAGTGCGTGCAAGCGCTGTAATATGCTTAAAATGCAGGTAGACGTCAAATCTGACATTAAAGTATATGAAACCACCATACTAATCATACTTTGATAATAGGCTTTTTTGATTTATTATCATTTTTTTGTTGGGAGGTGCGCAAAGACATACTTAAAAGTGGTTAAATAAGTAAGAAGATAGAAAATGCGATGTCAATATATGGGCACCCTCATAATACATGTATAGAGAGTAGGTATCTTTGACTGCTCATCCAAGAGCCAAAACTACTGATTTCGGGGTTGGTCTCGAAACAAAAGATATTCGTATAGACGAGTTCTTGGATACCCCATCAACTTGTCATAACATTTCTCACAAAATAGTATGCCGGGTATTTACCCGTATCTACCCGTTGTATGGAAACATACAAATTAACAGGTCTAAGATTACACTTTTTGCTGGCAAAAGACATCAAATGCGATGTCAATATACGAGCACCCTAATATATGTATAGAGATTAGGTATCTTTGACTGCTAATTTAAGAGCCAAAACTACTGATTTCGGCATTGGTCTCGGAACAAAAGATATTCGTTTAGACAAGTTCTTCGATCCCCCATCAACTTGTCATAACATTTCCCACAAAATAGTATGCCGGGTATTTACTCGTATCTACCCGTTGTATGGAAACATACAAATTAACAGGTCTAAGATTACACTTTTTGCTGGCAAAAGACATCAAATGCGATGTCAATATACGAGCACCCTCATACATGTATAGAGAGTAGGTATCTTTGACTGCTAATTTAAGGCTGTAGGCTCATCCAAGAGCCAAAACTACTGATTTCGGGGTTGGTCTCGGAACAAAAGATATTCGTATAGATGAGTTCTTCGATCCCTCATCAACTTGTCATAACATTTCCCACAAAATAGTATGCCGGGCATTTACCCGTATCTACCCGTTGTATGGGAACATACAAATTGACAGGTCTAACTTTATATTTTTTGTTGGCAAATATTTGTACACCTAACTAGATGTTAAAATGTGCAATCAGACATCAAATGCGATGTCAATATACGAGCACCCTCATACATGTATAGAGATTAGGTATCTTTGACTGCTAATTGGCTTGTCAAGTAATTTTCAAAAAGATCTGATTCGCAGTCCGTTTCGAGGAATAGCCTCTAGGAGAAGCTTTCTCAAATCCGATTTTAAAATAAGGTCTTACTTATTTAGATATTTGCAAAAAACCCATTGACCTTTATTTTCAAGCAAGGTCAACCTTATTTGAGGAAGTGATGTCACGATGAAGATTTTTTGAGTAAAGTTGGCAATTTCCACTTTCAGTACTGTACTGAAGTGCCATTTTTGAAACGCGATGTCACCTAAATTACTGGTTTTTCCATACAAAAACCGTTCGTTTAGTGACTCCACGTTTCAAAAACGGCACCCCTGTATTATATGTCACTGTCACTGTCATCTACCAACACAACAATTTGACAACAACCAACATACAGACGGTAATTTAAACAGTAGACATTGACAGTTGACAGATGTCATTGTTTTATTAGCGCTAAATTTAAACTTCGATTGCAGTGTGTCGTCACTTCCGGTGTTTTGTTTAAAATTATATAAAAAAATCCTGATAAAACGTAGAATTTTTATAATCAAATTACTTTCTTAAAATTCTCTATATTTTCGATTAAAGGCACTTTTAACACTTTCATATTTCTTAGTTGACAAGCTAATTTAAGAGCCAAAACTACTGATTTCGGGGTTGGTCTCGGAACAAAAGATATTCGTATAGACGAGTTCTTCGATCCCCCATCAACTTGCCATAACATTTCCCAAAAATAGTATGCCGGGTATTTACCCGTATCTACCCGTTGTATGGGAACATACAAATTGACAGGTCTAACTTTATGTTTTTTGCTGGCAAATATTTTAAGACCTAACTAGTTGTTAAAATGTGCAATCAGACATCAAATGCGATGTCAATATACGAGCACCCTCATACATGTATAGAGAGTAGGTATCTTTGACTGCTCATCCAAGAGCCAAAACTACTGATTTTGGGGTTGGTCTCGGAACAAAAGATATTCGTTTAGACGAGTTCTTCGATCCCCCATCAACTTGTCATAACATTTCCCACAAAATAGTATGCCGGGTATTTACCCGTATCTACCCGTTGTATGGAAACATACAAATTAACAGGTCTAAGATTACATTTTTTTCTGGCAAACGTAAGTAGACCTAATAAGATGTTAAAATGAGCAATCAGAGATCAAATGCGATGTCAATATACGAGCAGTCGAGCACCCTCATACATGTATAGAGATTAGGTATCTTTGACTGCTAATTTAAGAGCCAAATCTACTGATTTCGGGGTTGGTCTCCAAACAAAAGATATTCGTCTAGATGAGTTCTTCGATCCCCCATCAACTTGTCATAAAATTTCCCACAAAATAGTATGCCGGGTATTTACCCGTATCTACCCGTTGTATGGGAAATTGGGAACATACAAATTGACAGGTCTAACTTTATATTTTTTGCTGGCAAATATTTGGAGACCTAACTAGATGTTAAAATGTGCAATCAGACATCAAATGCGATTTCAATATACGAGCACCCTCCCCTCATACATGTATAGAGATTAAGTATCTTTGACTGCTCATCCAAGAGCCAAAACTACTGATTTTGGGGTTGGTTTTGGAACAAAAGATATTCGTTTAGACGAGTTCTTCGATCCCCTATCAACTTGTCATAACATTTCCCACAAAATAGTATGCCGGGTATTTACCCGTATCTACCCGTTGTATGGAAACATACAAATTAACACGTCTAAGATTACATTTTTTTCTGGCAAACGTAAGTAGACCTAATAAGATGTTAAAATAAGCAATCAGAGATCAAATGCGATGTCAATATAC
The DNA here is from genome assembly GCA_963555685.1 of Acrobasis consociella. Lineage (NCBI taxonomy): Eukaryota > Metazoa > Arthropoda > Insecta > Lepidoptera > Pyralidae > Acrobasis > Acrobasis consociella. The sequence goes on from OY743118.1 coordinate 9,372,228, forward strand.
GAGCGCCCTCTTACATGTATAGAGATTAGGTATCTTTGACTTCTAATTTAAGAGCCAAAACTACTGATTTCGGCGTTGGTCTCGGAACAAAAGATATTCGTTTAGACAAGTTCTTCGATCCCCCATCAACTTGTCATAACATTTCCCACAAAATAGTATACCGGATATTAACCCGTATCTACCCGTTGTATGGAAACATACAAATTAACAGGTCTAAGATTACACTTTTTGCTGGCAAACGTAAGTAGACCTAATAAGATGCTAAAATGAGCAATCAGAGATCAAATGCGATGTCAATATACGAGCACCCTCATACATGTATAGAGATTAGGTATTTTTGACTGCTAATTTAAGAGTCAAAACTAAGGATTTCGGGGTTGGTCTCGAAACAAAAGATATTCGTATAGACGAGGTCTTCGATCCCCCATCAACTTGTCATAACATTTCCCACAAAACAGTATGCCGGGTATTTACTCGTATCTACCCGTTGTATGGGAACATACAAATTGACAGGTCTAACTTTATATTTTTTGCTGGCAAATATTTGTAGACCTAACTAGATGTTAAAATGTGCAATCAGACATCAAATGCGATGTCAATATACGAGCACCCTCATACATGTATAGAGATTAGGTATCTTTGACTGCTAATTCAAGAGCCTTAACTACTGATTTTGGGGTTGGTCTTGAAACAAAAGATATTCGTTTAAACGAGTTCTTCGTTCCCCTATCAACTTATAACATTTCCCACAAAATAGTATGCCGGGTATTTACCCGTATCTACCCGTTGTATGGGAACATACAAATAAACAGGTCTAAGATTACACTTTTTGCTGGCAAACGTAAGTAGACCTAATAAGATGTTAAAATGAGCAATCAGACATCAAATGCGATGTCAATATACGAGCACCCTCATACATGTATAGAGAGTAGGTATCTTTGACTGCTTATCCAAGAGCCAAAACTACTGATTTCGGGGTTAGTCTCGGAACAAAACATATTCGTATAGATGAGTTCTTCGATCCCCCATGAACTTGTTATAACGTTTCCCACAAAATAGTATGCCGGGTATTTACCCGTATTTAAATCCTAAGCGTAATGCAAGATCCTGTCGTCCACCACTTCTCGTGTATCGTCATAAAACAGCTTCTTTCAGGGGCAGCTTCCGATATCAGGCGACGAAATGTTGGAACAACATACCCCCTCCAATAAGACTCTATACGTCAATTTCATCTTTTAAAACTAGGTATCGCACCCATTTATTAGATTTTCAAAAAATTCTAAATCCAACTCGTCGCTGGTAGCGGAGGCTGTCGCCGAAAGTTCTTCTGGGCCTATGTTACTACTTATTATTCCCACATCCCCTTCGTATATTCTTTTTAAACAACTTATGCGATATGAGTAATGACAATGCCAAGACAATATTTACGCAACAGCAATTATAAATATATATATATATATATATATATATTTATAATTGCTGTTGCGTAAATATTGTCTTGGCATTGTCATTACTATTATATATATATATATATATATATATATATATATATATATATATATATATATATATATATATGTATTTAAACTTTTGTATTATATTACACTATTTGCTTATTTATGTATTTTATACACACACAGCCTCATTTGCCTATTTTCACGTCACTATTATCGCACCACGCATCTCTTCAGGTCACAGCTGAAAATCAGTGTATTGCTCCCGGGCAATATTACCACTGAGCTGTGGCCTATTTGTATTGCAGTAGCACACACATTGAAAATTGTGCAGGTAGGTAGAAGTTTATTTATTTTTTGTGTCTGATTTGTGTAGTTTTTTTGTATGTGTTTATAGCAGCAAATAAATGAGTTTATCTATCTATCTATCTATTTACCCGTTGTATGGGAACATACAAATTGACAGGACTAACTTTATATTTTTTGCTGGCAAATGTTTGTAGACCTTACTAGATGTTAAAATGTGCAATCAGACATCAAATGCGATGTCTATATACGAGCACCCTCATACATGTATAGAGATTACGTATCTTTGACTGCTAATTTAAGAGCCAAAACTAAGGATTTCGGGGTAGGTCTCGGAACAAAAGATATTCGTTTAGACGAGTTCTTCGTTCCCTCATCAACTTGTCATAACATTTCCCACAAAATAGTATGCCGGGTATTTACCCGTATCTACCCGTTGTATGGGAACATACAAATTGACAGGTCTAAATTTATATTTTTTCTGGCAAATATTTGTAGACCTAATAAGATGCTAAAATGAGCAATCAGAGATCAAATGCGATGTCAATATACGAGCACCCTCTTACATGTATAGAGATTAGGTATCTTTGACTGCTAATTTAAGAGCCAAAACTACTGATTTCGGCGTTGGTCTCGGAACAAAAGATATTCGTTTAGACAGGTTCTTCGATCCCCCATCAACTTGTCATAACATTTCCCACAAAATAGTATGTCGGGTATTTACCCGTATCTACCCGTTGTATGGGAACATACAAATTGACAGGTCTAACTTTATATTTTTTGCTGGCAAATATTTGTAGACCTAACTAGATGTTAAAATGTTCAATCAGACATCAAATGCAATGTCAAAATACGAGCACCCTCATACATGTATAGAGATTAGGTATCTTTGACTGCTAATTTAAGAGTCAAAACTAAGGATTTCGGGGTTGGTCTCGGAACCAAAGATATTCGTATAGACGAGGTCTTCGATCCCCCATCAACTTGTCATAACATTTCCCACAAAATAGTATGCCGGGTATTTACCCGTATCTACCCGTTGTATGGGAACATAAAAATTGACAGGTCTAACTTTATATTTTTTGCTGGCAAATATTTGTAGACCTAACTAGATGTGAAAATGTGCAATCAGACATCAAATGCGATGACAATATACGAGCACCCTCATACATGTATAGAGATTAGGTAATTTTGACTGCTAATTCAAGAGCCAAAACTACTGATTTCGGGGTTGGTCTCGGAACAAAAGATATTCGTATAGATGAGTTCTTCGATCCCTCATCAACTTGTCATAACATTTCCCACAAAATAGTATGCCGGGTATTTACCCGTATCTACCCGTTGTATGGGAACATACAAATTGACAGGTCTAACTTTATATTTTTTGCTGGCAAATATGTGTAGACCTATTAAGATGCTAAAATGAGCAATCAGAGATCAAATGCGATGTCAATATACATGTATAGAGATTAGGTATCTTTGACTGCTAATTTAAGACCCAAAACTACTGATTTCGGCGTTGGTCTCGGAACAAAAGATATTCGTTTAGACAGGTTCTTCGATCCCCCATCAACTTGTCATAACATTTCCCACAAAATAGTATGCCGGGTATTTACCCGTATCTACCCGTTGTATGGAAACATACAAATTAACAGGTCTAAGATTACACTTTTTGCTGGCAAACGTAAGTAGACCTAATAAGATGTTAAAATGAGCAATCAGACATCAAATGCGATGTCAATATACGAGCACCCTCATACATGTATAGAGAGTAGGTATCTTTGACTGCTTATCCAAGAGCCAAAACTACTGATTTCGGGGTTGGTCTCGGAACAAAATATATTCGTATAGATGAGTTCTTCGATCCCTCATCAACTTGTCATAACATTTCCCACAAAATAGTATGCCGGGTATTTACCCGTATCTACCCGTTGTATGGGAACATACAAATTTACAGGTCTAACTTTATATTTTTTGCTGGCAAATATTTGTAGACCTAACTAGATGTTAAAATGTGCAATCAGACATCAAATGCGATGTCACTATACGAGCACCCTCATACATGTATAGAGATTAGGTATCTTTGACTGCTAATTTAAGAGTCAAAACTAAGGATTTCGGGGTTGGTCTCGGAACAAAAGATATTCGTAGAGACGAGGTCTTCGATCCCCCATCAACTTGTCATAATATTTCCCACAAAATAGTATGCCGGGTATTTACCCGTATCTACCCGTTGTATGGAAACATACAAATTAACAGGTCTAAGATTACACTTTTTGCTGGCAAACGTAAGTAGACCTAATAAGATGTTAAAATGAGCAATCAGAGATCAAATGCGATGACAATATACGAGCACTCTCATACATGTATAGAGATTAGGTATCTTTGACTGCTAATGTAAGAGCCAAAACTACTGATTTCGGGGTTGGTCTCGGAACAAAAGATATTCGTTTAGACGAATTCTTCGATCCCCCATCAACTTGTCATAACATTTCCCACAAAATAGTATGCCGGGTATTTACCCGTATCTACCCGTTGTATGGAAACATACAAATTAACAGGTCTAAGATTACACTTTTTGCTGGCAAACGTAAGTAGACCTAATAAGATGTTAAAATAAGTAATCAGATAACAAATAAGATGGCGTCTGTATATTTAATATGGAAAGCATCAGATTTTAATCTTTGATATTTTTTCTTTTAGAGATATTCATTGTTTTATACATTATATAACCTTTTTGTACATTTCTACACATAAATAGTGGACTCACACAAATTATTAAATAAATATTCCAATCTACCCACCCAAACGGGTAGATACGGGTATATACCCGGTGCATATCGGGTAAATACCCAAGCGTGGGTAAATACCCGGGTAGATGCCCATCTCTACTTGTGACCACTCGTAATTTTGACAGTTGTAGCGTAGATATGTCATTCTTTGACCTATCATGGGGAATCCGAAGTGCTATTTTTGAATAGTTTTTCCATACAAAAAATCATTCGTTTAGTGACTCTGCGTTTGAAAAATAGCACCTCTGTAGTGTTAAATGGTGGGGTGAGTCAGTAGGGTTACCATTTAGGAATTCGAAAAATCCTGGCAAAAAGCCGGACGTTACGATAAAAGTCCGGATTTTTTTGGAAGGTTTTACGTAAATAATAATAAATTGATATGAATAATTAATAATCAAACTTAACATACATCTACAAATTAGAAAGAATATGTCCTAAGATTGATCGTATGTTTAATAATCTATTTTGCCGCACTAACTTTATTAATCTTTCTACGTTCATGTTGCACGCACACATAAATAAAATGTCGACCCGGTAGGTAAAAATCGGCTGGCCCGTTAGGGCCACGCAGGCGTCCGGGCAGTTACCGGAACACTGACGGCCCGGCTAGGCACTGTGTGAACGAGTTCATAGAAAACGTATGTAACCGATTTTTCTCCGCCCCGGGAACCCGGTAATGTGTAGATAGCACTTAAAGGGCCGGACAAAGTCCGGACTAATCCAGCCGGTGAGTGTGGTCTTGTGGTCACGAGTGTCACGACAAGTTGTGGGAAACCGCGCGCGCGCCTTCTCTCGCCGAGTCAGCCGCTCGCTGCCCTTCGCTTCTCTTTGCCAAAGAGGATATAATCACTACGTTTCTCTTTGCTTCCTTTCGCTTCGTCCCGGTTGTGGTGTGAGTTGAGTTCAACCTTTAAACATTCGTGCGAATCGCGAGGCGAATGACGAGGCGAATAACGAACTCGCATATGTAAACAGTGAGTTCGCTATTCGCGTCGCGGTTCGTCTCGCAATTTGCGTCTTCGTACCGCGTTTACACATTCGTGCGAATCGCGAGGCGAATAACGAACACGAATGTGTAAATGCGGTATTACATTGGTTTATGGCTTATGGAAAAGTAACTTTACAAGTCAAAGTTTGTTTCCCGCCAAAACTTTAGAAGGAAGCTCTATGGATTTATTGCCACTATAAAAAACTCAATTATTCGACCATAGACGAACTTAACAACAAAACGTGACGTAAAGTGAAAGAAGGTGTTTGTTTGTTGGTAGGCTTTTTTTGGGGGGAAGGAAGATAAGGGGTTAGGGTTAGGTTAGGCTAGCAGTTAAGGTTAGGTAGGTGATAAAATAAAGATGGGCTCTAAAGAACTAGTATCGAGAGCCGTAAAATAACTAGAAATTTTTTTGGTAGGTTACTGTCAAAATTTTTATGTCTTGTCAATGTCAAACGAACGAGAAATGAAATGACAGTTTACATTATTGTTGTGTTGCCGAAAAATCGACAGTTTTACAATCGATAGTTTCAACAAAAAATGGCAAACAAGCGATAGTATCGATAACTGTTTAAGAGCATTACTTCCGATAGGATTGATAGCATTAACAACTATCGATAATAGTATCGATTGTATTGCTTCCATAATGCTTAAACTAACGATAGGCTATCGATAGTGCAATTCTATCGATCGATAGTATCGGTAGTTTATGCAATATGAGAAGCAATAGTATAGATAGTTTTCCCTATCCATCGCTTATCGATTAAATGTCAATTATTTATAAGTAAACTATTGTTAGTTTATCGAAAATTAACCATCGAACGAGCGGCAACACTAGTTACACTGGTTATCAGTGTTGCCGAACTATCGATAGTTTGGCTATCGATAGTTGACCTCGGAAATCATCTATAATATCGATAGGCCTATCGATAGTATCCATTGCTCCGTAAGCGTAAATACTATCGACACAGCAATACTATCGATAGTATCGATACTATCGAAGCTCAATATTTCAATGTACTATCGATAGTATTGATTGTTGTTTCAATATTCAGAAGCAATAGTATCGATACTATCGACGGTATCGATTTCCCTATCGATACTAATGCTTTTGCCCAACTATCGATAGTCTATCGATAGTAGACTATCGAGCGGTAACACTACTGGTTACACAGTTTTATTTATTGCTTTATTGGGTACCTATACCTACGCGTCGTCGCGGTTGTGTCATAGTTTCTTTATTTTTATTCAGATATTATTGATCAACATATATACATATATCCATCATTTATGAATTATTTTCGTTTGATGCACTGAAATATTTTTTCCATAATCTAGCTTGAAATCTGTGTCATAGGCTTCGTTAACTCTAAAGTGCCCTGATTTTGTGGTAAGTACATTTTTTAGTCATAAAAATTTGTTTTCTTGTTATTTTTATCACAATTTACTGTTATTTACGTAAGTACTTCGTTAGTAATCCTGCCATTCCCTTATGATAGCAAAATGTTGAATATGTTAATGTCTGCATTGGAAGTAAAACCGAGATCCTTACCGAATATCTGACTCATTGGTTTTATACATAAAGTATCATGTTAACATATGATGTTTGTTACTGATGTAATTACATGTTTAAATTATAATCAGGTATGTGTGATACTAAACAGCTGGACAACTTCCTGCATTATTAATTTTTATTTGTTCATATACACAAGAAATTCCTTAATTTCTGTGTTACAAATCTACGTATAAGTAAATATGTAGGTATCAAATATTTGTATCTGGATAAGAAGTAAGTGATGTAATTTCATAGAATCAGATGCTGTGTAATGCGTAAATTTTAGTGCATTACTGCATACTTATATCAAAACCAAACATCTTTAGTATGGAACACAGGTTACTCTGACCAGCCTTTATTATTATCTAGATACATACATACATACATACTATCACGTTTTTATCCCTAATGGGGTAGACAGAGCATTTTGGGTCTTGCGGTTCTATGCAGAGCCCAGGGCCGCAAGACCCAAAAGCCACTTTTAGCGTTATGGTGGGCGAGAAGATGGAAAAGCAATCAATACAGTGATGGGTTGCTAGCCGCATCGCCTGTTAACATGATTTGCATTTTTGCCCATTCCCTCGATCGCCTTTTACGATCTGCGTGGGAAGAGAAGCAGCTGGTACATTCTAAGTTTTTTTTATTTCTCCCAGACCAGCATGGGAGTATATTATCTAGATAAGATTTAATTTTTAACACATTACTTCTTACATGCATGTATTTTTTAAATAATCCCTTTAAAATACTTTAGATAAACGTAATCAAATGCTTGCATCATGTCGGTATACATTACACAATATCTCCATTCCTAATACCTCCATTTCTCATTACAATGTCGAACAAATCATAGGTGCCATATTAATTGTTTTATTTTACTGAATCCTATTTACATATGAAAAAAAAAATGAAAAATGTTTATTCAATCACTTACAAAGGTTACAATATGTGTCTGGAACCTCCATTTAAGTGTATAAATACACTTGTGTTTGGACTTACCACTCTTCCATATTTGACTTTTAAAATTAATGTAAGTAATTAAATTAAATTATACTAAATTAAAATAATTTACAAAATAAAATATGGATTAATAGAAATAAATTGAACAAATGCGTCATGCAAAGTGAATGTGTGTTTGGACTAAGTGTGTGGATGTAAAAATTTATAAGTGATTTTTTTTATATTTCGTCAAGTATGTATTAAACACAGATTAAGTTAATTAATTAAGACCAATTATGGGAAAAAGACAATACTTTTTGAGGGAGCACAGCTGTATAACAAATTTCCAAATGAGCTGAGTATGTGTAAGTGCATAAATACAATAAGGAAGGGTCATACCTGTAATAAATTGAACCACTGGCTATACTAGATCACTAAAGTATATGATTATACTTTAGTGATCTAGTATAGCCAGTGGTTCAATTAATTTGATAATTAAAGGAAAAAAATTGATCTTTCCATACAAAAGTGTGCGGGCAATTTGTGTGGGAATGTTGAATTATTTTGTTGTTTTTTGACTGTTATTTTATTATCATTATACTAAAGTGATTTGGTATAGCCTGTGGTTTGATTTATTAGGGGTATGTCCCTTCTATGTTGTATATTAAAAAAGAAACTAAAATCACATACCACAACATTTGCAACCAGTAATTTAAATTTATATGCAGCATGTAGATATCTCACTGTGAAATGTAAATTTCTTATGCGAATAAAGATCTTTAAACCTAAATATTAATAAATGCAGTTGTAAAGGTATTTTTCGAAAAAAATGGTAAAGACCCCTTCTAATAAATACTTACTAATAAAGAATGTTTTATTTATTCTGGATGTTACAATTTCAATGCATTGCGAGCCTATTTTTTTTTTCTTGTCCAATCCCTTATCAATACATGTGAAGTGAAACAAATGCTGAAAAAAACTGTTTTCCATAGGTAAAACTGGAGCTCAACAAGATGGCATCAACAACGATGATTGAGACGGTCACCATCACTAGACCTTTGAAGGTAAGATCTTGTGGTAGGTTTCATTTTATTCGAAACCATATTATTATTTATTTTATTAAAAAAAACGACAGGTTGCACACTGGGAGTGCCGGCAGAAGTGAAAACTTGAATATTAATGTTGTGCATTTTTGATACTTTGGAATGGTTAGGGAATAATTTTGCACGAATTGCTTTAATTATCAGTATAAAAGTACTCTCATTTATGTGGTAGAATACAATATTTATTTATTGGGCTATCGTACACAAACATGACATTTTATTAGCACGCTGTAACATAAACACACACGAACATTCGCGCAAGCGCCCTGCGCCGTCTTACGAATTTTCGATCAGGTCACGTGTCCTGACGCGAGTTTAACATTTTTTACCCATTCCAAAAAAAGTGCACAACGCCGCTAAAGAAGTTTTCACTTCAAAAATCTTTATTGTATTTATAAAACAAACAGTGCTTACACAGTGGTACAAAAGGTGAACTCAGACCCATAACGAATATCTTCCAGTCAACTAGTATGTAGGTAAATGGACAGTTATACATATGTATACATTAATAGAAATGCTTTCAGCATAAGTATAAATTAAGGTTAAATAAATATTGAATAGAATACATATAATTAATATTATGTAGTAAATGTTCATAATATGTACATTTATTGTATTGTATAAAAAATTGGAGGATTGTAAGGACTTAAGACCAGTGAACAATTAATGTGTTGCAATGTTAAGAAAACAAAGAACCATTTTTAAATCCGGAATTCAAGATTATAAGACAAATCCTTCTACTCATACATCTGTCAAAGCATGACCTCGAAAGTGAGCATCCCACCTGCTATTAGAAATCTGAATGGCAATTGGGTTGCTAATCCCAATGACATTGCGAGCGACTTATGACTAGCATTGAAAAAAAAAGCGGGAAAATTCCCCGTTGTTTTCAAAGTCCTTCGTTTTTTTCAACTTTTGTTCGAAAGTTTCAAGAAAAATATTTAAGGAATTTTTCAAGTTTTTAGGGTTCCGTAGTAAACAAGGAACCCTTATAGTTTCGCCATGTCTGTCTGTCTGTCTGTCTGTCCGCGGTTCCACTCAGAAACTATAAGTACTAGAAGGCTGTAATTTGGCATGAATATGTAAATTAATCATGGCAAAAAAGTCGTAAAGAAAAATTTGGAAAAATATTTTTTTTTTAATAGCTGCCATACAAGTAAAGAGGTAGTCAATATTTTTTTTCTCGACAAATACATTGTGTGGGGGGTCGTTTTAGTGGCATAAACTCAAAGTTAGCATTCGGAACTACGGAACCCTACACTGCGCGTGGCCCGACACGCACTTGGCCAATTATTTATCAATAAAACGGAAAAAAACGGAAAAGTATTGACGTTTTTTTCACAGAATATTTTTATTATGTTTCGGAGGGTAGAATGATTAGTTTTTGCTGTCATACTTGTCATGCGCTTATTCCTTTCCGGCCTACATTTAGTTTGGAATTATAGTAATAAAACTTGATTATTTCAATCGTTTTTTTTTTAATTATCCAATATTTTTCGAAAAATTCCGAAGGTATTTTTCGGGAATATTTCAATGCAACAAACGAATAAAACGGAAAAAAACAAGATATCGATTTTTTCACCGAAAAAAACAATTTGATTCTTTCGAAATTTTCAACGCTACTTATGACAAGAAATTCCTAAAAGCTTACTCTATGGAACCGGCTTTGAACCAACTGCCAAAAATCTCTGCCATGGCACGCGTGCAAGTCAGCTTGAGCTGAAAGAGGCGACCGCTAGTATTAAGATAGCTAGGACCTGACCAAATCCCTTGTTGCATTCATAAGAAATGTTCTGAAACACTTGCACCAGTCCATCGTTTACTGTGAAGTTTTTTGATAATCCCTCAACAGTGGCTTACTCCCGGAAACCTCTATCTGCTAAACGGTTTTATATGGACATGTGAAAAAATCCATAGCCGTATATTATATAGGAAAACTATCAGAGCTAAGTAGGGTTTACAAATTAAAAAGTAATAGGCGATAAACTTATAAAATGTACTCGGAAAAGGAAAATTTCATACAAATTCAATAGAAAATTGGTTTTTAGACGCTTTTAGTGGCTTGAACTCAAAAATGGCATTTGCAACTACGGAACCCTACATTGCGCATGGCTCGACACGCTCTTGGCCAATTATTCTTCTTTAGTTTTCAGAGTTTTTGGATTACATTATCAATATTATTATACACACACGGACATCAGGCATGGTTGGTAAACATCTTTGTTAGACACTCCACCTTTTATGCAATGCCATTAAATAACAAAATGGATTACTGGCCATTGTAGTTTATTAAATATTCACTCTATATCCAATTTAAAAGCCTTAACTCGACATATCTAGGGAATACTGTTAAGTGCGCGAAGCCTTCTATTGGATTAGCGACAGTTTGCGTGCGTTAGTGAAGATTGGAGTCGTGATGCAGACGCACGGCAACCTGACCGCGAGCTACCTGTGGCAGCCGGGGGAGCTGGCGCGCCGCATGCTGGGCGAGCGACCCTCGCCCGTGCCGCCCACCAGGGACATCTGGCCGCCGCCACAGCAGCAGCTCAGCATCAGCACTCTTCATGTTGCTTACCTCCAAGATGAACCGATACCTCGACGTGCGGCCACTCTTCCCCCTCAATCTTACATATCAACCACGATACCCCCTCAACCTTACGAATCAACCACGATACCCCTCGAACACGAACACAGCAGGCCGCGAGTATGCACCGTTGGAACTAACACAGACCCACCACTCACAATACTCAGCAGGTTGAGGCGCCTTGTAAGAAAGGACGAAGACATCCCCATTGGTCATCCTCCGCCTGGAAGACTTACTGCAGTTCCCAGGGAAACTGCTCTTGACGTAAAAGAAGAGGACAATGCGGCAAGAAGAGCGTTCAACGGCATCAAAAAAGCTATATCTGGGGCTAAATATCGCATAGCACCCGGTTCAGAAACGGTAGATAGTCCAAAAATTGTCTATGATATGCCTAAACCTGGAGACAGAATGACGACTACATTTGGTGCTCGCGAGTCGAGGAAGAGGTTTTCGATGCCATCGCCAGCGAGCTGTTCACGCCGGCTGCGGGCTCTAGGCGGCTGGTGCAGACAACAACGGCCACAACGCCCGCCTCGGCGCCAACCCCAGCCGCGTTTGCAGATCACTCAGGTGTGATGAAAGCGACGAGTAGAGGATAAATCATGGACTAGTTTTGCTAAAATATATATTTTTGTTAAATTCAAGTGCCTGTCTGATGGAACGCTAAGACTTTTTTGTATTTGTGTTGTTGTACGATCGAAGTTTAAGTAGCGTTTTGGCTAATAAATGAGTCTCCGTAATCTGTGTTTTGTTGGCGCAGGAGGGCGGGAGATGCGAGGGGCCGCGGCCGAAGGGCGGCAGTACCGCGTAAGGCGCCGCGCCGCCCGCTCCTAACTGTAGAGCTCCGCCCGCCCGCCCTAACGTATTCCGCTCGCAACCTTTTTTCTTAGTCTGACTGAATTACGGCTACCCAATCCTTTAAACATTTTTCCCAACATCCTTTGAATTTTGTTTTTATTCAAATTGGTGTTGTTTGATACAAAGGTTTTTGAAGGTGATTTTTGTGTAGCACAAACGCAGAAAACCGGCGCGACCCAATGCGCAACTCTCAGGAATGGTCCAAAAAAATTGGGGCGCAAAACATTTCAATTCCAGACGATTTCTTAGTAAACGTTCACTTAATAGGCGTTGATTAAATTATATTGCGTACTAGAATTACTAAACTGTTAAGTCTGCTGGTCTTTATACTTTACTTTTTTTAAGGTTCCGTAGTAAACAACCCAGTTTCGCCATATCTGTCTGTTCGTCTGTCCGCGAGTCTACTTAGAGATTATAAGTACTAGTAAGCAGTAATTTGGCATGTGTATGTATACTCAAAAAAATCTTTTGGGTTAGCTCTACATATAAACTGAGAGTCAATTTTTTTCCCAACTAACCCATCGTGTGGGGTATCGTTGAATAGGTCTTTCAAAAATATTGTGCACTCGTCCACACCATTTTTCGATTTAAGAATCCGTTTCTCAATTTCTTAGTTTCATGGTGCAACTTGATGGTACAGTCAAGAGTCCCACCTCATCTATCTACTAAACGGTTGTAAATGAATGAATACGTAAAAAGAACCCGGCAGTAGTATATAAAACGAAGTTTAAAGGAAAACTATCAGAACTAAGTAGGGTTTACAAATTAAAAAGTTATAGGCGACAAGTAAAATTTCATATAATTTAATAGAAAATTAGTTTTTAGACTTTTTAGTACCGTGAACTCAAAGTCGGCATTCACGAATAGGGAACCCTATACTATGCTTAGCCCGAAACGTACTTGGCTGGTTATGTAGTTGGTTGTTTAGCCGGTTGGCTTAGTTTGGAAATGCGCTAATTCATAGGAAGGACTGTTTTATTTTGATAGCGTCCTTGTTCTTTTATAATTACGAGTCCTAATTACGAGTACATTTACTAGCTTATTAAAATATAGTACCTGGGAAACCGAGCACGGTTATTACTATGTGTTATAATATGGTGGTGTTTAGGTGATAACCTACATAAACTTTTTTAAACATGTCTAAAAACAATGAAAATTTAAAAAATTATATATAAACTTTAACATATCAAAAAAAATAAAAGTAGGTCACCGAGCGGGATTCGAACCGTAACTCTCGTTTCTTGCCGTCCGCGTCTTAACTGCTGGACCAGACGGACAGTGGCCGGTAGGACGAAATTAGCGTCCACATTCTGCGTGGAAAGAAAAACGCATGGAAACTCGAAAACACGCGTTTTCCCAAACATAAGACTAATCTATATCGATTGTCTACCCCCGAAAATCCCCATATACTAAATTTCTGCGAAATCGTTAGAGCCGTTTCCGAGATCCCAAAAATAAATTGATATACATATAAATAAATAAAGTACCTGGGCGACCGAGCTTTGCTCGGTTACATCTCAAACATTAACTATTTTTTTTAAACTTGTCTAAAAATAATGCAAAATAAAAAATTATATATAAACTTAAACATAAAATAAAATAAAAGTAAGTCACCGAGTGGGATTCGAACTCGTAACACTCTTTCTAGCGGTCGGTATCCTTAACCACTGAGCTAAAATCAAGGCGGTCGGCGCGACGAAATTAGCGACCATATTCTGCGTGGAAAGAAAAACACATGAAAACTCGAAAACACGCGTTTTTTCCAAACATAAAACTAATCTAGATCGATTATTTACCCCCGAAAACCCCCATTTACAAATTTTCAGCGAAATCGTTAGAGCCGTTTTCGAGATCACAGAAATTTATAAATATATATATATATACATACATACAAGAATTGCTCGTTTAAAGGTATAAGATAAGATATACAAGAATTGCTCGTATGTGTTATTTAAACACACTGAATTTATATAGAAGGCTCGAGAAACGATTGAGTATTAAAATTTTGAAATATTTTTATGAAGATAAAATTACTAAACTATTATGGAGCTACTTTCTGTCGAATCAATACTGCAATTACATAAGTGCTCGTAGATATACCAGCATAAAAGCTATTTTTCATTTTAGATGTCTATTTAACAAACCTTCCTACTCTCGATGATTGTCATCTATATGAAATTAAACAGTAAATATTATATATCTTTCAAAGATATTGAATAACCGGCCAAGTGCGAGTCGAAAGCGCGCAAGAAGGGTTCCGTACCTCTATCTATATAAAATCACGTTAGTTGTATGGGAGCCATTTAAATATTTATTTTATTCTGTTTTTAGTATTTTTTGTTATAGCGGCAACAGAACTACCATCATCTGTGAAAATTTTAACTGCCTAGCTATCACGGTTCGTGGGATACAGCCTGGTGACAGACAGACGGACAAACGGACGGACAGACAGACAGCAGAATCTTAGTTATAGGGTTCCGTTTTTACCTTTTTGGTACGGAACTCTAAAAAAAAACAGCAATGCAATTTGTGCAATACAATAACGAAGTGCCGGTATTGCAAATTTCTTCGTGATTCCATAAAACGACCCTTTCACTTTCATGTCAGACTGTTTTGTAACGAGGTTTCTTTTGTAATATTTATAAATTGTAGCATGTTTTTGTACGTTTGTAACGCATCTCACTCGCTTTCGATGACATTCTGATCCGGATTCCGGATGTTCTTGCTTTAAATATTTATTTTTCTGTATCTCTTACATGATGTTTTAGGTCTGTGAACTCAGAACTGTGAACAGACGCTTTTCTATTCACCAACTGCTCACAATATATCAAAATAAACATCTCGCATACTGATTGCTGTTTAATTTATCAGTAGTTACTATTTTTACTTTTTTAACAACGTGAAGCGAAGGTATAACACATATAGTGTTATGAATGTTATGATGACCTAGAGACGAAATTAAGGGCTTTTAGCGTAAAGATTACTACTTAATGGCGTCAGGAGTGAAATAATTTTTATTTCAACACGTCTTAAAATTATTTATCATATATTTTATGAAAGCTTTTAAAAGCAGTTCTTCATTTAATTTTAATTGACGACCTTACTAAAAAATGGTGGTAGTTCTTATGAACCATAATCATCATCGTCATCGAGCGCATTCTCGGTTGCATCCTCAGCGCCAGCGGGTCAGCGGTAACGCTTCAGAGTCCGCTACTTAACCTAGGCGATTAAACGAGGTTGCTGGTTTTTACATAGAGCGAATGCCGTCTGACCTCCGCAACCCAAAAGACCAGAACCGATCCTTGATTAGGTTTGAACAAACGCTAGATGGCGTTCGGTACCCACAGTTTATACCTTCCGAAACACGAAATCATCTTTATTTTCGAATAATCAGGTGATTCAACCCTGTAATATCCTACCAGACTATGGAAACAACTTTTCACAAAGTATGCTTTGCAGTGGGATTCGAACTTACGACCTCTGGATCACAAGGCGAATGCCTTGACCACTGGAGCGCAGAAAAATATGCAATTTATGCTGTTTACGTCACTTTGCTTTATACGAAATTACTGCATATAGCGAAAATATGTTTGTAGCGCGTGATGTCCCATTATTGGCGAGTTAGGTGTGGTATTTATAATATTACCTAGTCTATAATATTTTTGTCCAGCGCCAACGATGCCCCGCGGCCAGCGGTCGACCTAATTCGGTGCTACTGTCGCCCAACAACGCGCGACTATACTGCTCTGACCTACATAGGGGAATGTAAAGGGGTAGTCAACAGTCACTAATCTCCCCCATATTTTATGAATTATTTCCGGTGCCAATGCCTCTGACACTGATTTATAATTTCATCGACACTCATTAAGGTCAAGAGTTGAACACTCATTCGTTGCTTCATTAATTTATTAACCCCTAACGATGTCAATTGTGTCATGGTTCAAGCGGCCTGTCTTCCTGGCTTACTCACGGTCCCTTCCATTTATTTCCCATTGATACAATCGATCAAATTTCAATCAGTGGTTTACTTTGCCGCGGTAGCGACGATTTTTCTGTGTTGACTGGAATTCTATTGACATTGATGAATTATGTTCTATCATTTACGGGCTTTTCGAGTACTCTATAGACGATTTTTCAATGCTTTATTTTTATATCACGGTATCAACTCGGGTTATTTACGTAGTTCGTGACTTATAATTTATACAGTAGATATGCATGTAAATTTTGTCCTGTTATAAACTACATTTTTTAGTACTTGTGCGTTTTGCCGATTATCACAATTCACCCTAAATTATACATTTTGAAACAACAGAACATTAAGTGTACATTTTTATGTTAACCTGAAACCATATCTTTATCGAGTTTACAGCACTGCAGGCTCTAATTTAGTGAACCCCTGATATCTGGAAAGACTGAGAATTTGTTTTCAGTGAAATATAAGGGAAAGGCAGAAGTGTTTTTGTGGTTTTAAAAGTGTAATGTATTGAGTTGTTGCTGTTTGGTGTGGAGTGTGGTGGCGGCGGTGAGGTAGCAACGCATGCAGGGGCGCGCGGGCGCTGGCCCGGGCGGGCTCCGCTCTCACCCGCGCGCCCTGCCGCCTCCGGTTCTGCCGCCGCCGCCGCAGTTCGCCTCTGAGCAAGACGAGATGCCGCCTAATCAAATTGCACAGGTTCATACATTGTATTGAAGTTATTGAGATTTACAGTCTTCACCGGCTTACACCGGCTGACTGGGTTTTGCTCTCACCCGTGTGTTCCGCTGCCGCCTCCGCTGTAGTTCGTCTTTATGAAAGACGTGATGCAACCCAATCAGGATGTGGGAATGAACACTAGATTGTTACACAAAATACATTAATTTTATATGATGGCATTTTGCTACGGGCATTGGTATTTTGTGATACGTTCAGAAGAGTTCTAGAGGGAATTATAGTTAGATTTGGAGTGCGCTCTACTTATGAAAGAATAAAATTTGTCTCGTGTGTACCTACGTTTAGTTTCGTATTTTAAAACGACACAATCAGTTGTATACAAATAAATTAAATACCTACCTGAATTACCTTAAAGGTACTTCAATTCAACTTTTCGTGATTGCCAATGTATTGACAAATATGTTCCGCATGACGGGATCGCAGTTCAAAAGCAAATATTTACTGAAATCACTGGGATCGTTTCTATTCCTTAGATGTTTCCAGATGCTTATTGCATCTGATGAGATCAACAGAATGAGACTTATTCAGGGCCCAATTAATTAGCGAAGGATTCATGATGATTAAATTTTCCTACTTCAGTACTTCAGCTTCAAATGTAAGAGTTTTATTACCATTTTTGCTCTTGCATTGTGTCTGATTTCAAAATTATTTTAAGAAATGGTAAACAGAAAAGATTCCGTTCCATTTCATCTGGTTAGTTGAGAGCCCGGTATGCGTTCATTCGGAGAAATTGAAAGTACCTAAGTATATTTTTAACTTCCTGAAACACAAATGAGATTCAGAGAAACGTTTACCTTTTTGTGGGTATGAAAATAAAATGTAAATAAATTCTTGAATTTTACTTTACTTAAATAACCTTATACACATAAGGTAAATAATTTAAACAGAGAAAGAAAACTCCTACTATAAATAGATTTTTGTTTTAAAAGGAAAAGCATTCGCTGCAAAAACCATGATAAGACTACAATACAATGTCAACAATATTATAATAGTCCTACTGGTAAGCCAGACTTGTCTGATCACTAAAACACGGCGAACACCCTCCACCAAATTGGCACAAGTATTTCGAGAGCAACTAAACCGATTGCTGATACTGTACAGAACGAAAATTGGATCGCTTCTTTTATTTCGTGCGCCCGGCGCGGCGCGGTTATTCGATAATAGTCTCGTACAGTGGTTTCCAACCCATACTGTATTATTTTTCTGCCTTCCATTTAAGGGAATACTTTAATTTTTCGAGGTCCAGTGCTTCCCCCATTTGAAATAAATAATTTGTTAGGAAATGGAGATATCATAAAAAAAATTGTCTTGATTAAGTCCTAAATAAGTAACCCTACATCTATTTTATGAACTACTAGAAACAATGCATTCTCGCGTATGCAACGTGAAGCTTTTCTACGCAAATCAGTGCAGCACTGGACCCCTAAAAATTCAGGATTAATTAAGAGCATTTCGGATTTATGATGTGACTAGTGACCACGTGACAGTCGTGCCAGTGAATTATCACATCTAAAGCAATGCCTGCTGAGCATTGGCTTCATTAGGTTGATGTGGACTGAAAATATTGATTATTTTGAGTCTGTATGGGTTGGCTACTGCAGTGTGCAGTATGCTGCAGTGTTTTTGAAGTGAAAACTTCTTTAGCGGCGTTGTGAACTTTTTTTGGAATGGGTAAAAAATGTTAAACTCGCGTCAGGACACGTGACCTGATCGAAAATTCGTAAGACGGATGGAGAGTAGACAGCTGGCGCGGCGTAGGAGAGGGAGTATCCCACTCTCTTTCTACGGCGCGGCGAAAATGTATGCCTGCGCCTGCTGTTTCGTATATCAAAAATGCACAACGTTAATATTCAAGTTTTCACTTCTGCCGGCACTCCCAGAGTGCAACCCGTCTTTTTTTTTATTTTGTTGTATTAGCGGCAATCTTAACCACGTGTTTTATTACAGATACCTTTGTATACATTTTCACGTAGTTATCCCTGATGGGGTAGACAGGGCTTAGAAGACCCAAAGGCCAAGCATACGTGATGGTGGGCGTTAAGATAGTAAAGGGAATCGTAGGGCCCATATGCGGGGATGGTCTAAACGTGTTGGCTGCTTTGGATGTTTTCAGAATATTCAAAAGTTAGGTACCTATTTGAAAAAAACAAGTAATATGATCACTGCCTTATGTTTAATGCAATTATATCCAAAGTTTCAAGGTTTGTTTTGATGTATTTTGTTAATAATAGCTAACTGTTTACCGAGTACATAAGACGTGATTTGGAGGCATCTTTGCAATTTCTTTATATCGAGAAAATTTTATGCAATCATGTTTTTCACTAGAGGTAGTCCTGAACTTGCTGCATTTTTATTTCAACATGAGTATATCATTAAAATTGATATTACAGGCGATAATTCAAAGCAGCAGATCGAAAAACCGATTGAGGAGGGGGCCCGCACTATGTGAGATGGTGCGGGCCCCCTCCTCAATCGGTTTTTACGATCTGCGCGGGAAGAGAAGCAGTTGGTACATTCTAAGTATTTTTCTTCTTCCTTGGTGTTTTATTTCCCTTGATTTATACTGTAACCAGTGTTCGCTCAGCCATGCCAGTGAATTATCACATCTGAGCCTGTACGAGAAAGCTATTGCAGTTTGCTGCAGTGTGTTTAACCGACTCCAAAAAAGGAGGAGGTTATCAATTCGTCGCGATCTTACTTTTTTATGTATGTTTACCGATTATTCGAAGACGCCTGGGCCGATTTGGAAAATTCTTTTTTTGTTTGAAAGGGTACTTAATACTTAACCCATAGAAATTTTATCAAAATAAATTGGTGGTGAAGTCGGTTTTAGTTTTGAAAAATTATTACTAGCATAATGCAATTACATTCTTATATTTCTTAGCTATTTTATTGTTTGTTGGTCAGGTACTCTACAACTATAATCTGTATGATTTGAACACCTGTAGTTTTGTTCGCAAGTTTTTTTTTCAAGTCATTAATCCATAATTTAAGTATTATGCTGGTCGTCTGCTTGTTATTGCAATAAAGGAAAATTTTCTTCACAGAAGGAAGATTAGCTACTTTTAGTTATTGCAACCGTAGCTGCTTTATACAGCCCGAACTTCTAAGAGATACTTTTGGAATCGTTGATCTAATAGCGTTGTTACAGCATTTATTTCCTTTTGAACGGCAGCAATCTGCGGCACCAATGTCCGGTGTTTAATTTGTCCTGATGTATTTTATACGCCAGTGGCCGCTCATCCGTACCATATTATATTAGTAGTTGACCCTGTGTGAGATTTTTATTGCAACTGCAGATTTATTTTTCAATCTACATACTTTATTACATTGGTTTGTAGATTTCTCAAAATAACATACCTTTGCGCTGGCTTAGAGCATTAAACCAACAAAAAGGAAAGTTGTGGACTGTGAATTAATTTTTTGTGCGAGATGCTCAAAATTAGGATATTTTGTCCTTATTTTGGATTTATCTTCTACATTACTTGCGCTCCTTTGCGGTTTGTTTCTCCTTATTTTGATAAAATGATTTATCTTCTACATTACTTGCGCTCCTTTGCGGTTTGTGAAAGCTACTGTAGTAACATTTTATGTACATGATGTTTAAATGATGCAAGATGAGTGGTTGCAAACCATTAAACGTTGGTCAAATAAATGTCGTGTGTGTGAAGTACTTATACATACTCGTACCGCTCGACACTCTTTGTCGAAGGTTGTACAAACAGTGGTTGCGTGATCGCCGATAGTGTTTCATTGCATTACCAAGGCTATAAACACAGAATTTGCTGTTATGATCTAGTTTAAAATTGTCATTGGATATCAGAGAGCATCAAAATTCTGTTTTAGCTTTTGGTTTATGATTTAATGTTAGAAGATGTAATTTAGTAATTTAGACAAGTTTATTAATTCGTATAGGGTTTCCTGCAGATTTTTTGACTTGACTAAACATGAAAAAATGATTGATTAAAAATAATTCTCCGTCAAATCTTCTGAATAGCCAGAGTGAGTGACGCTTTCTTTAATTCAATAGTTGCATGCCCTTCTCATGACAGATGGTTCCGGTAGCCACGAACAATTGGCTAATGGAAACGTGCCCTTTTAATACCATTTAAAAAGGATTAGCCATCAAAGGTTATCAGCATTTGAATCGGCCTGGTCTGGCCGACGTGTTCCTTTATGTGGAAGTCTAATAGAATTTTATTCAGGTATGTCTATTATTTAGGATGTGGAAGGGTTACAGCCTGGCTCAACGTTTAGGTATTTTATTTAGTTGTGTACTTATACTCTACTAAATTGATTGAAGAGGGAGGAAAGCCACTTTACAGGAAGTGTTGAATTTAAAGGAAAGCTAATTTTTACATGTTCTTCAATACGATTCTTCGTCGGATGTATTAAAGATCGATTTGTAAATCTAGAAGTTTCGAATGTAAATCTAGACAATTTTTAGGGTTCCGTAGCCAAATGGCAAAAACGGAACCCTTATAGATTCGTCATGTCTGTCTGTCTGTCTGTCTGTCCGTCCGTATGTCACAGCCACTTTTTTCAGAAACTATAAGACCTATACTGTTGAAACTTGGTAAGTAGATGTATTATGTGAACCGCATTAAGGTTTTGACACAAAAATAGAAAATAAGCGGCCAAGTGCGAGTCGGACTCGCCCATGAAGGGTTCCTTAGTAGCAAATAACATAATATAAAAGTCTTGTAGTATGTTTTTTTAAATTTTTATATTTGAGTTGATTGAATGAAAGGTAAATTGCCGTTTACGATTTATGACGTATTAAAAAAAAACTACTTACTAGATCTCGTTCAAACCAATTTTCGCTGGTAGTTTTAATGGTAATGAACAACATATATTTTATTTAGTTTTATCATTCTCTTATTTTAGAAGTTACGGGGGGGGGGGACACACTTTTTTCCACTTTGGAAGTGTCTCTCGCGCAAAGTATTCGGTTTAGAAAAAAATGCTAATAGAGACCTCAATATCATTTTTGAAGACCTATCTATAGATACCCCACACGTATGGGTTTGATGAAAAATAAATTTTTGAGTTTCAGTTCTAAGTATGGGGAACCCCCAAAATTTACTGTTTTTGTGTCAAAACCTTAATGCGGTTCACATAATACATCTACTTACCAAGTTTCAACAGTATAGGTCTTATAGTTTCGGAAAAAAGTGGCTGTGACATACGGACGGACAGACAGACAGACATGACGAATCTATAAGGGTTCCGTTTTTGCCATTTGGCTACGGAACCCTAAAAAACAATAAATTTTGGGGGTTCCCCATACTTAGAACTGAAACTCAAAAAAATATTTTTCATCAAACCCATACGTGTGGGGTATCTATGGATAGGTCTTCAAAAATGATATTGAGGTTTCTAATATCATTTTTTTCTAAACCGAATACTTTGCGCGGGAGACACTTCCAAAGTGGAAAAAAGTGTGTCCCCCCCCGTAACTTCTAAATTAAGGAAATTATAAAACTAAAAAAAATACATGATGTTCATTACTATAAAAACTACCAGCGAAAATTGGTTTGAACGATATCTAGTAAGTAGTTTTTTTTAATACGTCATAAATCATAAACGGCAATTTACCTTTCATTCAATCAACTCAAATATAAAAATTTTAAAAAAAACATACTTCAAGTCTTTTATATTATGTTATTTGCTACTACGGAACCCTTCATAGGCGAGTCCGACTCGCACTTGGCCGCTTATTTCAATACTAAAATCCGACTTTAATAAAATTTTACCGCCGTCGAACCACACAACCGATTTTGATAAAATTCTTATCAGACCATCTCGCAAGTATAGGTACCATATTAAACAAAAAAGAATTTTCCGAATTGGCCAGGCGTCTTCCAAAAATCGGTGAAAATTCATAAAGAAAATTGAAGAATGCAACAAATTGATAACTTCCCTCTTTTTGGAAGTCGGTTAAAATACACAAGTATTATCTAAGTCAAGTATACAACGTACTTGCCCTCATTGCTCCCATCATTATCTGCATTACTCCGCTTATTTTCCCCCGTCTTATTGCGGCGCGGCGCGCTGTTTATGAGATGCATTAATTTCCTTGTTTAGAACAATTACAACATAAGCGAACGATTTGTCACAGCGCGGCTACTTTGTTCTGTGGCGCAAGAAGTAATGGCTCGCTCTTTGTCTCCGCCAGATCGGTAACATGTTTTTGTTACATTTTAATATCTACCTGCTTAATTAGTTAGAAGAACACTTTTGTTTTGGCTAGCAAATTAAATTCCCGTATAGTAAATCTGTAGTTTAGCCCTAGGAACAAGACGAATAAGGAAATTAGGTACTTTATTGTACATAAATTCCACGCTCCACACATTTTTTCTAATAAATATATGAAAAAAAAAATTACTCACAAAATAAAAATAAAAAAAACGAATTAAGTGTGACCATTTTATTTCGAAATAAAATTTGACAGAGCGAAACGGTCTAGTTCACATATTAGGTTCTCGCGGGTCTTGTGATCTTGTCTCGTTTATGTGCGCGTTTAATTTTGGAAGGAAAAAAATGATGTCTTGCAAAGTTCGTCGGGAGAGCGTTCGTCAACAGCTGATGGCGTCCCCGCGGCCCCGAGCGCCGTCGGGACTCGATCGATGACCGCTCCCCGCGCCCGCCTCTCCCTCACCTCGAGACACCCACCTCTCACTTTCCCGCTTTTCTTTCCCTAGATGTGTACAATCGTTGACAAACGTTAAACTGATATAACGTATTTATTATTTTATTTTACATTTTATGATTCAATTATTTTGGTATATAATATTTCTTTGAACTTTACACATTTACTTTAATTTTGAAATGTATTTTTTTGAGTTTTGTTTGACTTTTGAGCATGGATGTACGTACAATGTACATACACGACAGGTGGGACAATTTTTAGTGTATGTTTCGATTGTCACCACCGCGTCGACTTCTCTCGGACGAATGGGAATGTCTATTAGTCCACAGTTCCATTTGTCCCCAGCGGGGAAGAATGGGACAGAGATTCATTTTTTTCAATTATCGTTTTATGATTTTAATTCAATCGCAGTGGTGGTAATGGAACGGATATTATTTAATTAAGTTACCCCAGTTACATTAATTAGAAAGGCTGATAATGCTTTTTATAGCATAATTATATACAAAATTGTGAAAACAATGAAAAAATAGCCTAATGATGATGATGAAAATTCTCATTCGTCACCACTGGGGACACATGGAACTGTAAAATAATAGTGATTCCCATTCGTCCGCAGTGGTGAAGACGCGGTGGTGACAATCAAAACAAAAATAAAAATTGATCCATTTGTCCCCAGTGGGGACGTTCCCACTAGGGACGAATGGAATATACCCTGCACGAATACTGTTTAGATTTGGAGTGCCTCGGCGTCTTATTTCGCCTGGGGCGCGAGCGCGATGGATGACGTGTTATGAGAGTATTTCTTGTCGCGATTCATTTGACATCCCCAGCCCTTGTTCTGGGGGTTGACTTTTTGTTTGAAACCCTAGTTTTTGTAATCTACACGTATATTACTTAGCAACATCCAGAAATAAGTATAAATACGAGTTTGTTCTTAATAATAAACTTTTCTTTTTAAAATAGTACTTACGTATAATGGTTATTGAATAAACTTTTATTAATGAAAACTGAATTTAAATGGCAAGTTATTTCTTTCGGAGAGCATTGAACTAATGATCAGCTATTTAGAAGATATTATGGTAGGCCTTCTTAAATGTTTTATTTTAAATATATTTAATTCTTAACTTTATTGTACTATAAAAAAACACAAATAAAAAATTGACAACGACATAATGAAATATCTTCCAGTCAACCGGCTACATATATTTTTTACATTCCAGGTGATCGCCCTGATATGCGGCCTGCTGGTGGTGGTTCTGATGGTGCTAGGGCTGGCGTCGGCAGACTGGCTCATGGCGGCCGGCTGGCGGCAGGGCCTCTTCATGCACTGTATAGACCCCGAGGCGCCCACGCCGCTGCCCTTCGACATCACAGCGCAGCCGGGCTGCTACGCCGCGAGGCCGGCATCTTACATTAAGTAAGTCTATCATACATATATTATAAAGGCATCATCATCTCATGATGATGATTATAAAGGCGAAAGTTTGTGTGTGTGTGTGTATGTTTTTTAGATCTTCGTGGTTGGACCAATTTTTAAAAAAATTGTATTCAGGAAGTTATATGCTATTTTAGGCGCTGGTGACAACGCGGGGCGCAACTAGATTATATCTTTAGCACTCCTTGACAGCTTTGGGCGCTGCTTACCCGAAGTTCCAAATGCGTTGCTCTTCGACATCACTAAATTATGACGTTTCAACACATAGGCTACTTAAGGCGTGGGTAACACTGCCGGGCGCAGCTAGTTATTTATATCTTTAGCACTCCTTGACAGCTTCGGACGCTGCTTAGATCCTAAGCGACAAATGCTTTGCTCTTTGACATCACTAAATTATGACGTTGCAACTGTTGGTCCTGGTTGTCATCATTTAGATGACAATCTTTAACAAGCGTATACATCTAGATCGTCAAGCCCTGGTCCCAAACCCTGATACCGATAAAGTCCTATTTACATAATAATATGTGACATTGCTCGCTAGCTATCAGAACATAAACAAAGATATTGCCTCTATTATTGTAGCATGTGCTATACCAAAATAATTAAACCATCGAAAACAAAAAAAGAAAGTACCTTTTCGTTTTGGCTTTCTTTCTCTTCTTCAATGCGCAGTCTTCGGCATTCTTGGGTGATCATTGACAAACATATCATCTTTATTATCAATCATCATCATTTAAGCCGCATAACGTCCACTGCTCGACATAGACCTCTCTCAAAGATTTCCAAAACGACCGATCTAGAGCGGCTTGCATCCAGCGCCTTCCAGCGACCTTGGTCAGGTCGTCAGATCTTTATTATGATCAGGTGAAAAAGCCGAAAAGCGCACCACGGTAGTGCTCCAATCCAAAGCCTGTACGCTTGGGAAAGATACACAGGTGTACTGTACAAGTACAAGTACAGAAGAATGACTCTGAAAAATCAATTAGGAATAGCGATTCTCGCTACGATACAATTAAGTTCAATTCAGATCGCACAACGCTAATAACCTACACTTTCACCTAGATATTCCATCTCTTTCTATCGCGTACCGCTTACCTTTTCTGGCGCACTGATTAGCCACGCTGGCGTGGCTGCCGTACGTACTTGCGTTTTTAATACTTACCGCGGAGTGAGACAGGCCTGACTGTATTCCAATATTACTCTTCTGAAAAAAGTCGCGAGTGAGCGGGTTTTAAGATGCAATGGAAAGCATGAAAAGAAGAAAGAAAACAGTTACAATAGACAAACAATTTGTTTCCAGGGCTGCAGCAGGTCTGTGCGTGGCGACGCTCGCGGCGGACGTGTGCGGCGCGCTGCTCACGGGGCTCGGGCTGCGCTCGTCCGACCACCGCACCAAGTTCCGGTACTACCGGTTCGCCGTGCTGGCCATGGCGCTTGCACGTATGTTTTATCTCTCACTTTGCCGAAATTACAGTTAATCATGAGATTCCATAAATTGTGATGAAATCTCCGTTGTGACAACTTCATAATGGAAAGTAGTTAAGTGTTGGATTTTGGTTCTACGCTTTAATTTAGTAATTAAATTCAATCCCAGTTTATGAGATTAGTTAGATAAAGTAATATATGAAACTGCGCGTAACTGGGTATTAAAATGTGATACTATTCTAATGGTATTAAAATACTGGTGTGATCAAACCTCGCTAATACTTTGTATTAAATATGAAAACAAGCAGTTGAGTTCTCCGTAAGCCTTGCTAATGTACTGGGAGCCTTTTATTTATAGTAGAGTGGGAACCTACTTTTTTCTCTTAGTTTGTTGTGTTGTTACAAGCACTTTCAAAAAGAAAGTAGTAGGTAAAAAGCGATTCGAAAACCAGCCCATTTAATATGGGCAAGCATTCAGGGCCGTGCATTCCATAGAGACATGTAGACGTTGTCTACCCGGTCGATCGCTAGTATATGCGCATTTTTTAAATTATTATATAAAAACGATTACGCGCTACACGTCTTTTAAATTGCGCGCTCTTTCCGGCCGTTCTACTCCAAAGTCGCTGTGTCGCTACCAGCGCGGCGGCGGCGCGGCGCACCAAACGTAAGTAGGTACGCGCCGAAGACAAATATCTAGATGGCTTGATTTACACACATGCATAGGTAGCTAATGTGTATGAATAGGCTTTTGCGCCTGCGTTTGTGTGCATAAACGTCCTTCATGGACACACTCACACACGTAACAAATGCACACATAAAGCTAGAGCTGAGACCGAGGCTGTGGCCAATTAGAATGTATCAATATTTTTATTTGTTCCTGTGATGTCACGAAGGTCACGACAACAAACCCTATTGGCTAATTGTAGTATTAACCAATAGGGTTTCTTATCGTGCTATCGGTGCTATGCTTCCAAATTAGAAACGCGTAATTCATCGAAGATTGTATTGATATGTGTTACACATTTTTTTGCCGGTTTAATTTTTAATTCGGTGATTTAAGTACCTAGTTTGGTTACTGAGTTTGTTTACAAATGCATAGGTATGAAAGTTTTATTTAAAACTTAATAAATTGGTGCAAAGTTTTACTTGTGAATGTTGTATAACAAAGTGATTGCTTGTTCAAACTGAATAGTGATTGTTTATTATCAAAACCAATAAGTATTCACAAATGGCCACTGATTTTGGAGGACGTAAAATCGCGTAAGTTGTATTGTAGTCTACCCAAACAAAAATCTCTATGCACGCCCCTGCAAGCATTTAGTTTTCCGGAGTGCAATTGTTTTAAATTACGTACTGTGTTGTTGTAATAGGGTACACTTTTGAAAAACAGATATAAACACTTGACGTGGGACAATTTAGCATAGAATTTGTATGCGAACATCTTGAGAAAATATTACATCATTGTTTTGTATACGTAGAGGATTTTCTTTTGAGTGAACGTAATTTGTTTTCATTTTCAGTGATGTGCATCTTAATAGCATTAGTCATCTACCCGGTCTGTTTTGCCGCGGAATTAAATTTAGGTAAGTCAATTTACAAATATTTTCTTTTTAAAATAAGGATGCATATTAATGATAAGTTCAGATTTGTAAATATTCTAAACAACTTAGCAACAATGGAATAGATTTTAGTTAATTACTTCATGGCAAATAAATATAGGGCGCCGTGTTGAATTTAGTGCGACGTTACAATTGACATATCACATAGCCTATAAATGGCCTAAAACTATTGATGGGTAATTTTTCGAAACATTTTAAATAATGGGAATTGAAATTTGAAAACTATCGGAAAATAAATTATTTTCTGAACAAAATTTTTGAATTACTTATCAGTACCTATAACCAGCGGATATTAAAGATAATTCTTTGGATTTTCCGTAGTCACTTAAATAATTTAATGAAATATAAGAAAAGTTTTTGATATACAAATAGTTATTGAGTTATTAAAATCGCCCATAATCGTACTCTCCTAGGGCAAAATTATGTCAAATATACTACATACAACGAAATATGCTATATGATGCTGATCTTGGTCGCGGTGATTCGAAGGCAGCTTACTTGTTTTATTATGGTCAAAGACAAGTGACATTATTTTGTGACGCAGTATTCTCTTATCAAACATCATTATTTTTTACCCTCTGAAACAACCCTATTATTAATTTCGATTTAATTACAGGTAACAGATCGGTGTGGGAGTTCGGCTGGGCGTACGGTGTGGGATGGGGCGCCGCCATCTTTCTGTTCGGGGCCGTCGTGCTGCTGCTCTGCGACAAGGAGAGCGAGGAGCTCTACTACAAGGAGCGAAAAGTAAGTGACAAGTCCCTTACATGGAATCAAATAAAATTAATAGGTATGGAAATGGAAATTTTCCGCGTGGTTTTCGGTAGACTAGAGTAGGATCACTCCAAGTCTTTCCGTTGATGTCGTAAAAGGCGACTTATGAAATACCTACAAGCTTAAAAAGCTTATAAGCATCAATGAGACCTCTCCAACTCGTCTGGCCAGCGTGTAGAGAGTAAGCTAAATCCTCTGGCTGATACTCAGGCTAAATGTAGCATTAGTAGTACAGAGAGTCGGGCTCCTGCAGTGTAGACTAAAAAGATCTGATGATGAGGTATGGAAAATATAATCCAGTCTAAAATAACATGTTGTATCATAACTAAACTCTTCTTCTATTTAAAGAGCTAAGGTCTTGTATGTGGATCAATTAATCCCCTCCATTTCTCTCTGTCCAAAGCCAATTCGTTTACATGTATGTATGAACAATATGGACATTAATTTGTTCTTTTATTTGTTTAATGAAATGGATAAAGTCATATTTAATTAAAAAACAATTGTTTTTACGTATAAACTTCAAAATAATTATTTGTCACCCTGTGATGTCACCTTGTCACCGAATTTTATTTAACATATAACATGACGTATCCCAGCTACTATTTAGCGTTATCTATAGTCCATTCGGTCAATAGGGGTGATACAGGGTCTGAAAAGTCCGTCTTTTAGATAATCCAAAAAGAATGGACACGTATTTTTCAGTTTACCTAAAAAGTAAAAGTTCACAAAGATATGGAGCGTCAAAGTTACGGAGTCGCCTTGCGGCGTCAAAAAACGGTACCCGGCCGTGACGTCATGCGAAATTTATATGCTCTGTCTTTGTCATTTTTGGTTTCTCAGAGAAAATAAAAAATACGTGTACAATATTTTTTAATAATCTAACCGATGGACCAGAAATATTTTTCCATTTGCCATGCCTATTGGATCGAATGCCGTCGGCTCTTTCAGTCGTGGCCCTTATGTCGCGCCGACGGCTATGTTAGGGTAAAGGCTTCAGTTTGTGAGGCACTGCAGTGACGTGGAGCGGCGCTGTTGCAGGTGGTGGCGGCGGAGAGCGGCGCGCGCCCCTAGGGCCGCGGGCGCCTGCCCGACCTGGTGCCGTGAGGCGCGCGCTGAGCTCGCGCACACACACCACGCCACGCACGGTAGAGTCTTCTACGTTTGAACGGGGACCGCGACATGCCTTCCTATTTGGTGGCACTCTTTTTTAATTGTTCCTTACTGGCCAGTTACAATTCTCTTTGTTTGTTTTGTGTTTTTTTTTGTGTGTACTGTTTTTAAATAGGATTGTTTCATTTGGTTTGTAGCATATATCGTCGAAAAAATAGATCTTACGTGAAACGAATCTCAAATACGACTGAATTACGTTTTAGCGTTTTATCTTGAGCAGGTGCTCATCAAATAGGAAGTTTTTCGATCGATTAACCTTTTGGTTTATTGTTTTTTTTTTCGACAGGAGTTTGTTTTTAATGTACAAATCTTTCAACTTTTTAAGATATCGTTCTTGGCACAAACGTGACTGATCTCTGTGTTCGCGACGAGACGTTGAATTGGATGCAAAAAACTAAGTAAGAATTACAAAAGCTACGTATTTTGACGTGACAACGTCTTAAATTAGGTTGCGGCTGGGAGTCACTTATGAAAAAGTGTAACGCTCGGTAACGTTACGATGAGTCACCGAACGAGAGAGAGGCCCGCCGAATGCCTTGCGTCTCTCTCCCACTCAACTATGATCGCGTTGTCACGTAAAACTTTCGCCCGTATACCGACTTTACAGGCAACCAATTTTTTATGGAGAAGGAACGTCTTCGTCGGAGCCATATTTTTAATGATTTACATTAGTTTAAGTTAATTTAGGCTATTTACTTGAGCGTGTATATAATTTTAGCACCGATTCTGCAGGCGCGAGTCGCTCTCGTGACGGACGGAACACATTCAGATTTTAATCTATACTTCCGATACAAATAAAGAATGGCATAAAACAAGATTTAATACTTTCGCTCTTTCATTGCGGTGTATAAGCGAAAGGAGTGAAGTATTTGTCAATCTTTATTTAAAACCGGGTATACTTTGGTACCTCGAATGTAATCCGTTCCAAAGAGCGTCGTTTTAATTTATTCGCTTTATTTATGACCGCGGTAGTGTCGCCGTAACTGGCGTGCGTGGTGTGTGCGGCGCAGACTGCGCTCCGCCGGCTCGGGCAGGCGAATGGCGAGCCTCATGAGCTCGGACCTTCAATACTCGACGGACAGTTTTGTACAAACTCGTGATAGTGCTAGTGCGCGATAGTGTAGACGTTTCCGCCCGACCTCCGGACGCGCGGATTTTATCGCGAAAGCGAACCCTCGGGCTATGACTACTGACGTATTTAAAGGAATTAAATGTATGTTTTAAAGTTACCTTTTAGTGCGGTATACTCGCTATTGTGTAAAATCTATTTTATTAATATTTATACATTATATTCATCTATGTATACCGTACGTAAAGAAATATAATAATTATTTTTGACCTTTGCAGTGATATTTTAGAATCTCATTCCATTCATTGATTTACGAAAATGACTGTAATATGATTGAAACTTTTTTGGAATTGAAAATTATTTAAAAATAAACTTGATATTTTCTTAATATTTACTTACGTATCTAAACGAAACAATTAATTATTATCGATATAAAGTGTTGATCAACAGTAATGTTTATTGTAAGTGTAATCTTAATGTTACAAATTATGGAACTAATTGTTTAAGAGCTGTTAGAATATTATTTAATGTTTTCTGTTCTGATTCTACAATAAAGTAAGACAGTTAACTCTATATAAACTCAATGAAACATAAAATGTAATAGTCTATCTCATCTCTTGGTTATGGCTTTAATTTCTTATTTACGGTGTATTATTGTGATAAATTTTGTGTTCTACTATGTCTTTCAAGCTAAAAATATCTTTGTCTTACAAAATACATATATTTGTAAACATGACAAGTGTAGAATTTGCTAGAAAGGCATAGTAATTTGTGATTATGTAACGATCATTTACAAAATAAAATGTTGGGTTCGAAGTTCGGAGCTTAACGCCTGTTCAACACGCCCGTTGGAATTTGTCAATTGAGCGTTTTTATATCGTATTAGACATTAGGCCTGCTTCTTGTAACTTTATTTATTGTATGGTTAAGTGCATGAACTAGTAGATATTAATTTATTCCATGTGAATAATTTTATTGACAGTTGTCTGTATTATGTATTAGAGTATATTCCACCACTTGTATTTAGAGATAAATATTAGCTACTATTATGTGTCCCATATTTGAATATTGATGTAAACCCATTTTGCATCTGTATGCAGACTTTTTGGTGCTTGATGTATTTAATGAAATCAAAAATACTCTAAATTTCGCTTCCTGAAAGTCATCTTTACAACTTATCATTACCATAGCAATTGTAAGACAATTAATCCCCGTATATATGTGATGTATGAACATATATTAGTTTCACCGCCCATGCGTAGCTATAATATTTATCTTGGAATACGCGTCGTTAACACGCAATTTTAATCACACTGCCATGTAACTAACCTGTTACTTTTGTTATTTAGTCATCCTTATTGTAATAATGTTAAATTATTGTATTTGCTGTAAGTGTACATTCTACATAGAAATGATAACCCCTCGTAAGTAAAGAGTGAAGTTAGCTACTTATTTTTATGCACCTCTTATACGTGCTCGGGCAATTGGCGATGCGTGCTAGTCAATTGGCGAGGTTATTAGGTTTTTTGTATTGTACTATAATTATTAATCTACAACTTGTAACGAAAAGGGGGTATCAACCCGAAAGGGAGTAAACATACTAATAATTGTGAACCACATTTATATCCCTGAAATCGCAAAGAAAAAAGAAATTGCACTCCATACATTTTGGCTTGTATGAAGCTGGAGATGTTTATTTTTTCGATTTTTTTTATTTATCACTGAATCAACAGCATGGAATTTATGGTCCCATAGATTAATTGTTTAAGTATTTAAATTGTTTACTACATCGTGTTGATACCCCCTTTTGGTTACACTTTGTAAATTTTGTAGTGATATCTCCATGGTTTCTGGTGCCGCGAATGTTCGGAAGTGGCAGAGCAATGAAGAAATTGGGCGATACCCGCTAGTGCATCTTATAGGCAGCTAGTATATATTTTTAGTATATATGTAAGTAAAAACTAATTAAGTACCTGCCACGCAAAATCTTCTAGGTGTATGCCTGAATTTTTTGGTCAATTTAGATTTCGGTCTTCTCAATGATGTTTAGTGAAGTATGTTTGTTTTAGATACCTAGTTCCCATGACGCGTTTGACTGATGTCTTTTATAGGGCTTTTATTTATTTTTATGTTGATGTTTGCTTTGAATCTCAGTGTTGTTTTTTTAGTTATACGCATTGCAGTTGCTCGAATACGTCCATAAAATTGTCCATTTTTAGCCAAATTATGAGTCATATCAATGAGATTTAATAAAGTACCTAGTGAACAAAACTTTTTATTTTGATCCCAAGCCATCGATACCTATACTCTTCATTGAAAACTTGGGATTATTTGCAAAAGACACAAAAATTAGCTAGAGAAATAAAAAACAACATACAAAAATCAATTTATATTTATTGAATATTATAGTTTTGAATAAAAAGCATTATTTAACTTAATTACCTACTCATACTAACTTTAACACAATTTTAATAATTCTAGACTGGTTAACTAACAATTTCGTCTTGCGAATACGTTTAACGCAGAGAATCATAATTACTTATCAATCCTTACACATTTATCAAGCTTTTATAGACAGCTTTGTATAGACGCCACATTAACATTATAACGTATAAACACTTAACAATATTTGGAATTGAAAACCGCCGAAGACAAAATAAAAATACAGTTTTCTAGTTAGCGTTTTACAAAAACTGGACAAACTCTTTATAATATGTTTTCATGGCCAATCACGATAGAAAACTTACAGGTACTTGGTACTAATTAAAATAAGTGGAAATGTGAGACATAACATCGGATCAATCGCTACACTTCGACGCCCGTTAGAGACTTGATGCTTTTGATGAGCCTTGCGTTCGCGTCCTTGTAGTCGACTGGTGTGGCGTTCATCACAATCGTTTTTAGACGAGTTTCATCCTGAAAATTAATAGTAGTATTAGACGTATGTTTATTTGGGGTCTTATTAAGGGGATACATAAATTTTGCGGGGTCCATTGCTGCCCCCATTTGAAATAAATTATTTGAAAGGAAAGAGATATAATTTAAAATGTTGTCGTGATCAAGACCTAGATAACCCTTCAAACTATTTTATGAACTACTGTTGGCAGTTTAAAGTGAGAACGTGAAGCTTATCAACGCACATTTGCGAAAAACGGTCACTGTTGGCTAATAAACGAAGAAAAGCTTCACTTTCTCATTTAAACTATAAACAGTAGTACTTAAAATAGTTTAAAAGGGCTAACCGGTCAAGACCCGCATGGCACCATATGGTCGGCTTACATTGTTTATAATTGTGTCTGGTATTGGCGGATCTCAAAGGCCCTTCCCGGTCCGTCTATCGTTAACGCGAGCATGGTTGAAAATGCTTGTTGTTTCATCCAGCGCAATGATAGAAAAAAAGCAAAGTGAAAATAGAGAGATAGCACCTGAGCGCTCAGTTTGCTCCATATTGTACGAAATTAGTATTATTATTTACTATTCATTGAACGAATATTA
Source organism: Acrobasis consociella (assembly GCA_963555685.1). Classification (NCBI taxonomy): domain Eukaryota; kingdom Metazoa; phylum Arthropoda; class Insecta; order Lepidoptera; family Pyralidae; genus Acrobasis; species Acrobasis consociella. The sequence goes on from OY743118.1 coordinate 9,407,154, forward strand.
ACTTTTCATAGGGTGCGGAAATTTCAAAAAAGTTGTTCCAGGTAATACGTGTTTTTCAGTAAGCCTTACGAGTGTGTGAAATAAATGTTTTTTATTTAGAATCTTCATTAAATTTGCAAGGTTTCTATGCAAATATTTTCTTTACTATTACAATTCATGAGTACTATATGATCGGCCGAAGTTCAGGTAAAATTTGTACAAAAAAGCAGAACTTTGGAGACTTATACTGAATTTGTTTTTCTAAATTTTAATTTTTAATTTCGATAGAAACCTATATTTAGCGCACAAGATTCCTGTTAGTTCAAAACTTTCCAAAAAAGATCTGTTACAACGCCATAATCACGTACGAGCGTTTGTATGAAAAGTAAGGCGGGTTGGCCGCCCTTAATACTAAAAACAGAACAAAATCAAGATTTGTTTGGGGCTCTCATACAACGTGATTTTTATGAAATGGTACGAAACCCTTGGTCCGCGATTCCGACTCGCACATATCCGGTTATTAAACTATACCTTGTTTCACTAGACACCAAAAATAGGAAAGAAATGAATGTGACTAACATTGTACGTCTCCATTTTCGTCCTAAACTTGAAGACGAAGGTCCTGAACTTGACCTCCTCGAAGAGCTGCGCGTACGCGGTCTTGTCGTACTCGAACATCTGCCCGATCTCCGCCGAAGTCTTGCCCAGCATGGCCTCGGCGGTCTCGTTGAAAGCCGTTATGCGCTGGTCGCCGGTCGGGTCCGATACGTTGGCCTGACAATACAAATCAGATAGATAGATAATTATTTTATTGATATCTAAAAGAAACATAATTACACTTACATTATATAGGTACAGAATAAATATAAAAACAAATAACACACAGTTACAAGTAAATTAAGTACATTAAAAAATCTGAAAGCTTAAATGTGATAATCTAAAATAGACTTTAGTACTTTGAATTTAGGACTACAGTTATCTTTTTTAGGGCACTACAGAATAAATTCTGGCAACTTAGTGTTACTGTTAAACGTAAATACTTGAAATTCTGTTGCAAAAGACTAGCCAAGCTTTTACTACAAGTTCGACTCCTGTGATCGACTCTGAAATCTCGAAACAAGTTCCTTACATTTTGAGCAGTACATAATAAATAAATAATATTAATGGAACAAATCATAATTTTAGTTAATGGTCCTTTATATTCAGTTAATCCAGGTTCATATAAAGTTCAGATTAAGGCAAAGATCTGATTTTAAACACAGTCGATCTGAAAGGAGGACCTTTCAGAGTGTGTTTAAAATCAGATTACTAAGACTGAAAACTTTGAATTGATTTTAAAAATTCATTCCGGGATTATGAACTAAAACTAACATTATCTGCCTGTTTTAGCCTAAGTTACCACAAGAATACATTTTAGATATTTTTTCATATGGACTAAAATAGCGTATTGCACTTACCCCTAACAGTATCCTATGTTTATAGTTGGGGTATTCGCGATTGCACTTCTCGCATCTGAACGAGCCGTTGTCCTGGTCGATCACTTTCTTGTTGCACTGCTCCTGCGGGCAGGCTTTGTACACGGCGTTGTCGGAGAAGGTGAAGGTGAGCACTCCGAGCAGGTTGAAGTAGTCGCCCTTGTCGCCCGAGCCCAGCTGGCGGGCCTCGGCCTCCGCGAACGTCAGCCACTCGTTGCTGCCGCCGCCGTACACGCCGGACCTGAGTGAACATTGTGTCAGCATTTCAAGATTGACCCCCATCGTAAAAGTAAACAAATGTTTGCTAAACCTATTTTAGTTAAAATATGTTGTTTTGTCTCGTTCTTTCAATGTCAAATATTAAAAAGTGGAAACAAACGGTTGTTAACTTTTATAATTATGAGGGTAAATAATCATTTTTTTAAATAGGGACAAATTACACTGATTGAGTTAGCACGCCGCCACCGTGGTCGTATTAGCCGCGCAGCTTATGCGCTTCGGGCAGGCAAGAGTTGGAGCGCGGCATGTCGGGCAGGTCGGGTTGAAGCGCGGCATGACGGGCAGATCGGGGTTGAAGCGCGGCATGTCGGGCAGATAGGGGTTAGAGCGCGGCATGACAGGCTGCCGGCGAACTTCGCTTTAACTTACTTGGCAGAGATGTTGACGAGCTACATGTCCGTTTCGCCGTTGTCGTACCAGCTGCGCAGCTTGTGCGCCTCGGGCAGGTCGGGGTTGGAGCGCGGCATGACTGGCTGCCGGCGAACTCTGCTGCAACTTACTTAGCAGATGTTGACGAGCTCCATGTCCGCCCCATTGTTGTCGTACCAGCCGCGCGGCTTGTGCGCCTCGGGCAGGTCGGGGTTGGAGCGCGGCATGACTGGCTGCCGGCGAACTCCGCTGCAACTTACTTAGCAGAGATGTTGACGAGCTCCATGTCCGCTCCGCCGTTGTCGTACCAGCCGCGCAGCTTGTGCGCCTCGGGCAGGTCGGGGTTGAAGCGCAGCATCGTGCTGGCGAGGCACGACAGCGACTTGCTGCCGTTGAACTCCGCGAGACGCGCTCCCTACATCAACAAACACCAATGGATATCATATTTATTAGCCGTTTGGTTTCCGGCAGAATACGGCCACTCCAAGTCCTCTTGTGGATGTCGTAGAAGGCTACTTAGGAAATAAGCTAAATAAAGCTTATAAACATCAATGAGATCTCTCAAACCCGTCTGGCCAGCGAGGAGAGTGTAGGCCAAGTCCTCTGCCTGCTCTGGCAAACTATGGCTCTGGTAGTACAGAAAGGGTCGTGCTCCTGCAGTGGAGACTAAAAGATCGATGATGATCATATTCATAATCAAATTAGCTGCGCCTTGCTGTGTTACCCACGCCTAAAGTAGCCTATGTGTTAATCCAGTGTGTCAGCTTCCTGTATACCAAATTTTATCAAATTGGTCCAGCCGTTTGCGCGTGAAGTAACAATCATACACACAAACACACACACTCATGTCTTTATAACATTGGTGTGAAATGCGACGGTAGGTGTAGACCAGAAAAGGCAGGCAGCCACCTCACGGTCTACGAGGCTGCCACGAGTCTTTGCACTTTTTTTTATAGTTTTTAGTCGGCCTCTCTGCTCTAAGCACTAACCAGTTGATTGCCTCCGTGGTGTAATGGTTAGAGCGTTCGGCTCATATCCGGAGGTCGCGGGTTCGATTCCCGGCGGGGGCAACGACTTTGTGTTGTTGTCCTAGTTTGGTTAGGACATTGCAGGCTGATCACCTGATTGTCTAATAAGTAAGATGATCCTAGCTTCGGAGGGCACGTTAAGCCGTCGGTCCCGGTCACTGTCTTTGACATTGGTCGTTACCTAAAACCATGTCAGAGGCCTTTAAGGCGGTTTAAAAACTCTGACACTAGTGTTAGTCACTAACACACATGATAAGAAAAAGACTAACCAGTACTCGTAAAATTAGCCTAGATAAAACTTTGATCAAATTGGGTTAATTCACCAGTGATAAATTGTAATACTGCAAACATTTTCTTTTCCTTACGCAAAGAAATCATCATTCATCTGATTTCATGTTTATCTATCAATATGTTCATTTTCATATCACAAGTTGAAGTGTACTACAAATAATATATGATTTTAGAGTTTCGCAGTCACAATGACTGTTATTAGTATAACGGGACTTCTCGTGATTAATATCATTTTCAGCCAGATATTTCGACGACCCTTTCGCAGTCATGGTCGCTGGCCGACTGAGGAACTGCGGTGGATGTACTAATACTAATGTTAGGTGTATAAATATTTTTACCTTTGCAGATACAACTGGATTAGTACTCCCGTCAAATTTTTCTGCTTCAGTCCCCCACAATGTCAGGACAACCTACAACAAAGGCAACAAACAGTACATTAGAAATGGGCCAATATATATTATTACTAGCTGCGCCTCGCGGTGTTACCCGCGCCTGAAAGTAGCCTTGTTAATCCAGAGTGTCAGCTTCCCGCATATATATGCCGCTCTTTTGACCAGATTCTATCAAAACTGGTCAAAAGACAACGGCATATTACTAGATGTCAACTTGGTTTGGCCGGGTAATGGCATAAACATAGTAACAAAGTTAGTCTGCGTTTTATAATAAGACGGGTTTTAACTAATAAAGGTTTAGCAAACGGTTGATAATTTATATGATTATAAGGGCTTAGTTTTTTAACATAACAAACAAAGTGTAACACTAACCGCACCACCGGAAGAATCGACGAGCGTGACTTCCCTCTTCTTCAGCAACTTGCCTGAACTCTTGGCCGTCAACTCCTGAACGTCGGCGGCAAATTTGCAAACGCCAATCACATCTGAAACACAGATATTTTGTAACATAATGTTTTATACACAATCATCAAGTCTTTTTAATCACCACTGCAGGAGCATGAATCTCTCTGAACTACTAAAGCCATACGTGGCTAGAGCAGCCAGAGGATTTAGCCTACACTCCTCATGCTGGCCAGACAGGTTAGAGAGGTCTCATGATGTTTTTAAACTTTGTTTAGCATATTTCATAAGTTTAAGACTTGGAGTGGTCCTATTCTACTCTGTCGCAGACCACACGGCAATGTTTTCATACAATATAATTTAATTTTCATATTAGGTACAAATAATAATAATAGTATTCTTTGGGAGAGGCCTATGTCCAGCAGTGGACGTTGTGCGGCTGAAATGATGATGATGATGATGATTAGGTACAAATTATATGAACTTCAAAATTGTGATAAATATGCTGTGCCATGATAAATAGTGCGTAAACTACATATGTATGTAGTATAGAGTTGACTTTTTCACTATTTAGATAAATTGCAGTTTGAACCATATTCAGATGTGGCCTTTACTGCATAAGACACTATAACACATACCAAAAAACAAATCTGATGCAGCATCAGTTTTAAACTTACCAAGTAAAGAGTCTGGATTCTTCGCAGCAATTTCATTGATAGGCACAAAGTCATATTTGACCGTAGGCAATGATCCCTGGTCCTCTAGGCACTCCACTACTACAGTGTCACTGTTGAATGTCATCTCATAGTCGTTCTTTAGGCTTGTGAACTGTTTGTTGGCTGTTTTTAGTGTGGCACGGCTGATGTAGTATACTTTATCCACCTGTTAAGATATGGAATGAAAAATCATCCAGGTGATATTCTCATATATGTAATATCAAAACTAATAGTTCTATAGAGTACCAAGTACACCAATAGTTCAGTTAAGCAATAGAGCTGTTCATTTATTGAAATTTTATGTACCCCGTCGCGCATCGGCGCGCCACAAAGCCCTTCGTGGCACGCCAACAGTATGCCAGCCATTTGAACAAACTTTAAAGATGTAAGTGTAAACTTGCTTAGATGAAAAATAGACATTTGAAACTGTCAAATGAAAGAGTTACAAGGTAGCATGATGTTAAACTACCAACTAGAGTATTTTATGCTCAGTGGTATGCATCATAATCAACTTAGAGCAATATAATTTTTATCATCCTTTAAAAGCTAAGGGATAACTTTCAAGTACCAACCACTATTATATCATTACCTAACTAGCTGTGCCCCGTGGTGTTACCCACAGTTAAAGTATCTCATGTGTTAATCTAGGCTGTCAACCTCAAGGCTGTAGAAAAGCGCGAAAGATGGTGAATGTGTGTGTTCACCATTCACATCTTTCGCCTCTATAACATATGTGTGATCATAAGGAAGATCTAGTACTGTCTTACCTGTATCATTTCATAGAACTTGTCACATTCATTCTTGAAAGCAGTTGCTCGGATTTCCCCACTCTCGTCACACAGGTCCATGCTGAACAACTTGCCTTCGCCTCTGGCATTGCTCCAAGTCCTGATTCCAGACTTGTTCATCACTCGAGCTTTGATCACCCATCTAGAACAATTAAATTTTACTTTCACAGCACATATCACACAGTCTGAGCTAGTTTGCAAGTATTATGTACCTACATAAAAGTAAGTGGTCACTACCTGATAGGTTATAAAAAATTGTTATAATTTATCAATTCATCAATCTATGTGAGTTATGATTATGTACTATTAATAATATTTTAATTAAAATTATAATTGTCATAATTGAAGTAACGGACAACATTTTTTTTCCAAAACCAATGAAAAGTCAGCGTGTATACTTACCATGTTATTATACTTACTTGTTTTGATAAGGACTCAAACTAGCAATTGGATGAGTCATCTGGGATGAGATAATGCTGTTATCAAGACCTGCAGCAGAGGCAGGTCGTGGCATCTGCATAGGCTTCGCAGGGCTTGGTGCCGGCACATGTTGCATTGGCGGCTGAGCGGGGGTGGTGGCTGTCTCCTCCGACCAGGTTTGTGGGTTTCCTAACTTCTTGCCCACTTGGGTACCAGGCGCAAGAACTGTCACATCTAATATGATCATGACTCTCCTATTGGAGAACAAAATAATACTTGTTATACTGTAATGGATAAACTAAGGTACCTAACTATTAAAATTAAAAATGTAATGGTAAGAAATAAGAAAAAAAAGACCAAGGGTCGGATTCAAATTTTTTTTAACCTTTTCTGGCTTAGTTTAAATTACAAAGTAACTATTAAATATTTATCACCTCATTTCTGACATAGAGACAATAAAATGCAACTCACTTTTCCCCCTTGCCAGTATTTTTCAACAAAGACGTGACAAAGCGGTCGATTTGCACCACAGAGTAATCACATAGCTCTCCAGTGATCAGCTTGTCATTGAGCTGGGTTGCGAGCATAGCGAAACTATGGGAGTGTTTGCCATCGGAAACTAGCAGCCTGAACCTTTCGTTAGCGCCACTACCTTGTATTTTCTTGCTACCCAACACCTGCATCACCGGCTTGTCATAATGCCCACCAGTCATTATAACCTGTAACAAAATAATAAGAATCACCAAGTTTACGTGGGAATTTACATGTTTTGGTAGTTTTTTATGAACTTTTATGTAATTTCCTACAGATAATATTATAATAAGATTAGGTGTTAGAATTGGAACTTACCTCGAGGGAACCCTCGGATAGTTTGTGATCCATTTTTCAAATCCAATTTGATATTCAGAACAAATTTGAAATATATGATTTAGTTATTAATGACAAAGTAACTTTATCAAGGAATACACAAAGTTTTAAAGCAAAATTTAATCAAAAAATTTATAAAATAGGGATAGATATTTAGTTTTTCTTTTACCGCGAAATACATATGAGCAAAGCAATCTAAACAAATGACACTGACAGCGACAGCTGACAGAAGGAAGACCAAAGACTACGGCATTTTTTTCAGTAGTACATTTAGTAAACGCAACGAGATTACGAGACGATAAAGAGTCATTTCATTTTACCCGACTGCTGAAGAAGGGCAGTGTTATGAATTGCAGGATTATTTGGTTATTATGGATGTATTATGTTATTATGGCGTAGCCAGCCATGAGCCCAGGGTGGGGCAGACATGAGCTTAGGGTGGGGCGACTGTCGAGTGTCAACTTTCCTACGGTATTGTAGTTTGTAGTTAGTTATAATAATCGTCGGGACGTGACGACCTGCATTGCACGTTTGCACGTAATGGCGTAATAACAGGGAAACCCGCTCTCGGGGGTAAGCCCCGTGATGGTGAAACCGGAGCCGCACCTCTCGACACCCTCAACTGCTCACATTGTGTTGCGCCCTGGCCGCATTTTCGTGGCTAATTAGTGTGCCCACAGGCAGTGTAGCCAACGAGCAGCAAGTCACCGTCTACCAAGTTAAAATTATTGTGAGAGATTTTTAGGTAGATGTCCGTATTCACTCCATAACCCAGTTATCCGGCCCACTAACATCCCATCCACATAGCCCAAACCAAGTCAATCCCTCCCTGGCAATAGTTCGGCAGCTTTGGAGGACTGTCCGTTAGTGTATCTCAATGGTACATTAAGGGATAGGCCTACGTAGATGCAGTCATCTCACATTTTTTAGATAAAAAGGTACTAAAAGGCCTTCATGTTGGCTTTGGCCCCATAAACGCCTCAAAGGACCGGGTCCCTATGGACCCGCGGCTAAAAAGCGTACTAACATAATAATAATAAAATTTATTTGCCAAAATTAGAATTATAATATTACAATTCGTTATAACTTATAGCTAATCAAACTTAAAAACAGGTATAATTTCTTTTGGACCCTGCACTAAGCGTAGCTTGTATCGCAGAGATCCATTATGTTTCCGTTAAGGCCATACCCAAATTTTCCGGGGTCCAGTGGCGCCGCCATTTAAAATAAATCATTTAAAAGGAAACGGAGAGATATCATTTAAAATTGTGTCTTGGTCAAGTTCTAGATACCCATTCAAAGTATTCTTTAAACTACTTTTTGTAGTTTAAAGTGAGAACGTGAAGCTTTTCTACGCACATTTGCGAAAAACGGCCACTTTTAGCTAATGTGCGTAGAAAAGCTTCACGTTCGCACTTTAAATTATAAACAGTAGTTCATAAAATAGTTTTAAGGGTTATCTAGGGTTGACCAAAACACAATTTTGAATGATATCTCCGTTTCCTTCTAAATGATTTATTTTAAATGGCGGCGCCACTGGACCCCGGAAAATTTGGGTATGGCCTTAACAAATTCTTTTACTTAATAAATAACATCGGTTCAGACTTCAGATTGTATATACCTCTAGATAATTTAATGTTTTAGGTTTCGTTAGGTACCTTAAAGGTCAGAGCCAGGGTGGGGCAAGCGCCCCACCTTGGCTTCGTCCATGAAGGATGTATGTATTAATAATATCACAATTTGTTGCAATTTCGTAATTAACCCAATCAAATGACTTCGGTGGTCAGATGACCTGACCAGGGTCGCTGGAAAGCGCTGGATGCAGGCCGCTCTTGATCGGTCATTTTGGAAATCTTTGGGAGAGGCCTATGTCCAGCAGTGGACGTTATGCGGCTGAAATGATGATGATGATGTTGAAATGACTTCGATAAGTCTAATATAAGGAGCATGCGTAGGTAAATGGGCATCCCTCTAAATACGCTAGTGTAATATTGGCAAGTGCGCTTGAGGTTTGTAATAGCAGATTTAAAACCAAGTTGCATAATCTTGAGACGCAGATGCTCAATTTGGTTATAAATCTAACTTCAAGCACACTATCCAGCAGTGTTGGGCTTTAATTAATTAATATTTTAATCATCGTATTAATCGATTGAAAAATTAATTGCAATGACTTTAATCACAATTGACTTAATTGCAATTAATCTGTTAGTTGCATAATGCAATTAATGTATTTAAATTAACTCACATTAATTGCAAGATACAATTTAAATAATGTAACTAATATTTTTAATTGTTTGTAAGAGACAATTAAAACTAACAATTAATAATCATAATCATGTTTCTCTGCACCTACACATTTAAAGGCCGTCACAGACGTAGCTATAATATATATTAATAGGCCGTGCTATATTTTCCACATCTTTTGGTGACGTAATAAAAATAATCATTATAGCTCCGTCTATAACGGACTTAAATGATCTTTCTTGCTGCTACTTATTTCGGTACAAAACAATTTCTAAACAGCGTTTGACAATGTTGTAAGCTCTCGCTCAAGAGTCCGTTCAATTTTTTACAACGATTGTACACTAAATTCATACCAACCAATTATGCATAAAAAAGCTTAAAAAAACCAAATCTAAAAAAAACATGTATACCTTAAAGAACGATTTAGCGCGGCCAGGAACCGATGGCGGTCGTACCCTGTGCCACTTCTCCATCTTGTATTACTTCTCATAGCATTATTTAAATTTAATTTAAGTTTAATTGTAGAAACAATTAACAATTGATTAATTGTTAATTGAAAAACCTAACAGTTAACAATTAATTAATTATTAATTGTAAAGTTACAGTTAACAATTAATCAATTGTTATTTGATATTTCACAATTAACAATTAATTAATTGTTATTTTTAACTGTAGTTTGCAATTAAATTTTGCCTAACTCTGCTATCCAGCACCTTAGTCAGTATTGTAGCCAGCGATATCGGTAGGAAGTATCTCCCATTAAATTTTAAAGTACTTATAGAAACCACAATTGTTTTCATAATCTCCTCAGATTATAGAACATTCTTTAATCTGAGATATCTTTAGGTCTATTTTAATATTCTAAGCAGAAAGTAAACAACATGTCGAGAACCCTAGGTAGATGCATGCATGTAGCAGATGTTCAATGCTTGAAGAATCATGACCGTAAGATTTACCTCAGTTCATGTTGTTTAATGTGGTTAGATCGATCTAACGATGCAATCTGACCACGGATACAGAAGGCCTTTGCCGACACTTGTAAAATTTGCTTTCCGTAGATATTGTTGTCTACTAGTTTTCAGTTTCTGTGCTATCTATCAGCGTGTCTACTATGAAATGATCGTTAAGATGGAGGTAAAAGGAGAGGTAAGTATTGAAGGAGTCAGCGAACTTTCACAAATAGCCAATCTTTGAGAAAGTATGTTAGTCACCTACGAAATCAGTACTTTAGGAAATCAATAGGTAAGTAAGTAATACGCACAACAATTTTGTACCTAGAACAACAAAAGATTTTTTGTAGATATTCATAATTTTATTAGCATTACATTAAAAATAACAGCATCTTACATACTTTAATAACTAAACGTTTCAATATTTACAAACAAATTAAAGATAGGAATAATACCCTGTCAACTTTCACAACAAAATGTTCAACATTAATACAGATCAAATAAAACAGCCATGGTATGTAAGACTAATTACAGTTAAATAACAGTACTTAGTAGGTAAATAATAGTCGTAAGACTGCTAATTTGATATATCACATCTATGTCAGGTAAGTATCGATGATGTAGCGGCGGATTTGCAGACTTTGCAGTCGCCGCCCTAGGCCGAGTAGTACTCAGCAACCCTTTTCAGTTCTAATAATTGTGCACAGGAATTATCGTAATTGTATAATACTTTGCCTCTTTATCCCATTATTAAAAATGCGTACCTATAATTACACCAAAAGAGAAATCCGCCACTGCATTGATGAAAAAATATTCTTGTAGACCTTTTTATTGTTACTCTGAGGACCAACGTGGATACCCACTTTGAGGAATTGACTTCAATTTCAGTTTGATTGATTTTCAGTTTGATTGATTAAGTCTCATTCGGTGCCGTCTACCTAACACTATTTGATTCACTCATGCGTCAGTAAGTCTAACCCGAAACCAGACGCGGTCTGGTGGACCAGCCGACACAGGGGTAACGAAATGCATATTGTTTTACTTTAGTCCAACTTTTTACACGCGCTAATATATATGTTACATCCTGAAGTAATTAGGTGGTAGCAACTTTCACCTCATCAGCAAAAAATCAAGAATCCTCGGAACCAGCCTCTTTTGTTATCATAGACGGCCCTAGTAGCATTTACCGTTGGGGTGTCCACGCCAACGGTTGGCATTTTGTAGGGAGGTGGTAGTAGATCTGCCAACAAAGCCCCAATAGTGGACCAACGGTGGTGAGTTCTCGTTAATTTCCCCACGAACTTACATCATTGGGCCCAGTACCTCTACCGTCTATCAACCAACGAGGATATTTTTTCTCGTAGGTATATCGTTGAGTTAACCGAAATCAAATTTACAAGATTTTATTACTTCTGCACTCTTGTTTTCATAAAGCTATGCAATTGAATATACAAATCTATGCTCTCATTACATATTCCCCTTGGTGGCAACTGAACAGAAAAACGATGATCTGGTTATAAACGCAATGGGCCAACGATGTATCAACAACGTGATATTTTCCACAAACATATGCCATGTGGGCCAACGACCTCAACAGTTGGCTAGCCAACAATCTTTGTGTCGTATTTACCACGAACTTATGATGTTAGGCCTACTAGATCTACGGTTGATTTATCAACGTGGAATTCCTTCCGTTGTTACATCTTTGGCCTTACCAAATTCAAAATACGAACAACTAGTTAACTATATTTTCTGTTTGTATCTACTAGTTACCTACTTTTGTGTGTAGTGACAAGCAACAAGACTGACAAAGATAAATACAAAGGTATCTTTATAAGTACTTTAGCAGTTACACTAATAAGCTCGTAGCTAAAAATATTTTTTGGTTGCCGGCTTTGTTATAATTAAGCAAAGTAATTGAATATAAGTACAAATTATACAAATCTATGCTATCATTACATACTTCCAGTTGGTGGCAAGTGTGGCAACTGGTCAAAAAAACGATGATCGGGTTATAACGCAATGGGCCAACGATGTATCAACAGCGTCATATTCCACAAACATATGACAGTGGGCCAACGACCTCAACAGTTGGCTAGCCAACAATGTTTGTGTCGTATTTACCACAAACTTATGACGTTAGGCCTACTAAATCTACGGTTGATTTATCAACGAGGGATTCCTTCCGTTGCCGTGATCAGACCCTAGAAATCGTCTATCAGTGCTTGTCAAGACAAATCAAACGCGTATTACTCAATGAGATTGTTGTTTTTTATCTTAGTTCCGTTAATATCTATCTCCTGGCATCATCATCAGAACAGCTCATTGGCTCCAAAATATTGTATTGTCATCCGCCTTACACACGTAACTCCCTATGCAAAATTTCAACTCAATCATGTAGTTGAGGAGAACTGGTCAAAATTCAGTTGCAAGATTTGACCTAACATACATACATACAAGATACATTGAAAGTTAAATAAAAGCTAGTAAAACTAGTTAGGTACCAGCCAGGTTGGCACAGCAGTGTTGCCAGAACGTACCAAAAGGTACGGTTTTCCGTACTATTTATCACATGACCGTACCAGGTACCACTATACCGTACCTCAGTGTAAGCCGTACCTTTTCTATATTAGGGGGGCGTAAAGGACAAAAGGGGTTGGGGTCAAGCCAAATCTCACCTAGAGGAAAATTAGTCACGTAATTTTATTCTTTATAGAAATTATGTAAAAATGTGATCAAATTAATCATTATATTTAAGCTTATACCTATTAAAATCCATGATTAGGTGTGAAGTTAAGTTACTCAGTAACTCAAAACATAGTCCTCGATTTCTTATTAGTTTTAAAATTGAGGCCGCTGCCCTTTAAGCAGCACGTGAGCAAGAGCCGAGCAACAGTAAATCTTTTAGCGCATAAAGACTTAATTAATGTTTTCACTTATCTTGAAAAATTTTCAAAAACGCCTGTGTAACTAATGGTAGCCCCCTTAGTGATTTATTTTTCACTACAAATTACAAAGGGCAAAAAACAAAGAATATCGCGTATTTCTCTCAATATACTGAATTTGCGTTTAAAAAAATATTTTTCTTACTACTGAATAAGACTTGGCTGTATGTATGGACTACATTTCTAGCTTTCCTTCCTCAAGGAGCAAAAAAAAAAAAAAAACATACACGTACATGAAGTTAAAAACCGTACCTTTTCATAAAGTCAACCGTCCTTTTTTGGGAAATCGTACTGGCAACACTAAGTCAGTGGTCAGTCCAGTCAGGCAGGCAGGCACACTTTTTCAGTTTTTCTGAGAAGTTTAATTTATGATAAGGGTATAAACAGTGCAGTGTTATTTGCTGACAAAAATTAGAAAACTAACAGTAATCAGGTAAGCGATGTTATATCTATTATTAATTACAAAATAATTAGTTTGCACTGCATGATTTGTGTAATAACACTAAAAATACATAGGTACCTAATGGCGGCATTCTCTAACTAACCGCGTGGCCTGGCCTAATTATATCAAGGGCTACATATAGGTACTTCGTAAAAAGCTCGCGCATGATTACTGTACCGATTCGAACACAAGTACACCTTGCACTTTCCTTCCTTAGATATGTATAAAGTAGTTGAGTTTGATGAAGACGGAGGTGGTGGAGTGAGTCTCGTCAGACGGGATTGGCTGACGCCCCAGAAGAATCGTTGCATGTGGCCTCCGCAAAGATTAATAAACAAGTTTAACAAATGTATTGATGGATCTATTGTGGCAGATAATACATGGGAAATATTCAAGATAAAGCGCGTGTTCTATGAAACCGGTTTGTTTGCATGAAATTTCTTGTTTGTCATTTTATTTGCTTTTTGCATTATTTGAGAGGATTTATGTAAAACTGAAAATTGTTCAATGCCATTCTGCATTATCCCTGTGTATAAATTTTAATTCTTGTGCTAGCGTCTGGGGGTAATGGAATCTTTCAAGACTTTCCTACTTTGCAGTGTGTAATTGACTCAAATATGTTTATTTTAGATAACTTAGTTAAGGCTAGAGAAAAAGAGAAACAAGCTTCAATAGAGTCTGAAGTTAACAGTGATCATAATGAAAAATCAGTCCGTCATCGCAAAAAGACAAGAAAAATATATGATAGTGACACCAGTCCTGACAATTCAGATGATAATACTATCGCATACCCAACACCGCCTGCAACCAAATTAGGATCTGATACCAAAAATTCTAAAACACAATCTGCTGTTGCTGTGTCTAAAACAAGTTCGATGTGGCGTGCATCTACAGGTAATCAAATTTATTATTAGTATGCTATAATAGTAGGTAAGTGATTTTTCAATCTGTGGTGATAGATAGATGTGCATTACTTAGAATTTAATTTTTATTAACAGGTGACATTTACAAACCTACCAGACAAAACCAGTACTCTGTGCACCATACACCAGCTGCTTACTCTACATTGGGTGCATGTACTGATGAAGAATACTTCACTGAGAAATGTCAGAAGCATGTAGCGGCCCCTAAAGTGCGTTCTACATCAGGTACTTCTACTGATGAAGAATATATATCAGAAAGATATCTGAAACAAGTAGCTGCCACTAAAGTACGTTCTACACCAGGTACTTCTACTGATAAAGAATATATCTTTGAAAAATATCAGAAGCAAGTAGCTCCCACCAAAGCATGTTCTACACCAGGTACTTTGACTGATGAAGGTAGTGCTGAAAAATATCAGAAGCAAGTAACTGCCACTGAAGTATCGCTGCAAAGTTTAGGTGAGTAAATATGACTATGCTATAGGTTTAAAAATATTTAGCTACTCTATTTTGAAGTCAGTTGTTTGTTCCTTTTGAGGTACGGAACCTTAAAAATATCAATTTTGAAAGTTTATGAATACCTAATTCAAAAACATTTTATTTATAGGTTCCCTGGATTTGACTGTAACACCGTTTTTAAAGGAAACTCCCAACTCTCAAGCTCTAGGTATGATAATTACAATATCCCTAAGTAGGAAAATGGGGGGCATTGCATAAATTTTATTCTTTGCTCAGCAATGTTCACAAAAAGCCATGTTATAGTGTTTTTTTTTTGGCATTCTTAGCAACAAAACAATTTTATTTCAGACGTCATTGCCAAGCATTTAGCACAGATTCAAACTGACATAAGAGATCTACAAATTTCACAGCAAGAAATACTACAAAGAATAAGATCTTATTCTTCTACACCATTGGAACATTCACTGCCAGATGAAATTACATTGCCATGTGATGACAATGAGTCATTGCTTACTATCGAAACCTGGATTAAGACAACAACTGATAATAGAAAACATTTGGTAATTTTTTTAATTGTACTCTTATTTAATCAGAAGATTTTAGTTCATTCATAACATTCCAATATGGTATTTGACTCTAGTTAAAATAAATTTTATCACACTAATCACTAAACTAAAAATAAATGATTTTTAATTTCGAAAACATTTAAAATAGATCTTTTGCTGCTGAATTTGGCAGATCGTTTTGTGCATTTCGAAAAGATTGCTGATTGACTTGAGAGTCAAATACCATATTATTTCCTGATTCATTCAATTGGTCATCTATATTAAAAATAAATATTATTAAATATTTAAAGTTGTGGTAATCATGATTGAACATAGCTATACTCAAGTATAGAAAAAAAAACTTGTTTCAATTTGTATAAATTGCTATTGCATTTTCAGGTTTCTTATCTCAGCCTTGTGGGTGGCAATCGGATACCTGTAATAGTACGAAGAATACTAGAAAAACTTTTTACAAACAAACTGGCTGTTCTATGTAACTGGACTGGAAAAAATAAGAAGATACCTTTGAAAGACTTGGAACTAATGAATATAATAAGAGGTAAGTGATATCAAAGGCATATGTAATCCATTTATTTGTATGGTACAATCAACCAACCTTATCCCCTCATAAATAAGTCGTAATATAGGGAATAAGGCCTGACCCCTTTCTTTATGAGAAATGTTGCTAGCAGTGAGGATATATCATATAGGGTGGATTATTATGTTTGCTAGCTAAAAAATCATAATTTTAATACACAAATTTATGTTATCATCATGATAATATGACAGACATGACATGACACTGTGCCTCTTTAGGAGTAATTGCAACAGTAATTTTATTTATATAGATGCTGTGCGCCAAAACCAAATTGCTGCAAATGCTACAGATGCCGAGATACACGAAGTAATATCGAATTGGTTCCGATTCACCAAAGACCGCAATGGAGGAAGGGAAGCCCGCAGAGCTAAGCAGTAAACCAGCTGTTACAAAAAGGTCGAAAAAGCGAAGACTTGCTAGAAAAACTGCACAAATCAAGAAAGAGTTACATGTAACATGTAATAAACCATATACTGTTTCTAATGAATCACTGTTAAATACTGAAGCTGATGTATTACTAAATAATGAAACCCATGACTCCTATGAGTCTATGCATGTAGCTTCCAGCTCAGATATTTCACTAAATAGTTCTAACAAGGAGCCATTCAGTTCTTCAGGAATTAAGTCCTTTCTTATATCGTGGTCTATGAAACATAATATAAGTCATTTTGCTCTCAATGATTTACTTAAAGAACTAAAACCTTACCACCCTTCTTTGCCCAAGGATGCACGGACATTATTGGAGACGCCGCATAGTGTTAACATTGTAAACTGTGCTGGGGGCTCATTTGTATACTTTGGCCTCGAAACACATGTAATAGAAAGAGCTTTCAAGGGCACAACATCTAAAAACTATCCTTTAATGCAAAGAAAAATGTCACAAAGAGATTCCAATCCTTTCTTATCTGTAACACTCAATGTCGATGGTTTGCCGATACACTCAAGTTCAACTCATTCTTTTTGGCCCATTTTATGTATTTTGGATCAAACTCTCAACAAGCAGCCATTTATTGTGGCTCTTTACTATGGCGAATCCAAGCCGAATAATGCGGCTGTTTACCTGCGTCCCTTTGTTGATGAATGTTTACGTTTGGAGCAAAATGGCTTGTATGTTAATGGAGTGAAATTTGAATTTCGAGTAAGTTGTGTCATAGCTGACGCACCGGCTAGGGCATTTTTAAAATGTATTAAATCTCACAATTCCTTGCACGCATGTGAAAAATGTCAACAGGAAGGTACATATATGGGAAGAACTATATGGCCATATTCATCTGAGTTATCTCTTAGAACAGATATTGGGTTTGTCAATCAAGAGTATGAAGACCATCAAATTTCCAAGAGTATACTTACAGAACTTGATGTAGGGCTAGTTACCCAAGTGCCACTCGACTTTATGCATCTAATTTGCCTAGGCGTTGTTAAAAAAATGATCCGATGTTGGGTTGAACATGGACCAAAAAAATGCAAACTAAATGTTCGTAAAATAGACGAAATTTCAAAGCGCTTACGACTCTGTCGTGATCATTACCCAGTCGAATTTTCGAGGCGGCCTCGGCCACTGAAATTATTCAAATATTGGAAAGCCACGGAGTTCAGAGCCTTTGCTCTCTATTTAGGACCTGTCGTTTTGCAGAACATTTTTCCAAACAGCAGCATATATAAACATTTTTTGTTGTTGCATTGCGCGATATACATACTATGTAATGACATCATATGTCTTAATGATCTGTGGCGATCTTATGCCAATAACCTTTTGCATTGCTTTGTGAAAAACGTTAAAGTTTTCTATAGTGAAGAATTTCTTGTTTATAACGTGCACAATCTACTGCATTTGGCCGCGGATGTGTATAATTTTGGCCCGTTAGATTCATTTTCGGCATTTCCTTTCGAAAATTTTATGTCAAAAATAAAGCGACTGGTTCGATCACACAGCATGCCCTTAGAACAAGTTGCCAAAAGGCTGGGTGAAAAAACTAGTACTCATATTGTGCCTCAGAAAACTACGACAGTTAGAGAGTGTGGGGGTGTAATAAAGAAAATACCATTTCGTGATGGTTGTGTATTAAGTACATCTTTAGGTGATTCATGCTTCGTTACTTTAAGCGGAGATATTGTTGTCGTCAAATCGATAGAAAAATGTTCTCAATCTAATTCCTATATTTTGCGATGTAATTGCTTCTTAAATAAATCAGATTTTTACAAGGAACCAATCGAAAGTGGCAAGTTAGGCATATATAAAGTTAGTGGCACATACAATAGAAATGTGAACAAGTCACAATTACACAAAAAATGTTTACTTTTGCCTAACTTTAGTGATGACGATGGTTCTTTTGTATGTATACCCTTTGTTAGCTTAAAATTACACTATTAGGGGTGTACCTAATGTTGGCTATTCCCAGCTGACAACACTTTGTTGCAAAATAATATTACATGTGCACAGATGAGAAAAATAATCCTACTAATTGACAGTGGTAGCAAAGGGAGAAGCCAACATTCTTTTCTATACCTTACATAATCATTCGATAGAGCCAAGAAAGTTAGCTTGCCACGTGGATGCGGAAGTATGTTGTAATGTAGCTCGCTCTAGCGAATAATGTTTTATCTGAGCGACAGATAGGGAGAAACTACGGTTGACTGGCAAGTTAAGTCCGCCCTTTACGGCTGGCACCCTCTGATGTTTGTTGCGTCCTTTAAGCCAGTATGTCCATTTCTGAATACTTCATGAAAATGTATTTTACCAATATCTAAAAATAGTCATAATAAGTCACAAATATATAAGAAATAGTCGTTGTTTAATTCAAAAGTTATAGCTATGGTTTGGTAGAAAAATTTACAGACAGTACCACCTTATCCATGTGAGCAAACGGTGGGGACTATCGACTTGGATTTTTAGATAAATAATAAATAGTGACAAAATAGTCGGGACAGCGTGCACAAATCTTAAAAATAGTCCTTTATGGATTGCAGAGTTATGAAAGTAGGTTGGTGGGGATGCTGGTTTGAATATTGCATGTCAGCATCCCTATCTCATTTCTGCAGACTGCCTTGGTTTTTCAGTTTGAAATTGATGTTAAAAAAAAAATGATGAAATAGTCTCCTTACAATCATTATTTCAATCCTGTTTAGTATAGCACTATATTAAAACACACGTACTTAAGCGTCCCTACCGTTTGCTTACATGAGAGGTGGGGATTCTGTCTTGACCTTTTAAGTCAAAATCCCCACAAAATTAAATGAATTCCACCTATGAAACTGAACAAGTTTCCCCAAGAAACCAATAATGACAAAAAACATCGACCGCTTATAATATTGTCTTCAGCTGATCGGACCGTCTTTCGGGAGGACTAAATTTTGTAATTGTTTTTGCATACAGGTTTCTTGAGGAAAGTTATTCAGATACATGGGTCTGTAACCCTTTAATTTTGTTTTGCTGAATGACAATTCACGGTGCACACTTGTGACTATTCCATCACAATTTTTTGACATTGTCAAAATTGATTTTCATGAAGTTTTCAAGTTTTCAGAAATGGGGATTCTAGCTTGCTGAAGGACACCGTAAGGGTTTGTTTTTGTTTGGTTTCTATTAATTTTGCCGACTTGTAATAGTTTTTAAGACCGAATTAATCGAAAAAATTTTATAACAATAAATGTTAAGAAATTATCTGATTTGGTTTTAACTTACCACCAAGGCATTTTAGTACGTGTGGTGACAGATGGGTATCGTCACCAGACTACTCGCCCGAGTATTTATCGGATTGCGTAGGGTATGATTGCGAAAGTTTCAGGCACTATATTTTTTGTGCCTATATGGCATCAATCTACTCCCTAGGGTGATCCCACACCGGTGTAGAAAACGTTCATGGTTATTTTTCAACAACCAACGAAGATATGTTGTTAGGTATTGAAAAATATCACCAACGTTTTGTACACCGGTGTGGAAGTATCTTATAACGGAAGGCCAACGTAGATATATCTACAGTTATAAATATTCGGAAGGGCCTCTATAAGGAAATACCCAGTTGGCACTACGAGGATAAACAAGTGCAAAGCCAACGGTAGGGGTTCAGTTAGAAAACGCGCAAGTGGCCTTACGTGGATAAACAAGTGAGAGGGCCTACCTAGGATTGCCATCATTGGGCCTCCGTGTTTTATGATTGAGAATCCGCCGTAAAGCCAACTTTTGGGCCTCTGTAAGCACATGTGGTTGGCCCAGCGTGGATAATCATATTAGGGCCAACGATGACCCTACTGTTGGTACTACTATTTTTAGGGGTGACAAGCCTCACTGTTGGCCAACTAAAAAGTGGACGGAGGCCCGACACACACCCAACACAAAATGTTACTAGGGGGGTGCCACACGGCATGGCCGTTGCCGACGGCGCAAAATCATACACCCCTAGATTTTGGTTTCAATGCAGTGTGGCATGTCGTTAAAGTCATTGGAGCGTCATTGTTAAGTAAAGGTCGCAACACATCACGTGGCACCCCTGTTGGTTTTACTATACAAAAATACTGTATAGTACTTATATCACATTAGTACATCTCAGTACCGAGATTTTTAAGTAAGTTTAGCAATACGAGGTACCACGGGGTTTTAGAAACCAGCAACGCTGCCAACTCGTCTCCGGTCGGTGGCAGCCACCAGCATGCCGTCGGATTCTTTCATTGCCGCTATCATTGCAGCGAAGCCTGCCGTTCTGCTGAGCTCGGTTGTGGCGTGACCTCGGCTTTGAAGAGACTGAATGATTGACTGTAAAATAAGGAGCGTAATTAATAAAGTTGAACAACAATAAACACAATAACATACCTTCGGTAGGGTACTCAATATTTATTGCTTTCTTATGTACAATACCGATGGTGAAATAACAAAGATATACCATGGTAATTACGAATAGTAATACCTACAACATTGAAAGGCCTCGGTTCAAATCCCACCAACTGAACTTTCGTACCATCCCAACGCCTGAGTTTCATAAGTAGGTAATTACAAACGTAATCCGTCTTATTATAAAACGTAGACTTAGTTTCGTACCTACTTGGTTTTAAACCATAATCCACCCAATTATAGTTGATAGTGACAAAAGAAAATGGGACAATGTGCGGAAAGTCTTTTTGTTTTAAGTTATACTAATATGAAAATAGCTATGAAGGGAAGAACTACGATATGACATTATGATGATGTGACTTTACTTTTCACTGCGTTAGCGGATAGGGAGCCACTTAAGTTCATAATGAATAGAAGACACGAGGTCATATTTTCGAAGACAAGAGAAAACACGAATGCAGTTATTAAGGAGGCGATCAAGATTATTAGGATGATCTACATTGAGGTCATAAAAACAGACATCAGCATAAGCAAAGTAAGGCAAAATTAAAGACCGGACAAGTAATGGTTTAAATTAAGGACTCAAGTTAGTTCGCGTTTTATAATAAGACTGATTTTTATGTTAATAAACAAATACAATTAGGTAAATATTGTTTTTTTTTAGATATTAGGCATATATATTCACAGAGATTAAAACAAAATAATACTTATAAGTAATTAAAGTTTAAAGTACGGAGAGCACAAGTTGTGCCATTTTTAATGAATTTAGTTCCATTTTGAGACGTTTAGAAAACTTTTTAATTAGCACAAAAGAATTGGAAATACGTAAATTACGGCATCTAATGAATTGTTATTTATAACTTGTATGACACAGGACATTAGAAACTTTCGTTCCATCAAAGCCACCGTGAGCTAAAAATTAGACACACATTAAAAAGCCTAGCGTATTGTCCAGGTCTTTGTGACGCAAATAACACATCGCGACTGTTACATAAGAGTTAAGAGTACAAGGTCGGAGCAACATCCGCCGCGACAATGTATTGTAAAACCACGACCATTCAGTGCTAACGCCAGCGAATAAATCATTATGGATGATATGCATTACTCTTTTCAACGTACAAGCGAGAGACATAATGCATTATTTATTAAACATGAGTTGTAGGTCCACTACAAACGATTCAATTCTTTCGGGTAATGCAAATACGTCCCTTGGTTTCACCTACTTCTAAAATGTGAACAATTGTCAATTCAGATGGATGAGTAATATGGCACTCTTAATGGTTACCTATAAGTAACTTTGTCATCAAGTACTTCGGCTATGGGGTTTTCTTTTTGTAAATGTATATTGTTTTCTTAGACCTTTCCAAAATCGAAGTATTAATAAATATAAACACTGATTGGTGAAATTTTTATATGCTATTTGTCCAGATTGGGTCTATACATTGAGATATACTTTCAAACAGTGACGAAATATTGTACTTACTGTTGACTTTCTTTTGGAGATTTATTATTATTTATTTCCGCCTAAAGTTGCGTCTGGTATGGAAAGTTATCGACTAGTTCCACCGTGTTTCTTCTGGTTCCTTCACTTAGTTTTTATTTTTAGGTTTTGTATTTGTAATTAGCCGAGGCTACAGAGTGCATATCAGTAAGTAGTGTAGGGTATTCAAAACTTCTTCAATTCGTCGAACCAATTATTGATACTTGTAGTACGTCCTGATATAATTTGTAATGTAACGACCTATTTAATTTTAAACTGTTTTCACGTATTAGTTTAAAAATAAAATACTTACTTGATCAAAATCGTGCTCATGTTCTATTTCCATTGGTATGAGTTGGTGATGGAGCCGAGGTCGCTGTATCGCGTCATTCAGGTCGCTACCTTCCAGGATGATATTCCTTACAGCCTGTAAAAAGGTTGTTACACTCTTTATAATAGATATTAATTTAGCATAGGTAAATTATTTATTAGCTAAGTAATTGATCTTACATCTATAATAAAAAAAAAACTTTATATTTCCACAATATAAAATTGTATACAATTGGCGAACTTAACGCTACTAGCGTTCTCTCCCAGTCAACCATAAGGATAAACAGAGATTTGGTAGCGGCGCAAAATAACTTAAATAAAGACAACACACAGATACCTAATAATATACCTACATACATAGGTACATATACCTACACTTAAAACCTACATATACATATTTATATACATACATAATCATTAATGATGATGATGAAACTGAAAAGGGATTCATTATTTTAAAAGAAGAGGGTGTACTTTTCTTATGAAAGAAAATTTTACATCTGAATTTTTAAAAAAAATATTTTGACTCTTTGTGAGTTCCCAGACTTACACAGATAATATTAAAATTACAAATGTAAAGTAAGGCAGTAAAGTGTCCCGGAAACTGTAAGTGTATTGTGGGTTAAAACAGAAAGGATGCGCCTGCAGAATGGCATTTTGTGTGATCTCCGTACTGCGGAAAATTCTCATATAGATGACATGACAGTGTTAAGCTCACAGTCTGTGGTTAAGCTCACTACGTCAGATGCTCTGAGTTATCTTAAAAGATATGGTCAATATGGACACTTGTGTTGGTCCCTTGTCCACGGGACCAAGAGAGAGAGAGCGATAGTATGAGAGAGAGAGAGAGAAAGAGAGAGAGAGAGAGAATAGCAAGGACTTACCAAAGCTACTTGAGTTGTAATTTTCGTGCCTCCAGCCGCACCAGCCACCAACACCACTTCCCCGTTCGCGAGCGTAATGGTCGGGACCATAGAGCTTAGAGGCTGAAGTCCCGGCCCCAGTAGATTTGAAGGCGACGGCGGCAGTCCATACGCAGACTCTCGGTCGGGAATGGCGAAATCGTCCATCTCATTGTTCAGAATGAAGCCAAGGCTTGGAGATCGTCTTAGGGAACCCCAACTGTGGAGAGAAAAAATTAGTAATATCTCTATCCATTATCAACTGGTGGCCCTTTTGCCTGTTTGCCTGCTCAGTAGTGTAATATTTAAATTTTTGATTTAAAGCAGTTTAAAACCTGGTTTCATTGATAAAAAGTATTACATTTGTAACTTCATTCAGATCACAGAATAATAAATATGTAATTATATATACGATAATAAATAATATAAACATATCCACATTATCCACTCGAGGCTATCGATTTTTTTAAAAGTTTTATCTCGCAATATTACCAAATTTAGATAATAAGTAGGTACTTAGGTAAGTAGTTTCTCTTATCTAAGTGGGTTATCTATCTTCCTGTAGAATTCATCTTGAGTTCTATCACTTGTTTGGATTGAAGGGATGTGATGTTGCATTTTTATGAAATTTGCGGAAAATGTTAATATTCTATCAAATTTGGTCTCCAAGAGTTTCTTTTTTAAAAGACAGATGTATATATACTTTCATGTCTTTATAACTCTGTACCTCGACAGTACCAAGAGTCACAAAACCCAAAAAGCGAAATGGATTGTGATATTATTATACATGGTTCTTATATAATTGAAATCCCCACCTTATTGCTGTTACCTACATGTAATTCACGGTACTGGTGACGGACACAGCACTGCCGTCCGGAGCCATTACCACGATTTGAGCCGTGCCGTGGTCGTTGATGGAGTCAAATTGAGCACCGTAGTAGTTCCAGTCATCGTACGTCCGGGAGTCGTCCACTTGACGTCTGTAGGCCGCTGCCCAGGTTGGGTCACTCATGTTGCGTTCCAACTGTAGATTAGATAATAGATAATAATATTAAAATAAATTACCAAGTAGGCACAAAGGTCTCACTTCCCTGCCGCCCTTCCTCTTGATGGCGCCCTTGCCTGATGCCTGGATTGAGCTTTTTTAAAAACTGCGACAAAATTATTTCTACCTGAACTAACTTTAAGGTACAATATTGTTTCATTGTAGAGACTGTAGCAGAAAAAAGACTCACCTCAGTGATGCTGAAAGTGAGGTTGTAAAGTTCCGGCGATCGTGAAGGGTCGCCGAGGCGCGTTCGCTTGGCGTACGCGAACTTGAAGGTTTCGACGACGCGGTGCCAGTACAGGTTGGACCCGGGCGGCGCCGCCGGGCCTTCGTCGACCCAACCCCGGAGCATGTTCAGGATGAAAGCCAATACCGCCCCGGAGCCGGGCAGCGGCACCGTGTACAATGTGTGCTGTCCCGTTAGCGGCACCGAGATTGGCTCCTGCCATTCTGCCCTGGATCATAGATTTGTAATACTTTATTAGTATTGTAATACTTGAGTAATATTGATATTTAAGAAGTGGAGTGTCGACTATGCGGGGCCATTAGTGGTTTCAGAGCGGTGCGAGCAATACGAGTTGTTATTATATATCTCGGATTCATTCTGATTAGAAATGATGACGTTGTTTAGTTAGACTTGACTTTAAGTCAAGTTCAGTGTATTATTTATTAATTAAACAAATCCGATATCGAGATAAAAACAACATTCAATGAAGTACTACTATTATACAAATAGAT
The DNA here is from genome assembly GCA_963555685.1 of Acrobasis consociella. Classification (NCBI taxonomy): domain Eukaryota; kingdom Metazoa; phylum Arthropoda; class Insecta; order Lepidoptera; family Pyralidae; genus Acrobasis; species Acrobasis consociella. The sequence continues at coordinate 9,432,589 of OY743118.1, forward strand.
AACCGGAAACATAATGCGACGCAAATCGCAATACAGTATTTAAATCAATTATTTTTATTATTCATATCAATAAGTAACATAATTCGAAACAGAAAACAAAATTTTTTATTTTTCTAAAAATTAACAAGTCAAATATGTTAGTGAAATGTCCACACCACTCTCCCACTCTTATATTTGAAATGCTAATTACTGCTTTAGTAATAAACAAATTCTCCTGCAGTTTGAAAAAAAAACTTTTCAGCATATTTTTTGTTTTATATAAAATATTAAACAAAAACATACACACTAAAATAGTCTATCATAATATTATCAACATAGATTTTGCCTGCGTCTTTGATTACGCGTTTTTACTTTAATGGCTATCCCATTGAGAACACACTGTGCCAAAGTTGCGTAGCTAAAGTGCCGCGGCTAATTTTCTTCATGAAAAACACCACATTAGTTCGGCATAGTGAGTTGCTACTTTTTAAATAGCTATGCAGGCGTAACTTCATTGAAGTTCGGTCGCGCAACGTATATCTAACGTAGCCAATGTCATTCTCCGATATCTCATAATATTTGCAATCTGCGCGGGAAAATTATGTCATCATGATCCGTAGCTTGGGATACATTTGTAATATTATAGTTTGAAATAATGATTCTGTACAGGTAAAAAATATGTATGTATCTACTTACGAGTATATTTGTTTGAAATACTCGTAAGTTTTACCCTCTGTTTCCGTACATAATCATATTCCTCATAATGAATGTTCATATATTTTTTCATTATACATTTTTTAACATATTTTTATTTGTCATTAATGTTATTGTCATAGATAATTGTAATCATAATACTAATTACCCATAATAAAAATGAATATAAAATTTATTTTAACATATGTATTACTATATTATGTATTATATAAATTCATGGTCAAAATAAAAAAAATGAATAAAAAATAAAATTACAACCTTAGCGTTTCCGGTGCAAAGGTGCCCAAAACACTGGCCGCGTTTCCGCGCTGGATAACTATGGCCATTCTTTGCACCAGAAACGAGCCAGAGCGTGAGTCCCCAGTCTTTTCTGCAATTCGTTGACCTATCTCTCTATCTTCTTAAAATAACTATTAATGAAATCATAAAATTGACCATGAAAAAAACACTATTATAAACTATGATTATGGCTACAGAATCATTATTATAATAAACATTATTATGATAAAAAAAGTTATGACAAAGTCCATATGACAAACCATATCCTGATTAATATACTTATGAGAAATGAGAGGATCCTTAATGGAGTATGCAGCAGGCGGCTTTCCTTTACCTAAATGCAGTTGTGTATTAGCAAAGTAAAACTCAAGGTCAGAACCTTAATATACAGGTTTTTGCAGGTGGCATCATCACTACTTACTTATCAGGATTCTTGGTATAACATTGTTCTTTTTTTGTCTACTCCAAAAAAGTATCTAAGTGTTTGTGTTTGTTTATATCTCAGTTTTACTTCTTAATGATTTTTAGATGACTTTTATACATAAAACGAGTCCAAGCGTAACCGACGCAGTTCGCTAATAGACTATATGTAACTATTTGTACAAAATGTTCAAGGCTATATAAGCATTTTTTGATTACTGGTCATCTCATTTGCTAATTTCATCTTGTTGCCTTGCCAGTTGTTTAAACCACCCAGGTACAACTATCTTCCGTGATGTTATGCTGCGTTAGTGAGTGTTTGGCCTGTGTTGTTTTTGTAGCAAGTATTGAGTAGCGGAGAAGTACCGGTATACCGGAAAACAGAATTCGAAACAATCAATAATGTTTTTTTGACGTACTCAGTAACTAAGAAAAGTCGACAGAAGTTATCGAACAAAGAAGTTGGTCTGTGTTGTAGACGCAACTTTGTTTGGTTTTAGATTCTTATGGTAACGATGAAAGTTTTCAAAGTAGTGTTACCTACTGTTGAGTCGCTCAGCCTCCTTTCAGACGTACATTTTCGACCTCTTTTCAAAAAAACTGACGGAATGACATTACATTAGGACAAAAGACTTTTTCACGGATGATTTTTATATTTTTCTTCAACGGCGTCTTACCGTTCAGACTAACCTGAAATCGCGGAGGTCTTCTTCCGTAATTATACCACCGTGCTGGCGAATGTCTTGCACGAGTGGCGCGGTAAGGGAGCCGTTGTGTATCGCCTCCGGGCCCTCCCTGGCTATAGTTTCTAGCGTTCTGGCTAGTGCTGGGTGGCGTATCAAGTCGCCTTCCCGCCACACCTCGCCCGTCTCCGCGTTCACGTATACCTCTCTGCAAATAAAAAATAGTTTAAGGAAATGCTATAATAGTTAGGTAAGTAATTTATGTAAGATTATTGCCTACCCTATAAAAGGTAGTTGTTCACGTCTCTGATAGTTTGACAAGATGGGAAGATTAAGTATAAAATTAGTTGTTGATAATAAAAACAGTTTTAGTGATGCTTATAAACATATTTGACAAAGTCGTCCTTCGCAAACTTGACCATGAAAAGTTATTTACTAACAAATATCAGTCTACTGCTGGACTATAAGGGACCGTTCCCGGAGATTTTCCCCTTATAAACACGATGCAAAGGCAGATTGGTGCTTGCAGTAAATGGTAGCATGGCATAGAGGATGGTACTGCTTGTTCTCTTTTGCGTATACATCCCTCAATCGCTTCTTACATCACTTTTTATGCAACTGTGTATAAGTAAAGCTAAACTCAAGGTCAGATCGTTTATACATAAATAGGTTTTCGTAGGTGGCATCATACCTGTACAACAGGATTCTTTTTATAAGGTTGTTCTTTTTTTGCATATTGCAAATCGTGTCTTAGTGTTCGTGTTTTTTTAGGTATGTCTCAGTTTTACTTCTTTTACGTCACTTTGTGAGACAGGAGAGGGGTTTATGTATACTCATATAGCTGAATCTTACAGTTTTCTTATTTCATTCTTAGCCAATCTTCGATTGCCAATGTTGCCATAGTTAGCAGTGAAGTTCGCAGTCCTCTAGAAAAACAGTACAAAATCCACTATATTACGAATGGTCACTAGGTACAGATAGCGGCACGAAACTCTATGCGCAGAATTCAAAAATTATAAGTATTTTACCCATGCGCAGTATCCCCTTTACATTTCACTCAGCGATAAACTTACGTGCCGCTATTTGTATTGTACGATATGAATTGAAATGATAAACAATGTCCCACCTCATCGAGGGCTCTGCCTTGATCCTGTCGCTGTAAGACGCGAGTACGCGCGCCATGTATTCGTTGACGCGGTGCCCGTTCCTGCACAGGAGCACCGTCGGCTGCACCAGGTCCGCCCAGGGCAGCCTCCCGTACCGGCGATAGAGCTCGCCGTAGCCTCTCAACTCTCCGGGGACGGCGATGGCGAGACCGCCTACGGTGGACGATGCGTTGGCGAACATGTCTGCCGTCGTGGCCTGGGGTGCCCGCTCGCGCGAGTTGAGCGCCTCGACCCGGCCGGTCGATGCGTCGTACACTGTTGCTAGGAACCCGCCGCCGAGCCCCATACATTGTGCGCACGCGACGCCCTCGCAGAACAAAGTCGCGATGGCCGCGTCGACGGCTGACCCGTTCTTCTCTAAGATATCTCTGTAACACATACAATGCTGTTTAAACGAAGATACAGCTTCCTTAAGTAAGCTAATATAATCGGCCCAGTGCAAGTAGGAATCTCTCAGGAAGAATTGCGTACCACAATCTATAAAAATCACGTTTGTTGTATGAGAGCCCCACTTAAATATTTTACTTATTATGTTTTTAGTATTTGTTGTTATAGCGGCAATAGAAATACATCATCTGTGAAAATTTTAACTGTCAAGCTTATACGGTTCATGAGATACGGCCTGGACAGACAGACAGACAGCCTGTGACACGCTGACTTTTCATTGGTTCAAATAAATTCATATGCGAAATCCAGATTTGTGTATGATTTATGATAAAAAGTTGTAAAAATTATATTCGATCAAAATCACGTTGTAACGCCCGTCTAAAACTGCCGCGTAACCCCGCGTGATCTCGATGAACCGCGGTCGCTTACTACTTAATTGATCTCACTTTTTACTTTCGAGTTTTAGTCAACATTTTTTGATTCTGAATTTTTATTGCCTAGCTTACTATTAAGTGGCCTTTGGCTCCAAAACCAAAGAAAAGTCACCGTGTAAGTATATGAACTCCAATTCGAAAAGTTTAAAATTTCATATATATTAGACTCCCTAAAAATGAATGTTTGCATGACTAAAGAATATATAAATTAACTAAAACTTGGGCTATACATTTAAACTACTATAAAATACAAGCTTTGGACGTACTGATCTGTTTAAGTAGACTAATTCCTACAAGTAAATGCAGAACTGCCATAATAGGTGTTGCAGCCTCGCATAGGCTACTGTACGGTACTACAGTAAAATTATGAACTGGAAAGAAAATATAAGAATGTACAAGTTTTCCATACTGATGGTCAAAAATGATGTAACACACTATATTCTATTTCAAGTTCATATTTTTACGTCGGAAACCAATTATAACCCTAGATAATTGCAATATCTTAAAAATCACAACATTTTGCTGAAATCGAGAGTGTCGTTTCGAAATAAAACGTAGACTACGTTTGTATGGAAAAGTGTAGTTTGGTCTAGGGCAAGCCTGTGTCACTCCCTGTTTACGTAGGTATCGAAAATATATCTACTAAGCGCGCGGCGACCACTCTGAAGTGGCAAATTCAGTGACGTGATTTGACTTACTTACTGACTTTTTAGGTATCTAAACGAAGAGGTGCCGAGTTCTGATGCGAGCTAAATTAAACCATATCGCTAACGCCATTGAGTAGATATTTCTTTAAATTCCTTTGCTGAGTAAGACTTCTGTACGTGAGGACTAGTGTCTGTGTCTGTGTCTAGGCACAGAATTAATAATAGTATTACAGACAGAACAGAAACTCGCACCATCCCCCGCAATCTGACGTTATCGCAACCCCTTCCCCCGCTTTTGGGCCGTGTAAGCGCCTGTAAAACAGGGTTGTTGCCTTGTCGCATGTTGATGTTACGCGAGTCACTTAGGATTATTGAATCGTAATGGTGAGAAACTGCGCATATTATTATACTTTATCCACAGAAAACAATAAAGAGCGAAAATTTTATAGATTTCCGAGTGATGAAAACGGGTAAGCAAAGCAACAAATACTGTGGTGGCGACCCTGATTGTTTAACTCACACGTTTGACGTGTACACGGATATTTTGCGTTTGTAGTAGTACGAGGTATATTTGTTACTCCGTTTCTATGAAGTGCCGTAGCTGTGGTCTAGGGTAAGGGAACTTAGCTCACCGGCCGATGTCAGCACACTCGTAGCCATTCGCGGCAACTGTGGCGCGCTGGTAGCGCGGGCGATCCGCCCACGGCTGCAGCACCAGGACAGCTACCAGCGCGCCCAGCAACAGCGCCGCGAGCACGCTGCCCACCACACAACACCGTTTCGATCGCACACAACTGAAAAACAATTAGTCTGAACACAACAAACACATGCTAATTTTATCCATACAATTTCCTTTTGAATTTTAAAATCAAACTGAAATGACTTTGACGTGACACTGACTGAGTTTAAAAGTAAAACAGCGGGTGCTGTGGAGGTGTGTATGTATTGATTTGTTGCTTTATGGACGGCCCCCAATTTACGAGATACAAAAGATTTTTTTTAATTATTTAATTTAATGTATTGCACTTAAAATCTTAAGATTATAGTACAAAAAGTACAACTTAATGCTAAGCATTATTTACCAGTTTACCTTTGGGACTTAAAAGAAAAGATTTTCACAGGAAAACTATTAAAATTATGTGTTATTTGAGTTTGTTAATTTTGTCATGTTTACTAGACTCGTTGATGTCTTTTTAATGCAAATTATTGCTTTCTCCAACAGCCAATTACATAACATCATTATCGTTTGTATATTGAACCCAATTAATTATATATTGTGATTAATGGAAACTAGTTTTAATGAAATGCACCTTTCTGTTGGCGGCAATCGGTATGATGATTAACTATAATGCCTGAAAATGGCTGATGCTTACTTTCGGATATATCCATATCATTTATAGTAAAGTGTTTGTGGTATATTTTTATAACCCCCGACCGAAAAGAGGGGTGTTATAAGTTATAAGTTTGACGCTAACGTCTGTCGGTTTGTCTTTCTGTGTTGTCTGGGGCATCGTAGCGCTCGAACGGATGGACCCATTTCGATGCGGTTTGTGTTTAGTTTTTAGGTGAAAACAAGTTCTCTTGCTGTGGTTCTTAACTATGTTTGATAAAAATCGGTTCAGCCATGTAAAAGTTATTAGGGGTTAACGCTTGAAAGTCAGGATTTTCTTTTCAAGTCGTATTGGTAGTTACGCTGCTCATCACTAGATGGCTTTCTTGACAGTCGTTTTATTTTTATTTTAATGCCTTTGCAAATAAAATTATATATTTATAATTTTAGGCACGTGGAGAGAAAGAACTTCTCCTAAATATATAAATGCTAAGGCAAAATTTAAGTGTTTGAGATTTATGATTATGACGCAAAGCGAAAACTCTACCTCCGTACATTTTCGTAGTAAAAATTATAGCACCATTTATTTATCAATTTAACTTTATTAAGTATATAAAATTGTTATCGGTATTCGGAGTTTAACGCAGTTTCAATGAACATTTCCTAGTTTTAAAGAAATAAATATGTAAATATTATTGTTTTAATAACTTTATTGTACTTGATAACAAACATTAATTACGCATAATTTTAAACAGAGTGTCACAAATATTACTATAATGATACGAGTATCTTGATTCAGGCGATCGGAGACCGACAATGAAATAATATAAATAAAAGACAGCTGCAAAGTATATTCTCGACATCAATTATACTTCAGGATAACAAGAGCGGGGTCTTGAACGATTCTGTTAGCTGTCTTTTTTATACATAGGACACATTGCACTATTGAGCTAGCCTCAAAGTTTGAAACTTGTGTTATGGGATACTATCTCAACGATACTATATTTTATAATAAATACATAAAATAAATAAATAAATATATAGGGACAAATTACATTGATCGAGCTAGCCCCAAAGTAAGTTCGAGACTTGTATTATGGGATACTAACTCAACGTTACTATATTTTGTAACAAATACATATATCAACAAAAATCCAAGACCCAGGACAATTTGAAAAAGGCCATTTTCCAACTTGCCCTAACCGGGGATCGAACCCGAAACCTCTGGGTGGCGGACTTGCATGGTGACTGCTACGCCACGGAGGGCGTTTGTCATGTCGCCGACTTTGCTACCCATTGCACAATCTCACAATAGGTCATTCGTACGTAGCGAGTGACATTTGGCGCAAGGCCGAAACTTGGTTGGTTCAAGCCAGTTTCTGGTGTCGCGAACTCTCCAGCACTTATCATTATCACTCTAATACGCGTAGGTAAATAAAACGTTTATCAGTCATCGGGAAATATACGTAAATATGAGTAGTAGGTATACAAAGTATAGCTATTCAATTGATTTTTCGTTTTAATAACCACCACCAGATTGAATACAACACATTATAATAATAGTGTATTTAACGCTAAAGCTAACACTCTAAACGTAAATGAAAAGATTCAAATACTTACACTTCAATTGAATATTTATTAGGTAAATACTTGTTCTTGTTATATCAGATCATTCCAATTGTTTTATAATTATTTATTTTTAAAAAACTTTTTTGGTCTACAATGTACAATCAATTATATAATTAGTACTTAGGTTTCGGTTAAGGTTCGGTAGATACATTAATTACCTAATTATTTAAGTGCCATTTCCTATGTTACACATAAGACTTAAAATTGAAAATTGAAAACACTTACAAGCTTAAAAAATATATTTGGGATCATGGAATTGTATGTACCTACTTCGTACATTACTTTCGTGTTTGGGATTATCACAATCGTAGTTACACCAAAGATAATATAATTACTAAAGTAACACCTACAAATTAGATTAGATTAGTCAAAACTCCCAATGAGTGCCAAGGTTACTAATTGCAACTAATATTCTTCCCAATGACTAACAGTGTCTCAACGGCAGTTCGTATTCCCGATAAGTAAAACTTCAAATTATCGTTGAGTAACAATAACGTCATAAAGTAAAGGTTCAATGAATTATTTTTTCCTATTTATCTAAAAGCCGCACGAAATCTACAATTCAAAAACAAAACAAAAAACTAAAATAGCCAAACAGTGGCAAAATGGTTATGTTATTATTATGAAGGCACCAACCGGATAAGTCCGGAATATCGATAATTTGACATTGATACTAGTGACCTTATATCTGTCCCAAAAATATTTTTAAATGATAAGAGACAAAACTTATGTAGGAACCTATGTAAACGTTGTTATAGGCACGAGTTATAATCTTTCACTACAAATTAGATTATAAAACTATGACTAGTATAAAACATAATGTTCGTCACAGATATATTAATTACCAGTTCAATCACATTTCCCGCCGGTAATTGCCTTGATAAAAGGATAATGATCGCGATCCACTTCAAAGTAATCTAAGAGCTACTTAATTCAATTAAAATGTTAAATACTTACCTATTAAGAATTACAACTGAATTTCTTTCTTATCATTATGAATGCCAGTAGGCTAACTACGGCTAAACATACAGTAGGTATACGAGCTCATTTTGTGCCTTAAAGTTCCCTGCATAGAAAAATATGACTACTCCAACTTTTTCTGTGAATTACCTAGTGTGAATGCGACCTAAATATACCTCTACTGAGTAAGTACATTTCGTGAATTCCCAGCATCAACTGCATTCTCAAGCATACATAAAGAGGTATTTTACTTTATGAATATAAATAAATTTTTAAAACTAAAAACTAACTTCACTCCCAAACTACACAACCGATTTTGATAAAATTTATATGGGATCATCTTAGATGTATACCCTTTCAAACCAAGAAAGAATTTTCCAAAACGGTCCAGGCGACTTGGAATAATTGGTGAACATACATTGCAACGAATTGATAACCTAAGCTTTATCCCAGTTCTTTATTAGTAGCTACCAAAATTCTATATTAATTTTCACAAATGTATCTAGCTAATACTTAGAGCTACTTAAAGGTAGCTATTTGTTTAATATGAATAGAAAATCCGGTTTCCAGATAGTGGCGAAAGGAAAACCCCGTTGGATGATACATGCGATTCATTGCGAGTGCCGAGTGCCTCTTTGACTGGCTCTAGTTATCTAACTGATAGGTATAATTATTTGCGAATTACGATGGATTCGTAAATGATAGCGTGATATGATTATGTCGGCAGATAATAGGTACGTAGACACATAAGTATTTATAATAGGTGCTTATTACTTCTGTTGTGCATTGCACTGCATATATATATTACTCTTATATTTCAAAGCTCGCTTTTGTTCGCTTCATTAGGTAGAAATCTTTATTTGTCTTGGTGTGACAAATAAACAATTTATCTAACTAGTCAGAATTTCACACTGTAATGTTATAAAAAAACGCTTATAGACTTGAGGAAAAATACCGAGTTTAGATGCATATAAGCACCGATAAATCAATCTGTAACTTCAGTAAGCAGGTATGTATACCGTTATAATAAAAGAAACAGGTACCTACTTAGGTAGGATGTCAATCGCCTTTTTAAGTTAAGTGCAGAATAAATAAATACTAAGTTACCTACCTATTTAGTTTTTTAATAAGTATGTTTATTTACTGACTTCAAAATACGAAACTTTATCGTAGCGAAGTAAAACAATAATAACCGAGCAAGTACGAGTCGGACTCGCACTCGAAGGGTTTCGTACAATTATAAAAAATCACGTTTGTTGTATCATCATCATCATCATACATCATTTCAGCTGCATAACGTCCACGCTAGACTTTCCTATGGATTTAAAAAAAATGACCGATCTAGAGCGGCCTCTTGCATCTTTGTTGTATCGGAGCCCCAATATTTATTTTATTCTAACTAAAATTGAAAAAACAATCTTCTTCGCAAGTTCGCAATATAGCATAGTATTATTTATTACTGAATGAGAACACGAGGAGGAGGAAATAGATCAAAACGAGGGTTTCTACTTCGTAGGCGCCAGTATAACTAGTATACACATGCAGTACAGTGGTAGGAGTGTGATTAGATTAAATATGTTGAAGAAGGTAGAGTAGTCTACATTCGAAAGCGGCTCGTGGCAATATCTAATAGTAGGATCTAAGAGTACCTACTACCTTATTCCTAAAAAGCGTTAGTACTTATAAATGAAACCTAAGTGAGGAGGAAAAAAGTATCTACACTAATTAACAGAAAAGGTTGAATAATCTTAAATAAGAAGGAAAAAGAACCTTGCGTTGGCAGGTGCCTATTTATCTAAGCAAGGTTTATATATTTTGCTTCTTTGAAGTTTGTATTTACATTTAACTTCATTAAACCTGCTGAGTTTAAAATCATCATCATCAGGTCTTTTTAGTCTCCACTGCAGTAGGATGACCCTCTCTGTGATTGAATTCAAATATAACAGGCAATACTTTTTTCTAGCCTGTAGGTGTAGTGGCCCACAGCTGGGCAAAGGCCTCCCCGTTATCCTTCCACACGTCTCTATCTTCTTTCAGTACTTATACCGCAATAAAATTTAACACACTTAAAAACTTTAAATTTAGTAGGCAAGATAAGAAAATTAATGACTAGCCATCTTTCGTCACTTGATAGGTAGGTACTTACTATATCTGCTTTACGTGTATTTTTATACGTAAGCCAGCGTAATAATACCTAAGTCAGAGAATTTGCTGGTATTTTTACTACTATAAGTACTTACATGAATGTACTTTACTTATAAGCTACTAACTGCTAACCAGACATAGTACGTAGGTACCTACTTGTCTCCTTTGCCGGCACATCACATGTTTCATGTATAACACATGTTTGTCTGCCAGGCAAATTAAAAAAAAATTGGTCAAGTGCGTGTCGGGCCACGCGCAGTATAGGGTTCCGTAGTTGTAAATGCCAACTTGCAGTCTAAAACGGCTATTGAATTTGTATGAAATTTTCCTTTTATAGTACATTTTATAAGTTGATCACCTATAACTTTTTAATTTGTTAACTCTACTTAGCTCTGATAGTTTTCCTTTAAACTACATTATATATACTATAGCTGTGTTTTTTTTCACGTGTCCATATATAACCGTTTAGCAGATAGATGGGGGGGAAGAGTGACTTTAACAAAAAAATTTACTTGAATCCTAAATATTTCAGACTCGGATCCCTAAATCGAAAAATGGTGTTCCCAAGCTCACAATATTTTTGAAAAACCTATTTAACGATACCCCACACAATATGTTTGTAGAGAAAAAAAATATTGACTTTCTCTTTACTTGTATGGCAGCTACCCTAAAAAAAATTTTTTTTCCATATTTTATTTTACGACTTTTTCGCCATGATTGATATACATATCCATGCCAAATTACAGCTTTCTAGTACTTATAGTTTCTGAGTAGGACCGCGGACGGACAGACAGACAGACAGACATGGCGAAACTATAAGGGTTCCTTGTTTACTACGGAACCCTAAAAACCTCCGATTTTCAAGGGTTACCAGCATAAGCTACCAATTTCCATCAAACATACCTAGCCAAGAATCAACTCGACCAAGTCAGCCTTCAAACAACAAAAAAAAACCGCATCAAAATCGGTCCATTCGTTTATGCACTACGATGCCACAGTTACACGTCAGACACGTCAAACTTATAAAACCCCTCTGTTTCGTCGGGGTTTGAAAATAAATCTATCTTTGCTTTCTTTTTTTGCTGGTCTACAGCTGTTCAACTAGATCTCGTCTCTGTCAGTCACTATTTCCTGCCATTAGTTTGCCTTTAGTTAGATAAAATATGTACTATCTCAGATTAAATAACGTCGTTCTTTATTCTGAGGGGACCTATGCTAAAAATCCTAGGCGTGATAAGTAGTACTTATTCTGTCTTCTAGGCAATTTGTACCCAGCTTCAACTAAGGTCTACCCACTTCAGTTCAAAGTAGGTACCATGTATTTCATCTCCCGCTTTCGCCAACCAATTACCTGCCTAGTTCCAAAAGATAACAGAGGTATACTTACTCTAACTACTATCTACCTATAACAGACGGAAATGTGGAAAGTCGTGCTTGTTTGATACACGTATTTTATACAGCACTCAATATTTACTTAAAGAAATAAAATAATTTGATGTATACCGTTGATACTGTCATGATCACAATTATTGGATAATAATTCTCAGACTCTAATTTAAATTTATTCTAGTTATTTTAATTTTATTGAGCACTAACTTAGAACTACAATGTCCCAAAGGTGAACTGGTAGACAATGCTTAGAATAAAGTTGTACCTTTTGTACTAAGTATAATCGTAAGAATTTAAGTGCAAACAATGAAATAAATAATAAAAATTATTAAATTAGATAGTCCTATGTATATCTAAAAAAAAACAGAACTTAGAAATTTAAAACATTAGTAATGGGCTAGAGATCATGATTTTAACACACTGATTTAGATAATCTACAGATATTTAGATAATCTACAGTATTTGTATTTAAGATAAAGTAAGTAAATAAGATTTGTATACTTATTAGGTATGTGTCAAACTATCTACATTTCTTCGAAGGTTCTGCATTGCTTTGTTATTATCGTATGTTATTACAAAGTAGAACCTCTAATAATACCAAAAGGTAAATGTTAGGTAAGCAAGAAAAAAAAAATAAAAAAAAATATTAGTAGGTATTGCACAGGTATTATACAAAAACTTGTTGAAATTAAAGTGCATTATTAACATGTCTTTGAATGTTATGTGAAGAAAGAATTGTGTAGATTTGTGTTTAATAACAAAGTGTCGTCGCTCACCCCAGCATGATGATGTAGACACGAGTCGACTCGACTCGTGCGCAGTTCCTTACCGACTGCTGTGCTGATTGCAAGCAAAATTCTAAGGTCGCACCCACCAGGTCGCATGATTACGTCCGACTTTACGAGTATTTATTTGATACAAGCCAAAGCCCGCGACTTCGTTAGCGTGGACTTTGTCTCTGCTCTGGATAAAAACTTAAAAAAAATAATAATAACCGACTTCAAATCAAAGTGTACTAAAAAGCAATAAATAATTATTACTCATTATTTATTTGGAGTACTTAGATTGGCACCGACTCCAAATAAATAATGAGTATTATAAAGATTATTTACCCAGAACTTCAGGGACATCTGATATAAAAAGTAATTATTTTTTGCTTTTTAGTACACTTTGATTTGAGGTCGGTTATTACTTTTTTCAAAAAGTTTTTATTTCACAGCTTTTAGCTGTAAGATAACTAAGCTCATTACATTTTAAATTGTATACTGAATGTTCTATTCTGGAAATAATAATTATCATAAAAATGACAATTGAAGTAGTATAAGTAATTACTCTAAAAATATTTTTTTCATACAAGCTTTTAATGTGAGACCTCAGTACTTATTAAGTATTAATTAATATTATTAATAAAAGACACATCCAAAACCCTTCATCAAGTCTTCATTAAAATTAAGACTTGATGACTTAGAATCGGTTTAATAAGGAATTTCGGTCTCCAGCTCCAAGATCTTTTCTCCGATCTTCAAAAAAAAAATTACATGGGACCATCCAATGCAATTGGAATGCTTTCTTTAAAACGAAACATATATATTTAAAATCGGTTTATATTTGACGGAGTTACGAGGTAACATACACAAATATTGAGCAGAAGTTGTCTGTTAATAAGGAATTTCGGTCTCCAGCTCCAAGATCTTTTCTCCGATCTTAAAAAAAATTACATGGGACCAACCTTGCAATGCATTCTTTAAAACGAAACATATATTTTTTAAATCCGTTCATATTTGACGGAGTTATGAGGTAACATACACAAAATATTTGAGCTGCAGTTGTCTTTTTTTGAGGTATTTCGGTCTCCAGATCCAAGACCTTTTCTCCGATCTTAAAAAAAATTACATGGGACCAACCTTGCAATGCATTCTTTAAAACTAAACATATATTTTTTAAATCGGTTCATATTTCAGGGAGTTATGAGGTAACATACACAAAAAATATATACACGTCGAATTGATAACCTCCTCCTTTTTTTGAAGTCGGTTGAAAATGCTCATCCGGCTGAACAATTTTTGCTAAGGCGTCATTTTTATATTTATTATAGTTTAGCTGGACCATTATTATTCTGCATCAGGTATTTCATTTTCCAAAATCTTTTATACATGTTGCTCAGGCTTAACAACTATAACAAAAAAGAATCATTCATTCGAATCCGTCCAGTATTTCCGGAGATTAGCGTGTACAAACAAACAAACATACAAACAGACAGAAATTTTTTTAAATTCTTACTCTTTACTGCCTCCATCGCCCTCAATTTTTTTTTTTGGAATTATATTTAATTTCCAAACCCTTTTTTTCTGTTTTCTTTTACGCATAGATAAGTATCCAGCTTTTGTTTAGCAAGTTGTTGTCTTTACAGTCGCAACGTTTTTTAAAGACCAATCTAACAATAACGCTACGGGAAAAGTATATTATCCCCACTTAATGTAAATAAGTATAATAACCATGCGAAATCACGGCTTTGTAGTAGCAGCTAGGTACTTATCTAAGTTTCCGAGTTAACCCGCCCGCAAGCGGACGGACATGCATGTCACAATTATACCTATGAGTTTCTTGTATAAACTACCAAACCAAAAAATTACTAACTTTTTTGAGAAGATCAATGACTCGGTGTGCATTATTATTGCATTACGGCATAAATATTTCTCGATCTCCTCTGTGCTTCGGACAGATGACAATATATGTCAGATGCCTTTAGGCAGCCTGAAAAATCTAAAACCAGTGCAGTGTTGGCCACTTACAAAATTGAAAAACAACACCGATTTTGTATATGGTCTATAAAATCAGCATCGTAATCTATCGTTTGTTCCCTGATTCATGTACAAAAATTATAGGGCATAGGTATTATAGTAAGGTAATGTGATTACTGATTACTGAATAAATACTAACATTCTTCGTGACTGTGCAAGTGTTCTGTTTTATTTACCAAAAATACATATACATATCCAAGAATGGGTTTTGGGTGCAACATCTACTTTTCCAAAGGCACATTAAATTAATTTATTAGATCTATTTCAGGTGTCATTCTTTTCAGTTCAGCTAGGAATAGACATCTATTTTCCAGACCAAAGAGCAAAAATA
This sequence comes from Acrobasis consociella, assembly GCA_963555685.1. Taxonomy (NCBI): domain Eukaryota; kingdom Metazoa; phylum Arthropoda; class Insecta; order Lepidoptera; family Pyralidae; genus Acrobasis; species Acrobasis consociella. The sequence goes on from OY743118.1 coordinate 9,447,883, forward strand.
AAGTCAAGTATCCATAGTAAAAAAATATTTATTTACATAACATTTTAAACAATAGGAAAGATCATGTCGCCTTTGCCTCTTGGCTTGGCTTTTCTCTAAAGGATATTTTACAATACAATAACTGATTTTAGAGTTTCGCGGTCACAATGCCTATTATATTATTATTTACCACTACCAGTGACCATTGTTTATTGTTTATTAAAAAATAACATATAACCAGTCTAACAGTTTATTACCATAACGGCACAGTTGTTGAAAATTGAAATCATTATCATCCGAGCGTATTCCCGGTTGCATCCTTAGCAGTAACGCTTCAGAGCCCGGGGTGCGCTACCTAACCTAGGTGATTTGACGAGGTTACTGGTTTAGTTGAAAATTGAAATAACTGGATCATAATAAAATCAATCGCGGTGAGTATTGTACTGTAAACAAGATATAGTTTCAAAAACTAAAACCCGACTAGAAATGGTTATCTATTTTTACCCGACTATGGCGAAACCATGTTCCGAACAAAAAGTAAAAAAGTAACTAAGAAAACAAATTAATCGAAATATACGTGTTTGATGTCAAATGAAAAGGCTCAACAGGCATAATTGAAGATAAAAAATATCCAATGTTATTTTCCTATATTGCCGTGTGGTTTCCGACAGATTAGAATAGGACCATTCCAAGTCTTCCCGTGGATGTCGTAGGATGCCGTGATCCCGTAGAGAACTTAGCAAATAAAAGTACAATAAAGCTTATAAACATCAATGAGACCTCTCTAACCCGTCTGGCCAGCGGGGAGAGTGTAGGCCAAATTCTCTGGCTGCTCGGGCCAAGTATGGCTCTGGTAGTACAGAGAGGGTCATGCTCTTGCAGTGGAGACTAAAAAGACCTGATGATGATGATGATTTTCCTATGGCGACTTGGGTTCCATTTTTGAAATAAATAACGTAGTATTATTTTTAGTTTTAATTTGTTGTTTTTATCTTAATTTTGTGTTTTAGTTTAATTTAATTTATTTTACATTAGCTGTTTCTCCCTACTGAGCTTGCATTCACTAGATAAACGTACTTTACAGCAAAAATCTTCTCGTAGTCGGGTTTTACTTTTTTAAACTATATCTTGTTTATAAGTTAGACTGCAGCCTTTGTAACGAAGTAACACAACTCGGCTTGCCGAGTTGCATCTGTACCCACATTAATATAACGTAAGATGTTATTATTGGTATTACAAGACTTATCGTTCCGTTTAGGTCCGTCCGGCGTATTTCCAATATTACCGTCGCGTTGGCCGCGGTTTGTAACGTTTTATGAACAAAATGCGTGAGGAACTTCGTTTTGATTTGGGTCCCCTACGTCTTTATACTGCTAATCTGGCATAGAGCGCCTATGGACGGGTTCGGATAATTATTTACGTCAGCCAACAAGAATTACCATCTCTTGGGCGCAGTTAAAATGATTCTCTTAGCAATGGGAACAAGTACGTATACTTTCACATTTTAAGAATAAGGGACGAGCCTTATGTCTATTTAACATAGAGGATAACCACGGGAATCTTGTCGTATTTTACAAAGCATATCTAAATATTGCAATCCTTTGTAAAGCTATCGTAGTGACAAAATTAATAAAAACGTGAATAGGTATATCTACTGATAGATATCTTAAGTTTATTGTTAAAATTCAACGTCACATTACATAAAGATAAAAAGATAATTTTTATGCGAATTCGATCAAATTAATCGCTTGTTTACTTTCCATTCATTTACACAATTACTTAATTACAATAAAATAAGCCATAACTTAACAGTTTTTCTTGTTAACTACATATTACCGGTATAACCTGTAAATTTTTGCTAGGTTTGATAAGTGCCAAAGGAGACGTTTCAGATCCCGCCTGCACATTGTACATATTTTACAAAATCGAGGAAAATCTAATAAAATAATATACCTTGTAAATTTTTCACTATTTTGCTTGTAACTAAATTATAAAAGCAATATTTTATTTTAACAGGCAACAACACACACATTCCGACTTATGTAGTAGTTCCAAGTATTTGGTTAACTGTCAATCATCATTAAACATGAGTTAGGTTACAACAAAATAATGTTTAAAAAACATGATTTGGTTTTAATGCCACAAAATACACTTTATTAGAATAAAACCATAACTTTTTATTTATCTATTTTTATTTTGTCCAATCATTTTCCATGATATTTGCTTCTGAACGAACGCACAACGTCAATGGGGTGTGACATGTTGCTTGTCTTAAGTGTATTAAATTCTTTTTTACCAATTAGCTAAGCAAAAATTGGCCAAAATATTACTTGAACATTTTATTCAATAATGTAGTTTCTAAATTAAACATGTACAGTACAACATCTAGGTCGAGGCTCCATATATTCGTGAAACGTCTCCTTTGAGTAATATTGAGGGAATCATAACATTGGAATTTAGTTTTCTTTTTCAGTCAAAGATAAATACGGTTCTCTGTTAATTCTCATAAAATAAATTGACATAATAATACCTACAGCTTCACATAATGGTTTTTAATACTTATGATTCCTTTAACATAATTTATTTGTTTTATGTAAATAATTTAAATATTTGCAAATAAATACAAATAATAATTTCACCTAATAAAAAAAGTTCGGCTCCACCATAAACTATAATTACTATTAATCATCATAACAGCCACAGACAGTCTATTGCTGGACATAGGCCTATTAATTACTATTGTTTCTATCACATCAAATACATAATGTAATTATAACATTATGAGTCTCTCAAAACTATGTCAAAATAGAGACAGTTCAAGTCCAGAAAAATGCTCGGCCTTGAAATATTGAGAGTAATGCATAGCCTCAACGCTCCGCTTATGAGGTGTGCAATACTTATGACTAAAGAAACATAATGTAAGAAAAAACCTTATGTGAAACTAACAATAGTTTTATCAAAATTATTACTTACGACAAAATGTTATGAGAAACAATTCAAACAAAATCTCGGGCGGTAATTATGATAAAAACCTAATTGATTATTTACAGTGATATCTGTAATCTGAAACTTCTTTTTTGATCTCTCGTTGTATAACATTTATGACTATGTCTAATAAACATGAGAACGCGTCATTGCTCTTTATATAAGGTCTGACAAAATATACTTAAACTATTTTAGGGATGAAATCAGTGTGATAGTAAACCAAGGAACAGTGGGGAAATATGAAAAATAATTGTTAGCTTTCCATACAAATTTGGATCAGCTGATCGGTCAACTTGTATGGGTGGCCAAACATGATTTTTCATATTTCGATACATACGTGTTCCTTGGAAAAAATCAATATCATGGACTAAATTTACCCTTAAAATAGTTTCAGTATATTTTCTTAGACCTTACATAATAAAATATTTTTTCTCTAATATGATCGAAAATGTAGGCATTATAGTAGTAAAATGAAGACACGAAGTTTGTAAGTCTTGGCTCATGCATTACTTTACCGGCCTAGGCCAGGAAAGTAAGCACGAAAATTTATTCCTGGCTCAAAATTTGTTATTTCTTCTTTATATGTAACTTGAATTATGTAACTTGTCATCCCCACTAAAAAAGTTTAAGAATAGCTTCGCAAATCGCAACTGATGACTCATCGTCACCAGCTGTCACGGTATAACTTAGTATTTTTTAATTTTCTAACTAAAAGTGTCGTACAATACTTTAATACAAAAAATAAACATGTAGGCACTTAAGAGGTCTTAGGTTAGTTCCGACGCGAGGTTTTTTAGATCCCTAATCAAGGTTGTATAAACCTCGCTCTAGCGCTCGTTACGCGTTAACGTGACGTTTGCGTCCGTTTCGCGTTTGGCTGGTTGCGATTAGCTGCTAATAGATTATTATCCACCAGCTATCACTGGTACATTTCATAATTCAAAAACAAATCGGCAGACATTCCTTGGCATACTATTATGATCGTTGCGTAACTAGCCTATATTTATAAAATATATCATATCAACTCACAGACTTAATCGTTATCTACATGCTAAAGTAGTAATTACTTTATAAGGGGTGTTAAGACACTTATTTCTTTGGTCTTTAGTTTGTTTGCCTATCTTTAGATTTGTTAAGTATTTGCTTACTCTAAATTGTGTTATTATACGTAGCTAAAAATATGATCTTATTTCATAATACAAAACAGCCTTGCACGAGACTATGCAAGTAATGTAATCTCACGCTGTCCGTATTTGTTAAAATAACTATTACCGCGGCATGGACGATTTCATTACTTAACTAAAACACGTTAGCGTATTCGACCGCAAATCAATTATGTGGCCTCAGTTAAACTGGACCTCATTCAGGTGTTCAGTGAATTCCAATGTGAAATTTATTTACGGCGCGGTTGCGCGCGCAGGTTGGCTGTCAGGGTATTGTCGAAAATTTGAACTTTGCTACCTTATAAATAAAGTTTACATTGGAATTCACTGAACATCTTAATGAGACACCGCGCGTTCACCGCACGATACAATTGGCTTGTCAAGTAATTAAGAAAAAAACAATTCGCAACTCATTCAAAGAATAGCTTCTGGGAGAAGGTTTCTCTAATCAGATTTTAAAATAAAGTTTTACTTATTTAGATAATAGCAAAAATCCCAATGACGTTTTTTTGCAAGCAAGGTCAAGCTTATTTGAGAAAGTGACGTCACGATGAAGATTTTTTTTAATGGAGTTGGCAATTTCTACTCTCAGTACTGTATTGACAACTTGACAACAACCATAACGACGGTAATTTAAACAGGAGAAGACATTAACAGTTGACAGATGGTATTGTTTTTTTAGAGCAGGCATAGGAAAATTGAAAACTTCGATTGCTGTGTGTCGTTACTTTCGCTGAAATGTTTAAAATTACACAAACATATCCTGATAACACGAATAATTTTTTTATTTAAATTACTTTATTAAAATTGTCTGTTTTCGATTAAAGGCTTTCATATTCCTTAGTTGACAAGCCAATTCGAGCTGAGTAAACGCCCACTAACACTATAGGTACAATCGCGGTTTTAGTATAAAATCTTAATTCTCAACAACTAGATTTTCATTTTTAATATTTCTCACATAAAATATCATCTCATTTTCCTGTGCAAAACGGCAGGTATCGGCTACTCATATGTTAATCAATGAGAAATGTATGCAACTTTATATTTTAATACCTTTTAACAATATCATCTTATTTGTTGTTACATATTTCAAGCTGCTATGTACAATACAATATAACACTTAAACATTACAACACCTATGCTATTATGCCCCTCCCCTATGCACCCTACTATTTTTTTAATGATGAAGATGGTTTCCTAAAAATGTTTCATGTCTCATAGGTAAATTGGTATAAGATGTAATAATGTGTGTGATGTCGTATTTACCTCTTTGGTGAATAAATAGGTCACAACAGTAAAATTAAGTTCAATAAACTGCCCTAGGTAAAAGGACTTTTTCTGAATAATAAATATTATTACTATGTATCCATTCACACCTTTTTTAATTTTCCTCTACCGCAAGGTTGGCTGGATGAGATAGCATTTAGCTATATCGGATCTACCTTTGTATCAATATTGTCTCTTGTCGTAGTTGTGGTTGTAATTTTTGTGTTTTATTATGTTGCCATAAAGTTAATTTGTTTTAGTGTATTGCTTAGTTTGTATCCTCAAAAATTATTACATTTCTCATTTAGGAAACATGTAGAAGGCATTAGGGCAGAAGTGGCGCCGTTTTCACAATTTATTTAAAATAACACCCCCACTCCTGCTCTCCATGTTAAGACATATTATAAGACAAAATGTATGTAAATTTTTATGGAAAATTAATTATATTACTAATCATTAATTTATAATTGTTGTTGAATATGAAATACTTGACATTATCAGTTTTAAAACAAAACAAGATTAGAAAATCCTCTTCATTTAGTGTAGTTTAGTCATTTCACCAACAGCAAAATTGCGGCACATTAATTCCTACAAGAGATCTATTAAGATTATCCCCTGAACCTTATTTTTTCCAAAAACTGAGTAAAATACACAATTTATTTCTCTATTAAAATTAGAAAAATCTAGTAATGCTACCTTTGTACAAGTATTTGCTAGTCTGGTGTTCTTGATCTCGGCAGCTCGTGGCCAAAGCAGTGCTTGTTTGCAGGATCCTTGTAGGAGTTCTCGTGTAGTACACTGTGGGAGCTGGTGCGGCACTTTGTGAGGCACAGTTCGTAGTCGTCTGTGAGGGAGCGGAACAACACATTTTCTTCTGCTGACAACTTCGATAGTACCACCTCAAGCATATCCCTCTGAAAAAGAAGCAAAAAGGTTTTTATCCAAAGCTGCAAAAAATACTGTCAGCTGGAGTAATCATCTTCTTGACATCACAAATTATAAGTGATATAAGTTTTATATCTAAATAAATTCCAATCATTTTATAAATATAATTACAATTAAATATAAAACTAAATTAAAGTAACTAAAATAAACTTAAATATGAAAAATAAATTAATTATTAATGTAAACAATAAAAAATTTCCCTAAAATCCTTCCCCTGCGGAAGAGTGCCCGTGTAAGAAGGCATAAATAAGTATTTCGGTTTGGTTTCTCTTGAATGTTAAAATCAAGATGTGTAGTTGTATTTTTTGCATATTTGTTTTAGGAAGGTTTATAGTTTTCCATTAACTTTTAGATTTAGTTTGTTGACTTGAGATATCATGCTTTACAAACTTGTTTCAATAAGCTGGGTTGAGTATCTAAAGTAAGTTTGTGAGTTTTGCATGCTGTAGAAAAAGGGCCTGAGGCAACACTGTATTGGCAATTGAAAATTGGTTTCTATAGATGCAGATCAACACCATGATAGAAGGTTCTTTTCTATGATGCCAAAAATATGAAAAGAAGTAACAATCAGTAGTAACAGGCAGCCACAAACTTTAGTTCCCTTTGGATAAGCGAAAGCCAAAAAGTAAACCATGGGCGGTTTGCTTTTTGGCTTCTTATCTACAGATAACTGGAGATGGAAAAATAAATAAATTAGACCTGAAAAATCCAGTGACTGTTTTTAGATCTCACCTTACTAGGGTCTAAGCAGCACGCCACACAGTACTCGTAGATGACACAGCAGTTGTTTTCTTTGCATGTTTGACAGCTATATTTACTTGTATGTTCAGAGTCAGGGTCGCAGCAACCATTCTTCAAAACATCTGTCCTTTGACACACATATCCTGAAAAGAAGAATTTCCATAAATGTTACAATGGGAATCTTTAATTTGTCAATCGGGGAAATATTATAATCCGGGAAGCAATTCTTTAATAATGAGGCGAGGTCTCATGATGAGACCTCGCCAGGCCATTTGGGACTTCAAATATTTAAAAGGTAAGAACATAAATACCTATGCAGGATGTTTTCGCAATTTCAAATGAATATGTTATTTTGCTTCCCTAGACTCTTTCATTATAATATAATCTTTCAATGGAGCTAATACCTTATTCTGTTCAGTAAAAATTGAAAGTTTTTTTGCTAAACACCTTTCAGGTATATTAAGGATTTCCACAAAATCCATCTGTGCTAAGTTTATTTATTTGCTTTGGCCAACATTTGCTAATCTAAAGGCAAACGGGCGAATTTGCCTGCCTTACACATTCCTAAACCTACTGCATGGGTATTTTGATTGGCTACAGTAATAGCCACAATTTTATACATATCACAAAAAATACAAAAGTGTGTACTGTGTAGCTTGAGACTCGAATTTACTTACCTCTGTCATCAACTAACAACATTTTCCCTTGCACAGAATTTCGACACATGACACCATCATTAGTATCATTGTGTTCCTGTAGAGTTCTCCACACAAATGGCTTTCTTTCTATTGATATGTCTTGGTAAATAATGTTGCGGCTGTTACCCTGTAAATGCAATGTTTAAGAAACGTTTAGCTGGGACAATAAACATCAAGTTAGCCATGAAACTTGCAGAAGTAGATTTCTGTACAAAAACTGTTCTTACTTCTGCTTATAGCTACTTTAGTAAGTATTAAATCTAAAGAGATATAGATAGATAATTAAACTAACCTCTCGTAAGAAACTAACAATACAGTAGGTCAAAGAAGACGCAAATATGATTCCCAAAACTAATCGTCTTCTAATAAACCGTATAAGCGCAGCATACCACATTGTGTAAACAGTATTTTTGCGTAATTCAAAGGAATGAAAAATACTGTACACATAAATAGAATAATAAAAGAATAATGTCATTTTCCTTGATTAGATCAGACGCGTGGATCCCAGCACTTTCTCCGCAATCATTTTGATGGTCCAATTCAATATAGGTACACTTGAAATTTATGACTACGGAACCAATGAGAAAATCATATCTGATTTAAAGTAATCGAATCTTATTCGACATTTTTAATAAAATTTTGACAAAAATAAAGAAACAACCAGCCACTCGAAATAAATTACACCGATCACAACAACAAATTTAATTCCGTTTGTCAGTCAAATGTCAATGGATTGGATTGGTTGCTGTCAGTCAAATGCCATCTGTGTGTAACTGTCACTGTCAATTCTTTTTTAATTTTTTTACGGCTGTGGATACTAGGTTTTTAAAGGCCTATCTTTATATTTTTTTATTTCTATCTATCTACCTATTATACAGACATGCAAAGGGAAGCAGTTAGCAGACCAAACATTACATAGAACGCGTGGCAATTTTTCACACGTAGCTTATTTTTGAATTGAAAAATGAATATATTTATAAACAGTTATTGCGGGTGTTTGTATAGTAAAGTACTCTTTCACATTCATAAATATAGTAATTTACTATTTTTGTTAGAAGTATTACCAATGATGTTAAAGAAAAACAACAAAATTCATGCCACGCGACATTCTATGTAATAAACAATAATGTTTAGTCTGTTTACCTTTATATGTCAGTGAGTTCTGTGACCTATCTATTCTTAACCCTAACCCTAACTATACAACTATACAATTAAAGGTTGGTGTATGTACGTCCTTTGATTGCTTCAAGTTTTATAGTCATATTATAAAGTCCACTAGAATCAATTTGCAAAACAATTTTTGCAAATAGACAACGACGACAGAAGTCTTACTCAGCAAAGGAATTCAAAGAAATATCTACTGAGTAGGTAGATTTCTTTGAATTCCTTTGCTGAGTAAGACTTCTGTAGGTACTTACGTGAAGACTAGTACTTATTCTGTGCCCGTAGTACGGAACCCTCTCCATGCGAGTTGAAGCCGTTCTTCGCGGGTTTATTAGTACAAAAGTTTATTTACATAATGGTGTTATTGTAGGTAAATGTATAGTTGCTTTGCGGCATCGTACCAAAATATGTATTATCGTACATAATATTTTGGTACGAAAAAATAATATTTTGGTAAAATCTTAGTGCTTTTGATATAAGGCCTGATTGATAGTAGGGCATTATTATTTAGAACTATGTCAAAATGTCATCCCAAGTACAAAATTATGTAGAGGTTGATGAAGATGATAACAATGATGGTTGTGAGTCCTAAATGTTATCAATAAAGTATTATATATGAGTAAAATCTGTTATTTTATTTCATAAACTATCGTTTTCTTACTGGTAGTATTCCAAACATTTACAAATTTTCATAAGAAGAGCCAGTGTCCAGGACATCGGCTGTTTTGGCTGGAAAAAAATATCTATAGAAAAACTTTTAAATTAAAAATATATATTGTAAAATAAATAATGATTTTATTTCAGACACTATTATTCATGTTTATATACTGTAATGAATTAAATATCAAAAGATATTTTTATTCCCATATTTCCATTTTTTTAAGTCTTATTACTTCCTGTAAAGTTTTATAAATTCAATATTTGTTGTTTTTCCAAAACACACTTCAATTTTGATGACTTTGATGCACTTTGATGCCTGATCCGTGACGTGACCTGCATTTTAGACAATTTTACGTAAAATATACTTACTTTAGGGTGACGTGCGTATATATAAATACCAGGTCACCCTCCTGAAGCCGCTCCAAATCACGACGAACAGAATCAGCCTGCACCTTGCGTAGATCCTGGTTCCGTTTGATGTTTATAACTTACGTAGTAAAACAATTCTATGTCTATGGTAGTAACTGTAATAGAGTCTGTGCGGAAAGAGAACCGTCGTGGCGTAAAATCAAACTAACAAAATCTTTTTTATATGACAACCCAACACCCATCTGTCAAATGACAAACTTTACGTCATCTTTGTTTACCGTGTTGTTGTATCATGATTTTTATTTTAAATCATTTCAAAAATGGGAAATCCTTTACCCAGTTCTACAAGGGAAATAATATTTAATATTATTATAGGTTTTGCCAAAAAGAAAAAGCAGCCAAACACAATTATCGACTTAAACAAAGTCATGGAACGTGTGGCGGCGATGTGCGATATGTAGAAAGTTATTTTAAATGTTTTAGATTTCCTAGGTAACCCCCAGACACCGACATTTTATATTATGTATAAATTAAAAAGAATTCGCATAAATATATAAAAAATATTTGTTTATTTTGTTTCAATCAAAGTTTTTGATAGCAGGTATAAAGAGTGTTGATACTTTTAATTTATTATGCGTTTAGATAAACTTGCCCTATTTTTTTCAGGTTTGAGTAAAGATACAGTATCTAAATAAAAAAAGAAGGTTCCTTAAATAACGGCGTGTGGTGCAAGAATTCATTGTAAATAACTGTAACAGATTCGAGCAAATCAAGTTCAGAAGAAGAAAATTCTTTGGATCTCTATAGTCTATCCGATGATAGTTCAAACATGTCTGGCATTGAATATTTAAAATAAGACTTTGATTATGGTTCTGATCAATAAATTAATAAATATATATTATTGTTTTAAATTTATTTTAAATTTATTTTTTATGCCTACCTAACCTAAAGGCTAACGATGAAGATAGCATCTGAAAACATAAAAAAATATATTTTCATTTACAGCCATTACATGTAATGTAAATAATTGACCGAGCGAGCGAAGCGAGCAAGGTCTCTAAATCGAGTTGGGGGCAAAAACACATTGTATGTATGTATGTATGTATGTATGTATGTATGTATGTATGTATGTATGTATGTATGTTTGTACCGCGATAACTGCCGAACCGTTGGTCTGATTTTGATGAAAGGCCAATGCCGGTTTTTGGCGTCTTTTTTTTTTCGCGCGGCCACTGACCAAACCTTGTTTTTCTAGTAGTTAATAACATTATACACAAAACCTATTATGACATACATGCCTCTAAACTCAGTCCGAACCGAGATATAGAGGTTAGAAAATGTTAAATAATCATATGTTTTTAAGGCAATTTTTGTCTTATGGGCGGAAGTTAAATGTAAATATGCAAAAAATAAATATCATTGGACATTTTAATTACCACTATACCCCTTTGAGGCCTTCCCCGCCAGCACCTCCTGACAACTGAACACATAGTTTCGCGAGTTCGCAGGTATTAGTGAGCCATCGGTCTTTATGCAAACAAAGCAGAGCACGTACACATCTAATGTCATTGCGCCAACCCTTTCCCCCGCCTCCTCTCCATTAACCGCGTGCTTCACTGTCAGGAAAACGTAAGGAACGGTTCCATATCACTCTTTCGTATGTAGATATTGTTTCGTTTCTTTCTGTTATCATTGCGGTTCGTTTCAATATGTATATTATACGAATTAAATAGGTATCAATTAAAATACTAATATTAAAATGATTTTCCGACCTTTTCTTAACGACTAAGAGACGAATATTCAACGATGTCTCAGTGATCAATCGGATCAAAACCGAATCTCAAAGGCTTTCAGGATTGCGTTACAGTGGACGAGATAAACCAAGGGCTTATACAAGCTGTTCAAGGGGTGAGATCGAAGTTGTTTAGATCCCGCCCCAAACGAAGACCTCAGAAAATCTCTGCTGAGACCCTAAACTTAATGACAGTGCGACGATCAAGGCCGCTGCAGACCTCCAAAGATGCTGAATCATATCGGCAGCTCAACGGTCAACGGACGTATACAAAAGTCCTTGCAACACGACATCAACTCCTTCAATACTAAATGTATTAAGGAGACGATAGAGCAGAACAAAGGCTCCAAAGTGTTCGTAAGAGCTATGTCGGTTGGGCAAAGCCTTTTGATGAAGATTGACAAAGAAAGGGGTTCTGGCGGAGATCGAGACGTTTATATGGATAGCTGAGTATACCTAAGTTTCACTACCCAGCAAACAAATGGCTGAATAACCAAGAGGCAAGCTAACCCGACACTATACCAAAGATATCCTGGACATGAGACTGTACGAGATTAGGATGGCCCTCAAACAGCTTAAAAACAATAAGGCGCCGGTCGAGGATGGGATTACAGCAGAGTTTCTGAAAGCGGGCCGAACGCTGGTTCTGCTCGAGGGCGTCAAGCCGGAAGCGTGGAGCAGGGGCGTGGTGGTCCTTTTCTTCAAAAAGGGAGATAACACCCTATCGAAGAACTATAGGCCTACCATGCTTCTGATTCATGTATATAAGTTGTTTTTGAGGATCATCACGAATCGTCTCGCAAACAGGTTTGATGCCTTCCAGCCTCCCGAACCAGCCGGTTTCCGTAAAGGTTTTAGTACCATGGACCATATAGATACGCTGCCGCTCGTTATATAGAAGACGAGGGAGTATAACCAGCCGTTATGCATGGGGTTCGTGGACTATGAAAAAGCCTTCGATTCGATCGAAACATGGGCCGTTTTTCAGTCTCTCCAGCGATGCCCTATTGACTACCGATATATCGAAGTGTTGAAGTGCTTATACGATAACGCAGTGCACTAGGACAATTTCACTGCATGTAGGTGTAAGACAGGGAGACGTTATATCGGCGAAACTGATCACCGTTGCTCTGGATGATGCCTTCAAGCTTATGGAATGGGAAGGATTTGACATCAACATCAATGGCAAGTATATCACTCACCTTCGATTTGCCGATATCGTTGTCATGGCAGAATCGATGGGAGACTTAAGTACTATGCTTGCAGACCTAAACCGAGCTTCCCAACAGTCGGGCCTTATAAGGAACATGGACAAAACGAAAGTAATGTCGAATGTCCATGTTGCGTCCCTACCTGTTTGTGTTGAGAGCTCCACCCTCGAAGTTGTAGACTAGTATACATACCTGGGTCAATTAATTCAGGCAGGAAGTTCCAGCTTCGAGGAAGAGACGAAGAGGAGATGGCCGATGGGGCAAAAAAGGTTCTCAATTGGCTATCACTTACAGGCAAGCGAAGCGTAGGACTTCCACCCACAAGGTGGTCTGACGAAATGACCAAGGTAGCTGGAAGGCGCTGGATGCAAGCCGCTCTAGATCGGTAATTTTGGAAATCTTTGGGAGATGCCTATGTCCAGCAGTGGACGTTATGCGGCTGAAATGATGATGATGATTTAAATGATTTCATTTCATAATTTCCTTCACTTCACATTCAATTCACTCTTACAATTATTACAGTAAATACTGTTTAGTGTTATAATTCACAACCAAAAAATGATTTATTGATTGCATCATTTGTTTAAAAAGTAGAAAAAACATACAAGCTTTAACAATAATAATGTCTCCTTGATATGTTATATTTTTGATTACATATAGACATACAAACATATCTTGTATATGTTGGACTATAAGTGAACAGATCAAGTTCATTTATTCTTAAAACACGTGGTTTACACAATAGTCAACAAAAAGACAAAAGGTTGATGGAGAGGAGGTGGGGGAAAGGGATGGCGCAAGGACTTTAGATAGTGTACTTGCTCTGCTTTGTTCTCACAAAGACCGATGGATGACTCACCAATGCCTGCTAACTCGCCAAACAATGTGTGTGTGTGTGTGTGTGTCAGAGGGAGGTGACGGGGAAGGTCTTAAAGGGGTAAAAAGGTAATTATAATGTCGAAAGATAATTATTTTGTTACATATTTTCATTCAACTTCCGCCCATAGGACGAAAACTGCCTTAAAAACATATGATTATTTAACATTTTCTAACCTCAATAACTCAGTTCGGACTGCGTTTAGAGGTATATATGTCATAATAAGATTTGGTTATTATGCTATTGCCTATTAGAAAAAATAAGTTTGGTCAGTGGCCGCGCGAAAAAAAAAAGACGCCACTTCCCATAGTCGAATCGGCATTGTCCTTTGGTAGGCAAGTAGGAAACATCAGTAGAATTTTCAAGTTCGTTGGGCATCAAAATCGGTTCAGTAGTTTTTAAAATATTAATAAATGTCCGCGATTATGTAGCAAACGAAACCATAGCGCGTTTTAACTTTGGATAGCGCCATCTAGGTGTTACTTAGGGAATGATTTTATGTTATAATATAGAATAATAATCGCGAGGTCTAAGTTCGCGGCGAACTACTAGTATATAAAAATATAATTTATCCATTAGCATCCAATAGCCGTCATAGTTTCAAAATATCAAGAACTTTATAGTCGCACTATAATGACACAACAGTGTTGTCAACATAACAAATACGGATATTGAACACAACTGCGCCCTCAAATCCTACGACGGTTCTCTTTCCGTACAGACTCTAGTGTCAACTAGCCTAGCAAGTTTAGCAATCACCTATCTAATCGTAATGTTTTGGCAGCTGGAGGCATCAGGGTCGCACCGACCCCCGACAGCGCCCTGAGTGACCAACCTACTCGTATGAAGCGTCTTTTTTGACATCGTATTTGGCTAGGTAGTTCGAGTTTTTGAGTTTTATTTTTGTAACTATTTTTTTTAATGTTATGAGTACCAACTTATGACTTAAACTACTTAGTAATTATATTATCTTTGCTACTGGTATTTAACATTTAATTTTTGTGCTAAATTAAAGCCACTAAACATATAGACAAATAAGCAGAGCTCCCTTTTTTAATCTGCATTGTGGGTTCATTCTCCGCCTTCCGCTTCTCCATCAGTTTAAATCATAGAACAATATTATTTCCCTGGTGAACAATATAACATGCCGAGTGGTTCCGGCAAGTTAGAATTAAGCCACTCCAAATCCTCCCGCGGATGTTGTTGAAGGACTTAGGAAATACAAGCTAAACAAAGCTTATAAACATCAATGAGACCTCTCCAACCCGTCTTTCCAGCGTGGAGAGTGTAGGCCAAGTCCTCTGGCTGCCCTGGCCACGTATGGCTTTGTAGTACAGAGAGGGTCATGCTCCTGCAGTGAAGACAAAAAGACCTGATGATGATGATTACCCTGGTCGAAATATAATCATCAGCTGATCGGTCAACTTGTATGAGAGCCCAAAAATTACTTTTTATTTTCTGTACGTGTTCCTTGTAGAAAGTTGTTCAGTATCATGGAGTGAATTTACCCTTAAATTAGTTTCAATATATTTTGTTAGACCTTATATTTATTAGCGTGTGTGATGCATCGCGGATCTCCCCGCACTTCATCCCCCATACCCCCAAGCGTTGGACGATAAGCAGAATGCAGGCGCTAGAGTTAACTTTAGCGAAACGGTGCCGACCTCTAGTGCCCGCATGGTTGCGGCACAATATAGATATCATACAGTATTGTATCGTCATACAAACGGTCGGAACGCAAGTTATACCTACGCGCCTCGAAGGTCGGTATACACTTGTTCCGTGACTCGGTATACAAACAGCCGAGAATGCGTCGCTGTGGCGAACGGTGTTTTGATGCAAGCAGTAGTCGTGCGTTAATAAATATAGCGAAACACAGACAATATTGTGCTGTTTTTGGTTGTTTAAACTCGTCGGTTAAGCACACAGAGATAACATTTTTTAGGTTACCTAAAAACTCCGAAAGGTAAGTAAGACTAATAAAAATAGTTTTTATATATCTACCTACTAGTATGTTGTTTATTTTTTTAAATAGGTAAGTATTTCCCTTTTTCCACAAATACCTAGATTAAAAAATAAATAAGTGATAATGTTGAAAGACTTAATACATAACACGAGTAAGCTATCTTACCCATGTCCGCGATAAAAAAAAACTAGCTAAGTAGTTGTTTCCTAGTCTACATATCTACTTACTGATGTGGGTACTTAGCTACTTACATATATTATTGAAATAAAATATCATTACAAATGATTATAATGTTATTATAACAATTATTACCTACCTTTTAGTTACCTACCTAGTAAGATTTACGCTAAGTAGAACTACCTATAATTTTTAAGTGAGATTTTGTAGTAGGGTTTTGATTGCTGTAGGAAGCGTATGCGATGATATGGTTAATGTTAAGTTACGTTCGCAGCGTTTCAATATGGGATGGTAAACAAAAAAAATTGTTTCGAGTTGCTTCGTGCTGTATGTAGGGATTGTAATCCGACCGGACTGAACAAACCAGAATAACTTACCGTTCCTTTTTAACCGACTTCTAAAAAGGAGGCAATCAATTCGTCGCGATCCTTTTAGGGTTCCGTACCCAAAGGGTAAAAACGGGACCCTATTATTAAGACTTCACTGTCTGTCCGTCTGTCTGTCACCAGGCTGTATCTCAAGAACCGCGATAACTAGACAGTTGAAATTTTCACAAATTATGTATTTCTGTTGCCGCCATAACAACAAATACTAAAAACAAAACAAAATAAATATTTAAGAGTCCCCCGACCCTAGACTTCTCCATACAAACGTAGTCTACGTTTAATTTTGAAACCACATGTCAGATTCCGGTAAAAATTGGTAATTGTGAAGAAATTGCAACTATCTAGGGTTATAACTGGTTTAAAATTATGAACTGGAAAGAAAATATAACGATTTAGAAGTTTCCCATACTAATGGTCAAAAATGATATAAAACACTATATTCTATTTCAAGTTCATATTTTTACCGTCGGAAACTAGTTATAAACCTAGATAATTGCAATATCTTTGAAATTACAAAATTTTGCCCAAATCGGACATGTCGTTTTGAAATAAAACGTAGACTACGTTTGTATGGAAAGTTGTATTTTGGTCTAGGGTCGGGGGACCCATAAGGGATATTAAATATGATAATAATAAAAAACATAACATGTATTTTTATTTAACGCTATCTTTTTCATTTACCTTACAATCACAAAACTAGTTACTCTACTAGGTACATGAAATTAACCGTTCCTTTACCGTGCCGTCAATACCAGACACAATAGTAAGACAATGAACGTGGACATTTATTAATGTCGTGCGGGTCTTGACTGGTTAAAATACTGTAGACGGGCAGCCCTAGCGCACGCGTGGCGTAGGTATATTTTTCAAGGACAGCGCCGAGTTGCAATACTGTCTGAACTGTGGTTGCGGGTTGGCAAAAAAGGAAAAAAATATATACATACTAAAATAACCAAACATAGTGGCCGTACCACGGTAATATACCGTGGCCGTACTGCCTTGGACGACGAAACAAATAATGAATCGATACAATGCAATAGGGAAGGGATTTTTTACGATCCTGGGAAAAGAAGAAACTTTTTGTTCTCAGGAATGCTTTTAGGGTTAATGCGAGGGATGAGTGTTTCAAGGATTGTGTGTATTATCTTCAGTAATGGGCGTTTGGAATTTTGGATTAGACGTTAGTTTGGGTACTCTATTCAGTGCTCGAAAAGTAACATAATGATAAATCCAGGCGCTATAGCGCGCAAGTAACCTACGTTTGACTCTTTCTACATAAAAGACTTTTTTAAGGCGAAGACCATATTATAATGTTGAACTGTTTGAATACATATAAAATATAACAATCTTTATCATAATATAGGGCAGCGTTTCCCAACCTTTTTCAGTCCACGGACCCCTAGGAAATCAAGCACAGCTTTCACGGACCCCCTTAATAAAATAAACAGCAAAAAAAATCGGATTAGCTATTTATTTTAGTTATTACAGATACAAAATAGGTACTTATAACTGTTTATTATGAAAAAATTTAATGTGAAGGTTGGTGTTGCTTTTTTGCAACTAAATCAGTGATATTCGGGTTGATGTTGCTACTAAGTTGTAATCTCAAATCAGATTCTACTTGTAATCTGTTTCTGTATTTGTTTTTTGTATATACAAGAGTAGAGAATGTCTTTTCACATAGGTATGTGGTTGAAAAAAGCAGTAAATGTTTCAGTGCTTCGTTCGATATCTCCTTATAATCTGTCTTTACATTTACCCAAAGACTTGATAATGAAGATTCTTTTAAAAAGATTCTTTGAAATTGCGTTTCAATGCTGAATCACAGGATATTTCTATTAATTGGTTTTCCTGTGCCACTGTCAAGCCAGTAATATCAGTTACATCCGTGTTGAAAGGGTCTGATATTCAATTTTTATTTTTGTCGGGTATTGGAAAATATTCCCGAAACATATACTCACGGACCCGCATACATATACTCACGGACCCCCAGGGGTCCGCGGACCACACGTTGGGAAACGCTGATATAGGGTATTAAAGGCCTAGCAGACCCGGTGAACTTTGTTCCGCCCGTTCAGTTTCAGTTTCCGTTTCCGTGTTCGTTTCCATTTCCGTTTCCCTTTTCATTTCTAAATATTGAAAAATCCTGAAACAAATACTTATTCATTCACCGCTAGAAGTAGTCCTGCAAAGTTGCAAATAAAATGGTCAAACTAATTGTTTCTCCATACACTTTAATTAAACTTGCCCCTTAGATTTTGGCAAATCCTTTCTTATAGTGCACCCCTAGACCTCATAAAACCTATGTGCCAAATTCGGAGTCTCTAAGACCAGTGGTCTGGGCTGTGGGTTGATATGTCAGTCAGTCACAATTGATTTTTTTTTAAAAACATTTAGATGGAAATTTTATTGAAGAAGAAAACGCTGGTTGAATTTACTTACTACTTAATCTATCATAACAAACTATGCATGATATATCAATATGTTTTGAATATATGTACTTACTAATCGATCATTAGGTATAATTATGTGTATAATTAAGATTAATTAGAAAATATAAAATATCCAGAAAGCTGGTTATTACGTAATAATCTACGTATTTTGTAGGTACGAATGTAGGTAGAAGGTAGACTAATAAGTACCTAATCGTAATATCATAATACATATACAATGTCCTTTTTTATTAAGTACAAATATTTTAAGGGGTGATTCAAACCATCATTTTGAACAACTTTTCCCAATAAATGTACATCGAAACACGAAAAATATTTTTTAGGTTTTCATAGAAATCGAAGTAGTCACGTGATATCATTACTATGGAAAATGAAAATATTTTTTCGTATTTCGATATAAATTTATTGGGAAAAGTTGTTCGAAATGATGGACTGAATCACCCCTTAAAATATTTGTACTTAATAAAAAAGGACATTGTATATAATTAATATTATTATTCCAAATTGTGATTAAATTCACTGTCGCTGAGTCAGAGACTAATATAGATAATAAATAAGTTGTGACCGTTAGAAGTTGCTGAAAATACGCTAGATACTGCATCTAGCGTTCTCCTTTAGCGACTAGGTGAATAGAAAACGGGTTTGCTCAAAAAAGGCGTATCGACGTCGTCGCACATTGAGGGGTATCGGAAAGCTATATACGCCACCCGGCTTTCAAATCCCAGAAAAAAGGGCCGATCTGAACCTTATGGCCCAAACCTAATTATATTATCTTTGGCCGAACATATGGTCGACATCGAGCCGCATAGTGCAATATTACCTGCGAAGAGAGGACACCTGCGTGAACAATACCGAGCCGAATTCCAGAGATAAGTAAAGGAGACAACACATTGTAAATTTTAATTAATTTAAGATTTAATGTCAACATTTATAACTATTGAAGATGAGTTTAATGACCCTTGGATTGCACCTACGCCTACATGTCTTCATCTACAACGAGTGAGTGTATACCAGTCGAAGAGAAATTGTACCATATCTCCTCATCAGTGTCAGCGAAGGCCTGCAACGTATGTAAAGGAGACCTCAAGATTCATCAATGCAAAGAATTCACTAAGCTTGGTACTGATGACAGAAGTTAAATAGCAACGAGAAGAATTTATTTTTGAATGTCTTGGTCTTGGACATCTGCTTGTAAATGTCGCACAAGGTAGATAAGTTCTTGTCTCTGGGTTTAGTTTTTCTTGGATTCGGTATCGTTGCCACCAATTGGTTCTTTGATGAAGGGTAGAACAAACAAAACCTTTGGACTACTTATTGAACACTGAATTTATTGCAAGTTAAAAATATACTGATGCTGTATGACCTGCTAGGTTACAAGTGAGGAGTAGAATGCCTTTGTAGTCGCAGCTCCGGGATTTATATACAAATCTGGTGACTGTGCCTTATCGGGATTAGTAACGGAATGTTCTAAGAATCCATAAATAAGCGGATGCTTGAAAATTCGAGGCAGTCGTAAAGTAAATCGTAAAATGTAATGGTATTTTAAAATGGGGTGACAAGACCACGGGATTTGTCATACATTTTATGACTAAGGATCCACAACATTACCAGCAACAGCCTTGATTGGTGAAGATCGAACAATACAATATGTAATATAAATTATAATATTATATCTTTGGCGGCCTTTGTCCAGCTGTGAACTTCCTGTGGCTGATATGGTGATAATGGTGAGCAATATTACTGCAAGCCCTAAAAGACCAAATGTCACAAAGTCACAAGTAAATTTTATTGTCAAGAGGGCGGCGCAATTATTAAGAATAAAGAGAAAAGCAGCTCGAACTATTACGGGAGTAGGTTTAACCTAGGCAAAAGTTCATCAAGAGGTTAATTTCAAACTTCTGTCAAGATCTGACAAGTTACAATATATGGAAGAAGTCCCTAAATGAGAAATCAGTCTACTGTCCATATATCTCATCATATTGTAGTAAAAAAATCATGTGAGACCATAAAGGTTAGGGTGGTTTTCGCTGCTTCCCCCAGTATAACAATTTGATGATCGGCCCACAGCTATCAACAAGCACAGATATGATTAATTTGAGCTTTTCTGTATTCTTGATAAGAAACATATTACAAAATTACCACCATTACTTGAAAGAGTTACGAAAAGGAGCATTCTGGCTGAAATACATCATATGTTTAACCCATTGGGCTGGTTGATCCCTGCACTGCTTCCTGCAAAGTTACTACTGCAAAGGCTATAGCTGAAACATGTTGTCTGAGTTGAAGCGCAGAAACCTGAAATAAAAGAAGAATGGTTGGAAATTAGATCATCATCATCATCAATAAATTTAAGAACTAGGTTCTTGTCGGTGGAGTATTTTCCAAAAAATGAGGATGAAAATAGGGAGAAATTAGATACAGCTTAGAAAATATCAATGAAGTGGAAATAGACAGATGGTTACACACAACTAAGGAGAACTTACCTGATGTCACTATACATGGGTTTTGTGATGCCTCCACGAAAGTGCCGTAGCTTATTTCAGAGAGAGGACTAAAGAAGAAAAATGCAAAACAGAATTATTTAGATTAATCCTCTTTTCCTACCAAGTCTAGTCTACTGGGGACTGTCCTGTTATTCAAACTCCTAAAACAATACACCCCAAACATAGAAAAGAAATTGTTTCATATGATCTCACAAGAAAACTCTGTAGACATGGCTTTGTGAGGAAAAAAGTTGGCTGAATTGAACCAAAACCAGCTTCGGTGACATGACCCAGTTTGGTTGAGACAAGAATAAAATAGATATGCAGCAAGTTGAACATAAAGAAGTAGACCTGGAAAAAAATGAAATTAAAGTTAACATAAAAATATTAAAGGAAAAGCCAAAAAGAAAACTACTTGACCTATTTAAAGAGTTTCATGATTTAATGAAACTAGTGAAGACCATCAGCTACTGTAAGAGATTCAAAGACATAAAGGCATCACTCCAAGTAAAGTACTAACAACAAGTGAATTAACGAAAGCTTAGAAGACTACAAAACAACGAATTCCTGAATGAAATTAGTAATTTGAAAGAAGTGAAGTCTATGTGAAGAATCTGAATCCCATTTGGGATGACAGAAATATCCTCATACTTGGAGGTCGGCTAAGACATTGCGATATACCTAAAACCAGAAAACAACACATAAACGTGTATATTTCGTTTAGAATCCATCTTAGAATTCCATAGAAAAAAAAATAATGTGTAATTTAAATCAAGTTCGTACATTATGCTTGCTCCTTAATGATGTTTACGACTAACGAGCTCATTTCTTGGAAATACAACATAATATTTATTTGCATCGATACTGCATAGATACTAAGATGTCAATATATTTTGTTAATGAAATGATGGTAGTAATGTTGGGTATTGAATGAGGCGAGTAAATTATTATTTTGTATTTAATGCATGTATTTTTAACTAATTTCAAACGTTATTATAATTACGGGACTTACCGCGATTAATATCGTTTTTTGCCAGATATTTCGACGACCCTTCTGCCATCATGGTCGCTGGCCGACTGAATAGTAATAACAGTAATTGTGACCGTGAAACTCTAAAATCATATAATTTCAAACGTACTTCGTATGATGTTAGTTGTTAAATTTAGGAAATATTTAGGAATGTTATGTAAGGTATGTCATAGTGATTTTTGTTAACACTTCGTTTTCAGGGTGGACTTCTCAGATTAAACTTTAATCTGAGGTGGCGGTATGTTGCGCAAACGACTATTTAGTTAAAGCGTTGTGCATGTAGGTCCCTGTCTATATATTCTTATATTTTATAGCATTTGACAAGCCTTATAAACGATGTGCATGTAAAAATGAATTTAGTTCGCAATAAACACAGTCAGAGCAAGACGCGTGCTATTTTATTTAAAATCTCAGAAAAACGCTGTCCAAAAATACATATTATCTACACTAATATTATAAAGAGGAAAGATTTGTTTGTTTGATTGTATTGAATAGGCTCCGAAACTACTGGATCGATTTTAAAAATTCTTTCACTGTTGGATAGGTATGTTATCCCTGAGTGACATAGGCTATGTATGTACCACGGGCGAAGCCGGGATGGACTGCTTGTAAGTTATAATCGTATACAATTCCATGGTTACAAGCTTTTAAGTTCGGAAGGGGAAACTGTCAAGTGACAGAAAAATTATGCACGTACAGCAATCTTGACGTCACTGCGGTTTGTTAGGTGTCGTGCGTACGAAAGAGATAGTGATAATATCACTATCTCTTGGTGCATGGGATCGTCGATCGTGGCGGAAGACATATTATGTCTCCCGCCACGATCCCATGCACCAAGGTTATTTCGGTCTATTGTTGAGTGCTCGCATTATCCTGCAATACCTATTACAAATGCTAATTGCTGCTTCTTTATTTAACGAATTTTCTTGATGTTTTTAGCTAAAATATTGTTTTATAGTGGTATGTTTTGATTAAAATATTAACCAAAAACATACACAGTAAAATAGCCTATTAAAAGTTGCCTAGGGTCAGAGACTTTCAACTTTCCACAAGCGACACTGCTCCGAACCGAAGGTGGATACCGCTCCTGTCGTAACTAATAATAAAAAATATATTTGGCCCCATGAACGCCTTAAAGGAAACCAGGGACCACGGGTCCATGGCTGAAAAGCGTACCATACCAACGTAACAATTATTAGACAACAATACCTTCAATTTGCCGTGTGGTATTCGGCAGAGTAGAATAGGACCACTTCAAGTCCTCGATGTCGTAGACGGCAACTTACGCTCAACGGGTCCCATACTCTGTGTCGAATGATGCTGTAGCGACGCACGTTGGGCGAAAATATTTCAGCTTGGTATACTGGAACGAAAACTTATTGAAGCGAAAGCTACCAAGTCGAAGGACACCGTAGCGAAAGGCATTGTGACGATTTTTTTTTCTAATTACTTATTATTGTGCTTCTATAAAATGCGAAATGAAACAGAAAGTATATAAAAGTATTTTATTTTAATAAACAAAAAATTAAATTTAACCAACAAATTATAAATTTAGAACACAACGGCTCATAAAATTAAAAGTATTTTAGGTAAAATACCTTAGAAGCCACCAAAAAAAAGAAAAAATACAAGGAAAAGACATAGCAGCAATAGTTAAAAACAAAAATAAAATGAGCACCGTTGATTTTGTACGTGGTATAGCAGATTATATTAATATTTTTTTGATTCTTTTCTTAGCAGAGCTATTCACTTCTATAAAGACGTATAGTTAGTTTAAGACATGATTTTTGACATTTAATATCATAATAAGCTTTATTTAGTTATCAAAATGAATGGTAATTTGTTGGTAAACTTTTATTTTTAGTTGATTAAAATGATGCCTTTACTTTCTGTGTTTACTTTCGCCTTTAGAGTTTTAAACTACCTACTCGTAAAATATCATCATCATCATCATATCAGCCACAGGAAGTCCACTGCTGGACATAGACCTCCCCCAAGGATTTCCAAAATGACCGATCGGAAGCGGCGTGCATCCACACGTAAAATATAAAAATTGGTAATTAAAAAAACTCGCCACAATGCCTTTCGCTGCGGTGTCCTTCGACTTGGTAGCTTTCGCCTCAATAAGTTTTCGCTCCAGTGTACCAAGCTGAAATATTTTCGCCACAACGTGCGTCGTTTCAGCATCATTCGACATAGAGTATGGAACCCGGCTCAAACGAGTCCTACTCAATGAGGTTGTGTTGTTTTATAACCGAACTCCGTCGAAAATCTCCCGGTCCCAACATCAGAACAGCTCATTGACTTCATAATATTGTATTGTCATCCGAATTAAACAAGTAGGTATAGAAAATTTCAGCTCATTCGGTTGAGGATAACTGGTTGAAAATTGAGTTGCAAGATTTGATCTAAACAAACATTCATACATACAAGATACATTGCAAGTTACAGCAAGCTGACCGATATCTGTGACCTTTGTGCATCGCCGAATGATGTTGGTTTGTGTTCGATCCCGTAGTCCTGCTGTTTGATCAAAAGTCATTTGGCAAATTTACACTTGACAAACAACGTTTGGCAAAGAAATGGTTTCGCCGATTGATCATTTTACTACTAATAATTTTACAAACGAGTCACTTTTCCAAATGGTCGA
Source organism: Acrobasis consociella (assembly GCA_963555685.1). Classification (NCBI taxonomy): domain Eukaryota; kingdom Metazoa; phylum Arthropoda; class Insecta; order Lepidoptera; family Pyralidae; genus Acrobasis; species Acrobasis consociella. The sequence goes on from OY743118.1 coordinate 9,472,878, forward strand.
TACCTACTTAAATTTACATTTCACAAATGAACATTTAGCAACTGAGTTATCAGACAAAACTACTATTGGCCTAAAACGTTTGATAAAATGTATTATTTTTACAAGTGTTTCGTTTATTAAGAAATGATTTGGGTATTGGGTCAAGACCGCTTTTTCGTAGCCTCCGTTATTTAGTCGGTTTGTAGGAGAAATGATTAAATTTTCTCGTTTTTTTAATAACTTTTATTCCATCAGAGATTTGAAGCCGAAACTTTCAGGCATGTTTTGTAACAAAATGAACACATATGTTCACTATAGTTTATCTATTTGTGTTCAGAGAGAATTGATTATTCGATTGCCAAGGTCGCACCACTAGGAATTCGATGAATTTTTTATATCTTCATATCGCGTTATGTTTGTTCATCCGAATTTGTACACGTTAGAAGGGTATAACATACGTATATGTAACTGCTTTTTATTTGTTAGTAAATTTACTAGTTAACGAGTAAATGGGAATTTTCCGCTTTTTGAAAATAATAAATTACTTCGATATTTGTTGATGAATCGAAATACTTACATTTAAACAAATTTGAACATGATAAGGCCTATAAACAGTTTTTTTTTCAAAACTCTGCGACTAACAGTTTTCGAGATATGGAAAATTGCAAAACGTTACCCCAGCAAAATCTTGAATATCTCAAAAAGTATACGATGAACACATTTTGCTATCGGTATACATTCACAACTCATTAAGAGCTATCTTTTCATATACTTGATTCTAGGCTAAACGCTTTTTTTTTTAAAACATCTTGCTGGGGTAACGTTACTCCAGCAAAATCAGTTTTTCTCGAATAACTTCGAAAATACAACATGAACACATTTTGCTATATTTGAACAAATTGAGGCTTACTATGAACCAACTATCTGTAATACTTTTATTTCTCTAAGGCGCAACAATTTGCTGGGGTTACGCATTCGACCAAGACACGAGCGAACGAGCGCCTCAAGCTTAGGGCGAAAGTAACACAGACACAAAAACCACTTTGCCGTGGAGTGTAGGTTAGGTTCGTGAGGTTTCCTGTGACCAAGACGCGATCGAGCGACTCAAGCTTAGGGCAAAAGTAACACAGACACAAAAACCACTTTGTCGTGGAGTATAGGTTGGGTTCGTTAGATTTCCTGTGACCAAGACGCGAGCGAGCGACTCAAGCTTCGGGCGAAAGTAACACAGACACAAAAACCACTTTGTCGTGGAGTGTAGGTTAGGTTAGGTAATTAGGTTTCCTGTGACCAAGACGCGAGCGAGCGAGCGAAGCGAGCGAGCGACTCAAGCTTAGGGCGAAAGTAACACAGACACAAAAACCACTTCGCCGTGGAGTGTAGGTTAGGTTCCTTAGGACCATTTGTCAATCATTTTTTGGTCAAACATTAGTTATCCTGATATTGAGCATTAAGCATTCCATGGCTCGTTGGGCAACTTTAAGATGGTCTACCGTCCCGACACCCCCGACAGACAAGGTCCACGTTTCAAATTTGAGATACACTTTGATATAATTAGAAGAAATATAAAAAAACAGAAATGAGCAAATCAAAATCATTTATTCATTTTATGAAATTTTAGATCATTCATATGAAATAACAAAAATATAGTCATTTAGAACTTGAAATTAAATTATTTACATGTACCTACTTTGTGCTTTAGAAATAAAAAAATATTTTAAATAAAATACATAATAAAAATATAGTCATTTAGAACTTAAAGTTATACTATTTACATGTACTTTGTGTTGTGCCTAAGAAATAAAATCATTCATTCATTGTAAATGAAGTACCTAATAAAAATATAGTCACTTAGAACTTTCAATTAAATTATTTACATGTAAGTACTTGTGCCTAAGTACGAGTACGTTTCATAACATTCTTTTTTCTGGCGGTGGACAGAAACGCCGGTGTACTTCCCAGTCTAATTTCTGGAACAAACAAGAAATAATTGACAAAGTGGTTCGGAGTGGGAGGATTCAGATGATCAATTTTTCGTTGAAATAAAGGAATGATTAAAAAATTTATACATAAATATGTATATATATATATATTTACATAGTTCTAGAAATAGAATGTGGGGTATTGCAAAATATTTGACCAAAAGAACTTTACATTAAGCATTTATCTTTGCCACAGGAAGTTTACTACTGGACAAAGGTCTCCCTCAAGAATTTCCAGAACTGTACCTACACGAGTAAAAGTAATTTGGCGAATGTTAGTTTTTTGTCATAGAAATAAGTTCATTAATCTTTTTTTTAATCGGTCATATGGAAATTGAATAACTAACATTGCGCATAAAAGTAGAATTTAAGTAATAAAATTAAATTTGTACCCACACCTATTAGTTGTGTGGGAGTAGGAGGGAAGGTACTGATTTAATGAGGGTTAACAAAGTTGAACAAACTATTAATTATTCCCGTCCCACAACAATAATAATAATATGTCAGGTGACGTTTCTGTTGCAATAACCCAGTATCAGTCCATCCCAAATTCATTCCATAACCCTTAAACATTTTCCTTTTACATGCAATAGAGTTTTCTTCTGCCAAAACCTATTCAAGGATACACCTTCATAGGTATATCCAGGAATAGGTTTTGTCGGGAGCGCCACATGACAACAACTTCTCCAAAGGGCCTCTACGTTTTGGATCTGTATCCCCACGTAAGCCTCTCAATGGACCGGGGTGAAAAGACCCGTGATTCTCAAAGGAGATACAAAATAGTAATTAGTTAGGTCAAAGATAACTATAATTACTAACGTTACAGATACCCAACGCCTTAGAAACTATTGGATGGCCCGTAAGTAGGTAATACTGGAGTTGCCCCGCAACTCCGGTATAGCCTCACAGAGATGGCAGTACTCACGACTAGCAAAAAAGTGACAAATAAAGTGTTGCTTTAAAAAAATATATTGCATTTCATATAAGTCATATTTAATTAATTAGTGTACCTACTACTTTATTTAAATAATAGGAATAAAAGATTTTAATGTTTTAATTATTACCATAAAGCGCCATCTAGTGACAAGGAAGAGATATAATTATGTTTATATGGCGATGGGTAGGCATGGATATATTTTTGATAAAGTTTAAGCATGTTGTGAAATTTGACCTTTTTGGAAGATTCATTATCAAGTCTTTATGCCTAGCGGGCCCAGAGCCGTATAACCCGAAGGCTACGTTTAGCACATTTGGTGGAATATTTAGTATTGCATATTTTTTATTAAATAAAACAAAGTTCGTTCTTTTATTATTTTTACTTGTATAACTGAAAAGAGTCTCAAGAACGTTTCACATTTTTTTTCCGATTGCCACCATTACAAGACCAAAACTACGAGTACAATCGCGGACTTTAGGTTTACCTGATAAGTCTGTCTTAGACAATAAAACAACAAACAAAACAAACACGTTTATACTACTAATACTGTGAGCATAACTAGCTGTATTGAAATGTCGGCGCCTTTGAACACAGCTGTGAAAAACATAAAGTCGGTGCCTTTGTTTAATGTAAAACAAAAATAATATTGCAAGGCAGGTAACATTAGTATTGCCTGCCATAAAAATTTTGAGCTGTTTTGATTTTATTTCATAGTCCGTATTTGCAACAAACATTTTTAGCTGTTTCGTATTTAATAACCAAGGTCAAATTCCACAGATTGGGATTTTTTTAATGATAAGGGAAGGTACCTGGCATTTTGTGTTACAGTAACTTGTTTTATAACACGCGGAACACATTAATTTAGCGTTTTGGTGACATACGTGGCAGATAACTTGTGTCGTGCTCCTCGCTGGTCGTTTTGGTGGTTGAATAGTGTTTTCCAGTTCAAATAAATCATTCTGCAACAAAATATGTTTTGGTTATAATGAGGTTCATCAAAATGGGCTTAAAAGGTTTCTTCGAAGTAAAAATACAGGACTTAAGTAACCGGACAGCTATATACCTATACAACGTGGAAGGGACACCCGTTATAAATCGGACAACGGGCTATATATATTAGATTATTAAGTCTAATGAAATTAAAATAACACTTGCTTGACATTGCAATGAACGCCGCGGGTGCGTCTGTTCCCGATAAGTAACAGCCTCTTGAGTACCACTGTTACTTAACGGGAAAAAAACTTCCCGATGAGTTCCAGTGTTACTCATTACATTCTTCCTAATGAGTACCAATGAGTCTTATCGGCTCTCCAACGGCGCGTCGTATTCCCAGACACCAGTGTTATTTGACGGAAATTTTGTATTCCCGTTGAGTAACAGTGACGTAATGAATTACTTAAAGGTTAGTTACTTAGAGATTGAAAAAAAATGTAATGTATCATCTGTAAGTATAAGAGATTGGACGCTTACTTATTTTACTAAAATAATATCTATAATATAAAAATGTGTTGGTAAGCGCATAACTCAACAAGGCCTGGACCAATTCGGCCAATTCTTTTTTTAAAATGTTCGTTGAAATTCAAAGATGGTTTTTACGGCGAGAAAAATTCGAATAATTGCCGGAAAAACCTTTTGACAGGCTATATTTGGCAGTACGAAGTCTGCCGGGTCAGCTAGTTATTTATAAAGATACACAAGATATACTCGTACATATATTACAAAAAAATTATTAATTCGGTGGGGTTTAATTTAACCTTTAAGCACTTGATTACGTCATTGTTACTCAGCACAAAAAATATCCCGTCAAGTAACACAGTGGCTCAAGTGGAATACGGCGCGCCGTTGGAGAGCCGATAAGACACAGTGGTAATCATTAGGAAGAATGTAGATTGCAATGAGTAACATTGGAACTCTACGGGATTTGTTTCCCTTTAAGTAACAGTGGTACTCGAAAGGATGTTACTTATCGGGAACAGACGTGCGGGCGCGTATCTACTAACGTACTATGTCGTGTCACTTTTGGAGTAGAGGTGCAAGGAGGTTACTCCATAAAATAATACATTACGCGTGCGATGTCTCTGTGGTGCCGGTCCCGGTCACTGTCTTTGACTTTGGTCGTTACCTAAATCCATGTCAGAGGCCTTTAAGGCGGTTTAAGAAACTCTGACACTAGTGTTAGTCACTAACACACACGATAAGAAGAAGTCGTGCGATTGTGAGTGACCACTTTACCATACCAAATTAGACTTTATCATCATATGTTAGTGCTCAATGACGCTTGACACTAAAACGCGGATACGCAGTAACGCCCTTCTTGCGTGTTGCTTTTGGAGTAACCCCCTAGTTTATACAAAAGTGGATCGAACATGTATTTATCTTTTATTCTTCAGTACCTGGGCGACCGAACTTTGCTCGGTTATTACTAGGTATTTATTGTAACATGGTGGTGTTTAGGTGATAATATTTTAATAAAAATAAAAAATTATACACGGTGAATTTTCATTGGTTTTGGAGCCGAAGGCCACTTCATAAGGATCGTTAGTAAGACCTAATTAGCTAGTCAAAATAAAAATCCAGCAACAATTTTTTTTGACCAAACTCGAAAGTGGAATCGTGATAACAATAAGTAGTACCGCCGCCGACCGGCTGGCGAAGTTCATAAAACTCACGCGGCTGTTTTGGACGGGCGCAACTACGTGGTCTCGATCGAAAATCATTTTTGCAACTTTTTTATTATAAGTCATACACAAATTTGGATTACGTATATGGATAGAGGAATTTATTTAGTATACATCATTTCTTTTTCCAAAACCAATGATAAGTTAGCGTGTATGGATAGAGGAATTAATATACTATATGTCATTTTTTTACCAAAACCAATGAAAAGTCAGCATGTATATGTCGCAGTTGGATTGAATAATCCGCTGTTATTCAAAAATTCTAGCTGTTTGGCATTACAGCTCGGTTTTGTAATATAGCTAAAAATTATTCAGCTAGATCGTCCAATGTGTTACGTTTAACAAACTGGCTTACGTAAGATTGTAGAACGATTAGTTCGGAATTCTGCCACTAGTGGCTTGTGAAGTGTCAGTGTCATAACAACAAATATGGCCTCCCATAAAGTAAATTCTTCGCCGCGTTCCGGGACTAAGCTGTTTTTATCGAGAGACATCGGGGGCATCGTTTGTGATTTCGGAGTGCAAAAGATTGAAAAGAATAAAGCAGACCTTTAGCTTGGATCTCATATTGTTATTTCGACGCCCGCCTTCCGGCAAGATGGAAAATTCACATGGATCAATTGGCCGTAAGAAATCGCTGCGCCATTGAGTTGTCGGGCTTACAAAATTTCTATATTTCTAATCCAATTGCATCGAGCTGATTATCATTCTTCATTGGTGTTTTATGATGTTGGAGACTGAATTACTTAGTTAGGAGTTGAATTGAGGTTTTATTTCAATCCCACGAGTAACACTATTGTCTCCTCATATATTATTTCGTTTGGTAACACAGTTTTATTTAATAATGGTAACCCTGTATGCTATCTCAACGCTAGCTGTTTTGTTAAACGTAATTACGTAGCTCATTGACAATCGAGCTGAAATATTTTTAGCTGTTTTACAAAACCGAGCTGTATTGCCAAACAGCTAGAGTTTTTGAATAACAACGGATTATACAATTCAACTGCGACATATATACAGGGTCAAATTAGTCTGAAAAAAATGCGCTGTCAAACTGTTACATTCCATGCTGTTCAAAGTAGTAAAATTCAAAAATATTTCTAGACTAAGTACTGCAACGCCACAGAAATTCACAGAATTCACATGAGATACATGTGAGATGCCGTTCAACATCAAAAGGAGACGGCTTTTCAGATTATTCTTCTAGACTAACTTGTGGTCTAGCTAGGATAACACAACTAGATGTGTTTCTTATGATTATATCCACGATAATATGGAATCTTTATTTGAAATCAGGGTTTGGTATAAAAAATAACACCACAATATTATAATGGGCTTAAACATTCAAAGCTAATTTTGCTTCAAGGCTGACCCCACATTGGGTGTGCGCATTCCTCGAGCGTGTGAGTGAACTACTACGACGCGGCGGCAGCGTGAGTGTCGCGCTTTACCAGGGGGGTTACTCTAAAAGCTGTACGCTAGACGGACGGTACTGCGTATACGCGTTACGTTGTCAAGCAACATTAAGCACTAACGTATAATGATAAAGTCTTATATGGTTTTATATAGAAATAGAACGTCACTATCGTACGACTAACGTATTAGTTTATGGAGTAACCCCCCTGCGTGCGGCGTGTGAACAGCTGAGTAAACGCTGTGTGCACGCTGAGCCCACGACGTCGTCGCGATCCGCACGTCACGCCCAATGTGGGAGCAGCCCAAAGTAAGCAACAAGTGTTGCAAGGAGTTCTCGGGTAAATTGACTAATAAAATCTACAAAACGTAAAGCATTCAAATTCATATATTTATTGCTATAAGGAAGTTAATCACTATCAAAGCCTTGCTCGAATATTCAGATTTAAATGACACTGGAGTGTTTACATTAAATTGATATTCACCATTATATCTTCCAAAGGGTTGCCGGTACTTTTAGATTGTACTGGACTAACGAAACCACTATCAGTGGACACAGATGATCTGGTTAGGTCAGGCCCATTTAGCAAGTCCGGTAGCGCGGTGGGGATAGTTGGTACTGGCTGCATCATCTGGCTTGAATGTACTGCAACTGGTGAATCATACGATGGTAGTGGTACTGCAACTGGTGAATGATACGGTGGTGGTGGTACTCGCATGTCCATTCTAGGTACATTATGATCTTTTCTAAATGTACGTAAACTTCCATCTTCATATATCGCCGCATTTGGTATGTATCCATTTCTTCCGTGTGTAAGATTATTGGCACCATAGTACGTGTTGTTTTGGAAGTTTTTTGTAGTATGGCAATAGTTATAATAAGCATTTGGTTGTGTATTACTACTTACGTAATTATTACGTACTTGATTATTTTCACTAACTAAGCTTTGACGACTTTGAGGTGGTACATAATGTGGCAGCCTGTTTTCAGCTGTGATTAAGTATTCATTTGTAGGAACTATAGGCCGTATAAGATTATTTTGCCGTGCTACAGATTGATTATAAACCTGACGATCTCCATAAGTGTTAACTGAATTTGTGTTTCTAAATGAAAAGTTACGACTTTGAGAAATAATATTATGAAAATTCGGTGGAGTATTTAGGTGTTGTAACAATATACTTGTATTTTGTGGCATTGAGTTGGTATTTTGTAGCAGTGTATTATTTGGTGAACTATTAATATTTCCCTGAACTAGAGTTTTATAAGTCATCAAAGATTTATCAATATTGATATTTACTTGTCTTCCAGGAGAGCCGGAAGAAAAAATACAAAATGTATCTTGATCTGCATCCGTCGGAGAAGGTTCTATTGGTATAATTGAACTCTCCGAAATTGTAACATCTGGTATTATCGGTGGGTTACTTAGATGTGTTTTTAAAATAGGTGTTTTGTCATTCAAATCTTTAGATTTTCTTTGTTTAACCCAACTCATTAGTTCTAAATATATTTCTGTGATACCTTTATTACAATCAATCTTGATTCTTTTAGTTGCATTGTCTATTGTATGAGTTAAAAAATTATGTATAAATGCTTGGTTATTTTCATTTGGCAAAATATAACTGTTGACGTGTTCATAAGCTGCTTTGAAGAAATGATATTTAATACTCAAAAAGCTTTTTTTTGCTAAAGTTACATCGTGGGATGTACTTTTACCATTTCTAACGGTTGTCATATAATGGTTTAGAGATTCCAAAATCAGTGTTAAATATTTCGATACATTTTTCAAACCATCTGAGATATTATTTGTACAACCAGTCTTTGTTCTTTTGGACGTATCATCATTATTTAAAACGCTATGACTGTTTTCTTCATTAATTTTACGTTTTTTACTTTCTGCAACCGATTTTAGTTTTCCTACTTCTTCTTTTTTATTATCTGTGGGGTCTGAACTTTTATTTATATTTACTTCACTTTCTGTGTTATTCAAGTCTATATCTATTACAATTTTTGTATTATCTTCATTCTTAGATTTTGGGGAATTTGTCAAGTCGACTTCATCATTTGAATTTTCTTCGAAGTATACAATATCTATTGGTGCTTTAAAATTATAACTTGCCATGCGATCAAGAGTATTATTATCTGAAACAAAAGTAGATTTTAAGTAGATTTCAGACATAGATTTTGTAAAGTATTTTTAAAATAAGATAAGAATTAGTCATGTCTTTTTTGTTTAATTGAACAGTATAAGTCTAATAAAAATGTACAGGTAGCATCATAGCTTTTTACTGTGTGAAAGGTCAGTGTTTTAAAAGCTTTAATTTTCTGCATTAAAAATATTCAAAGATCAAGTAAATAGATGATGAACTTACTTGCTGCCATGGTTATAGATTCACCGAAATGGACCAAGTCTTCACAATTATCTGAAACAACAACGAAAAATAAATAAAAATAAACAAGGGAACTTAAATATCATACGAGGCAAGTGCGACTCGGAGCTGTAATCACTATCAACAATCATAATGTAGATTTTAGACGATTTTATCAGTAGTGCTTCAAACGCTGTAAGTATATCATACTTCATACTTACATTGTGAATACAAATGTACAATAGATGACATATAAGAAAAAGTAAGTCCGGTAGTGTGTGTATGTATAATATAAATCACACATTTTCACTTTTACATTATTTACGAAAAAAACATGGTACTTGTACAGGTTTTTTATTTTCTTGTAGGGTTTTTTACCTGTCTACACGTACGTCAGATACGATGACGGGTGGACTGTGTGTAATACAGTAGGGGCTCATTGGCACCTTTAGATAGGCCCGCTCTCACTGACACGAAATTTCATATTGTGATTTTATATACATCTTCGCTTCTTTTTCTTCTTCTCTAGGCTTTTTATTGATGACAATTTAATAGGTATGCGTAATTGCGTAAATCCAGCAAAAGAACCCGACTCATGTGACCATTACAAAACAGAAAAATATTAGTTTTTTTAACAGACTTCAAAAAAGGAATAGGTTATCTATTCGAATGTAGATATGATTTTTTAAAATTATGTTCATAGCCAAAGATAATTATTAATATTTATTTATTATTATTGATACTTGTTAGGTGGCCCTTACAGAACTTCATTCACGTCTCGACATTTTCATGAGGGTGTTTAGCTCGAGTCTACAGAATAATTAACGTAGTAGTAGTAGAAGTATTTATAATTTCGAGGTCAAAACAAAACTTTTTGTTGTTACAACTAGACTATGACGACACAGAGAATTTGCTACCTCGCAAAATGTTAGATATTGCTGGCTGTCTACCCCCTGGCGCATTTAGGCTCAGCGCAAACCATGCGCAAACGGACCACCGAAACGCGGCCACCGACCACTTTAATACTAATAGCGGTAGTGGCCGCCACCTGCGTTACCGTGTGCGGCGAGTCCATACAAAATGTTTGAAACTACAAGAAAGTGGTCGGTAGCCACGTTTTTTGGTGGCCCGTTTGCGCCGAGCCTTAATATAAACGCATTTCATCACACACTTGCCTCATTCCTGTAAAATTGTTATGTAGGCGTACGCCAGCATTTGTTGCAAGATGCGATCTTACTATTGTTTTCTAACTTAAAAATAATTATTTTGTTTTGAGCTGTTACTGTTTTCAGCCTTAGCATCAAAATTTGTTGCACATTTTAAAAATAGTTCCTCGGTGCTTATAAATACTGTCCAACGCTGAATTTCAAAATACAGGTTTGGAAATATTATTTGGAATCCTAGTTTGGAAATCAGGGTATAAAAATTAAAATTTGTACTAACTATACTATAACAACCTTTTTTGTGTAATAATAACTAACTTGTAAAAACGCTGTAAAAATCTTAAAGTGAATAAAGAATTATTATTATTACCCTATAAAAATATCAAAATCGGTTGTTTAGAATACTTAGTGTTAAAGTCAGTTAGATTTGAAAAAAAATGTTTGGTTAGAATTGACGTGAGACACAGACATTATTAAATACTATATACGGGTTACTCACGTACAAAGTTAGCTACTGGCTGACATGACATGTTCGACCTCATTCTCATATGACAGGCCGTACAGCCTTGGCTGATCATCTATAGGCTTTGGGACTTTATTATCTTCTATGAGTACTAAACTGCTATATAAATAAATATATAGGGACAAATCATACAGATTGAGTAAAGTAAGTTCGAGACTTGTGTTACAGAATACTAACTCAACGATACTATATTTTATAACAAATAGATATATAATATAGATACACATCCAAAACCCAGGACAATTTGAAAATGGCCCTGACCGAGGCTTGAACCCGGAACCTCTGGGTGGCGAACTAGTATGGTGACCACTACGCCACCGAGGTCGTCAAGATATATAACAACAAAACAAACCTGTAAAACCTTTCGTAAGTATCCAATATACAACACAAGTTGTCAAAGCACTGTACCAAATGAACAAAGGAAGAAATTCTGTACACTACGTTCAAAAGGACGTGCGATGCCCACGGCGATCGAAAACATAATGTCTCAAACTCTCAAGCATGCTAGCATTGCTAGCGCGGCAATGGCGGCGGGCGTAAAGTAACTATACTGTTTACTCGCATGTTTACTCGGAAGCCCGGTGGAAGTGCGCATTACTAGCGCTTTCGCAAGTAAAGCGACGCCAGGCGTGGTCCGCACTTGGATGGGTGACCACAAGTGGCATAAAAAATTCTCGAGCTTCTCCGTGTTTCGGAAGGCACTTATAGGCCGTTGGTCCTGGCTGTTATCATTGTATGGCAGTCGTCAATTTATGTCAGATGCCTTTAGACAGCTAAAAATCTGACACCAGATTTGGCCACTTGCACACACGAAAAACAAACAAAACAATTACTTTAACTTAAACTTCAAGTAAATACTTCTAATAATGCTTCAACTTTAAATTTCTGTACTGCATAACTGTAAAAAAAGTGGGTAGTATAATATTTAAAAAAGCGGCCATGTGCGAGTCGGACTCGCCCATGAAGTGTTCCGTAGCAGCAAGTAACATAATTTGTTTATTTAACTTCATTACAATATACATGTAAATAGCGGACTTAAGACCAGGGGCCTTTGTAATGTAAGTCTTGTAGTATGTTTTTCAATTTATTATTATATTTGAGTTGATTGAATGAAAGTTAATTAGCGGTTTACGATTTATGGCGTAAAAAAAAAAAACTTCTTACTAGATCTCGTTCAGACCAATTTTCGCTGGTAGTTTGCATGGTAATGAACATCATATTTTTTTTTAGTTTTATCATTTTCTTAATTTAGAAGTTACAGGGGGGACACATTTTTTTACTTTGGGAGTGTCTCTGGGGAGAGCACTTAAACAGACACCCTCCCTGTATTTGTAATAATACCACATGGACCCCCAGCGCCACATAAATTATTATCGATAATGGACAGGTACCAGATGCCTTACCAGAAGCCCTGCTGAAGACCACCAGGATCTTATAAACAAACAATAACTTCTAATGCAACTCGATGATATCCGTCCCGTCTCCCACAGAGGCAATTGAGATAACGGTAGACACACCACCCACCACCCCGAAGATATGTTTATTATATGTATAAGACGTACTTTGCTTTGTATAGAGGCATTATTAGTCTACTCGCCATCCGCGGCGGTACTCTGTATAATCAACTTTTAACTAATTAAATGTGTGAATAAAGTTTACATTTTTTTTCCGAAAACTCCGTCGCTGAAAGACGTAAATTTCTCTTACCATTTTTCCCAATCGCGCCAGAAGAAGGATAACTTCAAAAAAATATTGCCATTTCCATACTAAAGTGTCCAACCCGGGCAATTTGTATAGGAATGTCGAATTTGTATTTTGTTATTTTTGACAGTTATTTATGATAGTAACGTATTCATGTGAATCCTTTTCCTCAACGATTCTGCCCATCGTCTAATAAGATTCCTTTGAAGATAATTGATAATAAAACAAATGTTGTTTTTAGAAACATGATAGTTTTCTTTTAAAACTGTTGTTACAGCTACAAGTTTTTTTCCTCCTTCGATGTATGAAAGTTAATTCACGCTTAGAACACTTGAAAACTTGAAAATAGTAGTTATTTTAAAGTTCAGCGCAGATACATATTAATCAAACCTCTGTTTAGTTTTATCACGATATTTGTAATATGAATCCACTCATTATATATCAATACATACATATAATAAAACAGTAGGAACCGCGTGTCTGTACATTAGATAAAAATTACAAAAAAATGGATGTGGGCGATAAGAAAAGAGTAACAGAACACAAAAAAGATTTTTTGGATATTTTTGTCTGTCTGTCTGTATGTACTCGCTAATCTTTAAAACTACTGAACAGATTTTTACGCGGTTTTCACTAAAAGATTAGGCTCATCCCTGAGCAACATATAGGCTTTGTTTCATCGAAATCTGTTGTCAGATAAAAAAGTTATCATCATTTAAAGTTTAAAGATAATTTGTCTATGTTTTAACACGATTGTAGTATGGTATGTTAGTACACGCCAATTTCAGGAAATACTGGACATATTCGAATGAAACTTTTTTTGTTATATAGCTGTTAAGCCTGAGCAACATATAAGCTATAATTGATTTTGGAAAATGGAACACCTGATGCAGTGCCTCAATGGTCCAGTTAAACTATAAGAAATATATAAATGACGCATTAGCAAAAGTAGTTAAGCCTGATGATCATTTTTTGTTGAGATATAAAAATCGAAGATCTAGAACATCTGATGCAAAAACTTAATGGTCCAGCTTAACGACAAGAAATATGAAAATGACACCTTAGCATAAGTTGTTTCGCCCGCTGAGAATTTTTTGTTGCGTTATAAAAATCAAAGATCTGGAACACCTGATGCAGAAACATAATGGCCCAGCAAAACTATAAGAAATATAAAATGACGCCTTAGCCAAAGTAGTTCAGCCTGATGAGCATTTTTTGTTGAGATATAAAAATCGAAGATCTGGAACACATGGTGTAGGACCATAATGGTCTAGCTAAATTATATGAAATATTAAAAGGACGCCTTAGCAAAAGTAGTTCAGCCTGATAAATTTTTTTTGGTTGAAATATAAAAATCGAAGGTCTGGAACACCTGACGCAAAAACTTAATGGTTCAGCTTAACTTCAAGAAATATAAAAATGACGCCTTAGCAAAAGTAGTTCAGCCTGATGAACATTTTTTGTTGAGATATAAAAATCGAAGATCTGGAACACCTGATGCAAAAACTTAATGGTTCAGCTTAACTACAAGAAATATAAAAATGCCGCCTTAGCAAAAGTGGTTTAGCCTGCCAGCATTTATTATTGAATTATAAAAATCGAAGACCTGGATCACCTGATGCAGAACTATAATGGTCCAGATATAAGAAATATAAAATGACGCCTTAGGCAAAGTCGTTCAGCCTGATGAGCATTTTTTGTTGAGGTATAAAAATCGAAGTCTGAACACTTGATCCAGAAACATAATGGTATCTACGTATAATAAAACAGTAAAAAAAGGTATTTGTACATTGAATATATTTAAAAAAAATTGAGGCGATGGAAACTGTAATATAGTAATAAATAAAATAAAATAATATTATAGTAATAGGCTATAATTCATTTTGGAAAATGGAACACATGATACAGAACCATGATGGTCCAGCTAAACTATAATAAGAAATATAATAAGCGGCCAAGTGCGAGTCGGACTCGCCCATGAAGGGTTCCGTAGTAGTATTTTTTTTTTTAATTTTTATATTTGAGTTGATTGAATGAAAGGTAAATTGCAGTCTATGACATATTAAAAAAAAACTTCTTACTAGATCTGGTTCAAACCAATTTTCGCTGGTAGTTTTCATGGTAATGAACATCATATATTTTTTTTAGTTTTATCATTCTCTTATTTTAGAAGTTACGGGGGGGGGGGACACACTTTTTTCCACTTTGGAAGTGTCTCTCGCGCAAAGTATTCAGTTTAGAATAAAATGATATTAGAAACCTCAATATCATTTCTGAAGACCTATCCATAGATACCCCACACGTATGGGTCTGATGAAAAATATTTTTTTTAATTTCATTTCTAAGTATGGGGAACCCCCAAAATTTATTGCTTTTTATCTATTTTTGTGTCAAAACCTTAACGCGGTTCACAGAATACATCTACTTACCAAGTTTCAACAGTATAGGTCTTATAGTTTCGGAAAAAAGTGGCTGTGACATACGGACGGACAGACAGACAGACAGACATGACGAATCTATAAGGGTTCCGTTTTTGCCATTTGGCTACGGAACCCTAAAAATGACGTCTTAGCAAAAGTTATTCAGCCTGATGAACTTTTATTGTTGAGGTATAAAACTCGAAGTTCTGGAACACCTGATGCAAAAATATAATGGTTCAGCTAAACTGTTAGAAATATACATTAATGACGCATTAGCAAAAGTTTTTCAGCCTGATAACCATATTTATATGCCAGAGTCCTAAAGTCCACGCGAACGAAGTCGCGGGCATCAGCTAGTTCTTATATAAATACCTTAACTATAAACTAAACATGTTTCCACTTAACAAATTCAATTGCAAAAAGACTAATGAACTGGCTTCAAGGCCTTATCTATGACGAAACTGAAATTCTACTTCGTCCCATAGTTTAATATTTAATTAATAGACTTATCCAAGCAGCTCCTGTGCATGTGGTTATGATTTTATGATATAGTCCATATCATAACCGATCCAAAGATTTTGTTCGTAGGGCTTGCCACAGGACTTGTGGATGTATAAAATATTATGAATGTAACCTTTAGGGTTATATGACTGATGTTAACTGTATATGTTTGCTTTACCTCGGATATGTCCCTGGTCTAAACCAAATTGGTCTTCCTTATCAATAATATAAAACGTCACAATAAAACATCACTACATATTTTTTAAGTCGAAAAACTGATAATAGATCACTAATGACTTCTAGATAATAAATAAATAAATAAATAAATATAGACAAATCACACTGATTGAGTTAGCCCCAAAGTAAGTTCGAGACTTCTGTTTTGGGATGCTAACTCAACGATACTATATTTTATAACAAATACATATATAGATAATATGAAGTCTCTGTGTGCTGTTCATTTATTTCATATTAAAATATTATTTTTGATGTTTTTAAAAGAAAGTAACTGATTCTACCAGTGGGGTCAAATTAGGATTGTTATATTCACTGTATCAGTATAGCCTTTTTGATAAAACTAATGTTTATGTTTTTCCTTCTTTTCTTCAAAACATTGTTTCCAGAGTCCAGACACTGTTTACCAGTTGCGGGAGAGGAACTTTGTGATATTGATGTAACTGAATCTATATCTAGTTGAATCTTGTATAAAGTACCCAGTGTTACGGTAGTAATTATATTATATTTGCCAATTTTTTGGCAAAATAGCTACAGTCGACTGTCGCTTACTCATCTCTGACACTGGTCCTCCAGCATACATACACAAAACACCAGATGGACTTCTATTCTTTAACTTATACCTTTAAACGAGCAATTCTTGTATATTTATTTATTTATATATTTATAAATTTCTATAATCTCGAAAACGGCTCTAACGATTTCGTTGAAAATTGGCATATGAGGGGTTTTCGGGGGTAAATAATCGATCTAGATTAGTCTTATATTTGGGAAAACGCGTATTTTCGAGTTTTCATGTGTTGAAATGTTCATGAGTTTTCATGTAGAATCTTTTATTTAACACTACGTGGTCTCGATCAAAAGTCATTTTCGCAACATTTTTGTCTTGTCATACACAAATAAGGATAGAATTTTTTTACCCGATGACATTTTTTCAGTTATAATTAAAAAATCAGGTACAGTCTAGACACCAAACTGACAAACGTCTTGTCTAGTGACTTACTTAAGCTTATTTTTTGCCTTTTGCGGAATTAGTGGCACCATAGTATTTCTTTTTCTGTTTCACAGTATCAAACGTTCTATTTTTAGCTCGTTTGCGCATTATATTTACGACAGGACTTTCAACGACACAAATAAATTACTATAAGTAATCAAGTTTTCCAATGATCAAATCCTATCAATCACTCTATGGTTTGCGCACGTCATCGCTCATTAACTACGGGGTCGGCGTTGGCGCAAAGAAATACGTCCTCTCGCTGTAAGCGCTGCGCGCGGACTGCCGTCGGGGAGTAAACCGCATCCTATTTAAATAATTTTTTATGCGATATGATTTTACTTTGTTACATTATTGAAAAAAATATAAGTATGATGTGTTTGGAATATTTAAAAAGGGCATGAAATGGCGTTTGTTACGGTATTTTTATTTTTCTAAAATAGGAGCTCAAAACACAAATACAAGCGACTTTATTTACATCGATTTCGGCGAAAATTACGCGATTTGTTGATTTTTTCCTTGTGAATTTATATAAAACAATGAAAAAAGCTTCACTCATGTCAGAAAATACTTATTCAGCTATATTTGTGTATTTTTTTTACCGGGTGTTAATGATAAAATCATTTGAAAATCTCGAAAGCCCCGCCACGCGTCTTGCGAAATTTGGCAAAACGCACGTTGGATTCCGATGAATTATACTAAAACAAGCAAGTTAATAGGCAAAATGGTTCACTCATGCTAAATAATATGATATTATCTTCCATAATATATAAATAAATTCAATGATAATCCTGTAGTTTTCTCAAAAACACGACGAAAAGTTGAGTGAAATTTGACGAATTCAATAGACGGCCTCTTAATTGTTTTATTATACCATGCATTAAATTATACAGAGCCGACGATATGATATTGCTTTCTCTTTCATCTGCTGGTTTGAGAAAGCTACTTCGTTTGTGAGACTTATGCAGCATGGTTTAAAATATAATGTTTGTTTATGTTGTTTTCATGGCAATATTAAAGAACCATCTAATATTCCACCACTGATGCTGAATGGAACACCTTTGAAACGTGTTGCAAAGTTTAAGTATTTCGTTGTATGACTTGGACTTAGAAAGTGAACACAGAGCACCGTCGGTAAGGGGAAATATGTTGGGTCATCCCGTTGGTTTATTCCACTTCGTACGTACATGTTAAAAAAAAAACAATATTTCAAGCATATTATCAAAGCTTTTACACGTGTGCGCTATGGATCAAGTACCTATACTGCCAAAGCCTAATAAGACACTTACAGGGCTCTGTTGATGCTCCCAAAATATTTTATTGCCTCGGGTATGTTTGAGGGTGTTGGCATAGATGATTTTTATGCCAAAGTCTGCATCGTTTGAACGAAATATGCGTGGGAACACCAACAGAATCTTGAAGGTGATATATGGAAGAATGGATGCAAATGTGTACCTACCTATATTATATACAATACCTACCTATATGATATATATTCTATGTGTAGCTTACACATAGAATAGCTAGCATAGTGCGGCAAGACAGCGATATAAATTAAGTATAAGATATGGATGGGCTTCGTTGCTCGAAATAAATGATTATATGAGCATAGTGCGATGAGACAGTAATGTAAAATAGTATAAGATATGGGCCTTGTTAATATAAATCTATTTTATTCTTTAAAAAAAATGAAAATTTGGTCTGAAAAAAAAAATACTTAATCATATTTTATGGTCAATAAATATTCCAATTACAACGTGCCCGGGTAACATTTCAAAAGTAAAAAAATAATGACCATTCTGGCTTCATCGTGAGATCAGGTCATTGGTACCATTAAAAAACTAACTTATAAAAGTATGTCTGTGACGTTTGAGATCAATAGAATATGGAAAGTGGGTCTTTAGTTTGAATTTAGTTTGATTACGGAAAACAGGACAGGTGAAACGAAATGAAAGCTTGTAAGTAATTAAAAGATACAAATGACCTATGGATAGATAAGGCCTAAATTAAAACCAAAAATAAAAGATTCAATGAGGAATAAATGTCGCAAAACGAGCAATTCGCAAGTTCATACAAGAATTTAGCAAAATTCGTTATTCGCAAAAGCTATTCGTATAGGTAGGTGGTAGGTATATAATACAGTAAAATACAGTCATGTGGATGTAGGTACCCGTCTTGTTTCGAATAAGATATTTTTCTTATTTACTGGACTAAAAGGATTTCCAACTTTTGAAACCAGTGTTAGAAATTAGAAATACCCTTGTAAAATAATAGTAGGTACATAGTAGTATTAGGTTGACTTTTCAAACTACTGTCTCTCATATTTTTAATACCTACTCTTGTTGATATACACTACCGGAAGCGGAAAGCTGATAAAATGGTACATTACCAGTGGATACGTGCAGATATTATATACGTAAATAACTTTGTATCTCTTTGTATCACAAACATTATAATATTTATTGCACTATAAAGGTACCTACGATAATTGCCTTAAACAGATAAAGTGATTCACAAATAAGCAATTGAACCTGACTGATGGAACAAATTAACTTGATAATAAAAATTTTATATGCACATTTCATTAAAAAGTGTGTAAATCATTCTTGTTAAAATAAACTTTTTTGAAAACCGATAAAAAAGCAATTAATGAAAAAAAAAATAACTTAGTTATCCTTAATGTAGCAGACAGAGCCCTATTCAAGGGCCTGACGCGCTTCAATAGAGCGAGATAGTCTTATTACGACTTCTAAAGGAGGAAAAAGAAAAAGTACTTTGTTTTGTCCTTATTGTCACCGACTGAATATATTATTATGTTCATGTTGGGGTTATATACACACTTCAAATTGCAATTGCAAAACATATTATGTTATGTTATGAACAGGGACAGGACATAACTTAGGAATATGAGAATTGTAAGTTGGTACCTAACCCGCGAAAGCCGCGTAAGCCGTTTATCGTGGTCTGTCCACCTGCGGTTTTAAACCAACCACCACGTTCTCTGTTTTATAAAGAAATATTTTCTTTATGCGTTTAAACTTCATTGCGTCCGAAGTATATTATTATACTATGATTGCGTCATTTATTTTGACCATGAAGCGCAATTAAAATAATTGACCAGTTAATATATTCTTCTTCTTTGTCCTAGCCATTTCCTATTATTTGGGGTTGGCTCTCCTTGTTCTGCGGCGCCAGGACAGCCTGTCCTGGGTTATCGAGACATTTGTTTTTAAGCTCTGTCCTTGGCTACCATGGACCGTCAGGAGGCCAGTCGGCGTCCTCTGTTTTTATTATTGTTTGGCAGTTGTTGTTTTACGACAGTTAAAATATAAGACCAATTAAAATAGCGATTAACTACCTACCTTATCAAAAAATTAAATATCCGTTCGTATGTAATCCAAACTTAAAACAAGCACAATCACTGATAAATTCACTAAATGTCGATGATCAGTCACAACACTCACAAGCACCAATGTTTGCACCGACGTGCACAACGCGCGAGCGTCGTGCTGGTATTAATTTGAAATTGGAATACTACGCCGACACGCCCCAAGGCATGGTGGGAAGCGAAACTTGACCGGATTGACGAGGCCAAGCGTGGCCAAGCTTATAGCTTAGCTTGCTCATTTAGTAGTAAGTAGTTAACATAGCGCGCGGTTGTGGCGGAGGCGCAACAAGTAGTGGGTTATCATAATCATCGTCATAATACCTAGCTGCTTGTTGCAAGTTTCCGGTGGACATGCACGCTGACGTTTCATTGGTTTTGGAAAAAGTTGTGAAGTAAATAAATTCATCTATCCATATCATGATGATCCATGTAATCCATATTCATGCATGATTAAAAAAATTGCGAAAATGAAATTTGATCGAGACCACATAGTTAGTAGCCCATCCAAAACGGCCACATGACCTCTGACCTTGGATGAATTCCGGCCGGCCGGGGCGGGGCGCCTAGCGGCGGTACTACTAATTGATCTCACGATTTTATTTTCGAGTTATAGTAAACATTTTTTGTTTCTGAATTATTATTTTGACTAGCTAATTATTAGGGCTTACTAACAATCCTTATAAAGTGGCCTTCGGCTCCAAAATCATCAAGAATCGTGTATAGGTAGTAATAATAACAACTTTCGGAACGCCAACATAACAAGTTTATTTGCAAGGCAAATTAAAAAAAACCGACGGCACTATTTAGTGACAAGTGGCGGAACTTCATAATATTTGATATCCGTAGCGCTATCTTTTATTACAAAACACAGTTTTGAAGCGTTAACATTGATTAACTATTAAACGACTAAACCGATTTTCATAAAAAACATGGCTAAGAACCACCACAAGAGAGGTTGCTTTCGCATAAAAAAACCCCATAAAAATCGGTCAAGCTTTAAAAACGCTGTCTTTCAATAGTTTCATATGTAAACGCCATCTAGTGATTAGTGGAGGAACTAGAGAATGCGAGAATGCAAACCGGGAATTGAGGATCTCGAAATACCGGGATCCTCATGCAATATGCGGGACTAAGGCCCCTCGCCAACTGCGACTTTTAGTAGCGATGCAGTCGCGTGTTTACGAAACGCGTGAATGGATCACTATTAACGCGCGTTAGTCGCATTTGCAACGAGATACATTAGTGATGCTAACGCGTTACAGCATCGTTTGGGTTGCGGAGGTCTGACGGCAGTCGCTCTGTGTAAAAACCAGTAACCTCGTCAGATCTCCTTGGTTCCTTGAACTCCCTGTTCCTGTGTGAACCTGGGATCATCGCGACTGCATCTATGCAAACGCGTGACCGTCGCGCGACCGTGTCGGCCGAAATCGGGGGGAGAGTGGAGAGAAAGTGGCGCGAGAGTGGAGAACCGAACATCAATGCACACGGACATAGAGAGTGCGTTTGCATCGCCACAGAAGCGCGAGTCGCGACTAGAGATGTGCCGAGCGGCAAATTCCCCGTTGCCGGCAATATTCCCAATCTTGCCATTGCCGGTAAATTTCCATTTTGCCGGGAACATTGGCAATATTGCCGATCCACTTAAATTGCTTTGTTATGTCAAAATTCTGATTATTTTGTAAATAAACTTGAAATTTATTAAGAAATAACCGCCTAGGTGTAAGTCGGACTCGCGCACGCAGGGTTCCGTACCATTATCTATAAAAAATCACATTTGTTGTATGAGAGCCCCCCTTAAATATTTATTTTATTTTAAATTAACTATGTATTTTTATAGTGCATATACAACTAAATATTCTGTGAATATTTCATGCCTCTAACTCATGCTGTTATTAATATTGAGCTAAAAACGTTAAAAAAAAACACGTTTTTTGTGTGGGAGCCCCCCCATAAATATTTATTTTATTCTGTTTTTAGTATTTGTTGTTATAGCGGCAAAAGAAATACATCATTTGTAAAAATGTCAGCTGTCTAGCTATCACGCATAATGAGATACAGCCTGGTTACAGACAGACGGACAGACAAGCGCATGGAAAGACAGACCGACGGACAGCAGAGTCTTAGTATTAGGATCCCGGCAAAACGGGACCGGCAAATTCGGGCCTAGTTGCGGAAAATTTGTCCTCGAGGGAAGTAAGGATCCCGGTTTTACCCTTTGGATATAGAACCCTAAAGAACTCGCCGTATCCGCATCCGCAAATGCGGAACATTTGCATTCCTTTATACATCTGCATCCGCAAAAGCTTCGCATAGATTGATGCGGATGCGAATGCGGATGAGTATTAAGAGAATAAAAGCCGCTGGATTTCAATGAAAATCTACTTAATAAGTGGATAGTCAACTATTAGTTTGCCCGAATTGTGAACCCGCGAACCTCATATCTCAGTAATCCCTTGACAGATTCGGCTCATGTTTTATAACTTAACAATTAATCGAGTTATAGTTGAACAAACATACATACATAAATACAAACGCCAGATTGTTAAAGCAGACTCGGAGAACTTGGCTCGCTTCACTTGCTTGTTTAATTAAAACTGTAAACTCGCGAACCCCATATTACGGCAACCCCTTGACTGATTTGCTGCTTATGTCCGAACGAAAAAAAACTTATTTTGACACGCGCCTACCAAATTTCCTGAAGATCCGATAAAAGCTGCTCAAGTTATCGTCAAATAAACATACATAAATACATATAAACGTTAGATTGTTCAAGTAGACCCTTTGCTAGCTTTGCTCGCAAGAAAAACACTTCCTTTTTGGTTAATCTCTAAAAATTGTGTAAAACATCTAGAATAATACTGTGTTTTTTATTTTTTTATCTTTAAAACTGACTGACCAAAAAACGGCCTATTACTACGTGACGCTTTGATGACGTCATTAAACAACTTGCGTTCGTTTCGTACCGGCTAGCCGGTTAGTGCGTATTTCTGCGTTTGGACGAATATTTCACACACATTAGATATAAAATGGCTAATCTGCTCACAAGAAAGTCATGTGTTGTGATTACCTGCACTAGTACTACGGTAAAAACACCAAAAAAGCTGTTTTTTCAAGTTCCTCGAGATTCAAAAATGTGAAACGCTGCGAAGAGAGCTGATCCTGTAGCGGCTAAAAGTTATGTACTATACTGTTGTGAAGACCAAGATAGAACGAGCGAGTGAAGTGAGTGAAGCGAGCGAAGCTGTTCTCCGAGTCTGTATAAATAATCTGGCGTTTGTACGAGTTGTCGAACAAACATACATAAATAAAATACATGTATGTTTCGAACATGAACTAAATCAGTCAAGGGGTTGCCAAGATATGGGATTTGCTAGTTCACAGTTTAGGTCAAACTACTAGAATAATATACATCGGGGCAAACTACTAGAATGATATACATTTTCAAACATATTAAAACTAGTATTTCGCCTTGAACTGTGAACTCTCTAACCATGTTCGTATTTCTATTAGCCAAGTCTACACGCCTAATATTCTTTTTAAATTTCCAGTCAAAGAAACTTAAGTCACCGTTATTTATGTAGGTACTAATTGAAATATGTAAAAAAACTTCGTATTCGCATCCGCATTCGCGGATGTGAACCTTTAATAATCCGCATCCGCGGATGTCGCAGAGTTATTGCGGATACAACAACACTGGTCTGCACTTGGATGGGTCACCACAAGTAGCATAAAATTTCTTGAGCCCCTCCGTGCTTCGGAAGGCACGTTAAGCCGTTGGTCCCGACTGCCAACATTGTACGGCAGTCACAACACAACATAAAGCAAAGGTACATGTAGTCAAGTTCATACTAAGTATATGAACTTGTCTGCAAATATAAGTTTGCAAGTTTTTTATGTAACGGAACCCTCAATGAGCGACCGACTCACACTTGGCCGGTTTATTTTTCAGATTACCTACTTAAAATAGTAATTATTTCTCGCCTAAGACAAGTAATATTGACAAATCTGTATGTACCGGCAATTTACAGGGAATTTTGCCGGCAATATTGCCAGTAAATTGCCGGGAACATTGGCAGTTTATATGTAGGATCTATATTTTTTTAAGATGTCTCATATAATACGCTTAGATACATTAATTTAATGAGTTTTTTTAATCAATATATCTAATATTCTCAATATTTAGGCAATATTCCCCAAAATTGCCACTTCGGGCAATCTTGCCGGCAGCGTTGCCGGCAATATTCCCAATGTTGCCAATGTTGCCGGCAACGGCACATCTCTAGTCGCGACAGTATTGCGTTTGCATCGCGACTGCATCGTATTCAGGTGGGCGAGGACACACAGCTAGCGACTGCATTGCGACTGTATCACTACAAATGGTCACGGTGGGCGCGGGGCCTAATCCCTCTCGTAGCGGGTATTCTTGCAAAGGTCTCTCCCGTTTGTGGAATTAGCGAGAAATAAAATAATAATGCGTACTGTTCAGCGCAAACTAATGCTATAATTTCCTTTTGCTAATTAGATGTTGCCCCTGTACGGTACAGTACAACATAGTACAGTGCATGTTGCACTGTATAGATGTTGCCCCTGTACGGTACAGTACAATGCAACATAGTGTTTCAGAGTGATTGAAATTATCTTGCGAGGAATTAGGTAAATAGTAGAACTAATGTCTGTAGCGCTATCTATTATTTGCCGGACAAATTACAAAAACCCCGATTTACAAGCGTTAACCCCCAATAACTTTAAATGGCGGAACCGATTTTCAATAAACTTGCTTTTACGTAAAAAAAAACCGTATTGAAATTCAGGTAAACTCAATATTATACGTTCACTTACGGAAATAGTTCACTAAAACACCACAAGATTGCGCTCGTAGTAGTTAACAAGCGTCTTGCTGTGAGGATTTAAAATGTGATTGTCTTTGACATTGTACGGAACCCTCGCCACGCAAATTAAACTTGCAATTGGCAGGTTATTTATTTTTACTATATCCTCGACAAATATTCACAATATCTACTTATATACTTATCTAAATTAATGCACAGAAATAATTTGCCTGACTTTGATGAAATTGTTTCAATCAAGGATGAATCAATTTAATGAAGTTGTTACAATTTTGCAAGATATATATCGGCAGACAAAAGAAGCGCTTATTTATTTGACGTAGCGCTAAAGTAAGAAAAAAGACGATTTTTGTGATCACTTGATAAGCTCAGCGGCCCATGTAAACCTACCCGAATAAATGCTCTACGTGTTAGTGAAAACCGCTCTTAAAACGGCCTAGTCGTTTCAAAGCTTATTGAGTACATACCGAAAAAGTACATGTGGCCTTTGCGCATGTACTTCATTTTATAATAATGTAAGTATGTATGAATATGAGAAACATCAAAATGTTAATGATACAAATGAAACTCAACATTTTATGTTGTTGACTGACCATTTCGGGTATTATGTACAACTGTTTGCCAAACAATTAGACGCATTACGAAGAGTATCTTCGTGTAAACGAATAATAGAGTTGTGTTGACTTTTCTAACTCTGCAGAAGGCTGTGTTCATGAATTTCAGTTTCAGAGGCTTTTAGTCTCGGATCGGGTGTCGGGGGCGCTCCACGCTTTTCCCGCATCCCGGAAAGCGCCTTGAGTTTTCCGATTTTCGCGGGACATTTGGAAAATTACCACAACTTAGTATTTGTATAACGTATTATAATTTATGCAAAACTGGAGTTTGATAATACTACTGTGAACATCATCAGCATGCGAAAATAGGGAAACTTTTTGTTATTATATGAAACTTGCAGATATAGTATTTTGGCGTTGTTATACTCTAGAATATTATCTAAAATGAAAGGTGAGTGTGGTATGTAGCAAATTAATATATTTATTTATTTAAAGTTTTTTATTTATTTATCTAGAGTTTCGTTGCGTTGGACCACGTAGCTATTTGACGGTGCTAATTATTATAAAAGTCTAAGAAATGAATAATTAGGTACCTACTCTTTTTGAAGACAGGGTCCAGGAAAATCATATAATTATGTCAATAAAGTACATAAGCAGATATAAATAAAAATTACATTTATAATTTTAAAAAACAAACGATTCAAGCAAAAGTTCTATGAGACTTTCCTGTCTGCACTTATCTTTGAAAAGAAGTAAACTGTGCTTTAAAAAACAAAAAGTTTCATTCGCTGTTTACAGTACAAGTATACAGAAGAAAAGTTGGTGTCATGTGTTTTTTTTTAAAGCGATTATTATTTTAAACCAATCTAAAAAGTATTTTGAAATAAAGAGGTGTATAGTGAAATTTACTTTATTTTTAGGATTCTGTACAAAAAATCTAAAAACGGAAACCTTATAGGTGCCAGATGTGCAAAGTAAATAAATATTTTTTAAATAAAATTAAAATAAAAGTTAAAAAACCTTATTGTGTCATATATAAATGAAAAAGCTCGTTATGAAAATCTTAAATATATTTTTATTATGATGGTAAGAAAAAAAAGATTTGATTTTATTCAAGAAAGAAGACGAAAATTGACCATTCCCCTCTGATGTCCGAAACTACTGAACCTAAAAATATACTTGTAGATTACAGGAAAACCAATAAGAGTTCTATCAATTGAAAATAAAGTGGTAAACTCAATATAATACGTTCACATACCGAAAATAGTTTACAAACTTGTTTTTTTTTTCTCGACTAACCCATTGCGTGGTTTATTGTTGAATCGTCTTTTAAAAATATTGTGAGCTTTGATAACATGATTTTTCGTTATAGGGATGTCAGAGCTTAGTAGGGTTTACATGTTATACGGATATATGTGGCCCGATAACACCCTCTACCTCTACAGTAGATGATAAAATATATTTTTCAACACACTTGCTCATAAAGTGGCTCTATGGTCACCGCAATTAGGCACATAATGACACCCGTAATCAAACTGTGACTTTTTCATTGTTATAACTCACTAGTGAGTTATAGATTTTTTTTTAAATTATGTTGGTTGAGTTGCTTTGTTCTTATTAAAAAAGTTTTTAATTAAAAAAAAGATCGTGTTCAATAGAACAAACAAATTAATGTCCCTTTTGCTTGCTCATTTCATGCAACTTCTTATTTAAATAGATAATTTTAACTCGTACGTGTTTAATAAGTAAAACTTTCACTCAAATATAACTTTTGTTTTCTCTGTAATAAAAGAAAACTTTAAATTCCCCATTTTGTACTTGGCAGAATAGGCGCAAATCCTATGCGCGGAAAATAAAAAAAAACCTCATCTCTTTAGTCTGTGGCCGATCGCAATGCGCGCGCATACGAAAACTGATTAATTTTTATCGCCATAGCGAAACATTTTTCTCAATTCGTTATCACTGTTGCAATTATAGTTATTTTTTTAATTAAAATGTCTACAAGTACTAGTTACGAAGAAAATGATTCATTTGTACACCACCCGATATAAGATGTGAAGCCCTTAACGTTATAGAAAGTTTACTACCTGAAAACTCTATAAAGGAAAAATATCTATTAGCGTACCAAAATTTCATAAAATGGCAAAACAGCAAGAATACGCATTCTTTTTCATAAAAAAGTGTTCATGGCGTACTTTAAATAATTATCTTCTAAGTACAAACCTAGCTCTATGTGGTGTTTATGCTCAATGTTAAAAAAAGTACAGTCCGAACAAAGAATGGAGTGGACTTAAAAACATACTTTCATTTGTCAGCTTATCTAAAGAGACTATCCGAATTAACCGATGGATTTAGAAGCAAGAAATCAAAGGTTTTATCGTCTGACGATATTGAAAAATTTATAAAAGATTCCTACTGACGAAACACCAAGTACATCCAATGATTGGATTTCACCTATCTACACGAATAATGAGCCACCTCAAATTACAAAAGAACATGAAAGTATTTCAATAAATAAACTATCGATGAGAAATATATTACACACCATAATGTACTATTTTAAACTTCATTGAGGATTATATCAGTGAGATATATGTCACTCTGATGTGTTAAAATGTTTTAAAGATTATGTTGTTAGAAGTGAAAATCAAAATTAAAATTAAAAATCAAATCAAAATTAAATAAAAAAAAAAGTTATTAAACGAGAATATATCTCAACCGAATTCAAAGATTTTTGTGTTGGCAAGGGAATAATGTACCACTCCGGTACCCTATACACTACAACAAAATGGCGTGGCAGAGCGCATGAATCGTACCCTGACCGAAATGGCAATAAATATGGTCGCAAGTGCGAAACTTGATAAATATTATTGGGGTGAAGCCATACTGACAGTTACTAATTTAATAAACAGGCTATCCACCGAAGTGCTAACGGCAAAACCACCATATACAATGTGGTTCGATATGAAACAAAAATAAAGTATTTAGGAGTATTTGGTTCCACTTTTTATGTCCACAATAAAACTAGAAAATCAAAGTTTAGTGAAAAGTCATTAAAAGCAATCTTAGTTGGCTATCAATCTTATGACTGTAAGCTACTTAATATTGAAAATAGTGAATTCTTTGTTTCACGAGATTGCATATGTGACGAATCAGATTTTTGCGAAGCTAGGCCAACATTTGACAGTGATGTCACAAAAGAAATTCCCGCCAAAGTTAGCAGGCTTGATACAGAATCGGTTGAGTTAACAGGCAACCAACACAAAGATCTATCACCTAAAAATGAGCCCACTGAATTGAGGCGCAGTAAAAGGATAGCAAGCAATCTACCCCCAAAAACTATGAAAAAATGAATGACCCTGATAAGTATCTGACAGTGTTATCATTATCTTTAAATGAATCATTAATACTGCCTTCGAAATTTAATGATATTTTAATAGAAAAGGCTAACAAATGGTTAGAAGCTATTCAAAGTAAAATTAACTCTCTCCGTAGTAACCAAACTTGGTGTCTGGTTGTGAAACCAAATAGTGTTAATATTGTTAGCTGTAATTGGGTTTTCAAAATTAAAAATAATGAATTAGTTGAACGAGTACGGTATAAGGCTCGATTGGTGTCGAGAGGCTTCAGTCAGAAATACCTTATGTTATGACTAAACGTTTACAACTGTCGCACGATTGGCTACTTTTAGATTTATTTTAGCATTTGCTAATAAACACAAAGTACTTATACATCATATAGATGGCAAGTACGTATTTTTAAATAGTATCTTAAAAAAATATATTTACATGGAAGTGCCAGAAGGCATTTTGGCTGAACCTAACCAAGTGTGCAAATTAAATAAAACTTTGTACAGTCATCACGGTGCTGGTGTGAACGTTTCGATCATGCAATTAAATCTTTAGGTTCTAAAGTAAGTTCTAAAGTTGATCCATGCATATGTATTTGAAATAGAAAAAATCTATTGATACCAATGTTTACATTATTTTGTACGTAGATAGCCGTTAATAATGATATGCAATGAAACAATGCAATTTAATCAAAAACTTTGAGATGATAGATTTGCAGAATATAAAATTATTATTTTTATTTTAGGCATTAGAATCGGCGGAACCAAAAATAAAATATCTTTGGGACAATTTTCGTATTTACACAACGTTTTAAAAAAATATTCCATGAATTATTGCAATCCTTCAAAATCCCTTTTCCTTGTAAATTGAATTATACTGCTTTAAACTCATATTCTCACTATAATGCACCTTAGCAGAAATGTCATTGGTTGCCTTTTGTATGCTTTGCTGTGTGCTATGATGTACGATTTATGCGCAGCAATAAGCATACTAAGTAGATATTCAAATAAGAATAACGAAGAGTTATTGGAAATGTTTAAAGTATCTTTAAAGATATGTTAAAGGAACAATCAACTTCAGTTGTACTTATGATATGGGGAATGTGGATTCAGATTAGGGAGGCGATGAATTAAATTGAAGAAATTTTTGATTAATAAAAATGTTTGACAACAATTATAATTTTGAAGTCAATAATACTAATAATTCTTAAAACATAGCTAATAATCCTTCAAATCATAAGAACTCAAAACATATAGACATTCAGTTTCATTTTACCCGGGAAAATATCACAGTAAATCAAATAGCAGACATGTTCGCGAAAGCGATACCAATGTCGAAGTTTGAAGAATTAAGAATCAGACTAAATTTAATTTAAGTTGTTTTGATATATGTAACAAAAATTATAATAAAATGTCTTTTTTTAATTATATAACAATTATTTTGCTTAATGATTCAAGTTATTATTAAATGTATAAATTACTTAAGTACACAAAAAATCTATTTTTGAGGGAAACTATTGGAAATACAAAAATTCAAGTTACAACTTTATTTAAACGTCAAATCTTGTAACGACATATTAGTCACAATCGTTCTTTGTACCATGTCGTACTTGTTATTTCTCAAGTCCAATATTTCTACAAGTTTTTCTGACATTTTAGTAGCGTGAGCTTGAAGTCGGCATTCGTAACTACGGAATCCTTCACTTTGCGTGGCCCGACACGCACTTGGCCAATTATTTCCGAATAGACTTTATTGCGGTGTGGTAGATTGTAATTATGGAGAAGTATTCTATTGGTCTAATGTTTAAATAAGGCCGATAAATACTTCTTTAAATAAATGTTGCTCGAAATTTACGCTCTACTAATTAATTTGGCACAAATAGAGAGCTTGCCTGTATGACGTAGTTTCTAGGGAGTAAAATATTTGTAAAACAAAATAAAAATATATGACAACTTATAAGAGGAATAGGTACAGCCAGCAGCAAAAATATTAAATAATCATTTATTAAAGCGTTTTCGTGAAAACACTATTTTTAGGTGAGATATTTTTTGCTGCTGACGGTACTTACTTTTAAGGTAATTTTGTTCACAATTTAAGCGCTCTTATTATACTTACCTACTTTTTTTATTTATCTTTATTGCTTTGACTCGGACTTTTAGGTACTTTGCTCATAAATAACAAAACGTATGAGGAAAGTAAAAGTCAAACCTAAACGAGAGATTGAGCGGCTCGAGTGGGTGAAATCGAGTTTATGAGACCCGGGAGGTGGAAAGATAAACTAATTGAAATGTATGGGCGTCGGGACCACTTGGAAACTCACTGATTCATCATGTTGACGGGAAAACAGGTTGGGTCAGGAATTGCCATTTATGCACGTGTAGGCCCCTCGTACTACCCGTAGTCAAAAGTATACGTAGGAGGAGATTTCAGCATTTTTTCAAAATTTGAATGTTTTTGGATATGTTATTACGAGCATATGGATGCAACCAAGAAAGGAGCTCACAACAATAGACCGACCAAGAAGAGCAGAGCTTGCTTGGAAGAATGCAAATAACGAAGTCGTCGACAGTTCTACAGATATTTTATAACTCTTTTGGCAATAATAGGTACCTACCAACCAAGGTAAAGGTATAAATTAATAGAACGTAGACAGATAGTCGACAGATGTTCCTGAATGTATTTTAAGCATAATAAGCTTATATATTACCCAAAAATATATGTATTGGGGGCGATGGAGATATAATAGAGTAAGGATTTAAAAAAATGTCTGTCTGTTGTACACACTAATCTCCGGAAATATTGGACAGATTCGAATGAAACTTTTTTTGCTGATATATATGATCAATGGGCTATAAATGATTTTGGAAAATGGAACACCTGATGCAGGAACATAATGGTCCAGCTAAACTAAGAAATATAAAAATGACGCCGTAGCAAAAGTTGTTCAGCTTGATGAGCATATTCCGGAGTCATAAAGTCCACGCGAATGAAGTCGCGGGCTTCGGCTTGTGTTAAATAAATATGCCTGTTTAAGTCCAGAAAATGCTTGACATGTCAATGTTGCGAGTTAAGAGTAATGCTCTAACTACCTCATTCACTCCTCATTATTAGGCGTGCTTATTAGACGCTGACTTTTTATTGGTTTTGGAAAAAGAAATGATGTATAGTAAATAAATTCCTCTATCCATATACGTAATCCAAAGTGTACCTATGATTTATAATAAAAAAGATGCAAAAATGATTTTCCATCGAGACCACGTAGTTATGCCCGTCCAAACAGCCGCGTGCGATCGATGACCTCTGGCTGTCCGGCCGGCGGCACTACTAATTGATCTCACGATTTTACTTTCGGGTTTTAGTTAACATTTTTTGTTTCTGATTTTTTATTTTTACTAGCAAATTAGGTCTTACTAAGGATAAAGTATAGATTTTAAATTAAGATAAAGTGGCCTTCGGCTCCTTACAAAATTTACTGGGACGAGGAGCCAAAGGTAGGTTCAAACAGTACAAACTTTCTTAAATTTTCAGTCTTAATTTGTAGATATGATACATAGATAACTATCTTAATTCTTTCTAGTTATCTTTTCAGCCAGGAAAATCTGACGGACCAAATAGCCAGCTAGATTGTCAGTCTTATTTTATTAGGGCTATCTTTTGTTACTACAAAACAGGCATTGTACCTATATACAAGTACCTACTTACATTGCCTTGTATTTCAAAGACAGAGCGTGAATCCGGGCTCAGGCTGTTACTTCTTAGAAGAAAATAGGCGCGTCTAATGAAATCTAGCAAACGCTTGAATCGGATTTCATCTGGGTCAAAGGTTATAGGATACCCTGTTGAGTGATATCAAGTGCCGGAAAATAAGAAACACGGGGACTTGGATTTTCAAAAAGCAATTAAATAATTTACATAAAAAAATAAAAATACGGGATCTGTTTCATACATACAGTGAGATATATGCTGCCATAGCATCCGTCACCAATTTTTTTTCAAAATTCAACATTATAATGTCGACCCTTCCATCAGCAATGTAAATAATATTATTTAACATAACAAATAAAATAATCATGTAAAAACAAATTCTAGCTTTAATATTTAAGATTTAATTAAATCTAGAATTTTTAGTTAAGTACAATATTTTTGTAATGTTGCTTTCTTTCTGTTTTTCTTCTTTCTTATCGTGTGTGTTAGTGACTAACACTAGTGTCAAAGTTTTTAAACCGCCTTAAAGGCCTCTGACATGGTTTTAGGTAACGACCAATGTCAAAGACAGTGACCGGGACCGACGGCTTAACGTGCCCTCCGAAGCACGGATCATCTTACTTATCAGACAATCAGCTGATCAGCCTGCAATGTCCTAACCAAACTAAGACAACAACACAATGTCGTTGCCCCCGCCGGGAATCGAACCCGCGACCTCCGGGCATGAGCCGAACGCTCTAACCACTACACCACGGAGGCAGCTGTAATGTTGCTAAAAATGTATGCATGCGACAGATCAGAAAAGGGTTTAAACGAGTTATGTCGATTCTATAATCACATCCATGTTGAGCAGTTTTTGCCTTGTGTAACAAATGAATAAATTTTCTTGATAGTATTAGTCCGTTTAAAATTTCTAATGAATACTTAGGTAAGAAATGCAGTAAGTACCCTTTTAACATAAGTAAAGTACCTATTGAATGTAGAAGGGCCCTTGTTTGTAGGCACTTGCCTAAATTAATATCTATGGATTATAAGGTTAATTACCGGGAGTCGTTTATTTCTGAAATGGTCCTCATTACGTATTGCCTACTCGTGTGAATCCATATAAGGCTCGATTTAGTAACATAGCGTTAAATGTTTACATTTAAGTATGTTTGTGCGGTGATGGTTACAGTGTGCCTGCGCCCTTGGGTGATTGTTACCATTTTACACTATGTTCCATGTTTATTACAATGTACAACTTTTGCTACAATATTAAGACATTGCTATCACCTGTAATTAGCTAATATTTTTTTGTATGAAGTGTAGCTTTTTTATTTTGCTATATAATTCACAACGAAATGTATGTAGTAATTTATTGAAAATTGAATTGCCCTGTATGATTAATGAAAAACGCAAAATAGTTATATAAAATGCAAATAATTATAACACTAATTATTGATAGATAAATTACTTAGGAATCTTACTTTATACCTATAGGCAGACATATCAAGTGAATTTTACAAAAGTTCCGTATAGTAGTAAGTTTTACAAAAGTTACAAAAGTTCTGTGTAGTAGTAAGTTAGTTGTAAGTTTTCTCCATATATATAGGCTTTAGTGTCCAATTCTTGCAGACATCAAAGAGAAGAGATCATGTACCCGTCGAAAAGTAGTAAGTAGTAGTCTCTGCCTACCCCTATGGAAAAGTCATAATATTATGTATGTATATGTGTCTAATGCTTTGGCTACTGGGGCGCCCTCAACTTTACAAGTTTGTGCCCCTCAACGTCTGGGCCCCAGGGCGCTTCTCAATTGCGCTCAACTTTGTCCAAGGCACAAGGTCGCCTGAAATCATTTCTAACAAATTGCTCTGTCACGAGCCATAGTCTTTGAGAAAACATGTCTTCAGTTATCGTTACCTGTTAGCGTTAATAAGATGTTTATTATGTACACTGGCTCGTAATGTGGACAGGTAAATCTGTGGCTATTTTTAAATGGTACGCTTCCTTATATAACTAAGTACTTATATTAGTTTCGCGGTAACACTAACATTGGGTTGGAAGAATGTAAATTAGAAACGGACGGACATGGAAGGACGGACTGCCTCGTTTTACCACTTTGGTACGGATCATTAAAAAGTGTAGTACAGACTTGCATTGCGTTGCGTAGACCTTTTTAGACAAAAAACAAACGGGAAATATAGGTAAAAGCATTTAATATTTTATATAAGTAGGTACGTACTACTTACTTTTGAATTGCCTAACAAATTTTCGCAACAAAATCAAAAGATAATGAAACTCTCAAATTTTTGTTTTACAAAAAATCACTGAATTTCGGCGAGGCAATTACAAGTTACTTTGAAATCACAAAACAATAATCGTAATAAAGGTTCCAACGCTCAAACAATAAAAAAGTAGCAATACGGTTATATTGCCGGCCTCCTCCCTCCGTGGCGTAGTGGTAACCATGCCAGTCAACCACCCAGAAGTTCCGAGTTTGATCCCCCCGGCCAGGGCAAGTTGGAAAATGGCCTTTTTCAAATGTCGTGGGTGTTGGATATGTATTTGTTATAAAATATAGTATCGTTGAATTAGTATCCATCCCATAACACAAGTCTCGAACTTACTTTGGGGCTAGCTCAATCAGTGTAGTTTGTCCCTTTATATTTATTTATTATTATTTATTGCGAGTCGGCTGTCAGCTAGATCACGGTTGCTAAACATTTCTCAATCTCCTCTGTGCTTCGGAAGGCACGTTAAGCTATTGGTCCAGTCTGTCAATGCATGGCAGTCGTCAAACTATGTCAGATATCTTTAGGCAGCTTGAAAAATCTGACACCAGTGTTGGCCACACTCGTCAAATTTATTTGTTAAGCAAATATAAAATCCCCAACATTCAGGGTGAAAATCTTATGACATCCCTCTTTTTGCATCGGGGTTCAAAAAACAATACGTGATTTTTACTTTTAATTATTTTTGTTGGTTAGTTTCTTTTGTCTCCCTTCTGAAACTTGTCCTTTCCCAGAAATGATAGCCTTTGAAAGTCACCGTTCAAACAATTAAAGTGCACACGTGCAGGCCAGATGCTTCCTTTTGTTCTCTGGTAGTAACAATAAATAAACGGCCAAGTGCGAGTCGGACTCGCCCATGTAGGGTTCCGTAGTAGCAAATAACATAATATAAAAGTATTGTAGTATGTTTTTTTAAATTTTTATATTTGAGTTGATTGAATGAAAGGTAAATTGCCGTTTATGATTTATAACGTATTAAAAAAAACTACTTACTAGATCTCGTTCAAACCAATTTTCGCTGGTAGATTTCACGGTAATGAACATCATATATTTTTTTTAGTTTTATCATTCTCTTATTTTAGAAGTTACGGGGGGGGGGGGGGGGACACACTTTTTTCCACTTTGAAATTGAAGTATTCAGTTTAGAAAAAAATGATATTAGAAACCTCAATATCATTTTTGAAGACCTTTCCATAGATACCCCACACGTATGGGTTTGATGAAAAATAAATTTTTGAGTTTCAGTTCTAAGTATGGGGAACCCCCAAAATTTATTGTTTTTTTCCTATTTATGTGTCAAAACCTTAATGCGGTTCACATAATACATCTACTTACCAAGTTTCAACAGTATAGGCCTTATAGTTTCGGAAAAAAGTGGCTGGCATACGGACGGACAGACAGACAGACAGACAGACATGACGAATCTATAAGGGTAACCCTAAAAAATACACCCCAAAAACCAAACTTTTACCACACATGTTTTAAGAGACTTGTTTATACTATGAGGTCTTCCTTACGGCTTTAAACTTCAAAAACAGTGGGTGGTAAATTTGATTTGCATTATTACGCATTCATTTCTCCTACGTAATTATTCAGATAATATAGGTATATTTACTGCTTTAGTGGGTATATAAATATACAAAATTTCTGAATTGCCGGTTGCATTCTCAGCAGTGCTGCTTTGAAGCCCAAGGTGAGCATGCTGGCTTTTTTCCCCCCAAAAATAATGGCATGTGATCATGGCATGATCACTTTATCTCTATTAACTTCAACGATTTTTATTCCCCATAAAATTATTCGCAAATATTTTAATACAATATTTCACAAATTCTAAAATCTTTTGACATCGAAATTCCATTTACTCTATTATTCGTTATTTGTAAACTCAGTCTTATGTATTTTATAAACTCAGTCTTATTATTTAAAAACTCAGTCTTATGTATTTATAACTCAGTAGGTTAGGTTATGTTAGAACTGCAATCAATACACGCACGAGCCGAGCGAGCGAAGCGAGCGTGCCGCGGCAGCGGCCGGCAGGTGCTAGGAAACTTCTATCCATTTTCCTAGGTTAGGGCAAACCTTTAGGTTAGATTATGTTATAACTGCGACCAACACATTAGGACATACCTATGTTAGTTATTATCATATGTGTACCGTTACATATTGAAACATGTTTTTTTGAACAGTTTTATCGTTAACGTTGTTAGTTCGATATACCGTTTTTCTATAAAAGAAAACCATTTTAAAATATTATATATTAAATTTTGTTGTTATAATATGAAACTGCGATGATAAACTATTCGTTTTATTAAGAAAAAAATGTATTAAAAATCGTGGAATAGTTTTCTGGGAAATGATATTCCCAATCCAAAAATCTGTATTCTAATAGACACTCAGAAAAATATTTTATGATGAATCGTAACTGACTAAAAGTTTATTAGAATTTAGCTTATATAGGATTGTTAGGTCGGGAGTGGGAGTAGGAATAGTAAACAAATACATCTCAACAAATACATCTGATCAAATACTTAACTAATTAGTTACATAGAAGATAATGAAAATAGAAAGTTCTAGACATCAAAACAAAGTAGTTAATTAAGAAGTTTACAGATAACATATAATAAGAAAGGGTTAGGGCATCGTAACACGTGTTATATTATAATACACAAATAATTCCCAAGAATGCCGAAGACTTTGAAAAGTGGAGAAGAAAAGGTACCATTTAACGTTTTAGGCGAATAACACACTGCACGGCGCCCCGCTGCGTAGTGCGGGGTCGCCATACAAAAACGACGACGCGCGGGGACGCGGTGTCAGTGTGTTGGACTGTGCGTGTTTTCTATACAAACGGAGATACTTACAAGCAAAGTTAGAACACGCATTCACGCGAGTTAGACCCGCATTCTGCCCTTATCAAACCATTATCAGGATACCACCATGGGATAACCCGCAGCCGATCATAAAAATAAGTGATTTTTAGATAATAAATAAATCAACCCTTAGTGATAAAATCGAGATCCCACATCCATAAACACTCCTATCGGAGGACACCACGGATCATAATTTAGTTTTAGATATAAATAGGGATTTGCATTGTATC
The DNA here is from genome assembly GCA_963555685.1 of Acrobasis consociella. Lineage (NCBI taxonomy): Eukaryota > Metazoa > Arthropoda > Insecta > Lepidoptera > Pyralidae > Acrobasis > Acrobasis consociella. Next base: position 9,510,984 of record OY743118.1, read on the forward strand.
GAGTCATTATTAGTTTACTAGCCGTCCAAGGCAGTACTCTGTAATCAATCATACTATGTCAAAATAAAAAAATAAAAAAAATATATTTTTTTGGATGAACTCCGTCGACGAAAGTAAACTCGCGCTACGCTGCGTAGTGCAGGGCAATGTGAGAATCGCCTTACAACCCATGGTATAATAAAACAAGGTATTCTCTTCCCGAGATGGAATAAGACTACGTCACGATAAGTGTTGCCACTGATTGTTCTTTTCAGTAAATTTAAGGACTTTTTCAATTAGTTCTTGAATATTAAATCTTATACCTTTAAACGAGCAATTCTTGTATATATATTTATATATTTTTGTGATCTCGAAAACGGCTCTAACGATTTTGCTGAAAATTTGTATATGGGCGTTTTCGGGGGTAAACAATCGATCTAGATTAGATTAATGTTTGGGAAAACGCGTGTTTTCGAGTTTTCATGCGTTTTTCTTTCCACGCAGAATATGGTCGCTAATTTCGTCGCGCCGCGACCGCCTTGATTTAGCTCAGTGGTTAAGGATAGCGACCGCTAGAAAGAGTGTTACGGGTTCGAATCCCACTCGGTGACTTACTTTTGTTTTTTTTTTATGTTTAAGTTTATATATTTTTTTATTTTGCATTGTTTTTAGACAAGTTTAAAAAAAAATTAGTTAATGTTTGAGATGTAACCGAGCAAAGCTCGGTCGCCCAGGTACTAAAATATTAAGTAACTAAGTTATTTAGTATCTCGCGTGATTCACCAATTTAATTTTTTCTTAATAGCCTATATAGTGTCCCATTGTTGGGCAAAGGCCTCCCCTTCTTGCTTCCACGATTCACGATCCTAGGCAGCTTGCTGCCATCCACTTATGTAGCTTTCAATATCGTCCCTCCATCTTTTCCTCGGCCTTCCCCTACGCCGGCGTCCTTCTTTCTATATTTTATTAAGTATCTTCAAAATTTCATTTCTGAATGCAATTTTTAAATTCCAGACACTTTCCTTCCTTTATAGATTCATTCCTCTTTCACTTCTGATACTAATAACATCTAAGTACTTGTGATTTCTTGTATAACTAATTAGTTGTATTGTATAATTAATAAATTCTCTTCTTCTTTTTAGTCTCTTGCTCTACGTCTACTCTACGTTCTACTATACTCATTTCATGTGGGAACACACCTTTACTGAGCTGGTACAGGTGGAGTTCCCACAAAGATAATGGTCCTATTTTAGGTCGAAAACCACACGGGACATAAATGTTTGTAAATCTGTGCTGATAGATTGCATTTGTTCACAGTTACACAGCAGTCCCTGGTGCTGTTTAGCTTGGTGACGATGGTGGCTCCCGGCTTCCGACTTCGCCAGGCCACTCACACCAAGATGTTGAACAGAACCTGCCCAAGGATGGAACGCATCATGAGCTCGCAGTGCCAGCAAAATCAGCACAGATTAATCTGCAAAGGAGGATTCACTAGCGAATGGATAAGGGGAGTCAGGTAAAGGAATGATTGTTTTAGGCATGGTTATTTCAGGTGCTCATGGTATACCTATAAGATGAAACTAGAAAGAATGTTCCCGAAACCTGTAATTGGTAAACAAGGTTAGTAGTGCCAACAGGAGCAACATCACCTCATCTATAAAGGAAGGTTCATTAGCAAGAAGGGTGTCAGGTAAAATAACTGTTGCTGTTCAGACTTCGAAGGTCGTTGGGGTCTTAAAATGTAAGATAATAAAACTATGGCGTATTTTTTTACGGTATTATTTTTAGGTATTGCTTATACTGACTAAGAGTCAGTTATAAACTACAGAAATTCTATAGTTCCCTTTGACGGCAAATCATGGCTTGATCATAGCTTGATTTATTATGGCTTTCAAACTTCAAAGCGCGCTATGTTGGTTACATCGAACTTGCAACGACGTTGCTGCCACGTGTAATACATACGTGCGGTCACATGCACGTTATTGCAAGGTTGATTTCTACAAGTATTATTTCATACGTAAAAAAATAATCAATGAAACAACTAGAATACTTACACTATATTATCATGTCTGTATTCTGAAAGGGATAGTTATAGCCTAGAGCCGCAAGCAATACCCATAGCCACCCTTAAAATGACTGTAGGCGTGAAGGTGGCAGAAGATATCTAGATGGGTTGCTAGCCGCATTGCCTTTTGACATGATTCAGATTTTTATATAATAGAATTTCACGATGTGCACGGGAAAAGAAGCAGCTAGTACATTTTTCAGTTTTTAGGGTTCCGTAGTAAACAAGGAACCCTGATAGTTTCGCCATGTCTGTCTGCCTGTCTGTTAGCGGTTCTATCAAAGACTATAAGTACTAAAAAGCTGTAATTTGGCATGAGTGTATACCTATATGTATGTACATAACTAGTACTTAAAAACCATGCCATAAAAGTGGTAAAATAAAATCTTGAAAAAAGTTTTTTAGTGTATACTTACATATAAAGCGGAAGTGTTTTTTTCTTCACTCATTCATCGTGTAGGTATCGTTGAATATAGGTATTTTTAAAATATTATGCCTGTGAACAATATTTTTCTATTCTGGGATTCGTTTCAGAAATATTGGGTGGGCAAATTTTTGTTACGGGTCGAGTGCCCCTTTATCTGAAAAATAGTTGTATATGGACTAGTGAAAAAAAACCAGGCAGTAGTATATAATAACGAAGTTAAAAGGAAGACTATCAGAGCTAAATAGGGTTTACAAATTTATAAAGTAAACTATTCCTCCTTATTTTCTAAGTATGACCACCAACAAAAACAAAATACTGAGCACATGCTGACTGTGGAGAAATTGATTAGCGACAGCAAGTACAATCAAGAAACCCTTGATTTATTAGCTAAGCAATGTACTTGCGGGCAGCTCAACCAGCCCACCATCAGTGTCCCCACACCAGAGCTCTCTCCTTGTGTCGGTAATTTGTGCAATAGTGTGTCTGATTGTGTTGACCTTATGGAACCTCCATGTAATACAATAGTTTTTTCCGATAGTATAGGTCGCAATATGGGTTGCATATTTGACACACTTCTTGATAACTCTTGTGTCAATTACTGCTTCCCGGATGCAACATTTACTCAAATTTTAGAAAAAATAAAATTAACCAAAATAAATTGTAAATCTACTGTTGTATTACTGTTAGGCAATTGTAACAGAATAGGAAAAAAAGAAATAATCAGCGGTATGGATTATTTAACTAAACTAGAAGTAGGCAAAATAATTTTATGTGCATTCCCATATATACGTTGCCAGCCTCCAACAAATAACAGAAACATTCACTATCTAAATACTTTGATGCATAATATAACATGTCGTTATAGTGATAAATTAGTGTTTTTTGACACCAATAATTTCATAGGTGAATGTGATCTGACAAAAGATAATATTTATCTTTCAAAATATTCTAGACGTAAGATTGCTACATTAGTAGCAAATAATATTAATTTTTGGACGAGTTTACATTGTAAACAAAACCCTAGTTTTAAGACACCTACCGATTTACCAGGAATATGTGATGGTAAATCTGTAGACTTGACGGCAGTTTTAAACTGAACATTAAGACAACGGAAAGGCCTCATGAACTCAGAATAGTACATCAAAATTTAGAAGGTTTTTCCGGCAAAGAATTATTAGTCGAATTATTTCTAGAAGAGTTGGATGTGGACATTCTATGTTTGACTGAACATTGGCTGTATGAGAGTCAGATGATGTTTAGCCTAAACAAGTATAATATTGTTAGCTGCTTTAACAGGAAGTCTGCTCAGCGAGGGGGTTCCATAATTTTTGTAAAAGATTCTTTCCGTAGCAAAGAGCGGACGGATATTGTCAGATTTTCTGTTGAGCGCGTTTGTGAGGTGACCTGTGCCGAGCTAGATCATCATATAATTATTTGTGTATACAGTCCTCCTAATAGTGATTTTAAAAGTTTCCTTAAAACTATGGACCAGGTACTTAAGTCCTGTTCATCTAGTAAAAAGAATTTAATTGTTTGCGGAGATTTTAATGTTGATATCTTAGTAGATAATCCAAAAAGTACACAATTTTTAAATCTTTTTAAATGTTATGAATTAGTAAACGTATTCTTTGAGCCAACCCGAATTACTGCTACATCTGCTACTTGTCTAGACAACTTTTTTAGTAATATTCAATATTCTGATAAATCTGTTATTAATAAACTGCCTTCTGATCATTCGGGTGTATATGTAGCTTATGTCAATGAGTCCAAAAGCAAATCCAGTATTTTGAACAAAGATAAAACTTTTTGTAGGCCCGTTACTTCTAAAAATATACGAAAACTTAAAAATAATTTAGATAACAAATTGTTATCAGTAGTTTACTCAGGAAAAAATCCGGACGCCCATTACAATAAACTATTTAACTGTATTACTTCAGAATATTCAAAAACATTGAAACGAAAACAAGTTGTAGTGCATAGGAAATTACAGTTTAGTGAGTGGGCTACTACTGGCATCTACATAAGTAGGAACAAGCTTTACGACTTATATGCCCAAAAACAATATAATTTTGATCCTCCCTTTGTAGAATATGTTAAAAATTATTCCAAAATATTTAAAAAAGTTTGTAGACAAGCCAAGGCAAATCGTATTAGTAGAAAAATAAATAATGCTCCTAACAAAATAAAAGAAACTTGGAATGTTATAAATAAAGAAACAGGTAAAAATAAAGCCAAAGAAAATATCTGCCAAATCAAATCTAATGGTGTGATTATTACAAAAACTGAAGAAATAGTAAATGTTTTTGATGATTTCTTTACTAACATTCCTTTGGAACTTACTTCTAATGTGAATTCTAACCCCCAGCGTGCTGAAGCCTTGCTTAAGAATAATGTTAGGCCTTGTAATTCTCAATTTAAATTTAAGCATATTGGCCCCAAAGATATAATAGATGCATATAAACAGCTAAATTTAAAAAAATCTGAAGATCATTGGGGCATGTCAGTTGCTGTAGTAAGCCATATCATAAATATCATAGCTGCTGATTTAGCTTTTATATTTAACGAATGTATTGATGAAGGCATATTTCCTAACCTAATGAAATGTAGTAAATTAATCCCCTTATTTAAAAAAGGAGAAAAAACAGACCCTGGCAACTACAGACCTATATCTATCCTGCCAGTTTTGAGTAAGGTGTTCGAAAAGATAATGCTCAATCAAATGCTGCTTCACTTCAAGACCTACCAACTTTTCCATAGCCAACAATTCGGCTTTACTGGCGGGAAATCGACCACCGATGCGGGAGTAGCACTCGTTACTCATATATATGACGCATGGGAGAACAAAAATGATGGAATTGGATCATTTTGTGATCTCTCCAAAGCATTTGATTGCGTAGATCATCCGACACTTTTGCTCAAATTTCGTCAATACGGTTTTGATGATAATTCAATTAAACTGATAGAATCTTATTTAACAGATAGGCATCAGACTGTTGATTTAAATGGCATAAAATCTCACGGATCTAATGTTAAAATAGGCGTACCGCAAGGTTCAATTCTTGGACCTTTCCTTTTCTTAGTTTATGTTAATGACTTGCCTTACATGGTTAAGAAGCAGGCTGGCATAGTGCTGTTTGCTGATGACACCTCGCTAATATTCAAAATAGATCGACATAGCACAAACGCTAGCGCGGTGAACAGCACCTTGTCTTCTATTTCTGATTGGTTTTCTGCCAATAACCTCATGTTAAATGCGAAAAAGACCCAATGCATTCGATTTTCTCTTCCTAATGTGAGACAGGCCTGCGTTGACATAATGATAGATGGTGAAAAACTCGATCTTGTTGAAAGTACTACCTTCTTAGGAATTACAATAGACTCAAAACTTCAATGGGGTGCTCATATAACTAAACTTTCTAATAGGCTTAGCTCTGCGGCTTATGCTGTTAGGAGAATAAGACAATTGACAGATGTAGCAACTGCTAGACTAGTTTATTTTAGTTACTTTCATAGTGTTATGTCTTACGGCATACTCCTGTGGGGGAGTGCAGCCGATATTCAGACTATTTTCATTTTACAAAAACGGGCAATTCGTGCTATTTACGGGTTAGGATCTAGAGACTCACTCAGAGAATTATTCAAGAAAATAGATATACTTACCTTATCATCACAGTATATATTTGAAAACATAATGCATGTAAGGAAAAATATTTCCTCATACAGTAAAGTAAGCGATTTGACCGATAGAAACCTACGTAATAAGAATGACTTAGTTGCCCCATTTTCTAGGCTCAAAACAGTTAGTAAGACGTTTATGGGGAACTGTATACTTTTTTATAATAAATTGCCAAAATCGGTCCTTGATATGCCGGATAATAAATTCAAAACGTATGTAAAGAAAGTACTTTGTGAGAAGGCTTATTATAGTACCGATGACTACCTTAAGGACAAAAAAGTCTGGCTTGAGCTTGGCGCGGGTCTCTCTTAAAGTTTGTAATATAGGTACTCGCATGGGTGACATGTACATTTTGTACAAACTAAATCTACAACTTGACATTATTTAAAAATTTTGACATTTAAAAATTCAATTAAAATCATGATATTACATAACAAAACAATGTATTCTCAGTCCACATTAACTTTAAGTATTAATTTAATTGTGAGTTGACGTCCTTGGAGAAAAGGTGCAGTGCAGTTTGTTACCGCTTCTTCTGCACTAGCGCTTTGGAAGCGGTAGTAAACTTAGCTGTAAGTAACTATTTGACGTCAACAATTGTAAACAAAACAATGACGGTTATTAAGAGATATTATAAATATCCTATGATAATAAAGATATATTTGAATTTGAATTTGAATTTGAATATAAAGTGCAGTCGGTTTTTTTTATACAAATTTAATAGAATATTGATAATAATAAATAATAAAGCCCCTTTATTCAGATCCTTAACCTAATAAAAATGTATAGTTTTGACTAACATAAGACAAAAAAAAAAAGTTTATTTATTCCAAAATATCATGCTTGCTAATTTTCTGTAGATCTGTTTGCCAATCGGCAAACGCCTCCTCCAACCTTTTCCATTCTGATCTATCTTGGGCAGTTCTGTTCCACGTTACTCCTGCAATTGGTCTTATGTCGTCATTCCACCTTTTCTGCGGTCTACCTCTCTTCCTTTTACCTTCTCAGGGATACCATCTTGCCACTCTTTTACTCCATTTTCCATTGAGTCTTTTGTTTTTCACTGTTACATCGACAGTTTTAGTTTTTCTCCTGATGACACAATTTCTCAATCTTTCTGATTTTTTTACATTCAGCATACTTCTTTCCATTGCATGTTGGCAGGTTGCGAGTTTGTTGGCCGTTTCACGAGTTATAGCCCAAGTTTGGCAGCCATACATAAGAACAGGAAGTATGCAGGTGTTGAATAATTTACTTTTAAGCTCACACGAAGCTTTTCGTCCTTCGTAGCAACTTACAAGGTCCAGTATCTCTTCCATCCGTTTTTAATTCTTCTGTCTACTTTTTTGCGTCCAGGTTCTGTGGGAGTAATAATCTGTCCCAGGTATATATACTCATCGGTGTATTTGATTTTGGTGTTTTCTATTTCTATATTGTTTTTGTTACCATTTGTCATGACTCTAGTTTTACCCGGATTCAGTTTTAACCCTACCTTCTCACTTTCTTTTGCTAGCTCTTTTATCATTTTGCTCAGGTCATCTGATGTTTTGGCGAATAGAACTATGTCGTCAGCGAATCCCAAATGCGTCAGCGACACGCCATCTACATTGATTCCAAGGTGATCCCAATTGAGTCTTCTGAAAATAGGTTCGAGCACCGCCGAGAACAGTCATTAGAATATAAGTTTTAGATATTTTAATGGTATGTACTCTTACTCGGGTCCCAAACTTTGTGTCGAATGATGCTGAAGCGACTCACGTTGTAGCGAAAATATTTCAGCTTGGTACCTACACTGAAGCGAAAACTTATTGAGACGAAACCTACCAAGTCGAAGGACACCACAGCGAAAGGGGTGCGCATTGTCTTACATAACTTTTTAAATCATAATAATCATTCTTAATAAAAAATTGAAATACTAATAATTTTAAACTATAATCATTGGAATTCATAATATCACTAATCATACACTTCGTTTTTAATAATATTTGTTTTCATATATTTGTTTATACTAATGATCTTAACTCCTAATCATTCGAATTAATAACTATTATATTCATACATTTGTTTTTTCTAATGTTTTTTTTTTATAAATTTCTTAATCATAAGTATTTTATCCATATTATTGAAAATGATAATATCTATAATCAAACATTTGTTTTATACTAATATATTCACTTTCATACAGTTATCTAAATTAAAATAATCATAAGTGTAAATGAAATGGAATAGGTAACAATCATTCATTAAATGAAAGTAGACAGACGCACTGACAGGTAACTCAAAGTTATAAAACTTTGTTGATAGAAAAGTAGATAGACCCACTGACAGATAAGTCAAACTTATAAAACCCCTATCATTTTTGGTCGAGGGTCAAAAGTATTGGATTTACTTTTATTGTTTAATAAAACGAATTGCTGCCAGAAAAGTAGGTTAGGTTAGGTTAGAACTGTGACCCCAACAGCGCCCGAGCGAGCGAAGCGAGCGTGCCGCGGTAACGGCCGGCAAAGTGCTAAAAACTATTTTTTGATAGAAAAGTAAACAGACACACCGACAGATAAGACAAACTTATAAAACTAGAGTTAAATCGTTTAATTAAATCAATTGCTGCCAGAAAAGTAGGTTAGGTTAGAACTGTGACCCCAACAGCGCGCGAGCCGAGCGAGCGAAGCGAGCGTGCCGCGGCAGCGGCAGGCGAAGCGCCAGAAACTAATTTTTGTTTGAAAAATAGACAGACACACTGACAAATACGTCAAACTTATAAAACCCATCTTATTTTTGGTCGAAGTCATCCATTTCTATGCGTTACAAAGACAAATCCATGTTAAAATATTTTTTTAGTATTGCTTTTATTAATACAAAAATTATGATACTTGTCCTTTATAAAGTAAACTATTCTGAACAACGACGTTATGAGTTGTAGTATGTTATTAGTAACAACATTATTAATAAAAACAATATGGTAATTGAAAGTTATGAAGAAATAAATTATGAATTTAAACTTGTTCTTGGTAGCAACAGTATTAATAAAAAACTTATGATCACTAAATGTTATGAGCTTCGATGATAGTAATAAAAATGTATGAAGAATAAAATTATGAAGAGTGATGATTATGAACACAAATCGGTAGTAAGATAAAGAATATGATTTAGAATTTTATGAGAGTCAATATGGACCCCAGCGAAAGGTATTATGTCGAATTTAATACTAAACCACACATTAGGCATTTGCAACTACGGAACCCTACACTGCGCGTGGCCCGACACTTGGCTGGTTATTTTTCTTTCCGCTAAGCTTAGTCTTCGTCTTAGCGGAAAGAAGTGGGAGTATTCATTTCATCATGGGAGTAGTAACAAAGTACAAGATAATTTTTGAAAAAATAACACTTTCCGGCTGCTAAGGGATGTGTTTAGGTTGTGGATGGACTTTAAATTTCCTTAATTGAACTCGGCAGTTTATCTGCTACATCAATTTGGAAAAATCTTTTTTGTTTGAAAGGGCATACTTGTCAGGTAATTAAATTTTAATAAAATCGGTTATGTATAGAAAGTTCAGCTCAGCTTATTTCTCTTTAAGTTTTTTTTAGTAACGTGGTATAATAACTAAAGGTTGTAAAGATACGTTATAACAACGTAATTAAAAAACCCATGACTGTTAAGAACGCCATCTAGTGATGAGCAGCGGAACTACCGATACGGCTTGTACCCGTAGCGTTTTTTTAGTGAAAGCCCTGTCATTTAAGCGTTAACCCCCAATAACTTTTAAACGGCTGAACCGATTTTCATCAAACCTAGCTAATAACCACCGCAAGGGAACTTGCTTTCACGTAAAAAAACCGCTTCAAAATCGGTCCCTCCATTTCTGCAATTCCATTTCGTTGCTGATATGATCGCAAAATGTCTCTTATTTTTACGAAGAGATAATATGAATATGGATCATGTTGATTTAGAACAAACAAAAATATCATCTAAAAGTTGTGCACAAAAGTTTGCCGTAGTCACTGGCGCAGGAACAAATAAGTTCGTTTCATATTAAAATTAAAATAGTTTTTAGCATCACGAGGATCAGTTTCTACGAAAGTTAGTTTTGACCAAAGGGTGTAGTTTATCGTAGTAACTTATTAGTAATCTGTGGTTTATCGTCGTTTTCGCGTAATATGTATTCAACGTGGAATAGACATAGCTCGTAATAAATCAAACCATGAGCTATACAAGATCACTACAGTGTAATGAAATTAGAATAAAAGTCAAAGAACAAAAAAAAGACGTGTGGCACTCGGGGACTGCCGCGGTAAAGCTATTGCATTAAATGTGAATTTTTACAAGGAAGGACGGCAACGTCGCAAACGGACGACGGAGACGAAGCGGCAACCTACAGCGGTAGGCGGAGTGGGGAGCGTGAGGTTTTTTCGTAACGGAATTTCTGGATTCGGTCCCCGCGCTCAAGGCCCGCGATAGAAGCTATGCAATAGCTTAAAAGGAAAGTCGAATTGTTTTTTGACCTTTATTTTAGTTTCATTATACTATAGTGATCTAGTATAACCCGTGGTTCGATTTATTACGAGTATGTACCTTCCACGTTGTAGAAAGATGCACCCCGATAACGCAACACATCGCAGCCTCAACGTGTGCCGTAGGCTTGAATTCTTCTGTATGTAATCCTGATGTATTCACATAGTACCTACCGTGGAATTGTATGTACTTCGTGTACCTACACTACATTTCTCACGAGCGCTCCTAAGCCATGAAGTGTCAAATTGAGTCTGTCAATTCGGAAATCGTCATGTGAATTCAAATTATTCTGCAATTCAAGGTCAAGTTACGCTGTCAATTCTATATTCAAAGTACTGTACCGTCAGAATGGCAAGTATAAGTAAAAGAAAAAAATATTGGCAGTGAGGTAAGGTGTATAAAATTGCTAAGAACTTACTTCACAAAATTGATAGGCAAGCAAAAAGTTTTAGCACTGAGACCGATGATTAATCAATATGATTTAGATGATTATGAAGTAATTAGTTTTTTTTTTCAAAATGGTTTCATAATGGTGGACTTATGTGAACTTAAAAATCATTTTGCCAATTTCTACAAATATTTAAAAATGTCATAGCATCGCATATTTCGTTCATTGACGGTGATCCTAATAACGCTACCTTTACCCCCTGGCCACAGCCAACGGAGGCGCGGATTGCGGCGCGGCAGGCGGTGAGCGGCAAAAACAAATGGTAGACAACGTATGAAGTATGCCACATGCCGCGCGACAGGCGGATGAAATTGTACGCGCGAATATCGAGGTGGCCACAGCTCGGAGCGGCGTCAGCGGCGGCAGCGGTGGACGTAATCAGCGTCGCGAGATCGAAACAAATCATTTTGTTTTTACCGCGCGGTAAGCTTATATAAATAATGAATTCGGAACAATTTATAAGTGAAATACTGATTAGACCAGCATCATGGATGTCAAAAAATCCAAATCATAAATAAAGGCAAGTTATAAAAAAATTGTGGGTCGAAAAAAAACAACAATACCCTTCCATTTTAATAGTTAGCTGTTCTCTAAATACGTCCACCGCCAACGCCGCCGCGGTCGCAACATGTGAGCTGTGGCATACTACCGCGAACCGCGCCGCAAGCCGCGCCCCCTGCCGCACCGCCAGAGGCTGTGGCCAGGCCGTTAGTACGCACACAAAAGCGCATATGCATATTGTGCATACACTATACAACTAAAACCAAGGGTTACGAGCATTCGTGAGTCAACTAGCGGACACCTATTATAAATTCGCTCCTTGGACAACTACTTCTGAGAAGCATATTCAAGAACAATAGGTCGTTTCCTCAATCTTCGATTGTTCGTCGGACCACTGTCGGAGGTGCAACGGCCAGCAACAGGCGGCCTATATAAACGCAGGGAACTTGGGAATTGCTGTCATTCATCCACTAGCTACCAGTATCTTTAAGGTTTTTGTAAAAAAACTAATTTTTATAAAATAAAGTTTTTAAGCTATTGCATAGCTTCTATCGCGGGCCTTGAGCGCGGGGATCGAATCCAGAAATTACGTAACGAAAAAACCTCACGCTCTCCCTACTCCGCCTACCATGTAGGTTGCCGCTTCGTCTCCGTCGTCCGTTTGCGACGTTTCCGTCCTTCCTTGTTTGCAATAGCTTTACCGCGGCAGTCCCCGAGTGCCACACGTCTTTTTTTTTTAAATAGTTTCGCGTTTCAAATATTTTGACTCGTGAGATTAACATCACAGTGTTACTGAACTAGTACTATATTAGTAGGACTTGTATTATACATCGTAGTATATTTTGCCAAAGTGGTGCTAAATTAAATAAAACCGGACAAGTGCGAGTCGGATTCGCCCACTGAGAGTTCCGTACTCCTGATTAAGCTTTTTTATACGATACATTACATGGTTAACTGACTTCAAAATTTAGACCCCGTTCCTTTATATTTAATTACAAATGTATAGTTTTCAGATTTTTCCCTCTACTTAGTACAAGCCGATTTTACTTGCCGAATTATACCTTTTTTACGGCATTAAACGGCTGTCTCTTTTATACGTTAATTTAGAAGTTAAATTTTTACAAAATTTAAATTTGTTACATGGTTTTAATTTCAGCTTTATACCTCCACGCGTTTCTGAGATACAGGGTCTTGCTCTTGCCAAACGGACAGACGGACAACAAAGTGATCCAATTAGAGTTTTGTTTCTCCTTTTGAGAGACAGAACCCTAAAAAATATACACACATCATCTTCAGTGCTTTTTATGATATTAATTATATTAAGCAGGGTTCTTATCTTCTTCCAACTTAAATGGTTTTGGGCTTGCGCTAATTAGAAATGAATGTCGTTAACTGATGATTGCGTACTGATAATAAACCGTCCTCAGCATCTGGCGTGAATACTTATTCTTTATTCTAATATATACAACGTGGAAGGGACAATACCCGTAATTAATCGAACCACGCACTATACCTAGATCACTATAGTATAATTATATAAACAGTAAAAAACAAAATAAAAAAACGATATTACCATAAAATTTTCCCGGGCGGCTGCACACTTTTGTATGGTAAATGTCGATTTGTTTTTTAGTTTTGACTGTTATTTTATTGCCATTATACGATACTGATCTAGTACAGCTCGTAGTTCGATTTATTACGGAAATGTCCCTTCCACGTCACGTTGTATATCTCTTTTCTCGCTAAAAGTGCATCAAAGTGGCTCGCCCATCTTCACTCATGTACGTTCTGCAACATCTTATCTTTTTAAATTGTCAAAAAATGTAATAACGCAATTAAAAATGTCTTATACAGTCAGGTAAAATACGTATTATATTAAAACGTTTTGTATTACTGTCTTTCTTCTAACCATCACAACACATTTTCAATGTACAATAAACAATACCAATCTCCTTTGAATATTAAAAACAACCCGAAATATTGTTATTTCGGTGACGCGTACCCTTGGGATGAATCCTACAAAATATCCAGTAAAATACATATTTAGGAAATGGGAAATTTTTTACAAAAATAATTTGCTAAAAGACTGTTCTTTCCCTGAAGTTTTAATTAAATGTATTTATTTATTGAGCTATAAATGAGCAGCTTAAGCTAATGTGTCTATTTCAGGCACTGTTGAGTTTTTTTCACAAGTCATTTCACATAGGTAAAATAAATATTTAATAGAATATTGATAATAATAAATAATAAAGCCCCTTTATTCAGATCCTTAACCTAATAAAAATGTATAGTTTTGACTAACATAAGACAAAAAAAAAAAGTTTATTTATTCCAAAATATCATGCTTGCTAATTTTCTGTAGATCTGTTTGCCAATCGGCAAACGCCTCCTCCAACCTTTTCCATTCTGATCTATCTTGGGCAGTTCTGTTCCACGTTACTCCTGCAATTGGTCTTATGTCGTCATTCCACCTTTTCTGCGGTCTACCTCTCTTCCTTTTACCTTCTCAGGGATACCATCTTGCCACTCTTTTACTCCATTTTCCATTGAGTCTTTTGTTTTTCACTGTTACATCGACAGTTTTAGTTTTTCTCCTGATGACACAATTTCTCAATCTTTCTGATTTTTTTACATTCAGCATACTTCTTTCCATTGCATGTTGGCAGGTTGCGAGTTTGTTGGCCGTTTCACGAGTTATAGCCCAAGTTTGGCAGCCATACATAAGAACAGGAAGTATGCAGGTGTTGAATAATTTACTTTTAAGCTCACACGAAGCTTTTCGTCCTTCGTAGCAACTTACAAGGTCCAGTATCTCTTCCATCCGTTTTTAATTCTTCTGTCTACTTTTTTGCGTCCAGGTTCTGTGGGAGTAATAATCTGTCCCAGGTATATATACTCATCGGTGTATTTGATTTTGGTGTTTTCTATTTCTATATTGTTTTTGTTACCATTTGTCATGACTCTAGTTTTACCCGGATTCAGTTTTAACCCTACCTTCTCACTTTCTTTTGCTAGCTCTTTTATCATTTTGCTCAGGTCATCTGATGTTTTGGCGAATAGAACTATGTCGTCAGCGAATCCCAAATGCGTCAGCGACACGCCATCTACATTGATTCCAAGGTGATCCCAATTGAGTCTTCTGAAAATAGGTTCGAGCACCGCCGAGAACAGTCATTAGAATATAAGTTTTAGATATTTTAATGGTATGTACTCTTACTCGGGTCCCAAACTTTGTGTCGAATGATGCTGAAGCGACTCACGTTGTAGCGAAAATATTTCAGCTTGGTACCTACACTGAAGCGAAAACTTATTGAGACGAAACCTACCAAGTCGAAGGACACCACAGCGAAAGGGGTGCGCATTGTCTTACATAACTTTTTAAATCATAATAATCATTCTTAATAAAAAATTGAAATACTAATAATTTTAAACTATAATCATTGGAATTCATAATATCACTAATCATACACTTCGTTTTTAATAATATTTGTTTTCATATATTTGTTTATACTAATGATCTTAACTCCTAATCATTCGAATTAATAACTATTATATTCATACATTTGTTTTTTCTAATGTTTTTTTTTTATAAATTTCTTAATCATAAGTATTTTATCCATATTATTGAAAATGATAATATCTATAATCAAACATTTGTTTTATACTAATATATTCACTTTCATACAGTTATCTAAATTAAAATAATCATAAGTGTAAATGAAATGGAATAGGTAACAATCATTCATTAAATGAAAGTAGACAGACGCACTGACAGGTAACTCAAAGTTATAAAACTTTGTTGATAGAAAAGTAGATAGACCCACTGACAGATAAGTCAAACTTATAAAACCCCTATCATTTTTGGTCGAGGGTCAAAAGTATTGGATTTACTTTTATTGTTTAATAAAACGAATTGCTGCCAGAAAAGTAGGTTAGGTTAGGTTAGAACTGTGACCCCAACAGCGCCCGAGCGAGCGAAGCGAGCGTGCCGCGGTAACGGCCGGCAAAGTGCTAAAAACTATTTTTTGATAGAAAAGTAAACAGACACACCGACAGATAAGACAAACTTATAAAACTAGAGTTAAATCGTTTAATTAAATCAATTGCTGCCAGAAAAGTAGGTTAGGTTAGAACTGTGACCCCAACAGCGCGCGAGCCGAGCGAGCGAAGCGAGCGTGCCGCGGCAGCGGCAGGCGAAGCGCCAGAAACTAATTTTTGTTTGAAAAATAGACAGACACACTGACAAATACGTCAAACTTATAAAACCCATCTTATTTTTGGTCGAAGTCATCCATTTCTATGCGTTACAAAGACAAATCCATGTTAAAATATTTTTTTAGTATTGCTTTTATTAATACAAAAATTATGATACTTGTCCTTTATAAAGTAAACTATTCTGAACAACGACGTTATGAGTTGTAGTATGTTATTAGTAACAACATTATTAATAAAAACAATATGGTAATTGAAAGTTATGAAGAAATAAATTATGAATTTAAACTTGTTCTTGGTAGCAACAGTATTAATAAAAAACTTATGATCACTAAATGTTATGAGCTTCGATGATAGTAATAAAAATGTATGAAGAATAAAATTATGAAGAGTGATGATTATGAACACAAATCGGTAGTAAGATAAAGAATATGATTTAGAATTTTATGAGAGTCAATATGGACCCCAGCGAAAGGTATTATGTCGAATTTAATACTAAACCACACATTAGGCATTTGCAACTACGGAACCCTACACTGCGCGTGGCCCGACACTTGGCTGGTTATTTTTCTTTCCGCTAAGCTTAGTCTTCGTCTTAGCGGAAAGAAGTGGGAGTATTCATTTCATCATGGGAGTAGTAACAAAGTACAAGATAATTTTTGAAAAAATAACACTTTCCGGCTG
This sequence comes from Acrobasis consociella, assembly GCA_963555685.1. Lineage (NCBI taxonomy): Eukaryota > Metazoa > Arthropoda > Insecta > Lepidoptera > Pyralidae > Acrobasis > Acrobasis consociella. The sequence goes on from OY743118.1 coordinate 9,527,485, forward strand.
CTAAGGGATGTGTTTAGGTTGTGGATGGACTTTAAATTTCCTTAATTGAACTCGGCAGTTTATCTGCTACATCAATTTGGAAAAATCTTTTTTGTTTGAAAGGGCATACTTGTCAGGTAATTAAATTTTAATAAAATCGGTTATGTATAGAAAGTTCAGCTCAGCTTATTTCTCTTTAAGTTTTTTTTAGTAACGTGGTATAATAACTAAAGGTTGTAAAGATACGTTATAACAACGTAATTAAAAAACCCATGACTGTTAAGAACGCCATCTAGTGATGAGCAGCGGAACTACCGATACGGCTTGTACCCGTAGCGTTTTTTTAGTGAAAGCCCTGTCATTTAAGCGTTAACCCCCAATAACTTTTAAACGGCTGAACCGATTTTCATCAAACCTAGCTAATAACCACCGCAAGGGAACTTGCTTTCACGTAAAAAAACCGCTTCAAAATCGGTCCCTCCATTTCTGCAATTCCATTTCGTTGCTGATATGATCGCAAAATGTCTCTTATTTTTACGAAGAGATAATATGAATATGGATCATGTTGATTTAGAACAAACAAAAATATCATCTAAAAGTTGTGCACAAAAGTTTGCCGTAGTCACTGGCGCAGGAACAAATAAGTTCGTTTCATATTAAAATTAAAATAGTTTTTAGCATCACGAGGATCAGTTTCTACGAAAGTTAGTTTTGACCAAAGGGTGTAGTTTATCGTAGTAACTTATTAGTAATCTGTGGTTTATCGTCGTTTTCGCGTAATATGTATTCAACGTGGAATAGACATAGCTCGTAATAAATCAAACCATGAGCTATACAAGATCACTACAGTGTAATGAAATTAGAATAAAAGTCAAAGAACAAAAAAAAGACGTGTGGCACTCGGGGACTGCCGCGGTAAAGCTATTGCATTAAATGTGAATTTTTACAAGGAAGGACGGCAACGTCGCAAACGGACGACGGAGACGAAGCGGCAACCTACAGCGGTAGGCGGAGTGGGGAGCGTGAGGTTTTTTCGTAACGGAATTTCTGGATTCGGTCCCCGCGCTCAAGGCCCGCGATAGAAGCTATGCAATAGCTTAAAAGGAAAGTCGAATTGTTTTTTGACCTTTATTTTAGTTTCATTATACTATAGTGATCTAGTATAACCCGTGGTTCGATTTATTACGAGTATGTACCTTCCACGTTGTAGAAAGATGCACCCCGATAACGCAACACATCGCAGCCTCAACGTGTGCCGTAGGCTTGAATTCTTCTGTATGTAATCCTGATGTATTCACATAGTACCTACCGTGGAATTGTATGTACTTCGTGTACCTACACTACATTTCTCACGAGCGCTCCTAAGCCATGAAGTGTCAAATTGAGTCTGTCAATTCGGAAATCGTCATGTGAATTCAAATTATTCTGCAATTCAAGGTCAAGTTACGCTGTCAATTCTATATTCAAAGTACTGTACCGTCAGAATGGCAAGTATAAGTAAAAGAAAAAAATATTGGCAGTGAGGTAAGGTGTATAAAATTGCTAAGAACTTACTTCACAAAATTGATAGGCAAGCAAAAAGTTTTAGCACTGAGACCGATGATTAATCAATATGATTTAGATGATTATGAAGTAATTAGTTTTTTTTTTCAAAATGGTTTCATAATGGTGGACTTATGTGAACTTAAAAATCATTTTGCCAATTTCTACAAATATTTAAAAATGTCATAGCATCGCATATTTCGTTCATTGACGGTGATCCTAATAACGCTACCTTTACCCCCTGGCCACAGCCAACGGAGGCGCGGATTGCGGCGCGGCAGGCGGTGAGCGGCAAAAACAAATGGTAGACAACGTATGAAGTATGCCACATGCCGCGCGACAGGCGGATGAAATTGTACGCGCGAATATCGAGGTGGCCACAGCTCGGAGCGGCGTCAGCGGCGGCAGCGGTGGACGTAATCAGCGTCGCGAGATCGAAACAAATCATTTTGTTTTTACCGCGCGGTAAGCTTATATAAATAATGAATTCGGAACAATTTATAAGTGAAATACTGATTAGACCAGCATCATGGATGTCAAAAAATCCAAATCATAAATAAAGGCAAGTTATAAAAAAATTGTGGGTCGAAAAAAAACAACAATACCCTTCCATTTTAATAGTTAGCTGTTCTCTAAATACGTCCACCGCCAACGCCGCCGCGGTCGCAACATGTGAGCTGTGGCATACTACCGCGAACCGCGCCGCAAGCCGCGCCCCCTGCCGCACCGCCAGAGGCTGTGGCCAGGCCGTTAGTACGCACACAAAAGCGCATATGCATATTGTGCATACACTATACAACTAAAACCAAGGGTTACGAGCATTCGTGAGTCAACTAGCGGACACCTATTATAAATTCGCTCCTTGGACAACTACTTCTGAGAAGCATATTCAAGAACAATAGGTCGTTTCCTCAATCTTCGATTGTTCGTCGGACCACTGTCGGAGGTGCAACGGCCAGCAACAGGCGGCCTATATAAACGCAGGGAACTTGGGAATTGCTGTCATTCATCCACTAGCTACCAGTATCTTTAAGGTTTTTGTAAAAAAACTAATTTTTATAAAATAAAGTTTTTAAGCTATTGCATAGCTTCTATCGCGGGCCTTGAGCGCGGGGATCGAATCCAGAAATTACGTAACGAAAAAACCTCACGCTCTCCCTACTCCGCCTACCATGTAGGTTGCCGCTTCGTCTCCGTCGTCCGTTTGCGACGTTTCCGTCCTTCCTTGTTTGCAATAGCTTTACCGCGGCAGTCCCCGAGTGCCACACGTCTTTTTTTTTTAAATAGTTTCGCGTTTCAAATATTTTGACTCGTGAGATTAACATCACAGTGTTACTGAACTAGTACTATATTAGTAGGACTTGTATTATACATCGTAGTATATTTTGCCAAAGTGGTGCTAAATTAAATAAAACCGGACAAGTGCGAGTCGGATTCGCCCACTGAGAGTTCCGTACTCCTGATTAAGCTTTTTTATACGATACATTACATGGTTAACTGACTTCAAAATTTAGACCCCGTTCCTTTATATTTAATTACAAATGTATAGTTTTCAGATTTTTCCCTCTACTTAGTACAAGCCGATTTTACTTGCCGAATTATACCTTTTTTACGGCATTAAACGGCTGTCTCTTTTATACGTTAATTTAGAAGTTAAATTTTTACAAAATTTAAATTTGTTACATGGTTTTAATTTCAGCTTTATACCTCCACGCGTTTCTGAGATACAGGGTCTTGCTCTTGCCAAACGGACAGACGGACAACAAAGTGATCCAATTAGAGTTTTGTTTCTCCTTTTGAGAGACAGAACCCTAAAAAATATACACACATCATCTTCAGTGCTTTTTATGATATTAATTATATTAAGCAGGGTTCTTATCTTCTTCCAACTTAAATGGTTTTGGGCTTGCGCTAATTAGAAATGAATGTCGTTAACTGATGATTGCGTACTGATAATAAACCGTCCTCAGCATCTGGCGTGAATACTTATTCTTTATTCTAATATATACAACGTGGAAGGGACAATACCCGTAATGAATCGAACCACGCACTATACCTAGATCACTATAGTATAATTATATAAACAGTAAAAAACAAAATAAAAAAACGATATTACCATAAAATTTTCCCGGGCGGCTGCACACTTTTGTATGGTAAATGTCGATTTGTTTTTTAGTTTTGACTGTTATTTTATTGCCATTATACGATACTGATCTAGTACAGCTCGTAGTTCGATTTATTACGGAAATGTCCCTTCCACGTCACGTTGTATATCTCTTTTCTCGCTAAAAGTGCATCAAAGTGGCTCGCCCATCTTCACTCATGTACGTTCTGCAACATCTTATCTTTTTAAATTGTCAAAAAATGTAATAACGCAATTAAAAATGTCTTATACAGTCAGGTAAAATACGTATTATATTAAAACGTTTTGTATTACTGTCTTTCTTCTAACCATCACAACACATTTTCAATGTACAATAAACAATACCAATCTCCTTTGAATATTAAAAACAACCCGAAATATTGTTATTTCGGTGACGCGTACCCTTGGGATGAATCCTACAAAATATCCAGTAAAATATATATTTAGGAAATGGGAATTTTTTCACAAAAATAATTTGCTAAAAGACTGTTCTTTCCCTGAAGTTTTAATTAAATGTATTTATTTATTGAGCTATAAATGAGCAGCTTGAGCTAATGTGTCTATTTCAGGCACTGTTGAGTTTTTTTCACAAGTCATTTCACATAGGTATTCACGAAATGTTAAATTGTCCACTATGTATAATTGTTTACGAGTTACTTTATTTGTACGTAGCCAATTGTTTAGTTATTTTCAGTGTAGGGAAAAAGGTACCTAACGTTTCAATTCAATAAGTAAATAAAAGAAAAAATGGTCACATTTATGAAAATAAAAACAGACTTGAATACAAAGATAGAGTAAAAATCGCTTATCGTCTAAACGTCTTATTGGCTAAACTTGTTTATGTATTTTTGAAAACCTTTTACAGGTATTTTCTCTATTTGATATTCTGTCCGCATAGTTTCGTTCGCTAAGGCAATAAAAATATAAATAACAAAAAAAGTTACTCCCTCTTTACATGTCCAATACCCAGTAGGAGCTAAAATACATTTATTTTAAATATTTTATTTTGCCGCTATTTCGGCATAATTTAATATACATATCCAAGCTAAATTACAGCTTTCTATTACTTATGCTCTCTAAATAGGACCGTGGATAGGATAGACAGACTGACAGATCGACAAACACGGCGAAACTATAAGGTCCTTTTTTACTCCGGATCCCTAAAAAACCGGTATGGGTTCCACTTACCTACTCTTCCCTTATTTAAAATATATTTCCTACTCAAATCTGTTCTCTCTTTTTACTGTTTTAAAACGGCTAGGTTTTATCAATAATTCACTTAGGAATACCTACATATAAATATTAATAATTTGAAGAATCGAAAGAAGATTGCCTGCGCTGAACTGAAGTTCATTCTATATGAACTAAACACTTAAGCGTGTGTAATATAAAACTTATTTTCCTTTTTCTCACATCACCTAATGTTGTTACGACAATACGTAGCGAAACTGTGAACTACTGTGAAGGATGTACGTGACTTTCAGCTATATGCAACATGCAATTATGTGCTGAACACCGCGGAGGCTTGCTTTCGAAGTTATATGTTTCTATTGTAAACAAATAAATAAATACAGACAAATCACACAGATTGAATTAGCTCCAAAATACGTTCTAGACTTGTTTCATGGGATACTAACTGAACGATACAATATTTTATAACAAATACATATATAGATTAACATCCAAAATCCACTGTCAATCCATGTCTGAAAAACATAATTTTCCATCTTGACTTGACCGAGAATCAAACCCGGGACCTCCGGTGTGAATCAGGAATGATAATCACTAGGCCATAGAGATCGTCCTCACAATACGGTACAATTGTTTCTTTTTTCCGAAACTTCCTTGCTGGTTTGGAATCAAAAAATAAAGTTAGAATGCGCCAATTGTTAGATGGGTCGAAGTAAAAAACAGATTTCTGGAAAGAGCTGGATCGTACAGACCAAAGTATAATAAAACTTAAGGCGAAGTATAAATGGCTCAGACAAAAAGGAGGTTTATTTTTTACTTATTTATTTAATTTATTGCACTTAAAATCTTAAGATTATAGTACAGACGGTACAACTTAATGCTAAGCATTGTCTACCAGTTCACCTTTGGGACGTAATAGAAAAGATGATCGATGGGGTGCAAATTTAACTAGACAAGTAGGTATATCTAAAGAAAAAAAATTAGGGTGTATTATAATATAATAGGGCATATATAATAACAAAATTAACCATAAAATATACATACATATATAATAATAATAAATACAAATCATAAACTTACATAAATATAAATACGTATAATAAACATACTTAAACTATTATTGCAGCATTGCTTTTTCGCGATAGTGTCGAATTACAAGCATCTTGAAGTGGTCCCTTGTTTGTGCTTTCATAATGTTATCGGGCAGGGTTTATGTCCAACAATGGGTTACTGAGAGCTGACCATGATGATGATTTTGATGATGTGCCAGACTCCGACGCTGATCATAAACTTGGATCAATGACGTTTACCTGGATAATCTATATCTATACATATAATAAAACAGTAAAAAAAGTGTGTCTGTACATTAAATATATTTCCAAAAAAAAATATGGGGGGCGATGGAGACGTAGTAATAGAGTAAGAATTCAAAAAAAAATGACTGTCTGTTTGTCTGTATGTCTGTTTGTCTGTTTGTCTGTTTGTCTGTTTGTCTGTTTGTACACGCTAATCTCCGAAAATACTGGATGGAATCGAATGAAACTTTTTTTGTTATATAGCTATTAAGCCTGGGCAACATATAGGGTGTAAATGATATTGGAAAATGGAACGCCTGATGCAGAACCATAATGGTCCAGCAAAACTATAAGAGATATTAAAATGCCGCCTTAGTAAAAGTTGTTCAGCCTGATGAGCATTTTCTAGAGACATAAAGTCTACGCGAACGAAGTCGCAGGCTTCGGCTAGTAGAAGAATAAAATCAATTCAAGTATTAAATATTCACGAATTTATACATTGTGTTGTGTATTTTAATTTGGAATATTAGTAATTTAAAAGATACATTTTAAAAACTAAGAACCAATTTCACTCCCAAACTACACAACCGATTTTAATTAAATTCCTATAGGACCACGTGACAAGTATACCCTTTCAAACGTAAAAGAATTTTCCAAATCAGTCCCAGCGTCTTGGAATAATCGGTGAACATAACATAAAAAATTAAAAGGAGCTGTAATTTACAAGTAGAACGATTACTGCCGAAAAAAAACGCCGTTAGTACTCATACCGTCCTATTATGAGAGGCAGACTAATTTTATTACTAGGTTTAAACTGCGTTCTGACCAAATCCAGTTGACATTTTCAGATGAGACAATGGCATATTAAAAGGTTTAAGCCTAGTAACAAATTCAGTCTGCGTTTTATAATAGGACGGATTAGGTCAGAAATAAATGACCCGTCCAAATAAGTGATGAACCTTGTCGCTATCTCTGGTTGCCGTTTCTTTCCTATAGGTTTACAATCTTGCTAAGCGTAGCTTTTAGATTTTACTACTTTAAGCTCTGTATATCCGTAAGGGATAAAAATGTAATAACGTTTCTGTCTTCCAAATATTTTTAACCGACTTCCAAAAAGGAGGACGATATTAATCCGTCGCGATCTTTTTTTTTGTGTATGTTTCCATTATTCGAAGACGTTTGGATCGATTTGGAAATTATTGTGTTGTTTATTTATAAGGGATTATTTTATATACTTAGTATAGCATGGTTTTTTTTTTCAAAATCGGTTGTGTAGTTTAAGTGTGAAGTTGGTTTTCAGTTTTGAAAAAATACATAGGGCGCACTGTAAGTTTCCGGAACTGGCCACTCACATAAACAATATTTAAAAATGTATTGCAACATTTGAAAATAGAACTTTTTGGCTGTAGAATGCAGTTTGTTTCATCTGACTGTCTTTTGTTTTTACCTTGTGGCGCCATTTAAAAAATTGTGTGTCTGCATCAACATGGATTTAACTCGGGAAAATTTTCGTAGTATGATTTTCTACGATTTTAAGTGTAATTTGACAGCTCAACAGAGCATCGCTCGGCTTGAAACAGCTTTTGGCAATGAAGCACCATGCAAGACAACTGTTTATAGCTGGTTTGCAGAATTCAAGCGTGGTCGTATCAATATCAGTGACGAATCTCGCGATGGTCGGCCGTCCACCGCTGTGACCAACAAAAACATCGATGCTGTGCGCCGTATGATTGAAACAGACAGGCATGTGACCTACCATGAAATTCGCGCATCCTTAGAAATAGGCATGAGTCAAATACAATTAATCCTACACAAACATTTGGGTGTGAGAAAGCTGTGCTCGCGGTGGATCCCACACAATTTGACCGAGGCTCAAAAAACGGACCGCGTCACTTGGTGCAGTGCCATGCTTACCAGATTCAACGAAGGTGCGTCAAATTTGGTGTGGGACATAGTAACAGGTGACCAAACATGGATTTATTGCTACGATCCCAAAACAAAGCAGCAATCGAGCGTGTGGGTCTTTCAAGATGAGCCGAAACCAACCAAAGTGGCGCGCGTGAAAAGTGCATCTAAGCGGATGATTGCTTCTTTTTTTAATAAAACTAGACACGTGGCTACTGTTGCTTTAGAGAATCGTCGTACAGTGAATAGTGACTGGTACACGACCATTTGTTTGCCGGAAGTTATTGACGAACTCCGTAAAAATAACCGTAAACGCCGTATCATCCTGCACCACGACAATGCTAGTTCTCACACGGCCAGACAGACAAACGACTTTTTGAAGGCGAAAAATGTAGAACTCATGAGTCATCCTGCATACAGTCCCGACCTGGCACCTTGTGACTTTTTTCTGTTCCCCAAAATTAAGAACCAATTACGCGAACAACGATTTTCATCACCAGAAGAGGCTGTCGAGGAGTATGAAAAACACGTTTCAGAGGTCACCACAGAGGAGTGGCACAAAAGTTTTCAAAACTGGTTTCATCGAATGAAAAAGTGCATAGACGCCAAGGGAGATTATTTTGAAAAACAATAAATTAATTTTATACCTTTAATAGTATTTTTTCATATTCATTCCGGGAACTTATAGTGCGCCCCACGTATTATACTTATGGAATTTCGTTTACGCAGACCGTATACTGACGTCGAGATAACAGAATTGCCGAGGGTCATCTCGGTTCCGAGTACCGGTTAATTCCCTTAATCAGCGCAGCTTCATAGTACTACAATCGATGTGTATTTCAACCGTACGATAGAGGGTCTGTGTCATCATCATCATATTTAGCGCACTTCAACCCACTGCTGGGCATCATAGGCCTCTATATTTGCGCTATTTGCCACGGTCCTGTGTCATACTCACTGCTTACCCGTCTACTATACAAAAACAAGATACATATTTAGTTTATAAAATATAATAGTACTAGTTCCTACTCGTGAAGTGGAAGTAAAAACAGGCAGATATTTGTCCAACCAAATGCCTTGAGCTTAAATTGTTTTTCGTTTCCCGACCTTTATTACGAAAAGTTAAGTCTTCATGCAATGCAAATTGTGTGTCAAAAACTTTTCTGTTAAGTAGGTAGATAAGGGAGAGCTGGATTCCGTAGAGAAAGTTCAAATAAAGATAAACCGTCCAAGTGCGAGTTGAACTTGCGTGGAGAGGGTTCCGTACAACGTTGATAGAATTCTTATATTTTTTCCTGTAATCTACAAGCAACGAACTATATTTTGTATTTTTAGAAAATTTTAGGCTTAGCAGTTTGGGAGATCAGGGAGGGAGTGGTCAATTTTCGTCTTCTTTAATTAATTAAATAAAAAATATTTAATTTACAATAATTAATAAAATATATTTGAAATCCTTTTGATGAATTTCTTTCTTTTTGATGAATTTCTTAATTTCTTTCTCTTTCATTTGATATACGTCACAGTAAGGGACGCAAAACTTTTTTTAAATTTCATAATTGGTCTCCTAATAATGACCCTTATTTAAAAAAAAATATTTATTTATTTTGCACATCTGTATTTGGGTCATAGGATTACACCATCCTACCAAATTTCACCTGATTTTAATGAATACATAAATATATAAATATATAGGGACAAATTATACTGATTGAGCTAGCCCCAAAGTAAGTTCGAGACTTGTGTTATGGGATACTAACTCAACTGTTTTGGTCTAATAGATTCAAGTAAATTGACTGTGAAAGCCAGAGGATTTCCGTTTTTAGGGTTCCGTACCCAAAGGGTAAAAACGGGACTCTATTACTAAGACTTCGCTGTCTGTCCGTCTGTCCGTCCGTCTGTCACCAGGCTGTATCTCAAGAACAGCGATAGCTAGACAGTTGTATTTTTTCACAAATTATGTATTTCTGTTGCCGCTATAGCAACAAATTCTAAAAACAAAATAAAATAAATATTTAAGGGGGGCTCCCATACAACAAACGCGATTTTTTATAGGTAATGGTTCGGAACCCTAAGTGCGCGAATCCGATTCGCACTTGGCCGGTTATTTTAGTTTTTTACGGAATCCTAAAAAGGAAAAGTTTGAGAATAGTGATATAATAATAGTAAATCATAAATCATATGAAAAATTTTATTTAATTGCCAGGGGAAAAATAGGAAGGAAAAAAACACAAGATGATAAAAAAACAAGCAGTCATACTAAAATACTATATTTGCACCAAATAAAGTATTTTTCTTTCTTTTTTTACTCATCTTTGCCTGTCATACTTCAAAAACATTTCAAATTTTTTAAATGAAAAAGTGTCTTCTTCTTCTTCCTTGCCTTTTCCCTATTTGGGGTCGGCTCTGTATGTCAACTCCTTCCATAACCTTCTATCCTTTGCCATCTCTGTGCTGACCCCCCGTTCCCCCATGTCCAATCTTACGCATTCTTCCCACGTCTTTCTCGGCCTTCCTCTTCCTCTATACCCGTCTACTTTTAAGTCGACCATTTTTTTTGCCAGGTGTTCGGCATCTCTTCTCATTACGTGGCCATACCAGGTCAGGCGATGGCTTTTTAATTGGTCGACTATTGGCGTCACTTTTAGACTCCCTCTAATATACTCATTCCGGATCTTATCCATTTTAGTAACCCCAGACATCCATCTTAACATACGCATCTCAGCCACATGCATCTTATACTCATCTTTCTTTTTCGTTGCCCAACACTCTGCTCCATATAACAAGGCAGGTCTAACGGTGGTCTTATATATTTTCCCTTTCAATTTGAAAGGGACTCTCTTGTCACACGTCACGCCTGTAACCTGTCTCCACTTAAGCCATCCGGTATTTATTCTCTTCGTAACGTCCCGATCCACGTCTCCGTCGCTCTGCAAGAGTGATCCCAGGTACTTGAAGTCAGTACAAACTGGCAGCGGTAAATGCGAGATGTTCAGGGCCGCAACGCTGGAAGTTCCCCCAAAATCGCAGAACATGTATTCTGTCTTCGTTCGGCTGATTTTCAAACCAGCTTGACGAATGGCAAAAAGCGCTGGAAGATTCCAGCGCTTTTTGCCATTCGTCAAGTTTCTTCTGAAGCTTTTCCCCTTCTTCCTCTATTAGAACGACGTCATCCGCGAATAGCATACACCAAGGCGCGTCCTCCTGAATGCAAGCTGTCAAGGTATCCATCACCAATACGAACAAGTAGGGGCTTAAGGCAGAACCTTGATGTTAACCCACTCGAACCTCAAACTTTTCAGTAGTTCCTGCTGGAGACCGGACTTGTGTTCTCGCTCCATTATACATGTCCTGAATTAACCGAATGTACTAAAGCGGTACCAGCTTCTGTCTCAGACAAATCCATAGCACTTCTCTGGGTATCCGATCATAGGCCTTCTCCAGATCAATAAAAAGCATATGCAGATTCCTGCGCCTAGCTCTATACTTTTCAATTAGTTGACGAGCGGCAAAGATGGCATCTGTAGCACCTTTGCCAGGCATGAACCCAAACTGATTCCTCGTTATTTCTGTTTCCCCTCTGATTCTATTTTCTATAACCTTTTCCCATAATTTTAATGTATGTGATGTAAGCTTAATTCCCCTGTAGTTATTACAATTTTGAATGTCCCCTTTATCCTTAAATATCGGTATTAAATAACTATCTCTCCATTCAGCAGGTATTTTGTCTTCATGCATTATCTTATTAAATAATTTAGTAAGAAATTCTAGCCCCTCGTCTCCTAAAACTTTCCACACTTCCACTGGAATGTTATCAGGTCCAACCGCTTTTCCATTTTTCATCCTACTAAGAGCTTTTTTTACCTCCGACGTGTCTATTTCCTGCACTAGTCCCACATTATCTTTTGTGTTACAATTCAATTCGTTTCTGTTGTTTTCTACATTCATAAGGTCATCAAAATATTCTTTCCATCTTTTATTAATTTCTTCATTATTTACTAAAACTCTTCCTCCTTCATCTTTAATACATTTAATGTGTGTTATATCTCTACTGTTATAATAATAATAATAATAATAATTTATTTATTGATATTTTATAATGTACAAATTTTCATGAAGCCTCTGGTTTCCGAGTTAGCTCGCGCTGTGTTTCGGATACCAGCGTCTTCTCCCATTGGTGTGAATATCGAGACTTATTAACTACCTATGTTTAATCTGATTAAGTTAACAACAAAAACAAAAAACTTTTAACATGCAACAAACGTATGTGTGTGTGTGTATGTGTATGTGTGTGTGTATGTGTATGTGTATGTGTATGTGTATGTGTATGTGTGTGCTTGTGTATGTGTGTGCTTGTGTGTATGTATGTATATGAGTGTTAGGGTGTGCGCGTGTGTGTGTAGTGGTTGGATATCCATTTAATTATAGCTTTTTTTTAAGATTGTCCAATACTTTTTCTAAAGAATCGTAGTCAAGTTTTTCAAGCCATGAAATTATAATGGTTTTGAATTTGAAATTTTTTAATATATTAATATTTATTTTTAAATCATTTTTTATTTTATTATAAAGCCGTGGGGCAACAGAATCAAAGTGCTTGTGTGCAATTTGACAGTAGGTGAAGGGCACAGGGCACGGATTAAGTCTTTTTGTAGTATTCGGTAAGCTTGGTACTATTCTTGAGTGATATCTGGTAAGTATTTGATATACGTAGAGTTTTCTTACAGAGAGTACTTTAGCTTTCTCGTAGACACTTGTTGTTGGATGCCTGTATGGTAGATATAGTAGCACCTTCAGTACTGCTCTTTGTGCACGCTCAACATCAATGATGTGAGTTTTGGCAGCATTACCCCATGAGCTGATGCAGTAGCGGATGATACTTTCACATAACGATCGATATGTCTGTATCAGCAATTTAAAGTTAGCCACTGTGCGTAGACTCTTAAACACATATATAAGTTTCCTTACTCTTATAGATATTGTATTTATATGGCAGTTCCAGTTTAAGTTTGAATCGACCATTACACCCAAATATTTAATATCGTTTACTCGAGTAAGTTTGTCACATATGCACTGTTTTGAAATGTGGTCATTTAGGCGGTTGCAGGGGTATGTATGAATCACCAGTTGAAACCCAGTAGGAGGAAGGCTAGCAGCAGTTTTGCAAAAACAAATATATTTGGTTTTGCTACTATTAAGAGATAAAATATTATCCTCGAGCCAGGAAGTAACCTTTGTAATGCCTAGCTCTGCTAGTGCTCCCACCGAATCCCAAGTTTTGTCATGGAAGAGAAGCACTGTGTCGTCGGCGAACATCAAGAGGTCCATTCCAGGAAGTGTCATTTCACAGAGGTTGTTTATGTAAACGAGGAATAGGGAGGGACCTAGTGTGCTGCCTTGTGGGACACCAAAATCGCTAAAACCGACATCACTTTCCACATCCCCAACTTTAACACTCTGTTCTCGTCTCATTAGATAGCTTTCGAACCATTTTAGTGCTACACCTCTGATTCCTATATTTTCAAGTCTTGCCAACAGGATTGGAATTGACACAGTATCAAAAGCCTTTTGCAGGTCCAGGAACACTCCTATGCAACGCTCTCCTTTATCTAGGTAGTCCTTTATTCGGGTGGTAAGGGTTAGTACAGCATCGTCAGTAGACTTTTTTGCTCTAAACCCAAATTGGTTGTTGCTAAGTAAATCATATTTTTCCAAGAACTGTGATAGTCTTTTGTTGACAAGCTTTTCGAGTATTTTAGAAAGTGAACTAAGCAGTGAAATGGGCCTATAGTTTGAGGGATTGTTTTTATCACCAGCTTTATGGATTGGACATATGGTAGCTTTTTTGCAAATATCTGGAAATATCCCCGTCTCAAAACTTAAGTTGCACAAGTAAGTAATAGGATCTATAATGTACACTATTATTTCTTTTAAAGTAAAGGCTGTGATTCTATCCCATCCAGGAGAACTAGATGTTTTTAGAGACATTATTATACGTCTGATTTCAAGGGGATCTGTGTAGAACATAGTCATAGAGTGAAGAATATTGTTTAGTCGATGAGTTCTCCTGGCTAGTTCTAGTTGGGTCACAGAGATTTTTTTAAGGATAACATCTGCCAGATTCCGTCCTATAGAGGTAAAATATTCATTAACAGAATTTAGGGATTCTTTAGCATCGGCTTCTATGCTCAAAAGTTCCTGGCTGGATTCCTTATTATTTTGTTTTAAACTGCACACATTTTTTATTATTTTCCAAGTTTCTTTTACATTCCCACTTGCTTTTTCAAGTTTATTTTGATAATATTGTTTTTTAAGTATTTTAATTATTTTATTGCACATATTTCTATAATCCAGGTATGTTTTTCTTGCTATTATATCTTCAGGATTCTTTTTCATAATTTTAAATAGTTTGTTTCTTTTTCTTAATGATCTTACAACACCTGTTGTAATCCAGGGTTTGATTGGTTTATTTTTGTTTGTTACTTTTGCGACTACAGTGTTTTTGTTTATGAGTGTTAAAAGCCGCGCAGAGAAGTATTCCATGCCAATATTCACATCCTTCAAATCATACAGGTCAGCCCAAGATTCATCACTTAGATCTTTTTTAAGGCTATCATAGTCAATTTTTACTTTATTATATGTACAAGGTTCTTTTTTTATTTCAGCTTTATTTATATACAGCAATATAGCCGAGTGATCAGTTAAAGTTTGCTCAAAGACGACAGTTTTCCAGGCATGGCAGGTTTTAACCATAAAATGATCCAGGCATGTGGTTTCTCTGGTCGGCCTATTAACACCTTGTCTCAGTCCATACATAGCCATAAGATTGAGGTAGTTGTGAGCCATTCCTGACAGGTTATCGGGCAGGATATTAATATTAATATCTCCTGTTAAAATTATATTAGGAGTAGTGATACTTCGTATAACTGGTTCTAGGGATTCCAAGTAATTAGCGGGATTTTTAAAACACGGCGGCCTGTACGAACAAATTATAGAGTACTGCTTATCTATCGTTACTACTAGACAGTTACCCTCCAGTATGCTTGGTTCAGTGAAAGTAGCTGCAATTTCTTTCCGAACATAAACGACTACACCGTCATTTTTGTTTAAGAATGTTTTTGTGTACGACATGTTGTAGCCATCTAGTGGAGGAGGCAATTTTATGTCACTGGTATGGCATTCTGAAAATACTAGTACATCAACCTTCAAGTTAATGCTTGCCAAAAACACCAAAAACATATCTAAATTGTGGTTAATGCTACGAATGTTGAGAGAAAGTATACATAGAGAACTGTTTAGAGCCTCCACGTTATTGTGCCTAAGTTTAGCTAGTTTATAAAGCTCTTTCTGCCCCACTTGACTGTCTAGATTAAATGAAAAAGTGTAGCCTTTAAAAAAATGCAGATTACATGTAGAAAAATGAGGACTAGTTTGGTCGTATTACCTATTATGTATTCTGTGGTATTACACGGAATTAATTAAAACTATTCTTCCAAAAATATTTTTTATCTTTCGTCAGTTTTTGTTATTATCATTATATCTTATCATATTTTTGCTACAAGTGTTGTATGGTTTTCTAGGGCTAAGTTATATATCGCAGCCTGCACGAACCCCTAAAATGTAATCCGAAGTTATCTAACTTTAACCTCATTTAAACTTGTTACGTGGGTAGAGACGCGTCTATCTAATTCTCGTCAAAAATCATAAAAACAAAATGATAAGTAAAATGAGAACACAAAAACAATAGTAGAACGAATGAGTGACACCATTAACTAGTGCACTGGTGTCAGTTAGAAAATATTATGTATGTCGAGTATACTTACTACTACTTGATTTGACTTACTACTAATGAAATAAAAGTACATTAAAAGAATAAGAAATATAAATATATAATTGGCCAAGTGCGTGTCGGGCCACGCGCAGTGTAGGGTTCCGTAGTTGCGAATGCCAACTTTGAGTTCTTGCCTCTAAAAACGTCTAAGAACTAATATCTATTGAATTTGTATGAAAATGTCGTTTTTCAAGAACATTTTATAAGTTGATCGCCTATAACTTTTTAATTTGTATACTCTACTTGGCTCTGATAGTTTTCTTTCAAACTACATTATATATACTATAATTGTGATTTTTTTCACGTGGCCATATATAACCGTTTAGCAGATAGAGGGGGGGACACTTGACTCGAACAAAAATTTGAACTTTAAACCCAAATATTTCAGGAATGGATCCCTAAATCGAAAAATGGTGTTCACAAGCTAACAATATTTTTAAAAGACCTATTCAACGATACTCCACTCAATGTGTTTGTCGAGAAAAAAAATATTGTCTACGTCTTTACTTGTATGGCAGCTACACTGAAAAAAATTTTTTTCCGTTTTTTATTTTACGACTTTTTTGCAATAATTAATATACATATCCATGCCAAATTACAGCTTTCTAATACTTATAGTTTCTCTGTAGGACCGTGGACAGACAGACAGACAGACAGACAGACATGGCGAAACTATAAGGGTTCCTTGTTTACTACGGAACCCTAATAAGATCTGAAATCTGGCAGCATGAAGTTTAAATTCAAATATGTCTAGAATCCAGGTACAGTCAGCATCAAAGATACCTGTACCCTTCTCTATCTATATCTTGAACTTTCTCTTAAACTGAAAATAATATTTACATGAAAATGCATATTCAAAAAGACTTCATTAGAATCTTTCTGAATTCACATTTTCATGTTAATATTATTTTCAATTTATGAGAAAATTCAAGATATAGGTGGAGAAGGGGTCAGGTATCTCTGATGCCGACTGTAAGTACATTTGAAGCAAGGTCGTCCGTCACTAGTATGTGATGGATGAATTTACAGTTTGAGGCGAACTAATAATTATAAAAAAATAATTTCTATTCCCTTGTAAGGACCATTCTACTTTACCAATAGGTATTGAGCAATATGTTGTGATATTGCATTATTTACTTTGTGCTAAGCGTGCAAATAAGTGACACAAATTAATGTGTAATGAATGACGTCAAAGAAATGGCAAACTAGACGAAAAATCGTTTCGCAATATAACCTACTACTGAGTAGCAACTTGACATCAATAAAATGCTAAGTCAGTCTTCAATGCATTTGGTGCGTGTCTTTTAGTTGATTTTAGGTAAGTAAAAATATAAAAGATGTTTATCGTAAGCTTTTGGTTCATCATCATCATCATTTAAGCCGCATTACGTCCACTGCTGGACATAGGCCTCTCCCAAGGATTTCCAAAATGATCGATCCAGAGCGGTTAGTTCTAGGTAAATAAATATATTAAAGAATATGTTAATAAACGTGCGTAAAAGAGCATTAAAAAGTGTTACGTCAGTAGATTTAACGACAAACGTCGAAATTTAATTGAATTTGGGTGGTTTATCTATTATTGTTCATATAATGATGATCCGTGTAGTTCAGATATTTTTTAGTTACTTATAAGATATAATATAGACTAAAAAAATATGTCATTCGTTTACAATATCTGTATATGTAATAAAACAGTAAAAGAGTGTGTCTGTATATTAATTAAATATATTTCCAAAAAAAAACATTAGAAGCAATGGAGAGGAATTAAAATAAAAAATGTCTGTCTGTTTGTCTGTGTGTCTGTTTGTACACGCTAATCTCCGGATATACTGGACGGATTTGAATGAAACTTTTTTTGTTATATAATATAGCTGTTAAGCCTGGGCAACATATAGGGATAAATTATTTTGGAAAATGGAACATCTGATGCAGAACTATAATGTTCCAGACTATAAGAAATATTAAAAGGACGCCTTTTCAAAAGCTGTTCAACCTGATGAGCATTTTCCAGAGGCATAAAGTCTACGCGAACGAATACATTAAAAAAAACTACTTACTAGATCTAGTTCAAACTAATTTTCGCTGGTAGTTTTGATGGTTATGAACATCAAATATTTTTCTCTTATTTTAGAAGTTACGGACTCACATTTTTCCACTTTGGAAGTGTCTCTCGCGCAAAGTTTTCAGTTTAGAAAAAAATGATATTAGAAACCTCAATATCATTTTTGAAGACCTATCTATAGATACCCCACACGTATGGGATTGATGAAAAATAAGTTTTTGAATTTCAGTTCTAAGTATGGGGAACTCCCGAATTTTTTTTTTCTATTTTTGTGTCAAAACCTTAATGAGGTTCACAGAAAACATCTACTTACTACGTTTCAATAGTATAGGTCTTATAGTTTCGGAAAAAAGTTAGTTTGGCTGTGACATACGGACGGACAGACAGACAGTCAGACAGACAGACTTGGCGAATCCATAAGGGTTCCGTTTTTTGCCATTTGGCTACGGAACCCTAAAAATGATAGAGTTTATGTCGAACTATTCGAATGCTTCAGGCTAAATGGTGGCAGAACTGGCCGGAGCTGGCGCCTTCGTTTAAAATTGATTGTTTAAAGCTGAGGTTTAAAGTTATATATGGTGATAATTGGCTATTTGATTTGCAACAATCTCTGGAAGGACCTTTAAATTATTTTATGAACGATCGCTGAAAGTTATTGCGTTAGTTTGTCTAATTTTAAAGTTTTCGCAGGACGGACTATCAATAATACTTTCAGCGGTCGTTCATGGAATGATTTGAAGGTCTTTCTGGAATTGTTGGAGGTCAAATTGTTGATTGTCACCGTGTTTACTTTTAAACTGTTTCGAATAAGTCTATAATCGGGCGCCTCTTGCTGGGTTCTGCTACTATTTCGCCTTAACTCATTATTGCACATAAAACTATCGAAAATACTAACAAAAACTGACGAATATATAAAAACACAAGGGGCTGATTTATGGCTTGCACTTGAAAAGCCAGAAAAAAATTAAGGGTCGCATGTGTTGACGTCGTGACGTCTAACTGTAGGCATGAATTATGTAAAATATTATTCTACTAGCTGTGCCCGCGGGCTTCGCTCCCCATGGGAATTTCGGGATAAATAGTACCCTATGTCCTTCCCCGAGTCTCAAAATATATCCATATCAAATTTCATCCAAATCGGTTCAGTAGTTAAAGCGTGAAGAGGTAACAAACAAATATACAAACTCACTTTCACATTTATAATATTAGTAGGATAGTAGGATATAAGAAGTAGGATAGTAGGATTACATTACAATGCTGATGCTATTACAATGCTCACGTTGCCACTATCTGGACTTCATCAGACGGTGTAGGGAAAAGAGACAGACCAACAACGAGGTGGTCGGATGAGTTGAGACTGTTTGATAGGGATTAGGAAAGGAAAGTGAACAAAAGAAGTGTTTGGAAATATAGAGGGAAGGCTTTTGCCCAGCAGTGGGACATTGAAAGCTAATTAAAATAAAATGCTGATGTATAGTATAACTATTCAGCATCCCACCTACTCGTTTAGCATCACAAATAACGACAAATTACGTCATTATGTAATAAAAAGTACTGTCTTTGCAGGTTCTGTTTTTATCTGTTGCTTTATTGTTTAGCATGGATTTATCTCGACTGACTCGACCCCATCATACGTTCCAAAGATTCTGAGAAATTCGTTCTTTTGTTTGTTGTGATTACTTGCACGTGTTTACATTGGCTACTAGAATGTCGTTGGGTTGTGTAAGCTCGTTGTTTTTAGAGCGAGCGTGACGACACGCGCACTTCAAGCGCAAGGCTAATCCAAGCCTAACGCACTTTGAAATTTTTGAATTTTGTTGCATATAGTTTGAGTCCCATCACACATCAATACAACTTAAATTGCATTTACGTTGGGGCGAGAGCCGGGCGGGCGCAACCGAGAATACGCTCGGACGTAAATGATGATAATGATTGCCGTTTCCAAATTCTACAACTTTCCTTAACGCCACAAAAAGTGTAGTCCCTTCACTGTTGCATATAGAGTTTACCATAGGAGGTTACACTTTTTTTTCGTGTCTGTAAGTTTCCCACACTGGTGTCAGATTTTTCACGATGCCTAAAGCCATCCGACATAGTTTGACGACAGTCATACAATGATGACAACCGGAACCAAACGACATATACCTGTCTTTCGAAGCACGGAGGAGCTTAAAATTTTCTTTATGCTACTCGTGTTCACCCATCCAAGTGCGGACCACGTCCGGTGTCGCTTTACTTGCGAAAGCGCTACTATGCGCACTCCCACCGGGTCACCTCACCGAGCTTCTCTGTACACTGAATTTCACGGGAGTTATGCAACGCAAGCGATAACCCGTTTTCGGCTTGTTTCATAAATAATTAGACTTATGTAACGTTTAATTTAGGCAAATACTCTATAAGAAAATATTTTTTACCGTTTTTGTGCTTCAACAAATCTTTGAATGCTTATATAATGTTTTCAAACTTTACATTTATTTACTTTTTCATTTCTCAACAATCTAATTTAAAAATATCCACTTAAAAGTTTACGTTAATCAGTAGGAAAGGGACGGCCTCGGCGAACATTTCGTTCCAAGAAAAGGAGAGGTAAAAAGTACCCGTAACCGAAGGGCATGTGTGAAGATATTTAATGGTTTAGGCCCAATGCATACGACAGACTATCCGTGACGCACTTTTAGTCTGTGATGTTGTGTGCGTTACCGCTTGTGATTCCATGGGTTCTATTTTCACAGACTAAAAAGTGCGGCCTTAGATGAAGCACAAGAGGTTTGTCAGGATCGTAGCAAGTGGAGATCCCCTCTGCCTACCCCTGTGGAAAAAGGCGTGATATTATGTACTGTATGACAGTATGTATGTATGTTCAGGCCCCTTTATTTCAAATCAAGGTAGGTTTGAGTTAAGACTAAAAGAAGAGTATAGGTACCCACCTACTTAGTAATTAGTATTCTACACTAAAGTAGTAATTAGATCTAAGATAAGTGCACTCGTATGCTTACTAGTGACACTTTTACTACCTTCTTCTTCTCCTACATGCTTTGCAAGGCTCCGGCTAAATTCGATGTCTTTAGGGTAAACATCGATATTTTTTGGAAATGGCTGAAGTTCATCAGTCTTTTGAGTTTCTAACCCCCATGTTTCCGCTATTTTTAAGTGGACAAAATGTTGTTTTTCAACTTTATATAGCTTTAATTCGGTCGTGGTAGGAGGCTAAGTCTAGTATCTTTTTGAGTGCTAACGATTTAATAAGATAAACTTTTTGGCTTGTACTTAATACCGGAAAGTGAAAAACTCGGAAAAACTTTTTTTAATTACGGTCAAAAATTTTACAAAATTACGGTGATAGGTGCCAAACAAAGATTAAAATTAAAGAATGGATACCCGACCGGAAAAAAATCATAATAATAAATAAAAAAACTATTCCCAATCTCAGAAAATCAGAAAATATTAAATCACATCAGAAGTAGACCCGTTGAAGTTTATCATATAAAAAAGTTGTTCAGACAAAAAATAAAAATAGTCTTAACAATGTTAACAAACTAGTATTATGAATTTATGTAATTTTTTTTTAAATTGATGAAATACCTATACTTTTTTTAAAGTTTTATAACCTCCATATTATCACCATTTAAAAAAAATTTAGAACAGCAGGGCAGACTGAGAACCGGTTAGCCGGACAAATGCATTATTGGCCAATCTCGAAACTGAGACGCTTCGCTCACTCAAAAATATATTAATATTATTTATTTTTAGTAGGTAGGTACCTTAAAAGGAATCTAACCTATCTCTACATTCTTACTGCACCATCATACAAGAGAGAAAATATTAAAATTATCAATTATCGGTTGCTTATATGGATCGTCTTTACATTCCAATGCATGACATCATTAAATAAACAAAACTCTCTTTGGCTATAAAATGTATGACAAATGTCTCGGTCCTGTCACCGGCAACAATGTCCTAATCATATGTTTCACTACCCATTTTAAAATATACTACATTTTACGATGTACTTTACGACTACCTCGAATTCACAAGCATCGCTTATTCCATAACGAATCCCAATAAGGCACGGCCATCAGGTTTGTGTATAAACCCTGGAGCTACGACTCCAAGGGCATTTTACTCCTTATCTTACACCCGAGAGGGTCATTCAGCATTAGTATATTTTAACTTGCAAATCTTGCAATAAATTCAGTGTTCAGACAAGTAGTCCAAAAATTTTATTGTTCTACCCTTTATCAAAGAACAAATTGGTGGCAGCGATACCGAATCCAAGAAAACCAAATCCAGAGACAAGAACTTATCTATGTATGTATGTAAGTATATATGTATGTTCCGCAATAACTCTCGAACTGTTGAACAAATTTTGATAATATTAAGAATAATTATAGCGACTATTCATAGAATTTTAAGTTCATTGGGCATCAAAATCAGTTTACCCCTTTTTAAGATATACCTACGCATTTTGATGAATTAAAAGTATGTCTCTATAACTTTCAAACCGTTAATCATATTTGGATAAAATATTATTATAGTATTGCTATATTTTGCATGCATATTGAATATCAAAATTGTTTAACCAGTTTTGGAGATATTGAAACCTGAAATGTGACGAAAAATTACCGTAGTGTTCAAAACAGTTTATCTCCTTAGTTAGGTGAGGTTGGTGGGATTACTTGATACGAAAGTGTTTTCTCTAAATTACGGGGTCGGCTTCACCACAATATTTGCCAATTGTGATTTGTGTATAGTTTTTTTATTCGAAGTGTATGACTTTAATAAAGCGAAGATCTCGACTGAGAGACTTAGACTGATACTAAATTTAGTCTTCAAGTATTCGGGAGAAAAATAATTCTTCAGAATATAATAGAGTGCAGAGCATTTTCTGCCGTCTTAGATCGAAAAACAGAAATATGATCGTATTTACGGAGATAAAAAATGAAGCGGATGCAGTTATTAATACGTCGATCAAGCTTATTGAGATCTTGATTAAGATCAGGATAACACACATCAGCATAATCAATTATGGGTAAAATAAGCGACTGACTAAGGGTTGTCTTGGTTTTATCAAGAAAGAATTTATAAAACGATTTAAATATTCGAAAGAATAGTTAACTTTCTTTCAAACGTCTGTCACTTGGGTCCTCCAGCTTAATGTTGTGCATCAAGATAAAGGCAGATTCTTAACCGATTCACTATCGGGTATGGCGTTAAAATAGTGTTATTAAAAATAACAGGAGAAACAGATCTCATATCCAATTTAGCTAGTTGCCTTGATGTACCCATTAAAATAGCCTGGCACTTAGACTGATTGATCTTGATGCCAAAACTGTCAGACCAGGAAGTTCCAGACGGAACCTGTGTGTTTATTCCAAAGTCAACGTTTTCAGCGGTGGTCTAAACATAAATGTGTAAGTCATCCGCATAGAACTAAATAAGAACAGCGAATTGAAAAGTTTATAAATAATGCTGATAATAGCGGAGACATACCTTGTGGGACACTTGAGACTTCTCGATCCTTTATGATTATTGTTTGACAAAGATCTTAGAACTTATGAGATCGGTCGGCATATACAGCTAGGATGGGTAGCAAATTTATATGGTAGTAAATTTTTCTGTTTTTAAACACATTTACTATCTAGAACTTTCTTTCTTCAACCATTACAAAAAATAAAACAAGAAAATTGGTTAGTAAGCTTCGATATGTGTTTAAAAACAGAAAAATACCACAATGTCTCAAAACACGCCGTTTCAACCAGTGCGTCTATACAAACCATAACTTATGGACCATAAGTTATGGTGCTGAGTCATATGGACTCACACAAAAGGAACCGAGCGAGTCATGCTCGGCATCAAATTACAAAACTAAACTCGCAATGTGGAAATTCGCCGTTGGACGAAAGTTCTTGACGTACTCTCTAGACTTGCAGCTTTTAAGTGGAACTGGGCGGGACAGCGGGACACTTGGCTAGAAGGAACTAAGTGAATTCAAGTAAGGCCGCCACCGAGTGGTATTCGTGCCATGCGCAGTGTAGGGTTCCGTAGATGCGAATGCCGACTTTGAGTTCAGGACACTAAAAATGTCTAAAAACTTATTTTCCATTACATTTGTATGACATTTTTCTTTTCCGAGTACATTTTATTAGTTGTTCGCCTATAACTTTTTTATTTGCAAACCCTAGGTTTGATAGCTTTTCTTTAAAATTCGTTGTTATTTTTTTACGTTCATATACGACCGTTTAGATGATTGGGGGAGAGGTCAGAGGCGGAAACTTAATTCTAACAAAAATTAGCATTTTAAAACAAAATATTTTAAAAACGGAACCTTAAATAAAAAAATGGTGTTCCCATGCACACAATATTTTTGAAAGACCTTATACAATGATAACTTACATGATGATGGTTTAGTCGACTTTTACATTACTTGTATGGTAGCAACCCTAAAAATATGTTTCTTTTTCAAAATTTTATTTTGCCACATTTTCGGGCATGAATTATATTCATATACTTATGCCAAATTACAGCTTTCTAGTACTTATTGTCTCTGAGTAAAAGGGTGGACAGACAGAGTGACAGACATGGCGAAACTATAAAGGTTCCTTGTTTACTATGGTAATATATGGTCAAATCTAATAAGTAGTCAGTCTAAATCCGCTGTTGGCCATTAACGACTTCGCCAAAAACTTACAACTAGCTACATAGAACTACTATACTTTATTGCTTTACAGAAAAAGGTAAGAGTGCTATACCTCTATTATCTCCGAGTTCCTCATTTGTCTGGGATAAAAAGGGAGGATAGAATAGATAGGAGTAGAAATTCTGAGATAGACATAATATTTCAATAAATCATTCTAACGAGGTAGAATCTACTGCCAAAGTGTAGGAAAAAGTCACGATACAAAATAATTATTTTCTTTTTTGTCCCAGGTATGAAATATCGCACCTTCGGCTGGATGGATGGCCGGGAGAATGTTTGGACGTGGATGGCATTCAGACGTATTTCCCTGGACTGAAGAGTTTGGAGGTCGTTAATTGCACCAACCTCCACACATTTACTGGTCACTTCACCTCAAGTAGTAAGATAGAGGTAAGGTTACAATTTTTAAACGACTCAAAAGGAAATATTATGTTTTCAGATTTTATGTATGTACCTATTGTATCTTTAATTTTTTCATTAATTTTAATCAATATGTTCCTTTACAAATTCTGTGTACCTTACAAAAATCAATAACCGATAGGTACGAGTACATTGAAAATCGTATATGATCACTTATTCAAAGTACTAAAAATTCGTAGCGAAATATAGAAAAAAAAACTTACAAAGGAAAATTTCTAGAAAATACTATTATAATATCAGTTGAGCTCTGATTCTAGGATAATAAAGGCTAATTTAGGTTCTGATCCCAGACGAGTAACCAAGACAATAAGGAATTTCAATATCACGAATTTCGTCTGAAAACATCTACAATTTTATAATGAGAAACTTAACTTTGATGCATAATTAATTTGGGAATCCTTGGAATCTTTTTAAGTATTTTCAATTTTTTTGTTTTAGTAACTATTCCACTTGTGGTTGTCTCAACCGAGTGCGTCACGGAACGAGGTCGGACTCAGATTGATGATTTTAGTTTTATTTATTATATTATATATATATATTTATTATTATATATTATTTTTTATTTATTAATATTATTATATATTATTATTTATATTTATTTATATTATATTAATCCAGTAACCTTTATATTTTGTAATTTGAGTCATTGCGACTAGTTGGATGATTCAAAGATGATTCCACAGATTGTCAAAAAAAAGAACCGTGAAAATTCTAAAAAGTTTTGATAATAATACGGATGGACAAATAATTCTAGGATAAATAAATAAATTCAGTTATCAGTATTGTCCACGAAATCGCATAGTTTTCAGTATTCTAGTCACCATTGGCATGCATATTACATTTGGAGAAGTGCCAAGGCTCCGAAGACGCAAGGATGCAATTCTTGGAAAGCCAAGATGAAGGGCTACAATTATGCTCTCAAAGACACGCGTTAGCAACAACCAGTCACTAGGTCCTATAAGTTAGGTACAGCGAGTATAAATTGCATAAGGCAATCGATAGAAAAAGTTTTCAGCATCTGCAATCTATAAAAATCAAAAAGTTCCAAAAAAGTGTGACTATTTAGCATCATTTTTACGTTGACCTTTTTACTTAGAAGTGTAATGGGTTTAAGAACATTCTGCCTGCAGATGTTTAGCAGATGTTGGACGTTGGGTAGTCATATTGTTTATTACAAGATGAATTTATCCATTTCTTTTAAAACAAAAACGAAGGTCGCCTAGTGATTGTTTAAAACTCTATTACAATGAAGTTATTTTGTATTCATCAAAATCAGCAGCCTTCCATATCCTACTTTTGGGAAATGATTCAAAATAGTAAAAAAGATTCTGGTGCTTATTTGTTTTGTGTTGCAAAATAATATAACTAGATTTATTTTTGCCACCAGAATTTGACAGTACACGGATTGCAGTCCCTAACGGAGATAGCACCGGAGGTCGTGGAAAGTATGCCAGACTTGAGGATCATGGATCTGAGGGGCAACGAGCTTCGACACATAAAGGCGAGACTGCTGAAGGGTCCGGCTAGACTGGAGAAAATATTTCTAAGTCGTGAGTACCATTGTGATTTTTAGGGTACCGTACAAAAAGTTAAAGAACGAAACCTTTATAGGATCACTTGTGCGTCTGTCTGTCCGTCCGTCTGTCACAGTCAATTTGCTTCGAAGCTACTAGACCAAATCAGGTGAAATTTGGTAGGATGGTGTAAACCTATGCTATGACCCAACCAAACACAGATATGTAAAGTAAATAAATATTTTTTTTAAAGTTTTGCAGCCCTTACTGTGTTGTATACAAATAAACTTTTGTTATTATTGTTAAATAAAAAGTTTTGATTTTATTCAAGACATAAGACAAAACGACCATTCTCCCAAACGACCATGATGACAGCCGGGACACGGCTTTTACGCGTGTTCCAAAGCACGGAGAAGCTCAATACATTTTATGCCTCTTGTGGTGATCGATCACCCATCCAAGTGCTGAGCAGACCACGCCTGGTCACAGAATAAGTAGTATGCGCACATCCGCGGGGCCACCGAGCCGAGCTCCTCACATTCACACAGTTGATTACTAGCTTTACTCGAAATTTTTTCGATGACGCTAATTCCTCAGGAAACATCTCAGGTTAAAATGAAGCCTACGTTACTTTCCGGTTTGTTAAATCGAGTCTTTATGGACAAATTGCGGTGATCCTTTTGACGTGACGGACGGTAAAAGGAAAATATTTGCACAGTTATATTATTTATCAGTATGGATTTTCAAATATTTGGCTCTTAGTTTCATAAACGAATACATACTTCAATAAAAATAATATTCCATATGTTCTGATGATCTGAGATAATCTCAAGATGAAATAAATGCTCGACAAGATTTGTGTGGGATTTATTGCGATTTTTTGTTAGGAACAATCCGAACAATATTATTGTGGGTCAACGAGCTTACGTATATTATGTGCTTACGTATATTATGTCGATGTTGTGGGTACATATTTCGATGATTATAATAATTACGTGTAAAATGTCAACGTTAAAAATATCGAAAATTTAAATATCGATTGTAAAAACATATTAAAAATTGAAATACCTGGGCTTAAAATGTCTAAGTTTGAAATTCCGAGTGATTAAAATATCGATGATTAAAAATGTCGATGATCGTCAAGCCTCAAGTACCTATTAGGTATTGCTTTTTGTTCCGAAGCTTGCTTTTACCCCTAGACACTAAACAATAAGTCCCTACTAAAGGACTACACTGTCTCTTCCTGTGGATGACGTAAAAGCATAGGCTAAAGGCATGGAATTGTGCTAAAGGCCTAAGCTCAATTTTCTCTTTAAAAATTGCATTCTCTAGGAAAATAGAACAGTCAGTAGTAAAAGCATAGGGTTTATTATCTGAGGAACGCACTTAAATGAGAAGTAACGCAGAAGGTGTTGACAATTGTTGGATGCTCTGAAATAATTGCCCTCTCCAAAGGCTGCCTGGCGGACTTGCACGACATTTGTCGTATTTCAATTTAGTTTTCCACCATATTTTAGAATTTCCAAGCTATGCGTCACTCGGTAGTTGCTTTGTCTGTGGTTTCTCTCGAGAGTGAAGTGTACACTATGACTGAGATTTTCAGTTGTTAATTTTGCAGTCTGCTCGTAGTAAATACGAGTCTGTCTGTTTGCTGTTCTCCCACAAGAAACTACCGCACACATATTGTGGCTAGCGAGTCACTGTAATAGTAGAAAAGTAAATAGTAATATATCTGTACAATGTGTTTCATGAACAATAAATATTAAATAATACGTTTTTCGTCCAGGGTCAAGATGGTTTCAGAGATATGAGAGGAAAGATCCTTCGAGGTTCTTTTAATTTTCTCGCCAATTCAATATTACATGTCATATTCTTTTTTTTATTTTATTTCTTTGTTAATTTGTTAGATAAATAAATATCTACAGGACACAATAATGACTTAACTAAAAACTAAATCAATAGGAAAAAAAAAAACAACTTTTAATATGATAATAATCCTTTGAGTCGGATCATTAATTGCCGCTTCCTAAAAGCAATTGCAAAAAAGTGCACTGCAGCATTTTCTGAACAAACGTCAACTTACAATTATACTAAAATCACATTAGTGGACGGAGAATACATTATTGACTGAAATCCCGGTATAGGTAGTATGAAACATTGTTATTATCAGTGAGCGAAACATTTACGATAGTTTTGGTCAAACAGAGGTCTTTATCACTGTTTTGAACAGGAAGTTATTTGTAACGAAAACAAACAAAGCATTTAAGTCTTATCTTTTGTTATATATTTACTAAAATATAACTCAGTTGCGAAGATTCATAAAGAGGTTTTTTAAACTTTTGAAAGGCACATTTTATAATATACCAGCTGCTTCTCTTTCTGCGCAGATCGTAAAACCGATGGAGGAAATAGGCGAGATTTGAATGATGTTAAAAGGCGAAGCGGCTAGCAACCCATTACTATTTTGATTCCTTTTTTAATCTGAGCTCCCAACTTCACGCTAAGCATGGCCTTTGTGTCTAAAGTCCCTTGTTTAACAAATGGTCTTTGTGCAGCAAGCCTTTAATATAAAGAGCATAACGAGAGCATTGTTCAAATAGTAGGATATGACATATTTTAAACTTATTAAAAGTTTAATGCCATACATTATTTGAAAAACACGTTAGACTTATACCAAAGGAGGATGAATGAAATAAAGAATATATCAGTTCGTAGGAATTAGTCGTATTCAATAGTAGCAAGTACATATACTAACCTCCATGGCGTTGAGATCCCAAGACGCATTTAAATCCTTCTGATGTTATGATATAGTTATGAAATATTAGGAAAGTTGTAATTAGTTTTAGGAACCATTATGTCTAACCCTTTATAAGGTCCGTTGGGTTTCCCGTTCCCCAGTGCAGAAGGCAAGTCGCGACCTCGTATTTGACTTTATTTACCAATTATTTAAACAAAGGTCAGTACATTCCTATCCTTAATTACTTACAGTCCTTTGAAATACGGGAATAGTTTGTGAAATAATTTTGCAACTTCAAACGCCGCTTATTGCGTAAGTATAGTCTAACGTAAATAGGTTACGGAAATACTTGATTGAAATTTGATTAGTACTTATACGAGCACATTTTCTTGCGGGATATTTTGCTAACTTCAGCAAGTTTTACCCTAAATTCCATCGAAACAGGTTAAACTTTTTGAGGAATTTCGGCACTCCAGATTCCGGAGCCTTAATATATTAGTAAAAGAAAGATATAACCACAAACATATCGTAAGAATTATTCGCATACCGTTTGATTTCGTAAGAGCGAAATTAGTTTAATCAATGCGAAAGAGCCTTTAGATATTACATCACCTTTTGAAAGGCAAAACCAAGGACTTGAAAGGACTAAATAATATAGACTATGGTAAATACAAATGTCGGATGTCGGATAGTAATTTTAACTTAGTCGAAGCGTAGGTAATAAATAAATAACGTTTAGTTCTACTAACAAACCAAAAAGTCAATATGTGGGAGTTACGAGGGTTGTTGTGTAAATAATGTTTTTCATCGAATAGTACTATTGAAAAAACTTTTGAAACAGATTGAAGTCTGAAGGCATAATAGTAAATGTTATAATAAGTAACTTCACGCATAATATGCGTATTATAACTTCCAACAAAATTTATTTTTTAAGGGTAAATTCAGTCCATGTTCTCCATAAAACATAAGTATATCTTACTAAACTAGACTAGGGAAAAAACTAAACTAGGGAAGCTCAATTGACCATTAAATAACAATTGACTATTCAGCTGATCCGAAGTTCTACGGAGAAGTTCTACGAGT
Organism: Acrobasis consociella; assembly: GCA_963555685.1. NCBI lineage: Eukaryota > Metazoa > Arthropoda > Insecta > Lepidoptera > Pyralidae > Acrobasis > Acrobasis consociella. Next base: position 9,557,878 of record OY743118.1, read on the forward strand.
GAAGCGTCTCAGTTTCGAGATTGGCCAAAAATGCTTTGTCCGGCTGTCCGGTTTTCAGTCTGTCCGGTCACTAGTTATATTATATCATGTTATTATGATGTGTAATTGACATTCAATACTGTTTTTGATTTGATTTTGATTGTTTTATTATATATTTATTTATTTATATATTTATGACATTTAGCCTAAAAAGAAGTATGGTTAAAAATTACTATATCTTTAGGCAACTTAACTTCAGTCCAAACTAATATAGGTACATACTATGCGATCCGTATTGCCTACACACAAATTATGTGTTCAGTCTTGCTACCTTTTGAAACTATAGCAAATTCAATGTGAGATAACTTACAATTTTGACCGTGTGTATCTATATTTACCAATAATCGGAATGTGTGTTGATTAATCGAAAAAGATGTACAAATAAACAACATTTCTAATGAACTCCGCGGTTCATTGCGTTCATACGAGTAATTGCTGTATTTGGTTTGAGATAAAATTGGGTGGACCCACGAGAATTGGGAGATAATCATGTTTACACATGATTTGAGCCACGAGATTAAATTCCATGGACTTAAATTAGTGCTATTTTTGGACGTGATAAGAGTAATTCGTTGAGATAACTGGATTATGCTAAACACGTTCTAACTTCTATTGTAGTAATATAATAGTAAAATCCAGTTAGTTTATGGCCAAACAGTTACGACTATGCCTGCCTGACAACTCCCTGTACGAATCAGTATTGAGATCCAACGCGGAAATGCGGTCAGCGTTCTTGGCACTAAACCAATTTTTATATCAAAAATGATTTATAACTTATAACCGATGATGATTTATAAAGAAACCAATGAAAACAGTTATAGAATATGAAGAGAATATATACTGGTACTAATAACTGGCAAACAAATATGTATTTATTTGCTAGTTACATACGCTCGTAATTTATAAATGTTGATACTTCCAGTTAAAAAGGATATTGCGTCATTATTTCTCTGACGGACGGTTTTTAAATACAAACCCTCACATAACAGTGCAAGCAGAATACAAATAGCTTAGTCAAGATCGTTCCATAAAAATGAAACATGAGCGCACTTCGATACTAAAACATCAACGATCAGAAATATCAGGTTACAATAAATGCTTTATTATTTTCTTGGTAGCAACACTTTGTGTTAATATCGCTGTATAATGTTTTTGCGTCATCACTTTGCTAAGTACGCTAAAATCAGCTATTCACAGGGGTATCGGTGTTGTCCGGTAGAGTAAGTCTTTAGGGAAATGCAAGTATTTGTCAGCGCTTTTCTATATTTTCACGGATTGTTTGGTCATATTTTTAATAGAGGTGACGGACGACAGGGTCCGCAAAGTATGATTGTAACTAGCCCGTCTTTTAGATTATCCAAAAATAATGGATCCGTATTTTTCAGTTTACCAAAAAAGTAAAAATTCACAAAGATACGGAGCGTCAAAGTTCCGGAGTGCGTGCGACGTCACACTTAAGTAAAAATCGTGCTTAAGTGTGACGTCACGCGAAATTTCAATGCGCTGTATCTTTGTCATTTTTGGTTTCTCAGCGAAAAGAAAAAATACGTGTACAATATTTTTTAATAATCTAACCGATGGACCAAAAACATTTTTCCATTCGTCACGCCTATACTGGTAAAGTGTGCTTTCATCCACCTTGTCTATCATATGCTTCTGAGCAAATCTCTTAATAAGTTTGAAAAACTTATAAAGAGTAGACTAATATTGTAAGAGGTGTACGTATATACTAAGTATATAATATATTGCATACCAATTGCTTTATTCATAAAAATCTATTCTTAAAAATCATATAGTGGCTACCAACAAAAAGAGCTCAGTTATTTGACTACGAAAAACAGCGCTTTTTTAATCGGGTGCATAGAACCTAGATTTTTCTTTTTAATACGTCAGAAAAGTGCGCCCAACGTAAAAACCACATTAAAGTTTTCACTCCTGTCTACCAAAAGAATATTACTTAAGTTTAATATTTTAGTGGTAGAATACTCAGGGTTTCGATACAAACAATAATGTCAAAACTCTTTTATGGAAAGTCATTTAGGAATGAGTAAAGAAATATTCAATCAGCACGTCCCCACTTAAGCACTCACAATCAGCGCTCTGAAAAACTGCTTCTATCCTTACACTTGAGTATAAGGATTCAAGCAGTTACTAAGTAGGTACTTAGTACTGTGCTCAAGTGTAAGGATCAAAGCAATAATATCATTCATTGAACTGGAGAGGGTTGCTATTGTCGAGAACATTCAAAGGACTTTTTAATAATAAATAAGCTATTTGTTGTTACTTTACATTTTGGCAGTTTTGTTGCTTTGTTCGTGCGAGGTGAGATATATAGTTCTCTAAGTAGTCTATGGATGAGATGTAAAATATCTCTAACAACCCAAAGGTTGGCTGTTAATTAATGCTTTAAGCTATTGTGCCATACAAATTGTATTTTTTACAATAAAGGTTAAATAAATAAATATTTTGTACAATAAATGGTAAATTGTAGGTAAACATTAGTTATAGGTTAGGTCGGTTAGGTTAGGTAGGTTTTTATTTTTAAGACAGGTCAGGTCGCCGTCAGGTTGACTGGGGCAGGGCCTTTTTTTTTTTTGACGCGGATAACATCCCTTCGGATACCTTACCGGTTACGGGACACCGGTAAGGTTATGTGGTGTTATCACTAAAAACTCCGCGGTGTCACTTCTCAGCCGCTATCGGCCGGGACCGTGTGCTTCTTCATGCTACACAGCCCCGGCCCGGCCGGCCACTACTTAAGCGGCCCCGGCTCGCCAACGGCCTCACGGCATCCTCTGCTGCAATTCATGTTCTACACGCCAACGTATCACTTCAAACTAAACACATTCATATGGGAAAAGTTTTGGGAAAAATATTCAAATATCATAACTATGAGGTTTGGCGTACTGAACCATGATGAAAAATTCGAACGAAACTAACATAGCTTTTAAGAACTGTATACTAATTCTATAACGAATAAAATTACGTATGTAACCGCAATCTTTCAATTTTACCCCCACCAGTCGGCAATAGTATAAATAGAACGCACCGCATGCATGACTCAAACTGTCGTGATACTGCCAATCCCGGTAGTACTGTACTCAAGCAGGCAGCTAATACATGTAACTTGAGAATACTTGTATTGTTCGCGTCGTGTAGCTTTGTTGTTGTTGTGCGCGCTACCCAGCCCGCCGCCCGCTCCCCCGCACCCGCCCCGGTGACGTCAAGCCCGGGTGTACCGCCGCGGCCGCGGGCCTATGCCGAGGCTGCCGCTGCGCCCTCGCCCGCCGTCACACCCGCCGCGACCACAACGCGGCCTTTGGCACAGGGGCCAACAGGGAGACGGCGTAAGCCAGCTTCCACCAAGCCGTTGCCACCACCGGGTCCCGAGAGGAACCAGCGCGATGAAGAGGGCTTCGTGAAGGTGGAAAGGAAGAGGAGGAAGCCCGTGAGCCGCAACAACTGCGGAACCGCGCCGCCCGGACCAGACTCTCCGCTGCGTCCTGCCGTACCATCGACGCAGCTGTACGTGTCCCGTCTGCACTGGTCTACGAGGGTAGAGGAGGTCGTGGACTACGTCCGAAAGAAGTCTAACTTCACCTTGAGGGTTGAACGGCTGCAGTCTCGCCACAAAGCGAATTTTAATTCATATGTGGTGAGAGTGCCGACGCATCATCTGCCAACCTTCATGAAGGAGGACTTCTGGCCGCAGGGTGTGGTATTTCGGAGGTTCCGAGGTCGGCTGCCCGACGACACCGTGCGTCACACGTCGCCGATGTGAATTAGGATATAAATTATATATATTATGTATGTTAGTTATAAGGTATTTATAATATGGGTCTCTGGCATTGTACAAAATTTGTAAGTACAATGCTATTGCCTGAAATAAAGGAATTTATTATTTATTTATTTATTTTCCAAGCCTGCTATTAAAGCCCCAGTTGTTTGCTGTTCTAATGTATATGATAAGGTAATGAGTCCGCCTTGTTCCTTCATGTTTAGCGACGACTTTCCAAGGAGATGGCCTACTTCTGACAAAGTCAAATTTTCTTTGGCCCACTGAGCAATCCATGGGGTCCTGATTGGCATAAAGCATTTCGTAGAACTCCGTTGTGTGATATTATTGCTTTGATTCTTACACTACCTACTTAGTAACTGAAAATCCCTTCGGATACCGGTTACGGGACACCGGTAAGGTTATGTGGTGTTATCACTAAAAACTCCGCGGTGTCACCTCTCAGCCGCCATCGGCCGGGACCGTGTGCTTCTTCATGCTACACAGCCCCGGCCCGGCCGGCCACTACTTAAGCGGCCCCGGCTCACCAACGGCCTCACGGCACCCTCTGCTGAATCAGAGGGGCCGGAGCAACCGCCGCCTTGGTCTCTTGGCCCAAGGACAGGCGCGCTGACACGCACACGCGCCTGCCTTCCACTCCGGAGGGCTGTCCGTTGGACGATGGAATCCCGTTTTCACCGTCCAACCAGCCCTCATAATTTGGGGCCCTGCCCCAGTTAACCTGACGGCGACCGGGGCCCACACAGCCGGCCGCAGGGGATAGGGAGAGCGGCAACGTAACACCGACATACCTCTTCCCTACAACGGCGGTGATGGTCGTCGTCACCCCCTTCCCTCACAGCCAGGCCATTCCAGCCAGGAATGGCCTCCGCCGGGCCAGGGGAGGCCTAAGCCTCAACCCGGGCAATAGGTTCCTCTTAGCTTCCCTGCGACCGAGGCAACCGCAGGGAAGCTAAGGTACTGAGCCCGCCCATCGCGACAAGATGGGAACCATATCGGGGGGGGACTGGGGCAGGGCCTGCTTTAGCAGGCCCCAAATTATGAGGGCTGATTGGACGGTGGAAACGGGATTCCATCGTCCCACGGACAGCCCTCAGGAGTGGAAGGCAGGCGCGTGTGCGTGTCAGCGCGCCTGTCCTTGGGCCAAGAGGCCAAGGCGGCGGTTGCAGTCCCTCTGATTCAGCAGAGGGCGCTGTGAGGCCGTTGGCGAGCCGGGGCCGTTTAAGAGTCCCCTTACCCTAGACCAAAATACAACTTTCATACAAACGTAGTCTACGTTTTATTTCAAAACGACATGTCCGATTTGGGCAAAATTTTGTAATTTCAAAGATATTGCAATTATCTAGGGTAATAACTGGTTTCCTACCGTAAAAATATGAACTTGAAATAGAATATAGTGTTTTATATCGTTTTTTACCATTAGTATGGGAAACTTCTAAATCGTTATATTTTCTTTCCAGTTCATAATTTTACTATACGAAACCAGTTATTACCATAGATAATTGCAATTTCTTTACAATTACCAATTTTTACCGGAATCTGACATGTGGTTTCAAAATTAAACGTAGACTACGTTTGTATGAAGAAGTCTAGGGTAAGGGGACTCTTAAGTAGCGGCCGGCCGCGCCGGGGCTGTGGAGCATGAAGAAGCACACGGTCCCGGCCGAAAGCGGCTGAGAGGTGACACCGCGGAGTTTTTAGTGGTAACACCACATAACCTTACCGGTGTCCCGTAACCGGTAAGGTATCGGAAGGGATTTTCTCCGCGTCAAAAAAAAAAAAGGCCCTGCCCCAGTCAACCTGACGGCGACCTGACCTGTCTTAAAAATAAAAACCTACCTAACCTAACCGACCTAACCTATAACTAATGTTTACCTACAATTTACCATTTATTGTACAAAATATTTATTTATTTAACCTTTATTGTAAAAAATACAATTTGTATGGCACAATAGCTTAAAGCATTAATTAACAGCCAACCTTTGGGTTGTTAGAGATATTTTAAATCTCATCCATAGACTACTTAGAGAACTATATATCTCACCTCGCACGAACAAAGCAACAAAACTGCCAAAATGTAAAGTAACAACAAATAGCTTATTTATTATTAAAAAGTCCTTTGAATGTTCTCGACAATAGCAACCCTCTCCAGTTCAATGAATGATATTATTGCTTTGATCCTTACACTTGAGCACAGTACTAAGTACCTACTTAGTAACTGCTTGAATCCTTATACTCAAGTGTAAGGATAGAAGCAGTTTTTCAGAGCGCTGATTGTGAGTGCTTAAGTGGGGACGTGCTGATTGAATATTTCTTTACTCATTCCTAAATGACTTTCCATAAAAGAGTTTTGACATTATTGTTTGTATCGAAACCCTGAGTATTCTACCACTAAAATATTAAACTTAAGTAATATTCTTTTGGTAGACAGGAGTGAAAACTTTAATGTGGTTTTCACTACGTGTTTCATTCACGTCCAAACATGTCCAGACATGTATGACAACATACTCACCGGTATTGCGTCACCTACTTATTAATAGCTAACTACCTATCTAACCTAGTGGATGGGGGGTAAGTTTTTTTGCTCTGTTTGTGTAGATGGCGCTGCGGGAGTAAAGCAGATGTGCGAAGTCGCGGTGGGCAATGCGGTGGGGGATAATACGGTCACTACGCGGGAGAAAAACAGATGCAAACGTGCAACGCGGGAGACATGAAACGGTCACTACGCGGGATAGAAACAGATACAATCATGCAACGCGGGAGACATGAAACGAGCCCGTATAAATAGGAGCGCGAACTCAATACCGGCACAGTCGCCCATGGAGCAGCACGCTATTCACATCATAACTTCGGTGGACATCGAGCCATACATCCCACATCCTCAACAATGAAAAGCCAAGCGCTGATTTCGACCCCGCCGTCGGAAGAAGATTTGTACCAAGAGGAAACGACGAAGTCGACGGACCATCAAGAAGCAGACCTCAATACTAACCCACTCAACCATCTACAAGCCATGCCTTCAATGGAAGAACTGCAAGGGGAACCGGTGAAGAAGAAATTCAGACCAATGGTTCACATGGCAATGAAACCACATCGCCTCCAGCTAATAGATCCGGAAATGACGAGTGCGGAATGCACACAACGGAGTTCTACGAAATGCTTTATGCCAATCAGGACCCCATGGATTGCTCAGTGGGCCAAAGAAAATTTGACTTCGTCAGAAGTAGGCCATCTCCTTGGAAAGTCGTCGCTAAACATGAAGGAACAAGGCGGACTCATTACCATATCATATACATTAGCACAGCAAACAACTGGGGCTTTAATAGCAGGCTTGGAAAAGCTATACTACGCGAAGAATACAAGTGTTCTCAAGTTACATGTATTAGCTGCCTGCTTGAGTACAGTACTACCGGGATTGGCAGTATCACGACAGTTTGAGTCATGCATGCGGTGCGTTCTATTTATACTATTGCCGACTGGTGGGGGTAAAATTGAAAGATTGCGGTTACATACGTAATTTTATTCGTTATAGAATTAGTATACAGTTCTTAAAAGCTATGTTAGTTTCGTTCGAATTTTTCATCATGGTTCAGTACGCCAAACCTCATAGTTATGATATTTGAATATTTTTCCCAAAACTTTTCCCATATGAATGTGTTTAGTTTGAAGTGATACGTTGGCGTGTAGAACATGAATTGTATCGTTCTTGTTTCTATTGCTTCTTGAGTTTCGCCGACTGTTAAGTATGCACTGATGGGATAGTTACTTGCCGTGTATAGTCTGCAATCTGTTATGTCATGTCTATTTTTATATTTCATATCTGTAGACATGGGTTGGCCGGCTGCAAGTAGCTTCCACTGCTCGAACTGGTTGTCCGTCAATTTGCATTCATCCATGAAACAAGCATTTGTATGTATTATGCTTGCAAAGTTAAATGGACTCGTTGGCGTCAATCCCGTCAATCATTTGTAGTTGTAGTGCATCTTCACTAAACTCTCCATCAACATTGTTTTTCCTGTGTTCAGTGGACTGTAGAAGAACAGGTTATTTTTCTTTTTCAGTTTTCCGAAGAAGTGATTTTTTGTCGCTTCCGCGACTATCCAATAGTTTATATAGTTTTTGTCCAATATAGCTTCCAAGTCCATCACACCGTCCATTGTTGTTTCTAGGCTTGCCGCCTCTGGGTCTTCTTTTATGTCGAGCAGCTTGGCTCTTTCGAGTCGTTTGTGTAACGTTTCGCAAAATACCAGTGTTTTTGACACTGATATTGCTGTTCGAAGTCTTTCATTGAAATTTCGTTGGAATTGTATGGCAATCCCTTCAGGGTGTTGATACAAAATTCGCGTAGCTGTCCCTTCGTTGAAAGCTTGGTTTTCACAAAGGAGTAGCACAAGTTTCTTATTTTGAAAACATTAAGGTTGCTTGACCTAATTGCTTAACTTAAAATATTGGTTTGTCATTCGAGCCCACCATTTAGGTAATTTACAGAGGATAATTCTAATACCAAAACCAAATCTATGCAGATTATTTTTATATTAGCTAGTAAGTAAGGAATAATTAATAGTTCGCGACATTTTTCATTGAACTGCTAATTTGGTTTGTACAAATAAATCCCGTGCTTATCAATACTTTTTGTCCCTCTATTTGGACTGTAAAAGTACGCTGATAGTCGAATGACTAGATCAAGAATAAAAATGTCTTGAAAGCGGATGTAAATAATTTATAAATCCGCTTTCAAAATATTTTTATTCCTGATGAATGGTTAGTGGCAAATTAGCGTCTAGGCGCCATGTAATAGTAAATTGTGCTACAAGGGGTAAAGATAATACTTTTAGTAGTTGCTAGACAAAAGTCTCTCTCATCGTCCTCCACTTGCCCCTAAAATAAACATACAACGGGCTATACTAGATCACTATAGTATAATGATAACCCCCTGACAGTCCACGACCTTATTAAGGTCGATCGAAAAACGGCCGCAACAGTCCACGACCTTATTAAGGTCGATGACGTCGCGCTGACGACGCGCTTTTTTTAAAAATTCACAGCACATGTGTAGCCTTTGCTAGGAGCGTCCGAGTCTTTGCTACGTTTAAAAAACAAGTAAAGTCATGCAATGGAATGTCAAAGTCATAGATATAACCAGCAAATTTTTTTAAAAACATTGTCAAACTACCTAGTCGCAAACCCACAATGACCAAGTTTCGCGAAGGTCAATGTACGATACAATCGAACTACGGGCTTCATCACTGTAGTGATCTGTGATGTGTGAGTAGTCACTGTAGTGATGAAGCCCGTAGTTCGATTTATTACCGGTATGTCCCTTCCACTTTGTTTACCATTTTATATTTTTGGGCAAAATAAGTAACCTTTAAGCAGTCAGAATAAAGCTCATATTACTTGTATAGTCTATTCGTTTCATTGGTTGGAATGCCATCGGCACGGTTCAAAGGCGGAATCGGTCTTTGTGTCGCGCCGACGGCATACACATCAATTCAGCAAATGAACTGAACTGTATAAGCTCCAACTTCCTAATGGTACTATTCAACATTTTCAGGACCAAATAATGAAATTGGATCGAAAATCCTCGGATATTTTGAGCCAAGATTTGAAATGTCTTTTTAATTATTCACTAAATACTTTATAATTAAACTGCCCTTAAAATTATGTCCAGTGGCAATTAGTTCTAATGGCTTTTCAGTTCACAATAATTAAAGGAGATTGCTTAATACTTGTACAAAACACTTCAAAGATTTGCGGTAAAGCTTTCAAAAGCCAATTTTAAAGAGTTTGAATTTGACAAATTCTTCTTTAACAGTTTATGTCTAGAAAATAATGATGTAATATAGATTTTCATACTAACAACTGGTCTGTTTTTTTAGATGAGTTAAGGCTTCTTTGAACCTACTCGTATATAGGCCCTAATGAAGATAGTGTTTTTGCTTTCAAAATTTAAATTAATTTGGTCCAAATTAGATACTGGAGCAGTTATATTTTATGAGATGCCTTCGATCCTAGCTACATATGGATTAATTATTTATTTAATAAAACTATTGCAATGAACCCAATAAAAAAATTGTGTTCATATCCAGGTGTATATAAACTTAGTTTCCTTTCGCAGGTTCCGCAGTTTTCCGCAGTATTCTGATTGCTTTTTTACCCGACTAACGGAAGGGTAATGACTTTTAGCAGTCAACATATGTATGTATTTATTTATGTCTGTTCCACCATTAAATCTGAACCGCATCCAATTTTCACAATTGAGATATCAAACGAAATTAAATACCGCGGTTCTATCTGGGTTCAATAAAGAAATAAAAAGAAGACGCGATCATTTACTTACAGCTAAGTTTACTGCCGCTTCCTAAGCGCAAGTACAGAAAAAGCGGCACAAACTTTACTGCAGCATTTTCTCCTAAAACGTTAAATAATATTAAAATTAGATATGTGGACTGAGTATACATTGTTATGTCTTAATTACTAATTAACAATGTTTGTATTTGTACATTTGGGAATGACAAATATAAACCTTTAAGAGGGACCCGCGCCAAAGCTCAAGCCAAACGTTTTTGTCCCTAAGGTAATCATCGGTTTCGTAATAAGCCTTCTCACAAAGTACTTTCTTAATATAAGCTTCAAATTTTCTATCTGGCATATCAAGAATCGATTTTGGCAATTTATTATAAAGAGTTATCAAACGAAAGGTCTTATTAGTACACTAGCCGAAGCCCGCGACTTCGTTCGCGTGGACTTTTTGACTCTAGAAAATGCTCATCAGGCTGAACAACTTTCACTAAGGCGGCATTTTTATATCTCTTATAGTTTAGCTGGACCATTATGGTTCTGCATCAGGCGTTCCATTTTCCAAAATTATTTATACCCTATATGTTGGCCAGGCTTAATAGCTATATAACAAAAAAAAATTCATTCGAATCGAAAGTATTTCAGGAGATTAACGTGTACAAACAGACAAACAGACAAACAGACATACAGACAAACAGACAGACATTTTTTTTTAATTCTTACTCTATTACTACGTCTCCATCGCCCCCAATATTTTTTTTGGAAATATATTTAATGTGCAGACACACTTTTTTTACTGTTTTATTATATGTATAGATACAGGTTTCAAAAATATATATGTACTAACGTCATAGTTAGCCGTAAATGGCTGCTGAGCTGGATTAATTGAATAATTCATATTTTTCGGTAAGATTTTTTCCGTAGTCGGGTACTTATTAGCTTTTTTAATAAACCTAAAATTATCTCATTTTGTTCCTTCTAAAATTATATCAATACTAAAGTAAATAAATCGTTATGATAAAAATCGGCTACGCGTTACAAATATCTACCGACTTTGAACGCGACTAAAAACGTCTTCAAAGTAATTTTCTGTTGAATTTGTATGAATTTTTTCTTTTCCGAAAACATTTTATAAATTGGTCGCCTATAACTTTTTAATTTGTAAAACCTACTTAGCTCTTATAATTTTTTTATTTAACTACATTCTTGTTATATATATGCGGGTCATGGCTGAAGACCCAAGAGCCAAGCTAACCCGTCACTATACCGAAGATATCCCGGACATCAGCCTGTATGAGATTAGGATGGCCCTCAAACAGCTTAAAAACAACAAGGCGCCGGGCGAGGATGGAATCACAGCAGAGCCGGTACTGAAAGTCCTTCAGAGGCCTTCTTTAATTCCGTTTTGCTCGAGGGCGTCACGCCGGAAGCGTGGAGCAGGGGCGTGGTGGTCCTGTTCTTTAAAAAGGGAGATAGCACCCTATTGAAGAACTATAGGCCTATCACGCTTCTGAGTCATGTATATAAGTAGTTTTCGAGGGTCATCACGAATCGTCCCGCAAACAGGTTTGATGCCTTCCAGCCTCCCGAACAAGCCGGTTTCCGTAAAGGTTTTAGTATCATGGACCACATTCATACGCTGCGGCAGGTTATATAGAAAAGACGAGGGGGTATAACCGGCCGTTATGCTTGGGGTTCTTGGACTATGAAAAAGCCTTCGATTCGATCGAAACATATGCCGTGCTTCAGTCTCTCCAGCGATGCCGTATTGACTACCGGTATATCGAAGTGTTGAAGTGCTTATACAGTAATGCCACTATGTCAGTCCGAATACAGGAGCAGTGCACGAGGGCAATTCTACTGCATAGAGGTGTAAGACAGGGACACGTTATATCTCCGAAACTGTTCACCGTTGCACTGAAAGATGTCTTCAAGCTTCTGGAATGGGAAGGATTTGGCATCAACATCGATGGCGAGTATATCACTCACCTTCGATTTACCGACGATATCGTTGTCATGGCAGAATCGATGGAAGACCTAAGTACTATGCTCGGAGACCTAAATCGAGTTTCCCAACAAGTGGGCCTTAAAATGAACATGGCCAAAAGGAAAGTAATGTCGAATGTCCATGTTGCGCCCCTACCTGTTTCTGTTGGGAGCTCCACTCTCGAAGTTGTAGACCAGTAGGTATATCTATCTACCTGGGTCAATTGATTCAGGCAGGAAGTTCCAGCTTCGAGGAAGAGGTCTTTAGACGAATCCGACTCGGCTGGGCAGCGTTCGAGAAGCTACGCAGTGTCTTCTCGTCAAATATACCTCAGTGTCTTAAGACTAAAGTTTACAACCAATGTGTGTTACCAGTGATGACTTATGGCTCTGAAACATGGTCCCTTACTATGGGTCTCATAAGAAGGCTCAAGGTCGTGCAACGCGCTATGGAAAGGGCTATGCTCGGTGTTTTCCTACGTGATCGAATCAGAAATGAGGAAATTCGTAGGAGAATATATTATACATATATATATACTACTGCCATGATTTGTTTCACGTTTCTATACAACCGTTTCGCAGATAGAGGAAGGGGGACACTTGACTCTTGACAAATTTTATTTCAGAAACGGATCCCTAAATAAAAAATGATGATCACAAGCTCACAATATTTTTGAAAGACCTATTAAACTAGGGGTTACACGATGGGTTAGCCAAGAAAAAGAATGACCCCCACTTTACATGAAACTATGGGAGCACACCCACCAATAACTTTAAGATTTAATTTTATATTTTAAAACTATAAGGAATCCTTGTTTTATACGGAATCCTAAAAACGATCTCAAATTACTTATGTTCCCTGTTTCGTATTTTTTTCCACAAGGTTGTTAGTAATTCCCTAAAGCACTTTCTAGATAGGTACCTTATGTATATAATTACTTACTTGCATTAGCGTATTATGATCGCGTGGGTGTGACTGTAATGTGGTGTAGGCATGGTTTTATTAACATAACATGTTTTTCTGAGGTACTTTTTATACACTATGCTGTGACTTTTATTAGACAGGCTTTTATTAAACTTGCAATGTATCTTTTATATGTATGTATGTATGTATGAATGTTTGTTTAGGTCAAATCTTGCAACTTAATTTTAAACCTGTTGTCCTAAACCCATTTCATTGAAATTTTGCATGCTAGCGTAAGTCGGATGGCAATATAATATTATGAAGTCAATGCTAAAAAAGCTGTTCTGATGATAGAGCCAGGAGATATTCGATAAAACTAAATTATATTGATTTGTTTTGACAAGCGTGATATATCAAATAAATTATTTTTCTTTCTTTCTTTCTTTCTTTCAAGCTGTTCATAGTAGACGATGCCTAAAATCTGATCATGGATCATCTAGTATTTATTCTGTGTCACGAAAACGGAAGGTGGTCGATGGAACTCAGTAATAAAACAACGCAACTTCATTGAGTTTGGGCTATTTTTATTTTTCTTAATAATTACTTTGGCCTCACAATAAAAATTGGTCAAATTAAAAAAAAGAAACTTATTATGTAATAACTTTCTTACTTTATATTACGCAGTACGTTGGGGAGTGTAGTTGGGGTCTCTTATTATTATATATTAGTAATAATTTAGTGTCAGAGTTATGATTCTATGTAACATCATATTTATTCAATGTACTGTATTTATTGAATCATTATACCTATATTTGTCATAAATAGTTTAATGAAGAGTTCAGATTTTAATTTAGTTTTTAATTTAAATGTTATTTTAAATTTAAATTTATTTCCATTTTTTTAAGTAATAAACGTCAAATTATAGTACAAAAGTTTTAAATTAAAATGCTACATAAAATATTTTAAGTTAACATAACTTTAGTGAAATCATAAAGTGGGCCATGAAATCATAACATTATTGAGCCACCCTCGCCGCACCATAACCACAGGTATGGCACTTCATACAAACGGAGCAACAAATATACCTAGTACTACTACAAACAAAACAATATGTCTGTGCACACGTCAAATATGTGAGTTAAACAATTAGGGTCGCCACCACAGAATTTGTTGCCTTGCTTACCTGTTTTCATCACTCGGAAATCTATAAAATGTTCGTTCTTTATTGTTTTCCGTGGATAAACAATGATAATATGCGCAGTTTCTCACCATTATGATTCAATAATCCTTAGTAACTTGCGTAACGTTAACGTGCGACTAGTAATAACCCCGTTTTAAAGGCGACAGGACTGGCCAATAACGCTCAAAAGCGGGGGAGGTGTTGCGGGGACGCCAGATTGCGGGAGACGGTGTAAGTTTCCGTTCTGTATGTAATACTATTATCAATTCTGTGTAAAATACTATTATCAATTATACTACATTACCTATGTATGACCAACATGACTCGCAAGAACACTGTTCGCGATTGAATGCTGGCCTAAGGGCCACCCCTGTTGCACCATAACCTATACATACACAATACAACTATGGTTATGACCAGAAGAGTTATGACAAAGCTATTATGAGAAACCATTTTATGAAAAACTAGTAGCAAAGATAATATAATTACTAACGTAAGAGATACCCAATGACAAAGAAACTATTGGAAGGCCCATAAGTAGCCAAAACTTGAGTTGCCGGTAGGCACACAGAGCAGAAAAGTCACAAAGAAAGTGTTAAATATACTTTAAAATATTTATTGCCTTTCATATAGGTCGTATTTAATTAATTAGAGTACTACCTTATTTAAATAATAGTAATAAAAGATTTTAATGTTTTAATTATTACCTTATAGCGGCATCTAGTCATAAGGAAGAGATATACGAGGGCCACACCGAAAAGATCGGGAATAGAATACTTAGGAATAAATTAGAGTAAAACCTTTTTGGTGTTTGAAATGTAGTATTATTTCAAACACAACTCCATTTTTGAATTTTAAATAAAGTAAAAAAGAAAAGAGTATTGACCATTTGAATTTGACAAGTCGGTAAGAAAAATGGAGCTTACGCGGGAACATTTTCGTGCAATAATTTTTCATAACTTTCGTCGAGGTTTATCTCAAGAACAATGTCTCGCCGAGCTTGTTTCTATTTATGAACTTGAAGCACCTAGTAAAACGACTATATATCGTTGGTATTCTGAGTTTCGTCGTGGACGTTCCTCTCTTACCACAGTCCCTTCTACTGGTCGGCCAAAAACAGCGGTAACACAAGATAACATCGATGCTGTACGCCAATTAATAAAAGAAGATAGACATGTGACATACGAGCTGATTCGGGTTTCTCTCAGCATTGGTATGACAGCCATTCAGACCATTTTACATGATGAACTGGGTGTCAAGAAGTTAGTTTCACGCTGGGTGCCCCACCGTTTGACCGAGGAATAAAAGTCGGCTCGTGTTAATTGGTGTCGGTCTGCTCTGCAACGGTTCAATGGAGGGAGCTCAAATGCAGTTTACAATATCGTCTCTGGGGATGAATCGTGGATTTATTCATATGAGCCCGAAAGAAAACATCAATCGGCAGTTTGGGTCTTCGAGGGTGAGATCAAGCCAACAAAAGTTATTCGCTCACGCAGCGTGTCGAAAAAAATGGTCGCTTCGTTTGTATCGAAAACTGGTCAAGTGGCTACGATTCCTTTATAAGAACGAAGGACGGTTACTGCTGATTGGTACACAACAGTTTGTTTGTCGGAAGTCATAAGAGAACTTCGTAAAATTAATCCAAATCGTCGTATAATCCTTCACCACGACAATGCGAGCTCACATACCGCACGCAAAACAAGCGCGTTTTTAAATCTGGAAAACGTGGAGTTGATGGACCATCCTCCGTATAGCCCTAACCTCAGCCCCAATGATTATTTTACATTCCCAAGAATTAAAGATATGCTACGTGGTCAACGGTTTCACGGCCCAGAAGAGGCGGTCGAAGCTTACAAATCAGCTGTTTTGACTGTATCCACTTCAGACTGGGATTACTGTTTCAATAATTGGTTTGATCGAATGCAAAAGTGCATTGACTGTCACGGAGAATACTTCGAAAAACAATAAAAGTAAACATTCTTATATTATCTTTGTACTTTATTCTATTCCCGATCTTTTCGGTGTGGCCCTCGTAATTATGTTTTTCTACTCCTGTACTGTTATCTGTGTTTTAAATGATTCTGAATTCTGAACACTAATATAATATGATTGCAGAAAAAAGTCTATACTCTATGCCTTATAATAGCACAAGTGTCGTTATTTCACTAAAACGATACGCCTAGCCATAGACCTAGAATTTTGTTTTTATAGATTTACCATACTGCCAACATAAGAAAAAAATGTTTTTTTACCAAGTCACTAAAAAGACGTAAATTTTTTTTTTTTTACCATAGATACCATATAGATCAGTACTTGTATATTCTAAATTTGATTTACCAAACATATGTACGTTAAACATTTTTATATTCTTTGTATTTTATGCAATAGTTGTATAAGTATGGCGTCTAATTACGATGCTCGCAAGGCTCGAATCGTAACCTGCGCCACTCGCATTTTTTGACCGTTCTTATACAACTATTGCATAAAATACTATTATATGGCGATGATTAGGCATGCCAGTAGTATTATTAATGATTATGGCTACAAAACCATTATTACAACTGACATTATGTAAAACAATGATTGTGATAAAAAAGTTATGGCAAAGCCCTTATGACAAACCATATTATGATTTATATCCTTAAGAGAAAAGAGAGGATGCCGTGTATTTAATAGGTACCGATCACAAACGACACCAATCACAAACAAAACAAAGCCAGTATTTATGGCAGCAATGTAACCCTAGCTGTAAAATTATTACGTTTGGAATGATGATAATATTTTTTGGCTCTTGCCAAACATAATGTAAAGTTTCTGAGGATTCGAGGCATTAATTTCCAAATCTCTATATAGGTATCTATCGCTTGGTTTGCACGCCTTGTATGTATTTAAGTAATATGTATATGTTTGTTTATTATAATAATTGTAAATAAGTAAGTTTATTATATTGACCCCCGCACTACCTAATTTCCCATCACTGTTTTTAGGGTTCCGTAGCCAAATGGCAAAAACGGAACCCTTATAGATTCGTCATGTCTGTCTGTCTGTCTGTCCGTCCGTATGTCACAGCCACTTTTTTCCGAAACTATAAGACCTATACTGTTGAAACTTGGTAAGTAGATGTATTATGTGAACCGCATTAAGGTTTTGACACAAAAATAGAAAAAAAACAATAAATTTTGGGGGTTCCCCATACTTAGAACTGAAACTCAAAAAAATATTTTTCATCAAACCCATACGTGTGGGGTATCTATGGATAGGTTTTCAGAAATGATATTGAGGTTTCTAATATCATTTTATTCTAAACCGAATACTTTGCACGAGAGACACTTCCAAAGTGGAAAAAAGTGTGTCCCCCCCCCCGTAACTTCTAAAATAAGAGAATGATAAAACTAAAAAAAATATATTATGTTCATTACCATGAAAACTACCAGCGAAAATTGGTTTGAACAAGATCTAGTAAGAAGTTTTTTTTTAATATGTCATAAACTGCAATTTACCTTTCATTCAATCAACTCAAATATAAAAATTAAAAAAAATACTACTACGGAACCCTTCATGGGCGAGTCCGACTCGCACTTGGCCGCTTATTTGTTTCTATATAGGTTGCCTGGAAGAAATTGCTTAGCGATAAGGCCGCCTTTTGCGCATTTCCTAGTTTTTAAGATAATTATATACTGTATTTTATTATGTGCAATAAAGGGTATTGTATTGTATTGTATTGTATCGTCTCGTACAGACTAGGCATCATCGTTTTTATTTCGGTTCCATGTCCCCTTCGCTTAGATTCCTTTTTTCGGTTCCACTGAAAGCAGGCGAAAAATGGTTTTACTTATTTGTATGTTTTTCACGGAATATTCCGAGAACGTGACCTAGTTAACACAAGGCATCGAATATGATAAGTTAATTAACGATGGGAAAATTCTGGAACACTATGAGAGAATAAGTTTATATTATATGACGATAGCTTGATCTTTGTATTCTTTAAAGAAATTTATTACAAATTACAAGACATCAATATTTCAAAGAATATAGAGTTCTATTCATCAGGTTGATCAAAAGTGGTAGGTCCAAGACATTTTTACCGCTTAAATTGACAAAGGGAGTAGGTATACTGAGTACAGCTGATCTGATGTGCTAGAAAGTGACATGAGTAGGTAACGTCTTTATTTGGTCATAATGCTGGATCCTCCAGTTTACAGCGTGGGTCATTAAAGATGACATAGTGAGTCTCAGTGGTGAGGGTGAAACTAAACAGTATGATGTAGTTAGACGCTTGCCAAACAGGCCTTTATCTTTAAGGAGTGTTTTAGATATTTTCGACCAAAGTTATAATTCTGGCCAGAACTTTGGCCGGAAATGTCCAAAACACGCCCGCAGAGGTTTACATAATTGAAGAGGAAAATTATATAGGGATTAAGTATAGAGTATTGATGAACGGGACCGGTTCACAGGAGAATTCGAAAAGCGCGTGTTGCTCTTTGTAATGCAGTTTTATTAAACTTTCTTTAGGGAAAAAATACGATTATTCTTATGATAATTAACTATAACTATCTAATTCATTTACGAATTTTTAGTGAACTTTCATAATGAAGTAAGTTTAAGTTATAGTTAGTTTATAAGTCGTAAGTTTCTTATAAAAACTTAATTGTTAAGTGAAACATAAAAAATGTTTTTTCTTTTTGTTTTAGGTAATCAATGGGACTGCAGTGACGGTGGGTTGGACTGGCTAGCGATGGAGCGAGACAACGGCACAATCAGACAGAAAATCGTAGACTATTACGATTTAGTCTGCCACCAGCAACTGTACAGGGGGAAGCCGCTGCACAAAGTTATGGATATTATTTGGGTGAGCATATAGATATTTTCTCCAGTTGCTCGGTCTTCCAAATCTTTTGGTGACCATTGCATATTTTTGAAGAATAAAATGCCAGAAAGTGCATCCTGGACGCCAAAGAAGGAGTATCGTTCTTGGCTTTCAGTAACATAGTATAGGATGTAAGTGTGCGAATGCGCTCAGATGAGAAGAAGATAGTATAGCTATAATAGCCATGTGGACACCAGCCTACCTAAATGACTACCTACTCTACTCAATATGTCTTCGATGCTAGAAGAGAACATCCTATGAACAAAGCTTTTTGCCATGGAGGGTTGAGGATGTTGGTAATTATGGGCAAATATGTACTCCTATTGTGTAGTTCCGTTTGGTATCCGAATTCACTATAGACGTCGTGCAAATCAGCATTTTTCATAAACTGGATCTGATGCTGTGGGCTTTAGTGGACTTTGAGCTCTAAAGCAGTAAGGTGCTACCAGGTAGGTTAAAGAACTACTACAAATCTCGGATTACAAAAGATGCTTTTTTAGCTGAATGTTCAATTTATAGGAAATCTTTTTTCTTGATTTTTTTTCTAGGTAAGGTTCTCTGGCAGCAACGTTGCCCAACAGTGTAACGAAATAGATTTTCCAAATCACGGACGAAATATGCCCTTCAGGGATCCTTTCTGAAATAGCCTTTTAGTAGAGCATAATCAAATTTAAGATCCAATTATATCAGACAACAAATGATGATATCAGACAATAAATGTTGACCAAGCTATATAGGTATAATGATCTTATTAGAATCAATCTTCATAATCCGCTTATCTTTGTAAACGTGAAGTTTAATTTGCATTGTTTGAGATAATAGTCTATTTTTGGTTTGAGTATCTCATTACACTTTTCGGGAGTTTGTTTGAACATCGCTAGACTTTCTTTTAATACCTACATTACTTTAGAGATAAACGCAGAATATTCGCGAGCAAGAAACGTATAGAAATACGTCAGGATGCAAGCAAAACTGGGCCTTATGTCCTTACAGCATAAAGTCTAGGGCACTCACACACACATACCGGCGCCTCGACGTTCTCCGTCATCGAAATAGTTCGTTAAGTGTGGAGAGAACAATGTGGACGTCTTTACCGGCGTTTATAAAAAGGCGATAGAGTGCGCACCGGGACAGTTCAGTACCAGCTACGAAAGAGATTACTTCGAACCGAACCGAAATAAATTAAACCTACCTTATTGCGTCAAGTGGGAGTATCTAGAATAACCTCAGCAATAGATCTGGACCTTAGCTGCTACGCGACTTGGATTTGGACATAAGGAAGACTATCTTTACTTGTTAGCCTTGGGTTCCGTAGTGAATAAAAACCCTCATACGAACTTTGGCGTTTTGCTGAAAATCTCGAACCCCAGTTTCGTAAAAATATTGTAATGCGAGTACTTAAGTGTTATGGTTCATTTCACTGTCAATAAATTCAAGAAATGCCATGCTTAATTCTGTTTTTAACCCCCGACTCAATAAGAGAGGTGTTATAAGTTTGACCCCGATGTATGTTTATCTGTCGGTCTGTATGTCTGTCTGTGGCATCGTAGCTCTTGAACGAATTGACCGACTACGATGCGGTCGGAAATTTCGTTAAGTCCGCAATTATTCCACTTGATTATCTCGCTCTCACTCTTTTTAATGTTTAACACAAAAAAAGAGACGAAAGATGTTTTAACTAAAATAGGTTTGTTATTTATTATGAATATTTATACGAGGGTATTTGCCGTATGGTTTTCGGCAGAGTAGAATAGGGCCATTCCAAGTTATCCCGTGGATGTCGTAGAAGGCGACTTAGGACATACAAGCTAAACAAAGCTTATAAACATCAGTGAGACCTCTCCACTCCGTCTGGCCAGCGTGGAGAGTGTAGGCCAAGTCCTCTGACTGCTCTTGCCAAGTATGGCTCTGGTAGTACAGAGAGGGTCGCGCTCCTGCAGTGGAGACTAAAAGACCTGATGATGATGATTGATGATACGAGGGTAAATAATTATTTTTGTTTACATAAATGTTCTTGAAAACTAATAATAACATCTCTAAATTGAGTCTATTTCAGAATCATTGGACGTTGAAATTCGATTCGATAAGCCTTGTCCCAACTCTGAACGAATGCTTGTATCGATGTTAACACTCCAGTAACTCTGCTTACGTCTGCGGCGATTGAGAGCTCGATTCATTCATACATCAAATCGAATTGCGTCTATTGACACGATAAACCGAACGTAACGAACTGACCATTCTATTTTAATTAATAAATGGGTCAAGTGCGTGTTGGGCCACGCTCGGAGGAGAGTTCCGAAACAATTTTTTTTTTCTATAATTTTTTAAGTTTCTCATTTTTAATTCATAATGAAAATGCGATATAATTTATCGAGTATCGAGACACTTCAAGTTTAGTGTCATATTTAGTCTTCGGTTCGTCATGTCAATGCCATTTGTATTCAAGATCTGGAATACAAATGGTAGCATCATAAATGTTCTTGGGACATATTAGTAGCGCAAAAAAGGTTCCTTAAAAACATCGAATAAGTCAGAGATTTTTTACGATCCGGTACCTAATGAAAGATTAGTTGCATAGGTCACGATGTCTCTCCTCATCGAGACCTATGCAACCAATCTTTCATGGCGATAAGTAAAATACATAATAATAAATTAAGTGGTTAACTTTTCTTAGAACTATTGATGTGTAAACAACTAAACATTTCGTAATGACCTGATGACATTACACGCCTGTCAATACTTGTAAATAACTTGGCCTGGTCCCTACTCTACTGAGAAACCATCTTGTTTATTATTTACAGAATTCATAGAAGGGATGTATGTACATCTGTTACCCTACTAAGAAACTATCTTGTTTATTTACAGAATTCATAGGAGGGTATATCAGTCTTTCAACTATACGTCCTCAAGATATTGAGCGTGATCTTAATCAATTAGTCATTTAGACCTGACAACATTTCCAACTTTGTCCTTAATATTTGCAAAAAGCAACTGCTTCTCCCAATTTTAATCTTTGCCTCAGAGATGGCAAGAATATCCGGAACAGTGAAAACTGTCACGGAAAACACCCATTTCCAGACCAGTGATAAAAACTTACTTGAGTAACACTACGCAGTAGCTATTGTATGTGCGCCTGCTAAAGTATTCCAGTACATTCTTTATAAGGAAATTTACAGGCAGGTAAATTATCTACTAGGTGACGATGACGAGGAGCAGGATTTTAGGACAGGACGATTTGTTAACGCTAACCGTTTGTGCTTGGTGGACTGTATTTCTAATGCCTTGGAACGTGGACTGTAAGTTGATGTAGACGACTACGAAAAAGCGTTTGACATTACACCAGTTCTCTACCATAGGTTTCAGCCTAATGGCTGATTACAAGTGGGATAACCTTGAATTTTATAGGAAAAGGAAATTGTTTTTCCGTGGAGATCAGATTTTACATAATCTGCATGGAGAAAGCTGTCATTGATAAATAATATATAAATATAATATAATAAAACACTAAAAAATGTGTGTCTGTACCCATAAGTCGCGGGCTTCGGCTAGCAAAAAATAAATAATAAAGCAACTTATTTTTTATTGTAGACAATGCGGCACACATGTCCAGAGTCATGCATTTGTGAGATGACCCACGTGGTGTCAGACGCTGCCGGCAACGTCATACCGCTCATCACAGTGGACTGCGCCAGCAGGGGGCTGACGGAGCCTCCCAGCAGAATGCCGCCCAGCACAACAGTCCTTCGACTGGAGGACAACAAGGTAACATGGTACGAGTTTTTTATGTTAGAACTAAAGATAAATACGATATATACGAGTAAGTGCTTTCATCGTTCATCCTTTTACCGCGAGACTTTATATCAGTTGACGTGCCCTTAGCGCGAGGCGTGGTAAATCTAAAATAAATACCTACAACTAAAAACGGATAAGGATACGCAAGTTATGTGTCATACAAGCATTTTATGGTAGACGATGCCTAGGGTCTGATCACGAAGCCGGATGGTTGTCGATGGAACTTAGTTATAAAACGACACAACTCCATCGAGTTTGGGCTTTATTTCATTTATCTTAATACGTACTTTGGCCTCACAATAAAAGTTAAAAAATAAAAAGAATATTTTTTTCAAATAACTTATTTTCAAACAGTACCATTTCAATATACAGACAGAATAAGCACTAGTGCTCACGTAATACAGAATCTGCGAATCTTCACTAATAATAAATATTTTTGAAATATTAAATGTTAAGAATTAAACTAAATTAAACTAACTAAAATAAACTTAAATACTAAAAATAAATTACTTATAAACTTATACAATTACAAATAAAAAATATCTCTTAAATCCTTCCCCTGCGGAAGAGTGCCTAGAAGGCTGGCAGCATTGCCACGTTGTATGGCAATGCTTATTCTTTGAGCGAAGTAATTACCAGCCCCCTGGTCACCTGAAACCTCAACCAGCTTTTTACCTATAAAATTAAATAAACTATGTGCAGAAGGCCCCCACGGACCCAAAGTTTCAACCCCGAACGGCTCAAATATGTATGCCTCTCCAAGGCATGCATACTTGCGCCGTTTGAGGGATTCAGCGGTAGCTGCAGCAATGCCAGCCTTTCCACTTGTGCCATGAAGATGGGAAGGCGCAAGAGTGTCGTCCCACACCAGCGGTCTTCCCAACCTCTAGGGCACAAGGGTCATACCAATCGGTCTCTTGGCATCATTCCGCGCCAAACCTATTGGTTCTAAAACTGCTGGCATCTGAATGGTGACAAGAGCACGATGGATGATATTGTTAAGGCTGGCATGACGGGCTATGCGGTCCGCGCTCCTGGGGCAAGATAGTCCGTGGTGGCCTAGCCGATCGACGGTATTTCCGCAGAGGCAACGATGCGGGGCGTTGGTAACGGCACCAAGGCGAAGGCATGACGCTATGCGGAAGGTATTATTATCTAAAAATGTTCCTAAATTAAAAGATGGTAGTGTACGTAACCACAAGCCAGACTCCCATGCGGCAGCAGCAAGAAGACGAGCGCGCTCAACAGAATTGTTGACAGATGATTCAATTAGGTTACTCTGAACAAGTCTGCAAAGCGGCTCGTCCCACTGCCTCTGCGAAGCGGGATGATCTGGAAATTTCGAATTTGGAATTAAATCTGACCATGTGTTTCTGGCCTCTGATAAATTTAAAATTTCGTAGGAAGGCTGCTCTAAAATTTTTATAAAAAGATCTTGAATGCTGTGGACAGAGGACAGAAAGGCAGGTAAGGCTACACTAGAAATTTTGCGAATTCCAAGCCCCCCTAACTAAAGCCCGCCTAACCTAACCTAACCTGATTGGTAAGGAGGCTTGATCCCAAATAGTTTGATGATTCAAATCTATATTTAAAAGGAGTGAGAGTGAATTTTTAATGATATTATCCATTTTTGAAAGAAGGTCCGGGTACTTCCAGAAGTGGCTACACCGAAGACTGTATGTAAAATTTGGCACAAAAAGACAATGTTTTAAAATGGTAAAAGCGAAATGAGTGTGAATGGTTGAAAGGCGGTCGAAAGCAGATTTAAACTTATGAATTTTTTCTTCAATGAAATTTGGAAATGACTCTTCAAAAACAGGGGAACCCAAAATACGAAGTGATATTTTGTCAATAATTTTGATGTTTGGGGCAAGAGAATTAAAATTGGTTATTGTTTTAATTTTGTCTAAAAGAGAAATTTCTTCGTTGATATAAAGTTCACATTTTGAAAAATTTAATTGAAGGCCTATTTTTTCCATTTCTTGTTTTATGGTCTGTAAATCGATCAAAACTGAACTAGCGTCTCCTGGTAAGGATCCATCATCAAGGAACCAGGCGGTAAATTTGGAATTTAGCTTTTGTATTACTGGATGAATAGCCAGACTGAAAATAACCGGACCAAGAGGGTCGCCTTGTTGACACCATACTTCAGAGGAAAGTAAGTGGTTTTGGTAAATTAATTTGGAATTTTGACTGTAGCATTGCCAAAAAAAGTTGTAAACTAACGGTATTTTATCTTTAACTTGTGTCAACATGGCGCTACGGTTTACGGAATTGAAAGCATTCTTTATAAAAAAAAAAATATTAGTCAATATTTATTGTATATTAATTAATATTTTTGAAGTATTAACTAATAAAAAATATTTATTTATACATTGAGTTACGTGTTCAAACATTAGTTTTAACGCTTCAGTAGGTAACCATTAATGTACGAAATAATAAAATATTAAATAACGACCCGAAAATCTGTGGGCTGTAGGTTATCTCAAAATGATAAATGTGAGATACGAGCATAAAATACATTTACGTGGGAGGCATCATCTCATTATTGCTGCGAACTTAGGCTGAGAAGCTTATATATCAAATCATTTTTTTAAGACAACGAACCTAATATTATTAAATGCCCATAAAATATAGTACCTATATTGTGTTATAAGGGGTTAAGGTAATGGGGATCTGCATCCATGAGAAAAACTAGCTAATACGAAACAGAATATAAAGAAAAGTAGAAAACCTACATATATCAAATCAGAGTTCAACTGACAGAAACTACCTATTTTTTGGTGTCGTTTCATTCAAGAAATAATTTTTTGATGGACACTTACTTCCTAACTTTTGATAAAATTTTCACCCATATCTTTGTTTGTGTGATCTTTCATAACTTTTTATTTTTAAAAGAAAACTTGATATAAAAAATTGCGACTCCTGTGCCTATTATTTATTGTTTTAAAATTAAATTTTTCTTTTTTTTGCTAGATGCCCAACATTATTTTTAATTCTACATAGATTACATCCGTGTTCAGTTTTCAAGCTGTGTTTTATCCCTAAAGATTTTCTTTTTCACTTTTCATTCCCGAGAGAATCAGCAGATCAAATGTTTAGGGATGAATACATAGTTTTTCGAGTAGATGAAACATACATTACAGATAGATATAATTATATAATATATATAGACATTAGCCCAAAATGTAACTATTTTTCTAACTGGTATCAGGTCACCGTCGGCGATATCTCCGGAACATGACACGCTACTATATTATACCTACAAACGTTTTAGCACTGAGCTACATTATGTATATTACTTACGGCGTACTTGATGTATCTACATATAGCTCAATGAATTAAGACCATAGTATTTTGTACATTTTGATTTTATCTACTTATTTGTGTTCCTGGGCGGATTTTCAGGGTGACAAGTAGCGTAATTTTGCAGTTTTACGAAATATCTTTGTGATAATAGTAACAATGGTTTATAACTTAAAGCTACTTACTCAATGCTTTTGAAACATTTTATCGATCGTTGATTTACCACTAGTTACTCGTCAATAATTCAATATTGTGAAGTACTTACTGGCACAATTCAGTCCATACATACATACATACATAATATCACGCCTGTTTCCCGTAGGGGTAGGCAGAGACTATGGACCTCCACTTGCTACGATCCTGACAAACCTCTTTTGATTCATCTAAATTCATCAATCTCAATTCAGTCCATGATACCTAAAAACTTTCTCCAAAAAGCATCCGAGTTCTATGGAAAAAAAAGTCATGTTAAATATATAAATACTTCTTAAACGGACAAATCACACAGGTTGAGCTAACCCTGAAGTAAGTTTTATTTTATTTGGGAAACAAACAGTTACATAAATTTACAACAGTAATAAACTTAAGCAATGAAAAACCAATCAAGTTTCCTCCTATAACTTATATAGAAAATACAAATTAAAAAAAGAAAAAATAAGAATTGGGTAGTCAAAGTTCGAGTCTTGTGTTATATGATACTAACTCAACGATACTATATTATATAACAAATGCATATTCAGATAAACGTCCAAGACCCAGGTCAATCTGAAGAGATCACTTTCCATCTTGACTTAATTTAACCCTTTCACCGCGAATGTCGAATTTATCCGACAGTGAATTTTCTTACTGAAATTACAAAAAGACCTTGGATTCTCTAAGACAATGCCGAAATGGGCACGAAATTTTTTGTCGGATACCTTGGGGAAAGTTGTTCTAAATCATGGACTGAATCTACTCTTACTAGTGGTTCGCCGCGAACTTAGACCTCGCGATTATTATTCCAAAATATAGTAGGTTTTACTGAATGAATTTTAATTTAGAGTGTGATGAGACACTGTGTTTTTTTTCTTCAGATTTTCCAACCTTCTTTCTTCTTCTATTCTGAGCTGCTGAAGTTCATTTTTTTTATTTTTTTCCGAACGAATTAAATCAATACCTGGATCAAATACAAGTAATATCCGTAAGACGTTTGGAACTTGAAAGCCCGGTCGCCAACTTTTTTACGTAAAAATCTAAGACTACTTTATCCAAAGTTCTTGCGATTTGTGCACAGTTACTGCCTAGGCAAGTGTGAATGGAAATTGCGTACATGAGCATGAAACTTGGTCAGTCTTCCGCGATCGGGTCATGGGTGGAATGGGATCCATGTTCTGGTAAAGATTCTCCCTCTCGATCCTCCACAGCGTGCTCACGCATTGAGTGTAAGCACTTAAAGCGTTCAGGGAATAGTTCATGCTCTAGTACTTCCCTTGTATCTGTGAACACAAGCGTTGGGAGCGTTCGGGCGTGGTACGAAAAGTACTGGCAAATTCTTGGAAATGAATGGTTTATAACTCTCTACGTAAAGTTTCTTCGCGGGCTTTGATTGCCGCTATCTCTTTTTATTTCGTGGCATTATTACTAATACTACAGCTAGCAGCGATAACGATTCAAGCAAAGTTTGCTCAACAAAATTGCTAAATTTAGTAAACAAGCCATCAATCAATCAAACTAAGCCAAAACTAAAAATAATTTGCTGCGTGATTTTTTTGCCATTTTGCCAATCCAAGATGCCCGCCGAAAGTCAGCTGCCTCTGATTTGGCTGAAAAATTTTATCCCCAAAAATCCAAATTTTTATTTTGGGATTTTTTTGGGTCTGGATTTTAGAAAATTAAACTTATTTCGTTTATAACGCCTCATTGGGACTTCGTAGGGGTCTGAAATTTTGCATGCGGGGATAAAGCACCCCGCGGAACTCAAAAATGCAAACAGATTTTGGATCCAAGATGGCCACCACAGATATTTTGATGTTTCCTTTACTGACTCCAGTTTTACCCATTTTCTAAACTGGAAACATGTCTTAGCCTACCTCAGCAGCCGCACGAAAAACCGCGGGCTCCTAATTGCATAAGTGTCCCCGTGTGCCATACTTTTTTTTGTCTGTCTGTCTGTATGGATCTCGCTTTTCTCCGAAAGTACTGAACTGATTTACTTAAAACTTTCACCAATTGCTTTGTTTTTACTCAACAAAACATTACAGTTTGTTTTAATATAATCCGTCTATTAAAAAAAAAAAACTCAAGGCATGAGTTTGCCTGCAGATATATAGCAATCTTAAATAAGTTAAGTACATAGAAAATTTAAAATCCATAGCATAAGCATTATACTTATAAACATATAAATATAAGCGAAAATCGTTTTTATTTTTGTTTTTTTGATAACATATTGGTTTTGTCGCAAATAATATGCCTATTAATTCTTCAAGAATCCGCTAGATGGTGCTGTTTAATTTAATCAATTTCTACAACGCGCTAATAATGTCGTATAGAAATAATTTCTTTGAGTTTACTTTACCTCAAAGAATTGCTTTATAGACCAAAAATATTTTATTCGAATAGGTCACTTATATCATTTAAGTAAGTATTTCATATATTAATATAATTTGTATATTGATTTATTTTATTACGCGGACGAAGCCGCGTGCAACAGCTTAAGGGTCCGGCGGACCTAGACCAAAATACAACTTTCCATACAAACGTAGTCTACGTTTTATTTCAAAACGACATGTCCGATTTGGGCAAAATTTTGTAATTTCAAAGATATTGCAATTATCTAGGTTTATATTAAGTTTCCGACAGTAAAAATATGAACTTGAAATAGAATATAGTGTTTTATATCATTTTTGACCATTAGTATGGGAAACTTCTAAATCGTTATATTTTCTTTCCAGTTCATAATTTTACGATAGGAAACCCAATATAACCCTAGATAATTGCAATTTCTTTACAATTACCAATTTTTACCGGAATCTGACATGTGGTTTCAAAATTAAACGTGTACTACGTTTGTATGGAGAAGTCTAGGGTCGCCGGACTCTTAATCTAATAAATGAGTATGCTATATGAAATATAGTAATACTATCTCGTGAAATGATAAGTTTCATCCAAATCTGATCAAAGGGTTTGAAAGTTATAGAGCAATATTTATTTTTACCAAAATGCGTATATCTCAAAAACGGCTGAACCGATTTTGATGCCCAACGAACTTAAAAATTCTGTGAATAGTTGCTACAAGCATTCTTAATTTCGTCAAAATCAGTTCAACGGTTCGAGAGTTATCGCGCAACATACATACATACATACAAACAATGTGTTTTTGGCCCCAACTTAAATTGTAGACCTCGCTCGCTTTGCTCGCTCGGTAAAAAATAGTTTTGGCAAGTATAAGTATATAACATCTGTATCTTTTTTGTTACAATACGATTCTTTGTTTTCTGTTCCGTGTATATACGACCAACTGAGAATATTTTTCACTGCCTTTGGCCCATATTGTTTAGTCTGCAGGTTATTGAGAGCGCTATTCATCATTTTAAAGAACAAAGAGTGCTTGTATTGTGTAATGTATGTAAGGCAACATTACCGGGGTGGTGTATCGAGTATCTGAAGCGTCAGCGTAACTTGTACTGCGATATTTGATACGAAAACGACACCTGTGTTTGTTGTTTCGCTATGTTATGTGGTCAAATGTCTTACATTGCTATTTTGTTGTATCTATGTGCGTGAGTTTGACTTGTTTAAAGGTTCAGTATCACAGATCGCCTGGGCTCTCTTGAGTGGTGACTACTGAAGTAGCGCAGCTATCGGTGCCTACTTCATGAATGTCATGATACTTATTACAAAAATCTTGTTATTTTTTTATATTGTTTCCTAGCGCAATGCCCTTTAGTTATTAGTTGCCCAAGACTCCTGGGCACACGCACAGTAAACAGTGTGATGAAGTTTCATTTGTTATGAGTTATAAAGCAATCAAAGCCAGTCATCACTTCTTTAAATATTTTTCTTAAGTTTTGTTATCACAAATTTGTTAGAACACCCTTTGTCATGTAGGTTATTTATTCATTCATAAATTTCCGGGGTCCGTAGTAAAGATGGAACCCTTATTGTTTCGCCATGTCTGCCTGTCCGTCCCCGGTTCTGTTCAGTGTTCTATCAGTACTAGAAAGCCGTAATTTGTTATTTATTATATAGTGATCTTATATAGTTTAGCTCCCTTCTAATATAGATCTAATACAGGGTATGTCCCTTCCGCGTTGTATAAAGTAACTAAGCTCCAATTACAAAGGGATGCTGCCTGCATTCCTGTCTCTGATTACAACCTTTAATTGAATACAATCTATTTCAAACGTTTCTTGTTACACATTTCATAGAATACATATTAAAAATACATATTTCTTACTAAGTAATATACGTACCTACTTATGGTTCTTAACTTACTAAATACAATATTTATTATTCTTCCTCACAACAGACTCTGGAAAGTGTAATGTAACCTTCTAGTGTCCAACTTCTGCAAATCCACTCCTTTGACTGTCACTTTCCTTGAAGTTTTGCAGCTTCTTGTTACACTCTGACCTCATTTGTTGTCTTGTACCCGCTCTGTTCAGACTGTATTAACTTCTGGTAAATCACTGCCCTAGGCTATGAGCGACATGAGCCGACTTTATTTTTATTGCACATTTTTGCTTGTTAATTTTTTAAGTAATATGCCGACAAAAGAAACAAACAATACATCATAAAAGCCGGCAAAAATTTTACCGGTGAATTTTTACTGCTAAATCCTTTGTTTTCATATACAAAGAAACACCGCTTCATGTGAATAACACGCTTTTACTTATTGTAATGCCAAACAAAACCGACAAATAACTTCAGTTAAATTTTCTTTCTCTGGTGAATAGGTAGTTCAGTCTCCAAAATATGCGATTTAGTGAATATTCGATTTTTTACTTGACTTGTTATCACCTAGGTATTCATCATTATCTTCATCATCAGGTTTTTAAACCTCCACTGCAAGAGCACGACCCTCTTTGTACTACAAGAGCCATTCTTGGCCAGAGCAGCGAGAGGATTTGGCCTACACTCTCCACGCTGGCCAGACGTGTTGGAGAGGTCTTATTGATGTTTATAAGTTTTGTTTAGCTTGTATTTCCTAAGTCGACTTCTACATTATCCACGGGAAGACTTGGAGTGGTTCTATTCTACTCTACCGGAAACCATACGGAGAATCACCTATTGCAGCAGGTACACACCGAAATCATAACGCTATCTCCTTCGTGGTCTGCTGATTCATGAAAAATCTTTACTCCAATCAGTTGTATAGTTATACAGAGTAAAAGCCGGATAGTGGTTACTATTATTACATCGGCCAATGTCGTCCTGATATCGGTGGACGATATCCGAGCTGACGATATCGGTGTCTAGTTACCGTTATCGTTGCAGTGTAAAAACGCTCAATTCCGGTTAGTTGATATTTTTTGAAGTATTTATCAATCTACTAGCTGCGCCCCGCGGTGTTACCGGCGCCTCAAGTAGCCTTTGTGTTAATCCAGGGTGT
Organism: Acrobasis consociella; assembly: GCA_963555685.1. Classification (NCBI taxonomy): domain Eukaryota; kingdom Metazoa; phylum Arthropoda; class Insecta; order Lepidoptera; family Pyralidae; genus Acrobasis; species Acrobasis consociella. The sequence continues at coordinate 9,589,638 of OY743118.1, forward strand.
CAGCTTCCTGCCTAATACATTTTGTCAATATTGGTCCAGCCGTTTGCGCGTGATAGAGTAACAAAGGTGTAGTGATTAGAGCGTTCGGCTCACACCTGGAGGTCGCGGGTTCAATTCCCGGCGGGGACAACGATTTTGTGTTGTTGTCCTAGTTTGGTTAGGACATTGCAGGCTGATCACCTGATTGTCTGATAAGTAAGATGATCCGTGCTTCGGAGGGCACGTTAAGCCGTTGCACTATGGGATGAAACGGTGCGATCCATCTCAAAAATCGGTAACTTTTTTGTTTCTTGACATTTTTGTCTGTTTTTGTTTATACGTATTCCTGAACACTTATACTATTATGTTATTAAAACACCATCAATTTAAAAACTATATTTATTTAGTAAAAAAATTACAAATATAAAATTATGAAAATGTTCACGGAAAACTTATATTAAAATATTAAATATTAAAGTTTGCATACTTTAAAAATAATAATAATGTAATAACAACGTACTCATATTATATTATGTTTTAAAAAAGCAAAAAAAAAAAAATTCTTCTCATTACTTGTCAATATTAAAAGCTCTTTACAGCTTCGTCAAGTAATTATTTTGATATTACATTACTCGATGTATATATATAGGGATCAGAAGTATAAAACAGTGTGTGCAGAACGCCTTTCATTGTGGCTGACCTGGAACACTTCCGAGTATGATGCATCCGAAACCAAATTACGAGCTTCTTGAGCATCTTCAGACAATTGGCCTATCGGTAAAACTGCGAAATGCTCGATTATTTTGGTACTATGTATCAGAATTTTATGCACTGAGGATGGCATGTAGTACCAGTTATATTGAATTAAAAATAACTGTGCAGTTCCTAGCGCATATTCACCAAACTTCAATGCGTTAATAGAAAATCCTGATGACATTGTTTACAGAATTATATATAATCTCTTGATTAAATCTTCATCAACACCCGTAATTTCTGCAGAACATTGATAATTTTGGAAGAATCTTCTAGCCGTGTTTCCATAATTGCTGTTTCCCGAACCTTGACGAGGTTTGACAACCGAGAAAACTCCGGAAACGAAATTGGAACTTTGACATACTCACTCATTCTTATTTTCTGCAGTCAATGAAGACCACTTTTCAAAACCTAGATTATAAGAAACATGCAATGTCATTTCCATACATCTTATCCATGCATGTAAGGTGGAGAGATCGTATTTGAACGCATCTTCATTCCCAACTCTTGCAGTCACTTTTGTTAGATCGTTCATCGGTTTCGGAGTTGCTCCACAAATAGTGCATGAAGCACGTGATGGTGTCTGCGTTAACACTCGAGCAATTTTACCGTCAATCATAGACATTTTCATAGATGATGTATTCCTGTTGCCACTATAACAACAAATACTAAAAAACTAAATAAAATAAATATTTAATGGGGCTCCCATACAACAAATATATGTAAGGCATATATTTGTTGTATGGGATAATGGTAAGGAAGCCTGCGTGCGCGAGTCCGACTCGCACTTGGCCGGTTATTATTTTGTATCCAAAATCGTCAGGAATTAGGCCGCAGATAACATGACACTTCTTTAAGCACCTATCGCAATTGGATAAAAATTTTATGTTTTCCAACAGGTTGACTGGTAGAGAATGCATTAGCATTAAGTTCACCTTTTGTACCGTTATGGCCAAAAAAGATTTTAATAAATAATAATATGACTCACTAGTTACTTTTTTCCTTCAGTTGACACTTTTGGTTTTAGCTTGAAATGGCGCAATAATGACGCAGGTTTTTTTAATTTCCCTGTATTACTGAATAGTTAAGGTATCTAAAAATGTCAATAACTCGACATCGGCAGCTTTCGGCAACAAGGAAATCTCTAATTGAAAATCAAAAATAAGGATATTTTTATTAAAATGTAAAAAGAAAATAATAAGAATTATTTTAAATAAACTCAAAACGGATTTATAAACTAGATATCTTGGGCAATCCGAAAATGTATAATACTTATATATTTCCTTTGAGAATTTAGTAGATATCTGAAGTTGAACTTTCATAACGAGTAATAATTTTTCGAAAATAAAAGTTTGGATGTAATTTTAAATATATCTACAACTAACTATTATTATTTTTTACTTGTACATCAAATAGCTCTAACATTTAAGAATATAAAACAATCGAAATGGTTTCAGTATCACGCATTTCGTTTAAACCATTTTTGAGATGGAATGCACCGTTTCATCCCATAGTGCGTTGGTCCCGGTCACTGTCATTGACATTGGTCGTTACCTAAAACCATGTCAGAGGCCTTTAAGGCGGTTTAAAAACTCTGACACTAGTGTTAGTCACTAACACACGATAAGAAGACCGCTTAAAATGTAGTTTATTTTTGCCTAATCTTCTTTGGTGCCGTGATCTAAAAGTACACGTAAATGTCGTATTATGCTTATTATGTTTATATTCCTTTTACGTATTCGCTTAAGTCAGTGTGATGTCCCTATAATCGTGCTACGTGACTTTGCTTACAATTCCATACTTATAGAGAAATCCTTTATTAAGACGAGCCTTTCGCTTTTTATAATAATTTCAAAAATGGAATATATAGTATTCTATTTTTGAAATTATTAATATATTAATATCCTGTATTTTTTTTACTCCTGTACTTTTATCTGTCATTTACATAGTCACGAACACTAATGTAGGAACAAAGATATTATGACTTCAGAAAAGTCGATACTCTTTTCCCCAGAAACGTTTTTGTATCGTTATGTGGCCAAAAAGATAGACCTGTCACAGATATACTAAAAGTCGGTGACACTTAGGTCAAGAATTTAATCAATTAACGCAAATTTTACAACAAACCTACCACTATCTATATAAAATCACGTTAGTTGCATTTGAGCCCAACTTAAATATTTATGTTATGCTTTTTTTAGTAGGTATTTGTTATTATACCGGCTACAGAAATACATCATCTGTGAAAATTTTAACTGTCTATACTCCGTTTGGTTAGGTATTTAAATAAATGTTAACAATCTTGACATGTTTTTTTATTGAAATATACACTTTATAAACCAATACCTTTGCAAATTACAAATTAACTATGTTAAGAATTATAAATTACATAATTACTTTGTAATTTGCAATGTTATTGATTTATAAAGTGTATATTTTAATAAAAAGACATGTCAAGATTGTTTTATATTTAAATACCTAATCAAACAGAGTAAAGCTATCACGGTTCATGAGATACAGCTTGGTGAAAGACGGACGGATAGCGGGGTTTTAGTAATAGGGTCCGGTTTTTACCCTTTGGGTTCGGAACCATCAAAACGGTTCACCGTAAACAACGTAGTTATGTAACGTATAATGGTGATGGTGACCCCTCTATAACGGTATATGGTAACCCCTATAACGGCAGGTGTTGACCAATTTGGAAATCTTCTATTAATAATTTTGGGTTAATACAGCATTAGAAATGAGGAAACGTCAAATAAAATATATAAATTAATAGACGTGACTTAGAAACCGTCACGCCTATTAACAATCAGTTTTCTAATATATTATCTCGCTAGACCTCATAAAAAGAACATCAAATATTTACGACCATTGCCGTTTGCCACCACCTGACTTCATCTTTATCTCAAAAGTATAAAAAAGACTGGCCTTCAGCCTACTGAGATCATTCTACATCCTTGACTGATCTACGAAGCACAGCTTGCTTTAGACGCTCTCGTCTTCTTGTCACAATTTCTAAAGTATTTGTTTAACCCAGTAAAATAAAAGTGCTTAATCAACGCGAGTCTTCTCACTTCCAAAAAAACCTCTCCCACGGTGCCACACATGATTACGTGGTCATTATTCTTTGTTTATTTTTTATTTTATTTAGTAAATATAGTCGTAGAAAAATATTTGTATGCAACGTTGCATAAGTACGTCAAAAAATGCTCGATGGCGTCACCTTACGATGTAACGCAACCATCGCATCTCATATTATTTGACCCGTTTTATACTACTGTTGCATAAAATACTATGAAACTAATGGAATTTAAAATTTTAGTCCATCGAATATATTAAACATTGAAGTTTAAAAATATTACTGCTCATATTTTTAGTAACGTAAAAATATTTTTCATAAAAGTTATCTTCTATTTTGTACATACAGGCCGTGTAGTTTCCGGCAGAGTCCGGTGAGTGAGTTCCGGAGAAAGATAGGACTACTCCAAGTCTTCCTGTGGATTTCGTAGAAGCGCGTTAGGAATTACAAGCTAAAAAAAGCTTATAAACATCAATGACACCTCTCCGACACGTCTAGCTAGCGAGGATAGTGTAGGCCAAGTCTTCTGGCTGCACTGGCCAAGCTAGGCTCTGGTAGTACAGAGAGGGTCGTGCTCCTGTAGTGGAGACAAAAACACCTAATGATGATGATGAAATAAAGAGTCGTATAAGTGAATAAGACTATTTTCAGCAGTGTCGGCCAAGTGCGAGTCGGATTCGCACACTAAGGATTTCGTATAAATATCTATAAAAAATCACCTCCGTAATACGCAAAGTCAAGGCACGTAATAGCGCTGTGGTCTCCCTAATGAAGATATAAGAGCTGCATTAAGATATATGAGGGCTACATTAAGACAGACACATTAAGACAAAGATAGGAAAACATTTCAATGTTAGTCTGTTATCTAGTTATCTATTTCTAAGTTACACTTTGAACCGTTTTTTTTTAAATTTGGTCTGTCTATCTTACGACTAGAAAGTTTGCACGAATTAAATTTATGGATGTTTGTTCCGCTTTTACCCGACTACGGTGAAGCCAAATGGAGGGGTAATGTGTTTCGCCGCTGTGCGTGTATGTATGTTCATCTGTTCTCTCGTACTTTAATGATATCCAAAGTATCATAACAAATAAGGTATCGTTGGAAACTACTAGCTGTTCCTCCCTACTATGCTTGCATTTATCGGATAAACATACTTTTTAACAAGAATCTTCTGTAGTCGGCTTTTAGTTTTTAAAACTATATCTTGTACGCCAAAACGGCTGAATGGATTGGAATGAAATTTGGCACGTAGATGAGTAGTTACCTGGATTCCGGCTAGTATATCCATTATGCCACTACGTATTATTGATACAATATTTTTATAAAACTAAAAACTGACTTCTCTCCCACACTACACAACCGATTTGATATAATTTATATGGGACAAGTATAGTATAGTTTCAAGCAAAAAAAATCCAAATCGGTCCAGGCGTCTTCGAATAACCGATGAACATACGTAAAACTAAATAAAGACCTACTCTTTTTCGACAGTCGGTTAAAAAGATCCATCCAATATTACTGTGCCTAAATAAGTAATGTTTTTATCATAAAATCTTCATACTAAAGCATTTTATCGTGTTGACATAGGCTTAAAAATATAGTAAAACATGTCATAAAAACATTTTTATTTCATTTCGTCTCTTACCAAAGACATTCTGAATATTTCTATGTTTTTAGAGGTCCGGTGCGGGCACAAAGAAAAATACTACATAGATACATTAATGGGCAGTAATGGACTTTATTTGCAAGGCAAATTAAAAAAAACCAGCGTTCACCCCCTTAATTAGCTTGTCAACTAAACAATATAACAGTGTTGTAGGAGCCTTTATTCGAAAATATCGTCAATTTTAAGAAAGTAATTTGATTAAAAAGTTCTACTTGTTATAAGGGATTTTTAATGTAATTTTAAACATTACACCGGGAGTGACGACACACAGCAATCAAAGTTTACACTTTTCCTATGCCTGCACTAAAAAACAATGACATCTGTCAACTGTCAATGTCTCCTGTTTAAATTACCGACAATACAATACAGTTGTGCTATTTTTGAAACGCGAAGTCACTAAACGAACAGTATTTTGTATGGAAAAAACATTCGTTTAAGTGACACCACGTTTGAAAAATGGCACTCCAGTACAGTACTGGAAGTGAAAATTGCCAACTTTCCTCAAAAAAAAATCTTCATCGTGACGTCACTTCCTCAAAAAGCTTGACCTTGCTTGCAAATGAAGGTCATGGGGAATTTTGCAAAAGTCTAATATTTGCCAGGCAAATAAAAAAAACTACTTTCAAGCGTTAACCCCCCTTATTTACTAATACTTTTAAACAGCTGAACAAATTTTCATCAAACTAAGCTAAAAACCACTGCAAGGGTACTTGCTTTTACGTAAAAAACCGCATCGAAATAGGTCCATACGTTCGAGCTTTACGATACAGACAGATAAACAGACAGACATTGGTGAAAATAATATAAGTAAATGATTTGTATTTCTGAATGTGGAAAAATTGCCACGTTACAAACCAAAGGCAAAGTTTAAATTGATATCGAGCTGATCACAACAGTGAAACAGTAAACGTTCAATCTCAAATAATTAATTGCTAGCTAGCTACCTTAAAAAAACCGGTCAAGTGCAAGTCGCTCGTGTACGAAAGGTTCCTTATGTAGGTATGGTACGGAAAACTTTCAAGTGTCTATTAAATGCCATTGTAACGATTAAGTAAAAAAAATAAAGTGAAATAATAATATAAATATATATAGGGACAAATTACACTGATTGAGCTAGCCCAGAAGTAAGTTCAAGACTTGTGTTATGGAATACTAACTCAACGATACTATATTTTATAACAAATGCATATATAAATAAACATTCATAACAATTTAAAAAAGTTAAAACGGTCGGATCCCGAAAATCTGACACTCACACAAAAGCTTTAATTAGTTTTTATTCCGGTCTGTTCCCCCGCCCACGGTACCAGAAATAGGAGTTTTAATAATTTCATTCTGATCGTATACCTAAACACATTTTTGGTACAGTTAGTAACAAAATATTTGTACAGTTATCTTAGTATTTTTTCCTTGAAAACAGTGTGGGGCGTGATATACAATACAAAATCGTTATCATATCGACCAAATTCACAGGACAGGTTTTATTCCTTTGTATTTTCTTGACCTGCGAACGAATTGATGATTGATTAAAACTAATAAAAACTATTTATTTTTTCATCAACTACTGTTTTTCTCTTGACTGTACTCATGAAAAGGTAGAGTATCAGACCGGACTAAAACAATTTTATAGTGGATCAGACGAGAGTAAAGTAATAATTATAATTTTGACGGTCACACCAGAACTTGAGAACGACTTTACCAATTCCATTTCTTTTTATTTTCGATTATCTATATGCTTTGTAGAAGGTTCTCACGGCCAGGACAACATATGTCAGGTCAGCTAGTTGATTATAATGCCGTTTACCCCACGGGTTTAAAAGGCACAAGCTATAGTTGATGTATTTGTTCACAGTTGGATTCCATAAGAAACATTATCCACAACCCTCAGTATCAGCGGCTGGTGGACCTGATCCTCGACAACAACAGCATCTCGGCCGTCAAAGAGCTGGATGGATCCGAGTGGTTCAACACGTTTAGAGTGTTGAGTCTCCGAGGGAATCAATTGAAACAGGTACCTACTTTGTTCATCTCCTTCTTGGCTCTGTCTTTGTAGCGTATTCCAGCCAACTGCTTGCTAAAAAACTCTTTCAATAAACATAGTATGGCTACACTTTATTTCAACTTCATTGAAATATGGGTTAAATCGGAAACCTTACTTGTCATAGTAGGCAGTAGGTTTAACAAGCTTAATGCGTGTAGAGGAATAGGAGATGGTGGAGAAATTCGGCGTCCATATTTGAACAAGTGATGGCTCAGTTGGTAAGAGCATGGTCGTATCAAGACCAAGGTTGCCAGTTCAATCCCCGTTCACGTGGTATTTTTCACCATTGCTTATACATACCTATATAATATCACGCCTGTTTCCCACAGGGGTAGGCAGAGACTGTGGACCTCCATTGCTTATTTTACTATTTAGTTAAGCACTTCAGTACTTGAATGCCTAAAAATATTATAAAAACATGTCAATAAATGATGGATTTGCTCGTTACCATCACGCTGACCAGGCAGGAATCAGTTGGTGATCACCAGGGATCGGATATTCCAGTGCATATTTACCTAAACATCGAGGAACTACATAACATCAGTGGATAATACCACCTCGAAAATACTAGTGGTTCGCCGCGAACTAAGACCTCGCGATATTATTCCAAAACTAAACCAGTTTTAATGTCCAGTGAAACTGTGATTTAATGAAACTGTGATACATTATTCACTACCAATTCGATACCTTTGCAGGAAACAGATTTTCCAACCTTCTTTCTTCTTCTATTCTGAGCTGCAAAAGTTTCATTTTATAAATTTTTTTCAAACAATTTAAATCAAAACCTGGATCAAATTCAATATCCCAAGACATTTGAATCTTGAAAGAGCAATGTATGTACATCCAGCCGCCAACTATTTTACGCCTACGTCTCATCATCATCATCATCATTTCAGCCGCATAACGTCCACTGCTGGACTGGACATAGGCCTCTCCCAAAGATTTCCAAAATGACCGATCTAGAGCGGCTTCCAGCGACCTTGGTCAGGTCGATAAACCACCTTGCGGGTGGGTGTCCTACGCTTCGCTTGCCAGTACGTGGTCGCCATTCGAGTACCTTTTTGCCCCATCGGCCATCGGTTCGTCGCGCTATGTGTCCGCCCACTGCCATTTCAACGAGCTAATCCGTTGGGCTATGTCAGTGACTTTAGTTCTTCTACAAATTTCCTCATTTCTGATTCGATCGCGTAGAGAAACACCGAGCTTAGCCCTTTCCATAGCGCGTTGCACCTTTAGCCCTCTTATGGGATCCATAGTAAGGGACCACGTTTCAGATCCATAAGTCATCACTGGTAACACACATTATTTGTAAACTTTAGTCTTAAAAAACTGAGGTATTTTTGACGAGAAGACACTGTGTAGCTTCCCGAACACTGCCCAGCCGAGTCGGATTTGTTGAAAGACCTCTTCCTCGAAGCTGAAGCTTCCTGCCTGGATCAATTGACCCAGGTTACCACTTCGAGGGTAGAGCTCCCAACACAAACAGGTAGGAGCGCAACATGGACATTCGACATTACTTTCGTTTTGTCCATGTTCATTTTAAGGCTTAGCATCATCGTCATCATTTCAGCCGCATAACATCCACTGCTGGACATAGGCCTCTCCCAAAGATTTCCAAAATGACTGATCTAGAATAGCTGAAGCCGCTCTAGATCGGTCATTTTAAGGCTCACCCGTTGGGAAACTCGGTTTTGGTCTGCAAGCATAGTACATACTTACTTAATGTAGCGGTCTACCATCGATTCCGCCATGACAACGATATCATCGGTAAATCGAAGGTGAGTGATATACTCGCCATTGATGTTAATGCCAAATCCTTCCCATTCCAGAAGCTTGATCTTCCAGTGCAACGGTGAACAGGTTAAAAGATATAACGTCTATATTACACCTCTATGCAGTGGAATTGCCGTTGTCCACTGCTTCTGTACTCGGACTGACATAGTGTGTTACTGTAAAAGCACTTTAACATCTCGATATACTGATAGTCAATACGGCATCGCTGGAGACTGAAGCACGGCTCATGTTTCGATCGAATCGAAGGCTTTTTCATAGTCCACTGTCCCCAAGCATAACGGCCGGTTATACTCCCTCGTCTTCTCTATAACCTGCCGCAGTGTACAAATGTGGTTCATGGTGCTAAAGCCCTTGCGGAAACCGGCTCGTTCGGAAGGCTGGAAGGCATCAAACCTGTTTGCGGGACGATTCGTGATGACCCTCGAAAACTACTTATATACATGACTCAGAAGCGTGATAGGCCTATAGTTCTTCAATAGAGTGTTATCTCCCTTTTTGAAGAACAGGACCACAATGCCCCTGTTTCACGCTTCTGGCGTTACGCCCTCGAGCTGAATGGAATTAAAGAGCCTCTGAAGGACTTTCAGTAGCAGCGTTCCGCCTGCTTTCAGAAGCTCTGGATGATTCCATCCTCGCCCGGCGCCTTTTTGTTTTTAAGCTGTTTAAGGCCCTTAAACAGCTTAAAATTAAAAAGGCGCCAATATCCTAATCTAGTACAGGCTGATGTCCGGGACATTTTCGGTATAGTGTCGGATTAGCTTGGCTCTTGGGCAAACGCCAACGTCTACGACTACTTTATTCAAAGTGAGTCCTTGCGATTTGTGCACATTTATTGCCCAGGCAAGCAACAGTGGAAATTGCGTTCGTGAGCATGACACTTGGCCAGTCTTCCACGATCGGGTCATGCGTGGGATGGGAACCGTGTTCTGGTAAGGATTCTTGCCCTCGAATCTCCACAGCGTGCTAACGCATTGAACGCTTTAAGCGTTCAGGGTATAGTTCCTGATTTCGTACTTTCCTTGCGTACTCACGCTGTGAACACAAGCGTTTGGAGCGTTCGGGCGAAGTTTTTTGCTGACAAAGCTCTTATTGGCATGAGAAGTACCTACTAGCATATTCCATTAGTTGCGACTCTACGTAAAACTACTTCGCTGGCTTTGGTTGCCGTTAATCTCTTGTTAGTTTGTGGCATTATTACTAATACTACAACAGAAGCACAGACAAGTAGCGATATCGATTATACCAAAGTTCGCTCAACAAAATTCCTAAATTTAGTAAACTACCTAGTTCGCCGCGAACTTAGACGTCGCGATTATTTTTCGCAATTCAGTTTCCTAAATATCCCCTAGATGGTGCTATCCAAAGTTAGAACGCGCTATGGTTTCGTTTGGTACACAATCGCGGACATTTTTATTAATATTTCAAAAACTACTAAACCGATTTTGATGCCCAACGAACTTGAAAATTCTTTTGATATTTCCTACATGCCTACCAAATTTCATCAACATCAAACCATCAGTTCGGCTGTTATCGCGGTACAAACATACATACATACATACATACATATATACATACATATATACATAAATACATACATACATACATACATACATACATACATACATACATACATACATACATACATACATACATACATACATACATACAATGTGTTTTCGCCCCCAATTCGATTTAGAGACCTTCGCTCGCTTCGCTCGCTCGGTCAATTAAATATTAATTATAATATAGGGATTTAAAAATCATGAGTTGTTACTTTATTGCATTGAAATAATAAAAGAAATCAGATACAACTTATTGATTGAAGCATAATTTATTATATTTTTAGAGTTGAGTTATATGACATAATTTTTACAAGAAACTCTAGAAAATGGACTAATATCCTTCAATCAAAAACTTTTACCTACAGTTTTATTATTTTTATGCAATAAAATAACAACTCATGATTAAGAAATCCCTGTATTATAAATATGATTTAAAATTTTCGAGGTGGTATTATCCACTGATGTTATGTAGCTCCTCGAAGTTTAGGTAAATATGCACTGGAATATCCGATCCCTGGTGATCACAGATGTTATAAAGATTTTATACAAAAAAAACCGGCCAAGTGCGAGTCGGACTCGCGCACCGAGGGTTCCGTACAAACGAGAATTTGGTATGAATTTCAATTTAATACCTCTACGCGTTTATGAGGAAATGGGTAGTAAGTTTAAAATTATTAAAAAAAAAATATTATGTGATGTAACTAAAAATTTATGGTTTTCGTAATTTTTCCTTTATCTATGCTATAAGACGTTGCTTCGTACCAAATTTCAAGATTCTGAGTTCACGGGAAGCACCCTGTAGGTTTTGATTCCCTTGCAAGTGTCGAAAATTTGCGGCATAAACGGCTGTATCTTTTGATTGCGTTGGCTTAGAAGTTTGATTTTTTCACAGCTTCAAGGGACAGTAGACCTGAGTAATTGATATAAATTTCAGCTTCATACCTCCACGCGTTCCTGAGAAAAAGGGTCTTGACAGACGGACGGACGGACGGACAGACGGACAACAAAGTGATCCTATAAGGGTTCCGTTTTTTCCTTTTTAGGTACGGAACCCTAAAAACGCTGCCGATATTCTGCTACCAATAAGCTGTTACCTACATCGGCCTTGCTAATATACTTTGCCTTATATTAAAATTATACATAGTTTGTACAGGCTAGAACGGACGGATAAATGGCATCATTGTTAAGAAGATTTAGGTCGAATCACAACAACATTCTAAAAACAGTGGCGGATAGACTGGATTCTCCAATAACACCTTGTGCAAGGAACACATTTTAGATCCCTTTTTTAAATTTGGTTGAAAATCACTTTTCATTGCGTACGATTTTCTCTAATAAAACTAAAAAAATTATAATATAAACCTAAAATTACGATTTTGTTGTGATATTTTATTATTATTTTGATATAAAATTATTAGATACAGAGTGAATCAGCTCCTCAAAACACATAAAACTCATACATAAAAAGTAAAATAACAAACAAAGATAATCAAATAAAATAAGACAAACTTTTTGTATCCAAAGCCCAGATCCAATTTAAAAAATATTAAAATAGCTAAATTGTGTGATTGTTTTCTATTTCACTTAATTTTCATTATGTTAGGCAATTCATATTTTTTTCAATTTTCTTGTACCCGTGGCAACAACTATACCTACCTTTTTTGAACTAATAATTTCCATTGAACCATTCATTGTCGTCTGCCGAAATGTATTATTTAAATGTTGTTCTGATAGACCTGCATATTTTTTTTGCTATTAGAACTTTGATTAAGTACTATATGCTACAAATACTAAGTACTATTTCTAGTATAAAAAAAAACTTATCATATAATTATAAGGTACATTAATATCTTAATGTTTCAGTATATTAGTAGAGTTATTTATAAGTACATATTTTATCACAGTTATAAATATAAGTGTAATTATTTAGATATCAATTTTTTTATGCATCTGCTTAGGGGCAAAAATCCGTGTTTTTAAAATAAGCGATTTTAATAAAAAATACTATGCAACAGAAACTTGAAAAGTACTGGTGATATACTTACTAAAAATTCATTCAGTGAATTATAAATATTAAGTGTAAACTCTGCTGCCGCGTAATTTTTGTTAATTTCAAGAAATAAAATGTCTTTTTCAACACACTTGCTCATAAAGTGGCTCTATGGTCACCGCAATAAGGCACATAAAGACATCCATAATCAAACTGTGACTTTTTCATTGCTATAACTTACTAGTGAGTTATAGTTTTTTTTTAAATTTTATTGGTTGAGTTGCTTTGTTCTTATTAAAAAAGTTTTTATTCAAATAAAAGATCGTGTTCAATAGAACAAACAAATTAATGTTCCTTTTGCTTGCTCATTTCATGCAACTTCTTATTTTAATAGATAATTTTAACTCGTGTTTAATAAGTAAAACTTTCACTCAAATATAACTTTTGTTTTCTCTGTAATAAAAGAAAACTTTAAATTCCCCATTTTGTACTTGGTAGAATAGGCGCAAATCCTATGCGCGGAAAATAAAAAAAAAACCTCATCTCTTTAGTCTGTGGCCGATCGCAATGCGCGCGCATACGAAAACTGATTAATTTTTCCGCCATAGCCAAACATTTTTCACAACTCGTTTTCACTGTTGAAATTATAGTTATTTATTATTTAAAATGTCTACAAGTACTATTTACGAAGAAAATGATTTATGCTGTACACCGCCCGATATAAGATGTGAAGCCCTTAACGTTATAGAAAGTTTACTACCTGAAAACTCCAAGGAAAAATATCTATTAGCGTACCAAAATTTCATAAAATGGCAAAACAGCAAGAATACGCATTCTTTTTCAAAAAAAGTGTTCATGGCGTACTTTAAATAATTATCTTCTAAGTACAAACCTAGCTCTTTGTGGTGTTTATACTCAATGTTAAAAAGTACAGTCCGAACAAAGAATGGAGTGGACTTAAAAACATACTTTCATTTGTCAGCCTAAAGAGACTATCCGAATTGACCGATGGATTTAGAAGCAAGAAATCAAAGGTTTTATCGTCTGACGATATTGAAAAATTTATAAAAGATTCTTACTGACGAAACACCAAGTACATCCAATGATTGGATTTCACCTACCTACACGAATAATGAGTCACCTCAAATTACAATAGAACATGAAAGTATTTCAATAAATAATCTATCGATGAGACCGCTGTGCCATCAAAAACAGTTAGTTATAATTTTACTAACTGCAAATTTACTAATTGTTTCTCTAAATAAACTTTTTATCTACTAAATAAAATGAGTTTTTATTGTTATTTTATTCACAAGTGTGTTGAAAAACGTGATACACGTGTGTATTAATGATTACCGTCCTTAGCTTTCTTAAGACCCTCGCCTACGGCTCGGGTCTCAATGGCGCCACGGCGGTAATCACCAGTTTTACACACTAGTACCATAATGTACTATTAATATTTCTACATATCCGTATATTGATACAAAGGGATCAAATAATCAAACTATCTAGTTCGAGGTACTCAGAGTTACAGCAACTAGGGGTGACGACAGGGTCCGAAAAGTATGATTGTTATTAGTACGTCCTTTAATTACCTATCCAAAAAGAACGGACCCGTATTTTTCAGTTTACCAAAAAAGTAAAAATTCACAAAAATACGGAGCGTCAAAGTCTTGCTTGCATACTAAGTAAAAATCGTGCTTAAATGTGACGCCACGCGAAATTTCAATGCACTATATCTTTGTCATTTTTGGTTTCTCAGAGAAAAGAAAAAATACGTGTACAATATTTTTTAATAATCTAACCGATGGACTAAAAATATTTTTTCATTCGCCAAGCCTATTCATGTTTCAGTACCCTTGTCGTGCTTTGAGCAGGTGTACAGTGTACCCATACGATTCTGAAGTGTTAAAAATGCAATAGCACTTCTCGTGCGTAGCGCTACTGTTGCTTCAGAATTGGGTTTCTGTTTCATTCGATTTTCAAATAACCTGTAAATTGAATTGTGTGAATTGTATTGAAGTTAGGTAGTCATTGTATCTCGTATAAGTTTTATTCAAAAAACTTTAGCAATAACTCTTAAATAAATTATTAATGGAGTCAATTTTATTATAATTAAAATTTTTAAATTAAATAAATTGAGTCCATCTTAAATATAATTTCAATATAAAAGTTCTTAGAGTATTTAGAAGTAAAATACTGCTGTCATACTGTAAGCATAAGCGGGTTTCATCTAGAATAATCTAGATCGAAACGCAATACTTGAGACAAATTACTATTTACCTAGCTTCGGATGGATTAAGTTTGTTCAGTATAAGACAAAAGTACCGGATGTTCTTTAATGTTTTTTCTTCGTTAGCAAGTTCAATAAAGAATAAAGACAAATACTTACTTGATCGATAGATTTTTCAGTTACAATTATTTTTGAGAGGGCGAGCGAAACATGCGAAAGAGCGCATTAGTCTGAAATGTATGTAAAATGTACAAATATATGAAAAAGTCCAAATGTAGAGCGAAGGGAATTGAGATAATATTATATACTAACAATGCGTATATACATAGTTATAGAATATAAAGGCTTGGTTCGTTTGGTCAATATATCTATACATATAATAAAACAGTAAATAAGCGGCCAAGTGCGAGTCGGACTCGCCCATGAAGGGTTCCGTAGTAGCAAATAACATAATATAAAAGTCTTGCAGTATGTTTTTTTTTAATTTTTATATTTGAGTTGATTGAATGAAAGGTAAATTACCGTTTATAATTTATGACGTATTAAAAAAAAACTACTTACTAGATATCGTTCAAACCAATTTTCGCTGGTAGTTTTTATGGCAATGAACATCATATATTTTTTTTAGTTTTATAATTCCCTTATTTTAGAAGTTACGGGGGGGGGGGACACACTTTTTTCCACTTTGGAAGTGTCTCCCGTGCAAAGTATTCGGTTTAGAGAAAAATGATATTAGAAACCTGAATATCATTTTTGAAGACCTATCCATAGATACCCCACACGTATGGGTTTGATGAAAAATAAATTTTTGAGTTTCAGTTCTAAGTATGGGGAACCCCCAATTTTTTTTGTTTTTATTTTATTTTTGTGTCAAAACCTTAATGCGGTTCACATAATACATCTACTTACCAAGTTTCAACAGTATAGGTCTTATAGTTTCGGAAAAAAGTGGCTGTGACATACGGACGGACAGACAGACGGACGGACATGACGAATCTATAAGGGTCCCGTTTTTGCCATTTGGCTACGGAACCCTAAAAAAGTGTGTCTGTACATAAAATATATTTCCAAAAAAAATATTGGGGGCGATGGAGATGTAGTAATAGAGTAAGAATTTAAAAAAAAATGTCTGTCTGTTTGTCTGTTTGTACACGCTAATCTCCGGAAATACTGGACGGATTCGAATGAAACTTTTTTGTTATATAGCTATAAAGCTTGGGCAACATATAGGGTATAAATGATTTTGGAAAATGGAATGCCTGATGCAGAACCATAATGGTCCAGCTAAACTATAGGAGATATAAAAATGCCGCCTTAGTAAAAGTTGTTCAGCCTGATGAGCATTTTCGAGAGACATAAAGTCCACGCGAACGAAGTCCCGGGCTTCGGCAAGTTTATAATATCTAACAAAATATACTGAAGTACTAAAACTTTTCAAAATTATTCAGCAACAAAGACCTTAAAATAGTTTTAGTATGTTTGTTAGTCCCTCTATAGGCAGGTTGTCCCATTGGTCTGTGTTTAAGAGAAGTTTTGTGTTATATAATTATGTATGTATAATTAGTAATTTTTAAAACTAAAAACCAACTTCACCCAACGCAAGTTTTAAACAAAAATAAAAGAATTTTCCATATCGGTCCAGGCGTCTTCGAATAATTGGTGACCATACATGAAAAAATTAATTGGAAATCTTTGGGTGAGGCCTATGACCAGCAGTAGACGTAATGCGGCTGAAATGATGATGATGATGATAATGATAATACATGAAAAATATATAAAAAAAAACACGAATTGATAGACTTACCCTTTTTTGAAAGTCGGTTAAAAATGTAATTTATTGTACTCTTAGATACCAGTGTACGCATTCGACAAGGCGTTTCAAGTGAACAACAACATCATGGAGGTGTACCTTGGCCACAACCCCTGGCGGTGCGACTGTCACTTCATCCCGAGGTTCCAGACCTTGCTGAGGAAGTACAAGAGAGTGATCAAGGACCTCACGGACATCAGGTGTTCGGTGTCCAATGACAAAACGACGTCTTTGATGCAGGTATTTATACATATGTTTTTTTTAGAAAAGCGTAATATTGCTCTTGCGCAGTCTGGCATCAAATAAATAAGATGCATTTAGATACTTTCTGACCTTCCACTGTTTTAAGTGCAGTTTGGTGAAACTGCCTTTTAAGTGCATTTTGGTAAAGGTGCACTTAAAAAGTGATCAAAATGATTACCTTTACAAATAAGTCTCTTATCAAGTCGAAGAAGTCCCTCGCCGCGAATATCTGTCTGTCAGTCCGTCTGTCTGTACGCTTATATCTAAAAAACTACTGGACAAATGTTGGAGTTTTCACTATTAGATAGATCGTGTATAATTTGTATGTATTTTGTTTATATTAACTGAAGTTTTTGTCAATAAAAGTTATTTTGGACACTGCATCAAGCACTTTCATAGCTAACGCTAGCTAAGTTTCAGAAGATACATAAAACTATGTATGAAAACGTTGTAGGTCTTTAAAAGGTCTACAAAAAAGTCATTCTTATGTTTATTTTACACAGCATACAAATTTTAAATAGGTAATATTTTCACCGACACGGGGAAGTCAAGAAATCATGAAATCAAAATTAAGCGAAATCATTTATGTATACGTAGGTACATTCGTTTGTACTATCACGTATATCCATAACTAGGTAAACGTCTTCATTCATCATTATCAAACTTCCTACTAGCCTACCTGTAGTTTTTTACCCAAAATCCTTAAACCAGGTTCTCAGGGTTCTTGGGTTTCAGGAAATCCACATCTGGCGACCATATCACTGTCAAACATGTTTTGATCCACCGCGCCATGTACTCGACCTAGCAAGCTTTGTTGTGCAAGGACCAATAAAGCTTGTCTGTCTGCCCCCTACCTTGCCTACACGCTTAACAAGGGATGGCTGGGGCCAGTGACGACTACTCAATTGACCTGGGTCGGTCTTGAAAATTGGTCGAACTCTTCAAAATTGCGGTCGTTATTGGTTTAATTGTGGTTGTACCAGGTCTTGAATACTGGTTAAAATCTTAAAAATTGTGGTCGATATTGGTATAATTATGGTTGTACTAGGTCTTGCAAATTGGCTAAACTCTTTAAAATTGCGGTCGTTATTGGTTTAATTGTGACTGTACTAGGTCTTGAATACTGGTTAAACTCTTTAAAATTGCAGTTGATATTGGTATAATTATGGTTGTAGGTTTTGAATACTGGTTAAACTCTTTAAAATTGCGGTCGATATTGGTATATTATGGTTGCACTAGGTCTTGAAAATTGGTTATACTTTTTAAAATTGCGTTCGTTATTGGTTTCAATGTGGTTGTGGTCTTGAAATTTGGTTAAATCTTTAAGAGTGCGATCGTTATTGGTTTAATTGTAGTCGTAGTTTTGAAAATTGGTTAATCCTTTAAAATTGCGGTCGTTATTGGTTTAATTATGGTTGTCGTCTGATAGTCAGGACAATTTTTTGTTGGAATTCTTTAAAAATAGAGCCTAATAATAATAAACTTTACTGATAGTTTAGACAGATTTTTCCATTCTAATGGTTGTTTAATGGTAGTTACTTGATATTAAAATTTGGTCGAATTAATGCAGTTAAATAGGGCAAAAATAAGTCGTTAATTGATCTAGTCTGGGTGGTTGTTCTTTCGGTCTTACGAACGTTTTATCTGGCTGGTTACATTGCAACCATTCCTCAACGTAGAAAACCAAATATTGGACGTAAACTTCTCAAGCAAAAAGAATACGTCTGCTCCGCAGTAATAATTTTTCAAAACTAAGAACCGACTTTACAACCGGTTTCGATAAAAAAACTTATAGGACCACTTGACAAGTATGCCATTGTGAAACAAAATAAAAAAAAACCAAATCAGTATATGCGTCTTCAAATAATCGGTGAACATACATAAAAAAAAGATCGAATGAGTAAGTAGCCCATTACACTCTGAAGATAACACAAACCTTAAAAGTGATCCCTTAATTTTTTTGTCTTTTTTGGCCGATTCCGTTTCGCTAAAGTTACCTGGCGCCCAACGTGTGGCGTCAGCAAAACAGCATTCGCCAAAAAAAGGAAATTCACAAATATAGTACTTTCAGTGTATTGCCTCCGACCGCAAAACAAATAATGATTTGATACAGTGCAAGATGCTCATTTCATAGGGAGGACCACCGGAGGAGTCAGGAAGTAAATTCTATGATCCTGGGAAAATATAAGGCTTTTGGTTCTCAGGAATTCTTTTAGGGGTTAATGCGAGAGATAAGTGCTTCAAGGGTTGTGTGGTCTTAAGAGGGGAGGGTCGTAATGGGCGTATGAATTAGTTTGGGCACTTTAAGTCGCGCGCATCGTGCCGTCTTGCAAATGGTATTCGCACATCACTCGTGCATGTGATTAACTTTGCCATAATGTTAAAAAATTACATAAAAGATGATTTCAATTCTAATGATCAAACGCAACTAATATTTAAAAAGTCAATGGAAAGTAAAATTGTAAACCATTGTTTACTTGGATGACACATTTTGTTCAATTATTTTCGTTTATAAACCTAACTTCTTTATTATTTTATTTACTTGTTACAAGTCATTTGTGTCCAAATGCTGGACAAAGGCCTCTCTTTCGTTTTCCTTCCATTTGGTCTTTTGCTTTTTGATCTCCATTCACTATTGCAGGTCTTATTAAGTTCATCATCCCAGTCTGTTTTTGGGATAATATACATATTTTAATAAAATATCTTTGGGACTAATTAAAAATACGACTGAAATGACAACGTCCTCCTTTTTTGAAGTCGGTTAAAATTATATTCGTGCTCCTAGCTGTTACCCAATTATAATAAAAAACATTTATAATATTTGTACATAACTAATTTATTTATAGGAAAAAAATTTTTTAACTTAAATTCAAACTATACAACAGAGCTAATAATAATGTCTATGTTACAGTAACGCTTTTGTCACAAGTGAGACCAATCGAAAATGCAAAATACGAGAGTTACAAGGGGCTGAGTTATGGGATACAAGTGTTTGTTCGCCGAAAAAAATGAAAAGGATCGAATAAGTGTTGACGGCGCGGCTTCTAAAGTGCTGTCAACACATTACCGGGTTCCCATCCCGGACGGGACGGGCCGTCCGTGTCCGTTTAGCCGTCAGGACCGTGCCGTCCAGGTTCTGTGTTCACACATATCACGGGAAATCTGTTGGTGACTGATACGCCTACAATGATGCCTTATTTAACGCTGAGGAATTAACAATGATTGCAATAGCAATCGATAAAGAAGAAGAAGTTCGCAACATGCGTTCATGTTGCATAAATAAACAAAATGTCGCTCCGGTAGGTAAAAATCGGATGGCACCGTCAGGGGCGTAAAACCGCATCTGTGCCTAACGTCCCGATCACAGAACACGTAAGAACACCTATTCTTACGTGTTCTGTGGTCCCAATTCAAATGCGTGGCGAAGCTTTGTAAGTACGTTTTGGACACTAAAAAGTTATGGGGATAAACCTGTGGTCAGATTTGCGGCTTCTATTACGGCCGGTCGCATTTGCGCTTATTGTGTCATAGCACCAAGCTTCGTGGCGATAGAAGCAGGTGCGGCCACAGCATAACTGTCGGCATAAATTGTATTATTTATTATTCTATGATATATGTATAAAATTACTGTTTAGCTGAGACTAGATATGTCATCATACAGAGTAAATAACAACAAATCAGAAGTCGGAGATGAGGATACAATGTGGCAATGCGACCTAAGATGTGGCAGCGTTTCTCCAAGGTTAGTCGTTAGTATGCAAACCCATAAAAATGTCGTAAAACAGCTACCATGACTAATTAGTTATTTTTAACGTTTGTCACGTGTTATTACTATTACATTTTTTTTGTAAAAGGGTTATAAACAAGTTTTTAATTTAGTTATGGTACAAAGATTTTAAATATGGTATCCTAAATAACTGTCCGAAGCCATAAACCATACTTTAAATGAGTGTCACATAGAAAATTACAATGGCGGATTTCAGAAGTATTCGTATTAGAAAAAAAAAATAGGTGCTTAGGAGCGTTCGGGGATTGGGAGTTTAGGTATCTGAGTTCACAGACCACAAGATTTTTATATTTTTTTTTTGTAAAAATTGATTTCTATAAGTATTTTCAAGTAGTTTCAAGTAGTATTTGTATTATGAAGCCGAAATCTGGATTAAGGTTCATAGGTCGAAGGTTTATTGTTAGAAGTGCTAGGTAACCCTTTTTAGAGTTCCTAAACAAGTAACCCATAAAGTTTCGCCATGTCTGTATATCTGTCCGTCCACTGTTTTACTCAGAGACTATTTGTACTAGAGAGTTGTAATTTGGCGCCAATCTCGCCTACAAAGTAGAAAAAAAAATATTGAAAAAAAGAATCTCTTTTATATTTGTAAAGTGAGAATCATTCTTTTTCTTGTCTATACCAAGAGTATAGTTGAATAGGTCAGGTCTTTTAAAAATATTAATTGGTCAACAACATTTTTCCATTTTGGGATCCGTTTGTGAAATATTTGGTTTTAAAATGCAATTTTTTGTTAGAATCCAATGTCGATTCACTATATCAGCTAAACAGCTGTATATGGATAATTAATAAAATGTATGTATGAAGGGCACGTACAAGAGATTGATAAGTTTAGATGAAGCAAAAGAGGTTTGTCAGGATCGTAGCAAGTGGAGGTCCATAGTCTCTGCCTACCCCTGTGGGAAACAGGCGTGCTAATATTATGTATGTTACATAGTTACATTGACAATCAAGCTGAACTATTTCCAGCTGTTTTACAAAACCGAGCTGTAATGCCAAAAAGCTAGAGTTTTTGAATAACAACGGATTATACAATTCAACTGCGACATATACACACGGGAAATGATTTGAATAATATGAACAAATACTGAATTCAATAATATTAGTTTTTAAGGCGTTTTTAACCGTTTGAACTCAAAGTCGGCATTCGTAACTACGGAACCCTATACTGGCCGGTAATTGATAGTAGTCATAGTAACAAGCCAAGTTAATTTAGCGTAAGTACTAAGTAATTTAATAACTTCTCAAACTTCGGCCGACTGATTTTCCAATAAATGACCTGTTTACGTTCATAATTTATAATAACTAGCTGTGTGACCGAGCTAAGCTCGGAAAAGTGAGGTTCTATTAAAATGAAACCAAGCTAAATCGATTTTTTAGCCTCGTCGCTCCCTAAATACTGAGTTTCACTAAAATCGTTAAAGCCGTTTCCGAGATCTTCATTATACAACGTGTAAGGGACATACCAGTAATAAATCGAACCACGGGCTACCACTATAGTATAATGAATTTAAAATACCAGTCAAAACCTAAAAAAAACGGCATTACCATACAAAAGTGTGCAGCCCGGGCAAATTGTATGGGAATGTCAAATGTGCTAATTTATTATCATTAAATTATAGTGATCTAGTATAGCTTGCGGTTCGACTTATTAGGGGAATGTCCTTTCCACTTTGTATAGGATTTTCTGAACAACACCGATCTTTTCTAAATTCCATAAAAATAAAATTTCGTTATATTCCTAAATAGACTGTACGTAAAAAAGAGCTTACCATTGCCCAATAAAAGATAATAAGCTGAAAACTCGTACAAATTTTCGTTTGGCATTCTAAAAGTTATGTCAAAAGTCTTCAATGACTACGTTCGTAGCGGGATGCCAACTTTCTCACAAGCCTAGAATTAATCCTCTCATAAGTCTGTAGTATTAAGAAAACACAGTAGGTACTTACGTCTGTAGGTTTTTTAAACTATTTTTGGGAGTTTTTAGGATTCGTAATATTCTAATTCCGCTAATTTCCGACTAAAAAAAATTGATAAAAACTTTGTCTATATTTACGACTATTCAACCAAAAAAAAATCCTGTAAAAATAAACTAATTGACCGAGCGAGCAAAGCGTCTCAGTTTCTGTACTGGCTACAAATGCTTTTGTCCGACTGTGCATCATTTTGTTTATCCAGCTAATCTCGCCCTCTTTCTCTATTAGTGAAATTTTGTGAGACCGTTCGAAAACTAAATAGTTTTTTTTGTTGATATAATTTGTCACATTTTTTTAAGAATGGCAGAAAATATTATATTTTTTTAATGTCAGATCTTGTTTGTTACCCTTACCAATCAACGATAAACTTCAACGGATCAGAGTATGAGTCACTAGTAATATTTACTTATCTTTCAACTTATGGCACATAATTTTTTTATTGTTACTTCAAGTTAATTAAATTTTGATTAGAGATACTTGTGACGTCACTTTTGTTTAAATATTTAATTTAAACTTACAATGCCAGTTGTAGAGCAAAAGTATTTTTCACATTATTATAATTTATTACACTATAGAAGAACCGTCTCGTCGCATCTTAACTATCACAAAGGAGAAAGCAATCTTGCAATAACTCCTGCCTTCGCCGTTTTTCCTTCTGATGTTGGGTATGAAACGTAGAGCCGCCCTTCGCAAATTAATGTAATTTTTATAATTAATTTCACTGTAAATTTATTATGTATCTTATTGCATCGGCTCGGAACCCATATGGTGTGGCCAGTACCAACGAATTGGCTTGGCACTGGCAGGGTCGCCATCAAATGTGATGCGAAGGGGGTAGCAATGAAACACCTGTAGGTTGTAGGTTATAAGATTAACTGATATCAAAAATAGAACAGATCGAGTAATCTTGTTTATGTCAGTTAACGGTTGGCGGACGTTTCGTTTACACCATGCAAGTAATTTGCACCGTAAAATAAAGGCCCATTTAGACAATTTTGCAACAGACAAAAAACTTGCACAGTCTAAATGAGCCTTTACTTTACAGGAAAACCTAAGCAACTGTATGCGACTTGGGACCCTACTCGTGCATTTGACTCGCACTGAATTATTTTCTCTTCCTGGAATACCTTTTATCCCAAATGTTAGTATGTTGTAGGTCATGAAAAGGTGCCATACGTAGATGATAACTAACAACTTTTCTAAGAAATTTCCTCATTTCATGTAAGCTCATTAGGTACAATAAAAGGATAGTCTTTATATGTTAAGATAATGTTATTGCTTATCAATATCTATGGTTCATCATATCTCATGCTTTATAAAAATTATTGTATCCGCCATTTTGAAAAATTTCAATAAAATTATCGAACTTGTATACAAAATTTGGAGGATTGGCCGAGAAATGTCATCATCATTATCATCATCTGGTTTTTTTGTCTACACTGCAGGAGCACGACTCTCTCTGTACTACCAGAGCCAAACTTGGAAACAGCAGCCCAGAGGACTTGGCCTACACTCTCCTCGGTGGTCAGACGGGTTGGAGAGGTCTCACTGATGTTTATAAGCTTTTTTTAGCTTCTATATCCTAAGTCTAAGGCTAAGAAAGTGATCTGTACTTATAGAAAAAAAGCCGGACAGGTAGTAAGAAAACATTTTAGCGCTAAGACGCTTTACTCCAGCTCGGCCGTCGGCTAATAAGGTACTATTTAACAGTGATTACACGAAGTTCTCAGTTTTTGACTTTCGCTTATAAAAAGCGGAGCGGGGTAATATTAAATAAGTTTCATAGATTCCATTAAAAACTTCATAAAGGTTAAGATAGGTCCCGTATTTTAGGTAAATACATAATAGTATATCTTTACGAAAAAATCATAATCCATGAAAATGTAAAAATGTTTACTGTTGAATACCGTACCTTTGGTAAGCAAATTAAAAAAACCCCGACTGTCAAGAACACCATTTAGTGATGAGTAGCGGTACCTTTAGCGCCAAACTTATAACACCCCTCATTTTATCAGGTGTAATAAAACGATTCGATTGAGATAGAAATTGATTCTACTGAACATCAAAAGTCAAAACACCGTCGAAAAACAAATATATTTCTTTGTATAAAAGAATTTCTAAAAGGAAAGTATTGTATTTGTTAAAAGTTTTACAAAGCGAAGTCCTCTTCGTTATTTTTTACAAGAACTTAAATTATAAAGTAAAAATCATTGGAAATATTCTTCTTAATAGGTAGCAATACTTATTAGGAAGCCCATTAGATTTTACTGAAACACTAGCTTTTGGGTGCGACTTCCCTCCCTCCTCTCTCCCTCGAAAACAATGCCTTGAGCGTCATATTACAATAAGAAAAAGCATTTTGTTCTCACGAGTATCTGAATTCTGAACGTTTCTATTCAAAATTGATAAAAAAAACTGTATATGACTATAAGGCCCAACGCAGACGACAGACTAGACCGCGCCGCACTTTTAGTCTGTGAAAATAGAACCTATGGAATTACATGCAGTAACACACACGACGCACAAAAAGTGCGGCGCACAAAAAATCCGTGTAATTTTGGCAGACCGCGCCGCGCCGCGCCGCGCCACACCGCACAAAAAGTGTGCGAAAAAAATACAACGTATGCTTCAATTCGCGCTAACACAGACGTCGCGCACTTTAGTCTGTGACCTTCTCTCGGCTAGTGGTGGACGTGACGTGCGCGGTATTACAGCATGGCGCTAGAGATAGATGTACCGATGTTAATTCATGAAATACAAAACAGACCTGCAATTTATGATACTTCAAAATCCGAGTATCATGCCTAGTATAACCTTTCTTCTGGACCAATGCACTTTCTCATTATTGTTTCCGAATGTGTCAAAGTTGGTCTTAAAATGAATAGCAACTCATTAAAAGTATTAATAGAAATTTTATAAAATTTGAAAAAATTGTCCGGATATTGTTTTGGAATTGCATGTTTCATATGGAATTGTCCTTTTAGTAATCTCTCCGAAAGTATAGGATGTACCCAAAATTTTCTATTTCTTCTTCTTTTTCTGTACTTCAAGTATAAAATAATACATCACAATCTTTGCACTTCCATGGCGTGTAAAACTGTACGTGTCCCGTCCCTACAGTTCTGCCGACAGAATGATTCAAAATGTGCGTCGTGTGTGTTGAGTCCGTGAACAATCCGCGAAAGACTTTTTGCGCGCCACGCAGACTATTTGTGCGCCGCAGACTCGATCGGACAAAAAGTCTGTCGTCTGTGTTGGGCCTAAATCAGTTATAGCAGGTGGGTGTACACATCAGTCAGAGACGTTAGGACTGGTGATGCCGAAACATCGATAGTTTTACAATCGATAGTTTCAATCGAAAAATGATACAATCGATAGTATCGATTGCGGTTTTATAGCAATACTACTATCGATAGTATCGATATATATAGTATCGATCGATAGCGAAATGGTAGCAGAACTCGGCGGAGATGGAGCCCTCATTTGAAATGGTTTAAAGTGAAAATTTTTGTTGGAGGCAAGTGTCCCCCCCCCCCCCTATCTGCTAAACGGTTATATATGGCCACGTGAAAAAATTCACAGCTATATTATATATAATGTAGTTTAAAGGAAAACTATCAGAGCTAAGTAGGGTATACAAATTAAAAAGTTATAGGCGATCAACTTATAAAATGTACTCGGAAAAAGAAATTTCATACAAATTCAATAGATAATTAGTTTTTAAACGTTTTTAGTGGCATAAACTCAAAGTTGGCATTCGGACCTACGGAACCCTACACTGCGCGTGGCCCGACGCGCACTTGGCCAATTATTTCTGGCTGAATTCGGGATGGCGTTTCACAAAATTGACGTAGATTTTTTGTACATACAATAAGTTTTGGCAGACAATTTACACCCCTCAATCATTTTCACATGTCATGTCACGCGTAATCTACGAGTAATAAAGCTGTTTCGGTTTGCTACGCGCGTGATAATCTCTAAAGGTGAAGCGAGGCGTAATATTATAGATTTTTTTAAATGAGATTTTTTGAAATAAAGGGCTTGTCCTGGTCTGAAGAGATTCGTGGAGGTAAATTATTAAATAAAGAGTTTTTTATTGTCGTTATTGTCTCGGTATATAAAAAAAGCTTTCATGATCAAAATTCAAAGTTTATATAATCAAACTACCGCAATACAAAATGCTCTGTCTGCCCCATTAGGGATAAAGACAAGACGTATGTGTGTACCTTTATATATGTAGAAGTAAATTCTTTATTAATTAAAAATTCGCTACGAGTTAAATTAAGAAAGTAATCCGAGCATCGTGATGCTGTTAAAATCAACATTTCCTAAATGTCACCTAAGTATTTTCTCTTTCAAATTTAATTTATCGCCGTTGAAAATTCTGGTAATTGAATACCTATTCAGCTCGTATTGAGCATTGATTCAAAATCTTGATGGTAATTAATTCCGCTGCTCTCGCCTATCTATATTCCCTCTGATGAGAAAACCTTTGACCTTTGTAAACTCCTGAGGATAAGCACATAAGGAAGGTTGTGTGTTTGACATAATATACCGACAACGTGTAACAATACTTTGTACTGTATAATATTTTGTATTTTTTTTTCGTTTCATTTAGATTTTAATTAAGTTTATAAGTTGTATTTTTTAATATACCTATGATTGTAATATTTATTATTGTTTTGGCTCTTAATGAAGAACATTTCTAGCTTTAAAAAAAAATGTTTCTTATAGTAAATGAGATATGCTGATCGGTCAATTTGTATGGAAGGTGATTTTTTAAAGTAGTACATAGATAGATCGCTCACATGAAAACCTTTGCTCCATTACAATATCAATTATCTCTCGTTAGAGTTACAAGGCTTTAAATTGTTTTTCTTCACACTGTCAACTTTATTACGCTTACTATGCGTAATAAAGTTGATAGTACGCTTACTACTTTGTAGTAGGCTTACTACATACTTGATTTCTTTGTCAGATGCTTGTAGGTAAATTGGTACGATTTTACTGTATTGTGACTTTTTTTACAATCAAAAAATGCTTTGATCCCTTGTTTTTTCATTATTATCCTTTTAGGGTTCCGTGCCCAAGGGGTAAAAACGGGACCCTATTACTAAGACTTCGCTGTCTGTCCTTCTGTGCGTCTGTCTGTCACTAGGCTGTATCTCAAGAATCGCGATAGCTAGACAGTTAAAAATTTTACAAATTATGTATTTCTGTTGTCGCCATAA
Organism: Acrobasis consociella; assembly: GCA_963555685.1. Lineage (NCBI taxonomy): Eukaryota > Metazoa > Arthropoda > Insecta > Lepidoptera > Pyralidae > Acrobasis > Acrobasis consociella. The sequence goes on from OY743118.1 coordinate 9,617,786, forward strand.
CAACAAATACTAAAAACAAAATAAAATAAATATTTAATAATAAAATAATAATTTATATCCCACACAACAAACGCGCTTTTTTGCTCGATATTAATAATGGCTACAGGTAAGTACTTTAAATATTCACAAAATACTCAGTTCTATTTTTAAGGAGGGTTCCCATACAAAAAACTTGATTTTTATAGATAATGGTACGGAAACCTTCGTGCGCGAGTCCGACTCGCACTTGGCCGGTTATTAATATTATTAATGGAAAAGTAATATATTTTTGTATTTAATTGTTTTAAGGAACAAATACGTATACATTATTCGATCACAAAAAACGGCTAAACGGTACGTGAAATATAATTAAGTCCCAGTAGTTTATGAGTGTATCCTACACTACGACATACATCAGGTTGATTCAAAGAAAGTACCAAAGTACTTTTTAGCGAAATAAAAAAATACATATTCTGTCATAATAAAATGTACATACCTACCTTCACAGACCTACCTTGTTTCATAATAAAAATCTTTCATTTGAATGTCATCGCTTGCTACCGAGTATATGGAAGATTTGGAAGGTTGCAGCTAGCGAAAGCTAGTTTAGTAAAGTCGGTAGGTTAGCCATTTACCTACCTATAAGAAAAAGAAAAAAAACAATCTTTTTATGATTCTGATTCCAAGATTTTAATGTAGCTAGGGAGTGTTTATGAATAATGATACCATATATATAACTCCAATAATTACATGTCATTGTATCGGTTGATATGTTGCCTTACAATGTCCAAATCAACGCAAATCAAAGTTATAATAGACAATGGACGTACAAGTAAATACATATACAATTATTCACATTCTATTCTATTCGTAGTTGTAAACAAATTGCCCTACTTGTAATTTAACTACTTCGACTGCCTCTGTGGCCCGTTCGCCTTGCAATCCGAAGGTCATGGTTCGAATCCCAAGCATACTGCATACTTTACTTAAGGGAAGCATACTTCGTCAAAAGTTGTTTTCAGCCTAAATCACCTGATTATCTGAAAAGAAAGATGATTCCGTGTTTCGGAAGGCACATATAAACTGTGGGCCCCGAACGCCATCTAGCGTTTGTTCCGGTCTACCCCTTGGGTCGCGTAGGTTAGACCAAGTTGCTCTGTGTAAAAACCAGTAACCTCGTCAAAGCTCCTTGGTTAGGTAGCGGACCCCGGGCTCTGAAGCATTACTGCTAAAGATGATGATGTTTAACTTCTTTCATAAAATAGGTATACTCATAGCTTATAATTCGCAATTTTGTCTTAAGGTTACACCTACAGTATGTAAAAAGAGATTCCGTGTTTCGGAAGGCACATATAAACTTTGGGTCCCGAACTCCTGGGGTTTCTGCGGAATCAGGCGGAAGTCGCTCTGTGTAAAAAACAGTAATCTCGTCAAATTTCCGTGGTTAGGTACGTAGGTAGCGGACCTCGGGCTCTGAAGCATTACTGCTGAGGAAACAACCAGGAAAATAAGCTCGGATGATGATGTAATGTAACTACTTTCATAAAATAGGTATACGCATAGCTTTATAATTCGCAATTTTGTCTTAAGGTTACACCTACAGTATGTATTACAGGTACCCTTATTAAATGGATCAGTGAACAAAAGATTCTGACATGGTATGAGTATCTTAGGAAATACGAGTATGTACGAGTAATTAGCAAAATTAATTTTGGTACAATATTAAACGAGACTACGGACTCCTCAAGGTTTTTCTTTGATCTAAAATTATCAATCATGAAGTTTACTTGTTACTCGAATGTATACGTTTCTTAAATACATATTATATTACACTTTTACTTACTAGGTACATATATACATATTGAAGTCGTTGTAATTGAAATTACGGAGCGAAAAAACCAATCTGCTTTTGAATTCTTGTTTTTTCTAATTTCATGTGTATTTAGGTACATGTATAAACATATTTTTATCTTTTCTTTTATCCATCTTTTCGCTCAACATCACACTAATTATAGAGGCCTCTGAGAACAGAATAAATACTAGTTGCTTTGGGTGTTGGAGCCCTAGTCTCTGACAGCTAAGAGCCACAAGGCCCAAAAGGATCTGTCTGTCCCATTAGGGAAAAACACATAATAGTGTATTCTTTTGTACAACAAATTAATTTGCAAGGCAAGTTAAAAAACTCCCGACTTTCAAACGTTTACACACTTTTGTACCGATAAATTAATTGTCTTCAAACATACATAAAAACCACCGCAAGAAAACTTGCTTTCACGTAAAAACCCGCATTGAATTCGGTCCACCCCTTTGAGAGCTACGATGCCACAGACAGACACACACATAGAGAGAGACATTCGCGTCATACTTGCGACCCCTCCTTTTCTGCCATGCGTTTTCTTTTCTTATGTACCGTACATATCTGAGTTCATAAGGAACGAACCGTATATTCTTTCTCTCAGTATATGTTTCTTGTATCATTTGTTTTTTGTCGGAAGTTAGAAACATGTTTTCCGAGCAGGGTAAAAATGAAATTCCATTATTTGACTGCGGATTTGTGATTTGAATGAATTCCATTGAATTCAAAAATGATACTTATGGATTGTACACATTTTGAAAAAGGAGGGTCAGAAGTATTTATCTTTACCTACTCGAAGAACATTAAGAAATGAGAAATAAGTGTTTAATATGATTTATTATGATATGATATTATGATATTTAATATGATATGAATTAAATTTATTATTTCAACAAAGGAAATATTTATTTAATATTTATATGTATACATTAATTACTTTGCTAAACAATGGGAATAAATTAAAATCTAAGTTAACATCTAAATTAAAATCTAAATTAAACTAAACAAATAATAATAATTAAAAAAAAAAAGAGAAACCCTAAAAAGAACCAGTTACGATTTCAATAGAATTTCTCGTGCTTACGCGAAAATAAAACATATAAAATTTAAGTAGGTAATTCATGAAAGTCAGTAGTAAAAAAAAATTCTTTATTATAAAATCCAGTACAATCTTAAACACAAAAAAAAAACATACAAAAATTACAAATTTTTTTATTTGACGACCTCCATGGCGTAATGGTCAACACGCTAGACCGCCAACCCGGAGGTCCTGGGTTCGATCCCCAGCCAGGGCAAGTTGGAAAATGGCCTTTTTCAATTTTTCCTGGGTCTTGGATGTTTATCTATATATTTATTTGTTATAAAATATAGTATCGTTGAGTTAGTATCCTATAACACAAGTCTCGAACTTACCTTAGGGCTAGCTCAATCAGTGTAATTTGTCCCTAAAAAAAAAAAAAAAAAAACAAATAAAATAGAGATTCCAACGCGTCGCCGCGAGGCAGGGTGCCCAGTAAGCTAGCAGCATTGCCTCTCTGCACTGCAATTGAAATTCTTTGGGCGAAATAACTGCCAGCCCTTGGATCACCCGTAAGCTCCCGAAGGCGCGCTGAAATCTCAGTCACCAGTGTTTTTGCTTCCGGGCCCCACGGACCCATTGTCTCAACAGCGAAGGGCACTAAAATATAATTCGCCTCAAGGTGTTCATATTTCTTTCGCTTGACGGTTTCAGCAGCAACTGCAGCCGCCCCCGCCCGCATGGAGGTAGATAAGACATGGGAAGGAGCCAGTGTATCCACACAAGTGGCGTCCCATACTAAACATTTCCCCAGCTTCCACGGTATCAAAGACATCCCGTCCGGCCTCCTACCGTCCGACCTCAACAAACCGCTCGGTTCCAGAACAGCTGGAACAGCAACAGAGGTTAAAGCTCTTCGGATGATGTCATTGATAGTTCCGTGTCGGGATAAGCGACCGGCACTCTTTTGGCAAGCTAGCCCGTGATGGCCTAACTCATTCACATCCCGACCACATACGCACTGATGAGACTCATTCACCTTCAAACCTAATCTGAGTCCAACCGCCAGGGATAACGTGCAGTTGTCCAGTAGCGTGCCCAGATTTGCGGAAGGGAGCGCTCGCAGCCACAAACCCGATTCCCGCTCGGATACCGCAAGCAATCTAGCGTGATCTGTTGGACCAGTAGCTTCAAAGAGCAAGTTTTGCAATTTTTTTCTGCACGCAGGCTCGTCCCACCCCCTCTGGTGGTGTGCATTACCTGGTAATGTTACGTCAGGGCAGTCATTCCGCCAGACTTCCAAAGCCTCCGCCACCCCACAGATCCCCCCGGAACCCAATGAAGGGCCTAGAATGTTACCACATAGAGGACCTGCAGCATGAACTGAAGACAAAAAAGCCGGCAAAGCCACATCCGACACTTTTCTGACTCCTAAACCGCCGAAACGGATGGGCAGTGATGCCTGTACCCAAGATCTTTCATTTAGTTGGCAGTTCAGTATCATTACCAGAGTATCTTTAATAATATTATCCAAGCCGTGGAGAAGATGAAGATATTTCCAAAATTGAGCACAACGTAAAACGTATGTGAATTTTGGGACAAAAAGACACGAACGAATAATAGATACAGCCATGTGCGCATGTATTTCGCGTAGACGCTCTGATGATGACTGAAAAATATTAGTCTGGTCGCTAATGTATGATGGTATAGACTCATCTAACACTGGGGCACCGAGCAGGCGCAAAGACTCGCTCGACACAATTTTTATATTGGGAGCCAGTGCATTGAAATTAGAAATTATGTTATCCCTAACTCTCGGATCAATAGTTGGTTTAACATATAACTCGCACTTACCAAAATTGAGTTCCAGGCCCATAGCTCCAAATGAATCCCTTAGCAATTTCAAATCCGCTATCACTGTAGCAGCATCGCCCCCCAAAGTGCCGTCATCTAGGTACCAAACGTTAAACCTGCTCGATAATGATGCAATAATACGGTTGATACCCAGGCTGAAAATGGCAGGACCAAGGGGATCACCCTGCTGACATCCCGTGGAGGAATACACCAGGTGATCTTTATATACTAAATTTTTGGGAGAAGCGTAACACTGCCAAAGGTAAGGGTAAATATCCGGAATGTGCTCACCGACCTCCTTTAACATGGACCCCCTGTCTATGGTATTAAACGCATTCCGGATATCAACCTTGAGCAGCACTTCACCCCCATCTAATTGCAAAAAGGTCCTTGCCGCATGGACCGCAGCCTCGCAACCGCCCTTGATACCGAAACCCAGCTGTTTTGGTTGGAAAGCATGACTGAGGATGGGAAGCGCGTGTTGACAGCAAATTTTGGAGGCGATGCGACGGAAGGTGCTTCCCACCGCGATCGGCCTAATGCCCCCGTCTTTTTTCTTCAAGGCAACAAGATTAGCGCCATATAAGAGATCGAGGACATTTTCTGATACCAAACCCGATAACATCAAGTTCACTAATTTAACTAGACTACTCAAAAGACTGCCCCCACATCCCCTACCGAACATCCCGTCAAGTCTTTGAGGTGTTGAGGGGAGATTCCGAACCTGACGCAGAACCACTTTGAAAAGATAAAATGGTGTTGCGCATACCCTCCGCTGAGGTCCGGAGAGTTGAACTCGTGGATTGGGGTGGGTCGGGTAGTTGTGCTGATGGCATGGGTGGTGGATGCTTCAGTTCTAGTTCCCGAAGAGTTTCGGCATTATCTAGCGCCAAGACGTCACTAGAGAAAAGTAACTTCGCTGCCCCCCTTAAATCTCCATCATTTACTTTTACTTCTACTCTTTTGATATGGCTTTTACCTTTAGAATTTACACCCGGTGTAAAACCCTCACAAGGTAGAGGGTCAGAACAATTACTCTTTATCCTCGTAGTCAAAGATGTCGCTTCCGCCTGCTCCTTTACGTGTAAAATACGGTATGCAAAAGTTAACAGTTCCACCCAACTTTCCTTGTCATTCCTTTCAACAACCAAGTCAATACACTTACGAAGAGCAGAAGCAACTGCAAAACGCGCACCTCTAGGGATTCGTTTGATTACAGGCACATTGTTTTTTAAGCCACTCAATAGTTTCCATAAAGGTTGGCTTTCTGAACCCACATCATGTTCCTCCCCCTGCAAAGTGGGAAATGGATTATTATTTTCTCTACTGGGACCAGGCACAGGGCTAGATGGGGCGTGCAATCGGTGTACCCTAGATACATGAATTTTAAGTCCCTTACTTCCCCTGAAAAAGCGAGGCTGGGCTCACTGGTCACACCTAATCCAGTTTTCCTTAGTCTCTGAAGTACGATCCGGGCTAGACGGAGGCTGCGACACCGTAAGCGACATTTTGGCAGGCGAGGTCGTATGCACAAATTAAAATACTCAAAACCTTTGTGCCCTTCTTACATTCAAATACGTACTTTAAAAAAAATAACAAAAAAAAAAAAATGTATACTGACTTGTCAATGAGAATCCCAAACTATCAAATTTATGGTAGGAAATAAAATTTTTGCATTACAGTTACTCTTTTCTTAACAAAATAAATAATAATTTCAAAAATGTAAAACATAAATTATATTAAAAACAAGTGTAAAAATAGATTGATCAAGTAAATTTCAATATTATTAACGAGTCATAAAAAATAATAATTATAATAAAACTACACATCTAAACAAAAACAGTCAAAATTTAAGTATAATACAAAAAAATTAATCGACTGGTGTACGAATGTTAATACATAATTTAACAACAATAAAATTTGAGGTGAATGATATATTTAAAGATACAGATCAGATTAATTTCAACAAATTCATACAATAATAATCATAATGTCACATAAAAAGAATAAAAACCCGAATAAAAATTATTGCTTATTAATAATTTATTACACAAAAACATTAAAATATTTAAAAAATTAAAAACAACAAAAAAAATGTACAAAAATGGTGAAAAAATTTCTTAGTCGTCGCCGGTACTCGAACTCGAGTCTGCCGTTGCAACTGTGGTAGTAATGCCAGGCCTGATGCCCGCTGTACTAATCACATCGATGACGTAAATGATGAAATACATGATGCCAATACTTGCAAAGTCGATATTTTTATGCGCGTAGCTCCCTCTGTCTGTGAACAGCAAACTCAACCATACTTGTCGTCCGAATGCAACAACAGATGGGGGTGAATCTCAATTAAGACTTGCTGTTTTGTATTGTATACGAAGAGTGCCCTCTGTCAGTGAGTAGCAAAAATGGAATTGATTGGCAATCCCCAGTTCTGTCAACCGATTACAGATGGAGGTAAATCTCGGTCGACGATTGTAGACAAGCAGATCCCTCTGTTGTTGAATAGTATGGGACTTCGCGTAAATAGTTGCGTTTTACCACTCTGCTACACTGTGAGGATATAAACGTTGAACGATGAGTCACATATGTTTAAAATGATTGGCTGTTCACAAAGCAAAAGATCATCTTTGTCTTGCAAATTGAAGATTTGTTATTTATATTGTTATAGCTGAACAGAGTTGGTCACCAATATACACATCACAAATAGTTATTCGACTGAATAGATCACACATACAATCTCTTTTATAACTTCCGTAAGTTATTCAGTAGTTTTTGGATTTTCGTCACTAGTATGTCACTTACTCAATGTTTTTAAACGTTAAACATACTTATTACTTATAGTCTTTCTTGAAAACACTATCACTTAAGAGTCACAGTTTATTAATTAAACTTTGGTCACTTTTAACTTAATTGGACAACATTAACCATTTTAAATTTGTTTTAAATACGGAGCCAATGTTTACGTTGCAACGCCATCTGGCGGTCCAAAGTCAGTAGAGTAAAGTCAGTAGTTGATTTTAGATAAATTTAATCTGAAAATAATATAATGCCCTATAATAGCTTCTAATGAATATCTACTGTGTTAGTTTAAAGTTTTAGCTACAAACAAGATCGTTAGAAATCCCTTGAGCGACCGATAACAGCTTTAGGGATTACTAAAGTATTTCGAGATGACCCTTTATAAGTGGAAGTTGAGAGGTTTCTGATATTTCACTAACCTCGAACAAAAAAGGGCTGATATAATTTGGCTTGTACGGGATCTTTGAAACGGATTTGTATACGGTTTTCTCATTTGAAATTCTTAACAGGCTGTGTACCGTGCTAGTGTTTGCCTCTATTTGTGATTCCGGTTTACAATGTATAAGCTTACTATCTCGCTACGCATGGGGAAGGGTTTTGTGACCCTTGGGTACAGGGCCAAGGGTCGCTCATAACCACCTTGGATATATCCCTCACGGTGTAGTTAGTAACCAAGCCCATAATTAATCACCATCATTGTTATAACTTACTTATCGTCATGATACAGAGCCTGAATTCAGCACTGAGGAAACTATATTTCTAAAATACGTAAGGAATTAAATACACACATTAGTAGATTTTAATCTACTGACTTTGTATTACTTGACTTTATGACTCCGGAAAATGCTCATCAGGCTAAACAACTTCTTAATGCATCATTTTTATATTTCTATAGTTAAGCTAGACCAATTTGGTCCCGCATCATGGGTTCCATTTTCCAAAATCTATTATAACTTATATGTTGACCAGGCTTACGAGCTATATAACAAAAAAAGTTTCATTCGAATCCGTCCAGTATTTCTGGAGATTAGCGTGTACAAACAGGCAGATTTCTTTTAAGTTCTACCTCGATTACACTTAGTAAAAGAGGTAGAACTTAAAAAAATGGACACTTCTACATACATACATAATATCACGCCTGTTTCCCGCAGGGGTAGGCAGAGACTATGGCCAAGTGCTTGTCCTTGCCACGCTCAGAATAGAGTTCCGAAGTTACACTACACGTTAAAAAATGGGGACTTTATTTTTTATAGTTTCACTTTATTTTTAATTGCTTGCTATTTTTAAACAATTTACAAAAAAATTATACAAAGGCTTATCGCATAGCAATCTCTTTCAGTCAAGCTTTGGGTACAGAGAGAAGTGAAAATTTAGAGCAGTATATTATATTTACTGTTATTTTGATAGTTAAAATAGAATCTGATAAAATAATTACTGTAATGAGTGCAAAATAACTGATTTGACCTGTACAAAAATGAATGTTTGTTTAGGTCAAATCTTGCAACTCAATTTTCAACGAGTTATTCTAAACCGATTTAGCTTTAATTTTCATACTTATGTAAGTCGAATGACAATACAATATTATGAATTAATGACCTGTTTTGATGATGGAGCTGGCAGATATTGGACGGAAATCAGTTAATAAAACAACATGATCTCATTGATTAGGACTTGTTTGATTTGACTTGACGAGCACTTTATGGTAGACTATGCCTAGGGCCTGATCACAGAGGTAGAAGGTGGTCGATGGAACTCAGTAATAAAACGACGCAACTCCATTGAGTTTGGGCTTACTTTATTTGTCTTAATAAGTACTTTGGTCTTGCAATAAAAGCTTGTACAATTGAAATTAAAATAACTTATTGAAGTGCCTTTTTTTGATAAACTTTTCTATTGTTTTAGATAAGCACAATGCCGCTGGGCAACGTTTGCAGCGCCGACGTCGAGATGCCTATCAGTTCCATCAACATCATCAACTTGGTACTGCTCCTCCTCATCGTCCTGGTCTTGGGCAGGTTTCTCTACGACTGGCGAAGTTTTAAAGCCACAGGAAAGTTGCCTTGGTTGTCGTCCATATTGCCGTAAAAGAGTTAATAAAAATGTTAATACAGCGGTTCTTTTAATATATAAACCTTTTCTGTCTTATTATAAAACGCAGACTAACTTTGTTACTAGGTTTAAACCATTATCCGACCAAATTAAGTTAACGTTTTCAGATGCGGCAACGGCATATTATTAGATGCCAACTTGTTTGGGTTCGTTTTGTCTTCTAACAGTCGACTAACTTTGAGTCCCTGTTTAGGCTCCGTACATTTAATATATTGTCACACAAATCCGGGTCGCAAAGACCGAGTGATTTTATAACGATAAAAAATAAATGCTATTTTTTTTTTCAATGTCAATGTGATAAATGAAGGGCGCAGCTAGGTGCTACGTTTGTAAAATTACGACCTCCGTGGCGTACTGGTCACATGCTAGACCGCGATCCAAAGGTCCCGGGTTCGATCCCCGGTCGGGGCGAGTTGGAAAATGGCCTTTTTCAAATTGTCCTGGGTCTTGAATGTTTATCTATATATGTATTTGTGATAAAATATACCTAGTATCGTTGAGTTTGTATCCCATAACACAAGTCTCGAACTTACTTTGGGGCCAGCTCAATCTTTATAATTTATACCTATATATTTGTTATTTATTTTATTTTTATTAACTATTAAAATGTTCGGCTTTGCTTGAACAGACAGCATGGCGGAGGCGCTCCCATGCCCCCGCCAAGACGATAATTATTTTAGCCGAACCGCAAGACGACAAAGACAAGGCTGGGCTTTTTAGACGTTTCATATACGAACTACATTGTCTGTTTTGTTACAATTTCTGAATTTAATACAATGCAAGTCCAGGTAGCTCTTACGATATAACTAAATTTAGAGTTAGCCAAAAGTAATTCTAATAATATTTCTAAAGTTTTCAAAGTCAAACATCCGAAAATTCTAAGGTAAAACGGTAAAACCACAGATTTGTGAGCAAAAACCTTTAGGTAGTCCGCAAAACTTTTTTATTACGTGCAGGACGACGAAAGTTTAATACCGGTTTATTTTTATATAAATATTTTTGGTCTCGCCTTTTTTAGTCTTGTCACTTACAAAGGTTTGGCCAGCAAAGTCCTATAATCTTACTCTTTTACACTTCAAGTTACGCGACTCTGGAATCCCTTACCTGTAAATATCTAAAGTATCTTAAACATTATCTCCGTGACATGACGACCTCCGTGGCTTAGTGGTCACCATGCTAGTCCGCAACCCAGAGGTTCCGGGTTCAATCCTCGGTCAGGGCAAGTTGGAAAATGGCCTTTTTCCATTTGTCCTGGGTTTTGGATGTTGATCTATATATGTATTTGTATACAATATAGTATCTTTGAGATGGTTAGTATCCCTTAACACAAGTCTCGAACTTACTTTGGCTAGCTCAATCAGTCTAATTTGTCACTATATATTTAAAAAAAATCTTCTTCTTAATAAATTCCGCTATCCATTATATATGAAATCGTTTTTGACGAAAATGATTTTCGATGGAGATCACGTAGATACGCCCGTTTAAAACTGCCGTGTGACTGGCGTGGACTCGCGCCAACTCCAGCTTTCTCGTACTTACAGTCTCTGAGTAAAATCGCGGACGGACAAACAGACGGATAGACCACATAGACAGACAGATAGACAGACATGGCAAAACTATAAGGGTTTTTTTGTTTACTACGGAACCCCAAAAAGATTGCTATAAATTCATAACCTCCTCCTTCTTGAAAGTCGGTTAAAAATAACATTCATTTTGACATAGTGTTTTGATCTTTTAAAAGCTTCGTTTTCAAGATAAATATCGTACCCATTTGTTATTTTGGGGATCGTTTCTGGAGATCTAAAGACCAGTTGATATGAAAAGCCACCTTAAGGAAAAGTGTATTTACAAGCTTAAATTTCGTTTTACCTCAGTGTCATTTTGAATTTCAACAGTAAATTATTTAAACACAGTCCCAAATTCGGAAAACAATTGTTCGACTACTCATTGCTTCGACAGAACATAATATTATATTCGACTAGCATTAGTCCGATAGAATATACTTCGACAACACACACCTTCGAATATCAATACTTCGACAGAACCCTTGTTACCTCGGTGTTTGTCTGCGGGTGTGATCTTATTTTTCAATTTAAATATGATTTATTTTTAGACATGTGATTGAACTGAAATTATTGCAATTCCCACAGCGACGCCACGATGGTCACGGGAATTAAAAATCTACTGGAATAAAATCATGTCGTCGCTGTGGTGCCATAATTTTATTTATACCTACTTGCTTACATTTACATTACTGTAATGTATCTCACGATTAAAGTAATATTAATTAAGAGGCAATTTTATAAAATTAGACAGAATTTTAAGGATAAACTTGCGAACAACATTTCAGGAAAACAAGTGACAGTACGTTAATACGCCCATTACTTTTGACAAGGAAAATACATGTGAAAAAGACATGTGTTCTTATTACACATAAACACACATATTATCACGCCTGTTTCCCACAGGGGTGGGCAGGGACTATGGATCTCCACTTGCTACGATCCTGACAGACCTCTTTCGAAGGAGAATACGGAATCGCGATGCACAAAACATCGATGAATGCTACTGCGATACCACAAGACTGCAATGCACGTTACCGCGAAAGCACGTCACTGCGAGGCCACTTGATTTCGATGCATGCTGTCCCGATAGCCGTCACTGCAAATCCACTAGACTTCGATGCAAGCTATCGCAAAAGCTCGTCACTGCGAAGCTCATCTATCACGATATATCCTTACTACGTAGCTACCTGTACACCTGTACACAGTGTACCTGTGCACTGAATCGCGAAAAGGAGATTTACAGAAAAAACCCTTGGTTAATAGGTTTCCAGGTGAGTGAAGCAGCGGACAACAAGTAATTTTTTAAATATAAAACAAAATACTTGATGTTTAATCAACAAAACTATTATATATTTCATATTTTTCAATAATTTGCAAACGCAAATTATTCAAGAATACAGATATCAATTAAGAATTCATAAATCATCCTTAACAAAAACATTGCCTACATATGCATGTTGATAATTCGAAAACTTAGTTTTGAGAAAAAGTTTACAGAAAAAAAAACCTATATAACTTATTTTTGTAATCTTAACAAATTAGTAGGTGTAGGTACTTATGAAAAAAATATCATATCTTTGGAGCCTATAGCTGGGTCATGCCTGCATTTATCAATGCATAGCTCTGTTAATCACGTGCGGCCAAAGTTATATATCATTCTAAGCATGTACTTGGGCTTAATCAATAATAGGCGACAATAATTAACCTGATTGTTCCAGTGTAACAAACAAGACGGAGGTAATTATCAACACTTAATGAAGAGGACATGCAATCAGGTGTAAATGACTGAGACTCCATTAGAGATAGACGTAGATATTCTGTGTTTTGATAAGCAATAGGATTCTGTTGTCACTGTCACTAGTCAGACAGAGTCAGTTAGACAGAGTTAATCAGACATACTATCTTTATCTTTAGCGCCGAGTCTTGAATGGCAACGGCCGCACGCAAGCGCTCTTTTACTTACAAAAAAATATTCATATTTTATTTCATTACATACATCTTTGAAATCAGTAGCTTTGTCTGACAAAAACAAAAGACCCGCGCCAAGACAAGTCTTTCTCAAGCTATTCTGTTCCTTTCGTAGATAAAAATAAAGGTGAATATAATTTGACAATGAAAGTGCTCGGCTGTTGTGGCGAATTCTGTATGAATCGGTGCTTAGATGTGTCAGTCAACGTAATCTTATTAGTTGTTGAAAGCAGTACATCCTCGCTCACTTCCAAATGAGTCTCAAAATGCCGAGTCACAGAGAAAATATTCATGCTTCATGATGTTTATAGACGTTTAAGAAAATATTCACATTCCATGCTGGTCTTTGCCAAGCTGCTAAGAAAAAAATAAGTAGATTATGCTAGCTGATCTCACCCTGGAACCGTGGTATTGCTTTAAGAAGTGTAAAGTGTTGGAAACTTTTCACAACGTAAACATCTCAAATCTGTCTCCTTCAACCTATTAAATTAAGGTCTTATTAATCAACAAGAACCAAAACCACTGCCTCGTAATTCGGACAAAAATAAGCCTAATTATCTAATTTATTTAACATCATAAGGTCTTTTTGTCTCCACTGCAGGAGCACGACCCTCTCTGTACTACCAGAAGCTATACTTGGCTAGAGCAACCAGAGGACTTGGGGTTGGAGAGGTCTCATTGATGTTTACAAGCTTTGTTTAGCTTGAATTTCTTACGTCGCCTCCTACGACATCCGCGAGAGGACTTGGAATGGCCCTATTCTACTCTGCCGGAAACCACACAGCAACTAAAATGACTAGTGATATTTTTACCAATATTATTTATTTTATTTTAACTTAAAATTTTACAAACAAATACCGTTTAACTTTATTGTTCCATAGTAAAAATATACCCCCAACTATTCACAGCGTGTCTCGAAGAGGTATTCCTAAAACTAGCGGTTCCTTGGGAAAATTTGGGCATTATCGTCGGCGGCCAAAGGTTGACTAATCTTCGTTATGCCGACGACATTGTTTTGTTCGCCCAATCGGCGCCTGATCTCGAAAGAATGCTCGAAGACCTGAGCGTGGCAAGCCTTGAGGTTGGACTTAAGATAAATCGGTCAAAGACCAACGTCATGACGAACGGGACCGAACGTACGATAGAGGTTGATGGGCAGGCTTTGCAGTACGTCGATGAGTACATATACCTGGGCCAAGTAGCATCCTTCGAAAACAGGCAAGAGCGAGAGATAGATCGCCGAATAAATAACGCCTGGAAGAGCTACTGGTCCATGAAGGAGCTAATGAATGGTTCCCTTCCAATTACACTTAAGCGAAAGCTCCTCGACGTCTGCATCCTGCCTATAATTATTCTGACGTACGGTTCTCAGACGTCGTCTTTGACTGAGGCTCAAAAGTCCAAACTTAAGGTTTGTCAACGAGCTATGGAGCGCAGCATCTTAGATTTGCGACTTATAGACAAAGTACGAAACACCGAGCTGCGCTCAAGAACGCAAATTGCAGATGTAGGCGCAAAAACGGCGAAGTTAAAATGGAACTGGGCGGGGCATGTCTGCCGAATGTGCCCCGAAAGATGGGCCAGATTGTCTACATTCTGGCTTCCAGATGGACGCAGGGGTAGGGGTAGACCGAGGACCAGATGGCGGGATGACCTAGATAAATTCATAAGCGACTGGCCGAAGATCGCTGAAGATAGAGACGTGTGGAAAGATAAGGGGGAGGCCTTTGCCCAGCAGTGGGATACAAAACCTACAGGCTAGGAAAAAAAAAAAGTAAAAATATACTTGTAACCAACATTTCCTCCCAATCAACCACAGGGATAAACAGAGAAAACAATGCAAAAAGCAATATTATTATGCTTTTATATTACAAACTTACATTAAAAAATATTAACATTTGTATTTAGTACATATATAACGTGTTAAATATGTATAATGTAATAAATACAAATATTTTACTAAATACAAATGTTCATGTTCATTGTAACTCTGTTTGCACTAACAGCCTTGTGTACATTTCATCTAATAACATCCTATTACGTCGCAAAATATATTTCGGACTAATAAATCGGATACACTGTTCCGAGGCGCTCGATTATATTATGTATGTATGAATACCGAAATTCCAAGAAGCAATTACGTGTAGTTATACCTTGAAGTTACGCCGCAGTCAGCATTACAATGAGCTGAGCCTTCTAAGAACACTGAAAAATAAACATAGTTAATTACTATTGACAGTGAGTGCAAAACGCCGTAAAATACGATTTGCCTATAACTTTTTACAGTACAGTCAATATTTACTAGAAAAATATAAGAAAATAAATTGTATCTATAAATATTCTCTACTGCTTCCTTATTCAATACCACGTTCTAGACCAGGAACACGCAGAGAATTCGTGTTACTAAGATATGTATTATAAGACGAATATAGAGACTAAAACTACAAGAAAGAGATAACTGGTTAAAGTACTGTGAGTGATGAAATGGGTATAATTAGTACAGCCTACGAGTTAGTGGTACAAAATTTTATACTCGATTTCAGTCAAATCATGTGTCTTGTTGAAGTACATTTACCTGTGGTCACTTTTCAAAATTTATCTAAAGTATACCCGAAGATAATCGGTTCGTGAAGTCACTGGCGTCCAAATTATAGTTAGTTATCTATCACAATAATAAAGGCAAAAGATTGTGAGTGTGTGTGTATGTTTGTTACTTCTTCACGAGCAAACGGCTGGACTGGCAATTTTTTATAAAATTTGGTATGCTGGAAGCTGACACCCTGGGTTACCCGCGGAAAAAGGGGTCCATATTGGCTCTCATAAAATTCTAAATCATATTCTTTATCTTACTACCGATTTGTGTTCATAAACATCACTCTTTATAATTTTATTCTTCATACTTTTTTTAGTCATACATTTTTATTACTATCATCGGAGCTCATAACATTTAGTGATCATATTTTTTTTATTAATACTGTTGCTACCAAGAACAAGTTTAAATTCATAATTTTTTTCTTCATAACTTTCAATTATCATATTGTTTTTATTAATAATGTTGTTACTAATAACATACTACAACTCATAACGTCGTTGTTCAGAATAGTTTACTTTATAAAGGACAAGTATCATAATTTTTCTAATCATAAAAGCAATACTAAAAAAATATTTTAACATGGATTTGTCTTTTTAACGCATAGAAATGGATGACTTCGAAAAAAAATAAGATGGGTTTTATAAGTTTGACGTATTTGTCAGTGTGTCTGTCTATTTTTTAAACAAAAATTAGTTTATGGCGCTTCGCCGGCCGCTGCCGCGGCACGCTCGCTTCGCCCGCTTCGCTTTTATAAGTTTGACTTATCTGTCAGTGTGTCTATCTACTTTTCTATCAACAAAGATTTATAATTTTGAGTTACCTGTCAGTGCGTCTGTCTAACTTTCATTTAATGAATGATTGTTACTTATTCCATTTAATTTACACATATGATTATTTTTATTTAGATAACTGTATGAAAGTGAATATATTAGTATAAAACAAATGTATGAATATAATAGTTATTAATTCGAATGATTAGGAGTTTAGATCATTAGTATAAACAAATATATGAAAACAAATATTATTAAAAACGAAGTGTATGATTACTGATATTATGAATTCCAATGATTATATTTTAAAATCATTAGTATTTCAATTTTTTATGAAGAATGATCACTATGATTTAAAATGGTATGAGAAACATTTTCGGACTTCCGATGATATGAGCTAAAAAGTTATGTAAGACAATGCGCACCCCGGAAAAAGCCTAGCCTATGTGTTAATAGGCTACTTTTTCCGCGGGTAACACCGCGGGACGCAGCTAGTATTTTATAAATACGCTAGCAAGAGTGCCTCTCTTAATCGGCTTTAGGTTGTTGGTGTAACGACGTACTCGTATCATTAAGATATGTTTGAAGGGAGATAGGAAAGATTTTTGGCCAGCAGTCAAAACTATCTTTGGATATATATTACTTTCTGTGTATATGGCTGAACATTACATATTTCCTAAATTATTTTTGAGGTTACGAATCTTTTTTAAAGGAATAATAGATATATATGATTTCATCTTTTTTCAAGCACCAGGTGAACTCCTTGACAAAAGATACAAATACATTGAAATGATCAGATAGTAACTTAATAAAAATTTGTTTGTGATGTTCGCTCAAGGCTCGAGGCCTTCGAGTCCTTTTGTCTAGAGCTCATTCTGAGCTCGTTTACAAGGCTCACCTCGTTTGTATGAAACTTGACGACATGGGAGTCTTTTTCTGAGCTCGAGCTTTTTTGAGAGCTCCAGCCTTTTCAAGAGCTCGATCGATCTGGAGGCTTTTTCACGGCTTGAGACTTTTCCTATGAGCTCTGTGAGCTCAATAGGCTCAGCTTGAAAGCTCTGTGAGCAACAACTCAACCTTAAAAAAAAGCTTGGGTCTTAAAATAAAAATGAGCTTTTGAGAATAGCTCAAGTTAAAAAAAATACTTGAAGCTCAATATGGACTCGAAGTGAGATTTCAGATGAATTTTAATCATACAAGGTATGCAACCAAACTCGTAGGCGTCGAACAGCTCAGCGTCAATAGCTCTGTAAACGACTCCGAGCCCTAAGTGAAAAGACTTAGAGAACTCCAGCTTTCATTGAAGACTCGCGTTCATTATAAGACGTGAGCTTTTTTGAAGGCGCGAGCTCTTTTGATGGGTTCAAAGCTCTTTTGAAGCCTCAAGGTGTGGCTCAGAGAGTTCGCGTCTCGGCTACGCTGGGATCTACGAGCCTACCGAGCTCACCGACTCCTGCGAATCTGCCTCGAGGCTTCAAAAGTAGAACTCGACGCCTCGAGGTTTGTACATCACTACTCAAACCAGATCATAACATTTTAAGAATGTGTTCTATGACAGCATCTTTATAAGCTTACGTGATGAGTACAGGGATATATATTTTATAATTAACCAAATAGTTTACTTAGTTAATTAAGCGCATCACGTACTAACTAGACTTTTTTAAATGTTTTAATATAAATACTCTGCAATAATCAAATAAATTATTCCATTATCCCGTTGCCATATATTTTTTTACAAATAAGTAATCCAAAGGTCATGGCATGACACGATTATTAAATTCAAAATCTCAGCCATTCTTTCGCCCGCTGCGATGACGCCACCCATCTCGGTCCTGTGCTGTTTTTAAATTATTTACATACTAAATACTCAATTTGGTAATATAAAAGTATAAAATATACTCGAATATTAGATTCGGATAGGTAAACCGATTTATTACAATGACAGTCTATTTTTAAGCTGGATGGTAAGCCCTGTTGGACACGGATTCAATACCTGCGTAGGCCAAAGGATTTAACTCATGTGGTTGGAATTCATGGTTCAGCGCTGGCTTAATTTTTAATAAGGCACAAGTAAGGTCTTTTTTGCAGCGACATCAATAAGGTGACGTGACTGTAAGTTTCCATCCTGACATAGGTCTCTTCGTACTGTAAGTATTTTCGTACTGTAAGTAACCAAGTGGCTAGTCCACATCACCCGGGGTGTCAGATGCTGATCCCGCTCCGCTCAGGCCTCTGCACATCTTTCGCCTCGTATATTGCCAATTTAAAAAAACTGATAGGCAATATCAGGTGAAAAGCTTATGAAAAAAATGGAAATTTGAGCAGAAATCATTCAATCAGATACAGAGGGCCTCTTACTTACGAGATGCAAAAGGATCACGTTTCTTGCAAATTAGATTTTTCACTTTTTTATTATATTACATCAGAATCGAATAGAAATAAAGTGAGGCAAGTGTACAGACAGTTGGTTTCTGTTTCTACGAAATGCTAAAATGTACGTGACCTTTTAAAATGTTTCAACACATCTAAGCCCTATACCATATTAATATAAGCCCTATTACAAGCAATATTACGTTTGTTAGTTAGTTAGTGTCTACAAAAGCGGATCTTCTAATTAGCTAAGGTTTATAATAATAATCCCTTGTCAACAGCACAAAATCACGTAAAGGTAATGCCTAAGTATGACGTTTGACACTTTACTTCTATGGATTTATGAACAGAAATTAATTATCACGTAACAATAAGGCGCAACGCAGACGACAAACTATACGTGACTCACTTTTTAGTCTGTGAAAATAGAACCCATGTTAGAGTGATGAAAGTAGATGAGAGTTATGAATAGTTATAAAAGAAAAATACTACTTTTAATAGTTAGACATGTCGTCCGCTTGGATAGAACCTATGCAATCATATGTTTGCTACTGCATATGATTGCATGGGTTCTATTTTCACAGACTAAAATAGCATATGATTGAATGTGTTCTATTTTCACAGACTAAAAAGTGCGTCACGGATAGTCTGTCGTTTGCGTTGGGCCTAAACCTCTTTTCAGTCTTCGAAATAAGTTACTTGTTATAAAGTTTGTCGTCTTTGTTCTATAGTCCACTGTAAACAAACAATTAGACATTGGAACTGACATTGACAAATTTCAGGTTTTATCTTATCTTGCATTGAAGTTTACGGTTGAAAGTACTTCGAAAATTGGGGTTATTTTGTAGTCTGCATAAGCTGCTACTGCAACTGCAGCGTGTACGTCAATTTATTTTGAAGAGATTAATAATTATGTCTGACTTTATGTTTATTTGTTATCTGAGATTATAAGCTGCAAGTAATTAAATTTTGAGTTACTTGTTTGTGTACGAGGCTTCTTCTTTATAGCCTATATGACGCTCCGCTGGACTAAATGCCTCTTCCAATCATAGGTGATAGGTAGGCTTAACCCTATACAGGCTATATATATGTTTTGGTGCACAAAGATTTTAACTAAGTAATTTATTCTATTATGATTTAAATCTCGTTTGGATAGACCTTTATTTCCGTCACTTTACGCAACGTTAAGAGAATTATCTTTGTCAAACTGAATTCAGCAACGAGGCTTCTACGATACAAGCTCAGCTTAGTGTAAAGAGAAGCAAAGTTCATACATATGCATACGCTGTAATATTTTAGAGGCTTGCGTGAGGATACAGATTTAACACGTAGACGCTTTAGACAAGTTGATATTATGTTGTATTCCCGCCAAAAACAATTCACGAATATAGATACAAGTACCTTATTAAATATAAGTTTGTATGTAACTTAAACCTAAATAAATATATAAATAACAATACTTAGTAAAAAAAAATACCAATGGAACTTATAGTTACCTACTCTCCAACAGATTTCGACAGTAAGAGGATCTACTGCATATTATCATAAAGAAAAGTTATCAGGATTATGGGTGAAAATTGAATAGATTAACACTGGTGATACAAATACAATACAATACAAATTAAGTTTATTGCACCACGATAAACAAAAAAAAAATACAACAACAATAAGATACAATATAGGTAGGCATAAAGGCGGACTTATCGCTATAATGCAATCTCTTCCAGCCAACCTTTGGGTAGAGAAAAAAATAATTTGAAACTAGGTGGGCGCAGTAATTATACCTATAGTTGATTGCAATGGATATTTCAGCAGTTATGATAAATACTTACTTCACAAATTGTACTGTCTTTAAAAATAATGAAGATGAAATTATAGAAGCATGTCTCGTCTCCCACAAACGTATCAACGACTTCACCCTCATCATTTGCCTGTCGGTAGTGCTGTCAGACGCAGAAAGTCTTATTATAATGCCTGAAGAGTTTAATAATATACCTATATTACAGAAAATTTAATGAGCTCTCGTTTATATCGCATATCATAAGTAAACGAATTCTGGCATTGCCTTCATCTGAAAATATTTTGGTCCAAAATTGACATAAAAATATAAGAATATCATAAAAAGTAAAAAATGATTTATTTGATTATCTTTGGATATTTGTATCACTTGATAATTGTAATTTTTTCTATTTCTTTCGGATTCTTAAAAGGTAAACGTTGACGTCAGATCATTTACTTATTATAGCTAAGTTTACTGCCGCTTCCTAAGCGCAAGTACAGCAGAAGCGGTAACAAACTGTACTGCAGCATTTTATGCAAAACTACATTGATATCAAAATTAATTTATATTTATGTGTGTCATGAACAGATGATGTGGAGGGAAGTGAATGATCATCATTTGTTATTAAATTTATAGGTAGGTTGACACTGGGTGTGTGATTTTTTTCTTAAGTGTCCTTACACACCCTTTAGTTTCAATTTTTCTATAAAAAGTACTAGAAAGTCTGTACAGTTTTTTCTTTATATCAGCTGCACTCAATAGAAGAATTACATCCGACATCAGACTATGAAAGTAACTAAAGTAAACTAGTCTAGCAGTTGCCACATCTGTCAAGTGACTGATTCTTCTAATAGCGTAAGCCGCTAAACTAAGCCTATTAGCGAGTTTAGACATATTAGGCACCCCATTGAAGTTTTGAATCTATTGTCATTCCCAAGAAAGTAGTATTTTCAACGAGATCTAATTTTTGACCGTCCGACAACTGTGCGTAACACATTTGATTAATGTAATTAAATGTGTCACGGCTTAAAATCGAACAATGCTTTTTCCCTTTAGGATTTAAAGTTAAAATTGTTTCAGACAATAAGTCCTTGTTGTTATGATATCACAACTAAGAAGGGTTAATAAATAAATCGGCATGACGTGTTTAGGTAAACCTAGTAATATATCAGCGATAAGTTTATTATAGAATTATAAATAATACAAGTTATATCGACATTGAGACGCCGTTAACACTTACTCGATCCTTTTTATTTTTTGCTTACTTCAAGTGCACTACATAACTCAGTCCCTCGGAACGCTCGTATTTTTCAATTTTTTTGTGAAGTATTTGGAAAGGTCCCGTTTGTGACACAACCTAAAATCTGTTGTCTTAGATTAAGCTAATGTAAATAATCGAAATAGAATCTTTCGCATTTATTAAATAAATTATTTTTGTTTCTAAAACTAAACTTATTCTTAACAAAAGTCCAATTAAGTTATGAGTTTTGTGAGTGCCTTTAAGTTTGCTGGTTAAATATTATTCTTTGAACAATGGGAATAAATTAACATCTTAATAAAAAACTAAACTAAAATCTAAATTAAACTATAAATCAAACTGAACAAACAATAATAATAAAAAAAAACGACGGATTGCACTCTGGGAGTGCCGGCAGAAGTGAACACTTGAATATTAACGTTGTGCATTTTTGATATTTTGGAATGGTTAGGGAATAATTTTGCACGAATTGCTTTAATTATCAGTATAAAATATTTCAAATCTTTTCTGAACCACAGTCTGTCACAAATGTCACAAGCATGACCAAATTCATTTTTAACAAAATCATTTTCAAATACACAGCAGTATGGCCACTACACAGACGGTCGAGCCATCAGCTGTCACCATCCATGGATGCACGTAGTACGCTGTAACATAAACACACACGAACATTCGCGCAAGCGCCCTGCGCCATCTTACGAATTTTCGATCAGGTCACGTGTCCTGACGCGAGTTTACGTTCTTTTACCCATTCCAAAAAAAGTGCACAACGCCGCTAAAGAAGTTTTCACTTGAAAAAAAGAAAAACCTTACAAATAGAAAACGTCTTGCAGATCATTGCCCTGCAATTGCTGGTTAATTTGACCACAACAAGCCTTTTTTAATCCTTGGTGTGCTTAATTAATCTGATGAACTAAATTGATTGTGATGTGATCTCAACCAGCGCGGGCAGTTGGAGCTTCGACTCATCGGAGATGGTGAACGGGGTCCCACCACCAAGGCGTCGCGTCGTCCCCTGCCTCGTCGGTGCGGTGCCTGCGTAGGGCACCAATGGCATCATACTGTTAATTTCTGCATTTAGTAAAGTCAACAAAAGAAACAAAATTTAAAAATAAAATAAAAACGTAAGTAAGATAAAGTTTTAGGGCAGGCAAGGCTATAATTTAACGAAAGATATAATATTCCTGGGCCCGGGAGTCTATTATATAAAGTAAGTATTAATAACAACAATATGTATAATTTCTATTGACTCCAACAATTTGTAAACCCAAATATTTCAGAAACAGATCCCAAAATCAATCATAATTTACAAGCTCACAATATTTTTGAAAGACCTATTCAACGATACCCCACACAATGTGATAGTCGGGAAAAAAAAATTGACTCCCTTTTTAGGGTTCCGTAGCCAAATGGCAAAAACGGGACCCTCATAGATTCGTCATGTCTGTCTGTCCGTCTGTATGTCACAGCCACTTTCCAGGAACAACGTTCTGCGCCGTCTCACTTCCACCCGTTGGGGTGCATCACCTAGTGTCCTCCGAACGAGTAGCTTGGCCTTGTGCTACTCGGCAGGCGAATATGCAAGCCCTGTGTGGGCTCGCTCTGCACACTGACTCATGCCGAACCATCACAGGCACTCTAAAGCCAACACTTCGATCTCACTTGTACACCCTGTCCGGTTTTGCTTCGCCAAGTGTCAAACGCGATGTGGCATGTGCGGTCGAAAGGTTTGAGCAGCTAAACGACAAAAGGCACCTTCTCTATGGACAGACTCCGCCACCAGCACGTCTTAAGAGCCGCAACAGTTTTCTTAGGCAGCCCAGCATACCAGCCGTGGAAGCTTCTAATGCAAGAGTTGACCGGTGGTTAGAAAAATATCCACCCTATGATTCATACCTTCCACCTGCAGAAAATCTTCCACCGGGTAAAGACCTCCCTTGGTCAGTCTGGAAGTCTCTCAATAGACTCCGTGCTGGTGTTGGGAGGTGTAGAGAAAACCGAGTTAGGTGGCGTCACGCTGATAACGATCTTTGCGATTGCGGCGCCATCCAATCAATGGAGCACCTTCTGTCATGTCCGGGCTGCCCTACGACATGTACCATGGAGGACCTTAACGAGGCTAATGACAGAGGGATCACCGTGGCCACATACTGGTCAAAGACAATTTGAAATTGAAGCTACACTGAAACCACTTCGACTCGATAAGAAGAAGCCACTTTTTTCCGAAACTATAAGAACGATACTGTTAAAACTTGGTAAGTAGATGTATTCTGTGAACTGCATTAAGATATTCACACAAAAATAGAAAAAAAAACATAAATTTTGGGGGTTCCCCATACTTAGAACTGAAACTCTAAAATTTATTTTTCATCGAACCCATACGTGTGGGGTATCTATGGATAGGTCTTCAAAAATGATATTGAGGATTCTTATATCATTTTTTTAAACTGAATAGTTTGCGCGAGAGCCACTTCCAAAGTGGAAAAATGTGTGTCCCCCCCCCTGTAATTTCTAAAAGAGAATGATAAAACTAAAAAAATATATGATGTTCATTACCATGCAAACTACCAGCGAAAATTGGTTTGAATGAGATCTAGTAACTAGTTTTTTTTAATACGTCGTAAAACCGTAAACCGCAATTTAATTTTCATGTAATCAACTCAAATATAAAGATATAAAAAATCATACTATAAGACTTATATATTATGTTACTTGCTGCTACGGAACCCTTCTTGGGCGAGTCCGACTCGCACTTGGCCGCCTTTTTAGGGTTCCGTAGTAAACAAGGAACCCTTATAGATTTGGCATGGATATGTATATTAATTATGGCGAAAAAGTAGTAAAATAAAATATGGAAAAAATTTTTTTTTCAGTGTAGCTGCCATACAAGTAAAGACGTAGTCAATATTTTTTTTCTCGACAAACACATTGAGTGGTGTATCGTTGAATAGGTCTTTTAAAAATATTGTTAGCTTGGGAACACCATTTTTCGATTTAGGGATCCGTTTCCGAAATATTTGGGTTTAAAGTTCAAATTTTTGTTTGAGTCAAGTGTCCCCCCCCCTCTATCTGCTAAACGGTTATATATGGCCACGTGAAAAAAATCACAATTATAGCATATATAATGTAGTTTGAAGGAAAACTATCAGAGCCGAAGACTATCAGAACTTATAAAATGTACTTGAAAAAATACATTTTTATACAAATTCAATAGATATTAGCTTTCAGACGTTTTTAGTGGCAAGAACACAAAGTTGGCATTCGCAACTACGGAACCCTACACTGCGCGTGGCCCGACACGCACTTGCCCAATTTTACTTGTATGATTTTATTTTACCGCTTTTTTGCCATGATTAAATTACTACATATCCATGCCAAATTACAGCTTTCTAGTACTTATAGTGTCTGTCCAGACAGACACTATAAGTACTATCTTTTGGTGTTCTCTGTAGGACTGTGGACAGACAGACAGACATGGCGAAACTGGATTCCTTGTTTACTACGGAACCCTTAAAAGTAGAGATGTGTATAATTAAAATACCTCCTATTAATAAACGTTAACGATGATAATATTGTGTTTTTGCATTATCACAATTCCCTGACAACTATATCAAATCCTAATACATATTTGAACTATATTTCAGTCACATAACGTCCGCTACTGGATATAGGCCTCTCCCAGGGATTTACAAAAAAAAACCGAGCTCCACAATACTCCGAAAGACACTTATAAGCTGTCCTGGCTGTCATTATTGTATGGTTGTCGTCAAAAATCTGACACAGCGTTGGCCACTCTCGCTCACGAAAAACAAAACACAAGAAATAATAAATTGTATCATGGAAAGGCATAATATTTGTCAAATATTATCTGTAATAAAACGATATTACAATAAAGCTACAAATCGTGTATAACTATTCTGTGATGTTTCCGATTATTAGCGCCACCTAGGGCAAACGTTTTGAATTTACCCTTGAAACAACCCTCACCCTAAGGATATCGATAATACCGCCATCTGTGTAATCTTTAGGTTATTTTTTGAAAGATTCAGGGTTCTACTTTTGGGGAGGTTTTAAAAGCACAACTTTTTTTCTTAACTTTTAGAAAGTACAGACAAGAAAACAGTAATGGCGCTGTAATGCTTTTTGATGTTATGTTGTGTTTTATTTTGTCTTCAAAGCTCAGAACTCAAGCAACATAACAACTAACGTTTGGAACTGTACAGCTTGGACCATATTTTATATGGCACTACTTTAATTACCTGTTCATAAGACTATTTATTGAAAACAAGGGCTGATTTAATTTTTTCTACGCCTTTTGCATAAGTGCGGCCGCATACCATCAGAATTCTCTAACAGAAAAGTTCTAACGCTCGCCGGACGCATGCCGGACGCACCACGCATACTGTCAGAAATTTCGATCCGGCAGCTTTTTAGCCCAGTCGTGTTGCGTTTGCGGAGACGCGACCTAGCCCAGTCGTGTTTCATCTGTACTACTTTAAGTACATTAATTATATTACTAATATAGATGAAGATAAGTTATTCTTCTTATCACGTTTTTCTTGTTTTAATAAAAAAAGAAAGCTAAATCGTCGATTTTAGGTTCACCCTCTTAATACGACAAGATTGCAAGAATTTGCTCCCACGCTAAATCCCTCTGTATTTTATTTTGATAATTTTCGTTGTCGAGATTCCACAAAAAGGGATATTTCTCAACTTCGGCAATCAAATCTTGAATCGTACTCGTTTTGCGTCGAGAACGTAGGAACCTAAACAATAACAAACATAAAACAATAGGGGTGACGACAGGGTCCGAAAAGTATGTTTTTAATTAGTCCGTCTTTTAGATTATCCAAAAACAATGGACCCGTATTTTTCAGTTTACCAAAAAAGTTAAAATTTACAAAGATACTAAGCGTCAAAGTTCCGGAGTCAGGGTTTGCGACGTCACACTTAAGTAAAAATCGTACTCAGCCGTGACGTCACACAAAATTTATATGCGTTGTATATTTGTCATTTTTGGTCTCTCAGAGAAAAGAAAAAATCATGTACAATATTTTTTAATAATTTAACCGATGGACCATAAATATTTTTCCATTCCTCATGCCTATGACTAACACGTGTGCTCCGTGCGGCGCCGTGCCTGACCTGACGCGAAACTGATAGTGTGCGGGGCCTACTAGTACAAAATGTATGGTAAACACGCCTTCCGCAATTTCTGTAAGAAAAATTCTTACGTCCGGCAACGGTGCGATCCGGCGGACATCAGAAACGTCGGGCCGTTAGAATTTTTCTAACAGTTAATACAAAATATATGCACAGAGTGCGGCGAGTGTTAGAAATTTTCTGTTAGAAAATTCTGATGGTATGCGGCCGCGCTAAACCTCTGGCTAAAATAAATAAAAAAAAACTGATATTGAAAAAGATCTGTCATGAATCTGTCAAAAAGATTTATTTTCGTTTCTTTGGTACAACGTAGCAGCTCGCAAATTTGTAAAATTTACAAGTTAAAAAATTATTCATTAGGCAGTTTAAGTAATTCAAGTGGAAATAAATATGTTCAAGTAAAGTATGACAGTAAATATCAATTTGTTTCTTTTCCAATAAAGTACCTATTCTAGTTTGCTAAAATATTGATGTGCGAAATGCAGACGGAAAATACTAAAAACGAAAAGTCTGTTGAAATTATCTTCAGTGGAAAAGCAATTGAAAACGATGAAATAACCTTGCACCGGAACAGAGCTGAACTAGATCCTCGCTGTAGAGAAATCGTAAAGAATTTGTCAGGAAAAATATCACGAAAATTAATAGTGTACTATAATAAACCTGCCGACATTGTGATAAAGAAGAACAGAAAAACAGTAAATCTTTATGAACTTCTAGATGTAATAGAAAAAAAAGAACTAGAAATAAACCGAAATACAGAGAAACTCGTTCATGGTGTAACTGCAATGGAGAAACAGCTGAATGTCATGAGTAAATACAAACTAAAGTATGAGAAATTGATGGGTTCGTTGGAAAATTATGGTAAAGAAAGTAAAACTCATTCATATTACGAATATTGTTTGATTTTCTAAGTGAAATTGTAGAGAGGGTTATGTTATAATATTCCAATCATGTAGATTGCAGTAATAGTTGGAATATTTATTACTAGCTGTGCCCGTAGGCTTCGCTCTCCGTGGAAAGTTAGGGATAAAAACTATTCTATGTCCTTCCCTGGGCATCAAACTATATCCATATAAAATTTTATCTAAATAGGTTCAGTGGTTGAAGCGTGAAGTGTAACAAACAAATATACAAACTCATTTCGCATTTATAGTATTAGTAAGATTTATGAACAAACTAGCTGTGTCCGTGAGCTTTGCTCCCCGTGGGAATTTCGGGATAAAAACTATGCAATGTCCTTCCCTTGGTATCAAACTATAAAACAAACAAACAAATATACAAAATCACTTTCACATTTATAATATAAGTAAGATAAGATTTGTGGACAAATTTAGGATCCAAGCTAAAAAATTTACAGAGTTTTGCAAGTGAATGGTTATGTAAACCTGTGATCTGTAGCAAGGCTTAGGATGGTACTTGTAACAAATAACATGAAAAAGCAAATTATTGTTATAAAATTTGGGCATGTTCATTGAGGAAACACATAAAGAGTATGCATCCGGTGCGGCACAAATAAGCTGAACTTGTTTCCGTCATTCGGTCGAGTCATTTCCGGCTTCCGAGCAGCCAATACGGTTTGGCGATTTATTGCGAGAGCGGTACAGATATCTGATACGCTTGCTGTTACCATTCACGTTCCAAATAAATGTTTTGCTCTAGATTCATCGAGTGTAGAGGTTGTAATATTTCGTGTACGTATTGGGGAAGGTGGATTAAAGTTTCTTGAAAATTGAAAAACAAGTAGCGTAGGTTTTCTACGGAGTGTTAATGGCATAAACTTGGATTTTTTCACTGCCAATGACAGATAACACGTTGTAAATACAGTTTTTTACAAGCACACTCCGCTTGCCCGTGTCATAAGAAGGCTCAAGGTCGCTCAAAGGACTTTGGCGAGAGCTATGCTCGGTATTTCTCTACGTGATCGAATTAGAAGCAGAAGATTGAACGAAGGTCCTGACATAGGTCATTGAAGTTGCCGTTGGCAGGGCACATAGCGAAGAAATGGTTTTTTGGTCAATCTTTCTTAAAGAAACACAAATACCATCAGGTTTTGTCTTTCACAGGGCAGACCGAGCAAAAAGTCAATTTCTATTATTTGTTTATTTATAGGATATTTATAATATCTCTTAATAATAATCACTTCGTTTTGTTGCACAATTATTGACTTCGAATGGTTTCTTACAGCTAAGTTTACTGCCGCTTCCTAAGCGCTAGTGTGAAAGAAGCGGCCACAAACTGCTCTGCAGCAGGTATCCAAACCAAAGGCTACGCTGAGTAAGCTGGTGGACAAAAATAGAATACGAGAATCAAAAATAAAGCTACTGTAGATGTACTAATTAACTCTGTAATGAAACGTGAAATAATATACCATATACGATAGTCAGCCAAACGAATGTAATAAATTGTAACAACCAGCTGATCCAGCAGTTCAAGTTAATATCGCTGAAATGTCACCGCCTATTAAATTCGATGGGGTAATTGAAACTCCCATGTGCCAATAAATTGTTCAAGCGGTGATTTATCTTGCTCTGACAACCTTTCGACGTTGTACCCAGAACGACACGAGTTTAGACTTCTATGTGAGTCGTTTTCGTAATATTTCGCTTCAGTATTTACCTTTTTATTTATTTATCCACAAGCTGAATACTTATGTAGTTTCTATATGACCGTGCCAAAAATCATTGGTCATTGTTTGGGGTTTGTAAGTTTTTTATTCTGTCATAAGTTCATAACTTCGAAATAACTGAATATTTTTAATGTATACCTACCTACTTATAGAATGTTCACGTCATTACTTAACACGGTATTACGTGGTGTTGTCAAAAAAGGCCGACTAGTTTCTATTGGTTTAGACGATCCAGAGTGAGTATTGAGGAGGAGCGGCGACCCGACGATTTCGCTGTTCCCAAGGCACTGAGCGGTACTTTACGGCATGGTACACATGGCTACATATCATAAAGGAAAAAATGCGTTAGGGGAGTTAATTTCGAAGTATGTTTTCATTATATGCTGTTCCTGTATCTACGAGAATCTTTGAGGGTGCTGGGGAGAAAGAAAAAAGCAGCCGAATATCTTCTGTCCAAATCTCGATCTATATTTTTACACTTTACATCAATGAAGGGTCAGTTTGCAGATTGCGCCATCTACCGGTTCAACCATAAATCAAATACAATACAAAGCAAACTAAGAGCATAGGTGCTTGTGTGTGGATACATATAACTATAAATTAATTTTTATGTTTTTTTTATTTACCCTCTATGTAATGTAAAAATATCCGCTTGTCCGACCAAGCGAAAAATATGTGACCTCATAGAATAATATGACGATGCGTTATCGGACAGAAAACAGCCATAAATCGTGTTGTCTCTGCTATATATCACATCGGTGTAGAGCTCTACTTGATGATTCATCAAAAAAGACAAAATCGTATATAAAAGGTTACCTATATTGTTACTTGTAACATATACCAGTATTTATACAAATTAAAGATTAATTTGATTCATATTTGTTGTATTATGTTAAATAGCATTCATTAACATCAAAGATAAATAAAGGTCCTTTTAAATTATGATTTTTCCTATACTAAAGATAAATAAAGGTTCTTTTAAATTGGTCAGGTGGATTAGAAATGGGTGGAAGGGTGAAATTACCAACATTTTGATGTTAATAACTTTCCAGAAGGAATGTATTATTTTACTATGCTTTTTCGGTGGAGTTCAGAGTAAGTTCATTCGCCAGCTACTTCTTTCTTAACGAGCGACTTATTATTTTTAAATCCCGTAAAAATTACAGCAGTCGCTTGATTTGTTTTTTATGAAGTTTTTTAAGATGTCTCGTTATTTTCGCATTTAAGTTAATCCTTAACTAAATACCATGAAATGAACCTGCCCTTAGAACTGCAACGAATTGTGGTCGAGCTTACCGTTAGTTTTTTATGAAAAAAAATCTAGTCATATATCTTGATATTATGACTCGAGTAAATACTCAAGTCCTTAACGGAAGCTGAGTCGGCTGTCGCCGCATCTACAGCCGTCTACACAATGGCTTCATTATGCGCTAACAGCTCGCCTGCTATTGAGCTGACTGTCTGCCAACTAATGGAAATAGCCCGCTTGATGTCAGAGAAAAACCAGCAACGACTCATGTGTCTCTCTCGTTTTCTATATTTCTTTCAGTGTTAGACGACTGTACAAAAAATATTTCATAATGCGTAAATCTGAAATAAAATAAGGCACAAACCTTTACATTCATTAAGGCATTAATTTAATGAATAGTAGCTAACTACTAAAATACAAAGATGCGGATATTAACACACAATATCTCAGGAAGTAGTTCGTTTTCATGAACTATTATTTGAAAATATACGCGCCAACCTTCCTTATACAAAGGTCAGTAATTTAGTCCCAATAATTTAGCCGGGACCCGGCGAGTAACCGGGCCTTTCCATTGTTTAGGTATGCAACAAAGGACAAGGTCTTAGAGGTCAACTCTTGAGAACAAGTTCACCTTTTGAACCATTGTGGTCAATAAAGATTTTAATAAATAACTATCACTGGGTAGTGGTACTTGTAAATGTATGCTATGCGGTCGTGGTCCTGCAGAATATTTTTAATTTCTTCGAGCTAT
Source organism: Acrobasis consociella (assembly GCA_963555685.1). Taxonomy (NCBI): domain Eukaryota; kingdom Metazoa; phylum Arthropoda; class Insecta; order Lepidoptera; family Pyralidae; genus Acrobasis; species Acrobasis consociella. The sequence goes on from OY743118.1 coordinate 9,649,493, forward strand.
AAATTGGTTAAAAAGAAAAGCAGTTTGTAGCATACTCGTAGTAGTAGCAATAGCGTAATTTTGACCGCAGCAGCATAGACCTCTACGAAAGTCTACGATGAAACCCAGACAATTTGTATTTTCGGCAGACAGTCAGCACAATAGCCAGCAAGCTGTTAGCACATAATGAGTTATTGTAGCAGAGGCCAGACGCGGCATCATCACGTGATCGGAACTCGCCGATGTCATGTAGCATTAACAAGCTAGTTTATTCTCCTAGTGTACTCTTAAAACAGTGCACTTCACTCCGCTTATTTCCATTAGCTGGCACAATGGCAGCAAGCTGTTAGCCGATAGAGAGGCATTGTTGTAGACGCCAGTCGCGGCGTCATCACTTGGTGGGTACTCGCCAATGTCATGTAGCATTAACAAACTAGTTTACCCTACTAGTTTGTTAATGCTACACGTTTACAGTTCGCCACGAACGTAGACCTCGCGATTATTATTTCAGAATAATGTACCTGATTTGGATGAATTATCGGTGCAGGTTTACCGATATGCGGATTCATGGTTGTGACCAAATTTCTAAAATAGTTGCCAATCATAGCCCTTTCTTCAAATGACTTTCGATCTAGCTCTGAAATGTCAGGAGCACCTTCTAACCATACAATCCCATGGATATGAGGTTTACCGTGATGCTGAAATTCAGTTCTGTACCAGTAGTCTTTTACCGAAAAATTACCCATCATTTTTCAAATGACAAAGTCAGCTCGTTGTTGGAAAAATCGTTTAAATGTTTATTTGTATTGCCGTGGCTCTATCCGCTGCTCATTAGTTTCTTACTCTCTTCGTAAAGCTACTTCGCGTGCTTTGGTTGCTGTTGATCTCTTGTTAGTTAGTAGCATAATTACTAATACTACTAAAGAAGCACAGACAAGCAGCGATAGCGATTGAACGAAAGTTCGCTCAACAAAATTGCTAAATTTAATAAACAAGCCAACAATCAATCAAAATAAGCAAAAACTGAAAAAAAACTAATAGTAAAATAAGCAAAACCCTTTTTTTTTAAGTCGGTTAAATATGATAAAATTTATAGAACTACTTATGAAACTCAAAATAATAACCACCCCAGTAACCTCGTGGAGCCCAGGGTGTATGTATTTTTAAGAAAGTTGTTCAGTAACCCGGACTAAATTTACCCTTAAATAGTTTTTGTATCATTTGTAATAAGATTTGTTGTCACGGCTCAGTCAGCAAGACTTCGCGAGTCACCCTAAACCCGTTCAAGTATAACGTATAAAAAAGTTGTTCAGACGAAAAAGTTGTTCAAATAAAAAAATATCGTTTTTATAATGGCAACAAAAAAGTCTAATGACATTTTTGAAAATATTTTGAAATGGCGGATATACGATAGTTTTAAAATTTCAAACCCCCATATTGCCGCCATTTTGAAAATTTTCGAAAAACTGGCTCGACAAAAAAATTCTATGTAGTTGTTGAACCTGCTTACAAAATTTCATGAGAATCGGTTAAGAAATGCGACCTGTAGGCGAGAACAGACAGACAGACAGACAGACAGACAGACAGACGGACAAAAGAATTTTTGGCTAATCTCGAAACTGAGACACTTCGCTCGCTTCGCTCGCTCGGTCAACTAGTGTGCTCTTAAAACAGAGCACTTCACTCCGCCTATTTCCATTAGTCGGCATATAGGACAAAAGCAGCAAGCTAAAGGCAAATAAGGCTTTCTAGTAGTATACGCCAGTCAATAACATCTTGGTCTGACAGTATTACTTTACATCTAGGAAGGTGCGTTCCCGGTTGCATTTTTATGTGGTTGCACCCCAGCCTCAATCGTCCTGTTTTTTTCTTTCCTAACATAATATGATACAGGGACCCTATGTAATATGGTCCCTGTATCATAGTATGTTTATTTTATCAAAATATGGATTTGGATTGGGTAAAAAATATATTATTTTATTTAATTATTCAGAAATAAAAACCCGTTTTGTTTCGTTTAGCAAAGTACGTAGTAAAAAATTTGCAAAGATAAAGCGCTTTGAAGTTTCCGAGTGGGGGTGATTTCGGTCACCTTTAGTTAAAAATCGTAGGTAGCGGCACGCGAAATTTAAATGCACTATGTCTTCGTCATTATTTGCTAATCAGAGATAAAAAAATACCACATGTTTATTAATCTATCTAATTTTTTTTAATCCCCATCCCTATTATTTGTGGCCTATCTTATAAAAATTGCGAAAAAATAGTAATACGCAAGCAGATTAATATGTTGATAATTTTTTTACATCAATATGTACTCGTTTTAGATATACATATTAAAAAGCATGAAAATAAATAAAAAGAAATAGATTTATCACTGTATTTTTCAAGGTTTGTATGAAAGGCAAAAAGAAAAGTTATTTTCATATTCCGTATTTACTTTTACTTGTTAGGTTGCTTATCCAAATTTAGCCTCAATCTCACCCAAGCAATCAGTTAAAGAAGATGCCCTATCCAATCCAACTTATGTATTTTTCATGGAATCTCATACATAATATTTGAATTGATTTTCTCCTTTTTATTCAGTACAATGTCTATTATAATAATTACATTAAAATAATTGGTTACATGCTTGTGTCAAAAAAAAAAATGGTACGGTTAAGAAAATACAACGTCTTAAAATAATGTCACTTGTTACGATCTTATCCATTTTTAAAGTGATTTTTGATTTATTATTTCAGGAAAAGCAAGCAAGGAAAAGCATCTGACATAATATAGCCTGACGACTATAATTCAATGATGATAATGATGACAGTCGCGACCAACGGCTTATGGTGTCTTAGAAGACACCATAAGCCGTTGGTCGCACAAAGCACAAAGAGCACAAAGAGCTTAAGAAATTTTTATACTACTTGTGGTCACCGATCTAAGTGCAGACCACACCCGGTGTCGCTTAACTTGTGAAATTGTTAGTAATGCGTACTCCCGCCGGGTCACCGAGCTTATGGAGGTGGCGTTAACAACACATTATGTGGAATTTATATCGGGCATGTTTTATTAATCAGGTGATGACGCGCTATGATGAAAGAGAGAGAGAGAGAGAGAGAGGGGGAAAGAGAGGAAGAAACTCTACAGTGCAACACAGAATATTTCCGTTAATTTAAATCCATTGTTCACATATTTAATGTTTATAGAGAAAGGTTGGAAAGCTCTCAGACGTGTCCCTATTTAAGCCTCACTTCAGGTACAAGTTATAATGCACTTCTGTTAACTTTGGGGATATTATGAAGTTTCAGCTTGCCTTCATTCCCAGTTGTTTTACCGTCTTCCTTGAATAAAGTCGTAAAGATCACATCGGCTGAGAGCTTTTCTAGATTTTCTTTTGATGAAATGGCTGCCTATAGTAGTAACTGTTTTGGGGTCCAGGTGTTTAACGTTTTACTACTGATGAAATGAACCTATAAAAGTTTAAAGAATTTTGCATAATGTGCTCTCGATGTTGGATTTTCCAGCTGCCCGAGGTAGTATACTAATGACTGCAATTATCCCGCGATTATAATTGGGACCAGTAACGGTTTAATATGTCTTCTGCAGCCAGCTAAAGCTCAAGATAACATGCCTCTTACCAATTTTAGCCTTCACCTAGAGGTTCTGTCTCAGTTCCGTCAATTTCATAAAATTCGTGGGTTCTAAATAGGTTTCTTACATTAACTAGATTCAAAATACTTGTTCTCACAACCGCGCATCTCGTAAGGAGGTACGTTTTAAACATTTTAATTACTCCTTTGCCGAAGTGTAAAGTTCATAAACCTACTTTTGCGATAAGTTTCTATTAAAATTTATCAACTCTAGATATTATCTCTTAATTACTGAATGAGTTTCACCAAGTTCAAACTCGATACTTATAGTTTGATGAACATAGCTTCTAATTCATTAAAACTTGCTCTGGCTTTAAGTTTCGCTACAATAGATGGCAAAAGTATGTAATGGCTGGAATGAACGAGATACGGATATAAATTCTTTCGCTTCTCGAGTCAAAGTACCTAGTCTTGTCTTTTGTGTAAAATCTTTGTTACTAACTAGATCAGATCTAGTTATAGTACCTATACTGGGTGTTTAACTTTTAGTTATTTACTTTAGCTGAATAGGTTTTCGTCTTTTATATATAGCTAAAGTGAATTTCACCACTGATACTAAGTCTTCTTTCTCTCGTGTCGAAAGCTCAAATTTAAATAATCTTTGACATCGTGATTTAATTTCAGATGTGTTATTATTCGATCACACATTTATGTAAATAAATATAATTTTTACATTATCCATAGAAAATTGGGGAGTAGGTCAAATTAGAAAGTTTTGATTATAGACTGACAAACAGACAACAGACAGATAGAGTAAGTGAAGGTGTTTTTAAAGGTTCATAAGTTAAAATCTACACAAATATTTGCACTGTGGCATTTTTATAGTCACACAGAAATGAGTGAAACAAAAACCAAGTTTTACTAAAACATAACTCAACTAATAGCTTCTGTCGGTAGCCTGTGATTTGTTAGTTCCTCGTTAATATAACAGACCACTGCATATAATCTGACCCAAATAATATTTCTCCGAACATTCGACGCAGCATTCCTACGAAAATAATGATAAAGTGAAAGTATTTTTCCATAATATTGACTGCCATAACGGTCTCATACGCGGTCAATATTATATCTAGAGTCAGCGAGTGCGTTTGATTGATATTGTGGGGAATAGGTACCGCCACATGTAAAAATTTGTACATCTCTAACAGATCGTGGATTCTAAGTCTACAGAGGTAAGGTCGATATTATGAACAGTTTTTAGACGTGTCGTATCAGTCATCAATCAAGGCGTCCTTGGCAATGGCAGACTAATGGTTTGTGCGGCATCAATGGACATTTTAGTAATTTCGTTATCTGAAAATGTTTTTGGCAAAAACATTGATGGGGAAATTAGGTTAACGCTTTGTGAACAGCTGGCGAGCAACGCGACACTTTTTAAACTTTACACCCAAGAATTTGACGCAAAAAGCTTCATAGGTATCTTTTTAGCAATTTGTACTTTCATATATTATTTCTTCTTACTGATTTTTTTTTCCCAAGCGATTTTGTTAACGACAATTGACACTTAAATGCGATGTAAGTAAATTAAGTACCTATTTACTTCCTAACAAGTAATTCCTTAAATATATACTACTATACTATTATATTTACATAAATTAATTACTGACTGAATATGTGATAACTTGATATTTAGAGATCGTTATCTTAAGTGAGGACCTGTATTGGACTCTCTGTGTATATATAGTTATCTATGTAAGTTAGAATAGTTGTTGGTCTACCTAATAAAATAAAAATAAAATAAAAAATATTCTTTCGTAGACATAAATCTACAACAGTATCTGAAATTCAAAGCCATAATATAATTCCTTTAAATAATACATTCATGATATAAATATTAAAGATTTTAAATACTTTCAGATAAATACAAGTAGTAATTCATATAAAAGAGTATAATCCAAGTCTCATATTCCCACAAGTATCCTGCAGGTTTTTATCCACCTTTTGTCATGCAATTTAAGTGTTATTTCTGAAGACCACGATTGTTTTTACTAGGTACAAGCTAGATATTATATAAGAATTAAAATACTTGAAAATTCTAATTGATTACAAAAGGAGTAAGGTATTACAAAATACCCTGAAAAGCCTCCTTTTGTCATAAAGTAGGTAGTAATAAGAGTTAGTAATCAAGTAAATACCTAAAGTAATAACAGTGAAACTTTAATTCTACTGAGCTCACCGAAAATGTGGTTTCGGTTCTAATATTTTGTGGTTCTAAGTTAGAAAATATTCAGAAACTACGGTCTTTTGTCTTCTGTTTATGATCTTCATAAGGCTGGTTCAGAAGACCGAAGGGAATAGAATAGGCCTATGTCCAACATTGGGACATAATTGGCTCGTAGCAAATAAATATTTAGAAACGTTCTTGCTGTTAAATAAAACAAATACGAATGTCACCTAATTTCCGATATCTAATCAAACTATCTCAGAATTTCCGTCATGTTTATACGAAATATTGGATACGTGTAGATCGTGTAGTTCCAAAGACATTAATTAAAGGAGCCTGCCAGCACAAGAAGGCGCCTGTACGATATCAGACTAGCGACACATATCCAGTGTGAGAAGAGCTTGCAAGCCTTGCCGATTTTCTATAGAACCTTCCGCTTTATCTCCTAAATGGAGTTCAGTGAGAGGTCGAGATATAATGGGAAATCTTGATACACACGCGTCCAATAGATTAGTTTAATTATAACACGCTCTTAATAAATGGCACTATCTTTAGTGAACTTACGGAATAGCACGAGCATGCTATCGTATCTGCATTAATAAGTACCCCGTATTATTATGTATATAAGATAGATAGATAGACAGATAAAACGTTTATTTGTGAAAACTGCACAAACACAATCACACACAAAGAAATACACGAATTATTTTTTAGTATATCAAGTACAAGTTTTTAGCGATGATGTGTGCTGCAGTTGCACAAAAAGGTCGTAGGCTCAGCGACAATATTGCTCTAAGAGCAATGCGCTGATTTTCAGCTAAAACCTTAGGTATAGGTGCAAGTGCGATCAGTTGTGAAGATTGTTAAATTAACGTGTTAAAGAGTATAAAAACAAGAATAAATTACAAGACATATAGATACACAATGAATAAATATACTAAGTACGACATAATACAATAATTATAAATGTGGGTAATGCTCGTATAAGTTTATGCACACCCGTGCACAGAAGGGCGAATAATTGTAATAAATAGGTAAGTAACAAATTGAAATGGTCATTGATTACAAGGCGTGTCTACGACTCTCCGGGAGACCTAGAGGTTGAACAACACGTATAATGTCGGCTTGGGAATAGAATGAGTGACAAGCACTTATTGACTTTTAGCTTTATTATTTATTTATGCTTACAAAGAGATTACCTCCCTCGAAAAATCTTCCAAGGTTTCAAATGATAAAGAGTCATAAAATAACCATAAATTTGCTGCCATATCTAATGCCTTGTTTTTTAATATCTGACTTAAGATTAACAGTCAGAATATATAAATATAAAAATATAGGTTTATGTTTATGAGTCATAAATTAGCTTATTTATGGCTCATAGACATAAAACTACTAGTTATTTAAGTATAGTTGACAACAAAGTATTTAAAGAAAGATCCGTGATTGCGTCATAGAAAAATGTAATATCAATATTATACCTATTAACCTATTAATGTACTTGGGGCACATCATGTATCATGTGACTAATTTCAGCGCTATATAAATAAATAACTATATATATTTATTTGTTGTTTATATCGATTATTTGTTCTTCAGGCGCGTAACGTAAGTGGTCACCAGCGCTAGATTTTTCTTGTTGCCTCATTAAAGCATCTACCACAGCTTTACGACTGCCGTACAATGACGGCAGCTGGGACAAACGGATTAAAATGCGCCTTCTGAGCTTGAAAGTGCTAAAAAAGCGGCTCCAATGTTATTGGCAAAAGTTAGTCCCTCTTATTATATGATTTAAAGTGCTTTTTTATCGGTTTTGGAGCTGAAGGCCACATCTTAACGATCACTAGTAAGACCTAATTAGCTAGTCAAAATAAAAATTCAGAAACAAAAATTGTTGACTAACTTGAAGGTAAAATCGTGAGATCAATGAACAGGTCCGCCGCCAGGTGCCTCCATCCGGACGGCCCGAGTTCATGAGGTCACGCGGCCGTTTTGGACGGGCGTAACTACGTGGTCTCGATCGAAAATCATTTTCGCAACTTTTTTATATTATGTCATACACAAATTTGGATCACGTATATGGAAGAAGGCATTTATAAATTTCTTTTTCCAAAACCAATAAACAGTTAGTATGTAGGTCATAATAACAGCAAAAGGCTAGTAAAAAAATAGGCACCTACTATTTATACGACGTATGTACGACTAAGCGTTTATACTGCGAGTCGAAAAAGGCTTCATCAGTCGCGTTCCAGCTCGCCGAGCCTGATCGATGACAGGCGGCTGATATTTGTCAACGGCACGACACGTGAAATACGCTTGTTACTGTATTCACGCGACCGTTCCCAAACTGTGGGCGATTCACTTTTATTTTGAAGTTGACGCTATGTAATATAATTATATATATATAAAAGACTAAGGTATTGGTAGCTGTAGTAAAATATACTAATCTGAAATGCCGTTATATTATCAGTTGATATCATATTTGTCAAAGGCACGTTATGTGAAATACCTACCGTATGCCGTGAGGTTTCCGGCAGAGTGAGTTATTAAATGGTGACATAACAGTAGGTCATTTCAGCTAGTAGCTTGACCCCTACCCCGTTGATGGCGGCGGTCTAGCTTTTTATATTTGTATCATTTCTTGTATTTTACTTTGTAATTCTAGGCCTAAGAAATTAAATGAATAAAAAGAAAATTTATTTAAAAAAAATACTCGGTGTGATATTGTCTTTATTTCATTTTCTTTAAAGGGGATTCTGATGAACAGATAAGTTCACGGCGATCCCCTGGGGGGATCGATCTGGGGATCCTGGTGGCGGTGTGATATTGTCTTTATTTCATTTTCTTTAAAGGGGATTCTGATGAACAGATAAGTTCACGGCGATCCCCTAGGGGCATCGAACTGGGGATCCTGGTGGACGAATTCGTAGAATAGGGCCACTCCAAGTCATCCCGTGGATGTCTTAGAAGGCGACTTAGGAAATACAGTCTAAACAAAGCTTATAAACATCAATGAGTCCTCTCCGACCTGTCTGGCCAGCGAGGAAAGTGTAGGCCAAATCCTCTGGCTGCTCTGGTCAAGTATGGTTTGGGTACGTATTAGAACATCTAAAATTAAAATATGAAAAGTTAAAAAGATGATGAACAAAACCCCTAAAATTACAATATTGATAAGTTGATCTAAATTCAAAAGAGTGAAAGTTCATGAGTCTGAGTCGAATGAGTATTTTTTCGAAGTTCACACAACATACATAATTACAATCAGCTAAAAATGTAAATACATAATGTCCAAACGTCGTCATTCAACTACTAGAGGAGATAGATATCTATATATTTTTTATTTTTTCATCACAAATAACTAACTAAAACTAAACTAATAACTGAAATTATTTATAAATAAAAAAGCCCTGGCAAATCGCTGCCAATTTTTTTATTGATAATTCAATATTTAAATATAGGCTTCTCCAACTCACTCCAACTCACATAGCTCACAACTTTTAAAATTATTCTTAAACTTTAATTAATTTAATTGATTTTATATGCCATAATTATAGACGAAATTATTTTTATATGCCAACGTAAACCTACTTTATATAATATTACATAAAAAGCTTCACTGCAAAATTCAGTTCAGACGCCGCCAAGACTAAGCCTTTTGCTCAAGTGAATTCCCAAACCACACACTGGCGTCCAGTTATCAGCGCCTAAAAGCGTCAGTAAGAAGTACTTAGCGCCTAAACCACCGGCAGGCCCCTATCAGTAGCCTACGAGCGAGCTTACGTGCCCCTAATAGATATTCTATATGTCTATTAACTCTGGTACAGTCAGCAGCATAAGGGAAATACTGGGTGTAAATTTTCGGTCGACACATATTTGAGGGGGTGAATCAGTGTGGCATTCCGCACAATTTTTTCTATGGGACCAATGATTGGATACCTATCGAAAAAGAATTAGCTTTTAGCGTGGTAGGTTGGTTTAGGTTCTATAAAGTTCCCCCCCGATGTGGTTCCCATCTTGTCGCGATGGAGGGCTCACTACCTGCGGTTGCCTTGGTCGCAGGGAAGGTAAGATTAACCCATTGCCCGGGTTGAGGCTTAGGCCTCCCCGGGCCCGGCGAAGGCCATTTCTGGCTGGAATGACCTGGCTGTAAGGGAAGGAGGTGACGACGACCCCCCTACCATCATAGCCGTGGTAGGGTTCGCGGGGGAAGAGGAGTATCGGTGTGTCGTTGCCGCTCGCCCTATCCTCCGCGACCAAGCGCGGCCGTGGCGCTTGGCACGGCATCGGTCGGGCCGCAGGGGAGGAGGAGTGTCGGTGTTACGTTGCCGCTCTCCCTATACCCTGCGGCCGGCTGTGTGGGCCCTGGTCGCCGTCAGGTTGACTGGGTCAGGGCCTGCTTTAGCAGGCCCCAAATTATGAAGGCTGGTTGGACGGTGGAAACGGGATTCCATCGTCCAACGGACAGCCCTCCGGAGTGGAAGGCAGGCACGTGTGCGTGTCAGCGCGCCTGTCCTTGAGCCAAGAGGCCAAGGCGGTGGTTGCTCCGGCCCCTCTGATTCAGCAAAGGGTGCCACGAGGCCGTTGGCGAGCCCGGCCGGCCGCGCCGGGGCTGTGGAGCATGAAGAAGCACACGGTCCCGGCCGATAGCGGCTGAGAGGTGACACCGCGGAGTTTTTAGTGGTAACACCACATAACCTTACCGGTGTCCCGTAACCGGTAAGGTATCCGAAGGGATTTTCTCCGCGTCAAAAAAACAAAAAAAGGTTCTATAAAGTTGTTCATATTGATTTTATATCAACCCGAATACTCATTTATCATAACTATTTTGTACATTCATAAAACATAAACATAAAAAATCACAAAGCTAGTTCATTGTAAGTTTTTAAACTTTTGTAACAGGATGCTTGACATAGGCCTTTTCCAAGGATTTAGCTATTTTACTAACTCAACGATACTAGAGTTTTGATAAATACATCTAAACTAGACTTACGAAATTTTGAAAAGTTGATTTTCTTCTTTGTCCTCGCCGGGTACCCAGAACCTCTAAGTGGCGGATGTCACGGAAGTAATCAATAATTACGGTACCACGAAATACATATAGGTACATAGATAAGTAGGCTAAACATGTTTCGGAAAAAAAATCTGAGGTAGAAAGAAGCATCATTAACCATGCTGACTATACTAACAAGTGAATGGTATGGACAACTGGCGATAATTCCTAAGCACCATGATGCTGAAATGGGTCCACCATTTAGCCCCGTGGGTGATGCAAATAGATAAAAAATATTCGAACCATTTATCATGTATTTTTAGGTATTTTTTATTTGGTAGTAGAGTCTTACATTTACATTGTGATATCAAGACAGAAAATACCTACTAATACAACATTTTGATTTATGGACGTAAAATATATATTATGGAAGCGAAAGTGAGTTTGTAGGTATATTTGTCTGTTACTTCACGCTTCAATAACTAAACCACTATTTAGATGAAATTTTATATGGATGAATATAGTTTGATACCCAGGGAAGGTACATGTACACGGAAGATACAAGGATAGTTTTTATCACGAAGTTTCCACGGGGAACGAAGCCCACGGGCACAGCTAGTAATGTTATATTTTATTTAATTATTACAAAAACCTAGTAAAATATGACTCCTGGACAGCATAGCTAAAAGGCTGGCAGCATTGCCACGTCGTGTGGCAACGCTAATAGGGTAACGACAGGGTCAAAAAAGTATGATTGTATAAAAAGTAAAAATTCACAAAGATACGGAGCATCAAAGTTCCGGAGTGGGGGCTCCATGGCTGGCCATGGCAAAACTCGTATTTAGCCATGATGTCAAGCGAAATTTAATGTATATATTTTTGTCATTTTTTGTTTCTCAGAGAAAAGAATTTTTTTTTTTATTATTCTGACCGATGAGCCAAATATATTTTTAAATTCATCATGCCTATCTCTAGAAGTTAAGAGAGGGTCATGCTTCTGCAGTGGAGACAAAATACCAAGATGATGATGATGACGCCTATTCTTTGTGTTAATTTGTCAGCAGCCTTCTGATCGCAGGATACCTCAACGAATCTCGAAGATACTCGTATGTATTTAAACAATTTGCTAACAAATATTTATTTTTTATTTATTTTGCTCAAGATTTGCTTTGCTAAAATATAATAATTTAACATCCGGCAATACATAAACGATGTTGTGATAAAATCTAAGACCATTACGAATTGTCTCCAATTTTTCCTGTTAGTCTTAAAGTATATCTCTAATTCTACGTAAGAGGATTGAAATAAAACTGAAAAACATGTGCAGGGCAGTCCAATTACAACAAAACTGGTTCCGTATTTTTATACTTTTGCATCATACTTACTTAAATGTTTTTTTTTTTAATTGTCGTTTGTGTAACTACTCTCAAATTTTAAAGCATTCAGGCTCACTCGTCTTACTTACAAGTAGCTCAGAGTACTATATACGCGTGTAAGATATAAAAGTAGATATGGTTAGTAGGCATGTACCATCTGTATTAAATGTCCTCGCCTACTTCTACTGCAATGAGGTAATCCTCAGAGCTATATGGAGGCCTTTGTTCTTCCCTTTAATTTTGAATTAACCACCTCTCTATAGCCCGCAAAACTTTTTTTCAGTGATAGAAAAACACAAACGTATGATCTATTTTTAAAATTACTGTATATTTATCATCACTTTTTTTCTATATAGCAAGGTTGAATGGAAGGAATTGCTTAGCGCATTTCTTAGTTTTTAAAATAAGTATATCCTGTATTTATTTATTATGGGTATTATTGTTTTTTACTGTATATTTTAAGAAAATGTGTTCAGTTTAAAATAAAAATACCCGGCATGATATTGTCTTTACTTACTTTTTTTTAAAGGAGATTTTGATGAACAGATGACTTGACGAGGGTTGAACTCATTTAGATATTTGAGAATTTGATTTTGTTAAGTGCGAGAGAGAGAGCTTGTTATGTGTAAGCTCTATTGTAGGCACAATACATAAATTTCATTTAGATAGGATTTAAATACATAAAAGATACATACAATTTATTGAAAATACAGTAATTAATCCAATAAGTCTTGGCGTTGGCATCGCCTCGAGTACTATATTTGCGTTGCACCTATTCTCTTAATTGGATTTTACGATCGCGGGTAGAGTAGAAGCAGCCGAAAAAATTTTACGTCTTTTCTTCTCTCCTAAAAGATTTTCCTAAATTCCGTTTTCTGTTGAGCGATGCGGAACCAAAGTGAAGGTTCATCTGCACGGTACAGTGGACAAAACAATAGCAGTTTGTTTGTATTAACGCTCAGTCTTTCCGAGAAAGCTCGTTAAGAGGACAAAGCCATCCTGTTTATTACCTCTCACCTGCATTTATTATTATAACCCTAGAGATTTTCAGCCAACATTTCAATGTGAATTTTCGTTGAGAATGTTATCTTAAAGTTAGCTTTTTAAATGTTTATTTTAAAATGAAAACAACGTACTTTGCTGTATAATAAGTCGGTTAGTAAAGTAAGCGCCTAGACTTGAAATTTCAAAGCTTTATTGCGTATTGCATATTTACAGCTGGCATCCCAGTATTGTGCGTAGCAAGATTAGCCAAAGCGGCCAGAGGGTCTAGAAAGAAGGTAAAGTTGACAATCGGCAACAAATAAGAGATCATAACTAATTACTAAGTACTCACAGGGGCTACCATTTTTTTAGCAATGGGGCAGACAAAACATTTTGGGTCTTTCAGTAAACAAAGCCCAGAGCCGCAAGACCTAAAGATAATGGGCGAGTTGAGATGGAAATAACCGGCTCAGTGCGTGTTGGCCAACGCGCAGTGTAGGATTCCGTAATTGCGAATGCCGACTGAGAGTTTTAAAAACGTCTAAAAAGTAAATTTCTATTGATTTTTTTTTTAAATTGTCCATTTCCGAGTATTTATAACTTTTTAATTTGTAAACCCTACTTAGCTCTGATAGTTTTCCTTTAAACTAGACAGACAGACATAGTGAAACTATAAGAGTTTCTTGTTTACTACGGAACCCTAAAAAATTGACAAAATAGTTGGTAATGGATAGCCATAGTCGCATCATTTTTGCCCATTCCCTAAATCTGCTTTTATGATCTACGTGGAAAGACTAACAGTTGAAACATTCTAAGTTTTTTTCTCCCAGCACCGTTATTTGTGTAATAAATCGTGGAAGGGACATCCGCAACAAATCGAACCACAGGCTAAACTAGACCACTATAGCATAATGAAATAAAAAATAAAACTCCAAAAGGAAAAAAAAATGGCATTTCCGTACAAAACTGAGAAGCCATCAGGCAATTTGTATGAGAATGTCTTTTGTTTCATTGTAATATAGTGACATAGATATAACCTATGGTTCGATTTAATATGGGTACGTTGTATAATAGTAGGTAGTATATTATTACTCTGTGATAGTAGCTTCTGAATCAAAATATTCTGGATGACAATATATTAGCCAGTCAATTATGTTACCCTGAAACATATGGCGTGCAATATTTCAGCGCAAATAACGTTCATTTTACCTCATATCGTGAATGTAAAAAATTTCATTACTGTCCAAAATGAGAATAAAGAATGTCGTAAATATTCGTTTTGTTTTTTGACCTTTCTGATAAATGGGAAGTAATAAACCTCGGATGGTAATATGACATTTGTGTGATATTTAACACCAATTCCTGAAAATTCCGAATTTAATACAAGGTGTTTATTTTCCAGTGCGCAAATAGTACAATTAATTTAAAACAAAATTTTCTCAAAGGAATAAAGACACCTTCGTTAAAAAAAGGAATACCCGACTGCGGGAGCTATTTACAGCAAATAATGTAATGTTTTTGACTCCCTCTTTTTTGTATATGACATTCGTTATATACATTTATCGCATACAAATTGTAGCTTATATTACCCGGACAATAATGACTATACAATTAACATTTCAGTAGCTAAAATTAGATAAGGGGTTGGGATGCTATGATAAAACACACATAGATATCCACATACAAACATACTTACATACATCGACTGCTAAAATCATTACCATTCCTCTTAGCTTTGCCTTAGTTGGGTAAAAAACGTCAAACACGATGAAATACTGAAATGCTACCTGTTATACAACCACTCGAAAAATAAATAACTTACATTTTTATAGAGTTCCTAAACATAGGAAAAAAATAATAAAATGTAGCAAAAACAGAGTAATTACTAAAAAGCAAGCCGTGAATATTTATTTTATTTACTGTTGATACTTCGGAAAGGTATAAACTGTGGGTCCCAAACGCCATCTTGGGTTTGATCCATCAAACTACCCAAGGATTGGTTCTAGTTTACCCTTGGGGTTGCGGAGGTCAGAGGGCAGTCGCTCTGTGTAAAAACCAGTAACCTCGTCAAATCTCCTTGGTTAGGTAGCGGACCGCAGACTCTGCAGCATTACTGAGGAGAAGCAACCGGGAAAATATGCTCGGACATTCATAAAGCTCCGTTCAAATGCCTCTATAATCTATTTGGTTAGGTATTTAAATAAATGTAAACAATCTTGACATGTCTTTTTATTGAAATATACACTTTGTAAATCAATACCTTTACAAATTACAAAGTAATTATGTAATTTATAACATAATTACTTTGTAATTAGCAAAATTATTGATTAATAGGCCTATACTCCATAGGCAGCTCTCAAATCTGACACCTTTGTTAGCTATCATGATTTCGATAAGGTATTTATTTGGCTTCTTAGCTGAACTCCTAAGTATGTAAGTACTTTGATTCGCATTTAATTAATTTTACTCTTTAAATCAATAGCAGGCCCGGGGCAGCACACAGTTTTCGATTTATTATAAAACTAGTCGAAGCTTACGACTTCGTTCGCGTGAAATTTATGTTTCTGGAAAATGCTCATCAGGCTAAATAGCTTTTACTAAGGCGTTATTTTCATATTTCTTACAGTTCAGCTGGACTATTTTAGTCCTGCATCAGATGTTCCATTTTCCACAGACAGACGGACAGACGGACAGACTGACAAACAGACAGACAGACATTTTTTAAATTCTTACTCTATTACTACGTCATCATCGCCCCCAATATTTTTTTTGGAAATATATTTAATATAGTAAAAAAGTGTGTATGTACACACTTTTTTACTGTTTTATTATATGTATAGATCAATTAATATTTAACATAAAACGTAATCGTGTCCTTTGTTTGACTTGTGTGGTTTTTAACCCTCGACGAAAAAGACGGGGTGTTATAAGTTTGATGTCTTTGTGTATCTGTGTGTCTGCCTGTGGCATCACAGTGCCCAAACGAAGAAGCCGATTTTGATGTCGTTATTTTGTTCGAGAGCTGACATAATCGAGATGGTTTTTAGCTCTGTGGTAATCGGTACAGCGGCTTGAAAGTTATGGGGGCTGAATGCTTTAACGTCGGTATATTTTTATTTGTTCTGGATTTAATAAAATATTGAAAAACATGGTCTATCCAACCGTACATAATATATTAATCTTTGACCTAACCGATCGCCGTTTCAAAAAATTTTTGTCTTATTTTATATACCTATGTCGTAAGAAAAACTAAATAAAACAACCTCTTTTTGTAAGTTTCTATAACCCTAGTAGCAAAATCGTAACTCCCCAGTATGTAGGTATCTTGATTCGCATTTAATTAATTTTATTCCCCGAATCACAAGCAGCCCGGGGCACACAGTTCACGATTTATTATAAAATCAATTAATATTTAACATCAAAGGGAACCGTATCCTTCGTTTGACTTGCGAAGTCACTGGAATTTGCGAGAAAGTCGGCGGGAAGTTCTTTAGTACTTGTTTAGGTTTACAAGCAGGTGGTTAAATTTTTGGCAAATGTTTGGAAAGAGTTTCTAAGAAATTCTGGTAAAAATTGCGTTGGTTGCTCGTTCAATCAACATATTTAAGAAGTAAAAAAATTCTATGTCTATGAGCAATTTAGACACTGCTCCTAATTACTATGTTTTATCTAATTTTATAGAAGGAAGTACGCTTTTCAACCTTTATTTTGGCTATCGCGTTTTTTTCCAAAACTAAAGGCCAATATCGATGTTTTTTTTCATTACGTATATTGAAATTATTTCGTATGTTCATATCACGGAAGTATATACAATTCCATGGTTCATATACTTCTACGTTGTACATATTATTACAATGTGGTAGTACAAATATTACAGTCTTCAAAAAATACAAGAAAGAAATAAACAATAACTTCTTTTGAAAGAAAACTTTTACCATGAGTTGTACTATGAAGTAAATACACACATTATAAAGAAATAACATTCTATAAACACTGCACAGATCTATGTAACTCTGAGATGTATTTGGTCCTATAATTAATTACCGACAATCTAACGGGATCGTAATATCAAACAGACGATCGTTTTCTTTGATCGTTGTATATTAGATTTCCTTGGATCTGATTTGTTCATATTCAGTATCGTTCAGGTTAGTTTGGGGTAAAAAAATAGAATATAGAAACGCTTCTTGATCAGTGGTGTAATGGTGTTGCATGAACCTCGATATGGTCCGCCTTTATTTTTGAACCCTGTTTCAAACCTGAGGCCTAAGTTTAATGTTTACGTACATAGCTGTAAATATGTAGTAAGTATGATTCTCGAAAATTATTAAAAACAAGATAACGAATAAGGTTTTGATGTATAAAGTTTTCAATCTGGGAAAGTTACCAAATTGGAAACTTTATACATCAAGGTAAACATTATCTACACACAATTATCTTAATGTGGAATGAAAGTATGAAATGAATGATTTATAACTAATGAGAATATTCCTCGTGATTTTAAAAATGTATTCGTAAGTACTTTAAGAATTTAATAATTATTATGTTTGCGATCTGAAAAAAATATTTAATGTCAATGATCCAGGATACAGCCAACGGCTGGAACAATTTGGCTTATTTTGAGTTTAGAAATCAATGGAAGGTTGATAATGTAAGAAAATTGGAAAAATGATCGGGAAACTGGAAAGAGGTGAAATAAAGTTTAACGGGTCAACCATTTCAAAATTAAAAAAAATGAGTGTTATAAATATTCGTAGACCTAGTTTTTTTGCTAAATCTATATGGTTATAACAAAATTCTATTTTTATTTAAAATACAGTGTGAGGGAAATAGCCTGTTATTTATTTTATTAATGTATAAAAAAATAGCGTAGAAATTTGTCTCTTACTAATATAAACCTTCAGAAGGCTCAGTAATTTTTGAGTTTGCCATATACAGTAAGATATCTAAGAGAATCAATCTATAATACGTATACAATTATGTAGCAATTAAAATAAATTGACAAAATATTTAACTAAATAAAGATTTTTATAAGGTATCAAGACGACTCGACGGTTTTCTGAGTTAACTGAACTGGAATTCTTTTATAATATTAAGCGTTTCAACAGAAACTTGTCCTTGTGAATATTTTACAGATGTTGATATTGCAAAGAAGCTACAAACCAAAAAACGCGTGTCCAAACTGAAAAACCATACAAGCATTCGTTGCCTTAATGCTGTTCATTATTCATTTTAAATTACACGGACATCGTAGTGCGGTCGCAACAGATACAAGCCGATTAACAATTTTGCGGTACGTACCCAATTTTAATTAAATTTTACTTTTAAAACCTTTTTGTCTTGTCTATGGCTTTCGACATTGAGGCTTGAGATGAGATAATTTTTATTGTATTAAAAAAATAGGCTGCCAAAATTAAGCCAAAATGGCATTTTCATTATAGTGATTTATATTATCTTTGTTTTTATTGTTGTAAAAATATTTCAAAGAAATATAATAAAACCCTTTGAATATAAGAATATTATTTCTAGTATTCCCAACATGGAAAATATTAGCACAAGTAACGTTTCCTATGTTCATACAGAGTCATGCGTAAATTCTCAAAATGGTAAGAGATCAAAAAATCTATTATCAAATATTATCAATCGTCACTACTTGCATTTCATGCTGGTCCGGGAGAAAAGAAAAACTAAGACTGTACCAGCTGTTCCTCTTCTCGCGTGGATTGCAGGAACCAATCAAGGGAATGGGCGAAAATGCTAAACATCACTTTTTTGATTCTTTTTTCTACCTTGTCACTCACCATTACGCTAAAAGTCGCCTTTGAGTCTTGTGACCCAATAGGCTTATCTACTTATAGCCTCAAGACCCTAAATGCTATCTGCCCCATTAGGGATAAAGACGTGATAGTATGTATGTATATATGTATGTTTTCTGTGCAAAGTAGAATTCCGTATTCGTCAGAAACGGCAGCATATAAATTAGTATTCTGCAGTGGCCTAAATCTGTACTTATTTGATACAATTTTTACCAAGATATTTCTGACTTCGAAAGTAAAATATCGACTTGTTCCCGATGCGGTTCAGCGGAAGGCAGCAGCACGGAGCAAGACGCAAGGCTTCCGGAGGCAAGTCCGGCGGACGGGCAAGATGTGCCTTCACACTGCACCGATAGTGGTGAGTACAGACGAGACAAACATTAAGTAGGCATAGAATGATCGTCTTTAGGTCTTTTTAGTCTCTATTAGAATTAGTTGACGGAAATAAAACTATGTCAGAGGTCTTTAAGGCGGTTTAAAAACTCTGACACTAGTGTTAGTCACTAACACACACGATAAGAAGAAGAAGAAGTTGACGGGTTAATCACGTATAGAGTCAGCTATTTTGCCGACATGTGTTTTCATCTGTGTTGACAGTTGTAATGTGTTCATCTCAACTGCAGGAGCACGACCCTCTTTCTGCTAATAGAGCCATACTTGGCCAGAGCAGCCAGGGGATTTGGCCTACTCTCTCAACGCTGGCCAGATGGGTTGGAGAGGTCAAATTGATGTTTATAAGCTTTTTTGACTTGTATTTAATAAGTCGCCTTTTACGACATCCACGGAAATACTTCGCGTCAGATCATTTATTTTACAGCTAAAATTCTAGGTTTCCAAAACAAGCCGCTAGGTTTTCAGAAGTTTGTCCTAACAATAATAATGATGACTACTGTTAAGTAGAAACAATAAGTAGTCATGTCATAGAATTCTATTCTCATTATTTTGACATAACGGCGCGAAGCAAGACTTTGCTTCCACTCCAAAGTTATTCCCTGGATAGTGTAAAACGAGAAGTTCCTGTGTTCAGTTGGAGAGACAAAGTACGCTCGGGCAAGTCTCTAGAGATTTGTATTTTATCGTCATATTCAGGCTTCGAACCATCGCCTTTATAAGGATAGGTACAAACATAAAAAAATTAAGCGCACGAGTATAAAGCATAAAATCATCATCAGTGGGTCTAGTACCTAGTTCATTAGATTATATAAAAATTATAAACTACCTTGCTTAGGTATTTTTTTAAAAGTCTACTGAGTGCCCAGTCTGCTTTGCTTGGTCTCTAAAGTTTGGTCAACCTAATTTTGCCAGAAGTTAGATTTATCATCGCCTTGTTTGAACTCTGTTGCAGCAATGTTAGTTAATAGTTAATGTTAGCTAAGTTTAGATAAAAAAGAAATTGCTGATAACACATACATTTACCATATTAGTATTTATATAAAACTATATCGTATCGTTATTTTTTACGAAAACAAAATCGATTCTCTCTGGCTAAAGGAAGATAATTACGGGCTGAAATGAATGAATGAATGAAGAAATGAAACCTTGTTATTAGTTTTCGTTCTTACACGGAAATATTAATATTGTGTTCAATATAACCGTCATGATATTTACAAGTGAGCAATAAACGTTTTTTCAACAATATCCTTTGTAAATACAACCTGCATTGTGTGCATGTCGCAGGGATCGCAAACCGTTTTGGAATAACGTAGTTGTTCATTATATGCGTCAATATATTCGTTTTCATTTCAAGTCCTTGTTTTCAAAAGTTAAGCATAATAATTTTTTATATACAAAATTGATTTTTCTGAATAAAAACTTTAATAAAAATTGAAAACGCTTTTGAAAGAATAGGAATAATATTATAGGTGCGTTTCATGAGTCAACCCCTTCTGTTTGATCCTAGCGGAGGCGGCATGGCCTTAGCAATTTATTTTCTAGGATTCTACACAGGGATGGGCTACAAGGCGCGTGATCTTACCAATGGCATTGTCTTGTTGTTTGTTACAAAACCGTTCCAAGTGAATATAAACAAAAGCTTACCTCAGCCCAAAAACAGCCCATGCTCTGAGCGGCAACGTTAGAGGGCGGCAATATCCATATCTGTTGTTACAAAACCGTTCCAAGTGAATATAAACAAAAGCTTACCTCAGCCCAAAAACAGCCCATGCTCTGGGCGGCAAGGTCAGAGGGCTGCAAAATATTTGTTACAAAACCATTCCAAGTGAATATAATTATAAACAAAAGCTTAACTTAGTCCAAAAGCAGCCCATGCTCTGGGCGGCAAGGCAGGACTGGTGCCGATTGGGGGGGTAGCAGCTGATAATTCCAAAAGATATCAAAATATATTTAGAAATCCGGTTTCCATGCCTGACTCTAAGGAAAACGCTGTCTCACGGTCCATTATGGAAAATAAATAAAGCGTAAACCTAAAATTATTTCAACTCTTAAACGGAACGGAGGTTGCCCGTGACTCGCAACTCTGGCGAGTGTTCGGACAATAGTTGGGGGAAATTGTTTCATATCGATAATGATTTTTGGATGAATTTTAAATCGTGCGATCATCAGAAAGTGTTGACAGTTGTAATTTTTTTTAATTTATTTTTATTTTTCTTGTGCGTGTTATAGGCCTTTGCCCAGAAGTGGGTTCTATAAGCAAGTACAATAAGCGGCCAAGTGCGAGTCGGACTCGCCCATGAAGGGTTCCGTAATAGCAAATAACATAATATAAAAGTCTTCTAGTATTTTTTTTTTAATTTTTATATTTGAGTTGATTGAATAAAAGGTAAATTGCAGTATAAGACATATTAAAAAAAAACTACTTACTAGATCTTGTTCAAACCAATTTTCGCTGGTAGTTTTCATGGTAATGAACATGATATATTTTTTTTAGTTTTATTATTATCTTATTTTAAAAGTTACGGGGGGGGGACACACTTTTTTCCACTTTGGAAGTGTCTCTCGCGCAAAGTATTCGGTTTAGAATAAAATGATATTAGAAACCTCAATATCATTTCTGAAGACCTATCCATAGATACCCCACACGTATGGGTTTGATGAAAAATATTTTTTTGAGTTTCAGTTCTAAGTATGGAGAACCCCCAAAATTTATGTTTTTTTTTCTATTTTTGTGTCAAAACCTTAATGCGGTTCACATAATACATCTACTTACCAAGTTTCAACAGTATAGGTCTTATAGTTTCGGAAAAAAGTGGCTGTGACATACGGACGGACAGACAGACAGACATGACGAATCTATAAGGGTTCCGTTTTTGCCATTTGGCTACGGAACCCTAAAAATGGAATGCAATAATTTATAGATATTGAAATAAAAAGAGATAGCAGTGTATTTAGTAGTTACTGATAATTCTTTAAATATTTAATACTTGTTTTTAATAAGTACATAAATCTGTGATATAAAAGTTCGTAATAGTAACGCGAAGAAAATTTTAAATTCAATGGCATTGCAGTTTGATTGAAAATATTCGTCAGCATATTTTTCTTTATTAATTTACAAAAGTTTTTGATTGATGAGAATGTGCATTGAAGCTTCCAAGACATGTCGAGCAGATAAGTGGAATTCTATAGTTACAACATGAGTTGGCAGTTTCTGTGCCTGTCACATGGGGACAGTCATTTATTATATTTTTATGAGTACACCCAAGTACTTGATAGTTTAGTTTTGTATAAAGAAAAATATTTTTATGAAATATTTGATATTGACCTGTATGTAAGTCACTTTCTGGAGTTATGCATAACGAGTACGGCTTAATAAATTCAAATAAGTTCCAATTGTCGCGTCGTATGAAAAACAAATAATTGGACAAGTGCGTGTTGGGCCACGCGTATTGTAGGGTTCTGTAGTTACGAATGCCAATGCCACTAAAAAACGCCTAAAATCTAATTTTTAAGTTTTCCTTTATACTACAGCTGTGTTTACCTTCAAACTGTAAGGGCGCCTTGTTTACTGTGGAATCCTAAAAAGGTAGACAGGATAACGGTAGAGTTTTACGAAAGGTGTATTCGGTTTTCTAAGAAACGTAAAATGACCAGCATATTTATTTGTGTACTCACGTACAAGCACACAATTGACAGAACGCGCAATGTGCAGTGCAGCAAATTTACTATTTATGAACAAACTCGTAAACTACGAACCTACCATCTAAAAGAGTAAAGTTTCTCAAAGTTTATAAGATTTGGTTAACAGAAATTCAAATTAGTTTATTGCATTGTTTGTAATGTGCTTCGGAATTCTATGGGTTAGATTTTGGTAAAACAATTTTTCAGAATTTGGTGATTTAATTACAATAATTATATAGGCGATAGTGTGTTTGATACTTCTTCACGCGCAAACGCCAGGACCAATTTTGATAAAATTTGGTATGCAGAAAACTGACACCTTGGATTATCACACAGGCTATTTTAACTGCGAGTAACACCGCAAGGCGCAGCTAGTCAGTATATAAAATTACAGTTAGGTATGTCATAGGCTGACGACGTGACCAAGGTCGCTGGAAGGTGCTGGATGCAAGCCGCTCTAGATCGGTCATTTTGGAAATCTTTGGGAAAGGCCTATGTCCAGCAGTGGACGTTATGCGGCTGAAATGATGATGATGATGATAACGTCGTAGGCGTCTCACAATTTCGCAGACCACACTCTCATTAAATTTTCTTCACAAAAAGGCTATCGAGTTAGCCCCGCAAAAAACGCTGGATAATTTATTCCGGCCGCGCTGGGCATCACTAATCGGCGTCATCAATCAGAGCGTCCCGGCCGATCGGATCAACTGACGGACACACACCCCCGCGCACCCCTTTAATGCCTGCTATATGTACGGGTTTAGTTTACGCACGTGTTTCAAAACTGAGGATTTATAAAAATATTTAGATATGAGTCTGTGGGCACAGGCTAGTTCGATTTCTGAACGTCGAAAGAAACATAAAATGCAGAAATATGTTAGTTGGAGGTTATGTGTTGTGTGGTTTTTGGAATCAGATAACTCGATATTTTCCTGTGGATTTCGTAAGAGACGACTAAAGGTCCCGCACCCGTTTAAAGTCAGCGATTCGAGTATGTACGCGTTTAGCTTACGCACGTATTTACAGTTCAAATAGGTGCTTCAGAAAATGTTCAAATTTTGAAGATTTTGCGAGGTGTCGTAAAAAAAAATCTGAAATGCGTTTCTAGGCAGTCAAAGGCTACGAATCATGTTTTGGAAGTCGTATAGTGGAAGAATTATTAAAATAATGCAGAAATATGTTCATTGGAAGTACTTGGAAGTTAAAAACAGATTGGGAAAACTGAAGAATGGATGGATTAATCTATGAAGCCTCTCGCTCTCGGACCATTTTAGCAGGGCTTGAAGCAAGCTTTTAAAACCCGGTACCTAATATCCTGACAGAGATGAACGTTCGACATATACCATGTACAGTATACCTACCTGCTCTGAACTCTCATGTTACTATTTTTCTCTATTGTGTGCCAATATATAGTATAAAACAAAAAGTAATTAGGGGTGTTTAGTATTCTATTTAATAAAAAAAAAATGCTGTCTCGCTCTCTTCCGTCCGTGCGTACTTTGACGCCTACATGTGTCCGTGTTATTTTAATTAATTAAAATATAATAAACTTAAACAGTGCTAACATTATAAAATTAGCACTAAATAAATGTGATGAACAAATAAAGGGTGTTTTGGTAAAGTAGTCACCTCTACACGTCCAGTACATAACAAAGGGTCTATCAATAGACCCCACTTAGTGGGTTTTATGAATACAATGGAGTTTGTATAAAAAATGTAATCCAGTTGAACGTAAAAAGATAATTATAGATAATGACGACTGTAAACAAGAAATTTCATTGGATTAAACAAAGAATACTTGAAATTCCATCCGAATAATATTTGACGAGCAATGTTTACCTCAGTCGAGTTGGCCATTTTGTTTTCTGAGACAACAACGATTTTAGACGCAAGGACGGACACGAGGGATGAGAGCTACATAGTCGTAGATATGTCGAAAAGATGGGTTTAGTATATTTTTTCTACCCTGAAAAATTGTAAATCTTTTTAGATTTTTTTTGTATTATGCTTTACTGAGAATACATTCCCGGTTTAATCTGATTCTGAGGTTCTAGATATTATTTTTAAAAAGTTTTTTGACATAAACACGATATAAATACGATGGGTTTACGCCGCTTCTCTACTGAGTACCTATTGCCACCTTTCAATCCTTCATCAAAGAGTATTTAACGACTTAGGAGATGCGCTAGAGATATAGAGATAGACCATCGCTCATCATGTTTTGTTGCGTGTACTCGCGAGAACTTTCAGGCAGCAAGCATCTGAGTGCCTTGCTCTTGTACTAAAATACGTGGTGAGTTGCTGCCTATTTGCATCACTGCGACACATAATCACAACTTGACTGGTATGTTTGTGTTATTTTTAACCGACTTTCAAAAAAGGATAATGTTATTCGAAGACTTTTGCAAATCAGTTCAGGCAATAATTTGAAAAATTCTTTTTTTTTTGTTTTAAAGGATAAATTTGCGACGTGGAAATTTTATCAAAATTGGTTTTGTGTTCAAGTCAGTTTTTACTTTACGTGGAAATTTTATCAATTTTAGTTTCATGTTTAAGTCAGCTTTTAGTTTAAAAAAATATAGTTGTCTTTGATTGTATTGTGTGTTTTGATTTCGTTGGTACAAATAAAGCTTTCATGTTTTTTGGTACAAATAAAGATTTTATGTATTTTATCTATCTAGCTTTCAGTCTTCACTCAGTGATATTTTACACATGACGACAAAATGCACACAACTCGAGCTTTCAGATGTCCTAAAGAAATATATTTTTAGGTATCAAATATATCTGTTAATCAATCTGTAGAATATATCTGTTAGCCAACCTGTAGATAGAGAAATACGTGGCATACTACTGGTATGTTGCGAAAAATAAACATGCATGGGGCAACTTGTCCATTTTTCTCATGATCTCTGGTTACATCAGCGATCAGCGTGTTGAAATATTGTCCCTCGCTGGAATTTATGTCGTTTAGATAGGGTTCAAATCAATTTCACAAGAGACAATCGCGGCCGGACCTCGCGAGCCGGTGTGTGTACAACCTGATTGATTTACCCACATCTGTACTTGTCACCGTTTTTTGTGAAAAATCTGTTCGATCCTAAGGTTCTATACTTCTAACATATCGCATCAGTCAAACGAATTACGTTTTTCATTTTAAATGTTAGGCTATTTACTTTGTAGTCTCTTGCTATATAGATTATATTCAATGCACACTATTAGAATATTAATATTATTCTTAATTTACACATATGACAGCGTTGGATGCAGGCCACTCTTGATCGGTCATTTTGGAAATCTTTGGGTGAGGCCTATGTCCAGTAGTGGACGTTATGCGGCAGAAATGATGATGATGACGATAATTTACATTATAAAATGTATGTGCAAAGTTTAAAAAACATAACATAGTGTAAGCTAGTCATATTATTTACAATAGGTTGTGTTTGTTTTGGTTGATACAAACTTGCCAGTGATAGAAATTTTCTTTAAGATTTTTTATCTCAAAAATACTTTTGAAGCTTATTAATGTGTGCAGTATTATCCAATTTCGAATGATTTCTATACCCTGTAGAATGCTATAAAAATGATGTAAATGTTTTGATATTTCTCTTTACAGAGAGAGCTGTTCTCAGTGGTTATGTATCACTTGTCCGACAGTGTATCGAGCTAGCAGAAAAAATGATCGCTGTCAAGTCGTAAGTATACAGTGAAGTGTGTACTGTTGTCTATAACATAGTTATTGATGTTTATTTGTTATTACATGTGATATAATTTGAATATGGTTTATTTATTTCAATAAATTTATCTGACATTGATAAAATTAGTATTGTATTGTGTACATCAAGCTTGCACCTAGGTTTTAGGTACTTATTATTTTACGTGGTATTTATTATACAGACGATGGGAGAGACCTTTGCCCAACAGTGGGACAAAACAGGTTAATAAAAAAATATATATTTGACTAGATTAACTGGAATTGGTCACTTTAATTAAAGTCATGTAAGTATCAACATTCATAAAACTCACTAATTTAGATTAACGACTCTCAAATTCAAATTGAGGTTTTAAGGTTTTACTTTAATGAATACTAATCATAATTGAATGAATATTTTACGAATTATAAATGGGCTGTAAATCTATAATTTATAATATGATAATTTATAAAAAATATTATGCCTTATAAAAGACTTTAGCTTTTTAATAGCCACTTGGCTATTAGTGGCTAAATAATAAAATTTTAACTATCCAGACAGTTATATAATGGTGGTATCCTTTAACTACTAGCTGTGCCCGAAGGCTTCGCTCTCCATGGAAATTTCGGGATAAAAAGCATCCTATATCCTTCCCTGGGTATCAAACTACATCCATATCAAATGTCATCTAAATAGGTTCAGTGGTTGAAGCGTGAAGTGGTAACAAACAAACTAATATACAAACTCACTTTCTCATTTATATTATTAGTAGAATATCAAAATAACTTATCAACGAGACATGTTACCCGCGCCGTATGAAGCGGGAATGCCCTCCGAGGAAATGACTTGGCCGAAATGACGGAAGCAACTCCTCGCAATTTGACCGTTGTCGATATTTCGCTGAGCACGACGATTACTGGCCATGTAGACGGGGTGAAACTTTACTGTCCGAAATAAAATAACCTCACGATTTTTGTGTGGTCTCGCTATTGTACAAAAAATCATCAAAATTGATATACATTAGGTATATAGCTTCCATTCTAGACTAAGAGGAAAGTAAAATATAGAAGACAAGAGACTTTTGAAAAAATGTACTAGTAGTTCGCCGCGAACTTAGACCTCGCGATTATTATTCGCATTTTTATTGATATACTCGTATGTGCAGCGCAGGCAATGCATATTATATGATTGGAGAGATGAGCAGGGTAAGATGACAATTAAAGAAATAATATAAATTGCAATAGAAACAATTGGTGGACCCTAATTAGACCAAGCGCTAAAATAGTATAGGATCTACTTATCATCATTAATCAATCAGATTGATATTGGCTTTGACCCTAAATATTTTTATTGCACAAGTGGTATTGATGACTAATAATTTTTCATCTATTACGGTGTTGTCAGCATTCGTAACTAATTTCAGCTTTATGCGAGTTAATGGAAGGTTCACCTGTAATTTTGCCTTGTGGTTTCCGGCAGAGTAGAATAGGGTCACTCCAAGTCCTCCTGTGGATGTTATAGAAGGCGACTGTGGAAATACAAAGGAAATAAAGCTTTATAAACAGCAATTAGACCTCTCCAACCCGTCTGACTAGCGAAGAGAGTGTAGGCCAAAGTCCTCTGGCTTACAGGCCTCTGGTAATACAGAGAGAGTCGTGCTCCTGCAGTGGAGCCAAAAAGACCTGATGATGATGATGATGATGATGATGATGAATATGTACTATGCTGAACCATATCGTTGAACGTGGCTTATAGATTCTGATAGGTAAATATGTCCTATTTAAAAAAACATACTACTATCCTCAAATGAAAGAGAATTGGGTGTAATCTACAAATCTACATTCTACACCAAACAGATTAAGTATTTATAACTTTTATTATAAAAACAGATTCTAAATCTCATATAAAAAATACATCAAAGTCAATATAAAACCAAGCAGTTTATTCTCTTGGATCAGTGTGAGAAGATTGAGATGAGCTTTTAAGCTGCAGGTGGTTCTTTAGTGGGGACGGCGACTCTTTAATACGTTGTGTAGTCTGCCCTTTACTAACCTCGAGGGTGTAAGTGCCAAAACAGCTTCAGACACTTTTTCTTAGCTATGAAATAAATCTTACTTTAAATTTCCAAAATTAAATGTTTATTCAAATCTTCCATGCTAGTCTGGGAGAAAAGAAAAAACTTAGAATGTACCAGGTGCTTCTCTGCCCGGGAAGATCGTAAGAGCCAATCGAGGGAATGGGCAAAAAATCGAATCATGTTAATAGACGATGCGGCTAGCAACCCATCACTATTTTGATTCCTTCATCCACCTTCTTGCCTAGATCAAGCGGTCTTTGAGTCTTGCAGTCCTGAGCTTTATCTGCTTAGAGCCGCAAGACTCAAAATTCTCTGTCTGCCCCATTAGGGATAAAGACGTGATAGTATGTACCTATGTGTTTGTATGTAAATGTTTATTCAAGGATTTAAATAAGAGAAATAAAATTTCAAAATGCAACTGCTAGTAGAAGTATCAAATGAAAGGGTGTCATTTTGTCATTTCAAAACATATATTAACAAATTTTTGATATTTTTTACTTTTATCTTAGGAATGGTGACAATGAGAAAAAAATATTATATTTAGTTAACTTGCATAAAAACAATAAAAATGAGAAAAACAATTCTCGGCCAACAATCACGTGCGAAATTAGTACAGGCCCAAACAATGCCCTGCGAATGACAATCTTCACAAAGAAAGTATCAGTAATTGCCTCCGTCAGAAGGTCAGGTTGGTATTCGTTGGATTTGTAAAGGTCCTCCCTTTATGCCGTTGCTCCTTGATTTTCCGCAGAACAAAGCGGGCCCCAAATGAGGCTTCGCTGATTCTATTCTGTTGTCTAAGAAGAGATTAGACGTAAATAACGTAGTGATAGTCTATTGTTGATGTTGTGATGATTGAATCGTATTTGTTCAATTCACAGATTTTTCATTATAATAATCTTGTCAAAGAAAAAGAGATAGTATAATAATTCAAATAAGACTAGTCTCAGTGCTTTTATACCGATTACAACCACGACTAGACTACACCATACAATTTAACTAGATTCAGGCTCACTATCAGGCTACTAATGACATAAATTATAAACGTCCAGTACCAAAAACGGCCGATACGAAAAATGTCCAATACGAAAAATATCCATGGCATTATGCGTTTTTCTATAGTTTTTGTTGGGCAAGTAGGAGAAAACAAGGAAGAATATGGATGGAACACACAAGAAACAGAAGAAATGGGATAAGCCCACCGTTGGACATTTCAATTTTTTAAGCATGCGTATGTTTTGTAACTTTTATGTGAAATGAAGAATTAAAATAAACAAACAAATATGATAACCATCTCAACATCATAATTCTACCATTAACAATGACCATAATTTACTTATGTGCTTTTAGTGTATGACGTAAACTAAATGGAATGTTGAGATGGTTATCATATTTGTTTGTTTATTTTAATTCTTCATTCCACATAAAAGTTATAAAACATACGCATGCTTAAAAAATTGGAATGTCCAACGGTGGGCTTATCCCATTTCTTCTGGCCAACCAAGTTTCTTTAGTGTGTGTGACTTACATCAAATGGGTCCATCGGTCAATACCTATTAAGGCCATACCCAAATTTTCCGGGGTCCAGTGGCGCCGCCATTTGAAATAAATCATTTAAAAGGAAACGGAGATATCATTTAAAATTGTGTCTTGGTCAAGTTCTAGATACCCATTTTAAGTATCTTTTAAACTACTTTTTGTAGTTTAAAGTGAGAACGTGTAGCTTTTCTACGCACATTTGCGAAAAACGGCCACTTTTAGCTAATGTGCGTAGAAAAGCTTCACGTTCGCACTTTAAATTATAAACAGTAGTTCATAAAATAGTTTTAAGGGTTATCTAGGGCTTGACCAAGACACAATTTTGAATGATATCTCCGTTTCCTTTTAAATGATTTATTTTAAATGGCGGCGCCACTGGACCCCGGAAAATTTGGGTATGGCCTTAAGTAAAAAGCCTGTGTCGGCCAAAGCCTACTTCTTATATTTTTAACATAGGTTTATCTCGAAACCTTATTTCGAATTAAATTTACTACGTACTTAATTAGATTTATGGTATCACAAGTATTTTCATGCAAAAATAAATCACCTGGATCCGTTTGTAGCTTGACGTTAGAGACTCAAAATCCTGCTAAAAAAGCAGTTTCGAATGTCTAATAGTATGTATAATGAATAGATAGTATATATACCTCATTACAATACCTATAAGTAATCAGATGCAGGCCGCTTCCGATCGATCGTTTTGGAAACCCGTGGGGGAGGCCTATGTCCAGCAGTGGACTTCCTGTGGCTGATATATTATGATACGTCATAACGTCATCTTCGTTTTGTTACTTATGTTCTTGTATGTTTGCATTCTACGGTCTCATATAAACCATCATAGAGAATATTACCAAACATGACATGCGCATACGAGAGCAGGGATCCTCATAAACAGATTTTGGCGAGTCAGTAGTCTAAATAGGCAAAGTTTCCCCACTATGCGTGGTTATTGTTCAAGTTCTGACGAGATGCTTCAAGAATAAACTAGGAAAACAGCGCTAATGAAAGCCTAATATAAACAGATTTCAAACTCGGCTGAATACCGCCCGTAGCTGGTTTCACGAGTTCTAGTTTATTATTTTATAACTCCTCGAGCTGGAGTAGAAATAGTTATGAAGTACATTTTAACTCTTATGTTATTATAAAGATTTTGTTTAGTTTTCAACTTCTTTATTCTGGGCTGAATTCAAAACAGAGAAATCTTTATAAGGCATTTCCAATTTGAAGAATTGAAACGCCTAATTATTCTACGAACTAATTACGAGAAAATGACAATAGTTTTTAAGGGAGCATGGCTGTATAAAAATTGCCAAATGAGCTGTAAACGTGTAAGAGCATAAATATATAGAAAAAGAAACCAAAATCACATATGGCGACCAGTATCTGTATATGTAATTATTATAGTATGTACCTCATTATAAGCGAAATGTTTCATAAGTGAAAGTTAAAAGTCAAAATAATTTATTTATATTAGGATATTTGTAACACTTGATAGTTGTAATTTTTTTCTATTTCTTTTGATTTCTTAAAAGGTAAATGTTAACGTCAGATCATTTACTTATCAGCTACGTTTACCGTCCCTTGCTAAGCGCAAGTACAAAAGAAGCGGTAACAAACTGTACTGCAGCATTTTCTCTAATAACTTCAACTTACAATTATAATGATTATTATATGGGCTGAGAATATATTGTTATGTCATAATTATTAATCAAGCATGAATAAAGTAGAGAATAAAGTTCGTTTAACATAAAATGTATGTGCTCGTTGAACAAAAACCTTTTCGTGTATGTTTCCATATGATAGGTACCATATCGTTGACAAGGTGGTCAAATCAGATGATCTTAATAAACATACATACATAAATACATACATATTTTCACGCCTGTTTCCCATGGGGGTAGGCAGAGACTATAGATTTTCACTTACTACGATCCTTGCAAACCTCTTTTGCTTCGTCAATAATAATACTAAAGTCGCTAGCTTTCGGTTATTATGGAAAAATCCCAGCTTCCCACCAAGATTAGCTAAAGTAACGAAGTTACTATAACCGCAAACCTTTATAGCTTACATATTTTTAACTGTCGCGGCGCGTGGCTAAAACTATGAAGATAAGTAATCTTTACAATTGAAATTCGGATACTGATCATCTTCTTCATTGACTTTACCTAATATTAATACCTACTAAAATCAAGTAAAGGGACCTGATATTAGCTGGAGTGACAAAATCTAGTAGGTACTTAAATTAAATGATCAAAAGTACGTGCCATCAACACGAAAAAAATACGCCCTAAAATTCTATACTTAGGTTTTTGGGTTTGATGAAAAAGGAACGTGATCAACGTAACGGGTGTAAAGAATTGTGTCATATTTTTGCCCTAATATTTTAGAACGACCGTTTTGGGCGCTTATTAAGAAATGTGGGTAGCTTATTACTGAACAAGGGAAAGCGAATAATTTAGATTTAATGGTGCAGAAGATATTATAAGCTACCTTTGTATAACGAGTGATGAATCGGAGCAAAGTTGAGAGTTTTCTTAAGGTAGTCATGGGTCCCATCGCCTGATATCTTTGTTGATTTTATATTTGATGGGCGATTTTAATTTTGCGTTAAACAAAATTTTTATTTTTCGTGAAATAAAAATTTCTTTCATAGTAATTTTAGAAATCAGGAAAAACAAATAGAAAGCTTAACCTGTAATCTTAATATAGCATTGATATGGCAACAAACTGTTAATATACAATGAAGTCAGTAATTAACATGAATAGCTTGTGATAGTGAGCAGGCACAAGCGACCAATGGGTGAATTAAATACCCCATGGGGCCACCCGTTTTCCAAAGCAGCGTAAGTAGCTATTTTATTGACTCTAAACATTTGCCAGTTGGCTCTTGGATAAACTTGAGAATTTTCCTAAGTTCTAAGAATTCCGCCGGCCGCCAAGTGGCGAAAGCGCACTCGAGTGTTTCTTTATGATGGAACTTGCGAGAATTTTTGAAATATCGAACCGAGTTTTCGTGGATACTTCAAAGTTTGGACTCCGTACTAAGAATTTATTATTAAAGATAGCATATTACCTTCAGACGAAAACGCATCTGCGTAGTCACTTATACGGTAATATGCATATTTATTTTCTAAAAATATTAGTAAGATAAAAACAACATGCACACAAACAAATTATACAGCACCTGAACCACTCTTTTTCTTAGATCTTGCAGGTCAATCTTTTAAACTTGACGACTGTTCTTGAATAATGGCTAAACATGTCTTTCAAGGCTTGACTTTGTGACAAAAAAGAGATTCTGTAAAATGACTTACTTACTAGTTACTATTTTGGCTCAGCGACCCAAGGTGAGTCTTGGCCTCCAGCACAAGAGCACGCCAGCGCTCTCAGTCCTGTGCTATCTCTTGCCAGTTGTCGCCAACTTGAAGCTCGCGAAGGTCCGCCATCACTACGTCGCTCTAGCGATACCTGGGACGGCCCACCGGTCTTCGACCGGTCTCGATCCTCGTCCATTCTTTCAACGTGTCCGAGCCAGCGAAGACGGTGCGTTTTAACTTCGCCCATGATGTTAGGCTCGCTTCCAAGTCTTCTATTTCGGATTGGTTCGTATCCTCCATACACAATCCTCTCCTCTTACTGGCCCCAGGATCTTGCGAAATGGTTAGGGAGGCGAGGTAGCTAAATGGCGTAATTCAACGGCGCCGTCGAGACCTATCAAAATCGAAAGATAAAATAATTTCGAAAAGAAAAGCTCGTATGGTAAAAACCATTTTAGCGGTGGGTTTGGCGTGTACGGTTATTCAAAAATGTAAAAAAAAAACAGTTACTTGGGCATTCTCGAGCGCGTCAGATATTCATACTACGTATGCCCCAAGTGCCTCTGATAACAACGGTATACTAATCTGCCGGTTTGCGTGGTGGGGGTAGGCATATAAAGTAGTCAAAAATGCAAAAAAAAAAATTTAGGGGATGTTAAGTAGGTCCCAAGGAAGCTCCCTTTAAAAAAACTGACGATTTCGGCGTGACGATAAGTTACGATGAATTTTTGAAAATGCAAAAAAAAAAAGTTTTTTTGAAATACTCGAGCGCGTCAGATTTTCATAGGGGAGGTTTATCTCGGTATCCTGAAAGCATATTTTTTTAATCTGACAAAAAAGTTGGTGGGTTCTCTTAATCTGACCGAAAAAGGTTTTTTGGTTTCTTTTTTTTCCTTTTTTTCTCCTTGATAAAACGGGGAATTTAAGAATGACAATAAAGCGATAGATACAACCAACGTAAATGATCATTTAAACTTTTTTTTGTAAAATGTATCGTTCGCGACTTATATGCCGCAACGCGTTCTTATGAACACGAAATAACTCCTCCACACTTCCGGTCATGCGGAAACCGGCAGATTTTGTATTTTTAGTAAGTTTTAGATTATATTCTTCAAAATAAATAATAAAAAAATCGCGCTCGAGAATGCCGGATTAACGTTTTTTTTTTTACAAGTTCGCGACCCTATAACTCGGCCGCGTCAAGGACTTATCGTCAGATTAGTTAAATTTAGTCTTTAAACACTAAAATCAACCCCCAATATCTTAATCTGATGCGCTCGAGTATTTCAGACTATCGATTTTTTTACTAATCTGATCGTCGATCCTAGGCGCGCGTCACTACATATAGAGCTAAATACTTTACAAGGTTGTTCTATTAGGTCTAAGGTATCTCTCATATCTTAAACTGCCACGCTCGAGTATTGCAGAAAATTCCCCTATTCGCCTCCCTAACTAAAATACCTTTCTTTTCGCCACAAGAAGCCTTCTTTCCTCTTTTTAAGTTAGCCTATAAAATGAAATAACTAATATTTACCAGGAATTATATAAAATAGTAGAAGCTCAAAGACTGATCGCTGAATCTGGCGGTGAGTCGCATTATTGTCACTTCAAATATTGTTACACCCATTACACAACTTACGTGCCCTTATTTTTATATTAGGTAAGTAAAAATATCAACTTTATTTTGACTTAAGTTTTTACAAAATAATCGGCCAAGTGCGAGTTGAAACCGCGCACGAAGGGATGTGTTATTTACAAAAAATCACGTTTTTTGTATGGGAGCCCCATTTAAATATTTATTTTATTCAGTTTTTAGTATTCCTTGTTATAGCGGCTATAGAAATGCATCATCTGTGAAAATTTCAACTGTCCCTGACATGGTTCATAAGATACAGCCCGGTGACAGTCAGACGGACAACGCAGTCTTAGTAATAGGGTCACGTTCTTACCCTATGGTGCGGAACTCTAAAAATTGAAAAGAAAACGGAAATCTTACTATCTTACTTTGATATATAAATGTGAAAGTAAGTCTGTCTGTCGCTCTTACCTCTTCACGCTTTAACGTGTACATAGTTTGAGACACGAGGAAGGACATCGGTTTTCATCCCGAAATTCTTACGAGGAGCGGAGCCAGTGAGCTTAGCTAGTAGACTATAAATGATTTTAGTATCATTATCTTTGTATAGAAATGTCTCAGAGTATTGTATAGTAACTCAGAGTCTTATTATAAACGCAGACTAGCTTTGTTACTAGGTTAAAACCTTTCCCCGACCAAATCAAATTGACATCTAGTAATATATCATTGTCTTACCTGAAAATGCCAACTTGATTTGGTCGGATGGTTTAAACTTAGAAACAAAGTTAGTCTGCGTTTTATAATAAGACGGTATATGTATAGGTTAGAGTACTTACGGCGTAGTTCACACTTAGATGGGTGACATCAAGTGGCATAAACATTTTTCCAACTACTCTCCGTACTTTGAGAGGTAGGTTATGTAGCCATTGGTCCCGGATACAAAAATCTTAGCCTAAATCGGTTTCAAAATTTCGTTTCGTAAATGGCTCGCAGGTACGAAACAATAAAGCATGATTCATTGCTCCCTAATTTATCAGTGTTTCGGGTCACCAGTCCGCTGTATGCTACTTATTGACATTTTGTATAACCTTTATCGACTATTGTACTGCGTTCAATCAGGGCCAAATATCAGTAATTTCCACGCAAAGGTACGAGCAAATTTGGGCGGGCACGGATTAATTTGTAAATGCCATGCGAAAATCCACCGCGGTTCAACTCCATACATTAACGTATGGTTGATAACCAATATCCCGCAAATGGTGCCATTGCATTTTGGCTCGGAACGACATATCACGCTATACCTAGGTAACACTGAAAATGTTTAGAAAATGAAAAACGGCTTAATGTAGAAAGTTGCCAATACTTTTATTGTTTTTCGAAGTAATCTCCGTTCCTCCCTATACATCGTCGCATTCGATGGAAACACTGAGAAAAGCAGTGGGCCCATTCTTCCTTAGGGGTCTCTTGAATGGCATTTTCGTACGCTTTCACCACATCTTTTGGGCTTGTAAAGCGAATACCTTGAATTTTATCTTTAGTTTTAGGGAATAAAAGTCGCAGGACGCCAGGTCAGGACTGTATGGCGGATGACTCATAATCTCGACACCTGCCAAAGTCAAATATTCAACAGTCTGTTTTGCGGAGTGCGCTGAAGCATTGACGTGGTGAAGGAGGATCCTGCTTCGAGAGCGCTGCTATCGAATTTTTTTCAAGACAACAGGCAAACAGCGATTGTCATACCAGTCTGCAGTAACTGTCCTTCCATCTTCTAGCACAACTGTCGCGAAATGACCTTTTTTGACCAAAGAATAAGGCAATCATCTTTTTTCCTTGACTTCTTCCTTTCTTTACCTTAGTTGGCCGATCCTCGAAAGGAAACAACCACTGAGCCGATTGTCTTTTGGTTTCGGGTTCGTAGCAATATATCCAGCTTTCATTACCTGTGGCGATATCAAATACAGCATTTGAGTCACCGCCGTTGAACTTATCTAACATTTGGCGACACCAGTCCATGCGAAGGTGTTTCTGGTCGTCGGTTAAAGTATTCTGGTACAAAGCTTCCTGAAGCCTAAATGTTTGTGTAATATTTTTGAAACTTGCTCATACCAATGCCAAGGCTTGCCCGTATCTGCTGATAGGTCACTCTCTTATCTTTCTCTATCATGCGTCGCACAGCACTGATGTTATCTTCAGTAGTCGCTGTTAAAGGACGTCCCTCACGCGGATCATCATTGAGATTGCGACGTCCATGCTTAAACTCGTTAAACCAGTGGCACGAGATGGGGCTTCATTAATAAATGCTAATCGGAGCCTATCATAGCTTTGTTGTTGAGTAAGCCCACAACGAAAGTCATAATAAATCATTGACCGAAAATTTTCTCGCGTTAGGTTCATTTTCACGTGTAACAAGAGTTTTAGATTTGCCGCCAATTCACAAAAACAAATGACAAATGAATACAAAATACTACATTAGGTTACCAAAGAGTTCTAAAATTGAAATTCAAAAAAAGTTTTAATTAGCAATGTGTCTCACTGGCCAGTTCTTAACATTTTCAGTGTTTGTTTGTTTGTAAATTCTTTATTGTACAAAAAGGACACTACAAAATACAGAAGATAACAATACAAAGGCGGACTTATCCCTTTAAGGGATCTCTTCCAGTCAACCTAACCCCAAGTGTTACCCACGTAGCGTGACTTTGTGAGCAATAGATCCTCGATCACCTCGATCGATTAAGGGTCCTCCCCGCGCTAACGACCTTGAAAACACAAAAAAATTTATTTCTCTTTCTGTAAGTGAGATTATCAGAAACCCTCGTACAACTTTTTAGCTAGTATCCTTAAGTTTCATTAGAACCTCGAAAATCATTGAAATAAAATACCCTGAATTTTCCTTTGCAAAAAATATAAAAACGGCTATTTTTGACTCTTTTTGTAAAGGTTTCTAAACCGGATAGTATTTCAATGACTTTCGAGGTTCTAATGAAACTTCAGGATACTAGCTAAAAAGTTGTACGAGGGTTTCTAATAATCTCACTTACAGAAAGAGAAATTAATTTTTTTGTGTTTTCAAGGTCGCTAGCGCAGGGAGGAGCCTTAAAGGATAGAACACTTGTCCAGACAAAAAGTTGCGTCTTAATAAAGGTAACAATAAAGTTTTGTTTTTTTATTTTAAAAATATTACAAAAGTAACATTTTTAAAATAAAAAAACAAAATGGCGGAATTGAAAGTGTTCATCAATCCACATAATTTCAAATTTTTCAAAAATTTCCAAAAACTTAGTCGTCAAAATAATTCTTTATAGTTTACAAAATTTCACGAGGATTAATTGAGAAAAGCGACCTGCAGGCGAGAAGAGCAGGACAGACAAAAGCATTTATGGCTAATCTCGAAACTGAGACGCTTCGTTGATAAGATTTAAGTTGACAACCGATTTACTTTAAACCAGTGGCTTAATAAGCTGAAATATACTATTTTTGAAATTTTTATCTCCCATATGTCTACCATTTTTATAAATTTCAAAAAATTGAATCAAAAAGAAATTGTATATAGTTTTCGAACCATTTCACAAAATATTACGAGAGAGCCGGTTGAGAAATGCGAACTGCAGGCGAGAACAGCTATACAGACAAACTGACGAACAGCCGGACAAAAGAACTTTTGGTCAATCTCAAAACTGACAAATTTAAATCACAGCGCGTCGGTTCTCAACGTACCTATCGACTTATTGGCGAGTTTTTGGCTATGACGTAACTCTTAAAAAGTCATTGTCTCTCAATAATACGCTCTGCACCATAGGTACTCACTCAACGAAAAGTCATTGCAAGTTCGTGCGAATTTTAGTCGTAAGACCGCGCGACCAAACATTTTGATCTTTAAAAGATGACCTAATCAACGTTCGTATGATTGCAAAATTTTAGTAGGATCACGCGAATGGTTGCATCGCTTATTCGTTCATGTATAGTCACGTTGCGGGGCACCCGCCCGAATATGCTCACTCCCTAATTGATCTTTCTGATCAAGGGAAGTGGCAGGTAATCAATCAAGAATAATTATATTGTCCATGGGGACCGGGACCATAAAAGTTTTGAAGAAAATTCGTATGACAGCAAAATTATCATTTTATTCTACCTATGTACCTATTTGTTCGGTTGGGATTCTAAGTTCCCTTGTATTCGGTCGATCCGTTGTTTTGCGTTTCATTGATCATTTTATTTGACAGGTCGGCAGGTGTTGAGGCTTGAGGTTACAATGAAACAATTTTTTATTTTGAAGGGGAGAAACAACGCGGTTCAATATTATTTTTTAATTTAAGGAAAGCATACAACGTGTTTTTGTAGAATGGGGATCATTTATTAACAACAAGTACAAAGATTCGAAAAAAAGTGTAAGGTTGCGTTTCCACTGAAGCGGAGCAAAGCGGAGAGGAGAGACAGAGATCACAATGCTCGAAATCTCCGCTCCGCTGTTTGAATTGAAGCGAAGCGGAGATTTCGAGCACTGTGATTGGTCAATTTCTTTCCTCTCCGCTCTGCTCCGCTTCAGTGAAAACGCAGCCTAAGGCGAGGAAATTAAACTTGGGCCAGCCGTCAACATTATTTATTCCATTATTGCTAATTACTTGTACATAAATAAATTGTATTATTTAGCAATATTTCCTTTTATTTCAAGAGAGTGCTTTACTTTTAGTTCTGGCTTAAATTTTAACTTCAAGTACCTAAAAATGTTCTAAATTCTAGTATTCGGAAATCGATGAAAGTGAAAATAAATGTTATGCATTATAAAGCGTCTGTTGTAGTGTGTTATCATATCTCAGTAAAGGTAAATGATGTAAAATAAAGGCTGCTCATGCCCAACCAGAATTCCTCCCAAAAATATGCTAGAATTTTCCGAAGCTATCGACAGCACATTGCCCGTGCAAAATTGTACATACATAGCGGCCATCACTAGGGGCTGTACTATAGGTTTTCCTGTTTTTGCGTGTTATCGACGACGGAGGCGCGTCTAACGACCGTTGTCGCTGTCACTAGCTGAAATGTCACGATGATTTATCGCCTATACCAAATAGTCGGAGATATTTAGATATAGTTTTCGGGGAAATAAGTTTACGGCTGTTTTTCCGTAAAAATAAAGAAGCTTTTTGCAGACTGCATCGTTGTAATTCGCGCGAGAAAATGTAAGATAAGGTGTAGTGTTTTTTTGTAGGCATATTCATTTCGGTTATATTATTTTCGTCGATGTTTTATATAGTATGGTTTGATTCAAAATTGATTTAATTATGCCTTATACATACTGCTGCTTTATATCCGTTTCGTATATTAAAACCGCTCGCTTGGTTAACTAAGAAAGTAGGTGATATTCCTACTTTCTTAGCGAAGCGAAGCGTCTCAGTTTCGAGATTGGCCAAAAATGATTTTGTTCGGCTGTCCGTCAGTCAAATTAAATAGATTTTTTTATCGATTCAGTTTTGCGAAATTTTTTAAAACGGCGGATTTACGGGCGTTGAAAATTAAAAAAAAAAATTTTTTTTGCTATTTCGAAAAAAATACCAGATTGTCTAAGACGCAACATTTTTGTCTGAACAATTTTTTTTATCCGATAATCTACAACGGATCGGTTTGACTCGCGAGGTCTCTTTACAGCTCACAGAGCCAATAGTTTAATATCAGTTTAGTATTGGCAAGATTAGTGATTTCCAGGTGAATTTTGCATAACTAGCTGGATAATTTAGTAGTTATTACCCAATACACTAAAGTCACTACAAATTTTCCCTAAATAAGTAGGAGCGCGGTTATCTAAAACTCAACGATGGCGAAATGCGAACGTGGGACGTGTATCCGAACAAAATACAAAATGTAAATTGGGGGTCTATCGGATATTGTGTTCAACTAGATTAATCGGTAATTCGGCTTTATGTAGTGTACTAGTGCTTTTAGCTCCGCGAAGGATTACATGGGTCCATTTCGTTGAATTCGTGTTCATATGCCTGTGTTGTACAGATGATGTTTTTTGTTTTCCTGCGACAATGGGCATTATAAAACCTTTTAGACACAAAGTTACACTTTTTACAAAATTGCCTTAGCTTTTTCCCGTGCTGTATCCTAATTTTTAATACAGAACGATAGGATCACGAGATCTTTTAAACAAAAAAAATAGTTTAACTAAACATTACTGAATTAGGTTTATCATACATAGTTAGACTACGTTTAGCCCTTTCCGGTTAAGCACAATACGTTTGTTTGTAGAAAAAAATCTGCCAGTTTAATGTTGATTTACAAGATAATCAAATCTTTCTAGATACAGATAAAATATTACGATTATGATCATGTTGAATGTACTATTTAGTTTAATTTACTTCAAAAATAACGATTCTAAAGCTTGAAAATATACGTCTTCAAATTTAGCATGAAATTAGGTATGAATCCACGCAAAAGTAAAGCTTTTATACCATTATACAGCCTAAAGCAGCCATTATACCGTAGTATGTTTAAACAGATTACGTTTTACTGTAACTACGGTCGTTTTATTTCGCAAACTATCATTTATATTTATCAAATGTAGTATGAATAAATAATTAAACGAGCGGCCGCTCAGAAGACATAAATTTACCCTTATAATTTGAACAAATTGTGAAATCCGTTTGGGCTCGAAATCCTTTGCTCAGACATCTAAATGCGTTTTACGTGTTAATAAATTTACTTTTAAAATTACGTAGTTGAGCAAGTTTTTCTACGTCGTAATTTGTGATTGTAAGATATTCGATTGCAAAGAGGCTTCACGAAAACTAATATTTTATTTTAATACCTATTTAGGAACTTTGGTCGCAGTAACATCATTTATGCAACGGTATCATGATAGTGTAAGCATTAGAGTTACAAATTACAAGCAAGTATCCAACTGCCTAGAGCGCATAACAAAATACCATTCGATATAAACTCGTCAATATAATCTTTTTATAAATAAAATTATTCTGACGTTCATAAAAACGAGTTTGTTCAGAATACGGATTGGATTTAGACCATAGATTGGATAAACGCGGAATGTCAAAATGTATTTTTTCCCGCCCTGAAATGCTCAAAGCTTATTTTGATAAAATTTGAATGGGACCTTGCCTTTCAAACAAAAAAAGAATTTTCTAAATCGGTCCAAGCGTCTTGTAATAACCAGTGAACAAACGTAAAAAAGATCACGAAGAATTGACAACTTTTTCCTTTTGTGATGATGATGATGATAATGATCTCCTTTCGTGCAAGTCGGTTAAATAGTAGATATGTTTTTCAGTTTCAGTTTAAGTAAACCTTTTCAAAATAATGCTAAACAATAATTTCTTATTATTTTTATTGTAATGGAGTCACGACGACTGTGGTTTTCATTTATAGAACAAAGCAAAACGAAAGAGTCGGGTTCAGATAGTGATCTAGATTTAATTTTACGAGCATGTCCATCCATTATTCTTAAGTACCTTTTTATGGATTTGTCTTTATTGCAGGATAACAGTGTACAGATTTCTGATAACCTTTAACGTAAACAGTTTAAAAGGAAACACGTTAATACGAAGAATAGATTATTTATTTTATTTCAATTTATAGTTACTAGAGCACCTACACATGTAATATTTCTCGATTAGGTATTATATATTAGTTGGCATAATAAATTAAGTTTTTGTGTTTAGTACTTAGGTAAAGGTAGTCAACTTTTTTATTATTATTATCCGTTCATGTCGCACTGCTGGGCAAAGGCCTCCCCTCTTTTCTTCCATAACTCTTTGTCTCTGGTTTCATTTACCAATCCTGTTCGAATGCTTTCAAGTCGTCTGCCCATCTTTACCTCTCTTTCTAGGTAGTCAACGTAGAGTTTAAATGTTTCAAGCCACCATGTTAATCCAATCTGACTAGCTTTATGACTAGAAAGTCACCTTTGACTTACTATGAATATTATATTTATTTTATATTTGAACGCAATAACGTGACCCTATGTGACTTTCGAGACAATATTTAGAATACCAAAATAAAGGTGTATACTAAAATCCAGCCGGTTCCTTGACCATCAGAGGTAAAACCCTAAGATGACTGTACTACTACCAAACGCTCTGGGGAGTCCCTAAATTAACTTCTGCCTAAATCTTTTTTTTACAGCACTAATTAAGGTCATAACCTTCAGAAAAAAGACACCCTCAATTGTTCAGTCATGCTGTTAATCAAATCATTCGTGTGAGCGACGCTGCAAAAGTTAACAAATAAATATTAAAAAATAAATTTTATTACGTTATTCTTTAAAAATCACAGATATTTTCTATCGAATCGGATCATCGGATGACTGAACTTTTTCTCTATTCGATAAATTAAATTTTTGAAGAATTTTCGACGAACTCAGATAATTTTGTACCTACTATTAGTTTAATAATTCTAAAATTGAGCAAATATTCTTCTTCAATCTTCAGTAAAATTATGCCTGTAATGCTATTTGAAATACTACGAGAAACACACTATGCCGAAATTACGTCCGTTTTCACGAAGAAATAAATTAGCCGCGGAACTTCATCTGCCAAACTTCGCTAGGTACATTGTGTTCAGAAATCGTATAAGCAAAGATACATCGGTCGGAAGGTTTAAACTTACTAACACATTTGTCTCATACAACATTTGTTTAATTTATTTTTTTAATTCAAATTATTGGGAGACTGGTTTTTATTAGTCGTTGATACTACTCGTACAATTAATTATAAGCAATGCTTTACTGTGAACAAATCTTTAGACGTCGAAATCCCAAAATTTAACCTTTAAATTGCCTTCAATAAAATATTTCGTAGAATCCATTCCCCGTAATCGAAATCATAATTCTTTACATTGTGGCTCTCTGTAATCTGGCTGGCTTATCCAAGATTTCGCGATAATTCGATTAAACATGGCCTACGGTGGCTACAATCAAGGAAATTGAAATTTTAATAAACACTTTAATATTGCTGCGTCGCTCG
Organism: Acrobasis consociella; assembly: GCA_963555685.1. Lineage (NCBI taxonomy): Eukaryota > Metazoa > Arthropoda > Insecta > Lepidoptera > Pyralidae > Acrobasis > Acrobasis consociella. The sequence goes on from OY743118.1 coordinate 9,693,678, forward strand.
ACAGTTCAATATGAATTGGGCGGCCATTTTGTTTTTCAGTTTTATACTGTGAGCTCTTTTTATTAAGCTCATGCACGACCTATTAACAAAAGCACTAAGAGCAAATTAGGAGCAGACCAACATTTCCACAGTGAAAGATGTATGAGTTGTCAAAACTTTTTTCAATATTGGTTGGGTGGCCATTTTATTTTTCAGTTTTATATTTCCTTTAATACTCAATATATATACTGTGAACTATTTTTATTTATTCTTATGCGCCACCTACTTAAAACTATTTACATCAAAATAGTTTGTGTAATATTTGTGTTTGCTGGTGCTCGTGGACTAAACCTGCCCTTAGTTAATGTCAAGGTTTTTTACATGTTCAGTAAAGTTTAACCTTAGTGTATAACTCTTCTTTTCATAATTGCTATTTATAGCAAAGCTATTTGCTTAAAATATATTTAGATGATCCAAATATATTTTAAACATATTCTTATTTAGTTAACTAACAATTATTTAAATAACAAATGATTGCTTTATACATTATAAAGCAATCATTTGTTTGTTATTTTTTATGAAAATATAGCTATATTATGCAAGCTTTATCATTAATCTTATACCTTTAAACGAGCAATTCTTGTATATATATATATTTATAAATTTCTATGATCTCGAAAACGGCTCTAATGATTTCGCTGAAAATTGGTATATGGGGGTTTTCGGGGGTAAATAATCGATCTAGATTAGTTTTTTTTTTATTTTTAAGTTTATATATTTTTTACGGTTATTTAGTTTTACATTGTTTTTAGACAAGTTTAAAAAAAATTAGTTATTGTTTGAGATGTAACCGAGCAATAAAGAAATAAATGATATAGCCAATAGAGCTGTATTGTATAGCCTGACTTGTGTCCAATTCAGTTCATGGAAATCGGGTCGGCCAATTTGTTTCCGAGTTTTATATAAGCCTGTTTGTGGCAGTTCGTGGAAATACACTTACGTAAGTAATAACAAAATACTGTAAAATTTAACTTTACAGCCAGTGAGATAATAATTATTAAATAAAAGTACCATGGCAACAAATACATTGTCAAAGAAACGATGAATAACCTCGATTAAACTCAGATTAAATATGATTTGATTTACTTAACATAGTTTAAATTTCCAATTGTGTAAAATTTTACTTATTTTTTCACTTCTGAATTTACCCTAAAAATACGTATAATTTCTATCTCTAAAATTTTATCTTGTTGCGTAGTATTTTGTACGGTGATTTTAACTGATTTAAAATCTACGAACTAGCTTGACTGCTGAATAGCATAACTTTTTAGATTAAAACTAACGTGAGATACAATCATTGTTTTATTTAGAGAACATACGTGATACGTCTATACGTGAGTAACCCGTTCTCTAAATAAAACAAGCATAACTTTTTATTTAGAAAACCAATAATAGAAGGTAATTAATTAATTCTGATAATTTAGTATATTAACCCTATTTACTGGGTTCCTTAAATTCTTCTTGATTATTTCCCGTTTGTGTGAGGAAGGACATTTAAGATATTTTCATCTCATCCATTCGAAGAACTATTTTTTCATCACAAAACATTTGGAACTAAAGTTATTGCTGATTCTCTCGGAACTAAAAAAGAAAATCTTAAGGGATTTAAAAGAATTTTAAAACTGAACACAAGTGTAATCTATGTAGAATAAAAAAAAATGTTGGCAGTCCCACAAAATAAAAGGAAAAAATAGTTTTAAAACAATAAGTAACGGCCACAGGCGTTGTAATTTTTTTTATTTATAAAATACAATGTCGTCAACATGGATGAATGTGAAAGTAATTACAGAAGTTATAGGTTATATTCTATAGAGATGTACCTAATTATTTGTGTATATTTGAATTCCAAGTTCATTAATATATGAATAATAATAAGATTAAATAATAACAATTGTATAAGATAAGAAGGACCACGAAAACATAATTATGAGTTAGTTTTTTTATTAGAAATGGGTGTGCTCTTCGAAAAATTACTTCATAGTATTATAATTTAAATGACACCAAATATAGGTGAGTATATGTTGGTTGAACTCTGATTAGGTATTGTAGGTGTTCTACTTTATTTTTTATACTTATTCTGTTTTGTATTTGCTAGGGTTTCTCAAAGATGGAGATGAATAGTAAAGTGTGCTACTCGGGTACGGTAATATTTTTACTACAGGAGATATAAATGAATCCCTCGCTTCACTCAGAACTCAAAAAAGCACCCTCGCTTTAAAAATAATAACCTTTACCCATTGTAGCAAAATCTACTATTACAGGATCTTTTCCTATCACCAAAAGACAAGCTACAATTTTTTTTCGTCATGGCCCGATGTTTTTGTTTACTTTTTCTTCTAGTCAGGAAAATACTGCGTTTTGAAGTATAATAAACTTCACGTGTCTATACTGATTTATCAACTTAGTCACTGTAATTAGACTTCGTTATTTGCAAATGACAGATACCTATGTCTCGTAGTTATGAATTATTCATCTTCAAGAGAAATTAGCAGAATACTTCGATTAACTTAATACAGATTAATAGTTTGAGAAAATGAATTACAGTTAGGTACAGCAGTTAGTGAAGTGTACATAGGATTATATGTTTCAAAGTGTATTACACAAAGTTTGGTCGAGGCGAGCTGAATGCGATCGATAGCTTAGAGCTAAACTGGCTGGAATTGATTTAAATTGTATTTGGACGGTAATTTAGAGAAAAAGGGTGAAATTACAAATCAAGATATACATAAAGATATCAATTTATTTTATTGATTGGATAATAAAGAAGTTTTGGTTGCAATTAATGTTTATTACGAGTATTTTGATATTAACGTCTATTTCAAAGGATCATTTTCTTCGTTAGTCAAATATTTGGTCTTGGGCTGAAACTGATACTTTATTGGATAAACAAAAACTCACTTTAATCAAGATAATAATTTCATAAAGCTAAGATTGTTTATGTAAAATTGGTTGAATGAGCGGGCTAAGTTCTTTAAAGGTTTTCCCACTAGTCTTTTGTTCTATGGTCTTTAAAACTATTTTACAAGTTTTTATTTTATTTTTTTATTTAACTTGCAATGTATCTTGTATGTATGTATGTATGAATGTATGAATGTTTGTTTAATTAATTAATTTTCAACCAGTTATACTTAAACTATTTAGTTGAAATTTCGCATACTTGTCTAAGTCAGATGACAATACAATATTACGGAATCGAGTTTTTGGAGTGAGCTGTTTTGATGATGGAGCCGGGAGAGGACGGAACTCAGTTATAAACCAACATAACCTCATTGAGTAGGAATCGTTCGATTTGTCTTGACAAGCACTCTAAGGTAGACGATGCCTAGGGTTAGATCACGGAGACGGAAGGTAGTCGATGGAACTCGAAAAACGACGCAACTCCGTCGAGTTTGGGCTTATTTCGTTTGTCCTAATAAGTTCTTTGGCCTCACAATAAAAGCTTGTACAAAAAATATAATTTTACAAAAACTTATTGTTATAGTCCACCGGCTGTCTTCTGTTTTAAAATCTTTATTATTGAAAGCATAAATCAATTGTTAACACCTGTAAACTTTGTTTGGTATGATTTTCAAATTTTACGGCCTATGGCTTTGTCTGCCTCGTGACGTAATAGTGTACAGATAAGTAAATCCACCGCCTGAGATCTACCTAAAATTTTTCTTTCTTACTTTACTAATCTTTTCCCGTATAGATCTAAGTAAGGTTCTCTATTCACATTTGCTACATTTATTGCTTAGAAAGCTCACTTTGTTCTAGAAAAATAATTAAACAAACGCAAGTATAAGCAAAACCCACTACCTGTATCTTACGAAAAATTTGCTTACTTACTCCACGCTCAAGGTGCACGGCGATCTAAGCAAGGTTCTCTTAAGTCATGAAAAATCTCTCTTTGTTCTAGTTTTATTTCTCATAGAGGATATTAAAAAAAACTAAGCTTTATACACTTATAAGCAAGTATAAGCAAAACTCAGCGCCTTAAACTAATTTGCTTATTCTTACCTTTTTCAGTAGAATTGACTCCATGCTATAGGTGCACGGCGATCTAAGCAAGGTTCTCTATAGTCTTGTTCGCGATGTTTATTGCTTGGAAATCCCTCTTTGTTCTAGTAAATTTATTATAAGGAAGTATAAACAAAACTTACCGCCTAAGACCTAAAATCTTGCTTATCCTTACCTTTTCCAGTATATCTGACTCCATGCTATAGGTGCAAGGCGATCTAAGCAAGGTTCTCTAGTCACGTTCGCCACGTTTATCGCGAACACGTTCGGCTCTGTAATAAAAACTTCTCTAAAATGAAATATTTAATGCCACCCTGGCTGAGTGCTTCACTCGTTCCAATGAACAACCCTATTTACGTTTACCTTTTAAACTTGTAGCGTTATACATTGATAGTCGTTATACGTCCATCACACTGCACTGCACCCACCGACTACAATGTTTAGAAATGTTTGTTATTCATTTTTGTAGCGGCCAATGCTGGTGTCAGCTTTTTCAAGCTGTTTAAAAACATCTAACGTTGCTTGTAGGCTGCTATTCAATGACAACCGTCAGTGTAAAGTAAGGAAAATTTGATTTTCCTCACCCAGTATCTACTTTTGTTTTTCACCGGCATAGCCCGGGGTGACAGAAACTAGAACTATGACCGGCAGAACTAGTTCTCCCTTCACGCATCGCATTCACAAAATATATCACTATATGTATGATTATCTGACAAACAATACGGCCCTTTATTGCTCCAATATCGGATCCATCTCAAGTCGGTTATATTGCAGGCGATTAATTCTATAATCCCTGAGCGACTACGAAATTATTATCATCCAAACGTAGCCCACGTCAGGCTTCGATGATAATAACCACAACGATCCTGTGAGGATAAAGGTGGGTGTTTACTAAGAACATTCTCGAACTTGTAACATTTACATTTTGCAATATATCTCAAAGAAATATGGACGAATAAATTCTTTAATCGCTTCCCGACTTCGAAAATATTATTATAGAAACGTAACGTAGCCTACATCTTAAACGCGGGCTGATGGTAATTACCTACTACAAAGATTCTGTAAGGCCAAAGTTGTGTTTGATTTTCCGACTTTTTACCCCATCTCAATGAATAAGTCAGCTGATTTCTGCAAATTGAGACAGTTTAGATATAAACACAACAAATATCAGTGGCAAGGTACTAATCTAATATAAATCTGAAAAATTCATGGACCCAATACACACTTACCAAAGAACAACACGTGTATGTTACTACATCGTTATAATAAGCCATTCAGAAAGAAAAAACTTTCACGGCACAAAGTTTTCGCAAACAACTAGCTGAATGCGGCATTCTTGCGAATATTTCCAGTAAATGCACACCTTAATACAAAGTTGCCACTTAGTTAAGTGCGGTAAGAGCTGATATTTTAGATATTCAACGTCTTGAACAGTCAATGAGCTGAGTGTATTGGAATTTGGTGTGAACATTACTCTGGAGCCTTTACGACCGTAAATATGTATTCGGGAGATAGCTTCTGGAATCACTTTGGGCCACAGACTTTGAGAGAACTTGCGGGTTATAGGTCAGTTTTTATGACGTTAGATCGAAAGGTACCTAGTCGTAGTTTCAATACAAAGTTGCTGGGTTGTGTTGTGCTGGATTATAAAGAAGTTGCTTTTCGTATTATGCTACTTGAATGTAAGTGTAATTGTGTAATTGGTAGGTTAAATTAAAACGACGGATTTTGATGAGATTCTAGCTGAAATATAGAAATTAAATAGATATTGGAGCTTTTGTCATGTCATCACATGGTAAAATTGGTATTAATAATGTTGGTTATAATTATAAGATATCCTACTAATATTATACGATTTTAGTGAAACTTTACAATAATATAGCTAAACATCAGAATAACACATACAGCTACAATTTATGAAGATATTTTGTGATACTGCGCAGAACAAGTCGCGGGGACCAGCTAGTATAAACATAATAAAAAAAAATGGAAACAGTTTCAGTTTATGAAATAGCGTCAGAAGTTATTTTGTTAGAAATTAACTTTAGCAAGTTTTTTAAACCCAAATTTCAAGATCAGAATGATAAATCAAATCTTCCTTAAATCTCCAAAAACTAAATTGCCACTGAACTGACAGACTGTCTCCATTCATCCTTATCAAACGAGGGTTGTGGGCGTATATTACATCGCAATTAAATTAGTTATCAACCTATAAAGAGGGCGGCCTATCGGCTTTATTATATGGCTGCGGATAATAGGCCTTCGGGTGCTAAGCAATTTAGAGGTTAATCAGATAATTGGAATCATAACCGTATCGGGTTATATCAAGCGTTTGAGGAAGGTAAGAGCTGAATGGTCTTCAGCTCCTATAAATATAAACAAAAGTCCAAATAAACATAAAGGAAGTATTATTAATGAGAAAGGTCATCATCTGATTACAATAAACAATATATAGCCAAATAAAAACATACAACCCTCACATAAGCAATTAGATCAGATTTTCTATTTAGAACTTCAGAAGTCAGGCGTTTTATTATAAGGGTAAGTTATTAAGTACAAATAGTGCAGAGTGAAGACTTTATTAACGATTGTTTCAGACATATTGAAAAATCTACTTTGAAATAGCCGTTAACATTGGCTTGAGTTTTTATTTAGGCTCAATTTTTTTAAAGATTTCATAGATGTGTTGGGCATTTCACACCGCGAGCGGTTCGGACCACAGTGCGAATCTCCCTAGTACTGTTCTGAATGGGATAGTTTGTATTGCAGGGATTGGAGCGGTGCGAATGACCCAAAGTATCTTTTGGAAATGGATCGGTTCTGACCACGAGGTGAAACTACCAAATGCTCTTTTTGTAGGTCTGTAATAATAATAACTCCATCAGTACCTTGCTATTAAATTTAACCTTATTAATGAAAAGACTGCATATTATAAATATTCACCCCAGACTGTCTTAGATTCTCCCGAATATAGGCTGTATTGGGACAGGACTATCCTTACCGATAAGACGATCCATCACAATAGACCTGATTTAACTTTGCATGATAAGAAAAATAAAACCGTGTACCTGATCGATGTTGCAATCCCAAATACACACAACCTTAGCTCCACCTTCACTGATAAAATAACGAAATACACAGATCTCGCAATAGAAATAAAAACACAATGGCGCGTAGACACAGTTAAAACTATCCCTATCATTATCTCATCCACAGGCGTTATTCCAAAATCCTTGCATGATAGCTTAAAAGCCTTACAAATACATCCACTTACCTTCATATTGATGCAAAAAGCTGTAATTCTGAATACATGTCGCATTGTTCGTAAATTTCTTTCTTTAGATTCATAAATTCTACTTCATTCTAAATTGATAACGTTTGGCCACAAGCCCGCGCGATCAATTATACTCCTCAAAGCTTCTAGCCTTGAGAGAAAAAATAAATAAAAAAAATAAATAATAATAATAATAATTATTCGTTTATTTCAGGCAACAAAATATACAAGTACATTATTGGCCCATATTTATATATACCTTACAGACTAACATAAATATAATATAAAACTTAAAATAACACTATTTTGTACGTAATGTCTGTGACGCACTGCACGATGTCACGTGTCCGGTAGCCTCCCGCGATAACGTCGGAAGACGACACCTCTCGGCCAGAAATCTTCTTTAGTGAAGGTCTCCAGTTGGGCGGTTGGGACACGCACCACGTATGAATTAAAATTCACGTTGTGACGCGATTCCAACTTAACGACTCTTAAGGTGAGCTTGGTCTTGATCCTCACGTACTCCACCAACTCTTCACTCTTCGTAGAGTAATGAAGGCGGGACACGTAGAGTAAAGTCGTCGGTACGGCAGCACGCAGCAACATGTTGGGGCCGCTGAGCGCTGTGCCGCACTTGTTTCTACGAGTAGGCTTCTTCCGCTTTCTTTCAACTTTGGTAAAGCCCTTATCGTCAACTATAGGTCCCTTCTCCGGAACTATTTCGGAAGTTGGCACTTTTGATGGCGCCGACTTTTTCTTACATGGCTGCTGTTGCCCGGGAGGTTGGCTGGCGACCTTCGCGTAAGCACGAGGTATTGACGTGCTCACATTTGTCACCACAGGTGCAGAAAATGCACGAGGTGCAGGACGGGGTGACGCAATCCGTTCGACGGCGGCAATGACCGGCGAATCATCCAATTTCGCTGACGCGAAACTTGAGTGCGATGCATTGAGTACACCGCTACGCGTGTCGAGTTTTGAACCTTCTTCTGACCTACTTTCGGAAATGATGGTTTTTAGTTCCACTATTTCCGAACGCAAATCAGCGATGACTGTTTGAGAAGCCTCAAACTTCAACCTTATATCGGCCAGGTTTGACTTCAGCGTCGTTATGTCCTTTAACAACCTGGTAACATCAACGTGATCGAACGTGACGGGTGGTAGGCGGTGTAGATCTTTGCAGACAAACTCCACAGGCCACTCATCCGGATCGGTCTCCTTGAACAACCTGATGGTGTCCTGTAGACTCTTCTCTCCTTTTTCATCTCTCCTGCGAGACGGCATTCGGTCGCTCTTTCCAAGCGACTCATATAGTAGCACTTTTGCGCTTCGGATCTCTTCCTCGCTCCAGTTGCTGGTGCAAATCTGGATCACACTGACTTCGTCCATGCAATCCAGCTGCTTCCACAGAAACGCAAGCAATTCGTTGACCACAAGTTTTTTGAAACTCATGGCAGAGGCGGGCAGCGGCTAAAGCCGCGTGTTACGTGAATTAAAAATTATGATTCGCTGGCGGAGTGATGCGCGTCCAGTTATAAAGGCGCATAGCACTGAACTGATCTGTATTGGACACATTAAAAATGTAAGGATTCCATTTATTTATTTTTACAGATGAGTAGTTGGCGTGGTTAGTGCGTGGTTAGTGAAAAAATATAATACATAAATTATTATCTTTAAAAATAAACATACAATTTAAACGTTACAAAATCACAGCTTGATTACAAACTAACCGTCTTACTACAAAAAAGATACCATTTTAGCTTGTCCTAATTTAATCCACAAAGGAAACTGTTTTGTTCCCCATTGTGGTCCAAATCGACCCATTACAAAAAGTTTTCGGTCAAATCGCTGTGCAAAAGGACCCATTCTAAAAGAGCAAAACACCCCAATTTCATGGGGCCAAAACTTATGTGCCCAGAAAAATCCCAAGAGGCAGCTTTGTGTGTCAGTGTATTAGCTTGAATCCAAGAATCCAATGCTGGCAGCATTGGATTCTTTTAATAGTATTACGGGACTTATCGCGACCTATATCGTTTTTTGCCAGATATTTCGACGACCCTGCTGCCGTCATGGTAATGCCGTCTTGCCCGTAATACTAATAACAGTAATTGTGACCGCGAGACTCTGAAATCATATATCGGGTTTTTTACGTCGAGCTGTCTACCACCACCACATCATCGTTCATCATCAGGTATTTTTGTCTTCACTGCAGGAGCACAACCCTCTCTGTACTACCAGAGCCATATTTGGCCAGACCACCCAGACATTATCTTTGACCCAGAGGACTTGGCCTAATACTCTCCTCGCTGGCTAGACGGGTTGGAGAGGTCTGATTGATATTTTATAAGCTTTTTAGCTTGTATTTCCTAAGTCGCCTAGTACGACATCCACAGGAGGACATGGAGTGGCCCTATTCTACTCTGCCGGAAACGCCAGGGCATTACAACCACCACCAGTGCCTATCTTCTTGTAAAAGAGAGGCGCTACGTTCCATTTGAGTGGCTTCTCCGTAGAACGGATGCGTCTATTGCCTGTACATATCCTGAGTTACGACTGCATCCGGTTGACTCCAGGCATATACATGTGTATTTACACATGTAATATGCCTTGTGTCACCCCTCAAAATTTCCTGTATGCATTCAAAAGTTAACAGATTACGGCCCCAGTCTGTTTTTTAGATTATTATTATAATAATATCAATAATTATCTAGTAACTGCGCCACGCGGTGTAACCCGCGCCTAACGTAGCATATGTGTTCCACGGTGTCAGCTTCCTGCATACCAAATTTTATTAAAATTGGTCCAGCCGTTTGTGCGCAGTAGAAGTGATAAACATACTTTTAGATATAGTAGGTATCGCGCAAATAAGAAATAGAATAAATATTATATTCTAATATTTTTGTTAATTGTCACAGATACATTATGACAAAGCTCTTTTGGCGAGATTTAGATGACCAATCTAAGATTTTTATGAGTTTATTTTCTTTTCAGCAGAGGTAATTTCGAATCACTAGCAGTTAGTTCATACCTTAGTTTCTGAATTAATAATTGATTTTAGAGATGCATATTCACACATATTCTTACTTATATGTAGGTATTATACAAAGGATCGGCATGTTGCCGGTTTAGGCTTATAGTGGCTTATAGTCAAGCTAGATCAAAATATCACCTAGCCTTACCTGCACTCAAGGCAACATGTTCTAAACTCGCTCGATTTTATTACTCGTTCACTTAAATGCGACCACATCTGCTCGAATATTTCGAATACAATGTAAAATATTGTCTGACTACACAGTTTATGCTTAGTCGTTATTATTGCTTCGCTTAGATTGGTTTTGTAATAAAGCATGAAGAGGACTGATATTTTATGAGAAAGTTATAAGTCCTATACCTAAATAAAATGTTAGACTGGGTCCGTTTTTTTGAGAGTACCTATTAATTATGGTGCCTATTTTGGCAAAGTTACAACCCACAGATTTAAATTGTTTTCTGAAATGTTGACTTCCTTATAACATGAAAAAGCGATCATTTTAAACAAGTAGTAGTATAGAAGGCAAAGGTCGAAGCAAGCAGGGATCATCTGTCAAGCTTCGTGCAGATAGCGATCGAATTGAGGATACCCAGCATATTATTTGATAATGTGGCGCTTAAAAACCGACCGAAAACATAAAAATTTGTTAACTAAAACTTATTACTATAAACTAGTTGTAGTGTAGAGAGCAGAGATCGAGGCAAGCCGGTATCATATGTCAAGCTTCATGGAAACAGAGGTTGAAGTTTGATAATGTGGCGCTTGAACACAGTATGAAAACACAAAACTGCGTTTAGCTAAAAGCGATCATTTTAAATTTTATACTGGTTGTAGTATATAGAACAAAGGTCGAGGCAAGCCAGTATCATCTGTCAAGCTTCGTGCTGGTAGCGAATAAAATGAGGATCGCCAGGTAATCGTATGATAATGCGGCGCTTGACCACCGTATGAAAACACAAAACTGTGTTTAACTAAAAGCGATAATTTTATACTGGTTGTAGTAGAAAGAACTAAGGTCGAGGCAAGCCGGTATCATCTGTCAAGCTTCGTGCAGACAGTGATCAAATTGAGAATCCCAGGTTATCATTTGATAATGCAGCGCTTGAACACAGTATGAAAACACAAAAATGTTTCTACCTTAAAGCGTTCATTTTAAAATGGATGATCAAGCTTCGTGCACACAGCAGTCAAATTGAAGATTTGCTTATTTTGAGGTTATTGTTTGATAATTCGGCGCTTGAACGCCGTTTGAAAACACAAAAATGTGTTTGACTTAAGGCAATCAATTGAAACTGGTTGTAGTATAGCGAGCAGAGGTCGAGACAAGCGGGTATCATATGTCAAGCTTCCTGCAGACAGCGATCAAATTGAAGATCGCCAGGTATAGTTTGACAATGCGGCGCTTGAACAACGTTTGATAACACAAATGTGTATAGCTAAAAGTGATTACTTTAAACTAGTTGTAGTATAGAGAACAAAGGTTGAGGCAAGCCGATCTCATCTGTCAAGCTTGATGCAGACAGCGATCAAAATGAGGATCGCCAGGTTATCCTTTGATAATGCGGCGCTTAGATACCGTTCGAAAAAACAAATGTGTTTACTTAACAGCGATCATTTTAATCTGGTTGTAGAATAGAGAACAGAGGTCAAGGTAAGCTGGTATCATCTGTTAAGCTTGCAGATAGCGATCAAATTGAGGATCACTGGCTTATTGTTGTTTGATTATGCGGCGCTTCGCATGCACACAATCACATATTTATCCCCTGAGGGATTTACACATAGACTTATAAGTCCGAAACGATACTTTTAGCGTAATAGTGGCCATGAAAACAGAAAGGTGACGGGTTAAATTCGATCCAGTCGCAAAACGTCTTTTTCTCAAAATGTTGTTTCTAAATGTCTCTAAATCCTTGCCTTAAAATCTTGAAACATTAACTGGGGTCTTACGATGCCAAGCTTTGGCTGATCCTGGATAAAGACAAGGCAGTATAATCTGTACTTGTAATAGACCTAGAAATTTTTTTGTAGTTGTACCATGAAATTAATATGAACTCGTGTGCAAAACATTGGATTACAGTTACTGTTGGACACATGGACACGTCTGCAGCACCGACTCGTATTCAATTTGCATAAATAGTCAAACACACAGGCCCAAAGTAAACCAGTCTAAATTCGATGGTCCGAAAGTTGTATCTCAACAAACATGGACATTTCTGGCAAATGTGACCTGAATTAATATTTGACCGGGATCGGTGTCCCTTTTGGCGCTACCAGTGACCCTGGGCGATACTATAAAGGCACCTTCTTTAATAAAGTAAAAAAAAACTAATATACCTATAGATACAATATCAGTCGCAGGGTGGTGACGGCACAGCAGAATTCAATTTGACACAATCCCTTTTTAACCGACTTTCAAAAAACGAAAGATGTTATCCGATCTTTTTTATCTATGTTCACCGATTAATCGAAGACGCCTGCACAAATTTGGAAAATTCTTTTTTTGATGAAAGGACATACTTTTAGTTGGTCCCATAAAATTTTATCAAAATCGATTATGTAGCTTGGGTTGAAGTCAGTTTTTAGTTTTGAATCTCTTCCATGGATTTCGTAAGAGGTGACTCAGAGAAGTAAAAGGAACTAGTCAACGGGCAGCAGGCTCCTTTGCGCAATGACTTTATGTAATATACTGCGATCACCCGTTTGCTCAGCGTGGTGCTGGGTAGGCAGAAAAATACAATATGTATCATGGGTTGATGTGAGCTAAATATGAATGAATGAATAAAACTATGTGTAAAGACACCAAAAATTTTTTAGATAAAATTCTGTACTCGGCATATACACAACTGAATGCAAGGGTCCCTGGAGGGTTACTCCATAAAATAATACGTTAGTCGTACGATAGTGATGTCCTATTTCTATGTCAAACCAAATTAGACTTTATCATCATACGTTAGTACTCAGTGTTGCATGACACTAAAACGCGGATACGCACTACGCAGTAACGTTCATCTTGCGTACCGCTTTTGGAGTATAACTCCCTGTTCAATTTGCTCCCCTGGGCGTGCGTCAAACGCGCACTACCCTCACCGCTACTGACCAGGATGTTTGTCCAGTCCGAGTTGTGCCTTCATTTGGCTTCTGCGGCGACTTTATAGACGGTAATTTTCTATGAACTCTAATTCGTAAATTAGTAGTCTGACCCAGCTTGGAAATTTAATATTGAAGCGTAGGAATGATGAATAGTAGACAGTCAGCTACAAAAATACAAGAATAAACTCATTTTTACAGCGAATAATAGAGAGATTGCTTCATTTGTGTTATCATTATAAAAAATACCTTCTCATCTAAGCGCGTTAATTATTCCATCCTTAGAATTTGTGCTGCTTCGGCACCCAGGCTCACTCTTTCGAGTTCCGATTGTTAAGTTCGATTGAAATTGAAATGATTTTGCTGATTTTATGACTGGCCACCTGCCTTACATCAATTTTATTCTTAGATATTTGTTCTTATAGTAGCCTCATATCTCATTATCAGGGAGAAATGGCCGAAGAGTACATGTGTTACCTAAGGACTACTAGAAATTCATTAACGACCCATACAAGAACTCATCACGATTTGAAAGTTAAAACACTGATTGATGATTGAAGTTAAGATACTGTTGTTGTTGATTAAACGTGGTGTCGTTTTCTGAGGAATTCTTTGTTGATTCAACATTCGCTAAATTCGAATTGATAGATACTTTGACATCATCATTAATTTTAATAGAGCTGCATTTTAAACTTATAACACCTGCCCTGAGTCATAATCTACAAATGCGACTACGGCCGACGGTGGAGGTGATATTGTCATACCATCTAAAAATTTCAACAAAGACTTATTGACATTACGGAACTAAGTACTCTAACGCACGATGAAATGATTTTAATGAAACTGCGGTTACAATACATGTAAAACTAATTGCATTAAAATAATATGGCTCGTGAAATTAACAGTGTCGATTAGATTAGGGTTTATTATCACTAGTTTCGCATCGCATTTACATGGTGAAATTAGTTGCATGACATTAGTTTGACCCGAAAAATTAATGCACTATAATACAATTAATACATGCATTGATATGTGAAATAAAATGATAGTTTAATGCCATTCGTTTTGTAATGTAAATACGGCTTCAGGCTTAAGATTATTACGATGCTACTATGAAAATGTTTATAACCAAACGATGATATGCTCGTTGTGAACAACATATGTGTATTGAACTCTATGGTCATGCCAGGCTGTCACACCGAAGGTCCCGGATTCGGACCCCAGTTAGCTCAAGATGGAAAATGATCTTTTTCAGATTGACCAGGTACTTAGACGTTTATATATAAATGAATTTGTTATAAAATATATTACCGTTGAATTAGTAGCCCATAACACAAGCCTCGAACTTATTTTGGGGCTATCTCAATGTGGGTGATTTGTCCGATTAGGTATCTTTCTTTATTTATTTATTATGTATGTGTATTTCAATGAAATACAGAGTGAACTTAGTATATTCAAATATTTCCGCTGTTTCTTAGAATTTGTCAACGAATAACAGTTTATTTTATAAAACTGTAAAATATACACATGACATAATTCTAATAAAGACAAAACGAACCTCGAATCTGATATTTCCTTTGAGTAGACAGAACTGCTTATGTCTGAAACATGCTCGTCGAACATATCCATAAAGATATTATACCTATTCCAAGTAATACCATGTAACAAAATGAAACTTAGTCTAAGTGGAACTAAGTCGGGCAAGTTGCCGACGTAGCAAATTGCCTTCCGAACAGTTTGAAATAGTATGTGCTAAGCGAATGGCACGCATTTACACCTAGGGAGCCCATTCAATGCAAAATGTTTCAAACTATTGTTGACTTGGACTTAGTTCTAAGAAAATAATTATTTACAAAGTAAGCTCCTCACCAGCTATTTACAAACAGTTTTAGTTACCTCGGGTATTTGAGACCCATATAGGTGATGTATACGTACGACCTATGACTTGTTTGTTTTTCGTGTGTGTAAGCTCATGTGTAAGTGTCCAACACTAAACTAGTGACAGATTTTCTTTCACTGAGAAAAGAAACAGATACCAAACTTTTGTTCTAATTAGCAGAACCATGTAGTTGGATGTCACATACAATAACTAATAATTAAAATACATTTTAACTAGCAATAGCCCCTTAATTTAGCAGTCACTCGATTTTGGTTACGTGAAGCAAAAAAATTTGCTAGTAGCAATTATTTTTTTCTTAGTGTAAAGTGCCTAAAGGTATCTGATATAGCATGAAGACTGCAACAAAGATAACAGCGAAGACCAATAGCTCAACGAGTGTTCCGAAGCACGGAGAAGCTCAAGACATTTTTGACCACTTGTGGTCAGAAGTGGTTAATATAAGTGCGTGTACAAATAACAACTAAAAACATTTTTTAACTCTCTTTCAATTAAAAGTTGGTACCTAATTAAGAACTACTGCAAAATAACTCCCTATTTTAGTTGCCTCGAGGATTAGCAATTACACAGCCATTAAAATTTGCTAATTAAAGCCATTCTAACGTTGGTCTGTAGAACAAATGGCCGTTATATACGAGGCCGCAGGAAAATTCGCACCAGCTTCACATTAAGTTGTAGGATATTAATAACAGGCCGACCACCAAAACGTTGACAAATTGCGCCTGCGGCGAGGTGTCATGCGTACCCTTTACATACAGCAGGGATGATTTTTCAATTCACTACCATTATCTAACGATTACAAGGGTGGGTCCACACAGATTTGGGATGTTTTTGCGCGGCTCGCGAGCGAAGGGTTCAGGGAGGGCCCTAACGACCCCCTTCATGATTTATCGCCGCCGCTGACGCTAACGGTGGCGAACGGTTATTTTTTAAACCACGGTTATCTAGACCCGTTTTTTCGATCATCGGTCCGCGTGATTAAGTATAGTGTTCGGTTCTAATCTTTATCGCGGATATAAATTTTCGAGAATGTCCTTTCAGTTATTGCGCGGGATATTTGCGGAGGTTAGGGTTGAAGTTGGATGTTAGGATCTTAGCAAAGTGGACATCTATTTTAAAACGATCAAAGGATAAATGTTCAATGTTACATCATTGAAGATAAGTACAACTTGGAATTTAAATTATTACGATGTAATTGGGTGCTGACAAAGCTGGCCCTCGAAGGTGACGTCACATTTAAATATATATTATTCCATAAGACACAGCTTAATTTAAAAAAGAGGCGTATATTAATAGAATATATTTTTAATGTTTATAGTATAAGCTTTTAAAAGCATTTAAAATTTATATCTTGTAAACCTAATGACGAGTATTTTTTATTGCTCAAAACTCACACTTTACGATACTTTTTAGTTTGAATGTCCCAGTGCTGGGCAAAACCCTCTTCTTCCTTTACATAACTCTCTATCGCTTGTTTTCAACTTATTGACTCTTACGATACTAGCTACCTACTATTTTAAATTCTAAGAACATGTGCTTCCATTCAAAACATTTCCCTCATTCATAATTATGTACAGTCAAAATACCAGGAAATAATGATGTGCCCATTAACGTAGATAACATTCTATTCTCCAAATATAAGGCGTTCGTTATCTCGGTCAAAATAATGAATTACACATAGCTGGAATTATTCGTCCATTTATTTGCTGAGGAATTTTGATTCGAGGGCCTTTGCCTTAATTTACATGCAAGAGAAATTGACGCGGTGGCTTATTCAAATCTTTATTTTTGGAGTTTATATCTGTTTGTGTAATTTGAGCTTATATTTTTACGGTGAGATGATCTTCGTATTTAAAGCAACTGAGTTTTAGATTCGGTTACGAACAAAAAGTTTTAATTTAGAATTTCTTTAATAACTATATATCAGGTCTTTTATAAAATTTAGTAATGTTAAATCAAGCATTCCTTCAGAACTAGATATTTATTTACGTGCAAAGCATGTATGTAAATAACATTTGATTGTTCTTATTTTTAAATTCAATAATCTTAATAATTTGGTATATAATTTTATTGGTAAGTTTGTATATAATGTGATTCTTATGTGATTCTATATGTTAATTTTAAAAAAAAGGAAAGGGAATCAAATGTTTAGAGTTTTTTGTGAGTTTAGATTGTTTTTCAATTAATGTATGCAGGGTTATTATATAGAGCAGGCTGTACACGACAAAAAAGACGAAGAATACGGCTTTTTCTGAAAATAAGGTTGTCTCCGGCAGGTTTGATCTTTGTGGTCCTAAGCTGGGTTTTTGAAGTAGAGCCAACTGGATTTTTTATGCAGGAGGGGCGGAGGGGGTTAGCTTTAAGTTCGAGGTCAAAAACTGCGTAAGTTTAGTTACTAAGCCAAGTTTGGTATCATTTTCACAAATATCGAATATCTGGATTTCAAGTCTAGAATAATATTTGGGTCAATATACACAAAAACCGTAAGTAATAAAAAAAAATTAGGTAATGTAGGTTTACTCTAAACACATTAATTAATTTATTCCTATTAGATGTAAATCTTGCAGTAAATTTTTCAATTTCTTGAACTTTTGTCTAAATATAATTACCACATTTTTTTCAATTTTTTTGTCAATAGTTTTTGTAATATAAACACACAAGCTTCGTTTTTATTTTTTTGGATTATAAAGTTTTATTTTTAATCAGCCTATACGATTTTTTTTTGTTATTTTAATAAACAAAAGGATAATGGAGCTATTTCATGTTATTTTTATTTTTTAAATATTCAGATCTGTGTATTTTATAGGATACTTTTTCCTTAATCAAGCATGTTTTTATTTTTAATAGCTTACCATCAGAATTTCTGTGATCTGAATCGTGCAAATGTGAATCCAAGTATAAATTAATCAGCCAAAGGTCATACGAATATGATATCAAAACTTTACATTGTAGCTTAACGATTGCATCTATCAATATTGAGGAGGCCAAGAACGACGCCTACACAAGAAGCCTACACAAAAAAATTTGTGATTGTAAATCAATCCTTAGGCCCTTAAGACCAATCCAGCAATCCTGCCAACGCCGAATAAATTGTCCTACAGAATCCACAATAGAACACGACTCACAATCAATTTTTCAAAATATTTCAAACAAGGAATAAAATAAAATATTTAAACCCCAAACCATATTCCAATCGTCTGTCAGCGAAAACGAGAGCAATATTCGATTATTCTCATATCGCAACGTCCAATTTAAAATAACAAGGCGCATACAGAGTGCACATAGGCATAATAAAGCATGGAGCACAAATTGTAGAAGCATAGATGGAGATGAGACACTTCCCACTGCGTTCTATGTAATGCACTAAGAAGGTACTCAATTATTAGTATGGTATATATATATAAAGAGTAACAATATACTACGTACAACTATAAATATAAATACTCATAAACTAATGTTATTGTTATTATCTATCTATCTACTTAGTTTTGAAATCTAAGTACAAAACCTCATTTAACTGAGTTTACTGGGCATCCATCAATCCAAAAAAAAAAGCGAATCCAATTCTGCTTGGTATTGGATTCGATTTAATATTTTTTTGAAGAAATGAAGATTCAGTAGCTTCTTGAATACGTCATGATGCTTTCCATACTCTGGTTAAGGAGCATGATATTTCTTTCAACCATACACATTTTCTTTGCGCCCTTTGACTAAAGATGACGTGGGTATAAATCTATCATCGAGTTAAGTGTCACGTGTGTGTAATAAAAAGACTCAAATAAAAAAAAGTTGAACTCATAAGTGTATTTGTGACAACTGATGCACCTCCATACTTCGAAAGGCACGTTGGTTCCGCTGTCATCATTGAATGGTATTCCTCGAGCTATGTTGTTGTTCTTGCTGTATGTAAGTGGACAAAATGGACCATACTGGTTTCAGATTTATTAAGCTATGTAAAGCGGCCTGCATCCAGCGACCTAAGTCAGGTCGTAGGTCATTAAACCACCTTGCGGGTGGGTGTCCTGCGCTTCGCTTGCCAGTACGTGGTCGCCAATAACCGGTCAAGACCCGCATGGCATTAATAAATGCTACGTTCATTGTTTTACTATTGTGTCTGGTATTGGCGGTAAAGGAACGGTTAAAGAACCTTTTTGTCTCGTCGTCCATCGGTTCGTCACGCTATGTAACCCACTCACTGCCATTTCAACGAGCTAATCCGCTGGGCTATGTCCGCGACTCCTACGAATTTCGTAATTTCTGATTCGATCACGTAGAGAAACACCGAACATAGCCCTCTCCATAGCGCGTTGCACGGCTTGGCCTTCTATTGACATTTACACATACAAAAAAACAGCAATATCAAATCATATACGATGGTTCTGTCTCTGTTACCCTTTGCATTTTATGCCGTAGGTACGTGCCGGCGGCTCCGCCGAGCTAATCGCAGCTGGTTCAGTTGATTGCATGCGCATTCTCCTTTTTTCTAGACGTTAACCGGGCGTCGGACAAAGCAACTATCTGGAGATTATTGAGCCAATTATATTTCAGCGGAATAAGCTCTCTGATGCTAATGAAGTAAGCTTACCGAGTCTGCAGTCTGTGCTCTGTCTCTCCAACTTTGTAGGGAAGTGACATGATGGTTTAGCTTTCAGATAATGTTTGCGTAATATTTATGTAAGTAGCTAAGCTCTGAGCAACAATCGCCTAGGAGACTATAGTTTCTCTATCTACCAATTAAATAACGTTTTATTTAGATCTCTTGGATTTAATTTTAACACTGAATAAAAAATATGTTCTGTATACTTAAATAATTCTAGATTATGGCCATATACATATATCTACTAAAGCGTAGCTAGTGTCGGACTAGAGCAAAGATGTCATTTGCCAGTCGGGCTCGTGAGTATAGACACGGGCCCCTGCCGTACTAAATATCATTATAAACGATACTAAAATTCGATCTGGTACAATAATAGTCCGTTTTGTTTATATGTATCTTTAAGCATCTATATAAATTTGATATTAACACTTTTTGCTTAAATTAAAAACCCTGGCACCCAGGCTCTAGTATGCGGGCCCCCTGCTGTATACACCACAAAACAGAACCCTGCTCGGACCCTTCAGGCCCAGACCAAGCGCAGCCATTTCACTGCCGGAAAGTGGAACGAGTTGCTACCTCTATAATAAAACTAAATCGGTACAAAGTAGCTATCCTCAATAATTCAGAAATCAAGTGAGTGATAATCTACAGTAACTCAAGTAGAGACGGGAAAAATTCCGAAACAACTTCTGAGCTTCGGCAAGTTATCGGAAGCCTCTTTGTGAAATACTATCCGGTATTTTTCAAAGTAACTGCTCAGCAACTTTGAGCAAGACCCGGGCAAGTTAACTCTCTAAGAGTTTTGCTACCAATTTCTTTTGTACTCCCTAAATAGGGAATATAATTTTTGGAAAAAGTTAACGAGGTAAAAAGTTTGGTAAGACAACATCATCAAGCGATATGTAGAAGTCGAGTAACATAACACTTTATCGTCATCATCAGCTACATTCTGTATCCCACAGTTGGGATTAAGCCTCTCATAACACAAACATTGCACCTCAGTCAAGTTTTGACTGAGGTGCAATGTTTCAACACAAACACAATTATACATACATATAAAAATAATATCTACATACAAATAATATATTCGATACTGTCTTTTTTCCTCCGGGGACTTCATTTAATAATAAGTGAGGATGTGTTTTTGAAGTTATACTTCTTTTGGCGATTGGGAAAATTGATGAGAGTGAATTTTTACGATGCGCGCGCACACCGACAGTAGAAAACAACAGTATGAAGTTAGCCCACGATCTGTCTGTACTGTATCTATGTTTACGCCAAAGAAGTATAACTTCTAAAGCGTGTACATAAATACACACACCCTCTTTTTTTTTTAGAGTCGGCTTATACTTACGGGTATGGGTTACTCGCGTATAGAGTCAGCTGCTGCCGACATGTTTCGACCTCATCCGGAGGTCTTCATCAGGGCGAATGTGACTACAGGCCCGTACGCCGCACCGGCTCGCGACAGACTTTAATGTAAAGATAAATCAAGTAATAGGAACTAATACAACGAGACAGTTTCCTAATGAATGGCTGTGTTTATAGCGCACGGCGAATTTCAAAGACACGTCTACTAATTTCTGTGTGCACTCGTGAATGTCAAGACTATTCGAAGCAGCAGCAAGTACAGGGAACACCCAACTTTGGACCGCAAGTTTGCTCAAAGTATTACCAAATTGAGGCGTCCGCGTATAAGTTTCTGTTGCTTGACTTGCTGGTGATATCGGTCCGCCCTCAAAAATTGCATTTTTAATACAAGTTACTATCAAGTAATCGTTTTTAACGTATAATACCTAGCCATGCCTACCTATCGCCTTATAAACAATTATTTCTCTTCCTTGTCACTAGATGGCAGTTCAAGTAATAATTAAATCATTAAATCTTTTAATTTCTATTATTTAAATAAAGTAGTACTCTAGTTAATTCAATATGACTTATACGAAATGCTATGCATATTTTTAAAGCACATTCAATACTTTCTTTGTCACTTCTTTGCTAGTCGTGTGTACTGTTATCTCTGTGTAGCAGTATCTACCAGTTTTGCCTACTTACCTACTACCACCTCTTATAGTTTCTATGGCGTTCTATGGCGTATCGGTAACTTTAGTAGTTATAATGACCTAGCTAATGGTCTGACCAAAAGGTTACTTACAAATGTGCCGAAAAAAAGCAGCCGATTTTCTAGTTATCTTCCAGTTAGTAGTGATTAAAAATAAGTTTAACCTTTATGATTATAACGGTTTTTTATTTAGAAAAGCATATTTTATAAAATAAAAACATGGGATTCAAATTAAAAACCTTTTATTATTAAAAACTAAGATATGGATTGAACAATACGCCAATAAATGAATATGAAAATGAATGTTTCAGAAAGCAAGACAAAACTTTGTAAACCCCGACGGGTCGCTCCAACATCTACAATGAAATTTAAAAATACGTGTACAAAAATATCATGCAATTTTCCTTATTGCATTGTCACCACAGTCACGATTGTACAAGCGACTTCACAATGCATATTACTACGTTTATAAAATCATCTCTTTTCCCACGGTAATACAGTTGGTATGAAGTCCGAACTGTTATCATTCGTTTGATGTTTGCGGTACGTTGCAATGCCCCAAGCCCCAAGCAATGCAAGCTGGGTATAAGGGTAACCTTGTTTAGTCTTTATTTCGCTTGATAAGGTTTTAGCTATTTATTCTGACTGTATTACAAATGGGATTGTTGGCTAGCTGGTAATATAGCAGGGAATATTGCTAATACTGGATTACTATGCAGTGTAACTGGAATCTCCACAAGCAGTGGTTGCGATGATATTGCTGGGGTCAACACAACGCGGGACTATCAGTGTTAAGATCAGTTTTTTTTTTGGTTGCACCGCACAGAAACTGAAATAAAAAAAACTTGAGAGGTGCCACGGTACACCCGGATGGAACGAAGTTTCTATCGATTAATTAGGAGAGGGAAAGACAGACAGAGAAACACGCGCACGCCGCACGGCTTACAACTATGGCAAAAAGTGTCGTTACAACTTTTGGTCTTAATTTTTTCCGTCTAGCCTCCTGTCGCAACGCGTGATAAGGAACTTCGTTCCAAAACTTTCAATTTCGCGTCTTTATCTCTTACGGGGTAGATAGAATCAAGAATCGCAAGACCTATAGGCCACGTTAAGCAGTTAGTGAGTTTACATATGAATAAGCGGCCAAGTGCGAGTCGGACTCGCCCATGAAGGGTTCCGTAGTAGCAAATAACATAATACAAAAGTCTTGTAGTATGTTGTTTTAAATTTTTATATTTGAGTTGATTGAATGAAAATTAAATTGCCGTTTATGATGATGACGTATTAAAAAAAAACTACTTACTAGATCTCGTTCAAACCAATTTTCGCTGGTAGTTTTCATGGTAATAAACATCATATATTTTTTTTAGTTTTATCATTCTCTTATTTTAGAAGTTAAGGGGGGGGGGGACACACTTTTTTCCACTTTGGAAGTGTCTCTCGCGCAAAGTATTCGGTTTAGAAAAAAATGCTATTAGAAAACTCAATATCATTTTTGAAGACCTATCCATAGATACCCCACACGTATGGGTTTGATGAAAAATAAATTTTTGAGTTTTAGTTCTAAGTATGGGGAACCCCAAAATTTACTGTTTTTTTTCTATTTTTGTGTCAAAACCTTAATGCGGTTCACACAATACATCTACTTACCAAGTTTCAACAGTATGGGTCTTATAGTTTTGGAAAAAAGTGGCTGTGACATACGGACGGACAGACAGACAGACAGACATGACGAATCTATAAGGGTTCCGTTTTTGCCATTTGGCTACGGAACCCTAAAAATGAGAATCAGAATAGTCGACATAAAATAGATTCTTGTACGTCTATTCCCTTGATTGATTTCTACGACCTGCGGGAGAAGAAACTGTTTACTGTCAGAATAGCATGGAGCAACTTAATAAAAAAAAACAGTTACCCTTCGAGCGTGCTGACAGTAGTGAAAACTCGGTGTCAGTAATAGTGTCGCGAGTTAAATGGTTTTTTCCCATCTCAAAAAATGCCCAACGCGCCTATAGAAATTTTCACTTTAAAAATGTACGTCATATGTAAGGAGCTCTCAATTCATATCTGAGTTTGCATTGGTACCAAATACGGAACTGAGACAAGATAACGAATCCTTTCGAGGAGACGTGCTGCGCCGAAGTCGCCAAACTTTCGATTGATTGTTTTGCGGAAAAGTCTGTTTGGTTCCCAGACTCCTTTGTCTACTTTGAGTTACGACTCTGTGCAAATGCCGGCAAAATTTCGTAGACATGTTTTGCTAGCCTGCATAAAAAAATAAAAGGCTTAGCTGACAGATACGTTCTTCCATTAATTCTGTATAGATTCTTTGTACCGTTTTGGTCTTCGCAAATTAAATTTAATTTCAGTTATTTTTTGTACGACGTAAGACATCTAGTGTCTGCCTGTTTGTAAGTGGTACCAAAAACAGGATATGTTAATAAAAAATATATTTTTTTTTAAAGTTTCATAAATGTCTTAAAACTCACAATGTAGTCTGTTTGCGAGATTGCAAGCTAGAGATACACATATCTTGCTTGCGTGCATTGCCAACTTGAGACAACTGTTACTATTTAACTGTTATACTATCGGACCATATGCAGCGCAAGTTGCGCGACGCAATTAACGCTGCATTACGCGCCTACATCGTGTCACGTGTCATAGTACTTGACACCATGCGCAAGTATTAAATATTGTAGGATATGTATATATATAGCCTGGCCGTGTTCGGCTATGGTGACTGTCTTTGTTTTATGCATAAAATGTTAGGTATATAAATTCATTCAAGGCGTCGCTCATATTCCATGATATGGCTAATATGTGCCCTATTTTTGACGTGAATGTACACACAATGTCCGGACACGACAGGGTATGGCCAACATAGTTGTAGTGTAGTGAGAAGGGTGTGTTTTAAATCGCTTTCAGTGTTTTAGCTTGTAAGTATTGCAGAACTTTCTACTCCACTTTTGTCGGTATCTACTATGGTTTTAGTGTTGTCTGAAAGAGATCTCTGACAGGGATAAGCCCGCCATTGTACCATTGTGTTTTTGTATTTTTAATTGTGGCTTTTTATGAACAATACAGAATTCAAAAACAAACAAACAAGTTGCGCAAGTACAAATTGTAGGAATGACGAAAGTTGCGCTGCGTGTGGTTCGACTCTTACGCTGCGGTACTACTTACTTAGACGTACATAAACACTTATTATCACGCCTGTTTTCTTCAGGAGTAGGCAGAGACCAAACAAAAAACATTTATGCCCGTTGCAAAACTTACTTGGAAAAATATAATTATGAGTATAATCTCGATAAAGCACTTTTTTGTAGTAGGCTCAAGCTTACCTAACATACTATGAAGAGAGCTATGCCCTGTGTGTCTTCGTAAGCGTTATCGGAGACGAATATAGATTACTGCCATAGCTCTAAGGGTTACATCATTAAAGTAGTGGGCGGGGTACATAGTGCGGCTGACGAAGCAAAAAGGGACCTGAGGATGGTTGCAGGTAAGCGCTAAATACAGATCGCTACTCTACCAATCGGTCTTATTAAAAATCCTTTAATTATGTATATGTCCAGCAATGGACTTTCTGAGGTTATAGTGTAGTAGGCTAAAACTAGGTAATCTTTGATTTCATGTCAAACAATTGATGGGAACTTAAGCTTCTAAGTAACTTTCATCATCAGGTATTTTTGCCTCCACTGTAGGAGCACGACCCTCTCTGTGCTACCCGAGCCAAACTTGGCCAGAGTTGCCAGAGGTCTTGGCCTACACTCTCCACGCTGGCTAGACGGGTTGGAGAGGTCTCATTGATGTTTATAAGTTTTAGCTTGTATTCCCTAAGTCGCCTTCTACAACATCCACGGGAGGTCTTGGAGTGGCCCTATTCTACTCTACCGGAAACCATACGCAAGAGTAAGTAACTTTATGAGGTATTGAATTAAATAAGAAAAACTAGGTACCTATATATTCTTTTCCAAGACTTAAGATTAAGTTCTCTCAGTACAATTCTTAGAATAACGCCGTTTGCTAATTAATATCTGACACTAACAACGTTAAGAGGATCTTAAGTCTTTCTTGGATTTATCTGTACCAAGCAGTTTTATGTAGAATTTTCTAAGTGCTAGTTGCTAAGCGCAAAACTTGAGACGGCTGAACCGATTTGGCTGGTTTCTTTTTGTTGTGTACGATAAAGTCTGAGGATGGTTCCTATGGAGAGGAAAACGTAAAAAATACGAGGAAAAAGTATAAACAACAATTTTCTTTTTCCACACAAACCACTCTGTTCCCAGTATGCAAGGTGCAAGGGGAACGGAAACGGGAGCGGGAGCGGGAACGAGAGCAGTAGCGGAAACGGGAACGGTGGTGGACCGGGAGCGGGAATGGGAACGGGCGGAACAAAGTTCGCCGAGGCAGATAATAACAAATAAGAATGGTGTCGATTAATACGTAAAAGATATTTATCTTTCATTCTCCCTGAAAGGTACCTTTCAGATCATTTGGAGTCGATCCATTGTATATGTTGGCGTCATTTACATTAAACTAACAGCATATTCCTACACTGCATAAAAAGTAATTTTGTGTATCACCAAGACCACGTGACTACGTTTCACCGTACAAAATAAATCGAAAAGCTTAATAGTTAGCATGCTTGGGACGGAACACCGTGGCTTATTTATAAGGAACAAAGCTGATTAAATTGCTGTTGAGAGCACCGAGATGCTCTTTATTGAACGAGGGACAAGGGTTCTGTGTACGGTAGGATATATCTCAAGTATACTTTACATCTCAAAGGAAAAATAAACTCTATTCCAAAGCATTAAGGCGGGGTTAATGCTGCGTGTTGTTGATCTGCGGCCCATTGTACAAACACAGTCAGAGGATTTCTGCTGGATACCATTTTGCTTCAAACTAGTTTAAGCAGTTTTTCTCGGGGATACAAACTCCAATTTTTAAGAAAATTTTAGACTTTTCTATAATATGAATATCTTTAAACTGATATGAACATAAGGGATAGGTTTAAGAACTCATTACCAGAATTTAATGGTAACTTAATAATTTTTCAAAACTTAAAGCCGGCTTTGCCCTGGCCCCTTACACAACACTACATAACCCATTTTTTTATAAGTAAAAAATTCAAAAAAAAAAATCCAAATCGGTCCTGGTGTCTTCGAAAAATTGCGTCTCATTGATACCTTCTTTAGAAGTCTGTTAAAAATACTGAATTACTTTAATATACTCGTACAAGATCTTGTATGAGTGTTTTGATAGAGTATATGTCATAGACGTAGTAAAAAAGACAAAAAGTAATTACTTTTTTAAACTGTGCCTCGATGATAAATTTTAAATTTTTTTTGTAAAATGACATAATAATATGTTACTGTTATTTGTGAGGACTAACATTCATTAATCATTTTATTCTTGAACCCTAACAAAATATTTTGAACTGAAGATTTTCACCACAGTTGTTTTTTTAAATAGAACTTGCTAATAAGATAAGATAAAGCTTAGTAACAAATACGTCACGTATGTCTTTTGGTACTGATAAGATAACTGTATTTAGTAGTGAATAGCTCTAGCACTAAAATAATTAAAAAAAAAATACCTTCAGTAGGAGATTAATTTATACAACTATAAATATTTTTTTGGAAAAAAGTTCCTTTTCGTACGGTACGGTCTTGGTGGATAAGGGTTAAGCGAAAAAAGTGTAATACTTTTCCATCACTTTTTTTCGTCACGAATTTTTTTAGGGTTTGGATTTTTTTGGGCTTTTCTTTAATTTTTGTAACTTTGTTCCAAACCAACCGAGTGTTGCACGACACTCAGCTTTTTTTTTACTTCGACTTCTCTTTCTTTTTGTCAGATTTATATACTTGCGCATACCAAAGCTCAATCCGGTAGATGACAACAGTCAAATCAGACACTTTTTTCTAAACGTCAAAACAAATATTTTCTATAAGATTTACTATAAAATACAAAAGCAAGAAGTCAAATAGCGCTTTTAATATCCATTTTCCGCATTAATAAATCCAAAATTATGTTGACAATGGATATGACCAATGAAAAGTGACACTATTTTGTGACGTTTTATTTTATAAACTGTAGCGAATAATTTATTTTTGACGCATTATCTACCCAATTTACGTATATTATACAACAAGATAAGGTCGATCATGAATTAACTAAAAGAAATGGCAGAAGTCATATCGAACGAAAGGAGTTACAAAAGAAAACAGTTAGCCGAAAATAGGCAGATATGGAAAACAGTCCACCGACAAGAACACTAAGAAGAGGAAATAGCTGAACCAGTTTTGCTGCTTGCGATTTGCTTAGTAGATACCAAACTTTTGTTCTAATTAGCAAAACCATGTAGTTTTATGTCCCAAACTACAACTATTAATTAAAACACATTTTAACTACAAGTAGCCCTGAGTTCAGCAGTCACTCGATTTTGGTAACGTGTAGCAAACATTTTTGCTACTAGCAACCATTCTTTTTTTTCAGTGAACTTAGTTAAAAGTTCAA
Source organism: Acrobasis consociella (assembly GCA_963555685.1). Classification (NCBI taxonomy): domain Eukaryota; kingdom Metazoa; phylum Arthropoda; class Insecta; order Lepidoptera; family Pyralidae; genus Acrobasis; species Acrobasis consociella. Next base: position 9,722,186 of record OY743118.1, read on the forward strand.
TGATGAAACAGTGTTTACTAACTATACTAAATATTTTTAAACTTAAATTATTTTGATATACTTGTTATTGTGTTTGTTAGCCGGCGGCTAACGTCAATCAAACACGTAACAGGGTAGGGCATCAAGGTGGTATTAGTGCGTTTGACGTTTGGTGAAATCCAGGCCATGCAGGCTTGTGACTACATGTTGATCAATCAGCAAAATAGATTTTTTAACCCATATTGTGTTGAAACAATCAATTTTGAGAGCCTTTTTTTGACAATGTGTGTCACTCTTGATTTGTTTTGTTCGTAGTAATAGTACATGAATTGAAAGTACAGACAGCAGCAGAATAAAAACGTTTTTTTGGAAAAACGACGTACCAGTAGAATCGTTTTACTGTTATGTTGGTAAAATAAATTGTCGCTGAAATATTTGTCGAACAAAATTGATGACGAGCAAAGATTTAGAATATATGATGAGCAATAATCCAATTCCAATCGAATGTCAACAGTTTATCGCACAACAGTCACTTAATTAAGTGAATTCAGTCTATGATACGGAACAATTTTCCCAAGGAACACATCGTGCTTCGTATTTCACTATGTGTTTTTTGGGAATCACCTCTTCTATGGCGAGCATCTAAGGGTATAACCAAGAACGCGCTCAGACGAGAAGGTTGGTACTTTATTTCCATAAAGAAATGTAAAAAAAAAATACAAAACTTACTAAGGGTTTACACACATCAACATGACTTACTGGTAACGAAGGTTCCACAGTTGTGCGACTAACCGTACAATTATTAGTTATGCCCAGGTAAGTTATGAACATTTATTAATTTAAACATTGTCCAATAAATATATTCAGCTTGCATATCAATGACTTTCAAACAAATTGAAATTCAAAACACAACCCAATTTAACGTTTATTCAACACGAAATACTTTATATAATATTTGAAAACTTTTTGAACTCGTTTGAATAACATTCTATATCAGATTCTTTTGAAGTTAATACCTAGACAGTTTTAATTAATTAACTCCTGTACACTGTACACGAAGACTCCGAAAAAGTCACTAGAGATGAGCCCTTTCCCTTCTTAAGTACAGTTTGTTTTGTTTTAGTTGTAGTTGTCTAAGAAAAAGAAGGTACCAAGTAAATTTGCCACTAGTAGTGTAAAAAAAAAACCTAGAAATTAAGACCAAACAGATCTGCAGGCCAATTATGATAGGAAACTTAAAAAAATAATCAAAAGTCAAAAATCATTTCTTTACCTTTGGATATTTGTATCACACGATGATTGTAAATGTTTGTTTTCATTTTATATTAGGTAGTTGTTGTTGTCAGATCATTTACTTATAGTTAAGTTTATTGCCGCGTTCTAAGCGCAAGGAAGGTGCAACTGCTGTTATAGGTAATTCTAATCCTAACTAATATTATAAATGCGGAAGAGAGTTTGTTTATTTGTTTTTGGTTTGTTACCTTTTCACGCTTCAACTACTGAACCGATTTGGATGAATTTGGTATGGACTATAGTTTGAGACTCGGAAGGACATAGTGTACTCTTTATCCCGTATAATTCCTACGGGAGCGAAGCCAAATAATTAAACGGCTAATAATTATAAATGTACCTGACCAGGGTCGCTGAAAAGTGTTGGATGCAGGCCGCTCTTGATCGGTCATTTTTGAAATCTTTGGGTGAGGCCCATGTCCAGCATTGGACGATGAAATGATGATGATGATAAAGGTTAGTACCTATTAATAATCAAATCTTAAAAACTATCAAAAGCACAAAACTAACAGACTAACTGACCATCTGCATGTAATTGACCGGAGCAACGAATGCACCAAATGACGCGGCACTGCAGGGTAAAGTAGAGGAAAATTGCTATAAGTTATGCAATTTCCATACGCACCATTAGGTCGACTCGAGACAGGGATTTGTACTCAGCGTTATTGCATAGTCTGCAACAGATTTATTTTAAATGGCTACAGCTTTTTGCACAGTCATGAAATATGTTTCTTCTTCCTTTTTTTTTGTTTTCGTAATTATCATCATCATCATCATAAATTCAGCCGCATAACGTCCATTGCTGGACATTATATTATTAGACTGATTATATTATCATCAGAGATAGGATATTCCAGTGCATATTTACCTAAACTTCGAGATAGCACGTAACATAGAGTTGATAATACCACCTCGATTTTTTTCAAATTGATACCTTGATTTAAAAATCATGAATTTATTATTATATTACTGTATTTTACAGAAATAACAAATAGTCAGGAAAAAATTATTGATTTGAAGAATTTTATTCCATTTTAATTTGACACAATTTTAGTAAGGAACTCTAAAAATGAAATAATATTTTTCTAGGGAGCAATGCTTCATAAAATTTATAAAAACTTTACTTGTGATTACATTGTGTTAGGGTTCTTACAGTGGAGCGACAGTATGCCCGGGAGACAAAATGTCAATCTGTCACAAACTTTCAAAAACTGACTGCTTTCGCGGACAGATGTCGCTCGTCTGTAAGAGCGCTTAGAAATACGTACATTGTATACCTTTGTAAACTGCCTTTCTGACGAGGACGCAAACATTACTGTCTTTAGAGTTTCTTTCGGCATTTCTTCTTAGCAGAAGTCATTGTGAAACGCTAGAATTGGTGGTAAAAATCTAAGTAAACATTACTCAATTATACATGTATGTTAAACTTATTGACGTGTAAAAGTGCCTGCAAAGGCCTAATTACTGAAATAAATAAATATTTGATGCTTGATTCGATGTCGTGTTTTGTTTACGTAATAAAGCAATCATCTACTTAAATTACTTTTTCATCGTCACTCGGGCCTAATTAAGTAAACGGCGAGGTCGTAAAGACGAAAAAACAATTTTCACCTTTTTATTGGTCCCAACCATCAGGTGCTAAGCGCCGAATAATTAATGATGTAGCCGGTTTGTTGAGGAACATGGCTACGTTTCTTCATTATTTCTATTGTTTGCGAATTATAATTGAGGTTAATGTACTGAAATACTGTACAAGTATACCAAGTCCATAGTAGCTCATAATAGAAGTGAGTGGTGCTCGGTGGCCCAAATAGATTACGCATTATTAGCGCTTTTGCATGTTTAGCTCTGGAGATCGTCCGCAATTGGAATCGTTACCTACCACAAGTGGTATAAAATATCTAGAGTTTCTTTATGCTTTGAAAGGCACGTTAAGAGTTTTTTCTGGCTGTCATCACAGAGTTTTCAAGCTTTATTAAAGGCTCTAGGGTAGGCAGCTTGAAAAATCTAACTCCATTATTGGCAACACACACACTGTAATTAAATAAACACTCTAATTGCTGAAGAAAGAACTGTCTTGGATCCTATTCATCCCAGTCACAGTTAAAAAGTCATTATATTGTCTTCTATCATTAAAACTGTTTTTTGATGCTTCTTCTCTTACCGCGGAGATTCTAAAAGTTAATCTAAGGAATTGACAAAAAGCGATAAGAAATTTGATCCAACCGCATCGCCTATTGATAATAGGCGATGCGGTTAGCAACTAATCACGATTTTGATTCCCGTTATAGTGTAACCGTTGGTAAAGCTACCCCAGTCTCGGTAGCCGTTAGGGATAGGGACATGAATTGTATCATTAAATAACTTTAGCTTACCAAAGTGAGCTCTGTCTGCACAATAAGATAAAGAGAATGCGAAGAGAAATAAAATGAGAATATCTCTACAAAGCTATGTAAAAGCTGGCATCTGTTTGAGATGACAAAACGTCTTATTTTGATTTGTCTTTTATATGAAGATGCACGTTGTGGAGAGCTGCTGCGAGCGCATTCTGAGCATCTGTCTCGGGATATGATTTATGTTTGTTATGACTACATTTGTGGCTGATTTTGTCCGTACCTTATTCAATATCAATACAGTTTGATATTGATTAAAATACAGACAAAATAAGCTAGTTTTATTCGTATGAAAGCTAGGTACCCTCGAGGGAAAGAAAGAATATCAGCGTTTAATGCATGTTAAACCGTCATAGGCATAGACCATAGTTTACTTTTGGATTGGTGACAATTAGTGTCATGAGGCCGAGCAACTTACTTGAAAATACACGTTAATTCGTTAGTCTTGGATGCTACTCTTCTTCTTCCACAGCCTAATCTATCTACTGCAGAATACCTATATAGACTTTCTCCATTCCTCTCGATATTGCGCCTTTCACTTTTATAGTGGATCGGCTGCTTTGACGACGTCATGGCTCCTTCGTGTCATTGGTTTGGTTGGTTGTGAGTGATACAAATATCCGAAGATCTGACTTGCAAAAGAACGAGGAGCTATCAATTCGTCGCGATCTTTTTTAGGGTTCCGTACCCAAAGGGTAAAAACGGGACCCTATTACTGAGACTTCGCTGTCTGTCAGTCTGTCCGTCACCAGGCTGTAGGTATAATAAAAAACCGCGATAGCTAGACAGTTGAAATTTTCACAAATTATGTATTTCTGTTGCCGCTATAACAACAAATGCTAAAAACAAAATAAAATAAATATTTAAGGGTTTCCCATACAAAAAAAGTGATTTTTTTGCCCTTTTTTGCTCAATGTCAATAATAGCAAGAGGTAGGCATTTGAAATCACAAAATACTCAGTTGTATTTTTATTTTAATAATAAATAAAAAAAAAATTAAATAAAATAAATATTTAAGGGGGCCTCCCATACAAAAAACTTGATTTTTATAGATGGTACGGAACCCTTCGTGCGCGAGTCCGACTCGCATTTGGCCGGTTATATAATTATGTTTGTTCACCGATTATTCGTACTAGCCTAGACTGATTCAAAAAAATCTTTTTTTGTTTGAAAAAGCTATCTTGTTAGATAAAGTCCCATAGAAATTTTATCAAAATCGGTTGTGTAGTTTGGGGGTAAAGTCGGCTTATAGTTTTGAATTTTTTTTTATAATACTGTTCAAGTTCATTCTTGGAACAGCTAATCAATTTTATTAAACAAAATTAGAATACATTTCATGGCTTCCTGATACTTGGACACATATACAAATAGCGTTATTTGCTAGCCGACTCTTCCCCGGTAATTGGATTATCTCGTTGTATCGTAAAGGCTGATGCTCGGCTATGAATCTTGTGTGAATAGAGCTCGGCTTAATTATTCTACCCTTAAATAACAATAGTCCGTCCAGGAAATCAAATGCGAACACTGTATTTTACAAATTGATGGCTTACAAAACTTAAATATAATAGAGAATATGCACTCATTTTTTTTATTTGTTTAATAAAATCTTTATTAACCACAGTAAACAAATATGAAAGAATTTATAAAATATCTTAATCAGTGACGAACCTATGATACTTTAAAGTTTCAATTAGAGAGAGAAGTCCGATATGTAGTGGTGACGTCATAATTACATATCATCAATACATTTGCTATAGAAAATAGCGTTTTTGCGAGTGAGATAGACATATTTTCGTAAAATCGCTATATCTCGTTCGTTTTTCCACCAATTTTTATTCTGTTTTCACTGTTAGTACTTTACTTTTGAATATTTACGAATAAACTGGTTAGATAACACATATTTTTTTCATGCATATTCTCTATTATGTATACTAGCTTCGGGCTTCGCTCTTCGTGGGAATTTCGGGATAAAAATTGTCCTATGTCCTCTGGGTATCAAACTATATCAATATCAAATTTCATCTCAGGTTCAGTGGTTGAAGCGTGAAGTGTAACAAACAGACAAATATACAAACTCACTTTCTCATTTATATTATTAGTAAGGATAGGTGTATCGTTATCACGAAATAATGTTATGAAAGATATATCCTGCTAAAAGATTCATTTTGCAACATTTGTTCGAAATAATTTATTCATCGAAATTGCAATTCGATCTGTTTGAGAAGAAACATGATCGACGGTTAATTGATCATCTCCATGTCACGAATACTGCACAGTCATTAACTTTCACATGCGAAAACTTGAACCCATCGGACATCGTTCATTCTGCAATTGATTGAATTTCAAACACATTGAGCATATTTTAAAAAGCTATCTAGATTAATCTTTAGACTTCCTATTATGATGACATGCGATTTAGACAATGGGCTTTTTAGATGTGTTTGGAGTTTTTCTGCATAGTCTATTGGCGTTTACGACCATTTGAAACTAACTCATATTTTATAATTGTTTTAAACGTTTCGTCTTATTATTAAAATTTGTTAACGGGTTACTAACGTATAGAGTTAACTACTGCCGTAATTTTGTCTTATTGTAATACACGGACTAACTTAGTATTATCTGCGCAAAACAAGATGACCTCCCGCAATATGTCACCTTCTCTTAAGTCACTCTCAACTTCATATTGGAGAATAATAGTTTGAAGTTTGAACCAAGTCATAAGTCTTTGTTTTTTGCGTGATGATGGCAGACAATTTGTCACCATCCTTTTCCTCTCCCATGGGTGTCGTAAAAGGCGACCAAGGGAACTATAGGTAACAGGGAACGGACAGCAGGGAGAGCGTCCTATGCAACGATTTAACCTATGTAATCTATTGGGATTACAAACCCGTCTGCCTAGCATGGTGATTATGGGCAAATTCTCCCAAGCTGGGAGAAACCAGTCCAGAAGTGAACTGGTACTTTAAATAGAATTAGGAAGTTTCCTGGGTCAAAAATAAATTATTTGGTACTGTTATTAGAATAAAACATCTCTCTTTCATAAACATCTCCTCTCACAGGCCTACTGGAAGAGATCTCTTTTGAGATAAGTAGTGCCTTTGTACAACTTTTATTTTATGAATTCTCTGTATACTTTTTCCGTGTGCATACATTGATAAATAAATATATCATTGATCATATCTATATTCAACGTGATTTTATTTTTTATTTATTATTGCGGAAAACTGATATTAAAAGCGCTATTTGACTCCAAGAAACTATGACGTCATTAGTTTTTATTTCATACAAATCCCAAAGAAAATGTTTGTTTTGACGCTTGGAAAATGTATATACCTATTAAGAAAGTAGATTTGAGTTGTTGAAAACCCGCTTATTAATATAGGGTAAGATTTTTTAATGTAAAATGTAAAATTATGGTGACGTAGTCTCATAAAATCTATAACCTCCTGGGGGTGACAAGTTAGTACAGTAATAAAATGTTTACGAGCGGTGTTAAAATATAAAAGAGGAAGCATTGAAATTCATTTTAATGTCGAGATTATTATTGTTTAACTGCCCTATTCGCTTATGAAGCGTGAAAAGATTTTTCACGGAAGCTATATCAATTTGCTTGATTTTAATTTTATACCAACGATATTTTCTTATAATTTTACTTACTTATTTGGAAAAAGTCATATATACGAGTATATTGAATATTTAGTTAGTTTCTTGTATTCTTCATTTTTAATAACGAAATATTTAACATAGTTTTTTTGTTACACATGTAAACCTACCCAGAAAAATGCTCTACATGATACAGAAAATCTCATCAAAATCAGCCCCGTAGTTTTGGAGTTTATAGAGTACATACACAAAGATTAAGGTATACATAGTTGGAGACTTATGGATCAGTGCTTGATAATTACTTGAAATTGCATAGGTATTTTTGAAGTGAAAACTTCTTTAGGAACGTTGGTTAAGCACTAAAAGCATTTTTTGAAATAGAAAAAGAACATTGAACTCGCGACACTGTTACCGACACCAAGTTTTCACTTCTATCGGCACTCCCGGAGTGCCATTGTTTTTTTATTCTTATTGTGTTTAAACGGCAAACACCGTGTTTGACCTAAATAAAACGTCTTGTACCAAAGGACAAGGATGAGCGTGGACAAAGTGGAACAAGACAATGTTTGGGCTTACGACGTCGTAAAAAGCTGTAAGTGACAGACAAGTGGTGTACAGCGACTTTTACTTGTAGCACCTCGGCACGTACGACGACTTGTGGTCTACGCCATTTCCACGCTAGTACGCTAGTTTCCGTGCACCGTGAAATTGCAAAATACTTCGCTAGGTAGCTTAGGTGGTTTGTTTCTACAATGTATGGTCCCGTTCACGATAAATTTGCAGTTTCCTGTAACTATTACTTGGGAACTAAGAACCTATTAAGATATTCAAATTGTTGTTAGGCATATTGTAAAGTGGAGGAGAAATGCAACGAACTTAAAAAATGTTAGCAATACTTTTATTAATTCTGCGGCAATACTTGAAGCTTGATAAGTAATACACGTACTTAAAGCGAGCGAAATGAGCGTATCGGATTCGTTGCTTTTCGTCAGAAACGCAACTGGTCAGTACTCATTTCGCCAGAAAAGCTTGTTGACCGAAACGCATTTCGTCAGATTTGAAACTCGTCAAAAACGCAACTCGACAGATGCTCGTCTTAACAGACATGACAATAAATTAATAAATTGAATTTGAAATCTTGTAGTCATTATGCATATAATACGGGCAAGTTGAGAAGGATTCATCGCTTTTCGTCAGAAACGCAACTGGTGAGATACTCATTTCGGCAGAAAACGCATGTTGAAAGAAACGCATTTCCTCTGGCTAATATGGACATGGCCTACTGGACATGACCTTGCTAAAAAAGATTTGCAAAAGAACAGATCGAAAGCGTCCTACAGCAGATAAATAAAAAGTTATAAGCACCTAACTCAATTATATGTTATATACCATAGGGGCACCCAGGTAGCCAACATTTTATAGGCTACTATGTCCACTACAACCAGTTGGCCATGAGTATTTGTAATATGTATTACTAGCCATTTATGTCCAAAGGCCTCTCTCTCTCGTTTCTAATCTCTTAGGTATTTTGCTATTGATCATTATTCACTATTGTAATTTTAGGTTCATTACCTCATATCTGGTCTGGGTCGGCCAGGTCCCTGTTTGCCAGGGGACGTCTAATTATTTAGTTTGTTGAGTCTAAGTATTAAGTTTTATTAAAAATACATACTATTGGTAATAAATTTTATTGACGGGAAACAGGCGTGATATTATGTATGTATGTATGTAAATTTTATTGACACACAATTATTTGACACAGTAATAACTATGCTATAGCCATACTAAAACTCCTTGACAAACTTAAATACTAAAAATAAATAACATTAAAACATAAACTACTCTAAATTTAAAATATTCCGTCAATCCTTTCCCTGCGGAAGAGTGCCCAGAAGGCTAAGTAGCATTGCCACGTTGGATTGCAATGCCACGTTAGAACGCATAGAAGGTTGCTTATTGTTTACTAGCTGAAGCCCGCGACTTCGTTCGCGTGCACTTTATGTCTCTGGAAAATGCTCATCAGGCTGAAGAACTTTTACTAAGGCGACATTTTTATATCTCTTATAGTTTAGCTGGACCATTATGGTTTTGCATCAGGTGTTTCATTTTCCAAAATCATTTATACCCTATATGTTGCCCAGGCTTAATAGCTATATAACAAAAAAAGTTGCATTCGAATCCGTCCAGTATTTCCGGAGATTAGCGTGTACAAACAGACAAACAGACAAACAGACAAACAGACAAACAGACAGACATTTTTTTTAAAATTCTTACTCTATTACTATGTCTCCATCGCCCCCAATATTTTTTTTGGAAATATATTTAATGTACAGACACACTTTTTTTACTGTTTTATTATATGTATAGATATAGATAATATGCGAAATAATTACCAGCCCTCTGGTCACCTGATAACTCGACCAGCCTTTTACTAAGCTATGTGCAGAAATGTGTTATTTATTTTTTGTTACTTAAGTTTATTTTAGTCTACGGACCCAACGTTAATTACTTTGTAAGTACCTGTAAACGATCACAATGTAAGGATTTTTCAATCTGGATAGCATTGGAGATGTTCAAAGTCCTTTGAGCACTGCTTTGGACCTGCCGATCCTTAAATCCAAATGCGTACCGGTTATTTGTCACGTAGCTGTTCGCTCCCTCGCGCTAATTTCGCGCAGACGCGTGTCTGCATGCCAAATTCTCGGGTAATAAGTTGCTATTGATAATTCCTCCATATTTTTTACATTTTTTTTAAACATAGTTAAGTTTGTGTTAAAAATAATAGTCGGATGTCGGCCTTATAGAAAAGACTCGGTAGATGCATGAAAAGGTAGGTATATAAACTCGTACAGAGGAGAGCCGTAAGAAGCAAAACCAAAATACCATGTTAGTGTTGTCCATTACTAAGCTAGTGTAGAATCACGCATTATTGACAAGATTCTTTTTATGATTAATTTATTTTAAATAATTCCTCAGGAACCAATATGCTGTTTCTTTTTTTAAATGACTTAACTTATATAATAATTGTATAACTGTAGTGGGGAAGTATCTAAGATGTGTATTTATTACGAGCTTTCAACAATTCTAGGTAGTACAGATAAACGTTCAGCAGATATAGTACATAGGCAGCGTAATAATATTATGTTACTGTTTTTGCGGCATAAACGGCCGTCTTCTTTTATGTTTTTGGAAGTTCAATTTTTCCACAGCTTCAAGGGACTGTAGTGTAGACCTGAGACTGTGGTTTTAATTTTAATTCTATAATTCCATGCATTCCCGCAGACGGACAACAAAGTTGTTCTATAAGGGTTCCGTTTTTTCTTTTGAGATACGGAACCCTAAAAATTTAACAAAAATTATTGAGCAATCACTCAAAAATAATTTAAACATAAGGTTTTGGACTTATGTTTCTTTGAGAAAGTTGTTTACTATCATGCATTGAATTCACCCATAAAACAGTTTTAGTATATTTGCACCTTATACTCGTATGCTACAAACTTATAAGAGGAGAGAAAGAGTTTCATTAAAATCAATTTCTAATAAATCAACGAAATCTAACAGCACGAACTTTGTAATGAATAACGAGACTGGAATTTGAATGAGAAAAATATGCTTCAGATTTACATCTTCGGAATTTAAGATTTACATCTTTAGAATCTAGAATCCAATAGAGACTATCGATACAACTTTATAATGCGCGTCACGAGTCTAGAAAATCGACTGTAGCTTTTGCATGCTGCTCCGAGTCGGCACCTGCATTGCTGGAAAGATTTGACATGTGGTACGTGGCGTAAAATATCAATGTATTTTGGCCTTTCCTATATTATTAGACAAGATGGCCGCTCATAATTTTTTAATTTTTCTTTTCTGACCGCAGTTTTTACCCATTTTCTGAACTGGAAACATGTCTTACCCTACCTCAAAACTAAGCGGCGAAAAACCGCGGGCTGCTTGCAGCCCGCGCATTGACCGAAATGCTAGTTATGTTCGGTGTAAGCAATATTGTATATTGTGTCTCACGATCAAGGTTCATGAGATACAGCCTTGAGACAGACAGATAGATGGACAGCGGAGTCTTAGTAATAGGGTCCAGTTTTTAACTTTTTGGTACGGAACCCTTAAACACTGAAGTAAATAATATACTTTCGTAAAATAAAAAAAATATTTTCTTTTTTTCTATTTTTATCCTTCGACAAAAAAAGAGTGGTGTAGATTTTTTTCACCAATGACTGTTTGTCTATTTGTCAGTCTGTCCGTGGCATCGTAACTCTCGAAAGGAAAGATTGATTTCGATGAGATTTTTTAGTAAGTTTCTTTGCGGTGAATCTTAACAAATGATTTGTAGCGGGAGGTACATATCATGTATCAAAAGAATTTATAAACAATAACAGTACTTAGAAATAAGTAACATGATTCATATCAAATTAAATAACATGATATTGTTTCGGTAGGTAAAGATCAAAGAGATTGTTCCTAGAATTGAATAATATAAACAATAGAGTCTAGTTACAAATGGAAACATTGTCATACGATGCCTATATTGTGACCCCCACTAAGATTGTTTATTATATTTAGGTATTTATGGAAATCAGTGGAGAACTAAAAAGACTTGATGATGATGACGATGACGTCATCATCATCAAGTCTTTTTAGTTCTCCACTGCAGGAGCACAACCCTCTCTGTACTACTTTAGAGCCATATTTGGCCAGAGCAGCCAGAGGACTTGGCCTATACCCTCCACTCTGGCCAGGTGGGCAGGAAAGGTCTTATGATGTTTATAAGCTTTGTTTAGCTTGTATTTCATAAGTCGCCTACGACATCCGCGGGAAGACTTGGAGTGGTCCTATTTTACTGTGCCCATTTATGGAAATCTTTTATCCTAATAAAATTATGATTTACTAGTCCGTCATTTGTTTCATTTTGCTTCAAGTTAGTAGCAACATCATGGTTTGATAAAAATCGGATCAGCCGTTTTAAAGTCGTGGGTGATGAACGCTTGAAATTGGGGGCTTTAAATTTACCTGGGAAAAAAAAAGTTGATCATAAAGCGATTTAATGTAATGATTTTAATATCGTAGTGGATTTATATCAGTTCAAAGCAAAACTTATTAACCGGTACAAATATCACCGGAATTTAACTAGCAAATAGTCTATGTCGATAGGTACTAGTTTAATTAGGTTATTTGATCATTTAGCGTAGTTTTCGATTAACCGACTAACTAAATGCATGAGCCGACTAATGTGTTTGCGCGGGCACACTATTACTGTTTCACTAGTTACTGGGCATATTGATTAGGTCTTTATTAAAATCAAATTGGGTAGAATCAAATGAATTTCGGATTGTGTTTATACAAATGCTCAATTCATACAGTTTGATGCTAATTAACTGGTTTTAACATATGTTATGTGAATACGGATTTATAATAAATGTTTATTGTACAGCCATTTTGTTAAACAATATGTTTGTAAATATAAATTAATATTACAATTTAAATACTAATGTGTTAATTTATTTGGTATTTTTTAATATACTAAATTTACCACTATGAATAATTCTATAGTTTGTAAAATAGAAATGAATATAATAACCCGTAAAAACAACATAAACACATCAAACAAGAAGTTTATATGCCAGAAAAATTTAAAAAATCCCCGACTTTAAATACTTAGTTACATTTGTAAACGACATGTAATGATGTGCGGAGAAACTAAATATTAGAACTTTTATCCATAGCGCCATCTATTATTTGGCAGACAAATTACAAAAACCCGAGTTTCAAGCGTTAACCCCCAATAATTCTGAAACGGCTGAACCGATTTTCTTTAAACATAGCTAAGAACTACCGCAAGGGTATTTGCTTTTACCGCAACGAAATTCGTTTATCCGGTTGAGCGCTACGATGATACACAGAAATTAACGCCGTAGTTATAACACTCTTTTTTGTCAGGGGTTAAAAAGACACTAAGTATACAAAATCCTACCAAAATGATCATTGAAATAAAAATATGTATGTATGTTTGTATCAACGTATGTATGAATATTTGTTTTGGTCTATACCCTTTGGGTTGCGGAGTCATCATCAGGTCCCCTTGTACCTGTACTACAAGACCCATACTTATCCACAGCAGCCAGAGACGGTAGTCACTTGTGTAAAAACCTGTAACCTGGTCAAATCACCTAGGATAGGTAGTGGACTCCGGGCTCTGAAGCATCACACATCACTGAGGATGCAACCGGAAATTATAATAAGTCAATAAAAATATCTCACTGGAAGTAATTGTTTTGATCTAGTTCCAAGTCTTTGAACGGCAAAATCAGAAAAGTTGTAAATTTGGTTTAATTCAATGAATATTAAATTAGTCCCGAAATAAATTGTTCCTTTCATAACATCATTTTATGGAGCACGGGCGAAAATTAAACTTCATTTTTAAAATACTTTGAAGCAAAAGTAATAAAAAGCTAGAATTATCGTTATCGTTTTCCGTCAAATTTAATTAAAGGTAAACAAATAAGTTAGTGGGCCTCGCGCCATATTGCAGAAAAAATTAATTAACGCGGAATTATTACTTGTATTGTTGCTTGTATTTTGTTTAGTACAAGGGCCATGTGTATAATTTTATTATATAGTTAGTGTACCTTTAAAATAAAATCAAATATTTTTTTTCCTTTTGTTGTCATGTCCAACTGCTGGGCAAAGACCTCCCCTTTTTTCTATCACTCATCTCTTTCTGCTGCAAGCTCTTCCCATCCAGGAAAATATTTATCCAGATCATCTTGCCACCTTTTCTGGGTCTACCTCGACCCCAACGGTCCTCTGGTAATCCTATCCTATCCTACTAATAATATTATAAATGCGAAAGTGAGTTTTTATATTTGTTTGTTTGTGACCACTTCACGTTTCAACCACTAAACTTATTTAGATGAAATTTGATATGGATATAATTTGATACCAAAGAAAGGACACAAGACACTTTTATCCCGAAATTCCCTCGGAGAGCGAAGCCCACGGGTACAGCTAGTAGAACATGTAAATAAAATACGTAAATGGAGAGTTCTACCTACACTAAAATTCAATAAAAAAAATTGAATCCAAAATTACCCATTTTTCAAAAATAATAAAAATGGTAAGTGCTAGGTCCTCCTTTTATTAGTATGAAGTAAACGGGTTACTTACATAGTTGATGACGGTAGCTCATGTACTTGTATGTGGACTGTATGTAACTTGAAATTAATGAAACAAAGAACTCGAATTACTTAATTTATTTAACACTTTTCTTTGTGCAGACTTTTCTCTATATCACTATTTAACAATAGTTTTTCCCCTCTCGAGGCTCCTTGTAGATCGTTATATGCAGAACAACACAAAATGTTGTGGTGTTCTTTTTGTACAAAAAAGAATTTACATATGCACATTCATGCATATATACATACACAACATGAAACAACATTACTTATGGAATGTGACTTAAGGTCGCGCACACGATGTCGTCTCGAGTCGCAGTTATATTAGCCAGGGCCCAAGAGCCAAGGTGCTCCTTTAATTTTAATTATTGAAATAATAACTTAGCTAGTACAAGTCGGACTCGCGTACTGAATGTTCCAAAAAATACAACACACGACGTGTTGTTGTATTCAAGCCCCAATTAAATACTTTTTTTATTATTATTATTTATGGTAATAGCGGCAACAGATACATCATCAACTGACTAGCTGTCACGGTTTATGAGATACAGCCTGGTGACAGACAGACGGACATCGGAGTAAGAATATGGTCTGGTTTTTACCCTTTGGTTGAGGAACCCTAAAAAGCACTTTCTGCAATAAGAAACGGCATAAGTCTTTTTGGAAAACATCCTATGATCTTTGATATGCAATTAATACTTGTTAAATCCAGGTAGTAGTACTTATAGATACTAATTTCACAAAATGATATTCCATACGTTAGCTACATTTCCCTCGAGAACGTGTAAATTACCTGAAAAATGGCATACTAAAACTCCTTCACCCCTAAACCGAAGCCCGGAGTGAACATTCCTTTAATCTTTTTTCATTCTTTCACGTCTGAATATTCTAAACGTTCCCTGCCGTTAAATTAAAAGTCACATCACTCGACGGACGTTTATACAAAATCTTTTAAGTCAGTACGTGATTCCGTGAGAGTCGGGGGCTGCCAAATGACGCTACAACAGATTTTTGTAATGTTCTGTATTGGTAAGCGAGGTCTGGACGACAGCCAATTCGGCCATCGATTTGCAACTTCTGTTTTCGTAGTTACTTTTTGAAATATGTGTAGGTTAGTATTTTTAATAATTTTGTTAGGTACAGTTGATCATCGAGCCTTTATTTAAACAGCGAACCGGTGTACGCTAAAGCTGTAAAAAGAGTTGGTGTCATGACTCTCCTGAGAGACTAAGATTTTTTATCTTTATAAGTTACTAAGCAAGTCGTATGTTGCCTAAAGGCCCATATAAATGGTGCATGTTACATACTATTTTATTAATACTTGCATTGTCTAAACGATACGTTAGCCATACATATTATTTATTGCTTCAATAAACAGCAACAGGCAAGAAACTTGCATATAATCATCATCTCAGTAGTATAAATATAAAACTAACTAATAAAAAAACTTAAAAACATTTAAGTATACACATCACGTCTTCGGCTCTTACAGGGCTAAAATAAATGTTATATAAGATCCAAAGCTACTTTTAAAATGTAGGCGATAAACGGAGGCTGTCAGCCGTATTTGACATGATTTCTCGAGATTTTTGAACAATCACTCGAACTGCGTGAGAAAAAAAGAAACAGCTGGTTCTTTCTTTCAAAAATAACTTTTATAATTCACATAATAAAGCACAACAACGTAAGTAGCAAAGAAAAAGAAAACATCCGGTTTGGAGTACATTAGAGTTTTAAAAGAAACGTAAAATATAAAAATGTGAATGTTGCCTCTCAGTTTATTGTGCAAGTTGGGAAAAAGTCAAATTAAGTAGGCGTGTTGATGTCATGACTTGGAAACAATTTGGTAACTTTGGGTTCGAGGTTTTTCCGAGTAGACACTCTGCTACTCGAAGTTTTTCGGTATACAATGGACGAGTGTTATTATATTTTTTATAAGTATTCTTATTCAAAATGTAAGCTTTTTTATTATTTTAAAGTACTTGTGTATTATCATTTTGTTTTCGGAATAACAATAAAAACAAATAGCTTTAACACCTACCCTTTCTAATTAACTTATATCTGTCTTAAACGGGGCTTATTCTTTGGGGTTCTATACCTAGGAGGCTTTCTTTATCTTAAAGCGTTCCCAGTTGCATCCTCAGCTGTGTTGCTTTGGAGCCCAGGGTTCCCGTTTTTTCTTCAGACATACTCAAACCCATTATTATTAACATTTTTTTTTCAAGTGTCTATAGTCATCCACAGATGCCTAAGGTCATGCAAAATCGAGAAGAAATAGCTGGAATAGTTGCCTACCAATTTGCCTACCTGACGTCAAGTGTCAATATCTTTGGTTTAGTTTAAAGCTGTACTAGTCAGTAGTTTGGTTTAGATATAGTTTATTAGTTAAAAGTATTAAAAAAATAAGACTTAAGATTTTAAAATATAAGGTGTTAGGATGCAACTAGATAGGGGGTTAAGTAATCGCTACAGAATATGCCTGTAAGTATGGTCGGCCAAGCTCAAGGTGGTGTGACATATAAGCGCCTTTAACAAGACTACTCCATCGCTCGAGACATATATCTGTGGCAGACTAAAGGAGAGGCCCTTGCCCAGAAGTGGGATACTATAGGTTTTTAAAGAATCAACTAAATCAACTGAAAACTAGAACCATAAAATATTCCGAGTCTACGACAACCTATAAAATACCTTAATACAATATCTGCACGTTATTAAAACTTTTTTGTGCATGTAAATCCGGGTCGTGACGCTAGTATTTTAATAAAACAGCCGATACAAAAACAATGAAGCGTACATCGCAACGGCGAAAATTATAATAAAAACACCCTCTTCCTGATATTGGGGCGAGGGCGTAGAAACAAATTTTACGATAAACATCTAGCGCCATCGACACGGAAGCTTTTTAATTCAATAAACAGGAGTCAAATGTTAGTACCTACCGGGAATTTATCACAGAGATATACAATGACAGTAAAATATCGGCATCATTAATTGAATCGCAATATTGTTAAGGCTTCCTGCACACTGTTTCAGTTCCCGCGGTCTGCTGGCGATATTAAATTTAATTTACCGAATAAATCAATTGGTATTACACTGCATGTTTATAATATTTCAAACTAGCTTTTGCTAGGAATTTTGTCCGTATTTATGAAACTAAAGTCCAATAACTATTCCATACTTGGTTACATGTACAGCTCAGTCGAAATGGTATGTAAACTGTTGGTGTGCCGTCAAAGGTGGCGACAGTGTACCGAGCATTTCAATGAACGAACTACAAAATGATATCTTTTACTTGATAGAATGATATGAGTGAAACTTGCTACGGTCAAAAGCACAGCCGCATCGTCTATTGACTTGATTCAGACTGTCGTCTAATATCTCAATCGGATTCTTAAATCTGTGTTGAAAGAGAATTTACACTTTCTTTTTCTATCAGAGAAGAATGGAAGATATACCTATAATATGCAATAAAGAATTTGAATTTCAAAGAAGACGAAGACTTAATAATCTGAACACAGCCTTAACAAAACAAAGGAGGCCGGCGGATGACAAATTTGTTTCCTGAAGGCATCAGTTGCTTACGAAATTTGATGGGCGCCCCCTCTCAGTCCAGATACGAAATAATAAATTGAATCCAGAGTGAAGCTCGGCTTAAGATATAATTTTACATTTTTCTTGATTTGTCAGACTCTAATGAGAAATGGAGATATTGTGTACCGATTTTTAATGTAGCAATTTAATGAAGTACCTCATTCTTTTTACTTATTTTCTAAGAAAATAATAATATTTTTGATGAAAACTAAATCAGATTAGAAAATACGGTGTACATTTTATTGAAGTTGCGAAATTAAAAATATTGTTTCTTAGAAATGTTTTCTAATCAAAATGGTCTCAGTCCTTCTAAGTCAAAACACAAAATGCAAAATATGAATTATCGCAAATTAAAATACTCGCACTAGTTTACGACGATAGAGCTGAAAAGCATCTAAATAAGTATCAAGACATTTTATCCTACTTAACAAGATCATACATTCGACGATTTAGGTCTTTGATTGCGATTTTAGTGTAAAATAAATACAAACGAGATTAAAAGACAATTACTAGGTTTCGGCCATTTTTATAATAACCGGATTGGCTCGTACTCAATTTCTTTCTTAAGACAACCATCAATTTTATTTTAGTATAAAAATAAAGCTCTCAAGCGGTAAACTTTAATGTTAAGCATACCATAGAGCTATCCTTGTGCCTTAACTGAACAATGCTTTCCATCAAGTAAGATGAGACTCATTTGCATATATTCCTACACTCGCGCGACGGCATCTTAGTTCTGCGTATGTAAGTAGAGGTTTTCTTGGATGCGATTAATCGCAGCTTTTGGTATTCGGTAGGCTTGAATACCATCAACATTATCATCATTTTAGCATTTTTCCGTCTACTTTGAAAGCATTCATATTATTTGTATTGACGCCTCAAATATTAATTTTTTTTACGCAGAATCCGACAATTTTTATATTTGCTTTACATTGTAATAAATATATAGGGACAAATTACACTGATTGAGCTAGTCACAAAGTAAGTTCGAAACTTGTCTTATGGGATACTAACTCAACGATATTATATTTTATAACAAATACATATATAGATAAAACATCCAAGGTCAAGACCCGGGACAATTTGAAAAAGGCCATTTTCCAACTTGTTCTGACCGGGGATCGAACGCGGGACCTCTGGGTGGCGGACTTACATGGTGACTACTTCACAACGGAGGTCGTCAAACTAAGCAATTTTGTATACAGTATGTACTGTTAATGTAATGTCATAAACAATAAATATTCATTAAGCTAGGAATTCGTACCAAAAAAACATTTAATTTATTATTTACTATTTTATTTAAATTTGTGCAGAATAAAATATTTTTTTGTAAAATAAAAAATATTTGAATTGTTGTTGAAAATGTAAATAGAAACTAAAAAGATTGGGACCGCTGATGACGTGGATGTCAAACATCCGAAAATATATGAAACAGCTCAGCCTGAACAAGGGCAGTGCCTGTGATCGTGGCAAGTGGCGTCGTGTGATTAACCTCTCGTATGCCGTTGCGTAGATTTACGCGAGAATGCATTGTTTAACTATTGTGTCTGATATTAGACGGCATACAAGGGGTTAAGTATGCGGACTCTGTGCAACAGAAAGAGGTGAGGACAAAGAAAAAAGTAGTAGTTATTGAAAACGTACCTTAACTTTGCATCTTAAGTTAGTTTCGCATTACAGGTAGAACACAATGCATTTCTTGTTTAGCTTTGGATATTGTTTCAGTATGTATAGTATACTGGTATTTAAAAATATTAAATTCTTATTAACGACATTAATCTAGATATTTTAGAAAAAAATCTCTGTGAAGATTATGATAGGACAAAACCTGTCCTCTTTTAAAACCTTTTCATGACAGAACATAATATTCTGTGAAATGTAACGATATCCCGTCTCAATATACAGGACAGTATTCGCCGAATTCATTAAAGCTGTGGTGAATAGATTTTTCTGCTTTTAAAGTATGGCAAAGGAATAAACATAAAGCAGAATGTCTCTCGCCCATGACATGACAAAAAATATGAGCACATTCAGTAATATTCTGTCTCATTTGTTGATAAAATCGAGCAACTGTATTGTTTTCATATTTTAGAATAAAAAATACTATTAACCTTTGTTCGGATATCTACCAGTATTATGAATAATATTTTAACCTTCCCGAAACATTTGGAAAACATATGGTGGAAGTAGAAAACACCTTACATGTAAACGAAAGAATAACAGCAATTAAGATAAATGATATGAAAACTAATACATATATAATTCAAGTCTACATGCCCACTGGTACCCACCCTGATGAAGAAATAGAAGAAATGTATGAATAATTAAACACAATAATAGATTTAGTAAAAGAGAAAGATAACTTGATTATAATAGGGGATTTCAATGCAGTAGTAGGAGAGGGTAATGTAGAAAATATAATAGGTAAATATGGATTGGGGAAGAAAAATGAAAGAGGAAAGAGATTAATAGAATTTTGCAAAGAGAACGATTTAATAGTCACTAATACTATGTTTAAACAGCCAAAGAGAAGACGGTACACTTGGAAGATGCCTGGTGATATAGGCCGATATCAAATTGATTATATTATAGTACAAAATAAATTTAAGGAAAACGTTAAAATAAGCAAAACTTATCCAGGAGCAGATTTAAGTACAGATCATAATTTGTTAGTTAGCAAAATAAACATGCATATAGGTAAAAAAAGTAGAATAAATAGACCAAAGAAAATAGATCTCACTAAAATAAAAGAAAATTCTAGTCAAAGCGTGCAATATAGTAATAAAGTAGGAGATAAATTAGAGTTATATAAAAAGAATACAAGTACAGAAGAAAGTAAAGAAGTAGAGAAAAACTGGTGCGCATTAAGAGATATTATAAAAGAAAGTGCAGAAGAGCATTTACAAAATAGAAAAAAATACCGCGGAAGAAATGGCTAAATAACGAAATTCAAGTTTTAATGTTGAATCGTAGAACACTCAGAAACAAGAACGATATCAAAAGCATACAAGAATACAAACGATTATCTAATAAAATAACACTGAAATGCAGACAAGAAAGAGAGAAAGCCATTGAAAAAGACTGTGAAGACGTAAAAAGATTTTTAAATAAAGGAAAACCAGACATAGCTTATAGCATCATAAAAAAATTAAAAACAAACCATAAAACAAAAAGTACAATTATTTTAAATGAAGACAATAGAATATTAATAGATGAAAGAGAAATAGTAGAACGATGGGTTAAATATATAGAAAAACTTTATGATGGAGAAGGTTTGTGTGATGAGGATATAGAAGATGAAAATAGGGTAGAAGAAAACGAGTTTGGGCCTGAAATAACACGCGAAGAATTTGAATTTGCACTCAATAGTTTACAAAATAACAAGGCCGCTGGAGTAGATGGAATACAAATAGAACTTATTAAATATATTAAATGTCACACACTCATAGACGAGATATTTAAATTAATACAAGAAATATATAAAACAGTAAAAATACCAAATGATTTTAAAATAAGTACAACAGTTACGATACAAAAAAAACCAAATACGAAAAGATGTGAAGAATATAGAACGATTAATTTAATTACACAAGCTTCAAAAATATTGATAAAAATAATACAAAATAGAATCCGACCTAAAGTAGAAAATATAGTAGGCAACGACCAATATGGTTTTCGCAAAAACAAAGGCACTCGAGAAGCAGTTTTAGCACTTAGAATTATAATAGAAAGAAGATTGGAACTTGGTTTAGAAACACATATTGCGTTTATAGATTTAGAGAAAGCGTTCGATAAAGTAAATTGGAAACTAATGATGAAGGCGCTTAAGAATGCTGGCATAGACTACAGAGACAGGAAACTAATCAAAGAACTGTATAAAGAACAAGAGACAATAATAGAAGGTAATAATAAAAAAAGACAGGCTAAAATATGACAGGGAGTTAGGCAGGGTTGCCCACTTTCTCCACTGATATTCAATCTATTTATAGAAGCAGCAATATCTCAAATCAAAGACCAAGATATAGGAGGAGTTAGTATTAATGGAGAAAAGATACATTTTATAAGATTTGCAGATGACATAGCAGCCCTTGGAAGCAGTTCACTACAGTTAGAAAAGTTAATAGAAGCAATGAACAATATTTTTAAAGAACATAAATTGAGTATAAACATAAATAAAACCAAGTCATTAATTGTCTCAAAGTCAGGTCCAGTAATTAAAAATATCCAAATTAATAATAAAACAATAGACCAAGTTCAAAGTTTTAAATATTTAGGAACTATTATCAACGAAGAGGCAAGATGCTCATAAGATATTAAGAAGAGGATTGCTATTGCAAAAAGTACATTTAAGAGTAAAAAATATATATTTTGTTCTGGTATTAAAGAAAGTTTACGTAAAAGATTTATTAAAACATTTATATGGAGCACTGCTTTGTATGGATGCGAAACGTGGACGATGACCAAAAAGGATAGAGATAGATTAGAAGCATTTGAAATATGGTGCTGGAGGAGAATGAAAAAAATAAGTTGGACAGAAAAAATTACAAATGAAAAGGTACTAGAGGATGTGAGAGAGAAAAGACAAATAATACAAATTATAGAAAATAGAAGAGGGAAAATGTTCGGTCATCTTCTACGCCACGATGCGTTCTTTAAAACAATAATGGAAGGAAAAATAGAAGGAAAGAGAGGAGTAGGAAAACCCAGAAGAAAATTTATAGACCAAATAAAAAAAAAATTAAACGTGAAAACATATAAAGAGGTTAAGAACTTAGCGGAAGGAAGAGAGACATGGAAAGCACTCCACCGACAAGAGCCCAGCTCTTAAATATAAGAAGATGGTGGAAGACATGAAGGCCACAGTTTATTATAAAATTTACAGTTAAGTATGTGTTTCGGGGTAGCTCCCATGTCTTCAGCTCTCGAATAACACAATGGGTGGTGTATCGTTGAATAGGTTTTTAAAAATATTGTTAGCTTGTGAACACCATTTTTTGATTTAGGGATCCGTTTTAGAATGTGGTTGTAAATTTTTGTTAGAGTCAACTTTTTTAAGGCCTCAGGGAGGCCCCTCTATCTACTAAACGGTTGTATAATAGACACGTAAAAAAATCACGAAAGTAGTATATATAACGAAGCTTAAAAGAAAATTGTCAGAGCGAAGTAAGGTTTACAAATTACAGAGTAATAGGCGACCAACTTATAAAATATATTCGGAAAAGTAAAATTTCATACAAATTCAATAGAAAATCAGTTTAGTTAGACGTTTAAGTCCCGTGAATTCAAAGTCGGCATTCGCAACGGACTGCGCGTAGTCCGATACGCACGGCCGTATATTTATCTATAGTAAGTCGATTAAAAATTATAAAAGAAAAACTTTAAAATAAACAAATTGTAAAACCACTATTGCCAGATTTTTCTGCTAATTAATTTACTTTACATTACACGAAACGGTATCCTATCTGACACATCGTAAATCCGCGGTTAGAGGGTGCATCTGTTCCGAACACTGTGTACATAATTGAATAAACAAAATATTTGCGTACGCCGAAGGCCGAACGTTATTACGACGTTTCTCTATATGGCAACACATGCGAGTTATAAATTTGGCCAAGCGTGTTAAAATTAGAAATGTAAGCTGGTCGTGAAATATGTTCCTTTATTTTCCAAAATACATTCGCCGCACGCGTATTGTATATTGTATATCCATGATTACTGGATTTCGGGATTAGTGTTTTATCCAAAATGATTGTTTTTAGATTTATTTCGGAGATTCAGTTACCGATATTTTTTAAGCCTACTGTATCGGTTTTTATTCAAGGCTGAAACATTTTGATCATATTTTTTTTGTGTTAAGAACATTTGTTTGTCTTAAAAAAACGTTAAAAAAAATCATTGCTTTCAGAAAATCGAGGTATATTATACCTATTATTCATAATCGCCAATTAACGAACATCCAAGAATATAAATAAGAAGTTTACTCTTGTGTGCAAAAAATACTTATTTTAAACTAATATGTTTCTATTAAATTTCAACAAAATCAAATATACTATGTTATCGCAGAATAATATCTTCAAGTTAAACATCGTGATAAACAATATAGCCTGCAGCGCACATAGCTTTCAGGATCTAGAAAAGGTTTGCTTCTTACGCGGATACAAAATACTACAACGTTCACCTAATTTGATTAAATTTTGGATGGTAAAACTAACTACGACACTCGGGCTACTAAGTAATATTCTAGGAACGAAACTAGAATTTCCTTTTTTAATGATCGAAAAAAATCGCCAGAAGTTACTCGTAAGGCCGAGACTCCGTTGAAGCTGACCAAGCATGAGCTGTGTTTTGATAACCAATAACATTTCGTCTACAAAACATCGAAAGGTTTAATATCTGCTTTGTAATATTAAAATCCAAACCTTACCTTTTGTCATCTGTTTTATGTAAGCTATCACTTTGTAACATGTTTTAGTGCAATAGTAAAGATTTTAACTAACTCACCTTATGATGCATTTTAGTCAGCAAAGAGATAATGGTCCTATAACCAGAAACTATTTTGTAGATTTACGTACATACTTATCACATGTTTATCCCTTATAGAGCTTAGGCCTTTAAAACTCAAAGGCCACTTTCAGCACGATACTGAAGCTCGGTGGCCCGACGGGAGTACCTATTACTAGAGCTTTAGCAAGTTAAGTGTCACCGGGCGTGGTGTGCACTTAATTAGGTGACTAAGAGGGACATAAAAAAATTAGGGGCTATTCCGTGCTTTGAAAGGCATTGCCGGCCGTTGTTGGTTCCAGCTGTCATTGGTGTATAGCAGTCGTCCAGCTATGTTAGATGCATAAGGTATAAATATGCTTGAAAAATCTGACACCAATATTGGCCACTTACATACGAAAAACAACAAACAGGTGGTTTGTAGATGTATTTTAGGTTAGATTTTAATAAGAACATCTAGCAGCACTATGTCTGCGTGATATAAATCCCTGAAATCCTATCTCGTCCAGCGCTGGAGTTTAATCAGCTTCATTCTTTTCACTGCTATCTCCGTGTTATCCCAAGTTGCTACAGAATGGACAAACTTTTCAAATCAGGATGTATTAGATGCTTCAATTGATTGTTTGTTAAGTACACAGATGTGTATATCTTTTTTCTTGGATAAGATAAAATTTCTTTATTTCACCAACTAAGTATGACAATTATCAAAAGTAGGTACATTTGAAATATAGGACGGTAAATTTATAGGTATTATAAGACGGACTTATCACTTAAGTCGTTGCCGTGTGGTTTCCGGCAGAGTAGAATAGGGCCACTCCAAGTCCTCCCGTGAATGTTGTAAAAGGCGACTAAGAATACAAGCTAAAAAAAGAGTATAAACATCAATGAGACCTCTCCAACCCGTGCGGCTAGAGTAGAGAATGTAGGCCAAGTCTTTTGGCTGCTCAGGCCAAGTATGACTCTGGTAGTACAGAGAGGGTCGTGCTCCTGCAGTGGAGACAAAAAGAACTGATGACGAATGAATGAATGATGATCACTAAAGTGATGTCTTTCAGACAATATTTGGGTAAAGCAGACAATAAAGGTGGGAGAGTTGGCTCTGTTAGAGTATTACAGAGTAGAAGAATATAAGTATACAATTAAAAATAGTAGTACATACAACCTATAAACGAACAATAAAGTAATATAAAATACATAAACAATGTTATATCTTTATTCAAAAATTCACATAACAAATTAAATTTCACATAAATATGTCATTTTGACGTTGGGTACGTCAGTCAAACAATCCGCCCTGAATCGTACCTGATGCAAATGTGCCCATGACGCTTGCGGCATTACCCCGCTGTATTGCCAGCGATATTCGTTGCATCAGATACGATTCTGAGCGGTGGTCATTGCCGTTATTCCTTAGCCGCCTTCCCAGCTCCCGCACAAACCCTTTGGCCTCCGCACTCCATATCCCGCTCACTTCTACTGCGAAAGGAATAAAAATGTAGGACGTCTTAAGTGGGGCATATTTGATGTGTTTCTGCGTAGCTGCCCACTCAGCGGCTGCACCAGCCTCCCGGATCGTACGCGTCACATGAGAGGTCGCGAAAGTGCTGACACATGTTGCGTCCCATATTAAACATCGACCTCTCTCCCAAGGAATAAGAGTTAGGCCGTCTGGCCTCTTACCATCTGACCGGCACAAACCAGGAGGTTCAAGAGTGCACGGCACGCCAATAGATACCAAAGCCCGCCGGATCACCTCGCGAGTGAAGCGGCCAGCTGCTTTACTACAGCTTAACCCTGGCGACCCTTAGTGTCTACTTGCGCGTACATAAACTATAATAATGAAAAAGAGCCAGTGAAAAGAAAAGAAGAAACGAGATTGAGAGAGGTGAGTGCTAGAGGAAAGGTACTAAAATGTCACTAAATCTTTGAATTTTTTGAATAAATAATGAGTGGCAAGGCATTTCAAAGTTTTGCCTTACGTAAAAAGAGTATACTGGCTAAATGGTCACAAATATATTTTGGGTTTTTTTTTTGTAAGAAATTGACGTGTTGGTTCCATAGCAACGCTAAAGGAATTATTTAGCTGGAAACAGTAAGTTACCTTAATCGGCAAGGATTTTGGAGATATATGGCAACACGTTATACAACCTTCGAGCATCCAAGAATGCGTATTATAATTTGTATTTGTACTATCGTAACGATTTAGTTATGATTTTAATTCGGGGCAATTAAATGACGTCGACTTTTCCTAAAAAAATTTACTGAATCTGTACGAAAAGTTTTACAGTTGCTATGACGTCTCAATACACTCCTTGAGACTACAGTTGTTGCACTTTTGGATATCTCTTACGGCTTCCACGAAATAAGATGGAGTGGTGCTAATCTAGGCTAGACACTATAGGTACGTATGGCTGTAAGTTATACCACGATAATAATAAATTATATTTGTGTTCCATTTCTGTAGGTAGGTAATGTTTATTATTGGATCCATTTGGCACCGTGTACAGTTATTCCCTCGAGAGTGGTTTCGTACGAGCCTCTAAAGTAACAATTCATTACTGAATTTCAACACATTATAGTATTCCATTGCCTTAACAGTAAAAATTTAGTTTTTAATGCAATGTGCATTAAAACCTTTAAATTTTTACTAAATTCTAATTTATATTTTCATAATGCATTAAGCCTTTTAAAGCCAGATGCCGTCAACCAAACGAGTAAAACGTATCTAGAGATTACATTCTTTTTGCAAACGAGCTGTTGTCAAAAGTTAACCTAAAATAGGTACCTAATAATTATTTCTTTACATATCGTATGACGCTAAGTGACCTTTGGGTTTTACGGCTCTGTCTGCCCCGTCAGAGATATAGACGTGAAAATGTATTTGTATCGGAACATATCGTTTAAATTTTATTTTTAGCCTGACCTAGATTTTTTTTTACTACGGAAAAGACCACTATAATCAAGTGCGACAAATAATACGAAAACTGTCACCCTCGCATGAGCAAAAGAGATAGCAATTACTTTCACAATATGATTTTGATACTAAACGTAGAAGCTATTAGCGGCCTGGCACGAACAACGTCATACGAAAATTGAAATTCACATTGTAACATGTGTTAATTTATAAGTTATCTTACCTTGGACAGGTGGTATCGATCGTGCTTTGTGCTTTACCGTTAGTTCCTATACAAATAATAATGTACAAAATACAACCATGGTCACACAAAAACATTTTATTTCACCGTCATCATCAGGTCTTTTCTCCACTCCAGGAGTGCCCTTCTGTACTACCAGAGCCATGTTTGGCCAGAGCAGCAGAGGGCTTAGCTTACACTCTCCTCGCTGGCTAGATGGGTTGGAGCGGTTTTATTGATGTTTAGCTTACTATATTTCCTAAGTCGCCTTCTATGACATAGAGTGGAGATGACAGGAGAACTTGGAGTGGCCCTATTCTACTCTGCCGGAAACCACACGGCATTTCATTTCTGGTCACATTTTACGTTAGGTATCTTGTACCTTTAGATCAATGGTTTTAGTAACAATTTTCATTTTTTAGTTGTTAAATATCTTAACATAAAAATGTTTAGCACAATGATACCAATAATTATCACCATCATATCAGGAAGTATATGCTGGATATAATAAGCCAATAATACCTATCGAAAGTAAAAATAATTGGCCAAGTGCGTGTCGGGCCACGCGCATGGTAGGGTTCCGTAGTTGCGAATGCCAACTTTAAACTAATTGCCTATTGAATTTGTATGATTTTTTCCTTTATCGAGTACATTTCATAAGTTGATTGCCTATAACTTTTTATTATAACAACTTAGCGCTGATAGTTTTCTTTTAAACTACATTATATATACTACAGCTGTAATTTTTTTACGTGTCATTTCCATGTAGGTATAAACGTTTACTACAAGTATCTGAGTCGGGCCGCGGACAGTCAGACGTCTACTACGAAACCCTAAAAAAGAACTCTAAAGGTATCAAAAATTGTAATTCTCGTATGAGTTCCGTCTCTTTTAAATATGTAAAAAGTAAAAAACAAACATTATCTCATAACAAACATTTAGAATATTACATCACCATATTCACCATGCATGCAATCAGACAGAATACAGTCAGCCATAAACTTTTTAACACTGGGCAAAGTCGTAAAATTTGTTATGCGTCCATACCCTTATCCGCCGCAACACAAGCTGTATACCCATTGTAATAAATTCGATCAATTGATAACTTCTAGGCCGGAAAGTAAAGCCATAGACCTAGATTTTTGATTATTTTAAGAACAGCATTACGAGCGAAAAACTACTCCGAAGCTACTTGGACCATAAAATATGACTAATAATAGACTGAATTTTGACTTGGACAATCTGGTGTTTGTAACGTCAGATTGTTCAAGTGCTAAGGTTCTTAGAACTTGTTGGCTTCACTCGCACGATCTTTTTTTTTCTAATACGTAAGTACTCGTATTATATTCCCGTTGAGAGCTCCCAATCCCAACATCAACATCATGAACGAGTATATAAACCACTAGGTAATTGGAGCTCCAATATCCCATTGGTTTTGTACACATTATTTGGGGTAAACTAAACATACGCTATAAAAAAATCCAGTGGCAAAAAATATCTGAATCTTCATTCGTTTGTCCCTGCTGTCATTATACGATGATAATGGCGGCTTTAAACTGTGTCTGATGTCTTTAGGTAGTTTGACAAATCCGACATCAGTGGTCGCCATTTCTATATAAGTAAAAAAGCATGGTTTCATACCTATAAGGGTATAAAGTAACTAACACCCCATAAACTATGAGTAACTAATCTACTATAAAGAACTTTAAAAAAACCACGTCTGCTTCAAACCTACTCAATACAAAACATCCTTTGTTTCCCATTACTCATTTCCCAGTAAAAGAACGGTTTAAAAAAGCTCGCATACGTGAATGGGAAAGGAATTTTCCCCCTCGGCGCTAAGACAGGCAGCTTAGTGATTTCCTTCTCTGGAATGATTTACTAACTTGCGTCTAAGGCATTTTAACACGAGTACATGACTTACCTTAGTGATTTTCAATGTGTGTTTACGAGTAGAGTAGTTTGTTCGGTATAAGTTTGTTGAAAATAAACCTAAGCTTGAAGATTATATATAAAAGTAAGGTAAGATCCTTTTAAGCACAAAGATGAATTTTTAGGTGTGACATCTATATTTCCGACTTGAGGCAAGAGTAAAAGTTCTTAGTTAGATATATTTAAACAAAGTTATTTAAGGTGTTACATGATACTGTATCATTGTATTCTTTTCTGTTCATAAGACAAACGTTGCTAATGAACTCGTTTAATACAATTTCAGAATATCCTGCTTCTTATTTAAATATAGAGTACATGGGTGGCCGAGATTCGCAAGATAAAAAATACGCAGCAAATGAGGTTATCTACAAATTTTACCTAGTTAGATCGATTACTCGGCCCCGAAACATCCACGCTAACAAAGATATAGAGGAACAAATTTGCCTTTCTTGCGTAAGCATAAAGTTAAGGTACCTATAGAGTGCGAGTTAGTCTTGAATAGGTCTTAAATGCAACTCGTCTAAAACGAACTCGCTTTAAATAGCATCTCGTCTAAGTTGCAACTAGTCCCAAATATTATTTTGACTAAATTGCGGCTAGTCCCCTAAAGTCTACTGCTGAAAGTGGTCTAAATATCAATTCGTTTGAAATACAAGCAGACTTAAATGTTACTTAGCCTACCTATCATTCATCAAGAAAGTGTGTCGTACAGAAGAGCCATTTTCTTAAGTACCAATTCGTAAATGCTTGTGAATTATTACCCTCGTGTACCAAGGGCCAAGATTCGTAATGTCGCGCGTTGGTTTACCTCATCACAATTCCTCAAGCGCGCCTCTGGGGTTTGCCTTGTCTACGCCCCTTGAATTAAATATTTTTGCGCCCTACAGCTTTTTAATCGTATTGAATTTTGATTTGTAACATCTAGAAATGTTTTTTTTTTAAACACAAATATGCGTCGTCTCAAAACTCCCTAAACAAAAACACCAGAGGAAGGACTCAGATGTATTTAAAATGAAACGGCCAGAAAGCGATCCCCAGGTTTCTCAGCATTACAATTGAGGATGCAACTGAGAATACGCTGAGATGAGACAGAGGGTACTTAAAATCAAACAACTAAACAAAAGGGTGCACATAAAGGGCCATTTGAGTATATTAGTAGTAAAAAAACATACTTGTGAAAAAAAGTATAGACATTACTCAATAATTACTTATGTCATATATCTACATTAATTAGTATTTCGAATTCTACTTTCTCCTTACCTTATCCCACTTTACGTGGGGTCGAGACAGCGTGTGAGTCTTTTCCATTTTTCTCTATCCTTTGTCAAGGCACTTGTTACATTCTTTTTATTCATATCGTCCTTAACGCATTCTATCCACCATTTCTTAGGCCGTCCTCTGTTTCTATATCAATTAATATTCAAATTTAGCATCTTTTTCTTAACGTGGCTTTAATTAATTAGTATTTCGAATTAAAAAAATATGATTATGTGGTTTTATTATTTTTGATCTTTAGATTGACAAGAATATTTATAATTGCCTCAGTGATCTCAAATATCTAAAAATATCTTGAGGATGACATAGAAATGATAAAATATTTACAGACTCAGATTGAAATTGTGTACTTAGAATTGCTTTTAATAAGGTTTCTGATGGGATACTTTTCATTCCTTGATGATTTAAGAAATTATAAAAGTCGTATTTTAATTTAATTTAGTATCAAATCAATTTTATGATTGAAAGTTACCAACTAGTTCTGTTTTTAAAAAGACATTTTCAAAGGTAAATGAAGTCTTCCTTTTCTTTGTAAAATTTAAATATTTGACGCATACGTACAATACATATGTACCGCACAGTTACCACTGTATCGCACATTTGTATCACTATTTTTGCATAATATCACATCACACTAATATTATAAAGGCATAAGTTTGTGAGTGTGTATGTGAGAGGGTATGTATGTGTGTGTGTGTGTGTGTGTGTGTGTGTGTGTGTGTGTGTGTGTGTGTGTGTGTGTGTGTGCTGAACCAATTTTGATAAAATTTGGTATGCAGGACGCTGACACCCTTTTTTTATTTTTGACGCGGAGAAAATCCCTTCGGATACCTTTCCGGTTACGGGACACCGGTAAGGTTATGTGGTGTTACCACTAAAAACTCCGCGGTGTCACCTCTCAGCCGCTATCGGCCGGGACCGTGTGCTTCTTCATGCTCCACAGCCCCGGCGCGGCCGACCGCTACTTAAGCGGTCCCGGCTCGCCAATGGCCTCACGGCACCCTCTGCTGAATCAGAGGGGCCGGAGTAACCGCCGCCTTGGCCTCTTGGCCCAAGGACAGGCGCGCTGACACGCACACGCGCCTGCCTTCCACTCCGGAGGGCTGTCCGTCGGTCGATGGAATCCCGTTTCCACCGTCCAACCAGCCCTCATAATTTGGGGCCTGCGACACACAGCCGGCCGCAGGGGATAGGGAGAGCGGCAACGTAACACCGACACTCCTCTTCCCCTGCAGCCCCACCGATGCCGTGCCAAGCGCCACGGCCGCGCTTGGTCGCGGAGGATAGGGCGAGCGGCAACGACTCACCGACACTCCTCTTCCCCCGCGACCCCTACCGCGGCTGTGATGGTAGGTAGGGGTCGTCGTTACCCCCCTTCCCTCACAGCCAGGCCATTCCCGCCAGGAATGGCCTCCGCCGGGCCCGGGGTGGCCAAAGCCTCAACCCGGGCGATGGGTTCCTCTTAGCTTCCCTGCGGCCGAGGCAACCGCAGGTACTGAGCCCCCCCATCGCGACAAGATGGGAACCACATCGGGGGGGAGGACGCTGACACCCTGGATTAACACATAGGCTACTTTTGATGTAGGTAACTATATACCGCGGTGCGCAGCTAGTATTTTATATTTGTAAATATGTTCAAGACAACATACAAAAGTATATTTAGAATGAATAGAAACGTACACAACCATTTTATTCTTTTCGATAAACTTACTGCATTAGTGGCCATCAGTATGGCACTTTCTGTGCCAAAAGAATGATTGATAAGAAAACATTGTTAAAGAAAAAAAAAACAGGTTAAAACCTAAATCTGGCAACAGATATATTTTACAACCTCTCACGGGTATGAGTCATTTCGTTTTCGCCGTAAAAATTGTTTTAATTTTACAACACGGCCGTGTGCCGAGTTTTGACAAGAATTTCTTATAAGGATGAGAAAAAAATCACTTTATTCTTATCTACCGGATACGTGTGTATGTGAGGTTTTGTAAAGAACCTTATTTTGAGGCAGAAAGGGTCCGTGCCGTAGAATAAATGAGGTTTTCACGAGCACGCTGAAGCATCGTTGCTTCTATTTCTGTCTTGACGGTAGAGGTTCGTGAGGACGTGGGAAAATCTTACGTACACTAGTTAAATGTTGGGTTATGGCATATATTTTAAAGGCTTATTAATATCTTGTGTAACCATAACATGTTATATTTTGTCACACTTTCTAGTTTGTAGTAGTTAATAAACCTTGGTTTAATGGATTCCATTGTATTTTATTTAAGTTGTTAGAATTTTGATCAGTTTTCATGACATGTTGTTCTGTTTTAACCGTGGAAAGATTTTAGTTTTTTTATCTTAAGAATTTTCCAGTATTTCATTAATTTTGTGACATGTATAAAATCTAGCTGACTTCATCTTTCGTGATGCCAAAGTTGGTAAAAGTTTAATATTGACATATTTATATTACATACATATTTTGTAAAAGTTAAGAATATTTATGCCTTTTATTTATTTATCTGCTTTATGTATCTCATAAATGAATATCTTGGGTATCAATTTTGCAAAACGACTGTGTACCTCTTTGTTAACCGACTTTATTGTGTCACTAAGGGCCACTCAAAGTCCTCCCGTGCATATCGCAGAAGGCCACTTAGAAAATACAAGCTAGACAAAGATTATAAACATCAACGAGACCTCTCCAACCCGACCAGCGAGGAGGGTGTAGGCCGAAGTCCTCTGGCTGCTCTGGCCAAGTATGGCACTGGTAGTACGGAGAGGGTCGCGCTCCTGCAGTTCAGAAAAATACCTGATAATTATGATGATCAATCCAGACAAAGAGTTATCGAATAAGATTCACAAGTAGCATACACTGTACACTTGATGCCGAAGTCATTTATCTCAATCCGGATTGTGTGAGTCACGGTGGGTGGATCGGAAACAAATGCTTGGGAACGATGCGATGCTAAATATTATTGATAACTCAAAAGAAAAGTTTCGGAAGGAAATTAATGGTTATTCGATTAACCGAGTGTTTTTATTTGCTTTCTACGTCCCAATGCTGATTCGACACGACGAAAAAGAAGAAGTACTAATAAAAGCCTAAAAGAAAATCGACTTTTTTCCCTTTCTCAAAATTTCATCCGACTTTTTCGTTTTGGTTTGTAGAGTTAATCTACTGCAAACCTATAACGAAACTAATAATAACGTAATTTTTCTGTGACTTTTCAAATAAGTACATTGCTGAATATTACTTTTGTTTTTTAGATAATAGTACATTGCTAATGAATTAATAAATTTTGTACACGTATATTAACTTTATTGTACAAAAAACAAAATAAAGTACATTAAATTCGATAATATAAAATGGCAGTATATACCTACGCTAAATACCTTCAGGTTCATTTGGACAACTGTGCCAAAGCGTCAACAGTGACAAAAGGACAACTGCCCCATAATGTCTATTTCCCATAACGACAACTTCCTAAAATGTCTATTAATACAATTTTATGTTCATTGTAAGATTCGCGTTTCAAAATATAGTTTATAAACTTTATACTAATGTATTTACTTTATACTAACTGACTCGCAATAAACACTAAAATTAACTGCATTAAGTCGTATCAGAATAAGATGGTATGTAGAGACATGGAGCACCTTCAAGAACTTAATTTCAGTGAAAGTGCCTCCGTACAAACATCTGCGGCATCTGCCGTCCGATTCCGAAATGCCGTAAACGCCGCCCGAATACCTTTCATTTGAAGATGGCCAAATATTTCAGTGTTCAGTGCAAACAATTTTACAATGGTAGGACGAGATACAACTTTACTACTTATTTTGGTTTTCGCTTATTTAGAAGATTGTTTATTTTCTTTATTTATTTAACTTTATTACAATACATGTAAATGGCGGATTTAAGACCTGAGGCCTTTTCTCCCAGTTAATTAACAGATGATGCGTAAGTACAGCAAAGAAAAAAGTTTGTTGTAATGTAGTTGTATAGGTTCTTAAAATAAGACCCAAAACATGAATAATTAAAATATTAAATTATACTATCTTACTTGGCCAAAGTTTCTTTTATATTCTTTCACCACTTCCAATAATATATTTTCAACCCGTCGTAAGTCATACTAAGGTATCTTCTGGCCCTGCCACATTTCCAATGGCAGTGACTGCCAAATACAATGCATCTACAGAATGTACCCTACGTAGATGCATTTAATCTTATACCTTTAAACGAGCAATTCTTGTATATTTATTTATATATATATTTATTTATAAATTTCTGTGATCTCGAAAACGGCTCTAACGATTTTGCTGAAAAAAGGTATATGGGGGTTTTTGGGGGTAAACAATCGATCTATATTAGTCTTATGTTTGGGAAAACGCGTGTTTTCGAGTTTTCATTCGTTTTTCTTTCCACGCAGAATATGATCGCTAATTTCCTCGCCGCCGCCATCCGCTTAGCTCAGTGGTTAAGGATGCTGACCGCTAGAAAGAGTGTTACGGGTTCGAATCCCACTCGATGACTTACTTTTGTTTTTTTCTATGTTCAAGATTATATATAATTTTTTTATTTTGTACTGTTTTTAGACCAGTTTAAAAAATGTAGTTAATGTTTGAGATGTAACCGACCGAGCAAAGCTCGGTCACCCAGGTACTGATTTTTATATAAATATCTGCGGCATCTGCCACCCGATTCTGGGATGCCGTATATAACTTTCATTTTGAAAATGGCCGGATATTTCAGCACTTATATACTTACAATGTAACAATCGTGGGATGAGGTACACCAACTTTGTCAGCTCGTTTGGCTCTCGCACCATCTAGAAAGTTATCTTGGAGTGCATCGGAATTACAACGTGCTTCCAACTTTGCGATTCGGATCGGGGATATGAGGTGTTGAGAGAAAGTTACTGGAATTGGCTTTGCTTTATCACGTTTTTTCTAATCTAGAAAATAGTAAAAAACGTCATCACCATTTCAGCCGCATAACGTCCACTGCTGGACATAGGCCTTTTCCAAGATAAAACGTAAAGTACGTTTCTACCGCGTAAATCGCAGAAAAATAATAGATGACATGAAAATCGGAATCATGTCATTTGGCCTTGCAACTAACAATACGAGAGATAGAGACATGATTTAAATGCATGTAATAAGTATAAACACCTTGACTACCCTTGACTGCTGGCAGTCAAGAGTGGTTAAGTTGTCATTTCAGATACAATATATTTTCAATTGCTTCCAGGTGACCGTCATGGATTTTAAGACTTAATCATGTTTCTTACTTTACAACTAGTATTCATTTGAAGACAGATAGTGAAGCTTCAGTAATTTGTTGGCGATCATACAGTCCAGCGACAGTAAGTCGGTCATGGTCGCTGACCGTTCTGTAAGAGCCCTTAGATGTTCCCTTTTGTTAACCTGGGATAGGGTTGCCAGGTCGCCAAACCTAAAAGCCGGACAGACCAGCCAGTTTGGCCGGACATTTGGGTAGAAAAGCCGGACACCCTACATTATTGAGGATTTTGTCTCAGCATTAGGTACAACAAAAAAAAAAAAATATGTAAAACCAAGCTTTTTTGATTATTATTATAAATCTTGCCGCCACGCAACGCAACGTACGGCACGTGCGCTATCAACCGAGGAATGTAAAAAAAATATGTAAAAAGCCTAACAAAAGCCGGACAGGCCGGACACGCTCTAATTTGGCCGGACACGCAACCAAAAAGCCTGACTGTGTCCGGCTTTATCCGGATGCCTGGCAACGCTAACCTGGGACCATGTGTGTGTAAATAAATCCTTATTGTACCAAAACTTATATAAGTAGATCACCAACAAAAATATAAATAAATCATAAGCCGACCTTGCTTACTACAATGGACACTGGACAGATTATGGTTTTTACCTTCCCAAGTAATATTGCTGTTTCCTTCAAAACTAAGCCACCTACCATTCGCGGGGCCTTCCTAGAAGCCGATTCCTATCGAGTTCCCTTAGAGTTTTCTAATACATACGCATTTAATACTAACAACAATAATTATTACTTTAGTATATCAGCGTACCGCACATTAGAATGTCCATTTACTATTTTTCATAAGTGGAAACTACTAAACAGTATGAATGGATTGTTTGAATTTCAATGACTGATTCTTTGAACATGAATTCGAACATTTTCGTTGGTTATTCAAACACACTCACAATGATAAAATTTAAAGACATATTACTCACACTAAGTCAATAAAATCAAACATATGCCAATTACAAGCCGGACATTGAACGCCTTAAACTTTATAGAACCCAATTAGGTAGTATAGTTGTATAGCTGTACTAGTCCAAATTCTCACCCAACGCCACTGCCACCTACAGAGATGAGATACATTGTTTCGTTATTTATAAAAATGGCGAGGTTCCGTGCAGACACCACCTGTGTCCATCGACATTTCCATCTTCATCATTTCAGTGGGTGCCGCGCGTCTGTGCTAGCCAACGTGTGCTAGCAATTTGCAAAGAAATGAGTTTTCCTGTGGCAGGTTACGTGTATTTTCACTATGCAAGATACAATACAAATAATATATTGTGATGAATTTAAATAAGTTGAACAATAAATTACAACCATTAATATGGTTCTAAGTAAATATTAATTTCGGATTGTTTGTATATAATCTATATTTATAGCTGTTAGTCTTCCAAAAATTTAAAAAATAAATAAATAAAAATATTTGGAGATTTTGCTTGTTCATAATATATCGGTAACTGATATAGTCAGATACACTTTCACGTGTTTATCTCTTACAGAGACAATAAATAGCTATATTTTATTTGCTTTGTACAGCCATGCCGACTAATTTGTTATTAGGCAGAGAATAATTGTAGAAGTTGAGTACTTATTCGTATTAATTATGTAAGGAACAAAGACTCTTCAATTATTACGCAGTAGATATAGATGTGTGTATAGAGAGATTAGTAGATATAGATATACCAATAGAGATGTGGACTGGGTTGAAAATATCTTTATTTATTTAGTCCGTCAACTAGATTATCCAAAATTAATGGACTCATATTTTTCCCTTTAGCAAAGTTGTAAAAAATTACAAGGATAGATCATATTGAATTTTCAGAGTGGGGGCGATTTAGGTCACGTCCTGGTGAATATCGTACCTGATCGTGACGTCACGCGGAAATCAAATGCGCTGTATCTTCGTCACTATTTGCTAATGAGAAAAAAGAAAAAAAAAAACATACTTTTTAACAATCTACATAATGAGCCAAAATATATTTGGAACGAAGTTCCTTATCGCGCGTTGCGACAGAGGACGGAAAAATTAGGACCAAAAATTGTAACGACACTTTTTGCTATAGAGCGCGTGTTTCTCTGTCTGTCTTTCTCTCTCTTTTGAAGTTCGTTCCATCCGGGTGTCCCTTGACACCTCTCAAGTTTTTTTAGTACACATCTGTATTACCCGTTTTGCACACGTGTTGTAGCACTTTTGAGTTTTCCTTAATCACTAAGGACCTAATATCTCTGTTTTACTTATAAACGCTCTAAAAATCAAGACTCTTCTAGCATTAAACTAAACCTTTGTTATAAAGGTACACATTTGTGTAAAACGGTACGTGCTAACTTTGAAGAGATACCTACGAGAATAAACGAAGTTCGAGTGAGCTTGAATGATAAGTTTTCAAAGTGGAATAGGGAATTCTCTGCACTAAAAGTTGATGAAACGACTGCTATGAACTTTTATATAGGAATTTATTTACGTGGAGCTGAATTAAGAAATATGACTGCAACAATGCGTTGACTTCTGAACTACTTGAATAAATAACTCCTTCTTATCTCGTCGGTGGCCTAAATTTCAAATTTAGGTCTTCAAGTACTTTGTTACTTTTACGCCTTCATTCGAGAAATAAATTAGTAGTATTGTTTTCTTTTTTTTTGAAAAGCTAATTATTTATTTTAGTTTAATAAATTAAAATAACAGTTTAATCTTCCTCAATTGACAAATAAATTAAAAACTAAATTAAAAACTAAATTAAAATCTAAATTATAGTTGTTTTCTATTTGTAAGGTTTTTCTTTTTATTATTTGTTAGGTTTAATTTAGAGCTTAATTTAGATTTTAATATTATGAGAAATAAAGATGGTTAATAGATTAAATATTTACATACGAATAAATAATGTGGTATTGCGATTAATATATGCTTGAATCTGTATTGGTTGATACATACATACATTAACACATTCTTTTTCCTGATGGGGTTATCAGAGCCCACAGCCGTAAGACACAAAAGCTATATCGCCTTATACTTAAATAACTAAATTTCTCCAACTACCCAAAGGTTGGCTTTTAGATAATGCTTTTAGCATTAAGTCCGCCTATCGTGCTATACAAATTGCATTTTGTACAATAAACTTTAAATAATTAAATAACACATGATTTAGATGTCACTCATTTTCTCGAAAACTGCATTAGTTCTTAATATTGGGTGCCAATGGATTAAAAATTAAAACGAGTTTGATAAAAATCGAAGTGAAAGTAAATACAAGCAAGCAGATTCGACCTCAGACTCCGAAACAGTCAAGAACGCAACAATTGGATGCAAAGTTGAGAAAAGATTAATAATATAGAGTTTTTATGAAGCAAACCAGGAGAAAGTGCCTTCGAAGATCTAGATATGTTTAACATTTTATTTTGATTTACAACGTCTTAGTTTAACAAATAATGTTCTAAAATGAATTCTCTTTTCTTGGAATCTAGTGATTTTAGTGCGTTTAGAATATCCAATATGAACAGAACACTTAGACTCAAATTCTCAAAAATTCTTTAGTCTTCTTGATCGTCCAATGTCAAGCGTAAACTTATAGTGCCTGTAATAAATGTATTTTACTGAATAAAATAACCAATAAGAAAGACCCTTTACCAAAAGACGAATACATAGCAAAAAAATAAAATTGTTAAACCTATTATTAAATCATTTTGCATAAGTATATTGTCTAAACCTGCGTGTCTCAAAAGTTGCTTCTTCGTCATATATCTAACATATAATAAAACAGTAAAAAAGTGTGTCTGTACATTAAATATATTTCCAAAAAAAAAAAAATTGAGGACGATGGAGACATAGTAATGGAGTAAACATTTAAAAAAAATGTCTGTCTCTTTGTCTTTTTGTCTGTCCGGAAATACTGGACGGATTCGAAGGCAACTTTTTTGGTTATATAGCTGTTAAGCCTGGGCAACATATAGGGTATAAATGATTTTGGAAAATGTGTACGTGACGAACCGTACACTGGTTGCGCTGGTGTCGAACCTACGTACTTTCGGACTGTAGGACCCACACGTTGGTCTCTCTCCTATATATATGCGGGCTGCTGTCTGTCTGCTGTGCGCGACGCGGTTGATCGCGGGCGCTCAAGCCGTACCACTTTGACACAGATAATCGTAAGAAACGGGATGTATCAAAAGAAACGGGGGAATCAAAGAAACGAAATAAAACACGATGTTATCGTGTATATACCCAGCGGTACGGCGAGCGTGGACGAAAACGAACGTACGGGCGGACAGAGTGGCGTTCTATTTCCTGTATTTCCACTGTGTCTTGCTGTTTCTTCATAACCCGTTGTCCGATCTTGAAGTGCTGAAGTCGTGCGGCCAGTAGTAGCGAAGTCGGCCAGGCAGTATTAGCGAAGTCGGCCAGGCAGTACGGAACGCCGATATGGCCGTATATATATCCTATAATTTTCTGTATCGATCTATTGCGATACCGCCTATTGAGCGCGCCAATAAGAAGCTGCGGTGTGCTTCCCCCCGCGCGCGCCCCTCTGTCCGTGTATCGTTCACGCTCTCTGTACTTAGGCTTTTATTTCTATAAATTGCTATAAACTATATAAATTCCTTATCTATTACATAAGTTATTACAATTCTAGCAAGTTACATAATAATATTCTAATAAGAAATAGGAACTATAAACCTATGACTATGTATTTGTAACGAAAACCTATTTTCTTATCAGAGTTTCCTATATCTGTTATCGGATCTATTACCTATCTAGGCTATCTAGTTATCTGGGGAATAAAAAGACAAGAGAAAAATCTATTTATTTACAATGATTACAACATAAGTGTATCTATTATTACCTATGCATACACCTATTTGCCTATGTATTACTATTAACTTACTAACTAAGGGAGAATAAAACCACTATAAAAATATATTTTAATTGCGACCTATTACAATTATGTACAAACTATAAGCTATATACTATTTCTATGTTGCTGTATGTCGGCTGTCCCGTACATCCTCCCGCCGTGCGTCGTCCGCCAGGTCGTCGCATTCTCGATTTTCCTGGAGGGCAGCCGACGCCGTAGGCAGGATCACCAGCTTCTTCGTGGGTCGCCGCAGGATTCCGCCCTTGGTCCTCACGTCGACTGCTCTGGTGACTCCATCCGGTCCGGGGTGCGTGGCGATGACGATACCACGCGGCCATGTGTTGCGTGGCAGTGTCCCATCGGCGACTAGGACGACGTCGCCGGCTCGGATTGCGGGGCCCTTAGCGTGGGGCTCCCGCCTGTGTTGCAAGTCAGGCAGGTATTCGCGCAGCCATCTTGCCCAAAATAGGTCGGCAAGACGTTGTGAGGCGCGCCAGTAGGGGCGCCCGATGAGGTCGCTGTCGTCGAAGGTGCCGGGGCTCGGAGTTCGCGCTGAACCACCCAGGAGGAAGTGGTTTGGGGTGATGGCCTCGGGATCTTCAGCGTTGACCGAGACGTGTGTGAGTGGCCGACTGTTGACTGTATATTCGGCCTCGGCGAGAAGCGTGACGAGCGTCTCTTCTGAGGGATGACGCTCGTGCAGGACGGTGTTTAGCGCTGTCTTTACGCTACGGACGAGTCGCTCCCATGCACCCCCCATGAAGGGAGATCCGGGGGTATGAACCTCCAGCTGATTGACCTCTTGTTAGCCTCTTCTTCTGTTGCCTTGGCTGCTTCGCGGAGTTCTGATGCTGTACCTCGGAGATTGGTACCGTTGTCTGACCACATTTCTGTAGGGCATCCTCTTCTTGCTATGAACCTTCGGAAGGCCAGTACTGCGGAGTCTGTGCTGAGCGATGCGGCGACCTCTAAGTGTACAGCGCGCGTTGTTAGGCATGTAAACAACGCCACGTAGCGCTTCTGTGTGCTTCGCCCGACTGTAACTGTATATGGCCCGAAGTAGTCCCATCCAGAGTAGGTGAAGGGTCGTCTGTGATGCGCGAGTCGACAATGTGGTAGGTCACCGGTGGGTGGGGATGGCGGCGTAGCTCTTCTTATACGACACGGTATGCAGCTATGAATGATAGCCCGTGCTGTCGGTCGCAGGCGTAAAATCCAATATTTCTGTCGACACTCGTTGATTGTTGTCTCTACGCCGGCGTGATGTAATTTTCTATGTACATATTCTATGTAGAGTCGCGTAGCATAATTATCCCCGTCCAAAATCGCCGGTCTCTTCGTATGAAGAGACCGGCGATTTCAATGTCGAAGATAGTATTATCTTCGACATTGATAACAGCGGCTATTCTTGATCTTATCGTTATCACTCCGTTGACAAGTTCGACCGCTAGGGGGCGCAGTCGGCTGTTGTTGCTTGTTTCCTTCCCACCTGCGAGTGCTGTAATTTCCGCTCGCGAAACTTTCTTGCTGGCTCGCTCGTACTATTAATTCTTCGGCGGCACGTAGTGTTGTGGTGGGGATCTGTATGTACTGTCGCTGTTGATTTTCACTCTTCTGTACTGCGATTTTCTTTTGTGAGTTGCGTTTTTCGATATTGCGCCACGTCGGATCCTTTTCTATATTTTTTCGCGTGCGCTTGTAATGCACGGATTCTGTCTTCTTTTTTCTTGTTAAATCGATGAACTGTAGGACCCGCGCAGTGGAGCGTAAGTACCGCTCCCACCGGGAAAATCTGTGGACGTCTGGAGTGCATTCCCGTAGGGCGGCCGATGACTTCTGTACTGTGACGTGACACGTTTTTTCTTCCCCTGTTTTTTCTATAGGCGCAGGGCTGTCGGACGGCCACGTAGACGGATCTTGGTGTAGAAACTCGGGACCTGGCGCGCGTTCGGCATAACCACTCGCGATGAGCGCGTCCGTCTGTTCTTCGTACTTCATTTCGCGTTGGGGGTCTCTGTCGATTTTTCTTTCTGTAGATGACAATCTTCTATAGGCGTTGTTGTAATTGTTCGGCATTACAACATCTGTCGACTTCCAAAGCAGCGCTGTTTCGTAGTGCCCGTCGTCTCGTTGCTGTGTATTTTCTTCTAACATGACGAGTGCTCGCTGTTCGGGGTCGCTGCGTGGTTGTCTCGGTGCTATGGTGAGGGACTCCAACGCGAAGTGATTTTTCAGCTGTTCGTCCATTCTGTTGTCGACGTCGATTTCTTCTGTGTTTCTCGGCTCGACGATGTGGTTGATAAAGTGTACGCGCTGTCCTAGTGTACGCGTGTGCGCGCCGTGTAGGACCCATCCCAGTGACGTAAGCGATGCCACCGGCTGATCGCGTCGACCTCTTCGTACTTCTGTGGCGAGTAACAAGTGCCAGTTGTCTTGCCCAATGAGTAGCTTCGGCGTCGCAGCTTGATACTTGAGGTCGTTGGCGATATCTGTGAGGTAATCGCAGCCGGCTATGTCCTTGTCGGTGACGCGTTGCGGCGATAGATGCAGGTCGTTGAGCGTGCGTGCTTGCATTCTGTGACTGTTGCTCGCACCGTGGATGGTGAATGATACACGTCGTGACTGCGTAGCGTCCACTTGTGTCTTCCCGATGGCTTCTATATGTAAAGGGTCACGCGGTCCTCTTGCGCCAATCTTCTGTGCTATTTCTTCGTCGAGCAGAGATATTGTCGAACCGTCGTCCAAAAGAGCGTAGGTTGAAATTTCGCCTTTCGGGCCGCTGAGACGAACCGGAACTATTTTCAGGAAGGCGTGCGCGCACTTCCTCGATGACCACGTTGAGGCGACAACTTCACTGGGTTCTTCTTTCTTCTTTTCGAAGTGAAGTAGGCTATGATGAGTGCGGGTGCACCCGTCGACGTCACAGGATTTCTTCTCACACGTGTGACCTCGGTGGCGGTAGGTGAGGCAGCGGAAACACAATCTTTTCGATTTTGCGATGCGACCTTCCGTTCGGATCCGCTTCTATAAACTGTTGACACGCGGAGGGATGGTGGCCGAGTTTGACGCAGACCGCACACTCCTTTTTCTGTGTAGGTTTCGGCGGCTCCGTCGCGGTGAATGTTTTCTGTTGACGCTCCCGCCGCTGTTGTGTCTGCCTTGTTTCTGTGTGTGCAGGTATCGCCTCAGGTAGAGCATGTCGGCCGCATCTGTCTGCTTCGCGCTGTAGAAATCGCGATAACTTGACTAAATCCGCTTCGTCTTCACTCTGTTCCGCTTCGAAGTCGTACCAGCGGTATTTCAGCGTCGTAGGAAGCTTGTCGACTATCTTCGTTGTGACTTCCGGGTTGTACACGTAGTAGATCTTGCCGAGAGCTTGAAGCGCGGTTACGATGTTGACCACTCGAGTAGCGAAG
Source organism: Acrobasis consociella (assembly GCA_963555685.1). Taxonomy (NCBI): domain Eukaryota; kingdom Metazoa; phylum Arthropoda; class Insecta; order Lepidoptera; family Pyralidae; genus Acrobasis; species Acrobasis consociella. Next base: position 9,766,612 of record OY743118.1, read on the forward strand.
ATACAGATGTCCTTAGGCGTGTCGTTGGGGCGCGGCAGTGAACGCAGGCGCTCCAACTCGGAGATTGCGATGGCGTCTGGACGACCAAAACGGGACTCGAGCGTCTTCATGATAACATCGGGTCTTCCTGTGTGTATGAGTAGCGTCTCGACGGCTTCTTTGGCTTTCCCACGTACGCTGCGACGAAGGCGGGCCATGTTGTCGATATCAGAGTAATGCGGAGCTGTTTCTTGATATGCGGCACGGAACGATAACCACTCTTGATATGATCCGTAGTACGGAGGCAATTCTTGCACGTGACGAGATCCCGATCGGGCGGCGAGGGCGAATGCATTCGCGAGCTCGGTGATATCGATGGTTTGAGGCTGGCGAACGGCTACTGTGGTGTTTTCTCCCGCCGGTGGCGGAACGGGCATCGGAGGGGCGCGCGGGGTCGGTGGGGGTGCCGCGCGCTGAACTGTAGGCTACAACACTGGCTGTACGATGACGGGCGGCGCGACTGTGGCTTGAGCTGTTGGCGCCGTGACGTCTTGATGCGTTGCAGGCGACGGGTTGTGAGCTTGATCTGTGATGGCAAGCTGCGGTTGACTGGTGTCCAGCCAGTCGGTGACTCGACGCGCCGTTTCTTGTTCACTGATGAGTGTGTCGTCGTCTTCTGTGTCTGTTTCCTCTTCTAGGGCGGCGACGCGGGCGGCGGCGAGTTCGACCTGTAGGCGCAGTAGCTCCTCCCTAGCCTTGATGAGACGAAGTGACTTCTTGCTCTTCTGGCTGCTTCGACGATGAGACGGGCGAGGAGAGGCTACGCGTTCTGTAGGTTGCGAGAGAGCGGTTCCCGCGGCGACGTCGGAGGCGGAGGGGCGCGGCGGGGCTTCTCTCACGGCGGTGCTGTGTGACTGTGACGACTTCGCTTCTGTAGCTGTAATTCCGTGAGACCAAGTGTGGGTTTCTTCTGTTGTCGTGGTGCCGTGCGACGACGACGCTATCATCTCCGACGAAAGCTCGGAGTCTCGTGGTGGCGACACGGCGGATGCTGTAGCGACGGCAGGTTGTTCCGATGACGGCTGTACGGGCGCGGCAGCCTCTGGCGCTGCCCTCGGTGTGCGCTCGCCCCGACCGGACCTCGACCTGGTGACTGGCATCTTCTATTTTCCACGACGCGACGGCTGTACGTAAATCCCACGCTGTCTTCTATCCGGCTCGAAGGACCAGCAATGTACGTGACGAACCGTACACTGGTTGCGCTGGTGTCGAACCTACGTACTTTCGGACTGTAGGACCCACACGTTGGTCTCTCTCCTATATATATGCGGGCTGCTGTCTGTCTGCTGTGCGCGACGCGGTTGATCGCGGGCGCTCAAGCCGTACCACTTTGACACAGATAATCGTAAGAAACGGGATGTATCAAAAGAAACGGGGGAATCAAAGAAACGAAATAAAACACGATGTTATCGTGTATATACCCAGCGGTACGGCGAGCGTGGACGAAAACGAACGTACGGGCGGACAGAGTGGCGTTCTATTTCCTGTATTTCCACTGTGTCTTGCTGTTTCTTCATAACCCGTTGTCCGATCTTGAAGTGCTGAAGTCGTGCGGCCAGTAGTAGCGAAGTCGGCCAGGCAGTATTAGCGAAGTCGGCCAGGCAGTACGGAACGCCGATATGGCCGTATATATATCCTATAATTTTCTGTATCGATCTATTGCGATACCGCCTATTGAGCGCGCCAATAAGAAGCTGCGGTGTGCTTCCCCCCGCGCGCGCCCCTCTGTCCGTGTATCGTTCACGCTCTCTGTACTTAGGCTTTTATTTCTATAAATTGCTATAAACTATATAAATTCCTTATCTATTACATAAGTTATTACAATTCTAGCAAGTTACATAATAATATTCTAATAAGAAATAGGAACTATAAACCTATGACTATGTATTTGTAACGAAAACCTATTTTCTTATCAGAGTTTCCTATATCTGTTATCGGATCTATTACCTATCTAGGCTATCTAGTTATCTGGGGAATAAAAAGACAAGAGAAAAATCTATTTATTTACAATGATTACAACATAAGTGTATCTATTATTACCTATGCATACACCTATTTGCCTATGTATTACTATTAACTTACTAACTAAGGGAGAATAAAACCACTATAAAAATATATTTTAATTGCGACCTATTACAATTATGTACAAACTATAAGCTATATACTATTTCTATGTTGCTGTATGTCGGCTGTCCCGTACAAAATGGAACACCTGATGCAGAACTATAGTGGTCCAGCTAAACTATAAGAGATATAAAAATGGCCCCTAAGCAAAAGTTGTTCAGCCTGATGAGCATTTTCCATAGACATAAAGTCCACATGAACGAAGTTGCGGGCTTCGGCTGGTATGCAATAAATGAAGACTGAAGCCTATATAACAGCACGAATATTAAAATCAAATTTATTTATTAATTCGAAATGTGTGCCGAACTTCTAGAAGAGGTATTACCCGTGGTTCCACCAGCTAGAAAGAGTAGAATAGGACCACTCCAAGTCAGTCCGTGATTATTTTAGAAGGCGACTTAGTAAATATAAGCTAAACAAAGCTTATAAACCTCAATGATTCTGGTCATAAGCTCTAAAAATAGAACTATTCCACTTTACTCATAAAGTATGTCTAAACTCGCCCGCTGCTCTAAATTACAACTTGGTTTGATTCAGGACTTCATGGCACAGTCCGGAATATTATTTTAGTTTTCAATTTAAATATTACTTACTGATTTTTTGTCTAACATTATATGACCCGCCTTTGCCACAAGATACCCACTTACAACCTACTCAACATTTCAATATTAGTGATTTAACATAAATAATTGTGGTACCTAACTAAGATACCAAAAGCTACGACTATAAATTGGAAAATCTGAAGATAAATCCAGATGATCTTTAGATTTTGACCCTGGGGTTTACTTACGACTTCGTAAAGTCCATTTACAATTTATGTGTTAGTCCCATAAAGTTCTTATTTTATTTTATTTATCTAGTTTTCATTGGTGCTGCGTACGTATCCTCAAGTGTTAGCACTTTCACATTTCGATTTTATCAGTGTGCGGAAATTAAAATAAAAAAGTAGCTAAACTTCAAAAAAGATCAGATTCTTGTCGGCATTAAATGACTATACATAACAAACTAAGAATGACAGTGAGAGTCCAACCTTAGAAATAATAAGGTTTTTGAATTTTGTCACATACATTGTGTTATGAGATGTAAAGTAGTGTATCATATGTGTGTAAGGATAATAAGTAGAATTTAAACTTCGATAAACACACCAAATACCTGCTTTTCAAAACTTGCTAACCTTTTACAATTTCAAACAACATTTTGGAATTCTTTTCTGTTAACTCCCGCACCAGAAGACACGGGACAAATAAACGAATCCCGCACTTTCGAGCAGGAAGCCCAGTTCTCGGGAGAACAGTAAAAGTTCGCAACTGTGACCGCGCCCGCCATTTTATCATAATGTTATTGGTCTACACGACGTTTTTGTTATATTTTGCTGTTGCAAGCGGAATGCAGTAAGCTTGCAGTTTTAGAACTTACATCGAAATCTTAAAGACATACTTTGGGATTTTATTTAGTATTGATTCGAGATGGGGTGCTGGAGGAGAATGGAGAATATACGTTGAATTGATAAAATAAGAATGAAGAGGTACAAGGAAGAGTAGAAGAGAGAAGAAATATTTTAAAATTATTGAAAATAGAAGATGGGAGGTTAGACATCTAATAAAACATGACAATATCTGTAATAGTAGTAAAAAGAAAAAGAAGTCCGAAGACCGAAAGAAGAAGAAGAGGAAGAGAAAGACCGAGGATGACTTTTTCCAACAAATTAAATAAAAGTGAGGAGCTTGTGGGATAAAAGAGAGGAATTGAGGCATCTCCACTTTACTCTAGCGACAAGAGAAAGCTCTTAAATTACACAGAAAGAAACTTATAGGTACATGAAATGCGTAAAAAGGAGGTGAAAAGTTAAATGACAAAAATCGAGCTGACATGCGTTCCAGACTTATGTTTGACCCCACATAGACATTAATAAAGAAGTGAGGAAGAAAGAAAAAGGCTAAATTTTTTTGTGAGATGCAACTTGCGTGCAGCATGAGATATTAAGAATAAATATATTCCGTCGTATGTAGATACATAATTTTCCCGTCTGATAGAGTCGTGTTAACTGATGAGGACGCGGCGGGGCTGGTGACGTCTTGATATAGATCTCAGCTTTGTTCGCGCCGATAGCAGAATTAATTAAAATGTGACCCAGTGCACTAGTTAGCGAAATTGCTGGAATATTCACAGCAGGTTTATGGGGAGTCGATAGAATGTAGAACCATTCGAATAGCTGTGGATTGTTGGAGTAGCGCGTACTGTTTAATATGTCCCAAAGTAATTTAGTTTGAGTTTTTATTTTGTTAATTTTGCATTGGGATATATTGTTATCAATAAAGGGTACTAAAGGCTTTCGCTATTTTAGATGAGACATAATAAGGGACACCTTTGTTTGCTTTTTGTGAAGGAATTTGTGAAACGGCGCACAACCCGGGGCAAAGCGACCTGGCACCACAATACGAGGAAGACCGACCCCAAATAATAGAACACACAAGACAAGCAGTATTGTTGTTTTCAGTAATGTCGGAGTAAACATTTTTTCTAATGGAATTAAGAACTAAGAAGTGTAATGAGTTTTACCGGATCATTGAACCGGAGGAACTCGGTGGCCCGGCAGGAGTGCGCATCACTAGCGCATTCGCAAGTAAAGCGACACCGGGCGTGGTTCGCAGTTGGGTGGGTGACCACAACTGGCATAAATTTTTCTCGGGCTCTTTTGTGCTTCGGAAGGCACGTATAAGCCATTGGCCCCGGCTGTCATCATTGTATGGCATTCGTTAATCTATGTCAGATGCCTTTAGGCAGCCTAGAAAATCTGACACCAGTGTTGGCCACTTACACATAAAAACAAACGGGACCAAAAATTTCAAATGTTATTAGATATTTTTTATTAAATTGTTGATAAAAATGACGACTACTTTGTTTTATAGTTTATATCGGTACAATATCGTTATGTATTGGACACAAGTTTGATTAAAGAACGAAATTTTACCCCACGCAAAGCCACGTTCATTAGACGCAGACGGTGAGACATTATTTTTGCGTAAAAGCTTAATTTTAGACTAAAATACCAAAATTTGCGACTAAATTCTTAGTAACGTATGACAGACACATTAAGCTGAAAATGTCAAATTAAAACATAAAATATTTTAAATTTTATATTCAACTTTCGTCCGAAATTCCAATTAATTCGACGCGACGGCAAAAACCGATGCTATCAGGTGTCGCAATCAAAAGGTGCCGTCAATAAACAAAATACATGCGTGGATTTTGTCTAAATGAAAGTCGATACTCAACACAATACAGTCTGACTGAATTCAACGTACAAATGGACAAGAGAAAGGAGTGAAAAAGTTATTTGCGGTGGGAATAAAAATAATGAATGAAAAACTATGTCTATATATGCAGAACTGGAATTAACTGCATGAGAGATTAACTATTCTTCTTCCAAACTTAAACATCAGAATTTAACAAGGCTTCCTAAAAATCAAAATAACTATGAAGCAAAATGCCTTTAATTCAGTTAGTGAATATTAAAATATATTCACTATATACAAGCCATTTGCAAATAGATTTTCAAGGGAATATTCTAGATTTTGTCGAAATGTCCAGAAAATTTGGACATATTTTATGGATACAATAAGATTCTTTCTGAATAGAGCGCACTTTTTCAATCAACAAAGTAACTGTTTGCGTGATAAATTTGTGCGCGCGCCATATCGCTCATACTTGGAGTTAATAGAAAAGCTTTTTAGGGTTCCGTACCCAAAGGGTAAAAACAGGACCCTATTACTAAGACTTCGCTGTCTGTCCGTCTGTCCGTCTGTCCTTCTGTCCGTCTGTCCGTCTGTCCGTCTGTCCGTCTGTCCGTCTGTCCGTCTGTCCGTCTGTCCGTCTGTCCGTCTGTCCGTCTGTCCGTCTGTCCGTCTGTCCGTCTGTCCGTCTGTCCGTCTGTCCGTCTGTCCGTCTGTCCGTCTGTCCGTCTGTCCGTCTGTCCGTCTGTCCGTCTGTCCGTCTGTCCGTCTGTCCGTCTGTCCGTCTGTCCGTCTGTCCGTCTGTCCGTCTGTCCGTCTGTCCGTCTGTCCGTCTGTCCGTCTGTCCGTCTGTCCGTCTGTCCGTCTGTCCGTCTGTCCGTCTGTCCGTCTGTCCGTCTGTCCGTCTGTCCGTCTGTCCGTCTGTCCGTCTGTCCGTCTGTCCGTCTGTCCGTCTGTCCGTCTGTCCGTCTGTCCGTCTGTCCGTCTGTCCGTCTGTCCGTCTGTCCGTCTGTCCGTCTGTCCGTCTGTCCGTCTGTCCGTCTGTCCGTTTGTCTGTCACCAGGCTGTATCCCAAGAACCGCGATAGCTAGACAGTTGAAATTTTCAAAAATTATGTGTTTCCGTTGCCGCTATATCAACAAATACTAAAAACAAAATAAAATAAAAATTTAAGGGGAGGCTCCCATCCAACAAACGCGATTTTTTATAGATAATGGTACGGAACCCTTAGTGCGCGAATCCGATTCGCACTTGGCCGGTTTTTTAATTTTATAAAGCTTAGCAAATGAAAATAAGTGTATAGTGCCTGAAAAAATCTTTTTACGCACGAAAATTGGTATCTAATGCTACTTATCATATTTAACTGATATATTAGGTCTAACAAAATATACTGAAACTAATTTAAGGGTGAATTCAGTCCATAATACTGAACAACTTTCCCCATGAAATGATGATAAATGAAACGGGGCTATTGGGTTAGCCCTGGACTCTGTCTGCCTTGTTAGACATACTGACGTGATAGTGTATTGGTAGGTATACCGAAATATTTACCCTCGAATTCATAAAGTTTGACAGCCGTTTGCTAAACCTGTTTTAGATAAAACATCTTTTGTCCTTTACCGTCTTTTCAATATTTGACATAGTAAGAACGAGACGAAACACATTGTAACTAGAAGATTTTAGCAAATATTTGTTAACTTTTATTACTAGGGGGTTAGTCAATTAGTTACCTGAACAATTAGGTAGCTCAAATAAATATATTTACATGTAAAAAAGCATAAATTATAACATGATAGCCATCATATTTAATTTCAAGTAATTACTTATCTTTTGAACATCACCTCTGTAATGGAATCACGTATATCTTATACGAAACGTAATAAATCACATAACTTAATGTGGTACTTAGTCGTAATGTACGTATTTTTCAGTGCTGTGTAATTTATTCATCGTTACCGTTACCAAAATATGCAAAAATGTCTGTTATTCTTTTTAAACAATAACTGTTATTTATTACTTTCTTGTATTTACAAGGCTGAAGAGTTTCAGAATTCTATGGACTACAAGACATTCATAGTAATCACATACAAAAGAAATAGCATCATAATCATCAGGTCTTTTTGTCTCCACTGCGGAAGCACGACCCTCTCTGTACTACCAGAGCCATACTTGGCCAGAGCAGCCAGAGGACTTGGCCTACACTCTCCTAAAATAAATATATAGCTGCAATAATATTTTTATGACATTACAATACTCACACATTGTGTAAAGCTAAAAAGGATTCTAAATTAATATTTTTTATTGAACTGATAAAACACCATTTGTTAAAAATATAGTCACATTAAAATAAACTAGACTGCATAAAATGGGATTGTTTAACTTCAAATGAAATTCAATGACATTAATATTAAAACTGCAACAAACTTTCGGCCTTTAATCCTTTCAGGGACAAACTCAAAGCAGCTTTCGCTGGGCTTACACTGTCGGCCTCTGCATGCGGATTTCAGACTGCCACTATTCTAGATCAGGAAAAGAAGGAGACGTGACAATGCGATAGGTACTAATAGTGCGGGAAGTAGTGTCACCCAATGTATGGAAGGTGCAAATTTTGGTATCGGAAGAATTCACTTGGCACAGATGTAATATACGTAAAGTTAAGCTAATTTAGCCCGGTAGCCACCCCTCACCCCCTGAGGGGTAGGTAGGGGGGGGGCATTCGAAGTTACTCGCCGCCGCGCTTCAGAAAAAAAAACATATCAGCTTCTATTTACCTAACACCTCAAGTGCGGTGTCATTTTCTGATAAATCAGGCATGAGGAATTCAATTTGTGTACAATTTCACATTTAATGTAAAGATTAACAGTAATGACATCATTTTATTTTGACCAAAATAATACTGCAATACCTATTTACCTGATTTTCATTTCAGGTCCAGTCAGTGCACATCGCTAAACGAGTGCAGGAGGGAGCTGTTCTCTAAAAAAAGACCGACAGCTAGAGAATTTTCAGCAGCATCTTCTAAGAGCTGTTTACAATGGGGTGCACTTATAAGGCAGATTCAAAATCGTTCCAGTCCGGCGGATTAGGGATAGGAAATGTAACTAAATAATTGGAAATCGAAGTGGACTACTGCACCAGTTGCTGCTACCGCTTGTCGTGAACGTGAACAACTGATTCGGTGCAAGTGCAAGTCGCGGTGCAATGTTAGGTGCAAATGTATAAAAAAACTATTAAAATGTACCGAATTATGACAATGTGGTGGAAAATGTTATGAAAAAATGAACTAATATAAATATTAAAATACGACTATTGATACATTAGACCATAAGCGACAGTCTATAATTAAGTTAAGTATTTATTCTATACTAGCTGATGCCCGCGACTTTGTCTGCGTGGACTTTAGGACTCCGGCATATAAGTATGGTCATCAGGCTGAAAAATTTATGCTAATGAGTCATTAATGTATATTTCTAACAGTTTAGCTGGACCATTATATTTTTGCATCCAGTGTTCCAGATCTTCGAGTTTTATACCTCAACAATAAAAGTTCATCAGGCTGAATAACATTTGCTAAGACGTCATTTTTATATTTCTTATTATAGTTTAGCTGGACCATTATGGATCTGTATCATGTGTTCCATTTTCCAAAATCAATTATAGCCTATATGTTGATAAAAAAGTTTCATTCAAATCCGTCCAATATTTCCGGAGATTAGAGTGTACAAACAAACAATTTTTTATTTTTTTTTTTATTTTTTACTATATTACAGTCTCCATCGCCTCATTCTTTTTAAATATATTTAATGTACAGATACATTTTTTTACTGTTTTATTATACGTAGAAACCATTATGTTTCTGAATCAAGTGTTCCAGACTTCGATTTTTATACCTCAACAAAAAATGCTCATCAGGCTGAACTACTTTGCCTAAGGCGTCATTTTATATTTCTTATAGTTTAGCTGGACCATTATGGTTCTGCATCAGGTGATCCAGGTCGTCGATTTTTATAATTCAACAAAAAATGCTCAGCAAACTAAACAACTTTTGCTAAGGCGTCATTTTTATATTTCTTGTTGTTAAGCTGAACCATTAAGTTTTTGCATCAGGTGTTCCAGATCTTCGATTTTTATAACTCAACAAAAAATGTTCATCAGGCTGAACTACTTTTGCTAAGGCGTCATTTTTATATTTCTTGAAGTTAAGCTGAACCATTAAGTTTTTGCATCAGGAGTTCCAGATCTTCGATTTTTATATCTCAACAAAAAAATTTCATCAGGCTGAACTACTTTTGCTAAGGCGTCCTTTTTATATTTCTTATAATTTAGCTGGATCATTATGGTCCTACATCATGTGTTCCAGATCTTCGATTTTTATATCTCAACAAAAAATGCTCATCAGGCTGAACTTCTTTGCATAAAGCGTCATTTTATATTTCTTATAGTTTAGCTGGACCATTATGGTTCTGCATCAGGTGATCCAGGTCTTAAATTTTATAACTCAACAAAAAATGCTCAGTAAGCTAAACAACTTTTGCTAAGGCGTCATTTTTATATTTCTTAAAGTTAAGCTGAACCATTAAGTTTTTGCATCAGGAGTTCCAGATCTTCGATTTTTACATCTCAACAAAAAAATTTCATCAGGCTGAACTACTTTTGCTAAGGCGTCCTTTTTATATTTCTTATAATTTAGCTAGACCATTATGGTCCTACATCATGTGTTCCAGATCTTTGATTTTTATATCTCAACAGAAAAATTTCATCAGGCTGAACTACTTTTGCTAAGGCGTCCTTTTTATATTTCTTATAATTTAGCTGGACCATTATGATCCTACATCATGTGTTCCAGATCTTCGATTTTTATATCTCAACAAAAAATGCTCATCAGGCTGAACTACTTTGGCTAAGGCGTCATTTTATATTTCTTAAAGTTTAGCTGGACCATTATGGTTCTGCATCAGGTGTTCCAGATCTTTGATTTTTATAACTCAACAAAAAGTGCTCAGCGGACTAAACAAGTTTTGCTAAGGCGTCATTTTTATATTTCTTGTCGTTTAACTGGACCATTAAGGCTCTGCATCAGGTGTTCCATTTTCCAAAATCAATTATAGCCTATATGTTGCTCAGGCTTAACAGCTACATAACAAAAAAAGTTTTATTCGAATCCGTCCAATATTTCCTGAGATTGGCGTGTACTAACAGACAAACAATCGCCCATAGAAAAATTATCTTTAAACTTTAAATGATGATAACTTTTTTATCTGACAATAGATTTTGATGAAACAAAGCCTATATGTTGCTCAGCTTAATCTTTTAGTGAAAACCGCGTAAAAATCTGTTCAGTAGTTTTAAAGAATAGCGAGTACATACAGACAGACAGACAGACAGACAGACAAAAAAATCCAAAAAATCTTTTTTGTTTTCTCTTTTGTTATCGCCCACATCCATTTTTTGTAATTTTTATCAAATGTACAGACACGCGGTTCCTACTATTTTATTATATGTATTGATATTTTGAATTAAAAAACAACATAATACTTGCAACAAATTATGTGAGACGAGACGGTTGGATTAGTTCCTAGGCATTGCCGCGTGCCACGTTCTATTTTTTTTTCAGATAGATGTATGACAGCTATATATATCAAAGTATATATTTTTTTAAGCTAGATAAATATTCTTTAACATAGTGTTTTTTGTTGCACAAAATACAAGTATTCCGGTAAAATAAATCAGTTAAAATAAAAAAAAATGCGATCCGATTTTAATATTTTTGACAATATTTTCCCTTTTTAGGGTTTCGTAGCCAAATGGCAAAAACGGAACCCTTATAGATTCGTCATGTCTTCTGTCTGTCCGTCCGTATGTCACAGCCACTTTTTTCAGAAACTATAAGACCTATACTGTTGAAACTTGGTAAGTAGATGTATTATGTGAACCGCATTAAGGTTTTGACACAAAAATAGAAAAAAAACAATAAATTTTGGGGAACCCCCAAAATTTATTGTTTTTTTTCTATTTTTACTACGTACTTAGAACTGAAACTCAAAAAAATATTTTTCATCAAACCCATACGTGTGGGGTATCTATAGATAGGTCTTTAAAAATGATATTGAGGTTTCTAATATCATTTTTTTCTAAACAGAATACTTTGCGCGGGAGACACTTCCAAAGTGGAAAAAAGTGTGTCCCCCAACGTCACTTCTAAAATAAGGGAATTATAAAACTTAAAAAAAATACATGATGTTCATTACCATAAAAACTACCAGCGAAAATTGGTTTGAACGATATCTAGTAAGTAGTTTTTTTTTAATACGTCATAAATCATAAACGGCAATTTACCTTTCATTCAATCAACTCAAACATAAAAATTTAAAAAAACATACTACAGGACTTATATTATGTTATTTGCTACTACGGAACCCTTCATGGGCGAGTCCGACTCGCACTTGGCCGCTTTTTTACTATTATTCTTTACATTAAATGTGAAATTGTACTCAAAATTGAGTTCCTCATGCCTGATTTATCAGAAAATGATACCACACTGGAGGCGTTAGGTAAATAGAAGCTGATATAATTTTTTTCTGAAGCGCAGCGGCGAGTAACTTCGAATGCCCCCCTACTTACCCCCCAGGGGGTGGGGGATGGCTACCAGGCTAAATTAGCTTAACTTTACGTATATTACATCTGTGCCAAGTGAATTCTTCCGATACCAAAGTTTGCACCTTATGACACTACTTCTCGCACTATAAGGGCTCTAATTAGACGAGCGACAATATCACCGGGACCCTGGTCGGCGATACATTAGACCTTTTTAGTGTTCCGTACCTAAAGGGTAAAAACGGGATCCCATTACTAAGAGTCTTTTAGTCGTCTGTCGCTCCGCCTACTTCTTACTTACTTCGTACTCGGGCTCGGGCTACCGAATAGACGAGCGACAGTATACTCGGGACACTGGTCGACGATATATTAAACCTTATTAAAGATCTGTACCCAAAGGGTAAAAACGGGACCCTATTACTACTAAGAGTCCGCTAGCCGGGTCTGTCCGCCGGTCTGTCTGTCACCAGGCTTTATCTCATGAACCGGGATAGCTAGACAGTTGAAAGTTTCACAGATGATGTACCTATTTTTGTAACCGCTATAGGTATCAACAAATATTAATAACAGAATAAAATAAATATTTTAGTGGGGCGGCTAATACAACAAACGTGATTTTTTTAATAGATAATGGTACGGAACCTGCGTGCGCTAGTCTGACTCGCACTTCGCCGGTTATTTAATTTTAAACACCCTGGTTGTTTTTTTATACGAATTTACTCTTTATAACATTTTTTAAATTCCTTGAAAAAGTTTAAATGTCTGTCTATTGGCAATATACTTGTACTTGAAAAAGAAAGAAAAATCTAGTTGCGAGTAGTATCTAGATTTTACACACATTGCCATGTGCACGAATATAGCTTTCGTTTGTAGAAGTAAGCATAAGTGATGGTTGAGATGGTTCGCTTCTATGAAGTGCCATACCTGTCAAAAGCGTCATAACTTAATACGCATATCTGCACATTTCTATCACCTGTGACTAGCACCATCGCATCCTGTACATAGATTAATGTGACGCACACCGCATGACGCCCCCCGTTTGTCACTCTGTACTTCTGATTTTATGATTTTACACTCGAGCTAGTGTGAATTTTAACCGCTATTTGAACCTTTGAATTTAAACAACTGAAACAGTTTAGAAATAATAGAGCGTACATTTACAAAAGCGGCCTTTCAAACTAAAATGCAACCTTTTCAATGGATTCCTTGAATACTGGAAAAAGTTTGAAAACATAAAGTTTTATGTGTATAGACCTGGATTTTTATGTGAGTAGTGGTTATGCTTTATTTAAAACTTTATTAGCTTTTTTATTTTCTAACTCACAATCCGCTAGATAACTGCAAGTTAAATCAGAAACTTTTTTCAAAATGTCAAAACAAACATTTTCTATGGGATTTGTAAGAAATACGAAAGCGTGACGTCTTTTTTGAAGTCAAATAGCACTCTTAATAACAGTTTCTCTGCATTAATCAACCTATTGAAAATGGATATGGCCAATAAAAGTGACACTATTTTGTTGCGTTTTATTTTATGAACCAAACGATTTATTTTTGATCAAATTGAGTACTTTTCTGGGTCAAAAATAAATTATTTGGTCATGATCATATCTATGTGAACATTAGAAAAAAGTATATGATTTAAGTTATTGAAAAGTAGCTAAGACTTGATGTTAATCAAATAGAGACTATGACTAAAAAGACGATGATAGAATATTGAATGTACAGACCAGATCCAGAAAGTTTCTGTTTAATCCCGTGGAAAACAGACAAAATCGTATGTGTTAATTATTGTTAATTTAGTCCACGTCATTAACAGAAGTTTTTTTATGTGATTTTAAACTTAGTTTTAGTTTTCAATGATTGTCAATGGGAAAGTTCAACAACTTTAATCCGAAACTTTTTCTAAACGTTAAAACAAACATTTCCTATGAGATTTGTATGAAATAAAGACTAATGACGTCATAGTTTCTTTGAGTCAAATAGCGCTCTTAATGTATTTTTTTCTGCAATAGTAAATCTTAAATCACGTTGAAAATGAATATGATCAATAATAAGTGACATTATTTTGTAACTTTTTATTCTGTAAACAGTACCAAATTATTTATTTTTGACCCAGAAAATTTTAATTTGTGTAAAAAAAAGTATAAAACTCTAGTTAATAATAACGTGGTAACGGTAATAAAATATTTATGGCATAGAAGAAGGTTATGACAATATCACTACATATTCAACACGTTTTAAGTAATTGATATTGACGAAGGTATATGATTATGTGTAGCCTGTGTAGGTGGCCTGCACTGAAATAACTGAGAATGGAGAATTTCTCTTTCATAAATAAATTAACACTATGCTCCCTGCTTCTACACGCACGAAAACATTTACACACAGCGGTCGGACAGACCGACCTGTCTCGGGAAATGACATGGATATGACAGCAAACAGGCGAAACAGCGAAAAAATACGTTTATTATTTAAAGTATGCTTATAAATTCTTTTATGGCGGAAATACATTTTCTGTCACCGTATACATCGCTTTGGCACATCAGGGTTTACCGTCACAAATTAGAGATATTGAAGATTCTTTTGGAACCATATCCAAAACTCCAATCTAGAGATACTAAATAGTACTAGATGCTAAGTTGAAATGAAGTCACATTATTTATAACTCCCACCCATTAGGTATGATCTACTTTTACCCTGTTTTAAAATATTTAATGTAAAAAAGACTAATCATATCTGCTAGGATGGTAACTTCGGCATCTTCACATACAATTAATACAAGAAATAATTAACTAACTCAGTCGAGACATACATATCGTACATATCGAGGCTTACAAAGGCATTAATGTACTAATATATATTTCGTCAGATGTGCTACACGCTTACACGGAACAATCAATATATTTCCACCCACTGAATTCCAATAGACACATGCTTTCACACATATTCTGAGACGGGCTCTCAATACGTGTTCGCGTACGGAAGGGTTAGCTAAAATCCTTTGTAGTAAACAAACTGTATGTCTATCCGAAACCTATCTGATAAAGCAGTATTATGCCGTTACAATAAATGATTCAATTTCCTTTACGCAAGAATCGGATCCACTTAAGTATTATGAAAGTAATAGAGGAGAGGGAATAGTTTTCTTGCTGACGTTCCTTTTACGATAATGACAGAAAACGCGGTCCAATATCTATAAAATATTACAACCTACTCGTCCGGATGCCGGACAAGACTGTATGGTAGAGTGCCGGAATGTTCGCTCTCGTTACCCACCTTTCGATGCCATTTTCTGTAAGTTATTGAACTTATTCCTCGGAATCCATTTTTCTGAGACAGTTTAATTTGGTTCTTAGTAGTTTTTATTTTTAACTGCCTTTAAAAAAGGAGGAGGTTATCAATTCGTCGCGATCTTTTTTAATGTATGTTCACCGGTTATTCGAAGATGCCTGGCTGGACCGATTTGGAAAATTCTTTTTCTGTTTGAAACTTGTAAGGTGGTCCCATAGAAATTTTATCAAACTTGGTTGAGTAGTGTAGGGGTGAAGTTGGTATTTAGTTTAAAAAAAAAAATAGATCCTATGTATGTACTGTTTAGAAAAAGTGACTACATTTAATCTGCCTTGACAGAACATTTAGAAGTTTATTGAATGTAGTGTTAATTTTTTTCCAAAAACTGCATCTTAATTATAGAACTTTACAACATTTTACGAAAATCGGTCGAGTATTACGAACAGAACTGCAGAGGAGATCTAACTGAAAGATAAAAATAGGATCGAAAAATAGGATCAAACGAGAATAAATTAGCCTGAATGGGGCGATCGTTCCTAGATTTGATTGTTGGAATTAACTTTACCGGGCTTTGGTGCGGTTTCCGTAATAGATGGATTATTGATGAGCCAAATAAATGTCATCCTCAGACAGCAACATTTTCAAAATGATAAGCGTGGTCAGCTTCAATTTGGATTTGCGGCAAAATGGTTTTCCTTTATATCTCCACTTTGTCCGATGTTGGAGTGTGTTTTGCTATTTCCGTTCCGATTTCTTCGCATTTTTACGATATCTTGTTAGGTTTTAAGCGCACGAGTAAAGTTTTATACCTGTGTTTCCGTGTATGTCCTTAAACGGATTGTGCTTTTAGAAGCAGAGAGAAGTTGATCGTAAATTAAAAGGAGTATTAAGAATTATTCTTAATTGTGATTGGAAAAGTAAGCTCTACTAAAAAATAAATATGAAAAAGTATTTTCCATTGATACTTTGCCTTGTGGTTTCCAGCAGAGTAGAATAGGACTACTCCAAGTCCTCCTGTGGATGTCGCGAATTAGAAAATACAAGCTAAACAAAGCTTATTAAAATCAATGATACCTCGCCAACCCGTCTGGCCAGCGTGGAGAGTGTAGGCTAAATCCTCTGGCTGCTGTGGCTAAGTACGACTCTAGTAATACAGAGAGGGTCGTGCTCTTGCAGTGGAGACTAAGAGACCTGATGATGATGATGATTGATACTCATCTTGGTATTCCTGATATCATGCAACTATATTTACATGTGCTACAAATGCGTGAGTAGGTAAATGTGATAAGGAAATTTGTCAGGACTATTCGAAGTTCCGGTAGTACAATTGGAAGTGCACCCATAGTAAAGACTCGAGGGGTGTGAGTTGGAATCTACCTCGTGGCGAACATTTGTATTTTCGTATCATTATTTAAGATATTTTTACATAATTCTATTTGAGTATAAAGAGAACTATGGATATAGCTATTAAATATTGCGGCAAATGAGGCTTTTCTTGGTGTAAAAAGTATGAGAAATGAGCATAATGCGGTGTCTTATCTACGTATATTCTAGTTCAAAATAATCATTATCTTCAATATCTATAGTAAAAAAGCGTTATATTGTGACTATTTCCAATGTATTGTAGATATTTTACAGATTTGTTATGTACATAAAAGCCACCACCTTTAATTGAAATTTAAGTTTTTTGAATAACAATACTTACATAAATATTTTTCTTCTAAAATTTAATTAAATAATCATCCATAACTCAACAAAATGTGTCTTACGAAAATAAACAATAAGTAGTTATTTTATTTAATCTTTTGAATGTAAAATCACAATCAAACTAAAGCCAATTTCATTTACAAAGATATTCTTGCAAAATCAGTTTGAATTTCAATCTAATTTTTCTTTCAATGACAATTGATTTCTATTCTAGTTCGTCGGGATTATGCCGTTTGTTCTCGAAGCTTCGATCGAGAGATGCGCTCTAATGAAGGGATTACGAAGAAAAAGTGGCGCGAACCGGCTGAAACTAGATTAGGGTGATAGCGCGTCGTTAGTGAGCGATACACCTGATTAGGGAGGGAAGCGTGATACCGCCGTGTACACGTAATACATAAATATGAACGAAACACTGTACATTAAAACTTTTCCATTATATATTTTTTTGTATAAATTTTTAATTATTAATGAAAACGTTTACAAAATACCCACCCATCATCACATTCTCTTACAACGCTAAAAATAGTAAAACAAGACGAAAGCAACACCAATTTCCATTCATATTTTTCAGTTGGTTAAAAACATAGAAAGAGCGCGTCGCGTTCTGATAAGTGGGCATTACGGGGGTTTGTTTTAGCATTTAAAAAAAATTACATAGTTTCGTAAGTAAACAAGTTAAGAAAAATACTTGAATTAATTCCTTGTATGCAGGAATATCAGACACAATAGTTAAATAACCGGCCAGGTGCGAATTGGATTCATGCGCTAAGGAATATTTTTAAATAGCTCATCATGTGGTTTAGTAGAATAGGGCCACTTACTGACTTAGGAAACAAAGTTAAACAAAGCTTATAAACATCAGTGAGACCTCTCTAATCCATCTGGCCAGCCAGGGGAGTGTAGCCCAAGTTCTCTAGGTTCTCTGGCCAAGTATAGCTCTGGTAGAACAGAGAGGGTCATGCTACAGTGGAGACAAAAAGACCTGATGATGATGATGTTTTTCAAATAAGTATCTATTTCAGTATAAAATATAGAAAAACTGGTGTTGTGCAAGCCGCTCTAAGCTAGATTAGTGGGCTTATTCGCAAAACGTCTCTTTTGCAAAATGTCCCCTAGTCATAAAATGTCTCTTTCTCATAATGTCTCTTTCGCAGAACATCTCTTTCGCAGAATGTCTCTTTCGCATATTGTCTCTTTCGCACATTGTCTCTTTCGCAAAATGTCGCGACAGGGACTTAGAATAAAATTACGATTTTCAGAGCAACATTGTTTCTTAATCATAATTTTAGTACTTTAATTTGCATAAGTATTGCAATTAAAAAAATATTCTTATTCAAAATTTGGATTAAAAAAATCAATACTGTTAGTAATCACACATAAGATATTAGTTACTACATGGACATAAATATGTTTTCATTTAACCCCTAGCGAATCAAAATATTATTTTTTAAATGATTTTAAAAGTAATTTAATATTAAAATGTCAAATAAATAAATTTTGGCATTGAAATTTTATTTAGTTATCAATTATTGTGAATAAAATATATTTTTAATCATTTTCATAAATGATAGTGATAGATAGAAGTATACTTTTTTTTGCAATACCTACTTAAGTAAATTTAAGTACTAAAATTATGATTAAGAAACGATGTCGTTCCGAAAATCATAATTTAAGTACTAAAATTATGATTAAGAAACGATGTCGTTCCGAAAATCGTAATTTTATTCTAAATCCCTGTCGCGACATTTTGCGAAAGAGACATTGTGCGAAAGAGACATTCTGCGAAAGAGACGTTCTGCGAAAGAGACATTATGAGAAAGAGACGTATTACGACTAGGAGACATTTTGCGGAAAAGACGTTTTGCGAATAAGCCGATTAGTGATTTAGTATATCTAGTATGATAATATAGGATAGTAGTAAGTTATACACCTGATTAGGAGATTTGGAGACGGCTTTGATGTATGCCGCCGCTCTGTGTGGGGGGGGGGATAGGATGGGCTCGGGCTTCGCTCCCGCCACGTACCTTTAATCTCGTATTAAACACTCGGTAAAAATTTGTCAAAGGCGAAAAGTTTTTAGAGAGAAGGAAATTTTGAAAAAAAAAACTAGATGAACTTTGACGACCAACCGGAGTTAAATCTAGAACATTCTTAAAACGTATCTTTAACTTCTGGTCCATTTGCTTTGTCAATCATCATTTCACGAAATGTGTCATATGAAAATTATTTCCGTTACAAACTTGCACCTAAAGATTTAGCTCCTACAACACGTAATAGGCGAAAATTAAATAAACTGCTAAAGTTTTAATAGATCTGTCGTTAGCTTTACAATCCGTGCCGCTGGTTTTAATGAATTTACTTAGTTTATTAGTACTACATGTGATGAAACTGGCAGGAACTTGGTTACTTAGTAAATTCAAGACTGAAAGCTTAGTTATTATTCTTCCACACCGGTCAGCAAGTTTTTTCTTTTACTTGTTTGGATTTTCTTTTGCCCATCATCTGCGTATAAATTTGATTCGAGAAGAAATTTCTTCACGGTGATGCCATAGAAGAATTTTAGGAGACCATAATATCTGAAGGAGAAAAAGCTAAATGACCTTACTAAATTCTATACCACTACCTACCCAAGTGTGTAAAAAATTAAAAATTTTGGTTAAACTTTCTTTTTTTTATTAAAGTACTAGTTGAGCCCCGCGGTGTTCCCTATGTGTTAATTCAGGGTGTCAGCTTCCTGCATACCAAATTTTATCTAAATTGGTCCAGCCGTTTGTGCGTGAACAATTAACAAGCATACACACAAACATACACCCCACTCACACACAAACTTTCACTTTAATCTAGTGTGATTAATTCCAATTCTTCCATGCTGGTCTGGGAGAAATGAAAAAATTTAGAATGTACCAGCTGTTTCTCTTCCCGCGCAGATCGTAAAAGCCGATCGAGGGAATGGGCAAAAATGCGAATCATATTAACAAGCGATGCGGCTAGCAACCCATCACTGTATTGATTGCTTTTCCATCTTCTCGCCCACCATGACGCTAAAAGTGGCTTTTTGGTCTTGCAGCCCTGGGCTGTGCATAAAGCCGCAAGACCCAAAACGCTCTGTCTGCCCCATTAGGGATAAAGACGTGATAGTATGTATGTATGTATGTATTAATTCCAAGAATGTATTTTATTGATACAAATGGTAGATATTATCATAAAGTATACTTAACTCCGAAGTTATAAAATATCCAGCAAATATGGTACAGTGCTGTACAAAGTAGTATTAAATCAGATGAAGTTACTGATCGCGACGGAAATTGAAATGTTCCTTGCATCTCAACGAGGAATATGATCATTTCAATCGGATAGCTGAAATATGAATAATTTGATTCGACAACGCGCTTTTGTATTCCTATTTTCTTACGAAAGATTATTCCTATAACAAATCTCCTTCTATTGCACTAAAACAGATAACCAAATAAAAAACCTATATTTAAGCAAGGCAACCAATATAAAGAACGCTGGCTACGTTCCCTCGCTGGATAGCAATGCTGATCCGTTGAGCGAAAAAGGTACCAGCGTCCAGCCCTCACCAGCGGCGGCAATCAGTCCAGGGGAAGTATTCACGCGCCTGGCCCCCATGGTCCATATGGCATAAATATCTCACGAAAGTCGCCACGTCCATTTTAAGCCCCATCGCAACTGTTACATCCTTCCTTACTAGTCATACACTGATGCACATACTCCATCTACCTCTTCTTTGGCCTCCCTCTATTTCTGTTCCCCTTTATCTTTATTTTTAAAACTTTCCTTACAACATTGTTTTCCTCTCTTTTCTTAACGTGTCATTCATCTGTTTATATGCAATTGGTTTATTTGCCCACCAAATTAAAAATCCCCGATAGATAGTTTCATATGTAAACGCCATCTAGTGATAGCCGGAGGAACTAAATAGTATAATCAATCTGTATCGCCAACGTAACGTATCCGTAGCGCCATCTATTATTTGCCAGGAAAACTACAAAAACCCCGACTTTAAAGCGATAACTTTTACGGTTGAACCGTTTTAATGAAACATAGCCATGAACCACCGCAAGGGAACTTGCTTTCACGTAAAAATACCGCATTGAAGTTGGTCCATCCGTTCGAGGGCTACGATGCCGCAGACAGAGATATAGACGTTAGCGTCAAATTTATCCCTCTTTTTAGTCAGGGGTTTAATTATAAAACACGCACCGTCATCTGTGGTTCGACCGATTACCTCAATATTCATTGAAGTAATATACACCATGTTCCACATAGATACAATAGAATAATACATGCTCGTACTTGCTGCATTGAAACGTCATCCGATCGCTTGCAGTAAGAAGTCTGCAGCATGCATGACATGAATAGAATGAATATGCATGAACCAAGATTATCAGAACCGAGACAAATACATACACATCGCATCGGTGCAAACACCAACTGTATTCAGATTAGTTTTGTTGAATTGACCAAGAACATGACAGCTTTATGGCTCAGCTGTGTTTGCTATTTTTGACTTACTTCCAAAGAAGGAGATTTTAAACTCGTCGCTAGAACGTTCACCGATTTTTCAAAGACGCTTGGACGGATTTGGAAAATTCTTTTTTTTTAAAGGACTTTCGTGGTAGTCTCGTAGAAATTTGCCATTTTCACACTAAAGTGTGCAGCCGCCCGGGCAGCTTGTATGCACAGACAATTTTTTTTTGTTTCTAGACTGTTATTTTAATTTTATTATGCTACAATGATAAGATAATAAAATAACAGTAAAAGAAGAAATATCTTTTTTGCAATTCCATACAAAAGTGTGCAGCCTTCCGGGATGGGAAGGTCGTTTTTTTTTGTTTTTGGACTGTTATTTTAATTTTATTATGCTACAGTCATCTAGTATAGCCCTTGGTATCATTTATTACAGTTATGTCCCTTTAAGTTGTAGTATAGTATAGTATGGCCTATGTCCAGCAGTGGACGTTAAGCGGCTGAAATGATTATGATGATCTACATATAAATCATCACGTCTGGAACAATTTTTAAGAAAGGTAAAAAATATTTTTTTTTTATAAATTTGTAATTTGCAATTAAACTACTTTGTAAACTAGCAGGTGCGATTCTGTGTCGCTGCTTGTAAACTGTCTCGTCGTCCCGTGGTTTACTACGTGTAGTTTCAGCTGTTTTCATTAGCTAAGTAACTGCCGGCTTCAACAACTCTACCTGGCACTCAACGTGTTATAAGCATATCTTACGTTCTATGATTGATGAAGAAAGAACGGGAACGGAACTGTCATAGTTCCTACAACAGAATATGTATTTTTACTGACTTTCAAAAGAGAAGTAGGTTATCAATTCATCCCGATCTTTTTATTGTTTTTTTTTTTATGTTTGTTCAAGGATTTGGAAAATTATTTTTTGTTTGAAAGGGCGTACTTGTCAGGTAGTCTCATAGTAGTTTTATCAATATTGGTTGTGTAGTTTGGGGGTGAAGTCAGTTTTAAGTTTTGAAAAATTATATTTTTTTAGATATAAGTTGTTAGAGTCAGTAGCCAAAAAAGTAGTGATAATTGGCCAAGTGCGTGTCGGGCCACGCGCATTATAGGGTTCCGTAGTTGTAAATTCCAAATTGCAGTCTAAAACGGCTAAGTATTGAATTTGTATGAAATTTTCCTTTTCGAGTACATTTTATAAGTTGATCACCTATAACTTTTTAATTTGTTAACCCTACTTAGCTCTGATAGCTTTCCTTTAAATTACATAATATATACAATAGCTGTGATTTTTTTCACGTGTCCATATATAACCGTTTAGCAGATAGATGGGGGGGACACGTGACTTTAACAAAAAAAAGAATACTTGAAACCTTAATATTTCAGAAACAGATCCCTAAATCGAAAAATGGTGTTTCCAAGCTTACAATAATTTTGAAAAACCTATTCAACGATACCCCACACAATATGTTTGTAGAGAAAAAAAATATTGACTTCCTCTTTACTTGTATGGCAGCTACCCTAAAAAAAAATTTTTTTTCATATTTTATTTTACTACTTTTTACGCCATGATTAATATATACATATCCATGCGAAATTATAGCTTTCTAGTACTTATAGTTTCTTAGTAGGACCGCGGACGGACAGACAGACAGACAGACAGACAGACATGGCGAAACTATAAGGGTTCCTTGTTTACTACGAAAGCCTAAAAACGTAGAAGAATAATAAAGTGGACAAAAATAAATATTTTTTATATAGTTTTGTGTTCCTATGAGTGATTTTGATTCTTAGATTTATTGGCTAGGATGCGCTAAATCAACTGGTACGAGTATATACTCGTATAAAATTGAGAATGTTTGGTTTCGCTGTCAATTCGAATGTTTAATCGATTCTCTAATTGGAGTCGCGCTATTTAATTTCAAATAAAGCACAACTCGTCCAATGATGATTAATAGTTGTCGTGAATGTTCAAACTAATTGAACTGAAATATTTGGCCATTAAAATTGTTTGAATATGTGAAATTTGTCATCAATTTTATGTACTAATATTGTTTATAAAGCAATATCACACACGTTATTAAATGTGGTCCGAAGCTAAAGCGGCGATGGACTAGACATGTAGCCAGGAAACAGACTTATTGTGCAAAGTTTTTGTAGAAATTTTGTTAGATAGGTGCCTAGAACGCATATGTATCAGTTATGTTTTTGCCGCGGGGCGAAATACGCCCGAATGAAAGAACACATATACAATGGTACGCCGACTTCAAAATTCTATATTTGGATCAGGAACGAAGTCGCCCAAGATTGAACACTAAGGCATTGTCTGGAGAAGATGTTCACCTTTGTAGTAGAGAAAGGCTAAAAGAAGAATATCGTTCAAAGTAAAATAAAATAAAAAAGATAACCTACAAAAAGGATGTACCTCCGATAGTTTGTACTCGTACCTCGTAATCTGATTGAACGACAGACGGAGAACAAATTTTAGCTAATACCTAGTAAGCGCCGTTTTATCTTTATTCTATATCAAAGACCATCATCATCATAACAATTCAAAACCCTTTAATATTTCTTGATTAATTTGGGTAAAGTGTGATTTTTTTCTGTAAAATACTTTCTTTTGTCTTTTTCTATGGTTTCAAGGTTAAATTTTAAATAACTTGAAATTGATTTTTGACAATCTCCTTTATTTTTCTTTAGTAGTCGGTAAGTAATTAAGTAATGATTAAGTTGCACAGTTAATAAATAATTGTGTTTTCAACACTATCATTTTAATTCTCACTATAAATATTTGCTCAAAGTTCTGTATATTTTAAAATTGTGTACATACCTAACAAAACTTTATTTATCTTAGCAACACGAAAACACTATTTATCGCCACTCTGTTTGATTTACTTCGGGCGGAGGTTTGAAGTGTGCAAGCGGATTAGAGCGGACTAAAATATCTATGTAGCTGAGCTAACATTTATCTCCTAAGTTATTGAGAGTCTTGAGGAAATGGAAACCGGATTGGTAAAAGATACACACACAACGCATTTATGTTTTTGTGAAACAAAATAAGTTAGGAAAATGCAAAAGTGCACGCCTCAGTAACGCTGATTAGACAAAATTAAAACATATCATGGGGCTTACGGGCAGTTTGATAATACACAGAACAAACGCGTGATCTAAGCCAGTAAAATTGACACAAAAGACTTGCACCTATCCAGAGTCGTAAAAAAAAGGACGGATGCCAATGATTATGGTCTCGCGTGATTTTTAATTATGTACAAATTTAATTTCGATTCAATAGGTACATAATTTTGAATACATAACATAGGTACCTAATAATTATATATTTATCTATATTTTTTCAGACTATTATTGGAGGAAAAATATTTCACGTGAATCATTATCGTCATTAAAAACGTGACAAGGAATTAAGGCTTCTTCTTTTAAATCGGTTAGCTATACAAAACTCAATTTTCTATTCAATCTAGCCTAATGATAGTTGTATTCAATGATCCAATAAATAGGTTAATTTGTAAACGTCACTACTAATTTTAATGACAGCACTGTTATTAAACTAATCAATTAACCAATTATGCCCAGTCATGTGATTTGATCATTAGAATAATTATCATTAATTATCTCGTATTTGGTCCTAACAGGGTAGCAAGAGCCTAGAACAGCGTTGGACTCTAAAATCAGTTTTAGTATTATAACGAGCGTAAAGGTGTGAAAAGGGAATCAAATTTGTAGCCGATGCGGCTAGCACTCTTTACAAATTTGATTCCCTGACCTGGATAGTTATTATGGTGGCGCAGTGACCCAAAGGGGATCTTCGCCTCCGCCACTAGATGGCGTCATTTCTTGCGGTCTTGTAAGCGTTGCTGTCAACTCCGAGGCACAGCAGGTCTTTCTGAACCTCGTCGACCCATCTGTACCTGGGACGACCAACAGGTCGGCGGCTATTCGGCTGACCCAAGTAGGCTCTCTTCGACGCCCGATCCTCTCCGATCCTTCCTATATGTGCGAGCCAGCAAAGACTAGCATCACCTACTAATATAATATTATGATCATTACTATCACTACCTGCTGGTCTGGGAGGAAAGAAAAACCTAAGAATGTACCAGGTGCTTCTCCTTCCACGTAGATAGTAAAATCCTATCAAGAGAATAGGGAAAACTGAATCAAGAAAAACTCGTACAGTAATAACTCACTTTCTGCTCAATGCAACACTAAATCAGACAGAAAACAATGACAAGACAGGTCTTTTTTAATTACACGACTTTTTTAATGAGCTCACAAATTTTCTCGTGAATGAACATACTCGTAAAGTCTATCTCCTCTATCCTGATTGTGAGACCATCATATCAGTGCGAGGATTTTTGCCTATGTTGTGCCACTGCTAGGAAAATTGCGAACATAATAATATAAAATAAAAGTTCTTCGTGCTCTAAGAGTAAAATAGGAAAATGAGGATGACGATTATGCATGTCTTAAAAACAGTTTCATATTTGTGGATGATGCCTTAGTTCTTTGTAAACTCGAAGCAATCCAAGGACAAGGAGAGTTTTATAAAAGTCAGTCGCTGGTTTTTGGGTTTATTTGAACTCTCATTTCACTCGTTGGACAATTTCCGGCAAGAGATGAGGTACTTAATTGAGATTCTTTATTAAGATAAACAGTTATACTAGTATTTTAGAAAATAAATGATTTAAAAACTATCTATTGAACCAAAACTATTAAAACCAAAGTGATTTGTTAATACGAGATAAAATAGCTCTTTGCCTTTGCGAACAGAAACTAATTTTAAAATAGTTTCACGTTCTTAGTTACTAATCTCATTATACCAACTTGTGGACATACTATATTACAGCACAGATTTATGTATATGCTCGCTAATTCATGAGTTGAAAGTAGCCGAAACATAGAAATCAAAACTTAAGCATACAGTATTCATTTATTTAACCTTTATTGTGCAAAATGCAATGTATGACACAATAGGCGGACTTTAATACAGTATGTATGTTATCAGAAGAATCAGAAGAATTTGCTGCTAAATTAACACTTCTGAAAGATCCGGGTCTGCCATAGTTTTCCCGAGAGACAAGAGTATGGGGTTCAGTAAAAAATACAAACAAAACAACTAAAACTAGCTAGCTACCAACTCTTGCATTATGAGCGTACATAGTTACCCATAACCATTTACCATTATATCGACAGGACAGAACAGAAATTAAAATAAAGGTTTTGGTACTTCTTGTTGGAAGGCAAAAACAGGTATTATTAAATGTTCTGAATACTTTAGAATTACTTACAATATGACTTGAATAAAATCATAACATAAATAAAGCCAAAAAATCATATTGACTCTGCATACAATCGTTCAACGAGGGTTCCATACATTACGATAAGGATACAATGCAAAAGTAAATAGATATAAATCACTCGCCTTTTAGGGAAGCCTCAACTTTCCTTTCTTAAGCCAGTAGTAAAAGTTCCCTTTGAGTATTATCTGATAGTTTATCGATTTATTTCTTTTCTCCAAAAGTTTCAGTCCCTTGCGATAACAACCTTTTTCCAATATCATCGAAATTTAACGAGAGGGCAATAAACTTCGAATTGCAGGAGATTGTATTAATAAATCAAATCGTTTTTGTCATATTTTTGAAATTACATTTTCTGTGTGATTTATATATAATACCCATTAATCTTCCTTGCTGGAATAGGAGAAAAGAAATTCTAATGTACCATTCTCTTCCTGCCTGATCGTTAAAGCCAAACGAGGCAAAAATGAGAATAATGCTAATAGGCGATGCGGCTAGCAACCCATCACTATTTTTATTCCTTTTTCCACTATCACGTTAAAAATGTCTTTGGGTCTTCTAAGCTCTTATTATAAGCAAGAGAAGCCCTTGGGCTGTGTCTGCTTCGATGCAACACCCGAAATGCTCTGTCTGTCCCATTAAAGATAAAGACGTGGTAGTGTGTGTGTGTGTGCGTGTATATTTATTATTCCTATTTATTCATAAAAAATCAATATGGTAAATGTGATACGTAAGTATAAGCCATTATTTTAAATAGAATACGAATCTAAAAATCTTTCATTACTGAATTACGTATGATTTATATCCTTTTTTTAACGTTTACGTATTTTATTTATCAAAAATCAAAAGTCTAATATAAAGAAACATGCCCTAAATAATTATGTAAATAGGCCCGTAAATCTTAGGAAAATCCAATTTTGTATAAAGTAAAATACATGAGCCGCGCAACCTTCATTAAGGGCTGGCAATAAAAGTTTAAGAAATAATTCCCACCTACGTTTAAAGAGGTTCCCTAAAATTTCGCCCATAAAACTCGGAGGCAGGAGCTACATTAACCAAATTGTACAAAACAAACACATCTAATAATTACGCCCTGGGCACGGGCCTCGTTTTGTGGAATTATGCGACCGCCATAACTTTTTCAATCTGAACTTCGACAATTAAATTTACTCTCAAGTTTTGACATAACATTTCAATAAGGATTGAATCGGTTAATTTTATCTCCGGAGTTTTGTTTTTAAAAAAGGTTTTTAAAGGTTTTTTCACTGTGTTATCGGAGACAAGTTTTAGTTCAAGAATTTAATGTGCTTTGTTTAACGAACTGAGTTTATATGGTGTGCACGTGACAAGCCAATCGTCCACTATTCAAAAATATGTCGGTATTTACGAATTTTAAAAATTCAAATAGGAAATTTATCTCACTGGAAATACGAGTAGGAAAGCTCGGTATTGAAGTCGCTGAGACAAAACAACTTTTGTACAGTATGTTTTGTTTGTTTTTCGTGTGTGTAAGTGGCAACACTGGTGTCAGATTTTCAGACTGCCTAAAGGCGTCTGCCATAGCTTGACGACTGCCAAACAATGATGACAGCTGGGACTAACGGCTTATACGTGCCTTCCGAAGAAGGGAGTAGCTCGAGAAATTTTTTATGCCGCTTGTAGTCACCCGTTCAAGTGCGGATCACACCCGGTGTCACTTTACTTGCGGTAGTCCTTACAGCTGTACAGTTAGAAATATTTGTCTATTAAAACATAGCTTATGGGGCTACCTGAATTTGCGAAAAACGGCCACTTTTGACTAATGTGCGTAGAAAAGCTTCACGTTATTACTTTAAACTATAAACAATAGTTCATATAAAACAGTTTGAAGGGTTATCTAGAGCTTCATTAAGACACAATTTTAATATCTCTGTTTCCTTTTAAATGATTTATTTTAAATAGGGGCAGCACTGGACCCCAGAAAATTCATGTATTCTTATTTTATATTCATTAAGTTGGTATTGTTAGTTAAGTACTGTCCTTCCTCTCCAACCAACTAAATCGACCAACTGGTTGTGTAAAATGGAAATGGGATTCAATAATAGTATATTTGACTCCAAGAAACTATGACGTCATCTGCGTGTATTTTTTGCGTTTGTTTTGTCTTTTACAAAAAAGTATCTGACTTGACTTGTAGGAAAATAGCGTTTTCTGACAATAAATCGCACTAAAATAGCTCCTCAAATAAGAGTTGAATTACTTCCTTAATCAGAAAATATTCCACAAGTTTTCGAGAATTTAACCATTTTCCACGTAAACGTACAAAGCAACGACAAAGAACGGCACTTTGATAAGACGATAAAATACTGAGGGGAGCGCTTTTCAAAGAACTTGTAGCATATATCATTAATCTTTACATTACAAATTCATTCGGTAAGGACTCACTCACTTGGATTAAGCAGAATTATAAATGAAGTGTCACAAAAGCGCTCACAAAAAGTGTGAAAAGAGGAAAACCTACAGCTGGGTGCGTCCGTTTTTAACTATAAGAAAATGGGTATGTTGGGGATTTCTCATGTGTAAAATGGAAATAATGTTTTTATGTTATTATTCAGGGTGACTTTTAATTCACCGGCCAATTTTATTAAAGCAAGTCCTGTGCTTGATACTGTACTACTTTCTATAAAAACAATTGCTCTTACAGACGAGTTACAATATCTGTCGGTGATGGTCGGCGACTGTCGGTGACCGTCGCCAACCTGTGGCCCTTATCTGTGAGAGCCCTTAGAAGTAGGTTTTGTACGAGGTGGGCTCAAGTTAGAATCTCCCATTTATAAGATGTTTGGATGTGGGTATGTTACTTTTGAAAGCCTTAAAAATGTTAGAAGCTTCGGTAGAGTAAATCCTGCCCCTGTCCCTGCTTTAAAACTTACATACATACATCCATACGAGTACTATGACGTCTTTATCCCTAATGAGGCAGACAGAGCATTTTGGGCATTGCGGCTCTAAGCAGACGACTCAGGGCGGGCAGACTTAAAGGCCACTTTTAGCCTTTGATAATATGGAAATCCTTGTGGGAGGCCTATGTCCAGCAGTGGACATCCTGTGGCTGATATAATGCTGATGATAATGCATTTTCACCCACTCCCTCGTTTTAAAACTTAATAAAAAATATTACATTAGACGAAGAAAGGGAAATGCAGTTCTCTAAGATGCTAATGTACAATCAGCCATCTGTATTCAAAAGAGGTGGATCGCAAAAAGAGGCGACGCGCCGGCAGTGTTCGTGGCAGACATCTGCACAACCGCCACTGACAGCTCCGACCCGCGCCGATTGTATGGAGATAAATGTGCTGCTAGTAAATCGATTCTTCCAAGAGGAAATGCTGTGACGAAGTTAACGGGAAAACTTGGTTGAGTCAAGTTTTATTTATAAACCGATGGATTAAATTAAAATTAAAAATTGCATGGTAGTTAATTTTATTTGATGAAATCTAAATCTTTTTTATGAAATAAAAACTTTGATAGTTCGGTATGAGATATGACTATTTAAATTTGTGGCGCGCAGAAAACGATAACGAATAAGTAGGGTTACGAAATCATACCTACCTATATATTTACATATAGGGGACATAATTATGACACAGATTAAGCTAGCCCCAAAGTAAATTTAAAATAGTATTATAGAATACTCTTTCAACGTAACTATTTTGCAACATATTTTATGATAAAACATAGATTAAACGATTTAATAGGATAGTTTAACAAAAATAAATACAAATATAGTTACAAATCCAGGCCGTTGAAAATTCCGAATGAAGCAAAAAGTTGTGTTTTTCCGTTTTATCAGAAGAAAACTATTATGAAAAAAAGGGCTTTTATTTATTTCAAGTGGCCAATTAGCGTGGTTATCAATGGGCCATGGAAGTCGTCAATTTTATTTATTATATTTGTATTTATAAAAACAGAGGCGCAACTATCATTTTATACACTCCTTTTTTTATATAGTAAATATTAGTATTTCCTTAGGTTAGTGTAAGGAAAACGAAAAGCAAATTAAAAGGCTAACTTTTGTTCCAAAATGTTCCAACATTTTCCAATATCGAAAAAAAAAACACGTCTTTGATAAAATTTTTGCACGGATATTGCACAGCGTAAAAAAACATCGTTTTTAGATTCCTCTATGAGAAGAATATAAAAAACTGAAATAACAGGATAATTTCAATTGAGAGAACTAACGGAATAAAAGCGTAGCTGGAAAAGCTATAAAATCGATCTAGAATACGCGTCCGGCCTTTGATTCATTAGTTTTCGATTAGCTCGCGATAGTTTGGTTTAGTCGGCATTTTTCAGTTACCTTTGAGATCTCGGAGCTTTTTGCTGCTTAAATCAACATTGTTAAATGTTTTCACTGGAAATTTTTTAAATCATTTGAGTTGAAATATTAAAAAAAAAACAAAATGTTCGTTTTATTTAGTAAATAGTTAAGTTACTAAAGTTTTCCGTCAAATCAATATATTATGTATAATATATACAACATGGAAGGGATATACCCGTTATCAATTGAACCACGGACTATACTAGATCACTAAAGTAAAATTGAATTTAAAATAACAGTTAAAAGAAAAAAAAATGCATTTTCATACTAAAGTATGCTGCCACTCGATCAATTTGTATGGAACTATAATTTTTTTTTCTGTCTGCTTTTTTTAAAATTTTATTGTACTATAGTGATCTAGATCTCGTGGTTTAATTTATTATGATTACGTCTCTTCCATGTTGTATAAAGAGTCGTGCTCCTACAGTGGAGAATAATAATTACCATGTGCCATTGATATGATAAGAAGGAGAAGTGGAGACTAAAAAGATTGATGATGATGAAATGTATGAAATTTGTACAATATGCGTAATAACTTTTTAACTTCTTATCTTTGTCGAATTAAATGAGAACTAGCTACGCCCGCGTTGTTACCCGCGCCTAAAGTAGCCTATTTGTTATCCAGGATGTCAGATTCCTGTATATCAAATTTGTCATGTCAATTGGTCGAGTCGAAAGTAACAAACATACACACATACTCACAAACTTTCGCTTTTATAATATTAGTATGATTTTCAAGCACGTTATTCATATAAAAAATATAACACCATAACGCAAAACAATATCCGCACCCTGTGCTTACCTTTGCACCCTCAAGATGTTCCAATCGATTTAAATTCGTCTTTTCAATCAAACTCGGTTGTCAGCAAAATGGTTTGGGGTGTCTCAGCCTACGTAGTCCCATTTGTCTCCCACCAATGCACGGCTTAACGTATCAATGCTTTCTCTATTCGACGATTTTCTTTCGCTTCGTATCGAATAGTCGATTCGCTAAGTCGAGACGACTGCATAAGCCGCAGCTGACAACTCAGTCAGTCCCTTTCCAATTTACGTTGGAATAAATGGAAGCGGGATCGCATAAATGAAAGCGGTGGAACAAATTGATTTCTCACTCAAACAGAACGAGTATAACTTTATTGTATGCCTGTTTGTGAAACATGTCTCTGTGAAGACGCTCCAAGGAACTGTATTAGATCAAAAGAATAATTCTTATGCCTAACAAGAGCAGAAGAAATGAGCTCTTGGTTTTCATTTGTTATTGTTATTGCTATATCAATTTGAATTGTTTTGAAGGCACTGATTTATAAAAAGAAATATTATCAGATTTTTTAGTAGGTTTATTATTCGCTATCTCTTAATATATATTTTATTTTTGTAATAACATCTACCAAACATCTTTTGAAAAAAGTACTTTTAAATTAGTTAATGTTTGTATAATATTTTACTGTTTTTACAAATGTTTATTTAGTTTTACCTGTCCCGTTGTCTGTCGTTCTGTCTGTAATCAAATCTTGCAAGTTAACTTTGAGCCACTTCCCATTTTTCGATTGAGGCGAAATTTTTCACGCGTCCCTATATTGCGTGACAATGCAATATGAATTGCCATGGAGATGAGAGCCTCCAGATAAACGATTTTTCTAAAAAAATTATAATTAACAATTACTTATTAAGGTTATATAAAAAATCTGCATTTTCATACGAAAGTGTGCAGCTACCTGGGCAATATGTATAGCAATGGCGATAGTTTTTGTTTTTTGACTTTTATTTCATTAGGGTTCTACTATTGTGATCTAATATAGCCCGTGGTTCAATTTTTTACAGGTATGTCCCTTCCACGTTGTATGTATACCAACAAAGCAACTAATAACCATCGCTATGACCCTTATAACAAACATTTTCTGTACAAGTTCATTATTAAAGCAAAGGTTTCTTCGCAGTACGTGATCACTGGATGGCATCACGCACGGACCACCCGCAGAACAGCCAACGGCAAATACCTAATAGAATTTCCAATTACAATATGGCACGATGTCAAAAAGATTTATAAACTTGATTGTGTTTTCGACGAAACAAGCTACTTTTGCGGATTATGGCCACATTGATTGGATTTTTGTTTTAATGGAGAGATTGCAATAGAGCAAGGGTCCGCGAGTGGCAGACTTAATTCATTTTATGAAAAATGAAGTTTTTATATGTATACCAAAACAAAGCAACCGACAACCATCGCGTTGCTGTACTATGACTATGACTCTTACGACAAAATATTTTTTTTACAAGTTCATAATTACAAAAGCAAGGATTTCTTCGCAGTACGTGACCACTGGATGGCATCACGCACGGACCACTCGAAACCGATCAGCCAAGGCAAATACCTAATTGACCTTTCAGTTACAATATCGCATGCTGTCAAAAAGATTTATACACTTGATTATGTTTTCGACGAAACATGCATATACTTTTACGGATTATGGTCACGTTCATTGAATTTTTGTTTAAATTAAGAGATTGCAATAGAGCAAAAGCCCGCGAGTGGCAGACTTAATTCATTTTATAAAAAATGGAAGTTTTTATATGAATACCAAAACAAAGCAACCAACAACCATCGCGTCGCTGTACTATGACTATGACTCTTACGACAAAATATTTTCTTTTTAATTTCATTATTACAAAATCAAGGGTTTCTTCGCAGTACGTGATCACCGGATGGCATCACGCACGGATCACCCGCAGCCGATCAGCCAACGGCAAATACCTAATTGAATTTTCAATCACAATATTGCACGATGTCAAAAAGATATATAAAGTTGATTGTGTTTTCGACGAAACAAGCATACACTTTTACGGATTATGGTTACGTTGATTGGATTTTTGTTTTAATGGAGAGATTGCAATAAAGCAAGGGCCCGCGAGTGCAGACTTTCGTCATTTTATAAAGACTAAACGTTTTTTTATGTGTACCAAAACAACAACCATTGCATTGCTACTCGTACTATTACCCTTATGACAAAAAAAATCTTTTCAAATTTATCATTACAAAAGCAAGGGTTTCTTCGCAGTACGTGATGACTGGATGGCATCACGCACGGATCACTCGAAGCCGATCAGCCAACGGTAAATGCCTAATTGAATTTTCAGTTACAATATCGCATGTTGTCAAAAAGATTTATAAACTTGATTGTGTTTTCGACGAAACAAGCATTTTTTTACGGATTATGGCCACATTGATTGGATTTTTGTTTTAATGCAGATATTGCAATAGAGTCAGGGCCCGCGAGAGGCAGACTTAATTTATTTAAAAAAAATGGAAGTTTTTATATGTATGCCAAAACAAAGCAACCAACAACCATCGCGATGCTGTACTATGACTATGACTCTTACGACAAAATATTTTCTTTACAAGTTCATTTTTACAAAAGCAAGGGTTTCTTCGCAGTACGTGATCACTGGATGGCATCACGCACGGACATCCCGCAGCCGATCAGCCAACGGCAAATACCTAATTGAATTTTCAATTACAATATCGCACGATGTCAAAAAGATTTATAAACTTAATTGTGTTTTCGACGAAACAAGCATTTACTTTTACGGATTATGGCCACATTGATTGGATTTTTGTTTTTATGGAGAGATTCTACAATGGTATTGTAAGGGTTTATGATAAATATTTAACAAAAAAGAATATTATATAACGTAGTATATTTCAATAGCAATTTCATTTCAATAGCAATAATAAAGGTTTTGAAGTTTGCCTCATAAATGGTGTTATAAACAATAAGATAGGCAAAAGAGCATTTATTATATAGCTACTCACTCGACACTCTTAGATCTATACGCATTCTTTCTTGCTCGATATAGATTTAGGAGATACTACGCTTTAAAATCTCTCTTCGTTCGTTTTGTAAAGATACCATATCAATAATTTTCAATTTACATAAAACAAACAAGAAGTAAAGTTATAAGTAACTAATAAACACAGAGTATTTGCGTCTAGACAGTATGTTTACGTCAGATTATTCTGTAAAACAACTAGCTGACCCGAATTTCTAAACAAGGGCCTAGTCTGGCAGTTGAGAGCCCTTCACTTAATTGAAAGAGATCGGCCGCCAAGTGCCGCGTGTGGAGTGTAAGAACAAACTACGGATCGTGTGCCCCCTTAATATTGTTAGGTTTTATAGCTGGGAAACGTTAGCTTTTTCTGAGAACCTTTGTGTTGTTTATTCCAAACGAGACGGTTGTAAAAACTGATCGAGGGTATGGTGAATTTATTTTTGATTAAAACTAACGTGAGGCACAGACATTATTAAAATGAGTTAACGGGGTAACCCATTAACTCATTTTAAGAAAATCTCCACTCATCATGTCAAAAGGCGATGTGGACAGCAAGCTATCACAATTTTGATTTCCTACATACTGAAAGTAGCCTTGAGGTTAGGTCTTTTATTTATTATTTATCCTAAAGAATTGACGATGTGTATGATTTTAATGTATACAAGAGAAAAATTCGTTTATAGTATGTACATTGAACACAAAATCTATGAAATTTTTTGATAAGAGTATTGAAAACAGAGTTCTGATATTGACTATCTATTCGCATTTATTTGAAAATTATCAGCCTTGAAGTGATACGTTTGAAGTGTCTATTGCCCTTAGATTACTTCGTTCCATTAAGTATATCGTATATTGTGTGTCTATACTCAGCGGGAACACATGGTCTTTTGATATAGGTCTTTTCGTGGTATAGATCTATATAATTAGAGCTATCACTGGTGACACAACTGAAATTAGTTCCGTATTATCATCAGA
Organism: Acrobasis consociella; assembly: GCA_963555685.1. Taxonomy (NCBI): domain Eukaryota; kingdom Metazoa; phylum Arthropoda; class Insecta; order Lepidoptera; family Pyralidae; genus Acrobasis; species Acrobasis consociella. Next base: position 9,802,568 of record OY743118.1, read on the forward strand.
GTTATCGATTTTTGAAAAAAATCCTCTAGCCAGCGGGTAACTTTTTTTTTATGAAAGTGATCAAGTTGAAATATAGTTATATAATTATAGCTATGCTATTTTTAAATAATATTTGACAAAAAATATATTTTACGATTACGATGTATGACAGTTCGAAAGTACACTGTCACGAAGTACGAATTTTCTCAGGTAGCCACATCGAAAGTATACGATTACGATGTACGTCAGTGCAAAAGGACACTGTCACGTTCTCGTAATTTACATAACATTAGTGCCTACTCTGTCAAAAACATATGGGTACGTCACTGGTTTATACGCAAACCTTATTGGACTCAAATTATCTTCTCAACGACGATCGACAAGTTGTGCTTAAATTTTTTGAAATTGAAGTTAAATACAAAAATCATAAAACGGATGTTGTTTGTATTGACAATTGAAAACTGAATTTAAGCAGTAGGTCGCCATAACAACAATTACTAAAAATAAGATAAAGATAAAGTTGTAAGCTTAAGGGGCTCGTCATACAGGAAACGTGTTTTTTTAAGCGTTTTTAACTCGATCTTTACTGAACTATTTTAAAAACATACGAAGGTACAGAACCTTTCATCTAGAAGTATAACTTGTACTCGCACCTGAGGTTTCGTATCGGGTTGCACCGACCGTGGTCTCAGGATGACAGTCGCGCAGAGACCACATTCGGTCTAATTTAGTAGATAATGACGCGACGCAATAGTTGTGTTTATCATCATCATCATCAGGTCTTTTTGCAGGAGCACGACCCTCTCTGTACTGCCAGACCCATACTTGGCCAGAGCAGCCAGAAAACTTGGCCTACACTCTCCTCGCTGGCCAGACGGGTTGGTGAGGTCTCATTGATGTTTATAAGTTTTGTTTAGCTTTTATTTCGTACCTGCATTATGTTTCTGCATAAATTTGTCTAAAATAAAATCAAATTAATATCTTTGATTAAACTATATCATTCATTTTCTTCTGAACACAAAGAAAGCCGAGCACAAAAGAAACTTAAATAAAGGGTGGGTTTATCTTTATAAAGCATTTCACAGTTTTGTACTTCTTTTATTTGACATTGCAAATCGTGAATCGAATTCAAATGTGTGCTAAATAAAAAGGTTTAATTAAAAACTCGCCTTCATTAAAAGGCTGAACGGCGTTGATTAAAAATAAAATGGGATGTGCTCAACTGCTCATGCCCAATCCTGTGAAACGCTGAGTTCGATAGTTTAAAAATTATTCCTAACGAGGCACATGTCATGTTTTTTTTCTACTATTTAACCGACTTCAAAAAAGGAGGAGGTAATAAGGTCGTTGAAGTCTTTTTTATGTATGTAGACGCCTAGACTAATTTGGAAAATTCTATTTTTGTTTGAAAGGAAATATTCAAATAAATTGAGAAAAAATTTAATTAAAAAAAAAATTAATTCAATTTTGAAAATTCATACCTTTCCTATCAAAACTTTATCAGAATCAATTGTGTAAGTTTGACATTGAAGTGACAAATTGTTTTTAAGTTTGTTTAATAAGTTCTCGCACATTATAGCTCCCAGCAGTGAGAAGAAACAGGTCATATATAAAAAAACGACGGGTTGCACTCTGGGAGTGCCGGCAGAAGTGAAAACTTGAATATTAACGTTGTGCATTTTTGATATTTTGGAATGGTTAGGGAATAATTTTGCACGAATTGCTTTAATTATCAGTATAAAATATTTCAAATCTTTTCTGAACCACAGTCTGTCACAAATGTCACAAGCATGACCAAATTCATTTTCAACAAAATCATTTTTAAATACACAGCAGTATGGCCACTACACAGACGGTCGAGCCATCAGCTGTCACCATCCATGGATGCGCGTAGCACGCTGTAACATAAACACAAACGAACATTCGCGCAAGCGCCCTGCGCCGTCTTACGAATTTTCGATCAGGCCACGTGTCCTGACGCGAGTTTAATATTTTTTACCCATTCCAAAAAAAGTGCACAACGCCGCTAAAGAAGTTTTCACTTCAAAAGTTTTAGTAAATAATTACCTGGACAAGCTTTTATCTGGACGAAAAAAGCTTGCAGCTGAGATGAGTGGAGAAATAGAAAAGTCCCTCCCGACTTTGCCCAGCAGTGGAACACATCACCAAGTGGGATATATATTCTTTAGTAAAATTTCACCTTGGTACACAAGTATCAACATCTGTTAGTACTTATCTAAATAAGGTTTTTAAGGTCTGAGTTATTGGATATCATCAAATAAAGAACTTTAATTTTCAAAAAGAAAAGGCGTTATAGCATAAAGTTATTTGTGTGATATGGTAAATAACACATGAAAAATAGACATGTCAGAATATTTTGTTACAGGTATATGTTTTCATAATGACCTTCTTTGTTACAGAATATTCACTACTAACCATTTTTTCTGACGACAAATAATAAGAAATTTTAACTAATCAAAATTTTCGATTATACGGCACTGCGGGAGGGCAAAAAATAGGGCGAGTCATGTTTAATATAGGGTTCCGTAGATTGAGAAGAAAAAAAATGAGTTTTGCGTTTTTCCTCGAGAATGTTAGTACACTCTAAAAATATAAAGGTGTGGTGGATAATCTAGGTGTAATACCAACTATAGCTTTTAATCCTTACGTAACAGTGCATAGTTTGATTCGCTTTCTTTATTTCTAATTTTTGCCTTCAAGCGAATTTTTATCATGACTTAGAAATTAGATGAAAATGTACGTCCCGTTTGTAATTTTTTGCAGAGCAGCTTTTATTTAACAAAAGTGCTCTTCAACAATGTATATTAACCACTAGAAGAAAAAAATATCATATGGCGTTTAACATTATTTATGTTGCAAAGAACTTTGTCTCTTTGAATTTAACACAAGAACAGGTATTACTTACTAATCGAAAGCCATAAACAAACATATTAAAGCTTAAATTAAACTAGTTAAATAAAAATAAACCTCTTTGTTTGTCTACGGAACCAAATAACGTTTCACTCTCAAAAGAACAGTCTAACACCCACCCTACAGACGATAATATATTACGACTTGTCAAAAGTAAGAAAGGAAGCACGAAAATCCTTATTTACGATTATGCCGATACTCATTACACACCGCAAGGTTTTCGTGTAGAATAAGAAAAATTCGCTGCCTCAAGCCGATTATTCTGAAGGTCTTCGAGAGCTGATCGTAAACTTTACGATCTCAAACGACAAGTGTTGAGATGATTTTGCAAGAACTGACTTCCTTAGATTACTTATCATCGTCATCATTTCGATGCCTCCCGTTCCTTATAACAATGTTACTTATCAAATATATTGGACATTTACTCGTATGTTGACTGATAAACTAAATTTATTTCTGTTTTTTTAATATAAACACATTTTTTTGTAGTAACTGGCATTATGGCAGTAACTTTTGGCAATAACACATTTTTTTGCTTTGTTACCCGAGTTTTATTTATTCAATAACATTCAAGTTACTGGATACTTACCGAAGAGATGAATTATAAATAAATATATAGGAACAAATTACAATTATTGAGCTAGCCACAAAGTAGGTAAGTTCGAGAATGAATGAATGAATGATGAATGCTAAACTCAGAAATATTTCTTGAAGATATTATACTTGTTGTTACGCTTTTCAGCCACGGGTCCATAGGGACCGGTCCTTTGAGGCGTTCATGGGGCCAAAGCCAACAATTAATGTACCATTGAGATACACTAACGGACAGTCCTACATAGCTGCCGAACTATTGCCAGGGAGGGATTGACTTGGTTTGGGCTATTTGGGGTGTTAGTGGGCCGGATAACTGGGTTATGGAGTGAGATACGGACATCTACCTAAAAATCTCTCACAATAATTTTAACCTGGTTGATGGTGACTTGCTGCTCGTTGGCTACACTGCCTGTGAGCACCCTAACTAGCCACCAAAATGCGGCCAGGGCGCAACACAATGTGAGCAGCTAAGGGTGTCGAGAGGTGCGGCTCCGGTTTCACCATCACAGGGCTTACCCCCGAGAGCGGGTTTCCCCGTTATTACGCCATTACGTGCCATACACTTCCACCCTGGAGCGTAGGAGCGTATGTCCTGCTCTTGCAACTCCACTCTGGCCGGCCGGTCAAGGCAAGACAGAGGCGGGGGGTGTGTAACTGTGTGTATGTGTGTGTATAAGCGCATGTGTGTATGGTCCCCCTGGAGGTAGGGTACGTGGTGTCGCCACTCACCATCAGCTCGCCACAAGCTGCCCTGCGTTGACTGACTGCACTGGGAATCCAGTGGATTATTATTGTTTATCATTTTCTATGTTTTATTAAGAAAAATAATGCCCGAAAATAGAATGGACAGGACATATTCTACTGCGATTTCTTAATATTTCTAGTTATTTTTTTTTGTCACCTCTAAAACGTTGTAAAATGAACTCTATGAAACCAGGGGTCAAACTACAGATGTGGCAGAACAAATTCAGTTTATAACACTGTTCTGCAGATAAGCCCATTTGATATTAGACGCTCGACAATGCAGTACTATTTTAGTTTACCATATGAGGTTGTCCGTAGTGTGACTTGCATTTTTGCATTTTGGTATAAAACGTAACATGCAATGGTATTTGGCTTTATTATTTTTGTTACTTATCTCTAGAATAGAGTAAAACTAGTAGTTCGCCACGAACTTAGACCTCGCGATTATTATTTCAAAATAATGTATCTGACTTGGATGAATTATCGGTACAGGTTTACCGATATGAGGATTCATGGTTGTGACCCAATTTCCAAAATAGTTGGCAATCACAGCCCTTTCTTCAAATGACTTTCGATCTAGCTCTGAAATGTCAGAAGCAACTTCCTACCATACATCAGATGGATATGAGGTCTACCGTGATGCTGAAATTCAGTTCTGTACCAGTAGTCTTTCACCCATAAATGACCCATCATTTTTCAAGTCAGCTCGTTGTTGAAAAAACCAAAAACCTATTATATTAATGGTTTTCGTTTAAATGTTTATTTGTATTGCCATGGCTCTATGCCGCTGCTCATTGTTTTCTTACTCTCTTCGTAAAGCTACTTCGCGGGCTTTGGTTGCTGTTGATCTCTTGTTAGTTCGTGGCATAATTACTAATACTACTACAGAAGCACAGATAAGCGATTCGATAGCAATTGAACGAAAGTTCGCTTAACAAAATTGCTAAATTTAATAAACAAGGCAACAATCAATCAAAATAAGCAAAAACTGAAAAAAAAGTAATCTTAAAATAAGCAAAACCCTTTTATTTTAAAGTCGGTTAAATATGATAAAATTTATAGAACTACTTATGAAACTCAAAATAATAACCATTATAGTTATTCAGAGAAATTACTTCGTGGACCCCAGGGGAGATATGTATTTTTAAGAAAGTTGTTCAGTAACCCGTACTGAATTCACCCTTAAATAGTTTCAGTATATTTTATAAGAAGATTTGTATTGTATATCCGTCACGGCTTAGTCAGCTAGACTCCGCGAGGCATCCTAAACCCGTTTAAGTATAACGTATAAAAAAGTTGTTCAGACAAAAAGATGTCCAAATAAAAAAAAAATGTTTTCATAATAGCAACAAAAAAGTCTAATGACATTTTTGAAAATATTTTTAAAATGGCGGATATATGACAGTTTTAAAATTTTAAACCCCCATATTTCCGCCATTTTGAAAAATTTCGAAAAACTGGCTCGACAAATATTTCTATAAAGATGCTGAACCTGCTTACAAAATTTCATGAGAATCGGTTAAGAAATGCGACCTGCAGGCGAGAACAGACAGACAGACAGACAGACAGACAGACGGACAAAATATTTTTTGGCTAATCTCGAAACTGAGACGCTTCGCTCGCTTCGCTCGCTCAGTCAATTAACTATGCGACGATATGCTTAAGTGACAGACCGAATTCGGGTTCTGATAGTAATTTGTGAAAATAATGTTCCCAAATATATGAAAATGAAGTTCAAAGGAAGCCTGCTCGTTATATAATGTAATTTTAAGGTGCAGAATAGCGTATGCTCATAGAACGTGAGCCAGTCAAATAACTCCACACCTCAGATTACCAAATTAGCCTCCGCAGCAACTGTATCGTGACTATCGTGTATAATTTTTCAAAATCAAAAACCGACTTCTACTCCAAAGTACACAACCGATTTTGATTAAAATAATAATAGTATTTTATGCAACAGTTGTATAAGAGGGTTCAAAATATGCGAGTGGCGCAGGTTACTACAATAGGTCGTAAGAAGACTCCATCGAGCATTTTTTGACGTACTTATACAACGTTGCATACAATACTTTTTCTACGACTATATTTACTAAATAAAATACAAAAATAAACAAAGAAAAATATGAAATGTATGACATCATTTATGTTTGGTGGATAATAGGCATCCTTTTTTTTTTAAATTGACGTCTTCCTAGTGAATATATCACGAATATATTAATAAAACGTTTTTCTTATGTTGGCAGTATGATAGATTCAAAGAAAAAAAAAAGGTTCTAAGTCTATGGCTAGAAGTATCGTTTTGGCGAAATAACGATACAAGTAATATAATAACTATAGACTTTCCTGAAGTCATAAATAATCAATGTTCTTATAATAGTGTTCGTGACTATGTAAAAGGCAGATAACAGTAGAGGAGTAGAAAAAATAAGTTATCACATTACAGGGTAAACATATTATGATTATAGAAAAAAATATTATGTCTGAGTATCCCGGAATGTGTTAAAATTGAGTGTCACTGTAACTAGCAATGGACACAATAACTAGCAATTGTGTTGCCCTAATAAGCTCAAATTGTCTGAAAATGAAGTGCAGATGCTGCAGTCTTCACATAACATGTACGAGAATAATTTCACGGTGCAGAACGGCGTATGCTCATAAAACGTGAGCCAGACAAATAGCTCGACACCTCAGATTAATGAATTAGCCTCCGCAGCGTAATAGCTACAGCTGCAACAACCTAGCTGTCTACACAGCTTATTAGCGAAATCCCAGGATTTAAGCAAATTAGGAAAAAATAAAATATATTGTCACGAGAGTGGGTTGGGGATAGGAAAGGAAACACCAATCTTATGGAATAGTGCCTTTATTTACAACTCTAGGGTACTCACAGTTGTCACAGGTACGTACGCGGAAATGTCACTGTACTGTCACACACACGGAAACGTCACTGCACTGTGTTGCGCGTGGAAACGTCACTGCACTGTCACGCGCGGTAATGTCACTGCACTGTCACACGCGTAAACGTCACTGCACTGCCACGCGCGGAAACGTCTCTCGGGCGTATTTACTGCACTGAACACTTCACTTCACTCACTATTACACTTTACTTTTTACTCACTACTTCCACTTTTACTTTTCTTCCTTTTTCTTCTTCCTTCTTCCTTCTTCGGATTTTACTTTCAAACTAAAACTGGCGTAGGCCGCGCCTTGTTCTGCTTATATACCCCCCGGATGCGAACAATATCGCATCAAAGTTCCAAACTCAAGTCATAAATTTTCTTTTGTCTTCTTTTATTTCTGGCCCGTATTTTCATTCCAATTTAATCTAGAGTTATCTAGAAACTTCTTACAAAACTTCAAAAACACTATTCGTGACTGTGATTTGAACCTGGGGTCTATGGATTCACAGTCCAACACCAAGACCGCTAGGCCAATCGTGTGCTGACGTGAGTGACGAAATTTCCCTTTAGATGAATTCTCGTAGTTTGAATTTGTGACGTTGACAATTTGACATTGTCATTATCACTTATCATCCTACGCGACACTGCCCCCTCTCGAGACATGATCGTCCCGATCATTATTGCTTCCATGATAACGTGCCAATCGATCCACATGAACTATTTTGAGAGGACTGCGAGGATTACGCTGAATTCGGTAGGTCACGTCGTTAATTCTGGTGATAATTTTGTAAGGTCCTTCCCAACTTGGTTGTAGCTTTGGAGATTTCCCTTTTCTCCTCACCGGATTATGAAGCCAAACCAGTGTTCCTTCCTCGAAGCTGAGGCCATTAGTTCTTCGATCGTAACGAGTCTTCATCCGTTCACTAGCTTTAAGCCCAGCCTCTCTAATCTGCTCATAGACGTCAACCATCTTAATCCGAAGGTCATTAGCGTAGTCGGTTATTCCTTTTGGGGTATCTGGTGGACAACTTGATAACAAATCAGCTGGCAATTTCAATTCTCTTCCAAAATTGGCATATGCTGGAGTAACTGTAGTGGTCTCATGCACCGCAGTCCTATAAGATAAGAGGAATAGTGCAATATACTCGTCCCAGTTTTTCTGATGGCTTTCTACCACTTTTGCCAGATGCCGTTCCAATGTTTGGTTAAACCTCTCAACCATTCCATCTGACTGCGGGTGATACGGCGTCGTCCGAGTCTTATGGATTCCCATGATTTCACAGACTTCTCGGAATACCTGTGATTCAAAGTTTCGACCCTGATCACTGTGCATCTCCAATGGCACACCAAATCTACAGAATACTTCGTTCACAAGCTTTGTCGCTACGGTGGTAGCCTCCTGATTAGGTAGTGCAAATGCTTCAGGCCATTTCGTGAAGTAGTCCATTACTACCAAAATGTACCGGTTGCCAGCATTCGTAATTGGAAACGGTCCGGCTATGTCAAGAGCTACTCGTTCCCAAGGAGCTCCAACATTATACAACCTCATGGCTCCTCTGCTTCTAGTCTGTGGTCCCTTAACTGCCGCACAACTCTGACATTTACGGCACCAGTCTTCTACATCATCTCGGCAGTGTAACCAGTAGAAACGTTCTTTAATTTTTGTGAGAGTTCTTCTTATCCCCAGGTGTCCGCCGGAAGTACCATCATGGAAAGTTTTTAAAATCTCCCTTATCTTCTCTCTGGGGACGACCAATTGTAGATGGCAATCTTTACCTTGAGTACTTTCCCATTTTCGGTAGAGTAATCCATCGTGTAACACCAGGCTATCCCATTGCGCCCAAAGACTCTTTGTAGCCGTACTGTATTTGGCCACTTCTGACCATTTTGGTTTAGTTCCACTTCGTAGCCAGTTCAATAGTGGTTGAAAGTCTTTATCATGTTCCTGAGCCTTTTTCATGGCGTCATTAGTCCAATTTTCATCTACGGAATCAGTACGGATTAGCCGGATGTTTACTTTTTCCTTCTCTTCCTGCCGATTGCAATGCTTGCAGTCCTCCAGGCAAGGTCTTCGAGACAGAGCATCCGCATTGCCATGACTCTTTCCTCCTCGATGCTCAATTTCAAACTCATACTCTTGGAGTAGCTCAATCCACCTGGCCACCTGCCCTTCAGGATTTCTGAATTCCAATAACCATTTCAATGCAGCATGATCAGTCCTTACCAGAAATTTGCGGCCAAGCAAATATTTCTTAAAATGTTGCAATGTCTTAACCACAGCCAACAATTCTCTGCGAGTTACGCAGTAATTTCTCTCTGGCCTTGAAAGAGATTTGCTGAAGTAGGCGATTACTACTTCCTGATCTCCTCTTTGCTGAGATAGAACACCTCCAATACCGGTGTTACTTGCATCAGCGTCTACAATAAACTTGCCTTCTATGTCAGGATATCCGAGGATAGGGGTTTCACATAGACGCATTTTGAGGTCCTGAAAAGCTTGCTCACAATCTTCATCCCAAGAAAATGCTCGTTTCTCTTCTGTCAACCGATGTAATGGCTTCGCGATATCGGAAAATCCTGTTACGAATCTTCGATAGTAAGAGCATAGACCCAAAAATGCTTGTACCTGTGTCTTATCTGTTGGTGTTGGCCAATCTTTTACTGCACTTATTTTAGTAGGGTCAGTGGCAATACCTTGTTCTGAAATAACGTGACCCAAGTAGTTGACCTGACGTTGAAAAAATGAACATTTCTTTGGACTTAGCTTCAAATTTGCACTCTGTAGTTTTGAAAACACGCTTTCAAGCTTCTTGAGATGATCATCAAAATCTCTTCCCATTATAATGATGTCATCTAAATAGACCAAACAGGTTTCTCCTAGTATACCTGCCAGCACATGTTCCATCAACCTTTCAAATGTTGCTGGCGCGTTACATAGTCCAAATGGCATAGTTTTGAACTGCCATAAACCCTTGCCGGTTGAAAACGCAGTCTTCTCTTTATCCTTAGGATCCAAATCTACTTGCCAATACCCACTTTTTAAATCAAGAGTAGAGAACCAAGTCATGCCACAAAGTGAATCCAAAGTGTCATTAATTGTCATTAGGAAGTGGGTAACTGTCCTTTTTAGTTACATCGTTCAATCGCCGATAGTCCACACAGAACCTAGTCGATCCATCCTTTTTTTTTACTAATACTATCGGAGAGCACCATGGGCTTGATGAAGGTTCTATCACGCCATTCTTCTTCATCTCTTGGATCATGTCCTCAACTTCCTGCTCACGGGCAAAAGGAACAGGTCTTGGTCTCTGCCGGATGGGTGCTGTATCTCCTGTATCAATTTTATGTCTTACCAAACCAGTTCTGCCAATATCTCCATCATTTTTAGAGAATAAATTGCTATATTTCAACAAGAAGTTTCTTGCTTTTATTAATTGCAATTTAGTAAGATTACCCTTGCAACCCTCCAGAAACCTTGCGACATTTTCTTCCTGATTCGTAATTTTCCGCTTTTGCCCCTCTTCACACTTCCTCAACCAGGCTACTTCATCACAGTTTCCTACAATCGTTCCCTTTCGCAGTTTTTGCTCCACGTCATGAGGATTCAGAACAAGTACCAACGCATCTTGGCCACTTCCAACTAAAGTTCTAGCCGGAATCCATGATGCGTCTGAGATTCCTCCCTCTATAATGGCACATCTCCGTGGTCCGCTTCCATTATTAGGCGGAAGCATAACAGGGACCATCGTTTGGGATCTAGGACTAAGGACAGTGTCTCTCAAACATAACACCTTACCAAAATTTCCTCCTTTCATCGGAATTTCATCATTGCCATGTTTTAGAACACCATTTTTCAAGTCAATATTGCACTAATGATTTTGCAGAAAGTCCAAACCAATAATGCAATCGTCGGAGATGCCTGCGACAATCACTCTTTGCCAATAAAGTGTTGCCCCGATCTTAATGGCTACAATTTTTTCTCCTTCAGATGGGATTCGTTGGCCGGTAGCAGTAGTTAACGTGATATTTTTATTCGCTTGAATATACCGACCTCCAATGTCCTTAAGTCTGTGGTTGCTTATGACTGTCCGTGAAGCTCCAGTGTCTAATGTCAACTGGCAAGGTTTCCCATTGACTAAACCGTCTATCACTAGAGTATTTCCGTCGTTAGTCTGCTTCACAAGAATTTCTGGGGCTTTACTACTACCGGCCAGCGCCCACCCCACAGCCCTGGCCTTCTTTAGTTTTCCTGTGGCTGCTCCGACGTCGAAACCGCTGCATCCACTTGACGTCGGAAAGTTGTACGTTCACGCTTCGGGCAAGTGCTTCGAATATGACCCCGCTCTCCACACTCATAGCACATCGGGTTGTAGGGTCGTCGTCGACTGTTTTCTGTGACTACAACCTCTCGAAGCCTTAGAGCTCGTGAGTCATGACGAACCGCTTCTACTTCCAAAGCGTGAGCCACTGCTTCTTTCAAGGTGGTGTGGTGATCCAGTCGTACAGCCGCCCTGACTTCGGGATCCCGTATCCCATCAATAAAAACCTGCAACAGCATCTCCTCCACGACAGATGGTGATGAATGATATGCCTTGCGGACCAGTCTTTCCACTTCCACGGACCACTGTTGTAAGGTCTCGCTAGCCCGCTGACAACGATCTTTGAGTTGCGCCCTGTATACATGCTCCAGGTGGCTGTCACCGTATCTGGCTTCTAGAGCGCCTATGAGTTCGTCGTAGGTGACCTCTTTCTTTCCAGCGCCGAGTGCTTCCAATACGGACAGAGCGTCATCTCGAAGTGCCAGGGTCAATGCAGACTGCGCCTCCTGCTCATCCCAATGGCTGGCTTTTTTAATTGTCTCCAACTGCAATTTAAAAGCAGCCCAAGAGGATTTGCCGTCGTAGGGTGGCACCTTTAAGTTTTTGGTAAAAGGAGCGACTACAGAGCTAGTGACAGGGCCAGACTCTTTGAGAAATTTAACTTCCTTACCAAGCTGTTGAAGCGTCCCTTTCACTTCAGCAACTTCCTCTTTTACTTCTGTAACTTCCTCCTTTACTTCTGCAACTTCCTTCTCGAAGTCATCCATCCGGGCTGTGTTGGCCCGAACCGCGGCCAAAACATCTTTGGAAAAGGACTGAAGTTGCTCCTCCTGACGGTGTGCTTGCTCTTCCTGCAGCGCCCGTATTTGCTCCTCCTGGCGGCGTGCTTGCTCCTCCTGGCGGCGTGCTTGCTCCTCCTGGCGGTGTGCTTGCTCCTCCTGCAGCGCCCGTATTTGCTCCTCCTGGCGGCGTGCTTGCTCCTCCTGGCGGTGTGCTTGCTCCTCCTGCAGCGCCCGTATTTGCTCCTCCTGGCGGCGTGCTTGCTCCTCCTGGCGGTGTGCTTGCTCCTCCTGCAGCGCCCGTATTTGCTCCTCCTGGCGGCGTGCTTGCTCCTCCTGGCGGCGTGCTTGCTCCTCCTGGCGGTGTGCTTGGTCCTCCTGCAGCGCCCGTATTTGTTCTTGCATCATGACAGTAATCTGCTGCAGGAACGCGTTCATTTCCAATGGAGCGGCTGGTGGGACGGCCGCTGATGTTGTCGCGGCTCCGCCAGAGTTGGACTCCTCGAGCGATTGTTCTTCTGCCGCTGCAGCTCCCGCTCGAGTGGTTACCCCTCTCTCATTTCTAGGCACGATCGGCATCTTTCCTATCCCACTTCTGACACCAATTGTCACGAGAGTGGGTTGGGGATAGGAAAGGAAACACCAATCTTATGGAATAGTGCCTTTATTTACAACTCTAGGGTACTCACAGTTGTCACAGGTACGTACGCGGAAATGTCACTGTACTGTCACACACACGGAAACGTCACTGCACTGTGTTGCGCGTGGAAACGTCACTGCACTGTCACGCGCGGTAATGTCACTGCACTGTCACACGCGTAAACGTCACTGCACTGCCACGCGCGGAAACGTCTCTCGGGCGTATTTACTGCACTGAACACTTCACTTCACTCACTATTACACTTTACTTTTTACTCACTACTTCCACTTTTACTTTTCTTCCTTTTTCTTCTTCCTTCTTCCTTCTTCGGATTTTACTTTCAAACTAAAACTGGCGTAGGCCGCGCCTTGTTCTGCTTATATACCCCCCGGATGCGAACAATATCGCATCAAAGTTCCAAACTTAAGTCATAAATTTTCTTTTGTCTTCTTTTATTTCTGGCCCGTATTTTCATTCCAATTTAATCTAGAGTTATCTAGAAACTTCTTACAAAACTTCAAAAACACTATTCGTGACTGTGATTTGAACCTAGGGTCTATGGATTCACAGTCCAACACCAAGACCGCTAGGCCAATCGTGTGCTGACGTGAGTGACGAAATTTCCCTTTAGATGAATTCTCGTAGTTTGAATTTGTGACGTTGACAATTTGACATTGTCTGTGATGTATGATCTGTGAAATATTTAAAATTTGGTTTCAATATATCGTAGAAGGCGACTTAGGAAATACAAGCTAAACATGGCTTTTAAACATCAGTGAGACCTCTTCAACCCGTCTGGCCAGCGAGGAGAGTGTAGGCCAAGTCCTCTGGCTGCTCTGGCCAAGTATGGCTGTGGTTGTACAGAGAGGGTCGTGCTTTGCAGTGAAACCAAAAAGACCTGATGATGATGATGATGATTTCGTTAGCTTTTTATACAGTCTATATCAATTCGCAGCTAGACTAAAACCTTTACTTATTAGAGGGCGAGGCAAGTTTATTAGAATTAAAGGAACCTTCAGTCATTTCACGTCTTTAAAAAAAGGGTTTATATAACTACAGAGATGAGACTGAGTAGCCAGTGATAGGGTTTCTGACATTTCCTCTTCAAAAATATTGTGCATGGTCGGTATACTGTAGTACTCTGGTCGAAGGATACTGAAAGCCAGTATGTTGTGGGGTGAGGAGCACACTGGGCCGGACCCAGTGCAGAAGCACGCATTACTCGCTTTCGCAAGTTAAACGACACCGGGCCTGGTCCGCATTTCGACGGGACACATAAAAAAATCTCGAGCTCCTCCGTGCTTCGGAAGGCATGCGTAGCCGTCCCGGTTGTCAGCATTGTATGGCATTCGTCAAACTATAGAAGTATTGGCCACTTAAACACACGAAAAACAAACAAGCCATAAAAAGAGATGAAAAACAAGCGCAACCAATACAGCGAAATGTTTTACGGAAGCTGACCAACGTTAACTCTTGGCCGTATGACATCCATATGAAAAGTTAGAGTGGCTTTTTTCTACGCTGGAAACCGCACAGCAAGACTTTTATAAATAGAAGATTCTTATATAAGTATATTTAAGGTCAAATCACACAGATTTAGCCCCAAAATAAGTTCGATACCTGTATTATGGGTTATTAACTAAACGAAAGTCTGACTCAGCTCATATAAATTTAAATCTGTAAAAGATCATTTTCCATCTTGGCGTGACCGGGGATCGAACCCAAGACCACCGGTGTGATAGCCTGGCGTGATGATCACTAGGCCAAAGAGGTAGAATAATTTTATATATAATCTAGCTTTAACCACGACTTCATCCGTGTAGAAGTCGAAATTAGTCTTAACAGGATAGCCCATTTATGTTTTAAATTTGAAGACCTCATAAGGAACATTATGTGCAAAAATTGGTCAAAAAAAGTCTCTAGACTCAGCGGTTTGTGATTTGATATGCCAGCCAGTCATTCATTCATTCATTTTCTTCTTTTATATATGTATAGATAGATAATAAACCTAATAAACTATATGACGCTATTCTGGAAAAGCCATCCGAAAGTCCCGGGACAATGCGGTGCATGGCATACGAGGTCGGACATTAATCTTGAGTGTTGAATTATTCGCTAGACGCAGGCGATAGTGGAATTGTATCCAGCATCCAGCGCCATTGTTATTCGAATACGGTTGGACGCAAAAACCTCCTTGTGTGCAAAAGCTGGAATTGTGCAAGTCTGTTAAAAGTCGGATGAGTGAAGTAGGTGGTTACTTTAGTAAGATTTTTTGAGGTTTTATTTGGAAATTTTTAATTTTTTTTTTAAATTTATGTATATTACGGTGAATTTCAGATTTTTTTGGTGTTATTGTTTTGATTTCCGATGCCTGTGGCGTCGCCCTCGTGGTAAATACGGAATTAAGAAATGAACAAAAAAACATAAACTCCAAACTACACAAAAAAACTTTCAAACAAACATAAACTCCAAAAACATTATTAAAGAAAGGATCTCTGGGGCAGCCCTGTAAAACATTTATAACTAAAATGTATCCCTATGTATCGCCTAAAGATTAAGCCCAAATGGGAACTGTATCTCTGATGTCAAATCAGCTCACTGTTGGAGAAAATTGTAACAAGTCATCGAGTTGTTTAAGTCACATCTTAACGCGCCATTAGGGACAGATCGCGTGAGCGGAATACTGGTTATTTGCTTAATGTTGCTCACAAAAACGAATTTGTACCCCAACACTACAAAATGTGCTTAGTATAGAAGTAACCTTGTTTACAATTAGATATAGATATACTGTTTTTATCTCTAAAGGAACAGATCGAGCTTATAAATGTAACCATAATGTAACCAAAGGCCACGTTTAGCGATATGGTGGGTGTGAAAATGACTCAAAATAGTGACGAGTTACTAGCCGCATTGCCTTTTAATATGATTCAGATTTGTGACATTCCCTCGATCGGTTTTTACAATCTGCAGGTCTCAGCTTTGACAGGGAAAAAGTTATATTAAATACATAAAGATACCAACCTCCTTAGCAAGCCAATGGTCGTACAATACGTTATCTTTTCACGTCTTGTTAAGAGATAGGCGCAAAAGGCTATGCTTAGCAAGATTATTATATCCGTGATCAGAAATGACAGGTTGCTAATCCATCGATTATTTTGAGGGGCAGGAAGTTTACCCCATTATTTGTTTTTCGCTTTGGTAAGTGGCCACCCATACCCTTGATGAATTAACTTATCGTGTATATCATACAGACTATAAATACAAATATTAATAGGTCGTTCGAACGGTGACATGCGAACTCCAAATATCAACACCCACTTGACCGATTTAGATCTTCGAACTTAAAAACTCTATTGGCCATGTTTACACCCCACCAAATTTTAAGAAGTTTTTTTTTCGTAGACAACGTGGAATAATAAAATAAATCTAACCATGGGCTAGACTAGACCACTATAGTAAAATGAAACTAAAATAAAAGTAAAAAACTAAAAGAAAAACGGCATTTCCATACTGACCATGTTTTTTGACTTTTCATTTATTATCCCTTCAAACGTTGTCAGTGCAATAAATACAGTAAGTGCAGTAAAAACTGATCTAGTATAACCTGTGGTTCAATTTATACGGGTATGTCCCTTCCACGTTGTGTATATAATTTTTAATTTATAGTGTCAAATAATAAACCGTTTAAGAATTTGTAAATTCAAAAAGAATCTGTCAGTTATTAAATTTCACGAAAGAAAAAATTCTAGGCATAATATGTTGAAAACCAATTCACGATTAGGTTAGTAATGACAATGATGACAGATAACATCACTATCTCATACAGTTTTGCATTACCAGAGCGCACTTTCTGTACTCTAGTTAATGTATACCCATGGCTTACGCCTGCAACGAGTGATAGAATAGTTTAAATCGATTCTTAGTTTAGGGGTATCATAAACAGCAGTCAATGGAGTGTGTATCTTTACGGTAGGTTGCGGCTGCCTTTTCGCATTTCCTGGAGATAAAAGTATTCGGATGGTCTTTGGTTCATGTGGCTCTAGACTCTTGTCTTGGTGAAAAATTGCAAAACCGTTTTTTTTTTACAATGGTGTATATGTAATAATGATCCCATCAAAAACATAAATGTGAAAATGGGGGCCAAGTTTCATATCCGACAAAAGAATTGAGATCTAAAAGGCCGCCAAGTTCTGTAGAGAATCCCAAAATTTATTTTTAAAAGTCTGAACATCTGACCTGGCTAGTTTAATATAATTTTAGTATTTTATATCTTAGGTTTACGGTTTGCATCCTAGGCTAATACGCGGTCAGCTTGTCATTACCACTGTGGCTATAATGTTGCGGACGCTAATTCGCATATAAATCTGGAGTGTCGAGTTATTTGTCTGACTCACGTTTCATGAAGATACGTCGTTCTGCACCGTGAAATTACATTTTTGCACAGCGTCTTCGTCTGCACTCTCTTTTTGTATTTATTTGAGAACTAGTTTCTTATTCTGGTTAATATCTGGTATTAAGATTCTGAGGCTTAATTTAATAATCTGAGGTGTCAAGTTATTTGTCTGGCTCAAATTTTAAGAGTCGAATGACGTCTTTATGTACCGTAAAATTACAGACGCTATATAGTAGATTGTGCTACAAGGGGTAAAGGTAATACTTTTAAGTCGAGAGCGTTACATTGTATCCAGAGCGAAACGAAGGATTACATAGTTGAATCACGAGCGTAGCGAGTGATTCTATAGTGGAATCCTGAGTGAAGCGCGGGATTCACGTATAACGCCCGAGATAAAAATATTACCGTACGCGAGTAGCACACTCTACTTTTCATCGCCATCTATGAGAAAAACTAGCAAATAGACACACAACAGAATATGAAGATAAATAGAAAATTTACAATACCTAATCAAAGCTCCGACCAGTACTAACCCTTATTTAGTGTAGTTTTCATTCAATAAATACTAAGAAATATTTTTTCAGAACCAACTTCTAAAATAATGTTCACTCATAAGCTTATAATAACTTTGGTCGTATATTTTTTTATTTTTATAATAACTATAAACTTGATGTTCACTATCGGCTTAACTTACGAAAAAGTATTCAAATTTACACAAATAATTAATTTGAACACAATATAACCAAAAATCTCTGTAATTACTTTAAATCAAAGACAAAAATTGTGCTTTTTTTAATTATTCCTTTTTTTCGAAGCAAAGAACATAAACATTTTTACTTACATTCATCCATGTTGACGATGATATGTATTCCAAATTTAAAAAAATACGAAATCTGTGCCTATTATTTATTTTATTAAAACTAAATTCTTTTGTTTTTGGCTGATTTTACATAGATTCCACTCGTGTTCCGTTTTCAAATCGTGTTTTAATCCCGTAAAATTTTCGTTTTCACGTTTTAATCCCGCGAGAATAACCAGTAACTTTAGCTCCAAATATTTTGGGATGAAAACACCGTTTTTTGAGTAGATGAGATGAAAAAGTCTTTGTGGAGAGGTCGCTGCTGTCCGTTCACTGTTACCTATGCCTTACTTAGTCACCTTTAAAGGTTGAGACCTATTTGACAGCACGGAACAGCGTTTTTAGATGCTGCGTTTCTTTTCTGTTGCTCAAAACCGTCATTTGCGAGAGCAAGAGAGAGCGACGGAACGCTTCCGCACCGGCCGTTCTGAAGCGTTTCGTCGCTCACTATTGCTCTAGCAAATGACGATCCTGAGCGACAGAGGATAGCAGCATGCGAAAGTTCCATTCCGTGCTGATAGATGGGATCCAACCCTAAAACGCCAACAGCAGAATAAACCGTGTTGAGAAATCGTATTCTACTCTGCCGACTTTCCACACGGCAAAGTGATTATAAGTAAGTTATAAAGTAAGTTGATAATACATCTGGCTGTTTTCATCAATACATATATTTTTAATAAACTAGCAAGTAAAGTTCAGAACTCAGAGTGAACTACTAATTTATTAAAAATCGTGTACACACAAGTTCACAAGTCTGTAAATAATTTAGTGGATACTGTTTTCACTAGATACCTAACAGGCACTGAGCAACGACACATGCCTTTATAGGTAGCTCAAAATTAAACACCAGTTAGCAAATAACAATCTCGATAAGAAGAAGAATCGCTCAGGCCGGGTTTCTAAAGGTACATTAAGATACGCAGCCCTTATTCATCACAAACCAGCTCGACATCGCAAATGCTTCCATAATACACCTATCAAGGTTATTTTCCGAATAAGTGCTTGTGTGATTGATGTTACACTTGCAATATGCTTGGGATAGAGCTATGATTTTTATTTTCCAACATAAAATATTGCGTGCTTAGCGAATTGTGTTGTAAATCTGTTATTGTTTCGTTGTAATATTTTTTATGTTATACCAATAACAATTTTAAGTTCAATGGTATTTTGTAAATCTTATCATAATGGATTTTATTGCTACTTCTTAATTGCTGTTCCAGCATTGATATTTGTATTGGAAATTGTAAAACGATCAAACCCCGGCTTCTCACTTTAGTACTAGGTACGAGTGATTTTTTAGAGTTCCGTATTTAAATGGTAAAAACGGGACCCTATTACTACGATTCCGCTGTCGGTCTGTCACCAGGATGTACCTTAAAAATGGTGATAGCTAGACAGCTGAAATTTTTACAGATATTGTATATCTATTTCCGCTATAACAACATATACTAAAAACATAATAAATTAAATATTTCAGGGGAGATTCTTTATTCCATTGTTTTGCTCGATAATAATAACGGCAACAGTAAGATGTGTGAAATATTCATAGAATATTACGTTGTATATTCAATCAAAAAAATTAATTAATTAATTAAAATAAAATCAACATTTAAGGTGGGTTCCCATATAACAAACGTGATTTTTAAAAAATATTTTTTTACGGAACCCTTCGTGTGGATTCTGACTCGCATTTGGCTAGTTACTTACTTCAACGCAGGCACAAAAGGTTTGAAGTATAATAATAGTACTGTAGTATTACTCGAAAGCAAAGCACTCCACCGACAAGAGCCCAGCTCTTAAATATAAGAAGAAGAAGTATTACTCGAAACTAAAGCAGTGAAAGATTCTTAAGCAAATAAATTAAAGCAATAAATACCTACATGATATGTTCTGAACAAAACGTCAGCCATACTATCACTAAACTAACCGGATCGCTGGTAGTTTTTAGCTTTTGCACTAAAATGATCTCCAATAAGAGATAAATTAATCTTCAATTAAATAAAAATTTTGCCTTCGCCCACCGCGACTTATTGAAGTAATGCAGTCGAGATACTATTTGCATCGATACAGTTGCTAGCTGTGTGTCCTCGCCTCGAAACGTTATATAATATAATATTATATATTTATATCTAACTAGCAGTGCCCCGCGGTGTAACCTGCGGAAAAAGTAGCCTATGTGTTAATTCAGGGTGTCGACTTTCAGTCGGCTCGACTTTCAGCATACCAAATTTTATCAAAATTGGTTCAGCTGTTTTCGCGTGAAGAAGTTACACTTACACACACACACACATCCCCTCACAAACTTAAGCCTTTATAATAATAGTGTGAAGTAGTGTGATGATGTGATATGTGTATACATTTTTTTTAACTAATACATTATTTAACTTTATGGTTAATTAAGTTAAATAATGTTCATTTTGTCAATCTAGACCCATTGTGTCTTTTTTAACTCAAGAGAATTTTCCACTTGATTCGCAAGGATTTTTGCCCATGCTGGTCTGGGAGAAATAAAAAAAACTTAGAATGTACCAGCTGCTTCTCTTCCCACGCAGATCGTAAAAGCCGATCGAGGGAATGGGCAAAAATGCAAATCATGTTAACAGGCGATGCGGCTAGCAACCCATCACTGTATTGATTGCTTTTACATCTTCTCGCCCACCATGACGCTAAAAGTGGCTTTTGGGTCTTGCGGCCCTGGGCTCTGCATAGAACCGCAAGACCCAAAATGCTCTGTCTGCCCCATTAGAGATAAAGACGTGATATTATGTATTCGCAAGGAGAGCTAGAACATGAAAAGAAAAAAAACACAGCCGAAAAGGTTTTTGATAAAAACTTTACTTATTTTACTTCAATAACTAATTACTGTAGATAGCCCCGTAATACACACCCGTTCTGATAAACATACTAGTATAACTCGTATTAGGATCACGTATAACGGCGTTGACACAGATTATGTAAGTTCGTTGATGGAAAAACTTGAGCGATCGTCAGTGTTCGTGTGAATCACGACACCTGACTCAAGCGGGTCAGAACTAAGTGGCGTGATGTATTTTTTCTCTTTTGTCCTTCCTTGTAACGAAAAATTGTTTTGTTGACAAAGTTTTGTAAAAGCTTTTTTATTTTTTATATTTTTGGAAAAAGGAAAATGAACGCGTTAGGTGTTTTTATTTGAATTTTGTAACGTCCTATAATACCGCGATTCGAAAAAAACGTTATAATGCTTTTTACTTATGATTAAATTCAATTTTCTGTTTAGAATTTTCACGCCGTAAAACTCGTAAATAACTAAGCAAAAAAATATGATAATTTCTGTCTCCAGAAAAAAATAGAGGTCAAAAACAGTTTAATTCCCACTTTTTACTAAACAATCATATTTTGAACCCTGAAAAACATTTGGCATGACGTCATGCACCTAAGCACTCAGCTTCCTCAAGCAAAAAGAAAACAGTTTTGACAAGTCTTCTAACTGCATTCAATTTTCCATCAGCCATATGATACGGGTAGGTAGTTCGGCGTACGCTGAATGTGTTCGGCGTCCCAGTTTCGGGCAAACGTTCCCGAGTCAGAACAATTTATGAGGGGACACGTGTGAAGCGCCGCGGTTTTAATATCAGCTGTAAATTACACCTACCCGGCGTACGCGCAAATTGCCTCGCTCTATTACGTTATCCCTGATACATGTGAACCAATTTTTGTAGAGTGTTAAACCAGCAGTGAGGAATTATTAAAAAGAGCTTTTCTTCTCTTGTCGATGCTATGTACGCACCTATACTTTTTAAAACAAATTAAGTCCGATTAAATAATGAGACTATGCCTACTTAACATTATATTATCTCTTAATTTAAATTATTTAATAGAATGTCGCCTTAAAATGGCAACAATATTTACACTTCTAATAAAATTGCTAACACAACGACTCACTGATGTCATAGAATATTGCAAGGAATTACCAGCACTCATCTATTTTAATCCAATTTACTAAGAGCATTTTTTAATCAAATAAAATAGCAATACCCTGATAGTATGTCAATCTTTATAACTGCGTCCAATAAGTTTTAGAGCAATGCTGACCGTACCAATGTTTTGCGTCCCAGTTTCGGGCAAACGTTCCCGAATCAGAACAATTTATGAGGGGACACGTGTGAAGCGCCGCGGTTTTGATATCAGCTGTAAGATACACCTACCCGGCGTATGCGCAAATTGCCTCGCTCTATTACGTTATCCCTGATACATGTGAACCAATTTTTGTAGAGTGTTAAACCAGCAGCGAGGAATTATTAAAAAGAGCGTTTGTTCTCTTGTCGATGCTCTGTATGAAGCTATTATGACTTAACATTATATTATCTCTTAATTTAAATTATTTACTAGAATGTCGCCATATAATGGTAACAATATTTATACTTCTAATAAAATTGCTAATACATCGACTCACCGATGTCATAGAATATTGCAAGGAATTACCAGCACTTATCTATTTTAATCCAATTTACTAAGAGCATTTTTTAATCAAATAAAATAGCAATACCCTGATAGTATGATAATCTTTATAACTGCGTCCAATAAGTTTTAGAGCAATGCTGACCGTACCAATGTTTTGCGTCCCAGTTTCGGGCAAACGTTCCCGAGTCAGAACAATTTATGAGGGGACACGTGTGAAGCGCCGCGGTTTTAATATCAGCTGTAAATTACACCTACCCGGCGTACGCGCATATTGCCTCGCTCTGTGAACCAATTTTTGTAGAGTGTAAAACCAGTAGTGAGGAATTACCTATTAAGAAGAGCGTTTCTTCTCATGTTAACGCTGTGTATGTACCTATTCTTTATACCAAAAATTAAAGCCGATAAAATAATGAGCTTATGCCTACTTAACATTATATTATCTCTTAATTTAAATTATTTACTAGAATGTCGCCATATAATGGTAACAATATTTATACTTCTAATAAAATTGCTAACACATCGACTCACTGATGTTATAGAATATTGCAATGATTACCAGCACTCATCTATTTTAATCCAATTTACTAAGAGCATTTATGAATCAAATAAAATAGCACTACCCTGATAGAATGACAATCTTTAATAACTGCGTCCAATAAGTTACAGAGCGACGCTGACCGTACCAATATTTTGCGTCCCAGTTTCGGGCAAACGTTCCCAAATCGAAGGGGACACGTGTAAAGCGGCAGTTTTAATATCATCTGTAAATTATACCTACCCGGCGTATGCGCAAATTGCCTCGCTATATTACGTTATTCCTGACACATAGCAAACAATTTTTGCGGAATAACTCTTTTGAGTTGATTATGAAACAATATTGCTTTGTTGCGCTATCTGTAAGTAGGTATGTATACGAATATTTGCTAAGCCAGTTGATAGTATTTTACTATATTTTTTAGTTTTTTACTGGCAAAAACATAGTTTTTTATTGAAAAAGCTTTAGGGTTAAAGCGCTTTTGCAAAAAAAAAAGGTTGTTTTACTTCACGATCGAGTTTTTTGTTCAAACGCTCATTTAAAACACGCCCTAGTTTACAAAAACAAATTAAAAAGCGTAAAATTAAATCATAAACTTCTGACGCTAACATAGGAATACAACCTTTTATTCAATCTAACTTTCTCAACGAAATAGGCCCTGGTAATTCGATGTTATTTCCTCATTAATGTGACTCCCGAAGTTGGTAGGATTAAAAACTCCCGTGGGATCCTACGCCCGCGCAATTACCCCGGAGTGGGCTAAAAAGGGCGCACTGTCCGACTTCCTTAATTGAGAGTAAGTAATCATTGGTATTTTTGGCTGTAATCAGCTTTGATTAAACACAAATTATGATTTATCAGTTATCCGAAATCCGCAAATGTAAATACCTTTAGCGTAGCTCGTCTTTATATTTTTACCCAACTACGGTATAGGAGGGTTATAATTTTTGCCAATATGTTCATATATTCACTGGTATCTTCAATGTTATTTTAAAAGAGGTCAGTCAGGATCACATCATCAATGGCTTGACGTTTTTAAAATGATATGCGTGGCAATATCTTATACTAGTACACTGCGAAGTTGAAAACTAACCGGCCAAGTGCGAGTCGTACAGACACACCGACAGGTAGACGGGTAGACAGACGGACAGTATAGTCTTAGTAATAGGGTCTCGTTTTTACCCTTTGGCTAAGAAACCCTAAAAAGATAAAAAGAGAACCTAACACCACGAAGAACTAAAGCCAAGCATAACTGGTAAATATTTCTCATCTAAGTGTGTTTTCATTAAAATGCTTTATGAAATTATGCATAATTAAATACCTAAACTATTGCATAGAAACTATTCAAACAAACTTGTACAAGAGTCTACAGGAAATACTCGTATTATTTTACATACCTTTCTGAAATCCTTTCCATTCAACAACTTCTGATATTTCTGCATTGCATGGGTAAACTTGTTGTGCCGTGTTACTAATTAAGAATGCAGTTATACAGAGTTGGAAATGGGGCAGGCAGAGTGTAACACACGCGACCTGATTTAGAGATTAGCAGAAACCTCTGAGGTTGCCGTATTATTCTAAAATCGTATTAAATATATTTAAGGAGTTAACCAAGGTGATAGCATACATTGGGAGAGGCCTATTCCCAACAGTGAAATATAGAAGGCTGCCGATGATTATAATGGAGTTATTAACTAATTCGTTATTGCTGGCGATTTCGTTCACTATCAGGACAATAAGACCTTATTTTGAGACAAAATGTAGCCTATGCAGGCTTTTATAGTTTAATTATTTGTAATAAAAACTGACTTCAACTTGTAAATAATAAGCAAAGATTAAATTTAGTATCATAATTTTGGCCGCAGAATGTTCACTGCTAGACATAGTTTTCCATCATAAAGAGTCCAAGGGTGGATTTGGAGACCTGTCTCTCTAGCCTAACCGGCAAATTCCTTAGAATAAAATCTTTATGAAAAATTACGTTGACTTCGCTTCTAATAAGTATTTAACTAATTCCAGGACACTCAGACAGACAAAATAAAACTGACAATTGAATTATTACGTCCATAACCGTAAGTGTCCCTCAAATCTCAATGTGTTAAAAAGACAAAGTCAAAGTTAAAGTCAACATTTTTTATTCAATGTAGGATAAATTTATTTCTTATTGGAGGTAATTTTTTTTAATATTATAAAGAACCTCGGAAGAGTATTTTTACGTTTTTATATAGCATTATACTGCTAGAAATCTTGTAGTTTTCTTAGTTCCCTACGAGGTTGTAATGTATATTGGTAGAGCAAGATAAATTGCCATTCATCTATCTGTATGCGAGAGCGTTTTAATCTGGCTTCAATCTAACGTAAACTAATTAGCCTCGTAAAGCAGGTGGGTACGATATAAATCCTCATCAGGATTAGTGTGGAAAAAGTAAGGCCTTCCGACCTGGCTTATCCGGGTTGAACGCTTAGTCGGGTATCGATGAGACAAATATACGAGCATATCAATGGATAAACTCTATTAAAATCTATACATTTAGTACAAAAACATACCCGGTAAATAAAATGTCACAATTTTATTTCTAAAGGTATGGAAACTGATGAGAAAGGCCTATTTCCAGCAGTAGAATGGCTGTGGATTCTAATTTACAACCACCCAACTGGTGATAAATATTCATATGTGACACTTCCTAAGGTTAGGTACTTCATTTCTATGACCTGAGACATCATCTTCTTTAGTTTACAGCCCATGTAGGCAACCACCAGTCTCTAGTATAATGTAGAGAAATATCGAGCTGAATTTGCCAGCTCGCATATACCCGTCTGATTGACGTAGCAAAATATGCCTCGGTTCAATGGCCATCAAAGAAGCTTTGAGGCTGCCAATATGTCAAAACAGGAACCTGGGATATCAATGGATATCAATGTACATGAATTTATGAGTTTCTGTTCAAATTTACACATGATTAACACGTTCCCACTACTTTGTTTGACCAATCAAATAGTTTTTATTTTTAGAGGCACTATTTATCAAATGACTTTATGAATATATAATAGAAATGTTTTAAAAAAATAACTATTTTTTTTATTTGGGTATTTAATTGGTCGTCAAGTCTTAGTTCGCTGGGTCTAAAAACACCAAACAAAAAATAGTTTTTCTTTTAATCTTAATTACAATTGTTAATCAAAAGTTTTAAGGATAGGTAGCACCTTTAAATACCAAGAAAATATCAAAATATCCTATTTCATATTATCAAAATATGAATAGAAACAAGACATGTGTTTTAAAAAACACATTACACCGATCCCATTGTTGCTACACCATTGCACTTTATACCAAAAGGAGGGTATTATTATGCATAAACTCCAAAACATAGGTGCGAGCCTGGGCGGGCGGATAGCGATAATCCAAAATAAGCTGTATAACGGAATGAAAGGGTCCATTCTCATTTGGCCGACTAGGTCGCGTCGACTCTTATTAAGTTTAGCCCGTAAGCTCCTTATCAGGCAGTGTATGGTAGAGATAAAACGGACCACACCGATGGCCGCTGTCTAGTGTTGGGATGCATTCACCAGTCACGTACAGTTGGAGAAATAAAACCTTCGTTTTAGCAAACTTTTCGTGCGTTTCTTTTTTTAAGTTTTGAAAAATTTAAATCTGATCTTAGTTCTTTATTGACCAACTTTACCAGTCTGCTGCAAAACTTAAGAAGAATTCCAAAAGAAGGAGGATTTGCTCATAATTACCATCACAGATTAGATACTTAAGTTAATGTACTTAATTATAATCGTAAGGTAGGCAGACTAGTGATTACATAAGATTGTATAAAGGTGTAAAAAGACAGCGTCGGTTCTCTGACACTATTACTTTAACCTAGCAGTTGCCTGTAATGTTACCTGTAGCAGAGTGTGATGACTAATTATATTCTACGTTGTAATCATCACGTAGTAAACGTAATATTCTTTGAATTTAATCTTCTACGCTGGTTTGTAAGTAAAAGGAAATGTAGAATGTATTTTTTTTTCTTTTAAGGAGTATCGCGCAGATTTTGGGGCGATGGACGAAGTCTCGAAATCTTATGTCAATCAAAATAGATACGAGGATAAGCCCTTACAATACTTGTTACTATTTTAGTTAACGAGCTATGTTTTAGTTGATAAATAATGTATGTGCAATTTTTACATTTCCTGGTAACGTTGAGCATATTTACATAAATATTCATTGAAATATTTTTGATAAATTGCTGTTATTTTGATTGCAAGTTCAAATAAAAAAGCACATTCGTTTAAATATTTATTCGGCCACTAAAACATTTTTATAGTTATTTTGGGAAGTATTTGTGTTTTGTTCATGCAAATATTACAAACCATTTATTTAGAACGTAAAATAGACGATCAGCGTAATGAAGTTGCCATTACTTCCAATTTTTTACGTAGGTACATTATACTGTTTTAAAAGACAAATTGAAAAAGTAAAGATAAAAGCAAAACGAGAAATAAAAACACGTCTACAAAGTCTTTACAAATAAGTGAGCAAAAAATTGAGGTTAAGATTAGTAAATAAAAATGCTTTGAATTGCTCACCAAACCAAAGGAGTATAATTTTGAATACAATGTAGTGACAATGGTTTAGTGACTTACACAATTTACTTCTACTAAAACCTACGAGTATCTAATACGTGAACGTATAAAAAAGTAAGAAGTTGTATCAACAATGTCGCAAGTTTCATAATTTTCTCCATTACAACAAAAGTTCCAGGTATGTAGGTTTTACGGTATAGCGTAGAAATACTTCATCGTAAACCGAGGTTTGAGGTGCAAGTTATGAATTTGGCAACAAAACAGCCAACTTTCAACTTAAGTGCGCTTTCAACGTTATCTTTTTCCAACACTGCTTTTCTATCAGTTGCTATTTGTTATATTTATCCTATTGTGTTGACTGATATTTTTTATATTACTAAACAAAGACACAACTTGTCAATATGTATTTATCTGTATGCCAGTAGCTAATACTTAATATATTAGTGTCATTTAGATGTGCTCTAATTATACAGAAAATAAACGTTAGTATTGCTGACTGTACATGTCCCTGTCCAGTTACCAGGGTGGAAGACCATAGCTGGAGGTTTAGTGCATGAAATTTGACAGCCTCCCCTCCCCCTGACACCTTTCCAATAGGTACTGAGTCGGCTTTTATCGGTCATTTTCCTACCACCAATTAACATTGGTAATTTTTCGAGTCTTCGGTGTCTATTAATTTCATAATAAGTTTGGAAAATCTAAAGAACGTCTCCTAGTGCTCATTAAAAAAAAATGACAATATTTATAATACACAGAGTGACATACGTGCCCTGACCAAATGATAGACTTAAAGGACTTGTATCCAGAGCTGGTAAAAAAAAAACCATAATAAAAGTAAATAATTTTAAAATAAGTTTTTTTACGTTTTTTATTTATTAATTATAAGTGAATGACATTGAATTAGACAGTAATTTTGAATAGGAAAACATCCTGTGACGTGATGAAGCTATCAAAAACATTAAGTGTTTCGAGCGTAATCACAGGCATCAGGACATCCACGATATATTTTTTTAAATCTTTTTTTTATTTTATGTTATATTTGAGAGTTGTTCTATAAATCTCTGATTATATTGTATTAGTGCAATATGAATTTATTAGAGGAGCAATGTTTCAAACGATCTGCTTATGAGATGTGTAAAGTCTGTTGGGCATTTTTGCACTATAAATGTATAATTTTGGAATAATGTTATAGCTTTATACGAAACTATTATTGTAAGATATATGAAAATATGGTAAGATTTATGTTCTTATAGATTGTTGATTGTTTAATCCACCCATTATAATGTAGTAAAAAAGAAATGGTATGTGTAATATTAAATGCGTTACAATATGTAAGAACATACAGATTACTTTAATATAGTATTTACTAGCGGCCTGCACTGACTTTGCACGGGCATATATTATGCATATAAATCTTTACGGAGTAATATTCTACATGTTACTAAAAATTACATCAAAATGAGCCTAGTTGTTCAGAGTTTATCGATTACAGACAGACATAGGCGCCTGGGTATTTCATTTCAAAATACGTATTGATAAGAAAAGTATTACTTATCCTTTAAAATAAGTATTTGAGAGAAATATCAAGCTCAGCGACAGAAAGCTGACACAAATTAATCTTACAATATAGGACGTGATTACTCGGTCTGAATATTCATAGCTCAATATTCTTCAGTAGGCCGACCACTTTAAATCAATTAGACTAACTGGAGACATGGAGATTGCGTAATTCGATTTAAATCAACGCAATTCTACCTACGACATTCTAATTGTATTTCATAGATAGCATAGGTCGATTCGTTTTTTTTTCTTGTTCCTTCAAAATATGTAAAAAATATGATAGCAGATTTAAAAGTTTGAAAATCATTAATGTCGGGTAACATTCAACCCTAATCAAAACCCTATTTCAATTTCTCAACATGTCCCAAAGGCAAACTGGTAGATAATTAGCATTAAGTTTGACCCATTGTAATCAATCCATCATAAGATGGTGTGCAATAAACTTAAATAAATAAATAAAATTACGAATGAAAAAGCGTTTTCTCTTTTTTTGTGGATGAATGCCTGCTATTCTTTCCTTCTAAAGAAAACCAGTGTTCAGTTAATTTTCATCGCATATAACATATATGAGTGATAATAAAGTGCCGCATTGCAACTATAGGGAGACGACACCCTTCGTATACAATTTTCTAAAAATATTCGATACGGAGGAAATGGGAACTGTCACTCAATGGCGCTCCATTTCAGATAGATTTGTTAGCACGTCTCTAAAAGTAAACTATGGAAGTAACATGTGGTCTAGAAAAAGAATTACAAGTAAGAAAGATAAGTACATGGTGCGTAGATGTCTTAAAAATGTGGGCATCATTTACATCTTCGTGTATGTGGAAGTAATATGTAGTATAAAAAGCACTCATAAATTTACTAGATAGCGCATATAATACAAAACCAATAGAATAATATCCTCATCAAAGACAAAGAAAAACACCCAAGAACAATAAAAAATTATAAGATCCAATGGAAATTGAACTTTCGTAAATATAACAATTCCGGACTAAGCCATAAACTTTGCCGAAGTTCTAAAAGGAAACATTCGAAATCAGTACAAAAGAGAGTTCATAATAACAGTCGTACCAGGACTCCATTTTGTGTATTGTAATCATCTCCCATTCCCGATTTGTGAAACTTTTTTCATCTTTGTTCGCATCTGTTTGGTCGCTTTGTCGCCGTCTTTCGATTTACTAACATATTCGATGTTATATAGGTATCTTTTTAAACTGTATGATTGTACTTATAAATGTAAAATGGCAGAATCCTAAACTTTCTTTTTTTTTACTACAATGATTTCTATATTTTTAAGTGATAGGTATGTATCACGCCAGTTTATGAAAATCCAT
Organism: Acrobasis consociella; assembly: GCA_963555685.1. NCBI lineage: Eukaryota > Metazoa > Arthropoda > Insecta > Lepidoptera > Pyralidae > Acrobasis > Acrobasis consociella. Next base: position 9,833,153 of record OY743118.1, read on the forward strand.
ATACATCTTATTCTTTGATTATTTTCATGTTCGGTGCAACCAGATACGAAACTTTAAGAAAAATAAGTAAAAAATGTGTGTTTCGCGAATAATTAATTTAGTAACCATAGAGATCGTAAGCTACCTAGTACAGGCAAGAGCAGGTTGCTTTGTTGTAAATAAAAAACAACATCTCAAATTTCTGTCTATTTTTCGTCAACACTTGATGTAGGAATGCTCTGACTGAAATCCAATTAATGAATCGCAACTCCGTCCTTCTGACAAAGGGCAAAGTCACAGAATACTTGAGAAATATTCGTTGTTTGACTCAAACAATCCCCACTCAAAGTACGTACTGTTCTTTGATTCCTTTCTTGTAGTGACTTGAATCTTGAATAGTTTGTTAACAGCTCTTCAATATTTGTATGTTTTTCGGTTTTAAAATAAATTAACGCTATTGTTAATTTGGCTATTACCTAGCAAAACATGATTATTTAGATTTTTTTATTACACATATAGCCAAAACCTAAAAAAGCTTTTGGATCTTATACAGCCCTTTTGCTCTGTCTAGACGTGAGAAATATGTTTATATGTGTAGATCTACTACTGAGTCGACCTGAAATAGTAACGACCCTAAACGTTTTTTGATCTGTGTTATAGACGGTAGTACATTTTCAGTTTTTTCTTTTATTCTTACTGACTTTTCAAACTTTAGGTATTATAATTCGTGCAACAGCATGTAAAAGAAAATTCTAAAGCAATTGAAACAAAAACTTAGTTACAACACGTACAGAACAATATATCTCTTTGGTTGTCACTTGCAATGTTGTGTTGCACATAGGTCACGTGTAAGCATACTTACAGTGCTGTTAAACCAATCACCGATGGTGGCGGTACCTTGCCGACCTTTACTTTCAGATACATATTAACATTTAACAGAACTAATCAGGAAAGATTTTACATTAGACGAAGCGATTTAGAGGTCAGACGTGGTAAATTTAAGTTGCGGTGATAATCACGATGTCGATACCTATTAGCCCAATCTTACCTTACTTTACCTTATCGATATATATTTTTCTCTACCATTTCTACTCATAATTATTACATTATACTTAATGTTTTTCTTCTCGTCCAGATCAACAACAAATCACTATCATCAACAAAAGCTGATTGGGGAACAGGCCAAAGATAAGATAAGATAAGATTTTTATTTGCTTAAAGACATGTTTTGCTAATCCTGAAAGAATGCAAATTTGATAAAAACTCTGATGAATTGCGCTAATCGACGACGCGGCCGGCAAGGGGTCAATATTTTGATTTTCTTTTTCACCCAACTCAGACCAAATAAAAATGAAAATAAATATATAGGGACAAATAACACAAATTGAGTTAGCCCCAAAGTAAGTTCGAGACTTGTGTTATTATACTAAAATAAAAACTAAGTCACCTACACACACACTAATATGATGACCGCTCAGACCCTGAGGTTGAACGTAGCTTAGTGAAAAGTACCGAGTTAGATATTATTTTGGAGGTAGGTACATACAGCCTTTTTATGGTCCCGTAGCCAAATGGTAAGAACGGAACCCTTATGGATTGGTCATGTCTGTCTGTCTGTCTGTCTGCCCGTCTGTCTGTCTGTCTGTCCGTCCGTATGTCACAGCCATTCCTTTTTTTCGAAACTATAAGACCTATACTGTTGAAACTTGGTAAGTAGATGTATTATGTGAACCGCATTAAGGTTTTGACACAAAAATAGAAAAAAGAAAACAATAAATTTGGGGGTTCCCCATACTTAGAACTGAAACACAAAAATTTATTTTTTATCAAACCCATACGTCTATGGATAAAAATGAATTTAAGGTTTCTAATATCATTTTTTTCTTAACCCAATACTTTGCGCGAGAGACACTTTCAAAGTAGAAAAAAGTAGATATAAGAGAATGATAAAACTAAAAAAAATATATGATGTTCATTACCATGAAAACAACCAGCGAAAATTGGTTTGAACAAGATCTAGTTAGTAGTTTTTTTAATACGTCATAAATCATAAACGGCAATTTACCTTTCATTCAATCAACTCAAAAATAAAAATTTAAAAAAACATACTACACGACTTTTAAATTATGTTATTTGCTACTACGGAACCCTTCATGGGCGAGTCCGACTCGCACTTGGCCGCTTATTTATACTAACCCTGTCCACACCACTGACTCAGCGCTGTGGCAGCAGTTATGCTGAAGAGCCTTTATGAGAAAAGTAGGACTCCAGTCAGTCCTCAACCAGCCTTACAGAGAAGTTTCTCCGACTTAATACAAATTTTATTAAATCCCGTTTTTTAAATTCATTGTAAAATTTAATCAAAATAAAATCTTTTTTTTTGTATTTTTAAAAGGTCTAACCTCGCACCTTTGTAACAGAACGTTTGCACAATATAAAATTCTAAAGAAATAGAATAAAAAAAAACACTCGCCACCTGCAATGTTGGTTTGCAAGCAGCTCACGTGCAAGCACACTTGCAGCGCTGTTCAACCAATCACCGATGTTGAGACGGGAATACCTTACCGAGTTCCACTTTCAGATATTAACGTTTAAATAGAACCTGTTAGGAAGGATTTTAGGGCGATTTATGTCACGTGGCGAATTGCAGTTGCGATATCACAAACATCATTTTAACTTTATAGCTGTCTCATTTTTTCCCTATTGTACCTAATAATTGGTATACTTAGTGTTTCTCTTCCTGCTAAGATCGCAAAAACCGATTGAGGGATTAGACAAAATCTGAAGAATCTAATCATGTCAAGTCGAATAGAATCTGAAAAGCGATCAATATTTTATTAGCTTAAAATAATAAATTTTATTTTTCGTTTACACGCTACCACCAGCCATTAACACGCTGAATGTGGCTTTTAGGTGTTATGACAAGGTAGAAAGTAATAAAATTAAATGTCCCAAAAACATAAATTAATTTCTAATATTAGCTGTTTTAATCATAACGTTACTAGTCAAGGACTGAATGCACACATTCGTTAGGTTCCTTTTCAAACAAAATAGACATTGCAAAATACGTCAAAGCTAGAGGAATAGGACAAGATCTTTAGGGTTCAGTACCCAAACGGTAAAAACGGAATCCTATTGCTAAGACTCTACTGTCTATTTGCCTGTTTGTCTGTTTGTCTGTCTGACACCACGCTGTATCTGATGAACCGTCAAAGCTAGACAGTTAAAATTATCACAGATGATGTATTTCTGTTGCTGCTGTATCAAAAAATACTAAAACAATAAATAAATATTTAAAGAGGGCTTCCATACGACAAACACGTTTTTTGCCGTTTTCTGCTTAATAATAATAATAGCAACAAGGTGCTTGAAATATTCATAGAATATTTACTATAAAATAAAATATTTAAGGGGGCTCATACAACAAACGTAATTTTTTGTAGATAATGGTACGGAAATGATGATGATGATGATGATGGTGAACCCTTCGTGCACCAGTCCGACTCGAACTTGACCAGTTATTCTCCACTACGTGTGTATGCGACTATGCGGGCAGCAACTCAAAGCTGTTAATTGACAATCTACAACAGGACAGGTTTTTATCCTTTACTCTACGGCTATTCCCAGTAGCCCGTTGGGTTGCAAATAAACTCTGCTTTTTGCTGCTTTCGATTTCTGTGTAATGTGAAATTGTAAAAATAACAAGTTCATTTCCACGCAAAAAAAAAACTGACTTTTTAGCGTTTCTAATATAGCAAAAAATAAAAAAATGCATGAAAATCACCCCATTCGTTTAGGCCTTATAATGTCACAGACAGACACAAACAAATAGGCTCACAGATAAGTCACACTTATAACACCTTTCTTTTATGTTGGCGGGAAAAAATGTCATTCGAATGTATTTAGAATTCACTCGTAAGATCTCGCTCGTTTCCAGAAAGGTGAGACTGAATGTTTACTTCAGAGACTGAATGTTTACTTAAAAATGACTTAATATCTATCTATAAAATTGGTAAGTCAAATTCATATAGAAATAAATATCTACAACATTGAATCGATGAAATAAAAACAATATTGGTTTGCAAATTCGGAAAGTAAAATAATGAAAAAAAGTATAATCTATTCGGTTTGCCTTAATTTAATTAAAATGGCGAGGTTTTAATTAACCTTTTGAAATCCATAATCAAGTATTTTAATTAATTTAGTTATCATTGTCTTCATTCAAATTAATTTGAAGGAGTCTTTCCAAACCTTTTTATATCGACAGAATGTTTTATCAGGAAACGTTTGATGATCTAAAGTCTATTTTTTTTTGTATTATGTCCACATTTGATGCATTTGCCTTTTTATTTTTTACAAGCTTTATTTTTATATGTTTGTTCGAGTCAAATATTTTAGGAAAATTTGACTTACTTCTCGGTTTACGTTTGAGATGTATGTAAATCAGATTACAAAGTATTATTATTATGACAAGAAACTGAACTGATGAGCCGATAGCGAACGGATAGCCATTGGAATCCTGTAAAATGACGAAACCCCATTGAGTTTCAGCTTATTTAATTTGTCTTGAAAAGTATTTTGAACTCACAATGAAAGCTTGTACGTAAAAAGATTAAAAAAATATCTATTTAGTTGTTGTCTAAAGAGTGCAATTAGATTTCCATTTTCAGCCGCACAACGTCCACTGCTAGACATAGGCCTCTCCCAAGGATTTCCAAAATGACCACTGATTCCAAAATGATGAATGATGAATGAATGAATGAATGAATGAATGATGAATGATTATTTATAATTATTTATAATTATTTATTAATTTAAATTATATTATGTAAGTTATGCAGCTAAGTGTTTATTTATCATATTTTATAGAAGTACAAGATATTTTACACTCTTTTACATTTTATTTTGTTAAATCCTAAATAAAAGAATATTTTTAAAAAGAAAAAAAAAGAAAAGGAAACATAATTTTTCGTAACATTTCAATGAATAAATTTTAATTAAATTTAAAAATGAGTTATAACAATAATTAGCCAAATCGTCTGCCAAAAACCCCTTCAGTTTTCTGGATAATCAGGCGAATAATAGCCATGGTAATTAAGGCTGTCTTCAACAATCTGCAACATGATAAACTGCTCGCGTAAGCAAACGAAATACTAAATGATTTATCGAAGGCCCCTTTATACGCGCACCCTCTCCAACTAAATATCAATGACAGTAAGAAAGATTTATTGTTCAAGAAACAATAGTCTAGGGTCCTAATGTATCATTTTTTGTTCAGCTGTTTTTTAATTCAGAACTGTTGGTTAGTTTTTAGCTACAGTGTCTTCTTTTGCGAACCTATTTAGGCTGTATACTTTAAGGAAGTGAAGGCCAAGTGCAACAACAGCGTTTCAGATGGAAATTTATTATTATATTATTAATTTCCATTTTACGCGTCAAAAGTCTTTCGTAAACCTATAACTGACACTATTGTGAAGTTAGGTATGATTCTTGTAACAATACCCCGTCAAGAAAACATTAAAATATGTAACTTTCTTTTATAAACGATTTATTACATATTGTGTAAATAGATACCATCACGCCTTTTTTCTACAAGGGTAGACTACGAACCTCATAAATATTTATAATTTTTACTTATTAATATAAAATAAAAAGTTAATTAAAATTTAATCTGGACATGTAAAATAGGTATTTCTAAGATTTTAAATTAAGTTTAAACTAAACTTTGATGAAAATATGCAGTAAACAATTATAAGAATTTTTCTAATGAATTTATAAATCTTGCAGTATGATCCTAGACTACAAAGTTCGCTGCATCCAGCCAATAACTCGGTGTCTTGGTGGTGCTATTATCCGGCTAGTTTGAATTGCCGTTTATGGTTTTTTGATGCAAGAAGTTTCGTGACGCATTCACGACATTGTAAATTAATGGTGTTACTGCAGTTTGCTTGCAGCTAGCCGCTAGCACTTGTGTTATATGTATAATAGTTTTATAAAGCTTAGATAGTTTTGTTTTGCTATTGAAACTAACAAAAAAGATTAGTTGAGGCAAACACCTTTTTTTCTGGTACTAAGGGATTGATCCAATGAAAGGTTAAATTAAAAGAAAGTGTATGTAACAATCGATGTGTGCGCTAACTTGACGTCAAGCTAACGAACCTACGCATACTAGCTGCACCCCGCGGTGTTAACCGCGGTTAGTCCAGGGTGTCAGTTTCCTCCCCCCTGATGTGGTTCCCATCTTGTCGCGATGGGGGGGCTTAGTACCTGCGGTTGCCTCGGCCGCAGGAAAGCTAAGAGGAACCCATTGCCCGGGTTGAGGCTTAGGCCTCCCCGGGCCCGGCGGAGGCCATTCCTGGCTGGAATGGCCTGGCTGTGAGGGAAGGGGGTGACGACGACCCCCCTACCATCACAGCCGTGGTAGGGGTCGCGGGGGAAGAGGAGTGTCGGTGTGTCGTTGCCGCTCGCCCTATCCTCCGCAACCAAGCGCGGCCGTGGCGCTTGGCACGGCATCGGTGGGGCCGCAGGGGAGGAGGAGTGTCGGTGTTACGTTGCCGCTCTCCCTATCCCCTGCGGCCGGCTGTGTGGGCCCCGGTCGCCGTCAGGTTAACTGGGGCAGGGCCTGCTTTAGCAGGCCCCAAATTATGAGGGCTGGTTGGACGGTGGAAACACACGAAAGCACACGGTCCCGGCCGATAGCGGCTGAGAGGTGACACCGCGGAGTTTTTAGTGGTAACACCACATAACCTTGCCGGTGTCCCGTAACCGGTAATCTCCGCGATTTTCTCCGCGTCAAAAAAAAAAGGGTGTCAGCTTCCTGCATACCAAATTTTATCAAACTTGATCCAGCTGTTTGCACGTGAAGAAGTAACAAACATACCCACACCCTCACAAATTTTCGTCTTTATAAAATAAGTGTAATTTTTATTTTGACCGATTACTTATCAAATATATTAAGCACTGGTTTTGATTGGTTCTTTTAGCCCATCCTGGATTCCAATGTAAGAACATAAGCCAGTTTGAGAGATACATTGTAATGTCTTTATTCTCGTTATAATATTCACAGGCAAGACGATACATCAAGTAATTAAAGTAGTGGCTTTAAATAGCTTTAGTTGTTCATCATCATCATTAGGTCTTTTTGTCTCCGCTGCAGGAGCACAACCCTCTCTGTACTACCAGAGCAGCCAGAGGACTTGGCCTACACTATTCACGCTGGCCAGACGGGTTGGAGGTGTCTCATTGATATTTATAAGCTTTGTTTAGCTTGTTATTCCTAAGTCGCCTTCTACGACATCCAGGGGAGGACTTGGAGTGGACCTATTCTACTCTGCCGGAAACCACACGGTTGATAGGTATAGTAAGTGGTAACTTAACAAGTACTGTTTTGAGATATTATTGATAACAATAAACAAACCCTTATCTCTGTGAAAATTGTCTTGATGTTTCTTGACGTGTAATCTATATGGCCCGTAATATAAAAGGTAATTCATACAAAAATAGCCAATCACTACAATAGCCAAAAGTTCAATATCCGAGGTTAATACCACACTTATAGTCATTCAGCCACAGGTATAATCTGGGTATAGAGGTGAAATTCTATTCATCCTAATTCTATGAGCATTTGACCTATGAAAGGATACAATAGGTAATAATAGAGTAGGTTATTTCCCCAGCTTTTGCGATAATTGCCTTTGCCTTTTGGCTTTGTACCCAGTGACGGTTTTTAAATGTGTTTTATTAATAAACTTTAACTGAATTTAACTTTTATATTATTTTTATTGTTATAGGCATAAGTTTTTAACAATTATTTTTAATGCTTTTCTAAATAAAAATTACATAAAAAGTTCAATGCAATTTAGAAATTTACTCAATGGTGCTGCCAAAGAGTATCAAATAACCGGGCAAGTGCGTGTCGGGTCTACGCTCGGTGTATGGTTCTATAGTTGCAAATGCCGATTTTGAGTGCATTTTATTAGTTGGTCGCATATAAGTTTTTTAATTTGTATTCCTTTCTTAGTTTCTATAGCTTTTCTTAAAATTTTGTTATATATGCTATTGCAGTAATTTTTTTCAACTGTCCGTATATAACCGTTTAACAGATAGAGGGGGGAAACTTGACTCTAATAAAAATTTGCACTATAAAACCAAATTTTTCAGAAACGGATTCCTAAAACGAAAAATTAAATCTACAAGCTTACAATGTTTTAAAAGACCTATTCAACGATACTAGTTACGATGGGGTAGTCGAGAAAAAAATTACTCACATCTTATTATTTTATTATTTATTGTCATGATGTTATTTTACCAATTTTTTTGCTACGCTGTAATATACGTACCCATACCAAATCACAGCTCTCTAGTACTTATATTTGCTAAGTAAAACTTCTTACAGACAGACAGACCGACATGGCGAAACTATAAGGGTTCTTTGTTTACTACAGAATCCTAAAAAACTTCTAAAACGATGCGACAAAAGTATTAAGATCCTACTGTAGAAGAAATACTTTTTTGACATACTTGCCTCTTATTTGGCACAAAACTGTATGAAATATTGCATGTAATATATATGTTAACGGAAATGTATAAAACATAGGAATTGTTTACAATACCTAGGATATGTATACAATTCCGAAGCTAATAAGGAAATGTATTAAATATTGTTTCAAAGATTATGTAATACACACATATTCTAGGAAATGTATAAATTTCCTAGGAGTTGTATACATTTCCAAAATCGTATTAGGAAATGTTCATAACGAATGCTTTTTACGAATAAAATGAGTAAAACGAGAGCGAGTGACTTAAGCTTAGGGCGAAAATAACACAGGCACAAAAAAATCTTTGCCACAGAGTGTAGGTTAGGTTTGTTAGGTTTTCTGCGACCAAAACACGAGCGAGCGAGCGAAGCGAGCGAAAGACTCTAGCTTAGGGCGAAACTAATACATACACAAAAACAACTTTGCCGCGGAGTGTAGGGTAGGTTCGTTATGATGACACCGTTTGTGGTACCAATTTGATAGAGCGTTTATTACATTTCCGACAGCTACTTAGGAAATGTATATATTACCTAGGAAATGTGTCTAATATAAATTAATTTACACATTTCCGGGCGGTTTTAGGAATTATATACATTTCCTAGGAATTGTATACAATGACGGATTACACACATTTCCGGTAACATATACACATAAAATGCAAGCAATAAGGGTATGTTCAGTATGTATGTATAAATAAAACTCATAAAATAAATCCGCTCATCGCGTTTGTCTGACTGATATAAAAATTTTGTGATTACCGAATGTTGTCACTAAAAAACTACTTTGATTGTTCAGAAATTAGATTTTTAAATCTAATTTCTTAACAAAGCAATGAGACTAAAAATACGTTAAGGTCCTACATTTATGAAAATACTAGCTGTGCCCGTGGGCTTCGCTTCCCGTGAGAATTTCGGGATAAAAACTATCCTATGTCCTTCCTTTGGTATCAAACTATATATACCATATCAAATTTCATTTAAATAGGTTATGTGGTTGAAGCGTAAAACGTTAACAAATAAACAAATATACAAACTCACTTTTGTATTAATAAAATTAGTAGGATGAGTCAGATTTCGCAGTCAGTCAGGCAGTATTCTGTGCAGTCATAAAATTGCAATAACAAACACTGAAAAACGCATTTCCGTTGTACAATCCAAGTCAAACATTATCAAAAAGAGATCCTTTTGACCGCTTCGGAAGCGACGTTTAGTAAAGAAACGCGATTAAATTAAATTTCCGCAGTGGACGTCTCAAAGGGAGCCCGATCGCCGCAATATCTCAAGTTGGACCTTCAGGTTCGTTATTTGCCGTCTTTTGAAGCTCACAGCCGTACGGCACACCACATGGTTATGGTTATGTTTTTAGAATCGTTTTTCAACGTCTTGTTATGTTACGGCACAAGTCTTCTATGGTTATATTTTTACTATCGTTTTTTAAAGGTTTGTAAAAACACTTTTCGAGTTTATTTTTTACTACTAGCTTCCTCGGGCAGTGCCCGCGTTTTTAAAAAAAAATTGCCTATATCATTTGCTGATAATGTAGCTTTTTATAGGTGATAGAATTTAATAAATCGGGTCAGTAGTTGTTGACTTTACCAATTACAAACAAACAATCAAATCTTTTCTCTTTATAATTTTAATAAATATGGGACGCATGATGCTCTTGTAAAATACGATATATAATTAAAAAGCACACAAATACCATACAAACAATATATCCCTTTTCGAGCCGTGAAGGCACATAGACATGACTACATGGAATATCGATCAAATACGAATGTGCTTCATTCACCCGTTAATATGCCATTTACGTTCTGCGCCTCCTGTATTTATATTAAGTGGCCTTGTTTTAACTTAAACAAGTACTCTATACTATACTTCTATCAATATCGATATAAGACAAACGTAGGTGCATTTTTAAAATGCTTTGTCCTTTGTGCTTCTTACATCAGACTATTGGCCTTTAATATGTATACAGAATAGGGATTTGGAATAAGTAACAATATATTATTTTATTTAGTCCATCAACTAGATTATCCAAAAATAATCGACCCATATTGTTTCGTTTAGCAAAGTAGTGAAAATTCATAAAAATACAGCGTTACGAAGTTTCAAAGTGGGGGTGATTTACGTCACATTTGGTTAAAAATCGTATACTGATCATAACGTTACGCGAAACCTTAATGCGCTGTCTCTTTGTCATTATTTACTAATCAAGGAAAAGAAAAAATACGTATACCATGTACATTCGTTTCATTTTCATGGCTTCCTAACAAGCATTTCTACAACTAAGAAGCACAATAGTCTATACTCAATTCTACTCGTACTAAATCTCCCCTCATCAAGCAAAAGTACATAGCTACATGGTATATCGATAAAAGACGAATGTACTCCATTCAGCCGGTAACACGCCAGTTACGCTCTGCGCTTCCTGTCTTAACAGTTTTCACGTTCCCCGACTCGGTTTTCCTTAGGTAGCTCTTCCAGAGAGTACTATGTTTGGATGTGGCATATAATATACTAGCTGTTCCCGCGGGTATCGCTCCCCGTGGGAATTTCGGGATAAAGAGTACCCTATGTTCTTCCCCGAGTCTTAAACTATATCCATGCTAAATTGGTTCAGTAATTGAAGCGTGAAGTGGTAACAAACATACAAACAAATAAACAAATATATAAACTCACTTTCGCATTTATAATATTAGTAGGATAGGATTTAGAGACTGTTCTTGTAAAGAAGAAGGTGTACTTAGTCTTAATTGGCTCCGGGCTTGTGTTGGGAGGTGTCGAGAAAACCGAGTTAGGTGGCGTCATGCTGACCTTTGCGACTGCGGTACCCTTCCGTCGATGACGATCGTGTCCGAACTGCCCTACGTCGTGTGCCATTGAGGAGTTATGAGGCTAACGACAGAGGGATCGCCGTGGCCACATACAGGTTAAATATCATTTGAAATAGAAACTGTATTGGAACCAATTCAATCCGACCAGAAGATTAGCGTATTAGAGCACTCGTTAGTCAGATTCAATAATGATATACTTAAAAATAGGACTCGTAATGTCTGAAACAAAGAACAGACACAGATTATCAGGATTAAACTACATAAAATTATAATGGATTAACCGTGCGTTTGTGGGCCACGAGTTCGAGTCTCATTAGGAATGACTTAACCTGTGAGTTAGTATGTACAGCCATATTTCTACTAGTGTGTTACAAATGTGATGATAGTCTTTGAGCTAAGTCAGGCTTTAAACTACAAAAAAGCTAAACTGATAGTTACTTTTATCAATTAATACACTTGATGAGGGAGATAAAAATAATAGTAACATTATCAGTACTAAGTATTGTATTGTAAGTATTAAAAATAGAAACAGCAAAATAAATATATGAATGATTTTCTTATATCCAAGGCCAAGCTTCCGACTCGGCCAGTAAGTGCGACGCCAAAAGAATGATCGCTCACTAATGCCCAGCGAAATAGCGGATAGCCTTAGAACGTAATACGTATATAGCCGCTCATGCAGCTTTATTGAAACGAAGCCTCTGTGCTAAATAGACTCGACACTCGACATTGTACAGTCGCCTGTAAATATCTTGAAATGTAAATACAATAAGTGTTGAAGGCATGTTTGGAGGTAATTACGGCATTTCTTATTATCAAACCGAGTTATTTAAGGACGTAAGAGAAAACCGGGAACAGTGGGATGCAAAACCTACGTTATTAAGGCAAAAATGATCATCAGTATTAGGTAATGAAAGTTTGCTAGTCTGACGCCTATATTAAAGAGCTACCCAAGTTCGTTTGTTAAAAAAAAATAACGCGCCCATTGCATTATATACGATTCTGCAATGGCATCTCACCTTGGAGTAACGCTCGTTGATTAATGAAATCGTCAAAGACGTCATAGTTAACCAGAGGCTTTGGAAAAAAAACAATTTTAATTCAATTATTATAATAAGGCCTTTGCAGGCACTTCTACAAGTCAAAAAATAATATCTACTTTCCACTTTGAATTGAACCTGTAAAAAAGTAAATTCATCGTTCAAATATTGTATAACAGGTTTAGTATATCTCAAGTTATTATCACCCACACGTATACCAAACTTCTTTATGGTCTGTTAGAACCAAACTTTTCATGATTTCTCAGAAAGCATCAAATCAACCACGTGTAAAATATACATAACTTTTTATGTTTATGTCTGTCACTCTTTTCAATGTGTATTTCCATCCTTCTCTATCAGACTCATTACAGACTTGACAAAGTATATTGGCAACTGTACTGACAATATTCAATTCATTTTGTGAAGCGGATTATTTTAGATGGCTTTTAGAATATTGTCATGATTTGCAGTGTCAGCAAAGTAAATCGACTGTGAAATGAAAAGCAAAATTCGTTATTACATTTGTACTGTACAGATTTGTTCGTCGAGAGCTGTATGATTTAAAGTAATAATATTTTTATTTCGTTCTGAAGAGTCTGCAATTTTGTTACAAGAATAATATTTTATTAATTCTGTTATAGATTTGTTAGTTTTAATATTTTCCAAAGATATTAAACGTAACAATTTCAAGAAATACTCAGTAATAGCAAAAAACGTTGATTAACTTTTCTTTTTTATATATATTTAAGAAGATTGTTTTTTAATGCAATAAAATCCTTGATGGCGTATTGATTTGTTTGCTTGACGGGATTTTAAAAATAAATGAAAATACACGTTAATATTTTTTCTTATTTTAACTTAATTAATTTTTACTCATTTTATTAAAGTTTGTCTGTGGTTCTGAATATGGTCTGTTGTCCATAGAAGTAACAATACTTGTTTAGTGCTCTAGTGTGACCAATTTTGTTTATTTATTTAAATAAAGGTTTGCTTGACGGGATTTAGAAAATATATAAAAAAAAGGTAATATTTTTTCTTATTTTAACATATTTAATTTTGACTCATTTTATTATAGTTTGTCTGTGGTTCTGAATATGTTATGTTGTCAATGTGACCAATTTTGTCTATTTGTTTAAATAAAGATTATGAATATCACAAATTAAAACAAAGGATGGTTATTCAGCGTACTCATGTGTTGGCTAAATGTTGTATCATTTTAACTAAGTAGGTGCTTACTTTTTATTCCACAAGAATCGTAAGCCGTGACTTGGCACTCGATGTATGTTATGACTGCTTTTTGCTCAACCGTCTCTAAATTGCCTAGTTATTTATAATTCAACAGCCTTTTTGCTGAAATACATTGGATATTATCTTTAAATTTTGAGTTCTAAGATAAAATTCATTTTTAACTAAGCTTTCTTCATGAGGTGCAATGAGGTCATAAACGACGAAACGGATTTTAAAGCAAACATGTTTTACTTGAATTATAAGTACTTATATTATAAATGCGAATGTTTCTAAAGATGAATGTATATAATTATTTACTCCACTTTATAGCCAAAATGGCTGAATGCATAGGAATAAAATTTGCCATGCCACTTAAGTCCAATGACGGCTCTGTGTCATGGCGATTCAATGCCGCCAGTAAATAAGCATTCCTCTGTCACTAGGCAGCAGTAGTGACAGTATCGGCAGAAGGCCGAAGATGCGGAATTTGGAAGGGTTTCTGTCGAATCAAATACTGCGGTACGGAAGGCAAACGGAGAAACCACCGTACTATATCCCTAAAATGGAGTCAAAATGGAGAAAAGTATAAAATAAAGAGGTTAAAAACTTAGCGGAAGGAAGAGAGACATGGAAAGCACTCCACCGACAAGAGCCCAGCTCTTAAATATAAGAAGAAGAAGAAGAAAATTTGCCATGTTTACTTCTCGCTTTGTTTCGATAAATTTTAAGATTCTTCGATATATAAACGTTAAGAACTATACCCTTTTAAAGGGGCTAATTACTTAATTTTGCAGGGTCCAGTGTCTTTTCTTGTCAGTGTTAGTTTATAACAGCACTAGAGATATAATTTAATATTTTGTACTGATCAAGCCCTAGATAACCCTTCAAACTATTTTATAAACTACAATTTACAGTTCAAAGTGAGAACGTGTGGCCTTTCTTCGCTCATTTGTGAAAAACGGCCACTTTTGGCTAATGCGCGAAGAAAAACCGCGGGCAACAGTACTTAACTTCAGTTTGACAGTACGGTAGGTACTTAAACAATTGCAAACGCAAAAGGTTTCGTATATTATACTCACACTAAAATTATAAAGGCGAAGGTTTGTAAGTGTGTATGTTCGTTACTTCTTCACGCGCAAACGGCTGGACAAATTTTGATGAAATTTGGTGTACAAGAAAATGACATCCTGGATTAACACAGGCTATTTTAACCACAGGTAACACCGGGGCGCAGCTGTATAAGGTAAACGGGATTTCTATAAGGAAGTCAAAGGACAGTGCGCAGCTTAATGAAAAAACTTTTGTATATTTCAATTAGGGCCTTCCAAAGACTGTAATTTTGCGACGTTAACGAGCTAAATTTTATCGAAAATTAATTGCGACATCTTCATTGAAAACTTTTCACTCAACTTTGCCTAAAATTTTCTTCGAAAGTTTGTCAATGCATCGTCTACTATGTTACAGGGCAATATATAGCTAAACTCTTAATCTAGCAAAAATAGAATATTGCTTTTTTATTGAAAACCGCTATTTTAAGGGAAATCATTGAATCAAGATTTTTTTTGTTTTGTACTAATGTGTACCTATATACACCTCAGTGAATAAAAAAATAGATGCATTTTTTATACCTATAGTAAAGCAAGCTTTTTTATATGTATTAAATTATTTTTATGACATTTTTACTACGTACTCTGTATTTTTTTTTAGTTTTATTCGATGATAGTGATATGGAAGAGCAGAATCTACAAGCATCCCTTTGCTTAAAAGTAGGCTGCAACAAGCAAATCATATTTTTAGAAATCATTTAACACCATAAAGATTTTATTTATTATTAATTTTATTTGTCTGCTAAGAGCCGCAATACACAAAACTGAGAAAAATAATGGTTGCTATGTAGCAGCTACTATATTTGCTACTCGTTACCAAAATCGAGTGACTGCTGTACTTAGGTTTTAACTACTAGTAGTTATAATGTGTTTTAATTAATAGTTATAATTTGGGACATGCAACTAGGTACATAGTTTTGCTAATAAGAATTAAAGTTTGGTATCTACTAACCAAATCGCAAGTAGCAAAACTGGTTCAGCTATACCTCTTTCTAAACTAAATATATAAAATACTCTGTCTGCCCCATTAGGGATAAAGTAAAGATGTAATAAGTATGTACAAATCTACGCCCAGAAGTCATCTGAAGCAAGAATATTAACAATTTAAATCTATACGAAATTAAGTTTAGGTACTCATCAAACTGTTAATTGAGCTTTATTGTGTACTCAACAATTCACACATTCAGCATTAGTAAGTAAACTGAAACTTAATTAAACCGTTCTTTGCTCAGCAAATAATGTTCTCGTACGTACAACGGAATTGATTCGCCGTCATATAAAAAAATCTGACTTGAATGTTGGGCTATTTGTATTTATGTAACACATACTTCAAGAGTCGATCTAGCCAATTTTCATAAAATTTCAATGAAACCACCTGACAAGTATATACATTTTATTAAGCATTTTCCGAATCGATCCAGGCGTCTTCGAATAATCAGTGAACAAACATAAAACAATAAAAGATGGCGACGAATGGAAAACCTCCTCTTTTTGGTAGTCGGTTGAAAAACTTATCCTTCGAGGGTAAGACATACTCAGTTCTCGACTTTTTTACTATAGTCCGGTCATCTTGAAAATGTATATAATAACGTCATTCATCATCATCATTATCATTTTAGCTGGATATATCCAGCAGTGAACGTTATGCGGCTCCCTTCCCGGTTACCCGGTTACCGGCCGGGTTTAAATTACAATATTCCAATTTAGCTTTTTTCAAACCGTCAAACTAAATAAAGAACAATCGTAAAAATTCTTTTATATAAAAACCTTACAATTAGCCCCTTGTTACATAGAACCGTTATTGCTCGATATAGCTTTATCGATCGCACACTGTAGTGTAATTTAGAAATTACTCGGAACTGTAAAATATTCATGCATTCGGTTCATTAATGTGACAAGCATACCGTAACTTTAGATACCTGGATCCAGGGTTGCTACACAGATAAGCGGGGCCAGCAGGCCTCTGTCACTTCCCGTTTAGGTATCGAAAATATACCTAAATTTTTACTATGCGCGCGGCGACCACTTCCGAGTAGTAACTTCAGTGACATGAATCGTATGTCCAGAGATATAAGAATGAAATTGGTTTGCAATGCACTTTTAGGAATCTAAAAGAAAAGGTGCCAAGTTCTGACGCAAGCTAGATTAAACCATATCGCTAATGACATTGGGTAGATATTTCTTTAAATTCCTTTGCTGGGTAAGACTTCTGTACGTGAGCACTAGTACTTATTCTGTGCCAGCACTGTCGGTTCGACAGTATATGTCGAACAACAAAGCCGACCCGAAGAAACCACTACATTACGTTCAGTTTAACTGTGACATTGACAATTGTGCCTGTCGAGCAGTTCCTTCGTATCTAATCGGCACAATTCCGTTTTCAATACATATAAAAAATCTTCATGACCAAAAACCGCAGTTTTTAGCGGGAAGTCAAAGGTTGGGTTGGAGTATGCTTAAAATTGTTTTGCGAATTGATTCTAGTGGACTTTACTACCTATATGAAATTGTAGTTTGTCTTTTAATTGGTCATTCGAATGGACAATATTTAAAATGTTTAAAGTGGACAAGCATAGTAATAATTATTTTCGGACTGTGTTTGGCGTCTTCAGGCGCCGTACGCCACTCAAGCGGCAATGAAAACCAGTGGACTCGTATAGATTTGTCGCCAGAAACTCCCTAGAAGCAATCAAAGGACCCTTATCAACCTTTGACTGTATAGTTAGGGTTAAGAGTAGGAATAAAGAAGTGAAAAATTAATGGCGCAGGACGCAGCTTCAACTGCCGGCCAATCCTCGCTAAGACGCAGCGTCATACAGCAGAAGCTGATTGGCCTAGTAATTGGCGTGAAGTAATAAGTAACAGTACTGGCGGAAAAGAAACGTAGTTTTAAGTACCGCCTACCTGACTACTTTTTATGGGGTCATTTTCTGCGCGTGTCTTTTGGAAAGTTGCAGGAAAAGCTGGATGCAGGCCGGTTCCTATCGGATATTTTGGAAATCCTTGCGGGGGCCTACATCCAGCAGTGGATTATCTGTGGCTGATATGATAATGATGATGATTCTTCCATAGCTATTAAAGCCCGCAACTTGTTTTACTTGGATACATCTTTTTTGTGAGATTTGTTTGAATATATATTTATACATAATTTTATAAAAGTACTAAAAAATATAATAGATAGCTTTATAAATTATTTGTTGTCCTATAAACCATAACTACAAAGGATTGCCGATATCAGTGAATTATTTAAAATCTATTGCATGTTTGCGATCAGGATTTCGAAATTGTGAATGTTAATTAAAGCCTTTATTACTACTATCTTTGTTTATACTATTACTACTATTTACTAATACGCAAATACGCATGTATCTTTTTATGTACTATCAGTCTTGATCAAAGCTTCAAATCCAAAGCGTCTATTTGTAACATATAATCTGCGGTTATCAGAACCAGTCGATACTAATAGTTAACAAGAACCATTCCTGCTTTGGATAAACTAAATCCCTTAAATTCAAATCATCATTAGGGATTACAAGTTTAAATCGCTTCTACGAGTATATGTTGGCATGAAAGAACTTGCCTCCTACGTTTGTGTGAGTCGACGTGTACATTTACCAAAAATGTTACGTTCCCGCTTACTCCCGCGGGTTTCTTGTAAGCTGTGTATGTGTGCGTGAGTCCGATAGGTTTGCGAGCTGGGTTTATGTGTGTGGGTGTGATCCGGGCCCGCGTAGCCCCCGCCAGTGTCGAGCCGGTCATAGCGGCACTACGACGCTACGTCGTAGCTAGTACAGTGGACAAAAGCACCGATCGGCGTTTTGTTATTTTTTGTTAGTGACACTTTGACTCTTTTGTGATACTGGCAGTGAAGAGTGAGACGCTATGCTAAGTGTTCTACTTCAAAACTGTTTTCACTTTTTTCTCGGACTTTAATTGGACAGTTCGTGCTGTAATACAGGATGTAAATGACCGATAGTACGTTGCACGTACACAAATAATATTTTGGATTATATTGGAGTTTCTGTGACGCTAGTGCTAGTGCAAATGACTCTTTTAGTAGTGGAGAAGTGGAGTTATGTTTCCTAAGCATACGTTTGCTGGATTAAGGTAAATTACTTACTTAAATTTTACTTAAACATTTTAAGCGATGTATTTATAAGTTACAAGTAAATAAATGCATTGCTTAAATGATTCTCAAGAAATGAATTTCCAATATTATGATATTGTTTCAGGGAAAACTTAGGTTCCTCATTAAATTAAGCAGAATATTTGGTTTTGACTTTAAAACTAGCACAAATAATACAAGGTATGAGTGAATGTTTTATATGCTTATTGTGTACTCTAATACATATGTATTATCCAATAAAATTAAATCGTAACCTTATTGCAAGGTATTTGCAAAAGTAGATTTGAAGTATCTGTCACACAAGTTTACTTGTAACTATAGATTTACGTTGTTAAAAACATGTTAAGCCTATATTAATCGTCGAACTTTCTCTTAAATTTTAATGTAATAAGAAAAATATTCACTTTCTTTAAAAAATTTGTTCACATAATTACTAATTTTAATTAGGATTTATCATATTTATGTATAACTAATTTTGAGTCGTAATAAAGTGTGAATAGAACCTGACATAGGCTAGCGGATTAGCTCATTGAAATAGCAGTGGGCTGAGCAT
The DNA here is from genome assembly GCA_963555685.1 of Acrobasis consociella. Classification (NCBI taxonomy): domain Eukaryota; kingdom Metazoa; phylum Arthropoda; class Insecta; order Lepidoptera; family Pyralidae; genus Acrobasis; species Acrobasis consociella. Next base: position 9,852,560 of record OY743118.1, read on the forward strand.
ATAGCTTATGGGGCAGAAAAGTTTACGAATGGCGGCCCTGTACCCTGTTTTTTTTTGTTTCTTGTTGTTGTTGTAATTTTTTGTGTTTATCATGGTGCAATAAAGTTAATTTGTATTGTATTGTATTGTACCTGCAACCGCAGCGTAGGACCAAGGTAGAACCCCTATTAGGTGGACGAACGACTTGAGCAAGGTTGCAGGAAAACACTGGAAGCAAGCCTGTCGTTTTAAAAATGGGGAAAGCCTATTTATAGCAGTGTACCTCGTATTACTGAAATGATTATGATAATTAAATATGAATTAAAAGCAAGAAATGAAGATGGACTGTAATAAAAAAATGTATTCCATTCCAAAATACCTTACATATAACTGAGATATAAAAGTAAAAATAAACGTTTTGTAATTGAAAAAGGTTTTCCTGTCTCGTGAAGCACGATAAATCGCTGTTTAATTTAATAAATTCTTAAAACACGACCAGTTTCATTAATTGGTTTGCATTTTATATTTTGTTGAACGAGTAATGGAAAATTGTAACGTCCGATTTTTGTTCGATTCTCCGTTACAATTAACTAAGTTTACTTTGGGGTTTTATACACACACTTTATCATCATCATCATCATCATTTAAGCAGTATTATGTCCACTGCTGGACATAGGCTTGTCCCAAGGGTTTTCGAAGTGATCGATCTAGAGCGGCTTGCATCCAAAGGCTTTCAGCGACCTTGGTCAGGTCGCCAGACCACCTTGTGGATGGGTATCCTACGTTTCGCTTGCCTATACGTGGTCGCCATTTGAGAACCTTTCTGCCCCATTGGCCATCTGTTTGTCGCGCTATGTGTTCCACCCTTTCCGCGCTATGCTTATTTGTACACACACTCATACATCCTAATAATGTTTTTATTTCACACAGTACACAATTTTAGAAGGCTTAGTTTATAAGACCTAAAAACCATTTTTGTGTATCAAGTTTTCAGATGCGTTAAGGCAGCTTCAAAAATCTGACAAGTTTGTTTACTTACACCTACGATTAACAAACTAACAAATAGGGCAGCCCAGGGATTTATGACAAAAGCGTGATGGAATAGCGACGTATTGATAGACGCATCGCCTATGAAATGATTCCTTGGGAATCATCATCATCAGGTCTTTTTGTCTTTACTGCAGGAGCACGACTCTCCATTCCACCACAGGCATACTTGCTCAGAGCAGCCAGAGGACGAGACCTACACTCTCCTCGCTGGCCAGATGGGTTGGAGAGGTCTCATTGATGTTTATAAGCTTTATTTAGCTTGTAATTCCTAAGTCGCCTTCTAAAACATCCACGGAAGGACTTGGAGTGATTCTACTCCGCGGGAAACCACACGGCATTGCTTGAGAATATTCCTTACTATTGTAAATTACGATCGATGGAAAAATAACAATCCGTCATTATTTTTTATTTCCTTTTCTCCCTACACGCCCGTCATCTCGCCTTTTTATCTTTTAGCCTTTCGTTTTGTCTGCCCCGTCAGTTGGTTTTTCGTATAGGTACCTTTTATACGTGGTCAACACTGCAGGGCATCTAAAATATCTTTACGATTGCTATCTTCTTGAGATAGCTGAGCTGAGACTAACTGCTTATCTTGCTATTAGGAGTTTATGCCTATAGTATATATAATATACTATGTATATAAAATATAATAATGAAAGTGCAAATCTCTCTTTCAATTCAAGACATTACATAAAAGAAGTCTTCCACAAAAATTGAACACTATAAATGAAACAAAATTCAAAATTCCTGCGAAACGCAACGACTCCATTCTCTAAAATCTTTCGAGCTGCTCGTAGTTACCGAAAAACATATTTTCCAATTCACCGAAGATTCCAGCACTGGGCAAAGCTCAACTTTCATCATTAATTATAAGGTAATGCCATTACTGCGCCATAACTCTTTTATTAAATCATAAGCTGAAATTCAGTACCTATAAACATTACTCCTTACTTAATAATTCTTATTATAAGCCATAACAAACTTTTGAATTTTCCTCATTTCCTCTCGTATTCCACATAAAAGAACTTCTTAGATGTTTAACTTACTTCGCTGTACTTGAGCAAAAGGCAATTAAAATTTACCACTGCATCGTTCCAGCAGCCTATTATTCCTTTAGCTTTAACTATTTAGTTTTAATACAAAGTCTATTGAGGATAAAGGAAAATTAACTACTGATCTAAATTAGGTAAAAGGTTTTTTACAGTACACTCGATAAGCAACGCGAACTTGAATTTTGTAATTGGATAGTTAGATCCATCATCACCATCACTATCATTATCATCATCATCAGGTCTTTTTAGTCTACTGCAGGAGCACGACTCTCTCTGTACTGCCAGAGCCATACTTGACCAGAGCAGACACATCTATAGTTTTGGTGAAAGTTCTATCCATATAGGAATATACTGCAGTAACCAACAGGACTCTGTTGAATTTATACACATAAGAATGATCAAAATCAATGAGTAAAATATTTCCATATGAATATTCTGTAGACTTTATTAAAAAATTGGCCAAGTGCGTGTCGGGCCACGCGCATTGTAGGGTTCCGTAGTTGTAAATGCCAACTTTGAGTTCATGCCACTAAAACGTCTAAGTATCTATTGAATTTGTATGAAATTTTCCTTTTCGAGTACATTTTATAAGTTGATCGCCTATAACTTTTTAATTTGTTAACCCTACTTAACTAAAGAAAAAAATCACTTTAAACCTAAATATTTCAGACACGGATCCCAAAATCGAAAAATGGTGTTCTCAAGCTGACATTATTTTTGAAAGAGCTATTCAACGATACCCCAGACAATGTGTTTGTAGAGAAAAAAATATTGACTTCCTCTTTACTTGTATGGCAGCTTCCCTAAAAAAAAAATTGTTTCCATATTTTATTTTACGACTTTTTTGCCATGATTAATATACATATCCATGCCAAATTACAGCTTTCTTGTACTTATAGCTTCTGAGTAGGACCGCGGACGGACAGACAGACAGACAGACATGGCGAAACTATAAGGGTTCCTTGTTTACTACGGAACCCTAAAAAGAGGTATTTTTCACAGATAGGGGGTTTCTTTAACTATGTCCGCTTCTATTAAAATAACAAACTTTAGTGTAAATGATTATGAATTTTGTGAGTTATGTAACAGCTTTATGCTGGTTAGGTACCCAAATTCTGTGAATTTTCAAGCGAGAGAATTGGCATGTTGGAAAATGGCCCTTTTCAAATGGTCCTGGGTCTTGGATGTTTATCTATATATGTATTTGTTATAAAAATATATGGTATCGTTGAGTTAGTATCCCAAAACACAAGTCTCGAACTTACTTTGGGGCTAGCTCAATCTGTGTCATTTGTCCCTATAAAAAATATGTATGTACCTTTTCCAAAAAGCTCTTGATTGATTCAATTTGGTATAGAATTTGGAAGACCGACAAGTTTGATAGCGAAACTTAGCCCCGGGACACAATAGGCGCAACTAAGACTGTTAACAATATTGCAAATCAGTATTTACTGTGAGACCACGATTGATGTTTATTGTGCTGCTTACTATAGTAGTTCATTCGATATGAGATACTAATGTTTCAATAGAAATTCTGTCGAATGTAAGTATTAAAATTCAAACCTATTACTTCTTACTGGGACTGACGTGTTATCTTAAACGTTTGAGAAATAAATATTTCTAAAAAAATATTAATTTAACTTTATTACAAATGTAACAGGCGGACTTAAATCTTTATCTACCAGTCCTTCCAAAGACTTCTTATTCTCGGCATCACCAGTGCAAAATATATAATTTTTAAAAAAAGATAATTTACTAATAATGATAGGATATATAATACAAGCTATTACAAGTTTCTGTCTGTAAGTCTGTAATTAAATCTTACAAGTTAAATTTGACTCACGTACTGGTTTCCGATTGAGCTGTCATTTTGCACGCATACGTTGATCTTATGAAGGAGCCGGAAGGTGGCCATAGGAACTCTGTAATGAAACGCCGCACTATGGGATGAAACGGTGCGATCCATCTCAAAAATGGTTTAAACGAAATGCGTGATACTGAAACCATTTCGATTGTTTTATATTCTTAAATGTTAGAGCTATTTGATGTACAAGTAAAAAATAATAATAGTTAGTTGTAGATATATTTAAAATTACATCCAAACTTTTATCTTCGAAAAATTATTACTCGTTATGAAAGTTTAACTTCAGATATCTACTAAATTCTCAAAGGAATATATAAGTATTATACATATATAAGAATGAGTGAGTATGTTAAAGTTCCAATCTCGTTTCCGGAGTTTTCTCGGTTTACACATTGTCAAACCTCGTCAAGGTTCGGGAAACAGCAATATGGCGCCGTAACCCCATCGAATTTGGGCTCGTGTAATTCTTCTTGATGAGCTTTTCAAAACTTTAAGTTTATTGTTTAAATTAAAAGCTTGGTTTATAAAACTTGGTTCTCATTTGCAAACATTTTGTGATAGTATCGCAGTTGAAAGTAATTATGGATACCTTAAAATCATAAGGTGTATGAACTATAAATAAAGACTATAAAAATTTCCGATTTCAATGCGGTTTTTTTACGTAAAAGCAAGTTCTCTTGCGGTAGTTCTAAGCTATGTTTTATTCAAATCGGTTTAAATGTCATAAGGACTCACTAGCTATTTAAAAGTCAGGGTTTTCTTTAGCAACTAAAAGATATCGCTACGGATATCAAGTCGTGTCGATAGTTCCGCCTTAACACTAGATGGCATTTTTGACAAACGGGTTTTTTTTAATTTGCCTATCAAATAACTTGTTACCGTTGCGGTCATCCTTAATGATTCAGTCAACTATCACAAAAACTAACTCGAAGCTCGGGCCGAAAGCAATATAAGCGGACACAATGTCCGTCACGACGCTTTCACAGAGAAATACCTGTGTTCCGGCAAACAACAGATGCAGTCAGTTGTGATATCTCTGTCCTGTTTGTAATGGTGCTAGATTCGTCTCTGTATCATACCTATATTATAAATAAGCTTGTTTTAGCTTTTAAGCGACTTCAAAAAACGAGAAGCAGCTTCTCCTTGTCTTCTCCATTATAATGTAAGTTTTTTATGATGATTCTCAAAAATTTCTCAGATTCTTGACCGATTAAAAAAAAAATTCAGGTGTGGTGGTTTGCTAGAATATTTAATTATGTATTTAATTCAAAAATAATTAGTTATATTACAATAAAATAAATAATTAAAATAATTCCCATACAACAAAGGTGTATTTTATACATAACTAGCTGTGCCCGTGGGCTTCGCTCCCCGTGAGAATTTCGGTATAAAGAGTATCCTATGTCCTTCCCCAGGTTTCAAACGATATCCATACCAAATTATCCAAATCGGTTCAGTAGTTTAAGCGTCAAGAGGTAACAAACAAACAAACATGCAAACTCACTTTCGCGTTTATAATATTAGTAGGACTAGCAGCGCCCCGTGCTGTTACCCGCGGAAAAAGTAGCCTATGTGTTAATCCAGAATGCTAGCATCCAGCATACAAATTTATATCAAAATTGGTCCAGCCGTTTGCGCGTGAATAAGTAACAAAGACACATACACACACACTCACAAACTTTCGCCTTTATAATATTAGTGTGACTAAACGCAGATTAACTTTGTTACTAGGTTTATACCATTATCGGACCAAATCAAGTTAACATTTTCAATGACACAATGACATATTACTAGATGTCAATTTGATTTGGTCGGATAATGGTAACAAAGTTAGTTGGGTTTTTTAATAAGACGGTATCTGAGATAACTTGACGACTGCCATCCAATGATGATAGCCGGGGCTTTCTTTCTTATCGTGTGTGTTAGTCACTAACACTAGTGTCAGAGTTTTTAAACCGCCTTTAAGGCCTCTGACATGGCATTAGGTAACGACCAATGTCAAAGACAGTGACCGGCACCGACGGCTTAACGTGCCCTCCAAAGCACGAATCATCTTAATTATCAGACAATCAGGTGATCAGCCTACAATGTCCTAAACAAACTAGGACAACAACACGAAGTTGTTGCCCCCGCCGGGAATCGAACCCGCGACCTCCGGGTATAAGTCGAACGCTCTAACCACTACACCACGGAGGCACACAATAGCCGGGACTAACACATCAAGGCTCGAAATTCTTTATGCCACTTGTGGTCACTCAATCAATTTGCGGCCACGGCCGGGCTGGGGTTGCTGAACAATCTGAACATGTACCTAATGCGATAGCCCTATAAATGCATACTACTGCTTGGCTACTGAGCTTTACAATACAATCATTTTATAATTTGCATTTGTCTAGCGTGTTGTTTATTCAGTAAATTTTACGAGTAAATTGGGTTTCCCAATTCGCTACTTTTCAACAGATACTTTTGTCTAAACGTCACAACAAACATTTTCTATGGGATGTTTGTGAAATACAGGCTGATGACGTCATAGTTTCTTAGAGTCAAATAGCGTTCTTAATATCATTTTTTCGGCCATAATAAATCTAAAATCACTTTGAAACGACAGGTGACATTATTTTGTAACGTTTTATATCCATATCAGTTGCAAATAATTTACTTTTGACCGGGAAAATACCCAATCAGCTAATTTTCAACATCATCGTCAAATCAGATACTTTTTATAAACGTCAAAAAACATGTCTATGGAGTTTGTGTAAAATAGCACTTCGTGACGTCAGTTATTTTGCAATAATAATTTTAAACTAAACTACTAATGCAACAGATACCCAACACCATATAAACCATTGGAGAGCCCGTATTAGTTGATTGGAGGGCCCGTAAGTAGGTAATACTGGAGTTGCGGTAGGCACACAGAGATGGCAGCACACACGACTAACAGAAAGGTTAACTGCCTCCGTGGTGTAGTGGTTAGAGCGTTCGCCTCACACCCGAGGTCGCGGGTTCGATTCCCGGCAGGGGCAACGACTTTGTGTTGTTGTCCTAGTTTGGTTAGGACATTGTAGGCTGATCACCTGATTGTCCGATATGTAAGATTATCCGTGCTTCGGAGGGCACGTTAAGCCGTCGGTGCCGGTCACTGTCTTTGACATTGGTCGTTACCTAAAACCATGTCAGAGGCCTTTAAGGCGGTTTAAAAACTCTGACACTAGTGTTAGTCACTAACGCACACTATAAGAAGAAGAAGACAGAAAGGTTACAAAGAAAGTATTGAATATGTTTTAAAAATATTTATTGCATTTCATATAAGTCATATTTAATTAATTAGAGTACTATGTTATTTAAATACTAGAAATTAAATATTTTGATGTTTTAATTATAACCACCTAGTGACAAGGAATAGTCATGCCTACCCATCGCCGTATTTTATTTTTTTCATATGTTAACGTATATCTATATTGTAAAGAAATCGCTAATAATATTACGATCTAGCCTAAACTCAGACTAATGGGTAATTTTACATTGACCTACTTTTATAAAGTACTTATTTTATAATAATATAGTGAAATTATATTTAAATGGCTACATAGGCTAGGTACGTCATGCCTACCCATCATAGGCATGACGTACCTAGCTATTTGAAAACACCAGTAACAGTTTAATGGCAGGTATTGTACGGTGGTAGGTATTGTACTGGCAGAAAACAACCAATTTTGAAAAAACATCCATTTTACGTGGGTTCCGTTGTCCTTCCGCGATTGACTGTGTTCATTGTTCACCGCCTGTAGCTGCAAGTACAATGGTGCGAGGTTTTGTACACCTAGTTTTGCTTGTATGGCGTTCGATACGCAATAACGAGTATTGCAGTGACACTGTGCTTACTTTGCAACCTGTGTCTACCTAGAACACAATTAAACAAATCGCAAAAATATATCTATACGATCTGTTGTCCTTCCTCGATTCACCACACCTCGCACCATTTTGGGCGATGATGATGTTTTCTTTGTGTGACTGCACCTTCGCGGAGCTGCTGCCCATTGCTGTCTTGATAGATTTGAACGACGGGGGTTAAAACCAGAATTTGCGGTACATCACTGTTCCTCGGGAAACAGTGACTGGCAGGGTCGCTATATAATATACGTGGTGCGACGATATTGATACGTAAAGGTATGTATGCATCGGCGCTCTACGTAGCAGTTTATGCGTACACTACAGTCTGTGTGTGATACTTTTGGTGGACTGGTTTTGCTTGTATGGCGTGTTTTTTCGAAGGCAAATAATGCGAATGTTGAAATAAAAGACACTGATGGGTATAATTGTGGTGTTATAAAAACAATAAAAATTGCAATATTTTTTTCAAAAACTAAGTACCGACTTCACACCCAAAATACACGACCAATTTTGATAAATTTTCTATGGAACTACCTCACAAGTATACGCTATTAAAGAAAAATATTTTTTTTTTAAATTGTTCCAAGCGTCTTTGAATAATCGGTGAACGTATACATAAAAAAAAGATCGTGACGAATTGATAACCTCTTAAATTACTAAAAGTATCATCATTTCAGCCGCATAACGTCCACTGCTGGACATAGGCCTCTCCCAAAGATTTCCAAAATGACCGATCAAGAGCGGCCTGCATCCAGCGCTTTCCAGCGACTCTGGTCAGGTCATCTGACCACCTTGTAGGTGGGTGCCCTACGCTTCGCTTGCCAGTACGCGGTCGCCATTCAAGAACCTTTTTGCCCCATCGGCCATCGGTTCGTCGCGCTATGTGTCCCGCCCACTGCCACTTCAACGAGCTAATCCGCTGGGCTATGTCAGTGACTTTTGTTCTCCTACGGATTTCCTCATTTCTGATTCGATCACGTAGGGAAACACCGAGCATAGCCCTCTCCATAGCGCGTTGAGCGACCTTGAGCTTTCTTATGAGACCCATAGTAAGGGACCACGTTTCAGAGCCATAAGTCATCACTGGTAACACACATTGGTTGTAGACCTTAGTCTTGAGGCACAGAGGTATTTTGGACGAGAAGACATTGCGTAGCTTTCCGAACGCTGCCCAGCCGAGTCGAATTCGTCGAAAGACCTCTTCCTCGAAGCTGGAACTTCCTGCCTGGATCAATTGACCTAGGTAGATATACTGGTCTACAACTTCGAGGGTGGAGCTCCCAACACAAACAGGTAGGGGCGCAACATGGACATTCGACATTACTTTCGTTTTGTCCATGTTCATTTTAAGGCCCACTTGTTGGGAAACTCGATTTAGGTCTCCGAGCATAGTACTTAGGTCTTCCATCGATTCTGCCATGACAACGATATCGTCGGCAAATCGAAGGTGAGTGATATACTCGCCATTGATGTTGATGCCAAATCCTTCCCATTCCAGAAGCTTGAAGGCATCTTCCAGTGCAACGGTGAACAGTTTCGGAGATATAACGTCTCCCTGTCTTACACCTCTATGCAGTGGAATTGCCCTCGTGCACTGCTCCTGTACTCGGACTGACATAGTGGCGTATGTATACTAAAAGTATGAGACAGTCAAATAACACGTCTTACAAGCGTAATATTGCAGGAAAATGTATCGGTCAGTATGACATTCTCGCACAATGCAGCTACAGCGGCGAATAATGAATGCAGTCGATCGCGACCGGACAACGGATCGCACTGATGTACGAGTATTTTTGCATTTTTAGGAATTTTGTGTCACTAAAGTACCACTGCTTTTGTAAAACAGTAGACAGTCAAAGAACACGTCATACAAGCGTGTCATTGCAGGAAAATGTATCGGTTGGTATAAAATTCTCGCACAAAGCAGCTACAGCGGCGAACAATGAATGCAGTCGGTCGCGGCCGGACAACGGACCGCACTGATGTACGAGTATTTCGGTGTCACTAAAGTACCACTGCGGTTGTCAAGTATTAGACAGTAAAATAACACGTCATATAAGCGTGTTAGTGCAGGAACACGTATCGGTCGGTATGACATTCTCTCACAATGCAGCTACAGCGGCGAACAATGAATGCAGTCGATCGCGACCGGACAACGAATCGCACGCAATGTACGAGTATTTTTGTATTTTTTGTTAATTTTGTGTCACTAAAGTACACACTGCTGTTGTAAAGTATTAGAGAATCTAATAACCATCATACAAACGTAACATTGCAAAACTTGTATCGGTTGGTATGACATTCTCGCACAATGCAGCTATAGCGGCGAACAATGAATGCAGTCGATCGCGGTCGGTCAACGTATCATACGGGATGTATTTTTGAAACTGGTTTATATTGGTTTTTAAAGTATCGCTGTGTTCGTGCTAAGCCCCGTTTATATATACATAATTAATTTTGGTTCATTTTGTGTCACTACAATTAAATACGAGTTGCTGTTTTAATGAATATTCCATTGTAACGGATACATTTTCCATTTTTAAAAGTAGGTAGCTGTACTTTGCGGCCTTACAGCGTCTTTTTTACTGTTTGTACTTACATACACGTTGTAACAAATACATTCAAATACTTAAGCACACGGCGCGGTGCCGCACTGGCCAGAAATTGGTGCCAGTAAAAGCTTTTAGACTCTGTCTACCCGGCTACGAATAAAGTAGAAATGTAAATCTGTATCTGTTAGTCAAATTGTTTTAAATGACTTTGGCTTTTCTTTAGACAGCACGTTTTGCAGAAGTTTTGAATAACCATCGATCTGCTTAAAATTAATTAATTGAGAAGAAGCTGAAACGCACAACCTTGGTCGCAAATGCGGGTAAAAACAGCAGTGTTGGTAATTCCTAAAACTAGAGAAAGAAATACTAGTGTTACGATACTATTTATAGTTCTTCAACAAAAAAGTTGATTAAAAAGCATACTCTATAGGTAAATATTTACAAAAACCGCAAATTGAAAAACCTAATACTCAAGTTCGCCAACTCGCTCGTAAGTTTTTATAGGGCTTAAAGTCGCTATTGATTGAACTGGGGACATCGGCTTCCGTAGTGGAACAAAATGGCCCACTCTGCAAACAGGCGATTTAGTTGCACAATTTCCAACGGACAGAGATATTGAGAGAATGGAATTTAGTAACGACTTCTTAGATAAATATTTACGTTGGCTTTGGACAGGTTTGTGATACTTTTTGAACATTTTAGTGATTTACAGACGTGATGATAATAATCTATCTATAAAGATTGATTAAATTTTATTAGATACTAGCCGAAGCTCGCAACTTCATTCGCGTAGATTTTGTTGTTGTCTGTACAAGTATTGCTAAGGCGTTATTTTTATATTTCTATATTTTACCATTTTATAGCTCTGCTCTGCGACAGAATCCGTCTAGTATTTCCGGAGATTGTTTGTACACGACAATCAGACAAACAGACAAATAAAAAAACTTGTTAAATATATTCAATGTACAAACACATTTTTTGTTCCCATTTATTATAGGTATTTATAGATAAGTGAAGTAAGTTATGACATTTTGTCATACGAAATAAGTGTACGATCTCCTTGAACAAAAACAATTCCATCACCCGTAGCATAGCAATGACGACATAGTTACCTAATTGATCGCTGTCATCTATCACTACTGTACGTAGTTTTCACGAGCCTGACATTTTATCTGGATTTTTCAAAGGTGCTTTCTACGTGAGCTGAAAACCAGTTAAAGTAGTAGTAGTTTTAGTATAACTTGCAATAACAACAAAAATATCCTAAATATAACGTGATCTGTAGAAAAAGAAAATTAAACTTCTTTACTCACCTTCTGATCCGATCACACTTCCGTAAGGAAAGTCAAAATCTTAAAATATTCAGCACCCGTAAAAGTGATTAAGTTGCATAATCCTTTTGAGCATCAAGTCGAATTATGCCAAGTACTTGTAATTCCAACTTACTGCTTTAATATACCCTATAACGACACTGCTATATCCCTTATTATGGTCCATCAAACAGGTGAAAATGTTTGAAATGTCTTTCATGACCATTTTCGCCATTTCATGAGATTGTGTTCTTCAACTTGTTTATTCGAAATCAGACCTTATGTAACTTTGTGATTGAGTTTCGAATTGATAATTTTGGCTGATTATGAGGTAAAGGTTTCAGCAGAATATATATTGAATCGCAAAATGCCAAGAGCTTTTAAATAAATACAAGTTCAATAAAGAATTTTAAAATAATGACTTCCCAGAATCCGATTAGCATTTATAAAATATTTCTAGTTATTATTTGTAAGAAATAAAGTCCTTGACTTAAAATCTCAGCGGTAGGCATGTGGCAGCCAGTTCTTTGAAATGGCAATGGGTATATGTAAGCAACAGACCCAAATGATTGATGGGGCAGAAACTTTGGAGATTTATACGGGTATTTACAAATCCCAGAGTCTGTGAAGCAGACATTCTACAAACTGATATTTTAGTCGAGACATTTTGCGACTTTATCCTATATAACCGAACTTAAGTAATTTTATAAATAGATATCAAGTTTTAAGTAAAAACAAAAGTATTCTTATTATACTTTCGAAAAAAAATCTTTGAAAGTCTTAAGAAAATTATATGGCTTAGTGCTATATATTTTGTCTTAGACACCATTAACTTTTTAAATCGGACCTTTTGCTAATCGGACATTCTGCGCACACAAACCTTCGAAATCAGTGTCGTGGTCAGGTAGCCTTTCCGCCTCAGAGAGCACGATCATTGTCGACGGAAAATGTTAGCTCGAAACGGCTTTAGGAAATTGAATTGAGTCTCTAAGAATTCCACTTTGAAGCCTTTCGCCGGATGTTCTTACAACTGGAATGTGTTTTTGATGAATGTAAAAACGGGTTTATGTGAACTTTTCAAAGAATTTCTGAAGATTTTGAGAAATTAGGAGAAATGAGCAAGCATTAAAAAATCATTTCGTAGCTTTGCAAACAAACTTCAAGCCTTTCCTTAACATATTGACTAGAGTTGTGGAGTACGACAAAACACAAATGCAATAGTTAATAATAGTGAGTTTCTATCATACGTTCATATACCTAGGAATATAGCCAATTTGTATATCATTGAGGGGACTGGCATGTATAATATGCCCATTTGCTTAATCGATTATTGTGATCTGCTAAACGGCTTTAGCTGTAAGTACAGTACACAATAGCCTGATAAATGCAATATAGATGTCTTAATATGTATCCTTTTTTGGCAAAGAATCTTGTTTGTAGTAAAAAGTATGTAGGTAAATTGGTACTTATTGTACAAAAGGACACAACTAAAATTTAAAAGAAACAATACATTAGCGGATTTTATCTTTAAGAGATCTCTTCCAATTATTCCTCCAGAAGAGGGTTATAAATTAGTCTGAAAAATTGTTATTGACATTATTAAAAGTTTACAAATATTGCAAACAATATAACGTTTTGATGTAAGTAATAAAAATGGCCGATTTCATACGCAGTACTAACAATAAACTTAAAAAATAAAATACGCAAAGTAAAAATCGTAATAAATGAATTTTCTGCAGCGATAGAAGTAGCCTAATAAGTTTATTGCGAAGTCGTATATAAATAAAATATAAAAAGCATTTTCGGCTTACATAAAACATGAAGTGAATATTTATTGCGCTCGATTCCAATTTACCATTTTATCCTTTCGTACAGTTGAAGCCAATAAAAACTGGTCATTACGAAAGCTTCATTATTCAGATGAGATACTCACGGTCGATATTATCACTGGAAAATAACATACATATTTCAGTATGTACTTGTAAAAAAAAATAAGTATATGCGTGCGATATTTTATAAGACTATCATAATATTAAAATGATATTTGTTCTAGTCTTTTATTTTGATCTTAACTCAATAATACATTTTGAGTTAATTTTAATAAATTATGGTCGTAAGATTTAAAAGCGTGTACTTCTCTTTTATTTCGATTACTATTTTGTATAGAGTATTGTCACTATTCATCTTTTATTTTTTCTATTCGTTAATTCTTGTCTGAAAATCTTTGAATATTTTTAAAAATTATAATTTTAATAAAACAACTATGTACATACAATAATAATAAAAAACGGCATATAAAAAAATATATTTTTAAGATCACAATTTCATAAAAACTAGACGCTTAAAAATTTTGTGTAACATAAATTGTTCAATTTTAACTAGCCGAAATATCACTGATTGTCAAAATAAAAACAAATATTACAATTACACGTCTCTTGAAATCCATCCAAAAGAACTTTGCAGTTACAAAAAACGTTATAAACAAATGAAATTCCACATGCGACCCAGAATTTTATGGGCGACATAATATTTTTCTCACATATCATATAACGCCGCCATGTTTGCTATAATCACAGATCTGTATGCAAATCTCAGTGGACACGAGATCGTTTCGCTGCTTTAATTGCGTAACGAATGGTTATTCACGCCATAACAGAGGGGAAATTATATCTTTATTAATAACTGGCCTCGTTTTCCTATGCGGGTAATTTCATTAACAGGATTCCCTATATGTTTTTTCCCTTCATATTGAGGCTTCACATCAAACGGCATATATCAAACGGCGCAATAACTTGCGATAATTATAGTTCCATATTTAGTTGAATCAAAAGCCGGCTTTTATTTTATTCTATTTATTTACATTATATTTACAAGCTCGCCAACCCGGCTTGCCAGCGAGGAGAGTGTAGACCAAAGTTCTCTGGCTCTCTGGCTCTGGTAGTAAAGAGAGGGTCGTGCTCCTGCGGTGGAGACTAAAGAGACCTGATGATAATGATTTATTTACATGAAATGCAAAATCTCAACTATAGATATCACAAGAATTGACTTAGGTAACAGAGCTGATAGCAGCGTCCTCTGTGTAAAGACTTTATAACATTTGCTGCGATAACCGACCCGCCTGCCCAATATAGTGATTGTGGGCAAATTCTGCCTTTATTTACACTACACACACTTCAGGCTTCAGGCTATAGAATACAAGGATAATTTCGGTCTCAAAGTCCGCCATCCAACACTGTATCATCCGAGCCCTTCTTCTTTCAGCTTTTGAGCTTAAGGCCTCTGTTGAACGACGTAAACATAAAATGTCTTTTTTTTTCAATTTATGGAAACTTTAACAGATGGCTGCTCAATTTTTGAAGTTCTACTCAAAATCATAAGTACTATAGGAATAAAATGTTAATTTATGATAAGTACATAAATCTCTATTCTCCCAGCTTGTATCGATCTTAGACCAATACATTATTAAGTTCCAACGCCTATTATTTTCATCAATCTAATAGACACGAAGGCCGAAATGTCAATAATTCACCGAAGTCATAATGTCGAGTGCTATCGGTATTTCAGGCAGAACCCAGTTAGTGGGTCAACAAGACAGTTATTAGGTAGAAGATAGTCAGATCGAGTGAAGTACTGAAATATGCGACCTATATTTTTGTAGATGAAATTAAAATGAAATAACGTTTATTAGTTCAAAGAGTTTGTACATACTTCAACAATAGTATTTTATATGAGTAAAGCTGAAAATGAGAATACTGTAAGAGAATCAAAGTAAATAGTTCAACAAACAAAATTATATTTTTAGGATATCTAAGACATTTTTAACACTATAACTAGATACATATAACAAATAAGTAATGAGCGGGTAAATAACAATATTATTTCTTATGTTTGGCATGACATTGGAAGTACTACAATCAATATTTACATAAGAATGAGTTTACCTTGTAGTTAGCTTATAAATATGCTTTACATTTGTATTATTACCAACATAAATCTGTATTTATGCCAAGTAGACGAATGAGACAGTTACTAATGAATAAAGATACATGTGTATAGCAAGCCATTTGAAAGTTGAACTTGGTATATAATAATCTTATACCTTTAAACGAGCAATTGTTGTATAAGTATTTATTTATTTATATATTTATAAATTTCTGTGATCTCGAAAACGGCTCTAACGATTTCGCTGAAAATTGGTATATGGGGGTTTTCGGGGGTAAACAATTGATCTAGATTAGTCTTATGTTTGGGAAAGCGCGTGTTTTCGAGTTTTTATGCGTTTTCTTTCCACGCGGAAAATAATTGCTAATTTCGTTTTGGCTTAGCGGTTTAGAGATGCGGACCGCTAGAAAGAGTGTTACGGGTTCGAATCCCACTCGGTGACTTACTTTTGTTTTTTTTATGTTCAAGTTTATATATAATATTTTATTTTGTATTGTTTTTAGACAAGTTTAAAAAAATGTAGTTAATGTTTGAGATGTAACCGAGCAAAGCTCGGTCGCCCAGGTACTGTTATCTAAAAGAGTTTACAAGTAATTCGGTTCGCACTTGTGGAATTAACTTATGGGTTCCTCGAAAATTTAAGGTAAAGTAAATAAAGGTTGTAAAGAATATCATTCAGGGTGTTACATATTGTTACTGTTTACCTGGTTGCATATTATTTGTAGTTTAGTAAAGGTTCGTTTAATAGGAAAGAAATTTCCAGGCGCTCCCAAACTAAGCAGAGCTTGTACCTTGAGAGACAAGTAGTCATTAACAATAAATATATACTGTGAAAGAAGTAAATGGTTTGTTCACTGAACATTTATATGTCGTCTAGGTCTTTATATATTTTTGAATAGTAGCGCGTAGCTATTTTACTCATGAAGTTAATAATCTACAAGGTCTAACAAAATATACTGAAACTATTTTAAGGGTGAATTCTGTCTATGATATTGAAGAACCTTCCCCAAGGAACATATATCGAAATATTAAAAATAATTTTTGACCGCCTACAAAGTTGGGGCCTATCAGCTGATCCGAATTTGTTTATTTTGTTAGACGTTATTTACGTAACACATATTTGAACAACAATGCTAGCCTGGCTTTGTGCTTCAAATAGAGAAATATTAGTAAGAAGTGTAAAAATATTAGGCTCTTGAAGAAAAATATAGTAATTAGTGTTAGATAAATAAATAAATATATAGGGACAAATTACACAGATTGAGCTAGCCCCAAAGTAAGTTCGAGTCGTGTGTTATGGGATACTAACTCAACGATACTATAATTTTACTTACTTTCTTTGTTAATAGATGTTGTACGAGTATTTAGGTCGAGACAGTGTCGTTAGTTATTAAACGGGTTCAGACTACAGACTCTTATTATGTAGCGACGTGATGCAGGTGCGGATTTATTTTTATGTACAGTGTACCTACATCGCCTCTCATTTGTTGAATGTATGTAACCTCTAATGTATAAGATACATTACATAACATTTACATAACATTTTGTACAAAATTCAACAATTTATATAGGCAATAGCAGGTATTTTTGTTTAGCTACTTATAAAATTTAATAGGGCATAGATTTAATAATTTTAGGCATAAAAACTTAAAATCTAAAACACAATTTAAATAGAAAAAAATGTTCTTACAAAACGTAACATTATTCCATTTTATTTTGATACATGCCGTCTTGAGTCGTTCTTCTAAACTATTGCAAGGCAGTCAAATGCATCTGCTATTTTATGAAAAGAAGCATGTGTGTTTTACGGGCTCTTCGAACGAGTTTATCATTGGATTTGAAGTTATTTTGCTGCGATCGCCCTTAAGTTTCTTCATGTAATCATACACTATCAATTATTCTTCGTAATAGGGAAGACATAGCATTTTGCGTTTTGCGTCTGAAAATTTATTAAATTCACTGTGACTATTAATACTATGTCGTGGATTTCATTTCTTACTTAAATTATCTGGAATTAGCAGAAAATTACAAAACAGAGATTTATTCAACAACAAAAAGCCCCTCGAAAATTAGGATTCCTTCCAAGCAATTTGTGCTGAAAAATGCGCATAATTCAACCCCAAATTCAAGTAAAATCTCCCCTTTACTTGAACCAGAAATAACAATAGACAATCATTTTACTTTTTAATTTATAGTCGCCACATGGCCAGAATATTTTAATTACCGGCCAAGTGCGAGTTGGACTCACGCATGAAGGGTTCCGTACCATTGTTTATAAAAAATAACGTTTGTTGTATGGGAATCTCACATTAATATTTATTTTATTCTGTTTTTAGTTTTTGTTGTTTTGGCAGTAACAGAAACACACACATTATTTGTAAGAATTTCAACTGTTTAGCTATCATGGTTCATAAAATACAGCCTGGTGATAGACAAACGGATAGCCGAGTCTTAGTAATAGGGTCCCGTTTTTACCTCTTGGGTACGAAACCCTAAAAAGACTCAAACCTCTTATATTATTTTTATGGTCAGTGAAGAATAAACAGAATTTTAAGAATAATATAGCTTCACTTATGTTGTGTATAGAAGACAAGATTGCTTGACAAACAAAAATGTAGTTTATCTGGTTTTTTATAATGTACTTCTGAGATCAAACATATAATTTTTAAATAAAAAATAATTGCAAAGTTTATTGTATTGTTTGTTTTTCATGTGTGTAAGTGGCCAACACTGGTGTCAGATTTTTCAGGCTGCCTGAAGACATCTGACATAGTTTGACGACTACCATACAATGATGACAGCCGGAACCAACGGCTTGTACGTGCTTTTAGAAGCTCAAGATTTTTTTATGCCACTTGGTCAACCCACCCAAGTGCGGACCACGCCCGGTGTCGCTTTACTTAGGAAAGCGTTAAAAATGTACGTGAGTCGCAATTAGTGTTAAAAATATACGACAGCATAAGTTTTTTTCAACATATTTTGAAACTAAATTTTTTGCTAATATGAAAACGTAGTAAATCTTCCTTTTTTACTGCAATAACACATATAGCTTTTAAAAATATGGTTATGAACGGATAACGTTTAGGTTGTGTTGTGTTCGATCAACTGACCGTGCACCCTCAGAATGAATAGGACTGCCCATCGTAATCAAAACAGTAATCAAACGGTAGGATTGGGGATGGGAGCAAAACTTTATTTGAATTTTAAATAGCTAGCTTCAGTAGGGTGCTCACACTTGAGAGATCCTTGTATGGATATTTGATTGTACATTCAAATAGTCAGACCAACGATGTTGGAAACCCTATACAAATTAAACCATAAAATAATAATATGAAGTATTCATAATATATGATTATTCTTATATGGATATTTAATTGTACATTCAACACACCAACGAGGTTAGGAAACCTATACAAATTAAACTATAGAATAATAATATGAATTATACATATATGAATATCCTTACATGAATACTAGCTGGTGCCCGCGACTTCGTCTGCGCAGGATAATCACACAATATCTTTATAAATTGTAGCCTATGTGTTATTCTGATGTATAAGCTATATTATTGTAAAGTTTCATTAAAATCCATTTAGTAGTTTTTATGTGAAAGAGTGACAAACATCCATCCATACTTACAAACTTTCAAGTTCATAATATATGTAGAATTTGATTGTACATTCAAATGGTTGGATCAACGATATTGGAAACCCTGTACAAATTAAACCATAAAATAATAATATGAATACTAACAAAAGACTTTCATATTGATTTTTTAATTTAACTTGAGATTAATAGAAAGGGGTTGGGAGTGTTACGCCCGTTTTAATATCCTATTCAAAATTGTAATTCTATACTGGTCAGCATGGGGTAGCAAATGTACCCCTTTATTTGTCAAGTCGATTGATTACTTATGAGCTTTTCAGATAAACTCACACAGAGTTAACATTGAATTTTATCCACAGGTTTATTTTTAGGTCAAAAATTTTTTTGCCTATTGCTTTATTCACAATGAAATACAACATCATATGGTATTAAAGTAAAGACGTGCTTAACTTGTTCCCTAGAATAGACGCTAGAGTTAATGTTATTATATGTAAAAGTGTAATGTATGTTTGTGTAGAGATATATGAATAATTGCTTTAGTTTATTTTAGTTACTTAGTTAGCAAAATCTTAATTGCACCAAAATAATGTTACAGAGTAATAGATACATTAAACAGATAGCCGTCAATAGGCGGCCTTATCGCAACTGTAATCTCTTATAAGCAACCGAGGTACCTACTGTTGGAGTAGGAGATGTTTGACGAAATCAGGTGAGGTGCAAATTTAGAGATTATTATTTTTTGTAGCCATGTATGACCTCGCCCACTCTAACTGTACATTATCCAAAATAACATAAAAATATAGTGAGATTGCCCAACAAAAACTGTTTATAAATGTGTTACATTGAAGTTTTTAGTGTATGACCTGACACATGCTTAACTTTTTTCAAAAAATATTTTTGACGTAGAATTAAAAAAATACGTGTGATGTGCTAGTTTTCGCACTAACCGCTGCTAGATAATATGGCTGCGAATGTAATCAGTTGTAACATTAGGGGTGTATTATTACACCGGCCCACGACTTTTCATATGCAAATGTACTTTGTGATGCCATCTGCTCACTTTCGCAAATTGGTATACAAGTATATTGCAGTAACAATATCTCATTTTGGATTTATATCGGACTTTATATTATATTATGTCCGGTGTTTTTAATTTTCAATTTTAATGTTAAAACTGTATAAACATAAATACAATAATGGAAAAAATTTAGTTAGTTACATACAAAACAAACTGAAAAAAAATACAGAAGCATTTCACGATACGTACCAAGTAGAGAAAATACCTATCTCTTTATTAATCTACTGATTAAAATTATGCCATTAATAAGTAAATATCTAAATATGTATGCTTTGCTTATTCAAACATTTTTTTCACTGTCTACGATTTTTTACATTTTAGAGTTTGTTTTTTTTATCACGAAGGGTGAAAACAAAGAAGTCTGACTTTGGTATTTGATACAGCGTTGTTACTCCCCCGAAGGGTTTGAAAACAAGGAGTGCTTTATGTATGTACGCTGTTTAGAATTAAGCCTAGGTAACTGAAGTATCTGACGCTTATTCTGGAACAATGTTTAGTTAGAAACCTATTTATAACAATATTTTTCAACAGATTTGCTCGTGAAGTGGATCTAATTTCACTGGTTTTAGATATATAAAGCAGCTCATAAAACATGCGTGTGTTATAACAGCAAATAGTGAAGTTATATTTTATAACCGCGCTATTTGCTAATTATATGCTATAAATTGTTTTTTCTTTTCAAATTTCAAAATAGCCCGCCTATTTAAATAGTAGGCAGAGCGCCGCGCTGATTTTAAAAAGTAAAACATCGGGAAAGCGACCGTTTGAATCACAGTTTTATGGTTGAGTATATTTGAAATCAAAAATTCAGTTTACATAGGTATTTTCCTAGCAAGTGTGTTGTAAAACGTCGCACGATATATATGCGTATATATGTCGCAGTCGGATTGTATAATCCGTTGTTATTCAAAAACTCTAGCTGTTTGGCAATACAGCTCGGTTTTGTAAAACAGCTAAAAATAGTTCAGCTCGATTGTCAATAAGTTACGTAATTACGTTTAACAAAACAGCTAGCGTTGACATGGCATACAGGGTTACTATTATTGAATAAAACTGTGTTACCAAACGAAATAAAATATGAGGAGACAATTGTTGTTCTTTATTATTTTTATATTACTCGTGGGATGGAAATAAAACCTCAATTCAACTCCTTACTAAATAATTCAGACTCTAACATCATAAAACACCAATAAAGAATGATAATCAGCTCGATGCAATTGGATTAGAAATATAGAAATTTTGTAAACCCAACAACTCAATGGCGCAGCGATTTCTTACGGCCAATTGATTCACGTGAATTTTCCATCTTGCCGGAAGGCGGGCGTCGAAATAACAATATGAGATCCAAGCTAAAGGTCTGCTTTATTCTTTTCAATCTTTTGCACTCCGAAATCACAAACGATGGCCCCGAAGTCTCTCGATAAAAACAGCTTAGTCCCGGAACCCGGCGAAGAATTTACTTTAACGGAGGCCATATTTGTTGTTATGACACTGACACTTCACAAGCCACAAGACCCACAAGTGGCAGAATTCCGAACTAATCGTTCTTCAATCTTACGTTAGCTAGTTTGTTAAACGTAACACATTGGACGATCTAGCTGAATGATTTTCAGCTATATTATAAAACCGAGCTGTAATGCCAAACAGCTAGAGTTTTTGAATAACAGCGGATTATACAATCCAACTGCGACATATATATTGACTAAACACAATTGACTCTATTACGCCCTCGCCTTCGGCTCGGGCTGGAATTCCGCCTCGTGTATTGTAACTACCATAATGCACTCATAAATTGTACTATGATAAATAAATGTTATAAACCTATCTATTTAAAACACCAATACACGCAGACATTTCTATACAATAACACCAGTTCTACAGTAACAAGAACATATGTACGCGGTAACGATTAAAATGAATTGTACCCAAAACTCCGCGTCCCACGACACGAATAATGTTTAAAGTTGTAATGATATAATTTATTATAAGTAATCTAAGTTGTTCCCGCGCGAAATAATTATAATATAATGCATTGGAACATTGTTTTTGGGAGCAAATGGACGTAACTTAGGCCATGAAACTTCGCTGATTTGATTATAATGAGTCTAAATGGGAAAGATTCGCGTTTAGACAAGAATTTAAGCAAAATATTTAGGTTACATTCTGCTGTATATGATAAATAGACTATTAATAAATTTTTGTACTGATGTGCCCACAAACTTTGAATATTTTTGCTCATTCCATTGTTTTGTAAATAATGAAAAATAAAAAAATACTTACAAGTAGATTATATAGGCATACTCTTGGATAGTTTAAATTTTGTGGTAACATTTATATTATCGTATATGCTAGCAAGTTGATTAAATAAATAAAAAATACAAGTAATGATGGCAGTACAAATAGGTATGTGCATTTATGTGTGGGCACGTCGCACATACGCCCATTGTCTGTACTCGTATTACTGCGTCTTATTATACTTATATTTATATTGTTATTTCATATACTATAACTCTCATAATAAAGTACGTATTTTTTAACTTGTTGACTAAAAATAAATAATAATCTGGTGTACTTACACAGTTAACCACTACTAATTGTCGTCTTGAAGTTTATGCGACTACTGCAAAAATAAAATCATATTTTTCGTCTCTCCCACGGACCTTTGGTCTATAAAACAATTCACAAACAACGTTACAGGCAGCGGACCGAATGCCGTCGGGTTTTAAAACCGGGTGATTACAGCTAATGCTGTTATTTCGCGCAGTATACCACAGCGCTACTTACAGTCAACCTAATCCGGTATAAGCCGGTACAAAGTAAGTGCTTCTAATGCCCACACTATTTCACGTAGATAATTGCTGAGCAGTGGACGCCAGATTAGGGATGGACACGAGAATGTCGCGTGAACTACCCTTACAATGTTTGGTTTACGATGTACTAATTTAAAATTACTCAAATAATTTTTTTATTTTATTCAGTATATTTATTTGACAATATTTAATTTTGTAATGATTTTTACGTATGCATGAAAATTGTGTCTATTTATAGTGATGTAACTGTAACATTTAGCATGCAGATGTCTTGGTGTAAAACTGTTAGTCTGTATGTTATATTTTAATAAACAATAAACAATAAAAAAATAAGATGTACAAGAAATGATGATTTACTCTTTTTAGAAGTTACTAACATCCGTGAATTTAATGACACTTCCAAATTTCGAAACAAAATAGTATAGATCTAAATAGCTAATTTCCTTTATACCTAAGTATATCTAAGTAATTTTTGCAGTCTTACATATCTACAGGCAAATTTTATAACGCAAGTCAAATTTTTAAGCAAATCTTAGATCTACATTCCATAAAATCATTCTTACCCCGTACTAAGCACTTAGTTGAACCAATTTAGCAAAAAAAAAAATTGAATGCACATTTTGTATTATATTCCCTAAATTCATCAAATACTTATGCTATTTGTGTAAGATAATAATTCATTTTAAATATTTAATAAAAAACTTTCTAACTCAAATGTTTGCTCTGAAAGTAGTCCTCCCGAGGCACTTCATAAAGTCAATAAATTTACAACTTAATAGACTTAATTAAGTAGTATGTAACTTTACAATGTAATATCAAATAACTTTTGTGTACTTATAGAGATTCTATTTGTCATTCAGTACAGCACGAGCTATATTGCCTCATCGTTATAATATTTCAATACCTTTAGATACTCAATTAGATACAATTAAAGTAAAAATCAAAAACATGAAATCAATATTTAAGTCAGAAGTTTTAACTCTTCTAAAAATGATTTTTTTTTTCACTGAACACAAATAATTTTCAAATAAGTATTTTTCTCTTGAACTGCCCGCTTTTAATGTGATAAAATTGATTTGTTCTATTATAGGTAACTACTAAATATTGTGACGTTGTGATTATTTTGGAAGAAACAATATTTAAAAAGACCAAACTCTTTAATTTATTTTTTAACAATTATACAATGAGTGCCGAAAGTAGTCACAGGTAAGGGTCGTAGGTTTACAGCCACGAGATTCGTTGTTCCAGAAGAGATTTCCAAAAGTACTCAGCTTTGAAGCAGCCCGGCGTCCAGTCGTGGTCGAAAGAGGACGAGACTCCTCACGCCTTCTTATTTATATGGCCGCGCGGGGTGGAGAGCGGGGTAAGGAGGGAAGCACCAGTGTGGGCTTCGTCACAATATATAATAAAAATATATTTTATTTTGTATGTGAATGAAACATTATTTTCGAAGGTGCTCACGCACTGATCGTTTACGACACGATAACGGAAAATACTAGGCAATATAAACAAAAGAACAATCTGCCGCAAAAATAATCTAGCTTCAAAGATAAGAAGTAGCAACATTATGTGCTTCTTGCGGGACAAGAAATCTCTCCCTAATGGTTCCCGCACGGCCTCTTATTATAAGAATACACGCGATATACCAGAATGTTTTCGTGAAATGGGACGTTTCACAGTATTGGCAGAGGTGGAGGCGTCGCCGTCTATCCCGAGGGATGTGGGACAAACGCGCGAGATTAGGAACTGCGCGGACACTGACACGACCTACATATTTTTTGCAGACGAACGTACTAGTATAAATAAAGTATAAACGAACATTTGGGTAGCTAAGCTATTTAAACTTTCTTATATTTGTGTATTGAAAGCAAAGAAACTTCTCGCACAAAAGCGCGCTTTTTAGGGTTCCGTAGTAAACAAGGAATCTTTATAGTTTCGCCAGGTCTCTTTGTCTGTCTGTCTGTCCGTCCGCGGTTTTACTCAGAGACTGTAAGTATTAGAAAACTGTTGTTTGGTATGGGCATGTATATAAATTATGACGAAATAGTGGTAAAATAAAATCTTTTAAATTATTTTTTAGGGTTGCCCCAAACATGTAAAGTCGGAGTCAATTGTTTTTTACTTACCTCGTCTGAGGTATCGTTGATGAAGTCTTTCAAAAACATTGTGAGCTTGTGAACACCATTTTTTGATTTAAGAATCCGTTTCTGAAATAGTTGGCATATTTATGTTAGAGTCAAGTGTCTCCCCCCTTTATCTACTAAACGGTTATATAATAATATGGACACGTGAAGAAATTCACAGCTGTAGTACATGTAATATAATATAATAATATAATACAAAGTTAACAGGAAAAGAATCAGAGCTAAGTAGGGTTGTCAAAATTTATTCACGGATCACTTTGGTAGTTCATTCCGAAGTTAAAACGCATATCTCATATGCAGACGTTCATGAGCAAAGTCCCGGAAAACAGTTTCAGTCTATTAATTTACCTCGCTCACAAAGCACAACTTTTCGAATGCACTAAACCTCAGAAATCCGCACTCAAATAATTCATAACATTGGTAGACTGTAGACTGCGACGGGCTTAAGGCTTATGTGGAACAAAATAACGAGGCGAGATTTGTTCAGAAAATCAAATTACCTAACTCTCAACGCTTTGCAGTGTGTCGACTTCGAAAGCATATTTCCATATTAGATAGAGCTCATATTTGATTCAATCCGTTGCTTCGAGACTTTCGTACCTACGAAGTATTGATTGGATTTAAACTTTTTGCAAGTGTTATTTTCTGACTTCTATTTCTTGGTTTTACTATGGTAAAAGTAGTTAGCTCACTACTCTATCATGACTTTTTCTACATAGCTTGCAATATTAATTTTGAGATATAAGGTTTTGAGCTACGGACTGAATTTAAAAAGTGTTATTTAATATACGAAGACGACAAGATATGTAAAGTGTCAAAAAAGAGGTTACAATGCTCATTGTATCAATATTTAAAAACTTTATCAGGCCTAATACCTTCATTTTAAGAATAAATTCTGCATGCACTCATACAATTTTTTTAAATACCAGTTTTAATCCCATCGCCGTACAATTTTACACTTTGTCATCATTCAATTCATCAGTAAACAAAACACAACCAAATTGATAATCCCAAGCAATCAATACAAAATGTCCACTCAAACTTGGCTGGCACAACATCCCGCTGCGTGTATTATTAAAAGCCCTCGCCATGTGGCATTGTAAAAACACAGAGACATCCCTTTTAATCCGGGGCGCGCAGGGCTCAACCCTTCCGTCATTTGCATAAGGCCTGTCCAGCAAGATGGACTCCTACTTTAATAAGGATTCGTCCAGATTTGCGTAAGGGTTTAATTGAAATTAATTTTTGTGACAAATTATATGGGGCCTTTGTTTTGTCAAGGATTATTTGTTACCCATTCAAGGGTGTCAGTTTCAGCAATCTGTAAGTTTCTCTTTGAAATCAAATCCATGTCCAAATATGGAGATAAACAAGTCAACAAAAGAGCTCATAGGAATAGAGCTAAATGAACACACAACGCCTACAACTTCACTTGTCCAATAATAAATATACACTTAAGGATCTTGATTTTGGGCTGAGTATTTACATGATGGCAAGGTTGCATTTGATTGACAAATGGGGACAAAGGGTTCTTAAATGGCAACCACATTTTGACAGGCATAGCGTTGGACACCTTGGTTGGTTTATTCGAACAAAGTGCTTAGAAATCTCTGATAACAGGTGCGCAGATTGTATCGGAAATACTGGTAGAAGCTTATGTGAAGTTTTAAACTAGAAATAGCATCTTTTCGTCGCCTAGTTATTTTAAAACCCAATAATAATGTAGTAACTATGGAATTAGCAATGGAGGCAAACGTTATAGATTTTTAACAGCATTACAATTTTTGAGCGTAGTAATGCTGTTATAAATCAATAATTGAAACATAGCCTTCTCAATCCATATATACAAATATACATAAATATACATATAGGGACAAATTACACTGATTGAGCTAGCCCCAAAGTAAGTTCGAGACTTGTGTTATGGGATACTAACTCAACGATACTATATTTTATAACAAATACATATATAGATAAACATCCAAGACCCAGGACAATTTGAAAAAGGCCATTTTCCAACTTGCCCTGACCGGGTATCGAACCCAGGACCTCTGGGTGGCGGACTAGCATGTTGACCACTACGCCACGGAAGTCGTCAAGAGTAGAATACTAAACTTACAAATAGTGGGTAGTAATGAAGGATAACCTGGTTGGTAAGGTTGAACTGAAGCGTTAACGTGAGGGTTGTGGGTTCTAATCCCACTCGTGGTGAAATTTTTCTATCATGTTTAATTTGAACTTAGTTTTCGCATCTGGAAAAGAATATACTTTACTTAAAATAAGGAATCCTTCAAAAGGAACTCAAAGATATCTTTACCTTTCTTATGCCGTATTGTTATAAAATCATAATACAAATATTTATTTAGGCATTGCTATTACGCCATAAACACTTCAATTAAATTAATTTACTTATTTCTAAACACTTTAGAAACAAGTAAATCTAAACGATTTTATTGAATCAGAGATTTTATATGTTCTTATTATAAAAACCGTGTGGTTTCCGGCAGAGTAGAATAGGGCCACTCCAAGTCCTCCCATGGATGTCGTAGAAGGCGACTTAGGGATACAAGCTAAACAAAGCTTATAAACATCAATGAGACCTCTCCAACCCGTCTGGCCAGCGTGGAGAGTGTAGGCCAAGTCCTCTGGCTGCTCTGACCATGTATGGCTGGTAGTACAGAGAGGGTCGTGCTCCTGCTGTGGAGACAAAAAGACCCAAAAAAACCACAAAAAAAATAAAAAAAATATATATTGAAAACTGAAAGAAAACTAAATTGCAGGACCAAAATTGAACTCCCACGGATACTTTTATTACCTCCAATATTTCAGACTGAAGTAGGATATGGCGGTATAGAAATGAATACAATTGGCTTAAAAACAACATCACGCTACAAGTTCATCCAATAAATATTCCTAACTGCCGTTTTGTAAGGAAACAAATGCTCGAAAACACACTGATGGCCATTGAAAATACAATACTGCTCAGAGCAAGTGAAGCGTAACCAACATATTTTGTTTGTTGTGAAAATTGTGGGCTACTACGTCTTTTTAGTGGATGTTGTCTTCTCTTTTTTATATTTGTTTGTTACTAGTTTAAATAAATAGCATCATAATAATATGTGTAATGTAAACATTGCTAATAGTTTATCAGTGCCCTGTAAATCAGGGCGTAGAATCAAAACGTTAAATAAACATAGCATTGAAAAAATAGATACGAAAACAAATGTTCCTCATAAATTACAGCAGAATGAACTAATCGACCTAAGATCGCATGATAAATTTGTTTACTTTTTCTCAGCTCTTATAAATATTGAGGGAGCAGTATTTTACCAATACATTGATAAAGCGATGTTCGAAAAACAGAAAATTTTATAAATTATTTCGTTCATAACTTATGTCTAAAACATGAAAAACTTTTTAGAGTGTTCGTTCGATAAATATTTTTCTTCCAAGTCTCGCCTTCAAGTAAGATTTTACAAAATAATGCCCGCTGTATAAAAACGGGTAGCTAGCAAAAAAATGGTCGTTTTATAAAAATATTTGGTTCACTGGGCGAGGATAAGCCGTTGTTTTTCTTTCGAAAGCCACGGTTAATTCACGAAATGTATTACGTTGTGGAGGCAGACTGTCGACTGAATGAAATATTCATTGTATTTAATACGACAAAACAAACAAATATTTCGTAGAAATTGATTGTAGATTGTCAGGTCATTCTACTTTTGTATTAGAGTGAATGAAAAAAGGTATTTAAATTAGCTGAACTTACATATATTTCACCGTGCCTGTCGCAATCTTTGAATTTCCACTTTCCGTGCGCGATCCCTCATTTCCGCAGTTCCTGTCGGAATTTTTGTCAGCATATTATGAAATGTTTGATTTATAATGGCTGTTTAATTTCACGCATTCCTATATACCTGCGTAGATAGAAAAAGTGTTTTTATGAGGAGATTACACAATTATTTTCTGATTTCTTTAGTAGTGAGTACTATAAATTATTCTGTGGTTGTATTAGTTTCATTATTTAAAATATAAACACAGTATACAATTTTCTTATTACCAATTTATTTTAGACATATCAAAATAATAGTCTCTGTGGTTCAGATCTCAAAGCGTTAGACTTGTGATCCGGAGGTCGTGGGTTCGAATTCGACTGGCAAGTATACTTTTAAAAATTGTGTCCAGCCTCGTCAGGATGTTTCAGGCTTGAATATCCTGATTAGCCGAAAAGAAAGATGATTCTGTATTTTGGAAGGCGCGTAAAACTTTGGGTCCAGAACGCCATCTAGCGTTTGTTCAAACCTATTCAAGGATTGGTTCTGTTCTGCCTTTGGGTTGTGGTGGTCAGACGGCAGTCGCTCTGAGTAAAAATCAATAACCTCGTCAAATCAGCTAGATTATGTTAGGTTAGATAACCGTGGACTCTGACCGCTGAGGATGCAACCGGGAATACATTCGGATGATGATGTATCACAGTCTACCGTTGAGAGGTAATTGGTCTTAAAACGCCGCGCTGGCCATTGCGAGTTGGCGAGTCCACGCTTTTAAAGAGGTTTTAGTCCTCATTTTGGAAATCCTTGGGAGAGGCCTATGTCCAATGGACTTTATGAGGCTGAAATGATAATGACGATGATGTGTCAAAATGGTAGCATTGGAAAACTGCTAAATAAGTTTCCTGTTAAATCTCCATCTATTTTTCCCAGTCGTTCGAATGATTAAGATAATATGGCTGGACGCGCGATTGTTCGCCCGAAAATTATATAATAAAGTTGAAACAGAGGCTCCATTAATTTTATACAATCTTACCGAATTCGAGAACACGCTTTGCCCATTTTCTCTTAAGGAACTTGAAAACTAAAAAGAAATATAAATCATTAAGAGCCTATTAAAGTGAAAAGGGATCGCGGACGTTTCGTTATATTCTTTAATGGCACAATTTTATTATTGTTCGGAACGTAATTTTAATAAAACTTTACGAACTTTGAATATTAAATTTATGAAGGTGATTATTTCTGAGATTGAATTAAGAAAGATGTTAATTGGTCTCAATGTTTGATAATTGAGTAACAAACAAAAAAGATAAAATTGAGATTGTATAATGAATTTCAGTAAATAAATTTACTCGGCTACTGAAAATGGATTCAAAGGCAGAATTCACAATAAATGCACATACATGTTTATTCATCACATGTTTATTATTTAATACAAATTATATTGTTATGTATAGTTCTGTCTATAGCATTGTTCTCTTAAATGGAGTTATCATGTACAGTGTGGCGTCTACTCTATACCCGCGTATACCCACAAGGCAAACGGGGCGACAGTTTTCAGCTTCTAGTTATTCGCCTCGAGATTGGCCTACATCAGGGATTTAACTAGTAAATGCAGTAGTTTACCCTCGAGGGAAACCGTAGAGGCATTTAGGAAATTTGCATCCCAATGCTATCTGGTTGGAATCTAACTAAGAAACTTTTGGGGCTAGTCATAAAGTGTTAGTATGTACTTCAGTACGATTATGGGTAAGGTTCACGGCCCTTGAGAGGTATTATATTCGGTTTGAGACGTAAATGTAATTAGCTACGTAATTATTATAAGTTAGGGTCTAACATCAGTGTGGTTTTGATTACAATACATTGTTCGGCTTTATTACACCGGTATTTGATGGAAGTTGTAAAGATCCTATCATTTTTATTAGAAATGCTAAGGTTTCTGCAGTTTGGTATAAAATTTTATGTTAACTGTCACCAGGGTATCCTATTATAGATAAATTGGATTGTGATAGTGTTTCATCGTAACTCGTAAGTACATCATAATGAAGAGACTGGCAACAAGCCACGTTAATTTAAATTCAAAACTCGTCTTAGAACTTGTTAAGAAAATCAATTATTGTTTTGAAAATGTAAGAAGAGATGGAAAGCACGAGAGTGATATAGAAGGAAGAGTGAATCCGGGAAATTAAGTGAATGGGGCACTGCATTCCTGTATGAACAGCACGAAAGTGTTAAACATAGCACGTCTGACTGTTCTTAATATAGTGCTGACACCGACGCTGGTCTATGGAAGTGTGAGTTCGGTATGGCAGAAAAGGCACGAAGGTGGAATAAATGCAGTTGTAATGTGAGCGCTGAGGAGTATGTGTATGTTGTTACTTTGAAAGATCGGATTAGAAAACGATGTCATAAGAGAGCGGTGCGGACTGAAAGAAGATGTAGTAACTAAAATTGAGAAAGGAACGTTGAAATGGTTCGGGCATGTATAAACAATAGATGAAAGGAGATTGACTAAAAGGGTATACAAAGCAAATGTGAGTGGAAGAATGGGTCAGGGTTGGCAACCACCGGGCATGCCTGAAGATAGTGATGAGTGTAGATAAAGTGAAAAGGGTCTGTCAGGATCGTTGTGAGTAGAGAGGTCCACAGTCTCTGCCTACCACGGTGGGAAA
Source organism: Acrobasis consociella (assembly GCA_963555685.1). NCBI lineage: Eukaryota > Metazoa > Arthropoda > Insecta > Lepidoptera > Pyralidae > Acrobasis > Acrobasis consociella. The sequence continues at coordinate 9,884,277 of OY743118.1, forward strand.
CAGGCTTAATAATTTGATTTATTCGATTATTACGATTCAAGTAAAGATATATAAAGTCAAGATATATAGTTGTTTTGAATCGTACGTATAAAACACTAGATATAATTCTTCAAGTTTAAGACACGGGGTAATATTAAGGTAAACTAATTATATTAAACAAATTTATAGGGATGGATCTTAATATAAGCCACCATCATTTACCACAAAATAATAAAGCGTCTCATTTGTTAAAATATTTTTACGTTTAAGACTGCCATAATTCACATAAAGTTGAATCCTGTGGTCAAAACTACTTACCCAACCTTTTATAAAATCTTATTTTTTTAATGTAACGTTCATAACAATTGAAAGTAAATATAAAATCTCAAAAAGCATATTGCGCGAATTAAACTTTCTGTCATAATAATCCAATACAGTTTATAGCCCAACTTATAACTTGAATCCCCAACTCAACTCGTGGAGCGAAGAATAATTAAAATATTTAAGCAAACGACAACTATCATGAAAGTCAAAATCCGACTCAACTTTCTTTAACGAGCCAAGATGAATATCATTCTGGAATGTTTCATGTTCAAGCTTGAAACGTTGACTGTAAATGTAAGGAATATACGGTTATTTACCACAATCTGTGAGTTAGTTCATTTTGTGTTTACCAGCGTAGTTCGGAAATATTCCACAAATTGCTTGCTTTTTAGGGTTCCGTACCCAAAGGGTAAAAACGGGACCCTATTTTTAAGACTCCGCTGTCCGTCCATCTACGTCTGTCTCATTTTCTCTTTTGGGTACGGAATCCTTACATTTAAACATAGAGAGACACATACAACTCTTACTTTACCCTTAGAAGCCTTAGTTTAAACATGAGACCATACTATTACTTAGAAAACAGATTTCTTAGAGTTGTAAGTGTATCTCTATGTTTAAATGTTAAGATTAGTTCACAGAGAGACCTAAAGACATTTATTTTAAGTATGTGTAGAACAAAAATATTTTAATTCAGACATTTATTATTTGTCATGATATTCTATAAAAGTATCAACCAAGAATACCTAATTAAAAGCATTTATACATATTATAACCTTCACATTTTTATATAAATACCAATCAATGTAGGTACCTAATAAACAAAATAAAATATCTGTTGTTTTCTATACATTTCCGCAGATATGTTTGCGTACTCCATTTGGTATGTTCAAGTTAAAAGGCTTCATTTTGATACAGTAAAAAGAAGACAGATACTTACTCTAGTATTAAATCTCCTTGGAGGCGCCTCATCTGCGGTGGAACTGAATAATGGACCACATTTATAAACAGGGTGGTTCTGAAGTTGAAGTGAGATCGTGAGAGGATGTAATTAATTGGAGTCCTGTATAGGTGTCTTGTGCGACGGCAACTATCATTTAGGAGAGTAGTTTCTAAGCCGGATTGGATGTTTTAAAGCATCGTTAATCATTGAGAGATAAATGGCCGAGTTGTTTAAATAAATGTCATTTCTTGGATCTTGAGTTTCAGTTCCTGAAGACGATGAGAGTATCTCAAAATTGTGACTGATAGCATTCATTAGAGGCATATTCCTAGAGGTAGGAAATTGGTGATGATACTAGACAAGTATATTTTTAAGTTTGTGTTACAAGGGCTAAAGGTAATATTTTTAAGGCGAGGGGGTTTACTTTAAATCCTGAAATTTTTACTCATTACTTTGATTGTGTAGTCCTTCTTTTTTTATCATTATCATCATCATTTCAGCCGCACAACGTCCACTGCTGGACATAGGCCTAGGCATATCAAGAGTGGCCTGTATCCAGCGCTTTCCAGCGATCCTGGTCAGGTCATCTGACCATCTTGTAGGTGGGTGCCCTACGCTTCGCTTGCCAGTACGCGGTCGCCAATTGTTTTTTTTATGTAAACTTGATATTAACTATCGGCTTAGACTTACTGAAAGGTATTCAAATTTACATAAATAATAAAATTATAATACAAAATAACCTAAATATTCTGTAATTCGTCATTGTCAAAACGATGATACGACGATATGTATTCCAAATTTGAAAAATTTCGACGCCTGTGCCAATTAATGTATTGTTTCTAAACTAAATTCTTCTTTCTTTTTGCTCGACTGCTTACATTATTTTTGATTCTACATAGATTACACAGTGTTCAGTTTTCAAATTGTTTTTAATCCCTAGAGATTTTATTTTTCACTTTTCAGACCCGAGAAAATCAGCAGTAACTTTATTTTTAAACGTTTTGGGATGAAAACATGTTTTTTTTAAATGTATAAGATGAAAATACATTATCAAGCACCCATGTATTCTCTTAATCAGGACGTTTGTTAGATTGCTACTATAGTTAAGAAATTGCAAGGGTTTTTTGTAGTTAATGTGCACAAAAGCTTCGTTTCTGTACAGTTCAGAAATAAAAAATCAGTTAAATTTTAATAAAGGTCTATTGAAAATTACAGTGAAAATATATTTAAATAATTAAAATTACTTCTGTTGCTACATCACCTTGTAAAGGCCGTATTAATTATAAAACGATTCCATAATATATTAAGTACATTGCAAAACAGATATTTTAATTGAACGACGATTTATTTAACGAAAACATTATTCCAACCAAAAACAGCCCGTTAAATTAAGCCCAGAAGAGCGATAATGGCATGTATGTCATAAATCCACAAAATAAGAGGGAGGTAGCAGAGCCGGCCGCGGAAAGAAAATTGTAATTTGTGTTACGTGAAATATTGCTCTCGCATAATTTTTAATCTGTAAGGTAGAGTGTATGAGTGGATTACTTTTAAATGTGGTTGCGTATTTAAATAGTTAATGGAAATTTACCTATTATAAAGATAAAATATACCTATTGTAAAAATATTTTTAGATTTTTTATACTTATGTATGAGTTTTTTTTTCAATGAGAAATATTTAGCATAAAAAATTTTAGTTAAGTGTTTTTTTTATTTTTTATTGTTTAATATTTATATGTTAATTAATATGTTAATAAATATTTACTGAACCAAATATAAAAACTAATTTAAAAATCTAAATTATTATCTAAATTAAAAAAACTAAATTAAAAATCTAAATGTTGATCATGCGGCATGGTGCCAAGAACACTGGCTGCATTCCCGCGCTGAATAGCTACTGCAATCCTCTGCGCGAGATATGAGCCAGCCCTCTTTCACCAGCGGCGTCGACAAGCCGAGGGGTTATTTTTTAGTACTTGGACCCCACGGACCAAGAGTTTCGACGCCAAGCGGAACAAAAATATATTCATTAGATAAAGAGGAATATTTTCGCCGCTTGGCGTCTTCTGCTGCTTCAGCCGCGGCTCCAGCCCTTGACACCGTCGCCCCGAGGCGAGAAGGGGCAACCGTATCGACGCATGTCGCGTCCCACACGAGTGCCCTCCCCCGCTCCCAAGGGACAAGGGTTAAACCATCTGGACGCTTGCCATCATCGCGAGTTATTCCTACAGGTTCTAACACATTAGAGATATCGATGGTGGCAATCGCCCTTTTAACGATATTGTTAATAGAGCCGTGGCGTGAAAATCTGCCGGCACTGCGTTGGCAGTGTAGCCCGTGGAGTCCGTTCCTGTCGACGACACTGCCACATAAACATAGATGGCGTTCGACAATGGCAGCACCCAATCTAATTCCAACGATAATTCGAAAACTGCCATTGTCGAAAAGTGTTCCGAGGTTGGCGGAGGGGAGTGCGTGTAACCAGTGTCCTGATTCATGTTCAGAGACGGCAAGAAGCCTTGCGCGGTCTAAATCACTGACAGAATTTTGAACCAGATAGTTATAATCTCTCTGTACCAGAGGGACATCCCAGAGTTTTTGTCGGTTTGGTGCCTCTGGAATGTTTTCATTGAGACAGAGAGTCTTCCAGGCATCGATTGCATCCGTTGCACAGTGTATATCAGCTGAAGACATTTTAAGAATTTTCGCATACAAATGTGACACGCTGTGAACGGACGAAAGGAAAGTCGGAAGAGCTATACTAGAAATTTTTCTGGTACCGATGCCACCAGATCGAATAGGTAAAGAGGCTTGAATCCAGGTGCGGTGATCGAGGTTTAAATTTAGAATTTTTTCTAAAGCGTTTTTGAGGGTAGCATCTAAGTTTTCCAAAAAGTCTAAGTGTTTCCAGATTGGGCATGCTCTTAATATATATGTGAATTTTGGAACAAAAACGCAATATCTAAGAATGGTAAATGCGACATGAGAATTCAGAAGGCCCAATCTACTTATATTTTTCGAAAGTGTTTCACATTTATTTTCTAGGATTGGTCTAACACTTTCCTCGAGTAGTGGAGCACCTAGAAGGCAAAGTGAACTATTTTCTAAAACTTTGATATCTGGCGCAATGTTTTTAAATTTTTTAATGATTAAATTTCTGTCATTTTCGTCAAACTTTGTAGAGACATAGAGCTCACAAGGTTAAGTGTTTTATATATTTAATGCAAATCAAAACTTTGTGATATTGTCAATACTCATAATGGTTAACATGAGAAAAATTTAATTAAGGACTTCTTACTCTTTTTCGTTAGCAGAGATTTAATTATTACCCAGTTACCCAGGTCACGATTAAACAATTTATTTTAATATATTATAATAGTCATTATTATAATTTTAAATCTATTTTTTATTGCATTGCAAGAAATAATATACGCTGCTCCTATAAAAGATCATTAGTCAAATTCTCCAAGGCTTTAAAGGTATAAAAAATAGGTAAGTACTGACCTGAGGCATCGGGCGTAAAACCTTACGTAGAACCCAGAAGGACGTTAAAAAAAATCATCATATCCTGTACATTGCAAAGCTACGATCACCTAATCCCAAATCGAAAACTCTGCATGTCAAAAAATGTCGTCCAAAATTCCCTTAAACAGCGGTCCCAAAAATGTTTTCCTATTCCGAAAAATGTCTGCCGAAAAGTTGGACGTATCTCCGGAATTCATCGAATGTACGTGCCGATATAAAATAATGAAGCAAATACTTGCGAACGCTTTTGTTTTAATACCAACAAGTTTTGAGTTTGTGCCAAAAACTTCGTTTTACGTGGCTGTGAACGGCCGCTGGATAATTCATAGTCCAATTTGCTGCGAGAGCTCTTGCACTAGACTTACTAAAATACAGTAAAATAGGTTTAGAATAGGGGTTTTTATGGGGATTTTAAGACTTCTGTGTCTTCGATAGACCTTGATAAATTGGAATAGGTAGTCGATTTAAATATTAATTTAATTTAAATGTTGATACAATATTTTGCAGTCCAGTTAACGCTTCTGCACTTATGTCGAAAAAAATTACACTATAGCTATATATATTGCCGTGTGTTTTCCGGTAGAGTAGAAGGGCCACTTCATGTCTCCCGTGGATGTCTTAGAAGGCGTTTTAAGAAATACAAGCTAGACAAATCTTATAACCAACAATGAAACTTCTCCAACCCGCTAGCGTTGAGAATGTAGGCCAAGTCCTCTGGCTGCTCTGGCCAAGTATGGCTCTGGTAGCACAGAGAGGCTCGTGCACCTGCAGTGGAGACAAAAACACCTGATGGTGATGATAATGATAGCTACATATTATATAATTAAATACATAAAAAAATAAGTATATAGTATAATGAATCATTGAAAAGTCACAAAAATATCAGAAAAACCATAATATTTGCTGCTGTCAAACAGCCCGATATTTTCCCGAGTAGATAGGTTCGTCAAATTAAGTTTTGCTCATTGCTTAGAAAATTGCTTTGCTTCTAGGAATTTCAGTTCGAATACGAATGTCAATTTTTTTCGGGCTCTAAAATGATCACAAAACTACTTATAAGTTCCAGAACATTTTTTGGCCCTGTAGTTAAAAAGCTTTCTGGTTGAGATTATTTTTAAGCTTAATTTGATTGTATTATGTATTCTCCAATAGAACTTTAGCTGACAGTGTAATTAACTTTATTAAACTACATACTTTTAACCCAGCTTAACCACCTAAGTGTTTCTTTTCATGTCAAACACCACTTTACACAAATACTTTTATATTCTTACGAACACAAACATTTTATGAAACATTAACATAATTATAAAATGTCGTTTTAGTATACGGAATCATGCCAGTGCAATTTTGTAAGGGAGCACGGAATTGTATAAAGGATGTTATTATACACTCGCATGCACTAAAACCGCATACAGTTAAAGTTAGACTACGAAATAAGCTGGGTATGCATTTCAATATAGCTAACAAATACAGTCGAAAATTATTAAGACATCATATTGTAAGCCCTCACTGTAAAAAGACGAGATTTTAAGAGTGTTTTAGGAGTAATTAATTGTTTTGCAACTTATTCTAACTGACTGATTGTAATTAAAGTGTTTGAAATTAAATACCTCGTCTTGTAAAATATGATATCTCTAATAACCTACGAATAAATAAAAAAGGTTTACGTTATGAACTTAACAATAGGTTGGGTTCAATATTCGTTTAAAGAAATCAAATAAAAGAAAGCTGGTAAGTTATGTTATGTACGCTTTTCTCAGCTAAAATTCTCAGCAGCTACTCAAAATCAAGGCGTTGTTAGTATGTCTTACAAATATTTCGATAAAACCTGTATGACAATACCGCATGAAGCAAACTCCAAAGCTGTGCAAAGTTAGCGGAAAGCCTCGGGAAATGAAAAGAGGCTTGTGATTGCATTAATTTGGCGCAGCTTTCATAAAGCTCGCGCAATTTGCTAACTGCTGACCAAGAGGTAACCATTTGGTAATTGCAGCACACGAAAACTATGCGGGATTTTTGTTAGGAATTAGTATTTACTTGATCACCTTTTTATACTTTGCCTTCTAGTTTGTTTATTAAGCTACCGATGCGAGTTATGTAATCTACTTGAGCAGTGCGGCGTTGTTTGTGAGTATGATACTTCTTCACTCGGCAATGTAGTATTTTCTTAAAATAATCTTTATGAATTTTGGTACATAGGTAAAATTGTATGCTAAATCGATTGCCGGTTATCAAGATACGAGGTAGATATATTTTTTTGTTTTTTCGTGTATATGTAAGTAGCTAATACTGATGTCAGATATTTCAGGCTGCCTAAATTCTGTAACTGGCCTGCCAACGTTAACCTACCTTGCCGGAGATCCAAAACTTTATTTACCAATATTTAAATAGTTATACTCGGTGAAGGTTCCATTGTTCCTTCGAGCCAGATGTCTTGCTCATTTTCACTTTAAAGTCGCTATTAAGTTAACAAAATTCACAGCATCCACAAAAAGATATGTGTTTGTCAAAATACCTGTGCAATGATAAAACCTCGTTGACAGTACAACCGGCAAGCTGCACAAAGTTAGCAGAAATGAAAAGAGGCTTGTGATTGCATTAATTTGGCGCAGCTTTCATGCAGCCCGCTGTGCTCCGCTAGTTGCCGACCAAGGGGTAACCATTTGTTAATTGCAACACATGAAACTAAGTAAGAATTGTTGTCGAGAATATTAAAACTTATAAATATTGAAATAGCTACTATTTTTATTAAAAATAGTACTATTAGTTAATACAAAAAAAATGTTGTTAATTAAAAGTACTATTTTACTTAAACTCTGATAATGACAGAGGAGTAAGTTTGGCCTCACAGTGGTTCACAATCACAAAAACGCCATTCCGACTCGCTAAGAAGAAGAAGCGACTAATTTGTTTGTATTAATTTTAGTGTTGTAAGTCAGATTTTTAAGCTGTCTAATGAGATATATTGAAGAAAGTCGTTAACATACCTTCCAAATACGGAGTTCGTGTAAAATGTGCCTCTTGTGGTCACTTATCGAAGTGAGTTCTAGTAGAACTTGCGTTAGTGGTATTAATATACGAACTTAATCCAGGCCACCGAGCTTCTCAAAAAAGGAACAATAGCTACTATACTTTCTGTTTTTATTAAACTTCACAAACTTTTTTATTGTATTTTTTTTGGAGGTTAAATAAATGAGTCTTAGGTACATACCACGAAATAAAAATATCATACAAATTTCATAATTCACTATAAGTGTAAATTACTTATGTCCTTTCAAGGCGATGTATATCAATACATATAATAAAACAGTAGGAACCGCGTGTCTGTACATTTGATAAAAATTACAAAAAATGTATGTGGGCGATAGAAAAAGAGTAACAGAACACAAAAAAGATTTTTTGGATTTTCTTGTCTGTCTGTCTGTCTGTCTGTCTGTCTGTATGTACTCGCTAATCTTTAAAACTACTGAACAGATTTTTACGCGGTTTTCACTAAAAGATTAAGCTCATCCCTTAGCAACATATAGGCTTTGTTTCATCGAAATCTGTTGTCAGATAAAAAAGTTATCGTCATTTAAAGTTTAAAGATAATTTTTCTATGGGCGATTGTTTGTTTGTTAGTACACGCCAATCTCAGGAAATACTGGACGGATTCGAATGAAACTTTTATTGTTATGTAGCTGTTAAGCCTAAACAACATATAGGCTATAATTGATTTTGAAAAATGGAATGCCTGATGCAGAGCCTTAATGGTCCAGTTAAACGATTAGAAATATAAAAATGACGCCTTAGCAAAAGTTGTTTAGCCCGCTGAGCACTTTTTGTTGAGTTATAAAAATCAAAGATCTGGAACACCTGATGCAGAACCATAATGGTCCAGCTAAACTATAAGAAAAATAAAAAGGACGCCTTAGCAAAAGTAGTTCAGCCTGATGAATTTTTTTTGTTGAGATATAAAAATCGAAGATCTGGAACACATGATGTAGGACCATAATGGTCCAGCTAAACTATATTAAGAAATATAAAAATGACGTCTTAGCAAAAGTTATTCAGCCTGATGAACTTTTATTGTTGAGATATAAAACTCGAAGATCTGGAACACCTGATGCAAAAATATAATGGTCCAGCTAAACTGTTAGAAATATACATTAATGACGCATTAGCAAAGTTTTCAGCCTGATGACCATACTTATATGCCGGAGTCCTAAAGTCCACGCAGACGAAGTAGCGGGCATCAGCTAGTTTTATATATGACGCTTTATCAAAAAACGGTTAAAAACACATAATGCACAAAATATACGCAGTCGCAGTACATATTTATTCATTTTCGATATGGAAATTAGTAGATATATTTATACAGCTAAAACACACAGGTTTCAAAAACTGAATTCATAACAGTTTATTTATTTATTCACGTATTCATTTATTTACATATTGCTTTGAATATAACATTGCTATTTTGTCAAATATTGCAAATAGGATTTTCCATACATGCTATGGTCCCTAACAAAAGTGATATTTTTTTACAAAGCAATTAAATCAGCTGTTAATGAGCAAATAAATATTTAATTAAATCAAGTTTTTATCCCATGACGGAATAACAGATTCGATTTTCGGACTCAATTTTATGTTCAGCTGATGATAAACGTATTGGCTGAAAAAGAAAAATAAATACGCATGTACGTGAGAAGAAGAAGATACGCTCCTTATATACGCTGTTAACTAAAAATATTCAATTTCAAAATGTTATATTCTTCCTTAATCGGAATCGTATTCATTAGAATCTTTTTATTCAAGATGTTACTAACCCTTTACCATTTCGTGTTTATAAGCCTTTAATGTTGTTTTTCGTGACTTAAAATATTCTGATTTTATGGTTCCAACCAAACGTAGATAAAATAAACAAGTCTACTATCTTTTATGGCCTTTTGGCCGTACTGCTTCCGTATCTTCATATTTTAACATCACTATCATTATCATATTGGTAGTAACCAGCGACGTGACCAGATTCAAAACAAATGAAGTCGGCTACTGTGGATGGGTGGTTTTTAACAAAGTGCTGACAATTTTTGTCTGGTTGGGATCGGTTAGCTATTAGTAACTCATCACTAAGTATTTGCAATTTTCGTTTTACCTGTACTAGTAATATATGCTAAGCGTAAGGATGTTTGGGACTATTCGCTCTGTCACACATAAGGCCATAAGACCCAGAAGCCACTTTTAGCGTGACAACTGTCGTGAAAGTGGAAAAAGGAAAGAAAAATAAAGATGGATTGCTGGTATGATTCAGATTTTCGCAATTCACGGCCGGTCACGTCAGCCGCTTGCCGACCGTACTGTAGGCCAAAACTGTAACTTTGTGGACCCCAACGAATGGACATCGGCATCCTGGAAAACCTAGGTGCAGATGACGTGACGACTTAGATGCCTGCTCAAAGGACTGACAGGCAAAAGCGCAAGACAGAGAGAAACGGAGAGCCGAGAGGCAAGTCTTAGCCCAATATTGGGATCTAGCGGGCTCTAAATAATAATTATAATTTTGCAGTTCTTATGATAAGCGTTTACGATCTAGGAAAAGAATCGACTGGTATATTGTATGATTTTTATCATACTTTTATAGATAGATATTTCGACATCGATATGGTCCAAACTGATAGCTGTATACATACCGCGGGAGCTATAAAGATATTATCAAGTTACGTGGTCAAATGTTGGAACACATATTAGGTATAGCAGTAGAAACATGGAGTAATGTGCATAAATATCAGGTTGCAACACAAATTGCGGCTCTGCAATATACGCCGGGTAAACTGCAGCAATTACACATGGCCATTGAACCAATATAAAATATTACAGCCATTTGAACAAAAATATGGATAACTTTTGAATAATAGTGGCTCTGTGAACTGCAGACCTCGCGTATCATCTCGTCCCGTAAACTTTATCGGATATAAAAGTTGTTTATGCAAAAAAGTTATGTATTTATTATATATTACGACAGTTTTGAAAACTTTTTAAAAATGTCTGACATATTTAGTTCTAAAGTTTCGAAAAATTCAACATGTTAACAGAACTACACGAGAATCAGTTAAAATATGCAACCTGTAGGCGAGAATAGCCGGACAGACAGACAGACAGCCGGACAAAAGCATTTTTGTCCAATATCGAAACTTAAACCGTTCGCTCTGACAACTAAACTTTATTCGCAAAAACAAAGCATATATTTACTTGATTATCCATAACTACGAATAATATATAATTCCAAATAAGTTAATTTATAAATAAATATGTACCGCGTGTACAAAATAGGTATATAAACAAGTAAAATGATGGATCAGGCCATTAGGCCTCCATTTCTAGACGCCCTTGGCCATTACCTCCTCGATGTACCAATATAAGTACATACGGTAGGTAATTTATATTATTATGTTATACGAGCACACGTGTCCCACGGCTGGGCAAAGGCCTCCTTTCGTCTTTTCCATTCAGCTCTGCTGTGAGCTATTTCTTTTCATTCATCCTTTGGTCGTCGGGCCATAGCGTTCTTAGTCTGTATATATATTAAATAAATAAATAACATATATATTACATAAATTGTATTTGACAGGGACCCCATGCCACAACGAAAATACAAGAAACTGGGCTTCACTCCCCGTGGGCATTTCGGGATAAAATCTATCGTATGTCCTTTCCTGGGTATAAAACTATATCCTTATCTTTATCTAAATAGGTTCAGTATTTGAAGCGCGAAGTGGTAACAAACAAACAAATATACAAACTTACTTTCGCATTTATAATATTAGTAGGATGAAGAGACATCATAACATATTGTCTTGTATTCTATTCAAATGTAGGTATCGATATAGTATCATCAACATATTCATCACTCTCAGCCCACATCAACGCGAAAGGCCTTCCATTTTCGCGACATTTTCTATGTTCCTGTGCCAGTCTCATTAGCCTCATTAAACAAAGATATGTCAAAGATAGGCTGGTGGCTTGTCTACTAGACTGTTTACTTGTCTCAGCCACCTTGTCACTGCTTTGGTTCATCGACTACCGTCACTTCTAGCCAACTGTCTTGCCCATTCCCACTTTATCTGCATGATTGGTGTAAAGTATTCGTTGCAAAATTATAAAAGAAGACAGCAGGATATTCAGAAAGTAGGAAGTTTGATAACGGCTTGTTAAACTACCCTAACTTTAACATATTCAACGTTGCTATTCTGTCCTCATTGCATTTGCTAAAATAGCGTTCAAATTGGGACCAAAACTTCTGGTCAGCTCCAACTTTTGATGGCAGTTATTTTAGTCTGCTTGAAGTGTTCGGCGTTTACGGTCGATGACATCTTTGCCGCCTAGCTTTCTATGATATTCCTTTATCATTATGTAGGTATGTATTGTAAACCTATGTTTACATATTATATGCATCGTCTTTGTGATTCACGCGGCTTGCGTGGGATACAGATTCAAAACGTCTCTACGTTTTGAATCTCTCTCAAAATTCAGGGCTTCTGCCCTTTGGAGATATTATTGTTATATATGTGGCGCTCCCACCAAAACCCATTCCTAGATATACCTATGAAAGTTGTACCCTTGATTAGGTTTTGGCAAAAGAAAAATCTATTGCATGAAAATGGGAAAGGTTTATGGGTTTTGGAGTGATGCTGAGATATTGCAATAGATCGTCACCTGCCATATTCATGATTACTGACTATTGTAGGCAGGTGGTGACTTGCCTACTAGATGGGCCCCTCAAACGCACTACGAATGGTGGCCGGCAAAGAAGCAACACCGGTGCAGGCGACTCAGGGCTGTTGAGAGGTGTGCTGCGCTTTCTCTAGTTATTCTAGGCGTTATGCCCTTTAACACTTCCACCCCTGGAGCAAAAGTTCTTATGACTATATTACATTATTATTATGTGATATTTTAAGCTCCTGTATCATTAATTTTTTAATAGTAATTTTTTTAGCTCTATTAGTCTCGATAACAAATTTTAAACAACCTTACGTGAATATTAATCCTCAGACCTGTTCCTATTATGACGACAAGCGATTTAGACAATTAGTGTTTTAGACGAGTTGCTACATAGACTACTTGCGTTTAAGACCATTCGCGACTTACTCACAATGTGTAGTGGCCCAGAATGTATTGCTTGCAAAAGGTAGCATTTCAATAATATTTACTTAACTTTAATGACGTCGTATTAGATACTCAAAAACACAATGTTTTTTTGCTTTATTAGATAGATTATTAAAAGTATATTATATATATTTTTTCTTTTTTCTGATTAATAAATAATGACGAAGATACAGCGCATTTAAGTTTCGCGTGACGTCACGATCAGCTACGATTTTTAACCAATGATGACGTAATTTGCCCCCACTCCGAAAATCCGAAGCGCAATATCTGTGGTGAATTTTTACTACTTTGCCAAACTAAAAAAATGTGGGTCTTTTTATGTTTGGATATCCTAGTTGACACACTAAAAAAAATACATATTTACCCAGTCCACATCTCTATTATTATCGCACATTGCGTTACAAAAATCCATTAAAAATTCCTTCACGAAAACAAAACAAAGAGATAGGACCTTAAAAAGCACAAATTGAGCCATCGATCCATCTGAAGGAAACAAGGTAATTTGCCGGGCAGTGATAAATTAATGAGTAAATAACCGTTGATAATGATCACCAGCAAAAACTGCCCTAAGACGCCGAACGACAAATGAACGCGACCGAGGAAAAAATAATTGGGCCATTTAAATTCCACCTACTGTCTCTAAAGCTAAATAAATGGACTTTTTCTATTTTATACCTCCATTTGAACCGAGAAAGCGGTGAATATAGTTAGCAGGTTTCTGAGTCTGAATATTAAAACCTAAATACTTGCTACTCGGTCTTTTTGACCTAGTACTTTATATTTTCCTAAGTGATTTAGATATTTCATATCACGTACTTTACTTGTCACTTTTAAGGCCAAAAATCATTTTGAAAAAGTTAGGTATTGTAAAAATGAAGATAAAATTTATACAGAACACCTGATTAGTAGAAAAGGCCTTGGGTCTTAAGACGAAGTGGTAGCAGAAGTGGCGCCCTAATTTGAAATACATTTGTTTAAGGCCATACCCAAATTTTCCGGGGTCCAGTGGCGCCGCCATTTAAAAGAAATCATTTAAAAGGAAACGGAGATATCATTTAAAATTGTGTCTTGGTCAAGCCCTAGATAACCCTTAAAACTATTTTATGAACTACTGTTTATAATTTAAAGTGCGAACGTGAAGCTTTTCTACGCACATTAGCTAAAAGTGGCCGTTTTTCGCAAATGTGCGTAGAAAAGCTTCACGTTCTCACTTTAAACTACAAAAAGTAGTTTAAAAAATACTTTCAATGGGTATCTAGAACTTGACCAAGACACAATTCTAAATGATATCTCCGTTTCCTTTTAAATGATTTATTTTAAATGGCGGCGCCACTGGACCCCGGAAAATTTGGGTACGGCCTTAAAACTAAATATGGTGATAGTTAAAAATTTAATTTGTATCAATGTATAAAAAGACCTTTAAACTATTTTATGAATAACCTTTAAAATTATTACTAATAGTCCGTTTAGTTTTAAAACGGTTTTTGTGAAATCGAAAAAACCGTTTCAAATTTTCAATTATCACCATATTTACTTTTAAACAATTCATTTCGAATGAGGGCGCCACTTCTGCTACCACTTCGTCTTAAGTCCGCCTGATACATATTTGTAATAAAGTTTAATAAATAAATAAACACCTTTAAAATAATGAATCAACGTTACAACATTAAATTTATTCAGTCTATAAGACCCGTAGCGACTATTTGTACAGTGCGGCAGTCTTTGAGGGTTAACCTCGTAATAAGTCACAGAGCACCAGGAATGCAAAATAAACTGTACGTCATAATTTACTGCAAAGATGCTGTTCATATTATTTAAAGAGTCTTAGAACTCCTTGTGATATTGCAACCAAGTTAGAAGGCGACTTTCATTTTGAATAATGCAAGTTTGCTGAGGTCTTTTGTTTTTGTCTGCAGAATATTAATTTTATATTTTAACGACAGATATTCATAGTTGCCGAATCGTTCATTGCGTGCTTGTGTGTCAATGACTTTTGTACTTTTATTCTTAAGATATCACGCTATTGCTGCCTCCGTGGTGTAGTGGTGAGAGCGTTTGGCTCATACCCGGAGGTCGCGGGTTCGATTCCCAGCGGGGGCAACAGCTTAGTGTTGTTGTCCTAGTTTGGTTAGGACATTGCATGCTGATCACCTGATTGTCTGATAAGTAAGTGATCCGTGCTTCGGAGGGCACGTTAAGCCGTTGGTCCCGGTCACTGTCTTTGTCATTGGTCGTTACCTAAAACCATGTCAGAAGCCTTTAAGGCGGTTTAAAAACTCTGACACTAATGTTAGTCACTAACACACACGATAAGAAGACGCTATCAAATTAGATATAAACTAACTGGCTCTACAACTTTTTGACAACTTTGGAGTTTTATGTGTGTGTATGTAATAGTATACTTACAGGAAGTTTGGTTATTACACACACACTAAAACAACGAAAAACATCCAAACATTTTCCTCCCAAATACAACTTATCAAAAAATGCATATCGCCATCCTTCAACTTGATCTACCGTCCAAGTTTAGCAGTAAAGCTTCCAGGAAACGAGCCAAGCAACGCTTAAGTTACGGTAAGCTGTTTCGCTGCTGATGAAACTATGACTCAGCAAATATATCCGATTTATTATCTGCTTTGACGTTGGATGTCAAGGAAAATACATTTCCGCGAGTGGTGTACAGTTTCAATTTTCAAAATGATAAGCTTATAGGATATACTTAGACACAAATTAATGATTGTGATTTGTGAGCATAGACCGAGATTTTTTTTATACTTGCAAGTGTCTTGACTTGTATTCTTGTATTATAAAGTCAATCTACTTTACAAAAATAATGTTTACAAAACTTTTCAATTTTATATTTTGTAACTTGTTTGCTAGCCTTAATAGAAACAGATACCTACTTTAGTTAAGTAAATCGCACTTTTTTTCAAACTATAAATAGAAGTAATGATTTATTAAGATACTCGTTATTTCATAATCCATACTCAGAAGTCTGCAAAATAAATTACTGAGAAGCTTGTACTATCAACGACAAGTCAAAATAAGAGGTATTTATTGAATATGATATTTTTATTAAGATATTAATACTAAGACAAGTGTTTGGATTTGATTTATTTACACGTTTAGTCTAGAAGACGAAGTTACTCTTTAAGGAAGGCGTCGCTAAAAGACGCTGGATGTTAGCCGCTATAGATCGGTTATTTTGGAAATCCTTGGGAGTGGCCTATGTCCAGCAGTGGACGTTATGCGGCTGAAATGATGATGATATTATCTCTTTAGTACCTACATGTCTTATTCGCATTATACTTTTAATTGGCCGTAGGTTTTACGTTCCACTGCGCGACGTGAGTTTTTAAGTGCCCTTTCTTCCACGCTAACGAAGAGCCAAAACTAGGTGGAGCAACTTGCTTTTATAAAATACTGAACAAAAATATTTTACCGAAAACAAGTATTTGAGCTTGCTATGGCAAAAATTGGTTGAGTGTTGAGCGTCAAGTTTATTTTAACAGCACTTTTTTAATAGTAAAATGCTTTAAATATTTTTGAAGATCACAATTTATATATTTTTGAAATGTACTAATTAACGCCTTTCACTTATACCTAATTCGACATCGAAAAAAAAATATTTTTTGACATGCACTTTTTTGCATGTAGCATTCAATAAAATGCATTTATTGCATACAAATTATAGCCTATGTCACCCGGACAATAAAAACAAATCGATTGACATCATTTGTTAAAATTGGATAAGCGAAACAGAATTAATAAAAGTTATTGTAAGCGGTTCAGACACTTCAGTGAAACACACATATATATTATATATCCACATTCATACATCAAACTTACATAAATACATTGCTAAAATCATTACCCTTCCTCTTTGCTTTGTTTTAGTCGGAAAGCTACTTGGTTTTATTTAAAAAAAAAACCAACGAACTGCCCTCGGTGAGCAGGGTACTATTTAAAAAGGTTCAAAGTTTCTTTGAAAGGCGTCTACTATATCATTTGATCTAATCTCACTCTTTTCACAGTAATCAATTTTCTCGTAATCGTGTTTGGTTACTTTTTTCTAACTAATTGAACAAAATAAAAAAGAAAGAAATACTTTATTTGGTGCTAATTTTCAGGAGATGCATTCTAATGTACATATTATATTATTCATTTGACATATTACTCTAATTTATTTCCAAATCCTAAGATAAACTCTACCTATCATTTCGGGTCATTTAACGAATTTAAAGCCAAATTCAACGTAATCTGTTTGTATTTATCAAACCGTACGCAATAGAAATAATGCTATGCAAATCCCTACAGATCAAGAGAGGGATGCACATGCACAAGCATATGTATTGATTAAATAATGCGCAGAACCATCAAACTATTCCATCGGTTTTACATTTCAGCGTATTATCTGCATCGCTCATACAGAATTGCAAATTTAAACCGTTTGTAAGCGGCGTGCATTTGGGAACACAAATTCGCTTTTACGCTCATTTGCATTTTACCCTGTCACAGTTGCGGTGACTTCCGAAATATGCAACGATGCGTTTGCTATAATGGAAACCAGATCGTAAACCGCGGGTGTAAAAATCAAACTGTTTGTTATAATTTGTAACTATTTATTTCCAATTCAAAAATACTTTGTGACTTTATTTCTCGATTCGAATTTTATTAGTTAAAACGAAATAGTAGCAGAAGTTAGAGAAGAAAACTTTATTTGAAATAAATTATTTAAAAGTAAATAAAGTGGCGATATAGTTGTCGAAAACTCGTTTTAAAACTAGACGGATTATCAATAATACTTTAAAGGTTATTCATAAACAGATTGTTGGAAGCCAAATTTTTTATTATCACCATATTTACTTTTAAACAATTTATTTCAAATAAAGGCGCCACTTCTGCTACCATTTCGCCTTAAAGTACATGAAATATTATTTGCCTTTTTATTGAAATGTATATGTACACCAAAGTTTGACTAAAAAACTGCCGTGTGACGATTCTGAGTGTTAGTCGTAAGGTTTTGTACAACTTGACCAGTTATGACTTAATTGAATCTAAGTGTTTATGTGTATAGGCAACTAATACAATTCCAATTATTTTACCATGTCAATCTCAATACATAAAACTCTTTTAAGAACATCAGTTTTTAATAATAGTTAAAGCTGAAAGCAACAACCAATGTATGGCCTAATAAGTTCAGTGATTCTAATGAAATTCACAATTCACACTGCAAGCGATAATTTTGCGGAAATCTGCTATAATGAAGCCATTAAAACGAAACTTCAATTATGAAACTATGGGCAAATATGTGAAGTGCCTGGGGCTATTTAATTATACACTACAGAACGAAGTAGGTCAAATAAATAGTTCATTCGAATACTACGCTGATACTAGCAGTTAGAAGTTAAAATTTGCAGATAAAAAGTGAATAGAGAATAATAATTTATCATCAAATACATCGACTAACTTTTTGTTAAGTGATAGCTGTCTTTTTCAAGTGTGTGTATTTCAATATATGTACCTTTGTATGATTCATCATTATCATCATCGTCAGGTCTTTTTTGTCTAAATTGCAGGAGTACGAACCTTTCTGTACTAATATGGCTCTAGTAATACAGAGAGTCGTACTATTTGGCCAGAGCAGTCAGAGTAATTTGGCCTACACTCTCCTCGCGGGCCAGATAGGATGGAGAGGTCTCATTGATGTTTATAAGTTTTGTTTAGCTTGTATTTCCTAAGTCGCCTACTACGACATCCACGGGAGGACTTAAAGTGGCCCTATTCTACTCTGCCGGGAACCACACGGTTTGTATGATAACATACTCGTAAACAATAATAACGTATATAAACCCAGATTCTCGTGCACCTTCATTTATAGATACCGAAACAGAAGTACCAAAGCACAACCATCTCTTGCTACTACTGCATTCCCAAGGAGGGTTGACGTCTGGGCTGCAGCTTGTTGTAAAACTTTTCTCACTGATGCATTCTCAAAGAGGATTTACGTCCGGCAGGCAGGCCGATTATTAAACTACAACCAAATCGTTTCAATAACCGACGGTTTCTTCTTTATTTGAATGGTCTTTGGCATACTCGGGTGACAAATGACATGGCTCTTAAGTATCACTGCTGAGGATGCAACCAGGAAATCGCTAAGAAGAATACTACATAGTTTAGGTTTAACTTGCACTTAGTGATTCTTCTAATGACCATTGCTGACCCAAGGACCTCTACATGTCAGCTGTAGTTAAAAATTTAAAGCTTATCTCTTCAAGCTGCGCCAATACCAGACACAATAGTTAAACAATTGAAGTCGGGAGGAATTCTTCCAAGTGCCGGCTTAGAGGTTACGTGTATTCAAACAAATTATTTAAAATACTAAAAATATTTAGTACTAACCAAAAAAAAGGATGAACCTCTATTTGAATTTTTGATTTCCAAAGGATTGCGATGAAGAAATTTACAAAATTAACATTTGAACGTCGATGGGGCGGATTACAGGCGCTTATGAAAATTTGTATTCGAATGACGCCGACCCGAATAAGGGATCGTCGGGCTTTCTCGCGTCAATTCTTGCCACTATGTTACAAGGCGTCGCGTCGAATTGTATTTTATCGGTCCCTAGGTAAAGCTTTGAATATTGACAAATTGATTAAATGTTGTTAAATTTTGGACTTCTATTGGATATTCTAATGGAACTTCACATTATTATGGGGAAAAAATGTACTTTTTGTTAATTGACATAATAAGCCATCTATATACAACATTTTAGTTAAATATTCAGACGTCTTTGCGCAACTAGAATCAGTTTTTGTTTACGTTTTATTTTTGTCCGGCTTTGTTTTCGATTTCTCTATCAGGGCATTTGATCGGATTCACTTAATCTTCTTCTTATATTTAAGAGCTGGGCTCTTGTCGGTGGAGTGCTTTCTATGTCTCTCTTCCTTCCGCTAAGTTCTTAACCTCTTTATTTTATACTTTTCTCCATTTTATTCATTTAATACACGTCCGATTTTCGGAAACGCCATGTCACAGTTCCCAGTAATCTACCTATCCGATTACCGGAAGGAACATGATGTGATGTCTTTACAAATATATGGCGTGAGTGCTATTACCGGATCGGGATGCCGAAAAAAACTACCGGCCAAGTGCGTGTTAAGTTCTGTAGTTGCAACTTTTATTTCTTGTTTCAACTCGTTAACTTGTGAATCCTACTTAGCTCGGAAAGTTTGCCTTTTAACTTTGTTAAATATACTACTGTCGTGAATTTTTTCAAGTGTTTAGCTGACAGAGGAGAAAGAAACTTGACGCGATTACACAAATGGAACCCTACCTATATCAGAAAATGGTGTTTATAAGCTCACAATATTTTTTTAAGACATATTTAACGACATCCTTACAAACATGGAGAAAAAAAATATTCCCATCTTACATGTAAAAGAGCTATAATTGTTTTTTCATCATTTCGTTTTACCACATTGTTGGTGTGATTTATAGACATACTCATGCCAAATTTTCTTTTTGTACTAATAGTCGCTCATAACGAAATCATAAGGGTTCCTTGCTTACTAAGAAGCCCTCTTAATGAAACTAGAATCCTTTCTAACAACATCAGATATTTAAACTTATTTCCAACGTTCTCTCAATTTTGTTTTCTTATCGTGAGTCAAACGCATATTTCTTTATGGGATTATCTTGTCGTTCGGCGGTTGGCTCACTATCTTCTGGCTAACATACATCAACTTTATGGTGCTCCACGACATTAAGACCACATTTATGGTGAGCGTACTTAAATTTGACCCTTTGAGCCATTTTCGGAGGACATTTCATAGGTGTTTCTTCCGCTCTAGAACAATGAGCTTTTGTTTCGGTAAGGGTTCATAAAAGAAGAGAGAGTTAGAAGGAACTTAAAATGGTGACAGCTGCAATTAAAAACATAAAAGTGAAGTCGAATTTCGTTACAGACAAGTGTTAGTATGTCCGCAACACAACTCTTACTTTCGCTCGTCTGTCATAGCCCTTAGTGATTTCAAATAAAATCAAACTTTTACCAGATATAAAGTAGACCAGTCCAAACGAAGCGCCTAATGAAACAATAAATTTAACCACCAAATGCTCTCAGTGAAAGTTCATACAATCCCCAACAAACACTGAAACAATTCCACACATGATATATCTGCAAACTTTTTCAAATCATCCCACTCCGAAACGAAACTAAGTGCACACTCCAACATAAATCAGGGTAATGCAGCCGTGTGATATTAAATTTCTTTATCTAGGCACAATCTAGGTGCTTACAGGTGCGCAATATAATTTATGGTCTCCACACATGTCGGAGGGTGGCTGAATGTATTGCCCTACTTACTGAGGTTCGATGGCGCTTTCTCGCTTCTCATTGTGAGCATTTGCTGTGTGGATTTGTACGCTGTGTGCTTTTATTACGTAAGATTTGTGTGTTTGCCTGAGGAAGGTACGATCGCGACTCTGTGGATTATTGTGGTAGGCGTTAAGAGTATGAAAACGAAAAATGTTTTAATATTGTTTTCTCTTCTTATTATAGTGATAACATACAGACTACCGCACCTTGTTTTGTTATGACCTCTACATCTTTATTTTATTTCTTCTGCTCTGACCTTCGATTACCTTAGTTGAGATAAGTACCTATACGTCTTTTAAATTCATATAAGTGAATCACATGTAAATACACAAATATAAAATCTATATAAATAAAACAAAGTTTTGAGTAAAACAAGACCGGCTGGACCGATTTGAATGAAATTTGGTATGGATATAATTTAAGACCCGGCAAAGTACATAGGATTGTTTCTATCCCGAAATTCCTATGGGGAGCGGAGCCCGCGGACACAGCTAGTGAGTATGAGTATAAAATACAAACAAAAAATAGGTTTCTTCGTAGCGTTGTATTTTAATTAACCTGAATATAAACTGCGTACTAATATTAAAGCTTATTAGGATATAACAATCTCTTAAGACCGATAACAGAAATTGGCTAGATTGAATATTAAGATACTCCAAGTATATGTATATCAAGAAAACAGTGTTCATTTCGGATTAAAACAGAGTCGAGGAGACTACCAACCTTCTCTAGCTAATTGGAGGGGCACTTAAGTAACGAACGATAATTAATTTTAAATGAAGTAGGTAGATCGTTACAGAGAATTCATAATTTCTCGTGCAAGACATTCAGCGTTAATGACTGCTTAAGTATCTGATTGGGGAGCAATTTTATATTTAAGCTTTTACCACACTTTCATTTTAAATTGTTAAAAATTTCCGTCGTGAAAATGATAATGATATCTTGCCCGATTCGGATATTTTGTAACATTATCATGTCATCTTCATATTCAGCTAAAATTCAAAATAAAAATGTTCTTATTGTTATTTTCTAGTATTTATTTATTAAATCTTTATTGACTATAATGGTACAAAAGGTAGACTTAATATAGGAGAAGTAGTATAGCATTAACAAATATATTATTTTGTATATAAGTTAACTATCAATACTGCTTCTCGGATTATATAGACGGCTAAAATTTCGTACTGATGGTGTGTGTAAGAGCAAGGCTAGCAATGCCATGGGCAACTACTAAAATATACAAAAAAATGGTGTGATATTAAAATACAGGGTGACTTTTTACCACCCAGAGATTTTTTGTAGCAAGTTAAGTCCATGCTATTGAACTACTTTCCATTAAAAAAGTTACTAAAAATCGATAAAAATAATATTATGTTCTTCCGTACCAAATTCGCTTGGCTGAGCGATGATTTGTATGGAAAGCCGAATTTTCGTTTTCGGTTTTCATTAATTATGTTTTATTGAAATCACAAGGGTTTAAAAATCACTCTGTAAACGAAATGAGATCAAGCAAATTTTCAATGCCCAGCGCACGCAAGGAATAAATACAAAAAAAAAAAAAGCGATACGAGACCATACGAATAAAACTTACACACATACTGTCTAATCACAGATATACTGACATAAATCATCCATTGCATCATAAAACCTTAGCTAACAAACGCCTGCACATGTGCCATCACCAATTCTTGTATTTTATAACACTCTTTCACCAATAAACATAAAGGCCAAAATTGAATAAAACGGCATCAAATTGGGACTCACGTAATACCTACATAAAAGATCTTATCTCGTATCGATTATGGTATTTTCGTCGGAGGTACAATAGCTTTCCGTATATTTTACCATAATTTGTGTTACTTTAGCCTCTATAATTTTGATTTGTATGCTGATTGAATTGACTCCGGAGTGTAGTGGGATTTTGATTCATTTTGGTTAAATATAAGATTGGGAAGTTTATTTTTAATCTACGAAAATGGATTCAGTTCCATTAAATAGATTAGCTATACCAGTAATATATTTCTGAATAAATAATAGTATTAAAGCATCGCCCAAGAAATTTATTTATTAGGTATGGAAATGACAAATTTATGTCCCTTGTGTGTACTTTTGAACTTTAGGAGACAATTACTGACTCTTTGTAGGTTTTAATGTAGTCCTCTTTGGATTGTTTGTTTCTTTTTTCGTGTGTGGCCAATACTAGAGTCAGATTTTTCAGGCTGCCTAAAGATATCTGACATACCCTTGACGACTACCATATAAAGATGACAGCCGGGACCAACGGCTTATACGTGCTTTCCAAAGCACGGAGAAGATCGAGATTTTTTTATGCCACTTGTGCCCACAAGTGCAAAGTGCGGAATACGACCGACGTCGCTTACTTGCGAAAGAGCTAGTAATGCGCATTCCCGACTGGCCACCGATCTTCTCTCTAGATTAATTCTTAAATACCTATTTATGTTATTTAATTAAGATAATAACTTTATTGTTCCAGGAGCCGAATAAAACCCCTAAACTGAGACAATGTTGTGACAAACACATGTATTAAGTCGAACAAAGATGTGTCTCCTAAGGAGTTCCAAAGATGTGACCAACAATAGAACCTTCCTGTTCATCATAGTGTTACTATCGCTGAAGCTGTGTAGTCCTCAGGACTTAAACGAAGAGTTTGTGAATGAGGATATGGCGGAAACTGCAGGGGATAGTATGTTGGTGAAAGTGAAGGTGCCAAGGGACGTGGCCAGCCCGTGTAGGCTTAGCGAACTGTTGTGTGATACTGGTCAGTGTGTATCATTGGACAAGTACTGTGACGGAGTAGACGACTGTGGAGATAAGAGCGATGAGCCGAAGTCTTGTACACGTAAGTATTTTTTTTTTCAATATTATACAATTTTAATACTTGGATATAAGAAAACTATGGGACCTAAATGGCAAACAAAAATAAATAAAAACATAAATGCACTATCATGTCTTTAGGGAAATGGTAGTAGTACTCTAATTAATTTAATATTACTTATATGAAATGCAATAAATATTTTTAAAGCATATGCAACACTTCCTTTATCACTTTTCTGCTAGTCGTGTGTGCCGTCATCTCTGTGTGCCTACTCGCAACTACCAGTTTTGCCTACTTACGGTCCATCTAATAGTTTTCATAAGTTAGTAATTATATTATCTTCGGTGTAAAGCCAATGTAACTGGAAATTGGGTGCAGGTGGTACCTATTTAAATATTAGTAGCTCAATATCATGCAGAGTGTAGTCTGTTTATACATTCTAGAGTGACCAAGAATCTAACGTAGCGAATTACAGCGGCATTTATATCTAAAACTTTATTTCATCGTCATCATCATATCATCCGCATAACTTTATTCAAAACTTATTGTCTTTTAAATTAATTGATCTGTGCCACCTTGTCAGTTTAACGTAGAGTAACAAAAGTAGAAGCCGTATCATTTACGGCTTCTAATAATAAATAACGGAAAATAGATAATCCCATAAAATGGCATCTTAGTTTTTGTCTTACCTACATGTATCATCACGCCTGTTTCCCACAAACCCGTAGGCAGATGGACCTCCACTTGCTGTGACCCTGCCTGACATAAGATAAAATAAAGTTAATATTGTACCTGTTTAAAATCTAGAGATGTCCAAACATTTTATTATAAAAACTCTACAGAAAAAAAAAGAAAATGAACACGAGACTTCTCTAATTTGTATATATTTTCTATCAGAATTTCGGAATAAAAAGAAAGATCCTTAAGGTCACTAAACATCCAAACGGATTTCATATAATATCGCTGTAATCCCTTTTTAACAAGAAAAAGGACGGCTCATTCATGTCCGGAAAGACTCGTTTTTAGGTCATTCAAACGCATTTTTAATATGTCTCCCCTTCTCGGTTCGCTGACATCTGTCACAAAAGAAAAGGTACTCAGAGGTTTGGACTTGAAGGCTACAACGTTCAAAACGCTACCTCTTGTAGAATAAGCGGTCGCGGGTGCTGGAAATAAACTAAATATAGTGATTTATTATACCGTCGATATATACTTCTAAAAAAATACTGAACTAATATTTTTTTCGTGTAGAGGAATATTATTATATAACACTTAATGATATTTTTTTTAAACAAACTTCATTACCAGTGACGGACACAGTAGATTGAAATATGTAGTTAAATACATTTGGTATAAAAACGAAACTACTGAATTTATTTTGATAGTTACATGGAAAGAATACCGAACAATATCCTTCGGCACAAAACATTATTTTTTTAAATTAGTTATAACTGCCGAGTAAATGTTATTAAAAATAAACGGCCGACCGAGTTGACTTCATTCTCTTTCACAGTCATTAAAAATGAAGTAAAATTTATCAAAAGCCCGTGCTGGTAAACTATCGCAAGCTACGCTCCAGCTGCCTCATTTTTCACAAAACTACTATTTCTGTAAACGTCACATTTTTCACAAAGTTACTATTTGTGTAAACATCGCTGTTCCGAACAAAAATAAAACGTGACGTCAACGTCAAGCAAGTTGGCGGGAACTAATGGAAATACTTTTACTAAATTCTCTGCAGATATTAATAATTGTGCTCTTTAAATGACACACTTACTTCTACAATATACCTTTTACTTTTATATACTATGTGAGACGTATTTTTATTCGCTTTTGTTAAGCTTTACACATAGATTTGAAAGGTATAAGATGGATATAGAGTATTATGAAATGTGATCAAAAACGAAATATTTCTGTGTAACTTTTTATGGGTTGTATTTGTACCTACTACACAAATTATGGGTAATGGGTAAAGCAGTACGATACCATCTTCCCAGTATAAGATAACTTATAAATTAACACAGTTTACAATTTGGAAAATCAAATTTTCGTGTAACGATGTTCGAGCCAGGGTGACAATGGGTGACATGTTTTGTAAACTTGTCTCATTGTCAAATTGATGCTTGCTATTTTGCTCTTATGAAGATGACACTTATCATATTATCTGTTGCACTCGGCTAGTGTGGTCTTTTTACGCAGTAAAAAATTCTACTTCTATGGTTTTACAAAATGTTTTTTTTTTAAACATAATAATGAGTGATACCCTATATATTCACGCTCATCGTTAAATCTGTTAAATGCGGTTGTTGTTCTAGAAGTTTTTTCTGAATATTATAACTTTGACTGTGTTCTTATTAGCTACTTCATTTTAAACACAATCGCTAAGACTAATCGCTCGATAATGCTACGGAATGACTATAACATAAAATTATGCTGCCAGATGTCTACACAACGTAGACACTCCAAATGGAGTTAAATCGTTGATAAGTATATATTGCAATATCAGACTATAAAAGCTACGAATAATGCCGTAGATTCTACGAACTGACTACGCCGTAGCTGCTATGGATAGACTTATCTATACTGTACATTGTACGTACATGCTACAAACTAACTACGCCGTAGCTGCCACGTCACTACTGTACATGCTACGAACTGACTATACCGTAGCTGCTACGGATAGACTAGTCTATTATACTGTACGTACATTGTACATGCTACAAACTGACTACGCTGTTGTAAATGCTTCGCACTAACTACGTCCTAGGTGTATTTAAATAACAGGAGCTAATAGAGTAGTCATTATTGCCGAAAAATAAACATTTTAAAAAATACGCCGTAGCCGGCTCCATTTTCTCTCGTTTCATGACCCCACACGGAACGTCGCATGGCAGCCGAGTGGCTGTGTCAGCTATGGACTTGGCTTCCTTTGCCTTTTATGTAATATTCATCCCCCGAAGTTATGCGGGGCCTCGGCCAAAACATATTATACTCGATGTTTATGGATTTTCGTAATCGGCAAACTTCGTACTATCCGTTGAGCTCAGATCGGTAACTGAATTTTAACGTAAATCAAGTTGATACAATCTTCGAGCTAAATGAGGGGGAGATTTTTATATCTTGAATATTTTTGATAAAAATGGTTTAGTACTCTGGATACAAGTCTTGGCTAAATATCTATGCTTTTTCATAAAAGTAAATGGTTTAAACACTCATAAAATTATTTTTGTAATTATTAAATAGCTAGAGATAAATAAAGATACGAGTAGAATAGAGGTATAAGGAAACTAGTTATTTTAAGTATGTTAACTATATACATACATACATACATAATATCACGCCTGTTTCCTGTTGTTGTTATGTTAACTATATAAGGTCTAACAAAATAAACTCAAAAGAATTTAAGGGTGAGTTCAGTTCATGTTAATGAAAAACTTTCACCAAGGATCACGTATCGAAATATGAAAAGTAATTTTTGCCCTCCCATACAATTTGACTCATCAGCTGATCCGAGTTTAAATGGAAAGCCAAAAAATATTTATTCACATTTCTTGGGGATAGTTGTTCAATATTACGGACGGAATTCATCCTTAAAATAGTTTCAGTATATAATGTTACACCTTATATACCTCCTACTAGCAGTAAACAAGATTACTTAAATACAGTTTAAAACCCAAAACTAAAATAAATACGTATATCTTATTAAGCCAGAAACTTAATTACTCGTCACTTAAAACGTCTCGTTTACAGTAAATACAACTCTGCCGCTTGATAAATAGTCAAAAATAAATTACTAGTTACACGACACGATATAATAACAGTCTAAGTGACGTCATCGCTTTCAACTGCGTTATACCGTTTCAGAAAAGGAATCATGGAACTAAGTAATCTAGTTCTTTCAATCTCCTTTGTGAGACATCCTCGAGGTCTTTTGTGTAGGACAATTATCGTGCCGGGCTTTTTCAGCGTAAAAACGTATTTACGGGGCCAAAGGGACGGTTGGGGTGCGTCGGGACTTATTATCACGGTTTCGTTAAGAGTTCATTACGAGACACGTATTGTTGTAATAAGCTCCAATTTTGAAGGTGTTGCTAAAGGATATTCTTCATGTATTTTTTGACCGATTGACCGACTTCAAAAACAAGAGATTATCAATTCGTCGCGATCTTTTGGAACGAAGTTACGTATCGCACGTTGCGAAAGGGGGCTAGACGGAAAAAATTAAGACCAGAAGTTGTAACGACACTTATTGCTATAGTTGTAAGCCGTGCGGCGTGCGCGTGTTTCTCTGTCTGTCTCTCTCTCTCTCAAACTTCGTTCCATCCGGGTGTCCCTTGACTCCTCTCAAGTTTATTTTTATTTTTTTGATATATTTTATTGGTGTATGTACACTTATAAAAGTAACTATAACCTTACTTACTCCACATGCGACTATATAATATAAGACAAAACTTCTTTATTTCACCTAGTAAATAAATCCTAAGTGAACTTGAAATTTAAGTACGTACTAAATATAGTACAGAGAAAGTTGTGATGATGATGATGATGATGATGATGATAAAGTACATTTAAAATGCGGGCTTATCACTAAACCGATTTCGGTAAAGATAAAGCTGTATTATTTAAACAAGTTTATTTGCGAGACAAATTAAAGAAACCCCCAACATTCAAGCGTTCACCCCAATAACTTTTGAACGGTTGGACCGATTTCCATCAAACATAACTAAGTACTGTCTTGATAGACAAGGCTTTCGATTACTAAAAATTACATTGAAATAGATCTATTCGTTACGATGTCACAAACAAACAAATAGACGCATCAAACTAAAACTCTTTTTGCGTTGGGTGTTGAAAAGAAAAAGAAAGAATACCAGCTTATAAATCTCTAATTACAGCAATATCCGAAACGAGCATCACCTTAATGGTTTGCAGGCGGTCATTAACCCGAAATACGGGTACAATTAACAAAAAACCCACGTCCGTTTAATAAGGTGTTAAGTTCACTTCGGTGTTTACGAAATGGACGGGTATTAGTCACGGAACCTTCGAAGTACGAAAAAATATTAACGTATTTAGGTATGGAATTTTTTGACAACGACAAAATAGAGCAGAAAATTTTCATTTTGGGGATATGGCAGAAATGGGTATATGGTGGTACCACGTAATTATCAATATTTTCTACAACGTGGAAGAGACATCATCGGGTCTTTTTAGTCTCCACTGCAGGAACACGACCCTCTCTGTACTACCAGAGCCATACTTGGCCAGAGTTGCCAGAAGACTTAGCCTACATTCTGGCCAGACAGTTTGGAGAGGTCTCATTGATGTTTATTAGCTTGTATTTCTTAAGTCGCCTTCTATGTCATCCACGGGAGGATTTGCAGTGGCCCTATTCTACTCTGCTGGAAACCACACGGCAATATGCGAAGTATAGGCCAAGGTTCGAATTATAACGAGTATGTCCCTTGCACGATGTATATAGGTTTAAAAATGCAACTAAACAGTAGTAGCCAATTTGTAGAAAGACGAATGCATGTAACATTCTTCTTCAGCTTAGTGCGTTCCTGGTTGCATCCTCAGCTGCGTTGCTTGCTTAGGTGTGTGCTTTTCAGCTTTTTCTTCAATATAATATGCCATATCAACGGTCACCTATGGATGCCGGAGCATATGCAAAATCGAGTAGAAATATTTTTTTTATTTATTTTATTTTATTAAACTTTATTGTTCCAAAGTACAAAATACTTTTAACAAATGGCGGACTTAATGCTAAAAGCATTTTCTCCCAGTCAACCATAGGGATAAACAGAGAAAAATATGCGGCATAAAAAAAGCAATACAATATACACATGTACATTCTAAAATATTACAAAATAATATAAAATTATATAATATTCCTACTATATATACTATAACATAAATATCAGAATGAATACACTATTTATACAATACACACAAATACATACACGTCTACTTATATTACCTAACATACAAATTAATAGCTATGAAGAGAAGAATTGATGATGATGACTTTATGAAGAAAGGGAGTTTAAAAGGTGGGCGTGAACTTTTCTTTTGAAAGATAATTTAGTAGAAATTTCTCTGATGTCAACGGGTAAAGCATTCCAGAGTCGTGAGGCTTGAAGAGAAAAAGCGTTAGACATAAAATTTGTCCGGAAAAGGGGGATAAAGAGCTGACGTGTCTCATTAGAACGAAGTTGGCGATCGTGAGTGTCTGAAAGATAATTGAATTTACATTTAAGATATTCTGGGTAGTTAGATTTAAGAATAGAAAAAAGAGTACACAGTAACCGAAGTTCTCTGCGTTGACGGATAGGAAGCCACTTAAGTTCAGAACGAAAGGAAGACACATGATCATATTTTCGAAGACAAAAGATAAAGCGAATGCAGTTATTAAGGAGCCTATCAAGTTTATTAAGAAGATCCACATTGAGGTCAGGAAAACACACATCAGCATAGTCAAAGATAGGAAAAATTAAAGATTGTACAAGTAAGATCTTAGTTTGAACAGGTAGAAAATTCCTAAGACGGTTCAATTGTTGGAGACTAACAGTGATGTTACGACTAATTTGAGCGACGTGAGAGTTCCAGCTAAAAGTGTCGTCAATTTGCAATCCAAGGTTCTTTACAGAGTTGGAATAAGGGATAGTAATATTATTGAAATAAACAGGATGGAGCGAATTATCAATTTGAGCAAGTTGTCTCGAACTTCCGACAATAATGGCCTGACACTTAGAGGGATTGACTTTGACACCGAAGTCGTCAGACCAGGACATAATTGCTGATAAAGCAGTATTTATAGTAGCCACAGCTGTGTTGATGTCCTCTACTGGCGACTGAGCATAAATTTGAAGATCGTCGGCGTAAAAATGGTAAGAGCAACCGATAGTAGAAGAAAGAAGATTTATAAAGAGAGAGAAAAGTAAGGGCGATAAAATACCTCCTTGTGGTACACCAAGAGAAAGAGTTTTCCAGTCCGACAGTTCACGGTCCAATCGAACCGATTGCTGCCGGTCGCTTAAATATGTTGAGAACCAATCCACCACCGAGGATGAGAACTGCAGATGATTAAGAATAGCAAGGAGAATATCATGATCAACCATATTGAAAGCGTTAGAGAAATCAATGAGAATAAGAATGGTGACCAAAGTATTCTCCATGCCCAATCTTATGTCCTCAGTGACTTTAAGGAGAGCAGTAGCAGTACTGTGGCCAGGTCGAAATCCAGACTGTAGGGGAGTAAGGAGAGAATTAGAAAAGATAAAGGAGGACACTTGAGCGTGTACTACAGCTTCTAGGATTTTGGAGAGGAAGGGGAGTATAGAAATTGGCCTGAAATTATTTAAGGTTTGAGGAGATGTGACTTTAGGAAGAGGAATAACGAAGGCTTTACGCCAAAGAGAAGGAAAGGTCCCAGTTACTAGAGAGAAATTGATGATATGAGCCAGAACGGGAAGAATAATAGGCAAGATGTTAATAAGCATTTGCCTACTCACGTCATCACATCCTACCGCTTTAGACTTAATAGACATTATAATTTTGCGTATGTCATCCTCGGTGGAAGGAGAAAAAGAAAAGGGGTCTATTTGAGGCTTGGCCATGGAAGTTATTCTAGTAATCGTAGCAGCTTTGACAGTAGGATCAAGAGTGCTAGTAGAATTAAAATGATTATTGAAGTCATTTGGAGAAAAATTTGAGGATGAAAAAGAATTAGTTTTATTTTTAGCAAGGCCCAACGAACGGAGGAACTTCCAAATATCGGCCGACGACGATTCTGTAAGGTTATCAGAGAAATATTTACGTTTGGCTGCTCTTACAAAGTTATTGCAACGATTGCGCGCCTTCTTGTACGCAGCCCAATTATTGTCCGTTCGATCTCGTTTATAAATACGAAACGCTCGATCCCACTTAGTCATAGCCATTCGAACCCCTCTAGTAATCCAGGGAGAAGGTGGACGCTTAACCTTTACAGCTTTTAAGGGGGCGTGCCTATCATACAGTGATAAAATGGTGGAATTAAAAATTGACACCTTCTCATCAATCGACGCAGCTTCATATATTGGTGAAAAATCAAGACCAGCCGCATCACTCAATAACTCGTCACGATTCATACCTGCCATACTACGTGTCCAAATAATTTTAGGTTTAGCCTTTGGAGATTTCAATTTGTAAGACAAGTAAAGTAAATCGTGTCTAGAAAAAGAGGGCGCTGGTGTCTGCCCGTGCTTTACGACAAGATCTGGGGAAGAAGTGAGAATCAAGTCCAGCCACGTATCATTAGTATCAGGATTAGTGTGAGTAGGCTCTAAAGGCAAAACAGAGAGATTGACTGAATTAAGTATGTTGAAAAGTCTTTGAGAACGCGATTTATCGCTGGAGACAAGATCGGTATTGAAATCACCCATGACTATGTGATGTGTATAATCCGAACATAAGGAATCAAGAGTTGACTCAATCTGAGAGAAATAATTCACGTTAGGAGGAGAATATACAACCCCGAGGAGGGCCTTAGCACCGTTGACAGAAACTTCAAGAAAGATATATTGTACAGCACTCGAATGCACCGGAGGCGATGATATTACAATTTTATAGGGAATGTGACTGCGTAAATAGATGGCAACACCACCACCACGCATATCTTCCCTGTCATTACGAATCAAAACATACCCTGGTAAAGAAAACAGAACAGAAGACAGAGAAGGTTTGAGCCAACTTTCTGATATTAGAATAGCATCAAAAATGGGAGAAGAAAATGTATCAAGTAGATCAGTATGATGTGCTGGAATACTTTGTGCATTCAAGTGACAGACATTGAAATAGAAGGAAGTGCCAGACATACGATTGCTTAGAACATTAAATAAAGTTACAGGTTCATGAAACGAGTCATCATCATCACTAGAAACGCAAGAGTAAAAAGAATCATTATCGGACATAATAATAAATATATATATATATATATATATAAGTATAAATAAACAAGAATACAAAAACTATCTGAATGTCCTGCCGGTTGCCGGAAATTACAAAAAAAAAATTACATAATAACTAATGGCTAAAACACTGGTGGCTGGAGCAGTAACTAAACGCCAATATATATGACAAATGAAAACTTAATTTTGACATTGACAATTTTGACATTTTAGACAATTACAAAACTATGGAAAGGAAAATATTAACGGCCACCTGCTTGTGGAAATTAAAATAAAATAAGAAAAAACAAAATTATAGTGAGGTAAACTAACAAAGATTAGAAAATCGATAACAAAGATTAGAAAATCGATATAAAATCGATTAAATATCCGGAATAGTAAAAATTATTCGGCTATAATTTTAAGACCGCCCGCCTGGCTGATATCCACCCTCCTTCGGAATGCTTTGGGCGAAAAGTTTTACACTTGGTCTCCGCTTAGCGGCAATCAAATCGGTTCATGCGTCTTCAAATAATTTTGTTTTTTACTTGTCAGGTGCTGTCTTAGAAATGTTACCTAAATAAGTTGATGTGTAGTTTGGGGGTGAAGTCGGCTTTTAGTTTTAAAAACGTATGAATAAGGTTTGATTCTGGTTTTTGACAAAAGCAAATAGTAAAGGCTCTCAGTACAGTAAACACAGACACAAGTGTGCAGTACTAATTATGTGCAAACTCAAATGCGTCATCGCCCAGTCATCAGCGGTGCTATTTAGTTATTTGTAATCACATTACTGTTGATTACAATAATATACTATTTAATATAAAAAGTATTTCCAAGTTCTATTTTTGAGAGAAATAAATAGTAAAGGCCCTCAGTGGTATACTTATAGTTAACAGAGACAAGTGTATAGTACTAATTATGTGCAAAATTCAACGGGACAGCGCTCAGTCATTAGCGGTGCTATGTCGTTATTTGTAATCACATTACTGTTGATTACAATAATATACTGTCTTATATGTTATTAGAAATTCTAGTTTTTGAGAGCAACAGATAGTAAAGGCCCTCAGTAAGTATACCAACTTACAGTAAACACGACACATGCGTGTTGTACTAATTATGTGCAAACTCCAATGCGTCATTGCACAGCCATTAGCGGTGCTATTTAGTTGTTTGTAATCACGTGACTGTTGATTACATTAATAAACTGTCTAAAAGGTTATTTCAAATTCAATTTTTTTTTGAGAGAAACAAATAGTAAAGGCCCTCAGTGGTATACTTACAGTCAAAACAGAAAATTAGTACACTGGCGTACTTATTATGTGCAAACTTCAATGCGACATCGCTTAGTTGATGCTAATTACATTACTGTTGATTAACTATACTAGCTAAAAAGTTATTCTAAATTCTATTTTTAAGAGAAACAAATAGTAAAGTTCCTCAGTGGCATACTTACAGTAAACACAGACGTTAGTGTGCAGTACTAATTATGTGCAAACTCCAACGCGACATCGCTCAGCCATTAGCGGTGCTATTTAGTTGATTGTAATCACATTACTGTTCATTACAATACTATGCTCTCTAAAAGGGTGTTTCATATTCTATTTTTTTTTAAACAGATAGTAAAGGCCCTCAGCGGTATACTTGCAGTAAACACAGACGTCAGTGTGCAGTACTAATTATGTGCAAACTCAAACGCGACATCCCACAGCCATTAATAGTGCTATTTAGTTGTATAACTTTAACACTGCTCGTATGTACGTACGTAAGTACGATTTAGAAGTTTATTAAAATTATGATCTTTAAGACCAACAAATGTCAAGGCCTAGCCGCTTATTTACATATAAAATATTCCGCATCCCCTTACATACTTTAACAGTCCCGATTTAAGGAGTAATGTTTATTTCTCTCAATCTAGAGGAAAAGGTTACTTTAAATTAGTAACATTCTCACTATGTTTGTTTGTTTTTCGTTTGTGTGCGTAGCTGACACTGGTGTCAGATTTTTCTTTGGTGTTGAGACCAACGACTTATAGTCTTCCGAAGCAAGGAGGAGCTCAAGAAATTTTATGCCAGTTGTGATTACCTATCCAAGTGTGGACTATGCTCAGTGTGGCTTTACTTGCGAAAGCGCTAGGAAAACATATTACCACCGGGCTAACGGGCTCCTCACTTTATTCAAATAAATAAGGATTGCAGTTTTTTTTATGAATAAACCTGCAGTGGTAGTCAGTAAACATAATATGCACGTTTGCACTCATTTGGTGTCTATCACATATAAACATGGCTGTGACATCAAACATTAGAGATGCTATTTGTAAAGACTGAAATTTACTAACATTTAGTTCGTATTATGCCTAAACAAATCTAATAAGTGATAATAATTTATTAGCTGTTTAAAAGCTCTCTACTCTACTAGGTACCTTAAAAGATAAGATAATGTCGTTTTCTTAAAAGATGGAGACATTTCACCCCTGTAGAACCAGCCCACGGTATTTTCCCGAGCACATTTCGTTCACATTCTAAGAAAACTTAGCGAGTTCTAATAGCGTCCTCGTTCAATAAGACGACTCAATTATTTGCTTAAGCGAAAACTTTTGTTAGATCTTTATTTTTAAGTAGTTTTATAAATTATGTGACAAGTTATATTCTTGTCGCGCATTACGGGTTAAGTTTTTAGTTTTGCTGCTTTGGAACCTGAAGTCTAATTGAGAACTGTTACTTTGCCTATCAAGATGTTATAAAAGATAAACAAACATCATTCAGAAATACCGCAGTTTAGTGTAAGATACATAAATTTTAAATAGAATACTACCTCTACATTTTAATTTTGTCATCAATCAAAGTTACTAACTAATTTATGGTTTGAGAACATGACACATTTATTCGCAAAAAAAGATATTTATCTAAAAGCGAAAACGCAACAGAAGTTTTAGTCCTGGAAACGAAAACAAAAATGATTACACGTTAAAAATATAAATATTTCTGCTGTACACTAAAACCTTTGTCAATTTGAGTAAAAATGATGGCAATGAGGCTGCATGACGTGTAATAATTCACGAATTCCACGAATTTTAGACTAAGCCTAAGGTCAGGCAGAAAACAAAAATGTGGCCGTATCATGATTTTCGGTCGAAAGAGGCGGAAAATTAAAACGAATATTCGGTCAATCTTATGTATATGAACAATGAGTATTATAATATTTCATCACTACATGAACATTTTCCATGTTAATTACAAACGAAAAAAAACCATTTTACGAATTTGGGCAGTGAACAATCAAATAGCGATATGAATAATTTAAACTCGAACAAAGGGTGAAAATTAAAATGAACAATGATGTTTTGCCGCATTCTGAACACTTGTCTTATGCTATGTAATGCTCTGACAGGACAGACAAAGGCCAGTTTTTTAAAAAGGCTCTGGAAATATGGCCGTTTTCTATTGTGGACCGCGCTTTATTCAGTTTTTTTCCTTCTCATTTCCTTATTTTTGTGTTGAAAGGATTAACAATACAGGTATGCTGGTATTTATCATGACTTGCATAATTTGGACGTGTTTTAGTTCTCTTGTTTTAGATTTCTGTTCGGGGTATTTTTGTGACATGACTTTCAGTTTAATTAAACCTGGTCCTGTAAATAAATGTCGAAAGCCTTCTTCTTTTTAATTTTGTTAATCTTTGTTTTTTTTTCAATTATCATCGAATCCGAGTGCCTGTGGAAAACGACGAGTTAAGAATAGATTGTAAACGAGTTAAAAAGTGACTGAATAGGAAAATATAGACTATTTAGGAAAGAAGGCAAAGTCTGAAGGGTTTTTTTCATATTTCCATATACCTACGTTACTAGAGGATAGTTGCAATGAAAAGAAATGGGCTTCACAAACGATCAAGTATCTACTTTTATGTCCCTGCATTATGTACTCATCAAATTATTTATTTACAGCATGCAACAGAACGTACATGGGCGACGTTGGGCGCACTTACGAGTTGGAAGTGCGGCGGCCAAGAGAAGATCACCTACCTTTCGTGTGTCACCTTAACTTCACCGCTAATGGAGGGAACTATGGAGACATTATTCAGGTAAAATATATCAAACCTTTTTGCAAAAATAAAACTTTTACAAGGAGAGGTAGCGGTCAATATAGACCAAACAGGAGTGATGTGGTAGCTGGCTTATGGTGCGCTCGGATGACTCGCAGATGACAAGCACAGCGTAGCGCGCTTTATAGTTTTTGAAATTTGTTGCATATAATTTGAGTCCTATTACACGTCAATACAACTCATATTGCATTTAATGAAGTACACACGCGCACGCCTTGCCTAAGTCACGCGCTCGCCTAGCTTTCGCCTTGCGCCCGCCTTGCTTCGGCCTTGCGCCCGCCCTGCGGCGCTCGCCCTGACTGCAATTTGAGTTGTATTGATGAGTGATAGAACTCACATTATATGCAACAAATTCCAAAATGCGCTTGGCGTAGGCTAGGCGCGCTGATTGTAAAACTTTAACTGGTAGATAATATATTTTTCCAAAGTTTGGACAGAAAATAGATAATGCTTAACGAAAAGAACCTAATTCTTTAAAAAGATTATCTTCTGATCAGCGGAGGACGTAAAATTGTATTTAAGTAATACAAGCTTTAATTCCATGACATGGAAAGCATCCACCGACAAGAGCCCAGCTCTTAAATATAAGAAGAAGAAGAAGCTTTAATTAGGTACAAGGTACACATTCCTGGCAAAGATAAAGAAAGCTGGATTGCACATTTATACACTCGTCACAGACATTACTTGGTTTGGGTGGCAAATTCTGCGATGTAAAACATTCTTTATTTCGTCGCCCTTGGCATACATATAAACTATTTTTCGCACTAGTTTATGTACCGAAGGCGTTGAAATAAGAATAGATGACCATATAAAGTCAACAAAACTCAACCTTGTCGCAGAAAGGGATTTGATACTGTCCGTAAAACATCAGAGTTTTATTTACTTTTTCCTTTGTCTCTGAAATGTTATACCAAGGACGCAACCTTATACTGTTCTTTTTGTGACTACAAGCATATTGCAGCCAATAATATCAAAGAACAAAAGGAATATTGAACAAGTATCTCATTAAAAATCCACGCTCCGTTGAGCTCACTGTCTTATATTGTACGGATACAGTCATAGTTCTATTGATAGATTCCCAAATGTCACTTTCCTTTATACTTGATATCGGTTCATAAATACTTTTACACATAGAGTGTTTAATTATATGGAATAAATTATCGTAAGAAGGAATAATTCATCCCATTTAAAAATAGGATCTATAAATGGATTAAAAAAAAAAAAACATTCAAAAATATTTTTTAATTTGTGTTGTTAAGAGTGTGTCAAATAATTAATATAATAACTACTCAGTTTAAAAATTAAACTTTGTCACTTTTATAACAATAGTCTTAATTATAATTTCTTATAATTCTATTAATAAGATAGTATCTTTTTTTGTCTAGTTATTGCTTACGACATTTAGGTTAAAACAAGTAAAAAAAATTAAAATTACATTTAGATATACTGAGTCATAAATTGCTCGATTCTGACAAGTCACTTCACATCACCCTTCACTTCACGTCTTGTTAACGCACAAATGAACTTGTTTCGTTGCTAAGATTTAGGTCGTGATAAAATGTGTATTTTTACTTCGAAAAAATGTGGAAGTTAGTTACAATTTTTTTATGTATAGGTATTTGCTTTAGTTAAGTAAAACTTTACGATAAATGCGATGAACAGGATTTTCGATTGTGTTTCTTGGTTAGTGTTAAAAATGTTTCTAGATATAACATTATATATGTATAATTTATCATTTAACTACACAGAAACATAATGGTACAAACATTATTGTAATAGAGACATTTATTGTTACTTACTGTAATTTTTTCTTATTAAAACTAACGTGAGACACAGACATTATTAAAATAAGTTAACGGGTTACTCACGTATAGAGTCAGCTACTGCCGACATGTTTCAACCTCATCCGGAGGTCTTAATCAGGGCGAATGTGACTACAGGCCCGTACACCACACCTGAGCTCGCGACACACTGATGTTATTGACACATGTAGCTGACTCTATACGTGAGTAACCCGTTATTTAATTAAAATAATACTTTTTCTAATTAAATGATGTTGTTTCAGTTAACATTTGACACATTCACCGTGGGGAAGTTCGTGTCGTTCACTTCAGATGGGTGTCCGGACGGGCACATGACTATAGTAGAGAGGAGTCCGTCGCCGCCCACGGGACAATGGTGCGGGTCCGCCTGGGGGTACACAGTGTATTTTAGCGAATCAGACTCTATCAATATGACCCTCAGATTAGACAGGTTAAGCCAACAGGTAAGTTTTAATATATAGTCTTTTTTTCTTATCTATTTATTTATTATTGTTTTTTCTATTTTATATCATTATGTCAATCTGGTAAACTAGCTGGAAATAATTGATCATTACGTCACTAATCCCAGGTAACAATGATTAAGTTAAAACAAATGCGAGAAAAAACAATAAAATAATTAAACACTTTGACAACCTATATTATAGTCAGCTCGGGCTTATTAAGGAATTGTTTCCAAGTTAAAAATACATTTTATTTATGGTTATAAAAAACCCAAAATAATCGTTGAATTGTCTTAAATCATAAAGAACATGTCCTTCAAAGTTTGTGTCACTTTTCTGTAATACTGTCAGAATACCATACGTATGTTACCTGCAGAAAATTTGTGATAGATTAATAGTTTTTGATATTTCCATCACTTGACATAATTAAAAAATCTGTTATCAATTCATCAGTATTTGTGGTGGAACCCCTAATTTTTTTATAATATATTTTTTTAATCTGTTATTCCTTGTAATTTGTCTTTATTCTTTTTATACTTCTTTCCTTGCAATGTTATGCGGAAAATACTTTCACCTAAAACCTAATGGAAGAAGAATCGATAGTCTTGTCAAGAAAAAGAAGGAAGATCTATCTCACCCTTTTGTTTTCATGTTTCAAAAGGCACTAACGTTTTTCGTGTTAAATAAATGTTCAGTTCAAAACGAAGCTGCTGTTAATTTCCTTTGCTCCTGACTTGTTAACATCCCAGTCTGACATGTTTAATTAGGAGTTTTTGCACACGGCAAAGTTAATCTGTATAAATGAACAACGATATTTATCTTCATTAAGAGTCACTTACTAAGCAGCCCTTTGTTTCACTGACGTGACGTATCTACAAATTATGGATAGTCATAGAAGTGGCTCATGTGTCGATAGGTTCATAATACATTTAATATACTTAATTAATGTCAAAGTTATTGTTACTTTCATCGACCATGAGCCTGTTGTGAACGAGCAGTCATACGGTAGGACACTGTAGAGTCAGTTAACAAGGACGTCACAAGTGGAAGTAAAAAGTAATTTCTGATAAAAACTGTTTATTTTATTGCAGCTATGGTACATTAATCATGAAATTAAATGACGCGACCATTATATAAATAAGTTTTGAATGCTATAAAACAAAGCAATCAAAAAATAACAAAGTTTTTTCTGTGTATATTTGAACTATTATTTTTCGGTGTACAATAAAGTAATATAGTAAATAACTTAACTTAAAGCTCAATTAAATCACGAGTCACCTTCTGCAACTCTCTTTTGTTTGAAATAACTACGTGTTTGCGCCTGTGACTTGACTAATATTTCACATCACCCTGCTTTTAACGGTTCGGTGGTTTCCTTTATCTACTGCCAGCAGCCGTATTATGTGCACCGAGGGTTGAACTTTCGATCAATTAATTAGGCGACGATTACGGACCCCCGGGCCTGGATAAGGCCCGCAATTACAATAATGGATGTTATTACCGACGCCTTACATAATTTGATAAAAGGTTCACCTTTTTTGACCTTTCATTCTAACCTTTTGTAATAAAGCTGGAATTACCAGGCACCTTAATTACTAAATTTTTCTACAACTAAGTATGAAAGTAGTGACGCTCATAAATTAATGAACGTCTGCAAAACTAGTATGTATATTATGGCATAGTGTTCCTTTAGATTTTACGTTCTAAGTTATTTTTATATTAGAGCTAAAAAGAGAGATAATCTTTAGCTATATTGATATTAGCAGTTTTTTAAATCATCAAAATCAGTGTTTACTCAGGACTCTGATACACTAAAATCTTCTTTAGATGCAATGTTTGAAAAATATGTTTGTAAAACTTAATTGTGTACTTCCTGCAGGTATTTAAATATTTTTTGCAAATCACAATTTAAATGTACTTATTTAACCAAAGTAAAATTAAATGCCGAGAAAACAAAACTGTAAGTCTACAATGCGTTTGACATTCGACGGGACAGGAAATTAAGGTCGTGATTATACTCTCTATAATATTATTTATATATCACATGAAAATAATATTCAAAACATAAACATTTAAAAAAAATACGTCAGTCAAAATGCGATTAATCTAAAATTTCACTCCGAACTGTATCCGGCTCAAAGGTGCTCATTATACTGGCTGCGATCCTTCTTGGATAGCGACCAAAACAGACCACACTCATTGTAGTCGCACTGTACTCAACTGCAAGTTGGTTTCGAGACATATACAACTAAACAGTAGCTTCACTAACTTACGTATATTCTAACAAAAAATTTTTTTTACTTTTTTGAGAAACGTACCTATAAGATTTTTCAATTGCATGTTACTTTTGACCGACTTCTAAAACAGGAGAAGGCTACCAACGCGTCGCGATTTTTCTTAATCTTTTTATGTATTTTCACCGATTATTCTAGGACGCCTGAACTGCTTTAAAAAATTCTTTTTTGTTTAAAAGACTTTACTTGTATGGTTGCCCCATAGAGATTTTATCAAAATTGGTTGTGTAGTTTAGGAGTGAAGTCTGTTTTTAGTTTTGAGTTTTATACAAATGCTGATTAGGCAGTTTTGAGAGTTCCTAAAGTTTTCTGTCCAAAAAACTTTACCCAATCAGCAGCTTTTCTCATGTCTTTTACGTATGTACTTATATCCCTTAACAGGCTTCAAAAGGCTCGAATGTTTAACACGTAAGGAGCCGTAAATTTACAAGTAAGCGTTAACTGTCTTAAATTACACTGTGAGTGACAGCCCTATTTGGTTGTAGGGCGTGGGATACAATTTCGACTTCAAGTTGGCATATAAGTTTCTAAGACGGAGTGAAGCGCGGTTGCGGTATGGAAACGCGACGGTAGGGGCTTGGAGGGGGGAGAGGGTCCCAGGGACGTACTGCGACCGCATACTGAGTGACTGCGACCTGCGCGCGTGCCGGATTCAGTCACCAAACTTCCCTGGTGTATACCCGAGAAATGCGACCTGCACATACCGTATTGAACATACTAAGGTAAGATTACGCTTTAAAATTTACAAGGTACGAGAAAATAGTCCAACGTTACATCTGAGCATTGAAAATGATGCCTCCATGCTGTTGTTTTCTGGTTCTATTGTTATTTGTTCAGATATTTTAAAAAAATTAGATATTTTATATGTTTATTAAAGTACCTTGTCAAAATGCAGTAGTAAAGACATAATGACTAAAAGTTCGCCCGGA
The DNA here is from genome assembly GCA_963555685.1 of Acrobasis consociella. Lineage (NCBI taxonomy): Eukaryota > Metazoa > Arthropoda > Insecta > Lepidoptera > Pyralidae > Acrobasis > Acrobasis consociella. The sequence goes on from OY743118.1 coordinate 9,926,914, forward strand.
TCTGTAAATTTGCAAACCTCATATCTCGCCAACCTCTTGACAGATTTGGCTCATGTCCAAACTTGAAAATTCCATGAGATGCTTCCAAATGCCTACGAAATTTGATGATACTTCGATCACAACTACTTGAATTATTGTCAATCAAACGCCTTTGTGAAAACACCGGTTTGTTCAAGTAGACTCATAGAAACTTCGTTCGCTTCGCTCGCTTGTTCAAAAATACCTCGTATACATGATTTTAATTTTTAATGGAAAAATCTTATCATTTTGATTACTACTTACTAACTAATGCGCTTCGACTCTTATTTCCAAGTCTGAAGTTCTGTCCACGTGATGTGAACTTAACAGAAAACAACGGCATTGATGTGAAATGCACGAATCTATTCAGTTTTTTTTTACATACAACTAGATGGAAACATATAGTTACCATATTTCATAATTTTAACGATTCCACAGTACGCTACCTATCTCCAAATTCTAAAATGTAAAATAGTCATTATTAAATTCCATTTTACTCAGATTGGAGACATTTAAAATTTAATGAATGGATATCAAAATATTTCCCAATAATTCGTCTCTGATGGCTTCCAAGATAACAGAGCTAAAAGTACTTAAATTATAATTGATTTGTTCCGAATCAGATATTCATAATTGTCACAATGATTTTACAAATTCAGCAATTCCGACGAAAATTGCCGAAATTTGATAATTAGAGTTTGCTCTTAGCATTTCGCTTGACGATAAATTTAAGAGATGGCCAAATTAAAGGCAAACATTTAAGATGCTCTTTGGGATTTGCTTTTAAACGTGATCACATTTTTTAACAAAGACGAGTTTTTGGACTCACTTTGAGACCGCTTATAAATCTCTTGGTTTTACCTTGATGAATTTTCCTATGCTATTAAATTTCGTTGATCAAAAATTACATCTAAGCAATATTGCAAGTTTTAAAATGGCCTTTTTTAAATTGCCCTGGGTCTTGGATGTGTATCTATATATGTATTTGTTATAAAAAATAGTATCGTTGAGTTAGTCTCCCATAACACAAGTCTCGAACTTACTTTGGGGCTAGCTCAATCAGTGTAATTTGTCCCTATTTATTTATTTATTTAAAAGAAGTAAATATGTAAAAATATTTGTATCATTTTAATATTTTTATTCCCACTATTGCAAAACAGTCTACCCATCTCCTTGCACTTATATTTAGCGTGATGTATGACCTAATAATATAGCATATGAAGTTTTTATGGAAGCAATGGTAAAAAAACTGTAATTATATTTTAAATAAAACTATACGCATAATTTATAAATAAAATTATAACATAATATTTGACTATAGTCATAGACAGTTTGGGCTATAAAATGTTTCCATAAACTTTAGTTAATGTCGCACCAAATTAATACAAAAACGAGAGGTATTTGTTACACGAGATTAATGCGGTCGCTGTGGCTGTTTCAATTAATATTTAATTTGAAATTCACACTGAACTGCACACCAGCTACGCCTACTCCCTAAATAATTTACACTCAACCGATGCTGAAACCTGACATGCGAAATTGTACCTAATTTTTATCAGCCTAGAGTTCAATTTACAATTTTCATTTTCTTTTTCAGATACCAGCCGATAAACATGTTTTGCTAGCAGTAAGACAGACGAACAGTCATAAAATACATATCAAAGACCAAATAGTGAAGTATGATAGGAGCCAACGTGTGTTAAAGTGAGTATTTCCTTTTATTACCATTTACGAACGTATTTGTGCCACTTTGAGAATATGTAACATTACTTCGATATGTTTTATGACTCGTTACGATTGACTTTAGTATGTTCTATTAGGAATAAATAAAAATTATTTCTTTCTTTTTCTTGATGTGGTCCATATGTATGTAGGGTTGGCAGTTAAGTTTATTGCATTTTATTATTTTTATTACTCTATTATGAGTTTATTAGTTAGCTAAGAAGCAAAATATAACTGTTTTGCTGATACCTACGTTAAATTAAAAAAAAAACTATCGAACATAAACAATAATGTTTAAATTTCTCGTTAATGACTTACTTTTTACATAACGATATTATTTCATTTTTATTAAATTTACACACAAACTATCACGTCTTTATCTCTGACGGGGCAGACAGAGCATTTTTATATAATAGGTGAAAAACTAGTATTCAGATTATTAAGTTATCATTTTATCAATATTTATTATTGTTCCACTTTAAGCAGGTGCCTATTATAGAAAATAGTCATCTAATAGCATTAATACGAAAATTTTGTTACTAGATCCACTTTATTCAGTCTGTATATTTAATGAATATAACTTTTTTAAAGTTTGGTAAGTATTTTTAAAAGCAATTGTTTGTGGCGTTACTCACGTTTTCAAAGGGTATTCGACATCTCACAGGAACCTTACATTTCTCCGGGATGAACAGTGTCCTATCAGTTAATCCGGCTTTCTACATGCCTCGTTTCATTCAAATCCATTCAGTCGTTTTGGCTTAGAAGTGGAACAAATATCCGTTAATACATCCATACAAACTTATGCATTTATATTATTAGTACTTATTGTCAGTTTAGTAATATTAAAAGCCAGGACTAAGGGAGTCATTTATTATTCGTGATTTATTAAAAACTCTCTTTCTGCTACAAAAATGGTATTCTCCTCTCAGTTTTTTCAAGATTTCTGCACCGTTTCACTCATTGCAGCTTCATAGCTTTCAAGATAAGTTTGCTTTTTAATGGCCGCCGTGTTAAATTATAAGGAATGGGGTTATTTCCGGTTGGCAAAGAGTACTATTCGAACTTGGGAATAAGGATTTTGTTTAATAACTAATTGACTATATATTAACTTTGACTATATATTGACACTGCTTTGTTGAATGGAGGGCAATTTTGGGCTTCGAAGAAGAGAGAAGAACATAAGTTACATGTAGTAGAAATGCGAATACTTAGGTGGATGTGTGGGGTGATGGAAATAGATAAGATTAGGATTAATATACAAGAGGGAGTTTAAAGATTGAAGAAAAGTTAAAAAGCCGCCGATTGACTTTGTACGGCCATGTAAAGAGGCGAGATGTCGAACATTTGGCAAATAAAATGGTTGGCTAAAAGGTGGATGGCCACAGATATAGAGGACGATTTAAAAAGACGTGATGGAATGTGTAACGTGGGACATGGATGATAGGGTGTTTAGTAAAAATATGGTAAATGATAGAAAACTATGGAGGGGTTTGACATAGAGAGCCGACCCCAAATAGGGATAAGGCGAGGGAGATGATGATGATGATAACTATATGATTAATGATTCTTTTAGTAAATATTTTAATCTATCAGGGTACTAAGTATACCAGATAATGTATTGGTTATTTCGCAGGTTACTAATTTGATTCCTTTTTTCATCTTCTCACCTACCGTCATGCTAAAAATGGCATATGAGTCTTGCAAACTTGACTTTTCTGCGTAGAGCCGCAACGCCCAAAATTTTCTGCCCATTCTGTCTGCCCATTTAGTATTAAAATTGTGATAATATTTATGTATGTAGGTATGCCGTATGGTTTCCGGCCGAGTTGAATAGGGCCACTCCTAGTCCTCCCGTAGATAGAACGCGACTCAGGAAATACAAGCTTATAAAAACATTATTGAGACCTCTCCAACCCGTCTAGCCAGCGAGGAGAGTGTAAGCCAAAGTCCTGTGGCTACTCTGGTCAAGTATGGCTTTGGTAGTAAACATAGAGTCGTGATCCTGCAGTGGAGACAAAAAGACCTGCTGATGATGTATAAATATATTTTAAACATTTTACCATAAATAAAAACTTTATGAAATGTTTAAATCTATTGTTTTTGAACTAATGATGTAAACAATATTTATACATATATATATTTGAAAATAGGTTACCAATGTCTATTGTTTCTTCACATCCGTATGTCATGTTAATTAAGCTGTATCCCACAAGTGGTAATTAGACGCATGATAATTAGAGGATAGTCGTATTAGATCACTCATGGAGAAAACCATTCAGACCTCGACTATTTGCTTCAAACAGAAACAACTGAGTATCTACTTACTTATATTCATTAAATGTACTTACTTGTTTACAAACTTGAAAATGTACACACTCTTTTGTTTGTAACTTTTATCTGGCCTGGTATTTGATTTATTCACCCACCGGAAGCACTGTGCCCATGTTTTGTTCTTACAATATGCGGAAGTAAATTAAAGATGTAAAGTATCTAGTTTCAAACCTTGATTTTAAACGTTTGAGTTTAACCCTTTAAATGTCGGACGCCCGGAGCGGGCGTCTGATGTATTGGTGTACTATTGTGTCTGCTATGTCGACATTTGAAAGGTTAATGAGGTGGAAGACAACACAAGTTAGCAGAACGAACTTAAAATTGTCTTAAAGTTTCTCTAATCTGAAAAAATTGTGTTCAAGTCCTTCAGCCCTTGTGTTTAACTTACAATGCTAGTTATGATATAACTGTATGTTATATTTTAATAAACAATAAAACACTATTTTCTATCAATAAGTCAAGATATAAAATAGTGTTTTATTGTTTATTAAAATATAACATACAGACTAACAGTTTTACACCAAGACATCTGAATGCTAGATGTTACAGTTACATTACAACAGTTTTAAAGTTAAAACTTCTTTAGCCGCGTTGGACATGCACGTAACGCATTTTTTTAAGATGAGAAAAACCATTGAACTCGCGACATTACTACCGTCACCAAGTTTTCTCTTCTGTAGGCACTCCCGGAGTGCCACTGTTTTTTCAGATTGACCTAGTACTTGGATGTTTATCTAAGTATATGTATCTATATATGTTTTTGTTATAAGGGAAGTGTAATTTGTCTTCTCTCTATTATTCTTTTTTAATAAGAGCCTTATTTCAGGATATGGGACCAATGCAACGTAGTGCAAGACTACCTAACAGTATGGGACGGTGCCACGCGCGAGTCCCCAATCTTGGTCCGATTATGCGGAGGAGATGCGGTACCAGATATTGTCAGTCGAGGTCCTAACATGCTGCTGGAGTTCCATACATCGCCGTATGATAACCCATTCCATCCGGTCCCTTTGAGCTACTTGCCTGGATTCGAACTTGAAGTGCAGGTGAGATCAATGTTTTATTTTTATTTTTGTAACACATCACAGCATTAATTTGAGTATTACATACAGAATGGAATCCCGTAAGGTCCTGTGCAATATGCGTCCCCGTCTTTCCCGTTCTCGCCTTGTGGAGATGTGCCTTCGCAGTTATGGAGATTCTTGGCATTAAAAAGCCTCGACCTCCACGCTTCCGCAGGATATACAGCCTCATAACAGATGAACGTAGGTATAGCATACGATATGTTGTGAGCAGAAGGCAGACCCTCCTGTTCAGAGCATCCAGCTCAGTCTGGGTCCACCTTAGTATGCCATAGGAGTAGACGAGTAGGGACATTACCCAGGTGTTGAAGGGACGCATCTTATTTTCTCCGACAAAAGACTTTTAAGTACTTTTGTCAGTCGGCTTCCTCGAAGCTTTTTTTTATGACAATAATTTTGCAATAACTGTTATTATATTAATAATAATAATTAATTGTAGTATATTTGTATTAATATTAACAGATAAAAGAAGTTATAAGTATATAAACGACCTACTTACACGTAACATTATCTTATATCATCGCCCTTCTTGGCGGCGATTTACTACTCCTTGGTGTTTAACATGACAAATGAACATACTCGCATATCATACTCGTAATATGTGTATTGTAGATAACAGTGGAGCCTTAGGGATATACAATAAAAAAATATTAACGTATCTATCTATTTATTAACCATTTCATAATTTAGACCAGAACAAATTAATTACAACTTTTCCAAAACTTTGTTATCAATCAACCATCAGCCAAAAGTAATAACGAAAAATTAATTTGCGAGTTTCAAGCAAGAGATTACGGGAATTACAAAGCTCAAAGATTATAAAAGTAAACAAAAAGTTTCAATCCAGTCGTAATTTTCTGCTTTCGATCGATTGAGCGGGAGTAATCCTTGCTGTGCGTGCCTTGAGCCGGGTCAGGTACTGATCGTTACCTCGTTTTTAGGTTAAGAAATGATTATAATCCATGTTCCAAGTTCCTAGTCATTAAAATTTTAATTTTAAGGCTAGTTTTGTGTACTGAAGTGGTATTGTTTGTTGAACTTTCATGGACAAAATAATTGTTAAGAAGTATAAAAAATATTAAAAGCATTTCAAATGATTGCAAATAAATATTCTGGGAAATGATTGCTATATACCTACCTTATAATGTTTATTTCGTAACACAACGCTCTTGTTTTATTATCAGATCTTCCGGAACATATCTATTATAATATTACCGTAAATACAATCGATGTTGATTGTATTTACGGTAATATTATAATAGACTTCACCATCGCATCAATATTCTTGTAACTATGTTCTTAGTAACATAAATACATTTTTATTTTCTTGACGTGGACAATGTTCTAACGAATTTTGTCTTTTCCAACAAAATGACCCTACATGAAAGAATAAGTCATTAATAATCATTGACTGACTGCTCTGGTCAAGTGTGAGCACGACCCACTCTGCGCTGTAGTAGCGCAGAGTGGGTCGTGCTCCTTTAGCCTTTCAAGACCCGATGGCATTTATTAATGCCATTTTTTTTGCACCGTCCGGACCCGATGACATTTATTAATGCCATATTGTCCGTCCGGCGATTATTATCCTTTTTTCATAGTGATAAGGCTTTGTTTGGCCTGAATTTTGTTTGCCATAGAGTTTAATATATTCTCCGTTGATTGGTTACACCAAAAACAAAATGCCATAGAAAAAATTAAAAATAAAAATTACTAAAGTCAGACTTCAAAGTTGACCGTTATGACGCGCGCGTTTACGTGTTATTGTCCGCGAAAAGTGCTTTTTTACTACAAATTAAGTGTTTATAATGTGAGTAAGTGCTAAAAATGATTAGTTATTGTTTATTTAGTTATTATAAGTGCCTACAATTATATTTCGTTGAATATTTATTGTAATAATTCACTTTTCAAAATAGTCCCCGCTCAGCTCGCGCGTTTGAATTTCCGAAGCTAATATTTTACATTGAATCAATGAAATCTATTGAAAATACACATAAGTACAAAGATAATTTATGTTCAAACACTTATATGCACAAATATTCCGATTTCTGGTAAGTTTTGTCTAATATTTTACCAATAAAACGTAAATTTGAAATTGACCTTGAACGCTGCGCGCGGACGTAAATATTTGGCAATATTTAGCATTTTTTTATGGTTTTTATTGTAAAGTAAGTCCTATGGTGTTATATATTACTAGAAAGATAATTTCTTGGACTTTAATTAAATATTTTTGAAATTGTGACAAATTATTTACATATATATATATTTTTATATATGTTCGACTCTAACACCTACACTACGTCATTTGCTTAGTTTGCGTTATTTTTACTTCCTAAAATATATACTTATAATTATACCGAAAAATTCTACGATATAGTATTGTTGAATATGTAACATATACCATAAACTAAAAATAAAATAGCTAAATACAGTAATCTCTTTACATTATTTTTTCAAACATCGCGCAAAACGTAAATTGAAAAAAAAAAGCTACCTCATATATATACGAGTAATCCTTTTTTTTACTAGGCACCTATACCTATGTTTTACCCTCATTATAAAGCTTATATACTGCAGAATATAAATACATAAGGTGTTAATACTTTACGACTTCCAAATATTCATTACAGATTTTTCAATTCGCACGAACAAATTTTTTCCACACTGGCCGCTTTAGGCGCCAATAAAAAATAATGTAAACATCATAAATCTCTCCATTATGCTTAAGTCGCTAGTTTGGTTCAATAGCTTCTCAGAATTGTCGCGGCGGCAATCCTAAATGTAAACATCTGGTCTCAGTTATAAAAAACAATGCGATAAGGCGTGAGCGCGCCGAAACGGTGTCAAGTGTCGGGTCCGCGCGTAATTTGACACGCCAAACCCCTCGACACCGAAAGGTTAGTGGAGACTAAAAAGACCTGATGATGATGATGATTCATTGATTGACCTGCTTGCAATGATATGAAGTTAAATGCATTTTTTCTTGGTCAGGTGTTGTATGTGAACAAAGATTAAGATGTATGTACGTCCCGACTGCCGCTATTCTTCACTCTTCAAACATTTCAGAATAAAAATGTCTGTTATGGAAAACAAATATATAACTGACTCAAATTTTCAGTAAAATGCATTTTCTATTGTCATGTAATGTCCTGACAATCGCTGAACTTTATTACAAACTTATACGACAAGTCTTTGTTACATCAATACTCACAAAATTTTCAGTAAAATGCATTTTTCTTTGTCAGACTATACGTGGACAAAGATTCGCACTCGAACGTGCTTCCCGACAGCCTTTATACTTCAATCTGTCGACAAAATGACAAAATGAAATGATAATAATGTACATTTACATAAATAAAGATAATTTACAATTTTTTTCCGTAAAATGCATTTCTATTGTTATGTGCTGTATACCTACTTATGTGGACGAAGATTTGCATTTGCACGTTGTTCTAAAAATCGCTGACCTTTATCACAATTTATATGACAAAACGACCAAATCATAAAAATATTTCAGTTAACAAAGTCTCTGTTACATCTTTACTCACAGAATTTTGAGTTAAATGTATTCGGGTGTTGTACGTAGACAAAGATTCGCACCCCTACGTGTTTTCCGACGGCCTTTGTTCTTTACTCTTTCGATAAAATGATAACAAAATTGGACGATATTAATTTCAGACAAAAAATCTGTTACATAGACATATTCAGCATTTTCTATTGTCATAGGCTGTAATTACTTATGTGCACAAAGATTTGCATTTGCACGTGATGCTTACAATCGCTTTTATCACAAATACGACAAAACGACGAAATAAAAGTATTGGTAGTGGTAAACCATGGTGGCAGATGGGACAAAAAGGTTCTCGAATGGCGACCACGTACTGGCAAGCGAAGCGTAGTTCAAATATATCTTTATTATAATAGGATATTTATAATATCTCTTAATAATCGTCATCCATCTACAAGGTGGACAGATGACCTGACCAGGGTCTTGATCGGTCAATTTGGAAATCTTTGGGAGAGACCTATGTCTAGCCGTGGATATAATGCGGTTGAAATTATAATGATGATGAAAAATTTCAGATAACAAAGTCTCTGTTACATCAATACTCACAGAATGTTCAGTAAAATACATTTTCCATTGTCAGGTGCTGTACGTGGACAAAGATTCGCACTCGTACGTGCGTCCCGACGGCCGCTGTCGGTTTGTCCTGCGCTCTTCAGACAAAACGAGTGGAGTCCTCAGAAATCCCCGGCATTCGCTACCTCCCAACAGCTCGTGTGTGTATTATTTTCAGGTACGTATTCGGAGAGTCACTGAACTTCCTTGTTTGTTTTGATATTTGCGAATCGTGTTTGATTTCACGAGTCTATATATACTTATTTTCGAAAAATATGTTTATTAATGCAATGTGTTATATTGTTATTTTATTTACAAAGTCATCTAGTCCATGTTAAGTGTTTCGAACATAATATATGAATATTTATTATTATTTCTCATGTAAGTGACTTAGTTCTTTGAACCGATATGTATAATTCTGATGGGGATATTAAATTTTTCTGTGTAATATTTTAGATATATTGGCAACTTCATTATAAAATTAATTCCAGCAAATCAACTTTATTTATTTAATAAAATTAATTTTCATTGATTGCGAAATCAACATGTGATTTCGCGAGATATTCTGTGTAAATATTTTAATAAGTTGGTTACCAATATAAAATTAATTAAGCCTATTTCCAGTAGTGGACGTTATGCGGCTAAAAATGATGATGATGATACTGACAAAATTCTGCAAAATTAACCGACTAAATTTTATTAACCGACCGACTAAATTATTTGTAGATTGAATGGTTTGGTTTGGTAATCAAATAAAATAATATAATAAAATCAATGACTTTGGGCTTTCTATTTAATGGAATTTTGTACTAAAAGGCTTATTATTACCTTGTTAACCATGGATACTCCACTCACAGGACTTATTAATTAACCATGTACCTAGATACAGTTATGAGACGAGATCAGTTTTAGTACCATCATCGCCAAGATAACAATATTTTTTATAAACACGACTTACAACTGTCAATACTTTTTATGATTTTTTTTTTCATCCAAATTAGTTTTTTATGAAATAACATTAAAGCCAATAACAAATTATCTTAAATTGTTGGAAATGTAGTGAATGCTCAATAATTTAATATCAATTGGTACTGCGATGATACAATAAAATCGATGAGACGATGCAATCTTTTCTAAAAATAGTCACGCCATCGAATTCGGATTCCCGCGAGCTTATCCATATTAACATCACCACTTGAGTCCGACCCCAAATTACACTGCCTACTCTCACCTCTGATAATAATATAATTTTATTCATTTAACCTATACAATAATCCAGCGTACGTTTTAATGTGAACGATGAATGTGCACTATTAAAACCATCAGCGCTGGTATTAATTATGATGTATGAGGTACTAAATGTAGGGAATTATTACAGTTTGTGCAATGCTTTACAGAAATTCTGTGATTTATTAGTACGCTGAAATTATGTAAAGTGTAGGCTGGTGAATATATACACTTACAAAAGCCCTATTTTTAAGCATTTAATTGATAATAAAATAGCGTTCGTAATTTTACTTTCTATTAAAAAAGTAGTAAGGACAACTGAAGTGCTGTTAATTTATTTTAAATAGTCCATTACCTCACTGGTATTGAGTCTAAAATTTTCTCAGTCTCATTGCTTATTGTTTTCTAACAAAACCTCAAACTTAAAGTTTAATTCCTTTACATAAAAACAAATTATTAAAAATAAATTTTAAATAAATTAATATTAATAAAAATATTAAATACAAGATACGCGTTAAAAATACGACCCTTCATCAATCATGTTAATTGAACTATTCCGTAAAACATTCATGATTCAAAATGCTGACACCTCGTTTTCATGTTTCTCTTAGGACTTTGAGCATGAAATTAAAATGGAAAATCTTTTATATTACATATTAACATTTTACTATTATATAGATTATGTCAAATGATGTGTGTTCCGCAGGGTCGTCCAAATGAGATAGTGTGGGTGTCATTCGTGAAATACCACTCAGCGGGCACAGAGCCGGCCGGGTTTGATCAGCAAAAGGACTGTTCCTCACAGCTCACGATATGGGATGGGGCAGCCCCTGACGCGGATCTGGACAGGAAGGTTGGTACCTTTATATTATTTTTCTTCAAGTATTTTCATGCCAGAATTGGGTAGTATATAGTTGGGTAGGACGGGTTCAATATAATGTTTTTTTACTGACAAGAGAATAAAACATTACAAAATAATGTCACTTGTCATTTCATTGATTATACCCATTTTCAATGAAATTTTATATTTATTGATGCAGAAAACTATAGGATCGCTATTTGACTCTGCCTAGAATGAGGATTATGGGCAAATTTTCCTAAAATGGGAGAAACCAGTCTAGAAGTGGACTGGTACAGACTTAAAATTTACTTTCACAATAAATAGAATTAGGAAGTTTCTTGGGTCAAAAATAAATTATTTGGTACTGTTATTAGGATGAAAAGGCGCTATTTGACACCAAGAAACTATGACGTCATTAGTTTTTATTTCATACATAAAAAGTAAAGGCAAGTTAACATACAAATGAATCTAAAGTTTTCGGTTTCCTCTACCGTTGTTGATTATATTAATACTATATAACTTTTCTACGCCATGAAAAGCTTCAATAAAAATAATAATTTTTCAAACGGATTATGATAAAATTTACATTTACATAAATTGTTTTACCAATTGTTCCAGTCATTTCCGAGTAATCAGGGAACATACATAAAAAACATATAAATTCGAATTGATAAACTCCTCCGTTTATGAAGTCACATTCGGAAGTAACTTACAGGCTTCAAGATTACTTCGCTCGCTTGTTTAACAATAATGAAAATATTTCATTTAAATATTACCAATTCAAACGAGTATGTTTTACGATATCTATTGCATATTTACACAGTAAATTCCAAAACAACACCGCGGAGGGTAATGAAATGTGGATTAAGTAGAGTGCATAACTTCGGGAGAATAACGCGCCGATACCAACACTGGTACGGGAAGAATGAATTGAATAGAGTTTTGGCACGAAGTCGAATTTAAAACCATGTTATTTCAAAGATAAATTGTTTTCGATAATGGTTTTCTAGTTATTGTTGAAGTTAGCCTAGTTTATACAATCAATTACTTTTAGATAATGAAATCATCAAGTTGGTATTTATATTAGTGTGCAATGTTACTTAAAGTTTAATAATTTTGGTAAAAAAAAACAAGGGACCCGGATGGAACGAAGTTCCTTTCGATAATTTGGGGAGGAAGAAACAGACAGAAAAACACGCGCACGCCGCACGGCTTACAACTATAGCAAAAAGTGTCGTTACAACTTTTGAACTTAATTTTTTCCGTCTAGCCTCCTTTCACAACGCGCGATAAGGAACTTCGTTCCAAAAATACCATAATCAAAACATACATAACCAACACGAAAAAAGCAGTTTGCGCTAATATACGACTGGCCTATCTCAACCAGCTTATAAAATAAAGTTAGTAGGTTATTCAATAAACATAAAGTCTAGTATGAAGACACTGGAAGGTTGATCAAAACGAAGAAAGAAAAATTTAAAAAGATAGTAAATCACGCTCGCCATTTGAACTTCACTTATTCCGCTCAACGGTGATACAAGTTCAGAAGCGATATAAAATTGGGTAGGTTCCGCCTTTATTCGTACCGTTTCACTGCCAACTACCTCAACCAACCCACTTGACGTTGGCAGCCAAACATTAATTTTCTTTAATGTGTCTGAGCACTCTTACCAAACGAAGCGACTGCACTGCGGTACAAATTAAATATGCTACAGATATGATGCTAAAATGTTACAACAGGGATGTGGACTGAGTCCAAAATATTTTATTAAGTCCAATAACTAGATTATCTAAATATAAATGACGCCTATTTTTTCCTTTAGCAAAGTAGCCAAAATTCAAGAAAATACAGCGCTTTGAAATTTCGAAATGGGTGATTTACGTTGACGTTGCTTAAAAATCAGAGCCAATTGTGACGTCACGCGAAATTTAAATGCGCTGTATCTTCGTCATTATTTTCTGATGAGAGAAAAGAAAAAATACGTATACCATAATTTTTAATAATCTATCTAATGAGCTAAAAAAAGTTATTACTCTACATCCCTATTTAGACCAAGGTAAAAATTAAGAATATCAATTCAATTTTAACTTATATTTTAATTTTAGGCTTATTTAGTTTATAATTTACCAGTTTATTAGTTTTTTTATTAACTTATATTATAAGGAATAGAATATCAATTACTTAGTTATTATGTAGTAAGTAACAACATATAAAGCGTCCATTCTCTACCGCCTTTATTTTGTTACTGCGGTGTTTCGTTCATTCATTCGTACGCTTGGAATTCCTTACTTTGCATTAAGAATGGACGAGTGAAGTTATTTTTTTGTTAGCACTTTAATCGCGGAAGTTTCGCGAACTCTAGCACAGGAATTGTAGGGATTATGTTTGAATCATTCTTCTGTAGAATCCGCTACTTTCCAACAAGTCAAATCAGGATTCTTTTTTTACGTCAAAACAAACATTGTCTATATAATTTGTATGAAATAGCACGTCGTGACGTCATAGTTTCTTGAAGTCAAATAGCGCTCCTGTTACCAGTTATTCTGCAATAATTAATATAAAATCCCGTTGAAGCTGAATGTGATTAATGATATGTGACATTATTTGTGGCGTTTTATTCCCTTATCAGCACAAAACTTTTTTGACCCTGGATACTACCCAATTCTTTTGATTGGCTCTCGTACAATTAACTCAATTAAAATTAAAATAATAAATAAATCCTTGGAGTAGTTTATAATTCACAGACGATCTTTATCTAAGCCATTTGTTTCAATGGAGATAGTCTTTTGGCTGTATCTGTTAAAGAGCTTTGAGTTTGTGAAATTTTCATCTTTTTACCTTTTCTGTTTTATGTCGACTTTCCTAACTTACATTGTCTCTCCCTCGTTAGCCTGGGAACTAAAACGCGAATATTCTATGGTGAATTCTAGCCTATAATATGTTATGGTTACTTTTTAATGTATTACGAGTATGTTGTGTATGCTTTATTATATCCTAATATTTAGCTATTTATGTGGTAAAGTCCTTTACTTCCTTTGAAGTTAATAGCAGTGCGCCGCGGCGACTACGTACTGTACAGGCTGCATTCCAAAAAAAAAAAGGGGACGCACCGTGAAAATGGGCATTATCTATTTCTTATTTCTCAGCGAATATCAGAAATTTAAAACTGATACTTGCTAATAGCATACTAGAACGCTTTTCTAGCATAATTGTGGTTGTGGATACACGATTAGCTAATTTTTGTAACACAAACTTGTTCATCAAAAACACCTCTACCAAAACATATACGGTCTAATTTCTCACAAACGAAAGAGACTTCAGCTTTGAAACTTTTTATGCAGATTAGTAGTTATGTAATCTTTAAAATTGTGGTCCAATTTTTTTTTTGTTGCTTTCGTTTTTATTTTAGAGGCATTTTTCTATAATTGATCAGTTTTGCGTGGCTTTAGATTTCAGTCATATAAGCCCTTTTGCCTTCCTGAAAAATATTGTACTTGCCGTCTCGCTTTTTCGTAAGTGTATTTAAATAAACTGTTCTTGTTGCACAGATTTTTGACAGTTATTCATCAAATTGTCAGATGGCCGATGGGCCTCAAGAAGCAAGGACGCGTCGCTCTTCACAAAAAAAAATGACATTTGATTTCGTAAAATTATTGTCACAGTGTAGAATAATATCACGATTATATATGGGTCGAACAGTCTGTAAACAAACGTGCGAGTAACTTTCTTACACTGTGTCACTTGTCATAATGTCAAAGGAAGTGTCAAAGCATAGCGTGGCATAGATTGATTACCTGACAGACATGGTCGGCATAGATTTTTTTTCATACAAGTAATGTACATACAATATCGATTAATAATATTTTATTTTTATTTAATTACCAGTTTTCTGGCAATAAATGATTTTATAATAGCCAAATAAACGTATCTTTAAATAATACTCTTCGTATTTATTTACTTTTAGATTTCGAGAAATATACACGTATATACTTTACCACTGACTGACTGGCTGACTGATTGATATGGTTGTTTGATCTGCACTGTAGTGATAGGAGTAAGGATGGAAGCTCACTTGCTGTAACCAAGTGAAGCCTGAGGCCGAAGGCAGAGGTTACCTACGAGGCCGTAGACCGAGCCACTACCACCAAGTGCAATTTGGCATAGGGCATATTAATCATGCCAAAAAATAGTAAAGGAAAATAGGGAAAAAATATTGTAGCTCCCATACAAGATTTTTTTTCTCGACTAACCCATTGTGTAGGTTATCGTTAAATAGGTCTTTCAAAATATTTTGAGCTTGTGAACAACATTTTTCGATTTAGGGATCCGTTTCTGATATATTTGGTTTTATTATAAGTTAAAAGAAAACTATCAATCCTAATTAGGGTACACGAATTAATTAGATTTTAGACTTTCTTATCGATATGGATAGTTGTATCGATATTGTGAAGGTTTTTCGAGATCAATTATCGATAGTCAAATTAAAGATAGAGTTATACTATACAACACTTGTAGAAATGTTTTTAATAGACACATCTTCCTAGGAAATGTATAGATTTCAACTGTCTGTCTATCACAGTTCTCGAGAAAAAGCCTGGTGACGCAGGTAGACAGTGAAATATTAGTAATAGGGTATCGATTTTACCATTTGGGTACGGAACCCTAAAATGATAAAAGATCTAGTTTAACTTTCAAAGAGTGGGTAAAAATAAAGGACCGAATTACCCTTTCTTGGCACTTGTTTTAAATTTTGTCCATTGTTTACTGTAGCATTACAGCCAAATAAACGTGTATTAAGCGACAAATCTGAATATATAATATTGCTCTCCTAGCATTTACAGTACATAGACGCTCCGCAAATTCGACGTCAGTTTAGAATAAATGTAGTGCCCACAGTAGTGATCATATACAACGTGGAAGGGGCATACCCGTAATAAATCGAACCACTGGCTACACTAGACCACTTGATTATAGTATAATGACAGTCAAAAACTTAAAAAAAATATTCGGCACTTCCATACAAATGTGTGCAGCCGCCCGGCCGATTTGTATGGGAATGTCGAATTTATTTTTGTTCTTTGAATGTTATTTTAATATCATTATAATATAGTGATTTAGTATAGCCTGTGGTTCGATTTATTACGGGTATGTCTCTTCCATATTGTATATTAATTGTTTTTTCAACATACTTGCTCGTAAAGTGGATCTCATTGAATTTCATCGGCTTTAGACATATATAAAGTAGTTTATAAAACACGCTTGCGTTATAAACGCAAATAGTGAAGTTATATTATGCAACAGCAATATTTAAATTTTTTTCTCAAATTCCAAACAAACCCACTACCTTGTGGCTCCAGCTAGTAATGGTTGGCCAGCCGCGCTGATTTTAATAAGTATTACGGTGGGAAAGCAGCCGTGTGCTTCACAGTTTTATGGTTGAGTTTATTTAACCGTTCCTTTACCGCTAATACCAGACACAATAGTAAGACAATGAACGTGGACATTTATAAATATGGTGCGGGTCTTTACCGGTTAAAATAAAAATTAGTTTAGATATACGTGTGTTGAAAAACGTGCGATATACGTGCGTATATTGGTTAAACACTCTCGGCTCTATCACGCCCTCGCTTTCGGCTCGGGCACGAAAATTCCACCTCCTGTGTTATAACCACTATAACGCACATATATGGTAATATACACAACTATTTTTCAATTTAAAAAATATTACTTATTTTAATATAAAGAATTGAATAATGTAGCTCTTTTTTATATAGTTACGTATTTACCCCTTACTTATTTTGTACAACATGCTGACTTTTCATTGGTTTTCGTAAAAAAAAATCGTATTGTGAATAAATTCTTGATCCATATACGTTATCCAAATTGGTGTATGACATAAGATAAACAAATCGAGACCACGTAGTTATGTCCGACCAAAACTACCGCATACGTATATACATACTATCACGTCTTTATCCCTAATGGGGCAAACAGAGCATTTTGGGTCTTGCGGTTCTATGCAGAGCCCAGGGCCGCAAGACCCAAAAGCCACTTTTAGCGTCATGGTGGGCGAGAAGATGGAAAAGCAATCAATAAAGTGATGGGTTGCTAGCCGCATCGCCTGTTAACATGATTTGCATTTTTGCCCTTTCCCTCGATCGGCTTTTACGATCTGCGTGGGAAGAGAAGCAGCTGGTACATTCTAAGTTTTTTTATTTCTCCCAGATCAGCATGGGAGCTGGTCATTTAAGATTTAATAAATAAATAAATTTTCCCATTGCGATCTTTTTCTCCATGTGTCGTTGGCTCAAACTAATAAATATTGATCTTTCATTATGAATTTCGAACATTCTAGACTTCCCTCCAGAATGTTATTCATTGCTCAGATTTCTTATTGAAAGCCAATACCTCTGGTTCATTGATCTAGTAGGCTTGATAAGTCTCAGTTTCAAAAATATAACGTAACTATTAGATTACGTGACATGACCTTTTTCAATTCTTTACAAAAAAATAACATGTTACAAAAAAGTAAACATACTAGAGATACTTTTTATTACGTCATGTTTTTCATACTGTGACCTCTATATATTTTTAACTCTATTTGCATTGCGTTTAGACATTACTACAAACCTAGCGGAAAAGAACGGGCAACTTTTGAATCAATTTTGACAGATTTTGAAAAATAAAAACGTAGAGACAAGCCTTAAATGCATATACATATACAAAAGTTAAAAAGGTATGTTTTATTCTGATATAGAAGTATTTAACAGACATACCTACTTACATAGATAAACGCAAAATATACCTACGGTTATCTCAAATACATTTTGATCAATAAAAAACAAACTTTAGCTCTAATACCTATATACATCCAATGTTAATAAAATTTCTATGAAACCAACTGACAAGTGCGACCTTTTTAACAAAAAAGATTTTTTCAAATTATTATAGTCGTTATCGAGTAATCAGGGAACGTGCATTAAAATATTCGTCGAAAGTTCGAATATTAGAAGAATCAGAATTGACGACAGAAAAATTAGAATTGATACCACCTCCTTTTTTGAAGTCGCTAAGCAACAAAGTCTCTTTCTGAATCCTCGGAGTTGAAAAAGAGTAAGCAAATGAAACTGAATTTTCCTACAATACGTGCGACAGAATTATGCAATCTATGCAATCTTCCGTCACCTCGAGGAGTTGCATAGTTTTGTGAAGTGGGTCAGACTTATTTGCATTTAAGAGTTCGGTATTAATTCTAAAAGACATTTCCATCTACGACGATTTCAATTTTGAGCATTTCCTTCAGGTTGAATAGTTTTGAACTTTTAATTTGTTACTCTACTGCATTATTCTTTGCGACGGCATAAAATACTTTTGAATTTTCAAGTACTGTATTTTAACTATAGTAACTAGTATTTTTTAACGACGGTCTATTTAAAGAGTTTTTGGCGGGAAGTCAAGTGGTTCAGTTTAGGTTTGCTTTAAATTGTTTTGCAAATTGATTCTAGTTTATAATATGAAATTGGTTTAGTTTGGTGTTATAAATGCACCTTCTCATGGACAATATGTGAAATGTTTAAAGTGGACAGAAATAGTGCGGATGTAGTGTTTATTTGCGGACAGTGGTGGAAACCTGTAGGCACCGTCCGCCACTCAATCGGCTACGAAAACCAGTGACTGTTGTAGATTTGTCGCCAGAAGCTCCCTTGAAACAATTATGAGCCAAAATAAAAAAGAAATTGATTCTATCACAACTAATTGCAGCGTAATTTAATTTTAACACTATTCCTTCATTCTGCAATGGTATCAAAATATTTACAACACTTTATTCTGATGCAGCTGGACATGAGCGACAAGAAGTCCATCCTGGGAATGTTCTGCCGCGAAGAATCCCCGCGTCTTTGCGACCATGCTCTGCTGTCGAACGCCACCAGAGCCACGAGACCGTGCGCTCCGTCTGAAAGCTACATCACGACTGGACCTGCACTAACTATTTTACAGGTTTGTTATTTTTTTAATTATTGTTTTTATGTCGGATTTTCGTGCGTATAAGCTGACCAGCGCTGATGTCAAATTTTTCAGGCTGCCTAAAATTTGACATAGCTTGATGACTGTAACACAATGATGACAGCTAAGACCAACGGCTGATATGGGCTCGAAAAAATGCTTATGCTATACTTGTGGTTACCCATCTAAGTGCGGACCACGCCCGGTGTCACTTTACTTGCGAAGGCGCTAGCAATGCGCATTAACGCTTGGCCACCGAGCTCCTCAAGCTTTTAATTTATGCTTGAGAATTACGTATCTCTTTACCCCGGCCTTTTAGGAAACAGATCCAACACTAAAAGCCTTTGGATTTTATATAGCGCTTCTGCCAAAACACATTCTTTGATATATATACTAAGTAATGAAAGGTGTAGGTACTCGGAATAAGTTTCGGCAGGAGAAGGATCTACTGCAAGAAAAAGAAAAATACTGATGATGGACATTGCAATAGAAATTACAAAAACTGCTGTCATCATAATTGTTAACTATTTTCGAGACATGTGGTTGGGGGTTTGCCTTATGTTATTATTCTCAATGTTATCTTTTTATTATTATGTGCATTTTCCCGTCTTCATACCCAGCATCATGTGATTTTTGGGTATTATATGCGTAGGCTCTGTCAACCCAGTTAGGGTTAAAGACGTGATGAGATATATCAATAAATACAAATTTAATATCGAATACAAAAACGCTTGCACTACAGTTTTAACGCGGCAACAGAGTCGGTGTTTTATAAACTGCGCCAGATGCCGGACATCCGGTCACTGCGACCGGTGTAAACATGCCCGAGCATTGTTGTATCTACCATTATTAAATCCTGAACATTTTTCTACTTGTACTTTTTTATCGAAGTACAGTCGGGGGCAGAAAATGGTTCTTTCCGAAAGGTATGGTCTTTAAAGGCAGTGGGTTAGGTTTACCTGTCCCTGACTGTAAATGTACACAAGCACAAGAACATCACGATTGGATGTTTATCTGTATATGTATTTGTTATAAAATATAGCATCATTGAGTTAGTATCCCATAACACAAGTCTCGAACTTACTTTGGGGAGGACTCATTTTGAAGACACTTTTGAGATAATCACTTTCTTTTTGTCATATAAATTTTGTCATATAAATTTACCAAAAGCTATAAACTGTCATGTTACTTATTTTGAGCAGGAAAGTTTGTTGTTTCACATAATTCGGAGCTGTTATTAAAATCATTCTACCAAGACATTTCGTCCTACATCTCATTCGAGTGGCACTCCTGAAAATTCCTCTTCAAACAGCCTGGGAACCATGTGCAAGCTAATTAAAGCCAGCAAATATTAAACTTTCATTTCGTTCTCACGTATGCACTGAGTAAAATACAAATGCGATTTTTAGGGTATCAAATTCGTGAAAGGATCGAATTCTTTTTGGATCGCTCTATTTGTCTCTCTCTCTCTCTCTCTCTGTTTTATAATCATGTCATGTCATTACATTATGTCATAGTAGTATTTAATTGATTATAAAGCCACGCTTTAAAACTTAGAAAAGTCTTAAGTACTGTAAACATACAAAATGAAAAACATATTTATTGAATTGATTTAATTTTACAACCAACATTTACTATGATCATTCCACAAACAATTTCTTTTTTTTAAGAAAATATTATAATTAGAACTTTATTGAGCGAGTCTCAACTATTTACTTGACCGGTTTTTTGAAATATATAATGTAATTTCTGCAGGAAAGCAGATGACATATTTAACATATATCATTCCTTTTTGGCACGGCATAACACAGGCGTATGAATATAAAAGATAAAACACGTAAAATATAATTTTCTGCTGATTCTCTTCGGAACTGAAAAGTGAAAAAGAAAATCTATAGAATTTATAACAATTTGAAAACCATGCATAATTAAAAATATGTTGTCGATTCAGAAAAAAAATGAATTTATTTTTGAAGAAATAAAAA
Organism: Acrobasis consociella; assembly: GCA_963555685.1. Classification (NCBI taxonomy): domain Eukaryota; kingdom Metazoa; phylum Arthropoda; class Insecta; order Lepidoptera; family Pyralidae; genus Acrobasis; species Acrobasis consociella. The sequence continues at coordinate 9,948,242 of OY743118.1, forward strand.
ATTGGCACAGACGTCATAATACTTAAAAACATATTACATCGTCGTCATGAATGAATTAATTGTAAACATTTTTATGTTTTTCGCTTTGGAAAAAGAAATACATTCTATCAAAAAAGTACCGCGCATTGATAATTTAATTCCAAGTTCAATTAAAAATCAAGTAACTATTTTTGTCAAAAGTTGGCACAATTATTATCTTTATTAGCGAGACATTTTTGCATCATTTGTGTACAGTTTGTCAGTTCATGTCAAGTGTGTTATGCGATTTTTAAAAATATCGAACAAAGTGTTTGTCTCAAATTATGCATTGCGCATGAAATTTCGTGTTTCGAGTCGACGAAAATGTCACAGATAGCTTTTGATCAAAAACACGTGAGTGGGACAGAGTATTCAAAAGCGTTGGAGACGTGGTGGAAGATTTGTCTCGCTCTGTTCGGCCGTCAACGTCTTTAACTGAAGTTAACATCGCTAAAGTGAAGGAAATGGTGACTGATCAAGTTTGAGATAGCCACCAAACTTCAGTGTCTCACGAATCGATTTGAATGATCGCTGGAGCATGAAACACGTTGCCGCTCGACTAGTACCGAAAGATCAAGGATTTTTTAACGCCCCATCTCACAAGGCCCTCATTGTGAACAAATAACATCGACCAACCACTATTCACGGGATATGGCTCCGTCCAACTATTTTCTTTCCAAAAATAAAATTATAAATTTAGGGCACCCGTTTTCAATCGATAGAAGATATTAAAGTAAAATTGCGGCAAGAACTGATGTAGGTTCCGGAAAATGCGTTCAAAAAATGATTTGATAATTTTCGACTACTCGTTGACATAAGTGTAATTTTGCAGAAGGAGCCTATTTTAAAGGAGACACAATAAGTTTGAATAAATATTTTTTTTTTTGGTAGTACTGGCCGGTCTTTTCTTGACAAAGTAGTATTTATAGATATAAAAAATTTAAAAATGCAAATTGACCTCCTCTTTAGCGGAAAATCCGAAATGCTATACTCTCAACATGATCAAGCATATTTCTTAAATAATAAATAAAAAAGAATATAAACTGTCTCTATTTTTGTCTTTGATTCAAATTCAAAAACATTATAGAAGTTTTAGGTTAAATTGTATTGTCATATAATTAATAGTGTAAATTTGAATACTATTCTAGTCAGTTATCATGGATCGCGAAAATATATCTTTTGTTAAAAAAAATGCGACTGAATAAAAAACGTTTAATTTTCTACTTAAATTTGTCACATCCAGATTTTTGTAACTTCTAGAACTTTTCTAGTCAGTGAAACATTCATCGCCAGCCAGGCAGATAAGTCACGCGCAGAGTTGCATTTGCCATAGTGAATAATGCAGTACGTGCCGACTCTACTCCATTCGCTGTGCTAGAATGCTTCAATGTCGTTTGCGGCGCTTGACTATGAATTCGTCATCTGTTTTTTAGAAACTTCATTTCTTGTTTACGTTTTAGAGAAACAGATTCAAATAAACATATTTTTTAGTAATAAATAATAAATATATAGGGGCAAATTACACTTATTGAGCTAGTCCCAAAGTAAGTTTGAAACTTGTGTTATGGGATACTAACTCAACGATACTATATTTTATAACTTTTGAAATTATCCTGAGTCTGTTTGTTTCTGGGTGTTTCTGTTTATTATATTATAATATATAAACCTACATTACCACTGACTGACTCACTGACAGAGTTGTTTGCCCTGTTGCGGGGTTGGTGGGGTTTAGGTTGATGTGCGGTCGTATAGAGGGTGCTCCAGTGAGTACCAGAAAAATCTGACATTTGAGGATTTGCAGAAACCTGATGTGGAAGGGGTACGGCCTGCAAAAACGGTTGGGGTTAGGGGCGTGATTATTTTTCCAAAATGTAGGGGGTTGTAAGCAATTTGACGAGCGTCATTTGTTTATTTATTTTTTTCAAAATCCAAGATGGCCGCCATACATGGACAATTTCCTTTCATACAACCTTACCCATTTTCTGAACTGGAAACATATTTTAACCTACTTCAATAGGTTCACGAAAGACCGCGGGCTGCTTGCAGCCCGCGCAGCGCCCGAAAAGCTAGTTATAATATATAAACCTACAATACCACTCACTGACTGACTGACTCATTGACATAGTTGTTTGCCCTGTTGCGGGGTTGGTGGGGTTTAGGTTGATGTGCGGTCGTATAGAGGGTGGTCCAGTGAGTACCAGAAAAATCTGACATTTGAGGATTTGCAGAAACCTGATGTGGAAGGGGTACGGCCTGCGAAAACGCTTAGGGTTAGGGGTGTGATTTTTTTTCCAAAATGTAGGGGGTTGTAAGCAATTTAACGACCGTCATTTGTTTTTTTATTTTTTTCAAAATTCAAGATGGCCGCCATACAACGACAATTGTCCTCCATACAAACTTACCCATTTTCTGAACTGGAAACATATCTTAGCCTATCTCAACAGCCCCACGATGAACCGCGGGCTGCTTGCAGCCCGCGCAGCGCCCGAAAAGCTAGTTATAATATATAAACCTACAATACCACTGACTCACTCACTGACTGATTGACATAGTTGTTTGCCCTGTTGCGGGGTTGGTGGGGTTAAGGTTGATGTACGGTCGTATAGAGGGTGCTCCAGTGAGTACCAAAAAAATCTGACATTTGAGGATTTGCAGAAACCTGATGTGGAAGGGGTACGGCCTGCAAAAACGGTTTGGGTTAGGGGCGTGATTTTTTTTCCAAAATGTGGGGGGTTGTAAGCAATTTGACGAGCGTCATTTGTTTTTTGATTTTTTTCAAAATCCAAGATGGCCGCCATACATGGACAATTTCTCCCCATACAAACTTACCCATTTTCTGAACTGGAAACATATCTTAGCCTACCTCAACAGCCCCACGATGAACCGCGGGCTGCTTGCAGCCCGCGCAGCGCCCGAAAAGCTAGTTATAATATATAAACCTACAATACCACTCACTAACTGATTGACATAGTTGTTTGCCCTGTTGCGGGGTTGGTGGGGTTTAGGTTGATATGTGGTCGTACAGAGGGTGCTCCAGTGAGTACCAGAAAAATCTGACATTTGAAGATCTGCAGAAACCTGATGTGGAAGGGGTATGGCCTGCAAAAACGGTTAAGGTTAGGGGCGTGATTTTTTTTCCATAATGTAGAAGATTATAAGCAATTTGACGAACGTCATTTGTTTTTTGATTTTTTTCAAAAGGACAAATTTCCTCCATACAAACTTACCCATTTTCTGAACTGGAAACATATTTCAGCCTACCTCAACAGCCGCACGAAAGACCGCGGGCTGCTTGCAGCCCGCGCAGCGCCCGAAAAGCTAGTTATATTATATTATATATAGCTACACTTACCACTGACTCACTCACTGATTGACATAGTTGTTTGACCGGTTGCCAAATAGTAGGGGTGATGGTTTATGGTGGAACGTACAGGGGTGAGGGGGTCGAGTACCAGAAAAATCTGACATTTGAGGATTTGCAGAAACCTGATGTGGAAGGGGTACGGCCTGGCTAAACGGTTGGACCTGGAGATTTGACCCCATAGACAAAATGAAAGGGGTATCTGATCAATTACCAGAGACAGTTTTTTTTTTTTAATTTCATTAAAAAAAAATTCCCCCCATACAAATTTCATACAAACGGCCCCCCCCAAGTAACTTGGCGCAGCCCGAGGCCGAAGGCCGAGGGCGAAGCCGGCTCGCGAGCCCGAAGGGCGAGCTCCGTGGCGAGGCCGAAGGCCGAGCCCCCCCCTTCAACCCCCCCTCCCCCTCCCCCTCCCCCTCCCTCAAGTAATTTCCCCCCATCACGAGGCCGCAGGGCGAGTGACGCGAGCCCGAAGGGCGAGCTGCGGGCGAGGGCGAAGCCCGAGCCACTCTCGTAAGAGCCGGGTTTTTTTTTAATTTTTGGAAATCCAAGATGGCCGCCGAAAGTCAAATGCTTGCGATTTGGCTGAAAATCAATATCTATATGTATTTTGAGCAGAAAAATCCAAATTTGAATTTTTTTTTGGAATCCAAGATGGCGTCTGAATTTCAGAAAATGAAATTTATTTCGTTCATAACGTCTCACTGGGACTTCGTAGGGATCTGAAATTTTGCATGTGAGGGTAAAGCACCTTAAGGAACTCGAAACTGCTTTTAGATTTTGGATCCAAGATGGCCGCCCACACATTTTTTCATGTTTTCTCAACTGACTGCAGTTTTCAGCCATTTTTTGAACTGGAAACATTTCTTAGCAAACAAACGCCCCACGAAAAATCGCGTGCTGCTTGCAGCACGCGCAGCACCCGGAACACTAGTTATAATATATAAACCTACATTACCACTCACTGACTGACTGACTCATTGACATAGTTGTTTGCCCTGTTGCGGGGTTGGTGAGGTTTAGGTTGATGTGCGGTTGTATAGAGGGTGCTAAATGGAGTACCAGAAAAATCTGACATTTGAGGATCTGCTGAAACTTGATGTGGAAGGGGTATGGCCTGCAAAAATGGTTAGGGTTAGGGGCGTGATTTTTTTTCCAAAATGTAGGGGGTTGTAAGCAATTTGACGAGCGTCATTTGTTTTTTTACTTTTTTCAAAATTCAAGATGGCCGCCATACTAGGACAATTTTCCTCCATACAAACTTATTCATTTTCTGAACTGGAAACGTATTTTAGCCTACCTCAACAGCCCCACGATGAACCGCGGGCTGCTTGCAGCCCGCGCAGCGCCCGAAAAGCTAGTTATATTATAATATATAAACCTACATTACCACTGACTGACTGACTGACATAGTTGTTTGCCCTGTTGCAGGGTTGGTGGGGTTAAGGTTGTTGTACGGTCGTATAGAGGGTGCTCCAGTGAGTACCAGAAAAATCTGACATTTGAGGATCTGCGGAAACCTGATGTGGAAGGGGTACGGCCTGCGAAAACCGTTGGGGTTGGGGGCGTGATTTTTTTCCCTAAATGTAGAGGGTTGTAAGCAATTTGACGAGCGTCATTTGTTTTTTTATTTTTTTCAAAATTCAAGATGGCCGCCATACAAGGACAATTTTCCTCCATACAAACTTACCCATTTTCTGAACTGGAAACGTATCTTAGCCTACTTCAACAGCCCCACGATGAACCGCGGGCTGCTTGCAGCCCGCGCAGCGCCCGAAAAGCTAGTCTATATAATTACGTGTTTATAATATCGATGAGTGAGTATCCCATAACACAAGTTTAAACTTAGTTGGTGGCTAGCTGATTTGTGCTATACACTTATTAATTGATTTATAAAAATGAAATATTTATCTTATTCTTGAAGAAAATAGCATCTAAATATTTAATTATTTAAATTACAATGCTGTTATTTTATTATATATTGATAGATTGATAAAACGTTTATTTGTGAAAATTGCACAAACACATTTAAACACATGGAAATACACGAATGATTTTTAGTATATTAAGTACCTACAAGTTTTTAGCGATGTAATGTGTATACAGCAGTTGCACAAAAAGGTCGTAGGCTTAGCGACGATATTGCTCAAAGAGCAATGCACTGATTATCAGCTAACACCTTAGGTGTAGGTGCAAGTTCGATCAGTTGTAAAGATTGTTAAATTAACGTGTTACAGAATAAATAATAAAAAGAATAAACTACAGGACATATAGATACACAATATTATTATATATATTGCTCACTCCTTCTCTTTTATTAACTGTTTTCACACATGCAACATACATGCGAATACAGATGATATACCTAAGCCACATATACACAAGATGATACACGTATAAAACTTGTCAAACTTGTGTAACTAACATCCGTAGTAGGCCAGGTAATTTCAGCGAGCTGGTGCCGTAGTAAATAAATTAAGAGTGTGCCTACTCTAACTCCATCCGCTGTGATGGAATACTTTAGTGGTGTCCACGGCTACTCCACTATGAATGTGTCATCTGAAGGTTCTTAATAAATAGGTACTTAATCTCACTTGATTTTTTCTCAGTTCTCTGATGTGTTATACATTATGTTAAAAAAACCCTTTCCGATCCGTTAAGGTAATATTGGATAGCTTGTATAGGTTCTATTAATCGGATTCTCCTACCCCTGAAATTGCAAAATAATCTGCGATTCCATACAAAATAAAATAGTTCGTTCCAAAATGTATGAAATTGCATTTTTTTTGCAATTTCAAGGATGGGAAAACCCGATAAATAGAACCTACACAAGCTACCCAACATTACCTTAACGGATCGAACAAGGTTTTTTTTAATATATTTTTTGTGGACTACATATTTTAATTTTTGTATTGTAGTTGGTTATCATTTTTAATTAATTACTAAGGTTATATCGGACAAATAGTCTCATTTAATTTAGATTAAACTGAATGCTCTGATTCAATTAATATTTTTTGTCAAAAGATACTTGAACCCCGAACTATATTGTATGTCTTCCATCGAGTTTCTTTTTAGGGTTCCGTAGCCAAATGGCAAAAACGGAACACTTATAGATTCGTCATGTCTGTCTGTCCGTCCGTATGTCACAGCCACTTTTTTCCGAAACTATAGGAACTATACTGTTGAAACTTGGTAAATATATGTGTTCTGTGAACCGCATTAAGATTTTCACACAAAAATAGAAAAAAAAAACATAATTTTTGGGGGTTCCCCATACTTAAAACTGAAATTCAAAAAATTATTTTTCATCAATCCCATACGTTTGGGCATCTATGAATAGGTCTTCAAAAATGATATTGAGGTTTGATTGATACTGAATAGTTTGCGCGGGAGACACTTCCAAAGTGGAAAAATGTGTGTGTCCCCTGTAACTTCTAAAATAAGAGAATGATAAAACTTTAAAAAAAATGTGATGTTCATGCAAACTACCAGCGAAAATTGGTTTGAACGAGATCTAGTCAGTAGTTTTTTTTAATACACGTCATAAATCATAAACCGCAAATTACCTTTCATTCAATCAACTCAAACAAAAATAAAAAAAAACATACTACAAGACTTATATTATGTTACTTGCTGCTACGGAACCCTTCATGGGCGAGTCCGACTCGCACTTGGCCGCTTTTTTATTTTATCTTCAAGAATGTTAAGTAACCTGTACAATGAAATAATGCTTTAGTTACCGCACGAAACCTGATCATAAGCTAGTCGTTAAAGTCACCAGTGCAGAACTACTTTATTATTCAATATTAAATTCAACAGAGGAAGGAGCGAAGTTTCTAACTAAATATTTGAAGTTTTACTACACCGCGTCTTGCTTAGTGCAACAACTCAAATATGCGTTAAACTAACTTACAACTCGTTATCTACTTATTAAAATAGTGAACTTTATAGTAGAGTAACGTTTTAAATAAATATGTTAAATTTATACAAAAATATACTTGCAAGAATATTATAAGAGACATTACGCGACTAGTAAGTGAATAAAATGAAGTGAACATTCGTGATTCTTCGAAAATAATTAAATTCTTACACTAAATTTGTTTATGGGAATATTTGTAATATAAACCATAAAAAAATTAAAAATAATTTAGCTGCACTGCAAAGTTAAGTTGTGAATTAAGATTTTTAAACTTTCGTTTCTTCTTCAACAGGAACTACGACAAGGCTCCGCATTGTATCCCGTTTCGTTCCTGCTCCGGTACGAATTCGTGGATGTAAGCGAACAGGGACAGCCGTTGCACGAGTCTCACTCAGCCTGCGATAGAGTGTTCAAATCTGCCCAGACCTACTCCGGTAGATTCCAAGCCCCAAGAGCAATATTCTATTACGGGCGAGGCGGAGCGCAAAACCTTACTTGCATCTTGAGGTAACTAATAAATTCCCCACTTTTAATTAAACTCTTTACTTGCCATAACGTTGGAAAACGCTTACTTCATTTTTATTTCCTACAGGTTTGAAGCCAAGCAAGGCGAGAGAATTCAACTCACTTTCACGAGCACTTACTTCGGAAATAAACATTGTAGTACTCATAAAGATCCACGGACGGGGCGATGGAAATGCGATAGGCCTGAAAAAAGAACTACAGGGGGAGAAGGGCTCGCTCAAATAATCATTACTGAGTATCCATGGGAGGGAGTTCCGATACAAAGAGATTGTTTATGCACAAATCGATCCGAACCCCTGAACATACACACATTGACTGCACCTGTTGTTGAAATTAATTTCACAGTCACAATGATGAATATTACTGAGGATTACGATGACTTTGATTTCGAAGGAGAATACAAATTTATTCCGACAGGCCCTGGTGATGAAACTGTTTGCTCGTCAGGATGGGGGGAACGACGCCTTAGAGGCAGCAGTGGAGAAATCAGACTTTTCGATAAACGTCACGCTTCCATTGCTCCCGAAATAGTTGGTGATAGGCATGTTATATCAGAAAGCGTAAGAGCTGAAGTAGCGTGTGTTCATAGACCTTGGTTAATAGAGCCAGGAGGAGATGAAGTCGATCCAGTACAGGGGAGATATTTATATGTCAAAGTACCAGGCTATGATATGACTCCAACTTCGCCTTTCTGTAGTACACCAAATAGGCTATTTATTTACGAAGCAAGAGATACATCGCGTCCACGAGAAATATGTCCCGATGGTCCAAATTCTATAGAATTATTCAGTCCTGGCTGGAAGTCTTCTCAAACACCGCTAGAATCTTCATTGAAACCACACGCAAGGAGCTATGTTATTGATTTTCTCCAGCACGAACAAGCTGACTATTCAATAAAGTGGATAGAACTGATGAAACAGCCGGTATTTGAGCCCGATCCTGAATCAAATCTACTTCCAGCGTCCGTATCACTTGAATGTAAATATAGGTATGTATATTTGCTACGATGCAGTTTTCCAATTGCAATTTACATTGTATCGGAACATTAGGTATTGATTTTTATTTTCTGTTTTAGCTGCCCTGAATTGAATGCTTGCATTCCGCTGACTTTATGGTGTGATGGTAGCGCACACTGTCCATCGGGCTATGATGAAGATGACTCAAATTGTTCATTTAGAATATCACTGCCACCTCCATACGTCGCAGCAGCAGCTGGTATAGGATTATTAATATGCGCCGTTACTATAGCTCTTTGTGCTTGCCGTAGACGTCGAAAAAAAGACAAGGAATTCAAAGCCAGATTAGACGGTGCGTTGCCTCCAGAAGAACGGCCATACGATCGTGCTAAAACAAACGGTGTTCCCGAAGCAACGCGACAATACGCTACAGTACAAAAGTATGCCACAATAGATAAGTACAGCTTAAGCCAGAAGTATAGTGCCGGATTGAACGACGCAAGATATTACGACGAGGTAGCACAAAGGGATAAGCTTGCGGATACAAGGTACGCTAGTTTAGGTCGCGGTGGGCGGGGCACTCGCGTCGAAAACTCCTCAAGGGGTAATGGCTCCAGAAGAGCTATGCCTGATCTAGGTTATCCGGACCTTAAAGACGGTTTCTGTTGACCCTTCCCGGATCTTTTAGAGACGACGGTTTAGCTATATGGATCTTTCGGACAAATTCCGATCTAAACTTTTATTTTACGTGTAACATTAGAATGAAGACTGAATTTTGGCAAAAGTGCCTACTAAGTTTTGGTCAAATCCGTAGAAATTACAAATGGACTGTCGACTTCTATAATTTTTATTCATTTTTCCGACTGGATTTCACTTTCTGTGTAGAATTGTAAATAGGTATCAATCATACAGTAAGTTCAATAAATTCATGTGAAATCTCATCAACAAACATATCTTGTTGTATATAAATTGCTTGACAATACAATTTTAAGATACAATATTAAATCATTTTAAATAATAACAATAATAGAGAAAATTACCAACCCTGATAACTTGTGCTTATAAAACTGGTTTATGTTAAATTATACGTAATATTTGTATATTCATAACATCACACACATAATAATTATGATGTCAGTAAATAGAAAATTATAATAAGTAAGTAATTACTAGATATAAAAAAATGAAAATGTGATATAGGTTGTAAAAACAGTAGGTAAGCGTTCATGAACTGTATAACATAAATAAATATAAGTTAATAATTATAATTTTCTTTGTGTATAAATAAACTGTAACTAAATATAGTAACCAGTTGTAAATAAACTATGTGTAAGATTTTTAAAGTCTGTAATTATTTCCAGGTAAACGGAAAATTAAAGTCATTTCTAAAAATAATCTTACAGGTTTTATTTACAACCCCACATTTCAAAGATTTATAAAGATGGAGTCTTATGCTGGTCAAAGAGAAATAAAGAAAAAACTTGTACTAGCAGCTTCTCTTCCCGCGCAGATCGCAAAGCCGATCGAGGTAATGGGTGAAAATGCGAATCATGTTAATAAGCGATACGACTATCGCTATGCAACCCTTACTATTTTGTTTTATTTTTCCGCCTATATAAGAGGTGCACTAAAAGTGGCCTTTGTGTCTTGCAGCTCTAGGCCGTTTTCTAAGGGCCTCAAAAGCGCTGTCTGCGCCACTAGGGATAAAGGCGTGATAATCCATAACCCAAACATAATTTTGTAGTGATTTTTAAACACGTAACTAAACTACAGTAAACAGATGGAATCATCATCATCATCATCATTTCAGCTGCATAATGTCCACTGCTGTACGTAGGCCGTAAAAGATTTAACATATGGAATGTGAAGAACAAATATACAACGGGCATTTCCCAGAATTTTTTATTTTTATTTGAAGACATACTTGAACATCTTTTAGCTATTCATTCGATCCTGTTTACGAGTGTCTTGTTAATTGAATTTTTCTCGTCGAATTACTTCATTGCCGCGTTCCGTCGTAAGGTACGCAGCTAATTTGTATTTGTCTCCCCGTCTAATGAGATTATAGGCGCCTACATTAAGGGCCTTACGGGAAGAGCCCGTTTTTGCTTAGATGGTTTGGTTATTTTAATAAGTCACAAAATTTTAACACAAGTTTCACAAAATATACTAAAGTTGTTTAAAGGGATTCTTTCAGTCATTTACACTTTCCAAGTTTTTCTGAAAGTATAAAAGAAAAAGTATGTACAAGCATTTGTTCTGTTCAAGATTTGTTGATTTAATCTGATGTCATTCGAGCTAAGAGCAGTAGATGAGAGCTTCATAGAAAATAAGCAAACAATCCACAAAACAAATTTTCACAAAGCAAAGTTACGGATTGTGAGCTGCTAGATATTGAACTTTCTTTATGCCGTCCTGTCTCAGTAATAACCTCTACGCAAACTCAATTATCTGATGGACTTTTTAAAACTGGGAATAGCAAATGTTGGGAAATGGAATCAAAAAACTGGGAATGAAATCTTTTCGTCACAATGGCAGGCTCAAAAAAAATTCAGCTGTTCTGTTACAATATGAAATTCGTGGTGATACACACAGTCCAGTTATTGTGACTTACTGTGTGGAACATGCTTTATCCAGTGCTGGTAACGAACGCTACGCAAACTAAATTATCTGATGGACTAATTAAAGCTGGGAACGGTACTTGTGAACAAAACAGAACTGTATATTTGACTTCAATTTAGTTCATAACAAATGCTGCTCTAAATAGTCTGTTTCCGTTAGTAGTTGTGTAAATTATCTGCAAAAGTTATACACATCATACATTTTGTGTTATCATTAACCCTTTCACCGCGAGACTTTATATCAGTTGTCGTGCCCCCAGCGCGAGACATGGTAAATCTAACATACCTATTTACAACCAAAAACGGATATGGATACGTGAGTTATGTGCCATACGAGCATTTTTTTTGTCGCATATTTTCGACCTTCGCGGAATGGACCCGACAATGTTTTTCACATATATGCGACGCTCGCGGTTGAGGAGTTAAATAACATCACACTAATATTATAAAGGCGAAAGTATGTGTGTATGTGTTGATACTTCACGTGCAAACGGCTGGACCAATTTTGATAAAATGTTTTATGCTTAAAGCTTGCATACAGTGGGGTAAGTAATATAAGATAGAACAACAAAATATATATTATTTTGAATAAATACCAACGAAATATATAATTTTGGTTGGTATAATTATCAAGTAGGATAAAAATCGTAAATCATACTTTTCAAACCCACAAAATCGTTTAAATAATAATTATTCCATCTAACAAACCTTTCGTATACATTTAAAGTCGTATAAAGTTCTCGAAATCTATTGGTCGTTACGTATAATAAACTTTCTATAGATATATTATTAAACATAATAGTTATTACGTATATGAATCGATTAATAGAAGATTCTTAATATATAATTATCATTAGATATAACAAACTTTTGATATAGCGCCTGGCAGTATGTTGCGGATAATTTTATTACGATAAGCCAATGCAGGTTAGATTTATGGTCAATTCAGATGTTAATTATGATTCTCAAATACATAACCTATCAACATAAAAAAGAAACAATCGATTTCAGCCCATACTTAAAACAGTACAATTTTTTAAAGGTGAAATTTGTACCAAAAGGCTGACATTAGGTACGTCCACCCTACAATGAACAATCTGACGTATGTATGTATGTAATATGTATTACTAATTTAATACCGGGAATTGCAACCCGAAAGAAACGTCAGCGCAAATAAATAAAAAAGTTATGTCACGTGTTTGTCCAGCTGTTTACGTTGGAATGGCGATCATGACGCGTTAATTCCCGTGCAGTAATTTAGTAATGAAGCAACATGATAGTTTAAAAGAAGTTATTCTGTATGTGCGACGCTAAATTGATAAATTTATATGTGAAAGTGAATATTAAACAAGCGAAATTGATCAGAGGGCTATAAAATATTCTTAAAGAGTACATTGCCTAATTAACAGTTCGGGTCAAACTATTAAATACCTATATATAATACATTACAGACCTTTTTGGCTCCGTTACCCGTTTCTCTTACATCGTGAATGTAATCAATGCAATAGCTTGTCTGTTTTCGAGTACGGCTAGCCTTCGTTCCCATAAACTGTGTGTGCGAGACTTGAGCCAAATGGCAGGCAGAGTGCCATTTTATGAAAATCATGGCCAGTCGAAATACTAGTGAGTATCTATTAACTGTGTATTTGGCGTAAATTGTTTTCGCTATCGACTCAAAAGAACTTACTTCCAACTATATATCCACGTTCATGCCCAGCCCACGCTGATAATGACCTTTTAGTAGAAAACACACAATTTGATTCCTGATTCAACCTTCTCGCCTACCATCATGCTAAAAGTTGCATTTGAGTCTTGTGGACCTGGGCACTTTCTGCTCAGAGCTTCAAGACCCCTAATGCTCTGTCTACCCGTTAGGGATAAAGACGTGATGGTATAATGTATGTATGTAGTAGAAAACACAATGACAATGTGATACACCGATGTTTTCAAATCGAGCAAAGGTTACAGAAAAAAAAAACTTGAGATGTGTCAAGGGACACCCCGATGGAACGAAGTTCCTTTCGATTAATTAGTGAAGGAGTTGTAATATTTTTTTTTAAGTTATAATAATATTTTATTACTTATTATGTACAAAAAACCTGTATACACTTATCAAAAATAATCGTCGCGACACCACACTGTTCAATGCGAAATAGAAATACGACACGAAAATAACTCGCTTGCTTTCTATGAGAGAGAGAGAAAGAGAGAGACAGACAGAGAAACACGCGCACGCCGCACGGCTTACAACTATAGCAAAAAGTGTCGTTACAACTTTTGGTATTAATTTTTTCCGTCTAGCCCCCTTTGCAACGCGCGTTAAGGAACTACATTCCAAAAACATCATCTTCATCATCAGGTCTTTTTGCCTCAAATGCAGGAGGAGCACGACCCTCTCTGTTCTGCCAGAGCCATACTAGGCCAGAGCAGCTAGAAAATTTGGCCTACACACTCCTCGCTGGCCAGGCGGGAGAAGCCTCATTACACACGGCTTAGAAAACAAAACAAAAAAAGTTGAAAAAGCAAAGATTTTCTGAGTTCACAGAACATGTTTTTGTAATATTTTTAACAGCAACATTAAGAACAATCAATTTTAATCTCACTTCGAATATTTTAAGTATCTGCTGGTATTTCGAGTACCAAACTTTGACACTGAGTGACGAATTGTCAGATATTTTAGGTGGCTCCAGCATTACCTAAATTATGTACACTGAATATTTAAAAGGTAAGGTTACGTATTGATTCAACAATTTTCTTGACGTATTCGAGAAACTGTACGCCGAGAAAATGCTTCAGTGTCTCTCGAAACATTTTTAGTAGAAAATTACAGAAATCAGGTCAGTTTTTATAGTCGTGTTTAGGTATGCCTGAGAAATGTGGTATATTCGTTAGTAAGCACTGCACTAAAGTCAGACCAGTATTTTTAGAGATTTTTAAATACAGACAGATATAAACGCGCCCGAGGAATTTATTTTAAAATATGGGTAATATTTTTGTAAAGCATTTCTTGAGAAAGCTAGTATTTTCTCCCGAAATAATGTTTTCCAATTACTTAATAGAGAACCGTTGTGTTAATTTTGAACTTTTTAAGGACACAAACCTACTCTTACACAAGTACATCATTTATAATCATATATGAATTAACCTCATAACATTGCACATGATCAACATTGACAAGTTAATGCAGTAATTGCGTATTACGTGTAAGCTAATATTGTCTTAAGACGTTACCAAGCTTGATTGTGCCTGGTGCAAGAACATTACAGAGGAGGAGTTCTCGATAGCAGGGTGCTCAATGTATTGCATCAAGTCACAAGGTGAATATTTTACGGTAAGTATGTTACAGGTAAGTTAATATTTTATATAAAACAAAAAATACCACTGAAAGTAATTTTTTTTTTTTCAAAAAACAGTAAGAAATTTGGTTATTTTAGAGAATAATAGTAATTAGAATTTCAAATATAAGAGTGGAAGCGTGACGGGGACATCTCATTATCTCTTTCGTACTCGCGAGACCTAATAGCAGTGACGTAAAGAGCGCTGTACGTACCTACGTGCATCCTTTTTCTTTCGACGGTTTCACCTTCCAGCAGATTTAATATTTTTGGGCAAATAAAAAAAAAATTGTTTTCGATTTAAGATTACGTTACTCATTGATATGATTCATAAAAAATAATCGATTAAAAAACCGTTTTTTAATTAATACGTGGTGCACCACGTACGAATTCCGAGTAGCTGAAAACTCGCATGCGAGTTCCATTCACTGTTCAGCTAGCGAGAGCGATTGAAGTGCGGCACAAAACAACTAATAATACGTTTTATACAATGTCCTTTTTATTAAGTACAAATATTTTAAAAGTCATTCAGTCCATCATTTTGAACCATTTCTCCCAGTAAAAATACAAAAAATCTTTACGATGTACTTAAAATTCCTCGAAATTCAAGAAATACTTATTTTAGAAACACTGTGTTTTTTTTTAGAAAATAAAGATGCTGGCACTTTCACCTCTTTATTTTTTTAAATTCCTACATTATACATTATCCTACATTGTACATGACTTAAGTCTGAAATGTTTTAAAAAATTCTTGGACAGTTTCTAAATTCTTTCTTATTCTGCATCTGGCCAAAACACAGTCCCAAGTGGCCCATAGCTTGAATATTTGAACATAGCGGTTGCTCTAATAAATTGACGAAGTTCACACCTTTCTTTTCTCGAAGTGTACACTGTTTTGAGAAGGGTAAAGGTCATATGAAGAAATGCTAAATTATGATTTAAGTTGGGATGTGAAATGATATTGAGCTAGGATTTAAGCGCTTTGTAAGCTGTCAAATGACTTAATTTAATATACCAGGAATCAGCAAAACCAGAACCAAATGCGAAAAACAAATGATAGCTATCACTGTGCCCGAAATCGGCTAGAAATATTCATTTACGGGGTAAATAGAGTATAAGACCATGAGTAAGATAAGCGGTACTCGTAAGCGTAGAAGTAAAGAGTCAAAATAGTGTCAAGTTGCTAGCCCCCGTTCACATGAATTAGATCCTTGTCAAGGATCTGAGTGGAAGGGCAGCTTTACTTTCTATGTTTTACTTGTCTCAAAGACCAGCGTGGAAGTCTCAGTGCTGGGTCGTCATCATCATCATCATCATCATCAACAGGTCTTTTAGTCTCCATTGCAGGAGCACGACCCTCTATGTACTACCAGAGCCATACTTGGCCTGAGCAGCCAGAGGACTTAGCCTACACTCTCCTCGCTGGCCAGACGGGTTGGAAAGGTTTCACTGATGTTTGTAAGCTTTGTTTAGCTTGTATTTCTTAAGTCGCATTCTACGACATCCACGGAAGGACTTGGAGTGGTCCTATTCTACTCAGCCGGAAACCACACGGCTACCACAGTGCTTGGTAAATTGTACAGGAATGGTAAGAAAAGTCAATTTTGAACCCAAGAGCCAAAATCACCTTTACACAATCACATTAAGTTTCTCCAGGAAAAGCGTACCGAAAACGGTTATTGGGACATTTTTTAGCGCGGTGTGTCGTACACGCTGTCAGAATTTCCATATCTAAATGGAAAACTGGACGGTACAATCAATTTTGTCCCCATATCCCATTTGAAAAGTGCACCTGGGCTTTATTGATTGTTTACTTTTGTTTGAACGTGAATTGAGAATGGAATGGTAGGTCAATACGACAACGGCTTTTTGGTTCGTGTGTACTTTGTTTGTGATACGGGAATAATATTAGTATTTTATGGTATTGCGCTTTTATGTTGCAGTTTTTGTGAAATATGCGTGTGCTCATGAAGTATGTAGATAAAATATTACCAGTGAATAACATTTATATTTGCATTTTACTATTTTTTAAACATTCCCTAATGAATATAAAAACATGACTGTCTTGTATTTGAGATTTTTTTATTTGCTTCTTATACTAATAAAGTAAAACCTTAACTAGGTCTTATTATAAAAAAAGGTTTAGCGTGATCTTTTGTTTACTTACATATACAAGCAAGTATTAGCTTAATGGAAGCCATATTTATGTACCTCAAAACGACATTATTTTCTAAACAGTTAATATTAAATATTCCAATTTTAAATTCGTTACCAAGTTTATTTTTGTTGCTAAAATAAACTTCAATTATTTCACAAAAACCTTATTAGGAAGCAGAAATATTTTCCGATTGATTGGTGGCGTGAAAATTACGCGAAGCAAGAGTAATCAACTGAGTGGTTCGTATTGATTGACACCGCGATTGGCAATTCTACGTGGTTCTGCCAGCTTGATTAATTCGACCAAACATTTTTCATATACTTTTCGTTTGTTGACATTTTAGAGAACTAAATTAACCGGGAAAGACACGGACGACATTTATAAATGTCCACGTTCATTGTCTTACTATTGTGTCTGGTATTGGCGGTAACGGAACGGTTAAAATGTATTTTTGCCAGGCAGTCACACTGGCGGTCCCGGGTTCGACCCTTGGCAAGGTCAAGTTGGAAAATGATCTTTTTGAGATTGATCTTGTTTAGGACGTTTAACTTTATATGTAATTGTTATAAAATAAAGTATCGTTGAGTTAGTATCCCATAACACAACTTTCGAACTTACTTTGGGGCTTTGTCCGTATATATTTACATTTATTTATACCTATGTATATGTCAAAGAGCCAGGCTCTTTTCTCTATAATTGTGTGGAAACGAACGCACACAATGACGATTTTTTGGTAGTGACAATGGAGTCATTTTCCATAGCCTTTTTTATTTCACACACGAGTTAACTTCACTCGAATAGACGGACAGAAACAGTCCTTAAACCACTTGGCTACCACTGATTTAGTAAAAGATAAGCCCGTGATTAGTTAGTAGGTAGGTATTGATATACAAAATATTTGTTTCTAAAAACCTTTCTTTTTTTCGAGAAAGGTCGCAACTATTTTACGCTATGGTCTTTGTTTTTCTATTTTCTTTTTAAATATTTTTAATACGGATAACACACACGTAACAAAATACTACTCAGTTTTCAATTTCTCCGAAATACGGTTACCTTTGTTACACAATTAATGTAGTACTTGCCTTTGTGACATACGAATATTCGGGAAAATTCCCCAAGCAGTTCCCAGGTTCGCAGATTGCCAACATTATTCTAGAATTTATCGACTTATCCCTAGTTTTTGCGTAACCCTTTACCGGTAACTGGAAGTTATTCGGGCGTAACTTGAACTTTCGAGTAAATGTAGCATGTGTTTAACCACGGCCATAATTTCGTCGTAACGACCTTCTACGTGCGGTAGATAAGTTGAAGTTTTGGGGGAAGCTATTCTGACTGGTTTATCGCACGCACGTTGTAAGAAATTTTAATGAATGCTGGTATGTTCGGCTTTCTGAACAAATGAGCGGATCGTACGAACTTCTCATAATCTAATTGATTATGGTGTGTGTAATGGTGTTCGTATGTTTGACGAATGAATGTACTGAAACAATATGCCGCTTGTATATATATTTATTTTTTGTATGCTATATTTGTTTTGTTTGTCAGACGTATTTCGAGTATAAGTATCTTTGATTCAAATTACATGGATTTTTGTAAGCGAGGGGATCAGGTCATAAGTTAATAACTGAAAAAGAAACCAAAATCAGAATAAAAACCGTATCAAGGAAAACAAAAACAAAAATAATTAGAATACTGCACAGACGTAGATAAAATGGACTGACTTATCTAAGATAGTTGGGTTATCTAGTAGCGATCATGTTATAGAGGACGTCAAAGTTTAAAAACAAGTCAGAGTCAAAATCATTTATTTATCTTTGGCTTTTGAATTTATCGATCACCCTGATTACCCTGAGGTCGTAAAGTCACGATATTTTGAAATAAAATTAACGAAATATAAGCTTATAAAAATTATGAGGGCTCTTCGGCCAGCGTGGACAGTGTAGGCCAAATACTGTGGCTGATCTGGCCAAGTATGGCTCTGGTAGTACACATAGAGTCGTATTCCTGCAGTCTAAAAAAGACTAAAAAGATGATGATGCTGATCAATTAATTATATCTGAAAATAAAATGACGTAGGTAGTAATAAAGGCTTAATTTAAAGACAAAGAGTTAAAGGAAAATTTATTCAGCATTAACACATTATGTTCAATTACGAGATAAATGAAAATAAATATTGCGTCAAAAACGCATCGAGACTCTGAAACAAGTAAGTATGATTTTATTCATAATGACGATAAGGAAAAATACCAGTTCCTTAGTATCGGAAACGCGTTGCAGCATTTTACACGCGCCGCCGCTGCGGTGTAGCGCACTGAGATTTTATTTTTAACCTTCAATTGATTTTATTTTTAAAATAGGGATGTTATAAGTTTGATGCTAGCGTCTGCCTATCTGTCTGTCTGTGGCATCGCAGTGCTCAAACGAATAGACCAATTTCTGTGCATTTTATTTAAATGTTTCGCTTAAGTGTAAATCTTTATTGTAATTGTAACATAGCCCATCAGGCTGGGTAGGAACCAATACTGAACTGGGTTTTTTTCGCCGTAATCTTCCCAGCAGTGCTCGTTCCGAAACGCTGGTTTAGCTTTTGCACTAAAATAATATTTAAAAAATGGCCTTCAATAAGAGATAAATTAATCCTACGTAGAAATTTTTTTTGACTATAACTTTGTAAAAAAATGTATATTTTATGTGTATTCACCAATGCTGGTTCGCTATATAAGTGTGCTTGTCAAACATTCTACTCTGAGTTTGGTCAGGAATTGATTGCAAGCGAAAATTCAATTACTGCACATTAATCAGACTCGCCTGTGGTTTTGCTATCGGAATAACGGCAAATGATAGTGTTTGGTATCATTCTAACCTGTGGCAAAATATGGCGTCATTCAGTGATTTAACCAGTCGTAAAATGCCTGTTGCATTTTTGTGTAAAGATTTTATATCGTATTGTCGTATTGACCGTGGTCTGACGAGCTGACCATGGTAGCTGGAAGGCGCTGGATGCAAGCCGCTCTAGATCGGTCATTTTGGAAATCCTTGGGAGAGGCCTATGTCCAGCAGTGGACTTTATGTGGCTGAAATGATGATGATGATTGAACGTAAGTAAAATCTAATATTTAGCATACCTCGATATATGCTGGTTTCCGAATTTATTTTTACACAAGCTGTTGCTTGCGACGTTGTTAGTATGGTCAAAGCATTCATTAATAGACAATCCCGGAAGAAGCTTGTATATTTCAGAATAAAAAAAAATCTTATTTGTTAATCTAGGTAACAATCTGTCAACTCGCCAAATTATATCTACTATTCCGATTCGATGTTTGGAATTGAAAGCGGAACAAACATCTATTCATATATTTAGGATATAATCCGCGCTAAATAATTAATAGTGAGATTAGTTGACAATGCTTATGGTACCAACAGGCTTATCTGACGATATACTATGTTTTGTAAACTGGAACTAGCTAAAATAGTGAAAAACGTAGGATTAATTTGTCTCATAGAATGAGACGTCTTCGTTGGATTGTCTCATAACGAACGAATATGCCCGGCTAAACCCTGTTTTTCAAGCTATCAGCCTTCAAGCAAGCAAAGTTGCGGGTTAAATACAACCGCTCTCCGACCTTCATAGTATCACGAACAAATTTTTTAGTATAGTGCAATCACATATGTATCATTTTGTTAGAGCATTTCTGTATAGTTCATTGGTTCGACATTACTCGTACAGATGACATGAAACTCTGATTACACCTTGAATTAATGGCATAATTAAACGTATCATTCGTTCGACTGCACTCTTCTCTTTGATGTTAAATGAATATGCAGACGCGTTGGGTATTATTCGTTAATTACAAGCATTATGGAATGCAACGCGGTCTGTTAATTTCCGTTCAGCTCGTATCGTGTCTGCCTATTATAATAATGACGGGTTCTGAAGACATAAAGGGTCTGAGTTTTGAAATAATTATATAGAAGTATATTAAAGTTTCTTCAGGTTCGCGCGTGTGCCACCACTTTTAGGTGTCACAATGAAGGCAATATTACAAAAGGGCCGTGAGTGTAATAAGTCAAGGACATTTTACAAAATTTTCTTTAAAAAGTACACACACTCGTCTTTTGATTTAATTTAATTTTCAATATCATCATTCATTGTTTGTTTTTATAGTTGTATGAATGTTTATGTATGTTTATATATATATGTAGGAATATGTATGTAGGCACATTTATTAGGTATATTTAAGTGTTGTTTTTATTCAAGTACTTTTCCAACGCAACCAAATCTCTAAGGAAACGTCTTTAGCGTTAAGTCCGCCAATTGGGAATAATTGTATAATGTGGATATTAAGTTTTTATAAATACATAAATCAAAAGTGCTTATTAGTGTTACTAATTATTAATTTTTTAATAATCATTTTCATTGCTCATAGTGCCCCTTAATTTATACAGGCGTTGGTTATCATGGGCACATGCAACACATTGTTCGAACACACAGCCAGACCAGATAGATACACAATTCTCAAAAACTACCCAAGTATGTCTTTTTTGTTAATTCTTACGTCATTCTCTGCAAAACGAAGTAATTATTCCAGTTTTCCAGATTGACTTTTTGTACACGTATAATATTAATATCTATAAAAATCCTACGCACTTACGAAGTAGCGGAAAAGTTGGTAATGTTTATGATTAAAGTTTTTAGAATCAAACAAAGAAACATATTTAAGCCCTTTTGTGTGTAAACTAATGCGTTAGACAACACGTAGAACTTTTCAAACCAACAACTTGTAGTAAGAGCAAACTTTTAATACAACAAAAATACTTTATTTCATTTTATGATCTCATTGGACAGGGTAATGGTAATTTTCTGTTAATAAAAAGTCAAAATAGGCTTTTATAATCTTTGAAACTTAAAAAGTTTAAATCTTCGTTTTTGTTCAATTTGAAGAAGAAAATAAAAAGACAAGGAATATAGTTTGAAATAATTGTAATAAAATTGTTATGTACTATTAATTAGATTTAAGACACACAATTAAATATAATAACAACATATCCTACTATTATTAACGCGAAAGTTTGTAAGTATGGATGGATGGATGGATGTTTGTTACTCTTTCACATAAAAATTACTGAATGGATTTTAATGAAACTTTATAATTCATATAGCTTTACAATAATCATCAGAATCTACATCACATAGGCTACAATTTATGAAATTACTTCGCAGACGAAGTTGCTGGCACCAGCTAGTTAAGAATACAGAGTGTGGTATTTATTTCGATTCTTCATTTTTTCCTTCATTTGAGTCAGTAAATGCGATGGGTCTAAGTTTTCCACTGAAAAAGTTTTGTTTTAACGATTTCCGTTTCCGGGTTTTCACGTTTTGCTTCCTCCAACATACATACATACTATCACGTCTTTATCCCTAATGGGGCAGACAGAGCATTTTGGGTCTTGCGGCTCTATGCAGAGCCTAGGGCCGCAAGACTCAAAAGCCACTTTTAGCGTCATGGTAGGCGAGAAGATGGAAAAGCAGTCAATACAGTGACGGGTTGCTAGCCGCATCGCCTGTTAAAATGATTCGCATTTTTGCCCATTCCCTCGATCGGCTTTTACGATCTGCGCGGGCAGAGAAGCAGCTGGTACATTCTAAGTTTTATCGTTTCTCCCAGACCAGCATGGAAGATGCTTCCTCTAAGAAGTAAGTAATACATAAACACACGAGCTAATATAATCACATCTTTATTATTTATATTATTAAGAGATAAATGATGTCTGACATTCGTTTAAGAACAGTAGAACAGAAGATAATTTTAATTATTTTTAGAACATGAGCATTAACTATCTTCTTCAGTTAATAAATGACATAGATACGACAGCTTTTTAAGAAATATTAAGCTTATAATAAGACAGCATTTTGCACTTAAGTTATTAGCACCCTAAGTGATTACTTAAAGTATCACAAATCCTAGTACTATCACAATTTCAATTATGTATTAACATTATCCCATGTCTCGGTAGCGAGGGGACGAACCCCCAAGTGGGCTTCATAATTATCTATTCCACCCCAATTACTTCTTACCGATTCTTTTCACTCCCAATTTCGTCATGTCTCTTATTTTAGGGGCTTGCACACGCCCTTATTGGTCCCTGAGGAATGACGGGTTGTCTTGTCGATTGGTAGGAATATTGTTTGGGTACTGGGGTAGGTGTTATATTATTGCAAGTGACATTGTAGGCCATCTACAAATGTTTAAAGTCTTAGGCTCAACTTACACTGGCGCAGAGTCGAAGTGACGCGACGCGTCATGTTTTTCACCTATAGGAAATTCATCTCTGTTTTTCCATTATTAAGGTACACACTATGTTACTCCCGACACGCTACGACGCGCGAATGCACGCGTCCACGCGCGTCTTTGGGCGACGTCGCGCGCTTCACAATGGAAAAATAGAGATGAATATGCTGTAAGTAAAAAAACATGACGCGTCGCGTCGCTTCGACTCTGGGTCAGTGTGAGTTGAGCCTTATTTGTTCGCTGATTTCCCTAGCAAACTAGCATCAAGATCTGAATTCTTCTTTTGCGTGAAGATGTGTATAATGTTACGCTTTTTAGCCACGGGCCATAGGGACCTGGTCCTTTGAGGCAATCATAGGGCCAAAGCCAACATGAAGAGGCCTGTTGGTACCTTTTATCTAAAAAGTGAGGTGGCTGCTTTATTGTTTGTTCACAATCCTTGTTGTAAGTCTGCTTGCAAGGAAATTAAAAACAACTACTTTCAAGCGTCCTAAACAAACTTTTAAACCACTAAATCGATTTTTATCTTACAGAGCTTAGAACTACCTCAAGAAAACTTGCTTTTACCTAATAATCCTCATCGAAATCAGTCGATCCTTTAGAGACTATTGTGCCACAGACACAAAGACAGACATTGGCGTCAAATTTATTACACCTCTTTTTTTGTTGTAGATTAAAAACAACCTAAAGTTTTAAAGAGGCTAAGCGCCATCAGTTAGCATAAACATTTACAATTAACGTCAGTTTTCAGTGACAGGCGGTCTAGCAGCCATTAGCATGGCACGCGAATTTAGATCGACTTGTAGGTAAACTGACAATCAAGTTGAAGGGTGGACTAACAAGAAAAAAAACGATTGTTTTGAAAAAATTATGGTCTCCTTGCATCTAGATAAAACACGTACCAAGAAAAATCTTTAAGGGATTTTAGAGTCTTTTAGTTTTAAGGTTGATAATATTGTATTGAAATTTTATTTAATGTTTTCTTTTAGACATTTAAATAAATACTTTCATTGTTTTCTTCTTTGTTGTTGTTTTTAAACAGTGCGTATCGCGATTTAAACGCATGATATGAGTTTAAGTTTTTAGACCCAAACAAAAAAAATAATTCGTACTTGCTAAATCCCGTTTACAGAAATAAATTAAATAAGTACGTTGTTTTATTATTAGCTTAGTACAAAATACACATTCTAAACAACATCTAACAAATATATCTTTTGAAGCAGAACTATAAGCTGGTTTAAAAACTTTTATTAAAATGATAGATAAGTAATAGATGTCAAGCTCACTCATGCAAAAATATTTCTATTCATATTCTCATTACAACAGTAATCCCCCAGGGTTGCCACATTCAAGTTATAATACCACTTTCAAATCGGCTAAAATTATTAATACTTACCCTACACAAATGCATTTAGAAAACCGTGAAATTCACTTAACGTCCCCTAACAAACTGTCAAAAGTGTAAGAGGTTTTGTACCCGTTCATCTGTTTGCTCACTATATGCGTCCCCCAAAGCAGATTAAACGTAACTTAGTTTTAAGTAGTGAACAGTCGTTTAGTTTGAGGTATAGATGGCGACATCACATCACTATGTCAGTAATAACGTTTTAACTTTAAAAGACCCACCGTACCACCACGGGTGTGGCCAAGGGTACGGTGGGTCTAACATGATGGAACTCTTGCTATGAGTGAGAGATAGACAGACCTTACGAACCTATATGAAAGTAAAGTTGCGTGCGTCCACGGGTTGTGATATGGTATAGGTGCTGGATATCATGCTGATTGCTGTTTTTGTATGATTTATTTTTATGACTGCACTATTCAAGTGTCTTGTCATTTATCTTGACCTTACGTCTTTTAGATCAATTACAACAGAATTATTCCGTTTCACTTATCATAAGAATTATAATGTGTTATCTCTCTAACAACCCAATAATATATAAAATAATGAATCAAGATTAAGTTTTATTTATTTATTATTACATTAATGTTATAAAATGTTTAAGTATTTTTTTCTAGCCTATTTAGGTGTCCCACTACTAGGCAAAGGCCTTCTTTTCCACAGTTTTAAAAGCTGTTGTTGTTATCACGCCGTCTTCCCCGTGGTCTTACTATATGCCTGCGCCCTTCTAGCCCCCACAAGGTTGCCTTCCGGGCCCATCATTCAGGATGAGGGCGGCACATATACCCCGCCCCCCGCCAAGTAATTATTTACAACAAAATATATACAGACAGGACGTACACCGATCTCAGTAAAAAGTGATAAGTCTTATATGTGTAAAAGGCGAAATCCATGGGCAAACGGGTGTGACACCGCGCAAGGAGGATCGACTATAGTACTTGCAGGCGACCCTCCCGCCTCTTGACAGCCCTAACCAGTAATCCGTTAAAACCGAAGGGTCAATTTTTAATTTCATAATTGTCTGCTCGAGAACACTGCTGAATACTTGAATTTATGAAAAAAATATATGTACGGAATGTCGAGTACTTAATTAAAAGAAATTATTAATTAATAATCAATACATATTAATAATAAAAGAAGAAACGGTCTGGCTGAGATATACCTATTTTAAATATTGACTGATCTATCAACGAACAGCTGAAATAACTAGATCTAGAAGCATGGAATTTTTCACAAACATTTTTACATGACGTATTGACGGATTGACGGAAGTGCGCACGAAGGAAGGATTTTTAGAAATTCATCCCCTCAGGGGCTGAACTTGGTCAATTTTGAAATTAGAAACGTTAAAAAATTACTTATGAGTTAAACCTTAAAAACAAAAGTTTACTATATTTATTAACTTAGTACAAAATAAGTAGTAATTAATTAGTAAAAGTTTCAAAAAACATTCATAAGTAAGGTAGTAAAATAGAGGTGATAGTTTATATGAAACTCGGCTAACAAAAACTAAACAGCGCGAAAATGTGAGGATTGCCAGATAACACGGATGTATTATTCAAATTAACTCGGAGATGTAAAGTGATCTAAGTTATTGAGATGATCTTAAAATGTATCAAAAATGTGTAGAAAATTTAACATGTATATTTTAAGATTTAAATAATAAAATATATATGCTAAATGTTCTACACATTTTTGGTGTTTATTAAACCTAAAGTTTAAAAAACTAACTAAATAAATACTTAAACACCACATATTAACAAAAAAACATTTAATTTTACGTCAAACAGTTCTTAATAATCAGCTTATCAATCTAACTTACGAAAATTGTAGTGTGAATACGCTTGAGAGGGTGTATTTACTTGTGCATGCAAAAGAACTCTTGGTAATTAGATTAAATAAAAAACACGCCACAAATCAACACGCAAGGCACGTCGAAGGCAGATTTTATCGAAAAAATAAGTGTTTGCAGCCATTTAGCTGTAAAAAAAGTCTAAATTATTTTTCACATTGCAGTATTTACCGCGATTAGTTAAATATTGAATCTGTTATTTTATGTGTTATGGTGCAATAAAGTGTTTTTATTTAAAACTTAGGTGCGGGATGTCGAACATCTGGCAAATAAAATTTTGAATAAGCCCATACTACTTTGTCAGCACGCCAATGGCGGCTTGTCAACCAATTGACCGAATGGACTACAATGTCTATGTCACCACGGTTGCATTAGTTTACTCTCTGATTTTTCTTTTTCTTTTTTATACACGATGGTGGTAATTCTGGTGTTATTTTCAATGGAGCTTGTTTATTCACTTATTAACACAGCTTAGTTCGAGGATAACTTAAAGTCGTCTTATCTTATTATCTCGGACGCTGTTTCAAATAGCCTTTTTAGATTTAAAATATTGCCTGAAAATATGTTTCGAGAATATGTTTCTATACCTACTTTCAATTCAACGGATGTTAAAAGATAATTATTCGACTTGTAAATAGTTTTAGTCCATTGAGGGTACCTTTTGAGGGCTTGACAAACAATGGTGGTACAAAACCGCTGCCTCGCGAACGCGTTTACATTTCTATATATATGTATTGTGCGCAACGATCTATAATTCTATAAAGAAGAGATATATATTCTTACATTATTGTGACGCAAAATTGCCACAGATTTTATATTTTATATGAAATGACTGTCATAATTCCTGTCTGCTAATTTCCACTATAATGCATTTTCGTACATTGGTCTAATAATTAGTGTAAGGTAAGTAATGCCAAGATCGTTCCGGTTTTGGCATTGGCAAAGACAAAAAACGAGGTGCACCTCGTATTTATTCCCGCATTTTTGAATGAACCTACTTATGATAGGATACGGTTATATTTTGCGCTTGATTATAGGTCCAAAGTTTGTATAAAAATGAAAATCGAAAGAATTAAAATCATACTACTCTTCTTTACCTGAAAGAGAGTTTCTTTCTAAGACTGAAACTAAGTTATAGATATCCTTCCATATGAAGAATCTACCCATACTCTGTATGGGTAAATTCTTCATATGGAAAGATATCTGTAAGGATGATTGTATCGATCTGTAATATAACAAGCTTTGTTTTATGCTATAAATTTAAAAAAAAAAAATTATTTTATTATTCACAAACTACTTAGCTTTTAAAATAAGTAAAATACTACAAGCATAAAGAACAAATATTTAAAACTGAAGATTTTCTGAAATTGAAAGCAAAGATTTAACAAACAACTTTACAGAAATTATGTACCTAGTCTTCAATCGCAGCTGTTACATAGATTTCAGAAAATACAAGCAAATACTTCTACTTTATTCCAGAACAACTCATGACACGATACGTTGCGAGAATAGTAAATAAATTTCTTCGCATTCTGAACTCTATGTTTTTAGTAGTAAGATACACTACTTTGAGTTTACTTAGGGTCCCTTGCCGTAGACAGCTGAAATATCGACAAGGGTGCTCTAAAATATTGAAGTCTTAAAAGCATAGAACGGTTTTCTTATTCTCATTTGAAAGTGCAACACCTTGATTTATTGTCCTTGAATGCCCGTAGCGTCCGACCAACTTTACTAATTAAGAGAAAGATTAATTTCCCTTTTCCCTTAAACAATTTCCCGTAAAAGTTACAACAGTTTCAAAGTCTTTTTTCGGGTAATTCAAGTAAAATTTTAAACTTGACAATTTTTTCATTAAAGTTTGCTAATTTGCTTTATGACAAACATCAGGCGAGAATGGGCAGGGTTCAAATATATTAATTCTTTTGGGCAGGTATTCGTTTAGGACATTTTTTTTTTATTAACACCCTCCTTAACTTTCAACTTTATTTTTTTCTTTTTCATTTATCCCTAGTTTTATACTTGTACCAAAGCTTTTATGGGTGTTCCACTCCAACGGTTCTACTCCGCTAGTGATTTCCTCCAATAAGCATGATTTCCGTGCATTCTAATTCGAATCTATAAACGTGATTCGTACCATTTTACTGCGACGCCAAATTTTTTAACTGTTCATTATATAGCAAGTAGATCTACGCGAGAATGCATTGTTTAACTATCGTGTCTGATATAACGGCATACAAGGGGTTAATCTGCAAAAATCCAGGCCTCGTTTCTATCAGTTAAAACTACCCTTAAAATCTGCTTACTAAGTCGTCTTCAACAATTGTGATGTTCAATTATTACAAAATGTTCGAAAGTTTCCATATCTGTAATACCACCGATCAACAAGGTTTGTACCTTTCCACCCTTTTGTTCTCACGTTCCCATAATTACGTTTCCATAAACTCAAACGAGCAGCTAATTTTAATTATTTCCCAAACAAGCAGCAACTTGAGCTTTGATCCCGAACCGCGGGCATCACGCGATAAACTCATTTGCCACTGACTCACTAATCTTGACTCCACTGTATTTAGTTTCTCATTTATGTACCAATGGCACCGTATAACTTACTTCGCATTAATATAGGCTTAGCGATCAGAGTTTAGCCCTGGTTTATAGTAATAATTGGAGATTATGAGTATTTGATTTATCAATTGGAAAATTTTATCATCGAAGAGTTATTACTTGCTGGTCTGGGAATAAAAACAACGTAAAATTTGGGTTCCAGATGCTCTCTTAATCTTAAGCCCATCGAGGCAGACTCACGTTAATTATACAGGAATACTCGTAACCACGGGCTACACTAGACCACTATAATAGTATAATAAATTAAAACAACAGTCAAAAATTTAAAATAAAAATCGGCATTTCTATACTAAAGTGTGCAGCCACCCGGGCAATTCATATGGGAAAGTCGTTTTTTTTTTTGTTTTTTGACTGTAATTTTGTTATTATTATATACAGTGATATATTATAGCCTGTGGTTTAATTTTTCACGGGAATGTTCCTTCCTCGTTGCAAATAGTATGGTAAAAGGTAGGTAAGGGTGAAAGTATAATTTTGGAATCCATATAAAGTCATTTTTTTTGACAGCCCTTTTGCCAGGTTTTTAAAAGAAATTGGGCCAATAATTTGCTTTTTTTGAATGAATTAATGTTACTTTTACAATTAAGACGAATCTAACGACACCTCTAGAGCTTAAATCCAGACTGCAGACCGTGCCAAATAAATATATTCAACTAATAAATATAAACAACAGTCGCGGGTCTGCTAGAAGATTTTTTTTAAATTATTGGCCAAATGCGTGTTGAGCCATGCGGTTTCCGCAGGTGCGAATACCGACTTTAAGCCATTAAAAAGGTCTAAAATGAATTTTCTATTGAATATGTATAAAATTTTCTTTTCTGGGTTCATTTTATAAGTTCGCTTATAACATTTTTATTTTGACAATAATAAACCCTACTTAACTCTAATAGTTTTCCTTTAAACTTCGTTACATATACTATCATCTTTAAATTTCTTCACATGTCCACATGGCTTAACTATAAGTGTTCCTTGTTTACTACGGAACGAAGAAAGTAGCACCCATATGTCAAAATGTTTTATTGATAAATTTTCAAGTCTACATGGACCAGTGAAATATAATTTAATACACTCGAAAAACATAACTCTCCTTCTAGTGTAGTCGGGTAAGAATACATCTGATCGTTCTGATTACGTATGCGAGTAAATGGCGTATAAATTCGCACATACACTCAGGTCGAGTTAACCTGCTAAGCATCACCTTCGATTAGCATAACAAATGTAATCGGGAGATCCCTTTGATGTCGCTGCGTGTACTCACATAAATAACTGAGTCTATCGCGAATAAACTATTCAAAGCGGATTTAACTGGTAGCTTTAGATGTAATTTTGTTAATTTATATCCAAATTGGTTTAATAGGGATAGTAACCTGTCTTCTGATTCCGATTGGAAGCTCTTTCGAACTTAATTAAGTTTATTTTGATGTAGGTAAGTTCATCCATGCTGGTCTGGGAGTAAAGAAAAACTTAGAATGTGTTTGGTGCTATGCTGCGGTGTCCGCCTATGAGATGGGTTGACGACATAATCAAAGTCTCGGGTCACACCTGGATGAGAGCAGCAATTTCATCACAGGACCGAGATGGGTGGCGTCGACGAAGAGAGGCGTATGCTCAGCAGTGGGCGGAAAAAGGGCTATGGGATGATGATGATGATGATGATGTGCCTGCAGCTATTCTTCCCTCACAGATCGCTGTAGCCGTATGAGGTGATGGGCGAAACTTCGATGCTGTTAGCGACCCATCACTGTTTTGCTTCCACCTTGCCCAACATCACGCTAAAAGTGGCTATTGAGACTTGCGGCCCTGGGCTTTGCTGCTTAGAGCCGCAAGACAAAAATGCTCTGTCCGCTTTCAGGGATGAAGTCCTACAGATCAAAAATGACACAACTCCTCCTTCACCTATTACCTAGTATTTTCCAACACAGCATATTTTCAAAATTTCTGCAAAATTGAATTGCTTGAAACATGATCTTGTTATTACTTATCCAAAACGTAATTGCAAAAGATTTTGTAGCCAACCTCTATTTAATTTGCTAGCGACTGACAGTTAAATTTAAATTGAGTAATATATCAAAGAAATTACCAGTTTTAATGCTGCTTTATGGGTCTAGTTGTTTGTTTGTACAATATTGTTCTTTTTCAGATACAAGTTAAATTATATACCTAGTCATTCATTTGCCAATTAGCGTCGACTCCAAATAAGTTTGTCTCAGGTGTTGTTGTTTAGACTGAGTCTACGAAAACAAAATTGTGTATACAGTACCTATCTTTATATTAGCCCTCTAACCATAATTGATAATAAAACTAGAATTATAAGCAAAAGTCATGAGGTAGGTAGATATTTATATATCATTAGATATACAACGTGGAAGAGACATACGTACCTGTAATAAATAGAATCACGGCCTATACTAGATCAGTATATAATAAAATGAAAATATAATAACAGTCGAAAATTTAAAAAGAACTACATTTCCATACAAAAGTGTGCAGTAACC
Organism: Acrobasis consociella; assembly: GCA_963555685.1. Taxonomy (NCBI): domain Eukaryota; kingdom Metazoa; phylum Arthropoda; class Insecta; order Lepidoptera; family Pyralidae; genus Acrobasis; species Acrobasis consociella. The sequence continues at coordinate 9,979,799 of OY743118.1, forward strand.
CGGGAAATTTGTATGGGTATGTCGAATTTTTTTGTTTTTCGATTATAATTTTATTATCGTTATACGATAGTGATCTGATCTAGTTAAGCCGGTGGTTAAATTTATTACGGGTATGTCCCTTCCAAGTAAACAAGCTGACTCGTAAATCACTTGACAAAGATAATATAAGTTTAATTCATGGAACTAATCCAAATATTACACTAAGTAATTTTTCTCATCAGTATCAACAACTTTTACTGAAGGAGATAGTATCGAATGGTCTTAAATGCAAATAGTCAATGGAGCAACTCATCTTAAATGTTAATGGTCTAAATCAGTGTATCTAATAAAAATAATAGCAAAAAGGGTTAATTTTATGCTGCATCAGTACATACAGAGACCACAGTGAATGAACAGTTGCACTTGCGCGTAATTACTAAATGGTTTAATGGATCGTACTACACCATTACTGCAAAGGCATAGAAAGCTTATAGATTTATTGTATAAATTAACTTTACAAATATTTTATATAGCATCAGTACACAGTGAATGAACTCTCGTTGCGTTTCACACTCACACCTAATTACTAATTGGCTTAATTTATAGTACTACACCAATATACTAATTTATCATACAACACCAATCTTGTATTGCAAACAGAACTTTAGCGCATCAGTATACAGTGAGCTAGTGAATTAACAGTTGTTACTCTCATTGCTGTTCGCACTCGCGCCTAATTACTGATTAGCTTAAGGCTTCTCCCTGCGCTAGCGACCTTGAAAACACAAAAAAATTAATTTCTCTTTCTGTAAGTGAGATTATTAGAAACCCTCCTACAACTTTTTAGCTAGTATCCTGAAGTTTCATTAGAACCTCGAAAGTCATTGAAATACTATCCGGTTTAGAAACCTTTACAAAAAAAGTCAAAAATGGCCGTTTTTAGTATTTTTTGCAAAGGAAAATTCAGGGTATTTTATTTCAATGATTTTCGAGGTTCTAATGAAACTTCAGGATACTAGCTAAAAAGTTGTAGGAGGGTTTCTAATAATCTCACTTACAGAAAGAGAAATTATTTTTTTTGTGTTTTCAAGGTCCTTAGCGCGGGGAGGACCCTTAATTTATGGTACTACACTAATACTGTCAGGGCTAGGAAAATATCTAGATATGTTCTTGTAAACAGAACTTTAGCGCATCCGTATACAGTGAGCTAGTAGTACTATGAGGCGTAAGAAAATATCTACACACGTTCTTGTAAACAGAACGTTAGCGCATCAGTATACAGTGAACTAGTGAATTAACAGTTGTTACACTCGTTGATGTTTTCACTCGCGCCTAATTTAATTGCTAATGGACTTAATTTATGGTACTACACCAATACTGTGCGGGCTAAGAAAATATCTAGTTATGCTCTTGTAAACAGAACTGCAGCGCATCAGTATACAGTGAGCTAGTGAATTAACAGTTGTTACTCTCGTTGCTGTTCGTACTCACACCTAATTACTTATTCGCTTAATTTATAGTACTACACCAATACTATAAGGGTTAAGCAAGTATCTAGATATGCTATTGTATTACAAACAGAACTTAAGCGCATCAGTATACAGTGAGCTAGTGAATTAACAGTTGTTGCACTCTTTGTTGTTCGCACTCACACCTAATTACTAATTGGCTTAATTTATTGTACTACACCAATACTGTGAGGGCTAAGAAAATATCTAGATATTCTCTTGTATTGCAAAAAGAACTATAGTGCATCAGTATACAGTGAGCTAGTAAATTAACAGTTGTTACTCTCGTTGCTGTTCGCACTATCGACTAATTGCCATTACAACGATGCCTTAGAAAATATCTAGATTTGCTGCAAAATAATACTCTTTGTATTGTAAACCGAACTTTAACAAACATTTTACGATGCTACTTGGCATACTTTATTGTACTACACCAATAATACTGTATGGACTAAGAAAATATCTAAATATTCTCTTGTAAACAGAACTTTAGCGCATTAGTATACAGTGAGCTAGTGAATTAACAGTTGTTACACTCGTTGCTGTTTGCACTCGCGCCTAATTTAATTGCTAATGGGCTTAATTTATGGTACTACATCAATACTGTGTGGGCTAAGAAAATATCTACGCTCTTGTAAACAGAACTGCAGCGCGACAGTAGACAGTAAGCTAGTGAATTAACAGTTGTTACTCTCGTTGTTGTCCACACTGGCACCTAATTACTACTTGGTTTAATTTATAGTACTACACCAATAATGTAAGGGCAGAGAAAATATCTAGATATGCTTATTTATTACAAACAGAACTTTAGCGCATCATTATACAGTGAGCTAGTAAATTAACAATTGTTACACTCGTTGCAACCATTAATGTAACCATTACTGCAAGGGCTTGAAATATCTAGGTTTGCTGTAAATAATACTCTTTGAACGAACTTTAACAAACATTTTACGATGCTTCAGTATACAGTGAACACAGTGAATGAACAGTTGTTACACTCGCTGCGGTTCGCACTCGCGCCTAATTACTAAATGGCTTAATGGATGGTACTACACCATTACTGGGAGAAGTAACAAAACTTATTTTGAATGCTAGATTTAAGCGAGTAAACATGCCGTAAAATAATGTTTTTATATTACAAAATCATTAATGATTATAACGTTTACAAGTGTGTGAAATGGAAACGACAATATCTAACCACTTTATTATGTCTGCAAAAATTTACATTGTCAGCGGCTTATGATACCTATCAGAGCCTAGCTCTTGTAAATGTTAAGGACAAAGTGCAAGCATTTTAAATTTACAGTGCATCAGTATCCCTATGTCAGTGAATGAACAAAAGTTCAACTTACGAAGTCTCATCTTAATTATTACTCTATTACTGATGGGAAAATTACATTATTAAAATAATGGTATGGTATTTTTTTATTAATAACGTAATTTACCAAACAAACTTAAATCTAGAAGTCGTCCACTTAAATATAAACCAAAACAATCTTTAAAATACGTTCACACAAATCTTTCAACTCGTTTCGTTTCACCTTCTCGAGCGGATTTCAGCGGTAGAAATGTAGCTCAAAAACGGCGTGTATAGGCTTGGAAAATCGGGACCGTTACCTGTACAGAAAAGGGGTCACCGTGTGCCTCCGAATTCTTTGCAATGGCCTCTACGGATGACATCAAAACTCCATCAACAGCCTGGTTGATCTGAATTCGATGTGCGTACGAACTTAGGTATTGCACCCACTTCCCTCTTATAGCTCATCTTACATATTATTAGGTACTATTCATGTAAAAATAATAAATTGCGAGCACTGTTTCTCATATGTATCTTCATAGAATAATTTAATCAATTAATAGTATGAACAGAAAGATTCAGCACAGATTTATTGACACTGGTGCGTAGACGATAAGAGTTTCACTGGGAGTACAATCTGTAAGACAATGAGTGATCATAAAGCAATAACGAAATTAGGTACTATTCCGTTCGTCCTGAAGTAAAAAAGTGTAAATTATTGGCCTTTATTATTATATATTATTATTCTTTAAGTAAATAAAGAATTTGCCCAAAAATCATCACGCTGAACACTGGGTTAGTGATTGAAGGAGATGGTGAATTGGAGACGTCTTTGTACAAAGGACGCTCTGGCCTGCGTTTTGTTATTTTCAATTTACTGAGCTATCATTACACGAATACTCACACATATATAGTTTTACTAGTCTTTACTTACCTAAAAAGATGAATTAAAAAAATAAATCAAAGATATAAATTTAAAACTGTTTACAATTCATAAATTTTAAGGTTGAATGGGTGCAAGTTTTGATCCTTGTCCTACGATACGTCGAACGGTATATGTACATTCAAGATTCATACGTACTAAAAGAAATATATCCCAGATATTGCGGTTTCGGATATGGTGTGCATTATGATTTCAACAATTTTGTAAGTATAGATAAGTAAACGTTTTGCTTTATAGCAAATCTATTTTTCGACACTAGCTTTTAAACAAGGCTTGTTTTTGAAAGAAAATTTTTTGTATTGTCAGTAATATAATTGCAAAAGAAAGTGAAATGGGTATTGAACTATCTAGCATGCAATAAAAAAAAATTTCAAACACTGAAATATTTTATATTCTGATAACAAATACACTGAATAACTCAATACATCTTTTAAACACACTGTATTCGATAGTTCTTTTGTGTGAACAGCTGTTCACGATAGTCATTATTATCTAGATAGATACTGCATTGAAAGCACAGCCAACATCAAACAATATTGTGAAAAGCCAATAGCGATCTCATTACGAAACTTGTCAAAAGATTTTGTATGAAACAAAGAGTTTGTTTACTGAGTTACTGCAGCTGATTGAGATATCTCTTAACGAGTGAAACATGTTTTGATTTTATTTAGATACCATAATAATTTGTTTTGAATAAAAATGTACCTAGAAGGCAGAAACGCAATGTAAGAAAAAAGAATGGTTGCTAGTTGCTGAAGTCAGAGTGGCTAGTAGTTAAAATGTGTTTTAATAAATATTTGTAATTTGGGACATGCATGGTTTTGTTAATTAGAACAAAAGTTTGGTTTCTACTAACAAAATCGCAAGTAGCAAAAGTAGTTCAGCTATTTCTTATTCTCAGTGAAGTTAAGTGTGATAAATTATATATCTCTGCCTTTTACCGACCGATAAAATCATATTTAGTTTAGTATTTAGAGTCTTGGATGCATCCCTTACATACAGGTCACAGGTGTTTTCTTCGATCAATACAATGTATTAACACGGAAGTAAGTGCTTGCGCAAGTTAAAAATGACATCAGTGTATTGAATCTTTTCTACTAATAAAAAACAATTCATTTTTAAGTTATATCTCGTACAAAATCGTAAAATAAAAAGTTAAATACACAACAAATAATTCATAAGTACAAGTTCCTAGAATCATGGAACTTCGCAATTTCTTACTTTTTGTCGTTAAAATCAGATCATTTTATTAAATTGTAGTCTATATGTAGATGAAACTAGTGATTTCTGCCTTAGATTTCGAAAATTCATAAACTTATACACTAGTGAGTAAAGTGGCGGGTATTTGTTAGGTAAAATAAAATGTTACTAAATCTCATAAAATATGTCGATTTATTAACCTATGTTACCTTTGCGTAGTTAGTGCCCGCTAAATGTATTGAATTGTTTAGTAAATACGCTGAGTGCTCTCTGAAGTGAGTCTTCTTATTGCTTTCAAAGAACTTACTTATATTCTCTGAACATCAAAGCCTTCTAGTTTCGTATAAGTGTGCAATTAATTTTGGTTTAATTAATATATCAAGAGTTTCCATTTTGAAATTTAGGGACTATTGTGATTTCTAGTTTTCTCTAAATTTTGTGTTTGGTTTCCCAAATCAATTTCGAGCAATTTTCTTGAAACTAAATATTAACATTGATATATGTATCATGTTGTTTTTTTTATAAGCCTTGACTTGCTTTATAAGCTGAGCAAAGAAGTCCACTCTATTATGCCACTGATCAAATAAAAAAATTGAGTATTATTATTTCAAAAATGCTGGTCTGGGAGAAATAAAAAAACTAAGAATGTACCAGCTGCTTCTCTTCCCACGCAGATCGTAAAATCCGATCGAGGGAATGGGCAAAAATGCAAATCATGTTAACAGACGACCCATCACTGTATTGATTGCTTTTCCATCTTCTCGCCCACAATGACGCTAAAAGTGGCTTTTGGGTCTTGCGGCCCTGGGCTCTGCATAGAACCGCAAGACCCAAAATTCTCTGTCTGCCCCATTAGGGATAAAGACGTGATAGTATGTATGTATGTATGTATTATTTCAAAAATGTTTCATTATATTTTATTCTCAATGTATAAATCTAACTAAAGGCGGTCGACATAATGTTAAGTTCCTGTGGCGTTATTAAATAACGAACTACATGACATACACAGTCACATACGAAACTAACGGAAGAGATCCAGCTAGTATAAACTCAAATTGATAATTGCAATTCAACAATGAATTGTTCCGTGACTATTCGCCATAAGGCAGCCGATAAGTAAATAAAATAGCGGTCCAATATATTGCAAAAGGCAACGTAACAAGAAAGTTGAGAGAATTCCCGCGAGAACAACACAACATTCGCAAATTTTGAAAAAGAAAATAAAAATACCCGTCTCAGAAGTTGCTCTCAGCCATAACTTGTTAGCTGAAGGCGTTTTTATAGAAACATGGATGAAATAGAAATAAGACTAGCATCGAGTAAAGGATAAAAAGTTTGCCTCATATGAATTTCAATAGCGAGTGTTATACCGAATGCTGTTCTGACTTATTTACAAACTGATACTTTTATTACGAGGCCTAAAAATAAACTCGAACTATTTGGAGGCAGATTCAATCGATGATGCTAAACGGGTTTTACTGAGAAAATTTTCACAATTTGTTTTGCTTTCCGCGAAACCAGGATCAATACCTACTGAAGCATTTTCTTTCGTATTTTTCCTTAATAGGTACTTATATTATGTTGCAGGAAAAATATAATATAATATTTACTCATATAGAAAATTACAAAAATTCGTATATTTCATTCTGTACACATTTTTATTCCACTGGTAGAGAAAAGGTTTCATAACTTATAAACAATTTCATCAAAAACTAACTTCTTGCTGTTAAAAGCGGTGACATAGATATTATTAGGAAATATTTCCTTTCTAGGCGTGGTTTTACTACGTAGCCTAAGTTATATTACTTGTTTTTCCCTTAAATTGTTACTTATATAAAGTACATTTTATTTACTTCATCTTTTAAAAACTTAATGTTAATTTCATAACTTCTCTTTTAGAAATTGATTAATATACGAGAAAAAATTTACCGCAAAATATAATATACCAACCGCCGATCATAAAACCGTAATACTCCAACGGGACAGTATCAGTTAAAACTTTCCCGCCAGAAAAATGGCCTCATTTATTACCTAGTTGCTGCGAATATGGTACTCAGTGGCGTGGAATGAAGTCGAATGGAATTGAACGCATTGAGAGCTATTCCAAACTTTTTATATGCTTTGTTAGGAGGTTCATTGATAGGCTGTTCATTGATACATCTTGTAAACAGAATATGTTTCACGAGGATACTCTTGCGAATAGCTTGATTCTGAACGTAAAAATTATTTTAGTTTCAGAATCAAGCTTTGTTGCCTTTTGTCATCAAGTCAAGCTGGATTGATGATGATTTTCGAAAAAATAATAGTAAATGCTTAAAAATATTTTCTATTGTACACATGTAAAACATCATTGATATCTACATCTTGTAAAAATACTACGTTTCAAGAGCTTATTCTTGCGAGTATGTAACATGATCAAGTCAAAGAGGATAGTCAAGAAATACCTGTAAATAGTTTTTGAGGTAAATGGAAATGATGCAGTGCAAATTTTGGCGTTATGGAGTAATGAATTTACTCCAAATGTTCTCATATCTTATAATTACAAGACAAATAGTTTTGTGGAAGATTGGTAAGTAGCAACTTAGAACACATAAAGTCTAGTGTGTTTAAATTTCTCCAATCTGAAGGTGCTCATAGAGTAATGGGAAAGTTTTGGTAGAGGCAAAATGTTGTATTCTCAACAATACAAACTTTTTGAACAAACTAGATCATCATTTTCAAGTCTTTATGTCACTACTGCAGGAGCATGACCCTCTCTGTACTACCATAGCCATACTTGGCCTATACAGCTAGAGGATTTGGCCTACACTGACCAAGCGGTATGGAGTGGAAAGATCTCATTGAAGTTTATAAACTTTGTTTAGCTTGTATTTCCTTAGTCGACAACTTCCTTCTACGGGAGGACTTGAAGTGGTCCTATTCTACTCTGCCAGATACCACGCGATTAACTTTGTTTCATACTTTTTCAGTATGATGAAAAATAATCTTAGTAAATAAACAAACTAGACATAAAATGTCCCGATCAAGCCAAAATCCTTTGAGTAAGCCACAGAGCAGGACAGTGCAGAGAAAGGTTTCAGCGGTTGCACAACTGGACAAAATTCAGTAAATGAAAAGGGATTCTATTAGTTGAAAAGAGTGAAACAAGCTTTATGGAAATTATAGTTGTATTAAGTTTCTTTCAGGAAAACTTATAAATTACAATGCTCGATATAATTATGGTACATCTATATTATATATGATATATCATATTGATTTATTAAAGAAAAAATAAACCAAATAACAAACACACATTTTACGTCTAACAAAATATAGGTACTTCAACTATTTAAGCCTTAAATTACTTAGGGTAAGTCGCTTATTCCTTTATTATACGTATATCTACTATTATTTTTACATTAGTATTTTTGTTTTAAATAATTTAATGAAGATCATATAGATGAAGATGTTTTCTAATTAAAAACCCACATATTACATTTCAAGCAGACTTCAAAGTTCAAAATTGAATTTCCAAAATTGAAATAGTTCCGTCTGACATGCAACCTGAGGGCATTCGCAAACCAACCCTTTCAGTTACGTATCTGTGCTATTGTTGTACATACAATGAAGTTAATGGCTGACTTACACGAGCTTAGTGGATTAGGCAAGTATAAAATTGATAAAAACTAATTTCTAAGAATTAAAACTCAGTATGAATTTTTTTAACAATACGTTGCACATGATAGTCTGGGCGAAAAGACAAAAAATAGAATGTACTAGTTGCTTCTTTTCCGGTAAAAGCCGATCATGTTAATAAGCGCTGCTATTTTTATTCCTTTTTTTAACTTGCCCACTATCAATTAAACTAAAAGGCCTTTGGGTCTTGCGGCCCTGGACTCAGCCGCAAGACCCAAAATACTCTGTCTGTCCTTGTAGAGACAAAGACGTAATAATGTATAGTTAATTTTACTACAAAATGAATATTCCAGACAAACCGCAACTGCAATATTAACCACTGCAACTGCAATGTTAAATCACAGTTAAAAGTTTCATAATAACATTTGTTTGTTATAAATTAACTAACAATTTGAAAAAGAAAACCACCAAGAGGTGGTTACTAACAAGAAATGTACGATACTTGTATTTCTTTATTTTATTTCTTTATTTATCGCTTACATGCACTCATACAGAAGATGGTTAGTAGGTAAGTACATGAACCCTGGCAGGGTATTGTATCATGAAAGTAGCACAGTGATTTTGTAAAGGTTATTTTTGGCCGACTTTCAAAAAGGAGGATGTTATCAATTTGTCGCGATCTTTTTTGGTGTCCTATAGAAATTTTATTAAAATCGTTTGTGTAGTTTGGGGGTGAAGGCAGTTTTTCGTTTTGAAAATTTATTTTTGATTTAAAATCAAGCTATTGCCTACATTTGGCCAACAATGATGCGGATTGATGATGATGAGATTCGAAAAAAGAATAGTAAATGCTAAAAATATTTTCTACCATACACATGTGAACCAGCTCTTATTAAAGTTTAAATTTCTCTAAATTGAAGGTGCTCATCCAAATAATGGGGATGTTTTGGACTCTGAGATGAATTCTACGGTCACGTAACGTTTTCATAGCTGGAAAATTATAAACACCAGCAGTTGCATTGTTGGGAGCTTGTTTGGGTGTAGCTTCTACAAAATTATATATTTTTTTGTTATATTTTGTACAGATATTTTTAGTGGGTATATAGTTGGAAGCTAGTTTGGTTTTTGTAAAGCAACATAATAGATGTTTTTATTCATTAATTGGTGTAAGTAGCAAGATTTTTTTCTATGAAAAGTAAGATCGACTTTTTTTTAAAAACGAAATCGTTTGTTCGAAATACACACGCTGTAAATATTTTTAACCATCCAAGATTCCAAAAGTACAATTCTTGCTCCAAGTAAAATCGCGAAATAAAAAAAAATCTCTTCTTCCTAAACAATCACGTGATTAGTTCAGGTCAAAATTAGTATGGGAAATCGATTGCCCGTAAATATTTTGTATATATTAATTCTTCCAAGTATATTGAGATTGCTTATAACTTTTCAAGGAGAATAAAATGCCTATACTGACTAGATAGACACAAGCCTAATACCAATTTTTGAGAAGCAATAATGATGTTGTCACAGCCTATCAATTACCCGCTGTTTCTCAATAGATATTTTATTAAAGGCAGCGGGAGCCCCCTGGGCTCCGAAGCTATCAAATGAATGCACGTTCTTATGCTTCTGGCATTTCAGATATTAGTGTGTTAGAACCTGATTCCGTCAAAAATAACTTTTGTTTTGTTATTTGTGTGTGCAAGTGGCCAACACTGGTGTCAGATTTTTCAGGCTGCCTAAAGGCATCTGACCTAGCTTGACGATTGCCATACAATGATGACAGCCGGAACCAATGACTCATACGTGCCTTTCGAAGCACGGGGACCTCGAAATTTTTTATGGCACTTGCAGTCACCCATCTAAGTGCGGACCATGCCTGGTATCGCTTTACTTGCGAAAGCGCTAGTAACATGCGACAAAATATCTCAGTACTAACTCTATTTACCTTATTTATATAATGTTAAAAATACTCAAAAACCATTTACGTGTTCATCAGTAAATTTCTCAGAGCTTGCCAAAAACAAAAACACTTTTTCTAATTGTAAAACATAATTTTACAAGAACTTATGGACGAACCTAAACCTAAAGCACACAATACCTTTACAATGTAATATAAAATTAACAAGCATGTGGAAAGTCGTTTAATAAAGTAGGACCCGGCTAAGGTACAAATGAAATTCTCATATTATTATAGATAGATATTTTATTTTTTATAAATTCAGCTAATATTATTCAATACAAATTTCGAAATTTGCTTGCTTGGATAGTTGTTTATTGTTTGTTATTTAAGTATTCAGAATGGACTGAAATTATTTTGGCATGTACCAATCTCTAAAATCAACGCTGAGAATCGAACTTATGAACCAGTGTGTTGATTACGCGTGTTAACCAATACGCCACGAAGCGAAGGTTAGTCGATTTAACAAAGTGCAGAGCACAGAGATAATATACTTACCAACTAAAACTCGTGAACAAAATTCAAATGAACCCTTATTTATGAAATTTCCGCCGTCCGCACTTACTAAATCACCGAAATATCGTATAGTCGCAGCTAAAACAAATAGAAATTTAGTGAAACGAGCGGAAATCGGTATATATAACTTCACTACGTCACTAGACGTAAATCAAACCGTTCCATGGCGCTCGAATGAAACTTGATCAATTCTCCCACTCGGTGTTTTATCGAATTTACACGTTTCAAAATCCAATCGTTGCTGAACGAAAAATGTCACTGCAAAATAGGACTTCATAATACAAGAACGGTGTTCCCAATATGCTGACGCTATGCACTTGAAACCCGATTTTCACCGTTGCGGCAAAATGGTGATTTAAGTAGACCGCTTGGTGCGGTTCAAACCGCTTTTCCGTTTTTGCTTTGTTATCCGAGTTAAAGAAGTACTTTTTAGGTTTCGTTCGCCCTGTCGGCGTCCGTTTACGAGATTATGGGAAACAAACGACGTGGGTTCGATTTTGAGAAATTGAAACGGGAATTGGTGCGGTTTTTATCGACTCACGGATATCTGTATCAACTGTCAATGAGTTATCATTGACACATGATACAGATATGGATACATTCTAAATTACGACACATTTTTAAACTTATTAAAACCGATCTGTTAAAGAAAAATCATATTATTCAGTCGCTGAACACCGGCAGGACCAGAGAAAAATTGAAAATGTCTACTGTCTATATTGCAATGCCTGGCAAAATGCATGTAATGTATAATAGATCTTGTGCATGTGCAATTCAATGTAATTATTAAATAAATAAATCCCTTTCAGGTTAAGACTAAGGGTCACAAGATCCAAAGGCCACGCATAGCAAGTTGGGAAGCAAAATTCAGGAGTAATGCTAGCACCAATCGCCTTATAAAAGGATATCCAAATGGAGCATTTCTTTATCTATTTCCTTGATCGTTGCCTACGATCTACACGGGATAAAAACAGCTACTCTTGTTTCTCAGATAAGTGTGGAAAGTTTATTGTGTAACTGCATGTACCAGATTTATACGCAACTGTTATGTACCAATAAATTTTACCACCAAACAAAAGTAGTGAATTCCTTTTTTTTTAACGTACTTATATACGAGTATAAAACACATACATTTACATTAACTAACTAAACCTATCTGCTACCCATGTCTATATTCTCTATATATATATATCTAATATAATTTCATGCACTTTGTCAGTGCATAGCACTTTACATCTTTTTCTAAGTATTTTAGCTAATGTTTTATATTAATGCAAATAATTTTTTTTACAAAGTCCATCCGAATTTCTACAAGACAGTACAAAGAAAAGAAAAAACGAAAAACACGAAGATGGCAAGCACTTTATCGGGTTGTAATAATGTATAAAAGCTATTTATCAATGTCCTATACGATTCATTTAATACTTATCAAAGTATTTTTAATTCAAAGTCGGTCCAAATTTCTTTGCGACAGACCAAAGAACAGAAAACATTTCTTTTCACAAAAGCCAATGCAAAGATCACAAATGCTTTATCGGGATGTAGATAATATTGTAAGAAAGCTATTTATCAAAGGCAGCGGATACATCCTCGCTTCGGTTTCAATATTCAAGCGATTTCAGATAACATTTTTGCCAGAGATTTCTATCTTTTAGGGTTTTGTAGCAAAATAGTTTAGGGAAAGCATTTTTTATGATAAAAAAATACCAGTAGTGTTTTAACAGCCTTTCAGTTTTTCATGCTAAAATATTCTCGACAAAGAACTCATAGGCATATGTTAAAATAATGCAAAGCTTTCTAGGAAAAAAATGTTTAATTGGCTCATGTAGTAAGTTGTACATTCATTATATTTTAACTATGTGGAAACGTAGTGTGTAAAATCGTTATTCTTATAAATTTAGAATTTGTTTGAAGATGAAATCACATGACAAGAAATAGCAATATTTGTAAAAAATTGGGGATGTTAAAATTTCCGTGGAAAACTGCCGAAGCTTATAACCAAGACAATACGGAACCTCGATAGTTGAATTCAGCTTACAATTGACGAGTTTTTCCCTTATTTACGTAGAAATCGTTTCCGACTGTGTTTCGGCGGTCATGGCTGGGCAGGGCCATAAATATCCCCTCCGGAAGCATGACAAACAATTGTATAGTTGAACGAAAAACATTGCTGCGTTAAAACAAATGTTTGCGCCAAACGTTGCTATCTTTTGAAATCCATGTTTTGAACGACAGTGAAATATTAACTTCTAAGTTAGATAAAGATAGATAAAAGGATAGGAAAAGGGAAAAATAACACAAATTGAGCTAGCTGTAAAGTAAGTTTTAACTTGTATTAAACCTACATGAGACTCATAGTAAGGGACCACGTTTCAGGGTTTTCAAAACCGGCTGCCAACTGACGTAAACCTCCTTGGGAATGAAGTTGTAGTACAAGTTGTTAGTGTTAGTGTTAAGTCCTGTAGTCGTTTGTACACCATCCACATCACCTAATCCTATTCTAGAATAGTGATACTCCATCTTTTCGCCGGAAACTACTCAGCACATAATACGCAGAATTTTAACTTCCCGCTCCGCTTACCCTACAACCTCCTTGTCACGCTTTTTAACTGAATTCCAAAAAAGTAGAAGTTTATTAATTCGTCGCGATCTTTTTTTATGTATGTTCGACGATTATTCAAAGATAACTGGACCGATTTGAAAAAATATTATTTTTGTTTGAAAGAACGTACCTACCTACTTGTAAAGTGGTCCCATAAATATTTTATCAAATTAGATTGTGTATAGTTTGGGGGTGAAAAAGTTTTTATTTTTGAATAATTATATCCTATTCCTGTGATATTTACCATGACCCATCCTCCCACTATCGTGGTAACGTATATAGCTTCCGTACTGGCCTAGGAGAAAATAAAAAACTTAGAATGTACCAGCTTCTCTTTCTGGGCAGATCGTAAGAGCCGATCGAGGGAATGGTCAAATAATCTAATCATCTTAATAGGCTAGCAACCCATTGCTATTTTGATTCCTTCATACACCTTCTTGCCCACATCAAGCTAAAAGTGGCCTTTGAATCTTGCAGCCCTGAGCTCTATCTGCTTTAGAGCCGCAAGACTCAAAATGCTCTGTCTGCCCCATTAGGGAAAAGGACGTGATAGTACGTATGTATGTATGTATGTAATATAGGAATGGCCCCTAGTATGTGTCTACCTTTCAACCCAATCCCCCAGTTACCGTCACGGCAAATGCAGCCGCACTCGAAGCACGTCCGTCCGCAAATGTCGGAGTGCTTCGAAGAAACGACATGATTTCGTTAAACTGGACGCTCTCAACTGACAATTCTCAGAATAAATAAAAGTAATGGTTTAGATATTATGTAAGATGTGATCATGGTTTAATAAGAATAATTTTAAAAAAGTATTTATCAAGACAAGGCACTTAAAATAAGTACAAACGCGATGGGGTTGCCTCTTTTATTACTGGTTTCCTATGTCCAGCCTTTTGCCTCCATCATCACATGAGTTTTTTGTCATTATAATATTTATATTGTTGCACTGTCATCCAATTAACATTTGCATACAAAATGTTTTTTTATCGGAATTCGAATAGTGTGTCAAATTTAACTTGTAAGATTCGTCTTGAAACAAACATACATACAAAATCACATTTTCTTTTTAAGATCTACATATTGTCTGAAAAGGAGTGGCTGGCATATTCTACTATTTGCCTTCCTAAACCATTGTGGATGAGATTGAAAGAATTTCATACAGCTTTTACAATTTTTCTGTTTTCCTACAGGTTGACTGGTAGAGAATGCATTAGCATTAAGTTTACATTTTGTACCATTTTGGTCAATAAAGATTTTACATACCAAATCTATATCTATACATATAATAAAACAGTAAAAAAAGTGTGTCTGTACATTAAATATATTTCCAAAAATCTATATCTATCTATCTATATCTATATCTATACATATAATAAAACAGTAAAAAAAGTGTGTCTGTACATTAAATATATTTCCAAAAAAAATATTGGGGGCGATGGAGACGTAGTAATAGAGTTAGAATTTTAAAAAAAATGTCTGTCTGTTTGTCTGTTTGTCTGTTTGTACACGCTAATCTCCGGAAATACTGGACGGATTCGAATGAAACTTTTTTTGTTATATAGCTATTAAGCCTGGGCAACATATAGGGTATAAATGATTTTGGAAAATGGAACGCCTGATGCAGAACCATAATGGTCCAGCTAAACTATAAGACATATAAAAATGCTGCCTTAATAAAAGTTGTTCAGCCTAATGAGCATTTTCCAGAGTCATAAATTCCACGCAAACGAAGACGGGGAACTTCGGCTAGTTCGTAATATTATTAGACATCAGAATTACTGTCATTCCCTCTATTCCCCAGCTCCCGTCACGGGATAGATGCGTCCAGTGCATACGAAGCACGTCCAATGCGGCGAAGTGACGCCCCGGACGGGATAGAATAGGTTAAATATAATTTCTGAGAACACCGGATTTTACGTTATTATCGATGCTCCAAGAAACTATATCCTACTTACTATTATTATAAATGCGAAAGTTTGTAAGAATGGATGAATGTTTGTAACTCTTTCACGTAAAAACTACTGAATGGATTTTAATGAAACTTTACAATAATATAGCTTATACATCATAATAACACATAGGCTACAGACGGCGCAGACGAAGTCGCGGGCACCAGCAGGTAAAAAAATTATTATGCAAATGATGCGAACAAAACTAAGGAAATAGTTTTAAACATAGTAAGATTACTTAATAGGTATGCTATGTAATTAATTTGTAATGTGTAAGAAGCATTAGGTCAGGAATGTGAAACAAACATCTCAAGATCGTATATTTTACATGCATTCGTAAAGTACTTATTGTTTATTGTTTAAGCAGTTCAATTAACTTTTAATTAGTATCAAGTAGACTTAGTACTTGTACTTCGTACTACGTTGTTATTTTATAAAGGTGCTTACAAAAGAGTTTTATTAAAAATTCTTTTTCAAAGCTCACAGTAAATATTGTTTCCGTATGTCATCCCTTAATCTCGTAAAGAGCGTTGACAGACATGTCACAAAAAATATTTTCATTTCATATCCCCTTTACTCGGTTTGTGTCGCTTGCTTTATTGATTCTCTGTTGTCATCTATTATCTTTATTTAAATTTCCAGAAAAAAACTTTGTTATTAATGTTTACTAAAATTTGCATTTGTCTCTAAATATTATTTTTTCTAAGTAAATCAAATAGCAAAAGTAAATTACTTGTCCAATTTTATAGCAAATTTTTCTAACAAATTGTTAGTAGCTGATTCAGTTTATTTTTATTCTATTTAGTGTCTAATACCAATTTATATATTTTTTTTACGTTAATTTTCAAAAACATGTTTTATGGGTTGTTTTTATCATGAAATCATTAATAAACATTTCGTTCATTTTTTTTTATCCTATAATAAAATAAATTTTGCAGCCCCTACCCCAGTCATACGACGTCCATTACAAATCATATCCGAGTGCCACGTACATGGATTGGTTGTGATCGCTAATAAACTGTTGGGTAATTGATTAGATAAGTGGACTGATGCTTGATTATGTTTATCCTATTATTATTAAGATACCTATGTGTATTATAATAAAAACATAAACATTAATATTATTTATCCCCGATTAGGGCAAGTGTACAAATGGCCTTTTTCAAATTGTCCTGGGTCTTGGATGTTTATCTAATGTATTCGTTTTAAAATATAGTATCGTTGAGTTAGTATCCCTTAACACAAGTCTCGAAATTACCTTGGGGCTAGCTCAATCATTGTAATTTGTACCTATATATTTATTTCAATTTATTTATTTATTTATTTATTATCACGTCAATATACCTACACCTTAATTATAATCTTTCTTGCATTCAAATGTTGTAAAGGTCAACATGTTTTATATGTGTAAATGCAAGAAATGGTACAAACAGCGGATACGGTAGCTCTTTAAAAATATCTGTAATCTTTGTGTTAGATACAGTATCCGTATTTAACTAGAAGTACTTATTACATATTTATTCAGTATTAAAACAATATCCCACAACAAGCTTACCTCTAGCTAGCTCAGTCTGTGTCAAATGTCCCTAATTGTCGCTATATTGATTTGATTAATGATTAATAAGAGGCTAAGATTTTTAAATTAGCAATTGGATACTTTCTAGGTAGTAGGATTCAAACTCATAAATCGATAATCTGTATCGGTGTTTGCGGAATCGTAATCCAGATCATCACAATGGCGGCCTATGGAGCGATATTCCGGGTGACCGAACACAGATTGTCGATGCAACGCAATACCTCGCTCTGAACGCTTGTATTGAACTTGATACGATACGGATTTGAACGAACTGATATACATATGTACGTCTGTCTTAACACACAACTATTGATTCAATATGTGATCTTTAAACTTTTTATATAAAAAAACGGGGGTTTGTTTCATACACAAAATCCTTTCAGGAGAATGTACTAAACTATAGTGAATAGTAAATAACCGGCCAAGTACGTGTCAGGCCTTGCGCTGAGTTGGGTTCCATTGCTGCGATTTTCGACTTTGAGTTTTTATTTTCCGTGTACATTTTATAACTTGATCGCCTATAACTCTTGATTTGTTAACCCTACCTAGCTCTGATTGTTTTTCTTTAAACAGATAGATAAAATGGGTTAGTAGGATATTGACTATAACGCAAAATATTCACTCGTGATAAACGACGACATCGCACAATGTCGATACCGTTGATAGAATTAGCACTATAAAACCAAATATTTCACAAACTTAACTTTAACGCGAAAAAGTTCACAAGCTCACAATATGTATTTTTGACCTTTGGAGTAAACCTCTCATAACTCATAACGAAGAACTTTTGTTGACATCTCGAAAAAGTTTCAGTTCTCATACAAATGGATACACTGCAAATCTGACCGGATAATTACGTAAAGAAACCGATCCGGAAAGCATTTCTCCAAATGCTAAGAATTTCCCACGAAAATAAACAGTTAATGTTGGGAGGTACATAAAAAATCCATTTCAGTTACCTAGTTCAGGGAAGTTAAATTTAAAATCAACTGCCAACATCCCTCCACGGAAATCAAATTATATTAGCCACCGTGAAAAATGAGAAAACATTTTTTCCTTTTGATCTCAGGAAGAAGTTTCTGCAATATTTTTGGTAAACATCAGGAAATTATTATAAGTTAAAGGTAATCGTTCGCTACCTTAAATAATTTGACGAAACGTTCTAATTTTATTTTATTACTGATTGTTTTAATCTTTTGATTTTATTTGATAATTTTATATTGATTTTTTTCTCGATTTTCTTTATTATTATTTATGGTTTTTAAAAAAGCATCATGTAGTAGGTAGTAGGTGACTGAAAATTTTCCCTTTTCTATTTTGTGTACTACTTGTAATTCCTATTTGCCTTTTCTCTCCCACATTCCTTGGTACACCTTTTTTAATTAGATTAAAAATAAATTCTTACAATAGCATACTAGAATCGCAAATAGAAACTGAAAACAAACCCACCTAGATTAAAACTACAATAGGTCTGTCTTTCTAATAGCGGTAAATATAATTTAATTAAAAGCAGAGATAAATGCAGTTTTTAATGACTAGTAAGACGTGTCTTTTATTGTAATCAAAATAAGAAATTAAACCATCGCAGGCACTTTTTTACGTGTACCTTTATTATGTATTCTGGTATTTACAGGGAAAATAAAGTTTTGTAATCACTACCTACTAGCGTTTTGTAACGACAACTGCTGAAAAAAAACGTCGACAAAACCCGTATTAATCAACTGACATAAAAATTTGATTATTATTTTCAAAAATGCTCGTTTTCTATTTCTCACTGCTTATAACCATTAAACGTATGTGTTTCGCCTTATCACTGAAAGTAAATGTTACACATGAAAGTAAATGTTACATAACAGGGAACACAACAACTCCAACCTCGAATCACCTTAACAGCTATTTAAATAGGAGAATCACGTGATTAAGACCGTATTTTGGTGTCATTAGTAACAATTTCGAGTATAAAGGTCCCTACACAATGGAGTTTGCACGCTACCGACGACAAAAGACGTTGGGCTGTAAAGGCATTATTGTCCAAACAATAATGGTTTTACTATTGTAATACAAACGGCTCTGCGTTTATGTGAAACTAAGGTTTTATGAAGGACATGCAATGCTTAGTTTGATGTGTTATTTATTTCATTTATCCAACTATATCAAACTATTGCAGGCCAAAGTCTCTGGCTGCTCTGACCAAATGTGACTCTAGTAGTACAGATAGCCAATTACCCAAAAAAAATGGCCTTAAGCCTTTTTAGGAAATATCTATTGGAAAAAGCCTTCATTGACGAATATTTCAAGTGAAGTTCTAAAATTGTATTATTATTTAAGTTGACAAATATAAATTATTTGTTTCAACAGTATTATAAGATGTTAGTTTAAGTTTAAGTAATTTCAACACAATAAATTTTTTTTAAATGAAAGTAATAAATGAAATAAATGAATGAAAAGAGTCCCGCAGTGGATATTTAAAAAAAAAACCTGATGATGATGAAACTTGCATAAGCTAATTTAATTCCTTCCTGCCCTACCTAACAGGTGTTACATATACCCATTAAGTTTTATTACCTTCACATTAGCCCCCACTTTTAACACTTCAAGGGGAGATTTATAGCCCAGAAACAGGTACATAGAAATAAAAGAGGCAATTTAAGTGCACGCTAAAGATGTAATAAATAACTAATGTTAAATTGACTGCGAAGAGCTTATGGACCCGAAACAGTAGCGAAAAGGAATTTAGAAGCTATTTTTTGCATTTGGTTCTATAATATCTTACAAATATATGCGTCGGATGTAAAATATAAAATGATTCAGGTCTTTGTAAAGTAATTTATGAATTTGAATTAAATGTTCTTAGTAACAATCTTCTATAACAAATAAAAATAAATATATATACACATTACATTTTCTTAAAAACTAAAATAAAGATTAAAAAGCTACTCACTACAATACACTACAAATTCAAATAAATTTACAAATAAAAAAGGCCCGGTAATTGTTGACCTTGCGGTAACGTGCCCAGAAGGCTGGCTGCATTGCCTCGTTGTATGGCATCTGAGCTACAAATCTAAGCAAACTAATCTTAGCTAACCTGCAAAGCGGCCCATTCCACTAGGTTTTGGATCTAAGGGTGGATATGAAGCCGCCCGAAGCGATCTTTTTTGGATCATCAAGATTGCGAAGTTCCGTTGAAGGTGGATATTAAAAACGCCTTTAATTCGGTGGGTAGGGCTGCCTTGCTGTCACAGGTAAAAACCAAAATTCCTTCCATTTACCATTACATTTGGCAATGCTATAGCAAAAATTCTAAATTAATTTTTAAAGACAACACTTTATTATCATGTGTAGGTGCCAGCAAGGTGATCCTTTAGGTCCAGCTATTTTTAGCTTCCACCCAATTTTTGAAAAATTTAATTCCAAATTCAATGTTTGGTATTTGGACGATGGTTCTACGAATATAATTCGAAGGTTATGACCTTCGGATTATATTTAAGAAATTTGGAATTGACTTTAACTTAAAAATGCGAACTGTATCTTCCTGATTGTCATAAAAATCGTAATGAAATTATATCAAAATTTCTGACCCTTCCTCCAGATATCAAAATTTTAGGCAAATCATCCCTCCTCTCCAATCTTTGAAGATTCCTTCCCTGATTTTATCGATGGCAAAATTCAAAATTTACTTTTTTTTTACTTTTTCTCCCTAACCCATAGCAATAGTAATATAAAATAAATATATAAAATAAGCCTTTATTGCTGCTTTATAAACTTGTTTGTTTTTTTTACATTGGTATGTAGGTAATTAAGCTAATTAACATTAGCTAAGTACATAATGTTCTCGGCATTCGGTTGATCTTCCCTCTTAACAGCTTGTCTTTCGACAAAGGTCTCCTCTTAGGCTTTCCACTTGTCTCTATTCTTGGCTATTCTTAACCATTCAGGACCAGCTACTTTCTTAAAATCATCTTCCCATCGCTTTAGTTGTCCTCCTCAACTTGTCTTGCCTTCTCTAGGGTACCATTAAGTTATTGTTTTAGTCCATTTATCTTTCTTTTCTCTCAGCATGGGACACATGCTGAGAGCAATAGTAATATAAAACATTTTAAATATTACTGAAATCGAGCCATAACAAATTGTTTCCATTAAAAATCTGTAAAAAAATAAATTAACTGCAAAAGCGATCTTGATATTTTCTCAAGAAGAAAAACATTAAACCTGAATCCCAAAGTGTACTTGAGTGTTCAGTAATTTGATTTTCGATACCTGAAGTGATTTAACTGATCAAAACATCGCTTTTATGACAGCAAAGATACCCTAAATCAAATTTCTTATAACGCGCGAAGATACTTTTTTCTCGTAGAATTTCATTCAATCCAATAAAGCGATTGGCAAGTTTCCGGTCTCAATTCGCTGGCATAAACTAATAATATAGATATTTTTTGCGTTTACTTTTACAATGTCACCACCCTTTTATCTTTATATGGTTACCTAAGAATCTGTTCTAGAACGAAGTTGTGTTAAAATGAAGTATCAACAAATTGTTGTTGTTACCTTCAATTAATTGCCTGGGTTAACTGGGTGTAAATATGAGTACCACCGACAAATACTAATTAAATCTGATAATCTTTTTGGCCAAGCGACTCGGACTCGCGCACGGGTGTTCCGTACCATTATTGACCGAGCGAGCGAAGCGAGTGAGGTCTCTAAATCGAGTTGGGGGCGAAAACACATTGTATGTATGTATGTATGTTTGTACCGCGATAGCAGCCGAACCGATGGTTTGATTTTGATGAAACTTGGTAGGCATGTAGGAAACATCAATAGAATTTTCAAGTTCGTTGGGCATCAAAATCGGTTCAGTAGTTTTTGAAATATTAATAAAAATGTCCGCGATTATGTAGCAAACGAAACCATAGCGCGTTCTAACTTTGGATACCGCCATCTAGGGGTTATCTAGGAAACTGAATTGCGAAAAATAATCGCGAGGTCTAACTTCGCGGCAAACTACTAGGTAGTTTACTAAATTTAGCAATTTGTTGAGCAAACTTTGGTTCAATCGATATCGCTGTTTGTTTGTGCTTCTGTTGTAGTATTAGTAATAATGCCACAAACTAACAAGAGATCAGCGGCAACCAAAGCCCGCGAAGTAGTTTTACGTAGAGAGTCGCAACTAAGGGAATATGCCAGTAGGTACTTCTCGTGCCAATAAGAGCTTTGTCAGCAAGAAACTTCGCCCGAACGCTCCAAACCCTTGTGTTCACAGCGTGAGTACGCAAGGGAAGTACGAAATCAGGAACTATACCCTGAACGCTTAAAGCGCTAGCGTGAAGATTCGAGGGCAAGAATCCTTACCAGAACACGGTTCCCATCCCATGCATGACCCGGTCGTGGAAGACTGGCCAAGTGTCATGCTCATGAACGCAATTTCCACTGTCGCTTGCCTGGGCAATAAATGTGCACAAATCGCAAGGAATCACTTTGAATAAAGTAGTCTTAAGCGTTGGCGTTTGCCCAAGAGCCAAGCTAACCCGACACTATACCGAAGATGTCCCGGACATCAGCTTAAAAACAACAAGGCGCCGGGCGAGGATGGAATCACAGCAGAGCTTCTGAAAGCGGGCGGAACGCTGCTACTGAAAGTCCTTCAGAGGCTCTTTAATTCCATTCTGCTCGAGGGCGTAACGCCAAAAGCATGGAACAGGGGCATTGTGATCCTGTTAAAAAAGGGAGTTAACACTCTATTGATGAACTATAGGCCTATCACGTGTCTTAGTCATGTACGTAAGTTGTTTTCGAGGTTCATCAAGGTTGATACGCTGCGGCATCTTATAGAGAAGACGAGGGAGTATAACCGGCCGTTACGCTTGGGGATAGTGGACTATGAAAAAGCCTTTGATTCGATCGAAACATGGGCCGTGCTTCAGTCTCCAGCGATGTCGTATTGACTATCGGTATATCGAGGTGTTGAAGTGTTTATACAGTAACGCCACTATGTCAGTCCGAGTACAGGAGCAGTGGACGACGGCAATTTCACTGCATAGAGGTGTAAACCAGACGTTATATCTTCGAAACTGTTCTTCTGGAATGGGAAGGATTTGGAATTGAGATCAACGGCGAGTATATCACATTGCCGATGATATCGTTGCCATGGAGAAATCGATGGAAGACTTAAGTATGTATGTACTATGCTCGCAGACCTTATCCGAGTTTCCAAACAGGTGAGCCTTAAAATGACCGATCTAGATCCTTCCAGCTAGAGCGGCTTGCATCCAGCTCCTTTCAGCTAATCTAGATCGGTCATTTTAGAAATCTTTGGGAGACGCCTATGTCCAGCAGTTGACGTTATGCGTCTGAAATAATGATGATGATGATGAGCCTTTAAATGAACATGGACAAAACGAAAGTCATGTCGAATGTCCATGTAGCGCCACTACATGTTTGGTTGGGAGCTCCACCCTCGAAATTGTAGACCTGGGTCGATAGATCCAGACAGGAAGCTTCTGCTTCGAAGAAGATGTCTTTCGAAGAATCCGACTCGGCTGGGCAGCGTTAGGGAAGCTACGCAATGTCTTTTCGTCAAAAATACCTCAGTTTTTTAAGACTAAAGCTTACAAACAATGTGTGTTATCAGTGATGGCTTATGGATCTTAAACGTGGTCCCTTACTATGGGTCTCATAAGAGGGCTAAAGGTGCAACGCGCTATGGCAAGGGCTAAGCTCGGTGTTTCTCTACGCGATTGAATCAGAAATAAGGATATTCGTCACTGATACCGCCCAGCGGATTAGCTCGTTGTGCTGCTCGTAGAGAACTAAAGTCACTGACATAGCCCAGCGGATTAGCTCGTTGAAATGACAGTGGGCGGACACATAGCGCGACGAACCGATGGCCGATGGGCAAAAAGGTACTCGAATGGCGACCACGTACTGGTAAGCGAAGCGTAGGACATCCACCCGCAAGGTGGTTTGACGACCTGACCAAGGTCGCTGGAAGCCGCTCTAGATCGGTCATTTTGGAAATCCTTGGTAGAGGCCTATGTCCAGCAGTGGACGTTATGCGGCTGAAATGATGATGATGATGAGACGTAGGCGTAAAATAGTTGGCGGCTGGATGTACATACGTTGCTTTTTCAAGATCCAAATGTCTTAGGGAAAAAATTATACAATGAACCTTTTGCAGCTCAGATAGAAGAATAAAGAAGGTTGGAAAATCACTCGCGCGCCTATAATATTTAATTTAATTATTTATTTTTAAAGCAATACAGCTAAATATTCTGTGAATATTTCAAGCGTCTACCTTCTCTAAAAATCACGTTTGCTGAATAGGAGCCCTCAAATTTATTATATTCATGTAATGTTTTTTGTTTTAGCAGCTACAGAAATATATCATCTCTGAAAATTTCAGGTGTTTAGCTATCACTGTTCATGATATACAGCCTGGTGACAGACAGACGGTCGGATGGACAGATAGCGGAGTCTTAGTAACAGGGTCCCGCTTTTACCCTTTGGATACGGAACCCTAACAATAATCCGACATTTTAAGAAACGGAAACCTAAAGGGTTCAGTTTTGGACATTTTGTATAAACTGTCCGATCGGCTGGACACATTTGTATAAAAACGGGAACAATTTTCAAGCACTAAACATTAATCCAAGGGCAGTGAAAAAAAGAAAGTGTCATATCATATAAAGAATATGTTATCTGGTGATTTTTTAAATTACCACCCAAGGGTGTATGCACTTTAATATAATAAACGTGTTTAATGTGGCCTCTATTTTGGTCCGGGCGCAAAGTTTTTTTCCTCTAGCGTTTGTGTAAGTCCAAAGAATCCTTCTTATACCTGCTGGTAAAATTGATTAGGGATTATCTTAAAGTAACAACAATATTAATCCGCAACATAATCCAATGCCCAGCCGTAATCGGTCGGGGAGCAGTAGCCTCAAGAAATATAGATAAAGTGGGTCATAGTTAACTACTTCGTCCCTTGGGATTAATAGCATCATAGTTTCACTAAATTCTACCTGATAGTTCGGGTTGTATTCAACGTAAACAGAATGAAGATTACCGCATTATGGTAGTAAATAAATTTGAGATATGACGTCGTAATTTGTATGTAAACAATACGGATGTGAGCTCAAATTTTTTTTGGGTCGTAAGGTAGACTATTAACAAAATTGAATACGTTTTTATTTTCTGATTAGCCAATAATGACGAATATGTATGAATGATAATGCGCCCCGCGGTCTTACACGCGGAAAAAGTAGCCTGTGTTTAGGCTCAGCCATTTGCACGTGAAGAAGTAGCAAACATACACACACACTCCCAAACTTTCGCTCTTATAATATTAATGTGATACGAGAGCATGCCTTAGTTTTATATTACATCTCTTGACACTAGGCCGACCTAAAAGAACAACAATGATCTTGTTATTATTATCCTGTCATTTAACGTGATTTAATGCTCACCTGAAGAGTAAGTGAAAAATGGATACTTTCATTTTCTTTCCAACAAATTTTTTTCTTTAAAGGCGTTCTTTTGTTACTTCTTTTCATACCATGGTCACACGAAAAATTAATCTGAAAATCTGGGCCGTTCCAGGAGCGTTCTATTCACCTGCTCTGTTGCGTGTTCTGAGATAAGAAGCCTTTGTTTCAGTAGAATCATACGATTTTACTGAAAATGTTTTATTTTACGCTTATTTTTATATTTTTAGAGCATCTGTTATAAGTGCATCAGTGAAAAATACATATAATCATTTAATCTTGGTACAGACTTTACGGTCGTGAGTTTAAAACTCACTCGTGGCGTATATTTTTCCAATTTCCAACCAGACCACACAACTGATTTGATAAAAAATCTATGAAACCACTTGACCAGTCAAAAAAGGAATTTTCGTAATTGGTTCAGGCGAACCTACAAAAAAAATTAAACAATCGAATTGAAAGATAACCTCCTCTTTTTTTGAAGTCAGTTAAGGACACAACTTTTTTAGAAACAAGGACAAAATCTGCACGAGTTTCCACTTTAAAAAAGATATTGTATTCTGGACGGGAAAATTCGAAGTAAAAGTTAAACACATCAACATTTTGCAAAACTTTTTACTTAACTTCAACCTTTTCGGTGCTCAGTTCAGGTGAACTTTCTTATTTTAATTTTTTCTACTTGTAAAGTACGAAAAGTTATATTGAAATTGAAACGAGATGAGAAAAGTCTTTGTCAAATACCGAGTAAATTAATTTTATTATTACTAGTTTATAAATATTGATATTTGTAAATATTGATATTTGGGGTCATTAATATATTAAGTAACGTAAATACTCGTACCTTTACAATAATCATAATAACATTAAATAACATTTTGATTGACGCATCATCATTTCAACCGCATAACGTTCTAGGCCTATGTCCAGCAGTGGACGTTATGGGGCTGAAATGATGATAATAAAATAATCTATATTTAGATGACCCACATTTTTTTACAGAATACAATAATACAGTCATAATAACATATAATATAAATAATGTACAATAATATAATATATTCCATGCTGACCCAGCTGCTTCTGTTTACGTGTAGATCGTTAAAGCCGATCGAGGTAATGGGCAACATCTAAATAATGCTTTTAAATAAATAAATAAATAAATGTGTAGGGACAAATTACACTGATTGAGCTAGCCCCAAAGTAAGTTCGAGACTTGTGTTATAGGATACTAACTCAACGATACTATATTTTATAAGAAATACATATATAGATATACATCCAAGACCCAAGACAATTTGAAAAAGGTCATTTTCCAACTTGCCCTGACCGGGAATCGAACCCGGCACCTCTGGGTGGCGGACTAGCATGGTGACCACTACGCCACAGAGGTCGTCAAAATATTTTGGTGATATGGATAGCAATTCATCACTATTTTGATTTCTTTTTAGGGTTTCGCAGTAAACAAGAAATGAAAGAAAGCTGAAATTTGGCATGGATATGTGGTGTGGGGTATGTTGTGGTAAAAAAATAAAATAGAAGTCAAGAAAACCAAAAAAAAAAATTCGACATTCCCATAGGTACAAATTGCCCGGGCGGCTGCACACTTTAGTTTGGAAACGCCCTTTTTTTGTTGTTATTTAACTGTTATTTTAACTTCACTATACAATAGTGATTTAGTACAGCATATGGTTTGATTTATTACGGGTATGTCCCTTCCACGATGTATACAGCCTAAACATATTATGTTACAAAATCCTCTTTAGTTGTATACATATATATATATATATCTGCGGATTTTCTACTTAATGTGCACATTAACGGATTCCGCATTCTAACGGTGACATATATATGTATTTAATACCCCGTAATATAATATCCTGTTTACATTTGAAATGGGGTAACATTTTCCATCGTGCAATCTGTATGCAAATACTTGGATCCAGATTCACCATGTTTTCAAACAGATATCTACGATAGTTGATACGTGTAAGTTTGACAAATCTCACCACTAGGGTTGTTTGCTATTTATTTTCTAGTTTCTTTAGTTTACCTTACAATCGTCTTCGTAAATAAGATATTGTTTTCTCTACACTCAATATTTGCGTTATTTCGACTTCGAAAATAAACAACTGTGATTTTGACGACAAATACAAGCAGGACAAATAAAATTGAATATCTTCTTTCACTACAACTTGTTATTTTAAGTGCTTAATTGTTCTTACAGTGTTTTTTTGGACAATATTATTTCTTTTGGTTGATTTTACACAGCTTTGAAGTAGTATTATTGATTCAAAAAATAAAGTGTTATTCATTTTAAAAAAAATGAAGATCTGCTTTATAAAAATAAAGCATATTAAAAAAATTAGCAAAGTGCATTTTTTGCACTCATTATTCAAATTTTTTACAATATCAGTTTTTCTAAAATGTTTAGTTAATATCAGTTAAACCAGATTATGATAAATATCAATAATTCACATAGACAATTATCTACGAAATTTTCGCGCCATAGCTGTCCATGCTAGAACGCTATATTTTCCCATAGACAGCTGTCATCCCACACTTCCTGCCATCGGCAGCCCTATCGCTAGTGTTGTTATCGAGAAACACGTTACAAATAAAGTTGGCACACGTCCGAGATTGCGATGCGGCGCCACTTGTCGTGCGACTTGGCGACGGTACACACACCACGCGTTGCATTGCCACTCCTGAACCGTAGTGACGCTCCTTCTTTCCTATTCATCGACTGGTACTTTTTTTTTGTTATAATAGGTCTCATCGTTGGGCAAAAGCCTCCCCTCTTTGTTTCCATCTATCGCGCTCTCTTGACGTGATCTGCTTTTCTTTTTCAAACTGTGTAAGGTCGTCTGCCCATCTCTTTCTTGGTCTTCCTCTCTTTCTTCGACAGTCCGGTGCCCAGTTGGTGATTATATGTGCCCATCTTTCAGGATGCATGCGACAGACATGATCTGCCCAATCTCGTTTTAATGTAACCGCTTTACTCTTACATCAGCTATCTTGGTAATGGAGCGCAGTGTGGTACAGGTACTTTATCAAATATTTATCTCTCGCGGAGACAGAACCTGAAACCTTGGTAGGTGTTAAAATTGGAATCGAAATACTGATTTGCTAGCATTCCATCCATCTGCTTTTACGATCAAAACGGGAGATGACTGTATTGATTAGAAAATTAAAGGGAGTCCACCTAACTAAAGAGTCTAGACTAAAACAGTTCTGTCATCTGAATTTACATTATATGGCATTAATTGTAGTTGTTAGTTGAAACGACAAATTCTTAACTGGCGCAACTATTACTATATTTTAATAACTTTTAATATATTTTATACTTCAGAAGTATACGCCTACGTAAGTATCGCACTATTTCTAAGTCATTCTTCATAATTATCTTTTCTATAAACTTAATTTAAGTACTACAGAATATTACGTACAGTCAGCTCAAAATTGGATTAAGATGGAATTTAACCAACGCAGCGTTTGATTGAAACTCGTGTTTCATGATCGATGCAGTCACACACAGTGCACCAGAATTAAATGCATACTAAACGACTCTTATTCGAAATAGGTACTGAGTTAATATCGAATGGTCGCAGATGATTCTGACATTTGATTACTAAAATTCAATGATATAAAAAGGGATATTAAATAAATATCCTTTTTTTATAGCTTCTACAGGACAGTTTGTTTATATATTTCTTTGAAGTATAATATTATTATTTGTTTTAAAATGTCGTTATAAATTAACCCAGCACTACTCACTAGTGATGTTCCCACTGTAATGTAACTGTATCCAATTCGTTATCGGATCCGAGAAGGATTTGTTGACGTCTCCAACACAAGACGGTAAAATCTCAATACTCATCCGTTCAATACCGTTTCTCATATTTGACAATATTTCAGGACAAATTGATAAGAATTTAAAGTTACTTTTGTAATAAATACTTTTTTTGTACGTACACGGAACATACAGTGCGACAGATTAAATAAAGAGAAAATAAATGTTTTAGTTTAAAGACATTTAAAACACCAAGTAAAATATTTTGCTACTTCTTTCTCCGGTCTTATTTAAATCTCTAGATGGGGTCGGCTCTCCTAATCTTTATTCTCCAAAGAGATTTTTTTGGGTCGTCACTGGTTCTGTGTTGGCGTTTTTAGGTCCGTATTTACGACAGACATCCATGTTAATCGAGGCTTGCAGGGGTGTCTTGGGAATGACTTGAAGGCCATTACTTTCCTGATCACATGACCAGGTTTACCGCGCATTCAAATGATCAGTTGGTCTCCTCATGACGTGTCTGTCCGTACCATCGAAGACGTGCCTCTTCTACAGTGGTCTCACTTTAAAACTTCTTTGGGCAAAAAATTGGGCACTTTGTCGCGAAGTGTGACCCCCGCCGACTATCTTAATATTCGCATCTATGTCACTTGCATCTTGCCAGTTTGTTGTTTACTAAGAGGTCAACATTCCACTCCATAGCTAGATCATTGTGGATCTTACTGCAACTTTATAAATCTTGCCTTTGGTGTGTATTGGCAGTCTGGCATCACACAGTACTCCTGTCAGCCTTCTCCATTTCTGCCAACTGTGTTTGTTCTGCGCTTGATAGCGCAGTCGCTGGCCAACACGCTCCAAAGGTAAAGGAGGACAGAGTTTTTAAATCGGAGCTTTGGATATGCAGAGTAGTAGGTTGGTTGTCTCAGAGAAGGGACAGTACACGTGTTCCGTTTTCTGTCTGTTTATTCTCAGGCCAGATCATTTTAATGCTATTCTCCACGTGTCCAGAGTGTGTTGGAGTTTAATCGGGTCTGTATTGATATAAACTATATTGTCCGCATAAAAGATGTTCCAGGGCATAGGTTGCTGAATCATAGCTATCAAGAAGTCTATTACAAGGTTGGAAAGTAATGAAATTAGGGCAGAGCCTTGGTGAACCCTATCCTTGCATCAAACTCTTTGCTAGTCCCGGCTGGACATAGTACTTTCGTTTTGACCCCGATGTACATGTCTGCTATGATCTTTACATAACTTTCGGGTACTTTCAGATATATTAAAGCTTAATTAAAGCTTGCCATATTAGTGATCTGGAAATGCGATTAAAGGCTTTCTCTAAGTCAATAAACTCCATGTGCAAAACTTCTTTGCTGTCTCTGTGAGATTTTATTTTTAGTCTGATAGTACTCGTATGTATTGCGTCGGTCATTAAAATTCCAGGTACAAAACCACATTGATTTTCAGAGACTTTCGTGAGTGACCGAAGCCTGTCATTCAGGACTCGTCCTCAAAACTTTAATGTATGCGAGATCAAACATCATCTTGTAAACGGGGATTGCAATTTTACTGAACAGTTTACTAAATTTCCAACTGCTTTGCTCAATGAGAGTAAAATATTTTACTACCTCTGTTACAATTAAATACTTTCACAAATATTGGTTTTATTAATGAACAGAGGACATTTATCTCGGTCTGATATGAAATACACCAGTAAATATTTATTCGTGATTGCCTTCGAGCCTTCATTCAATGGAGCTACTGAACTGGATATGTTAAAGTATTCCTAATTATATGATTAGCTGGTTGTATGATCAAATGACGAAGGAACTAGAGACAATGAGACACATTTTGTGTAGCTGTGACTCAATGGCTAGAAAGCGTATGGACCTTTTTGGATCAGCTTATCCTAAGGTAAAGGACTACAGGCACTATGCATCACGTGATATTCTATTGTATTTCGGTGTCAAAGTCGGATTTTATTCTTTTAAAGAAATGACATTCCGTCTATGTCCTGTCAATCGGGTAAACTGTATATAGCAATGGGTAGATATATGAATTTGTACTTATTATTCAGCCATAGACCTAGATTCCTTTTGCGTTAGATGTTAGATCTATGTATCTATCTATGGGCCAGATAAAATTAACCAATTGGTTTAAGGGGCTACCTGAATTTTCCGGGGTTCAGTGGCGCCCTCATTTAAAATAAATTATTTAAAAGGAAACGGTGATATCATTTAAAATTTCGACTTGATCAAACCCTAGATAACCCTTTTAACTATTTTATGAACTACTGTTTATAATTTAAAGTGCGAACGTGAAGCTTTTCTACGCACATTAGCTAAAAGTGGCCGTTTTTCGCAAATGTGCGTAGAAAAATTATAAACAGTAGTTCATAAAATAGTTAGGGTTTGATCAAAACGAAAATTTAAATGATATCACCGTTTCCTTTCGAATGATTTATTTCTAATGGGGGCGCCACTGGACCCCGGAAAATTTGGGTATGGCCTTAAAAGTTGATGAATTGTTAAACCTTGTACCAACATGTTTACAAGGCTGTAATTTAATTATAATTTTTCAAAACTAAAAACCCACTTCACTCCCAAACTACACAACCAATTTTGATACAATTTCTATGGGACCACTTTGCAAGTATATCCAGAAAAAGAATTTTCCGAATCGGTCCAGGTTGCTTCGAATAATCGGCAAACGTACAAAATAATAATTTTACGCCACGAATTGATAGCCTTTTCCCTTTTTTGGAACTCAGTTAAAAATAGTTCGATAGTATATTTTTGAAAAAATTTACGCGACGAGTTACAAGCTAAAATATATTTTTATTGTCTTCTTCCAAGCCAATTTATGCATGTATGTAAAGTAATAATTGTAAATAAATTTTTTATACCTACTTAAACGATATGATTCTTACCTTTTTGTGCTAATAAAGAAATGAAATAAAATGTAAAATTAACTTAGTGAAACAATAATTAGAATATTTTTTTGTCATTTTTACTTAAAATGCGACAAAAGTATGAAACGTGAAAGTAATTCCAAACAAGATATAAAACTTGATATCCTGTTAGAATTACAAGAGTTCACAACAAAGGGCTGACAAAGTGCGCGTTTGCTAATTGAGTAATTCCTTTAAAGACATTCGTTATGATTATCAACTAGGACAGGCTCCCGGGGGCGGAACTTGGCGAAGTACTTAGCACTTCTCTTCTGAATACGTGTGATACGTTGAGAGTGACTGCGATGCGAGAATATTGGAGCTGCTAATATATTGAAGTTTGGAAAAGACTAAATTGTTGTATACTAATAGGTACAGACAAAATGACGTCTTTATCCCTTGCAAGACAAACTGTACTTCTTTTTTAAATATGTGTGATACGTTGAGAGTGACTGCAATGCGGGAATATTGAAGTTGCTAATATTGACTTTTATAATTTCATTTGTTTTTACAAGTAAAGCACAAACTAAGTTGTTAACCTTACTAAGTAAGTGGGCACGAACATCTTGCGGAAAATGTTTGAAAGTATTTTCTTGCTCTGGAAATTATCATTTAAAAAGTTGTGACTAAGTTTATCACGTCTATGTCTGTTGTCAATATTATTATCTGTGATATATTTATATTGATTTTACATAAAACAGTAAGTTATTGCGTAGAACCGCACTGCATATTTATAAAAATAAAGTTATATATTATAATTTCTCTAAACAATATTACGAATCTACTGGTTGACAAAGACATACTTAGTGGTGTTAATGAAGAAGGTCATATGCATAATAAAAAGACGGAAAGATTCGGTGAAATATATCTGAACAATATTACGAATCTTCTGGTTGACAAAGACATACTTAGTGGTGTTAATAAAGAGAGGTCATTACACTAATAATGAACAGCAAACTTGAAAAGCAGTAACTGGAACTAGCTCAATTGAACATGCTCCTAGGAGAATGTAAACTTACTATCTCTTAATGCTTTGGTAAGGACGAAAATATTATGCTCAATTTATTCTAAAGTGAAAGAACTTTTGATGTTTGTACTTTTTCATGTATCTAAGTGACCAACATTGATGAGTCTGATTTTTTAAGTTGCATAACGGCATCTCACATGGCTTGATGACTGTCATATAATGATGATAGCCGGGACCTAACGTGTGCTTAACTTGCAAAAGCGCTAGTAATCGTACGTACTCAAACCAATCATTAAGAAAAAAAATATGACAAAAAATGAAATTTTATAATTTCTTCATATCATTAAAAAACCCTAAAAACAATAAATAAAACCGACAAACGAAGAACCAAATACTAAAACTTATATTTATAAAATTAGTCTGATGCTATTCAAAAATTATATCATGATATACCTATAGACTAAAACATCAGCATTAGCCGTAACGTCACAATTTCCCTCCATTTTCCACAGTCGGTCGCTAGTTACAAAGTTGTTTCGTAACTTCCAGTCGCACACAATGACATAAGGGGAGTTGCTTTGAGGCTCCTTCCGTTTCTACGTAACTGTTATTAGACAGACGCGACGCTCAATTTCTATGCCGTTCTACAAAGTTGTGTTGTCACGTAAATTAATATCTGTATAATCGAGTTTTACATAGATATACTTACTGAGTAACAAAACAGCTTCTTGAATCCTTGATTAAAAATAGCAACACACTTGGCTAGAACAATTTATATTTTAATGATCATATGTACCTTTGGATCACTATTTATATGCATACAAATTTAAGCTATAATATCACATAGCATACTGGTTTAATGCACAATCGTTTTTAAGCATAACGTCCTTTCGCATAATGGAGTATGCATAATAATTTTAAGCATAATGTACCTAAGCATAATCATTATTTAGCCCTAACATTTTAAAGAATAAAAGGATGTAAGTAGGATGTAAGTTGTTTTTGTGTATGTATTAGTTTCGCCCTAAGCTAGAGTCTCTCGCTCGCTCGTGTTTTGGTCACAGGAAACCTAACTAACCTAACCTATACTCTGTGGCAAAGTTTTTTTTGTTTCTGTGTTATTTTCGCCCTAAGCTTAAGTCGCTCGCTCCCGTTTTACTCATATTATTCGTAGAAATACATTTCCTTATTATTAAACTTATAGTTACTATGCCTATGGAGATTATGCCAATTAAAATTATGCCGTAACAAATTAGCCTAAAATATAATTATGCCCAACTACCAGTATGCCAAAAAACAACTTATGCCTAAAAATATTATGACAAAATATTTTATGCCAAACCCAAAGCATATTAGGACAAAAAAAATATGCAAAAAAAAGGGTCCCTGTACCTTTACGTTAAGCAACTTAATTATTATTTCATCACTAGCCGTACCCTCGGGCTTCGCTCCCCATATGAATTTCGGGATAAAAAGTACCCTATATCCTTCCTTTAGGTTTTGGAATTAAGCTAAAGTTTTAGTTTAATAAAAGTTAAAAAAAAAATTTTTTACTTTCATTAAATAATATTCAAAATATGTATGGAATAGCAATTAGTAATAAAACTAACGTTTCAGTTAAACGTGATATTGGTTTTCCATTCTCGCAAGCCAATAGTAACAAAGTTTACAGTTGCTCCCAATGCACGCCGCAAATCAACTGAAGTAGCTCCGCGCTTCTACGATAGATTTGTAGAAGCTAGTGTTAGGGGAACATTTAAATCTCCCTGATTGGTAAGACACGTAATAAAATTTACAATGAACGTCTTTTTTATTTCACGAAGCATACCGAGCCGCCGTATAAATAGTATTAGTGGTACAATGTTATGTGTAGCATTTT